>OX459121.1:5000-10005000 GCA_949775105.1 Oldenlandia corymbosa var. corymbosa
AAACCCTAAACCCTAAACCCTAAACCCTAAACCCTAAACCCTAAACCCTGAACCCTAAACCCTAAACCCTAAACCCTAAACCCTAAACCCTAAACCCTAAACCCTAAACCCTAAACCCTAAACCCTAAACCCTAAACCCTAAACCCTAAACCCTGAACCCTAAACCCTAAACCCTAAACCCTGAACCCTAAACCCTAAACCCTAAACCCTAAACCCTAAACCCCGAACCCTAAACCCGAACCCCGAACCCTAAACCCTAAACCCTGAACCCTAAACCCCGAACCCTAAACCCTAAACCCCGAACCCTAAACCCTAAACCCCGAACCCCGAACCCTAAACCCTAAACCCTAAACCCTAAACCCTAAACCCTAAACCCTAAACCCCGAACCCCGAACCCCGAACCCTAAACCCTAAACCCTAAACCCTAAACCCTAAACCCTAAACCCTAAACCCCGAACCCGAACCCTAAACCCCGAACCCTAAACCCTAAACCCTAAACCCCGAACCCTAAACCCTAAACCCTAAACCCTAAACCCCGAACCCTAAACCCTAAACCCTAAACCCTAAACCCTAAACCCTAAACCCTAAACCCTAAACCCTAAACCCCGAACCCTAAACCCCGAACCCTAAACCCTAAACCCCGAACCTCGAACCCGAACCTCGAACCCCGAACCCCGAACCCCGAACTCGAACCCTAAACCCCGAACCCCGAACCTCGAACCCCGAACCCTGAACCCTAAACCCTGAACCCTGAACCCTGAACCCTGAACCCTAAACCCTAAACCCTGAACCCTGAACCCTAAAAAGGGTGTGCATCTCGTAGAATGAATCAAGAGTGTTATAATGTTTTGAGTCGAATGAATCGACTTAAGCCTTTTGCAGTTTTTCTTATACAATGAGCGAATCTCGTTGTTTTGAAGGAGTTGGACGGTTGTGAGCGGATCCCATGCACAATCCGTTACTGCGAATGGCTCATTAAATTAGTTGTAGTTTGTTTGATGATATATGCTACTCAGATAACCGTAGTAATTTTAGAGCTAATACGTGCAACAAACCCCGACTTCTGGAAGGGATGCATTTATTAGATAAAAGGTCGACGCGACTTGTCCGCTCTTTTGATGATTCACGATAACTCTAAGAGTAATGATATGCATAGTGACAAAATACTGTGAACCTGGATAGTAACAAATGAAAAAATATTTACACCACATTCACTATAGATACACCAACTAAATACCACCACATCCATTATAGAAGTGCTAAGCAATACGTAGTTGACAACAAAACCACACGAAAAGAAGATAAGATACTGAAGAGCGATAGAGGAAGTATACATATATCAGGGGTACCTAACCCAATAGCTTGTTCAACCCCTTATAATTGATAATCGCACGTCGGATGTGTCATGGCAGAATCTAGCCTTTCCATCGTCTCTGATTGTGTTTCCAGTAAGTTCTAGAACCATATATCCATCCCATAAAGAACCTGATGTGTGTTAGAAATTTACAAAGGTATTAGTGCATTTGAGGTTTTAACGTTAACTTTAAGAGCAATGATATGCACAGTGACAAAATAGAGTGAACCTGGATAGTAACTAATGAAAAAACATTTACACCACATTCACAATACATGTGTATTTATTAATTAAGAGTAAAAAGATAATTTAACGAGAAAGATAAAATTTAAATAAGAGAGTGACAAAAAATAAGAAACCATAATTATTTCACATCATTCACTATTTTATGTCAATATATATATATTTATATATATATCATTTTCCTAATGATAATTAGGAGGGTTTAGAACTCAGGATAATTTTTTTTAGTAATTTTTATAAATTGTGCGAAGTAAAAGTTAAGTTGTTTTTAACAATTCATTATTCTTATTGATGAATAGAACTCATATAAAGTAGTGACCACGTAGGTTGTGGGAGGTCCCACCAGGAGCATAGAGCTGGCTCTTATTCCTGAGTTGCGGGATCGGCGCGTTATGGTTTCGCAAATAGAGTTTGTGGTAGAGACGGAAACAAGGGCCAAGAGATGACAACAAATGCATGGTAGAGACAAGAGGCAGCGATGGGGGCAGGCAAGTGTTAGTTTTAACGTGCTCAGGAGTCGCGTGAGATGTCTATGCTCTCCCAAAAGTGCAAAAGGTAGGGGCTGCTGTTTAGTCCATAAGCCACTAATTCAGTGCCACATGGCACTATCCTGGAGTCCCACTACTCTGCTCCCTTTCCAGCCTCAAATAATTTCCCCCTTCATTTTCATATTCCTCGAAAATTTAATCCAGCGAAAATACTTGTGGCTCAAACTTTTCCAGACACTGAAAAAGAAAATTGAAATGTTAAAAAACCCAAAAAAAAAAGAAAAAAGAAAAAAAAAAACCGTCCGTTGCCTGGTTCATTCTTTCAGCTTCTGAATTTGCCCAGGACCCAACCCGGTTCCTCCTCTTCAGTTCTTCAATCGACCGATTTAGTCTTTCCGACTTCTTCTTCTAGTCTACGAGCCGGTCGTCTTCTCTATTGAGCTCCCTAGAAGAAGAGCTTGTTCCGTAGATTGATTTAGCAGTGGATACAAGTATTACCTACGCCGACGGGAGAAGTAAAGTTAAGTTAATTAGGTGGTTTAGGGCGGAAGTTACAGCCAAAGGTGATGATGAGTGGAGGTTGAGAGGTTGTTGATGGAGGCGGAAGTTACAGCCAAAGGTTCTATTCATATCATTTCCGGAGGTACTCGCACGCTCTTTCAACTCCATTTTTTTACTATTGATTGTGATAAATCTTCTCAGGTCCATGAGCTGTGTCTCTTTAATTTAATTTTGTGTTTTGCTTTCTTATTTACGTCTCCTTTCTTTCCGTTTTGTTTTCTTTTTCTTGCTCCTTCCCATATGAAAGGTTTGGGCATCATGCGGTTCGTTTTGGTGAGGACTCTGGATAAGGAACCTTCTTCTTGCTGTCCCCTCTCAATCTGATGGTTGGATTCTTCTGATTTAAACCTAATTATATTACCCAATCAAAGAGGGACAAAAGTAAAAACTAATTGCAGATATGTTCTGTTTTCAACCCCTGTTGTTTTCCACAGACTAGTACTAATAGTAGTAGTAGTATTAGTAGCTCACTTGCTGTGTGGTTAGATTGTACTGGTAGTATCAAAGATCTCTCCTTTTTTCTTTTTTTTTTTAAATTTTGGATTTTAATAATTGAAATTGAACTGAATGCTAGTATTACAAGTGATTTCGTCATATTTGCAGTACTAGTATTCCATTTCCAGGTAGCATCCACCACCAGAGGCATTACCACAAGTAGAAAGACGGCTCAGATTTTCAACCTTTTTTATAAAGCAGATGAAAGAACGCTCATTTGCTATCATCCCTTAGAGCACCTGATACATGGACACTTACTACTCCGGAGGAGAGGAAGTCATTATTAAAGTAAGATCTGACTTTCCATTCCCTTTCATGACCACTGAACTCAGTGTGACTGCCTACGTACTGTACCCTTGCAAGAGTGGGGGAAGAAACCTCTATTATTATGTCAACCATATACAGTATAACTAATTAAAATGCCTAGCATGTTTTGTTGGTTCCGGCCAGACGAGGAAACCATATACCATAACTAAGCAACGTGAGCGATGGACTGAGGAGGAACATAATAGGTTCCTAGAGGCCTTAAAACTCTATGGACGTGCTTGGCAGCGGATTGAAGGTTATCATTTTCCGCATTCTCTCTGTGGTTTTTTCCGCTTAAGATACGCCTGTTTGGTAGAATACCTCTTTGTAGTTTTGTGAGTTCGCCATTTATTGATCTAGTATAAATGTACTGCTGCTGCTCCTTATTTTATTGTTTGTTTGAATTTGTAAACTGTTTTTTCTGCAGAACACATAGGAACAAAAACTGCCGTGCAGATCCGAAGCCATGCACAAAAATTCTTTACGAAGGTCAAGCACTACATTCTTTTTCTTGCTTGAACTGAGTTGTCGAAACATTAATTTGATTGAAAAGTTCCTTGTTGGCTTTTGATAGAAGTTTGATCGTTTTGAAATTGTGGTTAATTTTCACAACAATCATCTTAGGTCATTTAGGAGTTTAGCTTGACTTACCTTTGGAGTGGTAGTTGAAGAACTATATGCTTTTCCTCTAGTTCAGCTTGACTTTAATTATCTGACCGGCACTTGCCCAGGCCGATCTCCTGTGTTTGAGTAATCTGAGATTGAGAATGATGCTCGAGGCTCTGAAGTTTATTCTTTATTAATAAATGTTAAACTTGGAATTACAATTTGGTCGAAGTTATTCCTTGACAGGAATGTTTGTGATGAAAACAATGCCAGTGTGCTAATCACTGTGCTTCTAAAATTTAATATCAACCTGACAAACTAGCATGTTAATTGAAACATGTCTTCCATCCGGTTTAATTCTGTCTCTTTCAAAATGTGGCCACTCGGACCGTTATGCGTCAATACTTTTGCTTTCACACATAAGAACACCATTAAATGTTGCTTTATAATCTTATGTAGCTGGAAAAGGAAGCTCTTCTAAAAGGAATTCCAATGGGACAAGCTCTTGACATTGAAATTCCACCTCCACGACCTAAAAGGAAGCCAAGTAATCCCTATCCTCGGAAGACCATTAATTCTTCTGTAGTCCACATGGAATTAAAGGATGGGAAACCAATGCATCCAACTTCTTTTAGGCACCAAGCTGAACAAATGATAGATTTGGAGAAAGAACCACTTCCCGAGGTATTGTTTTCTTTTAAGTATCCGTTAACTTTTTGCCTAGTAGTTTGTTTTACGTACACACATCCAAGACACTGCTTCTTTCGCTAATGTCAGAAAGTGGGGGATCAGAGCATTGGAAATGGAGAAGAAAATCCAGCTGGGGATAAACTTCCTGGAAAAGATTTAGCCATACAAGGGTCCCCTGATACCTCATCTTCAGTAAATAAAAGCTCTTTGCCAACGTCAACCGCTCTGAGAAAGTCATATGTTTCTAATGAATTTATCTCAGTCTTAAATGAGGTGGCCAATATGGATGAATCGATTGAATCCCATGTCACTGTAGAAGCTAGAGCTAATAAACAAGCAGATGAATTATGTACTATGCAATCGTCTGGGAAGAGCAGCATGGATAAAGGAGAAGATTTGGCAAATTCACATCCATTGGATGAAAAGTTAGCTCAAAGTAAAGAAAATCAACTGGGACAGTCTGAAAAGTTTGAAAAATATCCTAAAAATGATTGGCAGTCAGTAGAGAACCAAGCTAGACATGTGTCAGTGCAGATTCTTGATGGGAGCTTAGGAATGGCTGCTCCAAAGGTTTCTCATAGTGAGTCATGCCAGGAACCGGTGTTCTATAAAATGGTTGGGGTCGAACCAAAGACATCGACAAATCCATCAACATCTGGCACATCTGAGCAGTATGTTGGTGCGGCAAGGTTTTCCATTAATCAACCATTTGCTGGGTATCATCCCATTTTCACTCCAGTCCAGAATCAAGATAATTATCAGTCAGTTCTCCACGGTCCATCTACGTTTTCAAATCTTATTGTATCTGCTTTGTTACAGAATCCAGCAGCCCATGCTGCAGCGAGCTTTGCTGCTAGTTTCTGGCCTAGCTTAAATGTCGATGCCCCTGCAGAATCCCCAGCAGGAACCCCAGCAGGAGGCTATACAACCGGGCAGATTAATGGAGCTCCGAGTATTGCTGCAATTGCAGCTGCAACAGTGGCTGCTGCAACTGCATGGTGGGCGTCCAACGGGCTTTTGCCACTTTGTGCTCCATTTCACTTGGGTTTTAACTATGTGCCTGCATCAACTTCAACAGTTCCACCAGGTATCAACCAAGAAACAGCTGATACCAGCATTGATATAAGAGGAGAAAACATTGATCCTGCTTTAGAATCTCAGCATGAGAAATCAGAATTTTTTAAGGCTCAACTTCAAGAGCAGCACTCGACTTCAAAATCACCAAGTCTGCCATTATCAGATCGCGGGGAAGACAAGGATCTTAAATCAAGTAATGGAGCAACTCCTAAAAAAACTGAACAAGCCACAGCAGGAACAGCTGAGGTACAGGATGCAAACAAGGCCAAGGGCAGGAAACAGATTGACCGCTCTTCATGTGGATCAAATACACCTTCAAGCAGTGAGGTGGAGACAGATCCTTTGGAGAAGCACGGGGAAAGTGGCAAGGAAGAGTGTAGAGAAGGTGCAGTAAATCTACCAAGTTGTGATCCCAGTGGTCGACGAAGTAGGAGCTCCAGCAGCACGAGCGAGTCATGGAAGGAGGTTTCTGAAGAGGTAGCTGTTTATTAATCTGTGGCTTTGTTTTTTATTTTTCTCCATCCAAATTATTATGTGTGATTTTTTTGCTTATACTACCTGCAGGGGCGTCTGGCTTTTCAGGCTCTCTTCTCCAGAGAAGTACTGCCACAAAGCTTTTCTCCACCACATGGATCGAACAATAAAGGAATGACAGATGACGGTAGTAAACAGAATGGAGATGTAGAAGGTGACGAGGAGACAACTCAGCAGCGAGATATCATGATTCAAGAAGAAGTGGGAAGTGATACGGTGGGAATAAGAAGTTTAAACATGAAAGAAGAGGGACAACTGAGCATGGGAAAACTGAAATCAAGACGGACAGGGTTCAAACCGTACAAGAGGTGCTCAGTAGAGGCCAAGGAGAGCTGCAGGTTGGTGATCAGTGCTGGAGGTAACGAAGAAGAAGAGAAAGGTACAAAGAGAATACGGTTGGATGGGGAGGCTTTTTACCCACTGAACCAACCATTATGAAATCATCAGCCATCATACCTTTTAAGTCAATTTTATCGACTTTGATTATTATCCTATCAATTAGAGTTTGTTTATTCATGAGAGCTAAACTCAGCAAATACATTTGTATCTCCTTTGAATGCAATTTCATGATAACTGTAACTGAGGAAGGGACCTTCTTCTGGCCGCTTCAGTATGCTTTCGTTAATTATGGGCATGTTTGACTGCTGTTCATATTATTTTACTGTTATTTTTGTTAACTTGTATGTTTAAGAATACAGGTCAAAGTTTAGGGTTGATTAATTACAAGTTTTCTTTTTCTGTTTTTTGTGAAGAAAAATAGAATTCAGGAAAGCCTTGGTAAAAAAAGGGGGGATAATTGGAAAGGCGGTTAAGTGTGGGCAGTCTTTATTGTGGGGAATCTCTTGGTTTGTATATGCCTTCCGTCATAAAAAATAGGCTATATTTGAGATTTGTAAGAGGAAGTATGATGCCACATGTGTTTATTTGTCAAAAATTATAAAATAAAGAATAGTTTAAATTGACAATACCACCTTTATAATTCCGAATATGTGTCCTCTTTAGATTTGGAGTTGTTTGATTATTACGGAATCACTTCGTTTTTGGTGGTTTTATTTACAAGGCTTAGAGGTGAACTCATTCTTGCGCGTTTCTGATCTAGTTATTTCATTTGATAACATAGTTATTTCATTTGGGGTTCAATTTTACGTGGTAATAGCCGCTATTAAGAGTTCATTTAAATGTTTGAGCTAATATTTTACGTGGGGTTCAATTTTATTTGAGCTAATATTTTATTTTTATATGGAATATTAGTTTTATTTAAATATTTTTAATCTTTATGTTAGGAAGAATAAAATAAATCAGAAAAATAGTGTCTTTATTGCTAAACTATATTATTAAAAAGATTAACATGCTTATATAAATGCAATCATGTGTTACAACTATATAAAAATTAATTTTTACGGTAGAGTTTGAAAATAAATAAATATTTTTTTTAAAAAAATCATATAATATATTTTTATGGTCATTAAAAGTAGTTGAGAGAAATGGAACAAAATAGAGAAGAATGAAATAAAAAAGTGAAAAGAGACTATTTTGTTATTTTTATATATTTTAGGGGTTATTTTTAAAATTTTTAAAAACTACTGAAGTGTTTGTATTTAAATTTATTATTTTATTAAACAACTAACGGATATCTGTTAATTTGGACGAAAAATGGGCCGATTAGACGAAATTGGCGAAAATTTCAAACATTAGGATAAAGTTAGCTAACCGAAATTTTATTGGGTATGATTAACGACGAACTGGTTTCTTAGGCGTGATGGCAGGTTTTTTCTGCACTGGTTTCTTTATTTTTTAGCCTTGGCACCAACAAGAAAATAAAAAATAAGAAGAATAATTATGTCATTATTAAATTATATATATTTTATAATTTTTGACAAATAATCTATCACCTTCATAAAAAAATATTTTAAGATCATACCATTTTCCCTTGTTTTTTTTAGATATAGCATAATTGTTAGAGGATAGTAATAAGCCATTCCCGTCTCAATAATTCGCGGGCTACGTTTAGTCGCTCACAACTTGTTTTCGTGTCAGCCCCACAGAAAAAAACCCAAGAAAAGCCCAAATTTCAAGTGATTGAAATGACAGATATGGGCATAGGTTGTTCGGAGAGGGGGTGGCGAACCGGAAATTAGGGCCAATTTCTGGAAGGAACAAAAGGGGGGGCTGTTCTTTCTGATTCATTCCATTCGTTTCCTCCCTTCGTTCCCTCCCCGCAGGTACAGCTCCCAATCTCTTCCTCCTTCAATCACAGTCAGTAACTCACTCACTATTCCACCCCCACTCCACTGTATATCACAAATTCTTTCCTTCACACACCATGAATTACAGCATAAAACAAAGATTTACAAACGGCCGCACCCCATCTCCCCCCTCAATCAATCATATAAACATAAGAAGAAGGGAACTTTTCATTCCCGATAACAAAATTCATCATTTCACATACAAACATTAGAATACGAAAGAGGGAACAAAAATTGTGTATTTGTAGTTATTCAAACTGTAGCTGGTCGTTTCATGTATATGTTCTACTCTCTCAATCTCAAGCTCTGTATGTGGCTCTTTTACTTTGTCTTTGTTACCAACCTGATCTCCGATGATGAGCTTCCCTTTGAATTTTTCTATTCTTGAGGTACCTTATAATTTATTTTAATATTTGCTGTTTTGTCTCTCGGTTGTTTCTTTTCTCAGTTCCTTCTGTTTTATTGCGGCCACCAAAGTCCAAAGGGATTTTTAGCCTGGCTTGTGCTTTCTTTTTCAATAATGTATGAATTATTCTATTATTACTCACTTTTGTAGTCGACCAAGACCAAGGGCCATGCCCCTTTGACTGCTATGCTGGTTTTAGTATTACCTTAGCACTAGAATCTAGTCTATTACTCCCAACGCCCCCAAAATGATTGTCCAGTTTGGATTTTCATTTTTAGTTCAAATTGTACAAGAAGTGGATCCTTTTGGGACAGAGGTGTTAGTACCTGATATACCTTAAGCTCTTCTTGTTCTTTTCAACTTGTCCTGTCTAACTCCGAAATCTATCACAGTTTTGCCCTAATGTCCCTCTAGTTCCTCAAACGCAGTGTTGTTTTGTTTGGATATGATTTTGGTTGGAGAATAGGTTGAGGGCCTTCTACGTTTGCTGTTATCTCTGCTTTGACTATCCGGTAGAATTCTGCTTTGTGTCAATGACAGTTGGCCTTTAAGAATCTTCCCGCTAAAAGCATTTTATTCTTTTTTGATACATGTTGGAAAACTTATCCTTGCATAGTTTAGCGCATTTTGAAATATTTTTATTTTCTTTTATTTTCGAATCTTGTAGAGAAGACACTGGTGGATTTGACTTTTGCACATAAAAACAGCCATGGCAGATAATACTGAAATTGATGATCGGGTGGATCTCGATGATGACAACTACTCCGAAGAAGATGATGATGTCGAGGAACAGATGGAAGATGAAGGTGCTGGAGAACCTGAAGACCACGGGGAAGAAGACCATCATGACGACGGCAGAAGTGAAGACAGCGGAAAAGATCTATTGTTTGAAGGGGAAGATGCAAATGCAGTTAGTATTGACCATAATGTAGAAACTTCTAATGCTTCAACTTCTGCATTGGACCAAGATAAGCACTCTGAACTTCTTGATCTTCCTCCCCATGGTTCCGAGGTTTTCATCGGTGGACTTCCTCGAGATGTTACTGAGGATGACTTGAGAGATCTTTGTGAATGCATGGGGGAGATTTTTGAAGTAAGCCTCGCCTTTTTTATGTTCTCAGGATCTGTGTTTTATATGTTACTCTGTGTGTGTGTGTGTGTGTGTGTGTGTGTGAGAGAGAGAGAGAGAGAGAGAGAGAGAGAGAGAGAGAGAGAGTGAGTGTCTGACATTGTCATGGTTTTCCTGCAGATTAGAGTAATGAAAAATAGAGATACTGGTGAAAGCAAGGGCTTTGCTTTTGTTGCGTTTAAGACTACAGATGTAGCTCAGAAGGCCATTGAAGAGTTGCATAACAAAGACTTCAAGGTGAAGTTCTTAGCTTTTCCATTTTGCTTGTCTGTGTTTCTGGTGGCTATGGATGCTATGCTCGTCCTGGTTCATTCATTTTGAGAATTTACTCGCAACTTCTTTGGTGTTCCTCGACTGTAGGGAAGAACTTTACGATGCTCTCTGTCAGAAACAAAGTATCGATTGTTCATTGGTAATGTCCCAAAGAATTTGACTGATGGTAACTTTAGAAAAATCATTGAGGAGACTGGTCCTGGAGCTGAAAATATAGAGCTTATAAAGGTATTGTTTTTGCTTTTGGTGGTCAAAAGGTGTTCTCGGGTCAGCATCTAATGTGAAACTGTTCTTACTGGGAATTGGTGCCAAGTGCAGGATCCTCAAAATCCTAGCCGTAATCGTGGGTTTGCTTTTGTTGAATATTACAACAATGCTTGTGCTGAGTACTCAAGGCAGAAAATGTCAAATCCTAGTTTTAAGCTAGATGGTAATACCCCATCAGTTACCTGGGCTGATCCTAAGATTACTCCTGATCATTCAGTTGCTGCTTCGCAGGTATTGCTCCAATTGCTTCATCCTGAAAATATTATATTCTTTCTTCTAATTCTGGAATGGATAAACTAAAATCTTATATTAGAATTTGAACTGTTAATGGGCATAACTATTTGTGTCACAACTGAATATTGTTTTTGTTTATTCATATGTTTCCTGTGAATGTTTCTTCTCTTTCTTCCTTGCAAGCTCACTGTAACCAAAATGCACGCTTTTATCCAGGTTAAGGCTCTCTATGTGAAGAACATACCCGAAAGTACCTCCCTTGAACAGTTGAAGGAACTATTTCAACGGCATGGGGAAGTTACGAAAGTTGTTATGCCTCCAGCCAAAAGTGGTGGAAAGAGAGACTTTGGGTTTGTCCATTATGCGGAGAGGTCAAGCGCTTTGAAGGCTATTAAAGAAACAGAAAAATATGAGATTAATGGTATTACTTTCTGATCCCTGCTTTTAGTCAGTTACAAATGTTAAAAGTCTCTCTTTTTAGTTAACATGTAGGTGATGATATTGTGGCTCTGCATACTTGTCAGATTTTTTTTCCCCTGGCCGAGATGGGTCTTGTTCAAGGATAGTAAACAATGCTTAAGTTGAAATCTCAAGCTTACCTTTCACATCATGTTAGCGCTGGTTAAACTAACCTGCAAGTCCCGAATATTATGAATCTTTTTTTTTTTTTTGCATCTTCTTGGCGTCTATTTGTCGTACTTATCTCTTAGTTTGTTCATTATCATTACTGACCAATTTCGGTTGTTTATAAAATATTAGGACAGCTATTGGAAGTGGTTCTTGCTAAGCCTCAGAGCGAAAAGAAGTTTGATGTGGTAAATTCTGCAAGTTCTGCACCTCTTCCTAATTTCATCCCTGCTCCTGGATATGGTACTTTTCCTGTGAATCCATATGGGCAGGTTGCGGCTGGATTTGGCACCGCTGCTGGATTTCAGCAGGTAGTTACAGCTGATTCATCAACATCCCCTGTGTATTGTTATGCTGCAATGGTTCTTATTTGCATTTGACTTCCACAATTTGCAGCAACCTATGATATATGGAAGGGGACCAATGCCAGCAGGAATGCAAATGGTGCCTATGGTTCTGCCAGATGGTCGAGTCGGATATGTCCTGTGAGTGTAGTTGCCATACTTCTTCCTCTTTGATTTTATGCTATTTTGGAGGGAATTGATATCCCATACTTGACCAATCAATGTGCTTGCAGTCAGCAGCCTGGGATGCAGATTCCACCCATCCGACCGCGGAGAAACGATAGGGGCAATGGTGGTCAAGGGCGAGGAGCAACTGGTGGTAACAACGAAGATCCTGGCCGCAACAGGCGTTACCGACCATACTAGTAGAAACTAGTGAGGTGATGTACTTGTGGACATAGAAATTACTAGCCGCCCCAAACTTTAATTCGTTTATCTTTCTGGTTGCCTGTGGGAGTGTTAGAAACAGTGGCTATTTAAGTCGCAAGTGGCTGAATTGAATAATACTCGACTTTCTTTGACATGTTTTTGCTATTTAGACCAGAGGAAAATTGCTTGACTCTTTTTCGTTGCTTTTCTGGCACTGAGATGAGAATGAAATTTTAACTAGGCTTAATGGTGATTTTGATTATGTTATACCTACTGAGCTTTTTGGTAAAGCCATGAGATCTGTTTACTACTCCTTTGGGTGAAGAAGCGTTCTAGCCTTCTTTGATATAAAATCCAGCGTGGCCAGTTTTCGGTGGCGGTTATCACCTATTGCGCAATGGTGCGGTCGATTTTCACGACACCTATTGTCAAGGGAGACTCTAGCTGGGTGAGCACTGCGGAACTACAAAATTTTGTACTCCAAATTGTATTGTAGCGAATAAAGACAGGGATTAGTGAAAAGCTAAAGAAGACAACATACGACTAGATCCCCTTTGTTTCTTGTTTTTTTTTTTTTTTTTTTTTTTCCTTTGGGTAAGAAAAATGATCAAAACAATTGCATGAATTACAATTTTCACCCCGGAAAATTCCACTTTTTTTTCCTATCATTTCTTCTTGTTCTTATTACAATATTGAAAGCCGGAACCGTGAATTAAACATGGGCAAGGAGCATGATGTCACGCAATCTCCTCTCCAGTTCTTCCAGCCGAACCCCCCATTCACTATTTATATCCAGAGCTCCGTCATTGGTTGAGATGTGATCCAAAGAAGCAGCAGGGGTATCGCCTAAGCGCTCGTAAGTTAGTTGGTCTCTTCCTTGGGGCGAGTTCCCCCTCTTTTTACCTCTCTCCTTCAGTGATTGCTTGGTTTTCCGAATGGAAGCTTTTTCAAGTGCCCTCAACACATCCGATCCACTCAGCCGTGGGGTATCCGGTGTGGGGGATTTAAAGGCCGCGCGGACTGCTTCACCCACAGCTCCGACTCGGCCCGCCGCCTTATCCTCGTCCTTGACCTTGTGTTGGGTTGCCGCAATATCTTCATCTTCATCACGGGTCCGCAATCTCTGCCTGAACCTGATGAATTTCGGTGGGGCTTTGACATTCTTTGTGGGGGAACCGGGGAGAGTGACGGGAGGCCATGCTTGGCTCTGGCTGGAAGCGAGATATGCTGCTGCCCACATGCTGGCTGCTGGCTGCTAAAGTGCCGTGTGGTGTTCTCACATTCTTTGTGGCACTTCTAATAGTTGTTTCCCTGGACTGAGTCCATTAACAAAGCCCATTTGGTGTTGCGTAGATGCGAAGTATACTGACATCAATGTGAATTTCTGAAACGTGTAAAATGGGTGGAAAAGCCAATTCATACATTTCGGATAACTACGAGAGGGTTCTTTTAATGTGCTTTTTAAACCGTGATAGGGGTTATCGTGCGGTTACTCCACGCGAAGAGGTGTAAATCTTTTGTGGGTGTTTTAGCCGGAACAACCTATATGTAATGCATGCAAGGGCCTTTAAAGCCTATTCCAACAAGTGGCTAAGTGCATCGTGTTGGCAACATAATTGTCACAACAGAAGTAACCCAAAGAAAACTGGGTCTTATCGCTAAACTTGGAGCCCAAACACGAAAAGGAAGAGGGGAACTTGGAGCCCAGTTGGTCCTCAAATTCTGTAATCCTATCTTCTTGGTCTTTTGGCATCATTTTTAATTGGCTTAGGATGAATGGAAATCTGGATTACATGATCCTCCCACAATTTTGGGACCCTGTCTTTCCTCTCTCCCCACCCAAGGACTCTGCCGCTTGACGTCATCGATCTTATGGCTGCCGCCACGATCTGCTCCCTGCAGCTCCCCTTGCTGATCCCCGCATCACCAAAACCACTTAAACAACATAATAAAACCTTCCCAAAGTACAACCACGCCCCGATGACCATCAGGTCAAATCGGTCTACGGAACAAGGCCAACTGAAACCTCAACTGAAATCTACTTCTCTTCCACTTGCTGCTGCCCTGGCATTGCCATTCTTTCTTCACTCTCAGGCATGTAAGACAACTATATTACTCTTTTTATCTTCACTTTAACTGTTAAATCTATAGTTCAATATTGTAGTGCACTAAGTTAGAGATAATTGGCATGGCATTTGTGCCCCTTTTGTTTACATAAGGTAGGTTATACTTCCTGGATGTAAAGGGAAATAAATAAAGGTTGGATTCATTCTATGATTGATAATACTCGTATGACATAAAAATATTCAAATATTCTGAGTTGCAATTTGATACATAGAATTCATCAACTGCAGGATGCATTGGCTATCGGTGGGGAGTTTGGGATTCTTGAAGGAAGGACAGTTTCTCTGGTTCATCCCATTGTGATGGGTGGCTTATTTGTGTACACATTGTACGCTGGTTATCTGGGTTGGCAATGGCGCCGAGTCCGGACCATTCAAAATGAGATCAATGAGTTAAAGAAGCAAGTGAAGCCAGCTGCTGTCACCCCTGATGGAAATCCTCCAGCTGAGCCACCTAAGCCATCCCCAATTGAGCTCCAAATTCAGCAACTCACTGAGGTAATGGAATTCCCCTCATCCAATTTGATAATCCTCCCGGTATCTGTCTGTGATGCTCACTTAATTCGTGCCATTTTCAGGAAAGGAAGGAGCTGATTAAAGGCCAATATAGGGATAAGCATTTTGATGCCGGTTCCTTATTGCTAGGATTTGGAGTGTTTGAGGCAGTTTTTGGTTCGCTCAACACATGGTTCAGGACCGGAAAGCTATTTCCAGGACCCCATTTATTTGCTGGGGCAGGTATATTCGAGCTTTTCTAATGTTTGTACGATTCCTTAGAGATGATCATCTAGCACGGAATTGACTCAATTTTGTCGACATCCTTTCGCGTCCTCTGTTTTTTATTTCTGTGGAACAGGGATCACTGTTTTATGGGCTGCCGCGGCGGCCCTAGTACCAGCCATGCAAAAGGGAAATGAAACTGCTCGGAATCTTCACATCGCGCTCAATGCCGTAAACGTTTTACTCTTTATTTGGCAGATCCCTACCGGAATCGACATTGTCTTCAAAGTGCTTGAGTTTACCAAATGGCCTTGAATTGCGTGTATATACATTAACTTTAAGATGTGGGCAGTTCAGCGCCCAGGACGACGCAAGGAGTCCACTGAACCTCATCATTTAGAGGAAGGAGAAGTAGTAACAAGGCTTCCGTAGGTGACTTGAATCCTAAAAACGACCGCAAACACATTTTCATAAAGTTAATATATACACTAGTATTATAAGAAAATTCTTTGCTTCAATCGATGATTTTTTACTTAACCATTCAGTTAAAGTTTATCCAATCAAAATTAAAAATTACAAATGTATTCTTGTGGTGGGAGACATTGTAAAAAATCCAAAACACTTTCGAACTCATTGATCTGGTCATTTAATGTATTGTACTCTTTTTTCTTTTTCTTCTTTTCTACCAAGATTACATTAATTTATCTCAATAAAAATAATACATTGTAAACTATTTTTTTTCCCCTCGATCAATTGACTATAACAAAACGGCCTGGATCAATTTAGGTTTTACTTTTCTCATGTGGTGGCTTCAAAAGTCAAGATAATATTCATTGTATCTTGCCCAAAGACAACTGGAAAAATTATACATGGCTTTCCATTGAAACTTGCACAAATCAAGCATTTGATTCTTATGCCTTTTGTCTAAAGCTCCTAAAAGAACAACCGGTGTCAAAATTTTCAAAAAAGACATACATTTCTTTTGGGGAAATTACATTGACAGCTGCACAACTCGCAGAAACACTTTTTCTTTTGAGGAAATGCAAACTTTCATTAATCATTGCTGAAAATGGTCCAGCACTAAACGGGATACAAAGTTTGGAGATTCACTCCATAATTGTTCAATGACATCAGAAGATGTAGCATGTTTAGCAAATGTATGAGCAACAAGATTATCAACTCCTTGGAATTTGTGAAAGATGACGGACCGGTAGGTCTTGGTTAAGGAAGACGACATCTTCCAGAACCGGCACACAGGAGGAAGGGCCGTCAACTTCATTATTTGCAGCAAGAAGAATGAGAGTTGAATCACCTTGCACTGAAACATAACTCAGCCTAATCTTCGATATAAAAGGAGAGCTTCTCGGAGAGCTGGAGCTTCCGCGAGATCAGAATCAACTACTCCCTCCGTCCCATAATTATTGTCCAATTTTACTAAAATGAAAGATTTTATTTTTAGTCAAACTTAACTATATTTTATCTTGAACAACCGGATATACCCTTACATAAATAATTGTTTAACCACAAAGATTTGATGGATAATGTTTTTTACTAAGGACAAATGTGTAACTTGATCCATAAAAAGTCAAATTGGACAATAATTTTGGGACAAAATTTTTTGGGCATAGTGGACAATAATTATGGGATGGAGGGAGTATATCGCAAAAACACCTGTGTTTGAATTTGTTTGTTCAAATACTTTTTAAGGGTAAACTGAGAAATTAATAAAATTTTATTCCAAACTATTACTTTTTACCTCCAAATATCTGTAAAAGAATAACTTACACCCTAAATTTTATTGAATTTACAAAAATCTCTCTTTGGGTCAAATTTAGCAAACCGCATCGTGACTTTCAGTAAAAAACTTCTCCTGACTTCTAGTATTTATTCTTTTTAATGTAAATACTCCCTATTCTCAATAAGTAATGATACTTATTTCATCTGTCTCAAATCTTGTAACTAAATAAATATATAAACCTCATAGGTTAAAATAAGTTAGTCTTTAGAGACAGAAGTAATATATATGAAATAATAAGAGAATACTAAAATAGTGTTATAATACTGTAAAATCGGAGTTGGCCAAGCAATCTAAAGCTTGCCCCTCCATTAGTGCGGCTGGAGATGCTGTGCAAAGCTGTAATGGGGCTACCACAGATATAGATATGGTTTATCACAAAGTTATGGTTCTCGTGCTACCTATAAAGTAGTATCTGGGCCTTGGGGATTCAGCTAGCTGTGATCCAACATATATGGAGGAAAATATTTATTTCCACAGTCGAAAGAGAATAAGAAAGATATTCTTACTATTTTAAAATAATTATTCAGTTTAAATTTTTTGTTTTTTAGTATAACTTTTATTAAGAATAATAAAAATTTAAATCGGACTACCCAAACAATCAATCTTATATGTGTGTATTATGATACAACATAATGGTATATATAGTAAAAGAGAACCATCTCTCGAGAAATGAAAAAGTATACAATAACAATAGTAATAACAAATATACGAACATCTCTCGAGAAAATAATAATGCATCCGATCCCACATTCATTCTTTATATATATATATATAATTATGCCGCTTATTCATTGTATCTTTGAATATTCAATGGGGGAACAAGAAGTTCCATACCCGCTATTGACAGAAAGTCAGAAATAACGAAAACAAATTTAAAAAAAAAAAAGGGAAGAAGAAGAAGAAGAAAGAAAACATGCCTCATGCATTACGGTTGCTACTTTTTGTTCACGATATGAATTATGATTGGCACCTTTATAGTTTATATTTCCCCCACCTTAAAATAATTATTCTTTTCAGGAACACCCCCAAAAAAAAAAAAAACAGTACAATCTTTTTCCCTAATTATTTTGATAGATAACAAAAAAAGATGTAAAAGGATCAAATCACCAAAAAAATATTTTCTCCATCCCGAAAAATTGTTTCTTTAATTAGAAATTTTTATTTTAGTACAAATTATACTAAAATAAAAATTTAAACCACACAATCATTCTACAACAGAGAAAGTACAAAAACATGAACATGTCTTGTCAATTGAAATATCATAAATAATTTGCATGCCCTCAGTTTCCTCATCAATCCCACAAGATCCAACTACAGAAGGTATAATACAAGAGTTGTTGAGGTTCATGTCATCATGTGTCGAGGCGAGAATGATCAATGATGTACACAATAGATAAAAATATCATGTGATTAGTTAGTCCCGTTGTTCTGAACAGTCACAAGAAAAATGATTTCGGAGCTACAACGGTTAACCAAAAAAACTTAGGCTCCATTTGGACAAGAGTTTCAAAAAAACTTTTAAGCCTAAAAAGTCTATTTAGAATTTAAAATACGTTTGGATAAAATAATTAAAGTCTTTTCTAAACATCATTTTGAAAAAAAGAAGGCTTAAAACAGACTTTTTAGAAAATAAGTAGGAGGTATTCTTCAAATTTTTGAAACAGACTCTTTCAACTTCGTTCGCGGGTCATAACCCGGGTCAATTACGGGTTATGAAAAAAACGGGCCATGAATATAAAGGAAAAGACGTGCCCTCTCACTTCTGCCGTACCCTAGATCCGCCGCCCCTTTCTCTCTCTCTCTCCTTCTCGCCGTCATCTAGATCCACCGCCCCTTTGTCACCTTTCTCACTCTCCTCGTCATCTAGATCCGCCGCCCCTTTCTCGCCTCTCTTTCAGCCGTGCGGCACCCACCCACCGTCTTTTCGGTTTTTTTTTTTTCATGGGCTGATTGCTACGGTTGTGATGGTGTGATTTTTTGGTTCCCCCTCTGATTATCTTCGATAAATCTCGGTTTATTCGCTGTGGATTCTTGGCGGTTGAGTTTCCTGCATTTCTCCTAACGCCTGAGCTTGCCAACCCTGTTCTTTGTTTGTTTTTGAGGTTAGAGCTTTACTTTGAATTCTCTCCTTCTTTTAGCGGAATTGATATTATGTTTGTGGGTTTTTTTGTTTTTGTTTTTTGGTGTTTATGAAATGTATAAACATCCTCTGGGAATTTAATTTTGAAATGCATGTTTTCGCAGTCTATTTGGTCTGTTGACATGCATACCTGCTTTGCTGCTTCTCAATCGGACCTTAGCTTTTCAGATTAAACGAAAATTTTTAATTTTTTTTTTTAATTTTGTAATTTTTTTGACTTGTAAGCTCTGCTGCTCACCCCTTTCCCTTTGTCGATGTCAATCATGATATGAATTAGTGTTAGGAATATGTTGTGAGTTTTTCTTGTGCTTGGAGTGACTCTTAGATGCGAATTGACTCATCATTAGGGAAGCCTTTGACAGAGTAGAGTGTCCTTGAGCAGTAAAATAGATTCAATACATTCTTCTGACAGTAGATTCAATATATTCTTCTGAGTAATAATCAAAAAATTGTTTATCCTGATGCTGTGTTATATTATGGGATCTTTAAAAAACATAATGATCGAGGGCTGATATTCCATTAGTAATTATCAATATTAGGCTTTTTGAAAACGAAATATTGCTTTATAATGACAATATGAGTACATAGGGGTGAGATGACTGCGCCAAACATGAATTGTAGTAGCTAACTCGCATAAATTCTGGACATTTGGAAATTTCACATCATGTAATCTTGCTACAGCTTTGCTACCTAGATATTAAATCATGGCCAGTCAATCTGACAGCACATCATAATTACTTTCTTGCACATGCAGATGGTGTTTTGTTCATTACAACCATTTGATCCATTCTACTATAAGCCAATCATTATTTACTGTATTTGCACAACACGGTATTTAATATCTCTGAAAGTGATTTTGTCATTTTTCTTCACAAGCGATTAGATGGTGGTTTTTGCTATTATCTTACACCAAAATCAAGACACCGTCAAGTTTGTCTGGGGAGGTTTACTTGATGTTGTTAGAAAAACCTGCAAAAATCATGAATGAAGATTGAATTACTTTGAAAGAAAGTTTCCTTCAATAATTTTCAATCCTAGAAAACAGACTCTCAAGAGTGTTTCTAGATAAGAAAACTAAATGTTCTCTCATAAGTCTTATATCCACAAGTGACTTAATTGGATCTCTTTCTGCTAGGCAATCTCACTTAAAACTTACATGGTACGAGGATCATACTTATAAGGACAGATAATGTATTGCCTAACTGAACATAGTCTTAGACAATCTAAAAAGCACAAATGCTTGCCTCAGTTGTTAGTTGTTACACTCTGCTGAAAAAGAAACTGTTCTTCATTATTTCCCTGGGGTGTTTTTGTAGAATCGTATATCTTCCTTCATGGCTTTCTGATCGAATGTTTTGAATGTTGGTTTAGTGTTTATCCTCTGGCTATATTGGATTAGTTTTTTGAACAGTAATAAAACATAGTTACGTAGAAGATAATTACTGTTACTAGTTACGTAGTTACAACATGTTTCAAAATTTCTGCATCTTAATAAGATCTTTAGGAGTAGTTTCAAAACATCATATCAGTCCGAGGTGGTTAGAATTAGAAACATGTTAATGGGATCTTTTTTGTCAGTAGGATTGATGTGATTGAATATAAGTCAAGAATGTGCATTTGGTTAATTTTGAGCTATGCTTTACTATGCTTCAGATGTCATATATCAGTGAAAGTAGTAGTAAAAGTTACGGAGTTTCTCAGACTGTTTGGACTGAAGGATACATGAAGCTATTTGTTGACTTACTATTGGAGTATAAAAGGAAGGGCGAAATGAAGCAGAATAACTTTGACAAGTCTTGGATCCAGATTACCAAAGATTTTAATGCCAAATCAGAGTATAGGCAAACCCTTGAGCAACTGAGTCAGAAATTTCATCGCTTTAGAATCGACTGGAATGCTTTTAAGGATTTGCGAGAGAAATACACTGGTCTTGGGTGGAATCACCAAAAAGGAACTGTTACAGCTTCTGAAGAACATTGGAAAGAGTTAATCAAGGTAAATAGATCAAACATATCCTGAGTTAATAAACTATTCTACACTTGCACTAATATGTATAACTACATATATTTAAATGGATACTGCAGACAAACAAGAATTACAAGAAATTCCAGCAGCATGGTTTAGAATATAACGATGAGTTTACTGAGTTATTTTAAAGTGTTGGTTCAGTTGGTGCATATGCTATGACAACGGGGCAAAGTCAAGTCAGTAAAGCTCAGGAAGCTGGTGCGAATGTTTCAGAAACCATAAGGGATGAAGATGGTGACAAGTCTAGTGGTAAGAGGCAGATGGATAGTAATATGAATAGAGATGGAGACTCGAGAGGGAAGAAAATGTCTAAGGGGAATTCAAAAGAGGATGTGTTTTGCAAAGCTGCTACAGAAGCTGCACTTGGAAAGGGGAAAAGGTATATTCTACTTGCTGTAAATTTGAGTCTTTTGGCTGAGTACTGAGTCTTGCTCATTTTTTTATTACTGTAGTGGCTGAGTACTGAGTCTTCCATACCCTCTTATATCAGATTGAAGAGCTTGAAGAAAAGTTGACCGAGTCTGACAAACATTTGGAAAGTTTGTTACCATTTGGTGCTTCTGATGAAAAGTTGCAGATCAGTTCAAAAGCAAGAAAAGGGTGGTCTGCATGTGCTTTTCTAATTCTGAGTTGGGTATGTTTGTTAATTAGGATATCACATAGCACACCTTCTTTCTACCTTGATATCCTCAGTACAGTGCTTGATTTTCTGTCACTGTTTATTTATTTACAATATTTGGAAGTCATCTGTTTATTTATGTCGTATTGATCAATGTTCTGCATCACGAGATCAGTTGTGTTGAAATTGCTTAACGAGGTAAAACAGTCAGATTGCTTGGACGTTGGGGAACTTCATTGCAACATCCAAGTCTTGGGGTCTTCATAGTCCTGTGGCTATTCTTGCTCATTGACGTTTTTTTTGGGATGTGGAAACCAAATTAGAGACTCTGTTGTCACGCCTATTTCTCATATGTCTAAAACTCTTCTCTTGGATTTCTTTTCATGAATCCTCTCTCCGTCCAGTGTAGTTTATTCAGATCTTTACGGATCACCAAACGGATTTGTAGATTGGTAGAAAGCTTAATTTGAACATGACAATCATTTTTTGAAAATCTGTCCTCATCGACTGTTTTCGGAGATTCATTTCTCATAGCTCTTGAACCCTTTTTCGGATTTCTTTAAATGAAACTCTTCTGTGTTCAGTGAAGTTTAACTCTACTTTTGTGGATTTTAAAACCGGTGTATGTTTTGTCCCAAAAGTGAATTCAAACAGGACCAACCTGTTCTGTGTTTTCTTAAAAAAATTTAGTCCTACATGCTCTGTTCCTGATCGGTTTTCTCCTATTTGATAAGCTCCTTTTTCTGATTTCCTTATGTAAAATCCTTCTTTGTTTGTCCTACTTCACGATGCTTTTGACGGCTCGCAAATCGGACTTTTAATTTGATAAAAAACGAGTTTTGAATAGGACCTCTTTGCCACCACTTTGCTGGAAATTTTTCAGAATTTTGAGACCAACCTTGAGGCTTCGGTTCTCTGTGAGCATATACTCTTTTCTCAGCATATTTCCAACTCTATCATTAACCGTGTGTAAAAGTACATGCCTTAACTCCAGGACTTCAAATTAACGACTAAATGGATCTAAATAACCCGCCCAAAGAGTCAGATTATTGATGGATAAACCTAAGCTGGATGATAAACATGCCAATTCGTCATTGTCCTAGTGCATCTTTTCTTGCACTTGACTCTTAAGGCCTGTTTCCTGCTCTTTGACTCTTGAGGCATGTTCATAATGGAGAGTTTTACAATAAATAATAAGCTTGTAGAATCCTTTTCATCTGTGACTCACTGACACCTCAATGTATTCTTTACTTGCCCTGTGTGTTTCTTGCTTCTGTTGGTTCTTTAGCCAGTTAGTGAAATTTGACTGATTGGTGTGGGGTGGTATCTCCAGTTGTCTAACTATGAAGTAAATTTTCTGTAGGCAAATTTTCTGTTGGTTCATGCTGTAGGCAACCTTTTTCTTAAATGCTTCTTCGTTTTCTGTCATCTAAGTTGTATTTTATTGCGATCTTTTGATGATGCATAAATGATGGACCAAAACATGACAGCAATAGTTATTATCTCCATGACAACAATTCATTTTGCACAGGTAAGATGGAAGGTTCGTCAAATTTGAATTGATGGATTATTCATCATCATCTGACGAAGAGGAATTGGAGGAATGGAAGTTACTACGTATGGTAAAAGCTCACAAAACAAAATTAAGCAAGACACCTTGTAGGACATCAGCTTTGACCGGACATCAGTATGTGAGGAGGTGATATTTGGACATCACGCTCGGATTGTTCAAAATTGTCGCATCATGGTTGATACTTTTTCGAGATTGTGTGATGTACTTCAAGAGGGAAATTACATGCCAGAGCACCACCAGCGACAAGTATCCGTTGAGGAAGCTCTTGCTAAGTTTTTTAATTTAACTGGCACAGACGGGCGAACATGTGTGATTTCAGAAAGATTTCAGCATTCAACAGAGTCAGTTCAGCGAAACATTGATGATGTAGTGCAAGCTTTGGTCCGATTCTCATCAGTTATCATTGCACCTCGGAATGAACAAGAGGTACATCCAAGAATAAGAAACAGCACGAAGTTTTAACCTTGGTTCAAGGTAAATGCATGACATTCAGACTTTTTTTTTACAAGTTAGAATGTTGCTGGATATGTTGCTGGATACTCTGCTGGGTCTTTCTTGCCTTCATTAACATCCTTTGGTGATTCTAGATTGCTTATTTAAATTCCAATTTTGATTGATAGTTGAGGGTTGCAAACCTGAGCTTTAAGATCTCTGGAGTTTCATCTTAATTAGGCAAAGATAGCCATTAAAAAGCTGTCAATTATTTTGAAGAATTTTAAGCTCGTTTTGTCTTCTGTTTTTGTTAATATTCTCTCAACTTTGATAGTTTTACGTCTTCCGCTCTGCATAATGCAACACTTCCAGTTCCTTCCCTTTTAGCTGACTACTTGCTGTTACAATTTTGTTTATAATATGGTTGTGAACCAGACGTTGTATTTGGATGAAAGATTGGTTTTTATCTTTCCTTCTTCCCTTTTAGCTGACTACTTGCTGTTACAACTTACAAGTCCTGTCAAAATTAAAACTCCTGTGTATGTTTTTTGGTTTCCTGTTGCCTTTCTTCTTTTATCCCTTTTACGTTTTTGTTGATGCCTAATTGCCAAATTTGAGAATAGAAACTTTCAAAGATTGAGGAATAAAGCTACTAAAAAGAGCTTGTTTCTATTACCATAAAGCCATTGCATGTCAGTTTCTCCACTTCTATAGTTGGATCTGTTCGGAGTCTGATATGAGTTGCTTTTATATGGAGGCAGAACTAAAGATTTGATATGCTGCTATATTTGGTACCTGAGAGGACATTTTGTAATGGTATATCTGCAGAGGAATGAAAAGAAGCAAATTTTGTCCACCTTTATCCTCTGCATCTAGTCGCACTTTGGACTGTGACCTAAAATTTACTAAGGAATAAAGTTACAACCTCGGGATTTTGAACAAAACTAAAACCTGCAATCAAGCAATTAAGTTTGGTTACAAAGGTTTCAGAATTTTAACAATGTCTTCTAGTAAGATGTTTTAAGTAAATATGCATAAGTAGTTCTAGGTATCGGTCACTTCAGATTTCGGTATTGTCAAGGGTGGTCAATGACTATGGCCTTTTTGGTTCGTAGTAATGGCGGACGTTTAATAGGTAGTAATCATCAAAAGCTGAAACTGTGATCATGGTCGAAATTTCCTTGATTTTCACTTTGGATTTTGGAAGTAGTTTGTGACTTGTTTACTTGAATGTGATGAATGCACTTCGTAAGATTTACGGTTGCTAGGAACAGACCCTTTTAAAAGTCAAATGTGTGTAGGATGAATTAAATTTATGGCTAAAAGTCTGATATGATTACAATATTCAGCGGTTCTCAAGCTATCCATTTGTCTTTGAGCCAAAATCTTTGAAACTTCTCTTCTAGATTCTGTTTTCTGAGGAATAAAGTTACACATTGAGGAAGAATGTGTCAGTGAAACTTTCAAGCCTACACTGTCTGCCTGTATGGGACCGTGTTTTCATATTGAATGTTTTCTTCTCTTTTTACCAGGACTGTGTAGGAGCCATAGATGGTTCACATGTGCCTGCGTGGGTACCGGCAGAAAAGCAAGCTGGATTCAGAAATAGAAAAGGTGATATAACTCAGAACGTCTTGATGGCATGCGATCACGATATGCGCTTTGTCTTTGTCTATGCCGATTGGGAAGGCAGTGCACACGATGCTAGAGTTCTACAGGCTGCGCTTTCAAATGAAGACATCACTTTTCCGATGCCTCCTTTAGGTAAGTATTATGTGGTTGATTCTGCCTACAAGAATATGCCCGGGTTTATGGCGCCATTTCGAGGCATTCGCTACCATCTACAGGACTTTTTAGGCCGTGGTCGTGCTCCAAAAAATTCAAAGGAATATTTCAATCATATTCATTCTTCTTTGAGGAACGTGATTGAAAGAACTTTCGGCATATTGAAGCGCAAGTTTGCTTTTCTCAAAGGGCCAATGAATAACTATGATTTTAAGAAGCAAGTGAACTTTGTGATTGCTATTTGTGTGGTGCATAATTTTATCAAAGAACTTCAGCTAGAAGATGATATCATCAATGAATTTGCAAACGAAGATTTAATCATGGACGAGGAAGCCAGAAGTGGAAGCAATTTTCAAAGTGAAGTAGAAGAAGTTGATATGTCTAATCCTGCCATAGCCCAATGGAATAACCGGCGAATGACCATAGCAACACAAACGTGGAATGCGTGTTAGAGTTTTAAATATTGTGGAATTCGTATGCGTTGAATGTGTGGATTTTAAATTATTGTGAATTTATTCCTAGTCTTATGAACTATGTGTTATTTTATTTTTTTTAGAGTTGAATGTTTAAAAATCTCTCGATAACAATATTTCAAATTTATTATGCATTCGATAAATTAGAATGGTTTTAATATTATGCTTTAATTTAGTCATATAATGGTTTTAAAATGAAACAAAAATGCAATAATAATATGAAAATTTGTGTAAGTATTTCCTTTTATTACAAAAAGAAAAGAAACGTGCAATAATTATTTTTTGACAAAAAGTGTTTTTGAAAAAGGTCTAATCCAAATGAATTTTTAATATTTTTAACAACAAAAAACTTTTTGTTAAATTTTTGTCCAAATAGATTTTTTTTCAAAAAGTCTTTTTAAAATTTTGCTCCAAAAAGACTTATTTGAAAAGTTTTCAAAACACTTGTTCAAATGGAGCCTTAAAAAGTCTCAAATTGACGGAGAGTTAGACTTACTTGAGTTCATTTTGAATTACGCTTTTGCAAGTGCATCAATATTTAATTTATGCGCCTAATTTAAAACTAACAATTCAAACCCTTTTATTTCAACATTAAACACTTGACCAAATATGTATTACTCCTTTCGTCCAGAAATTATTGGTTTAGATTTTCATTTTTCGTACGAATTGAACTAAGTGAAAATCCAAAATGGACAATAATTTTGGAACAAAGAAAATATTTATGTTTTAAAATTGTTAAGGTCATGAGTAAGAATATTATTATTTTAATTATTTTATTTGTTTTTTCTATTTCGTTATAATAAACCTGACAATCGTGTTGGAATTAAAAATGTAATTAAGTTTACATATGGTTATATGCAGTATTAGGAAAAAATGAGACACAAAATCACGGACAGAAAAGCTTTGCAAAAGAAAGAACCCAGAAACATGACCTTCGGCTTTTTAAGAGAATCCAAAGCAAAACTGCTCCTTAGCTAATTGGGTGAGGGTGGTGCTGCTTAGCTAGCTGCTCGATATAATACCTACCCGCAACCAAAGAAAAAAGAGCCCACAAGTTTACAAGGCAGGCCAAAATGCTCCCTCTTATCTCAAATCCAGATTGTCTTGCTCCTTTTGGTTTTAGCTCTTTGATCTCTAGCTACAAATGTCCATTCTAAACACCAACCGGGTCTAGTTATGAATTTTTTACCCAAATAATTTTCAATGGAAAGTCTTATACAAAAATATATATTTTACAGTGGTATAAACAAATCTAGTTGTCACGGATAGATTCGGATTTGGCAAATCTAAATTTTTTTATAATATAACTATCTGATTCTGGTGCATCATTTCTATTGGGCCAAAGCCGAATCTAGGACAAAATGGGTATATTCAAATTTAGCAAATCCGTAACAACTAGTTTTGTCCACCTAAAATTAGGAAAAAAAAAAATGTCCACATTTTTTTTTGGAAATTTTTTTGGCCGAAACACCCACGTAGTTATCAACTTATATAGTGCGTGTAATTTTGTTTGTCCATTATGTTCCTCATTACTAAATTGGATAGGAATATATACAAAGAAAAATTATAAATAATGATGTGTCTCTTATTTAAATTATCTCCTAACTATTTATATATAACTTCAACAGTTACGTAATATATTAAAGAAAATACATAAACCTCAAATAAAAAGTATAAAAATAAATAAATGTGACTTAATACATTTTATTCCTTCTCACTTTTTTTTATTTCTATCCAATTATCAGTCTTATCTCACAAAATGATTTTCAAAGTTGGCCTAGAGAATCTACTGTACGTTGATAATTTTTATAAAAAAAAATTTGTCACAAAAGTAAAATTATTTATTGAAAGATGCTTCCCCACACATGAAGTAAGACACGTACTTGTCATTTTATCTAGTTCTAGTAGTTATATAAAATATACTCGATCGGCAAATAATATTAAACACATAGATCACAAACTTGGCAAAAAAAAGTGGCCATTTTAGTTCGAATTTTATGACCACACGCATATTTAATCTCCCAATTTTATCCTTTTTTTGGGTATTTAATCCCCCAATTTTATTTTGAATTATTTTTTGGGGGGAGAGGAAATAATTGTTTCGAGATTTGTTCTGAACTTATACCAAAAATAAAAATTAAAATTGAATTATCATTTTGAGACGAAGGAGAGTAGATAAACTAAATTTTGTTGTAAGTTGCTGCATCTTGTAAACAGGAGTGATGGAATCAATGGAAGTAATAAGATCATATTTGGGGAGACTCTTTAACAGTTACACATAAGAGTAATAACACGCCATTGGTTTGGAGCAAATGGCATGGGTCTAGTCAAAGGGTCAGGTATGGGGAGGGGCAGTTCGAGCGAGCTTTGGGTTAGGGGGACCCTGTCTCTCTCTTGGGTGTCTCATACGTGTCGACCAATCTAAACCCCGTCTTTCTTAATCCACTGGTCCCCCTTTTCGCCCAACACACGAAAAAAAAAACAAAAAAGTAGAAGAAGAAAAAACTGCTACATTATTATTATTCCTTCAGTCGCCCCATTGGCCATATTTCAACATTCAACTTCAATTCAATCAACTCCATCCTAGCCGACCTCCCAGTTACATATTTCCTCCTTTTTTTTTTCTCAAAAAAATTCTGCTTATTATTGGCCGCCTGCTCACGCCCTCAACCCGGAAATGCGGGTACTCTATGTGTAGTTTCTCCTGCATGCAGTAATATTGATCTCTTTTACTCAATCAAGACATATTGAACTAACACTTTGCATTGTTTTCTTTCTCCTCTAGATCTTTCATTGGGTGCATCGGCACCTTATTCCTAAAGGTATATAATTAAGTATTGATGACAAGTATATGGTGTGTGCCGTAATTAACGTGGTACATTTTGACAATCTCGCCTTTGCTAGCTATTCAAAGATTTCATTTTTATTATTTTTTAATAAGGTTGGTGCGCTAGTTGATTATAATTAGTTTACGTTTTCGTTGATTTATTTAATGTTTGTTGGTTCATACGACGTAAGCAGATGGGTTAATTAGTAGCCATCAAAGTTTGAGAAAAGATGAGGAGGAGGTGGAACCAGCAGTTGAGATGCTTAACATAGAGACCGATACAAAAGCCCTACTTGATGATCATCAGGATCCCAATTTAGACAATGGTGATTACCTCCATCTCCATGGTTGGAATAAGAATATCGATGGCGCCGGAGCTGCCATTCTGTCCATTGGCACATTTGGGATGCTCAAGGATGAAATCAGCGTTCAGGAGAATACATTTGTAGATAAAGAAGAAGAAGAAGAAGAGGATGATATTGATGGTGTGGAAGATCATCGTGGATGGGAAACTGGCGGTGACCGGAAACTGATGAATGCTGAAGAAGAAGAAGACGGAAAAGAGAAGGGGGACGACATACAAGAAGAAGAAGGGGATTGGAAGCCTTTGCTGTGTGACAAGAATAGTACCACCACAACTACTGCTGCTGCTGCTGCTGATGATGATGATGAGATTATAGAAATATCAAATCTTCATCATAATCATGATGATGGTTCCCTCATCATCAAGTACTACTGTTATGATCGTCATGAAGAAGATGAAGGTATTGGGAACAAGAAGAAAGAAAGAACTACCCTCGCTGACTTGTTCTCCGCTGAATCTCATCATGACCATATTCAACCAAACCATCATCATCTTCATCACGGCTGCATCACATTAGTAAAGAAGAATGAGAACGAGGCGGCCAACTGCTCGAACAAGACAAAGAAGAAACTACCTGCTGCCCTTTATGATGCACAAAAGGATGGATTCGCCGCTAAGAAGAAGAAAAAGCACAGTACTAACATTCCAGCCGCTGAGGTCAAAGTGCAAGATTCACGTCCCATTCAAAAGCTGCATGGGGTGAGTGAGTTTCAATTTTCTTTTTCAAAAAAAAAAAAAAAAAGGTCACCCAACTTGCCGGTCACAGTTATAATAACAAAACCTCATCTTCTTCTTCTATAATGATGTGATGAAATATTTGTTGGTAATTATAACTCAAAAATATACATTAACAGCCTAACATATCCTTCACTTCATTGAATATTGAAGTTGATGAAGAGGATGTTGAAGAGGAAGATTCATCCAGACACTAATAATGCGGATCCCAAGTTTAAGCCCACGCGCCACCCCGATTTCCCAGTTTCAGCTTGATCAAGGTACACCTTACATGTGTCATCTGGTGGGAACTCATTTGTTGTTATTATTATTTATTTTTTTTAGTTTTCTCTCCATAATATAACCACAATAAATCACACGAATTCAAAGTTAAAATTCCTAAATTTTGAAGTTAAAGTTTTCCTATCAACTATTGTAGAAATATACTGAATTAAGGAGTACTCAGTTTGGCAAATACTCCCTTCTATTTGTGCATATTAGTTGCTGTAGAATGCATTTCCTAATAAGGGATAGAAATATAATGTTTCAACTTTATGAGTGAAGAAATGCCGAAATTTAGGTAGTGGCCATTTACCTAAAGTATAAATTATCCCCATGTTGATGCGGCAGTAAATGATCCCCGTACATCAGTGCCCCGTTTAATTTTGTTTGTTTTTTATGTACATATAATGTGATTACATGGTAAATTGCTAGTCTGCATATATGTGTTAAAATACTTTCTTTTTTGTCTGTGTATATAAAATAAAAAGAAAAAGACGAAGAAAAAAGCCATCCTAAATCAATATTGTGCTTGATTTAACTCGATAAAGTCATGGAGTTGACGGGTCATCAAATGGAAAGGGAAAACGTCGTTGAAAATAATTTTCTACTTTGATCCAAGAATATTAATTTGCATCTTCCATTATCTACATCCTTTCTCGTTTATAACTTTCGGTCTTCAACAACTAATTTCACTTTTATCACAAATTATACTAAAATTAAAAATTTAAACTTAACAATCATTTCGAAACAAAATAAATAATTATATGTACATCTAATCGATATGGATACATGTGTCTCTATGTTCTCTGTGATGCAGATGCGGGACCTTTCACAAAACCACAAGAGCTATTTCTGAAGACTCAACACAACAATTTCAATGTCATTCATATCATAAATCCCCGGCAGCTCAGATAAGAGTTTGATCATCAGTTCATCAAATGAGAGAGCTTCCTACTCCTACCACCATCATTCTTCATTATTTATCCTCCTTTTCTTTTCTTTTTTTCTTTTTTTTTTTTTTTTTTCTTTTCGACCCCCTTTCAAACCTCTATGTTGTTTTTTTCCCCCTTCGATGTGGCTTGTTCCTATGTATAACTAGTCAGTTTAACTTGAGAAGTCTTTTATGTACGTGTGTGATTGAAGCTTTTGGATTTAATTTAAATTAATTGTGAGAATAACTATAACTTACGAGCATGTTTTATAATTATATACTCATTTTGTTCCATAATAATTGTCTAATTTAAATTTTTTACTAATCGTGACCATTAATGACCACCAAAGTTGGTTGTTATTTTAGGCGAACTCCTATTTCAATGCTACAACATTGAGATGGATTCCTATTGCCTTGCAGTCCAAAGTTGCTCCAGAGCTCCGAACAAAAGTTATAGATTGATCTTTTAATTTCACAACCATTTGAAGATCCTATTCTGAGTTATGAAACTTACGAGTTAAAGATACGGCTTCCCAACGCGGGCGACTAGTTTACATCTTTCAATAGCTAGCTGTTTTTGAACTTTTTTCGACCTTTTGTTCTTTGCCTCGCAATAACCTCGAAAATGTTGCACCAAACCACAAATTATCTCACAACTAACCCGTTTGAATCTTAATCAAAGCAAAACATATACAAAACATGCACGAATACGAGTGAAAATATGCCTACGAAGTATACAAATACACCTTCGTTGTTCTCCTAAACTTAACGTCTGCTCGTCTCCAGCAAATAAGAAGCAAAAAGGAAAGATCATTCTTCACTCAACTTCATACATTATACTCCCTCTGTCCCAAAATTATTGTCCAGTTTGAGATTTCACTTTTAGTACAATTTGAACTAAAAATGAAAATCCAAACTGGACAATAATTATGGGACGGAGGGAGTATAAATTAAAAGGTTGGATGTCCGTCATTCATATCTTCCAAACAAGAGAAAATGAGAAAATATTTTTATAACCGCAAATGGGTTTTGTTGACTCTAGCTATCTCGATAATCATTCTGAGACTACTGACTAGAGTTTTGAGTTTTTAATTTGACATTGGTTAACTCTTTTTCCGGGATTTAATCAACTCTCCAGTTCCGTAGCACACCCCAAGTCTAATAAATACATTAATAGTTAGGAGTGTAAACTTGAATTTACATTTGAGTAGCAGGCTTTTGCTTTTGCAAATTTAACTATTAGTTAGGCAAGTTTTATTTTGCAGGAATACTTATATTTTGACTCTTGAAAATCACAGAAATGCTTGTAAACTTTGAGGTTAAAATATAGTACGATGTGATTCATGAAAACTTTATCCATAAGTATAGTTGTAATAGTTTAAACTTATATTTGAGTCATGGCTTGAATTAGACCAGCATCCGATTGAGCCGCCCGTATTGGACCTTGTTTGGTTGGGGCGTTGAATCGATAACAAAATGACTTTTTTTCGTCTAAAATTATCCTACATATTATATAGATTTAGAGCACAATTTATCACTAAATCTATCAACCAAACGCCCATAGTTACATTATATATTTGATTATAACTCAATTCTCTACTTTCTCCCTTGACTTTGTTAAGGTAAGAGTGAGCAGTTTTTTCATGGACACGATTGTTTTATTTATGGACCTGATCAGATTCAATGCCATAACATTATAATGTGACTGGTAAGGTCGAAATTAATATGATATTTATGGTTATTTATGTGTTATTTTGAGTAGTATCTATGCTAATATTGGTGTTTTATTCTTAATTTGATTATAGGAGGTGTTTTGAATGAAAAAGATAAAAAAAAATATTGATTACAGAAAAATTTTATGCTCATGTGTAGAAGTGGAGTTGATATAGCACGGGATCAGTTAAAGAACAAGCTAAAAATTTCAATTATGGATTAAAGTGCAAAATTAAGAAAGTTTTGGAGAAAAATTACAATTTCTTCAAACTTTAAGGACCAAACTATAATTTCAGGAAACTTGGAGGGCAGCAGCGGTTTTGGACGACTTTATTGCTTAATTTCCAAGGTTTTGGAGTTATAAATTCTATTCTTAGGAAGGAGACAAGCAATCCTGTTCACACTCAAGAAAGGAAGGTTTCCCATAAGAAATTATGTTCACACACAAAAAGACGATTCATTCCAAAAAAAAATAATCTTTTATTTGGAGGCTACTTCTATTCTTTAAATAGACGTAATGTTTTGATTCTATTAAAGGGTGTAGGTTCGTTTTCTTGCTAGTTAAGAGATGAAATGTCAAAAGAGCCAAATTTTGAAATTACCGTGTAAAAATAGTACAAATATATTATATTCTATTTCTTCTCCTACTTATTAGGAGAGTTTTTTAGCCATCCTCCCTTGTAAATAGAGGGGAAAATTCGGCCAAAACCATACCAAGAAGAGGAAGAGCAATCAAAGCACAAGTGGAGCTTCGGACGGGCAGAATTATCTCAATTTCTTCTCTACTAACTCTGTAATGTTATTCATAAACTCTTTTGTTGTTATTCTCAATATGTGTAGCAACTAAACTCTCTTTTTTAGTTGAATGATTATTGAAGCCTTGAATCCATGACAATTGTGAGATTTAATTGATTATATCTTTTCATGACTTTCATAAGTATTTACTTAATTTCTGTTTTTAGTGTTTATGATTGATTTTAGTTTTGTTAAGGGGACGGCCGCCTTGATTCTCTTGAATTGATCTATAGCTATTTAAAACGGAAAATTTAGAATTGTTTATTTTGTTTTAATAAGTGGCAATCAACAACTCAGACTACCTAAGTAAGCAGCTGATGCGTGTTGAGGAATTAAGTAATCCAATTTAAATGAACCCGACTGTGTATTTGTTAATTGAAATTGGGTTTCTCTAGGTCTTAATGCTGTGAAACATTAAATTCGTATTTAAATCCTACAAACATCTCTAGGGTTGTCCTTTGATTAGAAAAGTAGTTAACGGTCGTATCTTGACTACCGATAAAATAAGAAGGAATTGGGTGTTAGCCGTGCTAACAACTATAATTTATTTGTGTTTTGCATGAATTTATTTTTGCATCAATGATCAATTGTTGGATCAAGGTGGATATAATACCTTTGGCTAGAGCCTTTCTCTTTTTTGATATTTTCACAATCTATTGCGCGCATGTTTTATTTTACTTCTGCTCAAGTTTATTTCATAGTTACTATTCAACTCAATCAAATTCTATTTGGTTATTTTGCTTTTAATTTGATTTAATTTCACTTGTTTGTTTCATGAGGAGACGACCCTACTCACTACTATACTACCAAATCTATTAGGAATAGGTTACTTTATTTTTGTTGGTTTGACACCCACTAGTGACTATCTATTCATGATCTTTGTTGATAAAAATTGGTTGAGTGGTTTAAGATAGTCTTTACTTTGTGATGTGGCAAATAAGTTGCATCGTCACCTATTATTTTCAGTGCACTTATTCTTTTAGGTGCTTGTCAGGAATTCCAATCTAAGAGATCAGGCCAAAATAGTTCCAATATCGAGCCCTATAAATAAGTATAAATCTACTTGAATCTAAAATCTCAAGATGATGGGTTTTTTTTTACCATCTTACTTATTAACTGCTCTCTATTACTCCTAGATAAAGATATGAGACAACTATTTCTACTCATAACCTCAACAATCTCCACTGGCATGAGTAACTCACCATATCAAAACTCAATTTCAGTTTCAGTTGTAACCGCACCACAAGCCTAACTCTCTTTGAAGTTGGAAGGGAGAAAACTTTTGTAGTACCGAGTTTTATGGTCAACCAAGTGTACAACTTCCAAGGTCCAGATAGTCCACTAGGCTAAGCCAACTTACAACTATGATACCATTTATCAGGTATTCTGTCCTGAAAGATCGGGCCTAAAGAGTAGAGAGTTTCGATATTAAGTCCAATAAGTAATTAAGAATACAACGCAACCTAGAATCTCAAGATGATAGGTTTTTGGGCTAATCTTACTTATTAACTATTCTCTAATGTGCTTAGATACCTATGTGAGACAAATAATCCACTAGGCTCAGCCTACTTTCGACTTTATTTTAAACGTACTTGGAGAATTGTTTGGTTGTAAACTAATGTTTCACTTTATTTTCACGTCTCTTGTAACGTTTTCCTTTTTCAATTTAATTGGAATCCAAAAGAAAACAAAAGCTAACTTTATTCTTGGCCACATTTTAAGTCTTGATAACGTATAGCATATCTTACCTTCTATATTTGTTGCATGTTTTTGGTGTAGGAGTTGGATACCGTGTTTGAGATACACATGAATGGTTTGCTCAGCTTTGTTTGCATGGAGAAGTTAGGATGTTTGTTGTGTAATACAAGAATGGTCTAGAATAGTATGCAATAGAAAATTATTTTGGTTTTCAACTTTTATCTCAATTGAGAGAACTAGTTGAACTATTGTAAACATCATATGATGTACTATGAGTTATTACCTTATTTAAGTTTTGTAATTTAACTACTTGGTTTGATATTTTAGACTTGTAGATTAGCCACTTTGGATAGTGCTTGAATTTTATTATTTGATACTTTTAATTTGGAATTTCTTTATATTGTATTCATTTTTATTCAATAATTGTAGTCACGTGCAATAAATGAATTAACACTTGGTCACCAACTCAAGTTTTGTGACCAAAATCTTGTCAGTCAAAGGATTTTTAAATAAAAATATATTCTCTCTGTCTTTAATTGTCCAGTTTTCATTTTATTCAATATTAATTTTTTTTGAAAAAAATATATTTTTATTCCAAATATACTCATGGCGAATTGAACCAAATATGATTAAACTGTTATAATAGTGCCAGAAGATTATAAAAAAAAAACCCCAAGTTATGTCCCAAAAGACTAATACTACTCCGACGTTTTCTTTAAGAATAATTTGCCCTCCTTGATCGCTAGTCAACTACATAATTGACCCCGTAAAAACTGAAATGACAAAAATATCCTTTTCATCTAAAAACAAATTTTTGTATCCACATTTTATCTTCTTCTTTTTTCAATGGCTTATTTTGTCATTGAAGAAGTTATTTAGGAATAACAACATCCACCATTTTTTTAAAAAAACAGTTGTTTTTAGAAATATATAATTAATTTTAGTAAAAAATTAATTTATTTAGAGTTGAATTTTGTTTTCAAAAAAGGATATAATTTGTCCAAAAATAGAATAATTTCAACATTATTCATGTTTTGAATTAGTCCATTGTTATTAAAATAAATGTAGGGTATGGTTGAAAGTCTATCATCTTTTAAAAAAAGAAATTCAACCATAGATAAATTGGTTTCTACTCAAACTATTTTTTTTTTCAAAAAAGTATTTTTTTAAAGAAAAAATGGTAAATTTCTTATCCTTAAATAAATCTTTTAACAATTTGTTAAACTAAATACGTTTTTGAAAAAAGGTTGAATTTATCCACAAAAATTTGATTTTAGGTGAAAAGGGTATTTTGGTCATTACATACATATCTTTTTTGTCATTTTTGCTCTAAGGGGGTCAATTATGGCATTGACTGACGGTTAAGAAGGATAATTGTCCTCATAGAAAAACTCGGGGTGATATTAGTCTTTGAGACATAACTTGGGAGGTTTTTGTCTTTTTTTTCAAAAAGTTACTAACAAAAATATAGATGACCAAAATGTGTATTTGGTCTAAAGACTATTTTTCAGATTTTAGTCTTTAGATAATGAACCAAACTTCAACATGCTTTTGATATTAACCCTTTTAATAAGGAAAAAAAAACTTTATTCTTGGCAGTTTGGAATTGGCATGTTATTCTATTATTTTATTTGGCATAGCCGCTTAGGAGATAATAGCACGTTCCTGTCCACGCGGAAGAGATATAATAATGTCAAATCTCATACCCATGTGTGGATCGTGCGTGGGAATATAATATTTTTTTTTTGGCAACTGTATCAACTATCAATCAAAACAATCCCCTGGTTCGCGTGGAAACTAGAATTACATTGTAGAAGTACTCTGTCTTGATTGCCTTACAACTTTTAAATTTTTTATGCAAACATTATTTATACCCATCAATACACGTAGTTTTGAAGTTTTTATTGAATGTGAATGAGTTTGTAATATAATCTTTTGTCACACTATGATTACTAGCGGTTGAACTTGATTGAATTCATCAATGCTAAAAATGATCGATAACGTGATAATTAATTATGGTTGATGTAGCTACCAACCAAATAAGAAGAAAAAACAGCATTTTATATATAAACGTATAAGGATATACATATATGCATGTCGATTCCAATTTATAATGTGGATCGTCGTTCATATTGCAGTATGGTCCATATAGGCATGCCTATATATGAAGATTATGTCATTAAAAGTATATGAACATCTAGAAAAATATATATGAATTATTGTAGGCTTTGTGAGATATAATGTATTTTATTTTGGTTGACATAATACGTAAATTTAACAGTAATAATGTATGAATATAAACGTAAATAATTATGTACGGATATATGGAAATATCTACCTAAAGATGTAGATGCAAATAAAAATTTGCTCCGTTAGGGAATAATTATATGTCGACGTTGGTGGAGGCATGGGACCTTTACATTCAATCATTAACCAACACCCTCTTTTGTAAGTACCATATTTAAAAATAAAAATAAAAAATAAAAATGGAAAAGTACCAACCCCACCTCTATTTTTAAAAACCAACCCAAAGTTGATTCAGCTTCGTCTTCACTACTTTGTGCAGAAGCAAGGACACTTGATAACTTGCTTCCATATTAATGTTAGAATCCTTGAATGACGAATGCTCTGCATTGGTTTTTGTTCTCTATATCTCTCTCTCTCTCTTGTTGTCTTTGCTAGAGTAGTAGTATGTAGATGTTCATAAATAGACAGCGCGCGCGAACAAGTATTAACCGAATGTCGGTGGTTTTTGATGTGGCAGATTTAATTTGAAGATCAAAGATGACGGTTGGTAGAGTTCATCAGTATGAGGACGTGATAAAGCACAACAGACGTGGGGATTGTTGGATCACTGTCCACGGCAAGGTTATGGATCCCCCCTTTCTCTATACTCTTCTTGCTTGTGATTGAGATCTTAAATTTTAGTGTTCTTTGTACCAAAATTATTCTATAGTTTGAATTATCACTTTTAGTATAATTTTTATTAAGAAATTAAACTTCAAACTGTACAATCATTTCGGAACAGAGGAAGTAGTTTATTAGATTCTGCTTGTAATCTAATTCATTAATTTGGGAGGACAAATTTTAATTATTTAATAGGAAATTAGAGGATTACATTAATGAATGTTCACGACGTCTTAATTGTACGTGTTAATAAGCATAATATTGTTTTTTGGGACCACATCCATTTGCATCGTATATTTATATAATGGCAAATTAATCTAATTGAATCAGGTGTATGATGTAACCACATTCCTGGAGGATCATCCAGGGGGTGATGAAGTGCTGCTTGCAGCATCAGGTGATTGAGGAATTTCAACATTTATTATATATTTCTTCCGTCTCAAAATACATTATTAATTAACAAAAAATCATCACTACTTGGAGGCATGCATTTTGCCTGCAGTAATAAAATAGATTATAAATAACGAGGTGTGGGTGTGTATGTATATATATGGCAGGCAAAGATGCAACAGCTGAATATGAAGCAGTTGGGCACAGTGACGATGCAAAGGAGTTGATGAAGAGATTCAAAATTGGGGAGGTAGACAAGTCCACCCTCCCAGTTCCCCCAGCAGAAGCACATGAAAAATCCAAACCAAGAAGCCACTCTTCTTCTGGAGGTTTTGCTAAGATTTTGCAATTGCTGATCCCATTTCTCATTTTGAGTTTTGCTTATGCACTCCACGAGTATCACAATTCACAGGAATGATTCCTGAAATCGACTGTGCGGATACGTACGTTACGAGCTGCTCCTGCTGCTGCCAGTGTTCCCTTCTTCTTCTGCTTTTGTTTTTTCTTTTATGGTACAATCTGGTTTAAATAATGTCAAGTTGAAAATCTTAATCACAAGAACCTCGCGCTTCAATTTTTCGAGCTCGGATCTTCTGGTCCAAAATTCCTGGTCCATTGTAGTCCAGAAATGAAAACGATGTCGTGTCTTGCAAACAAAACAAACTCCAAATGATTAAGGGTATGTTTTTTCGTTTTTTCAGTGTGTGTTTTTAGGTGTTTTTTGTATTAGAAATGTAAAAAAGTATGGTGGGATGGGATATATATTATTATATTATTTTGAAAAAACCATGAGAAAAAGGAAATAAACAGAGCCTAAAATTTGATAATTTTTCTCGTCTCGTTAGCTTCAGTGTTCTTTACTCCCCGGTCCTTAATATAAGACATTTTGATTCGTCATAAATTTTACATTGTATTCATTTTTAATTGAAAAAAAATAAACTTTAAAAATTCCTAATAATTAAAAGAACACAACGAATGTGAAAATTTATTTTTAAGATTTTTTTCCAATTAAAAATGTATAATAGGTGAAATATAAGACAAACCAAAATGCCTTATATTAAGAACCGGAAAGAGTATTTACTAAGAATGGCGATGTAGAATTCTTTGTCCAAACAAAAATAACGATAAATTTTTACAATATTCGTAAAAAAATAAATAAATAAACACCAAAACCTTGTTGATTATATGTAAACATTGGTTCGGCCGAGACCTGATTGTGGCGCAAAAAAAAGGAAAAAAAACATTGAATTAGGAAATTAACAACATTGCATTGAAGAGGAAAGTAATCTTCACTTGTTGATATCTGAAAATTCAGTAAAAGCATTTTCACAAACTGAGGAAATTGAAGTGAGACGTGAAAAAAGAAAAAACAAAATTATATGGGCAATTATGAAATTTGGGCTTCTCCATGTCTACCCGAAATCTTCTTTGAAACTTGGCCCAAGTCCAATTGTATATTCATTCCCGCAGCCAGCGGTGTTGGGTTTCTTTGTTTTTCTTATAAGACGTAAAAAATAAACTCTTGGGGCCCTGTCTGAAAGAGGGATCCATGAACAACCTCTCCAGTCCGGCGGCAGGCGGCGGAGGAAGCGGAGGAGGCTCGGGCGTCATCCCATTTCCAGCGGTAGTATACGCGGTGCTTTTCATACTGTTGTTAATCGGGCTGGGCTTCTCCATTTTCATCCTCATACTCCTTCACAACCCTATCTCCTTAGTCATAGTCCTGTGCGTCTCAGCTCTAATCGCCACCTTTCTAATTTGGAACTCCTCCACCCAAAGCGGCGCCCTTTTGTACTACCTCCAATCCTCCCCTGATTCCGACCTCAGCCGGTGCGCTCACGGCCAGCTCGTCAAAATCACCGGGGTATGTTTGTATGTATGTGTGTATTGTGTAATTTTCCGACTAAAATGCGTCCTGTTTCTTCTCTTCTTACTAAAACATACATATACTACTGGCTGAATTTGTTTGTTAATTGCAATCAGGTGGTGTCGTGTGGGAATGTATCGTTGGAGTCTTCGTATGAGATGGTCAATGGGTGTATCTACACGTCCACTCTGTTGTATGAATATCAACAAGTATTTAAGTGGAGAATTCCCTACTCAGAGGTACTAAGTGCTGTATATCATTTCCCATTTTACAAGATGCTTAATCATTGAATCATAATTGAGTACCTGTTTGTGTATTTACACTCTTTATTATTGTTTGTTTTCTCCATCATTTGACATTATAATCGGTACCTATTACGGAAGCATTGTTGAGAAATTTTCATCAAAAAATCATACATGTGTCCCTTTTTATATCAATAACACAAGGCACCTGAACTTTTTCTATATTTCTTCACATTTATCTGTATGTACCAACTTATCGCTTTTGCTCTCTTAACATCCCTGCTGGTTGTCTATATCTCGTGATTTATAATCGTCCTGTCCTTCGGCCTCTTGCTTTGTGCCTACTTGCTGTACACTGATAGATCTGCTCCGCTTTGGGCAGAGGTTTTCGGTCGACTTTTACATCACGGACAGAAAGTCGGGCGTCAGAGTCCTGGTGAAAGCGGGTGCCGGCTGCAAAGTCATTCCCTTGATCATGGAAACCCAACTGGTACAAACAACTGCAAAATGCAGCGTCCTATCTTCTCCCTTGAAGAAATGGTTGAGGGAAAGAAACCTTTCTACGGAGCCTCGCCAGTTGTGCTTGAAAGAAGGGTAACACATCCATTAGATTCACCTTGCACTTTTCACTCGGGTTTCTTTGAATCTGGTTGTTTGAAGTTGCAGTCTTCCAAGTAATGGCAGGTACATTAGAGATGGAAGCTCACTGAGTGTGATTGGAATGTTACAAAAGCGCAGTGATGGAGTTATGATGGTTGTTCAACCGGGGGAGGTTGTTTCTACAGGATGTCTGTGGAGAAAGCTGATGCTCCCTGCAGATTATGATGGGCTCATAATCGGGATTCCATAGGACTGATGCTCCCATCTGACAGTATCTTGCGGTAGGAACAGTAGCAACGCCCTTTATTGTAACATTATGTTTCGACATAGTTGCTTTTCAAACTCAAATCCCTTCTCCACCAAGAAGCAGGACATTTTGGTGAATGCATCAACTTAGTTTTGTTTGTCGTCCCAGCTAGCCAACTTAGTTTTGCTTATGGTTATAGCCACAGATTGTCAGCGGCTATTGCATACTTGCTGCTTCTCAGTTTCCAATCCGAGGATAACTACATGAAAAACTAAGAATTATTCTTTCAGCAGCTACTTTGTGGAGTGGAAATGCATTATTTCTGAATGGATAATTAAGTCCGACCCCTTTATTCACACTATCATAGTGCAGGTCTCTCTGGTTTCCAAACTGTTTCAGGGAATCTTATGAAGTGGTCTCACAGGCAAATAACACAAATAAATGATCTCTTTAAATCTCAAATGGTTCAACAAAAGCTATTGTCCATCACGTAACAATATACTAATAAACCACATGAGGTCTCAAAATTGTTGCAGCTAAAACAAACACAATGTTCATTGTAGGAAGAGCTCGAAGAAATTCCACAGAACGCCTACTTAATCTTCTTCTTCGGCCTTAGCTGCACAACAAATTCCAGTTGGTTATGAGGCCATAACATCTATCCAGTAAAAAATTAATAGCAAATGTGGACCAAAAAGATGACTGAGTCTACCTGGTTGCTGTGGCCGCACTTTTTCTTCCGGCAATTAACAGCACGAGGATGCAAGCGAGCATAGCATCTGGAAAAGATAAACAAATTTAGGAGGTTTGATGAAGTTGAAAAGCCACAGCTAAAGGTACGAAAATCAATTCTAGGTTTGAACCTATAGGAGAAGAAAATTAGTAGCACAAACCACTTGAAAACTCCATCTCCCTCTCCCTCTCCCTCTCCCTCTCCCTCTCCCTCTCCAACTCCAACTCCAACTCCAACTCCAACTCCAAAACCCAAGAAAGTATCTTTTCTATCAGAATCAAAACAACAGGAAACAAACGCTTAGTTAAGCTAACGAAATAACTTCCTGCGACCATTCATTCAACATCAATATTACAGTCACGACTAAAACATTTCGTTAAACCATAACACGGCGGAATCTAACCAGCAAACACACGAAATTTCAAATGCAACAATAGCACCAAAAAAGTAATAAAAAAAGACGAAAAAAAAAAATCAAGAGCATTACTTGCGGCAGATCATCTTGTCCTGATTGTATTTCCTAGCCAAGGCCATCAAAGAGGGCTCAATGATACCTCCGCGCAGCCTCAGTACCAAATGAAGTGTAGACTCTACATGCGAAATTAGAGTTCAGAAAACGCACAACCGAACAAGCAAATTTCAAAAATTATGATTATCATTCTTTCTAAAAAAAAATAAAGGAAAAGAGGAACCTTTCTGGATATTGTAATCAGCAAGCGTACGGCCATCCTCGAGCTGCTTTCCAGCAAAAATCAAACGCTGCTGATCCGGCGGAATTCCTTTTCAAATTTTCCACACCCAAAAAGGCACAAAATTTAAAAATTCACATACATGGAATAAACGACGCAAAACAGACAAACAAGCAATGGAAACCAACCTTCTTTGTCTTGAATTTTGGCTTTGACATTGTCAATGGTATCGGAGGACTCTACCTCGAGGGTTATAGTCTTCCCGGTTAGGGTTTTGACGAAGATCTGCATTTTATCTCCTCCGCGCCGGCGCCCCCTCGAAATTTTTCTTCGGTTCCGTTTGACTAATCTTATTACGAGGAAGTTATTTGTATTAGGGCTCGTGCTTCTGGCTTTTGAGCTCGATTCCATTGGGCTTATTGTCGATTCAGGCCCTTTTTTTAGCTTGAAACTCATTCTATATCCGAAAACTGTAATGCTAAATACAACCCAAATTACTACCATTTGGAACTTATTTCTCCAACTTTAAAAAAAAATTATCAAAAAAAAATACAACTTTAAAAAAAAACTTTTAAAAAAAAAACCTCAAATCCCGCTGTCTTTCAAGAATACCTTAAGTATTCAGAATTAAGCACTAATTGTTGTCAAACAAGCCTTATCATGGGATAATCCTACTATTACCAAGTCATGCATGGTAAATAATACCGCATGCAAATGTAACCATCTCATGAGTGGGGAATTCAAATTTCACCAGTAGGATTGTACCAAAAAACAAAATAAAATTCACCAATAGCAGAGACATAGAAATGGGTTAAAGGTTTAAAGCCTAAGGGCTTCTTGTATTCAAATTCATCAGGTAACTGTGGCAGCAAGCAGAAGTTACAATCCCCATCTTCATCAACGGGAATACATATCAAACACCTGACTAGCTAGAAAACAGTTCTATCTTCCATTTTGTACAGGAGTTTTCTTTACCATCTCAACCTGAAAATCACAACATTCTTCCTTTTTCTTTTTCTTTTTTGGTTCTAAATACCCTTAACTCCTCCATCATCACCAACATCGATCTGGCAGTTATAATCTCGTCTAACAACTAACCAAAAAGGCCCAACAAAATCCTAACAAGTTTTCTCTCTAAAAAAAATAATTATAAAAATGACAAATATATGATCTGAGAAAAATGGCTAGCTAATGGTGTCTTGTGTTTGAACTGCGGATTGTCACCCCATGCAAAAATTTGGTATATCCAAGCAAACTCAGTTTTCCATCACTTCTTATCCAGTCTTTCAGTATTGAATAAGCTGTGGGCCCGAGATTCAGTTCCTGCACTCCAAAGTAAAACCATGTCCTTTAAGTCCAGCCATACACCACACCAGGGGGAGAATAGCAACACAAAACTTTACCCGGGAGAGCTCTTCCACTGAAATTACTCGGTTGCCCTCTTGCTCAAATTGCAAGAATGCATTTGAAGCAATTTGCTCCCACATCTCGAGAGCCTCCAATTGGTATGTGCTGATTGCTGCGGCACAAAACTCGTCCAAGTCCATCCACCTATAAGAGAGTGGTGCCATCTAAAACAGAAAAGAACACTTATTAGTTTCAACAAAACAATGTTGCTGATATAAAAAGCCGCTAGATACAGGCAACTCAAATCTCCCCGTCCCACCAACACTGGAGCCATACTGTAAGGATATTAAAGTGAAAACTGATGATTTTTCATGCACTCACCGCATTCAAAATATCAGGAACTCTCGACTCCTTCATTGCATCGGTGGCATTGCGAAGAAGTGCCTACATTAGTTCATGGCTTCTTTCAAACATTTCAATAGAACTTAGATCTAAATTAAATGACTAAAATATTAAAGACAGAAACTTCCCACTAACAATGATCCTGGGCCGAGCATATAGGACATCACACAAGATTAGATATGAAAAGATTCATTACCATTTTGAAGTTTTCAAGAGAAACGCGCCCATCCTTGTTTGGCTCCAAAAGCATAAATTGAGCTCTAAGATAAACCATTTCGTCCTCGGTTAAAGCTTTTGAAAGGGCCTAGAATGACAATACAACACAATTTTGCAATCAAAATGAAACCCAAACAGCAGTAGTTTTTCTCTGAAAGAAGAAAGATTAGAATCAGTTGGCTCAACGTAATGACCACGAATTCGACCCTCATAATCCAAGAACTTCAGTATGGCAACCAAAAACCTGAAGTAAAACACAACGAAATAGGTTCACATTGAAGGTAAACTAGAGAGTACCTTTAGGGCTGCTCTTTTGAAAGGAGTAGCATGTAGGTATGACTTCACCAACTTATAAATTAGTATATCTAATGGAATAGGATGCCTCTCACTCCGCAACCATGGGTGCGCTGCATGCATAATATTTGTAAATACAAGGAAATGACCAGATCCATTGCTTGAAGAAATCAATTTAGAACAAAAGGCCACAAAGTCAAAGATATATGACATATTGAGAGCAGAACTCACTCAAAGCTTGAGCAGCAGTCATTCTCTTCCTGTAGTCCTTGTTTAAAAGCCTTTTCACAAAATCCTTGGCTTCCGGTGAGACGGAAGGCCAAGGAATATCTTCAATGTTAGGATCAGCTCTGAGTACTGCACGAAAAATTCCGGATTCGGTCCTAGCCCAGAAGGGTCTACTACCACATAACAAGATATAGGTTATAACTCCTATGCTCCAGATATCTGCTTCCAAGCTGTAAGATCTATGAAGAACTTCGGGTGCCACATAATATGCACTCCCAACAATATCATTCAGCCTTTCATCTGCAAATGGAGTCGACAAATCACTTAAATCTAAACGAATGTCTCATCACTACTATTATCATGGCAAATATCGGCACGTACGAAACCCAAGTCACCACTTTTTTGGGGCCATTACCTGGTCTGATGAAATCAGAAAGACCAAAATCAATTAGTTTCATATCAGCATCTTCACTTCTGGAGGTGAACAGGAAATTCTGTATAACAAAGTGAAATTAAAAACAGCATGAGTACTCGGGAATCAGGTGAATACTAGAAATCAAGATATATTGAAAGACTTATCAGATATGGGAACATTGTTTACAATTGGAATAAGCACAAAGTCAAGTCCACAACCTCAGGCTTCAAGTCGCGGTGGACAACACCTTGGAGGTGACAAAATGCCACGACACTCAAAATTTGGACAACAATAAGTTTTGCATCAGCTTCTGTATATCTACCACCCCTGATTAAAAAATAGCAGGATGTCACAACATCAAGTATCATGCAGTAGAATCACAAGCTTAAGAATTTCATTTACCTGGACAATATTCTGTCCAGCAGCTCTCCACCTTCACACAACCTGTATGAATAAAAAAACTCAAATTGTTGTCAACTTTTGCCCACCAACAACTAAGAGTCTATATACAACAACAAAATACGAGTTCTCACGTTGTTTAGCTTGAAGAGCCCAAAAAAAAAACACAAAAAAAAAAAATGTTGACAAAATGCACATCTTACAATAAAAGCAACTGAAAAATTATAAAACAACCATATCGGAATCATGGACAAATAGGCATTAACATAAAAACACATCAAACCCACTCCAAGTATTACTTTATTAAAAAAAAAGATAATGAAGCAAAAAAGTAACTCGCACGCAAACTACAAATGAACGACGAGTATAGAATTATGCCAAATCCCATTTCTTTCTAGGAATTTCAGTAGAATGTAGAGAAGCACTTACTCCATAACTATGTACACATTATTAGTATCCTCACAGGCATCATAAAATTTCACCAGGTGTCTATGACCAGAGAGAGCTTTTAAAATTTTCACTTCCCTCCGAACGTCTTCAATAGATATTGCTGTTGTCATCTGTAAGAAAAGATTTTCTGTTTAAAGTCTATTCCTCAAATAACAGCAACGGTAAAATCAATAGATTGAATCTATCACAGTTCTTGTTGTCAATTGTTGTAACATAAAAAAACCAAACAGAATAATATAAGTACATGAGTGGTGAAGCAAAATGTACAAGGACATGTACTTACAACCCAAACTAATGTAAACTACAAAGCCGCCGGGGGCAGGGGGCGGGGTGGTGGGGTGGGGGTGGTTTTATAAACTGAGAAATAAAAGTGAAGTAAATCAGGATGATGTTCTACATTGGATGGGACTGTAATCTTAATTAACAATTGTTTGATTGTTCAGTCAACTTGCATTTCATATTGATAATTACATTTCCAAAACCAGAAGACTTCACCCTAAAGATTTTGCCTGCTATAGCAACACGTAAGACTCTCGACTCAATGACACTTTCCATAGAACATGTTCCTAGCTAGTTTTCTATTCATTCAAGAAATGCCTTCGTATGGCATCAAAATTTGGAAAAGGAATACAAGTTTCCGAATATCAAAACAAACTAAGGAGTACAATATTCCATACATTACCAATTTATCATACTTCTGATAAAAATCTAAATACACCTCTGTTTATTCACAAAAGCAATCAACAAACTCAGATTTCCTCTTTCTGTGGCCACCAAGGTATGGATCATAACAGAACAAGGAAAGAATCTTTAAGGTCCTATTTTCTTGAAAATGTTCACAAAGCAAATCTCTAAACTCATTTTCCCAATCTTTCTTTGGTCACCACTGCATTGATCATAACAGAACTAGGAAAGAACCTTTTAGGTCCTATTTTCTTGAAAAATGTTCTATATTTCCTCTTTTGTTTCTTGACTAATAGAAAGACAGGCTGTTCAATGTTTAGGTTTGTTCTTCAAAACTACGAGAAGGAAACAATAACCGAATGGAAAATCATTACACACAAAAAGCAGCTAACAGAAGCAAGCCTCGTTCAAACTTAAGGTAAAATCAGAAAGGGGGGTGCTGCAGATAAAATAACGTTAAGAACAGGAATGGCGGCGGTACAACAATTTGAGTCTCCCGAAAAAGAATGTTGAGTAGCGATGGGCAAGCCTCATTACTTTTTAAAACAGTTTTTATTACACCTGATAGCAATCTACAAGAGTAAAGATCCCTCCCCATCCCTCAAAAGCAACCCCCCGTATTTCAAGCCACTAATCCAAATTTTTGTTTTAACTCCAGGCAACGCACAAAATAAACAAATAAACTGACGGTAACAACACTACTACAAAGTACAAAAATCTTTACCCAAACGCAATAGCAGTATCAGAAAAAAGAAAAATTAAAGGTTCCTTTAAAAAGGTAAGAACATAGAAGGAAGGCTAATTAAAATCCAAACCTTGGCTTTGGAGATGATCTTGACAGCAAGAGATTGATCTTTAAGCTCTCCTTTCTTGCCCTTAGCAAAGCAAGTATGCCCAAAATGCCCTCTTCCAACCTCTTTCCCCAACTCATACTTTGCCCCGAAGTTCTTATTGTATCCAAAATTTTTATCCAGACCCGCCTGGAGCTGCTGATCATCAGTTCCGGCGGCAGCTGAGGTAGTAATACTTTCATCCTCCGGGATGGTGCCGTGACGAGGAGTTCTGGGGTACCCAAACCTCCTAGCGAGAGAAGCCTTGATATGCTTAGCCGGAGATGGGGGAGGGAAGGGCCGTTTGAAGAACTTCCTCCCGGGAGTAGACCTCGCCGGAGAAGGCGACACTCCGGGGGGAAGAGGAGTAGCACCACCGGGGCCTACTCCACCAGCGGCAGTGGCGTGAGGAGGGTAGGGACTAGGCCAGCAAGGACTTGGTACGGCGGAGGTTCGGGACGGAGTACCCTTGACACCGCCGTTGTTGAAATCGGCATGGTGATGATCATCAGCGACGGAGCTGGTGATGGTGGTGGTGGCAGGTCTACCGCTGTCGCCAGTGGGAATGGTCTTACCATAACACTGGCCCATTGGGGAACAAGCTCAGTCCCCAAAAATGCGGGCAAAAGAAGACAGTGAAGAAAAGTTGATTAGGAGAGGATCAGCATCCTAGTAAATGGTGGGGAGGAAGGGGATCTGAATTCAGAGGATTGATTCAGGTCCCCCTGAAAGAAAAGCCCGACCCGACTGAATTAACAAGCGGAAAAGGAAAAAAGAAAAAGATAGAGATCTAATGAATTTATTGACAGGGTGGAGAGTGAATTGGGAATGTGGGGAAATTAGGAGGCAGGGAAGGAGAATCAGAGGGGGGGGGGACAGAGGAGGGAGAAGAAGAAGGATTCTGTAAGAATTTATTTGCAGAGAATGAGCTGAGAGGAGGCAATGGCATCAGTTTCCTTTTGCCTTTGTGGGAAGAAGACAAGATCAAAATATAAACATACTAAACATTTTTTAAATATATATATGATTTATTATTCTGTAAGAGGGTGGATTTGAGAGCTAATCCCTGGTCAAGGTATCCATGGTATTAATTCCTCATAAGAGTGTGGGATTTGCTTCATTATTTTTTCTTTTTAACTTAGTAAGGCCATTAATTATGGTCATTTGATTTTTGATAGCAGTATTTAATTTGGTCATTTGATTTGAGACTTTCTTTTTTTTTCTTTAATAAAAATATGATTTAGAAAGATACAACTTTCTTGATTTCTTTAATATTGAATAGTAATAACGCATCCTAAATCTTTATTTTCTCCCAAATTTAATTTCCAAATCTGATTCTTGCCAAAATTCTAACAAACAAAATTCCCCTGCCAAAAAAACATGTGCTTTGCACACGGAATATGGGTGGCCGTTGCTATTTAGCCAAAAATATCAAAATTACTTGTGAAATTTTTGGATACAACCTCTAATGGAAATAAAATTTTATAGTTACTATTACTTACAACAAACTAAATCCTAGTGGAGATACACTAAGATTCACAAACATACCCAAATACATATTTGACAAATTTATTTTTGAATTAGGAAACAAAAAAGTCAACGTCCTAATTAAACAAACCAGAATAGCTGAGTAAATGTGTTCTTGAATAAAAATTGCAATCTTGAAACAACTCCTTGGAAACCATCTTGGATAGGATTTTACAAGTTGGAGCTTTGAAATCCTTGAAAAAACTCAAGAAAAATCGAAAAGAACCCTAGTTTTTGACACCTGTCGTCGACTTTGAAAACCAATCGACGAAAACGTCGACGGTTTCTTGTCTCTTTGGCGCCGGTCGACGCAATTCTCGACGATACTGCTGCTGTTGTTGCCGACTTTTTCTGTCGCCCGATGCTAAAGGTCGACGAATTCCATTCTGCTGCTGTCGACTTTCTCGTTGGCCGACGCTTAAACTTGATGAACTCTCCCTACAATCGGTCGACTTCTGCTGAATATATGAGCCAACTCTTGAATAAACGAACATCTTGGAACAAAGTAATGAGATTGTTCAAGATCTTCTTACTTCTAGCTTTTGTCAGACCACCAATATGAATTAATGGATATTGACCACCGATATGTCTCTCCAGTAGCCTTAGTCCCCGTAACTGTTGTCAAGATGATTTCCTTCATTATTTAAATTTAGTTTTAAATTTGATGATGATACAAACTTTCCTAAATCTTTATTATTTTATTTTCTCCCAAATTTAATTTCCAAATTTGATTCATGCCAAAATTCTAACAAACAAAATGCCCTTGCCAAAAAACATATGCTTTGCACAAGGAATATATGTTGCCGTTGCTGTTTAATGGTCAAATTAAATAATAGTAAAATTCTTTGTGGTGAAATTTGTCGGTACAATAGTTATCTCTAATGGAAATAAAATTTTTTAGTTACTATTATTTACAACAAACTAAATCCTAGTGGAGATATTGTCCACATACGTAATTGTTTAATGCACATAAACAGGAGTCTGTATCCAGTATACCCGGGGGTACCGTGCCCCCCTCCTATTTTTTGCATTTTTAGCCCTTATTGTACTTCTTATCAATCTTTCTATATTTTACAAGTATAGTCCCTGTCATTTTTTTCTCTCTCTTCCAAAAAAAACATCTCTAATCTTTCAACGACCATATCTCCCAATCTGTGAAGAATTTGTGAACGAATTATATATGAAATTTATAGTACTCGTCGAGATCTATCCAACAAAATCCATAGTGAATATTTTTTCGGGCTTAAAAATCACTTAATTCTGATGGACAGAATAGGGGTGGATATCCAGTTTTACAAGATGGATAACCAACTTGTTCTAAATTGGTTATCCATCGTGTTCATGCTGATTATTCAATCGGTTTGAACTGGTTATCCATTTTGTTTCTACTGCTTATCCATTTGGTTATCCAACTTCTTAATTCAAAATAAGTTGGTTATCCATTTTGTTCATATTGATTATCCAATACGCTAATACTGGTTATCCAATGGATTTACATACTTATCCAAGTTATTTGTGCTGGTTATCCACTGTGTTCATACTGATTATCCAACTTGTTTGTACTGGATATCCATCCATTTGGTTTGTATGTATATCCAACTCTAATCTTTCAACGAGCATATCTCCCAATCCGTGAATAATTTGTGAACGAATTATATATAAAATTTATAGTACTCGTCGAGATCTATCCAACGAAATCCACAGTAAACATTTTTTCGGGCTTAAAAATGACTTAATTCTGACGGACAGAATAGAATAGAGGTGGATATCCATCTTTTTTTTTTTTGAAGAGTGAATGTCAAACATATGATTGGATAACAAGTACGAACATAATGGATAATCACTCTAAACCGATTGGATAATCAGTAGGAACACAACGGATAACCATTTTTCAAAGAAAAATGAAAAACACATTTCTTCATTTTCTGCCCGTAAAGTTTAAATGCATTTAAAGTTCAAAAAAAATATTCAACATGGATCTTATCGGATAGATCTCGTCGAGCACTATAAATTTCATATATAATTCGTGTTATAATTCTTTACGGATCAAAAGATACAAGGAACACAACAATATGAATGTGAAATAAGTTGGTTATCCATCTTCTCAAACTGAATATCCACTGTGTTCATGTTGATTATCCAATGCGCTAATACTGGTTATCTAATTGATTTACATGGTTATCCAAATTGTTTGAACTAGTTATCCAATGTGTTCATATTGATTATCCAATGCGCTAATACTGGTTATCCACTGTGTTCATGCTGGTTATCCAACTTGTTTGTACTGGATATCCATCCATTTGGTTTGTATGCATATCCAACTCTAATCTTTCAACGAGCATATTTCTCAATCCGTGAAGAATTTGTGAACGAATTATATATGAAATTTATAGTACTCGTCGAGATCTATCCAACGAAATCTATCGTGAACATTTTTTCGGGCTTAAAAATGACTTAATTCTGACGGGCAGAATAGAATAGAGGTGGTTATCCATCATCTTTTTTTTTTTGAAGAGTGAATGTCAAACATATGATTGGATAACAAGTACGAACATAATGGATAATCACTCCAAACCGATTGGATAACCATTTTTCAAAGAAAAACAAAAAACGTATTTCTTCATTTCTACCCGTAAAATTTAAATGCATTTAAAGTTCAAAAAAAATATTCAACATAGATCTTATCGGATAGATCTCGTCGAGCACTATAAATTTCATATATAATTCGTGTTATAATTCTTTACGGATCAAAAGATACAAGGAAAAGAATGATATGAATGTAAAATAAGTTGGTTATCCATCTTGATTATTTATGTTAATGCTGTTTATCCAACTAATTAGTATTATTTATCCAACCTGGTTTTTTTTTTTTTTTAAGAAATAATAAACTAAGTTGGTTATCCAACTCGTTTGTATTGGTTATCCAATCATTGGTTTGTGTTGGATTATCCAATGCGCTAATGCTGGTTATCCAATGGATTTACATGGTTATCCAAATTGTTTGAACTGGTTATCCACTGTGTTCATACTGGTTATCCAACTCGTGCACACTGGTTATCCAACTTACTGGATATCCAACTTAATTCTGCCCATCAAAATTTAGTCATTTTTAAACTCAAAAAAAATATTCGAAATGGATCTCGTTGGATAGATCTCGACGAGTACTATAAATTTCATGTATAATTCGTTCACAAATTCTTCACGGATTGGAAGATATGCTCGTTGAAAGATTATAGCTGTTTTTTTTGAAGAGAAGGAAAAAAGTCACAGGGACTAAAATTGCAAAATATTGAAAAATTGATAAAAAGGTACAATAAAGACTACTCGTGCAAAAAATAGGAGGGGGGCACGGTGCCCCCGGGTATACTGGATAATTTGCCCATAAACAGGTAATGAAAAGAGACAAGAACATTAATGACTTCCATAACCATTTTCTATCTACTTCTACTCCCACCACTCCAAAACTCTCTTATCTCTTTCTTACAAAGAAGTTTGCTCCCCTATTATTTAGATTGTTTGTTCTCTCTAAATCGATTTTTTTCTTTTTCTAGAGAGAGGCGCTATATTATTTGTTCCCTCAATTTTTGTCACTGATGGACTTTCTGAGACAAAAACGGTGAAGGAGGGAAGAATTCATGGATTACCAATGGATGAAACTACCATATATATATGAGACTTTTGGCCATTTATGAATTTTAACTAGATAATGTAGTTTTAGTTCTATATGAACTATACTCAAGATTTTATTTATAGTTGGATTCTTTTTATATTTTTTTTTTATTTACAATTTTTAATTAGTAATGTTGCAAAAATCTTGCTATTTTAAGGCCCTAGGTGATTAATCTTCAAAATTCCAATCGAAATCCTCAAATGTAAAGTACCAAAACACGTTTCTTGCCAAATATACATAAAAAAAAAAAAAAAACCCTATCTGGGTGGTCTAGCCTTTGCTTATTTAGCCCTAGTTATTAATAATGAGTTTATGACTCATACTTGAGTTAAAATGTTAAATTGGTACAACGGAGGATTTGGTTATGGATACATGCATGGTAGGGTTTTCAAGGGTGCACTAGTGGGGCTGGTGTAAAAGGTTTGGGATATTGTCGGTTATGTGGCAATGTGTTAAAAGTGAGTAGGGGGAGAAAAGGTTGCGAGGTTTGTCATCAGAGGGGAGGGAATTGTGTTTGATTAATTTCATTTCTCCGCCTTTGGAATGGATTAAAATTAAATTCGGATAGAAGTTTAACTGTTCTTTTGGAATGGCGAGTGCAAGAAGTATTCCAAGCGATCGCTATAGTAGATGATTAGAAGGTTTTACTATAAATATTGGGTTTCATTCAATCATAGGGCAAGCAGTGACAACTGCATGGAAAATTAGATGGAAAAAATGGTAACGAAAGTTAGCAATCAGAGAATTGTTACTTTGGGAGGAGATGGCTTATTTGGTGTTAATGCCGCTCTCGTTGAAGGTTTTTGTGAGCTTATGGCGCAAGAATGAAGTGTAGAACTTTGTCATGAGTTTCGAGAGATAGATTGTGTAAGACATTATTTACTATTTAGGGACGCTACCGGTTTAAGAACTTGGAAGTTTGCACTGGGTAGAAGTTCTGCAAGTAGGAGTAGAGTCTGGGTTAAACATGATGTTATAGAGGTGGGCCGATAGATTAGTCTCGAGGTGTAATAATCTAGTTTTCTGAATTTTATGTTCTTCTTAAAGGATGCTTTTGTAAAAAATTACGCTCTTCTTATTGCAAGGGTTATCATTGGCTTGGGACTTGGGGTGTCCGCCAAAATCATTGCTGAAGTCGATAGTCGGTGAGTGTTGGGCAAGGTGCCGGTGATGAGCCAGGGATATATGGAAGGTTAATTCGGGGTATTCGGATATTTGACACAGGAATTGGAGGGTTGTTTTGAAGCATGTTTATAAGCAAATTTCATGTTGATCATATGGCAGGGATCCTTACGAAGAGTCTGGGAAGTTTGCAACTCTATGTTACACGGCCGAAAAGTGTTAGTCATTGGTTAGAACATAATATTGTAGGTGTTTTCTATTCCCGTAGTGTTTTAATCTCTTGCATCTAGATATTTGCCTCAATCATTATACCTAAAAGAAAAAAGAAAAAGAAAAAGAAATTGTATACAAGGGTTATACTCTCTCCGATCCTTATTCTAAGGCATTTTAATTTGTATATAGTATGTTTTTAGAATGGAAAAAAAAAAAAACCTTAAAGTTATATTTTTATATTCATTATGTTCTCTTAATTATTACTCCCTCCGTCCCACAAAAATAGTATGGTTGCTCGTTAGTCAGCCATACCCGACAAACCATCCGACTTGACATGCGTTCGGCTAATTCGGATCAGCTAATCGACTTAATTGAGGGAATTTCGGTTCCACCTGATTAACCAATTAGCTATGCAGTTCGGGGTCGGTTTTGATAAATGTGTTTCAGGACTACCCGATTTACTCGAATAATTTAATTTTTTATTATTTTATTTATTAAATATATATAGGACCGGTCAAACCCTCAAACCATGATTCCCAATTTTTTCCCCATCTTCATTTTTTTCCCTATCTTCTTCGCATCGTTTCTCCCTTGGTGACTTCTTCACGTCGCCGTCGACGTCGACTGTAACCCACCGTCTCCGGCATTTCCAACCTCCACATTCATCTCCACGACTCCTCCTCTCATTTCCCACCTTTACAACCCAGTTAATCGACCAAATTCACCACCAATCCAACCCAAAACCAAATCTAGGGTTTCTGTTTCATAGTTCCCAAATTGGGACTTTTTTAAAAATCGATTTTGATTCGATTCATGTACGTCCAGGATCCTCCTCCCATTTTTCACCTCCACAACCAAGTAAATCGACCAATCCAACCCAAAACGGATCTACGGTTTGAGACTTTGAGTTTCAGATTTCGAAAATTTTGGGATTTTTTGTTTTCGTGGAGTGAGAGTCTGAAAGGGCTAAACTGAAATGCTGCTTCTCACCGGAGCTGAACTGCTGGTTGCTGAAGCTCACTGAAGCTAAACTGACTGCTGGTTATTGGTTGCTACTGTCTTTTCTCTTCAAGGTAAGAACTAAGAACTAATAATTTTATCTAATTTTTTTTACTAGTTGCTACTGTTGATTGATGTTTTATGTTTACCTAAAAATGAACTGTGTTTCTTTTGGGTTCCGTGGTTCACCTGAATTGCTTACTGTTAGGAAATTGGGTGTTGACTGTTGAATAATTTAGTTATTGGTTGTTAATTGCTAGCTATCGAGATGATTATGATATTGTTTTTAGTGGAATTAATGAATTATACTTCAAGCTATTGATCTTTGATCTTTCTGAGTTTCCGTTTGACTGTTTCTTGGCAAATATGCATGATTAGTAGTAGTAACTGTCAACTGGTACTGGTGAGTGATGATTGCATGTGAGTGATTGAGTTGTGAGTTGTGACTGTGTTGTTTCTGAAAAATGCATAATTCATGTAACTGTAATTTGTTAACCGATGATTGAATGTTAAGTGTTAACTGGTGATTGAATGTTGTTTTAGTATTTTGAAAGTGTTGTTTAGTTGTTGTGTGTTCTCATGTGGTGTGGTGTAACTGGTTGTTGTCCTGAATGTGTATTGGATTGAGTACTGCAATATATGTATCAGATATCATGTGTTGTTGGTAACTTTATGATGTGATTCCTTACGGATTGTTTTGTTTTCTATAAGTACATGACTGACTTACTGAGAATTGAAGCTCGATATTGCTACTGTATTAAAGGTAAGAACTAAGAACTGAATGTTGAATGTTGAGTATTGTTGATGTTTGTTTAAAAATGAAGTGACTTGCTGGTTTTTCATTGGCCATATGATTCATTATTGTCTGTTTTTGTTTTCTTTTAATGCAGGACTGAGAAGTGAGAATTGAAGTTTGAGACTGTTAAGCTATATTCAAGGTAAGCTTTTTTTGACAATTTCTGTATTTTTGGCTTGTTGTTTTAGTGTTTTGAAACTTGAAAGTGTTGTTCAGTTGTTATGTGTTTTGCAATCTGTTTCAGGTAACTAAAATGCTTTTTTTTTCCTCCTTTTTTTTCCGTGTAAATGTCAGAACTAGATTCTGAATTTGAGAATATTGAGGAGATTGAAGTTGAGAAAGGTTCTGGTTCACTGCCTCCTCCTCTGCTGGATTTACCCAATGATGAAGGATTGATGATAGATGTAGAGATTGAGGATCGGGAGACTTAAGCACAAACTGCTTATGTTCCGAAGAAGTGCAAGGTAACTCGTAAGCGCTCTCTGGTCTGGATTCACTTCACTACTCATATAGATTCTAAAAGTGTTTTATGGGCTAATTGTAAGTACTGTGGTAATTCTTATATGGCTGATAATAAAAAACATGGGACTAGTAATCTTCAAGCACATTTGCGGGTTTGTAAAAAGTACTTATCTTTGAGCCAGGATTCTGGTCAGAGAAAGTTAGTTATTGAAACTGGGGAGGGAAAACCTTCGAGTGTAGATACTTGGAGGAATAATGAAGAAGAAATAATTAGGGATGATTTGCATGATAATTGTTGATGAATTTCCATTTAGGTTTGTTGACAAGAAAGGATTTAGATATTTTCTTAGGAAGTTGCAGCCACAGTTTGTGCCTAAGGGTAGGAAATCAATGGCTGATGAATGTTATAAACTGTATTTATCTGATATGGAAAAACTGAAAGTTGAGCTGAAAGGAAATGTTAGCAGTATCTGCTTCACAACAGATACTTGGACTTCTTTGCAGCAAATTAATTATATGCGTTTGACTGGGCATTATGTGGATAATAATTGGACTTTGAAAAAGAAAATTTTAAGTTTCATGCCCATTACAAGCCATAAGAGTTTAGATATCAGGGCTGCAATTGAGAATTGTGTGCTGGATTGGGTGCTAAATGGTTATATGTTCGTTGTATGGCTCATGTGATGAATCTGGTTGTTAAAGATGGTTTGGCATATATAGGCAAGTCTGTTGATAGGATTAGGCCGCAGTTAAGTATATTAGGCAGTCTCCTAAAAGAATGGTAAGTTTTAGAAAATGTACTGAAATTGAGAAGTGTGGTAGCTCTAAGAATCTAGTATTAGATGTTTGTACAAGGTGGAATATCACATATTTAATGCTAGAAACTACTCAAGTGTATAAAAGAGCTTTTAGGAGATATGAAACTGGAAATCATCACTTTAAAGACACTTTGAGATTTGATCCTAAAGTGCTGAATTTTGGGCCTGGACTGCCTACTTCAATAGATTGGGTAGAAACTAGGAGGATTGATGGTATTCTTTAGCATTTTTACGAGATAACCTTGAAGGTATCTCGTACAAAATCTGTCTCCTCAGATTCTTCTTCACTAATGTACATTGTATTGATGTTTTGTTAAGGAGAATCATCAATGAATCTGATGATAACGGTCAAAAATTGATGGCTGAAAGGATGAAGGATAAGTTTGATAAATACTATGGCTCTATAGCGTCGATGAATCTTGCTGTTTTAATGGCATGTGTTTTTTATCCAAGAAATAAGTTGAAATACATTGAAGTTATATTTCAACAGGTTTATGGGTTAGTGGATGGAAAGAATAAGTATGAATTTGTTAAATCCGCCATTTATGAGTTGTTTGCGGATTATGTTAGAATCCATGCCCCTAGTTCTAGTTCTAGTACGCCTTCCAATTTTGATTCCAGTTCATCTCAAGCAATTTCATCGAGGAAAAGACCTTCTCCGATTGATATCGAGCCTTCAAAGCTGCTTAGAGATCAGTTTAGGATGAAGTTGGCGAAGAAGAAAGTCGAAGAAGCTGGGGGGGCTTTAAACAGAAATGAAAAAACAGAATTGGACAAGTATTTGAACGAGGATGATGAACCATATTGTCCAAATTTTGATCTGTTGAACTGGTGGAAGGTGAACAATCCTAGGTTTTCTATCCTTTCTCTGATGATTCGTGTTCTTTTTGCCATTCCCGTCTCAACTGTGGCTTCGGAATCATGCTTTAGCACAAGTAGAGAGTTAGGGTATTGGATGCATTTAGGGGTTCTTTAACTCTGAAGACTGTTCAGTGCTTGATTTGCACTCAGAATTGTCTTCGGGTTGAAGGAGAAGAAGGTGTTGAAGAGAGTTAGGAAGACCTCCTTCGCATGGAAGAAGGATACATTTGTTTTAAATTTCAAATACATTCATGATTTTAATTCATCTGTTTATTTTCAGTTGAATGTTGATTGTTGACTGACTGTTCTTTTTCTAGGTGTTGAAAAGGGAAAGAAAACTGGGGTATGATAGGTACGTTCTGAAATCTAGACTTTACTTCGGTTTTCTTCTTCCATATTCTTCAATTTTGCTGACTGACTGACTGTTTCTTTTTTTTCTTTTTTTCTTTTTTTTTTCTGAAAGTTGTTGTTGGTGTTGTCTGTTGCCTGTTTGCTGTTGCTGCTGCCTGCTTGAAGACTTGAAGTTGAACTGAATCAACTGATCAACTGTGATGCTGTTGATAAATGAAGAGTGATGATGTTGCCTGTTGAAGAATGAAGACTGAACTGATCAACTGAACTGCTGTTGCCTGCAATTCTGTTCTTGTATCTCTGTTGATGCTGCTTTGATGCTTTCTGTTCAGAATGTTTCTGAATTCAAATTTGATTACTAGACTTTGTGATGTGTAATACTGTAATGACCTTTTTAATGTGTGATCATTTGTGTTGTGAACTTGAAGTTGATCATTTGTGAGTTCAATGAGTTGATCAGTTGAGTAGATGATCACCGATCACTTGTGTATTCATTTGTGTGATCATTTGAGTTGTGACTTTTACAGGATTACATATTCATATTTCCATTCCATTTGGGGTTGTGATTTTTTTTTTTTGAAATCCTCTCTTTATCAGTTTTTTTACATTTGTGTGTTGTGAACTTGTGATTTCCATTCCATAGTTGATAGTTCAGGAATTAGGAATCAGGATTTGAAATTCTGTAAAAAAATTGGCTTAATTTAAGTTTGGCCTTTTTGTTCGGTTTAAACGGCTCCCCGACCTGATTCCCCGAATGTTTAATCGGCTCGGTCGGTTCGGGGGAGGTGGAATATCGGCTCGGTTTCGGTCGGTTGAGTTGCAAAGAAAAAATCCGATTAGGCCGAACCGAATCGAACCGACCGAATTACCAGTCTTACAAAATAGTCTACATTGAGTTTTGAATTTTATATTATCTTTAGTATAAATTTAAAACTTAATGTGGACTATTTTTATAGAACCGGATAGTCTAAAATACTATATTTAAGGACTTTTCCAATCGAAAAAACATAAGAAATGAAATCTAATACAAATCAAAACGTCTTATAATAAAGACGAAAAAAATACCAGTGGATAGTTAGCGAGTCCTGGGTGTGTCACTCGCTCACCAGTCATCACGCATTTTCCCCCATAATATCTCCAAACAATTTTCTTTCTTTCTTTTTTTTTAAAAAAATGGTAACAGTACTCTTCAAACGGAGAAGTCCCGGATAAAAACTAGTGGGACCAGTAAAGTTGAAGGGGAAAAAGGAGAAAATAAAAGGGGAAAAGATATATATTATAATGTAGTATATATGTATGGATGAAGTGAAGTGATAGGATCCTGGTATTGAATATATCCAGAACTCCAATCATGGCGGCAGCAGCATCATCCACGACGACGTCATCATCGCATGAACCACAAAATCAAAACCTCCAACTGAATCTTCAAAACATGCTCCAAACCCAGACAGATTCCTGGGCTTACGCCATTTTCTGGCAGAGTTCCAACGACGACAGTGGGCGGATCTTCCTGGCTTGGGGAGACGGCTATTTCCAAGGCGGCAGAAAGGAAAACAAGAGTGGGACGGCGGCGAGCACCAGCAGCAGCTCAGGGATACATCAATCAGAGAGGAGGAAAGTGATGAGAGGGATTCAAGCACTGCTGGGAGAAGTGGGGGCGGAGCAAAACGACGACGACGGTGACGGTGTGCAGCTGGATTGTGAGGTGACGGACGCGGAATGGTTCTACGTGATGTCGCTGGCGCAAACATTCAGGGTGGGAGATGGTACGGTGGCCGGGAAGGCATTTAGTACGGGATCCCTGATATGGCTGAGCGGGGGAAACCAGCTGGGTGGTTACAAGTGCGACCGAGCCAGAGATGCTCAGATCCACGGGATCGAGACCCTGGTGTGCATCCCCATCCCGGGTGGAGTCTTGGAGCTGGGTTCCGATGACGTCATCCCCGAGAATTGGTGCTTAGTCCAACAAGCCATGTCCCTCTTCGGATCAAGCAATGATATCAGTCCTCCTCCCCTGGCGGCGCCGGCGCCGGAAGGGTCTGCTGGTCACAACAACAACAACAGTACCACTAGTACTAGTAGTAAGGGGGGGACCATCCAGTTGGGGGTGGATTCGCCGGAGCACTCGGACTCGGACTGCGTGGTGGTGGCGGTTGGTGGGGAGGAGGATGACTCTTCTGGCCGGAGACGGGGAGGAATTATTAGGAAAGCCGGCGGAGTAGGTGGAGGAGGAGGAAGGTGGAGGAAGGCGGGAGGGGATGTAGAAGCGCGAGTGTTGAACCACGTGGAAGCGGAGAGGCAGCGGAGGGAGAAGCTGAACCACCGGTTCTACGCGCTGAGGTCAGTGGTGCCCAACGTGTCGAGGATGGACAAAGCATCTCTGCTGTCGGACGCGGTGTCGTACATAAACGAGCTCAAGGCCAAAGTGGCCCGACTGGAAGCCCAGATCCAGCAGCAGAACAGCAGCAGAAAGAGGATGAAGAGGGAGCAGCAGTCTGAAGCAGACAATCACTACCACCAGTTGAGCAGCAGCTGCAGCCAGAGCACCGCCCCCGGGAATTCGTCATCGTCGTTGACGTCGGCGGCGTCGGTGCAGGTAGAAGTCAAGGTGGTTGGGGCGGACGCGATGATAAGGGTGCAATCCGACAACAGTAACTATCCAGGAGCAAGGCTGATGGAGGCATTCCGGGAAATGGAGCTCCAGGTCCACCATGCCAGCATGTCCAGCGTCAATGATCTCATGCTTCAAGATGTCGTCATCAAGCTTCCTAATGCCGGCTCCAGTATTAATCAACGCGCACTCAAAGCCACTCTGCTCTCCAAGTTAACCACAACCACAACCCAACCCCATCTTACTTAATTCATCAATGCATTTCTTCCTTTTCAATAAGTACTAAGTAGTAACAAAATATCCAACCCTTAATTAGCCAGCTGGTGGTTAATTTAATATTGGAGGTACACAATCTACTGCATGCTGCTTGTAATTTTGTTGTTGTTGGAATGATCCTCACGCGATTGTAGTGAGTGATATATATATCTAGGACTATACATCTTCTTAACCTATCTATCTTTATCTATCATCTTATATGTCAGTCACATACGACGAAGGAGGAAAATTATTAGTGAAATAAAAATAGGGAATTATGGTTGTGACTACAACTCTTATTTATTGACCTCATATTAGAAGTGATCCAAGTAGAAACCAATTGAATTAATTTGTAAATAGGAGGGTAAAAGTTTAATGTGGTATGCATACACACATACACGTGTATGTTTAAAAAAAAAAATTTTAAAAAGGAAAAAGAAAGAAAACAAAGTAGCTCCCTGAAAGATGGACAACAAGAATGCATGTTTTTTTTTTCTTTTGTTTTTTTTTATACAAAAGAAAAAAAATGTGGGATGGATAATTAATGTAACATGTTAGGACTGAAATAACAAAGCCAAATCAACATTGCATGTTTTTTTTTTTTTTAAAAAAAAAATAAATTTTGAGGAGACACGTTGTGATCCATCTACATACTACAAACAAACATTTGGTACAGAGACGAGCGTGTTTTTTTTTTGTGTGCGTGTGGTGTTGAACTGAGAAAATAAAAATGTTGGAAACACCTCTCCCGGGATAGGAAGGATGGTGGGGTGGGGTGAAAGAGAAAGAAAGGTGGGAGTGAAGGAGTGGATGTGTGTGAAATGGAGGTGTGAGGTGGTGAATTAAAACACGTGATCCCAAATAAAAAATGTTAGAGTACTTAGTACAAGGAATTGAAAAAAATTCAAAGGGAAGGGGTTTGGGAAAGAAACAAAACAAAACAATTATTACTACTGATGGATTGATTTGGGGGAGTGGGGCCGGCAGGAGGCAGACTACATTTGGTGTGTGCTTGCACATGCCTGCCTCCCTAGTCCCTACGTCGTTCGGTCGTCCGTACAAATGAACACCCCCAATTCTCTGTCATTTCTCCATTCTCTAACACCCCACCCAACCCCCCTCGTTTCCTCCAGCAGAAATAAGAGTAGTAACTGTAACTTGTAATACTGGTAGTGTATAGTGTGTACTTACTATATCTTTCAACACACCCACATTCCTACTAACTCCGTTTCACTAGAGGAGTCAAGTTTCTATTTTGGATTATGTCAAAATATATATAAGTCTCATTTTGTATTACTTACTATATTTTTCCACACACCCACATTCTTACTACCTCCGTTTCACAAGGGGAGTCAAGTTTCTATTTTGGATTATGTCAAAATATAAGTCCCAGTTTGTATTCCATTGCAAAATTTTCTTCATTTTGCCTAAATTACCAGGATCTTTATAATCATACTTATGAGATCTCAATGTACATAACCACTCAAAGTGGACTTACATTATAAGAAAAGAGGTAGTACTAAACATATTCCTATTTCCTTCGTCCATTTAAATTTTAAGTTGGGGGTGGAGTGAGTCTAAAGCAGCAGCAGCATTATTCCATCCATGGCTCCAAAAGGAGGGGGGTGGGGGGGGGGGAGCATTCTTGCTTGTTGGGGACTGCCAGCTGGCTGCTCCTATGATCTACTACTACTACTACTACTAGTCTAGTCGAGATGATGCATTTATAATTATAGGGTAGTTAGCAACTTAGCATTGGACTGTGTGCAACTAAGGAAGAAAATCCATTGAATCCAAACCCATTTGGAGCAGAATTTCCTGTACGCGATCACTACCTCTTGCATGTCTGTATCTATATTACTCGCTTCTAACGGGAGAAGCCAGCCAAGATCAAAGGTGAAATGCTTCCAAGATACACAGACAAACGACAGGGTAGGTAATGTTTCAAACTATTCCAAGGGAACGTCACTGATCCTGCTGCGACTCACGTTTTTTTACTTGCTGAAACCATTATGGCTCAGTTTTGTAATAGGCTTCAAGGATTTAAATCTGGAAGGAACATGTACAAACTCACCCAGTGTAAAACCTCTTGGCCTACTATGAGGCGAGGGGTATCCACATCCTGCAATATAATAAGCCGAAGAAGATTCCCCCATTCCCAGTCTACACAGTCACTCCAACTTTTAGGTTCCTCATTCACCCACCAACTACATCCCCCCTTGCAGTAGAATGCTCTTGAAAGGCCTGTCTAGCTGACTTAAACCTTTGAGATTATGTTTTGTAAGCTCCCTGGCCGAAGACAAACGTGCTTATCGCCTGAGATAATTCAGGTCATGATGTAATACAGATTCTAATCTGTAAGTTTTTAGCTTATGCTCCCTCATATTATATATGTATATAGAACAAATAACTACCTTCCCTGGCCAAGAACAATACAATTTAATCGCCAAAAGTTGAACATACCACCATCTTCATCACTCAAAGAACAACAAGAAACACCAAAAATGGTAAATCTTTTACAATCCTAACGCAACACTTTTCTAATCCACTACACTGCTAAACACACTGAACCCAAAACCACACACCCTTTCTTTTTCTTGTTTTTTGGGTTCTTGGTTTTTCTTCCTATAATTACAACAGAGCTCATTCTACAAACCAACCAAATCCATCCTACTCAGAACCCTTTTCTGGCTACGGACCTATGCGCCAGGTGGCAGGTGTACTTTATTATCTCACTATTACTTTCTTTCCTTTCCAAAGTCCATGTGAACAAGGAAATGCACCATTTTCTGACCTACATTAGTAGCTACGAAAGTCTAGATTACTTAGCTTCCTCTGAAGGGTCTCCACCAGTTTGCCCGGTAGCTGAGCTGCGCTGTTGCATATCTACACCGGAGGCTCCCACCTCAGAGGCAGCACCATCTTGCTTACCTCTATCACTTTGTCCTGAACTTGCAGGCGGGCCACCACCACTACCGCCCATCCCCGAGGGCGCAGCCGACTCGCTGTGCATTGCATGCATGCCATTGCTGGGGCCTCCTCCAGGTCGGATAACTATTTGTCCTTGCATTGCCTGTTGATGTAGCTGCTGCTGCTGCTGATGGTCTGGCATGGCAAGCGGGTTTGTATACTGCAAAGGCATCCTTGGCGGAAACATACCACCCGGGCCAGGCTGCTGAGCCATTGCTGCAGCAGCAGCTTGCGGGTGCTGCATGTAAAACCCTCCCGGTTGCATGGCAGGATGTGGTGTCATCTGTAAGTATAAGAACTTAAAAACAAAGTCTTGCAACTCAAGGAATTAACTTTAAAATCAGAACTAGATATCAAATGGACCTGTGGAGGCATCGCTGGTGTTTGCGGTTGGGCATCGGCAATAGCGGCTAGATACATTAAATTCTTTTGGAGCTGAGCCTGGTACCTAAATCATCACGGAGCCATGGACCGTAATTAGGATAGAAGAAATGACATCCAAAATCTTGCTGTAGTAGAACCAAAAAGAAGAACACACTAAAGCCAAACAGCCAGCTAGAGCAACGGCAGTCCCATTGAGATGAACTAAAGTGAGTTATAGAGGGACAAACACAAGCAACATAACAAACCACATTTATAGTTGCACTACTTATCTTATGGCGATATTGTCGTTTCATGCTTTTTACTTCTGTTAGATCTCATGTAAATGCGAGGGGCATTCATATCTTCTATACCAGTAACTCAATAAGTATTGAAGTTAAGAAACTACTGCTGTGGCTCATCAATGAAAAATAATTGATTCACCTCCGTTTTGTTTCCTTGTTTCAGCACCATTACTAGGTTCTTTCAGAATTTTTTATTAATGTATTCCCCATTCCAGCATACTTGTTTATATTTCCAATACATGTTTTTACATTCCCAACCAAAAAAACACACTCAGGAAAAACGATCCTAACTGCTCAATATTTTACTGATGGCATCATCCTGAAAAAGATGCAAAAACAACTACAGATACAAGGACAGTTTTCACCTATAACAACTGCAATTTATATTATCAAAGCTTCTTAGAATAAACTTTCATGTTAGGAATATTAGAAAAAGGGAAAAAACAAAATTGGCAACGGCCAACCAGCTGTTTTCAGAGATGCATTAATCAATCAGGCAGAGAGAGGTTATACAACTTACTGAGCACATTCAGCCAGTTTTCCCAGATTTTGATTATCCAAGATCGCTAAAATCAATTTCTTGTTCTCATCGAGGTACTGCATGAAGTAACTCTTAGTTTCAACAACGGTGCATCAGAAAATCTACTAACTCGCAAAATGCAGATGAATCACAAATTTTTTTGTCTTCAAACAATCATGATCTCAATCCACAATGTACAAATGTTCGATAAAGTAACAATGCTTATAAAAAGCAAATACTATTTCGTATGCTACCAAAGTTGGAACAATGTTTAATGCCTAGTAACAAAATTAAGAATACAAGTCAATAAACAAGATAATAATCCCAACAATTATAAACGCTAAAAAGAAAAACTAGAACAGGTAGACAGCTCCTCATAATAGTCTAAACGCCTAAACTTCCCAACCTAACATAACAGTAAAATTTTCGCCAATGCAAACAAAGAGTGGATACAATAACCTAATAACGGTAAGGAAAGCCAATGAAGAATGTGTTGACCCAAAATGTTCAAATTTGGTTACCCAATCGAACACACTTTCCATTGTTGGCACTTCCGAGAACCATACCCTTATTGCCTTTCAGACAAAAAGCATGCTTAAATGCCAGAAATGTACAACTAAGTTTCAGTTTCAAACATCCAAAAACACACCCAATGACACAAAAATGAATAAACCATAGATGAAAGTAAAACATCCCTTCATCCAAAAACGATTTTTTTACCATAATCAGCTATAATGAAGACTTCATAGAGCTAGAGGGCCTATATTAATGGTTCAGAAAGAAAACCCAAATCAACAAAGATTAAATCTTTGACCACATCCCAAGCAACATGGAGCTCGCTATGCTTAAACCCAAAGTTTAGAAAGCAAAACAGATTGATCAAGACAATCGGAATTCAACTGAAAATACAGCAAAATAAATCATCCCAGTTAAGATATTTTAATTTTTTTTTTTTAAAAAAAGTCTTCATGCATACTGAAAGTAATGACTTTAAAAAAAAGGAAAAAATGAAAAAAATTAAAAGAGAGAAGGAGAAAAACCTTTTGAATCTGCTCGGTGGTAATATTAGCCGGTGGGAAGGAAGGCATGACAGGAATCATTGGCGGGGTTTGCTGCATATCTATCTGTTCAAACTTAATTTCCCTTATTGCCTTCTAAATGGTAACTTACAAATCGAACAGCTCCACCAGAAAGTTTAAACCCTTGATGTGGATTCTGAAGAGGAAGGACAAAAACCCTAATCTTCCGTAGGAAAACCTGCAGAATCAAAAACACAACCGGAGAAAATGGGGGGAATTTATTCAACGATATATGGTAAAATAGGGAGACAGAAGAGAGTGGGTGATTAAAAATGGAAAGGACTAAACTGTCAAATGCAAAATATTAAGGACCAAACCAGTCAAAGACTATGTTATATTTTCACAAAACCTCACCGAAACATAATTATAATTTTAAAATTAAATACGAACAAATGCTGGTTTCCTCCGACGTCTGGAAACGCTTGTTTCCTGCTAGTAGTAGCGGCGGAGGTGGTGGCGGCGGCGGTGCAGGGAAGAAAGGGCTGCTCTCGTCGGGTTCATTGTTTAATAATTACAACAATAATAACATCAGAAACAGAAGAAGATCAAATACCACAATAATGGATCAGCTGCTGGTAAAGCTTAACCCAATGAGGCTGTGTGCTGGGCTCAAAGTGTTGGGCTATTTCATGGTGGTTTTGGTGGTGGCCATCATCGGAATTTCCTACTATGCCGTCGTGGTTATCACCTGGGGTCCACGCCTTCTCGACGGTGGCGCCAACTCTTTCTTTTCTTTCCTCATACTCGTCCTCTTCCATTTCTTGGTACTTGCTTTCCGACTCGATTTCTGTCAAACGCAAATAAAAATTAAATTCTAAGTAACTTTTATGTAATCAAGTCGACAAATATTAAAAGTGCTTGGAGTAGTAGTTAGTGATTGGTAATGTAAAACATGAAAAGATCCAATTTAGTTAAGAGGCAAATCTAATTTTGTTGGTGACTGGTTAGAAAGTTGGGAAATTATTTGGCCAAAGTTGCAATCTTTAATTAGATTGAAGCCGATTTTTCTCAATAACTGTAGTGTGGCATTGAAAACTAGGAACGCCTTTGGATAAAGTTCTAAGTTTTGGCAGTGGAAGTTGCAAGTAATTTTATTTTATTTTTCGTTCGAGGACTTTCAAAATGTATCAGCTGATTGTAAGTTTAAAGAGTTCTCTTTTGTTGATCAGATGGATCTCACTTTAAACTATACGCTTCAGTCTAATCCCTCATTGCACAGTTTCTTGGAGAATAGGTTGTGGCAATCTTTTTGCATCTGTTTCGATTCAGCAGATGTTTGAAACTGTGTGTAAGATAATATTGATTTGAGCCAAGTAATATTATTCTTCATCACTTGAACTTGTTTCTTATACAAATGTATTTAATAAATACGAAAACTAAGGAAACAAACTGTCTAATGTAGGAAAAGCACAAAAGTGAGGGATTCTCGTAAGTGTTTGACTATTAACCTTTGTTCCTTTTTTTCTCCTTCTTTGTTTGTAGCTTGTACTGTTAACATGGTGTTACTTAATGGTTGTTCTTCGGGACCCTGGTTCTGTACCGGAAAACTGGAAGCTGGTTTCTCTGGGGGATATAGAAGAGGGCAACACAGCTGCTGTTCCCAGTTCAGATCCTCAAAACCTGGCCCCTACAGTAGCATCTTTGGATGGAGTGGAATTAGAGTCTGCTGTACGTTATTGCAACACTTGCCGAAATGGAAAGCCGCCTCGTTGCCATCATTGTTCCATTTGTAAGCTCTGCTATCTTTTCTTGTTCTTCTTAATCTTCATGTTCTATGATGCTTTAGAGTTGATAGTTGTTAGCATAGCTTCCATAATGTCTGAATTTAATAACCTGATGCTGCAACTCTTGCCAAAAGCTATTCAATATTCTTGCACTTTCAATGGTTTAGATAACGCTATATATAATACAGTAACACTTGTTAAAAAAAAAAAAGGAATGGCATGACCCATCGGTTGTTCTTGCATGGTTTACCATTTTGGAAGTTTTTCATTTCCACGAGCTGTGCATTCAGTTATGTTATTGTGGTACGGATTGCCTGTTCTGTTTTCTTGCAGGCCAGAGATGCGTTCTTAAGATGGATCACCACTGCATATGGGTTGTCAATTGTGTTGGGGCTCAGAACTACAAGTTCTTCCTTCTTTTTGTGGTATTTTCAGATCTTCCCTGTTTAAATTTTACTTATTTGTTTGCCTTAATGATTTCAGTGGTGTTTTTGCCTGAAGGCTTTATTTAAAGCAAGGATTTTTCTTACAAATGCTTTCAGTTTTACACATTTTTGGAAACAATGTTGGATACGCTTGCGCTGCTTCCAAGTTTCATAAACTTTTTTGAACAAGCAAAGCACCGTTCTTCATCACCTGCCGATCTTGCTGTCACCTTTTTAGCCTTTGGTATGTTTATGTACTTTCTTATACTATTAGTTGGTTCTCAGTGTGTTTCTTTTTCTTTTGTTTATTCCATTCTCATGGCTGCGTCTTTCTTACAGATGTTGTACCTTGATGCAGTTTTGAACTTAGCTTTTGCACTGAGTCTTCTATGTTTCGTAGTCATGCACACATCTCTTCTCTTGGGTAACACCACTTCAGTCGAGGTATTACATTTGAATTTTAAGCGATATAAATTGATTTGGAAATTTGTTATGGGGTATTTTTTCTTTTCTTTTTTTTTTTTTTTTGAGAATTTGTGAGTACATTGATTATAGATTATCTCAAATCTTTTCCTTTCTGCTTTTGTTTCAGGTTCATGAGAAGAAAAGGACTACACGATGGAAGTATGACTTAGGCCGTAAAAGGAACTTTGAGCAGGTAATAAATGCCCTTTGATTTATACTTTTTCTTTTTGGGATGTAGTAGAAATACATACATTCTGATTCTATTTCTTTTCTTTCAATTCCATTATCTAAGGTTTTTGGGACGAAAAAATTATTCTGGTTCTTCCCTTTGTTCTCTGGCGACGACTTGAAGAATATTCCTGCACTTCATGGCCTGGAGTTTCCGATTTGTTCTGATACAGGTGAATGATCTGTGCATTGCACCTGGAGAGGTTTTAGATGTTGTCGCAGTACAACGTAGAAGTATAATTCCTTCTTTGTACAACACAAGTCCATGTAGTTGTTTTGCCATCGTCTGTCAAAACCTGACATCTACCTCCTGCAGAAATCTTATTGATTCATTTATCTTCTCGCGTGATTGGTTTTTGTTGGTTCAATTAGTGAATGAAGTCTCCTGAAATCATAATTATGTGATCTCTCATGTTCAAAAATCTAGTTGAGGAGTTCATTTTTAACTTCCTTGGTCATTTGCACATAGGTGTGGACTGTCACTGTGATGCGATTGAGTATAGGTCGATTTCCTCTTATGATGCGATGATATCTCATGGGACTTCCAGTGTTCTTACCCCGCTTTATCCTCAACAGTAGAGGATGCAGAGCAGTAACTTATGAATTAGGTAGTGATGGAGTGAGAGCCTGAGACTAGGTAGTACTCCGTTTGTCCCAAAATTACTAAAAAGTGAAAATGCAAACTAGACAACAATTTTGGGATCGGGAGTAGTTGAATGGATTGTACAGAACTATGTTGTTTGGATGGGACTGGGAAACTATGTTGTTTCACCACAACAGTTCCTTTTCAACAATCAGAGTAGCATAATAGTGGTCATAAGTGGGGAGAAAAACACCCCAGAATCATTAACATTTCAACCGGAGGGTGAAAAAAGAAAAGAAAAAAGAAAAGCCATTTAAGTACAACATGTCTACAGAAACAGGCTAAACAGGACAGCAAAAAATTCTGAGTTCAGTTCAGCAAGTTTTGATCAACAAGAATCGAACAAATGCCGAGCTTTGTCGGAACACTGGGGTTCAGATTCAGATGGGCATATAATAGGAGCGTGTGATGCATACAGCCGAATCCAGTGTAGTAGTCAGATAAAGTCTCAACAGCATGCTGTTGCTTGGTTATTGTTGTTGTTGGGAGGGGGTCATCTCTCGGGATCACGATAATGGATGGTGGTCAAGTCAGCAACCACAGGCGGCATCATCAGGGAAGAAGAAGAAGCATGATGAGCTGGTGCCAGAGCATAGTGTTCCTTCTGATTATCGTGGCGCTGCTCGTCATTATGACATAACAACAACAAATCTGAAACCGAGACAGAAAGCCAAACAATAGCAGGGGTAGCCAACAGAACAAGACCAAAAGGGACCATCCACAATTGGGTGTAAGTGGTGTGATACTTGATCTCCCAACAGATCAATGTCATCCCACCGGCCAAGCTGATACAAAATGAACCAAAGCACGCCATCCAACCCCTGGTATCTCCCTTGTGCCTTGATCCCATCACGTATTGCAAACCAAGGAAACCTTGAACAATGTAGAGGAATCGATAATTAATTAGTACTACTATACTAGTCCATCACTTCACTTGTGCCTGGTTAGGTAGATGAGCTGCACTGGATAATAATAATATTAATTAGAATACAACAAGGTTGCAACTAAGGAAATTAGAATCTTTTATCTAATGTAAGCGTATATAGTGATGATGAAAGTAGAAGCATGGGTTGCTGGGGAAGGCTGCACTTGCTTCATCCGGAACTCAACTCTTTTTAACTCTATAAATTAAATTACTGTGAGTGGAAGAAGATAAACACAAGGAGGTCCTACCCAAACGAGGAAATCAAAATCAACTGATCAAGTTGGTAGCTAGTTGTAGATAAATTAGTGCTAGTGCTAACTCCTCCTAATGTGGGAAGTAAACTAGGGTAGTTGGAGCTATGGGCCGCTAGGCTAGTAATAGTGCATAACTGCTTCAAGTCACACATGGTGAGAGGGAGGGATCCATGATGACCTTCAAGTGGTGCATTTCTGCCTAAGTACAGTACTCTCGTACTAGTACATGAATCTGAACAACGATACATATGTACACGGAACATTTTATAAGGAAAAAATAAAATAAGAATAATGTGGATAAAATCACATCAATTTTATTTTATATTTTCCCACTTAGAATTTATGCATTTATTAGTGTTATTAATAGGAAGATAGTTTAGAATTTATTAAATTCACAGACACATCATTGCTATACAAATTTTATTTATAAATTTCTTTCATGTATGTATCACTATTCAAATAAATCCTGTCAACATATTTTGATCACAAAAGTAGTAAGTATTTGTATAGAGATAATAATATTTTTTTTGGTACCAAAACAATTGTTTTGTTATTTTATTTTATTTTTTTTTAAAAAAAAATCTAAATGATTGATCAAACTTTGAATTTATAACGTTATTTCATGTGAAGGGGGTCAATTCCATGAAACAAAGCCCAAAAACTCCAAAGGTCTAAAGTCCAAACCACACAGAAATACGTACAGAAAAGAAAGGCCCGAAACGCCAAAAATGCAAATTGACTTGACAACCCTAGTCGCGTACACTCCGTGGATGACCCCACCGGGCGATGTTTGGATTTGGGGAATTTTTGGATATGTAGGGCCATGTCATCCCAGGACAATAAGAAAAAAAAAAAAGAAGAGTAAATTTATGGGCCTTGCCGCCACCACCACCAATCAGTAGTATTTATTTATGATTTTATTCCATTCCAACTTTTTATGATTCCTAGTAGCTTCCTAACTTACGAACCACTCGTATATGATTATTATAAGTATTATTTATATCTATCATCATCAAATCAATCAATAATCTGTATTTCTCATCATTTTTCTATTTATTTTTGTTGGAAACCAAAACTCGGAAATTCCCCCATTCCTGTCATTACTTTCGATTTGTTTATTGAGGAAAAACAGCAACAAAATCCAGATTCCGATTCCTTCCTCGCATCCCTTCAAACCACTACCCCGAACTTGCAATTTTTTATTTTTTTTTGCATGCATGCTTTTTTTTTGCTTTGAATCATTCGTTTAATTCCGTCTTTTGGGGCCGGGGATCCGTTTTGTGATTAATCATCCAATCAGAGTGATGAGTTCTGCGCCGGGTACTCGGACCACCGTCGGCCGGTATGAGCTCGGTAAGACCCTCGGCGAAGGCAGCTTCGCTAAGGTCAAGTTCGCTCGCAACATCCAAACCGGCGATTCTTTCGCCATCAAAATCATCGACCGGGATCGCGTCCTCCGCCACAAGATGGTCGAACAGGTTCCTGCTAAACCCCCCAACCTTTTTATCCCATTATCTCATGTTTCCCTTTCCTTCTTTCTGTTCAATTCTGCTTTGATTTCTCTTGTCTAATTCTTTTTCCTCCTCTGGGTGCTGGGCGGGCCAGATCAAGCGAGAAATATCCACCATGAAGTTGATCAAACATCCTAATGTTCTCAAACTCATCGAGGTCTGCCCTTCTTCTTTCCCCCCTTTTCTAAATTATCACTCATATCTCCCATTTTTCCCTTTCCAGTGCTTTGTATCTCTTTATATGTTCGAATGAAATAAGTGATATGTTTTTTTTCATATTGCCATATTCAAGCCTATCATTCATACTACTGAATTTTAAGCTATTAGTTCCACAGTTTAGATTGAGTTTTCTTTTTTTTTTTTTTTGGAACATTGGAAATTATACGCCAAATGATAATGTATACTTACGGATGTCTCACTTATGCATTATACGTTTTGACACCTGCATCGCCACTCACATTGCGTCATGCGTATGCCCAAGGATTTTCCCACTGCTCTTTCCCTGTGAGGATTTGATCAAAGAGATTAATTATTCTCATACTTTGGCCCCCTCTTGCTCCTTTGTTTAGGTCTTGGCAAGCAAAACAAAGATCTATATTGTTCTTGAATATGTTGATGGAGGCGAGCTGTTTGACAAAATAGTAAGTTTCTCTTTTTATTCTGTATGCTTGCTTTTGAAATTAAGCACGACTCCTCACCCTATACCTTCAGATTGTGTCTCTTCTATGCTAAGCATTTCGGTGATGAAATGATGTGATTCTGACGTTGGTGATGTTTATCTTCTAGGCTAAGTATGGACGACTTAAAGAAGATGAAGCTAGGCGATACTTTCAACAGCTTATAAATGCTGTGGATTATTGCCACAGTAGAGGCGTGTATCACCGAGACTTGAAGGTCTAGAAACCTCTACGCTTCACCCATTCAGATGCCATATTCTATTTGAGGTTTTATGTGTTCAACTGTCCTTCTAGTAACATTTCCTAGTATCTCGCTTTTTTGGCAGCCTGAAAATCTTCTGCTTGATTCGTACGGTGTTCTTAAAGTTTCAGACTTTGGATTAAGTGCATTTTCCAAGCAAGTTCGGGTAAGTTTGTTTGATTCCCAAATCATATATAACTAAATCACATGCACCAATCAGGTCTGAAGGGCTTCATTTTGGGATATCATTTGCTGATTTTCATTAAATAACCTTCATTAATTTGTAGGAGGATGGTTTGCTTCATACTGCCTGTGGTACACCGAATTATGTTGCTCCTGAGGTATAATAAACAGTTTTCACATTAATGTATTTGTCAAATTTCTTGAGCTTCAAATGGATTTTTTTTTTTTTATCAGGTCCTCACTGACAAAGGTTATGATGGTACATCGTCTGATGTTTGGTCTTGTGGGGTCATTCTATTTGTCCTAATGGCAGGATACTTGCCTTTTGATGAGCCAAACCTTGTGGCTTTATATAGGAAGGTAACTTTCTGACATTCATCTCCTTCATTGCGTATTTGTGTCCTATATTTTCCCATTCCAGGAGTTTTTTAAGTTAATAAATTGTTTTCCAGATTCAAAAGGCTGATTTTTCATTTCCAGCATGGTTTTCCTCGAGTTCAAAGAAGCTGATAAAGCGTATTCTTGATCCTAATCCAATGACTGTAAGCTCCACTTCTTCAGTACTTGAGGGAACATATCCTGTAATATTTGTTTTTTGTGGTTGAGGGGTGGGAATTTTGTTGTCAGGATCATTTTCCACGCAAAAATCCACAAATTAATCTCATTCCTGGTCATTTGAGTACTTAATCTACAATGAATTACCAGTTCTGATGGTGGCTTAATGACTGTCTATTCCTGGTGTTTGTGACTTAATTTTTGGTTGCAGCGAATGACAATTCCTGAAATATTGGAGAATGACTGGTTTAAGAAAGGCTACAAACCACCAAAATTTGAGCAGGAGGAGGGCATAAGCCTTGATGATGTTGATGCAGTTTTTAATGATTCCGAGGTAACTATATTCGGAATGCACAAAGCAAGCTTTTGGCTCCCAATGATAAGCAATGAAATGACGAATATTTTCTTGGCATGGTTAACCCAGTTGGATCGATATGACAAAGCTTTATTTTATTTGCTTATGTTATGGCAGGAACATCTTGTCACGGAAAGGAAAGAGAAACCTGTATCAATGAATGCTTTTGAGCTCATTTCTCGGTCACAAGGTTTCAATCTGGAAAATTTGTTCGAAAAGCAGATGGTATGTTTGCAAAATGATTCCCCTTTTTCCTTTTCTTTCTGTAATCCTTAGCTTGTTGAGGAATATCTAGGTTTTTCGGAACTAAAAGAACAGTAAAAATATTCTTGGTGTTGGGCTCTAATGCTAGGTGTAATTCCAGTGTTTTTATCACTTTAGGTTTTCGGATTCACGGGCGCTAATTCTTTTTATTTTGGAAATCCTGGAAAAATTGCAGGGTCTTGTGAAGAGGGAAACACGATTCACGTCCAAGTCTTCAGCAAATGAGATTATCTCTAAAATTGAGGAAACTGCAAAGCCACTTGGCTTTAATGTTCAGAAGAAAAACTATAAGGTGTTGCTGCCGTTCCTTTAATCTTTCGATGTCTGAATGCTTATAAAGGCAACCGTTCACATAGTAATCTTCACAAGTTTTAGCAGATCGCTGCATCATTGCCTTGTTATATAAAACGATCACTTAGACCCATATTTCAACATTCTTCATTTTCTCTGTACTTTAGATGAAATTACAAGGGGACAAGACAGGGAGAAAGGGCCACCTAGCTGTAGCAACAGAGGTAATTGGCTTAGTTTACTGCTTAGTACTTAGAAGTGTTATGGTTTAGTAGCTTTTCAAGATCTAATTCTGCTTTGCCATGCTTGTAGCTGTCTATGCATCTCTTTTTTTTCAAATGCAAAACCATTATATCCAAAAATGAGGCCACCTATGTATGCTGAAGAGCCAACATGGCTGCTCCATAGATTAGTTCTAGAGAAATTTTGATGATTATAACATTTCGGACATCCGAAAAAGGAAATAGTTTTGAGTTTGCAATGCCTGATGTCCCGCGTTTGGAATTGAACTATTCTGGTCGTGCTGACTGCTGATTGTTTTAAAACTCAGGTTTTTGAGGTTGCTCCCTCCTTGCACTTGGTAGAGCTGCGAAAAACAGGCGGCGACACTCTAGAGTTCCATAAGGCAAGTTTAGGCTTTTTCTTAACCATAAGAAGGCTAGTCATTCTTTGAGGTTATTTTTTGGCTGAATATTCTTCCCTTGGTGTGGAAAACAGTTCTACAAAACCTTCTCATCGGGACTGAAAGATATTGTCTGGACAACTGAACAAAATTCAGAAGAGACGAGGTGAGATGGGATGGTGATGCCGGGAGCTGTTGCTGCTGGTTAGGGTTGCTGATCATCTCATTTGAGTTGTGGTTTCAGTGAACGGTAGTAAGGAGGTTGAGAATCGTTAGCCTAGTAATCTTAGGTTGGGAAAATTACTATGGGGAATATAACAGATCGAAAATTATGACTGTGTTCTTCCATTTATTTCATGGAGTTCCCGTGTTAATAATCAAAGAAGTGAAGGTAGGAAACTCTGCAGTGTGCAGAGATTTTGCACCAAATGCCAACGAATGTTGTTCATATGTGGAAATGTGGATTGGTGGAGGTCTTTTGGAACACTTAAATTGGTTTTTAAAAATGGCCTTCTAATTCAACATACACATGGTTGGATTATTTTTTTAGTGTATGTTTCTAGGTGTTTTCTCTTTAATTGAGAATGTAAAAAGGTATTCCCTTTGTCCTAAAATTATTGTCCAGTATGAAATTTCACTTCTAGTACAATTTAAACTAGAAAGGAAAAGTCAAACTGGACAATAATTATGGGACGGAAGAAAGTATATTAAAACATGAAAAGATATAGTGTGGATTGGGATGCCACGGTTGTTAATTAAAAATGGTGAAAAAATCATTAAAAAACAAACCTACCTAACATATGATGAAACGGTAGCTTCCTGATTGATCAACTCCCCTAAGGAATCATTGATCGTGACAAAGCGATCAAAGGGAAATGCGTGAAATAATCCTTCAAAGTCAGCAGGTTGAGACAGTGAGTTTAGAAGGAGAGAGTTGACACAATCCGTTTGTATTATAGTATCAGGTCATCTTGTTTATTTTAAAAAATAATATTCCTTGGTTCCGAAATTACTATACAAATACATGTTTTATTTTTATAATGGAAAAAATTGAACTAAAAATAAAAAATGATAGACGTAGTGAATAATCATAAAATCATAATTTGGTGGTGCTCTTCCTAAATTAAAAAAACTAGGAAATGAAATCGAAAATTAAAATGTGTGAAAATATAGGTGGGGCAGGCTTGTTTTTAATGTGTAATTCGTAAGGTCTGGATTGTTGTGGACTAAGATGGTGGAGGAGAGTCTCTCTAAATATTTATTGCCAAAGGCAAGATGGACGGAGAGCGACGGTCATTTTATCAACTTGTAAAAGAGAAACTGCTGACTCTTAATTATATTTGATTTGGATGATCAAATCCCAAATACGTACAGTGCTCTATAAAATTGGCATCAATCATCAATCTCTTCTTCTGACTGTTTCCTCCTCCGCCTCCCGTAAGTGGGTGATGGTAACTTTAACTTTGACTATCTAGAAGTAGTTCCTCCGTTGAAAAGAAAAGAAAAAAAAAAAGAAAGAAAGGAAATAAAGAAAGAGAAAAGAGACATTAATTAAAGAAAGAAAAAGATGTAAGATTCCAGCCAGCCTCCCGGAATTCCCCCAGTGGCCACCTAGGCCAGCGAAGAAGAACCGGGATTCCCTGAAATATCATCAATTAGAATCGTTCTCCTCCTCCTCCTCCTTCCTGTATACTGCTCATATACTTACTGCTGGGCGGCTGGGCCTCTGGGCTGGCTGGCTTTTAAATTAAATTCTTCCGTATATTCTCTCTCTCTCTCTCTCATCTCTCTCTCTCTCTCTCTTTCTGCCCTGCACTTCGTCGTCATCACCATCACCACCTCTCTTTCCCCCCCACCGGCACCCACCATGATGACTTCCACTGCTATTTAAATTTCAAGTTTCCTTTTCTATACTCCTACTACTACTTTATTACTATTATTAGGAAACTGGGAACACATATATAATATCAGCTCCACCCCCTTAACTACCCACAAAAAATCCAACCATATAGTTTTCTTTCTAAATATCCCATTCACCACATCGATCACATAGAGGAGAATCAAATCAAATCAAGTTCCCAATTTCCCATTATTACCCCCTGCCGCACTATTATGTTCTTCTCCTTGTTTTCCATGATCAAGATTCTTGTTTTCACACTCGCATCGGTTTCCACCCTTTTCTATCTGGGCCGCTGGTTTCTACACCGCACGGCTCTGATACACCTCGCCAGAAAATGGGCTGAATGGATTGAAGACCGGATTCACGTCCACCAACAGTTGACCGTCCCCCAGTTCAACCCCCACGGCCACCCTAACCTGCTCTTCCGTAAGGTCCAACTCTACCTGCACTCCCTCCCTTCCCTCCAAGATTCCGATTTCATCAACCTCTTCTCCTCCCATCCCAACCACATCCTTCTCCACTTGGACCATCACCAGCTCGTCCGTGATTCTTTCCTCGGCGCCTCCCTCACCTGGACCACCGGCGATCGGAGCTTCCTTTTGCGGATTAAAAAGAAGGATAAACGCCGGATTCTCAGGCCTTACCTTCAGCATATTCACACCGTCGCCGATGATATCGATCAGCGGCGGAAAGAGCTCCATCTCTGCTACATGGACTCCGCCGGCGCCGCCTCGTCACGGTGGAGGTCAACCCCCTTCCTTCATCCCTCCACCTTTGATACCTTAGTTATGGACCCGGATCTCAAAACCAGGATCAAATCCGACCTGGACACCTTCCTCAAATCGGAGCACTATTACCACAAGTTGGGCCGGGTTTGGAAGCGGAGCTACCTCCTCTATGGGCCCTCCGGCACCGGGAAATCCAGCTTCATCGCCGCCATGGCTAACTATCTCTCCTTCGACGTCTACGACCTCAATTTATCCCGAGTCTCCGACGACTCCGATCTCAAGATGCTTCTTCTACAAATTACTCCCAAATCCATCGTCGTGGTGGAGGACCTGGACTTCTTCCTTTCCTCTGCCTCCGGGACAGGGCCAAACTCAGGGGTCACGGTTTCTGGGCTGCTGAATTTCATGGACGGGATTTCCAATTCGTGTTCCGGGGATGAGAAAATCATGGTTTTTACGGTGAGCAACGACCGGAAAGAGGACCTGGAACCAGCGATGCTTCGACCCGGAAGAATCGACGTCCACATACATTTCCCCTTGTGCGATTTCAACTCCTTCAAGAGCTTAGCGAGCAATTATCTGGGATTGAAGGAGCACAAGTTGTTCCCCCAGGTTGAGGAGATGTTTCAGAGTGGTGCCACCATTAGCCCGGCGGAGATCGGGGAGCTTATGCTCGTTCACAGAAGTTCGCCCAGCCGGGCTCTCAAGTCGGTCATCACGGCGCTGCAATCCAGCTCCTCTCCCGCCGGCAAGAATCTAAGGAGTCGGTCTGACGAGAGTACTTCATCATCTCCGCTGCCTCCTCTTCCGGGGTCGGCGGAGCGCGGTGGCGTCGGGGTGGGGTGGAAAGATACCGCTACCGCAAAGGAATTTCGCAAGTTGTACGGAATATTAAGATTAAGAAGCAGTAAGAAATCCGGACCGTATGATCAAGACTCTGTATTGTAATTATTTTTAGGACGGTTTTTTTTTTCTTTCTTTTTTGATGGGTCTACATCTCTACACTTTTAATTTGTGTAAGTAATGGATTCTTTTTAATTTTTATTATTTTTTATTGAATGTACATATCGACAACCAAAAAAGAAAATTTATCGGAATACTTAATTTTTCCCCCTCTTTCACCATCATTAAGAGTATTTATATTTATTATTACCATATGAACTTTATTTTATTGTGACTATATCTAAATAATTAAAGAATGCAAATTCAGAAAAGGATAAACCGGCTTAAATAAGGGGAATATTAGATATTATTGTTATTATTAGTAGTAGTTTAGTGGAGTACTACAGTGAGAATCTATAGTTTTTTTTCCTTTAAGGAAGAAAAATTTAATAAATAAGGTGTGCTGCCACACAGTGGTTGTGTAATAGGTGACAATAACTATATGTACTAGTGTTGGTTTTGTCTGGTAGCCAGCTTCTCCTAACTATACTCCATTTCTTTTTATAAATCATTTTGGGTTTGAATAAATATTTCAAAATTTAGGGCATTTTAGAATTTCAAAATAAGTAATAATTAATTTTTTAATTTTATGCTTAATAAATGATGTCAATTTTTTTCATTTAATCTTATTTATAATTATAATATAATTAATAAGGGATAAAACAATATTTGATATATGATAATTGTTAAATGATTCTCTCATTAGTTTACGTATTAAGTCTAAAATAACTTATGTAAAAAGAATTGAAGGGGGCAATAGATAATAGAAAAAATAAAATAAATGAAGACCAAAAGTTCAATAATTTTCTTTCTTTAATGCGGGCTTTGGTTTGGTAATCAGAAAACCAGTGAAATAAACTGCCAACATGACATGGTATAATGCTTAATGCTCTGGCCTCCCACATACTACACTGTTTGGTGCTGGAATAGAAACAGAGAGAGTTTGAAGTGTACAAGAAATTGTAAACTTTACTTGCAAAACAATTAATAATGTAGCGTCTACTAATTTGGTTGGCACTCAGTCACTTTCACACGTGTGCGTAGAAATTTAGGATTTTCTTCATTCCATTTTATTTTGTTGCTGTGTGAATCGTGTGACACATGACATGTGTGTTTGATGCTCCCATCCTCCTAAAATTATTGTCCAATTTCAACTTTCATTTGTACTACAATTTGAAGTAAAATTGAAAATTCAAACTAAATAATAAGACAAGGGAAGTAAATATTAGGATTTCTCTTCCTGTACTAAGAGTGGCCATATGTTTTTTCTATGTAATTTTGGTAATAAAAACTCATTTGATTTTTTATAAGAACATATATAAATTAAAGAGAAACCAACTTCTTAAATCCTTCAAATTCTTGGAATTGAATTTTTTTGAAAATAAATAAATGGTTCTTCAGTATTAAAATTAAATATAAAATTTTTTAACCTTTTTATAAATTTTTTTTTTTAAGAAAGTGATTGTATAATTACCAAATAACGATTGAATGATTGAATCTTTTACTGAACCTGAGATAATTTATCTATAGTTTTAATGTATAAATAAATTTTTAGGGTTAGGATGATGTACTTCCTCTTATTAGATCCGGGTTCAATTTCCATCAAGGGTATATAGGGGGGGTTTATCGGCATTTAAGTGGGGTCTACTGGAGTTGATTTTAAAAAAAAATCAAATATTTTTAATTTTGTATATTATAATTATAGGTGACCATATAATTGGAATTTATTGTTGAAATCTGTTTAAGAATATTATTAAAAATAAAAAATAAAAAAATGACATATTTTGTCTATAATATACGTCAATTTTAGTAATTTGAGATCTTGATTTTTTTTTTTTGGTATAGTAAAAATATGATAGAAAATCAAATATTAGTATTTTAATTATTAAAATTATAAAGAAATTATTGAAAATTTCCCATAATTAACTTGCATCTTTAAGGAAAAATATAATACATTGTAAAATAAAATTTATTTGTCTCACACTCTAATATTTGTTTATAATGATGTATTGGTTATTTAAAATATGAAATAAATGGTTTAAAAATTTTGTATATAATAAAAGTCGAATCATTAACAATAAGAAAGTTATAATTAAACAACTAAAAAACTATATAGAGTACAAGTTTAAGAAATAAAATGTGAGACACCTTAAAAATTAAAAGAAAATAGGGGCAAAGGGACAGAACCCAGGTCGAACCTATTTACCCGATTCCAATTGAACGGTTGATTTTCGATTTGAGACCAAATTTGACTTTTCGGGGATTTGGGATGGCTTAGACCATGATTATGCCCGGTTTGAGGTTAAATCGGTTTGACTGGCCAATATTGACGGAACCTAATAGCATTGTTGATGAGGAACCAAAGAAATTTATGCTTTTATATATAGAAAGAATGGATGTGACATATGTGTCCTAAAATGATTGCCCAGTATGAATTTTTAGTTTAGCAAAAATTGAACTAAAAGTGACAATTAAACAGAACAATCATTTTAGAACGAAGGGAGTATAAGCGATCTGCCATTGCATTTTCTTAAAAAGAATTATCAATGATACATGATTTTTTAAAAGATTTTCTGTCGCATTTTTTCTTTCTTTCTTTCATCAAAATTTTGCATCTTCATTCTTCTCCTCCTCCTTTTTCTTCCTCAATTGTAAACCATTGATACTTATACAATTGACTAATTCTAACTATCATGATAATCAAGTAAGCCCTTAACTTTTATTTAACTCCACTATAACCATTGAAGTGTGACAAATGGACTTTTCAATAAAGAGGTGTATCGGATTCTGTTTAAAGACAATAGGTCTTTTGTGACATTTGTTAAATGACGAGCATCCGTCATTATCATTAATACTAACACCTAAACTAAATGATAAATGAACACAATCGTTATACTTTTAATATGGATAAAATAAATAACTCACGAATAAATACTACAACTAGTGCAATTTTGAAATTTCAATATGGATTATTATTATTATTATTATTATTATTATTATTATTATTATTATTATTAGAGTGAACCTCAAAACAAGTCATCAATCTTTAATATATTTTCACTCTATATCATCAATTAAATTTATTTGTAGCACAGATTACCTTACTAAAGTTTTAATCCATTTCAGATCATTCTGTTAATTTTGGCCATTAAATAGCGACGGAAATCCATTTTCACATGCTTTTGGGTTCAGGGGTATTTTTGTCATTTTATTATTATTATTTTTTAATTTTTTCAATCTTTTTTATTTTTTTTTTTTTACAATTCTTCTTCTTATACTTCCTAACTTGTATACACTGGTAGTACAATTCTAAATTTTAAAAATTTATTTTCCTTTTGTATTTTAACTTCTAGATTATAAAAAAAAAATTTAAAAAGATATTTAAGAAATGAAGAAGAAAAATTCTAGTTAAAGTAAATATGAAAATTAATAATTTAACATTTTAAACAAAAAGAAAAACTAAAAGAATTAGCTAAGACAAGTTATTTCTTCTAGGTTATTTAATTTTTTTCACCTCGATTGAATTATTTAATTATTAATTTTCACGTTTCTTATTCCTTTTTTTGTAATCTAGAAGTTAAGATACAAATGAAAAATAAATTCGTTTTTGAAAATTAATTTTTTATTTGTATATTAACTTGTAGATTATTAAAAAAAAAGAATAAGAAACGTGAAAATTAATAATTAAATTAATCAATCAAGTTGAAAAAAATTAAATAATCTAGAAAAAACACCTTGTCTTAGCTAATTATTTTAATTTTTATTTTTTTAAAAAATGGTAAATTATTTATTTTTCATGTTTACTTTAACTCGAATTTTTCTTCTTCATTTCTGAATGTTTTTTTAAAAAAATTTTATAATCTAGAAGTTAAAATATAAAAGGAAAATAAATTTTTTAAATTTAGAATTATACTACCAGTGTATACAAGTTAGGAAGTATAAGAAGAAGAATTGTAAAAAAAAAAATTTAAAAGATTAAAAAATACAAATAAAATAATAAAATGACAAAAATACCCCTGAACCCAAAAGCATGTGAAAAATGGATTTTCGTCACTATTTAACGGCCAAAATTAACAGAATGATCTGAAATGGATTAAAACTTTAGTAAGGTAACCTGTGTTACAAATAAATTTAATTGATGACCTAGAGTGAAAATATATTAAAGGTTGATGACTTGTTTTGAGGTTCACTCTTATTATTATTATTATTATTATTATTATGATGTGAGGGAAGCCAAATCCTTATGCTACAAATCCCAAAGAAGAGACAAAAAAGAGGCCTTGTCTATTTCTAAAAAGTTGTAATAGTAGTCGGGCGTATAGACAAGATGTGCTTCTCCGAATGCTATGTAAAACCTAATTTGGCTAACGATTTTAGAGGAGATATTGAATTTTCCTTAAAATGTTACTTGAGCTATGGTGAGTAATGTGTTGCTGCTTGAGAAGAGTGAAGGCTTCCATGTTGTTTACCTTTACTATCAACTTTATGAATCCTAACTCCCAAGAAATTTAGAGCCGGAAGAAAGTCCCCCACATTTCTGCTTCTAAACAATAGCAGATGCTGATGTTATCCACAAAACCAGTGAATTATTTCATGTCGTGATTCCTTAGCAGCCCTCCTATTGTTACGTGATTGGAGGTTTTGGTAACATGTCCATCCTTGTTAAGCTTAATCCAACTAGCTTTGGGAATCTCCACAATGTGTTTAGTGTTGTTTGTTTGGGTCAGTCCAATCTGTGTGCAAAAATAGAGTTGGACCTTGTTATTTCTTTGACAAGGGCATGGGTTGAACCTCTGAGTTCTCTGTTGGTAAAAGCCGTGTCTCCTAGTACTTTGTCGTTATGTGATTTTCAAATTTTCCAACAAACAATCCCAAAAGAAATAAACCAATTACTATCTTCTTAAAAAGAAAAAGGAATCTAGATTATGATAAATCAAAGTGTGCAAATTAGATTCAAACCAGAAATTACTCCCAAGGTGTGGGTTAAAATCTCTACAGCAGTTTCTGAATAGATGGAACAAAGTTTCGAGGTTTCCACATAAGTGGCATCGATCATCATTAGATGAATACTTTCTTTTACCGTCTGTATCTTCGAGAAGAACTCCTATAAATAACATATAGAGGTAAGTTTTTATTCTCTCAAACCCTTGCTATTTCCATATTAAGTCTCAGGTTTTATGTTCTAAATTCTGCCTAGAGACTCTTGTGCAGTTATATGCTAAAGAAGTCAAGATTATTTCATTTGGTCTCCATTTACAAGCTGGATAATCAGGCCGAGGTTTGGCAGTGGGCGTGGGGTGGCTGTGATTCTTTTAATGATGTACAGAGAAAGAGGTGGAGAGATGTTATCCCACTTCCAGTCCCCAAAGTTGTTCACATAATACTTAAGTTTCTTGTCGAGATTAGCATGATTAGTAGGGGAAGATGATAATAGATAAAAAGATTTGTCTAAGTTGAACCAGTTGTCCTTCTAGAAACTGACTGTTTTTTCATCCACAGTAATCCACTTGATGCTTTCCACAGCTTTCGACCATACAAGGGAGACTTATTTCCACAAAAAAAGAGCCACAGCAAAGATGTTTCTGGGTACTACAGTTTCATTTATGCCGTATTTTGCTTTGAGGATGAATTTCAAGAGGAAATCTCTACTTAAAATGATACCCCATGCAAACTTGAGGATATATATATATATATATATATATATATATATTGAAATTCTAACTTCATTAATACTCAAAAGACACAATCACAACAATCCAGAAGGAGTAGTTTGAAAGCACATTTTTGCTAACATGTGTGCTCCCTCAACTATCTCCCTTTCTACCTTAATCACATTACATTCATGAAAACTGAAAATACACAACCCGATATCTTCTACCAATGGTAACAAATACAAAGGGCATGCTTTGTCCTCTTGTATGTAATCTACCAGGTTCTGGTTATCCATTTGTAGCTGACAATCCATTAGGCCTAGTGATAGAGATGCTTTAAGACCCTTCAAACAAGCTCTCCCCTCCGCATCCTCTGCCGATGCTGCATATAAAGACTCTGTCCCCGAAGAAAGGTATTTTCCTTGGTTTGTAATAATTTCCCAAGCTCCAGCTCCTCTAACTTCATGTTCTTGGAACGCCCCATCCGTTCTGATGTAGAACTCCCCCCATCTGTTCCCGAGACTCCTCCTTATTCTTTCCTTTCCTCCGGGCCTCCACCTCACCCATACGGGTTGCTTGCTGAACATTTGTATAGATGCCCCATTCTGTTAGTGCCATCTGTTGCACCTGGTAAGCCTCTTGGATCTGCATTCCCACACTGCTTTATTCCTCGCAATCCATATATGCCAGAAAATAAAGAAAGACTGTTGAATCACATTAACACCTGGCGCTGAGGTAAGCCAATCTTAAAACCATTCCACCAAGGAAATCCTGGATCCCCTGCTAAAATCAAAACCTAAGAGGGAACTCCTCCATACCCTTTGCGAGTGCTCACAATCCGTAAAAATGTGTTGTGTGTTCTCTATTTCTCTATTACACCTAACACAGCTCACTGATATTGCTACACCTCACCGATTCAAAGCCGTGGCCGACTGTATCACATGATTTAAGACTCTCCATATTAGCCATTGAATTTTTGCCGTTACACGCACCGACAAAAAAATCTTCCATGCCGTCGTACTCAACTCATTCTGCCTTGATGTCATTCCTACCCTCTGATCCTGGGACTCTCTGTTTCTAGCTTCGTGATAGCCAGTTTTAATAGTATATACCCTGTTTGCAGTCTTTGACCAGACTTTCTGATCTACGTGTAACACTTGAGACTGTGGAATGTACATTGCCAGATTCTTCGCTGCTACTTCCGGCAGAAAAACACTTTTTATCAGAGGAGCACGCCACCTTCTTTGTTGATCCCATAGGTCTTTAACCCACCACGTAAACAGATCCTGTTGGAAATTCGGATCATTTCTCAGGGGATTTATTGAACTCGGAATCCATTCCTCCTAAATCCTGATACTTTCCCTATTTCCTACCCGCCACTTTAAACCTGACTTGAGTAACTCTCTCCCACACATTATACTTCTCCATCCCCATGATGTTGACTTAGCCACTGGACAATCCAAAAAATCACCATTTTTGACATATTTTGCCATAAAGATCCTTGCAAATAGTGACTCTTTGCAGGTCAAAATTCTCCATGCAAGCTTTGCTAACAGTGCCTGATTCATCTCCTTTGATGTCCTAAAGCCCAGCCTACCATGGAATTTAGATCTACACAAGTGCTCCCATGATTTCTAGTGAATCCCTCGACCCTCCTTGTCCCCGTTCCAGATAAACTTAGCCACTACTTTGTCAATCTGTTTTGTAATGTTCTTTGGCAGCTTGAAAGCCCCCATCATGTAAATTGGCAATGCCGCCAATGAATGCTTAGCCAAAGCGGCTCTTCTTGTCATTGTCAAAGTTTTATTCTTCCAGGAGTTCTGCTTATTCTTCATCCTCTAAACAATATCTCCAAAAAGAAATGACTTTTTCTTCATGAAATATAGGGACATAACACTTCTGTTGACAACCCTGCAAAGGGATTCCAAGCCATGAAGACATCCATTTTTTAAACTTCTTGGACAGATTAGGACTCACCATGATAGACGACTTTCCAAAATTTATCTTCTGTCTCGAGTTAGCAGTATACCAGTGTAACACCTCGTACAAAGTTCTAACATTTCTTTGTGTTGCCTCTATAAAGATCAAGCAATCATCCGCATACATGAGGTGTGACAGACGCGGTGCCGTGGTAGCTAATTTTAATCCAAAACCCCAATTTGCTGATCTAAATTCATTAGAGCCAATGACAATGCTTGCTAACAAATAATAAACAGATACGGAGATATAGGACAACCTTGCCTTAGACCTCGAATGGGTGAAAAGTAGCTTGATTGAACCCCATTTACACAAGTAGTAAAACTTACTGTTGACACACATTTCATTACCAGGTTTATGAAGTTCATCGGAAAACCCATCCTTCCAATGATTGCTGTAAAAAAGACCACGAGACCCGATCATATGCCTTTCTCATGTCAATCTTGAGCACCGCCACTCTTTTTCGCCCCTTCTTTCTCTTCCGAGTGTATTCCACCGCCTCATGAGTGAGCAGAATGTTGTCCCCAATATATCTTCCTGGTGTAAATCCATTTTATCCCTCTAATATGATGTGGGGTAAGACCTTCTTTAACTAGTTCGCCAATACCTTAGCCACCACTTTGTACTTAACGTTACTCAGACTAATGGGGCGATAGTCTGTGGGAGTCTTTGGATTGCCTATTTTTGGGATAAAAATAACTTTCGTTTGGTTCCATTCCTCTTCCCATTTTTGTCCATTTAAGATGCTAAGAAAGCATTCTCACGTTTCTCCTTTGACAGTCTCCCAAAACCTTTGATAAAATCCAGCCGGCAAGCCATTCGGTCCCGGAGCTTTCCAAGGTGACATTCCTTTTATTGCCATTTCGACCTCAATACCCGTGAAAGGTTCTTCAAAACTCTGTATTTGAGCCAAAGTAAGTGTTTCCTGAATCAAATTCATAAACGAAGGTGGTGACTCCCAAAGAAAGTCTTCATTTAACCCCTCCTCTCTTGCCAGTAAAGCCTCCTAAAAATGTTGTGACATTTGGTCCCTTATCCGACTTTCATCATAATACCACTCTCCTTCTGGACCCAACAATGCCCCGATCCAGTTTCATTCTTTCCTTTTCGTGGCCCACTTATGAAAGAAAGCAGTATTTCTGTCCCCCTCTTGACTCCAAGTAAGTTTTGCCCTTTGCGCCCAAAAGTCATTTTGAAAAATCAGCAATTGTTCCAATTCCTCTCTTGCCGTATTTATCTCTTCCTGGTTATCCATCACTCCTTTCCATTGTTGCAAAGACTGCAAACGCCCCATACAGTTTCTAATTATCTTATCTAAACCCCCAAACGATTGCCTGCTGCAGTTTGCAGATGTGTGAGGGTGACATCTAGCAATTCAGATATACCTTTAGGTTCATTTGACCCACTCGAGCCTTCGCTCTCTACCCAGACATTTTTAACAATTTCAGAAGCCACTGCATTCCTTGTCCAAAAAGCCTCAAAACAAATTATTTTTTTTGGCTTTGTACTCTTTTCTCCTTCCTTGTACTCAAAACAAAGGGGCCATGATCTGAGATTGCACACGGCAAATTTTTTACAAACGCTTGAGGATGCATATTGATCCAAGCCTGTCCTACAAATACTCGATCCAAGCATTCCACAATCCGCTCTCTACCTTTTTGATTATTTGTCCAAGTATACTTGTTTCCCCTAAAAGGAACCTCCATCATATCTAATTCATTCAATAAATCCCTCAAATGTTATGCCTGTTGTTCTTACATTTTTGGGTGCTTCGGCCAAAAAAAGATGTGGACAAAAATAATTTTTTTTCTATTTTTAGTGGACAAAACTAGTTGTCTCAGATTTTCCAAATCCGAATCTATCCATTTTGTACTGGCAAATCCGAATCTACCCAATAGAATTGATTCATCACATAGTTGTAATACAAGGAGATTCGAATTTGCCAAATCCGAATCTAGTACAAAATGGATAGATTCGGATTTGGCAAATCCGACACAACTAGATTTGTCTACACCACTCCGGGATATATATTTTTGTTCAGGTCCTTCCATTGAAAATTATTTAGGTAAAAAAGTCTACATTTTTTGGCCCCCGCATTTATCCCAGGCTCCATAATTTGATTGAGATCCCTCAACATGACCAACACATCTGATAACGCAGAGCGATTTCTTTAATTTCATGCCAAAACCTTGCCCGAGACGATTGGTCTGGGTGCCCATACACCAAAAGGAACCCCCATTTAGCCCCAGTTACATCCCTGAACCTAGCTGCTATACAATGTGGTGATTTTTCTAATATTTCAAAATCTACACCACAATTCCAAAAGATAGCTAGACCTCCTGCTGATTGATTGGCTTCTACTACTTCCAAATTACTAAAACAAGTACCATCTAACCACCTAAACAGGATTTTACTAGAAGCTAACTTAGTTTCTTTTAAAAACAAAATTTCAGGCTTAAATTGATTAAAAAAAGGGCATGATATGTTGCTTTGCAGGCGGCTGGTTAAAGCCCCTGCAGTTCCATGACAAGACTCTCATGATGACCTGGGTGGTTGATTCGGTCCAACCACTACAAAACCTTCAGTCACTCTGTCCGTCTCCTAGCCAACAGATGAAGCCTTCGTCACCGGAAATGCGTTTGCCGCATCAATAGTCATCTAATTTCTTTCCTCCATCGCTTTACCAAGGCGCTCAATCAACCAATTGACATCTTTGCCATATCCTCTTCCTCGGTCAGATTCCTTGAGAGCACACTTCTGACATTTAGGAGCATCATTGACGCTGCTATTTGAATCCCATGAACTCTCGATCTCAATCATAGTTCTTGCCCTCTTCTTTAAATCCCTTTCTTTAGCCCATCCATCCAGCAGGAATTTGCACCTGCCTGTAGCCCCTTTGCTTGGCGATCCTCCCCAGCGTCGCTCCGAAGATCTGGGTGAAGGCTTTCGGATCCTTACCGGTGCCACTGGACGACACCCAGCTTCATCCCACATCCTCTTTTCATATCTTCTTTTTTTCATCTGCTTCTGATCTACCCCCTCACCTTCTTGCACTGGTCGCTTTCCCAGACGAATTTGTTCCATCATTTCAACTTTTTCCTCCGAGATAAAACTCATTTCTTGCAAATTGTCGTAACTGTAAAACCCTAAGGAGTCTATTGATGGCAATGGAGAAAAGGGGCATTCTGGTATCGTTGCATTACCAGGCCCTCTTGTATTATTTCATGTCCACTGACCAAAATGATGATTAGCGAGATTATTGTACTTACCATCTTGAGACAATCAATTCCTTTCTAGAGTCAACCAGCCCACACTTGTCAAATATCTTTGGGCCCAGTCTTGATTCAATCCACTTTGACCAAGTCGAGCAGTACTTCCTGGCCTCCAGGCCTGATGTCACATTTAGGCCTCTCTGACCTTCACAAGTTATAAGTTGATCCATTATTTCCTCTGCTAACCGAAGATTAAATGGAGCTATCTTTGGGCTTGGAGATGAATACAGCAAGCTGGCCCGATTTTGTGAAAAAATCATCTCTCCCAACTGCTATCCTGTAGTTCCACTGTATGATATGCTTTGTAACGGTGAGAGATACTCCTTCCATCTTGACTCCTCTCTAAACCTTGGTGCTTGCTGCCCACGTACCATTATTGACCGGTATTCTCCTTGATCCACGTGCTGCACTGGTTGTTTGTCTTGTGGATCTATCCATACCCTTCTCTCCGACATGTAGGCCCTGTCCCTAATGCTCCTATTGGTAATGATATTTGTTGGTGTCGAGTTCTGTGTCTCCCTTGGCCTAGACAGCTGTCTACTGGGCCTTTCTGTTAGTGGGCCATTATTCCGATCAAAACCATTCTTCCATCCAGGCTGCATCTTCTCTGGCTCCGGCGTGTCCACCTGCATCGGATCCTCCCTTAAATCATGCCCCACCTGTCTTACAGCACACCTGCGTTGCAGCCGTATCACCTCTGTTTCCACCGTAACCGACTCCAGATCGATCCCACTATTCTATCCCCTGCGACTATAAACAAAACCATCGACTATGTCCTCCTCCCTCATACCTTGGAAGATATAAAAATGTCTATTGATGTAGTCCTGTGACAGCCTAGTTGACTTTTTATTTATTTGCCCATCTGTCATCCTCATATAAGGTGAAAACAAATTGATGCCGTCATCCTTACCATAAGCAACATTTTTCTCCCTGCCATTAAGATCAAAAGTTGCATTCAAGTACTGCTCTAATTCCTCATTTTGATCAATGGAGCAATTCTCAATTACATGTCCAATAACCCCACAGTACTGACAATATTTGTACAATCTGTCATAACTGCATTTGATCCAGATACTCTCACCATTCCACGAATGAAGGAAGAAACCTGATGGTAACGGATCATAGGGCTTGATCTCACACTTAGCTCTCAAGAAGGTTGCCTTCCTTGCATAAATTTCAGTAACCCCCACCGACAATGGCTCTTCGATTATACTAGTCATTCGCGACGCTATTGGTGGGGTGAGACACTCCACTGGCAACCCATATAAATGAATTCCCATAAATATACGCTCAATTCTCAGCTGCTCCAAAGACATGTTTGGAAACCATCTGCTTAAAACCAAAAGTCCTCCATCCACAGCGAAGGGACTGTTGTACATAACCATTTTAAGAATTTCTCGCGAGTTGAACTTAAAAACAAAGAAATTCTTTACTTTGTGGATAACCCTGGCATAACCGCCCCAATTGTTCCTCACATAACTCTGCATCTTCTCCCAACTGAAGTTCCTGTCATAAAAAAGATAGCCCAAAAGACAATTCTTATGCTGACTGATGGACTACTGAACCTCCTCCAAAGGCAACTGACATCTTAAACCTCTGTGATGTGACCGATAGATGTGCTGCTTGTGTTGCCCCTTGGCAAACGAATCAGTATCAGAGGGAGATCTATTAGCTCTGTTGTGCTCCCCCAGTAATTTTGGTGAAGAGTTATCAGAAAAAAGATATTCCATTGAAGAGGAAGGCTTGTTGTTTTCAGGAAAGGCTTTTTGTTTTTTCAATCTTGCTGGTGGTGGCAGATACCTCTCCATGGGAGCATTATATAGCCCCATCTTCGATCACTCACCTATAGCCAATTCTATCAAGGTAAATAAAAAATATGTTGGAGAACTTAACAGCCTCAGAACATCCTTTACACAATTACATTAATAGCTTTGTCTGGGATTGGAAAATGCAGTCGGCTCCAGTCTTTTGTAGAAAAGGCAATGGTAACTCCTACTCTATTCAGATATTCAATTACTCATGTCTTCCAAATAGAATATATTTGCTGCCAGGAACTACCAATTGTGAAGCAGTCCGCAGCTATTTCTATCCTCAGATTCTCCTATATTCACTGAATACCTAGGTCCAAATTCTATAGAATACCGTTAAAAAACTGAAAAGTACCTTTTCGCAGCCTTGAGAAGCAGTGCAATTATTCTATTCCAGCCTAAAAATTGTACCTCCGATAACACTTACCAACAAAAACCTCCTAAACTACCTCTCATTTTGGCTCCTTATAAGTAGTAACGCCTCAATCCTTTCAAAATCTTGTGAAACACAGTACTAATCATGCTTGGGTTAAGGAGATGTTTCCCTGCTGCACTCTCTTAGGATTCCAATACTTAGGAATCCTGTACTCCCCTTCCCCTTTTGATGCTTCGTTAAGACCAATCTTCAGTTTCTATGCTCAAAAAGCTTCTCACTGTTACAATTTCACAAGTCAGGTGCCGGCGGCTGCGACCCCTTTAGAAATTAGGGTTTATCTCTCCAAGGAGAGAATGATCTCTAGAGAGAGGAAGAGCAACGTTATTTAAAAACTTGAGGATAGAGGATGTGTTGACTTTTCTCATCTCACGGATTTCCTATTCTCTTATTTTTTTGGGTTAACATACACGCTCCCAATTATGAGATTTATTTTTTTCTCCTTGTTTAGCCCGCTAAAGAAAGAGTTTTATTATGTTGTCGATATCGTCAATGACTTCTTTTGGCAGGAATGTAAATTGCATGAAATGAATTGGAACTACTGTTTGTATTGATTGGACTAGAACAAGTATGGAGATATAGTAGTAAGAGATTTTTTTTTTTTTACTATTATTTCGTAGTTGACTTTTAACCAAATGATGAATTCCGTTGGTTCATAGGCCCACGGCCCACCTATCGGCCCGTTTCCAGGTTCTCTCCGATAAAAATCTTCTCACCGACTCAACCCCTTCCTCAAAAAGAGAAACATTCTCTAAAGCTAGGGCTTTTTTTTTTCCCTACGAGTTATCGCGAACGCCAAAAGGTACTGCTTCTACCCGCTCTCCAAAACCATTGCTTTTGCTAAGTTTGATTTTTAACCTTTAATTTTCGAGGAGCAATTATGGCATATTTCGTACATTGTTTCTTTGGTGTATTTTGCTCCATTCTTTTATGCTCTTAGCGGAGAAATATCTACGGTTCGATCCTTTTTTTTTTTTTTTTCAAAAAAAAATATTTAACGTTTGCGGAATTCAGACTGAGAGGTTGATTCCGGTGTGTAAAGAAGGGGAAAAAAAAAAAAGAAGAAAAGGCAATCCATACCCGGAACTTAGAAATTGATGGATAATTTTGTGATTTTGTTTATGATGAAAATCTCTCATGTTTTTAGTTACTGTTTTCGGTGTGAATTTTTTTTTTTTTTAATAAACACTTGATTGCTTTTCTTTATTATGATTGTTTGGGTGGTTATTTTTATTATTGTATTCGTTATACTTATTATTTGTATCTTGTAATTAGGTTTTGATTTGAAGATTACTGAAGATGAGGCCAGTGTTCTGTGGTAATTTCGAGTTCGAGACTCGTCAATCTGACCTTGAGCGATTGTTCTCCAAATACGGGAGTGTTGAGCGCGTCGACATGAAATCTGGTATTTTATTTTACCCCTCAAAGCCTTTTAACTTTTCAATAGTGTTGTTTTCCTGTTCTCTTTTTCGTATTTTGTGTGTGTGTGTGTTTGTGTTTGTGATCAACTATGCTGCTTTCGAATTTGTTGTATATTAATCTGTGAAATTTATACAGTTGCAGATCTTGTATGTTGGTTTGGTAGCTTATATCTTATGTGTGCCACAAATAGATATACTTTTTAAGTGATGATAAAGTCTTTGGGACATGAAAAGTAACATAATTGTTTGGGCATTTTAATGCAATGGGGTTGCTGCACTTGTTTCCAATGAACCTAGCTTTATCGGGGAATTTTGATTAGGTAAATGTATATAGTTTTCAAAGGGGAAAAAATATCAGCAGAAAGGAGAAGGTTTTGAATGGTAATTCTTTCTGAGAACGCCTCAAGGTTTGTCCAAATGCTACTTGATTGAAGTAAATAAAAGAAACCTGTTAAGATATATCATCGTAGAAGGCATCTATATTTAAGTGTTTGTTTTGACGCAGGATCATCATCTCCTAAGGAAAAGTGAGATTCTTACTTGGCTTGCTACAACTTCTGTGCCAAAACCATTTCTATTGCAAAAGGAAACTTATCTGACTGCCTGCTCTCCTCTTCTACTCAAAGATGGAATGCATTTCTTTACTCGATCCATGTCTCACTCACTAATGTCACTGCCTAAGTTGCTATTGCAAGAATGGTCTTACTGGTGTGAAAGTATCAGTTCATGCCATGTCTACCACCATACTCTTTTAAGGGGAATCATTGAATTCTGTCATCATGCCCTGCCTTCCTTGTACTGAACTCGTGCTGTGAAATTGTTGAAGCATGCTTAGCAATGAGTACTCTCAGGCATGATACTTGGCAACTTAACACCTTATTTGTACCCATTCACCAATTGTCCAATTCATCATTATGATTTAGTCCTTCATGCAAGGCCTCCTTTCATTCAATCAGCCTTTGACATATTTTCAGGTGTCGTATTTTTTTTCCTTTAAATTTCTTTTCCAGGGAAGAATATCCTGGTTTAGCTACTTTGCCAATTTTAAAACAGGGTTCAAAGCATTATCGTTTTGAATTTTTTGTTTTTTGTTCTTGAGGATTTTATTTTTCTTGCAGGGTTTGCTTTTATTTACTTTGCGGATGAGCGTGATGCTGAAGATGCCATTCGAGCTCTGGACAACTACTCCTTTGGGTATGAGAGGCGCAAACTCTCGGTAGAATGGGCCAAGGTGAATTCCCATCTCAATCTTTTAACTTTCTAACCGATTGATGGGAAGTGGAATATGATACTTGGATAAAGACTGACCAATAAAATCTCAATTTGCAGGGAGAACGTGGAAGACATCGGGATAGTTCCAGGTCGATGGCAGCAAATCAGAGACCAACGAAGACATTGTTTGTGATCAACTTTGACCCAATTCGCACTAGGATTGGTGACATTGAAAGACATTTTGAACCTCACGGGACGATACTTAATGTTCGTATCCGCAGAAACTTTGCATTTGTGCAGTTTGAAACCCAGGAAGAGGCCACGAGAGCTTTGGAGTGTACACATATGAGGTATGCTCTTTCTATCAATTCATCGTTGTAGCCATACCATCTTATTCAATGTTGATACGAGTACTTGATAGTGCATCTTTTGTGTATTGCCTGATGACTCTGTGGCTTGTGATCATACAGCAAGATACTGGACCGGGTTGTGTCTGTGGAGTACGCTTTGAGGGATGATGGTGAAAGGGGAGACAGACACAGTCCGAGAAGAGACCACAACAGGGGTGGGGTTAGTCCTTACAGGAGGTCGCCTAGTCCAGCATATCGCAGAGGTCGAGGAAGTCCTGATTATGGGCGAGCTCGTAGTCCAGTCTATGATAAGTACAGCAGTCCTCATGCTAGGCGTGCCAGTCCCGAGTATGGTAGATATCGCAGTCGCAGGTATAGCCGACACTTATATTCCGTTTCCTCCATTTTTGTTTAATATGGTTCACATCATGCCACGCGTCTTTTTGAATTCAGCCTTTGCTTGATTCTTTCTTGTTTTGTGTTATAACAGCAGGTCACCCTTGCGGTCCAGGCGTTGAGAATCTTATGTGTGTGAGAGGAGGGGTTATTGGATTTGGTATCACTTGTAAATGCTGCAGTAGCTTTTGAAGTCATTACCTGGTAGTGTTGGTAAATGCCCTCATTGATGACTACATATGATGTTTTGGAGTGGTTCAAACGGCAGTTGTTTTATGAAACGATAGGGTGTTGCTAAAACGGTTTTGTACGTTTTGGGTTTGTTTAGATGGTGGGTGATTTATGATCTATTTAATTTCATACTCTACCTAGATGATTGCAAGGTTTTATTTTTATTTTTATTAATTTTTGTTTTAATGTTTTTGCGTGTACACATATGGTAGTTTCACTTTTGAATTTTTTTTTCTTTATTTATTTCATAGACATCAAAAAATGAATCGTAAAAGCCATGCCATGCCTGGGGAAATGTAAAGCTTCATATTGGTGCTATACATACAAGTAGGCAATTTAGTGTTCTACTACATAACATTGGTCATTAGACATATATCTTTCTCGGAACAACAAAGCTAGTAATCTTTTGTCGTTCTATACGTCTCTTTTATCACATCAAATATACTTCGTATCATATTTGAAGTCTTCCCAGAAACAGATGGGAACTCGTCAATACTACTATTATATAAAAAGATCAACGAGCAGAAGCAGCAGCAGCAGATAAAGCATACTAGTCTACTCGGGTGGAAGGTAAAGGAGCGATGATGTGGTTGATAGGAGTACCGGGTGCACTGCTTAAGCATCAGCGGGCTGGTGGTGGTGCTGGTGCTGTTGTAGCTCAGGGGCAATAGCTTTCTGGAGCCAAGTTTCAGCATGTTGCATCATACCAGGGCTGAGTCTGACCATTAAGATACAAAACTCAGTCTCAGTCAAAGCACCATCCCCATCAAGATCCCCTTCTTTGACCATGGCCTCTGCATCCTCCAAGCTCATTTCTTCCATACCCAAGCAGCCACAGTTTTTCTGCAAGCTGGAGGTGGTGATCAGCCCGGTTGCGGGGTCTGCTAACATCCTGAACCCACAACACAGTTCATTCACAAAACTATCCACATCCAACTTATCAGCCATTACTGGCAACAGATCTTCATAGATTTGGCTGCTTGATTCCTCCTCCTGCTGCGGCTGCTGCTTTGATGATGGCGACTCCTTTTCCATTGCTTGATTATACAGACATATGAGTATGACCCACCCACAGTTGATGATGATGAGTAATTAAGCCAGCAAGCTATCTATATCCTGCAGGCAGTATGGTTTTTGTGTGTTTTCCAGGTCTGTGGGGGGTGGGGGGTAGGAAGGAATATTCTTTTGGTTGAGAGTAATGGATGCTATTATTCAACACACTGTGACTGACTCTGGTGATCTTCTTTTCTTGCAAAGAAGAAGTATAGAATAAATGGTGGAGTTGTTACGCTACTATAATAAATAAAAAAACAACAATTAAAATTTAAAAGGGGGAGGACTCACAGCTGATTTTTGGCAGTATTTAAGGTGTGATTCGAGGAAGGTGCCGTTGGCTATTCTGGTGGAAGAAAACAAAAGAAATTGTGAACAAGAAGAAGAAGATAGTATACTTTGATGTATGTACGCAAGAGGATATAAATTGTAATAATAATAATTATTATTTTATAAAAACCACAATTATTCATGGACATGATTAGAATTTAGGACAGCACGCGGTTAGAGTAGTTACGAATAATAATGAAATTAGGGTTCTGAAAATATATTGACACCAGAATATGTAGTACTCCAATGCAAATTAAATAAAAGCATGTCCAACGCGTAACAAAGTTACAAGGAATATATTGCACAAATTTACAAGGAATTTCACAAGCAACACCAAATTAACTAAGCAAAATGAGGAAAGATGAAATGAAGCAAGCTAGCTAGCAATATACTATATGGGATTGTGGGTGTTGGACGAGTTTGGATTTTTCAATTGCCTTCCTTGTACTTCTGGGAGACCTCGTAAGCCTTGTCGTACCACCACCCCAAAACTTCTCCACAGTCGGAGCAGCTAACCAGGTTGCTCTTCATTTGGCCCTTTTACCATGTTCTTTGCATGCGAGAACAAGAACGCCCTTCCTTTCCTTGCCTTTTTATTTTTTCCCCACCCCCAAAAAAAATAAATAAATAAATAATAATGTGGTGGATTCATTACAAAAATTAATTTGATACATGTTATCAACACTTAATAATAATAAATACTCATAACATTAGTACACATTAGCTACTAGCTAGTACTATGTGAACCAAAATTAAATCATTCACTCATATGAGATTATATTACCATGACACACCATAACTAAAAATCTATGGTGATCTGGGAGTGAGGGATAATACATGTATTTTGATGATGTTACTATTATCACTATTATTATTATTATATCTGTTTTGACTGTTTAAATCGTACTACTACTTTACTAATCGACAAAGAAGAAGGCGTCAAACAGTAACACAATTGGCTCCAAATCCAATACACACACCTAGGTGTGTATATGATTCAACTTCTCAAACAATTTGCTTGTATCTATTTTCCTTCTTTCTCTGTTGTTGTTTGTGTTAGGCCTCTTTTGTTTGATGCAAGGAATGTAAACACATCATGATTTTAAGGATCTTTTCTGGTAAACTGAAAAACGTGTTAAATCAGAGGCAACACAATAATCACATTCCAGAAATATTACTTTACCTGCAAAACTATATACAGAAATTCCTATCTGAAATTTTCCATATATTCCCCATTTCCTAAGTTAATACATACTGGCATCTGCATCATATGTGTGTGTGTGTGTCTATATATATATATATATATATATATATATATATATATATATATATATATATTTTAAAGGATGCTTAAAAGCTACAATAAAAGATGCTGGCATATGTGTTGAAATTCTCAATACAACAAAACTCAGAAGCCCCCTCCATATGTTAATATTTTGCTGTCCACAACCAAAGCACAACACACACACTTATTAAAAATAGTACATACTATATAGAAATCAAACCTCCTGATTTGTTCACTTCACTACTTGTTTTCAGTGAACTGCTAGTTCTTTTTTGTCATCCATCTCTTCTTAGTAGCTTCTATGGCTTCCTCCCTCATCCTAGATAGCTCCTGTATCCACTGCTGATACTGCATATCAATTGCATCCAACTCGGTCTTCATCAGCTCCGTTTCTTGATGGCTTTTCTCCGCTGCCTGAGAGGAAGATGAAAAGCAACAGCTTGCTAAGTTTGTAACTTTATCCGTAAAACTCATTGCAGGACTCTTTCTGAATTCGCCCCAATCATTTTCTGGCACCTTACACTCGTCATAATGGAAATCCCTAATCTCCATTTCGGTTACTTGTGTGCTGTGATCTTTAAGAAACTCATTATTATTGACATAATCAAGAGATCCCGAACAATTTCTGTTTCTAATTATCAAGGCACCGCCTTCGCCCATGACTTCAAAGTCCACTGACCCTTGAGATTCTTCCTCGTCATGAGGAATATGAAATGCTACATGAGGAGTTGCATGGCCAGATTTTTCTGACAAGTTATTTGCTTTATCAGGCGCTGAGACCACAACATGATTATCTAGCTTGAGAGCAGCTAACTTCACAGGGGAACCCCCGCCTGGGGTAAACCACGGAGTCACCGTAATACTAGTAGTTGTAGCATTAAGGGTTAGGCCGGTTGACGGAACACTGCTCCCTTCATTTATGCTTGTTCCACCCCAACTTGAAGAATTATCTCCTGAAGAAGAAGGGTTCCATCCGGGCAACATTCTCATAATCAGGTAATCGATGAAGTCTGCAATGAAAGCCACATCGTGATCTGCCAATGACAGCTGTTCTACCATCTCCCCCGCAACTGACAGTGCAGTGTCACTATCGAGGTAGAATAGAAAGTGTATGTTTTTCACGGGGCCTGCACCTCAAATGCATTGGTTTATTAGACTATACTATTTTACAAAATCATCCTGGAGAATTTGACATGAACACAAACTACATTTACTTACCATGTAGATCAGCAATTCGCAAGGTCAGCGAAATGGAATGATCGTCATTTTTCTTACCCTTTAATCTGAATTCCTTGTTCTGATGCGTGCGCTGGAATTCCAGAATTGGATTGCATGGACTACCAGAATTGGAGTTTATACACAAAGACTGAGTATATTCAACATCTATATCCATGGAGTGAGGCTCAGATTTCAATAATCCTAATGAAGGTTTAGGAATTTGGTCCATCATCGACTTCACTGGATCCCGGTGAAGCGGCTCTTTTAGGTTTTCAGCTTGAAGAAACGGATCTTTAAGAAGCTCCTTCGCGGGCATCCTCTCAGACACGGGACGCAAGCATTTCTCGATGAAATCTTTCACTTTTGAATCAGTCACCTTGCCTAGAGAAGCAGGCTTAACTCCCTGGATCGCAACAAGTATCAAAACTATCATAGAATAAAACTGCAAATGTGCGAATAAAATAATGTGTTGCAAGATGATAAATTGAAAGAAAAAACACTTACAGAGGTCACTCTTTTAAAAATTTGAGCAGGATTTTTACACTCCGAGTAAGGATACTCCAAAGTAACCATTTCCAACATACACATACCGAATGAATAAATATCGACTAATTCGTTGTATTGCTCTTCATATAGCTCCGGGGCCATGAATTCAGGGGTTCCTACACAGAAAAAATGCTAAGATAGGTCATACACCCTTGAATGGTTCTCAAATTCTTCATTCTAAATGTGTCAAAAAAAAGCAAGAGATAGCCAACCGATAACACTCTTGGCAGTCGACTGCTGCATAACAGTTGCCAACCCTAGATCTCCAATTTTGACTTCACCGTGGTTCCCATTTATGAAGATGTTATCACATTTCAAATCTCGATGAATGACAGGTGGATTCTGACTGTGAAGATACTCTAAACCTTTAAGAATCTGCCTTGCCCAAAGCTTTATAGCTTTCATATCGACATTTCTATGCCTCTTACGGTACCTAATACAACCAGAACAAAAGCACAAGTATGATCTCTTAGCATGATATCCAGACACATAGAAACTAAATAGCAGTTTCAAAAGAACTCAACTGTCTCAAGCTCCCAGAGGTGAAGAGCTCAGTGATCATGTTTATGGTCTTCTTCTTATCATCAATCCACGAGTCATAGAATTTCATAATGTTTTCATGTTTCAATTGCCTGAGTAGATGAACCTCTGAATAGAGTTTTTCCAAATCTTCTGGTGATCGTAAGACATCTGCAATCTTAATTCGGTTCCATGCAACTTCTATGCCGTCTAATTGGTCAAATGCCCTATAGCTATTGAAGCAGAAACAAGTTATAACCAAACAGTTTAGTTAATCCGAAAATATCTACAACCACTAAAACAAGAAAACACATCCTTGTACTACCAGCTACAGCTGGTGCTAGTAACAGAATCAGAAAAACATCACATAGCAAGAGAGAGGGAAAAGTTTGAAATCATACACGGTCTTGAACGCCCCCTTGCCCAATACCTCATTGCACTGCAGAACAATGTAAGACAACATTAGCAATGAAGAATTAACAGATACGAACAACAAGTAAAGCTAAGCCAAGTTTGCTTAAAGTTTTCATCTCAATAACAAGAGTAAAACCATATAAAAAGCTATCATCCAACTGAATACTAACCCAATAAAAGCAGTCACAACCCAATATCCAAAAATGTAAACAAAATCACAACTCTTCATAAAGACGTGATTGTTATATAAGATAGAACATCAAAATAATATCATAATCCCTTTTGGAAAACTGGACAGTTCCTATACTACCAAATTGAACTTTTTGTCCAACCAAGAAAAAACTCATCAAGAATGTGTCATGAATACACAGTTACATAAACTGCTTTAGCGGATATCAAGGTCAAATTTCGTAACACGCAACAATGATAAATGTAGAAAGACATAAAATATAAAAATTACCCGAATGTAGCGACCCTTAGGGTCTTTCTCCAAATAGAGCTCAGAGTCAGGAGGCTCATTATTTACACAATGGTTATTGCAATTGTGGAACGCCTCATCTTTTCCCCCACCACCAGCAGCAGCAACAACAGAAGATCCAATTAAGTTCTTATCCCCATTCCATTTCACCCCGATTTCATTCCCATTTCTTCCAAATTTTCCAGGTGATCTCAATCCAGCAGCATCAGAGGAACTCATCACGGATAACAAACAAACACAAACAGAAAACAACAAAAGGGAAAAGAAAGCAGCAAAACTCAACCGAAAGAAGATGAAGAAGAAAAAACAGGGCAAGAAGAACAAGAAGCGGAACCTAAACTCTTCTAGAGGTGGCAATGCTGGGCATCTTCTTGTTGGCAGTAGTAAGAATGGGAATCCAATGAAAAGAAGGGTTGGGAAGCAGCAACAATGCAGCAACAACAACAGCGGAAGGAGGAGGAGGAGGAGGGGGAGGAATCGGATGCCGAGCGCATGCAACTGAGAAGGTGGCAGCAGCATCGACATTCGAGATTCCAGCCAACAACATTTGGAACGCCAACAACAATGTACGAGGAAGAAGAAGAATAAGAGGGGATCTTCTGAAATGAAAAACAAGCCGATGATAAAGATCGTGGCTTTATCATAAACCCATTATCACCTTTTTCCATTATCCTGCTAAATTTAATCTTCTTGATGATCCCTTCATTATAAACATCTTTTCTTCTATCCGTATTACAGCAGACCATCTGAAATCCCGAAGAACCTTTATTCTGACCGGCTAACAAGAAGAACCCTTTTTCTTTTTCTGATGCATTCAGAAAAAATCGCTAAGGTTGGATTTTTATGATGTAAACGAAAGAAACGAGAAAGGGAATCAATAGTTGAAGGCTTGAAGGAATTGTATGTGGATGAAGAAACCAAAATAAATAAATAAATAAAATAGGTGATATGACCCTTTTCCTTTATTTCTCTTGGAATATATATTTTTTTTAAAGATAGCTCAGAGATTTTTGGTTAATGGAAAGAAAACGAAAAGGGTGATGGGAAGGCAGAGAGGGTTGATTTTATGGGAAGAATGACAGACAGATGATATATGAGATAACAGCAGAAAAAGAGAGAGTTTTGCAGAGAAAGAAGAATTACAACTACTAATAATAATAATAATAATAATGCAATAATTTTTCTTTTGTTTATTTTTCTGGAAGAGAAAGGTTTTGTTTGGTGAGAGAGCGACAGCCAAGGATTCAACACACACTTGGTGCGATCAATCATTACCGATTTTCACCGTCAGGTTCACTATAGTACATGCACACAGTATTCAGAAGAAAGGAAGAAAAAAATAAATAAAAAATCCTGCAACAAATTTACAAATTAAAAACAAGCAATTTTCGCCATCGATTTTCCATATCTAATGCCATAAGAATAATCACCAGCTTAGCCTCTAGTGTAGATATCAAAATATATTCATAATTTCTTCACATTGTGTTATGCACAAAATGCACTCAGATAATATCAAGAGTCATCAAATTCCCATCTTTACTTTCAATTTATTATGAGTTATACTGACACATGTTACTGTATATGTCACCAAACCAACCAATTGTAGCCGACGTTAAGAGAAAGCAAAGGAAAACACATGAACACACAAAAGAATGCAATAAAAAAAAAGCGTATCATAGAGGGTTAATATCAAAATTACGTCTAAAGTTTAATTGATTGTCTAAAATACCTTTATCTTTTAAAGAAATATTAAAAAAATCTTTTGGCCGACAAGTCAATTATCGAAAGAGTGTTTCGGTGACTGAAAGTTGATTTATGTACAATAAACTATCAATAAATTAATAATGTTAAGACCTTGTAGATGATTATTAATTTATAAATGTATTAATTTATTTATAAGTTAATAATTATTAATTTATCCATTAGTTAGGAAAATTTTTAGAGGACGTTATAGTTAGTGTCACTAGGAATTTGACTGAACATGAAAATAATAATTACTCATTGTTTTTGGAATCTATCACACAAAATGAAGCACTTACCATGACAATAACTTTCCAAATTTTTTTGGTATAATATGTGAAAATTACACCAGGACTTTTGAATGCAATGATAAAAACCCAGAGATGAATTTTTTTTTTTACTAGAATCATATTTTACTAGTTCCTTGTTTTTTTCTTTTGTTAAAAAAAAGAAAGATTTCAAGTCATTATAAATTTATGACAACGGTGGGACATATATTTACGATATGAATTTTATGAAAAATTATTATCCTAGTATCGGTTGCTTGGTTTTTTTATATTGGTCCCGAATTGGACCACAAAAAATTATTAATTAATTTATAAATATTATTAATTTATAAATTATTAATTTATAGGGGGCGAGAAGGCTAGTCAGAGTATGCCAAAAAAATGTCTGCACCCCAAAGAAACCCTTATAGAATTTTTTTTTTTCAAACCCTAATAAAATCAAATCTCCTTTTCTATATCTAAACATTTACTTTTCACAGTGGTGGATATTTGAGGAGAGGAATGGCTATTTTGGAGGTTTAACAATGAACTTTGGATTTAAAAATTAATATTTGATTTTATTATAGTTTGAAAAAAAAATAGGGGTACCAAATACCAACATACTTCTAAGTTGTAACACTATTTTGGCTACATTGACAGTCATAAATCAATTTTTTGACAGTTAATTTGTTGGATAAGTGATATTTTTTCAACAGGTGTTTTAGATAATAATTAATTAAATTTCGAGAGTATTTTTTACATTAACCCTATCATAAATGGAAGTTAATTTGAAATTGCTAAATTCCACCCTCAAATTGCTAAATTCTCAGAGGGTGGCATTTACCAACACAAAAATTAACTGTCAGAGCAAACTTGAACTATTTTTCTCAAAATAAATTATTAGGTCAAACAACTTTTCTCTCTCATTGTTCCATTGACCGTACCTTATCCTTGATATTTATTTATTTATTTTTGTTCACTTCTTGACAGATTTGATCTAATAATTGGTTTCTTTCCCATTCCGAATTCGTCTTCTTCAATGCCACTCCTGTTTTTCATCCTCGCAACCGCAACCTATAAGTATGAGACACCAAAAGCATATGTTGACTGGGTTGTTGATGCTTGATGCTAAGGTCAATTTTACTCTACTTTACCCTACTTGACAAATCTTGAGAAACCAATCTATGATCATTGATATCAATTAGCAAAACTTCATCCCTTCAATTCAAAATCAAAGGTGGGACGGTGGATCTCACTTGCTCCGGAAAAACAGAATAACGGCTTTTGGTGCTTTGAATTTCATTATTAGGTGGACTATGGAAAACCCTTGTCTTCATTTTGAAAGCAAGTTTACCATGAAGATGGTGATGATAATTGTTTGTGGGCGTTGTGCAAGAATAGATCAATTAACTTGTGATGTGAAAATCAATTGATCAAATGATGAGAACTAGGCTACTTCGATAATCACTGAAGTATGAATATGAACACTTAACATTGAAGTTTGAAGTCTAAAGACTGAATTTACATTGTTTGATAAAAACATCTGAATATGATGTCTGAAAACTGAATCTGAATACTTATGTCTGAAAGTTATTTAAAATTTTAATATCATTAAAATTGAATTATAAACAAATTTTTTTAAAATAGAAAAATAACTAATATTTTGTTCTAAATAATAAAATAATAATTTTAAAATAAGTTTTTGGTATATATAATAATGTAAATTGTAATTAATTGTATTACGGTTAGGGTTTTACCGATAGGGTTTTATACCCACTTTCTTGTATAAATAACTCCCTGTATGTATCAATATATATGTGATTTTACCAACTCTTTATATAATGAAATTAGATGTTACACTTGATAAATAATCAATATATGATATGCTTATATTTTACCTATTTATTATATCCCTAATTTGTGATTTTTGCAATATATTTTGAGTACAAATGTGCTATTTATATGATTTTATCTTTAATTGTAGGAATTGTACTCAAATGGAAGAATTGCTGAGGTTCTGGACTAAATTGAAGATAAAAGTAACTCAAAGGAAGAAATTGAAGCACTTGAAGATTGGGAGGACTAAACAAGCAATTTCAGAATTTTGAATTTGAATTGGCCGAATTGTGCTTGCCGAAGAAGATGGTTTCCGAATTGATTTCGGTGGCCAAATAAAATCATCCGGAGGAGTTTTAATTCCAACTGACTTGAAAGAAATATAGTTTCCTTATTCCCGAAAAAATAGGGTTTGACGGAAGCCTATAAAAGGAGAATTAGGGATTTATTTTTAGAACCGAACTTGACCGAAAACTTGCCGAAACCCTATGGTTGAACACTCCGCCGCTGCAATTTCTTCCCCCATCTCCTCCTTCACCACCTTGGCCTCACCTTGCTGCCCACGCAGCCACTATCTCCCCCCACCATCATCACCGAGCTCACCATCAAAACCATCTTCATCGAGCTCATCTTGCTGCCCACGCAGTCACCATCTCCTCTGCCTCTTCACCGCCGAGACCGCACCACCTCCCTCACCTTTCCACCTTCCTGCGCACCACCGAAGCAACCGCAGCAGCAGCTTCTCCTCCTTGACCTCACGCAACACCAACACAGCACCTTGCTTCCTTGTGTCACGGACAGTTTTTCTTCACCACGAATTCGGGTGGTTTGATGCGAAACGGGCTATTTTCGTAGACGGACATGGGACGGAACGGTCTAGAGCCTTGTGGAATTCTCCAGTCAAATCTTGAAGACTCTGGAATTTTCTAGAGAGGCCCGGAACTCTCTAGAAACGAGTGGAACCGTGTGGAAGCTACCCGAGTTTGCTAGAACCGTGTGGAAGATTCTAGAGACTTGTAGATATTTTGAACTTAGAATATTTTATTGTAGGAATTCTCTAGAATCCCATTATTTTATTATGTACATAGAATTCTCTAGAATTCTTTAGGACTTGGGGTTTGCCTATAAATACCCCATGCCCCCTTCATTTGTAATCATCCAAGCTTTGAGTAGAGTTCTCAAGCATTCCTTAAGCTCTCTTGTGCCTTCACCATTCTTTCACTTTCAACCTTTCTTAAGTTTTTCTTTGCCTCCGTTCTTTAAAGTCTCGCCTAGCTTTGCACGCTTTGGGGGTCTTAAGGCTGAGCTAGCACTTGATCGTTAGTTGTTTTGTGCTAGTGCCGCCCGGCCGTTACTTTGAAAAAGTAAGCCCGTGACAGTTGGTATCAGAGCCTCGGCTCGATACTTGGTGTGCTACATCGTCTACGCTTCCGTTTGTCGGTTTTCTTTCGTGCATAAGCTATGTCCAACCCTTCGGAGGTCGTTCAAGGGTCGGAGCTTGAGGGGGATCACGTTTCCCGCTCGGTGGGGAGGACCACCCGCAAAGGAAGCCGCAAGGAGAAGTCGGTCGTTAGGGAGCCGATGGTGGAATTTGAGAAACGGCTTGCCAAGCTAGAGCTTGCTGTGGCCGACCACCAAGACCGTTGGGACGAGCACCCTGAGGTGGTAGCAGGGGTCGTCGAAGCTCGCATGGAGCGATTCGCAGGGGAATTGCAAGAGGTCATGCAGCAAATGAAGGACGACATGCTAGGGACGCTCAACGAAATGGTGGAACGTTGCAACAAGTCGAAGGAGGAAAGCCTTGCTCGTGTTGCCGCCTCCAAGACGACGTCAACCGGCTTATGGGGAGCTGGAGACTTCTCGGGCAGAATCGGCGCGTCTTAAGGCACGGCTTGACGCCGTGGCCGTGCAAGGGACAACCGGAGCCGTGGGGACGGTTCCAAGGCTTGAGGCGCCCAAGCCGGACGAATATAAGGGCAGCCGTCGCTTGAGGGACGTAGAGAACTTTCTCTGCATGGAACGGTACTTTGGGGCTATGAATATCATGGACGACTCGGTAAGACTCTTCCAAGCCTCTCTTTATCTTAAAGATAGTGCTTTATCATGGTGGAAACGTATGATGAAACCCGTGGGGATGGAGACCGGTCTTCACCACGTGGGATGGTTTTAAGGAAGAGTTTAGAAAGTATTTCCTACCGGTGGATGCGAGAAGACGAAGCCCGGGCCAAGCTTCGTCGCCCGCACCATAGGGAAGGCCAAATTCGGGAATACGTTAAGGAATTTTCGGACTTGATGCTTGAAATTCGGATCTCTCGCCCAAGGAGGCGTTCTTTACTTTCATGGACGGTCTCAACCGTTGGGCCAAACTTGAGCTACAACGGAGAGAAGTCCAGACACCGATCGGGCGTTAAAGGTGGCCGAGTCGCTTGTTGAGTTCCAAAGAAGGATAGCTCCAAGGACAAGGGCAAGAAGCCGTTCCAAGGCAAAGGTGGGGAGACAAAGGGAAGTCTTCCACACCATGAAGCCGGCAGCCGACTATACAAAGCCGTCTTCAAGAAAGGAGACCAAGGGGACAAGCCAAAGAAGTTTCAAGGGTGCTTCTTGTGCGGGGGAGCGCACATGGCACGTGATTGCCCGTCTCGTTCGAAGTTGGCAGCATTGGCACAAGGTTTGTGCCAAGAAGAGGAGAAACGGGTCGCTTGCATGAAACGGCTAGATGCCGTACATGCCAAGGCCGAGACACGTCAAGGTCGTCTTTACATGGAGGCATCATTCGCAAACGGGTCTAGATGGGGCATGCTAGACACGGGGGCCGACACGAGTTATCTCACGGAAGAGGTAGCCCGTTCGCTTGGCGTCAAGTGGACACCTAGCAAAGGCCGTTTCAAGGGCGTGAACGGCGAATGGACGGGTCTTGTAGGCGAAGCCGTGGATGTGCCTCTTAAAATCGGCAGAATCGGTCGAGTACGGCTAATTTCTCCATTGCACCTATGGATGATTATGGTCTTGTGTTTGGCATGGAGTTTTTAGACCAGTAAAGCCGATCATCGTGCCTAGCAACGACACGATGGTGATCCTCCAGGCGAGAAGCCTTGTGTGGTAAAGTTTAGACGGGAAAATGAGATTAGCCCTTCCCGGTGAACAAGGGGCTAAAACGGGTGAACACACCTTTGCCGCCATGGTGTTTGAGGAGGAACCATGCACGAGAGCCGGCAAAGGAGGAGCGAATCCCGCCTCCCATAGAGCGAGTCCTTGTTGAGTTCAAGGACGTGATGCCTGACGATTTGCCCAAAGGTCTTCCACCAAGGAGGGAGGTTGATCATGCCATCGAGTTGGTGGACGGGCGAAACCGATAGCCAAGGTGCCTTATCGTATGTCCCCTAGTGAGCTAGAGGAGCTCAAGGTGCAAATCAAGGAGCTACTTGAATCGGGTCATGCAAGGCCGTCTAAAAGTCCGTGGGGTTCGCGGCCTTATTCCAACGCAAGAAAGATGGGACGCTACGTTTGTGCATCGACTATCGGGCGTTAAACAAACTAACCGTGAAGAACAAGTACCCTATCCCACTTATAGCGGACTTGTTCGACCGGCCTGCAACGGCACGGATCTTTTCCAAGCTAGACTTGCGGAAGGGATACTACCAAGTACGCATAGTACCCGGTGATGAACCGAAAACAGCCATGGTGACGAGGTATGGCTCTTATGAGTTTCTTGTTATGCCGTTCGGTTTAACTAACGCCCGACCACGTTTTGCACTCGATGCAACGTGTGCTAGCGATTTCATTGATAAGTTCGTTGTAGTATACTTGGACGACATCGTTATCTATAGTAACACGGTGAAGGAGCATGTGGAGCATCTTAGAGCCGTTTTCAAGTCCTTAGGAAAACCAGCTCTATGTTAAAAGGGAGAAGTGTTCCTTCGGCCTTGAGGAGGTGTCGTTCTTGGGACACATCATTGGTAGGGGCAAAATCCGCATGGATCCGGCCAAAATCAAAGCTATCGTGGAGTGGGAGGCACCCACGAAGCCAACGGAGTGAGATCGTTCTTGGGGCTTGTTAATTACTATAGGAGGTTTATTGAAGGGCACTCCGCTATAGCCGCTCCACTAACGGATCTCTTGAAAAAGGGGCAAGCTTGGTGTTGGACACCAAAACACCAAACAGCGTTCGAGGCTTTAAAGGACGCCGTCACTCGAGAGCCAGTCCTAGCTCTCCCTGATTTTGAGAAACCGTTCGAGGTGTGCACGGACGCCGGACTTCGCCATTGGGGCGTTCTCATGCAAGATGGTCATCCGATCGCCTTTGAAAGTCGCAAGCTGAATGAGACCGAGAAAAGGTGGCCGACGCACGAGAAGGAGATGTTGGCTATAGTTCACTGCCTTAGAGTTTGGGAGCATTACTTGAAGGCCGCCACACCGTTCAAGATCAAGACGGACAATCGGGCGGTGAGCTACCATCAAAGCCAACCTAAGCTTTCAAGCAAGCAAGCGCGTTGGTTGGACTTCTTGGCCGAGTTTAAATACGAGCTTGAGTATAGCCGGGAAGACTAACCACGTGGCCGACGCCCTAAGCCGAAGGCGTGTCTTGCTCAATCGTTAGCATACCCGAGGGAACGCTGGTTGATCGCATTAAGAAGGGTCTTGAGCACGACCGTCAGGCCCAAAGGTTCATGGAGCTCGTGAAGGAAGGCAAGACAACGCGGTTCTGGCTTGAGGATGGGATACTTTATGCCAAAGGGAACCGTTTGTACGTGCCCGCATGGGATGGACTTAGAAGGGAGATTCTAAGGGATTGCCATGATAGCCGTTATGCGGGTCACCCAGGTACGCATCGCACACTTGCCTTAGTACATGAACGGTTCTATTGGCCTCGCATGCGGGAAGACGTGGAGACATATGTAAGGACTTGTCTAGTTTGCCAACAAGACAAGACCGAGCAAGACCACCCGCATGGCTTGTTATCACCCTTGCCTATTCCGAACGCCCGTGGGACAGCGTTTCAATGGATTTCATCGTGAGCCTGCCCGTTTCCGAGGGTTGCACCAACATACTTGTTGTGGTAGACCGTTTGTCTAAGTATGCGGTCTTCATTCCCGCCCCAAAAGAGTGCACCGCGGAGATAACGGTCAAACTCTTTCTTAGGCATGTGGTGAAGTATTGGGACGCCTACATCGATCATAAGCGACGGGGACTCAAGGTTCACCGGCCGTTTTGGCAAGAACTCTTTCGTTTGCTTGGGACGGAGCTCAAGATGTCTACATCTTTGCACCCGCAAACGGATGGGCGACGGAGCGCATCAACGGCCTCTTGGAGGTGTACCTTAGGCACTATGTGGCAGCCAACCGAAAGATTGGGTACGTTTGCTAGACGTTGCCCAATTTTCCTATAACTTGATGCGGAGTGAGAGCACGGGCAAAAGTCCGTTTGAGATTATCCTTGGTTTCCAACCGACTACGCCTAAGGACATTCTTGGGGCTACAAGGGCAATAGCCCACCCGCATACAAGTTTGCCAAAGATTGGCAAGAACGGGCCGACGAGGCAAAACTCTACTTGGAGAAGTCACCGCGCGCATGAAGAAATGGGCGGATAAGAAACGGACCCGTCGCGAGTTTGAAGAAGGCGACCAAGTCTTGGTGAAGCTTTATGAACATGGACGGAGCCGTGGTCTACACAAGGGTCTCATGCGCAGATACGAGGTCCTTTCACCGTTCTTAAGAAAGTGGGTTCGGTTGCTTACAAGTGGAGCTACCGAGGCCTTCTCAAGGCTTCATCCAGTCTTTCATGTGAGCCTACTTAAGCCATACCGCAAGGACCCGGAGGACGAAGAACGGAACGTTTCCACAAGGGCACCGGTGGCGTACGCGAGCATGAGAACGGACCGCAGAGGAGATCCTTTCTAAGAGGATCGTTCGGGCGGGAGCGGGCAGCAACTAAAGAATACTTGGTGAAATGGAAGAATTTGCCAATGAGTGAGACGAGTTGGGAGCCAATCGAGAAGCTTTGGCAATTCACCAAATTGATCGAGGACTTTGAGGAGAATCGTGCACCCATTCCTATCAACATTGCCTTCGAGACTTAGGTGCATCGGGCGATGCACCATTTTGGTGGGGAGGATGTCACGGACAGTTTTCTTCACCACGAATTCGGGTGGTTTGATGCGAAACGGGCTATTTTCGTAGACGGACATGGGACGGAACGGTCTAGAGCCTTGTGGAATTCTCCAGTCAAATCTTGAAGACTCGGAATTTTCTAGAGAGGCCGGAACTCTCTAGAAACGAGTGGAACCGTGTGGAAGCTACCCGAGTTTGCTAGAACCGTGTGGAAGATTCTAGAGACTTGTAGATATTTTGAACTTAGAATATTTTATTGTAGGAATTCTCTAGAATCCCATTATTTTATTATGTACATAGAATTCTCTAGAATTCTTTAGGACTTGGGGTTTGCCTATAAATACCCCATGCCCCCTTCATTTGTAATCATCCAAGCTTTGAGTAGAGTTCTCAAGCATTCCTTAAGCTCTCTTGTGCCTTCACCATTCTTTCACTTTCAACCTTTCTTAAGTTTTTCTTTGCCTCCGTTCTTTAAAGTCTCGCCTAGCTTTGCACGCTTTGGGGGTCTTAAGGCTGAGCTAGCACTTAATCGTTAGTTGTTTTGTGCTAGTGCCGCACGGCCGTTACTTTGAAAAAGTAAGCCCGTGACACTTGTCCATCACCATACACCACCGAAGCCTCCACGCACCAGCAGAAGCCGAGGAAGAGAAGAGAAAGCAAGCATCAGCTGTGGACTTCAAGTCTCCAATTCGGCTGCCCTATTCTATTCTCGGGGTTTGGAGTTTTAATTATTTAATTTAGTTTTTTTTTAATTATGTCTCTAAATATAATTGAATTATTTTTAATAATGTTTAGTGGCTAAATTCTTTTAATCTAGGGCTTGGGTGTAGCCACCGAATTTATTTGGTTTATTTGGTCCATTATTATTTGATTTTTCTATTAATTAATATTTGTTATTCTTGTTTTAATTCGTGTAAGTAATTGGCCACTATTTGCATGTCTGAAGATACTAATCGAAGTAGCGAGAGTGGAAGATTAGTATTAGTTCGTAGGAATAATAAACTTAGGTTGTAAGCTACGAGAGTAAGATTATAACTTTTGCAATATTTGACTTTTAATGGTCTTAATGTGCTTTTGTTTAATCCCTACAGTCACGAGAGTAGTCATACGTTTAATCTAAGTAAGAGAATTATAACATGAGAGTGTATAGTTCTTAATTAGGTGAGTCGTTGTGAGATTAATAGAAGTTAAAAGTCAGATATTTATGAATTGAATCAAACCAAATATTCGGTAGGTGAACCCAATGTCATAGGTTTTCTTTGTCTGATTATTTGAATTAATATTATTTTCTTTTATTTTATTTATTTATTTTAGTTCTATTTTATAAATCTAAAATCATCATTTATCTAGATAATAATAGGAGTAATTTATACCTGGTAATTAGTATTCCTTCTCTGTGGGTACGACCCTATTTTCCGCTATACTAGTGTTAAGTAGGTAAATTTATTTGACTAGTTGTGACGACGGCTTGTCAATATATAATTAAATTTATATTATTACATATATGTGTATACCTTGTTATTTAGAAAAATTTTATGTATTAAAATTAGTTTAATTTGAGTTTGAAAGTTTGAGATCTTTTATACTCATAATATAAATTCAACTTTAAGCACTCTTAATTAATTTATCTTAAGAAAATAAAAATTTTAAAATAATTTAAAAATAAGTGACAAAATAAAGACGAGGGAAAAAAAGAAAAAAGAAAAAAAAAGAGTCATCACAGAAATTAAGTGATAAGTGATAAGTGGTAGGCCTATCACTTATTTTCTAGCTCACAATTGAACTGGTCATATTTTCGGGCTCACAATTGAACTGGTCATTCAGACGCACTTAATTAATTGAGACAGTGAAATTTTAGTTATTAAACACACTTAATTTATAAGTATTTAATTAGTTCAGAACTTAGTTCATTAAGACTTTTTAGTAACGATTATCAAACACACTTCTTACTATATTAGAAACAAAAACCACACTAAACAGAAAGCACCACCATTTGCCATGTGTCATTTTCACATTATAATTTTAAAATAAATTTTTATTTCCAGATCTCCTAGACTTAAAAGGCAAATACAGTCTAAATTTACCTCCACCTCCTATTTTCGCCAAAACAAAAAAAAAAAAACCCACAGGTTTATAAAAAACCCCAAATCTTCATCTCCATCTCCACGACAATCGACTCCCTAATCAATCCCTTCTCCACAAAAAAAAAAAAAAATTCCTCATCAATCATCAATTGAGAATATGTGATAAAATATACTCCCTTCCTATCAACTACATCCTAATCGAAAAAAATTTCGACTTCAAAAAATATTCTCTTTACCTCTCTACATAAACACAAAGGAAAAAAAATTCTCATTGATCTTGCTTCGGCCGTTGTGGTGGTGCCATTACAGGTATTAAAATTTAAATGATTTTATTTCCACAGATCATTTGTTTGGCTTTTATTATTTTTTATTTTTCCCGTTCAAGAATAGTGTAATTGCTATTATTTTTATGCGTCCATCCGTTACATCTACCGTAGCCGTTGTGAGGTAATATGATGTGATTTCTAATATGGTTAGTTAGCCTAGAATTTTTGTATGATTTTAGTTCTGTTTGAATTGAATTGATTAATTGGATTTTTGTTACAAAGTGTGGTTTTTTAAATTTCCTTTTTATGTTTCATTCAATTAGAGTGGTTTTTTTTAATTATTATGATCAGTTATGAAGTGTGTTTTTTCTTTGTTTAATTGCTTTTGATTTTTGTTTCATACTTCCAGTTGACCAATTATTATTATTATTATTATTTTATTTTATTTGCAAATGAAGCGTTTTTTTTTCAGGCTTTCAAGAATATACTTTTTTGGATTTGGTTTTTGGATTTTTTTTTTTAGTTCCTCATCATATAAATAGTTCAGGTCCCTTCTTCTAACTAATTTATGGGGAAATCTTTTATGAATTTGAGGTGGAGAGGGAAGGAATGATGATTCTACGTTTATTTGTGTTTTTATACATTATTTTTACTTACAAAAAAAATAAATTTCTCAATTTTTAATGGGCTATCTTTTACTTTTTTTTTTTTTTATTTGCCATGGTGAGATGAGTTCTTTTTTGCTATAACTTGAAACCTATGCAAATTTACATTATTTTCATTCTCATATTTGTGATCAACCAGTTTCAACAATTAACCAGTTTCAAAATCATATTTTTGATATTTTACTACCCATAAACTTTTGGAAGAAATAGTTCTAACAATTCAGCGTATAACCTTTGGAGGAAGCTTACTACAAATCTATTATAAATCTCCAAAACTAAGTATTGATTTGGCATAACAAATGGGGAACATCAATAAATTATCTTACTAATATTTAAACGTATTAGGATGCTTTTATATTTTATCTAGCATTTACTTCAAGACATATATTTGATCAAGTTTATTTATATTTAAGAAGTAACACTTATAAAACATTTCTAAAATCTCAAACATTTCTAAAACGTACCGGGCCAAATACAATTTCTTTTTATGTCAAATACAAACATTTCTATGATCACACTTATAAAACATTTCTAAATTTTTTGAACATTTCTAAAATATATAGGGCCAAATACAAAATGTTTATATTTTTATGCCAAATACAAACATTTCTATGATCACACTTATAAAACATTTCTAAATTCTTCAAACATTTATAAAATATATTGGACCAGGGTCGCGCATTGCGCGACCAAACATCACTAGTAATTTCATGAAGTAGTTAAATAAATTAAGTTACTATGTTAAGTAATTGCCTTATACTCAGAAAATTTTTATTTTCGCTAGCCATTCCCAGGAAAGGAAGAATAATTTTTTCCCGGTCCAAAAAAAAAAAAAAAGAGAAAAAGTAAAATGCGGTGAGCGTGGATCGAACACGCGACCTTCAGATCTTCAGTCTGACGCTCTCCCAACTGAGCTATCCCCGCCATTTGTCAAACCTCTCAGCTCAATAAATAAAATTATGTTTATAACAACTCACTTTCCTCCTCTGGCGCCAGTTCCCGGCCGACTACGCTGTTTCCCTCAAATTAAAAGTGGGAATTCCCATTTGGGTGGAGCAATTATCCAAGAGAATAACATTCTTCAATGGAAGCCGATAACAGCAATATTAGGAAAAAGGGAAGAACAAAAGCCAAAGCCAATCTGGAAAACACGTTAAGGAAAGCTTGGTATCATCTGAGGCTATCGGTGCGCCATCCAACCAGGGTTCCGACTTGGGATGCCATTATTCTCACTGCTGCCAGCCCAGAACAAGCTCTTCTCTATGATTGGCAGCTCCAACGGGCTAAGCGGGTCGGCCGGATTGCTCCTTGTACTGTTACCCTTTCCGTCCCCGACCCCAATGGTCACCGGATTGGCTCTGGTGCCGCCACTCTCCATGCACTTCTCGCCCTTGCTCAATACTACAATAACAACCTTAATGCTGATGATTCTTCAATCCTGGTACTTTTACCTCGTATTATTGCTTAATGTTTTGTTCGGATAATCAGATGTTGTCGTATTCTGAAACTTAAAAGAGCGATTTTTTTGCTTTAATCTTTAATGGTCTGATACTTTCAAAGGTCAGAACCGTCGATCTTCTAAGTTCCAGATACTTACAAGAATGATAGATTGCCACTCTTAACGTTTCTGAAACTTAGAAGAGAGAATTTTTCACTCTTTTAAGGTTTCTGATACTTAAAAAGGAGTGTCAAAGGTTCCAGTGATCTTTTTGAACTACAACCATTCGGTCCCAAGTGTTTTGGAGTTTCCTTTATTAAACCCGAAATGAGGTGGTTGGTTTGTCTCAAATGTTATGTCACACTTCGTACGGAATATGATGGCAGATATATCATCCATATTTTTGTAAGGCCTTTTGAAACGTTAAGGTTTTTGTGTTATGATAAAGTTTCAACCTTTTTAATCCACATTGCGCTTCCTAACCAACCCAGTACAAATAGTTAGAGAGTTGAGAGAGATATTTAATTGCAATCTTTTTATGTTTAAATTCCCTTGCCTAGTTCAGTCCATCTGAAAGATTCTATGTTTCACTAGTTATTGTTAGAATTTCACAATTGGAATGTGAACATTCTTGATGAAGATGTCTTCCTATCTCCACCCATTCTAGGCGTTCTTTCTTAAAATAGGACGCCTTACTGTTTTTAGGAAAACCATCCGGGCGCCTCAAGACCGGCAATATCTACAACAAATGGTAGATCCCGAAAGGATAACCCTTTCCCCTTGACGTTGATGGAATTGGTTACTAAAAAGCATATACTGTTACTGCATGCTGGAGGTGACTCTAAAAGGGTCCCGTGGGCTAATCCTATGGGAAAAGTTTTCCTTCCCCTTCCTTATTTGGCATCAGATGACCCGGATGGGCCTGTTCCTCTTCTTTTTGATCATATACTCGCTATTGCATCTTGTGCTAGACAAGCTTTTAAAAATGAAGGTTACTTTTCTTCTCCCTCTTGAACATAAAATGCCTATGTATCGGATGTCTGTATCATAACTATTTGGGTGTTTCGACATTGAGTTGGACAGGTGGGCTATTCACCATGACAGGAGATGTTCTTCCTTGCTTTGATGCCAGCTCATTGCTTCTTCCAGAGGATTCTTCGTGCATAATTACTGTCCCTATAACCCTTGACATTGCTTCTAACCATGGCGTTATTGTGGCATCAAAATCTATGACTGCTGATGAAAACTATGCAATTAGTTTAGTAGGGAATCTACTTCAAAAACCCAGCCTAAAGGAGCTTGCCGAGCATGGCGCTGTCTTAGATGATGGTAGAGCATTGCTGGATACGGGAATTATTGCAGTTCGTGGAAAAGCTTGGGTGGATCTCCTGACGCTTGCCCTTTATAGCGAACCAATGATATTGGAGCTTTTAGAATGCAGGAAAGAGGCAGGTTTCCTCAATTACCATACATTGTTAAGCTGGTTTGTTTTATGGTCTTCTCTTATTCAAGGGAATTCGACAATAACAATCTTTTTTTCCCACTATGTGGGGTATTATTATTTTGTTGAACTTTCCATTTTGAACTTTGTGTACTCAAGGGTCTTTTCTTCATACAAGATGTGCAGGTGAGCTTATATGAGGATCTTGTGGCAGCTTGGGTACCCGCAAAGCATACATGGTTGAAGCAGCGGCCTTTGGGTGAAAAGCTTGTTAGTGGACTGGGAGAACAAAACATGTTCAGCTACTGTGCTTGTATGTGGCCATCTTACTGAAAACAAATATATACGTTAGTACTTATTTTTTCCCCCAGACCCCAACTTGGTAGGGAATATACTGGGTAGGTTGATGTTGTCGTTTTTGTTTTCTTTTGTTTTGTTTTGTTTTTCTTTTCCTTTTCTAATTCCAAGTTTGGCCTGTGTCTTTTCATCTTTGTACTTTGTAACATCTCATTTGTGCAATTAGCATTTGGACGGCTCCTGTCGTGATGATAAATTCTTCTCGTTTGTGCAATTAGCGTTTGGAGGGCTCTTGTCTTGATGATAAATTATTATTATTTTTATACAGATGACCTCCTATTCTTGCATTTTGGAACTTCAAATGAAGTCCTGGATCACCTGAGCAGTTCCGGTTCAAGGCTCGTGTGTCGGAGGCACTTGTGTTCCATCCCAGCCACGACAGAATCTGATATTGCTGACTCAGGTATTATCATATCCAGCCAAATAACTTCTGGTGTTTCTGTAGGGGAAGATTCCCTGGTATACGATTCCTCCATTTCGGGTGGAGTCCGGATTGGTTCACAATGTATCGTCGTAGGTGTACATATACCCGGAGCAGGAAATAGGATTACTGAAGATCCATTCAAATTCATGCTCCCTGACCGTCATTGCCTCTGGGAGGTTCCCTTGGTAGGATACACACAAAAAGTTATTGTTTATTGTGGTGTCCATGATAACCCTAAACATGAACGTTCAAAGGAAGGAACCTTTTGTGGGAAACCCTGGGATAAGGTCTTAAATGATCTAGCTATTCAAGATGCTGATCTCTGGTGCTTTGAGGAAACCCAGGTAAAGTGCCTGTGGAATGCAAAATTGTTCCCTATCCTTCCATACTCTGAGATGCTTGAAGTGGCAACGTGGTTAATGGGGTTGAGCCACTCAAAAGAAGATAAATCCCGGGGTTCCCTTTGGAGGAGGTCACAACGTATCAGTTTGGAGGAATTGCATAGGGTAATTGACTTTCCAAATATGTGCACGGGATCCAGCAAACATCGAGCAGATCTTGCTGCTGGAATTGTTACTGCTTCTCTGAAATTTGGCCTGCTTGGGCGCAATGTATCTCAATTGTGTGAAGAAGTTATGCTAGAAGAAGAATTTGGCATGCATAAATGCTCTCAATTTTTAGCTTTTTGTCCCAACCTTCAGAATCAGAACTACCAGATTCTTCCCAGAAGTAGAGCATATCAAGTGCAGGTTGATCTTCTGCGCATGTGCAATGGAGAAAGGAGGGCAGTAGAAGCTGAGAATCATGTTTGGGCTGCTGTTACTGATGAAACAGCTTCAGCAGTAAGATATGGTTTCAGAGGTAAAGATACACTATTTTGATAACGTGTGAACCAAATCAAAACTTTCTTGATAGGATATCTGTAAAGTTGTTACATAAAATGATTAAATGATTAGCGATGAAGAACCACTTCTACAGGAATAACACTTTTTTCGATGTGTGTTTTCTTTACCCAGAAAATATCTTGGAATCCTCCAATGTACCCTCCAAGGGAGGGCATGTGGGTGCTAAGTTTGCGGGCTATCCTGATCAATCTTTCTTCCATCGGAAAGTGAAAGTTGAACTACCAGTTCGTGTGGATTTTGTTGGAGGTTGGAGTGACACACCTCCCTGGAGCTTAGAACGTGCAGGTTGTGTCTTGAACATGGCCATAACGTTAGAAGGATCTCTTCCCATTGGTACTATTATAGAAACCACGGAAACAGCTGGAGTGTACATTTCTGACGATAACAATGAATGTCTACATATTAAAGAGTTCTCATCCATCACTCCACCATTTGACGGAAGCGATCCTTTTCGTCTTGTCAAGTCTGCTTTGCTTGTAACTGGTATTGTCAATGGGAAAATACTCCAGTCTTCCATGGGTTTGAAAATAAAGACATGGGCTGACGTTCCTCGCGGTAGTGGCTTGGGGACTTCCAGCATTTTAGCGGCTGCTGTTGTGAAAGCGCTGCTCCAAATAACCGAAGAAGATGCTAGTAACGAAAATGTTGCCAGACTTGTTTTAGTGTTGGAGCAGTTTATGGGAACAGGAGGTGGCTGGCAAGATCAAATCGGGGGCCTATATCCTGGAATCAAATGTACTTCAAGTTTTCCTGGAATACCCTTGCGACTTCAAGTTATACCCCTTTTACTTTCTCCTCAGATGATCATGGAGTTGCAGCAACGGCTTCTCGTCGTATTTACTGGTCAAGTAAGGGAACTGCCCTCTGTTTCAATCCTCCTCCTCTTCTTTTTTTGTTTTCTTTTCTTTTTCGGTTTTCCGACAACTCTGTGTTTGACATTGAATTCTAAGAATATTTGAACATGAGGAAAAAAAATGATATTTTCCTTTATGTGTTATGCTGCTCATGTTTCAATGAAAAATGTTTACAAGTTTTCCTTTTAACCCCCCACCCAAATGTCTCAAGTATTTACTGTCCAGGAAAAATGAACAATTTTTCCCAATTAGGTAAATATTTTAGATGATGATGAGTTTTACTTTGGTACAACTGAAATTTCTAGTTTGCCTTTAGAGGAAGAGGCCCGGCCGCTGATTGCTCCTGCATGACGATGAACATCACATGCATAATGTGCCATCAATTAATCCACCAGTAATTATTTCTTGTCATGAACTCTCAAAAAGAGTGTTCATTTCTTAGCATCTCCTCTCATTATGCTTCAGTGTATGTTTGTAATGCCCTTTTTTTTAAGGGAAAAAAAATTGTTTTGTTTCTTATTTTATTGATTGACAGATAGTAGTATCTTTGCATGTCTGGGTGCAGGTTCGGCTCGCGCACCAAGTGCTTCAGAAAGTGGTCACCCGGTACCTCAGGCGCGACAACTTGCTTATATCCAGCATCAAGCGTCTTGCTGAACTGGCGAAAACGGGGAGGGAAGCCCTGATGAATTGCGAAATCGATGAACTAGGGGCCATAATGCAAGAAGCTTGGAGGTTGCATCAAGAACTTGATCCGTATTGCAGCAATGAATTTGTTGACAAGCTTTTTGCATTTTGTGATCCCTACTGCTGTGGCTACAAGCTCGTGGGTGCTGGAGGTGGGGGATTCGCATTGTTGCTCGCCAAAAATGCTCATTCGGCCGAGGAACTTAGAGTTTTACTTGATCAAAACTCTGATTTTGGTGTGAAGTTATACAAGTGGAATTTATTTATAGAAGAAAGCCAGTGACGCAAGAAATGCGCTATGGTAATACTTGGTAGTAACACGAAAGTTTTTCTTGTCATTTTCTTAGCTGCACATCATATTTATATCTTCAGGTTGTACACTATGCACAGTAGCCTTACACAGTAAAGTTCCAGCAATGAATTGATAGGTAGCGTTAGTTAGCATCTTCCCTTGTGAAGATTTCTTGTTATCTAATTCTAAAAATTTGTAAATAGGAGTTGACAGTAATTTCATGGCATTAAAGTTGGGGAGTTTTTGTCATCAAATGGTTTGCTTGTAGTGAGCGTTGATTATAGTTCAATTTCAACCTTTTATCTTCTTTCTCTGTCCTTGGCATATTACTACTAGTATATTTTTAATAACTCGAGAAGAAAAATGGACTCTCCTCTTTTTGTGACCCCAGAATAGACTTGTTGAGAAGGCAAGTATTTTTGTTTTCTCCTAGTCCAAATCTCCTATCAAGCTACTGATCAATCAAGCTAATTTCTTCTTTTTCTGTCCTCTTAGGATACCGTTACCTTTGCCAAAAGTAAGGAAAAAGAACAAGAATCCAATGAGTCACTGATTCCCATCCCCCTGGACCCCCCATACATCACCTAAACCATCATCATTCATCAATTCAAATCCATTCCTCTCACAATTTCAAGGAATGAATGATCGTCAATCGCACTTTCATTCACTGACTAATTAGGACAGATTGTAGAAAGGTTTATTAATAGACTAAAAAAAAAAACTCAAACTAAAAGAGGAGACAAAAACATGCATCAACATCATTTGTAAAGGTGGTGGTTGAACAGATCCTTGGGCGACCCAATCATCTCCATCCACATCCATATATTGGGTTCTTTTGTACCAGCATATTACATAAGCAAACGGTGAATTTCTGGCCCTATGTGTATTTGTTGCCATTATTATTATATAAATACGCCTTTGTTATTGTATATAATAATCGGCGCTTCAACTCCATTTCTTTCACCTTCTCTTTTCTGCTTCTTTCTGGGCTCTAGATTTGACTTTGAGTCAGTAGTTGTAAGTAAAACAGTACATTGCAGACTAAAAATAGAAGAGAGGAAGGGAGATGGGGCTGTTTACGAACAGAGTGGAGAGAAATGAGATTAAAGCAGGTGATCATATCTACTCATACAGAGTCGCCTTCGTTTACGCTCATCATGGTAAGTACTAAAACTTCCCACCGTCCATTTCTTTTTTGGTACCAGTGATTTAGCCATCATGTACCTCAAAGGGTTCTACTTTAGCCTTTAAGGTTTAGGCTTGAAAGGAAAAGAGGGTCCTTTTTCCCCTTCTTTACTGGCAAAGTAATTGTGGGTGGTTTTCGGATTTCTAAACAAAAGCTGAAATGTGGGCAGATTGGAAGCTGATGATTTTTTTTGGTATTGATCCAGATAGAATCAATATGTGGGAATCTTAGGTTTGGCTGGCGATTTTAATCAGTAGAATAATGGTGGGAGAACTGGTAATAGTGGACTTGGGATCAGGATGGCCTATTTTGCTGTTTTTTGTTTAGGGATCAGATAACAATAGCAGTCATAGGAATTCGATTTTTTTTTAGCAGTTGTGGATGATGCTGAAAGCAGGAAGAACATAGAATAGTAGATTTCATACATTATCCTTTTTTGTCTCTTTTTTATTTTTCTTTCATGTGAAGCTTAGTGCATTTGGAATATTACTTGGAAGAAATTGATATCTTCTCTCTGTAGCAAGGTCCACTTTTTGTAGGATTGACTTTGGTTCCAAATCTAAGGATCAAAGACAAAAACTTTGAAATTGTTGCTTCAGATTGATCGTGTCCATTTGTCTCTTTGAACATTACCTATGGTTATTACAAGACTAAATTGATTGAATTCTTGCCCTCTGGGAAGGAAAATTGAAGGTTTGAAGTAAACTTCTGAGAGATTACATTTGAAAATGTTTTTTCAGCTGAATAATATGAATTAGGAGCTTTGCATTGAAACATTACGTGTTCATCCATGATCATTTACCTTTTTTGTCCAAGTGCATTAGGAAGAGTCTTAAAAGACCAAAAGCTACGGAGGAAAAATAGGGTCTTAGAAGAGCTGTTTATGAACCAAACATACCCGTGAATTTTCATTCATATTTTGGGCTACTTGGTGGAGCGAGGACTAAATAGCATTTTATCTTCTTCACATGGCTGAATGCAGGTATCTATGTTGGTGGTAGTAAAGTCGTTCACTTTACCCGTCTTGCCAACATTAGTCAGACCCATGAGGACGATATGATAGCCCTCCTCCCTTCCAACTGTCCAACATTTCCTGACTGTGGATTCAGGCAGCCTAAAAGTGGGGTCGTATTATCCTGTCTTGATTGCTTCTTGCGAAAAGACGCGCTCTATGCTTTTGAGTATGGTGTATCACCATCTGTCTTTCTCACCAAATTCCGTGGAGGTACATGCACAACGGCAGCATCAGATCCCCCTGAAACTGTGGTCCATCGGGCGATGCATCTTCTCCAGAATGGATTCGGGAACTATGATGTTTTCCAGAACAACTGCGAGGATTTTGCTTTGTATTGTAAAACAGGGCTGTTGACAGTGGACAGTTTAGGTGTCGGAAGAAGTGGACAGGCTTCGACACTTGTTGGTGCACCATTGGCAGCGCTTCTTTCCTCTCCGCTCAAACTGTTAATGCCCAGTCCCATTGGCTTAGCTACGGCAACGGCTGGTATGTACTGTATGAGCAGATATGCTACAGACATTGGGGTTCGAAGCGATGTAGTCAAGGTGGCAGTTGAGGACCTGGTTGTTAACCTTGGCTGGCCAAGCAGCAGTATCCAGACAGAGGGAGAAGAGGAAGCAGAAAATGAGAAGTCAATTGAGCAAATCGTCAGGTAGGTTGTCACATTCAAGAATTGAACTGTTAATAATATTCTTATGTTGGGATAACGGCTAGTGATCCAATCACATTCTGATGGGTAGACGCTCAAATTCATTTCCTCCTAAAGGAATTAATGTACTTGAAAACATGACTAATTTATTGGAAGACTACTTGTTATTGTTAGTAAGGTCCCTTGGAAGATGTCAACCGTACTTGTTTCTGTATGAGGAATGTACATTTCTAGATTTTCGCCCCAAAACAAAACATTGAACTCGGCACAACGATTGCATTGAATTAAAGGGCCTCTAAAGATATTCTGCCTGTGGTGCATGAGATTTCATCAGACCTTGTCTTGAATTCTCATCATTGTGGCACCCTCATCGCAATTATGAGTTTATTTCAATTTGATTTTCATGTGAGTTAAAAAAATTCTGTTTGATTTGCCAATTCGTCAATAGACTCCAGGCCCTACACAATTCCCTGGAGTGCTGGACTCACACACACACACACTCACACCCTCCAGAGATTGGAGCAGAGATATATCAGCGTCTCCGCTGGATGGATATGGGAAGTTGAAGTTCCCATGTCCAGCGTCTTGCAAAATTCAATGGTCAGGATCAACTCGTATACAAATTGAAGCATATTAGTATTGATGATTGTTTTGTGTATTATAGACGACAGAATTGTAGAAAGTTGGTATCGCCTATTCCTTAATCAAATGCCCGGGAGAACAGACCACGTATCGTCTGTGATTTCGGCTTCGATCCTCTTTTGCATCATCCACTCTTAAACCACTCTGCAAATCCATGCAGGCATATTGATGATAAATCATCTTCACTGTAATTTATGCTACAAGCACATGATCGGTAAAACTTAAAGTTTAACCATGATTGGGGAAGTGGGTTCATCTGTGCTTTGAATTTCGACTGAACATTCAAACTATTCCGGGTAATTAGACGATTTTGGAATAACAAAATACCTTTTAGGATGATTTTTCTTTTTTTTTTTTAAATTTCAAAAATAACAACGATGAAAGTTGAATAAAAAATATACTTTAGGGATAAAACTTGTAAAATACAAATAAATCAGCTTGGGCTGGGTTTGGCCTTGATTGATTTGGGCTAAATGAATTTAACCAAGAGTCCAAGACAGAAAAATCATAAAAAGAAATGGGGAATTATTTTTTAAAATATAAAATATATCTGGAGGAGGAAGGAGGAAGGAGGAAAGGAACCAAGAAACAAAAGTTATTCCGATGGCGAATTTATACGTAAAGGCGGTGCCGCCGGCGGATCTGAACCGTAACACAGAGTGGTTCACCTACCCAGGGGTATGGACAACTTACATATTGATCCTCTTCTTCTCTTGGTTGCTCGTCCTTTCCATCTTCGGTTGCACTCCCGGCACCGCTTGGACCATCGTCAATCTCTCTCACTTCCTCGTACGTCGCCGTTTCTGTTTCTTCCCACCCCTTATCATTCTACTTCGCGGTTTCGTTTTTATTATATTTCCTGATCCTTAATTTAGGGTTTTACTTTAGATTATTGTCTGGTTTTTGTTTTTATTCTTCTTCTTCTTCTTCTTCTTCTTTCAGATCATTTCTGTTAATTTTTTTAGTTGATGATGATTAGATAAGTTTTTCAATGATTGTATGTGTGGTTTTCGTTCCTGTTGGATTGAATTGGTATGGTTTTTGAGGCAAGGTAGCTCCTGCTGCTTTTTCTTCCCCGGGATAGGGGGAATTGGTTCTAATATAGGAAGGCGATTTTTGTTTTTTCTTTTTTGCTGTCCAATACACGAAAGAGTACATCAGAAATGTCTGAAATTGTCCTATGAAGCTAAAGTGTGCTCCATAGCTTGGCATTTCTGGCAAACTTTTGCTGTTTAATGAGATTGCTTGCTACAGATTTCTCCCTTTTTGGTTCTTTTGGGAAATGAGGTGGGGAAGGGTGTTCCCTTCAGTGATCAAGCAGAATTTTCAATCTTTTTGTCTTGTCTCTCAATTCTGTGGTGTTCTTATATATGTAAATCTAAGGCTTCAAGATGATGACCTAGGCCAGTTGTATTTGCTCTGGAAAAGCTTTTCTACATTTAGCTGCATTCGGCAGTTTGCTAATGTGTTACTGTTTCTTATGCTTTGCATCACTTTGTTTGAAATTTTTTAAAGTCCTTCTCTTCAGTTTAATTGTATACGTCTCTTTTTCCTCAAGTAAATGTGCACTTGGAACTCTTGGATTCGCTTACTTTTTAAGTTTCATGTGCCTGTGAGCAGTTTTTGTTGTTTTCTGCCTGTTCGATGCTCGAATTTCAAATTTCTTGCCAAATGTTGCAAATGTTAAACTTAGCAGAACAATCTGGTATTTGAAGAGGACAAACACCATGAAATAGCCTTGTAAGGTTTACGTATGCAAAACTGGGCCAATAATTTAAGGACTCTTGTAACAGAAATCGCTAGTATTCTCAAGAAAAGCCCTCTATCATGTCTTTAAATTGATCAAGTGGCTTTTTCTCTCCCTGTTAACACAGGTGACGTATCACTTTTTCCATTGGAAGAAAGGAACTCCTTTTGCTGATGACCAGGGAATGTACAATGCATTAACTTGGTGGGAGCAGATCGACAACGGAAAGCAGCTCACCCGTAACAGAAAGTTCCTTACAGTCGTACCTGTTGTCCTGTAAGCCATACTCCTTTGCCCTTCAGCATTTCTTAACTGATCTTTTCGACACACTAGTTGGTAGATGATTTATATTTCGCCTTGATTTCGGTTATTCCATTCAGAGACAGGGACAATAAATATGATCCAAACTGTGAACTGTTTGGCCATTTGGCTAGTTGTAATAATCATTGTTACATCATTTAAAACTTCTAGCTTTTGAGGATGTTATGTTATCATTGGCTCCAGGTACTTGATAGCTTCACATACGACTGACTACGAGAACCCAATGTTATTCCTCAACACAGTAGCGGTGCTTGTGTTGGTGGTCGCCAAGTTCCCGAATATGCACAAAGTTCGCATCTTCGGAATCAATGGAGAACAGTGAGGGTGAATGAAGTAAATTAACCGCTTTGTTCTGCGCAACCGGGTGGCGGTCTAATGTACAGCAAGTCAGAGCCTGAGGAAAAAAGATGTTTTGGTTTGATGTAGCATTTTGTGTATGTGTGTGTGTGTGTGTGTTATGCTCTTTTTAACATAGCCTCTGGATCAGGTGAGTAATAAAAATTGTAATAACGAATCAGTGTCTGTATAGTAGAAGTATTCTTGTATGTTTAGCTAACACTTACGTAGTTTTTTTACATAATGCGGTTTTTTTTTTTGTTTTCTTTTGGGCCGGTGGGGGGAGAGTTTTGTTGAGAATAAGCCTTGAATTGTAACCACATCCAAGAAAAAAAAAAGGAAAAAAGAATGGAGTCCCTAATTTCTCTTTGAAGAATTTGAGTAGAAAACAATGAATTGAGTCCTGTTATTGCACAGGCGGACCTCGTTAAAACTAAAGGGAAAACCGGAAAAGGATAAAGACATTATGAAATATCCCACCCTTTATCTTAAAAGGTCTAAAGTCTCTCTGACACTTCTTATAATGGTTATTTATCTCCTTGACATACGATCAACCAGAACTAACTCTCCACGGCGGAAACAACAATATCCTTGTCCTATCATTTTTTTTTTTTCTTTCCGATGACATATTTTCTACATAATGAATCTCCCAATAATTTATTTATGGACAATGATATTTACCTATTTTTCTTAAAAATGATAAAAAAAAAAGTTGATTTATTTAGGGAATTTGTTTTAAAAATGATATAATTTGTCCAAGAAAAAGGGTAGAATTTTTATTTTTATTTTTTTGGTGAAAGGTTAATTGTATTAATTTTGTCACACACACAAATGATCCTGTTTTCCTTACATATATTCTAAGCTGTCACGTCTTCGCTTCCCTGTTTGATTGCTCCTACCACTTCATTTACATTTCTGACTGATGCTCCATGCAAAATCATGTTTCTTTGCTGCCATAAATGGTATACCATAGCTGCACCCGAAACAGGGTAGAATTTTAAACATATTCATGTTTTACTTAACAAATTCTACCATTTTCTTAAGAAAAATAATGGGGATTTTCCATTTCAACTCAATTCTGTTTTCTCTCCCACATTCAGGTAGTTATATGTATATTGTCATTTTCTCGCCAATGATTGATTTTAGTACAAAACACATCTATTGTGTTGTTCCAATAATAGGGCCATTAACTATTGGGGTTGAGATTTGAGGAGATAACCCAACACTCAAATATTCTTAAAATTCTCATATATCGGAGAAGATACTTTTGGATTGGACTAAATTGAATCTTTCTCAAATAGTTTAGGCTGTATTAAGCGTAAAGCTTCCTCAGTATTAAAAAAGAAAGGAATATTTTTAAAATTCATCCCGAAAAGTGATAATTCATAAGACAATTACTATAAAATATTTGTAATGATTATTAATTCGTTACGTGATTGGAGAAAAACATTCACCATCTACCAATATATATGATTTTTTGGAGGCGCCAAAATTCAAACGACGTCGTACGATTCCCATAATGCATATGCTTCCTGTCTGTCTCCGCCTCCTGGTGGTGAATTATTTCCCCAAAAAAGAAAAAACTCCACGTCTCCATCCATTCCTTTTCACACGTTCATTCATTCATTCCCCTCTCAAATCTCAATGTTTGAGGATTTATTTTATTTTTGGGGCTTTTTTTTGTTGGTTGCCAGAATTGCATTTAAAGAAAGCTGAGAAAAATGGCAACAGCAACTGCACAATGGAAGCAGCTCTTACTCAACGCTCTTCAATCCAATTCCCACCAAAAGCACGCCTCTTATTTCCAGCTCGTACGTAATCTCCTCACCATTTCAATTTCAAACACCCCCCCATAATAATGTTGTTTTTCCGATCCAATCGACTTTTCCGTTTGGGAGCTTTTTTGCAGGCAACTGTTGGCAGGAATGGGCGGCCTTCCAATCGGACTGTTGTTTTCAGAGGATTCCAGCAGCAGGACGGAGATTCTACTAGTGATAAGATCCAAATTAATACCGATTCCCGTACTTCAAAGGTTCTATCTTTTTCTTCTTCTTCTTTTCCCATCTTTTCCTCACCCCCCTTTTTCTTTTTTTTTTCTTTTTTTTTTTTGGTTTTTGTGCGTGTGTGTGTGTGTGTTTGTTTTTTTCTCTGTTTCATTATCTAAAGCTAGTTTCTTAAGTGCAGATTGAAGAGATCAAGCATTGCCCTTTTGCTGAGGTATCCTAGAAATTTCTTTTTCTTTTCTTTCCCTTTCTTCTTTGGTTGCTCTTCTGCCGATAGTTAATTTGAATGTCAAATATGCTGCGATGAATCGACTACAGATAAGTTCTGAATTCTACAGATTTGCTGGTATTTCACTGACACTTGGGAGCAATTTCGGATCAATGGGAAAGTGGATATCATCGATTCACGTAATCCTGACCCCGTGAAATTGCAGGTAATGACTAGTGATCAAGTCTTTGTTCACTTGCTTTACTGATTTTACTTGCCAAAGTTGCTAGTCTGTGATTACAGTGTTCATTGCTTGGACTTTCCAACTCACATATATAAATTTTGGTTGGGGGAGGAAGAATTTACATGAGATCGTGTATAGAAGCTCGATATCCTTTGTTATTGAATCTGACACTGCCCTTGTTCTACTTCTGGGCATTGAATCCCTTGTATTGCCTCATGGTTTTCTCACTTTCTTGTGGATATCTGTTGCATTGTTGCTGTCAATATGCATTGAACTAATTGATCTTGTGTACCATACCATTCTCACATTATTATGGCATTTCTTAAATTGAAATATTTGCGTGATGCAGCAAAGAGAGAAAGCTTGGGTTGCGAGTTCAGTTAGATCAAGACTGCAGTATTTGGGCCCTGCCCCTGGACTTCCTTCTCTTTGTGACGATCCACCGCCAGAAAATTCTTTGAATCCTTCTTCTGGTCCTGTTGATGCATTTTGTGTTCTTGTGCTGGACCCTGACCAGGTTTGTATCTTCCTGGATCAAAACCTTCTTCATTATCTTGACTCCTTCAATCCTTCTATGCTTCACAAGAGTTTTGTTTCTTACAGGTCGATTATTTGAACCTAAAGAAAAACGAAAGGATGTTGTTTAGATCTACAAGTAGTAGCAATGGAGAAAAGTCCTGGACTTCAGACAAAATCAATCCATAATAACATTGAGTAATACCGGAATGTCAGCTGGATGAATAGCAGTTTCTAAAGCATGCACATAAATAGGTACTGTTGTAATAAGAAGTTTCATCCATCAAACGCTTGATTCAGTAATGATTTTTTAGAAAAATTATTTTCTATGAAAACGAAATAAGAGAACAAATGTCTTTATGTGGGATATCTATCAGTTTTATTGGATATTATGGCTGTTGACTACATATGCCTGTGATTTGATCGATGAAAGCCACGGGAAGCCTCATATTCTCAGGAGTCGTTATTCATGCCTATAATAGAAAATCCAACATTGAATTTAGCCTTGGCTTATCAGAAGTAATGTGGTAGTAGGCATACCTTCCAATGTAAAGCATCTTGCCCAAATGAGTATCTCAGACATTGTCCGAAGTAATAGGAAGAAATATAAGGTTAAACCAATTGCTTGGTATCTCAGAAACTGTTTCCCTACATTGTGGAATACTCATTTGAGCAAGAGGTTTTCCAAGGAAGGGATTTGACTGCGTTGCAACCCTTTATTTTCCTTTGATTATGAGCAGGCAGAAGCTATATTTATATGGACTTTCTCAGCATCTTGAGAGTTGGTTGAACCAGGTTTATGATATGCATATATTTTTGGTCGTGAGAGTTAACTTTTGCCTGTTAGTTGAGCAAGCCTTTTTTACATGCAACAATGTTTTTCAAGAACTTACTCAAATTTGTTTCCTCTTAAACTAGACATTTAAATCTAAAGACTAGCTGTTGTACAGTTCACTATTTTAATATTACTTATTTAGTCCACTGTTTGGTACGAATTGCTTTGTTAGAAGATAAATTACTTGTAGATATGAGTCTCCTTCCGAAGCAAACAGGGTTAGCATGCACTCAGTTAAATGCTGATGTTTGAACTTTCATTAGTGGTTGATTATCCTTGTTTTTGTTTTGTTGTAAAGAACTTTTAGGCATATATATTGATGGCTGTTAGAAATGCATTTGAGGTTCATCTTTCAGAGTTGGTTAGAGCTTGAACGGAAGAACGGCAGGTACTGTCACTATGTCCTTGGGTAAATCCTTAACTGGCAGACATTTCATTGCAGTATTTTAGAGCATCAAAAGTTAAATGCTGCTGTGTTCTGTAACGATTTTATGCCAGTTGCCCTAGGTTGACAAGTAGCTAAATAATCCATCCACCATTCAATACACCACTTGCAATTTTACTCTATTTTTGGTGTGTTTCTTTTTGCCTTAGAGCCCTGTAACTAACCTTCATGAACCACCATAGTTTTACCAACAAAGTATGCTGAGAATTGATTAAGCCCCTCACCCTCCCTCCTTTTTGGTTCTTTTTAGAAGCCACGATGGGTGTCTTGCACGGGCCCCATTAGGATATAATGTTGGCAAATGATATGGGCAAAAGAACTGAAAGTCAAAAGATTTTGAGAGGAATGCTCCTTTTTGCTTGCAATTCCATCAACAATGAGCCTATTCGAACAAATCGGAAGTCTTTATTAGCTTCCACAGCTTAATGAATGGATGGTAGCTTTTCCTCAAATGTCTTGTTCTTTTAGCATGTAGGCAGGTCTGCTGGAGGATGGGGTAAAGTCTGATGTGGTCCTTTGCCATTTCTCAGAATAAACACCACTGCCAACCCCCATGATGAATGCATCTCCAAGTGGCAATACATGAACCAAACCCCTGCATCACCACAAAATTTCAAAATCATTTCCGTCATTCACTCATTCAAAAGATTTTTACACCAAAAGTCAGTTATAATGTTATCAAGAGTGTTACTAAGATGTAAGAATACATGTATTGTCAGCGGTGAACCTAATAGCGGCACATCCACCAGGAGGAAGTCCAATAGTGTTCATGTAAGGAGGATTAACCTAGTTGCAAACTGTGGTATCCGGAATATAATCCCCAGTGGCATGTTCCACAACATAGAAGCTCCGTTTAGGTGAATCGGTGGTTCTCTATCGACACTGTCCCAGTATCCAGCAAAATTAGCAGAACCCCAAGTCCCTTATTCCTAGCATCCATTCAGCAACCGAGTATTAAAAGGTGCATTGCTAGGCACTCCATTCATGAAATGATAAAACCTAAAAGTTGCCCCTGGAATATCCATAAAAAACGATTAATCTCTCTGTAATGAGCTTCAAGTTGGGGGTACATTTGGCCATAGAAGAAGCCATGACAATGCCGTGCAAACGCTGGCAATTCTTCTACGGGTATCTTGAGTTGCATTGTTGTACATTTACTCCAATGTCAACACTCAAGTTCTTATCAATCTCCATAGGAACAACATCACCATTATTAAGATTAAGGCTTCTTAGGCCATGCATGACCTTTTTAACATCAAGATTGTCATTGAGTTTAGGGACAGGGGCTGGCAACTGAGATTGTGGTTTGAAAGGGGACATTTCTTGCTGACATGTAAGGTCCCATGGAAAAAAAAAACATGGAATACCTTACAAGGAGTTGATTTGCTGTGACCAAAACTTTGAGGGTTCAGCCAGGTCCAAGCAGGACGACATATGTTTGGTGTACTCAGCATCAGGGTCAACTTGGGTCATCTTGTGATTTGCAATGGCAAAGAAATGTTCCTTGTCTAATGCTGCATTGATTAGCGCCTGTAGGCATGTTTGCCTTCAAGGTGTTAACGCATCTGCTGAACTTTGTACAAAAAATGAAATCGCCAATTTGACAAAAACCTAGGAAAATTGCAAATGTAATTAACCGTAAAATGCACGGACCAATGTTGGAACAGTTGTAGTTAGGACCAGGATAGCCATGGAAGGTAGAAGCATCAGCAACTGGAAGGGCGGAGGATGCGCTCTGCAATCTGCATGATAAGGGGTGGATAAAAAGGGTAGAGCATCGGAGAAGATTTTATGTTGTTCTCTATTGTCTTTCTCGTATAACATTCATCATATCTTAAGATCTTAGTTTGGTGTTTAGAACACAAGTAAAAATGTATTCCACTTATAAAGTGAGAAGTAGCTAGATAAACCCAACTCAAGTAAGAAACTTGATTATACATACATAATAATGTTGGCCACACCTATTATACCTAATAAATACTACTGTAGTTATTATCATTAACAATTCTTACTTCTAAGTAAGAATTTGGTTTGTTAGTTTCATCCTTTTTTGTTTTTTCTTGTTGACTGTTGTTATTCCACTAAAGTGCAAAGATTCTTATTTGGGATGAAAGAAAATAAATATCTACAATATATAAAAGGGGAGTTTCACCCGACGATGGAGCTGTTTAGATACGGTGAACGGTCACTCTTCCCAGATGTGTCGGCTCTCGATTGGAGACTTCGGTTATAGATTGCAGCTTCCACTGCCTCTGCAATGGCTGAACTCAAACCCAATTCAGGTTTTGCCTTTTTATACTCCCCCAGTTCCAATCGCACTGAAAATATGTTTCCGATCTTCTTTCCATCTCTCTTCTTCTCTTTTATTGCGAAATAGGCTTCATCAGTGAAAAGTAGGCCGCCCGAAGGTGAAACTCTAGTTAGTATCGATTTGTCATATTTTAAGCTGATAATTAAGCTTTTTCTGGGGCCGATTTGATGCGATTGAAGGGCATCGGTTGTTACGAGATGTTCTGCTCTTTAGCTAAAATGATTAGATGATCGATCTGTGGAATTCCATTCTTTTGTTCCACATTTTTGGTGTGCTAGCAGCCCGTAAGATTGACTCTCGGGGAAATGTAACCTCATTATGGCTACTAAAAACACACATATGCCCCAAATCATATTGTTGGGTTTGCCTATAAAATGTTTGATTATTTTACTCAAAGAGTGCAATTAGGACCTTCGGATTGGTTTTCTCTATCGAATTATAATTTAACTCCTCATATGTTGCCGCTCAATTAATCTATCGGAAAGAAACCGATGGTCAGAGGATGCTGTTGTTGGCTGCTCATTTGTTTATTGCCAAACACCTTTTCTCTCAATTTAACTTCCTCGATTAATGGTTTTAATCTAGACTTAATTTCAGTAGATGATCATGTCACAGCAGAGATGTTCATGGGTATAGTTGGGGCATGGCGATTCTTGGTTGTTCTGCTGGCGGCAACGGCTTGGAACCATGAACCATCACATGAATGGGAGAAGAAAGTCTTAGATACTTTTTGTATTGAAAAAGATGTGGAAGGATGTCATCCACTTGATATTGTTTGTCTTGCTATGAGGAACAGAGAATGTTGTTATGTTTAACTTCTGATTACTTAGTTAATTAGGTGCTTGAGGACGATGCTTCTTCTGGATGTGTCTGTCAACAGGATTCCATAAGCTCAGGTTGTCGCCTGTTCGCATGTTGGCGATGTTTGCTTTGAGGAAGTCAGCAAAACACCATTCCTCTCCTCAAGGGATTATCAAATGCTCTCATCTCTGCAAAGAGTATGCACAATTTCAAGTGAACATTTTCCTCTCATCATGTATTTTGGAACTACGCAAAATACTAAAGACAATTCCAATTCCAATTCCGTAACGAAATTCTCGAACAAGTGCTGAAGGACTTAACTTTGAGAAAGCTACCATCGTATGTTTCTTAGCTCATGCATTTTTTTTTTCTTTGATCAAATACACGAAGTGTATTCGAGCTGCATTATAGCATTGAGGTTTGGAGCTTAGGAAATACCGAGAACCTTGAAACCTAAGTTCCTCACCTTGTCCTCTTTTGAGAAGGAAAAGAATTTATGTTTTGTATTTACTTACTAGGCTTCGTGGATACATATTTGTAGAAGTTATGAATGTGGCGGGAATTGAAAGTTTGAACTCAGAAGGAATCAATTGTAATAAAGCTGATAGTTGACTGGTACATTAGTTAGTTGACTATAGATAGGAGGGTTTAATTGTAAATATTAAACATATAAGGCGGTTGGACAGATTAAGTCGGTTTTTGCACTATAAATGCAACCTAATCTTGGTCTGGATGATTTTGAGAAATTAATACAGTTTCTTTAATACACTAAATTTGTTCTGGATTTCTAGAAACCCTAATATATATTTTCTACTGAATTATACTGAAAATGTCATCGATTCTTACTGTTCTAGATGATATCGGAGCAGGTTAATCCTGCTCTGTATCTTTTCGCTGCTCAAATTGAATTTGCTGTCTCAATTTTTTTTTTTCGTTTCTTGTGATCGATTCTTGAATTAAAGATACCAAAGGTCAAGAATCATGGTAGGAACTCGAGGAAATCGAGATCAAAGGAGAGGCGAACATGAATTTAATGAAGAAGATAGTGAAACACAAAGGAATGAAGCAGAGGGTGTTAACTATGGTGGATATATGCATCCACTCACCTTACTACAGTTTGATAATTACAATACGATGTTGGTGACGTCGCAGCTAACAGATAACAACTATGTTTCGTGGAGCTACGCCGTACGGAGAGCTCTCGGAACGAAAAACAAGCTTGGTTTTATAACCGGAGTAGTCCCTCAACCAAACCCTAGGTCACCGGATTTTGACCAATGAAATCGAGTCAATGACTTGGTAATCACCTGGATCCTCAATTCTTTGCCCCCAGGGATCGTGGATAACTACAATTTGGCAAATAATGCACAAGAACTTTGGGAGGAGCTGAAAAAGGGCTATGGTACTGGAAACGGTGCTCAGATCTACAATCTCCGGCGAGACATTAGCACTGTCAGGCAAGGTAATCTACCTTTAGCCACTTACTATGCTAGATTGAAAAGATTATGGGATGAATTGGCACTAGTTGATCCACCAGATGATTGTGATTGTAGTGGTTGTACCTGTCATTTTAATCGGCAAACTAGTGGCAGAGAAAATAGAACAAAGCTGATGCAATTCTTGATGGGTTTGAATGATACATATAAGGAAGTAAGAAACCATATATTGATGATTGAACCATTACCAGAAGTTAAAAAGGGCTTATGCAATGGTGCTGAATGTTGAAAAACATCAGAATGTTAATATGACGTACAGTGATAATGTTGAGAACAGTGCAATGATTGCACAAAAGGAGAATCAGTTTTATTTGGTGGTAATAGATCTATTGGATACACTGGGACTGGAGGAACAACAGGTTACCAAAGGAATACTCCTCAACAAGGTGGTTATAACAACACTGGTTCTTCTGGAACATTCAATCATATTGCTTTTCCAAGAAAGATGAGTAATTCAGGAGGTTCAGGAAGAGGAAATGACTTCAGACTTGACAAAGCTGCTAAGAGGTTGTTGCATTGTGATCATTGCAATAGACAAGGACACACTGAAAGTACCTGTTTCAAGCTACATGGATATCCAGAGTGATGGCCTGGCAATAAATCATCAAGCGTCTCTTATAATCAGAACAAACCAGCTGCTGCACATCTGGCCGAAACACATTTTAATCAGGAGAATGCAGATCAGTCAGGGCAACTACAGAACCTTTTGAATAACATGCATGCTTTGCAGTTGGAAGTAAACAAGATAATGAAAGGGAAAATGACTGCACCATCTTCATCAGCTGAGCAGGTCAATTTTGCTCACTTCAGTGATTTTGCAAGTATGAGTTCATTCAACAAACTCAATACCTGAGAACAATTGGCCTTAATTATATGGATATTGGACAGTGGAGCTACTAGTCATATGAGTTCTAGCTTGAATCTCTTTGAATCCTATCATAAAGTTACATGCATAACACCAGTATGTTTACCTGATAGAAGTATGCAAAAGGTAGAACACATAGGAAATGTACCACTCTCCTCAAATTTTAGCCTTACAGATACCTTACATATTCCAACCTTTCATTATAACCTAATATCAGTAAATAAGCTTGGCATTACTTCTAAAATAGACTGTTGTTTTTCCACTACCTTTTGTGTATTGTAGGACCAACAGACTAGACATGTAGTAGCTGGTGGAAAAGTTATCAACAAGCTTTACATTATAGATCAGAACATTCACCACAGAAACCATCCATCAGTTTGCATCCACACACATTAACCATCCTCTCTTGATGAGACCTAAATCCATTGTAACCCATCCGTCCTTGTTAGTTACTAAAGATAGTAGAGAAATTTTGCATAGGAGACTTGGTCATCCCTCAGATGAGGTTTTACAAAAGTTACATGTACTTGATGCTAGTAAAGCACAAATTTCTTTTTCTTGTGACATTTCTCCTTTGTCAAAACAACACAGATTGTGTTTTCCTCTTAGTTCAATTCAAAGTTCACATATTTTTTTATCTCATTCATGTTGACATCCGGGGGCCTTATCAACAAAGGTCACTCAGTGGTGCATATTACTTTCTTACCATAGTAGATGATTTTAGCAGGCCCACTTGGACTTTTCTGATGCAAAACAAATCTCAGACTTTATCAGCCTTGCAAACCTTTTATACCTATGTTCAAACTCAGTTTACAGCTTCTATTAAATAGATTAGAATAGCCAATGGGACTTAATTCCTTAACCAATAATGTCAGTCTTTTTTTAAAGATAAGGAGATCATCCACCAGAAATCTTGTGTATACACTCCTCAACAAAATGGGGTGGTAGAGAGAAAACATAGGCATCTACTGCAAGTAGCCAGATCCCTCATGTTTCAAGCAGGGTTACCAAAAACCTTTTGGGGGATTCCATTTTGACAGCAACCTACATCATTAATAGACTTCCCACACCACTTTTAGGAAATCAAAGTCCTTATGAAGTCATGTTTTTAAAACCACATGATATTTCACACATGAAAGTGTTTGGTTGTCTGAGAACTTTATGATTTACATACCAAAAAGATCATTATTTATAGGGATGTGATATTTCATGAAAGCACATTCCGTTGCCTAGATACTTCAAATCCAACTATATCATCTATATCAGAACCATTACTTCAATCTTCATCTTCTGATTCAATATCATCTTACCCAAACTCAACTTCTGATATGACCACAGATATAACCACTCTCAGAAGAAGTACCAAAACTTCCCAGCCACCCTGTTGGATGAATGACTATGATCTACATAAGGAAAATCTTGTTGTGACTGATCCACAGGTACTATCTAAACACACTTCTTCACCTTATACACCACAAACTTATTCTTACTATACAGTTCCTATGTTTAGCAGTGATCATTTATCATTTTTAGCTGAGATAGATCACTTGCAAGAACCTGCATCTTATATTCAAGCTAGAACTCAACCATAATGGATTTATGCTATGCAAACAGAACTTGATGCTTTAGAAAAGAATGATACTTAGGATTTGACAGAATTGCCACCAGGAAAGAAGGCAATTAACAGCAAATGAGTTTATAAGATCAAATACCACTTTGATGGAAGTGTTGATAGATTTAAGGCCAAATTAGTAGCAAATGGGTACAATCAGGTAGAAGGGGAAGATTACTATGACAGTTTTTCCCCTGTTGCTAAAGTAGTGACAGTCAGAATACTCCTAGCCATAGCAACATCTTCCTAATGGTCATTGCATCAGTTGGACATCAACAATACTTTTTTGCATGGTTTTTTGGATGAAGAAGTGTATATGACACTGCCTGATGGTTATACCAAGGGGACTTCAAACCAAGTTCGCAGATTGAAGAGATCTTTATATGGGTTAAAGCAGGCTTCACGTCAGTGGAATACAGAATTTACTAACAAGATGGCAGTTGTTGGTTTTAAGCAATCAAAAAATGACCCCTGCTTATTTGTGAAGTCAGATTCCAACAACTTTCTGGCTTTAGTTGTGTATGTGGATGATATACTGATCACTGGTTCAAGTGAATGCTATCATTGTGGTAAAGCAGTATCTTCATGATCTCTTTACTATTAAAGATCTTGGTTATGCTAAGTACTTCTTGGGCATAGAGATTGCAAGATTACACGCAGGAATGTAACTTAGCCAAAGAAAATATATTTTGGATATATTGAAGGACACAAGTTTGACTGGTTGCAAACCATGTACAACTCCACTTCCCAAAGGACATCAATTCACAGATGATCCAGGACCGTTGATTGAAAACTCTTCTTAGTACAGGAAGCTTATTGGTCAGCTTCTCTATTTGGGTTTTACTAAGTCAGACATTACTTACTCAGTACAGCAGTTGAGCAAGCATGTACAGAATCCATCTCGAGCACACTGGGAGGCTCTCATCCATGTGCTGAAATACCTCAAGGGAACTCCTTCTTATAGACTCTTTTATTATTCTTCATCTAGCTTCAAAATGGAAGCTTATTGTGATGCTGTCTATGCTTCTAATCCCGTCCACAGAAGATCAGTTACAGGTTTCTGCATCTTCCTTGGTTCTTCACTGATTTCTTCGAAGGCAAAACAACAGACTACAATTGCAGTATCTTCCTCAGAAGCTGAGTACATAAGCTTGAGTTATACATCTAGAGAAATGTTGTGGATTTCATATGTTCTGCAAGATCTTCACATTCCACTTCAATTGCCAATTCCTCTGTGGTGTGATAACCAATCTGCTATATACATCACAGAGAATCCAGTATGCCATGAAAAAACCAAGCATCTAGAAGTGGATTACCACTTTGTTAGACACCATTATCAGACTGGATTCTTGGTACCTTTACATGTCTCCACTGATTTACAACTTGCAGATTTGTTTACAAAACTCTTGCCATTTTCTCATATGACTGTTCTTCTTTCCAAGCTTGGACTGAAGGATTCTCTTTTAGGTCCAGCTTGTGGGGGAGGAGGGGGATGTAGAAGTTATGAATGTGGCGGGAATTGAAAGTTTGAACTCAGAAGGAGTCAATCGTAACAAAGTCGATAGTTGACTGGCACATTAGTTAGTTGACTATAGATAAGAGGGTTCAATTGTAAATATTAAACATGTAAGGCGGTTGGTAAGATTAAGTCGGTTTTTGCACTATAAATGCAACCGAATCTTGGTCCGGATGATTTTGAGAAATTAATACAGTTTCTTCAGTACACTAAATTTGTTCTTGATTTCCAGAAACCCTAATTTATATTTTCTACTGAATTATACTGAAAATGTCATTGATTCTTGCTGTTGTAGAATATCATTATGTAATTATATCTTGAATAACAAATGTTTAATACCGCTATAACTGAGAATAAAAAAGTTAAAAAGTTGTAGCTCTAAAGTTCAGAAATACGGGGCTACTGTTCGGCTTTAGCTGCACAACGTGCAGCCCCCACCACTAGTTATAAACTTCGTAATATTTGCAATGGCAAGTGTTTTTCGTATAAAAACGTGAACTTACAGTACTTATGCTTGGATAATGGATAGTTCCTTTGGTTAAATATGATCACTTGGATCTCTTTGAGTTGGGCTTCTCAGATATCTTAAACCCAACAATATTTCTAGGTTTGATACAATGAATATAGTTAATTGGTAGCCCGTAGCCTTGAAAGGCCCGATCCAGCAATTCCTCATCAGAAAGTACTCATCACAAATCAAATCGGAAAAGAAAGCAGTTGAATTGGAAAATGGGAGTTGCAGGAGAATTCTCAAGAATGATTGACTATACTCCCTACAACAGAGAAAGAACAACGATGAAGGTTTAGGCAGCAAATTAATACAGAGCCAAACCAACACAACACTCCATCAAAAATCTTACTGCACAGTCTGTGTTTCACACTTCTCTCACTATGCCGGACAACAGCATTGCTAGCAATACATCGGATTCTTCCTCTTCTTCGTCTTCTCCAACCGCAACTTTCAACATCGCCGATCACTTACCGCTTCGTCTCCTTCAATCCGAGATTATCCCCCCGGCGCCTAACCGGACGGCGATCGACTGGCTTCCCGACTTCGCTGGTTACGCCTGGATCGCCTATGGAGCGGCATCTCTCCTTGTCGTCTCTCATTTTCCCGACCCCAATTCCAAGTCTGAAATCCTAATTGGTCCCATTCTGCGCCAGGTCTTCGAGCTCGGTGGATCTTCCTCCGGCGGTGGCGTCGTTTCCGCTGTGTGTTGGTCCCCTGTTTCGCCTTCCCTGGGTGACTTGGCTGCTGCATTGGATAACTGCATTTGCCTCTTCGAATGTAGTAATAGTAAGTCCTGACATTGTGAACCTGACCCACACTTTTAGATTATTAAATGGTTGTTATACAATTTGGACACTTTTTGTTTTTCTTTTTCTTTTCCCTTCAACTGGAAGCATTTGAGGCTTTTGATGATGTTGGGTGTTTGTTAGTAGTAAGATTTGGGGCTTACGATGATGCAGTTACGGTAGGTATGACGAATTTAATTCATTCATTGATTCTTAAAAGTTGGAGTTCAGAGTGTCATTAGCTATTATAATGGTGGAACTTGAGATTTTGACTGCTTTCATTCTTTGAATATGTTTTATCAATGTTGAAAGAGAAGGATAATATTGCCAGTGTACATGTGGGTTTGTTAGGAACCATATTAGTTAGCTAGCAGAAGTTAAAAAGAAAATTCTTACCAGGATTTTGATAACTTGGGTTTCAGCTCTAGCAATTTGATTTATTTTTTATTTTTTTTGGTTACTTCGAGATTAATGCTTTTTCAGATGTTGGTGACCTGTCTATTCGTGGATGAAAAGACTTAACTGTAGCTGTGGGAAGATTTGGATGACCATGTTAAACAGTAATTGTTGGTATAGGAATCAGAAACCAATGCATATACATGCAAAATCTTGCTTCTTTCGAATGGTGGAAGGGATTTGTCATTAGGCATTAGGGCAATGGGGGATGTTACGTAGTCAGGAATTGGGATCTGGTTCGTTTTTACTGAAAACAGAAAATGAATGGAATTACTTCTAGAACCTTGCTTTCTGTATACGAAGGATTGGAATGAGTGTGTGGCTTTAACGAAATAGAAACATGATAATATACGAAACAGGGATTTACCAGGAATGAGACGACACACATCTATTGTAAAGAAGCTTTCTTTCTTTGAACAGAGGTTTGTAAGGAGGATGCGGATTTTGGAAATGGCAATGCAAGAAATTGGGATCTGGATTTTCTTTCTTTTTTTTTCCTTGGTTACTTCTCGAATTACTTTATCTTGGCAACTATTCAAGTGCAGTGCTTTACATTCTTATTGAAGAAACCATCTCTGTCTTAATCAAGCATTTGACGCCTTAGTTTGATTTTAAGTCACGGTGTCCAGTTTGTTTTTGTACTGATTGCTTCAGTTTTGATCTCCACCATTGGATGTTCTCTTTAGAGTGTGAGTATAAACTCCTTTACTGATATTCAGGTTCTTTTTGTTGGAGCCAGAATGCAACCCTTGTACAATCTACCCATGTAGAAGGGATCAAATGGACCACATCAGGTGATGGGATCATTGCAGGTGGGATTGAGGTGGTTTTGTGGAAAAAGAGAGAAAATTCTTGGGAAAGAGCTTGGAAATTCAAGCCACCCGTGCCCCACATTCTTATATCTTCCTGCTGGTCAATTGATGAACCTCTTGCAACAGCACCACGTGGTAAATTTCCATCTTTAGAAGATTTTTCTTTTCCTTTGAGTGAGGCATATAAACATGTTCTAGTGAGTTGTGGTAATGGAGGAAATTCCGAATGTGCCCAAGCTGAGCTTCGGCATCCGGCACCTGTTTCTATGATCCAGTGGAGGCCATCAGCAACAGGAAGATCACTTATTGGGGTGAAAGGCAGACAATTACGGAGGTTGGTGTTACTAACGAGCTGTATTGATGGTGCTGTAAGGTTATGGAGTGATAATGATGATGGCAAGGTAAAAAAGACCGGCAAGGACACCAATGATCATAATAAAACACCGAGGTTGTCATTTCGAGTTGTCGCTGTCGTTGAGGTAAACCAAACTCTGAAAGGAGCTTTAGGCTCTGATGTGTATGTAACGTGGGCTGGTGAATTTGATGGTATTGGCACCCGTGATTGTTCCTTAACCAATTATCAATATGATAAGACTGGATCATGTGAATGGTTGATTGGGGTTGGTCCACAATTGACGGTGACTTTCTGGTCTGTTCACTGTCTTGACGATTTTGCTCCTGTGAGATTCCCAAGGGTCACGTTATCAAAGAAGCAAGAGCTGGTCGGTGAGGACGTGGAATGGGGGGGATTATTGCTTGAGAAAGTTTTTGTCAGAAGGAACAGAGTGTTTAGCCCACCAAATATGTGTTCTTTGGTTGAGTTGTTACCGTGTAATTCTCTAGCTTGGTTGCAGTTACATTCTGAAGTATCATCGCCTGAAGCACAAGAGAAAGTGAATTCAAATTCTAATTTTCATAAGAAAGATTCGTTATCATCCCAAACCTTAGGTATCTTGGACATTGACAGTCATGCTGGAAATATTTTAAAGGTTGTACTTCATCCTTGGGTTTTTGAAGTTGGGCTTGCTGCTTCATTAGATACAAATGGGGTTATCATATTTTGGTCACTTACAGCTGCTTGCAACAATACTGCTGACTTTCCAACTTTGAATCCATCTTCAAAGTATTCTGGGAGAATAAAATCTTCAGATTCTTTTGACAAGTACACTTCTTTGGGTTGGACACCTGCTGTCTTAAGTGAAGACCGAGTTCTTGTCACGGGACATGCTGGTGGTATTGATTGCTTTATTGTAAGGGTTTTGGAAAGTGGAGAGAAAATTGCATACCATAATTTGTTTACAATCCCCTTTGGCAGTGAAGACTTTGATCAAGGGCCAACTACTCTTTGCTCATTTCCTTTGCCATCAACATGTAACGGAACGTATGTCTCCAATAGCTTTATTCTGGTAGCTATATGGGAGCACAGTTTTCGAGCGTATTCATGGAAGGTGACTGTCCATCATGATTCATCTGGAAACACAATTGATTGTTGTTGTGGTATGAAAAACACTGCCAAGACATTTGAGGGTGATTTTTCTGGCAAGAGATATTATATTTCTGTTTATCCTTTCTCATCAGTATTTCCCTCTGACAACAAAGTATCTTGTTTTGCGGTTGTCCAACCCAGTAATAATTTTCTTTCATCTGGAGTACAGGAAGGGAGTTCTGCTGATGAATCTTGTTACAGAAGTGCCCCATATCACATTGTAACTGGGTGCAATGACGGTAGGGTGAAACTGTGGCAAAGTGTGCCAGCTTTATCTAGTTCTCCTTATGCAGTATGGAATCTTGTTGGGGAGCTTGTTGCTCATCAAGGTCCCATCTTGGCAGTGTCGCCCACTGTCTGTGGCGGAAAGGTTGCAACAGTATCATTGTCAGCCGGTAGATTTGGTACTACCCTTCACGTATGGGAATCAGTGTTCATTGGCGGTGTTGAAGGCAAATTTATGTTGGAGGACACATTATCTTTTGATTGCAAAGTTGTAACTTTGAATTGGTTGGATCTCGGCAATGGTCTCTTATTACTTGGTGTCTGCTTTCAAAATGAGTTGAAAGTATATGCTCAAAAACACTGTTTAGAAGAGCCTGTTGAAGGAAATATTTGGGTTTGTATTGCAGTAACTCGTACACATGCCATCATTCGTGATTTCTTTTGGGGACCAAACGCTACAATTGGGGTTATTAACCTTCACTATTTCTGTCTGTTTACCCATCTGTCTCTCTTTGATAATAAGAATACACAAATGCGTCCCCGAGAAAGTCACAAGGACGGTCCTTTTATTTGCAATGGTGCTTCCACAGAACATTTGCCTCCTGGTGTGTTCTTCGATTCTGATATACATGATGCTGAAAAACCTTCAATGCAAGACTATCCTAGGCAATTCCAAGCCAGGACTCTGATGAATGTGAATTCAAGAGGTGGCGTTTGGCAGAACTTTGATTTCGAGAGCACTGGTTTTTGGAGCTTTTCAGGAGTAGCAGAAATGCTTGGAGGACCCTTACCTGCCTTTCACCCAGAGGCACTTCTGCTAAACATAGGCACAGGTACTACCATTTTAATTCTTCATATTTGATTTCGGTTCATGAATATTGATGCTGAACTGAAACTGATTCATAACCTCTTAATGTCTTTTTAGTTTGCCCCCTCGTGTGTTGTTTCTTAGGAAAGTATAGTTGCAACTCTTCGGGTTTAATTTTTTGTGTCAGTTTTACCAAATTACTTTGCTGGGTTAAATCCTTTTGTAGTTTGTTATGAAGGTCCTTATTTAACTCAAGCAGTTGCATGGATGATCCTGGGAACTAACATATTCAACTACTTGTTGCCATTCTATCTTCCCTCCATTTTATTATGCATATCCTATGTTTTGTAGTGGCAGTTGCAGCCTAATGGACTGACACGCTTGAATGGTTCAGTGTTTAAGTTCTCATCCAGATGTGATCTGAGTTAAATGAATGAAACTGAATTTTCAAATTCTCAGGTAATTGGAAGCGTGCATATGTGGCCGTGCAGCATCTTATTGGGAACCTAACGTCTGCTAAAACCTTCGAGAAAAGATTTTGTTGTAGGAAGGATAATCAGTTCATTTCACAAGTGTCCTTGTCAAATTATCTTGAAGGTGGTCATGTCTCTTCTAAATTGGGTGAAAAATCATCATTTCAATGGGTTGTATCACCAGATGAGATTTCATCACCGTCTTCTCAGTTTCAAAGAGAAGAATCATCTGCATTTGCTTCAAGCTGGGCATATAGGGGTACAGATAATAATGCATTTCCTTCTTCTTCAGTCAGATCTGAACAGCCTAGAGATTTCATTGAAGTGCTAGATAAGTTTTATGACTTTGCGGGTATAAGCAACGATGAGAAAATGCAAATCCAAGCTATTATTGACATCCTCCAAGAACTTACTAGTGGACACACTGCCTCTGCTTATGGAAGTCTTGATGAATCTGGTCGAAGGTACAATCGTTTAAAATTTTTTAATGGCTTTCTAAATGTGTTTTAGGTTGATTTTTATTTAAATGATACCATTTGAATTGCCGATTACCAGTGTTGATTATATTTTGCTTCTGAAGTGAAGGTTATGTGAAATTTTTGCCTTTTGTCTTTCTCTATCTGTTGGGTTTATTATTCAGTAAGGGCTCGAATTGGGGAATGACAAGGGTGTAGTAGTCGTTTGTCAGATGTTCTTGGGATGTATCGGGCTTGCAGTTGTGTGCATATTTTTCATGATGTTTTATCTTATCCAGGTTCTGGGTTGCAGTGAGGTTTCAACGGTTGTATTTTACTAAAAGACATGGCAGGTCACCATTGGCCGGGGAGTTGGTTCTTTCTTCTAAATTCATTGGATGGGCCTTTCACTCAGATTGTCAAGAGAACTTGTTTGATTCCCTTTTATCTAATGAACCATCATGGCAAGAAATGCGTGACATTGGCGTAGGGTTTTGGTACTCAAACACAAATTTATTGAGGGTGAAGGTAATGTACATCTGCAACTACAACTATTTGATTGCGTTTTTTTGTGGCAAACAGCATTGTGGTTCATGTAATTTGTTTGTGCCATATTTGTGTTTCTCTATGTTCACAGATGGAAAAATTGGCCCGGCGACAATATTTGAAAACCAAAGATCCGAGGGATTGTGCGCTTCTTTACATTGCATTGAATAGGATTCAAGTTCTGGCTGGTCTTTTTAAAATTAGCAAAGATGAAAAAGACAAACCTTTGGTGGCTTTTCTTTCACGCAATTTTCAGGTACTGATGGTTATCGGTTTGTTTTTTATGTTGTCTTTTTCACATTGAGGTACAGAAATGTTGTTCCTACAAATTACAATTTTCTTTAGTTCACTCATTTGTTTTCACTCCACATAGATTAATTTTGTTCCCCCCCTTCTTTTTGGACAAATGCAAGCTCAAGTGTAAGATGCTTAACTGCTGTAGCATAGCAACTAAATTTTGTTTCAACTCTTAAAATTGACTTCTACATCTAATGGCGGTAAATTGCAATGTTAAATTTGCATTTACAACTGCTTTTTTGTAGTGAAACCTTTTCTCTTGAGTAATTAAGAGATTTACTTGATTTTTAATTTGCGTCCCTACAATTTATAGGCCTTGGATTTTGTGGGGATAGGACTTGTGCTATCCTTTTTCATCTAAAAATTTTGTTGTGTAAATTCTGCTTCTGAATGTCTTGTTTCTGCCTTGTAAATGTCTTGTTTCAAGGTGCTCAATTCAGTCGACTTTCTTGCTAGGTTAAAGTTGGTATGATGCTTGTCATTGATCTGGTATCTTTTTTTTCTCTTCCCCATAACCCTCGACACATTATTTCAGGATGAAAAAAACAGGGCAGCTGCTTTGAAAAATGCGTATGTTTTAATGGGGAAACATCAGCTGGAGCTTGCTGCTGCTTTCTTTCTACTTGGGGGTGATACATATTCCGCTGTGAACGTCTGTGCAAAAAACCTAGGGGATGAACAACTGGGTCTAGTGATTTGTCGTCTTGTTGATGGGTTTGCAGGAGTGTTAGAGCATAACCTTATTTCAAAAATTATCCTTCCGTCATCAATTTCAAAAGGTGATTTTTGGCTAGCGAGTATGCTCGAGGTATTGTTGATAATTTTGCCCGTTCTGTTATTTTATTTTTGTCCTTAGGGATGATTCTACTTCTACTAATATTAGTCGTGGTGCTGCATCGCGTACCTTTCTTGCATTTACAGTGGATACTTGGGAATTATCCAAAAGCGTACCTGAGAATGCTAGGCTGCCAGATGACTTTGACAAACAAAGAATCAACTATACCATCTGGGCGAAAATATCTTTTGGACCCGAGTATTGGCCAGCACTGCCTAATGTTGGCAAACAAGACAAACATGAAGAATGCAGTGGGGGAACCAGAAGCGGGAATTTTCAGTCGGTGGGCCATGCTGATGACCACTGTTGCACTTGGCAGATCTGGGATGCCCGTAAGTTACCCTGATGTTTCTTTCTTGGATGGTCTTTCTTTGCTGATTATTGTTTATGTCTCTCCCACAATTCTTGCAGGTAGTTAGGTTGATTTCCTGTTCTTTCTTCTAAGTGCAACAATTCTTATCAAATTTGTTAGCATACCAACTTCTAAAGTAAGAATGCTGATTTGAATTGTGGAAGCTTTATGTGTCTAGATTACATCATTCAAATCATGATCTTAAATGGAAGAAACTCACCTATTTCGAATGTTTAATCTGATCATGAAACGTTTTTGCTGTGGGGAGAGTTTATGTTTAGCTAATTAATTGGTGTCTGAAGGTCGGGGAAATGAAAGCATTGCTCTTCATTTTGTATGCCTGGCTGACAGTTGGGGAAATTATCGTTATTGAAGTAGTTCAGTGGCCTTCCTTTTCTTTTTTATAAGTGCAACCGTTCTTATCAAATTTGTAGAGAAATCAGAAGAAACTCATCTATCTCATGTGTTTGAGTAGAAACATTTTTGCTGTGGAAGGTTGGGGAAAGTGAAAGCATTGCTGTTCATTATGTATGCCTGGCTGTAGTGTTGCAATGCCTTTTTCTCTTTATATGGATGATATTAGTAGATGAGTTTCTGAAGATTTCTTTTCTTTCATTCCATTAAAAAGCTTGAAGCCTTGGAGTGCCTTTCATCTTTTCTCAATGCTTTCGGTGCTGCAAATCAAGTAACAGTATCTGAAAGTGGACATGTCGAACTTTTGCATGAAGTTTTGAAGTTATCTCCTCATGGGAAGTCTTCAAATTGGATTTCTAGTGATTTCGCTAAGCATAAAGAGCTACAGGCTAAATCTGAATTTGCCATGAACTACGTGTCACAATTGTTGAAGGAACACCCTAGTTGGAGGCACATTAATACAGTATGTTTTGGTAGATCTACATACATGGAGCCTGAGAATGACGAATACAAAAGGTTGGTCAATGAGTTTATTGATAAAGTAACCGTAACGCTGACATACTTCCAGCAGAAATTTACTCTGGACACTTTTGATTTGATCAACAAGGTACAAAGTTTTGCCGATATTTATGTGATGGTTCTGCTTTGTTCTCTGTATCTTCTGATGTCATTGACTATGTTTTGGTTTCAAAACTTACTCTACAGATCATGCTATTCTTGAATAGCAATGGCCTTCAATTTGTTGGGTACCACATGTTAGTTACATGCATATCCAGATGTGTTTCATCAATGGAAGACTATAAATGTGAAGGTTTTATTCCATATGGTATCCTTCCCAGATTAAGATCGAGGGCTTTCCGAGAAACTTCCATAGTTTCACGATATATCGTTTCTAGTGTTGTAGCATGCCCTCGCTCAACATCTTGGTACAAAAAGAATATGGCAGCTACCAAAAGACAATATCAGGGACCTGGAGCATCTGAGGTTTACCAGTGTGATTTGCTGCAGTCATTATGGTCTCTAAGAGCCTCAGTAAAGGTTTTTTCCGGTTCTCTTGCAGAAGATTTCTTGTACGTAATATTTGGGGTTCTTGATGTAGCAGAATACTTTGTATATTTTACATCGGCCTGGAACCAAATCAACTTAAGAGGCCTTGCTTTGATCACAAAACCTCTTTTACTTAGATACACTGAAGGACGATATTCTCCTAATGATATCATAAAGGACTTGAAAGATATTCTTTATGAGGTTAGGAAGATTGTGGTAGATGATATTTTCTTCAAGAGTGTACAGGCATTTGAATTAGATGAAAAGATGCTACATAACCTTCCAGGAGATTATATGACGAAATTACCAGAAGAAGAGAGATGGTTGGTTATATGCTGTTCTCTTTGGGGCCAAGTATTGAGTTTTCTCGAACCTATGATAAAATTGTTGGGGGAAAAAATGGAAGAGGGCTGTAGTGTTATATCTTCAGGAGAAATGGGAGCAGAGAGTGATATACAGTTGCGTACAGTACTCTTACCTTTCTCTAAGCTCATAGATGTTACATGCGGACATATTTCTGTTTATTGTGCAAAACAGTTAGTATCAAACCTGCTGCTGAAAGGAGATGCAGGGGTTGTGACTATTGTTTTAAGCTCAGATGATAGTCATACTGATCCTTCTTCCCCATCGGACTATTCTAGGCAAAGATTTGAGCAAAATATGCTAAAGAATGAAACCGAAGAGAGAGCTTCTAATATTTTCTGGCGTATCTGTTCTGATCCAAAAACAATTCCTGGTTTTATTGAAGAAAACTTGAAATGGTTTGAATGTCTTAAACACAAGTCCTCCCGAGTTTGGGGTGAGGTGTATACAAGTATCCTGAACAACTGTGACGGTGGGGAAAATGGTCAAGAAGAAGATAGAATAAAAGATGCTGGATCACCTATTGCGTGTCTTACCCCGAATGATCATCCTTTTCTAAGTTCTGGAGGAGATGACACAAAAAAGGTCGTTCCCTTTGATAGCCCCAGAGAAATATATAAAAGAACTGGAGAGCTTTTGGAGGTAAATTTTATTTCCTTAAGATCTTCTTGTCATCCTGTTGCCGCTGCGAATGATCTATTTACATTAGTGAGAATTTGTATGGACTCATTCTCAAACTAGTATACCCTATATTGGCAGGCCTTGTGCATCAACTCCATTGATCAGCATCAAGCTGCCCTTGCCACAAGCAGGAAGGTACTGTATTACTTTGTAGCTACTTTTTTGCATAATCACTTATCAGATAGTTTCTTTTGTTTTATTAACTCTCATTGAGGTGGGAAGATACCTATGTTAATTTCTTCTTCTTTTGAAAATTTTCTTCTTTTTCAACAATTTTTTATGTATGGGGTACCATATAGGTTGGTCTGATACTGAAGTACCTTGAAGCTGCTTGTTTCCATAAATGAAATTCGCTGTCACTTGTTGGATTGTTTCTGCTGTTTTATTATTCTCATTGAGCTGGGACAATCCATGTCTCCATTTTAGACATTCGTCCTTCATTTGAGATTTATCTTATGAAATCTAGGGAATAATATACTTTCACTGGGAGGATGGGCTACTTGGTCAAGATGGATCTGAATATATCTGGGCAGATGCTGACTGGCCACACAATGGGTGGGCTGGATCTGAATCAACACCTGTTCCAACTTGTGTATATCCCGGAGTTGGTCTTGGAAGCAGGAAGGGAACACATTTAGGTCTGGGTGGAGCAACTGTTGGTGCAGGTCTTTCAATGAGACCGGCTAGAGAGCAAAGGAATTCTGTAATATCTGGCTATTCCGGCATGGGTGTGTCCAGCTTCGGTTGGGGGATACAGGAAGATTTTGAACAGTTCGCTGACCCAATTCCGACTATTGGGAGCGTGAGCTCTAGTTCATTCTCGGCTCATCCTTCAATGCCACTATTCTTGGTTGGTTCCAGTAATACTCATGTGTACTTATGGGAGGTAGGTAGTTCCAACAAAAGACTTGGCTGTATGCATTTTTTTGCCTAATCTTTTAGGGCCTTGCTTTTAACATCGAAACCTTGGTAGATTTGGATATAACAATCTTATATTGATTTAGGGAAAAAGTCCTGTACTCTGTGACTTATTTATACTCTAAGTAGGTTTTTTGTTACTGAATTTTTGAGTTAACTTCAATCCTTTCCCATTTGGAAAAGCCGAGAAAGTTGAGAAAAGTTTGTCCTATGCTTTAGAAATTACGTAGTGATTTTTTGCAACCGATTCTTTATTTTCTGATTTGCAAGTTCTTGCATAATTCCTGCACTGATTTGGTCTGATTAGTGTATCTTATTATTTCACACTGGCATAAGAAAATCTTATTAAATGCTTCATTATTTGTCTGGTTCCAATGTCAAATGGAATATGGTAGTTCTAATTTTTGTAGGTCAACTTTTGAGGATATTTTGTTATTTTACTCAGCATCATGCCTTAAAATTTTGTGAACAATGTTTCAGTTTGGTAAGGACAGAGCAACTGCTACTTATGGCGTGCTCCCTGCTGCAAATGTTCCTCCTCCATATGCGCTTGCATCCATATCAGCAGTAAGGTTTGACAAGTGTGGACACAGATTCGTGACTGGTGCATTGGATGGAACCATTTGCACATGGCAGCTGGAAGTTGGAGGAAGGAGCAATGTGGGACCCACAGAATCTGCCGTCTGCTTTGACAATCACACATTGTATGTTCTTGAACTTGGTTACTTGTGAGGGGATTTAGGCAGAGTTTTGCGACTACATTCATATCTTATTCTCCTTTGTAGGGATGTCACTTATGTTACTCCTAGTGGGTCAATCATCGCAGCTGCGGGATACAGCTCAACTGGCATTAATGTGGTTATCTGGGATACACTTGCCCCTAATGCCACTTCAAGGGCGTCCATTATGTGTCATGAAGGTATGATTTTAGCTAGCTCAATGATTGGGAAAGATTTAGTTTAATGCTGTCGTAGGACAAAATGGGGTGGTTATGAGATCAGACCTTAGGTTGGTTAATAGGTAGAAGGCAACAAATATTGAGAACGTCTAGTAAAATAGCAGGAAACAACTACTGAAATCCCTAAGAATCACCCTTAGGGTCTGAACCTTTGGTGTCACGCCGCAGTGATCCTACCCACAACTGACCTAAACTGGAATCCAAATAGGAAACTAAGACCAAAAACCTGGAACTCCATAGAATTCTGCAGCAATGCAAAATAACTGAAATAGTCTAAATTACTGAAAATTACTAAACTTCCTGAATTTAAGCTTAAAGAGCTTAAGAAAACTATTCAATTGCCTAAGTTCTTCCTTGGGTTCATACTGAACCTTGGAACAATCACGCAACTTATTAGTGTTTTGCTTGTGGCCTATCTTATCCACAACAATGTTTTTATCTTATCCACAACAATGCTTTAACTTATGAAGCAATTCTTGCATTGAGGCTTAATATCAGATTCACAAAGATTTGTTATCTTTTGAGGACAGATTGCTAATGTGCAACAGAAACACTAATGGAAAAGCATTCATTTTTTATAAAAAGTAAAGGATACGTGAAAACGAAATTACCCAATTGGTTTTATGGACCAAGTATCTTAAAAATGAAAATATTCCTTCTGTGAAAGTTTGCCAGTTGTGACAAAGTTATTAAAAGTTGTTCTTTGATGGCCTGGAAAATTGAGTACCAATTCATCCAGTTAATGATATGCATAGTCCTCAAATCTTTCGACTGCAGATAAAATTCTTATCTTTTAACCCTTGTACGTTCACTGGGTTTGCATTGTACATGTATTTGTTTGAAATTTCTATTAACATTCTGACACCATATGTACATCTAAGAGAGGTATGGTATATGTTGTTCTTTAGGTGGTACACGCTCTCTTTCTGTGTTTGATAATAATCTTGGAAGTGGTTCTGTTTCTCCCCTTATTGCCACTGGTGGAAAAGCTGGCGATGTTGGACTTCATGACTTCCGCTACATAGCTACAGGAAGGACAAAAAAGCACAAGCACAACGATATTAGTGAGCCACATGGTAATTTGTCCACAACAGTGGAAATGCAGACCAAAACAGGGGATCAGAATCGAAATGGGATGCTGTGGTATATACCCAAGGCTCATACAGGTATTTTGAAACATTCTCTTCTAGATGGAGGCTGCTGTAGACTGGGTTTCATATTTTCAAGTTTTTATGTGTCTCAATTTTCATGTCAATGTTTGTGCAACTGCTACCCGTGAAACAAAAGGTAGTATTTGTGTCTGTGGCGTAGGAACATGTCAATTTTGGGTTAGCACGTGAGGTCACAAATTGACACCCGTGCTTGATTTTGTCTACTCGATCTGCTGTGTTTGTCTACTAACTTTTTCTCCCTTTCTTTTTTCCTTCGTGAAGGTAGTGTTACCAAAGTGTGCACCATTCCGAATACCAGTTTTTTCTTGACAGGCAGTAAAGACGGAGATGTAAAACTCTGGGACGCAAAGAGAGCCAGATTAATATTTCATTGGCCGAGGCTGCATGAAAGACACACTTTCTTGCAACCAAGCTCCCGTGGTTTTGGGGGAGTAGTTCGGGTAATTTTAATTCCAAAACATAATTGTTGTTTATTTTGAGAGGGAAAAAGCAGGACTCAGTCAATGTTTCCTCTTCTGCAGGCGGGTGTTACTGATATTCAGGCATGTTCTCATGGTTTCCTCACATGTGGCGGAGATGGTACTGTGAGGCTGATTCAACTCAAAGATGGCTTCCACTTGTGAATGAGAGGCATGTGAGATGGTGAGAGTGGAGAGGCATAGCGGAATTTGGGCGGTGATAATGTCCTTTTTGCCAGTGAAATGTTGGAAGCATCATGGATGAAGATGGGGCTGGGCTGTTGAAGACAGTTGTGAATCATATCAGATTAGTGAAAGTTGGGGGGAAGATTGAGCTCTACATTTCCTTAGTTGGGTTTTCATTGATTTGGGGTGCGGATACATATGTGCATACATAGGTATGATTACTTACAGATATTGTTTAATCATCTGCTACATAATAGAGTTCTGGAGGAATCTAGTTTTTGTATTGTCTAGGCGTTTTTATGTATTGTGCTCATTCATTATTGATTGATTGATGACTGGTGCTCATTTTTATAAGGAATGTATATAACATACTCTCCATCACCAAAAAAAAAAAAAAATAGTCCACTTCTCTTTTTTTTTTTTGGGGGTTGGGGGTTGGTTGGTAAAGTTGCCTTATTTGCTGCAACAAGGACGCACGGGCACACAAAGAAATCCCAAATGAAAATAACCATACCGGGAATCCATGTTTGTAAGTATAAATTAGTACTTTTCTATTTTAGAAAAATAGAACACATTTTAGCAATGTGGACTCCTTTAGTTTTAGCAAATAAACGAAGTTTAAGACTACGAGATTCTTTTGACAGTTAATGGAAAGTCTTCTTTTGAGGTGAAGAAGCGTTACATATTGAAGTTGCAAAAAAGGAGCAAAACTATGCAGGCTTTAGAAGGTTTGTCTTCGACTTAATTGTTGAGATGTTTAACTCGATCGCATGAGTCTACGAACATCTATTTATTGTGTATGTTTTTGTCGACTTTATAGTTGAGATAAATTACCCGACGACCAAGTTAATAAACCTCAGAGATTTTTTCAGCTTGCGGATTATTTTTAATTTTTTTTAACTCCTGTACAAATTTGAAACTCAAATGTGGACTATTTTGGAAGTATTTTTGTTTCCTTGACCAAACACATTACATCCCATTTCTGCATTTCTCACTTTAGAAGGCACCGGGCATTCAAACAAACAAAAAGGGTGAATTTGAGGTAAATAACTAAAAAAATATTCAAATGATGGAATCCTGCCCCAAATAATCAGGGAAAAAGTAGAAACCTTGGGCTGATTACTTCAGTTTCAAGTTCAGTATGCCTCTCAAAGCTATCTGGCTAGGACTACGTTGCACACTTCCACAATCTTCTTCCTGCTAAGCTACCAGAGCATTAAGAATCCTCAGTTTGAAAAAAGTGGTCCCTTCCCTTGTATGAGTCATGACAAGCTACAAAACCATTTCAAAGTCTAGTAGTTTGCAAGCTCGATGATCACTAGAAAACCAATGCCCTGATTTATGAGTCATGACAAACAAATTCAAGTATCAGATCAGTTATAAGTGTTGGTCGAAATATGAGTAGTATTCGCAAAGGCTAAAGAAAAGCGGAAGAAGAAGAAATTTGAGGCTCGTGAAAACACGATCTCCTTAAAACAGATTTGCCTCCTCCTATGGTGCTTGAGGATCTCGAGCAACTATTTCCCAGGATACAACAGAAACGTAGAAACTACTTAGCACAAAGAAGTTCTACCAGCGAACGAAACTTAGAACACGTTGATGAACATCGAAACAAAAGGAGAAAGAAAGAAAGGCTCGAAAGAATACTGAAAGAGGAGGAAGGATCGGTGTGTATAAATGAGTGCCTATTTATAGGCTGGAGAAACCTTTGAAATGACAGCAAAAATTCAAAACGTTTTTGACAATCAAACAGTCAAAAGAATTCATTATGCCATTTAAACGGTATTAAATCCGCCATTCATTTGCTCATTCAACAGCAATATTTAATTGTAACGTTTTAGTTTTCTCTTTGACTGAAATGAATGAACATAAATCTCCACGTTAAAATTTTAGCTGGAAAAAATTAATCTGAACCGGAGCAAAACGTGGGTTGATCGGGCCCGCTAGAGTTCGGTTCGGCATTCATGTCCGCAGGTCGTGCACACACATGAATTAAGCTATTAGGCCCCGAATCGGACCTCCATTTGCACCCCCCTGCGCGGGCGCACGCGAGCGGGAGAGATGTGGTATAGTATTGGCAAGTCAACTTGCAAGTCAATTTTGGGCTCTCACTTATAAAGTGAGCTCCAAGTCTTCCCAACACCTATGTGGGACAAAGTCCCTTAGCCTTAACTCTAATTTTTTCAACTCTTGAGAAACTTAATTCTCATTCACTTATTTCCAACAATCCCCCACATGAATAAGATATTGTTTCGATTAAACGATGATGGTGTTCACTAACTGATCCCTGTATAGAGAAAGTATGTTTTACCCTTTGAACTTCCTCCTTGTAAAGTATGTTTGCCTTACTAGCTGTCCAGTAGACGCGATGTCCTTGAACTGTCCGGCTGTATTGTGTAAAGAAACCCACGTACCGTACACAGGAACCATTTCTATTTAGTTTCGTTCTCATGGTTTTGTCCATTTTGGCCATTAACACGTCCTGGTTCTGCAAGCGTTTCTAAAGAACTGAGCCTTAACAGTTCTCCTTTGAAGCGGCCCCACTTCTCTCTCACATAGGTGACTTCTTAAGTCTAGAGTAAATGAAATTACGCACTTAAGTATCATTAAAGCAACCGTTTGCTATCCTTTCCGTCATATCACTGTTTGATGACAGGAATGAGTTGAGGTTTACCCCTACAGTGACCACACTACGTCTTATGATTAGGTTGTCCCATTGAACCTACATCTTGGGATCTCCAGTCAACTAGGTTGGGTTTTCCTTCTTAAGACTTTTATTTCTTCACAGGCTTTACACCCATTCCTTTGGTCAATCTTTCAACTGCCTCTCTATTTAACCCTTTGGTTAGCGGTTCCGCAAGATTATCCTTTAACTTCACGTAGTCAATTGTGATAATTCCCGTTGAGAGGAGTTGTCTAACGGTATTGTGTCGACGACGAATATGTTTCGACTTACCATTGTACATATTACTATGTGCCCTTCCAATCGCCAATTGACTATCACAATGAATACTGATAGGTGACACAGGTTTTTCTCACTTTGGAATATCCTCCAAAAAATGGCGTAGCCATTCAGCCTCCTCACCACACTTATCCAAGACAATGAACTCGGATTCCATTGTGGATCTGGCTATTACAGTTTGTTTTGAGAATTTCTACGACACAGCTGCTCCAGCTAGTGTAAACACGTAGCCACTTGTGCAGTGTGAGTCCTTTATATCAGATATTCAATTGGCATCCGTGTAACCTTCCAACACAGATGGATATCTGGTACAATGCAGTCCATAATCACGAGTATGTCTTAGATACCTCAATACTCTAATTATAGCAGTCCAGTGTTCAACACTAGGATTACTCGTGTATGAACTCAACTTGCTTACCACATAAGTAATATCTGGTCTAGTACAACTCATTAGATACATAAGACTTCATATTATCCGAGAGTATTCCACCTAGCTATACCCTATCCACGATTCTTGGATAAATGGACACTGTTATCTAATGGTGTTTTCGCGACCTCAGAATCATTCTTGTTAAACTTATCAAGAATTTTATCTATGTAATGAGCTTGACTCAAAACTAGACCATATGTTGTCCTTATGATTTTAACACCTAAAATCACATCAGCTAGACCCATGTCTTCCATATCAAACTTAGAGTTTAACATGTTCTTGGTAGATTTGACCAACTTGTCACTACTACCAACAATGAGTATATCGTCTACATATAGACATAATATGACATAATCGTTTTCTATCTCCTTGACATAAACGCATTTGTCACACTCATTAATTTTGAATCCACTAGTAATCATTACATGTCAAATTTTTCATGCCACTTTTTAGGTGCTTGCTTTAGACCATACAAGGATTTTACTAGTTTACAAACTTTCTTTTCTGTTCCTGGAGCTTGGAAACCCTCGGGTTGTTCCATATAGATTTCTTCATCTAAATCATCATTTAAGAAAGCTGTTTTAATATCCATTTGATGTATTTCCAAATTCCTTAAGGCTGCGATAGCAAGTATCATCCTTATGAAATTTATTCTCGTCATAGGAGAATATGTATCAAAGTAGTCTAAACCTTCTCATTGTTTATAGCCTTTGATTACAAGCATGGCCTTGTATTTATCAATGGAACCATCAGGTTTCATTTTCCTCTTAAAGATCCATTTAGATCGTAACGGTTTCCGTCCAGGTGGGAGATCAACAAGCTCCCAAGTATGATTCTGTAAAATTGAATCAACCTCACTCTTTATGGCTTCTTCCCATAAAGGTCCCTCAGAAGAACTTACTGCCTTAGTGTAAGTTAGAGGTTCTCTCTCTAGCAAATAGGTTACAAAATCATCACCGAATGATTTCTCTACTCTTGCCCTTTTGCTCCGTCTTGGTTCAACATCTTGAACCTCAACCGAATCATGAACTTCTTCATGAGTTCGTTTTGATGAACTATCTTCATCCTTAGTCTAGTAAGGAAACACATTTTCAAAGAAAGATGCATTTCTTGATTCCAAAACTGTGTTCTTGTGTATATCCGAAATCTTCGAATCATGCACTAAGAACCGATATGCATTACTATTCTGTGCATAGCCAATAAAAATACAATCGACCATTTTAGGCCCAATTTTTATTGCCTTTGGCGGAGGTACAACTACCTTTGCTAGACACCCCCACACTCGCAAGTGTTTGTAGGATGGTTTCTTTCCTTTCCATAATTCATATGGAGTCTTGTCTTCTTTCTTTCAGGGAACCCTAGTTAATAGGTAATTACTTGACAAGACGGCTTCTCCCCACATATTGGAAGGTAGGCCGGAACTTAACAACATCGCATTCATCATTTCTTTCAATGTGCGATCTTTCCGTTCAGTAACCGCATTAGATTGAGGTGAATAAGGTGCTGTCACTTCATGAACAATTCCATGTTGTGCACAAAAGACACCAATCAGTGCTTCACACTCGCCACCTCTATCACTTCTCAATCTCTTGATCTTTTTACTAAGTTGATTCTCAACTTCGGTTTTGTAGAGAACGAATTTCTCTAATGCTTCGTCTTTACCTTTTAATTTCGTGCTATCATCAATAAACGTGATAAAATACTTATTACCACCTCGTGTTTAAACCGATTTCAAATCACAAACATCACTGTGAACTAATTCAAGTGGTTCAGTACTCCTTTCAACCGTTTGAAAAGATGACCTCGTTAACTTTGCTTCGACGCAAATTTCGCATTTATTTCCTAAGTCAATTTGGAATGTGGTTTAAGTTAATTAATCAACGCATCGAATCAGAATTAACATGACCTAGTCTACTATGTCATAAATTGGAAGACTCAATCAAATAAGCAGAAGAGTTACTTGCATTCATTTTATCGACAATAGTCATTACATTGAGTTTGAACAACCCCTCGGTTGCATACCCCTTCCCAACAAACATTCATGCCTTAGACAAAATAACCTTATTAGACTCTATTACAATGCGAAACCTATTCTTGTTTAGCATGAATCCTGACACTAGATTCTTGCGCACTTCTGGCACATACAACACATCTGTGAGTGTCAGAGTTTTGCCCGAAGTCATCTTGAGCTTCACAGTTCCTTTGCCTTCAACAGTGGCAACAACAGCATTTCCCATGTAGATCTTTTCTCCATCGACTGGTTCAAAGGTGGTGAAGTGGCTCCTATGGATGCACACGTGCCTGGACGCACTGGTGTCCATCCACCATTCCTTTGGGTTGGACTCCACCATGTTCACTTGAGTCACCACAGCAACTAGGTCCATGTCCTCCACATCCTTAGTGATGTCATTGACCATGTTTGCCTCATGATCCTTCTTGGGAGAGCGGCAATCAGCAGACCTGTGACCTGGTTTGCCATAGTTAAAATAATTACCTTTGAATATGTGCTTCTGCTTAGAGACACCACCAATAGTCCCTAGCTTCCCCTTGCCTTTGTTGGCGTTCTTGCTCTTGGTCTTGTTCTTCGAGCCTTGGCCTTTATCATGCTCAACAATATTGACCTTAACCTGTACGCTATTGGATGCCTTTGATTCTGACTTCCTGTTGTCTTCTTCAATGCAAAGTCTAACAATCATATCCTCCAAGGTCATCTCCTTGCGCTTGTGCTTGAGGTTGTTCTTGAAATCCCTCCAGTCTGGAGGCAACTTTTCAATGATCGCAGCCACTTGGAAGGTTTCACTCAAGATCATCCCCTCAGCCTGGATGTCGTGTAGAATCAACTGGATCTCTTGCATTTGATTATCAACAGTCTTGGAATCTACCATCACATAATCAAGAAACCGTCCGACTACAAATTTGTTCGAGCCGGCATCCTCTGATTTATGTTTCCGGTCCATGAATTCCCATAAATCCTTAGCTGTCTTAAATTTCTCACACACATTATATAATGAATCATGAATAGCATTCAAAATATAACCACGTCAAAGGAAATCTGACCATTTCCAAGCCTCATATGCATGGACCGTTGGTGCGTCCGAAGTACATTCAGGCAACGGAGGAGGAACACCCGTCAGAAAGCTCGCCAAGTTCAGCGTCGTCAGGTAGAATAGCATCTTTTGTTGCCACCTCTTGAAAGTCGCAGTCATCCCATTGAACTTCTCCGGCTTCTCCACGTGGCTAGCTGGAACGTTGGGGATAGCGGGAACAGCAACAGAGCTTGCAACCCCGGGAGCAATGGCAACGCCAGGTACAACAGGAGCGGGAGTAGCGCTAGCAACAGCAGCACCAACAACATCAACACTAACAACATTAGCCATCATGAATACACAAAATCAAAAGAAATCTGTTTTAAGATTGTTGGTCGAAATATGGGTAGTATTCGCAAAGGCTAAGGAAAAACGGAAGAAGAAGAAATCTGAGGCTCGTGAAAACATGATCTCCTTAAAACAAATTTGCCCCCTCCTATGGTGCTTGAGGATCTCGAGCAACTGTTTCCCAGGATACAATAGAAACGTAGAGACTACTTAGCACAAAGAAGTTCTACCAGCAAACGAAACTTAGAACACGTTGATGAACACCGAAACAAAAGGAGAAAGAAAGAAAGGCTCAAAAGAATACTGAAAGAAGAGGAATGATTGGTATGTAGAACTTTGGAAAATGAATGCCTATTTATAGGTTGGAGAAACCTTTGAAATGGCAGCAAAACTTCAAACGGTTTTGGTGTTTTAATTCTGTTAAATGTCACGAATTCATGGCACATAAATAGCCAAAACGTTCAATCAAACAGTCAAAAGAATTCATTCTGCCATTTAAACAGTATTAAATCTATCATTAATTTACTCATTCAACAGTAATATTTAATTATAAAGTTTCAGTTTTCTCTTTGACTGAAATGAATGAACATAAATCTCCACGTTAAAATTTTAGCTGGAAAAAATTAATCTGAACCGGAGCAAAATGTGGGTTGATCAGGCCCGCTAGAGTTCGGTTCGGCATTCGTGTCCGCAGGTCGTGCGCACACATGAGTCAAGCTATTTTGGCCCCGAATCGGACCTCCATTTACATCCCCCCCTGCACGGGCGCACGCAAGCGGGAGAGATGTGGTATAGTATTGGCAAGTCAACTTGCAAGTCAATTTTGGGCTCTCACTTATAAAGTGAGCTCCAACTCTTCCCAACACCCATGTGGGACAAAGTCCCTTAGCCTTAACTCTAATTTTTCCAACTTTTGAGAAAGTTAATTTTCATTCACTCATTTCCAACAATAAGTTGGGTAGAAGGCATATCATCAGCTTGCATGTAAACTTCAGAACCAAGATTGACCATTGTCTAGAGACTTGTAACATTATACTTCTCCAGGTTCTCTATGTTCTTCTTAAGATCAGAGCCATTTTTTGAGTTAAAGGACTAGGAAATATGGCATTCAAGGTTAAACAGATACGCTAGTGAGGATTAAAAATCAAAGGTAACATATGGATACAAAATCTTCTGTCAGTTCGAAAACCTTATCCCTGCAAATACAAACGCAAGAGCATTAAAATATTAAATTGACAAGGGAGGAGTGCTTTCAGCATTATCCGATGTTACTGTGAAGTGTGATGGCCTAATAGACTAAAAGCACTCCTGTTAAGGGTAGAGGGCAGGAGACTGGTGAGGAAGGACAGGCGACATGAAACAACTACGTACAGTAGTATTTTGGTAATCATATTCGGCCTATAAGTAGTAAGTTTACAATTATTCTATTGGGTTTTTTTTACCCTTTTGATGAGATTTTTGTCAAGGTTCACAAACATGACAATGAGAAACAGCTGATCCTCTCCTAGCCCTTGAAATTAATTTTGAAGAGCAATTTTGATATATAGTCCTATGGCATTGAACTTTATTTACTGTGTGAACATTAGGGAAAGTGTTAGAAACTTTGACCCAAGAAAGTAAATAAAAAACAAGCAATTTAAATAAAGATATGAATACCTTTCGGCTATCGCACGAACCAGATCAAGGTTCAAGCGAAAATTCATAAACTCCTAGTATCTTTTCGTGTTGTACGTTGTCGATCCATTAATTTCAAGCCTATTGAATGTATCTAATCAGAAAACAAATATCTCTCAGAAGAAATGATACGCACCTTATTATTGCCTAATGTGGTTCTTAAAGCACATCTAAGATATCTTTGCCAGGTCAAAAGAGCAGCCTAAAAGAAATAAAGATCGGTAATCTCTTTCAAGACTCGGGCGGGTATTAATAGAATGTATATATGTATATAACCAAAAGGGTTAGTTTAGACATTTTATACTGAAATTCTAATACTTAGGGTTCCTTCATGTACATCTATATATTACCGATTTGGCTCTATGAAATACGATAAGAGTTTATGGCCGTCTCTTCTTCCTGTTTTATCATGGTATCAAGCTTCCACGAGGCCGCCATTTTTCTGTAACCCTAACATTGTCTCCATTTTTTTCTCTTTTACTGTGTTTTTTTGACGGCCTTACTCGTCATGGCTCAAGGTACTGAGCTTTCTTCTTCCTCTGATCCTCCTCCTCGTGTTGAAATTCCTCCTGTTGATCCCCCATGCCGTAAAACCATTGATCCCTATGATTTGACGTCCGGTGACAACCCCGGCTTGGTTATCACTCAAGTTGTTTTGAAAAACACCAACTATGATGAATGGTGTCAAGCGGTTCGTACCGCGCTTCGTGCCTGAAAGAATTTCGGGTTTGTCAAAAAATCTATTCCCCAACCGCTAGCCAACTCTCCAGATTTAGACGATTAGTGGATAAATAATTCTCTTATCGTTTCCTGGTTGCGCAATTCCAACGATCCCGTGCTTCGGTCGACCATTCCCCATCGGGAAGTTGTTGCGTTGCTTTGGAATGACCTTCGTGATCGGTTTGGTGTCATCAATGGCCCTAGAATCCAGCATATCAAGACTGATCTCGCCAACTGCAAACAAAAAAGGTTAAGTATGGCATCATATTATGGCAAGCTTCAACAGCTTTGGGAGGATCTTCCTGCGTATGAGCCTCTCCAGACGTGTTCCTGTGGCTCACCTGATGTTCTTGCCGAATATGACAGCCGACGTGAAAAGGAGAAGTTTCATCAGCTTCTGATGGGATTGGACAGCACCGTCTATGGCAGCGTTCGGTCTCATTTGTTGGCCCAGGATCCTTTGCCCTCTGTCAACCGGTCTCATTCAAGAAGAGCGTCTTCGCTCAATTTCTGCAGCCCAGGAAGACGCACGGATTGTTGATGCTTTGAGCTTTGCAGTTCAGACTCTACGTTCGTCATCCCGCGTTAGTGTTTCTGACAAACCCGAGGCCAAGGGAGATCCGTCAGCTGTTTGTTCTCACTGTCATAAGCCCGGCCATCTTGTCACTAGCTGCTTTGACATTATCGGATATTCGGAATGGTGGGGGGTCAATGCATGTTGGTGCTGGTACGGGTCGTGGTCGTCCGCCTGTTGGTCGTGGACGTGGTTCTCATTCTACTCCCGGTTCTGCTCCCGACTCTATTGCTCTTGGTTCAGCAAATGTTGGCTCGGGTGGAGCTACTCACGGTTCAGTTCTTGGACGTGGTCCCGGTTCTGGTTCCTCGCATGTCAACTCGATCTTTGTTTCTGGCACTAATTTTGCTGGTTCGGTTTTAACCGATAGTGACAAACCGGCAACTACTAGTCTTACCCCGGAGCAATGGCAAACTCTTGTCACCTTCCTTCATCAAACCAAGTCAGCTGAACCGCTCTCTGGTAAGCATCTTTCTGATACATGGATGTATGACTGTGGCGCCACCCATCATATGACAGGTTCTATGTATTTTTTGATGGATGTACGTGATATCTCTCCTCTTCTGGTTCAATTGCCGGATGGTACTCTCACTTATGCTTCCCAGGCGGGCATTGTACACTAAAGTACTTCTGTGATTTTGAAGAATGTCTTATTTGTCCCTAGTTTGCAATGTAACTTTGATCTCATTGTATCACTTGTTGGAGGATTCTTGTTGTACTGTACAGTTTACTAACAAATTTTGTGTTGTTCAGGACCGTACTACGAGGACGCTGATTGGAGCGGGTGAGCAGTTCGGGTGTTTGTACCTCTTCCGGGCGTTTTCGGTTGCAACTACTGCTCGCGCTGTGGTGACTGGTTCCTCTGAGTTATGGCATCGCCGGTTGGGGCATCCCTCTTTGAAGGTTCTCCAGCAGTTGTCTCTTTCTGATTCAGTAGTAGTAATAAATCATGCGATGTATGTCTTCGTGCTAAACATTCTCGTGATAGTTTTTCGCTTAGTAGTCATCGAAGTGCAGATTTGTTTTCATTGATACATTGTGATTTGTGGGGTCCTTATCAGATTCCCACTTTTTGTGGTGCTAGATATTTCTTTACAATTGTGGATGATTTTTCTCGCACTACTTGGATTTATTTGTTAGCTGATAAGTCCAGTGTTTCTGCTCGCCTGTGTGAGTTTTTTTGCTATGGTTCAACGGCGATTTGACAAGTTGGTTAAAACTGTGCATAGTGATAATGGCTCCGAATTTATGTCTCTATCTGGTTATTTTCTTCAACATGGTGTTGTGCATGAGACTTCTTGTGTTGGCTGTCCGCAACAAAACGAATGTGTTGAACGCAAGCATAGGCACATTCTTAATGTGGCGCGTGCTTTGATGCTTCAAGCTAGTCTGCCAATTGAATTTTGGGGTCATTGTGTTTTTGCCGTTGTTCATTTGATCAATCGCACTCCTTCCTCTATTTTGAATGGTCAATCTCCTTTTCAAGTGCTCTATGGTAAAATTCCCTCTCTTCAACATCTTCGAGTATTTGGCTGTCTTTGTTATGCACATAACCAAGCTAGGGGGGTGATAAGTTTCTTTCTAGGAGTCGAAAATGTGTCTTTGTAGGTTATCCTATGGGTAAAAAGGGGTGGTTGGTCTATGATCTTGAAAATCACCAATTTTTGGTTTCCCGGGATGTTGTCTTTTGTGAAACTGAGTTTCCTTATGTTTCTGTTTCCTCTGATCCTGTGGATTCTTCACCTTCTGTTGATCCAACTTTGCCTGTTTTTTCTGATGATCATGATGATCCTGCTTCTATCTTTCCTACTCTTGTTTCTGTGGTTCCCTCCTTGTCTGAAGTGTCCGTTAATCCTACTACTGAAACTAATGCTTCTCCGCCTCTTACTCCACCTGCTACTTCTCCTGAGCTATCTTCTGAGTTCAGCAGCACCTTCACCAGCTTCTTCTGAACTATTGGGTCGTGGCATGCGCACTAAGTTCCCCAATACTCGGCTTTTGGATTATGCTCGACATATTGTTAGTTCTCCCCCCCCCCCAAAATATCTCTGCTTCCCTTGCTTCATCTTCGTCCTTAGGTACTCCTTATCTTATAACACAATTTGTAAATTGTGCCTCTTTTTCACCCTGTCATCGGGCTTTCTTGGCAGCTATTACTGCAGGTGTTGAGCCTCGTACCTTTCAGGAAGCAATGCAGGATGCTCGGTGGCGTTCTGCTATGCATGACGAAATTCGTGCTCTGGAGAATAATCATACTTGGAATGTTACTCCCCTTCTCCCGGTAAACGGGCTATTGGTTGTAAGTGGATTTTTAAAATCAAATATCTTGCTGACAGTTTTATTGAACACCATAAAGCTCGTTTGGTTATTCTTGGCAACAATCAGGTTGATGGCATTGACTACACTGAAACCTTCGCTCCTGTTGTCAAAATGGTCACGGTTCGTACTTTTCTAGCTGTTGCTGCTGCTAAAAATTGGGAGTTGTATCAAATGGGTGTTCACAATATTTTTCTACATGGTGATCTTCATAAAGAAGTGTATATGAAGCTTCCTCCCGGTTTTCACTCTGGTGGTTCTAATCAGGTTTGTCGTCTTCGGCGGTCTTTGTATGGTCTTAAGCAATCCCCTTATTGTTGGTTTGCTAAATTGGCCAGTGCTTTGAAACTCTATGGTTTCACCCAGTCTTCCGTTGATTATTCTCTGTTCACCCTTCATCGTGGTACTGTCAGTCTTAGCATTTTGGTATATGTGAATGATCTCGTTATTGGTGGGAATGACTCTACTGCTATTTCTGCTTTCAAATCCTATCTGAGCAATTGCTTTCACATGGAAGATCTTGGCACTCTTAAGTATTTCCTTGGTCTTGAGGTGACTCGAAATGCCTCAGGAATTGTTCTTTGTCAAAGGAAGTATACTCTGGATATTCTCTCCGAGGTTGGTTTGTTGGGTAGCAAACCAGCTTCTTTTCCTATGGAACAGAATCATCATCTTCAGTTGGATGAAGGACCTCTTTTCTCTGATCCTGAGCGTTATCACCACTTGATTGGTTGTTTGATTTACTTAGTTGTCACTCGTCCTGATCTTTCGTATTCTGTTCATATGTTAGCTCAGTTTATGCACAATCCTCATCAGGCTCATTGGGATGCTGCTCTTCGTGTTGTTCGTTACTTGAAAACTAATCCCGGTCAAGGGATCCTGCTTCGTGCTGACAGTGATCTTCAGTTATTTGGCTGGTGTGATTCTGATTAGGCCAGTTGCCCCTTGTCTCATCGTTCTCTTACTGGTTTGCTTGTAACTCTTGGTCATTCCCCCATTTCTAGGCGCACCAAAAAGCATCAAGTTGTGTCTCGCTCATCTGCCGAGGCTGAATATCGAGCCATGGCATCTACTGTGTGTGAGCTAAAGTGGTTGTAGTCCTTGCTCCTTAGTCTTGGTGTTCGTGCCTCTTCGCCTATGCGTCTCCTTTGTGATAGTCGGTCTGCGCTTCATCTGGTGGCCAATCCTGTTTTTCATGAGCGTACCAAACACATTGAGATGGATTGTCATTTTCTCCGTGATGCTTTTCTTCAACAGCTTATTTCTCCATCTTATGTCTCCAATCATCATCAGTTGGCTGACATTTTTATGAAGGCTCTCGGACACCGCCAGTTTGTTTATTTTTTATCCAAGTTGGGCATTCAAAATCTGCATGCTCCAACTTAAGGGGGGTAATAGAATGTATATATGTATATAACCAAAAGGGTTAGTTTAGACATTTTATACTGAAATCCTAATACTTAGGTTTTCTTCAAGTACATCTATATATAGCCGATTTGGCTCTATGAATATGGTAAGGGTTTATGGCCGATTCTTCTTCCTGTTTTATCAGGTATCAGTTGTCCACATAGTCATACAATTTAACAAGTTTTTATGTGAAGTTTATTGCACAAGACAGACAAACTACAAAAAAATCTCACAGAATAAATCTGCCGGTCAACAAATTAGCCTACATTTCATGGCACAAAAAATCTGGGCTAAACTCTAAGCCAAGTTAATCAATACTATATTACAGTCTGATTTTTTATAGATGGATTGTTTGTTTTGTTTTTTTTAGTGTGTGTTTTTAGATGTTTTTTGTATTAGAAATGTAAAAAGGTATATTGAAAATGTAAAAAAATATGTTGGGATGGGACAATTAATAATATTTTAATTTAAAAACACCATAAAAAGAAGAAACAAACAGAGCTAGGACTGAATTGCACCCTCTCTGGGGAAAAAAGAAAATGCACCCTCTCTCTAGTATTAGTATTATTATTATTATTATTTGTACTGTATTGTAATTTAAGATTTCCAAAGATCAGGACTTCTCATTATGAAGTAATTTAGCTGTAAACTTAATGCTTGAAATGTTTCATCTCTTTTTGGAGGGGAAAATGAAAAAACTCCCCACTAATATATTCCTTTTCCGCTCTTAACTTTTTAAGTTAAAATGATTATCCAAACTAAAAAGAAAAGTATTTACTAGTACTACTATAAAATAAAGAATGAATGAACAAGAAGCCAAGAAGTCATGACACGTAAGAGATTATCCGAATAGCTGAATAAGCAATATATAGAAGATTCCCAAAGGCCGTCCATTTTGTTCCACGTCCAAAAAAACCCTCCTCCTCTTTTTCCCCCAAATTCCATGCTAAAACTCTTTTCTTTCTTTTTTGGTTTGGTTAATTTCTGGGTTATAATCCTTTGCTTTCTATGGGCTTCCCTCCCATTGTTTGTTTTTCCTTTATCATCAATCATTAATCACCACTGCTGGAAAAAAATAAAAAAATCAAAAAAATTATCCACTCAATGTTAAAAATTTAACTTATTATTATTCTTTCTCGTTTTTCCCTTTTGCATTATTTCTTTCTAGCATATATATATATATATATATATATATATATTATATATATATATATATATCAACATTCGTATAGATAATACTAGATGTGAAACCCGAGTGATGGACGGATTGAATTTTTCTCACTAGTGAAAAATAATATTTAAAAATGTTTAAAATGTAAAGTATAGTTAAATTTATAATAATATCCTTTTACATAACAGGAAATAAGTAAGGTTGTAATCATAAATATAAACCATTTCATGTTACATGAAATTAATGCATTCCATTTCCATGTACTTAAAAGGGTACTGAATAAAAAAGAGTAGTACTCCTACATGAGTATATGAAATGAAGGTGAATAAAATCAGGTCCCTGTCAAAGAACCAGAGCGATACGTATCAGAACAAAAAGCCGAAGAAAATAACATTATCAGATTGACGCTAAGGCCGGGATGGTGGGGAAGGACCACAAAATTGATGTTTTGATTGAATTTTATGGATTCTATTCAAACATCTCTCGTAAAGATAAAGATAGGAATCATGGATATGGATTCCATCATCATCATCATAGGAAAATATGTATGAATATGTTAAATCAAAAACAAAACCATATTTTGACAATAATAGATCCAACAAAAAAAATACTACTATATAAGAAGTAGATATTTATTTATAAATGGATGATGATGATGATGATGATTATGGATACATCACAATTACATCTATTCCATCCCTTCATCTTCCTACACTTCCTAATCCCACTATGTTTGTTTTGGACTAATCATTCTAGTGATCTCCTCAATGGACCCTCCCAATCACAAAAATCTAACATATGACAGATGTATTCATTTGTGCTAAAATTTAATTTCTCTAACTCCCCAAGAAATAAAAGATTACTTTTAAATTTTAGGCATAATAGCAAAAGTAAAAGTTAGGGTGGAACCAACAGGGTACAAAAACATACTACTTTAACATTAATTAAACATAAATAAATCATAACTGAATATTGTGGGTTGATGACCATCATATTATACCTTTCTTTTTCCTCGAATAAATCTATCTATAGTATATTCTAAGAGAGAAAACAATATTTACTCTTAGAGTACCACATCAACAAAAATCGTAGATGTAATTTTCTTATAAATCTTCAAAATAAAACTTAGTATAATTGTGCAAAAATCTTCCAAATTAGGGTTGTTTTCATTATCTTATTCTTTAAAAGATTAGTAAAATTCAATAAGGTCCCGCTTTAAATTTACGAAAAATAGGAAACCAAATAATTTCTTTAGGGTTGAGTAGCTATAAATTTCCTCCTCCTCTTTTTTTTTTTTTTTTGGTACAAGCAACATATAAATTTTGTCTTCTTTTTTCGTCTCAGAACTTTTGAGCTTAACTAAAATTATGAAAATTATACCTATATTTTATTGTTTACTAAAAAAACTTATCCAGTAATAATAATGAATTTAAAGCCGTCACATTGGTGTCAAGTACTAACATTTGGTTTGTTTTGGTAAGTCCATACCTTAATGTATTGAGTTCTTAGATCAGTTTTATCAAGTGAACTATTTGATCGACTATATACTTGGACATCAAAACTATTTCTGTATCATTTTATTCGACTTCAATAAATAATATAGTTAGAAAAGTAAAATCATAATAAAATAATAAAAATAAATCATTAAAAAATTATTATTTTATCCTGTGCATCGCACGGGTATAACATCTAGTGTTTGAATCTTATTGATTCAACTGCTGAAATTTTCATTCCTTCCCTTTGAATCTTGTTTTTTTAAAAATAATAATATCTAATAATACAAACAAATAAAAATGATAATATACTTAAACAATATTCCTCAAGTCACTAGAAAAAGGAAAACAAAAAGAACCATTTTTCGTACTTTAGATTTGAAAGGTTTCATTTTCTTTTCTTTTGTAAGAACATTGGGAAAAAATAATTGGATGGAAGGAAGTGCACAAAAAAAAAAAAAAGGGTAAACAAAAAAGATAGGCAGCAAAACTACAGCAGTGAAAAACATTATACGACTTTAGTTGGAAGTTACAAACCGACAGGTGAACACTGATAACTGATGAAAAACAAAAACACACAGAGGAGAGGGTCCCTTCTCTTTTCTTCCTTCCTCCTCCCAGTCCTACCCTCTTATTTTTATCATTCTCTGCCAGTACTGAGTTTTTTTTCCAAGGGGCAAAAAAATTATGATGTACTTATAAATTATTAAAGAAAGAAACCGCTGCTATACCACCACTACTCAATTCTTGAAACTTCAATCTCATCCTGTTTTATCTCTTTTTTGTTTTTGCTTCAGGTTTGGCCCTCTTCCTTTTCTGTTAGTTTTCTCTCTTTTTTTTCTTCTGAATAAATGCATGAATTTAAGCGTAGATAACGATGTTTTTTCTCCCCTTTTTTTGGGTTTCTGTGTAGAAAAAGAGTTGTCTTGATGATATGTTTTCTGCTTACTGGGGTTTTCTTGTATTTTTTTTTGCCTGTAGAGTGTAAAGAACAAATATTTACTGTGAAAATTATTGCTTGGTTTTTTTCGGTTTTTTTCTTTTTTGTTTTCGGGGGGTGATGGGATAAGGATCATATTTTGCTTCTGCTTCCTTTCTTTTTGTGTTGATTTTGCAATTATTGAAGTTGTATCATTTAGCTGCCACTTATTCTGCTGCAAGTTTGGGAATGTCATCTGGGCAAGTTATTACTTCTGTAGTTGAAAAAGTTTGAACTTTTAAATGGTGACTTTGTTTGAGATTTAAGCTTTCATTAACTGTGGTCACTTAGAATTGGTCCAAATTTGCATCTTTAGCATAGAAATACTTAGGGTATGTGAATCGATTTGGAAGCTCTTTGGATTACTGCTTAGCTTTTTGGTTACACTGAATTTACTGACTAAATGGTCTGTGAATTCACTATATTTTTTATTCTTTGATGCTCTATATTTATAAAATGTAGCGTATGAAGGTAGCCGAAAGTGAGTTGTATTGCGTGCAATGGCCTGTCAAAACTTACCTGTAAACATTATCTCCCCGTATTTGAGAGTATTATCGTATGTAATTAAGGTAATTCAAATGTTGGGATCCTAAAGTTTGTACTTTCGTTTTTCTGTTCCGTATTTTAGAGTTCCTCTTTCTTTTTCTTTTATGTAAGTAAAAGAAAAACCTGTTGATTTTACACTTGAGTGTGGATTTGGTGGAAGAATAATGTGTTGTAATAGAACTTACTGTTTACATTGTCTTTCATTAGTGGTACTACTTTTGGTTCAGTATAAAAAATCAACAGCTTTAATCTGAGAGAATATTTGTGCAGATAATGCAATGCAGATGAGGATGGGCGAGTGATGGCAGTTGCAGAAGCTAGGGCAGCTTGGCAGAGAACAGTTAATCGCTGCTTGGTCCAGGAGGACGCTAAAAGGGCACCTAAGTTAGCTTGTTGCCCATCAGCGTCGCCGTCCTCGACCAGGGAAGTTGATATAGGTCTTGGACCTCAAAGTGCTGCTGTTGATACACAGGCTACTCCTAGTGTGGTTTTCCTGCCTTTGAATTGGAACGCATCTTATTCTAATTTATCTCCAAGCTCAAGATGGTGGCTGCAGCTTCAACCAAGCCACAATAGGCCGCAGAGGGGTTTCATTTATCCTGAGGATTCAGAAATGAAAACCTTGCAACATGAAATAGGCTTGGGCGTGAAATGCCCCAGGGTTGAAAGTGAAGACACTGGTGCTCTACCTTTTGTTGATGACTCCATGAATGATGAACCTTTCATCAATTCTGATGTAAGAACTTCAAATTCTAATGTGAAGAGTGATTATGGTTTTGAAAAGCTAGATTTCAAACCTATACATAAAGGGTCTTTGTTTGAATCATCAGCCGATATTAATAAAGACGGCAATAAAGCAGTTTTTTCCAAGAAAACTGAGGAGGGACCGTTTCCTTATTCTGAGTCTCCTTGGATTGACTATGATGATAAAATGGAGCCGTGGTGGCGTATTGCTGATGAAGATGAACTGGCCCTTTTGGTTACACAGAGATCTTTTGGACTTATTGAGAATTGTGATCTTCCGCAGCCTCAGAATGCTAGTGTTAAGAGGCAAGGTTTTGTTGATCATGAAAAAAAGACTGGTGTTGCGCTTGTAGAACCAAAGCTTCCTGCTTATTTTCAGGGTATATCTAACTGTAACAAGAATAATGTTGCATCAGAAGGCGAAAGTCAAAAACAGTGTTTGCCTGTGGATTGTCAAAAACCATTATCAACTTCCACTATTACTTCCTTGAGGTATAAAAGCTTGTATTCTTTTCAGTGTCTATAATGCTTCCCTGAGTACTTACACGTCTAGTTCTGGATCTGTTTGCGTTATTATAGCTGACTTCATAGTCAACGGCTAAATAATGTTTTTTGATTAAGGTTTCGTAGACCTTGAAATTATAAACTTCCTATTTACCCATATTACACTTCTTAACTGACCTGATGATACTAGAGAGTGATTAAGGTTCAATCTTTGTAACCACATTGTGGTACTGTGTATCTTTTTGTTTATTTTCACATGTTAGTTGATTGATCTCTTGTTCATCATGAGACAGAGAGAGGACAACCACAACCACATGCGAGAGGGACTCGAGCAAGGCCGAGTTACTTGAAGCACTACGCCACTCTCAAACACGTGCAAGGGAAGCCGAGAGATCAGCAAAACAAGCCTACGAAGAGAAAGAGCATGTGGTGAAGTTGGTGTTCAAACAGGCTTCTCAACTCTTTGCTTATAAGCAATGGTTCCAGCTTTTGCAACTGGAGAACCTCTGCTATCAGATCAGGAACAACAAAACGGAGCCATTTTCGAGTCTGTTTCCCATAGTGTCACCATGGATGATGCTTCAAAAGCCTAGGAGATTGAGAAAGAACAGGCAAAAAGGCACCATAGGTAAATGTGGCAGCAAGAAGGGACGATCTAAACCCGACATCTGCAAATATGCAGTCGTTTTTGCCCTAGGATTAAGCCTTGTTGGTGCAGGTTTACTCTTGGGATGGACTGTCGGTTGGATGCTGCCTACATTCTAAAAAGCGAAATCTGGAACGTATGTCTGGCATGCTGTGTCCAAAACTCTCTTCTGCTTCTCATGTCAGTTTATATCATTAGGGTATATTGGCCTTTAGGATAGTGCTTTGATTTGTTTGTAGCTTGTAGCATCAGCTGCCATGTACTGTGATGAGCGAACTCATGCGAGTTTGTATTGTACAAAAGGGGGTCGGTCGGGAAATAGGAACCAAAATGATTGGATTAGGCTGTATTCGTCATCTTTGTATATATTCGAACATCTAACGTCTTGTCTAAGCGTTTTTATTCCCTCTTCCTTTTTTCGATACATTGGAGATGCGACAGATTTCATCCATCAACGTGAACTTAGAATGGTCATTGAAGTGTAAAGCAATTAAGCAAAGATTAGATAACATAATAATTTCGTCATTCATGTAGATGATGAAAAAGCTCAGCTCAGTTCAAACATGACATGACATGGTTAGCAAGCACTCACGACCAGCTGTTTTGTGGTCGAGCCATCACCTTTAACAACAATGGCAACAAAGATGGAGGTATGGAAACTAGGCATCTTCTGAGTGCGACCCACTTCAGCAGTAAAATCCCTGAAACTGGGCTGAACCAATGAAATCCATGAACGTGAGCTGAATGTGGTGGCTTTCACCAAGTATTGGCTGAATGTAGTACCGGACAAAAAAAAAAAAAAGTGATAAACTTCTTCCTCCAAGTATTGGCCTATCACAGAAGCTGACGACTCAACAGCAGGAAAGGTCCAGCTGCATATCCCCGATGTCCATCCCCGGGCATCAATTGCCAATGGTAAGAACTTTTAGGTTTTGGGCTTTGACAAGAAACAAGAACATCAAGCAACTGTAAAACAGGGCTCACCAGAAGCTTCGTCCAGTCAAGGGTCAAGGGTCAAGGACGGTAGAGTGAATGGCAGGCATCCAATGGCAATGACAAAAACACCATTTACAATGAAGAACGAGCACACTGGAAATATATTTCAAGCAAATGCATTCACAACATCATTCCATTCAAGACTTTGCCCACTTTTTTAACGTCCTCTTTGACCTCCTCCTAGTACCAAAAAAGATAACAGAAATGTAATAACGAGGTTACAATAAATGAACAAATGGTTCCTTGTTTTGCGAAAATGAAGGAATCAATTGTACCTTCGCATGGGCTTCTTGAGACCAAATACTCCTTTCATCACGGCATTAATATCCACAGATCGTTCCTTCATAATTGCATCGTGATATATCTTACTCCCAATTTCAGAAATCACTTCTTCCACCTCCTCTAGGGTTTGGTCCACATTGAGCTGCAGCTCCCCCCTCCTAATAACTGTTACGCTAAAGTCATTCGCTTTAGCTTCGCGAAATGCATCCTGCATATACAAAATTACACGCTATTTGGTCTCATTTTAATCATTAGAACAGAGAGTAAGAAAAAATCAGGTCAATTACCCCAACAGAACACCGAAGATATTTCAATAGAACAACCATGTACAAAGCAGCTATGTGCAGTAAAGTTCATACAATACCCCGGGGAATGGATGCATGCGTACTCATTTTGCTTGCGTTACCTTAGGTGGTTGTGCAACAACAAAAGCGAGACCTTTTCCGAGCATTTCCAGGTGTGCCTGTATAATGTAACACATGTTTTTGCAATCTCCAGCATCCTCAAAAGCTATCACATGATATGGCTTAGGTTCTAGTTCCAGATCAGCAGCCATCTCAAGAGAATAGAACCCTACTTTCTCCTCCCCTTGTTCCTCTGTATAAAGTTCAATACACTACAAAACAATGCAGGTACAAAACAGACTACATTATTATTTATTTAGCTTGCACAAGATATCATTTTACTGTAGTTGAGTAAAACCAGGACAAACTAGTAAAAGTAAAAGAAAATTGATTAGGGCACATGAGACTGATCAGGATTATAACTGACGTTGAGTTAATAAACAGAAAACAGAGTGCAAGATCTAAAACAGTTAATGAAGATGCAGGTACACCACAATTGTTAACGGAAAAAGAAATTAACGAATTACCAGTACATATGGCAGATCCAGCCACCACAAGTAATCTTCTTCCTTCTCATCGGCATATTCACGGTACTTGCTTGCAACAGCTTGAGGGCCAAACAGCTCCATTTCCCTTTTCACCCTATTCAGCTTTTCTTCAATTATCTGCCTCCCCCTCTCTGGCAATTTATCCATCAATTCAGCTGCTTCCTTTATTTCTTTCTCAGTTATCCACCTATCCAGATCCTTCCCCATGTCCTTCATAACGGTTTTGATTTCCGGGTCAGATTCTGCATTGTAAGACTCTAGAAAACCCTGGGACCATTTCTTCGTGTGTTGCCAGTACTCTTTACCCGACTTTTTGCCAGCTCTGACAGAGCCGTCACTCCCTTCTATAGCAATCCTAGGATCTTTTAGAGACAGATTTTGGATACTACCACTTAAATTGTCCGAACTTTGCTCCATGAGGTTTACCTTTGCAACGCGTTGGCTGACATCAAGACCTTCTGGTTGAGATGTGGAACTTTTTAAGATATCAGGAATTTTTTCCACAGGAGGCCCTTTCCAACGAGGCACAACTTTTTCTGGTGGATCGTACAAGCTAATGCCATCTATAAGTAAACCACAATGTGGAGTTTTGTGAAGAAAAATATCATGGCAAAGAACACATATATGTGACATCAGATGCAATCATTCAGGCGAAAAGGGAATTCCAGCCAGGTTAAAGAATTTCTCTTGACAGATATAAACTCAAAAACAATCAGAAATAGTTCAGAAAAATGATACAACAATATAGGGATAAGTTGATTTGATGTACATTTGCAGCAAGCTATCTACCAAATCAACTAAAAAACAAAAGTAGAATTTAAAATATTACCTGCTCCATAGTCAAGGTTTTCAATGTTTGAATGAAGCCATTCATGCAGATTCGATAACTTAGAATTCGCTTGCTCAACTTTTCTCTCAAGTCCAGCAAAGAATTCAAGTTTGTCTTGTTCAGCCATTTCATAAAATGGATCTCTTCCAGAAATTTCATTGTCTCGAACTTTGAAGACAATTTCTCTCAGCCTTTCATCTTTCATCCATTCAAGTTCATTATCATTTTCAGGCATCAATTGACTCAGATCTGTCTGTAAGTTCATATCATGTTTTGTTTTTGTTCTGGCCACTGTATAATTATCTCTAAAGCCAGCTCCCATCTTTTTAACAATTGGCTCGAACTCATGGAAATTTTTCTCAATCCAGTTCTCCCTATTAATAGGTGAAGGAGCTAGGTCTATTCTACCCTCTTGAACATCAACTGCTCCTTTTCTTTTCGTGACATCCTTGCTCATGCGTTCTTCTTTAGACAGCTCCGTAACAGCTGATTCAGTAGGATCCCCCTTTTCTTCTACTTCAAATGCATTTGATTTGGGATGCATACTGACTGTTGAAGAACATTCTGCAACATTGGAAGAGGAATTCTCAGACCCGCATAGTGAGTCAGGGTCCAATGCCACCTCACTGGCATTTAATCCCAAGCCAGGCCCCATATCGGTGCTCTTCTTGTGTCCTTCAGCAGTTCTTGCAGCATTTAGAACAATTGGTTCTTCATTGGTTCGATTTTTGGAGAGGTATTCTCTAGCTTCTTTAACAGATCCAATGACCTTAAATTTCTTTCTGACAGAACTTCCATTCCGCATGGCATAGTAATTTTGTTTTCTCAAAGCTTCAGATTGTTCATCGAATTCAACTGAATCAGTTCCATTCACATCCAATTTAATATCTTCCATGTCCGTTTCAAGTCCTTCAATCTCATCATCATGGGTTTTCATCTCTATAAAATTACTACCTCCTGTCCAGCCATTTTTGGTTGAAGCCTCATCAACAATAATACCATTCTCTACCTTTAATTTATAAGTACAATCATTTGTTAATCCTTCACTTCCAACTTGAATATCCATTTGAGGCACCTCAGCAATTTGTCCATGCTTGTGATTCCTTTCTGCGTGAATACTGTCCCCTAAAGAATCCCCATTTTCAATTTCTCGAGATTGCGTCGCCATTACTTGGATATCCACAGTTTCCTGGTGATCCACAGGTATCACACCCTGACTGCTAAATGATGATTCCCCAGCTCTCAAAATGCTATTGGTCAGTTCTTGTCTATCAAGTTGGGGCTTCTCGACCGATGTAGAAACTGACCGGGCACTATCCTGAATGACTTCCACGGAACCTTTAATTTTCCTCTGTCTCTCCATTCTAGATTTCAACTTTCTTCTCATCATTTCTTTCTCAAAACTGGTATACTCCTGCTGCTTAGTCTCCACGTCAGCTGTAGAGAATAATAATTTTTTGACAGCCAGAACTAGAAATATGCAACAAGCAGTGGTCATTCCAAATCTGGACAATATGGAGGAATGCAGAACTGGTTTTACATTTACTCCCTGAATCATATCGTGCAGAACAAATTTCCCTATGGAAGTAGCAGCATTACCATCCTGCTTCATTTCTGTAGAACAGGATTGTGCACATTCAATCACGTCATCAGGATTTTTCCTCTTTTCACCGAAATTATCCAAATTCTTATACTGCTCTTCCACCCACCTCTCTAACTTATCAAACAACAAATTCCCATTTGGTTTTGTTTCCATATCAGGGGAAAGGCCGACCCCACCACCAGTAGCATTACCTTCGTCAAGATGCCACCTTTTATCAGGAATAATAAAACCATCCAAATGGGACTCATTATTGTGGAGAATGGAAGTGTCGGAACTCACCTGCTGTTGTTGCTGAGGCGGTGGTGGTTGTTGTTGGGTGAGCTTCTTCCTCAAGTAATTCTGGCGGCGGTTGCTGGAGGAGGAGTAGGGGCGGTGGGGGCGGAAACGGGCTGAGATTCGGAGCCTTGAAAAGGGGGGAGAAGAAAGGGGGAAATGGAGTGGGAAAGATGAAGCCTTTTTAATACTACTACTCTTGTTCTTCTTATTCTTCCATGATTTGAAGGCAAATTCGGGAGAGAAAGCGGTGAATGATGAGGGATGATGATGACGATGACAATAACTGAGTCGAATTGTGGAAGCCATCAAAGAACACCAAATTTACCTCAAAAAGACCGAATGCAATAAATCTCAAGGGAATCAAATCAATCGATAAAACCCTCTCCTCTGATAAAACCTCCTCTCGATTCTCAAAAGTTTTAGGGATTATTTACACTGGCTTGTCCTCAAAGTTTATACAAACTACAATTTTACCCCAAGATTGAAATATTTTGCATTACCCTTTTAACCATTTCCAAATTCCAACTTGGCAATTCCTGTTTTTTAACTGTTTGATGGAAGCCTGGATTTTTGAGAGCCTGAATGCACCCATCAAACATAAACACATCTCCTTCGAATCTTTTTACCAGCAAAAAGACACTCTGGTATATGTTTTCACCTACAACTCGGTGGAAATTGCACTTGTAAGTTGTAACCACCATAACCATAATACATCTTCAATGCACCTTTTCACTTTAACAAAACAGGAAAAACGAGAAGATTAAAACTACTCTTATTGTAGTCAGTCAGGTACTGAGAGCTCCATTCTTTGTATAATACACATTGCACTGATTAACGACTACAGAGTACAGAGTATCCAACAAAAGGAGCAACCGCGACAAGAAAAAAAAAATCACATTTCAATGATTTCGTGGGCGACGTAATAAACAACCAGGTACAACTAAACGTCATTGGTACACAGAACGATTAGTTCTTGACGAAGGGTTGGAAAAATTTCCTTAAAAAATAAAATAAAAATAAAATCTTTTTAGGTACAAAGATTAGGTATGCAAACCCCCGACTCCGGGCTCTGTTGTTCCTTCCATATACGGCCCGTGACCCGCAATTTGAGCTCCTTTCGATCCCCACCCGAAAAGAAAAGTGCCATATTCCTCTGAATAATGAGGCCATCATGGCTGTCTCTCACTTTCTTGTGACTATCCCTAATGCTTCTAGGGGTGCCTTCCCAAGTGAGTTTCCTACCATTTCCTCCTACCTCCAAACTGTAGCTGAAGTTCCTTGCTTCTATCTCGTCACCCATGAACCGTAGGAATGCCATGTACACGGGCGCCATCCCAAGTTGGAAAGCTTCAAAGTGCAGGCAGAAGTAGTGGCCGAAACAGTTGAAAACCTGAAGTGGAAAATAAAATGCGTTAGGGTGCCTACCATTATTAGGGGAAAAAAAAATTAACCCTATGGCCAAATCTAAATCCAAGACGCAATTAAAAAATAAGGGTTTCTTTCAGGTTCTGAAAGGACACAAACTGTGAGGAAAACTGGCAAAATACAAGCCATTAGGGATTCAAATGTGCAAGAACACCTATCACTAGACAAATTTAAGTACTAGGCAAAAATCTATATTCAGAGACAATGATAAATGGAGGTTCATTTATGCTTCTGTAAAGACAAAGTCTGTGAGGAGAAACAGGGAAGATGCTGGAAATTATTAGAAAGATAGAACGCCAGGTTACACAAGTACAGAAAGCAAGAAGTGAATAGAACAAGAAGAAGAAGAAGAAGCCTTTTTCCCACTAGGTGGGGTTGGCTAAAAGCAAGAAATGAATAGAACAACAACAGCAACAAGCCTTTTTCCCACTAGATGTGGTCGGCTAACAGCAAAAATGAATACGGCGGAAAAATCTGAAATGAATCGGCTCATTGTGACTTGATGAAATATATATGACACGAAGCTTAAAGCTGGTTGATTGAATAAAAGGCTTTAAAATGAGAAAAGATGATTACTTACCGTTAACATCCATGTAGCATTTTCTACTTCTCGAGGATTGGATTTGACGTAGCGGTGATTAAAAGTGCACCCAGAGTGCATGTCTACCTTGTGATCATCTCTTAGATGCGCAACAAGGTAAGGAATATCGCCCATAACCGAGCACTCTGAGCCAGCATATGGACAGTTATACGGTCTGAAATTACAAAGGCTCTCGTGTTTCAATTTACTGTAATAAGGGAAGATCTCAGGGCATCCAAGTGAGCAATATTTGCAGGGAAGTTCAAGTGATTCTGCCACTTTTTCTAATGCTAAACATCTTATATCGCCCAGCTCCTGTCTACATGTTGGACATCGATTATGTACCCTCACTTTACAGGTTGAACAGAGGGTGTGTCCATTGTGGCACTGTACAAAAAGAAGGCTAAAGAAAATCAAAAAGATATTTACTAAATAGCAATCTTACTCCTACCCAGATTAAAACAGATACAGCAAATGCACAGAATATTAAAGAAATTATGCATTGCCAATCAAGGGTGATGAAAGAAGAATAAGACTCAAATTCAAAGACTAACAAACATTAACCAAAAAAGAAAGAGGGCTAGATCAACTGTCTGTACGTTGTATTTCAATGGTCTTACTCTTTCACATTTCCTGTTCCTTTTTGACATTTTATTAATGAGAAGATGGGTGAAATTGCAGCTTTAGAGTGCAATGGCCAAATCAAGTCAAGAATTACTTAAATGAAGGACAAGATGCGCATAATAAACAAGAAGCCCAAAAAGAAAACACCGGAAAAAATATATATATATATATATATATCTAATCTATACTATAAAACCTTGTTATCCTATCCTCCAGAAGTTGTCAAAGAATCTCAATAGGGTCGAGCAGTCAGACACGAATATTCAACTGCGTCGTTGCTCCTTTGAAAACCAGTTGAAGAGGCTGGGACGTGTCTCCTAAACTGCTTTCTTAGTCACATCTCTAACACGGTTCATTAAGAGAATAAACAGTATGGAACATCACTGAGAAAGACAATGTATCCAACTATTTAACAAGACAAATTATTGGACTGATTGACAAAGTCGTAAAGTCTTGAGAATCCATAAGTAAATCACTCGCGGAATTTGGATGCGTCATCTTATTTTTTTGCCTGAAATCTTGAGATCTAATCCCATTTGGAACAAGTTACACTAAAAAGTTCACCTGCAAAACTTTAAGAAAAGTTCTCTAACTAGATTTCATATCCTTTCCTGCCCCAAATAGTTAAGCAGGAAACAAACTTGCAGGAATGCGAAAACTAAGTCAAATGTGTGAATTAGCACTAGCTAACTATGCAGATTGCAGCACCAATAAAAATGTCAAAACCCAACAGCACTACCATTCCATGCCACCCAAATCCCCCTAAATGGGTCCCTATCAATTCAACCAACCTAACCATCAAACAGTAAATGATTAACATGAATAATGCTTGACAAAGTCAACGTAGTAGGATCACAGAAGAGGTGATATTGCCAATTTCAACCAAAATTGCAGCACTTCACAATTAAAGGAATAAAGACCATCCCATTGACCAGGCAAAAGAAATAAACAAAGTGAAAACTGCATCCCAAAGTTTCAGAAAAATTTTATCAACTCAGAAATGCCACCAACTAATTTGAACAAGCAAAGATAAGAAATAGATGACAAAACGAATTTTAAAAAACAAAAACAAAAGGCATAATTGAATCAGTTCACAGATGAAAAGAGCCGAATCTATACCAGAACCTTTTTTCAAAAAAAAGAATAGAAAATGGAGAAGACCCAAAATCTAACAAAGAGAGAACAACAGACCTGATGGATTGGTGGGTACATAGAATTGGTACAAACAGGACATTCAAGCAGCTCATGGACACTGGTGGAAGGAGGAATGATCAAGCCACCCCCTTTATTATTGTTGTTGTTATTGATGAAGTGGGTATTGATGTTTGATTTTGCAGCAGAGGAAGAAAACTGGGGATGGATATTGAAATGAGACGAAGGGTGGGGATGGATCTCATCATCATCCTCATCAATTCCATTGGAAGAAGTTATGCATTCAATGCTGCTTTCTAAATCCATTTTATTCAAATATTTTCAAACGCAAAAAGAAAAGGGGAAAAGAAAAGAACCAAAATTTGAAGAAAGATCCTATTTTTCAAACAGGTATGATTCCAAATTAATCACAATAACAACAAGAAAGATTCGGTTTTTATGAATCCCTTTGATTAATGTGATTAATTGGGCAAGAAAGAAATTGAAATTTGAGGGCACTGACTCGAACAAAAAGGATTGAGAATAGAATGAAGAAGACAGGGAAAGAAACAGGAAAGAGAGATGCTTTTCTTTGATGGGTTTTTTTTTTTTTTTTCCTTTTTCCTCCCTTTTGGGGGCCCTTTTTTTTTCTTTTTAATTCATATATTAATATTGTAGGAAGGCAAAAGTTGGAGACTTTGGGAATTGAGGGTGGATGATAAAAACTTATTAGGGGTGGTGAATGCGGTACATTGCAGATTTCAAACTACTCCCCATTGGAAGGGGGACTTTTTCAAAATTTGAACTTCTTTTCTTTCTTTCTTTTTTTCTTTTTCTTTTTGTGTAGATTTTGTAATTACATCAAGAAAATAGGCTCCCTCTATTTTAGACAATAGGACATTATTTTTTTTTATTTTTTTATTTTTTTTGCATATTGCAGTGTGGCAGTTGAGTTGACAACAGCTAACAATATGAAATTTTGCAACGCATTGCAAAAAACCAAATGCATATTTAAAGATTCTCACAAAATACAGCTCAAAATACCGTCTTTCATCTTAAATGTGTTGACTTATTTTCTACTGTGTACATAAACTGAGTTGCAGAGATATTATTATCCAATAACTACAACTGGGAAAAATTTTCATCCCATACCACAACCCACAAGTAGTAAAGATTATCAAAATAATAATAATACTTTTCCATCCTTCTCAAGTAATAGTCAAAGAATGGAAGGGGAGGGCTGGTTCCAGAAAATGGCTATCGCACCCATTTCAATGTGAAATGAAATGACCCTTTATAAACAAGGGCTTAGGTTTTTCAAAGAAGAAACTTGCGAAAATAATTTACAGAGTACCAGTGAAACCCGAATTTAATTGCTTTATGGGTAGTACATGTTACAGTTCAATCATAGGAAGGGTGCTTTTGATTTGATCTGAAAGATTTTAAAATCATTAACAGAAGGGGACTTGCCACCTCACTTACAGACTATGGCTGTATCAAATATGTCCTCCACCACTAACTCTGTTCCAATACTCTTCTTACATGCATCCCTCATTGCCTCTATTATTACTTGCAGCGTCAAATTCATATTCCTTCCTCTTAATCATTGAGGACGATGGATGATTTCTCATCCATTCCCTCATGGCACATTAAAATCAACAGGATTGATTCAAGCCAAAAAAGTACAAGGATGCCTTTCAGAAAATGATGAAACAAAATGTCCTCTGGACCTTATGTAACCAACAATGACTAAACCGCAGAGCAAGAATGTCACCCAGAACAGTGTGTAACCAGCCTAATCTATGTTTCAAAATCAAGGCTTCCAGAAAACCGAGATACATGTTAATAATATCCAAGGGTCGCCTTCTACATTCATCGGCCATTAACTAGATGCTGCCAACAGTTCTTATTCTTCAGACAAATTTGCGACGTATAATCTGACTATACAATCTAACAACTAAAACATATACATTACAAGAATGCAAATAGGTAACAAACACATTTTTCTAGTCTAATTGAATGCAAGTGTATAACTCTATATAGTTTTGAAAAACCTACACTGAACATGTGGATATTGAACACGACAATTTGCTCCTTCCAGATTTAGTTTGGATTTTCATATGCTACCACTGATTTGGAAATGCTTCCTTGTACTTTGATTCCTCTTCCATGGTCAACTGTCTTGTTGTAGCATCCCTGGCACGTGTGCCTAGTAGCTTCTGAGCTAGTCTGTCTTTAGGAGTTATTTTCTTCTTTTTCATTGAGGCAAGTGTCTCTTTTTTGTTCCTTGCTGAAGGTCTTGAACCACCACCAGGAGCTGCCTCGCTCTCCTCACCAATACATGAATACATTGATGCTGAAAGAGCAGCATCTCGTAAAACTGCTTCATTGTGCTCCCGAACTTTTGCCAGCCTGGCTCTTTTGGAGGCCTTCTTTGCTTCTTCTACTTTGTCTCTCTCGCGAACATTGTCCACAGCTTGCTTGGCCAATTTCGCAACAATATCAGGAGTAATAATCTCTTTCTCCTCTTCAGAGGAGTCACCATTAGTTACTACATCAGGACCACAAATCCCCTCTGAAGAAGATGGATTCGACGTATTGATTGGCTTCCCTTCATCATCTCGAGGAATGATTGGTCCATGAAATGGACAGACTCTTAAATCTTTTCTTGGGCAAAGGCCTCCCTTCCTCAAAGGGGCCCGACACGGTTGAATTTCCACTGGGTCTTCTCTGTAAATAGTTGCCTGCATACTCAGCTCAGCAATTCTTTGAGCGGGAATAACTGCATCGTGGTCCACTCTACCCCAATGACCCTCAATGTCCAGTCCCCTCTGGTTTGCCAATACATCCCTATGTGATGAACCATCCCAGGTATCCAAATACGAACCCCAAGGCAGAACTGGTGCCTCAGACAAAAGCTGGTTCCTCAAAGGGTTACCATCAATTCCCAGTTTCTTCTTACCTTTTGAAGTAGAATTGCTACATTCGGAAACTTTGACGTTCAACTTGCTGGAAGTTGGCGCAACAGATACCTCGAAGTCAGCGTTTTTGGCAGTCAATGACTGTCCATTTGATGATGGTTCCGGTACTCCCTCTTTGTCGCTTTCTGCTGTCAATGACTTCCCATTTGATGATGATTCCGGCATTCCCTCTTCCCAGATATCATCTTCCTCCTCAGTTGTAGTTTTAGGAAGAGAACAACCGGACTCTTCGCACATTTTCTTCACTGATTGAAGATTATTCCGAATATCAATGAGCTCTTTCAAAGTGTTGTCTCTGAACCTGACATCTTCCACTTCAACCCTTATCAGCACAGAGGTCCACTCTTGGATGGTAACCAAATGCTTGGTGACTATAACCTTATACAACTCCCTCAACGCATCAAAAATTACCTTATTTTCACTATTCTCATGAACCTTTTCCCCTTCTCGCAAGGAATTTAGTCGAATCTGGCGGAGTTCAGAGTTGTGGAACATTTCCATGTCCTGATCGTCTAAGGAAGCCAGGGGAATATCTTCATCACCGTCATCCTGATTTCTAATAATGTCCATACATGCAGTGACTTCATCAACTGTCGATTGAATGTCAGCTTTGATTGAGGCCAGATTTGCCTTCAAAATTTCAAACTTGCTCAACAAAATCTGTTTTGTTCGTATTTCTCTTTCCCTCCTTTCCTGCTGAATGCGCTGGGCATTCGCTTGTAGATTAGGGAATTGATACCGAAGAGTGTTCTTCAAATAGTCATAACCTAATCTAAGCTGCCTGTAATGTATACCAAATGACACATTCCATTTTTCCAAAAATTCAATAGCCTTTGAACGAAGAGTAGTCGCAACAGCCGCAGGGGCCGGGAGGGGCAAGTTCTTTCTGAAACCCACACTTAGAGTCAGTAGCTGATCTAGGTTCTCAACAACAATTGCTCTGAAAAGCTTTGACCTCATAAAAAGCTCATCTATTATAAGCAGCGAGAGGTATCGTACCTGTAACAAAAATATGTTGATAAAAGTAAGTGCCGACATCACAACACAAACAAATATTCTGTCATTTAGGTTCAAATAACCTTGTTTTACGATAGTTTCTTTCCAAATTTCCTTTTACAAACCTTCCCTTTACCCTATTGATTTTATTCTGAGTTGCTCCAACAGTAACTTAAGAGCACCTTAAAGCTATTCTACACAAAAAAAAAAAAAAAAAAATTCTTTGCGGTAAATCACAAGATTTCTTCACAGTTTACACCAAGTGATGAGTATGTATGTCTCCTCCAGCATCCTAATCAATTAAGAGTGGAAACGAGCAGACACAAATATGAACTTGCAGAAACATGTCAGGTCAGCCAATTTTTCTGGTGCCGAAAAGGTATCACATAAACCAGCTTAATGCTGAGTAGTAGCATGATTACCTAGAATGTGGTCCATTTGAATAAAAAGAAATAAATTCATGTCCCCTTGAAACTTAACCTAGGGTTTCATCATCGTATAAGCCTTTACCTCTGAATTTTTCATCATTATTTGCTTCAATTAAGCAACCCAATAGTAGTTTTGAAGACAGTGGGTTTGAATAAACAGGGGCTAAATAAGCAATTTCAAGAAATGAATCGGAGGGGGAAGGAGGATGGACCTGAGAGTGGTCGCGGGTCATATAGAATAATAGGGTTTGAGCGGCGCATCGTAGGTCGGAATCGGAGTGACGGACGACGGATTTGATGGCCTTGAGGAGCCGGGGCTCGACTTCCGGCCGAGTTGAGGAAGTGGCTTTTTCGATGAGGCGAGGCACCGCCGAGTCCGATCTTCCAGCGCCTTCCTCCTCCCTCTCCATTCCCAAAAACTTGGCCGTTTCACATGGAATATGGGGGTTACGACTATTTCATGGAAATGAGTTCCCGGTAAAAATGGAAAATTAACCCCCGGATGGTTTTGAAAATGTTTGAGACACGAGGAAAGGTGATTGGGCCTAAGCCTCAAACCTGAGGGAATAGCAGGCCCATACCCGAATCTAATCCATCAGCAGCATTATTAATCTCATCCTAATGGCCGACTGGTGGTAAGTAAATGAAGCCCGAGATCATGAGATGAATGGATGCATGCTGTAATTCTGATATTTTGAATTGATGATATAGTAGCAGGATAAATAGTTGCGGAAATGAAAAAGCCGGATGTTAGTGTATCTTCTTAGAGTGTGGGTCACACTCTCTCAGGAAGGTCCATATTATAATTATAATTTGATGAGTAACCAAAGGAAAACTTGGTAGTCCAATTGAATGGTGGGGGAGGGAATCTGATTACTTACTGCATCTAATTCATTCTAGTGATAATGGTGTGTTTTAAGGTGACCGAAAGGAGGAGGAAAGAAAAGAAGTGCAACAAAAAGAAAAGAGATGGTGGGGTTTGTGTGCAATGTGAATCACAAAAAGTCACCGCTATCCCCGCCCCTAATTTAGAGAGATTTATTTATAGATGATTCAGATTTTTATTATTAGTGGTGTTACTACTTTTTTTTTTTCTTTACACGATCCCCGTTCCCCATTCTCATTTCTCCCTCCTCTTGGCTTCCCAATTTTTGGATTGAAATTTCAAAAAATAATAATAATAATAATGAAAATGAAAATGCAGCGGCAGCGCTAATGGGGGACGCGAAATTGAAGGGGAAGATGACGATGATGGAAATTATTAGTGGGTGACGCAGAAGAGATCCAAGTACGTTGACACAAAGACTCCAAAATCAGATGGGAGTCAAACCAACAATTATACTTCCATCTCTCATCTCAGCGCCACTTTAGCTTCCGTGTCTTATGTTCTACTACTACTTCACAATCTTAATCTTAGATGATTAATTTAAATAATACTCCCACAATGGGTCATATGTCAGTGATACTCATCGTCCCATTTCGGCTCAAATTGATAACTATCTCGGTATCTCCCTACTCTCATCTCAGCTTAAACTAGGACCAACGCCGCATCTTAACACATTACAAAGCACAAATAACACCATTTGCAGCAATTACTTGAGCACCCCCTCCCCAAATTCTTATAATCAACAACTGAATAACCCATATTACATACTACTTATTAGCAAACAAACAACATGTGACCCCTCTTTTCTTCTCCGGTGTCAGGGCAAATCACATTGCATTCCCCTTTTTCTTTTTCTTTCTGCCAAAACTTAAAAATCAATAACACATATTTTGGTCCTATTAACCAACCACATTCATCCCCCCCCCCCAAAAAAAAGGCGACAAAATTATTCAAACAACAATTACAGTACTACTCTCATCTCTTGGTCTTTCAGAAGATGATGATGATGATGCAGATGCCGGCGGTGAAGGGTAGAACAAATCCATCACTCAATTACTCAAATTTCTTTCAGGTGCATCCTCTTGGGGAAAACCCGACCCGAGATCCTACCAAATCGAAGGACACCCGGAACCCCTGCTGCTGAATGTTGCCGATGATGGACAGCCCGCTGGTGGTCCCCGCAAACGCGAAGCAGAACCTGCCGCTGCTGTCCACCGGAATCAGGTAGTTCGACGCCGGCAGCGACACGTCGGCTCCCCTCAAGTGCAGCACCACCGTGGGCACCTTCACCTCCGTCTTCCCGGACAGATCGAAGCACGTGTCGAACAGTGAGAAATCCGCCGCCCGCTTCAGGTTGGACGCCCCCCTCCGGAAGGCGTCCCTCATGGCCACGTACGCCGGCCGGGTCAGCCGGGTCACCGACGTGCCCGAATCCACGATCACCCCGCCGTTCCCCGCCGCGTCCAGCCTGAACAGCGATTCGGTCACGCCGGGGACACGTGCCCCGCCCACGCTGATCCCCGTCATCCCCACGTAGTAGAAGGTGTCCAGTTTCGGGTTGGTGAGCAGCGGGGTGAACACCGAATTCCGGGACACCGCCGACTGCCCGAACACGATCGACGACGGCTTGGAAGAAGCCGACCGGTCCACCAAGCAGTAAGAGAATTTCCGGCCGAAACGGGACCCGGCCTGGCTGGGAAAGGACAGCTTCCCCCGCCCGAGACCCAACAAGCCGGCAGCTCCGATGAAGAGACCCTCGTTGTCGTGGCCGCAGCCGAGGGCGATATTGGGAACGCGGACCCGGCGGAAAGTGAGGGTCTCGGTGGAGAACTCGCCGAAAGTGAAGGAGCCGTCGCCGTAGGAGACCTGGTAGAGGCATTTCTGGCGGTTGTTGCAGCCGGGGGAGTCGAGGCGGCGGCAGATGGGAGACCCACAGGCGACGCCGGCGAAGGAGGTGGATTTGGAGGGGTCGAAGACGGGGTCGGACTGGGTGTAACAGCGCTTGCAGGGAGAGCACTGGAGCCAGACGACGTCGCTGCCGGTATCCAACACCATGTAGGAGTACTTGGGAGGCGTGCCAACCCCGATGCGTGTGAAGTACTCGCCGCTGCCCTGTGCAAGCCCGGAACTGACGGAGCTGCTGAAGTTGAGGCCGCCGGCGGCGCCGGAAACACGGCGGGAGATGGAATTCACGCGGAGGGCATCGCGCTGGAGACGGAAGCGGAAGAGGGATTCAGGGGTGGCATCGGAAGTGGTGGTGGGGGAGAGCAAGTCAACATGGTGGAGCTGAAGGGAGAGAGTGGAGGAAGAAGCATGGTGATCAAGTTGGTGGTCTTGAAGCAATGATGAGGACGACGAGGAGGAGTCATCTTCAAGTTCATCCCAGGTGGTGGTGGGGGAGAGGTAGGAAGGGGGAGAAGGAAGGGAGTTGGGAATGAAGGTTTGTAGTTGGTGGTGGTGGTTAGCAGCGGCGGAGGTGGAGCAAAGGAAGAGCAGGAAGAAGCAGAAGAAGGAGGATCTCGCCATGGCGTTGAGGAAAAGGGGAGTGTGAGAGAAGAATGAGAGTGGTGCCACTGTGTGTGTGTGTGTGTTGGGATAATAAATAAAAATACTACTAGTGCTACTGCACCTAGAGTAAAGCAGCAGGCTAGCAGCACTAGCACTAGCACTTAGCAGGCAGCAGCAGTAATAATAATAATAACTCTCTCTCTCTCTCTCTCTCTCTGGTAGAAGTGGGACGTAGGCTTTAATAATTTACAGGTTAAGAAGGAGAAGTAGTAGTAGTAATGTGGAGATGGAGAAAAAGAAAATTGCAACTCTCAGAACGGAGGGACATTTTTGACGCGTGGGCCCCTTGGGATGTCTGGTTGGAATGGGGATTTGTGTTTTTGTTTTTTCAAAAGTTACCCTACTCCTTTTTTCTCTTTTTGTTCCTTTTTTTTTCATTATTAAACCTCATTGTAATTTTGCATTTGTTCATTTATTTTTTTCTTATGTGATGTCGATTTATTTACCCGAACAAACAGAACCTTGTTTCCATTTTACATCATCAACTCACGAGTGCATTTTCCTTTTTTTTCAAAAAAAAAAATACTCCCTCCGTCCCATAATTATTGTCCACTTTGCCCAAAAAATTTTGTCCCAAAATTATTGTCCAATTTGACTTTTTATGGATCAAGTTACACATTTGTCCTTAGTAAAAAATATTATCCATAAAATCTTAGTGGTTAAACAATTATTTATGTAGGGGTATATCTGGTTGTTTAAGGTAAAATATAGTTAAGTTTGACCAAAAATAAAATCTTTCATTTTAGTAAAACTGGACAATAATTATGGGACGGAGGGAGTATATACTAGATATTATACTGCACAATGGGCGAGACAGAAAAATATAATTTGTGGTTCTTTTTTTGCATTTGTTATAATTTTTTTTTATGGATGTTATTAATTCACTCATAAAAGAGAATACTTATTACTTTATTCATTTCAAGATAACAGTTTAGTGTGTTGCACTTATTTTAATATGAGGGAAGTATAGCCTCAACCTAGGCATGACCACGGTCCGTCGGTTCATGAACTGGACCGAAACCATAGAACGCAGTTTATAAAATCGTCCATCTAGTCAAGGGTCGGTTACGGTTCTAGTATTTGAAAATCGTAAACCGACACTTCATACCAGAAGTTTTGAACTGACGGTTCAGACCGTCATAACCTGTCTATTAACCTTCATTTTTATAAAAATTATTGAAAATTTCTAATTAGAAGTTAGTTTTTTATGTAATTTTTAATTTTTTTATATTTATGTTTTTGTTATTTTTGAACTATTAGTAAATGTTATAGAAAATTGCAATGACAATCGATTAAGTAATTGTCTATTGGAATTCTACTAAGTTTTAAACAGTATCTTATATACTACTTTCTTTTCAAAATAAAACTCACTTTCTATTTGAGGTTGCACTAAATTATGAATTCATTTTGTTTTTCAATGCATAATTTCATAATTTCTTCTCAAATTATCATGGCATTTTAAATAGTATTTATAGAATTTTAATACACCATTAATTAAGTTAAGTGGTTGACCTAATTAATTTTAGGTAAAAGATATTTTGTTTCATTTATTAATAATCGACTCTTAGTTCTTTTTGTGCCACTCAAAATAAACTTATATTTTTTTATTAAAAAAGACAATACTTATTTTTAATTATTAAAATCATGGGAAACCCGAATATGTCATTCTATATTTAATCATTAAAAATTTAGTTACCCATGCTACTAAAGAAATTTCTAATTTTATTTTTCTTATGCACTTATTTTTTTCATTCAATCAATTTCTTTAGTTTTATTTTAACATAAAAATTAAATAGTATTAAATTGAATTACAATTATACAAAAATCTAATTGAACCCGTAAAATATCGGATTGAAATTATCAACAACACAAAGTAAAACCGTCAATAAATCGAAATTGAAACCATCCGAAATTGCGTTGGAACCGAAAGTTTGTAAATCCAAACCGTAACCGTAACTGTAGACTTTGGAGCTGGTTAAGATTCATATATTTCTTGAACCGTGAACTAGGGATTTGAACCGTGCTCATACCTACCTTAACCATCTGAAGAAAAAAAATCAATAGGGGTACAACTAAAATGAAAAAAGATAACCACATTAAAAATAATATATTTTAATGGGAATAATATATTATATTGTCCTTTATAACTTTTCAAGCCAAGAAAATAATTTGTTCATGTACTTCTTTCTATTAAGATACAATGTGACGACCCAAGTCTCCAGCTCGATTAAAACTCGTGTCTGATGACTAAATGAGTCGTCCGCCGGACGATCTCTCGCCTAAGGCTTTGTGGAACAGAACTAATTAAGCTATTACATGTTCAAACTTCTAAATTTTCACAGCGGAAGACTTAACTATAACAGAAGATGTTTCCAAAATTTAATACAATCATGTACAACTTAGAGTAAACAAATTCTAATACAATTTAAGTCACAAATAATTTAGATTAAAGAACAGCCAAATGGTTATTTCTTTATCACGCCAAAGCTTTACGGAAACTTGGCTCACTTGCTAACCTGTGGTGGAAAAATTATTGGGATGAGCTAAAAGCACAGTGAATACCTCAGACAACAACTCCCATTCTCTCGCGCTCCATACGGTAATCAAGTCACATACACATGCAGTTATTCACACGATTCATTTTTATCCATTTTTATTTAATTAGTGAAAGAGCGTAAGCAGTTCTATTATTCTAGTTCATTGAATAAGTACAATGGATGAACTGATGTAGTAAACTACATCTGTAAAAGGACTAGTCAATCACACATTATCACAGAAAAGATGACCTTAGCCAAGATCATCAACAAATTCATGAAAGGATACGGGTGGATCATAACTGAAAAACTGCCAAAGACCTATGTGGTCCAATAGGCCGTCCTCCAAGCTAGATTCCAATCAAGGTTCAATAAATTCAAGTTCATTTATAATAGGTTTCAAGTCCATTAACAATTACCTGTCCATCAACAATCAAGTACTCGTAGCTCGTGCACGCCTACTAAAGCTATCCATAGTCTATCCATACGTCTGTGCCCAATGCCGACCCGTTGGATTCGATCTATGGTAGCGGGGCCCCGAGACTGGTGTGATAATGTACACATCCAAGTCTCAATAATTTAATGGCAATTCATACACAAATATTCTTTTACAGGACAAGTCGTCTCAGTCATTTATATCTCGGAGTGATAAAGTACACAAACGAGTAGTAACAAGCAATTCAATTCAATTGGCACGTAGCCAAACAGTAACAAGACATTCACATATCAAGAAGTTCAAATATTAACACCGAGCTTGCAATTCATTCAAAAACACATAGACAAATAATAGCAATACAATCACGTATCACAGGTTCATGTAGTAGCTCAAAGCTCGCACTTCGATCAAGTAAAACCACATAAGCACTCAACAGTCATGCACTGAGAGGGGGAGACAAGGTTACAATATAGAGCGTGAGAGGAGGTACTCACCTTTTAGGCTTATGAAGTTCGATGACATTATCTTGAGGATCTGTTAATCAAACAAATGTTTATGGATCATTGTCCAATGCTAAAAGAAGTGGCAAATGGTCCTATTATGTGTTTCCTTGTTTCTTAAATTTTACTACATGTTTGCTAAATCTTGGCTAGACCTTTCTAACAAATAAGAATTTTTCATTATCATGTTGGAAGGTAGTAGGTAACTTGAAGATATTTAGAGAGTAAAATGATAGCCTTTTAATATATAAATTTCAGAAAGCGGAAGTTCTAATCATCAATTCTCCTAATGCCTTTGTACAAGAATTAAGATGTCCTTTTTCCTAATCCAAGAGTTCTAATATGAACTCTGATGGACAAGAGTAAAAGCAAAGGGCATCCTACAAGAAAAGAAAAAAGAATGATCTCCGAAAACCATAGTCCTAATTCAGCTACTCCAAATCGAAAGTTCAGAATATCCAACAAAAGAGTGGCTACGGGGCTATATTCAAAACGCGGATTCGACCAAACCAAATATCCGATTCACGAGCCGTCAAAACTTATAATCTAGATAAACAAGGAATATTTTTAACCAAAGAAATCAAGAAAAACAGTTTAGGCTCAGAAGAAAATTGATCTGTAAATCAACACCTTAAATCAGTTTGTTTAAGCAATTCCAGACTTGGTTTCTCAAGTTCAAACCTGATATTCAGACAATCCATAAAACCAATTTGCAATTTGAAAATCTTGGAATAAACTTCCACATTCGTAGAAGACATTTGCAAAAAGTTCTTTAAAACAGTTTAAGAGAAGGGAGAAACGAATCTCCGAAAACAGCAACCCAGCACAGATTTTCAGGAAACGCTTGTCATGTTCAAATCAAAATTTTGGTTAATCTACAAATCTGTTTTGAAATCCGTAAAAATCACAGTAAAGTACACTGAACGTAGAAGATACTGATAAAAAGAAATTATAGAAAAGTTTTTAAGAGCTAGGAGAAAACGGCCTGCCAACAGAGACCCAAATCTGAAATTTTCTGCACTTTTGAAAATGATCAATAAACTCTTCTTTCAACGTGTAATTTTTCCATGGTGGCTTACACCTCTAAACCAACATCAATTCTCTGTTCTATCTGAACCAATAGACCATACTTAGACTAAAATAAACAATCATTAACATCGATTCATAGCATGGAACGTTGAATCTAAAGAGTTAGCTAAATGACTATCTCTCCTAATTCACCAAACACTCGATAGTTTAAACTAGGAATTGATAGTTAAATGCTTAGATTCCTTACCTCTTATGGCTGCAAATACACGAAGCTATTGAGCCATGTTGCTGCTACTCATAAGCCGAACCGAATTGACTTTAAGGATCCTTACTTCTTTTCCCCATATTTCTATCTCCCTCTCTCGGCCTCTTCCTCTTCTCCCCAACAATCACCTTCCTCTTTCTTTCCTTATTATGCTAAACTAGAGTGAATAGACTATGGCAAGACAAGGGGGCTGTTGATGGTGGCAGTTTGACAGTGGAAGCAGAGAACTTCGGGAGGTGGATTTAGGCTGAAATGGAGGTGGAGGAATAGTGAGTCACCTAAGGCAGTAGAGGATTGAAGGTGAGTCAAGGTTCTCCGACGGTGTGGTGTCGACTTGTGAGGGTGTGGGGAGTGTGATGTCATTCAAAGACGGGAAATGAGAACGGTGGGGAGGTTTTGACAATTTTTGTTTTCTTTAGTCAATCCCTCAAGTATATAATTTTGTCAAACAAATCCCACTTTTATTATTTTCTACACCATGGTCTTATGAAGATTTATTAATCTATTTGATTTTAATGCAGTTAGTTTGAATCTAGTTGCAACTTCATATAATTTTTCTTTGTGTGTTTTCCGAATATTATGATTAAATTTGGGTGTCTTATTTTATTTTATTTTTTATTTATTACCGTCAACGATAATATGTGACTGAAAACTATTGCCATTTAGTATTAGACTAGATACTTATTTTTCTATTACACTCAAGCAAAGAGGTCCCGGATACGGGGCCTCACATACAACATGATTATAATTAATTTGTTACATAAATTTACATAGCAAAAAATGAGCAAACAAGATCTACTTGGACATAAATTTATCTTTCGGCTTTGAGATTTCTTTTGGTGTCCAAGCAATCAAAGACCTCACTTCTCAACAACATGTGGTTTACTACTTTTCTTCGTAAGTTTGGATCTTCACAGCAACAATTTATAGAATAAATAGAGGCAAGAAATCAATTTACAAAAATAGAAGAAAAATAATCATCAAATAGGTACGGTCTCAATTATTTAGAAGGAAATTAACACGTAAACCGCTATTTTTATTTCAATCAGAAGTTAAAATTGAGGGAGGCTCATACCAAAAGGGAAAAAAGGGACTACATACCTTAATGCGTTTAAAGCCTATTGACTAACCACTATCATAGTGTTTACACGAGCAACCTACCCAAAACCATTAGAAGACGTGAAAAAGAAGTCCTTAAGGAAAACAACATTGGCGATCTCTAATAAAATTCATATACAAATAAAGTAAGAAGAAAAGAATAATAACAGAGATTAGATCATCATGGATACCTTCATTCTGTTCTTCTTCAAGAGCGTTTGCATAGATTTTTTATACTAATTTAGAAGCCATATAGGAATCATGGTTAGGGTGGATGATTTGGGGTGAGGTTTGACTATATACAAATTCTTAAATAAGATCGAATCTTTTGAAAATAATCCACCACAACCGGCCCAATTCTTAAAAACTACTATGGTTAAATTACAAATTTCAAACTTACAGATTTTTGTATACTTAGTTTAGATTTGGTTTATTTTGGTAAGATAAGATTTACTTTGTTAAAGTAACCAAAAGACATAACAAATTTGATTGGAATTTGAAGATTTTATGTTTGAAATTGAAAGTTCTTCTAACAAAATTAGAAGATTAAGATCGGGATAAGATTTTGAGTGTTGGTTTTGAGTTTTGATTGAGGAAATCGGGAATATAGTATTATTTATTTAGATGAGTTTTGATTTAACTAAAAGACGGCACAAATATCAACTGAATTTTTTAAAACTGAAAATATAATTTTTTTCATTTTAATAAATTAAAAAATAAAGAAAATTTACCGTCCTTATGTGACAAATAGAAACTATCAGAGTTTCCTCTCTCTAATATTTTTATTATTAAGTTATATAGATAGATAGGTACTCTTCCTCTTGTCATTTCATTTTGATTTTGTACATGGAGGACAAAACTTTTATGCCTTCTATATAGTAGTATGAATAAAATAACATAAAATATTTGGACAACATATATACGTCTTGATAGTGCTGACACAAAAAGTCAGTCAAATTTTCACACTGATCATTAATTTTACTTCCGGCGTTGATTGGGAAGAAAAGCAGAAGGCTAGGGTCAAAGTTATGGGACAAGAAGAGTGTGTGATTAACAACCACCTAATCACAAAACAAATCCAGAGACAAACATACAAACCCTAAATATATTGACTTGCTCTTTACCCGATAACTCTGCCTGTGATGATTGATGTCTGCGAGTTGATCTATTTATTATTCCCTCTATTCCAATTTAATAGACTTATTTTTCTTTTTAGAATATTTTAAAATTTAGTCTCACTTCCAACAATTAATTAAGTTTTACTATAAATTCTTTAATCTTTCTACTTTCACTAAAATCAAGTACATTTATTAATTTTAACAATTACTTTTTCATATTAACTTATAATTCACTAGTCATTAATAAGGATATAATAAAAATTTCATTTAAAATTAATCACATAAACTACATCACTCACTTTTTTTTTTTAATTTTCGTATATATGTAAATGAGCCTTTTAAATTGGAACAGAGGGAATTACAAATTACTGCAAACATTGCCATTTTAAAATAATATTAGGAGTACTCACTAACCTTATACAGTCCCGACTAGCTAAAGTGTGTAATAATCCTGGCCAAAAAAATAAAAAGAAAAATAGTTACTCAGCTAGTGCAGTACAGTTTAGTGGTACGGTACCCAATTATCGAGAGTTTTCCACCCATTCACTCCATTCCATTTAGTATTTCATTAGTACCATTAGTCCCCTGGATCTCATTATGAATCACAGTGTAGCAGTGCACCCTTCCCTATCTTAATTTTGAAAATATATTGAGTTTTTATCTCTATTTGTTTATTTTTTTATTATAATTTTTTCAAATTATTTTATTATAAATTATCTCATCTTAACCTATCTTTTTACATTTATAAATAATTAAATTTTGAAAAATTAATGTGAGTTATGTTTTTTGGGACATATACACAATATATAGTATTATTCATCATCCCTGAAAACAAAGCTAATCCCAACGATGGCGACAAGGTTGAAAATTGTAATGTGAAATGTGGATGGCTAGATTAGATTTCAATTATTTCTGCTATATTCTTTCTTCTACATAAGTAAAGATAGTAGTAGTAGAGTGTATAGAGAACTGTATATGATGATGAGAAATGAGATTATAGTAGTTTAGGAATTGAATCAAAGATTTCAACCTACTACTCCTGGTCCAGAAAACAAAAAAATAAAAAATAAAAAATAGGAAGCCTACCAAATTAATCTTAATTAAATGGCTTCTCACCCAACGATTGTCGATGAGGGAAAAAATAATAATACAAATTATATTGCCCAATTCGGCCGCGATGGGGTTGGGGGCTCTTCTTCCAAATAATGGCTACTGCCAACCTTCAACTCTCATTAACTACTGCTGCTACGAGTAAATTATCTTTATCATTTCCACGAATTCCTAACAATTTTTGCCTCAAATGATCGTGTATTTACACCCCCAACGCTCTCCCCCCACCCAAATATAAAATAGAAATTGGTCATTTCCTTCCAGTAAGTGAAGAAAATGCCAAAAAAATAAACGAAGAATTCATGTTGTTGAAGTATTTCATTCTATCTTAAAGATATAATTTATTTTTCTAAAAGATATGAGGTCTATTTTTATTATTTAGGTTAAAAAGCATGAGGTTATTTTTTAAGTTGGAGAGTATCAGCTTTTTCTGAAATGTTGGGATCTTTCCTTTTTTTAAAAAAAAAAAAAAAAAAACCGCTGAAAACAAAATACCACAGGTAAGCTAGCTAGTAAATGAAAAGACAATAGTAACGGGAAAAGAAAAAGGAACCTGATTGGTATTTTTGCATTACCTCATTTACTTAGGATTGAAGTTTGCTTCCCCAACAGAAAAAGAAGATAGGAAATCCTTTATATCACCACAACTATCTCAAGTATTGATGTCAAACTTTCATGTTAGTTTTGTTCTCTCTTTTTTCTTTTTTTTTTAATCGCTACCCGCAGTAAATGAAACTGTGGAAGAGTCATTATTGACAATTCTTTTAGTTTTTTACTAATAATGGATTAGATCAAAATGAATCATTTTCTGACACTTCTTAATTTGGTAAAATTATCGGAAATCAATATATCTTTTGTCATTAATTTTTTTTTCTCATATTACGCATGGTATCTCAAGTGCATTACACTCAAACTAATCTGTACCGAATTGAGTCGGTCTCTTTTCGAAAGGAAAACTCTTCTAACATTGCTCTTTTCATTCACGAGACTCGAACCTGAGATCTCATTTAAGGGAACTAAAACACATTACTACTTTGGTCAAGCAAGTGTTGACTTTGCCATCAAATTTCTCTCATGATCATCCACTCTCTTTACTGGGCCACTGTAACCATCCCTCCCCGTTCTCGGACTCCCACTGCTGCGTACCCAATGTTACCTTTATTCTCTCCCCATTCCGGCCCAACACATTTTGTAAATTTTGTATCCATATATCCACCACTTTTTTTTTTTCACTTTTCTTTATCTCTTCTCTTTGTTCCTCTCAAATTTTATTATTCTCCTTCCGACTTATTTTAATATTTTACTTTATTAAACGATTTTGATTCAAGATTCAAATAAAGTTAATCATTAAAATGTGATTGATGATGACAACTTAATCTTTTTCTTATTTAAAAAAAAAAACTCACAACATATTGTAAGGTATAATAAATTTGTGGTTCACAATATGCACCAGTCAAACATGTATTACATTTCGTGTATGTTTTTGTAACTTTTTAATATTTCCAAATACAAGTTAAAATTTTCCCCTCCCCCTAACAACTCAAAGTCTCAGACACAATGCATACATAACGAGTCCGTATCCAGTGCACCTAGGTATACCGTATACCCCCACCAAACACACGCGTTACACGCGCTCAACATTTTTCATCTTTATATTCAATGCTGGTTATCCACCCATTTCATACTGGTTATCCTATGATGTTATCCTGCTTATCCAATATTTCTTTGCTGATTATCCAATGCTCTGTATTGATTATCCAGGACTTTTGTACTGTTTATCCAGCCAATGTACAGCAATATCCAACCGTTTGTAATCGTTATCCAGGATCTTTGTACTAATTATCCAACTTGTTACACCTGATTATCCGAATATTTTATAGTGATTATCCAGTTAAAAAAATGCAAGTACAATCTTTAACCTGAATATCCATGAGTTTATACTTGTTATCCAAAACCTCAATACTGTTTATCCATATGTAACCAATGCTTATCCACCATGTGGACATAACAAAATAAGGATTCAGAGAGGGCTTCCAAAAAGATATAACAAAAGAAAATATCCATAAGAAAATGGCTATCCAAATGGCATGTTCATTGGGGGGCTTCGCCCCCCATGATAAACTAAACGACTCCCGGGGCTACCGGAATCGCAGGTCACCAACCTGCCCCGGCTGCGCCGCCTCGCCAAACACACCAATGTAGCTAAGGTAATCCTTTTTCGTGTGTGTGTAAGGAAAGTGTGTGTGTAAGGAGAGTGTGTTATTGCGTTAAGAGGGGACACAAATTACTTGTATAAATCCCCCCGTGATAAACTAAACGACCCGGCTGCGCCGCCTTTCGTGGTTGCGTCGCCCCCATGCCTAACATGGCAAATTTTATAAATAGTATTTAATTGAATGAGGGGAAGTTTGCTAAATGATGGAGAACAAAAAATGAATAAGGGACAGCTTGATAACCAGTGTAAAAAATACGGACAAGGATATCCAAGAAAAATATAAAAGGAAAAAAATGAAATTTTGCAACTAGTTATCCAGCTGTGTGTAACTGGTTATCCATAATGTGCACACTGGTTATCCACTATGTCCATACTGGTTATCCAACAGGTTAATAATGGTTATCCATGTGTGTGTAACTGGTTATCCATAGTGCCAACACTGGTTATCCACATGGTGAACACTAGTTGTTCATAGTGTGGAAGGGAAATTTATATATGCCGCGTTTAAAAAATAAAGAAAAAGAAGATGAATTATCTAGCGAACTCACGCTATTCTAATAGAGTAAAGTACATGCGTAAGGGGATACACGGTGCCCTCGGGTGTACCAGATAATTTGCCTACATAACAACATAGAACAAAAATTACCACAACCATTCTTGTTTTAAATTTGAAGGATTTTGTAAAAGTTTGGGATATTTTAAAAAATTATAAAAAGAATTAAATTTCCACTATTTACCACCACCAGGCGATGACAACCCAATCGGATCCCGGTTAATTTGGTCGAAAGATTGTCAGAATTTGGGATCTCGATTAATTTGGTCAAAAGATGGTTAGAATTTGGTCACCGACTGGCATTAGTCGACGGTCTCATAATAACAGGTAATGATTATTCAAAATAAATAAGATAAATTTTGAGATAACATTTTTAAATTTGAATAAAAAAGTTGTATTAATGTTAAATTTTTTGTCTAGAGCTTTAACTTTAAGAGAGATAAGGAATAAAACCCAAAAAAATCAAAGCATATTCTTCTACATGCTAACTTTGTAAATCGAACAGAAATACTATATATAAGAACGTTGCGAAATCTGCGACAAGGAGGTTCCATGGTCTAGCGGTTAGGACACTGGACTCTGAATCCAGTAGCCCGAGTTCAATTCTCGGTGGAACCTTTTTTGCGGTCTTTTGATTTTCATACTTTTCTTTTTAGGGTGTGTGAGATTTATTTTCTTTTAGTAAATTGAGGTAACAAATAAATGGCACATTTATGGTTTTTTGCTAATGTAATGAATAGCAAATAAATCTAGTAAGGCGAAAAATGTGCTAAAATTTCATGAAGTTACACTAACAAGAAAAACTTCAAATAGGAGTACATATGAATTTCAATAAAAATCTCAAAACTTCAATATATATAGGCAAATTAATAAACTAACAATATTTGTTTTTCTTTTTTTAGTTTAAGTAACACTCCAATGAATGGGCAACAGAAACAAAAATACAACTCCCCTATTGGCCAAAATTCACTTGTGCGCGAACAGTAATTGTTAAAAAAACAACCAAAGTCAGTAATTAATTGCTTATTAACTTCTCTTGTCCAAATCCGAAGATCCTAATATAATCCACTTCCTAGTATTACTCGCTTTCCGGTCAGAAAATATATTTCATACAGTCCAACCCGCAGGGAAGCTGCTACTTTCGATTTTCAAAATCTCAATTGAAATAACCCCTCTTTCTGAAAAGTCGCCAAATTTTTTCCTTTCCACAGCTTAGTTCGTTGTCAGTTAGTCTGTTGGTTATGGAAGGGGAAGAATCAATCCCTGACAGCAAACGTAGGAGAATCGAAGAAACAGTGGTGAACATCCTCAAAGAATCCGACTTGGAAACTGCCACCGAGCATTCCGTCCGAGCCGCCGCTTCCCAACTCCTCGGGTCCGACTTATCTGACGGACCCGACAAATGGGTGGTCAGAAGGGTCATCGAATCTTTTCTCCTCTCCACTGCTGCAGACATGGTGGCATTACTCCCACCAGCCTCCAGTGGTATCAGTGATGGCCGGGTCATCTGTAAAGTGAGTTGTTAGGTTGTTAGGTTTTTAGATTTTGTTTCCTTTCTTTCTTGTTCTTTTAGCTTCATTTAAACTGAGTCTTATGAAATTTTTAATTGTGGGATTTACAAAATCCCCTTTCTTGGATACGTTTCGAGTGAATAATTGTAAGTCAAGTGAGATAATCAATGCTGATTATTAGGGCGGATTAATTGTGTTACCTGTTTGCAGTTAGCCACCCTTTGATTCTAATGATAGGGATTGTTGGGGGATTTGCGATGACTGCTTGATTTTTGGTTTTAAAAATGTGGGCTTGACTAGACTCCAGTTCCCTCAATGAGGCTCCTTTCTTCTTTATTTCCACAAGATGGAAACTGTCGGATTGAAAATTAACTCTTTGTTTGTAGTATCTGTTCGGTACAGGGATGAATCTTGGACATGTGTGTGTGAAATTATAAAGTTCTCTTTGGTGATTTTTGTAGTGAAGTGAAGGATCCAGGCTTATTCCATTAACTTAAATCATAGAATCTACTTTGAAGTTGCTAATTTTGCTTAGTTCCATGACATCTTCGTATGTTTGTTCTGTCCCTTTTTGTGCTTGTTTTGTTCCTTTTAATGCCCTGGAGAATGATAAAGGGGTATAGTTTCAGTTCAATATTTAGTCTTGATTTGTAGTTTGAGTTAGTGCACTGGTTTTTGAAGTCCCTCCAGGTCAAAAGTGTTCAAAAAACTGATTATCTGACCAGGTTTTGGATCCGTGACGCTTATGAATGTCTTGTTTGATCTGCGTTCCTTGTTTGAGTCCTTCTCTGTTTGTGGCAAAGAGGGGGATTTGCTCCCTGTCAAAGTAGGGTTTTCTTTTCTTGCCAAGCAACTTTAAGAAACGGCAACTTAAGTTGCTAGTTCGAAGTTTCCTTGCATGATTCTGATTTCTGTTATCAATGAGGTAATATTGATATTACGTTTTCACCACAGAATACAACCATGGGATCAGTGGGTTGCCTAAAATTTACTGAATGCTTTTTCTTTTCTTTTTACCCCCCTCTTTTTCCCGTATAAAGCTAATGAACTTTCCCTTACAAGGTTTTCGATTTTTCCAATTTCTTTTGCAGTTATCAGACAAGAGGAATGTAGCATTACATGATTATAACGGGAAAGCCTTGGTCTCGATACGTGATTATTATGAGAAAGATGGAAAGCAGTTGCCTTCTGGAAGAGGTAACGTTGCTGAGCCTGATACCATGTTTTATGTTGTAAGATTTGTCATAAAATACCAAGCTTTGTGTGTCAAAGTTGATGTTGGGCAGAAGATACCTAAAACTGATTTAGGGGAAGTTCTTCTTTTGCAACGTCGTAAAAAATAAGCACTCTACTCTTTCCATGCATGCGAATAGTTTTAATGCTTTTTCTTTTATCTATTTATAAGGTTCTTGACATTTCCTTGCCCATCTGAACTTGAGTTTCCTAGGTTTTAATATATTTTTGTCCTTTTTGTACCCACTTATTTAGGTGTTAGGTACTTACGTGTAATGAATATGGTTGGAGCAGAAGCTTATACTTTTTATGATTCAACAAATTGGAAGAGTTATTTGTTAGATCTTCCAGTTTTTTTGGATTTTTTGCATGAAAGATTGCATCTTTGGAAATCCCTTAGGGGAAGGACAACATGAAACTTTGTTGTGTAGCAGGCATTTTAATCATGTAATCTTTTGTGAATCTGTACGGGGCTCCTTAGTCCTCAGTGGCAAATTTTTTTCTTGCTTGCGTAGTACGTTTTCCCTTCATTGTCCCACAATGCACATTCAGACAAACTCAAACGGATTTTTGTATTTTACTTTCCACGTAGAATAAACACCTTTGCTTTTGCAGAAATGGAGAGTATGTTTACGAAACCTTTTGCTAAATGCTCAAGAACTAAAAATTGCATACTAATAAATCTTTGTAAAATAGTAGATTTGTTTTCTGAAAATATATGCACTAATAAATGTTTGTCTGTCCCAATCAGGAATTACTTTGACAGGTAGACAGTGGTCGTTATTCAGAGACAACATTGGCGCAATAGAGAAGGCCATCTCAAATTTGGATGCAAAGATAAGGTGACATCTTATTTCCATTTATGAAGCTTGAGCTTTATATGTGAATTTTCTTAATAGTAACAAAGAAATGAGACACAGAAATGAATAAGATTTTCCTTTCTTGCTCTGATTGTGTATATTCCTTTTTTATTCGGGTTTGTTATCAAAACTTAAGATTTATAAATTCATTCAAACCAAATATAGCGTCTTCATATGGTAATGCAACATGCATATCCAGTGAACTTTATTTAAGTGGCGGTTCAACTATTTTATTCATTAAGATGATGTTATTAGGTCATCAGCTGCTGTAGTAGAGAGGAAGCAGTCAGTCACGGATGTCTTGGATACTTCATCGGGTAATGACATTGCTGCTACTCTAGGAACTGTAGCATCAGATCAAAGCAAGCAAATTACGTTGCCAAATGTATTGGTTTCTGAGGCGGCGGCTGGAGGCAGAAAAGTTGTCCCCGAGTCTGTGATAGCTCCAGAAGGAAGTCCAACACGTCCAGCAGAACCATTTCCAGTCGAATCTGTTGGTCCAGTGGATTCTCAAGGAGACAGGTCCCATAATTGGACAGCTGATATTCCTCGTCAGAGCCTGACTCCCTTGATGACTACCCGTCTAGATGGGAAAAATTACCATTCTTGGGTGCATCTGATGGAATTCTTCCTAAATCAAGTTAAGGTTGCATATGTGCTTCGTCATCCGTGTCCCAGCACTGAAAAAGCGATGAGCTTTGAGGAGGCCATACAAACCAAAGCTGCCATACGGAAATGGAATGATGATGAGTACATATGCCGGCACTACATCTTGAACTCCCTGTGTGACAATCTGTTTGTTGAATACTCAAAGAAGGGTCACAATGCCAAAGACCTCTGGGAGGAACTGAAATTGGTTTACTCAGATGAGGATTTTGGAACGGCGAGGTCTCAGATCAGCAAATATGTTCATTTTCAGATGGTCGATGGCATTTCCGTGGTTGAGCAAATACAAGAGCTGCAGAGGATTCTAAACGCCATCATGTCTTCTGGAATTTGGATTGATGAGAACTTTCATGCCAGCGTCATCATCTCGAAGCTCCCGCCTTCATGGAAGGACTACCGGGCAAAATTGATGGCTGAGGATGAAGTTTTACCGTGCAACATGCTGATGCATCGCCTGAAGCTCGAAGAAGAGTCGCGGAACCAGCGCATGAAGGATAAGCATAGTTTGGGGGTGCGGAACAATCATCAAGTCCCAAAACCAAAGAACACTCCTAGTGGAGGAGTGGCGGCGAAGAAGAAGGTAGTATGCTGCTATACATGTGGTAAGGAAGGCCATATATCCAAATACTGTCCAGATAAAATGAAGAACAATGGGATTGGTAGGAAGGAAAATGAAAATGGTGGGCAGGTTACTGATGCTTCTACCAAGGAGGAACAAGCAAAATAACAACCTCCTTTTAATAGGTTGATTGATTTTCATTGAGAGATTAGAGTTAAATTGTAGACATCATCTTGTACAAAGAAAAGGTGTTTTTTTTTTTTTTGGGATTTGGGATGTTGTTTGTGCTAATTCCATTTAGAGGGACTGACTGAAACAGCTAAATCAGGTCAGATAGTGGGGAAGACCGGAAGAGTCTTGACTCTTGATTCCTATAGTTCATACTCATATAGCACTCGACAACCACTGTTGCAAGAACAAGTTTTCATCTTTTGATTTTTATTTCCGTTCCCAATTTTGAGGTGTGGTTTCTAACTTATACACCTCAAGTAATGTTGTGCCGAATAAAAATAAATAAAAAAAAAAACCATTTACAGGGAATGGAATAAACTGAAATGGGCGGTAAAGAAGTGTGCTGGCCGGGGACTGGATTCGAAATGGGCTTCTCTCTAACTTCCAACTTCTTCGCCATTCTAGTCCATATACACTAGAACATCCACGATAAATTAATAATCGATAAATTAATTATATCAATAAATTAATAATTTTTTTCGGTCTGAAGTCGGAACCAATATAAAAAATAAAGATAATCGATAAAATAATAAGAAAATAATTTTTTAAAAAATTCCTATGTAAATATAAGTCAATATCATAAATAAATAATTACTTGAAATAAAAAATATATATGAGTTACTCCCTACATTCCAAAATAAGTGTCATCCTACACTTTGCACATAATTTAAGAAACTATTAATTAGGGTAATAAAATTACTTGAATATCCTCAACTAACTCCGTTAAAACAATGTCCACCGATGGTATTAATTCTTTTGAGGGTAATTTTAGAAACTTTGGACAAAAAATATATTGAAATGTGAGACGACACTTATTTTGAAATTTCTTCATTTTGCTAAAACGACACTTATTTTGGAACGGAGGGAGTAGTAAAATATGAATCTAGCGTTTTTGTTTTTCTTGAAATTTATATCTAAAGACATTGTAAATGTTATGATTTTTTTGCATGATATATCCAGCCATTGACGAGAGTTTAAAGATTTCTCAGAAAAAGGTCAAATCTTTTTTAACAGAGGCATGTTACGTAGATTGAGTAGGTGATAAAATTTAAGATGATGAGATACATAGAAATAAAAGAATATAAATAGTATATAGCTAAGCTTAAAAGATTAATAAGATTCTTTTGGATTTTCTTTAAATTAATAATTATTTATTTTATCGATATAATAATTTTTTAGAGTCCTAATAGTATTAATTTATAGATGTTTAAGTGTATCATCATCTGTTCGGAATGATCACATTATGTAAATTTTTTACTGAAATATAATTTATATTAAAAATGAAAATCCAAAATTGAAAAATTATTTTAGATTGAAGGGTCAGCAACTTTTGCACTTTCCTTCTCTCAAAGAAAAAATAAAATAAAATAATTATCCAAAATGCGGGCGAATCAACAAAAGGGAGGGGAAACCCCCTAACCTTAAGCTTAGGTATGCATTTTTGTGGAAGTTGTCCAAATCCAATTGGTGGGTTTGCGGTTTGCACATGCTTGATAGTTTGATTGACTCCACACTTGAAAGAGTTTGAGACACATACTGGTACCAATGTATTTGTTGAATCTTTTTTATGAGATATAAATTTTTGAAAAGAAAATGATAAATGATCGTTCTGTTATAATAATATTACTGTGATTATTATGAGTGATACTTGGACGATTACCCTCATCTTATACATAAGTAAGTAATACTACAAATAATATATTAAAGTCCAACAACCATCCCATGCTTTTTTTTTTTTAGTTTTTTTCCCTTAATAATTTGAAAACAAAGAGGTCCACTGTTTTCCTTCGTTGTTGTTTTTTTAAAAGAAAAATTTGTGGACACGCAAAATACAACTCATTTCTTATATATATGTGGTTCACTGAATCTTGTTAACTCTGAACCTTGTCCGAACATATGCAAATTGGATATTTTATTTTCTTCTTCCTTTTTTTTTTTTTTTAAAAAAAAAGAAAAACTAAAATAAAAGAAAGAATCAACAATATATAATGAACAAATAGACCAGTATGTATTGGAGATAATGTAGGTGGGTTTGGTGATGGTTAATATAAATATGAGGGAGACAATTTAGCATGGGCACAAAAGTTGAAGCAACAATCGTTTTTTAATTTATTTATTAAAAAAAAAGAGAGGAAAAGAATGGTATAATCCAAACATGTTCATGAATTTGGATAAATTTGAAGGCGGAGGTTACGTAGAATGTAAAAGTAAAGAATAATGGCATTCAGAAAGAATAAGAGAGGGGGGAATGGTGATTTCATGTGTGTTTTGATTGATTTTGGGAGTGGTGAAGTCGACGAGTGTGTGTTTAATTGTGGTTACATATGTATCACGTTTCTTCTTCCACACACTGTTCCAAACCCAAAAAAAAATACACCCTTTTTTTTAATAATCCTCTGGTGGTTAACTATTCTCTACGATCATCAATCCATGACTTAAGCGTGAGTCGACTCCCATATAATAATCAGATTAATGTGCAAAGTTAGGTATGATATTTATATTTGTAATTAAAGAAGAATTTATGACAGGACTCAGGAGGAGAGAAGATATGTTGTATCTGGTCTTTGTTCCATCCGTCTCTTATCAACACACACACACACACACACACACTCCACACCGTATAGATTAGATTGATGGATGGGATGGGAATCGGTTTCACTGCCCCTATTATTGTATTGAATCAATGTGAGAGAGAGTGTCACGCGATTTGGGTGAGTAGATAGATAGATAGATAGATAATTTCACACCGCATTTTCCACGCCTCCCTTTGTTTTTCCCAAATGTCATGTATGTATGTATGTCGGTCCATTCCCCTCAGCCCACAACTTTGTCCTGGATTGCCCAATCATTCTTTTTTTATAAAAATTGCTTTGCTTTCCCCTTTCCTTTCTTGGGGGCTTCTGTTCTGTTCGTGAAAATGACATCATTGCTGTGTTACTACTCCTACTACACACCTGTTTTTCTTTTTTTTTTCTTTTTCTTTGGCAGTGAAATAAGGAACGTTTTTAGAATGTTTGGACTCTTCAAAAAAGGAATTCTCAAATTTGCAAGTGAAATGAATCTGACATGTAATCTTAAACACCCCCACCCCCAACAAGCAAGCTCTAGTTCAATCCAAACTTAAACAGCACCTCAAACAATACAATCACTACCCCCTCATTCTGACTATATTGTGTTTTTTCCAGAAACAGAAAACAACACAATACCCGAGGCACACCACCACACATGAAGTCTTTGACAATTATCAAATTCATCATTGAGCTTAACAGTAACCAATACCACCTCCTTTCCTACGTCCACGAATTCATTGTGCACAATAAAAGAACATCAGCAACTTGCTTGTTTGTGTATACTATCGTATAAACAAAGACCAACAACAAATCAACAATACTGCTACCAATCCTAAGGTGTCATGAAAAAACACCCCCAAAAAAAAATAATTAAACAAAACTTATTGCTCTAATTTCTAGCTTCAACTACTGCTGTGTACCAAAAATCTCTGCATAAGCATTTCCATTTTTCCTTTCTTTGCACTACAATTTTATCCCCTAATAATCATAATCTCAAAAACATGATACTAAATTTTCCAAGACTAACCAGAGAAGATCAATCACAACTGCTGCGATGATGAGGCGGATGATTCGCAGCCACGAGATGAAAGTGCCGCAATCAGCTTCTCCTTCGTCAACTTCTGCTCGGATCCTAGGGATTTCACTATAAATGTATGAAATACTTTGTCACTTGCTGTGGTCAATTTAGATTCGAGCACGTTGACCTCAGCCTCTTTGAACGCCTGCACAATTCCCGCTGCAGGATGAGAATCCAGCGGGCAGCTCACTTTTACTATAACTTCATCCGCGGTAGTCTCGATATCAATCATACCACATGTTTGACCTTGCCCATGATAGTCAGAACTAGGGCTGGCTTCCGAAGAAGGCAATCCCGCATCTCTCACTCCAATTCTCTCCCTCTCGCATTCCATGTCCTTGACCTTCTTTTGTAGCTCAGTTATGTATGCGATGGCATCCCCCAAGAGCGAAGCTTTATCCATCTTCGAGATATTAGGTACAACGGCTCGTAATGCATAGAACCGCTGGTTCAGCTTTTCACGGCGCTGTCTCTCTGCCTCCACATGATTTAGGGCCTCTTCTCTTCCATTGGCAGGTTTTCGGCCACGCTTCCTAGGTCTTTTATCATCTGACAGGACAACAATGTCATCCTTACAAGAAACCTCAACATCTGAATGCTCAGAATCGATAGAGACTGGCCTGGAGGTTGTCCCTCCGGTGAAATCGATTTGCATCTTCGCAGGCTTCTTATGATGCTGAAAATTGTTGCTGAGCAGGAAGTCATTATTCCTATTTCCCTTGGCAAGTCCAAGCCCGGGCAGATTGCCTGCTTGTGTTGTGATCGGACTGCGAATTTCAACGGCATTATTACCCGGTTTGGCATGACTGAAAGGTGCCCATGAAGCCCCGTGGAGCCCATTTTGAGGATTCGGAAGAGCAATTCTGTTGGTATTAGTGTAAGCAACATCCCAATGCCTATCAACAGGCTTCCTAATAATAGAAAGCTTCTCCCTTGATTGAGGACTACTACCAAGGTTCAAATCTTGCCCAAATATTTTATGTGAGATTGATAGAGGCAAATTCCTGTCCGTTCTGTCACCTACTAATGAAGGCACCGTGGCTGCCGCCACTTGCTTTGCCCTAACTAGCGAGGAAAACGACGAGAAGGAAGATTTCACAGACTGCATCAGCTGCAGGCTTTCGGGTATACATCTAACTGAACCTAGTTCCACAACCCCAACATCGGTTGGAATCAAAACTATTGTTTGCATACCAGCAGACCTTGCAAGGAAAGACCTGACGCAGTAATCCGAGGATGACGTCAACGCATCTGCAAACCACAAATGCTTTCCAGAACCAAAAGACTTCCCTGGACCGCCTTCTCCTTTAGGGAATGAAAAGTACATGGATGCAAGGAAGAACATCTCAGTATCAGTCACCCTATCCAATCCAAAAGCGTAGCTATCTTCCTCCGAACCCCCAAAACAAGTATGCAGTTTCTGAAGAACCCTTTTTCTCATCCTCTGTTGTGTCTCATCCTCGAGCCTAAGATTAAGGATTCGGGTCACGTCAGATTCCTCCCCTTCCCTAGGTTCCCTGCAACATCCATCTCCCCACCCTAACACTAACTCTCCAGACTTAGACTTCGAAATTTGCCAGAAAATAGCGTAATTCCAGCTGAAACTCGAAGAGTTAGGACGCTCTACTAGATCGGAAAGCTTATTCTGTAAATTCTCATCATTTGCCATTGCCATCAATGAACCTTCAGCAGTGAGAGAGCTGGAAAACAAGTAATCAAAAGCCTTTGTACCCAAAACCGCAGCCACCAAAGTCTTATCTTCATCACTCCAAACCAAACCCCCCATACCAACCTCAAATTTCATCTCCAAAAACCTACCAAATCAATAACAAGGGAAATTTAAAAAGGATTCCAATTTTCAATTTCATTACCCAATCCATTGACAGCATTAGACAAAGAAATTTGAGAAAGTAAAGGGTATTCTAATTGATTGTTAAACATGCAAGTTGATTGTTTTGAAGCACTGTTACATTTGCAGCCCACCAAAAAATAAAAAAAGACAAAAAACAAAAACAAAACAGAAAATTGCAGAAAAAACCAGGACTTTGATTTTTTATCTTTTAATAGCATGAAAGAATCCCGTCCAATGAATGCTTCCCCCTCCCCCATTCCGAATTGGTCAGAACCAAACAAATTTCAGATCTCAAAAAACCTCCAAAAACTAACAAGTAAAACAGCCTAGAATCAATAACAATCCAATCGCGAATGCCTAACACTGTATAATCCAAGGTACGGAAGCTACACCGAATTAATACATAGATAACAATTGAATAATACACACCAGAAAGCAAAAAGGAGGAGCCAAAGTCGCCACCGCCTCTCTTCTGAGCTGAACTGAAGATTTATCCAGGAATAATAATAATGAAGAAAATAGCTCCGATTGGGCGAACCCAGGCCAAAATATTCCCAGGAAAAGAAAAATATATAGATAGAGAGAAGGGAAATAAAAAAATCCTTTCTTTCTATATTGCACAAGCCAAAGATACAAACTTTCAGAATTTCCCTGCAATATTTATTAAAATACTGCAAATGAAGAAATTCGAGCACGGAATAATTGATACATTGATTTTTTTTTTTTCTTTTTTTCCTTTTATATGTGAAGAAACGGGAAAATTTTCTTTGGAGGGGACTGGGAATTTTTTCTTTTTTTTGGGGCAATGAATCTCAATCCATTTTTATTTGTTTAAAGGAGTCTGAAATTGAGATGAAGAAGAAGTATGAAAGTGTTTCGTGAGGGGAGTCAACCGGTAGAAGTAAGTTCTGCGGTTAGTATGGTTAAAGTTGAGTAACCATGGTTAGCTTTAAGGAGATATATGTACACGAGTCCAAAACAGCCCATCCCATTTTTTGAGTTTGACCTCTTTTTTTTTTTTAATCTCTTTTTCTTTTTCTTTTCATGTTTTGCCCCTTTCTTTTTATTTTTGCCTTCTCTTTATTATTACTCCTGTTAGTTTTTATGGGTTATGATTTTCATCTGGACAGTTCTATGATCCTCACACGATTAACTAATTAAGCACTTCATCATTCCAAAAGAGGGAGTAAAAATTAACTAATTTTTACATTTGTTGTTTTATAATGTGCGTGGTTGTATTGCATGAAATACCTAAAATTGAAAATTTTATGGTATTTTTGTCAATATAAACCTTAAAATACATCCCAAACATAAATTAGATATCATCATTTTGATAGAAGTTTTGAAGGTGGCATCCCGACGTTTAACGTGTGAGTACAAATAAATATGGTTCTTTCACCATTTTGTTTAAGACAAAAAGTTTTTAAATATACATATGTTTTATGCCATAATATGTGCAAACTTTTTTGTGCTATTATAACATCCATCTTGTGCGAATAGCTTTTATTTCCGAGAAACAAAAATAATTTATTATCACGAGATCCAGGCAGTCATTTCGTAATGACGGGAGCTAGTTTTTTTTTTTATATTTCTTTTAAATAAAATTTACAAAATACTCTGATCAAATGGTAATGATATTAACTCCATATTGGATTTTTGCAAGAAAATAAATATATTTTAATATATATATATATAAACACACACACATATATATATAAAGAGAGTTTTCTTGCAGTGATATTAAGGATCATTTGTGACACAATCCAAGTACTTATTATAAATTATATAATTTGTGTTGATACACATACTATTCACAAATATTTTTAAACTTATATATTTTAGGACTAAGGGTTCACTTTTTTCGGGTTATGGCCTATTGATTTTAATTTTGATTATTACTCCCTCCATTTCAAAATGCAAGTCACTTTAGACTCTGCACGTAAATTAAGGAGACAATCATTCAACAATTAATTTATGTGTTAAATATTTATTCTACCCCTCATTAATTACATTGAAACTATAAACAAAACTAAATGAAAATAGATTGACATCATTTATTGAAGTTAAAGTTATAAAAAAAAAAATTTATTAATTTGCTTAAAATTTGTAAAACGACCTACATTTTGGAAAATCTGTCCAAACCTAAAACCTAGAAATTGAAATGGATGGAGTAACAATTTTAATAAAAACAATCAAATTTTAATTAAAAATAAAATATCGATATGAAAAAACAAGTAAGATTATGAAAATTATCTATATTAAAAATATGTGATTATGGTAAATATTTTAGTACAAATTATATAATTTTATAAAAAAATAATTAGATTGTGTTGCGAAGAATTGTGGATCGCATGAACGTAAGAAAAAGAAAAGCATTGCCGCCAATAATTGTTTATTAATAGTTATAATCCTTTTAAAACTATTTATTCATAAGAATAAGAACAATTAGTTAAATTATTTAGAAACATTAAAAAAATGCGATATATGTAGTGAAACGCAATAGATAAAAAAAAAATAATGAGGCATGGGTAATGATATTATAACTTCTCTATGTTTTTGGCACTTTGTCCTTGAAATTTTATCTTTTCTTAAAATTACATTTTTTTACCTTTAGTTATTTTGCATAATGCATTTTCACTATATACATTACTCCCTCCGGTCCTTAATATAAGACATTTTGATTTGTCATATATTCACCTAGTACGCACTTTTGATTGACAAAATAACCTTAAAAATATATTTTCATAATCATTATTGTTCTCTTGATTGTTATGAAATATATTTAAAGTTTTTCTTATAAAGTAAAAATACGTATTAGATGAAATCTAGGAAAAGTCAAAATGACTTATAATAAAGACGGAGGGAGTATAAGATTAGCTACTGAAATACGGGGAAAAAAAATCAATTTGTGTTCCTTAACAAGAGACAATTGAACTCATTAGGGTTTCTTTTTTTGAAAACCATTGAACTCATTAGTTATTTTTAAGGAAGGCCGCAAAGAGTGGGCTGCTGAAATTTGACATGGATTTTTGTTATTTATTACGTACTACGAATCAACCAAAAGGAAAAAACAGAAAGAAGTCAGTACATGAATTGGCATCACTGATAATGCGAAGCGTGTTTGTAGGCCTAATTAAGAATGAGTAATAATCCCACATGTGATTAGAATAATATGGGATTAAAAGAGACAAGGAAAGTGACAAATGATTAAGGAATCAATGGAGTATTCCTGAACAAATAGACTCATCGTTAAAGAAAGTATTAAAAGGAAAAAAAGAGAGAACATCCGAGGAACCTAAAAAGAGTTGCAAAGAGACATATTAAGGACAGATTTTCAAAGACAGTTGGTTAAAGCTTTAATTTAATCAGGAGTTAATGTTTTGCCTTACGAGTACAATCTAAGCTAAAGGGCAGCAAAAAGATTTGCAAATCCGAAATGGACGAGACTAGTAGTTAAAATTAATTTAATATTCTAGATTTCCAAAAATTATTGTATACAATTGATGTAAACTCCAGTAGGGTTTATTATTAGGTAAATACTAAAAGATAATGTATTCTAAATGGCAAGAATAGAAGATGGAAAGATTATGAGGAAATTCGAACTTCGTGAAAGATACGATTTCCTTAAGACAGATTAGCCCTCTCCCGAATGTGCAAGAGATTTAGTGAGCTTCTATCTCCTAGGATACAACGAATTCGTAAAGATTCTTTTGCACTAAGGATCTTCACCAACGAACTAGAACCTTAGAATTCAAAGAACACCAAAAGAAATGGGCTAGAAAGGCTAAGAAGAAAGCTAATAGAGTTTGGAAATTTTTGGATGATTTGTTTGTTAAAAATGAGCCACTATTTATAGGTGAAGAGTTACTTGAAATAGTAGAATTGTTCTATTCATTCTCCCAAGTTAATTCAATTAACTTAGTTAGATACAATATTTCACCAAAACCAAAGAGGTTTCATTCATGAACTTAATCTAACTATGGATATGAACATTCATCCCCCTTACATCCCATTAATATTGATTCATGAATTCAGTTCATTCAAATGAATCTGCAAGGACTCTTCATCTACTTGAAAAATAAATCAAGATAGATTCATGACTCGGGTTGATCAGGTCCGACGTACTCATGAATTCAAAGGTTTTATACATTTCACGTAATGTCTCTAATTTCATTTTCTAATTAATGAGAAACCAAAATTCTCATTCACATTAGCTCAAATTCTAACATTTATCACTTTTTTCCATCACCCTACTTATTGTATCTGGTTGCACAATTCTATGTGATACTATGTAATATTTTTCTCATAGATGTCTGGATAAAATTTAATTTAACGTCGAGTGGTACTAAATTTTTAGACGTCTTTGAAAGAATTATGTGACAATGAAATGGCAGGTGTGGGTGCAAATACTAAAGGAACGGATGACACATGTTTTTGTGAAGGAGAAGCAACCAATGGAGAGGATTCTGATGAAGGGAGGGATCGTGAAATAAGGAACGAGGGATTTTTAAAAGGAGATTGGGAAGGATTGTTTTGGGGAACTGAAGAGAGTTGAGGAAATGGAAAACCGCGACCCCTGCCACGGCCATGATTGGAAGACGGCTGCAATTGAGAAGGGGTATTGGACTGCTGCTGTGGAAGGTCAGTGAAAGATGTCGCGACCAAAGCGTTGGTAGCCGTGGAGAGGGAAGAAGGAGCAGTGTGCTGAAGTTGCACTTCATACAGGAAGAGCATTGATCGAGCTTCAACAAAGTTGGGTAAAGGAACGCGATGGCTAATGGTAGTAGAGACAGACTGGTAGGTCGAAGGAAGACCAGCCAGAATTTGAAACACCAAGTCATCGTCGAAGATGGGAGAACCAATGGCTGTTAATGAATCAGCCAACATCTTAAGCTTGGTAACATACTCATTAATGGTTAATTCCCCTTTCTTTAAGCTATGAAACTCCAATTTCAATTAGAGAAGGCGGGAACCAAGCTGATCGTGGAAGAGTTTCTCAATGGTGAGCCACACGTCGCGGGCAGTAAGGGAAGAATTGGGCCGAACTATGACTTGCAAAATTTCGATGGAAACAGTGGCTTGGATCCGAGTTGATGAGGAAGTGCCGTCAGAGGCAGCGAGAGTTGATGGAGGACAAGGATCGGAGCCATCGATATGACCAATCACGGCATGTTCGCGAAAGACAGGAAGAAAAAGCTCTTTCCATAACATGTAGTTTGTGAAATCCAGAACAAGAGTCACATAATTCTTAATGTTAGAGAGACCAATAGCCGGATGAGAAGGTGGTGTCGGAAAAGAATTGGGTGGTATGGCCTCGGTTGATTGAAGATCAGTTTGCTGTGAGACAGCAGAGGTTACGGCGGAGTTCATCATAGCGACAGGGAGGCAAAGCCGAAGAGAAGAAGCAGCAGGTTTTTTTTTTTTTTTTGAACTAATGAAACAGTTGCGGCAGCAAAAGGGCAGACAAAAGGTCACCGGAGATTAGCGCAGTGGATTAGCGTGTTTGACTTCGGATCAAAAGGTCGTGTGTGTGTGGGTGTGTGCCGGATGCAAAAGGGCGGCGCCGACAGGAAGTTCAAGAAAGACTGGATGATGATGATGGTGAACAGCAGCAGAAGACGAGCAAAGGAGATCCACCACCGACGAGCAAAGGAGATCAAGCAAAGCAAGGTTTTTTTTTTTTTTTTGAACTAACGAAGATCGCCGCCGACGAGCAACACACCTACTGCAAAAAATCCGCAAGTAGGGAAGAAGAAAATTGAGATTTGACACAATGATGGAGATCCGCCAGCAAGGAAGAAGACAATTGATAGTTGAGATGATGGTGGAGATCCGCCGGAAAATTGAGGAGAATATTCCAACGCCGGAAAATTGAGGAGAGTTGGGGCTTTCGGCGGTTCGGCAAAAGAAGAACAGGGGAAGTCGGCAAGGGAGAGAAAGAAAAGAAAGATGATGGCAGAAACCTTAAAAAATTGAGAGGCCATAAAAGAAGGATGATACCATGAAAGAATTATATTGTGTGTATTATTCACATGATACATTGTGGTATTTATTATACAATAGTGTAACAATCCTAGCCGTCTACATGGAAAACCCTAATTAGGGTTTCGATTATTTCCATATTCTATCAGTCTTAAAAAAAAAAAGGAGAGAGGCAACGTTGAATTGAAATCAAAGGAATAAAATAAAACATGTCCAGTTTAATGTTGAATTAATTGAATGAAATGAAAGTTGATGGAAAAAAAAAAAAATCAATTGCAAACGTGAATCATGAGGGAGAAAAAAATACTAGTATAAATAAATACAAATGAGTTGAAATGTTAAATTGGGGAGAGTAATTGACACACATTACACATTTTCTATTTTTAAGGTTTTCTTTTTGTTGTTGATCTTGTCCCGTAAGTTCAGATCAAGCGCAGAAGAAGAAAACAAAGTGCAGTTAGGCAAACCTCAACGTCATCAGCTGTCGTACATCTGGGCAAACGATCCGACGGCTGTGAAGCGGTCCTCATGAAACATATGGACTCCCATATTTATTAGTTTTTTTTTTTTTGGATTTGCTGCCGCCAAAATCGGGAGGAGGAGTGACGCGCATGTTTTTGCCGATTTAAACAACTACTTCTACTAAATGAAACGGATTTATCACACGTTAAAGTAGTGGGCAAAAAGAAATAAAAGCACAAAACAGTAAGACTATTATTCAGGTCGTCCCAAAAATATAATTTACTTTGTTGTATGCTTCGTGATTTACAATTTGAATTATTCTTTGGTGTTTGCAGAATAGAGAAAACAATATCTATGATTTAACATTCCTAATAATAATACTAGGAACTAAGTACCTAATTTTTTAAAGATACAAATGTAATTGGAATTTGCGTGACGAATATCACCGATTAAAGTATTACTCATGTGGGGAGGCATTACTAGTATGTGCGAGTGTGACAGATTATTTAGTATCCTTAATGTCTCAGAATTTTAAGGTTGATTCATTTATTATTTTCTCCCGTGAGAATTTGATTGTGCTTGGAATAACATGATATCGTAAGCGTTTTTTAGTCTCAAGATATGTTGAATTAGTATTTCTCTTTTAGTATTAAAAAAAGAAAACGTAAAATAGTCCATGAATGCGGATCCATTTTAATTAATATATATATATATATATATAAATGTCATCGTAGTTATTGTTTTCTTTAAAAAATAGTCTCCTCTGCTGCATGGGTCTAATTTAATAAAGTGATTACAACTTTATCGTGAAATTGTAGTAAAACTAAAAATAAAAATTGAACGATGAGGTATTTTTCTTAACTGAATTATTTGGAGTAAAAAGAGAGGAGTGGAAATATTAAAAACACTAATTTGGATGTGATTTTTTGAGAATACATGTATAGTTAGGGTGGTTAAGTTATTGGTTAAGTGGTTATCACAATCAGACGAAAGGGCGGATCACGTGCTTCTCATAGCAATAAACATGATCCATCGGGTTCACGTTATCCTCACGTGTGATTCACGAGGCTTTTGCTACTTTTTCGGCCCCCCTTACATTATATTGACGGGATAGGTCCTTCTCTTGGGACCCACCACACCTTTGCCAAACCTATTTTCCCTTCAATTCTCTTCTTTTTTTTTTCCTTGATATATTTATAGATTAATATATATAATATTTCCGCCAACCTCCTGTCATTATTATAGCGCATTTTAATTTGTGTTAATTTTATCTTGCATGTTCTTATCGAAATTAAAAACTTAAAAATGTGTACTGCCTTATAATTTACAAGTATCTATTATCATTTGGTTAGATTGTTAAGATTAATAATAATGATAGGTGGGAATCGTTCGACTAGCATCAAACCCGATACAACACACAAAATTTTTTCAAAAAAAAAAAAAAACTTAATCTTAATTAACGATTATATGAATCCTTATCACTTGACAACAATTCTTTTGCTTACAACGTCTGCTTTAGTTTGCATATGCGATTTCGAGTGGGCAAATAATATTAAGATCCTAGATACACCTTGCAAGGTATACCTAGGCAGTGCGTGAATCACACACAAGGGAAAAGAAATTTGAATTTTTGAGCCCGTATAAAAGGAGTCCACACGCGCTTTTAGTCACCCAATTTTATCCCTCCTTTTTTGGCATTTAATTCCATAATCTTATCTCTTTTTTTTTGACATTTAACTCCCTGATCTTATCTCTTTTTTTTGGCACTCGATTAATTTTAAATCTTTATTTTATTTGCTTATCATGTTAACTTTTATATTATTTTATTTTATGAGATAATTTTTTTATAACGATGGATTTTATTTTAGTAAAATTGACTATGGTTAATCATTGAGACTTATGAATATGGAGAATCAATGTGTATTTTTCCAGTAATGAATAACCAACTTTTAGACAATGAATAATGTTATCCAATTATTGAAAGATGATTGATGTACAATATATTCATTTTATTGATGAATATACATGCGTAAAGTAATGCGTATTAAATGGTTAATAATGAACATGAATTTCATTGTTGTTTTCTGACCGATGATGTATTATCTTATTACGTTTTTATGATGAATATCGTACGTTAATTAATGAATAACGAGTTCTTATTGATGAATAATTAGACGATGTTTCAACTCTGAGGAAGAGGCTTTTGATGCTTATAATTCTAGCGCATTATTTTTTCAATAAAAAGGTTCAAAGATTAGAAAATGTCCAAATCTGGTGTTGTATATTGAAAACAATTTGCATGTAGCAAACAAGGAGTAAAAAATTCATGGGGTAGATGATATACAACAATGAATAATTATACCGAAATGATGAATACGGCAATTTTAACAATGAATAATTATACCAAACTGATGAATACGGTAATTTCAACAATAAATAATTATACCAAACTGATGAATAATACAAAGATCTACTAATTTACTAAAAAAATAATACTAGTTTACAAAACTGCTGAATAACCCTCTATATCAATGTCTACACTTATTGTGGTTTGGTCTTTTTGCATATTCAGATTTTTTGCTTCTTTCGGCTTTTGATTGTTGTTCTTCGCTCATGCTTCTTTCATATTCTGTCTGATATTCTTCGCTCATGCTACAATATGTTTACAAATTCCATGAATAACTTATCAGATGTGATAAATTTTTTAGTGTGTTTCTTAATATTAATGTATCAGATGTATCACAAACTTAATGAATGACTGTTCGATGAATTAATGAATAAATGTATATAGATGATGAATAATCTGGGATTATGAAATCGGAAAATTAATAATAATTGCTGACCCAGTGAATAACATCCCTTTACGGATGATTATCCCAAAATAAATTTTACAACAAATTATGATGAATACCAATTACCAAATTGATGAACAAATTTAACGAATAAATAACACATAGTTGTGATAAACGATGAATTCGGCAATTTCAACAATGAATAATTATTCCAAATTGATGAATAATACAAACATCTAGTAATTTACCAAAAAAAATACTACATAGTTATAGTAAACGATGAATCTGACAATTTCAACAATGAATAATTATATCAAACTGATGAATAATACAAAGATCTAGCAATTTACCAAAAAACAATACTACATAGTTATGGTAAACAATGAATCTGACAATTTCAGCAATGAATAATTATACAAAACTGATGAATAATACAAATATCTACTAATTTACCAAAAAAATAATACTACATAGTTATGGTAAACGATGAATTTGACAATTTCAACAATAAATAACTATAGCAACCTGATGAATAATACAAAAATCTACCAATTTCCCAGAAAAACAACATCGAATAGGAGAACAAAACTCTAAAATTGATGAACAAACATCGTCAATCGAGTGAATATACCTTACATCTACAGAACCCAAACAAAAAAAAAAAACACACCAATGGTTGAATATGAAGAAAACTTTAAACTTCATGAACAGATATGCATAATCGAATGCATGTACAGTAAATCTACAAAATCCATCAAAAAACGCATCAATAGTCTAAAAGATTAATAGTATTACCTTTGTTCATCTTCACTTTCCGAACTGCTTTTGTTCGGTTCAGATCCTCAATCGATGGTTTCTGCGTGGATGAATTTTGTTCATGTATTACCTTAAATCGCATCTTGAACATAGTATATTTCCACAATTTCTACTGGATTTGATGCACAATCTGATTCCGTCCCAAAAAATCTAGCCGACGAGAGGTTTTCTGGCCAAATCGCTGTAGAGAAAATTTAGTTTTTTAGTTTTTTTTTTGTTTGAGACGGATTGTGATGAATGGGGTAGAAGATGGATATGGTTAATGGCTGAAAATTATGAGGAAATGGTGGGATTTGAAATTCCAAAAATCACACAAAATGGGGAATTAAATGAGATTGCTGTAAATATTGAGAGATGTCCATTTTTAGCTCGCGTGAGACTCACACTAGGTACACCTTGCTCCCTATATTATAATTGGATTTCGAGTGCACGATGTCATGATAAAAAAAAAACGCAGTTTTGTGAAAAAGGGGGGCGTTGCGTGTTATAGGAATTGTGGGAACCCAACGTTTGTTTGTTTTCCTTAGACCAACAATGAACAATCCCATCATCACTAACGTCATAGTCTCTCTGTCTCTCCATTCTTATCCCAACTTGCTGGTTATCTATATACTATACTAAGGTAAAAATCAAAGAGAGAAATCTGAAGTTAAGGAGCACATGTCACATAGGATTTTATCCTATGTGGCATTTTCTTAATTTTCTGCATATAAAAATACACAAAACAAAACAATAAAAACAAAAACAAAAAAACGCAACTGAAAAAATCCGAACCCTATATTGATTCGACCAAATCCCTGCAAATCCGATGGACGGATTTCTTCTTCCTAAAAAAAAAACACAACTGAAAAAGAATTTTATATTAATAATTTATTAAAATAATTAAATAAGTCAGGCCAACATGAAACTTCTATAATTTACCTTCAAATATGGAATTGAGTTAAAATACTATGGTGATGAATTGATGTAGCGGGGCTAAAAAATCTAACTTTAATTCGAAAAAAAATGAGTAGGATAGATTTGACATTTGCGAAAGTGTCTAGAAATATATTAATGAAGAAAAAAAATAGGTAAATGATATTCTTTAAGGGTAAAAAAATAGTCCCACCCTCACATTTTAAATAAAATATTTTTGACAACGGGTAAGTTAATTAAAGATAAATTATTAGATAGGTAATGAGAAATAACTAAATCAAACGAACAAATGAGGCTAAAAAATAAAAAATGAAGGAAAGTGAGAATGCATCATATTTAAAAAAGAAAATAATAAAATAAAAACACTGAAATCAAAAGTCACACCGAAACAAGGAATGAAGGTCCTGATATCCAAGTTTTTAAATTTTTTTAATTTTCTTATTAAAAAATTGGATGGCCTCTACAACAAGTTAGGGTTGTTATTTCTGTAGTAACCGTTCCTTGTCATAAACCTTTTCAAAAAAAAATAAAATTCCTTATCATAATTTCTTAATCACCCTAGCCGACCTTTTCACCCAGACTACCAATGTAGTCTATCAAGAAATATTGCAAGATATGTAATTATTTAATTCAAAGTTATTTTTTTTTTAAATTTCTTAACAATCGTTTTTGCGCTAAATAAATTATCGGTGTATTCGTTTGGTAAAGTGTTATCGATGTTTGTGTTTTATATTTTTTTAATAAATTCATTATATTTTTTATAAAAATACAAAAATTTTATACAAATATTAACATTTTTTTGATTTATTTATGTAGTAATATCTATGTATATGTACTCCCCGTCCATCGGACGGGTTTAACACCTAGTGTTATATTCGTTCTAAAATAACTCTTCATTTTCAATAATTTTTAAATTATATTAAAATCAAAATTTAAATTAGACAATGATAAATAACTGCACTGAGGAAAAGGTCACAAAATCTATCATTCCTTTTACTATTGCATAAATTTAAATGTATGCTGCGTGTTCACGTGATTTGTGTTTCAAGGGTACTGTATGTTCACAAGTTACAAGAACTCCCCCTCAAGAGCAATGGCAACTTCGTTTAATTTTCATTTTCAAGTTTTAAACAAAATTATATATATATATATATATATATTGGTGATATTGAGAACCATTAAAAATAGGTAAATCTACGCCCACTGCAATATCTTTCAAATCACGACGGAAGATAAACTACTCTAGGTAATAGAGATTCTAATTGGTAAAAACTATTCTAATTGATTTGAATAGTTTTTGCGTTCCTTTCTTCTTCTGTCTTTTTTTTTTTTTTTTTGTTCAACCCCTAGTTCACCTTTATTTTCCTTTTCACAAGCTAACAATTAATTTTAACTTTTTGCATTGATAAATACAAGTTATTTCTATTTATAATGTAATTTCCATTTTTTATTTCTTAAGTAATTTATCTTAAATTTTTTTTCTTCCACCAGTATTCTTTTATTGATGAAAATTACTTTTCATTATTTTGGATAAAAGAGAGACACACATATATATGCAACTTTCGTCCGTGCTCTCTCTCTCTATATACACACACACACATTAAATAGTTTTATTAGTAAGAAAATAACAAATCACAGGCAATAGATCTTCTTTATTTATGTAAATTGCGGATAAATATTTATCTTGCTATTTGTCCAAAGTTTTATCTTCAAGGCACATCACTTGAACTTCCCACTACTTATTCCTTTATCAACTATTTTCACTTTTCCTATTTTAGCTAATTTATATCAATTTTGTCATGCCCTAAACCACTCTCACAAATTTTATTTTATTTTTTGTTTATTTTTGCATATTGTAGGGTGTTCATCGGCGACAATTATGATAAATCCTCCTCGTTCATAGTAGGCATTTTGATAAGTGGGAGAGATGGCCGAAAGATTTAAGGTTACTCCATGTCACGGTTAGTAATTCGTTCTAACGCAATGAAGCACGCTGTTATGTTGTCGCAACACATTTGCGTTAGGGCCGAAATTTGGAGCCCGAAGAATTCGAAACATTAAAGCCCATTACCTGAACAAAGAAAGCCCAATAATAAAATTTCAAAAACCAGATGGACTGAATTATTAAAAATCAACACACATACTGGGTTCCTCCCTCCTGTTTCTCCCGCTTCAAACTTTCCTCTTCCTCCAAATTATACTACAGTCTCTGGGACTCTCTGCTACGCAATCCCCAAATTTTCAAAATTTAAATTCAGCCGTGTTCTCTCTCTCTCTCTCTCAAATTGTTACCGGTTTCGTAACCCCCAAATTCTGAATATTACTCGATTTTTTAATTTTTTTTTTTTAAATTTTTTTAAGCTAGGGTTTTTTGCTTTCATTTTCGTCGTCCTAAAATCTCTGCTAAAACCCTAGCTCCAATGGAGTGGAATCCACAGACGTTGCAGTTTCTCTCCGATTGCTTCCTCAATACGCTCTCTCCCCTGCCTGAACCCCGTCGCCGAGCCGAATCTGCTCTCTCCGACGCCGCCGATAAGCCTAACTTCGCTCTCGCTGTTCTCCGCCTCGTCGCCGAGCCTTCCGTCGACGAACAGATCCGTCAAGCCGCCGCCGTTACTTTCAAGAACCACCTCAAGTCCCGCTGGGTCCCCGCTGGTTCCGATGCCAATGACTCCAACGCCGCATCGGTTTTGATCCCCGACGCCGAGAAGGCACAAATTAAAGCTCTGATTGTTTCCTTGATGGTTAATTCCAGCCCCAGGATTCAAGCGCAGTTGAGCGAAGCCCTTGCAGTCATCGGTAAGCATGATTTCCCTCAACTCTGGCCCACTTTGTTGCCGGAGCTTGTTGACAGCCTGGACAGGTTAAGCCTGGCCAACGATTACGCCTCCGTTAATGGGGCTTTAGTTGCTGTCAGTTCTCTCTTCGAGAAGTTTCGCTTCCAGTTTAAAACCAACGAGTTGCTTTTTGATTTAAAGTACTGTCTTGATAATTTCGCCAAGCCCTTATTATTAGTGTTTCAGAGAACCGCCGCCTTATTAGATCAGGCCGCTGCTTCCGTCCCAGCTAATCCCGCTGCCCTTAAGCTCTACATAGACTCCCAGCGGCTGTGCTGTGAGATCTTTTATTCGCTTAATTTTCAGGACTTGCCGGAATTTTTTGAGGATCATATGAGTGAGTGGATGAGTGAGTTTAGAAAGTACTTGACTGTTAAGTATCCGGCTTTGGAGGACGTTGGGAATGATGGGATGGCTGTTGTTGACGAACTGCGAGCAGCTGTTTGTGAGAATATCAGTCTTTATATGGAGAAAGAGGAGGAGCTCTTTCAGGTTTATTTGGGCGGGTTCGTGGAGGCTGTTTGGGGCCTTCTTCTCCTTGCTTCTCCCTCTCCCAGTAGGGAAAAGTTGACAGTGACTGCAATTAAATTTCTTACCACAGTTAGCACAAGCGTGCACCATGCATTGTTTGGCAGCGATGCAGTTTTGCAGCAGATTGTTCAGGGTGTAGTTATCCCCAACGTGATGTTGAGGGACGAGGAAGAGGAGTTGTTTGACATGAACTATGTAGAGTTTATTAGTAGGGATATGGAAGGCAGCGATATGGACACCAGGAGGAGGGTCGCCTGTGAGCTTCTTAAAGGGATGGGTGTTCACTATAAAGAAAAAGTTACCCAGCGAATCTCGGCTGAAATACAGGGTTGTTTGGATTATTTCAGTAAGAATCCTGATGCGAACTGGAAGCACAAGGATTGTGCCATCTATCTGGTCGTGTCACTTGCTACGAGGAAAGCAGGTGGGGCTTCGTTTAGTACTGATTTAGTTGATGTGGAGAGTTTCTTTGCATCGGTGATTGTTCCAGAGCTGCGAAGTCCTGATGTGAATGCTTCTCCTATGTTGAAAGCTGGTGCGTTGAAGTTTTTCACTATGTTTAGGAATCAGATACCGAAACCTATTGCGCTGGCTTTGCTTCCTGACGTGGTGCGGTTCCTTAATTCGGAGTCGAATGTGGTTCATTCTTATGCAGCAACCTGCATTGAGAAACTCTTGCTGGTTAAAGATGATAGCAAGCCAAGGTACACAGCTGCAGATATTGGCCCATTTTTTCAGCCATTAGTGACTAACCTATTTGCCGCCCTGAAGAAACAAGAATCTGAGGAAAATCAGTATGTGATGAAGTGTATCATGAGGGTTCTTGGCGTGGCTGAGATCCCACTGATCGATGCTTTTACTTGCATCAACGAATTAAGTTTGATTCTTCGAAGGGTTTGTCAGGATCCTAAGAGCCAGGTATTCAATCACTATCTGTTTGAATCCTTGGCTGCTCTCATTAGGCGAGCTTCCCAGACGGACTCGTCTGCCATTTCTTCTCTTGAAGCCGGCTTATTCCCAAGCATTGAGATCATCTTAAGCCAAGGCATCAGCGAATTCTTCCCGTACGCATTCCAGCTGTTGGCACAGCTAGTGGAGCTAACTCACAATCTTCAAAATTATGCCCCGATTTTTGAGATCCTTCTGAGTCCCGATTTATGGAGCAAATCGGCTAATGTTCCAGCTCTCGTTTATCTGCTCCAGGCTTTCCTTCGAAGGTCGCCCGAGGAGATGATGGTTCAACAGGGAAAGTTAAAGAACGTTCTTGGGATATTTTCTGGTCTTGTTTCAGTTTCGAGTTCAGATGCACAGGGGTTTTACGTGCTGAATACCGTGATCGAAAATGTTGGCTACGATGCAATCCAACCCCATCTTACTGAGATTTGGGTTACACTGTTTAACAGGCTGCGGGGAAACCTCCGTCAAGCGAAGTTTGTTAAGAATCTTGTGATATTCATGTCTCTGTTTCTTATTAGATTTGGTGCAGATAAACTTGTGGCTTCAGTAAATGCTGTTCAAAACAATTTATTTCATACCATTTTGGAACAGTTCTGGATACCTAATCTTGAAAAAATCACGGGTTTTATTGAACTTAAGCTTACTTCAGTTGCTTCAACCAGACTTATCCGTGAAACTCCAAGTATTTGGGAATCTGGGCTTGCAGGGAAACTGCTGAACAGCATTATCACTCTTGTTTCGCGGTCCGAGCAGCAGAGAGCTGTTGAGGATGAATTGGAAGTTCCTGATTTTGGGGAAACCTCCACGGGTTATAATGCTAGCTTTGCTCGTCTTTACAATGTTGGGAAGAAAGAAGATGATCCTTTGAAGGAAATTAAGGATCCTAAGCAGTTTCTGGTCGCTTCCTTGAAGGAATTACGTGATGCTTCTCCTGGGATGTTTAACTCCATAAAAAGTAGTCTTGATCAAGCTAATCAGGCTGCTTTCTATCAACTCTGCGCAGCGTTTAACATGCCTTTATCTTGAGGGAGAGCTCTCTGCGGTATGATTCTCCACTTGAATAAAAGTATTTGTGTCTTACGTCTTGAGGTTCGTTTGTGATAGCCTGTTAAACGAAAGGATTCTGTTTTTTTCGAAAGAGAAAATGGAGGTGGGTGACCTTTAGTTAAAATTGGCCTGTAATTTTGATTCTGTTATGCCAACAGATGTTTTAGAATGGATGAAGAAAGAGATAAGGGAACATGTAGATAATTCTCAGTCGGCCTGAAATTTTGTTCGTGTTATGTTAACAAATGATTTGGGACTAGGTGAAGAGAGAGAAAGGAACATAAAGATAACTTTCAGAAAAGAAGGATAATAATACATTCCTCTGGTGGGAGGGAATTTTAAGTGGCGTAATTTTTTTTGACGAACATGTCTTGAGTTCCATTCTTGTCCAAGGTAGTTTAATATCTACTTTCTTTCTTTAGGGAGTTAGTTGGAAAATTTGATAGAAGTACTTTGAACCGTGAACTTTCATCAAAGATTTTCAATTGTTGTTATTGTGGCTAACTGTTTGCCCACAGCTGTTACTGATGATGCCTTTTGTGTCAATAATAGTTCATTGTCCATCTTTAGAACTCTTGTTGCATGTTTCCCAATGTCGATTTACAATTTTGCGCAGAAAAGTTGTGATTAGCATGACTCCTGTTAAGCAAGTGTGGTACGGACTTCTGTATGTTTATCAATGGATGTTCGGATTTAGTATTGAATTTTGTGTCTCCTCTTGTTCATCATGGGTCTTAACCTCTATTGTTTGTTTTTTTCCCTGACAGTGTTGAAGTTTACAAAATGCCAACATTCATGCTGAAGTTGGTGAGCCCGTGCGATGTCGACCATTTATTGACGTGGTTGAACTTGCAAAGAAAGCTACAGAGAAGGATGTCAGGCAATTTTTTGTGTAGTCTTGAGTCTGGTGTTTAAGTAGAGTGCACCGTGGAGGGAGTTTGGTTTCATATGCAATTTTTCTGGGAATTTGATGTGAGTCCATTTTGGCAATCTGTGTAGTAGTATCACTGGTCTTACTCTTTAAGGTTGAGGGGAAAGGAAGAAGGGACTTTGTTTCTTGAGAGGATTAAATGGTGTAAAACAGCAAAAATTTATGATTTGGGATTTTGGCATGAATCAAATTGTGCATTTCTTTTCTCTAAAAAAGCATTTTCATCATTTGGAGAATGGGGTATTTTGAGTTGCTTGAGATTGGGTCAACTCCAGACTGTTTTGTGATAAATTACAGCCCAAGCCCACGAATTAGAATTAATCCCCCTAAATAATTTTATTTTATTTTATTTTTTAATAAATACTAGGTTAGTATTATTACCAAGTTCTTAGTCGATGTTTGATAATTAACCTAGACAAGCATCCTAATTATCTCTATACACCATAACGCCAATTTTTGTTTGACAAACAGTCTTGATTATGGTCCTGTATTAAGTTTCAAGAAACATCCCCCCCATGCCATAATGATGGGACTAGTGAATATTGAGGACGCTGCAATCTGCATCAATGCAGATGCATAGTCGCGAAAAAAAGAAAAAGGAAAAAGATTATAAAGTTTTTTTTTTCCCAAAAAAATTAAATGTAATAAAGTTTATTATTATTTTTTTTTGTTTTGTTTTTCCCCAAAGCGCACATACTAGTGTTTGAGACATGTTCATCAGTCTCGACTCTCGATCAAACTTTCATCATCTGAAACGTTACAAAGTTGGGAAGCGTCGTTCAAAAAACCAAACCGTTTGTTTTAGAGTAGGATTGGTTACAAGACCAAAAGAGTTAAAGTTGATTTCATTAAAAAAGAATCCAACAACAAAAAGAAAGAAAAAGAGTTTCATTAATGCTCACGTCATGCTAACGCGTGAAATGAAGAGACTGTTTCTATTATTCGCATTGTTGTCATCACTATTCAATACTACATTACAACACAATTTAAGGATAAAGTATTGAGTAATGATTGGTATAACCAAAAATGATAAGGAAATGATCTCACCCATCTATTATTAAAACTTTCCAAACAAGTTTATGCATTTTAGGTTAGGACATAATTAAGATTTTGACACATCATTCCCCGTCTGTTTTCTTTGTTATTTTTTCCTTGTACACTACTCTAAAGTATTTGAGAGATGAAGCGCCAAAACAACCACTAAGCAAATTGAATATATAATCAAGTGCATCGACAAATCGGAGGATTCCGATAACGATAATAAAATCTTGTTCTTATTTTTCTTCTTAAAAAATGAAGATTACATTTTTTGAGATTCCGATAACGATAATAAAATCACCTTCTTTTTTGCATGCGCCTCCTTAGCATAGTTACGAAAAATTAAGGAAAGAAAAGAGAAAACTATGATCATCACAATAGCAAAACCCAGGACTCAATGAATGGAAAAGGTGATTAGTATTTTAATTTTGTGTGTCCAAATCAAAACATCCTCAGATTCACTAATTTTTACTATACCTTAATTACCTCTTTAAATTTATTATTATCAGCTTTGGATATAGTAATTAGTACTACTTACTTCAATTTTTATTAATTAATTAATTAATTCAGATGAGCGAGGGGTGTCTCTCTCGCCCACTAATGTATGCCGGCCGTCTCAATTTATACTATTGTCTATTGGTGAGAAGAAGTGACCAAAGGTTCCTAGTCAATTACTTTACGGACTTGTACATATTTTTTCATCTTCCTACCTTCTAAAATAAAAATTTTATTCGTGGTAATATTTGAAATTAATAAACAAAAGTTTTACTTTGTTGATCGATAAGTGCAATAAAACATTTATAAATTAATGCTGTTGGGATTTCAAAAATTATTAACTTATAGATGTATTTATTCATAGATAAATTAACAATTAGTTAATAAAATTTTTAGAGATATAATAATTAGTGTCATTAAAAAAAGTAAAAATATGACTTAGGATGAAAATTATGATGATCTAGTGTTTTTGAAACCGATCAACGAAAAGAAAAAAAAAACATCGAATGCAGTAGTAGCTCTTTAAAATTTTTTGTTGCAATATAGAAAATCTACACAAGAACTTTGAAAGCAACGGAAAAATATCAAAGATGAATCTCTTTAGATGTAAATTACAAGAAATATATATATATATATATATATATATGTTTTAAGTTATTATTAATTTATGAAATTGATGAAACCTATATTTACATTGAAATTTTTCAAAAAATTATTATTTTATCCATTGTCTTTATTTTTTGTACTGATTGTAAAATTAGAACCAAAGAAAAATATTAATTAATAAATATTATTAATTTATTGATTATTAATTTATAAATGTTCTATTGTATAACTAGAGAAAAGAGAAAGTCTTGATAATCAAGAGATTAATGGAGTACTATTATTATTATGCTTTGATAATGCTTGGTAAAGTAATTATGATTTGGGCCAAGATTTGTGATTTGGAATCCACTGTCTTTTTCATTTTGGTTTGGAACTTTTTCCACTTTAATATGGAAGGGGATATGTTTTTTTGATAAATATATAGAATGATTCCCCCACTCGTGCGTATGTGATTATGATCCTAAGACCAACATAGAATATCTTATCAATCCCTCAAATTTTATTAATTGAAAAGAAAAAAAAAACTCCAAACAGAATATCACAATCTATGATATTGCACTGTTGGGCACCATCGAATTTCATTTTTGTCTCTTCAAAGTTGAAATGACTCGTCTTTCTTTTTCATGCAACAAGGCATTATACTCTCCCCTTTTGACTCCTCTACATGTAGCCCGTTTTTAAAATCCGAAACCATGCAACAATTATATTGAACTCCATTCACACACATACATCTATATGCAGTGACGGAACAAGAACTTTCAAATCGCAGGATCAAAAATACAATTATTCAATCGTCACCAGAAGGTCAAACTGAAAAAACTTTCATCTAACAAACACCTTTCTAAACAAAAATCCGCTCAAATTTGGCCGGCCAGAGGATCGATCGACCACCCTGACCTCCTTGTTCCGTCATTGTTTGCATGCATTTCCCTTCTCTCCCGATATGTGAACAATCGTCGTAACTAATAAAAAAGAGTAAACGGTAAGGTGCAATCATTTAATAGTGAGAATGAACCAAACTTCGAGTGAAATTCTGACTGACCTCTTAAGAGTAAATAGTTTGGAACTAAAATTAAGTACATGTCCAAATAATGAGACTAAAACCAAACAGTTTAATAGTTTTGAACTAATGTACTAACTCTTTGTAAATCATGAGATAACATATAGGTTTACCCCTTTCTTAAACAGCATGTGGTGATTGGTAATTTGCACAAACGTATAATATAGTAGGAAGTTGAGTTAATTAGGTGTTCCCTTTATCATTGTATATTCATGTTTAAAAAATAACATAAATTTAGTGAATGATTGAGAAAGTATAACAACTTTTAAGATTGATTAAATGGCAATTAATTTTACTGATAAAAATTAAGGATCAGTAAACCTGAAAATAAAACTTGTACTTTAATGTGCTGGAATTTGTTATGCCTTACATGTGGTTTCTCTCATCACCAATATTTTAATTTAGTTTGTATTGAAATGTGAAAATGGTGAAACATGCTTCTCGTGAGATTCTGACGGTTACCCATTTCACTTCAGAGGATAGATGATTTTTATCGGTAAACTGAGTAATAAACGGAGAGACTTTAGAATGGATAATAATTGGAGAAATTGAGAGTTGAAGGAGATGGGAGTTATAGTTGATAATCTGATTCAACAATACAATGGAAGAAAACATACTCAAGTTCATCCATTCTTTTCTCATCAGCATGGTTATTGATTTCAGATTTCACCAAAAAATCCACTATTCAGTATATTCATAGCCTTCTTTTCAAGCTCACGCCCCACACAATCAAAACATAACATTTAGGTAGCCCAGAATACAACGGAATCTGGGATTTGAACCCCATGTGCCGTCTTTAATCTCGGGATCGACTCCATAATTGGTTTCATCAGGCCGATTGCTCTTCATCCCCGTCGATCGCTTCCATAAGTCGCTAAGGAATCTGATGAAGCAAGACTGGTACGGCAGGATGAACTGATGGATGGTGGTGGTGGTGGTGGTGGGTTGGTGGCGGCGGCAGCGGGGTGAGAGGAAGAGAAATGGGTTGGGTTTTTTTGAGTTATTATGTTTTGGGGGTTTGTTTTAATTTTTTAACAATTAAAATCTAAATAAAAAACTTTATGGCCCCGCATCAATCACTTTTTTAATTGTATTAAAATTTAATAAAAAATGAAAAATAAAAGAAAATTATTGGGGTCAAATTAGTGGACCCAACAGTTTCGGAAATTAATAAAAAATTAAAAACTTAACGTAAACAAAAATTTGACCATTAAGCCTTTAAAAATTCTGTTAAATTAACTAAACTTGATGACAAAAACATTTTAGGGGACTATTTTTGCTAATTAAAATTTTATGACGACTCGATCTTGTTACTCCCAAAAGTTGGGGGATATTTTAGTCTTTGCTTCTTATTTACTAAAAGAAGAGTGTCTATTTATTGCAAATTCATCCTCATACATTTGAATTCAGTGCATCTCGATCCCCAATTCCTATTCACAATCAAAATATATTTATTATACAACTAAATTAAATAAAGCATTTGATAATACATGAATAATGATATCGTTAGAGAAAAATTTAGTATCCAAGGCTACTTTTTAGTAACTTAGGCAACATTATCCTCACAATTGAAAATTCGTAAATGAGTATGAGAAGGAGATTGCCCAAATTACAAAAGTTAGCTCGGAATACTAAAAGCGTATACAATATAATTGAAATTTTTATTGCCAATGAACCATAAAAAAAAAAAAAGAAGCTGCTATAATTTCCAATATTTGGTATGACAATAGGGATAGAGCATTTCATTTGGATAAAAAAAAGTTAAAAAATTAGCCAAGGAAGAAAATAAAGTTACAATATAAAATCCCTCTCTTAGCGATAAATAAGTATTACTATTTAGAAAGAAAAATAAAAAATGGGATGGGGGCAAATTCAATGTAGGAGATAGAATAGATGATGATGAACCCTTTTTGTTTTGTAGTTTACCGATTGATTACTCTCACTCCAACTCACCTTTACTCACTCACTCACTTTGGTCCATCAAACCAACTCAGTTCAGTTTCAGTTCAGTTTGTGTTGAGGAGAATTTTCATTTACTAGTCATCACACACATTGTGTTGTGGTACCTTTATTTTAGTAAGCAAAGGGAAAAAAAAAGGACTGTTCTTTCTTTCTTACTAAATTTCCCAAATAAATCATTCATTATAAGGTCTCAATTAAGGGAGAGATATGGAATTGAATGATCCATTAATAATCATCATTGATTCCTGATTAACTACTGATTGATGGATGGATTACTGACCAGTTTTTTTTGGGGGGTTTGTTTTGGTGATTTATGATAACAGCTGTTTTGGGAGGGAAGGAAAGAAAGGTGGTATTTGCTGTTAGTATTGGTTTTGTGTGGAGAGGAAAGACAAAATCTTGGAGAGGGGTTTTGTAACTGAAAAGTAAGAGAAAAAACAAAAGCAGAAAGAAGGGAAAAAAGGAGAGGTTTTTTTTTCTCAGCTCATCATCAGCAGCTGATCAGCATCATCATCATCATCACAATTCTCACTCTCTTTCACACATAATAAGCACATACATATTAAACTGTTGAGTGATGAATGGATAACGGAAGCCGGATTGTTTTTGGAACTATTATTGAATCAAAAATTGATGATGAAATTAAATTGGGGTAGGTTGGACTGCGTGAGGTGAGCTAATATCAGGATTTTTCTTCTTCAAGTTTTCATCCTTTTTTTCTCCTTACCCTTTTGTTTTTTTCTTGCTGTTTCCTCTGGGCTTCTATCCCTCCTTTTCCTTCTTTTTCTCCTTTCTGTTTTACTATCTGGTAACTTGTTCTGAGTTTTGGGGGGGTGGTCATTGTTCCTGCCTTTTAAGTACGTCAATGGCTGGTGCTGGTAATGGTCTTAGAGGCGGTGTTGCCTCTGCTGTTGGTGCAGGTGCAGCCTCTCCTGATACAGGTGAGCTATTGGTCTTTTCCATTTGTGGAAAAAAAAGCTTTTTTTCTTTTCTTTTTTAATATAATCGTTATGTTTGTTGGGAACACCAATGCGGCTGGCTGGCTGAGACAGTTTTGTAATTTATATGTTGATCAAGCCTTTAAAAAAAGTTCAACTTGTTAGCTCTATCAAATATTAAGGCCAAAATTTGCTTCAATTCATGCAAGAATTCAAAACCATAGGGCAGGGGGATGAAGGCCACATAAAAGCAGAATTTTGTTTAATTAGCCCCCTTTTGAATGACAATTTTATCTCTTGTTTAATCTCTGAGATTGTTGCAATAGATGATCATTTGATTTCTCCTGATCATGAGGTCTTATTGATTGGCTCAATTTCTTTTCTTCTTCTTTTGGGAAAGGGCAAGGAGGAAGAAGTGATGATATGTACACACAGCTTTGGAAGGCTTGTGCAGGTCCCCTTGTTGATGTCCCTTGTGTTGGGGATCCAGTTTTCTATTTTCCCCAGGGTCACATGGAACAAGTAAGCCTAAACCATGTGTTTTCTGATTGCTCTTTTTTCAAATGTAATTTCATTGCATTAGAAACATATGTTTGTAATCCTATCATGTTTTCTGTTTTCAGTTAGAGGCTTCAATGAATCAGGAACTCAATCAACAGATACCGATGTTCAATCTGCCATCTAAGATCCTGTGCAAAGTAGTTAATGTGCATTTGCTGGTAAACAAAATTGGGTTTTTCATTTCCTTAAATTGATATCTTAATTAATCTCTATCTGTTTATTTAGTATTTTCTTTGTTTATATCGATTCTATTACTTTGTAGGCAGAAGCTGAGACTGATGAAGTCTATGCTCAGATCACTCTAGTTCCGGAGATGGATGTGAGCAATTTGTATTCACTCTTTTTGCAGTGTTTTTATGCCTTTTAAATGTGATTCTACACCAGTATTATGTTTATTTTGCATTCTTTTGACTGTGTGTATGTATTGCAGGAAAAAGAACCGTCTAGCCCAATTCCATGTGCGCCTGAACCACCAAACGAAACTGTTTATTCATTTTGCAAGATTTTAACAGCGTCCGACACTAGTACACATGGCGGTTTTTCAGTCCTCCGGAAGCATGCCACCGAATGCTTACCTGCACTGGTATTTATCTGTTTCATTTAATTAGCCTCCTTACCTGTGCATCTCATGAATTTCGTATACGACAGTGACACAATCACATGTTGATTTTTTATCGCTCTATGTTGGGTCCCCCTTAGGCGGCGCATATGTCGCCATTATGGTCAGTCTTAACACATATTTCATTAAAGTTTCAGATTATAATGAGCTAAGGCAAGGCGCGATAATAAGCATATATAAGCAGCTGTATTATAGTAAATAATTAGATTTTCCAGAAAGAGTAGAAATGTTATTCTTAAATAAGTTTTGAGGTATGCATGTCATGATGTTTCAGGATATGACGCAAGCAACCCCAAGCCAAGATTTGGTTGCTAAAGATTTGCATGGATACGAGTGGCGATTCAAACACATTTTCAGGGGTAAGGTTTCTAAAAGCATATTCATATTAGTGATGCTGTAACTTGGTGGGTTTTTCACTGAAATTGACAAAATTATCTATTGTTTCCCAATTAGGCCAACCTCGCAGACATTTGCTCACCACTGGTTGGAGCACATTTGTAACTTCCAAGAGATTAGTTGCAGGGGATGCTTTTGTTTTCCTTAGGTAAGTTATCAGTCTTTTCCTCTCTATTCCAAGCTGAGTTTTTCAACATTACTTCTGTGCTAAAGCTGTAGAATTTGCGGATCATGAAACATTGCAGGGGTGGCAATGGAGAATTGCGTGTTGGTGTTCGCCGTCATGCTCGCCAGCCGAGCCCGATGCCTCCATCTGTCATCTCGAGCCAGAGCATGCACTTGGGTGTGCTTGCTACTGTATCTCATGCAATTATGACGCGAACCAGGTTTCTTGTATATTACAAGCCAAGGTTTGTAATTCTCTTTTTTCCATGCTAAATGTATCATAAAATTTGTATGCCAAGTCTTTAGCCACTTATGTCTGTGTTCCTGTTTGATTTTTAACAGGACAAGCCAATACATTATCAGATTGAACAAGTACTTGGAGTCTATTAATCATGGATTTTCAGTTGGGATGCGCTTCAAAATGAAATTTGAAGGCGAAGATTCTCCAGAGAGAAGGTCTCTACTTTTACCTTTTGTATCTATGTATATTTTTGTACATGTACTTACTTCTGAATTTAAAGCTAGAAGAGAAATATGTATTGATAGAGCACTGTGGCAGGAAAACCTCAGTTATTTTTTCATCTTTGTTCAGGTTTACAGGCACTATAGTTGGTGTTGGAGATGTATCGGAGCAGTGGCCGAATTCTAGTTGGCGCTCATTGAAGGTTGAAAGGCATCCTAAAGTCTATGCCATTCATCTGATTCCCTTGGAATTCGTGTCCTACATATTTTTGTTTACAGGCACTACATCTTTTTTGTTTTTACCTTGCTTGTCTAAGGGGTATTGCCCTATATATATTTAGGTTCAATGGGATGAACCGGCTGTGATTAGAAGGCCGGAGAGGGTCTCTCCTTGGGAGATAGAGTCATTCGCAGCTGTTACGCCAACGACAGCAGATGTTACTGCTACTACTCAAACAGCTGTCATGACTAAGAACAAACGACCTAGGCCTCTTGATCTTCCAACTTCTGGTATATAACTAACTTCGTCCTAAATTATGTGGATATAGTACCCTTCTTCTTGTCATTTGGATAAAAATGTATGACGGGAACTTGCAGAAAACACTGCTTCCCCTGCTGTTTCGCCTTTCTGGTACCCAGGATCTACTCTGCCCGTTGAATCAAGCCACCTTGGAAACAATACTGAAGTCCAAAGCAATGAGAATCAAGTTTTGATATGGCCTCCTAGGCCTACAGCTCTCACTAGCTTCCAGCACATTGGAACTAGGCCTACTCTTGCTAATAGCTCGTTTGATGGCCTGATCAGGAACTCCCCTGTTTCGTCAAGAGCAAGTGATAATGGAAATGTACACGACCAATTTGGAAGGGTTAAAAAGCAGGAGCATAGTTCTCCTAGTTGCAGATTGTTTGGCATTGATTTGAGAAACAACTTAAATAATCTGTTTCCCCTTGAGAAGGAATGGCCTCCAGTTTCTAATGTGGCAAACCGTGACAATAGCTCTTCTGCTCCTCTTGTTGTTGATGCTGCAGCATCTGATCATGATGACTTTTCCAGATCCTGCTGTGACAGGAAACAGTTTCATCATCAGCTGGAAGTGCTGCCACCAAAAGATGCTTACAACAAAAGGACGCGAACCAAGGTCTTAAGTGACCGACAATAATGATTTAGTTTATGTATTAACTCAATGAAAAGGATTTCTGATGTCATTCAGTTTATTGGTTTCCTTTTGCTATCGTGATCAGGTGCATATGCAAGGAGTTGCTGTTGGACGGGCAGTTGATGTGACTGCCTTGGGAAGTTATGACGATCTCATCGAGGAGCTGGAAAAATTGTTTGACCTTAAGGGAGAGCTAAGTCCCCGAAACAAATGGGAGGTCATTTATACTGACGATGAGGGTGACATGATGCTTGTGGGTGACGATCCATGGCAGTAAGTAAAGTCGGGAAAACCTTCTTCCCTGAAACTTTGCCCTTACAATGCGAGATATAACAAAAAAAAAAAAGAAGAGAGTAGGATTAGTAGCTCTTTTTGATGTGGGACTAGTACTTGTTTACTTTTTGTTTACTTTTTTCCATTTTTCCTGCAGGGAATTCTGCAAGATGGTTAGGAAGATATACATATGCTCAAGTGATGATGTGAAGAAAATGACAACTCAGGGTGGCGGAAAGCTCCCTAGTTTGTCGATTGTGGATGGTGAAGGGGCGGTTGTTGTAAGCTTAGGATCAGATTCAAAATCAGAATCTTGATAAGTTAGGAGTTCGGGGTCTTTTTTTGGTTTTTTCCCCCCTTAAAATGTAGGCGAGAAAAAAAGAAGCAGCTAAAGATAGATATTGTGATATGCATGAATGGTCTCGGTTTTTGTTATTGTTGGGAGGAACTAAGTTATAGGTCTGAGTAGTAGGGGGAGATAATGGGGGGTGTATATAGGTAGGTTATTAAGGGTGAATCCTACCTATATATACAAGTAATGCTGTAGGAAAGAAACTTTCAAAGATTGGCTTAATAATAGTTTTCAGTTTTGGAACTGAGAATGGTAGTATCTGGTTTGCTTGTTTTTCATGGATCATCAGAAGCATGTAAAAAGGTATTGAGATAGGTGTAGTAGTGGTTTGTGTGACTGAGGTTTTTGGTGAATGTTGAGAGAATAATGAGTGTAAGTGATGTTTGTGTGTTATGAATGACATGATAACTGATACTCAGGTTGTGAGTTGTGATGCAATATTCAATTGTCACACACCAAAATGATCAAAAACCATATGAGTCTGACCAAAACCACATCAAGTTGATTATCCCAAAAATGGGGGGGGGGGAGATTATGTTTATGCATCTCTTTATGAGATTTATTATATGAAAAAAGGTATGTTTATGCCTCTAGCAATTTCTATTACCCGTGGTTTTTGGGGGTTAAGTTTGATAGTACTGAAATGAGTACTTCTACAACTACTACTACTAACTAATAACGACTTTAATTAATAGCTCAAAATAGTTCAACGGAACTCACTTTCAGATATTCATACATGATCAACAAAAATAAAAAAAAAAAAAACCAAGAAATTTAAAGAATGATCTTTTAAAACAACAATAGAGAATGTTACATTCTCGACTCATCGGACGGACAACAAACATAATAACTAAGCAAAGGCAAAGAATGAAAGCGAAGAGAAGCCAGTAATCGATTTTTTTTATTTATTTTTATTTTTTTGGTTTTAATCAAAAATAAAAAAATAAAAATTAACAAGAAATGAGTTTCAAATAATTCTAGAAGCAGCTTGTTGGGCCGAAACTCCTTAAAAAGGAAACGGGCTCTCCATCTAATAGCCCGATCCATGTGGGTGGGTGGGTTTGGGGTGGACTGAATTTATAGTAGTATTTCTTCATCTTCTTCTTCTTCTGCTTCTTCTGCATTTTTTGTGCCCCTCACTAAGATTCAGAACTTGAAATTGTCTCAAATTCCTACTTCTTCCACCCCATTGTCCCCCAATTTGAAGTTACCTTTTGTTTTGGGTGATTGTTTTCAGTTCAGAATTCACCCCAACCCCCCAAGGAACGAACGCCAGATACATACAAAACAAAACAAAAATCAGTCAGATGATAAGCTAAGCATCAATGAGCCAGAGTTTTTAGCCGGTACGTACGTTTATTCGATTTGCTTATCTAGCTTGAAAGGGAGTTATTGATCCACTCATTTACACCGCCGCCTACCCTTCTGCCTTTGCGTTTTCCAAGTTCCCTTCTTGCCCCAAATATTCTTGCTTTTCAACTATATATGCATTCCCGGCCAACAAATTTATCTTTTGTAGTCTTGGAATCTAGTAAATGTATCATCACCTTTTCCAACATTTTGCTCTTTTTTTTTTTTCTTATTGTAGAATTGTTAATTCAGGTTTTGAGGTAGTGTGTGATGCTTTGCCACAAGCTGTATGATTAATCGTTCGAGTTCCCCTGCCGAATTTTTAGCTGTTTCTTTCTTGTTTACCATATTCTGCAGGATATAAAGGACAAGTATGGAGTTGCCGGAGCTGAGAAATCCGCCCCAAAATCAAATGTGATATTGTCCACAATCCAACTATTCAACATGAGGAAGAATGTTAGTGGCACCAAAGCTTCTGTCTTTGATTTCCTACTTACACTGTTATTATGGTGTATTTTTTCAGAGCAAGTTACTTTATTTGACCTGCCGCATAAAGGGTCCTGTGTCGATTTTTAGTTGTAACTTTATAGCTCTGTTATAGCTTTCAATCGTTCCCTAGTTACTAGGTAGTTTAAAAGGATTTGTTTTCTGTACTGCATTACAGTCTTGCAGATTTTTAATAATTTCCATCCAAAATTTACACTCAAATTACCCAACTGAGATGCTACGGATTTATGTTTGTTTCATCTTGATGGCCTTTCCCATTATAAAGATAGGGAATCAATATCTTTATCGTTTCTCAAGCAAGGAAGTTCTATTTCATGGAATAGACACTGAACTTTGCATTAGTTTTTCAGCATTTGAGCAAGGATAAATTAATTGTTCTCTGAATGCCTTTTGTTTGCTTTTCTTTCTGATTTCAGAATTTTCTACAAGACGAGGAAAGCCGCTTGGACTTGGCCCGGACTAAATGTAAGTATTTCCATGTTTCCAATGTTTTTATGCCTTTTACTTTTCCAGTTAGTACTTCTGTTGGCCTCCGCCTTTTAAAAAATTACTAATGCTGCTTATTCATTGCAGTTGCAAGTGTGCTTAAAAGGCATGGAGAATTAGCAGAACGGCTTTCCAGGTACTGTTTTCTGCAGTATATTATAATTTAAATAATTCATCGTGTTTTAGTCAATTTTTATTTTCTTCACAAATCATGGTTGTAAAATTTTGATGCTTAATCAGAAGGGGTACATTGGTATTTAGGAGTTCTATCGCACATTCTTCGCTCAGAGAAAAGAGCTAAGATTTAGGTTTTGTGGTTCTCTTTCTTCCACTGTATGTTTGGCCTGTTTAATAATAACATAGTAATCATAATTGAATCACATAAATGGATAATTTAAACTTTCCTTGCCCATATGCCTATTGCCTTTATGAGGATATATATAGCCTGTCTCGTCTACCTTTTGTTTCCCTAGATGTGAGGTTTCTACTGTATTTTGAACTGGCTGTTCCCTCTCGAGCCCCTACTTTGGTGTTACCCAGGATAATCCTGTTAGAATATGTCCTAAGAGGTTATGTTGACATCATTTATTCTATAGGCATGCTATTACCCCTGTCATGATGTTGAGTATCTTGGATATTCCTGATCAGTGTTCACTACTGATTTCCTCAATTCTGAGTTACAGGTTGCTGGGCTTTTGTAAAATATATGCATGAATTAGTTAGCCTTAAAACTTAGTCGATTTCTTGTTTAATCATTGCATAGCCTCGTGTTGTTTACAGATTTAGGATATTTACATGTCAAAGACATCCTAACTGTAGTCTCTAAGAGTAAGTTTTTGGAATGATTTCTCTTTGATAGGGACTCTGATAAGATGGTCTTTGAGCGTTTACAGAGAGAATTTGAAGCTGCTCGGGTTTCTCAGACACAAGGTGTGTTTGCCCGTAAATTTCATTTCTTTTTAGTGGTTTTTTCACTGTCCTTTTGATTCTCAAGTGTTCCAAAATTATTGACATAGTTTTTGTTGTATTACTGTAATCTCTGAGATGCTTTTTTCCTAAAATGATTTTAATTATGTGATTCATCAACAATCCATTATATTCCAACCAAGTTTGATCTGGGGCTCATGTGCATGCAGCCTTATCCTTTTAATTACAAGGAGGCTGTTTCCTTGGCGACCCAAGATACATATCGTCATTTGATGTTATCGATTTCTGGAAACTTCTCTAATGGAATAAGCACTGGAATTTAATTGATCCATTTTGGTCTAGTCCATTGTGGTCAAGAATGACTCTTCCAGCTCCGTTTGCAGTGGCCGAAAATTAACTCTGTGATTAGTACTGATTTTTTACAGCTGACTTAATCTCGTCGGATGCCTGAGAGCTTCTTTTGCAGTGCTTGCCATGTTATAATGCATAATTGCAGTTACTTTTGGGAAAATTGGTTCTGAACATTTTCCTGAACAATATCCTTTTACTTTTCTATTACACTATATGACTTTCTGTGTAACAAAGTTCCTTTATTGTGGTGGTACAATTTTGGGAACCTTGATGAAGTCAGCTCATTTGGATCCCTCTGATTTACACATGTTCTTACTCTTTTTTGGTTTCAAGTGTATGTGTAACTTCTTTACTGCAATAATTTCATTTAGTTTCTACACGGCCTTATTACACTCTTCTGACAAAAGTATGCCTCTGCTTCCCAGTTGATAGGATCCAGCATAAACATGAAAATCCTGGTGCATTATGATGAGTTTAAACCTTATCCATAATATTCTATGCTAAAAGCTGCCTACTTTCCAGTTTGATGGTTTGGCTTATGATGTCTGGTTTTCTTTCTTTCGAACCAATTCTCTTGTTTTCCGACTATGGATCTCTTTTCTAGGAATTGCATATTATTTAATTTTTTTTTTCTTAATAGTATTTATTTTTGTTTACTATTCAGAAATATGTTTAGATGGTGAGCAGTGGAATGATGGATTGTTGGCTACAATTAGGGAGCGGGTATGGCGCTTTCCTGTCATCTATTTGACTTTTGATCTCAAACTTTTATTTCGATTAATGAAAGAGAAATTCCTTCAGAGCAATATATATCGGTTTTGAATGTGTGTGTACCCATTGAGGAGGATTATGATAATGACAGGAGGTCTATTAAAAAGATACGCCATTATAATCAAGTACTGTAGTGGACAAATTTGTGCTCTAGCAATGATGCTTTATTCTTTTAACTGTTTTATATAGTGCAGTCTGAAATCAAAGCATTGACTGTCAACAATTTTGTTTAGCTCTTTGTTGCTTTGGTTTTAGAACGGGTAAAATTATAGAGTTGAGAATGGATTGCTGTTAACTATGCTGGTGATGTATTGCCTCCTGTATTGTAAATGTTATCTATCTGCATCTCTTTTAATAGTTAAGAATTTTCCACTTGGTGAACATTCAGGCGGTGATGAGTTGTATTTCTTATCGTGGTGGATAGATCCAGTCGTAAGTGTTAATGACTAATGAGAAGTTTTTATTGTATCAGGTTCATATGGAGGTTGAAAGGAAAACAATGCAATTACCTGGAGAAGTAAGCATGATGACTAATCAACTTCCTTTTCATGATAAAGTAACCTACAAAGTAGCTAACAAGGTAAAATTGTCCTGCCTAATTGTTTTTCATGATGTCCTATCAGTATCTGAATGCATAATAGCAGCCGCTTATTTTGTGTGTTAGACTTAGCGAATGTATGTTTGCTTTGGGCAATATCATTTCTTTGATCTGGAATTATTGTTTTTATAGTCGATTCATCTGGTCAGACATATCCCATCTTTTGAACCAGGTGATCTGCTGCTTGGGGGGAGCAAGAATTGGCATTCTGTACGAGACGTCGTTCGCAGGTAGATATAAATAGTCATTATTCGGGTGGAATCTCGGACGCGTATGTTATTCCCCTGAATTGCTGTGAGGTCTATCGTTGGAATTGAAGAACGCGGCACAGATGAAATGATTTTATTTGGTTTTCTCATTAATTGTTTCTGTTACTTTGCATCATAAATTCTGAATTTCTATTGAATGAACTGTTTGTTGATTATGCAATATTGTAGGAGAACCTTGCGAGGTGTTCCACTGCGTGCTTGAGAGCAAGTCCTTTCTTGAGAAGATGACTGTCGTTGAGCATACTGTGCCTTTTTTCTTGCCAATACGTGAAGCAGAAAATGAATTCCTTTCTTCTAATGCTATGGTAATATTTTTTTGGGCTGGTTTTTGCTGATGATTTAATATTTAATTACGTATTTGATTTTTGTTTGATGTGGGCTTTCCATGTTTGCACTCCAGAAATTCATAGATCATGTTGGAGAATTATTGCAGGCATTTGTTGATCGACGGGAACAGGTATGATTGTTTTTATTGAGAGCTTGTTGGTTTTTGTTTTGATATGTAGTGGTAGTAGAGTTAATTCAATTTGATTTATTTGGAATAAAAACTTTTGGGACACACAAATTTACGTCAAAATGTTGATTGTTAAATCTTTGATATTTGGACTTCGTTGGAGAAAATACTCACTCTTCCCTTTTGTTGTGGAAATAGTTTTTGTTTTCCACCACTTTATTGATGTCTAATGCAAGATGCCATTTTTAAACCCCTGGATGCATTTACTTGCCACTATGTATGCATACCTGAATTTGTTCACATTTTCCTTTTTTCGTATTACCAATGTTTAAGTCAACTGGTCCAATTCTTTTGCAGGTGCGCCTCATTAAGGAGCTGTACGGAAATCAAATTAAAGAGCTTTATAATAGTCTTCCGTACCACTTGGTTGAATTCGTCATTGATGATTACAATTGGTAAGTTGATTTATGCACTTTTCTGAAATTCTTCACATGTGCAGGGTATAACAAAAACAACGAATTGTGTCTGTAGAATAGTTTTATAACATTTCAGATGTGGCTTCTTTTCTGCAGTAAAGTGACTGTAAGTCTTAGATACGCGGATCTTGTGTCTATACTTCCAACTGCAGTTAGTGTGCTCGCATGGCCAAAGCAGAGTGATTCTCTCACAATGACGACGGTAATGAGCAGGAGGAGTACTAATAAGTTCGTTCCAGAACGGTTGTCTTATGCAGAGGACGCATTGAAAATAATGAGTTTACCAGAAGGTAATTATCATTGTTTTGTGGTGATAAATTAAGGTGGCAGTTTAATAAAAGGGAAAAGAAACGATTATTTTATTCTTCCCATGCTACAATTTATTTTGTTGGGATTAATTTGGAGCTTGTTTGGCCTGATCTTGTTATGTGTCTTGGTTCTATTTTCAGTCCTGCTTTCACATTTGAAAGACAAACTTTTTACATTTCAAATGAATTTGAAAATGGGCCAAAAGTTTAACCATAAAAAAAGAGCCAAAATACAATGTACAACAAGATCATAATCCAACAGGTCCCATTTTAGCTGAGCTGCTTGTCATCCAAAAATTTGCAAACAACTTACCAGAAAGGCATGATGATCTTCAGATGTCTTCTATATATGTGCATTGTTCTGTTTTTTTTAGGAATGAAAATCAACTGCAGCTCTTAGTGCATTCACATTGTTTCTCATCTGAAAGCGTCATAGTATATTTGTTCTTCTTTTTGGCCCAAAACCCCCTTGCAAATCCTAAGGGCCTGCAGTAAAGCTGCTTTCATTCTACATCTCATTTAAAATCATATTTTCCATAATCCAAGTGCCTCTTTTACCCTTTAAATACAACTTCTCTTTGTTTCAATCTAACTTGTAATATTTTCAAAAGAATAACAGAAAACAAAAGACACTGCTCAAATGTGGCGAACTATTATTAGCGTTGTGATGCTGACCATCTGACCATTGGTTCTTTTTCTTTATCTCTTTCAGCGTATGCAGAGATTGTTTTGAACCTTTCTCAAGCCCTCCAGGAGATATTTTCTCCTGATTCTTCTTCAGCGTAGCCGTATGTCTCTTACCCTTCGTCATTTGTATAGAATGCTGAGAAAATGTAGATAGAAAGGCAGTGTCAGGGAAAAACTTTAATTCATTTCGCAGTCAGAGGGGTGACGTCCATGTTCTTCTCAACTCACTTTTTTAATATGATTACAATGCTGTCTTAAGAGGAGAAGAAAACCTGCAACTTTTTTATTTTATTTTTTTTTGGGCGTTGAAATTGTCTCCAAAGGTTAGACTTTAAATTGCTCATTTGGCGTTTAGAGTGAACATGATGTTGTATTGTTATAAAGAGTGAAGGTTATTTTTGTTTGATATGCTACGCTTCTTGAATGGAACTAAATTTAAATGTTTCACAATTATCATCATCATTAATATGAGTATGCAATTTGAAACTTGGCTAGGATTGAAACCTTGGTTCGGGGGAGGTTTAGTTCCTTGTACCTAGGTTTCATGCGATCCTTAAAGTACTAGGTCAACCAAACCAATGATACATTAAGAGACAGAAATGTCCGGTTACAGCATAAACCGTGGTTGAGTCTGTAAAATATGGAGCTGGCTAGTTGATAGATAAGTCATAAGTTCCAGAATGACAGAAGCAGTGAAATTGGTTTGGGTTTGGCTTTTTGGGTGGGCGTTTAGGGCAAAACATAAACATCCTAGTCCATAGGAGGTGATTTCAATCATTGAAATCATTATGGACAAGAAATATATACATAATCTAGTGAAAGAGAAAGCAACTTTGGGTGTTGAAAGATTCCCATTGTGATTTGTATTTGTGTTTCTCATCCTCCCACTAATAATAGTAATAACTTTGAGTCGGTGATGTTAGCTTTGGGCGTCTTGCATTGCTAGAACAGCAGTAACAGAAGTTGTGAGTTGCGACTCCTCAGTACTTTATATGTTTCGAAATAATTGTTCTACTTTAATTTTAATTTTCGATATAACAAAATAAAAATTCAAATCAAACATTCATTGTGAGACACCAAGAGTAGAAAAACATACATAGTGTCCAATCTCTATCAAAACAGGTAAATGTTAGCAGCACCAAGAAAAGTATAAGCAGACAAAATAAAAAAAAAACATATCAAATCAGCTTTAGTTAATGACCTCTTTTATTGGGTAATTGATTTGCATGCGTGACCAAATTCTCTGTTCTCTGCTTTGACAATTTGGAATGGCATCTGCTGTTGTTTCTTCTCTTGGGTCTGAATCATGAATGTGTACTATCTATTTTTGACACCTTTGCATCTTCAACTCTGAAATTAACATCAATTTCAAAAAAAAAAAAAAAAAACACTCAGAAGTTTGCTAATGGTGCCCCTTCAGAAGAAGTGGTAAATAAGCTACCGGTTGGTTTTGTAGAGATACATAGTTGATAATTTGGTATATCTGGAATCCCAACAGATGGCCAGAATGTTGAGTTAATGAAAATCTGTAATCCAAAAAATAAACACAGCTATCCTCTCATACGGGGGTCGCTCTCTCATCTCCAATCCATCAAGTAGGGATCTTGTAACATTTAAGCATGGTGCCCCAACTGACCAAAGCTCTTAAGTCAATTGTCTTTTTTTTTTATTTCTTTCCTTTTCCCCTACCCCTTTGCAGAATGATAATCTGGAAATACTGGATCGTATTTTATGTTTAGGAATCAATATGTAATTATTTACGGCAAATTATCGATTGTTTTTTTTTGTTTTGTACATATGACTTAAGACTAACGATAATTTATAACTAACTATTTGGAGGCTTCAGTCACACGACATAAAACATGTTCATACTCCATATGAAGACGATAATCTAGCAAGATTGTGACAGTTGTGGGATTTCTATATAATTTTCGAAAGAAAAAAAAAAAAGGAAGAAGTGAATACCCTTTTGGTTTGTCGTCTCTGTGACAGTGACAAGGGCAGTATAATGTGAGAGTGCCAGTAAAACATAATGTTTTTCACCTTTCCTAGTTTTGTTTCTTTTTTCTCCATGTCGCTCGCTGTGGTTGAAAAGTAAATAATAATACTGGTACACAAAGACTTTTTAAAATTTCAATTGATTGGACTTGCATGGAGTCTTTTATATAATTACTGTGGATTTGAGAGATGTGGAATCCTAAGTCTTACTGTCTTACCTTATCATAATGGACTGAAACTCGTTAAGAACTGAACAACAACTTCCTTATTATTCCCGTCTCAAAGTAATTATCTTATTTATCGTAATACTTTTTACCATATAACAAATAAAACAAGTCTGGGATGTAATAGCATAACTATTTTGTACAATGAAAAGTGAGTTACATCATCATTACCCTAAAAAAGAGGTCATCCATTTTCTTCTTATTCTGTGTTTAAAGACATTAGCTCTCACACATAACACTTCTAAAACCAAATGCAAGTGTACAAATAATAACCAAATAAATGAGGGGATGTTTCTTTTAAAAGCTTGCTTTTCTTTCCTCCTTTCCCATATATTTATTAAAAAATAAAAACTAGAGTCAAAAAAGAAACATCCCCTTGTCAGTCATAATAGTAGTACTACTTTTTCTTTTGTTTTCAAATACCTTCTCTAGTCTCTACTCTCTACTTCTCTGCTTTCTCCTCTCCCCCCACACCCTTGAGTTCCCATTATTAATTGACAATCTGCAACAAGTACAACAACCATTCTGATTTCTGAAAGAGAGAGAGAGAGCCAAACCAAAATCCATGGAAGAAGAAGATCATGAGCATGAGGCAAATCCCAATCCCACCCTCCTAAACCTCCCTCTATTCTCCATAATGCCATCACCAGAGCATCCTTCAGGAATGCTTACACCCCCACTCTACTCATCAGCCTCTGTTCCTTTCAGGTGGGAAGAACAGCCTGGAAAGCCCAGGCCTTGCACATCCCTCATCCCTTTTCCTAGTGCCACCACCACTCAAGAGGATTCCCCCAATAAGCCCAAGGGCCTGGAGCTGCCTCCCTGCAGGCTATTCTTGGATCACCCCACCAAGACTCCATCTCCCACCACTGTACTTGAAGGTCCTTATGTGTTGGGCAGCAAGCCCAAGTTCACTTCATTCAGGTTTTCCAAAGAAAGACAAAGACAGGCTTCTTTTGATAGCATTGATGATGATAGTCAAAGGAGTACTAGCCCTGATCTTGAGGCAGGGCACTTCAGTAATAAAAGTAAGCTGCCACACAAGGGCAAAGGTGGAATCTTTGGTTCTTGGAGGTATAACCTCAGGACCCCTAAAGCCAGCAGCAGGCCTGGAAAGATTGGGGAAATTGGGGGAAGCAGTAGAAGCTTTATCCATCCAGATTTTGAAAGTGATGAGACTAACATTTCCAAGAACAAGGTTTCAAGGATGAGGAGAAATGGAAGCTTTTCTTCAAGCCTTACCCAAGCCAGGTCTCACTTTTGGGTAAGTTACTTTCTTTCATTGTGAACATTTTAGCATGAAGAGCAAAGCATGCATCTAATGATATTCTGTACAATCTCCCAGAATTTTAACATTTGCCAGATACAGTATTATTTTATGCATTCTTTTAATCATCATCATCATCATCAAATTGTACGTGAGGGCTAATGTAAGCCTAACGTTTCCAGTTTTGATCAGTACAATCTGGATTTTGGTACATGTTGTTGCATTAATATTTGATTTGATGCAGTAGCTTTACAACTAAACCATGATCATTTAGGGAAGTAGTTACCTAATCTGATAAGGGTTGTGATTAAAGCAGTATTGTAATCTCTAGCAAAAGGAGTAATCTTTAGAGCTGAGGGAGTCTTGCGTACAAAAAGTCCAAAAGTACATTAAATGGTGGGTTGTTGGCACCTTTCTGCCCAAAAGTACAGTGTAATATCTACGATGATAGGTTCCTACGCTCAAGATATAAAATCACAAATCTTTTGCTGATAATATAGGCTTGAAAATACACTGCCAACATTGCATTTATTGTGTGCTAGTTGGAGCATTATGATTTCTTTAATGCAATGAATGACTAAAATGTGTAAACCCCATCATCATGAGCAAGATGTGGGTCCGGAATCCATCCAAAACACATACACACACACACACACACAATGAGCAATGACTCTGCGCCATATCCCTGAAGTCTTTGAATCCAGTGGCTAGAATCTTGATTCTTAGACTTGACAGAGTGAGACTAAATTGATTTCGGTTGTCTTGTATTGGTTGTGGACATACGCCGCTCATCATGCATCTTAGTTTTCTTGTGAATTATATCTCATTTGTTCAATGAAGAAAATCTGTCCAGTGTATGGAGGATTCCATTAAAATCTAAAAAAAAAAAATCTTCTTTTCTTGAAACTCAGGCAACCTTTTCTTAAAGAGAAATTATATTAGCTTTCATCCCCATTTCTGCAAATGTCTTTTATACGTAGAATACAAAACCCAATTGAATGGAATCCCGCCATAAGAGAACCATACTCCTTTCCCATAAAAGCTTTCTAGTTGGGAAGTCTTTCCCGATTTCTACACTTCCCAGAAAATCTCCTATCTATAATAAAATTACAATTTAAAGTATTTGGCCTCGTCTATACATGTATACCTAAAACTAACAAGAATTATGCCTTTACCATTTGCGCAGGCAGCCGTGTACGAGGGAATCAAGCAAGTCATGCCTTGGAAGAGCAGGAAATCAAAGAAAGGACTTGTGTAGGCTAAAGCTTCACAAGTACCTTTTAGTTGGAATTCTGGGATGGATGGATCATGGATGTATGTTTGTCTTGTAACATGGGAGTTGTGACCAGCTCATAAGTTTGATAATGAAATGTTCAAACTGAACATGAGTCTATGTCTATCAATGGTAACAAATATGTTGGTATGTATTTAGCTCAGTAGACAGGACAAATCAAAATAGTACCATCCAGGAGTTAAGGATCCTTCAGCTTAAAAGCAGTCACCTATTTTTGTGCAAATCTGTGATTTCGCAAGTGAAGATGTCAAATTTCAATCACGACTTCCGTCTACAAAATGATAAATGCATCCCAAGAAACCAAAAAAAAAAAAAAAAAAAGAACGAGAAGCCAAAAGGAGTCAAGTCTCAGCAAGGCTTGGCTAACCTAAGAGTCCTGAGCATTTAAACATGCACGAATTCAGCCAGCAAAAAAATGTTCCAGTAGTCGAGAGTCAATACTAGGAATATAAGGTTGTAACCAGATTAATGGACCTCACAAACCCGAGTTTCCAAGCTCATCCTTGGCTGGATTCAGAGAATGTGGAATTCAATAAGCCATTAAGAGCCTAACTCAGACTAAAGGTCAGGTCGATCAGTATAAATTTGTCTACAGAAACGAGAACAGATACCAAAAAATAATAAACAAGGATCTAAATAATATTAACTAGAGCTTTTCAAATGATAAAAAAGAAAGGATGCAAGCCAAAGTATGTCCAAAGCTACACATTACTCAACTCATATGAATGAGCTCAAGTCCAGAAAATTTTTTTGCTCAACAGTAAGTAAATAGCAGCATTATTTAAAAGGTACACTTTTGCTAAAGTTGGCTAACAGAAAATGATAATCACTCATTCACCAAAGCTGAACCAACACTATTTTTTACCCGTCATACCAGCAACGACCTGCAATATATGCACAACAAAAATAGTTTAGTGCTTGTCAGAGGTAAATCAATTACCTTATCATACCAAACTACAACATTTAATTTTTATTCTCAATAGCCTACACATGTATGAAACCCAACCATCCTATTTACTTTGATCCATGTCCATAAAGAAAGCTAAGGTTATACTTACTGCCATTCTTTAAAGGGGAATACACCTTTATTGAGTAAAACATTTTGGAGGTAGAAAAAAAAAAATGGGCTGGAGAGAATTAATTCTGAAATTCCTTCAACTATACGTTTTGAAGGGACAAAGAAGTTGAAATTTTTAATTTGGATGAGTTGTTGAGATGTTTTGTTGTTTTCGGAAATTAGGGAATGACCAATGACTAGTTCAGCTGTTCGTGAACAAACTGAAAAATTATTCTATAAGTGAATCACAGCCCAATTCCCAACTTCCAATTTCTATTTTCTAATGTCAGCATCATTCACTGAGTGTAATCGCGCTATTGCCTTCTTTGGATGTGGAATATTCTCCAGTATTTGGAGATGAAAATCAACTAAGCTAAATATTTACTGAACAAAACTCTTAAGAAGAAATACAAGACCATCCCTGAAGAGAAAAAGGACAACTATTGCCACCAAATTAAAGGGAGGAAACTTACATCACTCAAAACGGCTGGAGGGGCTTGCTTGGGTGTCTCAAACGAGTCCAAAATAGGTCTCACGACAGCTGGAAGGAATAAACCTGAAACAATTGATGCATCAAAACCATGTTAAGGCCATGGTGTCCATTCTGTTTGAAGTAATAAAATGAAATATAATTAGTCCAAACAGAGTGAAAATTGAAGAGAATAAAATGTTTCAAACATACTACTAGCTAGATTCTCCATTCAGGTAATTATGTGCAAGGTAATAATACCATTGACTAAACCTTTGCTTCAAAGTCGATATCAAAAACAAAAACACATACTTCCTTCAAGAGCAGAACGATAACATTCTTCACAAGCATCATGAAACAGAGTCTTTTCATATTATTTGCATTATAGGAGCTAAACTGATTTTGTTTTAACACAATGAAATGTTTACGTTAATGAGGTAGTAGTAAATGCTGCTTCGACAATGGAAAAGGTTGCACAAAGAGCACAAACAGATGCATCGTAACTGAAAAAAAAAATTGTCTTGAAAAGCTAATGACGTAAAATGGAAAAGACCAGAAAACAAACTGATGGGCTCTTTACATTTATCAACAAGATCATCGAATACAATTTGGGTATGTTATCCACCATTCGGAGGGCATTTTCCAGGAAAATTAAACATAAGAGTTGCAGCTCCACTAAAATTTAGTCCACCATTAATAATAAGCTGAATTGTGAAGCGAGTTGCAGAACTGAATCACCACTAAGCTGAAAAAAATAAGCCCTAAGGATTCCAAACTTTCCTCCAAAGAGAACCCGATGCACTACATTTGAAGGCATTTTTGCCACCACAGGAAAGAATATTTGCCATGACATGCAAGCATAGAAGGGTACCTCGAAGTTAGATTACTATTAACAAGATGATTGGTCATGAGTAATTCTGGCCTGAATTAGTTAGTACTAAGCTAAAATTACTTACACAAAATCAAAGCTTTCGCAAAAAGAATACTCCAACATCTGGTATATCAATTTTTTACCCGGATTCCCAACATAACAAGGCAGTTCTCAACCAAAATATCAAAAATTTGGAGTAAAACAAGCACCAAAGAAAGCATTAAAGAAACCCTTCAAGCTCCGGACTCAAAATCACAAATCAAAAAACTACTTTCGCAAAATTCGTCACCAGCGTCTCTTAATTTACTACATAACCCAGTTATCCAAACTTCAGAACCCATCAAAGTAATAAAAAGATGATTATTGAAAGAAAAAAAAAACGAATCATCCATCTGATCTGAGCTCATGAGAAATGAAAAAAAGGCAGTTTACCAACTCCGGCTATGAGGCAAGACGCCGCCACGACGGGCTCTTGGACAACAAACATTTTGAGCTTCTCCATCACCGGCATTTTTTTTCCCTTGGGGATCTCTTCAAATTTCAAAAGAAACAATCGGGGGATATTGTCGCCGGAATGACGATTGATCGACTGACTGACACCTCAATGTTTCTCTTCTCTATGTTGTTGTTGCTCATTTGGGTTTTCTTCAATGGACCCATTTGGAGCTCAGTTCTATTGTTCTTGGGCTCAGCCCAAATGTTTTCTAGTGGTTTTCAGTGCCAGGAAATTTATGGTAACAAAAATCCAACAAAAAGTTTTTTTTTTTTTTTTTCCTTTTTCTCTCAGTAAAAAAGAAAATTATTCTTTTCCATCAAAGAAATTAAATAATATTTATCACTATTTTTCGATAGTAAATTTCTTTTTATGTCAATGTCAGGTATGTGGGAGAATATTTAGGCAAAATACAATAAGCCAAAACTCGAGACTTGAAAAAGAGACATACACGTTCTTGTGACTTATTAACAATCTCAATTAAAAATGATATTGATGGATATCCAACTCCTTTGATTCGTATCCTACAAAACAAGGTTATCATAATTCGGGCTTAAAACCTCAGAAACCTAAGTCAATAATGCTTGTCGAGAATAAAGTGTAGGTGAGTTCTGTTACCCAGAACTTGGTTTAAAACATAAGAAATTGATACCATTTTATTTTTATTTTTTTAAAAAAAAAAAGATAAAAAGAAATCAAGTCACCATTATCATGTCCAATTCGGAATAAGAAATGGAAATTTAAGTTGGTTGACCGTTTCTTAAATATAGTAATAAAAACGTGATTGATTGGTGTGTATCATGTACGGGTCTAAAGAAGCAGCAGGATGAGGATTATGCAATTGCGTCATTGATACGGACTAGTGATGACAACAAATGTTTGAAGATGTAACAATTTTTGTCCAGTTGAATTGTTTGACTTGTATGAAACAAATTAGATAACTCCTAGCAGCTCGCAAATGCTAAGCTCCGCAAATTCCTACTACACACAGGCAGCTCAATGTTTTCGCAGGTCTAAAATGAATACTATAATTGAGATCTTTTAAATATATAAAAAAATAAAAGATATAATAAATAATTACAAAAGTACAAAAAAATTTGCTTCACATATTCATTCAGAACTAAAATTTTCACATTACCATATGGCACACAAACATAAATAGTTTTTTGATTCACTTTTACTTTGAAATTTCGTGAAAAAACTAACGGCCAATTTTTTATTTTATTTTATTTTTTTGCATATAAAATTCACGCGAATTGACTAAAGATATTATGCCACCATTATAAAAATTTGACTCGAACCTTTCCTATCTCTTGATTTGCTTGTGAATTTACAAAAATTGAAATTTTAAATGGACACACAATAACATTCGATCAATTCACATGCATCTCGCGTGCAAAGAGTTGGCCTTTTTTTTTTTTCACGAAACCTAACACAAAAATAATTAAAATACTATTTAAATTTATGGTGTCATATAATAACATCTGAAACTTATAGTTTTGAGTAGCAAACAATTTTTTGATATTTTTGGAATACTTTATTAAAAAATATAGAATTTATAAACATCATCTATTCAGATAGAATTGTAAATATTGAGCATTTATTTTGGTAGTTGGATAAATTGCGAGTGATTGAGATTTGAAAGTATTGAGTGGTTCCTTATTATTATTATTTTTTTGGTTTTTAAATAGGAAAATTGATTTGTTAACTGAAAATATTAAAAAGATTTGGAAGAAAAAAAGAGAATTCAAAATTTGTAGAGTTTAAATATGAATTGAAAATATGTAATTTTTCTCTTATGAACCGTAAGATGTTTTATTTATTTTACTCTTTTAAGATAGTATAAAAATATTAATTTTTAGAAAATTGGGGATTAAAACCATTGTTTCATTATCTTTATAGGAAGGCCGTCACCGCGACTGCAAAATGATGTAGCTTTTATGCTTGTTTTTTTACAACCACAATGTATTGGGTTACAACAATTTACGGTTGAGATATTATAACTTGACTTATACGCTATACCTAGCCACAGAAGAAGAGATACATAATTCTAACACTGTGTTCACTCCTAAACTAAGCTAAATTGTCTAAATTATGGCAACATTTCTAATTACAAAGTAAGAAAATTCCAACAGCTCAAGAAATACAAAGAGAAGAATACTACACTTTTATAAATGAAATCTAAACATAGCTTACAAGAAACTAAAACTCCAAATCTAAATCGAAAGACCCGATCTATGTGACTAAAAGTCTCAGATCTGTATAGATCCTTCGTTTGCAAAATCATTTGACCTCACATTCATCTTCATTTCTTTCGGAGAGTTGTGGATCTTCTTCTTTTAAATCAGATCTGTTGAAAAGAGCTTGCCAAAAGTACATTTAAAAAAAGAAAACAACTTTCCCATCCACTATTAATGGTGGATGAGGAAAGATGAAGAAAATTTTGAAGAGGGGTTTTTTACAAGAGAGAAGGAGAGGTTCTATCTGGAAGAAAAGAGGGAGCGGTACACAAGAATGAAGCAATGGCTTTATAGAAAAGAATGAGAAAACAAAAATGCATACGAAGGAATTCCGATAGATTAGACTACAGAGAATTTGCATACTAGTACTACACAAGAATTATTTCTAACGGCTAATTACAATTCACCGGAACAATAATAATTTCAATTAGTTAGCCACATAATTAGCTTTTTTCTTTTTTTTTTTCCTTTCATCCCTCCTATTGGGAAAAGAAACAAAAGGTAATAAAAGAGAGGGTGAAGGTGACATCAGCAACGGACGGCCAAGACGGCGCCGCGGCTGAGCTCCACCACAACTCCACACCTAACCCCACTCTGCACCCGGTGGGTAAACACCTTCAGCACCCTGACCCGCCCTTCCAGCTTCATCCTCGTCTCTATCTCCATCGTCGGCGTGGTCGTGGGCCCCGGCACCACATCTCCTCCTCCGGCCTCCTTGGACGCCACGTCCATCGGCCGGGGAGCGACGGTGGTGGTGGAGGCGGCGGTCTGCGGAGGAAGGGGATAGGCGTGGACGTCGAACTTGGCGGACATGTGCTGAGCCCTGCCGCCGTCGATCTCACCGGCGGGAATGAAGACGAGGCCGAGAGGCTGGCCGGAGTAGGCGAGCTGGAGGGAGCTGTCGTAGTGGGTGAACTGGTCGCGGTTGGGGTTGGTGACGGTGACGAACTGGAAGAAGGTGAAGTTGAGGGTGCCGTTGGAGACGGAGAAAGTGGGGAACTGGACGGCGTCGACGGTAATCCTGGGGGGTTTTGGTTTGAAGATAAGGAAGTAGACCAAAACGGCGGCGGCGGCGAGCAGGACTAAGAAAACGGTGGCCACCAGACAAGATGCTAAGTTGGTACTGCGCCTGGATTTAGATCTACGTTCAGGATCGTACATTGTTTTTTATTTAAAAGGCAACACAAAACACGAATAATTAATTTGATTAGTTTGGAATTTGAAAGATGTGGGAAGGAATTAAGCAAAGAAGCAGCAAAGGAGTGGGTTTTGGATCTACTACGTTCAGGACTGATAAAAATGGCTGCCACTCACTGTGGGTATTCGGCCCCCCTTTTTCTAATTTTGTTTTGTCTCAATCAGAAAAAAGGAGGAGTTACTACTGCTACTACTGCTGCTGTAATATTAGTCCAACTGTATTGATACGTTGTAGTTGTTGTTTTACTCTTCCTTTTTACTATTTATTATTATTATCCAATAAGCAATAAGTTTTTTTTTTTTTTTAACCCCCTTAATAACTATAATATATTAGGAAACGATTTTCTAATAATTTGATTATTAATGTGCCATCTGTTCCAGTTAATTCCCCTCAAGAGGAAGGAAATACATTTTCAAAATAGACAATTGTTTGAAGCCACATACAATACAATTCATAGAGACAAGGATTTCCAAAGCTAAAGCTATTTGTTTTTCTTCTTTTTGGTTTTTGACAAGACACAATTAACCAGATTGCGGCAACTCAACACTCTTCCCTAACTCTCTCAAAACTCTTCATCTGGATGTTACTTTTCTTTTTGTTTTCCAAACAACAGTAGTAAGAATAGGAGTATCACTATCTAAAGCACGCACTACAAGCTGATCAGCCATGTGCATATGTGGCATGCCTCGCTTGCTGCTAGAAACAACAACCAATTTTATCTTTCAAGGGTTTTGGGGTTCCTTCTGTTTGATTTTAGTTTAGAAGACGTGAGAATGGAATTGGTGGAGGACTGGATTTTAATAGCTTCAACAACACATCAAAACAAGGAAAAAAAGTACAAGATACGTTTGGGATCATTGTGTTTCAAGTAATACTATGACTACCATTTTCCATTTGCTTTATTATTTCTCCTGTTAACAAAACCACAAAAACAAGCGCATTTCTGGGTCTCATCATCACATAAGTTACTAATAACACAACACATCCACGCTGGGGTAAAAAAAGGATCAATCTGGATGATAAAAAGGATCGAAATGCAATAAAAAGTACCCCACTTGTATATATGTCATTTTGCATGTTGCAACACCCTCTAAAAACAAAGACACTAGAATGAACCCGTTCTATGTCCCATTTCAGAGCTTCCTTTTCCCTAAATGTTAATTGCTGTATTATAAATAAAAGAACAACTCCTCCAAATATACCAATAATTCACAAACCATATCAAACAACACCACTACATCACCCATCACTATCACAACTATTTACCAATATCATATTCACCATATGTACCAGTAAACCAAACCTCTTCCCTCAGAGATCTGTTCATCCCATCTTGTCGAGGACGCAATCCATCACCCAAGCAACACCCTCCATGAATTCAGCTTCATCGTAACCAGGCAACACCAAATCCCGCGCTTCCTTGATTATCTCCTCAATCACTGATGGCTTATTCAATGTCTCCCTGCACATCATATTACCTATGGCAAAAGGGGTGAGCCCCCTTTCCGCACCCTTTTTAAGCAGCATGGTAGATATGCGGAATACTTCTGCAGATTTGGGAGATAGTTCCCACCCGTAGAACTTCAACAGGGCAATGTCTTCTTCAGCATCCACTGACCTGATGTATTCCAACGTGTCTGGACTGAAAGGCTGTCGAGCTTGTGGCCAATATAGCCAATCAAACGTGCAATCTTCAAACTGTAACAAATTAAAAAATATCAGTTCCAAAAATATGAGCACCGAGACGATAACAAAAGTGGAAAAGCAAGGAGACAAAAGGAAAAAAAAAGAAAAAAAAAAGAAGGAAACTTACACTCTCTGGCAAGCAGTAACCATGATCAATTGGGATAAGCACAGTCCGTCCATCTTCTCCTTTGCCCACCAAAATGTTTCCAGCATGCCTATCAGCATTGGCCATCCTCATATCCAGAACCGCAATCTTGTGTACCTCATCCACCGGAAAAGCATTAGGACCCCTATCCTCACAACTTCCATCGTTTTCAACAAACAATTGCAACGACCCGGCCTTCATCTTCACACCATCCGGATGATTGAAACACCTATGCAGGCACCTAACCAAGAACGTAGGCGGTACCCCAGCAAAACCATTAGCTTCGCCAATCAATGAACGAGGACCATCCCTTGGATGATCCAAAATATAAGCAGCACATTCCCTAAAGGCACCCTCCCCAACTACAGTTCCTTTCTTCAACCCTTCACGATCCACCGATAATGGCAACCCTCGGGGATTGTTCTTGGCCAAAGGCTCCTCATCCAGGGGCTTGAACACAGCCACATACTTACTTTTCGAGGCATCCTGCATGAAATACGCTCCTCCAGTGCCTTCTGAAGACCTCACAGGATCACTCCCGCTTTCTAATCCTGCAAGGGTGGAATCTATCATTTCGCGAATAGCCAAAGGTAATTCAATCTTCGGGTTCACAATAACAGGTTTCAACACAATGCCCCTGTTACTAGGCTTCTTAGCAGGCACAAAATGGGTCTTCGTCTCAGATAGTATCTCCTCCTCATACCCATTTCCTCCTCGGTTCCCATCAAACTGTCTCGCTTTATTATCCAACTCAGGAGACGCGGCAACAAATGAAAACTCGAAGTTGTTCTTGCCAACAGGCTTGGGCCAAATTTTAGCACATTTCCTCACAAACAAGTGAATGACAGCATCATTATGCTGGCATATATCATTAATAAGCTTTTGATCCTCAAGCTTCTTGCCATCATACAGAACCTCTTGGTCTTCCTCGTCCTCAACATAATCGATTTCGCCCTCCAAACCAACATTCTTATTGGTTTCGGCAGCAAGCTTACGCTTGACATAACCGACATCCTTGTTCCTATCAGCATGAAAAGTATAGTCTTTCCCAGAAGAGGTCCTAACACAAATGGTCAGAATATCGGAAACCCTAAGAACCAAATGCAATACATTGCCATCACTGACCCCATAATCCCTAACAAGAGAATTACTGCGAGCCAATTCGCGGCCCCCACATATCAATTTCTGATTTTTCCGCACAAACCCTTGACATTTCTGGATGCGAAGCTTCACCGATTCGATGGATTCCGACTCCAGAACCCTCATCGGAACCGTCGTCCCCGGTGTAACCACGAATATAAAGATCGATTCTTGGGATAACAATGGTGGTGGAAACACCATCGAATCCTCAAGAGTACTGGGACTAATCGCAACTACACCGGCGGACGACATATTTCTAATCGGACAACGATAATTTAAGAAACCCTAATTACAAATTTTAGATACAACAAAGAATAATAAAAGATATACCTAGAATTTCTTCACAGAGATTATACAAGGAACAAATTCAAACTGTACAGAGTCGAAGAAAACCCCCCAAAAAGCAAAAGCGTAATGTTAGAGATTCATGATTGACCGGTCAACGGCACCGTTGTTTAATTACAAAAAATCAATCATAAACCGTAAGGAACAAAACTGCCATGAAAAAATCAGGAATCGGCTAACAGATAAATAAAAAAGGAGGAAAATTGAGGGGGGGGGGGGTTCCCCGGAGGAAGCGTGCGGCGGATTCTTACCGGAGAGAATGGAGGAAGAACCGAGGAGCAGGAGATGGCCGGAGAGGCAAAATATAGAGGGTGGGGTGGCGGCAAGGATAAGATCGGAGAGGGGATTAACGGGTTTCACGGTGGAGAATTACAAGTGGTTGGTCAGCCGATTCCGATTTTGGGAGCTATATTTCTTCTATTGATTTAATTTGATCGAAAAATGTACGCGGTTTTGGGTTCGGGTTATATACATAGGCGTTGAATAGCGACTTTTGACTCTAAAAACGAAGAAATTTCCTAACATCTCCCAACTCTCCAGTTTTCCACTTCTTCTTTTCCTTGTGTTTTTTGGGTTTACTTCCATATTTTCAAGTAAGTAATTATCAATTTTCCTTTTCCCTTGGTAAAGGATTTCTTTATTTGATTTACTACTTTCCTTTATTTAATTTTTTTTTTATATATATATTACACACCCAGTGTCCAAACTCCGACTAATCCGGATTCGAACCGGGTAGTCAACCTGGAATTCACCATTCTACTAATGCTATTGCCATTGCAGTCAAAATTGGGACAGATTATTTATTTATTTTTTTTATAAAAAGATACCTGTATTAGATTAAGGTAAGAGATCTAAACTATTACAAAGCATCCTATAATATGCAATATTCTGAACTTCTGAGACATCTAATTTGCTAACTTTAATCAATTCGCAGTATACAGATATTATTATTTGGTCACAAGAATCAGACTTAAATCACATTTTGCGTACAAACTTTCCCACACCAAACCCTCAAAAACCGACCCTGTATTAATAATTTCCCAAAAGAGAAATCAATGCTGCAGCTTTTATTTCAAATTTCAGTCTGCCAAGCAACAAAACCCCCTACAAGTCAAACAACTTAATGAGGTTCATCAAATTCTTCTGCTCATCCCAGTAGTATCCACAAACAACTTTGATGCGTTTCACCAAACAGATCACTGAGAGATTCTTCCCACCATTATCCTTCTCACTACAATGAAGCCTGTTCTGAGATTTGTACAAACGAAGTTGCAGCATCACAAGCAAAGGAAACCTGCCACCATAGACTTGACATGGAGATTTACACTCTCTTCATCATCATGTTTATCAATTTCCGAGACTAACAAATGCCACACACTTTAATTTCTGTCAACTACAGATGGGATGGGATGGTCTAAACAACTGTGCGTACTTATTTACATACAAATTTTAAGAATGCATCTATTCACTGAAAGACCATCAAACAAAGACTGGTGCTCCCCTGTATGCTCCCCACAACGCAAAAACAATCTTCAGCGAAAGCAGATTGCAAAAGTTAGCCGAGTAAAACCCCGAAACTGATTACTAGATTGAAAAAACTGTTCAAAACAAACCAGAAGAATGGGCACAGTAACTATGAAATTGTACAAGGTTCAATAACAAAATTGATTAAAAACTTCAGACAGATTTGGCCAGCTAAAGAGGTTGTAACTATTTCACAGGAATTTAGTCAAAAAATAGGACTACATCTACAAGCCACACAAAAGCTCTTCAGTGTATCAAAATTTGTACGAGTTCTTCATTGCAGGTTGCACAAAAGTGCTCTAATCCAATTAGGCAATATATTCTACCCGCAAAAAAAGAAAATCAGACTGAGATTGCACCACAACCCTGGCAACAGAACCAAGCAACAAGAATCCCAAGCAAAGCCCCAGCAACCACCTGCAATGGAGTATGTCCAAGAAGCTCCTTAAGCTTTCTCTGACTAATAGGATGACCTTGGAACAAATCTTCAATGATCACATTCAGTACCTGAATACCAAAATGATCAGTCGTACCTCCAGCAACACAAAATCTGATCACACTGGGAATCCTAAAGTGCAAATCATATTTTGCATTTCTGCCTCATCTCAGGTTATTAAGAACAAAATGAGGAGGGAAAGAAACTTGAATTTTAAAAATGTTTTTAGGGACACACAGAAGCCAGACCTAGGATCATATATGCAAAGCAAACATGCTACACGCAGAGGATGGTTTTACATAATCAAAATGCAATTGATCAGTAAAGCGTATAGTTTCATATATTGAAAAGCAAACTCTGGCTTTGACATTGCAAAAGATTACGAAAGTCGTTATGCATTAAAGTCCCCATATTGTCCCAGCAAGAACTATGAAGATAAATTCTTGAGTCTGTACATGCTCATATACTTATCTCCTATTCAACTACAAAACATTATCCTTTTCAAAAGCACTCGTTCAAGCAATATCAACCATGACTAGGTTTATTATGCATGTCACAGATGCTAACTCCACACATGCACATATGTCAGCTCAGTGCATCCTAATAGCGTATACCAAGGCAACCTAACACTTCATATATGTCTACTGAAACATCCCAAAGCCCCCACAAACTGTAAAATAAGAGGCTAAAAATGTTCATTAACACAGCCAAAGACTCAGATTTTGCATTTCACATATGATTCCTTTGCTGTCAATGAGACAATTGTCAACAAGTAGAAATCACCTTTCTGAGTTACTGATGCAGTTTTCATCATAAAAAAACCAATCCCATATTCACATTCCAGAACAAACTTTTACATTTTCTCATTAGCAAAGCAGTTCTTTAGCTCCACAACCCAAAAAATGCAAAATAAAAACACGGATTGGCTAAACTAAAGAAAGCAAAACAAGGAATACCAACCTCTGCCTGCATTCCAGCATGCCTTCTGACACCAATTGCATCATACATGACAATCAAACTAAACCCCAAACAGACCGGAAACAAAGAATCGGCCACTCCATGGCAAATGGCCACTGAAGTAGTCAAAGCAGTACACAGTGCAGAATGAGATGATGGCATACCACCAGAGGCAACCATAATCCTGAAATCCCATTTCCTCTCCACCCAAAAATTCAAGAAAACTTTACTGGATTGGGCTATCACCCAAGCAAAAAGGGCCGAAACAAAAGTTGGGTTGGCAGCTAAAGTAGCCACAAATGGACTGATTTTAACCTTAGCCGTTGACGTCACACTCATCAATGCCACACCTAATGCTCCATTCTTTAAATACGCACCTTCTTTTCCCCACACAAGATCAGTTGGCAAAGACTCTATTCCATTTCCCAACCCACCAAAGCTAGAAACCCATTCAATCTTGGAAGATTCCACTGCAAAATCTTTTAGCTTCTTGAGAATAGGACCCAAAGATGAAAAGGGTCTCATCCGGGAGCTGGGAAGCCGCCATCTGGAGGTGGGTTTTACAGAATATGTACTTATGCCAACAAAGGAAGTAGAAAATCTGTAACTGGGTAAATTGAAATAGGGAAATGTAAAAGAAGGGCAATAATATCGGGAGTTGAGGTTTGAGTTACAACAGAATTGGGAGTTTAGGAGTAGAGAAGAATCCATGAATGCTAGTGCCCAGTTCGAGTCCAAACTTCATCGAAGGAACAGTTCAAAGTCGGGTTATTACATTAGCAAGGGAGAAGCTAGAAAGTTCAAGCAAAAAGAAACCATTTTTATATGATGATGCCATTGTTTACTTTTAAGGCATTACTTGGTGGTGGCATAGGAATATACTGAGCTCTAAAGGATTAGATACTATGTATATGGGGTCTTTCAAATGTAGGATTGTGGTTCTGGTTCTCCACGTTTTTGGAGTTTTTGACTCACTATGCTCATTACACACACACAACTTAGGGAAAAGTCATTACGATTCTCGACTTGTTTTTATGTTAGTACATCATATTATTATTATGTTTCACTCATCGTCGGTAGCCTTTCAGAGATATACTTAAGAATATTAAAATTATTACAAAGAATCAATTTTTAACGGAATCAATATCCATAGCTCCTTCACTTCTTCAACGAGATCTACTATTGCTGAGGATGTAAATCCATAAGGGCAATACACATTACACACTACGCTGACCATATTCCTCTTTAAATACACTGTTTTCATCGTCCCAGAATATCTGCTTTCGGGGAAAAGATGAGCTTGCTTTGCTCCCACGGTCTCAACATAAATCCAAATTTCCAAGAATACCAAAATATAGAAGAACCACTTCATTCAAAAATAAGATTGCTGGTACAACAATACTGGGACGAAATCTCTTCTTTTGGTACATAATAAACAGCCTAAATTTCTGATCGATTACATTCTTGTACCAGTGTCATATATATTATACGACTCAAAATATAAAGTAGCACTAGCAACGAGAGAAAAGAATGGCGTGTTAATAAAAAAGAATGGACCACTTTCCTAAAATTTTGCTAAATGCCACAAACCTATTTTGACCAGGCAACTGTATCAATCTCTGCCTGGGCAGCTCTGTACAGCTCCAGTCTCTTCGCAAGGGAGGTCCTTCGCTGCATTATTGCCGGATCCTCATCCAGCAATGTACCCAGCTGTTTCCCCTGCAAATGGAAGTTTAAACGAGGTGGTGATTAGGCGTGTGGAATAAATAATCCCTTGTGTTGAAGTTTAGTAAAGACGACAGAGAAAAGGGGAAGATTGATTTAATGATTACCTCCTTCTTGCCCAAGTCAGTAAAGAAGTGATCAAGCAAACTACGTTTGGCCTCGCGAACCTGACAGTAAACGATGGATTTCGGGATGGAATTCCTCAACGTTGCGCAGACCATGTTGACATAAGAGAGGACATTTGATCCTGTGTAGAGGGGCAAACAAATGGTTTATAAATGGATCATGCCCACCCGTCTAACCTCCACAAAGTACAAATCACAACCACATTCAGTTAAAAACATACTAACCTACTCGTCGGAGGTATGAATCATTGTATCTGTCAAAAATTGAATGTGTTGGATTTCCACCCTTCTCGATATCTTGAGGAAGTTTCCGGAAGAAGTCCACAGTGAGGTAACTGCATTCCATCTCAACCAGCTGCAATGTTGCTTTCTTACTCTCATCCCTCATTCTTTCCAAAGATTCAACAGCAGCACTGGAAACCTCCACCCTGAGTGATGGATATTGTTTTAATTCCTGAGATCATAAGGCAAGTTTTGAGTCCACATTATAGCAAAAATTCCTGCAAGATCCACTAAGCTAAAAGTTCTTCAATCAATATTTCAACCATAACACAAATACTGTTTGCAAGATCATTCTGGTTTGCTTCCATATCCATTTTTGGCAAGGAACAAGTAGAGTTAGTCAATTGCGTGCAACACCAAAAGTGTCGTCTTCATAGTTTCCCAGAGCATCCAAACCCAACACCGAAAGTAAATTCAGAGAAAGAAAGATTAGCAAAAGAACTTACATGGGTTTCACTAATTGCCTTGTGCACCAGATCCTTTAGTATACCATGCACCTGTCAACACCACAGTTCATTTCATATGTAAATATATATCACATGATCAGAAGAAACACTGCATGGTATTCATACAATTAGTAGCATATTCATAGATCTAACGTGATACTTTCTTTGATACTCTCAATGACCGTAAAGCAATCATCTTAAACAGTTAAACGTAACAGCGGCAGTTAACACATCAATGAGGAAGAATTCTGCAGCTACCACCAAAAAGAAAGAATAAATATTCTTAGTCAACATCTGCAGTACAACGTAAACCTCTGCAGTAAACATTCAATTAGTCAACATCAACACAAATCCTACAAGAGTACCTGCCTATTTCATACATACGAGGACAAAACAGTACATCTCAAAACAGATGCAGCTATCCATCCCATTTCCACCCAAGAATGACAGGCTGCATAGCCACAAAAATATACAGGACAGCAAACTTCCTCAAACTGTCAACCATCAATGAGGTGATAACCAGGATATAGACCCACATGCCAAATAATAATCCATACCATCCAAGAGTTGTATGCTGGATAGGTACACAAAAACTCACAAGACAACAAACTTCCAATGTCAAACATCAATGAGATAATAACCAGAATATAATCCCACATGCCAAATACTCCATTTCATCCAAGCATGTAGGCTGGATAGCTACAGGAAAATTCACAAGGCCATATATGGACCCACATGCCAAATACAAATCCAGAAACAATCAAAAAATACATCTATAGTTGAAAAATGCATACCGCATCAACGGAAGCCTCAGCAGGACCTTTTATGGTAACCAAAGTGGATTCAATCAGACGACGGTATCCCTGTTCTGGTGCTATAAGATGAGGCTGATAACCATCAGCTTCGGTAATAAGCTTTCTTACATTGTCCATTGAAAGATGCTTGTCAAATTGCAACCTTTTCAACGCAGCAGGCAGTAGATTGTCAAAAACATTGTACACCTTGTCACCACCAGGTCGACTGAAAGTAAAACAATCACCGGAGCAAATAATTACAATCAGAAACAGCAAACATGAAAGAACATGAACAGAAACAACTATTATACATACACTCCATCAAGATGTTCCTTAAATATCCCATCAAAAGATCGGCAGATTTCCATAATCATGTACAGCTTTCCCTGGATTGCACGAGGACATGTTACAATTATTGCATAAAGGAGGGCAGCAGTTATACTACAACTCAAAAAAAAGAAAAAAAAAAACAATTTTCAGACTGAAAGATAATACTAGCAGTAAACAGAAGACAAAAACAAGAGGAAAAAAACTACTCTTAAAATGAAACTCAAAACTTACACCCGCATCCGTGGCAATTGGTTTCCCAAGACGGCTCAACTCTGATTCTAGTTCATTGATAGTTTTGTTAATCAGTGATTGAAGACCAGGAATTCGAGACTTGATGACAGCCTCTAAATGCTGGAAAATGAAACTTTCAAGTAGTTAATCACCAAGATAGCAAAGATCATTGTCAAGAACACTGAAGAGTTACTACCAATCAAAGCCATAAGAATGCAACACACTGGCATTAACATCCTTCTAAGATAATGTAATGCATGAAAATCTCAAATCTTGTCATAGTAGCCTCCACATAGTAGAATTTAATGTTGAAGCTCAAAGGTAAGGCGACAGTTGTTTAAAATAATTACAAGATTGTGATGCAGTGTTCAATAAATTTCAATTGAGATTTGCTCAGAATATATAAGAAATTAGGCTTTCGAAGGTTGGCCAAGAGTTCTTTCCTGAACTGCAAAAGAAATTTCCTGTTCCATGGTTAAAATTTTTAATCACAGAAACCTTAAGATTTCCAAACCCTAAAACCTACTCTCAAAATGGACAAAACTTGTATCTTAGTTAAATTAGCAAAGAATATGTTGTTCAAGAGTTCTTTCCTGAACTGCAAAAGAAATTTCCTGTTCCATGGTTAAAATTTTTAATCACAGAAACCTTAAGATTTCCAAACCCTAAAAGCTACTCTCAAAATGGACAAAACTTGTATCTTAGTTAAATTAGCAAAGAATATGTTGTTCTGAGAAGCCCCAGAAAAGCTGAAAGAGGAGAGAAACTTAATACCAAATAAACAAACCCAACAAGCCAGCGAAATTTAGGAAAAAAGAAGTTAAAAAAAATGGTTTGATCTGGTTAATAATATAAGAAAACATGTTCTTTGAACACAATCATGCGGAATACAACATGTAAGCCTTACGGAAAATCATTCTTACTTTTGAAAGGACTTTCCCAAGGTGCTCAGAACCCATCCTTGAAGCAAGATGCTTGTACTCAGGTGTATTAGCAAAATACTCTTTCTCTCTACGCCTAGCAGCAATCATGTCAACACTTTTATTAATATCGGCTTGGGAACGATTAACGACACCAATCCATGGAAACTGTAGCTTGTAAGATCTCCCTTCCAAGATCTGAATTGAACGAAGGAAAAAGTATAAAAAGGAGAATGATATGAGAATGATATTCAGAATTTCAATGAAGTATAACAAGTTGAAATTTTTTTTGCTAAGCTATAAAAAGGAGAATGATATGAGAGTACTATTGCCGTCAAAAGATAAGCATGTAAAGTTAATTTCATGACCAAACCCTGCACAGCATAAGCGAGGTGGCAAGGTATGAACATATGAAAGCAGTCAAAATTTACACAGAAGGAAACAATACATCAGATGTTTACAACACTGAACACTGATGTATTACATCACTTTCCAGTCCATGACCACAAAGCAATTATTATTATTATTACTATTATTATTATTATTACTATTATTATTATTATTATTGGTTTAAGGGCATTACATCACTTTCCAGTCCATGACCACAAAGCAATTATTATTAGTATTATTATTATTTTATTTTTTATTTTTATTTTTAGCTTAAGGGCGGAAAGAAGAAACCCCATTGACCACCCTGCACCCTTGAGGATCAGATATAAGCATATTTCTTTATTTACTAGGAAATGGATCGAGTGCTCGATCATGAGCATAAGGCAGCTTTAAATTAATCACACTGAAAAATTCAATAAGGGATCAGCACCGGAAAACTTTTAAACGAAGAAAATTCTTCAAATCCACAATGCAATCCACATAACCTCAGTTGGAAGTGAAAGACAGAATGTAAACATCGCTCAGTAGCGAGGGGATCTAGCATTTATAAACTAGTACTAAAAGCAACACTAAGAAATAATCAGTGAAGTCTGTGGGTTAGAAATTATGATGCCCGCGATAACAGCATAAAATGTACCCGTACAATAGCCACTATTGAACTTTTGCTGAAGGGATCACGCTACGACCCATATAAAATACGAAGCTATAGAATACAACTTACATCAACAGCATCAGTACCCTTGTCCATGAGATCAATTTTTGTAAGAACACCAAATGTCCTCTCCCCTGAAAAAGGCAACAAGCAGGTTAGCCAGGTTCATAAGTTGGGAGAGATAGAGAGACATAGTGGCAAAATCATTGTTAGTGATAATAAAAAAATTGATACTGTAGAACTCATCAACAGAGCAAGTAACTTAACTGATTGAAGACTGACAAAAGGAAGATTATGGTAAAACACATGCAGAATAATTATGCAACATAAAAAATTCTTATCATCATCATACCTCTTGGATCTACTTCACGTGAAATTTTGATTGCATCTGATGTAGCAAGATCCTGGTTTGCTGGAGAAATGGCAAGGATAATACAATTGGGCTGCAAGAATAAAATATTTTCCTCAAGCCAAGTTTTTTGTATTACATAAGTTTAGGTCAAACCTAAAATTACCACCACCAATATTTTTGCCAAGGATTTAAGAGCTCGAAAAAATAAGAACATTAAAAAAAGAAAAAGGACAGCACAGGCTACCTTCTCGATATATGACCGCACCATATTTTCAATGTCCTGAACAATGCTGTCAGGCTGACCCTCTACAAATATTCAAGAAAAGTTAGGTTCGTTAGAGCGACTTCAAGTACCCAAGGTAGAAATGAGACTACAGATATTCTTTTTCCAAGCAGAATTTTCAATATGAAAAGTTGCCAAACTCACCAACAGCCACTTTGGTAAGTCCGGGAAGATCAATGAGTGTTAAGTTCACCACTGCAATAACAAAAAAATTATAAACAAAGAGCATTGAGCGAAAGGAACAAAGACAGGTTATTTATCACATAGTAACAACGGAAGAATAAGTCGCAGGCAAAAATTACTTCATCAATTGGAAGTTATATCAATCACCTTGGTTAAGGAGAGGCGGTTAATCATTCATAAGCAGAAGTTAGATGTCCGATACATACACACGAATTGAACACTCCACAAAAAGTAAGCTGTCCAATCAAATTGATGAGAATGTTTTATTTTTGAAGGCAATCCCTTTCCAAATTAGCAAGTGCTTGTTAACATACAGACTATTCATGTATTTTAACTCGTTCAAAGCAATCCATCTTACTTGACACTACCAACTCAATTTTTTAGAAAGCAACAACTTGATAAAAAAACAAATCTCATGAAGCTCCAACAACACTGGGAGCATCAACGTGATATATTCCTCCACATTTATCCACAACTAAATTATGCTGTTGGAAGATTTGGGTGCCATACCATTTGGGGAGTAAATGCTGAGATAGATTGGGACACTAGATATATGCTTGGTTCGACCTGTTTCTCTGTCAGTTTCATCAGAAATCTCTTTTCTTACGGCAGCTGCAAAAATAAACGGTGAACATAAGCACCCACGACAGTATTACGACAGCAAATTGTAAGGCTAGAATCGGATATCTGCCCAAAAAATGGTAAAATTACAATTTCTGAAAACAGTCAATAATCTGCATGCATTTATAATAATACCATCAGTCAATAATCATTATTATTATTATTTTCTAAAAAAGACCTCAAAAGAGAAGATTATTGGAAGATACCATCTATCATTCTCAAAGAGGTCTAATTGTCCCGATAAACTAAGAAATTAAGGACACATGCTTCACAATTCTGGACAGTCATATGACAAGTCTATACAACTAATATATTGAATAAGCACATATTATGCACTAAGAAGTGCAAAGGTGAGATTGACTGGTCTTAAGGAAATTCCTTTTAAAAATTTTCCAATGCATTTAAGGTATATAAACAAAATGAAGGCAAAGAAAAAGGTCATCGAAACTTCCATAAAAGCATATTAATTCCACCATTTTCTCGAGGCCCAAAGATCCATAGAATACTAACCAAAATCAGTGAACCGCTTTCTGGGAAGGTGACCGAACTCTGCATATTCTCTGCCTTCACTAATGCGGTTAAGTTGTAAGACAAGTGGTCGCCGGGTTACAATACCTGCAGATGAACATCAGATCAGTTTAGAGCATCTATCTCCTCATCATGACACATGGCATACAAAGAGTAATTACGTCAGACAATGTCTATAACAGTAGATAAATTTTACCAGATCCACGAGGCAAAAAATCCCTTCCAACAACGCTCTCAAGCACTGAAGACTTGCCAGAACTCTGAAGAAAACCAGAAGAATGCTCACTTTATCATTAAAACCAACAGAAAGCCAGACTAAAAATCTAAAATAATCACAAATAAGAAAAAATAAAATGAATGAAGAAACTGAAGTTGAGCTCACAACACAACCATGTAACAATTCACAACATCAGTAGTACAGGAAAAGAAAAAACAACATTCAATCTAAGACGTTCGAGCACTCCCAGATCAATGAGAATCCCTGACCCAAATAAGCAACCAACCACACTACTCATGAACAAATGCAGTGTGCAATCAATTACAGAAAGCCCGCATGTGACCCCAAAAATATGTGTCAATCACTCACTAAAAAGGACAGGGAGCAAAAGCGGAAAGAAATTAACATTTCAAAATGAATTTTGAGGTTCCAACAAAAAGAAAACAGTTAATCGTGTCTCTCCAAAAATGACAGGCATCAACTCATAAAGCCCTAACTAAGAGTATCAGTTTTTTCAACTTCATATGTGAACGACATCACAATGATGAGAATGGTGTTCATCATCTGAGCAGCAAATAAATAGATTCCAGAACTAATTTCCAGGTATAAGTAGCCCAATCAATGATAAAAGTATTTGACGGTACTAATAGTCTAATAATAATTGAGTAATACCCCCTCCCCCCAACCAAAAAAAAAAAGAAAAAAAAAGAGCCTAAGTTAAGGAAAAAAGAAGAAAATAACATAGATCTGAAATGAAAACGAATCAACATGCAAATCTAACAAACACAAACATAAGAATCCGATCATTCATTCATCTCAGAGCTAACATAAAACAATTACTGCAAGGATTGCAGTAAAAAAAATTGTATAGAAAGGAAAAACAACATCATAATATGAAATAAGATCTGATGAAAGGTGAAAATTGGATATTTAAGGAGGGTAGTTTACAAGTGTGAACTAACTAACCTGGCCACCGACGACGGCGATGGAAGGCAAGGCATCCCAAAGAGTAGGCAAAGCGGAGTCCTCGCCGTGATCGCCCAAGGCGGTACAAGCTTGCTGTAATCTATTCACCAATGCTATCAAGTTTTCCATATTTACTAAAATTTACCGGCAACTCTAGCAATCTCCTCGAAATCAAGGGAGGACGGGCGATCGGAGAAAGGTATCCGGCGGTTTGGGTGGGTATTCCGATCGATTCGATTTGACTGGATTCAGCTGAGTAGATTAGATTTGAGAGAGAAAGTCCGATCGCCGGCGGAAGTTTTGAATTTTGATTTTTCGTACTGTGTTATGTTTGTATGTTGAGTTTTTTGAAAGGAGAAAGAATTGAAACGCGTCGTATTGCTTTCTTCGGTGGGTTGCTGGCGGAAGTCGGTGCGGGCCTGTGGGGACACGTAATTTCTTTTTTTCAAAAAAATAAAAATAAAAAGAAAAAACAGAAAGGAGTATTCCACGAACTTTCTAAATAATTGGACCTCTATTCATAGTTTACCTAAAATGTGGAGGGCAATAATGCAAATTTACCACATTTATTGTATTTGCCTTTAAGCGCCAAGTTTGAGATAAAATATCTAAACAAAAAAAACACCGGAATCCCAAAGTCCAAGAGAGGTTTTAGCTGAATGAATCTGATAAACCCTGCCCAGAGACAATAATCCGAACTCCCTAAAGGTAAAGGTCAGTGTTAATCTTCCTCAGTGTACTACTGATGTTGTGAATTGTTCTTCTTCTGTGACTTTAAAAGTTCATTTTTGTAAGAATTTCATGGAGCCTGGTCTCTTGATGTCTGCACACCAAGTTTTACCATCAGCACCATCCGTTGGTGTTTTACAATTCCCTAGTCCATACAAAGCCAATTTTTTGAGAACACCTAGATGTTATTTGAGGTCTCCTGTGTCAGTATGTGGAGGGAATTTAGAGAAGACTGTATTTTTGGGTGAAAAACTGAATTTTTTAGGTGCAAGAAATTATTTTTTAGGTGGGAATTTTGGGCATAGGGCAGTATTTATGGGTTACAAAGTGGATTTTGTTGGTGGAAAGAAGGAACTTTTAGGTGGGAATTCCGGGAAGAAGACAGTGTGTTTGAGTGGTAGACTGGATTTCGGTGGTGGAAAGAATGAATTTGCAGGTGGGAACTATGAATTTTCTAGGAGAAATGTTGTAAAGGGTGGTGCTGTGAAGAGGAGGAAAGAGCTTTCCTTTGACAATGTAATTCAAAAGGACAAGAAGCTGAAATTGGTCTTGAAAATTAGGAGGATTTTGATGAGTCAACCTGATAGGGTAATGCAGCTCCGTGACCTTGGCAGGTTTAGGAGGGCATTAGGTCTGGAAAAGAGAAGGCGGTTTATAGCCTTGTTAAGGAAGTTTCCGGCAGTGTTTGAGATTGTGGAAGAAGGGGTTTATTCTCTTAGGTTTAAGTTAACCCCTGAGGCTGAGAGGCTTTACTTAGAGGAAATGAGGATTAAGAATGAAATGGAGGAAATATTAGTCGTCAAGTTGAGGAAAATGTTGATGATGTCAGCTGAGAAACGGATCCTTTTAAAGAAGCTTGCCCATCTCAAGAATGATTTCGGGCTCCCTTTGGATTTTCAGGACACGATTTGCCGGCGCTACCCACAGTATTTCAAAGTTGTTTCCACTGGGAGTGGTCCGGCTTTGGAGCTAACTCATTGGGATCCAGAACTTGCTGTTTCGGCTGCTGAGCTTGCTGAGGAGGAAAATAGGGCTCGGGAGATCGAAGAGAGAGATTTGATTATAGATAGGCCACCAAAGTTCAACCGGGTCAGGCTCCCTAAGGGTCTTAGTCTTTCTAAAGGAGAGATGAGGAAGATTTCTCAGTTCAGGGAAATCCCCTACATTTCGCCTTATTCTGATTTCTCTCATTTGAGATCCGGGACTATAGAGAAAGAAAAACACGCCTGTGGCGTTGTTCATGAAATCTTAAGCCTCACTCTTGAGAAGAGAACGCTGGTAGACCACTTGACTCATTTCCGGGAGGAGTTTAGATTCTCTCAGCAACTTCGAGGGATGCTGATTAGGCATCCTGATATGTTTTATGTTTCTCTTAAAGGAGATAGAGACTCGGTTTTCCTTCGTGAAGCTTATCGCGATTCACAACTGATTGAGAAGGACCGGCTCTTGCTCATTAAGGAGAAGCTTCGTGCCCTAGTTAATGTTCCGCGATTTCCAAGAAGGGGTGTGCCAAGGAAGACTGATACTGTTGGGACTGAAGGAAGTGAACCTGATCAGGAAGGTGGCAGTGGCACGGAAGAGGAGGAAGATGATTGGTCTGACATGGATAATGTAGTCAATGATGAATTTGATGATGAAGATTTTGGCGAAGATGATGAGGATTTTGATGACATTTTCAGCAACGAGGAAGATGATTTGCCCCCAGACTTCAATGATAATGATGGGATTATGAACCTTGATCCCCAAAAAACAAGCAGAAAGGGTAATAGTTCAGATAAGAAAGATGAAAAAGTTCAGGTTCCAGTTCTCCCAGATGGCCGGCCAAGAGAACGCTGGTGAAAATTTTGACAATAGAACAGATTTATTGCTTATCAGCATTGTAAATGATATATTGCAAACCCCTTGAAGAAAGAATGCGCTGAAAGCTCATGCATCTTCTTAGATGACTTTTTCAGTTAGACCAGTTTTCTTCTCATCCCGGTACAAGGTTGTTCAAGATGTCACCCTTAGATCACATCTTTATATCCTGTACAAGGTACAATGTTCTAGATAACAATTTTTGGGCATTTGTTTGTCTCGGGCATGTACTTGAATCTCTATCTTAATTTTGATGTTTTTCAAAAGAATCTTTGGATTTCTGTTGCCCATTTTGATAGTTTTAATGATCATGTGTATTGTAATTCTCTTTCTTGGTCATAATGATAATCTCAGCTACGATGACAAAAGTAGTATAGTTCTTTAATACCATTGAAGCTGCAAAGATGGAATCTTATTTGTGCTCCACTTTCCACCTTTATGTTGAATTTTATTCTGAATTGTCTTTCAGTTATGATAATCCCTGTATCTTTGACAATTACCACATCTATGATACTCCCAACAACTGTACGAGTCAAGTTGGTTGATCTATTTTAGCACATTAACATGACTCGAATATAGATAGTAACATAAACCAATCATTTGTCTAGCCAGATATTGCAGCCAAACAATTATAGTAGGTTCCTGCCAGTTTTGGCAGATTGATCAATCAGTTGACCTTATATCATAATAGTTTGCCTCTGGCAATATTATCCTGATCGTACAATCTTCTTCGACTCCTTATCAAAATCAATCCATTAAACTATTGTTAATTTATAATTAATTTATATCCCTCGAAGCAGATTTGGTTCTTTTTCTCTGTTTCTGCATATTTAAACAGTACGTAGTTTCTACTTTCTGTGAATCTTTGTTCCTTCCACATCATCAAAAAACAGCCGAATCAATGGGGAAGTTGAGCTATTTGGCTGTGAAATCTGACCCGGTAGCGCTTGAATTGACCTCTTCCAACTTTAACGATTTGGGAGATGTGGCTAAGAAGTTAGCTAATCATGCCATCACTCTTATTGGCCTTGGATTCGGAACTTCCTTTCTCAAATGGCTGGCTTTTATTGCTGCTGTGTGAGTCACTTTGCTACTAAATTGGTTCCATATTGCTACTCGTTTCTTGATCTTCATTCATTTTCGTGGAGTTTTACTTACTGGGATTTGGAAAAAAAATTTCTGGTTTGTGTTGATGATGATTGATGATGTTACAGTTACTTTTGTTGATATTGGACCGAACCAACTGGAAGACCAACATCCTCACATCCCTCCTTATCCTTTACATCTTCTTGAGCCTTCCTAATATATTGTTCCACTTGTTTAGGTAATTTGAAGTCATTTCTCCCTTTTTTCCTTTGCCTTTCTTACTTCTAGATTATCTGTAGAATTCAGGGTTGATTTCATTCTTCAAATCGTTGATGATGCAGGGGAGAATTGGAAAATGGATTGATATAATTGCAGTCACTCTACGCCTCTTCTGCCTGCCAGATTTTAGATGCCTTTAATTTCTTTTTTCTAGTTAGTTTTTTCGCCTCTAGAGTTGGTGGTTCATGGGATATAACCTAAGCTTTGATTTCTTGCAACATCCGACATTGCAAAAATGTTCCCATGTTAAGGTATATGAAACCAAGAAAAGCAGTAAACTGTAAATGTCCAGGAAATTGTTTCATGCCTTGTATGTAAACTTTGTTATAGCTTGTGGGATCCCACGTTTGGGGCTCAATTGATTGAAAATTACAAAAGTCAAGTCTGAGGTTTCCACATAGGTTTCTATGGCACTAACAACACTCCCTCATTCAAGCAACATTTCCTCTACTTTGTGAAGATACGATTGCGATTTACGCTCTGAAAAAAAAAACGATTTTTTTAGCTGAAAGAAAGCTAGTAGTATATTCCATGAAATTGATCACAACCTAGAGACCTTTTTGTGTTATTTTAATGTCGCCAGGCAACTACTACCAATGTTTCAACCTTTCTATGTGCTTAAAAGAGAGAGGGTTGAGTGAGACGCCGCGGGTGGGTGGTCAAGTTGGGACTATTTGGCGCTACATTCCTCCATGAAATTACAGGTGAAATTGATGTCCATTAACTCAGAGCCTAGCTTGCTAGCTACCTTGTACCTTACTTGAGTAAACAAGAAATTTTTCTTTGGTTCTTCTGTTGTCGACTATGAATACATTAGATAGAGTGAACAATGAATTATATAATCCAACCCAATCCAAGAAACTATAGGCAAGAAAACCTCCATTTCCTCCTACCTTAGCAAGCAACATTATTTGTTCTTTTCTTTTCTTTATGATGATGTTTGGGGTAAGAAGAAGAAGAGTAATGAACCAATTTGGCGGTTGATGATCGATGCTAGCAGAAGGGATGATATGCGAGAAGGGTTTTGTTCCATGATTAAGTTGAGCTGATGAGAGTACATCCGTGGCACCTTTTGTCCGCTCTCCTGCAAAGACTTCCAACATTAAGATTTTGCATTCTATTACTTTCTCCGTCCCAAAATGTATACCATGTTTAGATTTTTATTTTTAGTACAAGTTGTACAAGAAATAAAAACTCCAACTGGATAATCATTTCGAGACGGAGAGAGTAAGTCATTACTCAATGATGCAAAAATTATTAGAGATGTTGGGGGTCTTTGGGGAGAACACACAAAGTTTGTCATGCTGCTTCCGTTGAACCAAGGATTTGTATATGCTAAATGTTTCACTATATCGTTCTAATTTCATGGGATTTTACTAGACTTGCAAAATATTTGAATCAAATGAACAAGCATAAATAAGGGGGGGTATGAAGTGAAATATTTTAGGTGCGAGGGTTTTCAGTCTCAATTTCCGTTTTCTAAAAAAACACCAAAAAAAAAAAACAAAAACAAAAACAAAAACAAAAACAAAACAAATATTCATGGCCTGCAGTAACGTAGGGATCTTATCCATGAATCTACTTGATTTTTCTTTTTCTTTTTTTTTCTTTTCATCCCTTATCAAATTTGATCATTCTCCATGGGTAGTTCGTTCAGTCTCCCTCAGTTATCTTCAAACTTTGAAGTGCAATGAATGAATTGAGTGTGCAATTTTTTTGTTGTTGATACTTCATTTCAGTTCCCATGGAAGCAATCACTTTCTTGCAGTACTTCAAACCATCAGCAACGTCATCATTTCTTCAACAATTTCCAGCATCATCATTGTCCAATAAAAAGTTGCTGAATTTCAGCAGCATATCAAGTTCTATTGCAGAGGTCGATGTTGCATTCTTCAGCCATTCTAATTACAACGGTGATAGACCTGATGGTTATGGTGACTCGGGAAAGCAAGAGCTGAATTCACTTGGTGTAGTCAAAGCAGGGCATGCCCAGATCATAAAAATGTCCAAGGAGTGGACATCAGATGACAAAATCCAATCTTTGATCGTTTCTTACTTGGAATTTGGAGATTTCTATTCTGCTTCTGGGCTGTTCTTGTTGGACTATGCCCAGAATTATCTCTGTTGGAACTCATTCCTGGATGAATTCAGCGCTTTTGGTGGGGACCCTTTTGAGATTCTCAAGGTTTTTGGTGATCTGAGTAATAAAGGAGTGAAATTTGACAGCAAAATCCTCACTTTGCTTCTTAAAATTTGTGGGAATTTGATGGATGATTCTTGGTTGGGCTGCGCGGTTCATGCTTGTGTTATTAAGAGAGGCTTGGACTTAGATGTCCATGTAAAATGTGCAATGATGAACTTCTATGGAAAATGTTGGGGCACAGAGATAGCTAATCAAGCCTTCTTTGAAACATCAAATCCTGATTCTTTGTTATGGAATGAAGCTGTTTTGGTAAACTTAAGAAATGAGGAATGGGCTCAAGGTTTGAAACTGTTTGGTGAAATGCAGCATTCGTTTCTAAGCTGCACTACCAAAAGCAAGAAAGTTAACACATTTGTGGTTGCTAAAGTTTTGCATGCTTGTGCAAAATTGGGAGCCATTCATGAAGGAAAACAGATTCATGGGTACGTTATACGTAATTTGCTGCAATCTTCTTCAAATGCATTTATTAGCAATTCGCTGATTAACATGTACATGAAATGTAATGAGCCTGAATTCGCAAGACTAGTTTTTGACTCAATGAATGAGCATGATTTGTCCTCATGGAACTCAATCATATCAGGTTATAGTGCGCTCGGTAATCTGAATGAAGCAATGAGGTTATTTCGCGATATGCAGGAAGATTCAGAAATTAGGCCAGATATAGTTACCTGGAATTGCATTTTGTCAGGACATTTTGCTTCAGGATTTCATCAAGAAGTTTTAAGAATCCTTGAGAAGATGCAAATTGCAAGGTTTAGACCAAACACAGGCACGATAACTGTTGCTCTTCAAGCAGTATCTGAATTAGGATTGTTGAGGTTCGGAAAGGAAATCCACTGCTTTCTCCTGAGAAATGGCCTAGAGCATGATCTTCATGTAGGTACTTCACTGCTTGACATGTATGTAAAGAATGATAAGTTAATTAATGCTCGGACCATTTTTAACAATATGATCAATAGGAACATTTTTGCATGGAATTGCATGATTTCTGGATACGTTTCCAGGGGTTTTCTTGATGAAGCATTAGATCTTTTGGTACACATGAAAAAAGAAGGTCTTCAACCTGATTTAGTCACTTACAATACACTAGTTTCTGGATACGCAAATTCAGGTTTTGTTCAGGAAGCTTTGGCAACGATTCATCAGATTGAACTTTCTGGTTTTACTCCTAATGTCGTGTCATGGACTGCTCTTATATCAGGCTGTACACAGAGTGGATACTTTGAAGATGCACTTAAGTATTCCATTGAGATGCAAAAGGCAGGTCTGAAACCAAACTCGGCAACCCTTGCAAGTTTATTGAGAGCCAGTTCAGGGCTCGCCCTTTTGCAGAAAGGTAAAGAGTTGCACAACATTTGTATTAGAAACGGTTTTTCTGAGGATTTTTTTGTGGCGACAGCACTTATTGACATGTACTGCAAGTGTGGAAGCTTAAAGAGTGGCTACGACGTGTTCAGGAAGATTGAGATCAACAAAAGATCTGTTTCCTGTTGGAATTCCATGATTGGAGGACTGGCAATGTATAGTCGCAGGAGAGAGGCAATTTTGCTCTTTCATCAAATGCTTGAAGCAAATATCAAGCCGGATTCTAGGACATTCACAGCTCTCCTCTCTGGCTGCAAAAATTCTAGCCTCATCGATGAGGGATGGAAATATTTCGATAGTATGAAGATTCATTATGATATAACCCCTACCATAGAGCATTACTCTTGCATGGTTGATTTACTTGGAAAGGCCGGTTATCTTGATGAAGCATGGGATTTGATTCATAAAATGCCAATGAAGCCAGATGCCTCAGTTTGGGGTGCATTTTTAGCATCCTGTCGAAGCCACAAAGATTTAGAACTTGGAAAAATTGCAGCAGAAAAGCTTTTCAAACTAGAACCCTATAATGCAGCTAACTATGTGTTGCTTATGAATTTATATTCAGATGTAAACAGGTGGAGTGATGTGCAACGGATCAAAGATTTGATGGAAGTTAAAGGGATCAAAGTAGGCCCTGTGTGGAGCTGGATCCGAGTCAATAAAATGGTTCATGTATTTTATGCTGTAGGAAAGCCACATCCAGATGAAGGTGAGATTCTTTTTGAGTTGTATCAGCTGATGTCAGAGATGAAGATGAGTCTGGGATATGTTCCAGCTACTGAATGTGTGATCCAAAACATTGACGAGGAGGAAAAGAAGAAGATTCTGCTTCGCCACACAGAAAAATTGGCCATCACGTACGGATTAATCCATTCAAAAAATAATGCAACACCAGTGCGGGTGATCAAGAACTCGAGAACCTGTGCAGACTGTCACACAGTGGCAAAATTTATGTCCAAATTGAGAGGCCGAGATATCATCCTCAGAGATGGAAAAGGTTTTCATCATTTCTCCAACGGCCAATGCTCATGCAATGATTTTGGGTGATGTTTGTTTTTACTCTGATCCAACAAGCTGAGTTTCAGTGAAAACTCCTGGAGAATCAATAAAATAGAGCATGTTGCAGTAGGAAGAAAGTTAATCCAGTAGGTAAATGTTAATGCTGCAGATAGAATATGGCCAGATAGGTAAGATTTCAGAGCGTCCTGATTCAATTCGAGTATCTATCCTTTTCTTTTGGAGTTAGTAATTTTTGTTCATTATTATTCTTTGGTTGAAATGTATAATGTTACACATAGATAATGCAGCACACATAGTGGTTCTTGAACATCATAATTCTGTCTAATGTACAATGTATACAGAATAATTCTCACTAGTCATTAAACAGGAAGGAACCAAGTTTGAGACTTTGCATATCTGCTAAAAAATTTACCCTAATTTAACCAGTAGTTACTGTGTTCAAGTCGTTATATACCTGAAATCATCATCAGCTTGGAAAAGAGAAAAAAGGAAAAAGTGACCTGCTGCTATAATGAGTATTTGACAAAATTCATAAGGTTTAGTTGTGCAGTCACCATTTGGTCTAGTAAATGTAATGTCATAAACTAAATTCATGTTTACAAGGTAGATATTTTTTGTTTCCTACCTTGACAAAAGGCACTGACAGCACAAGGTGGATGGCAAATGATTAACCCTTTGCTCATTAGTGAAAATGGAGTCACTTTTTGCCATTTGTACAATTTTTTGGATGATGTCAAACTACAGCAAGTTACTAACGCGGAATGAAGAAATCTGCCTCAACATGATGAAACCATTAAAAACATAAGTGACCATTCATGAAATGACACTGTAAGCACAACTAAAGATATGACTCAAATGACGAATATAGACCTATAGTAATGGATATAATGCGGCCTTAGTTTGCAGTTATCATGTACTGACTCAAAAATTGAGACTCACATATACGCATTAAAGTTTGGCTCCCAAAAACATTTGGAACCCTGGTAACTTTTGATCCGTAAACACTAAACCATTCGATGCTCAAAACACAACAGGAACCTAAAGGGTAGATGAAGCGCATGGGTTTCAATAACAGCAGCATTCAGGATATTTATCATGCCCTGGTACATTAGTCCTGGTACTTTATCTAAGTGGCCAACAACCACACACTGATGTAATCCTAGAACAATAACAATGCAACCGAAACTGAAAGGTGGAGAGCTTCCATAGTAGGACTACAATTGTTCAGTACAGCACTCCTACATATTTACAGATATTCACAAACATAACCACAGATGATACTACCGACACCCACGCCAAAATTCCAGGGACATATCTAACATAAGCAGAGCAAAAATTTCAAGATCACGCAAGTACAATCGCTGTGAGGGAACTTTTCATGACCTAAAATGGAGGTGTAAATGGCATTGCTCAAGCTCAACCAACCAAATCTGTGCAATCCTTTAACCAGAGCACATGAACAAAGAAAATAAGGCATTCAGATACATTTTCATGTTCTGCTGATTGGCTCTATAGTGCCCTGCATTGCCATCCTCTCCGAAACATCAGCTAGGGATTTGAGGTTGCAGTTGATCAGAGCTTTCACAAAATAGCATGTCTCGTCTTCAGTATTGCCTTCTGGCACATCCACCACAAATTTCTCCGTCACAACAGTTCCTGGTCTGCCGTCAATCATCTCTTGCTGAACAGTAAGAACTGAGGAATAATTCTGCCACAAGAAAATCCAAACATGAGAATGTTAAGTACAAGATATTATACTTATTATGGACTAAATCGTCCGGTCTATCTATCAACCCTTTTCTGCAATTAATGCTCACTTACATGTAAGGTAATTATGTTTATGCTTGAGACAATCAAGAAAGGAAGCAAATGCTAATGCCAAAAAGTGCGGGCAATATGAAACAATCAACTGAACAACAACTGTGTTCAAATATATTAACAAAACTTCGCTAGATGTTTCTACTCATCAGTCTTATTCTTCGATGCCATTGATTTCCAAATAAATACATAAATAGGCTAATTTAATGTATTCATGGGTACAACACCATAACAAAGAGCTCACTAGAAACAGCTCCTGAAAATATGCAGCAAGTTTTGACCATCTTAAGACGGGCCAGAAACACAAAGCCAGGGATGGCATAGCACACAAAATTTTCAAGGTTTCATTACGACTGCAAAAATTACCACAAGAATTAAGCCATCTCAGTATGTGGAGCTTGCTACATGGATCAACCTTAGGCAATAACTAACAAGGGGAAAAGTAAAATGTATAATGCATAGCATTCCTAATTTCTTGAAGAGCCACAGATTTGAAACCACCATAAGAAGCAGGATTAGCAGGGATTACCTTCAGCCTGTGGTCGCCACCAACAATCTTAATCCCAAGAATGTGTTGTTCATCGTCGAGAACTTCCAACATTTCGGTGCTGGTAGTGGCCGGTAGGCCGGATCGCACATTCACCTCTCTGACACTTCCAATCTTAAGATCACCACCCTTCATGATACACTTGCAAACAAAAGGCTTATACTTCTGTGGCTGGTCGAATCTCCTCACCAGAGACCAAACCTGAGAAGGAAAACATTTTTATTCATTTTTTCAAAAACTCAGCCATACAAGGAAATAGTTGCATACTTATTATGTCCAATAACATTTATCAAAAATGGGGATTGATAAACCGTTGACAAGATCAATGCTAAGAAAATCATAAAGCTCACATCACAGTTAAACAAACTCAATCCACCAACATATAAACAGCTATTTTCACACTTAAACACCAAATTTAATCTTTCAAAAACTATGAAAATCTGATCAGAGAAACCAACTTTATACAAACACAAGAAACAATCAAGAAACAACCTTTTGACTCCAATTAAGAATCTTTACCCACTAAATACCAAAAAACCATCTCCCAAAATATAAAATCTGAACCGAACAGTCCCATTTTGCGAGAAACACGATAATAAAAAAAACTTTGATTGACACCACCAAACAAGAGAAAAACAAGTGAAGGGAAAAAAAAAAAAAAACAAAGAAGCAGAGAGGAAGAACTTCAATTACAATATCAAGAGGGGCCTTGATGTGTTTGACAACAGAAGAAGAACATTGACGCCCTGTTGTAAGCTCTGTTCCTGCGGATGCTGCCTCCATTGATGATGATGATGATTCTTTCACCAAAAAAACCATTAGAAATCGAAAAATTCTTTTGTTGTTCTTTTCTTTCTTTCAAATAAAACAGCTAAGTTCAAAGAAAAAAATCCAAGCTTTATTGAAGTAAGATCTTGAGCTTCAGATGAGTTTGAAGATGATGAAAAGGTGAGGGTTATAGTAGAGAGAGTAGAAACAGAGAAAGGAAGGTGTTCTTCCTCTTGCTTCTCTTCTAGCTTGACTTGGAAGTGGCTCCAATGAATGGTGTGAATGAAGTTTTTATTTTATCAAGAGGACAAACTACAAAAGAAATTAAAAGAAAGAAAAGATCTTTATCTACTCCAAATGGAGGGTCCAATAGCCTTATTAATCATATAAAACAACATCATTTTTATTATTGACATCCAAACTTTTAAGTTACTCTTACCTGGTCAAATCATGCATTTTAATGGCTTTTGTTGTTTTATTTTTTACCCAAAAAAAATAATAAAAATTTGATCATGAGAATTTGTTGGGGTGTAATATTGTGCAGAATAGTAACAATCCTTGTTTTATTCATAAATGAAATGAAACTTACTGCATAGGAATAAAAGCGTGGGAAATGAAGGGAAGGTCTTCAACTCAGCCGTCCAGCCAATAAGATGTCAAGAACCACAAAGGCACAAACCTACCCCTCCACCCCCCATTGGCTCATTGGGCCCTCCTTTTCATTTCTTTTCTTTTTATAAATAATCATTTCATTTTATCATTTTGATTTCTTGTGGGTGACACTCTCACTTCATTTGCATCCCAAGTCGGCTATAAGCACACATTTTATTTTTTTGAATTGATTGCATTTGCTCCCTTTGAGTTTTCTTATGTTATCACCCCCCCAACATATACTTTCTCCCATCATTGTTATTAGCCATTTTGATTTGTCATAAATTTCATTTATCGTGTCTTTTTTTTCAAATTTTTAAAGTTTTATTTTCAATCAGAAAAACACAATAAATAAAATTCAGAAAGAAAATTAAATAATAGTCTAATAGTTAAGATGATGTGCTTTCTGGGAATAGATCGGGTTCAAGATTAAATATTCTTGCAACTTTTACAATCAGCAGGTTTGCCCTTTTCAAAGGCAAACTCATTAGTAGTCTTTTTATCTAAAATGTAGCTTCATGTAGAATAATCCAAATTAATATAAAAAAGGGCTTTTGAATTAATTAGGTACATGACTTTTGAGCCTAGAAGCAGCTGTAATAAAACAATTTTTTTTTATTTATATCAATACATTCCCCCTTGTCCAAAAGCACAAAAGTGCATATCAAAATTACTATTCCAGATTCCACAATTTCCCCACAACCATCATTTTGTGATTTGGAGATATTTTCTGGTTTCCAAATGTGCATCTTCCATGTCAGATGCATCTAAGATAACTGTGTTCAAACTGTGAGATTATTTTATCATAAGATTGAAGATTCGATTCTCGCTAAACAATTAAATTTAACGTAACTTATAATTATATGGCAACTTGGTGGACTTAAAAAAATAGAAGGTACCTAGCATATGACAATTAGTGCCACTAGCCATTAGTACCTGGGGGGTATATGGTACAATGATTTATCCCACCATATGACAAAGATACTGGTTTCTGGAAAGGACTTCACCATTCTTTTTTCCTTTTTCTTTTTTGCTGTGGAAGGAAGGATCTCTTTTTCAGAACAACTTCCATATTCGATTTTACTGTTTACCTCTTAACTGTTTAGAGTTTACTTTGAGATGCAACGGATCACACTTTCTCTGACACACATCATAATGTGCGTTCGGAACTATAAGTCCAAGATAGAGTATTATTGTAAAATTGATAAATCTCCATAATTCCATTAGAATACAAACTGATCGAGTTATTACTCTCTCTGTCCCAAAATTATTGTCTAGTTTGAGATTTCACTTTTAGTACAATTTGAACTAAAAATAAAAACTCAAAGTGGACAATAATTATGGGACGGAGGGAGTATTTTTTTTGACGCGTCTGGATTAATAGAGCCGGAAATCAAGACTGGCCCGAGTTGGTTAAGCGGTTCAACCGACTTTTTAGAAAGTTTTTAGCTCAATTTATGTTACTTTTCTATCGAAAAAGGGTTTCAGTAACCCTATAACTATAAATAATTGCGGGTGTATGAATTTTTACTTTTAGTTAGAATGGATCCGTCTGATAATTTAAGTGAAGTGAAGTGAAGGTGCAGAATATATAGATGCATGTGGAAGCAAAGCAATAGTGTTCATCTTTTGCGAAACAAGAATATATGCTTCTCCCAATACGTATGAAACATCCATCCTATTCTGAATTTCGATATGTACCGTTGGTGTGTTGCTAAGTTACTACTAATGGAATCACCCATCCACCATTACTTTCATTGTTCATCGATTTTTCTTACCCTTTTCCCCTTTTTGGTTTAGGGTTTCTCAAACTTTAATATCCCCCCACACAATTTGTTTGCCAGACATTATTAATTCTACTTTTCTTTTCATTTATTTTACATGCACAAAACAGAAAAGAAAAAGAATGTTGTGACTCTCTTTCGTGTCACTACACTACTGGGTGGATGTGGGTTATTTTGCATCAACTTTTTTCCGCCTTCAAGCTTAAGGGGCCATTTTGCATGATCTTAATCAATATAGTACATCGTTGGAGTTAAAACTCATTCATTTTGCTTTGGTCCAAACAACCTTACCTTTTCTTTTTTTTTTTAAAAAAAAAATAATAATAAAATTTATTTTGACATATATTTGGCAATTTTCGCACTTTTACCTCCTTCCTCCTAATAATTAAATTTATAACTCAAGACATAACTCTATCTGGTAATGGGTTTGTTTCAAAACGAATCCATCCAATTCATGCGTTTACTTCCACATCAACCTCACAACTCATTTTTGGCATTGCTATCCTTTTGGTCATTTTCGTGTACGAACTGTCTTAAATATTTTAGAGGATTAAGTTCCCAATAATCGTGCATGTCTTGTAATTAGTCACATATCTGAACCAATAATAATGTCATAGCTAGTCGGATAAGGTATAACACTAATTATAGTAACTTAAAATGTACTTGCAACTTAATCCTATTATTATTATTACAACACAATAGGTAAAGTTTTAAGTTTGGAAATAATAGCTCAAGTGGTAACGCCAATATTGGTAACAAACCTCTACTAAAAATTGTGGCTAAATCAAAGTGGCATAATCTGGTCCGATGAATCCTGCTCATGCTATGGTCCATTTGATGGTTGATGGTTCTACTTCTACTGCGCCCACACACACACAGAAAAGTGAGAACCAAAACAACAGTTCCTAGAATCTGGCTTTAAACTGTTGCTTTCCTGAATGCGTTGTTGCACTCACATTGGCTAACAGAAACTTACCTTAAACTTACACTGCACAAAATAACAAAACATATTTTGGGGATCCCAATAAAATAGGGAGGTAGTTGGTTATTATGGTTATCTTCTTATCATCTTTTTTTTTTTTTTACTCTCCATTTCTCATCCTGCCCTTTTCTTTTCTTTTTTTTTTTGTAATACCCTTTATGTGTGAGGGTGTGGGATTTGATTGACAACCAATTGGAGGCCAAAATAGTGTTAGGATTATTGATGAAGTCGCCGGGGGGGTGGTGGTGGTCATGTGATCAGCAAATTGGGAGCATATGCTTTTTCTGACAGTGAAAGTGTCCTTATCCTTCCATTATTGATGTTTCATAGTATATGGAATGGACGGTTGGATTACAATAATCAAGGGTGGCTAAACTACTATTCATCGTCTACTAACTGAAAACCTTGTAACTCATGTGCTATATTTACTTGGGAGATTTAAGTCCCAACTTTAAATTTTGTCATCCCATAATAATAGTAACTAATAGTACTCTCTCCGGTCTTTATTTAATATAAGATATTTTGATTTGTCTTGCGTTTCATCTAGTATATATTTTTAATTAAACAAAAAATTTTAAAAACATATTTTTACATTCGTTGTGTTCTCCTAATTGTTAGAAAATATTTTTTTAAGAATTTTTTGTCAATTAAAAATGCGTATTAAGTGAAAGTTATGAAAAATCAAAATGCCTTATGTTAAGAACAGGAGAGAGTATTAACATACAGTATTCAAGAAAAAAAATAAAAATACAGTACAACAGTATTCTTTTCTATTTGTGTCGGTTAACTCAATTTAAATGATATTTTTGCAAGAAATGGGAGTGAGGATAATATTTACCGAGGAAGCAAATCGGGATGATAATGTGAAAGAAGAGGCCAGTTTGAGGGAGGCATCCTCCATTGGGCTTCCCCAAAATATGTTCTTGTGTTGGAGTGATCCTGAGTGGAAATGAAGCCCAAAGATTAGATCTGATTTGAAATGGATCCTTGTTCACAATCCTCCATTCATACATTAGCTTCTCTGTTCCATGTTTGTTACCCCTTCTCCTCCCATACTTGATTTTCCACCATCAATATGTATGCGCTTGTTTTCATTTTTTTCTTTTTTTTGGCTTCTAGCTCGTATACCCACAATTAAGTTCCATTTTTAATAGGGTGTTATCTTTCTTTTTGAGTTCATCTTAATTATATTAGCAAAATGAATCTATAAATTTTTGCCTCAAACACGTGATTAACGAATTTTAGAACGAAATGATCTTTTTGAAAAAAAAAAATTTCATTAAATTTGCTGGAAATAACACCAGAAATTTGGTTGAGATGAGTAACTTATTACATCGGTTACATTTAACTTTACATGTGCAGCAATGATATATGTATGAGTTACATCATTTTTCCAAGATTTTTTGATGGATCGATGTGGCTACGAGACAATGCGTACAATCCCTTTTTTTTTTTTTTTGTTTTTGTTTTTTGGGGGTTACAAAGCATACAATTAATCTAACCGAACTAGTTGCACCAATTATTCTCGTCTTTCATCCTCTAATTGAATCCTGATTACTTCAAATGCACGTTAGCTACTCCAAAGGGACTAAACCACTAGGGTGTGATAATTCTAAGTACAAAATCCTTTTGTTTTTCTTTGCCGTAAAAATACCCGAAGCCACCTTATGTACTTATTCCCTCTGCCTTCAAAACACAGTTTTGTTTGTTTATTGTTTTCAAAAACATCATTTTGCCGTAATTAATTACATCATTTTCAAAAACATGATTTGTATTCAAAACTAACTTCTCTTAACTACGTACCCGCAAACCATGTTAAGTTTATTTTCTTGTCGCTTCATTTTAAAATTTCTTTGTTACGAATAAGCAGTCGAACATTCCTGCGTGCGTGGATGGTGCCCTAATTTTTCACTTTCGAAAAACCCGACCCGATCGTTACGTATATTCTCTTTGTGGTTATATGTTCTAGGAAACTAATCCAACATCCTCGTGTAAAATTCGGCTACCCGAAAGAGAGTACATATTAATCTTGTGCGTTGGATATTTAACCAAATGCCAGTGATGTCCCGTTACACATTTTTTTTTTTATATATATATATACATATATATAATTTTCTTGTAGTTGTCCAGCTTTGATTTTGGTTGAGTATTAATATTAATTAGGTGATCAAACAAATTAATTAGGAACTCAAATAGTATTCCCTTTTTTTCAGGAAATTTTAAATCAAAATGAACTTAAAAGTTTTTCAGTCATACAAATAAGATTTGGGTTATACAGGCTAGCTAGACCTATCTGTAAGACACAGAAACAACGACCACGATACTCGTAGGTTATTTATCTCTTTTTTGCCTTGTTATTCTCCGAGATGAAGACCGAAAGCAACTTTAGCTTGTTTTGAGGATGAATTCATGTTTTAGTAACTAGTTGTTAAGGTCATTGGTGTTTGGCCATAGATTATTTACAAATTCATGCGCGCCACAATAACCGGTTTGTTTTATAATGACTGAATATATAGTAATGGGTTATGTTGCTGCTTATTCACAGCATATACCAATGCCTATATATAGGCATTTCAATATATATATATATATATATAACAAATCATCAACTGAATATATAAAGAACTATATGACCAAATATATATATATATATATATATATATATATATATAAAGAATCCTGCAGACACTAAGCCAAGAGTAGGTGTGGAGTATTAGCAAGAGTAGTAGCTAGCTAGTCAGTCTCGAAGGTTTAAATCTTTCATGGTAACAAACTTTAAATGTCACATTCTAACGCTTCCGCTTTGATTAATCCTCAACATGCAGATTCACCAAGGCCCCCCCCATCAGATTAATCATTATTATATATATGCATGCAGATATATTGGATGAAACTGTTCACGTGTAAATACATACATACATACGTACATACATACATATACTCCTTTGATATATATCAAATCATTATTATTAATTTTTTATGCGGGGAGATGAGTGAGGTAAGATACGAAACTGAAAGTGAAAAAAAGAACCGACAGAGACAGGGATAGGTGTTACGCTCTGGGCAGACGCGATCCATGCAACCCAACATTTGTCGAATCAATTTCTCTTTTTGCCCTCCATTATTAATTTTAACCCTCTTTTCTTTCTTTTTTCTTTTTTCCTTTTTATCTTTTAATAATTTGACTGAGTACTCTTCTGCCGCTTCCTCAACCTCATTCATCATTTTCACCTCCACCACCAAATTTCCACCATCTCCATCAATTTTTTTTTTTTGGGAAAAATAGATCATTAAAATAAATAGATACATATTAACCTTTATTGAGACATTGTTTATATATTTGAACATATAACCACTAGCAGATTACTTTTAATTTTATTCTCGTATTGATCAGCAAATTAGATTGCGAATTCAGTCACTCCAATAAGTTATATATCAATACCTTCTTAAAATTAGTGTCTGAAACCCCTACATCTTCCCTATTGTAATATTTATTATATTTCCTATAATGTTCTAATTTAAGATTTGTTATTGTCTATATATAGTCTGTATATTGTGCATAATAAACTCTGTCAAATATCTTCTTTGCGGTTAATAAGCTCTGTCAGTTCATGCATCAGCCTCGCACTTCTCATTTTCAGGCTCTCAAACGGGTTCTTCGCTATCTTCGTGGTACCGTTAATTGCTGTTTAGTTCTGCATCCTATAGATTTGGGTACTCTTACTGCATTTAGTGATGCTGACTGGGCTGGTTGTCCGGATGATCGTCGTTCTACTACTAGTTTTCTCATTTATTTGGGACCTAATCTCATTGGCTGGGCATCTAGGAAGCAACCCATTGTGGCTCGCTCGTCTACTGAGGCTGAGTTTCGTGTGGTTGCTAATGTCTGTGTTGAACTGCATTGGGTGTGTCATCTGTTGTCCGAGTTAGGCGTTTCTTTACATCGCCCTCCCTCTATTTGGTGTGACAACAGTAGTGCAGTTTTCCTTGCTGTCAATCCTGTGTTCCATGCTCGTACCAGACATGTTGAGGTTGATTTTCACTTTGTTCGAGATCATGTTCGGTGAAAGTTTGTTTCGGTCAATTCTATCTCTGCTGCTGATCAGCTTGCTGATATTCTGACAAAACCCTTGTCCAAAGAGTTATTCTTTTGATTCCGGGACAAACTTCGGCTTCTCTCTTCTCCGCCGTAAGTTTGCGGGGGCGTATTATAATATTTATTATATTTCCTATAATGTCCTAGTTTAGGGTTTGTTATTATCTATATATAATCTGTATATTATGCATAATAAATTATGAATCCAATACAATTTCCCTATTCTAAGTTTCCCTAATTTCGATTCAAAACGGGTGGTATATATATCTATATACTATCTCCCAAGTGAACATTAGTAATTAAATATTGAGATTGTCCTTGTCATGTGTATCAGAACTTGATTTGTATACAAAAGTATTATTAACATAATGTCACATCGACCAGGACGCCGCTTTTCCGTACATCTTAGTGTGTATCAGAACTTGATTTGTATACAAAGTATTATTAACATAATGTCACATCGACCAGAACGCCGCTTTTCATATTATAGCGGAGCATGAGTTCCAAGTACAAAATTTTCACTATTCATTGTTATTTAGTAATTACTACTAATTGATATGTCACATAAACGTCACACATGTTATTGAAATATTAATTATTAATCATTTCACTAGGATGAAAATTGTTGGAGAAAATTCCATCAAGATTTTTTTTTTTTTTTTTCCATTGATTATAGAGGAAGATCGGTGGGTAGGTAGCAAGGTTGGAGAGTACATTTGGTTTTGATATTCTCACTAAACAAAGACACCTGGAGTCTCCCAGTGAAAGAGGTTCATTATTACACATAATCTATTGCATCACCTCCTACGTTTATTTTCTTCCTGCCTTTCCTCTACATACGTTATATATACCTCAAAAATGCACACACATTTTTAACCAAAAAGTTAAAAAAAAAAAAAAATTAAAAAAATCTTCCTCTTTCCTCTTCCTCTTCCTCCTCCACAGCGGTGTTCTTCAGCCAAGGACTGTTAGGAAAGCTACACATTTCTATTCTTGTTTAGTTTTTACCTTTTTTTTCTTTTTTTTTTGGGGGTTGTGCACACACATAATTAAGAATGTATAGATGCAGTATATTCAGCACCTCCAGGATATCTTGAATGGTGATTCAATCCAAATCAATTAAGCCAGTTCTCTTATCTGTATAGCTATTGATTTCTCTGTGCACACCTAAGTAGTAATAACTACATGAGGGGGATAAAAAAACAAAAAGAGACGGTTTTTTAATGAAGATGAAGAACACACTCTGACACATGGCACACACAAACAGTGCAATTAATTGATTATTGGTATTTGATCATTTCACACCTTTCTTCAGAAATGTCACAATCGGTTGCTCCGGAATTGCATGCATGTGTTTCTCTTAATTTGTTACTATTACATTCTATGAAAATTAAGTTCATATTGCAAACTTATAAAAATCAATCTCTGTGTGTGTGTGTGTGTGTTAGATTTCTAATGCTTCTTCTGATCATTTTGCAGCGGCCAAACAAGACCAGCAGCATATATCGGCTATCATCTAGCCTAGCTAGCACCGACCCAGTTTTCCATTCTCGATCATTCATTTCCTTGATTCCCCGGCCCCTGGTAATTCCTTTCATTCTTATTAATTATTTTCATCATCGTGTTACTGATTATTAAGCTGATCATCTTTCAAGGAACAAAGTTAAATTTCTCTATTTAAAAAAATTAATTAAAAAAAAAAAGAACTCGTGTTTAGATCGATTCTGCGGTGAATCAGAAAAAGAGGATTGCATTTTCAATACTTTATTTTTTTGCCATTTATCTTATCAGTTACTTAATTATATGGTGCCTCGAAAAACTCTCTCTTCAACGCTAGCTCCTAACGTTACACCACAGTTTTACTCAATTCATACGGCTTAAAGAAAGTACTTAGCCTAATTTTATTAGATCAAAGATGATTCTCATTTTTTTTAAAAAAAATATTTAATCCTAAAATTAGAGAGAAAAATTTAGTAGATTTCATAGGTACTTTGTGCTTTTTAGCCTTCTTCACTTGTAATTCTTTTTCTATGAAATAATATCTAACCTAGGTATTGCCCTGGTTTCGTTAAAAAGAAAAAAAAAGAAAGAAAGAAAACCATTCAGTAATAATACATACTAGTACCTTGAAAATTAGATTGATAAGTTAAATCAACCTTAAAACATCCGATGAGGTTCAACTTATTTATTACTTTTGTGCATAAGAGATTTTTTTTCTTTTTTTTTTTTTTTGAAAAAAAATTATTTACGGGGAACTGTTTTAGGTACATGAGAAAGAGAACGGTTAGCAACTTTCTATTTCGATAAACTAAAGTTCGCTTTCGACTTTAATCAACAAAGAAAAAAAAATTATTTTCAAATATTTCATCTTCTTTGGAGGTAAGAAGAAAACAAAAACGTATTCAATTAATTATGTTTCCGACCTCCCGCGTCATTTTGTTCATATTAAGCAACAAACAATATATAATAATTCAGTTTGAATTTTCACTTTTAGTTAAAAAGTACAGATTACTCGATCAGTTTTTACCCTTCTATTTACTTAACATGCAAGTAAACTTATCCAAAGCTAGAAAAAGTAATAACTAGGGTTTGTAGTATTATTTCATTACAAACTCTTTTTCCTCTTTGTGATTTAGTTCTAATTAAGCCTCCGGGTTTGATTAACGCTTTGTTTTCAAAACTATTGTTTGCTTTAAAAAATAACTTTTGTTATTTACGTAAGGTGTATTTTCTAATCACTTTACTTCATTTTAAGACTTACTTTTCGTTAGTGCATGGATTTCTTCGTCGTGCCCTAACTTTTCACGCTCGAAACCGATCATTAAGTATATTCTCTTTATGTTTTATGTGATCTCTTGTATATTTTGATCGTTATTTTCGTTAATCTAATCCGCCATACAAAATAGAATAGGAGTATTGTTTTGTCTTTGTCCAAGTTAATTACTCCTCTATTTTATTTTATAATAATGATTGTTATGTTTACTGAATTATTTTAGTATAACAAATATGACAAATCATTTTGGAACAAAAACACATGTTAATTTTTTTACTTCATTTGGTGTGCATCCGAGAAATGTGAAAACACATTATGGATACGATCCTTATATACATTCATTCTTAGAAATGTGAGACGAAGTTTTGTATGGATTATCTGCTTTTGCAAATTTGGTTTCGATTTTGTATTCTTTTATCCAATATTTCAATGCTACTTGTTTCTTTAATCCGGTGGAATATGTAAATCAAAAAAGAAAAATAGAGTTAATGAACTAAAAAAGAGTGAGCTAGCAATCTAAAACCAGTTAGGGCTTTATTTAAAAATAAATAAAAATCCCATTTTCAAAAATAGTTCATTAGACAAAATTAATCGATGTTATTTTTCATGAACACAAGTTATAACCTAAACTGCGATTTGCCTTAAAAACCAACCGATGTATATTTAATTTAACTAATTTTTACACATCCCAAAAGATAATAGAAATTATTTTAACTGAACAAATAACTATAGGTCGTCAATTACTCAATTAAGCGGCTGAAAGTATTTCCATTTCCTTTAGGAATTTCCGTAGCTAGTATGGAAAAAGACTGCGGAAAATTTAGTTTTTGCTACTGGTGAACGCAAGTTCTTAAAACCAAAACTATGTAAAGAGACAACTGAAATTTCCTAGGAATCGAACTAAACTACTCGCGTGACCATTAGGGAACCCAATAATAATAATAATAATAAAATAAAAACGTGTTTCGGACATCTAACCAAAGCCCATCGATGATCGATGTTATACATTGTCGAAATGTTTATACTGAAATAATTTCTCTTTTCGCAATAGGTTCTGAACTCAAATATTTTTTTTTTTGTTTCAAAATAATTATCTAGTTTAATTAGACTTTCACTTTTAGTATAACTTGTACTAAAATTGAAATCAAAGCTGCATAATTATTTGTGGACGAAAGGACTATTTTTAGCATCAAACCATGATCATTTTCTGACGCATTGTTACTTGTGCATGAAGTATAAATGTTTCCTCTAGATCATTGAATTTTTTTCCCCCCAAATTTTGAGTGTCGTTGTAGTGAAATGAAACTAGACATCATGAATCCATAAATGCTTAAAAAACGTGAAGCAAATCAAGCAAAAGGGTTATTGAACAAATTTACAAATAGCACTTTATAAGTTTTAGAAAGAACGAGAAAAGTAAAAAACTTGTGTATATATAAGAATGTGTTTGACAGCACAGAAGTAGAGTGAATTTAAAAAAGATATTATAGCAAGAATTGTACAATAATTCGTTGACGAGAAATTTTGATTGTTTGCATAGAAATGTCCAATAAACTAGAATGATATGGGTATATGTTAGTGAGTGCTGCAATGTTTATATACTCTTCCTCTCGTCTCGATATGATAATTCATTTTGTCATAAATTAAAATAATACAATAACTAATAGAGGGGGTAATACGTAATAGTTAATGTGTTGAGACAGAGAGCAGCCAAAACCTTGCTGTTTAGTTCCCAGTTTAACTCTTTAACTTCAGGTTCAAGTTCAAAGTTCATTGGGTATTGACCATAGGATACAACTTCATGCATAAAGACATCAACTGAAACCATCTAGTTGGTTGTTGTTTAGAAACTTAAACCGTCGATTAGTCTTTTTTTTTTTTTTTTCCTGAAAGAAACCATCGATTAGTCGGTTTAAGCATTGCTATTATCAATTTGTTTTATCCCAACGAAAAAAGACAAGAAAGTCGAATTTGTTGAACTTTCCTAAACTTGTGATTATTGAAGTTAGAACAGGACGGTATATTTCATGTTAGTATGTCTTTAATTTTTTTTTCTTCCGTCGTTCAAAACAATGTTGGTTCCATATGAACATTTTGTCACATATTGCCATATTGGAGGGCGGTTACTCTTATAAAGGGCTGCCTCCCCCCATTATATTCTTCGGTTTCCAAGAAAATGATCCCAGCATTCAATCAACATCCCAACACAGTAGTACTAGAACAGCTAAAAACACAGAAAAAGAAGAATCCCCCACACATAATTTACTCATGTATTTTGGTATTTTCCCCATGAATGAGAGCGATGACTTAGCAGCGGAAATGTGGTGACATTGCAGCTAGGTAGCTACCCATGGCAACTTCTTCGATGTCCTTATCCGGCACTACCGCTAGCATTGCTGCAACTTCTTCGTCCAGGTCCGGTTTTTCCAGCAAGAAGTATCCTGGGAAAGATGCTCTTCTTCTTCATGGTGGTTGTAATGCATGGGATGGGGCTTCGAAGAGATCATTCCCCATGGGAAGCATCTGCTATGCTGCTAAAAAGGGCATTGGAGCAGCTGAAGTTGAAGCATCATTGGGAGAAAGGAGGAGATCAAAGCCTAAGTCTTCTCAGAAGAATGTTGTGTCTGTGGGAATATTCAAGTTCCCGAGCTCGCTCGTTCCCCAGTCCCTCCGATCCCTATTGATCAATCCTGATGTCGAGGTGGAAGAACACAAAGAAGAGGAAGATATTGATGCTGACATTGAGGATGCGGTATATAAAGCAAATTGGGTTGAGAGGATATTGGAACTTCAAGCTCAGTGGAAGGAACAAAAACAGCTACAGAAGAACAACGAGGGTAGTTTTGGTGATGATGGGAATGGAGTTGAGGAAGAGGAAGATGGTTGTTGCGAAGTGGACTATGAGGATGAAGAAATTGGTGGCTTTGATTTTGAAGGAAATAATGAGGAGATGGATGGTGAGAGATTCCCCAGGCTCTTAAGTCGTGTTTCATGGTCAGACACCTGGCTTTTTGCGAAGCTGGCTTTCTTGAGCAACATGGCTTATGCCATCCCAGAACTTAAGGTATGGTTTTTTGTTCATGTCCAGGGACATCACAACAACAGTAACAACAAAGTCTATCTCTCATTATGTGGTGTCAGCTCGTACTCTGTCACACTACATATTATATTCATCATTAAAAAATGGAAGAAAACTAACCATTAGTTTCTCTCCTAGGGCTGCTCTATCTTACGACTTTGATTCATGTATATGCAGACCAAGGACCTCAGGAGATATTATGGTTTGGAGCTTGTGACTTCTTCCCTAGACAGAAAAGCAGAAGCCGCAGCTATCAAAAACAAACTGGATCAAGATTCCACCAGTTTGCCTACGGAGACAGCAGTTAAATCAACTGCAGAACAAGAAATGGATCAGTCGGAGCAAAAAAAGCATAATCTACCTCGATTATCTGCCGCTTATGAGATAGCTGCTTCCGCTTCATCTTATGTCCAGTGTAAGGCCAAAGGCCTTTTGGCCTTTGCCTCTGAACCTATAGATGATGATGATGATGATGCATCCTCAGAAGCAATAATAGAAGGGCAAGGACAACGCCGAGTCGAAGCCAAAGAAGAAGGAACCCCTCCCCTTAAGTACAACTCAAGGATGGCAGCCCGTGTAGCAGCATCAACCATGACAACAGTGGTTGCAGCAAATGAGATGCGAAAACAGGAAGCAGCAAGGGACCTTCAATCACTTAAGAGTTCACCTTGTGAATGGTTTATTTGTGATGATCCAACCGTATACACACGCTGCTTTATCATCCAGGTAACTACCAATCAAGGAAGATAAACCATTCGGATTGAAGAGACACTAATGGAGAAATGAGACACCTGGAAATATCTCCGATGAGTGTGGACTAATAACTCTGTCTTGTGGATTCGCAGGGGTCAGACTCATTGGCATCATGGCAGACCAATCTCTTTTTTGAACCAACTAAATTTGAGGTACACATCATTGGAAAAAACCATAGGACACGGACTGGAAAAAAGGCCATTGTTTTAACACTTGAGATAACTATTTTGATGCAGGAAACCGATGTGTTAGTTCATAGGGGGATATATGAAGCTGCAAAGGGAATATACGAACAATTCATCCCTGAAATCTATCTTCATCTCGAAAGATATGGAAACCGAGCCAAGTTCCAATTTGCAGGTCATTCTCTTGGGGGCAGTCTGTCTTTGCTAATCCATTTGATGCTAATAGCAAGAGGGTTTTTAAAGCCCTCCACTCTTCTGCCAGTTGTCACTTTTGGATCACCTTTCGTGTTTTGTGGTGGCCAAAGGGTTCTTCAAGAACTAGGTTTGAATGAAGACCATGTTCACTGTGTGATGATGCACCGAGATATCGTCCCCAGAGCATTCTCCTGCAATTATCCAAACCGTGTAGCTCAACTCCTGAAACGCTTGAATGGCACCTTTCAGTTGCATCCTTGCCTGAATAAGAATGTAAGGAAAATTACTCAATTATATTATTTTCTCCATGAAAATTTTGACCTCTCCAAACCTGAAAACTTACAAAGTTTCCTCCATTTATCACTGCAGCATATGTTGTACACACCAATGGGTAAAATCTTCATCCTCCAGCCTGATGAGAAATTGTCTCCAGGTCATCCATTCCTTCCTCCAGGAAGCGGTATATACAGCCTAGAAAATACCCATTGCCGTCCCACCATAGCAAGCGCTATCAGGGCATTCCTCAACAACCCACATCCACTGGACACCCTTAGTGATCTTACAGCTTATGGTTCTGAGGGCACAATTCTCAGGGACCATGATTCCAACAATTATTTGAAGGCAATGAATGAGGTGGTCAGGGAGCATAAAAAGCACGTGTTCAACAAAGCAAGAGAAGAGAATCTACCGTGGCCTCTGTTAACTTCTCAGTCTCCTCATGCATGGAGCCATGACAGGACTTTGAAGGAAATAATGAGTTCCTAAATGAGGGTAGATCGTGACCCTGTAGATATATACCATTAAAGCATACTCATACAGTGTGTATTGCCTTTTACCAATAGATGTTATATTCCAATATGTGAACATACTAAAGATCATCTGTTGCCCTTATAACAGGTTTCCAATATGTGATTCAAACCTTGTTGCATGGGTGACTCAATAAATGTCTCCAATTAATCACTAATGTGCCACGACAAAATCAGCAAACAGGAAATGAGAAGAACAATTCTGAACCCACATCCCTGGAGAGAACTCCAGAAACTTCTACTTGAGAAAGCTTGCAGATGAAAATGTCCCATGCGGAATGATATACATCTACATGAGAAAGCTAGCAGATGAAAATGTCCCATGCGGAATGTTATACATCCACATAGTGTTTCAAAAATCAAATTTGATGCTCTCAATGTATCCCCAGAGAGAATTTATCATAGGAGTCACCTTTGTTCAATTAGCTTGCAGGTTTATGAAGAGAAAGTATTATGCTGCTCTTGAACCAAGCACAAGCACTGATGACATTAGGGTAGTAGCATTTCAAAAATTCAAATGAAGGAAAGTAGGTTTGTAAATCTTAGTAGAAATGCAGGAGAAAACATGCACAGGTCAGAAAAAGTTTCCCCGAAGTGTGTTATATCCTTGTTATGGTCTGTTTGAAATGAACGAATCAATGGTTCATTCCTAACCCAACACCCCACCCTCCTCCACATCTCCTCCCAACCCCCAAAAAAAAAAAAAAAAACACCAAAAATAAAAAATACAAAACAAAGAAAAAGAAAAAGAAGAAGCCTTGGGCTGGTTGCACCCCCATTGTTAAAAAATCTGAGCTTGTCCTTAAAAAGGTGGAAAATAACCAAGTACATAATTGTTTCTAAACAGACTCCTTCAAATCTTCTTATCATAGTAGACACAGGATAAAAGTTAAAACGTTTCACAAAACTCCCTCTCACTAAACTTGCACCAAATGAATAATGGTTTGCCATATCTCGCTGGCCACAAAGGAAAAAAACCATAATCTTTGCCCCACTAGAAATATATAATACTGCAAACATCACTTCCATAAGAAAGTAAACCATATAAACGATAGTAAGAATATATGCAAGATCTATATGTAAGCTTCATTCATCAGACAAGAATCCCATATTGTCAAAATTACAACTTCATTATCAGACAAGAATCCCATACTGTCAAAATTACAACTGTAAATAATATTGGCAGAAAAGGAGAACTTACACTAAAACCAATGTAATCAGCAGTACATGAAATAAATATCTAATGATTCAACCACTTCTTCATTTCTCCCCTGCTGCCATTTTCTTTTTTATGTCAAAAGCTGTGTTGAATATTCCGAGTGTCGGCTGGTTGCACACAAAGCATTTCTTATTTTTTGCATGATGCTGTCAACAAAGAAAAAGAAAGTATAATATCAGCCAACAAACCTAGAATACGTGAGCAACTGTTTAAATCAACTAACATAGCAAAATTCCGCGCCAGAGGCCAAAGGAAACACACCGGAGTAATAAGCTGCCAGATCCAAAATCCAACTCATATGTATGAAGAAACAAAAGTGTGACATCTTTATCTCATTCACTTGTCAGACTTAAGTGTCAGAAAGTAAATTCATAGTTGCGTACAAATTTGAGCATGGGAAAGTAAAATTAAAATACTAGAGAATTTAAAAAGGTACAAAAAAATGTTGAGATGTTAAGATCCAATGCTTTACTATCTTTTCCTACTCGAGCACAAATAAATTTCTCTCATCAAACTTAATAATTGACCCGTCCAAAATACCGAATGGATTCTGTATGAGCATATTATCACAAAAATATTCCATAACCAGCCCTGATCCTTAAACAGGAAATTTACAGCTTCAGAAAGACGGTTAAGTAAATGCAGACCAATTGACACACTCTATAATGCATATGATGTTTTAGTAAATTAATTATGAGAAAAAGGAAAAAAGAAAAAGAAAAGGACTACTGATTGTTACCTTTAATGCACAATGGGTACAGAAATAGTGCTTGCACTTGGTCACCACTGGATCCACGAAAGGTTGCCTACAAATGAAGCAAGCGAATGGCAAGGGATCATCTTCATCACTATTATCTGCTGTATTCTCATCATCCTCATTGTCAAGTAGTTTCAAAGCCAGATTCCTTTTCCTTGTCTTCTCCGCTTCATCCCATTCCTTCTCTAGCTGCCATCCCGATTTATAATCCCCACGATCATGCATAAACTTACAAGCATCGCCATATCCACAATAACCTGTTTCCTTGTAATCCTTGCAGATATCTGGCTGATAATCAAATCTTGCGGAGACTCTAATATGGGCAGATGCTCTAAGAGGTCCATGTGAACCACCTGCTTTCTCACTAGCAACTGTATGCTCCCTCCGAAATCCAGCCTTGTAGTCAGTGTAACCGTGGATTCCCTTGTATGTTTTTCCATCATTAGTACTTGACCCTTTTCCCTTCAGGGATTCCTCTGCTTGCTTGAGAACTCTCTCCCTAACTGCCCGAGCATCTTTTGAGAACTCAGTCTCTGTTTCGAGTGTGGCTGTTGCTCTATTATCATTATTGACCTGAATTTCCTTCGAAGACTCATAGTGAAACAGGGGCCCTTTTAAATCTTCATCTGATCCAGTGTCAACTTGGCGTTTGGATGACCCAGTCGAGAAGTAAAGCTTATTGTCGGCTGCAGCTACCTGCTTCTTCTTATAAGTTACTGTGCCCTCATCCTTAGAATCTTCATCACCATCATTTTCTTCAAGAGTAGGGCGTTTTCTGATGTTTTTATTTTTAGTTGGCTTCTTGAAGAAACTGCACACTGCCAATGTAAAGATGTATACAGTCAGCAAATAAGATTTTTCATTCAAATACAGACTGAAACAATGAAATCTAAAACAAATCTGTTGACAAAAAAAAAAAAAAAAAAGAAAAGTGAAACAGACCTCTTGAAAAAAGATAAATATAATAAAACCACATCCATGGTGCATCAAAGGCTAAATCCAACATTTTGATTACAAAATTAAGCATGCAACACCAGTGCCAATCAAAATAAAAGGATTTGAAATTTCTGTATGAATCCCTGAAAGATTGAAAATAACACATAAACATATAATTTTAAAATACAAAAGAATCAAGAACCCACCTTGTTGTTGCTGCTGCTGTTCTTCTTGTTGTTGAGGCTCTCCTGACTCCGACATATCGGTTATCGCTAAAGTCTCGGTAACCTTAATTCAGCAAGGGAGCTCAATCCTAGCCCTAATTCGAAGCATGGAACAAAATTAACTATTTGATTAATGACTGAAAAAAAACCCTAACCACTTGAAGAAAAGCTGCTCAAAGTTCCAATTGAGGGATATTGATAAAAGCATACCAATTTAGCTCGAAACAAGTTGCGGCGGAGGTCACGGGCGGCGGAGGACGGAGGGCCTTTTGGCGGGAGAGCTTTCCGGATAAAGACGAAGGAAAATTATGCGGATTGTGTAACCCACCCGACAGGAAGGATCCGACCGTCTAGCTTTGGGTTTCCTACTTTCCTTTTCGAAATTCTAAAATCGCGGCACATATTTTTGGTCTACTTTGAAGTTTCAAGTATTTTATAGGCATAGACCCAACCGGCTTTGGGTTTTCGCATTGCCCAAATCTTTACAATTTTCCTCTTATTTGAACAAATATAAAAATTAATTTCCTTTTTATTATTTTAAAATCGAAAATATTCTAATCTTCATTAATATTCAACTCTTTAACTATTTCTTTGAAAAAATTTTGCCACATATGTATTTTTTTTCTTTTTTTATTATATATATATATATTCATCAGATTTGAAAAAAAAAATATTAATAAAAACAATGGAGCCCACGCTCTCACTGCCGAACGGCCAGCAGCACCGCGCCTATCGGCCGTGGGCAGCCCGATGGTGACCCGCACAGATTGGCCGCCTGCCTGGTTGATTGGGGGCAAGCCATTGGCCGCGCGCGCTCTGTGCGCGGGTCACCGTCGGGCTGTCCACGGTCGGTAGGCACGGTGACATCTGCCGTTCGCGTAGTGAGAGCGTGACCTTTGCTCTTTTTAAATTTTTTTCTCTAAATCCGATGTAATTATTTGTTTTATGAAAAAAAAAATTAGATGTTATGTAATTATTTATTTTATTTATGCGTCGAATTGTATTCGTTTTTTATTACTTGATGTAATGTGTAATAATTTTTTGTTGGTTAATTTTTTTGATACAAATTAATTGAATGATTTTTTTGGTTAAGGTAAAGTTAATTTAGGCCATTTAAATATTCATTTATTGAGGTAAAGTTAATTTTTTTTTTGTTTTTTTAATTAATTTAGTTTGTTTAATGTTATCTAATTATTAGTTAGTATATAAAATATACTACTACAAAATTATACAAGTTATTTTAATAACGATTGAGTTTAATAATAATTATGCTAATGTCAATTTCATTATTTTTTAATTTTAAACTTATGAAATGTTAAAATGATGAGTCTTTTATTAACAATAATGAAAAAGGGCAAAATAGTCATAAAGTGGGCTCCTCTAAGGATTTAGCGGGCTACATTTAGTCCATCACTTTTTTTTGGGTGAAAAAAAAGGAATGTAAGAGGGGACGTAAAATCTTTTTCCAGCCACGATTTCAAAATCACATTAGCAATTAATATTTCTTCTGTCCCGAAATTATTGTCTAGTTTATATTTTTCATTTTTAATATAAATTAAACTAAAAGTGAAAATTCAAACTGGAATATAATTTAGGACAGAGGGAGTAAAAAAAATAAAATTTCTTTCCAAAGTAAAAAGAAAATTTATTTTAATATAACAGTTAATATAATTAACAGATCCACTGTTTCGTTTTTCTCTTTTTTTTTTCTCAAGGTCAAAAATAATATAAAATTAAAACTAGGGTTTACTGTTTATAGTAAGCTCCACAAGAATGGAGACAGTTAATATAATTTAAAATTTACTATAGCAAAAATTAAAAAAAAATTTACAGTTGCCCACTTAGTAAAAGAAACGAAAAATTACTTTTGATTTTTTTGCTTTATTTGATTTAATAATATTTTTAATTCATTTTATTAATTTTTTCATTGGCCAAGATACTGAAAATACCCATGTCTTTTGAAGCTATACTGTACGAATATGATTTGAGATGTAAAAGGTTGTAAAATTCAAATTTTGGGATGGAATGGGACCAAAAATATGCATTTTCAAATGTACGGCATGAAAATGTGTTTTTGAACAAATATACGGGACGTTGTCGACGGTTTAGTTGGAATTGGCAATCTCTATCATAAATTTCTAGTTGCTTTTATGAATCTTAAAAAGACTCCCATTATCTATTTATGAGGAATATCCATGGTCATGATGCTTTGATTATCCACTTATGCTTCAATAATTGCACAAAATCCAATGTTCATCCTGTCTACTAGTTTTGTGTTATTTTTAAGATTTCACATATATAGTATATTAGATTGCTGTGAACTGCACGAGGTGCGGTCATTGTTTGAGTTGACCCGGGATGAATTTTATTTTAGCAAAGATAACCGCGAGAAAGTGATCTACCAAAATGTATATAATTCAATGACTTGAGTATAAACATCCTTATAGTATAACCAAAAATTATTGGTTGAAGGAAGAAAAGATCACTTATGGGCAACTACTATATACATTGTTACATTCAAGAAGAGCACTTATTCTAGACACCACTATTTTAACTCTTAATAAGATTCTAAGTGACGAGTCCTAATTAACGGCCCACGACTAGACCGGCTCAAATTCGGCAAGCGGTTCAACCGGCCCCTAGAAGCTTCTAGGGCAGTTGCAAATTACTTTCCTACCAAGAAAAGGGTTTCACAAACAGGTAACTATAACTCTATAAATAGGGATCAACCCCTCACATCAAAGGTATGCTCTACGCATCACGATTCATACCCCAATTACAATTACTCTTACTGGCTTAAGCATCGGAGTGTCTATCCTCGGGAGACCCCGAGGCCCTCTTTTGCACGTTAGGGTTTTGATACCGCCATGGCCGCCGGTTCAATCAACTGGAGACGTCGATACAAATTCATGCTTCGTCAAGTGGCACGCCCAATCATTTTCATTTTCTTTCTTTTGAAAGTGGGTGGATACCTCTCTCCTACTTATAGTTATCGGTAATATGCTCTAAAGGTCATAGTCCAGGATGGTTTCCTTTCCTTGAGCCATGAGTCGCAATGGGTCGTTGTATCTACTCTACCGAACAACTAACTTTCAGTTGTTGTCTCGAGGCTGCAATGGCTTTCACATTTGATGGTCCAGTTCTATGTCAAATCGCTATGGCTCTTCAGGGGTCCGTAGTAATTACAAATCCGTGGAGAAGCGTTGTACGATCTCTGCAGCATTCTTTCATGCTGTCGTGAGTTAACCAAACCATGGCTTCAATAGCCTTGCTCATATCGTGGTGAGATCTTTCAACTTCTTACATTTTATGTCTCAAAATGGCTGTTTTTGAAGGGGTAGAGTCCCTCGATAATATATTACATTTTATGCCATTTCTCGTGCTATGATAATTTATTACTCACTAATAAATCTACAAATGCATGAGTATGTGATTTGTTAGAATTAGAGAACCATCTTGGTTTATCATGGTGCCTGCGCTCGAGAGACATCACTATCAGAATACTATATTCTCGACAATTATCATGAAAGGATTCAGACAAATTCTTCCTCTACACTAAGGTACGCTCGAACGAGCCTTTGGATATGCATCCTTGATCAAGGAAAACGATATATTACATTTGAATGTTTCCAAGGTTCGAGAGTCTTTTATGTGCTTATTAAATGAATTTCTCACTGCTTGCATAAACATATACTTGTAATACATGTCTCGGACTAAGTTGCAGGATAAATATACCCCGAGAACTCTGGGGCAAAAAAAGGTAGAGATACATAACTCTCGCAGATGATCCCTCGAGGATAGCGGCAACATCAAGTTCGCTCTGACCTTAGGGCATTTATACTTTAAACCCGGGATATAGACTATCGGTCTAATGCACATAGTGGTAGCCCAGTCGAGTACTCATGGGAATTGACGTATTATATATATCTAGTTATACCCAATTAAACATGACTAGTCATTTGAATGGACATCCTCTTTAGGACCGTTCTTGAGACGGACCTCTTCTTCAGTACCATCCTCGAAAGTGCCGTGTATTCAACATCCGGACATTCATTGGGTCATGCTACCCTTAACTGTTACGACTAACAGTCTAAACTCGAGGAGCTCGTATTCAATTTCCTCGTGGATATCCTCTTCAGGATCGTCCTTGAAAAGACATTCTCTTCAGAATCGTCTATGCAAAGGTATTCTCTTTAGAATCGCCTATTAAAGAGCCGTGTAGTTAACATCCGACCATTATAAGCGCTTTATAAATAACTCATAAGCCGTGTACTCGACATCCGGCATTGAGAAAGACCTAGATTGTCATGTTCATGAACAAGAGGTGGACTATCCCTCAAACCTAAACACACGTGTTTTATACCTCAATGAGAACTAGACTCGTTCTCGAGTATATTTTCTTGGATCGGTCTATTATATCATCCAACGAGATAGAAAGAAAATGACTTTATTCTCGATTTTCTCGAGTTCACTTTGTGCCTTGTCAACACATGCCTATTTCTTTGATTATGGCGGTTGCCATCCATCTCCTTCTGATAGACGGTATTTTATTGCCTTAACCCTATGAGTATAGGGGCTTCTTGATCAGGCACCGCCTCGAACTGAGTAGCGGAAATTATACTCTTATCTAAAAGTCTCGGTCTGCCAAATGCCACCCCAAGACTTGGGGGCTCCGAGATGAGTAATGGTTCCGGGGTTATTTATAACGAGGAAACGTTTGTATATGAGAGATTGCAAAATGTCTGGAAGGTGTGTAAGATGTCTGGAAGGTGTGTAAGGTTATCTACTCGGGTTCAACACATTAACCTGGGTCATACTTCTTAAACCTGGACTAAGGGTTTTATGCTTTATTTCTCGGGACATGAGAAATGACAAGCAGGTCGGTTGGGCGGATATAAATAAACTTAAATGCTTGTGTACCTTCTTCAAGATCAAATAGTTACAATTCTTGAGTTTGGTCTAGCACTCTAGCTCTCTACTGGAGAGAATCTTCTCGAGTCTTGCTATCCTTGCATTGACGATATTACATGTGGCATCTTCTATGGCGTCTTCAACTCTTCTGTCTCTCCTCGAGAATCGAGGATGCTTATGAAAAAATTATGTTGGGGCAAGTTCTCGACGTACAGTTCAACCTTAGACAATGTTCCATCTCAAACTTATGTTCTCGACATCGAGTATCAATGGAATATCCTGTCTTCATTCATGATACTTCTCGATCCACTACAATATGGTTGTTCTTGAAGGTTTAGGTCTATTACCTCTCGGTCAGAAACATGTGTCACAGTTCTCCAATAGACTCCTCATTTCAACAGTTGATATATCTTAACCGTTGCTAATTACAAAAATTCTCTCAACGAGTAAGCCACCGATTTTGATATTTCCTTGGAGCATTTCAAGGGAGTCATCGCACTAGGGCTTTTCGACTAACATTTGGGTCAATGACGTGAATTGCAATCTTTGACCAGATTCTTCGTTCTGGCAATCATTGTACCTTTGGAGGTTTTTGATAACATATTTCCATAAACGAAGTAATGGGAATCTCCACTACACTTCTTTATCATCTTCTCAAATAGCAGGGCATCTGCTTTATTATCTCCATGGGACAGATTATTAAGATCATCACCGACCGACTCTCACTTGAAAGTTTGGGCTGATGACGCTTCTTTCTTCACAAATTGGCATAAATGTCAATCGCCCTTTACGACACGTACATTAGAAAAGGTACGTGTTAATGCTTTCATTGCTTTGGTTTATCCTCGATGCTAATCTGTTACAGGTTCTCGATTCAAGTCAGTTCTTCCTGAACTTGAGGAAACTTTATACTTCATATTATCAAGCCTACCCTATTTTCAGACCTCGAAGTATAGGTTTGATAAGGGGCACTTGACGAGTCTTAATTATACGACCCACGAATAGGCCGGCCTCAGTTCGGCAAACGGTTCAACCGGCTCTTAGAAGCTTCTAGGGCGATTGCTAATTACTTTCCTACCAAGAAAAGGGTTTCACAAACAGGTAACCCTAACTCTAGAAATAGGGATCAACCCCTCACATCAAAGGTATGCTATACGCATCACAATTCATACCCTAATTACAATTACTCTTACTGACTTAAGTATTGGAGTGTCTACTCTCGGGAGACCTCAAAGTCCTTTTTTGCAGGTTAGGGTTTTGATACCGCCATGGCCATCGATTCAATCAACTGGAGATGTAGGTACAAATTCATATTTCGTCACTAAGTTTTATACGGATGGTATCTAATATGGGGTACAAGAAGCAATGAACACAAGATGCAAATTATTCTCAGCTTTTTTACCACTCTTCAGGGTGCATTCTCAGCTTTAGACTTATGAAATCCACCCTAGGTGAATTTGCCTCCAACTTCTGTAATGAACTCCGAAACGAAACTCTGGTTACGGACTTGATAGTGAATGGAAAGGAAATTATAATATATATGCTCTTAAAGACTGAAAAATCTGCAAACACAGATTCACTTCATAGAAACTTACAAAATCAAAAAAATACCAGCGATATATATAGTAGATAGAGATTCACAGCAGACTTCCGAAGATGCCTTGTCAGCTCTCGTAGATACTAAGAGTTGGACTCATCGGTTTCTAGTCTGAAAGAGAACTGCATTCCGATTCTTGTCCTGACTGAAATCCGGCATTTTTTACTTCACAATCCAAAAGGTTAGCCGACGAATGATCTTCCTCGAGGCCCTTGATCTTCTCTTTCTTGTAGAATCCTCTGCTTCGGCCCAAAAACCCTTGTCTCAACATGCTAAAATATTTATGTCTTACATCAACAAGAGGATGTTTTTCAATAAGTTGATCACGGTTATATGCTTCCCTAAGAACCACAGTATCGGCATCATCTTTTCTGGAAATGTAGAATATCCCCGGATGATGTTCAAACGCCTTGGTAAACTTCTGAGGCAATCTCAATGGCTTGCGCATATTACTCACATTTTTACGCTCAGTTTTCTTCTGCAACATTAGACGCAGAAGCTCATGAAAACTCCCACCACCCTTTTCTCGGATTCATCTGTACGAGGATCCAAATGCGAAGCATCAACATGAGAGGAAGTATATGGCAACTTCTGCCATTCTTCTAACCACTTCAAACACTTTCTCTTTAATCCATAACCCCTTGTAAATCCAATAGGAAATGCCATCACGCCGCCATCACCTTTAACATTTGAACCGTAACTAAGTGCATTCCTTTCTAAATATGACTTTGCCAGCCTATTATCCCATTTCACAAGCTTAAGCGCATCACGACCATCATCCAGTTTACCCATTTCAAAAAGTTCCAAATGCCGCTTGATTAAAGAGTTTTCGTAGTCATATGGCAAACCAAGATCCCATTTCAGCTGATTTATCGTCTGCAATGGAAGTGTACGATTCTCACAAAGCATCAATAGTTTCTTGAACCTGGTAAGAATGTCCACTTCACAACTCTAAAATGCACTGATTTTTTCCTGATAAACATCTGATGCTTCCGATGAAAGCTTAAACCAAGGAACATGGGTGTTGCCACTAGTATCAGGTAGATGAAACTCTTCAAATAGATTCGGGTATCTTCTCATAAAAGAAGAGACCTTGATCCTGTCCGGGAGGCCTAATTGACTACGATTACGCGAGATGTGATAAATAGGCATACAACTATCCGGGTTGGAGGCAGATGGACACAATAAAGCACGCTGCTGAGATCTATTCCACCAGCTACAGCGTTGTCCAAAACACGATCTTTTACCCATTTCAGCTTCACATTGACTAGTGTTCGTCTCTGGAAATAGTTAAATGGCACGGCTCTGTGAAACATTTTCTCAAACAGGTAACATGCATACATTGCTAACACACCTTCGACATTGCCACGGATTGAGTCGGTTTCATATCAATCTGGAGCAACTCTGTTCAGAGGGTTCCCATTGAACTCTGCCTCAGACTTCAATAACTTCGTTGATGCTTTTGGTTTTGAGGAATTTTCCAGAGATTGAATTCACCGTTTTTTCTTTTATGGTTTCTATCCTCTTCCAAAACCCATTTGAATTTTCTAGTTTGTCACTGCAAATTATTGCAACATTGCTGGTACAGGAGTATTTTACTCTACAAGGACCCTAATTCTTCACAGCATTTGAAGAACTCTCCCATCAAATAAACCAGGAAAGAGGGAAAAAGGGAGGCAGAATTGTACCTAATAATACACATCTACTTTAACGAGAGGCATCATGTATGGGGTACAGGCTCCCCCACATCCCAACAAAAATAAACATTTATAACCAAAAGTCAAAATTCTAAATTTTCTATTTCCTTAACTTTAACCTCCAAAAAAAGAAGACAAAAAAAGGAAGGGGGGTGTTTGTTCTAACCTTAATGATGAGATTAGAGTATGTAACTCCCCTAATATAATAAGAAATGGAGGGGAAAACTTTTATGTGTAAATCCTAATTCCTATATCCTCCTCATCAGATGGCTGCCGCATCCCAAGAAATCAGCTTTGACGATATCAGCTTCGTACCAGCTTTGATTGATAGTTTACATACAGGACGTAGCCCTAGAAAGGATTTATATCAACTCAGGAACCAACTTAAGAGCTACTACAACCAAATAAACATGTGCCCCGGCCACGCCAGTTCGGAAATGTTACATTTTCTTTCCCTGTTGTTCGCACACTTTGGCAAGCAAGCTTCAACCAGTGTTACTCCTTCGAGTGGTTCCAAAAACCCAAACGGAAAAGACAAGTCTTCATCTTTTCAAGGTCATTCCCTTTCGTGCCTAGCTAACTAATCAAATCCTCCTGTTAAAAAACAGGTACCAGTTAACCAACCAACATGGGGGCAGATAATTTCATGAACATACCATCACAACCTGATTTTATAAGAAACAGAGAGGTATCTTATAATCAAAGAACACTAGACCTACTAATTCAACTACCAAAAGCCACGGGAAATCAATATTCACAATGCATAATGGCTGTACAATACCTGTGATGGTGTGGGGAAGATGGCTGATCAGGAGAAGATCTTTGACCAGAGTCTCCATGAAATCTATGTTCATCATACGCTCCTCCCCTTGTTCTGGTAGCCTCACCAAAATTAGGTTGTTCATTCACACCAGCAAAACCTATCGGCCCCAAAGATCCAAATTCAAGTTGTTCACCGTGCGAACCAAAAGTGGCATTGTGGTCAAAAGGATACAGCATCACAACAGGCGGAACACTAGGTCCATTGGATGACACTCCACCGGGGTTCATTTGCGGTAACTGATACATACTGTAACCAACATTAGGAGGGCCATTCTGGTGGCTAGAGTTAGAACGCAAAGGACCATTCTGGTACGAAGAAAACGAATCATGTTGTCTGTTGTATGAACTCCAAGATCTATTATCTGCTCGGCTCTCATTGGAGGAGAATCGATCTAATCTCGAGTTTGACTTATCACTTTGGTTGCGGTTGTGACCGCGAGCAGCAGCTCGTGATTTTGAGTTCCCATTCCAGTTCCCTTCTCTATCCCCATGACTGTCATTTCTGTCGTAGTTATAATTCCCTCTTCTGCCACCAGAAGAGTGGCGATCCCGAGGAGAAACTTTCTGCTGAACAACAAATATGAAATCATATATCACAGATATGAAGATGGGCAACATCTGACAAAATAATAGTGCATGCAGAAACACATGAGGAAATCATCCACAAGCTAGATGAAGATGGGTAATATGTGATGGAGTCCAAATGCATTTACACTGGGAAAAAGAAACAATTTTCAAAACAAGTTGCTCCATCCCAAACGACAAGCTTTTTGGGTACCACAGTAAATATCTCAATATCTCATATCATTGCCATAACAAAGGATCTATCCTTCAATAAACCAATCATTTTGTCTCCACATTCATGCGTACAAAACATTAGCCCCCAAAATTGGCGAAGCATAACACATGATATTACAACTACAGCAGAAGAAAGAAACTTCAAATGAATGACCAATTTTCTGAAAAATAAAACTTACAGGGTTCGGAAGATAAGTCCCAGTCCCAGCGCGATACCTAGGCATTTCCTCTACATACCGTTGATAAACATTTGGAGGTCTATTCGGAACAGACTGTAAAGGGGCAACCGGAACCAGCCTAGGACCATAACTCATTAACTGAGTGAAGAGGTTACTGTTGGCTGAAACAGGTCTGCCAGGACCATCCCATGGGAAACGACCTTGGAGATACATAGGAGGAACCATGACCGGAGAGGGATACATAACGGGCCCGTGGTATCGGGGGTTTTGGCAATATCTGCCATACTGCAGGTTTTGCCAATGGCTTGCGAAGTCACTATTTAGAATATCGGACTTGTGCTCCTCAGAGATGTCAACAGGGTTAGTAGGCATTCTGAACGATGGTGCGGAAGAATTAACATCCCCTGACTGATGATCAAGATCATCGGATGTGTCAAAGTTGTGATGGGAATCACTGTTGTCCAAGACATCATCTCCTCCAAAATGACTCGATGATGTATCACCAGTTTCAGGTGGTATATTGTATACTGGAAGCATGGTGAGAAAAGGGACAGGAGGTCCAGTAGGGTAAAACGCAACGACACCAGAATTGTCAGTCATCCTTTGCCTGGACCCAGCCGCTCCCACAAGCATTGATGCAATAGGCACCATGGAATCCGATCCACTAGCTTGAGAAGAAGTGTCATAGCCAGGCACAAGATGGTGTCTAGGGAGATGCAATGAAGAAACAGACTGAGCTCTCGGACTTCTCTCTGCGGCCATGTCTGCGGAACCCATTATCGAATGGGCATTATTCCACTCCTGGTCATCATCATCGCCTTGAGTAGTATTTTCAGACATACCTTTACCCTTTCCATATCCAACGGTTGACTCACCAGCAGCTACTTTCTTACCTCGTCTCTCCCTACTGGTTGACTTCGACACCTTACTCGTCGAACCATCCCAGGAACTCTCTGAAGAGGTTCTACTTCTAATTGCATTACTATGAGCAGCAGATGAGAACCTTGAGCTAGTTGATCTGTCTTCAGAATGAAGTTCGCTTCTTTTATCTTGAAATTTAAATTCATCGAGATATTCTTCCAGCAGAGGCCCATGTTTTTCCTTGCTATGTTTTTGCTGAACTCTAATAGAACCTCCAGAACCACCACTTATCCAAGGGGGAACAAAGTTAAAGCCGGGAAATGTCGAATGTTGTCTCTCATCTGAGTGCGGAAATTCAAGATTTCCATTTTCAGCCTCAAAGACTCCACCTGAAGGACCAACTTCCTGCTCCTGCCAGTAATCGTTATCAGCCTCAGCGGGATTCATCTGCATGGATCCAAAATCCTCACCGCTTCCCTCAATTGTTTCTTCCGAGTTCGAGTTCAATCCCATGCCCGGATAATAATGTGTTAAAGCTGGAGAAACCAAACCATGATGAAACTGCATGTTCGAGAATGAAGGATCTATCAAAGGAATATTTGCAGGAACCAATCCAGGCATATTTCTCTGAGTATATCCCATTGAGGCCAGGAAAGATGGTGAAATCGGAAAAGGAATTTGGGCCGAGGCTAAATTGTAAGGCATAGGAACTTGGCCGTTGAAACCATGAAGTGAAGTAGATCCCATCATATTTACAAGATCTTGCTCCTCCTGATGCATCATCCCTGGAGCTCCAATTGTGGAGGAACGTTCTTCTTGAACATCAAAACCCGAATCCTGGACATAGCTATTTGAACCGCTAACAGATTCAGCTGTCGCATCAAGGCTTTGATGAGAAAGCGCATGCCTTACAGATGAAGAATCTTCATTCGAAGACCGACCACTATGGCTAGTAGCCAAACTTTCAGCGCCAGCATTGTTCTTCCTCCGGTTATGGACATCCAGCCTTGAAGAAGTAGATTGCAGTTTTGCACTCTCAGGCACTACTCTATTGCGTCTTAATTGAGAAGAGACATCACCATAAGTCTCCGTGAGCTCAGGACTAGATCGTGTTCTAGCAAAAACAAATCTCTCCTGGATGTCATTCACCAAGTGATCAGATTTCACATTTCTCTGAACTTTCTCAGAATGCTGAACATGATTTGACATGGTTTCCCTTGCAACTGAATCAGACACAACCCTTGAGCTATTCAAATCTCCATGGTTCTTCTGTCTCTGCGAGGCTGAAGACAACTCGCGCATTTTAGATATGCTGGCAGACAAATTACTACCACGTCTTGGGACAGTAGAAGGGGCATGAGCCTCCTCCGTGTCCACCCCGTGAACTGAAAAGTTGCCACCTAACTTCTTGCTGCTAGTATTTCTCCTAACAATACCAGGCTCGGATCCCTGATCTGGAGCAGCCAATCTCAGCTTACACAGGTCAGTAGTTGGAGCATCAGGCCGAGGACCACTGCCATGTCTCTCCCATGTATTCATAAAGAATTGATTTACTTCACTAATTAGATCCTCCTTTGGGCAATCAAGTAATCTAGCCAATCTCTTAGCACCAAATGCAAAGGCACTACGAATTCTAAAGAAATTACCTGACAAACAACACAAGGTTGGGGTAATTGAGTTACAGAAAAGCACGTGTGGAGGAAAAAAGGCCAAGGACATTAAAAACCAAAGAAAACCGGAAAAAAAAACGAAAAAAAGAAAGAAAAACCAAACAAGAACTACGAGCGTAGCATGTTGAACCACATCACATCCTTAGAATTGATTCATCAATTAAAGAAGAAGTTAGTTCACAGACAGTGAATCCCAATCAATATCAATGGAATTCCCGACAGAAAAGTGAGCAAAGTCATATGCGTCTTCCTAAAAGTAAAAATTCTACGAGTTTGCTTTTGTATTTGCAAATAATTTCTCCTATACTATTCCCTAATTACTCACAAAATAAGTAGGTCCCAAAACTAGCCCTTTATTCTGTAGATTTCCATGAAGTTCTATAATAAACCTCAAAAAGAAACAACTCAACAGCAACAAGATGATGGGAACAGGGGCTGAATTGAAAACAGACGGAAATAGACAAACCTAGCTATAGGGATTTAAAAAAAAGAGAGCTTAAATTTAATAAATCAGATAGAAGAACGTGAAAAAAAAGACTGCAGAACTTCACTATTTAAAGAGATATTCTGAGAGTAATCCTAACCCTAATAGGCTTACTAAATTCCTAAAACTTAGGAGTAAGACTGACGTCAAATAAAACTCTTAAATAAAAGGAGACTTCTAGTTATACAGAGATTCTGAGAGTAATCCTAACCCTAATAGGCTTACTAAATTCCTAAAACTTAGGAGTAAAACTGACGTAAAATAAAACTCTTAAATAAAGGGAAACTACTTATACTTAATTTAAAACTGTTTCTTGAATCTTCCTGCATCACAAGAGTAAATAGTTTCAAATGCTAAATCAAGAATATCACATGCTGAACTGAATACCAACTTAACACTAGCCAGAGGAACAGACAACTCAGAAGTACACCCAAATTTCTAAACCTCCAAAAATTCTGTGAATAGATTACTTGAGACAAGTTACTTTTGAAATAGAATATAGCTGAGAAATATCCCACGAATGAACCATATTGCACAAATTGCACAAGATAATGAACGACAGAAGGAGAAAAACAAGGTGATATAGGTAAATACAGCAACCCTGCAAATATATTCAAAAAGCTTATGTACCTTTACTAACACTACGCCCAAGATTGTTGTTAACGCGTAAAGGATCTATCACGTTGAAATGTTTAGAAACAAACGGTTGACCCTGATTTTCCTGGCCACCGGGATAAACGGCATAAACAGTACCACATGCATCAAGAAACAGTTTGCTAAGTAGCAATTCACCACTGTCCTTTCGAGGTGGCTCCGCTGCAAACAATTTAAATCACAAGTCTTAAATTCCATAGTTCAGATAAAATTAACAAAAGGCATTTGAAGTCAAAAGGTATTCAATTCTACCAGAAACGTCAGGAAGTGCATTGATCGGTACAGGCCCCCACAAGCTAACACAGAAGTTATCCCAGTCAAAGTTACTAAAGAACTCCAGAAAACGATATAGGACCTGGTAAAAGAAAATGCAAAGCTTAGAACAAAATATAAAGGATTAAACTCTAACATATCATAGTATCGATAACGACCTCAAGTGGCCCGGTGAAGGAGTTGTTGAAAACGTGAAATATGTAAAGGACGAGGGTCTCAAGAGCGTAAGTGGAAATCAGTCCATGATGAGCACCAAGTATTCGACTCTCATAGTAACACCACGCCTTAATCAATATAATGCTACGCTTAAATAAATGGTTCTGATTGATCAAATTATCAACCTACATAAGAAATAATCATCACCGCAAGTTAAGGATCACTGGCAAAATAAAATAACTCTCAACATCTTAATAAAACAAAAAAAGGGTAGTCGCAAACCTCCTCAAGGAAGCATAGGGTACAAAGTCCACCAAGCTGATTAAAAGATATGTCAACAACAATGTTCTCGACAAGACATTTTATTATCTTCACCTGCCATAGTAGAAAAGGGAAGCAAGGAAACAATCAATTCAATATAACAAGAACTTTCATGAGACAAAGCTTCACCTTTGAGAGGAAAACAACAAGTAACCTCTAAAATAGTTGGCACAGCATGACAAGAAGCCTAACCAAAAACTGAAAAACGAATATGGAAAGGCTGCCGGAAACAAAAGTTAAGATTTACTGCCAAGAAACATTACAATTCCATGTTTCAGAAAATTCACATACTACACATACAAGGCATGTCTGCTAGCTCAAGAATTCTGCTCCTCCCTCTGATATTATCCAAAAGAGAATACTTACAAGAATTGCAACAACTTGGATGAAAATTTGGTCCATTTATAACTTATTTGATGACTGCGAGAAGACGATAATGAATGACCAAGGTAACCAGGAAAAGGCTCAGTACAAACAAAAAAAAAAAAAAAGGCATGATTCCAAAGTGGTAAGATGTGATACAAAGCAGCAATGCTTCAGCAAGGGTAACCGAACTGCATGATCCAACATTCCTTTATTCCAGCAAGAACAAAAAACAGCTAACCACATCTTGTGGGAAATTTTTTGTGACAACCACTTCCCTATAGAAATATATAAAATTGAGGACAAAGACATAAAGGGTGACAAATAATCAACACACGCCTAAAAGAACTTCATAATTTCAATAAAAGCTATTTAAGACTGAAGTAATGCACTTTCACAGAAAAATGAGGAAACTGCAAGTTATAGATATAGGAAACGTAGTACCTCAGCCTGAATATACTGGACCTCCTTCACACGGAACTCGGCGTGCTCATTTTTTTCCTCACTCTCCAGCATATCTCGAACCTGATTCGCCCAGGAATCTTTCAAGGTTTGGTTATTACTGAAAGCCGTTAAGTCAATATCACCATCAGGTAGGTAGGTCTTCAACGGTACAGAGCCAAAAGTAAAAACCTATTTTTGAGTAACCAGAAAAACAATAGGTCCGTGAGAGGACAATCGGCAAAATGCAAAAACAGGGGGTTATTCCATGTCATCGTTTACGAAGGGAACAGGTAATTCACTCAAAAATCGCAGCACAAACAAGCAGATTCCAATTGTCGATATAATGCAATTTCATTCCATCATGAGAAAGGACATCCCATATTAGTGCATGATTAAATTGCTCAACTCCTATCCACACAAAACTACAAAAAGAACAACAAATGGGCTAGCTTGATTCAATTCTTCCATTCAATTCTAGGGTAAAACAGGATTCACTATAAAGGTTAAAAATCTAAGCACAGATAAAAAGCTTCTGGTGCCACAAAAATGCTGGTACGAAACCATTGTGAGTTACAAGTTGAGTTATAATGTGAGTTACTAGGCTACCACAAAAAAACTCACATGGAAATGACAATAAACTAAGACAACTACCCAACTTCCGACTCACACCCCACAAAACAAATTTCTCATGTCTCCAACGTCCTAACTGCAGTGATAATAAAACATTATAAACTGAAAATAGACATTTCAATCACAAAGTGGCATATACAATACTCACAATGAATGTCTCAAAGTGATGAAAGCTCTTTATTTTTTTAAAAAAAGAAAGCAGAAACCTAACAGATAAACTGAAAAACAATACATGTAAAAATAGGCCTTTCAAAAGACAGTAACATTACATAAAATGAATCCCTATAATGGCCACAAAGTAACAACCTGGCAAGGAAAGCACTTTACGATAAGCCTCTGGACATAATCAGCAACCGCATTCCGGCGTTCCTCCGATGGTTGGTTTGGCTGAATGCAGGCTATAAGCTCTGCAGTTCGCTCTTCTGCCCTTAACCATCTATCGGAGTCCAGCAAAGGAATCACCGGTCCGGCATTGGGCAAGAGCCCATTCGGTAGCAGCCCACTTGGCTCAGGCCATCCTTCCTCATGTCCTCCCATACACTAGACCTTTTCTCACCCGGTAAAATATACTCAATTCTCCCTAATGAAACCTCTTATCCAGAACACGAATTCCAACAAAAATGCAAGCTTCCCTTTGTTGCTTTCTTTCTTCAGGGCTGTCCACAAAGTTTAACTTGCCAGCAACCGTGTCTTACAAACATCGATTGAAAACCCCCAATAAACTACTCCAAGTAGAGAGCTTTACGAATTGAAGAGCAGCAGTAAAAACTAAAATCCAATGGCGGGATTGTCCAAGAAACCCAGCTTATAGTATCAAAAAGAAAACAAAAAGAGGGGGACAAAAAAGTGAAGCTCTTGCCTAAATACTTGGAAAGCAAAAAAAAAACAATTAATAGGCCCTCCTAACACAGCCAAATTTCAAGAGGGATGATCCCAAAATCAACAAACAATCCAAACCCTAAGTCAAAAAGAGTCTGAGGAGGAGTTGCAGACCATAGAAAAAAAAAAAAAAAAAACCCCAATAAAATCCAATCAGAGGAATGTCGAGGAAATCAAATGGAACCCTAAAAAAGGTTGCATTTACACAAGAATAGAAGTAAGAAACTTGAGAGAAGAATGAAAAGATAGAAAAGTAACAAAGCCCAGATTTTTGTTTTTCCCCCTGAAATTTCTCCTTGCTTAATAATAAAGATAGGATACAGGGGCGAAAAAAAATATGTGAAATGAAATGAGTGAAGAAGAAAATTAGAGTAAAAGGGATCGTGATTCTGTTGGGGGGAAAAGCGAGATTAATCTTCTCGGGAGCGTATCGAGAAATTTGGAGGGCTGAAAATGAGAAAAATTTTCAGTGTTGTCTTTTGTATGTGTTTGGAGGAAATATATCAAAATTGATGGCGAAAACAGAGAGGAGAGAGATGGGAAGGAATATAGAAAAAATACCAGAAATTTTTTTGTAAAAATTAATAAATCAACATAATAAATTAGTTTGACGTTTATATTTGGGGAGATGAAGATGAAAATCATATGACCTAAATCTGACACGCGAAGATGGAGAAAAAAAAAACAAATGTTTTATTTTGTAAATAATTAATTTCGAAAACTTCTCAAGTGTAGGACAACAAAAGTTTATGTCTCAATATGGAAAATGGATGGCGAATCTTCTTTTTTTTCGTTAAATAAATTAATTAAGAAGGAAATTTTATATTTTTAAAAACGGAATTTAGAAATGGTGATGTGATTTATTTAGGATAGTAAAAAGTATATACATGAAATAAAAAGTGTGATTGATAAATGTGAAACATTTTATTCCGTAATAAACATAATAATAATAAAATTTGAGCCGAAAGTGCTAAGTGTCAAATAATATAAAAAAAAATTATTAATGATATATATATATATATATATGAAAATGATGATAAAATGGGCCTATTGTTCTCGTCACTTTGGAGTTTGGAGAGCCCTAACTGATTACATTCGATTTAGGTTGGGCCTATTTTAGAAAAAAGGCCTCACATCAGTTTTCTCATTTCATACCCGCAGATCAAATGGGCTAAAAATAACATGATACATACTCCGACTGGTATGTAGTTACATACTCAAATTTACATAACTTGCCATATTAGAAGGCTAAATCAGCAAGTAGATGAAACGACGTGTGATTGAAGAAAGTCTGCAACAATATATGCATGTAAACCAGGACAGAGAATGAACAAATTTACAGAGCAGCCTCAGACATTAAACCAAGAACGCAAGAAGTTGGGATTCAGGAACTACCAAACCCACCACACAATTTCAATTGGACTTGCAGCAATGGATGCAAATTATTACTGCGTAGTAAACTATAGAGAATGAGAATTAGGCATGGCTGGAATACAAGAAAAAACAGGGGAACTCTAATACTGCACCTCAGTCGTCTCAGGAAATCAATCAGTAAACACATCAATTCCACCCCAAAAAGAACCAAAAAAAAAAAAAAAACCCAAAAAGAATTGATCTTTATGATACGCAGCTTTCTTGATCATATACCACATCGTGATTATTGAAACCATCAGACTTAATTGCAGGCTCTTCTTGTGCGAATCTGCAGACCCAGACACAAGACGGTGGAGGAGTTGTTGTTGATGATGCTGTTCTTGTACTTGTTCTTCTTGCCATCATCATCATCATCATCTCTTCGAATCCGCCGGCCATAGCAAGTCAGCCTGATCACATCACCAATGCCAAGCTCATTCTTCTTGACGCACTCATTCCATCCTTTATTCAACACAAACTTATCCACGCTCACCCAGTAACTCAACTTCATCCTGAAACTCCTCCCTGCTTCATCCCGCACTTCAACTTCCATTCCCGGCATCTTCTTCTGATTCTTGTTCTTCTTATTCTCCGACGCCATACTCAAAGACAGTGATAAATTTGTTGATGGTTGGTTTTCTTGTTCTTTAGATAGGGCCTTCAGGGTATTTCTTTCACCCTTGGTCAAGAATTCCCCTGGTACCAACAACCTACTCTGACCCGCTGAGACGTCTGATTGTACGAGTTCTTTATCGTACGTGATGACCTCACCCTGACCGAGATCGCCGCCGGTTTCCGGTAAAGCCACCGGCGCCTCAATCCTCTGCCCGAACAGATACATTGTCTTCATCACCCAAACTGCTGCCATTTTCTTCTTGCGTCTTCTTTTTTCTTTCTTTCTTCGATGATGAACAAGAAATTAGTAATATGGAAACTAAAATTGGGGCGGCCGCCGACTTATAACAAAAGATGAGAATTAAGAAGGGGAATGATGATGAATGAATGAATGAGGCTACTGCAGGGCATCTGAATTTATAGAGAAATACAGTTTCCAAAAGAAAAAGAAAAGAAAAAACAGAGAGCTTTCATTCTTCGTCTTTCCTTCTCGTTTTGGGATTGGGATTGGGCTTTTTACGTCTAAAGTCCCGCTACTTATCACAATTGCTTTTTCATTCTTCTTGAAAATTAATAGTACTAAAAATTAGTGCTAATTTTGTTTCATAGTAAAGTAAAATTCTGGTTTTAGTAGCAAGTATTTATTGTTAATTATCACTTCACCAACCATGATTTCGTTTGATGATGTATGTTTATAGGAATTTCTGAGTTAACTCTACTTGTTTTCCAGAGTTATAATTAATTTTTCATCTTACAAAGTATCTATTGATGCCTTTTCCACCACAATACCAAACATTGCAGAGATCACGCTTTCTAACTATACTTCCACGCTTTCAAGTCGAGCCTCCTTAAACCCTTTCGGAAAAAAGGCCAGATAAATAAAAACACGCACACACGCACAGTGCAGGAAGGGAGGCCTTAATGCTTAAACCCTCCATTCTCTCATCTTATCCCCTCCTTTTGCATTTTCTTTAACTCATCTCATCTCCATCATTTACCTTTCATGCTCTAAATTTTCTGGGTTTTTTTGTTTGGTTAAATTTCACCATTACTCGCAGTCACCGACTGATGCCAATTTGGCCCAAGCTTCTTCCGGCGGGACGAGTCCCACCGATTCACAGTAGCTATCTTCTTCATCCGGCGGCTACAATCACCATGAAAACTCTCCCTAATTTGAAACCCACCAGGGCAATTGACATCTTCTCTCGGGTCTTCCCTCACAGGCTAAAGTTCCAATCTTTCTTGAGGTTTCCGGTTGGGTCGTCGGCTCATTATCCAGGGAGGAATGAACAGATTCGGGCATTGTCCACCCGGGGAAGGAGGACAGCTTCCGGGTCTGGCGACGGAGGAGGAGGAGGCATTGTTCGGGCCGGGGCCGGGGCCCGTTCCAAGAGTTTGATGGAGGATGAGGCTGACCTTAGTGACTGGGTAAGTGGGTTAAGTTCCAAGTCTTTTAATAAAACTCAGCTCTATAGTGATGATAGTGATGATGATAGAGGTAGGAATACTAGTAGTAGTAGGAACAGGAGAGATGATGGGAGGGAAGAGAGGGGTGGGAAGAGGAGGAGGGACAGCGATTTCACCGATTTTAGGGCTAATTCTGTTAGGCGAGGTGGCCCCCGTGATTCAGCACATTCATTTCCTAAAAGACGGGAAAGTGATTTTGACAATTTCGGGTCTTCAAATAGGCGCGGTGGTCCTCGCGATAGGCAGAGAGGTATGGAATCAAATGACAGGTTCTCGAGGGGTTCGAAGGATAGAGAGGGCGGTGGCGACAACATGTTTAGGCGAAATGGTAGGGATTCAAAAGATGGATTTTTGAGGGGTCGGGATGCTAATGGGAGATCTTCGGGATTGCGTGTTAGGCCTGGTGGTGGAAATCAGGGGCGACGGGAGGGCTCTGGAATGGACTTTGGAAGAAGTAGTAAGCGGAATAATTTAGGGCGAGGGAGATTTGTGTCAGATGAAGACGAGGAAGTAGAGGATGAGAATGACAAGAGTTATATGAGCTTTAAAGAGTTGATTGATAGTGAGGAAGGTAGTGAAGTTGACGATTTTGACAGCAATGACGAGGTTGTCGATGATGCGCTTGAGGAAGAAAACGTCTTCTCTCAGGCAAGGAGTGAAGGCACCACTGTGAGAGCTCCTCCATCTAGTTCTGCTGAAGGAAGCGACTCCTACCTGAGTGAATCCAGGTAAGCTTTTCTAGATGTCTAAGTTTCTATTAGTATTATGACACTTGTGTGGATCAGTATGTTACTGATTATGCTATCTAGTTCTTGTCATCTAACAAGCATACGCCGAAGCTTACTCGCAAGTCGCAATATTATCTTGAATTCTTTTGGTAGATTTTCTTTTGAAATTTATGCTGATAATAAATGAGAAAAAACACATGCTTGCAGAGGATAGAGTTCTTGTTTTTGTATATTTATTTTTATTTTCTCAGCTAAATTGTTTAAAATTCAACAGGTTTGACCAGTGCCCCGTTTCTCCCTTGTCCCTTAAAGCACTTAAAGATGTTGGATACGATAAGATGACAGTGGTACAGGAGGCAACTCTACCTGTCATTCTAAAAGGTATTCTTCTCAACTCCAATTTGGATTTTGGGCTTCGTAGATAAGAAAAAGAGTTAGAGCTCACTTTTCTCATCAAATCATTTCTTAATTCTCATAAGTATTCTGAAACCTTTATATTTTTGCATTGCAAAAGTATTTATAGTTCGGGCTGGATTTTTTGAAAGAAGGTTTTGTCCATTTTTGCAAGCTTGCTTATGGTTAAGTTCTAGCGCGTTCAGTGTATAAAATTTAGGCTACTGTACAATATGAAAGATTTATAATTGTCCCACTCGAACTTAAATGGTCATGATTCATGACTACATACTCTTAATTTCTAGCATCGATCTTCTTTTTGGCTTTCGTTTGATTTGTCATTCTTTTGTGCAGTGTAATGACATTGCCCTTGATTATATCTTTTGTTTGCCATAGGTAAGGATGTGCTGGCTAAGGCAAAGACTGGAACTGGGAAAACAGTTGCATTTTTGGTAACGAGATTCTATCTCTGTGCAACTTGTAGATTTTTTTTGTTACTCATATAGTAAACTGCCGATGCATATATATCTACGTTACAAGTTTCTTGTATAACTGCAGTCCTGACCCTTGAGGCTGTGAACAGGAGCCTCTACAAATTTGTACAAAGAAATGAAACGGATTGCCTGGACATTATGCTTTCATGCAACTTTGAAATGAAAATAATTGTCGAAATAAAATACAAGTCCGTTAGAATATATGTTTTATTACTTACTTTATACCGATATGATTCCATGAAATATTATCTTTATTTGTGATACTCAAACAAAACAAATTCTAACTTGCCTGTTAACGATCCATTTCAGCTTCCTTCTATCGAAGTAGTTGTAAACTCTCCATCTGCTGCTCGTGATCAGAAGCGACCACCGATCCTCGTTCTTGTTATTTGCCCAACTAGGGAGCTAGCTAGTCAAGCTGCTAAAGAGGCCAATACATTGTTGAAATATCATCCCTCAATTGGGGTTCAAGTTGTTATCGGAGGCACGAGGCTTGCTCTGGAACAAAAAAGAATGCAAGCAAATCCATGCCAAGTAAGCATATATTTGCTGCAGTTAAGCATTTTGTTCGAAGTGTATATTCATTGAATTTTACCAGCTCTGTTTTTAGTGAATACTCGCATCGGTATCCTTCGAGTTGGGTTAGTGTTGGAAAATTCAGGTCTTCACTTTTTATTTAAAACTTATTTTCCTGTCTTGTGTGTGCTACTCTATTGGTTCCTCTATATCTGCGAGAAAAACTGTTTTTAGCATCAATTGAATAATTTATGGTTGGTCGAGCAAGATGGAAACATATGATCCGTGTATAGCGGACCCCACAGTAGGAAAAAAGCTTCTTCTTGTTGTTGAATAATTTATAGTTCTTGTAAAGACAATAATTAGAATAGTTCTTGGGTCTATCAACCCATAACAACTCCAAAGCATGCCCGAGTTAGGGTATAAGCTTTACGATCATCTAAGTCTGAGTGTTTGATCTGCCCTAGGTGGTCTTACTCTGAGACCCTGTTATGGAGTCAAATCACCTATGTATTTCTGTTTGATGTAGTATGAGAAGTGTGTTACTGTGAATGCCAGATTCTTGTCGCCACACCTGGAAGACTTCGAGATCATATTGAGAACACAGCTGGGTTTGCAACCAGATTGATGGGTGTCAAAGTTTTGGTGCTTGATGAAGCTGATCATTTATTAGACATGGGATTCCGTAGAGATATTGAAAAAATCATAGATGCTGTTCCGAAACAGCGTCAGACACTTCTTTTCTCTGCAACAATACCTAAGGAGGTCAGGTTATCTTTTTGCCCACTTTTTACTGACAAGCTGGAGTATAGATTGATGTAAAGCTCTTTCAAATTATGATTACAGGTTCGTAGCATTTGTCATATTGCGCTGAAAAGAGATCATGAATACGTTAACACAGTTGAAGAAGGCAGTGAAGAAACTCATTCAAAGGTGGGGATCCTGTTTAATCATTTTCATTCTATTCCATCTAGTTTACCAAAAAGAAGTAAAATTTGAGTTTCATTCCCTTTTACAAGTTTGCATTTGTAATGTTGTAATATTGGTATTTCAGGTCAGGCAGATGCATATGGTTGCTCCTCTAGAAAAACATTTTACGCTTCTGTATACTCTTCTGAAAGAGCATACAGCTGCTGATGTAGATTATAAGGTACAGAAATTGGGAAAATCTATTAAAGTTCAATTCATAAACTGCAATATAAACTGCAAGTCGTGCTTGATCATGCGTTGGGAAAATTCTAAATACCTTTGTCTCATAACATTCACAACCACTTTTTGACTTTTCCAGGTTCTTGTATTTTGTACAACCGCAATGGTCACAAAACTTGTTGCTGACCTTCTTGGTGAACTTAACTTGAATGTCCGAGAAATACATTCCAGAAAGCCACAGAGTTACAGAACCAGGATTTCTGATGAATTTAGGAAGTCAAAAGGTCTGATTCTTGTTACATCCGATGTATCTGCGCGCGGTGTTGATTATCCTGATGTCACACTGGTTGTTCAGGTAATGTTCTTGCCCTAAAACCTTCGTTGAACGAAACTAGCTTCAAACCTGGTTGCCACATCTGACAGATAATATATTCTGTGCACGATCCTAAATGTACAATTCTGTCAATTGGTAGATTGGCCTTCCAGCTGATAGACAACAATATATTCATCGCCTTGGAAGAACTGGCCGCAAAGGTAAGGAAGGACAAGGCATATTAATGTTGGCTCCTTGGGAGGAATTCTTTTTGTCCACTATAAAAGATTTGCCCGTGACCAAGGCTGAGGAGCCTCTTGTTGATCCTGAGACTAAGAAAAAGGTAAATTTTTTTTATCTAAACTGGTGGTTTGCCTTTTGTTGCATGATGTTCAATGTTTACTTCGTCTTTTGTCTTCCCCTCCCCACTCCCACCCCCAAAAAAAAAAAAGGAAAAAGGTCATGTTGTGTGCCTGGAAAATCTTGACCCCTTCTCGTTTCTGGGAAATTTGTTGGCATTTTGTCACATGAATAGTATCATAGTCGTGCTTAAACATTTATATATATATATATATATATATATTAGCAGCAAGTAATATTGCATAAATATAGAAAATTCTTGAATCGGTCCCCAATTCTCACAAGATATACGCTACCTTTCAGGTCGAACGTGCGCTATCTCATGTGGAGATGAAGAGCAAAGAAACAGCATATCAGGCTTGGCTGGGCTACTATAATTCAAACAAGACAGTAGGACGAGACAAGTACAGACTGGTGGAGCTTGCGAACGAGTTCAGCCGTAGCATGGGATTAGACAACCCGCCGGCCATTCCTAAATTAGTCTTAGGGAAGATGGGTTTGAAGAACATCCCCGGGCTGCGTTCCAGGTAGTATTTTGTGCGGGAAGATATAGTCGACTGATCCCTAAGAATGAACTTAAAACCTTGTCAACTCTTAATATTCTTAAAGATGACCTACGCTTACGTTTCTGTTTAAGAGCGGAATGCTGTCACTCTATCCATCTCACAAAAGTAGCCGACATTAAAATCTATTAAAGTTCTATTCATAAACTGCAATATAAACTATGTTTTGGGACGGATGTAGTAGTATATATATAAATTCAGAAATTGGGGAAACAAAGGAAAATCACAAGTTAAATTTGGACAAAATAATCCGCACTACCACTCAAAACTAACACAATCCTCAGCTGATTACTATGGTTCCTCCTATGGATGGTTGGTCTTAATTAGTCAGTGCTAAATCAAACCCTTTTAGCTAAAAGAGTTTTAAAACTCCTTTCCCATCATCATCGGGGGATTTTTTTTTTTTTTTTTTGATTTGTTCAAAAAGTTATTTCGTCTTGTGATCCCAGGATAAATCCGGATGATTATATCATTGGAGCAATTTGCTGGACTTGTGAGCTAGGCTACTGTTTAGCTTTCAAAAAATAATAATAATAAAACCTTGGAATTATTTCCAAGATTTGAAACTCAATAATCTTAGGTGACAGACATGATAATTTTTCACAAGGGGTTGGTTTATGTGTTAGGGGAACAAAATCAGCTTATGATGATCGACTTTGAGAGTAATTATGAAGACGATGATGATCAATTAATCGCTCCCATTAATATTCAGGAGATTGTACCACCTGGAGTACCATCAAAGGAAGTTTTATAACTTAATTTGTGCAAGTTTCTAACGATGTGGAGACCCCATTTAATTACTTGCAGAAAGCATCAATTTCTTCAGATGCATGTGTAAATTCAAAGAAATACTGGTACTACTATAAAAGATGGGTTGGAGGGCTTGTTGGATACTCCCCCATCTTAAAATGTAAATTTTTTTAGAATTGTCACATAAACTAAGGAGACAATCATCCAACAATTAATTTAAATATTAAATATCTATTTTACTCCTCATTAATTATATTGAAACTATAAACAAGACTAAATAATAATAAATTAGTATCATTTATTGATGGTAAAGTTATAAAAATAGTCATTAATTTGCCGAAAATTTGTAAAACAACCTACCTTTTGAAAAATCTTTTTAAACCTAAAACAACCTACAAATTGAAATATAGGGAGTATAACGAAAATCGAAGTATCATCAAACAAAAAATTAATGCCGTGAAATTATGCCATAATAAGAAGGACAACGTACTTTTCGTCCCTGCTTTTGGAGGTACCAAAATTGAGTCATCATGAATTTTTAATTAGCAAAAATAGTTTCCTAAATTTTTTTTTGTCGTCAATTTCAGTCAATTTAATAGAATTTTTAAAGACTTAACGGTCAAACTTTTATTTCTGTATTTAATTTTTTATTAATTTCTTTATGAACGGTGAAAAGTGCGTTTTTTTCCTGGCTAATAAGAAAGGCCATAATATCGGGTTTGTTTTGTTCCCTTCACTTGGCTAGTTGCAAAAGAATAGCGCATCGTATCAAACACTCAAATCTCCTCGTCAAAACTGTTCATATCCGTTTATTATGTAATGTGGTTCAGAGATGGGTTGTTTACCATGAAATTGTACTTGTTGAGGGGTTCCAAGAATTATACATATGTCGACTGCCCAATATAGACTTGTCGTCTATGAAATAATGAAAATATATACAATCTTATTTTAAGAAATTAAGAACCTGTATATATCGTCAGTTTTATTTATTTATTTATTCATTCAGTATTGGTACGTAAATGCACATAAACAGCTTCTTGCGAATATTGATAAATATACGTTACACTGGTAGAAATGTGGCTGTTCCAAAATACATTACACTGGTAGAAATGTGTCTATTCCAAAATCAGATGGCTGTAATTAAATTAAAATCATCTTCTTCTTCTTTTTTTTTTCTTTTACCCAAAGGTTATGGAATCATGTATGAGGGCACATTTAGTAAATGTGTGTATTCATCCTCTGTCTCGGGCTCTTGTTACGACTAGACTGATTTCAATGGATCTCAACACGTACGTACAACTTATACTACATTATTTTAAGGTAGTTTTACTGAGCAGTTAGGTTAGAATTCAGCAAAACTATAACAGTTTGTACATAATTCGAAGTAAATGTTCAACATTCTTTTGTCGAATGTCAAATATGGAGGTTTCTTAATTTGATTGGGAGAAAAAAAAACACACAAAAAAAAAAAACTGTGGAGGTATATATCGTTACAAATGTCATAATAAATATAGATGACAATTTTTTTTTTTTTGTTCCACTGACACATTCAATTACTCTTTAAATTTTTACGTATATTTTTATTATTGAGTTGGAGATGGAATCAATATATATTGGTGTCGTCATGCTTGACATGTGCCAATTTAATTAATTAACACTACGAAATTTTTTACTGGCAAATTTTATCTTTTATTTTTTTGGAGAAACTATAGATCCCAGCCCAAATTATTAATGTTATTAGGATACAGTGGGTCGTAGTTTGTATGAACATATGAGGAGATAATTAGCACTGAAATTAATTAAAGATGAGAAATAACAACCAAAAAATAAAATAAAAATTCATTAACTCTGTTTTGCTACATACACGTGTGTTTATGTAGCATATACATTAAGGATCAACCAACACTGAGAGGAAAAAGAAAACTAGAATAAAATATGGTGGAAATAAAAAATACTAAAAAAAAAAAAAAAGTAGAGAAGTGAAAATGCTGATGAACAGGAATATAAAAGCAACCAACACAAACTCAATCATGGATCTTTTGGTGAAGGGTATTACTGAAAGACCCTCGTATCTGTCTGATCCTCGCTCCGTTGTGCTTCAATTTATGGGACAATAATACCTCCAAGAGTACTTGGTAATCCGGTAACAGTGTCTGTAAGACCTCCAACATTGACAGTGTCTGTAAGACCTCCAACAGTGCTTGTAACAGTGTCTGTAAGACCTCCAACATTGACAGTGTCTGTAAGATCTCCAACAGTGTCTGTAAGACCTCCAACGCTAAGTGGGCCTGTTTGATCCCCTGCATCAAGAAGCTGACGGCAACTTGAAAATGATAACGTAAGAAGAAGAAGAGAAAGCACAAGGAGAAGATGAGAAGTACTTTTAGCCATCTTAGTTGAGATAGAGAAGGCTGGTTGGTTGGGTTTCACAATTTTGCTAAAGCTTGAAGAAAAACTGCTTGTTTTGTAAGTGTGTGTTTGTGGAATTAAAGAGATGCAGGGGACCTATATTTATAGGAGGGAATGGTGGGAGGAACTTGCTAGGGTTACCTACTTACTTTAGGCTGGATCTCAATATTAAACTCCCAAGTACCACTGTACCACCACATATCTTGTCGGTGATGATCAGAATAATTAAGCTTGCAATTTTTGTAATTATGTAATCAAATATATTGGGACACATAGTCTCAGTACATAGTTTCTTTTTAACCCCCAAAAATTATTACTCCCTCTATTCCAAAATAAGTGTCGTTTTAGCAAAATGGAGAAATTCCAAAATAAGTGTCGTTCTCACATTTCAATGCACTTTTTGTCAAAAGTTTCCAAAATTACCTTCAAAAGAGTTGATACTATTGCTGGATAATTTTATAATGGGGTTAGTTGAGGATATTCAAGTAATTTTATTACCATATTTAAGAGTTTCTTAAACTATGTGCAAAGTGTAGGACGACACTTATTTTGGAATGGAGGGAGTACTCCTTTTGTCCTGAAATTATTGTCCAATTTAGATTTTTATTTTTAGTTCAATTTGTACTAAAATCGAAAATGTAAATTGGACATTACTTACTTTTAAAGTACGCGGTGATCAAATGCTGCATGAAATTAAGTTAAACATATAAAGCTATATCGCGGGATGTAATCCGTAATGAAATGGTTTGATTTATATTATAATATATGCTTACTTCACGATATAAAATCGTGGTTTTATACGTAGCCTCGAAAGGTAATGGTTTGAAGTTTAGGTTTAATGCTTCTTTTTTCTTTTTTTTTTTTGTTAACCTAAAAAAAGGGTGGAATCGAATTACATATGCTCATTGAGTGACATTAATTTCAATCAACTCGCCTCACTTAAATTAAGTGTAATGATCCGCTGGCGAATAGCATGCTTCCACATGCTTACAAAAATAAAACTTGTTATCCTCTCTATCATTAGAATTCTCATATATATATATATATATATATATCCACGACCCAAATTATTTTCTGTGGGAAGACCGATCGAAAGTGCTCAGACGTGGGGTTTTGTTAATTCCAGTGTAATAATTAATAATAATAATAATAATGGAAGAGGAGGCTAATTAATTAAGTTAAGCATTGCAGTTAATGACGATGATTAATATTCGTTTTGGATCCAAGAAATTAGGGTCAACCCCGCCATGCATTAGTAATTTATATCCATGCCTGCCATCGGTGTGCTAAGATTTGATCATATTCTTGACCATCACGAAGCTCCTTCATTCCCTCATGGTGACCAACTTCATTTCGTGAGTGTTCAGAAAGTAAAATCTGAAAATTTATCCACCATATATTTGGTCCTTTTTCTTTTCTTTTCCTTTTTTCCCCTTTTTAAACCGTAATAACATACGTGTCCGATTGCGGTAAATTAAATTATGGAACTTAAATGGAAAAATACATAGTTAATGGTGAAAACAAGTTAATCATATAGGTCATATTTAAAGTGTAATCAATTATATGAGTGGTTTACTCTTTAATTAATTAATTTAATGTACTATATATTAGATTAAAGCAGCTAAACTAATATATCATTAGTTGTTTGATGCTGATGATATTCGTTTTGGGTCGAAGAAAAGAGGGAAGCCAGCCTGTTGCCGAGATCTTGATGAAGATCCTTGCGCACAACAACCTAGCTAGCTAAATCCATTTCATTCTTAGAAAAATATTCTTTATACGTACTCCTTCCGTTCCAAAATAAATGTCATTTTGGCAAAATGAAGAAATTTCAAAATAAGTGTCATTTTCGAATTTCAATGCATTTTTTGTCAAAAATTTCCATACATACCTTTAAAAGAAATAATATTATTGGTAATATTTATTTTAATGGGGTTAGTTGAGGATATTATAGTAATTTAGTCACCTTATTTAATGTTTTCTTAAACTGTATGCAAAGTTTAGAATGATAGTTATTTTAGAACGGATGGAGTAATGGCTAGTACGATATTTTATATAACACGTACCATATACAGTACAAATATGATATAAATAAAAATTGATTTACTTTGAAACGTAAACTAGGGTTTTTCTTTGTTTCTTATTAGTTCATATATTTATATATTTTGCTCCCCCTCTTTAATGATGTTAATATTGTGAGTGGACCTATTAAATTTTCAAAGGATCGAAAGTCGAAACCTAACAAAAATTTGATGGTCTAAAAAACATTAATTTAGTTTTGGTTTACTTGCGGAGCCTTGGAACCGACAGTTCAACACCGACCTATCAATGAACTCTATCGTTGTTCATCGTTGCTATGTCTAACAGGTCGATTACATGTCAACTTCTTTTTTTCTTTGAACAAATAAAGTATTGTCCAGTTTGATATTTTATTTTTAGTAAGCATAATTTTAACTCAAAGTGATTTAAATTAGATAATAATTTTGGGACGGAGACCCGGAGTATATATATGATTTAGTTTGTTACATGTAGTACATGCTACGTTAAAAAAGATAGAAAGAAGGTCGAGAAAATGGTCGTTACATATTCATGGGTACATGGATCGACATTGTGATAATGGCACTCCCAGAGTCCCAGTATGTGTGTATGTAGCATCCCATCCCGATACAATACAACAACAACAACAACAACATATATAATGGGGGAAAATTACCCCCCAAAAAAAGCACAACAACAACAAAACTCTTGGGGCAAAACAAAGAAAGTAATAAAAGCAACAAAGATTAGATGAATGCTTGCTTGGCCGTACGTCCAGAAGATAAAAAAGCCCAAAGAAGAAATTAAGATCCACGTACGTATACGAGATCATTTTCCGAGGGTGCCTGGGAGCTGGTTTGCAGCAGCATTGTTAATGGTGTTGGTGAGAGCGTCAGTTGATGCAACTGAAGGGAGAGAGGTTATGGCGAGGAGTTTAGTAACAGTGGTGATAAGGTTGTTGTCGGTGTTAATAAGGGTGAGGAGGGTGTTAGGAGAAGTAAGGAGTTGGGCGGGGGAGATAGCTGCAAGAGTGCTTCGGATGGCGGTAAGTTGGCCTAGCACGGTGGCCAAGGAGGGGGCTGGGAGGCCGGCCGTTGGGATACCACCATTGTTAAAAAAGTTTTGGACGGCGGTAAGGTAGGTCAGGGCTTTGTTAAGAGTGGCTTGATAATTAGGGAGATTCCCAGCTCCCACAGGGATTCCTGCCACTAGGTCTTGGACGATTTCCAGAACCGCGAGGGCCTGATCGATGTTTCCGATTGGGGGTGCGATGATCTGGGCACTTGACAATGATACAGTGCTCGCAACCACCACCACCAGGGCGCAAAACACCAAAAAACCTCTCCCGCCGGCCATTTCTTTTTCTTTTCTTTTTTTCCCCCACACAAGAAAAATAGCTAGCTGCTTTTGCTCTTTGGCTTTGATTGCTTAATTTGCTCTCTTGGTGTGTGTCTTTAGACTGAGTTGATGGGGGTCCCTATTTATAGATATAGCACGCCCCCAAGGAACTAGCCAGACGACTCACTAGCTAGGGCTCTACATTCATTAATCTCTGATCCATTTAATTAATTTTATATACTACTGTATCTCAATTATAATGCAAGTTGTTTCTGTGCTGGACTTTAATTTTAATTACTACTCTAATTATCACTACTATTTCTTCACGGGGTACAAAATTCATCATCTCATCACCAACTGAAACAACTTCTATGTACGTGCTGGGATCGTGGCTTTCACAGTTTCACCCTTTCTGCTTTTCAACTAATTAATTATCCATCGCTGTACGTGTTTCCCCCCGTTGTGAGTTGATTCCTGCTGAAATTCAAAACCATAATAATAATAATAATAATAATAATAATAATAATAATAATATTAATAATAAGCCATATTAAAGTCTATATATCTATTGCTTTTTTCTCCTAGGGACTAGGGTTCAACTCAATGAGATAGCTACTCAGTACCTTGCGAGTTAAAAAGCTTTTTCTGATTTTGTCTTTCAATTGGTTTCAAAAGCTAACGAAATTAATTAATTTACACCAACCACTAAATTACCTTGACCCTCAAAGCAAGTATTTGCAATTAATTAATTACCACATCTTTTCGAATCAAATCATACTTATTTGACATGGCCAGGAAAGCAAATTCAACTATCGAGTGTGGCATTGCCAAGTCTAATTTTAGCCTCCAGAGCAAATTTAAGATAAACTGACAAAATTATCCTCTTTTAAAAATCAGAACTTATGAACATGTTCTCGCCTCTCGTCCCTCGTCGACTCCTACAGCCCTCTTTCAACACCACTCCGACTGGCCATCCCGATTACGAAGAAAATCTGAAAATTTTTCATCCCCGAATTCAAAAGAAATACTACTCAGAACAACTTTGCATAGTAATGAATCACCTGATTCCAAACCTTTGTTGCAAACAAGCAATTTAGAAAAATAAATCTTCAAGCACGGACGAATGCCACTAACAAATTTTTATATCTCTATAGTTGTCTTCTCTTTCATAAAATCGGGTGTCTCTGACTCTTTGTTGCCTTCTCTTAAATTGATGCGCTACATTTTCTCTCCCTCTCCCAGAAATTCACAATAAATTGGATGATTTTTCTCTTGGTTGCCTGTGAAGAATTGGAAATGTGGAATTAAATAATTAACCTCTAATTAGCTTACACTATCTCTGACTTTTTTTCGGTCATATTAAAAAAATTAGGCTTCCTCTTTTGGCTTCTACAACGATCAGATTGAGTTGCGGGGGCGGAGGACGGCCGTGGGTTTAAACTTTAAAGAGGGGATCGTTTGAGGTTGAGGATGAATGGATGATGATGTTGATTTGTTGATCCAAAAAAAAAAAAAAAAAAGCAAAGAAAACAAATTGAGGATAATACTGATATTTAAAAGGAGGATAATTTTGTCAATTTATCTTAATACTGTTATAGTGTAAAAATACATCAAAACCGCTTCACTACCTGAGAAATGCGGCACTCTAGAATGAATTAGTCTCGGGTTAATTTGATTGACTTCCAAATTAACAACACTACGTACTCATATATCACTCACAATGACGTGATTTGCTCCACACAGATGACCATAGATCCTATTGGAGTAAGCGTCCACTACCTCTTAATGGTTGGAGATAAATAATGCAGACCAAACTCTCCATTAGATATTTTACTCTTGGTTTCTTATATCTTCCTCCCTCCGGCCTTATTAGAAGGCATTTTGATTTCGTCCTATATTTAACATATAATATCTTTTTAATTGGAAAAAAATCTTAAAAATATATTTTCACGTTCGTTGTTTTTTCTTAATTATTATGAAATATTTTTAAGATTTTTATTCCAATTAAAAAGACATAATATATTATAAATCTTAAGATTTTTATGTTTCACCTAAGATTTTTACAAATGAAGCATATTTACAAACACACATACCACAAGAAAATGATGTTTCTATTAGAACGAAAGAAGTACAGAGGATACATATATGATCGGTGTTTGAGATTGATCCCAGGACAAATTAATGGCAATGGATCTCCAGGAGTTTACTGGTTACTACGAATTGGTAATTCATTCAAAATTTCAAATTGATTGCACAATCATTTTCAACTTAATTTTTTAAATACACATTATATACTATTCACTCTGTCCCAAAATTATTGTCTAGTTCGAAATTTCACTTTTGGTACAATTTAAATTAGAAATGAAAACTCAAACTGGACAATAATTATGGGACGTGGGGAGCAATACTTATTAGTAAACCATTAATTACATGGTGATCAAATCACAGATAAACAAAAGAAGTGTCACAAGTTTAAGTGTGAAACAGATCAAACAAACCTAAAGCTGATCCTCTCGAGATCCTTAATCACAGCTGGCCAATATCATGCTTCCACATGCCATTTTGTGAACCAAAACCTGTTAGCCTAATTTCTATTTGAATCTAAGTTCTCTTATTTGAAAAACTGAAAGTGCTGCAGAAGTGGGGATCTATTATCAATTTTAAGTGTATTTAATGGACGAACAGATAATTAATGCAGCTAATAACGATAATTTTATTAGTTTTGGATCCAAGAAATTAGGGTCACCCATACATTATAGCGATGCCATCTGTGAGTGCTATGATGATCAAGAAGCTCCTCTCCACTCCTCGTGATGACCAAGTTTATTATCCACTATATCCTCTACGTCCATTTCAAAATATCGATCGTTATAATTATTGATGAAATATTTTATAAAATAGAAATTATTTTAAGATTTTCAGGCATTATAAATGTTAATAATGTTTCAACTTTAATATCAATTAATGATGCCAATTCTTTTTTTTTTTTCTTATTTACTCTTATTTTTAATTCTTTTGTTTTTTCTTATTTTATCAATTTTATTTTCCCTTTGTTTTATCAGGACCTAGGAACCGTCACTCCGGCCGATAGCTGTTCAAATCTAGAATGATCATCAATCGTTGGCATGTCTAGACGTTGACTCTTTTTCTTCTTTTTTTTTGGAAAGGACTCAAAAAAAAAAAAAAAAAAAAAGCTCCTCTCGATGATCCAACGTAGGCGCCTGCGCCTCCAACTCATGCGTAGTTCATCATGATTGAACTAAACACATATTTTCTCTCTAACTAACTAATTTAAAAAAAAAAAAAAATCCAAAACAACGCCAATGCTTACTACGTTGTGTTGAAAACTATTATAAGTGCCGCAGACGTGGGTTTAATTTAATTCAGTAGTACTATAATTGAGAGGGAACGACCGAAGGAACAGCTAATTAATTAATTAAGCTGATCATAAAGTGTAGTTATTAATGTTGATGATGATTATATAATCAATTATAAGGTTGGGGTTGACTCCAAGAAATGAGGGACAGCTGTGCCGTATATCAATGCCATATATCTGATCAGAAGATGATCATGGAGGGAACATGATCCTTTGACGTTGAAGTTGAACATCTATTTCTAAGTATACTACTACTCCATATGGATCTGTCCTAAACTAAGATTAAAATATATACTAATGCATACTGACTGTTGGTTCAATTACTTCCACAATTCCACCGACTCCTGATTAGATTAATCTCACTCAACTCAACTCAGATGTTTGTTGTGATTACTTAAAAATCCAAAAATTATCGAGTTAGTTGGGCCTGGACTATTACGCAACTGAGACTCAAGAAACCCCGAAAAGATGGGCTTGGCTATGTGTTGATCCTAATGTAACCCAAACTGTAATAAAATAGGCTCCGACAAAACAAACAAACAGGATTCTAACAACCCAAATCCAATCCACAGCACAAGGCGATAACACTTTGGCGCGCATTCGGTAACCCGAATCCGGCAACTTATTACAGAGCTTCGCCTGTAATCCAATCTCTTCTTTTTGTTTGATCGATAATTTGATCGGAAGAATTATGTCCACGACGAAGAACAATGATGGGAGAGGCATCAATCGTAGTGGCAATAATAATTGCGGCCCCGGGATGATGATTCATAGTCATGATAAGGGTCGGACTTTACCCGTTGACCCGAATCTCCCCAGGTCCCGTTGCCAGAACTGCCGGCACTACCTCCACTTCGACGGCGTCGACGCCGCTCGCGCCGCCGCTGACAAGCTCTTAGCTCCTCCTACCTTCGATGCTGCTCGCTCCGGTTACGATTTATTGCTTTTTTCTTTCGGGGTTCAATTAAATTTCTCGTTTTTGCTTTGTTAATAAGAATTCCTGAAGTTAACGATGAGTTTTTGAATTTTTTTTGTCGTGATATGATGTGGCTCCATTCTTGAATTTGATGAGCCAAAACGGCTGCTAATTGATGATTTTCTTTGTTATTAACTGTTTAGATGAGTACGCTTTGAATTCTGTAATTTCCATAGCTGATGCAGGATACTAACATCATATAAGGAATATGATTGACTTCTAGTCTGGTGGGATTGATTGGTAGAAAATTTAGAATCATTAACTCAACATAAATGGCTAAGCGGAAAAGAAAATGTTGAACATGACATGGTCTCTTCGAATATTAATGAAACTATAGGTAGAGTACGTTGGTATGCGTGTCTCCTCATAATGGAATACAAGCTTAGTTATGTTTGTGGATTTTTTGTTCAAGGGAGGGGATATGATGATATTAGTGTGTGGTGATGATTTGGGATGCATGTGCAGGAGTACTGGGTCCTGCAGTAAATGGGCCTAGTAGTAGTGTGTTAGCTTCAACACGTATGGATCATTCGTTTGTCGTGCTGCCGAAGCAGCAAAATCAGTCACCAGGGATGCCTCCTCGCCCTCGTGTTGGAGGTGCTCAGCCTGAGCCTAATAGTGTTCAGTCGGTTAGGGCAATGGAAGAATCGTTTGTAGTCGTGCCTCCTCCAGCAGCTTCTGTCTATGAGTCAGAATCTGGAGCTGATGGAGTTGGAACTCATTTGCTATCGCATGAAGGGGGCCCGACTAACACTCCGTCCCAGCCGAATAATTCTGGTTTCCACACCACCATAACCATCTTGAAGCGTGCATTTGACATTGCTACATCCCAGACGCAGGTATATTCTTTTAGCCTGTTTGCTGATTGAAAATATTGTTAAATTTGGTTGCGAATGAATGCTTTTCTGTTGGATTATTGCGATGTTTACTTGATCTTGGAGTTTCTCTTTTTCTTTGCTGTGACCAGGTTGAACAACCATTGTGTCTGGAGTGCATGCGGGTTCTTTCTGATAAACTTGAGAAAGAGGTTGAAGATGTGAACAGGGACTTAAAAGCATATGAAGCCTGTCTACAACAATTGGAAGGGGATGCCAGAAATGTTCTCAGCGAAGCTGATTTTCTTAAAGAGAAACTTAAGGTTCGTATTTCAAAGTGATTTATCCTATAATAATTGCTGTTCTTCAGATACAAAGACGAATGATTTGAATGCTTTGTTCATGATAGTTGTCCTCTTCATTTCCTCTCTTGCATCACTTATTAACTGAGTGAGTGGCTGAGTGAGTTGTACTGCATAGGATGTGATCATTATTAATTGGGTTGATGAAAATGACCATTGGGTTGGAATTTTGAATGGCATTTCATTTGCTGTGTCCTCATTATGACTTCCTGATTTTCACTCTGTTAATTATTTCTAATTCAAGATAGAGGAAGAAGAAAGAAAGCTTGAAGCTGCCATTAACGAGACTGAAAAACAATGTGCGGAAGTTACTTCTCAACTGAAAGAACTGGACTTAAAATCTAGTCGCTTTAATGAGCTGGAGGAACGGTAAGTCACACTGGTTGTAATTTCATCTTATCTGGAACATTTTTTAATAGTAAAATGTCTGTTCATGGTTGCTTGGCTTTTCTAGTTGTGTTTTTCTTTTTAATTTTTTTTTTCCTATCAGCATTTGTTAAGCTTCATTGTTTTTCTAAAATTTATATCCTTGGCAGGTATTGGCAGGAATTAAATAATTATCAGTTTAAGTTGATATCTCATCAGGTTTGTTACAATTATGGTTGTTGGCGAGTTGTCTGTTATGTCAAGTTCCTTTTTTCTTTTTATTGCAAGTGTTGCTTTAATTTTAAGCCTAGATTCTGATTGCCAACAGGACGAAAGGGACGCAATTTTGGCTAAGATTGAAGTTTCACAAGCTCATCTAGAGTTACTGAAACGCACCAATGTGCTTAATGATGCTTTTCCAATTGGGCATGACGGAGAGTTCGGAACAATCAACACTTTCCGCCTAGGAAGGCTTCCTAGAGTTCCGGTATGTGAGGCAGAACTGAGGTATATGTTCCTTTGCAAGTCAATTTGAATATGGAAGTTTAATTTTGTTTGTGATTGCTTAGGTTGAGTGGGATGAGATAAATGCTGCTTGGGGTCAAGCTTGCCTTCTCCTTCATACAATGGCTCAATATTTCCGGCCAAAGTTTCAGTATCCTTTTAACAAGTTTATTGTTGCTGACATTATATTGTTTTCTATTCATGGATAATGTTACCATTGTAACTTCTTTGGGGTTCCAAAATTTTTGGTTCCCCAAAGGCTTATTTTTTTTGAAATTCCTTAATGAGCTTGGTATAGATACCGCATAAAAATTATCCCAATGGGTAGCTATCCTCGCATCATGGACACAAACAACAATACTTATGAACTGTAAGTAGATATTATCCTTGCCAACTCTTTTGAAATCTTTCGGCATGAACCAATAAGTGAACTCGAGGACTAAACTTAAGAGGGTGCTGGGCAAAGGGAATTTTTTTAGTTTATTTAGTTGAAGAGAAGGGAAGGACAGTTGACGACTGAGCATCGTTCAGGTCTAGTTTCCTCCTTTGCAGGGTGGGCTGGATACATTTCTTGTTTGTCTTTTGTATTCCTAATTTTCCTTGAGCACCATTACTTTTTCTGTGGTTTGTTGTCGAGTTCACAGAAGTCCATTGCCATCATCTAAGATTGTGTTTGTGCATTCATCTTTTTTGTAATTCTCTGTATGCATCTAATTTGTTTATTTCTCAGCTTTGGTCCTGTCAATTTGTTCTGGAGCACACGCTACGACAAGGCAATGACATTATTCTTGACCTGCCTTAAGGATTTTGCTGAGTTTGCAAATGCCAAGGATAAAGAGAACAATATTCCTCCTCAAAAACAGTTTGAGCTCCCTTACAAGTATGTTGGCATTTTTTTATTAAAAACCTTTTACTGAAGTGCGATATGGTGTATCTGCTGATTTGCTTTTTTCAAGCCCGAAACTGTTTCAGTGCTTGTTCGTTTTTTTTTTGTTTTGTTTCACAAAGAAACATTTCTGCGATATCTATTTCTGGCCATAGTTTTTAGGACAAAAATACAGTTGACGTGTTTGAGGCGCCTCTCATTCTCTCTTCACTGCTTCTTTTTCAGCATAAAATATGCCAACTCAGCTCTCGTTATTTGCAGGATTGAAAACGACAAGGTGGAAAGTTACTCTATCACCCAGAGCTTCAACAAACAGGAGAATTGGACTAAAGCCCTCAAGTACACTCTTTGCAACTTGAAGTGGGCACTCTACTGGTTTGTAGGCAATACGAATTTCCAGCCACTCCTCTCGACGACGGGTACCTCTTCTCAACCGGAAGTTACAGCTGCTGCAGCAAGCTCTTTGTACAGTAGTCGACGACCTACAGTTGCCAAATCCTGACCTGGATGGCCTCAGAAAATAGAACTTGACCATGTTAGTTGCCAGAGTACTGTATCTGTAAGTATATTATTACCCACACTGATTTTCAGTAGGAACTGAATGATGTGTAACTCAGACAACGCGTGTGACCCTTCCCAATATTAATATAAGGGATAAAACCTTTTTCTGTATTTGGTTTCTTGATTCCCCCTTTTTTCCTGTAATTATTAGCCTGTGAAAAGTTTAGTCAGTTCGATTCTCCATTGTGTGAATATGCATTTTGAACTGAAAAATTACAGGATTGTCGTGTTCCTGATAGTTTTGTAGATTCAAGTGGCCCAGTTTAAAATCTCTGCTTAGAGGATTCTTTGAGATGGAAATCAAAGTATAACAGAGTATGATTGATTTTTTTTCATTGGAGTGAAGTGTGGGACTCAGTCATCTGGATACTCTGATCATAGAAAGTGCATGTCTGAATGACTTAACAGAATGAGTTTCCTGGAAGAAAAACTCAGGCATAACCACCACCGAACAAACTGTATATATAAACACCCTTGATACTTACAACCCAAACAAAGATCTTGTTTATTTCTTTTCGCTACAAAAAAAAATCACGCAGAACAGAAGAAGCAATGGCACGGCTAGTAACCTTGCTGGGACTGTTTGCACTCTTGGCTGCGGCCACTGTTGTTTGTGTGACCGATGATGATGTCGAAGCGCTGTCTTGTGGATACGTTAGTTCCCAACTGAATCCATGTGTGGGATACATAACCAACTTGGCGAATAAACCAAGCAGTGCTTGCTGTAATGGAGTGAAAAAGGTGAGCAATGGCGCGCGTACGAAAAAAGATCTCATAGCTGTTTGTAACTGCATCAAAGCAGAACTCCGCAAGCTCGGAAAGAAATCAAATGCTTCTCGAATCGCCAATCTTCCACATCAATGTGGAGTCTCCAGGAATTTCCCCCCCATTGATCCTCACTACAATTGTGCTCGGTAAATTGCCTTATCTATATCTATACATATATATACCAGTTCGAACTCAATGACATTTATCCTCACATTTTTATTTGTGTACGCATCAACATGTTGTTCCTCATGTGATGATGTTTTTTACTGTTTTGTGGATGTATGATTGCAGGATCCCTTTTTCTCATTGGCTTTGATGAATTCAGATGATGCTGAACTAGAAGAGTAATGCTGTGGAGAAGCTGTTGGGGATACGATAAAGCTTCTTAATTTACAGATAATATGTAATGTAGCAAGGCTGATGACAATCAACCTGCGTAATGTATTGGAGTTAATATATATATATATATATATATATATATATATATATATATATCCTGCAGTGATGAAGATGATGATTACTGTTATTGTTATACCGAAATGGAAAGCTGATGTATGATGATACACATTTAAGACCAGTTGTCCTCGTGGATTCAAGAAAGAATACCTCCTCAAAAGTGAAGGCCTGATAAAAAAATATACTCCCTCCGTCCCAAAATTATTGTCAAGTTTGAGATTTCACTTTTAATACAGTTTGAACTAAAAATAAAAACTCAAACTGGATAATAATTATGGGACGGGGGAAGTACTTGAACCAAAACAGATGAAAAAACTTACTTTGGAAGGTCTTGATCCTAATATTAAATCATGTTCTAAAATGCAAGTTTAATGAATTCGTACTTGAGAGTCCAATTTGCTTTAATTTGGCTGACAAAGAAATTTTGGGAGTTCCTGCGATGAGCGTCACTGCGTAATTTAGAGTTATCAGTTGCGAGTCCGGATGTCTTGGGCTATAAACTTCGGATAAGGAAGAAAGCTGCATATATGATAAGCTTGACTACGTAAAGCTTTGTGACGTAACATGAATACGGATCATATGATGACTCCATGAGCCACGTCGACTTAGTACTCCCTCCGTCCTATAATTATTGTCCAGTTTGGATTTTCATTTGTAATTCAAATTATACTAAAAGTGAAATTCCAAACTGGACAATAATTTTGGGACGAAGGAAGTACATATTTTCTTTCAATCCGGATGGAAGATTGGAGTTATAGGGAATGGAAGCTAGTACCCAATAATACACAATAATCTATAGGAGGTTGAACTTCAAATCTGGATTCAATTTGACAATACAAATTAATTGCTATCTATGTGTTGCATGCTTAATTGGTACTCTGCCTTCGTCCCAAAATACATGACTCTTGTTCTCGGAATGGAGGGAGTATATGCTTTTTTGTACGTTTTGTCTAAATATATCAATATACATTTTCCACAAGTCCGATTCAATAAAGTAAGTAGGTAGTTCTGATAAGACAAATGTCAAAATCCAAAGTTAATTAGTGAAGTAATAACATATATTGATGATATATAAATGGGGGGGTAGTTGGAACAAATTAAAGAATTTTCATAAATCAGGGCAGCACGTTTGTGATGGCAAGACAAAAAGCCACAACAACCACAATAATGCCCTGTACGTTAAGTTAATTACAATTCCATGCAAACCATCATCTCTGCATGGGTAGGGCCGCCGTTAGCGTTAGGGGTAGCTAGCGCCTTATATTTCTGTGGTTCACCCAAATTACTATTTATTAGTCAATAAAATTGTTAGAGCAGTTCAACTTAAATTTTTGAGCATCATCATATATCTAATTGAACCCAAAGTTCCAACACCCCAACTTGCAAAAAAGGTTAACATTTTGTGTGTTATATATAAATATCAAGAGCACAATGTCTTGCGTTGATAACAGTTGGAAGATCATGGGGAAGTTCATAGTCGAAATTGAGGAAGCAAAAGAAATTGAGGTTCAAAAGGGTGATGGAAAGACTAGAGAATGTTATTCAAGGGGTCCAGTTTATAGGAGTTCATTAGCAAAAGATGGGTTTAAGCCTCTTGCTCCAGGACTTGACTGTTGTTGGGACATTTTCTTGTAAGTCTATACATGACTATCATGTCATTATTCACAAGTTATCATTGTAGTACTTACTGTTATTAGCGTTATTATTCTTGGAATTAATGCAAATGTTAATTAGCTCGGGAGAGTTTGTATCTGATTCTGTTTTTTTAATTATGACAGTAAGTCTGCCAAGGATTATGCCGGAAATCGGATGCTGGGAGAGCGTGAGATGGTTAATGGAAAGGTGCTAATTTTATTTGGTTTCTGTGATGTATTTATTGTTGATTCTTTATACCTTGATTTTTAAGTAATGGATCTTATAGGCTTAATCATGAGTACTCTCCATCGTAAATGCTGCCATGTAAATTTTCTGCAGGCTGGTAAATATGTTTGGATGACATATAAAGAAGTGTTTGATTTGGTTTCCAAGGTGGGGAATTCCATTCGCAGTTGTGGCGTTACACCAGTAAGTTCTGGTCAGAGCTTTGTCAAATTAATTTTTGCTAAGATATTGTCCTGTTCAATAAACTCTCTCCACAAAATTTCAACTCATCTATCTATGTATGAGAAGATGATGATTTTTGTCTAAATCTGTATTGGATTTTTGCAAGCATTTCCCTTAGCAACTTGGATGTTTTGACATGAATTTTCGATTTTTGTTGCTTCTGTTGAGGGTGACAAATGTGGAATTTATGGTGCCAATTGCACGAAATGGGTCGTCAGTATGCAGGTACTTTGTCACACTTAAACTACTAAAATACAGTCATTCCAGGGTGATTTGTGTATCTCAAGCCAACTTTTTAGTTCATCAATAAGATGTCTTTATGCAGGCCTGCAACGCTCATGGACTTTACTGTGTTCCTTTATATGATACACTTGGTAAGTTGTTCGCTCGAGATAATTTCATTCACCTGGTTTACCTAGCTAGTTCTATCTGTTTTGTGTTTGGAGGAGTAAGTCTTTATTCAGTAATGCGCATTCTGCAGTTTGAAAGCATAGTTTCTTAAAGAAGTCGGCTTGGTTTGTGGGATTCTTTCAGGTGCTGGTGCTATTGAGTATATAATTTGTCATGCAGAGGTTTCCATAGCTTTTGTGGAAGAAACTAAAGTTTCTGAGGTAAGTGCTATCAATGTTGCAGTGTTTCTCTCCCTAATTTGTCATATAAGCTACTAACTTTTTTTGATTCCATTGTTCTTCAGGTGTTAAAAACATTTCCATCATCTGGAAAGTACCTGAAAAGTAAGTTTGCCTAGTCTTCAATTGTTTTGAGCTTAAGATCTGGTTTTAGCGGACGAGGAAACTAATGTTTGTGGGTTGATCATGCAGCCGTTGTGAGCTTTGGCAGGGTTTCCCGCGAACAACAGGAGGTTTCTATGAATTTTGGATTGAAAATCTTCTCTTGGGATGAGTTTTTGCTACTGGTGAGCTACTTTTCATCGCGTTAGCTATCAGTTCAATTACTAAGCATTAGTATCTTGTTTGGGAAGAGTTCCGGTCCATCTGACTGTGCTGTCAACCATTGCATCCATTTGATGATGTTTTGAGCCACTTAAGAGCATGCAACTTGGCTTCATTGTTTTAATTCATTCCTTTCAGGGACAAGGCCAGCAATTTGATCTTCCGGCAAAGAAGAAGACAGATATCTGCACAATAATGTACACCAGTGGAACTACTGGTGACCCGAAAGGAGTGATGATTTCCAATGAGGCCATCCTTTCCATCATATCAGGCGTAGATCATCAACTGGAAAGCATAAGTGAAGAGGTAAAACATTCTACACATATCAAGTCTTACACTATTCGTCTTCATTGAGAAACATCTTTTAAATTCTCAACAAGAGACCAACTCTGGCAGTTCAGCGAAAAAGATGTCTACCTGTCGTATCTTCCTTTAGCACACATATTTGATCGTGTGGTTGAAGAATTGCTGATCAACAGAGGCGCCTCCATAGGGTTCTGGCATAAGGTTTGAGTCGTCTTAAGTCTATCGATTAGCTCAATTTTGGTTTACCAATGTACACATGACAATTGTGTACATTGCATTGCTTCTGCAGGATGTTAAACAATTGCTTGATGACATAAAAGAGCTCAAACCGACCGTATTTTGTTCTGTCCCTCGAGTGTTAGATAGAATATATTCGGGTAATGAAACTGGCTACCTTTTCTCCTCTTTTTGTGTTCCTACTCATAATAAGTAGTATTTGGCTCTGGACCTTTTGTTCGCTAATCGCTTAAGCTCAATTTCCCGTTGCCTTTACATCAATCTGATCTTGTTGCTACACGGTTAGTAGTGTTAGATGATTATAGTTGTAACTTCTTCACCTGAATCAGGTTTGACAGAGAAGGTTTCTTCTTCTGGACTTCTCAAGTCTACATTATTCAATGTCGCCTACTCATAGTAAGATCCTTTGCATCCCTAGTCTAATTACATATCTGTTTTTGAAAATGTTGTGCACCTTGATGTATATAGGAAGTTTACTAAACCATTATGAAGTGCTTAATCATCATTTATTTTTCATCTGCAGCAAACTGCGAAACATGAGCAAAGGGTACAAACATTCGGAAGCAGCACCAAGGCTAGACAAAATCATTTTCAGTAAGGTGGAACAAAACTAGTACTACTAGATCTCCAGTGTTTGTTTTTTATTCTTTTTTTTTTTTTTTGGATATTTATGTTTGATGGGGTGCTTTCGAATGGTATGACTATGAATTTTAGGTGAAAGAAGGTCTTGGAGGGAATATTCGTCTCATATTATCTGGAGCTGCACCTCTGTCTTCCACTGTGGAAACCTATCTACGAGTTGTCACATGTGCTCATGTGGTTCAAGGATATGGTACAAATCTAATTTAGACCATCATTTTAGACTTACAATTGCTTATTCTGTATAAGAGTTACTGTTGATGCCAGTATGTTTCTATACTAGATGCCTTACTCGGTCTAATGCAGGTTTGACAGAAACCTGCGCTGGTTCATTTGTGGCAAGGCCTGATGAACTATCAATGGTAGGTACAGTTGGCCCTCCGTTGCCAATTGTGGATGTGTGCCTTGAATCGGTCCCTGAAATGGGATATGACGCGCTTGCAAGCACGCCTCGTGGGGAGATTTGTATAAGGGGAAAGTGTTTGTTTTCAGGCTACTACAAGCGCGAGGATCTCACGAAAGAAGTCATGGTCGATGGATGGTTTCACACAGGTTAAATTAGTACATAATGATTTGAATGCATGATCACATTTTAAGATATACTATTTTCTAAGACTAAACTGATAGCAAAATCCACTATCGACAGGGGATATTGGCGAATGGCAACCAGATGGTAGTATGAAAATTATTGACAGAAAGAAAAACATCTTTAAGCTTTCCCAAGGAGAATATGTTGCAGTTGAAAATCTAGAGAACATTTATGGCCTTGCTACTTGCATTGATTCGGTATAGTTGAAGAAAAACTTCACGTTCTACTCCTCTATTTGAAGACATTTTCTAAACCATGCGACTTAACCATACACTCTAACAGCAGACCACTTGTTTGGTGATGGCAGATATGGGTCTATGGTAGCAGCTACGAGTCATTTCTGGTTGCCGTTGTCAACCCTAACGCTGAAGTACTCGAATCCTGGGCCGAGGAGAATGGCATAACTGCAGAAACATTTGATGCGCTTTGTGAAAATCCAATGGCAAAAGACTACATTCTAAAAGAACTAACCAAGATTGGGAAAGAAAAACAGGTTCATGCCAATGCAATATTGTTTCTTACTCATATAGACTACTCTCATTCAATCGCCTTCATTTCTTACAGAATGGAAATGATTAACAATGTAGCGTTTTAACCTGTCTGAACATCATTATGGTTTGACAGCTGAAGGGCTTTGAGTTCATCAAAGCTGTACATCTGGATGCAACGCCATTTGACATGGAGCGCGACCTTCTTACCCCAACTTATAAGAAAAAGAGAGCTCCTTTTCTGAAACATTACAAGGTCTTTGGCTTCTTCTTTTTTTTTTTTCCCCATTCCTAAATCACCCTAATCGAATCAAATAGGATGCATATTGTTCTGTAATCGAGCTGACCTTTTGATATGAATGTTGAAAAACTTGCAGCATATGGTTGAAGAGCTTTATAAGAGTGCTAGATAAAGAAGCGGCTCAAGAGGAATGCATTCTTATTATAGAAAAGATTATACAAATATATTGGGAAACTTTAAGAGTTGATGATGATGACATTAGTGACAAGTTTACCTCACTTTTTTGTGTATCTCAATTGTATTACATTAATTGAAACACAGATATAATAATATATTGAAAATTATGAACAAATTATATACCCTTCACTACCATTACGAAACATGCTCTAGCCATCATAAGCTGCTTATGGTACTATTGATTTGTTCGAACTTCGAGTGGATTACAACCAACAGCTCCATATTTGATTTTTATCAGGACAATTCAATTTCAACAAATTAAAAAATAAATAAATAAATAAATTCAAGCTAATTGGGTTTGAGTAACATCACCTCGGCCCAAATTAAGAAGCAGGCTCAAAAAGCCCAAGTCAAAGTCATCGATCCCTATTTATTATACATAGAAATCTTCTTCATATCCATCCCGTTGTAGTGTTTTCCCGGACAAAAAAGAAAACACGCACTCACACACCGATTCATTCCCATTACATATTTTTCTGCAAGCCCTAGAATCAATCCCAACAATGGAGACCAATCAACTAGAAGGAGAGGGAAGAATTTACCAAGTGCTAGTAAAACTCCTCGATGGAACCCATAGATTCCTCAATTTCACAAACCCGATCATCCCCACCCAATCCCTAAAACGCCAAATCGAAACCCTAACTTCCGTCCCCTCCCACCTCCAGCTCCTCCTCCTCCACCATCATAACCCCCCTACCCTCCTCCACGACGAAGAGAATCTTCCATGCGGGTCTTCGTCGGGACATTTTCCGGCGGTGGTCCACCTGTTGCTGAGACTACGAGGAGGGAAAGGTGGGTTCGGATCTCTTTTAAGAGGATCCGCGACAAAGGCGGGGCAGAAAAAGACGAATAATTTCGATGCTTGCAGGGATATGAGTGGGCGGAGGATAAGGCATGTGAACGCAGAGAAGAAATTCGAGGAGTGGAAGGCGGAGGCGGATGAGAGGAAGCTGGAAAAAGTCGCGGAGGAGTATATTAAAAAGAAGAGTAAGGAGATGGCTAAGAAGGGTAAAGGAAATGGGAATGGAGCTGGTGCTGCCGTGGATGAGTATGTGAGGAAGTATAGGGAGGATTCTGAAAGATGTAGGGAAGAGGTGGAGAGGTCTGTTAGGGAGAGTATCAAGCAAGCGCTGCTGGGTCCCAAGAGGAAGAAAGGCAGTTCTGCTGAACCCGATGGACCTGATTCTAAGAGGGCTAAGATATGGTAAGTAAGCTTTTATTCGACTGTATCTCTTGGATATGCTTAATTTTGTTCCTTAAACAAGTTTTATGTTCTGTTACATTTATATTTGATGGTTTAGGCTAAGCGTAGCTTAAAGCTTGATTCTTTTAACAGCTATAGTGTGAGATGTGGAGTATACATTTTTTTTGCCCCCTTACTTTTTAATAATTTGTGAAGTTATTAGGTTCGTATTGTTATAGATAGTTGATTCATAAGCTTCAGGCAGTATTGGATGTGTTCAGAGAAAGGAAGAGGCTGTATGGTAGAGGGTTATTCTGCCTTATAATCTGAAACACTCAAATAGTATTCCGTCTGCTCGATTTATTGTTCAACACAGATTGAGTTTTTCAGCAGCTATAACTTAAACGTATGCATGGTTCATTGTTTTGAACGTGTTAGAATGATGTTACTGAGTTTTATGGTAGGCTGAGCTTTGGCATAAATTTACCTTCCTTGAGCAGTTCTACTGTTTTCCTCATTACATGGTAGTTGATTTGATGAAAGTCATCAGAGCGCCTGCAGTTTCTAGTGTCTCTTAGTTTGGTTAGTTTCTTTATTTGAGTTCTGTATTGTAGCATGGCTGTAATAACTGCACCTAAATTGATTGTTTCTGTCTTGAAGTTGTGTCAGATTTTTGTTTATCTACATAGAAAATGACGGGGTTTTCAAGTTATTTCCCTGAATTGAACCGTTTTGGCCTGTGTGACTCCAGCTGACTGGATTGATTGATATATTTAATTTTGCACGTCTGTGTGTTTGTAATCTAATTAAGGAATAAAATTTTTCTTACTTCTTAATAATCATGTTTACTGACATTTTGACAGGCTTGGAAAGCAGAAATTGGTGGATGATGACAGCGACAGTTCAGATGAGTATGATAGCGAGGATGAGGAATATGAGGACCATAACAGGTCTGTTGTGTTAGATAATGGTGATCATTCAGATGCAAGTGAAGAAGCCAAAGGTATTTCTGAGTCAGTTACAGAGGACCGCCATGATATGATTTCTTCTGGTAGTGGTGCATCAGGGAGTACATCCGATGAAGAGAAGGCTGTTTATGAACAGAGTCAAGAACCTGATAGAAGTAGGGGTGTGCAGGAGGAAGCTGCAACCGCCATTGAACCGGAATTAGGAGTTGTCCTGGAAGAAAATGAAGCGTCCAATGGATCCAATCACCACCAAGCCAGTGGCACAGAAGATGTTAAGGTGGTTGGGAACAGTGATTCCAATGAAGTGATGATTGAAGCTGCAGAATCTCTGAATACGGAGAAGCCCCTTAATTTCGATGAAATCAATTCAGCTGCTGAATTAGAGGTTTTTGGCATGGATAGGTTGAAATCAGAGCTTCAGGCAAGAGGGTTGAAATGTGGAGGGACTTTGCAAGAACGTGCAGCCCGCCTTTTCCTTCTCAAAACAACACCTATAGAGATGATTCCTAAGAAGTTATTTGTCAAGAAGTGAATTGTTGTATACTACATAAATGAAGGTCTGTTTTTCTCTCCTGCTTTAATTATGAAGAATGCTAATGATAGCTGTAGCTTTCCCTTTGTGTAATGAACATGTAAAATCTTTGACGCATCAATGTTTCGTGGTGATGGAAAAATGACTACTTCTGGGGGGAAGCGTTGGCTAGACACTTACTTTGGAGTTCTTAAAGCTTGATGTATTCGCTTGTTCATAACACACCAATGGCCAGTGTTTTTATAGAACCTTTAGACTTTTTGCATTTTCTCACAGTTTGAATTTAGCTTCAATATTGAATAGAGTACTCAAAGTTGTGTTAATTATGTTTTCTGCAAGTCAACTTCTTGTGAGAATCAGGGTATTTAGTATTATATCTTGAATGATAGTTGAAAAAACTTATTTAAGAATTTTGGTAAAGCAACAATACGAGGACACATTCTGGTTCTTTAGGAACATTTTTAGTTAACTAATTATCCAAAAATATCCATCATGTATGAAATGCATCGAAGAGAAACAAGAAGCAGAAAAAGGGAAATGAAACCGTCTTATAATCCTAATCGTAGCTTGAATTGTTTATTTAATCCAAATGTGGCATTGATTGCTGTGAAAGGAGAAGATTATATAAGTGATGCTCGGGAATGTGATTCGGCAAGATTCCAGCAGCTCACACAATTCAAACAACTTCTCAAACTATAGAAAATGTTTAGGGAATTAAAACATAGCTATTCAATACAGCAAGCTAATGTTTAATGAATTAAAACTTGCACAGTGAATATTTCAACACAATGAATACCAAGTAACATGAAACTCACCTCTACAAATGCATACCCTGGGGGCCTAGCTGAAAGGAAGGGGGAAATAAAATTAAAGCTAAGAAGTTTGGTAAGCAGCATTATTTGTTTATGATGGCACATAATTGTAATAAAATAAAATCAATATGAAGGAATATCTAAGTTAAATTAACTAGGTGTATGATTGAGAAAGCAATGCAGGAAAAATCATCCTGCAAACTCATGGGGTGATGGAGTCCTCTTCGCACGAGCTTTTTTGAATAAAAATAGATCTAGAAATTCCCATTTGTCGGATGGTTTACGTCCTGTTTCATGGAACTTATCATCAAACAGGATAATCTCAATCCCGATACTTGTCACGCCACAAAACTCAGACGACCACCTCCCAGTCCCAATGATCATTATGTCTTGAATCAACCCAGGATTCTTACAATTGTACAATTTTATTTTTTTTTTTTTGAAATATTAGGGTTCTGAGGGCGACAAAACCCAAGGATGCCACAGACAACTATATGAGCACATGATATTAGTTTCCCCTCCTGCTTTCAGGAATTCCAAATTCTTCAGTCTCCAGTTTCTGATCGCCTCCTCCAGCAATGACGAAGAATATCCATCATTATCAGTGAACCTAATGCAAACAGTAAGAAAAATTTGAGACCCTTTGAGTGAAGTTAACAATTCCTTCAACTCAACCAACCAGGAGGAGGCTGTGGTTTGGCAATCTAATTCCAGGCGAGATATCCATTTTCGTTCTCCTGACGAGGCGAATGATAACTTGGGTGTAGTTGTGGCACTTTGGGCTTCAACGGGGCAGTTGTTGTACTCGAAAACAGCAGTGCTAGGCACATTAAAGTAAGCCTCCTCCAATCTTATGAGGCCTTCCAGCTTTATTTTCTTCAATGTCCGACTTGAGATGTTGAGCCTTTTCAAGTTTATGTAGTATTGGATGGATAATTCCTCAAGCTGAGGGAACTGGTGTGTCCAGTCCATGGAGGAAAAGTAGTCATTCCCATTACTGTGATTGATTCCCAGGTTATGAAAAAGGTACAAGCTTTTGAGGTTTTGGTATCGGGGTTGACCAAGATTGACCCAAGCACAGACGGGTTCTTGTAAGACTCAGGGATTCCAGATTTGGGATTGCATCCACTTCAACACTATGCCCTGGATATACGAAAACACTCAGTTGCTTAAGGTTTTCGAAATTGGTAACCTTGAAACAGTGTCTCCGGAGCTGATGACCACGTTGATCCTGGCAACAAATATCAGTTCCCCTGACACCATTGATCTCCATGGATTCAATCAGAGGGCAGCTCCGAGTGATCTTGTCAAACCAGGCTTGAGGGTTTTCAAAACGTACGTCTTCCAGAGATAGTCTCCTGAGATTAGGCCAAAGTTGGGTACGGGCCCCCTGATGTTGTTCCAGCAAAACTTTACACCTCTCTAAACTTAATTCAACCAATGATTCAACCTGGAAAACTGAGCAAGGCAAGACAGTGGTAAAGTCGCAAGCCAAAGTCAGAGTCAGGCTTCTCAATCCTTTTCTAGTGGCGGCCAATTCGACACATCGGGTTGCAAACATCCTCCATGCGCGCCGCCTTCAATGTGAAGCTGTCTAGACCAATATTTTGGTTCTGGACCTTCTGGTACCTAAGCAGTGTGGACAACATATAATCAACTTCGTCCCTACATATTTTCTGCATCTTTTTGTCCGTGCTGTCCAAAAAGGGAGATATGCGAGACGAGATGATGAAGGATTCAGGGTCGAAAACTAGGGTTGGACAGGTGACCACTGCGGAGTACAGATCCTTTGACAAGACACCCACTTTTATTGCTTCTCTGGTGGTCATGTTTGATAGTACGCGATGAATGATTTCTTGTGGCATTTCTGACAGCTCCCCCGCCTCCATGCCTGTGGCTGATCGATGATGATGATGATGATGATGATGATGATGATGATGATGATGATGATGATGAATTGTGTGTACACTTCAATAACTTCTCTGTATTTTTATTTTTTATAGCCAAAAGGAGGACTTTTTTCTCAGATTAGGAGACTAAATTACCTCAATCTTAGGGCTGTTACCTTATCTTTTCCCGAGATTGTAGAGTATATATCTACTATGAATAGTCCCATATAAGCCCACATGGTTCTTATACGTTGGTTCTATGAATAGAGCTTCTTTTTCTTCACGATTTCAACTAAAGGGCAGCGAAAACCAAATGAAATGTGTTCTACAGTGAAAGAATACAGAATGTCCAATGAGTAGGATATACAATCCCCTTAGGCGAGATAATAAATACATAACGCCACAACAATGAGACCAAAGAATCCGTTTTGGTAGAAGAATATATATAGATCCTGATATGGTGTTCAAAATTTGCAATTTGTGATGAATTTTTTAGGCGGCAGTTCTTGGAGAACATCTACAAACTGGGCATGAACCATTCATCCGTAGCCATTCATCGATGCAGTCAGCATGGAAACAATGCTGGCAATCAGGAATGCATCTGATTGTTTCTCTTGCCTTATAATCTGTTAGACAAATAGGGCAGGTATTGTCATTCGGCCCGGAAAGGCGCAGGCTCTCGCCGAGCACTACTTTCTTGTAGGTTTCAATGGTAGAATCATCAAGGCCAGCTGGGGAGGTAGGAGTGGTAGTAGTGAACTGTGGCGGTGGTGGTGCTATCGCAGCCTCGATGATGGAATTGATAATTCTGTTTTGTTGTGCATTGAATGATGATGCTGACCTCTTTGCTAGGTACATTACACAACATACCGTCAGTGAACAAGTTAAGGCTGGAACCACCAGTGTTGCAGCCATAATACGGAAGATTCGCAGACCCTTTGAAGCTCCTGTAAACAAAATTCACCATCTTTCACTGCATTAGCATTGATGGCCAATATGTGATACGGACTGGTGTAAGCAAAAAAATTTTGGACAAGAAAGAACTAATAGTATATACTTTTCTTGACTTTTGATTGGGTCAGATTGCCCCAAGTTGGAATCTTTGAATAAAAATGAATAACTTCATCATCATTTAATGGAGTTGACATTCATCTGTTTCATGGATTATTTTAGTGACCAAAGTCATTATCTGATAGCAGTCTTGACTTGATAGTTTTTAAATTAATGTGCAAAGAAGAATAACATTTGAAAAGATCCAACTGGGATTAAACTGATGTCCTTGTTACTGTTTCCTAATGTCTATCTTAGATAGATTTGACCTTTAACCTCTTAAAGAAAATGACCCCAGAGGAAGATTTAGACAATGCTGCAGATGAATGAGTTGACCCAATCATAAAGTCAGCTGTTTTTGCTTCATGATTTACGCAACCCCCTTTTCTACGAACTTTCCAATGTTCGATATCAAGTAATGATTTGATCAATTAGTAGTGTTTTATGCATAATTATGTTTGTACAACATTACCAATTGAAGTCTCATCTCAGGAAATTAAAAGCAAAAGTGTTGAAGATATTCTTACCTGAATTAGGAGGATCCAAACATGTAATCTCCCGGGTGGTATTGTCAGCAAACCCGCAAAGATCACCTTTTGCTTCACAAGTCGCACAACTTGGAAGGTCCCAAAACAAGGTAAATTCATTAGCAAGATTAACTACAACCGCATTGTCATCCTCTTCATTTTCGACATGCCATGAAACTGGAACACCAATATTTTCACCGATTATGGTACACATGGTCATTCCCTTGGCAAGATTAAAAGCAGAAGTTGCCAATATGGAAGATGTTGAATTGCTAAGGCAAGGAATGGGAGTGAGCTTGGAAAGAACAGCCTCAGGAGGACAGCTCAGAAAAGTGTAGTTCTTGAAATTAGACACGAAGGGAGAAATGGAAGTGGAATTAAGATTGTTGTCTAAGAACTTTCTGGGAAGACAATCTTGAGGATCAGAAAGAACAATTTGTTGTCCGAGATAATTGATGTCGCGAACCCAATATTCACCTGAATGAGGGAGATTAAGGACAGGGATGTTTGGGGAGTGGCTACAAGTGAGATCAAAGCCTGGATAGCCACAGTTTTGAGGTTGGATTTGGAGCTTGAAGGGAAACCTAATTGGAGGGTAGCTCGGGTGATTCCGCTGCCCACATGAAGAAACTGGACACTCATTTTGTGTCGCAGAGATGAGGACGATGAGCCAAGAAAAGGCGAAGAAGATTTTCAGAATGTCCATATGCTTGAAGCTTGCTTTTTTGGGGGGTTAGAGGCTGTAAGATAGATATATAAGCACACTTGCATGAATAAAATATGCTTCTCCAAAGTCAAAAAGATTAATGATAAGCTATTGTGTGCCTCTCTCAATTAGAGAAAACTTTGTTGGTGTTTTCACAATGGATTCAACTGATGTGATGCAGCAACACGGTACTGGAAAAACAAGCAAAACTGTTACTACTGAAAAGTAAAATCCCTATGAATTATTTCACAGCGGCTTTTCGCGGCGATTTTCGGGTGATTCTTGGCAAGACTCTTGAGGATAGTAACTGTACAACGAGCAGCGGTTGAGACCCCGCGTCAATCTACTCTGAGGATTCATAAGAACAGTAACTTCATAAGAAAGAAGAAAGCCGTATAATCCTACTATCAAGTTTCAGCTTTCAATTCCACTGAATCATGGACATTTTTGGACAACAAATTTATTGTCATACATAAAAGAGAATGATGTACCAAGTCTCACAAAGAAGTGATGTACAGTTTTACAAAATATCTCTCTAAATATATTTGTACTTTTTTTTCCTATGTACTTCCATAATGCTGTGGCATATTCTTAGAACATGAGAAGAAAACTCCGAGGGGAAATAAAAAATTGCAGTTCAACTCATTGAATTTTTCCTCTGCTGAGATATTCTGATTGAAACAACTCTACCTTTTTCTTCCATGGTTTCACTGCCTGATATTTGACCTGAAAACCTGGAACCCAAATTCAGAGAAGATTGAAGTTCCTATATTGACCATTTGTCAAGAATGACACACAAAAAAAACCACAGAAACATCAAAATCCAGCCAACAAAACCAATGTTAAAAACAATCCAGTTGTTCTAATAGTAGAGAAGTTGTTTACACTCTTTTTTGTAGGTTTAGCGTTCATTGCCTATGGCAATATTATCCTGATCATCCCAAAATCTTCTTCTACTCCTTATCAAAATCAATCCATCAAACTATAACTAATTTAGAATTAATTTATATCCCTGGAAGCAGATTTGGTTCTTTTTTTTTTCTCTGTTTCTGCGGTATTTAAACAGTAAGTAGTTTCTTCTACATTCTGCACATCTCTTGGAAACCTCCCCTTATCCCTTACATCTTCTTGAAGCCCTCTCCCTTACATCTTTTTTTTTTTTCTAAAGGGATCAATAGTGCTTCCCCACTTACTCCCAGCGTGACTCGAACACGTGACTTATTGGTCAACATGTGAGACGTCTTACCACTAAGTTGTACCTCGTGTAATGCAGTAAATACGGCTGAAGGTACTGGAGAAACAAGGCAACTATAACTGAAAATCGCGAATTAAAATTACTCCATTTCAATTTTAGATATCATTCACAGCCAGATTTCACGATCATGTTCATCGAAGCGATTAATGAAGGATCTTATTGCGCACAATGTTTGGCCAAATTATATTTTGCTTCATATATCTTTCTTTCTTCATGTCGAAGCTGTGGAATAAATCAACGTTTCTTTTTTCCAGAGATGATTAGCTTGCTTGGCTTTATATTTGTTGTATGGCATTGTTTGACAAAACCTTTGCACCCATCCAACTTGACTAAACTTAATCCCCGTAGTTTGGGCCTTTCCTAATTACTCAGTCCTGGACCGGAAATCAAGGGACCAAAGAGCACCAAAGCAAAACTGGCGCAACTGCTATAAATTTTCTCTTTCCCTAACAAACAAAACTCAAGAATAATTCAAAATTGCTTGGCATCGTTCTTTGTAGCTTTTGCGCAAGTCTAACCAGGTCGCTAAATGACATCAAGATGATACCGTCCCCAATATACCGATTGCTGCCCGGCACCAGGATGAATGTTGGAATACTTTATAGAGTAACACTGACAAAACACACAGAAGAAAAGAGAGAAGATAGGTTAAGACGCATATTTAATTCAAAATGTTTGACAATCACATGACAAAAGATACAGAAGCCTGGCTTGCACTTGGTAGTAGAAGTCATTCATAATGCCCTAAATTGTCAATTAACATGGGAACCATCTAACACAATTTTGTTGCATTCTTTATCTATGCCACACTAGTGTTTGCCAAGAGTTCTAGAGATGCACCATCAACTATTTTTGACAGCTTAACTTCGCGACATTTTACTGCAATTTCAATGTTTGACAAAGTTTCCGAAAAGACAGCAGGAATGATTAAAACAAATCATGTAACTTCATGCTTCAAGAGAACACAAGATGATTCAAGGAAAGAAGTTAGAACTTAAACCATTTTTATACAAGAAGGAGAAGCTGTCAAGACGTGCTCGTCAAAAAAAAAAAAAAACTTAAAAAAAGGAAAAGTAAGATAATGATGCTTTCTTTACATTATCATCATCTCAAGATTAAAGCAGGATGTTGAAAGCCATCTACATGTTTCCTTGCCTCTTTCTTCATCCAGTCTAGGTCATTTGTAAGAATAACGAAATCATATTTACAGGTCAAATGACCCGTCTCCATTTTTACTTCAAAAATAATACAGAAACATTCATTATTGATAGGTCAAATATTAATGAACTGTCTTAAATCACTTTCAAAGATAATACCAGAATCATTTCATTTAAAAGGTCATCAGAAACCTCAAAAAAAAAAAAAAAAAAATACTACAAACAGAACTGTTAAAATCTTTAAAGTGGAGAAACATACCAGAGAGAGCTCTTCTTAACCTAAAGGCAGGTTAGAAGCTCTGCCAAGTTGAGATAATGAAGCCTGAGAAGCCTGGTCAAGCCAATCAACAATCGAAGTACCCATCCAATATTAAGCAGCAAAATATTTAGCCAAGGAAAGAGCCAAAACTCCCTAGGATCCCTAACTTCTTTCAAAGGATCATCTTCTTTCTTCCCAATATTGTATAGATAAACAAAGCTAGCATCATGACCCATGGCAGTTTGAATGAAATCAGGAGCTTCCAATTCATCCTCAACTGCTCTCTCCAGCTCGGGCAGCGAAATAAGTCTTACAATGCTGTTCAGCAGTCTCCCTGCAATATGAGGATCTTGACCATATGGAGATTCACATATAAGTTTGGTTGAAGCAACTAAAGTAAGCTTGATTTCAGCAAAACCCGTGATGCTTTCAAGATAAGGTATCCAGAACTCCCTCAAAATGGACCCGAAGAAGTCATCACGGAAAGCATTTAGCGAAGCCACAAGCGTATCTGCACCAAATTTAACGAGAAATAGAGACATGAAAATCACGAGTTGCTTAGCGAACTTCATTGTACTGTTGAGTGGAATATTAGCCGATATCGTCCATAAATCGGGGGTCAGAATGATCTCAAAAGTCCTATCATATCTCTGAGCATCAGGAGTAAGCTCCACAAGCTGTGCGAAAAGCTGGAGAGCATATGGGAGCAATTCGCAGATACTTTGGCTTAAGATGAACTCAATGCTCAGGAATAGGCGGGCTTCAAGTGAAGAAACGGCAGATGGCTCTGCTCGCCTAATAAGAGCAGCCAAGGACTCAAACAGATCGTGATTCAGTACCTGGCTCTTAGGATCCTGACAAACCCTTCCAAGAATCATATTTAAGCTGTCAATGCAAGCCAAAGCAACAATGAGTGATATCTCAGCCACGCCAAGAACCCTCATGATACACTTTTCATCACATACTGATTCTCCTCAGAATTGGGCTTCTGCAGGGCAGTAAATAGGTTAGCCAGCCATTAATGCCTGCAAATGCGGTGCAATATCTGCAGATGTGTACCTTGCCCTACTATAATCTTTAACCATCAAAAGTTTCTCAATGCAGATTGCTGCATAGGAATGGGCCACATTTGACTCCGAATTAAGGAACCGCAACACATAAGGGAGCAAAGCCAATGCTATAGGTTTAGATATCAGGTCCCTATACATAGTGAAAAACTTCAAAGCACTTGCTTTCAACATGGGAGATGCATTGACATCGTTACTATGAAACTCTGGCCCAATAATCCACGCAATGAAATCCTCGAAAGTGGCTTGCACATAACTAAATGGAGACACTCCTGCTTTACATGGAGCAAATACATTAGTTCCTGAAATTTCAAAACATAATTCAGAAAACCTGAAAGAAAGATGGCAAAGAGGTCCCGCTCTCCTTCTTCAAGTGGTAACGAGAGATCCGCAAAGAAATTTCGGATGGCGAGGAGACCACCCGTTCTCCTTCTGCGACTGGTGATGTGAGATCCACAAAGAAGCTTCGGAGGGAAGGTCAATTTCGAAGCCTTGTGAATCCCGTTTACCAGTTCTTGGCATTCTTGACTGTAATTGGGCTTTTGACGATAACTGGCCCTTTGCGTCCTGATTCCACCCCTCCGGGTATTAAAGATTCCTTCTTTAGAGTAAAGTTTTTTAATTATCTGTTTATAAAATGCAGAGAAAGTTGGAACAGTTCGAGAGGGGAGGATTCTTTTGTTTAGCCTTTAGGGTTTTGATTCGTCCGTCTTTGGGGTTGTTTATTTGGGAATTTGTTTAGAAAAAATATAAATTTGTTTAGCCTTTAGGGTTTTGATTCGTTGGTTTTTGGGATTGTTTATTTGGGAATTTTTTTAGAAAAAAATATAAATTGCCGACAGTTGTGGGGGGAGAGATTGATCTCTTTTCTTTTGTTTTGGACCCAAAAAAATGGATTCTTTGAAGTTTTTTTTGGTTATTTTGTGTTTTATGTAAATGCGATGAATATGGATTCTTGCAGATATGTGATGTTGTTGTTGGTATGTATATATACTTGGTATAGGAGTCTAGGAATTTACTGGTTAATTTTTGATATTGTTGATGTGTTTTACAGGGTTGGAATCTGGCTTTGGCAGGGGCTCTCTGAGTCTCCCTGTTGGCCCCTCCCCTAACCGGAGGTTCCTTCAACAGCAGCAGCAGCCGGCGGCAGAAACTGGCCTGGCCTTTCAGTCTCGCTACCTGGCAGAGATATTTCAAACCTTAGCTTACCTGTTTCGAAACATTGCTGGACCCGACTTTGCCATTGCAATCTCATACAGTTCCCCCAAGTATCAGGACAAGGCGGCTTTTAGATTATCCAGTGGAGTTAAAATCTGTCAAACAGAGTAGCCGGACTCACTTTGGGTTTCTACGCTTCCCTCAAGGGAAACAAGAGTTCTCCTAAGGACAAGGCGGCTCTCTAAAAGCCCAGTGAGCTCAGATAGTGCTGATATAAACCTACCTTCTCAGAATGCAGAAGCGGATACCTCTTCTGGTGTTGATGAGGTGGAGAACCCAGTCGGTAGGTTAATATCAGCACTATCTGAGCTCACTGGGCTATTGGTTCCACTAATGCTGCCAACCACCAACCATTGGCTGCTGATATCTCTCGTGTTGAGGAGGTGGTGAATTCAGTCGTTGCCACAGATGAGGAGATCCCTCGTTACCATCTACCCTCAGATAATGCAGCAGTTAGCATCATCTCTCTTGATGAGGAAGCTGGAACGCCAATGGAAGTTCTCGATGCTATGCAGTTCAATTGTACCATTTGTTTCGGCAAAGGACAGTACATATCAGGGACCATTTGTGACAGTTGCTACTCTGAATTGTTTAAGCATAGGGGGTATAAGTGGCCCCGTCGATGAGGAGCTGCAGTTTTCCAGCTGATGAGTCTTTAACCTCTTGTTAAAGAATTGTACCAACCTACAAGAACAAGATTAGTCTAATTCCTGATCCTCCTTGGTAGAAGCATGTGTACCTAACATTTTCAATTTCTTTCCTCCCATCCCCACTCTTCTCATTTTATCTGGACATTGTCTGCAAATATGACCTTCCTAACCACATGTGTAGCAGCACACTACTTTCTTCTTTGTTTTTGGTGCTTGAAAATTATTTCGCCCCCCAAAACTATCCTTGTCCTTCACATGCCTGTTCGGCTACTCTTCTTTGAGCTTCATGATGGAATTTAGATTCCTCTGCAGCTCTTGTGTTTGCTGAACCACGGCAATGCAATTGAACGAGGATGGACGTATTTGCTGATCTGAGATCTCACCGCTCCAATGTCCTCATCTGAAAGTTTTTCATAGAGGTCCTTGGCATTGTGACCATTCTTTGAGTATTCATTGGCAAGTAGGGAGTACAAGATGTGTGGTGCAGCGTATGTACTCATCGTCACTCCATTTCCGTTTGGCATAATTCATATTTCCAGGCATAAATTTATTTTTCCGTTTTGTTGTGCATTGAATGGCAATGATGACACATGAGACAAACTACCGTCATTGAACAAGTTAGCCATGTTTCTGAAATTTTCATCCCATTTGTAGCTCCGGAAACAAAATTTACAATTTTCACTTAGTGAAAAGGTCCACTGTTTACTTGAGCTTTTTAACTACACAGTAGAATAACATTTGAAAAGATCCAACTGGGGTTGAAGTAATGTTCTTGTTGCTCTATCTTTGCTGTTATATATACATTAAAAGGGAAAAAAAAAAAAAAGAGTGCTTATTTCTATTATGTGAATTTTATATCAGTCACTACGACATCCCATCATGATTGTCGAGGGATCTTAAGCAACTGTAAGATAGTAACTAAACACAAAGGTGTCAGTCTACTGTCAGGATTGATTCATAAGGACAATAATTAACTATGACTATCATTACTCTTTCTGGAGTTGTGAGAAAGAAGAAACACATCTATTCCTGCTATACATAAAAGCATTAGTAAAAGTCTCAAAGTTTCAGCCTTCAAGTCGACCTAATCATGGACATTTTTGGACAATAAATTCATTTTCATACATGAATAATGCACCAAGTCTCACAAGAAAGTGATGTGCAGTTCTACAAATTTTCTTGTAAATACATATATTTGTACGTTTTTCTGTGGAGCTGCCATAATTACTAACGCCTGGTAATTTCTATGGGAAATAAAAATGCAAGTTAACTCCTCGATATTTTTTCCTCTTTGCTGGACTACACTACAGGAGCTGCTGAGATATTCTGATTGAAACAACTTCACCGTTTTTCCCTGCTTTCATTGCCTGATACTTGACCTGAAGACCTGGAACCCAAATTCAGTGAAGATTTAGTTCCTTTATAGACCATTTGATGAGAGAATGACACAGTTCCATGTTGATATTTGACAAAACTACAGAAACATCAAAATCCAGGCAACAAAAATCAATGTTAAAAAGAATCCAGTTGTTTGAATAGTAGAGAAGTTCTTTACCCTCATTCTTTTGTAAGTTAGTGTTCACTGCCACTGCATGAAGAGCTATCGCAGCTTTTGGTTGCCAGTCATCTGGCTTGCCCACCCAGGAGTTGGTGTCAAAGATTCCTGAGAGACACCATCAGACCAGGACTTTCAGTTTTTCTCAAAGCAGCATCAACAGATTGTTCAATCGACTAGATAGGATCATTTCCAGTCTAGTACTCACAAAATTTCTTCGAATTTGCTTGGTTGGGAAACAAAGAAGTCTCATGCCATGGGAATTCCAACATACAATAACTCTGTAAAAACAGAATGAGGAAATTGTCCTAAGTTCTTACCTGCTGTGGATTTATCCTTGAGATGTTTGATATCAAAAATTGCACCTGAGGCTGCTTTCACACACTTCTTGACATCATAAGTTCCCAACAGTTCAAATTCCCAATTCCCCTCCTGGTAATCCTTATTCAGAAATAGCTCACTGTGCCTTGCATCCAATATCTGCATGGTTCCTGCGCAAAAGAGAAGGACAATCTTATGTAATCACGACTTCATATCTTTTGACAGTAGCCAAATCATGACAGTATTCCATTTCTGTAAACTACAAATTGAGTGCAGGCATTGGCTTACCATCACAAGTATTGAGATCACATACCGGACAACGAACGAGCTGTAAATCTGATCGCATCATTCGAGATAATAGAATTAGAGTTATATACTTCACACACTGGAGCCTAGCGAGCCTAACACTTCATAACGCCACATAATAAGCCACTTTGAAATTTACCAGCCAACCATATCCCAGGTTTGATATTCTTCAAGAAACAACGGCCACTCAGCTGCAGCATTTTCTCCATCGTCTCTTCATTTGGAATCCTTTGTGACGCAGCAAGACTATCGGTGAGGAATGCAACTGATGAGTCAAACAGAAATGATCCAAGCCGCATCCAATCTGATCATTGTATAGATAGGAAAAACACAGAATGAACATTTTTGAATATAGGATTCTGATATAGCAAGAATTCAACTTACATCCTTGTCTCGGTGACAGTTGCAAAATGATAGTTTCTAATCATATATAATTAAATCTCATGTGCAGTCAGCCTTTAAGATTATGCCATCCAGTTTGATTAAGCAGCTTTTTGAAATCCAATCAATCAGTAATAAATTGGCAAACAAGAGAACAGGTTAAGAACACTGTCTGCCTATCCAAAAAATTTCATCTCTAAGTCGATCCACTTAAGATGCCACAATTTCATGCACTGACTTTTGCACAATCAGAGGAACAGAAGCTACAATAAGTTCCTCTTTCTTTGAAACATTCACATTCAGTTTAAAGCTTCTGTTACAGCAAGAAACTTGTATTGTGCAATGAAGATAAAAATTAACAAAACTTGTTTCTACTTTCCCTTTGAAAATCTGCATCAACTAAACTCTAATGCTAAGAAAAATGCTTCTTAAAATATCAATCAAATTAATCACGTTAAACATCACCTATATGCTTCTCCTGCTGTTGAAACATGAAAGAGTGACTTCCATCTGCAATCAATCAATTCATCAAAAGATCAAACAAAAATGATTCACATAATCTTAAGATTACAATACAATTCATTAGGAAAAGATCGCATATTAGAAGAGAATGAAAAAGGATCCTGTTCATTACCAAAGGCAGAGGCATAGAGTTTGCTCCACTGGATTCCGACTTGGCGAGGATTAGGAACCTGGAGATCTCTCAAGCAAGCATGTTTCCAGATGCTTTCCTCCATCACGAGGCGACGAAACCACTTATTAGTCAACGAAAGCTGCAACAGAGATTTCCCATCCAAGAACTTCGCAATCTCTGTCCAAACATCTTCTTCGTACCTTTTAACATCCACAAACGAATCACAATGCTCAGTTCAGGAATGGAATTTTCCTCAAAAATGTAGGACGATAAATGAAAACAGAGTTATTCAGTGGATTGTTATGATTTAAACTAAGCAGAACATTCTTCCTTAACGTTCGATTAAAATAGAATTATACGTCAGCGTATCATTTTCCGAAGCGGTAACCATAGAACACAAAACTCAGATTCGAAAAATTCAAAATAACGCAAGCCAGAAAGTTACGAAAGATTTTGGACTAATCAGTTACCCAACATAATCAGCTGAAATCACTACGAATCAAACTTAATATTGAGCAAAAGCACAGAGAAACAGAACGAGCTAAGCGTAAGCAAGACAAATTAATCCAAAAAAAAGAAAAAGAAGAAGGCAAAATCTAACCGAAATTTAAATTCGCAAATAAATTTGAACGCGAATAGAAATATCATCGCTAAAAATCAAAATTGAGAACGGAGTTCGAACGAGAGAGACGAACCAGGAGAAGATGGAGTGAGGAGCGAGAGAAGACATGTTGCGAGGAGAAACGCAACAGCAGATGGACCTCATTTTCCGAAGTCGTTTCCCCATCTCCGGCGCCGGCGATTGCAAGAAGAACGATGGAAATTGGGGAGGAAAGGAGAGCACGGACCGAGATGAGTTGAGCTGAGTGGAATCGTTCGGAGCAGTGAGGAAAGAGAAGCTCAGAAAACGTGAACTAAGTGATGAAATGAATTTTTGAATGAAAAAGATATTTATAGTACCCGCGTGAACGTTTAGGATCCGAATGGGCGTCTGTGATTTTTGGCTGGCGAATCGGATCTTTTGAGTGGGCCCGGAACAGGCTTGTTTTAAATTTAAATTTTCCTTGGGAAAAATTGTAGTCTATTTCCTCTTCTATTATTATTAAAGTTTTAAAAATTTTATTATCTTTTTCTTTTACCCGGTTTTGAATGTTGGTTTATTTTTTTATAGATAACTAATGTGATCATTTATGAGTTGGAATTCTCTGTTTATTTTTTTTATTTTTTTTGGTTTCTCTTCTTTGTTAATGTCAGTGAACATACACCAAAATTATTTGTTCATCCATCGGCGTATATGTGAACAGAACACTCAGTTTACACACACACAAAAAAAAAAAAAAAAAAAAAGACTTTCTGCATCTTGAAAAAACAAATTTACATTATAATTTTGAAAATTACTTGAAACAGAGAGTAATAGAAAAAGTGCAGAGAGAATGTGTCGGTTTTTTTTTTTTTTTTTTCAATTAAACAATGTTCATTAGTCAAACAAAAGGGAAGAATTTACATTCAGACATCCAGCCAAGTAGAGGTCCCCCATCAGACTACGGGCTTTTCACTTGACCATGAATGAATATTACAATTACACAAAACAAAATATCAATTTCCAGCCTACACACAACTACCCAACACTACCATATTTCCGCCAGGGAATTAAAAGTTCCCCGCGCAAACTCTGGGTCAGACTCAAAATATCAGTTTCTCAACATCATTAATACTACCCGCACCTAGTTGATGTATCTCCTGCAGTTTGCAGCTCTACAAAAGCAAGGCACCTTTTGCTCATCACGCTCGTCCGGATCAAACAAGTAGTCATACCTGTCAAAACCATTCCCACAAAAAATTTCACCAACAATGAACATAACTACGTTTGTGTGTACATATATGTAAGAGAGAGGGTGAGAGGCCATACGTCAGTTCTGTACCGGCTGAAACATTAGTTTTCGCAATAAGAACTATTCGGCTCTCTTCTTCTCCAAAACTCATGATTCTTGCATAGCAATTTGGCATACACTGACAGACAGTTTTCAGATGTCACTACTTAAATGAAACAAGAGTCAACAAAACACTACAAACATTAAAGACGCCAAAAACTCAGCACAACACCAGTAGCCATCCAAGATACACCCGAGGCTCAATTAAGTTCCCAACAAAACCACGACAAAAGGATCATTCCTGCTTGTCACAATTTTGTCGTACAATTTATAGGCTCAATTAAGAAAGAAAGAAAACTCACAGAATGATTGATCAGGCGTGCTATATTCCCCTTCATAGTAGCATCAATTACTATTTCCTCACTGATCTTGAATAGCTGCAATGCAAATTCATGGGGATATTACAACCAGAACAGGTCTCTCGGAGAATTATCATAATACAGATCAGATGACCCTTATAGTAATATAACCACTGATCAATTTGTTATATGCGGTAGTACTTTGCATGCTCGACCAGTAAAATAAGTTTTTATTGGGAACATAGCACCAACAGAAAATATCATAGGCCTATGATGATGGATCTCCTGACAAAACAATACGATTCTAACAGGAACATAAAATAAATTACTTAAAAATGCATGCCTTGCACAAAAAATGGGGAAAACAAACGTTAACTTACATAACAATCTTTGCCTTCTAGACGATAGCGCGCCTCCCTAAGGTCTACAACACTACGCCTGACCTGTTCACCACGATACTCAATAACCTGCAACATAAGATTGCAATACCTCAAGAAAAAAATATTAACCAAAAGGACACAGGTGCAGTATGTAAATCCAATCTCTATAAATGACCCACAATTCATGCAATGAGAGAAAGCTTTAGGTCCAGCATAAAAATTGTGAGAATTGCAGACATGGCGTACCATTTCACCCTCTTGAATACTTCTTCGTGCAAAGAGGCCCCATCCATGAATACCAGATTTACCAAAACAGACTCGGTGGTTCTCAGTTCTCTGCAGCATTTTTAGACCAAAAAATGAATCAACAACTCTTGAGAAATAATAATAAAGAAAAGTAAAAGGCTACCCACGCAGTATAGCATAATAATCAACCTGTAAATGTTGCAATCTTTCTTTAAATGATGAGAAGGGTACATCTTCAGCTACCTGTGGAAAGGGACAGGGAAAACCATAAAAATCCCAAAAAAAAATCTTCAACAATCAAAGTCATCAAACGATAAATGGAAAAACATCACCATGAATAGGTTTACCTGAAAAGAACTTAAGCAATCTATCTCATGTAACGAGTGATGACATGGTCCCATCAGTCGGTGAAACACAGGATCAGATAAACCCTTCTGGCGAGCAAACAAATTTTGTCAGCATAAAGTTCAAGGTATCAACTTGGAAGAGACAAGCGTGCACTGGGCAAAGCCAGCACGCAAAACTTTACCTTATTTCTAGATCTTTTAAAGATACGGCATCTTGCAGCGGAAAGAGGATCGGCCTCATTATCCTCGACATCTGAGTCATCATCCACATTTTTTAACGATACAAACCTTGAACCTCTAGACAACTGTTCTTGGTTTTGGCTTGGGAGCGTGGTTCTTGTTGAGAAAACACCATTTGGGGTCCTCATCACTAACACATTATCTGGATTTGGGGCACTGGATACAAATCAAATAATACTCCATTAAAAATTTCCAAAATCCCTAACAGATATAGGGTGAGTACAAGGAAACAACTGAAAACATCATACTAATATGCATCCACGCATAAACACGCATTTGTATTCGACATATAGATCAAAATGGAAAAGCTTTTACAAACATCAATAAGGTACATCAAGCAATATACCTATGAGAGGCACAATAAGATACCCATTTTGTTGTCTGCACACCGTCTTTCTCTGAGCAATGCAACTGCAATAAGAATGAGCCGTAAGCTGGCACAACTCATACAAGAAAAAGACAGCAGAAATTACTGTAAGAGGAGGGGCCGGGGCCGGGGCTGGGGGGGGAGGTGGATCCAAAGCAAGTCAAAGGAAAGTAATCAAAAAAGATAACCACGATTGGTACAACAATGACATGGAGAAAATTATAGGTGTACATGACTTGGTTTGCAACCAGATACAATCAAAATAACCTGTGAAATAACAAATGACACGATTTATGGAAGGATACAATTAAAATGACTATGAAATAGTAGCCCGAGAAAACAGTGACCAACTGTAATTTAGGCAGAGCAACATTTGTACCCAGTGCATGAAAGAGATTTTCCAATACCCAGCATTCAGCTTGTGAAGATGACTTAAGTAACAAAAGCTCAACTTACTTCCATGAGATATCCAGCTCGTAAAGCACACATGGCATGGAAGTGTGTGGAACACTTGTAACACTGCACACAGGATCCATGAACTTGCTTGCAGACAACACAAGACTACAATAAACCAAAGAGCATCTCAGATAATGACATTAGATACTAAATAATAACAGCTAAGCTACTGGACAAGCCAATAATTTGGAAGTGAATTAAGATTTAGCCATAACCTGACTTCATAAAAGACAAGAAGAAAAACAAATATAATCTGACTTCACCGAGGGTGTTATAACACCCTATTTTATCCCCCCAAAAGTTCTTTCCAGTTTGCATAACTAAACTACTGTAGCATTTACGCTAAAAAAATTTGTAAGCAACTTTTACCTTAGTAAAAGAAATTGAAGAAATCCTAAAAAGACCAGTGGCAGGCTCCATAGTCTCAACATTTACAAAAGCAACTTCTGGACGGAACCACGCACACGTAACATGAACCCATAAAGTTTCAATATCAGTTGGCTTTAATGCACCTCCTGCAAATAAACCAAAGTGTTTAAAACAAGACCATCAAAACCATGAGTCAACTTAAAACACCAGAAAACTGTGTTAAGCCATTGGATAGCTAACCTTTTACAGGGCAGAGGCAACATTTCCTCTCAATTTCAGGAGTTTCACAGGCCCTACAAACCCACGAGGCAATATCCTGACTATTTTTTGCTCCATAGCATTCTTGGTGAACAGCTATTTGACACCTAAAAAACAAGGAAAAGGAAGACACTATACAGTGAGATCTATGTCAAAAACTAAATTCTTCCCCTGATAAAAGTTGGAAAAACGAGGGCACCTGTTGCAAATAATTATTTTGTTGTATTCCCAATCCTCAACCCATCTGCAAATAGCACAGCGTTCTGAAGTCCATTTCACAGTGACAGGTTCATAATTCTCTGAAAAGACCAACAAAATTAGTAGTTTCTAAAGTCACCAGAACATGACCAAAGCAAGAAGAAAAAACATGTTATGTAAAGTATAAAATGAAGAAACACATACTTTGCAAAAACCCAAACAACTGCTGCTTATCTAATTTCACCGGATCAGAGTTAGGAAGTTTATGCTCTGCAATCTGCAAAATTAAGAAAATCATTCACTTCAAAATACAATGATCTTGTATGCTTCAACTTACATTCACTTAAAATTGCCAATTAAGTCTAATATAAATATCTAGTACAGTTCTCGTGCTAAAACTGTAAAGAAAAAAAAATGAATCAGAGAACCAGGCATCAAAGCACTGAAGAGACGCACGCACCCATTTCTCCAGTGTCAACATTGTATCCTTCACTTTGACACTGCATTTCCACTTTTTGGCTCTACAGCCCGTATGGCGTTCCCATTCTGAAAGAGTTAGTTTCTTTGAGCCGCATGAACCGCATTTGCATTGAACTCTAAAGGAAAGTAAGAGCATAAAACATCAAACTTCTTCATTAATTTCAAAATCCTAAAGCTCAATTACTAAGAACATACAACATCATCGTCCAACATATATAAGCCGATTGCTCGCCAAGATTCCTATGTTTCTAGATATTTTAGATGCGTGATGTAAACCTTAACAACAGATAAATGCAGCCAATGTGCAAAGCTGGTACCAAACAAGATCGAAGAAATTTTTTGATATACAGGATGCCCATTCGTTAAACACAAACAAACAGACAGCCAACTCTCTCGATCAGCACAAACTTGGCAGAAAATAACACGCCAAAAGAAAAGCTCATGCATATCTAAAAACAAAAGGAGCTTACAGATGAAGAGGCGGGTGGTAGATCCCTTCAACACCAGAGCAAACAACAGCTAAAGTGGTCGGCAAAACAGCTGGTTCACTATTTTCGGTACATCTGTTCAGTGAAAAAAGAAAATCCAAATATTCATTAAGTTTCAACCAAATCAAGACACAAGAAGTGTAGAAGAAATTGCTGCAATACCTGAATTTTGACTGTAATTTCGCTGCAGTGAAAAGTCCGTGGTTGGACTTAGCTTTACATTCGGGACAGAAGTATTCAATGCTCTTTAAATCCTGCATGAATATCAAATAGTAAGTTCTGATGCGTAAAGAAAAGCGAAACTTACAACAAAGTAAAGTTATTTTGCAAATTTAAGCTTTAAAAACAAACCTTCAAGAGTTCAGCGGAAATTTTGGCGCACTCCGCATGCACCCAGACATCACAACTATCACAACATACCTAAATTCCAACATTTTGGTCACATTCACTATCGAGAAAGAAGTAGCAGTATATCTCTTGGCATTTAGAATAATCATATATTAGTAGTTAAACTTAAAATAGGATGATTAACAGTAAAGAAGATCGAACAGATCTAAAAACTGAAAATGCAGAACTCACCCAATCCCCACCATCAGAGTGATGCCAAATTATCTTGCATATGCCACAGTACTGTTTGGATTTCCTTAACTATGACACCATGTTAAAAAGTAAAGATCACATTCAAAGAAAAAGTTTGATGAAAACCACAAGATATTATACACTTCTTTACCTTCATGCAGTGCTCACACCAAAACTGACATTGAGATCTAGTATCTTTAATTTTCTTCATTGTTCTAGACGGAAAACTCAAACCACAGCTGTCACAGTGTTGTGTTTCCTTTTTCTTGCCATTATTGTCCTGCAAACAGTGACAGACAAACATGAATCCTGCAATTTGGCAGTACCAAACCATATATGAGATCAAATGATCTGGTAACATTATTAATCTGAGCTGCAATGGGTCATTGAAAAAATTTATCGTGGAACTCCATGTAGTAATCACATGGCATCAAACAGCTCTATCAATTCCCAATTCATAATCATTACATTGAAGACAAAGACAATCAATTTAACTTCATTTTCTGAATAAATATAAACATGACTCAGAGACCAAGCATCCAAATTCTTAGGCAAGAAGAGAGCAGGTTTCATACTAAAGCTGGCAAACAAAATTGTGGTTTTCCGAACTGGTCCCAGTCAAAGGGTAAGATATACAAAAGGCAACAAATCATTTCAAATTTTCAATCAAAGTCTAGCTCCTGTTAGAGACAAATTACACTACACAGACTTTCTACTACAATCAAAGTGAGGGTGAAAAATTGTTCTTTGCAGGAAACGTACTCTATTGGTGACGCAGAAGTGTTCCTGGCTGGATCCGGGAGCTTCATCTGATTTTTTATGATTATTCAAAACTCCAGATATCTCAGTATCGACCACGGAATCTGTGTGGCCATAGCCAATATCAGCTAAAATTGCCTCCTCTATTGCTGCGCGAAAATCTTGGACCTTGCTGCCATACAATTTTGTCTGTCCCTGAAACCTAGGCAACCCCCCAAAAAAAATATTTATCAGTATACAACCACAATTTGACCAGTATAAGAAACATTCAGCAATGCCAAGATATGCACACCTTTCCATGTATTCTTGAAAAGGGTATATCATTCCCTCTTTAATCCATGCATAATCCTGAAAGGGAAAGAAAAATCCATGTACCAACTATTAACATGAAACTAAATAAACAAAATGCTAAAATTCTTGAATTTAGAGAGGCAAAACGAGAGTAGTTCAGAGAATACATTACCCTCTGAGTTCCATTTTTAGAGTATCCATAGAACATCACACAGAGGGTACCAGGCACACACGCCCTCAAAACTGCCTCAGGAGCTTGCCAGAGTGGATCAATCACAACAGCAGGCCAAGCAGGAAATTTCTTCCCACACTTGGCCCAAACTATGTCACCCAAAACAAAATCACCAAGCTGAAAGAAATCCTCTTTCCTCTCATCTTTCTCCTTCAGTCCATTCATCTTACCGTTCACCCGTTTGCCCCCGTCATCACTAAAACCATTAACACTTTTCGGCTCACAACTTTGCCCTATCAATGTGGAGTAGCCTGGGTTACCTGATGTCACAAAACCATTCACGCTTTTCGTCCCAAAATCACAACTTTGAGCTGCCAATTTTGACGCATTAGAATAGCTTTGGTTAGCTGATGATGTCACGGAGCTTGAGGGATGACTAAAATGTACTTTATTGTCCAACAAGTCTGCTGCTTTGACCTTGGTGGTATCCGTGGTATCTTCTGGAATCAATTCGACGCTGTTGAACAAATGGAAGCCAACAGACTCTTGATTATCGGAATGCGACGAATTTTTTGAGGTTTTTACATCGGAAAACAACCCTCCACACTTCAATCTCTTCTTACTATACACAGCATTATTATTGCCAAAACTTGGACAGCAGTCAACTTTTCTTTCAGTCTCCGTGTTTTGCTTATCTTTATCTTTCTTCCATGAATGCAAAACCGAATCGCAAAACTTTGAAGGAAGTACCTGAGAACGTCTTCGAGAAGACTTTAACAATGGAGGCTTATGGCCAGCATTTTGTTGAACCTTAGCTGGGAAGTCCAACTCAACGCCGTCGCCGTCATGTAAAGCAGCAGCTCCGGCAGAAGCGGGACCCAGATTATTTGTCATCCCCGAAACTGGAACAGGAAAAAACCCATCATCAAAAAGATTGCTCTTTTTTTGCTTCTTATTAGAACCGGAGCCAAAGCCAAGCTCTTCCTCGTTGTCATTATTGGCTCCGCCATCGATTCCAACATTCTCGGAACGCTTGAGCTTCGGCATTTCAACTACGGCAGCCCGTCTCGCAATCATGCTCTAGTCCTACTACATCCACATCAACGTCCCACAAAAGAAAAACAAAGGGCAACCACACTCAACCAGAACCCTAAATGTTCAAACCAATTGGGGAAGGAAAACAATCCAATCCAATCCAATCCAATCAGTCAGCACCGGAACTCGCAATCGGCGAAACGTCGTATCAATTGAGCATCCCAGAAGAAACCCTAACTCAGATTCCACTTTATTCAAACCCGGGATGGAACAAAATAAAAAATAAACCGTTTCCTTCCGCGAATTGAATAAGTCGGCGGAGGAATTGCGAAACTTCTGCTCCAAATAATTCGAATTTTTTCTCCAAAAAAGATAAACAAGAAAAAAAAAAAAAGGATACTTATCGAGGCAGTTGATCTAGCGTGTGTGTGTGTGTGTATGTATCGTTCTATTGCAGGATACCTATGAAGATTCTATACACCTGTATCTGTGAGAAAGTGCTAAATCTGGAAATTGATGTGTGTGTGGATGAAGACATGAAAAAATCGAATTGAATCTATGCTCCGCCTGAATGAGAAATTAGGGAAATCAATAATAAATTGGGGGAAAAACCGAAAAAGGGGATGAAATATATTTGAAGGCATTGGCTCCAAAGGTTAGAATTTGCGGGGATTTTTGTGCGAAAATTCGAACCGCGAAAACCCAAAAGTGAAAAACTCAGATTGGGAGGGAGGATGAGACCACCACACGACACCCACCCTGGTCCCACCGGGGCTGATGGTTTTCTTAATTAAATGACAATTTTGGTCCCTTAAGTTTAGTTTATTAGTTCTATTATGGCTCTTGAATTGAGAAAAGTTCAATTAAGGTCTTTTTGTTTCTTATAAACAAATAATTACTATCAACCAAAATCACAGTGTTATAGATTGAGCATTCTTTCTTTTTGGTTCATGCATTTTTTTGACAAAACAATACAATTTATAATGGTCATTTGAATATTTCAGCCAAAAAAAAGTCGTCGAAATTATTAAACCAATGGTTATATGGCGCTAATTCCAACGGAAAAGATAACTGATATGATCAAATGAACCTTTAGAATGATGTCTGAAATATATAATAATACATACAAAAAGAATTATTCATTAGTAAAAGTAGAAAAGTAAAAGAGATTAAAAAAATTATTAAAAAAAAAAAACTTGTTACAAATCACTATAAACTTATAGATAGTGGCGGGGAGAGGGAACTGGTAAAGACAGTTGCCTCCCTCTCTTCAAATCTTTATAAGGAAACCATAAAGAAAATAAATAAATAATTTTAGCTTTTTTTTTTCGGCCCTGCTAATTATTTTCTCAAATTTCGCCCTCATTGTCTTCAATTTTTAGCTCCGCCATTGCTTGTAAAAGAGACAAAAACTTGAAAAAAAAAGTATAAAAATACTAAAAGGAATGCAAAATTAAAAAATTTTGAAAACTTTTACAAGAAAAAAAAAATCAGATACTAGGAATGGAAAAATGAATATTTATAAAATAAGGAAACAACACTAAGTGAATTGAAGCAAAGTAAATAAACATAAAAATTTTACATATTATAGAAAAATTTAAATTAAAGATGTTGAAAAAATTATGCAAAAATGGTAAAGCCTTAGGTCTCGATGATATCCCAATAGAAGAGTAGAGTGTCTTGGCAATTTTGTGGTCGAATGGCTTATGCAATTATTTAACCATATCATGAAAAGTGAGAAAAAATATCTAGTGAAGAGTACATTAATATCAATATTTAAAAATAAGGAAGATATATAAAATGCTAACTATAGATATAAAACTAATGTCAGAATAAAATTATGAGAAAAAAGTGACATAAACTATGTTAAAGCAAGAAACAAATATAATGGAAAATCAATTTTGCCTTTGTGATAGGAAAATCAACAGTATAAGTTATACATTTAATATGAAAACTATGTGAACATTTTAATGAGGAAAAAAAACAAAATTTGTATATTGTTTTTAATCTTTTTTGACCTTGGAAAATATATGATATGGTTAGTCAAAGTATATTGTGGCGAAAATTAGTAAAGAGGGAAATAAGAGTAATATATATTGAAACTATAGGGGGAAAAAAGGTATAATAATGCAGTAACATGTATAATAACCTTTGTAGGAATTTCAAGTGAATTCTGAATCACTGTTTGTTTGCATCAAGGATTGGCATTGAATTTGCATATTTTTTACTTAGTAATTAATGAAATTACATTTTTTTTTCAAATAACCATCCACAATTATCATACTTTTAATAAAAGAAATGAGAGAGGGAATAATGCCAAGTAAGACATTTGAAAGGAGACGTTAGAGTTAAGTGTGTACATGATTCGGGCGAACCAGACCGTGTACACCCCTAATTAGAGTTTTAAAATTTCACAATAAGTAGAACTGAAACAAAATATATGGAATACTACTTTAGTAATTAAGAAACAAGGTGATAAATGTTAAAATTAGAGAACATTAATTAAATATATTTTAATATTTTAAATATTTAGGATCTATTACAGTAGAAAATAGAAGTATTGATAGAAATCAATGTAAAACACTAACGTCGAATGTGGAACAAATGGCAAAGCACATCATCAATAATTTGCGAACATAAAGTATTATTGAGTTTGAAAAGTAAGTTTATCGAACAGTCATTCGATCGGTGATGTATTACGGATCTAATTGTCGAGCTACTAAATATGAAAATAAGTAAAAGTTCCAGTAGCGAAAATAAAAATGTTAAGATAAATATGTGAACATAAACATGATAGATAGTATTAAAAATGAAATAAAGAAAATTTTTTAGTTGTAATTCTCATTGTCATCATATATAACAACACTTTTTGCAGTTTTGAACCCTTATGAACGCAATTATTTAACTGAAAACTTAATTCAAATTACATTGATCACCCAACGCTAAGCTTAACACAAATTACATTGATTACACAACGCTCCACTATATACAGATTTAAAATTTTTTATTCAAACAATATTGTCTCAGCTCTTAACTAATAACCCATCATATACTTCATCCTTTTTTTTTTCCCTATTTGATATTAACACTATAACAATAGCTACCAAGAGAGCATTAATTTACAATTGAAATAAAAATATTAATAAGTAGTACTCCCTCCGTCCCATAATTATTGTTCACTTTGCCCAAAAAATTTTGTCCCAAAATTATTGTCCAATTTGACTTTTTATGAATCAAGTTACACATTTGTCCTCAGTAAAAAACATTATCCATTAAAATTTTTGTGGTTAAACAATTACTTATGTAGGGATATATCCGGTTGTTCAAGGTAAAATATAGTTAAGTTTGACTAAAAATAAAATCTTTCATTTTTAGTAAAACTGGACAATAATTATGGAACGGAGGGAGTATTTAGTATGATCTCATTCATAAAAAAATCACAATAAGTTTGTTCCACGACCTTGAATAAAATTCCCCTATTAAATCACTTGGCAGCAGCTCACACTCACTCTGAGTCCTGATCAGCATCAACAATGTCGGGAATGTAGTCATCATCAACTTCGGTGATATCTCCCTAGCCTTTTCCAGCATTAGATGCTGCATCTGTAGTGTATTCTGCATTTGATATCGTGGCAGCACTTTCATTATTCACCAATGTAACAAGCAATTTTTTGACCTTCAACATAATTCATTTTTCCCTTCTGCTCGTGTGTCTCATCAGCCATTGATTTAACCATCAGGCCATCCCCATCTACACCAATTACATCAGCAGCAGTAGCTCCTGAAGGCCTGAGGTTATCCACTCCAATCTCAGATGGACGATCCCTCGGCAGAAGCTTCCCAACTGGCGGCAAATAACCAGATGTCACATAAGGTGTGCCTGTATCCTTTCCAAATCCAACTTCTGTTTCACCATGTCCAGTCCACCTCTCAAACAAGTCATCATCAGAATGTGGCTGAGAGAGCTGCTTTCCTTGTGCTCCAATGAGGAAGGAATCGTTCCCTCTAGGACTATCGATTTCGGGAAGCTTATCGCTGGCAACATCATCATCACAATCTACCAAAGATAGAACTCTTGGACGCATGAGCACATCCAAGGCCAACAGGGCACGTGAACACTCTTTACATATCTTCCTCCCAATTTTACTGGTACCTGCCGGCCACTTAACATTTAAGTGCAAGAAACCAAACAACAACAACAACATAACCCGTATATTCCCAACTTTCGTTGGGGTCCGGGGGCTCAAGATATACAGCCTTTTAAATGGAAAAAGGGTAAGATTCAAAGTTTTATCCAGGGTTAATAAGTTGTCCAACTTAAATGAATCTATGCTCTTTCTACATACAGTATGGACCATAACCCAAGTTTTTCCCATAAAGACAACGAATATGGACCATAACCCAAGTTTGTCCCATAAAGACAACGAGAAAGGATTCAAAATAAGAAACTTCATTAACGTATAATCTTCTTCAGGCCATAACTCTCAGTTTTCCCGTAAAGCCAACGACAAAGGATTCATATTCATCAGATTTAAACAGTAAATTAGGAAGGTTTTTTCCCTCTAAGATAACCTTTTGTGTAAAACTATATCCCAAAGATATCATTTTCCTCAAATAACGTTTTTCAATAGATTCTAATTGCAGCATCTCTATTTAACAACTGGAATTCAGAAATATATCGCTTGCTCTAAAATTGATTCATATTCCACCCAGAATTCTGAAATCCTATTACTTTTTTCTCTTTCTTCTTTCTTGCCTCAACCAATCTTCCCATCTTTCTGTCTTAATTCATTCTGTCGATTTTCGCTTTCTTTCTAATCATCTTGAACGGTAATTTTCCCTTTCTTCCTAAACAAGTAGAACATGGGAGAGGGAACAAGACTGAATTCTTTATGACGAAGGAAAGATTTTCAGATGTGGGTCATTATTTTGGTGAGATTGATGATCCAGAATGCAAAACTTCCCCATCAGATTGGTCAGTTTTTGCAATTGGAAACCATCTTTTTCCTCATGAAATTGCAGGAACATAATCTTAATCTTGAAAGATTAATGCAGAAGGTAGAAAGACTTAAAAACAAACCCGGTAAATAGCAAGTATTAGGGCCTCTATAAGGACAGCATTTTCATTTTCATTATAGAATTGAGAATTGGTTTACAAGATATTGTAGACGCAACTATGCAAGTAGAGATAGTGTATGCATGGTGTTTTAAAATAAATAATATATATGTTTTTATCACCACCTGCCGCTGAATCATCGCCAACCAGCAGCCAACCAACCAGATTCTGGCCAATCCCACTAGTTGGGTGCCAGGTGGCATTGGTCCTACGTGGCAGTGAAAAACATTCTTCAAGGAATATGATTGGGATATAGATCATTTTAGCAAATAATTTTGCCAAAAAATTAATAACTAAAATAACTCTAAATTGGGAGGGAAGAGGGTAGGTGGGTGGGGGGGTGGACACAACCATTTTATCGAATAAGGAAGAGTAACACGTAGCACATGAAGGATATATATGCCACACCGAGCCGGTCAGTATAAATGTATAGAAAACTAGGATAGAGGAATACTCACCTTTACGGAAAATTTCAAGACTTTGAGGTAGATGCGGAGGGGGAAAATGAGGAGAAGAGAGGAGTGATGCCTTGAGTGCACGTAAAGAAGCGACTTGAAGTTTTTGCCTCATTGGAGTAGCTTCAGCACAAAGAGCAACACTTTTGTTATAAATCGATCCCCAGTTGCAAGCATCTGTTGCAACTTCTATGAGGAGATTATCAACTTTTGGTCGCCAAGCCCCCGATCTATACCCACCTGCCTATAGACAGGAGGTAAAACTTTCCCAGTGAGCTTTTAAAAACTTAAACAAGTTATCCAAAAAAAAAAAAAAGAGAAAATGTTTGTGATCGAAACAGAGAGCCTAATAACAAAAGAACTTCCTTTTAGTTACTAAGTAGTTGGTTGAAGACATATTTGCTAGCTAACTGTAATGCATTTAATAAGGCGGCAAGGCGCAAGCAGAAAGCCGCTGAAGACGACAGCTTAGGCAATCCATTAGCTTATGTTGGTGTTTACTATTCTTACCTCCAAAACAATAAATTAAACAATATAGCTCACCTGAACAGAATTGCACATTTGACAATAGCATGTGAAACAGGAGAAAGCAAAAAAGCAAAATTGTCAAACAGGACAAAAATAGGAGCTTCAAAATTTAATCTCGGCTCAGTCTCACAGAAAGTGGCAGCAAGACAGTCTATAACATTTATATTTAAATTGTCTAATTTCTTAATCTCATTTGCAATCTCAGGATATTTATGGTGTTGCAAATGTGGAATAGAAGAGTTAAAAAGATATTGATTCGTTAGGTTAAGATAACTTACTAATCTTCCAATCCACATCCAAATGAAGTTATGCAATCAAATAGTTAGAGCAGGAACGTACCACATTTAAAAGTGCTTCTAACAACTTTAATGCAGCAATCCTGACAGAGATTGGAGTCAAATTTGTGGACCTCTCCACTGCCATACCACCTCTTCGAGATCTCTTTTCCACAGAATCAGTAGAAATTGCATGTTTCCTTTTCTTGCCGAAAGGTTGTTGCTCTGTTTTTTCTGACGCCTCGTAGAATCCAGCATCACAGGTACTACTCTTTTCATGAAACGAGGAACCCAAATCAATGAAAGCATTGTTTATAACCACCTCGATGACATATATTGCAAACCCTGCAAATGATAACCACTTTTGAGTAGAAATGAAACAAGTATAGAGGAGGAATCAGGGGCTTTTAGGAATTCCTCCAAACATTTAAATTTAATTAACTTAAGGAGCAGCAACAAAAAGCACTTAAAGTTGTGTGCCCCAAGTAATAAGCTCTAGTCAATAGCGAATTCCAACATCATCCACAATATCAACACTACAAGTAAGAGAAATACAGAAGATCTAAAAAGAGCAAACATCAAATACTACACAGCGATGATGAACAAATTTTGCAAACAAGGATCTATCTTATGAGTGAAGAGTTTGACAAGATAAATAACAGTTGAATTGCTAACCCATCCCCATGGAATGCAGCAAAAGTTCCAAACCCGAGTAAGCCTTAATCCTTATTTCTGGCACAGATGCCAATGACCACGTCCTTAAATATTCTGTTAGCAGTCTTGTGATGGCAGCCACATGCAGTGATAATTCACTGCAAAAGAGCGTATCTAACTGACAAACTGTCTACTTTGGAATCATAAGAAAAAAGAAACGAAATGTATAAGAAAAGTTAATGAGTCACCTCCCGCGTCCTATTGTTACAGAACAGAGGAGATCCAGACTGGAGATATGCAAAGTAGGAAGTTCTGAGCACAGGAACTCATGTCTCAAGATCAAACATGTAAGGAGAGGAGGGAGAGAAGGAGCCATCAACCATCAACACTCTCTTAGCAAGAGCTATCAGTACAGGCACTGGAACCTATGTGTAATACAAAGAAATTCTTAAAATGTTCCGCTCATGCACCAATACCAAATCATGCTCGTGCTTGTTCTCATAATTTAACAACACAACAAACAGCATGCTACCTGAACAGGATAAGTACTAAGCATGACTTTACAGCAACACATTAAGGTAGACACTCTAGACACCAGCACTCATTAAGATCTTTTCACAGGCAGATCTGAGTGTTCCTTTAATGCTGTGGGACTTCCAAAGGGAGGCAGGGGGTTCCTCCCTGGTGGAACTAAAGGCCTGACTACCTCATAATTAGATGTCTCTGCAAGTGAAAGTATAATGAGTATCTACATATTCCAACAAAAGCATGGTAGCAATGCCAAACTAAACCAAATAATACCTTCTTCTTTTAGACCTTGAAATGCAAGAGTCAGCTGATCATTCAGGAATAGCAAGACTTTTTGCATCATGAGTGACCAGCTTTCCTCATCTCCTCTCGATTTAGGAAGCATTACCGAGCAATGACCAAGTTTCTGCCAGCAAAAGTAAATAAGTCGGTTTGCATCACAAGTATATGCCAAATTGTAGTTTAGGTAAGGGGTTTACACCTTCAATAAATCAGTGTCGTCATTCTCTGACATAAATCTTGAAAAGATCGCAGCTTCAACCTGTAACTTTCAGTATGTCAGTCAATCACAAATAAGATCAGCCAACCAGAGAGAATTCCATTGAGCCAGGCCCGGAACAAAATCATTGGATTAGCAGTTATGCATCAATCTCTTCTTTTGTATGATTTCCTTTAAATGCATTCAGAAAAGCAGGCTGGCTGTCATAGTAAGATTCACATAACGGTACATAAATCAACCATTCTAGAAAAAAAAAGATGATGCAGCACAAGCAGGGGCTTATACAGCAGACCTTAGGTTGCTTCTTTAGGCCATCATGCCGCAGAAAATTAAAGAAGAGTTGAGAGTAAAACAGTACGGAATTGCAGGAGAAATAAGAACCCATCTGGGAATCAGTATCAGAACCCTCCCCCACACACACACACACATCAAGTTGCTTCACTCAACCAGTACAAAATGAAGCTTGCTACAGGAAACTCTGGTTGAAGGTCCGAAGTTTATCCGTAAAGGGGTACAATATGTTTAGGCATATAAAATATCTACGTAAGTCCCACATCCCAAACCACTTCAACCAGTCAAAATGCACTGGAGTTTTTCTCCATGCTTATCCTCACAAAATTCAAAACTAAGAATCTTTAACTGGAAGATGATTATCCAAAAACTTCCAGACCAAGTAGAATCATGAACTTATGCCACCAGATCCACCAGGTCTTAAAAAAAGAACTAAAGACCAGACAGGCTCAGGCTGTTACACTCCTAATTCTTCTGTTTATCTCAACTTTCAAAATTAGATCCTCCATTTGGACATAACATAACATGGAATGACAAAGGACTACATGAAATTCTTTTCGACTAAATTAGGTATGCATTCATTGCCTGTATTTCTCTGATGCACCATAGTAATAGTCCGAAATAATTTGGGAACCAAAGGTTCACATATTAAACAACATTTACATTCTGAATAGCATAAAAGCGAAAATTCTGGTGGCATGTCTATAAAATGCCATTCTGGAGAGTCAAAATACTATGATACATAAATAATTACTTACACCATCATAATGACCGCCAACGGAAGATGGAAAGTAGTTAATTAGCCTGCAGAACAAGCAAATGGCCTCTTCCTGCACAAGTGCATCAGGGGAAAATATTTTGAATCATAAGAAAACAAGTTCCGGACAGTCACGACAACCAAAGCAAAATTTAAGAATACTTTTCTGAGTATTATTGATAAGAAATGAAGACGTTTTGAACCACACTGTATCATTCTAAGAAATAAACAAAGAGGGACAACCAACACATACAGTGTCCAAGAAGGCACTACTCCAAAAAGGCATTTAGAAAGAATGAATGTCGGAAAAAGAGAGAATTATTTTAGTTGTTCATGGGAAGTCCAAAAAAAGAAAATGGAAAATTTTTATCTCAATGAATTACAAGAACACCAAGTGCCTTGTACAACTTTGAGTTGCCAGAATTCCAATTGCACGACTAATTGATTAAGTTTATAGTCCAAATTGTGGAACTCGGGGATACATGACTCCCTCTCCAAGAGGTATTCATTAGAATAATTTGGCCCGATGGAGCTATGAAATAAAAAACAACAGAGACATACCAGACAAAATGGGCAACAGAATAAACATGACCCCACCCATAGAAATTTTCATAGTTAATGGCCTATAAAATAAAATGATTTCAGTTAGAATTGCACTGACAAATACAGGATTAGATGACTCCTCATTTAATAGCTTTAAGACTGGTTGAATAAGCTTTTTGGCTAATGTCTTTCCATCTTTATCTGCAGTTGGAGATCCAACCAACCTGATATGCAATCAAAAGTGACCAAAATTTAAGAGGTTGACGATACAATTTCATGGAAAGCCATGTCAACTGCTCAACAAATTTAAATTCGGACCAAAGATCTTAGGATAAAGAAAATTTTAACTATGCCATCATAATTATCAGGTACACTTGAAGAAAAGGCAAAAACGAGGACTATATTACATTTTAACCTCATTCTGTAGGTTGAATTTTGCCTATGAGATATGTTTTCAAGTATTATAATGGAACATCGAGCAAGGAACCTCAAGACATGATATTTGAGAATTAAGGTACAGGGGTAAAGGTACAGAAACAAACCTTGTGAACAGCGCAGACAACGAAATCCAAGAAGCCACCCTCACAAAAGGAGCATCTGAAGTCTGATCGATGTGCTAATACCAAATGAGACAAGACAGAATTTAATTATCAGCTTATAACATCGTTGTAAATGGAGTACTAACGACCCGTAAAAAGAAAGAATAGAAATTCCCAAGGAAGGAGAAGAGAGCCAGAGCGAAGTCATCATTGAAATTTCTTTTAGCTTTGTGCTAATAATGTACAAGATCAAGATGTGGCTCAACAAAAATCCAGTATATTGTTGAAATATCTTTTAGCGAAGTCATCATTGAAATTTCTTTTAGCTTTTAGTATATTGTTGAAAACCAATACAACAAATGCAGCATTGTATCTTCGGTCATACTTAAACAACCTCCCTATATTGAAGGCTACATACAAATTGACCCCAAACTCAATAGAAATTGGATATATACCGGATATGTTGTTATATGCAGCATATTACATATTCTTCTAACTTCAAAGAAATATGGCGATACAAACAAGAAAGGTAAGAAGCTATCGTCAGTTCTTCTATACTATGATTCTTGGAAGAAACCAATATATTAGAGTCTTGTTAGCAAAGCCGAAAATTTGTGGAGAGAAGTTGAGTATGTTTTGGAACAGCAACGACAAGGATTGAATCTGTGTTGGGAAGAGATGAGATTGCGCCTTGCAAAGAAAAAGTTGGTCTCGTCCCTATGATGATTGTGCTAACATAGCAATGGGGAATGACCGTGAGTGCATATAGGAACGTACTCATGGACCTAAACATTTGTTATGGAGTTTCTGAAAATCAAGAATCAGTCTTCGTTCGATTTTAGGAACATGGGAGTTTAGCTATTTAAGGGTTAGCAGCATAGCTGTCAGTATCACGATGCATATTGAAAATGAAGGATATCGATACCAACAGTGGAGGTGTATTGCAGCTGATTGTGAATCAATAAAGTAGCAATATTTCATACAATACATACGATCAATGATATGCCACATATCATGTATTACAACTAATTGTAAATAGATAGAATTTTCATAGTTCAATACTTATGATAAATGATACACCACATATTGTATATAATACATTAGATAAGATAGGTAAAATAACAGTCTTTCATGAAGTGTTTAGTTTATCTTTCTCGAAAAAAGAATATTTGGTTTTGCTTGATTTTATTTTGGGTGTTTGGTAATTTGCCCTTAGAATTTTCACCTTTCCCTTACATCCGATTAAATGTTCAACAAAAGGAAACACATACCGGAAAAAGAATCCAAACATAGCCTTAAATTTTCTACTGAAGATGAATTTCACTCACAAGTTTGTTTTAAATGGAGAATTTAAATTTTTTCTCTCCACAAACATAATTTTGTCAAGAAATATAAAATGACATTACTATTGCTATTGATACCATATTAAAGCAGCCTCTATTTACAGTATGTTTCTTGTCTTTATTTCTTTTTTTTGTCACAATATAAACTCAAAATATAGATGCCCTGTCTTTATTTCTTTTGTGTGACAACATAAAGTAAAAAAAAAGATAAGAGAAATCGCAATACCTGAATATGAGAGAAGATAATGTTGAACCACTCTGAAGAGGAAGTTGAAAAACGTTCTGGACTGCATTCATGAAATGTTAATCCCAGCAAGCATATCCCAGCACAAACTTTATCCGGCAGCAAGGAGTTCATTCCCATTACTCAAAATATTACTTTCAAACATTGTATTTCCTAATCAACTTTTTTCTTCATAACAGAAACCCACCGAAGATGATCCAACATAATACCCACACAAATTGGTCTAAGTTAGCGCACAGGCTCAAATGGAATCGGGAGCAAAAGACTGAATTATACCATTAGACCACAACCTCATTAGCTTCTTTTCACAGTTTAGCCCAGTCATTTGGAATTGCATGCAGGTGACAGTGTGTCCTTTGCATAAATTATGTAGCTAAGTTTGCAACGATAAATGAATGTCTCAAAAGAAAATTTACTGAAGCTTAGCATAAATAAAAGTTAAAATGCCATATTCAATGATCTCCTTTATAATGATGATGAGCTATAAGTCGTTCTAACCTATGTTTCCGTTCTACTACCCAACAAAGATACAAAAATAAAATAAAATTATAGTACTGCATAAAGAGGAAAGCTAAATTGCTGGATACAAAAGCATCTCACCGTTGTGCAGCGAGTGAGGGAGCTCAGCCGGTTGACCCAAGCATCGACTGCCGATTTCCATCAGTCAATAAGGCTCTGGTCGGTAAGCTCCGGTGTGCGTTCAGAGAGGAGGCCATGATTTGGGGCTTGAGTGAAGACGTGATGGATGTCCAAACGGTCCGTGAAAGGGTAGTTTTCGTGCGGAATTGATTCTCTGAGAAGCGAGCGCAGTAGCGCAACCTTCCAGGTTAAGTCGGAGAACCCATGAATTTCAGCCGCCATTGAAGAGTGGCGGGAGTGTAAGGCTTTCGACTGTCAAAATTTAGAGGTGTCAATTTTTTATTTTTATTTTTTTTTTATATTTGCAGGGTGTCTACTTTAGCAACAGTGACAACTGGGACACATTTAAAGCTGTCAATTTAGAGGTGTCAATTTTCGACACGATTTACAAGGACAACCGACACGACACGTCTAAAGTAGTACTCCCTCCATTTCAATTTGTAGGTCGTTTTAAGTTTGGAGGGATTTTTCAAAATGTAGGTCGTTTTACAAATTTTAGGTAAATTAATGAATTTTTTTCAACTTTACCCTCAATAAATTATGTCAATCTATTTTCATTTAGTCTTGTTTATAATTTCAATATAATTAATGAGGGGTAAAACTGATATTTAACACATAAATTAATTGCTGAATAATTGTATCCTTAATTTACGTGTAGAGTTTAAAGTGACTTAATTTTGAAATGGAGGGAGTACTATTAACATTTTTCAAATTGGGTTAGGGCTGTTATCTCAAAAAACCATTTTGTGTATTGGGAAAGGTTCCAGATACATGTTTGGGCCAATAAGAGGACCCTCTCCTTTGTGGTAGTAAACTAATTCTGCCAAACAGCCAATTCCCATTTCTCCTTCACTTTTTTTTTTTTTCGGTCTTTTGCTTTACAATTTTTTTCCCCACTTTATTTTTTTAGGAAATCTCTCTCTTTTAAAAAGGGTGTTTTATTCAAAAAAAAAAAAAGAAGAAGAAGAAAAAGAAGAGCAATCTGCTTTTTGCACATTTTAATTTATTTTATTGTAAAGTTTCGATGTTTTTTGCAAATTGTAATTATTATATTTATTCAATTCAAATATAGATATTTTAGTTAATGTCCCATAATTTAGTTACTTACAATTATAAACCTTTAAGTATATCCAAATTAGATCCTAAAGGCCAAATAAATCAAATTCTTATGTCTTATTCCCTCCATTTTAAAATGTAGGTCACTTTAGACTCTGCACGTAAATTAAGGAAACAATCATTCAACAATTAATTTATGTATTAAATATCTGTTTTATCCCTCATTAATTATATTAGAATTATAAACAAGACTAATGAAAATATATTGGCATCATTTATTGAGGGTAAAGTTGAAAAAATGGTCATTAATTTGCCTAGAATTTGTAAAACGACCTACATTTTGAAAAATATCTCCAAACCTAAAATGACCTACAAATTGAAATGGAGGGAATATACATTATAAACTCCCTAATTTAACATTCTATAAATTAAAAAACTCTATTAAATAATAAATTTCTTCGGTCCCAACTCAGGTCAAGTACAAAAACCAAACAAAATCAATAAATTATTAAAATAATATATTTTTAGAAAATTCCTATATAAATATAGGTCCCCTAAAAAAATTATAAATTAATAATAATATTAAATATAAAAAAACTAAGAATTTTTAAGAAAGTAGGAGACTATTGAGTTTTGTTTTTTCTTTAAATTTTTCATCAAAGAAAATTTTATTTTTGATTTTCCCTCCAAAGAGTAAATGAAATTAATGGTATCATAAATACATAAGGAAGTAGTGTTGAGGTTGAATATTTGTTCCTAATATAATTGGGAAAAAAACCCTTTAAGCTATTAATTTATAGGTAAAATAGTAATTATTAATTATTTTTATAAAATTAATAAATTTTCATTATACTAATAAAATTAATTAATTAAGAGTAAAAATAAAATATTGGATAGAAAATAAAATTTTAACAGAAAAGCGAAAAAATAGGATTTCATAATACTTCACATCACTTGCTATTTTTTCACTATTTTTTATCATTATACTTGTCATTTTCCTTTAAATAAAATATATGTTCACAGAGTGTATTTGATTTGTAAATTATTTTAGTTTTCTCGTGCTCCATAGTGATCGATCTAAACCCTTGTATTCATTTTACAATTTTCACTTGATTTATGTGTCACATATCAAGTTAAAGTTTTATTTGTTTCTATTTTGCTACAAAGGAACGTACAAAGATATGAAAAACATATTTTCCAACATTATGTAAATGAGCCAATTACATGATACTCTAATTAGCGATTTTATATCAAGTTAGTATAGGATCCCTTTAAAATCGAAAACATAAATAATTGTGTTACTCCTTTCTCTCGTCCGTATTAAAAGGTATTTTGATTTGTCATAAGTTTCACATAATATGGTTTTTCAATTAAAAAAAATATATGTTTTTAACATTTATTATTTTCTCTTAATTATTAAAAAATATTTTTTAAAGTTTTTTTTCTAAATAAAAAAATATAGTAAATGAAATTTATTATAAAAATCAAAATATTTTATAATAAGTACAGGAGTGGGGAGTAATTAAGTGGAGGGGAGGAGAACTTCATGCCACCGAAAGGGAAGCAAATTAAACTGCTGGTATGTGGGATGGTTTATTCTGGACCAATCATATAGCTTGCTTCATAGATCCATTGTCAGCTGCGTCATAGCTAGCTATTAGTAAACAGAAATAACTTAATTAATGGTAGTCGAGAAAATTAACAAGCACAGAATCGGCAAGTGTAATAACACTAAATAAAGAGGGGGGGAGGCATATCTAGTCGAATCTGATCAAACACCACGAACACTAATTAATTTAATTTTGGATTGAGAGTACATCTCAATACCGCCCCATTTGTTTGGATTAGTGTGGTTGGTCTGCTGGATTACCCTTGTCCTAGGAATTCATCCTACCTTAGTAATTGGTGGAAATAGGGTGTCACTAAATTAAGGTTGACTTTCTTAATTTGTTGGAAATCCTTTTTACTTTTTGATGTAATATCAAATATGTATATATATTTGATCGTTTTGCTGCTTGCGTACGTGTTGATGAAGTAAGGTATCTCATCTGAAAAAAATGGACCCAAATGAACTAATTTTGGGGGAAAACAACGTAATAAACAATTCTCTATTTGTATTTAATTTCTTGTTCACCAAGCTCTGTCTAAAACGTAGAAAACAATCGTCGGACCTTCATAATCTCTAAACTAGCTAGATCATGCTTCTAACAAAGCTGCCAAGCTATTATTGGAACCTCTTACGTAGAATCGGCCATGTTGATTGGCATGGGCTGAAATCTCTTACAGGATTCATAATCTGCATGTGTATAAATTAGCTTCATTTTCAGTTGTAGCCTTTGTCCATAATAAATATTGTACGAAAGTATCCACCATGTTTTTAAAGTAGAGTTTACCTCTCAGGAGTTCCATAGCAACGGGACAAATCAGCTTGGTTTTTAATTAGTGACATACCAAACATAAATTTTGTACGTAGTACGCTCTCTCCCACAAAAAAATAAAAAAATAAAAAAAATCACATTTTACTATTTTTAGTACAACTTATAACTTACGATATTGATTGATTAACTATTTTTATGAAATCGGATGGAATATATGTTATAAACTAATAACTTCTTGAAAGAGTTTCAAAGTTTACAATATTTTTCTAAATAATTATGTAAATATATCTCTTCTCTTTTTTCTTACCGTCATCACAAATTAAATACAAATATACATAAGCTACGGTTCTATACTTGTTATGCTTGGCTAACCCTTTAAATCATTGGTTCAAATCCAATCTCAATTGGTGAGGCAGATTGGCGAATGCCATCAAAGAATCAAGGTCAATTAGGTTCAAAATCGGCGGTCTCTCAGATAAATCGTCTTTCTTCTATTGAATAACGTACAAGCTATATATATAGGATATATATATAACTCGAAAAAGCATGCACTCCAAGGGCTCAAATTTGGGGCATGAGGTGTTATCAATTAATCACATCTCACTGTATATGTTTCTCCCGTCTAAAAACTAGTTTTGCTTCTTTAAACTCTTATTCCGAAACAACAAGAGTGATAAAAGAACCATTAAGAAAAATATTTTCTCCTTTTCGAAATAATTGTTCAGTTTAGATTTTTATTTTAAATATAAATTGTCTTAGAAGTGAAAATTTAAATAGGACCATTATTTTGTGACATATGGTGCAAAAACAAAATCACAAGAAAATCAACCAATGATAGTTTTGAAATGTTATTCAAATGTAAAGTCAGTTCCAACTCTAGCAAAGAAGGAAACGGGCTCGAGCACTTTATGGTAAAGCGAAATTTGAAGCCACTATTCCTCAAAAGAAAAAACAAAAGTTTTGTGTCATATGGAGCCGAATTTGTGATTACATAAGGCCGGGATTACTTACATTATTAAAAGTTCTGGTAAAGCATGATTGAAATACTTTTTTCATGTTGGTTCCAGAAACTAGAGCACATTCTGTAGGGTTTCTTTGTTTGTCTAATTCTAGAGACAAGTTCGGAGAGGCTGAGGAGGTTACACATACATAAGAATCATAATTAATTTCAGTAAATCCACCCAATTATTTGTGGCAAAGAACAAAAACTATTATAAGCACTTATGTTGAATTGTTGACGTTATTTGATCAAAATACCAAACGGAAACAATGGGCGGTCCATTTTGATCCATCCTCCTTAACACATCGCATTCATTCATGGACAGTTTATTTGTAACGTTTAATCACCACTGAGGAACCCTTTGTTTGATGACTGATGTTCTTCGACAAAGTCATGCTGATGATCAAATTTTACTTATTCCGTCCCGAAATTATTGTCCAGTTTATATTTTCATTTTTAGTATAAATTAAGTTAAAAGTGAAAATCTAAATTAAACAAAAAAAATTTTGAACAGAGGGAGTAATGTCAATTTATTCCTTTTTCTTCTCCGATATCACGTTATAATTTATGAAGAAATGAAGAATAGATAAAATTAAAACTTATGTTATTTGTAGCGTGGGGGTCACACAATCTGTGCATGTACGAGAACTACGAAGTAACTCTTACGTACATGTAACAATTGCGTATTGGCAAAGGGTTAATGAAGGAAGGGCACAGTTTACCATTGCGTATCCAACCATGCTTGGTCTTTTTCATCATTTTCGACGTCTACATATTTTCTTTTAATTATCAAATTAAAGATGCACTAGTCTTCATTATAAAACCCTAGCTACGATGGTGATACTTCATTAGCAAGTTTTGTGCCACATCCAGCAAAGTGGTATTTATAGATTATTACGTTCTGATTGTGTATATTTAAGATAAAATTCAAGTGATTTCTTTTTGAACTGCTTCTAGCATCCCTCTACAAAATGATATTCTATCCATTTGAAAAAAATAAAATAAAAATTGGTTATTTCAAATACTCCCTCCATCCCATAATTATTGTCCAGTTTGGATTTTCATTTTTAGTTCAAATTATACTAAAAGTGAAATCTCAAACTGGACAATAATTTTGAGACAGAGGGAGTAGTATTTATTTTCTTTAAAAAAGCGACCTATAATACATGATAATGAATTCTGTTTTGGTTAAAGTCATTTCTCTTATGACTCAACAAAGTCTCCCAACACATCACTACATGAGCTTGTCAACAGCGTCATCAATTTCTTTTAGCATGGATAAAAATAGAAATATGCTTTTTTTTTTTCTCTCATCTGGGTATATACGTAGTTTTTTAGTCAAAACCACAAAAGATTAGCGTAATGTGTATGGACTTGTATAATTAGGTTATGATACTTGTAATAACTGTAATTGAAGATCTTTTGTTGTCATCAAATGGGTCATGTTGAATTGCTGTATATTATTAAGAAAACTTGATACTATGAATGTTTAAAAAAATGGTGGTTTTGATTCTTGAATCGGATAGCAGAGAAAGAGTACAAAATTAGAAGAAGATAAGAGAGTTGTTTGCGTTATACTCATTCACACTGTCGAGATTCCCCCAGAGAAAAAAACAGAAGACGTATTCAGCTGAAATGATGAGCAAAACCTAGAAAAATATTATTAATAATAATAATTCCGGTAATAAATAAATATATATATATCTATATATATACATATATATACTTGCGAAGCTTGATTAAGCTCGCGCTGTAAAGACAGCAACCGTTGATGGGAAACAAAACAAAAGGTTCTATGACAATTTGTGGAATATTTTAATGATTAGAAATTAACAGCCAATAGAAATTCATATTTATAACCTATTACTATTAATTGATTAATTTAATATACTACAAAGTAGTAGTGATAATTTATATTTGAAAATAAGCTCATAAAAAAAGTGGTCCCTCCATGTATATATACTTGTCCAGGGGGACCAAAAGGGAGGTGCAACTTGGGACCCGCCCCTTCTTATCACCAAAATTTTTGTTCTTCAGCTCTAGATGAATTTTAGCGGTATTAAAAATTGTTAATAATGAATTTTTTTTGCCATCTAAATTACGTTGATTTATTTTGGCCGTAAAAAGATATACGTACGTGTGTGTTAATTAGTGTCTCCTTTCTTTGTTAGTGTGATTGTCCCACACAAATTTATCTAACTCGAATGAAAATTAGTTTCAACGCTCCAAAATAACGAAAAACACACATGAACAAAATAATAATTTAAATTAAAACATTTATCATTTGTCGTCATAAACAACCCAAAAAGAAAAACTGGTTTTTGAAAACACAACACTTCAAGTACTATAGAATCTAGATGAAGTTGCGGAGTATCTAATAAATATCTTGGAGCTAAGTTTTTTTTTTTTTCTCTTTTAATTTTTGAGAGAGGGGTAAAGGGGATTAATAATAAATATCTGGGAGATTTTTTTTCATATTTGGTAAACAAAAAAAGTATAAATGAATGTATGCAAAGATGATAAATGTAACAAAAAAATAAATTAAAATGAGACAGGTTTGGGATAGAGAGTAGAGGAAGAGGAGGGGAGCAGAAAACTGCCATAAAATGCCATAATCTGAATTCTGACTCTTAAATCTCCACCCTTCCTACCTTATCACCCCACCACCCATAATTCCCCCTCTCCCTCCTTCTCTATCATCTCCTTCTCCCCATTTCTTCTTCTTTCTGCTATTCTTCTTCTTCTTCTTCCATTTTATCCTAAACTTAATACACACACACACACACATACACAGACACAATAAACATATTTAGTATAACTTCTTCATAGATATAAATTAAACTTCTTATTCTTCAATCTTTGATGCCGATATCCATTTTTTGGGTTTGAGGGACATATTAAATGTTGCTGCAGCTGCATTAAAAGAACTCTCTCTATCACCCCCCCTTTTCATTTTCATTTCAATTTTTCACACTTTTTTTTTTCTTTTTGTTGTTGTTATTGTTGTTGAGTATTAATCAGTACTCAATCATATATCTTTACTTTGAGGTAATAATTCATTGGTTATTTCTAGTAGCTTATCTAGTTAATGACTACCTAAAATTTCTGCTTCTTCTTCATTTTTCTTTTTTTTTTTGGGCTAATAATTTGATAATTTGTAACACTAAGTGTAAGCTTTTTTCCGGCAGGCCATTTTTGGATACACAATTACACAGTCTCACATACATATAGACAGACAGATAAAGAGTGGTGAGAGGAAAAATGGCACCGAAGAATGGTCGTGGCAAGACTAAAGGTGACAAGAAGAAGAAGGAAGAGAAGGGTATAATATATCTTGTTAATTATCGCAAAATTTGGAATTAATTTATAGATAATGTTGTTCATTCTCATTGATTTTTTTTATTTTTTTATTTTTTTTTTTGGGATGGAACAGTGTTTCATTCTAATGTTAATGTATAAGTTGTTCTGGTTTTGGTTCTGTATTTGTTGCAGTTCTTCCTGTTGTAATGGACATAAGAGTGAACCTTCCAGATGAGACTCATGTTGTTCTCAAGGTTTGTTTAGTTAGTTAATTCATTTACGTGGTTCATTAATTAGTTATCATGTAATTATTAATTAACTAACTTAGTTCAATCTACGCGTGAATTATATGGTACTCCCTCTGTTCCAAAATTATTGTCCAATTTGAATTTTTAATTTTAGTTCTGAACTAAAACTGAAAATTCAAATTGGACAATAATTTTGGAACGGAGGGAATAATTGCATGCTAATGATGAGTTTTTAATTAGCTTGGTTGGTCTAAAATCTTATAGATTTGTGTTTCTATATGTAGACGCTTACATAAATTACATTTCCCTTTTGGGTTCCCCCCTCTTCTTCTTTTCCTTCAGAGTTCGAACTTTGAACTAATTTGAGCCAAATGATAGTAGAGTGAATAGTAATGATGATATTTTGAAACGCTAATTATTAACTACATATCGTCTCTCATTCCTAAATAATTATCAAAATTTTATACTACTTATTATTGTTTTTTATAAACTAATAAAAAATAATCATTTTGTGACTTAAAGGAGTATAATTTGCACTTGCGTTTTCAAAATTTTCACAGTTTTTTTTTGGTGTCTTTCTCACCTACCAAAGTTCCCCATTTCCCAAATTCCTCTTCCATTACCAAACATAACTAACACCCAACCCAAACAACTTCCACCACAAAAAAAGAAAAAAAAAAGTAGAAAACGAGAGAAAATTAAAATAAATGTTATAATGTCGAATAATATTAAAATGAAGCCAATAATTGACGAGGAAATCAAATCTTATTAAAAAAAAAAAAAAAACCTACTTGTGTGCACAGCTCATGTGTGGTGCATGCGTGGCTTACAATCTCATTTTTCGTATATTATTGTTTTTTTTTTCCCTTCTTCTTCTTCCTCTTCTTTGTGTAGGCCGTCCATCTTCTCATTAAAGTAAAATGCCCATTTTATTTGATTTAAAAATAACACGAAAATAAACAATTTTTTTTTTTTAAAGTCGGAAAGAATCATTTTAGTGTATTTTTTTATTATTTTATTAGTCAAAACACCAATAAAAAAACCGCAAAAAAAGAAGTATTTGACTAATGGACTTTCAATCCCCACTATGAATTGAGCGATGGTGAAAGGTTGCGTAATTAGACTGCTATTTTAACCACAATGCAAAACGCGCCAAATGTGGACTATTCATTTTTATCAATGCATTTTGCTATATGTTATTTCAAAAATAGTCCATTTCTGAAAACTAGTTCACGTAATTATTATGGACTGATGGAACATTATAATAGTTATTATTATTTACTTGCAATTTGAGGTTTAGAACTTTGACAAAATCTCAATCACAATTTTTACTCTCAACAATTTTTTCTGTCCTAGAAACAAAAATTTACATGCACATATTATTCCCCGCTATTTTCATATTCTTACATACATTTTACTAGTTGCGGTTGATGTGATTTATTTTCGACCCAATGGAGTATAAATTTCTAATAATTATTTTTGTTTACAGGGAATTTCAACGGATAGGATTATAGATGTTCGCCGATTGCTCTCCGTCAACACCCTTACTTGCCATTTTACCAATTTTTCACTGTCCCATGAGGTAAATCCCAAAATTTTTAACATGGAAAGAGAATTATTATTGTTTTTATTTTAATCATGCTAACTATTGCAAGAAAATTTCAATAAATTTGGATTTCAATTGGGCATTTTTTTACAGGTGAGAGGCCCACAGTTGAAAGACACCGTAGACGTTTCCGCATTAAAGCCTTGTGTTATCACGCTTGTAGAAGGTGAACAGCCCAGCCCAATTGCTGAACGTCGTCGTAAAACTTATTGAATCAGCTAAATTTGAAAAGTATTTTTTTCCTACAGAGGATTACGATGACCAGCGCGCCACGTCGCACGTGAGAAGGCTACTGGACGTTGTTGCATGTACCTCGTGTTTCGGGCCGTCGTCCACGGCGGCGGCGCCGTCCGCCTCCAAGGACACGACGACGAAAGGCGAGAAAAATGCTCGGGACTCCAAGTCGTCGAAGAAATCAAGCAAGTCTCGGGGAAACGGCAAACAGCAGTCTTCTTCGCCACCGCCAACCCCGACTCCGGCGCAGGGGCCGGCGGCTTCTCCTACTTCGCCGGCGTCCAAAGATAGCGGCGCGATCGACATTGAAGGGGAAACCAACAGCTCTTGCCCTAAGCTTGGCAGCTTTTACGAGTTCTTCTCTCTTTCTCATCTCACGCCCCCTCTTCAATGTAAGCCTCCGATTGAGCTCCCTTTACCCTTTCAATTTCTATTCAAGCGCATGTAACTGACTGAGTTAGTTGTTGGTTTTTTCATGGCAGTTATTCGGAAAGGAACAAGACAGGTGGATAACGATGATGCTAATTCAGGAAACGATTTCATTTTCTCTCTTGAAGTAAGGCTCGTGTCTAATGAATTTAGATGAAGTTGCTATATTACTGATTTTTTTTTTTGATCCCTTACATATTATATGAGGAAAATGGTCCTTTCAATTGCACATGACTTTTGATCAAAATTCCATGACTAAATCCGCATAAGGATGCAAGCTCTATTTTATATTTGGAGGACAAAATTAGAGATGCTGTTGACAAATTGAAGAGAAATGTATTGCTTACATGAATTCTGTACTTGGGAATTTGACCCCTAAGGGATCAATTAACCGAAATAATCCCCTTTTTTGTGGATGTGAGAGCTCTGTTTTTTCTTTATTTGGCATCTAAGGACTACAAGTCTACTAATGTCATTTTTGAGAAATACAAGGGACTATTCTGGCTATCTGATCATGAATTTTATATATTGATGATTCGTGAATAGAATGGTTTCAGTTGTTAATTTGACATGCTTTTTGGTAATGGGAAAAAAACAGGTAAAGCTCTGCAATGGGAAGCTGATTATAGTGGAAGCTCTGAGAAAGGGGTTCTGTAGCAAGGGGAAGCAGCAGATTCTCTGTCACAACCTTGTTGATTTGCTAAGGCAACTTAGTAGAGCTTTCGACAATGTTAGTTTATTACTTCTATTCAAATTTGAATAGTACATGATAATGGCTGGTTCTGTGCATGTGAAAATCTTGGTAGTTGTTCTCATTTAATAATGGTATTATTGAGATCTTGTCATTGTTTTTTGGTTTGCAGGCCTATGGTGATCTAATAAAAGCATTTTCTGAGAGAAACAAGGTACATTGTCTGTCTATGTTTTCTTTGCCTTGAAGCCTTGTATATGCTTGATCATATATTTCCAGGATAACTTTGCCACCTAATATAATACTGCTATTTTGTGTTGTGGCAGTTTGGAAATCTTCCCTATGGCTTCAGAGCCAACACATGGCTTATTCCCCCTGTAGCTGCACTGTCACCATCTGTTTTTCCACCACTTCCTGTTGAGGATGAAAAGTGGGGAGGAAATGGAGGAGGTCTAGGTAGAGATGGCAACTGTGATTTGCTACCGTATGCTGATGAATTTTTGTTTCTTGCTTCGATGCCATGTAAGACAGCAGAGGAAAGGCAGATTCGAGATAGAAAAGCTTTTCTTCTTCATAGTTTGTTTGTGGATGTTGCCATTTTTAGAGCAATTTCCACCATACAACATGTAATGCACAGACTAGAAGTGGCTCATTCTTCTCCAAACATTGACATTCCACACACAGAGAGAATAGGGGATTTATGCATATCGGTCATTCGAGATTCTTCCCATGCTAGTTGCAAAATAGATACGAAAATTGATGGAACTGAGGCCACTGATGTATCTTCGCAGAAGTTAGTTGAAAGAAACCTGCTGAAGGGAATAACAGCAGATGAAAATACAGCTGCCCATGTAAGAGAATGAAGAAATCATTTGGTATGAATGGCTCCTATGCAGTTGACTAAATTTGTCATGATGTTGTTTGCAGGACATTGCCACTCTAGGTGTTGTCAACGTAAAGTATTGTGGTTATATCGCAACTGTAAAAGTACGTGGGGCTACAGATAGTAAGGTTGGTCCACCAGTTCAAAAAATTGAACTTCTTGATCAGCCTGAAGGTGGGGCTAATGCTCTCAACATCAACAGGTTTGCCACTGAAACATATGGAAACTTCTTTTCCAAAAAGCACTGTTAATGGCTCTTGATGTTTATGTTTTGGCTGTTATATTTTCTGTTGACAGAGAATTTTGTTAAATTTTTCATATGCATTAAGGGACTCATTGCAATGAACTAAACTAAAATTTCACCCAAGAAATTATGAAGATTAACTTATTTGGATAGAACCACTTGCCAAGATTTGTGTTTGAGATGCACCTGTGAACTTAAATTACTGTTCATCACTTGTTGAAGAAATCTTGGTGTCTTTCTTATTTAAGTCATTTTTTGATTTGAGCATATTAGTAAAAAAATTGTCTGTTTTTTCTCCTTGTCATAATGCATTGATTGGTTTTGTCATGATACGAATTTGCTTTTATTCTGTATGTTGCTGGTAGAAAATAGCTAATGCAAGAAAAACCTTTCTGCAGTTTGCGATTTCTCCTCCACGACAAGGCAGCTTTGGAGCAAAATAAGAATATATCAGGTTCTCATAGTTCAGAAAATGAAAATCTTAGTTCTTCTCAAGCTTTTGTTGAGAGACTTCTGGAAGAGAGTCTCGTAAAGCTTCAGGAAGAAGAAGTGGAAAAGGAAACCTACATCAGATGGGAACTTGGAGCTTGCTGGATACAGCACTTGCAGGATCAGAAGAAAACAGAGAAAGAAAAGAAACCATCCGGCGAAAAGGCGAAGAATGAAATGAAGGTTGAGGGACTTGGAGTAAATCTAAAATCTCTTAAGAAAAAGAAAAATTCTGATGGAATCAATTTGGAAACACAATCTGAAAAAGTCATGTCTGTTGGAGAGGACAGTGCTGCGGAATCGGAAAAGACAATGTCATTGACAGAATCGCAGTCTAATAAAGAAGCCAACGAAAATGAGCTTATGTTGAAAACCGTATTATCGGAGTCAGCTTTCTCTAGGTTAAAGGATTCTGAGACTGGGCTTCATAGTAAGGTAGGCATCTTTTCGTTGGTGGATTAAGATTCATGCATGCCACACTTGTACTAATTTTATTCTCATTTGCAGTCAATTGATGAGCTGATTGGCTTATCGGAGAAATATTACTCTGAAGTTGCTCTTCCTAAGCTGGTACAAAACATATTATTTCTTAGCTGTTATGCCTCAAGTTTTATGAAATCAATTTATGCCTATTAACATTTCATAAATTTGCAGGTTGCCGATTTTGGATCTTTAGAACTCTCACCAGTTGATGGTCGGACTTTGACTGATTTCATGCATACCAGAGGCCTTAGGATGCGCTCCCTTGGACAAGTTGTAAGTGATTTTATACTTATCTTGGTTTCCTATGTTGCAGTAATTGTTTTCAGACATGATATGATAAAAATAAGCAGATCCTTTCTTCCTACCATCATTGAGTTGTAGTTTATTTCCCTTTAACCACCCCTGAAATGACCGGCTCAGTTAAAGTATTCTGTCGGAACTTTATCATCCATATCAAGGACAATTAATTTAATTTTATGCTCAACAGAAAACAGTTTTGGTTGTTGGAACTGACTTCTGAGTGGTCTGCATCTTACATTCTAGTTTGCAATTGTATTAGGAGACAAATTCAGTGCTTTATGATATTCTTGTGCTCCTTAACTGATGTTTATTTGAGATTGTCCATATTTTCAAAAGTCTGTTTACGAAAATCTGTTTATAATATTCTTGACCTCACAATTCGTTGAAGTATCTATAACCTGAAGTTTACAAAAAAATGGGTTTTCTTATCTAATCATTATGTAATATAAGTGAGTTTTGGTAGTGAAGACATCCATGTTAAGCCATGCTTGTTATTTCTTTTGTTTGGCAGGTTAAGCTTTCAGAAAAATTATCCCATGTGCAATCTCTCTGTATACATGAAATGATTACACGGGCGTTCAAGCATATTTTACAGGCAGTCATTGCTGCTGTTGTTGAGACTACCAACATGTCTGCTGCTATTGCTGCTGCATTAAATATGATGCTTGGTGTACCAGAAAACACCAAATCAAATGACTTTTGTGGTGTGCATGACCTAGTATGGAGATGGTTGGAAGTTTTTCTGAAGAAGAGGTTTGACTGGGACCTTACCAGCTCAAACTACAAAGATGTCAGAAAATTTGCGATTCTTCGTGGTTTATGCCACAAGGTAATTTCTATCATGAAAGTTGTAACTGTTTGTTTGTTATTTTGTAATATGCTTTTCACATCTTTTACTCTGTATTGCTGCATTTGGTTGATTTGTTTCCCCATGTTATAAGATGTGGTTGTGTATTACAAGCACAGACATTCATTTGTTAATAGTAATGCTTGGGTAAAGACATCTGTTGGATGGAGTAAAAGTTGAAACTTTCTCTCTGTAGATAATTAGATACCTATAGTTTTGCAATGCATCTGATTTTCACGTGGAATTGTTGATGTAATCGGTTTACTTATATCTCTAGAAACACAAAGGATGTTTATATTTTCTATCAAACTTTGGTTTTAGAATGGAATTGAATAGAATTGGATATTCTTTAGAAATGTGAAACTGTCTAATTAAAGTTTTGCATTCAGAAGGATGGTAACCCATCGTTTTCTTTTCTCTTTTGGCTCAGGTGGGTATTGAGCTTGTTCCAAGAGACTTTGATATGAACTCTCCAAATCCTTTCCGGAAAGTAGACATTGTGAGCCTTGTTCCGGTGCACAAGGTGATAAAGATTCTCGCATCATTGAATACTGCTTCAGTTGGCTTGATTTCTTGTTAAAATGTAAATGAGTCTATGTTTCCGTGCAGCAAGCTGCATGCTCTTCTGCCGATGGACGACAACTTCTTGAATCATCAAAAACAGCTCTTGATAAGGGAAAACTTGAGGATGCTGTGAGCTACGGGACCAAGGTAAAGTTTCTTATCGCAAGAAAGCAGTGCGAATTAAGGAATATTCTTCATTTGGGTTTACCAAAACAAAAAAGTAACCTTCATTTGGTCTCGCATGTAGAATTCTGAATTACTGTCATGTAATGTGATTGTGATATATCATCCCTAGTTCTCTATCAATTTTGTGCTCTAAATGTTGTTTCTTTTGTAGAATTAATAGATAAAGTTGCTGAAATTGATTTGTTTCCTCAGGCACTGGCAAAGCTGGTAGCAGTATGTGGTCCCTATCATCGTATGACCGCAGGGGCTTACAGTCTTCTTGCGGTAGTTCTGTATCACACTGGAGATTTCAATCAGGTCCTTTCTCTTTTTTTTTTTTTATCATGTTTTGGAATTAGATTAAGTTTGGAAGCCCAGATTTCCATGATCACATTTAACACCTACCCAAGAAATTTCTATTTCTTTTTCTACAGCATTGATTTCACCTTTTCCCCTAACCTAACTGTTATACTCTAAACAGGCGACCATCTATCAGCAAAAGGCCCTGGATATTAATGAACGAGAACTAGGACTTGATCATCCAGATACCATGAAAAGCTATGGAGATCTTGCTGTGTTCTATTATCGACTTCAACACACAGAGCTGGCTCTCAAGTATGTCATTTTCTGCGGTATTGTTGGTGTGTTTCATATTAGAAGCAGCCTTTGGATATTCTTATTCGACTTTTTCTTTAAGCATTTTGATTATTGACATGGTTATGTGTTGGTTGATTTTATGGATATCTGCATTTGAGCTGCAATGTCTCATGTTCCTCCTCCTTTAGGTCATGCTAAATCATTTGTGATCTAGCAGAAATGACAGTCATCAGCACTATCTTTCTCCTCCTGAAGTGGAATTACCATACAATCATATAATCAGCTGATTACATCTTAATAATGCTACCTAACATTTTAGTTCTCATCCAGTGAGGGTTGTAGAAATATGAAATAAACATCTAGTAGCCTGTGCTCCTGTAAAATTTGTCGACTTTACTCTCCTCACCTTTTGGTCATCAGTCTACTAGTACTGGTGGTTGATTGGATGACTATTCATACAGAAGTCAACTTTGTTGATGGGCAACACCAAACAAATTCATCAGAAATGAGATTCAATGGTCTGAGGAAACATGGATGGTTTTTACCTATTAAATTGTTGAAGGGTGAAAATGACATTTGAAAGACAACTTTTTATGGTGTAGTTATGTTAAGAGAGCTCTATATGTATTACATCTCACCTATGGTCCATCCCATCTTTTTGTTGCGTAGGTATGTCAAGAGAGCTCTGTATTTATTACATCTCACTTGTGGTCCATCCCATCCAAATACTGCTGCAACATACATAAATGTTGCAATGATGGAGGAAGGACTGGGCAATGTCCATGTTGCACTCAGGTATCTCCACAAAGCACTAAAGTGCAACCAGAGGCTACTTGGTCCAGACCACATTCAGGTGATTTTGTACTTCAGTTGCTTAATTGATGTGCTGTTGCAAGGCTCATGATTTAATTTCAGTTTTTTAGTTTGCACTTTGCAGAGAACTTCTGTTTTGCTTAGTTATCTAGCGAAAATAGATTTTTCCTTTGGTTCATTTGGCTTATCATAATCAATATTCAAAGTTGATGTTAATTAGGAATTCTTTGTAATATGCTGATAGTATATGCATGCCTATATCAAATTTAGGCCATCTCAGCTAATTTAGCTATGCAAATTTCTTATGCTGTACAGACAGCAGCAAGTTATCATGCCATTGCAATTGCACTTTCTTTGATGGAAGCATATCCTTTGAGTGTGCAACATGAACAAACAACCTTGCAAATTCTACGTGCAAAGCTGGGTCCAGATGACCTACGCACACAGGTAATTCAGCTCCTCTACCCTTTTACCTTTGGATAAAATGACTACTTTTGAGGATCATAGTACATCTTTTGTTCCTTGTATTTTTTTGTAACAATGTTTGCATCAAACCTAGAGCAATAGCAAATAGTTATTTAATGCTGTTGTTGAGTGTATATGTATATTAATATTGACAATTATCATTCCCATGCCAAACTTTGAGAAGAGTAATCGTTTATGTCCAAAACAAGTTATATGACTTTCTAATCTAGCAGTTATTAGCCTTGAAAAATGTACATTGTTGTTTTGAACTTTTCTCAGTCTGAGTCTTGTGAACCTAATTCTTCAGGATGCTGCTGCATGGCTTGAGTACTTTGAATCTAAGGCTTTTGAGCAACAAGAAGCTGCTAGAAATGGTACCCGTAAACCCGATGCATCGATTGCCAGCAAGGGGCACCTCAGGTGAACAATTGAACAACTGCATTTGATAAGTGATGGTGATTCATCATTTTGTTGAACATTAGAATCAATTTGGGCTACTGTTATCATCTTTCAAGTATTGCTGATTTTCTGTGTCAATTGCATCCCTAGTTTCCCTAGGCATTTAACTGAGATTCTTGGAATCCTGTGTCACTATATACTTGATACTTCCTGCCTAGCTTTTGCCACCCGAACTGGATTGGCTAGAATCTGATGGCATTTATACTTACCATAATTTGATTGAAATCCAAGATTTGCAGTCATTTTGTCAATTGACATCTTTCCGATAATGATTCAAATTCTGGAAGAAACTACAGTTTTCAAAATGATTAGAACTGTCATGAGGGAGAAACAGTTTATTGTTTGTCACCTCTCTATGATGCAGCAAGTTATCTGAGTGGTTATGGAGGTCATTTGGCTAATTGAAGCTTCTCAAACTTGTACTTTACAGTGTCTCAGATTTGCTTGACTACATTAATCCAAGCCACGCCGGTAGCGGGAAAGATGATGTGGGAGCAAAGAAGAAAAAGTATCTTACAAAGGTACATCTCATGGAAGACCTATCTTTTTTATTTTATACGTGTTGGAGAAAATGACTATAGATCTTCTTCATCACGTTTTTTCCAGATGAGGGGAAAATCTTTCCAGACCGATATGGCGTTATCTACAGCTGAGGTGACTCATAAAGGAGATCAGAAAGAAGCATCAGATGAGGAAGACAGAGAAGTTAATGATACCGAAAGTGCTCCCGAAGCAAATTCTGAATCATCATCCACTCACCCAGTTGATACCAAGCAAAATGTGGACGATGTATCTAATGATGGGACAAGACCTGAATCAAGAGGATCTGAAACAGAAAGCAAGAATCTTCTCGTTGCTGATGCTGCTTCTGGAATTGTCTCTTCTGAAATACCCGCTGAAGGCGATGATGGATGGCAGCCTGTTCAACGGCCCAGATCAGCAGGTTCATATGGGCGTAGATTGAGGCAGCGAAGGCCAACCAAAGTGTTTGGTTATTCAAGAAAAGACGATGTTTCTGAAGTGGAGCACAATAGACTTAAGAACAACTTTCAAGGCAGTAGATATTACCTTGTCAAGAGGCGCGGAACGTCTCCAGGAAGTTATGCAGATTATTATGTAGCAAAGAGCCAGCCAAGCAATAAATTCGGGAGGAGGGTTGTCAGATCTGTAGCATACAGGGTTAAATCTGTCCCTTCATCTGCCAAGGATAACGTTAGTGGAGGCGAATCATCCACGCCAACTCCAGATCATGGATTTGTTTCTATGCCAACCGAGGTTGGACTAATACCTAGGAAAAGTTCGATAGTAAACCTGGGTAGATCTCCTTCTTACAAGGAAGTGGCATTGGCTCCACCAGGTAGTATACCTTCATTGCAGGCTAAAGTTTTCCAGAATGAGCCTTCAAATGATGATGAAGCTGCTCAGGAAAGTGGGGAGAAAGATAGTATGACCAGAATAGAGAATGATACACAAAATAATCCTGTGGATGTAGAGTACGATTTAAAAGATGATACAGTAGCAGCCAGTATGGAGGACGATACAACTCTTCCCAATGATCTAATAGATAATAAAGATTCTGAAACTGAGCCTGCAGACGTGAAAACAGAGCAATCCGGCGTTCTTAATGTTGATCAAATGGAAGAAGAAAGTTCACTGCAGACTGATGTCAGGTCACATTTCGTTAATTCCACTGAAGTAAATCAGTTTGAGGACACACAACAACCATTTGGCGTGGGAAATAGTATGATCTCCACCTTGCATGGGGCTGATGATCAACGTGTGCAACCTACAGTCTCTGGTTCTACTGACAGTCGAGATTTGTCTATTAAGAAGTTGTCTGCTTCAGCTGCTCCGTTCAATCCCTCCCCTGCTGTTGCACGCATTGCACCATTGCCGGCTATGAATATTAACCTCCCTTCTGGTCCAGGAGCTGTTTGCCCTTGGCCAATGAACGTCCCTCTTCATCCAGGGCCCGGAACTGTCTTGCATAGTCCAATTGGCTCGTCTCCTCACCATCCTTACCCATCGCCTCCCCCAACGCCCAACATGATGCACCCATTGCCATTTATGTACCCTCCATACACTCAAGCTCCATCATTGCCACCGACCTCCTTCCCTATGACCAGTGGCCCATATCATCCCAGCCATTTTGCATGGCAGCGCAGTCTGAGCCCGAGTGCATCAGATTACATTCATGGACCTGTTTGGCCTGGCTGCCACCCAGTAGAATTTACCGTTTCACAACCCATAGTTGAGCCATTAACTGATTCAACAGTCGAACCAAAGAAGGAGCCAGATAATTCTGAGGGTCTGAGTTTGGGATCAGAATTGCCAGTGGATCTCAATTCCGGTGATGAGGATAAAAAAGAATTAAGATTACCGGCATCTGAGGCAGTTGAGACCTTCAGTGAAATCACCTCAAACGTATCAAGTGTTCCATTTCCTGGGAACCAATCGGCAGGCAGTCAACAAGAATCACGTAGACAGGTGCAAAAGGATGATAATGAGAAAACATTTAATATTCTGATAAGGGGTAGAAGGAATAGAAAGCAGACTCTCAGAATGCCAATCAGTTTGCTCAAGAAACCTTATAGTTCACAACCTTTCAAAGTTGTGTATAGCAGAGTTATCAGGGAAACTGAAGTTCCAAAATCGGTGAGATTTGCTTCAGATGATACTACTACAACAGCAACTGAAACCTAAATCTTTCCTTGAGCTTTTGTATACGATTATCATGGTAGTCAAGAAGAAGTGGATGAACATCAAAGTATCTGGCTTCAACAGATTAAGTTCCCATCCTAAAATGCAGCAGGTTAGTTCAAGTTTTGACTGCTATACTTTGTAGTTCTCTGTGGAATGAACGACCCTTGTTCAATCTTTCAAATACTTTAAGTTTGGTATTTATTTTTTTTGAAAATTTGAGTCAATGATTTTCTTCGTCTGCTAATTCCTTCTCTTTTCTTCTTTTTCCAGATTCGTCCTGCAGATTCAATTTTGGAGCTTAGCTGGTCTTTTCCGACCTTAGTCTTTCTCGTTTTTGGTCAGCATATGCTGGCAGTTTTGATGTTTTGAATTGCATAATGGAACCACCGCAGAGTCCTTTTTTCCAGGTCCAAGTTTTTTGAGATATCAAGGGCATCAGCTTCTTTTCTTTTTTCTTTTTTGGATATTTTTGCTTCAATTATTATCCCCATTCAATTGTATAGGTCAGTTGACTGACCCCTTCTTGAGTAAGAATTAGCCAAAGGATAGATCAAGATGGAATTCGTTGTTAGTTATAGCATTTTTCCTATTTCTTTTTTGTAGACAAACTTGATTAGATACTAACATAGACATTTGAATTTCTTGTATTCTAATTGCCGTTCCATATGACAAACATACTTAATCGAAGCATGCTCATCATTCAACATATATGTTACAGAGATGCAAAACTTTTCTTTTCTTCAAAATCTGAATTTCTATCATACCGTCTGCTACATACTATTCATTTGAAAAGTTGGATGAGGGAATTCAGGTTGGTCGAATCTTTTCATTCTTGTCAATGCTTCCAGAATTATGCAGGAAATCAAGCCGAGGCCAAGAAGGATCCCATAAGCTATCTTCCATGCTGGTCCTGCATCGCCCACATGAATCCCCAGAAACACATTTGTGACAGCTAGAAATATGACAAGCCTTCCTGTCCAATGGTGGTACCAGTTCCAGTATCGGCGTTTTTTGCTGTCCTTACTCGGTCTTGCAAAGAATGCGATAACCTAAAGTATATAAACCTCACAGGTCAGTCATTGAATCAGATTTTCAGGGAGTCCAATGCTTATAATAGCATATTTCAATTTGAAATGTCAGTTTCAGTGGCAAACCTGAAGTATGCTGAGTACCAGCACAAAAACTCCTATGGTTTTGTGTCCAACAACATGGACGTGCAGCTTGTTGTTGAGGGAAATTCCAATGACTGCTGCAGCAACTCCTAGTATAAATCCTATGAACTCAATCACTACATGAACATAGTACCATAAGGGTTCCCTATGCCTCAGGTATCTGCCACAGATTACTCCTATAGGAAGAAACAATCCCCACCCCAATAAACTTAATACACCATGCGCTTTCTTCATGTCTTCAGTCCTGTAAAAAGATGCGGCAATCCCTCCTGATGAGAGGGAACCCGTATTACCTGAAACACAGCAAGATTAAGAACTATTTCATGTTAAAATTCAGTTTTTATGAGACTTCGAGTTTTGATAACCTTAGTTACTGGTACCAACCTGAAGAAGAAGAAAAGTCGAAAACAAGGGCCGTTTTGTCATCATGGATGGTAAGATGGTGATGCAATGGATAGGCAGTAGAATAAGCTAGTAAGATTGGTTGCCTTTTAGGAAGATCATGGTGAGATGCATACTTCAACTGGAACGCCAAATAAATGGTTGCTCCATGGAGTGCAACATAGGGTGGTACACTAGTTAGAGGCAGTTCTCCTTTATCTGGTTTGATAGCTGAAGGTGTGAAACCCTCTACATAATACTGCTTGATTCTTGCTCTCCCTTCTATATTAATCCATCCCACCATACAGCTAGAATTCAGCATCATCCCGTTGGAAGAAAACCCGATTCCGACCCATCCGGTAGTGTATGTGGCTGACAGCAGTACGGTGATCAAGTGATCTTCTGTCTTTGAGTACTGCATTGTTGAAAACATAACCAAAGTAATCAACTCAATCAGCCAAATTAGGGATGTCACCATTTTTCAATATTTTCGTTGGCTTTTGTCAAGTTTCCCTTTTTAACTCGTAACTCAAAATGGGATCAAAATGTACAATTGTTGCTAACCAAAAGAAATGGAAATTGAAGAGATTCGGCCTACAATATAATTTATCTACAACTTTGCATTATTTAGTGGAGAAAAGTAGAAAATAGATTTTTTTTTTAATAAAAAAAGAGAGGAATATTGGGATTATGAAGTCCAATTTATAATACTAAGACCATTTGTACACCTTTCAGTTAACTGAAAGTGTATCTCTCATGAATCTAGTTTATTGAATTAACCATGTGACTTTTAATCCTCAGAGAAGCGAAACCAGGCAGTTTAATTTGGTATATATGGCCATGCACACATTAATCCTCCTAGGAAGAAGAACATGAAGATGGAAAAATATAGATAAAAGTAAAGTAGAACTTACTCTGATCACGAATGAATTCCAAAGACGTTTGCAGACCATATTGGGTAGATTGCTGTATGGAAGTGGAAGGAATGAAGAGAGATCGGTGCTACATACAACTGCATCATCAACATCATTCGCACTAACTTTTGTTTTTTGATTATAATCCAATGTGATGATTATGATGAGTAGAAAAGCAAACGTGAACAATTTTCTTAGTGACGAGATGTGCTTTGAGCTTCCATCCATGATGAACTGATGATGTTTGAAAATTTACAATGTGATGAAAAGAAAAAAGGGTAGTGATTTTGGAAATCAAGGATTTGGAATTAGGATACTATAGCTGTTGTTGAAGGTGAGACGTCGTGGATGGTTAGCTATGGTAGGGAAAAAAGGGGTGGTGGTTGAAGGTGGCGGGTGGCGGTCCTGATTTCCTTTCTCCGCCAAAGGCTTCAACTAACTAAAAAGATCTCGAGAAATGAATTGAATTTTGGAGTGATTGAAGTGCAGGCTTACAACTTACATTTTGTATTCAGTTCAGTTATTGCGTGAAATTGGGTCTAACTTGAGAGCTTTAAGGTTAGACTGTCTTTTCTGTTCCTACTGAGAACAAAAATGATAATTTTGTTGTCACCGGAATTTGGAGCATCTTAATTAATTATTCTCTCATTCAGTTTCAGAAATTCAAAATATTTGCAATTACGATTTTACATCGTTAATAAAAAAATAAATAAATCAAACGATTGATTGATATATTTATATCGATCTCAATCAATTAAATTAATAATGATAATGTATCTGTTTTTTTTTTTTTTTTTTTTTTTGAAGAACGGAGCAAAGTGAGATTTCGCACAGCAAGTAATTTTGGGAGTTTGTTGGAGTGCTCAAAAAATGCCCAGTAACATCTTCGATAATACTCTTTCTTATTAAAATTGAAAATTTAAATTGGACAGTAATTTTAGGATAAAAAGATAAATGTTCACTTGCGCTCGACTATAAGAATATTCATAACTAAATGCAAGATTTAAATAGAGATGATCTTTTAGAGAAGTTTTTTTTTTTTTTTTTGGGTTCAACTAAAAACAATGAGTCTCATCATTAATTTTAAACCATAGAGAGTATCATCATCTAAAATTTTCTTTTTTTTTATTCTTTTGCCCCAAGTTTTTTAATTAGTTTTGAGTATCATCTTCCTTCAATAGTTTTGTATGCATTATTAAAAAGAAAGCATCAAATCTTTCAGTTCGTTGCTATATGCAAATTAAAAGGCAGCCCCAAAACATAAAATTAAATAATAATAATAATAATAATAATAAAAATAAAAAAGGCACTAACAGTATTTTGTCAACTTAACCAATTCAGTTTTGGAATTTGTATAGTCTCATTGATTAATTGACTTTCAAAAAAAAAAAAAAGAAAAGAAAAAAGAGATAGGTCTCCTAATTAACCTTAATTGAATCCAAGTCCTTTTACATGTACGATACAGAAAGCAACCGTAACAAGAAGCTACATATTAAGGTGTAGGTTTTTCCTCGTCTTTTTAATTAGCTAAATTGGCACGGCAGAACAAACTGCCATGGGAGAAAGAAGAAGCCTATCAGAACTGCCAGAAGACATTATTCATCACATACTTTCATACCTCACACACAAAGAAGCTATAAGTCAAGTAAGTGTCTTAGCTAAGGAGTTCTTAACTGCGGTTCGCAGCCGTCCCCCTTTGGAAACTTTAGTAGTAGATACTCATTGGGAGCAAGAAAAGTGCAAACAAGAACTTGATTTTGTGTTTTCTACTTTGGTTACATACCACAAGGAAAATATTCATCTGGAGGCCTTCACTTTGAAGGCTAACTGCAGTCACCAGTTCAAGAATCTTTATAACCCATGTATCGAATTAGCCGTCGCTAAAAAGGGTTTGAGGATCCTTAATCTATCCGTGTATGGAGCCGCTTTGCCATCATCAGTTTTTCAGGCTGAATTCTTGGTGGAGTTGAGTTTAACTAGGTGTTATTTGGAGGGGCTAGGAAAAGAAGAAGAGAAATCACTATCAACCTCAATAACACCATGGTGGCCTAATCTCAAAAGACTAATTCTTGAAGATGTAACTTTCTATAAGAAAGGGATGTTTGAGGATATAGTCAAGGGATGCCCTTTGATTGAAACCATGGAGATGAATGGTTTAAGGTGTCCTTACCAGAAGAGTTCATTTAGGATCACCAATATTCATAATCTTAAGCAACTCAGTGTTAGGTTAATTCCGGGCACAACTGTTGAACTGTATGAATCCCCGAATTTGGAATCCGCGGCTTTTGGTTCACATAACCCTAGAGATGGTTACAACAAGATCATTTTTTGGCACTCTGAATATCAAAATCTCAAAAGCTTGTTTCTTCATGAAAACAGGAGTGCAGTTATGAGCCACAGTTTTGATATGAGCATGACACATAAATTCCCTCAGCTACAAGAATTGTCAATCCAAGGAGTCCAAAACTTCCAAACAATCAACATATCAAGTCGGTCGTTGAAGAAAATAAAGCTGTTAAGGATCTGTAATTTGCAAGAGGCTCGCTTTGATGTGCCTAACATTGCTGTTTTTGAATACGACAACTACATTGATAGCAAAAGCCGCGAGTTCTTAAGAAACAAGTGTTTTCCGGAGCTGTCATTTAATGTTGGTTGCGGCGGTGTCTCATCGAGAAAAGGCACATGGAATTCACGCATCATATTAGAATGCAATGACATCAAAATTATTACTTCACGGTTGGAAGAACTGAAGAAATTCTTGACCGCATTCAGAGGGTCTCAAACTTTGGTTACTCTTTATTTGCCATTATCAAGGAATAATAAGAATGTGGATGATGATATCGCTGATCAGGTTAGGACAGATGATTCTGTTGTCTTTGAAAAACCAGAGATTCGAGAATTTGTCATACACGAAAAATCCATAAGTAAGAGGAGGTCTTCTCTATCATCGGTTCATGCAGTTTTGCGTAGTGTGTTTTGGATTTGCCGACCTCAAACCCTAACATTTCAAAATTGGTCAGACTATGATCAATACCCCAAGCAAATCTATGAAATGCTGATATCTGGTGATCATCATCTCCATGATAAGTTATGGGACGTGACGAGTATTGAGATGTTCCAAGACACTTCCAAAAAGGGCGGACAGCCTCCGCAGCTTCATCAACCATCAAATTCTGAGGAATTCCTAAAGCAGTTAGAAGCTTACAAGAAGACCAGTACTACTATTGGTAAGATTACTATTAGTTTCCACTTAGAATGGAGAAACTAGACATCAGTAAGTAGGACTAATGATGAACAAAAATTAACTAGTAGTGAAGCAAAAAAACTAAGATCCTCCTTGAGACCTCTATATATAGCAGCAGTGTTTTAAGATAGGAGATACATATAAATTACATTCTTGGTTTGTTGGTTAATGTTTCCACGGTTTTCCCCTTTCGTTAATTGCTATTTGCAAGACAATGTCAAACACACCTGTTAATTTTGTTAGAGGTATTCATCGGAAGGGGACCAATAACAAAAAGAGTCCAATTACAAAACTCTTTCTTAATTGACATGAAGTAGTACGTAGTATGTACATTGCGGGGTTCACTCTCAAACATAGCCCTATGAATTCATCAATCAAAATTAGGTACACAATTTTCCAGAAGGCAAATAAACTTAATTTCACGGAGAAGAGTAAAAAAATAAATAAAACAATAAAAAAAACTGCTTCATCATGCATGTTGCCTCGATCCTTTCTTGTTTCCTCAAATCTTGGCATTTGTATCATCATCACTTGCTCTCCTTCCCTTCATCACTTCCACTAGCTCTTCTATGAGGGGTACGAATTAAAAACCCTAATGATTCTCAAACCCATGCAGAAAAATCACTCTCATATGTATATCTTTGTACTTATTGATGATCACCATCCTTGAAAAAATTCACCTATTTTGGCATCATCCTGAAAATGTGTTCCTCACCAGTTTTCTCATCAATCTTGACAAGCCATGTGCTCTTAATATTATTAACATGATCTTTTCTCTTAGCAATCCCGCCATTTTTCCTCTTCTCTCTTTTACGGTTATAATACTCATAGTTACTCATACCTTTCCCTGTAGAATATTGCTTCACACATCCTTCTTGATCATCATCATCATCATCACCAACAACAACGCCTCCTCTCGAAAAAATCCGGCCTCCTTCCGATAAAACTCGCCTACTACACCCTTCCACAAAATTGTTTGCAACAATATTCATGGACCTTCTTCTAGGGGTTTTCACATGATCATCTAGCTGCCCTAACAACCTACCATAATCCTCCTCATTATTGTTGCTCTTGCAATCCACTAAAGAGAAATCAATGTCTCCATAACTCGGTAACACCTGGGCCGGGTCCCCGGTCCTGAATTCGACCATGTCACCTAGCCCGGAATCATCAATCACTTGATGGCATTCATTCTTCTCCTTCTTCTCCTTCTGTTCTTTGTTGTCTTCTGGGAGAATGCAGACCAATTTGCCGCCGGTTTGCCTCGCGGCCGCGGCCAATGCCACGGTTGAGGTAGAAACTTCGGGTGTGACTTCAACCATTAGCTTTGCCCTCATTCCGGCTGCCAATGCTGATATGAATTCAATACTCTCTAGATCTTTGTGGTGATTTTCACAAGGGTTGCAATTCTCTTTTTGTTTCTTACACTACAACATTTAATTAATATAATCAGTTTCATTTTATCTTAATCCATTAATAACAAAGGATATCATATCCTATATTATAAGTCTTACGGTCCTTGAAAACCAACAAAATTTTTTCCAGTTTCTCCTATATATCTTCCTTCCTAAATGTTGTTCATTACAGGGGGAAAAAAAAGTAACGACGTCGTTAACGATTTTTCTTATTCTTCCTTCTTCTTTTCTTCTTCTTTTTTTTTTTTTTTTGAGGGGAATTTTTTGAGAGACCTAATCATGATGATGGATTTACCAATCTCCATACCCATGTAATCAAACAAATAATAAATTAGAGTTTAAAGAATTAATGGAATCTAAATTAAAAGATGCGTTTGTCGACATACCAGTTCGAGGGTATCAAGATATGCATTCGTTGCAGATTTTGCAGACCATTCCATCTTCCTCAAACACAATTGTTGTTTATTTATTATTTGGCAATAATAAATGTTTGACAATTAGTGTATAATGTCTGCTTTAAAGTTCTTAATTTTATTTTTTTCAACAATAATGACAAATGTAACAACTATTTTGATTAGTTGTTTTAATGGCTTCTAATTAGGGTGTCTATTTCTTCATTCGGTTTTTCCCTTATATATTATATGAGTGGAGGAGGGTTCAAGTAGTAGAACTGGAACCATTGGTTGTGTATGAAACCGCGGCCAAATATTTCGGCATACGCATAGAATCTTCTGTCTGTATTATCGTGTCAGAAATAGTGTGTATTTCATTATGGGACTACACGGTTTTATGCATAATTTTAAGTGTAACTTTTATGATCTTTATCTTCTTAAACTTTCCACATATCTCAAGCAAAACAGTTTTCCTAAATTTTTGTGAAACTTCGACTGCATGCATTTTCATAAAGCTTTCATTATAATTTCAGTAAATTGATCTCTGACTGAGTTTTTTTGGCATGTTTACTACGGATTAGAACTGCTTTGTGACAATTTGGATAGGATTGTATGCCAAATTTATTAAATGATAAAGTTATATTAGAAAAAAAAAAGAATCTTCCATACAAATTAATCTTTGGTTGCAGTTTGAGAATTGTATATTATCCTTAAACAACCTTTAACTTGCATAAGTTCATTTAATTGTATGTGTTTTTTTTGGAGGTTGGGGGGTTTACAACTTGCATGTGTTTTTTTTTGTTTCTGGGCAATATCATGTCTAAATGAGCTCACCAGTTAAAACACTAATATATATATTAGTATTATTACTGAGATTGCTCTCGATCAAATTAATTTAAACTCCTGTCGTCTTGCAATTACAACAAGTGCAACCGATGATTTGAACAAAAGAACTGGAATTAAGACCAATGAATCCAATGGCAATAAATTTAGCTAAAAAGAGATTTTTTTTATTTTTTATTTTTATTTTTGGGTTCAATAGGAGAATTAAAAGATATGGGACGTACAAAATGACGTTGCAGATCTATCTTTCATATATATTATTAATGTAGGAGTTCAAAATGTTACATTAATCCAAATACATAAATTCGAACACAAAATATTGCAATACTAGTATGGATCTTTGCTGATTTAATCATATATTTTAAGCAAAAGGATTTTCACCGACGTAATTCCCCGGAGGATCATAAGAACAAACAGCAAAAGTGTCGCCGGAAACACAACGAGAAATGGCACATCCTAATCTGACGGTGTCCCTCCACACAACTTGGGTATAGTGTCCACACATTTTGCCCGCCTCACATTTCATGCTGGCTCGATCGTAGGATCGGTGTTCTCTTATCCACATAGCCACCGCATCATTGGCGGTCCACTGGCTTCCGCCTCCCCAAAAGATGTTTTCCCCGTAAGGACCCTTAGAATGTACCATATTGCAATCCACGCTGCGCTGCTGGGCGTATTGTCGGGCGTAGGCGGCCAACTTCGCGTCCCACACGAGAGGCGGTTCGCCTGCGTGGAGACGCGCCTTGTTGTGCGCCGCGAGGAAAGCTTTCTCTTCTCCGGCCATTAACAAGGAACCAGCGGCATTTTGTATGGAGGACTCAACTTGGCCCAGGGCCGACGCTGATTCTTGTGCAATTTGTTGCACTTTTGGAGGGATGGTAGAATTAGCGACCGAACAAAAGCACGTCGCGAATAGTAACATGTAACTTATCAAAATGTTTACAGTTCCGGAAGAATTCCACGAAGAATCCATGGAACTACTTTTGTTTTTTCTTTTTTTTTTTTAAAGATTATGAAGATTAATGTTAGGGGTTTGCTTTTGCTACACAAACCTCCTACCCGAAGAGGAGAAAGAAGAAGAATATAAGCAAGCTAATCAAAAGTTTGTTACACAAAAAGAGAGGTATGAATTGCCTTAATAATCTTAAAAAATACACACAACAAGGGAATAGAAAATTATATATATATATGTATATATACTCTACATATATTCCACTGGCAGTCCTAAAATTTCGTCGTATTTGTTTGACCAGTAAATTTAGAGGCTGGTCTTCTACATAACTAGGAAATTGACTACCCAAATCTTGACTAGAAAGACATCACTTTTCTTTTTCTTTTACTTTTCTGTAGGCACATTGATGGTTTGCATATTTGCCTATACGAAGGGAAAAAGGAAGATTAATTTATCAGAGACGATATATATTATCAATAACCGAAAATGATGGAGGAAAAAAAATACAAAGAACACTTCACTCGAAGGAACCTTCATTTATTATTAAGTAGTAGAAATACCCCCAAATTGATTAAACAATTCTTGAATATTTAAATAACTAATGCATTATATATGATTATTAAAATGGCTAAGACCTACATATATAATGCAACTATTTTGGAAATTACTGAGCATAAAATTTATTAAACTTTGAACAATTGATCATCGATCTTAAGGTACGTATAGCAAGTTAGCTAACTAGCTAGCAGCAATTGCAGCATCCTTGATGAGCTGAAGTGATTCTTGAATATCATCAAGCAGTTGGTGAGGGTCTGGAATCACGCTTTCATCAACCGACAGTACCACCGACATCTTGCTCGCGTAGCTTTGATAATTAATCATCAATGCCTGCAAATCCCACGTATATAACGTTCATCCATTAATCATTTGAGAAGAACTTCGTAAGTATACAATGACTTAGAAATATTCATTAATTGTTCTCTATACTTACATGGGGCTGACCATAGGAACCAGAAGCCAGATAAGAAATTTTGTGGCCATAAAACCCTATTTCTTCTTGGGGTCCAACTAAATTGGAGAAGCACATTGTTGTCCTGGTGATTATTTTGTGGGATAATGCACTTGATGCCTGTTCCATGAATTCAAATTATGAGAGCTCAAACCCTAACTCATTCACTTTCTGTGTTTTTATTTTCCTATAATAAAAGAAATTATTCTCTCGATTCCAAAATATGAGTATTGTCTTGTTGTGCTAAATAGCTCAATGTACAAAACCCTTATTTTGGAATGGAAGTAATTCTTAAGGTTGAGAAATCTAAAATTTGCAATAGTTTTTTTTAGAAAAGGAAAAACAAAACCATACCTTGATCCCAAGGAACTTGAGGACAAGCTCAGAAATTGAGAAAGTGTAGACAGCCTCAAGAGAACGTTTCTTCCTGTCAATGGTGGATTTAGCCTCTCTGACATAATCCAAAGGATCATCTCTTAATTCAATCTTAAATGGAAGCAAAACAAATCCAATCCAATTCCCCCATTTTGCTTCTGTGTCTTTCTCCATCATATCAGCCAAAGCCTGCAAAATTGATCCCATTCATCAATTCAGTTCATTAACAAAAAAAAAAAAAAGAAGGAAGGAAAATCATGGTTGTAATTTTGAAAGCTATGTATTACTATAATTTTATTATTATTAATATTATTTTTTGGGGGAACAGAAACCGCATATAAAGAGAATTAACTTAAACAAAGGGGCTGTGCTGATTCTTTTTTCTTTTTTTTTTTTTAAAAAAAAACAAATTCTGGGAAAGGTACTAAAAAACATATATAAAAATATTGGGGCTAACCTGAATCCCGGGAGATGGCCTTAAGTTGATGAGAAGGGTTGATCTAAGTCTGATATTCTTTGGCAAATTGTTGTTTTTCTCTGTTGCTCCATTGTCATGTCCCTTTTCTTCAGCTGAAAAATCCGAAAAAATGAAATATTGAGAATTTTAGAAGATTAATTTTATTCTAAATTATTTCTCAGCAATTAATACAGATGAAAACATCACTACTGATTGAAGACTTACCATATCTCCTGTTAAGATATCGTGACAAACCAGCCTGTGTAACTCCCAATGCAACGTCATTTATCGTCTGTTCTCACCCCAAAGATAGAACAAAAGTACAAAACCCCAAATTAGCAAATGCGAAAAAATGAATACAAGCAAGCGTCTCTTTTTTCATACTGTGCACGGTGTCCTAATTTACCCACAAACGAAATAATTGTTAACTCTAAAACAGTAAAAACGACATTTATTATTTTCTTTTGGAACAGACGAAATATCATTTTGTAACAAGATATACTTACTACTTACATTAATTCAGTAGTAATATTATCATGAGTAATTTACGAGCTTACCATTTTCATGACGTTCTTGATCAACTTCATGTCGTCCAGGCTAACAACCCGGAAAACAATCCGTCGGGGCCTGAATTCCGACCCCGGCAAAGCCTTGATGGGCGTATCGGTATCCTTCAAGAAAAAGGTAGTAGCTCCGAACATGACAACATCAACCAAAGTGTTCCACATCAATTCCACCAAAAACCATATCCTCTTCACGCATTCCCAAATCATCCCAAACAATTTAATACCAGGAGTGCTCCTGTTGGTAGTAGCACTCTCCAATATTTTCTTCTTATTTTTATCTTGGCCCGGAATTGTGGGTAGCTTTTCCGGGTCATCGACCTGGCGGGTGCAAGCTAGCAAAAGCGACATGAGGGACGTGCCGTCTCCCAGAGAATGGTGGATTCGGAAAATTCCAAACCCTCCAGTCCGGCCAATCTCGGAGCTTTCGAGGTTGAGGATATGGAGCTCCCATAAGGGTTTGGATTTGTCGAGGGAAGATTTGGTGAGATTATAGACGTATTCCTCGAGGATTTTCTCGGGTGACCCGAATTGTTCCAAGTCTAGAGGAGTTATGTCTCGAAGCAGGACGTGCTTTTCTATATCTACTTTTGTTCGAACCCATTTCATCTCTCCCGTTTTCGCATCCGTTACCTGCATATGTATGTATATGTATGATGAATTTAAATCGGTCAATCAAAATTCTCAAATAAATAATTTGCTGAAATATCATAAGATGGGGAGCTACAAATGTATAGTGAGTAGTAGTTAGTACTGAAGTATATGCTATATTTAGACATGACAATTAATTTATAAACTGACTTTTTCTTTCTTTGACAACTCGCATATGAAACTCATTAGTATAAATTATTAGTGCTTCTTTCTTTTTTCTTTTTTTTTTTAATTAACTTTATGGTTGTAGTAGTTTTCTGATCTTCCTCTATCAAAGAGAGGGAGAAAATTAGGTTAATATGGGCTATTTAATTTAATTAATTTGCCGAACAGTTTTCATGGAAGTATGCATGATGCATTTGGAACTATTTAAAGAGGTCACGGGAGCTGAGGGCATCTCCGCATACGCAAACAAAATACAACCACGGGGGAAATTTTTGGAAATATATGGGCTTTTTCAGTTTCCATACAACCTTTTTTTTTTTTTTGGTGGCTAGCAAAATCTGTACAAGCAGTGATGGAAAATTTTCAAATCACGGGTCAAAAATAGGATTATTTAACCGTCACCGGAGGGTCGAACTGAAAAAATTTCAAATAACGGACACCCTACTAAGAAAAAATTTGGCCAAATCCGACCGGTTGGGGAGTCGATCGACCAGCCTGACCCCCCTTAAATCCGTCACTGTGTACATGTAAAAGTTTTTAGCTATCCTGATTATAACGAGAAATATGTAGAAGTAAAAATGTTTTTCATTTTGGGTACAACCATATGAAGGCTATGAACAAAATGAAAGGTGATACTTAGGGGAAGCGTACAGATACAAAATGAAATATTAGCTTCTATGCGTTAAATTGGTTGTTCTCTACCGGAAAGATGTATATAGCTAGCTAGTCTCTACTAGTGCTTAATAAAATCAACTTTTTCTCTGAGATTGTAAGGGAGTACTAAATATGCTTTCGTTGTATCTCAATTTTAATATCTCTCATATGCATGAAATAAAGTTATGCCTCACAGACCGAAAAGATTAGATCATGTAACACATCTCAAAAAACGTAGTAAGTGATTATTTCATACAAGTAAACTTAAAACTTTGAAAAAATAAAATTAACTTAATTAAGTAAACATGAATATAAAAACGCACATGCAAGCTGGAGAAGCGAGGATGTTTTTGGATACTGAGAACCAGGTTATCTTTGATTAACCTGGGACAAATAGGGGAGTCTCCCCCCATGATAGCCGTGACATGAACATTGAAATCAGGCTCATGGAACAATCTTGCTGATGGGCTCAATGGTTGTTCATCTTCTTCTGCTTTTTTGTAGCTCTTTCCTGCACCCTTTTTTGTTTGGATCGGTTTAAGGCTTCCTAATCTTCTCCATCTTAATCCACCCGAAGAATCCATTAATTAATACTAGAGACCTAGTCTAGTTAGAAAAATGTGAAGAACTAACTGAAAACTCCCCAAAGAACAAAGCGCAAAAGAGTTGTGTGAGTCTGGAAAGAAGAAGCAATGAATTGTGAATAAAAACCTATGGGCCGGACTGATGATGTCTCTATTTATAGAAGGGGGTGTTTAATACATATTTTGATAGAGTAATGAAGTAAGTACGTGGTACGCGAGTCGTATCGTATGTCTCATCAATCATTGACTTAAATAAAAGAGGAAAAATTGGTTCAAGTTTTCATGCAAAAAGAAGAAAGAGCAGAAGATAAAGGAAAGGGTGGTCTTCTAAATTGATCTGGAATTAATTCTTTCTTTTTGGGGTTTTTCATTTGGTTCTGTGGTGTGGACATCAATCTCGAGTATGCTGTGTGGACACATATATAATTCATATTTGTTGTGAGTTGTAACAACTGATGAAGATAAAATGAATAGCGCATTACGTACGTCATTTTGACTTGTATAGTAAACCAGCTAGCTGATATATAATTGGTGCGCAAAAAAACCACAAAACTTTTCATTTCATTACATTTGTTTTGTTTTCTTTTTTTAAGGCTCATCTTTCAAAAACTCGAAGAATATATAAGATGATGATGATGATGAAGAAGATCTGGAATTGGATATACGTGGTGATGTTGGTTGGGTTAATATATGGCTCCAAAATCATACCTCATTTTATGTGGTTGGTTGGTTGGCATTCAGGCATTTGGCAGCAGCAATGCAATTAACCCCCCATCATCAATATCACCACTCTATATGAACACTACTCAACCAACCAACATTTTTTCTACTTGTTCCATAATTTTCTTTTGTTCATAAAACGTAAGTTTGATAGAAATAGTAACCATAAGTTGGTTAGGAGTTGGGAACTAGATTTATATCCCAATTCACGTATCTACCTAGCTAGTTTCATATACATTCCAAAGTTTATCAACTCCTGAACTAGATTTTGATTCATCAAATATGTAAAGCAAGTATATATACTTACAACAAATGGATAAAATTGTGGCGAATCCCTCTAACCTTGGTTTTGCAATGTATTCTTTAAAGAAATATACTTAGTGTGTTTGCGCCTCTACGCTATTCAAATAGATAGTATTCTTCCTATCCCACAATTGTACTAAAATAAAATGTGAAAATCAGTTTCCCTTGAACCAAAATTAAATTAGAGGGTTTTTTGTCGTGGATAAAATATATGCATTGTGTGACAAGATATATAAAAATTATTCCCGACGTTCCAAAATTATTGTTCAGTTTTATTAAGATACAATAATTAAAGATTTATTCCCTTCGTCCCAAAATTATTGTCCAATTAGAGATTTCACTTTTATTATAATTTGAACTAGAAATGAAAACTCAAACTGGAAAATAATTATGAGACACAGGGAGTATTAATTAAAAGATTTTTGTCCGTGGATAAAATATGTGCATTGACTGTTTCAAAAAAAAAAAAAAATTTACTACGTGCATTGACAAGATATATAAAAGTTACTAGGAATATGGAGGAAGAAATGTAGAAAAAGAAAAGAAAGATGTTTCCCAAAAATGTTAATGCTGGAAAACGGATAAAAAATTCAAAAAAAAAAAACTCTCTCCCTGAACTTAGAAGCATCGGGTCGGGTATGGGAAAGAAAAGACTCCGGCGAGCTAAGTTCAGCTCCTTTGACCGGCGATCAAACTCCGAAGAGCCGTCCTCGTCGACCACTAGTGAACGGCGGACCAAATCTCCGAGGCGCAATCGTATTCGAAGCACGATACTGTTTCTTCTATTCGTCGTATGTCCCGCCATTTCCGTTATCTTATACCGCAGAATCAGTTCGCCGTCGCAATCGGTCAGCGAAACAGACCTTCCAGATGTCTACCGGAGGGGACTCGTCAAAGCTGACGTCAATTACCGGCAAGTTCTCGACGTAAGGCACTTTCCACACTGTTAATATTTTTATTTTTATTTTTTTTGGTTAATTATCGACATCGTCCTGGAATTTTGAGTATTATTTTCTTTCTGGCTTATACAAAAAAAGTTTTTTGATTGTGTTGCTACGCGAAGGAATGCAGGAGCATGTGAAGGTTTCAGCAAATGTGAGTCGGCGGCAGTTTGAAAATTCTGTTCTTGCCTACATTACTCCATGGTACTACTATTTTTGCTCCTTAAGATCATCTCAACTAAATTCATATTCTCTTTTCCTTCTTTTTTTCCCCCACATTGTTAATAGGCCTGAAAGCTTTAATGTTTAAGATCAGAAATGATTGAATCGAAATCATTTGCGGCGACAATCCCGTGGCTGGAAATTTTATTTTATTTTTTTATTAAATACTGTCGCTGGGTTGAGTAGTCCTTAGCTGATCAAATATACGAATTTACCATGTTTTATCACAGAAACTATTATTGCTTTTTAAGATTATATAGGGATGGGATGATGAAGAGATGATTTGTTAGATAAAGCTAATGACTCTGCGTAGTATTTTTTTGTTGATCTTTATCTCCTTGTGAATGAGTAATGATGTTACATTGTGGTAGCCTCACGATTGGTTGATATAAATTGTCTATAAGGGTCACTCACGTCAGTTGCTATGATAATTCATGAGAATATTTTCACTTGTGTATGAGCGCTTCCTATGATGTTCCTTGCGTTTTGTTGTACTTGTACCCTTTATTCCTGTTGATACAAAACTTAATTTTTCTCTGGAAATGGTACGGGTTATTTGGTCAGAAGGCAATGCAGCCATCTGTACTGATTGACACACTTGCAAACTTCAAGGATATTGTATCAGATTTCATGCTTTAACGGCCACATGGTGCAGGAACTCAAAAGGATATGACCTGGCCAAGAAGTTCAACTCTAAGCTGACTCATCTATCTCCTGTATGGTATGACCTCAAAAGGTAAAATCTGCATGCTGATTCGATGCAATTCGTCTATGATATTAAGAATATTTGTTATGTCGTTCCTTTTGCGTGGGATTGTGAGGGAGAACGTTGAAAAAATGCTTCCTCGTCTTTGAATCAGAAATTTACCTCTAGCTAATAATTCTGCAAGAGGGATTCTAAAGAAATGTTCTTTCTTGATTCTATTTTTATACCATTCACATTTGATGGCAGTGAAGGAAGCTCCTTTGTGTTAGATGGAAGGCATAATGCTGACATTGGATGGATTTCAGAAATTAGAATGAACAGTAATGCTAAGGTATTGTCAACTTACTTCTTCCCAGTATATTATTTATTTTATCCACTATGCTTAGCACATTATGTTTGAATTTGAAAGAATGGGATATTAGAAGAGAAAACTGCATCCATGATGGGATTTGATGAAAAATCCTTCTGTACCCTCCAGCACATAAATTACCTTTTTCTAGGGGAAAAAAAATGTAGTCTTTATATTGGGACATGTATCATGAACCAGGTCTGTTTACTCTTGATAATTGTAGAGTGATGAGCTATATTTATAACGAAAAATAAAAAATAAAAAAGCTTTTTTTCTTTCTTTAAGTAAATTTCCATTGTTTTAGGCCAGCCAAGCACTTGAATCTTCCACAGAAGCAATTTTTTACGGCTGAACGTCCGGTCAATCGGATAAGTGTAATTAAAATATCTGGGTCTTTGCTGAATAGAAATGTTACCTTTTCCATGATGCTTCTGTAGATATTACCTAGAGTGGTTTTGGAAGCAATGCCCATGGATTTTCTCACGAAGAAGAAACAAAGGAAAAAGGTGATTAACCTCATTGTGGAAGAATGCAAGTAAGTGCAAACTTCTCATTGGATATGTTTTAGTCCTGTATCACTGTGATCGCTTTGTCTTCTGGCTTCATTTTTTAACTATTTGTATTTCTAAGCATCCATGTTCCAGATAACTGTCATTGTTGAGCATCATCTATGTAACAGCAGAGAATATCATCGAATATTTATCATGTACATATACTCCCTCTGTACCAAAATTATTGTCCAGTTTGGATTTTCACTTAATAGTTCAATTTGTACTGAAAGGAAAATCCAAACTGGACAATAATTTTGGTGCAGAGGGAGTAATTTCTTTTCCAGAATGACTGTCTATCCAATATCAGTTTTTTTCTTGCCAATTAAGTTTTGCTCCATTAGATCTGTATCTCTGAGTTATTGTGTGAGTATAAGGACAAGTTTCTTTAAAAATATGAAGGTGTGTTCTACTGATGAAGTGATGGGAAATTTGTTGTTGCTTGTGGGGGTGGGGGGTGGTTGGTGGAGGAGGATTTGTACATGTTTGGTCATCTGATTCACAAATGAAAGCTTCCAGTACGTATTCAGTTCTGCTACTTTCAGATTTTAAGATCTGAATTAATTGTCGTCTTTAGTCTTTATCATGCTCATTGTGTCATCATAAGTAACGAACTGAACTGATTTGCATTGGGTTACAGTTCGTGTATTACTTGTTTATCTATCCACTCTCATTTTTCTGTTTGTCATAATGTAGTCTCTTTGTTCAGGAAATTCGATTATGATGGTATTGTACTTGAGTCATGGTCAAGATGGGCAGCTTATGGTGTCTTGCACAAACCAGAAATGCGGATGATGGTAACATTTTCATCAAACTGTGTTTTTTTCTCTTCTCTTAGAAACAGCCTTTTGAGAATTGCACTCCATCTCGTGATGTTTTATGATTTCTGGAAAGTCTCACCCTAAGAAGCTTAATTTTGTAAATTTGCAGTATCTGGTGCATGTTATTTACAAACTGTATATATTCTGCTACATAGCTATCTCCTGGTTGGTTTTTGATTTGATAAATTTTTTGTTTCTTTTGAGAGTCTAGGCCTTGCAATTTATAAAGCAGCTGGGAGAAGCTATGCATGGAGTGAGCACAGAAAGAAATGGGGAAAGTCTACAATTGGTGTATGTTATTGGACCACCATATTCAGATCAGCTGCAGTCACATGATTTTGGACCTGAAGATCTGTTAGGCTTGAGTTCAGCAGTAGATGGTTTCTCTCTGATGACATATGACTTCTCAACTCCTCATAATCCTGGTCCAAATGCACCTTTGAAGTGGATTCAATCCACCCTGAAGCTTCTACTTGGTTCTGATAATTCTGGTCAGGGTTTGGCCAGAAAGATATTTGTCGGCATTAATTTCTACGGCAATGATTTTCTACAGTCAGGAGGTATGATGGAGGTTGTAATCATATAATATAGTTGCCATTGAGATATGCTTTTGTGTGTCTTGCTTGTTCTCCCTGGTGAATCTTTTCGTTTTACAAGCTATTTAAACAGTTAAAATCGTCCTTTCAGTTTACTTTAGAGATATGATTAGGTCAGTTTTAAACGGCTTGAGATGAAGCACCACTTGACAAAAGTTATGAATTCTTTACTTTCTGTCAGGATCATACTTCATAAGGTAGTCGTAGAGCAGTTAAGCCACATTGGAATACTCCCAAGTCCAACCCCCAAAAAAAAAAAAACCAAAAAAAAAAGAAGAAGAAAAAAGAGAGAGAAAGGTGAATACTCCCAAATCCCTTATCAGTTGATCGTTAGAAAACATTTTGTGAGCATGTACCTACATTTAGCCCTTCAAGTGTCTCCAATTGATCCATGGTTGTCTATGTGGTTCTCCTTTTGACTGAGGAAATGATTTGATGATACACCCGTTGGTTACATTTCTCTTATTTTAGCTTACTAAAGGCAATCAAAAGAAGTGTTCTTTCACATGTATCAAAGATATCTTTGTTTGAAAGAATTCATGGGATTGATTGTCATAACTTAAGATACTCATTGATAACTTGCAGAGGGTGGAGGACCGATAGTGGGGAGGGAGTATCTATCTTTACTGGAGCAGCATAGACCTATACTCCAGTGGGAGAAGAATAGTGCGGAGCATTTCTTTATTTACTTGGATAACAGACGTATCAAGCATGTCGTGTTCTACCCAACTTTGCTGTCAATTGCCATGCGACTTGAGGAAGCTCGTTCATGGGGCGCTGGCATCTCAATTTGGGAAATAGGGCAAGGATTAGATTACTTTTTCGATGTACTATAACTGTCACCTTTCTCTTTAGATTCTGTTGTCTTTGTAAGATGAAATTTTGTTAGTTCACTTAATACATAACTGAGAGTTTTGCACTATCTAGTTGGTGTAGTAAAATTTACAAGCTGATCACGTTTCTAGGTTGTTGGATATTTACATTGGTTCCGCCTCGTATGCATGTAAACCTTTCTTTCTTTCCATTCTCCCAGTTCTATACGGGAATCTTTTTATTACTAGTTTTTGTCTGCTTGGCTTATAATTTCCTTTCCTCTACAGATAAGTGCCCTGTAAGATAAATGCTTGATTTTGGCGTACAATCAGATGGATGTACGATTGAACTGTGGTACGTGAACTGGTTAATGTTGTACTACTATTACATTAGACCATCAAGAAGTTACCAAAAAACATTTTTCCAGAAGAAAATTATCAGCCACAAAAATATCCCAAAGTGCTGAAAAGTCCATCATCATCATATTATATATACTACGGCCAGCAACATGATCATCACAAAACACTCCGATCCTCACTTCCCACGTGTCATTCATCTAGTGGTTCACCATTCATCCTGCTTTCCAGTCAGCAACTCACCCTCTCAAACTCAACTGAAGAGTAAGCAAACTAAGAATCAGCTGCTTAAGCTTCCAAGGAAAAAGATTTTCAATATTGAGCTCAATTCAACTTGGCCTTCACAGCAATATCTTCTGATTACCCCAGAGTTATGCTATGGAGGCCCTTAATGCTGCTGGTTTGACACCTTTATCTGTTCTTTCAGAAAAAAGAACTGAACCCAGAAAAGTCCCACATTTACATACCATTTCTCAGCTGAAGAATTTGCCTAAAGCAGCCAAATTATCAGTCTTTTCTCCAAGAAATATCAATTCGGGTGGTGGGTTAGTTCTTCTGAATTGTCTGCTTGGAAATGGATTAGCAAGAGCTCTCACATATGAGGAAGCTTTGGAGCAATCGGTGGATGGATTCTCCAGCTCTGAATTTGATTCTATTATCGATTTCATAGTAAACAATCCCCTGGTTGCAGGTGCAGGTGTAGCCATTGTGGCGGTGCCATTAATTTTGGCTCAAATTTTGGGTGGTAAACCCAAGGCTTGGGGTGTTGAGTCTGCTAAATCTGCTTATGCAAAATTAAGTGAGGATGTAAACGCACAGTTGCTTGATATAAGGCCTCCAGCTGAATTAAGGAAAGTGGGGAGCCCCGATGTGAAAGGTTTGAAGAAGAAGGCTGTTAATGTTGTCTACAAAGGTGATGACAAATTGGGATTCTTAAAGAAGCTGTCTTTGAAATTTAAGGAACCGGAGAATACTACATTGTTCATCCTGGACAAGTAAGAATTTGTTTATGTATACATGGTTCTTTTTGGTCCTGTTTTGATTGATTGTGTATCCAATTATTCATTGGTTTGCGAGAGTTCGATTCTCATTCTATTCATCAATGAATATTAGTTGTTTAACAAATCCTAAATACTGCATGTCTTTTGGCTTAATACTTTTTGAACCCAGTTTCTGAAGCATGTCTTGGATTGAGTTGCTACTTATGAAACTTATTCTTCTGCCAGAAAGGGAACTTTATTTGTTTAACATTGACAAACAAATTCAAATCATGAGCTGTTTAACCTTTTATGAAGCCAGATTTGATGGAAACTCTGAATTGGTTGCTGAGCTTGTTACATCAAATGGCTTTAAAGCTGCTTATGCTATCAAAGATGGAGCTGAAGGCAGCCGAGGATGGATAGTAATATCCCTGGACTAATCTATCCTTTTCGTTTTGGGATCATCATATACATAATTCTGGTTAAGTCAAAACTCATATTGGGTTATTTCCGAAATGCAGAACAGTGGCCTTCCATGGATAAGTCCAAAAGCATTCAGCCTTGATATCAGCAGTCTGACTGATGCTTTCAGTGGTTCAGTTGGGGTAAAATGCTTTAATTTTTTGCCAGCTTCTTGTAGCTTCATTTTGTGCAGAGTTGGATGTGAATGTTATCTTCATTTTGTGGTCTTCAGGGGGGGTCGGATTCATTAGCGCTGAACCTTGGCATTGTTGCTGCTGCTGCTGGATTAGGAATACTAGCATTCACAGAGGTTAAGATCTCTTCTAACATCTTAATCAGCTTTTTCTGGATCATTGGGCTAATCTTTTTCCATGGCTTTTTTAGGTCGAGACTATTCTCCAAGTCCTGGGTTCGGCCGCGCTTATTCAGGTCATCAGCAACAAGTTTCTGTTTGCAGAGGTTTGTCTATTACTCCCTTGTAAGTTTCTACAAGTATGGCATTAAATATTACCAGTTCCACCAACATAAAAGAACACACTGAGCTGCTCTAGTCTTAGACTCTGGAGTCCGGACTTTCATTAATTCTGTGTAATGTAATTCTGTAAGGTTAGCAGATTAATTCCAATGATCAAAATGTTGATTTGAATGAGAGAGCTCCTAAACAGTTCTTTCACTGTAAAATTCATTCCATAAACAGAAGTTACTGTGCTTGTCCCGATTCCCGCTTAAAATTCACCAAGGCTTAATGTTTACTTAATTGGTCCTGAGGACTAACCTTAGCCACTTGAAGCCATGTGCACATTTTTAACTTGTAAGGAACTTTGTTGAACCTTTTGGTCCACTGTTTTTGACAGGATAGGAAGAAGACTCTACAACAGGTTGATGAGTTTTTGAGCACAAAAGTTGCTCCGAAGGAGCTTGTAGATGACGTTAAGGTAACTGATCATTCAGAGTTAGCTCTTAATTCATCATAATTCCTGCCTTTACAGCCTTTCACATTTAGTTTTAATTCTATTCTGTTCAAGTAAGGGTACCAAAATATTCAAAACAACTCTTATTCTGTTTTCAGCAAATCGGGAAGGCTCTTCTGCCGTTGCCTGTGACCAGCAAGGCTCTACCTGCGGCAACCGAGGCCAGCCCTGAGGTAAATGATGCAGTAGTACCATCCAAAGTCGAAGCAGTAACCGAGGTGAAGGAGGATGCTGCTGCTGCAGCACCATCTAAAGTGGAAACAGTAACTGAGCAAAGTAGTACGCCAGAAATCAATTCGGTCCCTAAAGCTAAAGCCGAAACAGATACGCTGCCGCCAATTTCAACTCCACTTTCGCCTTATCCTAACGTAAGATGTCTGCACCTTTTTAGTTAAATCTTTTTAGCTAGAGTCTGAATTCACATTGCAGTCTGACCATGGCCTTTTTATACACTTGAGAACATTGTCACTCGGAACTCTTAGATTCTCATTTGACTTGCAACACTTTGATAGAGTTTTCTTTTGGTCGACCCGAACTTTTATTTCTGCTTTTTCAGTTGCAAAATAACTCAAGAATAGATTGATCTCATACAATGGATTTATGGAAGTAAACAAAATTACTACCTTGAGATAGCATGACATTTCTACAACCTAGGAGCATTTGGCCTCTCTCTTTTAGGTTCAGTTCTGTTTGTATATGCTTGCATTTTTATTTTAAGAGCAGTAATGATTGCTTGTTTGATGTGTCATTTGCAGTATCCGGATTTGAAGCCTCCCACATCGCCTATGCCTTCACAACCATAGATTTGTAAGCTAGGTTCGACGAGATTCACTTCTTAACGGGTTCTGTTGAACACTTGTGCGCCTTAAACGCAAGATTTTTTATTTTTATTTTTTTTTGGGGACAACTACACTCTCTGGAAAAGCTATGGTGATGGTCAAAAGTCAATGGAGGGTACCTTTCGACAATATTAGTTGCGGGATCGATCTTTTTCGTCTTAGTTTGGTTTCGACATTCTTTTTTAATCAATGTTTGTGTAGTTTACAAGTGTTCAGAGGTTGTAAATGTATGTGGTATATCACAAGTGCCAAATACGGTACTTACTACTTAGATTCTCTCTAATTAACTGCAGTAGACATGCAGCCAAATATATTTCATATTTTTCACGTAATGAATGGCTTCGTCCAGCATGGAAGTCGTATCCATTTTAGTCCGGTCGCTTTTTTTTATAGTTATTTTTGACAAGAACCAACTACAAGTGCCTAGAATATTATATGGGCGGGGTCTATGGAAAAGAAAATACAACTACTACTACGGGGAAAGACTCCACATGTGCATGTTCAATCCACTTGTCTACCCTTGAAAGGGCCTCATTTGGCTACGACTGCCGAATATTATATGGGCGGGGTCTATGGAAAAGAAAATACAACTACTACTACGGGGGAAGACTCCACATGTGCATGTTCAATCCACTTGTCTACCCTTGAAAGGGCCTCATTTGGCTGCGACTGCCTCCTACCCTGTAGGAAAGTATGGCACATGTGCATGTTCAATCCACTTGTCTACCCTTGAAAGGGCCTCATTTGGCTGCGACTGCCTCCTACCCTGTAGGAAAGTATGGCAAGTGATAAATCGCTACCGTGAAGGTTCGAACTCCCGTCACAGCAAATAAGTGCCAGAATCCTTACCATTGGGCCGACCCATCCCGTCGCTTATTCTTCTTACCCCTGAGCATTTTTGTACTGTTGGAAAAGAGTTGCCTGAATTCTTTAATGATAACTTCAACCGGCCACACGGACTTAGAAACGTGACCATCGTCCTTTGCCTCAGCAGTTGCAGTAGCAAATTGCATCAGAAATTTTCCACGATATCTTGTTAATAATTACAATTCCATCTCTATCAAAGAAGTATCGAGTAGCTTTTGCAAACTTTCACTCTCATTTTCAAACTCATACATGCCAAAAGAACATAATTTCCTCAACATCCCATAAAAGTAGAGTATTGTTTCTTAAACTACCGAGAATTTTTTTTATCTAAGAGACATAACTTGATATTTTGGAACAGAAGATGTCTCAAAATATAACAGTAACAGATGTACAAGTATGTACGTAACCAATGGCCCTGCCGAGAAGAAATTTGGCCTTGTTTGGACAACCTTCCATTTTGCATTTTCACTCATTTTACCTCTTAAACACAAAATCCGATAAAAAAGAAAACATCATCCAAACAATTTTCTTATTTACATTTTAAATTCCAACTTAAACACTTTTTGTTAATGTAATGACCATTTTAAAACTATAAATAGTTCAGTGACAAATTTGGTAGGATTCCGTTGTTGAGTGATTGTTTTTGGAAAAGTTCTTTTTTGCAGTGATCATAATTGACAGTATTTAATTGTTTTGTGATGACTTGTACTTGATATTTCAAAATGTAGTTCAAAATACTTTTTTTTCAAAACTAACATCCAAACAACATTTTTATTTCTCATTTAGTTTTCCATTTGAAATATTTTCCACTTTTAAGTGGCAAAATAAAATGTAAGTTGACGTCCAAACAATCACTTCACCTTTCAAAATTGACTAACAAAAGAAAAGTTGCTTTAAATAGTGTAGGTAAAAGTGGATAAATAGACCTAACTGATATATAGGAGTAATTTCTAAAAATAACTGATACTCCCTCCGTCCTATAATTATTGTACAGTTTTACTAAAATGAAAGATTTTATTTTTGGTCAAACTTAACTATGGTTTACCTTAAACAACCGGATATACCCTTACATAAGTAATTATTTAACCACTAAGATTTTATGGATAATGTTTTTTACTAAGGACAAATGTGTAACTTGATCCATAAAAAGTCAAATTGGACAATAATTTTGGGACAAAATTTTTTGGGCAAAATGGACAATAATTATGGAACGGAGGGAGTATATAAGAGTCAAATTGCTAAAACCTTATAAAAAGGCCCTATCAATAAAATGGAAGTTGTTGCTCACCGAACGTGATTATCTTACAGGGTCAGCGTTCATTTCCTTCCATTTGCACCGATTTGATGTAGATCCTTCCGTTACCTCAGATAGAGTTCACAAAGATCAGCAAACTTTCTCTTCAATTGCTGGGATTTTTTAAGCTCGAGTTTCACCCTCTCCGTTTCCCGTTCATTAGCCGCAGAAGAACCTTGTAGCTGTAAGAGACAAGGACCGTCAGATACTTTCCATGGATTCAGTCTCTATAATTCAAATTTTTATCAATATTAAAATTTACATCATGAGGTGTCCATGTAAACATAGGAAAATACATATCATCTGTTTTCCTAACAACAAAGTCGCAGAGTACAAATAGCAGCGTCTCAGATGGTTAGAATCCTCATAACAGCGAGGCTTAAAAGCAAAATTAAAATACTGTGTAAGCTGGAAAATAAGGTACAAATATGCCTGCACAACAATTTTCATCACCTTCAAGTGAGGTGAAACTGCAAACCAAATGCCACAAACTTAAGACAATAGCCAATTTCACCAGCCCTTGGGTGCATATATCAAATAGGAAAAAAAGTTTCATTGCATCACGAAGAGCTACCAGCGAATAGTTTAAGTTACATTAAAAAAGAAAAAGTAAAATAAAGAACATATCTGAAAATGGACATATCAGAAAAGAAACACCACTAAATATATAGACAAACTAAATGTAGGCAAATATGGACCTGGAGTTTATCTGCTTCTGCTGTAGGGTCTGAACACAAATATTTGAATCACCAGTATGATCATCGGATATGAGAAATGCCTTGACATTTTCATGTGGAGAATCAGAACTCATTTTTAATGGTCTTAATTCATGTCTCCTCGATGAGACAGCTTGAGAAGTCAACGCCATCCTTGGAAGTGGCTGACTAATGACAAGAACATTACTGACTGGGCCTGGAGAGGAAACTGAACAAGAAAAAATCCAGTTAAGAGCTCTAAAGGACAAATGTAAAGATCAAAAGCACGACATTTCAGCCAAATTGAAACGGAAGCATTTCAAAACATTTAACTGCATCACTAGTGAACCAGATATCTTCAGATATGTGATGACAATCAGCAAGCATAAGACCAAGAACTTCTAATTCCTTCAGAGTTTTGTAGCCACAATATAATCACATACTCACATATATCAAAAAAAAATATCAGAAGACGTAATTGCCTATTACCTAATTACAAACACACACAGGAAGAAAGAAAAAGGAACCAAAACTTCTGATTCCTATGGAGATTTAAAGCAATTTTGCAGTCATTATATAATAACATTACAAAGGGAGTAATTTCGACGGTAAATTTTTTCGATCAAACTCCAGATTATTCTGTTCCTTATTCCCTTCATCATTACATAAGCATAAGTAGTTTAGAGTAGTGAGAAAGGATAAATATCAGGAACCACAATCTACGGAAAGAAAATGAAAACGGCACTAGATGTCTGAATTATGCTATCTAGATACCAACCGAGAAAATGCAAGCATTTCTTATACAATGTGCAAATCTAATTTGCTGCCAGATTAATACATAATTAAATGAAATGAAAAACTCATGTGAATTGGAAAAGGTAAGAATAGCAGTTGTAGAAAACTTTCGGAAGGGAGGTGCCAACCTAATTATATCCATATAACTTACCTTTGGCATCATGTCGAAAGACCCGAACAATATGAAGGGTTTTAGCATTCCAAACTCGAACCATCCCATCCTCTGATCCAGATATTAAGAGATGTCCATCCGAACTTAATTTTAAGCAGGTTATAGCTTTACTGTTCCAATAAAAAAGTGACAATATTTTCAGTATTGCAAAAGGTGAAAGAAAGAGAAAATAGGAACACAAATGAAAAAGATGGAGAATTGTTAAAAGAGGCCCAAAACAAATATCACCACAACTTAGATACTTTAAGAGGTTTATCTGATAACTGCTAAAAATTGTAAGATCTTCTACATGTTCTGAATGAAAAATGGTAAAGTTTTTCAAAGTTACAAACATATACAAAGAAGATATCTTTCAGTTTTCAAACAAGTTTTTACAGATAAAATAAAGATCAGATTCTACATGTAAAACAATTCAGAATTCCCATAGCAAAAGTTCTAACTTTAACCCAATTCCAGCCACTTGCAATAAATTTTTTCCTTACATGTCTCATTTGCTTTCGAAATCGTGGGTCTCAGATAGCAGATGTTCACACGTCTATTATGCTTCATAGCAAGGAAACAGGAGAGATTAAGAAATAATGAGAAAAATTTATTAACCCAATAGCATCTCATTATGTTGCAATTCCATTCTCTACAGCAAAGATGGTCAAATGCCACAGATAATGATAACGTCCCACAGGGTTGCTTCTGCTTATTCAACCTATGTAAGGTAAAAGAATAACCAACAAAACTTGTACCTATGTTCACTTGAAGAGCGACTGATATGTTCCCCATAACTAGGATGAGCTTCACTTGAGCACTAAGGGCAGCCTCGTATATTTTACCATCCCTGCCACCAGCAAAGAACACATGCTCTACCGGGTGCAACACAACTGCATCAATTATTGACGGGAATTTAATAGACCTTAGTAGTTTCCCTCGAGACAAGCGCCAAATCTAGGATAATCGATGTCAGAGTCAGAATTTAATTTTTTTAAAATGTAATTATTAATGCAATAAGCGAGAGTATAATGCAAAAGACTAATAGAACAACGTTAAATAATGGATAACCTTGCAAGTACGATCCTCAGAAGATGACACAATGACAGCATTGCAAACTCCAAAACCAACCGCAATATCAGTAACTTTTAAACTGTGCTCAGAGAAACTATACACATACATATACTCTGCTCACTTCCTTAGCTGTTCATTGAAAATCCTAAAATAACATCCAGGATCATGACTCAACCATGAATGAATCATATGACATGATGAGACAAATCACAGGAACATGGTTTGAAAATTACATGTAAAGCGACCACATTCGAACTGCTCCATCTTCTGACCCAGAGATCAAAAGGGACTTATCCTCAGACAAGACTAAGCATGTTACACCCCGGAGATGAGCATCCCGCTTCGCCAACAGATCACCAGTATCAACCTACATAAATATCGAAAACTTACATTACCCGAAGACCATATATATATTCACAAATTCCAGTAATCAACGAGAATAGACTGAAAAACATATACAACCTTCCACATATATATCTTTCCAGATGTACTTCCACCAACAATATAACTTCCCTCACTGTCGGAAACAAGTGGAATAAACGTTTCGAACGGAAAACTCTTCACTTCCGGCTCATGCTATCAAGAACAAATCAAAAGGAAATTTTAATTAAGAAAAACAGTTTAGAGTCAAAAATCATAGCAAAGGGATTGTGTTTTTTTTTTTTTTTTTGCCAAATAATCTTTAAGAGGAAATACATGGAACAGGTTAAATGCATTATATACTTGTATTCGTTGAAGAACACATCCACAAACAAGTTTTGGCAACGAAACTCTGTAAAATACCTTATTCCATGTCCAGTAAAAGACGGAACCAGAAGATTTCTTCGATTGAGGAATTTGAGAGGCAGCAATAACGCGATTTCCATCAGGAAAAACGATGGAGGTGAGACCGTGAGGAGGGGAAGAGGCAGAACGGAAATGGGCATAAGGCTGCCCGGCTCCTGACCGAAGTTCCCAGCAGCTGATTCCGGCGTTGGTTGAAGCCAGCACCAATTGTGTCTCCATTGATTCGAGAATTTGGGGACAATTCAGATTTATGTCACAAAAGTTTGGCGCGCAACTGTCTGCCCACAAACAAACTAGTTGAAGTTGAACCCTTGGGCCGGAAACTGTTGAAATACATTATGCTGCTAAATATTGGACGGGCTTGGAAGCTCGTGGGCTGAAGGGCTTCCGAACTTCATAAGTTTTAGCTTTGGATTAAGCCCAACGAACCCAGAGAATTCAAAATTTAAATTTTTTTAAAAAATAAAAGAAAAAGCAAAACCAAGATTTTTTTTTTACTTTGACCGCTATAGTTGAATTTTGAATTATTTACTATAACTCGGTAAATTTTTTAAATTACAGTGGGTTCAAGGTTAAAAGTGCAACATAATTACTATTTACTTTGACCTAAGGTAAATGATAAATGAAAAAATTAATTTTAAAAATAATGTAAATTTTATAATAATATTTTTAATTAATAAATAATATTTTAACAACTAAATAATAAAATCTGAATTTTAAAATATTTTTAATGATTTAAATTTTAATAGAAATTTAAATTAAATTAAAAGACAAAAATACCCATGATTCTGGCATGTGAACAACCGGAAACAATGAAATGGGACCGAAAAAGTATGAAAACATATTGTTTGGGACTACGATATTGAAATGTTAATGTTAGGGATGTAAATTCAAGTAGGCCGAAATGTAAGGGACCATTTGGACATTTTAGTCTTCGGAGAAATGGTGGCATGCAATTGGCGTTGTCGTTATTAATCCAACAATGAGCTATCTTCATCTTCTTCTTGTTCTTGTTTTTTGTTCTTCTACTCGGAGGATGATGATGATGATTCAAGAAGTTGAAGCGTTTCCTTGTTTAAAGGATATAGAGGTCTCAGAAGACTTGGCATGTTGAGTGTTTTGCCAAAACTTAACAATCCTACTACGTCTTGGTGTTAATGATTTTTTTGTAACAATAAGTAGTGACCTATTAAGAAGACTTATTGATGTCATTTGCAGTATCCAGATTTGAAGCTCATTGGCCTCTTTTCCTTCACAGGTCTCACAGCCATTCGAGGAGCAAAGCTGACGGGGCTATTCTATATATATATTCTTCATCAAATGTGCGCTCTGTTTGCTATCAATATTCCTTTTAATCTTGTCAACATTCCTTGTTGTAGTAAAACCTAGGTGAGTTTTTGTGTGTGAAATGTGTACTTGGAAGAGATTGGAGCTCTCTTGATGCCATTAAAGATCTCTAATAATTAATTTGCATCTCCACTCACATGATCATCATTTATTGGTTGTCTGTATGATGATATAAACGATTTTCAAGGTTCAGAATCAATGTACAAATTCATTTTGTTATCTATAATCACAAACATACATATGCCATAAAACCGGACATACGTCAAATGATTTTAAGTACTCCTTTCATCCCCCAAAAAAATATACATTGTAAAATTATATATATATATATATATACATATATCTAGTAGTTTATCAATTATAACGTGAATTATTTTTTGTGACACAGAAAAATGATAGAGAATGATGAATTATTTATGTGATCAATCGCTACGTAATAATTTCTTTTTTTTTAATCAATATGTTTGTGAGCAGTGGTGATAATTTTGTCAAGAAGCGACTTAATCATGTTTGGAAATGAACAGAATTACGCCGGAAAAGTAAAAGAATTGACCGGAGGGAGAGAGAGATAGGTCACCGGAGCGAAAGAGGAGAAGAGAAAGAAAAACTTATCAATTAAACCAAGGATTCAACTGAATTCTGTTACAAGATAATTCTAGAAACTCAACTTACTCCTATTTATACTAATTCACTTTTAATTAAACTAATAAACCTACATGAAAATATTAAATGCATTAATTAGGAAACCTGGGAATTGCCCCTTGATGAACGAGTTGTCTTCCCATGAAGCATCTTCAAACTCGAGCCCTCTCCATTTTATCAGCCACTGCACAACTTCATGAGATCCCCTCATGATGAAACGCCTCTGCAAAATGCGTTCAGGAACCAATGCACAAGCCTCATTGTCCTCCAAATTAGGTAAGTCTGAGATTTGAGTCTGATCAGCGCCCACGTGACGTTTTAGCAATGATACATGAAACACTGGATGTATCTTGGAACCAACTGTGAGCTCCAACCTATATGCCACATTTCCAATCCTTTCCAAGATTTTATAAGGGCCAAAATTTCTGAACATCAACTTCAAACAGCTCCTGTTGACCACCGTTTGTTGTCTATATGGCTGCAACTTTAAGTACACAAATTCTCCCACCTTCAATTCCCTCTCAGTGCGCAACAAATCAGCATACTGTTTTATCCTCTCTTGAGCTTTCAGAAGACTATCCTTCAACCTTTGCTGCACCTCCTGCCTTTGCTGGACCATATTAAGTGCTGTTGGTATAACCACATCATGCTAAGGACCAAGGGGAATTCCTGTTGGTTGGTAACCAAACGGTGCCTGATAAAGAGTCACTTCTGCACTTCTATGATAAGTGGTATTATACCACCATTCAGCCATAACCATCCACTTAGAGCAACTCCTGGGTGAAGAGCTGCAAAAGCACCTGAAGTAACTCTCCAAACACTGATTTAGTCTCTCAGTTTGTCCATCTATTTGAGGATGGTAGGCTGTGCTGAGACTAAGTTCAACTCCTAGAATATGAAATAAGGCCTTCCAAAAGTGACTTGTGAAAATCTTGTCTCTATTAGTGATTATAGATTCTAGTAATCCATGCAACCTGAAAATTTCCTTGAAGAAAGCATCAGCAACATCTTGAGCAGTGAATGGATGCTTAAGTGGAATGAAATGACCATATTTGGTAAGTCTATTAACCACCACCAAAATACAGTTGAAACCTGATGTTGGAAGTTTCTCTATGAAGTCCATTCCAATACTCTTCCATGCCTGCTGTGGAACCGGCAAAGGTTGCAACAACCCAGGGTAATGTACATGCTCAGCCTTAGTAGCCTGACACACTTTACAACTTCTGACAAAATCCTCTCATTCTTCTTCAAATTTTTCCATGCAAAAAGACTTTTGATCCTCTAATAGGTTGCTTTTTGTCCTGAATGCCCTTCCAAAGAAGAGGCATGGAAAGCTGTCAGCAAAATCTTTCTGATACCACCTTGATCTCCCACATACAACTTCCCATCCTCCTTTAACAATCCCCTAACATATTGGATTTTAGGATTCTTAGTACCATCCAAACTAGCACTCAAAATTATCTGTTGTGCATTAGCATCACCAACATAGCTCTCTGCCAACTGTTAAAGCCAAACAGGCTGTACAGTAGTAAGAGCATTAAGCTGATCAACCTCTCCTTCTTTTCTAGACAAGGCATCAGCTGCTATATTCTCCTTCCCCTTTTTGTTCTGAATTTCATAGTCAAAGCCTAACAACTTGACCAACCATTTATGTTGCAAGGGAGAATTCAACTTTTGATCCAGCAAATACTTCAAGGAATAATGATCTATCCTCACAATGAAATGATTTCCTTATAAGTAATGTTTCCACTTACTAACTGCCATCACAAGAGCCAACAACTCTTTTTCATAAGTGGACAACGCCTTATTCTTCTCACAGAAGGTTTTACTCAGAAATGCTATAGGATGCTGTTGTTGCATTAGAATTGCCCCCATACTATCTCCACAAGCATCGGTTTCTACCACAAAATCTTGGGCAAAATATGACAATCTGAGAACTAGAAGAGTAGTAAGTGCAAATTTCAGTTGCTGGAAAGCATGAGTAGCCTTGTCATTCCACTGGAAAGCTCCCTTCTTAAGTAACTGAGTTAGGGGTTTAGAAATCAACCCAAATCCCTTGACAAATATCCTATACCAACCTGCTAATCCCATGAACCCTCTGAGCTGTTTAACTGTAGCAAGCAAAAGCCAATCCTGTATTCTTTGAACCTTCTCGGGATCTATGTGAACACCCTCCTGGGAGATAACATCTCCCAGATACTGTATGGAAGTCCTTGCAAATGAACATTTTGATTTCTTAGCATACAACTCATGGTCCACCAACACTTGCATCACTGAGGTGAGATGTGATACATGATCACTCAGAGTAACACTATAGACAAGGATATCATCAAAGAATACTAGAACAAACTTCCTCAAAAACGGCTTAAACACATTGTTCATCATATTCTGAAATGTAGCAAGAGCATTAGTAAGGCCAAATGGCATAACCAAAAACTCAAAATGCCCATGATGAGTTTGGAGAGCTTTTTTTGGTATGTCTTCTGGACAAACTCTAATCTGATGATACCCAGCTCTTAAGTCAATCTTAGAGAAGTACTTTGCTCCTTTCAGCTCATCTAAAAGTTCCTCTATCACAGGAATGGGGTACCTGCTTTTAATGGTTAAAGCATTCAGATGTCTGAAATCAACAAACATTTTCCAAGTATTGTCCTTCTTCTTTACTAACAAGACATGAGAGGCATAGGGGCTGTTACTTTCTCTAGCAGTCCCCTTGCTAAGAAACTCCTCCACTTGAGATTCAATCTCATTTTTGTGAGCATGAAAGTACTTGTAAGGTTTGATTTTAAAAGGTGAGGCATCTGATTTGAGTGGAATTTGATGGTCTACTGCCCTTTCAGGTGGCAAGGTTGTAGGTTCCTCAAATACTTGCTCATATTGTTGCAACACCTTCACTATATCAGTTGGCACTTCCACCTCCTCTTCTTCAATACCTTTACAGTCTCCCACAGTAAAAACTGAGAAAGTGTCAGTAGCTTCTTCTGAAATGATCCCCTCCTGATACCTCCTCATTCTTTTGCCAGGATTAAAATCATGGTAATCCCCCCTTAGTCTTTTATGTTGAGATTGGCCATCCTTGATTCTAACAGGGTTAACTGATCTAAGAATATCTTGGATTTCATCATCAGCTGCCAGGGAATGGCCTTGCAGTATAAATCTCCTGCCATTTCTTGTCAGCTCAATCCTGTGACATTCATAATCAAATAAGACTGGGCTGAAATGTGACATCCAATCAGTTCCCAGAATCATTCCCCAATGGTTGAGGTTCATTGTTCTGAAGTCAAACTAGAAATTGTGTTTCTGAATTGCCCACTTAGCAGCAGTACATACTATATTGTTCCTGACTTGATGACCATCTGCCACCTTGACATAGTATGGTCTAACCATCTTCCTGTTCAGACCCAATTTCTGTGCCAAGTCAATGTCTATAAAGCTTCTGATAGCTCCTGTATCAATCAGAATCCTCACAATCTCACCATTGATAGAGCCAATGATGACTATCAATTTCCTTGGTCCATCTTTTTCTGCTTCATCCTCCAAAGCATTACAGTCATCCCAACAGGAGATTTTTGATAACTCTACTACTTTCCCAGAGTTATCTAATTCATCACTTAACCACTGAACATGTTCAAAATCAACATCATCATTAACAATGATCAAGTTGAGATATTCCAATTTACACGCATGCCCTGGTCCCCAAGACTCATTACACTTCCAACATAAGTTGTTTGCCTTCCTGTACTGCTTTTCTTGGTGGGAAAGCCTCTTATACAATTCATTTCCACCTTTAGGAGGACCCTGAGCAACCATTTTACCCCCAGAATTATAAGTCCTGTTAGAAGCAGTGACCACAGCTCTAGGTTTACCAGCCATTGCCATAGTTTGTTCTTGTGACTTAGTTGCCTGGAAAGCCCTTAGCACTGTTTGGGGCTCCACGAACCTTACAAAAGGTTTGAAATCCTCCTTTAATCCACTCACAAAATTTGACACAAAATAATTTTCACTCAAATGAGGATTAACACATAGCAACTGAGACTTTAAATCTTCAAACTTATCATAATACTCAGTCAAGTTCCCCTTCTGAGTGAGCTTATTAAACTCCTCAATTGGATCCAGATTATCCAAATCCTTGAACCTCTTTAACATTTCCACCTCAAACAATGACCAGGTGGCATGTGGACTACACTTCCTAAAACTCTGAAACCAGATATCCGTCTTCCCTTCTAAATAAAATTTCACATACTCCAGTTTCTCATCATCAGACATACAATGTATACGGAAGAACTTCTGACATTTCCTCAACCAGCTTCTAACATTTTCTCCTTCAAAAACCAATAATTCAATTTTAGGTTTAGGATTTGATTGCTTCTTAATAATTCTGGTATCCTATAGTTCCCTCTCATCATTTTTCACATCAACTTTAGGTTTCTAAGTGAACCTATGGCTAACATGACCTAACTTTCCACCAGGATCATGCTGCTTAATATCAGAAGTAGAGGTAATAGAAGGAGAAACGGGAACTTTACCCAAACAGCTCAGAGATCCTTTATCAGCACAACGATCGAGGTCGATTTTTGCAAATTTTGCTTTAATTGACTCGAATTTTTCCTTGAATACCTCCAGCATGCGAGTCAGCAGCTCTTCATTCAGCTTTGCGAAATTCGCCTCCGACTGCTTTACGACATCTTCAGTACGATGCAGAACCGCCTCTGACTGCCTTGCAACCGTCTCGGTTCGATCTAACACTGCTACAATTTGTGCCAAGATCTCCGCTTTGAAACTCGCGAACTGATCTACACTTTTAGGCAACTGAGCTGATGCACGCGTAGGCGCCATGGTTATCCACAGATCCAAGAAACTTGAAGTTCTGAATACCAAATGTCAAGAACTGACTTAATCAGGTTCGGAAATGAACGGAATTACATCGGAAAAGTAAAAGAATTGACCGGAGGGAGAAAGAGATAGGCCACACCGGAGCGACAGAGGAAGAGAGAGAAAGAAAAGCTTATCAATTTTGTTACAAGATGATTCCAGAAACTCAACTTACTCCTATTTGTACTAATCCACGTTTACTTAAACTACTAAACCTGCATGAAAATATTAAATGCTGTAATTAGGCCAAGTAACAGCAAACGACGCCGTCCTCTTCCTGAGACCGCCAAAATTCAAAACCACCCGCCTCACCACTTTGGCGGGTATGACAAATTTCAGAAACTGGCCCGTAGTAGTTCTTTTATTGGGCCTCAACGGTGGGCTGACCCTGATATCCCAATTTTAATTTCTGAAAAATCCAAAGGCGGGAAAACGAAATCCCAAAAAAGAAATTTTCCGTTGAAAAACTGTCCTCCTCCAACTGACATCCTTTCATTTACCAATTTAAAAAAAAAGAAGACATCCTTTCATTTTGCAGAAAGAAGAGAATCCGAATCGGAGCTTCCGAAACCATGGCGAGAGCCAAACACCCGGTTTCTCGAACTCGCAGCCGGTCGCAACCCTCCAGTCAGTCATTTTATCAAACACCAATTACTTTTCTTCTTTTATCTGTTTTTTTCTTTCTTAATGATTTTTCTGAAACCCTAACTCTTTATTGTAATTCTCCTCTCGAATTACAGCTTCTGCTGCCGCCGAGTCAACTCCTCCGGTACGTTCCTCTATCTTTCTCTTTCTGCAAGCTAATTAATTATTTTTCTGTAATTTTTTTTTCTTTTTCGTGGTTCCTTTGGGACTGATGAGAGTTTTTCCTCTTTTTTTTGTTTTTCTTTTTTTTGTGTGTGTGTGTGTGTGGGTTTGCAGCGTGGTCGGAGGACTACACCTGCAAGTGAGTATTGTAGAGTTGGACCTGACTGAGAAATTACTTTTTTTGAAAAAATTATTGTTTTTTCTTGGCGGGTTGGAAGTGAAATGGGGCTTTTTGTGTTTGATGAAAGGTCCGAGAGGAACAGAAACTCAGAGAAAGAAGCACAGGCACAGGCCCGGAACTGTGGCTTTGAGGGAAATCAGGCATTTGCAGAAGACTTGGAAGCTCCTCATTCCCGCTGCCCCTTTCATTAGACTTGTATGTTCTCCCCCCTCCGTAAACATGGTTCATTTTTTTATGCCGTTGTATCTGTAATGAATGGTTCTGTGTGCATATATGCATTGATGTAGTCGAATTTTTCGTTGGCTTGTGATACGCTTGCATTGAGATGTTTAGGCATGGTTGGTCATTTTATTTAGTCCATTTGAGTGGTTTCAGCTTTCATGTGTGTGTTTGGCCAATTTTTAGATTTAAGGAAATCAGGCCAAATGGTTGAATAGAGCTTGCCAGTTTTAAGTTGAAGGAGTTCTTGACTTGGTTGAAGATTTGTTCAATCCAAAAGGGCAAAGACATCGTAATTTGACTAATTAAAAAGAAAAGCAAAAATTAAAGCAATAGAATGATCATTTTACATTCAGCTGGACTACTTGATTAGGCAATTTCTGCTTGTGATTAATGGTACCTGTGGGATAGGTATTCCAGGTAGCAGCTCACCGGTGAACTTCGGAGAAGCTTGAATTGTACAAAATTTCTGTGTAGGAACATCACTATCTTGCTCATGTATACTTTTGAAATCGCAAAGCAGTTGTTCACTAGAAGGATTTTGTCAAAGAATGAGTTCATCATTTTCCTAGTTCTCTTGGGCAGATTTCTCCTTTAAAAAGTTTAGTATAATAATAACATCATTATTGACAAAAGTATCTCTATTTCGTATTCGTATCCCATCGTAGAGTAAACTGCTTCTGTGGGTTTTCAAAGATTCAATAGAATGCCTGCATAAGTCCCAACAGCTTAATGTTTGGTGAGTGCAAGGACTTATGTAAGAAAAGAAGGCTTTAATTCTTTTATTTTATGTATCATGCAAATTACTGGTGCTTTCAATCTTCTGCCTCCTCTGTACTTCTGCCTACCAAGCTTCTATTTTCCCTGCTATTTTAAAGAATTCTCTTCGTTGGTAAGAGGTATATTTGTGTTTCTAGTCTCAGTTCATTTGTTATATAACTCTAAACGGTGGCTTATAATCTAGGTGAGAGAGATCAGTTCCGAGTTCTCTAGTGAGGTGAGTCGTTGGCAAGCTGAGGCTCTGACAGCACTTCAGGAGGTATGGGATCGTTTTTACATTTTATAGATTGGTCATCTTTCTATCATCTTGGTTGCTAAAGTTGTTGCGACTAGAAGCACAGTTTTCATTTTGTTCTATAATTGAAAAACCGATTTCAGCATTTATGAATGACTAACAAGGGTTAGATGCAAAATCACTCTTTTTCTTTCTGTAGGCTGCAGAGGATTATTTAATTCGGCTGTTCGAGGATTCAATGCTTTGTGCAATTCATGCGAAGCGTGTGACACTTAGTAAGTGTTTCTTTCTGAAAGAAAAAAGAGAATGTGTCCTGTGCATTTGCTGTTCCAATCATTTAGGTCCTGTTGCTGTTCTTTTCTTTGTATGGTTACTTTCATCACAATGCATTGGATTAACGGTTAATTGAGAGTATGATTTTACTGGCTCTGCATTTCCAAATTTCTGAGATACTTGTAGTTCTCACATCTTCATACAGTATAGAAATGTAGTGAAGTAGCAAGTTTGTCGGTCTGAATTCATGTCATTTGAGTGAATTGTTTCTAGAGTTTACTCTGAAAATGATTACCCTGAGAAAACTATCCTCAAATACATGTGTAGTCTGAATTTACACGGTCCTTAAACCTCAAACCCCCAAAAAAAAAAATTGATCTCCAATTTTCTCGTTTCCACAAAGAATCTGCTTGTTTTACAGCTTATCTTTTGCCACGCAGTGAAAAAGGATTGGGAGCTGGCACGGCGTCTTGGAGGAAAGGGACAACCTTGGTGATCATTCCATTAGGGTGTCTTAGATGAGAATCTTTGTTAACTTATCACGACTGTTGTGTAGAGCTACACTTTGTGTCCATCATTTAGTAACTACTAACTACTGAACGCTTCTGTAGGGTAGTTCTAACATCTTGTAGGTAAACCTGTTGGAATCATGAAGATGTCTAGGCCAATTTAACACTCATGGCCGAATATGCTTATTCTGGTGGAAGAGTAGGCACAGTTGTTCCTTATTTTTGTAAAAAATTTGAGCTGCTGTTCATGTTTGATCTGCAGACAACTTATGCATCACAGGTCGATTTGCAGAAAGTTTGAGAAATGGTGGACCACTCCAGATGAAGTTCTGGTCAATTGTCAGTGTAATTTCACGTTCAGCAGTAGTGGGAAATTCGTTTGATTTGTTGTTATTTCCCAAACACGCCCAAACCGTCAGTCAGTATTTCCCCTCCCAGCTAACGAGTTTACGAGTCGTTCAAATTGCAACCAACATCTCCATGGTTTTGGTCTTCTTACTCCCCCCTATCTAGTAAATAAAACATTTTCCTAAATTCTGCCTTTGGTGAATGCATGTGTATATGTATTCCGTAAGGCTACTTAAGGTTACAAGAAGATTTTAATCATCCAAATTAATCCTTTCAAGAGTATAAAGAAAGATTACAAAAGTCGAATGATTTGAAGCGTCTACATACTGTATTTAATGATTAATCCATACCTAATTACACAGCAAAAGAGCTAACATTCTTGAGAGACCAATCCTAGATTTGATTTAAAATGGAAATGATGAACTGAATTAATTTTTTTTTTTAAAAAAAAAATCTATAAATATTCCTTGAAATGGAGCCAACTACTTAGGAAAGGTACCTGGACGACAACCATAAGTCAAACCAATTATACTAAAGATTGTATGTTTGGTAAGGACCGTCACTCCATCAGTCTAGTTTGAAACTGCAAGTTGCTACATATTTCACATGACCAATGTAACATCTCTTTAGTCTTGAATCACGTATTTATTATCAAAACAATATCGCGCATGTGTAATAAAATAATTCATGTCACTACGATTTGATTCAAAACGTCGTCATTGTCAATAGAAATGGACGAGAAAGACTCACAAGTGACCGTATGTCCCTTATTTAGTAAGCAGCATTCAGCAATAAAGGAAAGTGAGAAAACTTGGTGCTGGAGTTCGAACAACAGTTTTCATTTCCTTTTATATTTTTAATGGTTATATAAGAGAAGGCTAAGACAATAAAGCTGAGGGATTTACCCTGCTATATATAGCTAGCCCAGCCACCTTCCCACCCCTTCCTTTATTCTCCTTGCTTTAACTTTCTTGGTATTGCATTTCTTTTTTACTTCCCATCCCAGATATATATTGTTCTTCTATATGCGCAACCAGTTTGCAAGTAATTATGGAAAAACGTCACATAAAGCAGCGCAAAATCCACAAGTCTTCTTCAAATGAAGGTTAATTACTTAATTGATAGGAGGAATTGGCATTTGTCAAAATGCCCGCATTTTCCTTTCCCTTCTTGCGCGTTTCATATGGTGTTAATTATTCATTTGTTTCTTCACTTACATAATTAATTAACCCGGGCTATATATATACATAGCTTCTTATGTTTGCTTAATTGAGTTTGTAGATACAGAGGTGAGCAGCATAGAGTGGGAACTCATTAGATTGAGTGAACAGGAAGAAGACCTTGTTTACAGAATGCACAAGCTTGTTGGAGACAGGTATTTCTAAAAAAAAAAAGAAAAAGAAAAAATATACTCTTCCAATTTGGATTTTCATTTTTTTTAGTACAAATTGAACTAAAAGTAAAAAATCCAAACTGGACAATAATATTAGGACAAAGGGAGTAAGACACATAGCCTAAATTTGGTAGGAGGGATTATACATCTGATCAATATTTTTTTAATATGAGCCATGTGTAAGGTAAATAATGAAAATATATATGGTGCTTTTGGTGATACAATACAAGTCTTTTTTTTTTCTTGCATTATTTAGGATGTTGCATGATTTAATTTTAATTCATTAATTTTAACAGGTGGGAATTAATAGCTGGGAGGATTCCAGGTCGAAAGCCAGAAGAAATCGAGAGATTTTGGTTGATGAGACATAACTATTGCCAACCAAATTTATGTACAAATCTTAAACAGTTCAAGTAATTTCTAATAAGTTAGAGAAATCCAGAATTTGCTTCTTTTTTGCTTGATTTTACTATTGGGCTCTTTTTCTAGTCCAATTACTGATCATGGGATTTGAACAGTCCTTTTTACGATGTTTTTGGGCCTTTATCTCAAAATTCGGAGCGTTTCAAATGGATTATTATTCCTGCTGCAATCCGTTCATATATTAGTATTTTTTAAAAATACAGTAACAGAGAATGAGAAAATTAATTAAACCAAAAAATAAATAAATAAATAAGCCAAAGTATAAAACATTGTCCGGTTGAAAAACACAATCTAGGATGTGTTCCAGTAGCAACTTAGTTCTTATTCGTGTTACATTCAATCGTTCGTGTGTCGATTCTTTCGTGATTTTAACTTAAAGATGACAAATGAAAATATATAACACAAAAATAAAATCACAGGAAAGGGGGAAAAATGTATTGAGCAAACGGTAACGTGGAAAAATTCATATTTTACTTTACTTTATGATTGCTAAGAATATGATTCTGGAGAATCTAAATACTTTCCTATGTTTGTTTACATGTTTGGAAAATAAGCTTGAAAGTGAATTTTTTTTTTAAATCTTTTTTTATCGCCTATAAACCTCAAACATGCCGGTTTTGAATTTCATTTCAAAATCTTGAAACTATTCGTATGTAGGTGTATAATTATATAATTTAACAAAAGTTGCATAATTTTTAGCTAGATGAATCAAGTTAAAACTTTATTAAATGTGATCGGCTTAAATTTTGACGTTAGATATATTTACCATAGGCATTTTAATATTACAAGTTATTTAATGAAACTTGATTTTCTTTGTTAAAAAATTATAAATTTATTTATCTAACATTTATACATGAACGATCAATAATTCTTTTTTTTTTCAAAAAAAAGTTATTTTGATAAAGAGTCTAGTTTTATGTGGCCAATCAAGTATTTTAATAATTAATAATTAATAATATAAAAAGATCATTGTTTGTCTGCTAACTATTAGAAATATCATTACAAGAAAATAAGACTTATCAGTATGATTCATATTGCAAACTAAATTAGACTAATTTTTAAAGAATTTTCAAAGTCAATGTAAGCTCTTTTAAATTAAATAATTTAATTAATAAATAAATTATTTTTTAATTTTTTCAAATTGAGAATTTTGATATTTTAATATTATGGTAATTTTACAATTAAAAAATGAAAATAAATTTTTTAAATCAAAATTAATTTGTAGATAATTTTATATTGGACAATATAAATTAATTATAGTGCCTAATTTATCTGATCAAATAGTGTCAATTTGAAAATAGAACATGAGTAAATCAAAAAATAAATGATTAGTATGATAAAAAATGGTAAGAAGATTAGACATAAAAAAAATGTAAAAAAATTTAAAATCCAAAAGAAAATAAAAAGAATAACAGCTTTTACGTGGGTAATCATAATCCTAGAATCTTGCACTTATAATCCTTGATTTTATTTGAGTTTGGGAATCTTTTTACTTTCCTATAATTAAACATGCAAACATTAGAATTTAATAATTAGAAAAATGATTAATTTCCTGAACAAAACAAACATGAAAATTTTAAAAAAAAAAGGAAAAAAATTACATTCCCACCTATATTTCAAGACAATCAAACAGGCCCAAAATAGCAAAAGTTTCACCCGGATCATTTCAATTTCAACATTAAGGAAGAAAAGACTTCCCTAACTAAAAATACTCTCTCTATCAAAAAATAATCATCCCAATTTATGTAGTATTTTAGAATCATAACATACATGACAATCATATTGGGAATCATGTGGTTGATATGGAGTCAAATTTCCATGGAATTAATCTCTTCCTTAAGGAAAAAAAAAAAAAATGTTCACCCAAAAAATCGAAATGTTGGGATGAGTTGCCGAAAATGTTTCGTTGACCGGCAGAACTAAGAATTGAATTTGAAAATGGCAAGAAAGGAACAAAATAATCACGGTTTTATGTTAAACACAAGATGGAAACTGTGTGTGTCCGGTTATTATTGGGACGTTATTTTGACCAATTCTTAATTATTCTGCGGAAACTCTCCGTATATTGTTTGTCATTTACGTACGTAAACGACGCGGTTTTCATTTATTTTATGTTTTTTTGTTTTCGTTTAAGTTTCTATTTTTTTTCAGAGAATGACAAGGTAATATTGTCAATGACAAGGTAATATTGTCATTATCTCGAAAAGAAAATGATGTTTCCTCTCATTTTCTTTATAATTTTAACACTTTTAATTTATTATAATGCTATGATAATATGATAGTCAGATATGTCATGCATGAGTAGATAATCTCTAGCCAGTTTTTGATTCTTTGTCAAGTTCTATTGTATCTAGTACTGCCTAACTGCCTATCATTTTCTTTTTTGCAATATGGTAACATGGTACTCCCTCTATTTTGAAATATATGTCATTTTAGGATTTGGTGAATTTTTTTAAATATATGTCGTTTTCAAAAAAAAGGTATATTTGACCATTTTTTACCAATGTTACCCTTGCCTTAGAAATGAAATAATATTTATAATGAATTTTCATTGGTTTGTGATGAGTTATATAGAAAATAAATAAGGATGTTTTTGTATTTTAACTACACTGATTAATGTCTTTTTGGTTTTAATAAATTTTCTAAAAAGACATAAAAAAATATATCTGTAGAAGAATCCGGTTCTGAAATCACTGAAAACAAAATAAATGACACAATAATTGTCATCAACGTGTAGTCTCTATAGGGTTGGTGTATGATCTTCTGAAGAGTTGGTTCAACAAAAAAAAAAAAATCAATTTAAGAGGGTGGAAACATAAATATAAACCCTATAACATACTTTTAATTAGATATCTCGATCAACAGCATCTCAGTTTATCGATTTATTGGTTGATCCAGTCAAAGTAGTGAGGTGAGGTGTTTTAAACTTTGTACATATTCCCTTCATTAAAATCGTATAGAGAAGATTATGAAACGCCATCAGGTTTCAATGTTTAACTGATTTTGACAAGTTACTTAACCAATTTATCCTTTCGTCATAATATTAATGAAATTTTAATTTGTTTTTTTCTTTTTTTTTCAATAGTTTACCACACATGCATTTTCAATCAAGGTGTCTGAACTTTGAACTCCGCCTCATTGATTTTTACGAACATATCCCCTCTGTCCCAAAATTTATTGTCTAGTTTGAGAATTCACTTTTAGTACAATTTGAATTAAAAATGAAAATCTAAATTGGATAATAGTTATGGGACGGAGGAGTAATGATTACATGTAGCCCTGAAAAAAGTTCAAAACCCACCAAACGAAAATGTAAATTAATGGGCCGGGAAATAGTTTTGATTTTTTCCAAAAAAGAAAAAAAAGGGAAATAGTTAAAAACCATGCCTATTAGTTAATTGTTAGTAAAGAAAGAAGATGAATAACATAATTATGGCGTACGTGTGAAAGAGACAAGGATTAGAGGATCCCATTAGGATACTAATCCAAAGATTTTTACTCTCTACAAAGAGAGTGAAAAATAGGCTTAATTAGTTGTCAAACTAGGCTTTTCCCGGCCTCCGTCTCCACCAGTCTTGGTTGATCATATGTCCTCCTTTCTTTTTACAAGAATGATATATAGGAGAAAAATATTATTCCTTCTGTCTCAAAATTATTGTTCAATTTGAGATTTCATTTTTAGTATAATTTAAACTAAAAATGAAAACTCAAACTGGACAATAATTATGGGACGGAGTAACTTGGAACTTGTAATTTTTTATTTTTTTTTTGGAAAATCAAATTTTGCGACTGATAGGAACTGAACTTGTCGCTAAACAAAACAGAAAAGATAAGTTTAAATTTCTCAATTTATCAATCGCTCAATTGAAACTATTTTTTTTTTTTAAAAAAAGAAGAACTAATCATTTTATTTGACTGGGTAATAAGAATATTATTAAAGGTGTACGAAGCGAAGCATAGACAAGTGAAGCAGCACATTCTGAAAATTAACTCCCCAAATGTCCCACGCGTTCTTTTCTTTTCTTTCCTTTTTGTTTGTGTGTGTGTGTGTGTGAGTCCCACACGTATTTTCTATAATTTATCGATGATCATGTGGAATGTGGAAGAACTGAATTAATAGTAACGTACGTATGCTCTCTTTCATTCTTATATTTTTTCTCTTTTAAAATACATATTCATGAACTAAAACAACATAATTAAGTGGATTAATGGTTTTGGAGTTGAAGAAATATTGTTTTGCAGGTAAATAGTACTCACTCCGTCCCAAAATTATTATCCAGTTTGAATTTTCACGTTTAGTTCAATTTGTACTAAAATTAAAAATCTAAATTGGATAATGATTTTGAGATGAAAGGAGTATAATTTTTATGTTTTAGCTAGACAGAGACGAAGTGGCGTGAAGTCACTATGTGGAGATGGGCAGGTTTGAAGGAGTGAAGATTACGTTCACATTATATACACACACAAACACAGAGTTTCCTCGTCACCCCCTTGGATTTTTCTTGGAAGGGAAGGACTACGCATAACTCCAATTCCTCCTAAGTTGCTTTCTTTTCTTTGACGTTCCATATTGTCTTTATGCATTTGTCTTTTTTGAAATGAGAAAATTGGAGAATAATATTGTTTTTGGGGGGGCTGTAATTTTACGGTGTAAATTCTAGAAACCATGCATGTTAATTGATTTTTTGGTTGGGGAAATACTACGTCGTAATTTTCTCAGGGTAATCATTTTCAGAGTAAATTCTAGAAACAATCCGTTCGAGCGAGATGAACAATCACGATGCCGCAACGCTACGATTTAAGCATTCTTCTTCTGGGAGGCTGTGAATTTTGACCGATTTGGCAAAAACTATGATAAAATGTAATGGTATACTTCCTTCGTCTCGAAAAATAATTCATATTTAGTTTTAAAATTTATAATAAAAAATAAATAAATTTCAAAACTTAATGTGAACTGTTTTTATAGAATAGAGATACCACCGATAAACATGCAGAAGAACAATTTATAGGAAGGAAGCGACGAAAACTGAATCACATTATATTTAATCCTAAGGACGGGCGCTCGTGGAATGATTTGAGACATTTTTTCTTCACCAATGTCATTTCAAGTAATGACCTTATAAATTTGGTATGCAAAGGGTAAGGAATAACGATCAACAGTATCAAGGTTCCTTTTGATTTGTGTATATTTCAAGAAAGATTCATCCGTATTTTCGGACTTTTTCTTTCCTAATTGAGTTTGATCATATAACTCGTAAACATTGCCCTTTCCAAACAGACAAAGGCCATTGTCCCTTTTGTTAACTAATTTAATCCGTACTGTGGTTTAATTGATCAGTTAATTAATTATAATATATGGTATAATTAAATTAAAGAGATATAGTGTGAAGTATAGTATTTGTTAATTCAGGTTCCATATATAATATACTCGGATAAGGTACTACAATTCTTTGTCACAGAAACTGATCAGATGACACGACCGTCTTTGTCCTGACCGTGTTTCTTTTGCATCCTTTTCTAATAGGTTTTTTCTAATAGGTTTGATTGAGTCATAGATACCCCTTTTGATTATTTTTTTTTCGTTCCTATACCAATAATCTTATTTATTGTATTTGAATAGGTTTCCCCCCCCTTTTTTTAAAGGGATCAATCTTTTTTTTTTTTTTTTTTACAAATAAGATTGATATAATAAAATCGAGACTGAGTAATATAGCAGGGAGCAGTGGACGTAACCCAAAACAGAAATAAAATTCTTGAGCGATCATAATGAGGTAATACTTACATACATACATGCATACATCTCAGTTCTAACGATTAATACATGCTAGGAATTCATTTTGTTCCAAAACTATTACTCTCTTATTAGTCTTTCTGTCTTAAAATAATTGTCAAATTTATATTTTTTACTTTTAGTATAATTTAAAATTTTTTTAAAAAACTTAATTTGGACAATTGTTTGAGACGGAAAGAGAATATCATTTTTTTGTTGCTTTTAAAATATATAGTGCAGAGAGTTGGACAAAAACATATTTTAATAGACAGAGAAAGTGTGTGTTAATGAAGTTGGATTATTTTGAAAATGAAGTATGTGCATGATTAAACTTTCGTCTCTCAAAATGCGACAATCCATAGATCGAGGGAGTAACAAGAAAACAAAATAGTAAAATAAGATGGGATTAATTAATAATGCTTGATTGCTAGGTGCTTAGTTAGGTAATCAACAGATTTGATGGATTGATTTCCTTCATTACTACTACATTATATATTCCACAAACACGTCTGGGTTACGATGTACATTCCGAGTACAACTCTTAAAAAACCAAAAACAAATAAAAACCCCACTTTTGATACTACCACAATTATGCAATAAGTTAACGAGTAAAATCATCGGGATAAGTGCCTAATTGACTTCCTCCCAATAGTTTAAATTTAAGCGTTTTCTTTAAATACAAACTGGATAAGTATTCTACATCAGCTTAGCTGATTAAATAAATATGATTCACTTTCTACTTACTAAAAATTTTGATTCATCAAAATAACAAATATTTCTCATTAATGTTAGATTTTTCACAACTTCATATGAATCGTTCCCATTCAACCAAAAAAAAAAAAACCGTATATATTAGCACACTTAATAACTTTGTACTTAATTATAAATAAACTCTATCTCAAAATATTTTTAATTACAGGTTTTGTTCAAAGGTGGGGTCCATGTTTTGTTAATAGGGCATAGTGAAATGACGACCAACGATGCCAAAAAAAAAAAAAAAGAGAGGGAGAGGAAAATCTATAACGCAATAAATAAGAGAAAATATCACGAATGGACCGATTAAATAAATTCATATGAAATGGAAAATAAAGGAAAGTTTGGCCAAAAGGCGTGTAAGGTGACATCGATATGTCTCCGCTTTTAGGAAAATCGGAGGAAACGTGAGCTTCAGCAACGGGGTGAGGTGATGACGCAGAAACCATGATGCCATAAAATGACATCATTAATCGTAAAACCCATTTTCTGGATAATTAATAATTATTTTTTAAAAAATTAATACGGAAACTACGCGGAACAGCGTGGGAAGATTCTTGGATCTCGGAGTTGCCCCCTCCTAAATCTTTGACTTTCGGATTATTTCCTTCGAAGAAATATTGAAAAATTTGCCATTGGCTTATATTTAATATATAATGCATGATGATGATTGGGATGGCTAGTTTTCACCATCCCAATCCATTTTTCTCTGAATTTTCTTACGTTTTTTTTCTTTTAGTCCATTGAAGATTCCATTGATGAGAAGAAGATAAGCTTTGATTGATCAAAGATTTTTTTTTCTTCCACAATTATTACTAGTAATAATCTTTATAAATATAGTTCAATTATTTATAATAAGAGTTTTATTCTACTACCACTATAATTGATGGCGTATATGTGGTTTTGCAGTAGAAGTAGTAAAAGCGGAACATTGAAAATGATTTATGAAGGGGTAGGCCAATTGAACTGGTCAGCAAAGTGTGATTTATTTTTATTTGTTTAGCTAAAAAAAATATTTACATCCAAACTCCCCATATGAAACTTGAGCTCAATTCTTACCCCCAAATGAATGTTTTAAAATGAGGCGCACAATCTTTTTGTCCTAAAAAAATGGTCATATTTCTTCATCTACAATAATGTAAGAGACCGTATAATTTTTTTTTTTTTTTGGATAATGAATTAAACCTAGAAACTAAATTAATTTAGCCAGATGCCAATCCTTCTTGTTCACCTTAAAATGACAACTATTGTATTGGAATAAGTTCTTTGTTTTTTGAATAATTGGCCAACTTGCCTTAAATTTCTTCACTAACAGCCAATAAGACCCAATTATGAGGCAATACTAGCTAATCAACTTATCCAACAGAATTCATGGATTCTTAAAAAACTAAACTAACTTGCTCACTTCCAGATTGGATCATGTTTATATTATAAGAAAACGGGAAGATGATTCCATTTGTTGTTATAGTTACCACTTAATTCGCTCATGGAATGGCAGATTGGTTTGTAGGCAGCAACTTGGATTTCAAAATATGACATCTAACGGATTCCACGATTAAGAAATATAGTTAATTAGTTGTATTTGTACTTCATCAGTTCGAATTCATAGTTTTATTTCCGCTGAATTCACTCTTATCAAAATCATACCAGAATACCAATAGTTATACTAATCACTAATAATTGAAGTATAGTCTAAACCATTATTACAAAGGTAGCACAATACATTAATTTAACCAAAAAAAAGGGGACTATTTCTTTCATACAACTGCAAGTTGCTAGTATAGTTTTCCACCCAAAGAAAGAGTGCCACTTTGTGCAATTCTAGCAAATCTTAGGGAGTGTAGTGCTCAACATTGTCCAACCCTCAACTCTTTTTTTTTTTTTTATTTTATTTTTTTTTTATGACAGTAGTCCTCTTTAATTCTAAAATAAAAGCATCATCATTTTCCCTCAGGCCACAAACAAAAACACAACAACACCACCACATGTATGTAAACTCTCTCCTTTGAGAAAATTTCTTAGCTTCATTCTCTCAATCAAGACTCAAGAAACATCCCTTTTCCCACAACTTTTTCTTCTTTATACCCTCTCCCTTCCTTCCCTGCCTGCCTTTCTCAGCACTTTACATCATCACTATTAAAAAGCCCACACCATTTTTTTTCTTACTGAAATATACAAGAAAACTTGCTCCCACTTTCCTCATCACCATCCTATATCCCACAATTAATCCACATCCACATAGTTATATATACATATTTTTAGTAGTGCAGCATCATCATCATATTATTTAATGGTTACACATTAGTACTAATGTTTTTGTCCTTTTTAATTTGTCCCGCTTAACTCTGTTTGATCCGCTTCTCTCAAGCTCTACTCCAACTGATTTAAAAAAAAAGAAAAAAAAAAGAAGCTTCTTTTTGGTTGTGAATATCTGAACTGGTTGTTTGCGATTCCAAAAGAAGGGTTGAGTGCATTATTTTTGGGAAAATGGAACAGTTTAATGCTATGCATCAAGATAAGCTTCTTGTTGATCAGTTAACTCAAGGTTGGGAGACCGCCAACCAGCTGAAAGGCCACCTGCCTGATGATGTGAATTCTGAAGCATTGATTCAAAAGATCCTTTCCACTTATGATAAAGCCCTGGCCATGTTAACTGGGAGCTGGAGAGCCATGACGGAAGAAGATTTGACGCCGAATTCGCCTGAATTCGGTACCGGCCGGATGTCTATGGGATTGCCCTCTCCCCTGAATCACCCTCATTCACCAATTGCGAGCACCCCTTCCAGTGAAGTTTCAAATGGTGAAAAACGCCAAAAGAATGTGTCCAGAAAGAGGTAAAAATCATCAACTTCAGCTACCCAGCTAAAAGGCCGTTAAATATTATAGTTGCTTACATATGGTTGATTGATTTTTCTGATTATCAACTTTGGATTCGAATTATATGAGCTGAAATGAATAATGATTGGTTCAATCTGCAGGAAAATATCAGCAAAATGGAACCAAGAAGTTCAAGTTTGCTCAGTAAGGCAAGATGGTGTCTCTCTTGATGATGGATATAGCTGGAGAAAATATGGGCAGAAAGATATTTTAGGTGCCACTCATCCAAGGTAGAAAAAGAAAAACCATATCGAATTCTCATCTCATCTCATCTCTGCTTTTTGCCCTTTTTCCTTTTCCTGACTCTGAAACTTGTGTGTGTGCGTGTGTGTGTGTGTGTGTTTTGCTTCTTTCTGTTTTTTTTTTTGGGGCGGGGGGCGGGGGTGGTGGGTGGTGGATGGTGGGGGTACGATAAAGATGTAACATGATTGATTTTGGCCAAAAACTAACTTTTGTGAAATAATATTACTGTTATTATGCAAATGCGACTTTAATTAAAGCGCAACAAATTAGACTTGTTACCTGTTTTACCAGTATGGCAATCACCTTAAATTTTGTGTCAAAGAGAGTTGTAGTTATTCATTATTTGGGACCATACAGTTTCGCTTAAAGGCTTGATGAACTGTTAATTGATTGAAGCCCGAAAGTCAAGGATTCATACAACCAAAAGCACGTTAAGTTTTGAACTAAGTTAAGAGCTTCTCTGTAGTTTTTAGTCCTTGTATATGGGGGAGGAGAACCCAATGAATGTTGTGTTATCTGTCTTCTGACTTGTCGCAATAAAGTATTTATTATAATACTGTTTACGATGTTATTAATATGAAAGGATACGTACATTTTGTACTGAAAAGTCTGAAAACCATGGGGGCAAAAATATGGAGTAGATAAGGTTTTTGCCTGTGGCCAGTGGGTCAGAAAGGGAGCCACTGATTTATATAATTCGTACCTTATAATTAGAAGAATCGGAGTGAAACATCTTCTTACATTTTGTCCGACTCGAATCTCAATTAGTTGGGTATTTGTAATTAACAAGGTTTGAATGCGTTGATTTGCAGGAATTACTATAGATGCACTCATAGAAATTCAAGAGGATGTTTGGCAACCAAGCAAGTGCAGAGGAAAGATGAAGATCCATCCACACTTGAGATCATCTACAAAGGCAAACACACTTGCTCTTATCAGACCGCAAATTCGACTTCAACCATCACATTTTCTGAGCCTGAAAAGCCCACTAAGTCCCGAAAAACAACACCACCTAACCAAGAAGTTACAACTCAGCAACAAACGTTACAAAACCTAGCACAAGGCCTTACAGTTGAAACTGATCATTCGTCCATCAACAAGATGAATACTAATATTGATCAAGCAATACAAGGCGAAGGAGAAGTCATTTTTCATCCATTCTCCTTTCCTTTCACAACAATGGATGAGCTTGAAAATCAACAAGATGTCCACTTCTTTTCTGATGCTGAATTGATGGATGGCTGTTCTCCAACCACCACGACAACATCCGATTCCTGCTACTTTTCTTCGTCATCACCATTCGATATGATCAGTTCAAAGTATGATCTTACCAATCTCATCACCACTCCAACTTCAGCCATCAATTCGCCTTTCGAGGAACTCGATCATTTCTTAGTCGATGATGATCTCGCGGATTGTGATCCGAATATCCCACTCGATTCCTTCGCATACTTGGCTTGACTTCCCAAATCAATTCAGCAAACCACTAGACAGATTCGATCAAAACAACCTCCTGCCTCTTTTTTTTTTTTTTTTTTTTCTTTTCCTCTTTAAAATGTGCAAAATGTAACTAGATTGATTAGCAGCCGAAACATCGAGCTGAATGAGTAGTTAGCTAGTTACTTCTTACCTTAGTATACTTCAATAGTATAATTTTTTTCCCCTCGTTCCTCTAAGGTACGATGTGCTTCTTCCCTGGTGGCTAGAATGAGAGTTAGTCCCGGAGCCGGGTAGTTTAGGTTAGTGATTGGTGGAATGGCAGAATCTCTGGACCTGTCATTCATTCTTTCCATGTTGATTGTAAAGTTAATATTTTTCCTACCGATGAAATGGTAGAAGCATAAATAATGTTTATGTAAAATCATCAGGTTTGTTGTGTTCCTCATCAACTGAAACTAAAATGTTTGCATCATTCTTCTAACAGTTATACTACCAATAAGCTATTGAACATTCTGCTGAGATTTCTTGAAACACTTAACACTGCCTTGTAGGATCATCTCTGCGTTGTACTTGTACTGAAATCCTCTTTCCTCCAGCTTTGAAGAACTCCATTTGATTTCTCTTTGCGTATCTTCAATGAACCTGGAAATCAATGATACCAAAAAAATGACAAACCATATTATGAACTAAAATCTAGAACCAAACAGTATATAAGTTACTGAATCAATGGTCCTTACTCATCAGGAATGGCATCACCATCATCAAGGCAACATGAAGTCTGCAGAATACTTGCAATCTCAGCCGTGCTAACGAAATCAGAAGCACATAGAAATCTGCCGATCAAGCCCTGATCATCAGATTCAATGCAGAATATGAAAGCTGAAGCAACATCATCAATGTGCACAATTGGAACTTTTCCAATCAATTCCTCCAGGAACCTCAACCAACCATATCTCATCTTATCTTTGCAAAACTGGGAGATCATCACTCTCAGGCTGTCGCCCAGCAACGGTTGAATAATATCTCCTCCAACCAGCCCACAAGCCAGGCTCACCACCTCTAGTTTTCCGTCGGCGTTGCACCTCAGGACCTCTTTTTCTGACAGGGTCTTTGAATGTACATATGCCTAGTGGTGTGTGACATCATGATAAAAACTCAAATGATATAGAAAATTGAACGGAGACTTAATACTACTAATATTCAAATTAGATGGAAAAAACATACATCTTTGAAATTGTCCGTGTAGGGAAAGGATAGATTCAGAGGAGTCCAGCAAGTCTCATCCATGGAGTCCTTAAAACCCGACCCGTCATCTTTCAATGGGGAAGCAGCTACAACAGAGGATGTATACACCAGACGTTTCACGGTGCCTGATTTGATGCAGCTTTCCGCAATGCATTTCACCCCACCTAAGGCTGCTTCTGTTGTGTTCTTGTACTATATAGTATCATATATCATTAAATTGTCCATCATAGAGATTAGTCCCAATGTTTAAGAGCTGAATCGGAGCACTATCTTTTTGGGACGGAAAAAACTGGACAATTATTTTGGGACGAAAGTACTTTCTTTTAAGGGGAAAAAAAAAGGCCTTATTTTTTCAACCACTCAAATTTTGTACTAATTACCAGAGAGCTCCGATGGTCGTGATGGAGCGGAGTGGCGAGATGTACGACGGTGTGGCAGCCTAGAATTGCCGGAGCAAATTCATCTGGATTATATATATCCGCCTGAAACAACACGAGCCTCGAATCCGCATATGGCAGAGATTTCAGAAACCTAACCTTCACTTCTTCACCTGCAAATTCACCACATCCACTTATCTCTCTTCAATGGAAAAATTGAACCCATACAACGAGTGTGCCTTGCTAATACTCATTAACACAAATTTAAATTGAGAAGTTTATTTTCTAGCTACCGGCTCTATAAATGTAACATATCCTATTGTTCTTACATATATAGTTTTTGGTTTGTGAAAAACTAAAAAAGAACCCAAAGAGAAGAGGGAAACATATGTAATAGTGTACCTAGATTTCGGAGAGTGGCATGGACGGTAAAGCCTTTCTCCAAGAGTTTCTTAATGAGAAATGAACCCAGATAACCTGATCCTCCGGTGACACAAACTATTTTGTTGGCCATCTATGGATTTTGATCTCTGTGCCACAAATTATTGAGGACGAATGATGAGAATGACATATAATGCTGATATTAATATTTGAATGATTCACTTGGTTACACTTGTTTTGTTTTCTTGCACTATTTTAATTTAACAAAAGGAAAAAAAGAAAAAGAAAAAAAAGAACCATACATATCAAAATGTGACGGAAAGGGTATAATATCAATGAAAACAAATGGTTTGATTAGCTTGGTAAATTAATGTTTAGATACTCAGTTCAGCTTTGTTCGAGAAACTTTATAACATGCTTATTTCATCCTACCATAATTAATAGTAGTATTCTGCTATTTAATTAGATAGTGGATGTTTCGGAAAACTAGTTCCATTATAGCTAGAGAAGATTCTGCTGAGATTTCTGGAAACACTGAACACTGCCTTGTAAGATCATCTTTGCGTCATACTTATACTGAAACCCAAATTCCTCCAGCTTTGTAGAACCCCATCTAATGTCTCTCTTGCTGTCCTCCATGAACCTGTAGAACAATGATGATAATAATATCAAAAAGGTTATGTATGTACTTATAGTTCCATAATTAGTTGACCTCCTCTGAGGTAGACTGGATGCAAGTATTAATTGTAAAAAAAACTGAATGAATTAAGTAAGTTGGGCAGTTGGGCTTACTCATCATCATCATCATCAGGGGAGCAACAAGTCGTCTTCAGAATGCTTCCAATCTCAGCCGTTTTCAGAAAATCAGAAGCACAGAGAAATCTCCCGATTAAGCCCTCTGTTTCAATGCAGAGTATGAAGGCAGAAGTAACATCTTCAATGTGCACAATAGGTACTTTTCCCATCAGTTCCTCCAAGAATCTCAACACTCCATACCTATATATGCATATATTAAACATTTTATGTATTGACGATAAACGATAAGAGGGATACTCAAAACATCAAATTTAATTAAGTTCTTACAAAAATGAAACAAATCCCCTGTTTTGAGGTTCTAATGGTATATACCTCCTCTTATCTTTGATGAATTGTGATATCATGACTAACAGGCTCTCGGCCGGCCACGGCTGTATTGTATCCCCTCCGACAAGCCCACAAGCAAGACTCACCACCTCTAGTTTCCGGCCTTCGTCGTCATCGTTGCATCTCAGGGCTTCCTTTTCTGACAGTGTCTTTGAATGTACATATTCCTAGTAGTAGAATTAGTACATTTAATTTCTATTACTTCAAGTATGAGTTAAAATTAATTTTGTTCTGGGTGTGAATATATAAGCTAGATGATGAAGAAGAATAACATACATGGAGAAAATCTTGAGAATAGGGACAAGAGAAATTGAGAGGACTCCAACAGGTCTCATCCATGGCGTCCTTAAAACCCGACCCGTCATCTTTCAAAGGCGCAGCTGCCATAACAGTGGCTGTGTACACCAGACGCTTCACTGTGCCGGAGGCTATGCAGCATTCCACTATCCTCTTCACCCCGGCTATGGCTGCCTCTGTTGTGCTCTTGTACTGATTCATTATCGGGATATTCCAATCAAATTTAGGCTTATAACTATTTGTTCGGTTGGAGAAAATCATTGTTCAAGTAGAACAAGTAATGATACGGTAAGCTTTAAGAAGGTTTAAGACTTTTACTAGTTCCCTGAGAATGTAACGTTGCTAATAAATCATACTCCTTCCGTTCTCAAAAATTACTTACTTCGAAGTTCAATATCAATTATTTTTCAGGAACAGAGAGAGTATAGGTAAACGATTGAGAGAGACTTCTCAATCATGGACTAAATTGTTTTAGTAATTTAAACCATCCAGTCATGAATGAATGAGCCGTCAGTCTGTCAGTCAAATCACATTCCTTTTGAATCACCAAAAAAGGAAAAAAAATTTCCAAGCGTCGATTTTTTTCGTCGGATATAGTGTAACGAACACGAAGTAACCGAAGAAAAATTGTGAAAAGTTTTACATGGACAAATATGTAAACACACTAAATTTTCACAAATCAATGAAAACAAAATCATCTTTAAAATTTTTTGTGCGTTTAAGATATCATTAATTTTTTTTTTTGTTAAGTTAAGAAAACCAATGACCAAGTTGAAGCGTATGGGACTAATTTTGTGTCACGTCAAATTTCACACGTTTCAGTGTACTCTAAGTATTTCCTTATCTAAACTATTTCATTGTATTTGAATGAAATTGTATATTTTTCCACTTATGAATTGAAATAAATGCAAAGTGTTTTTTTTTTAATGAAAAATATGTAATAACTCAAATGTTCATTTCTTAAGGAGACATTGAAAAACATCACATTTCTTTTTGAATCATAAAAATTCTAATTTATAATGATTAATAAATAAAAATTTTCTCGCGTCGACATTTTCATCATGCTAGATAAGTAGACGAAAAAGTCAACGAACATAATTTCCTTAAAAAAAAAAGAAAAAGAAAAAGAAAAAGAACTAAATACTTGAATTTAATTCAGCAGGATCTGCAGAACTCTTCAACAACACCAGACAGTACTTGTTGAATTAGATTTTCTTTGGCCTCCTAGTATAAATTAAATATTAAACTACACAAATTTTCAGATTGACTTACCGGAGAATCCCCGGGTTGGTGTAGCAAAGGAGTGGCGACATGTACGACGGTGTGGCAGCCAAGAATCGCCGGAGAAAACTCATTGGGATTATATATATCCGCCTGGAACAACACAAGCCTAGAGTCTGCATACGGAAGATTTTTCAGCAACCCAACCTTCACTTCGTCACCTACAAATCAATTCATTTCATTAATCACAATATAGATATGGGCCGGGAGAAGAGAAATCATTGGAACAAGTGAACTCTAAATATGTATAGAATATATATATGATCGGAGCGGTAACGTGACGATCGTATTTTATATTAGTATATTCGATTTTACAAACAAAAAGATACGTACCTAGATCTCGGAGGGTGGCGTGGACGGTATAGCCTTTCTCCAAGAGTTTCTTGACGAGAAATGAGCCAAGATAGCTTGAACCCCCTGTCACACACACCCGGGTGATGGCCATGAGTTACAAGTGATATATGATAGGTGATAATTAATTTGATGATGCTGGAGTTTGCTCAATGCCTCTCATTTCTCTAATTTATATATAAAAAAAATTCAGAAATGTCCAACAACTGTCTCTGTTATAAAATACGCATTTTTTCACCGGTCAGAGTGGGGCTTATGTTTTGGTGGACTTTTGAAGTTCTGATCTCTTTGGGGATATCATGCTTGTCACTTTCTAGTCTTTCTTTTGAATGTTTATTACACCAAAACATCCTTAATTAATTGGTCATCCATAACTAACCTTTCAACGAAAAACTGCTCCCTATTCTTCATCTAATCATCAAATTTAGCTACCTCAAAGTTTCATTTTATTTATAAATGACCAAAACGTAGCCTGCATCAAATCTATAATCTACAAATCAATGTTCCCTCACAATGAACAAATCGTCTAAAACTATCTAAAAGTTAAGTCTTTTTATCACATAAACTTTTTTTTTCTTTTTTCAACTGATATGTTATAAATTTAAATGAAACCCTTACTTTCGAGGAAAAAGATGGGGGTTGTATATTATAAACTAGCGTGGTTGACTACTGAAAGTGGTTTGAAAGGGTTGATTTGGACATTTAATTAATGGTAGATAACCAAATTCTGTTTTAGAATATTGATTCAATCCAAAATCGGAATAGTATTAAATCATATTCCGTAAGGCAAATAATATGAAGCTCCTATGTGTATCTTGCAAGGTATACTCAGAAGGTGCGTGTAGCACATATGGGCCCAAAGAAGTGGAGTATCTTAGCCCCTAAAAAATAGACTTCACTCGCGCATTAATTATCCAAATCAGCAGTTTAATTACGTGATCATCAAAACGTGATCCTCGCAGTGAGTTAAATTTTAAACGGTTAATTTTGATTTCCATTATCTTTAACAAACGTCTTTGAACAATTATACAATACTGAGAAAGTTTTGTAACAATCGTAATACTCTTCAGTCTCAAAAATTAATCACGATGGAAGGTGTAGATTGAAACATCAGAATAGATAGTAATTCCGATGATAATAATTGGGATTATAACGACGAAGGTGTTGCGGATATTGCTGAAGAGGATGTTGCAACTATGGAAGGATCGTTGAATTCGCAGTGTGTAGAAGAAATCTTTGATGTTGATTATGTTTCGTCAGCAATTGTTGTTACAATGAATAACGATGTTCACAAAGATGAATAACTATGCAAATATGATGAATAATGATTTCATCATAAATGAATAACAATATTACAATGAAGAATAGGTATAGTTTTGCAAGATTAATTATTATAATTTAATGAATGAATAATATACGTTAGTAAATGAATAACTTTGATAACAAGAGTATATATTACAATGGGTTAATGTAAGTAACTAAACTAACAAACTTCTAATTATGTATTATACTAGACAAAAAAAAAAAAAAAACTAGTCACTATTTTTAAGATATAAGGTCTTGAAGGATTCGCCGATGTTCGATACGTTTATATTGATTATTTGATTTCAACAACTCTGGCAAAATATTTGATTCCTGACCGATCGACTTTATCTTGATGAGCATTTTTTTGCTACTGATCGAACAAAAAGAATATTATAATAAGTTAGATTTTACATTCAATCAAAACTCTGTTAATCATCAATAACAATGCTATTGAAGATGAAGAATCATTTTGAAAATGATTCATAAACATTAAAATTACATAAATCGAATCTTGTTAATAACAATCTTGCACAGGTGCGTATTAAATGATGAATAACAATATCACTGGTGATGAATAACATATCTTTGCATAATGAATACACATATCTATGGAATGAATAACACATATTCAAATGATGAATGACATATACTGACAGGATGAATAACTCAATTTTACAGGATTATTGACATATATTTACAATTGTACATAGAATAACAACCCTTTACTGATGAATAACTACTAATGAATTAATGAATAACTGTACATGGATGATGAATAAAGTTGGAGACAATGAATAACAATCCTTTGTTGATGAATAACAACCTTTTACTGATGAATAGCCCCAAAAAAATTCAACAACACAATCTGATGAATAACAAATACCAAACTGGTGAAGAAAATTAACCGATGAATAATACATAGTTATGGAAACGATGAATCTGACAATTTCAACAATGAATAATTATATTAAACTAATGAATAATTCCCAGATCTTCTAATTTACCAAAAAAACAGCAAATCGAAGAACAAATCTCTAGAATTGATTAACAAACATCGTTAATCGAGTGAACAGAACTCATATCTACATAACCCAAACAAAAAAACACACCAATGGTTAAAGAGAATAGTTGTATTACCTCGCTTCCCCTTCATCCTCCGATTTGCTCATACTCGGTTCGGAGTCCTCAGCCATAAGCATCTACATGAATATTTTAAGGAAAAATAACATTCCTCAAACCAGAATCAAACAACAACGGATAAACACAGAAAAATCGATGAATTTGACTAGAATTTACCTTAACCCTCATTTTCAGTATTGTAACTTGTAACCAGAATCAGCGTTTTTGATGAACGATCTGATTTAGACTTTGAAAGTCCTGCAGATGGTAGCTTCTCTGGATGTATCGCCGCATGAATGATTTTCTGGAGTTTTCAGATTTTTTTGGTTTGGGGAGTAATGGAATGAATCGAACGGGAAGTTGGATAATCAATAATGACCAGAAATTAGGAGATAATGGTAGTTATCGGAATTTGAAAAATAAAAAGTCGCGCATAAGGAGGTATTTAATGGGCACGTGTTTTTCACTCGGGTGGTAGTGTTGTAATTTTCGGAAGCCCCCATATTTTTGGGCGCGTGTGTATCTTTCTAGGTGTATCTAAGAGCTTTATATTATAAATGTACTCCGCAGTCTTTTAATTGGAACTTTCAAGTATTTAATCACACGAATTTAAAGAATAGGGAGTATATTTTAATTTGCAATTGAGACTTAGTTGAATGGGGCTGCTTGCTATTTTTTAAATCTAAATCCCTTTGACTATTAATATTTAAACCCCTGTAGTCATAATGACTAAGAAGATAGAAAATGTCGTTAGGTAGTTTAATTTAATGATAATTAATGCTTCGATTTCTAGCTCCGATATCTTTTTGGTTTTATTCTATTTTATTTGAATGGGACCAAAGACAATCCCAAATGTGTGTTTGTCATTTTGCCACAATTTTGCGTAGGATTTGCTGAAGTTAAAGTTAGTAAATTTTTGGATTTTATATATTTATTATATTATGTGTAAGAACTTTTTGGCGGTCAATCCAAAAGGTAAATCGGTAGGTTTTGAAATTGACCCAAAAATGTAATTAAAAACAAAAACCATTTTATATGGTTGTACTCATTATCATTATTGGAGGAGTTATTATGTAACATATGAAAAAAAAGAAGTTGACTTAGGTTTATTTCTCTTTTACTCAATCAGATCGTAAGTATTACTTCCTCAGATCGTTAATATAAGGCATTTTGATTTATTCTAGATTTCACCTAGTACGCATTTTTAATTGACGAAAAAATTTTCAAAATATTTTTTTACAATCAAGAGAACATAAAGAATATGAAAATATATTTTTTTAATTTTTTTCATTAATTAAAAATGCATATTAGGTGAAAACTAGAATAAAATTAGAATGTTTTATATTAAGGACCGAACAAAGGACCACACAAATGCCTTTTATTTTATTTTATTTTTTAAATTGATAGATCTTTGATAGTTTGAGTCCGTTACATATTGACGATTATGACCAAAATGTTTTATATATCGACCGCTTAAAAGTTTAATATGTACTAATAGCTAGCGCCTTAATTAACTTACATACCCTAACTGTTAATTCAATAAAATGAAATTATTCTTGGGGGCTTGAAGTTGTATCTAAAATGATTATTGGGCTTAACTTTTTATTTAATTCTAATCATACTAAATCTAAAAAATTCAAATAAAAAAATTTGTTTCGAAATAGAGGGAGTGTACGTTAATGCGCCTGCAATCGCTGTCTGGGGAGGGCAGGAAAAGAAAGCCACCTGAAGCTTCCTATATGAATGTTTAGGTGCTTGTTTGGTCGTCATCTTACATTTCATTTTATCACTTAAAAATGAAAAGTGTTTCAAGTTGAAAACTAAATGGAAAATAAAAACGTTGTTTGGATGTTGGTTTTGAAAAAAAAGTATTTTGAACTATATTTTGAAATATCAAGTACAAGTCATCACTAAACAATTAAATACTGTCAATTATAGTCACTGCAAAAAAGAACTTTTCCAAAAACAATCACTCAACAACGGAATCCTACCAAATTTGTCATTGAACTATTTGTAGTTCTAAAATGGTCATTACACTAACAAAAAGAGTTTCAAGTTGGAATTTAAAATGTAAATCAGAAAGTTGTTTGGATGATGTTTTCTTTTTCATTAGGTTTTGTATTTAAGAGGTAAAATAAGTTAAAATGTAAAATGAGTGCTTGTTCAAACAAAGCCACGGTAAGAAATTAATTTATACTCCTACTACTGAAAGAAGAACGTGATGACAATGGTACATTAGCCCTCCTATGTGATTAAGTCGAAATTATGAAAAACTTTACAATAAACTTCTTTAACTAACATAGTTACGTACCAGTAAAAAGTGTCTATAAAAAATTAAATTTCTTCCAAGAATTTTAATGTTTTCTTTGGGATTTTGTTCAGTTCTGATGGTTGAAAAGCAATTCACATAGAAAAATCATAAAGATGGGAATAAGTAAAAGTTTAGAACCAATGTCTTCATTTTTAATCCCATTTGCGAAACTATCTCATTCGCCTTCCTATATTATACTTATATGATTTATCATTTCAATTTACTTTTTTATTTTATTGAAAAAAATATTTTTTATTTGAAAAATTTAAAAACCCAAGAAGTAGAATTCTTAATTGGGCCGATTAATTCTCCCTTCTCGAATTTCACGCCCATATAGTATGGGCTTCGTTTACATGTGGGTCGTCAGTTCACAGCCTTTTGAAAAACTGAAAAAATATATCTCTTCTATTCCAAAATTATTGTCTAGTTTGAACTTTCATATCTTGAAATAATTAATCCCTCTGTCCCAAAATTATTATCCGATTTGAGATTTCACTTTTAGTACAATTTGAACCAGAAATCAAAATTCAAACTGGACAATAATTATGGGACGGATGGGGTATCTAATTTGAATTTTCATGTTTCGGAACAGAGGGAGAAAATGCAATTGGGCTAACATAGCCCTCCAAAACTTTCCAGGATAGACTAAAACACTTCAGGTCACTTACTACACGTTATAATTACAAAATATAAGTAAGACATGGAGGATAGAGCAATATTTATATAGATTAAATAGATGACTAAATAGGAAATACTCGTTTTACTTGAACTTATAAAATTAACGGTACTGAAATATTTAAACGGAACTAAATAGCTCGTAAGGTACATACAAACTCTGGATACCCAGTGCCCCCAATGTTTCATTGTCCGCCCTGTATATAGTTTTTGGAAATTTACTTGAGCAGTGTATACTAAAAACACAACGACATTGTTGACGTCCTGAATATTTTGACGACAAATCAAGTAAATTTTCAATTAAATGTAGTATACACATTGCCACTTTCAGCTCATACATTGTCGTAAACCGTAACTTAAACGACTAACATACTTACATATACATAACATGTATCATGTATGATTATTTCTGTTTAAAAAAATAATACACATTGAATTTCGAAATTTATATTATTTTTAGTATAAATTTTAAAACTTAATGTACATTTTTATAGGGCAGGGAAAATATTAATTAAGATAATGACATATGTTGTCATCATGTCATGTTAACCACAAAAGTCCAAGATCCCAGCATCTTGTTTTAGATCGTGCTTTTCTTTTCATCTCAAAAAACTAACATGTTCATGATAGTATTGTATTACAACAAACATTAGTTTAACTTTAGAACGAAACGGATATAATCCAATACGTGAGAAGTTAAAATTGATGATTATTAGTGAATTACATATATATTTAAGATCATCAAACGTTCTCAACAATCAATATCAATCAAATGAAGAAGCAAAATAGAGCCGGAAAAGTCATTCGATTTTTATTTTTACTTTTTTTTTTCCTCTCGTGATTTTATTTTAAACAACGATTATCAAGAAATATCGGTTGTCTAATTGGATAAGAGAGTTTGTTTTGTCTTCAGTCGGTGTAAAAATATGAAGATTGATCATGAACAACTATAAACAAGAAATTATTGTTGTCTTGATACAATTAAAATATTGAGATATATTCATTTCTAGCTTAAATAACATTAAAACTCAAAAGTCGAGTTGCATAAGAATCTTTGAAATAGGGATACATTTGTTTACTTGTTTATGTAATACTCCTTCCGTCCCATAATTATTGTTCAGTTTGAGTTTTCATTTTTAGTTCAAATTGTACTGAAAGTTAAATCTCAAACTGGACAATAATTTTAGGACAGAGGGAGTAATAACGTGCCCCAAGTGAATTTCCATCCTAGCTCCGCCAGACAGAATAATGTACCTTTTCCTTCTTTCTTTTATCCAACCCTCCCCCGAAAAAAATTCTCTCTTTCTTTTTGTCTAATTTAAATTCCAAATAGGGTCGATAAGAAAATCAATTAAACCCTTAAACTCTGAAATTCTTCTTATTATTTTTTTCTTGGTTTTTTTTTAATAAAAAATTTAATTTCATTACTACGTGAAATCTTCCTATTACCTGAAGACATCAACAACTTTCAAAAATATCGAATAATTGAGTTACACTAAAATATCACCAAGAATTCCAATTCTCATCTCCTCGAATATGCTTGAATTCCATAGATGCCTACATTTCTGGGCAACCGCGTAAGAGTTCGTCTTCTTCGTTTGATGAATGGTTACTGACAAACTGATATTAGACTAAAGTCGATATATAATTTCCTACAAACTAATACTAGTATAATTTTTAACGTCAAAAACAAGCTTAACGCTTGGAGCAAAACGACGGTTGACATTAGTCTATATAAGGGCATAGAGACGTTTTATTTTTCTTTTTTGGTAGAAACATAGAGACTCGTACATTTCCAGCTAGCTAGCAAATAGCTTTCGTGATGCAACCAATCATTAGATAGTTTTTTTTTTTTTTCTGATCTTTAATTATGTTCGTCTTGGCATCATTAATTTTCCTCAAAGTATGTAACGTACACATGGTGGAAATTGATTTCTTATAGAAGATTTTGTTTTGAACTGAAATATGTTTGGGTGAAATTATGTGACTTTAAGAGCTTTTGATTCCAATATCTGGTTGAAGAGGAATAATGGTGTGCAAAATGCTTATTATTTTGGTGGAAAAGTTGAGAACTGGTATGATACGGCTTTAATTCAAAACAAATTACAAATTCGGTAGTATTGCGATGTGAACATGATCAGTGATCACTTGATTTGTGGTGCCTAACAAGGGCTAAATAATGAAGGGAGTATGTGAAATTATAACTTCACATATAATTAACATTATATGAAAATTGCATCGTATAAAAAATAATCAAAATCTTAACCACAAAAAATTGTCATCTCTAAGCTCAAACAAACAATGGTACATGATATGAGATTGTCTAGCCGTACAACAATAACAGTTAAGAAATATTAACGTATTTAACTAATTACTACAATTTAGGTTGGAGATTGTGACATTTAACAAAGTGCTAACAACTAGCGTCCGCACTTCAAAAAAACTAGCGTTCGCAAATTAAAACACGAAGCAAATGCACATTTTGCCCCTTTAGTATTCTAATGCACATTGAATAATAATTTTTTTATTTTAAAATAAGTGTTGTTTTAACAAAAATGAAAAAATTTTACTTAGTGTTGTTCTTAAACCATATATTTCGGAATGGAGGGAATATTAGCACCATGTAGTTTTTTAGTTGGAGGACAAATTAAATTAACCACTGAACAAACGGAAACTGAGAAAATTAAACAAGAAAATTACACCAGCGATGAAATCATCAATGTAAAGGAATGCCGGCCACAAATTAAAAGACTGAACCAACTATAAATGGTAATACAAGAAACCACAAACTGATGCCTTTGTCTCTAATTTCGTGGAAACCCCAACATCAAAGAGAAACAAAAAGTTACGTCTTCTTTCTCTAAAACAAAAAAAACAAAAAAAAAAGAAATGATACACACAAAATATATGAGTGCCATACAAAAAATAACGAGTCCAGGTGTTTGATACCTTCGCAAGTATCAACACTATTAGTACAGAGTATATAGCCCGAGCTAGCCTTCACAAAATAGTACTTGAAATCAATAGAGTATATTGTTCATTTTCCTATACCCTGATATTTTCAAAACTCAAAATCATACATCAAAACTTGAATGAAGCAAACACCTCATGTAGCATTCCTGCTATCCCCAGGAATGGGTCATATGATTCCAATGCTGGAGTTAGCCAAAAAATTCACCCACCAAAATATTTCATCAACCCTAATAGTTCCGGATTCCGGGCTCCACCCGGACGAGGAAAAGCTATTTCTGGAATCACTTCCAAAAGGAATCATCAACCTAATCCACCTCCCAAAACCTAAATTGGACGACGTCCAAACCGATCCAATCGGCGTCATAATCTTCACCATCGCTCGATCTCTACCATCCATTCGCGACGCAATCCGATCACTAGTTGCCACCACCAACTTAGTTGCCCTAGTGACTGACTTGATGGGCTCCGCCGCGTTCGACGTCGCCAGAGAATTAGACGTCCTTCCTTACATGTTCTTCCCATCTAACGCCACAGTTTTATCTCTATATTTATATCTTCCCGAACTCGATCCAAACATCTCCTGCGCATACAAAGACCTTGCCGGTCCGGTTCAGATTCCGGGATGTATGCCATTACGGGCCGATGATCTTTTCGAGGCGTTTAAAGACCGAGATAGCTTTGCCTATAAATGGATTATTAGTGAAGGAAGAGCTTACAGAACGGCCGCCGGAGTTCTCGTCAACACGTTTGATGAGATGGAGAGCGGAGCTATCAAAGCCTTACAACAAAACGAGCATTACCCCCCGGTTTATCCCGTCGGCCCAATAGTACGGCCATCAGATGAGGACAAACATGCTCCAATGATGATAAAATGGCTGGACCAACAACCCATTGGTTCAGTCTTATTCGTATCATTCGGAAGCCTTGGGTCACTTTCACAAGCCCAGATTAAGGAACTCGCTTTCGGGTTAGAAATGAGCGAGAAGAACTTCCTCTGGGTGGTCCGAAACGGCGACCTAAAACAATTGCTCCCGGTAGGTTTCTTGGACAGAATAGTAGTACGTGGACTGATAGTATCGGACTGGGCTCCACAGGCGAGGATACTGAGCCATTCATCGACGGGCGGATTCTTGAGTCACTGCGGATGGAACTCGGTGATGGAGAGCGTTGCAAACGGCGTGCCGATGATCGCCTGGCCGCTTAAGGCGGACCAGAAGATGAATGCCGCCTTGTTGAGTGAAGAGCTCAAGATAGCCATCAGGATTCAAACAAAAATTAGAAATTGCAAAAATGCCGGAAATGATGAAGATGGAGAAGAAGGATTGATCGGAAGGAATGAGATTGCTGGTGTTGTGGAGAGCTTGATGGAAGGTGAACCAGGTAAAGAGCTCAGAAAACGAGCTCGAGGCTTAATGCAGGCTGCAAAATTGGCGGTCAATCCAGGTGGTCAATCTGCGAAATCGCTGCTTGACTTTGTTTTGCATCTGGACAGAAACTAATAAATAAATATTATTTCCAATACCTAAATTAAAACACTTTACTTGAGTAGTAGTGATTTTTGGATTGTGTTTTTTTTTTTTAAAAAAATAAAATCTTCTAACTACTACTTTTGTTTTTTTACAGAAAATTGTACAAGAACAATAAAGGTTTATACGAGTATAATATAATGATGTGCCCCCAAACAACCATAAATCTTTTCTTTTATTTTCTACATATTATCTTTGTTGAATTGTTTAATTTTCTTTCATTTTCCGACATTAATTGTTCATTCCTTGACATCCAAACTGATAAAGAAAAGAACCCGCTTGGGTTTTAAAGTTAATAATTTTTCTTTGCAATGCTAGACGCACTTAGCATCATTTGGGAGTAAGTTATAATAGAAGATGAAGAGTGTTTTTCTTTTCTTTTTTTTTTTGTTTTTATTAGATAGAAAACTAAAAGAAAGATAGTCAAGTTTCCATGGCAGGATAATGAAGAGGTCATGAATACATTTAGTTGAAAATTAGAATAATGAATGAAGAGCGTAGATTAATGAATTCCCATGGTTTAAATTAAGTCAATTCTTATTGAAGACCGAAGAGCGTAGAGTTTATTCATTTGGATTTAATGTTTATCATTGGTTTTATTTTATTTTATTCTCCTTTCATATATTCCATGTTCAAATATTTGCAATGAATCCAAATACTTACTTATACTAAAATAATTGTCTAATTTGAATTTTATTTGTAATATAAATTGTATTTAAAGTAAAAACTTAAACAGATCAATCTCTTTGTGACTGATGGATGCGTAGATTTTATCTTCTGGATATATAATCTTAATTTTTTCATTAAAAATATATAAAGAAAAAAAAAAGGAAAAGGAAAACGTGTAAACTAGGAAACAATTGATTGGGCTAATTCCATGGAGCCTATTATAGTTTGTGGATTATGAAGTTGTAGAGTCCAGACACTCATCTCATGTCATTGTTAGTCAGAACAGATCATCAGTTGATTTTTCGCTCTATAACACATTGCATGTAACTCATGATAATGTTTAGTATTTCCTTTTATCTGGCATCTTTTCATCGTGATAAGTATAACCATATTGAAAATGTGTTCGTATATACTTCATTTCTCCCATATTATTGTCCTGGTTTGTTGATCAATCACTTTGAAACAAAGAGAATTTACACATTGAATTAAGTGGTCCTAACTCCTAATTAATTGTTAATTGTGAAACAAAAAAACAAGATAGCCACCCTATCAAAGGGTTTGGCTCTAATTTCTTCTAATTATGATAAAAGAAAAGGGGGGAAAAAGCAGCACAATACGTGTTCTAAGGACTGACTCGTTAGCCAAATATTCTACCTCGATCATTTTCGCGCACACAACTTTTTGACCTTATTATCCATGCAATCATGCATGTTCTAAAAGTAAATTTTTGGGTGATTCCTGGTTCCTGCCTAGTTTGCGAGATATTCCCTCCGATGGACTTAACAAGGTAGCTCCATTTGCGCTCATCAGACAAATTAATATATGGCTAGCCAAAGAAAAAAAAGGGGGAAAAAAAAAGAGAGGAAAAATGGTTATTGCCATTTCTCAAGGCAATTTCGAGGGAGAGTATGTAATATACCACCCCTTCCGTTCCAATATGTTTTTTTTCTTCTTTTTCATGAAGGGAGACCTGGAAAGCAAATTGAACTAACAGGTCTGTGGGATAAAGAAGTCTATAGCTCTATAAACTATGATCATAATTAATGACGAAGATCGCCAAGCCTCCCAATAGCTCTTTTCTAAATTGTTGTTTCACGTACGTAATCGCTTTGAAGAAGTAGATCATAATGGTTTTAAAAAAATTATATGTATGGTAGTGGGAAGAATGATATCTAGATGCATTTACTATTTAGTTTAATGGGTTGGATTTAACAAAGTCTTAATTTAGAGCGGAAAGAATATGAGAGTGATAAAATGATGATCATTAGTGAAATTGTGATCCACCAGTAGTGAAATGATTCTTGAAGTCACCTATCATGATTGTTTATATTATTCTCTCTCCCTCCATCGTACAAGTGACAGTTATGTTTGTTCATCTAAATTATACAGTAAATTGATATTAATTTAACTTTTTTGAAATGAAAAAAATGTTACTAGTTCTATTCTGTCCTAAAAAAATAAATTTACATTGAGTTTTGAAGTTTATACTGTTAATCAACGGCAGAGACTGGGGGTGGCCAACCGGTGCGGCAGCACCCCCTCTAGATTTTAATTTTTTTAATTATGTACTCCCTCCATTCCAAAATAAGTGTCATTTTAGAGTTTACACACAATTTAAGAAACACTTAAATAAGGTAGCTAAATTACTTGAATATTCTCAACCAACCACTAAAATAAATGCTCAGCAATGATATTATTTCTTTTGAGGGTATGTTTGAAAATTTTTGACAAAAAAATATATTGGAATCCGAAAACGTCACTTATTATGAAATTTCTCCATTTTGTTAAAACGACATTTATTTTGGAATGGAAGGAGTATTATATAATTATTAAGTACACATTGTAATGTTTTTGTTTTCGTACCCCCTCTAAAAAATTTATAATAATAGTTAAACTTCTTCTAATTAATCAATTTATGAACAAACCTTTATAACAATGTGTTTTAATCAATAATTGGAATTCTTATGTAAAAAAATTAAATATCAAATCTTGGCATTTAAATACTGGTAAATGTGCTATTTTTTCTAGATGATGATGATGTAAACACCAAGCATTTACGATTGAAATTAAGACTCGAAATGCCAAATATTTATAATAGGCTAAAACTTTAACATGAAACTTAAAATGGCAAAATGTATCCACCCTTTAAATTTTGTTTGCTCGAAGAAAAAGAATGATGAATTCAAGTGAATTATACTAATAAAATTTTTTAGTGGTCTTATCTTGTAATAATTCAGTAGAAGTATTTTTTTCCCCCTTATTTTTATATGAATTGTTTTTGTAAAATTGGCCAATATTAAATGCATCTAAAGAAGTCATAAGCTTGTGACTTCTAGTTGCAAAATGTGTAAATATTAATGAAGTGGTTCTAAATAATTTGTAATAAATTTTGAATGAGGAAAAAAAAAATGTGTTTTAGTATATATATTTTGTTAGCAATAAATATTTATTTTTAGTATTTAGTACTCTTGCCGTGATAATTTTTATTTTGCACCCCTAACCCAAAATCGTGGCTCCGCCACTGCTGTTAATATAAATTTAAAAATTTAATGTGAATTATTATTTCAGGACAAAGGTATGCAGTACTTTAATGATTGGCACATTTTTAAAATAGCTAATCTGAGTTACGTACTGCTGCTAAACGCGTTGACTTCTAAAGAAAACAGTAATTAGAATTATTGGGGGAGGCAGATCAAGAAATGGGCGAGGTGTTTTGAAAGTTCAATGTACAGTTTCTACAGACGAGAAAACCTGATATGTTCTAGAAATCGTGGTTCTAGAATGACGATGGAATCAGTTGGTTTTTCCCATTTCACATCACTGACATGCTCGATCTCTTGAACAACAACATAGTACTACTGGCTACTGTTGAGTCTGTAGGTGAACTCACGTTATAAGTTAAAATCCCCAACTCAATAGTCAATATATAGTAATCATCGAAAAAATGATGCCGAATTGACTAATAAAAAAAGCAATTCTTCTTCAAAGAAAAACCGAAATACCGGCCAATCGTAGGTAGCGTCTTTTCATTCATTATAAATGCAATGTAATTTTAAGATGTCTATATTCTTTTTCTTATTAATTACTATCCCTAATCGTAAAATACTATTCTAAGTTAAGATTTTCTGGTGAATGGGTCTTGTAAAAAAAAATATAATGTTTACGTAATGATTAGTTCATGACATTCGTTTTCTATTTAATTAAAGCCTCATCAATCAAATGATTTTTCCAGTAGTTTCATAATGGAAGGACATGTGCTTAATTAATCAAGACACAGATTATAGAAAAATCAACAAGAATCATGTGGCTCAGCAGAATGATCCAAGTCAACACGTAGGTACGAAACGATCAATGGGCTGTTGAAGTGTTTGTTCATTGATCTAATTCAACTTTACGTAACAAATGTGTTGTGAATGTACGGGTACACGATCGATTACGTGAACCTTGGGGATTCATTGCCCCAACTGCACAATCATTTTAAGACAAAAACTACTATATTTATAAACAAAAGCTCTTACTTGAAACGGAACAGGTATTAATTAAAAGATTTAAAGCACATACGATGGTGCACCACATTTTTTCAACCTTTAAATTTCTTTCCCTTGTACGTACAATTTTTTTTTTCCTGCAAAAAGCTGTGATGGTTTTTGTCAGCAATAAAGAGAATTATTAAAATGAGATGAAAAAGATGAACGTAACAGGGAATATGAGATTCTCTTATTGTTGCTCTCGAATGTATCGAATTTTTGTTATCTATTAAGTTACGACAAGTTCACGACATATGCCAACATAGTACTTTCAGGGAAAGTCAATTTGTCAATTTTTACATGTAATTGAATTTGGAATAAGTAATTAGGTCGTCTAGACTCTAGATCTCTTTTGCAAGCCAAACTCCGTTTTTCTTTTTAGTCGTCTACTACAAAGCCTCGTGCCATTGTTTGAGGCAAGGATATCTTCTGAGGTAACTAGGTAGAGATGAATTAATGTCTCAATTTCATAGAGAAAAATTTTCATGTTTATTTTAAAGTAGGAATAGCCATAGCACTACTAATAAACTATTCTCTCTGTCCCAAATAGTAGTACTCCCTTCGTCCCATAATTATTGTCCGGAGGGAGTACTACTATTTGGATTCGTTTTAATTTAGTTGTGTATTAATGGAAAGTGAAATGGTTTAATTTAGTGGAAGAATTATTCTTTTTCTTTTTTGAAAAAAAAAAGAAAAATAATTAATAACCGTAATTCTATAGTTATTTTTATTACTATATCAATGTAACACCGGGATGATGACTAGATACGGTCCGTTCTGTTTAACTAAAATTAATAAGAAAAACCAAAACTTATATAAACAAATTGTGCGTGCTATTTGCCTTTAACATCAGAACAAAACCGCACGCCAGCTTTTGCTTCCCAATCAAAGTAAACATAGACCAATACCAATGGAACTAAATTTAGAACATTTCAACCCCTATCCATCATCCTCTCTAAATATCACTTTCCCATTGTACAATACAAAAATAAATAAACAAATATTTCCTCCGTCCCAAAATTATTGTCCAGTTTGGAATTTCTTTTTTAGTAAATTTGAACTAAAAATAAAAACCCAAACTGGACAATAATTTTGGGACGGAAGGAGTAAATCTTTTTCTTCGATTTATGTGAAAACAGAACTGTAGTTTCTCTACTAAACCAATGTCATTGATATAGACTATAGAAATATGTAATTGTTGAAGCAAATTAATCTCAGTTGTTTGTGCGGTACTAACACAACAGGAGAAACAAAAGTGAATCGGGATGTCCCCCTGAAAAATGAACAAGAGAAAGAAAAGATAAATGGATTTTATTTTATTTTTTTAAAAAAGAGATAAATATTTGGACAATAAAAAGTGATAATTAAGTAATGATGTCAAAAATGAATGCTGTATGTTTGTAATATATAGCCAGCCAGGTCTGCCCGTCCACATATATTTGTTACAGAATCCATATTTCTTATTAAAGTTGACAGGTACTAAAAACAGATCCATCGCTCTCACAAGTCACAAATCAATAGGGTAAATGCGACAGGATGTAAGAACAAATCAAGACGTTGGTTGAAATGTTTTTTTTTTTTTTTTTTTTTTGGTATTAATGTTGTCAATTTTATATAAGTTTGGGTTCATTTCCTGTTGTCAATATTCATACTAGATTTCAATGGACAAATATAGTTTTACTACTGCCTGTACATTCATAGACATTTTCAGCGTCTTATAGATCCTATTCCACCTAATATTCTATTCATATCATAGTTATTTTTATTAACTAACTAATTAGCTATTGTTATCGACAATGAATAATATATATCGCATTCACAACTTTTTTCATGATTCTCATTTGAAGAAGAATACTTTCATTTCATTTGTATTTTTTCAAATGATATTGCAACTTAACCACCAATATCTTACTATATTAGAAACAAAAACCACACTTAAAGAAAGCACCAACATTTGCCATGTGATATTTCCACATCATATTTTTAAAATAAATTTTTATTTTTACATCTCTTAGAGTTAAAAGACAAATGCAGTCCAAATTCACCTCTACCTCCTATTTTCACCACAAAAAAAAAAATCACGAGTTCATAAAAAATCCAAATCCTCATCTCTATGTCCACGAAAATCGACTCCCTAATCAATCCTTCTCCACAATTAAAAATAAATAAATTCCCCAGCAATCATCAATTGAGAGTATGTGGTGAAATATACTCCTTTCCTATTAGCATATTCAATATTTTCATTAATGATGATCAACTACATCTTAATCGAATAAAATTTCAACTTCAAAAAATATTCTCTTTACCCCTCTATATAAACACAAAGGAAAAAAAAAATTCTTATTGATCTTGCTTCGGCCGTTGTAATGGTGGCATTACAGGTATTAAAATTTAAATGATTTTATTTCCACATATCATTGGTTTGACTTTTATTATTTTTTATTTTTTCCGTTCAGGAATAGTGTTATTACTATTATTTTTATGCGTCCATCCGTTACAACTACCGTAGCCGTTGTCAGGTAATATAATGTGATTTCTTATTTAGTTAGTTAGCTTAGAATTTTTGTATGATTTTAGTTATGTTTGGATTGAATTGATTAATTGGATTTTTATTACAAAGTGTGGTTTTTTAAATTTCTTTTTTATGTTTCATTCAATTAGAGTGGTTTTCTTTTTTTAATTATGGAGTCTCATGTTTTTTTTTCGTATATGGCCAGTTATGAAGTGTATTTTTTCTTTGTTTAATTGCTTTTGATTTTGTTTCATACTCCCAGTTGACCAATTGTTGTTATTATTAATATTATTATTATTATTATTTTATTTGCAAATGAAGCGCGTTTTTTTTGTGTTCGGGGTTTCAAGAATATTCTTTTTTGGATTTGGTTTTTGGACTTTTTTTTAGTTTCTCATCATATAAATAGTTCAGGTCGCTTCTTCTAACTAATTTATGAGGAAGCCTTTTATAAATTTGAGGTGGAGAGGGAAGGAATGATGTTTCTACGCTTATTTGTATTTTTATACATCATTTTTACCTACAGAAAAAAAATCTCAAATTTTAATGGGCTATCTTTTACTTCTTTTTTTTTATTTGCCATGGTGAGATGAGTTCTTTTTTGCTATTTCTTGAAACCTATGCAAATTTACATTATTTTCATTCTCATATTTGTGATCAACCAGTTTCAACAATTAACCAGTTTAAAAATCATATTTTTGATATTTTACTACCTATAAACTTTTGGAAGAAATAGTTCCAACAATTAAGCGTATACCCGTTGGAAGAAACTAACTACAAAGCTATTATAAATCTCAAAAACTAAGTATAGATTTGGCACAACCAATGGAGAACATCAATAAATTATCTTACTAATATTTAAACTTATTAGGATGTTTTTATATTTTGTCTAGCATTTACTTCAAGACATATATTTGATCAAGTTTATTTATATTTAAGAAGTAACACTTATAAAATATTTCTAAAATCTTCAAACATTTCTAAAACGTACCGGGCCAAATACAATTTATTTTTATGCCAAATACGAACATCACACTTATAAAACATTTCTAAATTTTTCAAATATTTCTAAAATATATCGAGCCATATACAAAATATTTTTTTTCCAGATACAAACATTTCTAAGATCTACAGATATAATGGACCAGGGTCGCGCATTGCACGACCAGACATCACTAGTATATATATATATACGAAAATGAGTTCAAAATGAATGCAACTTAATTATCAAATATTGCGTGTGCAGAACTGCGAAAACGATAGATAATTATAAAATGATAGGTAAGAAATTTCTCATAAAATGTGTGCTTCCTCCGCACATGAATCATGACCAAAATTAAACTTAAATTGCGTACAGGAACTATTGTAACCTTTCCACCACAAATTCCAACCAAACTAGGAATGAAAAGTAAAAATGTAACGATAAAATAAGTGCTTCTTTTTTATATCCAAAAAAAATTAAACTGAATAATAATTATGAGACGGAGGAAAGTATTAGTTTCAGCAACGAGACTGCCTAACATCCTTCACTTTCAAAATAGTTTTTACTAATTAAAATAGGGTATAATGAGACTCTTTTTTTGTGGCGTTCAATGTCATTTTTGCAACTTTCCAATTCGGATAAAACTCAGAAGGTTACCAAGCCAAGTGTGAACTTTGATCCTTCTCAGTTTTGAACCACACCGTACATATGTATTTGTCATCACTCATGAAACAGAAGTCAAAAAACGAAACTATATATTGCATGCATCATGAATAGTAGTACTACTAGTAGTATTTGTGTCACACAATTGTTAACATTGGAAGAAATGAATAAAATTAGAACTATACTCCCTGTATTTCAAAAACATATGTTATTTTAGGATAGTTTTTAACAATTAATTTGTGTGAAATATTTTTTATGTTACTCATTAGATGTATTGTAATTATAAATAAGACTAAATCCTAGTAATAAGTTGGCATCATTATCATTAATTAAAAGTAAAGTTAGAAAATAATTGTTGATTTACTTTAAAATCCTAAAATGACATATTTTAAAATATTTTTTAAAAAAAATTAAAACGACTAAGTATTTGAAATATAGAAATACTGTATTGAGACGAAAACACGTCCCAAATGGAACGCTTACGAGGTTCAGACATGGACATGACGATAGCAGACTAGCCACCAGCACACCAACTCCACTTATTAGTTATTATTAATTTATTACTACTATTTATTATTATTCACTCCTTCGACCCCCTACTGAACTACTTTCAGCTCCTCCCACTTAATTCCCACCACAGTGATAAAATAAATAACAGTACAAGAAAAAATAAATGAAATTATTAGTCATCCTATATACCAGGAAAATCTTCGTAATATAAATTCTTTAAAATATAAAAAAGGAGTTTCAATATTCTATTATGTTAAAAATACGTGCTTTAAGCTAGTTGTTGTGATAAGTTGATAACGGGATAACAAAAAGCTGTGTGAATTCATTCACCAATAATTGAGCAGGTGAATTATTTGAATAAATTGATATCGAATAAAATACATACATAAAAATAGGAAAAAAAAAAAAAGAGATAATCTTGCAAAAGTTATAGCCATATCTATCTTCTTCTGACCTACTATATTTTTTGCATGCATGGCCAACACTTGACCCACTCACGCCCTTTGCTACCTCCACATGTGTACTGCTTCTTCTAGATGGATGGATGCAATAATTATGGAATTGACAAATTAATTACTAATAATTAAATTGTGACATGGACCAATCTGGCTAGCTAGCTGGTAGTAGGTGATTTCTCTTCCGATTGCTTTTTTTCTTCTTTGTTTTTAATTATTATTACTGCAATTAGTCCTCGTATCCAAGAATGACTACGTGACTTCATAGACAATACAATTATTTTAGGACAAAAAGATTTAAGTTAACAACTCATCAAAAGAGAAACACTTGACTAACATGTTTTTTTTTTTCTTTTTATACAGCAACGATAATCAATTTTATTAAGAAAAACATATCAAATGTACAAATTGTACAAGATTTGTATCAAAGATAAGCTAAATCTAGTCCTGGCAAAAGAGCAACGCTTTATTCCATGAACGATTCTAGATCTAACTAACTTCGCCGATTAAAAGGGGAAAATATTTTACCGTCTACAAGATGAACCTTTTATTACAGAAATTTGAAGATCTAACTTGCACGGCATATCTGGCTTCGAGTCTTCAGATCTTTCACGCCTACAAAATTAAATCAACAACTACTCCGTCTTTTATCTTTAATTCTTCGTGTTTATCTTATGAAATCTGCCAGAAAATCGCCGGAAATATTCTCCGTTTAATCAGATCCGTGAAGAGAATTTACAGCAACCATACCAAATAGATCTGTCGAGGAGAGATTTAAAATACATCAACCAAAAAAGAAAAGAAAAAGAAAGAAAAAAGGAAAAGAAAAAAAAGGAAAAGAAACACTTGACTAACACATTAGATCGTATGATTTGTATTCATTCGAGTTTATTTTCGTAGCAAAGCACTAGACAAAGATAAAATGAGTCATGCAAACGTATAATGCAACAACCATATGGTTGCCACATAAATGCAATATCATTTCCCCCAGTCCCCCACAAAATATCGCTATATTGGCCTACACTAATTTCGCATTTGCCTACGCCACTAAACATTCAGTCTGAAAATAGGTTACTGTTGTCGTCTACGGGGGATAATATATAAATTTGTAAAATAATAAATAAATGAATAAAATATATTTTCCCGATTTGGTCCAATTTCTTTTACAACACTAATTTCTTCCTTTTTTTTTGTTTGCCACCATAATTTGCATTTGTAACAATAATTTTCTTATTTCCCAACTCAAAAAACAAATAAACTCATTACACGAAATCCCTTACAATTCTATTCTGTCCTGAAATTCTTTTTTTTCTTTTTACAAAAAAAGGGTTTATCAACGGGAGACTTTATTTTTCCATTTACTGGCCACGTCAGCGAGTGCCTTGGTGGAAGAGCCCGTGTCCGACAGCACCTTGGCGGCCGCCTCCTTGAGCTCTCTCATTCTGCTCCGAAGCTTCTTCCCTTCCTCTCCTTCCATCAACCCTTTCACCACATTCGCCACCTCGACCCGACCCACGACTCCGGTCTCGTTACTCACCCTGGGCCGGAGCGCCACCTTGAGGTCCTCCGTCAGCATGACGGCGTTCATCTTCTGCTCCGCGTACAGCGGCCACGCGATCAGCGGCACCCCTTCCACCACGCTCTCCAGGGTGGAGTTCCACCCGCAGTGGGTCAGGAACCCGCCGGTAGCCCCGTGGGCCAGGATCTTCGCCTGCGGGGCCCACGACGGCACCAGGAAACCCCTCCCTTTGGTCCTCGAGACGAACCCGTCCGGCAAGAAAGCCAGCGGGTCGTTCTGGCTGTGGACGCTGAAGAAAGTGGCGTTGGATACGCCGTCGTTTGGGCTCCGTACCACCCACACGAATCTCTGCTCGCTCATCTCTAATCCCAAGGCCAGCTCCGTCAGCTGCTTCTGGGACAAGGTCCCACCGCTCCCGAAGGAAATGTATAAAACGGACCCACTCGGCTGATCGTCCAGCCATTTCAGGCAACCGTTTTCTTCCTCCTCCTCTTCTTGACCCGACCCGCCCGGTTTACTCTGTATGAGCGGCCCTACCGGGTAAACCGGCGGGTTTCCTTTTCCGGATGACTGCTGCAGAGCTTTCAAAGGCTCCGGCTCCAGATTCTCGAAGCTGTTCACCATGATGCCTTCAGCTAAACTGTACCTCCTGGTGTGATGAAGTAGCCATTTGTAAGCGTCGTTTTTCCTATCCTGGGCCGGGTCGAGAAGGTCGCTCCCGTGGATGGGAACCGAACCCGGAATCTTAATCGGGCCGGGTAAGTCCCGGAACTCCAAGTCCTCGGGAACCATTTCGTGGAGCTTTGGAAGGTAGCAAAAGAAGGAAAGCGCCGTGGCGGTGGAGGGGAAGAATATGTAGGGAGAAACTCCAAGTTCCGTCGCCACGTCGAAGGCGTCGGTGCCGAAAAGATCGACGACGAGGGCGGCCAGCTTGTGGGAGGCGGCCAGAGAGTTGAGCCAGTCCCGGAGGTGAGGGAGGGAGCGGGTTACGGTTAGGGAGATGCGGGTTTCGATCTTGACGTCGTCGGGTAAGTCGTCGAGGTTCACCGGAGGGAGAACGACGTGGGTAATGCGAGGGGAAGGTAGTGCATGGAGGAATGAAACCTGGGCTTTGGAGAGTGGGCCGTCTGTGGGGAGAACCACCGTGACGGTGAAGTTGTGGTGGAGTATGAGTCGTTTGGCGAACTCCACCAGTGGGATCAGGTGGCCCATCCCCGGCGACGGCAATATTGCTATATGTGCCGGTTGATCCATATTCATTCCCCCTTGTGTGTGTGTGTGTGTGTGTGTGTGTATTTGACTGTTGTTATAATGGGAAGAAAAAGGCAAAAAGGAATGAAGCTATGGTTTAGATTGTGAGTAGGAGAACAACTACAAGAATGAGTAGGGGTATTTATAAGGGGAAGCTTTGCTACATAGGTTCTATCATCTATGATATGATAGTAGGATATGAAATGGTGGGATTAATTAGGGAGTATATTGACCTCATTTAATGACAAAATTTGGATGATTGTGGTGCTTTTGTAAATTACTTACCATGATTAATAAGACAATCAGCTGTTGATGATGAATTTTGATTTGTTATCATAATGGTCTTTCAAACTAATTTGAATTTATTTGTAACGTTCATTGAATATATTTAGTCAACATTTGTTTTGTCTAATTAATATACAATCTTCCAATTAACATTTTAATGTGTATTGAGAAGTAATTTACATGTATATGCATGTCATATAACGCATACCTATTTTATTACGTATGCGTGACATGCGTATATGATGAGGCCATCGAGTATAATACCATAATTGAACGGAATGCTAGTAGAACAAGTTCATGAACTTATAAATATTTGAGAATTAGTTTTAGAAATCTTTATTCGTGTATAGCAGTGTGTATTCTCTTTCCCTAAATGATCCAAGTAAATTAATTATGTGAACGGACGAGGTATTTGTGATGATAATGTTTTTTTTTTCTTCTATAATTTGCATTAAGAGATCTCGTAATTTGGATATTTCTCGCATTTCATTCACGAAATAGGTGAGCATTCAGAATTTTTCTTAGAAAAAAAAATCAACTACCCGGTTAATTCTTGGCACTTTTATAGTTTTATATCTCTATGAATTTTGTTATCACTCATTAATCGGGAAAATATTCGATTTCAAGGGTAAATAATAACTGTGAAAATTTTTGATGTTGTAATTGTTCGTATATGTGGATTAATTCGACTGCCCATGTAATTTGATCCGTATCACACAATGTAGTTTGGAGTTTGGACCACCTGTGAAGATAAAATTTATTGCAGTAGATAGAACATCATCCTTTCATAAGAAAAACCAAAAAACTTTTAGAAAATGACACGAAGGATGGATATATGGAGGAATAGAGGCTAGCTAATCAAGTTTAACAAAGTAGAGCTTTGATGTGATAAAACAGATTTATTATCCAATTTAATTTTTTTTAGTTTTAGTTTATTTTGTACTAAAGATAAAAATCTACACTGGAAAATAATATTGGAATTACCAATAAAATTCTTTATGAATTACACATAATGATAATGAAACATTTTATCTTTCACAGGTGTCATTGACTCATTAATTGTACCAAATTATTTCCTTCTTTCTTTCTTTTTTTTTGTTCATAACAAAAAAGGGCTATACATCAGCAAGAGCCGTTGCATGCTTTAAAATTTTGACTAAACTAAGATAAAATCTCATCCCTAGTAATTTTGTAATGAATTATTGAATTAGATTATTTTTACCTTATTTTCAAATTCAAAAAAAAAGAGAGATAAATACTCTTCTATTTTGAAACAATGGTCCAATTTGATTTTTATTTTTAATATAATTTAAACTAAAATTAAAAATTAAAAATGAATAATAATTTTAAGACACGGTAAATGTTATTCCCTTTTCCATATTGACGAGATTACTTTCTTTTTCTTCTACTACGTAGAGACCCTAGTAAGTAGTGACAAGATAAACCCTCGTGTGGATTACGTAATGAAGACCTCATGCTGGTGTCAGAGGGTCCAACGTGTGTTTTGGAATTCGGAGATGGGAGTTCTGGAAGGAAAAGAAACTGTGTCTGTGTGTGTGTGCGGGCGTGTGGGGTGTCGTTTTAGTCAAACCCACCACCTCCCATGTATCCCAATCGATGATACATATTTTATTATACTAGTACTACTACAAGTCATTCCACAATCGTTATTATCAAAGACATATATTAATATGGAAAATTGGGATAACAAGACAGAGACGAAAAGATTCGCGACACTCAAATAAATGTCAAATTGTCATCATATCTTACCTCACGGCTTTCTTTTTCGCCACTAATTCTGAATGTTATTATGGATAATTATTATTATTAATATAAAAGTGAAGTGGTTATGTCACAAACTCATGATGATTTACGAGATCGAATAGGCAATATAAAAAGATTGCACACTATTGATCATTTTTATGTGTAATATTGTTGTTCATGGTTGGGTTATCATATACAAACTGTATTAAAAGTCTTCAAGTGGTGACACGTACGTATGATATATGAACATAACACATCCACATTATATATAGTACTTTGAATTATCCAAATCTGAAGAGAATCTTTAAGGGAGAAAGAAAACATCGCACGCTCAATCACTTTGGGATTGTTCTAATGATTGACAATCAGAAAGACTCAAAAAATTACGGGAAAAAAGTTATCATGATGGTGAACTTTTTCCAAAGTCAATCTCAGTGCTTCAAATAATGATAATAATAATCACCATCGTGTTCTTCTTGATCTTCTTCACCCGAAAACCTTCTTCATTCTTGTTGGGTTTCCTTCTAATCCTCTTCCTTATCAAGTACTCACTCCGTCTTAAAAAAAAAAAAGTCAATATTACATTTTCAAATTTATATTAAAATTAGTACAGATCTCAAAACTCAATATGAATTTTTTTTTTTGGACGGAAATAGTATTTTAAAAGAAATTGAAGGCTACACTAAAGTAAATAATATGCATGATGGTATTTTTAGTAGTGCGGCATAAATGTCAAATCTCATTCACCATTGAACCATTTATATAACTTTTATCAATTTAACAAACCAACAACATAAAATTGTATCAGATCAAGAAGCTGTGATCAATGGCCGTCAACCACAGGTAGTAGCAAGGCATTGCATAAATCGACGTAATGCAATAACTACATTAGCCAACCCGACTTACTGGAAGTTTACTCCGGCCAATGATTTCGCTTGGGTCCTACCTGCACTACTATGTGGTTTCTTCTTCTTTTTTTTTTTTTTTTTTTGGCCTCAGCAAGAAGCTTACTGTAGTTTACCTTTATTTTCATTTTTATAGCTTTTGTATTGTCATGAAAACGTTCGGTCTTTCTACGATTAAATTCAATTAATAAATAGGTTTATAATATTCTATTTCAACTTTCTTATCAATCTATACACAGGAGAGGGCGCCACACTAAGCTGAATCCAAATTAATTGGGAAAAATTGATTTTGTTGCATAATAATACTCCATCCATCCTAAAAAATAGTCCACATCTAATGAGACAGTTTTATATGTACTATAATCTCAAAATTCAATATAAACTATTTTTTTAAGGATGGAAAGGGTAATAAATAATTTCAAGCAAAAAATTTATTTAGTGGGACTGTTTTAATATAGATTGTTCGTTAGCTTTTGTCCTTTTGGGTAAGGGGATGGCGGGGGTCGTTGATCTCAGTTGAAGCAGCACTAAACTCTATGCTTAAACAACTGATTTGATGCCATAACGCACACACATTCATAATAATTAAAACTTCCTTTGTTCTAAAAAAAAGTAGTCACATATTTTTTTCAAATAGTATAAATAATCTCAAAACAATTTTATTTTTTGGGTTAGAAAAAGTATGAATTATAATTTGTTTAAATTATTGTCACAATTGAGCTTCCTCCATGTCATAGTCCCAAAATTAAGCTGAGCGTGAAACGTATAAGATGCTGCTTGTAAACTGTTTCTATTCGTACAACACAATATAGATACAACATACCTAACGATTTGACAAATAAGTAAAATTGCAATCTTAGCAAGAAGAATTCCCCTGCAAAGCTATGATAGATGGAATTTCTTAGAATAACTGAATAAGAGGGAGCAGTCGCACTAGTGCGATCCGATCCTGTAGTTTGAATGTTGGCATTTGTTTAATTCCGTGTGCATCGTGTTGGATTTAAGACTTCTAAGTAGATGTCCCCGTGGATCATTGTGCGCTTATAAATGTAATATTGGTAAGTGATTAGAAAGATTTTGATTTGAACCATTCTCTTTATCTTCCAAGTTCCAACATTTCCATTGAGAAGATGAATATCAATTATTAAAAGTAATTATAATGCCCCTAGCTCATTTTGTAAAATGGTATTTCTTTAGTCCTAAAATTACTGTCCCAACAAAGGAAATAAGAGGGGATCATTACCATTGAAAAGGAAGACTGAAAAAGAACAAGTTCATGCAAAATAACGTGTTAGGAAGTGATATGAATGTCAAATTACAATTACTAAGTAATATTATTCATCCATTAATCTAAATCTTACGGTACCCATACCCAGCAATTTCCTCTACTCCACTTGATATTACGGAGGCTCAATTTCCTCTCCTTCACTTCATATTCTAACTGTTATACAGAGGGCACGAGCTAAGCGCGTTTAACTTGTCTAGTTATAATAAAAACTGGACGTACGTAGTACTCTGGTCGACCACTGTATACATTATTAGTTTCCTGTCGACCACTGTATACATTATTGGTTTCCTGTATTTCTGAATTTAACTTTATTATACATCTACGTTGATAATTATAATTTTTTATAATAAAATGAAACAAAAATTATAAAAAAAAAAACAAAAAACTGAATATAATACTAGCATTGTGAATCATGGGTTGTCCTAGAAGATAAGGACAAACCCACTCAACCTGAAAGTCACATGTTCGATTCATACTATGGACACTTTATAGTGTCTTTACTGCAGGGAGCATTGTAACAAGGCCTAGTCACCTCTTCACTCCATAAAGGTGCCGATTCCCCGAAGAAAGTGCACTTGAAGTCCAGTTTGGTTGGCTGGCGCAGCAGACTCCCAAAGCAGCTATGCCAGTGAATGGAGCAAGCGCGCGAGTTGCAGCAAGTAGGAGATCTGCACATCTTTGAGCACCAAATACTTGCACGGAGTTGTAGTTGTAATGTAATACTAAGGTAGTTGTACATCCTGTATAATAGTTTAGGTGTCTCAAATTGTAATATCTGTCACAAATATCCTTAAAAAAGAAATACCAAGATTATTTTGTATATTAATGGGCTCGGACTACGCACAGGTCAGTGACATCGTTTCTCTTCTGAGTGTCTTTGGGCTTGAGCTTCTTCTTTTTTGTTTATGTCTATGTAATGGATTGATTATTTTATATTTTAATTGTTAACAAAATTTAAAAATAATTACAGTTCAGATTTCTTGAAAAGAGTTTAAGGGTTGAAAGTAGGGGAGAGAAAATCGAACGGAAGAAAGAGATTAATGAGAGGGAAGAATCAAATTAGAGAGAAAGCTCTGATAATTCATTTCGTAATTTTTTATTACATAGATAATAAATATATTTTTTTAACACTTAAATTAGATTTCTTTTAGCAGATATTTCTTACTCATTTTTACTTATAATCAGATGTCAATTAAATAGAATTAGTTTACTTTTTTGTCAATTTTGTATTTCAAGATAACCAGAGGGATAATGTGGAAATCACCATAAATTATGGCCAAATTACACAAAAGAGCATAAAAAGGACCAAATTAGAAGCTGTTGGAAATCAAGGACCGGAAGGATTGATTGGAGCTAAGCAAGTGGAGGAATCCTTGCTTGTGAAGGAAGATTGACTGCAGATGTTCTCAAGTGGATGAACTCTGCAGCTAGGCATGACCACGATTCAGGTTTTAACCAAAACCGGCCTAGAATCGGATCGTTGATTCATGAACCGGACTGGAACCGTGAGTTATGATTCATAAAACCATAACCGGATCATCTAGTCAAGGGAGGTTATGGTTCAAGCTTTTCAAAATTCGTAAACCGGCGGTTCAAACCGGTGGTTTTGAACCGACAGTTCAAACCATAAAAAACATTCGGTTAACTGTTGGATTCATAAAAAATAAGTGTAAAAATACCAGTTTTTATAACCATAAAAATGTTAATTGCTATCTCATTTTCAAAATAAATGTCCATTTTCTAATTTATGGTTGTATCAAAGTATAGGTCTATTTGTTTTCAAATAATATTTTTGAATTTTTTTTTTCCATACTACCCTTAAGTTTTAAAAATCATTTATAAAGTCTCAACATACAAATACTTAAAATTAAGTGGTTGATCTAATTGATTAGGGGTTAGATAGAATTTTTTTCATTTGTTAATGATTAGCCCGTTACTATTGTAGTGCTCAAAGTAAGTATTTTTTATTTTTTTTTGTCAATATTATGTTTTGTTGTTTCTGTATTTAGAAAAAAATGTAATGATAATTCATTTTTTTGAATAAATTTTAAATATTACCTAATATATTTATTTTTGTTATATAAAATGAAGAATATACCTGTGAAGTTGTCCTAAATTAGTTAAAGAATTTGTATTAAATTTTTTTATTAGGCTAACAATCATACATCATAATAGACATATTTTTAGGATTTGAACTCAAAAAGTTAGGTGATGATAGCGATCAACAACAGAGGATGCAGAGATATGTTCTCGAGGAAACCAGGCGGCGTTGCCTCCTTGGACAACCCGACCCAACAGAACAAGAGTTGGAGGATTTGATCGACGAAAAAGAAGCTCGCAGAACCCTAGCCCTTCTCGAGAAGAAACGGGGCAAGCGGAAAGTCCAAGAGCAGGAAAATTACCAAGAAACCGAGGGGTACGAAAGCCCCCACGAAGAACGCTCGCATGCTACCAGAGATACCATATTCTGGAACGCTTTCAAAGAAAGATACCCAGCCTTCGACACCACTCTCGAGGAATTCGAGGCAATATACCAACATAGGGGCACTGGGGAGAATCACGACCCCGCGAGTGCCGAGATCATCGAAGGAGAACAGGGGAGGCCCCCAAGGCGAACCAATGCACACAATCGCCTAGAATTCAATTGGAATCAAAGAAGCCCTCGAAGGGGTGAGTACAGCGGAAGGAAGCGATGGTTTGGGCAATTATCAGAAGGAAGCATCACTAGTTTTGAAGATTTGTCCGTCAAAAGTAGCTACTCGATTCTTCCAGAGCAAACGGATATCGCGGATGTCCATCGACCATTCCAGTCAGACAAGGACAGCATGAGAGTCTAACCGACTTTCACAGACGGTTCATACAAGAAACCTTGCAAGTCGACAACATCGATGATCGAGACGTCCGCAATGGATTCATCCAAGGCCTTAACCCCTTCGGGGAAATCTTCAATGTTGCGAGTTAAACTCTCGACCAAACCCCCTAGGAACGCTCAAGATATGTGGGCCATCGTCGAAAACCATATACAACGAGAACACACACTCAAGAGGTCCCAAGAATCCTTCGCCTCGGTAGGACCAAAGGATAACCCGAGAATTTCCCAGGAAAATAAACCGGCACTGCCCAAGATGGATATACAATTAACACCCTTAACCAAGTTCCGACGAGAAATCCTCCAGATCCATAGGGACGAATTGCCAGCTCCGAAACCCTTGGCACCTAATCCAAACAGGTCAACTGATCAATATTGTAAGTATCACAAAGACCATGGCCACGACACAGAGGATTGTCGAGAGCTTAAGCGTGAAATCGAGAATGGTCAAGTCTGGGAAGTTTCAGTAATACGTGCAAGGAACAGCCTCCCGACAGAAGAATAACAGACCCCAGTCACGAGACCACCCTAAAAGAAACTTCAGAGGCCCACCACGGTGGGATGGTCGAGGAAATAATTGGCAACCGAGAACTAATACCCAACAACAACCTTATTCCATTACCAAAACGGTACCACAGCCGCTCCAACAACTCCCCCCGACAGATCCAACGAAGCTAATCACTCACCAGGTAGGAGCTATTTACGGAACTCCCCTCGAAGTCTTATCCACTACAACCATGAAGAACTCATTGCGAACCGTCACCAAAACTACTCGACAAAAACCTAGCCACAAAAGGTTCAAAGGGATGGAGGCCATTGTATTCACAGATAGCGATGTGGTCCTAGACATTTGTCCCCACAGCGACGCTATGGTCATAGAAGCAATAATCGCAAACGTCAAGGTTGGAAGGGTTTACGTGGATAACGGCAGCGCGGTCGACATCATATATAGTGACTGCTTCAAGAAAATGAATATCAAAAACCCTTGTATCCGCCCAGCTACAATGCCACTGATGGGATTCTCAGGTCACACCATTATCCCCACAGGAATAATTAGCCTACCCATCTCGGTGGGGTCACATCCTAGGACGGTCACCCTAACCATAGATTTCGCCCAAATAGATGCACCATCGCCGTTCAACGTGATTCTAGGGCGACCTTGGATGTGCCAGGCACGCGCGATATGGTCTCCCTATCACTTAGTAATAAAATTCCCAACGGAATATGGAGTGGGAGTAGTGAAAGGATGCCAGCGAAGCTCTCGAGAGTGCTTGCTCACTGCAGTTAGAATCGAAAAGAAGACCGCACACCTTAACCCTGGCTCCGTCGTGTCAGAATGCTACTCAATTCAACAAATGGTCAACCCACCAGAAGTGGAAAATCCCGAGATCTCCTGCCTTCCCTCGTTCAGCAGCAAGACGCGGGAATTAATCCTGAGTGAAACTGATCCCACCAAGACCGTTCAGATTGGGGTTCCTCTCCAAGACTCCTTGCTGGCCGAGATCAGCGCCTTACTGCGCGAGTTCCATGACATATTCGCCTGGTCCCCAGTGGACATGACAGGAGTACCTCGAGAAGTCATGGAACATAAGCTAAATGTTGATCCAAACGTCAAACCAGTGCAACAGAAGAAAAGAGTATTTGCTCGAGAACGTAACGATGTCATCAACAAGGAAACAATGAAGCTAGTCCATGCTAACATACTCCGAGAAGTCCTATGGCCTACTTGGTTAGCCAACCCGGTCTTGGTACGAAAACCCGACAACTCTTGGCGCATGTGCCAAGACTACACTGACCTCAACAAACATTGCCCCAAGGACTGCTATCCTCTACCAGTCATAGACCAAATGGTAGAAGGCATTGCCGGATACAGAGTCCTCAGCTTCCTCGACACATACAAGGGATATCATCGAATCCTCATGGCACATGAAGATACAGAAAAGACAGCTTACATCACCGAGATAGGGGTATACTGCTACGACAAAATGTCCTTTGGACTGAAAAATGCTGGAGCCACATACTAGCGTCTCGTAAACAGAACCTTTCATGACCAAATCGGCCGGAACATCGAGATTTACGTAGACGACATGGTAATAAAGACCAATAAGGATAACCAAGTGGCCGCAGATATGCAGGAGATTTTCACAATATTACGCAAGATTAACATGAAGCTGAATCCTAAAAAATGCACCTTTTGCGTAGGGTCAGAAAAATTCCTAGGATACCAAGTCTCCAAGGACGGAATAAGTGTTGACCCGGCTAAAATCGAGGCTATCTTAGCCATGGAAACTCCAACAACCGTCAAGGAAGTTCAAAAACTCATAGGCTCCTTGACGGCCTTTAGCAGGTTCCTGTCTCGAGCTGCAGAGAGAAGCCTCCCATTTTTCCATACCCTCCGCAAAGGCAGAAAATTCGAGTGGAATGAAAAATGCCAAAAAGCCTTCCAAGACCTGAAAGAGCACCTCAAGCAGTTGCCCACACTAGCCAAGCCTGAGCCAGGAGAAACACTATACATTTACCTGGCAGCTCGAGAGAAAGCTGTCTCAGCGGTGCTGGTGCAACGCAAAGACGTCAAAGAAGTCCCCGTCTATTTTGTTAGCAAAGTCCTGCAAGGAGCGGAAACCCGTTACACACCCATGGAAAGGCTTATCCTCAGCCTAGTCTTAGCCGCACGACGTCTGCGCCCATACTTTCAGGCACACCCCATCATGGTCTTAACGGAACAACCAATTCAGCAAGTCCTACTAAAACCAGAAGCATCCGACAGGATGATGAAATGGGCAGTCGAATTGGGCGAGCACCACATCGAATACAAGCCTCGATCAGCCATCAAATGATAAGCCTTTGCAGATTTCTTAGTAGAAACGCCTCGAGCTATCGAAGCCAAAGAAACGGCAGAGCCTAAAGATGATCCCACTACTCGCGTCAACATCAACCCTCGAGCCTGGTCACTATACGTCGACGGATCTCGTTGCGATGAAGGGGGAGGAGCCGGCATCATATTATCCAAACCTCCGACTGATGACATCGAGAGCATGAAGGAGTATGACGCAGTATACATACGCGCTGAGATTCGGTTTCTCGATCACCAACAATGTAGCAGAATACGAGGCACTGATAGTAGGGCTGAACATGGCACTAAAACTCGGGATCCGCAAAATCTAAGTTTTCAGTGATTCTCAAGTAGTGGTGAAACAAATATTGGGAGAATACACAGCAAACGACGAGCAACTCAAGTGCTACCTCGAGAAGGTCCTCGACATTAAGGACAAGTTCAAGGAATGCACCGTGTGCCACATAGTCTGCTCAAAAAATAAAAGAGCCGACGCCCTCAGCAAGCTAGCCTCCTCGAACTTTGCACACCTTAGCCACAAAGTGTGGGTCGAGATTCTCCCCAATCCTAGCATCCAGGATGCCCCCGTAGCGACCATCGTCGAGGACGGCGACACTTGGATGACCCCGTTTATCCAATACCTTACAGATGGGACATTGCCAAGCGAAAAAGCAGAAGCCAGAACCATCCGACTAAAGGCAGTCAAATACACATTGGGAGACGGCATCCTATACAAGCATGGATACCTACTACCCATGCTAAGGTGTATTGGTCCAAAGCAAGCAGCCTACGTACTCGAAGAAGTACACGAAGGATCATTTGGAGCTCATATGGGAGCAATAGCACTCGCCAAGAAGGTCTTGCGAGCAGGATACTTCTGGCCGACAATTTTCAAAGATGCCTACCAGTGGGTACAGAAATGTGAGAAGTGTCAACACCAGATGGTCACCATCCAAAGCCCTTGGCCATTCTACCAATGGGCCACCGATATCATCGGCCCCTTTCATCCGGAAGGAGTAGGAGGAGTAAGATGGGTCATTGTCGCAGTAGATTACTTCACTAAATGGGTAGAAGCCAAACTCTTGCCCTCGATCACAGGGAGAAAAGTCTTGGATTTTTTCTGACAGAACATAGTATGCCGTTTTGGGATCCCGAAGGTTATCGTCTCCGACAATAGGACCCAGTTCGAGAGCAATACTTTTAAGTCATGGTGCGATGAAATGCAGATCGAACACCGCTTCTCAAGTGTAGCTCATCCCCAGGCCAATGGGCAGGCCGAATCCATCAACAGAACAATACTACATGGAATCAAGACCAGGCTGTAAGACGCCAAGGGGGCATGGGCCGACGAACTTCCTCACGTCTTGTGGTCATACCGAACAACTGCCCACTCCTCGACCGACGAGACACCGTATAGCTTAGTCTACAGTATGGACGCCGTCCTCCCAGTCGAGATCGGTCTGTCGAGTCCTCGAACCATAAACTTCGTCGAAAGTACCAATGATGATGACATCCGGCTAAACCTTGACCTGCTCGAGGAACGTCGAGACGCCATCAGAATCCAAGAAGCCAAGTATAAAGAGATTCTTCGCAGACATTACAACAAGAAGGTAAAAGCCGTAGATCTCGCTGTGGGTGATCTCGTACTGAGGAAAAACGAGGCCAGTCGAGCAGAAGCCCCTGGAAAACTCACTGCAAATTGGGAAGGGCCTTACAAGGTTATCCAGACTTCCCCAGCAGGCTGCTACCGCCTATAAGCCATGGATGATAGCGGAACCATTCTTCCTCGATGGTGGAACATTCAGAATCTTCGCAGGTTCTATGTTTGAGTCTTTGTCCGCTATTTGCCCATTATGTGTTTTATTTGCTTTATTTATCCAGTCATTTTTATACTCTCATAGTTAATGCTAACCCAGGTCCTCAGGAAATTATTCAATAAAAGACATTACATATTCTTTTCATTAATAGCAATGCATTCACAACTAGTCATCGAGATGGACTCCCTCTTTAGGGCCATCCTCGCTCAAGAGCCGTGTACTCAACATCCGGACACAAACTCGAGGAACTTTCCTCACACACATTGCAAAACGCAGTGTCAAGTCAAGGAATTTGTACCCAATTCCTATTATAGAGCAGTGTACTCTACATTCGGCCTAAAAAACGCTTTATAAATCAATACTCGAGTAAAATGAACATTCGTTCCACACTACTGTGCGAACTCACAGAAAAGTACATGCATCCTACACTATTACAAGCACCTCCCTGACAGGATTGTCAGGGGAGGGATGAATAATCCCCTGATACCCATGCAGGCTAAGGAGATTCACACACTGATTTAATTTATCCTTAAGTTCCACGATCTCTGTGTCTGAGCGTGCACTCTCATCAACAGCTCCTCTCAAGAACTCCGAGTTCGAGGATCCACAGTTTCCTCCGGACGCTCAAAAGCCTCAAAGTCAATATTGTTGTCCAGCAGAAGATTTTGCAGTTGGGCAATATAATCTGTAAGAAGCTCGATCTCACGAGATCTCTCTTTCAATATATCCATGGCGGCGATAAAATAGTGAGTCCTGACCATAATCATGTGCTAGACTCGAGCTAACACCTGGTGCTTCTCGAGAAACCAGGGAGACACAGTAATCTGCTATCTGGCCCTAAGCCGAGCATTTTCCTTCTCCAAGGTCACCAGCTCATCATGGATCTCGGCCTCGAAAGTCAAAGAGTCACTGTGGTCTTCCAGGCTTTGAACCTCTCGACTCTGCATCTCCTTGCGGAGTCCTTTAATCTCATTTATCAGATGCTGGTTCACCTTTACATTGTGCGTCCTCATGGCCTCGAGCAGGTCATTCTCCAAATGCGCCACTGTCTCGAGGCTGTGCGCATCAGCACGACTTCTCAGAATCCGGCTAATCATATAATATAATGGGAACTCCCTCGATTGCTCCTCTGACAACACCATGTGGTGAACGCGGTGAACGATCCAACTTTCCTGTTTCACCAGAGGAGTATAAGGCACTCACATCAAACCAAATAGAAAGAACACAGAGGACAAAGAAATAGAAGGGAAAGAGATGTTTGCATAAATCCGTGAAAAAGAAAATTAGTTCATTACAACGAAAAGAAATGGTTTGAATGGCCTAGCAACTATTACAGAGGGCAGGATTCATACAGCATCACTGCCTTAGAGGGGGTCATTGGAACGGTCCTTGGAAGGGGCCTGGGAGGCGTCCTTGACGGTTCTCTGAACTCCGGAGTGGCCGGTATCAGCAACGTCCTCCTCGGTTTCCTTGTCGGCGTCCTCAAGCTCGATACCCATATATTCATCAGGTACCTCGGGTATAGGGTCTTCCTCACTTGGACCCTTGGCCAGGACAGCAGGAACGTTACCCGGAAACGAGGCAATCTTCGCAGGGGAACTTATTTTGGACATGGCACTAGTCAAAGCTCCCCACAGAGGAAGCTGCTCGAGGCTCAACCTTGTCAAGACCTTCACCATGGCTTCGTGCATGGATTTCTTTGGGTCCTTCATCAGGAGCTGCTTGAACCATTTAGCCTTAATTGGCCTATCCCGGTCGAGCCTCTTCAACCCTGCCACACCGACTCGGTGCGCACCACAGTTGGTGGCAACCAAGTTCATCTCCTCGAGGGCTGTGGTCATTCCCCCTGTGGACATCATTTTATACATAAAGGTGGTACACCACTGGTGAAGTTCCTCCTTGGAAATATGCAGGCTGACAAACGACTTCATCTTCTCGTCGAGCTCATCATATTTGGCCTGCACCTCGACAATTTCAGCCTCCTTGGCCTGAACTTGGCGAGCTTTCTCCTCGAGGGTAACCACCTCGAATAACACCTCGTCCCTTTCTGCCCGAGCTGTAGCCAAGTCTTCTCGAAGTTTCCTCAGCTGTACTAAGTAGGCCATCGAGGTCGCATTCATCTGAAACAACATAGCATATCAGGAACACATTGACATCAGCAGCACATTTACAACCTAATCTGAAAAATTACTTACCAGTCTCAGGCTGTCAGCTTCATTCAGCTGGGCAGCGAATTCCTCGAGAATAGGACACTCGATTGACGGCGGGTTGCTGAAGGTGTGAACTGCCACAGACGGGCCTCCCTCGAACAGTTGAGAAGGCAAGACTATGGCCTCCCCCTCGAGAGGGCCCTTCCCTTTCTCTGCCACAGGAGGAACTATGCTTGGCCCTGCTTCCTGCACAGTTTTCTGAACGGACTCGGTGACAAGGAGCACCGTCTCGATGCCCGGCTGTGCGGTTTCCTTCAAGGGCGCCTCCGTCTTGGCCTTCTTGGATTTTGCCCTATCGCCCACCTTCACGATTCTTTTCTTCTTTTTCTTCTGAGGGGCGGCAGTAATAGTAACATCCTCATCTGAATTCACAATGACAAAAGGATCTTCGTCACCAAAAAATTGAGACCCAGCATTGCTTGACGACATGACCTAACAACAAAGAAAAAAAGAAGAAAACGATTAGTACCTTGATCTTCTTCAACAGAGATTTCGAGGGGAATTCTGGTTGCTCCCTCGGCGATGACTGTATCACCTTTCCTTCGCATATGCAGGGGGCACATAGTATTGAACGTCGTTCCACTTAACGACCTTCGAATATTTTAGAATTTTCTCCACATCTGCCTGGAACTCCTCGACACACTCTTCATCCTCTTGGGTCCATTCATCTTTTATGGCCCCGAGACCCTCTATCTCTCGGAGATTCTATGGCAGACAATAACTCGCAAGCACCTTCACAAACACAAAGTCCGGTTTCCATTCTGGAGAACCGCCATACGCCTCGACCATCTTCTTCACGCCAGTTCTAAGGTGCCTTTTTACTATATACCAATCCTGGAAAGAAGTCGAGGCCACAACTACTTGGAAAAAAATACCTCCACAATATCAATCGAGGTACTACTTTTACATGTTGGCACACTCTCGCAAACTCCAGTACAAATGTAATTAAATTTGGGGTAAAACGAGCGAGAGGAGTCTTATAGTGTTGAACAATCTCCTCAAACAGGGGGTAGAGTGAAAATCTAAGCCCTAGATGCATAAATCGATCATACACGGTAATTCTTCCCCTTGGAGGAGAGTTAGCCCTCTCGTTTCCTAATGGAGCTCTCGCCTCTAGGGCTGAGGGAAGTCATACAGTATATCAGGTAAAATCTTGAAAATTCCGGCTGGGAAAAGAATTAGGATGCTCTGGTAAAGAAGAGCAGAATGGGGGCTGGAACACTTTTGCAAAGGAGAGGATTTTGTGTTTTTGCAAAGAAGGAAAGTGATTAAGTGTCCAGGGACGGTAGAGCTTCTCTTTTAAAAGCAAAGTTGATTCTCCCACATTTCCCTAATTATGGACCACGATTTGACAGTTATTGCGGGTTTCAAGGAAGTAATGATGTTGAGGCCGCCGTTTGGGGAACGTGCCCACTAATAACGCACAATTAAAAATTTGAGCGGGATTGGGAAGCGGGTCGTCTTCCCGGGTCACGGCCTGACCCGCCGGTTTCTCTCGATCCTCTGAGGTCGAGGGTCATGCGTTAACATCGAGCTCGTTGAGCATGTGCCTCGACAATTAGCTGAACGAGGGTGGTCTGTCCATTCTCAGGTATGTCCCAGGTAATGCTTATTTTATGCCAAGCGTTGTTTGTTTCTACGTCACTAACACTTGACAGGGGCACTTGACGAATCCAGATCCATCACCGAGACTGTACCGGCCCACCAACCATAGGAAGAGTCCAACCGGAACTCTTAGGGCGGTCTAAATTCCTGAAACCTAGTTGGATTTGGGAATTTACCAGGTAATCTCATACCTATAAATAGGGTAGCTCATACCACAATTCAGGTACGCAATCTATAGCCGAACAAACTACTTTCCTAGACTTTCTGGTAACCCTTTTTTACTGACTTAAGCATCGGAGTGTTTACCCTCGGGAGACCCCGAGGCCTTATTTTGCATGTAACCGTAATCGGAGTTCCACCGCTAAACCGACGGCACATATCCAAGCATCGTCATCTAACATATCGTATAGACTGTTGATCTAAAAGGCCCTTGGTGAAACTAGGAAGAAACCCTGAGTCCTCATATTGTTCGGAACATTCCTCCGAAACTATTTTAGCTAGACTATCCGCGACTGCATTAGCCTCTCTGTATATATGATTATAATATTTGTAAGATTATACATGTTGTAGCCTTGCAAAACAATGTATAAACAAATTCAACAATGATCAGTCGGTAATTTTATTTATTATGTAATGTGGTTTATAAATTATGTTCAAAAGTCCTTTCTAATCGTTTGCGTCTTATTTTGCCTACTATCATTTCAGAATCTCAATCAGCCTTCATTCCTAGTCTTCTCATTACCGATAATATTTTGGTAGCCTATTAAACGCACCACTATATAAAAGCCAAAACTCGTGGAAGTAGAGGATTGATGTCTATTAAATTAGATATGAGTAAAACTTTTGCCAGAGTTGAATGGTGTTTTTTGAAGTCAATATTACTTGCTCTAGGCTTTTGTGATTCTTTTGTCAACTTGATTTCTGAGTGTCTTTTTTCAGTTAGATTTTCTTTTATCCTGAATGGACAACAATTTGGGTCTTTAATTTCTGAACGAGATATTTTTCAGGGAGACCTTCTTTCCCCATATATGTTTATCATCTGTTCGGAGGTGTTTTCTTGTCTACTTCAGGATCTCCAAAGATGTGGCAGAATTCATGGCATAGGAGTCACTCGAAGGGCTCCAAGGATTTCGCACCTTTTCTTTGCTGATGATACTTTACTTTTCGGAGAGACAATTGAAAGCGAGGCTTCACATCTCCAATGGGCTATTAAGCTGTACGAAAGAATCTCTTGTCAGAGGATCAATCTGGATAAGTCTGGCATCTTTTTCAGCCCTAATACTGATGATCAATTAAGGAATTCCATTTGCAGCATTTTTGGTATTCGGCAAGTTGATAATCATGGTAAATATTTGGGATTACTATCCGTGGTGGGCAAATGCAAACAGGAAATCTTTGCGAGTATCAAAGATCGAGTGTGGCAAAAGATTCAGTGTTGGAGCTCCAAAACTTTATCAAGGGGCTGGTAGGGAAATTCTTATAAAGTCGGTCATTCAAGCAATTCCTACGTATGCTAGCATATCCTGTTTTATGCTTACTGATTCCGTGCTAGATGAAATTCAGTCTTTGGCCAGTAATTACTTTTGGGGTGCTACGAATGATAATCGAAAAATTCATTGGACTGCCTGGTCTTCATTGTCACATATCAAAAAAGATGGGGAACTTGGTTTTCGTAATCTTAAAACTTTTAATATGGCCATGCTTCGCAAGCAAGCATGGCGATTGCTGACAAATCCAGGCTCACTATTGGCTCGTGTGCTGAAAGCCAAATATCATCCTCATACGAATTTCTTCTCAGCTGATCTTGGGCAGCGGCCATCTTGGACATGGCGCAGCATTTTGGAAGGACGGAAGGTGCTAGAGCTGGGCTGTTGCAAGCAAATTCGTAGTGGGGATCAGACTTATATGTGGTTGGATCAATGGCTTCCTGTTGAACCAACCTTTCGAGCTACATCCAGCCCATCACAACTTTCGGCCACAGCTAGAGTTTCTGAATTGATGCATCCTGATCGTCGCGAGTGGAATCGAGACCTCATCCATGCTTTGTTCTCTCCGGCTGAATCTGAAGCAATCTTATCCCTGGCTATACCTCATAATCCATTTCCTGATCGTTGGATTTGGCATTTTTCGCGGAATGGACAGCACTCAGTCAAGTCGGCTTACTTTCAGTTCATATACTCGCAGCAGTTCGACTCTTATTCCCATTCTTCGACTCCAGTTCCGGCAGGCGTACAAGATCCTCTCTGGCGAAGGTTATGGAATCTAAAACTGCCTCCCAGGATTCTACTTTTTGCTTGGAGACTATGTCACAACTCTCATCCAACTCCATCAAATCTAGCCAGACCAGTCAAGATTAATTAACATCCGAATTCTCGGTCTATGAAATAACTTCACCAGGCGAGCTTAAACGGATGCAACTTATATAGCTTTACAACTTTGTAGGCCAAGAAAGCCCAATATCATTCATGTCTCCTATCCTAATTATCACAACAAAGAATTTGAGGTTCAAACCTCAATCATATAAAAATATACCCAAAAGCCGAATGGTACAAATAGCCTTTCTTTACACCACCCCAAACCCCCCTCCGCCCCCCAAAAAAAAAAAACACTATTTCTCTCTTTTTCCTCAAACAATGATCATCATTCATTTATCATATGAAATATTGTTAACTGCTGAGCAACATTTTCAACATCAAATCATTCCAAGAATCGATAGGTCCTGGCAAGCACCAATGCAGACAATCATTTTGAACTTGTGCAACGTTAATCTCGTCTTTCTTCTTACCAGCAAATGGCTGGAATTGCCTATACACTCCAGGATGCCCGTCTGGCCTCAACAAGGAGAGAATGGTGGTGTCAAACAGTCTTAATGGAGCTCTACCTGTGGATGATGCTGCCTCAAATTCCTCCAATTCGATTTTTCGCATAACTTCGTCAACAGAACTAATATTTACCTCACCTTCTTTAAAGGGTTTTGTCCGGTTACAATAACCACCACTGTCCCACGCACCATTCTCAAAGTGATCGGGCGTGGTTGTCCTAAAGAATGTGTAAGCCTTATGTTTTGAGGTAGTGATGAACTTAAGTGTAGAGTTGATCACCTTTTTGTACGCGTACTCAAACCCTATTTCCGTGATGTTGTTCTGTCCATTGCAGTTGTGGCAGCCCACAACAGTGTTGTTCTCGTAGTATATTGCGCTTTTCAGGAACCACTTTCCCCCAGCAGTCAATATGTAGTCGAAATTATTGAACTCTCGTGTCCAAACGGTGTCTAACTCGTCTAGATGAAGCTGAGTTAAGCCTGACGTCACCCCATTGTCGTCTTCAAAAATGGACGCTTTGGATAAGAAAGGAGACCAAAGAACTGAGAGCGTGAAATTATGGCTAGGATATGTCCATCTCCTGTTCTTGTACGGCTTGTCGTGGTACACGTCAACGGCTTCTTCCACCTATTAGATAATACCAAATTTGCAACCTGATGTAAATGCTTAGACAATGAAATAAGCCATTTCATAATTGACATGAGATGATGTCTCAAATCAATAACAAAAATATTCATCATTGATTACACAGAATTTTCCTTAATACATCATGTTCTAAATCTGAATTATGTTTTGGCAGATCATAACAAGTGTAGAAAGTTTTCAGCTTGATGTTTTATCAGTGCAGTAACTGTCCTAGGCGCAAGTAGACAAATCAGACAAGAATTGTATTTTTTATTTTTTATTTTTTTATCAAAACTACCAGAATCAAACAGCAAAATGAATCAAACTGTACAGAACTGATTTTCAGAAAGTAATCTACGTCTCAGGCAAGAAGGCCGGAACAAACTTCATCCCTAAACCTTTGTTTTTCTTTTGTTACGAGTGTGGGATCACTTTAAATGTTAACCAGCAAACAGGACAAATCTAGACAGTAAGGATTAAGGAGGTAAAGGCTCAGGATTAAGGAGCAAACTGAACTATATCTTAAAGCTTAAGGCTTTATTGGTGTGGAATTCCATTAATGACATTGACTTGTCTCCAAATTGGAAGCAAACATACCATCTACACAGCTCATATAAAGATTTACAACCAATTGTATCTGAGATTAAGGTATGATGTAAGGACGACTTCCATGGAAAACCCAATCAATCTTTTCCGGTTTATACAATAAGAAGTTAAGAAACTGAAGAAGATGACATTCAAACAGTTATAACTTGATGGGCTCATAATGAAGGCAGGCTCAGGTTTTACCTCAGAAAGACTGCATAGCAATGATTGGCCATGGTTACGCATTATCGAGTCGCCAATAAAGGCTAATGATTTGTTCCTCATGACGTTCAAAAAGATCTTTGCATTAAACCTAGGTAAATCGCAGTGTCTTGGTTTCCACCTCCAATAAATATAATCTGCATCGGGCCGCCCATTCCTCATACAATTTTGGTGAGCTTCAATCGAAAAGCAAGTCCGGTTGGTATAATAAGGACCACTAGCGTCTGGAATCCAATCTCCCACAAATAAATCACATGTTCCTGATGCAAGAAACATCATTCAACTCGCTATTAGTCTCAAACTGAAATCCTCTCGAGAAGCTTCACAAATCTAGCATTGATGGAAAGATTTACAATCACATAGTATACATTATGGGACAAATAAATAGGTACTCTGCTACATTGTGTCTGCTGCTTTCTAGTTATGACAAATGAAGCTCAAATATAGAAAAACAAAGCTTCCAGAGATACACCATGCACTGTCGAATATCTCAAGTCTCCACTAAACACAAAACACTGACCACCTACCCAACTAGAAAGGGAAAGAGGTAATTAAACAACCGAAAACAGAGCAGAAGAAAGATCACGTTTCTATACTAATTATTAGGAAGGAAAAAAAAAAAAAAAAAGAAAATCTGCAATTTGACTGAAACAAATGATTAACTTTCCATATACAGACTCCATTTAATTCCACAGTCATGGATGAGAATTCCCACCCATTTCCTCCTGAAGCAGGAAAAGGAAGAACCCAAGACGAAATGGGAGATTAATTTCTTCTTCCCAAACTCAGTAATCATTATCTAGCTCGAAATCCCACTTGCAACAATGCAAAATTGAACAGTTATTTAACCAGAGAGACTGAATTTGATAAAATTATGATCCATGCATTATCCAGTACTCCAAGGACTTAATAGAATACAAGACACAACAATTAATCATTCAGTTGAAAGTATTACCAGTTTCTTCAAAATCCCCACTCTCCACATCGGCCGACACCGGAGGTGGTGGCGGTGGTGGTGATGGCGGCGGCAATGTTACGTGAGGCCCACCAGCATTATCCTCATCTTCAAATGTAGCTGATGTTGTTGTTGGTGGTGGTGGTGATGGTGATGATGATGATTGAGTGACCTCAACAAAGGAAGGAATTGCTGGAAACTGTACAAAGCTGGTGGAAAACAAGCGGTATGCGATTCCGAATAATACAAAACAAACCGCAAACTTGACAAGCAAAGATGAAAAAGGATTCTTCTTGCTCAGTTGGTGGTTGTAACCCAATTGTTTCATTGTTCTTGCCGTCTAAAATTTCTTTTAGGCGGCGGGTTACAGAAAAAAACCCAACAATGAAAATTTTCAAAGAATCAATCACATATAGCACACAAACAATTGGGAATTTTGAAGGACAGAAATTTGATCAAATCAAGAGGGAAGTTTTTCAGAGAGGAAATTTCTATTAATATGAAAAAGAGAAAGCGAAAGAAAAAAAAAAATAGAGGCTTTTTCGCAACTAACAACAATAGAATTAGAATGAATTTATTTAGTACTCCCAAATGCCCAACACAAATAAGGCAAAAACTAAAGGGAAAATCAAAAGATAAGAATAAGGGATCAAATTTGCAGAGCAGACTGCAGAGGGAGAAGTAATATAGTAATAATGACGGTGGGATTGGGGTAGTTGCCTGTTAGAATTTGTGTATGTGTGTCAGTGTGTGTGTGTGTGTGTTTTGTTGTGACGTGAGAGTTTGCCTCCATGTCTTTTTCTCTTTTATGTCATTTTCTACTCTGTTTGTTACAGAACCCCCAAAAAAAAAAGAAGGAGACGAAGCCATTGTTCATTCATTCGTTTCAATTTCAGTAGCTGTAAAAGCATGTAAAAGGGTTTCCAGTCCCATCAATGTAATAAGAAGGAAGCAAGCTCAAAGTTGGTGATGAGTCTAATCATTGATCTACAGCTTAATTGAACATTCTTTGTTTACTTATAATCATTTTTATTCTTGATTCTTAGCTTCAATTAAACTCCTCCATCATTATTATATCATGGCAGCCTAAATTTTATACTACTTTGTCAATTGATTAAAATTTCCTATACTCTTAATTTTTAAACGGAATGAGTATATATTAGTATATACTTATTTGTACAATTTTTTTTTTTAAAAAATAATAACAATCTTCTTGGTTGTTGATAGATGGAAAAAGACAATAACACATCATGTAATCGAGACAAAGGTGAATGTTTGCTCATGTCACATGGAGTTTTGTTACTGCACTCAAACAAACAGAGTATTCTTCTCATTAAAAAGTACTAACCCAGATTTATATACTATACAAAGTATAATATAAATTCTCATACCAAGTATTCACAAGAAATAGTACTACTATAAAATTTTATTATTCCATCCGTCTCAAAATCTTGTTCAATTTGAACTAAAATTGAAAATCTAAATCGATAACAATTCTATAACAGAGAATATATTATTATTTGAGAATTTCTGTCCCGCAGTGGAATAGGATATGCATGCCCATGCACAATCACGTCTCGTAGTTTATTCTTTGATTAAAAGTTTTAATATGGTCTGATTTAAATAATATGGTGGGTGAGAATCTTATCAGCTTTAAGCAGGTGGGCTGCTCGATCAATTTAAAAGAGTTTATCTCCTTGAAGAATCTTCAAGAAAAGGACAGTATGTTATTGAAAATTTGAACTGGTAATTACCGAATTTTCATTTTTCTTTTTTCCCTTTTTGGAGTAATTTCATTTTGTTTAAACATGTGTCCATTGATGTGCTTGTAGTCTTCTTTTCTCCCATTCTTTTTAATTCACATTCTCGTCCGTCTTGAGAAACACAAATGAAGAATGGATTATGAAGTTGATGTATCATTAATCCGATTGCAATTTCACCAAAAAATCACGCTCTCTTATCTTTCCATCTCTAAATAAGATTTTTATTAATTGAATTAATTTTGTTGAACGGAAGGGGTGGTATTGAACCAGTCAGCAGCAGCAACAGATTCACTTACTGATCAAGCAACAAGATGTCACTATCAACCAGAAGAAGCTCCAGCTGTGCGTGCTCAAGTGGTCCTGTAACAACAACCTTCTCACAGTCTATTTCAACAGTAAGTTGCAGCTGATCCAGCTTGACAGAATCCTTCCAGAAACATCATACCGCCAAGTCATCAATTCTCATAATTCAAAGTCCCTTGATTCTTGATCATTGGATTAGAGTGATTAGTCGTAAATACACAGTGCAGATTAGTTGTCATTAGTTGTGCTTTCTCTGTCTGTATATGATTAAGTCGGTAAGATTTGTAAGTAAAGTGTATATATATAGATCATAACTCAGGTTGTACAGTATGATGAATATACAGAAAAAAGTTTCTCTCAAACACGAAGGATTTGTTCATGTTCTTGTTCTTACTCTTTGAGGAGATATCTGTTGTGCTGTTTTCATTACTGATCATCATTAACGGATTCTTTATGGTATTAGAGCATGTCTAAGATCTGCTCTGCTCTGCCTTCCGCTGAAATCAAATCTGATAAATTCGTTCTGATTAGAAACCCTAAGATCTTGATTTAGAAATCAAGAAGAGGAAAATTTTAAGGATTTCTTGATTATCCAAGAAGATAAAATGGAAAATCGAAGAGACATTGATTCGTTGATTGAAGAACAGTTATACGTTCATGGTTCTGAAAGTCCAGGAACTCAGATTGTTTCAGTATTGTTGACAAGCAAGAACTATCTCATTTGGAGATGTGCAATGATCTCAACATTGGAAGCTAAGATGAAAGTTGGATTTGTGGATGGTAGCTTTCCGATGACGGCTGAAAATTTGCCAATTATTCTGAGATGGAGGAGAGCAAACATCATGGTATGTTCTTGGATCAAAAGTTCCATGGTGCCTGATTTGATGAATCAATTCATGTTCATCCATGTTGCAATGAAACTGTGGAGGAGTCTTGAGTAGCGTTTTGGTAAGACTAATCTGCTACATCTTTTTGAATTGAAACGAGAAATTGCTTTACTTAGGCAAGGGAATTTGACTGTGAGTGATTACTTTGGAAAAATTGAACAAATCTGGAATCAATATGAAGAATTAAGGCCAACTCCTGTAATAGAAGGTGAGGTTGGAGATTTGATTGTGCAACGTGAAAATGGAGATAGAGTTATGGAGTTTATGATGGGGTTGAGTGATGTATATGAGCTAGAAAGAAGTCAAATCTTGTTTATGGATCCGATGCCTTCTGTTGACAAGGTATATCATATGATCACCACTGCTGAAAAACACAGACAGGTCAGTGTTCACATTGCTGCAACCACAGAGAACTCAGCAATGATGATATAAGAAACTGGAAATTCAGCCATGCTGGCACGATCTAATGGTTGGAAGAAAGATTATCATGGAAGGAATCAAGGATCACAGGGGTATCAGGGATATCAGAAAGTGGATAAGAGTCATCTATTGTGTACTCATTGTAACAGGACTGGACATCTTGTTGATGATTGTTTCAAGCTGAAAGGATTTCCGTAATGGTGGCCACTTATTAAGAACAAAAAACCTGGTTTTAATTCATCCAACATGATTGATTATCCACAATCTTCTAGATTGCAGAATAACTCAGGAATGAGTCAAGAAAATCACAATCAGGCATTTTCTGCTGCTGGAAACACAGGATGCATGGTACCATATAATCAAGCAGTAATGAAAGGTGGATCACAAGGTTACAATAATAGAGGTATTAGCATCACTCCTTTGGACTTCAATGCAGAAGGATCAGAATCATATCAATTGGCTTTTAATACAACAGTGCAGATAGAGGTTGACAGGATCAACAAAGGCAAAAATGTGATCAAAATTCAACAGGAGGATCAATGGTGAACATTGCTCATTTTCATGAGTTTTCATGTACTACTACTTTTGCTCTTGGTTCTTGGATAACAGAAGAGATTAGTACATGTGCATGTGTGACAGATTCAGGAGCTACATGACATATGTGTGTAGATATTTCATTAATGCATAATGCACAACCCTTTAATTCTTTTACACCAGTTGGGTTACCTGATGGTAGCATTAAGCATGTTAGTCATTTTGGAGATGTTAGTCTCTCTGAATCCGTCACTTTGACAACCTATTTATACCTTCCTAGCTTTAAATATAATCTTCTGTCAGTGAGAAAGCTAGCCAAAACTTCTCATATGTTCTTCCAATTTTATACTGATTTCTGTTTATTGCAGGACCGTAAAACTGACAAGGTCCTGGCAGCTGGAAGAGTAATTAAGGAACTTTATGTCCTGGATTCTTATTCTTTTACCACAGAAGCCATCACAAGATCACAGGAATTTTATGCATCCTACATGATGAACCTTAAAGTACCTATCAGGAATAATGTTGTTTCTCAAACATGTATTCATGTTTCAGTTGCAGTGCCTTTTGATATTCTTCATTCTAGAATGGGACATCCTTCTTTAGATGTTCTACATCACTTAGATGGCTGTAATATTCGTTTTGATAAGCAATGTAAGAATCATCGTTGTGAAATTTACCCAATTTCTAAGCAGCATAGACTGCCTTGTCCAGTGTCTTCTACTGTCAGTGATAATTGTTTTGATCTAATACAATGGATGTTTGGGAGCCTTTTCATCAAGTAACAAACACTAGTTGCCATTATTTCTTGACCATAGTAGATGATCACAGTAGATGCACTTGACTTATCTCTTTCAGCATAAAATACAAGTACTTGTTTTGATAGAAAATTTTTATAACATGGTACAAACACAATTCTAAACCATTATCAAGATCATCAGGACTGATAATAGAAATGAGTTTTTAAATCAATCCTGTCAATCATTTTTTTGCCAAAAGGGCATTCTCTATCAAAAGAGTTGTCCATATTGCCCTCAGCAAAATGGAATTGTGAACATAGGCACCTTCTTGATGTTGCTAGATCTTTGTTACTTCAATCAAAGTTTCCTAAAAGATTCTGGGAGACTCTACATTGACAGCAACTTATCTGATAAATAGATAGCCTTCCAAGATTCTAAATTGGTTATCTCCCTTTGAAAAGCTTTATCATACTAAGCTTGATCTATCCACACTTAGAAACTTTGGATGTTTATGCTTTGCAGTCAATAATGGGCCGGGTAGGGATAAGTTTGATCCTAGATCATTTAAAAGAATATTTGTGGGATATCCTCCTGGTCAAAAGGGGTACAAAGTGTATTGCCCAACTCTTGATAAAGTCATAGTTTCCAGGGATGTAGTTTTTCATGAAACTACATTTCCTTCCATAGTTGAAATTAAGAATGATGTAACTTTGCCATCTGTCAATATTCCTGATGAAGAAGATTCTGTTTCTCAATCTTTTCTTATTCATTCCTTTAATGAACATTCTGACTCTAAAATGATCATTTTGTGGACCCAAATTCACAAGATAGTTTTATTTCAGCTTCTCCTCCTCCTTTAGGAGAAATGACAGGATCAGAAAACCACCTACTTAACTAGAAGATTTCTATACCTTTCACTGTCATTCTTCATCTTATCTTTTCCACTTTCATATTCTGATAATAATTGCATTTTTAGCTCTGCATACAATACTTTTTTAGCAAATCTATCTATCACACATGAACATGTGCATTATAATCAAGCTAGAACCAATCATAAGTAGAAGCATGAATTTAAAGCTGAGAGCTCTTGAAGCAAATAGAACTTGGGAACTAACTACTCTACCTGAGGGAAAGAAAGCAGTAGGATCTAAGTGGGTCTACAAAATCAAATGTGATCCTGATGGATCAGTGGAAAGGTATAAGGCCAGGCTTGTGGCAAAAGGTTACACTCAGATTGAAGGGGAAGATTTTAATGAAATTTTCTCTCCAGTGGCTAAAGTACTCACTGTTAGATTAATGTTTGCTATTGCAGCAATTAAAGGATGGGGAGTGTATCAACTATATGTAAATAATGCATTTCTGCATGGTAATCTGGAAGAAGAAGTATACATGTATCCTCCTTTGGGGTATGATAAGGCTAGGAAGGGACAGGTTTGCAGACTAAAGAAGTCGCTGTATGGTTTAAAGCAAGCCAGCAGGCAATGGAACAAGGAGTTCACATCCAGATTGCATGGTTATGGTTTTATACAATCATATCATGATCATTGTCTGTTCATCAAGATCACTGGTCAATCTCAACTTTTCCTCCTGGTTTATGTTGATGATGTATTGATTACTGGAACCTCAGAAGTTGAAATTCAACAAGTTAAGAGTTTTTTGGATGATGCCTTTACTATTAAGGACTTGGGTGTAGCAAGATATTTTCTGGGAATGGAGATTGCAAGATCTTCTTCTGGTATATATATCAGTCAAAAGAAATATATTACAGACTTATTACAGGAAATAGGAATGTTGGATTGTACTACCACAGCCACTCCACTTCCTAGTGGTTTCAAGTTTGTTTCTGAGGACAAAGATGATGCACCACTCTATCATAATCCTGAAAAATACAGAAGATTGGTTGGAAAGTTGTTGTATTTGAATTATACTCGTCCTGATCTCACATATTTAGTGCAGCAACTAAGTCAATTTGTACACAAGCCTCATGATTCTCACTGGAATGCAGCAGTTCTTGTCTTAAGGTACCTTTCTAGTTGTATTTCTAGAGACCTGTTTTACTCCAGTAGCACTGCTTCTTATCTTACAGCTTATAGTGATGCTGATTGGGGAGCATGTCGTACCTCTAGACATTTCATAACTGGTTATTGTGTGTTCTTGGGACTAGTTTGATTTCATGGAAAGCCAAGAAACAGTCCACCATTTCATGTTCATCTGCTGAGGCTGAGTATAGAGCCATGGCCTCAACAGTCAGGGAGTTATAATGGCTTACTTATATGCTTCATGACTTTCAGATTCCATTGCAACTGCCAATACCATTCTTCTGTGACGGCAAAGCAGCTCTGGACATTACAGCCAATCCAGTCTTCTATGAAAGAACTAAACATATAGAAATAGACTGTCATGTTGTCAGGGATAAGTACAAAGAAGGCTTTATTCATCCACAACATGTCAGTTCATCACAAGAACTAGCAGATATCTTTACTAAGTCACTTCCAACTGCATCCTTTTCCTACATTCTGTCCAAGTTGAGTATCTGGAATGCTCCACTTGAGGAGGGGCTATTGAACCAGTCAGCAGCAGCAACGGATTCACTTGCTGATCAAGCAACAAGATGTCACTATCAACCAGAAGAAGCTCCAGCTGTACGTGCTCAAGTGGTCTTGCAACAACAACCTTCTCACAATCTGTTTCATCAGCAAGTTGCGGCTGATCCAGCTTGGCAGAATCCTTCCAGAAATATCATACTGCCAAGTCATCAATCCTCACAATTCAAAGTCCCTTGATTCTTGATCATTGGATTCGAGTGATTAGTTGTAACTACACGGTGCAGATTAGTTGTCATTAGTTGTGCTTTCTCTGTCTGTATGTGATTAAGTCGGTTAGAGTTGTAAGTAAAGTGTATATATATAGATCATAACTCAGGTTGTACAGTATGATGAATATACAGAAAAAAGTTTCTCTTAAACACGAAGGATTTGTTCATGTTCTTGTTCTTCCTCTTTGAGGAGATATCTGTTGTTTTCATTACTGATCATCATTTACAGATTCTTTAGGTGGTAAAAATCTTATTGCCATATTGGAATTTCTTGATTGAAAGTTCGAGTGATCAAGGAGAGGAGGATCCATCCTTGTATAATTGTACGCATGCTTTTAGCTCTAGTTGTTACATAAGGAGACTTTAACGTCTTTAATTTTTTGCACATATTCCCCCTTTTCTAGCTTTTGCAGTTTGCTCTTTTTAGCTTTTTTAATGTGATGATGATGATTCAATTGGGCTTGATTGGTGAACTCGTGTATTGAATAGAACGTAATAATTGGTCCAAAAAGGAGTCACCTATAAGTAAACAAGATCATTCTTTTATTTTTATTTTGTCTCACTTTAATTAATAGGTTATTAATAAATGATAGTATACATTACGAGAGTAATGGAAAATAAGTTGAAAGTACGTTGAATAATTTGTGCTTTCTTGTGAGGGCATTTCCTATTTTTAACATTGATTTTTGATCGGTGATATTTTAATATTTTCTATGTCATAAAAAAAAATCCGCCTCATAAATTATACTTGTATAAAAATATAATACAAATTACAATTTCTGGAAATTATTTTTATGTGAAAGGAGAGGGAGGACTAGTTAGTGAATTTTATTTTAGATAATTCTTTTTGTTTTGTCGTGTTCCAAATCCACTCAAGCTACTCGCTTTATTGCCAATCACAGTGCTAAACAGTTTCACAGAGAAATAATTTCATTTGGAAAAAAACAAGAAAATTTATTTATTTATTTATTTATTTTTTTGAAAGGAACAAGAAAAAGTTATTTATGTTGTCTTGGCAGTAGTAACACGAATATAATTAGTTTTTTTTTTCTTTTTTCGAATTAGAAAAAGGGAAATTATTAAGAAGGCATGTAAGGAAGAACTCGAGATCCATAACTACAACCAACCAAAGCCATGATTATAGAACTTGGTCCTGGTGTGTCGGTCGTGTTATTAAACATTTTGCCACTGATTAATACTCCACCTTCACCCAAATGTTGTAGTAATTTATTTTGTCTGAAAATTGGCTATTGAAATGTTTTCAAGTTTTGTGATACATAGATTTATCGAGCTATTATATTATCTATGTTCCAAAATTATTGTGTTCAGTTTGAATTTTCACTTTCAATTTAAATTTGTATTGAAAAAAATTAAAATAAAGAATAATTTCGAAATAGAACGAATACAATTTTATTTTCAAATAGAAAATAATGTCCACGTGATAATAAAAGAAAGATGTATTTTTTCCGTTTTAAAATAAAGTAAATAACTTTGTCCACTAAACTTAAAAATAACTTAATAAATATACTAGTACAATTTTTTAGGGTGGAAGATAAAGACCAAAGATCTCTCGAACATTAATAAAGAAAGAACAATAATGTGCTCTGATTTCATCCAATTAAGAATTTTTTATTATACATTTACTTTTGTCGATCTGTCATGGGCAGGAGATTCACACATCCAATTGCTTTAATTCACTCAACTTTTTAAAGATCCAATCCAATTCCAGACATTCGGCTTAAAATAATGATTTAATTTTTATGTTATTTTTATAATATAATGGGCAAAATAATTGTTTCGCAGCGGAACACTTCATTCAGTCCCAATATTGCTTGTGTTATGCACTATTTCAATTTACAAAAATAGATTTTCTTTTCTTTTTTTGGAGGGATAAAAAAAGGCTGCAAATAATGCGAATAACAAACAAACGAGGGAAATTAATTATACCTACTTTAATTAAAGGTGCATCTTCTTAAAATAATTTCTCCACATCATATAAATAAATCCAACCTTTTTCTGTTGCACCTACGAGAATCTTTTCCATGTAATTGATCTCGCATTCTGTCACAAATAATAAATAAATAAATAAAAAAGCTTAATTATAGGAGAAATTGGCCTATACACTATGACAAGACTTAGGAGGTTAGGTTGTGGCACATAATAATTAATTAATAAAAAAAATCACGGACTTACATATTGAATTGATTAAACTGGCTCAGTAATTGTTCAATTCAAACATGTAGTTGATTGTTTTGGACTTGGGAGTTTTTTCAGCTGCAAAAATTAGATAGATTATTAGTAGAAAATTATGTGAGGTTGAACAATTCACCACAAACTGATCTTAATTCTCAATTTCTCAAAAATAATTGTTGCATTATTATTTAAATTTTTTCTAAATGGAGTTAGAATAAATTTAGGTAAATAACCAATTACGCCACTTTGATCACTAATGTAAGAAGTAGTAGTCTAACATACTAATACTACTATCAAAGGAAACTCAAAACGTGATTGGTCAAAAAAATGTGGCCAACAAAACCATACCCCTCGTTGACCACCCACCTAAAAGGCTAAAACACACACACTCACACAGTAGATATTCCTGGTTATATACATTAGATTAGAAACCCCCATTCTCCCCTTCTCCTTTCTCCACTGATTTTTTTGATTCATCAGTCGCTCAATCGGAAAACTGATCGATATGGGTGCAATCAAGGCAGCAGTGGCGGATGGGGTGTTGACTTTCATGTGGGTCTTCAGTATTTCATCTCTGGGGACCCTCAATTCCCTCCTCACCGCCGCTCTCCCCGTCCCCCACCACCATCACTGGTGGTCCTCCCTCCTCACCACCACCTGTCTCGTCTGCGTCTTCTTGTTCGTTTTTGGGATCATCGGTCACGCCTTAGGCGGCGCCACCTTCAACCCCACCGCCACCGCTGCCTTCCACGCCGTCGGCCTCGGCGGATCCAACTCTCTTTACTCCACGGCCCTCCGTTTCCCGGCCCAGGCTGTCGGGGCGGTCGGCGGCGCTCTGGCGATCCAGGAGTTTATGCCGGCCCAATACAAGCATATGCTTGGTGGGCCGTCTTTGAAAGTGGATTTGCACACCGGAGCCATTGCAGAAGGGGTTTTGACGTTTGTGATTACGTTTCTGGTTTTGGGGATTGTTCTGAAGGGACCAAAGAGTCCAATTGTGAAGAACTTCTTGATCGCTGTTTGCACGGTGGCGCTTGTGATTGCGGGCTCCGGGTACACCGGCCCCTCTATGAATCCGGCTAATGCTTTTGGTTGGGCGTATGTGAACAAGAGGCATGATACTTGGGAGCAGTTTTATGTGTACTGGATTTGTCCATTTGTTGGAGCAATTTTGGCTGCTTGGACTTTCAGATGGGTTTTCCCAGCAGCTTCAGGAGGAGGACCAAAGAAGACTTCAGCTAAGAAAAAGAAAGCTTAAAGAAAAGCCTAGAAATATTTTCAGTTAGCTGATACGGATTAGAACTTGATTGGAAATTGTAATGCATCTTAATTTGCTGTTATCATAATTCCAAAGTTTGATTACCTCCACTTCTGCTTTCATTTCATCATTATAAAATTGTCAATGAGAAGAAACTTTCCCGATTGTGTTCTTTTGCAAAATCTAAATACCTTGTTCTAACCAGAATCATCCAGGATGTATGTACACAAAGGCCACTGTTTCTTATATATACAAGCAAGTTTTCAACTACAAAACTGTGACAAAGTATGGCTTTTTCAAGTACCAGTATCAAAACTGCAGAACATGGTATTACAATTTGAACACTTTGAAAATGTACATTTCTCACAACCAGGAAATAATAATGGACATTCGATCACTACTTTCAGCAAGCAAGCGAAACACTCTACAACGAATTCTGTATTTCAGGAAACATTTACTTTGGAATATCTGGCTTCAGCGGAATGAAATGGCTGTTGTCTATTTGACTCGCAAAGGTAGCTGTACAAAATTTCTGTTATGGTGTACTAGCAAAACTGGCTAGTTATGCTAGCACCACTTTTACGATCTTTCATGCCAAATCCGCGCTTTAACCTCTCAATCCTAACATAAGATAGCCAACAGTTAGAGAATGAGAGCAAACTGCATTTCTAGGTTGAAATTTTATGCAGACGATTTTTTTACTTTTGCTGAAAGATGGTTTGGCAAAACTGTAAGTAACATGAACCTGATAATTGTTCTTTTATCACCACTTTCCTAAGATCTGATAACATTCATTTAAGAAGCTTCAGAATTTCAAGACACAAGAAACAATTGTAGAAACTTTTGACAAGAGAGAAATGCTTACGTAGGAGCAAGTTTGCCGAGGCTTTCCAGTTCTTCCCCAGTATCTGCATCTAAGACTCTGCCTGAAATCTCAAGGATGAAAGATCTTTTCCCATCTGTTGGAAGCCCTCGACTTGCCAACAATTTTAAATCTTTTGGGTGAAGTTCCCTGCCATTCACAACCACACCTGTTGTTCCCCCAGCGCAATTCTCTGGCATCGGGTAGTTGAATTCTTCAATGAATGGCTGCAATAGAAAAAACAGTGCTTCTATGAGATTGGACTAAAAAAGTCCATTGCAAACGCTTAAGTATTTGGGTCTATGAAAGTTCTCAGAAATCTTACAGGAATTATGCCAAGGCATGGGCCGCCCATCACACCCCAGAATCCAGCTCGGAAATCATACCTAGCCAAGAGAAAGTAAGCAAACAAAAGCATCAGCATTTACAGAAAGTGCATTATTTATAGAAGCAATTTCTTGCGTTGGCGATAAAATCTACCAAATTGTTGCAGTTCCCTTTAAGGCAAACTAACTTAACAAAAACTAACTTAACTAGAAAGAGTGATTACTTACCAGTAATGTCCAGGATGAATAGGCCCAGCTAATATTGAAGCTTTTTTAATCAGCCTATCTGGTATAAGATTCCCGTTAACTGTAACATTAGCCTGCTCCTCTTGGACACTGTCATCGGTCATGGATTTATTAGAGTTCCTAAAGCTCCTTTTTATCATGCTAGCAAAAAAGGAGTCAGCTGTTTTATGGGCTTTCATCTGAACTTTTCCTTCATGCCTAGCTTCGCCCGAATCTAAGGATGTTCCAGTAGTATTGGCATACTCATTGGACGATATCTCTATCTCTGTTGCGGAGCCATCATTTGTGGTACTTTGCCTAAAGGAAGCCTTCACTGGTGGTGTCATTTTATTTCTTTCAGATAGTCCACTTCTGTTTCCATTTCCATGGTGCTTAGGTCTATGGTATTTATTAGAGTACTCAAATAATTCTTGAAGTGATGAACCAGCAGGAGGTGGAAGTTCAATTCCTTTTACCAGCAACTCGGGAGCATTATAGTTTGACTTGTTCCCCATGTCAGGCAGAGACTCATCATCAAGCCTTAGCTCTTTATCCGAAGAAGAGGATAATGTAGAATGAGGACTCTTTCCTGCACCATTTGGTGTTGATCCAAGTTCCCTATCCATAGATTCATAATTGCAATCAGAATTATCAAAATCATCCGAAGCAAACTTCTCATGAGCCTTGTTTTGGTTGCCACTCCATTGATTTAAATCTTCACCGCTACTCAGATTGACATCATTAGTTCTATTCACTACTGAACTAATGACAACATTCAGATTCTTGGAGTCCACTGTCACTTCAATTAATATAGAGCATGCGCCACATCTCATTTTCTTCGGATTGACATCAAGAACCACTTTCTTAGGCAGCCAAAGCAACTCATGACAACTTTGACAGGCTAAAAATGGAGCACCACCAGCTACAGGATGGCATTTACGTGAGCCAGAACTGACTAAGATTCTTGCAGGACGGTTTTGTTTGTGAACAAACACACTGCTAGCTTCAGATTTTAGATCACTGGGCCATCTTTGATGGGATGGAGGATTACTAGATTTGAAGGAAGTAAAACCATCATGATATGTTTCTCTATGATCTCGTGAACCAACAGTACTTTCATATTCATGATGATAAAATGCTGGATCCTTTGCGACATTAGAGACTTGCCTAGCACCATATGCATTAGGTGGTACTCGAACTTGAGCTCGACCTTGAATTTGATATTGTTCATAGCAATGGAAGCAAGAACACGATGGGTGGTGATAACTGACGTTAGGCCTATGTGAATAATAATGATCCATAGGAACCACATTCCCAAATTCTTGGACATGACCAGGTAAGCGAAGAGGAGGATAAAAGCCATGCCTATTCCCCAAAGGGGTTGTCTCAATATACTGATTTACATAAGGCAATGGGTGCCTACCCATATATGAATAGCCATCCGTTAAGAATTCCTCAGCATAACCATAAGGATCAGGTGAAACATTTCTCCTTTCAAGAGGGAACTTGTTCTTGGACCTGTCAACCACATCACCAGATCGAAGAACCTGGAGTTTCAGTTCCTCCAACTTCCTCAAAATTGTAGCTCGATCTTCTCCAGGGAGTCCAACAATACCATCACGACCATGCAAACCATCAATTTTATTCAGAGGCTCTCTATAACCATTATAACTTCCTTGCAGCTGAGTATTCAAAGGCATCCCCTCTTCTGAATACTTTGAAGTTGAGTAACTTGTACTAACTACATCATTCCTGGGAGGCCTCGAAAATCCATCCATCTCATTTGTCCTTCCAAACCTCCTATCCCATTGTTTACCTGACCCTTGCAAGTCATTCACAAATCGTGTCCGGAATTTCATCTCCTCAAAACTCTGATTTCTGCTATGGCTATTAGCAATCACATCATCATCATCATAAAAGACTGCTCTGTGAGGTTCATTTGTATCGCGTGAGAATCTCCTTCTCTCGGTTCTGTAAGAAGAACTACTAACATTGGATATGGTATCATCCTCAGGAATAGGAACGTTGCTACTCATTCCAGAAACAAGAAGGTTTTCCGAATTCTGAAGTAGTCTTTCTGGAAACCTTGGTAATCTTTCTTCAACAGAATTATTAAGTGAGGGATCCACGCCACCATTCTCTTTATCAGCTGTCAATTCACATCAACACACAAAAAAGTTGGCTAACATTAATCAGTTTTCTTCCATCATTTCAACATATACATTGAGAAACGTTGATCTCAATGCATCTTTCACTACAGAATGGTTCCCAACATATAACAAACTACTCACATGCCAGACAGTGGTAAATAATGGTAAATCCATAAAAAGAGCAAACTCAACAACATTATTCTCGACCTTCCAATTCAATGCAGTGTTCTAGGAGGGAAAAACAACAAAGAAAAGCAGGAAGATGCAAGGATCAAGACATGCTTTTAGCCAGAATAGAAGCACATAAACCTATAAATGATAACAAGGGCAACCATTTAAGCAACAATCCCATCGATATTCTTCATTTGTAATTGTAATGGCAAAAAGAAGTGAAAACGAATCCTTCTCAGAAATTAAAATGAATACCTTTGAGGGCAGTACCACAAGCACCACACTGATAAGCAGAGTAATCAGATATCTCCGGAAGCAAGTTTCCGCAGTTGGGACATTGAACTAAGCGCACAACGTTTGCAATTGCTTCAGCCATAAAAATGCTTCTTTTGTTCTAACCTTTGACCAAATCCCCAACATCACACCCCATTAAACTGAGAGAGAATGAAGGGATTTCATCCAAATGTTCAAAGCAAAAAGGAAAAGGAAAAAAAGACAAGAAATCGACAAGCAAATTCCGGGATTTCAGTGCATTCTTCTTCTTCTTCTTCTTTGGTTTCACATTTGTGTTTTACTTTCTGTGTCCGTGGACTTCTTGAGTTGTTGACAATAGAATTTTGAGGTGGAGAATTTTGGACAGAGTTTAAAAAATGAGTGTTTGGTTTGTTTGTTGTTGTCTATTTGTCAAAAGTGACAATCTTTGTTTGACATTTTCTCAGTACAGCTTGATGGTACTTATTAATGTCCAAATGGGAGGAAGTTGGACGTGGTTACTGCAGCTGGTTACTTGCAGGAGGGAAGAAATGAGTTTTTCAAAGGCACCAAGTACAGGAAAGCCATTGGAGAAATGTCACATCACTCTGATTTTCATAGAGGGTAAAATTCTGAATAATTATCTTCCTACACTACGATTTTTCATATTTTTCACAATTAAACCACAATCACTAATGTCATGCCATTTACACATCACCCATGATAACAACATTCCAAGTTAATATTATTTATTCAATACGTTTTAAAATGATTCTTCGATTTAAATTTTTAATTTAAATATTTAATTTTTATTGAAACAATAATCATTACGACTCTCCTTTAGTTGATATAACCGGGCTTGATTGAATCCTCTTCCCTTTTATGGTTAGAAAGAGCGTTTGAGGCGGATTGTATTAGTGCTTTGTAAATCTTACATTTTAGCTCTGTTTTTTATTAATGAATATCGCTTTTGATTAAAAAAAAAAAAACCCTCTGCTATTAGTAATGGATCCGATCATTGTTCCTTACTAACTTCTAAGCGGAAATCTACGAGTAACAACTAAAGAACCGATGATAAATTGGTGATCTATGCACAAGAATGGAAATCAAAGGGGAAATAAAAGATTCACAATTAATTTTTTTTTTGGGGGATATTCCGATATTGTACATGATTATGGCAGTATACACGTTTCTGACTTTGCTAGAGTTGACTTGTGACTTCTTCATTTTCTGTTTTTTTTTATTTAATCCACAGTTATTATTTATTAAGACTTGGATTTAATGCGTCAACGTGATAAAAACATTAAATTATATCCTTATCTTATCATCTCAATTGTTAATGTGATGATCAAAGATGGTAGTATCATTTCCTGAGTCCGACTTCTCATAGGTTAAAGTTAACAAAAAATGTAAATGAATTATTTAATTCTTTAAAAAGAAGAATTCTGGTTGGGCCTATGTATTAACTTGCTGACTGGACCCGACGAAAGTACAACAACATTGGCTCCAGCCCACCCAATAGACTGTACATAACAAAATTCAAACACAATAGAGGGGGAAGTTACCTAAACCGCCACAAACTGTTAGTGGAATTTCGACCGATCCTTATACGGTAGACCATGATCCTTCTTGCAATATATACCATGGTCTCAGTTTGTTTTCACGCGTCACAGAAAAATAGTAATGGAGAAAAATTAAAAAATTAGTTTTAAGTAAGAAAAACAGGAATCTTTTTGTTTTAGTTGCAGAGTTTACAATTGACTATCCCAAGCCAGTGTAAAAAAGAAGAGTTACATTAGGTTGCCAGCGAGTGTAAAACTTTGTCACTCTCATGAATATGGATCATATAAGCAATCGTGTAAATGTTAGAATACCAACCGAAAGTGGCACACTACAGAGTCCGACTGCGTCGTCTTGGCAAGGATCGCTACATCTTCATGGGGACTTGGATGTAGTGAAAAATGTGCAAGAGGCTCCGGACGCCAAGATTGAATTGCAAGTCCATTCTTCCACATCTTGACAAAGATCACTACAATCCCATGAGGACGTGAGAGTAGTGGGAACTAGGAGAAAGACTCAACATAGAAATGATAGGACTTGTAGGATAGGGAGTTGGAATATAGGGACCCTAACAAGTAACTCCTTAGAAATAATAGAAATTATGAGAAGAAGACGGGTAAATATAATGTATTTGCAAGAAACAAAATGGATAGAGGAAAATGCCAAAGTTCTAGATAGCACGGGGTACAAACTTTGGTATAACAGGAAAGATAGAAATAGAAATGGTGTAGGAATCATAGTCGATTCATTATTTATAGATCAGGTAGTAGGGGTTGTTAGAAAACGAGATAGAATCGTAACCTTAAAAATTATAATTGGAAATCAACCTATCAACATAATTAGTGTACATGTGTCTCAAGTAGGAATAAATGAATCTACTAAAACTAAATTCTGGGAGGATTTGGAGTCTTTGATCCAATAAATCTCTCAAAATAAAAAATTTTTATAGGCGGGGATTTAAATGGGCATGTAGGGAAGGGCTACAGGGATTATGAGAGGGTGCATGTGGGCTATGGCTATGGGGTACAAAATAATGAGGGTAAAACTATTTTAGATCTTTCAGTGGCATATGATTTTGTCATATGTAACACCTTCTTAAAACAAAAGAGATGAACACTTAATCACATTTAAAGTGGTTCTAATAAAATACAAATTAATTTTTTACTAACAAAAAAAAATGATAAAAATCTTTGTAAATATTGTAAGGTAATACTGAGTGAATGCATCACTATACAACGTAGCTTATTAGTCCTGGATCTAAGAATTAAAACTAATGTATGTAAAAAAAAAATACTAAAGATACTTAAGATAAAATGATGGAATCTTAATAACAAAGATAAAAATAATAGGTTTACTAAAACTTTACTACAAAATGTCAATTGGAACAAGAAAAAAAGGACAATAAAACATGAAAAAAAGTAGCTAAAGACATAAGAAAAATTGCTAAAAAGGAACTAGGGGTGTCAAAAGGTAATAATGTAATAAAGAATTGTGGTGGTGGAAAAAAATAAAAGAGAAAAAGGCTTGTTAAAAAGCCTTTTACACTTATAAGAGTGATGAGAACTTGAAAAAAATATAAAAAAGGCTAAAAGAGAAATGAAAAAAAGTAGTAAGTGGGGGCAAGATAAAAGTTTTTGAAAATTATATAAAAAATTGGATACGAAGGAGGGAAAAAAAGATATTTATAAAATTGCAAAACTAAGGAAAAAGAAGACAAGAGACTCAACCGAAATTAAATGCATAAAAGATGAAAATGAACATGTTTTAGTTGATGATAAGATAAGAAAAGATAGATGGAAAGAGTATTTTTCATAAGTTATTTAATGAAGTAGATAATAGGGAAATAACATTCTGGGAACTAGAGCAAAGTGAGAATCATAAATCCCCATACATTTATGCTCAATCGCCTCCTCCAGAGCTTCTTCTCCTCACTCCCCTTCAATCCAACCAATCAATCCAACCAAAATCAACATGACGTCCTCTAAACCCACAGTGATTTCTGAACTTACCATTTACCCATCTGAGGCTTCCACCATGGAAGATCTCAAATTGTTGGTTTCAACCTTCCCATTCTTTCATGCTATTATATGCAAAGGGCTGTCTCTTTACCCACCCTCCAATTCCCATCTCTGACCTCATCACCGCCCTTAAGCGCTGGCTCTCTAATACACTCACTCACTTCCGCCGCTCGCCGGCCGTCTGGTGACTGATTCTGACGGTTACATTTACGTCACCCGCAACAACGCGGGTGTCAACTTCATCCATGCAAACATTTCTTACATCCGCATTCGTGACCTATTGGGTGGAACAAATATTCTTGCGTAGTACAAGAAATTTTTCCGTTTTGATGGAGTCGTGAGTTTTGAGGCCCACTTCAGGCCTATTTTGGCCGTCCAAGTAATGGTGGAGCGAGAAATATTTTTCAGTGGCGGCATGGGAATAACATATATCAATCAATTCTTTTTTGTTTAATTTAATTTAGATGTGTACGTATACACGTGATTTTCATATGTTTTACACGTAATTTGCATGTTGCACATGAATTGCACATGAACAATGTAAATTATTTACATTCTGGTATAAGTTAAGATTACATATTATGATCAAATGGATAAATATATTTGTAATATAAAATACAAAACACACTGTTCAGAATCATATTGTGCAATATTCATGAAAATTGTACACAATGTTCATAATCACATTCGTGACTTGTGAACCTTGTTTACGATATAAATTGCCAGAAAATAATGTTTGGTGTTCGTCAAATTTCTTGTCAGATTTGCTATTACAGGCAAAAAGTTCAAAACTTACAATTTCAGTAGAAAACATTTAAGACATTACATGCCTCTTTTATTGTAATGGGCTTGAAGTATTATAAGAAAGGCCGAGTTAAGCCCAACTTTACAGTGGAAGTGTAATAATTGGAGTCTGATCAACAATCGTAGTTTTGGGGGCCGGAGAGATGGTTGGGAAGTAGAAACCGGAGAATTTAGACGAAGGTTGAGAAAAAAGATAGGGTTACGAGATTGGGAAAGACGAAGGGGAGATAAATTGGAATTTCTAATTTGATGCTAAAATTTCTATAATGAGTTTATAGACACATCCAAGTATTTATAATCTACCTATTTTCTAAAACGATATTTTAGTGCCTATAGTTTCTATTTCCTACCATTTAGTGCACAGGTATGACATGTAACAAGTAAAGCCCTGATCAACAATTATAGTTTCAGCTTTTGCTATTTATTTTTTTTTGTTTTTTCCGATCTATTTTTTGTTTCTTGTTTGGCTGCCTAATCTTTTGAACTTGAATAATTATAATTTAAAATACGTAGTAAATAATTCTATACCATTTCCAGTACAAGGAAAACTAATATTTTTCCCTTACATTTCATTATTCATTTCTAATTGTTATTTTATGAAATTTAGGACTCCACCCTTCTCATTAAACCTCACATCATAATAATCAAACTAGATTTCCTCTCGTGCATTACAATTTTGATTTGGAGAGAATCATATATTATATATTAATAGAGAAGAGATTAGGGATAAATGTCGCGACCGTGTTAAGTGATTTTTAGAAAAAGGAACTCAATCAGATGTAGTAAATAGTGTGTAATTGTTGTCTTTTACACATCTCAATTCGCTAAAACCGATTTATGTTAAGATATCCTTAATATCCGTTTTTTAAATAAATAAACGATAATTTGTTAACCAAATTTGTTGGAGATGTTAAATATAAAATTTTTCAACTGAATTAATATCTCAAGTATATGCTAATAAAGTAGGAGTCTTTATGCATAATAAATTAGGAGTCTTTTGAAATGAACAAATCAAAATCTGACCTAATCAAATAAAGTTCAATTAGGTGTAGTCAAGTTTTTATATAATTAATCAATCTCGCTAATATTTTCAATTTTTGAAGTTTAATTGACTAAACTGAAGATATAATCTTTTACATTGTTAACTATAATCTTATCTTTCTATTTTTTTGAGATATAGATAAGTGATAAAACAAAAAATTAATGTGATTTGCTCACAGAATCGTTATCGATAATATTTTTCTGGTTATAAGTTGTCTGATCATAAGGCATGTTTTAGGATTTAAAAATTTATTCACCATCTACAGTAAAACCTCTATAAATTAATAGGCTTGGCCCCCCAAAAATTTATTAATATATAGAGTTATTAATTTATCGATAAATTAATAATTTATTAATTTAAAGAGTTTTTTAAATACTATTTATAAAAATATCTACTACTTTTACCTCAAAAACAAGTTAGTTGCGACCCAATTCACATTATTACAATGTTTTTAATTGAGCAACAAGATGACAATTGCAAACATAAAAAAAAAATCCTTAGGTTAAAATCTAATTTAATTTTCAAATCTGATTTTTAATTTTGGTATTTATTAATTTATCAAATTATGGGGATCTATAATTACATAGAATATTCTTGAAAATTTATTATCTTAAATATTAATCGAATTTTTTATTTTTTTGTACTAGTCTCAAGTTAGGAACTAAAAAAATTATTATTTAATAGAGGCTATTAATCAATAGTATTATTTTATGGAGGTTTTAGTGTATATGAACGTCCGCCTAAATTGGTGAAACTCTATATTGCTCTACATATTGTCTCTCTTTCCGTAACTCGCTCTCTTCTTTATTTAATTTTCAGTTTTAATTTTTTTCTTTTTGGCCATCTCTCAACTTCATGATTTTTATTTTTATATTATATATAATCGTAGTCAAAGTTAATATGATAGCTCTTACTCTTAAAACTTGTGTCATAATGCTAGAAATTTTTGTTTTCTCGTAAGTAGGCGCAACATCAAATTTGGGATTTCTTTCTTTTTTTCTTCTTTTTTTATCTTTATTTTATTTTATTTTTTTGTTTCTTTAACACAGATTGTCTATCGTATCTAATGCAGGTAGAGTTTCTGGAAATTGAAAACTATCAACCTTTTGGAGCTAATGAAAGGTATCTTTGATTTGCTTCAATCTTTGATTATCTTTTTTATTAAAAAAGAATTCTTTAATTTTTGTAGGTTACGGGCTTAAAATAATCCCAAAGAATCTAACAAAAACTATTAAGATGAATGTAAGTTCCTCAAAATTTTCTCTAATTATTGGATTTTTTTTTAATTTTTGTTTTGTTATCATCTTGCTTTGCATTGTTTTTAATGATCATCAGGCAACATTCTAGGTGAGGTTTGATTACATAATTGACGGATTTTAGAAAAACAGAAGATAAGTTGGTCGTACAGTTGTTGCTTTGATTTCTATTCGGCTGCATTTGGTTTATGTTTTTGGCCGACAAAAGAGCAGTGTCATTAGTTAGTTTGTTTTGGACGAGATTAACTAAATAAAGAGTAGTTTCTTTGGTGCTGGATTGTGGTATATTTGACGAGGTACATGATGATGTAAAACTGATAGCTTTGACTGTCATCTATTTGAATTTGTGAAGTTTTTGGGAAGATGATATAGTTTACACTCTTTTTTTTTAGATAAATCTAGACGGTACTTGACAGGTATCTCTCGATTTTATTAATATGAAAAAATTATAAATACATAAGGCAATGCTTAATGATATAGTTTATACTTGATAAAGGAACATATATATGAAACACTTCGTATTTATTTCATTGTAATAATTCTTTATATTTTGTTGCATTCAGGGGTTGATTGCTTTCTTCGGATAGGTGGCAATGACAAAATTAGATAGAAATATATATACATCCCCCAATGTTCCATGCCAAGCGAAAAAACTTTTGTACGGAAATGTCGGCAAAGTCATCAGCACAAATTTATCTTATCCTGGATAAGCTCTATATGAAAATCAGTAATTCTTGCCATGCTCTTAATCTTTTTTCATTGTGTATCGTTGCTGGATTTGCTAAATGTTGATTGTTTGGGTATTTTTCTTGAAGGGAAGTAGAGATTGGTCTAATGGAGTACAAGCCATACATCCTCATTAGTGTTCATTCTATTATGCAACGTATTCTTTCTTGGGTTCTTGAAGAAAAGTAGAGGCTGGTCTAATAGATACATGCAATTTCTATTTTTTAGGGGAAATATAAAGTTTGTCGAAGGTTTTGACCAAATGACGCGGGGAAGCTTTTTTATTTAGTTTTTGGTTTTTTCAAATTATTTTATTAACAACTGTCTCATCACATCATTACTTTTTCATTTCCAATACACTATAAAATACATACACTAAAAAAAAAATCCAAACATAATATTTTTTGACAATCTTTATTTCACACTAATAATGGCAGAAAAAATTTCACAATTCGCACAATGTGCGAGGCACCCATTAGTATCATATGAAATTGCAACACAACGTCATTATTTCTCTTTCGGACAGTTATTTTAATAGTATGATATATAGATAATTTATGTATGGTTTATTGTAGTTCGTCTAAATTATGTTATCTGTTATTGTCTCTGTGTCAATTCAATACGCTATTATATTTACAATATAAATGTCGCAAAGTGATTTATTAAAATGATTATATGACTAGTGTATCTCGTTGATGGCAAGCGTGCCGACGTGTATAGTGTATTAGTTAGAAGATTGTTAGTCAGTTAATTGTATGATAGAGAGGGAGGATTGTGACGATGTAACGACATTTAAATAAATTCTCTGATCTCGTGCTTGTGACTGTGACCTCATTCAAGTTAATGGTGATGATATTCTTCACAAATTAAACTTCCAATTTAATTAATTATATGAATGTGTCTGTTATGGCATAAAAAAGAATGAGTTGTTTAACCATTATTTTACTGTTGCTTCAACTGGGATATAAAACCCCGCCCATGGTTTCACCGAGGGAAGGGGACAAATGACACAGGCTAACGAACAAGAACAGTTTCAAACTGGCTAATGACATTAGTCCTTTGGCATTTTTTAAATAAAATTTAAGTTAACAATCATATATGAAGTTGTCTATTACGTATCTTGTAATTTTTTTTTCTTTTCTTTTTTGTAGAAATTACGTATTTTGTGTCTGAAACAACTAAAATCAGCGAGTTCGGTGTGTATTCTTCTCCTCTATAAATCAATATAAGAATTAAAATAGAATTTTTAGGCTATATTCTCTGACTTGAGCCAATGTTTTCATAGCATAATACAAGTTATTGAAAGGTTAAGAGAAAAATTTATAGACAATGATTTTGTTCCATTCCCGTCAAAATGATTATGTTCCGTCATTACGAGTTGACCATATATCTGCTTAGGTTTGGAAACATTTCGGAATTTAGAACCAATTGCTCATCTCGTTACAATAAATAATGAGTATAATTATTTGAGACAGAGAGAAGAAAAAAAAAAAGCCTTTCGAATATATGTAATCAATTGCAATTTGATCTTCTTCTTCTTTTTCCCACCTCATTTTTGTCTCATTATAAAGGATCTCGATGATGTCTGATGGTAATTAAATACAGTATATATTAGAGTTCAAACATCGGACATGGACATAAAACAACCTTTAATTTTTTAGTCAATTTTCTCACCTATCGAAGTGCCTGCCATGAGAAAGGGAATTAATCACTGATACAGACGGTGGATACACAATATGCAAAAAAAAAAGAGTTCAAAACTTTGGACATCGAACTAGAAATAAACGAAATTAAGGGATTGCAAACTACACGCACATTTGAGTCAAACTGTAGTTCTGGGCATTTCGGAACCGAAGGTACTTGTAAATGCATGAATATTGCTCATAGATGACACCAAACTTGCAATGATCAGAAGTTTTAAAAAAAAATCGTATAAATTTGCATTACAAGTCGTTCGATTTTTCTTGCACTGATACCGACCCAAAATTAAAAGAGTCAATTTTATTGTATTAATATTATTTTAGTTTAATAAATACGAGTACATTTTATTTTTTGGGAGACAGAGATAATACCTCCTAATCACATCCATATTGATCAAAATGAAAACTAACACGCAACCCGTACACATCGGGAATATATCACACACAAATTAACGCTAGAAATTTCATTAAGAACAAACAGTTTTCTGTCACACAATTTTAATTGTGCGGATGCTCATTGACACAAAATTGCAAACTGAAATCATGAGATTCATCCCAACCTGTATTGTTATTATAAACTTGAATGCAAGATAACACTAAATCGGGTACTAACATACATTGTATGGTACCAGCGACATAAAAGAAATTAAAGAGGGGGAATAAACACATCGTAGTGTACCATAATCTCATTGAAAAATTCCTTGGATTGATTTGTTGGATGAATTGATCCAAATTCATCCAGTCTCCAAAACAGCCGATGATTAAAAAAAATAAACAAAAAAATTAATTCTATTTCCTCAAAGAACTAATCCTATTATAAACTCTAGATATCCCATCACTAAATTTCATCACCTTCTTCCCTTTCTTCACCACTTCTCCTTCAATTCCATTTAAATCATCATGATCGCATATTCTCTTCCTCCTCCAATTGCTCCACAAAAAGCTCACTCCAATACAAGATGTCCCTTCTCCTCCTCCTCTCCTCTTCTTCTTCTTTATCAACTCTTTCGGACTCGAATTCGACGACAAATCCGACAACCCGGGAGATCCGGCATCCGCGATCATCACCATTTCTTCTTCCTCTTCTTCCTTAAGCTTTCTGGATTTGCTGGCTGCGAGAGATGGAAGCATCATCATGTGCCTGTCAATCACGTGGCTTAAGCAAGCCAATTCATACGAATCATACAAAGGGCTCCCACAATCCCATACTTCATTACTACTTCTTTTTTCTTTTTCTTTCATGTTGATGAATATTGATGATGACGATCAGAGGGGGAAAAAAAAGTTTGTAAGGTTTGCTTTATTTTGGTGTGCTTGTTTTTTTGTTGCATTGAGTTTGGTTTGGTTTTTTGGGTTGGCTTTTTTGTCTGTATTTTGTGGCAAATATGTTTTTTTTTTTTATTTAATGGAGCCGACCATTTGATCAGTTCTTCACTGGAAAATGTCGTGGGGCAACTTTACTACGTAAGCTTTTTTTTTTTTTTCCTTTTCCTTCTATTTAATTAGTTTAGGTGTACCTCTCAAGTAATTCTATTGTTATTAGTACTTAGGTTAAATTACATAAGTTGTCCCTCGACTTAAGGTTATATTTTCTTGATCTCTAAATGGTAGAAAACATTTTAGAATAATGTTATCGAAAATGAATCTACTGAGCAAAACGCTGGAACGAAAGATTGGGGGCAATTTCAGAGTTTCATTCCATTGTTAAGTTTAATTGATGTTATGTAAGACATGAAAGTTTGTTCTGATTTTTGACAACGATTGGACATTATTATGAAGTTTAAGGGCCACATTAAGACCTTTTCAATGATGGAAATCAAAATGAAATAACAGACAAAATTTAGGAACAAATGTTTAATTTAATCTACTCTATTAATTAATTGATGATAGGGAAATCTCCAGATCTACAGTCCTTATGTCTTCTTCTGGGGCAAGAGCTTATTGTCTTTATGGAGTGGAAAGAGAGGTTGCCTCCCACCATTAAGTATAAAGAACTTATGGCGATATTATTGTGGTTCTTAAATGGTTGGATTTATTTGTTGGCGCACATGTCAGGTAAAAAAAGAAAAAAAATTTTAAATTCACTGATATCAGTTCTTATAAAGTGTAATTAATAATAATTTATTTCTTGCATTTAGAAATAATTGTCTAGTTTGAGACGGAGGAAATTAGTTTTTTGCTCTTTTTTCATACAGTTTTAAGACATTATTACAATTGTTGTAAGGTATGAAAATTAGTACAAAAAATAGATAACAATTTCAAGTTGGATAAGTCAAATGCGTTGCGAATCAATTCAATAAATCATTAGATTTCCTTTTGTGCTTTTAATTGTTTGGGTGGGGTTATGTATTCCAATGATAAAAGTTTGGAGAACACTAATCCCATCACTCTGTATTGAAAAGCTAAAGAAAATTCGGTCAGAAAAAAAAAAAAAAAAAAAGACAGCAAAAAGGAAGTGAGATTCAGTATAACAACAACAGCTTATTGCTGTAATTCTGTACATCCATTTTCAAGTATTATTGAGCCCTGATGAATGTACCAATGGAGATAACATGACAGCTTTTTTTTTTACTACAAACTATATACTACAGCAAACCTAGTAAGGGCAGCTTTTCTTCTTTATAGCTGGAAATATATTTGGAATGATCCCAACAACTAAATAGACCATAATACTAAGTACTAATATGCAGTGCTAAAGTAGCTCTTGACAACATTGTTACAAAGTATTTCCAACACTCTACTGTTACTGTGTGGAACACATCTTGGAGTTTTGAATTGACTCACAGCAGCCCCCATTTGGACATAGTGATCCAAGATCTTGTGAAAAGTTCCCTTCTTCAGAATCCTCAGCTCAAGGGCTCCAATTGTGTTCACTTTTCTCGAGCTCATGTAGCCGGCATCATTAAACGACTTGTCTAAACAGTTGCAGCATTCTTGCAGGACTTCGTCGTGGCTCGTTTCCCCGTTGATTTCCCAGTAAATCACGTAGTGGGCCAGATCATTGGACGTATCGACACTGCTGGTGAAATCAACCACTTCTAACTTCTCTCCAGCTAAGATTTTGCCTGCAGCTTCTACTGAGAGCTGCAAGTCTTTCTCGGTGTTCTTGTCGATATTTATGGATAGGAGCAGGTTCCTCCTACAAATAAATTGGAGTTCCGGGGTCGAATTGTAGAACCCTTTTACCTTGACAACATCTCCCAACCGGTAGCGATACAAACCTACAAAACAGAGGGTGAAAGTGAATATGTGGAAGAAAGAACTTCAACTCTGAGATAATAAATTAAAAAAAAAAGCCAGCCATTACACCAAGTAAAATTAGATACACATGAAGCTACGACTGAGGAAAAACAGACATAGCATTTAAATTCCAATCATTTGGATGACCGAGGCTTTGTTTTTTTTGGAAAGACACCAGCAATGGTTACACAAAAAATCCCATGCAAGATAAAAGACCTTTTAAGAGAAGGCAGAAAAGTAGCTTAACCAAAATGCTTCTGTAGCTTCAATAATGAATTGGGACTAAATTCCATGTCATGAATCATTAATCACTAAGACTGTTATATATGGCTCCCACAACCTTTATAAGTCTTCAGGTTGCTTTCACATTTTAGAAGAATTTTTGCTGAACTACTAAACAAGTTGAAATGTGATGCATTCTTAAAGCTTTTTTTTTCTTCATTTCATACATCTCCCACATCTCTTATTAGGTTCTCAACAATATTTTCACATGACATACTTTTAATCAGATTTTTGTCTGTTACAAGAAACATTGGCAAATAAAAAGTTGAATATTCCAGCTTCTGTTTTTAGAAAGAAAAAAAATGACACAAAAAGTATCTAGTGGACAAAACAATAAGCGAAAATATTCAGATGCAAGACAGCAAGAGAAGAAAGAATCTGTTCTGCTCTTTTCCTCAACCAAAAGAGTGAGCCACAGTGATGTTTTCAAGGACAAGTATGGAATCCAACAAAATAAATTACAGTTATGGTTAGCAGACAAGTGGAAAATACTATCTTGAAAGAAGGTTAAATATAGACAGGGCACATAATTGAAACAATGTCAATGGGATGAGAACAAAGTCAGGAGACCTTTTTATATTTTAATAGAACATGGTGCACATGCATAGTCTGAACTCAGCACATAAGCTAATGATACTTCCTACAATTTTGCCTCAAGTAGTGGGTACCAAATGCAACCTTCATCCACATTTTGATAAGAGTGAAAACACGACTAACGAGGTCAAATGAAAGCATGCTTTTACGCAAAATCTCAGGTTTTAACAAAGAGGTATCTGGTATGCAGCAAGAACCAGATGAGGCAAGAATTAGAATGCAAGTTTAGTACCTGCAAAGCTTGTAACAACAACTTCGTACTCTTCGCCAACCTTAACTTCAGTAAGGCCAACTGGCTTGGCTTCCTCCAGATAATCATGTTTTAGTGGCATAAATTCGAAGTACCCGATATCAGGGAGAACAGCGTATGTAACCAATTCTGGGGGTAACTTTGGGTTGACATTAGCACCAATCCACCCTTCAGAAGAACCGTAATCTGCGCTTAGTAGAGGTAACTCTCCAGCATAATGCCTCAGCTTTTTCAAATAAGGTTCCATAGAGCCAGTCATTATCCCATATATGTACCTGGTATTGGGAAATAGCTCCGGAATCAAACCATACCAATTGCTTAAACCCTGACACTTGCTGTAGATAACATCAGCCAGTTCCGGGTTGGGTTTAAGCAATCTAGACACGGCTGATCTAATAGACGGGAAGGAAATCCGGCTGCTCAAGACTCCCTCTCTGATATCAGCACACAACTCCTCCCATACTAATTCAAAAGTTCGAAAAGCATGAACAATGCCGTGTGCAAATGTGGAGGAGATTACTTGAACTTCTTCCCGGAAAATGAGTCCACACAAAAGGTGGCAGTATAAAGACTGGTGAAAGTCTGACCCAAATATAACTTCATCGGGGCTGCAACATGGCGTCTGCATAGCCTTCATGGTCTTCTTGAACAGCGGATTACGGTAAACATTAGTCGTTGCAGTTCCTGCAGCTAAACCTCCTTTTGTTTTGAACTGCTTACTACCATAGATGAACTGCAAACATTTCCCATTACCAATTGGGAATTCCCTGCAAGTGCACATTTTTACTTCAGTGATGAGCCTCTATATACCCCCAATAATTGAATAATTCAAATTTACAATTTCAGAAAAGAAACAAAATCTGCAGCAAACAATATCACATCACCTAGAAACTGCAAGAAAAAACAATAAAACCGACCAGCTTGAAGAAAAAAAACAAAAATCCTTCATAAGGCATTCAATAAAGTGATTTTCCAAGGCATAGAGAAAGATGAAGCATTGCTCTTTGAAGCTGGATAAATGTAAAGGAATTATAGTAACAATTCACTGCAATTGACTTAAACTTGATATCTCAATGAGATTGAAATTAAGAAAAATCTACCAGAAAGTTTCAAATCAATTCTACGGCAAAATAAATCATCAAAAGCAGAAAAATATCATCCACGATTTTGCCAGAAAGTGAGAACACAAAAAGATCAAGACTTGCCTGTTCCTAAAGGAATAGGATGTTTTGTAAATCTGCATCGTGGTTTCCATCAATTCATCATTGAAAGGCACAAACTTGGGCTTCCCTTTAGTAGTACCAGAGCTGTGATAAAAGACCAAAGTATAAGCACAGTTGACTACAACCATTTACTCCTTAAAGTCATTATACTGAACCCAGAAAACAGTACAAGAGTCAGGGATTATACCTCAAGGAAATAGTTGTAATTGGTTTTCCAGTGAGAATTGGGGAATCCTCATCATCACCATCAGCAATTCTCTGAATATAAGGGTCCAAATCATCATGAGTAACAATAGGAACACAGGCCTTGAAACTTTCTGGATCAGTCCTTCCATTAAGACCCCATTTCTTCAAATACTCTGTCCCACCATTTTCTTGAAGAATCTTCTTCAGTGTTTCCTTTTGAACCCTTTCAGCATCCTTGGTCCTCGCATCAAATTCAGCAATCACTTCACTTGTATCTAATGCAACTGGCACCTCTTCCTCTAGCATCACCATGTCGTTTCTTTTCCTCTTTCTTTCCCTTTCAGTAGCTACTGAATTACAAATTGAATCAATCATTAAAAGACAAAACAGACCATAGTATCCTCAAATTACACAAAAAAAAAAAAGGGCAGTGCTTTAAGACTTTTAAGTTTTATAACCAATCAGTCTGCCCAGAGAAACGACAAAACAGATAATACTGAAGTGAAAATGAGAAATCAAAGCAGACAGTATAAAAAGAGGAAGCACTTTCAGGGAAGCCAGAAGGGACACACAGAAGTTATGATTTTTGTAATTTATTTTCCTCCAAAATCTGTGGACGGAAAAGTGGTTCTTCTTTGAAAGTTCTGGTCAACCAAGTCAAGAACTAGGAAAGAAAAATGGCAAATCAAGAAAGAAGAAACCAAACCAAACCAGAAAAGAAAGAAAAAAGGAAGAAGATGAAGAAAGGGAACGGGAAAAGAAAAACAATCCAGAAAAGAAGAGCTGAAAGAGGGAAAGTTAAAGGGGGATTCTTGTCCCAAAAAGCTAGTGGGAAGAGTAAATAAACTTTACCCAATTCTCTCTCATAATTCATAAAGCATATACCAACAGTAGAAAGAACTATGTAGTAGCACGTAATGATTTTTAAGCCCAACAAAAAGAAGGGGAGACAAGAATCAAATTCATGAACCCTTCTGGATTTCTTTGATAAATTCAATGCATCAGAGAACCCAATTGGCTGACAAGATGACACCTAAATTATAAGTGAAATTCCATTGAAGTTCGAAATCTGGCTGTCCGTACCCAGAAACCAATACAGGTTTAAGATTTTCATGAAATCTAGAAACAAAGGAAATCACAGTAAGACCAGTAAAGAAAAGATGGGAAAGAAAGTAAAATAATTATACCAATTCCAAGAGCTGCTTCATTAGAAAGCTCCATACTTTGCAATACAATCATTTACTTCGAATTTATTGCGAAAGAAAGAAATTTGTGCTAAGATAAAACAAAGATAAAACAAGAGGACAATTTTTACATACAGAGCCAAGTTATGGCAGCTGTCCGAAATGTTTATATATAGTGACTGACTGTGATCCGGGCAGCCTCCCGGACCCAATTATTATTATGACTACTAGGGAAAAAGAAAGAAAAAAGGGAACAGAAAAATAAATAAAAAGTCAAACTTTGGAAAAATCCCCCAAGAAAGGAAAAAGAAAGAAAAAAAATTAAATAAACAAACAAAATTTGATGCAAGTTACTTCTTATTACTTCAACCAAGTATACTCACTTAACGTACCAGTTGACCGGGAAAGATGGTGGCGGTAATGGTTGCCGGTGTTGTGACGGTGGTTTTGGAATGAAGAAATGGAAAGAAGAATGAGACAAGGGAAAAAGGGGAATATGTAAGTGGAATATAATAATATATGATGGAAATGAAGTGACGATTGGGATGTCCAAAATTAGTGGGATAATCAGAATGATTTAGTTGGGTTTGTTTTTGATAGGCTGAATGTGGGAATTACGTTGCTTCCACTGCTTCACTCTGTGTGTGTGTGTGTGTGTGTGTGTGTTCAGTCTGTTACGCCTTACAAGAAGCTGTTTTATAGGGAGTGTGTGACTGTGTGTTTTTTGCTTTCTTTTTAAAGTGGGAAGCAAAGGCAAATGGGCTGGAAATAGAAGGAAAATTTTAGCTGATTGGGGAAATGGGTTGATGTTTTTCTGTATTAATGTGACCATATGATAAGATATGATAGTGTATATATAGACAGTAAGGTATGGTCCCCGGTGGGGGCTTTAGGCCAATCTGACTTTGCTTTTCTTAATCATTTTACTACTTCCTCCTCCGTCCTAGTTAGTACTCTTCTAATCAATGCATTCTCTCTTTTTAATCTAATTAGAGTTATTAAATTCAACCACTTCATTCCAATATCAAAATCTTGATTTATCATATGATTTACTACTCTTCAACTTCAATAATATATAAGAGGTCACTCTACCGTTATGGTATGTGCATTTCATAACAATTTTTTGATAAAGAAGACTATCTAAAACATCTTGAGATAGTTTCTCCGTTTAGACTCTAGTTTGTTTGTTTTATTTTCACTACATTTATGCGTCATTCCTATTGACAGAAACTCTGCCTCTTTTGTTCTAACCAAAAGTGTTATGCTTTGACCCCTTGAGTAATTTCTTTAACATTGCGCTTCCTAAAAATGCAAGTTACAACAAATGTGAGTTAGCTTGAAAAAGAAAGGCCAAATGGATTGAATAGGTGTGTGTATTATGTGGTACTTGCTAGCCAGGGCTTAGATCAATCTGACTTTGCCTTCAGCTGTCCCACTCATTGAGTTGTCTACAATTCAACGAGAGGATTAGTCACTGTAATCGATGGTAGACACTCTGCAAATATAAAAATAAAAAAAATAAAAAAATCTGACTTTGCTTTTCAATCGTTCTTACTTCCTCCTCCGTCCAAGTACTCCTTTAATTTATTTCAAATATAAAAGAAAAAAGAAAGAATTCCTCTAATCAATGCATTTTATTTTTTTTTGCTACTCAAAATAACTATAGTTATTAATAGTACTTACTTGTACAACTTAAATTCAACGACTTCATTCCAATATCAAAGTCCGATTCTCGTATCAATTTCAATAGTTAGAGATGCGACTTTTACTGGTGTGTGCATTTTACAACAACATTTACTGAAGACATTTGAGTTTATGAGATTGAGGATTAAAAAAAGTGCATTGAAAATATTAAAAACTATATTAAGATGGAAAATTATTAATAAAATATTATTAAAAAAAAGATTCAGTAAACTAACGAAACAAACGAAGCCTTAGACTGCGTCCCTTTTCAGAGTTAACAGATTGCTTTTTTCGTTTACTACTCTGAACTCTTTTTCTTGTTCTAACCAAATTCAGTAATTTCCTTAGTTATGCGTTTACTACAATTAAAGTTTACACAACAAAAATGTCGCTTAACTTGAAAAATAAAGGTTGTTGCAAGCCTTTATTGGGACGGCACTTTAGATCACATTATATTGTAGTACTCCCTCTGTCCCATAATTATTGCCCAGTTTTACTAAAATGAAAGATTTTATTTTTGGTCAAACTTAACTATATTTTACCTTAAACAACCGGATATACCCCTACATAAGTAATTGTTTAACCATTAAGATTTTATGGATAATGTTTTTTACTAAGGACAAATGTGTAACTTAATCCATAAAAAGTCAAATTCGACAATAATTTTGGGACAAAATTTTTTGGGCAAAGTGGACAATAATTATGGGACGGAGGGAGTACTATTTTTCCTTTTTTTGGAAAATTTATTATTAAGATCGTCACAAGTTTTAAAATTCTCAAAAAAGGTGCAGAATTTTTTAAATTTCTCTCAATGGTATACTGGTTTATACAATCGTGAGAACAATGTCATACTTTTTATTATTAAAATTTTATTCAACTTTTCACTATATTAATTTATACTGTAAAAGTGTAATAAAATAAAATAGTTATTGCATTATCACGAATCGGCATTAATTATATCTTAACTCTCAAACAATTTAGTATACAATATAACAATTTTTAGTTATAAACTATTACACTCAACACAAGAATAAATACAGTAGTAGTATAATAAGACGGTTTCCACCCTAAACCCTTTTTATCTCTTCGTTTCATCGTTCGGATGATTATAGCTTTCATTTTCACCCTTCCCCTTTCCCCATTGACCACTGCATAGTTGTCTAGCTATCTCTTTTTCCTTAAGCCAGTTTCTTTTTGCCAAATTATGGCTTTTGTTTAAATTATTTTCTTCCTTTTGGAGATTTAGGTCATTAAAAGAGTTTTAAATTTGGCATTCTTTTTTCTGGAGATTTTGCCAGAATATTGATATTTATGGAATTTGACTTCTTTCTTTTCGCTGACCCGGTGGTGAGAATAAAGACGTGTTCCATTTTTGTTGAATTTTTTGCCTTTCAACTATTTTATGAACACAATATTACTAGTAATGGGAAAAATGTGATATCTTTGTAAAATCCATTTTCTGAGTCTACTATCCTAGACTGATTCATGAGTTTTTGATTAACCGTATGACAGAAATTTATCATGATCCCTTGTTAATGAAAACTTTAAAACGCTTGATTGATTTCTTCTTTTTTTTTTTTTTTTTGGCACTGAATGGCAAAGGATAAATTACAATATGTTTCATTCAGTAGAGAATACGGTTGTCATTAATAAAATATTTAATCGATAAAGATAATAAAACGCCTTGATGAAAATATAAAAACCTTTACACTTTTAATAAGAATATATAAAATTTGCAACGCCTTTGATAAGAATGTTCATCATATAATGCTAATACTATCATGTTTTAATTATTTTTATTCGTGATACACCCTCTGTCCAAAAAAAAAGGGAAAAAAGTCCAACTTTATCAATGAAAGTTTAAAGTATAAAATGAGTTGTACTTTGTAGTCTTTGTTCGAGTAGACTAAATTAAAAAGTTTTTACCTTTTAAAAATGGACTATTGATTGAAGATAGAGGAGTATAAACTACTCCCTTCATTCTAAAATAAGTGTTGTTTTAGCAAAATAAAAAAATTCTAAAATAAGTATCGTTTTTGGATTCCAATGCATATTTTGTCAAAAATTTCCAAACATATCCTCAAAAGAAATAATATTATTGGTGAGCATTATTTTAATGGGGTTAATTGAGGATATTCTAGTAATTTAGCTAGCATATTTAAGTGTTTTTTAAACTGTGTACAAACTCTAGAATGACACTTATTTTGGAATGCAAGGAATAGTTTTTTTATGCCCAAATTCTAAGAGTTCATGAACTAACAATGATTAATCAGGAACTACAAGTGTATCAGATTTCTGGTGGCCGTAACACCGCCGTCCACCACCAGATTGTGAACCCTAATGTATCCGGATTCATCACCGGCCAAATGAAGCACCGCCTCGACAATATCTGAAGTCCACAGTGTCAGCCCATGCAAATGCGCTATTTCCCTCATCATCTCCTCCAGTTTCTCCACTTCCCCAGGAGGCGGCCCAATAATATCTGCTGAATCTTCTTCATCTCTCCAGGCATGAATAGCATCCGGGTGGGCACCCCAACGGGGGAAATGCAGTTGGCCATGATCCCGTGTTTCCCGAGCTTGCAGGCGGCGTTCTTCATGAGCCCCATGACGGCGTGTTTGGACGCCGTGTAAGGATGCGAGCCCATGCCCCCATCACGGCCGCCACACTGGCCGTCGATATGATGCTGCCAGCAGGGGCGGCTCAATGTTTTCTAGGGGTGTGTACAGTCCAGATGGTCCGGTTTTAAGTCAAAACCGTAAACCAAACCGTTAGATTGATTTGAAAAATTTTGAATCTGAAACCAAACTATTAAGGAGTTAAAAATCGGACTAAACTAATCTGTTATCAACGGTCCGAAAACTACGATTTTACGGTTTTAGTTTCACTTTGATTTTTTTTTAATTGCCAAAACTTGGACCCTTTGTTTTTTTCTTTTGAACAAAAATAGAGTTTTTTTTAGTTGTAACAAAAAGAATATAACTTTATACTACTAATTTTAATTTAACACTACACAAATCTCTAATTAAAATTAAACAACATCCAAAATGTTAACCAAAAAGAAGAAAATAAAAAATAAAACTTCAAATTCAATAAAAAAAAATCCTTAAAATAAAACAAAAAAAAGGAAACAAAAAACGGGGCAGTGAGATTCGATGAAGAAATGGCCATGAGTTAACCAATTAATCCAAATTAAACATTTGATTATTTATTCACATTTTAAAAGTATAATACTTAATATATATATATATAAACACGGTCCGGTCTGGTTTGAATGATGATTTTAGAATACCAAACCGTAAATCGAACCGTTCTTTCCGGTTTCTAAAATTTGAATCCTCCGATTTCAAAATAAAGTTGTAAAACCGAACCCAAAACCAAATCACGGTTTGAATTGACCGGTTAGACCCAATCCATGCAGACTCCTAATGTTTTCAGAGGCCTAAAACAAATACGGAATTGGGATCTTTTAAATATTGAAAAACTAAAAAAAGATATAACAAATTACTACAAAAGTATTAAAAAATTTGCTTGATATATTCGTTCAAAATTAAAAGTTTTAAATGTTACTATATGGTATCGCGAACTTAAACAGTGTTTTTATTAACTTTTTTTTAGGGTTTCCTGAAAAAACCAATGGTCTTTTTTTCACTTAAAATGCACGTGAATTGACCGAAGAACATTCGGTGTCCATCATAAAAGTTTGACTCGAGTCTCTCATATCACATGATGTAGTAGTAAATTTACAAAAAAATTGAATTTTTACATGGACACAATCATTCGGTCAATCCGCGTGCATTTCAAGTACAAAGAATTATTATTAATTTTTTCACGAAATCGAATAGAAAAGTAGTAGTGACGTCATCTAATAACATCTGAAATTATAGTTTTGAATGAAAATATTAAGCAATTTTTTGGTATTTTTAGAATAATTTATTGTATCATAACTTACATGACTTCCTATCTTTGAAACATATAACAATTTATTAACAGTGATCAATTAATTACTACAATGTATAACAATTGCATTTCTTCGCATTCCACGGCACATGATCGCAAAAAAATGTAAAAAAAAATTTGCAGGCGGCTGGATGGCAAGGTGGTGATCGGTGACGTGGATGACGTCGTAGGGGGTGTTCTGGCGGCGACATTGTCTCCTCCGATGACTTACGTCCACTGTGACATCACCCGGGAAGAAGAAGTGCAGAGCTTAATAAAGGGTGTAACATACTTACCACATACTTAATTTAGTTGATTTATATACTATTTGAGCTTCCTCCGGGAAAAATCTTAGAACACGAAGAAACTGGGACGCCGATATAAATCCAATCGTGGATTAATTTAATGAGTCAGTAATCCACTCAATCCGAGTCAATTTTCCGGCTATGGTTGAGGAATTAATGCAAGTCACTCTTAGCTAGTGGTACAAAATTTGTTGAAAGAGACGTCATAATTGAAGACTTTGTCAAACTTTTGGGTCACACTTATTATTATCTTTCTTCTTATTCTTTGGTTTTTTTTTTTTTCAACTCCAAATTTGGCTATATTATTTTTGTATTCTAAACGAAAATTGATTGTCTCTTTTATATCCCAAAATAATTCATTTTCAACATCATGGCTGCGATGGAAACAGACTTCTCAAATTGCTTTTTTACAATCGAGTTTTTCAGAATGGCGTAATGATTTGAGCTTTACCTTTTTTTTCTGTTTTTCTTTTTTTTTTTTTTTCTTTTTGGAAATACTACCATTTTGGTTTCCCCAAGTATATAAATTATTATGCTCCCTCTACCTCCAAAAAAAATGAAAGTACTTACTCCTCCGATCCTTGTTATAAGGTATTTTGATTTTGTCATAAGTTTCACTTATAATGTCTTTTTAATTGAAATAAAAATTTAAAAAATATTTTTTAATAATTAGGAGAACACAATCAACGTAAGGATATTTTTTTTAAAAGGTTTTCTATCTAATTAAAAAGATATCTTAGGTGAAACTTAAGACGAAATCAAAATGCCTTATAATAAGGACCGAGGGAGGAGTACTATAGAAGTACATATATCATTTGCATATAAATATGAATCTCCGAGAACAAAAGATTAAATATTACATTAATTATGCCTTCATCGTCGATAATTGATCACAGACCAAGGTGTCACAACTTGTATAAAAGCAAATTCTGTTCTCGAAAAAATCACATTTGTAGTGTAACTCAGGACTCTTGGACTTGGACGGCGAAAGGGGAAAGGAATAAAGAAAGGAATATGCATGACTAGTTATTATAAGTCGCATTGTGCAACAAAACGGGAGTTGAAATATGAGATTAAGTGACTGAACCTCAAACATATCAAATTGATCTTGCCATGCATGTGAATTATATATAATCACTTTGATTTCAAATCAATTAACTGAAAGGACATAAAAGTTTTTATCAACTTTCATTTGAATATATATTAAAAGTGTACTGCTGCTACTTTTGTGGTTAAAATGGCAATTTGATTAATCATTAACTACCAATAACGGCAAATTAGGAAGAAGATTAACTCAGTTATAACTTATGAAACTGGAAATGGCCCCGCAACAATTATTGGGGTTATAACATTGTATGCGTTGATGTCCACTTATCACAAACAGTGGAAAAGTCACCACCAATCCACCAACACGAAATCAGATATTGCTGATAATTTTTTGGACTTGACTTTAATGTATGCTACTATTTCCTCCGTCCAGGCGTCCAATAATTCAAGCTTCTTTTCGATACAATTTTATTATAATTTTTTTTTTCAAGAAAAGGGAATAAATCTTAAACGAATTTACATGTATTTTCATTCTCAACACTTCATCGAAGTTTGAGAGGGGAGTTAGCTTGTTTTGTTTAAGGAAACTACTTTGATTCCCTCTATTTTTTTAATTTAATTTTTTGAATGAAACAAAGTAGATCGAGAATATATATATTACTTTAACAAAGTAGAATAGAAATTTATTTTGATTAGTTAAAACTGACGTCATTTTTAATTGACAATAGCCGATACACAAATGAAACAAGATAAGAAGATATCTTAATATCTATAGATGTAACGTTCTGAAGTGCATAATCTTGTACTGCAAAATAAGAACGTGTTAATCATTTTAATGATGGACATGTGCTACTTAGCTTCATTAAGGGTTTGTCTTTTCTTTTTTTTTTTTTTGCTTGGTTTGATGGAGATTACGACACGACATTCTTCATCATCTCCGGTTTTAAAAAAAAGAAAAAAAGTATTCGCTGATTGAATTTTATTGTGGTCATTTCAATTTATGTCGAACTATTTAGAATGTCTTAGTGCTTTTCCGATAAATATCTTATTACATAATGCCATAAACTAATGTCATGGTCGAACTGGAGAGCTCCATATTTGGATTCAACTCTCTAGAGATAATGAAATTTTCTGCACCATTTCAAAAAAAAAAAAAAGAAAGAAAGAAAGAAAGAAATATTCTGCACGACGATCGAGTAACAAACCTAGAAAACTTTATTCCGAAATGCAGAAGTTTCACCAAAACACTCACGATCAAATTGTTAATCATCATCACCGGGAAATTAATTGGAACAGAATTACTGCATTCAAACTGTAGGATTTAGTCTAAAAAACTTTCAATTAATTAGGTCGTCCAGCTGAACGACTAGCTAGCTAAAGAATATTTTGGCAAGATTCCTTAAAAAATAAGAATATGAATCGAAGGGCCACGTAATTAAATTTCTCATTGTCAAAGGTTCTTCTAACATCCGAGTGGTCCTTCAATTCATCTCCTTCGCATGATTTCGACCGACACCAACATCTCGGAGCTCCCTTTTCATTTATCAATGGCCGGAGATAGTTGAAAATCGTCGGTGGCATCCTGGAAGCTTGTAGCATATTCGAATCTCGCTATTATCTTCTCCGTCATTCACTATAAAGTTTCTAGTAAAAAAAAAAAGTTAATTTTAAAATTTTATTAAGACACAATTATACGGTTTTACAAGAAAGAATGTTATTAGAGGAAATGAAGATGACAATTAAGTAGTAGATTACATGTTCCAAAGTTTCATGCATGTTTACTGTTGTGTTGTTACTGGCTTACTCCATCCCAAAAAAAAATTATGCACAAGATCGATTTGCGTGCATGGGACGAGAACAGTATATCTCATTGCATATATTAAAAGTATCAAGTGACGAGCAAATACGTGCGAACTACGAACCTGACTCAACTGAATAATTACTGAGAAATAAGTACATATTTCTCCGTCCGAAAATTATTGATTTATTTGTCGTATTATTTGGGGGGAAATGATATCTTTTTGTTTATTATGTTTTAGGTGAACCATAATTAGATGATTTAGTCGTTAAAGTCTAATGAATCCGGAAAGACTCCAATAGAAAAAGGAAACGAAACGCTAGCCAATAAATAGGGTTGCAAAAACTGATGGTGATCGCTGATCTAAAAGTTGGAGGGGGAGAAGTATATATCGGCGCATAAATTTGAAACTTTGTACGGCAAACTGCAACCGCAGCTAGCTATATTGAGGGGCCGGGAGGCACCACCGGTTTGGACGGTGGCTCCGCTACGTACAGTACATGGAAATTGGGATCGAATTTTGCTGAATGTTGTGCGCTCCCTATTATTTTTTTTGAAAAAAGTAAGACTCCTTTATTATACTTGTTGTAATTTAGCCAGTTCTGATTGATTAATTATTATTTTATTTCGAAATAATTATTTTACTTCGATTTTCAGTTCTATTACAATTTATAGTAAAATTGAAAACCCAAATCGAAGAATCATTCTGAAATATATAAGGACTAACTAAGGTGTGACCAAAAGAAAAAAAAAATCTTTTGAGTTCCATTTTTCTATATATGACGTTAATAGTCACCATATTCGTGCTTTATCAGTCTGTCATTGCCATGATTAATTCTGGGAGACGATAGCTATTTTTGCTTTTCCAATTGTATTTATGAGCGGTCCTAGTATCATTTCAATAGAAATGATGGAGATATTTTTTTCTAAAAAAAAAAAAGAAAAGAAGCAGCAACTTATATATCACACATCAAGTCTAGATGAAGAACATATGGTGAACAATTAAAGTGTATTTTTATCGTGTTAAATTTCATACATATTTTTTACGAGTCCATATCCACTACTTATATTGGACCGGCCCATTTACCGAGTCCAGATCCAACCGACTCTGTGGAGGCGGTACAAGGATACTAAACCTAGTGAGATTCGAATATCTTCTAGGTCTATAAATAGGGATAATTACTCCATAATTGAGGTACGCGATCTCTAACTTCAATAATCATATACGCAATACTCCATAACCTAATTTTCTGATTTAAGTATCGGAGTGTCTATGTTCGGGAGACCCCCGATGCCCTCTTTTGCAGGAAACCCTAATCGGAGTTCCACTGTTCAACCGAAATTACAATTCTAGACTTCGTCAAATTTTTTTAGTGATTGTGTAAGATAAATCATTATCGTAATGGATAAGGTCTACTTGGGCTTGGTATTTGATGGTGCCCATTTCTGATTAAGGCCCAACAAGGAATTCTGATTGGGTTATTGGGCCGCATGGTAAAGGCCCAAAGCGTATATCAGTCCATGATCTACCTATAGGTCTCGCTTTTGGACACACTCTAAATAGTATCATATATATCCAAAACATTTATTTCAAAGGGTTAATTCACACTCCTTACTCTTTCTCTAACTGTGTATTTTAATTATTTTCTCTCACTATACTGACTTTGGTATCGGAGTGTTAACCTTTGTCTTGCAAGTCTCCGTCTTAGACGATCGTTGACTCGCTGCCATCGGAATTTGCCTTCGTCAGTAATTTTGGTATTTCTCACAACGATAATGCGATTTATTATAAATAAACTAAGTTATGTACCCTTTGTTGTTAAAAAAAAAAAAACTGAAGGTTTTTTTGGTATTCTTCTTTTTTCTTTTCGCTTTGTTACGTAGCATGTATGTGTATTATTAATAGAATGCAATAATTATTTTCGTTGATAAAATTTTTTCCATTGGAATTTTTTTGGGGGGTCCGGAAAATGAATATTTCTAGGGCTGGACATCCTCACATGCTGAGGAGAAGGGGGACTACCACCACCATGAAAAAGTAATGAACAGTAGTCACTCCGTCCCACTATCAAAAGATGAAATCCAAATTCTTTTTGTGCTCCAATTTAGAGAGCCATTTCAAGTTAAGCAACAACAAAACCCAATATTGTCTGTGTGGTTTTTGTCATTTGTCATTTGTCAGTTTGACACCAAAAGCTGGCCTCGTGGGAAATTCAAAATTTCTATGAATTAATAAGGAAAATTGGACGATTTTCCCAACCTTTATTGAGGATATATCTTAAGTTTCTTCCGGAGGCTAAAGAGGATGTTCAAGTACCATCTATGTGTAACGAAAGAAATAATTTCGTAATAACTACGTAGGCAAAATAAAGAGTTTGCTCAAACAATTATATTGAATGTGTCATTTAAGAATTAAACACACTTAACGAAAGTAGTAAAATCTCATACTGTATATATATGTGGAGAATACTCTATCTACCACCAAAAAAAAGAAAAAAAAAATCAATTGTGTTAAAAGTAGTTAAATTTCAAAACTCAAAGTGTATTATTTCTCAAGAATGAGGAATTACTAAAATTTCCGTCTCCATCAATGTACATAAATTAAACCATTCAACCATACTTAATTATGATAAGAATAGCATTGAGTTTAACTACAAAAATAATAAGAGGTAGGTCAATGGTATTGCCAATGCAAATTATTAGTTTTCAGAGCAAATTAGGTAAATTTTGCTAAATTATCCTTAGTGAGTCAACCCTCCGACTCTGATTCATCTCCATCGTGGTTAAGTTTATTGTCGTTCTCTCCCCTCTAAAAATGTAAAGCATTTTCATCTTCAAATTATTATTTATTAGAATTAACTGTATCTTGATTCTTGACATATATTATTTGTGAAATTTTGTTCAAATTTGCTCAAAGTTAAACTTAAATTAGGATTTCCCATCGAGTGCATAGAATTTGGTCATAGTCCCAATTTCTGTCCAATCTTCTTGTGTTTGTTCAAGTTTTCGAGCAAACACTGTTGGAAATTTTAGTTTGTAAAATAAAATAATTAATTTAGAATTTAAGGATGATAATTAAGTTGGCAACCCTTCACTTGAATGGTGGTTATTTCCTACAAGTCAAGGGTTGTGTACTTAATTTGTATCCTTTGTTTCTACAAGTGTTGCCTATAAATAGGTGAATTAATGCAGGATTTCATTCTAACTTTTACATTTTTAAATTCTTGAGAACATTCAATAATTGCAAGTTGTGTGTTCTTGTGTTCTTTATATCCTAGAGGCAAATTGCCAAACAAACCCGATATTACAACATGGAGGGGGCAAAATATTCTTAAGGATAAAGTCTAACACGATTATAACACATCCAAATCTTGTGATTCCCCCATTATTGTTAGATTAAAATTTCTAATAAAAAAGTTCATAAATCTTTCATCTTTATTCTTTAGTGTCTTTTGTGTTGTCTCTTTGATTACCACCCCCATAATACTTTTAATCTTAAGACAATATTATAGCCATGGATTGATATAAGTATTCAAGGAGACCAAGATCAAAGATGGTTAAAAGCAATGAAGATGGATCTTACAACATAGAGATTTTGGGGTGTGCTCAAAATGGTTTCTCCATAGTTTAGTTCCGTAGTCAAGTTCTGAAGACAGATCTAGAAAGATCTAGAGTATACTCAAGCGAGGACACAACAGATAAGTTTCTGATTTATATACATTAACTTTGTATTAAATGTTTTCTTAGAAATTATAAAATTCATAATAAATTAATCCATTGTGATAATTTAAAAGTTTGTAAATTTGTGTTTTAATTTTGTATTAACCAAATCTAGTGCTGTGAAAATTATGTGGATTAATTTGTATTTAAGATCTTACAATAATTATTTATTAGTGACCTTAATGTGAATTTTGTTGACAAAACATAACATGCAATGAATGTTTTTTCTTGAATTAGTTTTAAGAAATGTGAAAGACGTATTGTTATAATTGTGTTGGAATTGACTTTTATGTGAAGAGTTGTGAATATTTATTATTCAAACTAGTAATGTCAATTGTGTTAAAAAAATCTATAATTATAACAATTGTAATTTGATTGCATGTAAAAACATATTATATTAGTGACTGTCGATCTTATCGTTGGTCATTTTGAGTCGACAGAAAGGTCGATGTTTATTGGTATGTGTTATATTTTTATGTTTGGATCTATCGACTTCGTTGTCAATCTTGGTAAAGTGGACAGAAAAGTCGACGTGCCATTAGAATGACAAGTTATTCTGTTTTTCGACTTTGTCGTCAATTTTGTAAGGATGACAGAAAAGTCAACTTCAATAGAATAGTTTGTCATTATGTTTTGTCCACTTTGTCATCGATCTTAGAGACAGAAAAGTTAATGACAGAAGAACATAACTACATTCCAATAATTTTTTGGACAATTTTGGTTCCTGAAACTTTGATATTATGTATGGAATTAAATTAAATATGCATGTGAAAGTTTCTCACAAAAATGCAAAAATATTGTTGTAGTGAAACAAAATCAATAACTTTTATAAAAAGTTTTGATTTCTTGGTCTTTGAATGAATTGAGACATGTTAAATGTTTTTGTCTTATTAATTCAAGTGAAAAAATACAAACTGAAGTTGTATATATTGATTCTAAGTGATAAGACATAAAAGGGAAACACATGTCTACTGGTTTCAAGTGAAAAGACGTATTAGAAAGAATAAGTCAATTAGTTAAAGTGAAAAGACACGAGTGGAAGTCATGTCTAGTCATCCAAATGACATATTAAGGTTGAGACTTTTGTTTAATAACCAAACATTATTTTTGCAGTGAAACTTTTTAAATTGACAATGCTTGCTTTTGCATTGTTATTTCCAATATCAATGCATTTGATATGGTATTATGCTTTGACTTTTTTATTATTTGTGGCTGCTAAAGTATTATATATATGTATAAGATATAAATTAATTAGTGTCATATGCCTTAATAATAAAAATGTGAAACATATGCATAAACCATGGTTGCAAGTTTACTTCCAAATAAAAGCTGGAAGTTATTGTTTGTACAACACTTTGTTGTATGTGAACTTAATAATTTTAAACTAAGGGATGTAAAGAAATATTTTTTTCACTTTTATAGATTATTGCTCATATTTGTGTGAAGGTTTATCTAGTGAAAACAGTGGAGAAAATATTTGATATGTTTTGCATGTAAATCCCTAGTCTAAAATTATTGTAGTAGGTAAAATGGACAAGTATTTAATAAACAACAAATAGATTGGCTAGAAATATAAAACTCTATGTGTCATGGCAATGCTATGCTTGTGAGTTTAAGTAGCCAAAAGGTTTGTGAAATAAATATTATTAAATACTTGTCGTGTACAATAAACTCCCTAAAGACTAAAGTGTCTCCATGTGGAATATGGAAGGGACGAAAATTGTATTGTCGAACATAAAAAGTTCAATTTGACACTATATATTGTTGTGTTCATTATTGGGACCAAGAACACTTAAGTGTGTGGTTATATGAACACTAAAGTATCTAAACTACTTATCATTGATTATAATATACTCCCTCCATTCCAAAATAAGTGTCGTTTTAACAAAATAAAGAAAATCCAAAATAAGTGTCGTTTTAACAAAATGAAGAAATTCCAAAATAAGTGTCGTTTTCACATTTCAATGCACTTTTTGTCAAAAGTTTCTAAAATTACCCTCAAAAGAGTTGATGTTATTGGTGGACAATTTTATAATGGGGTTGGTTGAGGATATTTAAGTAATTTTATTACCCTATTTAAGAGTTTCTTAAACCATGTGCAAAGTGTAGGACGACACTTATTTTGGAATGGAGGGAGTATTAATATAATTAATGGACGTAGATTCATTTAAATTTGTTTTAAAGAGTCTAAAGTAAGTAGTTAATGTACCATCTAGTAAGTCTCTCAGTTTCCAAAGTGCAAATGGTTCTATGAGTGAAACAAAGAGAAACACATTGACTTTCTGATTTAAGCAAATCTAAAATTTATAAAAGTTCTCTTAGAAGTTGTATCATCTAAGGCTACTGACTTCTTAGTGAGAACAATAAAAATACTTTACTAAGTAAAACTTTATGATATTTTTGTAGAGTAAGTTAAAACTAATAAGTTTTTGGAATTTTAGGCTGATGCATTTTGGAAAAAAGAGTTAATCATGCAATGGACTTGACATTTTCTAACGATGCATGTGTCCAAATTGATTTAACTTGAAAGGTTCTAGACTAGTACATTGTAAATGGCTATTCCATTGGTAATATGCTATTGATAGCAAGATACGTCAATAGTATATTTGAACTTGAAGTGTCATGATTATTTTGATTAGTTTGATTTGCATATCTTATCCTACTAGCAAGAAATTCATTTAAATTTTTCATATTCACCTGTTAAATATGGAAAGTATTATCCTAATGGTGATTTATATGAAAATGTGTAAATGGAACTTCATGATGCTTTGTGCTGGTGAAGTAATATGTGTTTATTAGTGAAGTCTTTGTTTGATTTTATACAACTGCATGGTGATTGATGTAAGTTATTTTCACGTGGTGTATATATGTTGTAAATTGTATATGTCAAAAGTTTGTGAAGAGTATGTAATAGATATTTGCTTTTGTATAAATATTTATGCTCAATGCATATACTGATTTTAAAAACGTGCAATGGATACTGAGAAAAATCCTTTTCTAAGTTCAAATTAAATGAGCTTGGTGAAAGAGGTAATGTCTTACTCATAATACTGAAGGAAATAGTGGGAGGTTTTGTACATTCTTATTCATATAATGTTAATAAGTTATTAGCAAAGTGTCAACATGTGAATACGAAGAAAGTTTGTACTCTCATGATTTTATATTTATCATTTGTGTTAAATTTGACAATCTAATTACTAAACTTAGAATCTCCTAGTGACACTAGATGTCTTGTATGTGCATTAAAGCTGTGTTAACACATTCTTTGTGGTATGTGACTCATTGATTACACTAAGTGCCTAAGTAAGATCATTGCAAATCTAATGCTAAAATCATAATGTGTCTTTGAAAAACTAAGGTTTATGATTTTATTATAACTGATTAGATTTATGTTGTTCTTAACGGCTATTCAAATGCTAGTTGGTATTCTAGCATTAGTAATTGTAACCCGTTAGTGGTTAGAAATTCATGCTTGGTAGTGAGAGATGTTTCTTGATAAGTGAAACAAACAGTAATCAGTCTCTCCAATATATAAAGGAAAAGAAAGCTAAATTTGTTAAACTATCTTCAGTACATAAGGAGGTGAAGTGGCCAAAGGGCGCTTGCCTGTGTCGCCTGTAACTTTGTGTTGTGATAGTTAGATTAATATGTCTTGAACATTGTGTAGAATTTGACAATGGGTAAATATAGACATATTAATTCAAGATGTGTATTTCTTAATGAGATACAAGTATAGATGTTGTCGGTGTTGTGTTTGTGAAAACATAATTTTATTATGGATCCATGAACCAAATCTCTTGCGAGAGAATTGGTTTTTTTTGACAACATGAGGAATGTGAATAAAATCTCAATAATAAAATCACGAACAATGGAAATCCAACCTTCTTCTAGTACTACCCCTAGATTGCAAGGTTTAAAGGGTAACAACAAGTTGTTTTGTGGTTGTGAGCACCAAAATTCGTGTATACCATTCCAAGTATTAATGTTTAATATATGTTACTCTTAAGTGAGCAAGTTGAGAGAAATCTCTTAATGGAATTATTCCTGAGCGTTTCATTACAGTATAGTAATAAACTGATATAACTTCCACTATTGTATCATTGGGGTGGTGCCGCTCCTAGCAGAAATTTGAGATTATCTTTTGTATATGATCAAGAATCTAGGATGAGTACATGATCGGTAATAGTGCTAAATCATAATGTGAATTATAAGGAATGCTATGAGTGTTTGTGCGTGCATTATTAAGTCTATACTAGACTGATTATTAGTTTAAGCAACGAGCCACCAATAACTTGGCTAGTTAGGTGACTTAATTTCACTACGATGTGGTTTAAGACGAAAGTTACCACCTCTTAAGCGCGATTCTGGTGATTGTATAATTATTTTATATTACAAACTAAGTGGGGAATGTTGGAAATTTTAATTTGTAAAATAAAATAATTAATTTAGAATTTAAGGATGATAATTAAGTTGTCAGCCCTTCACTTGCATGGTGGTTATTTCCTACAAGCCAATGGTTGTGTACTTAATTTGTATCATTTGTTTCTGCAAGTGTTGCCTATAAATATGTGAACTAGTGCACTATTTCATTCAAATTTTTGCATTCCTAAATTCTTGAGAATATTCAATAATTGCAAGTTGCATGTTTTTGTGTTATTTATGTCCTAAAGGCAAATTGCCAAACAAACCCGGTATTACAACATGAAGGGGGCAAATATTGTCTTAAAGATAGTGTCTAACACGATTAGAACACATCCAAATCTTGTGATTCCCCATTATTGTTAGATTCAAATTTCTAATAAAGTTCTTTCATTTTTATTTTTTAGTGTCTTTTATATTGTCTCTTTGATTACTACCCCATAATACTTTCAAATACAATTTCAGAGCGGACATGTCCCCAATATTTGCTTTCTTTACTTCTCTTAATTGTATTTCCTCTGTGAGTGTTTCTATTGGGTTTCTTTAATTTGCATTTAGATTTCGAATTTTGACTGACTGTTCCTTCTACCTTAATGTGAGAAGGGCTTTGTTACAAACTGTTCGTCAAACAAAAGTACTTAAGTTCTATTGTGCTTCCTTAAGTTAATGAAATCTGGTCCAAATCCCAATATTCTAAAATTGGGCATGTATTGTTAAGTTGTTTCTAGGGAACACGAAAAAAAGGGAAAAAAAAGTGAGTTTAAATTAATTTGGGAATGGAAAATTACTGGTGAATGAAGATGACGATGATGGTTTCTTGTGCAAGTGATGGGAGAGAGTAATTAGACGTTGACACAATGAGAATAATTTAGAGAAATCATGTATAATTTCCTTTATAACTTAATTTTTGTGTTGGCAATATCAGTGGCGAAAAAATATTTTACATTTTTTGTCATAATTGTTTATTGCTAATTGGAACATCACTAGTGATCCCAGGGAAAAAAAAGAAAGAAAAGGAAAGGCATAGATTCATTTTATAAATGTCCAATAGATGTAAGTCATAAAACTATTATTTTCGTCTAAAAATTATAGAAAAGGTTATTTATTTCTTTAGTCGAAAAAAATTTATTGAACTAAAATAATATACTATAGAATGGACGATTTTAATTGAACCAAACAGATTGATTTTTCTATGACAATGGGAATATGTTTCTTTTTTGCTCCTCCCATCAGAGACATGTGAATTTCATAATTCCATACACTACAATAAAAATTGGCTATTAATACATTTATAGTGGGACACTTTTTCTAAAACGTGTCTCATTATATGTGTATTAGGACATTTGCTAAAAAGTGTCTTATTAAAAATGAAAAAGTGTATACATATTATGAAACACTATCATAAGTGTATTATGTGAGGTTGCTTGTGAACTATTACCTTACTTAATGGGTCACTTTAAAGTGTCTTAATAAGTGATAATCTAATGATACACTTTCAAATGTTTTATGACTTATTGTGACTCGATTATAGGAGACACTATTTAGTAGTGTCCCACGCAATGTGAATCACATGTGTTCTATTACACCACTTATTGAGACACAAAAAGTGTCTATACTACTCACTTTTGTTATAGTAAATATATATACCCTATTAATACTTGGGGGAGGGGGGGGGGGTGAAAATGACGTTCTGGTGCAGTTATAGATGAATTGCAAGAAGGATACATATAAGGAGTTTCAAGATGAGTTTCATCAGCAACCAAAAGAAAATGAATAATGCTGCCGAACTAATTTTCCAATTTTCTTCCCATCTTATGTTTAGAGTTTCATTTGGTGTGATTAAGAAAGAAAGGCAGAAATCGGTTCAAAAGAACACCCTTACTGAACACGAACTTTTAGAGATCAGAAAGATACATACCGAGGAAATATTGGGCTTAAGCTACTTATCATTTATCAACTCCTCGAGAAGGAGTGAAATTCTCAGCAAAATTTAACCAAAACAAAAGAAAAAAAAAAGCTTTCTTTTTTCCCTTTCTTAAGAGGTTTATCATGAGCTAATATTTATTCAGCTCGTTTTTCGACTGATTGTCGTGTAAAAAATTACACAATTATTTTCTTAAGAAGAATTTTAATGAATACTACTACTATAATATAAATTTTCAAACTAAGTCTCTGCTTGATAATCACTTATTAAATTCATTTAATAATATATTTAAATGACTAATAAAGTAAAACGAGTTGGATAATTATCATTTTTGAAAATTTTCAATGAATTTACTTAGATTATTTATTATAGATTAATTACATTTGATAACTTCAATTACAATATCTAAATTAGTTAAATGGGTCTGAATAAGTAGATAAAAAAAGTAGTTCATAATATTCTTTTTCAAAAAGATTTTGTGCTTGTTTGGACGTCAACTTACATTTCATTTTGCCATTTAAAAGTGGAAAGTGTTTCAAATTGAAAACTAAATGGGAAATAAAAATGTTGTTTGGATGTTGGTTTTGAAAAAAAGTATTTTGAACTACATTTTGAAAGATCAAGTACAAGTCATCACTAAACAATTAAATACTGTCAATTATAGTCACTGCAAAAAAAGAATTTTTTCAAAAACAATCACTCAACAACGGAATCCTGCCAAATTTGTCATTGAACTATTTGTAGTTCTAAAATGGTTATTATACTAACAAAAAGTGTTTCAAGTTGGAATTTAAAATGTAAATCAGAAAGTTGTTTGAATGATTTTTTCTTTTTCATTGGGTTTTGTGTTTCAGAGGTAAAATGAGACAAAATGCAAAATGAAAGATTGGCCAAACTAGCTTCTTATAATTGGGCTATAGTTCATTCTAACGATAAATTTTTTCCAAAGGAAGAAAACAAATTACCTAATTACTTGACATATATAGCCAAAATTGTTTTTGAAATAGGCATGAAACAAATTAGTGAATACAGTTTTAAGTTGCTATATACTTTCCCCATGATTGTGAGGTACGTTAGTTTTTTACATGATTGTATTTCATTATTCATCTCACATTGGATATGATGTTACTATTATCTTCAGAAATTTATCAGTAGTTTTTCTCTTAAAATTTGATCATAAACGTTCATGCAAAATTTACACACAAAATCTATAGTAGCCACTAGCCACCAGTCACACGCACGCGCGGGGGTGACGTTGCACACAGTCACACAGTAGGGTAGGTAAGCAAACTGGACTACTGAGGGAGTTGGACTCAACAAGTAAATAGTAGTACACTGGTACTGGATTGGAGTGCTGGATCTGCTAAACCCAATGGAAATGTAAACTGTAAAAAAACCGAAAAAACAAGGCCCTTTAATTTTTAACCATTAAAGGAAAGCCCCACCTACACTCAGTCATCAGGCACGCATTTCCATCACCGCCGCCACTCACTCCCTCACCTCACATCCCTCCTCCTCCTCCCCAGCCCGCCGCCGGTCCCCCATCTTGGATTCGCCGCCAATGTTTACTTTCTGAGTGATTATCACCTACGGACGGATCGCGAACGAATTGCCGGATTCACTTTCCCAGTTTCCCGACCGATCGTCTGCAGCTCAGTGACGTCAGCGAAGAGGCCGTTGTAGTTAGGGTTTCGAATGGCGTCGGAGGATGTGAAGCCGAGTGAATCGGCGGTGTCCAAGATAGTGAATTTAGCTGAGGACGCCAAGCTTGCTAGAGCGGAAATTAAGCCTACTAGTCATGCTGTTCTCAGTATCTGCAAGTCTCTTGTTGCTGGTGGTGTCGCTGGCGGCGTGTAAGTTCGTTCAAAATCATCCGCTATTTTGGTGTTACATTTGACTTAGTAAACTTTTTCCGGTTGATTTTTTTTTTTTTTGTGGCTTTGTTTGTCGAGCTTTTATCATCCATTCAGCATCTTCTAATAATGGTTACAACACATGTGAGCGACTGCATGCTGAAATATTGAAAGAATTGTAATTCGTTGCCTTACATTTTTGGGTCCTTGTTCCCCCTTTTATTCTTTCGGTCTTGGTAATTAGACTTTGACGCTTACATGAGGATCATTTCTTATTACAATTTAAAGATTTCAGTATTAAGTATAATCCATTTCCATTTTGTGTTGCGTGAAAGGAAGCTGCTCTGTTCAATAATTTGTCGCACTTTCATCTATTTTTGTCATATGAAATATTGCTTTGGATTTAATTGTGTGTTTCGTGCGGCCCCTTGAACTTTCGAGTGCCTCGCTTGACCTGACATGCTTATCATTTAAAAGATTATTGACCACTCAATTTTACATTTAATGTTGAATTTTTGAGTCTCTGGCTTGGCCATTTATGCTTATCATTCATGTTTGATTTCTATACTCAAGTGTCTAACCTACTCATGTCTAATTCCAGATCAAGAACTGCTGTAGCTCCATTGGAACGGCTAAAAATATTACTACAGGTTAACTTGATGCAGATTCTCTTTATCCTTGTATATCAAGTTCTGCTTTACAGCCATTTCAATGATAGGTTTGCTGTTGACTTCATAAACGTTCACTTGAACTGTCGTGCTTATCATTTGAAACATTCCTGCTTTCAACTTGCTATATTCTTTACTGTTCTTGGACATTCTACCCAAGTTTCTTCTATGTCATGTCCTCCGGGGGTTGTGTTTTTATATCAATTTATTTTTCCATGAATTTTGCAGGTCCAAAATCCCCATAGCATAAAGTATAATGGTACAATTCAAGGGTTGCAATATATTTGGAAAACTGAGGGTTTCAAGGGATTGTTCAAAGGAAATGGAACTAATTGTGCTCGCATTGTCCCAAATTCAGCTGTAAAGTTCTTCAGCTATGAGCAAGCTTCCAAGTGAGTTCCTGTCTAAAAATGCATCTTCTATAAGATAAGACTTACAAGCGCTGTATATCTTTATACATGCTCTGTGATTCTTTCATGATTTGAACATTCCTCATTTGGATATATGCTTCTTTTGTATATTGTTCTTTATCTGATTTAGAGTGAGTCCAATTCCTTTGCCCACTAGCCGGAGGTTGTGTTTTATTAATACATTTGAGTTGGATTAGTGTTTGTTTTGGATTCTCTGGCGCTTCCAATGACATCTCCTTTTCCTCTGGAACAGGGGTATACTGTGGCTTTACCGAGAGCAAACTGGAAATCGTATGTTCACGCTTCCCTCCCATTTTGACCTTCTTAAAGCTGGATATCAATGGATGATTATTTTACTCCTCACATAGAATTGTTTCTCTAGTACAGTTTGGGCTGGTTTCTTTCCTCTGAGTTTGCTCTATATAATCTTGAAAGTGCCTTCTCAGATATGTTTAGTTTTGGCCTTGTTTCATTACAATCACAACGATACCAATTTCACGGTGATTGTTATGTGGTCTTCCCGTCGCAGATGTACTACTTTATTATGTCATTACTGTTCTATCTTGTTAACACACATATTTAAAAGTTTCACAACAGTACTTATCACCAGTCTCCAGTTTAAGAAACATTCTTCTGATGTTTGTTATGGATCAGTTTACTAGCGTCTATCATACCTATACGAGTTCTTGTCTTATCACATTGGTTTCAGGTGATTTGGTTGTTTAAACGTCGCTTTGTTGTTGCAGAGGATGCCGAACTAACTCCCGTACTGCGGCTTGGAGCCGGAGCTTGTGCTGGAATAATTGCCATGTCGGCAACTTATCCAATGGACATGGTACGAGGAAGAATAACTGTGCAGGTAATTTTTTATCTTTTGTCTGTTCAAATTCCTATGCTTACGGTTTTCTTTATTATAATGTGTTAGTCCGACAGACCTGCATGACTATGTTTGTCTCCTTTCTTTTGCAGACCGAGAAGTCTCCTTATCAGTATAGGGGAATGTTTCATGCTTTATCCACTATTCTTCGTGAGGAAGGTCCACGGGCTTTGTACAAGGGTTGGCTTCCTTCTGTTATTGGAGTTGTAAGTTCTGTAATTAGTGTGACTTTCATCACATGACATTTCTAAGAGTGCCTGGGTAAAATAGATGGCACATATTGTCATGTAATAGGAACATGTGGGCTTTTCATCTGCTCAACTTCAATTACATCTTACTTCTGGAGATTCATACTATTCTAAACTTCTTGCAGATTCCATATGTGGGTCTCAATTTTGCTGTATATGAATCATTGAAAGATTGGTTGGTTAAGTCCAAGCCTTTGGGGCTTGTTGAAGATTCAGAATTGGGTGTCACCACAAGACTTGCTTGTGGGGCTGCTGCAGGGACAGTCGGTCAGACCGTGGCTTACCCACTTGACGTAATTCGCCGAAGAATGCAGATGGTAGGATGGAAGGATGCCGCGTCTGTTGTCGCTGGTGATGGTAGGGGCAAAGCTCCTCTCGAGTATACAGGCATGGTTGATGCCTTCCGGAAAACTGTAAGGCATGAAGGCTTTAGAGCTTTGTACAAGGGTTTGGTTCCCAACTCTGTAAAGGTCAGTTTTGAGGAATCATGCTTTCTGGTGTATGATTTGCGTGTGCTATAGCATTGTGTATTTGGAATTTTGCCGCATCTAACTTTTATCTCATAAGATGTGTATTTATAATCTTTAAAGAAACACACATGATGACATGAGTACAGAAGCACACATAGTTGTGGATGTATTTAGTAACTTTTTTGATGAATTTTTCCCTTTTCTTAACTTATCTGATGAATTTTACCCTTTTCCATTGCATAAATGCCAATTTGCATTTCTTTTGGAAAATTTCTGATCTCTTTCATCAAAATTTTCTTTTCAGGTTGTCCCATCAATCGCTATTGCTTTCGTGACATACGAGCAAGTGAAGGACTTGCTAGGGGTTGAGATCAGAATATCAGACTAACTTAGAGAAAGCCTCACATAGATTTCTTTTTTCTATTGCATGTGAGATTTTTGTAGGCAAAGGATAAGAAGAGGGATCCGGCATGGTAATCATGTCCCTCTCATTCAAAGAGAGAATTTCGGAAGGCCCTGCTTTAGCCCGAGCCTGTTTGTTAGTTCTCTGTTTAGCCTTGTATCGTTTAGTGTTTTTTTGTTTCCCAATGGAAATGATGTGTCAATAATGCCCTTTGAGGAACTGTTTAATTGCCATAGAACTGCCTTGAGTGTGTAGTGTATCTTGTAATAATGGCTGTTAAAGCATGACACTTCCAGAGCGAGCGTTTGTCGGCTCTGATGACCAAGTTTGACGTGGATTCTACCAGATTCATTTGATCACATACAATGCATGAGAAATTAGTTCAAAGTTGGAGGTGCAGGATTGATTGGTAGTGATCACTGATTTGCTGTCCTAATTTATGCAGTTGCTTTGAATTACAGATTCGTCATCCGATATTATTAGGAAGTTTTGGAACTGTTTGGGGCTGGCAGAAAACGAGAACGATATTATTATAACAATGTAACCTTAAACATACAACTGAAAACAACTGAAAAGTGTACCAAAAAGAAGAAGACATTATGTATCCTACCTGCATCCTAACTCTCTACATCTGCTATTATCTATCACTGGAGGTAAGACTGATAATGGCTTTTGGAGTAGCAAAGCCAACATTGTGCTTTTCGCGACATTTGTTTGTTTAAATCTTCTCGTGTTTAGTGATCTCTTCACATTCGTCTACTGTGCCTGGGAAATAACAACACCAGAAACAGCTGAGGGCTAGGCAAATCATTAAGAAACAAGCTGCTTGAGTGCAGAAGTAGCAGAATCTTGTGTAGTAGTAACTAGTAATGTTAACTGGGAAACACTAGTAACATACCTGCAATCCTTAATCTTGGTCTGGAACCTTGCAGATTGGGGAGACGAAGCTCGGAATTCATTCGTTACTCTTTGTCTCTGAGAAATTCTTGGGACAGAATGGTGAGGTTGATTAGGATCTTTGAGGTTGGATTTAGTCTTGTTATGATCATCTTGGAAATCCATGAACTCCCCAGGTGCTGAGGAAAGGAAAGATAGCAAAACCACCAGGTTCAATTCTGTAAGTGTGGGTGATGTACGCAAACCACCACCACTACTACTACTAGTATCAGCAGCGTTTTCTTGTTCAATTTCTTCGCTCAAATCCGCACCATTCTCTTCTTCGATTTTTTCTTTATCCAAAATCTCATCAGCATCTCCTTCCTTCTTGTTCAATGGGTTAATTTCTGCCATTTGTTTTTAGCTTTCTGGCAAAGAAACCAAAATGCGGTGTTATAAAGTGTCCTATTTTATACTTCTTCTTCTTTTCTTAATATATTATTATTAACGAAAATTTTTACGTTAGCCCAAGATCATGTGAGGCATGCACAACTTTAATTTAAGGTTGTGATTGAGTGTTTGGAACAATTTCAGAAGAAAAAGGGGATAGCTAACTGGGAAAAAGAAAGAAAGAAAGAAAGAAAAAAGGATCTAACACCTTCTTAACGTTCCATGCAAATGAAAAATGTTAGAAGATTGAACAAATACGTTTACCTTGAATTTGATTGATTGATGACAAATTCTTCCCCTTTTCCAACCTTTGAAAATGATTTCGATAACAAAACATGATGGAACTTCTATGCTTCGGTTTTTAGAAATGGCTCCTGAGATGGAATGATCAATTGCGAAAGAAAGAAGAAAAAAGAATCCAGGTTTATATATTTTGGAAAAATAAGAAAAAAATTTTGGATTTGAAAATAACACCAGTAGAAATGTAAATTGGTGTATTTCCACACAAATTAGACGACGGAAAATCACAAGCTTATAATAACCTTTTCTTTTCTTTCTTCCTTTTTATTTTATTTTATTTATTTATTTTTTTTTTGGATTTGTGCGAAGTGTTTTGGAATGTTGAAAAAAGGTGACATATGTATGGAGCAAAAGTAACAATGGCCACAATCGCTTGTTATAAGCTTGGACATCACAAGCTTATAATAACCTTTTCTTTTCCTCATCCTCACCTTTTTTTTTAACTCTTTTTTTTTTTGCATTTCTACATAAAAATTTAATTTAGCAATAATATAATTAAATTTACTAAGTATTAATTATTTAGTATGTACCCAAAAAAAATATATAGTAGTATGTTAGATAAATTTTCATTTCAAATATATGTATCAAATTAATAGATGGAGGAAATGGAAGTATATACGTATGATCGATATTCTACTCTATAAATGAAATTCACTACTTAACCACACAGTAAAAGAAAAACTACTAACGTAACAAGTTAATATACTTCTACCACGCAATCACATCATCATTATAATTAATAAATTAGCTTCCTTGTTGGAGCATTCCACTTCACTGTCACATCCTGCAGTAATACACTCAAATATAAATTTCCTAGCACTTAAACGTGAACATATAGGCAACTTTGATCAGAATTTTAAACCCTATATATACTTTGTTTACAGAGAGAAATTATAGGAAAAAAAAAGGAGTTTATATAGCAATTTTGTAATTAGGTTCTGGGTAGAAAAAAAGATGGTGAAGAAGGTGATGAGCAGCTGCAGGTTATTGTTGGTGTTTTTGAGTATTGTTCTTTGGGAAAGCTGCCTTGGGGCGAAGCACATTGTTGATTGGAGTCCACACGCTGCTCAAATGTCCGTTCTCGGCCACGAATTTCATCCCGGTGATATTATGCGTACGATTTCTCTCTTTTTGTACTTTTTTTTTTCGTCTCGATGTGTTTACTGTGATTATCTGCGACGATAATAGAGTATTTTGATCGATGTTAAAATGTGGTCGTAGAAGGACGTGACGATAACTAGCCCTCTTTATGCATGCAGAATTCAAGTACAAGATAGGATACCGTCTCTACCAAGTAAACCACGTAGGCTATTTTTATTGCAATCACAGAAAAGGTGTGTTGCTGGGCACAAAAGGGAACACCAGCTTCCAGCTTAAAACCACCGGTTTTTACTTCTTCATTTCCCAGCCTTATGAATGTACTGTTTATGACCTCAAACTGGTGATTTTCGTCCATCCCACCAACTACACCGGAAATTGATGATTCGTGATTTTGTTTGTCATCTGAATATACATTTTTTCTGGCTGCCTGTTGAGTTGGTGCTGCCGGGCGTCAACTATCATCGTAAACCTGCAGTGGCGCATTTAAAATGAAAGAGGGCCGATATATATTACAAAAGGCAAAAAATTTAATGTCAAATTAAAAAAATATTGTACCCAATGACTTTTTTGTGTGAGTGTTTTTTTTTTTTTTTTTGTTGTTTTTATGTATTGAGAGATCAAGAAGTATCTAAAACATGATATTAGGAGCTTTGGTTTAGTGTTCAATGATTTAGAGTTTTAGACATTATATACAAGGAGACATTTTAAATTTCTGGATTTGAATTTTCGCATCAATAAAATAGTTGTAGTACTGGTTCGATATGATTTGTGATTTGTTTGGTAATTTTTATTTGGTTTATGACTTTATATTGGATGTTTTGGAATTTGTGCATTAATTAGTATTACCTCCGGTCCTTATTATAAGTGAAGCAAAAATATTTTCTAATAATTAAGAAAATACATCAAATGTGAAAATATATTTTTAAAATTTTTATTCCGATTAAAGGGACATTCTAGGTGAAACCTAAGACAAAATTAAATGTCTTATAATAAGGACCAGAGGGAGTACTATATTTATATTTCAAAATCATTTATAACACTGTACCTTTATTTGGCTTTTGAAATAATATATAGGACCTAAACTAATAAGTAATAAATTTATACATGTTTTAAATGGATTAAAAAAGTCGGAAACCAATTCAATCCAAATTAATTCTCTAGACCTGCAAATTACGGAGTGTGAATTACTTGACCTACACTCTAAATCTGCCTATAATCAATACTAAATACAGTTCGATCTGAGTGAATTTGCATGTTTATGTTTTTTCAGGTCGATCCACTTATAAAGTGCTTCATGCATTATCAGAAGTCTTGATTGCAGTGTCACTTTTCTTGAAGTTGATCGATAATGATGGACATTATTTACATGAGCACATTTTTTTTTATTTAATGGAAATTGCATCAAAAGATGAAATTTCTTATGAAAAGAGTGTCTCGAGATTGAATATTGTGAAGCTTTTTAGTTAGATTTCATATTTTTCAAATAACGATAATCTATATGAAATTCAGGAGAAGTTAGTTATCTAATTCATATCACCGCCACTTCATCGTCCTTTCATTGGGACACAAATTATCAATAAGTATTATAAAATATTTTGATTTATTCTAAAATTTACTTTTAATTGAAAAATACTTTTAAAAATATTTTACAATATGTAAGAGAACTCAATGAGTGTGAAAATACGTATTTAAAGTTTTTTCAATTAGAAAAAACTATTACTATTTTACCACAAATGAAAATATTTTATAATAATAAGGACCGGAAGGAATAGTAAGTTAGTGAAATAGTTTTCCTTATGAATTGTAGTTTTTTTTTTCTTTTTTAACTTTTGCAATATTCTGATTTAATTAACCAAAAAAGAAGAAGAAATGAAAAACAGTAGTCTGTATTCTTTTCTTTCTATATTTGAAGTTTGTATGAAACGATTTTCTCCCATCACAATAAACCCAAGAAAGGAAAAAAAAAAAATGAATTTTACAATTCGACGTGTTAGCTAGCGAATGACAACAAAAAATTGTCACAACAAACGACTAAATTCAGAGGACATTATAGCAAATTCAAGAACATTAAGGACTGGATATATATCTCTAGTCCAGATAATCATAATGGATTCATAGGGGCATAAAGTATAAATTTTCCAAGTCCCATTTCAGTGCTTCAAAGTTCCAACAACAGTTCTTGTTCATCTTGGGCTTTAAAATGTTTACAGAAAGAAGATGATTTTCTCCCAATTCAGGGCAAAGAAACTGGCTTTACCAGCTGAAAGCTAATCAGGTGCAAGTTTAAATCTTGGGTTTAGGGTGCTTTCTGTGTAAGCCTATCTTAACTTGCTCTAAATTACTTGGAAAGTTTGCAACTTTTACCTGTTTCTCTTCATTTGGGTTGTTTTAATATTTTCTTTCTGGATCGTCGGAATTGAAGCTCTTTATGTCTATGAGTTCTGGTTATTGCAAGTCACTTTGTAGCTTTTAGTTCTGTTCTGGGCTGGTTATCGTTTCATTTGCAGATGATGGCAATGTCTGCTTTAGTTGAGTTTAATTTATCATAAAATTTAGAAAAGGGCGAAGTTTTAATGGAGAGCAATGCAAAACCTAATGATAAAAATGAAGATTTTGACTATCTTAAAGAAGCAGAAGGTAGCAATAGATCAGTTTTGGCCACATTGAATGTGTCTACTAGTTCTGAGTTGCCCAAAAGCTCCACCTCTTCCTTTAGGGATAGATTTAGGAGTATCTTTTCAGCTAGAAATGTGCTACCTACTGATGGGAAGGCTATCAAAGAGTTCACGAGAAGAGATCCTGGGATATCGAACTCAGGTTCTGTAAGCAGCACGATTAATACTGAGGGACTCAATCATAGGGAGCATTTTCCATGGCAGAATAATCAAATAGTAAAATTTCCTAGAAGAGGAAAGACTTTGTTTCCTGCCGGGGTTTCTTGGGAAAAGGGCGGATCGATTATGAATTCTAAGAAGGATAAGAAAAGAAACTTTCCAAGTTGTGAGGAGCAAATGAACAAAGGCCTTAATGGAGTGTCCACTTTTATGGCAGGTGATTCTAGTAAGCTCGTCTCAAGCAATCAACCACTTGATGGGATTGATTGTTCAATAAAAGTTCTATCTACATCTATCTCTGAATCCTTCACCAAACAAAGTCATCGGGATAAAGTGGATGAATGTACAAATTCCAAGCCTCAACCTCAAATCGGACTTCACCCCAATTCAAGAAGTACGAACTCTTCTGGAATGTCAATGTATCCAGTAGCTGCTCAAGATGAGCTATCTTCCTATAGTTTGAGCATGTTAGAACCTTCTTCATCTGATAATGGTGAAGTAAGTTTGAGGGAATGGATAGTCTCCAGGACTTCTAAGGCTAAGAAAGCTGAAAGGTTGCACATATTTCGACGGGTTGTGCAGTTAGTGGATGCAGCACACGCTGAAGGAATTGTATTGACAGACTTGAGGCCGTCAAAATTCATTCTTGCAGAACGAAACAGGGTAAAGTACACCGGTTCATTTGCAGCAGCCGAATCAAGGGGTGTAAAAAGGCCATTGGAGGTGTATATGCAAAATTCGTCGGGTCTGAAGTCACAGAAGGTTGTTAAGGGCATGGAGTCGACGAGGCAACAGTTGCAATTTACTTCTGAAAATGGGATCTTTAATGAAAATCTTCAGTTAAGGTCCCAAGTGGAAGATGAATTTGCTCAGCTGGAAAAGAAGTGGTATGCTTGTCCAGAAGAGCTTGATGGGAGTGGCCTTCCATCTTCCAATGTTTACAGCCTGGGAGTTCTCCTGTTTGAGGTGGTACCTTTTCAGAATAAACTTATATTCTGTGATAGATCTTCTTTTCCGGTAAACTTTTAGGTTAGATTTTCAAAGCATGCCTCAAATATTGTACTTCTATCTATAATTTTATGTTCCATTGAGTTGTCAAACTAATTTACATCTTGAAGATGTGTGTGATTGTGTATTTTCAAAGCATTGAAGAAGCCATGATGAGTTTGACTATATAAATTATTAACAATTTGTGATTACCCATTTCTATTATTGATTCTTGACGTAGCACTGTAAAACATGATGTTACCATCTGGTTCTGATTGTTTTGGGTGTATACAAATCCAAAGTTTTCTTTCTTCTAGGATGCATCACATACTTTTGCGGGAGTTGAGGAGTGGTTTTAAAATATGGACAATCATTTCCCCTAAAAAATGAATGTTGTTGTGCCTTCCAGCAATAATTAATGGGCATTATCTGCTCCAATTGATACATTTCGGTAGAATATTAGATCATTTTGTGTTGTAGCAAGCCAAACTTCCCTCCTTTTTACAACTGCTACAAGCTTTACGTGCAAGAGGAAAAATACTGCACATGGATTTCCAGTTAGAGTTGATCATAAGCCATGGAGTTATTTCTGTCAGTTCTATAAGTTTACCTATGTCTCCAGTAGCACCACTGAAATGATTAGCAAAGTTCGTCTAGAAACACATTTGCTTTAATAAAATTTGTCTTCTAGAATTTGCGTTATGTGAGCATGATTTTTTATGCTAATATTAATTGACCTCAAAGTTAAGATGTCTTGGGTGATTCCGTGCTAACCATCAGTTCATTGTTTCAGTTACTCTGCTATTTTGAATCACCAGAGATGCATTCCTCTGCAATGTTGGATTTGCGTCATCGAGTTCTACCTGCACAGTTTCTTTCTGGGGAGCCCGAGGAAGCTGGTTTTTGCTTTTGGTTGTTGCATCCAATCCCTTCATCTCGCCCTTCAACAAGGTACTAACATATCAGTGAATGTGAACCATGATAATCAATATTATTACAAGATTACTCTACTTGCTGGAGCCAAAAAATGATTATCCAACATGAGCTTAGATAAGGGAATGGGAAACTTCTATGTTTTTGGTCAAACAGTTAGCACCGGCATATGATACTTGAGCAGTATTTGACTCTATTTTGCATTGATTTAAAAATTATTTTTTGCTGATATTTAAGTATATTGAGAAATATATTTTTGGTTTTGAAAGGGATATTCTGCAGTCCACGTCAATTAAGAGTTCTGAGGAGGAGTTGGTGGAAGATGGTGTCGTACCATCGCAGTGTGAGAAAGAAGAGGACTTGGAGTCAGGAATCCTTCTCCATTTTCTTGCTTCTGTAAAAGAACAAAAGCAGAATTACATCTCTAGGTTAGAGGAAAAAATAAAGAGCCTAGAAGCAGATATCGAAGAAGTCGGAAAGAGTTATGAACCGCTATTATTCTCAGAAAATAGGATCAAAGATCATGTTAATGTAGAGCTCCTTTTGAAAAAGTTGTCGACAGGAAACATGCTGGAAAAGAATTTGAACTTGATAAAAAATATCAGTCACCTGGAAAATGCTTATAATTCTTTAAAATCACAAGCCGAAACCTCTTCCTTGGATCGTCCAGATAAGGCAATACTGAGCGATCGGGAGAGGTGGTTCGAGGTGCAAACTACAGAAGCTCCAAACATGGCACAAAAGCAGGTGGATCAAACTCCAGCTGCTGCCTTCTTTGAAGGCATTTGTAAATTTGCCCAGTACAGTAAATTGGAAGAATGCGGGAAATTGTGGATTGGTGATCTTCTACACCCGAGAAATGTCATCTGCTCTTTGAGTTTTGACCGGGACGAGAACTACATTGCTGCTGCCGGGTGCTCAAAGAAAATTAAAATATTCGAGTTTGGAGCGCTCCTTGATGCCTCTCTGGACGCAACCTATTCTATGGTTGAGATGTCAAGCAGATCTAAGCTTAGTTGTGTTTGCTGGAACCAGTATATCCAAAATTATTTGGCTTCGACCGATTATGATGGAGTAGTTCAGGTTGGTGCTTTTTGGTAAACAGTAATTAATACATAGTACTAAAAGTTTGGGGAGCTTATCTCTGGTTCTCTGTACTTGATTTCGACTTGGTAACGAATGCATAAATAGTTTTTGTTGGTCGTACAATCTTCAGACCTTTATAGGGTGATACTTTATACATTGTGAAGTTGAATACTGCCTTCCTTTGCAGTCCTTGAGGAGTTCTGCTCTTTTTCTGTTTTTTATTTTTATTTTTTTAAAGTTCTTTCATAACCATCATAATTTGTGTCTTCAGAATCTCCTTATTATCTGATTGATGACCAGTCACTAGTTTTGTCGAGTTATCGGAGTGGAGAACATCCACAATATTGACCTTCTAATTTGCGGGGCTTTGTTTACTTTGATATACTGTATAATGATCAGAAAGTGGATATAGATTCTTCATAATCATTATTTGTCTTTCTAATTGAATTATAGCTGTGGGATGGAAGCACTGGACAACCATTTGCTCAGTACACGGAGCACCAAAAGAGGGCCTGGGCGGTGGACTTTTCCCATGTCGATCCAGCTAAGTTTGCCAGTGGAAGTGACGATTGTTCTGTAAAATTGTGGAGTACTATGGAAGTAAGTATGCTTTCTTGCCCTATTGATAACCTTTCACGCACAACTTTTACTGGCATTTAGTTAGAATTCTGAGTTACGAGTTGTAGTCAAATCTGTTAACCAAGAAAAGAAATCAATAAATAACGAAAGGTCTGCTGGTTGCCCTGTTCTAATAATGGAGGTAATTGCTGCTAGTTAGGAGAAGAAGACTGAGAAGTAGAAGGTGTTTTCTGTAACTAGTAATATTTAGTGATTGACATAATGAAATTTTTTCTGGCCTACACTATATTTGTTGTGACTTGTTGAAGTTAAACTAAAAAAATTTCAATGGACAGAGACACTGCACGGGTACCATATCGAATCCTGCCAATATTTGCTGTGTTCAGTTCTCTTGTTATTCCTCGCATCTATTGGCTTTCGGTTCAGCTGATGAGAAGGTCTATTGTTATGATCTTCGACACACTAGAATTCCTTGGTGTTCTTTAGCTGGCCATGAGCAGGCCGTTAGCTACATCAAGTTCCTTGATTCAGAGACCCTTGTATCTGCCTCCACCGACAATACGCTGAAGCTCTGGGACCTCAAGAAAACAAGCATTGAGGGGCCTGTTTCAAACGCATGCAGCTTGACATTGACCGGACATACTAATGAGAGGGTTAGCTTTTAAGTGCTCTTTCTCTCCGAATTTTCACATCCTTGTGTTCCCCAATCGTTGTTGCAGTTAATTTGAAGACCTTTTTACTCTCTCATGTTGCAGAGTTTTGTTGGTTTATCGGTTTTGGATGGATACATAGCTTGTGGTTCTGAAACCAATGAGGTAAGCTTTTTCCTATCTTGGATCTCAACATGATCATTATCAGCATGTAGCTAGTTTATTGAGTTTCTCGAGCTGCATTATATCACTTTTTTTTTTTTTAATTCTAGGCCACCAATAATTGTTCAATGAATTCCAAAAAATATGTCATTGTGCATTTTGGAAATGCCAATGTCGAATGGACTTTTAGGTCAAAGGTAAAACTTGTGCTTTTTCAAAAGCTGTGCACATAGTTTAACAATGTATAGCTTTTTAAGATGTTAATTATGCTCGTGTCATTCCACAGGTGTTTTCTTACTATCGATCTCTACCCATGCCCATTGCTTCCTTCAAATTTGGATCCGTTGATCCAATATCAGGAAAAGAAACTGATGAGTGTAATCCACAGTTTGTTTCGAGTGTTTGCTGGAGAAGAAAATCCAGAACATTAGTTGCTGCCAACTCAACTGGAAGTATAAAGCTACTCCGCATGGTGTAGAAAGTTCTCTCACCTTATGCACTTTGTTCTTTTCATCAAGTTGGCTCAGCCATTTAGCACTTAAAACGGGTCTTTCATGATAATACTTGCAAACTATCCAATGTTGCAATCCGTTACTGTTGCAAGGCGTACTCACTATCAAGTCCAAGGAATTTTGCTTGTTAGTCAAGATTCTCCTTGTTGCTGTGAATGTAAATGTACAAAGACCTTTCCAGAGTGATCTCAAAAATTGGCTCGAGCCTGAGCTTGCTGGTTCTCCCAAAATTTGTCTAGATAGATGGCGAAAAGATGCAAAAGTATTATTATTAAATGCTTTTACCAGGAGAAGATGCTACCCAGCTTAGACTGCATACAGACAGGAAAAGCCATCCACGACGCTGATGCAGCATGCTTTATGAGTCATGATTGCTTTTGAGAAGCATTATACAGGTTTTTGAAGAGTACGTATTTTTTGATTTGGAGATAAGAACGTCAAATTAAAGCTTCCACCATGAGCAAAAAAAAGCTTCCATCATCATCAGGTTAACCGGTTAGTAATTTATCTGTAGAATGCAAAGGTATACTTATTTAAAAGTACTTGCATATCTGTTATTTGTTAAGAAAGGAATGATGCTTTTAACTGTTTGTGACATATTGATGACTTCTCGAATCGACTGAGCTTCACTTGTTCTTTCTACTATTTGGACTTTTACTTTTTAGTCAGCACTTGCCTGATCAGAGACTTCTTCTTGCAGTTGCTGAGATTTCTCATACTTGTGGGTTCTATTAGCGTGAAGCTAATTCAAGTTTGGAACTTTCAGACTTTCCGAGTTGGGTTTTCTTTATAAACTTAGCATGAATCTCCCATCCAGATTAACTTGAGGTAAGATGTTCTGTTCTGCTTTTGAAACTATGAAATATGTAGTATGATTTAATGGTAGCCAAATCATCTAAGAGCATGCATCACGTAATATGACTTAGCTGAAATCTGTAAAATGTGTCATTCACTGGGAGATTTGAGAACGAATCCAGCCACATCATTGAACTGGTGAGAATCTTCATTTACATTTTCTTTTCTTTTGAAAGGAATTTACATCATATATTAATTTGCAGAGAAACAAGAACCTAATACAACAACAAAGCCTTTACTCCCACTATGTGGGATCGGCTGGACCTACATCTACATTGTGCTCTGTCAGCAACAAGAAGCTAGTTCAACCACAATAATCTTACACAATTACTTAGCAGGGGAAGAAAAAAAGAAAATCTAACTGCACAGTTGAGGTAAAAAGAACCTCAGGGCCTGATGCGGCATCACAACATTGTTGGGTATTTGCTGGACTTGCGCTCTATAGCAGCAAAACAACCACTACTGGGAAATTCTACCTACACTATCCATCATCAACTATCCACTTTCGCAAAGGAAGATTGCGATCATAGTGGATTCTGATGCATTCAACCAATTCCTTTCTGAGATTGGTTTCTGGAATTTTCTGTGATTAGATATTTCTGATAGTAAGAAGGGGTATGATTACGAGAGCTCTGAATCTGAGACATGGCCAGATAATCTTCTTCGTGGGCTCATTATAATTAACTGGCTTTCTGAATTCATCCTTATTCTCCGACCACAAGAAGACATCTGTGGGGGTCTAACTCGCCCTTTGGCTGTCCCTGCATGGATAGTCAGTCCACAGTTAAAAAAGAAGGAAAGGAAAAAAAAAATATATATATATATATATGAAAGCCTAATTCTTGCTAAAAGTAGATCACCCGTTTTCCTCCAGTTTGATGCTAAGGTAAGCATTCACTTGTAAGTGGTTACAGTTGTTAATTTCATGGTTTTTGTCTATTAGCACACCCCCCCCCCGCGTTCTTGCTACACTACATTAAGTTTTATAATGAATAGTATGCACTGAAGTCTGAACCAGAATATAAAACATACCTGGGTGTTTGGTTGGTTTGGCATCTAATTTTTTTGATGAATTTGCTCTCCGGCTTCCGATTTCAGAAGAGGGGCTTGTTCGTCGTGAAGAGGGTGATGGTCTTTCAGAGGGTGATGGTAATGGTGATGGTAATGGATCATCCACGGCTGCGCTCTCATCCCCACATGCAGAAGCATCACTGCCAGATTCAGAATTTTCTTGTGGGCTTGAATTTGATTTTCCCTTCTCTGCTATTCTGTATAGAAACATCTGAAATGGAATCTGAGTTATGGGCGTCAAAGAGTTTGTCGCATTTCCCCAAGAAGGAAAGCTCCTTGTCAGGCCTGCCTCAATGTCTGTGTAATCTTTGATGGGCATTGGAGTTTCCGACTGACCATTTTCAGGATTCATCACTAAGTACTTCTTTACGTAGCGCAGAATCCTGCTGATGGACGTAAAACTTGGACGTTGATTTGGATCAGTGTGCCAACACCTTTTTGTCAAGCTTGTCAAATACTTTGGTGAGTAAAATGGGAATAGTGGCCTTTCCCCTGCCCTGATGTTTCTGCTCATTTTGTCTCCTTGGAGATGGCTATCCTCAAAAGGTACTTTTCCAGTTAAGAGCTCGAAGCAAATCATTCCAAAACTGTACACATCAGCCTTCTCTGTGTACTTGGAGTTGTTCTCACCACCATTTCCGCACTGCTCTTGCTCCGCAAGGACTTCTGGAGCATACCAGATTGTGAGCTGTCCATTTTTATTATCTGGATGGGATTTTTTTACCACATTGGCAAGCGAAGGTCCGAATGCACAAACTTTTGCGTGTAAGTAACCATCTGTACTAATGTTTCTGGGCTTGACCAGGATATTAGAGGGGTTCAATTCTCCGTGGTAGATGTCTTTGGAGTGGAGATACTCCATCCCTCTTGCAATCTGAAGCATGATGTCTACTGCAACAGTTAGAGAAAATGGCACACGCTTTCTTGGCCCGCTAACTTCTTTTATATGACTGAAGAGATCCTTATTCATGAGTTCCATCACTAGGAAGCATTCTTTCTTTTCCTCATCAGTAAATGCACAAAAGATATGCATTATATTTGGGTGAGAAAGGGCTAATTCTTGAGAAAGAGCAGGAAAAAGCGACTCAATATCCCCAAAAAAGTGCCTGAGTGCAAAACTCTCGCCCAACCATTGAATCTCCTTGTACTGGCTCCCATTCCCTAACCGCCTTCTCATCGAGTAATCCTTGGAGCTGACTAATGTAGAGCAAGGCAACATTTTTTCGTATACCGATGCAGACTCATTCAAGTTCCTCAAAAGAAGATCTGTGAGTCGCTGCTCCTGCTTCGTTAGATTTGCAGATCTTTTCCTTTCCTGCAGGTTTTTCCTCAGCATCCATCTGTCCTCCTCCCAAACTGACTTTAACCTATTGCAAAAATCCTCAATAACCAGGTACTGTTTACCAAAACGCCACTCAAAAATCCTGGCGTCCCTACACTCTTTATGATACTTAAACGATTGGATGAGTCGCTTCTTCTGCATAACTTCTTGATCATTTCCTGATATCTCTGCAGCAATTTCTATCGCTTCAATGACAACTGGGATGCAGCTTAGCAAGTTATGCATGTGGAATTCAACGCAGTCGGTATTTTGGTAGAGGCTTATGGCTTTAGCCCAGTAATCCTTCGTTTCTAAGCATTGTCTGATGTAACATTCTCCCTCTCTGATGATCCTGCGGAGCTCCCTCAGTGGACTTTCTAGAGCTCTCCATTTGGTATTCTTCTCTTCGAATTTCAGGTTCATTTTTATCTCTTCTGCAATTGTATTGTATGCAAAAGTGATCATGTTGAACAGCAAAACACACTGCCTTTGGTTAATCTGTATTACATCTTGAAACACCATCAATGCCTCGAGACTTCCAATCACCTCTCCAATCTGCCTGAATTGCTCCATCCCAACCTATAACAGCACTCTTTATGAATTGACTGTAAAAAAATAATAAATGCCAGAAAAGAGAATAAATTGTATACTTTCGCATGCAAATAAGGGATATGAACATTAAAGATGCGGTTTTGGCAGTTACAGCTTACCAGAAAAAGACAAGCCCTGGGGCTCAAGATAGCTTCTTGCTGAGCCCCAAGGAAAGATGATGTAGCAGACTATAACCCCTTTTTGTTGCAGATGGATTATCTGATGATGATTGATCAGGATGATTTCCTCCCAACAGAAAGGGAATGATGACGACAACGATGATGATGGTATATGTCCCTTCAAGAAATGCTGATTCCAAGAAGATAAATCAGGCCTACAGAATCAACAAATAGACCCCCAAAGAAAGAAAGACAACAGCTCTTTTCCAATTCTTGAAGGAGAATCTTAATATTCCTGGAACTGATTTCAGATTTAGGTTAAAATGGAGAAAGAGCCACTGACTTTTTAACATAAGCCAGAAAAACAAACAAGCAGAGTTGGCAAATGGGGTGGTGAATGAGAGTCAAAACTGAAATTAAAGAGGCCTTTTTTCTTTTGATGGCTTTTCATGCAAAGGCTGCAAAGGGAAAAAATCAGGGCAAGATTGCAGGGGTTTCTTTTTTTCTTTTTTTTTTTCTTTTTGGCTGTGTCTGAGTTTTGAGGAATTGCAGGACTGCTGCTCCTGATTATCCCAAACACTTGGCAAAGTGTTGATTAAGATCCCAAACATCCAAGGTTTTTATTAGTGTTTTATTTGGCTTTTACAGTTCGATTATGTTAATGTTTGGCGTGCGAGTTTCGTGGGATGCACGTTTGACTTGTAAACTTTAGAAGAGGGTGTCATGTCGTGCCAATTGCCATGATAAAGATTCTGATAGTTTAAACTAAATTTGCAGGCTTCCTTTATTATCCATTAATAATAATGCCAATAATAGTATACAGCCAATTTTGGCGAGTTTGGGGCTCTTGTATTTGATTAGATATACTGTCAAATGTTAAGCTTAGAAGATAATCCAACGCAATGATATTGATATGGTATCTCATAATGGTGTTAAAAAAATATGTCAATGTATGTATAATTATGCATGTGGATCGTAGAGTAATTCTCATTTAACTATTCCCTCGGTCCCAAACTGGACAATAATTATGGGACGGAGAGAGTAATTCTTATCCCTATAAGTTTCATACGCATAATTACCATCAATCTATTCGTGCACTTATTAGTCCTTGAGGCTCAAGATAACTTGTGTAAATCTTGAATGCAACATACCGTCTCCATCTCTAAGCCAAAAGAAGAAAATCCTCAAGTAGAACATAGTTATTATGCAACCTATAACTTAAATTCTTTAGGAACTCAGAAACATTTTATACCAAATAATGTACATTCTAAAGTATAATTAGTGGTGTCGAATTTCAAAAAAATTGAAATAAATTCGTTTATTTTTCATTCTTTCAAGCAAATTCTTGTTAAAGGAATTTTTTTTTTTAATTTTATTTTTTGGGGTCAAGCCCAAAAGAAAAAAAAAAATTCTAAGGACTGAACATACGAAAATAGAAATGTTTGGGGTTACGAATGGAAAAAATATAAACAAAAGGGTATGAATTGTAAACTTCCCTTTACCAAGATCGGAGGGAAGTTTCTTCCCTCAGTAAGACAGTAGCCTGGTTCACACTTCACAGATCATCATCATCATTATCTCCGCCGCAGGAGGTGGCAGCAGAGTTACCGGCACGGCCTCCGGCGAATAAATTCCCTTTCAAATGAAGTGGTACTTTGTTGCTGCGCTTCTCACCGTTCTCACTAGCTCTCAGGTATGGCAATTTTTTGTTTTTATGGTCATCTTTCTTTTGTGCCCTAAGAGATGACTTATTGAAGAATTAGAGCTTATTTTTCTGGTGTGATCATCTGTTTTAGTATGTAAATTTGCCCAATTAATAAATGCAGGGAATTTTAACGACATTGTCTCAGAGTGATGGCGGATACAAATATGACTACGCGACAGTCCCTTTTCTAGCTGAAGTTTTCAAGGTGCATTCTTTTTTTTTGTTTGTTAAGCTTTTCTGGAAACTCTAGTTTGCCATGAATACGTTAGAATAGCATGTTGTGATTGAAGTAATTCAAATGTTGAAAATTGAGGAAAGTTTATCAAACAGAAAAGATGCATTCTTGACAGAACCGATTTGGGCGTTTGATAATTTTGAAGCATAAACGTTGGTGGTAGAAATGGGAGTGTTTAGTATCAACTGCTCTTGAAATCCATCTCGAATCTAGATTTTTTGCATCTACAACCTGAAATTTGTAAGCTTCCTCAAGCAGCGAGAGGTGCTTGGGGCTCTGACTGCATCCTACTCAAAGCATGAGGTTTTGATTCAATAAAGAGTAGCTAGGATTGGGGGTCTTATTGCTTCTTTGAAGAATTAGAAGGAATCGTACATTTTTTTGTCTGATTGATGCAAGTTTCTAATCTGGCCTTTCACAAGGAAAATGTCTAAACCTTGGCGCAAGAGTTTCTTATCGTAAAGTTGATTAACTAGGCCTTAATTTTTGGTGTGTTTTTATGCATGTGCAGCTTCTCGTGTCCAGTGTTCTTCTTTGGAGAGAGTGCAAAGGAGTTTCTCCTCCAAAAATGACCACGGAGTGGAAAACCATTCGACTCTATCCAATTCCATCAGTCATCTATCTAATTCATAACAATGTACAGTTTGCTACATTGACTTATGTCGATACATCGACTTATCAAATTATGGGGAATTTGAAGATTGTTACCACAGGAATTTTGTTCAGGTGCGGCACTGCTGTGTTTGACTATTGGGTTTGCTTACTTTCCGAGGTTTTTTTTTTTTTTTTTTTCCTTCCATTTAGTAGTAAGGAAATAATTTTCCTTGTCTTGTTATAGGCTGTTTTTGAAGAAGAAGCTTTCTACTTTGCAGTGGATGGCAATTGTGTTGTTGGCTGTTGGAACAACCACAAGTCAGGTGCTAGTTATACTCTTGAACCTTCAAGTGGAATTTATTGTGTTGGTCTTCTCTTTGTTGAAGATTGTTACGTCCATGACATCACTCTGCATCGTAATCTTCAAGTAATCTATCTTGATATATGATATTGACAACTGTTGACAGAAGTTTATGGTTAAGGACTTGAACAGTTTGTATCATATCGGCTAGTGTGTGCAGATTTCGATTTCCATTCCAAGCCTGGGGAAAAGTACGATAATTATATTTGAAACAACTCCGATCACAAGTAACTGGAGATTACTATGCATATCACCTCACTTTTATAGACTGATATCATATTGTTTTGTTGGGAAGCCCCTAGAAATATGCATGTCTATTTTCATTAACTCAGTTCGATTAATTTGTCATTCTCTTGAAAATTGACAGTGGCTAAGTTTTTCATTTTTCTTTCTTTAACCTATAATACTGCTTCTTTAGAGCATGGTGGTGGTTAAAACTGCAGATAAATCTGATCTTTTCGTATCTCATCACATGTTTGTTTGTTGGTGTAGGTAAAAGGCTGTGGACAGTCTTCTTGCGAGTCGCTGTTTTCCTCGCCAATTTATGGATATGTGCTGGGGATAGTATCAGCTTGTCTTTCAGCTCTGGCTGGTGTTTACACTGAATTCTTGATGAAGAAAAACAATGATAGCTTATACTGGCAAAATGTTCAGTTGTACACGTGAGTTCTTTTTTTCCCATCGTACTCTTTTTTATTTGCTTCTCCTGGTGCTTTCTTCAGGAAGTTGAATGTCTTCATGTTAGAGAATACCATTGTAATTAATTAATTGATTCAGAACGTTCTTACTTTAAGGTTTGGTGCAATATTCAACATGGCACGTCTTGTTCTGGATGATTTTAGAGGTGGGTTTGAGCAAGGACCTTGGTGGCAGCGCCTTTTTAATGGATACAGTATCACAACATGGCTGGTGGTTTTGAATCTTGGATCCACTGGGCTTCTAGTATCATGGTTAATGAAATATGCCGACAATATTGTAAAGGTATACACCTATTATTATTCTTCGTGCTGACCTATAGCTTCGTCGACTTTCTTCTCTTCCTGCATGTATATGGAAATAAACTTGCTGAGATTATGTTTTATTTTTCCTTCAAGGTATATTCAACCTCAATGGCTATGCTGCTTACAATGGTCCTATCGGTCTTCCTGTTTAATTTTAAGCCAACACTACAGGTAAGGGTTTGTTTCTCTCACGGTTTTAATCAGCATTTTTTTACAGTAAAACATTATGAATTCTACTATTTTCTTTAAGATTGGTAGAGATGTTTAACCATAGCTTGCTTCATATGGAATGTCTCACGAGGAAATAAAAATTTGTTAAATGGAAATTTCACCCTGCCGAAGGATATTACCTGCAATATTTTTTTTTCTCTTTTCCTTTCCAATTTTTGCATTTACTGGCTTACAAATTGCAGTAAGTTAGCAGAAGCCAATTATCTCATGTCCTTGAATAGCACGTATTCTAGAGTGTCGAAGATTTAACTGTTTGTTTCTATGATACAGCTTTTCTTGGGTATTATCATATGTATGATGTCGCTGCATATGTATTTTGCTCCTCCTACCTCGCTGGTCGATTTTCCTTTAACTGCTAAACCTGCTCCGGAAGACAGAATTGAAGTTTCTGTGGAAAGAAGAACAGATTCTTGATGCTATGAAACATTATTTTATACATTACACTTTAGACGAAATTACATTCGCCGCGAGCTAGTTTTTGGTTGCTGCGACTTGTAGCTGTACCATTGTAAAGGTGAAGTACGGGACATCAAAACGGAAGAGAGATCTTAGAGTAAACAAATATAGGAAGATATATTTGCCACCTTTTCCATAAATGTGGTGTTCATTTCAGAGTTGTAGTGGTAGGTTATCTTAATTATTAGTGCAAATTTAGTAGTTCCTGTGATGTTTTACTTTAAGTGGATTATAGAGGAAATAGTTTGGTTAGTTAACTTGATGTCTTGATGTAATTTACTCCTGTGATTCCAGGAGTGGGGGTAAAAACCTGGTTATAGGATATTGTTAACAGCGAAGATCTTTTGTACATTTTTACTTGGGAGCAATTCTTTGTTGGATAATTTTTCTTTGTACTTTCAACATTTTATGGTCTTGCAATGTTCTAAGTACGTCTTTCAATGTCATGCTGCCTCTTGGCTGCATGAAATGCCTTGCCTATTGCCCAAGGGCAGAGGGAAAATGGGACAATCATCAAAATAGTAAGCTGCTTGTAACCATGAAAATGAATATGGTGTGGTCAGCCCTAATAATTATGGGCAAATAATGCACACACAAACATCTGACCATGGCCATCAATTTGGTTGGCAAACTTCAGTGTGTGGTCTGCAGTCTTTTTCAGTCTTTCTTGAGCACTCAGTTTAACACATCTGTGGACTGCAGTTTCTATAGTTATTTATTTAGAAGATCTCCTATCACATGTTGTGTATATCAATTATTTGTTTCAGTAACATAATAATTTGATTCCACTCAAATGATTCAAATATAGCCCCTACTATACCCTGTTTGAATAATCCATTTTTACTGAGCTGACTAAATTTTAAAAAGCAAATTATTATAATGAAACGAAAAGAATAATGACAAATTACTACGCAGTTTAATGACTATCAGTTCGATAATATATAGATAATGCAAGGAAGAAAGTCTAACTTTAAAAGACACAAATCAACCAACCTCAATGAAATGATCAAGGAGCTGATGAGCCCTTTTATTATCAAATAAGGTTAGTTGGGATATTAATATTTGAAATTCTAAAGCTTATAAAAAAAAATTAAATTAGAGAAATTAAATTACGTCACTTGTGAATGGAGCAGAGATCATATTTATTTATTTATTTAAACGAATTCAATTCTACAATAGCCCTACCGACTGGAAGTATTCCATTTGTGATTTTTTTTTTTTAATTATCTTTTTTTTTTGGTGTTCGACTTTGCGACGTTCTGAAGGCTCATTTTCGATCTTTTACCTCTTGAGCATTGTAGAATCCGCATAATCTTGTTTTATTGTCTTGTACAAAATGGCCTTTTAATAACTCTTTGGACTAAGGGAAATATATATATATATATATATATATATTATATATCATTTAAAAGTAACGAAGGCAGCTTTGAACAACATTGTTCTATTATAATAAGCTCTATAATCGATCCATCGGATGCAATGAAACCGTGAATTAAATGATGACATCTCAAAATTTCTCACGCAATAAGTGTATGTTATTTAATATTTTTAAATTGTTGTCTCCTTCATTGTATCGAAAAATTTATTTTAAAATGAAAATCTAACTTCTTATTGGCACTTGGCATATTTGATCGATGATTGAATGTTGTGGCTAATTGCAGTTTGTTGCATTACTTCTTATTGAGCAATAACATTATATTGAGTTTGTTACAATAATTTAGTGCTATTTAAAGGATCATACCATTTCCATTGGACACCTAATCAACGAAATAAGAATAATGCCAATGAGGATATGGTTAAGAAAGGATAAGGTAACAAACTTATGAATTTGGCAATGTACTTCATGGAAGTTTAGCCCTCAATTTACGTGTTGATATACTCGCTCTGTCCCAAAAAAAAAAGTCTACATTGAGTTTTGAGTTTTGTACTGTTTTTAGTACAAATTTGAAAACTCAATGTGGACTTTTTTTTGGGACGGAGATAGTATAATTTAAATTTTAAAAGGTGTTTTCAATATATGATTTGCCATCTATATCCTATAAACTAACGAAATAAAATTGCATTTGCTTGGATTGTAACGGTTATTTTCTTTCATGATATAACTATTATACTGGCAAAAACAAACAAAAGAACAAGAAGATCGAATGAGAATTGGCGGAAAGTAAGCATGTAAATGCGGTTAAAGTTTGCCTTTTGGAGAGAGACAAAGGGTTTTTACTTTACCATGTCACATTTCATTTACCATAAAAAAGAATTTACTAACCTTTCACGAATAAGCATTTTTTCCTCTTCCTTATTATTGGATTTAATTAGAACCTTATAATTTTTTTTAAAAAAAGAAGTACATATGTTTTTATCTTAATAGTAGACTAAATATAATCATAAGAATGGAGATTAGAAGATAAAAAATGAATTTTTGTTGGAGAGTTAAAAGATGTGGCTAAAATTTCCTTGTAAGTAATGAGGTGGGCTTGCTTTGCAATTTCTTTATAAAACAAAAGCTTTGGAGGCAAAGGGAAACCATACAATACAACAAAAATAATAATGCGAAAGAAACTTTGGAAAGTTCGAAATTAATGTCACACCAACCAACCAAAGACAATTTTGTCACATTAATTCTCACCCAAAAATAAATAAATAAAAAAAATATTATCACTATAAATAAGATCCCACCCGACCTTGATCAAATATCATCAGCTGCTCCCTACTTCCAAATTTCCTTCTTTCTTTCTTTCTTCCTTTCTTCCAATATTTATAAGTTTTATTTTTTTTTTCCAAAATAAGAAAAAAACGAAAATGAACAGAAGTGGAGGAGGAGGAGGAACAACAGAGTACAGAACTTCCAGGCCGACAACGAACAACTTGGGCGGGAGCGGCCCAATGGACCGGAGATGCGGTGGATTCCAAATGCCACTGCACTATCCAAGGTACAGAAAGGCCGAGTACGAGACGATGCCGGAGTGGAAACTGGACTGCTTGCTCAAAGAGTATGGGCTTCCCGTCACTGGAGATGTCCATTACAAAAGGAAGTTTGCCATGGGTGCTTTCTTGTGGACTTGTGCTTAAATCTTTTTTTTTAAGTCAGAGAAATCAAATGTAGTATCACCACCACAACCGCCGCCGCCGCCGTCGTCATTAACTAGTAGTAGTGTCTTTTCAGCTGAAAGACTTGTTAATCCCACGTTTTCCTTTCATCTTACGTGTTATGTTTCCGTATTAATGACAGTAAAATGTCGCATGATTTTGTTACATACTAGTATGATCCTTCTAGTGCTTACCTTTTTTTTTTTTTTTTGACATTTGAACAACTGTGTCTTTGGGACTAGTTTATTTTAGAACCTCGTTTGATTTTTATAATCGTACGAATGGGTTGGATCATAAATGGAGTCCCAACTTAAAATTACTCTGATGAAGAAAAAAGGATTATGTTTGTCGGCCGGAAACAATATCATAAACAAGACTCAAAGACATGATCTAGTTGGGACGAAGGCCCTTTTGAGTAAGTGGTAATTCTTGAAATGGAAACGGCGGAAGTAGGGATTTTCGATCTGAGTTCATTTGGTTCAGAATTAGCTAGCAGTAACGTCTTTTCAATGGGTTTTGGAGGATCCAATAATAATTAGAACAAGGCAAAAATTGTTGAGAAATAAAAGAAAGCTGAATATGAAAAATGACAATGTGGAGAAACGTGGCATATGCGTCAAGAATACACCTTTTTTACACTGATTTCTTAGCTCCTGAAAGTTTTCAGTTTCTAATGCGTGCCCAGCCCCATTTTTGCTTCCTTCACTATGTCCAAATGAGGGGGCCGAAATTACGTCTGAAAATTCTGCTCATAATCCAACACAAATCTTTAAACTCTTTTTTCTTTTTTATGGAACAGAGATTGTAATTGAGTTCGGATATACATTAGTCGTTTCATACAATGTCATCCAGAAAGTTCCTCGCTAATTGCCATTGAAAACATCAAAAAGAATGTCTTGTGCACCATTATTATTTTTATGTATGAATTCTCCAAAGTATATATATCTACAAAGTACCCAACCAATCTCACAGAAAAAAAAAAAAATAAAAAATCCCCAACAGGACAACACATTTGTAGAAATACTCAAAGAATATCCACACGCACACACACAGTCAGGGTACCTTTTTTTTTTTTTTTTGAAGAAGAAGAAGGTCAGAGGGTACTTGAATGGCTATGATTTCATTCTTCTTTGACCCAAAAAATAAAATAAAATAAAATATGACAATAGCTTGGATCAAATCATCTCATAGCCAGAGATGATAAGTGGCCTCCAAGTTCGACAACCTCTTTCATTACAGTTGCCTAACAAAAGTCCTACTGTATGCCTCTGTCAACTTCGGTGTAAAGAATCTTGTTTCTTGTTCTATCAAAAAACTACGATTGGACTAGAATTCAGAAGCAAAAAGTTGCTCAGCTTATCACTCTGTCAAATGTCTCTGCTGCAATGCGTACTTGACAACTTCATAGAAGGAAACAACTATCCCAACTGATGGTCCAGCCCGGCCTACTCGCGGACCAACTCCGGTAAAAAGACCCTTCATTCCGCCATCCCTGGTAGAGAGACCACATGTATATATTAGAATAGAGCATGAACAGGGCAAGAGGAAAATTTCGATAATATCATAACAAGGATATGTGGAAGAAACTATTGCCACAGAATACTAACATAAAATAGCACACTCGGCACCCACCCAAAATTCCACTTTCCTAAGCAAGTTATATTGATAAGCACATTCGGCATCTTATAACGAGTCTATTGTAGTTTATAAATCACAAATAAAAAGCACTATATAGAACAAACTGAAAAATTGCAGCGTTACCTTACCTCAATATCTCATGCAATGTTTGTCTAGTCGTCATCCTCAATGCTCTTGCAGGGTCATTCTAGAATGTAAGAAAAAATGCAATACGTTGAGATACATTTCATACAGAAACATAAAAGATAAAAATTTCGAACAGACACCAACAAGACGACCAAAAAAAAAAAAACACTATTAGCCAATAAGAAGCTGATTAGAAGTGATAACTGAGTAACTTTTAGAAGCAACTCCAAATCAAAGGGCTGTTGAACTTAGCCGGTAAGACTGAATCAGAGTACTTGACAAGGTGGTATCTTCTAGGAAAGGATCACAGGCGTGAAATTCTTAGTTCTTAAAATGAAACACAAAACACAATAGAAAACATCGAACACTTCAATACATCTAAAATCTATGCATTTCTTTCGGAAAGATTGTTTGTTAAGCATTTCTGCATCTCATTTTCCCAAGTTTTTTTGGTTACTGCATGCAAATCATATCTATTTCAAAATCTAATAGATGCAGAAGATAATGTACAATCCATTCCTGCTGTGTATCAGTCATCAAAATGACAACCTTGCACTCAGAAAATGTCTAATACAAATGAAATGAAATCACCTCTATCTGTCGCCTCGTTCTTGCCACATCTAAGGGACATGTTGCTGCAGCTGCAAGACTTCCTGCAGCGAATCCGGCACAGAAGTTTGCCCCGAGGACTACACCAGCACTCGGTTCATCACTGGTAAGGGCTAAAATTCTCCTCCTAATCTGCGACAACATGATAGAAGTTACACACCGTACTGATGCAACTAAATCTGAAACCTCTTACACGAACAATGAACAGATTGATTGCTCACTGGTTCAAGAGTGGACCAGCAGATAGCAGAGAAAGGGACATCACGAGCAAGCTGTGCACCCAATCCAGTCCACAAGAACCGATAATTTTGCACTGCGAACAAATATCAGAGACAGATGCGCATAATTTAGCACAGATTTGTGTAAGATTAAAAACATGAAACACAAAGGAAAGCCATTCTGGAACTACAATGGTTACTGTGTGCAAATATATGAAGACGGAAATCACAGCGCTAAAAACAATTCCAACATTCTGTATCTATGTGAATCATGAATAGAAAAAAAATGTAAGCCAAGGTAAAACAATTAAAGCATACAAGATCAATGTGCAGGTGACAAACAACAGCATATGAAATGGACTTTGAAGAGATGCATACGTGATGAATTGTTGCCCGGACTCTTAACAGAAGAAATTACCCCGACCAATGTCTTCAACACTCCTGGAGGCCTTGTACCTGATTGATGGACCTTAAATGCCTGATAAAACAGATAACTTTCAGAATCATGCATGAAATTCAAGCCAATATCTGCACATATCTATCATAATCAAGTATCATCAGCTAAAAAGCAAGAAATGCATAGCACTAAGCTAATCACTTGAAATTCCCAAATGACTAAAGGCATCGACATTCCCTTGACTCTATGAGAAATTATTTACTGGACATTTGTAGCACATAGGATCTATGTTACCCGGACTCGGGTATGAGTGTCAGACTCGTAAATTTTATAAAATTAGGATACGTGGGTACGGATTTGGACACGGGTACGGGTACGGGGATGCTTCTTTAACTAATTAATTTAATATAATTGTGGTTTAAATAGATCTTTTAGTTTAACATTTATAACATTATATTCATGTGTCGGTAATTCAGTATCCAATCTAGTCTAGTCTAGATTAAAATTGACAATATTATTTTAACTTATTAAAATTGACTAAGTGTACAAAACCTCAAATTGGGGAAAAGTTTGTGTTTTTGTAAAAGTGAGGGAGCAAAACTGCTAACAAGAAACCAATAAGTAGCACTTTAGGAAAAATGGGGAGTTTTAAAGGTTATTTTTAAGAATATGGACCAACTCTGCAATTTATATAATTTTTATAAACTGGGAGTCTTCTTCTTCCTCAAATTTGGCCGCTCTGCATCTCGCCGCCGACCAAAGTAAAATCCAATCACTTCAGCCCCTAATGGCCGGATCTCTTCTCCCTCAATCTGCCTTAACGATGACTGAGAATAAAAGGGGGAACTACCAGCCAGAGCACTTCAATGGTGCTTGCCGCAAAGTCAACGCACCCAAATTCGGCTGACCGGATGCCGCACGGATTCCACACCCGTGTCGGTGTCGACTCGTGTCGACACGGGTACAGAGGCCTAAACAGCCAAGTCCGGGTAACATAGCATAGGATTACTGGGAAACTCACTTTAGCTTACGTGATAAGAACATTCAAGCCCTCCGAGAAAGGTCTCGATTCCAACAAGTAGCAAATATGAAGCAACTGTACCATTCACATTCTTGCAGCCCGTTCCCAAAAACACACACATACACAACATTATGCACGAAGCATAAATTGAGTTGAAGATGTAATTTTGGTGCGGGCAACAAAAGAAGGTGGTCATAAATATCATCCTACTAGTCACTGGAAAATAAGGATACATACACAGCTAGGTTGAACGGCCATTACAAAATAATTTGCTCTCCACTTCGCCGTCTTTTACTTTTAACTTACCTATGGTTGATTAGGTGTACTAAGCCTTACATAGATCTGACTACATGAATAGAAGTGGCCTAAAGCTTAATGCGGGCGGGTATAGGTATGGTAACAGGTTGTCATCATTTGTACAAACGCACATGCATAAAAGGTTGATTACCTGCATACGTGTTCTAGCTAGATCAACAGGGTAACAAGTGATGCAAGCTATTGTCCGTGCCAAGGACCCTGCAATTAGCGGAACATATGGAGAAGAAACAGGAAAGTGCTCTGTTGCTCGTTCTTCCAGAAAATTGAGAAAAATATCATATAGAGGCATATATATTCCCACCTGCAATGTAAGGTTTGTATACACCAATAACCAAATTGGTATTCATCAGCTAACTTCTACCTGCTCTCTACCTGATGAGTAGATAATAAAGGCGAAAAATGAACTTACTTGAGGAACTGCTAATGCTAAGCTTGCACTTGTGCCTCTCCACAATCGACTAAAACCTTCCTGCATATGTCCAAATAGTCAGGCAACTCGGACAGCTAACAAGATACAAATAAGACAACGAACCTCAAGCTATAGCAAGTAAGCAGCAATATCCTGCAAGGAACATTAAATTTCTAATAATGATGTTGGTCTTGGACATCGAACCGTTAACGACTAAGCTGCTATCCCACTATATCCAGTCTGTACATTGACTAGTATTCAGGAAATCTACAAGCACTTGAAAACAACACCTAACCCAAGCAGCCCATAAATCCTGAGATCTCAATTTTTTATAAAATTTTATCAAGTAGTAGAACCTAAAAAATTAACTAACCTGACGTATAACTTTGTACAAGACATCTGCTGTGCTTTTATAACGGAAACCATCAGGAGAGTTTGTTAGGGAACCACCCATGGACACACGAGTAGATGATGGATTATGCTTTATATCTGGGAGCACCTAAGCACAATTCAAGAACAAAATTTTACGTTAGAAAGACTTAGACTCATTTATGCATCATCAAAAGACCGCAATAAAATATAACTTAGATGACAGAAAACGAGGAAGCATTTAAGAAAAAGTTTGCAAAGCTAATAACAATTTCTTATGCCCAGTCAAGATACAAAATGGAAAGGCATATGGTAATGCTCCGAGCAAATGAAGCCTTCCCCCACTAAAATCTATGTCCATCAGGTAATCAAGGTGTACTTAAGGTACGAACACATCAGTCCACAAAATTAAAATCACTTAGAACAATGTGTTTATCAATGTCTAAATGATACAAAGCTGTAACAGAAACAACAGTCTGCAGAAGCTCAGAAGGACTTCCAAATGGAAAATAAAAGCATGGCAGCAATATGACTAAAGGACATGACAACTCAGGCATCACAAAATTGATCGACAGTATAGTTTCCAACAGTGAAGAAAAACGAACAAAAGCCATGAGATGACTTACACTAGGTGTTTCAATATATTTGGGAGTGTAGAGGGTACTGTGAGGCCCACCGGCAGCCTGCGCTTGCAATCTAGTCTGTCAATTTGGACACAATAAAATGTCACCACTAACAACAACAAACAAAGGGAGTATACATATGTGTATATACAAATGGGAAGGGTGCTGAGAAGTGAGAACACTTAAATCTTAAGAGTGAAAAGAGAATATTTGGCTACAGCATGAGCTATTCAGGGCCATATTGAACCTCTTATATCTTCTGCTTCACAAAAATTTACTTCATAGTTAGACAACTGGAGATACCACCCCACACCAATCCGTCAAATTTCACTAACTGGCTAAAGAACCAACAGAAGCAAGAAACACGCAGGGCAAGTAAAGAATGCATACATTGAGGTCATCAAACACAGGTAAAAAGACCTTAAACCCAAAAGGCAACAGCGGATAAGCTCAACAATACTAAATGCAACCCCAGAAAGGAAAGGGTGGAAATTGATGCTGTACTAACACGAAGATTATAAATACAGCAAAATTTGACCGGGTCATACCTTAGCAACATCAAGGGGATTCACGAGAATTGCGGAGATGACGGCCGCGCCGGCGGCAGATACCGCTCTTTCACCGTAGCTCAATTGAACATCCGAAACAGAAACCGGTGCCGCCTCGGCCCGAGCCCGGTCTTCTTCTTTAGGCATTTTATCAAACTCGCGGTTTCTATTCGTCATCGCCGTCGTCGTGGCGGCAGCCGCCGACTCAGGGGGGAGACTCATCCATGAAGAAGGAGGAGAAGAGAGGGCTTGCGTGGTTGATGACGCAGTACTACCCACCATAACCATCAAAATCCTTAGGAATTAAAGTTTTAATAAAAAGGATTCTTCGTTGCAAAAAAGGGGGAGGGGAATGCAAGGAAGATGAGTATAGAAAAGCGAATCTTTTCTTTCCAAAGTTCAGGGAATTGACAATCACCGAATTACGAATGAAAGAAGAAGAAGATTTGACTGGTAAATATCAAAATTTGGGATTGGGGAAGAAGAAAAGGAAAAGAAAAACAAAAAAAAAAAAAAAATGATTCGTGGACTGGGGGAAATGAAGACCGCGAAACAATAGGAGAACGCGTGTCAATTTGTGAAGCGAATATGTGTGTGCTTACGTTTGCCGTACTACCTACCCATCATCGAAGAATATTGAAAGTTGAAACCCTGAAAGTTACATTTGTAATTACTACAGTGAACGAGCCCGTTAATTTGCAAAACCGTTAAATGGAGATGCGGGGGATCGAACCCCGTGCCTCTCGCATGCAAAGCGAGCGCTCTACCATTTGAGCTACATCCCCGATTCCAGAAGTGTACCTCAAATCCCATTTTTTTAAAGTTAAATCATTCTAAAATCGGACGTATAGTCAAACAAGACTAATTACGATCACCCCCAGTTGGACAAACCTGAAAACCAAAATCCAACTCTCCGGTGAACAAGCATATCAATCCCCGACCAAATCCTCTGTTTTCTTCCGCTCTAACACATGCTCCAATTCTCAAAACATCCTCTCTTTCCTCACCAAATTGAATTATTCTGAAATTCATCAATTAGCTTTTGAACGATATTCAGGTAAGTAAAATTCGATATCGAAAATAATGAAGCCCTGGTGTAGAAAGACCCAGGTTAGAGTCTATGGCTGGGAATCAAAGCAGATTCGGAATGGTAAGTCACGCTTCACAATATGACAACTCGTTCTTCTGAGGTTCCTTTCTGCAGATCTGACCGGGCCCAATTCAGAGATCTAAACAAAACAGAAAAGTTTCTAGCTGGGATTCTTCTGAAAATCGACTTTGTTCATTGTTGTTCCTCCTCCTTATTCCCATTAATTCACGGAATCACTGCAAATTTGGTTTATAACTATCATTTCGATCCCGATTTTCCTGAAAAGGGAAGACGTCAGATCTCTCGTCGTCCTAGACTTGGATATCGTAATGGGAGTTGAAAGATCGGAGTATTATGACACCTTGCGTTCGGATCGTGATAAGATTAAAATAATACCCTATGATCTACGTGCATTTAGTACGAGAAAGCAAGAGATTGTGTCTTTCCCTGGTTGCGCAAGACCTCTTCCTGTTCCTTGTGTCGATCACTGTTTCTAGACTGCAGTGAGGGTATTCTTAAGCAATGCAAATTAATTGTAGCATTTCCTTGGTTCAATTTGGCGATACATCGGAGGTATAATGGCGACAAATTGCTACTTAGTGATAAAATGCAACCCAATTTCCAACAAAATCGAGACTACGGGTCACCTAAGACGGGAGAAACAATATCGATTGCTTGTTCAAAGGTGATTCCACTATTTCACCAGGAGGTGGTGCCCTGGTACATATTACGTGTATATTACCTTACCACACCATTTAGCATTTTAGCATTTCTAAGAAAGGAAGATTCATTTTTCCAAGCAATCAACTATTCTTATTTGATCAACAGGTATATACATGCAGCATTGAACAAAAACATGGAATAGTGTAAACAACAGCATTTCAGCATCTCAGTTTTGTTCAGGTTAAAAATGAAATGAATGCCTGAACAAATTCAAGCACAAACATAAATCCATGGTTAGCTTTTGTAGAATATTTTCAAGAGAATCTTTTAAGAGGTCAGAGATCTCCGGATGTTACCATACACAGATACCATTTACATCTTCTTCACCTGTGCATTTCAGGCCTGAAAATTTAGTAAATTCAGGTACAGTACAACCCAATTTACTAAATTAAGTCTGGTTAGTAAAGTGCCCTTTTCCGCACAATCCTTCCTCTCTTCGTTGCCTCCCCTCTTCTTCAAAACCCTAAGATAAATCGGAATCAGAAAACTAAAGATTTTCCCAAGTGTACATAAGAATCACACAACTCATTGTTGCCTCATGGTAAGCTCTACCTTCAAATGGAGTGTACCATTGATGAAACAAAAAAAAGATTGTCCTCCGCCATAAATGTAGCCCATGGCACCCCCGAACAAATTTCTATATCCAACAGCTTCCCCCCCCCCCCAGAGTGAACTTCCTGCCGCTCCTCAATTTTTGGACAGTGAGCTCTGGCCAACTTTAAAACAAAGTCGTATACAGCGTCCTCTGATGCCACCTGGAGATCATTGCCGGCCAAAATTGACTCAATTCCAGCCAGGGGCAAGTTCATCACCTCATCTTGCTACCTGAGAAAAGTGCGACCAAGTCAACGAAACATTATAAGTCCAAGACCAACTTTTAGTGTACAGTTGTGCACCATAAGTATATTTAACACCATAAGTATAAAGTACACACCAATAAGTATATTTAACAGAGAAATGAATAAACGTCATGACCCCATATCACTTAACTGCAATATGCAATTACAAACGAATCATGGGACAGAACCCAAATCAGACCAAGAATAGTTGACAATGACATTGTTAAAAACTAAGATCATATGCCCAAGTATTTAGGGATGCAGTGGCTGTCAAAGATCGACAAGAATCTAGAGTGAACAACCATCTTAGCTTATAGCGATTTGATGGATGTTACTAGGATTCACTTCATCAATTATATAAATTGATAGTTATAATCCTCACAAAATTCAATTAATTCAATAGATTTGTTTGAATAACTTAAATACATAATATAAAAAATGATAAAGCAGATGAACTAAATGTAATCACAATTTAGGAGAGATTCAATAGTAACATAATACTATCTCTATCTTTCATCAGTATTTCATGTGCCTTATTTTCCCCTTAGGTTTGTTGTGTTAGGTGAAATACAAGAAAATTATCTCAATCTTTCATAATTATTTTAAGTGGCTTTCCCCTTAGATTTGTTGTGTTAATGAAATACAAGTATGACTGACCAATTGAAGAATGCTGAGCCTAGACTTGTTGGTGAGACTCTTGAGAGATTTTGTAAATATATTAGTGCTCCCATATGCACGACATTAGCCTGTCTCAGAAACTACAATCAAAGAGAGAGAGAGATCAGAAGTATGGGAGATTCAATTAGGCTGGAAGCAGATGCCATCGGTGTTATCGTGCTGAGGTGCGTCATCGCTGTCAGCGTGGTGGTGTACGCCTTCCGGCAATGGCCGTTGCACCGCCGGCAGGAGAAGCAAGAAGGTGAAGCCCCAGATGCCCCACCCGTTAATCTCCTAGGTGGTTGAATCAAGATCTTCTGAAGTGATGATGAAAGGCTGCAAGTATGGTTTGACCATATTTTGTTCAGTTTTTTTCATTCTTTTATTTTTTTTTTATCAAAAGATGTTCTGTTCAGTTTTAGACTTTTATTACAGGGTTGTTCAGTTTTCCCAATCCTTAGCAATATGTAATCTTTATGCTTCTATTGCTCACTACTTTTCTTCTTTCTTTTCGTAATGTGTTATTGTGTATACTTTTCAATCTCAAAATTCTTCATACTTTTGGTGAAATGGTATATTAAATAACATTTATATATTTCGTGAAATTATTAACACTCAATTCTTTGTACGTGAAATACATGTGAAATGAGAGAAAAATATTTGTAAAATATTGTGTAATAAGTAACATTCAATTCTTTGTATGTGAAATATATGTGAATTGAGAGAAAAATATTATGTATCTATGTAAAATTCAAATATTTGTAAATTCACAAACAAATCACGTGATGTGGAAGATTCGAGTCAAATTTTTATGATGGACATATAATGGCTTTCAGTCAACTCACGTGCATTTTACGTGCAAAAGACACGAAACCCTAAAGGAAAAATGAATGAAAATTTATTTAAATTTACGGTGTCATATAATAATATCTGAAAATTTTAATTTTGAATGAATATATAAGTAAACTTTTTTGGTAATTTTGTAGTTATACTGTATAATTTTTATTTTTCTAATACTTAAAAAGGTCCTCATTTAGGTATTTACGTTAGGCCTTCAAAAACATTGAGTCGCCCTAGCGTAAGGAGACAACTAAGAAACCCAAGAATATGGTATGATTGTATTCATTTGCGTTAGTTTTTTTTTTTTTTTTTTTTTTGTTATGATGGATTTATCCTCCTTTATTCTAGAATCACGTTTGGCCTTTTATGTCTTGGATTATTGTCAAGTACTCTATGTCAACAAATAGATATTGTTCTTCAATGTATTCTGTTTCTTCTTTCTTTTCACGCCTGGTAAAAAGATTTAATTTGGTGCCACAAGTTAACCCAACAATTATGGAAAGAATGAGTGAAGAAATTACCGCACATTGTCAAATCTACAATATAAGCAAAACCATTTATTAGCCGTTCAGTTGATGATGCCTACTCTCATAGTGTCGTGGCGCATAATACAGTAAAACATTTCTAAATTAATAGTTTTGAATCTCTAAAAATTTATTAATTTATTGATAAATTAATAATTTATTGATTTAAAGAGTTTTTCAATTCTAATAGAAAATTATTTTTGACACTACAAACTTCGTTCAATCGATGAGGGACTAACAATATCTTCTAATGAAACTATTTCTGAAGAAGGAATTCACGAACTTGAAAAAATGATCAATGATCTTGGTTATCAAGACAAAATGGATGTTGATCGTTTATTGCATTACTCAGAAAAAAATGATGAATCTATAGAGATAAAAATTTTGAGAATATTATAGTTAGTGTTATTTAAAATTCAACTCAAGATGAAACTGAAGATGATTTGGTCCGTTTGGAACTAATATCCAAAAAGGAAGCTCTAAATGCAATAACAACAACTCTTCATAACTTTTTGTTGCAGTATAACAAAGCGACACTGGAACTTTTAATGTAATGAAAAACATCAAAAATAATATCTCCATAAAAATAAATTTTAAGGAAAAAAACAAGGAGCGATAGATTCATATTTTACTAGAAATTATTAGTTTTTGTTTAGGTATTTATTAATTTATGAACATATGGGGACCTATATTTACATAGATGATTCTTGAAAATTTATTATCTTATAAGTTAATCAAATTTTTTCATTTTTTGTACTGGTCTCGAGTTTGGACCGACAAAAATTATTATTTAATGGATGTTATTAATTTATAGAGGATTATTTTAAAGAAATTAACTGTATAAAGTCAATAAATAAATAAAAGGTTACTTTTAATAGGAGTTGAAGACCTACATTGATCTACAACATTACTGATCTTTATATTTTCTTCCTTCGGATTTCTTGATTTGGCATCAAACAAGGACAATTTTCTTGAATTTAAACCTATGGCTTATGTATGCACAACGTGATCTTAGCTAAACATTTTTCTTTTACTTAGCGTTCAAACCATATGATTGAAGTTGACAAGTTTTATATTTTCCCGTCTCAAAATAATTATTTGAATCAAATATTTATTTTTATTAGTAATGTACATATTGTACTGAATATGATCATCCAAATACTATACATTAGGGACTGTAAAGTATTAATTCCTTAATTAGTTTGTTCAAATTGAGTAATTTACACATTATGATGATAGCTACTTTGTAACAACCACAATCTCAATAAAAGTAAAACAAAGTAATAAAGATACTCACTGACTCAGAGTACTCAATAAGAACCTCCCCCAAAAGCTATGATGAATGATGAATATAAAAATCAATTTGAAACGTGGGAATTGACTAAGAGTTTCCATGGCTTTTCTATTTTTTTTAAAAAAAAAATCGGCAAAAACAAAAGGACACATTAAATTTCCGGTGCGTCTCAACAATCAATCACACACACAAACTCAGACAAATTATCAAAGACCAAAGAAAGAAAACACATGGGTGATCCATCGTCCCTTTCCAGCGAGAGCCAAAAACGGCGGATGACATATTTGCTTCACAAATATTCTGCACCCAATCCGGCAGGGACCTGCGTGTTTCGGGTCCCCAAAACGGTGAAGGAGACAAAACCCGAGGCTTATATTCCTCAACTCATCGGGCTCGGGCCGTACCATCATTTCCGACCGGAAGTTCAACTCAGGTCAGCTCAAAAGCGTGATGCCATCGAAGCGTATTTAACAACATTTTACATATTCCCCGACAGTCAGAGCAAGTCTTGCATAACCGGGAGTAGTTCCGACAACCCGTTGGAACCCGTGATCCGTTCGTCTTACGATCGGTTTATCGACCTGGATGCGGAGACCCTGTCCTGGATCACGATGTTGGACGCCGTGGTTTTGATGCAATTCATTGATAATTACCTGCATCCAGAGAAGTACCTGAGCTTAAAGCAAAAAAAGTACCAGGGAGTGTACCCTGACATTAAGAAATTGGTTCCGGATCTGTTCATGCTGGAGAACCAAATCCCGATTGTCCTTATCATCCAGGCATACGAGTCTCTGCACTCTAGATATCATCTTCCCTGGCCTTCTAAAACGGTCGACCATTTTTCCGAATTCTGTCGGCAGCATTCCCCGCTTGAAGTCTGCGACGACGACAAAGGTTGGGTAAAAGAAGCATTTGACAAGAAAACAGGCCACCTGCTCCACTGTATGTACCAAATGATTATGAAACATCATGTTCCAACTGATGATCTTCATAAACTCCTGTCGGGTACTAGTCCGACATCTGGTGGCGAACAGAGGAGTTTGCTAAACAGAGTAATTGGACGTATAAAGGGATTTGCTCCGCTGGTTGCAGATAAAGCGAGGGAGCTATTTCATGATGTGGTGGAGGAATTCAATGACGCGGCGAACAAAGCCAAAGATACCGGAATCAGGATTCCTGCAAACATACAGAAGGTTTCTCAGATAATCGGGAAGCTGGATAAAGCTGTCCAAGCTCATGATCAGAACGACGACCACCACTCCAATTCATCAGGTGATAAGCTTGAAATCCCTTGTGTTTCTCGGCTATCCGCGATTCTGGACGTTGAATTCAAGCTACTTCCCGATGAGTGTGGCATCCTGAATATCGAGCTGAAGGAAGACGGAAAAGGCTACTTATTCTACTTGCCACGGATCAAGTTTGGACCCAATTCAGATGTAATCCTCAGGAATTTGGTTGCCTATGAATCCTTTGTATCAAAGGAGGAAAAGGGTTCAACCCGGCTCAGGGATTTTGTTGATTTAATGAGCGGCCTTATAAGGTCAGAAAAAGATGTGAAGTTGTTGAAGGACGCAAAAATCATACAAGCGGACAAGAACATTCCTGATTCAGAAATAGTTGGAACCTTCAGAGGGTTTATGGACGTTGAGAAAAAGCCTGATGCTGAATCTAAGGTTTATGAAGTTGTCCAGAAGGCAACTAAGAACTACAGCAATTTGATGGTGGTCAAGTACGGAAGAAGTTTCATGAACCATGTTGCAGCTATACTGAAACTATTCAAAGCAATGATTCCCCTCTTCATCTTTCTGTTCCTAGCTTTTCAATCATTTTGTGACGTATATGACTGCCGCCGAGCCAGGCCAAATCATGGATCTTCATCAGTGCTCTTATTACGAAATTACTCGGATCAGTCATTGTTGGAACTGAATAATCCTCATGATCAGGCTAAATTTATTCTGCTGCCCAGGAAATTGCTTCTTCCTCAGTAATATACAACGACACGATGAATGATGGAATAGGAAAAGAGTGTTTTGATGTTTTTATGTCTGTTGAGAATGTTGACAGATGGTCAATCTGGTCTTCATTGATGTATCCTCTTTTTCTTACTTCAATTTCAGAAACAATGCGGCCTCAAATGCGGTCTTCAATGATTTGTCCTTCAGTTTTTTTTCTTACTCATCAACGTAGTATTTCCTCCGTTTCAAAATAAGTGTTATTCTAGAGTTTGCATACACTTTAAAAAAACAATAAATATAATAGTTAAATTATTAGAATATCCTCAACCAATCCCATTAAAATAAATGCTCACTTGTAATATTATTTCTTTTGAGGGTGTGTCATGAAATTTTTGATAAAAAATGCGTTGGAATGCGAAAACGACACTTATTTTAGAATTTCTCTATTTTGCTAAAACGACACTTATTTTAGAACGGAAGGAGTAATATAGAAGTGTAATGATAGATGACTCACAATCGCCAAAATCGCGGCATCATTAACCATCCATTAAAACAAGCGAACGGTTTAGATTCATAGCAGAGCAAACCCGCTCTAACGCGTCTTATGCCTATGGTTCTAACTTTCTATTAGGAGGAAGGAGGTTTCAAAATTTTTTGTGCAGAAATGAAAAAGAATACCTGAGTAAATTTTTATTTTTATTTTTTAACATACCATTATTACATTACGACAAATGATTTTGTGGACTTATCCTTGTCCTGATGATAACTTTGTCAGTCACATTTAAGCATTTGTAACTTTACTCACATCTACACGAATTTTGAAAGCTCTACATATTGTAAAAAAACAAGAAGAAAAGAAAGCACAACAAATATAAATAATACAACGACCATAATTTCAACCATCATGATGTGTAACAACCCCCACACCTAAAAGGTTTTTTTTTTTTTATTATTTATATATGAATTCTAAAATCATTTTGAAAAGTGTGAATCGACTCATTTCTACTGGGGGAAGGCTAGATGCATTCTAACAACCATAATTTCAATTAAACATATAAGAAAAATAAAGAAGAAGAAGAAGAAGGACGAGATATGTAACGACCCCCACCACCTAAAGTTTTTTATTATTTATATACGAATTTAAAAATCATTCTAAAACGTGTGAATTGACTTATTTCTATGGGCGACAAAAGATGTTACACCCTGCAAATATGTAATTTATAAAAAATAAAATAAAACAAAGAATAGGCTAATTAATTAATCAACAAAGTACACTGAGTTAGCTGTATTGCATAAGCAGCAAATTGACTAGCCTACACTTACAACACAACTCAACAGAGAGAGAGAGAGAGAGAGAGAGAGAGAAATCATGGCCTCTGTTAATGAAACAAAAAACACGGCATCTTCTTCCACTCCTGAGCCTGAGGCACCTTCCCTCTCCAGCGAGAGTGAAAAGCGGCGGATGAAATATATGCGGCACAAATACACGGCAGTGTTTCCGGCGGCGACCTGCGTTTTCCGAGTCCCGAACACGGTGAAGAGCACAAAACCCGAGGCGTATCTTCCTCAACTCATGGGGCTGGGGCCGTACCACCATTTCCGGCCGGAAGTTCAACTCAGGGCAACCAAAAAACGTGCCGCCATAGAAGCGTATGTAACAAAAAGCCTCGAGATAGAAGATCCCCTGAGCACCGCGCTCATGGCGTTCAACGAGGACTTCTTCGTGGACGAATTCGAACCCAAGATCCGGTCGTCTTATGATCAATACATCGACCTGGATGAGCAGACACTTACCTGGATCACCATGTTGGACGTCATCGTTTTGTTGCACTTCCTGGATATCTACCTGGATCCGGAACAGAAACAGTCCCAGAGCGTGTATCCGGATATTGAGAAATTGGTTCCGGATTTGTTCATGCTGGAGAACCAACTTCCTGTCATCCTCATCAACCGGGCCATCTTTTTTCTCGGTATCTGGAAGCTGAATAGTTTAGATTCGGAACCCGAGTGGCCACGAGGGGATCCGAATGTCACAGTCCGTGACCGATTTTTCGAATTCTGTCGCCAGCATTCTCCACTTGAGGTCAGCCACAAAGATTGCATCAACCAAGCATTTGAAGAGAAAACAGGCCACCTCCTCCATTGTATGTACCGTATGATTATGGAAAATCATGTGAAAGCCTCGCAAGTGACTACGCCTCCCACCCCCCCTGGGGCCGGCCGCCCGCAGAGGAGTTTGCTGACCAAAGTAATTGAACGAACAAAGGTATTTGCCGCACTGGCCACGGATAAAGTTCGAGAGCTTGTTCAGCATGCGGTGGAGGAATTCAATTACGCGGTGGACGAAGCCAAAAGCACCGGCGTCAGGATTCCTGGAAACATACAAAAGGTTTCTCAGATTCTAGGCAACCTGGACAAAGCTCTCCAACTTACCCAATCCAAATCAGGCCTTCTTCCTCTAACTGGCAAGCTTGAAATCCCTTCGGTTTCTCGGCTATCCGCAGTTCTGGATGTCGAATTCAAGCCACTTCCCGACGGCTGTGGCATCGAAAATATCGATCTCAAGGAGGACGGAAAAGGCTACTTGTTCAACCTGCCGCGGATCAAGTTTGGACCCTGTTCAGATGTAATCCTCAGGAATTTGGTTGCCTACGAATCCATAATATCCAGGGCGGAGAAGGGATCAACCCGACTCAGGGATTTTGTTGATTTAATGAGCAGCCTTATCAGGTCTGAAAAGGATGTGAAGTTGTTGAAAGACGCGGAAATCATACAAGCGGACGAAAAAATTCCTGATTCCGAAATTGCGCGCATCTTCAGAGGCTTTATGAACATTGAGGAAAAGCCTGATGCTGAATCCAAGGTTCATCAAGTTGTCCAGAAGGCAAATAACAACTACAGCAATTTGAAGGTGGTCAAATACGGGAGGAGTTTCATGAACCATTATGCAGCTATGCTAAAATTGTTCAGAACCATGTTCCTTTACCTTGTCTTTGTATTTCTCGCTTTCCAATCCTTTTGTGATGTATACGACTGCAAAGCCAGGCCTAATAGTGGATCGGATATTTACTTGGACCAGTTGGAAGTACTGAATCCTCATGATCAGGCTCACCTCATAATGCTGCCCAGGAAATTGCTTCTTCCTCAGTAATCCAACCCGGAAAGAACAGAGGAAATCACATTTTATGGTCAGAACAGAATGAAAAAATGTGTATGTTTCTGAATACTAGTTCTTGTAACAGGTTGGTTATACAGAGAAGGTATATTTAATCTGCAATGTAATCAAGTTCGTGTTGCCTTCTCTGTTGCTGTGTTGCTTCAAGGCTCCATTTGGACAAGATTTTTGAAAAGCTTTTCAAATAGGTCTTTTTGAAGTAAAAAATTAAAAAGGACTTTTTTTATAAAAAAAAAAATGCATTTAGACAAGAATTTTACAAAACCCTCTTAGTAGTTAAAAATATTCAAAAACCATCTGGATTAGGCCAAAAGAACTTTTTGTGAAAAAATAATCAATGAACTTTTTTTAAAAAAATCACAATTTTTCATTTTCATTTTTTCACTTTTCTTTTCTAAATTATTCTTTTTATTATTCACAATTGTCTTCTTTTAAATTTTAATTTCCACGCATTGTCTTTCCAATGTAAATCAAAACTAGAGTATAATTTTGAGACCATTCTAACGAAAATAAATGCATCATCACATGTGGATTTTGTCGTCAACAAATCTCCTCTATGTTGAGAAAGACACTCGATGATCATTCGCTTCTAGTTCGCATAGCTATCTACCGGTATTTGATAAGTTGAGAATGATTTTGTTATATTAAGAAGAAATTTTTTATAAAATGTAAATCTTGCCGTCATACAAGATTTCAATATATTTATTATATTTATTTACCCCCCATGTTATTACAGTTGAGGTAAAATATTCTCTTGTCCATTACCCTGAATAATTTTCTCTAACACTTTAAATTTCTTCAAGCAAAGTTCTAATTAATAGTCTCAACTCTCAAATTATTCAGATGTAGCATCAAATTAAAAAAAAAAAAAAACAACTCGTTTGTTGAGTTTCACTTCCATAGCTTCTTAACTTTTTTAAGTTTCATTCTTTTCTTATCATTTGTCAATGGAATTTCGTAATCAGAGGTGATTTTGTACAAGGCAGAAATTAGATGTCAAATCAAATTGGAGAATTTTCGTTGCAAATGCAATTGCTTGTCCATGTATGCTGTATTTCACACGAATCATCCGGGTCCAAATACTCTTATTTTGTATTGAATCTCTGCATGTTCTGTTTCGTATCATACAAAATTTTTGCCTTATTTATTTATTTTCTTGCCATATAAATTAAGTATTCTGTTAGTTAAACGAAATAAATTAACGCATAACTTAATCGCAAAACTATTGAAATTCAATTGTTCTATTAAAAATGGATTGAAGGAAAATGTGAACTTTTAATTTACTTCTACTTTTTTTTTTCTGTGGTATATTTATTTATGTTCTTCAAAGGCAAATTTTTATAAATTTTCTTTGAAATAAAGAAATAGTAATCTGCCAATTATTGAAATTCTTATTGTGTAATTCGATGAATTTTATTTAATTAGAAGATTTATTTTAGCTGAATGGAAACTTTGGCAGATCACAATTTTGCCAAAAAAAAAAAAAAAGGCACTTGTGTAGTGTTGAGGAAATAGTTTTGTGTGGTAAGAGTTCTTGCTCTAATCATAAAGAATAAGAGATAAATATAGAAAACATAAATATAGTAAATGTATAAAATTCTTATGAGAGGGTAATTGTGGTATGGTAATAATGTTTATTCTCAATATATAATTAAAAAATTAATAAATTGCTTTTAATATATCACTAGCTAGCCCTGTCTACCATCTTCAGCTGTGTTTGTTGACAGATTAGTAAAGATCACTACTTTATCTTTAACAAGATTGAGAGTACTAAATACTATTGATGTCTGTGTCACTACATTTTAACTCATATTTTGATCACAAATGAAAGTAAATGACGCGACAAATATAATATAATTGAGAAATGAATCTAATAAGACACACATATCGATGATTACTGATCATCTCAATATTTGAAGTCAATACGAAGGAGTACGTACATAGTTAATCGAATAATTGGATCAATTGCCATTGTGTTTATACATTAGGCGAGTTTTTTTTTTCTTTTAAATAAATAAATAAAAATTTTACTTTTAACTTGTAAGAGGAGTTGAGGACCAACATGCATGGATCCACAACATTACTGATCTTTATATTTTCATTCTGATTTCATGATTTCGGATCTAAGGACAATTATCTTGAACTTAAACCTAGGGTTTATACATATATCCCACGTGATGATTGTTAGCCTCGCATAGTCGCATTTTCTTTTACTTGGCTTCCTAATGATAAGATTAAAGTTATAATCTTACTATAATTATTTTGATATAATTTTTATTTGTAGTACGTATACATTATGCTAAAAATAATAATCCAAATACCACAAAATATTTTAGGACAGAAGGAGTAAAATATTCCTTAATTGCTAGGTTCCAGATTGAGTAATCTATACATTTGTGTTATTTAGTGATTATTTATTTGTTTATTTAAATATGAGGTGATTATCTATTACAGCATGTGAAATTTGGATTTGATTAATGTGAATGGTGGTTGTTGGAGAAATACTTACTGCTCATGGTTGTTAGGGAAATATTAGTTTACAGATTTTCATTGTTTTCTGAATACTATGACACCTTTTTCTTGTCATCTTGTGGGGTGGTGCCATTCTGGCACTGCATGTAAACGTTAGAAAATCGAAACTCGTAAGGTTGATAAGTCTAGAAAGTCATCAAGTGACAATGTAACATAATCAATCAGTTTAAGAAGTGAAAATATACAAGTAACAAAGCCAATAAATCACAATTTCATAAAATAAACTTTCTTGTGCATCCCTGATGAATTGGCTAAAAAAGCTGACTAATACTCTCCGTCTCGATATCATTATTCAGTTTGAATTTTAAGTTTTAGTTCAATTTGTATTAAAACTAAAAATTTAATGTAGACAATAATTTTGGTACGAAACGAGAAAGTAATAAACCAAAAAAATGCAAAAAAGAAAAAAAAAAAAAAGTTCATTTGGTATGTGCACTTAATGTAAAATTCTATATTGAAAAAAGAAAAGAGGAAAAAAACATAGGCATAAAACAACGTCACTAATAAACAGGTTTAAGAGTCATTGCAACAACAACAAAAAAAAAAAAGAAAAAAGAAAAAAAAGAAAAGCAGAGTTGATGAAATTCATCGGCTTCACGTTAGTGACGCCAACCTGGACCGTTACCCCGATACTTTGAAGAGTAATTTGAATCGTGATTTGGTTAATGATATATGATTAATTCAAGAAAACTGCCTCAGTACTGGGTAGTCAGTAGTGGTCTGCGCGGTGAATTTTTTATGCGTTTTTCTTTCTTTTTTTTTTCTCTGATATAATTTAATGGCGTACTTTAAAGTGTAATGTAGAACTTTTCTCACCTGGGGAAGGCTTCTTCATTTCAACTTGACTTTTAGTTTACTGGGGTTATTATTGGCCAATTTTTTTTTTTAACTTTCATAAAGGATACGCTAACGTGCAAGACAAATAATTTTGTCGGATTATTTTTCAGTTCAACAACCGTACTATTTTCCAAAGACGAGGAGTAACAAACTTTTGAAATACATAAATGTGAATTTAAGTGTCAATGGAGTTCATATATTCTGTAATTTTTTCGTTTCAAAATAATTCTTTAATTTAGATTTTCTTAGTATAATATGTACCTAAAAATAAAAATCCAGATGGGGTATTCATGTTAAAACTGAGGTAGTATTGGTCTTAACATCCATATTTGTAGCTAACACAAAAACAAAAAAAAGAAAGAAAGGCGACCATCACGTAAGGGATTTTTTATAATGTGAATTTAAAAATCAATTGGAAACGTGTGAGTTGACTGATTTCTAAGAATTTATATTGTTGATTAAAAAGACATATAATATTTCCTAAATTGTCCATTTAGAATCGCTTTTTCCCCCTCCTATTTGTATCTTGAAATGCACAAAATGAGGTGAGAGTGATGTGATTAACAAGAACGCAGCAGGATTAGGTAGGGTGGTAATTAGTACCTAGCCTCTGTGTTTTGCATAAATTAGGAAGCAGATTTACATCTCAACCAAACAAGGATCAATCAAACACACACACACCCACACACACACACACACACAACGAAAGAAAGAAAAAAAATGTCTGAATCTCCCACGCCCACTCCTGATCCATCATCATCTAGCATTTCCAACGAAAGCCAAAAACGGCGGATGAAGTATATGCTTCACAAATACACTTCACCAAATCCTGCAATCACCTGCGTTTTTCGGGTTCCCAATTTGGTGAAGGAGACAAAACCCGAGGCTTACCTTCCTCAGCTCATCGGGCTTGGCCCGTATCACCACTTTCGCCCCGAAGTTCAACTAAGGTCCACCAAGAAGCGTAAAGCCATTGAGAGTTATGTGAAAAGATATGACATAAACTTGGACAGTGCACTGGTATTCAACGACCGGGCCATGGTTAGCCGATTCGAGTCCATGATCCGTTCGTCTTATGATCGATACGTGGACCTGGATGAGGAGACACTTTGCTGGATTACGATGGTGGACGTGGTGGTTTTGTCGCACTTCGTCGATACCTACCTGGATCCAGAAATGAAGAAGGAACAGCAAGTGTATCCGGATATGGAGAAACTGGTTCCGGATCTGTTCATGATGGAGAACCAAATCCCTTTCACCCTTGTAATCCAGGCCCACGAATGCCTTGGTTTGGCCTGGAGTGCGAAACAGAAGTCTGGAATCCTGAGACACTTTTTCGACTTCTGTGTCCTGCATTCTCCACTGGAATTAAAGGACAGCTCGGTTTGGAAAAAGGTGAAGCGCATCTCCCAGGAAGGAATTTCCGACCAGAAAATAACCCACATGCTCCACTTGATGTACCTAATGATTATTAAAAGTAATTCCCCTGTTGTTGAAGCAGCTACTCCGACTACTAAATTACCATCAGGCGGCCAGAGGGATTGGCTAACCCGAGCGACACGGCGAGTAAAGGGATTTGCCGGACTGGCTTCCAGTAAAGCCAGGGATCTTTTCCGGCAAGTGGTGGAGGAATTCAATTCCGCGGTGCACGATGCCCAAAGTTCCGGCGTCAGGATTCCTGGAAACATTCAGAAGGTTTCTCTGTTTCTCGGGAATCTGGACAAAGCTATCAAGCTTAATGAACGGAGTAAATCAGGGGATTTCTCTCCAGAAATGAATCTTGAAATCCCTTCAGCTTCTCGGCTGTCCACTATTCTGGACGTCAAATTCAAGCCACTTCCACCTGGCTGTGGCATCCATCGTATCGAGCTCAAGGAACAACAACCAGAGGACGGAAATGGGTTCTTATTCTACCTACCACGGATCAAGTTTGGACCCACTTCAGATGTCATAATCAGGAATTTGGTTGCCTACGAATCCACCATATCCAAGGAGGAAAGGGGTCGCACCCGATTCAGGGATTTCATTTATTTAATATGCGGCCTTATTAGGTCAGAACAGGATGTGAAGTTATTGAAGGACGCAGGAATCATAGAACCGGATAAAAGCATCCCTGATTCCGAAATAGCTCGCATCTTCAAGGGGCTCATGGACATTGAGGGAACCACTGCTCCTGAATCTAAGGTTCTTAAGGTTGTTCAGAAGGCACATAAAAACTACAGCGATTTGATCGTCATCAAGTACGGCAGAAGTTTCATGAACCATTTTGCAGCTATGCTCAAAGTTTTCAGAGGATTGTTTCCCTTAATGATCTTTCTGTTTCTCGCTTTCCAGTCATTTTGTGATGTGTACGACTGCCGAGCCAGGCCAACTACTCATGGATCATCACTAATAAAGGATAACTCGTCTTTGGACCTGAATGCTGCCCAGGAAATTGCTTCTTCCTCATTAATGATGCCCAGGAAATTGCTTCTTTCTCAGTAATCCAACCGGGAAAACAACAGATGTGTTTGATGATGTTCATGGTTTTATCCTCTTTTCTCTGCATGATTCTAGAATCTATGTTTCACCTACAAATGTCTTGGCTTACTGCCGTGTTTTCGACTCTATGTATACAAATAGATCAGATTGTCAATGCATAAGTAAGAATATATAAGATCAATGCCAAACTAATCACTCAGATAATATTCCAGGAACATGATAATATATCTGCATGGAAGTCATATCCATCTTATATGTAAGAGAGCAATTCAATGTTTAAATCTCAAGCTTTCTGACAGAAAATGGTTTGAAAACATGTGGATTTCTCGAAGCTGAGCTGGAGAAGCATACTCTAAAAACCGTTTGATAATAATGGTCCAAAGCAGTGGCAAAACTAAGAATTACCCAAAAGGAAAAGACAAATAAAAACCTGTTTGGAAATTATAACTTAAGCAAAACATGAAACATGCAGTCAACTGCAAGAATGTGAGACAGGAAACCTGTACCTCTAACTAACCCACCAATATCATGAATGGAAACATGCACTAAGAAATTAAATAGATATCATTAAATGTTTACATCTGGATATAGTTCGTAAAGTTGTGTCAGACAAGAGGCAAATAGTAATTGAAGCTACCAGCATAAGCAAGAATAGTGTAATCACTTTTCATAAACCAAATCCTTTAGATGATGACGAAATGATTCTCTGAAAAAGAATGTTTCCAAATCTAAACTCACCTCACTTTTCGGCTTATACAGATTACATAGCCTTTCAAATCGCTCATCTAGAACATTAACCTAGCCTCGTTAGGTTCGATTGTACAAGGGGAAGTTCTCAGCATGAATAGCCAATTTTGTAAGGTTGATGAACAGAGTGGATTCGCCAACATCTGGCAACCCAACCTAAGAAAAAGGAAAAACAAACAATAACCACATGAAATCAAACCAAAAGCAATCTAGCCTATACAAATTATGTTGAAAATAAGATAAAGTTTGAATGAGAAATTGGTTTCTCATGAGATTGAAAAATAATGGTTGTCAAATAGTTTGACCGTATGTAGCTGTGCCTACATACAGAATGATGGGATGTAATTCACGGACCTGATCAACCTGAGTTTTACAGCTGGATATAATTCTTCCCATCACTAAATAGAGAGATTATAACTAAAATTTAATATGCCATTTATTTTTGTTTATGGATGTTGAATTTCTTTTAATGAGAATGTAATGGTCATTCTACCTTTAAGTGAATTAAAGTGGAAATGCATAACGGTTTTGACCTTTTGAATGGATTCTCTCTTTTCTATATGAATGAGCTTATTCTCCAGAATTTCTACGCTAGAAAAAATCCCTTTGTCTTTTCTATTCTCCTTACCAAAACATCCATTAGCCTTCCCTTGGTGATCATCATTTTTGTTGGTTCCAGTTCGCCAGTGATTTTTGTCTAAGTGCAAGACTAATATCACATCATTCGTTGTATCCTGAGAAATAAACGCTCTTTCATCCTCTAACACTCCGTGAGAGGGAGAAGAATCTGTTTTAAGGAGAACGTGTCTTCACGTGCCTCGAATTTTCTTTCTTATTTCTTGATTTCTTTTGGCCATCATGAATACCTCCCCATTCATTTTTCTAACAAATTATGCAATTTTCTTTCTTATTTCTTGATTTCTTTTTACCATCATGAATACCTCCCCATTCATTTTTCTAACAAATTATGCAACCTACAATTGAATATTATAACCTTCACAACAACCACAGGGGATACATATCATTAGATTTTTTTTATCTCACTTCCTATCCTACATCTTAAGTTCGCAAGAAACAAGGATAAACTGAGGCGAAGAGAAATGATTCAGACAAATAAACTTCCTACATATTATTCCTAATTAGGTTCTTAATTCTGCATAGACAAATTGAAAGGTCTAACTCGAAATCTATATCTATATACTATATTAAGGCAAAAATCAGAGAGAGAAAATTAAAGACATAGAGCACATGCCACATAGGATTAAATTCTATGTGGCATTTTCTTAATTTCTTAGACTTAAAAATGCACAAAACAAAATAATAAAACCAAAAAAAAGAAACTAAAATTTAAAATGTCATTTTAAAAAAAACAAATTCCTGTGCAATTGAGCCTCCACCCTAGCGTCCATGATAATCCCTCAACACAGTCCGACATAGTTGGGGTTACACCATACTACAACACTTGTAAACCTGCGCATCGTCAATCCATCCATCCACACATAATTACTGATTAAATATTATTACTATATTCGTCCCATTTTATAATTAAATAGCCTAACCAGACCTAACAAATTTTAGAGATATCTGCATAAACCTTATCACCGGTGAATTTAAAATGTCATTTAAAAATAAATAAATTCCTGTAAATCTAGAGTTTATGTTTAAAACTGAAGTCATTACATAATTTATAAAATTACAAAATTTATGTAATTTATAAAAATACAAATTTATGTAAAAATGTCTAAATGCGTATGTCTTTTTCGTCCATCAAACGGGTCTAACACTTAGTAAGGTATAGTGACATTGTTGACCAACATGACCAAGAAAGCTAACTTCTTCATTTCCAACAACTAAATTCATAATGACATTATGAAGTGCAAACAGGGACAAAAGGCCTAACGACCAAGCAATAATATTGAACAAATATAAATCATGCTCCACCTTCTGGGTGTTAGTTTATGCACCGGTTCTTCTTAATTGTACATGACGAACCTTGACACCGACAGAAAATAGAGAGAATAGAAAGAGAGACTTAGTACAATTTGAATTATACTAAAAAAAATAGTTTAAATTGAGTTTTCAAATTTGTATTATTTGTAGTACAATGAAATCCTAATAGAGTCAATAGAGAATACTAAAAGCTAATACAATTTGAATTGTGTTGAACTATTGATGTTCTTTTCATAAAAAAATAGGGTTAGTGCGTTTAAGAACAAACGACTCGTTTTATTCTATTGTCATCTCTCTCAATCAATCAATAACAAGAGAACCATCAAACTGAAAAGCGTGCTCCAACAAAAATTCCTTGTCGCCTCCATGAGAGTACTCCAACTTGAACTCTTCCAGTTAGGATCGGGTTTGAATTTGGGTTTACTCCGTATAATTCTTGTATCACGTCCGGGTCATCCTTAGTGAGATCCACCTTTCGGGTGTGAGCTTTGTCAGTTGCGTACATGATCGCCGATTTAACTTTAGAATGATCCAACCCTAGTACGTGACCAATCTCATGCATAGCCACTGTTTCTAGATCGATAGTGAATGGAAATTTTAGTTTATCCGGATCAACCACCCACAGTTCATCCCCATCGAGATGGAGTATCCAACTTCAGGCTCGGAAGAGTGCGCCAAAATTCTCAGACATCCCATCAAATGGAGATTCATCACCGTGATCTCCCACATAGAATCCAATCTTAATGTCCGCATGATTCACATCATTTGTTTCTACGAAAGTTATGGGAATCACCGCAGCCCAACGCCCAAAGACCTGTTGGAACATAAGCCTAATATCCGCTAGACTCAAGCTCTGAATCATGGGATCCGGTAAGAAAGTGTAGTTTAATTTTATGGGAGATGTTCGATTCTGAATCATGTGATCCGGTAAGAAAGTGTAGTTTAGTTTTATGGGAGATGTTCGGTTCCACTTGGGGCTTGTTCCGAAAAATCGAGTAGTGCGTGGTTGCATGAAAGTTTGCATCATCCTCATCATTAGTAATAGTATTAATGAATTGGTCAGAATATACCGCACCTCGGTGTGGCAATCAGGTTCATGGTATCATTGTTGAGTTTTCCGCTGACAGATAATCCCATATTTTTTTGGTACGCCGAAACGGGCAAGGTTCTGGCCGAAAGAAAGGCAAGAAAGAAGATTAAGAACAACACATACATGGAGAATTGAAGATGAAATTTCATTTTGGTTCTGCTCAATTTTGTGCCGGGATGTTTGTGTTTTAGGGTTTCCAGGGAGATTTATTAAGCCGTAGGAATGCTTATTTATGTGAATGAACTTGTCTGAGTGGAGAAGTAACAGAATAAGTTGATTGGGAATGTTCAATATTCGAGATTTTTTTTTCCTTTTTTAAAAGTGGTATGAATTGTAAATCTTTCCTTTTCCAAGATCGGACGGAATTTCTTCCCCAGTAAGACAGTAGCCCAGTTCACACACTTTACAGATCATCATCATCATCATTTTCCCGCCGTAGGAGGTGGCAGCAGAGTTACCGACGCCGTCCGGCGAATACATTCCCTTTAAAATGAAGTGGTACTTCGTCGCTGCGCTTCTCGCCGTTCTCATTAGCTACCTGAATGTTACTCAAAATCAATGGGAATTTTTGTTTCTTTTACGTCAATTTTTCTTTACTGAAGAGTTAGAGCTTATTTTCTGGTGCGATCATCTGTTTTTAAACTTTAAATTTGCCAAATTATAAATGCAGGGAATTTTAACGACATTGTCACAGAGTGATGGCGGATACAAATATGACTACGCCAAAGTCCCCTTTCTAGCTGAAGTTTTCAAGGTGCATTCTTTTTCTTCTTTTTTTTTGTGTTGTTTTGTATTTTTTTTTTTTTTTTGGTTAAGACTGGCTGGAAACTTTTATTCTAGAATTAATATGCTGAATGTACTTGGTTGTAATTAAAGTATTTCAAATGCAGAAGATTTTTATCAAACTGATGAAAAGGATGCATTCTTGACAGAACATAATTGGGAGTTTGATCATTTTGACGTATAAACTTTGTGGTAGAAATGGTAATGTTTAGTATCAACTGCTCTAGAATTCTATCTCGAATCCAGAGTTTTTGCATCTATAACATGAAATTTGTAAGCTTTCTCATGCAGCGAAAGGTGCTTGGGGCTCTGACCGCATCCTAGTTAGAGCATAAGGTGGTGATTCATAAAGAATAGCTTGGATAGGAGTCGTATTGGTGCTTTTGTAGAATTAGAAGGAATCGTACTTTATTTGCCCAATTAATGCAAATTTCTAATCTGGCCTTTTATAAGAAAAATATCTAATCCCTGGTGCAAGAGTTTCTTATCGGTAAAGTTGATTAAGTAAGCCTTAATTGTTGGTGTGTTTTTATACACATGCAGCTTCTCGTGTCTAGTGTTCTTCTTTGGAGAGAATGCAAAGGAGTGCCTCCTCCAAAAATTACCACTTGAGTGGAAAACCGTTCGACTGTATCCAATTCCATCAATCATCTCTCTAATTCATAACAATGTACAGGTTGCTACATTGACTTATATCGATTCATCGACATATCAAATTATAGCGAATTTGAAGATTACTATTTTTAACTATTTTTTGGTTTTGGTTACTTTCCGAGTTTTTTTTTTCCCCTTTAGTAGTTAGGAAATGATTTTCCTTGTCATGTTATATATAGGCTGTTTTTGAAGAAGAGGCTTGTAGATCCTTAGCCGAATCATCGACCACAGCCCTAGATCTCGCCATTGCTACATGAATTGAAAGGAATTGAGAATACGATGAATCGAACAATGAAGAGAATCGGAAAAACGAAACTATTCAAGAATTGAATCGAACAAAATGGAAAATCGTCAATTGAGTCGGAGAAGACGGAAGAATCCGTAACAATGACGGCGGATGGATGGAAAAACGAGACAACGAATTCAGATGTTGAATTCGCTGAATCAAGAATCGATCTGTTCAATTTGCATCTTAGCACATATTACATTACAAACTTATCAACCCGATGTAAATTTTGAGCACAATCGGGAAGGTAAGGTTGAATTATAAACAAAAGGACTAAACTCCTTCTAATAATCTATTATTAGAGTATCATGCGTTCCTTTCGTATCAGAAAAATAATTTACTCTATTGTAGTATTTTTTTTTCCTTTTTTGTAGAACGAGAAGAGTAAGACATATACTCAGCCTAATAGTGATCTTGACAGAAGTGAGAATAAAAAGAAAGGAAAAGACATCATAACTAAGTAAAGGTGTAAGTATCGTGATGGATCATGGATCCAAAGTCAGAGAGGAAGATCGACAGAACAAAACTTATTTCTGGTTGGTGAAGTCATTATAGTTATGATGTTTCTTTTTCCCAGGTAAACGAGAACGACACCGCTCCTCCTGACTCCTGTCCTCTGGATCTTTGACCTCTTTTTTTTTTTTCCTTTCTTTTTTTGGTTTTGTCTCTTAGAAGAGTCAAGCCTGCAAAAAAGGTGAAAAGCTGCTTGGCTTAGCTGTAAGTCAAAAAAAAAAAAAAGAACCCTGCAAGATATCATTTTCAAACTATGCCTAAACGGTTATATGCAACAAATGCAAATCAAAAGGCCAGAAAAGATCAAAGCACAAAAGAGTCAGTCATTCATTCATTCAATTGGGGGCAAATGACCCTCGTGTCGCTCGTGGTCTTTGCTTCTTTCTTCTTCCTCCTCTCTGCGTCTGCTAACTCTCCAGTCTCTCCCATCACCAATTTGTCTCCACTTTTTGTTTGCACAAACCTGACACCATTTTGTCCCACCAATTGTAAATCTTCGTTATACTGTGTCTACAGCCTGTAATATTGCTGTATAACCAATTACAACTACTACTAGGTGAGAAACAAGTTGGTATTTCGCATTACGGGTCAATTAGTGACTAATTGTCGTGTTTGTGTTACTTAAAAATTAAATATGTTCCTCAATGTTTGAATTATAATATGGTTTTGTGTCACAAATTATCGCGATTTGCATCTTACTACTACGTTGGCAGATGTCTCAATCTAAAGAATCCCTCAAATATGTTCAGTCTTTGTCACATTGATTCGCAATTCTTGGTTGACGCCAAAAACGTCCATTTCACTGCCTAGGGAGTAATCCATTTCCCTCTTCTGTTCTGGTTAAAGCTCAACGTACCATCACACACTGCTAATGATGACTCATGAAGATATGGTTTCTTCTCGTGCATTTTGTGATCGATCCTCAACAAATTTATGTGATCATTGATCCCTGTTCTTCATGATTGAAATAGAATAGAATGACCTCAAAATGTGGAGCTTGCTTTGCTCTAATTTGTTACTAGAGATGAGCCTTTACTTCTATGAACAGTAACAAACTCAGAGATAATCATCTGATTTTATCAATTTTAGACTTTAACTATTGGATCAAAAATCTCATTCATCTATGAATCACATTAAAGTCATTAAATTATTGACGGAATCATTTAGTCGAACAAATTTTCATTGATGTTATCATACATAATGGCCATTGATCAAATGCATCATCTTCGTTTTTCAATTAGTGATATTGTATTTACACCCAAGAAAAATAAATAAAATTAGTGATATTGTACCCTTATCCACAATCCAATTATAATATTAACCCAAACAAGAGACAAATGGTTACATTTATGAAAGCATGCGCAAATGGGGAGCCTTATTAGAAAAAGTAACTCCTTAAATTATTCAAAATCAATTGAGGAAAAGGTCTATAATGTGACAGCCTTTTAAACCAAACCCCACGCCCAATCACTCTTACAAAAGAACAAAAGGAAAATATCTTCAACAACTCTCTAGACTCTAACATAGTCCAATTACACGTTTTTCTACTTCCCAAATTGAAAATACAAGCCGAAGCAGAAAATAAGGTTAAATTAAGGAGATTGATTTTCATTCAACACCACTCACAAGTTACTAAGTACTCCTTAATGACTAGTAAGTTGTAAGGAATAATGAGTCTAGCAATTTACCTCATTCGAACAACCGAAACTTGATCCATCAACCTTGTAACCCGATGAATTCAAAACGTGTTAAAAAAAAACATAGAGAGAAAACAAAAGAGACTGAGGAACCATGAAAATACTAACTTTATACAATTGTCATAACCATTCACAAAATTTACTTCCATCTTACACTCCGGTCAGAATGCTAGTAGAACTAAATTAAGATTACTGCAGCAACTAAACAAGTTAGCCCTCCAAGATGAAAACCCAAATTTCCATAAAAAATTATTCCGGAGATTTATGTTTATCATAATATAATCAAGAAGCTAACAATTGATCTTCCAAGAAATCATCAATTTCTTCAAGACCCCAACAAGAACTCATCAGATCATCACCACCGCCACAGCCATCTTCAAAACCCAACGAAACATCATCAAAATCACAAAAATCCCCCTTTTGTGAATCATCATCACCTCCAATTTTTTCATCAAAAATTATAGGTGCTGGAGAAGTGAAATTGAAATAATCGTCTAAACGACATTCATCCATCACAAAACATTCATCCTCGTCCAATGATTTGAAAAAACCTTTCCCCATCGCCAAAGGCTCAGACGGTTTCCAGTCAATTCCACTCTTGTTATCATGATCATCTCTTGCAACGACGTCGCTTTGCCCACTTCGTTTTTCCTCATTTCCTTCAAACCTTAAAACAGAGGTCGGAGAACAGAGGTTCGTTACCTCCGACGAATCCTTGCCGGAATCATACCCGGATATCGAAGTGGGAGTAGTCTCCACCACCAACTCCGGCTTCTTCACCGGCGGTTTGATGAAATTGGTCAAAGCATCGGCCCCACGTATCTGAATCGCGGCTCTGTCATAAACCATGGCAGCTTCTTCCGCCGTATCGTAAGTCCCTAACCAAATCCTCGCTTTCCGGGTCGGGTCTCTAATCTCCGCAGCCCATTTCCCCCAAGGCCGCTGCCGTACGCCTCGATACTTCTTCACAGTTCTTCCCTCCGCCGTTTGGGTAGCACCGGAATTCCCCGACGGCCTCTTCTTCTTATTCTTCTCCTTTCCTCCTCCCTTCACCGCCGTATCGCCGCCTCCCTGACAGCAAAGATTCTCCTTTTCGTGAATTATGATCTCGTTCACGAACTTTTTAGTACGAGGGAAACGCCGTAAATGGAACTCCGGCTGACACCGGTCATCGTCGTCGTCCTCGTCGCCGGAGGAATCGGTGGCATCACAATCGGTGAACTGTATCCTGACGACACGTGGCATTTTGAAGTTGAGATTTTGATCATGGGTTTTGTGGGACGATGATGAAACAGTACGGTGGAAAACAGTCCGTTTAATGGCACCCCTTTTCCAGCTCATTTTGATTTCTCTGTTTTAATTGAACCAGAGAAGTGAGCTATTTGAATGAGGAAAAGAGAAGGGGAAAAAAAAAAGAAAACAGAGGTTGAGAGAGAGAAAGGGGGAATGAAAATTGAAAACAAAAGGAAGAGTTTTTGAAGAAGAAAAGATGCAGAGAATCAAGAGGAGATATATATAAAAAAGGAGAGAGTTTTGGGAGAATTGGGAAGATCCCTATTCTTGGGGCTAAATTAACAATTGGTGTACCTTTTTATTGGCTATAAAAAAGGTTTCCTTTTGTTTTTTTTTTTTTTTGGATTTTTGAGTTAGTGTAGAACTTCAATTCTGATTTAATAATAGGATTAAACTATGTGTTATTTTTCGGAGTAATTAAGAATTAAGAAGAAGAAGAAGAAGAAGTCGAGGAATCCAGTTGTGGAGGAAGACAGTAGGATTTATGAGTCCACTCCGGAGATTCTCCCCAAGCGACCCGCCGCATCCCGGTTTAAGCGACGGATGCTTTGACACGTCGACACCTGTGGACCCAGTAAACCCAATCCGATTCGGACTACTCGCCCCATTCTCTATTCATACTCATTTTTGGAAAGATCTCAAATGAATAATAAATTTCATAGAGGGATATATTATATTATGACAATCCTATTATTATAACTAAGGGTATGTTTGTTTCGTTTTTTTAGTGTGTATTTTTAGGTATTTTTTGTATTGAGAATGTAAAAAAATGTATTAAAAATGTAAAAAGGTATGTTGAGATGAGACAGTTATTATTTAAATATTTTGAAAATACCATTAAAAAAACTTAACAAACAAAGCCTAAATGTTTTGATTTTTGAGATGTTAAAAATGAGTATAAATTGAAGTTAGAAACTAAACATGGTTTTTTTCTCCCATAGTAAACTCCTGCTTGTAAATAGGCGTAATTGTAACTCATCATTCATAAATTAAAAAAAAAAAGCACGTGGCATTTTTTTTTAAAAAAATTAAAGTGTGAACAAATGAATATGCCCAGTGACAGCATGAGATTATTAATATGCGCCATAAAAGCTTCAATACTGAAAGTCATTAACATTGAACTGACAAGTAGTACTAACAATTAGCCAAGGATTAAGGTAAAAAAGAATCAATTTGTATATCAGTTAGGGGGGTTAAAAAAATCAACTTAATTAAATTCCAATATCAGTGAGATGAGAACTGATTTGATGATATTTTTCACCCCCTTGATTTTTGGAGTCAGATTTTGATAAGGGTAGCCGTGTATTTCTTAGCCGTATTTTTTTCTTTTTTTTTCTAAAAAAAAAAAACTAAATAAATCTAATGCTTGGGCTCCAAGCAAATGCAAAAGTAATTACCGTGCGCAACCACCAACGTACGGTAACATCGAAGAGTACGAATTAATTACAGCCACGAATTTTCACTGTTCGATGACCACGTGACTTAACGCTTCTGTTTCGCAGATGTCCGTGATTATGTCATTACTTATTATAAATCATTTTGATTTCGTTCCTATGTTTAATATAGAATATCTTTTTAATTAGAAAAAAAAACCTTAAAAATTTTCAATTAAAAAATATCCTGGGTTAAAACTAAGACGAGATTAAAATGGCTTATGATAAAGACCGGAGGAATTACTTTTTTCTTCGCCATTAAAATTCAAATTTTAATCATAAACTTTTGGAATAATCCAATAATCTTTTACCAAGATTTTTCTTTATTTGAGTTCAATAGTTAATCCATTAGTACTTCTATATACTTTTTCATTTTGGGTCCGAAAATTATGTAGCAAGCATAATACTAATTATTTTGAGACAATAAAGCATTTGATATTTGAAAATTATTATTGATGGCATTTCTGAGATTAGTAATATTTTCTGGAAGAAAGATAAATGCAAATAGTGGGTATATATATATATATATCCAAACATACAAACCAACTAGAACTGAAAATTAGATAGATCAAATTCGGGCCGGTTGCCTCATGACTATAATAGATTCAGAGTACATGGGATTGGAAAGTAAATCGTGATCATATCGTGTAATTGATCCATTTGGTTTTGATGATTTCCCCTAATTTGTTGAGTTGACCATCTTATATTAACTGCCTTACATGATTTATTTATTATTCTTAAATTAAAAGTCAACAACGTTAATTTCGTTGATTATTTGATCATCCATACTAGTATATACTTTTTTATGATCCCAAAGCATTATTGGTAACGCCTGTGGTTTAGGTGCATTGATGATTATCCTTGCACTCCAAGTCTCCTTCAATTTGAAAGATTTAGATAAATTCAGGCGCGAAAATTGGTTCATTGTAGCTCTGGATTAAAACTATTTTTGAGAAATTTTAATTGAGGAATTAAGAAAAAGAAGACAAAAAAGAAGGTAGTACTCCGTATACTACTATTATGAAGGCAAAACAAAGACCACCTGACAGTCAAATCTAAAAAATGGTAGTGTGTGGACTGAGGATACAATTTAGTTTGGTCAAAACTCAAAACTTGGGGCTCAAGCCTAAGAATCTCATTGGTCGTAGTGCCCACGAAATATCATATATCATCATTCATCATCAACCATCGATTGCTGCTACTCTAAACCAATAAAAACAGATTGGTCTATTTATTAATCACGGTTTTTAAACGTCATTTGATTGTGTACTTTTTCGATTGACAGCCTGAAATGATTTCTGTTAATTTCATTTACATATCAATGTTCAACGGGAACAAGTAGCATGTTTGCATTATTTTAACTTAATTGTGTATGTCGTGACAAAAAAAAAACAAGGAAAAGAAACGAATAGTTTCAATACCGATTGTAATGACTCAGAAAAATTCACCTCAAAAGCTAGTTTTTCATAGAAATTCCTTTATTAAAATCACATACTTAATATATATGAAAATATCAACTAGAAATGAAACCTTTCCCAACATTTCACATATTTTAAAGTAAAGAGAAGCCTTTTCAAAAAAAAAAAAAAACGTAAGGAGAAGAAAGTTTGCCACTTGTCACTACAAATGATTGAATATTGTTAGATTGTCTTTTTAGCTTTTATGAATGTAAAAAGAGTCAACTACATATGGATCTTACTACTTCTTTTAGGAGTTAGGATCACCAAAACCTCATTAGCGTATCAAAGTACTTCAATAAATTCAAATATTTGAAAGACTATTTCTGAAAAGAACGGCTCTTCATATTCCACTATCCCACAAAACTAGTTCGCATTGTGTAATCATAAAAGACGAAGTAAACTATTTGGCGAAAGGTATAACATTAAAAAGTCAAACCTCACTACTTGAAAAACATTATCAAACATAAGCCAAGCGATCGAGCCTTTAATGCAAAATTGCAAAGAACCTCTCTCATCTCACAAAATACTTTCCCAGTCAAAAGAAAACAAGTAATCACATCCAACTCCTCTGTTCCTCGACTCAAAAACGATAACTAATCTCATCCCTAATGTTTTGCATCACAATATGCACTCTTTTCTTGTCTGAAGAAAGGAAAAGTAAGTGTCTAAGCACAATATGAAGACGCAAAATGGGGGTTCTTCTTGATGAAACATTAACGAGTAGCGGCAGTGATACAGATTTACCAGTCAAACTCTTGAACCACCAAATTCAAGACGAGACGCAGGTAACATTTGAGGATCAGTTCTACATTTTGTCCATTACAAGGGGCACAGTACATTCATAACAAGCCATAAACTTACCAATACTTGTTTTTACATCAATACACTGGTAATTTCTTCTAAGGAACTAGCCCATGGCATACTTCTGCGTCCAGCTTCTTGCAGTCGCTTCATACTTAGCCCTGTCAGTCTTGTACATGTGAGCAATCTCTGGGACCAAAGGGTCATCTGGGTTTGGATCCGTCAAAAGCGAGCATATCGAGAGTAACACCTGAAATTTGATGCAAGAAATCATTCAGTGTCACCTTGTTGAATCGCATTTTTGCTTATTTCGTTCATGTAAACGGGAAATCATGGCAATTCTTTTAGCAAAAACATAAGCAACAGAGAAATCAATATCATCCTTTCAACTTCAGATGTTAAAGTGCATTAAATGAATCATCTGAAATTCATATGATAGCCCCTTTTGCCCTGCCCACATATAATGCTGGCTTCAACACTTGTTTGGAACCCTTGATTCATCAAGGACATATCACAAATGGACCCTATGTAGGGTACTAGGGTTAAAGATTCTTTGATATTTCAAAACACGGCTTTTCCCCCCTCACCCAATCATGCAGAAATTTAACAGCAATGATACTGAAAATAGGTGAAACTAGTTAAAAAATAATTCCCGGGGACATCAAGACTGAGAATCGATAGTTAACAATGTAAAATGAGATGCTTAACATTTTCGACATAGGGATCCAATTCCAAGGAAAGCTAACCTTAGAAATAGTCAAGGCAGGGCTCCACTGCTCCTTCAAGATATCAAGGCATATACTCCCGTTGCTATTTATGTTGGGATGAAAAACTTTAGTCCTGAATGCAACCTGCAATCAGAGAAAAGTTGTGGTTTAGAACCTCTGCTCATTACGTGCACCTGGTGACATGCATCAGACCAAACACATGCTCTTTCAAAAGAAATTATCTTTATTAGCGAAAGTCAGATTTGTTTGTTTATGAGTATAAAATAAATACAAGAAAATTAACAACGATATGATATGCACAACTCAAAAAGTTACAATTCTACATTGTCCATAATTGCATCACCGATTTCTCAAGCAGACAGCATCAGGATTTGAATTTTTATTCTTGTGATTAAGTCATAAGTGAGCAAATGTTAATACATCTTAACCCCAGATTAAGGCTTATTTCACTATGGCGGGATGACGCGCCAAATGACATGAACAAATACAATAACAGACTACAAACATGAACAAAACAACTAATAGGCAGAAAGGCTAAAGCCAAATCAACTCAACTCGCTTCTACAACATTAAGATCCAGACACCATACCTTGGGAGGCTTGAATGGATAATCAGGAGGGAAATGAATTGTAACCAAAAACACTCCCCCAGCATAAGGACTGTCTGGGGGTCCCATTATGGTTGCTTGCCAATGGAACATATCCTCAGCAACAGGACCTACACGAGAAAATAAGAAAAAGATAAAATAAAAACCCTACATATAAATGATGTCCACTACACCTAGGAACTAAATGACCGGTGAAATTGTCATTGCAGTCGAAAAAGTGAAGCCAATCACACAATATCATTTGCACAGAGATATTAAAATGAAGCTTTATCAATAGAAGACAAGTTTATGCTTTCATTCAAAGCCAACATTCAATTTGCTATTTGGTCCTAAAATGATTATATGCTATTTGGTAGATCAGAGCTCTGAACTTTAAATGCAACTGCACTACAAGGCTGCTCAAAATTTGATTTCCTCACATGCTTTATGAACACAAGAGGACAACAAGTCATAATATGAATTTATGAGGAGTGTACAGAGGTACCTGGTTTACTACTGTTTAAACCTTTAATTAACTTATTAACAAGACCATGCCAACATAAACCGCATTTAGGCACTCAGACTGAAAGCTTCATATAACTAAATTTTCAATTTGCACAGTGTACACAATCCTAGAACTTTATAGCTTTGCCCATATATGAACTCAGAAAACCTCTTTTTCCATCAACAACAGAGGTAAAACACAAACAGGATATCCTTATAACAGTAGCAAATAAAATGTTCAAAATTTCTTCATGTAAACGAACCCATTAAAATAAAACAAGAAAAAGCGCAAGACAAATCTTGATTAAAAAGAAAAAAAAATGAGGAGCACCTGCACTGCAGGATGTTGGAGGATCTTTCTGGAGATCTTTCAGCTCTTTCAGAATCCGTTTGGAAGCCATCTCACCAACCTACAGATCTGAATCAAAGAAAAATGACAAATAACACCACCAATATTAAAAGCTAAGCGTTTGAAAGAATCAAACTGAAGAATAAGATGGGAATTTGGCATAAAGATTAGAACTTTATCATACCCAGATGAGATTGGCAGATGAAATCAATTTTCCTATAATTTTTTTTTTTTTGGGGAATTACTTTCCTTCCTTCTGTTTCCAGCTGCGATTATTGAAGGGTAAAGTGCCAGCCAGCACTCATTCTGACTTTTTGTTTCTATTATTTTATAATAGGAAAATAATAATAAAAGAAAGAAAAAAAAAAGTTAATGGCTGTGGTTTGATTGATGTGACCTGGTAGCCTACTCGGATCCAGCTGGCTGTATTCTATTGGTTGAAACGGATTCCTAACGTCGCCGTCTCGTTGGCCCACGGATTAACTTTATTCTTTCTTCATTAATGGATTCTTCCATTTTCATTTTCTTTTATCTTCATCATTTTCTTATTATTTGGCATTTGGAATAAGTTGGTATATCACCATCAAGGAAATCAAATCAAAATTTTGTAGCAAAAAAAAACAAAAAGATGATTCCTTAAGGATGATAATTTTGAGAACAATTTTTTTTTCTTTTTCATTTCAGTAAATGAATCTTTGGATGGGTCATCATCAACGTTAGATGCAACTTTCATAGCTCCAATATTTTGCCGATATATTTATCCAACTTATGTATTATTTTGATTATAAACAAAAAAAAAAGACAATTACTTTGGAAATAAGGAGAAATGATTGTTTTCTTTTCCGGTATTACGAATGAATTCTTAATTTTTTCAATCTCTTGTGTTCCTTTTGTTTGTAACCTTTTAATTCACGAAATCCTAACATTTCATTTTTTTATTTTATGTTTTTTACATACAGAGGGAAAACTTTCTCAACATTAGTTTTTACATTCACGAGACTTAAATCCGAGACCTCACTTAAAAAGAACCAAAGTACCTTACCACTTTGGGCAAACAAGTGTAGGTAACTGTAACGTCTCATTCCACCTTTAAAATAAGAAAAGACCTCATCTTGGTACGAACTCGTTGATACTTTAGTTAACAAACAAACATCAATACTCGAGTGTGCATCATGAACTCATGAGTTAATTTGATGTTTTCCCCACGTATATATATGCACTAGTAATAGATCGATACAACCTCCAAGAAAAGATGTGTAAAGGTGTCAACTGTCAGTTGAAAATACTCAATAGGTTTTCAAAGGGTCATACCCTCACCCTGCCTATGGTATCATACTGCATTATTGTGCTTTTTAACATTTCAACACATTTGCATTCAAAACTCTATGGGTTTAATAACTCCTGCAATAATAATCCCCCCCAAGAAGCTGTTTCCAGACATTGACAATGTCTCTCCTGTAGTAGCCCTTGGATTTGCTGCTAATCACCCGTTGTTAATGGCATTAATCAGGCCGCCTTGTTCAGGGTTCAATACACATAAACCGGCCTGCACCGAAATTTGGAGGTGAAAAGTGTTAGTGATTGTATTAATTAATCTCAAGGACATTATTGCTGCTTAATATCCTAAGAGGAAGGAGGAAGAAGGGTCTAAATGTACTCCCTTCGTCCCAAAATTATTCTCCAGTTTGAGATTTCACTTTTAGTACAATTTAACTAAAAGTAAAAATTAAAACTAGACAATGATTTCGGGACGGAGAGAGTAGTAATTAGTGAGGTTTGAATTCACGATCTCAAAACCAAATACATAGGGCTCAACCAACAATTGCCAGCATTTTGATATGTGGATATGTTGAATATGATCAGAAGGATGGATTTTTTCTTGTTTTGGATGTATGAAAAATGCCTCAATCAAAAGCTAGTTATGTTGAATGAATCATTTGGAGAAAATGGTAAACAACATGCAATGATGCAAGCAAATTGTGGTGAAACAACAATCTAACAATGAAGTAAATTCCATATTTTCTTCCCATTCATCTTCTTCTTCTTTTTTTTAAATGACTTCAGATTGAGATGAATGCAACAGAAATGAGAGTTTATTTGGAGAGAAGTAGTACTAAGAAGAACACACTTACATGCGAAAAACAAAGACTTTGCAAGAGGGCTTGCCACCACTTTGAATCTCCTTCAAGCTAAATTCACCACAAACAACTTCCACGCCAACGTTTCCAGTGCTCACTCCATCCAATTCCGCCCCGATTCCAGTCCTGATCTCCACCTTCATCATCAAGCTCTTGGCCCTGATTTGGTCCCTCAACTTTTTAGCATCCTGATCATTCAATCCCTGCTTCTGATGATTCCCCTTTATCGAGAACTTCATAACCGTAACATTATTAAATCCCTGGATGAACCCTGGAACGGTTTCCTGACCCAAGTCTAATTCCCCTGTACGCAGGCCGCTCCCCGTTAAAAACATGGATATTTTGTCGTACACGAACTTCATTTTCTTGTTGTTGTTCTTCAACTCGAGCCCAATATCAATCCTGGAATCCAATTGCAGGCCGTTTTTAGCGCTGACGACTTCAAATTTCTCGACCTGGAAGGATTTCAGGCTGACTTCCGGGACCCTTGGCTCGTAATAAAGGTAAAAGAAACCCCCAAATGAGATGAAGAAAAGGGTGAGGAGGACAACGAAGATGATGAAGCAGCAGCAGAACCTGCAGAAACAATTCCGGCAGTGGCGGTGCTGCTTCTTGTCGGGATGAAATGACGGCAGCGGCTTCGGTCTTTTCAGGGGATCCGGAGGTGGTGGGGCGCCTGGTTCTCTGTATCCTGGTGGTTTTGCCAATGGTTTTATCGCCTCAAAATCTGACATTTCCATTCAAAGTTCCCCAAAGTCTGATTATTGCTACAAACAAATTGCCATACAAAAGAAAAATCAGAATCAAATTTTTTCACTAAGAAAATACAAACATTTGAAGCTGAAATTAGGCAGAGGGTTCACAATTCATAAAGTTAAAAATCAAGAAAATGTTAGCGAAATTAAAAGGGTTTTACCCTTTAAAACCTATAAAGATAAAACAGTCAATTGCACGTCAAAAATCTATTTTCTCAGCTTTATGACAGAATTTACCTAGGAGAAAACTGGAATGTTTTAAGCGAATCGGTTAACAACCAATTCCTTCTTCTTCTTTTTTTTTTCTTTTCTTTTTTCCCTTTTATATCCTGATAAATGGAGTTTCAATAAACTAAATGCAATTCTGAAGCAATATATCAAAAATAGATATAAAAAAAAAGTTGAAGATGATAAAAGATAAAGGAAAAAGAATGGGAGTTTGGGGTGGAAGAGGGAAGGTGGAAGGTGGAAGAAGGGGGAAAGGGGGGAAAAAGAAAAAGAAAAAGAAACTCCTTTGATATATGGTTTTGTATCCTCTGTTTATGTTGTGTTGTTGTTACTAACATAATAACATTGTTAAGATGTGTTGGGTGATGATTAAGGATTGGAGTTGCGTTTATTACGCTTACTTTTTTGTCCTTTTTCCGAACTTTATTCAATTTGTTAAATTTCACAAAATTAAAGGTATGTTTGTTTCGTTTTTTTTAGTGTGTGTTTTTAAGTGTTTTTTGTATTAGGAATGTAAAAGAATGTATTATTAAAAATGTAAAAATGTATGCTGAGATGAAATAGTTATTATTAAAATAATTTGAAAAAAAATCCAAAAAACCAAACAAACAGAGCCTTGGAACCCTCGTACTTTCGTAAAAGTGGTTTCATGTGCAGTAAACGAACGAACTAATTATGTTTGGACAAGTGATGAAACCCATCAATTGAAGGGAAACGACTACCACATTTTACTCTCATTAGTCAACCACACACACACACACACACATATATATATAGGTCATGTTTTCCCGTCAATAAGATTCCTAGTCCATTCATGTACCATCCCCATAAGTCCACAAACCATCAAACGTGTTTAATTACGCCAAATATATCTATTTTTTAATGTACGTAATCCAAATGTTTAAATTATAAATTCTGTCTCAAGCCTTTTTCTAAAGGATAAACTTTGTCTAATGTACATCATCATAAAGTGCATTATAGAAATAAGCATGATAAAGATCTCATACTAATAACATTAATAATTTGGTTACTGTTATTAGTACTGAAAATTGATTCCGATCACAACCTTTCCTTTTTAGTTTTTACTGGAAAAGAAAAAGCACAAATAAGAAATGTATTCTCGATTGAATCCAGAAGGAATCATAAAATCTCAGAAAAGGAAGAAGGAGTTTTAGTTGGGCTGCTTCCTCCACTTTTGGGCTTTATCCCTACTCAAAATGTCCAAAAAGATTCTTTAAGAGCCCATCACTTATTACTCTTCCAGCTTCGCGCCCACGAGTTCTTCCATGGTGAAAACGGGTCCCCCCCCCCCGCAAAACCGAATAAGAACTTCAACCTCAAAGGCGTTTAGGCTTCTTCAGTTCTTCTCGCTGGATTGTGAATTCAACTGAGAGATGGTTCAAATGGAGTTCGTAAACCCTGAAGGCCTTCGTTTGGATGGCCGCCGTGCTACAGAGGTATCCTTCTATTTTTCTTTTTTCTTTCTGATGATAATTTTGTTTCAGAATTGCCTCTTCTCTTTGGCATCCTTTGGTTCATCTTTTATGTACTTCAAATTTCAGATGAGACAGTTTCGGGCGGAAATAGGGGTGGTTTCTAGAGCTGATGGGTAATTGATTTATCTCTTCTTTTTGTTTTTTTCTTGGGTGATGTTATTGCATTATCTTTTGGGGAAAATATTCAAACTAGCTGTAAAGAATGGATCTTTGGAGCGTTTCGGAGCTAATTGGCACTGGGTTTTTTTCAGTTCTGCTGTTTTTGAGATGGGAAACACTAAAGTGATTGCTGCTGTTTATGGTCCAAGAGAGGTTCAAACAAAAACCCTGTCAATTTCTGTTTATTTGATATTCAGACGATGTTATTCTTGGTCCGGATTGTGTTATCTTTTGGTTTGTTTTGCTATGGAATTATCATCATTTAGCAATCTAGGTGCTCTTAGTTACATCAAACGGAGCTCGATTAGTTCCTGCTAGTGAGATTATCCCCAAAAACAAGAAGTTTTAGGTTTTTCTATTTTCACGGTTCACGATCAAGAATCTTATCTTATGTAGTTTTATTATTGGTTATGATAACTCTGCAATTGAGGTGTTCTAAGGAAATATCCCTATTTTAATGTTTTGAAGAAGATAATACGACTGAACTACTAGCAAAAATCACTAATAGCAACAACGTTGAACGATTGACTCCAGCTCCGGGGTAGTTAATTCCGGTGATAGTTTTCTTCTTTGATGCAGCTGAAACCTTCATGATGTGTGCTCATTAATTTTTTCTTGAGCATGACAAGTAACAAATTCGTCTGTGTGAAAAATGGTAGACATGACAGGTAGAATCTAATGCTTTCTTAAGGCCAAGCACTATGATATATAACCTTCCTACTGTATTTTTTTTTCCTTCTTTCTGTTCCACTGGTGATGCATCTTACCTCACGAATTTATTCGCCCTTGCTCTCTATCTATTTCAGGTCCAAAATAAAAGTCAACAAATAAATGACAAGGCAGTGGTAATATTATTGCATCATTATTTGATAGGTTCTGTGGGTATCTTTTTCTTTACTTTTATCTTGATTCCATTATACTGGTGTTGAAATTTATTCAGGTGCGTTGTGAGTATAGCATGGCTAATTTCAGCACGGGTGATCGCATGAGGAAACCAAAAGGCGACAGGTAAATGCGTCGAAACCCGCTCGTCTTTTCCATTTTTGTTCTTTTCCCATTCAGTTTATTTCAGTTGTCTACAGTCTGCAGTAGAAAAGAGAGATTAATAAACTTGCACACCCAACTTGTTGTACTTATTAATCTTACTAATTTAGGAGGACTGTGAACAGTTTTTCATTTGCAACTTTCATTTTTGAGAATGCAGGAGGTCTACCGAGATATCATTGGTTATCCGGCAAACAATGGAAGCTTGCATCTTGACCAATCTAATGCCACGGTCTCAGGTTATAGGATTCATAAATGCAAATAAGAACTGAGTCAATATATTGATTATGCTTCCTTATACTGTGTTAGCTGCTTTGCAGATAGACATATTTGTCCAAGTTCTACAGGCTGATGGAGGTATTGCTGAATTTATTTGGGCATCTTGGATTTCTGTTCTTGTTTTGCACTTTCGTTTTAGATACTGTAAATTCTATTTACTCCAAGATCCATCTTCCACAATCATGCATATATTTCAGCTGTTTGATATACTTCAGGAACAAGGTCAGCCTGTATAAATGCCGCAACTTTGGCTCTCGCTGATGCTGGTATTCCAATGCGTGATCTTGTTACTTCCTGTAGCGCCGGGTACCTTAATAGCACTGCACTTCTTGGTAATCATCATTAACAGAACATGCTCATCCAAGTAGGACTCGTTCATTTACTTGATTTCTGTTACGTACATGGTTAAGTGGTTCTTTTCAATTGGTCAGATCTAAACTATGTGGAAGATAGTGCTGGTGGTCCTGATGTCACGGTTGGATTTCTCCCGAAGTTGGACAAAGTGACTCTACTTCAGGTTCGTGTCAGTTCTAATGAACAGTAAATTAAGAAGTATAAGAATTCATGAAATCTCATTTGCATTTTCAAGATTGGGTTTTGACTGGAAATAGCTGAATTATACTAGGTGTCCTCTTTCCTTTGATTTTGACACTTCTTCATGCTCTCTCTTTTATTTTAAAACCACAGTTCTGAAGGATGGAATGTCTCTCTTGGATAGACTTTTTGCATTCAATATACCCATCTGAAATTTTTTAAAGTTTGCTCGCGTAGAAGATTCAATTAATTCAAACGAAAGGGTTGAATATGATGAAATTTTATGCCGCCTTCATAAGTGCAGCTTATTTTACCCTTTAAGTGTATTTGGGCTGTAATCATGCATAGAAAACCATTGTTGCTTCTCATTGTACCATAACAGACAGACTTTATTATTATTATTATTATTATTATTATTATTTTTTTTTTGGATGTAGATGGATGCAAAATTGCCACAGGATACGTTTAAAAATGTGATGGAACTTGCTATTGAAGGCTGCAAAGCTGTGGCGAACTACATTCGGGACGTAAGAACAATGATATTCACCACTTATGTGCTCTTTCGATTTTTTTCATTCTCCTTTGCCCGCCTCTGTAAACTGATGTTTCTTCAATTCTTTATGTACCAGATATTAATGGAGAACACCAAGCGATTAGAGTGCCGGAGGGGTGTATAGTTGCAGCAAAGGGGAGTAATGTAATGCGTCCTAGACCAAGTTTTAGCTACTAGTTAGGCCCTGGTTCTTGAATTTGTAATTTAGTGGGATGAGCTTAGCTTTATTGTCCGTGGATTTTTCAGCCTCTCTACTAAAAATCGGGAAATCTTGATTGACTGCAAATAGAAGGCTCTACGGGGCAACATGTTCGTTTTTATGTTTTCTCGTGTGTACGGCACTACTAATTACGCATTTTAAATTAAGTCTCGTTTTATTTTGAATAATTAACTATGCTAAAGTACATACAATGATTATGTGTTATTTTTTTTTAATCCATTTATATTCTTAAAATGATTCAACTAATAAAGATGTTGAAAACATAAAACTTTAATTGCGAGGAGAAATTATACTACAAATATAGGTAGGAAAGGCTGCTTGTTATTGTTGTTGTTTTATTATTATCATTGGACATAAACTTGATACTCCCTCCGTCCCATAATTATTGTCCAGTTTTACTAAAATGAAAGATTTTATTTTTGGTCAAACTTGATTATATTTTACCTTAAACAACCGGATATATCCCTACATAAGTAATTGTTTTACCACTAACATTTTATGGATAATGTTTTTTACTTAGGATAAATGTGTAACTTGATTCATAAAAAGTCAAATTGGATAATAATTTTGAGACAAAATTTTTTGGGCAAAGTGGACAATAATTATGGAACGGAGAGAGTACAAAATAGATAACCACGGTTATATGACAGATAAATTCTTTTCCCAACGTAAGATCCATTCTTATTTTCCTTTGATTTACTATTAACGATAGACATGCAACAAATTAGTATGTGAAAACAAACCATTTATTTACGAAATAATAATATTTTTCCTTAATGATTATAAAACTCAAATTCTCTATGTTTCTTTTTTGGAAAAGTTCTTATTAAGGACGTTGCAACTTTCATAATTCTAGATGAGGGTGTAACATTTCCAAAATTCCTAGTAAGGGCGTAATAAATGTCAAACTACAATAAAATAGTTTCTTGACATCTCTGTCCTTTCTATGTAATTAGTAATGAGATGTTTTTTATTCTTTTTCTTGGTAAAATATTACACCTATTATGTTGGATGCTTCTAATTTTTTATTAAAATATTTTTCTGAACTCAACAACACAAACTATATTACTTTGAGTTACATGAATTTCTATAATTTTAAAATCAATAATCTTAGTGGAAAAAAAAAGGAGATGAAGAAGAAACAGAAATCTCAGCATATTATGGTGCTTTCGTATCCCCCAAGAGGTGTTCACTGTAGAAAATGAGAGTCATACTTTATATTTAGTAATAGTGTTAGTAGTGTAGTAGATAGAAAGAGATTAATCACTTCAGCTGAACCAACCGCATCTTATTCCATGTCGTAATTAGAAAGAACTTTAAACCAAAGAAAGTAAAAAATTTTATGGTTGTCATCGAACGTTTGTTTTGTATGCTTTCGATTTACAAAATTAAAGAGATTGAGATGTACATGTGTTTTTTTTTTTTTTTTGCCCCTTTATAACAAAGTACCTCATTTTTATGTTAATATTGCTGATTTTCATTTGCTTTCGAAAATAAATTATTTCTCAGTGATCACGAGAAATCATGCATGGATGCATCTTATTTGAGTATTCTTCAAAATTTTTAGTGGGAACGTAATTCCTAAAGTTGTTAGAATTTAGTACTAGAAAAAGTTAGAGGACTGTGAGTTTCTGAATCCTCCAACCATGTTTATAAGTGAAGAGTTATTCAATTTTGGCTAGTCACGTTTCTTAACGATGATTGAACGTTACGTACTATTTCGTTTCTTTCATTTTTTTTTATTTTGATTTTAATTTTTTTCTGAATACTTTACCTTCTAAAACGATTTGAACATAAGACATCAATTCGACTCGAACACGACATTTTTTTTATGCTTATGGTAATAACATAAATAAGCCCGAATTATTTATTTTTTGGTCAAAACCTGAGCTATTTATTTCGGTAAGAGTAATAATATAAATATACCATATCAAAATTATTATAATTTTTTAAGTACTCGAATAAATAATCATAATCATACGAAAATAGACAATTTTTTTCTTTTTTTTGGGGTTGGGAGGAGAGAGTCTAACTTTAAAGTTGATAACTCAATGGTTATTATCTTTGAACCCAAATTAGCAGGTCCAGACTAATTCATAAAAAACAGGCCAGTATGTGTGAAAGCTGTATCAGTAGATAAGTGCCAGGAGTGGCTGGTAAAGAGTAGTTCATCAGCTGCCAAAATATTTTTGTTTCCTTGGATTAATTTTTCACCAAATCCAAGATTTCTCGTACTGATTATGTGATTGTTTTGTTTCTCTTTTTTTCGTGGTTTAACATAGAGAAGTAGAGTACTTATCAATATTCTCCAATTCCCGCAATATAATTGACTTAATCGGTACATGCGAGGCTAAAGACAGACTGTATTTGGTTCTACCTCAATACCTTGGAAATTTGGCCTCCAAACCTGGTAATGAAACTCAACACAAACTCACTCATTTAGTAAGTAGTCATCAAAACTTGAGAATTATGCGTTGATCGATCCTAAATTCAGAGGGGGGGGGGGCATTAGCTTAAAAATGTGTGTTTAACATTACAGATCTTCTGTGGGGTGAAGCTCTAACCCTCATTGAAGAAATTGCTTCGGCTGTGGCCTCACTTTATGAAAGGAATCTAATGTACTTGATATGAAGCCCCAAAACGTTTTGGTGATCGACTGAGGTAAAACACCCCATAACTGAGAATGGTTTTCCATTGGGCGTATTTGCTCTTACTTCTTCTTGGCTGTACTGAATGAAGACTATTGCCTTCTCAACTTTGATTACTGATGTAGTTTATCCAAGGGCGGCTCAAGGTTTTTGGGGCCTAAGCCAAATTCTGAAAATCGAAGTCTTTTAATAATAAAGAAATTTTTTTCAAAAAAATTAACCCTTCTTATTTTTTTGGATTTGAGACCGGTAGCTATAAACCCATGATCCTATAGCCTGTGAAGTAAAAAAATCTTTTATTCTAAATATGATTCATATTAAGTTTATCTTTCTAGCATTTTTTTAAAATATTATTTTTATTAAGTTTATTTTTTCAAACTATTTTGGTCGCAAATTCTTTTATAAAATGTTCATGATCTTTCTCTTCGATTAAGTCTTTTTCTATTAATATAATAGTCATTCCATATAATCTGTCTCGTGACATTGTTGATCTTAAGTAATCTTTTATTAAATTAAGTTTTGAGAAATTTCTTTCTGCTGAAGCAACTTTTGCGTGAATAATTAACATTATCTTACAGGCAAAAGGGACTTATTTCTTTAAGTATGTCAAGTGAATTATAATCTTTGGCATTTACATTTTTCCTTAGAGTTTTAGTTTTGTAAAATAAATCTAAACCGCTAATATTTAAACTATAATTGTGTTTTAAGGAGTTTTGAACGTTAAAACAACTTTTTTATACACACATAGATACACATATATATACACACAGGTGTGTGTGTGTATATATATATATATATTATATATGTATATATACATGCATACATGGGACCCTCCCAATTATGAGGCCTTAGTCGATGGCCTATTTTGTCTAATGGGAGAGCCGCCCCTGAGTTTACCTTATCAATATTGTTGTAGTTGGCAACTTTTTCAAGTGTGAGACTCTAGGTTTCTGTAGTGTAATGGGTTTAGATTACCATTTACGTATCATGACATTTTCATCCATATTAAAAAAGTCGGAAATGGTCATATATTCTAGTTCTACAGTAAACCTCCACCACCATCAAATTTTGGTTATCCTTAGTTGAGTTGATTGTTTTATATTAGCTAATTTTGAATGATTATTTTTAATTAATCGATTAATTTTTCAAGTGAACACAATTAAACAATTTTGTACTAATTTATCAATTACGCTAGAGTTTGCTATAAAATGTGACTTGACTTTTGGATAGATGAGCCAGTACTGGTCTCTAATCTTCAAAGAACAACCAACTTTCCAAACCAAAAAAAAAAAAAAAAAACCCGCCGATGATTCCTCATAACAATGCGCCTCCCTTGCAAGCATATAGCAAGGGGCGGTCTCGAAACGATGTTGACTCTATTTTTGTGGGGATTATAGAGATAGTGACCAACATGCGAGGATTTGATGATTAGGTTTCCATCTACAGACTATTTGGGAGATGCAATGGAGCCGATTGGGAAATCTAATTTGATATTGTACTGTTTCACCCAATTCCATGATGAAGCAGCAGTAGTAGTAGGAGAAGAAGACTTATTCAGAGTCCAAAGCTCAAAAACTTGAGTTGTCTGCATAAACTTGGCATCAGTGAGGTAGAGGGTGCCTTCTAGATCGATCAATTGAATGGATGTCCCAAGCACAGAGGGTTGTCGATCAGGATGTGATTCCCAAAAAGGAGTTGCAGGAGAATTTATGACTTCGAACTTTTCAGTTTGAAGATCTAATGAAATGATGAGTTCTAATTTACCCGGGACAGGAGGCACATGTAGTTTATTATAATAGAAAACACAGTTACTAATAAGCCAATAGATGACATTATGGATCAGAATCCCTTCATGTACATAGCGAGGACAAGGTTCCTCTATTGCTTTCCATGCATCACCCTCCATCCTTACACTATTACACCTCGACGTCGTACTAAAGCAGAGTTTATGTGCTGAATACATTATGGTACCTGACCTCATTCTCTCCACTTTGGTCACTCTCACCACTACGTATTCTATCTTAGAAGCAACATATCCAAACACCAACGAATCCACACTTTGTCCTCCTCTCTCTAAACACACTTCCTCAATTGAGACTGGTGAAGGGAGCTCTTGAAATTGACCCCTCCGTGGGTTGCATAATAGGAAAGTGTCCTTGTATTTGAAGCACACTAAATCACAATTGATTGGCAAACATAACGTTTCTCTTCCAAACACCATGTCAGGATAAAGCAGGCTACTGTTAATGTAGTAGTCGTCTTGTCGTCCTTTTTTTATGTGTTCAACCATATTGTTATGTTGTTTTATGCTAGTCGTTGTAAATGTTGCACAGGACAGCCTTTTCTATCATCCCAAGAGTTATTCTGGTTGTAGTTGCCAACAAAGAGAATGAGGTTGTGGCTTCTTGACATGGACCGATCCCAATGCATGTTCACGAATCCAGGGCTGCATATCGTCTTTCCAAATGATTTGCAAACACATCGACATTTGGCTAAGTTTTTCACAATTCATTCCCACCAGCACTTCAACGCACACATCCTGAGGAAGCCTTTCCCAAGGGAAACCTTCTTTTTTCCCATTCTTCTTCTTCTTTGTCATCAGTGAGCCACATACAAAGTTCAACAATTCATGAAACCTCCCCATAATATCTACCTACTTTGATCTTTTTTTTTGTCAACCATGTTGTATGGTGTTTTTTTTTTTTTTTGAAAAAGTGTTGTATGGTTGTTATACGCTTGTTTAGAAAGAAGGAGGGTAGCGTTTTGTATCAATTAAGGTTCCGGATTGAATTTGTCAAGGTTATGAACTAATCTCTTCATGTGATTTAGGACTATGGTTAAGATATTTTAGCAACCGTCATCTAAATTTAGGCTTCCCTATAATGAAACCAAAAATGCCTTTCTAGTTTTCTCCCTTTGAAACATTCTAATAAAATCTCGCATGTATCGCATCTGGTTTATATATTCTAAGCATCCAGATTGGTAACAAAATAAGGCATAGATGTCAAAGAAAGAATCAATATCTATGCGCAATAATTCAGTAGAAAATGCCTTACTTCTTCTTCAAAAGTACGCAAAAGAGAAGCCAATGTTAAAAACTATTGGCCACAGCAGGAGCACATCTCCTCTGTCCACCCGAGATAGACAAAAGGAAAACAATTCCAAATATAATTCCATGAAACTCAAGTAGACACATACATGATAAGCCCATAAGATAAAAAGAAAACAAGAGGGCAACTGCAAAAGCAGTAAATCATGCTACCCAAATAACCAACAACTATGGCTACACTTGTAGCAAATCATGCCTACCCAAATGTCCTTTGACAACCAAGTTAAAAAGGTCCTAATAGCAACCAATCCATGATTCTTCCTGCGGTAGGTTGATGGCGATATCAATATCACATGCAGTAGGTTGATGGGAGATCAATACCATACTTAACAAAAACTTACATCATTAATCAAATAGAAAAAACAATTGTACAGTAAAACTAAAATGTGACTGACTTTGGGGTCATTGTTGTCTTCTTTGGGTTCTCTTTCTTCTTCAGTGCATTTAAGAAGCTCCATATGACCTCGGAACAGCGGAAAACTTCTTGCAGTTGGGCAAAAAAATAAAAAAAATAAAAAATAAAAACAAAAATAAAATCACATCCTGAAAGCGAAATTTGATCCATCACCCAATTGTTAATGTGCTCAATGTTGGATTTTGCTGATATTTTCTCTTCTTGGTCTTCAGAATGCTGTTTTCAATGTGCGGGAATTCAATTCTATTGATGCCAAAGTAGAAACATATATACATAAGTTGGAGTTTTTAAATTTGTACAGATGTCGTGTTTGCCAAATGCGAACTCTGTTTACAAAATTTGTACAGAGTTCGTGTTTGCCAAACGCGACTTCTGTTTAAATTGAACAAATTCTTGTTTGGGGGTTTCCAATCATGAGCTTTTGATGATGATGCTTCAGTCAAGAGTGTGTGGATTGGTCCGGCGGTTTAATGTCATTTTCCTCGTCTCCTGCTTCCTAATCAGATCCAATAAACTTTCCACTATCATTATGAAAGGCGATACATGATCCATTGCTTTGTTTTGATCTGTCTCGGTTTCAATGCACACAGAAGATTTCTTGTTAATATCCTGAAGAACTTGTCTTGATCACGGACTAATTGTTTGTCCCTCATTTTTTGTGTCACCTCTACTGGACTGGCTGATGCAACCATATTGGTTTCAGCTGGCACCGGAAGTACGTATTTGATCTCTTTGATGACATTATTGTGATGTCTGAAGGGAAAATTATTTATCATGGACCTAAAAAGTAATGTTTTGGAATTTTTCTGAAAGTTGTGTTTCAGGTGTCCTGTAAGAAAAGGGGCAGCAGATTCTCTTTGATGCATCTACATATAGACTTTCGAAATGATTTGCAAACGCATCGACATTTACCTTAACTTCTCAGGCTTTCCCAAGGGAGAGCTTCTTTCTTCTTCTTCATCATCAGGGAGCCAAATGAAAATGCCTTTTCTAGTTTTCTCCCTTTATAACATTCCAAAACAGATAAAACATCGCATGCATCATTTCATGCACTTCGGTTAAAAATCCAGATTGATAACAAAACAAGGCGTAGATATCAAAGAAAGAATTAATATCTAAGCCCAATAATTCAGTCGAAAAAGCCTAATTCATCTTCTTCAAGAGTGTGCAAAAGAGAAGCCAATGTTAAAAACTATTGGCCATGGCAGGAGCACATCTCCTAATAAAAATCCTAACCTCTCCAACAAAAACAGATAAAACTGATACTGGGAGAAGTAAGAACCGACAACACTAGGCTACTAGTTTTGAGTTTCATTTCCCCCAAGAAAGGCTAAATATCAGAACTGCAAGGCTAAATCTGGGAATCAAGATCGTCACAGCAAAAGCTAGATGCTACAACTGTAAACTCCACACGGCCAGTCCATTCCTCTCCCGGCCTCAAAGTGATCGGCTTCTCTATGGCGGCAGCATCAACACATAACATGTGCTTGTACTCTCCATCACCTAAATCAGCCATTGCTTTGGACTTCTTCTCCCAGGGATTCCATACAACTGACAAAACACAGATGACAAGTCAAAATTCAGGACAAGGACCTAAAATAGGATTTTCTGGTGTTCCCTTGCCTTGAGAGAGATTATTACCAATATCCGGCAGCCCTTCCTTTCTTATGACAAATGTTCTCTTCTTCTCATGATCGAGCACTGCAACACAACTGGGACAATTGAGATAGACACGATCCACCTGCAAGCCAATTCAACAATTTCAAATAAAATTCCATGAAACTAAAGTAAACATACATGGTAAGCCCATCAGATGAAAGAGAACAAGAGGGCAACTGCAAAAGCAGTAATCTTTCAACCAAAAAAAAAAAAAAAGAAAAACAATTTATGCACTCTTAACTTATGAATAAAATGAGATCTTTTAACACCTCGGAGACATGTGAAAATTTGCGAGCAACAACAGTACAGCCAGTAAGTACCTCATTTGACCACAATATCAAAACTCGCAGCTAATGAGCTAAATGAACCAGTCCAAAAAACACATGCTAAAATAAACCAAGAGGGCAGTAATCTTTAAATAATGTATTCCTAAACTATCAACCTCCCAGCTGTAGCGCTGCCTAGCATGTACAGAAACATATATTCCACTCTACGTGAAACTACATCACACAGAAAAGGCACTACAGATCTCACCTCAGACTCAAAAGTTAATGCATCTCCTTGCTCAGTGAAGCGTTCTCTTTGGCAAAGGTTATCCAGATAGTCCAGAGTTTCCAGTCCTTCAATCCTTACTTCACTGTGGATCCCCAGTTCAAGTAAATGAATCAAATGAAGAAACCAAGTAAATGAAGTTCCATTTTCGAAAATAATACAAAGGGAAAATTACACACCTTATATCAGAAATGGAGAGATATGTATGGTAACCAAATGAGAAGCTGTATGGTTTTCCATTGATGTTTCTAACTCGTGAGATCAAGGATAAGTTTCCATCAGATGAAAGAGATACCCGGAGACGAAACTCAAAACTGGTTGAGACATAATAAAAGTCTCAGTTAGCAATAGTATATGTTCACTATAAGATAATTACAACGCAATTGAAATGTTACTTGGGAAAGACCAACTCAATATATGTTTTTATTGAGTGATTGGTGGTTATATAGACAAATACACTAAAACATCTTATGGAAACTGTCTAAAATTCTAGGCCTAATCAGTCAGGTTGCAAAACATGCTCAAAAAATATGTTTCAGAACTTCAGAAAGCTGCCAAATGCAATACTCGTAAAATTCATACCTGTGAGGCCAGAACTTAAGATCATCTTCTGAAGGTTTCAGTAGCAAGTCCACAAACCATTTCCCATGAGAAACATTTGTGTGCATTCGTGGGGGGTTTTCATCAATAACCCAGAGTTTGTTCCTTGCAAATCCATGTTGTTCAATTGAACCACTGCCTCCAAACTACAATTCCATTGACAGTCAGAACAATTAACTAATACCAAGTACAAGCGATCATTCATGGTAGCTGTAACTACAAAGTGACATACCTGCGGGAAACAAATTGGAATCCCCCCACGCATCGCTTTTGGAGGCTTAAATATGGCCTACAACATTTACACCAGGAGACATGAGTACACAAGAACCGATCTTCTTTTTCATATAGAAATGACACAGAAACCAAGCAATATATCTTACTGATATGGCTTCTTCTCGATATATGGAAAGAGCCATCACCGTAACACTACAAATTTTTTTTTTCGCAAAATTTTGCCAGATAAGAATTTTGCTCTATCCTAATTTGGGTTTGTAGCCTAAAATTTTTTTAAGCAGTAAAAGTACAACAACATACTGCTAACATTCTGGTCCCTATCACCAAGGTGGTTTGGGTGTGAACTACATATCATCCTCAGATACAACCAGGAAAGTGGGGGATTAACATAACCAGGCAACTTGTGGAATTAAGAACTCAATAACAAAGAATTAACACTGCCAAGTTCATACAGGTAAAATAAAAGGTAATTTGGGCAGCAACAGGACTTTGTTTGTGTTAACAAGGAATAGAAGATATGGACTGAAAATGTGGAAAAAGATTCATCATATTTGAATTGGCAACAGAATAATCCACATAACAGCCCAACCAAGCAAGTGCAGAATATTTATGAATATAAAAGGTCATAAACCACCGACCACATCATCATCTAATACTGACTATTAATACGTTACAAACAATTTAATATCCATAAACAAAATCCATCCTATTAGGGAAAAGTACCAACACAGGTGTGCAGCCATTTTTTGTTATTCAGACTCTTTGGAACAATCCCAACTACCACATTGGACATGGTTTTTTGCTTAGATATACTAACCAAACTTTCCTAACCTCCAGTTAAAATAATTACTGTCATTCTTTTCCGTCTGCCAAGCTCTCAGAATCTGACTGAGATGTAGATATCACATGCATACTCGAGGACTTGAATGACAAACAAGAAATTCAACATTAGCAGACAATGAATTTCTAACGGTTTTGTTACCACCTTGTTGCTGGTGAATAAGAGCTCTTCACCTCGATCATTCCGCCATGAGGTAACCTGACCTCCGTGCAAGCTAACCTGGATCGTTAACGATAAATAAACACCAAATATCAGCATCTGTAAAAAAGCTGTGAAATTACCATATAAAAGCAACTCAATTCCTATAGATGCTACGAAACTTAACAGTACAACGAATTCAATAGAAAAAAAAAAAAAAGAAAAAAAAAAGCATAGATAAGGAAATCGGTCTGATGATCTAACCCGAGCAGAGGCGCCTTGAGCGTTTCGCAGAACTATCTGATCAATCCCATTCCAATCTTTTGTTACTTCAAAAGCAGCTTTAGGATCCCGAACCGCCGCATGCCCCATTTCCTTTAGCACAAAAGACTAACAAAACTCAACCCTAAGTGGTCTGTCTTCTGAATAGGACTTACTCTTTTATAGGCCCGGCAACCCGAATCAAAGTTTCACAACACGCGAAAAATGCGGAAGTAACGGACAGGATTTAAGGGATACAAATGTCAATTAAACTAGTCCAACCTCAATTTTGCAACCACATTAATCTCCTTTCTTGTGAACAACAACTCTATTGCACTTAAACTCGTGAGAGCCTAAGAATGAATAAAGTTCACAACTTCATTTAAACTCTGCCAGCCACCAATACCATAGCCCTTCCTCAGATCCAAAAAACAACCGCAAATCTAGCACTTCTTCTCAAGGCATTAATGACCAACTAAACAGAGTAAATTCCACTCTCTTTAAAAAACCTAGCAAAGAAAGAAGAAGAGGAATACTACACAAACTCCACATGTGGCAACCAGGATGCAATGCTTCAACCTTTTTCCCAAGATTCACTCCAAAGCCATGCCTCAGAAAAATTGTCACATTTACAAGTAAGCAGAGAAGAAAGGGACAGTGCAATGCTTAGGTTTATGAATTGACAACTTCCCCAACAAATGCTATTCAATTATTAAAAAAGAAGAACTTGGATTTCACTCCAAAGAGCTCAGAACTTTCAAGGCAAATGAACAAGCAAACCCTTAATCCCCAATTACACCCAAAGAAACGAAAAGTCCCAAAAAGCACAGAAACAAGCCCAAGAGAACAAATCCCAGAAAATTACACTGAATTCAATAGAATCAAACAGAACCCCCTTTTGCGAGCAACAATTCAACCAACTACAAAATCCCAGAAAGCCACATTCCAACTTCAAACACTCCAAATTCAAGGAACCCAAGAAAGCTTAGAAAATGAGAAGGAAATGGTAGCTAATTATACACAGAAGCAGAGCAAACTGCAAAGCAGAAGAGTAAAAAAAACCTTGACTTTGTACAATGCATGGCGTGAAAATTGGGAGTAAAAAAAAAAGAGAGTGACCGCATGGAACCTGAAGTCATTAACAACAATGCAATTAATTAAACTAACTGCAAGATGGGATTTTTATAATTATAAACTTTAGAATTAATGAAGAAGAAAAACTCAAAAACAGAGAACTGAGAACCTGGCGTTTTCTAAGCAGTAAGGCAAGATTCAAGAATGTGGAAACATGGGATGCTGTGATTAAATTTTTTTAAATTAGTTACAGTGAAGTTTTTTTCCCCAAAGTTATTATCTTTCTTCTGATGGGGTGCCGGTGGTGAATGGTTGTGAACTTGTGGGTATGGGAAGACGTGGAGATACGTGAAGTACAACTCCCTTCTCTTCTTCTTCTTCTTCTTCTTATTGTTTGTTTGTGTACATAAGCAAAAATTAATTGAGAGAAAAAAAAAAAAAAAAAGGTAAAGATTTGGGAAAAAAAAAAAAGGGAAGTTCTTGATCTAATGATGATGAGATTTCAGCAGACAAGTATGAATTTTTTAACATTTCTTTGATCGTGACATCATGGGCGCTCTCACTGCCTGTTTCTCGAATAGAAATTTTCACTGTTTCAAATAATTTTTAATTTCTATTTTATAAGTGAAGCTTTTTTTCCTTTTAACATTTTTTTTGTAAAAAAAAATTGATATTGCAAAACTAGATACTCCTATAAAATTCTGTATATTTTTTAATGTTCCACAAAAATGAATGGTAAGGATTATTAGATCTTAATATTTTATACTTCAAACAAAAAAAAAATGTAATCTTTCGATAGTATTTAAAGCTAATTAAGTTATCAAAAAGGATCGATATGGACACAATACGAGTTGTACTTGATTGTTTTAAGCATAACCTTCCGCTTGTTATTTGTGATATGAAAAAAATAATGTTTCTCATGTCCAAAAAAAATAAATAAATATTCCCTCTGTCCTAAAATTATTGTCATAATTTAAAATTTCACTTTTAATACAATTTGAACTAAAAATAAAAACTTAAATTAGAAAATAATTATGGGACGGAGGGAGTAAACAAAAAATCTTATGATAAAGAAACTTTAAATCTTTTGTTTTCATTAGCTTGCTTCAATCAATGGTGGAGTGAGAGAGCCTCCGTAGTTTTATGGTAATAGTGAAAAGAAAAACTCAACGATCCCTTGTAATTTAATCAGGTGATCAGGTCGTAGATCCTAGCAATAAACTTATCAATCGTTGCTGACAATAAAGTTGATCAATAGCGGGCTGAGCAGCCTCAGGATCTGGAGGCGTTAGGATTTTGTGATTGCAAAGCAAAATGATCGATAAATTATTTTGTAGGGACGAAAAAAATTTCATTTACACTAAAATTTTAATGTACCTCTTAAGAAAATATTCTGACAGGTAGTGAGCATCGCTATTGGTTACTGAGCAACGCGATTTTTATTCTTGTAGGTGAAAAAAAGAAAAATAAATAAAACGATGGAAACTCTAATGTACTTCTTCCTGTCACATTTTGGTTTGTCATAAATTTAATTTAATATATTTTATCGATTTTGAAAAAAAAAATTTAAAAATATATTTTCACGTCCATTGTGTTCTCTTAATTATTAAAAAATATTTATACGTTTTTTTTTAATTCGAAAAATATACTACACGAAACCTACATAACAAATAAAACCCTAATAAGTAATTAATAATTTTCAAAATACAGCCAGAACACAAATTGAACAGAGTTGACATTTATACCGCGATTTCTACGTGAACAGAAAGAACACAAATTGACATTTATCACTCATCCAAACAAATCAAAATTTATAACACTTAAGAAATTCTACATTCACTATATGGAATTCATTTTTCTTTTTAACATCAGAGAAGAGATTAGAAATATCATTTCGCATCACACTTTAATCAAATATAAAATTATCAATTGGAATATTAAATAGAAGAAATGAAGTGTAAAAAAGAAGTGCAAATGACCTTTCCAACGAAGCGGCAGCAGCAACAGTGATCAGCAGCTAGTACTCATGGTGTTGCGATGCGAATTCAAGGAACAAGAAAACTATAACAGATCTTTTTTAAGGAAAAAAAAAAAAAAAAGGAATCAAAACCATGATATAATTTGGCAGAAGAAGGAACTCATGTTTGTATGAGGTATAGTTGAGAATCAAAGAAAGATTATTGTAGTTGGAATAGTGACTCGGGACACGGGTGTCTATCTAGTAATGTCAAAAAAAAAAGGAGAAGAAGAAGAGAGAATTAATAATTAGGATTTTGGTAATATCCGAATTTTAATTCTACAAAAGAAACTGGAGAGTCTTATGAATATGTTGTATGAAAAGAATGTTTTTGTTTTTTAATATGGAGAAAGGTTAGGAACCTACGAAGTTAGGTTAAATTAATTTAATTGATTGTGTTATTTATTTGACATGTAGAAATTAATATGCCAAATATCTAAACGGATCTTAATAATTGTTATATTATATAATAAACCTGCAGGATGGAAAACGCGGTGGATTTTTAGCTAATGGATCTTACTATATCAAATGAGATATTTCATCCACTTAAATTATGTTAATCAAGTTCAGTTAATAACTTCAATAAGTAGAGCTTTGTTGATATAATATATGGTTTCATTTTTCATCGAAAAACGGTTTGATAGCAAAAGAAAAAATAAAGAATGAGTAACAAAAATTTGCGTTTTCTCTGTTTCTTAAATAGTTTGCTTATATTGAATTAAAATCTTGAACTTACTGAACTGTACAAGCGTGCAATAGTTGTTTCTTCGTACTTATTTTTTCTTTAAAAAAAAGGTTAATTAAGTTAATGCTAGTAAATTAAATATTGATCTCATTAAAAGAATTAACTAATTTGATAATGCATCTTTGTTGTTCCTTGTACGTTTGTAATTGTTAAAAAGCACATGGATTCTCTTGTCAACTATTGATCTCCCTTCATTATACAATGTACTCAATTCGTACAATGTATGAAAAATGTTTTTGTTCGAACCGTATATACATTGTGTATTGATACAATGTATGAATAAATGTTTTTGTTCGAAAACGTATACACATTGTGTATCTGATTTTATTTCCTTTTTTTTTCATTTTCCATGATTTTTTTTAAGTATAATCTGACCAATGAAAAATAACAATATCTATAATCGCCCCCAAAAAAAAAAGAGTGACTGTATATATGTCTGAAGTTTTGTTCCTTATTATACCATCTTTACACAGTTAAGTGGAGATTTATAGATTATTTTTTTTCTGGTACAATGAAAGAGGCATAAGCTTAGTTACAACAAATCATGACATTTCTTGAATAAGAAACTCCAATTAAATCATGTTGTAACTAAGGTATGATTTATAGAATAATTTAGTTATCAGTGTTCACACATTACGCAAAGTTGTTCTGAATAAGTATGAAAACATACTTAAATTAATTTTATTTAATCGGGATGATCTCTTTCGGGAGAAAAGATCTTCGTATTTAAGAACTTAAATAAACTAAAATTAGAAAAGAATGATTAATGAAGCTTCAACCTTCATCACCTACGCTCAAACAATTAATTGTGATCAATTAGCTGAAATTTGACCAGCACTTCAGCTATCTAAAGAGTACCATGTTTTTGCCGTCTTAAATGGCCAAATAATTCATGCATGCATGCATGGGGTTGACTTGTTTCAGGTAAGCAATTTAAATTAAATTAAGGGACCACACTATAATTAATTGGTCCAAATATGATACATAGGACGAAGGATTCAAACAATAATATTTTTGATGTACAGTAGATTATGTAGTTGACTATTTGCGCATAGTTCGATGAGTGGGGAAAAATTAGCTAGATGGACCTCTAATTAAACCGTGACGTGAAAATTTGAATTAAACTCCAATTTTTCCAAAAAAAAAAAGAATTAAACTCCAATTATAGAGAAATTGATGATACAAGCCCTAGCCTTAAGAAAAAAGTATCTCAGGCTAATTTGTACTATAGTATTCACCAGTCTCAAAGTTTGTTATAATTTTAATTTTTGAGGGAAAAAAAAGAAAAAAAAAAAAGAAAAGAAAACAAAACTCATGAGTATCAATTAGTTTGGAATATTGTGCGATAGGTTGTTGAATTAAAGTATCATACTTAAAGAGCACAACTCCTGCATTTAGTCACCAAAAATGTTGAGTATGGAAGTTGGAACCTTGAATGGACTGATGTTATTAAGTCGGACTTGGGGAATTCAATATGAATGTTGTTATTAGACTAAATCAGAAAGTGTAACTCTCTCTGTTCTAAAATATATATAATTGTCTGATTTCATATTTTAATTTGTAGTAGTATAATTTGAATTAAATGTGAAATATCGAAGTGAACAATGTAAATCTTAGATGACATATTATGAATCAAAGTTAATTTCAATTTTTTTACGTAGTCAGTAGTGAAGGAGATAATCTCGTTTTTTGACTTATTAGTTTCTAGGTTTGCTGTGTCCGGTACCATGTACAGTTTATATATATACATGGAGGTTCAACATTCAACAAACTAAGGGCTAGGACTTAGGTCTTGGGGAGCAGAATTGAGTAAATGAAGTATTCCGTGGCCGAAGATGTTGGGAAATTTCACGTGAATTTGAAGTTTTGAGCCCCAAATAACCTTAACATATGCGCAAGTAGTCACAAGTAATTTTTGATTATTTAATGAGAGATAGTGATTTCACGAAACATGTGATGCAATGGAACTATATATATATGCTGCAGTGATCTTCGTGACGTTTCCTTTCGTCCTAGAATAAGGAACATAACAATTTTTATTTCTATATAGAAAAAAAATACTCCCTCCGTCTTATAATTATTGTCCAGTTTGAGTTTTTATTTTTAGTTAAAATTGTACTAAAAGTGAAATCTCAAACTGGACAATAATTTTGGAACAGAAGGAGTATATTTTGTGTATGTGCGACTCAAATTATTAACTAAAACACTCGATTAACAAAAAAAAAAGTCATCAACACGAACTGTAAGTGTGATATGTTTACTTGGAAAGACATTCTTGATTTGCATCATATTTCTAAACTGCTTTTGCACCAAAATTCTCCGAACAGATTTACCTCCATATTGATCAAAATAGACATTTTTTCCCACAAAAAAAAAAAAAAAACCAAAAGAAAAAGAAAGGAAGCCTAAAATATCCTTACACATTACATTACGCTTGTCCCTAGAGGATTGATCAAAAAGGTGTATATTGGGATACGTTAATATTTATCTGATGGCTAGCTAGTACGAGTCAATTAACGAAGGGATGGAGAAAAACACAATTAAAGGATTTTTTATTTTTTATTTTTTATTTTTTTTCATACTGCGCACGTTATCCTAAATACATTATACTTAGATTAATCTGTATCGAGCCGAGAAAACTCTCCGACCCAGACCTCGCTTAAGGGAACCAAATCACTCTAACATTTTGGTCATGCAAAGTGTTGGTCGATTAAAGGATTCTTCGAATGACATATGGGGGGACCAATAATGAATCCCGTAATCCCAATTTAATTAGGAGCCCAAGTCTTGATTGGTCCATTCAGCCCAGCCCACAGATAGGCAATCCAATAGGTCTTGTTAATTTCCATCGCATAGTAGGAACAGGAAATAGCACGTAGCCTATTTATGATAATCGTGAGTTCGGGCTCCAATTTGGATTAGGATTTTCCATTCGCCTAATCTATATAATTGGTTCGCCATATATTTTTCTTCTATTAATTACCACTCCTCAAATAATTCTCTTATCAGATTCTAATAGTTGCGTCGTCTGCAATTTACTAATTATTCCAACAACTAACTCTCGGAAGCATTGTTCCTTCATCACAAAGGTAACACAACCCTTAGATTATAGTTAATTTATTATTTTCGTTGCTAATCGGTCGTTTATTTATACCGGGGTCATCATGTGTTAGGGTTTGCACAAGTGTCGATACATGTCGAAGTCCCCCCTTCTTCTTCTTTTTCTTTTCTGTGAATTTTGCATGCAGTTTCTTGACGTTATTATAACCTTATTATTATTAGCTGAATAATTCAACTCGATTTCTTGCAACCCAATATTTACCTGATCAGTTGGTTCATGTGGTAACTAATATAAACTTGTTCTCTCTTCAGTTTTTTCCAAACAACAACAAGAAGAAGTAGAGTTGATATGGGTCATGAATATAATATTGATTATTGGAGATGGGAAGAAGGAGATAGCGATGAGGAAGCCAAGAATAGGAAGATACCATCAAAAGGGTTTGGTGGTTTGCATGCCAATAATTATCCTGCTGCAGATGATGATGATGAAGATGAGGATGACGATGCTCTTTGGGCCAAAGAAGGACACGATTTGGATTTCTCCGATGCTGGTGAGTTTGCATTGCATTGCATTAACGCTAGTTAATCATCATCTTGAACCAACTTTTTCGATTTTTTTTTCATTAAAAAAAAAAAGAGGAATTTATTATTATTTTTTTTTCTTACATTGTGTTTTTCTCTAAAGGATTAAACAAGCGGGATCCTGGTGAAGCCATGGAGGTAGATAGTCTTAATCTATCTACATCATCTTTCTGTAGAAGAAGAGCTTCTACTTCCCATGATCAAGGTACCTACATATACATATATATATACCCACATAATCTCTGTTGCCTCTCTTCAAAATCATCTTCTTTTTCCGTGGATTTTTATCTGAGTTTCTTTCTTTGAAAATTTCAGGAAATCAGATGAGAAACTCTATACGTGGCGACAACCTTATTCCACCGATGGCATTCTCTAGTAGAGCTTCAAGTGCTCAAGGTAGGCCATTATCTACAAGAGCTTCACCTTCCTATGATCAAGGTACTTACTGCCCTTTTTTTTGTTCTTTTTTTCCAAAAATATATTTTCACAGATGTTAGGGTTTGATTTTTATATGAGTTTCTTTCTGTTAACAAATTTCAGGAAATAAGCAGAGAAGCCCTCCTATATCTTCTGGCAGTAATCATCATAACCCTAGTAACGTTGATAAAGAAGACTCCCCACATGCCATGGATGGTGATGATGATGATGATGATGAGACTGATGAGTATGCAAAGGAATTTCAACTAGCTCTTTATGAACAATCATTACTGGATGATGATGAGTTTGAAAGGAATATGCAACTTGCCATTAATCAATCCTTGCAAACCTCTGATCGTCCCGACCTAAAGCAAAAAGGTATGCATACTTCTTGTGCTTTATAAGTTAGTTCAAGATTGAATTTTTACTATGAGACTTCTTGTTTCTTTTTCAGCAAATATTCCAAAAAGACTAACATTTTTCCTTAACTTCGTTCTCAACAACGTTGGTTTAATCTATCTATAGTAGTTAACCAAAGATTAATTAATTTATGTTTTTGACTTCTTTTTGTTTTTTTCCACCCCTCAATCAATAGGTGTATGCAAGTCTGATCCGCTGAAAAAACTGGACAGTCATTGTTTCAAGGAAGAACTCAAAAGGTTTGGAATGGGGGCATCAGGCAATAGGGGAGAGCCAATGGCTTCATTATGCGTGATCTGTGGTGATGATAAATCTACAGGAAACATGAAGAAAGGTCCAAACTGCAGCCATTTTTTCTGCCCGGGATGCATTAATGCTTATGTTTGGGAAAAAATGGAGGGCCAAATTGAGAACATGGAATCCACGACCGCGAAATGCCCACACAAAGATTGCAGGGAAATCTTGAGTGCAAAGCAATGCAGGGAATTCCTCATCACCCCTGAACTTCTTAAAGGTTATGTGCAGAATGAGAATCGTTTGACTAGATTACTCGCGGTGCCAAAGTACTTTAAATGTCCATTTGAAGATTGTTCGAGACCCATTTTGGATGACGAGCTTTGTTTCAAGATTAGGGCCTGCTCATTTTGCAGTAGAATCTTCTGCATGATTTGTAAACGTCCGTGGCATTTAGGATTGACTTGCGCCGAATCTCGGAACCTGATTGAGGAACAACGACGAAAAGAACGGTAACAACTTTCTGAAAAAATTTCCTCCATTTTTTTTTTTCTTTTAACACAGTTTAACAATCTGTTTTTCGGGTTTTGATCTTCACAGGTTATTAGCCTATATGATGGAGCTCCGAAAAAATCTCGGGGTTGAGGATCTCTACTTCTCGGGACCTAGAAATTTGTTGGATTAATCAACACAAAAAGGAGTGCACACAAGTCTTACCAAACGTCTTGTTGAGAGCCTCCAAATTTGGAGCTTGTTCCAGGATGGTTGACGATTGAGGATGGTGGAGTCTTGATCAGGGCTTTGTCCACTTTGCTGTGGAGGATCTTCTCCTGCTTTTGGCTTTTGTAAAGTCCGATTTATATAGGATGATAGACTGAGATGTAACAGTGGTATATTTCTCCAAAAGTTTGCCTTTTGTTTTGGTTTCAAACACTTTTTACATTTTGAGAAAAACCTTTAGCTGATGTGGAGTTACTGTCACAGTGAAGCTTAAGGTGTTTAGTAATTAGGTCTTATCTGGTACATACTTGAATTCAATCCTTCTGGTTTAGTATGTTTCCCCCCCAAATTTGTGTGGATGATGATGAAGAATTATAATGATCAGTAGATGGGCTTATTCAATACAAGACTTCCTGATCCCATTTTTGAGTGTCCCAAATTGTCCTCCCATCATTTGTTTTGGTTTGAAGGTAGTGCAGTTCTTTAAAGCTCACAATTTAAGTGCATCAAAAGATCTCATAATAGTACATATGTCCCATACAAGGACTTGTTTGTTCTGAGTTTTTGATGTGATTTACACCAAAGCTACCTAGCTACCACCAGTTGTAGCGGCCATTACCAACAGCATTCCGAACTCAAAAAATACATCTCAATGCTGTCAAATAGCTCAGTTACATATAGGTAAAAATTTAAGATAAGTTTTAGCTCCTTTAATATTATGTGCAAAACTATCCTCTTTCTTTTTTCTCTTTCCACTACTTACTTGTCAGTTCTTGTGAATTTTGGACTTAAATTATGCCAAAATTAACAATTCTACTCGTGCATCTGAGGCCACAAGATTGCTCAAGTTGCGTTACTTTAACCAGCAGCCACGGCATCAGTTCGAGGGCTAGCATCGAGCAGTTGATGAAGCTTTGCCCCAGAATTAGTGTTCTTCGAGTTGTCGTATCCATGCCCCTCCTCCTCGCTTCTATCTGTGGGTCCCGAGTTGTTTACCCTAGCAAGTAGATTTGCAGTACTAACAGGTTGCACACGGATCTCATTGAACTTGTTTAAGTTCAGATCGGCAGCATGCCCAAGTCTTGCACTCTTCAGTTTCTCCTGTCAAAGTGGATTTAATAATTAGTGAGGTTCCATAGGCAGTCAATGTAAAAACGATGTATGGAACTAGATTAAGGCAATAATGGTGATACCATCATAGTCGCATTTTCAAGCTTGAGTTGCTCCGAACTCTGAGTTAGTTTGTCGATTTCAGATTTAAGCGTCAGGTTCTCAGCAGTCAGTGCTTGCACTTTCTTAGCAAGTTCTTCAGTCTCAGCCTGGACGTCACAAATGCACCGAGTGAAATCATAAAGTGCAAAGAACATCTCTGGGCAAAGCATATTTAGAACCAGAGTACTTAATCCCCTAGTAAAATGGTACAAAAAGTAACCTGTTTTCTCAATCTTGACCTCCGTGCAGATTCTCGGTTTGACTGCTTCCTTCTCTCCCGCTTTAGCTCACGCTCATTCTGAAAATACAGAATTCAACAAATAAATAAAGGACATTACGAGGAAGCCTACTGAAAAATGTATTCAACAAAGAAATGAAAGGACACTGAAAATACGCCTACTAAACAACTAAGTACATCAGGAAAACAGTAGAACCGAAAGCCAACAGATCACAATAACTCAGCCAACTTCAACATCAAGTTGCAGAGACACTGGCTAGCAATATATAATGATAAATAAACAAGATCAGAGCTAAGAACAACCTGCATCCAGACTTCACCAGCTGGACTTGCTTTCGAATTGCCGCCACCGGATGGATTCTTCAGTTCAAGCATTGTGGTCATATTAGGAGAAAGCACAGCCCCATTAACTTTGTCCGCATCACTTGTGGGAGTAACTACCAGATTCATTACTTTGGAAGAAGTTCCATTTGAATCCCCAGAGTGAATTGGGCTCTTTGGTGTCACAGACTTGCCTTCTCGGTCTGCTGCAAGGCATTAAAAAATAACTAAGAAACAGAACACGGCATTTTCCCTTGAACTTGATAAATTTGCAGGGGCATTTTCACTGAAATCAATATAAGTATACTGTAAATAGCTGAACTTCATCTGATTCTAGTTGCGACCAGATGATCAAGGGTGACAGAACTTACTATCATTGGGAGTTCCCTCACGGCTTCTTTTCTTAATATTTTGACACACCTATCATATCACAAGACAAGAGTGGACCATAATATGTTTTACTTCGCAATGTCTGATGTCATGGTTAAAACTACTGAACATGAAAATACAAATATCCAAAGTAATCCAATGTACTCACTTTAGTTGTGTTGCCATCGCTTCCATCACTTGATCCTTCAGTTTCCTCGCTGCACAAAATCATACACAATACAGTCAAGATAGACCAGTTCAAATGAAATTCGGAAGCAAAAGCCATATCCATTGTTGGTCTGAAGCTTCACAAGCAATTATGAAAAAAAATGAATCTCGGTACACAGACCTTTGTGAAATACCATTGTCAGCACCTGCATCAGCCCTGTCACCATTGTTTCCATTGCCTATTGACATTGCAAGCCCATCGAAACCTTTCAGCTTATTTATAAGACTTTTATCAGTGTTTGCCGTTGATGACTTGGCAGGCATTTCCATGCTCAGAGGAACCACAGTCTACAAAGTCACAAGAAAGAATTAATTTTTCCACTACCTGGGATGAAACCATTAATAAGTTAAAGCAAAAGTAATGTACCACAGCTTCAGTCACAGTAGCAGGAGATGGTGAAACCACGTGACCATTTGCATGTGAACCCTTCAGATTGCAGAAAAAAGTTGAAACAAATGTTTTAGATAGTGCCCAAAACCTCAAAGATTGCACGTTAACTTGAAAAAAATGCATAGATGGTACAAAACAATGAATGACTATCCTGACAAGTATGATCCCGTAGATCACTGACAACTGAATTTAGCTAACCAGCTTCTGTCCTTTTTTTCAATTTATTATAATTATTTTTCTTTCTCATTCCCAGTACTATAATTCATCTCAAGACAAATGACTAAATACTTACCAAGGGAACCCCAGGATGAGCATAAACACCCCCGGGAGCATACAATGCAGCATAAGGTGTCCCATAAGGTGGTACCATAGCCTGGAAAGATAAATGGATTAAATTGACGAAGAAATTATCTGGTGTGAAGCAGATAAGAGCAGAAGATACGACATAGATCAAAATAGCATAATAAACTATTTAAATCTACCTGTGGCGGTCCCCACATGTAAGGATGGGGAGGATGACCTGATGCAACAGCAGAGTTGTAATATGGTGGCGGTACAGCAACTCGGGGTCCATAGTATGCCTAAGACAAGAAAAACAAAAGTTTAATCAGAAAAATTTCAGAGCAGGAAACTCTACTGAAATCACAACCATCCACAGAACTAAAAGCGCAAGCAGGAACCTGCATTGTGGCCCAATCAGGATACACATGAATACTATTAGTCTGATCCTGCAAAAACATACAACACAAAAAAAAAAAAAAACACACACACACACAATTAAATTTCAGTGAAGATTTGCGTGGAAGATAAGGCACAAGAATGGGAAACAGTGCTTCATCTGCGATCCCTAAATTTAAACTTGATAATAGAAAGAAAACAAAAATCCTGCTAATGGGTATTAGATTCCAGTGTTCTCAATAATAATAATGATAAAGATGTCCTAAAAACAACTAAGACATCTTACCGGTGCAATGGGGGAAGAGGGTTTCTCAGACTTGGATGACTTGTTCTCTTCACTGTTTCCCATGAGTGAACACGAGAAACCACAAACGGATTGCCCAAAGAAGACAGGCACTTGTTCTAAAGTCACTAGCTCGGATGTTTACACTAGTAATAAAACAAATTGGTCCTGCATAAGCAAATTTAAGAGTTATAACTCCAAATGATAAGAAGGCTTAAGAAAAATGCAAACTCAAACCAGAAATCTCTCTCATAAGTAAGCCACAAACATGAATTACCAAATTGCCATAAAAAAGAGAATATCAAAAAATCAGAACCCCATAACATAGAGCACCATCGATCATCCTCCTTACAATCTTGCACTGACCTCCATCACAAGGTCCACGCGTAACAATTGAATTTTACAGCACAGGTCAACTAATTAACAAGTTTCTACCAATGAGGTCACAATTACCACCTACATGATCCAATTTTGAAGACCAAAATGAACAGCCTCAGATAGAAGTAATCTCGAACTTCTTAATTATTGGGGAGATCGGCAAGAAACAAGTTCAGAAAAGCAAAAGAAACACATCAAATCACTAAAATTGACCTGAATACCACCTCTTTTACAAACTTCCTGAGTCTCCAGGTGATAGAGATTACATAAAAGACTAGACTAAAACAGGACAAACTATGTTCTCAGTGTCATAAATCCCAATCTCTCAAGACCACATAGCCAACAACAGCCAAACCCCCACACATAAATTCATTAGCAGGCAAATAGGTTAGAAAAGTTAAGATACACATCTATGCAGAGAAACCACTTAATGAGTCAGGATTTTCAGATTACTACCATTTAAAAATCATTCCTTTAAGAATCTCCTCAATCTTAACTTGAAACAACTCCGGAATACAAAATACTGAAAAATTAAGTAAGACAACTGCAGACCTTATATACATTCTTTCCATACAATACTGGACAGAGGATTTCAAACTACTAATTGGCTCTGAACAAATCATGATTTGAACAAATTGCACTGATTTATACGAGGGAAAAGGAAAAGGAAGGCAAAAATCCCTGCTAAGATCAGCTACCACGTAAAAAAGTAACAAATTTTTATGGCTCAACGAAGCAATACATAAAATAAACAAACATTAAGCCAAAAACAAAGACTAAACACAAAATTCAAGCTTCCAAAATTTTTAGGAAAACAAAAAAATAACTATTTACTCAGAGATATGCAACCCGCATCCCAAAACTAACAATTATACTTAACAAGATTTAAAAGAGGATAAATTCCCTAAATTCAACAATTCATTCTACCAAACTCGAAATACATACGAACATAAAAACAACAAAAACAGAGAACTTCAGAAACTGAACGTACCTTACACTGCAACCCCGAAAACCCGAGAAAAAAAAAAAGGATAAACACGAAAAGGGCTTCCGTTAAAATGCAAAATTAAGAACGTTTTGTTTCAAAACTCCCGCATTTTGTTTCTCCCTCTTGTCTGTCTTCATGAGAAAAACTAGCTAGAAAGAAAAAGAAGAAGAAGAGAGAAACAGCAAGGTTACTGTTAAGAAAAAGAGGTGGGGCCCAACGAAAATAACAAAAAAAATAATGAAAGAAAAAAGAGAGAGAGAATGGGGCGCCATTCCACGTCACAAAACACGTGTCCGTATGTCAATGAGCAGATTGCGGGGGTACGTATTCGTAGGAATGAGAAGGAAAAGTGGTCCAGTCCAAGTAAATCTCTAATACTATTAATTATTTAATTAATTAATTGCGTAATTTTGATGTCCTCGTTAATTTTTTTTAAGTTTTTCATGTGATATCACTTATAAATTATACATTTCAACACTTTGAATCGAAATTTTTTTTGTGTAGGTAAAATAGACATAAATATTCTTTTCACAAAATGATCTAAATATTGTAAATTTATTGTCGTTAATTGTATAAGATAAGATGATGAATATATCATTTTTAAATTTATGATCCATAATCTAATAAATTAATGGATTGTTTTTATTTCAAACGTTGAAATAATTACAATATTTGGAACTTGTAGTATGGTTCATTATCTAGTTTATGGTAATTTTTTAAAAAAAATCGTTAATCCGTAGGTGTATAAAAATTTTTAAGTATTTCATAATTAGTACACCAAAAAAGGAAGAAGTTTATTTGATACCGAAAAAAATAAAAAAAATAAAAAAGATATCGCAAATTGGGGCCCAGATTGAGCTGGCTGGTGGATGGTGGGGTTTGAGCCAATATATTTATTCCAACATCGATGTACACGTGTCAAGATCGGAGAAGGCCTACGCGTCCAAGTGGTGGAGGTCTTACTGGCCAACTATTGCCCCCAGTCATGTGGCTGACGTGGCCAGTTGTGGGGATTATATTAAATTAATTTAATGCCTTAAAGTAAGAAATTAAATTGTATTGGATAGGGCCTTTCAGATCCGACGTGGGCCAGCTCACTCAGGCTGACCATCCATGATGACTCACCATACGATTTTTTTGGTATTATTATTTTACCCTTAATCAAATCTCTAATTTCGATCTTAGGAGGTGAATCAGCATGAAATTGGATCATAAGCAATTTAGATGTGATGGACAGTTCATTTAAAGTTTCAGTCGAAACTTTTCTTTTTCTCATTAATTTTTTTGGTTAAAAGCTTCAGTCTAAACCCTAAATGCGTTTTTTAAAAAAAAAAATGAGAAACACCAAACAATTAAGGAGAAAATACACGATTAACGTCTTATTATTTTATTAAACATTAAGTCAATTTTTTGAGCTTACTAATCATATCGAGTTCATATACTATAGGAAAGGGTAATTAATTTGATATGAGAATGACATTCAATCTTCTTTTTTTCCAAGGACGTTTATTGGAATTTGTTACTTAATTACACATTAGTTTGGGAACCAAAACTACTTATGTCTTCAAGTTAATGAACCATTTAGACTTCGAACTCAAATTTTTAGGTTATGCTTCTCATTTTTTGCTCAACTAATTAATTGTATTCGCCAGGTTAGATTATACATTCAACAATGTTTAAAAAACTGCAATGGGGTGTAATTATGATATACCAACTAGATTCAATCATGATAAATGTGTTATAGTTTTCTCACATATTTTTATCCCGATGTTTTGAAACCATATCCCCGATTAATTCATATTTAAAATGGGATTTATATTTTACGAAAAATGCTATGTACAACATCACATAGAATTCACCTAAGAATTCAAAATATGAGCAGATCACCAAACTTAGTGATAATAAGAAGGGAATATAGAGGGAAAAGCCGCTGATGAATTCATCAATTTGGATATATAGGTTGTACAAATTAGGGATTTTAGAAAATTATTGTAAGAGGGTTTTTCTCTTTAGATAAGTCTTAAGTACTGTTTTTTATATATTTTTAATTCAATTAATAAATTATAGGTCCACAAGATAGAGAAATTTATTTTGAACTGGAAACTCCAAACTTTTAATTGATTTGACTGCGTACTTAAGTACGTAGTGAAATCATACAAGAATAATTTCTGTATATTAAGTACGTAATTAGGCTTCTTAGGTTAATTTCTAAGTTTCTGTATATGAATTTAAGAATATCATAAAAGAAAATATAAAACAATTGGTCGATCCCGTTAGTGTAAAAGTTAACTGGCCCCGCAAAGAAATTAAAATAAAAAGGATAATTAAATTAATCATATCATTTTTAATTAGAGAAAGAATGTCCTTTGTGAATAGTGATCTTGAAATATCTTTGATCCCTTTTTGTATCTTTTTTCTTCTTTCTAAATCGTTCTTGGAAATTCGGAAGGGCAGTTGTATTTTTTCTATAGTAAACGCACTTCTTTGTTTGGTTTCCCACAACAAAGACCCTCGTTGAATTTTGATGTGAGACCATAAGCAAAAAAGAAAATGACAAAATAAATTACTATAACTAAACAGACATGTACTAGCACAGAGATAAGAATTCACGAGCCACAACTATATTTGGATATAGAATTTCTTTTTAATTGAATGCCTAACAAGATAAACATAGATGCCGCAAAATTCTATTTACGTTTATGCATGACCAAACCCTAGCTAGGGTTCTGTTAGACTATTAATTAAAGTATAAGTACTCCCAGTGAAATCTTTTTTGCGTTGTAATCGTATTCATATTAGAATCAACACTTATTTTAAACTCATCAGCTCATCTAATTAGCTTGTAAAAAAATTATATTCCCTCCGTCCCAGAAAAATAGTCCACGTTGAGTTTTTAAATTTATATTAAAATTAGTACAAACTCAATACGGATTATTTTTTTGGGACGGAAGGAGTACAACAAAGTCCATAAAACTATCGTGATTTCAAAAGGATAATTTAAGAACAATATATGTTATACCCTAAAAAGAAAAATAAAAGAACAACGAATATATATACGACCAAGGCCTTTTCTTTTTGCGGAAAGATATCAAAAATCAAATACCAAGGACTTTGTGCCTATTAATCTGGACATTGCAAGAAGTTCAGTAGACTGATGATTCATCCATCCAGATGGCTGAGTTGGATCGGATGCATCAGTATTTAAAAAAAAAATGGAGTACTTAATTGGCAAACAAAAATATTAACGTTGATGTTAACGTGGATAAGACTCTGTCAGGCCAACTCGGTCAACTTTCAGCTTCCAGAGCTTGGACTTGCATGTTGTATTCAAACTTTCAAAGTCGATTTGGGCATTTGATTACTCGGCTCTAAGTTCTACTCTGCTTAATTAGGTTGTTTTACGATTAAGATTGCAAAGTTGTAACTGAATAATTAAGTTAATAGTCTTAATTATTGAATCAAATTTTCAATTCATAATACAAAAATTCATAGTATTCTTCAGATTGATTCCTTGAATCATTCAACCATAGTGGCTATATATTTTTTTCGTATTTTAGCTTCACTTGGAAATTTTGGATTGTAGAGCTCGAGATGCTTTTGTGAGAAAATTCTAGGACCCCGTCCTAGGATTTAACTATATGGTCTCGTTCATATTTAATGACTAATAAAGTATCAAAATTTTGGTACTTAACAAAAAATCGATATAAACTTTCCAAAATAAATTCTTTGAGGAGGTTTAAAGCCTTGAAATTACAAATAATCCCATAAATTAAAAGAATTTGACGGTCATTAGCCCTTTTACTAATTTTAATGTCTCCACTGACCCTCTACCAAATTTTCCCTTTTTATTTCGTCTTGAAACTTCAAAACATAATGATTAATCAGCTAATTGTCACCCAACCAAAAGAAAAAAAAAAGAAAAAAAAGGAAGAGAAAATCAATCAATTTGATTAGTAAATAGTAAGAAGACCAGTACAAAATCCGTAGCCATGTCAATGTCGAATTTGGAAAATCTGTGCTCTGTATTTCTTCATGAGTTGGAATGGGTGGAAATATAAAAGGATCTAATTCCCGACCAAAACATAAAAATAAACAACCGATCTGGATTACATTTTAGTTGGCATTTGTTCGTTTCCGTGATGTAAGATACGAGGATTTATGTTAAGGATTGTAACTGATAGTTATATTTCATTTTCAACTATGTACTGCGTACAAAGTTTTAAATGAAAATATAAGAAAACAACATTTTAGAATAATTGTAGTCATTCGATTTAATAGTTCGCTGAAGGTCTAACTCTAACCAGTGTCTCATAAAATCCCATCTATATAGGTTTGACGAGTAAAATTTCTAAAAAACAGTAAGCATTTTGTCCAAGTAGTAAAATTATTGAGCCATTTTAATTATGATTATATAACAAATTAATTTATGCTATGAATAGTAAGAAAATATAGTGAAAGAGTACCCGAGCTACCCTATTATCTTTGCTCGCAATCATTTGTATATCAAGGTCAAATGTAATTGACCAACAATTCAACTTTGTTATCAAAATAACGTAATATGTATGGTAATAAAGTTTAATTCTTAAAAAAAAAAAAGAAAGAAGTGGCAATGCACAAATGGTATGAATATAGGTAGCAAAATGACACAAAACATAAATATTTTGAAATTCGTATAAAGCAATATAATTTGCTCATTTCACACCTAATGAAAAAACAAATGAAAACAAATTACACGATAGTATTTTTATTTTTCAAATAACATATGAAATCAACAAACACAAATAATTTCATGATCAAACACTCAAAACTGAAGAACAAAACACGACTGATAAACTGCATTTTTTTTCTTGCATATTGTAAAGTATTCATCGTTAAAAACAATAACTAATCTCCTTGTGACGAATTTTTAAGAGGTGTAAGAAATGGCACTAAGTAATAGGACGACACATAGACGAGCACTAATATGATGAAAGCGTGTTCATATATTCGTAGTCTTTAGGGCGACGAGGAAAGCACTCAAAAATGTCTGTCTGACGCATACAAATAATACACATTTGTGCTTTGACTCCGACTCCTTTTACCTCTCCCCTGACTCAGACTCATCCATCAATCCCGTCGCCACGTCGAATCACCACCGTTGGTTGTTTTTTATTGTTGATTCTCCAAAATCCCTCCGGGCCCCACATTTTTTCTTCTTTGCCTTTTGTCACGTCATCCACACCACGTGTGAGATCTGGAATTCCAGCGTTTCCTTTGCAATTACAACTACGAGTAACAATTAAGTTCATCACAAATTTTGGCAAAAGCTGTCAAAGGTTTGATCTTGATTTTTTTGAGATTTATGGTTCAATTCTCTTAACGTCCGATTGTATATACTCTGATGTAGTAATGTACTCCCTCCTATCCTTAATACAATTGATTTTATCTTAAGTTTCACATAATATGCATTTTTAGGTTTCACCTATTCTTTTCGATCCTTATCATAAGATATTTTTTATTTGTGTTAAGTTTCACATATGATATCTTTCTAATTGAAATAAAAATCTTAAAAATATTTTTTAATAATTGAGAGAACACAAAAAATGTGAAAAATATATTTTTAAAGATCTGAGGGAGTATTAGACAAGCTCCAAACATGCTAATGTCTTTTTAGGTAGGATTTTATTGTAAGATCTTTGGTGAACTATTTTTAAGAAGACCAGATCATTTGCAGCTAATAATAGAACGATCAGGTAACCTCTCTTAACATCTAATTACACTAACAATATAAATCTACCTTAAAATGGGTAGAAACAGGTCATCCACGATTAACTGACAAAAGTATAATTGATTTATAACTAATTGAGTCATATAAATGGACAAAAATTTGATTGACTAAAACCGTTATCACTAAGTGTTTATTAATTGTCTGATACTTAAACTAAACACGATGTTTGTTGACTTAACGTTGTGTAAAAAGGTTGTCTTAGAAAGAACTTTGTTGAAAGATTCATGGATTAGATTGTGACAAGATGTCGACAATATATCAACAGAAAACGTAAACAAAATTCAGAGAAGGGGAAAATCAATGACTTTTCGTTTGAATAGAGGGAGTCATATTCAAAAAAAAAAAAAAGAGGGACTCATAAAGTAAAATCACATTCATTGGTGGGCAGAATTCTCTTTGCCAACGAGGCCTATAAAAGCATCTTCATTTCATACGTACACGGTACACACGTAACTCCTTTTTCTCCAATGAAAAAAAAAAAGAAAAAAAAAAGAGCAGCCGAAGAAAGAGAAAGTGAGCCCAGCCCACCAGAAACCCAAAAGCTGGCCGATGTCGGTGAAATGGGAATTGGCGATCCACCGAGTGATGTGTCCCATGACCACTTGGTTTTCTGTTAAAAGGTAGACCCCCATTTCTTCCACTCACAATCATACAAGGCCGCTACACACGTATGATTTTGTGACTTGACAAGATAACCAAGGTATTACTCTTTTACAAAAAAAAAAAAAAAAGTGGTTTAAAAAAAAAAATACTCTTTTACAAATTTCTCAAAAAAAAAAATAAAAAAAAAAACTCTTCCACATCGATACAAATTATATATAGGATCGAATGTAACGTAGTTGATTTGGTGGTGTGACTCTCTTGTAGGAGGCTGCGAGTTCGATTCTCTCCAAACATGAATAGAAGATTTAGTATGAGTCTGCGAGAGGTACAATCAGAGTAATTTAGGTTGTCAAACGAAAAATAATTTTTACGTTCCGAAATTATAGTTCAGTTTAAATTTTTATTCTTATTTTAAATTTATAAACGAGAATAATTTTTGAACAATGAAAATACAAAGTATATAAAAAATGAAAAACAATTATGCAAATCAGATTTGAAATTTTAGTGCAAACTATTTTGCAAATAAAAATTTAAAGATAATCACTTCGGAACATGAGAAGTATAAAAATAATTTAAGAGAAAAGTATTTATGTTCTAAAATGATTATTTTGAGTACGTTACATTAGTTTTTAAAAATAAAACTGGACAATTTTTCGTTATCAAAAGGGGGCAACCAAATGAGAAGAAGGTCAAGATCTTTGCTTACATCGTGGATAAAATAATAAAAATAGAAATGCAACAATTTTCTTAGAATAATTTTCTCTTTTTAATTGTGTGGTTAAAACCCAGCTCACAACCCATTCACACTAGTACTGCTAATGCACCTTCTTCTCCGGGTAAGTAGATTAGATAGGTGGAGATATTGTTGCCTGGGTGGCCCCCACGTGTCATCATCCATCTCCACGTGGGCTCCCCCACGTGCTCTTCTATCACTGGCTTATGACGATCTTTCCGTGAATGTTACTATGAAGTTCTTCCTTTTGTAAAAAAAATAAAAAGGGGGTGGATTTTGATTTTGATTTTGATTTTGATTTTTCTTACTGTAGCAAAAAAAGGGGGATATTGACTAACATGCGGGACCAACCAAGGTGGGAAGTGAAAAAAAAAAATTTAAATTTGAAATTTGAAATCATTTTTTTTTTATTTTTACATTATTTAATTTTTTTATTATAAAATAATATTCTCTCCATCTCATAATTTTTGTCCACTTTGTCCAAAAAATTTTGTCCCAAAATTATTGTCCAATTTGACTTTTTATGGATTAAGTTACACATTTGTCCTTCGTAAAAAATATTATCCATTAAAATCTTTGTGGTTAAACAATTACTTATGTAGGGGTATATCCGGTTGTTCAAGGTAAAATATAATTAAGTTTGACTAAAAATAAAATATTTCATTATAGTAAAACTGGACAATAATTATGGGACGGAGGGCGTAATTTATAATATTTTATTCTATTTTATTATAAAAACATTTGTTATTTTGATCTTATATGTGTCATTCCGAAAATACCTCTAACTTGGTAGGGTCAACGGTCATCAAGACGGAAATAGTGACGGAATAGTGAAAAGAGATAAAAAAAAATTTCAAAATGAAATATAAAGACTCAATCTATATACATGTTGATGTAGGGGACCAAAATTTAAATTCGGACAAATGTAGGGGACCATTTAAATATTTCTTATTTTGATCTTATATGTGTATTCCAAAAATACCCCTGACTTAGTAGGGTTAATGGTCATCAAGACGGAAATGGCAACGGAACAATGAAAAGAGACAAAAAAAATTTCAAAATGAAATGTAAAGGTTCAATCCATATACATATTGATATAAAAGACCAAAATTTAAATTTGGACAAATATATGGGACCATTTATACAATTTAATCGGATATATATCATATGTAAATTTTAATATGATTATAGATGATTATGTAGATATACATTCTCCATAATCTTTCTTTAGGTATCAAGGATATTGTCGGCAATAGATATGAAAATCTATTCTCCTAATTTCTGTAATGCTTATAATAAAAAAATAATACTCTCTGTGTTCCAAAATTATTTTCTATTTTGAGGTTTTATTTTTAGTACAATTTAAATTAAAAATAAAAATTTAAAGTGAAAAATAATTATAAGACGGAAGGAGTAATAAATAGTCAAGGGTACCTCCATCTTTTCTTATGGTTCATTCTAACTCGTAAGGTGTGACGATAATAATTGTTATATAACTATCAAAATTATCTTAAGGAGAGGACAATGAGGCTTAAGCCAAGGGGTGGGGCCAGGGGCATGGCATCAGAGAGGATGTCATGTAATAAAAGGAGGAGCACACCACAAAGACGGGGTTAATCACGTCCGTTAGATGGGTAAATTAGAGGGGTGGAAGGAAAAAAAAAAAAATCAACTAAGCTGCGTGTTTCGTGGTTAAACCCGTAGCTTATGAATTTGTTTAACCTTTTTTGGATAGAAAAAGAGGCATCATGTGAAGATAGTCTGACGTGGTGGATTCTGACAGGTCGACGTGTCCAGCATGCACATGGGAGAGTTTTACTAGGTAAGCTGGTAGGTGCGTGCGTGTTAGACCCACTGTTGACGTGGACTCTTAGCACAACATTTTTTATATATATATAAAAAAAAACCAAAATTAGCACAACATTTGTTGAATGAGATCCTATCTTGGAAGTCTTGACATTGTTGTTGTTGTTGTTTATGGTGTATACTATACCACTGGATCATTTTGACGTTTTTCCAATTAATCCAACTTTTAATCTTTTATCGGTTTCGGGCCTTTAGGCTCTAGTTGGTTGGTTTTTCTCATATTTTTTTCTACAATTTTTAATTAAAAATTATCTCCTTTCAACAAATATTTTTATATTTTTCATATACTGTTTTACATTTCTAATAATAAAAAAACTCGTACTAAAAAAACAATCTAAACACAGTCTTAAACCTCAAAACTTTCCTCTTTGCTTAGATTGAATTCTTTCTTGGTAGGTTTTTTTTATATCTTTTTTACTAATATATTTCTCATCTCACTGTACATTTCTATATTTTTAATATATATTTTTTTTTAACATTCTCGATCCCTAAATTATAACATTGAAAAAACCGATCCAAATGATTGGTTCATGATTGGACTCGTGACTAAATTGTTAATTTTCTAAGATATATATATATATATATTAAAAAACAAAATTGCTTTTAAAAGTTTTTAATTGTTCATTCTCCTTTTATCGAACTCGCACTTTTATTCTTGGAAGGTATAAGATGAATGTTGTGACATGAGAATTTTGAACTGCAAAACATTCAGAAAGTGTTTCCTAACATAGCGAGCCCCTCGGCAGTCACAATCCTAATTTAACTCTGGTAATAACTTAGAGCATCTACAATCATTCCACTATAATGTGCATCAAGTTTAGAATAAGAATAAAATATTCTAAAAATCTTTTTACACCAAAGTTCTCGATCTCCAATCTTAATGCACCAAATACTTTAAATATCTAATGTTATATGTTAAATTTTATTTTGTGGTTAATTAAAATTTTGTAATTTGTTGATAATTTTGTGAAATTTATTTTTATAATCGCTTTTTATTTAATTGTACTAGTATTATTTTTTTCCAATTTGTTTCATATTTAATTTTAATCATAGCTAAATTTAATTTTTTAAAAATAAATTTTATATTCACTATGAATCTTATTTTGTAAATCTTAACAAAATATTTAATATGATATAATTTTTATAACATAATTCGTTTTACAAATTCAATTACGTAGCAAATATATGTTTATATCAAAGTAAAAGGTACTGCATTAAAAATAATGTAATGATAACTTACACGAAATCTGGTATAACAATATTCATTACACTAAAATAGTGCAGTGATTTGGTATTTTCGTTGGAGTGCAATTTTTACGCTAAAATATCAAATTTAGTATTTTAGTGTCTTGGTGGAAGATGCCCTTGCGTGTTAAAAAAAAAAATAAAATCATATTATTGAAGTAAACATGATTATTTTGTTGTGATTTTATTGTCAAAGTGCGAATTTAAATCTCAAGGCACTTCGTGCTGTCTGATATCTCATCTCTGGGCAGAAAGTACCCTATATGATTGGCCAGCAATCAATGCGTTACCGAAGGAATGTTGTTATCTGTGTGCGTATGTGTTTTTTTTTTAATAAAAAAAATTACATATTCTTTTACCTCTCATTCACATTGATTATTTATAGCTTACAATATAATCATAAAAAATAGAAGTAAGTTTATATCGATTAAAAAATTGATTTAGTTAGTACGTAACATACGAAAATATGAGTACACGGTAAATGTCAAGGAGATGTAAAATTTTACAATGTGTATTTTTTACTACTCCCTCCCTCTCATAATTATACTAAAAGTAAAATCTCAAATTGGACAATAATTTTGGGACAGAGGGAGTAATAAACTATCTAGTTTATCATAATAACATTGTCAAAACATTTATTACTAGTTGGCAGTTTCATACAAACTACTAATTTATATGCATTTCGACCCGTGTGTTTGCTATTTCAGATTTTATCAAAGTCATAATGAAAATTTTATTTTTATTATTACTAACTTTAACAAAACAACTATTGATAGTTTTTTTTCTTAATACTGAATGTGCCAAAATATTTTTTCACATTGCATTTCTCCGCAAGAATTGTCACGAAGGTCTAATGTGCGGTGGGATAATCAAAAGGCCCTATGTATTGCTGGCTGGGCAACATATTTGGGCCTCATACCATCTATGAGCAAAGAGCCTAATCTGGCTAATATAAATCACAGGATGCTAAATAACCAAGCATTTCTCAAGAATAACCAACAATTTGATGCTAAATACAATACATTGATACAAACAAAGTGCACAATTTTCTGGGACAGAGCTGAGTTAGAAAGAAGAAGAATCTTCATTCCATTTTGGTTGAGAATTTCGTGACTGGGGTCAGTTATTCTTCTGCTGAGAGGATCCTTGTACGTATTGCTGAAACTTGTCAGATTTAACCCCGTTCTCGATTTCCCTCTTAAGTTCTCAACAATCCTCCGTGTCATGGCCGTGATCCTCGTGATATTCACAATATTGTTGTGTTGATCTATTTGGATTAGGTGCCAAAGGTTTCGGGACTGGTAATTCGTCCTTATAGATCTGGAGGATTTCTCGTTGCGGCTTGGTTAAGGGTGTTAATTGTCTATCCATCTTGGGCAGCGCCGGTTTGTTCTCCATGGGGACTTTTGACTTGTCTCTTAGTCCTACCGACGCAAAAGATTCCTGGGATCTTTTGAGTGTGTGTTCTCGTTGTATGTGGTTCTCGACAATGGCCCACATCTCCCGAGCATTCTTGGGGGGCTTAGTCGAGAGCTTGACTCGCAACATTGAGGATTTTCCAAAGGGGTTAAGGCCTTGGATAAATCCATTGCGAACATCTCGATCATCAATGTTGTCGACCTGCAAGGTTTCTTGTATGAACCGTCTATGGAAGTCGGTGAGACTCTCATGCTGCCCTTGTCTGATTGAGGAGAGGTCAATGGACATTCGCGATATTCGTTTATTCTGGAAGAATCAGGTAGCTAGTTTGACGGACAGATCCTCAAAGCTAATTACACTCCCTTCTGGTAATTGCCCAAACCATCGCTGTGCTGACCCGGCCAAGTAGGAAGGTAGCGCTTTGGCCATAAAATTCATAGTTGCGTTTCGAATTCTCATAACCCGGACATATCCTTGTAGCCATTGGGAGACATCAGTGTCTCCTGAATATGGTTTAAATTCCTTAGGGAAGTTAAAGTCTCGGGGCTTAGGTTCATCTCGAATGTCAGGGATGAAGGGACTTCGGTCTAACCCTATCTCGATGATCTTTCTCATTTCTTCTCAAATCAAGATGTTCTGATCTCTTGCTCCTTGTTAATCTCCCTAGAAGTATGGCGGATTTTCTCTATGCCTGTTATATTGCTGATGTCTGGGAGGCGAGTACCGATGACGGTGATGGTACCCTTGGTTATAATTGCCCTCGATGTTGTTGTAGCCTTGATGTGGTTCGTGGCCAGGTTTATATTCATCTTTTCGAGGACTTCTTCAATTCCAATTAGTTTCCAGGCGGTTGTGTCCGTTAGTTCACCTTGGAGGGTTCCCTTCTTCTCCTTCAATGACCTCGACACTCAGAAAATTGTGATACTCCCGAGTATTTTTACGTCGGTATGTCGCGTTAAATTCTTCGAGGGCCATTTCGAATGCTGGGTATTTCTCTATGAAAGCATTCCAGCATACGGTGTCCCAAGTGGCGTTTGAGCGATCTTCGTGGGGGGGGTTTTCATACCCCTCGACTTCTTGATAATTCTCGTCTTCTTGGACTTTCCGCTTTCGCCGCTTCTTCTCGAGAAGGGCTAGGGTTCTGCGAGCTTCTTTTTCATTGATCAAATCATTCAACTCCTGTTTTGTGGGATCAGGTTTTCTAAGGAGACAACATCGTCTGGTTTCTTCGAGGACATATCTTCGCATCCTCTGTTGCTGATCGCTATCATCTCCTAGCTTCTTAAGTTCAGCCTCGATCTTGGCTAGCTTCTGATCCTCCAAACGCTTTTTGGCAGCATGGGTATTTCGAGGAGAAGGTACATCCTCCTTCTCGGGTGGATGATTGGCTTTGTCTTGTTTCTTCGGATCAGCCTGGGAAGAACCAAGGACCAAGCGTTCTTTTGTTGGTTCTCTTTCAGGCTCTCTGCCATGGCTCTTTCATGCCTTCTTTCTTTCTTGTTCGCGTTGGAATTCGGCCAGGGTGGTATTGTCTCCCGGACTATCCTGTCTGCCGGAAGACGCAGTGCTACTGGTGTCTTCTTCGACCCTAACCATAGTGTTGATTGTTCCTGTAACCCTAGGTCTCACCGGAAGATGTTAAGGAAATCTGAGAAGGTTTCTGTGACACGAACCCAAGTTTTCAGGTCCCACTGGGCGTGCCACTTGACGAAGCTTGGTTTCGCGCCGCCGGTCTAACAGTAGAACTCCGGCTAGGGTTTCCTGCAAAATAGAGCCTCTGGGGTCTCCCGAGAGTAGACACTCCGATGCTTAAGTCAATAAAGGGTTGCTGGAACGTTTAGGTATGTAGTGTGTTAAGCTATAGATTGCGTACCTGTACCAATATGCGATATAGGCATGGAAATCCCCGAGAAGTCTCCGAATCCTACTAGGTTTATGCAACCTAAACCGCCCTAAGAGAGACGGTTGGACTCCTTTCCCGGTTAATGGGCCGGTCTCGGTGATGGATATGGAGACTCGTCAATTCAATCATGAAAACATTTAAAATCTCCTTCTATACTACGATTCTTTTTTTCCCAGTACAAATTGTACTGAAAAAGAAAATTTAAATTCAACAATCATTCTGAGACAAAATAAGTATCTGAAACAGTAAAACTTCAACCTTTTCTTTTTCAAAAGAAATTTTTTCAAAGCCCAAAAGTATAAAACTGTCAAAGTAAAGTTAATGGGAAGGCGGGTACTTGTGGAAGAATGTCGGTATTCAGGAGGACATCCGCCGCGGATGAATGAACCTTCCCTGACGCCAATTCCGACCGGGAGTTCTCTTTGTCGTCGTCGTCCGCTTTGTTTGTTTTGTTTTTTAAATGGTTTTTTCATAATAGCATATGTGTTTTTACATTTCCAATACACTTTTTTATATTCGCAATAAAAAAACATCTAAAAATACACACTAAAAAAACGAAATAAATATTAAGTTCCCTTATGTGTAGTTCCACACTGCGAGAGTTTAATTGAAGTGCAAAAACAGAGGACACCAAATTCAATACTGGTACAGAATACTCCATCAAAGTTACTCAAGTTTTACTACACATAGTGTAATATAGTACTCCCTCCATTTTAAAAATATAAGTCGTTTTAGTATTTTTCAAGTCAAATTAATAACTATTTTTCTAACTTTACTCTCAATAAATAATGTCAATCCATTTTTATTTAGTTTTGTTTATTATTCCAATGTAATTAATAAGGGGTAAAACATATGTTTAACACAGAAATCAATTGTTGAATAATTATCTCCTTAGTATACGTGCAAAGTCTAAAATGACTTACATTTTTATAATGGAGGGAATATAGACAAATTCATCCAAGGGATATTCCTTTTTGTTCTCCGATAGAAAATTGATTGCAATGCTGCTTGGTTCTACCCAATGACATAATTCATCAACATATATGTACGCGTAGGTGTTTCATATCCATAACCAAAAGATAACAACTCGCTCTGCCACAATCATTTTCTGACGACCAAGAGGATAACATTATCCCTGCTAATTTTTCTATATATAGAGAGATGTTCAGATTAATTACTAGTAACAGAAAGAACCACTTAATGAACAAAAAGGAAGAAAAAAACAACTCAATTTATATGGCTTTGCTAGGCTTTCTTTTTCTTTTTTAGCTTCAATGTTTATCCAGCATTTTTGGATACTTTAAAAAATAACAATAATCATAAGATTTCATATATAGCTGGTACACTGTATTATTGACGAGGGTAATCATCAAAAGTAAGATGAGTAGGAAAATGGTTAACTTGAACTTATTGACGGTGTTTATCTCAGCAATAACAATAATACTATCGAGCAATTCAAAATGTGATGCAAAATGTGCATTTGAAGCCATCTTCAACTTCGGAGATTCAAACTCGGACACCGGAGGTTTTTTCGCTGCTTTTCCTCCACAGCCATCTCCATATGGCATGACCTACTTCAACAAACCAGTTGGTCGCCCTTCTGATGGAAGACTCTACTTGGATTTCCTTGGTAATATTAACTATCTTATCTCTCAATTTGAGTTTGTATCGATACCGTTCCGTTACATACCATATATTTCACTTATATCTTTTTTAAGTTCAACAGAGTAAACTATTTTCTTACGACAGAAAAAAAAAATAAAACTAGCAAGATTGTGTTTTTTTGGAGTTGCATGCAGCTCAGGCTTTGGGATTGCCATTTGTGAGCCCATATCTTCAATCAATTGGGTCTGACTACAAACACGGTGCTAACTTTGCAACATCAGCTTCAACAGTTCTCATGCCACCAGAATCCCTCTTTGTTAGTGGGACGAGTCCCTTTTATCTTACCGTTCAGCTTAATCAAATGAAACAATTCAAGGCCAAAGTTGAAGAATTCCACTCTTCTGGTAATTTCTAAGTAGAAAAAAACTTAACTTAGTTTATCCTTTTTTGTCTATTAATTAAGTGAACAATCACTATCAAATTTCAGTACTCACACTTTAGTCTGGACTAATTCATAACAAAACATACTCCCTCCGTCCCATAATTATTGTCCAGTTTGAGTTTTCACTTTTAGTACAATTTAAACTAAAAATGAAAACTCAAATAGGATAATAATTATGGGACGGAGGGAGTAATTATCATTTTAGAACAAAAAAATGCATCAATATCTGACCTTTGTAAGTATGCACTACAAATTTTGTCCCAACCTTGATTCGTAAAATTATTTCTTAATTTTCTTGACGGAGAGAGTACGAAACCATACAAATGAGGCAAGAATATCTATTGAATTTCTGTGTTATATAAACTGTATTTTTCAGGAAGGCACACAAATAATCTTCCACAGCCTGACATATTTGGAAAATCTCTGTACACAATCTACATTGGGCAGAATGATTTCACATCCAACTTAACATCTCTTGGTCTACAAGGAGTAAAGCAGTATCTCCCACAAGTGGTTTCCCAGATTGGTAACACCATTAAGGTTAACCTCTCTATATTTTGGCTCTTGTCTTTTGTTTTGTTTTTTATTTTCTTCTTGATTTTTGTTACTATTACTATATGGAATTATTTAATATTTTCAGCAACTTTATGAACTGGGAGGACGCACATTTATGGTGCTTAATCTTGCACCAATAGGGTGTTACCCAACATTTCTGGTAGAGCTTCCCCATGGAAACACAACTTCTGATATTGATGCTTATGGATGCTTGATTCCTTACAACAATGCAGTGGATGAGTACAATAAAATGCTTAGGGAAACATTGAGGCAACTCAGAAAGGAACTTGTGAATGCAAATGTGGTTTATTTTGACAGCAATTCAGTACTATTGGACATCTTCCAGCACCCAAAATCCCATGGTAATACTGTATGTATACTCTCTCTCTCAGCATCCCAAAATAATTGTCCAGTTTAAATTTTTACACTTCGCACAATTTGTACTGTAAATGAAAATCCAAAATGGACAATCATTTTGAGACGGAGAGAGAGTACGTAATACATGTTCTATGGTTTTGATTCATTTAATTCAACTATTAATGGAAACACCAAATATTTCATATCAGGGATGAAATATGGGACAAAAGCTTGTTGTGGACATGGTGGAGGTGCCTACAATTTCAACCCAAAAGTTTGGTGTGGTTACAGCAATTTCATAAATGGAGAGAAAATCACCGCCAAAGCTTGTAATGATCCACAAAACTATGTAAGCTGGGATGGGATGCACCTCACTGAAGCTGCAAATAAACTGCTCACAAATGCAGTCCTCAACATGAACAATAATAATGGATCATCATACCTTGATCCACCCAGCTTTTCATTTCATCAATTCTGTGATATTCGTCCCATTACAGATTGCTAGAGGCTGATCATGACTATTGAGATTATCTCCTTATAATAAATAATTCAACTACCAATTTTGCCTTTTTATAATTTGTACTAAGTAGATAAAACTCAAAAGGAGCCAATGGTTACATTCTTTTGTTTTTACTACGTTACCACCTATAAGTGTCAACAACAAAACTCGTGTTCATAAAACGTGATAAATGTGCGAGTTACACCTGATTTACACCACCATAGTCATCGGTTATTAATTTTAGTGACAAAGAGAAATCTTCAATTATCAGTATGTATCGTACATTGTTGGTTTAATCATTGCTAGTGTTGATTATCTTGAGCCATTGTATTTTCCAAATTCCCAAAATAAAAAAGATTTCGCAATTTTTGCAAACATGATCCACCAAATCTATTTTACCATGTCCATTTTGGAAGGGAAAAAAAAAAAAAAAAGTGTCACATTTATACTTTGGTAAGTTAAATATGTTCAGTGCGATTGTTCCCAGACACAAGGGGAATGCAAGTACAGATAATGTAAACAGAACATGAACTATTTTTAGAACACTTTTCCTTTTGTCCTGATCTTCTCTGCCCATAAATAGGAAAAAAAATGTTTTTTTTTGCACCAGAGAATGCTCTTTCATACAGTATATATTTCATATCTGTGTATTTAGGGAATCACAGCTATAAAGAAAGAGCAAGAAAAGATGAATCATTCTTCAACAGCACAAACCTTGCTGATTTGGGTATTAGTTTTGATAGCATTTTCAGGAGTGGAATTGGGCGAGGCCAAATGTGAGTTCAAAGGGATCTTCAATTTTGGAGATTCAAACTCAGACACAGGAGGCTTTTGGGCTGCTTTTCCAGCACAGAGTCCTCCTTTTGGGATGACTTACTTCAAGAAACCAGTCGGTCGAGCTACTGATGGAAGACTCATTGTTGATTTCCTTGGTAAAGTTTCCATTTTTTTCTTTTTTTGTCAAACTTAATTTTATTGCAAATTAAAAAGAGGTTTCTTCCATTTTCAACCATGAAAAAATTTTAGTAGTTTCATCGCTGCATTTTTGTAATTGGTGATTAGTGACTTAAATCACTACAATTTTATAATTTGTGATATTTGATTTTTGAAATACGTTGCTGATACCTCGACTGTTGCATTCATATTTATGTTTCGAGTGGGGGTATAGGATATAATTTGTTGTATTTGATACTTCTCGATATCTAAGTTTTGAAGCTTGAATTGCGAGCTAAATAGTGTAAGACATATTTTTTTTGTTTTATAAAATACGAATACGTTGAGTTGAACTATTTTGGGACAGGAAGGAATATATTAGAATTAGATTGGTTCAAATTATTAGGGATCATGTTGGATATTTGAAAATGAATATGAGTGATCACCGAAGACCTCAATCATTGTGCCAATTATTAAACTTCGTGTCGGTTGATATTTCAGCCTCTAAGAAATCCGGGACCAAAAGGATAAAAAAAATTCAAACGGTGACAAAAACCCAAATATTTGCAGCTGGAAAAACTGAAGAAGTATGGAACAAATGTATGTGATCTCATTTAGGAGGTGTACTATAACGAATTTCTTTTGTCTTTCAGTTTTTACTATTTTTAGACAAACTCCAGCAAGACCACATATCCGATGTTTTTTTTTTTTTTTTTTCCTCGTAGCTGCAAGTTTCTTATTATACTATTCTTGCCATATACATCCCTTCTCCGTCTCAAAATGATTTTCATGTATACATGATATAAATATGATTATAATGAGATAATTGTGTGATAATTTTGTTATGGAATTGGCACAAAAATTGTAGCTCAGGCATTAGGGTTGCCCTTTGTGAGTCCATATCTGAAGTCAATAGGATCAGACTTTCGACATGGTGCAAACTTTGCAACATTGGCTTCCACGGTTATGCTGCCAAACACTTCCTTATTTGTCACCGGAATTAGTCCTTTTTCTCTTGCCATTCAGCTCAACCAGTTGAAGCAATTCAAAGTCGAGGTTGATCAGCATTATCATTCTGCTCATGGAACCAAAGGTAGCTGTGATGATTATCAGTATTTGTTCTAATTTGTTAGCAATACAATTTTATTGTTTGCTTCTTGATTGCTCAATGATGTTGAAATCCCACATTTGTAAATGGTTTTTATCACATTTGACTATTGTTTCAGGATCAAAGCTTCCTTCTCCTAGCATATTTGGAAAGTCTCTCTACACATTCTACATTGGCCAGAATGACTTCACCTCTGATTTAGCCTCTCTTGGTGTCAATGGAATTAAAAGCTTTCTACCTAAAGTGGTTTCCCAAATTGCGTATACAATCAAGGTAACAAAAATGATCTTTCCCGCCTGTGATTCTCCGAAATGTGAATTTTTTTTCAGCCTAGTAGTCGACAATAACTGCTTTTCTTGAGTGGAAAATGACATGTATATTGTACTTGGATATCTTGCAGGATATTTACGCCTTGGGAGGGCGAACGTTTCTGGTGCTGAATCTTGCGCCGATTGGATGTTACCCTTCGTTTCTTGTCAGACTCCCTCACAACAGTTCAGATATTGATGAATTTGGATGCATGATCTCCTACAACAATGCAGTTGCTGACTACAATGACATGCTTAAGGAAGCATTGTCAAACATTAGGCCTGATCTTCCTGGTGCATCAGTGGTATATGTTGATACTCATGCTGTGCTGCTTGACCTCTTTCGCCACCCCACTTCACACGGTAAATTAAGTTTCTTTTTTTTTTATTCTCCCTAGAAACCATTGTTTCCCCTCCAAATTGTCAGTTTACAGGAGCATATGCCTAATTTCAAGCTGTTTTGTATTTCATTCCAGGGCTAAAATATGGTACAAAAGCATGTTGTGGACACGGGGGAGGCGCGTACAATTATCACGCACAAGTTTATTGTGGGGAAAGCAAAGTGATCAACGGACAGAAACTAAGTGCAAGGGCTTGTAATGATCCACAGAACTATGTAAGCTGGGATGGAATTCATGCAACAGAAGCAGCAAACAGGCTCACTACTTACGCAATTCTTAATGGTTCTAACTCTGATCCTCCTTTCCCCCTCCACCAGTTCTGTGATTTGCAGCCAATTGGTTGATTTGATTTAATCTTGATCTAATCTACTGCTTCATGTCAACTCAATTGCAAATGAATCATATGGAAAATCAATCGAATCCTGTTTCTGAAATGTTGGGAAATAATACTGCAAATGCAGCTTTCATGATTTGATACTACAATATTTTTTTTTTTTCGAGTTACAGTTTCCATGTTTGGTTTGTGTTACTTGTAAAAATCTTGCTCACCACTCATGTAACCTTTTCAGTTTAGGTTTGGGCAGTGCTTAGTTTCGTGGCAAAACTTGACACCAATGATTACTAATGGGTTGATTGTCTGATCTTATCTGATCTAATCTGCCTCTTGTTACTCGTATGCAAATTGAAGAATAAGAAAACCAATCAACTCAAGAGATTTGACTGCATTTTGAGATCCATCCTTTCAATTGGCAGCAGTCAATTACATCCGTAAGCTTCATGAAATTGGACATTTTGGATTGACTTCTAGAACTGTTGATGATGATAATCTGTCTTTGTATCATAAAGTGATAACCAAATGGACTTGAAATGGACCTCTCTCATTGTTCTGGTGCTTAAGAGGACAACTCAGTTCCCTTTGAACACACAAGCGCATTTTCACACTCAAAAGGATACATCAGTCATCATCACTGATGACTGATTGCCCCCATTAAGTCATTACTTGGGAGATTGGTTGCAGTTGATATGTTCACACATGGCCTTAAAAACACTCATAATTCAGCGTTTTTAACTTAGAAATGGACTATTAAAATTGGACGGAAAAAAGAATACAAGTTCATGCATCCAACAGGGATGCCATCCAGGGCTCAAAAACAGTGGTGAGGTGAGGAAACATACTTAAATGAGAAGCTGGTGGTACAGCTGATTAATTAAACTGGGAGAATTGAGACATCAGCAAACTTAAGTTTATGATTTTGAGTGGGGAATCATCTCATGTTTTATACAAATTCAAGTTTCTGTCCCCAAATTTTGTATCTTTTCTTGAAGAAAGCAATGGCTTAACTACCCAATCAGTCAGTGCTTGATGAATTAAGAGCTTGACAATGATGAGACAAATATTCAAATCAACATGCCAACACAATATTCTCAATTGGGGCTGCTTCAAGATTTTATAATCAATTGGGTAGGAGATGATGCTTTGAATTCATCAAGATATGCAATAATGATGCTCTCCTTTTCTCTTAAACAAAGTGTGCCAAAAGTTGGACTATTTGCTCATTTCTTAACAACCACATTAAGATTCCAGACCTCAAATAGTTTAATTCTTTGGTTTCCAACATGCTTGAATTGAAATCTCAACTATCAACCTAACGCAACAAAATGAACAAAATGAATTGAACAAAATGAACAAAGATCAAAACTTGCTTTTTATGAAATCTGATCAATTTCATGAACAAATGGACATTCCCTTTCTACACAAGAAAAAAAGAAGTTAAAAATATGCTATAAGAGAAGAGAAAAACTGATGAAGAAATATTAATCAATGAATTTAAGGAAGATAACTATTCTCTAGAACTGGTTGAGTTCTGATACCTGAAGCAGAAGGCATTCTACTGGAGCCAATCCAAATTGTATCTAATGCCTCACCTTTTTCAGATTGTCTCTCCATCTTTCCTATCTTCCTCACCCTAATGAATTTGTACAAAACAATCCCAAATACAACCGAAATAATCAAACAACAAATTCCTACTCCAAATCCAATCACCCACCATCTCCAGTACCTATTATTAACTTTCTTCTCAACCTTCCTGCCTGGTGGTGAAGAAGGAGGCAGAGGCAAAGATGGAATCGCAATGGAGAAATGGCCTTGACCATTTGCTACACATTTGTTATCCATTGTCACATTGCTAAACTCTACCACTTCTCCATTCATCCCAGAAAACTTAACGCATTTCGCCGTTGAACCATTATACCTTGTACCATCAAGCTGCGGAAAATGGACTAAAACAGGATCCTTCAGGGGAATAAGCTCAACTTGACTTCCTGGATCGTTTAAGCTGAAATTTGCATCATATGCTGATAAGCCTAAAACCGGCGCAACTAGCGTATGATTCGGGACGCTGTAATAAACTGCAGACTGATTTCCAAGGTCTTGGAAGACAAGAATTACTCTTTCTGAATAAGGGTGTGGCCGTATCCTTGGAGGGATTTCAAAGGAACTCAAGTTCCCTCCTCCATACCTCCATAAACTCCCGCTTCTGAGGCGAATCGCCGTAGCTTTTACACCTGAATAATTTGCATCATTAGGCAGAGTTAAGTTGTACAGAACACCTGTTTTGAACTTATCTTCCCTTGTGGTCAGCATCCTCAATGCATTATCACGAATGGAAGAGTCTAATGAATCCGGGTTGTGAGTAATATTATCTTCTCCATGAACAAAAGAAGGGCTTATCATCATCATCATCATCAAATTCAACATGATGAAATGATGAACAAAGATCATACAGATGATGAGGTTCCAAATATTGTTGTATTTAGACCCCATCAAACCACATCAGCTGCAATTTGTTACCTCTTCTTCTTCTTTCTTCTTCTTCTTCTACATGCCATTGATCATCATCATCATCCTCATGCAACAATATTCACGTGAAAAATGGAAAAAGTCCTCCGAGAAATCATCTTAAAACCCGGCTGAAAAAGGCTGGAAATACACATCAATCTCGCGTTCCTGTCATGACTAACTTTTTTTTCTTTTGTATATGTCGGCAATGGCAGCCTCTCCCTCTTCAAATAATCCTAGAGTTTCTCTTCTGAATTGACGGAAATGATCATGTAACGCATGAAATGATTATCAAACTTACACAAGAAAGAAAAGAAAAGAAGATGGGACTAATCAAAATAAAGCCAGGATCAGCTAAGAATGAAATTGGCCATATTGCTTAATAAAAAAGGACTAATCTTGACATAAGAGATGATGACGATGATGATCAGTTGGATGTTTGATCACAGGGAAATGGAGTTGGTTTTTATTTCGATGATTAGGATTTTATGGAATCTTTATTAGTATAATAAGAGGGACTTTAGGTGGTGGTTGTATTGGAATATTCTAGCATTGGGAGAGCTATCACAAGAAGAAGAAGAAAGATGAAAAAATTTGACTTAATTATATTGAGAATCAAATTGTAACGCCAAAAGGGAAAAGGGGAGCTATAGCCCCTTTTGAGTTGTTCTACGGTGTAAACCAAATTATTTTAATCAGATTATGTTGGTTGGATTAGTTGGACTATTCCAAATTCACATACACACACAGAGATACATAGAAGAAGGAAGTTAAGAAAACAAATTCATATATAGTTACGTTTATTCATGTCATATTATATGGCTAAAACAGGAATACTTCTTCCGCCCTCGAAAAAAAATAAAATAAAATTCTTTGATGAATTATGTATAGTATACATCATTCTTTTTAAGACGGAAGGAATACTAATCATTTCGTTATATAATTTTTTATGCATACAAGTTCAGAAAAATATTAGGTATTTGACAGAGGATGCCAACTAGGTCTTAGCTTTGTGTTATGGGTGGAAGAATTCCTTTTAGCTAAGATGGCCAAGCCGTGTACTCCAAACTTTGTACATAAGTTGCTCAGCTTAGGCTGGTTTTCCATGGGAGAAAAAAGCCCTTTTGGCCTTTCTATTTGTTTTTCCAAATAGATAATAGTTTTGTGTATAACTTTTGAGGAGGGGGCTACAAATATACATCATCATTCTCGGCACAACAGGAGGGGGAATCATTAAAGTATCGGGCTTTTTACATGTACATAGATCGTTATCAAGCATCAAGATTGATATGTAATTCTATTGTGTATTGTTTGTTGTTAAAGAGTACTTCATCATGATGTGATATATTCAACTTTCGTAAACTAATACACTATTTGTCTCAAAATAATTAAGTAAATATGACAATAATTATTTTAAAACAGAAAGAATATATTTAAAAACTATTTGATTATTTGATATACTCCCTCCGTCCTAAAATTATTGTTCAGTTTGAGATTTTACTTTTAGTACGATTTCAACTAAAAATAAAAACCCAAACTGGACAATGATTTTGGGACGGAGGGAGTAGTACTTGTTGCATGAAGTGAAACTCTCATATTATTAGATCAAATTCATTTAAACTTATAATATTATAAATTGATAATATATTATCTGGTAAATTTGTATCAACGGTGCGTTATTGGTTCTTATATTAATCTTATTGTTTGCACTTTTCGTGTGTAACCTCATCTTGATTATCCAAGAATGATTGCTATTGGACTATATGTTGGAGTATAAAAATTAGATGGGTAGGTCTCAACTCTCAATCATCATGGCTGGCAAATGGCAATAGATGTAACACTTGGAAGATTTTGTTCACATAATTTCTTAATCAGTATTCTGTACTATCACCTAGTCATACTTCCACATTACAATTCACTAAAATCAATAAATAAGAGGACTTGAAAGAACATAAATTAAGGTGGAATAAGAAAGAAAGAAAAAGAAGTGAAATGATTCCAAATCACGACATTTGCCGTTTGCATTTTCTTTTGTTCAGAAGAATAAATTCCTGTGACTACAAATATGTTGTTCAATTCGCCCGATGGGATGAAGAGAATTTCAGGGTCAAATAATTATTTTTTTTAAGCATTCAAAGAGAGGTGATCCTTTTTAGGTGTTTAATTATTTGGCACTTAATTAATTAAACTGGAATTAAAATAAAATTGACTAGTTTTAACTAAGTGGCTGGCTTTGTTTGTTTGTTTTTTTTTATAGTTTTTTTTTCAGTTTATTTTATTAATAACTGTCCCATCGTAGCATACTCTTCTATATTTCTAACACACGTTTTTACATTCCCAATATAAAAAAACACCTAAAAATACACACTAAAAAAAACGAACCAAACATAGTTAGACGATTGATTGATTCGATTCCTGTTTTCTGTTAAATTAAAGAATGATAATGGTCATATTTTAGAGCTGATTTTTTTGTCTAGCAAAACGGTGGAGTTGACCATTTTATATTTATAAATTGAAACTGCAGTTTGTCTGCTTTGTCTGTTTTAATTTAATTTTGTTAATTTTTTTGAAATATAAATTTTTTTATTGATTGATAATGATACTAATGGATTTCGAAGATGTAGATCTTCATAATTAAAAAATAAATAAAAATTAAAAAGTGAATTAGTACAAAACAGATACTTGTTTGAAACAAACAGAAAATCATTGATAGTAGCCATTTTCCACATTATTATAGGAAAACCGTTCTTCTACATCGTACCTTCTTTCCGATATAGACTTTGTGACGATATTCCTATGACATCATAACGTAATCAATAGATTTTACACAATAAAATGAGCTACTACATGTCGCTCATTTCAAGTTTTGTATGAATGCTTATTTTAAATTTTGTGACTTAAATATCAACATTTTCTTACCACACTTTAACAAGTTGTCACCGTAGTTATAAAAATGACTGGCTATATTCTGATGATATCAATTTAGTCCACTTTTCAAATATTAATAAGCGAAATACTAGATTTCTTTTTGAGAATGAAATGGCATAAAATTATCATGTTATAATCGAAATTGAATGACAACCTAGTGATTAGGTTACTGTCTTTTCTGGTGATAGATCAGAGTTCGATTCTCATCAAGAGTTATAAGCGGGAAATTTTACCCACATTTAAGTGGAGTCTACTGGGTTAAAAAATAAAAAAAAATCATGCCATACTAGATCATAGTTAAGGATCATAATTAACAAATGTTGTAATCAGTTTGTCAAACCAATATTTTCTTTGGAAAAGAAAAAAAAAAAAGAAGTTAAAAATATATTTTTTCCTATGTCAAACCAACTAAACCCAACCGGGGGATCCGGTTATAGAATATCCGAATTCGACTTAAAAATTTGAAACGAAGAAGGATTTTGTAGATAGGCAACCAACCAATGAGATCGCACAATAACGCCACGTGGCGAAATTGAAATCAATTCTTCTGAAGAACAAAAAAAATTGTGGATAGAAAGAAATTTGGAGAACAGAAATTAAAAAAGTAAAGCAAAATTGCATATCTATTTTGGGGTTTTCTGGGATCAAAAAGGAAGAAAGAGAGATTGAGTGAAGGATAAAGAAACAAAGGCTACAAGAATTTTTTTTTAGTTATTGTTTTTTTTTCCAGCAGCCCACCAAATGGCAGCAGCAGCCACCACCTCATCCATGGCGGCAACTGCCGTCTTCAGTACAAGACTCACTACTAATTGCTCTGCTTTACCCTATTTGCCTCCTCCTCGCTTGTCTACTTCCTCGGCTTTTTCTTCCATTTCCCTTCGGAAGATTTCAGGTAGTTTTTTTGTTTGTTTATTTGAAGTGGGATTTGGTCAAAATTGATTCCTTTTTATTAAAGTTTGCTTCTTGCATTCATTGATGTTTGACACTTGTGGATGTTGAACATTTCTCTTGTGGTGCTAATTGAACTTTTTTTGTTTGTTTTCTTGAAGAGGGAAAATGTCCAAATGGGTTCTTACTAAGTTGCTAGGGGCAGATGACGCATTGTTTAATGTTTAGCATTTTGCCAATGTTGAACCTTTCTTCCGGTGTTTTTGTTTGTATTTTGAAGTGGGATTTCATCAAAGTTAGTTCTTTCTTCCAGTTAATGTTGGTGGATGCTGTTATGGTTGACATTTGTGAACCTTAAACATTTTGTTCCACCAGGGTTATTGTCTGTTTCCTGAAATTGGCTTTTTGTCAAAACTGATTCTTTCGTAAGTTGCTGGGTAGATGATGATGCTTTGAAGGTGTCGTTTCTTCTCAGTGTTTTCTTGAGTTTTTGTTCAAATTGCTCCTTTTGACATTTGTGATGATAATTGGTATCAAATTGTAATTTTTGCTGATTCCGTGGTTAGATATGGATTTCGCCTTATCTTTGTATTGTTTGGAGAATGCTAAGTATAGACATGCTTGCTGTTGGGTTTGTTAGAAGTAGACGCCTCAAGTTGTGATTCTTCATGAAATTGCTGGGGACTTAATTTATACCCTTAATAAGATTGTGAGACATGTTTTTTGGCACAATGAAGTTCGGATAATATATGAATGGAAGCTGTTTTATGGAGCCTCTAGCTCAGACTATGATTCATATTGTTCTTTTTTAAGTAACCTCAGCTTCATGCACTTGGACATTTTGTTGCACTTCTTTCCCCTTTTATATACAATTGTTTCTAATGGTGCTATGTATTGATTTTACTGGATGGTGAACCTTTCAGTGGATGTTTATTTGAGTTCGATGTGCTTAATAATGTCATATAAACTATTTGTTTTCTTCTAGATGTTTTAGTTCCTCGTCACTAATATATGGTTGAGAATTTGATTAGTTCCTGTTCAAACTTCGATATGAAGGTTTTAAGGTCATGATTTTGATGCCTGGGTTCTATGCTTCCTGATTTGAGGGTCAATAGATTCCATGCATGAAAATGAGTTTCTGTAATAAGAATAATTTTGATATTTGGACTTCCAAATCGATCATTATCTGAATTGCTTAGAATTTTTCAGCTGCCATCTAGTGCAATTCTTTTACACTATAACTTGCGCTTTAATATCAAAATTGGAACTTAAAATAGCCGAAGAACTCATCATTTGTTCCAAATGATACTGCAAAATGAATGAGATGAGTTGAAAGCATGATAACTTGATAAGTTGCAGTTACTCAGAGTAAAATAGTTGCATGGTTCTTTTTCTGTGGAAATTGGATAAGTATAAGCTAACTTAGTCTCCCCAATAAAGTTGCGCTCTTTGCATGATTTTATCCCTTACTTTATCTATTTACCTGTAACAGACGCAAAGAGGACTTCATTGCTACGTGTCAAAGCTTCAGAGGATTCATCTGCAGTTGACACTAGTGAACTACTTTCAGATCTCAAGGAAAAGGTGAGCTTAGCACAGACCATTTTTAGAACAAGAGATCCTTGAACTGCTTTTTGTTCTCAGTTTATGAGCGAGTTCTTGCTGTATTTTGTCTCTGATTTGTCAATCTTTCAGTTCCCTTCAACTTCATCTAACTTCAGTTTGTATTTAAAAGTGGGATGCAGTTGAGAACAAATCCACTGTAATTATTTATGGAGGTGGTGCCATTGTTGCAGTTTGGTTGGCTTCAATTGTTGTTGGTGCAGTCAACTCAGTCCCATTGGTACGTGGTTTTCGAATCATGAAAACTTGCTTTAATTTCCTCTTGATGGATTGTTGGTCTATTTCTTACCTGTTTTTTTTCCCCAAGAAATGATGATTTTTAATTACCATTTGCACGCTCAATAAGTCTCCTTTAATTGTGGCCGCGAATCCCGTACCTCCCATTACTGTGTTGAATGAATATAGAAAGATAATGCAGTATTTCAATTGAACTGAACATGGTGTATTTGTGTTTGGCAGTTACCCAAGATACTTGAGTTGGTAGGGCTGGGATATACAGGATGGTTTGTGTACCGATACCTTCTCTTCAAGGTAATGTTTTGCAGTTCTAAGTCACTACTTGCTCCGAAAGCTATAGTAATTGTTAAAGAGGTTTTCTTAATTAATTTGGAGGGGTCCTTGATGAACTATTCGCCTGATCAATATCTTCCTGTTGGGTGTCCCTTTGAACTGCAGTCAAGTAGAAAAGAGTTGGCATCGGATATCGAAGCTTTGAAGAAGAAAATTGCTGGAACCGAATAAAATCCAGGAGGGTATGATAGTGTGGAGAAAGGCCCTTCCTACCTATAGCCTAACATTTGGTCTCGGTAACCGAATCGGAATTGGCTCGAAATTTGTTCTATAAAGTTTTTTGGGCTTCTATGTGTGAGGCAGTTTGTTGTAAGTTGTAACCAATATAGGATTAGATATATACATACATTTGATGTATCTTAACTCCTGCTTCTCTCTTGTTGAAATAAAATCCCTCTGTATTCATTTTGAAACTTTGTCCTCATCAGCTGTGGATGTTTTTTTTGTGTTAAAAGATGAAAAAGACTGCATAAAGTAATGTGTTTTCTGTTATCATTATTGGTTTTGATAAAACGCTGCTTGAAGCTGCTGCTACTACTGCTATAACACCAATATCCACATGGATTCACTAATAATACCATAGGAGAAGACTCAGAGGAGACCTCGCTTCTTCATACGTATGTATGGCGACGGACAGCAAGGAAGATCGGAGCAGCGGTACACATCTTTTTCTTCTTCTTCCTTGGCCCATTGGGCATCAAGCACGTCTTTCCGTTCACAGAACTTGACAAATCTCAGAAGACCCTCGCGCATCCCACGATCGACGAAATACTTGGCTCGAAAGGTATGGATAACATTGGGATTCTGGACAAGACGAGCTTTGAAAGTAATATAGTACAGGTTGTAATCAATCTCAAATTTCCTGGTCACATGTTCTATCACGTCATCATTTTCCATAGTGAACAAATACCCTTCTCCCTGCATACATACAGACGTCAAAGAAAACATTAAACCACCTTCTATGGCTCCTCCTGATTACCATTAGTATGATAATCCTACAAGAGTTCATATAAATCATTGTCCCCTCGTGACTTATGGTTACTATTAGCATGATAATCCTAAAAGAGTATGATCAAACCAAGGGCAAACGTATCTGAAAGCAAGAGCTCCACTGGAGGATTTACCGTTCACTTCAAGCCTGAATTAAAGCAGAGAGGCAAGTACTTCAAAAATGAATGATCATTTACCTACCTCCTTAAAATGGTGCTTGGCGTTATAAGATTGGATGCATTCATCACACATCTCAAGAAATTCTTCGTAGACAGTCTCTCCATTGTCCTCTTTGAAATTCCAAGGCATGAATTTTGCTCCGGCACAAAGTCCCGGATAAATACTCACCTCATAACCCTGACAAGAGAGCATTGTTGATAACATACGAATTGGCTATCAAATCAGGGAAGTGAAATGAAATTGACGCAATTAGTAATTTAAACAAGTAGTAATTACCCGACTGTAGTGGATTTGCTTCTTGTAATCAACCCAGGCAGGGCAATCCTTCCTTTTCACAGCGCCAGTGCACCATGGCTCGAACTCGTGATTCTCCTCCGAATCATACTCCCAATCCAAATCGTAATTCTCATCGATTGCAGATAATAGTTTTGATGATTTGCTCTTGGGTTTACGGGGAGGCGAATTCGTATCATCATCATCATCGTCGTCGTCCCAATTCAAAACCTCCTCCTCCTCCTCCGAGACTTTTCCTTTTCCCGATCCTCCTCCTTCTGATGATAATAGGACTGAAGAAGAAGATGATTTCTCCTCCATTTCAAGCGGAGGAGGTGAACACGATTGTTTCTTCTTCTTATTCTTCTTCTCGATTGCTGGTGAAGATGATTTCTTCTTTTCAGTCCCGTATATGATCCTCCCAGATCGTAACACTTTTCCTGCAGATGAAGGTGATTTCTCCGAATCTGGAGTTGATTTCCCCATCGAGGACGGAGATTTCTTCCATTCATCACCGGGATTCTCCGCAAGCTTCATTGCCGCCGCCCGCTAACAGTCCTCTCTTCTGGACACCCTAATTCGAGATGAGATAGAGGAAGGCTGTGGATAGACGACCCGATTTAGGTCTTGTGGGAAATGGCCAACCCGCTCATACATAAAAAAGCTCTCTAAGGTTCAGTTGATTATCATCAGAAGTACCCTTACTGTTTAAGATATTATCAAAAACACCCGCAAAATTTTTTGAAGGTTTCCAAATTAAGTGATGGTATAATTGAAACACTAATTTATGAGGTTGTGTATTCATTCACCCATAAAAGTTCAAAAATATTTTCTCTGCCACCGGAAGTTGAAAGTTTGTATATTTCTAATTTTTTTTATCCAATTGCATTAAAAAAATCTAACAGTCAACTATACAACCTTGACTTTTATAGAAATGTATTTTTGCCTTTTTTGTTTTCTTTGTTTGCTTTTTAATTACTCCCTCCATTTTAAAATATATGTCGTTTCAGGGTTTGGTGATTTTTTTTTAAATATATGTCATTTTCAAAAATCGAGGCATATTTGATCACTTTTTATGAGAATTATCCTTGTATTGGAAATGAAACAATATTTATATTAAATTTTTATTGGTTTATGAGGGGTTGTATAAAAAATTAATAAGGATGTTTTTTGTATTTTAACTATATTAATTAATGTATTCTTGATTTTGATGAAGGGTATTACTTTTCGCAGTTCAGAAATTACTCACTTATAGTTCGTTTTGGACAATTTTGCACCTGAACTCTTTCTTCTTCTCCAACATACAATAATTACATTTATTATAAATAAATTTAACTAAATTAATTGAACAGTAACACAAAATATAAAACTAATTATACAAAATAATAATGATAACAAATAAAATATAAAAAGAACACAAAAAATTGGAAAAGAAAAAAAAAGAAGAAAATGTAAGGGTGGTCGGCCGTCGGGCCGGCTACCTTTTGAAGGTTGGCCGGTTTACTCACCGGCAACCATGAAGAAGTGGCCACTTCTTCCCGGTCACCGGCCAACCTTCAAATTTAATTTTTTTTAAATTTTTTTGTGTAATTGTTATTATTTTTTATATTTATTTTAATTTTATTTTTTGTGTTATATATTTATTGAATAACATTTTTAATTTAATTGAATTTATTAGGTATAATAAATTTATTTTAATGATTAGTATAGATTAAATGGAAAAATTAGGTATAATAAGTATCTTATTATTATTATTATAATTTATTTGTTATATTCAAATAAAGAATGCACTAAATATTATATTAAAATTATATGATAGATATATTTTGAGTAGGTTTTTGTAATTAGGTATGTCGTATTTAGTTAGTATTAATTTATAAGCTTTAATAATTATTGTTTACGTAAATGAATTATTTATTTTTGTTATATTTTGAGTAAATTAATTACAACTAAATAACACAACGTACACTATTTTCATTCATTATAAATAAATTTAACTAAATTAATTGAACAATAACACAAAATATAAAACTAAAGTAATTATACAAAAAAATAATGACAAAAAAATATAAAAAGAACACAAAAAATTTGAAAAGAAAAAAAAATGAAAAGGTAAGGTCTTTTGAAGCCGGTTTACTCACCGGCCAACCGGGAAGAAGTGACCGACCCAACAAGTGGCTACTTCTTCACGGTTAGCCGGTTTCAAGAGGTGACTAGCCGCCTGGGCAGAAAAAAAAATCAGTTTTTTTTTTTAATTTTTTTGTGTAATTGTTATTATTTTTTTTACATTTACTTTAGTTTTATTTTTTGTGTTATATTTTTGGATTTAATAACATTTTTAATTTTACTGATTTAATAACATTTTTAATATAATTGAATTTATTAGGTATAATTAATTTATTTAATAATTAGTATATATTAAATGGAGAAATTAGGTATAATAAGTTTTTTTATTATTATTATAAATTTATTCGTTGTATTCAAATAAAGAATGCACTAGATATTATATTAAAATTGTATGATAAATATATTTTGAGTAGATTTTTATAATTAGGTAAAGGTTCAGGGGCAAAATTGCCCAAAATAAACTGTAAGTGAGTAATTTGTGAACTGCGAAAAACAATTTAGTCGGAGGAATTCTCTATAAAGACATATAAAAGAAATAGAGGGAGTATTTTATAATTTCAAATCAAATCTTACTTTTCCGTGATTCCTTCTACTTTTGTAAAACAACATACTGTCATTCAAAATGTTTATTAGCGCCGGGTTGTCAATGCAAAATACGGTCATTCAACAAACCTGCGTATGTGTCGCAGGCAAGGATGTTCGGATACATGATAATTGAATTCCGCACTGTCAAAATCCTATTCATCCTGAGTCAGTACTTGCAACCCACTTCGACATTCGTGTCAGAGACGTTATCTCTACTGATGGTGAATGGTGGCTATCTTTGCTCGACCACTTCTTCCCGGCTACTGTGATTCGTCAGATTTTGAGAATTTAGATTAATTTGCAAGCTAAATCTATCGGACAAGCCGGTTTAAAATGGGATAGCTAATGGTATATACGCGGTGAAAACAAGCTATCATCATGCCTGGAATGACAGCTATTCCCCGCCAACAGCTTTTGATGACCTGCAGAAGCAGGTTTGGAAGAAAATCTGGAACGCGAAGGTGCCTCCCAAATACAAGCTTCTGATTTGGAGATCCATGGTCAATGCTTTAGCTACCTATGTCGAATTAGCTAAAAGGGCCGTTCAAATATCCACACTCTGCCCACGTTGTTTTCAATTACAGGAGACATCTTCACATCTTTTCCCTCAATGTGAGTGGCCAGAACGGCTGTCGCGACTCTCTACACTAGGCTTTAATATTGATACGGGTTTACCAATCTCTTTTGAAAGTTGGTTCTTATAGTGGACTTTACAAGCACCAGATGTTCAGTTATTGGCCTTGACTATCCATATCATTTGACACATTTGGAAAGGAAGAAATCAAGTGGTGTGGGAACATAAATCATTGGATCCAAATTTGGTCTGGCAGATGATTTGTGAGGATTTTGAGCTTAGTACACAGATCCTTGACTCTGAAAAACTGATCAAGTGCCAATGAGTTTGATCTTTCTAGGGACCCATCTTACCAAGCCTCTATAATGATTTATGGATCTTATAGTAAGTACATGCAGTTCTGCCTGGAAAATTATATCCAACCAAGGCATTATTTTACAAATTAAGGATACTCGTATTCATGCTTTATCTGCCTTGCAAACTGAAGCAATTGCATTAAAGTCAGCTCTCATGGAGGCTTTAAATTCGGGCATTACATCAGTACAGGTATGCACAGATTGTAGCTTCCTGTCAAACATGAAGCCACCAATACCAGATTTTGTTAAGGTGTCTTATCTGTCCCATATAGTCATCGTGAAGAGAATTGATTCAGTATATAAGTTCCAAATACCACCCCACTCATTGCCAATTGGTTTTGAGATAGGAGTCCAAAGTATTTATATACTTTGACATGGTATCAAAGCGTTCTGGGCCTGTGGTGATGTTCTTGGCCAGAGGTGGCCCGTGGTGATTTTATATTCTCCCACGTGAGCATTGACTCGTGGGCTTATTGTGCACCGATCTAGCGGTATAACCGGCTTTTCTCCCACTTAAGCATTGACTCGTGAGCTTGTTGTAAACCAATCCAGCGTTATAACTGGTTTTCTCCCACTTGAGCATTGACTCGTGAGCTATTCTGTTCTTGTCCTGATCCAAGCCCATTAAGCAAAAAGCTCAAAGACCCATTAAACTTGAGAGAGGGTGTTAAGATGTATTATCTGCCCCCACATTGCTACCGTAAAGAGAAGTGGCTCAGTATATTAGTTCCAAAGGCCACCTCACTCATTTTTAATTGGTTTTGAGATGGGAGTCCAAAATACTTATATACTTTGACAGATTTTTCACGGAAAATCCAAGTACTAATCGGTGAAATTAAATCTTTATTTTAGTCTTTCAATACATGTAATATCAGTAAAGTTGACAGGCATGTGATAGAGGAGATGCATATTGCATAACATTGCTTATGATCACCTTACTCTAATGTAAATTGTGGCAGTTTCAGTAATAAAATCTCTCTCCTTTCGAAAAAAGAAAAATACTGAAAAAGTGTCTTAATGAAAGTGTCTAGAACAACAAGAATTGATGACATTTTCAGTAAAATTCAATAGAAAAATATAATCTAAGATTTTTGAAAATCAATAAAGAATTTCGTGTATTGAAGAAACTGTATTAATTTCTCGAACTGTCCAGACCAAGATTCGGTTGTATTTATAGTGCAGAAACCAACTTAATATGACCAGTCACCTTATGCTTTTAATATTTACATTTGAATCCTCCTATCTATAGTCAACTAACTAATATACCAGTCAACTTCCAACTTTACTACAATTGACTCCTTTTGAATTTAAACTTTCAATTCCCGCCATATTCATAACTTCTACAAAGTGAATCTTTATGAGAATTCACATGGATTTTGGATAAGATCGCATGTTAATGGTTTTGTCCAAGAGTTTGAACCCTTTGTCTATCTCAATTTGATGTTTCTTTTGTTAACAAAACAATTTATACAAGCGACAACACATGTTGGAAAGCACTAACTTTCATGTTTTGTGATGATTAATTAATTATACATGGCTGGAGGAGTTTGTTTGGGAACTAAGACCAAAACCCTGATTTGGATGAGCAACAACAAGATGCACTGGCACGTGATTGAACATAGAAGCTTTTACCGTGGCTGCTTTTGTCCACCTTCCATATTACGATGTCGAACAGTCAAAGTAACATACACACTCCCATACAATTTGTTGTATTATTTATTTATTTATTTTAACGACCATGACTTTTGAGTTTGTACTAGTTTTAGTACAAAATGTAAAAATCAATATAATTGGATTGGAAGCATTGAAACTCAATTTCAGTACGCATAGCACTCATTGGTGATATATATTATGTTCACAATGGGACAATTAGTTTCAACAATTTGTTCGGTTCTTTTGCTTTCCTTTTTAAGTCAATTATATGGAACCATTGTCTTATATTAGATTGTGTTGAAATAAGCGACGAACTTACTAATTTCCCTCTTCTATAGAATATTAGAATAGAAATATTAGAATAGAAACATGTAGCGAAACTGGATAACCACAATAATGAAATGGAAAATAAAAAGGACATATCATTCGATGGACCAAACCACAAATGATACATGCCCTTTAATGTTCAACAATACAGAAAGAAAGAAAGAAAAACCCAGAACATTTCTGATCATGCTGTGATGTATCTAGACCATCATACATATTATTCAAGAAAGAACGATACAATCATTTTAGAATAGAGGAACTATTGCATTTATCTTTACAGTTATTGGGCACCTCCCTGGCGCAATCGTACAGGCATTGCTGATAAAGCCCTGATGGCATTTCAGGTTGTGGTTGACAAATCTGCTTACAACAATCATTCAAGCATTCTTGTTGATGAAGACTTCGCGCATCTGCTTCTTCCATATGAAGAAGAAACAGGAAAGCCATGAGAAGAAGCACAGCCATGGCTGAAACACTAATTCTACTACTCATCCTCATTTATTCTTCTGGAGTTGTGGTCAAGCCAGTAGCTAATTACTTAGTGAAAAATAAACAAGAATGAGAGAGGGATCAGTGAGGGAACGGAATACGATACAAAATGAGATGGCTTAGGAATATGGGAACTTTGGAGGCCTATATATAACAAGAAAAAACATAGGCTTCTGCCTAGTGGCTCATAATTTTGTATTACTTCAATTATAATTAATTAAAAAGAATGCTTGTCACGCTTAAAATTAAAGAAACAAAAGGCCAACGCGAGAAATGCTTCGCTGGTTGATTCGCATCACATTACGTTTACAAATTTGATGCGGTTAATGTAGTAGGCTCGTTTACCATTTTGTTTGAGATCTAATTTCAGCGTCAAAACGCGCGCGCACACACACACACGTTAAAATTGAAAAATCGTATTAAATGTAGTTTGCATGACTTGACCCATCTTACGTGTTTAGTACATCGTACTGAATATATCAAATTGCAAAGATATTAATGCTGTGTACTTGTGGATATTAACAGGCTATTTAGCTTGTAAATTCAGTAGACTCTATATGAGCAGTTGTAACACAGTACTTAGATCTAAAATGAGTTAATGGGTGAATGGGTTAGTTTTTGTTTAGACCTCACCGAACATACGGCTACTGGTTTATAGAGAAGTCGGGGATGCATGTGAAGGAAAGAATGTCAACTCAATTTCAATTGGTTACATGCAGCATGCGTTTTATAGTACCCATTTAATTAAGCAAAAAATAATGATCTTTTATTTAGTTTAATGAACTCGGAAAGTTCGAGGCATTTTCTTATACATTTTTTTCCCCGTAATACCCATGAATAATCGCCAATTTTTTTAAAAAAACTTCGAATAATGTTGTTGGGGTATGTAGCAATAAATGCTCAAGGAGTTCATTTCCTATAGAAGTATGGATACATTATTCGGGTATAATGGCCTCATATCTCTCGATTGATAATTCATTCGTTTGTACTAATACCTTTTCAAAAAAAAAAAAAAAAAGAAAAACGTGTACTAATACTATCGTGTCGGAGAGTATTTAAAAATAATACAATATTTAGCAGGTGACTGTTTATGCAAAAATAATCAATAAAATTTGACGCACGCTTGCAAACAATATCAGACGAAGGTGTGTAATTCGTGAAGTTCAAGTATTCGGCTAGGTTTGAAGGAAAGAATATTGAAATTGATAAAGGCTTAAATAAAAAACTGAACATAATACTGAATTGATGACTTTAAACGAAATACAAGAGTAAATCAAATAAAAAGACTTGCAAAAAGAAATAAAAACAATAGGGTATCAAAAGAAAGAGAGAGCTTTGCAGCTTGTATTGTATGTATATTAATGATGAGATGTGTGTCCTGCCGCTTCTACTCTTCTCTTTATATAGGCTCGGTAATTTCGAATGTCAGTGAGATCTCGGATTCCTACTCTAATCCGGTATTGCCGATTTAGAAATGTACTTGTATATTATTTCCGATTCCCTTCTATGATCTCAATTCAATTTGGACTCAAATTCGGCTTCTTCTTGTGTCGCGTCTGGACCCTTGACGTGTTTCAAAATTTGAATTGGGACTGAACTCTTGCTCTACGTCGGATGTGGATTATTGCGCGAAGTTGGGCCGATTCACCACTGTTGTTGGGCCGACTCGATTTTTATTAAAATCGGTGGTAACATAAAGCCTCCCAAGGCACGGCTTATTTTCGAATGTGGCGTGTCTTGAGTATCAATCGGGCCAACAATAAATAGGCCTAATGACTAGTAGCCCAAAACCTAGAAATGGTGTATGGCGGCCCCCCAGTCAACGGTGTAATGAAGGCAACGGCTTTGATTGATAAGATCAGAACCAATTAACTCCAAATCAAACTGTTGGGAAGGGAGCGTCGATTCAAAGAGAAATCGAGGGGATAGCAAAGAGAAATAACGCATCTTCTCCTCACTTGGTTTCATATCTGCATTTTGTCCACCAGAAATCCCAAAAGCTTTGTTTTTGACTCCTGCCGGCGATTCGATTCAAACAAATCCCTCAATCAGAAAAACACCGATCATCAAAACCCACCATTGCTGAAGCATATACTGTGAAATTTGATGCAGATCTGGCGAAAAAATGCGAGGTTTAAAGCAGAGGATCTACTGGCGTTAGCACCGGATTTTGAAGAGCTGTTGAACCCGCATGGGCCACCGCATCACTACTCTCTGGGTCCAAGTATGATGGCGGACAATGCCACTTTGCGGAGATATGTACCGGTGTTACATCCGGAGAATCTGTCGCACCGATTTCTGTGCACCGGGTTTGGGCGGATTCAGGGCTGGCCATAGACATCGGAGAAAGGTAATATTCATCAAGAATTCTGTAAATGGGCAAAGATGATGGAGAAGCATCATGCCGAAACCTTTGAAGTTTCTGTGTGTTCCCTGTTCCACTATTCTTTCTCACAAGATGACATTCTCAATGAGAAAAATCGTAATAACAATTATTCAACTCTATTCTTATTTACGAATACATAATCACTTATATCGATCGTATCAAAAGGCTGCTTGCTAAACGGGGATTCCCAGTGACATGGGCCTAGCTTTCCAAGCTACATTGTATACATATAGAAAGCAAGCAACCTTAAATCATAATCCAAACTCAAGTTTTGTGTACTCTACATCTCAAAGTTGACACATAGATTCATCAACTACTATTTATGGGTTTTAAGTATCAATGAATGGGTTCAACTGCATATGAGGTGCTTTGTTGGCTGTGGTTTCAACAAATTGAAAAGGAAGGCACTTTGTAGAGCTATAAGTGCATATGTATATATGGATTGAGAGGAATGAGAGAAGATTCGCACAGAGGAAAAAGCTGGTGACTGAAAGATTTTGGGAAATTAAAATGAAACTGAGATGGAAGTTTGCAGCAACTTGCAGGAAAATAGAAAATTTCTGAACTAAATATTTTGGATAGAATAGGAGTATAATTGTATAGGTTGAAAGTTACCCTATCTTTCTTTGGGTTTTTTTTATTGAGTGTACAGAAATGTAGGAAAGTGTAAGAATGTCTAGTTGGTTTTTTGTTTGAGTTATCTAAAATTATTGTCCAGTTTGAGTTTTCACTTCTAGTACAAATTGAACTAAAAATGAAAATAACTGGACAATAATAATGGGACGGAGGGAGTAATATATTTATCATTTACCAAAAAATAAAAAATAAAAATGAATGGGTTCATTGCTTAATCCTACAATTTTACTAAGCCCAATCCGAGGTGAAAGTGTCTAAAATTGAGAAGTCATGCCAACTACTTTTGGTGTCATCGAATACTTTATTTTGGGCATCCGTCAATTAATAAAGCCCAATATATTTTTTTCCAAACTTCTAAGCACATTTTATTAGTATTGGTAATCAACTTCTAAGCACATTTTTAATAGTTAAAGGACGAAATTAGAAGAAATACAGTGTTTAATTTTGATGTGTATCTTTTCTTCGATTTTGTAGTTAGTTTTACTTCTTGCTCATTCTCCAAAATTAAATTGGCACATATTTGTACTAGTATAACTATACATATTCGTACGAGCATTTTATATTTTATTTTTTTATTTTCCTGAAGGAACATATCCTCCATTTCTAATTGGCAATTTTAATGTATATACCTCGAGCAAAGTCTGACAATTCCAAGTTTTGTCTTTTCATATTTCAAAAGGAAAATAAGTTAAACTTATAATAAATTGCCATCGATCTGGACTGGGTTCAATTTCATGTATTTAGGTTCATTTTCAACCAAACCTTGAAGATGAGTTCAAGTTGGGCAGCTAATTGACAACTCCATTACAGACTGTTCCTTAATTCTGGTATACCATCACCAATGAAGAAAAGTATAATAACCACAGCTCCCACCGTACAAAAAAAAAAAAAATTGTTGAGATAAAACAATACAATAAAATGAATTATTTTCTTTTTTCGTGAATGGAATTGTACTCCCTCCGGTCCTTATTATAAGACATTTTGATTTCGTTTTAGGTTTCACCTAAGATGTCTTTTTAATCGAAATAAAAACTTTAATAACATTTCATGATAAATAGAAGAATACGGCGAACATGAAAATATATTTTTAAAATTTTTTTAATTTAAAAATCATTTCAAGTAAAACTTAGGATGAAATCAAAATACTTTTATAATAAGGACCGGAGGGAGTATTTTTTAAAGGAAAAGTACCAAAGAATAAAGAAAAAGGAAATTACTATCAATGATTAAATGTTGAAATAGCCAACAAGAACTGGACTGCAACATTTGCTTAGGGACGTCATCAAGGATGCCATCGTGGTGATCTCTTTTTGGCTTTTTGCACCTGGCCGGTTCGATATACACATAATTACAATTCATTTTTTTTTACTCTTTTTAAGTTTTTTCTTTTTAATTTAACATCAAAATTTTTATTTTATCCGTTCCAAAAATATATAAGACTATTATTTTCTTTTATTTTTTTGGATATATTAAAAGTAAAACTAAATTTGTTATTCTTATTCGTAATGTAAAGTGAAACTCTATATGGGAATAAACGATAATTTTTTGAAAAAAAAAATGTTTATGACTTTGCCCAAAGTTGGAGCCTTTCTCTGTTTTTAATGTTTCTTTTGTTAGCAAAAGACGTCACGCGAGAGACAACACATGTAGGAAGATAGTTTTCTGTCCATGTTATTAATATATACTTTTGCATTTGGATTAAAAGTTACAAAATGTTGTTCCCTTTGTTAAAATAACCTGTTGGTATCACTCAATTCAGACTGGTTTCTAATTCAAAATGAAAATTTATAATTTTTTTTCTAAATTTTGAAGCAATGATCATTTGGTTGTGTGGCTGCTAGGTTCGGTGTAAAAGATTTTATGTGATATACTCTTTCCATCCCAATTTACAAGTCCACTAAATAATTCAAACAGAGTGAGTAGTAAAAGAGAACGGAAAAAATGAAAAATAAAAAGTTAACACTCAGATTATAAAAATGATATGACATTAGATTTTCGAGAGCATTTGTATACACCGAAGAAGTTTTACGGGAAAACATAACAAGAAATATGTAAATTAAATGAATTACAGTCGTTTTATTTATATATTTTTTAAGGATTTGCTCATTTAAGATGAAGTGGATAATTTATATTCATTTTTTTTTAATCGTAAGGGCACACTTAAATGTTTGGATTTTGATAAACAGCCTAATGAACTCATATATTAAAATGCGAAAAATTCTGAATACGTAATATATTAAAGAAAATGTCAAAATATAAATTGACATTTTACCTTTTTTTTTTACAAAATATAGAAATTATTAGAATGATTCTTCGATGATGTATATGGACCAAAATCACTTGTGATTTATTCCTTTCTTTAATGTCATATTGTCATTTTCCTCCTTACAAAAATTATTAAATGAAAATATTTTGGTTCTAAATGATTTTTTCTTTTTTTGAACGAAATAGTAACACATATATTTACGAAGGAACTGAAGAAGCAGCGCCGAGCTGAAGAGTCTTCATTTTGACTTCTTCATCTTCCTCATTTCCCCCACCTGCTGATTTTTACCAGTCCACCGCAAATTCTTAGCCCGACGAATCGTTTTTTATTTTCTCTTTCGAATTATATATTGTTGATTTTTTATTTTATTTTATTTTTTTTCATTACCCTCTCTTCGTGATTTTTAAATTTCGGTTTTAAAGCAAAAAATGAGGGACGCTAATAGCAATTGGGATTTGTTTGACCCGAGGACTGCCGTGATGGACACCTCCGCCGCCGCTTTCTCTCCCGCCGACGGCGTGAGTCGCGACCCTGATTTCGGTTTTGCCTTCAACGACAGTAATTTTTCCGACCGGGTTCTCGTGATTGAGGTCTTGGCCGACGATTCAACCAATTCTCTTAACTCCGACGCCGGCACTGCTCCCGGAGGAGGATGCCAGACTCTCGCTGATTGGGCTCGGTATCGGAAGCGGCCCAGAGAAGACTTCAGAAAGCAGCATGGTAGTATTTTGTTTTCGAAATTAGGGTTTTGTTTTCCCCCTTTTTTTGCTGGTGTTGACCTTTTTAAACGAAATGATGGATTGATTCACCTTTGAAATTGTGAAGGTTTTTAGTTTCGTTTTTTAATGATGAAGAATTTTGTGATGATTGATTGGTGCCTTATTTAACCAGATATATGCCAATCATTTGCAGCTTTGGATATCACTGCTGTGGGCCCCGAGGAGCAAGTCTTGAACGTCGATCAGCCTGAAGCCGAGGATTTAGTGCGGGGCGAAAATCAAGACGAGGAAGAACTTGCTATGATGGAAGAATCACCCTCCGGTATTATTAGCTTGGTCGAAACTTACTTTCTATTGAGCTTGACCATGTTTCCAAACTTATCATGGTCTTCGAGCTTTTGGTTTTCTTTCTTCTTTGTAGACTTTTGCCTGGCTCGTAAGATTAATGCATATATTTTGGGTTTTAATTTAGATGAAGATTTCTGTGCTGATGAATGACCTTGGTTTCTTTAGAGAGGTGGTTATTTGGACAAATAAATCCTATCATGTTTTGGTCTGTTATCTCTCTAAAGTGTATACGCTTGTTTGCTTTGCCGATTTGCCGAAAGATAAGTTTAAAAGAAAGCTATTAGCTTGCTTGTGGTTGTGGGCAGTGCCAGGACTAAGATTGTTTGGGTTGGTATTTAACTAAGAACTATGATGTGCCTGTATCAATACTCTCTGACCTTTGAGTTAGTCTTTGTTGGTGGTTAAGCCAAATCAAATGTGTGAATGTTGACTTTCAGATACATTTATTGTCTTTCAAAGCTTTCTACTTACAGATTTTGAAATGTAAAGGTTATTGGTTTAACTGAAAAGATTCTATCAAACATCTTTTAAACCCTACAAAGATTTTGTAGAAATGTCTTTCAGTTTGCCCACCAAATATAAAATCATTAAGAAGTCTATCGTCAGAAAAATTGACTCGGAAATTAAAGGAGAAATGATTAGTAATTTTTCCCCTGCTCAAGCCTAGTACATTACTCCTTGAGATACTATAGTATAAGTTGATGTTTTAGGCAGATATTCCTCACGTAAACTGAGAAATGTCATTGTGGCATCTAGATTTCTATAAAACTGAATTACGTGAAGTCTACTTTTTTGTCCACTCTGGAAATTTGTCTGATTAAGTATTTCATGGCTGGAAAATGCTCATCTGCAATGGCCTCACTGTGGTTATAGTCTGTTGAGTTGGATGCTTTTTTGTAAAATTAGTCTTCTCTAAACTGGTGAAAGTGCTGCTGATGTTAACTTCTGCATTGCAAACTAGTTTCACCTACCGCTTATTGTAAATATTTTCATGTTTTTCCAATAGGGGATGAGGCTGCAAATAGTGATGATTCCAATTGTGACATGGGTTCTTCAAGAGTGCTAAGAGTTAGGACGCTACATATTAGCTCCCCTATTCTAGCAGCAAAAAGCCCTTTCTTTTATAAGGTAAGGATTGATTTTCTTTTCACTTTGCATATCTTTTTTACTTGTTGAATTGCTAGATGATGCTTGTTTGCTTCTAATGTTTGTATAGCTTTTCTCAAATGGAATGAGGGAGTCAGAACAGAGACATGTAACCCTGCGAATTAATGCCTCAGGTACATGGCCAGTATTTTGGGTCTTTTAAGTTGTCTTTCTGTAGAGTTTTTGCATGTATAATGTTTTGGTACCTGCATATCATGTTGGATTTTTTTTTATAGTTAGTAGCTATTGTCATCGTTATCCAGTATTGATTGTTTTTCTTTTTTGGAGCAGAGGAAACCGCACTTATGGAGCTTCTTAATTTTATTTATAGCAATAGCTTAAGTACGACTACGGCGCCTGCTTTGCTGGATGTGCTAATGGCTGCAGACAAATTTGAGGTTGCCTCGTGTATGAAGTACTGCGGCCATGTCTTACGTAGTTTGCCTATGACACCAGAATCTGCATTGTTATATCTGGAACTCCCATCTAGTGTGTTAATGGCTGAAGCCGTGCAGCCCTTGACTGATGCTGCAAAGGAATATTTAGCTGCGCGCTACAAAGATATAACAAAGTAAGTTTCTTACTCAACTATTCTTGGTCTGATCTGGGGTTTTGTCCCATGATTCGATTGTAATTGCAAATTGCAGTTAAGTGAAATGAGGTGACGGCATTTATTCTTTTCTCTGCACAACTGTACAGTAAAAGTTGGTCTTGGACTAATAATATTTCATTGACTTGGTTGCACTTTTCTCAGGTACCAAGATGAGGTTATGAACTTGCCCCTGGCTGGAATTGAGGCAATTTTGGCCAGTGATGATCTCCAGGTGGCATCGGAGGACGCTGTATACGACTTTGTTTTGAAGTGGGCCAGAGCTCACTATCCAAAAATTGAGGAGCGGCAGGAAGTTCTTGGCTCTCGTCTGAGTCGTTACATCCGCTTCCCTTATATGACCTGCAGAAAACTTAGGAAGGTTCTAACTTGCAGCGACTTTGAGCACGATCTTGCTTCCAAGTTTGTTATCGAGGCCTTATTTTTCAAGGCTGAGGCACCTCATCGCCAGCGAGCTCTTGCAGCGGAGGATTCATCCACTTCTAGTCGTCGATATGTAGAGCGTTCTTACAAGTATCGCCCCGTAAAGGTGGTTGAATTTGAACTTCCCCGTCAGCAATGCGTGGTTTACTTAGATCTCAAGAGGGAAGAATGCGCCAATTTGTATCCTTCTGCCCGAGTTTATTCACAGGCATTCCACTTAGGTGGGCAAGGGTTTTTCCTGTCTGCACATTGCAATATGGACCAACAAAGTTCTTTCCATTGTTTTGGTCTCTTCCTAGGGATGCAAGAAAAAGGTTCAGTAACATTTGCAGTCGACTATGAGTTTTCTGCAAGACTGAAGCCATCGGAGGAGTATATAAGCAAATACAAGGGTAATTACACATTCACTGGGGGGAAAGCTGTTGGATATAGAAATTTGTTCGGGGTGCCATGGGCTGCATTCATGGCCGAGGACAATCTTTTTTTCATCAATGGTACACTCCATTTGAAGGCGGAGCTTACCATGAGGCAACAATGAGTTGTGTGATTCTTATATGCACTTCGGAAAATCTTTAGTTTTCTGATTCCGATTTATCTTAGGGTTTTGAAGAAGAGGGGGGCAAAGAAGAGAGTGGCACTTTACTGACAAGTCTTAATTAGTAATTGGGTTGCACAGGTGAAGAAGATGTAAATGGTATTTATGTATGGTTCCACCCGGTGATCTCTGACCTTTTGAAGGATTCTCTTGACAATATTAAACATTGGCTAACCATGGATTTATGTTTGTGCTTGATTTTGTTCAGGCTTTCATTTCAATTTAATCTGAAGAAAATGAGCTGCGGAAATGCCGTCATTTACTCTATTTCATGTTTGTTCAATGCAGCATATGTATACCTGTTGATCAAGTAAGAATAGTTGATTGTTGTTTCCATAGTTCGGCATTTTTACAGAATCGGTAGTTCTAAGTGGTATTCAATTTGAAACTCTAGCCTCCGGGCAAAATGAAACTGCCTTTCCAGAAATCCTAAAAATGCTATATGATGGAGTATTTATGGTAAGGTAGTATGCACGTAGTGCGAGGGCACCTTTGAACGAGCAATCAATATGGTTGATTTCTCCCGTCTTCGAAGTCTCCATTTGTTGGAAATAGGACTTACTATCTCTAAGAAGCAATTTGACCCAAGACTCGTAGTCTTGTTAATATAGGACTTATTATCTCTAAGTAGCAATTTGACCCAAGACTCGTAGTCTTGTTGGAAATAGGGTTGCATCTTATCACCAAGTAGCAATTTGTCGGCATCATACCTTCGATTCGATGTATCACCAAATCGGCATCATACCCTACAAAATATTTGCATTTTTACGAGTATCCCTCTACTGCCGTCCAAAAATCACTTGAATCTCATCCAAAAGTTCTACAATATTCACATTGTTTTGCCTTTTCTAATGGTTGATGCACTTTCCTCCCGGAAAATTTGGAGCTAGTTTTGTGAAACATATGAGATCCATGGCTGGATCCCTGTTTGGAGATGGATATACATTGCACTTTTGTAGACCTTGAAGGTGAGCTCATTAAATGGAAGAAGTAATTTGAGGAGGATGATATGGATGGCATAGGAAACGCGCTGGTCAAATTTCTGAAGCCAAATATGATCAATAGTGGATTATCTCGCAAAAATGTTTCAATCAACTTGGTCTCGATTGGTTCTTGCTGAGAATGCTTTGGAGATCCATAGGGCACCTGTCTGATGCAGCTAAGTTAAATGGAGAATGCGGAATTATTCATCTGCAAAGTTCGTGTAGCTGGAGATGAGATTCTCAAGGATTCACATTCATGTAATAATATTATTCGATTTGCTAGATGACTGCCAAAGAAAGGCTGACGATCTTACAGAGAGATTCAAAGTATCTCTAAACTCTGAAGGACTTGCCAAAATCTTCATCAATTGCATATTTTCCCAGGAAGCAGAGGCTGCCTTTTCTCGTCGCTAGATGCAACACCAATCTAGCAGTAAGCATCTTTTAGCTCCTACAAAATCTGAAAGCTATAGAATGAGCTTTTTAAAACGAAACGATCACATTTTATTGCTCACCAACCTTCTGGCCCTGGAGCTTGTTCCTAATTGTCATTCTTTTTGTGTTCTGTTTTAAAGCCAAAATCTCCTCATGATGTCCCTCCTTCATTTGCCACAACAACTTCATGTTACTCCGGGTTTTGGATATGGAATCTATCATGGGCATTAGCTTTCCAGTTGAGATTGTAGTAATGCTCCATTTGAGATGTCTAGCCGCCAGTGGTTATATGCGATACATTCCACTTTCAATCTCAACTTGTCAAAACTTAAAAATTTGGTTGTGAAGGGATTACGAGGTGAAGTTAAACTACCAGAAACTGTTTGGAGCATGGTGTTTGTGTGAAAATTGTCCACCCGAAATCGTGGAGAAAAAGAGAACGGACATTACTCAAAATATAATTAAATTAGATGATTGTGGTTGAGTTTGAATTGGTCTCAAATCAAGATCGAGGTCTTAAAATTATTGGCTTTAGTTTGAGATAGACAAACAAAAACTAGGAGAAATAGACGGCGTTTGATTTATAAAGTGAGAAATCGCCAACTGTCGACTGCGGATCGGTCTCACGCATAGTTTTGTTGGCAGCCTACAGAAAACCAATGATCAGGCTAGATTTTGGTAGACAGTCGTTGACACCTCCAAAAGAAATAAATACCTAGTTAAAACTATTAGCTAGCAGTAAGTAGGGTCGATCCACAGAGACGACAGTGAACAACTTCAAATCTGATTAATGTGCAAGCAAAAGAAAAATAAATTTGAACAGATTGTCACTTGGGAGAGTGAGAATAGCCACTTGACAGAGTGAGAAAGCAGAAGGGTCATCCACCTTCCTATCTATATGATCCAATTTTGATTCATTTCAGTTCTTGTTGCATATGATTTATTGTCTGATCAAGCACTTGTATTCTTTACATTCCCCTTCGTTACTAGTAAAGAGTCCCAGTATAACCAAATTACCTAACTCTCAGTAATAATTATTCATTATTCTGAGCCATTAAGTTTTGAGCCTTATTGATCACCTATGCCAAACAACTAACTCTCATTGATGATTAAAACCAAATGGTTGCTGTCTCCTTTGTCATAGGCTACTTTAAGCCGTTCTAAAACTATGTTCACCCTCTCAGGATTCCATAATTATGCATGCACATTTAGCTAAGTTACCAGTTTAACTAGAAAATTAGTTAAATATACTTAAACTAGAAACAATGCCTTATATAAGAAACTGAATCAAAACCTTCACATATAGATAGTAGGGATTAGGCCCTTAACTGAGTTTAATTACTCGTGTTTATTGAGCTAAACATGAGAACAACAAAGTACAAAAGATTAAATATGATAATGAACAAAAGGTTAGAGGACAGAAGAGTAGTAGCAGAGCAGATTTTGTCTGCTCACTTGGGGAAATGTACTTGGTCACTTGTCCGAGTGACAGTCTGCACTCTTGGTGCAATTACTACACTATTTCTATCCTAACTAATTTAACTAACTACTCTGATTTTGATCTAATTCAAACTACCCAATTTTTTTTTTTTTACTAACTGTTATTGGCTGACCATTTATAGATATTTGGAGAGGTTTGGATTGGTTGAATTTATGGCCTTCTTCTTTGCAGCTGACAGAGGTAGCAACCTGCAGAGGTTTGCTTATTTAGTAACTTGTCCCAATTGCCAAGTTGCTGTCTCCTTTGTGGCTTCTCCTTCTTCTCCAACCGCAATTAGTCACCTTCCTCTCATCATTGCTTCTTTTTCTAGTCTTCTTCTCTAGTACCTCTTCACCAATTTCAGTCACAAATCTTTATTTCTTCTTTCTTTGATCTTCAGTAGCAGTAATAGCAGAGGTAGCAAGCAGCAACATCAGCAACATGCTTCCCTTCCATCGTTATGTCTATTCCTTTTCAGCCCCTAATTAGGCCTCAAATCTTCTGCTCTTTTCTTTCTTGTCTCTCGGGATCACTTGCAGCACCATTTCACTGCTCCTGCAGCAACCATTCTTTTACTTCAGTCAGCTGCAATAACATGCGGCAAGTAACAGAGTTGCAGCTACCTTCTTCTTCATATTCTCCCTCTTTCTCTTTTTCCACTTGCAGTAATAGCAACTTGCAGTGATGGTGATACAATTCCTTCTTTTGACAGCAAGATTTCAGCTATGGTTCTTCCTAATTGACTGGTGATATAGTGTAGTGAAGGGTAGGTGACCTTGAAGAGGTTTACTAGGGTGGCGATTAATCAAAAACACAGCGGTTTTAAAAGCAAAGTCCCAAAACCAAAAAGGAGTACTAGAATGGCCAAGGAGAGCAAGTCCAATGTCGACAATGTGACGAATTTTGCGTTCAGCAGTGCCATTCTACTCATGAGTGTGTGGACACGCTAAACCATGAACAATACTGACATCCTTAAAGAAAGAATTGAGAAGACGAAATTCACCACCCCAATCAGAGTTAACATTTTTAATGGTAGTGCCAAATTGATTTTCTACGAGAGCTTTGAATTGCTTGAAAACATGGTAAACATCACTTTTATACTTAATGGGATAAATTCATGTGAATAAAGAGAAATCATCAATAAAAAGCACAAAGTAGCGATAACCATTAAATGACAAAATAGGAGCAAGGCCCCAAACATCAGTGTGAATTAAATCAAGAGGTTTAGAGCTACGACGAAAAGTAGAAGGTAAACTAACCCTATGCAACTTCCCTAAACAACACACCTCACATTTATCAGTGGACATGGACACAGAGGAATGAGGGAGAAACTGCCTAACCAAAGTACGAAGAGTGACATTATTAGGGTGCCCGAAACGAGCATGCCATTGACCTAGACAAGATAAACTGTTGGAGACAAGGAACCACGAGCAGGAAGATCTAAGCGATAGAGACCATTATCAGCCCGACCGCGGAGGAGGAGTTCCTTGGTTGAAAGATCCTTAACACAACAAGAGTCAGAATAAAATTCAAAGAAACAGTGATTATCACGGGTAAACTTTTGAACAGATAACAGAGGCTTAGTAAGAGAAGGAGCATGCAAAACACGATTTAAATAAAGAGGACGAGAAAACGATGGCAAAACAGATTGACCAACATGCTAAATAGGTAAAGCATCACCATTACCAACTAAAATATGATCCGTACCATTATAATCATTGGAGATACTGAGAGAGGACAAATGGCATGGCATGATCGGTAGCACCAGTGTTCGGATGCCAGGGAGTGACAGGAGGGGCATACTGCGCCATACGAGCTTGAGGAGACATAGTCGACTCCGAGTAAGACGGAGGAGGCAACAAACTAGCCAAATGCTGTGTAGGAGAAACTGCCTGGGCATAAGCAGCCGACCGAATGGCAGGGGGTCGAGGAACAAAATTAGCATCAAAGCGGCGTCGGCAAGTGGCGGCCGTGTGATTCAAGATGCCGCAAAACTGACACGTCTCACCCGGCGCGGGAGGGGTGTACCCACGCCGACCACCACGACGACCAGAAAACTGATTGCGCCGGCCGCCGCGTTGCGAGCGACCGGCACAAGAGGATTGAGGCGGCATAGGAGAAGGTGGCGACTGCACAAGCATGGCCATCGGCTGAAGAACCGGCTGTTGGGCGTGAAGAAGCACCTCATACGAAACTAACTGTCCAAGAAGATCTTGATAGGAGGGGGGTTCGGATCGCTGCTGCAAAGCTCCGATGATACCATTGAATTCGGCACCAAGCTTGCGGAAGATTATGGCATTGAACTCCGCTGGAGATATGCGATGGCCGACAAGCTGCAGTGACCGATAAGTCACCTTTTTGCAAGCTGTGGAGCTTTATAACAAGCTGGGTCTGTTGAGCATAAGAAAGAGTGCCGAAACCCTGCTGAAGAGCTGTCCATGCTGCCGCCGATGTTGTGGAGCCCTGGAGAACGGGAAAGATCTCTTCAGCAACGGAAGAAAGAATCCAAGAGAGGACCAGCTGATCCTTTTGCTGCCAGATATCAAACTCAGGATTGAGTTGGGGTGCGGCACCACTGGCGGAAGGAAGAAAACGCGGCGGTGCAGGTTCGGTACCATCAACAATACCGGCAACACGAAACATAGTGAATAGAGGAGTAAACTGAAGACGCCAAGACGAGTAGTTGGCCCGAGATTTTAGCTTCACAGTAAAAGAGTGATTGAGAGACTGTAGACTAGGTTGAAGAAGTGATACCGGCATCTGTGAAGGAGGTGCCGCGGTCCGAAGAGGGGTAGCTTGATCGGTGGATGAAAGGTCGATGGTAGACATCTTCGGAAGTAAGCAAGCAGCAACACAAAAACTACAACGCAACAATGGAGCTACCGAAAGAAGGAGAGGCAGCGGCACACCACGAAGCTAACACCGAAAGAAGTAGATTCACTTCAAAGCAACCGCAGCAAAAAAAAAAAAAAAACAAACCAGATGTAGTGATCTGGGGAAAACGTGGCGGCAGGCAGCAACAATTAAGCAAGCAGCAGCAACGGCCGGAGGAAGGAGCATAACTGGCAAACAAGCTGCAGCAACAAGCAACCAGCAAAACAGTAGTAAATAGCAATGAAGAAAGCAACTAGCAAAGCAGCAGTAAAAAATCAACGTAGCCTTCGTTACAACAACCAATCAACAAAGACAACGAAAGCAAGCAGCAACACTAATAAAAGCCGCAACAATCAAGAGAGGGTAGCGATAGCCGCGGCAAGAACAAAGGGAGAGGACCAGCGGGGGGCAGCAGCAGCAGAGGCCTGAAAACGACAGTGGGCGGCAGCAGCAAGAAATAATAAATCAACGAACACAAGACGGCGTCAACATCGGCAATAATAGCAAGCGAAGAAGCTGACTATGGAAGAAGAGGCCAGCAAACAAAGGGAGAAACAAGGATTGTGGTCGACAAGGAAGAGCACACGGAGGCAAGAGGTCAAGGATTTTGGTCGGCGGGGGAGAAGGAGAAGAAAGAAGCCACGACCGGAAAAATAAAAAAACCCTAGCTCTGTACCAAGTTAGAATAGGGGAATTGTATTTCATTCATATATCGTTATGTACAATATACAGACTATATATAGACAATAACAAACTCTAAACAAGGATATTATAGTAAATATATTAAGTATTACAATAATTTGACTTATCCAATTCTGAGATTCAGCACTTTCAAAAGTGAAAACACTTCCAAGTGGTGGGTAGTTGATGGCAAGTGGAGATTCTTATTTAGTGCTAATTAACTAAGTGTATATTAAAGAATTCAAAGATTGATAATACTCCTATAAAATAACCAAGTTGAAGTTTGTTTTTGGTTGGTGCGCCCAGAGGCTGGAGCCCTTTATCGAATGTTGAATTTGGGATGAAAGGCAGCATATGTAAGCATAACTTGGTTTGTTGCGAGAAAGCAGCCTACCCTTTTTTTCTTTTAAAAGGTGGTAAATTTATTATCTCTCCATCCAAGAAATTCACCTCTAACTGATTGGGTTTTGGACAGTAGTCAAGCCATCAAATCATGATCATGTTGTATTAAAATACGATCAAGTTGTCTTAATTATTAAATTATAAGTCATCCAGAAGAATTAACTTATTGCTTAATTTCCTGGCAGAGTGGTTGGAAAAGCAATCATCTTTCTTTCATTTCTGGAATTTATTGTTTAACAACTCCCGGTTTTAATATATGCATTTCCGCACTTTGTACCAGAATTAGCCCTGACTCGGTCACATTTGCAAGCACTCACTTGTTATAGAAATCGAAATTAAGCCTTGTTTTGCTCTGTCTAACTGTTAATCTAGCTTTTCTCCTCAGAAATCTTGGAGTAAGATTCCTGAAATCCTTGAGATAATTTAAGAGGAAGGATTCCCAGGGATGCTGCCAATATATGAGATGTTCGATCTCCTGGAGAGAACGCTCATCGAATGGAAGGACTATGTAAACCAAGAAAAATCGAAAAGGAGCCGTAGGAAACTAGCTGGTCAGATTTTTGAGCCTAATGAGTATGGTGAGCTATTGGATTCTCTAACTGAAAAGATCAATCAGCTGGGACTGGATTGGTTCTTTCTGCAAATGGTTTGGCAATGGATGACAGAGTGTAAGGGAACTACTAGTATGTTCTTGCGGGATGAAAGATTATTCACTGAAAAAGTTGGTGATCCGGGGAATTTGATCTTCAATGATTTACGTTCATGTTACTTTCGAGCTACGAGGGACGGCCTCCTGGAATGGTCTCAAAAGACATTCACTTTGCTGGATGACTGCAAAAGAAAGACTGATGGGCTAATTGGGATTCGAGAAGCTGTAAAGGACATATCGACAAAATCTGCATCAGCTGCATACTCTCCTGCAGGTGGTTTTCGGCTATTTTTCAATGATTATGTGAGAACGAATATGTGGATATTCAATGATGCGGGTGATGGTGTTCTTGACAAGAAGCTAGTTTCCATCTACAGCGAGCTGATATCGATCTACACGTATTTGGAACTTTTGGAAAAGTGCCAATGGAATGATGGTAGTAGTGTCCAGGAGTTGGCGGTACCTGTGACGATGAGAATCGCTATTCAGTTTTGTAATCTCTGGTTCAATAGAAATGACCCGGAAACTGCGAGTGTTATCGCCCGAGAAGTGGAAAGTTTGCTTCAGGAGATTGATCCTTGTACAAATCTAGAGTTCCTGCAGCTCAATCTCAGATGCCTTATGTCAACCTACCAATCTAGTTTCCAGCAAATTGGATGGAATGGATGTGATCTACTCATTAAAGATTTTTGCTGCTACCTTTGCAACTGGTTTCACAGAAAAAACCTGGATTTGGCCTCCCTGGTTACCGTTTTCATTGACATCAGTGTAAATGAAGGCGAGAAGGATTTGCACAATTTATCTGCTGAGATTAAGGCATTGCTAGCAGAGGCTGCATTTTTACACCGCAAGGTGCAACGTGATCTAGCTATAGATTACTTAAAAGCATCCCACTCGTCGATTAAATGGAACATAGCTGAAAGGAAAGAGCGAGAAGTAGCCGCTGCGCTGGCACCTTGTTCCGAGTTACAAGCAAATGTTTGTCTCCTCAAGGCAGAGCTTTTCCTCAAACAGCGACTCAACGCTCGCGCTTCCTCCACGCTCTTCAGTGATGACCGGTTTTACAAAGTCGACATGGTCCTCGCCGACCTGAGGGCGCTGAAAAGACAAGTATGTGACGAGCAAGGGAACACAGAATACGTGAAGCGGAGTTTGGTAGTGGCTGAAGAGTTGGCTAATGAGATAGAATCACTCCAGAAGTCGCTTCATTCAAAGACGGTAACTAACCCTTTGTGTAGAAGATCACTTCAGCAGTCGCTGTTTAGGATTGTCTTCTTCAAGGCCGAGTCGATTTTAGCTGAGTTATTAAGGATTGGTGGAGATACTTCCTTAGGTAATGAGATGCATAAAGTTGGATACCTTGTTGAGGAGCTTAAACATTTCAAAGGGTTTGTAGCAACTAAGCTGTCAAGTAATCCGTCAGACGACGAATTAGTCCTCCTACAGATTGAAGTGGTTACAAGGGAGATAACACTTCTGTCTTACTCTTATCTCCCTAACCACAAGAAGTTCGAGAAGATAGTCAATTCATTGCCTCAGTTGTTGGATAAAGTGCGCACTCTGAAGGCAAAGCTCTCTGAAACATGATCCTGCTGAGTCAATTGAGCCGGTGAAGCATCATCATATTGGAGGAAGTTCAGTTGCATTTGGAGTCCTGATTTGAAATCTTTTGTCCTGAAAGTTAAAGATTCCGATGTCGAATCTGTTAAGAGGTTGATGGTCTGCTCATATGCAGCAATCAAGATGTGGTGATCAACAAGTAGGCAATATATATCATGGTCTTCTTTTGCTTCTTTTGCTTTTGTTACTGTGTCAGAGAGGATTGTTAGTGTGTGCCTGTGCGCGTGCTCTCTCATTGATGCGCAATTTATTAGCTAGGTCATGAATGCTCAAGTTGAAGCAATGTTTTCAGTCAAAAACGGTTCAGAATCTTCATTGATGTTTGTGTTGTGTAACCCTGACTAGTACGCCAGTGTGGAGTGAGTTTGGGGGAGATCTATCCATTTGATAGTCCAACTTATACTTCTGTTAGAAATTCCAATTTCATGTCGAAATACCAAATTATTATCTTCATGATGTCCGCGATAAAAAAGAAGGTGCTGATAAAGGATTGTAATCAGGACATATTTTCTAAATGTTTTATTTCCTTTGTCGCAAAATTATTATTTAGTTTGAAATTTCACTTTTAGACTTTTAGTACAATTTGAACTAAAACTGAAAATCCAAATTAGATAATAATTTCGGGACGGTGGGGGAACTTGATTAGAGTTCGTATTTTCAACCTGAGTAAAGATTAAAACAGGGGGAATTCCAGCAGGATTAAAGATTTTCAAGGCTGAATTCTCAAAAAAAAAAACAAATAAATAAATAAATGACTAAATTCCGAAAATGGTGCTCTATATTAGGCCAAATGTATATTTTGGTCCTTTATAATAATATCTGGCTAAAATAGTCTCATACATTTTAGAATGTAACTTTTTTTATCATTTGGCACTATTCATACACTTTGACCATATTTAGTATCATGTCAATAGCAGTATTTTCTAAATAAAATTTTTATATTTAAGAAATTTTTTTGTATTAAATAAAATATCAATATAAATATTAAAATAACTACATTAATAAAAAATTAAGATTTTCAAATTAGATATTAAAATATTTTAAATTTTAATTTCTTAAACTAACATAAAAAATAATTTAAAATTTTTTACTTTTTTCACAAATTTATATTATTTTTAATTTAGAAAGCTTGAAATGAAGTAAAAATATTACTCTTATGACAATTTCTAACATAAAAAATATTAATCTAAAATTTAAGATAATATACTCAAGACTAATTTCTTATTTTGGATATTTTTTGTAGAGCACTAGATATATATAATAGAGTCCTAAAAAAGAAATACTAAAATAAAAAATTGTTTACGATTTCATATGATTTAGAGTTATTTTTAATAAAAAAAAAAGTTAGATTAAAAAGTCTAAAATCAGAAATTTAGAATTTAGTGTTTTTTAAAAAAATCAAAAAAAATTAAATATATTTTGTAATTTTTGTGGAGTTAGTTATAATAATATAAACTTATATTAATTATTAGGTTATTACTTTATTTGGTACGGTAAAATCTCTATAATTGCTCTTCGATACATTAATAATATCTTAAATTTTAAATTAATTATTTTTTTATGTTAGTCATTGTCATAAGAGTAATATTTCTAATTCTTTCCAAGCCTTCCAAATTAAGAATAATATAAATTTGAGCAAAAAATACAATTTTTTAATTTATTTTTACATAACTTTTAGGAATTAAAATCTCTTTGGTTTGTTTAATATCTAATTTAACATCTTAATTTTTAATTAATGTAATTATTTAAATATTATTAATGATATTTTATTTAATAAAAAATTTCAAAACTTGAAATATTTTATTCGGGAAATATCCCCATTAACTTGATTCTAAATCTGATCAAAATGTATAAATAGTGTCAAATGACGGAAAAAAATTATATTATAGAAGATTGAGGATTATTTTAGCCAAATGTTAATGTAAAAGACCAAAATATGCATTTGGCCTAATGTAGTAGGCCAGTTTCAGAATTCTTTATTTTCCCACTCGAATATGTTGAGGCGGTGGAAATTGGGAACGACTAATAATTTAGAAATACACCCCTCCGTGACCTCCACGCAATTTTCGGAGTATTTATTCTTTTCTTTTCCCCTTTATCTCTCTCTCTCTGATAAACAATATCAGACCAAGTCAAAATTAAGAAAATCCTCTTTTTTCCCAAATCGCGAACCATCTAGGGTTTTCTCCTCCCGTCTCCTTTTATCATCTCCATCCTCCAAATCGTTCAGAGAAAACCACCGCCGTCGCCGTAGAACAAGAAGATGCCGAAGAACAAGGGAAAGGGAGGTAAGAACAGGAAGAGAGGAAAGAATGAAGCCGATGATGAGAAGAGAGAGCTGGTTTTCAAGGAAGACGGACAGGAATATGCTCAGGTCCTCCGTATGCTTGGTAACGGCCGTTGTGAGGCTATGTGTATTGACGGTACCAAACGCCTCTGTCATATCCGTGGTAAGATGCACAAGAAAGTCTGGATTGCCGCCGGTGACATCATCCTCGTCGGCCTTCGCGACTATCAGGTACGGGGTTTTGGCCTTTCGTGCTTTCAGATCTCTTTTTGATTTATTGGATAATTATATCGAATTGATTGATTTGCCGGTTCTTCTGTTCTGAGTAAATGGATGAAAATTTTACACTTTGTTTTGGGGTATTTGTGGATGGTTGAGGAGTTGTTATTAATTTGATAATATTATGTTTTGACTTCTGGTAAATTGTATGACTATCTGCCACCGTAGGCATGAAATGAATTAAAGCATGCAGGTTTTCAATATAGAATAATTTGTTCAATCAAGCGTTAATCAGCTCAAGAGAGCAAATCTATCATACTCTGAAAATCCTATTTATGTTGTTTTAAGTGTGATTGAGCTGATCCTTTCTGAATAATTGGTTATTTGGGTTATGTTGGGGGAGTTGGCATCTTTTGTCTATGTTTTGCTCTATGTTTGACTATAGTTGTGCAGCAAAACTCATGAAAATGTTACTGCTCTGATTTCATCAGGATGACAAGGCTGATGTAATCCTCAAGTACATGCCAGATGAAGCAAGGTTGTTGAAGGCTTATGGTGAGTTGCCTGAGAACATTCGGCTCAATGAGGGTGTTGTCATGGATGAAGAGGATGACACTAATGCTGATGACTTTCTTGACTTCGAGGATGAAGACATTGACAAAATCTGAAACTTTGTATCGTTTTCTGTGTGGTGAGTTGAGGGCCGTCCATCTGCCCCTTGCAATACACACTGGACTTGAGGTTTTCAACATTGTTATTATTTGGTAGTAGAAAAACAGCACGAGACAATATTAATTTTGTAATGTTTGAAGTTATATTATATTTGAAGGTGATGTACCTTTTCATTTTCATGAAAGTTTATGTATTAAAAAGTTGTGCCTTGGCTGCTTCTGGATGCAATAATATTAGGTTATGCCGAAGTGTTTACTGTACGAAGAAAGAAGGTAGTTCTCTTCCTGCCTTTGGCAGTGAGCGGATAGATTCTCAGAGACCGGACTAGGGACATTTAGGTGCGATTGAGCTGGGATTTAAGAGAGCTTGGAACATGTTTGATCCCATCGTAATGTTGAGTAGGTAGCTTGTACGGTATTAGCTTCTTTGGTTTTGTTGATTGCGCTTCATTCCTTGTTAACATCTGCTGTTTTATTGTGTTAATACTGTGTTTTGCCACTAGGACTAGTTTTTCCTTCGGTGTCGGTGGAGGCAGAGTCTAGTTTTGCTAGTTTTCGCGCTTCCTCCTTAAACATCATTTCGTTGGGTGTGAACCCCCATGGACGTGTAGTGCAGCATTTGGTGTCCATATGGATATCCACAGATGTGTGTCGTTGGTGGACTAACTCAAACTGAGACTGTCAGCAAAAAAATGTTCCTGATAAAGCGCGCAGTAGTCCCCGACCAAAAAGCAATATTGCAAAATGAATAACATTGGTTTGGCACAATGAATAACATTATTTGAAAGTGGAAGTGAACTGTTCAAGTGTCAAATATTCCATTTAAGTGAATATTTGAAGTTAACGAACTGTCAAATTTCCCAAAAGAGGAATTGTTAAAAGCAAGACAAATAAATCTAAGGTGGTGGTTTGTACAAAACTCTTACCGTGGCAAGATTAGTTAATACTAATTGTTTTTTATACAACTATTTCATTAGATGGAGGGATCTTACTGAACCAGAGCTTGCATGAAATGTAGGAGACTTTTTAGTGGTACTTTTTAGTTTTTAGGTCAATATCAAGGAAAATGGTACACCGGTGCAGTTCAGCAGTCGCCTAGGAAGTTCTGGAGCGAGAATGTTGGCTCTCAAGTCTTGCTTCAAGAAGCTTCACTTTCAAAGTATTTTCTTCTGTTGCACCTTGATCCAGTCTTGAAGAAGATCCAGATGCCTGAGGATCTGGAATGTGCTTTGGAGATCCACTTTTCTGCTGGACTGGTAGTACCACTGAATGTGGATGGGTTGAAACAATTTCTTGAACCAAAACCTAGGGAGTACTACAATACAAGGTTCAGTTCATTTACCTTATCTGGGCTGAATTTCAGTTTGTATCTAGACATGCTGTGAGATACAGACTTACTGGATTCAAATCTTGGCAGCTAAACCAGATATTAGTTCGGACAACTGAATTCTTAGACCTCTTATCAGTTCCATCACAGAACTGTAGTGTGCACAGTCAATTAGCTTCAAATCATTAGACAGTTAGTCAGTACTGAGACAAACACAGCAATGCAAAAAAGTTGACCATTCCAGTGAAGAAATAGCATCAAGCTACCAGCTTCCCCTTTACTGCATAAGTTTTGAGTCAGCTATGGCCAAGGCTTCACCTTCACAATGAGCACGTAAAAACTTACAAAGACCCTTGCTTGGCTTGCTATCAATGAATATTGGCTGCTGCAAAAACAAGTAGCTTTTAGCTTTGCAATCTGTAAGAACAGTAGTCGAGTCAAGAGAACCATACAACAAGAAAAGACAAACTGAGATAAACTACAGTGAAATCAACAAGAGCATTGAAAACCCACTCCCAGGAGGGAGTATAGACAAAAGGGCTAAACAGGAATAGAAATTAAAAAACAACCAACGAAACTAAACACATCAATTAAGAAAAGTAAATTAAGTGGTTTCTTCTTAGAAAACGATCATCCATGTATCAAATCAAACGAAGTTTTGATCTTTACATGAAGAATATAAGAACGTACCTGGGCTATTTCAGATAGTGACTGCGTAATACCGTGCATTAAGTCAAGCTTGACGAGCCATCTCGAGTTTATCCAAGCGCGACTGAAGTACAGCCATGGCAGAAGTTCTGTTTGAATGTTGCGACCTGTCATTTGAACAGAGAAATTACTTTTCAGGAGAAAATGTATTGACACAATTTTTTCAAACAAACAAAAACCAGCAAGTGGTGTTCACTACCTTTCATTATGGTTTTCAGACCCTTCAGTCCCCGCGATGAAAAGGAGATATATGCATAGCTTAGATACAGAAAAGCAAATCCCTGGTGTTAACAATTTCATTTTAAATCCTGGAAGCAAAATCCGTCCTAATTCATCCAGGCAGAAATCAAAATCGAAAACAAATAAAACTATCAAGTGATAAAAATAGACAAAGACGCGAACTTCTAATCTAAACAACAAATCTTTCACAAAGGGTTTGCACATTTTATGATAGACAACGGAAGCTTACAAGAGTCCACGAATGGAATTTCGTAGATGCAACAACAACGATCTACTATAGACTCCAACGTCTACATTTGGCAACATAGCAATTTGCATCCAAGAAAACAAAATTAAGAACACAGAATTATTATACATTTTTTTTTGCAATTTCAAGGATTCAAAGGGTCTCACTGCCACAATTTTTAATTTTCAATCTCATCTCCGGTCCAACACTGTACCCTGCCTCTTTGCTTGCCCTTTCAGTAGGTGGTATGGGTTCAAATCGGAACCCAGTGATGGTGAATTCCCTGAGCATCAGTGTATGAGCACGATTTCCATCAAATTCATTTTACCTAACTTGAAACAAAAAAATTTAGGAACAATAATCCAGTCTTTTCCCACAAAGGTACACAAGATTCAGAACTTGAAAACACGCAAGGCAGCACTGCAGATTTAACAACCATTACATCCTCCTACAAGTAGTCAGCTACAAAGATCCACACGCAAAATAATTGGTGCTGCCAAGACTACACATTTTCTACAGCATGTAATTTAGTATACAGATCAACTTTCCAGGTTTCAAATAGTCAATGAGAAGAGCTTTTCATCTTGCAGATTCCCAAATTATTTTGCATATACTGGTACTGCATCTTCTTCCCTGACCCACCAAAAAAAAAAAAACAAAAAAACAAAACATAAAACAATGAAACGATCTCACCTCCAATCAAACCCACAGAGATTTTGGCAAAAATAGTATACATCAAAACACAAATAAATGATTGGGGATGAAGTGAGCATTAATAGGTCCATTCAACTGAGACATTTTTCTTAAACACTACAAGCTTCTAAACAAGTGCCGAGACATATTTCTTAAACACTATAAACTCCTAACCTTACTGCCAACATACGTAGGTCAGACATTGAAAGCTAACAAACAAAAGAAATTTTTCTTTTTGTTTTTTTGGGGGGGGGGGGGGTTAAGGACTAACTAATTTCAGCCATCCAACACAAACAACTAAATCCTTTGTCCACTTTCTACTCTTTCAACGTCTCCACTTTCTTTCCCCTCTTCCGTCTAAAACTCCAAGGCGTTTTTGCATTTTGGGCATGAAGTCTTGTACTCAATCATCCAAGTGAACAGGCAAGCACAGTGAAAATCATGAGAACAACAAGATGTTTTAGCAACAAGCTGACCAACTTCAGGTTCATAAGCACAAATTAAACAGTTGTCAGACACCTGATCATCAATAGAAACAATCCTAACTTCCAAAAAGGATCTGATTTCTTCAAAGTTGTTTGATGCAGCAATCTCCTCCGGAATTTCACTCGCCACGACTTCTCCATCAACTCTCGGCTGCATATCACGCAAAAGGATTCCATAACTATCCAAACCAGGATCAGATCGGGCAGAGATGGTTGCATCTAAATCAACCAAAACAAGAAGATGACTCTGATGGTCTTTCGAGAAATGGGGACGAAACTGGCAGAAGAATAAACGAGCCAACTCATGTACCATCACGTTCAGATTATCGGCCGAACGAAGAACTTCAATTCGGCGACAAATCTCATCGAACCTTTCTACGGTAGCCCTAAAATCCAAGAATTGCACTTGCTGACTCTTAGTATAGGGTACAGTGATTGAAACATTCTCATGCTGAAGGTTGTTGGGCTGAGCAGAGGGGAAATGGATGGCCGCTCGGAGCACAAACACACCAGAAGCCTTAGCCTCAGGCTCGGCCTCGCTTAACGTGGATTGGAAAAGTCGACACTTGTGAGAAAAAGCAGTGATCAGTGCCATTTTGGAAGTGGAATCAAAATGGAATTCTGCGGAAAGAGAGCCCTGAATCGATTCTTAGATCAGGTATTTCGCCAAACAGACGCTACCTCAACCAGCTGGTTTACATATTTCCCTTCTACCATTTCTCAACGGAGTAATCAACGCAAGAGAAACAGAACCTCCAGCTTTGCCCAAAAAAAAACAAAAACCTTAAACATTCAATCAATCAAATAACTGAAGGAATCCAGATCTATTTCACGAAAAAAAAAAAAAAAGAGAATCTGACCTTCCAGATCTCAAAAGCCAAAGTGAGGATCTGGTAGTACTACTTGAGCTTTCAAGAAGAGAAAGACCAGCGGCAAGCAGAGTACAAGAAGCCTTTGTTTGTTCGGGAACACTCCAATACTATCTATCTAGTATATCTACATAATACTAAGTACTGACCAAAAACTGGTCTTTGACGGGTTATTCTGAGAACAGAGATTCGGGAAAGAAAGGATTTCGAGGAATTCGGAGCAGCAGCAGCAGCTGGCTAGCCCTGAATTAATTGATACTGTGAGTGTGAAACTTTTGATCGTTTTTTCTTTTTTTTTTTCAATTAAACCTAAGTTCTAATTGTGTGTATATTTCCCATGGTTCGATTGTAAATACGTAGGTGTATGTGGTTATTTTCCAAAGTTGGGGGAACTGGCGGCAAAAGGCCATCGGTGGTTGTGGATCCTTGAACTACGTTGATCTCGAAACAGGCACTCAACATATTTTTCACTGTATTCGTCTCAGTTAGCCTTTTCTTTCTGAAGAATTCCACATCTTTCTGAACCGACACAGGCTTTCTCTCACTACAAAATTCACTCACAAAAAACTGTTTCGAGTTTTCTCTCTCTATACTTATGGCGGCAGTGGCCTCCGAGACTATCTATGTCCGCCCCCGCTCTTTCCATGGAGCGTTCGCCATCCAGACCCGTCGCCGATGCTCCGTCTTCCGACAACTCCTCTCCTTCCGGCACGCCGGATCGCTCCTCCCAACTCGATGGCTCGCCATCCGCTTCTAGGCAACTTGATTTTCAGGTGTGCTGTTGACTTTATGCTTCTTTGTTTGTTAGTGATCACTGATCACTACTTTTTTTTTTTTTCAATTTTTTTTATTTGCGTAATGGTCTACTTTGATCATTAATTTGCCCTTCATCTTCTAGTTTACCTATCGATTTCTTGAAGTTCCTGAAGCGTTTGCCTTCCTAACGAGGGGGAAAAAAAAATGATGGAAAGTGTTGGGAGTTTGTTTTCTTGAAGGTGTATGTGTAATTCTTGAAAGTATCGAAATCAAGAAATACCTGCTTAAATGATTGCTTAAATGCTTTACTGTCTCTATGCTCAAATTTTATATACTGGAGAAGTATGTGCATGAGTTCCACGGTAGCATGCTGAAATTAGTAGTTGAAGTGCTTTATAACTGTAAATGATGTCTTGAAATGTACTGTAATTCTTCCGTTTTATATTTTTGGTTTGCAGAATCAATCAGCTTTCAGGAGTATAGGCAACTGTTTGGTCTCCCAGAAGATGAAGTGAGTAACTACTTGTGGCTTGTTGCTCCATAATTTTTAAATTTGGTGGACAGCAACATTTAATCCCAACACCTGGCTTTTGATGTTGTTTGCAAGTAACGTGACAGTATTACTTGCGTTTTATAGTTACTTTGGAGTGCTGTTGCTTTTGCAAATTTCTCACAGGTCTTTCTCTTTCTCTGTTATTATGCAACTCCATGAGGTTAACTCTTTTTATTGTTAAAGTAGCAGAATAGCCAAATAGATCTTTCACATTGTCTGCTCTTCTAAGGAATATACAAGGCCAATTATTTCATATGACTGAATAGATGGATGATTTCCATTTTCAGTTGTAATGTCATGGGTTGATTTGACTTTGATTTTTTGTTTAGGAAACCAGACAGCCGGTGCTTACACAGGAATTAGTGTCCAATAATCTTCATAGAGTTGAATGGCACTTTAAGAATAATGGTTCCTTCTCTTATTCAATATTTTCATTTTTTGGCTCTTAACTAGCTATTGTCTTCTGGTTGCAAATTATGAGTTACAGGGGACTCTGTTTCCGAGTCAATGTGGCTCTATCTCCTTCACTGCCTCCGCCGTGGTGGACTACAACAGGGGACTTTGTTTCAGGTTTATGATCTGGATAATCGTTTGTGTAGACCCTCAAATTGGGCCTTCTCAAGTAAAATTACAGAACACATCCATCCCATCTAAAATTGCTGAAGAGCAAGGGTCAAACTCGCAAAGACCACGAGTGAGTATATAAAGACAAGTGCGCTGATATTCCCGGAAGGTAGCTCGATCAAATGCATCGGTGCTACGTCGAAAGGAAGGCAAGTCGGCCAAAGCAAGGAATTTGAAGGTCACCAAAATTAACCCGGCCAATCGATTCAGGAGACTCTTCACATCTTCGGTCAAATCCCCACTTCTTCTTTGGGGGAAATCAACCAACATATAACACCCGCCCAAGGCGGCCAATAAATTTCTGATCTAACAACAGTGACAGTGAATGGGAGGCTACTTCGAAACTCACTAGCCTCAATTTATGAACCGCCGCGATTTCCACCTCATACGCGAACAAAGTCCAAAAATTCTCATCATCATTCTCAAACAATTTCAGAAAATACGGCCACAGTGTATGTCTAAGGGGAGAATCAGAAGAAGTATTGAGCATGACCGACATCATTGCCCGCTGGTTATATCTTTCATTCTCGACCTTCAGAAAACCCGCCAGGTGCGCCTCCAAGTAAGCCTTCAAACCTCCAACGGCGCGTCTCATGACATGGCTGGTGTGAGGCAGAGTTATGTATCGGAGTACCACAGCGCCGAAATTGGTACAATTGTCGACGAGGGCCCACATGGTCATCACGTCTCCAATGTAATAACACTCATCTAGGAACTCCTTCGTTGCTGAATCCCAATTCATTGGGAGGGCAAGGTTTTCGGACTTTCTCTGTGACAGAGAGGGAGGGTTTTGGGAGGGTTTTGGGGACGACGCTGTTGACCCCTTTTTGACCGTTCGAATTTCCTTTTTTTTTTTTTTTTTTGGACCCCCTAAAAGTTAAAACACATTTTCTTACAACTTTTCAATCATGAATTTGAATAAAAGAAGAAATTATGGAAGGTGAAGCCTTAAATCTAATTCCCTACGTTCTTCCCAACAAAATCACTTACAAATTAAACTCCCGAAGAATTAATTAATTTACGAAACCAAGTTTTGCATTTCATCAAACTTTATCTTTGATCTGAATTTGAATATTTGCTTCTCCTTCTTTTACTTTGCCAGAGCTTGCACCTTTCGCATGTTTTTTTTTATCGAAGCTTTGTGCCATTTTTTATGTTATATAGTATTACCTCCGTCCAAAAATTATTGTCCAGTTTTACAGTTTACTTTTAGTACAATTTGAACTAACAATAAAAATCCAAATTTTTGGGATGGAGGAAGGAGTCCGTATCCAGTGCACCCAGGTATACCGTATACCCGCACCAAACACACGCACTACACGCGCTCAACATTTTTCACATTTACATTAAATGCACAAACAAAATTGTTTTCATCCATTTTACTGTTTTCATCCTCACGCACAAACACACACCATTACTGATTATCTATAATTTATCCACAAGTTGTAAACTGGTTATCCAGAAGGGGTAAACTGGTTATCCAGAAGGTGTAAACTGGTTATCCAGAAGGTGTAAACTGGTTATCCAGAAAGGGTAAACTGGTTATCCAGAAGGGGTAAACTGGTTATCCTGAAGGTGTAAACTGGTTATCCACAAGTTATAAACTGGTTATTCAGAGGTAAAGAAGCAAACAACATGTTAATTGGGGGGCTTCGCCCTCCATGATAAACTAAACGACTCTTGCGGCTACCGGAATCCCAGGTCACCAACCTGCCCCGGCTGCGCCACCCCGCCGAACACGCTAATTTAGCTAAGGTAATCCTTTTTTCGTGTGTGTATAAGGAGAGTGTGTTATTGCATTAAGAGGGGGCACAAATTACTTGTATAAATTCCCCCGTGATAAACTAAACGACCCGGCTGCGCCGCCCTCCTGCCGAATACGGTAAATTTCATAAATAGTATTTAATTGAATGAGGGGAAGTTTGTCAAATGATAGAGAACAAAAAATGAATGAGGGGTAGTTTGCCAAATGATGGAAATAAGGTACGTTCAATTATGTATAACTAATTATCCATATTGTCAATACTGGTTATCCAACTGTGTATAACTAATTATCCATATTGCCAACACTGGTTATCCACATTGTGAATACTGGTTGTCCATAGTGTGTAGCTGGTTATCCATAGTGTACACACTAGTTATCCAGCTATGTTTAACTAGTTATCCATAGTGTGCACACTGGTTATCCACAGTGTCAATGCTGGCACAGTAAGTTTTCAAAATTTGAATGAATTCGGTAATTTATATATGCCACGTTAAAAAAAAAAAAGCTAAATTATCTAGCGAGCTCACGCTATTCTAAGAGAGTAAAATACACACGCAGGGGGTACACGGTGCCCCCGGGTGTACCAGATAATTTGACGGAGGAAGTACTATATACGACACGATTGACGTAATACCAACATGCTAACCAAATTGTAAGCTTTCGTTAAGTAATTAAACACATGTCAATCATTATTGAATTTATGGTCCGAAAGAAAATTTGGAAAAAAACCTAACCATTGCCTTTTATTTATTTTATTATTTTGGAAAAAAATAGTATACATTATAAAAACAAAAGAGTTTGCTAGAAACAAAAAAGAATGTATACGGTAATTCTTCTTAAAAAATTTCCATGTAAGAAAATACTCAAAACAGTTGAACTAACCGTTTCTAATATCTTTTAAATCAGATTCTTGCATTGCCTAGTACTCTACTTGATATAAGACCTTTGACATTACACAGGTGGTGAACCTTAAACCACTGAAAGAATGCAGTTGGTCCTAGAAAGATTGAATTATCTTCACAATCAACTCTCCTTTCCGCATAGCACTCTCACCATTGTTAATTAGCTCAGACATATGCATATATACAGAGGATTCAAGTTTGTGGGGTGGAGTGTGTGACTGAAAATAAAATTTACGAGGCATCTGGGAATTTACAAGGCATCTGTCTCCCCAGATCCACAACGATTTTGCCTCCAAAAGCCCATCCATTCTTGCTGTTTTAAACCTTTCTACTTAGAAGAGATTTTTCAACAAAGGATGTACTGGAGCCTATGTTTTTGCCAACTGACTTGTTATTCATATTCAAAGCAATCTCAAAAAACGTTACATCATAGACACTTTAGGCCATATCATAAATATGTTTAACATCATCTAAAGACTCTCCTCTAACCTGATCCTTACCCTCCCCCCCTAAAAAAGCCTTTAGATACCAGCCCTTCGTCAAACTGACCAGGGATGCCCTGAAACAATCCCCTTAATTCAAGTCAAATCGAAGCTGACGAGGGTACCTAAATGGACCCTTCTTTGTCAAACTCAACAACAGCATTGGCAGCTAAGCTTTTCAGATAACACTACCTTTACTTACATTTATAATACCTAAAAACGTAGAAGGCAAAGAAAACAATAACAAAGGCAAAATTAACCACAGAATAAGCCAGTAATGGAAAAGAAACTCCAGGATGTGTAGTAAACACGAACATAGCCAAGAACAAACATGGATAACTGGAACAGGATAACCTACAGAACAGACTATCAAAACAATTCATCGACTCAATGACGGGATGTAATTTTGATCAAACACAAGGAAAACTCTCATCAGCCAACCTTAAACAAGGGGAACTAAACTCACCTCACTTCCCTAAAACAACAGCCAAGTTTGGATGCATAACAACTAAAAGCTCCCAAATAACCCGACCTTAACAACCAACCATTCTAAGAAGGATTAAAACCCGCTGAGAATCAATAATCCCATTGCCGAAAAAAAAGAACAAGACTGAAAGGACGATAGCTCAATCTTCGAAACCAAATATTTCCAAGAAGTAGATAGTATCAAAAGAATGTATACGAAGAAAATTAAACACTCGGCACCAAATTGGCACCGTAATAAAACATTATTGCATCAAGACCGGTCAAAGCACAAAACTCCTAAGCATAAACTCCCCAACAAGTGTTGGGGAGGGGGGGAGGGGGAGAAGAAATGTCATCAGTCACCTCAAAACTCTTACAGCATCACCAACAATTCATATAATTCAACACAACATTACACTGTCACGTCAGCATTCCACTATATTCTCACTTTACACACTTTTTTCTTACAACAATATTACACTCATTATCCATATAATTTTGGACCCACAATTACCCCACTATTATTACCTCATATCTATAATACTATACTATTTATAAAAATAATTACATTTATTTTCAATAATTAAATTCATTTTTCATAATTACATTTTTTATATACAAAAAATAACATTTATGTATGACTTTTAAAGTACATTATATAATTTTATTATTTTTTAAAAAAATATAAAAACATAATTAAATAACATAAGAATATAAAGAAGCTTAATAACCATTGAGTGAACAATATATTACTAAAGTAAAATAATACTCCCTCCGTCCCATAATTATTGTTCAGTTTTACTAAAATGAAAGATTTTATTTTTAGTCAAACTTAACTATATTTTACCTTAAACAACCGGATATACCCCTATATAAGTAATTATTTAACCACTAAAGTTTTATGGATAATATTTTTTACTAAGGACAAATGTGTAACTTGATCAATAAAAAGTCAAATTGGACAATAATTTTGGGATAAAATTTTTTAGGCAAAGTGGACAATAATTATGGGACGGAAGGAGCACAAAAAATAAAGACATGAAAAGGGTTTTGCTGGTTGGCAAAGATATTCTTTTTAAAAATAAAAAATAAAACAGAATTTATACAAAAAAAGGACACGAAATAAAAAGTAGAATAGTTAATTTAAAAATAACCTTAACGAAATTTTGATAAAAGAGGACCTTGATGGAGATAGCTAAACATATAAAAATATTTAAAATTAATTAATAACATTAATCCTCATCATCGAAATTATTTTGAAAATAAAAATAGAATTAACCAAAAAAATAAAAACGGAAAAGGAAATAAAAATCTGCAAAATGCATATGAAGAAAAGAAAAAAAAATAGAGGAAAAAAGGGAGGCTTGCGATGTTGTAGGCTCCGCTCGCGCCAACTTGTTGTCAAATTAACCCGTGTGAAATTTTTTACATCCCTAAGATCATTATCTCACTCACAATGAATGAGTTGTTTATTTGCTCTGACATTACACAACAATTTTATCATTGTTGTGAATGCCTTAATAATAACACCAAATTACAGAGAAATAGCATCCTCATGCAACTGGAGGGTCAGAGGAGCATTCACCAGAATGAACCCATTTATCATCAGTGTCCCATATTATTCACTATCACCATCATCAAACCCGGTCGTAATCAGAATCATACCCTTCATACCCTTCTTCAACAGCATCATTGTGTTCACCATTGAGCAGAACAGTCTTGGGTAACTGCATATGAAGTTTCAACAGCCTTACTTCAGGTGGGGTGTAGTAATGAAGGATCATAACAGGACGGCTCTGTAAAATCGACACAAACAACAATGACAAAATTATTACCCAAGATAATAAAGAAAACTTGAAAATTCATTCGTGCACTTGAAATAATACTGTATAAGATTTTGCAACTAGCAGGATCATGGACATTAATAATTCAATAAGGTTTGGTTTGACATACAAATATACTAGTAATCCAGACCTCTAAAATATTTTAGTTTCATCTTAATCTTTTTGTGCTAAATACTCCAACCATTATTTGTATAACAAATGCAAAAAAATGATTTAAATTAACTCCTCCACGAATTATTAATTACTTCATATATAACATAATAACTAGAATAAATCAGAAAACTGCAGATGTATGGAAAAACGGAAAAAGCAACAAAAATAAAAGAAGCTAATAAAATTACCTCCGGCGCCGGGACAAGGACAATGTCTCCGGGGGAAACACGGTCCTTGTCAAGCCCACTAAATTCGGCAAGACAGACTCGTTTGATACCATCGTTGATACCCACAGCTTCAAAAAAGCCGCGCCTATCCAGCAACCGGGTCACCTGAGCATAGTCCTCTCCTTTACTCCCAATCCTCATCTCCAGATATGGAACCCTATCTCTTACTCTTCTTCTGGAACCACTGCTACTCGACATCTTCCTTTTGATCTTCCTTCTTACGCCAAAAGTACTTTTGCCTGCACGATTAATTTGACGGGAAACCCTACCTGGTTTGTTGCGGCACAGGAATTTCCCCCTTTTTTTTTCTTTGAACCCAAAATCGTTTGATATTTATCAACTTTTAATCCTATTTATTTATGGGTTAATATAAAATACAGCCCCCCAAGGTTTGATCTTTTATCTAATACAACCTTACATTTTGGATAAATATCCGATACACCACTTGACCGGCCAAACATGGAAGTCAAATCAAATGGTGAGTAACATCCAAAAAGTTCACATCGAGTTACAATATTATTGATAGAGCTGCTGATTATTCGGGTACACCCGACCAACCGCCCGACCCGAAACTTAATCGGGTGATTCGGGTCGGCTATTCGGCTGACATCGTGAAATTTCAGCTCTATCCGAACAGCCAAATAGCAATTGCGATTTGGTTTCGGTCGGTAGAGTTGTTGTTCGGGGGCCGACCGAATTACCCGATTAAATGATTTTTTAACATTTTTATATTAAATATATATAGTAAATTTCAGCTGAATTGTTTAGGGTTTACATTTTTTTTCTCATTTTCAGAAATTATTCTCTCCTTCTTCTTTGAACCTCTGTGTCGCCGTTGACGGCAACCCAACGCCGCCGGCATTCCCACCACAATCTCACCTCCAAAATCACCTCCACGAATTCTCTCATTTCCCACCTGCAAAGCCCTTTTAATCGACCAAATCCATCACCAATCCAACCTAAAACTGGATCTGGGGTTTCAGTTCGACAGTTCCCAATTTGGGGCTTTTTTTTCAATTGATTGATTCGATTCGTCCACCTCTACGACTTCTCTTCCTATTTCCCACCTCCACCACCCAGTTAATCGACGCAATCCATCACCAATTAAACCCAAAACCAAATCTAGGGTTTCACTGTTTCGGTTTCGGAAATCGGAGATGATGTTAAACATGGTCAATTTGACCCAAAGCTTCAAGTCCTTGGCCAATTTAACCCAAAAGAATTTCCAGAAGCCAATTTCATCCGCACTGTTCCACTTTTTGGCCAATTTAGTCCAATTCCATTAATTTATTAATAAAATAATACAATTTAGTCACCAAACTGCCCTATAGTTTCAAAAAATTATAAAAATAACCCTAAAAATGATAAATTTAACAAAATCACCCCTTTTATGTTTTTATTTTAATTTTTTCTTAGAGTTAGTAAAATCTGACTTTCTTTAGACATGTCTTTGAATCCATTGCTTTGTTTAGAGTGATGCAAACATTTAAGTGAAACAGGCTTAATTGCAACTTGCTTACTCAGTGATACATCATTCATTTCTGGCTAGGCTAATTAACAGCCACAAAGTGACCGTCAGCTAATAGCTTTGCAAAGTGATTGTGATTCTTGCTCTGTTTAATACCTTTCCCTGCCTCAGTATTTATCCAGTTTCTTTCCCTATAAGCTACACTTTGGAGATGCTAAATCAAAGTTTACTCCTGTAGTCCTGTTATTCCATAGTGAAGAATTGTTGCATTACCTCTCCTTGGATCAAACAACATTCTCTATACTTTATTTCCCCCCATAAAATCCGTAGCTTATTTAAGTAACTTCTAAGTAGCCATATATGGGTGCCTTCTTTAGTTCATTATTTGGGTGCTCAAACTGATCACGGACATTTCCATTCATAATATCTACTAAAGGGTTCTTTTCATAATTCGTCACTTATTGTGATTCAACAATGCGTAATGTGGAGATAATTAATTTATTCTATGGTCTCTTATATATTTGTGAATCAATGTTGTCGATCAAAAATTATGAGTGGAGTCACTCAAATGAATTAAGAATCAAGAAATTGATTATGATTAAAAAAAAGAATTTGTTTAAATCAAAGTTACAAGAAAATAAAATTCACTTATAACAAAATATAAAAAATAATTCATAATAAAAACTCAAAAGAATAATTTTTTAACTCTGCATGCTATAAATTATTGTTGCCAGTCACAAGTCCTGATAAAGGAGAGAGTTGAGTTTGGTTGACACCCAACATTTAGAAGAAAAAAAATAAACATATAACATTTTATATTGTTTTAAAAAAGGCCCCAAAGTCAAGACTTGCATCCAAATACATGGACCCGCCAATGGTCTGAAACTCTGAATTGAACTTATTAAGCGAGTTTTGGTTTTTTTTTTGGTTAAAATCTAAAAAAGATTTTTTTTCTGTTCTTTGTAGATAAAGAGAATGACTCAGGAGCTTTGGAAAATTATGTACTTGTTTGGACGTCATTTTAATTTTCATTTTTCACTCATTTTATCTCTTAAACACAAAACCCAATGAAAATTAAAATGACGTCCAAACAACTTTCTGATTTATATTTTAAAATCAAACTTGCAACATTTTATTAGTGTAGGATCATTTTTGGAAACTAAAATTAGTGTAGTGACCATTTTTAAAATTAAAATTAGTGCAGTGACCATTTTTGGAGCTACAAATTAATTCAGTGACTAAATCCAAAACTTTGCACATTTTTTGATCCATTGTTTAGTGATCACTTTTTAAACTCTTTTTTTTATAGTGACTAAAATTGACACTTTTCGATTGTTTAGTGATATTTTTCGTAATTGATATTTGAATAAAAAAGAACTTTTTGTTAAAATACCATCCAAACAATTTTTTCATTTATCATTACGTTTTTTACTTAAAACACGTCTCACTTTTAAGTGACAAAATGATATGTAAAATGAAGTACAAACAAACCCTAAGTGGGAAGATGAATTAGACCAACTGGCCATTAAAGTCAAAAGCCCAGGAGAGACTGTGCACGTCCATGCTCTGTTGCTAAAGGAAAAGGCATCTTCAAGCCGTAATGATGGTAATTTATCACCCCCACGGTCCACCCCACTTATTTGAATTAGACGTAAGATTAATTTTGTTGTCATAAAGGAAGGTATGACGGAAATTTTGAACCAGTGAAAACTTTCTGCAGAAGCACCGAAGAATAGAATGCTGCAGTGGGATCAGGGGAGACATCATCACCATGCCATATTATAATTCATGAGAAACAACAATTTTTTAGAAGTTTACATTAACTTCTAATAGCACTATGTTGTTTCTTAGATGCACAAACTGGAGAAAGTTGTCCAGCCCCATTCAGTTCGATGTAGAATCCCTAAAAGGAGCTCAAGTTTTAAAGCGTGTGTTCATCACAACTTCACAAGTACAAAAAACCATTGCCTTACCCAGAAGTTGAGTCCGCAAATACCAAGCCTGAGGAATCTATTCTAATGAGAAACTTCAAATTTTCTCTTGTTGACCTTCGAGGAAAAGAGTTTTACTGATATTTTTGGCACTTGGCACCAAGTTATGCTCGTACGAGGACTAATCAAGGTATCCCACAATCTATGATTAGCAATCAGCAACCAACAACCCAGTCTACTCCTGAAGACATTGTTATTGTCCGGCAAAAGAGGTTTTTGGGATTAGTTCAAACTTTGTAGGATTTGGTTTAGGAAAAAGGACAAAAATCCCCCCGAGTTATGTCCAAAGGACAAATTGCCCTCCGACATTTCTTATAAGGACAATAACCCCCTGATCCCTAAGTCAAAGGACAATTTGGCCCTGAATCAGCAAATCTTAGTGTAAAAATACAAAAATAACCTTAAATCCAAAAATAATCTTTTTCAAGATCAAACTTAACCTCCAATCAATTCGTTTAATTTTTTTTTAAAATCCTTAAACAGTTTGCGCCAATTAAATTCGCCGTTGACTCCGTTTTAATGCATTATTTATCCCTATTACTCAATAAAAACAAACCCGAGATTGAGAATTTAATCTTTCAAACCCATAAATTCTATTTAGCCTTAATAAAAATAAACCCTAGATTGAGAATTTAATCTATTAAAACCATAAGTTCTATTTCTCAATTTAATCTATCAAATCATAAATTTTATTTATCCGGATAAATAGAATTTATGATTTTGATAGATTAAATTCTCAATCTCGGGTTTATTTTTATTTAGGTGGCAGTGATAGGGAGAAATAATACATCAAAATGGAGTCAGCGACGGATTTAAAATGGCGAATAATAGAATTTATAATTTTATAAAAATAAACGAGTTGGTCGGAGGATAGGTTTGGTGTAAATATTTTTTTAGATTTAAGGGCATTTCTATCTTTTCACACTAAGATTTGCTAAAGCAGGGGCAAATTATCCTTTAACCTGGCTGTCAGAGGGGTTATTGTCCTTATAAGAAATGTTGGGAGGCAATTTGTCCTTTAAACATAACTCGACGGGTTTTTGTCCTTTTCCCATTTGTTTATGCATATATTTACATGTGCTTGGTCAAGGGGCTTCCTCATTTTATTCATGTGTCAACATTGTTACTCCCTCTATTCAGAATGATTGTCTAGTACAACTAACATGACAACCATCTTTGGGTAGAAGAAATATTGATTTTTTAGGATGGGATGGTGAAATAATTTTTGAATGTTCTTGGCCATTGAGATCAGTCAACACCTCTGTCTTTGGTAATTTGTTTTGGCTTCTTTTTTCCCATGATACTTTTTCTACTAGTAATGTTCAAAGATCAAACTAATAAAAAAATTTTACTTATTTGTCGGCCTATTATATGAAGGAAAATTGCCATTCCAAAGAGTTAAAAATGGGGCGACTGAGAGAGCGAAGTAGTTACTGCTTCAAGATGATACTCATTCTGCGCAACTCCAAGATCAGTCTGTAATAAGCTGCAGAGTTTAACTCTTTACAGATTATTGCATGAAATGAAGTACTGCAGAAGTCACTAAGAAGACTAGTATACAAACAAATGAAAAATCTGACAATAATGGAAAGAACTAATCTGCCCCTCTTGAAGTAAACACTGCTAAAATGCAGTCCGCCAACTTCAAACACTACTCAATTCCCATATCTTTTGAATTTAAATAGGCTGATATTCCGTGCTCACTGTCCACTGATCGAAAGTTAAGTCACAATGCAAATATTGTTTTCACAACACAAACTTGATATCCTGATAATGATTTTCTGATATCCTGCCATGCATGAAATTAACAATCATGTTTTTCCAATCACAATGGAGGCTATAGCTGCAAGCGACAATATTCCTATGATTCATCCCGACATTCTTGAGGTAACAGTTTAAAAGGAGTCGCAGGCATTCGTTCAAGCGGTGATAGCCAAGAGGGAAGTCCATCTTCAATATTCCAATATGACTTTGGATCAGAGTTTTCTATGTTATGTCCTTTAGGTAAAGAGAAAAGCAGCCATATCCAGATTCCAAATAGGCAAGAATCATCATCCAACAAATTTCTTGAAAAACAAGAGATGTCTATTCCAATGAGAGATAAGACTCATATGCCTAGAAGTGATGTATATAGTGGAGTACTATTCAACTACAGAGAACTGAGAAATTGTTAAGTGAATGTAATTAGTAATATTGTTAAGTGAATGTAATTAGTAATATTGTTATTACTAGTTAGTCATGGTAAATATAGGTCATTAACTTTGTAATTTATCTCTATATATGTGGACTACTTGTAATTGAAACGGGAATGAAAATCAAACGAATAAGGGTCTCCAAATTTTGTCATGGCACCAGAGCAGGTGTGTTAGCCGTCGTTGCCTCGATTGTTTTTTTTTTTTTTCATCTCTTTTACCTTGGTCGATGTCGACCAACGGTGAGAAACTATTTTGTTAGTCTTTGGTGGAGTTCTCTTTCGGGGTTTCCGTTGAATTTTTTTTTGGGTGGTGGCTGACTGTCGCGACGGTTTGCGGAGCAAGCCCTTGTTTTTGGCGGAATTTTTCTTGGCAAAGCAATTGATATTTGGCTCCATTACTTGGCTGTCTTTGACCATACTTTAGTGGTTAATTTTGAATTCAGTTTGGTTGATTTTGACCTACTGTTTTGGTTCATTTTGCGAGTTCGGTTTGGTGGCTCTCGCCTACTTCCAAAATTTTTTTATTATTTTGATTACTTTGATTTGAGAGTTTGTTTTGGTGGGTTTCGGCTGAAAATTGGTGGCTGGTTTGGCTTCAACCCTCTTTGGTGATTCTCGGCAGATTATTTTGTTTTCAGTCTTTGGATTATTTTGAAAGAAAAATAAAATTTTGTTGTGTGAAATGGATGCAATGAATGCTCCTAATGGATTTGATTTTAGCGGGACTCTCTCTTGTGGAGCTGTTACTTCAGGGACTGCTATTACATGCTTGAGTCAAGAAAGGTGGAGTAATTTGGTGAGTTTATTACATTCGGCAAGATCAGTGGAAACCGGCAGATTTAGTAGTCATAATTTTCCAAATGATTGGATGTTTGATTGTGGTCCAACTCACCACATGACTGGTTTTTCAATTATTTGACCAATGTCAGTGAAATTGAACCTCGTCCGGTGTGACTACCACATGGGACGTTGACAATGGCTACTCAAACTGGCACTGTACATCTCAGCCGGCGTGTGATTCTGTCGAATGTTTTATATGTTCCTACTTTATTGTGTAGCTTAATTTCCTTGTATCAACTGTTGGGAGACTTGGGTTGTGATGCTTAGTTTACTCATCAGTCTTGTGTTGTACAGGACCTTCGTTCGAGGATGGTGATTGGATCAAGTGAACAACAGTGGGGGGCTTTATTTCTTTTGGAGCATTGTTGAGGCAGTGGCCGCGCCAGTGCAAGTTGAAGGATCGTTGGACCTGTGGCACAAACGGTTAGGTCATCTGTCTTTTAAGGTGGTTGAGAAATTGTGTCGTGTTAATCCTAGTGATTCTGGTGATATTTCCAACAAAGTATGTGATATTTGTTTGCGTGCAAAGCATAATAGAGATAGTTTTCCGATAAGTGAAAATAAAACTGTTGAGCCTTTTCAGTTGATTCATTGTGATTTGTGGGGTCCTTACAGTTTTCCTGCTTCCTGTGGAACACGATATTTTTTTACCATTGTGGATGATTTTTCTAGAGCAACTTGGATTTATTTACTCCCTGATAAGACTGTTGTTTCTGTCACTTTGCGTAATGTTTTTGCCCTGGTGAAACGTCAATTTGATAAGTTGGTCAAGATTGTTCGAAGTGACAATGGTTTTGAGTTCCTTTGTTTGGATGCTTGCATGGCATCATTCATGAAACCTCTTGTGTTGGTACTCCACAGCAAAATGGACGTGTTGAACGTAAGCATCGGCACATTCTTAATGTTGCATGTGTTTTACATTTTCAAGCCAATTTGCCTATTGAATTTTGGGGTCATTGTGTTTTGACTGCTGGTTATTTGATTAATCGTACTCCTACTACTATTTTGCATGGTCGAACACCATATGAGGTGCTCTTTGGTAAATCTTCAAGTTTTACTCATTTGAGGGTTTTTGGTTGTTTATGTTATGTCCATAATTAAGATCGGAGAGAAGACAAGTTTGCTCCTCGTAGTAGGAAATGTGTTTTTCTGGGATATCCATTTGGAAAAAAAGGATGGTCTGTCTATGATCTTGACTCGAAGACTTTTCTTGTATCTCGTGATGTCAGATTTTGTGAGTCTGAATTTCCTTATATGTAGTCGAGTTTAAGTGAACTGAAAGATATTTCTAAAAATCATTTAGGGAGTTGGCCTGTCATTAAGGAGGATGATGATGATGAGATTGTTCGTTCGGTTTCTCCGAAGGAACAACACTTAGATCCATTTTCCTCTAATCCAGTTCCATCTTCTGATTTTGGTGGTACTGACGTCAGGGGGGGCTCCCCTACATCGGCTCCTATAGCTTTTGAAGAATTATTGGGACGTGGCCATTGTTCTAAGGTTCCATCCACTCGCCTGCGTGACTTTATTCATCACACAATTCGCGCCCATGCTAGTTCATCTGGTTCATTGTCGTCCTCAAGTACGCCTTATCCTATAGCTCAATATATTAATTGTAATTCTTTCTCATCAGCACCAGATTTTTTTGGCAGCTGTGTCTACCCATAATGAGCCTAATACTTTTGCTGAGGCTGTAGCGAATGAACATTGGCGTGCTTCCATGCAACTTGAGATACAAGCTCTTGAGAATAATAACACTTGGAGTATTGTCCAACTTCCTCCTGGAAAGAAGGTTATTGGTTGTAAGTGGGTGTATAAAATTAAACACAAGTCCGATGGTTCCATTGAGAGGTATAAAGCTCGCTTGGTTATACTTGGCAATAACCAAGTTGAGGGTATTGATTACAAGGAGACGTTTGCATCTGTTGCAAAGATGGTTACTGTTTGTACTCTTCTGGCTGTAGCTGCTGCAAAAAATTGGGAGTTTCATCAAATGGATGTGCATAATGCTTTTCTTCATGGCGATCTTGATGAGGAAGTCTACATGAAATTACCCCCTGGTTTTCGCTCCAGCTCTTCTGGTCAGGTATGTCGCCTGAAACGCTCACTTTATGGGCTAAAGCAAGCTCCTCGTTGTTGGTTTGCTAAGTTAGCTAGTGCTTTGAAGCGATATGGATTTCGCCAGTCCTACTCTGATTATTCTTTATTTACATTTCATCGTGCTTCTGTCCAACTGAACGTGTTGATCTACGTTGATGGCCTTGTAATTTCTGAGAATGATTCTTCCGCTGTGTCTGCTTTTAAGAATTATTTGAGTAATTGTTTTCACATGAAAGATCTCGGTGCTCTCAAATATTTTCTTGGTATTGAAGTTGCTCGTAATAGTTATAGAATTTTTCTCTATCAACAGAAATATGCTTTAGACATTATTTCAGAGGTTGGTTTGTTGGGTGCCAAACCAGCTGGGTCACCTTTAGATCAAAATCATCAGCTTCCGCTTGCTGCTGGCGATCCGCTTTCTGATCCTGAGCGGTATCGTCATTTAGTTGGTCGCTTAATCTATCTGGCAGTTACACGCCCCGAGCTTTCTTATTCTGTCCACATGCTTGCTCAGTTTATGCAGAAACCTGTGCAAGTGCATTGGGATGCTGCTCTTCGTGTTGTTCGATATTTGAAAGGAAATCCGGGTTAGGGTATTTTGTTGCAGGCTGACTCTGACTTGCGACTCTATGGTTGGTGTGATGCTGATTGGACCGGCTGTCCATTGACACGTCGGTCTCTTTCTAGTTGGTTCATTCAGTTGGGTAATTCTCTTATTTCTTGGAAGACTAAGAAACAACATACTGTCGCTCGTTCTTCTGCTGAAACTGAATATCGCTCTATGGCTTCTATTATTTGTGAGTTGATCTGGTTGAAGTCTTTGTTATTATGTCTGGGTGTTTCTCATTCTCAGCCTATTCAGCTTTATTGCGACAGTTAAGCAGCTCTTCTTATTGCTGCTAAACCTGTTTTTCATGAGCGAATGAAGCACATTGAAGTTGATTGTCATTTTTTGCGTGACGAATTTCTTAAGGGCACTATTTCTCCCAGTTTTGTGTCTACCCGTGTGCAGCTAGCTGACATTCTCACTAAAGCATTGGGAAAGCGTGAGTTTGATTTCTTTCTTGGCAAGTTTGGTATTCGAAATCCGCATGCTCCAACTTGAGGGGGTGTTAAGTGAATGTAATTAGTAATATTGTTATTACTAGTTAGTCATGGTAAATATAGATCAGGTAACTTTGTAATTTATCTCTATATATTTGGACTACTTGTAATTGATAGGGGAATGAAAATCAAACGAATAAGGGTTTCCAAATTTTGTCAGAAATTCACCTGCATTGCAGAAATGAATCAGCCAGAGAGAAAGGATCTCTTTTCATTGGCAGAGAAATCATCGACAAAGACAATTAAGCCCTAACCATACTATGTGGAGTTGGTTATGTGAACCATATCCTGTCGTAAAGAAGTTATCATCTACTTCCAATTTGATACAAACACACTAGACAGTATTCAATTTTGATCGATATCAGGCTCGAATTGGAAAAACAGCTACAAGAACATCAAGTTCGTTTACAATAAAATTTCTCTATTTTTTTACAGGGAGTGGGCTGAGGACAGGGGAATCAAACTTGGTTCAGGAAACTGTTCCAGGTTCTGCCAGTGTCATAATAATAATTTTACAGTTGTGAAAGTTTTCGACTAATGGGAATCATCAAGAACCTCGGATTGAATGAATGATCAGGATGCTAAAAAGTTGAGAGAACAAATTAGGGCCAATAGCTTGGTGAGGAATGTGGAGATCAAGACAGCGAGTTGAATCGAATCGGGGTGGCTGTTTGTGTTTTTCCCCCAAGAAAAAACCAAATCGATTCTTGTATTAAATAGTTAGTTGTTTCATCACATGTCAAGATAATTCTTTGTTGTCTTGGACCATATTTTCCCCCAATCAGGAACCCAAAACACAGTTTCAGCTCTTGATTGAGGAAATTTTTGACCTTCATGAAGGAAAATCCACCCTTCTAAATTCTAATCATGATCACCACTAATAATTTATATTAAGTAAAGATTGTGAATGAAAGGAGGGGGAAATAAAAAAGAGTCTTGTACAAGGACTGATTAAGATGTGCCACAATCTGTGATTAGCAGCAACCAGCCCAGTCTACTCCTAAAGACATCGTTACTGTGTGACAAAAATTTGTTAGTTTGATTCAAATAGGACAATCAGTTCGGATAGAAAGAGTATTCATTATGTTGGACTGAACGGAATATTAATGGGGTGACTACGGAGTATTAAGAAAGCTGAGTAGATAATGCTTCAAAATGACACTCTTTCCGTGGTGAATCCATTATCAGCCTGCAAAAAGTTGCAGAGTCTTTACATAATATTATTGCAATGGAAAAGGGTGCATCCCTGAAATAAAAAAGTACAGCAGAAGTCACTAAGAAGACAAGCATACAAACATTCAAACAAATGAAAAAAACTGACAATCCTAATGGAAAGAACTAGTCTGCCCCTCTTGAAGTAAACACTATTGAATTGCAGGCCGCCAACGCAAAACTATTCAATTCCCATGTGGAATTTCTGATACTACAATGTTACCCATCCCCCTCCTTTTTCACTTATAGATCTGGTGGTCCAGAAGCATTTCAAAAAGTTGTCCGGGTGTGATATACATTAGGATATATTTGGAGCTCACTGATCAAAAGTTGTCTCATAATGCCAATATTGTTTTCACGAAACAAACTAGATATTGAGTTATAATTTTCTGATGCCGTCTTCATGCTATGCATGAATAAAACAATCATGTTTTTCAATTAACAAGGGTGGCTAAAGAAACAGGATAGCTGCAAGCCACAATGTTCCTATGATTCACCCCAACAATCTAGATATATCGGGAGTCGCAGGCATTCATTCAAGGGCTGATAGCCAAGAAGAATTCCATCTTTAACATTCCAATAATAACTTTGAATGAGTTTTTTTATGTTGTGTACTCTAGGTAAAGAGAAGCAGTATCCAGATTCCGATATTGAATGACAAGCAAGAACTAAATCAAGGGGCAAATAGGGCAGCAGTGCCATCCAACAAATTCCTTGAGTAACGAAAGAGAAATCTATTCCCATTAGAGATGCTCAAATGCCAAGAGTTGCTGAAGTGGAATACAATTTAACTACGGAGATCTGTGAAATTCACATGCATTGCAGATATGAATTGGCCAGATATAAAGATCTCATAAAGGTTAGCAGAGAAATCATCCACAAAGACAATTAAGCTCTTATTGTATTATGCGGAGTTGGTTCTGTGAATCATATCCTGTCACAATACATGTTTCAAGAAGTTATTCTCTAATTCAAATTTGAGACAAACACTATTCAATTCGATGGGAAAAAAAATAAAAAGCTATACAGGCTACAACAATTACCAAGATAAAGAATAGAGGATTTTTCCATTTCAATGAACCCCAACTTTGGCTGGTACATATATAAACCTTTCCAGACAAAGAACTATAAGGATTGTAAGGAAGGCTGGCATTGAAATAGAACAAAGAGAAAGTAAACCTTGGCAAGTGAACAAGGCTTTCCCAAAAATACAAAACAAAACCACCCACCATTAAGCTGTCAGCATAATAGCAAAAAATTAAGGCATAATTTCAAGCCTCGGTTCAAAACAAAAACCAGTGAATAGCTGAAGAGGGAACCTTTTTGTGACAGGGCATTTCTGAGCCCATCTCCAATGCTTGCTGTTCACATCAAAAACGAGAAGAGAAGGGGCACCATAGCTCTGTATGTATATGAGGTCGTCGGTCCCGCTGCTGGCAAAAACATCATCAAGCTCGCCAAAACCTTGAAAGAATTTATGAGGCATACGAGCAATCTCTTGCCAACCCTTCCCTTCGAGCGCCCATATGCCAATTCCCTTAATAATATCTGAACGGTCCTGTTTCCCAATCCCACCAACCATGATCAGCTTTTCCTTAAGGTTCATGAGACGGCCACATGTAAGTGAACAAGGAGCAGGGATAAAACTCCTCATAAGCAAACCATGAGATGATCTGCTAAGGAGGTTATAAGTTACTAACCCGTGTCGACATTCAGGGGCCCCACCTCCAGTGGAGTAAATCAAAAAGTACAAAACACCGTCACAGATCACGCTCTCATCGCCTCCTCTCCATCCTGTCAAGACCTCTTTCACTGGGGTAGACCACATCATTGTATCTGAATGATAGATATGGATCGATAGATCCCACTGGACAAAGTTTCCTGGCACTTGCTTAGACTTAACAATTGAAACACAGTAACTATGCAAAACACGGTTCATTGAAATAGCCAGTGCACTATAATCCGAGAATTTCAATCCAGGAGGCTCTTGAAGCCTCCTACATTGCTTGGTTATAGGATTACAGACATATACTTCACTTCTACTGTCGTTGTCCATGAAACATACTAATCCACTCGATGAAGCAATGAACCAATTAGATGTCTCAATGTAGGGAAGTTCTATGCCATACCACTTCCGAAGAATCGGATCAAAAGCATATCCAACAGGTTCATCGGAGCTTGTGAACATGAAATACCATGGCTTTTGTGTCAGGACTTGTGACAAGTTCCATACAAACCTTCTTGAACTCACTATCTCGTTCCATCTTCTACACACACATCCTGCCCTGAAAATGCTAGCAATCGGTAGATACGATAATATTCGCTCCAACAGATCATCAGGGAGAATCAAGTCCAAGGAAACTGTTGCAGCTTCCTTATTACCATCATCGGTTGTCTCAGAAAACGAGTCCAGTTCTATTCCTTGTTCAATCTTATTGAAGCAATGACTAACCCATGATGTTTCCCTTTCCATGAAGGGCAGTTATCTCAAACCTGCTAGAAAAACCCCAAAAACAAAGGTATAACAAACATTACTTTAAAATTTAGATGCAAGTACAAAGTAACTAGTCCGTCAAGGTCTACTTAATCTGATCTAAAGTTCAGAGAAAAAAAAAAGGAATGGAAGACGTGCATTATTTAGTCATTATAATAAGGTGGTTCAACCTATTGCAATCAAGAAAGATCTGTAATCCCATCCCTCCTGAATCCAGAAGGCAGCAAACAATGTCCCCCCTCCTTACCCATACAAAAAGATAAACTCAAATGACCTCCAGAACCTGATGAAAAAATAATCCAACAGAAATAAAAAGAACAGCAGGATTCAACTAGAAGTTCTATAAACTCACAGAGCAAGAACTACGGTGAAAATTGGCAGATGAGATGAATATTTATTCTCAACACAAATTTGGAGAGAAAAGATTCAGACTTAAGCCATGTAACCACATGTCAGTCTCAAACAGGATAACTGATAACTGCTAAAGTGTATTAATAGCCCTTTTCGATTGAAGACTCCACCTCAATGGAACCAGAGTGCTATACGTTGCAAAAATTAGAGGAAAATGCAAATAAAACATTTGTCAAAAGGGATTTTCCAATACATGTATACTTGTCCGAAGAACAACACAACATAATGCATCAGCATATAGCATCTCCACACAAACGCAACCTTACAATCAACAAATAAAAAAAGGGAAGAAAGAAAGAGAAAACCTCAATCTCCTCACCCCCTCCCTCTTTTTTTTCTTCCACAAATACATGACACCACTTGCACATAATGGACACATCAAAACCATCCCATCTGAATAAAGAATGAATAAAGTACAAAATGTTAGGTAAAAGACACAATTCAACAGCATTGGAAAGAAGCCGTGAATAGTTATCATTTCTTCAATCATAAAATTACGAAACAGCAGCAAAACGAGAATCAATGGACAGCCCCCATCAGACAAAATTGTTGAGGAAAGATCTGTTCAATGCCCAGAATTCCCTTAAAAAAAAAAAAAAATCGCACCTTGGGTAACCCAACACCATAAAATTCCAAAGAACCCTCCTCGTTTCTACATCCAATGAGCTAAAGGGTCAATCCCAGATTGCTAAAAATCCCCAAGATTCAGCTCAAAACAAACATGGGAACACACAATGGAGCTTCTAAAAGAAAAGTCTTGTAGGTAAGACACAAAAAAAAAAAAAAAAGGCAGATAGAAATGTAATAAGATGGGAAGATAGTAAGTGAAGAACAGTTCAAAAACCACTTCTTTCACTAATTTAATGGATGGATTTCAGGCAGAGGATTTGGACATTACTGAATAACAAAAGACGTGCGTTACAACAAAGGGGAAAAAAAGAGAGAAGCATGAAGAGAGAGTGACAGGTTTTTTTGGTGTTTGAGTTAGTTTGGTTGTTTTGGGATTACCTTGACGAGTTCTCTCCTTCCTTTCCTTTCCTTCCCCTGAATTGATGCCACCAAAAACGACAGGCGGAGTTTGGAGGAAGAAATCTGGAAATTTAGAGCAATTTTTGGAATGGAGGAAAGATGGATGTGTGGGGTGGTGGGGGCTTTTTTATATACAGGGGCTTTGTCAATTTCTAAGCACCATATAATATTGCTAAATAATGCTAGTTTATTACAAAATAATAAAATTATAAATTAGTACTATTCTTATTGTCCAAAAATGATTTTTATATACTCATTTTATAATGGATGATTTTTATTTTTATTTTTTGTTAATAATTGTGTAAACAGGGTCTCGTACTCTCGTTTATTTGGGAAGAAATGTATTTCCAATTACTTGAGAAGAGACAGAAGATAAATGATGATTTTGAAGACCATGAAGATTTTGATGTGATTTATTTGTGGGGAAAAAAATTAAAGAAAAAAAAAAGAAGAACGAAAACAAGAAAAAACCATTGGCAATTTTTGGCCATATTCAAAAAGGATATAATGCTGTCTTACTCATCAAACGGAGCTTTCAAATGATTTTATACTTTTATCATTCTATTCTGATTTTTCACTTATTATTAAAATATAATAAAGGGCTTTTTTGAGCCTCTGGGTTTTAATAAATGGAAAAACAAAAATCTCTCCTTTAAAGCAAAAAAAAAAAAAACAAAACAAATCCTCTCATTTTTTGCTAGCTCAAAATTTTAGGAAATGAATAAAATAAAAATATATATAAATTTATGAATTGCAAAATAATACACTAAAATACAATATACAAGACAGACATTTTTGGCAATAAGAAACCAACTTGTTACCCCGGGAGAACTAATGCCAAAACAGACAACACCTATTACTTCCTTCGTCCCCAAAATAAAATATCGGGACCAAAGACAATAAGCATCAAATGAAACAATTATTTTGGAACCAATTATATATTTAAATAAAAAAGAATTGAGTGTTGCCAACCTGTTTAGCATAATTAATACTACAAAATAGACACAAAGATAGCCTAAGGAGCAAGGAGGAAGCCCATTGTTGCAGTTCTGGATTAGGACGATTAACTCGACACAAGGAATTTTCTGTATGATGGCTTCAATCAATAGGACAATATGTACATCTGATTAGTCCTTTAAAATGTACATCAATTAAAATAAGAATAAGGAAACTATTACGGTTTTTTTTTCTTCAATTTCACATTTACATCTTCGTAAGTTCTAACAATAGACATAATCAATTGAGCCATGGTAAAAACATGCTACAAACATAAAAAGAAATAACTTTATAAGAACGAACATTTACAAATAAAGTTATCATTCTTTCACTCGGTTGTATTCCAGGTGATGAAGTGATAATATAGTTACTTTATTTGCATTTTACATTGTATGGGATCAGATTATTTATCGTATTCGTTCTTCTGTTACTATATAATTTCATTGAAGAAATTGATTATTCTTCAGATCAATTTATGTTGGTCGACTTAATCAAATTGCAGAAACTTCATCATGTAAAATTGATTAATTCTCAATTAACGTTTCAGTTAGGTACTCCCTCCATTCCAAAATAAGTGTCATTCTACATTTTGCACATAGTTTAAAAAACTCTTAAAAGGGTAATAAAATTACTTGAATATCCTCAACCAACCCCATTATAAAATTGTCCACCAATAGCATCAACTCTTTTGAGGGTAATTTTAGAAACTTCTGACAAAAAGTGTATTGAAATTTGAGAACGACACTTATTTTGGAATTTTTTCATTTTGCTAAAACGACACTTATTTTGAAATGGAGGGAGTATTTGCTACCCTCCTCGGTTATCCTAAAAATTTATTGTTAAAGCTATTTGAAAAAGGAATAAGTAATTTTTTCAATTAAAGAAGACACGGAAAAGATTGTGGCACAAAAATTATTTACTGGGGAGTGAGAGACATGGAGTAATGGGGGGTCCACGGCGTTGTTGGTTAAAAGCATTTCGTCCAATAGGGCTGCTTTACCTAACTTTTATTTATACTATATGAATTTTTTTTCGTAATTAAGTTTGGACTTTTGTAAAGTCCGGCAACTACACATTTTTAAATTCTTTGACGTGTCACATTTAATAAAGATATAGTATATATTTCCCTCGGCGAAATAGACTCTTTTTTTTGGGACTTAATATTTTTTTTTTAAGAAAAAAAGGGTGTGTAATAAGGGATAAAAGCACTTAACTAAGAAACAAACATAACTTAATTAGCAAGCAAATGCTATACCGTAAAAGAAATCGTTTTATGTGACAAATTAAACGCATGCAGCAGTTACAATTATCAATGTTTAGGGAGTGGTGTAATTAATTAAACTGTTTGTATCCCTTTTTCTTTTTTTTTTGTAGAGATTGGGTTAATATAAGAGTCCTGCTGAAATTGTATACTTTGATGTCAAACTTTTCATATGCTGTGGAGATTAATTCGATGATTTCATATTATACGTTCTGGATTAAATTTTTTAAAACATTATATATGCAGAACGGAGTAAGGAACTGTCATTTGTTAAATTGAAACTGAAAATTTCATGACTAAAAGACTATAAAGATTGATGGGTGATGTAGAAATTTATTTAGATACATAAAATGTACTTCTTTTCGATTTTTTTAAGTTTAATTTCTATTAAGATTTTGAGACGGAAAGAGTAACATTATATATTGATGGGCAGGTGAGAAATGAGAATTACGAGTACGTACGTATGGTTTTGGGAATATGCCATGCCATTGAAGACTCCAATTCTCACAAGAAATTTCTCGATTGAGTGCTACAAAGATCGATTCAAGCGCCATCTTAAGTTATTGATACCATGCATCATGCATGTATTTGGATTTTTTTTTTTTCCAAAAAAAACTCTTGCCTATTGTTTGCCAAGTATATATCAAGATTTATAAACAATTTGCGTATTGAACTTATCATGAATGACCTATATATATATATGTATATATATATATATATATCAACTTTTTTTCTTCATCTACTTAACAATAAACTTTTCCACGACTTTTAATTTATTTATGATGGAAAAAACATTTGCAACTAAATCATTTCGATGGGCATGCAGGAGATGATACAGAAATAGATGATGACAAATAAAAGCGAGTTCAAGCTCAACCTTAAAATGTAATGTCTACGCAACGCAACATTATGCTTTCCTTCACATTTCTTTTTCTCCTTCTTGTGTTTTTTGATTAATTGAATACCTTTTGAGCTGTTTTTTTTTCCCCCTTTCCTTGAAGGGAGGTAATTAGTGAGAAGGAAGTAAACCTTCATGGGAAGTAAGAAGCAAAAGGAATGAATACAGCATACAATTCCTTCCTCACAATTTTGGACCCCTGTCTATTTAATTTTTATAATGTTTTTCTCGTTCTATTTTAATAGCTTTTCTTTCTTCTTTTTTTTTTAAAAAAAAATGCAACATGAACAATGAGAGGAGTTCAATAGTTTTGACTCTAATTTGGAACATAGGGAGTACAATCAATGTTATAACTAACCGGCTGGGTAGAATATGCTATCAACACATATAATTAAGAATTCCAAAATACTTTAAAAAAGAATTTATTATAGTTTTATTATGCTTTTCGTAGTGCATAATATATTCATAACACGACAATTTGGCACCAATTTTGGTCTAATCAGTTAAAAGGCATTTATTTAAAGGCAAAATATTATAATTTTATCACCCGCAGAATTTTTTTTGTTGGTAGCTAGTTTCATATGTGTGTAACCACTACACGCATCAATATTTAGCCATATTCTTCTGTTTTTCATGCTCCAAATGTATTTTATTGAGGAAATAATACCGTCAGCTCTATAATATAATCAGAATTTTAAAGTAATGTAATTTAGGGCGAGGTATTATATTTTTGAACAAAACTATCTTTCACTAGAGGTTAACATAAAATTTATAACAATTATCTAGTCTCATGTTTAACATATTCTTTAACTAATGAACCCTACCTAACTTACTAGAGCGTGACACATGAAAACTATCACAATTTATAAGTGCATAATTATATTGCCAAACTGCTTCAAGTTCTTAACAGTTTATTAATCTTCAAACTATTCCCACATACATGCGTGATTGAAATCGTCATTACAAGAAGTTGAGAAATGAATATTGTGGCAGTTTTGATGGTGATGATCACTAACTAGCGAAGAAGTTGAGCAATGAATCTCAACGCAGAACACATACATATACAGCTATTGACGTACGATTGAAAGTTAGCATCAAAATAGAGAAAAATAAAGAACTAGAAAACTAAAAAGGGGGGAAAAGAGAGTGTTTAATTTAACTATTTTAGGAGCAGAAGTGAGTGGTTACCCCACTAAACTACCAACAGTGCCACCACAAACATATTTCTTTACAGCAAAGCCACACTCCTTGCATGAACAAATTGCTCACGAATTCGACGTATTGGATATTCTGTAATACTTTTTACGTGTAAGATATGAATTATCACTTTAAAAATAAAATTATTCGCTGAATACGAATGCAAAATGCTAAAATCATTTTGAAATTAGGCATATTTCTAAAACGTAAATATTGTTGCAGAAGATAAATTTTATCGAGTAAACTTATACACCAACTTTAAAAAAACTTTCAAATTGTGAGGTCAAAAATATAATCATTCAACCGTCACCGTGAGGTCGAACTGAAAAAAATTTCAGATAATAGACACCCTATTAAAAGAAAATTAAGTCAAATCTGGTTGGCTGGGGTCGATCGATCACCCTAACCCCTAGTTCCGACATTGACTTTAAAATTGTATCGGTCTAACTAGGTTTGTCTTGTTGTGCTGTACTGTGTTCAATGGAAACCCCTTTATCGAATTGAACCTCTACAAGAAATTAGGGCGCATGATATCAAACAACACGATGCTAAAAGAATATTTGCAAGAATTGCACTTTAATAATAGAAAAAAACTCCTTTTAGCGCAATGCCTGATGACCATTTCTTGTTTGTTTCCAGGCTGCTGATCTTTTATACTTGAGTTCATCATCAATTTTGATAGTGCATTCTGATCTATCTTCCTTTCCATGTAATCTAAGATAGTTAATGGTTGATATTGTTAAATATCTCAATCTCCTTTTAAATAGTTTTTTCTTTAATGATCCAATCGTAACCTTGAAATTAGTCCACATCTTTGATTATGAATTTCTTGGTTACCATGATAATCTTGATGAAGAATATACTTCTTTTCTTGAGAATAAGAATATACTTCTTGAAGTTCAACGATGTTCTTTCCTTGCCCTAATCTTAGCCCTCCAAGACAACTATTCCACCACCACCCCCCTCCAAAAAAAACAGTTTTGTATTAGAGAATCATTTATAATCTACAAATCTCTAAATCAACGTGGACTATTTTTTGAGACAAATTTCCAAATTCAATGTAAATTTTTTTTTTTCTTAATCTATCTTTTGCAACGAAAAAATTTTCAAAATCCACTACATACGTACTAACAAACAAAAAAGTTAATGTGAGATATTTTAGCGATAGGAAAATAATTAAGATGTTTTCACTCTTCACAATGATAATCAGTTTTGATTCAAAACCTTGCAAATTAATTCAAAGTAAAAAACAAAATACTACAAAACGAGACAAATAACATTGTTTCACCTCTTAGAGACAATGACCAACTGCCGACAGTCGTCCAATAATTAACTTACTGTCGCGGCAAGTTTCGAGAGTGATTAACAACATAGTTTTCAACAATAATTAATTAATTAACTAATTAAATCAGTACATTTAGTTAGTTAAATAATCATTCATCTCTTCTGTTTACCATTGGTAGCCTTCCCCCTGTCTGATTATTCTCTAACTTGAGTGTGTCCAAAAATCTTAGCCTATTTTTTACAACTTGTAAGAAAAAAAAAATAATTTAAATGTCAGCATCAATTTTTTGCAGCAACAATTTTTTAACTTCGATTCGTCGACATCTGTAAAATAAATAGACAATCTTCCGGTCCACATCCATCTTATAAATAATTTAATTAGAGTATTACGTCAATTTGAAATTGACAAATGACAACATTTGTATAAACACATTTTTATATTGTGAGATCTCATTGGATCTTACGTAAGTTCAGATTTAGCCCAATCAGACATGAAAAAGCCGTAATACATTGGCAATAATATTCTAGCTACATCCTTCCAATCAAACAAACCTAATTGAACAATGATATCAAGGTTCCAAATTAACGTTCCACTGGGGTGATGGTTTTTCTGTTAGATGTCGGAAAATATACATCTCTCCCGTTACATGATTAAAATTATAACACTATATATATCTTTCGTCCCAAAAAAATAAAATAAAAAAATCTCGCTACCTTTAACTAGTGTGTGTGATGGCTGATGAGCTGTGGCCTGCGGGTGATATTATACCAAAAAAATGCCTACGAAAAAAGAAAAAATGCCACGACAAAGTTACCAAAAAGTTTCAGACAGTTGGTGGTTGCGATTTGGGGGGGTCAATGTAAAAGATTCACCACCACATTCGAAATCCAAATTGACAAATTAACATCTCTATTTTATTTCTCGTTTTCTTGGCTTGCCCAATACTTTATATAAAATCCAACTTGAATGGTTTATTCGTTTGATCTTCATCGTACCCTCCAAATTCCTGTGTTGTTCTTCAAGTTGTCTTGTTTCTAGTTTCTTCCAGTTTTCCAATCTCTTATCCTTTTTGGAATTTCTTGGCCAAGTTGCAAGCATTTGTCTTTAAGAAGGAAATGATCAGGGGAAAAAAAATTTAAATGGAAGTCGGTTAAGCAGTTCTTTTGATTTGCCTCTTCAGAAATGGGATTCCAATGATCACTTAAGCGTTGGAAGTTTGAAGTAGGCCGAAGAAGATGATCAAAAAGAAAGGAAGAGAAGACGCCGACAAGGAAAAAATTTTGTGACAGGGAAACCCTAAGCTAGAAGTTGGCGACCCAAGAAAGAGAGATCGAATGATACCATGAAAGAAGTAAAGTTCTGTGTATTGATCTATATATAGTCGGTGTTTTACAAAACCCTAGCCGTCTACAGAAATCCTAATTAGGGTTACCTAATTTACATATTCTATCAATATATATTGGTTCTCCTGGCACAACTTAAACCTACAATAAATTGGATTATTCATATGAGTCGGAAAATAGATTAAAAAGTCCACATTTTAATCCAAATATTATCATCGTTATTTTTTATTGATCTACATAACACGTCTTTTTACTGTAAATATTTTATCAAGTGTTTCACATATCGATTATGATTACTTAATATCGTCAAATTTGGACTTTCCAGGTTCCATGATGTGAAAATTAAAACTACATATATTCTTCTGTTCCAAAATTATTGTCCAGTTTAGATTTTTGTTTTTAATTTAATTTATGATTAAAATGAGAATCAAAATTGATCAATAATTTCAAGATAAGGAGTATAACAAATTGATTTTACCATGGGAAGTGGTGGCTGGCAAACAGCGAATGAAAACAGTAGGTAGCCAACAAAATCCAAGGAATTGGATTGGAGCTTATGCGAAATTGATTTGATTTGATTTTGAGTTAGAGCATAACAACAACAACAACGTCATTCAAGCAGACAATTCCCCATTGAATAGACCAATAAGTGACTCCTCTCCATCAATACATGCACACTTAAACAGAAAAAGAAAAATATATTCCTTTCTCTATATCAAAATTATTGTCCAATTTGAAATTTTATTCTAAGATAAAAAAAATAAAAACTTAAATTGAACAATAATTATGAGTGAGAGGGTAAAATTACTGACCAGAAGCATTGTCAAAAAATCACTGTGCAAAATAGTGATTCTGTGCACATTTTCATGGGTGGGTTTGTTTTTACTTTCTGTGTTCCAGTTCAATGTTTGCTCCATTTTGAGCTTTCCTTTCTGACAAATCAAACAATTTGCTGTGTTATTTAAGAAAGGTGTCCACAAATCCAAGCAAAGCTATTTTAAGATTACAATCAATTGAAATTTTTGGGACTCTAAATATGGTCATGTCAAATGTCACAAAACTAGCTGGCACTAGCGGAACTGAGCCGAATGGCTGAATAGTTACCAGTAATAGTACTAAACTTGACTAGTTGAATGTATTATGGGAACAAGGAAGACTTTATTCATATGATATTAAAATGTAATTAGTAAAGTAGATTTACAAAATTTTACAAAGGTTTAATTAAGGTCTTAAACAAGGTCAGTTTGTTAACTTTTCCACTGATGTTTAGATACAAAATGAGTACATCATTACTGAATGAATGAGTTCATACTTCCTACTATAACCAATATAAAAGGGGAAAAATGCATTCCTTTTTTCTTTTTTTTTTTGCATATTTGTAAGGGGAAATGCCTTATTAAAAAAAAAAATCTAAGATCTGACATTTTTTGACAATCTCAAACATAAAATTTAGGCAAACGTCAGCTGTTCCTAGATACTACAACAACATTTGATACTCCAAAAGGGAACAGTTTATTAAAGATTCTGAATTTACCACTTTCATATCAGAAAAAAGGAGCTCACTTTCACTTCACTTAATAATAGCTGGACAGAGATGGTTATAAATGCAGTGGCTTTTGATAGACATGTTTCTACCCATTTTAGCAAAAAACTTTGGATAGCTAGCTGGGATCGATTGCCATCAAATCAATCACACACGGACTTGGATTCATTCATTTCCATTCAATTCAGTGGAAATTGAGGCTGGGCATTCATTTCCCATGCAATGCTCCTCTAACTGTGAAAATTTAAAGTTTGAAACAAGAGCAAGACTGTTCATCTCATCAAACTTTTGGACTCAAGATGCTTCATTTGAGTCAAATAGAGAGAACAAGGTCCAAATTGAATTGGTCATCTTCTCCAGGGTAAGCCTAGTAGCATAAACCCATGGTGTAAATGTGAAAGAAGCCCAATTCTATGCAGGACAACATTTTTGAATCCAATTTTGCATCTTAAAAAGATGATCACAATTTGACATTGCAAAAAGGAAACAGAACTCAATTTCACATGGAAACAGAACTCGTGGTTGGAAAAATGAAATCAACACACTTAACCAAGCAACAAGCTTGATGCATCCTCAATCCTACAATTTGAGTACTCACAAAATCTGAAGTCTAAACTGCAACCAAACTAGACTGATGAATTCAGGGCCAAAATTGTTGGATTGATATTTTCCTAGGTCCAAAACAGAACAATGAGAAACAATCAAAAGATTAAAGAACCAAATGGAGCTAACATCCTCTAATGTGCATACATACTAGGTCATATACTGGTAAGAACTGAACTACACAATAACTCTACAAAGACTGAGTGAAAGCAATGAATTATTGGGGTGAAAACACAGCAACGGCTACCCTGTTTCAAAAATTCTTCACTAAAGTGTATATGGATCAATCATGATTTTCCGGCAACAGGGACGGTTCAGGATCTTCTTCTCTAAGATCAATCATCCACCGTCAAAACTCAAAACCAATCAGATTTAACAAAAGGGCTGTTGTTAAATGTTGTCGTCCCAGAAACCAAGATTCTGACCTGAAGGAATCCTTCTCTGCAGTAATAGCCCGCACATCATTCCTCCTCCTCCCTTTCCAGCTACTTCTCCAGCATCCCTGTTCAATTCCTTCAAAGCCCCTGCCAATTTCAAACCCACGCCGTTCCATTCTTTCAGGGCACTTGCCGGCACCGCCGCCGACGGAGACGTCGACGAAATGGACGCCGTTGTGCAGGTTGATTCTGAACCATCCTCCGACAAATCCAAAGAAGAGAAGTCTAATTCGCAAGATTCAGCGCCGGAAGAAAGGTCGCTGGCCTTTGAGCCAATCCGGCTCAGCCTCCTCCACCGGCGGCTGTCGTCTTTCTCTTTCTTATCCCGATGACTGGCAACATCACCCAAGCTAATCCCATAAAAGCCGTGAAAGATTTCAAGATCGGAGCTTGTTGTACAACTGGAAACGGAAGCGGCTAAGTTGAGGACTCCATGGAAACGGCCGGAAGGACGCCTGATTTGAACCGCGGTGAAAGCCGGAGTACCAATTTCGCCGGAGGTGGGTTTTCCGAGGCAGCTGCTGATGAGGAAACGCACGGTTCCGACGAGGTAGTCCCTGATGTAGCCCACGGCGTAAATCTCGACGACGACGCCGGAAGTATCGCTGGCGATGAAGTCGGGAGAAACCCGGAACAAGAACTTGTCGTTCCAAGTAGGGTTTTCCGCCCCGACACGATCCACCCGGGTTCGGAGCTTGGTAGACGGGTCAACCCAAAGAACCGCGTAGCTGTACATCTTCCGGGGATTTCCCGACGGCGCCTTCAAACCCTGGGCTGAGATTAAATTGACTTCCAGAATCAATTCCTCTTCCTCCTTCCCCATTGAACCCTTCTTCTTCTGCCTCTCCTTAAACATCACTCTGCTAAAAAAATTTCTTTCTCCCCCTTTTCTCTCTTTCTTTAAGAATCAATCTTGCCGTATTTGTTCCATTTCCCGATGAGATTAAATCAAAATCAACTCCAGAGGGAAGACAATTGGGGTTGGGATCGAACTGCAGCGGAGTTGAATTAAGTAATGGGGAAGGATTCTTTAATCGAAGATGGAAAGAAAGAGAGAGAAAGGAGAGAGGACGGCCGCCGGAGAACGGCGGAGCAGGAGGGGGGGTTTCTCTGATTCGAATTATTGAAGTGAAAGCGGTAGTTTCTTTATAATCTATTGCTACTTCGAATTGAGGGCTTTTGTAGCGGAAAAAAGAAACAAACAGCTGTATGCTTGTGTGCCAACCCCAATTTGAATCAAATAGCGTTAATTTTACACTTTTTGGGATGCCGTTATACTTATTGGTATACATTAGTATGATCTACAATTAGAAGGCCTTTTTTTTTTTTATAATCAGTTGTCGATGATGAAAAACCTATCTTTTCAAAATCAGATCGCACCCGGCGGTCTGACCGGTTAGATCGAGAACCGGAGATCTTACCGGTCCGGTTCTATAATGAACCGGATTTTTAAAAACTCGGTCAAATGAGGTCAATTTCGAACAAAAACGCAATTTGACCGGAAACCAGTCCGGTGGAACCAATTTTTTATAAATATTATTAAAAGTTTTTTAATATTATTTTAACCCGGTTTTTATCGGTTCCGACAACGAGTTAACTGATCAACCAGGTTAATCCACTAACTCGGTCATGTTAGCGGTTCACTCTTCGGTCTAATTTTGAAAAACTTATGTTAATTCTCCACAGTTTTTACCCTCTTAGACTTCTTCCTAATGTAGAAAAAAATAAGATGGAGGGATTGATTAGTGAATGTAGTGCGACATAAAAATAAAAAGAAAAAAGTGCTAGTTATTATTGAATTATATAAAGAAACAATTAAAAACTTTTTAAAAAAACATACGTTTTGTTAATTTGCCTTTCTCTATTATTAAGCGGGCAGAATGAAACACCTCGACATGTAATTTTTTCATTCGTTCCTATTTTACCGATTCTACTTTTTCAAATCATACTACAAATGTGTAAAAGATCGATTAGGTTTAGGGATTATTCCGTTGTGTCATCGCACAACCTTTTTTCGTTGAAAGATGCATTAATTAATAAATTAGGGTAAAGTATAATTTTGATATCATTTTATTTTAGCTTTAGAGTATGACATATTCATTCAATAAATGCTTCCAAAATCTTCTTCTTCCCTAAAAGAGAGAGAATCGTGGAGAAGTTTACCAAGTCTTAAACAGACTTAGGTGGATACATCGCAACGGATTATGCCACCTAATAATACTTCTACTTTTACACTAGAATCTCAGCTCTTTTGCCTACCACTTTGATTCTCTTCGATCTCAAAACTCTCTTACATCAAACAAAATCCATTCATCTCATTCAATTTTTGGTCGTCATTTAAATAACCTCAAAAAGACAAAGGTAAATTAGCATTAATTGAAATGAGATGTCCATAATATTGTAAGTTCGAAAAGAATAAAAAATCTGACAGACATTAGTATATAACAAATTAATGATTTTTTTTTTTTTTGATGTATCGAGAAATATCATTTCATTAAAATTGTCGCACCAAAAAACAAATTGGTTGAGCTAAGCGACAATAAAATATTCTCAATCTTAACCATTAATCCATTAATTCCAATAGAAGAGAATGAAGGAAGCAGCTGAATTATTTACAATTAGGATCATAAAATTAATCAACAAAGACAAAAGAAAAAAAACAGAACCCATAAAAAAAAAATTAAAGATTAAATTGTTGTTGGTAGAGAAGAAAGACCTAGCTAATACGCAAAGCAAAGTGCAGAATATCGTTTAGGCTGTTTCTTCATCAATTTCTGCTTCATCATCACATCGAATTCTTCAAACTCCATAGCCAAATTCCTGGGCTTCAAGTTCCCAACCTGAGACGACGAAAACGATGAGTAAATCGATGCCCTCTGCATGATCAATTTCCCCATCTTGTTACTTAAACAACAACTCTTGTTCAATCTCCCATTCAAATTCAATTCGTACGGATAATACTTTTCCCACGCACTAATCGACACATTCAAAGTCCCAACCTCGTACGCCGCCGCCGTCGTCGTCGTTGACTGATCCCCGCCGTTATTACAACCTTTGACGATCGAAATCCCGGCCAATTCCGCCCTCACCTCAAACGTCTCCTTCTCTTGGATCTCCGGCTCCACGTAAACAACGACGTCTCCGCCGTCTCCGTCCGCAGCCGCGGCGGATTGCTTGCATTCCTCCACCGGAAAAATTTTGCTCACGTCACAGGAAGCCTGACCCATGACCAAATCCGGGATGTACTTTCTCGCCTTGAAAAGGGTAAAACTCACCGTGGATTTCTCGTCGGAGATGAAATTCTCCGGGACGGAGAAGACGAATTTCTGATTCCAGGTGGGGGAATAATTATCGCTGGAGCAGCAATTCGCCAGCTTTGTTCTTAGGCCCTGTTCTTCGCTGACTGAAATCCTCACGTAGAAATTACCTTTCTTTTCAGTGTTGAGTTGGGCAGATTTCACCTTGATTTCCACTAATCTAGACAACAATTTTGAAGAATCCATCTTTGTTTCAAATTTTTCTGGGCTGGAAAAACTAGTGACAGTATAGTTCTACTACTAAATATAAATATTTATTTCACGATTTGGGAAGGAATATGTTAATGGAGAAGAATGATGGATGGAAATTTGCATATATATTGGCATTAAAAGTGGGATTTATATTTATCCTAATTGGATTTTCAATATATCTGAATCTGATTTCTTGACGGATTGGGAGTCTTGTTGAATCCTACTAAGGGAGACAATCTCTCAACTGATTTGGCTTTTTTTCCAGAAAGAGAAATGTTTAATTAAAATTGGACAAATTCTATTATCAGTTATAATATTGCCGGGATTTTCTCTAACACAATTTGAATTTGTTGAACACGTACTTTACTGTAATAACTCAGCATGGTATTACTCAACTCTAGAAAAAAAAAAAAAGAAAAAAAAGCTCTATATAATCTTTTATGTTGACATTTAAAAAATTACTCCCACCATGTCTGAGTTTAAATTTTCGTTTTTAGTTCAAATTGTACTAAAATTGAAATTTAAATATGGACAATTATTTTGAAACAGAGAAAATAAATGAATTATTGTAACTCTGTTTGAATATATTACACTCTTAAGTTGGGTAGGATTTTTCCTGAAAACAAATTTCTCCCAACAAATATTTTAGTCGCTTTCCAACGAGATCTCCCAACAAGTCGGGTTACATATTTTCTTGAATTATTATTATTTTTTAATTATATACTCAACCCTCTTAAGATAATTGTTAGCGATTAATCAGGACATTATTTTTGGATGAGGGGATTACTTATTAATGTCAAAATGAGATAATAGTCCGTCGTTACACCAATGTTTGCTAAGAAGGGCCCGGTCAATCCATTTATATATGCTAAAAAATAAAGATCTCTAATTGGTGGGTAAGTTTTCTGAATATGCTAACAAAACATTTGACATCAAATATTTAATTAATTCTTACCAAATTGCATAAGATCGATGAATTGGACCGACGGTTGTTCAACCCTAAGAATAGTAAGAGGAGGTGAAATAGGATAATTCAATTGGCATGTCAACGCTTCAACATGCTTCGACGTTATTATTATCGTTATTTTATTTTTTTTGAGATATGACGCCACCGTTGTTTAAAATTATTCTCTTATTAATTATTATTTAGAATCGAATTGAATAATTTTTTTCTTAGAATGTAAATTCTCCAAACAAGTACAATTGCTCGTATGGTTTTGACAATAAGACACGCCACAAGTTCACTTGAGCCTCAAGTTGAATTTGTAAGTAGCTTATCTTGATATTCGAAGGCTTGTATAAAATGTAGTGGACTTTCGACATTATAAATGCCTCCTTTAAATAACCAAAAAATAAAAAAATAAAAACAATATGGCCATTGTAATAGAAAAATGCTTCATTTTTTTTGTGGACTTTATTTATTTATTATCTTTTTTTCTTTTTTTTAAGGATTGTGGACTCTATGATTTATAGCTTCGGTCCTACTTTGATAATTCGATATGTATATATACACACACTGAAGAAGTATTGCACTACATACCAACTCTTCAAGAGATCGTTAAGCAATCAAAAGATAAAATTTGTTTAGCATTATTCAGGACACATAACATGGATAGTAATTCATTAAATAAATTTAATTGGGAAAAAAAAAAGAGTTTCTGTCATTATGGCCAGCCCAGATTGCTGCTGGGCCTTATCCCATTGTAATTTTTTCCTCGGCCCCAGATTGTAGTCTAGTTTCGTTTAGCCGGATCCTTAAAGGCAAAGAAGGACCTACTATTTTTATAGGAAGCTATGACAAAGCTCTTTGCTCTTCTTCTTCTTCTCCCACAATCTGGTATCCTAAAATTCAAATCCATTTTAATTTTGTTCGTCCTTCAAGCCTGCAAATTGCCAGAAATTACCTTCGTTTCTCTCCCTCCGTAGCCCATTCAGCCGACCAAATCGAACTTATTTCCCGGATGAGGAGTTCTTGAAATTTATGGTTCCAGTTCACTGGCATCAATCGTTTTATTTAGGTATTCGTGCAGCAATTTTTTTTTTTTCCCTCCCTATTATGTGCTTTACAGTTTATACTGTTAGGTTTAGCTGTTGATTTTGAGCTCTCTTTTGAACTGGTACGGCAAATTGCAGAAATATTAGGAATGATTTAAGGCTTATTTTATGCTTATTGAAACACTGGCAAATTCATTTTCATAATTGGTTCTGTTGACTTCGTGAGGGCTGCATTGGTTGCAGAACAATCGTTAAGATTGCTTTGATGATCGCCTCTGCTTCTAGCAACAACCTAAATACTCCGTTTCGATCCTTCTCTCTGTTTTAGGGCTTTCGTGAAGATATTTTGTATGAGTAATAATGTCCGTTCCATGAATAAGTGAACCCCTTTGGGATTTTGTATTTTGTCCAGCTAGTAGAGTCAAAACACTTTGGGATTTTGACCTTGTTGTATTGAATCTGGAAATCAAAATGAAACAACTCTGATTTTTGACAGGACAAAGATGCAATGTTAGCTAGTTACTATAGCAGGTTACAAAGAAAACCGAGATTTACTAGGACGAACCAATGACAAACTTCTCTGAACTGTTCAGTTGACATCTTTTAGAGGGTTCAATGTCGAAACTAGGTCTGTGAAAAGGACAATCTGATGTGTTTGAAATGTTTTCACTGGCCATTCTGTGATGCTTAATACATAGCAGTTGGCTGTCCCTTCTCTAGTTTTCCTTTTTCGGATCCCCTCTATGCTCCTAGGGTATTAAGTAATGTGGTTATGATTAATTGCCTTCTAGGGCATGGAAACTGATTCTTCAGGGCCTTCCTTTAAATTCAGTGGAATATGTTTTTATCTTGTTCCTTGTCTCAAATTTATAATTCTGGCCAAGGCGATTTGAACTCCATGATATATGATGTGTGATTTATATGCCGTCTCTGTATATGGAGTTTGAGGTAAAAATAATAGCCATTGTTCTAGATCTTCAGGTTGCATATAGAGATGGATATCATATCTCAGCTGCAAGAACAGGTCAACACAATTGCGGGACTAGCTTTTAATACCTTCGGGACACTTCAGAGGGATGCAGCTCCGGTTAGGCTGTCGCCTGATTATGTTGAACCACCTGCTAATGGTAATCCACCAGCCTCTGCCGCAGAAGATGCAGCGGCAGCCAATAATCCAGCTGAGCAACCTAAGCTTATGAGTGCTGAACTTGTCAAGGCTGCCAAGCAGTTTGATTTATTGGTTGCTGCTCTTCCATTAGGAGAAGGTGAAGAAGCTCAGTTGAAAAGGATTGCAGAACTCCAGGCTGAGAATGATGCTGTTGGCCAAGAGCTTCAAAAACAGTTGGAAGAAGCCGAGAAGGAGCTAAAGCAAGTGCAAGAACTGTTCAACCAAGCAACTAATAACTGCCTCAACTCTAAGAAACCTGATTAGGCGCAAGAAAAGTTATCGGCTGTCCTAGGGTTTTAGCCAATCTCTGGCCTAGGGTCAGGTGTCTTGTCCCGGTGAATTCCTATGGATCCTATGGAAGATCACACTCTGGCCATTTGAGGTTAGAGTTGTTAGATTCTGATTTTGTTCACGGTTAGTATGTTGAATTTTGAATATTACTAATAGTTAGCATCTGATGCATAATAATTCTTGTGATATGACATAATTATCTCTAAATAAAAAGCACTAATCGCTTGCTATGGCACTGACAAATTAGCCCGGCAAAAGAAACCAGCGATGGTAAATATAACTCGGGGACACGGGAAAAACTAGCAGCTTAATAGGAAAACTGGACATTCAAAACTTAAAGCGGATGAAGGAAGAAGAGGCACTAGGAAAGCTTATACGAAAGCTCTTTATTTCACTCCAAATAATTTTACATGTTCAGAATTACAACACCTTTGACATGAAGATAATGAAGGGAAACCCAAAACAACGTTCTACATTGCCATCGGTGCAAGTTTCTCATTCAAGCAACCATTTGACGGTTTTAAACACGACTTCCTGGATGTGTAACGAGATGGGCCGTGTGGTCCTCTCATCCTCAACTTGTTTTTCCTCCATAACTTCTTCTCCAGATCTTTAACTCTCCCAGAAAGGCTAGATATTGCAGCCAGTTGCTCATTTCCTGCTTCAATTAGCTTCTGCATTGCTTCTCTCAACCTCTCGTTTTCTTCAATAAGCTTCTTGTCAACTCCTGCTAAGCCTGAACCATCATCCCCAAAAGTGCACTGTCTGGCTGTTGGCAATGGCGGCAAAACCTCTCCTTTCTTTGCATCTTTTATATCCTGCAAACTCGTCTCCACAACATCTTCGGCATCTAACTCTGAGGAATTTTGATCCTTTTCCAATGTGCAACCATTGTTTACTACAAGTGTAGAGTCAGTTGCATCAAGTTCATCATTGCTCTTAACATCGATAAGAGGGCTTTCCATTTGAGCTTCAGAACTTGACACGAGAGCTTCAGCTTCCATCTCCCTTAACTCTTCATTATGAACCTCAGGATCATCTCCTGGTCTAGATGTCAAACTTGCATGCTCTTCTGGGGCGTCTTCTATTGGAACTTCTTGAGATCCTGGATCTGACGCCGTGCAGTTCTCCACTTTGTCATGGATATCCTCCGGCCTGGCCAACCCAACACCCAGTTCCAAGCAGTCTTCTGTCTCTAGCTGCTGATTTACGTTAAGATCTTCTCCGTATGTTCCTTTTTCATTGACATTCATGCTCACGTCATCATTACTCTGAACACAAGCAGCCCTGATGGGGTTCTCATCACCATCACCAAAGCCCTCCGTGGCCTCCTCATGGGTCAAATCTTTTCCTTTTGTTACATCCTCCATTACTGTTTCACATTGCTGGGAATTGTCATTTCCTTCTTCAAACTGCAGAAGATGAGAATCCCCATGCAAGTTAACAGAGCTGTGGCCTTTGAGTGACTCGGATACTTCCTTCAGGTCAGAGACCTCATCTGTGGCCAATGATGTGATCTCAACATTCCCAACCTGAGAGGAATCATGATGAAGACTGACTTCCATAGCAAGGTTCTCTGTTTTAGTTGTGGCCTCATTTTCCCATGACAATCTGGTTCCATCGAGATCTGCATCATTAGCTCCCTGGAATGCTGCAACCAATTCCAATGGACTAGCAACTGCAAGTTCATCAGCACTCTCATTACCTCCACACTCTGACAATTCAGCCACCTTCGAACCATTCCAGGCCTCATTTTCAGACTCGGATACAGTACTGATTCTTAAGGAGTGTGCTACAGGTTCCACTGAACTAGCTCCGGAATCTACGTCATTGTGCCAGACCTGTTGAAGTGAGCAACCCACTGAATGCCCTTGGTCATCACCGAATACAAGGTCCATGACCTCATTTTCAGATTTTGATTCTGTTTCAGTGGTATCTGTGGTGGTAGTAGCCTCATTACCCAAGTCGCATCCGGTTATTGTGGAGGGCGTCCCCAATGATTCTGTTCCTATAAGTTCAGATGAAGCGTCATTTTCTCTATCATTCACATCCAACCCTGCAGGAGCTACATCTTTGTTGACCTCTGAATGGACTTCATGAGCAGTGCTGGGCTTTAACTCACCCCCATCTTGGTCGAACTTATCGCCTGAATTTTGCTCTTGTACAGTTTCAGATTTCATACAAGTTAGGCAATCAATCTTTTCTTGTAAGCTAACAAGTTCTCTTGCCACAGATTTCCTGACATCTCTTATGCTGGGATGCAAGCCCTGACACAAAAGAGACAAAGATAATGTTAGTTGCTCATATCCACTTTGAGAGTGAACTGGACAGTATAAGGGTGTTATGTAAAAAGAAACATGAGAACATCTAAAAGCAATAATTATTACCAATGATTCCTATAGAAAATGCGGGTCATTAAGTTGATTACCTGTATAGTATCCAGCTTCAGCAAGAGGTTCATTATAGTTTCCTCAATTGAAATTCTCCACTTATCATCAATTTGCATATCAGAAGCAATCTGTTTGTCTAGTTTAACCACCTGGTCTCTTACATCAGCAATTTGCTTCAACTTCTTCAGTGGTTCCCATCTCCGAACTTCATAACCACGATAAGCGGATTGGATGATGGTAGCTGCTTCATCTTCAGACAGCATTCTTGCATTCTTTGCTATGTCTGAAGGATCAATTTTAACAAATTTTCCATCCATGTCCAGTGCTGCTGATTGATCAGAAGGGGACAAACCCTCATCGGCCTTACTTGTTCGCTTCTCAACAGCTACCACATTTTCATCTTTCTCGGTCAGCCCTTCCGAAACTTCAATTGTTTTCACTTTTCTCTCGCGTTGTTCGGCATCTCTGCATGATTCTTGCGTGCTGTTTTCCAATGCCGCGTCCCGTTCAACAGCTTCTTTTGCATCTGATCGAACAGGTTGCTGAAGTTTTTCTTTGTCTTTAGGGGGACTTGGGGATCTCGAGCTGCATTTTCCATTTTTCCTCTTGTGAACCGGATCAACTCTGAGACAAATAGGAGGCAATTTTTGAGATTTAGACGGAGAAGAAGGCTTACTCTTAGCAGATCCTTGATGAGATTTCACGTCTTCAGAACCACCAGAAGGGCTTTCCATTTTCACTTCATTCTTCTTAGGTAAATTCCCTTGCTCTGCAGATTCAACAGTCTTTGCAGGGACATTTTTCGCCTCATTAACTTCGGGTGGTATGTTATCTTTGTCCTCAGAACCAAGGATCATAACTTTAGGTTTCTCTTTTGTGCCTTCTTCAGCAGCTCTCAATTTTCCACTGTCCCTCTTCTCCTTAGGATCATCAAGATTATAAGGCACCCATATCAAAGGAAAAGACATTCGCCGCTTATCTTCATCTTGATGCTCTTTCTTTCCAGTTGAATCACCTCCTCCTCGCTTTGCCGATCCAGAGTTATCTATTATCAAAGGGAGCCACCCATTTGCAAACTTTTCCTTATCTGCGTCCTGATTTTCTTGCTTTCTTAGTGAATCACACGCTAGCTTTGCAACTCCAGGATTATTCACCATCCAAGGCCACCATCCATTGGCAAAATTTCTCCCATCTCCATCCTGACTTCCATGCTTCCTAGCCGAATCAACTCCCTGCTTTTCAAAACCAGAATCATCCATGATCAACGGCAGCCACCCGTTCATGAAATTCCTCTTATTTCCACCCTGATTATCTTGCCTCCTTGCCGAGTCATCCTCCCCAGTATTGTCCATTATTAAAGGGATCCATCTGTTCAGTAAAGCTTTCTGCTCAGACGAAGGTATTGGTCTCTGATTAGCCTCTGTGCCACCTGAATGCGTGAAATCCTTCCTAGCAGGTTTTCCCGAATCATCCGATGCTGCATTCATCATGGAACCCCTGGGAACCCAGGCAACTGGTGAAGAATTAGTCAGAGTCTCATCAGGGCTCTCTTCCTCAATCTTGACATTTCCATCCCTTTTATGCTGATGATTTGGGCAACCACAACAATGACCATGGTTTCCAGACATGTTACCTAGAGGCCTGGCATAATCTGGAGCCTCCACCATAGTATAAGGGGGAGGGCAACCGTAGCAAACAGGATAAGAAGCCGGAGGCGCAGGGTAAACACCAGGATAAATTACAGGAGCAACAGGAGTATAAGGAGGCTGCGGCGCCAAGTAACCATATGCGGGATGGGGAGGCCAAGATTGATAATAATACCCGGGATGATGTTGATGATGGGGTATTGACTGCATTTGGTGATGAGGGTAGGAAGAGTTCATAGATTGGTAAACGGGATACATCCTTAAATCCTTTAGCCCTCTAATAAAACCACCTGGTAGAAGTAGTAGATGTTTTTTTTTCTGGGTATGAGTCAGGTGGCCAACAATTTACCGGTGGGAACTGAAAACCCTGATCAAAGAATGAACAACAAAAATACTTTCAGTTTCAGTTCAAAGAGTACGATCAGAGACGATACATCAGACATAATGCTAAACTTGAAAGGGCGAAAGAAATTTACAAACATTCTCATCACAGCTCAAACCTCACACTAAGTCAATATACGTCAGTCACAATCTGCTAAATTAAGAGGGCCATAAATTCACAACCATTTTCAGAATAAGAAGTATAAAGTCAACACTTGCTATCAACAATGCATTTTTTTCTTCTTTTTTTTTTTTTTTTTTTTTTTTGCGTCTGGGAAGTGGGAATCATCATAATTCTACACAAAGGCTAAACAAAATGGCCATAAAACACCAACCAAATCACGGTAAAGAAAGAAAGTAGTTGCAAAGGCACACGGATCAAACAGATATTGAAACTGTGTACCCAGAACTACAAATCAAGCCTAAACAAACTGGCATTTCACAGGATGAATGACAAAGAAACAGTATTCCACACAATCCTAACTAAAATGGTCATTGATCATGAATCAACTCTGAGAAATGATGCATTTAATTGGAAGGTAAAATCTGGGATAGGAACTTACCAAACAAACTCAATGAAAAATAAATAAATGAATAGACTCTCTCCAATCGATTCCGCTGAATCCGAATGTAAAATTTACCGGAGCAAAACGGTCCACCAACCCAAAATGTAAAAGGTAAAAAAGAAAAAGCTTAGAACAGTTTGATGATTGCTGGGTTTCTTTTCTTCGAGCTGAAAATCTGAGTTCCGAATGATAAAAATCCGGTTCCTTTATAAAGCCAGCTGGTAGAAGAAAGAGAATGGATTTTCTGGATTTTGGTTAAACCAAATTCTACGGAGTTCGAGATGTTTCGCGCGTTTCTCAACGGTTAGGTTGTGTCCGGAAATTTCTTTGCCACGTCTGCGTTGAATAGTCAACTATCACCCCACAACAAAGTTACAGATCTCTTTTTGTCAGTATGGGCTCGCATTTCCTATTCCATCCGATTACCAAAGGCCCAATAAACTCGACTGCAGTCCAACAAGATCAACAAAGAGAGCCCATAATTAACCCACCCACCGCCTCTTTCTTCTAAAACCCAATCGTTCTTCCGGCAGGGTTTTACAAAAATCAGTAAAAAATTTGATTTTATCGATTTCATTCAATCCTCGGAAACTAACACAATGGGGAAAGCGAAGAAAGCCCCCAAATTCGCTGTAATGAAGAAGATGGTGACCGCCAAAGCTATCAAGCAGTAAGCTCTCACTGATTTCTCGGTTCATTAAAATACTGTTTAAAACTTTTTTCACTGTTGCCGTTTTGATTTAGGGTTTTGCTGTTTTCTTTGATTCAGCCACAAAGAAGAGGTCTTGAACCCGAACAAGAAAGACTTGACCAAAGAGAAACTACCCAGAAATGTGTATGTTCAAGTTGGTTTTGATGAGTTTTTTTTTTTTTTTTTTTATTTGGCATAATCGTTTGGATAATTGATTGGGGAAAAATTCGTTTGGGTTTTTGATGTGCAGTCCAAATGTTTCCTCTGCGCTTTTCTTCACGCATAACACTGCATTGGGTCCACCATATAGGGTTTTGGTTGATACCAATTTCATCAACTTTTCCATTCAAAATAAGGTGACTGATTATTTTATATTTATCATTTTTTTTTCGCAATGTATTTTGCTGGTGAGAGATTGTAGGTTATTATCCTCATATAATTTTGTGTCTCTTGTTCTTTTGTAGTTGGATTTGGAGAAAGGAATGATGGACTGCTTGTACGCCAAATGTAAGTTTGAATTAACTGATTGTGGCGTGTACATTTGAGCCTCTATGCTTATTTTTGCGGGAGTAAAAAATGCCTCCTTTTGCATCCTATTGTTTTGTGGAATTTGGAATTTTTTTATGATGCCTACTGCTCTCTGTTGATACTTTGCAGCCTTAGCGGCGCAGGGCACTTTCTTCTTTCACCAGGGATTAAAAAAAAATAATGAATAATGAATCTTCTTTATTGTCCACTGAAAGCTAAAGCTTTATGTATATTCTTAGTTTACTCCATTTGCCTTCAACACCCTTCAGGGAAATGCTTTGTCCTGCTGTGTTCCTTAAAATGTCTAGCTTGGATTATGTGATTTTTTCTTTCCCTTTAATGTTTGGTGTGTGTGTGTGTGTGTGTGGGGGAATGTAGTGAGTAAGAGTTCTCATTGTGGTTGATACTTTACTTATAGCTGTGCTTGCTCTGTCCTGTGCTTTTTCATCAATTGCTATCTATATTATTGTGCATTTTGTCAAATCTAATTTCCTTCTTTGCTTTGGTGTAGGTACTCCTTGTATTACAGACTGCGTGATGGCTGAGCTTGAGAAATTGGGTCAAAAATATCGTGTTGCGTTAAGGTAGTTATTGTTGCTTTAATATTATTTTAGTGAACATACTTCCTAGTTACTACTCTTCCTTATTCTGGTGGTACTTTGCTTTTCTTCCTTACCTTATATTTGAGGATTGATTCTGGTGTATAGCTTTGCTGGTTTTGTTGACTTTTCTTATTTCTTTATTTCTATGAAAAAAAGCAAGCAAGCTGATACGTTCGTGTTATGTGAATCTAAAATCTAAATGACTTTTGCTTTGAGATTGTGGTGGATGGTAAAATATAGTTTTCTTGTATTTGATTAAAGCTATTTTAGTTTTGATATCAGCTGGTAGCACTGCTCGTGGTTGTATTTGTATATTTGTTTTATTAGCTTTTTGTGTCAGTATCAGGATTTGTTTTCCTATACAAGTTTTCATGTTGTTTTCTTCACAACTGTGATTGTTATTGTGTGTGTTTTATAGTCATCATTCAACTGGGAGTTTTGATTTGAAATTTAGATTAGTTATTGTGCCTGACCTTGGCAATATTGTTAATACATCTGTGATTATCTGTCACAAGATGTTTTCAAACAACAGGAGACTTATGTTGAGCTTAAATTTCTTTATCTTGTTGTGTAAATCGTGTTTTATTGTTTAATCGTTATTCGCATCGTCATAACCTTCTCTGTTTTCCTTTTTCATTTGAAAAGAATTGCAAAGGATCCTCGTTTCGAAAGGCTTCCCTGTACACATAAAGGAACCTATGCTGATGATTGCATAGTAGATAGGGTAACACAGGTATGAATTGGATCACATCATCGCTCATATTCTGTCTATTATAGAGGCTGTCAACATGTTATCCATACATGGGAGTTTTTTCCTGGGAGAAATTGCTTTTCAGCACTTTTGAGAATTCCTGTTATTGACCTGCTGTTTGCTATTTTCAGCATAAATGCTACCTGGTTGCAACATGTGATCGAGATTTAAAGCGAAGGATACGAAAGGTGCGATATGTTCCTAAACTATGTTGTTTTGTCTCCAATTTCAGTAAAGGAATGTTACTGATGACTTTTACTTGCAAACAGATCCCTGGTGTACCAATCATGTATATTACGCAGCACAAGTACTCTATTGAGCGGTTGCCTGAAGCTACAATTGGTGGAGGTAAGATAACAACGAGTCGCCACCATTAACTCTTGACTAATGTACCTTTTTGTTTTGATGATACTTCCTCACGATTCTAACATCTGTATTGATCGGTTTTGCAGCCCCAAGAATGTGAGTAAAGGCCACTGCTGGATACTTTGTCTTGGAGGAACTTAAACTTGCTGATGCCCCTTTTTGAGGCGATTCCATTTTTGGCTGATAATTTAATTAGTCTTTTGCCAGAAATTTGTTGTAATGTTTCTGTTTTATTAACATGAACTAGTGTTATACTGTTATTATTCATGATGCAAAGCTTGTGAATAACTTGTCTGACAGTTTAGATTAGGTGATCTCGTCCCATTCTCATGCGCTATTCGCTTCCTATGGTTCGTGCAAAATGACGTATACCACTTTCGGATTTTAGTAGTGAACGAAAAGGAGACGCATAAGTTAGACTGGAAAATGGGAAAGCAAAAGTACATAACCTTGTTGTAACTGAAGGAAATAAGGAAAAGCCAAAACATAGTGGCACAAGCTCAAAAGTTCTGTACTCAAAGCTGAACAGTAAATTCATTCACAAATTATCAGCGTCATATCCTGGTAAAATCAGGTTACAATGATTGGGCATTCCTACCCTATAGAAGGGTAAAAAACAATCTATAAGAGAAAAAAAAATGAATGTTGCAGGAAGCCGAAAATGAAGCCACTTGCATACATTCAGGGGGGCTTCCAAGTGGCATTTTGTCAGAAGGATGCAGTAACCTACATACAGGACCTCCACTAAAAAATTTACGGGATAAGAACCTAAGGCATCCTCTCTGAACAAGAATCAAGAATGAAACAATAGTGGGGTGGATTACTAAATTGTGGGGAGAAGAATTAGAATTCTAACTAAAAATCTGATTTTTACTGATTTTCAGGTATTATAAACGTGAGTAAAGGTAGTGTTATCTGAAAAGCTTAGCTGCCAATGCTGTTGTTGAGTTTGACAAAGAAGAGCCCATTTCCTCTGGTGGAGGCTTCACGTATTTCCCTATCGTTTTCTGACGAGCCCTACTCTTAATCCGAGCAATCTTATTCTTGCTTTCTTGCCTTCTCTTCTCTTTCTCTCGATTTTTTTGATTCCTCTCCTTCTCATATATACCTTGCCAAAAAACCTCGCCCGTCGATGGCCAAAGCCAGTGTCTTTTTGGCTGGTCAGTGTCGGCTTCCTCAGCAAGGTCCTCGTCCATGCTCTTTAGTGTACTGAATTGGAACCATTTGATCCACATATGCCCTCTTCGTTGCTTCATCTTGTGCTGTTCTTGTATTAAGCCGGTTTCCGGATTCACGTAAACCATTCGTTTTGCACTATGATACGCCCAAACATTTACTAGTAACTCAAGCACTCGAGAATAGCAGTGTTTATCCTGGCAAAAAGGATTCCAGATTTTAGTTACTGATACAAGGTAGAATGTTATTCAACCCTTGTAAAAAGAATTGAGATCATAATTCTTTTTCAGAGAGGAGATAAATGAGTGGAAAAGTGGAATTCAGTTAGCCTTTTCACTGATTTTATTTTAAAGCTTTACTGTGTTCTGGAGACAACAATAAGTTTGTTTTATCCACTACGTGGGTTTAGCCATATAGCTCATGGGCAGGAATCATGGTACAATCACGAGTTTTCATCAAGGTATAAACAAATCATGTCATTTCCCCTTTTTTATCACATCCTTCTGCAGCATTGACTTAAAGCGAGAAAAAACAAGCAATTTTATGTGTCAATATAATCTGATCTCTAAAATTCACAAAGCCTCGGTTGTCAATGCTCAATAGGCTTATTGAAGTGAGAAATTCAAATCATTGTTATTCTGGTGTCTAATACCACTGCAAAACTCATAGAAGCTGAAAAGATAACTAACTAGGTAGAAGGTTCACGAAAGCTAAGAGATAGAATTACCTTAGACAAGCTTAAATAACAACGTCCACTTTGATGGTGCTCCTCATAAAATTTATTATCAAGAGCGTCCACAAATATTCTGCATGCCAAAAGCAAAAAACTATTAAAATATCACCTGGGCTACATAAAGAAGAGAAAAAGGAATAACATGGAACAAGAACAGTACAAGAAACTGAGGAAGAAAAACAGTAAGATTACATATTCAAACCTTGAGAACATGACAAATTCCATAAAGGATCTCGTTGGTAAAGCCCAACTATGCATGACAGACCATGTATCTCCTCCATCTACAGGCATCGGAGGTACAGAACTCAAGTTATGATTTAAGCCGTACATCTTCCGAAAAGCTTCAGAAAATGCAAACCTAGCAATTGGTAATGAAATCACATTTCAATCATTAGTGTAGAAACAGGAAATCCAACCAAAACAAAAAAGAAAAGGAAAACTGAAATGCGCCCTCTTTTGCAGAAGTATAGCCTTGAAGACAGCAGATTATGCAGGCAATGACTTCAAAAAACAAAAAACCGAAAGAAAAAAAGAGAGGGGTTAACAACTCAAACTTTATGAAAAGGGTATTAATGCTAATGTCCTCTGATTTACCTTACACTTCATACAACATTATCAATATCAAAGTAAAATAGGAAACAGAGCAGTTAAACCAACTCTCTCATACTTGTGATTACAAATATAAACATGATGATGATATTGCATTAATGGATGCCTATAATACATATATTTATATGCATGTATTCCTGTATCTAACTAGAAAAACTTCAAGGAAAGAAGCCTTACTGACAATTGCCAGCATTAATAGCATCACAAAATGTCCAAAAATCCTGCTTTTGGGGGTTTCTAGGGTCCTTGTCCATTGAAGCCCAGAAATAAAGTGCATCCCCGTGTTTTCGTGACTGGATGGCATTCAATAAGGATATTTCAGCAGCCCTTGACAAAGATTCCTGTTAAAGTATCTCATTAGTCACTCAAGGACAACAATAAAGCCTACAAAGTAAGCCATTTTGTATATAACTGGAAAATACAATACTATGATGCATACAAATGGACCTTCCATCACATACCTTTCTTGCTGTTGCTCTCCAAGACTGGAAGCCTATCCAAGCATTTTTGTGTATGCGATCAATCCGGTTTGCAATTGCGAAATAAGCACCATATTCACCAAGGACATCTCTATAATAGGGGTTACTTAAAAGAGGAAGCCGAGAAGGTCCATCCACATCATCAAATCCAGGTCGCCGACCTTTACTAGACTACAATAAGAAATGCCATTTGCCGTTATTAGATGGGAAGAAGTTGGGTTCTTTTATAGAACAAGTTGTTCCATACAACAATCATTGAAATTGCTGAGCTACAGACCCAAAAACTGAGCTTTGCAAGCTACTTATAAACAGAATCGCAGCTAATGCAGGAATGATTTGAAAATTGTAATAGTTAAGCGCCAAATCGCAAACCACTCTTTCATGGCTCTTAAGCAAGACATAGAGGAACCCAATGAAAAAATGAACAAGGGATAAAAAGGACGGGCATAGAGAAAATAAAAAATAGACATCTTTTCAAGATATGTAACCAAGAACACCCACCAGCCCAAATCCCCGATACAGTGAAGTGTGGTGCAGAAACGGCCAAGTTCCTTCCCCAATGAATGGTTCATAGATAGTCAACGGTTGTCCAGTCCTTTCAAGCTCTCCTTCATCTCTTTCATGCACGTCATTCTTGATCCGATCGGCCCTTCTAGCACTACGATAAACTTCATCCCACGTTCCCCGACTTTGATCTGTTCTGTCCTTCAACTGTATCAAAGATTAGGGAGAGAACCTTGAAGAAGTAAGAAGCTGCATATATTACATATTATGCAAAAGCCAGTAAGTTATCAAGCAAAAAATACCACCAAAACAGGCTCACCTCGTCATCTTCTCTCCGCTTCCTCACATAAGCGATCTGAAAAGATTTCTCTTCTTCCCAGATACCATAGAAGAAGTTTTCATTCGTCCCAACAGCAGGTACAGAGCCTTCATTCTGAGTTTGATTCCACTGCTGCTCAAACTCATCCAAGAATTTCATGATTCTTCTTGTTGCATTCAGTAACACTGAATCTCGAGATGCTTCAAAAAGAGTCCAGGACCATTCGGCTTTAAGGTTGGCAGGAATCTCCGAGACAGGCTCTACATTTGTAACTTCAGATGGAAATCTGAGAACACTTTCCAATAGTGAAGCGTATCCCTCAACGCTCTCTGAAACCATAAGGTTTTTTGCAGTATGTTTTCCAATTGCTGCTGCATTACTAGCTAGCAGTGACAATTTCCCATTCGAGATCACTTGCATCAGTATCTGGGATAGTACTCTGATATTCTCTCTGGGAAATATGTACCCATTAACTCTATCGTCAACCTGGAGAGTTTTCCAATTCCAGAAAGCACATTAATACAGAAACATCAAAAAGGTGAATGACTGAACGGCCAAGCATCTGGAGGCCTATAGGTCCTTAGTAGCGTTGACAAAGAATATTTACCATCAACATAGGCGTCTTGCAAATGAATTTGATACAGGAACTTGGAACAAAGTGGCCAACAAATATATTCCAAACCCCTGCCTATAAAAACTTTCTCATAGTGCAATAGTTTAACCTACCACAAACTTATGGGTGAAATTTTTTGTTTGCTCATATTGAGTGTGTTTGCCTAATAGATACTACACCACACCCTTAATAACTTACCATGAACCAATGGATTAATTTCTGTGTTTGCTTTTGAAGTTGTGCATGTTCTCCTATTATATAATCTACAGCATACTCTCTCAAACCATTTTCATCCTAACTGCATTTGTTCACCTTTGATATGCTTAAACCTACAAATGGACTTCTAGAAAGATATAACCCATATTGACTTTGATCAGGGTTTCCAACTCCAAACCAAATTTCCATCAGAATCAACAAGAAATTTGTTGACACGGCATACCGACAATAAGGAAGCAGCAACAGTCAAGTAAAGTAAACTTACTAAGGAAGATACTTACGTATTTCTTGATGATAGATATATCAGGAGCTACTATTGGCTTCTTCAAGCACATGGCTCTTAACAATATGTTTGGAAATGAAGGCTCCTCGTGGAAGGATGAATAAATCACAAGGTCAGATGAACTCAGAATGTTGTCCAAATTTTCATCGAGAGCAATATGCGTCACCATGCCAGCCGGATAAGTCAAGTTTACAGCAATAGCCTGCAACAGGGTGGTTTTGGCATGGATACATTAACAAGGACCAAATCCACCAAAAAGATAACCAAGATGTAAAACACATACTATAATAATGCCTGTCAAATTTGATATCCAACAGTAGGGTTGAGGGTGTTTAAAGAAAGAGTCCATCATTTTACCTCCAAAGCCACACTGTAGTTACTATTTGAATCCCCAGCTAAGACAATGATTTTGAGCCTAGTATCTGTAATGCCATCACCTTCAAAGTGCTCAAGAACTGGTAGTAAAGCCTTTAAAACAAGGGCATGTTCCAGCCAAAGACCTCGGTAGAGAAGTTGACTTCCCACGATCACAATATTGAAATTCTTGGGTTCACTTTCTACCTTCACACGCACAACGTTTTTGGGTGTAGCCAATATATTACCAGCTTCCCATGCTTCTGCAGGAGAGCCCGGAATCACAAAGTAGTTTCCAGTGTCACATGCCGAATAAATCATCTACAAGAACAACCCAAAAGAAAACTAATTGGAGTTTAAACGAGTACAAAATTCCAGTATAAGGAATATTTTCATTTCAATTGTTCTAATTTTTTTCCTTTTAACATATGACAATCCTAGGTCAGAAAAGTTATTCTCTTGTTCTCTACTTCCCAAAAGGTGACTAAAAATCCCTACTGATTTCAACTTTTAATATACCAAACCAAATAGAACTTTTTTGGGGGGTTAATAGATTGTTCTTTTATTGGAAAAGAATCCACTAAAGATTGTTGAGAGCGAAGTAAAACAATGGGTACATTAGTTACACACACAAAATATATACGTTATGACCGGTTTCAATCAGCTTATGTGGTATTGCTCTATCCAGAGAGCAAACATATATTTTAAAAAGCATAGCATCAATTGTATGTATCTTTTTACATTATATAATAAAGATTTTTTTATACCATTTAATACATTTCTGTTATGAAACCAACATTTAGGAACCTAAACATGAAAATATTTAACTTCTGGATCACGGTAGAGAGAGATACCGGCAGAATGTAGTTATGGAAGACAACCACAGTGGCACGACTAAAGACTTTTTTCCAATTTTCCACGATGTCACTCTGGCCATTCTGAGCATGGAGCCTCATTCGAGCAGCAAGTTCTTGTTCGTGGATGGTCCATATCAGCGGTACGCTTTTAAAAGGTTCCATCATCAAACTGAAACAAGTAAAATAACAATTCACTTCCGGAGATGATAGTAAGCAGTACATATTAGAGCAGCAAATCACTGGGGAAAAAATTGTAATCTTTTCATCGCAATTGTTAACTGAAAAGTGTCCTCTTCGAACTTTTCAGACTCAAGAGTTTCCTCATCGCCATGTGATTAGAGCTTATAGTTATTCAACAACATAATAGTTTGCATGCCAAGAATCCATTACTGTAGGATCAATATTAGAGCAGTGAATCACTGGGGAAAAAATTGTAATCTTTTCATTGCAATTGTTAACTGAAAGATGTACTCGTAAATTTTGAACATTTCAGACTCAAGAATTTCCTCATCGTCACGTGATTACAGCTTATAGTTATTCAACAACATAATGGTTTGCATGCCAAGAATCCATTACTGTAGGATCTATGTCCTGAACGAAAATGTGCAACACATAAACAATTCCCCCAACACTAAAAGCCAATTAATAAAAAATTCCAGCTAGGCAGAGGAAATATGAGAAAGAAACTTAAATATAAATTAGAACCCATGCCCTTGGAATCTCAGAGATAATTTTAACAAAGCTTCAGCAGCCAGGGATGGTATTTCAGGAACATAATTTTAATAGAAACATGATATTTCAAACTGACAAGTAAGTGATTCAATTATATGGTAAGACATCACCAAAAGATGGTTTCCATTATTGATGGCACTTTAACCTGATAAAAATCTGCTTTCAAGAATATGAATCTTACCGAGAAATAACTGCTGCAGATTCAAGAGAGTTCACCAGTACGCCTTCATAACTGTGACAGAAGGCAAAATTTTCAGGGGTGCAACACTGAGCTTCGTTGCATAAGATTGTATAATTAAAATTCAGTCAGTTAAAACTAATATAATTGAAAATGAGAAAATGTTAGGAACTAAAATTATAGATGATTATTGTCCCAAACATATAGGATCAATTCAAAGCTTCACGCATAAAACATAACCACATTGAAACCAACGGGGCATGGAAAATACTTTAATGTCTAACAGAGGGAAATCATATCTAATCAACAATTATAAATTTGAATCCTTGTGTAAGTTCTTCAGCAACATTGGGTAATAGAGAGAGTAAGAACTCGTACTTTAACCAATCTATCGCGATCTGTTTGTTATCATGAGATTCCATGAGATGAAGTGGAAATCCAGAGCCTCTCCAAGTTGCATTTGCTGGACCATCTTTAAGGGAAAGTACCTGCAGAATATCAAGAGCAAACACCACAAATTGTTCATTTGGAATTCCCAATAAATGCGCCTGAAAATTAGAAAATCACCAAGCAAGGCTGAAACCATAAAAGATACATAGTTTTATAACAAATGAATGGATCTTCAAAATGTTTAGGACTTCTACTTGAAGGTTTTTACGAGACACCTTTGGTCAATAGGATTCTAAAATAGAGGATAAAGCCAGTAGACAGGCAAAATCCTAATCTGGCCTATATTTTCCATCATTTGATCACTTTCTTTGGTTCATTCTTTCACAGCTCCCCCAAAAAAAAAAAAAAGAAAAGGTGAGACTTTCGAATAAAGTGAAAGCTTTTAAAATTACTGTTTCTGTAAAATAGCACTGAATAGAAAGAATATCACCACTAAGAGTTTTGAAACATGAAAAGCACATTGAGTTACATTCCCTACTGGATATCAGAATGGCATTTTGTGAGTGTAACTGACACCACATTTAACTGAGGTTTATACTACCCAACACTTACGGAGAGCTGGATAAGAGCTGAAAAGTATCGGACACCCAATTTTCTAAACGAAAACATCTAGATGAACAAGTACAACACTGTAAGAAGAACAAGCAATTTAGTTGCTATCACATTGTTGTATTCAAGAGTCCCAGTTAGCTATTATTCACCAAGAACAGATTCACAAAGTGATCCAGTTGAATGAAACCAATTATCTTTCCTTAACAAAAACCAAAAAGAATCAGAAATGCCAATCAAAAATCATGACCAAAATCACCTCAATTTCATATCCTATCTTCCTCAGAGCAATTGAAATAGTAGCCATTTGTATTTGATAAGCATCAACCAACAGATCAGCAAATACCTACATGTAGAAGAAATTTAGTCAATGGAGCTGGAAATTTAAAAAAAAAAAACAAAAAAAAAAACAAGATACATCAACTGTACTTCTAAAAGACGGAACTATTGATAAAAACAATTATGAAACTACAGATAACAAACAGAAGAAACAAATCTATATAAGCTAAAGCGAACTAAAACTGAAATCGACACCAGTAATGTAGTTAAGTGAAGAGGATAACAACTGTCTCACCATAGCAATCTTAGGTTTCCTGTGGCCCAGTCTCAAAACATTCCCATTCACTTTTATTGCATCATCACCACGAAACTTGGCTAAAAGTTTGGATGGTTCAAATTTGATATCTTCACCAAAATCCAACCCAGCAAACTCCCTCACCACAACCAAATCTCCAGCCACCTCATTATTATTATTATCCATTTTCTTCAAGAAATCGCCAGATTTATCCATAATTGAGCCAGGCAAGAGCATCTGAAACAGCACGAGGAAGAAGAGAAACACAGCCACCATACAAATCCATATTGGATAATCAAACTTCTTGAGAAAAACCAGCCTGGCTAATCTTGATCTAAGTTGCTGCCTTAGACTTTGACTGCTGCCACTGAAGAAGCTCCTGCCACTTCCAGATGATGATGAACGAAGCAAATGGTGATGATCCCTTTTCAATGAAAATCCATTCTCAAGAGAACCCATTATTGTTCACAATCCCATCAACTTAAAAAACGAAAAATCAAAGTTTCCTTACTTTCACTCCTTCCATTATGGAGAAAAAAAAAAAAGAACCAGGAAAGAACATGCGATTCCCCTGTTTTAGTAGGGATTACTTAAAATCCACTTTGAAGAGGAGGAACCCACATGAAATCTAATCCGCTCGAGCTTAATCTCAAATACCCACCGGGAAAATTCAACTTTTTTGAAAACCCACCAAGCAAAAAACACCCGACGATAAAGGTGGACAACAAAAAGAAAAACAAAATAAAAGAGAAAAAAGAAAGCTTTTTTTAAGGTGCCTTCGCAGAGATGGGTATTTCTTCTTTTTTTTCTGCTAATTATTACTGCTTCTATTACTCCAAACTTAATAATAATTAATACTTGGGATGATAATGGAACAAGTGGGGATTGATTAGAGTAGAGTGTATAGCAGAGTTTGTCTGTTTCTTGCACCATTAAATAAATCAAAGATGATTCCTTTGGCTTGCTATTGTAACAATTCCTCCCCTTTTTCTTATCCCTTATTTTCACTGAATGAAATAGACAGCTCAATAGTCCATAAATATTCGGTACTGATGAAAAAGAAAACAGAGTGAAAACACAGCTAAAATTAAGGAGAAAATCGTGGGGATAATTTTTTTTTTTCTTATCTAGTAGAAAGGAAAAATAAAAATAAAATAACAAGGAAGAAGGAGCTGATGAAGTGGCATTGGTCGTCGTCATTCTGGGTCAACGTCATCAAACCATGGTGACTAAAGCAAACTAATATTAATGACGACAGCTAAATTTGGGAGGGGAATTAAGAGAATCTTAATTATAAGTATTTCAATGGTTTCTTTTTCGTGTGAAGAGTGAAGAGTAGTTTGGTTACGTCAACTTTTATTTTTTAGGATATGAATTTGGTTATTTTGGAATAAAATTTGATGCTATAATAATAACAAATGTTTCAATGGTAGTATGAATGAATGTGAAAAAGAGTTTATTTGGGTGAAGAAAAAGATTACGTGTAGACTCTAGTAATTCAAGAGGTTAAAAATCTTTTCTCTAATTTCGTGTTTTAATGATATCGTGTTCATACTGAAAAAGATGCTAGTGATCAAATATTTTTTGTTTATTAAAAAAGAAGAGTTCTATTTTATTTCCTTCGATGAATTTTTCATGAGCAATAATAACATTTTTATTATATATTTGGTAGTACATGATATAAATTTTAGAAGACAAAGTCCCGTTGATGGAAGATGAGCTCAATGAAAGGTTTCCAACAGTGGACTTTACTTAACCCATTGCGATTATGCTAAATGATTTCACAAAATTATAAAAAAAAATTAAAAGATTAAAATAAGATAAATACTCCATCCGTCTTATTTTAGCAATTAAACTACTAACTTGAACCAAAATAGCATATACGAAATAGGCTATCTCAGAATGGGGCGAAGTTTATAAATACCATTATCGCTCCTGTCCTTATTATAAGACATTTTAATTTCGTTATAGATTTCACTTAAGATGTCTTTTTAATTCGAATAAAAATCTTAAAAACATTTTATAATAATTCAGAAAACACAACGAATGTGAACATATATTTTTAAGATTTTTTTTCTAATTAAAAAAATATCCTAGGTGAAACCTAAAGCGAAATCAAAATGTCTTATAATAAAGACCGGAAGAGTATTATCCAACCCAACTTTTTTTATTTCTTTTTTTTTAAGAAAAAAAACATCCAACCCAACTAAATGAATGTTATAGCTAAACAATATAGGCTAATAAATAAATAAGGGATGTTTATTACCAGTAGTATATCACTAGAATAATCCGATGTTCTTTATTTGACCTCTTAATAACAACCAACTAAATGGTGATTATTACCTCATTAATCACAGATTGGTTGGGATTCCACAAGAGAGTGGTTTGGTTGATTAATTGCATTGGATCAATGTAGACCATGACTTGGAAATGGTTGATTAATTGCATTGGATCAATGTAGACCATGACTTGGAACAAATGTTTGATACCTTGCACCACAAAATAAATGTCATTATTTCCCTTGTTTGTCACGGGAGAATCGTAACAATTCATTTAAATCACATGATAAGATCATTTCTCTTGTCTGATGCCCCCTCCCTCTCTTTTATGGGTTCTTGCATCCCACTGAAATGTGTTAAAAAAGGTGAACGGACAAATAATGATTCTTCTTTATATCTCGCTAGTTGTAGTACTACTATAACAGTTATATTTTATGATTTATACTAAAAATAATATAAATCACAAATTATGATGTGAATTATTTTTTTCAGACAGGGAAAGTTTTATTTTAACTCAACAAATATAATTATTATTTTACAATGAAAGAGATCTAACTGAAGAGTACCTCCACTTTTTTTTTTCTCGTGTTAGTGTGAATTAAAAAAAGGTTTTAACTTTTATTTTTTCATTTCCAGTAAAACATTAGAAACAAAATTTCCAATTGAACATCTATCTCTTTTTGCTTTTAATAACATAATATTAATGAGAATTACTCATTTTTAATTTCAATTTGTAATTTTTTCGTAGTCTCAATACTTTTAATTCGGAACAACGAATGTATGACACTTAAAAATTAAATGTTCAATCATTATTTTCTTAATACATATACCAGATAAAAAGAATGGAGGTAATAAATATTATTATGAAGTTTATTTATTTATTATTTGGAATGATAAATCAAATAAACAAAATTTGAGATATTTAGGTATCTAACAATCATCTTTAACATTTCGTTTTATTTATTTTGAAATTTCCGAAGTACTGATAAGGGGAGAAATTTATTATTAATCTATGGCTTTCAATTTGCAGACGAAACAAACTCCAGATAAATGAATAAAATAAAGAACAAATTCTATCCACCAAGCGTTTGTAGTCCAACGGTTAGGATAATTGCCTTCCAAGCAATAGACCCGGGTTCGACTCCCGGCAAACGCATACTAGAATTTTTTTTTTCCCCCTTTTTTGGGCTTTCTGATGGAAATCATCATCGTCGTCGTCTAATGTTGTTGTTGTCGTTGTTTGTGTCAATTTCATTTTTATCAAGAGTGGCCATCCTGTTATCCTTCATTACTACTCGCCACATGAAGCAAGGCAGTTGAAACTTCATATGCAGTTACCCATACTATTATGCTCAATGATGAAAACGATGCTGTTGAAAAAGGGATTGATTCTGATGAAGACCGGCTTTGATAGTGATGAAGGGGGTGATGATGGTGAATGGGGGCTTAAGGTCGGGTTATTCGGGAGCTTTTTAATTGTTTGGATACCTTACATTATACATATACTACTTGGCTGTTGTTTAAGGGTAGTTGCTGATGAGAGTTTTCCATGTGTTTGATCAAAATTACATCCTGACTTTGAGTAGATAATTTGTTTTGATAGTCTACTTATTCTGTGTTTTTTTTTTTTTTTGGCTCTGTTTACTGCATCCTGGAGTTTTTCCTACCACCATTAGAGCATCTGTAACGTGTAGCAAATCCACCATTTTGCTGAAAGGGGCCTCCAACGGCGCACCAAATCAGTAAATCCAAGCAGCAAAATGCTGTAGCTACTACAGTAGCGCGTCTAATTTGTTGCGCTACTGTAGCAGCAGCAAGTTCTCCCCCTCCCTCCCTCCTTTTTGCTACTTTTAAATTGATTTTTAAGCCCCTACAATTATATTTTTTTGTCATTATTAATGGACTTGAAATTGTAAAAAATGAATAATCTTAATTAAATTTATTGTATTATTCAAGAGCTCTAATATTATTAAATTATTATAAGTAAACTAGCCTTGTTCCGTCGCGCGTTCCAATGCATATATTAATTTGATTGCTATTTTTCTTTAAAATAATTTGTAATATATTGTTATTGTTCTACTTAATTTGAGTAGTGTATCAAGCAAATCACCTAGAACTTAAAAAGTTTTAAAAATGTTCAGAATTTCTTTACTTTGAACATTCTTCTTATTCATGAACCCTTCAAGAAATTCGGTTGATCGATTTGATATTACGGCCTTGAATTTTATTGCTAATTCAGGTACTATTGCTTGTAAATCAAAACTGAGAATGAATAATATTAATGAACAGTATACTACAAGATGATCATAACAAAGATGAGATCCAAACCAAAATCTTGTATTTCATAGCAAGAAAGCAATTCAAGATTGATACTATTGCTAGGACCGCTTTTCTTCTGAGCGAAATTGGTGAAAAGATTTTGAACTTAAACCATATAAGATGAGAAACGACTGCTACAAGTTTATTATAAAGAGAGTGAGATATACCAAATATGAGCCTATCAAGGACCGTAAAACCAATGTTTCCATCTTGTATTCTAAATTAAAGTCCAAAATATCTTATCAGATCCTGGACCAGCAAATTACTCTAGTTAGACATCGAAAGCAAATGTAGCTTGAGGACTAATTCCTTCAAAGCTAGTAGCTTTTTTAAACTTGAATAATTTGTAGTATCCGGAAGACTTTGGTTGAATTTTTCCATGAGCTTCTATATTATCCTTTAGGCTTCGTAGCAAGAATTAAATTATCAGTAGCAGCCTCAGCTTTAGGGAACTCCTCTGCACATAATGAGAAAATTAAACTCAGACCATTCATTCACTTAAACAACTAAATTCTAAAGAGAACATACATGTTCAGCTTCAATTCTTAGTTTTTAACAAAAAATTCATTCCAAAATGATAACTGATTGTAGTCTTTACTTCTTACATAGCTGCATTTTTATCCACCTTAGCTTTCAATACCTACAGCACTATGATGGTACAAGTATTCTCAAGATTTGTACAAAATTAAGCTCTGACTACTTGAATTGTCAATTTTGGCATCCCAGACCTTAAAGGACTACACCAACTTCCATTAAATACTTCCACTTTGAGCTAACTAGTGAAGATCATATGCAATTTAGATAATTGGTTAACAAAATAATTAATTAAGGAAAGGCTGCCACAGTAGTTACCACAGTAATTTTTTGGAGCCTCTCTGCAGTTTCTGTGACCTAGCAGCAGATAATAACATCATGAAAGTTGGAAAAAATATGCAGTGCAAAAGGAGGAACATTCAGAAAGGATATGCAAACCTTTTCTATATACTGGCGTTTGTAGGCATTACCGCAAGGATTTTCAGGATTAATAATGACCGATCCAATGGTGCTATTAGCAAAAGCTTCAACAGTGTCAAGATTGACCTCCCAGACGTTATGAGGCAGCAGATCATAATAATGAGTCTTAATGTTTCTAAAGCTGGCACAAAGTCCATAAATTGGGAAACCTGATCTTGGTAGAAGAACATTAGCCCCGGGGCGCGCCGAAATGGATATCACCATTTCAATAGCTTGCAAACATCAAGCTGTCACAAAAACATCATCAGGCGATAATTTGTATGGAAGATCCCTGGACAACTATTCTGCAATTTTCCTGCATGAAAAGACAGCTGAGGTAAGATTTGAGATGAAACGCAACTTTTGAATTGAGATATTGAAACTTTATATGGAACAACTGCATATGACAGAAAACTGACCAATATTAATTACCATCTTAGTTTTTCCTACACTAATATATTATTCTGCACTTTGAAGAACTATCTGAAATCCAAAACCCTCTATCCTCGTGTACATAGAAACTTCATGTCCACATATGATGTAACCATACCTAAACCCTAAACTGTTTTTTTTGCTAACAAAATAGTGATAGATAACTTCAAATAATTAACCTAACAAAAACTACTGAAAAAGGTACATGAAATGTGGGTTTTGAATGGTGGATAGAAGTCAATAAAATGAACTGTAACTTGTGTATGTAGAACAATGAAAATTTTCTGACCACATTTGGAAAGAACAACTTCAGCAGAAAGTTCAAGCAATCAAACTTACTCCCCTACAACTCCAAATCCAATATGCTCTTAGACTTACATAATTACATCGCTAATAGAATTGCAAACCGCTCAAAAGTGAACCCCAAAATTGAGCATGATATCTTAAGTTTTACATACATATATTTGACATATCATTTACAGAAGTAGTTGAATTCAGTTTTATATACGTATATCCTTAGTTTTGTATTTGACACATAAAAGCAAATCCAATGCTTCAAATCACACCCTAAAGCTCACGCTTCTGAACATCAAACTTTAGAAAGCCAATATTCAATCAACCACAATACTTTGAATTTCTTACTACTACATAAAATCTACAACTCAATTTAAACGAAATTGATTCAACTTCGAAAACCAAAAATAGAAACATCAAAACTTACAAATTAAGAACGGGACTAACCAACAAGCAATGAGGGATAAACAAAATGAGTGGAAACGACTTTGAATCCGAAGAATCTTTCAGCGCCGGAGAAGAGATGATTTATTTAATATTCTGCAGGCGACTGTCATACGAAAGTGAAAGCTCTTAAACCTAAATAAAATTCCAATGACTTATTTAAGCGTACATTCTCTTCGTATATAGTCCTGCACATGTTTAAAAAAAGTATCACAATAGAGGATAAAGGCAGAAGGCGAAAGAGTACCAAATACAGCAAACTACTGTTACTTCTGTTAATCCTACAATATGAAATATGATTTATATGAGCATTCAAATATTAGTTTTCAGAACCTGAATTCAGGATAAAATTTCTTTCCAGGCCTTTCATCACTGATCTACTTATTATTAATAGCCTTAAATTTATTGTGCTTTCAATCAGATGAAAAAACCTGGCATCAACAGGAAAATTAAGCCAGATAGGACCATCTTGCTACCAAATTTGATGAGCTTATCCCAATAAGAATGCTCCAGATCATCTTCCCTGACTACAACGAACACAACCAACATTATAATTATAAAGCCGCCATGACTCAAAGCAATTTAATAGTAATCATATACACATAAAAATTAAATCTACGCACAACATCTTCCATTCATGTATTTGAACTACATTCATCGGTGAAGGAAAAATATACAGCAAAAGTAATTGCTCAAACCTCAATCATGAAGATCGCTCAAACTTGAATTTAACCCCTTGAGCTGCCAAAACGTGTAACTCAAAAATCAGAACCGCTCGCTTCTAAAAATTAAATTTGAGGAAGCCAATATTCAAAACAAAATAAAATTCAAATAGGGTAATCTGGACTTTTTCAGCTAGGGTTTGAAAAGGATGGATGGAAAACAAGGAGACTTTAAAGGACGGCGAAGGACCTGATGCTTAGAATTCGTCAAGTCCAAATCAATCGATTCGTTGTATAGGTATTACAAACAAGGAAGAGGCTTTCTCCAGGACAAAACATACTTCTATGAATGCATACCGCCTCGGTTTCCTCAACTTGGACTTCATCCTCACTCATCTCTACTTCTAAGTTCTCCTCCTCCTCAGATTCACTTTCACCATTCTCTACAAACCCCAAAAGTTAAACTACAACTAACTTATCCACGTTAGGATTCGAGAATCAAAACAGATAAAACCTCCGCCACATACTTTCACAATAGTAAGAGCATTTAGAAGGAAAACGACACAAAAAAATGCAGAAGTGGAGCCATGGAACGTTCAGCAGATAACATAATATCAGAACACAAATCCAGAGACCACACAACGGCTTCAATCCTTGAAAGGAAACAGTACGATGAAGCAGAAAAAGAACTAACCTGAGTCCAAAATTTTGATGCCATGGTTGTTTCTTCACTGGCTTACAGATTCAAGTATTCGCAGAAACTGCAATAAAGCAAAAAAAAAAAAAGTAGAAAATCGGAACAAAATCGAAAACCAAAATCTCACAACAGATGCTTAAGAACTTGGGCTCATTAAAAAAAATAGTAAACATCGTTCACCAATTCAATCCCAATTAACAATTAACAATTCAATTAAGCAGGCGAAGAAATAGCACATTCGAAACAAACTTGATTTTAGGATTGAGAATCAGAATCTCTGAAGGCGCAAAACAATTGGCTCTGAATCTTGTTCGAGGGTGCTTCTGGATCGAAGATAGGAGCAAGTAGAATCAACTGGAAGACGAATGCAAGAGAAGAGAGTAAAAGAGAGTAGAGAAAAGCATCGACCATCAGCTTAAATTCGCAGAGGTTGAGAACAACGGGGGGAGGGATTTTTGCCTTATGTAGAAGTTTCAGTTTGGGAAGGAAGATGGAGAAAAGGACATCGTTATTACTTCTTATTTTTATTTTTGATAGCTGGGATTTTTTTTTCCCAAATTCAAATTTCTTATTAATTATTAGTGGAAAACTGAAATTATGAATTCTCGTTTTTTCCCTTAATAAGTTGCTGACGTCATATCAACCCCATCCGAAGGACGAGATCGCTTTGACGGTGGTCTTTAATATTTTTTGGGTATTATTTCTTGCCTACTGTGCCTTTTATTTAAGTATAAGGATAATATATGATGTGATATTGGAATAAAAATAAAAATTCTTGTAATCAAATAATATTAAAATAAATAAAACACAAATACATCAATATTAGAACAAACCAAATTAACATTAAAGTAAAGAAAACACAAATACATCAATATTAGAACAACTAAATTATCGAAAAGTAAAACAACATTCAACTAACCAAAACATACGTAAGCACACTTATTAAGAAAATAAATAAAATGCTTAACTAATAAGCACGAATAAACTACGAAAAATCATCCTCGAGATAAATTGCATCTCCGCCATTGTTGAATAGATCGCTGAAAATAGTATTTGGTGGTGGTTGCATTTGCGCCAATCGTTGTTGAAGAATTTGTTCTCTTTCACCAATGATAAAAGCACGATAAATAGAATCGGTAATTTTGGTCACATCTTGCGCCATAATTCTGTTTTCTTCCCTCCATTGCTTCAAAGCCAACTTTTGCTTCTGTAGTGCTATTAACTCTTTTTGGTTTTCACTTGTCTTTTTTAAAACATCAAGAAGTTATTGATTCTCTTCTCTATGCATTTCCATCTCACGAGTAGATTGTTCATCAATTTTTCTCTTATTTTTGGCCTTTTTTACACCAATAGGTCTTTTGAAAGAAGATCCGCTAGTATCACTTTCAATCACCATTTGAGAATCAAAGTTAGACAGGATAGGAGACTCAGGTATCTGGGTTTCCAGTGTTGGATTATGAGATTCAGATGATACAAAACTGGAGGTTTGGTTGAATAGGTGTCGTGCTTGCGTGACACCATCGTTATATTTTGTAAAATCTTTGAGCGAATTCCAGACGTGGTCGTATTTGAACCCTTTTTTAAATCCTTTTTCAAGTACAAATAACTGTTTGGCACGATTTAGCTGAAATAATATTTATACAATTGATAACCCATTGATAAAAGATATATAAAATTATAAATAAAACACAAATAAATATTTAGTTACTTACATAATCTTATGCATTTTCACCACTAGGATGCATATCCTCCACTTGTTTATACAATCCACGTAATTTCTTAACGGGTTTCTCTATTTTTTGCCATCTTTGCATCAAAGATTTTCCATTGCGTTGAGCCCACCTTTTGGGATTTGCATATCCTCCACTTGTTTATACAATCCATAGAATTTGGGACAAACCAAAAAAAAAATCATGGAGATGTGCAAAATGTATTCTTTCACAAATGGTTGCTTTTGTCTTTTTTCTTTCTCGTGTAAGAAAAAGAAAAATGTCATCAGTTTGGAATTTCTTTTTTGAAAAAAGTTGCTATTTTTTCAGCTTTGGCACACAAATTTAGATAGACATATTTGTCAAAATTATTTATACCAATACATTGCATGCGTAACCTATATAAAATCTATTGTCCTTTTGTGCAGATTTTCTAAGAATTTTTTTTTGTCTTCACATTGACAATGAAGACTTTGTCCCTTTGCTCTAAGTTTTAGACGTGCATTCACAAGGAAACAAAAGTGTATAGATAATATATGATTTCTTTATTATTATATATACCGTTAGATTAGATTTCAATTTTATCTTAACCGTTAAATGGATTTTTCTTTATCCCAATTGCTTAGAAAAATCTCTATAAATAACATCCCAATAACACGTATCAAGCATCAAAGTTTCTTTTCCTTAATCTATTGATAATTTTTTTCCTCTCTTTTTGTAAGACAAAATAATGAGCTATTATGAGGAAGGTTCTTCAAATATTGAAGACCATCAATCGTTATCATCATCGTCGAGTGATGATGAAGTTTTAGTTCAACTACAACAACTACAAAAACAATGTCAATCAATCATACGTCATGTTATGCGGAGAAACACAATAGCAATGAATTTGCAGTTTAATCGTCAACAGAACTAAGTTACTCTAGGCGGGTCAATTCTGGGATGAATCGTGATCAACCGCGACCGTGATGGTGTACATTTGCGATTGGTTGGTGATTATTTATCTAAAAGTCCACGATACACTGACCAACAATTTCAACGACGTTTTCGTATGTCTCGAAATTTATCCCCCCGTATTGTGGATGCTCTTAAAAATCACGATCAATCTTTCGAGCAACGAAGAGATGCTTTTGGTAGATTGGGGTTTTCACCCCTACAGAAAACAACTGCTGCCATCCGAATGATAGCATATGACAATTCTGCAGATGGTTTAGACGAGTATTTTCAAATGAGTGGGTCAACTGCTATTGTTTGTTGTAAGAATTTTTGTCGTGGAATTGTTGAGATTTTTGCAAAACGGTACCTTAGATCACCAACTGCAGATAACATTGCTACTATATATTGGTGAACAACATGATTTTCCCGGCATGTTGGGAAGTCTAGATTGCATACATTGGGAGTGGAAAAATTGGCCCTATGGTTGGGCCGGACAATACACAGGACGTTCTAGTAAACCAACAATCATTCTTGAGGCTATAGCTTATTATAATCTGTGGAGATAACACGCTTATTTTGGTATGCCAGGTATAAATAATGATATTAATGTTTTGAATCATCACATTTATTTTATAATCTTACTCAAGTTATTGCACCTCCAGCTAATTATGTTCTTCAAGGAGAAGAATATAATATGAGATATTATTTAGCTGATGGTATTTTACCCGAAATGGGCCATGATAGTGCAGTCAATCCAAAATGCTAAACTCCGAAAATACAAGTATTTTAAAACCAAGCATAAGGCTTGTAGAAAAGATGCGGAACATGCCTTCGGAGTTTTGCAATCAAGGTTTAAAATTATAAAAGGATCCGCTCATTTTTGGGACAAGGAAGTGTTGCATGATATTATGATAGCTTGTATTATCATGCACAACATGATCATGGAGGATGAGGTAATACAAATATTTAGTGGAAGGGAAACACCACAGCCAACAGTAGAAAGGAATACAAATATCTAATGTTCCAGACTTCCATTGGTCCATCGGGGACTCTTCCGGGGTAAGTTGTCCTTCAATCATTGATGTTATGCTTCTTAAAATCTTGTCCTTTGACTTATAGAAGATATACCCACATTATTATATATCTTAATTTAGAAAATTTTTGTTAGCATTTTAGTTAGTTTTGACTTGGCAACTAACTGCTTTTGTAAAAAACTTTTGCTGTAGTTACATACGATGTGAGACTGCTCAAGGTATCTTTGTGAATATCAAGGATTTATACTACTACAATGGGAGCAAGCTACATTTTGCTACTGCACAAATTGGACAAGCTTTCAGGAATGAGGTTGGTAGCTCTTTTTGTAGCATTGTTTGTTAATTTTTTGCCTGTTTTGTGACTTGTTTTGGACTATGTTGGTTTAGCAAAGCTTCTGTGGTGGGATGAAACCCGTGGTGCTTTTCACTGAACTTTTGGGTTGAAGGAATAAGGATGTAGGAGGCTTGCTAAGAAATTATAAAACTTTGTTTAGCACTTCAAACTGCCGACACCACAGTGACAAAAAGAAGACTTTTGTTGTTGTAACAATTCGAACTGCTGATTTTATCCTTTTAGAATCTTGTGTCTCTTTGTCAACTTTTCCTTGCAATTCATTCTCTGCAAATATTCTCCATCCCAGTTATCACTTCCTCTGCTGTGTTCATCTTGGGAAATTTGATGTTTATCAATTCTGTTCTGAGCACTTGCAGCATAAATCTTTAGGAGCGTTTTGTTTTAGATGCATTTTAGATGTTTCTTCTTAGATACGATAAAATACCAATTTTGAGTATAAGTTATTGTTTGGAAATCGAAAATAGAGGGTGCTACAGTCTTTTTGATGATTAGTCTTTGAGTTGCCTTTGAGTTGCCTTGATAGAAGCAAGTAGAAAATCATCATGTATGTAGTTTTAGATGCTTTACTTAGCTATATATGTATATAAATGCAATATGCATAAGTCTATGCTGATAATGAGCTGAAATATTATGGACTAGAGTTCAGAACCTATATTGACAATATGCACTTTTAAGTAATCGATTATTCTCTTACTGAAAATGAATGGTTCATGATAAACCTTCCAGATGCATATTGTTTCGGAGCTCTTCGTATTCCCATTCCAGTAAGGCCGTAATAGAGGAGAAATTAGGCTACCTTTGGCGCTTTTTGTTTGCTGTCGTTCACATATTCTGTATTGGAGCAAAAAAATTTTGTTTCTTTTCTTTCATTCTATCTATTTGCAATTCAGGGACTGTTTAGATCGATTTGTGGAAGACTGAATCTACCGGAGGTGAGTTTATAATTATGTACTTCGTCATTTGATTTTTTTGGCTTTTCTCGGGTTTTCTCGCGTTCCTATTCTTTGCCACCATGGTACATATTGTGTTTCTTTAATTTGTTTTAAACTTACCTTTAGATTTGGGTACTAAGGAAAGTCGTGTGTATCCCCAGTTCGAGTGTTTGATGTGCACTTGAGGTCTTCGTTTTTTGGTTTTTGTGAGTGTGCATGCTGTATCTGAGTGTTAAACGTTTACATTTGAACTCTGATTGACTCCATTATATGTAAATAAATCAAGAAAAACACATAGAATGGCAATTTGAAATTTAAGAGTGTGGAATTTAGCTTTTACTTGATGGTTTTCATATTTTGATGTCACGTCTTCAGATTTGGGGATCATTTATTTGTAAACTCCATATCTTATTAACTTCTCCACTGTTATCGTACACAGGGATAAGTCTTATTCCCTGATTACTGATCAATTTAGATGGTATTTTATTCCTTTTCGGCTTCTTTCAAACTATTACTTTGCAATTCTAGGTTCCTCTTCCCCTGTTGATTTTTGTCCCTATTTATATAAATCTGTATATGGCTAAACCGTGACTTCAGTTTCAAAAAGGGACCATTGTTTCCCATTCTCAAAGAAAATACCAATGATTGTGCTTGAACGATATAAATCGATCAGATATACAGCAAATATAGTTAGCATCAGGTAATCATCCATTCTTCCTTTCAGGATATTAACTTTATAAGTGTCAACATTTGTATTCATGCGCTTTCAACAATAAGATGGTCTCTTATAAGTATGCTTCTTCGGATGAGTACCATTGGAAGCCTACCCTCTTGGTTGCTCTATCTATCAGTATTACTCCTTCCAGTATGTGCTTCGCATCTTTTTACTCACTATATTGATTCTTGTTTCTGATTCTAATGCTGTAAAAATGTGTTAAGAGTGGTATCTCTTGCAATGTATCGATATCTGTTCGTATTGTTCCTCTAGAAGTTCTACAAAGTCGTTTGTATTTCTTTGATCCAGTAGTTTCCACTCATAAGTGAAGTCATTCATAACTGATTTTCCTTGACAGCTCTAACTGCTATCGGTGATTCGGAGGGCCTTGTGTATGCCTATTTTGTGCCTCGTGCTATTTCATCCATCCTGAGTCAAAGAAGTATTTTTTGCATTACTGCTGCCGATATGGTAAGCTCACAATCAATTACTCCATTTGGGATTATCTATATTTGCTGACAGGCAAATGTTCTCGATGATAACAAGAAAATCTCAGCTTTTAGCTAAATGACAAGCCCTTTCTCTACTTCTTATGTTCCGGGGAATATTATCGCACGTTCTCTTCCTGAAAAAACACTTTTGAGGTAAAGAAATTCCTCTAATTGAGTGTTGTATTTTCAGTTTATTGGTTTTCTGCTTTTTTAAAACTGTTACTTTGCAGTTCCAGGTTCCTGTGCCCCTATGGATTCTTGTCCTTGTTTATATAAATCTGTATATGGCTGAAACCGTGATTTCAATTACAAAAAGGAACCATTCTTTGTCATTCCCAAGAAAATACCAAAGATTGTGTATGAACGCTTTAAGTCGATGAGATATACAGCAAATATCGTCGACATAGGTAATCATCTATGCTTCCCTTCAGAATATTATGTTCATAGTTCCACAGATTCTGGTAACACTTGAATATTGTAGCTTTTACTTCTAAGTATCGACATACTTTCTCACATAGACTAAAAATCTTCATTCATCTTCTCAGCTCAACTTTGAAACAGGTTAATCTTATTTTATTCTTCTATGAATTGAGGATGTCTAGCATCAGCAACATCTTACTGGTATGTTTCTACAACACTACTTTAGATTACTGAATAGCTAATTCAACAATGAGGTGGTCTCTTATTAGCATCATGTGCTTTCAAAACAGATAATGTGTCTTTTTGCAGTATTATCTGAAAGCAGCTTTTGGTTTCGACAAGAATTAGTTCTGAAAAATTTTGACTGTTATAGGAATTAGTTCTATTATTCTCCAGGCACTCAACAATACGTGTTTCCTTCATTTCCAAACCTTAACTTCTACGATTTTTGAATTAATTATAAAGCGTTTATCTTAATGCCCTCCCTATAATTGTAGGCGGTTTTACTTCTAAAGTGGGCGGCATCCGAAACTGGCAAAATGCACCTTACATGGAGATGAAGACCTTCACTTTGCTCTTTCGTTACGAAATTCACATACTTGTATTAAGTTGTAACAAAAGTTTTGTCTCTCAATTTATCTATTAAACTGCCATTTTAAGGTTAAAAAATGCTCAGTCCTTTCTTAGTTCTATTAATTCTATGTACCTATAACAGTAAACATTTACTTGGTTAGAACCTGGCAAGATCATATATTCACAATTCTCATAATAGAATTCTTCTTGTTCTTTCCATACGGTAAAACTTCGTATTTCTCATTCATTTGACAATCAATCAGTTGTATAAACATTAAAATCGCTTACTTTTATCTGACAGGTAAGGTAATAGTTTTCCTGAATATACCTATTAAGAAGATTTCAAGAGCTCAGACACAATTTTACTTCGCTTTCCTTTCAGTTTTCTTTTTTTCTATATTGAATATAAAAATTTACATACCAAAATCTTAGCTATATCTATACATGTTACGCGGAATAAAATTCCCTGGGCTTCAATCCCTATTCGGCTGCACATTGTGCAGCACTACTCCCCTAGTATCTTCAAATGAGGTTAAAGTAATACGGGTGACTGGTGAGTTTTAACTTTTTAAGTGGTCTTTTCAACTGGTCTTCCCAATTTGTTTTGGGCTCTGATGATGTTAATTATGTCCCAAAGATCTGTTTTGATCTAAAATCCTATTCACTTCACGAATTAATTAAATAGGATCTGTGGATTTCATCAATTATTATTATTATTTGCAACTCGCGAACGAACTGATTAATTGACCTCTTGATCGATCATTTGTTTATTAATCCGTGGAATGGGTGCGCTATGTTTCCTTTAAATAGTGTATCTTTCATTGACCAATTCATCTTTAACGCAATCATTTGATGTGAAACATCGTCAAATTATTCTCCTCATATTAACACATACTTGATTGTACAATTTCCTCAAACTGTGCTATCAAAGATTTATGTATGCCGTTAATTGTGGTTTATAGGAGCTTTAATTCCCCAACCAAAAGAAAAAAAAGAGGAAGAAGAAATTATACAGCACTTCAATTAAAGAGGCAGCTGAAGGATTATAATAACTACGAAGATAAATGATAGTTTTTCTTATGATCCTTGCTTCATCTAGGATTGTTAGAAAATTCTAGTAGTTATAGCTTCTGTTACCTGGCTGAAATCGTTTACTTAGAAATAGTTCAAAAGAAGAATATTTTGTTGTTGAGGAGTCTTAATTAATAATAATTTAGAGATCATGAGGCAACAATAATGTGAAACTGCTTATAGTATAAGTCAATTAAAGTTTGAATATCTTGTTGTTGAGGTGTCTTCATTTTGGCATCTCATTAGTGCTAGAGATAAACCATTTGAGAAGGAAATCCGAACAGACAGAAGAGATTCAATAAGTGAAACTGTGAAAGAAGAGATTCAACTTAGAGTCAAAAGTTACCATATGCCTACAATCAAAAAAAGTAAAAAAGAAAAAAAAAAAGAAAAAAAAGAGGAGATCTGCTGCAATTGTTTCAGCTTGCAATTCCAATGAAAACATTTCTAATGGTTATGGTCCTGGTCTCCTGGACCATATGCCTACAATCAAAAAAACAAACGAAAGAAAAAAAAAAAAAAAAAGGAGTCAAAAGTCTAAACCAAAGAATTAAAAATTGAGTTCTTTACACATACAAAATATTTCTCATTCCTTTAGTTTACCATTGTAAGCCTCTAAATTACTACTACATGACCTCGATACGTAGAAAATTAAGCCCCATCGATTGTGAATGAATGAATGATGTTGGGGGATTCAAAATTACAGGAGAATCACTTATTATAAATCTAGATACTCGGGGTGGTAATTAAGTGACCGACACCTTAATTATCTCCATGTTGTTTTGTTCCTTCAATTAATGATGATGGCATCGTGCAATATCAAACTGAATATTCTAAATCAAAATGGAAGATGTGGAAGTCGTGGACGAGTATTAAAAATTTGTCACAACCCAGTTGAGGAGTTTAATTAGTGCCCTATAAATTCAGCCACGAAATGCCACAAAAAAAAAGTGCATCTGATCTCTCTTACTGTGTTTTGGTTCATTTCATTATTCTCCCTGGGGCAAACAACAATGGGCAAGTACCGTTTCGGTTGTAATTCGCAGCTGTGTGTACTTTCTTGTAAGTCTCTTTCACTCGTTATTGTTCTAGTTTTTCTTTTTTTTTCTTTTTTTTTTCATCGTAATCATTGACAATTACTTACTATGTTCTGGAAAATAATCATTGTGTTCAGAATTTTAGTTTTCGTACAAACTGAGTCAAAAAAAAAATAATAATAAATCGGAGCGAGTATTTCACTAATTGATTAATTGTATTTTTGATATCAAACAACACTAAACGTACGTTAAAAATGAATGATTTAATCATTGGATCCATGCATGCGTAAATTAATGCAGTACTAGCAGCACTTCTTGCGTCAACGTCTATGGCGGCGGCAGTTGAGGGTGAAAAGGTTCTCCTCCCGCCAGATGCGGCTTCAACAAGTAAGCTGCTCGATGGTTGGTTTGGGGGTTGGAATTGGAATATTTGGGGCGGCGGCAGCCCCTCCGGCTGCGGATGCAGCAACCCGCCTCCCACCGGCGGCTGCGGATGCAACAATGTTAATCCTCCAGTAGTTCCAACTCAGCCACCGTGCAGCCCCCCACCGCCATCACCGGCGGTTCCACTTCCCTCGCCACCCCCGCCGGAGCTTCCTCCATCCGTTCCCCCGCCGCCATCACCGGCGGTTCCACTTCCCTCGCCACCCCCACCGGAGCTTCCTCCACCAGCGCCGGTATGCGGCACCTGCACCCCCCCATCGCCGCCGGCACCGGAGCTTCCTCCACCCGTGCCCCTCCCGTCGCCGGAGCTTCCACCTCCGACTCCACCGCCACCGCCGAGTTGCATGGCGACGCTGGGTGGTTCATGCACAACCGATGCTCAGTGTTGCGGAAACCGGTGTCAAAGGGTTTACCGCGAACGAAACGGGCAGGTTATACAAATTGTGAAGCCTCCTCGGTGCTGTATCTGGCAAGGCGGGGACTGTAGCCAGACTCCTCAAAACTGTTGCGACGTTAGAGCTAGACCAGGCGTCATTAACCAAGGAGTTTGTGCATCAGGAATATGTACGGACTCGGGAAGGAGGATCGCTTAACACCCGCGAGAAGGTGTGTACTGTGCCCGAAATTGATGACGATCAAGTTGACGTACGGGGTTGTGCATGAGACATGCATTAATATGTTGTTATTTTTTTATGTTTGCTTTTGAAAGTTGTTCCATGTGGTTTGGTTCATCGTTTGTTAATGGTTGTATTTGTGTTTATTACATTTTTTCGCGCGTGTATCATTTCATGGTGGAAAATAATTTGTTGTTGTTGTTGTTGTTGTTGTTGTATTTCAATCAGCTGAAGAATTTTTGTCACTTGTTTTTCACTTCTCGTCTACACAAATGAATCAATTGGTGTGCATGTAAAAAAAAAAAAAAAAAAAACAAGGCTATCAATTGGACACCGTATTATTTTATACCATTTAATACATTTCTGTTATGAAACCAACATTTAGCAACCTAAACACGAAAATATTTAACTTCTGGATCACGGTAGAGAGATACCGGCAGAAGCCTCATTCGAGCCACATTCGAGCATGAAGCCTCATTCGAGCAGCAAGTTCTTGTTCATGGATGGTCCATATTGGTGGTACGCTTTTAAAAGGTTCCATCATCAAACTGAAGCAAGTAAAATAACAATTCACTTCCGGATATGATAGTAATTAAGCAGTAAATATTAGAGCAGCAAATCACTGGGGAAAAAATTGTTATCTTTTCATCACAGTTGTTAACTGAAAAGGTGTCCTCGTAAATTTCGAACTTTTCACATTCAAGAGTTTCCTCATGGCCATGTGATTTAGAGCTTATAGCTACTCAACAACATAATGGTTTGCATGCCAAGAATCCATTGCTGTAGGATCTATGTCCTGAACGAAAATGTGCTACACATAAACAATTCTCCCAACACTAAAAGCCAATTAATAAAAAATTCCAGCTAGGCAGAGGAAATATGAGAAAGAAACTAAAATATAAATTAGAAACCCATGACCTTGGAAGCTCACAGATAACAGCAGCCAGAGATGGTATTTCAGGAACATAATTTTAATAGAATCATGATATTTTGCAAACTGACAAGTGATTCAATTATCCGGTAAGATATCACCAAGATAAACAAGTGATAAAAATCTGCTTTCAAGAATATGAATCTTACCGAGAGATAACTGCTGCAGATTCAAGAGAGTTCACCAGTACGCCTTCATAGCTATGACAGAAGGCAAAATTTTCAGGGAACACTGAGCTTCGTTGCATAAAATTTTATTATTAAATTCAGTCCGTTAAAACTAATATAATTGAAAATGAGAAAATGGTAGGAACTAAAATTATACTCCCTTCGTCCCATAATTATTGTCCATTTTGCCCAAAAAATTTTGTCCCATAATCATTGTCCAATTTGACTTTTCATAGATCAAGTTAAACATTTGACCTTAATAAAAAACATTATCCATAAAATCTTAGTGGTTAAATAATTACTTATATAGGGGTATATCAGGTTGTTTAAGATAAAATATAGTTAAGTTTGACTAAAAATAAAATTTTTTATTTTAGTAAATTGGACAATAATTATGGGACGGAGGGAGTAGATGATTATTGTCCCAAACAATTCAAAGCTTCAAGCATAAAACATAACCACATTGAAATCAACGGGGCATGGAAAATACTTTAATGTCTAACGGAGGGAAATGATATCTAATCAACAATTAGAAATCTGTGGAAGCTAAGGGAATACAAATGTCTAATCAAGCACAGGAAATTATCAAATTACTTCTACATACAGAATGGTTTTACCGGAGCTCGTCATGGATGTTAGAAGAGCCAAAATACAAAAAAAAAAAAATAAATAAATAAATAAATCTTTAATCTCTAAGATATATAAAAGTAATTTTGATCCAGAGATACGTGTTACTCAATTAGGATGTTTCGAACTTTTGTAGTAAATTTTAAAAGGTAATTCGGTTAATAAATTTTTACATTTATCCCATGTAACTTTTTATTTAATCTCTACTAATTACTTTTCTATATTTACTTTTTTATGTAACAATGATAAAAAAAAAAATTGTGGTACAGTAAAGAATATCTCCGACCGTCCAGATATTAACCGGTGACGTGTCCCCGTCGAGACAGGAAAAAATCGGCCGCCATATGGAATTTATCTGGCGTCATTGTCCCCGCCGGCTGTTGGTCCGGTCGCATCTAATACTTTCATCCTTTAAATTTCCCATGTTTCATCGGATTCTCTGCCGCCTTCTATGCGATTTCCGATGCAGACATATGTGGACGGACGGCCGCCTTCATATTGCACCAGCCCTATCTCAATCCTCAAAGCTCTGCCGCATTATCGAACATCTTCATTACATGTCTTTCATTTCAATTTTTGATCGTCATGGAGGACTTGCCCCGCTCTTCATCCGCTCTCTTTCCGTTGTTGTTGCTCCTGCCGTAAGAATGGATTCGTGGGTTTCCTCTGCGTAAGTAACTGTAGATGACGACCGTATTCTCAGGGAAGAGAGCGGATTTTCAGTGTCTTAGTGATTCACTTCCGCACCATCAGATCATTCATTAATTCAAAGGGTGATTTTGATTTAATGTTTAAATTTAAGTTTATGCCTTTCCGTCTGAATGTCAGAGTTTTTTTTTTCTCCTTTTGAATCAAATTTCACTTCATCTATTTAACATTTTGTAAACTGCTTCGTTGAATGGTGTGCCGACCTTTCTGTCATTTTCTTCCTATTTCGTTTGAAATGGAAAATTTACAGAAACTGAAATGGAGATTATCTAAAGTGATATATTACTTTTTTCTTTTCTTTTTTTTTTTTTGAAAACAGATATATTACTAATGTGTCATGGTTTTCTCATTTTTTGGGGGGATTTTTCGTGTATATGTATATATATATATATTTGTTTTTTGGTATATTTATTAGTTATTTATCGTACATGATTACTTACACCCTATAAATGTGTGTTACGGCTTCATAACCCTGAATGATGCCTCATTCTACCCGAAAAATATTTTCAAATGTTGATTATGAAATATGGGTTAGGTTAATCTATGAAATCTTGAATATTTATTTATTTTTAATCAAATTGTGTTTTTTTTTTTTTTGTATGCTGCAGGACGAAAAATAGGGGTTCCATGCTGAAGTAAGGAACGTAGAATTGGTTCATCTTTTTTTGGTTTTTAATTTTGGCGTGCATGATATCATAAACGAAGGCGTGTGTCTATTTGACTAATAAAAATGAAGTGAAACTATGAATTGTAAGCTATATATCGAAGTTGTTTCGTATGTTCTGCAATTAAGTTGCTAAGTTGAGTTTTACAGTAATGAAGTTTTTGTTTTGCCACAACATTGTATAAAAATTTCCTATTACTCTGAGTGCATTAAGGACTGTGAAGGGTTCTTTTTGAGGAATGTAATACTGATCAAAAGCTTCATTATATTTGTCTATCAAATATAATATGCCATAATGGCATAATACGTCTCTTATATTAATCACCACTACAACAAAAAGTGTTTATAAGGACGCCGTTAAGCGTCCCATAAAATACTATATAAGAACGCTTAGAGGTTAGAGACGCATATAAATGCGTCCTCTAGGTGGCCGTCCCAAAAAGTATTCTGGACGCATTTAAGCGTCTTGTTAAATTATGCGTCCTAATAAATCTAAATATAATATTTTAATAAAATAAAAATTTAAGTCTCTTTTATGCATCCCAATATATTCATTTCTATTAGGACACTTAAATATGTCCTATATCATTACAGACGTTGTTTTCTATTAGGACACTTAGATGTGTCCCATATCATTACAGATATATTGGGACACTTACAAAAGACCCAATATGCATCTCAATATTATAATTTATTTGCATATAATATCATACGGATCGAAATGGAATTCCAATTCCATCAAGAATACCAATTCAATCAACCATCAAACTTTGAGTACCTTAACAAAGCAATAACCAAAACCATCTAAATACTTCCAAAACAGATTATACTACAAAAATCAATGCCCAATAAACTTCATTATTAAGGAAAAATGTCAATGATAGTACAACTATTTTCCATCCAATGTCAACGATAATTTGTAAAAGAAAATCGAAAATTCTTATCCAACTATTGAAATAATAAGAACAACATGTCCTTGACCTCTGTGATCTACCAAAGTGAATGGATCAGCTCTGTGCCAAAATCAAAGTCATTCTTGAGCATCCTCATTGATTACCTACATTCAAAAAATGGCAGTATCATGATACAGCGAAGTACTACTCAGGTTAATACGTGCTAAGAAGAGGGAGCAACATATTTTCTGTAAAACAGCAATCAGCAATTACATATAACAACCCTAATTTATTTGTACTTAACAGGAAGAACACGTAATTGCCTAAATATTATTATACAATCAATAGTATATTTAATTACTTAACAAATTATAAGCATAAAATGGGGCGAAAATATAAATACTAGGATGCCACACTATTATAACCTAAACTTTATAAGTAATTGTAGATAAATCATTTCAATTACGGGAGTTATTCTATAAATTTTAGGGTGTTAGAAAATACATTTATTAAAACGTAGAAGCAAAGCAACAATATGTATGCACAAACTAATCCCACTTAAAATTAAATTGTCATTTGAGTCCCCGCGAATGTATTTCAATCCAAATCTAAGTAATTAATTACAAGTATTACAATCTAACTTTAATTTTTATAAGTATCTAATCATATGTTATTAGCACAAATTTAATAAACAAAATTGACTCAATTAGTGTACATAGGCCCATAAATATGTAAGTATTGCAATCAAACCTAAATCATTATTTACTTTTAATAAAAAGTTAATGAGTTAAAAAAAATAATATTCTGATAGAACCTTTTGAAATGTCCCGTTTGATATAGATATTGAGACACTTATATTTAATGAGACACTCAAAAGCGTCCCATTAAATATTTATATATTGACACTTTTAAACGTCTCATATAATTGTTATTGGGACATTTTTAAGTCTCATACTCTTATATCCGGACACATTATATAAGGACGTATATAATCATCCTGTTAAAATCTTATATAAGGACGCCTTTTTGGAAGGGTCCCAATTCATATATATTGGGACGCTTGTCATGAAAGCGTCCCAATAAATGTGTCCTAATAACTACATTTTGTTGTAGTGCACTGATTTGTGGTAAAAAAAAAAAATCTTTGTTTTAATATTATTTCATGAAATGATTAATTGGATGATATAATATTGCAAACGCATATTTTGTGGGATTGATTTATAGAAATTATTTAAAATTATGATTGTATATCCTTTATTAACAATTCAAATATTTTAAGATATAGTATCTTAACATATTTAAATTAGTCAATATCTTCACCCCAACCACAATTCAACGTGCTATCAAAAGTGAAGATGAACAAGCGAAAATGAGGTCAGAATGAGATACGTCAGTTTTTCTTTTTTGGGGGGTTCAACAGGGTGTTAAAAAATACAAAAAAAATAGCAGACAAAACCAATGCAGGTTTTCAATCTACCAAAGATTCGAAACCTTTTAAGTGTGACGATTTAGAGTAACGTGTTATTAATGATGAAAATAAAAATGGAATGGAATCTTCTAAAAATTAGATAACACTTTTAAATAATTTATCTTTAAACAAGTAAATATTTTTGGTTCTTATTCTTTTTTATTTTGGTTCAAATAACTGTCGAGAATGAAGATAGAAAAATAAAAATAATGATGAAATGAGATTTTTTGTTCTTTCTTTTATTCAACGTCACAAAAAATACTAAAGATTTTTTTTTCATTAACCATGATGGACAAAGACTTTTTTCACAAAAAAAAAAAGAAAGAATCACAAAAAAAAAAAAGGTGTTGAGAAGGCCGTTATAGTTAAAATTTTCATTAACCATAATGGACAAAGATCTTTTTCAAAGGAATTTTTGTGCATACTATTCTTTGGTTTTTGTACACATTCTTTTTTAAGCTTATACATTCGATACTTAATTTTTAATTAATTGAGTGTTTCGTTGATTATGTCATGAAACGGGAATTTTTGCATTTACTAAATATGGCTTCCCATGGATTGAGTTAACGTGGATATATATACTAGAGGCCGTGTCCATTTAGGAGTTTTTGAATTTTTGATTTCAAAATTTTGATACAACCTTCGTCTCAAAGTTATTGTCCAGTTTGGATTTTTATTTTTAGTATAACTTAAATTAAAAGTGAAAATTCAAATTAAACAATAATTTTGAGACAAAGACATACTATTTTAGTGGGCCAGGAAGAAAAAGATCTTGATAGTTAAAAACTACCAATTCCAAAAATACAGTTTTTCTATTAATTTTTGCATATCGTAGGGTGTCTATCATTGGCAACAGTGACTAATTCAAAATCTTTGTTAATTTGAAGAATCAAAATTTGTTAATTTGAACCGTCTTTTTATTAATTTGAACAATCAAAATCTTTCTTTGTTTCTCTTTATATAGAATTTTTATTTTTTGAACAAAAAAGAAAACAAAGGTAGATGTTTATTGTAAATTATACAAAAATATGAAATAATGATGGTTTACGTTCAAAAATTAAATAATTTTCATTAATGAATGAGTTATATTTATACATGTATTATTTTAACATTGTACCGCAATATTGGACGATCTTTTAACATTTAGTAATTTATCATAATTCCATGAGTGGAGAATTCCCTACATCAAGATGATGATGCTGTCCAGCAATGAACTCCAAATTTCGTAACAAAGAAGACTGACGATCTCTATATATAATAATATTCAATGATCTTTTCCGATGTAACATTCCATTTTCTTGATTGACGGAATAATCTAGCCTGAATTCATATTCCCTCCCCGGTAATGTTCCCCCTGAATGGATGGTGGCGATCGGCAAAACAAATCGTGTGCTTCCTACCGTGCCAAGTATCGAGCCGCCATTGATTTTTCGCGAGGTTAAGGAAATGCCATGGAGGAAACAAAGTTGATAAATTAGAGTTGTGGTGGTGGTTATCTTCAGGGACTTTTTTTTCTCTATTTGTTTTCTTTATTTTTTAAATAATTTGTCAAAAACATTTTAAAGTAATAAATCATTGATAATGGATAAAGGAAAATTAAATCTCCCAGTTAATGAATGATCATAAATGTTATGATATTAAGTGAAATTTTAAAATTTTAAAATGAGAGTTGTGTCTGCTTAAACCGAAGGAATATTTTGGATCGAAGTTCAAAATACGTAAAGATAGATTGCAAAAATATGTGGATAGCCATTTAAAAATTTAATATATTTAAATAAAAGATAATAAGTAAAATGACAAATTGTTAAAGGTAAAAATGAAAATGGAATGACGAGCCAGTTTTTTTTTTCTTTTCTTTTTTTTTTAACTACTATCAAAGATATTAAAATAACAACCAAAATCTTTACAAATTTTTAACTTATCAACGACTTGAAAAATTTTAAGCGGGACGCTGCAGAATGATATACTATTAAAGATGAAAATGAAAATCGAATAAAACTTGTTGGTTTTTCTTTTTCATTTACTTAGTTCAACGGCCTGTTAAAAATACTAAAATAGCAGTCAAAATCATTGCAATTAAAGATGAAAATAAATATGAAATGAGACTTCTTTTTTTTTTGGTTCAACGGGCTGCCAAAAGTATTAAAATAGCAGCCGAAACCATTGTAGGTATTTAGCCTACCAAAGACTCAGAATCTTTTAAGCGACACAATATAAAATATATGCTATTAAAGATGAAAAATAAAAATGTAATGAAACCCGCTACAAGAATTTTCATAATTAGATAGAACTATCACAAAAATTCCTCTTTAGAAAAATAAGTAATGCGTGGTTCTTTTTTCGGTTCAACAGGCTATCAAATGTTCTAAGTAATAGCCAAAATCATTGCAGATTTTTAGCCTTCCAAATACTCAAAGCCTAAAAATGACAATACAGAGTGACATGTTGTTAAAGATAAAAATGAAGATAAATGAGACCATCCAGTTCATTTTATTCTTTTCTGTTTGGCTCAATGGGTTTGTCAAAAATACTAAAAATAACTGCTAAAATTATTATAAATTTTTAAGCTATCAAAGAATTTGAACCTTTTAAATGGGACGATACAGAGTAGTATACTGTTAAACATAGAAATGAAGATTGAATTAGACCCATAATTTTTTTTTTTTTTGTGAAACAGACTGTTTAAAATACAAAAATAGCAGACAAAGTCATTGTAAGTTTTTAATATACCAAAGACTTAGAATTTTTTAAGTAAGATGATGGAGAGTGACAGGCAGTTAAAGATTTAAAGAAAAAGACGGAATAAGACCAGCTGGAAGATGGCCCTTTCATAATTAAATAACAATAGCGAAGAAATTATCTTTGGGTAAGTAATTATTTATTCTTTTTTGTTTTTTTGGTTCAACAAACTGTCAGAAATATTAAGAGAAAAAAATAATATTTTTTTAATGTTTAAGTATCCTACCATTTTACTTTTCATGTTTTAATATAGAAAAATTATAATTTTCTAAAGTTAATGACATCGTTTTCTCACCAAAGATTGTTCAACCAAACAAAATTTTTCCTTTTTTTTGGTACAATAACTATTCAATAATTGATACACCTCACGAGCATCAAAAAACAAACGGAAAAAAGAAACAGTCAAAAGTCTAAACCAAAATTTTTTTAAAAAAAAATTGAGTACTTTACACATACAAAATATTTCTCAATCTTTTATTTTACCGTTGTAAGCCTCTAAATTACTACTACATGACCTCGATACGTAGAAAATTAAGCCCCATCGATTGTGAATGAATGAATGATCTTGGGGGATTCAAAATTACAGGAGAATCACTTATTATAAATCTGGATACTCGGGGTGGTAATTAAGTGGCCGACACCTTAATTATCTCCATGTTGTTTTGTTCCTTCAATTAATGATGATGGCATCGTGCAATATCAAACTGAATATTCTAAATCAAAATGGAAGATGTGGAAGTCGTGGACGAGTATAAAAGATTTGCCACAACCCAGTTGAGGAGTTTAATTAGTGCCCTATAAATTCAGCCACGAAATGCCACAAAAAAAAGTGCATCTGATCTCTCTTGGTTCATTTCATTATTCTCCTTGGGCAAACAACAATGGGCAAATACCATTTCGGTTGTAATTCGCAGCTGTGTGTACTTTCTTGTAAGTCTCTTTCACTCGTTATTGTTCTAGTCTTTTTTACTTTTTTTTCTTAGTAATCATTGACCAGTACTTACTGTGTCCTTGAAAATAATCATTGTGTTCAGAATTTCAGTTTTCGTACAAACTGAACCAAAAAAATAATAATTTAAATTGGAGCGAGTATTTCACTAATTAATTGTAGTTTTGATATCTTAACAACACTAACCGTACGTTACAAATGAATGATTTAATCATTGGATCCATGCATGCGTAAATTAATGCAGTAGTAGCAGCACTTCTTGCGTCAACGTCTATGGCGGCGGCAGTTGCGGGTGAAAAGGTTCTCCTCCCGCCAGATGCGGCTTCAACAAGTAAGCTGCTCGATGGTTGGTTTGGGAGTTGGAATTGGAATATTTGGGGCGGCGGCAACCCCTCCGGCTGCGGATGCAGCAACCCGCCTCCCACCGGCGGCTGCGGATGCAACAATGTTAATCCTCCAGTAGTTCCAACTCAGCCACTGTGCAGCCCCCCACCGCCATCACCGGCGGTTCCACTTCCCTCGCCACCCCCGCCGGAGCTTCCTCCACCAGTGCCGGTATGCAGCACCTGCAACCCCCCATCGCCGCCGGCACCGGAGCTTCCTCCACCCGTGCCCCTCCCGTCGCCGGAGCTTCCGCCTCCGACTCCACCGCCACCGCCGAGTTGCATGGCGACGCTGGGTGGTTCATGCACAAGCGATGCTCAGTGTTGCGGAAACCGGTGTCAAAGGGTTTATAGGACTACCGGACAGATTCTGGTGCCTTCTCGTTGTTGCATCTGGCAAGGTGGGGATTGTAGCCAGACACCTTCAAATTGTTGCCACGTCACAGTATCACGCGGCGATGTTCGACCTGGAGTTTGTAAATCAGGAATATGTTCCTACTGATCGATCATTGGCATGCCTGCCCTCTCTGTCCTTCCCAAAACAAGACCATCGAGTATTGACGACTATGTCAAACGAACATTCATTGTCGTTGTTGTTGTTGTTGTTTTCATTGTTTTGCTTCCGAAAACAAGCTGTTTGATCATCAGGTTTATCTTACGTTGTTGTTGTTGTTGTATCTGTGTCATCGTTGAGTGTGTGCGTGTGTGGATTGTTCTTTGTTTGTGGATCCATTGGTAGAAATCCGGGGAAAACCGGAATCCATCCACCACAATGTTCACCAAAAGTTAGTAAATTATTACTTCCTCTGTAGAACTATGGACTAATATTTTTATGATGCGTAGGAAGTAATATTTTGTGGTTTGTGATTTCATATTGTCGTTGCATTTCAATCAATTGTGTGGTTATATTGTCACTTCTCATCAATAAATTATTACGTACTAATTGGGGGTATCCCTTCACCACCACCAGGAATTGTTCCTTTTCTTCGAAATGATGTAATTAGTATACCTCATGCACTAACATTGTAATCCCGTAATAGCTATAAAACTTCCATCATATCACCAAAAAGAAATACTCCATCCATCCCATAATTATTGTCCTCTTTGGGTTTTCACTTTTAGTACAATTTGAACTAAAAATGAAAACTTAAACAGGACAATAATTATGGGACGGAGGGAGTACAATATATATGTATATACATATATATATGTATGTGTTTGTGTGTACTAAGTTGTGATCACTTTTCTTTTATAGAAATATTGAATCATCAATAGTCGTGTCGGACAACTGTTGACCTAATAACTGTTCCATTTATCTTAAAGGATTATTCAGTTTGGCTTTTAAAAATTTTTAGTACATTTTTTTTATTATTATTAAGAGTGAAAATCTAAATAAGACAATTATTTAGAGATGAAAATTGAAATGAGTATTTTATTAGACTTTCATTTGCTAACACTCAAAATGTTGAATTCCATCAATATGTCACCCATGCAGCATAACCTATTTACCGGTTGTGGGATCTTTGCCGTGGATACATCTATGTCAATAAACAAATATTAGTACCTGGCTAGGTTGTGTTAATTGATCTCTACTGTTTGGATTTGGCAAAAGATCTCATCACTTGAAAATTGAGATCTAAGAAATTGAAGAGTGCAGCAGGTTTTTAGGTTAGTGATCATCATCATATGCTTTTTTAACTCGTTCCTAATTTTCTTAACTAATAATGTATCTCGCGTACGTGAATCAAGATTAATTACGCAACTTGTTACTTTTACTTCTATTTTTCTTAACTAATAATGTATCTCGCGTACGTGAATCAAGATTAATTACGCAACTTGTTACTTTTACTTCTATTTTTTCTTCTTCTTCTTTTGTTCGGTGCCAGCTAATGCTACTCTAATTTTGGATCCAAGCCAAAGAGTGAACGTAATTTTTATTTTTTTTTTTTTGTGAAAATTATGACGCCGATTTAGTGAAATTGATGATTGTCGAGGTATATGAATGCTGAAACGAAAGTGTGATGGATCATTAATTTGCACATATTGTTTCTTACGGTACATTGAGAGATGGTATAAACTGAAATAAAGATCAACATATGTATTATCCTACAACATTTTACTTCATATACGGTCTACTTCCCAGTGATGAAACATCTTAAGTTATAATTGAATCAATATTTGCAGATCACATGAACTTTGACCGTAGCAATTAATCAATCAATTATAAATTTGCCTCATGAGATGTGTGTATAAACTTAAAATGTTCGCGTGGGAGCCAACAAATCTCAGATCCTACGCACTATTGATTAAGTCCGCTATCAACCCCGAAAAAACTCTTATATCTTAATTCATTCGACCACGATGATCATTAATATCGAATCTACGCGTATTTCAGTTAGCTAGCCTGTCTATGAAATCAGTGAAACAAGATCATGCAATAAAATATACAAAAGAACAATCAAAGAGATTTTTTTTGGTTAGCTAGGTGTGTGCGATTTTAATATCAGATAAAAATATATAGATTAAAGAGAAGTTTCGTGAATGGTGATTGGAATTAAAATTTTGGAGGGAAGATTGCACCGATTGTGCAAGCACGTGATCAAATCCTCATCATCTTAACCTCTCCATGTTATTTTGGTAGTTTGATTAACTAAAATTTTAGCCATCTTTATTATCAGATTGAATTAATTACTACAAAAGTCCCAAAAAGTTGCCTACTATTTTTTTTTTTTTTGAAACATTTCCTATTATATTCATTTAAAACTATAAAGTTGAATGGGAGTGAAGTTGATGGTATTCACAGAAGTTTGCTTATGGCCATCCGGGAGTTACAGAACCGGAGGTGGGAAGTCCAAGTGGTACATGTGTTTCGTGAGGCGAATTTTATTGCAGATTTCTTGGCATCGTTTGCGTTCATGGGAAGTACTGGCTATTCACGTTTGTATGATCCCCCATCTGAAGCTATTCCTTGGCTATAACATGACACAATTGGTGTCTCCTATCCAAGGAAAGTTGTAATCACCTAAGCTAGGCTTATGCCTCCTTTCATTGTACCAAAAGAAAAAAAAAAAAACTATAAAGTTGAAATGTTTTAAGTGCCTCAAAATGATTAATTTTGTTTTTTGTCACTTTTCGTCAAGATTCTGTCCAAAAAATAACGGTCAAATGTTTAAGACAATTGACTTATTAAAAGATAATTTTGTCTTTTTCTTAAAAAAAATTTCTTTTAAATTATGCTGTTGTAATTTTTTTAATTAAAAAAACCCTAAAACTTTTGTTCTCCCTCGTGACCTTTTTTCTTCCTTCAGCCTCCACTTCTCCGTCGCCACCACTACCGCCACCACCTCCATCTCCCCCACCGAAAAAAGAACCAATTCCAAAATATAACATTAACAAAGTAATCTTCAGTAATCCCCTTCCCGACCCTTCCCTTTCAATCCAATCTAGAATTTTCGAATGGTTCCAGCAATCAGAGCGGGAGTTGGGGCTGATTTCAATTTCTATACTCAGCAGCAGGTAATATTTTGGCCGTCAAAGGAGGAAGTATACAGAAAGCACCATGGCTACAGCCACAACGGAATCCGTTCAATGTTTCGGCCGGGAGAAGATGGTGGTGGCTGTTACCCAATGCTAGCGAAGTCGTGGCCTAAGCGAGATCAATGGCGTTCCCATCGAACTAGTCCAGCCCGAAATCCTCCCTACAAGGCTTCTGAACCAATTCTGCTCCTCGACCGCCACTACTTCGCCAGAGTTGACATGCGCATCCGCGTGAAAGGAGGCGGTCATACCTCCCAGATCTATGCCATCCGTCAATCAATTGTGTTTTGGATTTCTGAAAATTGTGTTAATATCGTGTTGGCGAATGATGCCATTAGAACAATCGTGAGGTTTAGATTTCGAAAGAAAGGTGGAGCCAGGCCAATTTGGTGATTCTAAGCTTCCTCTGTTTTGGCCGGTAAGTTTTGTTGTTTAGGCTAGAAACTAGAATCAGAACTCCCTCTCGAGGCTTAAAATCCACAAAAAAAAAAAAAATAATCTTGGGATTTTCAATTGTTTTGGATGACTTAAGCAGATTGGTGAAGTATTTGTTGTCAATCGGATGTGTCCATGATCTTGATAAGCATTTGGCTATGTTTGGAAGGTTTTTTGAGTGTATTTTTTAATATTGAGAATGTAAAAAGTTGCATTGAAAATATAAAAAAATATATTAGAAATATAAAAAAATATGTTAGGATGGGATATATATTAATTAAAAATTCTGAAAAAAAAATACGTGAAAAAAAAGAACCAAACATAATCTTAACACTGATTTTTCCGGTAACTTGAGAAGTACTTCCAGTAGTATAGCTCCCGGAAGTTGGTCGGGAAATTGTTCGTGGCTGGTGGACGTGGTGGATTAAAGACTTTTATGAAGCAATGAGTGAAGCAATTTTGATTTCATCAAAAAAATAAATAAAGAAAGAAAGAAAAATAACGGAAGCAATTTTGAGGAAAAATTCGGGACTGACTATTTGATTAATTAAGTGGTTGTTTTCTTCTTAGTTAATTGATTAATTATGTCGCTCCGATGTTAAAAATTTTACGGGTAGTTATTTCAAAAAAGTAATCTTAAAAGAAAGACCAAGTGCTTTCTCGGATGTCGTCCGACCTATTTACAACAATATATTTTAAAATTAAATATACAAATGGTGAAAGTGTTTTTTAATTTTAACTCAACTTGTATGTTTAAATTTTAAAAATAATAAAAAAATCATTTATTTATATCATTAATCCATTAATATTAATTGATTGATTATAATTAAGGACAAATAAAGTTAACACAAATAAAGATTGTAGGAATCAATTTATTTGTTTCACAAAACTACGTAGTTTTTGTTGATGCGGAAATGGATGCATGAGAACGCCACACGTCAGCCTTATTTTTTCTCTTGGACTATTGTTTTAATATGATATATAGATAAGAGTTATAAATTGGATTTTAAAAAATTTTTAAAAAGACGAAATTATCCTTTTAATAAGTCAACGTCTTAAATAGTTGACCGTTACTCTTTTGACAGAATCTTGACGGAAAAGTAATAAAAAAACAAAATTAATCTTCTTGGGGGCACTTAAACAAAATTAATCAGATTCCTAGAGTTGATAATGTGGTGACACATGCAGTTGCAAATTATGCAAAATCGAGTTCTTTCGACGATACGTTTTGGCACGCCTGGTGTTCTAACTTTTTTTATATCAATCAGGGTTAATTGAATTCTAATAAAATTGATAAAAATAATTTTATTCAAAAAATAAATAAAAAATAACAAAGCCATTATATATCTACTAATAAAATATACTCCAAAGAAAGAGCAAAGTATTTTTTTAAAAAGAATTTTTATATTTTTGCAACAACCCAGTTGAATTATTGAAACCCATGCGATTTCGGGGGGAAAAAAAAAGAAAATGAACGTAAAGAACAGTTGAAAGTTGAAACTAACTTGTTAATTTATTGGTAAAACTGTCTTGTAAGTCTCTTTCTCACTCTAATAATATTGTCTGTCTTGGTATTCAAGGCAGCTATAATAAGAAGCACCTAGGTACACCTATACCTACCGTGTCTTTCACGCTCCAAAACACTCTTAATAATAGACCCTTTTTTTGGATCCTTTTTTTTGGATTTTTTAATTTTCAAACAATCATAACAACAAATATAAATACCTAATTATCCTTTTTTTTTTATCATTTATCTGCTTTTATAACTGCTCAAGCAAGAACGAAATTCTCTCTGCGGCTGCGCTCTCGAAATCGACTTTGTGTATCGAAAATTTTGATTTTATAATCGAATAAATATAAATTAAAGCGAGAATTACGGTAATAAATTATCTTATTCATCTGTTTTTGTGGGTTTCTCTTTGTGATTTGTTTAAAATGTTCTTTGATGAATCTGTGGGTTTCTATTTGTGGGTTTGTTTCAGATCTTGCTTGATGAATCGTCAGAGGTTTGTGGATTCAGATCTTCTGTGAAAAAAATTTTTTTAAAAAAATAGATTTGGTGAATTGTCAAAAGATTTATGAATTCAGATCTGCTGTGAAAAAGATTTATCGTCAGAGGTTTATGGATTTAGATCCCTTTATGTATGGTTATTTATCCATTCTGTATGGTTATTCATCTTGTTGTTGATGTTGGAAATCTGGCTTTTATAATTCTGGGATTTAATGTTGTTGTTGTTCATCAATTTGGTTATTCATCTGTTGTGTATGGTTATTCATCTGTTGTATATAGTTATTAATAATGTTGTTGTTGGTTATAAATTTGGGTTTTATATTCCTGAGTTTTTATGTTGTTGTTCATCGATTTGTTTATTCTGTTGTAAAAGGAACCATTATTCACCAGTATCAGGTTGCTCATTCATGTGACCTTGATGAATCGTCAGAGGTATATGGATTCAGATCTTTTGTGAAAAAAAAAATTCAGATTTGGTGAATTGCCAAAAGATTTATGAATTCAGATCTGCTATGAAAAAGATTTATCTTCAGAGGGTTATGGATTCAGATCCTTTGTGTATGGTTATTCTTCTATTCTATATGATTATTCATCTGTTGTGAATGGTTATTCATCATGTTATTGTTGGTTGGAAATCTGGATTTTATAATTCTGGGATTTAATGTTGTTGTTGTTCATTAATTTAGTTATTCATCCGTTATGTATGGTTATTCATCATGTTGTTGGTTGGAAATTTGGGCTTTTTAATCATGAGTTTTAATGTTGTTGTTGTTCATCAATTTGTTTCTTTTGTTGTAAAAGAAACCATTATTCATCAGTATCAGTTAGCTCATTCATGTATTCATCCGTTGAGTATAAGTGAGCTCATTATCATTGATTGCATCGTTATTCATCAGTATCATTGAGCTAATTCATGTATTCATCTATTATCAATTAATCAATATTTTAGTATAAATAGAGTTTTGATGGAATGTAAAATCTCATTTATTGTAATGTTTTCTTTGTTTGATTAGCGTCAGAGATGTTCATCAAAATAAATTCGATCGGCTGGGAATCAAATATTTGGAAAAACTACTGAAATCAAACAATCAAGATAGACGTATCGAGTATCGGTGATTCCTTCAAGACTTTATCTATTAAAATCAATGACTAGTTTTTTTTTGTTCAGTTTTGGTATAGTATAATACATAATTAGAAGTTTGTTAGTTTAGTTGCTCACATTAACCATTGTAAAATATACTCTTGTTAGTTTTATTGATCAAAGTTATTCATTTTGTTACACATTATTCATCCAATAATATTACCTCATTCATTCATTAAAGTACAATTATTCATCTAATAAAATTATATAGATTCTTTTTTTTAGTATTATTATTAATTTAGGATGTGATCATTATTCATCAAGATTTAAATTGAGCAGAATATCTTATTCAGTTGACTTGTACAATACTAAAATGATATCCTAATAAAATAAATCGTCATAAAAAATTTTTCTAATAAAATAAAATAATATAAAAACTAACATGATAAGATAAAAAATAGTTTGAAATTAAATGTGTGTGAAAAAAGGGATAAATTTTGGAGCATGCATGTGGTTGAATTTTGGGGGAAAAAAAATCTATTTGCATATAATAAGAGTATATTACACTTGTCCACTAAGTAAAGGTGTACCTAGATGCTCTTAATTATTTGCCGTATTCAAGGGGTAGTGTAATATAAACAAAACTGAAATAAAATTCAGGGGGTTATTTTCGCAATTCCATAACCCCACACAACTTTTCCTTGTATTTAACTATTTATTGATTTTGTTTCCCCTTTACCCTTACCGTCTAAATAAAATGAAGTAATAATTAAACATAAAGTTGGGATCAAAAGAAAAATCATCTTTTGCAAATCCTACTATGATTTTCTCTCATATCTATTATTTCCTCCGTCCCACAAAAATAGTTTACATTGAATTTTGAGTGTTGTACTGTTTTTAGTACAAATTTGAAAACTCAATATGAATTATTTTTTTGAGACGGAGGTAATAAAAAAAATCGTCCCGGCAAATCAACGTTTGTTTTTGAACGTAAGATGAAGATGTCAAGTGGTTCCAAAAAAGAAGAATGGTTGTGAGACAACTGGTTTTCAAGATTTGGTTTGATGCGCAGTATATCTTATGCTCAGGTAATCAGGTCATGGCCTGGTTGCTGTATTCGCCCGGCCTTTTTCAATTATAATTAAGTTAATTAATTAATTAGATTTTTTTTCGTTTCTTTTCTTTTTTTTTTTTTTTTTGGTTCGTGTTTCGCTTCAATTTCCAAGCATCTGGTTTCTGATTTATTATAATACGGAATAATAGTTATGATGTCAGATGAAGGTATTTGTACATCATAGTTTAACTTGATTATTTTCGCTTTTATAATGCAAATATGTGGATTAGTATATTTGATTCATTTATTCGTAGGATGACACGATAATCAACAAACTAAGAGCTTGTTTGGTCAACATTTTGTTTTAATTTTTGATTTGGATTTGAGATGTGATTTAAAATGTGGTTTGAGATAAAATTTAAAAAGTTATTTAGGTGATATTTTAAATAAAATAATAATATTTTATACCACTACTGGACCACCTCCACTGGACCGTCGCCGGCCAGTGACCTGAATGTAGCCGGCGGTCGTCCGCCGGCGGCGGTAGGCGACCCGGTGGTGGCGGGTGGTGGTGGAGGTGATTCGGCGGTGGTGGACAAAAATTGTGTAAAAATAATTTTTGGAATATTTTTTAAAAGGTAAATTAAAAAGTTGTTTGGATAATATTGGAATTTGTGTTTGAGGGGTGTTTTAAGAGGTAAAATAAGAAAAAAATGAAAAATAAGTGTTGGTCAAACAAGCCCTAAGCTTTCTTATTGAACATTTTCAGAATTAGTGTAAATGTCCATCCTGCTAATTGTAAAATCTTAATTTTCATTATTACTTTGCAAGAATGAAATTCAACTCAGTTTGATTTGATAATAATTGTGTCATTGCTACATATAGTTAACGATAATAAACAGTACTAGTATCTTGTATTTCTTTTGTAATTGTATCAATTTTATCATAATGACAAGGCTGTGTTGTTCCTTAATTACACCCCACATGAAGCAAGACTGTTATAATCTTTTTGGGAGTTTCCCAACACTATTCTACTCAATAATAGGGATGAAGGGGATGGTTTTTTTTTTTGTAATTTGATATTATTACTATTTAAAAAAAGAGTAGTAACATATGAACGGTAAATATACAGAAAAATTTACAAGAATGATGTGTCAAGTTAATAATCAAAACTCTACTAAAATATTTAAACCTTAAATAGAAAGTATTAAAAAATAAAATAGTTATGATTTATTCCCTCTAAAAATTCTCTCTAAAATTTCCTCACACAAATCTTTATCTTTAAAGAAAAACATGAGTGAGCTTATTATAACTGAACATTAATACATCATTAAAATTAAATGGAGTGATTGATCATTCAAGATTGCACTTACCTCGTGTTTCTAGTTGTTATTTACTTGAAAAGGTTGAGAGAGTTTAACCCAGGAAAAAAAAAAGGGTGAAGAGTTCATAGTTTCTAAAATTATAAGGGCTTTTTAGTTATTTAAAAAAATCTGAGGTAGGTCATGCAATTCACAATAAACTTGTTTGCGTGCGGTCTAACCAATCATTGACACCCACGTCACTACGAAGACTATATTTACTACGTGTCATGTTTTTTTGCGGTTACCCCCAAATTATTCCGGTACGTCTAAATCCACTGGAACTCTACCTCACCAGATATATATTTCTAGGGTTTCTCTCTCTTCCGTAATCTTATCGAGTTTCAAACATCTTTCCATTGATTTCCCTGTAAATTAGATCAAACGTATACAGCAATCTAATTGACCACGGATATTGTTTTTTCGTTTGATTTTGGATCCATATTTTCATAGATTTGTAGGAATTTCTGGAGTTTTAATTGAATAATTATCGGTAATTAATTAGGGATTATGCCTCCAAGATCAGCGAAGAAGTTGCCCCCGGGGCCGGGGTCGAAGAGAGGTGGAAGGGTTGGGAGAGGCTCAGCCAGAGCCCTGGCCCAAGCACAAGCTCAGGTTCAGCCAGAAGCTGAGGAACATGTGACAGCAGAGGAGACGCAGGTTGTGGAAGTAGCTAAACCGGAGATCAATCTACAGGATGAAGTCGCCGAGGATAAGACCTCGCCACCGCCTGAGCTGGTGGAGGAGCCAAGGAAGGCAGCTCAGGTGCAATCTCTGGAGAACACAATGGTTTCTGTGAAAAGTAAGTCGCCTTTTTTCCCTCAAATTTGCGATTCTTATTCGTGTCCCCCCCCCCCTCTCTTTAATCTTCTGGACAGATATAATTGCCTGATAATTTTTGCTATGACCAAAATCTCCGTTCTGTTTTTTTGAAGTTTTGGTATTCTCATTTTTTAATTATATACTTGATTGGATGTGAGTGTTGTTCTTGTTGGTAATGTCCCTTTACTAAAAAGTTCTATTCCCTCCTAATATCGATTAGGGAAAGTTCAGGTATTCGTTCTTTAATTTCTTTGGAGGGGGAAGGTGTGGGGGTCTTATTATCGGTTACTTTTCAAGGTTTTATAGTAGGAAATTGAGCCTCCATTCGTGTAAATAACACATCTTTGTGAATGTCGGAGTTTAAGTAAGCTGTTGTGCCTTGTATTCCTTTTCTTTTGTTGCCGAACTGCTGACTCATAGCATGTGAAAAAGAGAAGTTATTGAGCTGAAAGGTGGCGTATTTTTTAGATAGATATTACCGTACTTTGGTTTAAATTTGTCTGTTTTTTGTATGGATGGATAAGTTCTTGGTCTATAGAAACATAGTTGGGAATAATAATATGTTTCTGTCGACAGCTGCTAGTCCTTGCTGCTATTGGTCGACACTTAATTTACTGGACGTGTTTGCATGAGGGCGTTGGTGTTTATGGATTAGTTGGTTGTAAGATGCATGTGGATACGCAAAAAGTGGCATGCCACTCTATGTGGTTAAGAGATCTTTGGACACAAGCTTTATATCTTTACCTAAACAAGTGAAACTCAATGAATTATAAAACCAATACTAATTCCTATTGGGCATGGGGAAGGAGTTAATAGATTTCTATTTAAATTGGAAGAGAAGTTATAGTTTTGAGTTACTCCAAATGGAACAGATTTTTCTGGAAGGAGGAAAGGATTTTGTTTCTTTTGTCTGAAGGAGAAAACCAGTATAGTTAATAGTTGAGGAAAATGTCAAATACGTGTTACTGACATCTTTGGAGAACATTTTTTTTTTTTTTTGACAATAAATGTGGAATTACCCCAATCCCAATGCTAGTACATTCTAACAGAAGCATGCAAGATACCTCCTTTTCAAGTATGATATGTCCACCATTGGATTTACTTTTATTGTAAAGTCTTACTATTACATTTAAGTTGGTTATAAAGAGACGTCTGAAACCCTCTTTGAGGAACTGCTGACTCCTGTTGCATGACAGAAGATGATGATTCAAAAGAATCTGTTGATGAATTAGAAAAGAGTGAGAAGTTAGATTTGGAAGATAATGATCCTGAATATGAACCTGAGGAATATGGCAGTGTTGATTATGATGAGAAGGAAATTGAGCAAGAGGATGCTCAAGAAGAGGGGGATGAAATTGATGAAGACCTGGGGGAGGAAGAAGGTGATATGATGGGTGAGGAAATAGAGGATGTACAAGAGGAGCTTGAGGGTGAGGACAATGATGTTCATGAAGTTGAGGAGCGTGATGAAATGGTTGACCATGAAGAAGATGAGGACCACCATGAGCTTGTAAAAGAGAGACGCAAAAGGAAGGAGTTTGAGGTCTTTGTCGGTGGCTTAGATAAGGATGCTACTGAGGATGATCTTAAGAAGGTTTTCTGTCAAGTTGGCGAAGTTGTTGAAGTTAGACTCATGATGAACCCTCAGACTAAAAAGAACAAGGGGTTTGCCTTCCTCCGTTTTGCAACCGTAGAGCAAGCTAAGCGTGCTTGTACTGAGCTCAAAAATCCAGTGGTATTTTTCTGATTCTGTAGTTTGCTGGTAATTGAATATAATTGGTATGCTGAGTTACATTTTGGCAATCCCGATTCCAGGTCCACGGAAAACAATGTGGTGTTACTCCTAGTCAAGACAGCGACACCCTCTTTTTGGGTAACATTTGCAAGTCATGGACAAGGGAAGCTGTAAGTAGAATTGGACAGTATAATGTCTCCAATTGAAGCATCAAGCTATGTGCATTAATTATTAAGAGTCATCTATTTTTTGTCTGATTGATGTTCAATTTGGTTCCAGTTGAGAGATAGATTAAAACATTACGGCATTGATAATGTGGAGGATCTCACATTGGTTGAAGACAGTAATAGTAATGGAATGAATCGTGGGTTCGCTTTCTTGGAGTTCTCTTCTCGCTCTGATGCTATGGATGCTTTTAAGCGCCTACAGAAAAGAGATGTTGTCTTTGGACTTGATAGGCCGGCTAAAGTATCTTTTGCTGATTCCTTCATCGACCCAGGTGATGAGATCATGGCTCAGGTAATGCATTTGGCCAAACTTCTTACACTACTTGAAGGATTCCGTGGCTGATATAGGTTGAATTTTTCATTCTCCATGATGTGCTGGTATTTATCATTGGTTCTCGATACCTTCTCGGACAACTTCGAGAATTGGGATAGGTCCGGAACATTGTATTTCTTGGCTGTTTCTAGTGATCCTTTCCTGCTTGAGATTTTTATTCCTAAACCTACTGAGTCTGCAAGGAGATGAATTATACATTAGATGACAGTCTGAACTATTGCCTTCGTTTACTTCTAAAAAATTCTTGTCATTTTTCGTCACTGTTTAGTGCATGAAAATTAAGTCTGCTCCAGTTTGATTACATATTTTTATACCTGGGTCCTTCAAAAGCTGTAAATTATTTGTTTTCAGTTTTCACATTTGCCTTGACTGCTGTAATCAGGTTAAAACAGTGTTTGTGGATGGGCTTCTTGCATCTTGGGATGAGGATTACGTACGTAAACTTTTAAAGAGTTATGGTGAGGTTGAAAAGGTTGAGCTGGCAAGAAACATGCCTTCCGCCAAAAGAAAGGATTTTGGTTTTGTGACATTTAATACCCATGAGGCTGCTGTAACATGTGCCAAAAGCATCAACAATGAGGAATTGGGTGAAGGTGATAGCAAGGTTGGTTATCGAGTCCTTGTGACGTTCTTTTCTGTTGTTGGCAAAATTGCAAGTTTTGATATCCTAATACTGTCGTTTCAGGCCAAAGTTCGGGCCAGGTTGTCTAGGCCTCTCCAGAGAGGTAAAGGAAAAAGTGGTTCTCGTGGAGAGCTTCGTACGGGTCGTGGCCCAGTTCGTGGTTTGCGAAGTCCTTGGACCCGTACAGTCACTCATAGTGTCCCTCTTCGTGGATCTAGAGGTGTTTCATCACGCGTGCCTCCCATTGTTGACCGCGGATTTAAAAGACCTGCTAGTTTTAGGGATAGACGTCCAATCATGGCTGTTCCTACCAGGTCCAGACCTCTGCCTCCTCCTCCAAGGCCATATGAAAGAAGGCCACCTGGTATGTAGATATCGATTTTTTTGTTACCATGGAGCTTAATTACTTGGACGTAATGGGCCCTAATGTTTTCACCTTTTTCAGTTGCTTCATATCCCAAAAGCAGTTTGAAAAGGGATTATGGTCGGCACGAGGATCTTCTTCCAAGGAGCAGATCTTCTGCAGATTACACTTCAAGAGTTCCCTCTGAGCGTCGCACATCACTGAGAGAGGATTATCCTTCTCGGGGATCTGGCTATTCTGATTTGCCTAGAGTCAGTTCCCGTCCTGTGGCGAGAAGAGAGTATGTTGATGATGGTTATGGACACAGATATGAAAGGCCTCCTCCGGTTTATCGCGAAGTGCGGGGTCGGGAATATGATTCTATTTCTGGGTCAAAACGTCCATATAGTGCCATGGTTGGTGAATTTTAATTTTTATGTATTGTAATGCATGTTTGTTGTTACATTTTCAACCTACTTTCTCTTGTGTGGGAGATCTGAGTTGACTTTGTTGCATGTGCCAGGACGATGTTCCTCCTCGTTATGCAGATCCTGGTGTACGCCAATCTCGTGCTCGTCTGGATTACGAACTTAGTGGAAGCGCTTCACATTATGGGGATGCTTACGGTGACAGGTATGAAGATTTTGTTCTTAGAAAATGTTGCCAGGTTCAGTTTCCGTTTTGGATGTTTTATCAAACATTAAGCTTCAACATCTGGTGCTATGCAGACTTGGGAGATCGAATCCAGTATATGGTGGTGGTGGTCGAAATTCTATGTCTAGTCAAGACTCCAGTTCCCTTTACAGCAGTCGCCATAGTATGGGTTATGGTGGAGGTTTGATTCCTTCCCTTTTGATGTACTTGCTTTAGTGCTTATAGTTATTATGAAAGAGACTTGTACACATTCGTCCTTTTTTATGCCTTACAATTACATTGAATTAGGATTGTGTGGTTGAGGCAGGTTAGACTGTGTTGGGCTCCTAGTCTGATGCCTTGGCAATTTTTTCCTCTTGTTTTGCAGGCTCTTATAATGGTGATGGTGGTGGAATGTATTCATCAGGCTATGGTGGTGATTACATGTCTCGTGGCGGCGAAGTATGCTTCTGCTGTTGCTTTTATTAATCCTTAATAAATTATATTGTGGCTTATATTTACATTTGCTTATTCTTCCTTTGTTTTGCCCATGTGCGCTATAGGTCGGTGGAAGCTCCTATACCTCACTTTATTCTAGTCGTGGAATGGGTGGTAGTAGTTATATGGGAAGCAGTGGTTCCGGATCGTACTATTGAGGTATGTGATTTTGCTGCTTTGTGATACATGACTTTCCCAATAAGAGGTATCATCTTCAGCCAAAGATGAACGCTAAGGAAGTTTACTGTTGAGTTTTCCTTGATCTGAGCTATACAAACGGGAAGTGCTCGGTTAATAACTGCTGCATAGAGGTGTGCTAACACCTTGGTTATTTGTGTATGTCAGAGATCTGGGCTGGCAATAAGGGGCTAGGCTTGTGTTGAACTTTGGAACTCTTCTAGATTTAAGTTTCATCAGTTTTGGGACAAAAGAGGTTTCATCAGATGAGAAGGTGAAGTCTCGTGGAAGGAAGCTTTTGATGAGATCAAAATGTGCAAGTGAACGCTATCCAGGATTTCTATTATGAGTTTTAGTGGCATCCTGGATATTCCTGCATTTAGTTTAAAGATTTGCTGTCAGGGAACCTCTAAGAGGATGGAAATATTTTAGTGTTTCCTCAAAGTTTACCCATGAGCAAACTCATTGTAAGATTTCTCTCAAGTTGCTAGTGGTTAAGCCATTGTATCATTTGTCATTAGGGGCACAAGTAGTCTGGGCCACAAAAGCAGGGGATTCTTCATTGTTGTTTCTCAGTGAATGATTTTCCGAAATAATATTTCTACCATGAAAAGCAGTTAAGAATGGGTGTTGCTTATCTCTCTTGTTTTTAACTCGAAAAAGTCATTAAAGATGTTTGAGGCTCTAATGATGAGATCTAAATCTATTCATTAAAGATGTTTGAGGCGCAAAAGATGAGATTTATTCGGAAACCGCAATCAGAGCATCACAGTGCTCATCTTTCTCGACTCTTTTTTTTGTCAGTTACACTGCGAGTCTGAGCAAAAATATCCCACCTCGAAAGGCTAGCTAGGAATATACGGGCTAAATCAAAGATTTTACTTGCAAATGAATGCTCTTCCAAGCAGAGAAGATTAAAATCAAGCACGTGACAGAGGATACGGATGATTATGCTAGTTGGAAAAGTTTGAAATATTAATCCGTGTTGTGTGAAATGCAACTAAGGTTACTCGGGGAATGTTTTAGTTCCAGAGTAGAATGAAATTCGTAATTACAAATCAAGTCCCATTTCTCTACCTTTATAATGGTTTTTAACCACAGTCGAGGATTCGAAACTCGCTATGAGCATGGAGTAACTTTACAGACTTTGGTTAGTTATCTTACCCATCGAAGTGCCTACAATTCAACGAAAATGATTAGTTATTGTTGTCTATGATGGACACCTTGCAAATATGAAGAAAAAAAAAAGAAAAAAGAGACTTTACACTCGTCCGATCATAATGTAATGATTGAAAACAAGTGATTTGCATAAGGATAAAATGTGATTTGCGGTAAGTGTGCGAGGAGAAAAATCATGGTGCGGAGGAAGTTTGGCGTCTCAATTAAAGAGTATATATAAAAAAGATTTCGTGTGAATGTTCACCAACCGGATCCGTGGCGCAATGGTAGCGCGTCTGACTCCAGATCAGAAGGTTGCGTGTTCGATTCACGTCGGGTTCAAAACCCCGGTCACAACGGATTTCCTTCTTTTTTCTTTTATTTATTTTTTTCGTACTCAAGCCCTTCTACTTTCGTCCCTCGGACGTGCATAGCCAAAAACACCACTCCATCTTCTTCTTACAAAACATTGCATGCATCTTCTTCCTTTTTTAGCCACTAGTATTGTGCTCGTACTTTGTGCGAATTTTATTATATTTTAAAATAATATTAATATATTATTATTTTTCTATGAAAAAAGTCTTCTTTTTTTTTCGTTTTTGGTATAAAAGGTATTCGGAGTCCAAAATCAAGAGTATTATATGTTTTTCTTTTTGGTATATAGTGTATTTGGTGTGCGAAGTTAATTTTCAAACTAATCCGCCTTCGAATCGGGTAGATCTCTTTCGGAAGACAAACCTCTCCCAACAATCATTACTACATGCCCATGCGCAAATTTAATCATGGATCGTAAATAACTTGGTCCAATACTTTTACCACTTTGATCAAGTATTTATTAGCCATATGAATTTTTTTTTAAAATACAAATTAATATGTTCAACTATCACATATGCTTCTTGTTTAGAAATGTTAGTATATCAAAAAAAAATAATAAAAAATTCTAAATATGAATAAATATGATCAATTATCTACTATGCCAATTGTTTAAGGATGTAAGCATATATTGATTGAAACACATCTATTGTTTACTTGTAATAATTGAATCAAATATTATAAATAATTATTTGTTAGACATAAAGTAAAATAGAAAAGGAAAATTCCAACAAAATAAATAAAACTAAAAAATATGGGGATAAAACTAATCTCTTTATTTTTGAAAAATATATCAAATAAAATCGTTTAAGAAATACTATTAATCTACGTTTAATGTATCCAGAATTAGTTTCAAATTATATTTATAATATAATTATTTGGTAACTAATCTCTTTTTATTTTTTGAAAGTAATCTCTTTTATCTCTTGAAAAATATATTAAATGGAGTCATCTGTAAAATAATATTAACCTATTTTGCATATATACATACTTGATTTCGAATTGTATTTGTAGTATGATTATTTAGTAACTAATCTCTTTTTATTTTAAAAAAATATATCAAATAGAATAATCTGAAAAATAATATGAATCTACGTTTAATTTATCCAAACTTAATTTCGAATTGTATTTGTAGCATAATTATTTGGTAAATTAATTTTTTGTTTTTGTTTTTGGTAACTAATATATTTTTATTTTTGAAAATATATCAAAGAGAATCATTAGAAAAATATTATTAACCTATGTTTAATGTATCCAAACTTAATTTCAAATTGTATTCATATAATTATTTGGTAAAATAATCTTGTTGTTCTAGTAAGTAGTGTCTTTTTATTTAAGGAAAATATACAATTATTTAATAAATAATATTAACATACGTTTAATGTAGGCAGACTTGGTTTCGAATTATATTCATAATATAGTTATTTGGTAACAATCTTTTTTGGTAACTAATATCTTTTATTTTTGAAAAATATATCAAATAAGACGATCTAAAAAAAATATTAACTTACATTTAATGTATCTAGACTTAGTTCCAAACTGTATTCTTAATACAATTATTAATTTGATTATTAATATTTCATTATGTCATATATTTGTCAATAATTACCAAAAACATGATAATTACTTTTCCGAAAGTAACTTTTGATTAATTACTTAATTCAATTTAACAACATTACGTATTGTTAATAAATTTTTAACTGTTTAATGAAGGAGAATTTTGGTGATGACACATCGGCGACACGTGTCGATTAAGAACTCTGTTTTAATATATAAATATAGATTCCTGATCGCCAAAGAAAGTTTCATGTCTACAATGATAAGTTTCATTAAAATTAATACGCCAAATCTTGATTGAGAAAAAAAGTTTTGTATCAATACTATTAAGTTATAATAACATCACCCGCCTCTGATCTAGTCTGAATTATTAATAAGGACGGGAAATCACATACCGAAACAACCGGTTTCTCTAATCTCCAACAGAAAAAGAGATAGCCACAGTTGAGTCCACGGAATCTTCAGAAGTTGAAGCTCTTTCAAGTTTCATCAAGCACAAAGCCTTATTAATCAAAAATTCTAATAAATTATGTAAAACTGACGAAGGCAAATCCCGATGGCAGCGAGTCAACGGTCAACTAGGACGGAGACCTGCAAGACAAGGGTTAGCACTCTGATGCCAAAGTTAGTCTTAGTAAGAGAAATAAAATAGATACACACTTGGAGAGAGAATTAGAAGTGTGGATTAACTCCCTGAAATGAACATTTTGGGGTATATATAGTTCATTATTTTTAGGAAGTGTCTAAAAGAGAGTCCCATCAAATCCCATATACAACTCTTTATGCGTTTGGGCCACTGGGCCTGTTCCTCTAAAAGCCCGTTAGGGTTCTAAATAGGTTGTGTTAGAAATGTTAGGAATTTGCTTCTTCAAAAACCAATCCGTAAAAGTATTGACCCCTAGCGAACATCAATCCATTTGCTACATCTATAATATGCACTCAAACACCAGCGAATTTAAGCTTCTGTTCTGTCTTGGAAGCAGAGTACTGGGGCTTTTTTTTTTGATTAAAGATAGCCTGGCAACTTGGTTTGAGAAAGATCCAGTTGCAGCTCGACAATATCACGGCTGTCAATGCTCTAATGGAAGAGGACGCATCATTCGCCTCCAGTAATGTTCTCTTGCGTATAAGAGTCCTCATTCATGGCCACTGACAACTAGAAATTTCACATATCAAAAGAGAGGGTAACGAAGTTGCCGACTCTTTAGCAAAACTATGTTTATCTAGTGCATCGGAGTTACATATTTTGTCGGTTCTCCCGGATATAGCTTTAGCTAAGCTATCTTTTGACTACCTTCCGCCTCTTCTCACCCCTGGAGTGGTTTAGATATCTAGTATTTTTGTAATCTAAGTGAAAATTTCCCCAGTATATAAAAAAAATAAAAAACACCATTGCAGTTTCGAGCTAGATGTAGAGACAACCCCATTAATAAGATGAACCATTATACTTTGAAACACAATTCGCATTTCTTTGTATGTAAGGACGTAGTTTATTTCTTACCACGTTAGTTACTAGTATAAGCATAATTCAATTTTCATTATTTCACATATCATAATTTTCCCAAACTTACAATAAAAATTGAAATAATCAACAAAACAAAAGAAAAATTATCCATGACGATTTTCGAAAAAATAAAAACAAAAAATAAAATCCATCATGTGTCCACAATTGCGAGTTAATCGATTTTGTGTATACATAATCAATTTCATAAATGTGATAAAAAAAAAAAAGAGAGTTTGTTTATTTACTGGTTAAAATTTATAAACATTTGCAAGCTGTGTTTGAATTTTTTTTTTTTCCTTTATTTTTTACGTTACAAACTTTAATTTGGGCAAGTTTTACCGAAAACTGTAGTTGTTATAATTTCCCCGGAAAAAAACCCCAAAAGAAAAGGAAAAAAAAAAAAGAAAGAAGAAAAGGATAAGACACGTGAGCCATTTTTGGCAGAGGCGTAAGCCGCGCCCCCACGCCCGCCACAAAAATTGAATCAGAGACGTCAAAACACCGCACCCCAAAACCCACCTCCCCCCCCGGACCCCACCCCACCCAAAGCACGCTTCATAAATCATCATCATCATTTCTCATAAAGACAACAAAAACAGTGTCAATTTTGGCAAAACACCACCGAAATGGCATCATCCTAAAAATTTTCCCTACATCGTAAAACAGTGTCAATTTTATCATTAAGGGCTTAATCAAATCTCCTCTCTCCTTGATGATGATGTTAAAAATTCAAAACTTTAAAAACCAAAACGCGGTTGGGCGGTGCCGTGGACTACGACTTCCCCCCTCCGTACCGGCCCAACCCAAAAAACCTCATCATCCGCCGCACTCATCCGTCTTGTATCTCCTCCTAGACCGTGTCAATAATAAACCACACCAAAAAACGGCCCGCCTTCTTCTCTTTTTATCATTTTCTGCCGCCCCCAAAATAATGCCACTTTTTTTTTTTTTTCTTTTGAAGAAATGGTTGCTAAGGTGCGCCAGCCTCTCCACCCCGTGGCGCACGTTAGCCTCCTCCCCACCACACCACCCTTAGCGGTGGCCACTTATCTCATCTTTCTAGATCCTCCAACTCAGCCGCAATCCCACAACCCCTTTTATACCTACCCTTTCTTTACGCCATTCATTCCATTATGACCCTTCAACCACCACCATCTCCGCCGCCGCTCCTCTCTCTTCCCCATTTTTCTATCCAGGCTTTGTTTTATCTTCACCACCATCTCCGCCACCGTTGACCGTCGTCATCGTCATGGCTTCCCTCTCTCCCCAGGACAACTCTGGCTCTCCCCTCCTCGACCGCCCGCCGGATGTCACCATCGCCACCGCCGCCGCCTCTCGCCGCCTCCCTCCGCCGTGCTGGTCCCACGAGGAGACCATCGCTCTCATCGATGCTTACCGGGACAAGTGGTACTCCCTCCGCCGCGGCAACCTCCGTGCCGTTCACTGGCAGGAGGTCGCCGACGATGTCGCCGCCAGGTGCCCCATCGGGACGCCCAAGACGGCCGTCCAGTGCCGTCACAAGATGGAGAAGCTCCGGAAACGCTACCGTGGGGAGATCCAACGCGCCGCCCCGTACGGCGGATCTAAGAGCAACCGCTATTGCTCCGCCTGGGTCCACTTTAAGCGCATGGATGCAATGGAAAAGGGACCCAACGCAGCTGCTGCTGCCGAGCCGGAGGAGGAGGAAGAAGATCCTGAAGATTCTCATGTCAAGAGAATTGGGGATATCTATAAGAACAATACCGAGAGTTTTTTGAATAGCAACAGCAACCGGAGCAGCTTTCCCGGGGGCATGGTTAACGGCAATTCTGGGTTTCGGATTCGGATCCCTGGAATTCGAAGCGTCGGGGCCGACTCCGGAAATTTATATACTAAATTTGAAGATGTGGGTGCCCAAATCCCAAACCCTAGTTTCAACCCGGCTGTGAATTACGTGCCTAATAAAATATCGAGGGATGGGTTTGCTAGAAAAACTGATATGGGAAAAAGGGTTCTTGGAGGAGAAGGGCAAAAGGGGGACCCTGTGTCCGATGTGGTCGCGGCTATTCGTGTTTTAGGGGATGGGTTTGTGAGGATGGAGAAAATGAAGATGGATATGGCTCGGCAAGTGGAGGAAATGAGAATGGAAATGGAGATTAAGAGGACCGAAATGATTCTTGATTCGCAGCAGAGGATTGTGGATGCGTTTGCTAAAGGTATTGCAGAGAGGAGATTCAAAAGGTTGAAGAGAGTGCAGAACTCCGAGAGTTAGAACATGGGAGGAAATTGAATTGGGGCTTTGGTGGAATCCTTTTTATAAGGTCTTCGGTGGATCAAGGAAAGCTCGAGACTCTGATCATTTTTGCAACCAGTTTTTGCTAATCGATGCAGAGATATGGCCTCGTTCATAGTCTATGTAAGTGTAGGCGTTAGAATTGCATATTAAGTTAGATGGATGAGTGTTAGATTACTCTGTTCAGCAGTAGACCTTTTAGGACTTGGAAAAAAACATAGCGGTAGCTATTTATGTAGCCTTCTTCTGAAGTAGCGCTTAGTTGTTGCCAATGTAATCTAAGATGTTTTGTCAATGCAAGGCATGGGGACATAATCAGTTGCTAAAATTACTTGCTTTTGAGCCAACAAGATTTCTTTAGTTTTCTGGTACATGCTTGAATAGTTGCTGAAGAGTGGTTAGTATTGGTTGTGGATGTCAAGTATAATAACAAGGCAGGAGTGTTCGGATAAGTGGAGATCATGAGTTTAAAGCTGGTTGTGGAAAAACTTCTCCTGTGATTGCATGTTTTCAGACTTGTTTATGGAAAGTTTCTGTAAGGCAACAGTGACTTTGTTGTTTGACATTAGGGAAATCTTCTCGACTTCATGTGTTGTTGTATTAGTTCTGAAATATCATTTTCAGTTCCTTGCTTCTGCATCTCCCGTTTCGATGTTTTTTGGGGAGGGGGTGGTCATTTATCTAGAGGCTTTGTTTGTTTGGATATGTAGGTGTTTAGTTTCATCTAGAGGGATTAGGAACTTGCATTACCTTTTTTGTTTTATTTAAGGAGTTTCAGGAACCTACATCTCCTTGTTTTCATTAGGATAAAAGTCCATGAATAGGGAGTATCCCATTGATTTGAATACATAGCTATCGTTGTTGGTGCTAGGTTTGGAAATTTGCTTGTGATAAGCAAGCTGCCATCCCTTCTTGTCTTTGTTTCATTCCTTCATAATCTGTTGCCATTGTGCCATTGAATCTTGATATAACTGTGCTGGTCAGGTATGCTGTGTATGTACATCACAGCAAGACGGTTATCTTCCGGCCTGTCGGGTAATGTAGTTGGTAGAAACACAATAATGTAGTGGTTTTGTGTTTGTGCTTCGTGTTTCTTCGCTTTGATCCAATTTTGGTTGTACTTTTTAACATTTCGAAGGTATCCAGTTACAAGTCGGAAGGAAATTTACACATTTCTAGACATGGTGTGAGAAAATATTAAGAAGTGTTGGGGGTTGTTGACCATTGAGACCTCAGGCCGCGGCTTGAAAAAAGTTGCTGCATATAATAATTAGTCGGATAAAAATACGACTACCCAAAAGTGGCCTGAAATAAATCATTTGCAGACTGCAGTATCACCAAAACTTGTGTTTTTGCTGCTCTCAAGTTTCAACTCGTCAATAATCATCATTGAGATAAAAAAACATAAAAAAATGAAATCGACTACCACATCTTAACATTTGACGCCTTGACGCAATGGCAAATTAATTTAGAGCATGGTTTTTCATCTTTTCATCGAAATATTATTGAAAAGCATACGAATGAAAGTAGAATAGAAGATAAAGCATACAAATGAATGGTTGATTCTGCTTAGGTGAATAAAATACTGATAATACTCTTTGTTCAAAAACGAAAAAAAGAAAGCTACCATCAATTTTGAGTTTTGTAATTATTTTTAGTGTACAAATCTAAAAAATTCAATGTAGATTACTTTTTAGAACAAACAGTTTATAAACTAAAAATGGTCGTGATGATATTTCTTCCATTACATGTGATGGAGAAAGTATTGAAATATCAATATGTTTAGTGAAACTTAATTAACTTTACCAGATGTTAAACCCGCACGTTGTGCGGGGTTCATTCATACAATTTTATGGAAAAAATATTTAAATTTTAAATATGCTATATATAAGTGAAGTTATTGATTTACTGTAATAAAAAATATATGAGTTAAAATAAATAAGATTTTATTATGAAAAAAATTATTACATATGTTATGAAATGATAGTATTATATAAATTGTAAGAAAAAGTTTAAGAATGCAATAAATACAAATATTATACGACTAAAAGTGAATGAGACCCTCATTATAATAAAGAAAAAAATTATATGTCTTGCAAAATGGAAGTATTTTATAACCACACCAGAAAAAATAATAATAATAAATAATCATTAGCATACAAAATATTAAAGAGGACTTTAAAGATTATAGTATTGTGAATTTGTGATAATAATTGTAGTTCAATCATTTTTTCATAATCATGTGTAGTTAATTCCAATTATATTTCTTCCTTGGTAATTCAAGTTTAATTTGGAGGACTTAAAAACAATTGTATTAAGTTCTTTTTGTGAAAATAAATGAAAAATTTATATTTAAGATTTTGTCCTAAGTATCATCTTATTCTCTCCGGTTTCTCTATTATATATAGTTATTATTCTCTATTATATATAGTTATTATAGATAGATTATAGATAGATTTTGAAGGGTAAAAAAAAAGGGTTGGAGTAATTTCGCGAAAATAGGAAATATTGTAAGGAGCTACAAGATTGAAGCCTAAAAGGAATATAGCCCAGTACGAATGAAAAATTCTCATAAACCCACACAATTAATCTGATCCGATCAGTAGTTTATATGCCCTCATCCTCACCGTTGATTAATCAGCCATAGTATCTCATCCTTGTTCTTTTCACCTTCTGAAGAACGAGGACGCCCTCTTTCTTCATCGAAAAGGTGATGATACGCTCCAACCCTTTATGTTTTCTCGAAATCCCATTATTCGTTTCTGCTTTTATTCTTCTCTTGAGGCGTGGTTTTGTTAAATTGTCGAAATTACTGCTTGAATGTGGAAGACAACTTCCATCTTCACTATGGTTCTGTTCATTACTTTGATTATCCTTCTTCTGTATAAATGAATTATGTCTCTTCTTTTATTAGTTTGCTTTCGAATGGACTATTACGTAGGATGGAGTCATCATCCGGTTTACAAAATCAGCATATTTTCCGAACAAGGTAAACCCTTTTGTAATTCGTTCTCTTATCATTCCCGACTGTATTGAATTGAATTTCTGTGCTAGTAGTAATCGGGATTTGATTGTATTTTGTTGGAAATGATTCAATGAAGCCCATTGGTAAAGCTTAATGGAAGAAACCCACCGGGGCGTGGGAGGGCAACGCCTGATTTAGCTAAATTCGTTGAAGGTGTCAGCAGGAAAAAGTATTTACCTATACGTTTGTGTTCGACCACCTCCTACGGTGGTGGTTTCAGGCAGCAGCAGGGAGGACGCTTAGTAGGCGATGATGATGGAGTAATCATTGTCGATCATGGCTCCCGCCGGAAGGAGTCCAATCTTATGCTAGGTAAATAAGTCTCTATATGTATTATGTTCTGTTCTGTAGGTGCATATAATATGGAACTGAAGTTAGAATTACTCAATTTGGAATTCACTGTTTCTGATGATGGACCCAGATGAATTCGTGAAGATGTTCAAAGAAAAGACCAAGTACCCTATTGTGGAGCCTGCCCACATGGTACTTACTCATTGTTTTCTTTAGCCTTAGAACTGATGCTATTTTATGTAGAGAATTTTAGCTTGATCGTTTAGGAATGTGTTCTAAAGATGATGGCTGGGACTTATAGTTGAAATGTGCTTTAGTTGTACAATTGCAGTCCACTTGGTCAAAAGGCGAAATCAACATGGTATTTCAAGATGTGTTTTGAATTCTGAAACTTGACCAGCTTTTCTCATCTAGTTTAAAAATCAATGAAATCGAAAGTGCAGCTTAAATCTATGAACTTGTTTTTCTGCAACAGTTTAAGTTGTCAAGCTTCCTTGTCTCTGCTTTGTCACAGACGAATTGCGTTACACTTGCGAAAAGAAAAAAAGGAAAAAGAATCTATGTACTTGCTAATCAGCATTTCGTTTCAGTAATCTCTCCTTCTAAATTTGCATTATGCTAGTTACTGCAACGCGAAAGTAGTTCTTCACACATTATCTTCTACTCTTATTAGGAATTGGCGAAACCATCTATTGAAGATGCATTTAGTTTGTGTGTTCAAAAAGGAGCAAAGCGAATTATCGTGAGCCCGTTTTTCCTATCCCCTGGTCGACATTGGACACAGGTACCCATAACAATATCTATTCGGATGCAACATTCATCTCAATCCAAGTCATGGATGTGTGGGAAAATCAGCAGCTGTGATGTTTGCTATTTGAATTTTTCAGGATATACCCTCCTTAGCAGCTGCAGCAGCCAAGGAACATCCGGGTGTCTCATATTTAGTTACAGCTCCTCTGGGCTTACATGAATTGCTCGTGGTTAGACATTGTTCATTCAATTTTGCTATCTTCTTATATTCCCATTTAGTTTTCCGATGTTCTAATGTCATACCTTGACTAATTAAAAACTGTTAGGATTTGTTGACATGCATTCTAATTGATAAATCATATAATAGGATGTTATGAACGACAGAATTACACATTGCTTAAGCCATGTTTCTGGAGATGCAGAGGAGTGTTTAGTTTGTGCTGGAACAGGAAAATGTCAACTGTATGGATGACATGATAGGACTTTCAGACCTCAATATCCGTGACAACACTTGTATCTTTGGGTTGAAGAGCTGGAGATCTAGTATATGCAGCTCGTATCATATTATCTTCCGCGTGTATCTTTTAGCTTTAATTTTGAAGAGCGAAGACAAAGCCATGCTTAGCTCATGGGGAAACTACCAATAATGGACCTGACAACTTGCATTTGTAGTTGGGAGCAATATTTAAGAAGTATTGGTGCTGCTTGGTAGTTTCTTTCCCTGCTAGTTTCACGCTCTTCTTCCGCCACCTTTGTAATTCCTCTGTAATTTCCTCTTGTATGTGTTGTTTAATTGTAAGTGGTTCTATTTTGATTAATTGTACACATTCTGCAATGAAGTACTATATCTCTTGCAGGATGTTAATCTTCAGGATCATTACTTTGTGTCTTTGTACAATCAGTGTCTAACTAAATATCAAGCATCAAAGTGCCTGAATAAGTGCTGCGTTTACTAATCTTACATTTTCTATGGCATCATTAGTAACATATGGTTGTTATAGACAATACTAACTTTGTGGACAGCTGTTTATTTAATGAAAATCTCTCTAGCTTGTCTCTGCCAGAGTTCACTTCTTGACCATTCTCTGGAGCATCCTTTTTTCTCTTGATTGAAGAATATACTCCCCCCGTCCCATAATTATTGTCCAGTTTGGGTTTTCATTTATGGTTCAAATTGTACTAAAAGTGAAATCTCAAACTGAACAATAATTTTGAGACATGGAGTATATGTATTACCCTTCCTTTTGGTTGTTCAGCTTCTTCTTGAAAATTTTAAGAAGTCTTGGGAATAATTAGGGAAATGCAGTCATAAGTCATAACGAAGGGTTACGGAGCCCTCAGGCTGTGGCTTGAAGAGAGTTGCCTGAAACAAATCATTTTCAGGCCTCAGGATATTAGTCCGATAAGAGTAAGACTACCCGGAAATGTTTGCCTGAAAGAAATCATTTTCAGGCCTTCAAGTCGTCAATAATTATCATTGGGATAAAAAAGTATTTATAAAAAATCCACAAACCCGGTCGTGAAATATGAGGCCTTGACGCAATGGCAAATTACTTATTGTAATAATTTAGAGCAATGTCTTTTTATCTTTTCATCAAAAAGATAATTATAAAGCATACGAACCAAAAGAAAATGTGATAAACATACAGATGAATGGTTATTATTATTATTTTTTTTTAATTTTCTTAAAATATCGATAATATAAACCAAAAAATAATAGTGATGATATCTTCCATATATATGTGATGAATATTACTGATCGTAACTTATTGTCGTCGGAGAAAATATTTTGAAGGATTAAAAAAGAGTATAATAATTTCCCGAAAATAGGGAGAGTAAATATTCTTTTATTTAGATTTTTTTTTTTTTTTGAAAAGAAAAAAAGCCATGGTTTATTATTTTGGAGAATTCCAGAGTTGAGATTGGGCCTAGGGAGTATCCGGAGTGAAAAGTCCAATTTTGTTTAAAGAGTATAGCCCAGTGTCGAATTGAAAAATCTCATAAACCCACACAATGAATCTGATCCGACCAGTAGTTTATATGGCCTCATCCTCACCGTTGATTAATCAGCTATAAGTATCTTATCCCCGTTTAGGGTTTCCTTTTCACCTTCTGAAGAACGAAGAAGAGCTTACGCCCACCAGCTCCCGCAGAGATCCAGCGGAACCCTCTTTCTTCATCGAAAAGGTGCCGATTTCTGCTTTCTCGAAATCCCAGTATTCATTTCTGCTTTTATTCTTCTTTTGCGGCGTCGTTTTGTTGAATTGTCGGAATTACTGGTTGAATGTGGAAGACAAATTCCATCTCCCCTATGGTTCTGTTCATTACTTTGATTATCCTTCTTCTGTGTTAATGGATTATGTGTCTTCTTTGATTAGTTTGCTTTCGAATGGACTGTTACGTAGGATTTTCCGGTTGTCGGAGTGTCTGTATATCGTAGTAGTTTTTTGCTGCATTGTTCTTTTGAGTTTTCAAATATGTAATTGCTTGGAAGTGTTTTTTATTTGGGAAGTTTTCAAATATCTTTGTTTTGCTTTTGATATCCAGGATGTATTTTTATGATCCAAATATTCAGTACTCGGCATACATTAGTTAAGAAATGGCCCACTTGTGCTTCTGTGAATGCCATGTAGATACACTGTTATGTTGTACTTGTGGTGGTTTTGTGATTGATTGTTACTTTATAATCTGTTCCTGATCTTTCTTTTATCATTTTTGAAATAGATCTCTGAAGATGTTTACGTCCAGGAAGAAGATTCACAAGGATAAGGATGCTGAACCCACAGAATTTGAAGAGTCTGTGGCACAGGTAACATGATTTCTGGTTAAAATAGGGTTTTTTTTTGTGCTTATCCTGTTGAAAGTGGATGAAGTGCTTATCATTCTAAAGTGTTTTTTTCCCCTTACAGGCCTTGTTTGATTTGGAAAATACCAACCAAGAGCTCAAAAGTGACCTGAAGGATCTCTACATCAATTCAGCAGTGTAAGAATAGTTTAAATAGACTGTTTTGGACACATTTACTTGCCTGTTGAATGATTTTCGAAGTCTGATGCTGGATTCCTCCACTCCCTCTTTCTGTTTGCAGTCAAATCGACGTCTCTGGTGGCAGGAAGGCTGTTGTTATTCATGTTCCTTACCGTCTCAGAAAAGCTTTCCGCAAGATTCATGTTAGGCTTGTCCGGGAGCTTGAGAAGAAATTCAGTGGAAAGGTAGCCACATTTTTGTCTAGTTTTAGTATTCAGTTCATTTTGCGTTAGACTATCTATCTGTTGTGATGTCACCTCTTTCATTGTTTAGAAGCATGTTGACTTCTTCTTGTATTGCATTGTGTTCAGATTGGAACCTTCTTCTATGCTTTCTGTTTTTCTGTGGAGTTTTACGTAGTATGTTTATAGTGTAAACTTGGGTCTTCAGCATGGGAAGTTTGTTATTATCGTAGCTACTTTTGTATTTCCCTTGATGAATGAGATGTAGCTATGATGATGAATGTTAACCCAGCTCATTATGAGACCTTTTGGTCTAGGAAATGAACTGTTCTAACATCTTTTCTGAGCGTTTCGGACCACCAGCTTGCTGGTTCTTGCCACAGTTTTTTTAATGTGATTCAATTGAGGTTGGAGTCTTTCTTGCACCTGTCAGACTATATTTCATAATTGCTTGCGTATGAGTGTTATTTCCTGTTTATGCATAGAATCGTAGCAAGTATATGTTTTTCTTTTCTTCCCCACTGTGGTGAGTAATGTTGTGCTTATGTCAACCACAATGAACATCTTAGAACTTCAGTTATTTCTCGAGGTTGATTCTAACTTTTGGTTGCAAATTGTGACTTTTAGGATGTGATTCTGATTGCTACAAGGAGGATTTTGCGTCCCCCAAAGAAGGGTTCTGCTGTTCAAAGACCACGCACCCGAACACTTACCGCTGTGCATGACGCCATCCTTGAAGATGTTGTCGTTCCGGCTGAGATTGTTGGAAAGCGTGTTAGATATCGTATTGATGGATCCAAGATAATGAAGGTATGGCCTATAAAGCTTTTGAAGTTCTGTTGTTTAGTTTTGCTTCTTTTGTGTCTCTTTCTATGAAGGATTGCATCTCTTCAATGTGCTTACTTTAAAAAACAAGCATCAAATTTCAGTCAGTTGCCCGTTTTACCCACTAAAATATTGTGCAGCATTTGTGTTTTTAGTTCTGTTGGGATGGTTTAAATTAGAATTTGCTTTGTGAGATTCCAATTATTGAATTTGGAATACTTGTCGTGACTTTTTTCACTTTTGCCAGGTTTTCTTGGATCCCAAGGAAAGAAACAACACCGAGTACAAGCTAGAAACCTTTGCTGCTGTTTACAGAAAGCTTGCAGGGAAAGATGTTGTGTTCGAGTACCCTATGACAGAGGCTTGAAAATGTATTAGTATTAGATCTGCGCAAAAGTCTTTGTGATCAATGCTTGTTACAGTTGGTTCAAACCATTTAAATTTTGGTATTTTAATTTAAGTTTCAAGTAGGCAATTGAACGCTAGATACTTGCCATGAAGTTTTTGTGATATTCTATTAAGAAATTCTGAATCTTGGGAGCCCTTCTGCCTCTTCTCATCACTTATTTTTGTTGGTTAGATGGATTTCATGATTTTCTTTTCATGATTTTCTTTTGTAAACTCGTATGTCAACTTAATGCACTTGGCTGGATTAGAGCCTATATTTTAGGAGAAAAGGAATTTCTATATGGGAGTTGACATTAAAGAAGCCAAGTGGTTTATAGTGAAAGAACAAGTTAGGAATCAAACTGCATAGCTTTCAAGTTCATTGTCCGTAAGAGACTGGAGAATCATTCTGGAGGATTAGTTGGATACTTATATGTGAAATTGACTTCATGAAGTATGTTAATCTTGTGAAATTGACTTAATGAAGTACCTTAATCTTGCCTGTTTCGAATACTTTTGGTTGCATAAATCCGGACCCTTAATCAGCGTTAATGTTCAACAGTTAAACCAAAGAAAATGTAATCCGATGACCAAACCATTTAAAAGGGATGAATGACAAGCTTAATTTAATTGTTTTAAATGCTAGCTAGTGGATATAGGCATAGAGCTGAAAGCCTGAAACAGAAGGTGAATGATTTGATCTTGAATCAGTCTTACAGGTGAGCATTTCCACCAAAGAAATAAACTAACTAAATAAAAAAAAGGTGGGAGGAATATGCAACTGCAACAAGTAGACTTATAATAGTTTAAGACCAAAGTCTACTAACCAATAATTATCTCCTAACTCATAAGAACAAGTCCGAGCAGGACCTCATTGCAGACAAGCCTCCTTTATTCTCCTCTGTGTAAGTCTAAACACTTGGTCATCCAGAGGAACATAACCATTATAATCTGCCCTGTTTAGAAAATGGCAAGCCCGAGAATGGGCACTGGTGGTTGTTCGAGGTCAGGTTGGTTCAGATTTCGCTACGACGAAGATCAAGAAACTCCAACTGACACAAGAAACGTATTACTCATTGTGGTGGCGTTGATCGCGGCCGTGACATTTCAAGCTGGGGTGAATCCTCCAGGCGGTGTTTGGCAAGATAATGCAGGTGGTCACAAGGCAGGAAGGGCTATTTACGCGGATCAGAAACCGGCGTTTTATGTGTTCCTGATAGCAAACACTTTAGCACTTTCAACAGCAATACTCATCCTCATTTCACTAACTTACAAATTCCCTTTCAACCTTGAAATATGGATCGCAACGTTGTCCATGTTTGCAACTTATGCTTCGGCCATTTTCGCCATTGCGCCCGATGAATCCATTAGGTTTCGCTACGTGTTGTGTGCTGCTGGAGTGCCTTTCGGGATTCAGATGATGAAGAAGCTTTATCAGTGGAGCATGAGATCCAAGTGATAAGTGATCCGAGGAAGGAATGAATATGATCTTTGGCGCGTACTTTGAACTGTGATGTATTTATGAATCTGTAAAAGCTTACTAAGCTGTCTGCAAATTGTTTTACACTTCAATTTTACTAGTGTAATATGGGAATTTCCGACCATTTTCCTTTTGCAATACATCTTGTTAGATATGTATATTGTTTCCAATGGAGTAATCACTATTGATTCTTCTAATCCTAATATTAATCTTTTTTTTTTCTTCGTACAATGAAAGAGACAAAAGTCTAATGACTAGATAAATACTTTTCGGGGATAAGCAGTCCCTATAATATCATGCTCCAGTCACGGTTTGACTTTCGGCAGTGGAACTTCTAATCGGTAATTTCCCTGGACACTGGACTGCTAAAGATGTTAAATAATTCGCAACAAAGTTTGCTTCTTGAAACTCATGTTTCAGCTCAATCTCCCAATCGTGACTTAACAAATCTCGAATGCCATACACAATTCCTGCATTCAAGCCAACAACATCATTGGAACGGAAACATGGCTCAATAAATTACGAAATCATTGGACTTCTCTAATGGTTGATAATTTGTTTGTCCACCTCTCAATTATTGTGCAATATCACCTCTCAAATTTTATGAAATTCTGAACTATACTTCAGTTATTAGCAACAAAGGACTTTACTAGCAAATTTTATCGGGCTTTGGCTGTTCATCCACCAGTGATACCGGCCCATTTGTAAACGTATTTGTTGTTTTGGCCCGTACTGATGCTGCAATAAGCTTTCACCATTTTCCACATTTGATCCCCTAACTTACTGATTCTCTTACAACTTCTCCATAGTTTTTCAGCCCCATTAAATCAAAGAAATTCCTATTCATTCGGCAAAATCTTTACTCTTTCGAATTGGAATATCCTTCAAAACCCTCTATGAAGCAAAGTTCCCCTTGTTGAATCATTCTCTCCATAAGCATGTTATAAACTATAATCGCTCCTTTTGTTCTTCGATGAGTTTTAAGAAACATGTAACTTAGCATTAGAATGACCTTAAATTGTAATCTCCTTCAAACTGTAAAAATTATCCACATAAAAATTGTGATCCGGCTGGTCAAAGAAGGACAATTATACTCCCTCCGTTCCTTTATTATAGGCCATTTCGATTTGTTTTAAGTTTTATTTAGTATTTTTTTCCAATCGAAAAAAAAACCTTAAAAACATTTCCTAATAACTAAGAGAACACAATGAATGTAAGAATGTAGTTTTAAGGTTTTTATTTTTCCTTTCAATCGAAAAAATATACTGAGTGAAACTTAGGAAAATTAAAATGTCTTATAATAAAGATAGAAGGGAATAGTTTATTATGGATTTCAAAGGGCCGATTTCTGCTTTCTCCAAACTTTTGGGGGAAGGGTAGTTGCAGAAGCAAAAGCAATCAATCCAACAAAAATTGGGTGAGAACTATATAAAATTTAAAAAGGGAAAATTCATTCATTATTACTTAAAAGCTGAAAATGGTCCCCAGTTGACATTAAAAACGAGATTCCTTTGAATTTCTCCACAGAAACTGCCCGAACATATTAATTACCAACAAAGAGAAGAAAAGGAAAAAGCAGGAAGAGCATATGAGCCAAATTACATGACTTCCAACTTCCCATAAACCAATTAGACAACATTCTTCAGATCATTTCAGGCTGTCAGCAAGGAAAAACCCCTTATTCTGTGCAAAACAAAGAAAAGAAATGACGTTTTGAATCAGTATAGTTCAGTACTGGATCCACAGTTTCCAGATCAAGCATAATTTTTAAAAAAAGAGACCCTCTTTTTCCCCCCATCAGCTATATAGTGACTGTGTCCCTCTCAATACAAAGCTGGTGTGTGAGTGTGTGTTTTTGTGTAAGTAAGGCACATGCTCAACTAGTTGATGATTGCACATGTTACATGTTCCCACACCGCACCAGAATCCATACCTTCTTACAACTGTCAACTGGCTTTCGCTTGTCTTCACCACCCACCCTTAAAAATCAACACCACCAGCAGTTATTCCAAGAGTCTAAGGATTTGAATTGATCCTTGTAATGTCGTCTTGGCGGTCCATAATTTCATTCTCGTGACAAACAAAATCGATGAACTTACACTAATAGCTAAGTGAACAATATTACCATTTCACGTACGTGCATTTAGGTGCACAACATCCTTAACTAAGTCATTCTCTGTCTTAAAATTATTGTTCAGTTTAGATTTTCACTTTATTTTAATTTTTATTAAAATGATAATTTAAATTGGACAATAATTTCGAGACGGAAAGAGTAAAACTGTACGGAAAAATGAGTAAGTCTAATATCCTTTAAAAAGAAAAAAAAAAGAAAGAACGAACGAAAGAAAAGAAAGAACGAAAAGGAAAAGAACACTATTTGTCTCCACAGTCCCCCATGGCCACACCTGCATACCCAGTTGCCCATGATGTCCCCAACCGATGGAGGTCCTTTCACCATTCATGTCCCTTTCCAGATTGGGCCTCCAGCAATGAACTTTTGCCAGCCTGTGATTTTTTTTAATCTTTTTTTTTTCCCGATTTCGTGACTTCCTTCAAAACAAAAATAGCATCTTTTCTAGTACTGTAATTTTCAAACAATGTTATTAGTAATTTACAACTCACACTGATCTCAATTCCTAATTGGGATTGAAAGCAGAGTATTCTCTCCTATTCATATACAATAAGCGAGACAGATAATGCGTAGCAAATCAAAATAAGTTGTAATGAGAACGAATTACCATGGCGAGACACAGAATTAACACCCAACTGTACATGCCTTTTTGATCCAATTTAAAAATAGATCAGATTAATACAGGGCAAAATACCAGGAAAAGCAGAACACATTCGATCGAGATGGAGTTTTTAGCTAAAAACATAACAATAAAACTAATTCTAGCCTAACTATAGCAAGAAAAAAAAAAAAAAAGAAACTGGAAAACAAAAACTTAATCAAACAGCTAGTTGCTGTTGCTGTTGTTGTTGTTGATGGGATGAATCATCTTCGTTGAAACACAAGTACTGCATCTTTTTTGATGATTTTCCAGGGTGGTACATTGTGGATGATTCTTCCTGGTTATTATTATTCATGGAAGGAAAAGGCTGCATTAGCATTTCCCGCTGGAGATAAGAACAGTAAGTGTAGAAAGTTGAAGGGGTGACATTCAAATGGAATCCCAGCCCAAACAAGAAATCCACTTCAAGAAAATTCATCTCTGTTGTGCTGATTCCTCCAACTTTTGCATAGTATGCATTATTGTAGTACCTGCAAAATCACAAAAAAAAATAAAAAAAATCAATTTTTAAGCACCGAATCAATAACAGAGTTAAGTACGTCAACCAAAAAAAATGCCAACTTTGTTGTCATTAAATGATCAAATAATAATAACAGTACAGAGTTAAGTACGTCAACAGTTGTGCAAACGTTGTCTTAACGTGTCGTGCAAAAATACCCCAAAAAGACATCAAATCACTTAATGGTGACTTGTGCATCTTGCTGTGCAACTCAAATGTGGATAAATTTTCATCAGAATTTAGTATGAACAGAGCCCCTGATTTTTGTGAAATTTGATTGATGTGCCCAAATTCGATACTGCAACCGACACATTTGGTCAGCTTGCTGCTTTGAAAATTTAATCTTTGGCTGTAACATCTCAGTTTCCAAATTAATACATTAAAGTTAGAGAGTAACAAAATGGTAAATCGAATCTAGCCCAGAATCTTGATTGAGAAACATAAGTAACTGAATTTCCCATAATTATCATCGAAATCCAGGTCCAAATAAACTTCTTGTATGGCTGTCTTCCAAGATGAAAACTTTACAACAATAACATACTCAATTTAAGATGGTTTTCATCAGATTCGATTTACAGAATCAAAAGGGCATAATTCAAGGCTGAAACAGATCAGAAATGTAAGTAACCAGAAACAGGGGATCACTGTGAAATTCTTCATCTATCACGAAATCAGAGCTCAATTTACACAATTTGAAGAACCCAGAAGAGGAAAGCCATAGCACCGACAACTGATCATCATCAAGCTTTGGAATTTTAATCGAGAGATAAAGAATTAACTTACATGTCATCCATGAATTTGGCAGCGACCATAACAGAGGTGATGAGGAGGCGATGAACATTCAAAGAATTGATGGGCAAAGCGGGCTGGCGTTGAGTGAATCGATCAAGGTAAATGTAAGCAACGATGAAGCAACACGGGCTGCAATTAGCGAACTTGAAAATCCGGTCAAGATAGTTCTCGATTGAGATTGTCGGCCTAGTGAGGCCATGGAAGACTGAGATTTTCTGGGTCTGTAAATGAGAATTCAGATCGTTGGATTCAGCCACTTTTTCTAACAGAGATGAGAGGAAGTTGATGAGTTTGGACATCATCCTCGGACACTCCAGCTCTGCCATCGTTAATTTCTGTTGTTTTTGGTCTCTGCTAATTTATTTTCTCTTTTTTTGCCTTGGCAGTTTGCAGCAGAGATGATGATGATGATGGCGACGATGATGGGAATAATGTTATGATGTCGAATTGTATTTATATCTGAGCTTTTCGATTTTTTAACTTGGCGTGTGACATAACAACCTGTAAGGTCAAGGTTGGTCGTTATTACAAGTTATATATTTGTTCCGGGGTAGAAGTCAAAAAGACACTATTACCCTTCAAGAATTTGAATCGCTGGTAATGATCGAGAGAGTGAATTTACGCTGTAAATATTTCAATTATATCATAAGCCAAGAAACAACGTATACACATTCTATGACATCTCCTCTCCCAAATCCATCTGAACTTAGTAAGTATTGGTTTGAGTACGTGATCTAATATAAATTTTTTTTGGTATAAATAAAGGTGGTAAAGCCTGAAAATTAATTTAATACAGAACGTTGGTACGAGATACCAACTATATCATGAAGTAACCTGGGTTTCACAACATCCAACTAGTTTGTTGCAATTGGATCTAATATAAATTTAAAATCTCAATGTTATACAAATCCAAAAATTTAAGGTAAATTTTTTGAGACAGATGTAGTATTTAGATTCTTGCATTCATAAGTGAGTTCTGTGCTGACTTGAAAAGGAGCAAATTTGAGTTGGATATGGTTTAGTGATTCTTTAAATTTAAACTTGGGTATGTAAGTCAAGAGAGGGAAACCACCAATCCAATGTGGTTTTTGTAGAACATTATGGTTAGGACTTGGAACTTTTTCTCTTACGGCATTTGATTAAAAGCTAAAAAAATTTGAAATAAAAAAGAGGCACTTTTTGATGAAAAAGTGAAAAACGGTACTAAGATTATGGACAGTAGTGATGGCACGCCATATAATTATCATGTGATTACATGTGTATTAACAGCAGTGTTTTGGGGTGAATGAGTTTTGGTTTGGTGTCCCAAACTTTTTGTGATATTTGCATGTGTCATGATTCTGATATCTGTGTGTACATGGGTTTGATTTGCTTAGTTACTACTATTTCAGTGTTGGGTGCATGATTTGTTGTCTCATATTAACTTACAGAAAATGAAATGTATGGTAAAAAGTTTATAGTAAAATGAGATAATTAATAACTCGATTCATAATTTTTGCATTTCTATATAACCTTCTCTTGTTATAATCACTTTCATTTTTCTTTTAGTAGTATTATTTGATATTCACTTTTTTATTGGTCAATTTCATATCACTATAAACTTTCAATGGTATATATTTATCACTCTAAATGTATATGATTTGAAAGTTTGGGTAATTGGATGAGGAAGAAATTGAAAACTGAGGAGACCAAAAGCTTTACATCAGAATGTCATACTCCCTTTAATTAATTCATTTAATCTTTTTTTTTTGTTTTAAAAAAAAAGAGAAAATGGGAGAAAAAGAATGTCAAATGTTTTAAGCAAAATTGTATGGAGGAAAAATGGTAGAAGACATTGATGTTTAAGAATCCATATTTTTTACTGGAATATATTATTACCACATTTATCCTACATCACCCAAAAAAAAAAAAAGAAGGACCACTTTATTAATCGAACTATTATAACATGCTAAGCTAAAGCTAGCTATCGTCCCCTCCATTTTGTCTCGTCTTGTTTCTCCCACGTCTAAACTACAACTAATATTCTTCAACAAATTAATTAATTTTACAATACTAAATACAGGCATTACATTTATTTAAATCTTTTTTGCTGGATTGGTTAAGCAGTAGTATCTTCATTCCCTGAGGATCCCGTATGGGTTATGTGCTATTTCGTACAGAAAATCATTCATGTTTGTGACTGAAGAATCATTCAATTAAAATATTAATTTGCCCCTCGACATGATCAAGTATAAAACAAGAGCTTACTGTACATATGATCGATGATAATAAGATCTTTTGATTTACTTTTTCTGTGACGACCTAGGCATATTCAATATCATTTTTTTTTCCTTAATCCAAAATTAGTAGAATCTTATATGATTTATAAATTTACATCATTAATTATATAAATTAATAAAAGGCAGAAAAAAAAAGGATCTCATTTGCTATTGGTGCCAAAGGGTATTACCTCAACTATATCATGCTTCTGTAAGTTGGCACTTACAGAAGCATGATATAGTTGAGGGAAAGTGTGTAAAAGCAAACGTGAAAAAGGAATCATGTTATTCCTTTGGAGTGAAACAAAGGCAAAGGATTTATAAGAGAACACACACACTCACATACTACATAAATTATACTCCTTCCGTCCCATAATTATTGTCCAGTTTAGATTTTCATTTTTAGTTCAAATTATACTAAAAGTGAAATTTAAACTGGACAGTAATTTTGGGACGAATGGAGTATAAAATTAAAATTTTGACGAGATTGGACATATCTTTCCACTCTTCTCCCCCTATTAGGACCATAAATAACTTATATTTTGCATTATCAAAGAGATTAATTACAGGACCCTAACTTTGATTTTTCATGAAAAAGAAATGAATGGAATCGAGGTAATGGTGGGAGTATAGAATATACTGTACTTGAGGTACTCAACTGTGAAATGGCGCATTTTCTTTGCACACATGATTAGGGCCAGGCCTTAATTTATACGCATCATTTGTTTAATTCCCCAACTTCCAGCTTTTGCCTTTCTTCTCTCTACGTATAGATTATATATCTAAAACTCAAACTCAAGAACCTAACCTATTTTCTGGTTGATATTAATAATGCTGTTAGATTAGATGTGATGGTTCCTCTTAACTAATTTGAAGCTCGTCTGTAATTCTTGACGTACTGAATTTGATTTGCTACTGTAAGGTAGGTCCTTGATCATTATATTTGTTTTTGTATAATTAATGTAATCACATTAAATTAATTAGTATATTCTATATATACATGGTGCTGTCGGTGAGAAAATTCTTTTATTTCATACGATTATATAGGTATCGCTTAAAATGGAACAGTATGCATGACAGTGTAAACTTGTGAAAATGGCTCCTATTGGTTGATCTAACAAAAATATGCAACATATAATATTCTTATTTTGGGACGAAAGAAAGTACTTTTCTGTCTCAGGAAAATAATATAAAATTATTTTTATCAAGTGCCGAAACTGTTATCTACGGATCGGCCCGGTAAGCCATCTTCTTAACCCGAAACAGCTGGGCAGAGGAAAGGAAGTTTTGATATTTGTACTAAAAGTAATACAAATCTGAAAATTAAGAAAAATATATATTTACTTTTTGTGACTTAAAATCATTGTCTAATTTGAATTTTTATTTTTAGTGTAATTTTAGGACGGAGAGAGTGACTATCTAAAAACACACCAAAAGGATGGAAATAAATTAGTCAGGGATTTAGGAGATTTGAATGTTGAATGGGACATGATAATTGGTCGGAGTGGCATACGCTAACATCACCAGTTGTGAGGATGAGATATCAGCATCACCGACGGATTATTTTTTGGATTTGATCCCTTATTTCTGCATCAGATCTAAAATCATATTTATTTGTTCCAGTGACGGAACTAGAATTTGAATATTGCAACGGCTCAACTAAGTATAAATTATTATTTTTCTTTAATTTTATTGGAGAGACTCAGCTGAAAATTTTAACACTGACGTAACGAATTACATACTCTATTAAGAGGAAATTTCGAACTTTGCCGCCCGGAGGGTTCGCCAACCCCCGGGCCTCTATGTACATCCGCCCGATAATCCACTTCTTTTGTGCATGTCGCTGTAAATCTGGAATAGAGTTGGATTCATTTGTCTAGTTCTTAATACGTAATTAATTACTTGATAAATTAATAAATTTTATTAATATTATATTTTTCCCGGTCATGACTTACAACCCACCTAAGAAACAGAGACAAACAAACTCGATAAAATAATAAGATAATAGTTTTTACAATACTATATAAATATATGCTATGGAAAGATCACAAATTAATAATTATCTAATAAAGTATATAAAAAATAACTAGGAAAATTTATTTATTTCATTATGAATTTATTGACATTTTTATTTTTTCCCTAGAAAGTTATATCTTAGCAAGTTTAATTCATCTTGTAGATGTAACCTTAATTCTTTTTGTTGAAAAATTATTAGCATTAATCAATTATTAAATTACTGATAAAATAATGATTATTAATTCATGATTAACTATATGATATTATAAAGTTTGTGTCTCAATATTATTAATCTTGTTGAGATTAATGGTAGTTGAAAATAAAACTTTTCCAGCTACTTTTTCCTTCCTCCTAGAATCTTACTACTCTGTCTACAAAAATAAAATATAACTATACCGATTTCAAAATTCAATATAAGCTAGTATTTTTTTGGGAATAAATGAGTATATTTTATTATGGTTTCATTTAACTCTTTTATGACTAGATTTATACCTGAGCATTGCTCGATTTAAAAATAGATTACAAAAGTTACAGCATTTGTAAAAAATAAAAAAGTCCAAAATAGAAGGTGTATAAAAATGTATAAATGTAGGAATAAAAGTTGTTAATCGTCTAAATATTCAGTTTAGTTGATTTTCTTTTTTTCCGTAGAAAAAAAAAACAATTTTTTCGGGGGACTTGGAGAAATTTTTTGGTGCAATTTTTAGGGCAATTAAATGTACGTATCTTTAAGTGTGTTTTAATATTATTCGTAAAAATAAAAATTTCAAAAGATTATTTTAAATCACACTTAAGGTACACTTCCACACAATTTCATTATGTTCTTACTTTTTTCACGAAAAGAAAGAAATTAATAAAATTTACTTAGATATTCTAACAGAACTAATCTTAACTAATAAAATACATTTAGATATTCTAACAAAACTAATTCTAATCAAGTAATAACGAGATATATATACTAATTTTTCTATATAAAAAAGAAACTATAATAAAGTTATAATAATTTGGATTTTAATTTTGCAAATGGTTGTATGAATAAGACCGCCGGACAACCTTTGTGTTAAATTTCATGATCAGAAATCGCATTGTTTTCTTTATTGTGTGAATTATTTCCCTTAACAAACGTCAACATTAACGTAATACAGTAAATAATTTTAACATCAAAGCTTTATTACAAATTTAATTTAACTTAGTTATCATTTTGTTATACACTTAAATGAAAGGCGTATAGAGTGATGACATGTGATACAATAATCTTAAAAACCCTCAGGAAAGAACACTCAAAAATTGAAAACTTTACTTTTGATAAGCATAGATTGGACAAAAACTCTAAACCCTAACCATCCCTTCCAACCTTCCTACCCAACAAAAATCTCTATACCCTAACCTTCTTGTCTTTAATTCTCTTCGTAAAGGCACGAAACATCCGATCGATCATAAAATCTTATTAGATTCATCTCTCTTTGATGGCCCCGACTTTGAGGAAAAGGGACAAAACTCACGCCTCTCTCTCTCCGGCTTCAAATTCACACTCACCCAAGGTAAAAGCCCTTTCTTTATTATTCCAATTTCCAACCGTCCCAAAATAATTTTTGTTCTTGTGCTGAAATAATTAGACAAATTCAAAGTATAGTAAAATATATATTATAATGATAATCACTACCTTTCAAGTTAATTAAGTCGATTCGATTTTGGCATGCTCATCCCGCATTGTTTTGATCGCCCTAAAAAAATAAAAAGTGTTACCTGTTGTAGGGAAACAACTCAACGAACATGAATGTTATTTTTATTTATTTATTTATTTATGTTTTGTCGAAGAAGTTTTATTCGTTGGTTTATGGGTTTTTTTTTTTTTTTTGGTTTGTACTACTTTTGGGCACAAAAATCTCATATAACATGCAATTTAGTTTCATCAACCTAAAATTAATAATGTCATTTATTATACTATACAACAGTTCAACTAATATGAATTTTTATCTTGTCATTGTTCAACGAATTTTCATTCCTTTTTAATTTTCACTACTTTTGCTACGGTAACACTCGGTGAAAAATTCAGGATAAGAAGAAGCCTAAGTTAACCGAGTTGGCTAAGGAGAGCGTTAAGGGCAAGAAAAAGCCGCAGTCGACCGAGTTCACTGAGGAGACTGTTGACGCATTGCTCAATGACACTATTGACAGACGTAATTTTAAGGTCTTTACCTCTGATTCTTTTAATTATACTAACTCTTAAGAAAGTGTGTGTGCGCGTGGTTTTTTTTTTTAATTTTATTTTTACAATAAAGGAGGTAAAAGACTCGAAGTTTAAATTAGGATAATTCTGTGAATGCAAAATGTGAATCACTCTTACTGAGCGATTAGTATTGCTGCTAGCAAGTCTCTTCCTCTCTCTAATGTAGATTGAAAAATGGCTTTTCGGCTAGCTGAAAGAGAGTTCTAAACTTCTAATTTGTTTTGTTGGAATTTTGGTAGGAAAAATGTGAGAAGCTAAAGGATTGTGTCACCTATTTGCATGAACGAGAAATTATGCATCTTTCTGAGATTGAGAGTCTCAAGAAAAAACTGGCAAAGATGGAGAGTGAATCAGATGAAAAGGAAAAAGTATACAAGGTAATGATAATTTTTGTTGCCTGGTAGTTGCTGATAATGTTGTTGTGTGACCTACTAATTAAGACTAAGGTGTAGGAGTTTTGGTTTACAGGAAGCTGTGGATTTCTTGGCCGTAAAACCGGTGGTATTAGCTCTTTCTAAAAAGGCCGCAAAAGATGCGCAGCAGCTAGTGAAAATGACCGGTGATGCTCTGCAGGATATTGAAAAGATCCAGACGAAGTTGACCCATCCGGGAGCCGCCAGGGCTTCTTAGGTATGTTTGCTCATAATGGTTGGTCATTCTGATATCGCCATTTTAGATGATTGACCTTCAACTGAATCAGATGTATATCTGATATCTGTTGTGCTTCATTTGTACTTCATATCCTACTTTCCCTCATAATTTGGAAGATGGCCTTATTTCATGATCTTCTCTTGAACATCTGTGTTAATTTGTCGATTTATTGGTAACCTGTGTTCATGCAAATCATTGAAGCTGTTTATCTCTTGGTTGTGCAGGTGTGAGCGAGACCAACTTCTTTTGTGCATGTTATTACTCTCTAGTGGGATCCATTCATCCAAGATGTCGTCTTTCCTGATAGTTGAAACTAAACTAGCAATTGCACAGTACTATAATGATTCAAGAGTATGATTGATCGGTGATTCTGTTGTGTGGTTCGTTTTAGTCATTTTTAACTTGTGCCTTACAACAATGGTTTCATGGTTCTGTGTTTTGTCGTCTACAACATTCCTAAACAATTTTCTGAAACCCCCCACTAAGCATATCATTAGTCGAAATGGTTAAATACCTTCTGAACTTTAGACCTTCAACCTCGTAACTATGGTTACAATCTATCATTCATCCCAAAATCCTGGTAGTAATAAATTAGCTTTAACTTTGCAAACAGCAACCTAAGCTTTCATGATTGAAGGCATTGTTGGGAAGAAGAAAACAAAAGACAAGGGAACTAAAGCACAATGCCTTGAGCAATCAGAAAACCCATAGAGATAATACAGAAAAATAAGGGACACGACCTATTCATGAGGACAAACCCGACGCTATCAATTTTCCTTTTTTTTCTTTTTCAGGAGGGCAAATCCGAAGCTATCAAAACCTTGCAAACAATTCTATAAAATGTTTACAAGTTGCCAAAAAAATCATCCCGACTCAAAAAACAAAAGCACCATTAAGCTTATATTTGTCCCTGTGAAATGCAAATGCAAAAAATGTTCAAAAGTCTAAGAGGATATCCTTAGAATTGCATCATGAACAACTTAGCTCAGAAAGTGGCAAAGTGCTCCATTCATTGCCAATAAAACTGATGGTGAACTTCGTTCCACCAAAACTTCCTTCTGTTTGTTAACAGGGCCACCATGGTTTCTCCACAAAAGCACATACCAGATATATCATGCCATCTAGATATAGCAGACGGGTGATATCAATATGTCCACCTGCACAAACGTAACAATTCCTAGCTATTTAACCATCTAGACTGCAAGTAATTGGAAGCCTAGTTTTAACCTGCAGTCATACCCTACTTTAACTCAACTAGCTGCAGCTCCAGAAAAGCCTCCCCCAACTTTTTAAGCCATGTCCTAACTACAGATGTAAACCATTTCACAAGCTTCCCTGAAGCTGTTTGAGAAGCATTTCAGATTCATCATCATCGCCACTTTGGTCCCTCTCAAGTGTTGGTTCAACCCCAGTAAGTGTTCTGTTGAAGACATATGACATGTAAATTTCATCATCGAGGCAACCCACTTGTTTCAATATCCCCAATAAAACTTCCTTGCTTGCCATGTCATCTTCTTTCTCACAATGCATAAGAATGGAGGAAACATTTTCAATTCTAGGTCGCCAGCTCCTTGATCCTTCAGCTGAGACAGCCTTTTTTATGCAAGACAAAGCCTCAGATATTCTCTTAGCCCTGATATGGTCTTCTGCCAGAATCTCCCATGTCGTTGGATTTGCTTTTCCTCCAACCTCAATCATTTCATCAAAAAATGCTTTAGCCTTATCTGGAAAGTCATTCCTAACATAGAACCCCAATAGAAGATTCCCTATTCTAGGATCAAACATTGTCTTAACCGAAAGCCATTCTTTATAAATATTTTCAGCACCTTCAATATCACCCAACCTAACAAGAGAAGAAATCAAAGAATGGTAACCCAAATTCGGTATTCTGGAAAAGAGGGATTTGTATACATTCCAGACGCGATATACTTCCTCCTTTTTCCCTAGCGTACCGTAAAGACTCATCAAATAATGATAAGGAATGCGATCCCTGCCAGTAAGTCTGCCCTCAACATTCTTCAGAGCACCGAAAGCCTTTTCCATCTCCCCAAGCCTAATGTACACTGTAGCCATCGTGCTGTATGTTGTCCAGTTGGGAATGATGGTTGTGTCCAGCTTCATTTTTTCCAAGACCTGTTCCATTTTCTCTACAGATCCTTGGGCGCCACATGACGACATCCAAATATTATAGGAGTATATGTCCAATTTTATATTTTTCTCCATCATTTCCGAAATCATTAATTCAACCTTCTCATACTCTTTAAAATTCAGATAGAGCGTCATTATAACATTATAGGGCAGTGACATGGAAGCGTAACCTCTAATCCTCAATTCATCCATCAAGGATTCAGCTTCTTCCCTCTTTTTAGCATGCACATAAGCATTCAAAAGGGCACCATACACGCGTTTATCCTTTAGGGAATCTGGCAACTTCTGGAAGTATTCTTCGGCACTTGAAATACCACGTACCTTCGCGATGAGGTCCAGCTGGATAGCAGTGTCACTGGTGGTTACTCTATACCTCTCTGACCTGTTGTTCATCCACTCATAGACCTATAGAATACAAAGCCATAATATTTAAACTTGAAAAGAACATAACAGGAAAACAGAGCAAATGGGTTCTAAATGAATTCCTTAAATCCATGTGAGCATTACACAAACATAAGAATACACATGCTCGTGGCGCTACTGCCGTAGCATGATATTCAAAGTATAACAGCCAGGGCTAAACGATATGATCAAAGCTTCCTCCTTTACATTCATGCAGAATTTCAACAACCATTACAGAAATTCCAGGGAATGCTTAAAACAGTAACAACATTACACATTAGCAGATATTAGCACCAAACGAAACCACGATCATTTCAATAAACACGAAACGCCAAAGAAACAACAAAATACAAGAGAAGCTAATAACATAAGGCCTTTGCATATCCAAAACCTTACAGAAAATCAAATATCTGAAGGATTTGATTACCTCAAGGGCAAGCTTGAAACGCTTGAATTTTCTGAGCTCCTTAATAACTCTAGAAAGGTCCCACTTGGACAACCGATTCCCATCAATTTCCCACTGATTCAACACAGCAGCGGAGCCCTTATTCGGATCCTCCAAATTAAGTATCCTCTTGTAGACAATGCTCCATTTCGCCCCGGGCCTTTTCTCGAAATCAACTGTCCCATAACTATGCACCTGTGTGTGAGAGATTCGGCATGTAAAGACTACATCTTTATTGGTCCTAATGGGTTTAACACCGGCTGAATTGCACAACCCAGATGGAATAGAGACTGAATAAGAGAAATTTGATGAAATGGGCACGTTGTTGTTCTGCCCATTGTTGCGCAGATTCAGAGGAGGTTTTGAGGTTGTGGGTTGCAGCAGCATCTTTGGCGGCGGACTGATGCTATGAAGGCAGAAGAACTGAAAATGAAGCTCAGTGGTTTTGGGAATTGGGGAGCGGGTCCTTGGTGATTTTGGGCTCACTTTTTGGAAGAAGAAAGAACTCAAAGATAAGAAAAACGGAGATAACACAGTCGTTGCAAAAGGGTTTTACTTTTGCCTCTTAACTACTTGATTGTTTCCAAATGACCCCAAAACTATCCACTTTGTGCAAGAAGGCCCTTTCAATCTACTCCTTCCGTCCCGAAATTATTGTCTAGTTTGTATTTTTATTTTTAATTTAAATTATATTAATAAAAATAAAATATTAAATTGAAAAATAATTTTAGGATAAAAGAGTATTTTTTTTGAGCTCAGTAGATTGGTAATAACAAGCAAATTGTAGATCCTAAAATTTTCTTGATGAAATTATGGAACTCTATAAACATACTGTTTTTTTTTTCCCCTAGAACGAGGTGTCCCATTTTATGTTTTATACTACTTTATAATCGATCTATTTTTAAGAATGTGATTTTGAGTGTTAGACTAAATAGTCAACCTATAATTTGTATTTCACCAAAAAAAAAAAACTACAAAATTATAAATTGCCAAGTATTTCTCCATCAATATGAAAAAAATGAATATTTTGAGTAGAGTATCATTGCTCATATTATAATATTTCAAATTCATTTGATCAAATACTAACATTACAGGATCAAGCTTTAGCCTAAGATTAAAAAAAGAAGTTGCTTTTTTGTGTCAAAAAATTACACACAAATAAATGACTTTCAGACTTGACAAAATGCATAAAGTAGTGATACATATTGTTGTACAAAAGCACAATATTCTTCTTATTCAAGACAAGATATTATAACTTTCAGATGCTTCATCAGACTGAAGAAGAATCAACAGCATCACCAAGAAGCGTAAATGCAACAGTCTCCCCAGCAGGAGTATGATAAGTAGTCTTACTATTATTATTATCATCCTCCTTCACTAAGGTGGCTATTTCATCATTTTTGTTGGTACCAAAATTGAGTTCCTCCCTCCATAATGTTGCATGAAACAAAATGACCGGAATCGCTGAGACCAAAACGATCAGGAGATGCAAACCGGCTTTGGTAACGATCATCAAGACGCCGGCTGTAACGCACAGAGCAAACAGAACCAAGAACTTGAAGACGCTGTGGTTCAGAAAGAGCGACTTAGGCAGGCAGCGAAGGAAAATCAGGTACAGGAAACCGATTTCTTTGATGCCCGCCAAGATAGTAAGCGAGACTTTACGCGCTGGGATGAGGGTAATGAAGAGGACCACATAGACAAACAGCAAGTAGCACAGGCCGAAAGAAACCATGTTTTTGACGATCCTGATGGCGGCTTTTTCTGGAGTGGATGGGATGCTCAAAGGGAAAGTGAAATTGAAGGTGTATGATGATGATGAATCAGGGTGTTTCTGATGAGCGGATTTCATGGTTGAATCTTGTTCCTTCTCGTAAACTGTCATTTTGGAGGTAGAGGAGGATGATGGCCTCTGTACTGGACCGAAATTAGGAGGCATGAAGAGATTAATTTGTGTGGAGAAACACCTTTGAGAATGCATGAATTCTATAAAGCGGAATGATAAACAGGTTCAAGTCATTTGATGAGACGACTTGTTGGACGAATTAATCAAAGTCAATGAATGATCGTATCCAGCACGTAAATATAAGAAAATTGGTTGCCTTCCAGAATGAAGACCCAGTCACCAACCAATCCAAGGATTTGATTTTTCTCTTTTAATTTTTCTAAAGTTTTTACATGAACATATTATGCATCATGACCCTGACGTCTTTTAACTGTATCTTGTGCAAAAAGAATTTTACACATTTGACAATTGTACTATGTACTAACACGCCGATAACTAAACTTGGCTTTTGAGTTAAGTGAGAGAAATCTCAGTCGCATGCCTTGTAAGTTCTTGACTACAGTCTCTGAAGTCTAAACCTAGCATCCAGTCCATTGCTTTTGCATAATCTCATGGTTTTTCGTGTTTCCATGAACATACACTTTCGGCTCCTTAACCTGCGAATCATACAAAAAGAACAATTAACACACTGAAACAATGCTTCCAAACCACAACAAGGGGAAGCCATCGGCCTTTTTACCAGTGATATGGGAGGAAAACCACGGCGAAGCTTTGCTCTGGAAAATCCCTTCTCTGAAAATAGACACCGGAAACCAGGGATATTTGGATGTTCACTGTGTTTTACCATTAGCCGAGACCACACCAAAGTATTAGTGAAGAAGAAAATATCTAATTAAGTAAATTAACACATGAAAAAGCTAGCACTGCCGTTAAAAATGAACTCAGAAGTTAAATTAGTCTTCGTTTCCCAGAACCAAAATTCAAAAGCATATCAGAACCAAGGAAAAAAAAATTTCTGAAGACAACGATGAGGCAAATTTTATACTTTCAGGAAGATTCATTAATTTCTCTAAACACGATCCTCTTCAATAGGCCTAGGAAATCTATTGGTGCTTCTCCATGTTGTTGCATCTAATATCATCTTTCATTAGTTAATAGTATCGTTCCAATATATTATAACATATATAATTCCTCTAGGGGAATATGATAACTGGAGTCGAATAGATACCGATGATGAGTGACAACCTGATTTCTCTGATGACCATTTCACTTGGGAACATTCAAATGATAACAGACTAGTGTACAAGAACTTAACTAATGTCTACTCCTATGGCATATTTATTCACAGTATGAAGAAACACTCTTAACACAGGTGCAGTCTCATTTCAAGAATAGTAGAAGACTGTTTATTAGCTGCTTTTGGACGGAAAAAAAAAAAGAAAAAAAAGCACAACAAAAGAATGAAGTTGGCGGACGTGAAGCTTACTTTACAAGATACGAGAAATTTCTTTTCTGCAATTCCTGCAGAGGAATTCCTTCTTCTTTCGAGTATCTGCAAATAAAACAGTGACGTGTTAACAGCCCAGAGAGAATGGCAGGAAATAGAAAGCCATCAAAATAAAAGCCACACACATTAATGATTTATGTTTAAACCATCATAGTGGTAAAGAAATGAAAGTGGACTGTCTTTTAGAGATACATTGTTACGATGCTTTTGGAGAGTTGCAACATGCTTGGGTTGAAGAAGGCAAAGCTTGTACATAATGAATAAAACCGAACAAGTATTTATAATTCGTACCTCCAAGGATGGTCATTCTCACAAAAGCGGGAGATTCCATTCATGGCAGATAAAGTGTCAATATGCACCCATACTTCAGTAGCATTCTTTGTCAAGATACCTATGAATGCCATGTCAAGAATTACTTCCAGCAATGACTCCAGTGAAGAAAAAGCAGCGACAAATCTTTATCAACTCAAAATAAGAAATTGATATCGTTTTCAAAACAAAACCATCTAGAGTACACTAACACAGAGGTGAAATCCTCCTCGACCAAGATCATCATATAAAGGGACGTTCGACGAGAAAGCATGAAGTTTTCACAATAAAGAACAGATCTTTTTAGTTCCTGAACACATTGTTTCTGCAGTTTTATTTTCCATATGAAAGCAGTTCACTGTCAAATTTCTAGGCCCAAAGTTCACTTCTACAGTCTCATTATCTAGTAATGGACTTTTTCATAAATGCAAGACAAAGCCAGTAAACACTCAGCTTATTTGCATTGTTTTACAGGCTAACAACTGACGCACAATGGTTTTTTATAATTATTCCAGCGCAAGGAAAAAGTACTAACCTGTCCTGTGTAAAGTCTTCAGTGCATAACCGCTGGGATAATTCTCATAGGATGCAATAAACATCATGGCTGTACATCCTAGACTGTGAAATCATGATGAACGTACATAAGAAAAACTGGTTAAGAAACTATCTAATAGAAAAGGTTACAAAAACATTTCATACCTAACCAAGAGTGAACCTAACATGGCAACATTAAGAAATTTCCAGAAGCCCTTCTTCCTGTTGTTATATCTGAAATATAAATTAAAACAGAGGAAATCAGCAAATGAAGGGGAAAGCAAGACAGAATGTAAGTATTTTTATTTTTCCTTTTAGCATGATACAAGTATATCAAATAATGGGAAAATGAGAAAAGAAAAGAGGGGAAGGAAAATTAACAGACAGCAGATAGTTTTAGTACAGTGTCTGGTAAACTTAATTTCCGCCATAAGTCCACGGAGCAAGAAAATTTTGCATCAAGAAGACAAAGCACCTTTCTAATTGAAATTACTTAGTGAAAAAAAGGTATCTTTGACATTCTTGCAGAGGTTTTTGAGATGGCACTAGGTAACAGGTATGTCGTTTTATCCCGGAAATTTTCTTTCCCAGAAACTAGTTTGGGAGCCAAGTAAACCAACTTTGAGATATTAGAACTTTATCAACACTGGCCTCCTTATGCTTGAATGTGAAGACAGTGCGACCCAAGAGGCATTGGTGCAGTTGATGTATTGATTTCCGGCAACTTCACCAAAATTAAGAAACACCAGAACTGAAATGAGCCACTTTAATCTAGTCCATTATTAGCACAAAGCTGAAAGAATTGTCAATAATGACTCTTCCAGCTCCATTTCCAATGACGTATGGAGATCAATAACTGTGAAATAAAATCTGATATGTGCAGTACAGGCAACGCACATTATGAAACACAATTCTAACAGCGTCAAGGAAAGAATATTTAGCAAGCTCAAAGAGAGTTTCTTTCAGAAATGAGAAAACAACTGCTAACCTCCATAGGATCAACCAGTAGGCATTCAAAAAATAAGTCAACACTGACTAACCGGACCCCAATATTACAGGGATCAGGCATTAAAGCATCTCCCTTCCAAATTCAAAAAAAAAAAACCTCTATAGCTCCAGGATTTCATTTTTTCTGGTATAGCAACAACTGGGCAAAAAAAAAAAAACAATGGGCAAAAGGACAGACACTACCATTCAGAACTCTACGACTCCCAACAAATTCCAGGACTCGGAATTCATGCATTGCAAGACTAATTTATAAATAAAACTGAAACGGATAAAACATTACTGCCACCAGTCTGAAAAATCTCAGCAATGTCAAAGAGAGCTACTTACATCCTGCTAGCAGCAACTGCTGCAGCCATATTGAAGATAGGAAGGGAACTAATAATAAATCGAAGTTCCTGACAAAGTAAGAAAACTCATCTCAAAACTTCAGACAGCTCCATCAATATCAATCAAATAGATCACTCATCAAGAAGGGTGCACAATACCTTATGGGGAAGCTTTGAGTAAAGAAGAACAAATGAGAGAACGGGAACAATGTAGAAGACAGTCCTTCTATCAAGGAAGACTCCTAGCTGAAACGCCAAAATACACGTGCATTAAATGAAAGACATTGCAACCTTATTTTGATGGAATAAACATATTCTGAAGTTATCGATGCAGAAAATCAAGATTACATCTTAAAGAAGATGAACCTCATCACCAGGTTCCTTCCCTAATCGAGCAAAGACCAGGAACCAAAATTAGAGATAATATACTTTAAACTTTAACTCACCAAAAAGAGTGGATACGAGGAAAGCAAGGAACGGGGCAGTGCTGAAGTCCAGTACCAGTGAAATGGATGTGTCTGGAGAGATAGAATTAAGGACAGCAGGAAGTGATGGAAGACTCAACAAAGCTATCAATTCTCAAAGTTATGCAGAGAGGATCCAAGGAGAATAAAAAGCAAAAACTGAAGAGATTGATCAACTCATGCAGCAACCATGTGATTTTTTAAGCAATAACATAAATCCCATATGATTTTTTAACCACGTGATTTAGCAATTGTCAAACATAAGTATTACAAAGGCAGGGCTCAGACAACAATTCATATTTATTGACCAAGCAGGTTTTAATGGAACAGAAAGTGATTGCATCACTAAAACTCGGTCACATTGATATAAAATCACGAGTCTATGTTATCTATAAGAAGGTTGAGACCCACAGAAAAAAATAAAAAGGATTACTCGTTTAGAAACACACAGAATTGGAAAATAAAAACTTTTGTATCAGATGAGACTAACAAGGGAATGGCCACAAATGCTCAGGAAATCTGTGGATGCTGAAAATATAAAGTAATTAAAAAGAGATTCAATATAGCTAGCAAAGAATAATGTTTCACATGGAATCTTGACGGAGTCATCAGCACTGTGTCCAGATTGTAATGATGATGACATTCATCTTTATGATACATTAGCGGAATTCCATTTCTTATGAGGGAAAATTAACTGATAAAAAACAACATTCACCAACAAAACCTCCAAATGTAGAAACTTATAGACTCGTCGAAACCGCATAATGCAATATGGAGTGGGAGAAAAATCCTTAATCATGTAAAACTTGGATAAGACCAAAGCACAAAATACAGATTCAAGCTTTGAGAACAGAAGGTTGTCTTACCAACAAAAACATGTAAAAAGTGAAAACATCAGAGCATTAAAAAATTTGAAATAAAAAGATACACCCCATTCAGAACTCTTGTTCAAGACAGAGTTGAACCAGAAAACTTCAAATTCTGGCCACATCAATTTCCTCCACATAATCGAATCAACCAGCACAGTGAGACCTACAAGACAGATACAACATAAATGCGTACACCAAAGGCACTAATTTTACAAACAAGTACAATGACATACAGACTTAGCAGTGACAGAAAATTCGATGGTGTTCTTTTAGACACCACAACAGAAAAATAAAATATAAAATTTTATCACATACCTATGCACAACAAAGTAGTCCCAATGCAGGTCCTTACTGCCTTCCAGAACGAAATGGATTTTGTCTGCATTTACGCAAAAGTGTTATTAGGAGCAGGAAATAACAGTAAGCTAACGGAGTTGAAGAACATACATGAAACAAACAAATTATCAGGAAGTTAGGTCACCATCTCATTATCACATAGAAGTTCCAACACTAATGATTGCTAGATCACACATTCGATTGTCCAACTCATACAACTAGGGAGGAATACCAAAAAAGAACTGAAAAAGAAACTACTAAAATCTAATGGAGAATGTATGTACTGATAAAGCATGTCACCAACATATGACCTATATGGCTGGACACACATAGTGGAATTATGTTCTCATTCTTATTTCAAGTAATCTATAGAAGTCACACAAATCTAAAGATTCCATTGGCTAGTCAAAGCTCACGGGAAGGTATGATGGTTACCAGCAATAGCTCCAGTCCAAGAGGAGAAATCAGTAGCAGCATATCGCATCTGAAAATAAGTGTAGCAAATATCTGATCACAAGAAAATAAACAATCATTACCTACTCTTGCAGGAAAAACTCTAATTGATCGAAATTTAAAGATGAAAAAGAAGATCATTTACTACCATCAAAGACGTTGCAGATATTCAGAGGTTACAACTGTTTTTCGCTTCAGTTTAAAACTAAAACAAAAAGAAAGAGAACTGTGATTTTGTTGGTTTCTTGATTAAAATTTTGATCAGTATCTCATCACGTGACCAATGGCACACCATAGAAACTTTTCTGAATGATAAAACAGTTTATTTTTCAGCTCTTGATAAATATTCCACCAGTTTGTTCTTTAGATTTATAATATCACAGCGTAGCTTTCTTCTCTCTCTGATTTGGCACCATTAATTTCAATAGAGGAAAAATATTTCTTTTATTGAACCTATGTTCAAAGGTATGTCCATACACTAGGTGATTGTGGTGAAACATTATTTTTAGTTAGGTATAACTAATAAATGTAAATATTCAACCTATGATAATTTCCAATGGAATAGAGTTAGGACAACAGATAATTATACATTCACAAAAACCTTGAAAATAAGCAAAACCAACTCTATTCATACTTCTAAAAGCTTGCATCTGATTTTAACGCCAGAAAGTACATACCAAGCATCTTAAAGCAGCGTAAAAGCTCCCTTTCAGCCAAAAACCATATGCCAAATTGACTGTAGGAAAAAGTAAAAAAGAAACATTAGGAGCATTCTACATTTCCACTGCAAGTCATTGGCCCCAAGAACAAAACCAACTATACATTTCAGTGAGCGCGGGTTCAACTAAGTACCATTTGAAAGAAGTAAATGTGCAACCGGTTCGTTTGACACAAGCGAGAATATGCAGGTAATAAGTACCTAAAACAAAGGCAAGTACATTGGGAAGGGGGCGGGTACAGTAGAACAGCATGTGGAACTGGAGTGCAGTCAATATTACAAAAAAGGCTTCCACCTGGTAACCGAATTTCCTTCTAATCTGCGCAACATAAATATCTCATATACTATTTAATTTGAAAGCTCAATAATTAGATAAACCCAGATATAAAAGTTTGTAAAATAAAATACACTTCAAGAAGATACCTGCACACGAAAAAATCGAAGTGTACACAATACCAGGCAACCGAGAAACAAGCGAACTGGACAGAATACAACGAAAAGTAAAAGAAAAATAAAAAATTAGGGAAATGATGCTAAACAAAGTTACATCAGGACTTGCACATAAAAAGCTCACCTGCATAAAGGCTACACACTTTTGGTATCTGTATCAAATTCATAGTAAATACAACTGGAGAGGCCAAAACTGAGACGACAAGAGCACCTGGAACAAAAATATTATGAAGTTGGAAGCGTCTTGAATGCTATTACATAAAAACCAAGAAAAAGAACAAAATGTATCTTCAGATTATATTCTTCCCAATAATCATGCCACTCCTCAATACACTTTTCATGAATAGATAGAGCTTTTGATTCAATGCCTAATACCATCTATAGCAGTAGACCCTCACTCTAAGATGAACATTGACAAAGGAACAAACGAAAAGGCTTCAACAACAAAACACGGTGAACTACTCAAAACTAAGCCAGTTCAAGCGTGTTAAGCAATAGCCTAAACTCGATAACAGCTAGAAGATGACTTTCAGGCCTAAATTGTGCTTCGGACGAGCAAGGAAATGGAGAATCAGCTTACCAATAAAAGTTCGAGGAACTACTCCTGGAAACTCCAAATGATCATACTGAAGTTGGCAAACCAAAAAATGGGCACAAAGTGTCAACAAATTGGCGTCTTATAACACAACTGAAAGAAAATGTGAAACTAAGGAAATAAAGAAACGTTTTGAAATGAACCTTTTCTATGTGATGCCTGTGATATAAGATATCATGCATTGCCTGAAATGCATCAAAGGAACAAAATAAACCGAATCATTTATTTCATTGTAACGGAAAAAAAAAATTACAACAGCAACTTCCGAACCACTTCCTTGCCGGAAAAATAAACGGAAAATTAGAAAAAGGAAGAGAACAGAGTACCTGAAGATTGAAACTTTCCTCAACCTTAGTATAGGGCGCCATGAAAACATAGAAAGCCGCAATAGTTCCCAAAAATAAGTCATATCCTGATCACAATGGACAGAAATCCAATGTTTTTCTTATTTCCACAAACGAATTGAAGAAAACCCAGATTGTGTAATCTGAAGAGGAGAGAAGAGTTACCGTAGAGCTGCAGAAATTTCGAAAAATTGAAAGCCATTGTTGACTTCGGATTCGAGGATTTTTCCCTCTCTAAGTCTGTTAGAGTTTGTCTGAGACAGTGTGTTAAGTGATTCCGACGTTGTACGCTGGTGGCCGGAATCTTCGACGGGGAGTGGAAACTGGAAAGCCCATTTCTCCTTCACTATGCCAAAGCCCAAGGGAGTGAAGCCCGTCAGTCTTACCCAGTGGATCAATCTTTCCTGTAGATTAGCTTTTTTGGGCCGGGACAAAAAAATAAACGAGTTTAACCCGAGTAAATTATTTCGGAATACAAGTTAATTACCATAGACCAAGTGTTAATTAAATTTGATTGTGAAGTAGCAAAAAATTGGCTTACAAAAATTTGGTCATTTTCGATCAATGGACTATACATTAGCAAAATTTGGTTTCTCTAGCGGGTAAGAAATATTTTGTAGATGCCTTCCCTATATTATTAGTCATAGATTACATTTGATGATGAGTGAGTGATTACATTAAAAAAAAAAAAAAAAACGAAAGAAAGAAAGAAACAAGAAGAAAAAGAAGGGGAAAAAAAAGAAAAAAAAAAGTGTAAAGAATTTTTTTTGAAAAAAAAGTTTCATGATTGGCCGAGCGATTTGTACACTACTAGCCCGTCACCATGTAAAAATCGTAGGCCATACATCGAAAGTTGATGTTGGGTTACTCAAACTCAACAGAGCTTATACTTGATACTTCCTCCATTTCATGAAATAAGAGGCAAATTTGATTTAGGACTATTGTACCCCAAATTTTGTTGAGCTTGTCTCACTTCATAAGTTCTTACATAGTTAGCCAATCACAAAGTTGTGAAATGGAAATTTGTACACTACCACTATGATTGCTAAGTTTCAACCAATTGATTTGTAGAGAATGTAAGTTGTATACCGTGTGTACAGCTTCCAACTTAAATTTATAGTACCATGTACTCCCTTAAAAATATTTTTTCACATTCGTTGTGTTTTCCTAATCATTATGAAATATTTTTAAGATTTTTATTCCAATTAAAAAGACATTTTAGATGAAACCTAGAACGAAATCAAAATGCCTCAAAATGACTTATAATAAGGACCGGATGAAGTATATAACTCCTGGTCCGACTTGCTCATTATCTTGTCGACAAATCTTGAACAAATCTTCAGTCAATGTAAATATCATATGCATCATATACAAGGCAGTACTTTAGTAAATGTCAGAAAACTTGTAACTAAGAAATTGAAGTTCAAACATGGACCGCAAAAAATCATATGAACCATATACTTACATAACCTCACTAGTCACTAACGTTGTGTTCTCAAAAAGAAGACCTATTCCAATGGATACATCTGAGATGATGTAGTTATATAAACATTGAAATTAGCCGCTTCGGCACGTATATAACACAAAAGGTATAGAGTCAGGAATTTCACAATTAATTATGTGGCGCCAGCAATTATTAACAATAGAGCAGTTTGGAAAATGGTTGTGAAAGTAAACCCTAAAATAAATTTAACGTATTATTAAAAAAGGCTGTTAAGAATTCAAACTTGCAAAGTTTGATATGTATAAGGTAGCAATTCGGACATCAATTCAATTTTTTTTATTTATATATATATATATATATATTTGGGAAAAATGTGATGATTAATTTGGCATCAAAGAAGTGGACACGTTTTCCAGAATTTTTAAAGTGTGATCACTTTGTGTCAGTACGAACCAATCCCACTTATTCTTCCCCCAAATGCAAGAATTAGGAAATGAAGCGCGCGCGCACACACACATGTTAGTTGGGGATAGTTGGTTGCCCTCCAAACGTGAAAAGAAGTGGCCAATTTGGCCAAATCAATCTATATACCAGAAAATACGAATTTGAAGGGGGAATTAAAGGGCAAACAAATGACCCAGATTAAGAGGAAACAAGGAAAGATCGATCCATCAAGGTGGAAAAATAGAAAAAATTCAAGTACGTAAATTCGCCATATAACTCTCACAAGAAGGCAATATTATCGAGAGAGAGAGAGAGAGAGACGAATTTAATTAGGGTAAAGGTGCAGTTTAATTCACTTATCAAACTAAAGCAAGAAAATCACACTTGTAAAAAAAATATTACAAACACGCTTTTTGATGGTCACAGTATTCCGCAAATGATTAAACCCGATGCACAATGCACGCATTCGATAATGATTAATATTAAGAAAACTGCATGCAGATTGGCAGATGTACTTTGCAAGAGATTATAATGGTGAAAAATAGATAGGTTTCTTACTTTATTTAGTTCATGTGTTTAGGAGATGATTATTTAATAATGACATCTAATGAGTCAAAAATAACATGATGATTATTAGTGATGGTACGTATATGTACCATCCCTTGCCCTAGTTTCCCTGAATCTTCAACTTCAAGAAATCATCATCTTTTATTACTTCCTCTTGAAACATTTAGTCAAAAATGAATTATATGGCACAAAAAAGTTCTACATATTTGATCCTTGAAACTAAAGTTCGTAACTCACAACACATTTCCGCTAAGATTTTCGGTCTCACTTTTTACATATCAAACTTGTCATGTCAATAAGATAATAATAACTAGACTTTTATGAATCTGCTAACCCAGCAATGGTGGTAAGATTTATATTAAACTAAAATAAATATATTTGAATTCCAGATTTTATATGATAATAACTTGTCATTCCGTCAGACCTTCCTAACCATTTAAAGTTTGAATTGTGGATGGTCTATTATAAAACTGAAAACTAATTAATTAATTAATTTCCATAATCGTGGTCTTGACCTAGCTAGCTATATTTACTGGAGCCTTAAAAAATACTAACAACAAAACCCACGAACAATACTAGGAACTAAGCAAAACTCACTAGTTTTTTTTTTTTTTTTAACAGTAATAAATTAATAGAAGGAAAAGTAAAGAGAAATTAGAAGGAAGTAAAGCATTCATGTTCGGAGGAGTTGGAATCGTCGCAGGGAGAGTGGTTGTGTCGACCTTCATAGGTGGTGATCACCATTCTACAATCCTCCGATAATCTTTCCACTCTTTTCTTCACCCTACAATTATTATGTGTGCACCTGTAGTAACTTCTGCAAAATAAAAGTTTTGAAAATCAGATCAACTTTCACAATGTATTCTCAAATTATTTAGATATTTCTTCCGTCCTAAAATAATAGAATAATTTAAAACGATACATTAAACAGCCCAAAAGGTTGAGATGTCATGTTTTAGATTTACATCTATCATATTAGTGAAATTCATTTATATACAAAGGCCAATATCAAACTCACAACGTAGATACATGAACATTACGTCCAACCATTTTCATTCTACACTTGCTTCGAAATGAAGTTCGGGTGCTCAAAGAAGTAGTCAAACTGGTACTCTAAATGATTCTCTTATAACAAAGATAAACGATTATTTCACATAAACAAATTATTTTGGAACAGGTGGAGTACACACACTTAAAAATAAAAAATAAAAAAAATTTTCTGCCCATCAAGAGATTTCTTTACCTGATGATTCTTACATTTTTGGTGAGACAAATAATGGATGAATTACCTTAGCCTGTCCATTCTGGTTTTCAGTTAGGCAACAAATGGCCAGTAATTCATCATACTGATTTCCCTAAAGTCAATGTAACAAATGGCTGGTTGCCTTGCATGGTTCTGAAACAAGAATTGTGACCTTGCAGGATTTCAACTAGGAAATGATTACAATCTAACCATAAGTTCCCTTGCAAACAAGGAAAACCCCGTCCCAAGAATCAAAGGTGACTATTGGGACAAATTAATCCCTTATCCCAGGGATCATGCATGAAGATGTGAATGACAGGGAAAAGACAGCCAAAGGCATGCATGGACTTCTCTAATAAGGTATACTTATTGCAAAAAAATGTTTTAAAAAATGACACACATCATAATATGGGATAACAAGCTATATTACTTTTTACAGTTTAACTAAAATCTCGACAACCAACGAAAGAACCGGAGATGTCACTACAAAATGAGTGTTACAGAAAGAGTATCTCAGTGGTACTATCGCAAGAGAACTGGGAACCTTTTAAAATAAAGTTTATATTTTCAGCAATTGAAATATTTTTAGAACCCTAACCTTAGATCATAAAAAACTATGCTCTCATGTACCTTATGTATAAGATCGGAGAGAAAGCGATGAGTGGAGAGATTTGGTCATCATGATAAACAATGTTAGTTAAGGCCAATATATATGGAACCACCATTTTGGCTTCAAAACACAATTCCTCTAGATATAACACTTAATTAGTGAACCAAAGCACAGTCCAACTGAGACTGAAACACAATGGTGTCACAAATGTGAGGTTATTAACTAGTGAGACTTTGCTATATTTCACCTATTAACCAACATAGAAAATTAACTAGAATCCAGTTAAAAAATTGAAAATATATGTAGAATGTGTGTATCGCAATATAAAGGGGAGTGAACAAAAGAGGAGTGCAAATTAACATGGAGAGCACAGTGTCCTATCAACATTCTTCCCCACTTCTGCTAGAGAGCAACAACGACAATGTATACAAAACTTGGATTTCTCCTCTCCACAAAGATTGGGCTAAACCATATATCAAACTGACCAAAAAAACACTGACATCAAAGCAATAATCTTCTCTAGGAAAAAAAAATTATAGTGGGGAACTATATATTCCACTACTCAAGAGTAAATCCATGACAACAATCCAACAAATGACTAGGAACGCAACGAAATATTAATCTACAAGAGATCATCAAACTATCTTAAGTACTGACCTTGGATGAAGGCTGTTCTTGACGACTTTTTGACCATATTTCCTCCATTTATAACCATCATCAAGTACATCGACATCACTCCTTGTCTGAAAACAGAATCTGGGCTCTCTTAGCTTTCTTCTAATCTTCACCTTACCTTTGTCTGAACTCCCGGAATTCCGCCACCTGCCAAATTATAACAACAAAAATGAAAATTAATAAATTACCAAACACAGTAGTTATAATGGATATAAGACCAGCTAGCTGTATTACAGATTGCAATGGAGAGGCTGGTAATGAAACAAACAACAAGAAGCCAAAAATGGAACAGTACTAATCATGATGGCTCCTCTCTTAGTGATGAGAAGTTATGATTCTTTTTTGTACTTGTGTGTGTTTCATTGGAAATGTGAAGCAGCAGCAGCAAGGTCACATGGGTTTAAATTGGATGTTACAGAAAAAGGATAGAGTGGGATATGGAAATGGAAATGGGTTGTGCAGTGTGCAAAACAATCATTGTATGTTTATTGGAAGTTGTAACTCAGATTCTGGGGAGTGAATCTCTACTACATAAGGCAATATCTTCATAGATTCTGATGAACCAAAAAAAAAAAAAAGGCATTATAAATAGTAAAGAACCTTCTCTAGGGTATATCATGTGAGACATAGGCTAGGCCTCCTAATTATAAGTTTTTAATTAGATTCCCCCAAAGAACCAAAAGAAAAAACCCATATTTCTTTGGATCCATAAACAAATCATTCTCATGTAGTAATCCGACCGTATGAATAAACCTACCAACTTCAATGAGAAAGGGTCTATCTATCAAGTTTAATACCATGAATTGGTGGCCTCGATTGCATTATTATTACCACTGCAACTTTGGTCATGAACAACTGTCTTGGGATCCAGATCACCAACCTAATACAGCCAGCCACCAAAATTAAGATGGCCAAAAATAACACACATCAAGAACTAATTAATCTCACCAAATAAAAAAGAATACTAGTATAAATATCAAAGTATATTTAGGACCAATAATTAAATCTAGATCTTACTTAGAGACATAAAAGAGTAGTAGTATATATATGTAAAAAGTACCAACCTGCAAGTCAGTGGTATTATTATTCCATGAAGAAGGTGTATTAATATTGTTGGTAATAAGTTCATTGTGGCTAAACCCTAAAGAACCCATGTGATGATCTTTGTTGTTGGTGGTGGTGGTGGCGGTGGTGGCACTAGTGGTGGCGGCGGTGGCGGTGGTCGGAGGAGGAGGGACAAGGTGGTGGCCGTCAAGAGGAGGAGGAGGAGGATGAGAAATATTCTGGCAAGCTTGAGAAGAAGAAGGAGATAAGAAGCTCAAAACCTGATGATGATTGTGGTGCTGATCTTCAAACTGAATAAAACCCATTTCTGCAGTATTATTATTATTATTAGCATGATGATGAGGATGAGGAGCCGCCACCGGTGAGAATGAAGAGAAATGAAGGTGATGATGATGATGATAAGCTGGCAACCCTGAAGAAGATGATCTTTCTCCTTCCATTAGTTCACAATAAATATCATTCAAACGTTGATTAATATCCAACAACTGCAAAAAACAAAAACAAAAAAAGAAGGAGAAAAAACAAGGAAGTCGTTGATGATGATGGAAGGAGCACTCAGAAACTATTTCTGAAAAAATTTTGTTTTTTGAGGAAATTGATGATTTTTATTTTTATTTTTGTTAGTGGAAGTATTGTTGCATGTTTGTCCTATAAACATATACAAACGTGTGGAGGGATGAAGAGAAAGAGAAAGGGAGAGAGAGAGAAAGAGAGAGCTTTGTTGTTGTTGTTGGTGGTGGTGGTGTTGTTCTAATGTTCTTGAAGAAAGAGGGTTTATTGCTTATTGCTGTGGTCAGGGATGTATGATATAGGCATAGGGGTGGGATTTTTTTTTCTGTCGAGTCTTTGGTGCAGTACAAATTTCGGTCAACAAAGTAAACGCTGGAAGAATGAGAATAGAGCCAGAGAGAATGAAATTATTCTTTCTGATCTTTCTTCATAATAAGGTTGTCTCGAGAATAACGAGGACATTATATACAAGTCACGGTTCATTCATTCATTAATATTCTCCCCCAAAAAAAAAAAAAAACCCTTGGAATTCTGGACATGCCAAACACTGTTAACTTTTTTTTCCTGTTATAATAGTGAAAACAGAGCCTACGAAATTACAATTTTGTGAGCTAACTATGGTTACTTAAGTATAAAGTGGAACATATAATAACAGTTAAAATGTTATTCTTTAAAAAATATAATTTACTTTATCATACAGTTTCAATTTAGTATAATGAGTAATTTTTCTAGAATGAAAGAAATACATGACATTGTGATATCAACAGCACGACCCACAATAACTCATTTGTATATATGTTTCACGTTATTGTGAATGTCGTTAGGCCATTTCAGAAGATGATAATGAAGATAAATAACTCGTAACCAACAACATATGCTGGCCCAGATCAAGTGATATAGAATTCGGATTTCTTGAAACAACAAGCGGTCTAGGAGTTTAAACATTGTGTTGAAAAGAAAAAAATGAATTGAAAAATCCAACCCCAATTAAACCCCAGGGTGTTGTGTGTGTGTGTGTGTGGTGGGGGTGTGGAGGGGTTGGAATACATTGTCATAACAAGCCATTGTAGCCGGGTTCGTCGCACGCTACCTTTTATCCATTGCGGAGAGTTGTTAACGTCCTTAGCTAATTTGAAATGATTAATTAATGAAATATTAAATATATGATGGTATGAACCGAGTTTTGAATAGTACAATTTTTGTTTCTAGCCCTTGTTTTTATTCAAGTCTTCGAATTTTCAAACAACCAGCATCCAGCAAGAAGTGGTGTGATCTAGCTTCTTCTTTCTTTCTTTTCTTTCTCCCCTTCTTTTTGCAGAAGCATTTGCTTAATTACTATCCACTGGAATACTGGACGAAGAAGATAAAAAAAAAAACATGTCACCAGGGATAACTGATTAATTAGGGACTATAAAATGAAGAATACTTTCGTTTCACTCGATGGCCAAAATTTTTATACTCTATCCGTTTCGGAAAAATAGTCCACATTATAAATTAAAAGTTTATGATGTATATTATTTTTCTACGACAGAAAGAATAAAATTTTGAGTGTAGAGTTTCATATGTCAGAATCAATTTTGTATTTACTATTAGGATTCATTTACTATTTTGTTATAATGTGTTAAAAATAAACAAAATAAGATTTTAGTTTCTAAATTGGCGTTGTACGAGTGTTTGCAATACATAGAGATCTCAGAGCTCTTATTTTTTATGATTTGAGGCAGATAGGTTGTCACATTTTGGTGAATCAGATTTGCACTCTCCGGGTGAACCTCCAACAATATTTCGTACAAAACCTGTCTGGATATGAAGGTAAAATGAAAGTAACGATTGGAGACTTCTAGGTTTTGACTTCAGCTATATATGTCTCAAACAATTTGCACTATTCATTCCAAACCAATTTTTAGTTTCTCCTATTATATAACTGTCGTTGTTGATCCATCCTATTGAACAGTGACGAAACGAGAATTTTCAAATCGAAATAACGAAACGAGAATTTTCAAATCGTTGAATCGAAAATAGGTTTATTCAACCATCACCGAAGGATCGAACTGAAAAAATTTCAATTAATAGACACCCTACTAAGAAAAAAATTAACCAAGTCCAACTATCCGGAGGTCGATCGACCACCCTGACCCCCTTGAATCCGTCACTGCTATTGAAGTTGCCATGGTTTCGACCGCAATTGAAACAAGATATTATAACGGTTTCTCATTTACAGAATGTTATAGTTTAACAATTTTTTTTTTGTCTTATTTTATAATGTCCATCTGATACAGTTTAATTAGTTCGTACGTTGACCGAAGTTCATCCTTTCTAGACATTAATTGCTACTAATAGTTCGTATACTATAATACAATTTCACTTCATCAATTTCCCTAAACGACGTATGCATACACGTATGGATAACACGATTTAATGATGAGCTTTACATAGTCAAGATCTATAAATAAATAATTAAATACTCCATCTGAAAATGAAAATCTAAACTGAAAAATTATGTGAATTGAACTAAAAATAAAAATCCGAACTGAATAATAATTTCAAGACAAAGGGAGTACTATGTTCAAATGGAATTGTAGGTCGTCCTTCCGTACAACCATTTTGTATTTAGGACAGTAATTAATAATCGTTTTGTTTCTGTGTTCACATGGTTTCGATTTGAAAATGATTATTCTATTTATTGTAACAGTTATATTCGGAAGTGTATATGGCTATGTTGAACCATGTCTGGTTGAAGGTTAAAACTTAATAAGAAGTTGAAGTGGTAAGGTGGTGGCTGTGTGTTAAAGCAAGGTGAAAACGTATCAACCCTAAAATTCCAAGAGACAATAAGTACTTTGGGGTCCATCAAAGCTTCCATCCATGTCCAAATGTCAAATGAAAATTGAAAATTGAAAATTTGATGGGAGGAAAAAAAAGAAAAAGAAAAAAATGTCATAAGCTTCTAAAATCAGAATCAAGCCCAAATCTAATTCCAATAGATGGAAATGTCTATTCAGGCCACCCTCCTTCCCAACAAAAAAGAAAGTAGAAAAGAAAGCCCTAATCATCACTCCCACATTTCATTTGCCATCTTTCTCGGCCTTCCACTCAATAATATTAGTAATACACAAACAAAAACTACACATATCTCATCCACAGTCATTGCCTACTGAAAGACCCCCTCCATGAAAAGACTCTCTCTCTCAAAATCCATCCATCTTCTGCAAAAATATTAAACCATTCATTTGGAGTTTTCAAAAGTTGATTGTCATCTATATTAAAACTTAGAAATATGTATCAACAAGCGATCTATTTCTAAACATTAGAGAATGAGCTATATATATATACACACACAAATGTGGTGTCTCTCCTAATTAGGTTCTATGTGGTTGGTTTTTTGGTGTTTTTTCAAAAAAATTTTATTATTAACTGTTTCATCCCAATATACCTTTTCACATCTTCAATATATTTTTTTACAATTTCAATAGAAAATACACCTAAAAACACACATTAAAATACGATCCAAACATACCTTTAGTTATGTTAATTAGATTCAAATGAAACCGAGTGTTATAACTCAAGTAAGTAGTTTGTATGTTCGTATCATCACAACAATAATGAATATATCATCAAACAACAACAAAACAAGCTAGAATTTGATCGGAAATTGGAAGTTCAATAACAAGTGTTTTTAAGTCCCTTTTTGCTTTCTTTGACACCCCAAATATACCTAACTCAAATATGGATTAAGCATGACTATAGTTTTGAATATCCGGTAAATTAAAATAGTCAGAGTACTACAAGCTCGTTCATGTTTCATATGTTTCCTACAACTCCAAAGCTGTGTTTTACTATACTTCCCCCACTTTCCTCGGGGAAGTCAGCAATGATCATCTTCTGTCTCCTTCTTCTGTCTCGTTATTGAAGATTTATCCATCATCATATTTCTGGATGCAATCACGCATCATCGGTTTTAGTTTAGCTAGCTATATTATTTTGAAATAAGTGCAACCATTAAAAAAGAAAGAAAGAAATTAAAGAAAATGATCACTGCACGAATTAAAAGCATAACGAAACTTTGGCCAATTTTAAATAAAATTACGAAACCTGATTATTGTATTGCGACATCTTATATATAATAATGTATACTTATACATTTTTTTTTTAAAAAAAAAAGCTAAAAATAAAAATATGAGAATTCATGGAAAGAAAAGGCATGCAAGAACAGTCAAAGAAATCTGCTTTCGGTTTTAGGAAGATTTGATGCAAAAAAGTGGAAGGAATAATATATGGGAAGCGCAGAAAGTAGGGCTACTTTGTGTGTGTATACACAATACATAGTAGTAGTAGCTGATCATTCAAAGAGTATAAATCAGAAAATCTATCTATTTATCTGAGATACTGACAGACACTTCGTAATCCTTCTTGATGAAAGGCCCTCGTGTACCTACTGCTCCTTTCTGTTCAATCACTAAAGGTTACTTCCTTTTTCTCATTTTTCCCGGTATAATATATTCACCATTTATTTTATAATATATATGTGTGTGTATGTATGAAATGATGGAGTTATTTGGATATGTATATTTGGTAGGGATTGCATAAACCCTAGCTAGTTTTAGTATACTCGTGTGTATTTAAGTTTAAGTTTGTTGTCTCTTTTTAGTACTTGGAAAATTGTAGTATCATAACTTATGACATTATACCACTACAGATGTATATTTAAAAAATGATAAAATGTCTTCCGACAAACAAAAGAAAATTTATAATAATGACTAAAGCACATTTTTTTGCTCATAATTCTTTTCTTGCATTACCAAAACAAAAAGTCTTTGTTATTTGAGAGAAGTTGTGTACAAGGAGCAACTAATCATCATCCCTCACTAAATCCTTTCATTTTCTAGCTCGTTTCTCCGGAGCTAGCTAGAGCATGTTTGGATAGTTGAAGTGAGATTCGCCTCTTTGCATGCGCAACAATAACATAACTCCATAACGTCTTCCTGTTCCACCAGTAGAGGCACGTAAATGGTTTAAACATGATATGGTCAAGGTTTTGTACTCAAGATAAGTTTTAATATCTTGTAACTAGGTTTTGATCTCTCTTATTTGTAAAAAAAAAAAAAAATACTACTTGTTTGGTTCCAATATATAAATAATATTTATAGAATCAAAATATTACGCATATATCTTATGTTGAGATGGAAAGGGTGACGAGGATGGAGTATCCAAGGAACAACTTTAATCTCATATACAAGAATCGGATTCGGATTTAGCCAAAATTTTGATGAGTGCTAATTAAGGTTCAGCATGGATACATAGTCATTTACGAACACTTTTTTTTTTTTTTTGCGAGTATTAATATTGATTTGACAAATTTGGCCGGAAAGAAAAGTATTTATTTACCACCTAAAATGTAAAAATCGTTTCAAAAACGAAACTGTGATCTACTGTGCAAGATTTGTGACGAAGACTAGTTCTATTCTACAATAGCCATCGAGAACAAAAGAAAAAATGTGTTGAAAAAACAAAAAAAAATTGAAGGACAAAGACTACTGTAGATGGGAAAATTAAATTAAAAGAATGTAACTATCAAACTAGCACTGCTGGGTAGTATATGAAAAGATAATTTACCTACGGATCCGACAACCTAATGATTTCGCATACAATTTTCAAAGTAGCAATAGATAACCCCCTTCACTATAGAGAATATAATAGACAGGTTACAAGTTGAAGCAATGAAATACCGGGGGCCAATGGTTATTTATTGTTTTATTTTTTTCCCCTTTTATTACTTATTATTTTTAGGATGTAATTCACTAGCTAATTAAGGATCTCCTACATCACTATTATATAAAACTTCCTAAATCACTGTATAAAATTTATCACATTTACCATCTAATTATTACTTTCTTTTTTAAAAATTTTATTCACACATTAGTTTACTATTAGATGAACTCGCCGGAACCATGTGTCAAAATCTTAACAAACGATGAAGAAGGAAGTGGTGTGGTGTAGGAGATCTTCTGTCATATTTACTTATTTATTAAAGGAAAGACACAGCTTATAGACCAAACGGGAGGAAGATTTGGTTCTCGCAAAAATCAAATAAATTCGTTAAGATGATTTAATTTATACTTAACCTCGGTTAAACTGATTGGGAGAATCATATAATAATTGAGTAATATGGTAACCATACATAATGTACACGCATAAGATTGCTGAATTCCATGCAACCATAATGGCATTGTTTCAATCAACTTGAAAAAGTCTTCCAAATTTCATGATTATGAAAGAGTGTGTGTGGGCATTGGATATTTTGGTAGGGTAACTCTCACCTTTGTCTCACTTCTGTTTGTCCCTTGTGTTTTTTTCACTTATTTCTTTTATAGGAGTAGTTCTTTTTCTTGATTTGGTTTTGAGTTGCTAAAATTCCTGGAAAGAAATTATATGTAAACCCAGAATGTTGTGCGTGCAGGTGAAACTTGCCATTCTTTCAACAACTCCCCACATAAATTGATTATTCTTTTCAAGTTTTAGTTAATCATATTAACTCTACTTTTATGAGTTGAAGCCATTATTCTCAACACACGTGCACATCTCCTCATTATCAAGCAGCTGCAAACTCCTACGCAATTTTTATTTATTTATTTTTTTTTTTTTTTGAAAAAGGGGAACCTAGTTAACGTAAGAAGGGAAGCTATATATAAGTAGCCTGGTAATAATATGTGCTTGCTTACAACATCTATTTGTTCCTGTACGATAAATAATAAAAAGAAAAAACGTGAACATACTTACGCTTATTTATGGTCTGTATTCGTGTTCCGATTCCAAAAGCACGTTTTAATTTATTATTTCACCCTCGATTAAATTTGTAATTTTGTATATTCCATTACGGAAATATCTCAGGCCTTCCCCAAAAGAAAAAGTGTAAAAAGATATATAGACGAAAATGATACTACCAGTATGAAAAATTTTAGCGGAAGATACCAGCCCAATAGCAGAGTTTCTTGGAGAACGTACCAGCCCAACTCATTGTTGGGCGGTTGTCATATTCAGTCTATAATTATCTGAGGTCCAATAGGCACCCAGAAGCCATGGAAATGGTGGGTAGCACCGAATACTTGGGCTCCTATTATTCGATCATGTGTAATTTACTCCTGCCTGCTCAAAGCCTTAAACACCTGCTGTATTAGTGCGGTTTGGAGTAATTATGTTGGCACTTCAGCAAGAATCATCCTGTTCTCATTTTCTTCTTCTTGTTCTTCTTTTTTTTTTTTTAATTTTTCACAAACAAGAAAATAGTCATCGATTAACTAGCTTGCTGTGGGGGTCACCAATTAAATTCATTTTCCTTTCTGCTAACTATTACCAACCAAATAATGCTAATAGTAGTGGACCTAAGACATAATGATTGGTACTACTATTATATCAAACACTCTAACACTTACAACTATCAATATAATGATTAAAACCTAAATGTAACATGATCCTAGGCTTCAAACAGTTTGTGATCATGGTCGGGGGAGCAAAATCAGATTTTCTTAATAAACCAAACAATCACACTTTCAATTGATTTAGATTGTTAAGACATGATTAGATAATGTCACATCTTCTCCAATATCCTTTTAGGTTCGCCTTTGTACAAATTAGTACCGCCATTTTATTTAGAACTACTTTATTAAATTTTTTTCCTTAATTATTATATTACTTGCAACATACTATAACCTATCTAAATTATATTTATAAATCTCCTAATGTTGTGTGTTTATTAACATCGTTTAGTGTACATTTTTTTGTATCATACTTGTAAGAAGTAATCCAAAAAAACATTTCCCAATACTATGTGTGAACAAACATATTAATATCTCAAGACGGATTGCCCAACGTTTATAACTTTCTAAGGGTTTTTGGGTGTGGAAAATAGTTTTAAGGGCCTGATTGAGCTAGTTTCCATACTTACTTGGTCCGACCAGAATTAACCCAAAGTAGCAATAGCTAGAGTCATGCGACACGGAATATTCGGCAGACGTAGGGTTTTGGTCCAACCTCAAGAACCCCCCATATATATACGTCTCAAACTCTAATATTAGCATTCTGCTCGCTGCTTCCTCCTCTTCTTCTATTCACTCAATAAAGCAGGTACCGAGTAAATTACTCAAATTAACAATGGAGCAGACCTTCATCATGATCAAGCCTGATGGTGTCCAAAGGGGACTGGTGACTTTTCTTTACAACTGTGCTTTTTTTTATTCAATCTCTTGTCGGTGCATAATAGTATTTAAGTTCAATTTGGTTTTTCTCTGCAAATTTTGCAACAAAATCAGGACAATTTCACGTTATTGGCTTTTGCTGTTAGTGGATTTGTGCTATTCTGATGTATATCGTGGTGTTTATGGCTTCTGTTATTTCACTATTGAAATTGTAAAATTTCTCTGTTCTTTCTGTGTTGATGCATGATAAAAAGATTGTAGCTCCTATCGGATGATGGATTGATTGAAGATAAGCATTTTCGATTTCTGGGATCCGTTTATTGACAAGTATTGATTTGTTTTAAACTTGATTTTTGTCTGCGTGTGTAGTAGTTGCCATGATTTTTTATTTTATTTTTTCCTACTTATTTGCGTTTAATCTTCTAAATCGTGGAAGATGGAAGCCTTTTAAATATGGTAGAGTAGTTATATAGGTAGCTCGTGCAAAACTTCATCGATCCACTGCTTTTTTTTTTCAAGAGTAATATCAATTTATTTATTAGTGGTTTGTTTACCATGCTTTCAGATTGGTGAGATCATTGGCCGATTTGAGAAGAAAGGCTTCACTCTGAAAGGTGAATTCCTTATTTCTTTATTCAATTTTGTTTGTTTTCTATCAGTTAACTTGTATGCAGTAGATCCTTTGTTGGTTACCTTTTTGGTCATTTACTTGATGTTTAAATGAAACACATTGATGTTTCTTCTCTGTTCCTGGATGATAATCTTAGTTACATTATGTAATAAGTAAAGCTGATTAATGTGATTCTGCCTCGTAATTTGTTTTCAACGGCAATTCAAATGAGTTTTAGGTGCTAATGATGCCATTCGGTACTTTGTGAAGTTTGATCAGTCGAGATCAATCTTTATCTCTCTTTAATCGGGTTTTTCCTCTTGGTTAAAGGTTTGAAGTTCATCAATGTTGACCGCCCCTTTGCTGAGAAGCACTATGCTGACCTCTCTGCAAAGCCCTTCTTTTCTTCATTGGTGGATTACATCATTTCTGGACCTGTTGTTGCTATGGTCTGGGAGGGAAAGAATGTAGTGGCTACTGGCAGGAAGATTATTGGAGCTACCAACCCTGCTCAGTCTGAGCCTGGTACCATCCGTGGTGATTTTGCCATTGACATTGGCAGGTTAGTTTGCAATTTTTCATATAACGTCTGCTCTTGTGTCCTCACATTGTGAGCTGTATGTCTGTTTCATGCCTTAGTTTGATCATTTTGAATCGCGGCTTCATATACCTCATTGAATTGGATTGCACCCTGTGAATTCTTGCGTATACTGACAAGTGCTTCAAACTTTGATGATGTCTCAGGAATGTTATTCATGGAAGTGATGCAGTTGAGAGTGCAAGGAAGGAAATTGCTCTGTGGTTCCCAGAGGGCATTACCGAGTGGCAGAAAACTGTTCATCCTTGGATCTACGAGTAAATGATTTGAGGATAGGTGGCTAATGTGCTATTGGGCAGTTTTGACTGTGTTCGGTTTCTTTAGCTTATTATGTATGGTTAATTTCCTTGGCAGTGGAGTATTAAACTTAGCAACGATAATTTGTACCCTTTTTATTGGGGATATTTGTGGTGTTATGAGTGCATTTTTAAGAAGTGCCTGTGCCTTGGTTTCTTCCTGGTTCTCAAGTTAAATTTTTCTTAATTTTCATAGGAAACGAGTCAGGGACTAATGTCTTGTGCCCGTTTTTACTGCTCTTGATTGATGTCTGCTTTAGCTACCGCCTGTTGGGTTTGATAATGATATACTCCCTCCATTCCAAAATAAGTGTTATCCTACACTTTGCATATAGTTTAAGAAACTTTTAAATAGGATAATAAAAGTACTTGAATATCCTTAACCAACCCCATTAAAAAAATGGCAGCTAATAATATTTAACTCTTTTGAGGGTTATTTTTGAAACTTTGAACACAAAGTGCATTGAAATGTAAGAACGATACTTATTTTGAAATTTTTTCATTTTGTTAAAACGACACTTATTTTGGAACTGAGGGAGTAACAAGTAGAAGCCAAATACCATCCCAGGGGTAATTAATTAAAACATTAATCATTTGAGTATCATGGTTTTCAGTTTTTTAGTTAATGAACTCCAACTTTCTAATCCCAAGACTACTCTAGTATTAGTAGTTGGTATATCGAGTACCAGGAATCCTCCTTTCTAAGCTCATGATAATGGTTCCAATAATGTGGCATGAATTCATCCTTCCCTATTTGCGTTATGAGCTATTAAAAGACAAGAAGCAGTGACTGTTTAAGACAAGCAATAGAAGAGCAATGTCCCGCTTAGCTTTTGTTCTGTGGCGATGTGGAAGCTGGATAGTGCCGTTAAAAGTTCTAAAATTCCACAAGGGTCAATCCAACCAAGATGCAGAAGCTGGATAGTGCTGTTTAAGGTTCTGAAATACCACTGGGGTCAATGAACCGAAGGTTGTATTCTTGATTTCAACCTTTAAACATGGAACCCACGTATGCCCATAATCCCGTTGCGTATAAAAGGAGGTTCTACATGAACGAGCCAAAGATCAAGGAGATTGTACATGGTTACCTTCAGATGATCCATTCCTGAAACTCCATTTTTGTCATTGAAATGCTATCGTTCAGACGATTAAGTACATAACACACAGGGCCACAAAGCCGAAGATAGGAAAAGATTTGTAAAAAGGATGGCATAAAGCCATGACTTCACTGCATTTCTGAAAATATCGACTACATTGTCATTACAGGCATGTTTTCCAGGTTTGTGAAACAGAAACAATTTAAATTTTACTGGCAAACTTCAGCGTTCAGAAATACATTTGATATGGCGAAAACACGACCTGTGTCCTTGAGCTAACACTTAATATTCACTTTTTGAACACCTTCGGGGGAATATTCCTATCAAGAACCCTCAAGCATGGTAATTATAGTTACCTACTCCCAACATCCACTGTCGACATTTTTGACCTGGATGTTTCTTGCCATTCCCTGATGGGGAAAAGCAACGAGCGATAACATGAACGATATAACGTGAAGAACGATTATACTTGACAGAGATCTAAACTAAAAGCTAAAAAGGAAAGCCGGTGAAAGACAGAATCACATCAATGCAAGAATCTCGCACAGCAGCAATTTCCATTCCCATCTTTCAGAAAGTCATGCACTACTGTCACTATCGACTAAGAAGACTGTAAGAGGGTAACTCTTCAAGACGTGTTATGTCTTCTTGCAAAAGCTCATTTTCAAGCTGGCGGCGTGTAGCTTTCATCACAGTCTGCATTGGATGTGGAAAGAACTATAAGGGACCAGAAGAAGTTAACGGGGGGGAAAAAAAAAAAATTGACAAAAAGTTCTAGATCCATTAGATGAGTAATAAGTCAGCAGTTGAAACTCGCACTAACCAGACTAGGTTGAACATATAACTAAACTGTCTACCAGATTACTCGATAATTGATCCAACCATCTAGAATGTTCTTCCTATATCGGACCTACTTCTGAATTCCAAAGATAATATGCAGCAGAAACTTCAAATATATCATAAAAGCAGGCTAAAGGAGTTTCATGTTAAAAATTATCAAAGTTGAGGGAGCATACATTGAAGTCCATGTAAGATGCATGCATTGCAAGCCATTGATTGTCCATCAGCTTGAATGTGATGCAGTATAGGAGGTCGAATGCTGATTCGTTCTCTGGAAGGAAAAAGGCCAAATCACAAAAGGTAAGAGAATGCACCAATCTTATGAAATAATGAGACATCAGGGGAAAAAAAAATTAACTAGATTTTAGTATAAAGGGAGACATCAGGTAAAAAACATGTTCCTGATATGGCCAGAAGTACTTCTGGAAAGACGCAGCTGTAATACATTCCATCCTAAATGACAAAATATATGTTTCTGAGTGACAATGACCATAAAATAGCAATTACCTGCTAGGAACTTCAAGAATGTTGCTCCAACCAAGTTCCGAGGTTTCACTGAAATTATCAAAAGGTAGCAGGTCATTTCATTCCCAGATTGTAAGAAGGAAAGATGGTTATGACATAAAGCAGCAAACTCATGAGTTTAGTGCAACATGACATTCAAATCAGCATCTCCAGGCATAATTGCTTTTAACCAGCTAAAACTCAGAAGTTTCATAAGTTGCAAAGCATATTTTCAGAGACGAATCAGGAAATGGCGAGTGGAAGCTCAAAGCATCTACCATAACTCACCTATCATCCTTAAAACAAATTATTATTACTTTAAAACCTCTAAAGGTCAGGAAGACAAAGAAAATCAAGATGTAGCTTGGTTGTTACAGAAGTACATAACAAATAGCGACATACTGTATGTTCAAGCATTTAGGCAAAGGAAAAAAAGATTACAAACCAGCTTCGAGATCAAGCATCTGAATCAGCATAAAGGTGATATTGACTCCTGCAACAGCAAAAGGGTATTCCCACAAAGCTCGATCACCTTCCTGCTTGCGAAGAAGGTCCTGGAAAGATTTCTGAAAAAAAAAAGGGGGGGTCGACTGCTTGAGTAAACAGTAACTAAAACATACCAAGACTCATTACTCATGAAAGAGAAGATTTCTTGCCATACAAGTGAGACTTCTACAGTGACAGACTATTCATAAACAGTTCATCACTCAACAATCTCATATCCCATAGGTAAACACCCTGTACTGATTTATATTGCATCTCCAAGCTACAGGTAGTACATGTTAAATGTCAAGAATACAATTTCCACCCGAAAGAGGATTAAAATGTTATCGCAACAGCTAGCCCCCATTAGATTTCATGTTTACAGGGCATTCATTTTGAAGAACCTGAATGTTCCAGTCACTTGTGGAATATTTGCAACTGATTATTTAGATGGATGTAGGAGAAACTTGAGAGGAGGAAAAAAAAAAAAAAAAAGAAAAAGACAATCATGCCAATCTACTATGAGTACAGAGGACCATTTGATATATCTAATAAAGAAACCTTGTTGAAAGTGGGCAGTGCAAATAAGCAGGTCATATTCTCAGATGAGAAAATTGAGGGGAGGTGGGGGACTAAAAGAAGAAAAATAAGCAGTGCAACTAGTCTTTAAAATCGCAGCTGATGCAAATTATAGAAACAGCAGAGACAGAGAGAGCATACAGGGAAGTTCCTGGCAAAGTACAGCAAATTCTCCAATGATATGAATCCACCACCCCTATCAAATAGCAAATGATTATAGAGTTAAACAAAGTTTGGGGACAAGCGAAAAGTTGATAGAATATATCCATAAATTAGCTACCTGAAGTCTGTAGATGGATCTTTCCCTTGCCAACCCATTTCCTTCCACTGTTCAGATATTAAACCACGAAGCTCTTCCTCAGGGAAGGAAGCGTTCCATAAGGCGCGTAATGCTTCCTACGATACAGATTGGAGTTCCCTCCAGTGAAAAAGTATGAACAGATGAAGGGAACTTAAAAGAAACTATTCATAGCAAGGTTGAGACAGCTCAAAAAGAAAAAATAAATGAAAATCATATACACCCTCAACAACAAACCTGATGTTCAACATTTGAGCTATCATACTGAACGTCAATGCGATATTGTAACCTCTGCAAGCACTCCTCCTAGCAAAACCAACATGATTTTTTTATTTTTTATTTTTTTAAAGAAAGAGTAATTAAAAAGACAACTCCAAGAATATTGCAAAAACAATAAAAGTGAAGCAATTACATGTGGTAGACAAGCACAGAGACACACCAAGTATTGTTAAGCTAGACATGCACAGAGATGTGGAGACAACATCCAAAAAAAGTGAGCAGATAAGAAAATGTCAGCAGTGCTTTCCTCAAAATATAAACTACAGCAGAAATGTCTGAATACTAAAATCAAAGTTAAAATAAAGAGCGAGAGTTAGAAGAACATTATTTACCAGTTCACAATTAATCCAACTGAAATAAACAACTTATTGTTTATACAATAGGCAGGATGATCACAGCTTTGTTTTGAAATAGAGCCCGCAAGACAATGAAGAGTTACACATTAATCATTTACACGAAAATCCATATCCATGGGAACAAATACTGCTTGACAAAATAGCAGCAGACGATCAAGGACAGTTGTGCAACAAAACAAATCTGCAACAAAGTTCAAATCTCAACCAAGGAAACAGCAGGCTTTTGTCGAAAATGAGAATGATACAACTATTCATGGCAAAAGGTGATATAGCATGAGAATGATACGACTTAGCTACTGAAAAATGATGCGGAACTAGAAGACAGATAATTCTTGATTATACTATCTAACCAGCAAAGATTTTACCTGAGCAGGTGTCAAATCAAATGACGGCCTAGCATCACTCTCCCTTCTCTGAGCACAAACACATGAAAGACCTCTTCCAAGCCATGCTGCGGACCCTGCCACAACCTCCGCTGGAAGAGAACATAACAGTTGGAAACAAAAGACATAAGTGCCTCAAAATTGTAAATTCAATCATGGAATACCAAATGCAACAATGAAAACAAAGAAACTTTGAAATCCAACTAATAACAAAGAAGTAAAAGGAAATATATGTTTTCCTACAGCAAAAACTGCACAAGGATCATCTTTGACGAACCATTGCTTAACAAACACATCTAGGAATTTGTCATCTTCAAGAAGTCATGTTACATATTGCTTTAGAAGTGAAACTGGTGACAGATTTATTCAAATCCAGAATGCATTACGATTTAGGTTTGACAACCGAGGATAAGTGAGGCAAAACACAGGAGTATGTCATAATCATCCAGATCAAAATTACAGTTTAGGGGCCATATATAAAAGATTCTTTACGCTTAGGAGATCTTCAGGATTAACTACCCCTTCCTAGTCGTAGGGAGATGCTAGTTGCCAGCAAATGCCAGGTAATACACCAATCAGCTAGTTCAAACCGATGCATCACCATATGTGCATGTAAATGACCTTTGAAATAAGATAATATACATTCAACCACCTCAATCACAATTCAGAGTATAAGAAGAATTTTAAAAACAACTCAGAAGAACCAATCTAAGAAAGTGATTAACAAAGACATGCGTGCAACTCAGTAAAAGCAAATAACAAATGTTTTGTCATGCCATTCAATCTGCCTCATTAACAGGACATAGACATTGTCGTGTTAATCAACAAAAAGTTGTTCATGTATAACATCCTGAATAGCAACTTAAAAATCAGCACCAACTACGATGATGTTACTAAACAATAATAATAAATCAAGTACATACTCCGATTTTACTAGATATGTGCGCATCAAAATCTCAATTGAGCATTTTAGCTGAGGACACCAGTAGTTATAATAAATCATAATTAGTTAATTGATGGAAGGGAACATCTATTACAATTTACAAGTTTTGAAAGTATGAGGACACCAGAGCGCTACAAACACAATTTTTAGCATTTAAGATAACAACAATAGCCACAAATATCAAAAGAGGTAAAAGTTGCAAGCAGCAAAAACTCACCACAAATGTCAAAGGAAGTCGGCATCAACAAATCTAATTTTCAATTTCACAGATCCAAACTCCTACAATTACTCCTACTCCTGACACAAATCCAAGCAACTAAGAGAACTATTTTGGGTAAATTAGAACAGAGAAATCAAAATAAGACAATATCCGAGGGTGAATAGCAGGGGTTTACAATGAAAGGCAACTGAGGTACAAAATGACCGGAAATTAGGCATATACATTTCTATATTTAAACGTACAGGTATACTCATGGAAAAATTTGGGGGAAAAAGAAAAAAGTAAAAAAGAAAAAGAAGTTCAGTCGTAATTTGTGAGGGGAGAAAAAAAACAGAGAACATACAAGAATGGCAGGTATTACTGTTTCCTCGCTCGAGTCCGTGAGAAATCCTCCGCACAGCTACGAATGATCCTTCTCTATCATCCATCACCATTTTCATCCGCCTAAACAAAAAATGTCACTACAGGCTCATCATTACCGCAAATCTCCAACTCTTCGAACAAATGCAGAACTAATTTCCGACGCCAAAATGAAGCTAAACTAACATTCAATGCCTTGAAACGAAAAGGAATCACCGCCGTTCCGCTCGAAAACGCAAAGATCTACAAAAAAATCCGCCGCTACCGAACCGTATATAATCTCAGACACCGGATACAAGGCAATTAACTCCGGCAGGGTATAAGATCCGCCTCCGTCAAATCACACACTCTCCATTGAAGCAAATGTTCAATTCAAAAAAAAAAAAATCGAAAAAAAAAAAACTGCGCGTATGTGAAAATGTTGTGTTAATTCTCAAAAACTGAAGTTGCCTCAATATATACAAAGGAGGAGATATTACGTGTATGTATAGGCTGGCAAATAATAATATATGTGTCTGTGTGTGTGTGCGTGCGTGTATTGCCGCCGCTGTGGTGATGGTAAAGCTCGACGGAGGAGAAGGAGGATACGGAGAGATTGTTATGATTCTTCTTCTTCTTTCTTTCCTTTTCCCTCTCTAATATCTAAAATAGGACTTGATTTTGGTGTGACAGTCAGGACAGTGTGTGAGTGTGTGAGAGAGAAAGCGAGAGGAAATGGCGTTAATATCGGGTTTGTGTTATAAAAGGGAAGGAAAACGGAGTGTTTTTCGTTTTAGCTAAATTTTGGCAGAAGATAATCACGACAACCGTTAGTGAAGGACTTTTTTCTCATTTTATTAATTAGTGCCTTTTGCTTGGGCCAAAAAATAAAAATAAAAATAAAAAAACAGCCAGCTTTGATGCCAATTTGTTGCTACTTCAGAATTAATATTCTCGATCAACAGTGCATAAATCCTAATAAATATTGGCTTTATGGCATTTTGACTTTCAATTAACTTACATGCATATAAATTATCAACTCCATAGACAATTTTTACAGTTCATTTTTTTTTTATTGTTGTAGTTCTATAAATGAATGAATCATTAAAATTAAGATGGGAATAATAAATTGATTAGAAATGTTGAGCTAAAAGTGAAAAGTAAGTTGTCGGAGGACTGAATTTTTAGCAAAAAGGCTATCCAATATAAAAAAGCCCGACCACTTTTTGAGTTTTGAAAAGTGAAAATTTTATCAAGATTTCTCATTGATAGAAGAAATGTCTTTTTCTTTTCTTTTCTTTTCTTTTTAACCGTAGAAGAGGCAAATTTTTTTAACAGGAAAAAAAAATAACCACCAATTTTCACTAACACTAACATGATTCGCTCGCAAAATTATTTTTTTTTTACTAGTTCATACTGATATGTATAATTTGGGCCGCTAAGTGACTTATAGTAATATTTTATTTATTATCCTCAAAAAAAAATAATAATAATAAACACGCTTCTTTTGTTATGTGTCAAAAATGCATATTAAAAAAGGAAAAGCATTTAGAATCTTCTTCACCTTTAAAAAATGGACTTTATACATCTTTGATTGTTCAATTGAGGAAAAGTTAGTTAAAAGTTGGTTCATCCAACAAAATAATGAAAAATGAGATACTATAAAATATATATACGTATGTAGCTTGTAAGAATGGGAATCATATTTGAAATTTTAGCTTAAACGGTTGGTATTGTTTCTTTTAGGTTTAGGGTGGTGTTGTATATTAGTGGGGCGAAGGGGGGATCTGATCCCGTTGGACTTCAATATAAAAATACTAGTAAAATAATTAAGTCGCTCGAGTTACGTATTTGGAGTTTTTTCTATTATTGAAAATGTTACCTTTTCTTTTTTCATACGTGGGCTTGACACTTTGACACATGCTTTCTGTTTGTTCCTTTTCATTTGTGGCAAAATTACGTCGACTTGGATGCCATTGCGTCCGACGGTGAGTTTGTCCAAATTACGATAGTGAACATGAGTTTACAATTATATATATATATATATATAATAATTTTGATGTCATTCTCGGCGTAAAAGAAATTACATTTACTTTATTAAAATTATTATATTCGGTAAAATGACATATAATTTCAGGTTACACGGCCATTTCATTTCATGAACATTAATCAGCTTGAAGTGACAAAATTGACTATGTTCTAATTTGACTGACTTAAATTTGGGGTGAATTATAAACAGATACTGTTAAATGAATGAAAATAAAAGAAATTACCTCAGGTTCCCTTGTTCTACATGAATAGATGAAAACTCTTGAACTCAACATATATATCCCATGTGCTACTCCCCTCATTGCCAATTGGTTTTGAGGTGGAACCACATGTGGGCCTATATTTGGGCTTTCAAGATAGTATCAGAGCGGGTTTTAATCCGCGGGCCTGTGGGACTTGTGGGGTGAGGTGGACTGACCCATATTGGGTCTTGAAACTTTGGCCAACCCAAGGAAACAATCCGGGATTTGACTTTGAACTTTGATTGGTCCGGCGGGCGACGGTTTATCCGGAAAAATAACCGATCGCAAGACTGAAAAAAAAAAATCAGAATAAAAATATAAAATTGCCCGTCCAAGCCCATTGGGCCTGAGAGGGGCGTGTTAAATGAATGAAAAGAAAGAAATTATCTCATATTCCCTTGTCCCACGTGGATGGATGAAGACTTTTGAACTCAACATATATACCCCATGTGCTACTCCCCTCATTGCCAATTGGTTTTGAGGTGGAACCACATATGGGCCTATATTTGGGCCTTCAAGAAATACTACTTTCTCACCTCAGAAATTTGAATAGTTATAAAGTATGGATATTGATGTCTCATAAATCGTGAGGATTTGTCACAAAATTAAAGTTTTATTATTCGTAATATTTTGAATTTTATAATTTATAACACAGAAGGAATAAAATTTTTCAAAACGGAGAAACAGAAAGAGTTAAATTTTTCAGAACGGAGAAATCATCACATATCTGTTAACTTGTATGGTGATATTCTGCACCGCAATCACAAATTATCTCGACTATGAATAGTGTGAGCGAGCTTTATCATCAAGATACTGGAAATGTATTCATTGTGAGCATGGAATTTCTCTGCCATAGGACAAGTATATATTTTTCTTTCATCTTACGTTGTCGGTCCTCTAAAGTTTATCATTTTTCATATATAAATCTGAACTATATGCTAAATAATCGCCGTGTCCTTGTTAGAGTTCAATTTATTAAGTTCAGAGAAGTGACAAAAAAAATTTTATTAAGAGAATAAGCTTAATTACGGGTGCAAATTTATTTCATGAGAGTTAAGTGGTTAATGCATTTCACCTTTCCAACACGTATTTAATCATCTGACTATGCTGTAGTGTCCACAGATAGAGTTTAAAACGTAACAAATGGATGAAGACGTTTATTAAAGAGTTGGTATCTTAGGACTTAGAGAATACATATAATTTTGAGATGAATGAATGGTGTGGTCCAAACGGGTTATCAACGGTTTTGTATACCACCGTCCCCTGTAATGATATGATGGTGTTTTTTTAATCTACGAAATATGAATAATTACGTTTTAAGTGCGTCTTTTCTATCACATCAGAAAATAAAATAAATGTATACTAACCTAGATATCATCATATTCCAAATCATGTAGCTAGATGCGCAAAAACATAAACAAACAAAAGAAAAGATACACTCCTTCCGTTCTATAATTATTGTCTAATTTGGGTTTTTATTTTTAGTTTGAATTGTACTAAAAGTGAAATTTCAAACTGGACAATAATTTTGGGACAGAGGAAGTATGTGAATGAGAACAATCCAGTAAGCCATAACTCAATTACAGTTAATAAAAAGAAGTCAATCAAAGAAATCTTATTTGCATATACAATTATACATTTGAAGAATTAAGTCCAAGGGAGCAGAGGACTATGCGCTGACTCATGGTCTTCAACAGTGTACACGAACCAATTAACTAATCAATCACCATATCATTGCGACCAATATCACAAAATCCAGTATTAACACTAATCAAATATCATGGTTGCGAAACTTGGTTATATAGCGTGCATGTACGAAGAATTTATAGGAACTCTGTCGTGAATTTTGAATCCTTGAGCTGAGTCTGGTACTTGCGACGTTTCATTATTTCACGTAAAAAATATTTACAACTATCCTAATTTTCTTCGAACTAAGTTAATTACCACTGGGAAAATATATTGAATTGATGAAAATTTGGTCACATGGGGTGTTGGTGAACGTGGACCAAAGCATGATGGGAAGAGTTCATTTAAAGACATCGACCCCATTTCCACAAACATCGACTTTGTACTTTGCTTCTTGTTGATGGTTACTTGAATCATGATGATGATGATGATCATGAACATTTGCCCAGGAACACACACTTTTTATGTTCTATTTATGTATTAATTAGCTAGTCTTCATTATTTTATTTTCATGAGGGCCTACACGCATGGCCAAAATTTAATTGCTGATATTAGATCATGATCATCTTTTCTACAAAGCTAGCTTCCGATTCCTTTTGTTTAATTACGAGGTTGAAGAATGCGATGCGATCAATCAGCATGCCATGGAATTGAGAAAAGGTTTCCAATTGCTATACTGCTTCCTCTAGCGACTTTTTTTTTGAGACAGAGAGAAGATTGTGATATTACGTAACGGGAGCATCAGTGCAAAATAACTTTTGTGCTATGCCAAAACGTAGCTAGTGTTCTTTTGCATGACAACTAATCCATGGCCAATTGGCCGTGCTTAGCCCCATCTCTCTTCCAAAGTGGTTTCTTGATAGGTTCACAAAAGGTCGAGGATAACAGATGATGGTGTATACTTTTTTGCTATTTACTTTAACAAACCGTGAAACGAAAGCATGACTGTCTATGATCGAAACTCTTTCCTTATATATTTTCGTCGAGGCAACGACGAATCGACGATAGCGAATTCCGGTGAGTAAGAATGAATTAGTGGTGATGAAGACTACAGCCAAATACTTAAAAAGAATATTCTATTTTGTTCTAAAGTAAGGTCTGTTCTTAGTACAAAAGTAAATAAAAAATCATAATGCTGTTTTCAATTCTTTTTTGGTGGGAGGAGGACATAAAATAATCTACATCGATCTTTGTCCCTGTTAGCCGAGGACAATGACTTGAACAGGACTCTTCCAGGGATATTGGATTTGATGTTGAACGGGACACAATATTTCATTCATTCTTTAATTATTGATGATTCATTTGTACTTGAACTTCTACATTTGTAGACTTTTGAGGGGGAAAAAAATGTACTCTAAGAGATATCCAACAGATCGAAAAGACGACGTTGTTATAAATGGGAAAAGGAAAATGACATATGAAGAAAAATGTGATTAACAAAAATCCAGTATTTTGTTCATATAATTAAACTAGCTGACTACATACATGTTGCGTAGGTATAGAATATATAAAGATATATATATATATATGGTATTAAGTTAAATTAAGATTGAGTCAAAGATTATATTGAGAAGGATCAGATGTGGCTCTCATGTTTTTGCTTTGGACACTGAGAATATCACCTGCTTGCTGTGGGTGGCCAATCCAACATCTAACGTGGTTAAGTGGAGGATGTCACTTCATTAAATATTTGTTCATGAAATATAAAAATCTCTCCTTTATTTTTTTTTTCTTCTCTAGTTTTCAAGAACTCTTGGAGTACGTATATATATATATATATATATATATATATATATATATATATAGGAGGAAGAATAACACAAAGCACAAGCATTGTGTATGAAGGCTGAGGAGATATTGATGAGGCATTTGAGTGTATTATTCCAATGACAAGCATAATCGAGATATATATACACTCTAGAGGTCAAAGATATGTCAAAGCTACATTACCTCGTATAATAAGATCCAGGTTTTGTATAATACATAATCAGGAACGGTTCCTTAGATTCTATCCTGGTTAATTATTCACCCATTTTGTCCCTATAATCATAGTCAATTAGGTAAAATTCTCCATCAGCGTTTGAAAAAAAAAATAAAAATTCAGGTTTCTTATATGGTTTTATTGTACTCCCCCTTTTTTTTTTTAGTTTTAAAAAGTTCATATTCCATTTAAAGATATTATACAAAACTGGAAACTCAATGTACGCACACTATTCATTTGAAACAAAGATAGTAACAAATCTATATTTTTTTTATTTTTTTCCTTCTTTTGGAGGGAATGGGTAGAATTTACATAGTTCTTTGGTTCTTTACACTATTCATTTGAAACAAAGATAGTAACAAATCTATATTTTTTTTATTTTTTTCCTTCTTTTGGAGGGAATGGGTAGAATTTACATAGTTCTTTGGTTCTTTTCAGAGGATCAGGGTGTTTAGTTGATCTAGGGCCTAGGATCCAGAGAACCATATGATCATACCCATATGTAAACATTATAAATTATTTATTCATTCAACAAAAATGAAATATATTTTTTTATTGAAAATATAGTTGCTAAAAAGAAAGAAGGGGAAATTATTGTTAAGGGCGTTCGAAAGATGATAATTATTAAGAAGGGCATGACCTTTATTAACTAATACTCCCTCCGTCCTATAATTATTATCCAGTTTGAGTTTTTATTTCTAGTTCAAATCTATAGTATTATTATACTAATTACTAAGAGAAAGACCAGAGAGAGAAAACAAAAAAAAAGAATTCTAAAGGTGTCATATAGGATAAAATCCTATGTGTCATTTTTCTAATGGTTGAGTCAAAAAATATTTACAACAATTATACTAATAGTCCTTCAAATTTTATGTAAATAAAGTTGTATCAAATGTTATTTAAAACTATAGTTTAAAATAGGAAAATAAAAATTAATTAAATTTAATGGACGAGATTAATGAACATTAATGCACCAGAATTATTCCCTCCCGAAAAGAATCCCCAAAGTTACTACTGGACTCATTTAATTAATCTCTTAAAAAGAAAATCTCCTTCCCAATCATGTAAATCAATAGACTACAATTCAAAAAAAAAAAAAAAACCAATCATTCAACATTAATGTTATCTTTAAAATCTTCTCCAAAAAACATGACCCTGTATTTTTCGTCAATATAAAAGAAAAAAAAAATACAAAACTTGCCTTCAATATATAGTATTATACTAAGAGAGAAACCAGAGAGAGAAAATAAAAAAGAATTCTAAAGGCGCCACATAGGATAAAATCCTATGTGTCATTTTTCTAATGGTTGAGTCAAAAAATATTTACAACAATTATACTAATAGTCCTTCAAAATTTATGTAAATAAAATTTTATCAAATGGCATTTAAAACTATAGTTTAAAATAGGAAAATAAAAATTAATTAAATTTAATGGTCGGGATTAATGAACATTAATGCACCAGAATTATTCCATCCCCAAAAGAATCCCCAAAGTTACTACTGGATTCATTTAATTAATTTCTTTAAAAAAAAATCTCTCTCCCAATCATATAAATCAATAGACTACAATTCAAAAAAAAAAAAAAACCAATCGTTCAACATTAATGTTATCTTTAAAATCTTCTCCAAAAAACATGACCATGTATTTTTCACCAAAAAAAGAAAAAAGGTACAAAACTTGCCTTCAATTATTACTAAAAGGATGAGATTTAACTATAATTAAATGTTATCTTTTGAATTTCAAACCAATGCATTTATTTGTATAATATCATATTTACCCAAATAAATATAATCTTTTCTTAATAATATCTCAAAAGTTGTTATAAACTTTATCTTTATCGCTGAAATTTTGGATAATCAATTATCATCAATCCCAATTTATCTCTATTTATTTCCACTTTTGGATAGTAAAATTTTGGATGGTAAAATATACTCCAAAACACCTATATTACTGATGGATTATAAATAAAAATAGTAAAATTCATTTTACACTTTTCATATTTTTTTGTAGATTTTTTATAATATATATAAATAAATTCAGCGCATCGCGCGGGTTTATCATTTAGTTATACTAAAAGTGAAATCTAAAAATGGATAATAATTTTAGGACAGAGGGAGTATATAAATAAATATATTTAAGTGGAGTTAATATTATTTTCAATCATCAATTTTACTATCATATCCTTCCTTCTTCTCACCCCTAATATTTTTGGCAATTAATCATCTCCGATCAACTTCAATCTCGAAGTTGTCACTATATGTCCCGGTCAAGACCCATTATTCATGCCTTCCCGGGACTTTACCTGCTCAATCAGTTCCCAAAAACAGACTATGGGAGTTCGACGCTTCTAACCAATTCATAGATTAAGTTGGTTTTTATGTGTAATTTTTTTCCAACAGTGACAAAGCTCAGAATAAGCATGCTTTCCAGCTGCATCTTTTTCTGGTTCTCATCAGTGCCACAAGCCGCAACAAAAGTTTTACCAACGTGTTGGAAAATTAGTTTACGCCAAAAAACTGTAGTATTATAATGTTGAAAATTAGTTTGCGTCAATCAGTTCCCTACATGTTTTTTCTTTTTTTTTTTCATATTTGTAAGGTGTCACCATCTGTAACGGTGACTAATCTCCTCGCTGAATTATAGGCACTTCGGTGGGTAAGATAGCTGGTCAAAGTATTTAAAATTGTTCCATTCTCATGACGAGATTCGGACTCTCAATCTATGGTCAAGGGTGGAGGAGTTCCTTCCACTCCACCGCAACCACTTTGGTTTCAGTTCCCTACGTGTTGAAAATCAATAAATGAATTATAGTATTGGGCTCAATGTGGAGCATCTTGTTCCCTCCTTGACTCTGGGCTATGCTGTAACGGGATCCTAGACTCATAAGTGGTTCCATTTAGGCCTGCAATTGCTTCAAACTATAGCTAGATAATACCTACCTATTTGTTTTCTTTTTCTCTTAATTCTAAGCCATATTTAGCAAATTGAATTTCTGTCAACCTTAATGAACAAGATCTTTGTTATGGCTGGTAAATCATCAATAATAACTGTAACAGCGATAAAACACATATACGTGGTTTGTACTTTTACATATTATCTCACTGTAACAACAATAAAACACATATATGTGGTTTGTACTTTTACATAGTATCTCATTATATATTCTCCCTGTCTCAAATAATTGTCCAATTTAGTTTTCATTTATAGTACAATTTGTATTAAAAATAAAATTTAAAACTGGACAATTATTTCGAGATAAATGGAGTATTAAGTAGTGTTAGACTTGACACTTGAGGTTCCCATGTGTAACATAATCAATTTCCAAAACAACATTTATGCCTTAATTATTAGATAATTTGGTTCTGTGCCTTTAATGGAAAAGTAAGTTGTCGAAATAATTCGTGGTTAATTGGAATTATTCTATAGTAATTCGTGTTGACTAATCTGAGAAATGCTCTTGTCCCGAGTAAGGCACAAGAGATAGTGTCATTACTACTAGTTTTATTCTCAACCTTTGAATCATGTCAACTGATTAAATTAAGTTAGCAGGAATGAGGTTGGAGAATTGCATAATCTAGCATATAATGCATGTCTTTGTAATAGTTTAGATACTTCTAATTAATATACATGTACCATTTTTTTTTAAAAAAAAAAAAACTGATGAGGTCTTTCATAATCAATGGAACAATGAGTTAAGCACATCACAATAAACGGTACTGGAAAATTTGTTTGTAGATGATTGCGCAGAACGTTGATTAATTTGTCCATCAAAATGGTTACAATACTTTGTTTGGACTCTCAAAAACATTGCAAATGTTAATATTCTGACATATGATCGATTCGGTTTTTTATTTGTTTGGATTCTCTAAAACCTTAACAATTGAAAATTAAGCATCAAAATTACTTTGGCGCGAAAATTTTGAAAACTATTCAGCCAAATTAAAAGTCAAAGTCAAATTTCCTTTGGCGCTGGACAACAAACTCGCTTTCGGGACTTTTGGGAAAATCAGGTGAAACGAGATTTTGCTTAATTTCCTGATTCATCAAGTCCTCTTTGCCACTCTTCAAAAGAATAATAATAATAATAATAATAATAATAATAATAATAATAATAATAATAATAACAACAATAAGCCTCTGTAAAGAGTTGTTATACAAACCTATAAAAAATACCTTCTAGAAATTTGCATCCGTATTAAAAAAAATCTAAACAGTTGTACGAAATTTTGCCGCTTATCCCTTTGGGATTCTTAATCAAAACTTGTATTCTTCCCCCCCTTTTCATTTTCTCAGAATAAACAAAATTATTTTTCAGGCTAAACTATAAATGACACTTAATTCCTATAAAATATAATAAAGTAATTCCCATTTCTAAAAAGGTTGACTCACCGAAACCAAAATGATAAAGGATGCCAATTTGCTGAGTAGGAAAAAATTTGAACCAAAAACGGTACGTATTAGTTGGCAGAGTGCATGAAAACCCTAACCCCAAAAGATGTATCTTCTGACCTTGAAGAGGAACCAACAACGTTATAAATTCACCCGAACACAAAATAAATTTTTTTTTTTTTATCAACATCATATATATCTCCTGAATTTTTGAAAGATTTCTGAGAAATTAAAATTTGAGAGAGGTGATTGAGGATTCAACGAGATGTCGGGATCATCGGATCAATTGCAGTATGGTTGGGGCCCCGGTTCGGTGTTGATGATGATTATTGTGGTGTTGTGCCTTCTGTTCTTGCCGTTGGGAATGGGACCTGGGCTGCCGGAACCGCCCGCGCCGTCCGTGTTACTCATCTTTCCGGTCTTCTTGGTTGGCATCATTGTCTATCTCTCCCGCGCCAGTAACTAGCTTACGTTAATAAATTATTAGTAACATTATGATGAATGTATTATTAGTATCTTACTGGGGTCTATTTGGCACTCTTATATAATAACATCTTCCTTTGTACTTCATATCAATATGTTAGTTTGTGTCATTAAATAAAATCACTGTATTTATATTGTTACTTCACTTTATGTCCTCTTCCCTTCTGAATCTGATAATTATCATTACCTCATTCCAAAAAATAGTTCAATTTGAAAAATAAAAATATAAAAATTAGATAATTTAATCTTACACACAAATTAAAAATTAATATAAAAATTTGAATAAAGTTTCATGATTATTCTCAATTTATAATAATTAATTTTAGAGCTATACCAATCTCGTAAGTTTAATTTTTAAGATTAATTTTTGTAAAATTAGACCATTTTTATGGTACAGAAATAGTACTTCATTCTTTTTGATTGTTTCTTCATAATTTTTTATTCATGATTGTGATTAATAATGTATGCATGCGATTGTTGAGCCGGAAATATTTTTCAATGGAGATTTGAGAATAACATATATCAATCAATTAATTTCTTGTCAAATTTATGAGTTGACGTATACACGTGATTTGTATATATTTTATACGTGATTTGAACGTAAATTACATTGACTAATATCAGTTTCAGTATAATATACATTTAGATGCAAATTAAGATCACATGTCATGATCAAATGGATAAATATATTTATTAGTAGTGATGTTTTGAACAATAAATGATACATAATAACATAAAATATTAAATAATTATGTGATCAACAAAATATAACATATCTAAAACGATTTGCTAAAAAAAAAAACACGGATGATATTTTTAAGACTTTTCAAAACTATATACTGTTTTAAAATTCTTGAAATTTAGTGGGAGCACGTGTCCCCCATACCCCATTGTAAATCAACCATGTAATATGTAATTTTCATGTAAGAGGGTTCATCATTTTGTCACTTTGATAAACCTCACTTATAATAAGTAATTGGGAAAACTTGCATGAGAGGCGGTGGAAGATATGTAATTAATAAAAAGGGCGTTATTTTTAAATAATTTTTATTAGCATTATAATCTCAATTCCAAACATGATTTTAATTCTTAATCTAATCAATTTCTACTCATTTCAATTTTTCATAAGTAAATTCATATCTATTTGCCAAGTTTAAGTTTGATAACATATTAATATACAAAATTAAAAATGTTATAGGAAAAAAGAAATAAGTAAATTATTTAAAATACAAAGGTTAATTGTTAACAATTTTGAAAATTCATTTTTCTTAGACAATATTGATATTTAAAATATAGAAGGTCCACAATCCGCATTCCCCATCATTCACGATATCAAGCTTCTTTTACAACATTTTCCTAGTGTTTCCCTATTTTGGGTTAGTCGCTTAGAAAACTCGTATGCTCATGAAATAGCTGATTGTGCTAAGTCTTGTACTGTGCGGGACACCTTTTGGTCGTCACCACCAGAATGGTCCTCACTCAGTGTTGGGTGATTCTAGCTTTCATCATAAAATGATGCGTTTCTTCAAAAAAAAAAAAAAAAGCTTTAAATGAAATTGTCCAAAAAAAAAATTACAAAAGCTCGTGGTTAATTGAACCCTTACAACATTTTTTGTAAAACTTTACTAATCTATTTTGCACTTTATGTCACCCATTTTTTCTAAAAATATAATAAATAAAATGTTAAATATTTATTTTCTCCATTGAGTGTTTAGTGTAGATGTAATATTCATAGTCGCATATCTATAGTATTATATTAAGAGAGAAACTAGAGAGAGGTTTCAAAGATAATTTTTACGCCGCCAATAAGATAAAATTCTATGTGTCAATTTCTCAAAATTTGGAGGAAAAAAAGTTTCAACATTTAGCTAATAGCCCGTAAAAATATTGATTAAAGCATGTTAGTACATTCACCATAATTATCTAAATTAATTAACAATATATATCCTATAACTATTGATCTCACTCCCAAAAATCAAGGTAAAAATTAATAACACAATCCCATATATTTTGTGCACTTAATTAATATTAAATATATCTAATAACTATTGAACTCATCCCAACAAAAAAACACACACATTCAATTTGAATAATTGTGTAAAGATAATGCGTGAATCATTGATACTAATTATTACTATCCATTTTCAAATTTGAATTTAATTAATGTATAATTTTTATCATCTATCAAACCGTAAAGGAAACTTGCAAAAAGATAAAATTAAATGATCTCTCAAATCACACCATTTAAATCATATAAAAATACGATAATTAGTATCTTAATCATTAGTCGTAGGAAAATCGATATATAAATATTATTTGATCGAGATTCTTTCTACCCATTCTAATATTTTTCGGTGTTTAAAGTTTTTATTTTCGTTTCTCTGTTATCTTTTCAATAATCACTCGATTCTCTCCCCTCCTAACTTTGAATATTTTGGTGTTTATATCTAGGTATATACTGAGAAAAGGAGATGCGCTTATTATCATCATATTGTTTAAGGTATTATTGGATTACTTATTTATAAATGAGATCTGTAAAGCCTTGAATTTTATTATTTTTAAGATTAACATGATTGATTTTTCTGATTGATTTTTTTTTTTTTTGTGAGAATGGACTGTGACTGTTGTTTATCTTCTCATGATGGTATCATTATAATGGGAATACTTCTCCGAATGAAATTACACATCAAGCAATCACGAGAATTTCTTCATTTTTTTTAATAAATTGGTACAATACTTTGATTTTAATTTTTTTTTCTTCTTTGTATCATTCACATTTATAGTGTAAAAAAAATTCTCTTTCATTTTTCATGTGATCATGTCATTACATTTTTTGTTATTCAAATTTTTAGTAATTATTATTGCGCTGATTATGATTTATACACATGTGATTTTTTTAAATATATTTTATAAGTAATTCATAAAAATATTATAATCAAACCCGCACATCGTGCGTGTATAATATCTAGTGTAATACTATAATACTCAGGAAAAAAATATGGAACAAAATAAACATTCAAATTTATGAGAAGTAAAAAAAAAAAATTGTTTTAAAAATATAACTTAAGTTATGTTGGGGATTGGAACACAAATTATTTAAAACTATTACCCTCTTTATGAATTATTTATTCTCCACTACCCTTATCCAAATTTTTCCTAAGTAATTCTTTCATCTCATAAGCACAATAGATAATCTTGAGAGTTAAGAAGGAAGGAATTAGTCTGTGAAAATATTATCTATTTATAAATCCAGTCTATATACTAAAACAGAATCCCTTGGAAAAGTCCCTTATACCCCTTTTCCGCTCATTTTACCCACTCCAACTGATGTGTCATTTTTTGGTGATTTAGAATTAATTTTATTTTTTCTATTTTACCTCCTTAGTTTGGATGACTGATGCGCCAAAATTTTTCATTATTTCTTAGATTTTTTAAATTCCTTTTCTTTAGTTTAATACTGCATGCAGCATTGTTCTTTGTGTACTGAATTGATTTTCATGCTTTGTAATAAACAAATGCGTGTTTAGATCATTTTTTTCACAACATACATGTTCCTTTTTGGGTTTTGCCCTTTCTCTTCTAATCCTAACTCCTTTCCCAATTTCCCCCCTCTTCTCTATCATATAACAATAAGTTCTAACAAATAATTTGTGTTAATTAGTAATAGTAAATAACAAGTAATGGTTGTATTTGTATATACTCATAAACATTGCTCATTAAGTAAAAATTATTTATTTTTGTAATTTTTTATTTAAATTTATTTTTATCAATAAAGCCAATGATACATACGAAAAATTAATGGGGAGCCCGTGATTATACGGGATCTATCTAGTATGATTACGATAATAAGATGAGTGGAAATACATATCTGAATTTGGTTACGGATCCTTTAAAGTGAACACGTGTATTCTTTTCTCTTTTGGAGCCTGAAATGATGAATGTTTCTTACATATGCAACATATTAAAATGTGAATAATCATTATTTAGTTGATTGTTTTTATGCTCCATATTAACGAGAAGAATTAATTATAGAGTCTAGAACAGGACTTAAAATCCTCACCAGATAACTAGGATTGTTTAACTGGCCGATTCTCCAATTTACAGGTCAATTGATTTTGGTTAATTTTAGTTTTGTCAATTTCGAAATAAATCGATTAACCAATCGATTACGTAATAGGTTTTATGGTTTCGGTGAATCGGTTTTCAATTTAGTTACTTGTTTTTACCGGTTTAATTAAAACTATTTGTTATATTTTTTGGACAAATGTAAATAATATTACTCATTTTTTTTTAATTTTTCTCTTTTAATTTATATAGTTCATATCACATTTTCAGGCCGATCAAATAAAAAAAATATTTTTAAACTTGAGTACAATAAAACAATTAAACTCTTTCCTTTTTATAATAGTCTACCAAAGAGCATATTATTATAACAAAAGTTTTTAGTAAAATAATTTGAGAAAATAAAAAATATTAACGATATGGAAATATAAGACGTAGAAAGTTTGTCTGCGTTTATAAATTTTAATTAATATATTCGATTATTCAATTTAACCAAACAAGGTATAAGCAAAATCGAAAACCAAACCAATTAAACGGTAAAAAACCGTTTAATCAAGACCTCTTAAACGATCGATTAATTGGCTTATATGATTTTCGGTCGGATTAATCGATGTCGATTATTTTTAACACCCCTACAGATAACTTCCCCTTTACAGTAACTAATAAAATAAAGAGGCCAATCCTGAATGAACCTAATGCGTACATACCATTTCAGAACAAGATAGGAATAAACGGGTCAAATATGCATTTGATCCTAAACCCAAAGGACAAAAATTGATATATTTGCTCTTTCTAGTACTATCTACTATTCTACTCCACAGAGTTACTCTTTGCCGTCCGGTTGGGAACGAACGCAACAAATTGGCAACACCGTTAAAAACTTATACACGATACACGGGTTCATCTTCTTCGTTTAATCCATGGTAGGTTCCTTCAGTCCCATCCATCCAATTTGAATCCTCATTTAACAAAAACACAAATTTACTTGCTTCAATCAGTATAAAGAAATGCAATCTCCGTCGATGAACACTTGCCGGGCCACTTCGAGTTTCATCCATCCTAAAACCAATTACAAATTGAATCACTCATCATCGTCATGTTCATCGTTTTCATTTTTTCCTTCACCCGGCTCTTGCAAATTTAAACCCTGCCCCTCCATTTCATGTAGCTTCGGAAGTAAGAATCGGGAATTTGTGGATAAGGGTCGTGGGAATAGGGAGGGAGTGAAAGTGAAGCAAGGGAAGGAGAATGTGTGGAGTGTGGATAACGAGATGGCCAAGGCGGAAGAAGAGAAATCCAAATTCAAGCGAAAGAAGGGGAGAAGAGGACGGAGAATGAAGAATGTTGTGAAAAAGAAAAGAATTGGAGATGGGTTCATGGTTTCTGGTGCTATGTTGGTGGAGGTTGAAACGGTTTTGCAAACTCAGGTAACATCAATTCTTTCTATACATATAGGAAGGGAGGCTTGTTTTTTCTTTTTTCTTTTTCTTTTTTTTTTTAAATTTTAATTTTTTTTTTGTCTTAATTCTTTCTAGTTTTGCTAAGTATGACTGTTGCTTTCCTACTTTCTAATTTGTTGGACGTGGTTGTTGTTTTGAGATCCTCTGAAGAAAATCGGATGGGTATTAGTGGTCGATGTTGCTGTTTGTAGGTTGTTATGTGCATGAGTTCGAGAAACAGGGTAAAGTCTCATTTCTTTTTCACTGCAGACCGTTCATTGGTTTTTTGCTTATGTCTGTTCAATTTGATTGAATGCAAGAAAAAGATCGAATGATTCAACTCCATCTGGTTTGCCTTGAGATTTTGCCTCTTATGTCCTTCAGAGACAAAGTTTTATGTTTACCCTTGAAGTGCTAAGTGCATAGGACTTTCTGTATTAACCGTCAACTGGCTGTTTATTTTTGTTTCTTTCATAGATCTTTTGTAGTCTTTGCAAAGTCTTGTTTAGATCGATTTGTGGCTCTATCAATAAACAGTAGTTTTTGTGTTATTTTTTTTTCCCGATTGAACTTGAATGACCCTGAGTCTGTTGATTTAAGTTTTACTATCATCGTTCTTTTGATTTACACCTTATGGATTATGATCCCACATATTTAAAAACATTATACTTGTCGAATTTCATGCAACATGGACCATACACAGGAATGAGCTAAAATGGCTGGAATGCAAATCATATAAATGATACATCTTTGCCAAGAAGCACTGTCTATATTAAGCATATACTTGAGTTAATTTAAGTTTGTGTTTTATTGTACTCTCTCAGGAACCTGTCATTCGTCCTGCGTGGCAAACATTTGCAAGCAGTGTAAGTGGTATATGGAAAGGCGTAGGTGCTGTTTTCTCCCCCATCACTGCTGAGATGGAGCCGATTGACGTTGGTAACAAGAACGAGCTCCTATTTGATTGTTACACTTTGTCCCGTCTGGAGGTAGTCCAATCTCCTTCTGATGGACAGATAACTCAAATTAATAGGAGAATAAATTGGGTTACTTTGAACCCGTATGGCGAGCTTCAAAATCAAACAGAGAAACCTGAGGATGAGAATGCTACTTTGTTGAAGAAAAAGACATTCAACAGAAACAACAATCTGCCCAAGTTTGAGTCTTATAATTTTGGGAGAAGTGATGTTATGGAAGAAGATGTCATGAAGATGGAACCTGGTCTTGTTTTCTTTGAGGTAACTATTGTTTAAGTCTTGCCCTTAATTTTCTTTCTTGTAAGAACAAGTTCCTGTAGACCATAATAATGTGAAAGCCTATTTGTATACTATTCGCTTTATATGAGAATGCACTAGGCTCTAGTTGATTAATTTATCTCATGAGAATACTATACAATATTTCTTTGCCATATTTACTGAGGGGGTGGTCATTTGTCAGGATGGATCTTATTCAAGAGGCCCAGTTGATATCCCAGTTGGTGAACGCGACGAATCTAATTATTTCATTTCTCCTACCTACAAGTTTGAGCAAGTAAGCTTGTCTTCATACTGTGCTTTTAGTCTTAGGGTCATACAAACATTTGTCTGCATTTTTGCTAGCAATTGACTATGTTTGCTGCGTGCTTGCTTTGAGTCCATGTTAATGAACTGAATACTTTAACTCATGCTTGTTATCACTGCTTGGAGCCTGTAAGTGGAAAGCTTCATTAAGCCACCCTTATTGATTCAAGCAATCATTGCTCCAACTACATTCTTTTTATTTGTATGTTTTACGGCGATCGTTATCTTATTTTTCCCATTTTTTTCTTCTGCGTAGTGTTTGGTTAAAGGTTGCCATAAAAGACTCCGGATTGTTCACACTATAGAGTTTGGTAATGGAGGCTCAGAAATCCAAATCATGAGGGTTGCTGTTTATGAGGAACAGTGGGACAGTCCTGCTAGTATTCCTGATAACAGGTATGCTACTTTTCAATCCCCACAGGTTCATTGAATTCATAGTTACACTTGGTTTTCATGAATCTTAAATTGTTTATGTGTATAGTCGAATTCAAGTTCATACTTTATAATTACTCTTCGTTGGATTCATTATGCAGGTCTTTGTTCATTTTTTTACTTGTAGATCCTTCTATGTATGAATGCTTCAAGAGAGATTGTATTTTTTACTAATTTTTGCATTTATATGGTGATTGATACTCTTTGCTTTAAGTGGGAGTTATGCATCAATATTGGGTCTTATCAGTTAGGATTGTTGAGCATTACCAATCTGATTTCCTCTATGGGGTGAGTGGACCTGAGGAACTCCACCTCTATTGTAGACTGTTAGGCTGTCAAGTCTAGTTAAATGGTTTGGAGGAAGAGGAGGATGAGAAAAAGGATGTTACAATAGAGCCCACTGAGAAGGAGAGAAGTTCTGAAGCTGTATCCTGGAAGGTTTTTCTTCAATCTTGAATTTGGTACAGTTGTGACACAAAAAAAAATAAAAATAAAAACAAAACTAATAAAAAATTCAAACCTTGATAATGGCTGCCACAGTCTAAGATTTTCTCATTTTCTCTCAAAGATTTGTAGGTTCGCATGTTTCAATATAGAATGTTAACGATCTTTATTATGGTGCTTTAGATGATCAGATCATGTCTTTGTTTTTTGCTCTTCCTTTGGGACTTGAATATCTGCATCTGTCTGTTGATATGGATCCACCTTTGTTCCTCTTATATACGAGGGGGAAAAAGTATTTCCTCTGGGTGAGAATGTTTTGTCTTGTATGCACCAATATCTGTGTTTTGATATTTGGCAGTGAAGTGGCGTTGGATATGCAACCATTTTCTCAAAGGAGAAGAGTTCAACCTTCAGAGTTAACTGGCTCTTGGAAAGTTTTTGAGGTGAGCGCAACACCTATCTATGGAGATGACATTGAGATGGAGGAAAGCAGTGGTGTCCCATATGTGTATCTGTGTACTGAAACCTTAAAGAAGCGAAGCTTGCCTGAAACTGTTTACTTCAGAGAGGAAGAGATGCTCGATATGCAGGATGTCACGGTCCTCTGGCTGCCCGGAGGTGTGACAGGGTACGTTGATGTTAAGAAAGATGGTATCCTTTGTATCGGTGTTGGCTGGTATTCAGACGAGGGCATAAACCTTGTCATGGAAAGGGATTATGGAACAGATGGGAAACTCAAGGAGGTTAGATGGAAGTCTGAAATGAAGAGAAGATGGTCTAATCCACCCCCCACGTAGATTCTTTCTACTCATTTTAGGTTTTGGTTAGAGCCACAGTTTGTAAATGGTTTTTTCCCGGGAATCTATGTTGGATTTGCCCTAACCATTCATATGTTGCAGTGATGAATAACTTGCCTTCCAACAACAATTTGGTACAGAAGAAGCGAAAATACAGTAGTAACATACAATCTGGAGCAATTACAAAATTACACATCCAAGTAAAAGTAAAACAGCACTGCCTCTTGCCTAGCACCTCACACAGCCTGAACTAAACTAAGCACGGACTATCAAAGCTGCCAATACAAGCGAAAAGCTCAGCACCAAATAGCTTATGGAGCCAAAACTGCCAGTTGCTGCATTAGTTCCACTAGGCGAAGTTGGCGAGCTGTTGGAAGAAGGTGAACCAGAACCTGACGGTGTGGTGCTTGGAGTGGTTGAACCAGAACCTGAAGGAGTTGATGGGCTGGTGGGGGGAGCAGGGGTGGAGCCGCTGCCGCCTGAATCCTTAACGCTGACGGCCAACTTCATACCTTGGCCACAGTGCGACGTGGTTGGACACATAAAATACGTCTGACCGGCTTTGGTCAGATTGTAGGTGGTGCTGCCTCCAGAATAGGTCTCGAGGGCGTTTCCAGGGTTACAGTTGTCATAGTCATTCTTGCTCACAACATCCACTCCATGTAAACTACCATAGTTGAAAACTACACAAACAAAGTCACAATTTTTGGTCAGTTTAGATAGTGAAAAAAAAAACCTGATAGAGCGATCCACCCAGGATATGGAATTGAAGAAGAAGAAAACGAAAAAGAAACTGCATGAACTAACTAAATGGATGCATGCGAATGAATTAGTAAAATATGTATACCAAGTGTGTCCCCAACATTGAAGGTTTCGCCTTTAGCCCAAGAGTTATAATCAACTCCAGTGTCCCAACCATTACTGCCTCCTACAACATGGCTAATAGCACCATAGACTGCTGGAATTGCAAGCACAAGAAAAAGAGCTGCAACTTTCAGGGCCATTTGCAAAGGCTCAATAATTTAAATGTGGTTTTTTTTCACTAAGGAAAGGTACAAGACTACAATATAAGCATCTATATATATATATATATATATATATATATATATATATACACACAAAATCAAAGAGAAAAGAAAATGAAGGGTTAGTTTTGATTGTTCAAAAGGGGTTGAATTTAATTAGTTTTGGTGATAACTAACCTTTAATTTAATATCGCTTCCTTTCCCATCAATCTACACCAGTTACGTACCTAATGATTTAGAACTTCTTAAATATTTTGTGTCTCTGTTACTTGTGCTTCTTTTTCCAGTGAAGCTTCTAACAAGGATGAAACTGGTAAGTATATGTAACACTTTTACTTGGAAAATTTGTCCAGATGAACGTATGTTATTCGTTGTCTAGTTTCATCATTTTCTTTTAGTACCTCTTAAACATTATTGTACTTAATTAATTGCTTTTCTTTATTTTTTTTTTCTTATTATATCAACAAAATCGGTGATATGTCTATCTATCGGTTTAAAAAATAGCCAAGGAAAAAAATTACTCCAATGCTTGCATACTACCTTTATATAGTTCATCCTCTAACCATAGCATTGACCCATCTATTTGACTTCCTAGATTATTTACATTTACTGATCGGCATTAAAGTGAAGGATGGTTGGCTTGAAATTAACTAGTAAAATATATCAGTCGTTCTCAAACATTACCAAATGTTAGGTTTTGAAGGAATATTAAAACCTAGTCCTCTTTATATCGCCACCTAACCTAAAGAGGTTCCAAAGCATGCATTAACATGGTCCATCCAAATTACTTCCTCAGTCTTATAATAATGATATACTTTTTTTATATTGTCAAAATTGAATTTATGAGATAAGTATCTTCTAAAAATTGTGACGTGCCTTGATAAAAGAATTTAATATTCTATTCATTTCATAATAGTAAAAGTTTAATTTCTAAGATTAAGTATTTTAATTTTTGTATCTACTTTGAAAATATATATAGTATAACACAGGAATGGGGCCTGGTAAATAATTTTTAATGGTTATTGGTTTACTATTATTATTATTATTATTATTATTATTATTATTATTATTATTATTATTATCATTATTGTTATTATTACCTTTCAAAGTAAATTGCGTTGCGTATTGACCAGGGATGTTAGAAAACAACTAGGGTTTGGTTGGAGTGGTTGAATCCTGCATGCATATATTATCGGATCTCCAATCAAATATAAAATTATTGTCAAAAAGTAAATCATCAATTATGAACTGAGGTTAAGGTTGTTTTAATCCTTACTTTCATGTAGCTGTTCAACCAAAAAAATTATTTTTTAGAGACGGAAAGAGTATGTTAACATTATTAATAACTTTCTTTTGTTTTAAAACAATTATTATATTTGAATTTTTGTCGCTAATACAGTTTGTAAAACGATAGATCCAAAAGAGACAAATCATTTCGGGACAAGGTAATTTTAAATAAGCATTCAAATTGGTGATAATTGATTAAAGAACTACCCATATCAATTGGAATTAGATAGAAGAAAATTCACTTTCGCGGGTAAGGGAATGAAACGATTGGACATTTCATTCCGTTTCCAAATGTCGCTTTATATTTTCATGGTACACGCATTAATGGATAAAAATAATTTATTTAACCTAGTGTAGGATAATCTATTAAGCAAACTCAAGTTAATGTCCATTCCTCCGCCTCTTACTATACAATGTCAGAAGTTAGATTTTGTTTTCGTACTGACCTATCTCAAAGTAATTATAATAATTATCTGGTTAATATATTCAAAATTATATTCAGAACAGTCATTTTGAGACGAAAACATTATTATTATCCGTTTCAAACATTATAGCATTGTTTCTAGCCGTGTTTTCCCCCCTTTGAATGTTGGTTTTTGGTACAAATGTCGATAGCCGCCGACTCTCATTAGGTAGCAAACTAAGTTTATTTAAGGATTTATGCAAAGACTAAATGGCTACATGCCACGCTTTTTCGTTAAGTGAAAGTTAGTGTCGCTGCTATTAATTACTCCCTCTGTCCTAAAATTATTGTCCAGTTTCAGATTTCACTTTTAGTACAATTTCAACTAAAAATAAAAACTCAAACTGGACAATAATTATGGGACAGAGAGAGTACTAAGTATTTCTTTATTTGCGAGAGTTCAACAACTCAGGGAAAAAATTAAAGGGGTAATAATTTTCATCTATAAGTTATAGTAATCCCCTATTTTGTGTTTTTATTCATTGTCTAAGTTTAGTTTTCATATTTCATCTTTATAGTACCTTTTTTTTTTCTAGCATATTCAACAACTCCGCCGGCATAAGTCTTTCTTTAATTTCTCCTTAGCCTTCATGCTTCAAACAAAAGTGAGTACAAATTTTGGGGTTTTTTTTTTTTTTTCTAATAACTAGATGTGGGCGGTAAAATGTTGCGAACTTTCTATAAGAGAAGGAATATATGGAAGCCTTTTGGTTTTGGGCAGCTTGAACTCCTCCAATCGAGAGTCTACCTTCCAACCATTACGGACATTAGTTTACAATTTACATTCGTCATTGATATAACTTGTAAACATTTTGAAGTTAATCGAAATAATTGTCTGACTCAGATTTTCATTTTAGTGTTCCTTCCATCCCATAATTATTATCCAGTTTGAATTTTTATTTTTAGTCAAGCCGGCAAATGGGCGGATTTGGACTACTTGGTATTTAATGGTTATTAGCTTAATAGGTAAATATCCATCCATATCCATTAAATTTAATAGATTTAAATGGATGGTATTAAATACTTATGGGTATCCATGGATATCCATAATATCCATGAATACATACCCATAGATATCTATAAATACATTTAGTGAATTTTTTAACATAAATACATATGTTACCAATTTAATAAATATGATCCCAACTAAATAAAACGAAATAATAAATTAATTCTTTCACACCAATATGAATAGTATGAGTCCAATAAATGAAAAATATAAGTGTATATTTTATTTGAACAAAAATTCAAATGTCACGCAGATATTAGATCGACCCATTAAAACTTGATAAGAAACATAAAACTGATTATTCTCTTATATTAAAATTCATGTTTGTACTTTATTTAACCAAAAAAAAATCAAAATTAGACCAATATATTGTGGCCCGGTTATTAGGTCGACACCAACTCGACCCAGTTAACTGTTGCTTGAAACGTGAAAATTTGAAATTCAACGAGTTTGAAATACAAATATAAGTTTTACTTGAACCCAAAAAAAAAAAATTCGCCTGCTTGTCGTGACCCGTTGACCCAGCTCGATTCATGGGTCGATTCAGTTTGATCTATTGGTCGACCCTGTAAAACGTGATAGAAAACATAAAAATTATTAGTCTCTTAAGTTAAAATTCATGATTGAATTATTTTGAATTATTCGCCTGATTATCGTGACCTGTTGACCCAGCTCGATTCATGGGTCGATTCAGTTTGATCCATTGGTCGACCCGGTAAAACGTGATAGAAAACATAAAAATTATTAGTTTCTTAAGTTTAAATTCATGATTGTACTTTATCTTTTTAAAAATTCAAAATACGATACATGTACCGTGGTCTGATTACTGGGTCGACCCAATACGACCCATGGATCGATCCAATTTAATATGGCTCGAAACATGAAAATTGAATTTCAATGAGTGAAAATACAAAGTGTAAATGTTTCTTTGAATAAAAAATAAGAAAAACGACCCGTGTATCGCGACCCGATTACTGGATGGACCCAACTCGATTCATGGGTCAATCCATGGGTCGACCAATAAAATTTAGTAGAAAATATAATTATTAGTCTCCTAAGTTAAAATCCATAGTTGTACTTTATTTTTTTAAAAATCAAAATTCGATCCATGTACCGTGGTTCGGTTATTGAGTCGATCCGACATGACTCAGGATCGACCCAGTTTAGTATGGCTCAAAACGTAAAAGTTGAACTTGAAGGAGCTAGAAAATACAAGTAACAAGTGTAAAATTTATTTGAACAAAAAATAAAAATTCGACTCGTGTATCATGACCTGGTTACCGAGTCGACCCACTTCGATGCATGGGCTGACCCAGTTATACTTGCCATAAATGTAAAAATTCAAAGTCCATTAAGTTATAAAATATACTATTGTTAAAAAATAATTTTATGTATGGGTCAATCCGCGGATAAAAATTTTATAGTAAACCAGTTGATTCACAACCTACGCCAACTCGTCATGACCCAGCCTGTATATGACCCTTCCTTAAATGAGTTGGATTGGGTCGGGTCATGACTTACTTAAATGATGATTGTATAATTTGAAAATCCAATAGACGTGGACTACCCATACTCGTCCAAATAACTTTCTATCCAGATCCACCCAAGCCCAAATTTTAAAGAGATGGACATTTATGGACTAAAGTCCAATGGATTTGGATGGGTAGTAAGTCTGTGGGTATTCTTGTCAGCTCTAATTTTTAGTTCAAATTGTACTAAAAATAAAATCTCAAACTGGACAATAATTTTGGGACAGAGAGAGTATAAATTATAATTATCTTATTTGGACAATTATATTGAAAAAAAAAGAAATACTGTAGTTATCGAGACACACTCTAATTATAGCTAGCAACGTTAGCTCAATGGAATGAACAAAGGGTTGGATTGAGTTTGATACGGCAAAATTAAGCTTCCAGAAAATCAGGCTTTCGTCTTTTTAGATTTTTATCGATCTAGATTTGGAAATGTATGATAATCTGTCTAAAACGTTCCATATATTTGTTTCATTATTACTCTCTCCCTCCGGTTCAACAAAAATTTAATTTTAATTTACGCTTTATAAATAAAAAACAGAGAGAGTATGTGTACATACAGAAATAGAATTGCATTATATATACTTTTTTAACTAATTCTGAAGTTAAATTGTAAAAAATATATTTTAACTTGTACGTATTATTAATTGATACTAGATGCTTGCCCCAGGTGAATGCCCAAGGTGCCGTCTTTACTTTTAAATTGATTAAATAAAAAAATAAATTATCTTTAAAAGAATAAAAAATAGAAAAATACAAAATCGATTAAAAAGGACAGGAACTGAGTTATTACACATAAACCTATGCCGGATTTACAACAGTTACCTTATACCCGGATTTACATAACTCATAAACCAATATCTACAACAGAAGAATAAAAAAAACAAATCATCCTTAAAAAATCAAATTTCCTTCCATTGCCGCTTCTTTTTCCTCTGTTGTAGAAAGAGATGAATTGATAATTGATGTCAGATTTTAAGTAGTTGATTTGAAGGCCCGGGTCTGAGAGAGGAGCAGAATGGAAAAGATCATTTGAGATTGGGTGGCAGTGTTGTTTCACTTGATTTAAGGAGATTTTCTGACATTTGATTTTATCAACTCAATATTATTGTTTTAAGAGATTACTATATACCTATAATTAATGGATTTTTATGTAGCTATAATTAAAGAATTTATTTATTTATTTTATTTAATTCTTTTTTCTGATTAGTTAAAGTGCCACATGTCAAAAATGATTTTGTACTGAAAATGACTTTTGGCGAGAAAGTTTTTATTGTAATGATTACACATGTCATTTTTGTTTGCTGCTTTAATTAAGTACTATATATTTTGATAAAACTTCTATAGCAATATATTTATATACATATTTTTTTTTACAATAGGTTGTTCTATTTCATTGCACTTGCAGGACCTCTCACACCAAATAGTTATATTTTGACATAATTCTCACTTTTTTCTAAAAAGAAACATAGATGGTCCCAGCGATAACCAAATAGTTATATTTTGACATAATTCTCACTTTTTTCTAAAAAGAAACATAGATGGTCCCAAAGAGAATCGAACCCTCAATCTCCTGGTAATAACTATCCACCATCATAATCCCTTAACCATCCCACCAAACCTTCGACGTAATTCTCACTTGTGCAATGTGATTATGCTTAATTAGTTTTGAATGGTCCAGTTAGTCACCTTTGAAGTACAATTCCAGCAATCGGCTGAGGTAGAATTCTTCGCATTTATGAGAAAGACGCAGACTAACCGCGTTACCGTAAGCTTCTAAGATTTTTTATTTTATTTTAATTTTTGTCATTTCGATTGGTCCCTTTTTTAAAATCTAGTGAAAAAAACTTACATTTTAAAAACTGATTTACTTATAAAAACAACAAAATTCAGAATTGAACAAAATGAGGTGTAAGAGTTCTGAGGTGCTACGTTACGGAGTAATCCTAAAACTGTGTCCATGAGTCATGGTTTTTCTTTTTAGGGGGCGAAAGTTAATGTTCCTTAATTTGGTAGGATTGGAAATTCCAAAGCTTTACAACTACACAGCTTACTCCATCTTCTTTCCATTTTTAGAGAAAGTTACGAAATCAAACTTTTTTTTAAAAATGTACTATTATTGACACGGTTACAAGTAGGAGGAGGCGAAACCCGATGAAATCAACCTTTTTACATACAGTTTTGGAGTGTTGCATATTCATGCCATCATTTTCTAAATTAGTAAATACCTATATATATTCAAAATTTATTGAGTGGGGTATTGTGAACTTGGTCTAATTAGGTCTCTATGAAGGCATTACCGTCTTTTTTTTTCTTTTTTTTTTTTTTTTGGGTGAAGGGGTCACCTTCTTCAGTTACGCACAACCGTGGGAAAAATGTTAGAAGTAGAGTCAGTTTTTTGGTTGCATCTTAGGTTGGTGTCGGAAACAAACATTGAACAAGTCGATGGACGGTGACACGGCGGAGGCAGATTGAATACGAAATTCTTACAACTTGTTTGAATCTGGACCCGCCTGCGCTTTTAATTCTGAAGAAAATATTCAGTGTATGCATTATATCGTGTTATAATTAGAATTTTTTTTAATATCATGCTATAGTTAGATGATATGTTATACTATTTTCTCCGTTCTGATTGACAAAAATTTTAGAACAAAAATAAATAACAACTTGACAAAGTATGTTTTACGTTATGGGAAGGGTGACATATTAACATTAGAATTTAGAAGGGCAGTAACCATTCTATTTTATTTTTTTTACCATTTTCGACAATGTCAACAAGTCAAAGAGAGTAAAATATCTTTTGGAAATTATAAATTCTATATATATATATATATATATATATATATATATACACACTAGTGATGTCTGGTCGCCCAATGCGCGACGCTGGCCCAATATATCTGTAGATTTTAGAAATATTTGTATCTGGAAAAAAAATATTTTGTATTTGGCCCGATATATTTTAGAAATATTTGAAGAATTTTAGAAATGTTTTATAAGTGTGATATTTGTATTTGGCATAAAAATAAATTGTATTTGGCCCGGTACGTTTTAGAAATGTTTGAAGATTTTAGAAATATTTTATAAGTGTTACTTCTTAAATATAAATAAATTTGATCAAATATATGTCTTGAAGTAAATGCTAGAAAAAAATATAAAAGCATCTTAATAAGTTTAAATATTAGTAAGATAATTTATTGATGTTCTCCATTGGTTGTGCTAAATCAATACTTAGTTTTGGAGATTTATAATAGCTTTGTAGTTAGCTTCCTCCAAAGGGTATACGCTTAATTGTTGGAACTATTTCTTCCAAAAGTTTATAGGTAGTAAAATATCAAAAATATGATTTTAATACTAGTTAATTGTTAAAAATGGTTGATCACAAATATGAGAATGAAAATAATGTAAATTTGCATGGGTTTCAAGATATAGCAAAAAAGAACTCACCTCACCATGACAAATAAAAAAAAAGTAAAATATAGCCCATTAAAATTTGAGAATTTTTTTTCTGTAGGTAAAAATGATGTATAAAAACACAAATAAACGTAGAAACATTATTCCTTCCCTCTCCACCTCAAATTCATAAAAGGCTTCCCCACAAATTAGTTAAAAGAAGCGACCTGAACTATTTATATGATGAGTAACTAAAAAATGTCCAAAAACCAAATCCAAAAAAGTATATTCTTGAAACCCCGAACACAAAAAAAAAGTGCTTCATTTGCAAATAAAATAATAATAATAATAATAATAATAATAATAATAATAATAATAATTGGTCAACTAGGAGTATGAAACAAAATCAAAAGTAATTAAATAAAGAAAAAACACACTTCATAACTGGCCATATACGAAAAAAACCTGAGACTCCATAATTAAAAAAAGAAAACCACTCTAATTGAATGAAACATAAAAAACAAATTTAAAAAACCACACTTTGTAACAAAAACCCAATCAATCAATTCAATCCAAACATAACTAAAATCATACAAAAATTCTAGACTAACTAACCAAATAAGAAATCTCATCATACTACCTGACAACGGCTCCGGTAGCTGTAACGGATGGACGCATAAAAATTATAGTAATAACACTATTCTTGAACGAAAAAAATAAAAAATAATAAAAGCCAAACCAATTATCTATGAAAATAAAATCATTTAAATTTTAATACCTGTAATAGCACCACCACAACGGCCGAAGCAAGATCAATGAGAATTTTTTTTTTCCCTTTGTGTTTATATAGAGAGATAAAGAGAATATTTTTTGAAGTTAAAATTTTATCCGATTAGGATGTAGTTGATCATCACTAATAAAAGATTGAACATGCTAATAGGAAAGGAGTATATTTCACCACATATTCTCAATTGATGATTGATGAGGAATTTTTTTTTTTTTTTAATTGTGGAGAAGGGATTGATTAAGGAGTCGATTGTCGTGGCGATGGGGATGAGGATTTGTTTTTTTTTGTTTTGACGAAAATAGGAGGCGGAAATAAATTTGGACTGCATTTGCCTTTTAAGTTTAAGAGATGTGAAAATAAAAATTTATTTTAAAAATATGATGTGGAAATGGCACATGGCAAATGGTGGTACTTTCTCTTAAGTGTGGATTTTGTTTCTAATATAGTAAGATATATATATTCTTCAAACTTTAAAGAAAGTTAAACTATTTCTCAAAAAAAAAAAGGAAAGTTAAACTATATGAACTACTCTCTTCGTCCTCAAAAAGAAAATTACATTTATTATACAATTTTAATTTAATGATACCATACTTTTGGAATAGAAGGAGAAATTAGAAAAAACAGAGGACCAGGTGCATGGTTTAAGTCTTTAAGAGTCCACGTACTACCATGCATCATACGTTCGGAAGACCTGGAAAAAAGCCACCAAAGTGGTTGTGAGACTCTTCCATTTTTAACCAGGTCAAGGGTTCGAACTTCGTTATGAGCATGAATAAATTTTAAATACTTTGGCCAGTTGTCCCACCCATTGAGATGCTTACAATTAAGCAAGGAAGATTAGTCACTATTGTCGACGGTGGACACTCTACAAATATACGAAAAAAAAAAAAACAATATTAATCTCCCCAAAAACAAAAAAAACTTTCACCCACAACTGACAGAACCTGAAGAAATGATCAGATTCATTAATACAACCATATAACAGGGATTCGGAATTTGAGGAAATATTAGGTTGCAAAGCTAATTTGAGGAAATGTATAGGTATCAATCTTGGCAGGTAGCCAAGAAGGATGCATGAAATTCAGGAAAGAAAGATGGTCACACAGAGAAGTGTCATTCAATTCCCTAGGGTCAGAACTGCAGCGGATAAGTCAAACCCCACCTTTCTAATTTTTCATTTTTGTTGTTTATATATTTTTCGCCTTTTTATTTTTTATTTTTCTCTTTCAACATACAAATTCCCGGCAGTACCTTGTATCCAGTGTGTGTGTGTGTGTGTGTGTGAAGAATGGAAATTGGAAAAACTGTGCACTGAATCCAATGTCCTCTGCGGTACATTTAAAAGGCAAAAATTAGACTCTTCTGAGATGGTGATAGTTGATTATGTATCTGGATTATTAGATACTACTACTAAAATCAAAATTATATAAGTCTTAATGAAGTTAAATTAGGTAACAACAGTCAAAGGGTTTTTTTATCAAAAAAAATTAATAAAAACAAAAAATTATGTTCAAAACAACTTTTATTACAACATCATGTAACAACCATGTGGTAAATTACATGAGAAATGAGAACTCTATTGAACTCTTACTCTATGCCAAAAAAACAGAAAAATTAACGCATGCCACATGTAAATTGAGGACATTAAAGATTCAAAATATGTTACTAAAAATTTAGTTTGTTACTACAGATTCTGAATCTTTGTTCTCTTTTTGAAATATTTTTTTCCCCAGCTTCAATTTAAATAAAGCTGGAATTATTGGCATATTTGTTACAGTGAACCGACTACACTACAAACTAGTATAATTTAACTTCTTTCTTCTTCTGCTTCCTTTTTTTTTTGTGGTTTTTGTTTTTCCTTTTTCTTAAAAAGTCATTGGTTGTTTCAGTACAATAAATAAGAATTCTATTGATTTCAAAAATGAATAAAATAAAATAAGAATACTATTTTAAGACCGAAAGAATATTCTTTTGTTTGTTATATGAACTATATCCAAATTCCAATACAAGGTAACTAAAATAAAATTTACTTCTTTATACCTTTTATATACAGTAAAGCCTCTACAAATTAATACACTTGAACCTTCAAATATTCATTAATTTATAAAAATATTAATTTATATAGTTATTAAATTTATCGATAAATTAATAATTTTTTAATTTAAAAAGTTCTTTCAATCGGATAAATAAGAATATACAAAAAGTTATTATTTTTATTTCAAAAACAAAGTCCGCTGCGACCCTAGCCAAGTAGCCATAACATTATAATTTTTTAAAATTTTTTTTAACCATAAAATTATAATTTTTAATGGAATAAAAACATAATAATTACAAACATTGTGAAATTGTGAATATTTATTTTGAATATTTATTAATTTGTGAAATTGTGAGGACCTATATTTACATAGGAGATTTTTGAAAAATTATTATCGTATAAATTAATCAAAAAAAAATTATTTTTTGTACCGGCCCCGAGTTGGGACCGAAAAAAAGTATTATTTCATAAAAATTATTAATAGAGGATTAATTTAGAGAAATTTTATTATAATTAGTTTTAGTTATAAATTATTACAGATTTAGTTATAAATTATTACAGGACTATATTACAAGGTACTATGAAAGATACAATTGGATAAAATAAATTTAAAAAAAATATTAAAAAATTCAAACGCAAACGCACTTTCTAAATTAATCAATACTAAAAATAGAAAACTCTTTGGTGTAATGGAGGAGAAATAGACCAGATGAAAAGGGTCAAATCAAGAATTAGGCTACATTGAACCACCCGGTAACCCATTCAATACCAGGGCTATAATTCAAATCCGTACCGCCATTAGACGTGGTGTATAAGAGTTACAGACAGTCTTTTGCTATCTCATGAGAAAGGGAAACCTAAGGCGCTGCAATTGGGCACACCATATTCATTATCCCAGGCGTCAGCGTATTATTAAAATAATAATCCTTCACCAGTCACATTCATTGAACTGAACATGCATGGAAACCAATTTGTGAATTCTGGATAACAATGAAGTTATAAATAGGAATCGAGATCTCGTTGCAACCATTCCCAGCACCAATAAGCAGAGGAAGAAGAGATCATGGAACAGAAAACACAAAATAACCCTACCATTACTACTTCTACATTCACCGGTGTCATGGAACTCTCTAAAATGGGAGCTGCTTCTGTTCCTTCTTCTTACATTCTTCCTCCAGCTTACCGGCCCAACCTCGGTACTATCAATGATCCTGAGCCGCATTTGGCCCCTATTGACATGTCTTTATTCCAACAGCCACATCGACGACCTCAAATCTTGGAAGAGATACGCCTCGCCTGCAAGGAGCTAGGGTTTTTCCAGGTATATTTTCTTACGTAGTAGTACTACTACCAATATCCCGCCAACCCTGGCATTGAAATTTCACCTCACAAATGTTTCTACTTTTGCACATCTTTTGTGCTCACGCAACTTTTTACATGCATGAAAGAAACAAGCCAATGCTGTACATTTAAGTGCATGGATGTGACGCATGCATCCTAAAGTTCAGTTTCATCAGGTAGTGGTGTCAATGTCAAAGAGTCAAAGACAGAAAAGACAGAAAACAACTTGACATGAAGTAATTGTTCAAATTTCAAGAGTGTCACCAAGTTGTTCCTCCTTGCACCCAAAAGTATGTGGGGCATTCAGTCTCCATTGTTCTAAGGGTCCAGTATTAAGTGAATCTTTTCGGGGTTGTTCGTTAAAACCTAGCTGGTTTAGTCGCACAACTTAAAGGAACAATTACTTAATATGCACGTGGAAATGGCATGCATGGATTTGTAACATAAATATATGACAAATTACCTTGTATGCTACCAGGTTATCAACCATGGAATACCTCCGTCGGTGATGAGCGGTGCCCTAGATGCCGCCACTGAGTTTTTCGATCTGCCACAGGAAGAGAAGCTCACCTTCGCATCAGGTGATGTCAATGAACCTGTAAGGTATGGAACCAGCCTAAATCAACTCAAGGACAAGATTCACTTCTGGAGGGACTTCATCAAACATTATTCTCATCCAATTTCAAAATGGATTGATGCATGGCCATCAAATCCACAGAATTACAAGTAAGCAACAGAATAATATTTCCACTACAAAGATTGGGGCTCTACTTGCACCATATATCTTACTCTCCCTACCATGCATTATCAATTCCCATAGCAGACTCACCATTGTATATTCAACAAATTCTCAGGAAACAAATGGGCGACTACACTCAGGCCGTGTATATGTTACACAAGCAGCTGGTGGAAATAGTATTTGAGAGTTTAGGGCTAGGCCCTAAATACATAGATGAAGACATTGAGAAAGGATCACAAGCCATGGCTGTGAACTGCTATCCAAGATGTCCTCAACCAGATCTGGTACTAGGAATCCCACCTCACAGTGACTATGGGTACCTGACAATCATACTTCAAAGCCAGCAAGGGTTAGAAATTATGGACTGCGACAACAGATGGTGTCGGATTCCAATCCAAAAAGGAGCCTTGGTGATTCAGATTGGAGATCAACTAGAAATAATGAGCAATGGTCAATACAGGAGTCCCATCCACAGGGCCACAGTCAACACAGAGAGCAATCGTATTTCAATTGCAAGCCTTCACAGTCTAGCTTTAGACCGAAGGGTAGCGCCTGCACTAGAGCTTGTGAATGAACAGAATCCTCCCTTATATAGACAAGGGAGCTTCACTGAATTTCTCGACTTCCTTTCTAAAAATGATGTCATGGAACGGAGGTACTTAGATACTCTGAAAATTAATCTATGAAGTCAACCCTCCATCTGCATTTCAGTTGAATGGGGGATATTGCCACACAAATATATACTAATAGAAAGCATGTATTGCCAACCAAGCCAAATCACCAAATCCCAGTTACACAGTAAACATTCAGTCTAGAAAAGATCAACTTTTCCTGGTTCACAAAACAAAAATTGATTCCAGTTTCTAAAGTCTCCATCAAAACCCTTTTGATCATTGGTGGTCCAAAGCAGGGGTACAATGAAAAAAGGCAGCAGATAACATGCTGTGTGTTGTACCTTAAAACTATATCGCACAATTTTGGGGATAGAGACAGTATTTTCTATGTAGAAGGTTTGGAGCCAATGTTTCTTCCAAGGAGTGATAGTGTCGTTCGTTAGTTCATTTTCTGTTACCAAGAATAAATATGTTTACTTATGTATATTATTTTACTAGATCTTCCAACTTCAGTTTCCAACAACAAACCCAGTATATTCCCAACTCAGTTGGGGTCTGGGGGGTCAAGATGTATGTAGCGTTACCCCTGTAATTTTCAATACATTAAGGTTGTTTAAGTAGTACGACCCAAGATGCATTGGTGCATTGAATTATTGATTTCCGGCAACTTCACCAAAATTAAGAAGCAACGGAATTTAAATGAGCTATTTAAATGGACATTCTAAATTGGGTAAAAAAGAACTAAATTTACAGGCGACATGCAAGTTCTTCATGCCAAAAGTGCAAGTAAACTACAGTGAATGTCACCAATATTCCTTTGACTTGTCACTCCCATTCAGTCTGGCACCAAGTCCTAGTCTTTGATTATTTAACTCTAACTAAAACCTGATCCCGTTTTTGCCAACTGTTTGGACACTTCAACCATACTCTCACGTGAAGCGTGCTATTACCATCTACTTTTCTTATTTAGTGCTCTTAATAAAGGCAAGCCACATGCATGTTACACTAAATGGGTCCAAAAGATTGACAAAAATAGTCACGAACAAATTTAAGCTGAAAATTTGAATATCTGGGACTTCCTTGAACTAACAAAGAAATTTAATAATTAAATGGAACGGGCACATAAAGTTGAAGGACCATCAATGACATTTCTCTTTCCAATAAAATGAATATGTTTCTAGTGGATCCTTATAGACATGAATCAATTGAGTGTCATTTCATGGTCAAAGTTGCTCAGAAAATAATTTAATTCAACCAAGAAACTAGTCTAGGTTCTGTAATGCTCGGTAAGGGAAATAATTTCTCCAAAAAAAGGAATGTGTTATGTTTTACACTTCCATGAAACTCCAAGACAATTGTCTTCATTCCTTTCAATCCTACATTACTCCAACAAATCAGTTACAGCTTTCGCAAAACCAATCATCCAAACCAGTAATATATTGCAAACACAAAAGAACAAAGTGATGTATGAGTTGCCACAATTCCATAGTGCCACTGGCGTTGGTTTAGCAATAAAATCCAGAACGATTATATGATCATGGGATAGTTTAGAACACGTGCACATAAAATGGCCTTAAATTTCTTAAACACAATGCGTGGATTTGTTATAAGTAACCATCATGCAATAGGACTCCTAACCAGAAAATAGTCAAATACCAACGATAACATATGTTAGTACAAAAATTAGAGAGCGAAATAGTTACCATGGACAAATATCGAGATGCAATATTATTTTCAAGATTTTTTTGTAGTACAACACAACTTTACTCGTAACAATAGGTGAATTACTCATTTTTCATGGAAACAATTGCTACGTCATGATGAAAGGGATGTCAGCTCATCCATTTAATCACACTCGAAACCCTCAAGTTTCAGGTAGCGTGTGCGCACACAAATGCAGAAATCCCTTCTACAATTTGATGTTAATTAAAGGCACAAATTGTCACTATTGAACGAGTACTTTACCATAACATTAAAGTACAATGGAATCAACGACGAATCTCCCAAGAAGTTAATTTTGTTCATCCAAAAATATACATGTATATCATACGAACAAGTAATTACTTGAATGTCAAACGCAGAAGTCCAGTACAGTATATCCAATCCTTCAAGAGGAAAATAACAAATTCATACAAGAGTTTCGTTACGGCAATAGAAAGCACAATTTATAACATCTCCCTCTGCGGTAAACCTTGCATAGATAGCAATTAAATACAACGAAAAAAATGAAACATTTTCATAAAAATTCAATGGCTGAATTTTCCAAGTTTTGAATCAATTTCAAATGAGCCCTGCTATTACAACATGTAGAATGAACCCAATATTTGAATTGATTTCATCAGTTTCACAACAATTAGAGAAATTCCTTTCTTTTATTCTATGAACATTTTCGGTCGCAAGAATTACACCGCACTCTCGAAATATGTTGATTCTATCACTTTCCCTAGTCGGTAAGAGCGAAAGGCATACATTTCAATCGCAACTGAGGAATAATACATAATACAAATTTCAACACTCATCCTATCTACAAGGAAAACTAATAAAATTCTCACTAAATCAATGAGCATGGCTGAAAGCCAATAGGATGAGGAAAATGACTTACAAATCGGCAGTGTGGTGTATACATGGAACCGAACAGAAAATCATTCCATTTCGAACATGCTTTAGTGCTAATTCGGCCCTTTTCCTCCATACACGTACGTAGCTTTTTTAATTGATCCAAACACAGTAATGATCCGTCGATGCTCGGATCTCCGCATATGAATAATGAAAGGTTAAAAAAAAAAAAGAAAGAAAGAAAACCGGATTGTGATCGGACGTTTGATAGATCCGGCGAGGTTTCGTGTGTGTGTTTTTTAGCGCACTATTACGGGAAAGTGAAGGTGGTAAATATCGAATGGCGCTGAATCATCTAATCTTAGATCCATCGCATCTGGACCGCAAATCGTAACATTTTGGATGTACCGGAAGATCTTCCAAATCGAATGACGCTCGATTCATCGATCCCGAAACGTTCACATCATCTCAACCGTTCGTTTGCAATAGATATTTTCTAACGTGACATATATGATAAATACGAGGGGCAAATCGTAAATATCAACGAATTGCTGGCCACTTTGAAGATATCCATTACATACACTTTGCTATTAAAAAATAAAATAAAATAAAATTACTTACAATTTAATATACTTCCTTTGTCTCGAAATAATTACACATTATATAAACATTCAAACTGAACAATAATATTATGGCAGAGAGAATATATGCCAAATTACAACTATGAATTAGGAGGAAAAAGGAAACACTTTCTCTATCTTAAAGCAAAATTTATACTTGTACTGATTTTTTTTTTTTTTGTCTAAAATGATTGTTTGATTTGAATTTCACTTTTAATCCAAATACAATTAGCTAGGACAATCGTTTTAGGAGAAGGAAGAACTAGTTAGATAAATAATGTAAAAATAACATTTCAATTAAGGAAGTGGAGAGAAAAATTGTAGTTCTATGAGTATAGCTCCCATTTCCAATCTCCTACCTCACAAAGATGTATTAATAGTTTGCTAGGTTGAACTCTTTATGTATGAATTTTGTTAGTGATATTTATAAAACTAGTAAACATTATAAATAGTAAAGGGCGAAAGATGAAGAATATTAAATCACTTTTCTAAAACATTATAAGTCCCAAAAATTTACTTCCTTTGTTTTTTTTTTTTTAAAAAAAGATATTTTTGCAAAATTAAAACAAAATATTTGAATTCACGTACTATATTTACTTCCTTTCTGATTTACTCTTGAGAACGATTTTCTTGTATTTTTATTTTTTTACTTCATCGCTATGTATTTCTACGATTTTTCAATCAATTTTATCATCGTAAAAATACGAGTATATTTATATAGTAGTGTGTATTTTACTACATGTACGAACGGGTACGGCCTACGGGTAAAAGGTGAATCCAAAAAGAAATGCTAAAGTGCGTGTGCAAATGAAGTAACAGCATTTCTTACCGTACTCCATAACCTGCAAAGCAGACAGCCGACATAACTCTTGAATTTGCCTGTTTGATCCACAGAAAAAAGGAAAATATTTTCCCAACCAAAAAAAATGAAAAACAAAAAATCAATATAGCACTCACTAGTCCTTCCTGCTTTGTTATTTCCAAATTATTAGTAAAAATATTTTAACAGGAAACAAATAAAATTTTTTGATGAAATGATAATCATCGTATTATCATTAGCGGAAGTAAACTAAACTAGTTGGAACTCTTCTTTATCAAATTCTTTTCCCCTCGATCGGATGCCGTTGTATTTCCCTCCCCATGATTAGTTTACTTTACTAGGAAATCTATTTCCTGATGAATAAAAAACTCTGGCCATCTTATAGTGTGATTAAAATTTATCTGTTCATATTTATTAGACACCAAATTAAATCCGACGGACCGGAGCTATGGAGTATTACGCAGGATTAACACAGGGCGTTGAAAGTTCGACATTCCAAAAGACATCCTAACTTGGCTTAGTATGGCTTTGTTCGTACCTGGCGAACAAATAGTCCAAAACTTTAAATTTTTTTTCGGTTCCAAAAGTTTAACTTAGGCTTAGTATGATATAATACATTCTTTCCGTTCCAGAGAAATAATTCAAAAGTTGTGAATTTAAGATTTATACTGAAAATAACATAAATTTAAATCGCAAAACTCAATATGCACTATTTTTTTTAAAGCATAGAGTGAGAATAAAATATGCAAAGCCTTGCAGAATCTGAAAAAAAGAACACACATGTTTTTTTACCGGGCACACATGCACATTTTCCAATTTCGACTTTACCCAAGGCAACAAGTGACCAATAACTTGGTTTCCAAATTACAAACGAAAATGGAAAAAACAAAACTGGGGGGGATCGAAGTGAGAAGTTTCAAATCCGAAACACATAAGGAACTAACCAAAGCAACTGAAGCGATCGATATCAGAAGGTATGTATAATGGATATACAGTAATGCATTATGAAAGGAAACCATACCTCATGAGGAATTGCAAAACTTTATCACACACTTTCTGCTTCCCACAATAAAAGTCTTACTTATTGAATGAAAAATATTAAAACCAATATGGCTTCTATTTAAGACGAAAAGAGTATATAACGAACGGCAACTAATACACCTCCATTTGTATAATTAACAATTTCCATGTATACAAAAGTGATTGATCACCTCAAACGAACACTTGCAAAAAATGTTAAGCACTGCAAGTACAAATGCACGTATATAAGTCGATGCATTTCCTTCGTTTCCTGGATATATATACACAATTCTCAAAACCCAAAGTAGAGATGCAGTATATATGGATGGATTGATGTGTTTAAATTAAGAGATAGCTTTCTTAGGAACTAAGAAAACTATATAAACACACACTAAAAAGTTATAATACAAATGAAAAGGTTGGTATATCATATATATTTATAGAGAAAGATGATTTTTGTTGTTGTAATTGTGCATTGGTTAGGTCCCAAGATACATCCGAATCTTGACTGTGTGACTGTGTGCATGAATCAAGCAAAAAACACTAGTGTTGAATTTTGTGTGCGTTAATGGCACTGTGTCCAAGTTGTGCAAACTGCGTCGTCTGTGAATGAATGGAGAAATAGCTTTTGTTGGTTGGCGGTTTGTACTTTAACCAATTAATGGTCATGCATTGCATTTGGGGCAGCAAATATAAACATTTAAATATAAAGAAGACGAAAGGCAAATACTACTAAAATTGACCACCAGAAAGGCAGAAACCGCTTTGTGCCTCCCCCCATGGTTTTACAACTTGCAAAAATATCAAGCTTAGTTTATTGGGTTCCCCGGTAGGCGGTGTCGACGGTGCAATTTTTTAGTACTATTTGTTTATTTTATTTTGGATCAGAAAACCACAGAGACTGTTTTCATTTTCTTTTTTATTTTTTTCCATTTTTTTTTTTAACAATTGTATTACGGGGAAGTACTACATGTATACTACAAGTCTACAACTAAATGAAAAGGGTTGAAGACAGAAAAATATGTCATTGTTCGTTTGATTGCTGATCAAATACTATCTAGAAACTTTAATTAACTGATGAAAACTACCCAGCTGTCTAATTACATCCCTGATGTCTTGCAAAAGGTCACCTAAATAAACAGAGATTTGATTAATAAAAAATTATTACTCACTCTGTCCCAAAATTATTGTCCAGTTTGAGATTTTATTTTTAGTACAATTTGAACTAAAAATAAAAACCCAAACTGGACCATAATTATGGGACGGAGGGAGTATCTTAATGATGTATGGTTAAAACTAAGCATGCATCATTAATCATACATTATTAAGATGATAATTTTATGATTTTTGATTCGTATATTGATTATTATACTACCAAAATAAAATATTAAAAATAAAAAACGAAAGTAGTATCTACGTACAGTTTTATTTTAACGAGCGGAGTTTTAATTTTTTTTTTTTTAGGACAAAGGAATATACATTAATATTTTGACTTGGAAGCATTTTTTAGTTCGAATCGTACTGTAATTTGACACCACAACCTTTTAAACTACTGTATTACAAGATGATACATAAATGATTTTTGTTTATTACAACAATAAATTTTCTGAATTTTAATACAGTAGTAAGTATATATATATCTCTAACAAACCATGGAGCGTAGTCAAGAAGAATATTGAATCTGGTTTAAAGCCTTACAAGCCCAATAAACAGTCTGGTAGTTTAGAATGTCAGGCCTGAATTTGGCCCATCTTAACATATCTCAAAAGACACCTGGCCTGGTTGCGCTTTTAGCTGTAAAAAGATTTTTACTATTAGTATTTCTTTTTCCCGGTCGTTTCAGAAGTCGTTGTCGCCTCGGTTTGCGTTTTATTATAGGACTTGTAAAGCGTTTACTTTGTTGTTAGCTTCCACCCTCAACGACGACTCGCTCTCTCTTTACCCTTTCAGCAAATCCTCCGACAAAACTCCGGACTTCCATCAGATTCAGGAGTCTATTTTATTTTCCGGCGCAATTTCAAATCCTCGATCTCAATGAATCCAGAATAGTAAGTTCTCAATTTCTCCCGTTGAATTATGATTTAATCCGTGATGTAATTTTATAAAGTTTTGATCGATAAATCAGGAGCTGATTGTTTGCGTATATATTCAAGTCCTTTTTCCTTTTGATTTTTTCTCGATTTGTTATGCTCCAATTTATGCTGTGATTCTTTTAGCTTTATGAGTGCGAACCCTTGTTTGTGTAATTTGAACCCTAGTCCGATTTTTTGCGTTGTGCCTAGTCACTTAGAGTTGCTGAATTCTTTTGTACGATTGTTTGCCCTCTTGCTCTTTCAAAAGATTTGATTGAAGGAAATATTCAAAACCTTTATTCATCAAGGTTGAGGGTTAGGAGTTTCTGTTTCCTCGGGAACATAGGAAGTGTTCAAGAAATATTTGCACCCTTGGTTTACCTTGATTGTTGTTATGTAGTCCAGAATGATTTGAGATGGAGGCTACCAGATGTCTACCCACTGCTAGGGGCTCTTGGTTTTTTAGCTGTAGGAAAGTATGTTATCAAACAAATGCCCAGTTTGCATTTGGAAAACAACGGTGGCCGGCCTGATTTGCGTGGCTGCTGGTGTTTTTTGTTGTTTTCTGAGGGTTTACTCAGACAGAGGAGCTTGTTTCTTTCTGATTTTGTAAATTATATGATGATGTTGGCATGATAGTCTGAGTAATGGAGAACTGTGGGCCATGTGAATCTGGCTGTTAAGTTTTTGTCCTGAGCGTAAATGATGGCGAGGCATGATTCTGTATCTAGAACCACATAGTGGATAATTGGTTATTTATTGCTGTAGATGTTCTTGACTCTCGCTGAAGTTAGTGTGCTTGTTGTGTATGATGCCTGAAGAAGGTTATTTTTTGTGTTTTCCTTCTGTAACTGGATTTTGTTTCCTCTCTTTTTCTTATTGAGAACTCAATTTTCTGGATAGGTTGGAAAGTTAAATGAAGTTATGCTTTATGTTTCTTCACTGGCATCGTCCTATGACATTAATAAACCCATGTTTCAATTTCAGCGATTATCTGTTCAAACTGTTACTTATCGGAGATTCTGGTGTTGGGAAATCATGCCTTCTTCTGCGGTTTGCGGTGAGTGTGTGTTTTTTAACACAAGTCTATTTCAGAGTGTTTCTCTACTTGTTTGGGCATTTTCAATTCTCACTGCCTTGCCAAATTTTAGAAGTGCTTCCTGTGTAGTAGTTGCTTCTTACGGTTTTCTTACTTCTTCTTTTTTTTTTTTTTTCTGGCAGTATTTAGATATGAGTCATAATTTGTGAAATGTTGTTGCTTCTTTTTACTTTGGATCCCCAATTAGTGTACTTCTTACGGTTTTCTTACTTCTTCTTTTTTTTTTTCTTTTTTCTGGCAGTATTTAGATATGAGTCATAATTTGTGAAATGTTGTTGCTTCTTTTTACTTTGGATCCCCAATTAGTGTTTCTCTTTCTATTTATTTTCATTTTTAGTTCTTCTGTATGTTTGGTCATTCTGTTATTTAATGGATAGATTCTGGGACTTTTTGACGCTCGCACATCCCTTTTACATTTTGGTTAAAAATGGTTGTGTTATATTATCTAGTACCGAATACCACTTGATCGAACCCTATGAGTGAATTTGCGATACATGCTATGAAATGGTATCATAATTTGCATCAATTTGATATTAAACTTAATTTTCTGCAACAGAATTTGAAAAGTTGCACTACTTTAAATGCAGGATGATTCTTATTCAGAGAGTTATATTAGCACCATTGGAGTTGACTTTGTAAGTTAAATAGTCAATATCTGATTTTTCTTTTGTTTTTTCACTTTATGTAGTATCTATTCATAAATTTTCTGTCTTTGTAGAAAATCCGCACCGTGGAGCAAGATGGGAAAACTATTAAACTTCAAATTGTACGTTCTTCTTTCCCTTCCTTTCTTTTATTGCTTGTTAAGCTTCTTTTCTGCTTTGTTGGACTCTGGGATTGTATTAAGACGTTTTGACTCTGGGACTGTAGTGGGTGTAGAATTTCCTTTACTTATATAATATTGTCATTGTAAATGTTGACAAAGTCATTGGAGAGAAAAGATATGAAAGGTCTTACATTCACGTGTAGTAAATGATTTGTCGAATGGACGACTTTAACACTCCACTAAGTTCCTGCTTTCTGGCTCCTTTGCCATGATCTGACTCCTGGTTCTCAGTAGCAAATGTGTTTGCATCTGTCTATCTTCAGTTGTTTTTATATTTAATTCTGCCTCTATGGAAGCAACACTAGTCACTAACTTGTCCTATGGCATTGTCAAATAATCAAGTGGGACACGGCTGGGCAAGAACGATTTAGGACAATAACTAGCAGCTACTATCGTGGAGCACATGGTATCATTGTGAGTAATTTACTTCTTTTCATTCCCCTTGTGACTAGCTCCTCCCATATTCTTTTCCATGTTTATTTCTTCGTTGTGGTCTCTCTTGTCATATGTTTGTTTTGCTTTTGTTTTTTTTAGGTGGTATATGACGTCACGGACCGTGAAAGCTTCAACAATGTAAAGCAGTGGCTAAATGAAATTGATCGCTATGCCAGCGAAAATGTTAACAAAATTCTGGTTGGAAATAAGTCCGATCTTACTGAGAAGAAAGCTGTTTCCTATGAGGAAGCTCAGGTGGAGAAATTCTTCATAATTAATGTTGTTCAAGTTTGGCCTGTTAGAGTGACGTCCATATCATATGTATTCTGATAATATTTTTACTCTGATGATGCATAGGCTTTTGCTGATGAAATTGGTATTCCATTCATGGAGACGAGTGCGAAAAATGCTAGTAATGTTGAGCAAGCTTTCATGGCAATGGCTGCTGCTATAAAGAGCAGGTATATACCTATAGTAGTTTGCTAAATACAGCATCAGTTGAATTTCAACATGAGTAGCGCGGGTCTTAATATGTGTATCCTAGTGGCTAACTTTGATTTTCTCATTCTGTCCAAGTGATAATGATCCTTATTCATAATTAAGCTCATGAGATTCTGGAAAAGTTCTCCATGCATGTTATTTGATTACAACTTCTCTGTGTCAAGTCTTGTGGACCTTTATTCTTAAAGAATGGTGAGTTTCAAGTGTTAACTAGTCGTCTTGCTAGTCTCGCATCTTTAACTCAAGGCACACTGGGGGTACCAAAAAGCTAACTTCTGCGTGCATGCCATATTCGTCGTTGAGATCCACTTATTATGTCTTCTCTGTACTGAATTGGCATGTCCATATGTATCTTGTTTTATATTACATGATACTATTCTTGCACTTGCAAGCTCTAATGTTGTGGTGTTCTGATTGTTTTGTGCATGTAGGATGGCAAGCCAACCAGCCAGGGACAATGCTAAGCTTCCGAATGTGAATATTAAGGGGCAGCCTGTTGCACAAAGTAGTGGCTGCTGCTCCTCCTGAGCAAAAAGAGGACATGACAGGATCCGCTCCGCCGGTGTATTTGGTGGCCTGTGAAAAGATCAACTCAAGAACGCCCTTGCAGGGTCCAGTTTTAATGCTTTTTCGTTGTAGAGTTGGGAAGAAGGAAAAAGGAAGTGATAATTGTATTATAATTGACTGTTATCTGGATTTGTGTACAATCAAAATTTAGTGGACTACTTTCTTGTGCTTCATTTTTCTTGAATAATTTTCATATTAGTTATTTCAAAATGTAAGAGAATTTTTTTTTTTTTTGGGTGCCAAACTAGATTTGGCTTCGTTTGAAGTTTGTCAGAAGACTCAGCTTCATGCTCATTCTAAAGCTCTCACGTAGCATCTGTTGCATTATTATTGAGGGCCTGCTCCAGTTAAACTTACTAGAGACAATTGTTGGGTACTAATAACCTTCATAATAACGAAAAGAACACACGACATTATTCAACTTCGACAAATCTGGTTACTCCAAAGAATATACCAATACAAGTTTATTTTTATTTTTTTTCATTACACAAATAAAAAATTACTGCTTATTTCCTATGCCACATCAATTGAGACAAGCACGACCTACTGCCCGAGGCATCTTCTTTGAACTACAATCTTCAGTATCTTCCAGCTTATAATAGTGAGGAGCTACTTTTTCCAGCCATTCGGGTTTCAACTCGGTTACCTGCCGCATGTATTCCCTGGAAGTCTCCACCAGTTCATGGTACACAACCCATCTCGGTGGCGCCTGAGCTAAAACTGAACTCGGATGGATATAAACAGTTCGGCAAGATTCGACAGTTTGATATGATCCTCCTTTCTGCAACCTAGCCGTGTGCCGGAAACAACCTGATACTATGGCCATCCTTATATCCAAGTCATTCGCGTTTGACGTCACTTCAATTTCAGCCATTTTCAACAGCCCCTCCAACTGTTCTCTTACCTTTCTTGCTTGTTTCATGCTCCTCACTTGGATGTAATTCTCATAACACCACTGTGTAGAAAAGTCGGTTTCCTTCCACGAGTTGTACACGTTTAGTAGCGCAATATGGTCTCCGACATTCCCCATATAAAACCTCTCGCGAGCAGTCGCTGCATCTTTTCGTTTATCCTTGGGACGATAAAATACCGAGTTTCCAAGGGATAGAATGGCAGCAATAGAAATCAACTCGGATGAGCATTTGTACTCGTCAGATGCAACAATCATCTTTGACAGCATGGGATCAAGAGGGAACTCTGCCATTCTTCTGCCAACCTTGGTCAACTTTCCTGGTTCATCAAGTGCCCCTAGAGCAATCAGCAGCTCCAGGGCTTTTGTTAAGGTTTCCCCTGGTGGTGGATCCATAAAATCGAAGTTTTTTATGTCCTCTATCCCAAGGCTCTTCAGTGTGAGTACGACATTCGCTAGGTTCGTCCTCTTTATCTCTGGTTCAACATTTTCATCCATTGAATTATAAATATCTCTGGTATACAACCGGTAACACTCCCCGGGACCTGTTCGCCCTGATCGACCTGCTCGTTGAGTTGCAGATGCTTTAGAAACAGGAGTAACCTTCAGAGTCTCCATTCCTGTCCGAGGTTGATATGTCTTTGTTTTGCAGTATCCAGGATCAATTATGTATTTTATTCCATTAATCGTCAAAGAAGTTTCTGCAATGTTTGTGGCGAGGACAACTTTGCGCGCCCCTTGAGGAGTTGGAATAAATATCTTGGCCTGCAACTCTGTTGGTAAGTTAGCATAGATCGGGCAGATTATCAGCTCGGGTATTTTCGTCCCCAAGCCTCGTGTTTTAAGCCTCAACATCTCCTCGGCATTCTCAATATCATCCTGCCCAGGTAAAAAAACCAATATATCACCATCTCCGGGTTGCAGTTTTACGTGAATTTGAAGGGCCGTATCGACAGCTGCAGCCAAGTAATCAGCCACCTGTGTTTCAGTGTAATGAATGTCAACATGATAACGCCTTCCTGGGATGGTAAAGATATTTGCAGAATCAAAATATTCACTGAATTTCTCAGTGTCCGAAGTCGCGCTGGAAATCAACAACTTGAGATCAGGACGAGCCATTGCAATATCCTTAACCAAGCCGAACAGAATATCAGTTGATACTGATCTCTCATGAGCCTCGTCCACCATCACCACGCTGTAACTCGCAAGATCAGGTTCACTCTGCAATTCGCGCAGCAACATTCCGTCAGTCATGTATTTCAGAACCGTCCTGTCTGAAGTGCGGTCCTCAAAACGGATTGAATAACCAACCTCGTGTCCGAGCTTGACTCCCATCTGCCGAGCCACCCGAGCAGCAATACTCATGGCAGCAACTCGGCGAGGTTGGGTACACGCAATCTTTCCCCGCCTCGTGTAACGTGCTTCGAGGAGATATTGAGGAATCTGAGTGGTCTTGCCAGAACCTGTCTCTCCAACAATAATTAGAACCTGATTATCTTTCACAACTTCAAGCAGCTTTTCTTTGTATTGATAAATAGGTAAACTCTTCCTGTCATCTGCAAGTCTTTCAGATGTTGTGTTAACTTCCGAAATGGATGATAATAATCCTTGTTCAACTTCTGTAGCCTTAATGAACTTGATTGGGTCTTCTTCAAACACAAACTGATATTCATCAGAGCTTTGCTTTCTGTCTTTTGATCCGAATTTCAAAGTTGCCTTTTCACTCTGATGCTTCTCCCAAGCTTCATTCACAGCAAATGGATTCATTTTATCCGAAGCATTGGCATCACAGTAGCGGTTCGAAGGAGCAGCAAACCTCTTGTCTTGATCCACACGGCCTTCCAGATCATAGGCTTCAGGCATCCTATAAAACTCCCCTGTTTCATCAGTCTCTCGAGTCCGGTTCTTCATGATCAGTTCATATAATTCTTTCTTGTACTTTAGATCCAGCTTTTCAGCTTCAGAAAGCTTAACACCCATGGACAAGAGGCACTCATCATCTTCAATTTCATCTTTGAGTTCCTGTAGCTTCTTTGCCTCTCTTCTCTTGAAATATGCCTGCCTTGATAATCTCCTCAAATTCTCAATCTCAGAAGCCTTTGATCTCCGAATTGATTCATCTTCCCCCTTCTTCCTTCTCCTCGCCGATTTCTCCTCCTCTTCATCCTCCTCGTCTTCCTCAGACTTAATCCTCTTCCAGAATCTCTTACCACCGGATCCAGATTCATCAGCCTCCAAAAGGGTATAGGTCCTCTGCTTTTTAGCCAAAAATTCAGCCTCTCTTTCTCGCGTTTGATATAGATGAGGCCCGCCGGAAGCCGCCGCGGAGTTACCTCCAACTTGAAGGAAAAGCTGCCGGGCAAAATCATTAGTTTCGCTGGAAGATGATGATAGCCCTAACTCAAGAACAAGGGAATTCAAAAGGTCAGTCAGCGATGCTGAGTTTCTGGAAAGGTTGATGACATATTGCACAACAACAGGGCGAGATTCTACCGATAGAGAAATCAACGAATCAGAAACCCAGCTCGCCAATTCCCCCATCGATTTCCCCCCTCCCCAATAAATTTAAAAAAAAAAATGAAATACAAAAACAAGAGCAGGTTTTTTTACACGTTAAATTGAGGAAAAACTTACTCGAGAAGAACACCGACGTAAATCTTCTGGACGTATTCTACCAATGGGTTTTTTTTTGGAAGCGGATGAAAATTTATGTCAAACTTACTTGCAGGGAAAGTTTCTTGCTCAGGACGCCTGTTTGCATCCATTGGTAACACGATAAACATGTTTTTTTAGAAATTCCGAACATACTCCGTTTAAAGACTTATTGATACCACTATTTTTTTAAAAAATTTTATTGGATGTCTAAAGTTGGACATCGTAACATACGAAATAATTCTAGGATACAAACATGTGTAGTTCGACTTGTACATCTTAATTTGGACCACTTTACACGAACAATTATCATGAAAAATAATTCAATGCACTCCTTACATCACCTTAAAAAATTGAGATACAACAAATGTACGTATTTTCTCATTATACTCCCTCCGGTCCTTAAAAATATATATTCATATTTGTTGTGTTCTCTTAATTGTTATGAAATAGTTTTTAAATTTTTTTTTTTTTGGTCAATTAAACATTCTAAGTGAAACTTAGGGTGAATAAAAATTTTTTATATTTTGGGCCTTTCGGCTAAGATCAAGTACGACAACCAAGTGTTGGATGCCATGCCACGCAATATTGTCCCATAAAGTTAAAAACCTTCTTAAAGATATTAGGATAGAGAAAAATGCAATTCTTATAGGTGTACGAAGAAAATTCGTAAGCAGCAACTCTTCTATTGAGTAAATGGTCGTTTTAGCCCAACCCATCGAATTTTGGAGAAGGTTTCATGAACTTGAAATGATTTCTACCTTCTAATTATAATCAAAACCTAAATAAATAAATAAATGAAAACCTTCTTTTTCATAGAAAAATTGTATGTGTGGGTAAGAAATAATTTGGAAAAAAAGCATATAATTCTTGAAATAAATAATGTAGAGGGGAAAAAAATTAGAAGCATCAGGGATGAACCGTATGCCCAAGAGAATTAAAAATTGTGAAAAGTTACTTGTAGCATGAATTCATTTTGACCTGACTTCTCGTTGATTTCACTGAAGCCAAAAATTGCTACTATTGGCTGAATTTGACTCCCAGAAAATCTTTTTGGTTAGATTGGCCATGTGTTCGAAGCTTTTGCCTCAAACGCCCCATTTACTCCTTCCAGTCTCCAAAAAGAAATTGATTAAAGTAAAAAATGAAGTAACGTAGATTAATTCAACACACATGCAATCCCTTTGTGTTGAACTGGAGCTGTGCACGCAGAGATAAACAGAGCAACTGATGAGAAAACTAATTAAAACATTCGAGCTGCTTCCTTGAACATAGTGGCAAGCAGGTCCAGGCACCAAAAAAAAAACGAGAGAAAGAACATACTACTCAAAATTAAACGATTGAATCAAGCAGCAAAATGCATCCCTCTATCCATCAATTTCAGAACAAAGCTCGTAAATAATTCAAGTCATAAATTAGTCGTTTCATAAGTTAAAAAAAAAAAAAAAAAAAAAAGGGAGTCAACAGTGGAAACACAATCGAGAAAGGAACGGACTACATGAACACAAATGACAGGCAGCCAGAAGAAGAAATTTACATTTTAACACAAACTCTTTTGTTACATAAAATTATTTATTCTACTCAACTCCCTGCCAGTTGCAACTCCACGTATGCTCCTCTCAGGCGACGAGATCCCACATTGTGCGACGGCAGGTAAGGGCAACCCCAACACCTCACTTGGCGCTCAAGGTTGGGAAATGTCCAGGATCCTCGATTGGAGGGGCTTGCACATTGCTGAACGAGTTACCTCCACCATAACCTCTGGATCCACGGCCACGGCCTCGACCACGGCCACCAGGGCTGTAGTACCTCTCACCTTCCGCAGGCTTCAGGAACTCATTAATGCTCAGTGACTACACCCAAAGAAAAAACAAAAGGCCAATGGGTGAGGATACCCTAATAAGATAGCAGCTGGCATACAACAATAAAACAGACCACAAGTGTTAAAAGGGCTCCTTTTGCCCAGATTAAAGGAACATCTGCCAAACCCCAAAATCCTCAAATCTTTGTTAAGGATGGTTACGAGGTCCAAACAACTAAAATGAAATTTCATCGAAGAGGAATTTTATAGCAACTTATGTAACAAAGTGGCTCCTGCAAATGTCACACTACCTTTTTGGCCCTTTCTTCCTTCTCCAGAGACTCCTTCTTTTTGTCCTTGTCAGAACCCTGGACAGAGGAAAGCCACAATCAAGAAGCTTAGATTCAAAAAACAAACAGCATCAAACAATATATTGCAAGAATATGATGGCAGAAAGAGAGATTCTAAAGGAACTCCATAGAAGTCTTACCAATTTGATAAAGATTTCATCATTTGCTTTCTTGTTTGCAATCTGCTGCATGGATTCAAATGCTTTAGCATCAACCTTCCTCTCCTCAGTGGTTTTAAGAGCCTGCAAAGCCTTTCTTTTCTCTTCCAACACCTTCTCATATTCTTCGAGGGTCATTTCCTGCATGTAGGTATGCAATTAGAGACAGTCACCATGAGGAGGAGGACGGGGCTCATTGCACAATTCCTGCCTCACACATCGTCATAGTTCCTACAAACACCTACACCTCCCTATCCTTGTCAAATCATTCTGAACTTTGCTACTTACAATTAGATTCAAACATGCAGACAGCAATCTAATCTAGACAGTAGCTGAAGCAGAAGAAACACTAACTTGACAATTCCAAATATCAATTCCATCCAAAGCATATGGCTAAGAATAACCAGATTAAAAAGACAACAGCTTTCAGAAGACACCTTATAATAGAAATCAGAGACATCCAGAAGAAAAACAAACATCACAATCGGTTTCCATGGACATGAAGCAGTACTAAAATGTAATAGGCCACTACAGACTTCAAAGAAAAAGAAAAAAGAAATTAACAATGAATTAGATAGTGAAGAAATATGCTTTCCTCCAAAAGCCTGGAAACATATCCATTCACTCACATAATGAACCAGAACAAAGCAATTACTGAAATCATTAGTACAACAATGTGCACTATTACCACCATGTGTGAAACAAAAGACACTGATGCCTAGTCTCCTTTTTCAGTTCATTCTTCATCACGCCAAAATTTATCTTCATTAACTCTGATAGATAATAATGAATACTGCCTTCCACAAACATTACTGCTATTTCTACTCAACTTTTTCTTTGACGATTGCAGTGTTTGTACTTGGAAAGAACACAAAACAAAATATAAGTACCTCAAAAGTCGGAAATGAAAGATTCGTAGCAAAGACACAAACCTTATCCTCTGGTTCCTTCTCTTCAGATTCATTTGCTGAAGTGTCTTTATTGGCATCAGCAGTATCCTCCTCTCCTGAGGGCAATTTCTCAGCACTAGGAACTTTCTCACCATCATTATTAGCCTCATTAGCCCTGGACAAGAGTACCAATTGATAAGCAACATGTGGAAATAACTTGGCATTTCAAACGTAAATATTTAAGATCAATACTTACTGAGAAAGTTCATCAGTTTCGGTTCCCCAGTTCCCCCGGCCAGATCCTTCGCGTTTTATTTCATTTCTGTACACAAGTTACAGAAAGGTTAAACATTCAGAAAATGGACCATTTGTAAGACAACATAGAAAATAACATCACTTTTCCCCAATTGAACAAGTATTAATTACCCGCGTCCTGTTCCACTGCGGCGCTCAAAAGGCCTCCTTGGTCGTTCCCCATCAGCCATTTCCCCATTGCTGAACCCGCCCCGGCGACCACCCCGGAAAGAACCGCGAGGTCCACCATAACCTCCTCTCCTTTCAGAAAATCTTCCGCCTTCTGCATCTTCAGCAGAGCCTCCTTGACCACCTGAGATCTCCTTGTTGTCAAAATTGGCAGAGTCCCTATCGAATCCACGTCCACCGCGACCACGGCCATAACCGCGTCCTCCACTACGGCCACCTCCACGTGCACCTTCACTCTTTGCCTCTCTTACTGCGGACAAAATAACACATCAGATGGAAATTAACTACACGTTTAAAAGCCAACAAGGGCATGCAATTAACATAAATGAGCATCACATGTCGCAATTTTTTCCAAAAACATACACAGAAATGATTCACAGGGAGAAAGAGTCACCTGGAATGTGAATTCCAACAAACATATACAGACCGCTTTTAGAAACCAATATACCAGGCATGGTAAACTATTTACAAACAATAAAAACTTGGCACAGACACAAAAAAAGCCCACCCCAACAACCATTGTACTGTAATGCAGAAAACACCAAAACATCCCTTTGTGCCGGAAAGACTGCATTAAACTTTCTCATAATTGCTATAAGGGATATCCTTAACCACATCTTATATCGGAGATGCATTTATTACACATTCATTGGAAGGAAGTCCCCTTAGTTAAGTCTAAAGGGAAAGAGTTCAATGTTTACAGATAAGCAAAAGGCCAAATCCGAATCGTCTCATGTCAAAGTTCATTGTCAATCACTAATTATGACCAAAAAAAAAAACTTTCTTTGTGATATCTTCAAACTTAAACCAAACAACCCCAAAATCATTCCCTTATCATTTCCATTTTTCCCTACACTAACTAAGACCAAAGGTAAGTCGAACAATCAAAAAGGACAGAGTAAGCAAGCAAACAAGCAATAGATAATCCAAACTTAATCAGAGAGAGATATACCAGCTTGAGCAGGAGGGAGAGGCTTGGAGGGGAGCTTAGCAGCCGGCTTGGATGGCTGCTGAGCAGCCGGAGCAGAAGGGGCTTTCTTAGAAGCCGCCGCCACAGTGACCTTTTGCTGAAGAACAGAAAGGTCTTCGGTATCATCATCTCCCAGCAAATCAAAAGGGTTCACAGTCGCCATTATATGTCAATTCAAAATTTGCAAAACCCAGAGAAAAACCCCCCAAAGTTTACTCCTTTTTATTGTAAGAAAAAAACCCTTTTGTTCAATAAAGAACAATTAATCGTATATCCATGGCTGATCTATGTAAAAAAGTAGTAGTACGGCAAAAAGTACAGGTGAAATGTTTGCTCTTCTTCCGGGGGAAGAGGAGGAGATAGAGAGAGGGGAAGTAGGGTTTGGTGAAACCCTAGCCGCAATCCAGTGGACTGTGTGAGTGTGTGTGAGGAGAAAGAAGAGAGAATAGGAGTATGTTTGTAGTAGGAAGCCAACCTAATCTGCAAAACCCCTCCTTCCAATTTATTGTTTTGTTATTTTCTTTTTCTTCTTTTTTTTTCAACTCTATCATCTGTGGAACTCGTGTGCTTCTCTATCCTTTTCTCTTTTTTCTTTTTCTTTTTTTTCCCCTCTTTCTTTCTTTTTTCCCCTCTTTATTTTGTAAGATAATTTTGAAAAATTGATGTGTAAGAAGCCACAACAGTACACTCTAGACATCTCATCAAAAATTGTTTTTTTCTAGTAAACTTTCCCACCTTATATTGCATGTACAGTATTATTTTAATTAAATAGACGGTAAAATGATAGTATAATAATGAGCAGAAAGACAAATTTACTTAGTGTAAAATTACAAGCAGTAAGTTTTGTATTCTTTGACACGTATTGTGCAGTTATTATCTCATCTTATTGTACATATTGTCAACTAGATGTTTGGCCCAGGCAGATGCTCGGGCGCCCCTTCTAAATTACTATTTTATTAAAATCTAATTGAATTACAATTTTTTGAGGAATTAATTTGGCGTATATATCATTTGTGCTATGATTTGTGGCTTAAAAAAATATACCTATAAATCTGAGGTTATAAGGGAATAATAAATAATTAGTTTATAAAACATTATTCTTAATTGCTGGATTTAGATATTTTTATTTTTTTGTTTATATTAAGCCTACAAAACTATACGATTGGACATTTGAATTTGAATTAATATATCCATTCGTTTGAAATGTAACTGATCCTTATTTGTAGTAAAATATGTGTTTTTTTAAAAAAAAATTATATAACTTCTAATTAAAAGAGATTTACACGTGGCAAAAAGACTCCTGAAATCTAAAATATGGTGCATTGGAGCCAAAACAGATGCATACTTAATTGCCACATAAGTTTCATGTCTTCTGCTTTAATAAGGTAAAAGGAATTACTATATTATTTTATACAAGTATATATATAAAATTTAATAATAATATATATACAAAATTTAATAATAAAAACAAATATATATATATAATATAGAACCATAGTAATTTTTTTTAATAAATATACCTTTACTATCATGTTCTACCACCTTTCACAATTTAATATTACCGCCTAATATTTATTTATCAAGATAACATGTTATAAACTAATTTCATATTATTTATCACGTCTAGCCTTTTGGTTTTTCCATTGTACCAAAAAAAAAAAGCTAATTTCATGTTAGTTTTTATCATTAATAGAATTTGTACATACTTTCTTCATAATAATGATTCTGTATCTATCTATCTATCTATATATTATACTAAGGCAAAAACCAGAGAGAGAAAACTAAAGGCATGGAGCACATGCCACGTATGATTTAATCCTATGTGGCATTTTCTTTATTTCTTAGACTTAAAAATGTACAAAACAAAAAAAGCAACTAAAATAATTAAAAAAAAACAAAATAATAAAAATCGAACCCTTATTTTCATGAACCAAATCTTAACACAAAGATTGATTGGAGAGAGTACCAAATCCTAACAAATTTTAAAGAGATCTGCATAAACCTTATCACCAGTGAATTTAAAATGTTATTTAAAAAAAAAACAAATTCCTGCAAATCCAGAGGTAATCATGTTTAAACTGAAGTCATTACATATTTTATAAAAATACAAAATTTATGTAAAAATGTCTAAATGTGTATACTTTCCCCGTTCATCGGACGGGTCTAACACCTAGTTATAACAAGTATGATAAAAATTAAATAAAAGAAAAAATAAGAGAGAGATGAAGCAACTTATTTTGAGTAATCACTCTGAAACATGGACCGAAGGCAAAATGAAATGGTTACGTGTACATCTCGTTTATTAAACTGGGTTTTGTTCGGTATTTTCGTGGCATGGAAATGGAACTACATTATTTGGAATTAACATTTATTCCACCTTTTTTCTTTTTTATTGTTGTTGTAGTATGTACTTAGAGGTTGTTGATTAAGGAAAAACCAAAAAAATAATGATATAACTAGTGAAAAGATATAATAAAAACTCATAATAACTGATGTGTTTATATGGTATAATTGTAATTTTTGTAAAGAAATATATAATTTTAACATCAAAGTGGCAACAAATTAGAAGGCCAACTCAGCCACTGTTTATTTTTACTGGATATTAATCATTATATTTATCATTTTCCAAAAAACTAAAAAAGAAAAAGAAAAACAAAAGGAAAAAACAATTATCTAATACGAGTGACATTGAATTCTTACTATAGTAATGGGCTATAGTACAAATGAAGAATTAATTAAAAATCTATCCAATAAATATCCTTTTCAAAGTGTGTGCCAATACCAATGTTTTTTTTTCCGTTTACTAAAATAACTGATTTTTCTTTTGGCTACAATATAAAATATTTGTTAATGTTCGTTGTTATTGGATTGAACCATGTATTTAAGCAAACAACAAGTCCAACACCTTCACTCATTACAAAATGCAAGCAAACAACAATAATGCAAATTTTTTTATTGTTTCTATTTACAGTAAAATATTTATAAGTTAATATTGACTCTTAGAAATTATTAATTTATATTAGTACCCTTAAAAACTATTAATTTGTAAATATATTAATTAATTTATCGACTAATTAATAATTTAATTTAAAGAATTTGTTTAATAGACTTTTAAAAATAAAATATTGAAGAATCCTACTAGCCTTTTTTGTTTTGCCACTTGTATTATTCCCTCATAATTAATAAAATATGTATTTTTCCCTACACTACCTTATTACTCTCCCCCTAAACCCAATTTAAATTATTGTCCCTGTATTTCTCATGATAATCGACCTCGAACTTTCTGGAGTAAACTCTTCCATCAAATCTAGTAGGTCATAATCAATTCTCCTTACTATATGAAAAATTGTATAAATTTCAAGTTATATGAAAGATTATATAATCGATTCTCCCGTTATCATTTTATAACTTTTAATAAAAATGAAATATTATTATATTCGTATTTTAGCATACGTTCCAAGTTGAGTTTTTTGTTATTTATTTTAAGTTAATATATGATATTGTCGAATCCGATATTTGTACAAAAAAAAATTATGAAAAATTATCATTATATTATTTTATCGATTGCATTCATTTTTTATACTGGTCTCGACTTGGAATCGAAAAGAAAACTATTAATTTACAGATAATTTATTGTAGATTAAACATGTATGTTATAAAAGTGTATAAATAGACTAGACTACGAATAGTCTCATTTGAACCGGTTTTCCTTTCCTAATTTATAACTAAATAGACAAGATTATAATGAAAGGAAAAAAGTTACAAAGAATTTATAAATTAAGAAGTTTTTCAAGAGTATAATATATACGACCACTCACCTAATGTTTGGAAGTTTTTCTAGGCCAAAGTAGGATTAGATATAGACATTAATCAGTTTTTTTTTTGGCCAAAGTAGGATTAGATTTAGCCATTAATAAGTTTTTTTTTTTTCTAGCACCAAGTAAGGCGGAATTCTTAACAAATGTAATAAACCACCAAAGAAAGAGTAAAAGATTGTTATTAGAGGGATTTAATTATGTCACGTTTGCTCCACAGACTAAAAATATTATTCACAAAAATATACGTACAATATGTTAATTCTACAAATGTAATGATTGTATCAATATTAGTTATTTGACACGCTATTGTTTCTTTCTCCCAGTAAATATACACCATTTTAATAAAACAATAGGTTTTGTATCAAAGGCATGTAAAGATAATCTTGTAAAATATATGACCCTAAAATAATACTACATATGCACTTTAAAGTGTTACTAATTTGGCCCATAATATGTTTTATTTTTTATCTTCTGATAAATTAGTATCTCCTTAAATGTATCTACCTACACTAGTTGAAATAGTCGTGCCTTTATACTCTACTTTAAAACTAATAGTACCTTTTTTTTTTTACTTATCCCAATGTAATTAATTTGGAACCTACCAATTCTTGATTTTATGGCCATATTATTACTCATTTTAATAAGATATTTTCCAAAAAATTAGCATTTCCTACTAACATCAAAATCACAACAGAACAATCAAACACCGTTAGACGTGACAATATTGTTATACTTCTGTTACAAAGATGGAAGTAAAAAAAAAAGAAAAGGACAAAAATGAAAAAAAAACAGACTTATGGGGAATAAAATAGCAACCCAATCTTATAGGAAGGACTAAAGGAGCAAACTGATCAAACGGTCAATTTTGGTTATTTCTTCTCAATAGTTTTGTTAGCAGTATTTAAGGTTGTTTTTCCCACTCTTCCCTCTTCTGGATGGATATCATCATCATCATGATAACAAAACTCAGAGTCCTTATAGTATAGACCCCAAAATCTCAAACCCCTCAAAAGTCTGAGGTTTATCACTGATTCATTCCCCAATTTTTTTCATCACCTTCCATTATCACAACAACAATGGCGGTTCTGGCACTGCCATTGATGACCTCAATTCTCAAGCCCCACAACAACAACTCTCACCTGAATTACCTTGTTGCCTCAAGTACAAGGCCATATTTTTTCAGCTCAAGACAGAGCCTTTTGTTCCAGAAAACTGTTGCTTCTGCTTTAAGTACTACTGGCTCTGCAGTTTCCCAAGACTCCTCAGCGGAACCCACTAGTCTCCAACATCCCAAGAAGTCTTCATCCGTGCTCACTTTTCAACAAGCCATTCAGCGCCTCCAGGTTTGATGCAATCTCAATTCAGTTGAAGCTACCAAATTCCTGGCTTTTGGATTTTATCTTGTTGGATTTTCGGGAAAATGGGATAGGGGATTTTTGTTCTCATCTTCCTGAATTGAGTTAATGTGACTGTTGGGCGTTGGCTTAATGCAAGAGAAACTGGCTCAACTCAATTGTTTTGAAAGACTAGGGAGCCAAAGAAAAAGGGGGTTAAGTGCATGTTAGTTCACTTTCCTTGATTTAAGTTTGTAGGACTAGACAAGTTGAAAGCTACTACAATTACATAGGAAAATAATAAGAAAGAGGCTATACGTTTGTGGGGATTAGTTTCCATTTTTGACCTTTGCAAATGCGTCGTTTGCTTATCTCAACACGGCCTTCTCATTAGGGTATTGAAATTTTGGGAAATGGCTTTCTTTCATAATCGAATTTATTTATAAAAAGTTTCTGAACTCTACTCATGGATTGTTCTCCTTTGAACCTGGTCTTGAGTGGTGATGCTTCTTGGTATTTGATGCTATTCACAGAACTAAGAAGGAGAAGCATCTCCTAATTATTTGTTTTGTATTTTGTTGAATTGAACTGTTTGATCCATCATCTCTCTCTTAATTTTCCTTTCTATATATGTTATCCTGTTTTCGTTTGACGTTGCAGGAATACTGGGCTTCAGTTGGCTGCGCTGTAATGCAATGCAGTAACACCGAGGTAATTATTGTAGCATTCTTATCTAGATTTTCCTTGGTTGCCATTTTTTTCCCTCTCAGAGTTATGTGCTCTGCTATTTTTAGATGCTTATTTTGGGAGTAACTTTGGGCAAGGATCGTCTTTTTTAAAATTTATTGTCTTTCATTTTTTTGGTTTAATTAGTTTTGTATGAATTTATCAGGTTGGAGCTGGGACTATGAATCCTCTGACCTTCTTAAGGGTCCTGGGTCCTGAACCTTGGAATGTTGCGTAAGTTTGCTTTTGATGCCATCTGTAATTATGTGATGAAGGTGGCGTCCTTAAATTTTATTGATTGTTGAATGAACTGATTGACCTGAAAAATACGTTTAAGAAATGATACAAGTAAGGATCTCAATCTCAGAAGAAGAGTATAAAATGACACATGTACTTTACAAAACTCAGATGTTTTATTGCAATTTTCAGTCTTACCGTAATTAATGGAGGGTGTTGATGCTTGGTCTTCTATAGAAGTTCTTGCTTCTTCTTCTTTTTTTTTGGTCAAGTTTAAATGACTGCAACCGATAACCAAATCCATCTTTTGACATGTCGTTGCTTGTTGTTGTTGTAATCATTAAGGAGACACAGGTGATGGCTGAATATGGTTTGTTAACTATGTACTTTATCTAGCCTGACACTGATGTTTTAATGAGATAAGGGCTAGAGCAGAGATACCCTTGTATATATGACACATCCCATTTGCCTTGTTCTTAATGAAAATTACCCGTGTGTTGCTAATTGCGAGATTAGCCGTATGATTGTCTGCAGACATATGTAATTTACTTGCGCTTAATGATGAATTTCATCAGATCCGATTTTTTATTATTATTATTATTTTTTTGGTGATAATGGAGTATCTATCTATCTTTTTATTTTTATTTTTTACTTTTAAATGGAGTATCTATCTTTTTCAAAATTTGATTGCATAAATGTATTTGTTGTTTCTCAGTTCCTTGTTCTGACTACTGATGATGTAGTTATTGATGGAAGGTACGTGGAACCCAGTATCCGACCTGACGATAGTCGCTATGGTGAAAACCCAAACAGACTTCAGCGTCATACTCAATTCCAGGTACTATTCTCTTAATTTATTTGGAACATAGTTGATATATTCTGTGTGAGCACAGATTGTTAAGGCATCTTTCTCTGTGGACTTTATGATTGTTATGTTTCCTGTAATTTAGGTTATATTGAAGCCTGATCCTGGGAATTCACAGGACCTGTTCATACGGAGCTTATCTGCCTTAGGTTGTCATGTCATTTGCCTCTCTTTCATTTACATGCTTATCTTTTCACATTTAAGCCAAAAATGAGAATATATCTTTTGGTTGTTTTTCGTATCTCCGACAATTTAATTCCCTCATTTTACTTTTTTCAGCGTCTTATTTTTCTTGTGTGGAAAATGATGCCTTGATATGCGACACTCAGTTAGATTGCATGAGCTCCTTTTTTCTTATGTAAGTTCCTTGCAATGACAATGATAAGATTAGCCAATATGTTGGAAGAGGAAAAGAATGAAATGGTAGTTTGTCTTTTCCCCTTTTATTGTTATACTTGCATGTACTGTATCTTCACTGTACCTTGACATTTATGTGCATGCACGGAGTTCTGTGTCTGTTTTTGTTTCTTTAACTTATAGGGGATTTTGCATGAAATACTTTGCAGGTATTGACGTTAATCAACATGATATTCGTTTTGTGGAGGACAACTGGGAAAGCCCGGTAGGTTCTTTTGCTGTATAAGAAACATCATACTAGTGTGGTAATATCAATCTGTTTTCCTTATATTATTGTGTTAGGCTGTAAGACTCTAATATGATGGCATTAGGCTGTAGTGGCACTAGTACATAATCAAATCATTATAATTGCTTTATTTGATGTGCATATTCTTGGTTTTGACTACAGGTGCTTGGTGCGTGGGGATTGGGCTGGGAAGTTTGGATGGATGGGATGGAGATTACTCAATTCACTTATTTTCAGCAGGTGTTTTTTTTAATAATCAGTTTTTAACATAAAAGAGTTCCTCGATGAAATTCAGTTTGTGAAATGTTATCTTGATATATTTGAGAATTAAATTTTAATCGACTTCATTGAGATTTATGGATTTTGTCCTTAAATTTTCATCTTTAGGCTGGAAGCCTTCAGTTGATGCCTATATCTGTTGAGATAACATATGGTCTTGAGCGCATCCTTATGTTACTTCAGGTTATTCTTACTCCAAATTTTGTTTTTCCTTGATTGTTAATTTTCTCCTTTGGTAAGATATTATTTGTACTTGCAGGGAGTTGATCATTTCAAGAAGATTCAATATGTAGATGGAATCACATATGGGGAGCTATTTTCAGAGAATGAGTATGAATGCTACTTGCCTGATATGCCTTTTAACAACTACAGTGTGAAATGGCTCCTTGAGCTGGTCGTTTCATTTTGTTAACTCTGAGGTTGAAAGAAAACGCAAAATGCTTAAATCATTGAAAGTAAAAATAGAGGACTTTGCTGGATTATATTGGGTTTTAGTGTTGTTTAAGATGAAGATGATCACATTCTGAGACATCTGAAGATGATAACATATTGGGTGTTGAATAGTTTTATAGTATTTATGGATCTGTGATGCTTGGAGTTCTATGCATGTAGCTTCGTGGGCATCCTTAGACTTGTAAATAAATAAAGATGTATACAACCTTTGATAGTGTTGCATGTTTTACGTTCTTGTGACAGCATCTGCTTGGGGTTGTTCTTAGAGATTCACATTCTCTAATTGATAGTTCAGTTAAGTTTAAAGGCCAAGTAAAAGATGAAGTACATGCTGTCCTTTTCTTGTCATAAAATGCAGAAGAGGTTTCTTTTGGGTCGTATATTTTTGGCATTCTTATAACGCAACTTGTTCCTCATACATAATGCATCGCTACAGTGGTCAGAAATTTTATCATGTGAAATTGAATTTATCTCTTTTTATTGTTAGGCTTGTAACACAAATAGCTATGATTTCATTTTGCATGAGTTTTCTTTTTCCTGCCAGACCTACGCCCTGTTTAATCTTTTACTTTGACAACTGAATGCTGAAATCAGAAAGGAAATGAGTGCCTATTATTTGGAGCATGCAAGTGTTGATCATATTCAAAAACACTTCGATTTCTTTGAGGCAGAGGCCCATTCTTTGCTTGATTTAGGCCTCGCAATACCTGCGTAAGTCTTCTATTTCTTAAAATTGCTTTTGTTTAATTAATTAACAAAGCTTTAGTGGATGCTTTCATTGACTGACATCAACTTCTGTTGTGTTAGGTATGATCAGGTTTTGAAGACATCTCATGCTTTCAACATAATGGATTCCAGAGGTTTTGTTGGTGTGACTGAACGTGCTCGCTATTTTGGCAGGATGCGCAGGTGAGAGTTGAACTTTGATGCTCTTTGCAGATATATACAAACAGTCCATTGTTGTCGTTCTAGCTTGTTGAGATGGTGCTAGAGGACAAAATATTATTGGTTAAGTTTATATTTATGTGCATATTAGTTAGAAATGAGGAGTGCAAGTGTTGCTCACTTTGAAATTCTGTCGCTTATCTTGTTCTTTTCTTTTTCACCCTTGTTTTTTTTTTTTTATAAATAAAATTCAATCATAAATGTTATGGAATTTGATTCTTAGAGAAGTACATCCTTATATCTTCCCCGCTTGTACTCCAGTTTAGCTCGTCAATGTGCACAACTATGGTTGAAGACTAGAGAGACTCTTGGCTATCCACTCGGTGTCATTTCTCCACCTGGTAGTCATGCTATTGAAAGGGAAGTCCTTGAGGAAGCAGTGCAAAAGGTTTGTATTTCTGATGCTTTGTGTTTCCTGCTTTGGTTTTAGTTTTTACTTTTTAGACCTGTTGTTTTCTTGCATTCCTTCTGTGGAACTGTCATTTGGGTGTTATTACCACTAAAGTAGCCTTTTCGTATTGTCTATGCTTATGATTTGCATGTTTACTCTTTAGCAAGCGATGAGAGTTTCTTGTGGTCCAATATCGGTTTAATATGAAGGGTCTTTTGTGTTAAACAGGTTTCTCAGGAGCCAAGGACATTTGTTCTTGAAATAGGAACTGAAGAACTACCCCCACATGATGTTATCAATGCATGCAATCAGGTACGTACATTTCACTGTCTTACAGAAGACCTTGGTCTTTTAGATTCTCACTAGCATGTAACCATCTCTTTGCATGCTGTATTTATGCTGAGCTATGAACTCCTTCATTCTGTCTACCTCATGTCCTAAGCTGTTGGCAAGAGGTATCAATGTTTTCTGCGTAGCATGGATATTGACATGTCTATCTACTTGTTTAAGAATGATTATGCAAGATAAGAATAACCATTCACGTTTGGGATACGGAAAATGTACCAACTTGATTTTTGATATTGACTTCTATAATCAAATAATAATATCAGAGCTTGCACAATGTTCTTTCTTGCAGCTCCAGGATCTTGTAGTGCAATTACTGGAAAAAAAGAGACTCAATCATGGAGAAGTGAGAATGTATGGTACCCCACGGCGATTAGTGGTATGTTCCAGTCATCATGAATAGTTTCCATTTCGACTGTTTCATTAAATTTATTCGACTACTTGATTTTTATGACAAACCAACAAAAGAAAAGAGTTCAAGGATTAATGCCTGCCGAAGATGTCTGTCACCCTAGTGGTTGATGCATCAATCAAATTGCATTCAGAACATTCCATTTTCAAAATCAAACTATCTTTTTGCTTGTTTTCTTTGGGATTATACCTTTGTCCGTGTTGAACATAATGTCTGTCACCCTCGGGGTTGATGGGACCAATCAAATTGGTGAAATACTACTGTGTAACATGTCCTGGTAAGGATTTAAAGAAAGTGTTAATACACATATGGCCCTGAGGAACAGGACAGTCAACTTTCAGACCTAGTCAATGCAAGATGCGGTTATTGTGCTAAAAGCCTTAAACAACTTTCCTTCAGTGCTTTTGTTTGTTACGAGGTTCTAAGTAGTTTTCTGGGATGAGATTTATAGATACGGCATGTAATGATTTTGAGGACAGCCAAGAATTTCATTCTTCAAGATCCATGCTCACTGAGATGATGCGCTATGGTTATAATCTGAAGTCTTTTGATGATGTCTTTTTGTAATTTTATTTGTTTACATTGTGTGCCTGTTTGGCATGGTGAATGTATTGTTCCCAGTTCATTCTGTATGGTAGCTTGGTCATTTTTTGAGCTTACTAATTTATTTGATTAGTTCGGATTCTCACCTTTCGTGATTTATTGGAAATTATGGGTGAGGTTCACTTTTCTTTGCTAAATTAGATTGTTTCAAAATGTTTGGTCGATTGTGAGAGCTAATTAGCGGTGTGAGGAATGATGACAATTTGGGTGATATATCAAATTCAAGAATCCTTCCAAGAACAGGCGGTGGTGTAATATTATGAAAATCTGCCCGAGGTTGCTATTATATGTGGTGATCTTTTGCTTATATTAATGTATAGTGGTAGTAAGTAAATACCCTTTGTGTAGAGTGTGTGTGTGTGTTTTTTTTTTTTCCTTAAAACCACCCTTTGTGTAGAGTTTTTTGAGAAAATTAGCGATTGTACCTACACATATGGAATGAAATTCAACTTTTCATCCAAAAAAAAAATTCAAGGAAAACATCCTTAATCAAATGGAATCATGACACAGTTGCTTTAACTCCCTTGCCTTTGGCTTCCTTCCCCAAGCAGATATAATACCATATTGCTGGTGTTCATAGTACAGTTCCTAAAGAAATGGGATTAACCTTTATCTTTTAGTTGTTCGGGAAGTCACATGGTCTCGATGAAGGTGACAGATATTGATCCTTTTATCAAGATGAGGAGAAAAATAATACTTTGAACTGTGAATAGCCAAGAACTGGTGCAGACTGAGTGATAATTTGTGTTTTTACCACAGATGATTTGACAATTATTTGTGGCAAACTCTTTCTCCTTTGGTTTGCTTTTGTTATTTTCTGAAAAGCTAAAAATGGCATTTCCTGAAGATTTTTTAACCATTGCGATACTTTTATTGCCAGGTTCATGTTGCAAACTTGTATGCTAAGCAAGATGAAAGTGTGATTGAGGTTCGGGGACCGCCAGTTTCCAAAGCATTTGACCAGCATGGAAAACCCACAAAGGTCTTTTCTTTGTAAAATTTATTATATCTTCCTTCTACATTGAACAATTAGATTTCAAAAGCTGGCAGAATTAAATTTTCTGTGTCTCTGCCCATGCTGGTTTGGTAAGAGCTGACTGGCTTAGTTAGAGTCCATTATTGGGTTCTGTCTCTAAACTCGTGTTTACTTCACTTTTTGAGTATATTCAGCACGGGTTTACAAACTCTTCACGGGTGTGTTTGTTTTCCTGGGATTTTGATGGTTAGTCTCCTAGAGTTTTGCTGTTGTTTCCTTTTTGCTTGATTTGTTGCATATCTTGTTCAAGATGCTGCCATTTGCTGTATTAGCACTTGAACTGTGTGTTCGCTGAATTTACATTTATCAACCTTCTATATCCAAAAGTGAGAACTTCCTTTACATTCATCAAAACGGTTGTGAACGTGCATTACTTTGCAGGCCGCTGAAGGATTTTGTCGCAGAAATTCTGTCCCAGTAGATTCAATGTATACAAAGGTTGAAGGTATGCTATCTGCTGCATTCTTGTTTGCATGGCTATTTGTTGCTTTCATTGGTTCTGTTAGTTCAGCTAATTTGAATTTTGAACCTTGAAGATAAAAATACATGCTTTAGGTGTATATGTGTTTACGAGAAAGGTTCAACCTTACTTAGTTAAGTGCATGAATCTAAGTATGAAGGTCCTGAGATTTTAGGTTATTTATTATTGAATTTTCTTAGTATGGAATATAAGTAGATTTTTACAAGTAAATTGCTAATTTATTATGTTCTTTCATCTTAGGCAAGAAATTCTGGACTTACTCCTTCTAATCATTACAGGAAAAACAGATTATGTTTTTGTTCGGGTCATCGAGTCTGCAGAGTATGCTTTACAGGTATATTGGCAAGCTTTTCTCTATTTATTATACATTGGTTAGATTTAAATATTTACAAGCTTTTCTCTGCTTTTCATACATGGTCTAGATTTAAACTCCTTAGTAGAGCTCCTTGTCTCATCCAAATAAAAGAAAGACCATAAACCGGTACTGAAATCTTGCAAAAAACTGATGCTTCTTTTGCTGGCATGGATGTTAAAAGAAATCTTGATCTGTACGTGTCATTGTGGGTATTGTGCTTACATCTGTGTTATTGTGGAACTATCGTTGTTGGATATTCTTTTCAGGTTCTGTTTTTACGTCATGCTTCAGGTTTCAGAGTTCTTGTAATAAAGCATTAGTTTGACATGTTAGTCACGTGGCACATGGTAGAAAAAAGTACAAAGAATGACCATTTAAGCATTACTCGCTCAAATGTATAGATCTTGTTTCGGATAATAAACTTTTTATCCTTTTAGGTCTAGGAACTTGTAGATGATGTAAACCAGCCATATTTAAATTCCTATTCCTAGTTTCTTGCTGAAATATCATACTCATTCTACATTAGTTCAAGTATCCTTTTGGCCACTGTATACTACTTTATTTATGTTGATTTGGGCTTTTCAGGTTTTATCTGAGGAATTACCTGGAACAATTGCTAAAATAGCATTTTCGAAGTCAATGAGATGGAACTCCGAGGTGTGTATTTCAAATTCATACATGAATTGCTCTATTTTTGCTTTCTTCTTGTTCATTTAAAGTCGGATTAAAATAAATGGCCTAAATTTAATTGATCCAGTGCATTGTGGTATACTTTGTTCCAAAATAATTTGTTGATGCTGGAAAACAAATACATATGAAATTGACTTAAAACAGTTGACTTTGAAATATGAAAATGTGCCTAGCATATCGGTGATGTGACATCAGTGCACATTTGCACTTTTAACCAGTCAATTGCAAAATTTTCCTTAGATCAATCTCCCATATCACCTTTTTTGGGACCAAGGGTTTTCCTTTGCCAGAAACGGAGAAAGCCTTTGCCTTGACAACATCTGTACAGTTGATTACGGCTTGCATCTTGAGGAGCAATTTGCTATGCTTTGACACATCTTTTTGAATGCAATGCCCTGTACAAGTTATTTTGATTGCACAATTGTGCCTGATAAACTAGATTGCCTTCTCCTGGGGTGTTGATAGGTTTAATTAGTATCTTACTGGGTCATTGTTTTGGGTTTGCGCATTCCCACTTTCAAGAAGATTGGGAACAATAGCAATGAATGCCCCCCCCTTCCCATTAGAAGTGGGAAACCAATGGATCCGACGAAGTACCACTGAAACTGAATAAAAATTGTATAAAACAGCGCTAGTAGTGGTTCTTTCTCGATCAGAGTAGTGGGTCGCTGAATACGAAAATGAACATATGATGAGGTAGTAATGTTTGGGCTCACTAGATTAGATAATTCAGTAATAAAAGCATTAGACAAAAAGAGGAGTACACCATTGATGAGAAAATGAAATTGTTTGGATGGTATCTTGTGACTCTTTTGAAGTTGAATATCAATTTGAGCCCACTCGCATTTGAATAGATGGTAAATTCTATTTACTCTCACTCAAATTCTGAGGGTGAATATTTTTTTGATTTGTTGTCACAAGGTTATGTTCAGTAGACCTATTCGCTGGATTTTGGCTCTACTTGGAGATAGTGTTGTTCCATTTAGTTTTGCTGGTGTTCTCAGGTGTGTTTTCTTATCTTCCTCCTTATCGCTTAATTCTCTCAGCTCGTAAACTACATTGAAAGTTGAAAAGAATCTCAGTAAACAATCATATAAGCGATGCTTCATTTGTCGGCACTTTTTCTTAAAGTTGTGATCTTTTCTTGATTGTTAGTTCCATGGGAAACATTGCCTTAAGAAATGTGCTTAATGTTATTGTTAAAACAGTTTAAACCTTCTAGGAACTAGTAATCCTTAGATGAGCATATGCCAGTGGTGCTTTATTTGTCTGCACTTCTGCTTAAAGTTGTGATCTTTTTTTGGCTGTTAGTTCCATGAGAAACATTGCCTTAACAAATGTGCTTAATGGTGCTAAGAGCATCTCCAATCATTCCACTATAATTTGCACCAAGTTTAGTGTAAGAATAGAATATTCCAAGAATCTTTTTACACCAAAGTTCTTTGATCTCCAACCTTGATGCACCAAATGGTTTAAATATTTAATGTTTTATGTTAAAGTTTATTTTTTGGTTAATTAAAATCTTGTAATTTGTTGATACTTTTGTGAAATTTGTTTTTTATAATCGCTTTTTATTTGATTGTAGTAGTATCATTTTTTTTTTCCAATTTTGTTTCATATTTAATTTTAATAATAGCTAAAATTAATTTTTTAAAAAATAAATTTTATATTTAATGTGGGTCTTATTTTGTAGATCTCAACAAAATATTTAATATAATATAATTTTCACAACATAATTTTCAATTACATAGCAAACATATATTTATATCAAAGTAAAAGATAGTGCACTAAAAGTAGTGTAATGGATAATTTACACCAAATCTGGTGTAGCACTATCCATTGCACCAAAATAGTGCAGTGATTTGGTGTCTTCGTTGGAGTGCAATCTTTACGCCAAAACACCAAATTTAGTGTTTTGGTGTCTTGGTTGGAGATGCCCTAAAACAGTTTAAACCTTCGAGGAACTAGTTATTCTTAAATGAAAAGGATGACTTTAGACATCTGGATGCTATGTCAATATTTGCCTTTATCATTAGTATTTTATGCTGACATATATCCCTTTATTTATTATATCTCTTTTCGGCGGTAGCATGCGTATGTGATAACTAAACCTTTTCACCACTAACATTTTCTTGTTCGATGCTTTTTTGCAGTGGAAATATTTCTCATGGTCTTAGAAACACTGTGGCAGCTACTATGAAGGTAAATGCACGGGACACTTTTATCCTTTAAGATAGTGAATTGAATGTGCTATGGTTTGAATCCTGGAAAAGCTGGTAGATTGTCTTTTTCGCTTTCTATGAAGTATATTTAGACAAATCGAATCATGAAAAGATTTTGCAGGTAGCTAGTGCAGAATCTTATGCGGAATTAATACGGCAGGCTGGAATTTCTATTGATGTTGAGGTGGCTTCTATGATCCATTGTTTTGCATTGATATAGTTGAACTATGGTTATCTAAGAGTAACAAATACAATTTTCCAGCAAAGGAAGAAAACAATTTCGGAACAAGCAAATGCTCTGGCAGAATCTGTTAATGGCTGTGTCATTATGGAGAACAATCTGTTAGATGAGGTATATCAAGATATTTTTATTAACTTGATATCATCTTTGTGACAATATGTCGTATCCTGAATTTTTTTTTCCTCGGTATTAGGTTGCAAATCTTGTTGAAGCACCTGTTCCAGTACTTGGAAAATTCAAGGACAGCTTCTTAAAGCTTCCGAAGGAACTACTGGTTATGGTAGGTCATATAAATATGCACCCAGCCAAATATTATGTATGTATGTATGTATATATGTATATGTATATATATGTATATATTTAATAATATGAAACTCTATATCTTCAATCAATATGCTGCTGTTTACTTTTCCCTTTTTGTTTATGAAAACTGTCAACTTAAAGCCCTTCACAAAAAGGAAAAGGACTTTAATGTAAAGTTACCCCCTGTTGGTTGTCTGATGTTAGTTTTTTTTTTTTTTTCTTTGGTAATTATCTTTTCAAATATTGCGTTTTCTACTTATCTGCTGCTGTGCTTAATTGATATGTTTATTGTCTTCTGTTGTCTTATTTATGTGTATTTTGCTCTTTTCCTCATTAAAATAAAGTATCTTGTTTTCTTCCCAAAGAAAATAGAAAAAGGAATTGTTACTGTCACCACGTATAAATGGTCAAAAGTATGCTTTCTTTCTTGGCTGGTCTGAAGTAATACTTGCTTTATTTGTTGTAGAGGTGACTCAATAACTTCTTTTTTTTATAAATTATGTGCAGGTGATGCAGAAGCACCAAAAGTACTTCGCCATAACCGATAAGAGTGGAAATTTGCTGCCATACTTCATTTCTGTGAGATAGTCAAACTTTTCACTTACTACTGCTTTTAGTACTTATGCTGATCTCTGAATGTGAAATGGTTTAGTTTCTTAGTAATCATCTTCTACTGCTTTCTATTGCAGGTTGCAAATGGAGCAATCGACGAAATTGTTGTTAGAAAAGGCAATGAAGCTGTTCTAAGGTTCCCTTTTATTTTTTATGCAAGAGCTTTTATCCCACTTTCTAGAGTTAGTTATTTGGACCGTTTTTCAGCATGACATGATAATTTTATCATCACATGATTTTGTATGATCTTGGAATGCGACAAAGTTTCATGCTTTCTATGGACCTAATGCAATACCCTTATATTATCTGTACTGGGCCCGGCCTTGCTAAAACAATTTAATATGGATGAATCCTTTCAAGTTAGGTTCCTAATTCTATATAAATGCATTCTACTTCCATGTGCAAGAATTCACCTGTTGATTACATACCTGAACTAAATTGAACCTCCATTCCCAGAGCTCGTTATGAAGATGCAAAGTTTTTCTACGAGACGGATACAAGTATAAGATTTTCTGAATTCCAAGGTCAACTCCAAGGCATTCTTTTCCATGTAAGTGCACTCTATACCTAAACTCTTGGTTCTCTATTCTTACTTCTGAAGGGGATGGACTGTGGTCTTAGTTGCTAACTTCTATAGAACTGCTAAAAATTTTGAAGCATACACTCTTGGTCTTAGGTGCTAATCTCTATGCTTGATGTGATTCAATCTTTAAAAAAGTTGTTTTGAATATTTTCAGATAATCTTAGTTCGCATCTGGTGACAAAAATTCTTTGGTGTTATCTATTGCTAAATGCCAAGTCCCAAGTCTGATGAGTTAAACTGATTGGATAAGTTTTGACCTGTTGAGTTGTATAGAGGCGGTTATCCAGGTGCTTAATAACTTTCGTTATGGATCTGTCTCAATAGGAGAAGCTGGGAACAATGCTGGACAAGGTGAACCGCATCCAAAGTATAGCTCCTGAAGTAGGCTCATCACTAGGAGTAACTGAAGGTGTCCGTCAAGCCATTGTTGATGCTGCATCATTGGCAATGGCAGATCTTGCTACTGCTATCGTAATGGAGTTTACCTCCCTCTCAGGCATAATGGCTCGCCATTATGCTCTTAGGGATGGTTACTCAAAAGAGGTTAGTAGAAACGCTTGACCTTCGGTATCATATGTTTTGATTCTTGTACTGATTCGCCAGCATTGGTTTTATTTCGTACTTACTTTACCTTTTCTTGAAGTTAGAGTTTATATATAGATTTTAATATATTGTGTTTCACATGTAACAGGTAGCAGAGGCACTGTTTGAGATAACACTACCACGCTTTTCAGGTGACAGGCTTCCAGTGACTGATGCAGGGACTGTTCTGGCTATCACTGACAGGTTAACCAATAGTGCGGTTCCTTCGACATTTATCTGTGTTTTTGGTGTTTACTTTTGGGAGGCTGTAACGGTTAATCAGTTACTGTGAAAGTGGGATAAGCCTAAATAGACAAGAAAATGAGGCAAACACCTTTGAGGTAGTTTCTGTAACTTATGGGGTATAGAAAGCTATCTTATGGGTTTAAGCACCTGTATCTTTTGTGCAACATGTGCTTCCTTCCATCTGGGTACTTTTGTTGTATTTTCGTTGTTCAATCCTATTTCAGCATTCTGTCTGTCATACTAAAAATTTTGAGCTGTACTTTGATTGCATTATTAAAATCTTCTATGGGCTGAGGTCGGTTAGCTGATAACTAGAAAAGTGTGTATACTAATTTACTAACAATGTTAAGATCTGTTCCTGACTTGAATGGGATTGATTTGGCTGTTGCCATCTTCTGCAGGCTGGATAGTATTGTTGGCTTATTTGCTGCTGGTTGTCAGCCAAGCTCTACCAATGATCCATTTGGTTTAAGGAGAGTCTCTTATGGTCTTGTATGTATAAACAGTTTATATGAAGGTTTTAAAGTCTGTATTATACTGAGTTTCTTTGTGTAGTAACTCATGATTATTTGTCTCTGTTTGATCTAGGTTCAATTATTGGTTGAAAATAACAGAAATTTGGACTTAAGACAGGCGTTACAGCTTACAGCCAAAGTCCAACCTTTAAAAGTGGATGAAACCACCATTGATGATGTAAGTGATTGCTATAATGCTGCTTCTATACATTATGCGGGGGCCACTCTGGGGATATGTTTTCTCTGCTTTCGTTCTATGTTGCATTGCATTATAATTTTCAGTTATACTGTTCATTCTATTGGTTAAGTGAGGTTACTTTATTTTTTCCTATGATTTTAGGTGCATCAATTTGTGATCCGGAGGCTGGAGCAGTTCCTGGTATGTGAATTTTTACCGTTAAGTAGCAACATATGCAAACATTTCTTTTCTCCATGGTGCCTTTCATACTCAGTATTGCTTAGGAAGTAATGAAAAGTTCAACAGTTATCAATAGGAGTAGAAACACCACATTTTTTTCAAATTGTCTCCTGTGATTTTGATTTCAATGAATTTTCCTAGAGAGATAGCCTTTCTTCCTGGGATTGCAATAATGAATTATGTTTTTTAAAGCCAGTAATTTCATTCTAGCTTTACCTTCTCTCTCACTTCACTAGGTGAATATCATGCCTTTTGGCCTTGTTAGTCCAGTTTATTCCAATACTTCTCTCATAGGACCTTCAAAATCGTTCATGTTGTGTGTGTCAGTTGAAAAATGCAGTGTACTTCTTTTGATTTATATGTTCATTTGAAGGGATATATTTTTTTTTTCTCCCTTCCAAGTGTCTGTGTCTGTGTGTGTTTTTCTAGAGTTAGTAAACTTTTTCAGGTTCGTTTGCGTAAAAATTTCTTCAAGTCTAAGTTGTCAGCCTGCCGGTCCTTCTATAGCTGATTAGATGCATCTCTTCTTTTAGATGCAATATTCCATAATCTATTGGTTGTTGTCTAATTTTTCTAGTTAATAGTTAGATGATCTAATCTTTCAAGACAATATATGAATCTCCTAGGCTCTTCATGTGGGTGCATATTTATGTGGTTACTGATTTGTTATGTTCTGATGACAGGTGGATAAGGGGATTAGTCCGGAGGTAGTTCGTGCTATTCTAGCGGAACGGGCCAATGCGCCTTGTCTTGCTGCCAAGTCTGCTTATAGAGTAAGTTTTTATTTTTGCATTCAAGGACTTATCTGTCTGTCTGACTGCCTGACCTTTATTCTGCTTTTGATTTTATTACTTTTTGGCAAAAAATATCTCATTTAGTTCCACTGTGTTCCTTTCTTTCATTTCCAGCTTAAAATTTTAGAAACTTAATTCAGGAATCATTTTTAAGGTCATACATTTAAAAGTTTTGGCTTCTTATGGATGCACTCTCCCTTCGTCATGAGGCTCTCTTTCTTCTCTGTTCTAGAAAAAGTCACTGTTCAAGTTTGGATTACCCTATGGTATTATAGATACATGCTGTTGCTGTGTATGATATCAATTATTTGGTTTTTTTGTGTGTGTGTGTGTGGGGGTGCGTGGGTGGAGGGGAAGTAGTTGCCATCTGAGGGAGGAGCTTATCGTACAAGTTGATTTTCCCTTCTCTTTCTTGGACAGAAATAATGTCTGAAGTATTATACTTGCAGATGGAAGCATTGTTACGCGGTGAACATCTATCAAAAGTTGTTGAGGGTTATTCTCGTCCCACTAGAATTGTTCGTGGAAAAGATATAAAAGCTGATGCAGAGGTGCTTTTTATTCTTATGCCAAAGTAGTTTGTTCTCCGATGCATCCATACCTCTCATACATAAAGACAAATGTATCCATCTCGATGGACATGGACTTCTTACCATTGTCCTGGTATCTCACATATTGCTTCTGTCTGATCATCATATAGGTTTTCCAAATCACTGGTGTTCAAGTTTCTTACCCATCATGCTTTTGCCTGATTTAATTTTGAACAGTTAAAACCTTTTTCAGCCAGATGCCGACTTGCGATAAGAACTAATCAGTTTCTGAATTTATATTTTAGAGGCCATCGTCTAGCGTTCACTTTCTTGATGTCATGTCCCTCCACATGTATGTCTGTTTTCAACTTTGTTTAATGCAGTTATTGGTCATTCCAGGTGGATGAAACATTATTCGAAACAAATGAAGAAAGAGCTCTGTGGAGCACTTTCTTGTCACTAAGAAACACAATAAACCCAGGTGTGCGCTTTTCTTTGTAATTAACATCTGTTTCAATTTGTTTCTGAAATGATAACTTTCATTCTGTTTTTTGAAACCTGATTTACTTCCAGCAGCTATTGCAACCTATACTTACAAATCTCGCTTTCATCACTTATAGGTATGGAGGTGGATGCTTTTGTTGAAACATCTTCTCAACTTTTACAACCGCTGGAGGATTTCTTCAATAATGTTTTCGTCATGGTGGTATGTTCTCTTTTTTCTTACTAAATGCTCAAGGTGAAGGGGTCAGATATTATACGTTACTAAATTCTCATTAAGACACTGTAATCTTTATAATGCTTTTGCAATTCCGTCACGTGTTCTTTACGATAATGCAGGAAGATGAAAGAATCAGAAATAACAGGCTCGCAGTGCTACAAAAAGTAGCTGATCTTCCAAAAGGGATAGCTGACCTCTCAGCTTTGCCTGGATTTTGAGACTTGTTTTTTTGACCCTGTACTTAGTACATATACATAGACTTAGGAACCACAATAGGCAGCAATTATTGAGTCAACAATAGGCTTCCCGTTTAGAGTTGATTGATAGCTCATCTTTGTTTTAACCCCGCATAGTGAGTTTAAATCTTCTTCGTGTTGTAACGGTTGGGTTTCATTTTAGAACTGTTATATTTCACAAATTGGTTTCTAAACAAAATACTTTTGTATCCAATTTTTTAATTTATTATTATTAATATTTTTTTTTGGGTAACATGACTTATTGCATTCAATTTTTCGCTAATATTGTACCGTCTTCATTGCTATTTCTCTCTATTTTCTTTCTTCTTCTTCTTCTTCTTTTTTCCCTGGAGATCGATTGACCCGTTATTTTGTTTATATTGGACATTTTCCCTTAATTGGATGGAAAAACACTTCTGAGAGCTGAAATCACACACCTTTAGCTAAAGAGCTGTGAATTACTCTACTTATCTTGATTCATAATCTTTCTAGCTCGAGTCCTTTAAGGCGAGAGCATTGATATGCTATTTTATTCCTCACGTTTTTATAAACACAGTCACGTCTATTCAATTCATTACACGTTAATAATTGACAAGAATATTTTTTCGGAGGTAGAAATCTCAACATGTATATGTTTATTGATCTATAGAAATTTGTAATTGAGATTTGCATTGATGAGAATGATGAGAGATGAACACGTGCTATATGTGTTTGGTTGATCACTGGGCGGAATTATAATTTTCCCTACAATTTTAGGGGCAATATACAGTTTCTTCAAAATACAGGGGGAATTGCTGAAATTAACCCTTAATAGTAGAAAAGACACAAAAGAGGAGAAAGTTACTAATTCCTGGGATTTGGCGGGTTAGAGACACTATTCGGACTTTCTCTTCGGGCCGACCGACCGACCCAACAACGAAGCAGAAAATCATGGCCGAGGAAGAAGTAGCTGCGGAAGTTGAAGCTGTAGAAGCAGTTTATGGCGAAGACTGCGTGGTTCTGAACCCTTTTCCTCCCCATCTCAAGGTTCACATCAAGCCCCGCACTGCCGATGTCTCTTCTCAGCAGGTGCCACCAGTTTTTTTCCCATGTAAATTTTGTTTCAATTTTTTTTTTCTATTGTTTCGTATTTTTTCTGCCTAAGAATATTGGGGAAATATGATGCTGAGATTGAATTTTATCTATTGCGTAAAGGTCGAATCTTTGATGATTTTAGTTGTCACTTCCTCGTTGTTTTCCGTGGTAAAAGATGGAGTACACTCTTTTATTTATAATTCCCTATACTTTTTGGCTTATTCTCGTTTGAATTTATCACGTTTTGCAGTTTGTGGAAGCAACTATAGGGATTCAAGCAAATTCCAAGGTGAATTTTGACATTTAAATGGTTGCTGCATGCTAAAACTGATGCTCTATTATTCACATTATTAGACATATAGAGTGTCGTAATCGTTATTGCTGGTTGAGTTTGGAAATTTGATTATGGGTGATGTTGTGGCAGTACCCAGATGAACCTCCTATCGTTACTATTGTTGATTCAAAGGGTCTTGATGAGCAGAGGCAAAATCATCTCATCACCAGCATTAGGGATAGGGCTGCTGAACTCTCCTCATGTTTGATGCTTGTAGCCCTTTGTGAGGTATTTGTTTACCTTTTCATTTTATATAAAATTACTAGTTAAAGTGAGGAGAAACTGGTTAATTGAGTGGGCAAATAACACGTGAGCAAGATAATAGTGGTCCATTGCTTCTCATCGTAGTTACTTTAAATGATCAAGTGATTATATCTTATACACTCATACAAAAAGCCTATTCTAAAATTTTGAAGATACTGATGTTTCTAATATTAATCTTAGGAAGCAGTTGAAAAGCTGTCTAGTATGAATCATCCTGATGGAGACTGTCCCTTGTGCCTGTATCCTTTACTTGTCGAAGAAGAGGGCAGTACTTCGATGCCCTTTATGAAGTTGATGTCGTGTTTTCATTGTTTCCACTGGTAAGTTGAGTCACCAATATATGACCTCTATATTCTTCTTTTGAGCAGAATATTCTTCAGCATGTACTGTAATTTCAATTTCTGATTCGGTTCATGATTGCTGTAGTGAATGCATCATCAGATGGTATAGTTGGCTTCAAACTCGTAAAGAAGTGGATCATGACAACACTGCAGGTATGGAAGATTAACATGTTAAGATAGAAACAGCAATCTGTACAGAAATTCTATAATATGCAGTGTTTGGGGAATTGTCCTGCTACTAACACCTACCACATGTTTCCTTATATATATAGAAGAGGTCTTATATTTCTGATAATTTTGAGATCTCCCTTACTGAGTATTATTTTGGTCAGGGAGACATGAGGATGAAGATAATAAGGGACAGTGTCCTGTTTGTCGTAAAGTGTTTCTTCCAAAGGACATCGAGCATGTGCTTCACTTGGCTGGCACTTCTGATTTTGTAAGTCAACAACTCATTTTGATCTGCAAAGATATTGTGCCTTTGATTTCTCATTATCGATAAACTGGATTATGTTCTTATTTGTCCTTTTTAATAATGAATATCATGTTCTTTAGAGGGTACATGTTCTAGGTAATGCTATTCTACACTTGCCTCTGCCTACTTTAGTTTTTTTCAATGGCATCAAGTGTCGTTCTAAAATGAAGAAATAGTGTGAGTGAGTTTCCATCTTCGGATGTTGCTTGTACTTGGCCAACAGGATGATTTTTTAGGTAGCTTTCTGAAAATATTAGAATTTTGACTTGGTTAACTGTAGTATGAAACTATAAACTATGGTGTTTTGCTTTTAGTTTGTATTCAAACAGGTTGCCTATGGTTCATTTTCTGGCCGATATTAGGCAGTTTACGTTCGATCCAAATCCCTCTGGTATAATATGAAAATAATGTGATGATTTGTGGTCATTGGTGTATGTCTTAGACTCTGCTGCCTCTCTTTCCTGCTGAACATTTTACTCGTCAAAACTTTGAAATTGTCTAGCTCGGATCTCTTTAAAATTACCTTACAGAGCCAACTACATTTTGAATTCAAATTTTTTGTTTGGTATTTTGTTTTCCTTCTCTTATGTTGATCCACATCTCTAACAAAAAAGGGATCTTTTAGTAGCATGGCTAGTGAACCTGAAAGGGTGTTAAGGATCTGTTATCATGCAATGTTTTATGGAGTTAACCTAGTTCATAGAATGCTGCCAAGGAGTATTGCAGGACTTGAATTTATGCTTATTTTTGGCCCATTTAGAGACTTCTAGATACATTTTGGGGGAGCCTATATATGTTATTGGTTATTATTGGTCACTGTCAATGGAAACCATGAAACAGGGTGTAATAGAAACTTCCTATTGCTCCCCATCTTAAAAACTGGCGGCTACTGCTCAATTTTATTATTCACTTTCTACTGATAGGATTTTAACTTGGGGGGAGGCTCTTCATAGCCATTCGGTGATGGTTCTCTGGTCTGGCATTCTAGAATACATGTTGTCCCTTCATTGTCTACTGTTTTTTAACACATGATGCATTTTGGAGACAAATGGGATGAACATCGCATTGTATAATAAACACAGAATAGGTGAATAAAAGCGATTTTTTTTTTTTTGGGGGTAGTATAAACATTTGCCATCTGTATTTTCTAGTTATTGCCAATTTAAAGTGCCACTATTCCTTCTCTATGAAAATCAGAGTTCTGTTGAAAATGATGTCGTAGACGAAGAGGATATTCTCCTGTCCAATTCAGAGAAAGAGAGAAGACAGAAATTCGAGGCGATATTAAAACTTCAGCAGGAGAACAGTGGTTTAATCGAACCCAAAAGACACGAAGTACTCTTGCCCGGTGTATATCTTCCTCGGCCAGCCCCAACTCCTGCAGCCATCTCCGATAAAGAGGCCAAGGATCAGCAAAGTGAAAATGCAGCTGAAAACTCAGGAACTACTCCAGGCGGTTCATCGAATCGGCCTAGCACTAGCAAACACAGAAATTTTCCTGCAAAGAAGCACTATAGGGGAAGGGGCCGCAACCCAGGAAAGAATGCAAGTAAATGGACACCAAAAGAGAGTGGTGCTGCAAGTTGATTTGACTTGCTACATTTTACGCCTGAAAGAAACTTACAGCTTCTACTTACGATCTTTATTTCTTTGTTGTATAGTTTAGATGAAGTTCGTAAAATGTAAATTGAGATCTAAGCAATGACAACGATAGTGGCTTGTATGCCAATTTTGGGAAATACATGGACATTCATTGTATTCTTATTATCTTCTTTTCTCAAACATTCAGTAGGAACGGATTATCAGGTCGATATTTGTCCAATTGTTTTTATAATCTTCTCTTGTCAAGCAATTTACTAAGACGGTAAAATTATATTATATTTGCCCACTTCCAATGATAGACTGGATAATATTTTTAGACGGAATAAATATATGGTTTCATAAACACTATTCTTCTTCGATAAAATCATTCAAATTTTGCATTGCCAATTGCCCAAATCAAATGATATACTGGACAATATCACGTTATGATATATAATATCTTGCAAGATAATATTTTATTGCCAACTTCATTCATTCATATAGATTTATGAATTGATATCTGTTTTTCTCATATATAAAAAGTACCGCCAGCAAAGTAACGATAGCCGTTGTGAGAAACATAAGTAAACCAAATGGTATAGAGCACAGAGAAACCCAAAACAAAATGATGAATTTTTATTAGAAAAAAATGCTTCAGCTTATAAAGATAATGATAATTCTTCTTTCTATATTTTTTTTCTTTGTTTTTCACATTCCAATCACATCTGTAATCTACACCCTGGTCAATATGAACATCTTTTATTTTTTGTTTCTTTTAACAATAAGTCGTCGAAATAGAATAATATTCTTTTCCATTCGTTAGATTTCAATGTGTTAAATCACGTTCGGCCTATTAATTAGTCAAATTTCATTTCACTGCATGTGTATACATACGTTTATGTTAACTTAAAAGCAAAGTCATTTACTGTTCACTATAACATTTTAATGTGAAGCCGACGTCCGGGCTGAGAATCTAATTATTTTTATAATCTTCTCTTGTCAAGTATTTTACTAAGACGGTGAATTTATATCATATTTGCTAACTTCCAATGATATACTGTACAATATTTTAAGACGGAATAAATATATGGTTCCATAAACACTATTCTTTTCAGATAAAATCATCCAAATTTGCATTGCCCAAATCTCAATTGCCCCTGAATGAAAACCCTTCTTAATTACCTCTATTTACAAATCAAAGTCTCACGACTTAAATAACTCGTTCAAGTCCATACTCACTTTTTTTTTCTTCTAAAATGATGGAAATTGTTGCTAACGTTTACACTTGCTCTATTGGGGACAATTATTAAACTAAGACCCGACCCTAACCAAAGAGGTTCATGATGTATACCTTTCTTGGAAGATATATAACGGTACAAATTCTTGCTTAACTAAATTTAAGAAAAACCCTGCAAAGCGAAGCTAGGCTAACATCGGCCAGCTGAAATATCTTAAGATTCTATATAAAGGTTCATTCTGATTTCTGACAAAAAATCTTCAAGCTCGTCATATTGGTGGGGCTTTTGGTTGGATTTCTAAGTTGAAATTAGTTGTCATATCAATGTTCATAAAGAGTAACATTGGCCTAAATGATCATGGAAACACCCCAAATGACACTTTTCAATAAGAAGCAAAATTCCCACAATCATTTTCCATATAAAAAGGGGTTTTCCTAAACTAGCCAAGTTTTGCCACCATCTCAAACTCAAATCACCTTCTCACCATCTACATAAAAACTGCCTTTTACTTGAGATATTTTTTCGTTTCCACCTAATGCTGACAAAATCAACTGCAGAAAACATCAATCCATTCACTCTGAGGGGTTCTTGATTGTATATTTTGCTGATGAATTTTTAGCTATATATTCATTGAATGATGAAGGCGACATTATTCCATATAGTTATGACAAAAACAACTAGCCACTTACTTTTGTGAGGTCATGAGATAAAAGTGTCTTAACATGGGAACTTTGAAATGAAAAATTGATAGCGTAAGATATGTAGACGATTTTGTTCCAAGAAACTTAGCGGAAATTGTTCATACAATTAACTTGGAGTTCGGAAACCAAGTCCTAGATATAAAGATGCTTGGTTTAAGGGAAGGAAAGGTTAAGATACATGTGCAAACAAGACGACCCTAGAGAGGCACCATTTCTGTCTAGGTAAGATATTTCTATCATTTTATCTATTTCTTCATTACCCTTTTTGATTTGACTGATTAATTAAATTTTTTATTATTTTACATTACTATGTGTGATTTATAATTTAAAAATAGATTATCACTACTAACAATTATATTTATCGATTTGATTATGATACGTTAAATGTATATAACTGATATTAGTGATGTACAATTCACATACAAATCACGTGTAAAACATGGACAAATCACGTGTATATGTATTTATAAAATTAACAAAATTAATCTACTGATAAATGTTATTCTTGTGTCCCACTAAAAAATATTTCTGGCTCCACCATTATGTAAATCCGGCATAGAGTTAAAATAGAATGTTTCAATATTTAGAAATTCCTATAAAATCATACTCCAACCATAGTTTTATTCCAAGTGATGAATCCATTAACCACTTTGCACCCATCGGAAAGGTTAAATTAATGACGCCAAATAATGGGTACAAGGGTTGGATTCTTTGCCTATCGAAGTAACACATGTATATTGGAAAGTATAACGAGCTATACAAAAAACAAATTCTATTAACTCTAACATTAACTAGTAGCACAGCTGAAACCCGTAATTAATTCAGCCCTCGATTGATGTCATTTAATTAATTCTTAGTTGTAAAAATTTTCTCATTAAATTAGAATGATAAAGGCGATGACAGAGATTCAAAAAACATCGAAAGATCCCTTGGGGACTTGTTGTAAGCTCAAGTGCTCAACTGTTAATTCTAATTCTTGAAAAATCTCTTTGTGAGCAAGGATAAAAAGAAAAACATCCTTTGAGTACAATCTTCAATTCTTTTTAACTACTTCCTCCCATCTTTAGTATAAGACATTTTGATTTACATAGGTTTTATCTAGTACGTATTTTTAATTAATAAAGAAATCGTAAATACTTTTCAAAACAATTAAGAGAATATAACGAATGTGAAAATATATTTTTAAGGCTTTTTTCTTCAATAAGTCAGTGAGAAGAAGATGCCACATTTTTGAGTCGGTAAGATTCGAACTCCAGCCCCCCTGCGACTTAAAGAAGAAAGGGTTTGTGAAGAATGTCAACGATTTGGAGTGCGCTGACTTTCTGGTTTGACTTCTAGTCCAAAGTCTAAGGTTCCGGTCATTTTCATTTATAAAGCATGGAATCTTTATTTTAATTTTGATTTTTTTTATTTAAAAAAGACGGAATTTGGCTATTGATCACTGCCATATATTAACAGAAGAACAATTTCACCCAACTTATTGCTAGTTTCTATTTTTATCATAAACCTCAAACTTATATGCAGAATTTTTATTTTTTTTTAGGATAGAGAGTGTACGTGTTCGCGAATCAACTGCGGATTTACTTGGTTGACTTTTTAAACCTTAAAGGCCAGTTATTACGATTTACAATTGAAAAAAAAAAAAGTAGAAACAACAAGAAGAAGGGAAGAACTACGAAACTAAATCATCGCACGAAAATTAAACATCATGTTAAGTAAACTAACAAATTCTTTGTTTTGCGCATCTGGAATTTTGAATACATTAATTGATGCATTCTCTATAGGCTAGCTATGGTGAAGATTGAAGGCAAAAAATAAATGTGGCGTTTGGTACGAATTCATCGATATCCACCAGTTGAATTCAATTTCAGACTTCTGTAGAATTCTTAAAGAAATATTCTCTCCGTCCCATAACTATTTTCCAATTTAAATTTTTATTTTTAGTTCAATTTATACTAAAAGTAAAATTTGAAACTGAATAATAATTTTTGGATAAAGAGAGTAATGACTTAGAGTTTTAGCAAAATTCAAAACACCAATCACCTTCATTACGTCTAACACACACACACACAAAACAATCAGAACAAAGCAGAATCTACATGGATCACACCATCTTAAAATTAGGTCAATAACACAAAATTTTCGGACCATTTAGTTGGACTGAAGCTTCGAGAGGTTCAATTCACATTTCGTCATCACTGAAGAACTGTTCAAGCATGCATGCTTTTAAAATCTGACAAAAGGTGAATGTCTGAATTTGGAAAACCCAGCTGCACGAATCTTTTAGTTTCGATTGTAGTATTTCAATGGAAATATATTGAATCTTTATGGCCACATGGTGGCAGTTTTGAGCATGAAAACAACGTGTAAAATTCAGCTACAGGTGCTACAACAGTAAAACTTCTTTTTTTTAAAAAAAAATTATTTTTATTTTTCGTTAAGAAAAAAAGGGATCTAAATAATTATTCAACCGTTGATCTCAGAGCGATGTGTTGTTTTACATTCTTTCTGTCCAAACAATACAACAATATGGAATAACTACCACACATTTTAATCACCTTTTTTTTTGACCAACCAATATATATTGGGTTCGATCGGTATTACATCAAATTAAAGCGGGTTTAATTGATTATAATAATTCGCATCCCCAGTCGATGATTTTAAGTTAATTTCTATTTCAATTACATATTTATTTGTATGTTATTATATGCCTACACGATATTTGAAATTATTAGTAGACTAATTCAAATATAAATCAGGTAAGTATTTTTTGAAAATGAAACTCTATAAGTGAGTAAGTAGAGTTTTTTTTTTTTTTTTTATTTCCTATTGCAATAATTAACCATCAAATGAGAAGAAATAGTACTAAAAAATAATGCAAATATATACAAAATTCTACTGTTCCGTCACATTGCTTGTTATATACTGTTTACTTTCAGCGACATACAAAACTTGGGGGCGCTTAAGAAAGAAAGAATTCCATCATCAAATTACATACAAAAACGTGCGATAAAGGAGCACATGTGCATTATTTTACATCAAAAGAATATAGTGCATTATTTTACCTCATTTCTATACTTTTATATATATATATATATATTTTGATTTTGTTAACGTACGTTAATAACCTCAAAGACCATGCAAAGATGCATGCTTATTAATTTATTCTCTACCTAACTACGTACCTTTGTTTGTCCCAACCAGTCTCGTGTCCATCTGAATATATATGGCACTTCTTCCTTCATTTATAAAGTTTTCGCTGGACTATATTTTTGTAATTTTTATTTATGGCCTCACAAGACATTAGATCCTATGTATAACATGCGCCATTTATTAAATTGAGCACGTGCATCAATATGTTGTTCTTCATGTGTGGTAGAGATTTGAAATTGATACTACATGTATTTGGAGAGAGTTTTATGGAATGAATGTTCGATTTGAGTTTTTACTGTTATTAATATTGTAATAAAATTGTAAATTCAAACCAAATAATTATTTGGGAACAGGTAGAATAATTTCTTCAGATTTAGACGTATCCTACATGATGTTTTCACGATGATTTGGTTAATTAACTATAGGGAAATATTTGAAAATTTTTTGATAATGAAAAGGGGGAATTAATCTTCTCCCCAACAATTAAAGCAACAAGATGAACCATCAATGAGTTTGGCAATGTTTTACAAGATCAGGGGACAAGATCTAATAAGACTCCATCAAAGAAAAATATGAGAAGTTTGGTAGCAATGGCTATCACCTTATCTATTTAGCCGTTTCAAACTAAGGCAGATGAAAAGACAGGAAGACCTCTATATATCAACTCGTAGAGTTTAACTAAGTAACCAGCTGGTCCACGCACAATTTGGTTCATGCTCGATCCTTCCGAATCAGTACAAGGATCTAAGAGATACAGAACAAGTTAGGCAACGGTTTCTTTTCCTAAATATAGTGCCACTGTATCGGAAATCTAAACGTACATGTATATATACTTGGAATCTATCAGTCCAATTGTATAACTAGTAAGCTTGAATTGGAACTCGGAAGTACAATTAATTCTTTGACAATAGTTATCGTTTTCTAGATCTATAATGTATAAAATGTGCTCGTCCTCATATATGATCTTAGCGCAAAAGAAAATTAGGCAAGAAAAGAGCCAAATTAATACAACCTACAGTCCACTCTAGAGTTTGCATGCTAATACTGACATTTTGATTAGAGTGTTAAATTTTACTTACTCTGTCTTAAAAAATAAAAAAGAAAGTTCATATTGAATTTTCATGATTATACTAGTTTTAATACAAATTTTAAAATTTAATATGAATTTTTTTTGGGACAGAGGTAGTATTTTTTATTTTTAATTTGTTTTTGCCCATGGGGCACGTGAGGTTTTTCTTTCTTCTTAATATTATACCAACTATTGGAAGCCATTTTTCTGACTAATTCATATTTGAATATAATAAATTACGTACCTTTGAAAGCCCAAGTCTTCCCAAAATATTTTTTAAGTTGGAAAAGGATTTTACTCCTTTATGATTTATCCCAAACGAGAATTATTGATGTTTTTGTTGAAATTATAATTCTACTATAATCATTACATGTATATATCTTGAGAATATAATCTTAGCCCTACAAGTCGTGTGCATCAGAGAGGCGAATCACAAACAAAACCCCACACAATCATTGACACTCCCCATTTTTGCTAGACAAGTGTACATAAAAGTACAACACTTTTACTTTGCAACCATATATCTTATTACTAAACCAATTTTCAACACTGTTAATATTATAATTCATATGCATGTCATGGAGTGAATCTTAAATTTTACAAATTTACACACTTTCTTCCATTATAAAAAGCCCCCCATCTCAACCTCAACTTCCCTCTAAGTGATTCCAAAGAATTTTCAAATTCACAAAATTATTGAGTGAGACATAAGTAAGCTAGCTAGCGATTGAGAGATCTCAATACAACCTGTAGGATCGATAGAAAACCCTTTTTTACCTCATAAGACTTATTGTGCATTGGTACATACTAGTTCTACATACATTGTCTTAATAGCATTACCAAACCATGAGGCTATCTTTCCCTATTAGTTCTGAACTCCAAAGCGTTGGTCAATATTGCATCTCTGAACCCACTCCAAATTTACCATTTCTTCAACCTAATAGCTCAAAAATAAGCCTCAACAACAACAACATTGATTCCTTCTCTTCCCGCGCCAAATTATCTTGTGATGAGGAACAACTAGCTTTAAGTTCACTCTCCACTACTTCAACTTCTTCTTTTTCTTCTTCTTCTTCCTTTGCATTCTCTTCCACAAAAACAACCCTATGTAAAAAATGGATGGATATTCAAGGATTTAAAAACTGGGAAGGATTGTTAGATCCCCTTGATGAGAATTTACGTGGCGAAATCGTTCGGTACGGACACTTCGTTGATGCAGCCTACAAATCTTGTGATTTTGAGCCCTCTTCACCTTCTTACGCTCAGTGCAGATACTCCAAAAGAAAGCTCTTAGCCCTATCCGGATTGCCGGAAACCGGATACCGGGTGACGAAAAACCTGATCGCCACTTCCGGCATCCAGCTACCCAAGTGGACCGAAAGGGCACCAAATGGGATGGCAATGCGGTCGAGTTGGATCGGTTATGTGGCGGTTTGCCAGGACAAAAGGGTCATCTCAAAACTCGGTCGGCGAGACGTCGTGATCGCGCTTCGGGGGACGGCCACTTGCTTGGAGTGGCTGGAAAATTTAAGGGCAACCCTCACTCCGATGCTATCCGGCCAAAATAATAATAACGATATTCATCATGATGATGATTCCTCATTACCAATGGTGGATAATGGGTTTTTGAGTTTATACACTTCAAAAATCGGAGGTTTTCAAAGTTTACAAGATTCATTGAGGCAAGAAATCAAGCGGATCATGAGCATATATGTTGACGAACCCTTGAGTTTCACGGTGACCGGACATTCATTAGGGGCGGCGCTGGCGACTCTCGCCGCCTATGATATCAAAGAAACCTTTAAATGTAAACATCTCGTGACCGTCGTCTCCTTCGGTGGTCCGAGAGTTGGAAACCATAGCTTCCGGTGCCGGCTTGAGGAGCAAGGTACTAAAGTTTTGCGCATAGTAAATTCGGATGACTTGATAACCAAAGTGCCGGGCTTCGTTCCCGACGATGAACCGCCGGCTGCCGGAGAACCATCATCCAGTATGGGAAATAATAATAATAATAATCATCTTCTAACGAGTTGGATAGAGAAAGTAATGGAGGATAATCAGTGGGTATATGCTAACGTGGGACGGGAACTCCGGCTGAGCAGCCGGAATTCGCCGGAATTAAACGGCGGGGATTTCGCGACGTCCCATGAGCTCAAGACGTATCTGCATTTGGTTAATGGATTTGTTAGTTCACATTAATTCTATAAAAATTTCGGTTTTTTGGAGATAGAAGAATGGTATAAAAAGAGAAGGAAAGAGGTGCATGTGTTTGTACGCAAGTGCATGTGCATGCCAAAAATGTACTATTTATAATTGGATTCTTTTCATTAATGATTATTAATTCATTTTAGTCATTTTTTTTTTCTCCAACTGTATACCGTTATTTGTACAGAACTATGTGACATTTTTCTTTTTTTCATACAATAAAAGAGAGAGAGAGAGAGGCTCAAAGCCTAAAATCTCGTCATCTAGAGGTATATGACACATTGATAGGGAGGAACGTGCGAATCACAACGATTGATTGACTCGATCTATTGTGCTTAATGATAAGAGTGAAAATCAAGTATACAAAACTTCGAGGTCTTGTGTTCTAATTTCATTCCTCGATCGAGTGTGCCATTGAACATGTTCTCATAACGAACAAATCAACATAAAATAGTCAACCATCTAAATAATGTAAAATACTATTCACTCCGTCCCCAAAATTATGGTTCAATTTGAATTTCAATTTTAGTATAGTTTGTAAGAAAAAAACTATAATTTCGGAACGTAAAGAATATATCAAACTCCATCGGTTTTGGAAAACTCTATCTAACAAGTGCATCCTGGCACACCTTAAAAATAATCGTATTTGAGTTGTTGCTCATAAATTTTAGGAAGACGGAAGACCATTCTTAGAGAATGATCAGAAGGGTGTGTGAGTGGTGTGTTTAACTATAAATGTGGAGTACCTTGGATAAAAAAGGTGAATAAGTATGGAGACAATCCAGCTAAGCATTGGATAATTTCTTTCCCTTTAGGGCTACTTGATAGCTATCACGTTGGCTACAGTGACTTTCCTTGGTCTCGTCAAATAGGGATAAAAATAACCCAAAAGATTTTCTAGATGTTTGCTGTGGAATTAATATGTATAGAAGCCTGGAGGGACTACTACATACTGTATCTATTGATTTGAATTTTTTATTCTTTTGGTATTTTCTCATTAACACGACTTCGAGTTCGTCTCAACTAGATCTCAAGCTTCCGTTCTTTCTTTTCCATTGTTTTGTAAACAACAAAAGTGCAAAAACATAGTATGTAATGTATTTCTATTCTAAAAATAAAGTCCGTTTTGAGGTTTGAGATTTGTATATTCTTAATAGAAATTTAAAAAATTAATGTAAACTATTTTTTAACAGAGAGAATAAATATTTATTTGTAATATTTTGAGTCAGTTCATAATTAACTCCAACTGTGCGGGTCAAATTAATGTCCCTCCTTAACTTAACAACACCATAATAATTTTTCTTTTTTAAGTTGATCATAGGATTGATTTGGTGAACACGAGTATTGTGAGTTCTACAACTACATGCTAGCTAATTTCCAATGACAGAATGTGTCCCACGTCCGTTTTTTTTTTTTTTTCCTTCCAAAGTCGAGGGAATTGTAGAACAAAACTTTTGGTGTCCGAATACCAAATAGTTCAAATTTTTACCAAAAATTGATTAATGAGTGAAAAAAGGCTGAATAATGACGAAAGAGATTGATCCTATAATAGCTATTATTAATTTATTTCCAGAGTGAAAGATTGGAGTTCTAGAATAATATCTAGATGACGTGAAATTGAAATTGCTTTTTTTTTAATCTTATATTTGATTGTACATCGTAAATACTCGTAGATGTTCTCATATGTATGTAGATGTTCTCATAACCAAAGGTCTGATAATTTTTCTATTTTTTATTTTTTCCAATTAATTCCAACACAAAGAATATGATTGCTAGTCTGTACCAAATGGATGAAGGATTAAATATATGATATATACAAAGAATCCAAAAACAAAGAATATGATTGCTAGTTTCATGTCATCTAGATGTTCTCATATACTAATTACCTTTCCTTGTGCCATTGGTCATCATTGAGGCCCGTAATTGCCGTATCACCATCACCCAAAACCAGCGGCCCAGCAGAAGCATCAACTACTTCTTCTGCATGAGCACGAACACCACCAGCCCCGCGTCCAACTCCATGATCACGGCCAGCGGCGGGAAGACCACGTCCATCCCCAACTTCGTGAGCACCAGCACCAGCAACAGACCCGGAAGCACCAGCAGCAACGCCACGAGGTCCTCGGTACCAATCTGGGTATCCATGCTTCTCAAACCACGAAGCTTCATCATGATAAGGTCTGCCGCAGTACGTGCAAACCTGCTGGCTACGATCAACTCCGGAACGGTGACCGCGACCACGCGAACCACCAGCAACAGGAGAAGCTGAAAGGCCTTGCCGTGAACCAGGAACAGCAGCAGCAGGCGGAGGTGCAGCCCGGACTGAAAAAGCAGCAGCTTCGCTAGCTTGAATTTCTGAATCGAGACCGACGGAACCAGGCGTTCTTCCTGAACCATCACGGAATAAACACGATCTAAGTTAGGAAGAGGATCTTGCGCCAGCTAATTCGACCGTGCTGTACCATACAACGCAGAGTCCAAGCCCCTGAGGAATTGATGAACCTTTTCGTCCCCCAGTTTGCGGTCCCATTCACCAGCAAGATTGCAGCGACATAAACCACACTTACACAGTGGCGGCTGTTCATAATCAGCCAATTCTTCCCACAGTTTAACTAATTTCCCATAGTAGGAAACGACAGACGTCCCCTTCTGCTTGCACTCAGCCAACGAAGATTTAAGTTGCTGAATTCGGGTGCCATTGACGACAGAAAAACGGGACTGAATATGGAGCCACAAATCACGAACCTCTTCCAAGTTAGAGATCGTTGATCGAATGGATGGCTCAATAGTATTCAAAATCCAGACGGAAAGCAAGCTGTTATTAGCCCACCAATCGGCCAAGAGATTATCATCATCAACAGGAGGCTTGATCGATCCTTTAAGAAAGCCAAATTTCTTTCGTGCCCTCAAAGCCATACGGATTGAACGTGACCACTCCTCATAATTGTGCCCTTTAAATTGGACATTAGTAATTGTTGAACCGAGGCTGTCATTCGCCGTCAAGTCATAAGGCGAAATCTTGCGCCGGTTCGTAATATCCGAGTTGTTACCACCAGCGGATTGTCCTTCCCGCTAGAACCTTCAACACGATCACCCATGATCGAAAGAAAAGAAGAAAAAAAAAATGTGTATATTTTTCTCAAACCAAGATCAACTCGGCTCTCGATACCATGATAAGATCGTAGTTTAACGGCATAAAATTGTTCAGCCGAACTTGCCTTTCAACGTAGGCAACATTCATATATATATATATATATGATTAGGGTTAGGGTTTTGATATGCTTTTAACATTGTATTCTTAATTTGAACAAAGCATCATAACCGAACATCCATAGCTAGAATAGATCTGTATAGATTTATCAAACACAACAGTGTTATTGTAATAAAAGATGTACCAGAAGTTGTGAGTTGTGTTTTAGTTGTTTTTTTTTTGTAATGTCAAACGCAGTTGGACGATTACCAACAAATTAATGAATGTATGTTTTTTCTTAAACAAAAAAAGGAAAAAAAGAAACCATGTGTGGTATCGTTCAAAAGGAAAGTCACATATGATGCGTTATTGGGATGATTTGCTATTCAAATTGGTTATTGTTAATTAGCAGGGATTCAGAAAAGAATAAGAAGCACTAGAATTATCACGACTAACCTGTCTCGGTTCCACTTCACCGTGATTTGCTTAATTTTCAGCACACTGGAGAACCAAATGTCTGGAGCCTTTGGAAATAATTAAGCTGGTTGGGTGAAAAGGGTGTATATGAAATTTGGAACTTTAACACAAATAAGAAATACTTTAATATTTTTCTATAAAAGAACAAAAAAAATCTAAATAATTTTATTCTTTCTCGTGTCCTTAATCAAAATTCTCCCTTTTTTTTTAAGAAAAAAAATCTCAAATAATTTATGTGGTCACGTTGCTTGAAATGTTAGCAAAGAATGAAACAGACTGCTCCACTGCCGGAATATGAAGTACCCAATTTAAAAAAAGTTAACTAAATTACTAGCTTATTAGCTTTTCTTTTTTCCTTTTTTAAAATCATATTCATGGTCGGTGGTCTACTCTTGTCCAGAAGTAAAAACGACATTCGTTAATTTATTTGGTTGTTTGTATTTGAAATTCCTAAACGTAAATAATTAGCACACGTTACCTTTTTGTATTTGTTTTTAACCATTCGTGAAACTGTGATCTGATTAAATACCTGTCTCGTGAGATCTTAATCACTTGGATGCTCACATTTCTTGCAATGAAATGCGGCGCCAATATGAAAGACCACTACAATATTTTTTATTTACAAAATATTGGAATGGTCAGTCACAATTTTAAGCAACTCCTTCAGTTATTCTCTCAGGTTCTATTTATAAATTTATTATAATTTGTTATTTTTAAATTAAGAATGGACCATTGGTATTGAATGGTCACTAACATAATTAATCAGTTAGATGGACCGGGATCTCTGCTGTGCAATTGATGCCACTTCCAACTATATTTAGCAGAGAATAGGTCTATCCATACCTTCAATAATGCACCAATTTCTAGTTGAGAATGAGCCTTATCTCCCGTATCAGAATTCCTGACATTTTTAGTACACACACACATATATATATATATACTAGTGATGTCTGATCGCGCAATGAGCGACCCTGGCCCAGTCTATCTGTAGATTTTAGAAATGTTTATATTTAAAAAAAAAAAATTTGTATTTGGAGCGATATATTTAAGAAATGTTTGAAGGATTTAGAAATTTTTTATAAGTTTGATCATAGAAATATTTGTATTTCACAAAAAAAAAAAATTGTATTTCGCCATGTATATTTTAGAAATGTTTTATAAGTGTTACTTATTAAATATAAATAGACTTAATCGAATATATGTGTTGAAGTAAATGTTAGACAAAATATAAAAGCATCCTAATAAGTTTAAATATTAGTAAGATGATTTATTGATGTTCTCCATTTGTCATACCAAATCAATACTTAGTTTTAGAGATTTTTAATAGCTTTGTAATAAGTTTCATCCGAAGGGTATACGTTTAAAATAAAATTGACACTTTATAACAAAAACCTAATTGATCAATTCAATTTAGACTCCATAATTAAGAAAAGAAAACCACTTTAATTGAATGAAACATAAAGAAAATTTTTTTTAAAAAAAAACGTGTCATGTAAAGTGCAAAGGGGGATTTAGTAATTTAGTTATGGTTAGACAAAAGGCAATTTAGTACTTTCCTCATGTCACGCGGCAATCATAGGAAGTGTTTGAAAGGGGGTTTTTATTTCTAATATAGTAGGACATATATATATATATATATATATGTTGCATTAATGCGAATTTTGGAGGCCCCTCTCTTTCTGGAGAGGTGAGATCTTGTGGAAGGGGATAACTAAATCAGAAAGACTCAACACCTCAACTAATTAGGCCAAAAAAAAAAACATAAAAAAACAAGCACCATATCATGTGTGGAAAAGGGAGTACAAGAAGTTTCGGTTAAATAGTTCAATAATTTTATATTCCCTCCAATTTCATTTATAAAATTACGCACAATTTTAAACTAAATTCGTATAAATAAGACCGAGAGAATCATCAAGAACTTGTGGAGGTTTCCGACCTCATATGATATTACATGTAAACTAGTTTATATTTGTTTAACGACCAATTATTAGTAAACTAAACTAATTAACTAAGGCAGAAAAAGTTTAGGGCAAATGATGATAAGGCCCAATAACATTGAATTACTACCAACTACTGATAACTTTCAAGAACGACTAAGCCCAATAAGATACATATTGATCCATAAAACTGAGAGTTGCAAGTCAGGTTTAAGTGGCTTGTTTTTTTCGCATATTCCACGGTTGACTTTGATTGAATGACTTTCGTAGGCACAAAATCTTATCAATGACCATTGTTTATTTGTGCTTATTTGATCCACGCTTATGGTTGACTCTGGTTTACAAATATGGTTGCATTTGGTCTAAATTAAAAATAAACACTTTTTACATCGTAAATAACTTCGTATAAGCGTCATTTTTCTTTTTCTTTTTGTTGACAAACCAAAATAAATGAAGAAGGAGAAGATGCATGAAGGCCACCACCTAAGTCGAATGCGATTAGTGTACGAGAGTGGTATAGAACTATAGCTTATAAGTTGAGACCCTATAATTTTTTTTTGGCTAAAGATATTGTTAGGACAATTTTTAACCTCCAAAGTACTCCCTCCATCCCATAATTATTGTCTAGTTTGGATTTTTTTTTGGGTTCAAATTATATTAAAAATGAAATCTCAAACTGAATAATAATTTTGGCATATAGAGAGATATTTATTTTTGTTTCTAAAATTACCCTTTCTAAGTTAAGAGGTTTATTTCTCTCACTTATTATCTCCAATCACATTTATTCTAATATTCCAATTTCATCATGAGACACTCTCTAGTCTCTTCTCCCCTCTCTTTGACGCCTTTAGCCGAGTTTTGCTCGAGTGTTAGTTTTTCAGTTTAATTTCTGGCTTGATTAAATCATTTTCCTGTAGCTTTAATCAAGGGGAAAGATACATATTTTTATTTCCTAAAACAATTGCTGCAAAAACAAGAGCGGCTAAAAATTATGAATTGCTGGAAAAAAAGGGGGGCTGAGAAAAGTGAATGCAAATCAAGCAACTTATTATTTTACTTTGCCTTTCTCTCCCTCTTTTTTATTTTATTTTATTTTATTTTATTATTATTATTATTATTTTTTTTTGCACGGATTGTGCTTTTACTGTAAATGTGGATGATCTTTTGCTGATTTTTTTTTTTCTTTGAGGGAGACTGGGAGGATGATTTGGAGAGTTAATATATCGGCAATTAATAGGGAAAAATCCATAAATTAGTGAAGTCATAAACAAAAAGGTAGTAATGGAAAGTTCTTGACTTCATTAGGGTAATTTTGGAAAAAAAAATAAATTACTCTAGAGACTAAAAATTGCCTTGACGACAATTGCATTTTTGTTTACCAAGAAATAAAATTTGATGGGTCGAAACCATAAATAATAACAATTAATTTCAGTAGAAGAAATTATTCACTCCACACTTTTAACAGCTTCTTATCATTCTCCCAAAACTTAATTTGTTAGTTTTTAATGTACAATATTTTTAAAATTCGAAACACTTTTATTTTTAAAATGGAAAGAGTAACATATGGAGACTTATTTTCGCTGTCTGAATTTGAGCTCCTCCAAACGCAACGTCACCAAGATTTCATTGATATTCTCCTCATCATCATCTCCCCATGTTTCCCAGTTATCAAGAGATTCAATTCGTAAAGTCTTCAAATGGAAAGCAAAATATGGGGTATGATGGATGAAACTAAACTGGTCGAGTTGTAGGGAGAAAGATAGGGGTGGTAAAGAGTGTATATAGAGAAACCTCCTATATATAATTGAGGGGGAAAAAAAATCAGAACTCTCGAATCTATCCAAAAAAAAAAAAGAAAAAAAAAGAAAGACATAGAAAACATGATGAAGATATTCTTGCTGTTTGTAGTTGCAATGGCAACAGTCGCATCCCCTATTCCGCCGCCGCCGTCAGGCGCAATCGGGCCTGCAATTCTACACCCTCCTCAGGTTTCTCTTCATATCCAACTGATGTTGGAGAAGGAACATTACCCATACCAATCCCAAGAGTGATTGTTACAGTACTCTCGGAATTAACAGACCGAGACCTATTAATAATTTGCTGCAGCCATAACGATAATTTAGAATTTCACACCCCTATTTTTCCGATTCCCATCAATGAAAGTTCAGAGCACCAGTCTGGACTAACACGAAATTTTTTTGCAATTTAAATCAGACTAGATGGACCAGGAACATGGCCGTGTACGACAAAGGAAATTGGGATGGATGGTTATTGCGGAGATTATTTTCTTCAAGAACATCTGTATTGCTATTGGATGGTAAGGGCCGACGGATTTTATCTGGATAAAGTATATTCCTCTAATCCATCCGCCGGCAAAATAGTTAATTGGTGGATTCTAAACTGAAAATCTACCGTATATGGTTGGTTTGCCAACTGGTTGTTAGCATGGAAGGAGAAGGAAGGGCTGTAAAATTAATAATATTTTTTCTTTCTGTTTTTGCTTTTTTTTTCTTTTTTTATTTTATAAATAAATAAATTGTACCCCGTTAGACAGTTGGCAATTGGCAATATAAGAAAATATATATTTTTAATATTTGCTTTGTGACTTTTGGAATGGGGAGGAGGAATGGAATAAATCTAATTTTTAATTTTTAGTTGACGGGTTTTAAATTGGCAGGAATGGATTGATACACATTTATTTAAGAATTTTTTAAACCCACTGGGGGTTCGAGTTTTGATTTTTTCTTCAATTCTTTGTTTCTCATGATATTATATTGTGTATAAATTTATTATTATATCATAAATTTATAATTATATCATAAAAATATTTTTTTCTTAATTATAAACTTAGGTTTTAATTTGAAAATTTTTTGAGCGAAATTTAAATTACTAATATCATAAAATGAAAACTTAAATGATTAACATAAGAGTGGAATTGAGATTAAAATCTTGAAACTGTTCACTGCATTAAATTTAGGTTGAAACTTATTGGTCTAAACTTCAAACATGTACTTCCTTCCTCAAAATTATTGTTCAGTTTCCGATTTCACTTCTAATAAAAAAAATTTAAACCATACGTTTTTCCTTGCCAATTTCAAAAAAACGCTTTTTTTTTAGACCCATTCAATAGTTTAGACCCAAAAAAAAGTTAAATTATATGTTTCTCCCCATCTTTCATCGCACATTGCATGCGTGCTTTATTTTTATCCCCCTGAAAAAACAATGTATAAACTTTTTATTGTCAAGTGAACATGTTTGGAGGAATTTGTGGTACTATGGGGTAATACTTTACTAGATGCTTGCCTCGGGCAAATGTTCGGGGGCGTCCCACCTAATAAATTGATATGTAAATAATCAAAACTGATTAGGAATGAATTTAGTTTTTGATGAAAATAATTGATTGACCGAAAATTAATTTTTTCAAAAGTTCTAAATAAATGGAAACAGAAAATTCCATACACTGTCAAATTCAAAATTTGAACGAACATGGTCATCTGATCTCTTCGTTAATATTGTAAATATATTTTTTATTTTTAAAAGGATGTGACACGTGGCAGAATGATTTATGCAATATGGTGCATTTGGAGCCAAAATATTTTAATAAAAAATTGCCACATCAGTATCATGTTTTCTGCTTTAATAGGGTAAAATGGATTTCAAGAATGAGAATAATTTCTTTAATAAAGAAAACTCTTTTTCATACTTTTTAGACTATTTATGTGATGAATTTCTTGATCTCGTGCATGGAAAGAGTTCCACTTCATAATCATGCCTAGTGTAGAAATATACTCCCTCCGTCCCATAATTATTGTCTACTTTAGGTTTTCATTTCTAGTTTAAATTATACTAAAAGTGGAATCTCAAATTGGGCAATAATTTTGGGACAGAGGGAATAATTTACAATACAGGTTCCTGATGATGATTGGCCCTCATCTTTCTGGCATGTTTTCACTCAATCCCAATGGACTGGGCCAATAATGTTTTGTCCTAGTCCTAGCTGTATACAAGTTTTTTTTTTTTTTTTTTTTTAAATCTATACAACTACAAGTTTGTTGATAACAAAGCTTTTCTTTCTTTGTAATTGATCTCAATATCTATCTCTGGTTAGTTTTGCATGAGAAATGAGAAGTCTTTCAATTGCCAGCAAAATAAATAGCTCTTCAGAATCTTCTAAACTGGTATCACTGGTTCACATTCCTTACATATAGTACGTCAAATCATGTTCAGATAATCCTTTTAAGTTTTCATGAATTAGGTAAGTCAATAATCAGCCCATGATATTTTTAACATGATAATTTGATCCTCTAAATTTCAAATATTTAGATGACGCTCAACATCTGTCGTCAAAATGGAGTGATGTTTTATTTAAATAAATGCATCTCTATCTTCTTTTGAGATACGGGAAAGTAAATAAAAAAACAATACTAATTTGTTATGAATTCGGAGTTCACTTCTATTTAAAAATGGCTCAAGAGTTTAGAGCCCTGGTGGATACTGGTTTTGACTATCTTAGTCGATCAGTTCCTCCTCTATTTCATATAGTGGGGCCAATCATTAAACCTAATTGGTGCATCAATCTTTGTTTTTCAGGGAGAAAAATCTCATATGTATATAGAGTAATATTTTAGATACTTTAAAATGGAAGAAAAAACGAAAAACATAGTCGATCTTTAAGTTAACTTCAAGTCATCAATGGTGCCATGAAACAGAAACAGACAAATTAATGGTCGGTACTGGTTTTGCATCTCATGTGCGCACAATGTTTTACTTTTTTTTTTAATCACTATTTTCATCGTTTTGAATAAATAAATTAAGTACTCGAACTTATGTTACGTATGAAATAATTTTAAAATTTTGGATTTATTGTTCTACCTATTAAGAAAAATGCATTCAAATCATTAAAGTAACTAATCGTTATCAACGATGGTTAACACACACAGCGTGCAATATGAAAAAAAAAATAATAATAAAAAGTGACACTAAATTCTTGTTGGATGGGAAGTGGACATGCTTGCATGGTTAATTCGTTCGCAAACCACACACTTATAAAAATAGTATGCGCCACCAATGTTAACGTCAAATAATTTGTGTGCTCAATTGGCTAAAATGTCAGCAAGAAAATAGCCTTCTTGACTGTCGAAAAATTTATTAGCTCTATTAATTTGGATTTTTTTTCCTAGTCAGAAATGTAAAAAATGTATTAAAAATGCAAAGAAAATACGAAAAAAAAACACCAAAAAACCAACCAATTATAGACCAAAGTAACTCTATTTTGATCATGTTTACCATGGTCGGGGGTCTACTCTAAAATTTGTACATACACCGGCAAAACGTTAATTTGGACAGTTCGTCTTTTGTATTATTTCAACCGCTCGTGGCACTGTGAACTTACTGATCAATACCTCTCATGAGAGAGGTCTTAATCACTTGGATTTTGGGGCTCACATTTCTTACAGTGAAAAGCGGTGCCCATATGAAAGACTACCATTTTCTCAATAATAATAGTAATAAAAAAGGACCACAGTACTATATTCTCAATCATTTCAATTCTGAATTGATTGATTTATATTATACCAAATGCATATTTTAATCATTTACATAAATATTTGATCAAATTGTCCTCTATATTTACAATTTGTAACTTTTTTTTTTATCCTTTATCATTATTCTCATCATTTGACCAGATTTTAAGTCAAGTCAACATGAATATTTTTGGTATGTCAAAAATTTATTTTTCAGAAAACTGAATAAAATTATAATCTTAACAATAAAATAATAAGAATAAATTAAAAAAATCCTGAAATAATAAAATAACATTCAATAATAATAATAATAATAATAATAATAATAATAATAATAATAATAATAATAATAATAATAATAATAAACCCCTTGCACTTCTCACATTCCAACCACAATCAATAAAGTTTGGACGGAGGAATTAATCGTCTTTATTATTCCTTACAACCGAGGAAATTCTGTTTTCATTGTTCCTTTTCAAGGTTTTGATTGTAGAATTTGGATAACTCTGGAGGGCCACACTACTTATTATTAGTGCGTTTACTTCAAGTACTTCCATCACAAGCCACTTCCAATACAAGAAAATGGTGCTTTTAATAGTGTCTTAAAAAATAGTCTACGCTGACATAAAACTTTTAAAGACATTACTTAAAAATGTGATATATACCAAACTATAAAGACATTTATAATTGTCATTATAACTAAATCTATTTTTTTACTATTTAATAACTTTTTTTACGGGAAACATTTGATTGTTTAAAATAAAGCACTGTCGTCAATAATATTATAAAAATTAAACACTAGTACAAACTTCAAAAGGGAAAAAAAATCAATAATTACCATTCAAATGTTGTTATTTCGGCCTGGTTTTACCAGGTACGGAAAGAAAAGTTATATATTGACAAGAATAGGACAGTAAATGACATATTCCAAGTTATACAACAAGAAATCAACATTAACGTTGTTACATTAAGATATAGAGCTGTCCGGGAAGGAGCAACTTGTATGTAGTCAATTTTCTCTTTCAACCGACGTATAGTAGAAATAATATAAGTATGCGGTTCTATTGTGAAATATGGATACTAAGTGTAAATATTGTTACGTGGTTATTTTTCTAATATATATTTACCTTTTATCAAGGAAAAAAAAGGTCGATCTCATGATACATTTTACTTCAATATTACACGTAACTCTTGGTAACATGATACACATAGTACTCCCTCCCGTTCTTACTATAAGGCATTTTAATTTTGTACTAGATTTTACCTATGATTTTTTTTATTAAAATTAAAGTCTTAAAAATATTTTAATAAAAATATATTTTTAAGATTTTTTTTTCCAATTAAAAAGACATCTTAAGTGAAACCTAGGACGAAATTAAAATGACTTATAATAAGGAACGGAGAGAGTATTATTTTAGTAATTTGTCATGAGACTTAATCCTTAAAGTGGCACAAAACTCAACTCTTTGCTAATGTCTTGCAAGTGATAAGAGTTTAATCACAGTCACATATGTCTGATGATGAGTAAGAAAGGCACGTTAAAAGACAATGATATTAGATGTGTGACCGAATTGACCATAAATAACTATTTTTTGCCTCGTTACACCCAAAATAATATATCATTGTTCTTATAAGTGTCAATTTAAATTGTGGTCACGTTATCAAATTGTCAGTTGGAACGAAAACAACACTGCCGGAAAATATAGTACCAATGATTTTCACTTGGCCGGCGGTCTACTAGTAATGGTAATAACCATATTTGTTGTGGAGAATTTGGACATTTCTGTACTTGTAATTTTTCAAGCGTTCGTGCAACACGGAATGGTCCGTATATAACTGATATGTCTTCTTCATATTTCACATTTCTTTCATTGAAAAAGCAGCTGTCTATCACACATCAAGTTCTTCTTCTCTATATAAAATTACATAATGGAAGAATATATGAAACAATCTTATTTTCTTAGGAGGAAGGATGGATACCATAGTTTTCCGAGTAATAATTGTTGTTGCAGAATTTATTATCTAGTGGAAGGAATGAAAATCGAAGTATGAACAAATCTATCATATAAAATAGCAGTATCGTATGCTAAATTCTTATAATAAGATAAAATATAATTTAAAGTTCTTAAGATGATGAAATACATTAATAAAAGGTATTTATACGTATATATATGCTCATACGTGATGTCATATGGGTAGGAAAGATTTTAGATAAATTGCACCAAATAAAGAACATATTTTAGATAGATTCTTTCTTCGTGGTTTGGTTATAGGGGACAATAAATATAAACTACTCCATGTCTTGGAATTATTTGAACTATTACAGATAATATAGATAGACCCTACTGGTAAAAAGAATACATTAAAGGATACTCCGCTCTGTCCGCCTCCAACTCAATATGTCCAAAACTCCATGTTCTTACGATGCAAAACCAAAGAACAAGCTCGACTACAAGAGAGTAGACAAGAAATTAATCATGCACTACGTATTTCTTAGATGTCCTATTTAAAGAAAAAAAAAAAGAGGGAAATTAGATACCATTACACTGGACAATACTGCCGTTTGTTTTTTCAGCTAAGGAGTTTTCTTTTCTTTTATTATTATTGTGGTTTCTATATTTTTCGAGGTTTTGAGTGGAGAATTTGGATAAGTATGAAGTACAATTACATTATGTATTATTAGTGCGTTTGTAGCATGCTAGCTAGTAGTACTATATATTCTCTCCCTGAACTATCACAAGAAAACTTCATTATCAAACAAACATGATTTGATTGCTGTGTTGTGGACGGTTACAACCCCGTTTTAATTAGTCACTTCTTTGCCTCAATCATGCATTGTGATCTCCATGGAAGATACGTTTCTGTTTTAAAATAATTTTCTATTTATACTAATTTTGGAGTAGATTTTTTGATATCTTTCGTGACAACGAAGATTAGATAATTCATCAGTTGGAGTCCGTAGTGAAAACACGTCAAGGTATTTTTCACCCGTAATTTGTACTTGTTTAAGTTTATCTCGTGTTAGACTGGTCTCCTTCATTCTACCAAAATAGATAAAACTTGTGTAACAAAGGTGGATGATCTTGAACGGAGGGAGTATATAATTTGAGGTACTTATGATCTCGTTATTAGTCATCCCGTTTTCTTTCATTCAAACTAGTTATCAATCCCATTGTCCAAATGTTGCATAAGAAGTCTTAATGGCCAGCAAAATAATAATAATAATAATAATAATAATAATAATAATAATAATCTCTTCAGAATCCTAGAAAACTGCACATTCACACTACTGTGTCTATCGACACTAAATATATATATATATATATATATATATGTCATTTCATGTTCAAATCATCCTCTAGATTTCAAATGCTTTACAATCAACATCTAATCTCCAAAATGGAGTCACGTTTATTCATAAACCTTTTTTCTTTTTGTTAGGGATGGGAAAGGAATTCAACAAGTGGTTCAGAGTTGATCGCGTCTATCTTAGACTATCACTGATATTGAAAAACGCGCGTAACACTTTCTTCTCTATCTCTATGCTATGGGGGGAATCATTAAACCTAATATTTGAAGCTAACTCTATTTTTCACGGGAAAAAAACACCCCCCCTCCCCTCATCTATATGTAACTAATACAATAGAGACTTGAAAAGGCAAGGAAAAAGAAACATCGCCCGATCTTTAAATCAGCTTCAATTCAATGGTGCATGAAACAGAACAGACAAAAGATGGCTTCCGGTTCATACTTTTGGCATACACCATTTAATGCTAATGTCAATGTTCAAGTGGGTTGTGGATAGTAGAAACGGTCCATTCGTTTTAATGAAAATTGAGTATTCGGGTTTATGCTTTTTTTTTTTTGAGAGAAAAGTATTAGGGTTTATGCTAAATATATATCTGAAACAATCTTAAAATTTTGAATCACATGTTCTACGTACATTCCAAAGTGCCATTCCAAAGTGCATTCAATTTAGTAAACTCAGTAGACAAGTAATCAGTGTTAATGACGATTAACAAAAAGAATGTTGTTGTCAGAAGTTGAATAATAAAAAAGTTATGATAACTACCATTCCCTCCGGTTCTTAATATATGACATTTTGATTTTGTCTTTGGTTTCACCTAATGTATTTTTAATTAAAAACAAAATCTTAATATATTTTCACATAAGTTGTGTTCTTTTAATTATTAAGAAATATTTTTGAAATTTTTTTGTCAATCAAAAAATATGTTAAGTGAAATCTATAAAAAATCAAAATGTCTTAAATTAAGAACAGGAAGAAGTACTAGTTTGGGTGGAAACTGAACCATCTCTTGCATGCTAAATTGGAAAATAACACTGCGTCACCAATGTTAATGTCAAATAAGGGTAAAATGTTCAAATGGCCATTTACATTTGGACAGCAATACCCCTGCGACATTAAAATATTAATGTTAAAGATGCAAATTCAAGTAAGTCCAAATATAAAGGACAATTTGGACATTTTACTTTACGTAGTCAGGGTGGTTAAAATGTCAGCAAGAATGAAACAGACTTCTCCATTGCGGAAAATGAAGAACCCAATAAAAAAAATTCACTAAAGTAGTTGTTTTTTTTTTTTCCCTTTTCCTTTTTCTAAAATCATATTCATGGTCGGTGGTCTACTCTTGTACAGAAGTAATAACGACATTCGTTAATTTATTTCGCTGTTCGTATTTGAAATTCCTAACGTCAGTAATTAGCACACTTTACCTTTTTGTATTTTTTCAACCGCTCGTGGAACTGTACTGATCACTGATCACTGATCAATACCTGTCCCATGAGGTCTCAATCACTTGGATTTTGGGGCTCACATTTCTTGCGGCGCCAATATAAAAGACCACTACAGCATTTCTTACTTACAGAGTATTGGATTGAATCACATTTTTTAAGCAAATGCTTTAGTTACTCATTCCGATTCTATTTATAAAATTATTGTAAAATTGTAATTTTTAAATATAATCGGAAATATACTTTGTTGAATTAAGAATCGACAATTGGTAAGGATGCATTACTAACATGTAATTAATTAGCGAGATGGACCGGTATAAATGCTATGAACTTGATGCCACTCAATAATGCACCCTTAATTTCTTCAGAGCTTAATGCTTTTTCCTTTCATTCAGGACGTTTTTAGTGTAATAATTTAGTGACATATTTTCCTTTTTTTCTCTCATGGCAGTGGACCAGATGGTGATATTACATCTCCATCAAGAGTCAAGACTTCCAAGATTTGGAGTCTTTCTTCGACGTTAGCTTTCAATGCCAGTCTTTTGATTTATCAATAAGGAAAACATAACATTTTTATTAAGTACCGTTATTGATGCAATTAAATTTTTTTTTTTTTGGTTCCAGATCTGCAAACAAGACACAACAATCACAGTTCCTGTTGTCAATGTCTCAATTTTTCTTTCCGGTCCATTATGCAAGATTTCAATTGTCCAACTAAATGATTCGTCATTTGACATTATTCGGGTGGTTAATTCTATACCAAAATTTAAGACGTGCCCCATTTGCGCAACCAATTAGAAAGAGCCGCCGAATCTACAGTTCTGACAGGGTTCTCGTTGTCATTTGTCAATATAATCGATCATACTATCATATTCTTTTTTTTTAATATATATCATTATAGATATCCTAAGCTATTACATTTGTGGGTTCTATTGAGGGAAGGGAATACTACTTCTAATTAAGGAGAGACTCCACGCATGCACGCCTCTGTTACACGCCCTCCTGGACTGCAAGCTGACCTCCGTAACTACTTTTAGCCTCCTGATTGCAAGCCTGCATAGACAGTACTTAAAGTGCTCATGACGGAGTTTGAACCTGAGACCTCTTGGAATCTCAAGTTTTTAATGCCATGCCCACAATCACTTGGACAACCCCTTGTTTTATTTTCTTTCTTTCTTCTTCTTCTTATTTTTTTTTTAATATATAAACTGCATTAATGCGCATTTTGGAGACACGACTCTTGCTGGACAGATGAGATCTTAGGAGAGGGGATAACTATATCAGAAAGATTAGAAGTGTTAATTTCGATATGAAGATACGATTTACAGAAACAACTTGATACAATTGACACGATTAACGTTTTTATTGCATTTTGCTTTAAAAATTTTTATATATTATATAGAATATATAATTCAAAATTGACATGATAATTCGAATTAATTGACAAATAAAGACTCCAAGTACGCAATTTAGACTTCTTGTGCTCCAAAGCCCTTTTGATATTATCATTGGTAACGATAGAGTAAGAAGTGATCTAAGCTATTAATATTGCCTTAACTATAAAAGAAGTGATCTAAGCTAGCCGTCTACATGCTGGAAGTAGTCAAATGTTTGAAAATACATAGTTGCATGATTGCATCTACTTTTAATTTGTGGTCCTCAAAATGAATTGAAACAGGAGTAACATTTAAGACGAATCGTTAAGACTTTGAAGTTTGAACTTTTCATTTCTTGATGTGGAACAAGAAATGGCTAAGACAAGAATGTCAAACCTGTCGGAAATTAAATGGCTCCTCAACTAATTAGGCCAAAAAACAAGCAACATATCATTTGCGGAAAAAGGAGTAAAACAAGTTTCCGATAAATGGTTCAACAATTTGTTATAAATTACGCACAATTTTAAACTAAATTCATATAATTAAGATCGAGACAATATTGTACTCTCTCGGGTCCTTATTATAAGGTATTTTGATAAGTTTTAGGTTTGCCCTATATTTCACCTAGGAAGTCTTTTTAATTGCAATAAAAACTTTAAAAATATTTTCTAATAATTATGAGAAGACGACGAATGTGAAAATATATTTTTAAGATTTTCTTCTAAATTAAAAATGCATCCTAGGTCAAACCTAAGATAAAATTAAATGCCTTATAATAGAGACCGGAGGAGGTATCATCAAGAACCTGTGGAGGTTTTCGAATCATATGATATATTTCCTCTGTCTCGAAATAATTTTTTCGATTTAAACTTTCTCCTTTAGTACAATTTGAGCTAAAATAAAAATCTCAACTAAATAATTATTAGTACACTAACTAATTAATTAAGGCCTATAATATGACACAAAAAGTTTTGGGCATATCATGACAAAGGCCCAACAACATTGAACTTCGACCAGCTACTGATGACTTTCAAGAACCACCAAGCCCAATAAGATACAGATTGATCCATAAAACTGAGAGTTGCAAGTCATTTTTCAGTGGCTTCTTCTTTTCGCATATTCCACGGTTAGACTTTAATTCAATGACTTTCATAGACACAAAATCTCAGCAATGACGATTTGTTCAATTGTGTTTATTTGATCCACGCTTATGGTTGACTTTGATGTACAAATATGGTTGCATTGGTCTAAATTAAAAATAAACGCAAAGTAAATACTTTTTACTCCTCAGTCTTATAATTATTGTCTAATTTGAATTTTCATTTTTAGTTCAAATTGTACTAAAAGTAAAATCTCAACTGGACAATAATTTTTGGACAGAGGGAGTACATGGTAAATAACGTCTTATAAGCGTCATTTTCTTTTTCTTTTTGTTGACAAACCAGAATAAATGTAGAAGGAGAATATGCATGCATGAAAGGCACCCACCTTAGGCGGATGTGATTAGTCTACGAGAATGGTATAGATGCTAAGTCCAGACCCCTCATTTTTTGTGTACCAAGAAATAAAATTTGATGGGAAGAAAATATACGTAACAAGAAAAAATTTCAGTAGATGAAATTATTCACTCCACACTTTTAACAGCTTCTTTATCATTCTCCAAAAGCTTAATTAGTTAGTTTATCATGTACAGTATTTTTGTAAAAATAAAAAGGACTTTTATTTTGGAACGAAAAGAGTACCAGATAGAAGGTTTTGTTGTGTGAATTTGAGCTGAGGGTGAGGCCGGTGGATACATGAGTACTGGAATCAAGTTTGTACTTGAGATTCGTGTGAAGATTGATGACCTAACTTTTCTCATTCTAGCCATAAAAAAGTACTCCCCTCTCGCTAACAAACTGTAACGTGTACACGTTGTGGCCATGGTCAACAGTCAGCTCGCTGACTTTCTCGGATTTTTGTCTGATTTTGACCATGATTAAAATGTAAAAACCTCATCAAAAAGGGGAAAAAGGCAAGAACGGTCGAAATTCCGAGGGTTGTCCATATCAAATTGTGGTCCTTTTTAAGGACATGAATGCTCAAAGTGAAAAAGGCCATTTCATATATATGGACGGTCACTCGTACACTGAGCTACGTACTATTTATACCAACAAAATGTTCATTTGGACATTTATATGTTTGCGGAAAAATATATGTATGGTGTCCAAGTTTTTAAAAATTACACGTCTATGTTGTAATTATGGTTTTACTAAGTTTGAATAGTAGTGGACCAATGGCATTATAATTTTTGACACATTTTTCCTTCTTTCGGAGCAACCCAACAGCTAACTAATTACAGAGCAAAATTTGTACGTAAGCCCTAAAAAAAATAGTGGAAACATAAAAGTTAAAGTCTCATTTTCATGCATCGTTATTTCACTAAATTAATTAAGAGGAAACTTAACGAGTACACATTATGTCTCACATTAGTTTAAGGTTTGCCGGAAACCTTAGTATATGTACCAGTCTTGTTAAGAAGATATATGACAATTTAATTGTGACTCGGTCGTGATAATTTTCATATTGATTATCTAGAGTGAAAAATTTCATGTATCGTTATCATATTAATCATCAATAACTAATTGCATTAATGTTGGAAACAAATAAAAAATTAATGAATCTACAATACTACTCGCTTGACATGTCATATATGTTGTTGAACAATTGAGATTATAATCTAAGATTAAGAATGCCAAGTTGATAGAAAAATTATTAGGTACAACTGTTGTATCCTGGTTTTTAGTGTAACAAGTACTATCACCCCCTTATTCTGGTGGTATAATTGCCGTAAAAATTATCTCTCTCCCTCCAAAATTACTACTTTACTCCTATTATTATGTCTGCCCGCACAATCTTATGTGATAGAGCAACTGCACTGAATAATTTCTATTTCTCAAGTTGATAAACTTTGGACACCTCCAGCCAACTTCGGACACCTCTAGCTATAGTAGCTACCTTTTTTGAAAGAGGTTTTAAATAATGCATTCCTTAATTTGCAAAGCTCGCCTCATTTTGGGTAACAACCATTCGTCATTCTACTTCTGTCATGGTACGTCTTATAGCAGTAATAAATTCACGTTCCATAGTGATGAGAATCATGCGATGATGACACATCATTAAAGTCTATAAATTGGTTGCTTAACGTAATTAAAATTGTGGTTTCCCAAAATGTGTGTCTATTTATACATTAAACGAAAAAAATGTTCTTTTGAGCATTGAGAACTTGACTAGCTTTCGAAATTCGTTGTTTTCATGCCTAACACGTTTTGATTTATAAATTACTTGAAGGGTTTTCGGTTTCTTGATTTTGCGGCTTCAGGATTTGGTTTGGCAGTATGTACGTTCTAAGACGAAATCAAAAATCAACGAAGAAAATACACAATGCGTGGTACATATTATAAATCGAAGAATAAAATAAGAAATTGTACTTATCGTTACGTTTTTTAATTTCCGATAAAATTAATGGAGGAAAATAGCCTATACATTATTAAATTAAAATGTTATGAGAGACAAATTCCGGCGATATTGTATTACATTTACTGTCTGACTGCATTCAACCGATATAGAATTTCGTTATAAGTTTCAATGTACTGAGTAAATTGCTGCTAAAAAAATTAAGATCATTGGTTGTGTGTTTCGAGTCTCTGAATGGGATGCACCTAAATAATTACTTTTTTCTGTGCTAAAATTATTGTTCAGTTTGAGATTTCACTTTTAATACAATTTGTGCTAAAAATAAAATCCAAACTGGACAATAATTTTGTTACAGATGGAGTAAGATTTACTCTTACTTTCTATTTTTCTTTCGGTTTATGGTTTTTTCCTTCAAGGCATCACAGGGGAATAGAGAAACGTAGGCAGTTCGAAAGAAAAAATGATAGAGCCAAAGTAAATTTGAGAGTTGGAATCCACTCTCTTAATAATTTTTATTATGGTTGCAACTAGCAAGTCATTTAGAATCCAACAAATTGATCCCCTTTTGATTTAAAAAAAAAAGAATCCAACAAATTGATTGCCTCCAGTCTTAGTATTTTTAATATTGTCCTTGTCCTAAAATAATTGCATGTTTACTTTTAAGATGAAAATCTAAACTGAATAATTATTTCGACACTGAAACAATACTTACCAATAAAACTGGAACTCAAATTCGACTAATTTTGTTTAAGATTTTTTACTTTATCATTCCTTCTCTTTCCTTGTGAGCAACAACTCCAAGATTACTTCAAGAGAATGAAATTGTTGTTTTGTTTAATTTTCTTTTTCCCAAAGGGATAAAACGAACAAGTCATTGTGTTATAAACGTAACCTTACAATCGATTTCATTTCGCCAATAAAATTTGATAATCCATGATGATATAACGAGGTGTTCACAGTGGAGACATCGACAACAATATCATTCCATTAGTTAATTTGTTGCGTATGAATTTGATCGTCTTTAGGAATAGAACCATATTTAAGCTTCCAGTACACAGAAACTTGCACAAAATTAGGTCAAAATTTTCATTAGCTCTTCCATGGACAAACTTGGGGAGATGACCTAAATAAAACACCTCCTCTCAAAATTCTTTGATAGTGCATGGCTTATTAATATTCCTATCCAATATATGGTTAGCTACCATGCATGTAGTTCTACTGTACATTTCCTAAAACTCTACACCCTAATTAGATTAATCATCATCAGTAAGTTACTTAATTAATTTACTGGTTCTTCATCATCATCTAAACAAGAGCTGTTTTTCTTCAACCACATTCTTCCTGTTCATCAGAACCCGATTTGCAGTAGCTCTAATCGGACAATTTGAGCCCACAAAATTGTTAACCAAATGCAAATACGTCTTCAAATCGTGGCATGTCACAATATCTCCTTTCCCCAGATTCGGACAATCTTTACTACTCAATCTTAACTCCTTACCAATTTCAGCATAAACCCATTGCGTGTCTTCCACTCTCTTCTGAATCCAGCTCGGAAATCCCCCGGCCGGACCCACTTCCACGTCATCAGCTTCTTCATTTCTCGCCACCTCAATATTATTATTATTATTATTATTATTATTATTATTATAGTCGATAACAAATCCAGGAACCTTGGTGATCACGTCGTCGGAGTTAACGATCCGGAGTACTTTGGTGCCGTTCTTCTCCAACTGTTGCCTGAATGTCCGGTCACCGACTCTCGGCCCGCCGAAGGAAACGACGGTGACTAGCGGCGCGTGTTTGAACGTGTTTGTTATGTCGTAAGCCGTGAGGGTGGCGAGTGCGGCTCCTAAGCTGTGTCCGGTGATTGTTATGCTTAAAGGCTCGTCGGAGTATTTCTCGAGAAGCTTCTCGATTTCTTCCTTGACGGAATCTTGCAAGCTCCGGTGAGTTTCCGTGGACGATGTGTACAGGCTGAGGAATCCGCTTTGTACCATGGGGTGACAATCTTCGGCTGGTGCCATGTCATCGGGGAGGCACGCCAGCGTGGCTCGGAGATTCTCGAACCATTCCAGACACGTGGCGGTTCCCCGGTAGGCGATCACCACGTCACGGCGCCCGAGCCGTGCGATCTCTTCCTTGTCATCGCAAACTGCCACGTAGCCGACCCAGCTGGACTTCTTCGATATCCAGTTAGGCACCTTACCGCCAACCCAGCGTGGCACCTGGACCGAACACGTGGCGTGTAGGTTCCTGCTGACTCGGTAGCCGGTTGTGCCAAGTCCGCACTCGGCCATCATCTGATCCTTGGAGTAATTACAGGTGGCGTACGTTGGCGATGACGTGTCAAAGTCGAAACACCGGTAGGCCACCTCGACGAACTGGCCGTACCGTAGGATCTCATTTCGGAGATCGTCGTCAAGTGGATCAAGTAAGCCTTCCCAATTCTTGATCCCTTGACATTCCAGCCACTTGTCACGAAGTTTGCCACATTGGATTCCATCGAAGCATTCCATGGAGGTGTTTTTAAGTGCGTTGAATGAAGCCTTCATATTCACTTTGGTGGTTTGGCATGATTCCAAAGCTGTAGGTAATTGTTGCATAGAGCCTTTCATAATATTATTAATGGTGCATGGCTTTACCATTCCAATAGCAAGCCTCACACTAAACATTTGCCTACCCAGAAATCAATCTTCTTCTAATAAATGTTGTGTATGAGTGTATAATGTCAGAGTGTGTGTGTGTGTGTGTGGAATAGTGACAAAAGTATGGAATTTGGAGTCTTGGAGGGACACCAAAAATTGTTGTAATAAAAGGATGAGATGGTTCAGATTGTTCTGCTGGCTGAAAACATCAAATATATATATAGGCACGGTTTGGTACTGGGATGGAAGCGAGTTGTGAATAATTTAAAAAGAGAATATAGGAACTTGGAAAGAGTATAAATGACAAAGATTTTAGTTGAAAAGTTAGATAGTATATGTACTTGATTAGGGTGGAGGACGGTGCGATAATATGTAAATCCAAAGTTCAAACCTCAAATAGTTGTAGGTCCCTCTCCTCATACTACTATTTTGGTATATCGTTAATTTGTGGGGACAACATTGGTGGAGTAGTGAATATAGAGCAAGTGCTTTTAGGAGTTTTTCTAATTTTGTGGTGATCTTTTATGTTTTACTACAATTTGTAGTGTAATTTTTCTATAATTTTTTAATACTGTCGCATCATTTTAAGATGGAGGGAGTAACTTTTTTGTTAATCGCATAATTGTATTTTCGACTCGAGAAGAAAGATCAATAGCATAATTTGGTCTATAGACCTTAAATATGTCACATTCACTATTCTTGCTACTTTCTTCTACTCGGAGCAATGATTTTCTATGAGGAAAATCTAGTCCTAACATGTTTCATGCATGGATTCTTTACTTTTTGATTGGTTAGGATATATATAGGTTTTTCTTTTTAAAAAATAAATAATAAAAAATCGACTATGTCACCTTTAATTTACCTGAGTAATTATATTTTCTTTTTTAGTCCTTACATGATTCATGTTTTGTTTTGCTTTTCTGTTACCCGTCGTGTTATAAGATGTTGGGAATTATCATATGGCTTTTTTTTTGTTTTTTTAATAAAGAGAGAGACTCAAAACCTAATTATCAACTATTACATTTCAAGGGTATACTACCCTCAATATATCATGATAAATCCATGATTCAGCCCTTTTAGATGGAGTCTCAAGCCTTTGTAGCCCTTCCGATCTTTGCACTCCTAAAGAAACTAAGAAATCAGTAACGAAATTCACTTCACAAAATACATACTTAATTATCATATGGCTTTTCGCTCCAACAATTTTGATTATGAGTCACTCTTACCTTTCTAAGGATGAATCAAACCGTTGTTGAGGCTGACTTCAGTTTTTCAATAAACTGTGTCTGTCCGTTTTAAAATAATAATTTTTCTATCTTGATATTGTTTAGTTTGGATCTTCAACTTTGGCATAATATGTACTCCCTCCGTTTTAAAATAAGTATCGTTTTAGTAAAATGAAAAATTTTCAAAATAAGTGTCATTCTCATATTTCAATGCACTTTTTGTTCAAAATTTTTAAAATTACCCCAATAGAATTATTACTATTGGTGGACATTTTTTTAATGGGGTTGGTTGAGGTTATTCAAGTAATTTTATTACCATATTTAAGAGTTTTTTAAACTATGTGCAAAGTGTAAGACGACATTTATTTTGGAATGCGGGAAATACTAAAAATAAAAATTCAAACCGAACAATTATTTTCGAAACGGGGAAACAATAATTTTTCCAAAACGGTCAAAATACATAATATACATTCATTAGCTAATCATGCTTAATTGTTTTTCTCCTTTTTAGATCCTTTTTTTACCTAATCGCAGCTGCTACTTTTATGATCTCCATTCCCATATGATTCATTCTGCTATAATTACATTCAAACTTAGTTAGAACAAGTACCAATCACAAAGACCAGTAAAACCTCTCCGCCGTTTTTCGCCCCTTCCTTTTTTCTTTCGCAATCATCGTCAATTAATTAACTGGGTGAGCTGTATGTGAAATTAAATAAAGCGAATCCTTCTTTTTATTAGTATATTTTCCTCTCTCTCTCTCTCTCTCTCTCTCAGAACTTTGAATGCATTAATTCTTTTTGTTTATCTTTGCTCTTTATGAAACACTTTGAATTTTACTGCAGATATGAAAGCATTAATCGTATTTACATTAATATACGTTAATTAGTGATCATTAATTGTGATTGTGGCTTTTTCTTGACTGCGTCCAAAAGTGGAAAGGGGGTAAATGTGTCTTTGAAGACTGAAAATTGCCTGGCAGCCACAAAGTTGCCCTGGCAATAAATGAAATCGCTAATCTTGGGGGTACGAAATAGTAAAATGAAAAAAAGAAATTAGTAGGAAAAGGAAAGTGCAGTCAGCATCAAGAAAAGGCGGCAGTGGTACTTACAGGGGTAATATTCATTCATTCACTCGTTAGAAAATGTTGAATGTGATTTGACTTTTGGGGCCCTCCCAATTTTAGCATTTGAAACGAGAAAATAAATCTTTTCCGACCAAAGAAAAACCACACGAGGGATGGAAGAAAATGGAACGTGGCATTCTCTCCATCCTAAGACGCGTCCCAAACCAAAAAATAGTAGTACATCTAACAGTGTATTTTGAGGCAATCTAGTAATTAGCGTGATGATTATTGCTAGAATTAATGTTGTGATAGTGTCAAAAGAAGAAGAAAAAAATAGATTGAACTAGAATGTTGTTACGCGTGCAGTAAACCCTACTACGTATACATGCAATAACTTATTGCATGTATTAGTAATAATTATGGCTCTTACCACAAAATTATTCTATAGGTAGCCAGACAGTCCACGTTAGACGAATAAATAGTGTTTTTAACAGTTCAAAAGGATCAGTCGGTAGAAAAACCTAATTGTAGACTGTGATTTTATATAATATTTAATATAAGTCATTTTGATTTGTTCTAAATTTTACCAAGTTGTATTTTAAGTTGACAAAAAAAACTATAAAATTATTTCTTAACAATAAACGAAATACAATAAATGTGAAAATATATTTTAAACATTTTTTCTAGTAAAAAAATTCATAATATTTGAAACTTCAGATAAATCAAAATGCGTAATTATATTAAGGACCGGAGAGAGTAATAAAGTACCTATTCATACTTTCATTATGTCTTGTCGTGTTAAACTACGGATTATACTTTAAGATCATATGTTTTTATGTCTGTATTAATCTACAAAATATAACTTAAAAGGATTAGACGAGGTAAAAATATTTTCTTCCCCTTCTTTTGGCTAAAAGTGATTAATAACGAAAAGAAAAAGGAAAAATAACATGATAATTGTCAAAAACAATAGAAACAATGGAATCCATGGGTCGATATTCAGGTTCAACTAAGGATCGAGCAACAGTTTGTTGTTTCTTAGTCTTCCACGAAATGGGAGAAGACCCTAACTGAACAAACCACTCAGAAAGAGAGTGCCGTGTTAAAGAACAACTGACCTAATTCGAATCACACCAACCAGTAAGTCTCAGATCAGTATCAGCTCGAAGAAGAAGGCCATGACCTGGACTGCCTTCAAGTAGCGAACAACACGAAGAGCGGCATCCCAGTAAGCTGCATCGGTTTTATGCATAAATTGAGCAAGCATATGAACAAAATAAGATAATTCTAGGCGAGTTACAGCCAGATAAATAAGACGACCAACCAAGCGCCAATAACGTTCAGGATCAGGATGGGGATCAGCTGTGGCAAGCGGAAGCTGATGATTCTGTTCGAGCGGAGAGGTGGCTTTGGCCCCTAACAAACCCACCTCGGAGAGAATATCCAAGGTGTACTTGCGCCTGGCAAAGAAAAATACTAGTCGAGTTGCGAGCAACCTCAATTCCCAAGAAATATTTCAAGACCCCAAGATCCTTCATATGAAAACAACGACTCAGATAAGCCTTAAAAGACTGAATGACAATTGAATCATTACCAAAATGATGAGATCATCCACATAAACAAGAACAGTGAGCTGATGAGTGGGTCAACGCAAGGTAAAGAGAGAGTAGTCAGAAGATAATTGTTGAAAACCATACTGACGCAAAGCAGCAACCAACTTAGAAAACCAGCAACGAGGCACCTGACGTGAACCATAAAAGGAACGGCGAAGTCGACAGACCTTACCCGGATGAGCAGAAGAAAAACCGGGAGGCAGGCGCATATAAACCTCTTCATCAAGATCACCATGAAGGAAAGCATTGTGGACCTTCATCTGATGGAGCTCCCAACCTTTTACAGCTGCAATAGTGAGCAAGGTCCAAACAGTTATCATTTTGGCAACCAGAGCAAAGGTCTTGTTATAGTCCAAACCCTCAATCTGATTATTTCTAAGAATGACAAGACGAGCCTTGTATCTTTCAATGGACCCATCAGAGTGATGCTTAATTTTGTACACCCACTTGCAGCCAATGGCCCGTTTGCCAAGAGGTAAAGACTCCAAGGTCCAAGTACCATTCTTTTCGAGAGCCTGAATGTTGCATAGCATTCTGCCAACGAGAATCCTTCATAGCCTAGAAAAAAGTGCAAGGTTCAACATCTGCAGTAATGCTGGCCAAGAAAACGCGACGATTCGGAGAAAAAGAATCACAAGTTACAAACTTCTGAATAGGATACGACACACCTGAGGAAACTGACGAAGAGGATGGGGCGAGAGGAGGACTGTGAGAGCAAGTAGTATGTGCGGAGAAGTCTTTGAGACAAGTCGAACGGAACTTGACTCGATGCCCACGGTCCAGAAGTTCTTCCTGTTGAACAGACGAAAATGTACCCCCTGTCTAAGGTGACTTCAGAAGAAAAAGGCACAAAAGAAGAAGATGGGAAAGGTTGTGGAAAAGAAGCAGGCAGACTAGGTCCAGACTCATTATCATCATCAAAAATAGGATCAGAAAAAGAAGACTCAGGCACAGAAGAAGATGGAAGAATAGAAGTCTCAATCATGGAAGAGTACGGGAATTAAGACTCAGAAAACACAACATCGTGAGAAACAAAGATTTCCTTGGTGTCCAAATCAAAAAATAACGTGCACCAGAAAAAGAGAACCCGATACGGGCCCCATAAATCACAATGAATTAACTCGAAAACATCCAGAGTTTGAGCATTACTAATAGGAAAACTTTCCTAGATTGTTTGGCTCGAAAACAGACATCAAAGGCTATATTAGAAAGAGAACTTTTAGAACTAAAACAGGTGGGAGGAAGCAACTGCAAAACCTTGGACAAAAGATGACCTAAGCGTTGATGCAACAAATCGACAGAAGACAAAACATTAGGCACCATATGAGAGGCGGTTTCCACAGCTCGGAAGAAGTACAATCCCTCTCGTTACTCACCCGCTCCAATCAGCATCCTCGAATTGCGGTCCTGTACAATACAAACATCAGATGGCCATTGGGAAGTTGAACAGGTACACCAATAATATCTCGAACGTCCGAAAAATATGTCAAATTGCCTGTCATATGTCGAGAAGCACCTGAATCATACATCCAAAAAATAGACCAACACGTACCAGACAGTTTGTCGGTAGAACCGATTTTGGCCGAATTGAGCAATTGAATCAAAGTGCTCCATTGATCCGAATTCAACCCGGTTGCGACCTGACTCGAATCCGAAGACCCGACACCCGGCTGAGGCAGAATTGTGTTGATAGTAGCGGCTGGAACTATACCACCAGCACCAGCAGCATTCCCTCGACCATTTCTTCGCCCACGACCACATCCACGGCGAGCTCTGGAGCAGAATTGATTCGGCCAACCCTCCGGATAACCAACCAGTAGAAAGCAAGTTGTAATTTCATGGCCCGTTCGATTGCAATGGGTGCAAAACAGTGGTTGTTCACAATTGGAGCCGCGACCAACAGCCGGTTTAGACGTAACAGCAGCAACAGTCAGCAGAGGATCGCTGAAAGAAGCAGCAGAAGAGTTACCGACACCGGCTTGGACAGCAAAGCTGACTGTATCAGTCGAAGAATCCTTGCAGTGAGTAAGTTGGCGCATCTTCTCTTCCTAGACCATTGTACTATATACCTTGTTGATCGTCGGTAGGGGATCCTGGGCAAGGATGTGAGAACGGGCTGTTTAATAAACCGAATCATCTAAACCAAGCAAGAATTGGTGGATTTTTTCTTCCTCAAGCTTCTTATCCATGGCAGCAGTGAGATTGCACTCGCACTTCCCACAAGAACAAACCGGAAATCGATCACAGGCGGCCAAATCTTCATAGATTTTCTTGAGGCGGCCGTAAAACATCGCCATCATGGAGCCTTTCTGTTGACAGGCAGCCAGTTCAGCCGGCCAAATCTTCATAGATTTTCTTGAGGCGGCCGTAAAACATCGCCATCATGGAGCCTTTCTGTTGACAGGCAGCCAGTTCAGCCTTAAGCTACTAAATTCTCGGTCCATTCACAACCGAGAAACGTTTTTGCAGGTCAGATCACAAAACAGCCGCGACCTCTCGATGTGTTATGGTAGAACGAAGAGATGGTTTGATGGAGTTCATGATCACGCCACCAGCAGAGAGTTGATAGTCCACCAATTCTCGTCATCAGGATCCGCAACCGGCGGCTCTGGAATGCTTCCGTCAACAAAGCCGAATTTTTTGCGGGCTTGAAGGCCGGTTTTGACACTCTAAAACCACTCATCATAATTGATTTCGCCCTTAAGCTGAAATTATGTGATGCTATTGCTAGGATTGTCATTAGTAGTCAGATCGTACGGAGAAATGGTCTTCCTCGAACAACATCATCCCCAGCCGCCAATTCAAGAGTCGAACGAGAAGGAGTCTCGTCAGAAGGAATTTGTGTTTCTGTAGGTTTCGTCATGGCAACATGAAGACGATCGCTCTGATACCATGAAGAAATATAATCTATAGTAAAGAAAGGTCGAAAATGGTTGGAAAAATACTTCAGTCCGTCGTGTGTATTAACGTAAATGTTCGGGTTGATTTATACAAGATAGTTTAGGGTTAACATGGTAATATAGTAATTACAAGATTTACTAACCCTAGCCAAACCCTAATCATCGTAACAGATTTACTAAAATTAGAAATGAATTCGATATACATCTACTAATATGGAGCGATCGAGTCTTCTGTCCCACTAATTTGATCGAAACCCCATTCCTGTTGTTTTGCAGCCCAACAAACGCAACTCCACGTAACTTTGGGTGTGTACGCTTAACTAGTTATGATGTATATTTCCACGTTTTGAGAGGGATTCATCATTCAAGGTGAGAACATGAACACGATCATTTTTCCAAAAACACATTAAAACTGGAGTCACAGTAATATTTATTCTTGTAATTTATTTTCTGTTAAGTACGATCGAATATGCTTCGTCTAACTTGAAAAATAATTCATCTTATTTGAATTGTGTACATTTAATAAAGTGGAGTTTTTTTTTTTTAATCAAGGGAAGAAGTGATAAGCATTGTTGTCAATTTGTTTGGTAATCTTAATTTCGAACACATTTGGTTTATTTCTAAATTCATTTTTCACATTATGTCCACTCATATAAAAATATGATAGAGTTGGACCCCAAAAAAAAGCTTATTGATGAAATTGGATTCTCCTGGTGACGGCCGGTGTGGGAATCTTACGGTGAGTGGAATCTTACCTGTCCTAACGATCGATACCATTTAAGCAAAGCCACCTTAGAGTATGACTTAGTGTAAATTCATTTATACATACATACACACACACACATATATATATATATATATATATATATATATATATATATATAAATTCTTCTTTACGTCTTGTTTTGTGTGTGGGACAAAGATTGTAATCAATAATGCATACATATATTCAGCTAGTTTATTCTTAGAGCGGAAGTTTTTTACTAGTGATGCTTTAAGTTTTGAGCATTGTAATAATCTAGTTAGTTTGCACTGGAAAATTACGGTGTGGAAAAAAATCAAAAGGTCTACTTTTTATTAAAAAAAATTAATCATTTTTAGGCTGCGGTTAACTCTTTTCAAAGTAGACTAAACTTCAGTTAGTACAAAAATAAATCATACCAGGAGAATAAGAAACGAGTTGGTAGATTGGATTGATTAAACTACATTAACATCACGTATACACAGCCAAGGAAACAAGCAAATTCAAGAGATCCTCTTCTCATTTCCTTAAGATAATCCCTCCCGCATCTCATAATAATAGTCCGTTTTGTATTAATGTCTCAATAGTTGAAACAAAGGTTTTCTAATGATTTCATCTTCTACATTATTCAAGTATACAACATCACACTAGATCCATTTTCAAAAAAAAATAAAATAAAATAAAAAATCACACTAGATGAAACAAAAATCATGGAAACATTACTTCTACAGTTCGATCTACTAAAGCCTAATTAAGCCCACAGAAAAAGTGCTCTTAAACTAATGAAAAGTAACAAGTAAAAAGGGTAGAGGTTATCACTCTTTTTCTGTTGGCAGCTGATCCACAAGGCAAAAGTCGAGGGATTAAAGTTAAACTAAAGAGCCCAAATTGACAGAATGCAAAGCTCAATGGGAATATTGAAGGTTCCCCAAAGTCGGTTGGTAATCCTAAATGTAGTTAATTAAGTAAACTCCATTATATTCCTCATGAGTAGTATAGGAGTATATGTTATAGATTAATTCATAGTGGCTTCATTAATTATTAGTTTCTTGATTTCCTCTTTTTGTTGTTATCCTAAAAGTACTTAACTATTGGACTTGATACGAAGGTTCAATTGGTCCCAAAAAAGGGGCAAATTGGATTAGATTAAATGCCATAAAGACCTTATAAATCGTCAGCTAATAATAACAATGGATATGTTAGAATAATTCCTCATGAATTAATCCCGTTTAGATCCCAAAAATTAGTCGCGCACCGACAACTGAACCCTTATTACCATCTAATAATATTCGTAATCTTTTTATGCCAGCCAGAAATGATGCTAATTAAATTTGCTTTTCATACAACCTTGAAAATTCTGGTCGTCTTTCTTTGATCCAAATCCAACACACTTGCCGCGAAGGGAGCTTATAGGTATACGTTTGATCGTATCGGGTTATCATGTTGTGTCAAAAATTAACAGCTCTCCTAATACAAACTTATGGACAGTTAATATGTTTTACTAATTAATATATAAACAATGGTACCCCGATTTTCAGATTATGTAGTGAAACGAGTGATATAAGACTGGGAGGAAACCAAAAGATATCATAATCGAGGGACACCAGAGTCAGTGGGAGCCGAAATTTTTCTTTCATAAAAAATAAAAATAAAAATTCATATTTCCAAATTTTTGTTCAGTTTGGATTTTCAGTTTTAGTTATAATTCTGGGCCGAGGGAGTAATTTCAATTCTATAAAGATAGTTAAATATATATTTCTTATAACCCGAAATAAGTGTCTGATTTGAATTTTTGTTTTGAATACTAATTATATTAAAAATAAAATTTCGAACTAAACTTTCATTTTGATACGAAGAACATAAGATATCGATCTCTTTTAAGTTCTTTTTGTAATTTCTTTCCGTGCGTGGCGCGCCTAATAATTAAAGCTCACTGATATAGTCAATATAAGTATGTTAAGTAACACTTTTCTTGGATTTTTACGATGTCATGCATGAATCTGTCCTACAATTGCCTTTGATCTTTGTTGTTATTTCTTTTTTAGCCAACTGATTTCCAGTGGCTAAGTTGATCATCTGGGGTCAAGATTCTTGACGTTCCAGAACCAGTGATTGAAATTTGGATTGCAATCTCTTTCTTTACAGATGGAGTTGGAAATTTTTTTCACGTACTTTTGGTTACTTATAGTCATTTCTTGTGTTTGATATAATTCGTCAATGCACGCGAACAAAGAACTCCTGCTTTTGGTGGTTGATGATGATCAGTTTAAAAGCATTCAAGTCACTTTCAAATGAAATAATTTCATTTCATGTGATGCTATCAGAGAAAGTTCAAGCATGAAAATTTACATTTTTTTTAGAAGGCAAAATCTCCATGACTCCATGTCTCCATCCCATTATAATAGCTTTGATTCTAAAATTATTTTGTTTTCAAAAAATAGTACATGGGATAGAAGAAGGAATCAATAATACATATCTATGTATGTTATTCATTTCGTCCGAATTGTAAGATACAAATTATAACAAAAATTAGTTCGGATTTCTCTCTTATATTTAAGACCCAAAAGAGTATTGTTTTTCTTTTTTTCTTTTTTCTTTTTTTTTTGGTGTGTCTAATTCCGTAAAACCATCTCACCATATAAATCCACGTTCGCTAATATCAACATAGATAATAAACTCTATAATTGCACATACATTATTTTTCTGTCTTTCTGTTTTTTTTTTTTTTCTTTTGTACATGCATGCGTTTAGTTGAAAAAGAGTTCTCGATAATTAACTCGGTGAAACTCTCTAATTGGTCATGACCTAAGCAAATGCAATTTGAGAAGTCCCAACATTAATCCAATCAAGTGCGCACGTTTGCAATTTGTACTTTTGTAAGCCAATGATGAACGCAGAAGAAAAAGTGTAAAATATTGAAAGAGATTTGATTGGGATTTGGAAGTGGTCGAGTTGCTGCATATGCATATCGTCCACACTTAAAAAAATCACTTCTTCGTCGATCCTTCCCCAGCTGACTGAATATTTTTTCCTAGTTGATATGATTATTGAGAGAGCCGTCATTTCAATTCATCTTCACAAAGAATTTAAACCAAAAAAAAAAAATGTACATAATAAATGAAAGTGATATATATATGTACAAACTAACTTAATTGACCCACTTTTACAAAAGGTTCTAATCTACTACAATTCTTTCACACCCCCCATTTCTCACTTACTTTGTTCCCTTTATTTATTCATACTGTGACAGCGGATCTCGTGTTCGTTGACTCTTCCGCCCGTCGGAAAAAAACCTTTCTCAGGTGATGGTTATGAAACCGATTCGTCTCACATGATCAACTAAAGTGTATTTTCTCAGTTACAAGAAAGTAATTTTACTATATTACGTTTTGAACTGTTTTATTTCGTTTAACAAAGTGAATTATAGTATTTTTTAGCCAGAATGAGTTTGAATGATAGGGGGGGAGGGGGGGAACACTTTATTTTAGTTTGTTTTGTGATTAGCTTGGTTTTCAATTAAATAGCGCAAACCGTCCATCGATCAATTTGGTGTTTTTTGTTCTTCCAGTTATGCCACTGTTGGCCAAATTTTAGTCTCATACAATTGGAGTAGTAGAAATTCATTTTTAGCCCTAATGTTATTCATACTTATATAGTTGCATCATTCTTTCTTCACTACTTACTAGAGTTCTACTTTAAGATGTTTTATTTGACGGGAAGAATCACACATACAGGCCAAGTAAAAAGTTTACAACCCCGGACTGTGTAAGTTTCTTTCTAAAGTCCACTTTTTCTGTCAAAGAGAAGTTCACATTTTTATAAATTTCAAAATTTAATGTGAACTATTTAGGACAGACGGATTAATTCACGAGATTTTTATACATTGTCTTTCAAAAGATATCTAAAGCCTTCTATTAGAATTTTGATAAACATAAAAGTTAGGAATATTAAAATCTCGAGCGATCTACGACCGTATATATACACCATTCTACTTACTAGATCGATTTGTAACAAAAGAAAAGAAAGAAGCAAGAGGGAGTCATGTCACAGCCGGTAGAAATGGTGTAGTCCCCGCAAAGAAGAAAGTAAAGATAAAATGGAGCAAAAGCTATTTGTTCTTTTCACTATGAATAAAACGCTTTAGAGAATCATCATGGTTTGATGATCAAATAAATCTTCCTTTGCGGAAAAGCATGACCTGTGAATATATGATATACTTCAATTTTTGGTCAATTTCAGTCATAGCTAGCATACCAGATTTTCTCATAGACAATGGGTCCATTTTGAGATCTTTCTCCGAGACAAGTAAAAGATTTTTTATTTTTTTTTATATCTAGGCTGCCCTGACTGAAGAATTTCAATCTCCCCTAATGAAATAAAGTGGTTAAATATAAGGAATAAATAGTGAATTAACGGTTGGTTAATTGAATCAAGATTTTAATTATGTAGTATACTTTTTCTTGTGACTTGTCTGGCTAGATTTTTGTGATAGATGCTCCATCTTTAAAGAATAATAATAATCATATCTTTATCAATTTTCTTTAATCCCATTCCCGAGTCCTTGTCGCTACTTAATTGATCCTCTGAGCCTATTTCTTCATGAGTTTTTAGCATACGGGTATGATTATTTTCGTCGAATTAATAAAGTTGTTAATGTTGAGATTCGCTTAATTTCTACTAATTTTTTTTTAGCTTTAGAACTTCGAAGCATCAGAGTTGTTCGAAGCTTCTTACTTTATTTTTTTTTTTTAGAGTAATTTCTTCGTCATTCTCATTCAACTCTTTTTTTTTTTTTAAGAGTGGGTTGATCAACATCAATTAATGAACCAAACAAAACAAAAGAAAAAGTATTCAACTAACGAACCACTTAACTAATCATTACAAGTAAAATGGAAAAGAATAGTGACACTGAAACCTCAATTTGAGAAAGATGACGTATCAATCGCCCTGAAAAAAAAAATAATAAAAATAAAGCATTGATCGATGACTTGATCTTCCTCATTACTAGATCGAGACAATTAATATCTGAGAAAGTTTGGTGAAAATATATTGGTGATTCATGCCCTTAATTAGTCGTCTTTTTTTCTTTTCTTAAATTTCAGTGTTGGAAGTTTGAGCATTATTTGGAGGTGGCTTGGAAAGGTGATCTGTTACTTAGTACTACTATAAATCTAATTTATTCGACACAGAAGATCATTCATTGTTATTGCTCCACCAGCCTTTACTTTGTTGTTTTGTGCCATTTTCCCTTCCTTAAATTGACCCATTCATAACCTTCTAATCTGAATAGACTACAAGTTTGTTTTAGCTTTTGTTCTGTAATTTAAACTGATGTTTGTACCCTATTGAAATATTCATTCCCTAAATAAAACCCTAATGCTTGATGTTGGTCACTTCGAATATCCAAATTTAAAGCCAAGATTTTTCTTTGAAACAGTACAAACTACAAACAAGTCGTGATCTGCATGAAATAATTCAAGGTTGTAAGTGGCCGTTATTTTCAAAGTATATAATTATAGAAAGAATATAGCTAGATATTAATACCAACATTTATAGCTGAAAACCATTCATCTTTTTAATGTCAAGAACTTTGGCCCAACACAAAGTATGGTTGATTTTGCAGATTGTGATGTGGAAAAATCTCCAGGTAGCTGACTGTACAATTTCATGGATACAAATACAACTGATACAGGCTGACAAAACTTGCATCGTCCTATTTGGTATACTCCCTCTATTTCAAAATATAAGTTATTTTAGACTTTACACGTAAACTAAAGAGACACTTATTCAACAATTAATTTTTCCGTTAACTATCTGTTTTATTTCTCATTAATTACATTGGAACTATAAACAAAACTAAATAAAAATGGATTGACATTATTTATTGAGGATAAAGTTAATTGGAAAAATAGTCATTAATTTACCTTGAAATGCTAAAACGACTGACATTTTGAAATGAAAGGAGTACAACTAGATGGCCTTGCATTATGTTGCCTAGGGTGGATGGCTGCTTGTGGATTTTCACGAAGCTAATATTATTGCTCCTTAACTATAGCGACTAGCGAGGGACGAAGCATTAAAATCGACCACGGCCGACTGTCTATGGGTCTTTTAATATGATTATTACTATCTCTGAAAAAACAAGTAGAAACCAGAAAGTCCTAAAATTCCTTGACAGTTTTGCAATTCGCTACTTCAATACTAATGATGATAGGATATTCGATCTGTTCATCATTTGATTGTTTAATACTTACAGAACTTAATTTAGGTTATGAATTGCTATTTCTAAAATTGCTATTGCAGATAATAAAAGTAGTAATTTTTGGGTGACTTTGCTCTATCATAATACTGCCTCTGTCTCCAAAAAAATACTCTACATTGAATATTCAAATTTGTGCTAAAATCAATACAAATTTCAAAACTCAATGTCAATATTTTAAAGGAGAGAGGTTGTATATATATGTATCATGGATTACCCCTAATTAATTTATATTATTTTCTCTGTAGAAAATTATTAACATGATTATTGGAATTCCCAACTATTTCTCTTTGTATATTTTCATTTTAGCTCATCTGAAACTTTAAAAACGTGTTGTGTTATTTTCTTTCATGATAATCATCTTTTGTTGTAAATATTCATTCCTCTATCCAAGAGGCTGTACACTATAACAATTTTGACAAGTTCCCTGTATTGAGGAATAGAAAGGGATGAAGAATTTATTTGGGAGGCATGAAAGGTTGGTGGGTTGTTTTTCAGGTTTGGACTGTAATTCTTAATGATGTACTACTATCTATTTTGTTAGTTTTTTTTTCAGGTTATTTTTAAAGTATTGAAACATAAATCAAAAAATATGAGGTTGGATCCTCCGTGACACTTTTTTATTACTTAAAAATGTCATTACATATTTTGGATTAACTGATCTAGGTATTTACCAACCCTTTTTAAAAAAAAATTAAAAAAAAAAGAACATGTTATTATTATGTCTATGGCCATTGTCACATCATCAACACACACTTACCAATTCTATTTAGAAGAATTCGTTACACACTTACCACACCGTGCGGGTAAACATTAGTTATATATTAAAGGAGAAGTTTCAATTGACACGTGTCGCTCAATTAAATAGTTCAGAGTTTTCTTTGTCACATGTCAAGTCGAGAATCTTTTTTTGATACGTGACAACACCAAAGAAACCCTTTCATTTAAGTGTTAAAATTTTTTTATAAATTGGTTATTTTAATTTGTATTTCACCAATGTGTTTCACCCATCATTATTGCATTCCATATGTATTTTATTATCTACTTAGTTAATAAAAACCATATCTTTTCCATTGCTAATTATTTTTAACTCTTTTTATTAGTTGCTAAGAATGATTTTTCACAAATTTTTAAGTCGAGATCATTATGGTAGAATTTTTTTATTAAAAAAATCATAAAATTTATTTCAGTCGATGAATAACCATCAACTATGTATAAAATGCAGTAAAAATATTACTAAGAAAATGTTGCATAAAACACTATGTATCTTTACATTTATTTTTTCCGTTTGAGTTCTCTAGAACATTCATTTTGAGTTTACTGAATTTATTTGTAAAAATTACAAAATTACAACATCAAGTTATTATCAAATTTATCGATTATTACTTCTAAAATTTTATTACGAATGAGTCGTACTAATATTTTACTCTTCAAAATGTACACCATCTTGAATATGAATAAAAAAAATATGAATGTAACTTATAAATCAAAACATGGACAAGATCGAGTAATTATATCACAAAACCTGACACAAATTGTATCATATTACGACGATAACGCTCGACTCACATTCGATCATAATTTTATAATTTAACGCAATACGTGTAACAAAATCTATGCAACGCACGGGGATAATTCTAATAATTAGTAATGTATGCATCCTTTTATTTTTGAGGAATTAAATGGATTAGTTGAAGCGAAAACCTAAGATTTAACTTTCAATCGAAATATATCACGCTATATGTAAGCCACAGGCTTTAGTCTAATAACGATTAAAAGGGAAAAAGAGGAATTGCATACTTGAAAAAAAGTACTTGGACACTTTAGTATTTGTGAAATATTCAATGTTGTTCCTACATTACACAAAAGAGAACCGAAAAATTCAGCCCAATATAAATGTCATAGTTACAAACTAACTCCAAATGAGAACCAACTCCCAAAAAAAAAACCTAACCCTTTTGCCTTGTAATTATTAAAGCGAGACTTATTCACAGACCCAACTCTATTTTTCTCCTGATTATAGAGATAGTCATCTTCAACACAGGCCTGGCTCATTATCAATTCTCTTTCCACAGAAGAATAGGGAGATAAAAAGGATCGGAAGCTTTCAAAGTGCTCTGAAAAATCAAGTTTGATCTTCCCATCTACCCAGTCTAGTTTGATTTTGTATTTCTCCACCCAATCCCAGGTAGTAGAAGAACATGTTGATTTACACGCCCATAGTTTTAGTTATTCATTCCTCGTCTGCCAAGCAAAATGTCCCTTTAAGATCGATCAATTTTGCTCGAATCAAATCAGGATTGTGATATGTTCTCGGACAATTTATGATTTCGAACTCTTCTCGCTCGATGTCTAATAAAATTATGAATTCTCCACTCTTCCATTACTTGACACTAGTGTCAATCACTCAATACATCAAGAGAGTTTTTGAGCTATCATTCCTCCCCCTCCCACTCGATTCCACATCATCACCAATACTTATTCTCTCTTAGGAGCATGATATCCAAACACCACGGGTTCCCAACTTGGCTAATTCTTCTTACACCCGGTTATATGAATTCGGTCCGTCACTGGATTGCATAAGTGACGATATTCTCCGAGTCTGGATGAACATCAAATCGCAACAAACTTAAGTCACTCACCAGAGGTGGTGTATACCACTTCACTACAAAGAGTACGGGAGATTGTTTAGGTCAAACATGGTTAATGTGAACTTAGTAGAGTTTGGCGCTTCAAAAAGATATCATTGTGAATCTCTAGAAACAACATCTTCAACTTTTTCTTCGTATTAGTAATGTTGTCCATAACTTGTGTTGATTGAGTCGAATTTTGTTTTGAACCAAAGAGGCTAAAAGTTTTCTCTATTGATTTCATTGGCCTGAAGAATTTAGCTAAGCATTGGATGCAATTCGACCAATGATGATCACCCTCCTTTTATAGAGTTAGATATTTGCATCGTAAGGGCGATTCCTACCGAGAATAATTTTACATACAATTGGTCATTTATAGTTATAGAGTTAGATATATGCATCGTAAGGGCGATTCCTACCGAGAATAATTTTACGTACAATTGGTCATTTATAGTTTAGAAAGGCGGTGAAGTGATGCCTCCCTTACATTAGGAGATTGACTTCATTACCAAATCATTAAATTAGCATCCTAATAGGTTGGTTTTAAGAAACATGCCGCAACTTAGATGGTCTTTGGAAACTTGCGAGAATTGAAAAAATACTAAAATTAAATAGAAACTTGGAAAGATACATTTATGTTTTCAATCAATCATCAACATAGAACTCAAAGGACGTATAAGCAATAAAACTATCCAATGGCACAGATGGCGTGCATAATACACATTAGATAAATCTATCACCTGTCATTTACTCATTTTCCGACCAAAAAAAGGAAAAAAGAAAATATTGAAAGGAACTTCATGTGCATTTTACTTTCTCAGTTCTCTCACAGAACAAAGAGTAAAGATAATCAAATATCTGGGCATCCGTGAAAACAATGTTCCTTGCCTACAATGCTTATGTACAATCTCCTAAACAGCTGACCTCGATCCTTGTAAACAATATAATCACACTTCCATTTTTCAATGTGACGTTAACGGAAGGTACAAATCAAGACTAGAAAGTTACACGGATTGACTATTTTCACGTTGTCTAAGCAGCTCTAATTCTGACAATCGTGATTTCAGTGATGCATGTTCCTGCTGCATCCTTTCCAGAAGAGACTCAAATATATGCATCTCCTCCTTGAGATTTTTAATTTTCCTATCTAACAAAGCAAAATCGCTTGCGCTTTCAATTGTGCCTCTATTTACTCCATATGTCCAGTCTGCCTGAGGAATCACTTGGATTTGCTGAGGTCTGCTCAATAATGTCAGTATACTTATCTGCAGGTAGAATTTGAATAATCAATCGCTGATATAACGTACTACTCAAAACTATGAACTTCAGAATTCTCTTCTGATCAATCCAGGGGAGAAATGCAGAGCAAAGTAACTCAAGCTTAGGAAACTAACTATACAATGCATGCCAACTGAACTATGAATTTTCAATTCCTGCTTCACTGGAATGGTATAAATGCAGTTGAAGAGAAGCTATAAAGAAGCACAGATAAGACAAAAGTATGCGCAGCAGAATTATTTCATCAACCAACCAATGAAAATCATAGATGGAAACCCTTGATCAGTGAACGGAAAAAGAAAATCTTAAACTGCAATTTCATGCAGTTCCCAGAACATTAAATTGCAACACAAAGTGAAAACTGAAACATGTAAAGTGCATGTTTCACATGGCTAGCAAATGAACCAACCCAAACCTTTCAAAAGGAAGAAGTTATACTGTATGGAGGGATAATCAATGAAAAAAAAGAAAATGAAAGAACTTCTTACCCATTGCTAGTTTATTGGCCAGAAGTTACTATGCTCAAAATGCAAGCATGCAGCTAAATAATACACTAATAGCCACCCAGGTCAACTGAAACACTATGAAGGGGTATTTCCTCCCACGTACACTATCAATTACCAATTAATTTTTTAACCGAGTAACTACAACACAGCTACATGTAAACATTACCTGCTCCATTTACAGAGAACCTAGTATACAACAACATGAAAGGATATATCGAAAAGGATGTGGTGTGGCCTAGCAAAAGACACAACCTTCTTTGGGAAAGGGGGAAAATTTGGCAAGAAGACTCACAACAGGTACGCTTCCTCTTTACAACTACCACGAAAATGGATGCCATAATGTGAAGAGACATATGTTAAAATTACCTGCATTAGGAGAAGAATCACAGCAATTCCCAAAACTAGAAACAAGGACACCGGACTTTGAACTTTCATTGATGAGCACAGTTTTGCCAACCGATCCCTTACCAGAGAAGTCCCTAAAATCCTTCCTCTTTCACTTCCACCTGAGGTATCGACATCATCTTCCCTCCCAGACTTCGAACTTGGGAATGACCTCAACCCAGATGCTTCACTTGACTCTTCTACTTGTTTCACAGATATCTCTTCTTTTTGCAGAGGAACTTGACCATTTTGCACCAAGACTTCTGGAAACGTGTTTCAGAAAGACGAACATAAGTGAATATCGGAAAAAATGGCGGCAGATCAGGATTATGCATAGGACACACACACGCGCACAAACGTTACAATAGATCAACTTATATTTAAAAAGCACCTTCTTGTACTTTCTTCTGCTTCAATAGTTCATGTGCCTGCAGTCCACCAGAAATAAAGTTCACATTAGAAACCTAATTAGTAAAACAAAGGCTACACATGAAAGTCAAGAGCAAAAGAGTGTACAAGGTCTATCCACGTAGCATAAGCATCCCGACATTCATCAACCGTTGACTGAACTATTTTCCCTGCAAAATGTTTAGCAATCCCCTAATTCAAATAATTCTGTAAACAAAAGCCGCAGAAAACAAAAGCATATTATCATGGGAAAGGAAGACCAATGCCAATGCTAACAAGTGGTCATCCTTTGCAGCTATGTCACAATCAAAAGCGTACCAATATACTCAATTCAATAACTATGTGTGATATTGTTACTCTTTGAAAGAATAGCAGTCAATGAATATCACAAATGCCAAATCTCGTGTTGGTAAACCAGCACAAATTGAAAACACTTCATTGAATTCTACAGAAGTGAGGAAAAAGAAACCAATATGAGTACACTTTTCTAGAGGCGTGGCAAATATCAGACCCACAAAGAAACAATGAATGTACATGTTTGAAAAATAACTATCAATTTTATTGTTGCCTTTACTTTTAGTCAAAAAAGGCAAATTCATAAGAACAAGAATTTGTGGGGGCATATTATAATTTGAGGGGTCAGGCAAACAAAATTGCTGCTCGGCTAATTATAACTTGCTGGGGGGAAGATAATGTACATACATATTGCAATTTAAAATTAGGATAGTTCAAGACAAACCTTTGAAAATAGTTTTCTTGGAGAAGTTAACATTCGTATACACACTTAAAAGACAACCCTCCTTTGATCCATGATCGTCTCTCTTCACATGCCAAAGCCCCTGCAGATTAGTCGGGAGAGAAACTATCAAGAAAAGATGTAAAAACCAATCTGTGCAAGGATATGATAAATTCAATCGTTATACATGTGTATCCAAAGGCAACACACAGGCATCCACAAATCATTACAACACAAATAGCCAACATAAATCAGTCCCCGTAGAAGAACAGCGAAGTCATACCTCAACTCGAAAATAATCACCATAAGGTACATCATTAATCTCTTGTGAAGTCTCGACCATCAAATGGCTGCCACAATGTGAATCACCAATAAAACCATTCATCAATGAAGCAACTGAAAGGTAAATATTACATAACCTACAGGATTTAGCCACGTGAGATCTCAAAAAAATAACATATTCCATATATACAAGCTTTAAAATTTGGAGTCTATACCGTCACTAAATGCATGATGCCTCACATGTGTCTTGCCAATAAAGCATACAAAAACAACAAATTCTTAAATGTATCTTAAATTTCTCATATTCTAAATCAAACAACAGAAAGACGTTGTAAACAGTGATCCAAATACCGAAAACATATTAATATAAGTACATTGTGCGAGCTATTAAACAGTAAAGCTAAAGAGCTCAAATACCGATTGTTAAATCTATGCAATCAACGACATGAAAGCAAATTCAGCCAACAAAAACACAAACTTGGTAGTAACATCAGCATATGCGTTATCAAACATAACAGACTCCAACAAGTCACAAGATAGAAATCCTGAAGAATAAAGCACCTGTTTCGACAAATTCGATATTTTTGAACCTCCTGACAGCCACCAAATTTAGCACCTACGATAAATCCAGGATAGGCATTAATAAGATTAAAATTTACAACTTCACAATTATAACGAATAACAATATGATAGTCTAAAATTGAACATGAAGAAGAGAGCACTACCAAGATAAAGTTTTATAGGATGTTGAAATGATACTTCACGAGTGTGTCCATGCTTTCCATCGTGATGCCATTCTGTGCACTTAAAGTCTAGAAAAAGAATAAGGGGGGAAAAGGCATATAGCACAAAAAAATAGTCAGGTATCATAGGCATTGCCACAGAATTACATCAGTCTTCCTGAAGCTATTCAAGAGGAGACACAAAAGATCTACTACATAATCTACCTTTGTCTCCACATCTTATATGGAAAGAATCCTGAAAATCAACAGCCTCATCCGAGAAAAAGAAATTAAAGAACTCTTCCACCTTTATCTGAAACAACAAAGTTGTAACTCATTCAGAAATATCCTTTATGATCAAAGCAACACATGAACACATTATAATGGAATTAAAAAAATTCGAATAAGCAGGGAGCATACCGGAAACTTTGATTCTGCCACCATTGTAAAGCTTGCTGGGACTGCATAAGGGAACGGTTGGAGGACATTATGTTACAAGTCCAAATTCTAATCAAAGAACAAGGAGAGAAACAAGTGGAAAGAAAACACGAATATTCCTTGTGAATCGATTCTTAACGAAGCATCTAACAGAACAGCTAAGTCAAATCCAAGAGGAACTGCAGATAAGAAATAGACAATCTATCCAACTACAACCTTAATAGGGAAACAAAATTAATAACTTCGAATCGTTCAAGATCGCAACACATTCAAAATAGAACACACTGAATGCATGGCTCTCCTTTGGGAGGATGAGCTCCAAGCAAGGTCCAGTCATCCTTAAGTGAAAATGTGACCCTATGATTACTAGAGGAAAGAAAAATAGGTTATACAGAATAGGCAGAGTGATACAGTTCCACTCAGGAAATGGCTAAAGTGATTTCTTATAACATTTAGGGAAAAAAAAAAACACCATGAGTACAGGAGAAAGCAAGGTTAAGGCCACGGAATTCTAACTGACCCTCAGGTGCATCACAGTCCTCTTCCTCCCATACCACTGATTTTGTAGAAGATGTACAAGCTGTACTCTGTACAGTTTCTACCTCCTCCACTTTATCTAGCAATCCAACAACTGCTGGCGAAACTCCTCCATCTGCTTCATCTGGAATTGTAAGATCTTCGGATGTAACACCACCAGTATTTCTGTCTAACAATTACATTGTAGAGTAATTACGATCCATGCATTAAACAAAATTTGAGCAATAAACACACAATTTTCCTCACAAACCTGAATCATTCATTGATGGACTAGAACATTCAACCTCTTCAACCGCATCCCTGTCATTCTCTTGGCTGTTTATTCCATACTGGACTTCCTAAGAATTTAAGCAGGGAGATTAAATGATGCCATGTGTGACATTTACTCATTTTCATGTTCATTTTGGAAGTATAACTAAACAACTGTCCATCCAATCAATATTGAATCACAAATCTAAACACAGAGAAGAAGCTGAAGCTCAGGAAAGAAGGTTACTTGGACCTGAGAATTTAACTACAACAGCAAAATTGATGACTTCTCAACCTAGAATCTAAAACTCAAACTATTTAGTAAATCTTGGGTCTCATAGAATCTACATCCCATGGCCCAATTTGCACATGTTCGTATTCATAACTTCCCAAACCTTGGATAAGCAACTTACAAACAGCAAAATCAAGATCCATGTTGAATCCATTTCTAACTCTGGATTTCATTTCTAGTTCCAGAACCCGAAGGCTCCTGGAATCGAATAAAGTTTCTTTATCCATTTGCTTTCTATAATAACAGTATCAAATTATTTACTCATTGTTAGACATTAGTACGTAATGATTAAAAAAGAGGATTTTGATCAGAAGAAAACGATCTGCTACAAACTGTGCCTGTATGTTCCATTTACACATCAGAAAAATTTCTGATGGAACATCTTCTAAGACTCGGTTACAATTACAAAAGCTTAAATATAAACCAATCAATTGATAACTAAATTCATTCTTAAAGTAACAAAAGTGCATAGTGAAGTTATTCATTAATCTTTTTCCAACCTTACACAAACTTGAGAATACAAACGGAACGGTTATAGACATCACAAATCAATTTATAGCAATAGCAACACATAAAATTTCAGTAATTGATCACCCAGGAGAAACTCCAAACTTCATTAAACCCTTACATGACCTAGTGCAAATTATCATCATAACCAGAAAATTGGGAAAAGAAAAATAACCTGCTGATCCGTAATTGTGTTGACCTGCTTACATTTCTTAGACCAACCATCACTTATAAGCTTAAACGCTTCCTCCCGTGACAGGAAAGATGCAAAGAAGAACTGCCAGAAAAGCATGACCATTAGACTTCACTGTAAATTCTTTTGTCTTGGAAGAATAGCATAAGATATGAAATTCATATAGTAATCGAAAAGTAAGAAAGCAAATAAAGCATCATAGCAATGCAACTTACCTTTTTTTCTTCCGTAGATATTTCAATAGCCGTAGGGAATATACCAGCTACTTTTGCTCTTTTTACACATGTGACTTCATGAAATGGAATCACTTTCTACACACCAAAACCAAAGCAATGTCAAATTAAAAGAAAAGGGCTGTGAAATGAGACAAAAATGATTTACAAAAATCTAAAGGACGCATACAAGACTGAATCTCCACAAGATGGGGAACCCATCCTCAATACATACTAAAAAAGGATATATCAAGAACCATGCTGACGTCACAAAATGTGATACTGATTAAAACTATGCACTGTATAAAAAGTAAGAAAAAGATACCGTCTTACCTTCGTCTCAAAACTGAGAAAGTTGGCATAGAAGCAAATGTAATTTGAAAATAGGTACATATGCCCCTGCAGCAAACAACAACATCAGGAAACAAATGGCAGCATTAAGTAATGGAACTATGATCCGAGAATATTAATTTATGTTAATCCAATCCCAAAACAAATTAATGAAACCTAAGAAGTAGAAAATTTCACAGAAAGTTGAAGAGAGAACCAGCTAACCCCACCCCCCAAAAAAAAAAAAAAACAAAAACAAAAACAAAACTACTAATGAGATTGTAACATGTCAAAAATAAACATTACCTGTAAAAGCATATTCTCTTGTAGCGCACAGTTGAAATCTTGAATATGGACCTAGAAAAATTCAAAATTGCATTGAATCAAGCATTTGATGTTGCAAAGAGACATGAAATTCAATAACAGAATTTTGGATTCATAAGAAGTATACATAATGATGTTATTTTGAAATAGGATATAGGAGCAGTACAGATGTAAGAAAAAGATATTTAACATCCTCTAATAAATATGGACCAAAATGAAACACAAAAGAAAATTTCAACAATATGAAGGACCTCTTATCATCTTCGCAGACAAGTTACTAATGAATTTCAGCTTGCATGATAGAGATTTGTAAATGTGCCCCAAATAATAGATAAGGTAAAAATACTGAGCAGTTTCAAAAAAAACCTTAGGAATCCACTATGACGAGAATGAGTTTGCTGTATTATTAAAGTCATTTTTATACAGTTTTGCACTTTTAAACTCTTGGCTTCGGTTTCAAATGTCCAATCACGCAAAGAACCTAAAAAGCATACAGAGAAGTAACAAAATGCAAAGAAGTACTGATCTTTCTGCACTCTCAGAGTTAACTTCCAAAACAAAGAGTTGGGACATAAAGGTCACCCAAAAGGGAATATGTAGAGGCTGTGCATAACCATACAACATCTTAATCATGTGCAGATCTCCCCAAACAGGACTAGAATAGAGCCAAACTTTCATAGTTGAGAAGTACTTCAGTAAATGATTGTTCATCTCAGTTTCTTCAACTTTAAGAAATGGACATAGGTCTGATTCAAACTCTTCATAATACATGAATTAATTTGTAAGAAGATAAGAAGCTGTAGTATGACGATACTTTATTTCAATCTGTACTGGTTTATTTGTCATAAGAACCATCCATTTATTTCAATCTGTACTGGTTTATTTGTCATAAGAACCATCCATTCCCCCCAAGGGCTATTAGATAGGAACCAAAACTGCAGACAACAGGGATAGCAATATGCATGCTTGAACACATTCTAGGCCAGAAAAAAACATACAATCCAAGGTTAGAGGATAAAAAATTTCAAGATGGGAACTCATGGACAATGTTGAAAGCAAGAAATTAGCACAAAGACATAATCAGCGGGAGCAAGACCTAGATTCCTTCTTTCATTGCGACGCTCAAAATATTTCCAATCGGCATATTTACCAGTTACAGGATCAAATTTGGTCTTATAATAATAGCAGTAAAGTAAGGGAATAGCCGGGAGCACAGTTAAGCAGAACCATAAAAGAAGACCACATTCAGGTACCAACAGCTACATCTAAATAATCTAAAATCCACCTCTTCTTAAGAAAAAAACCATGATACTACAACCTTGATGTCTGAAATGGAAATCATCCACTGATTCAGTCACATCAATTCATTTAATTCTTTCATTCGATAGAACAAAGGAAAATTTATGTTCAACTATTCTACTACTTCAACAAGAAAAGAGTTTATGAAGTTGCACAACAATCAGAGATGGAGAAAGACATGTGAGAAATTTGTAAAAGAAGAAACAGCACCCGGAAAATACAATAAAACGCAACTAATACTGTCAAGTGAGCCGTAAACAACATCAAAAGCCAGTTCCAAATTTAAAATGGATGGGGACAAAAGCCACAAGTAGTAACTCACTTCATCTTCCGGAAGACCAAACAGTTGCCGATACTCTTTACTTCTCAAGGCTGATTGATTCTGCAAACCGAAAATGTAAATGGAAGAATTAAAATAAATTTCAAGTAGTCTAAACAGTCAGTCAGTTACAGTTAAAAATCACTTCAATTACTGATTTCAGCTTAATATGTCCTACTACCAACTAAACGAGCATGCTTCCTCCGAGGCGAGCTCATGCAATACTTCTCGAGTACTAAAATTTGAGCATCATTACGCAAAGACAGAAACCCATTTAAGCATTACATTCTTGATTTCGATACTCTCAAGAATCACAAATACACCTTCACGAAAACAAACTCCCAACACTTTCAATAATTTCTTTCCCCTCGCTAGGAAGACAAACGCCTAAAGAACTTCAGGAAATCGATAGGCAAACTAGACGAAGATTTCTTGAACGGAAAATTAATGATCGCGGCTGACATTACGCAAATTAAATTGAAAGAGGAAAAAAAAAAGGTAGTGATCACTAACAAACAAAGAAGCATAAAGTCAACAGCACACCTGAAAATCAAGTTGCCTAGAAGCGGATGGCGAGCGATCGAGTTGGGAGGAGCGATCCGGCGTGCCGGAAGGAGAGGAGTTGTCGGAGGACGGAGCATCGGCGACGCGTCTGGAAGGCGAACGTTCCATGGAAAGAGTCGGCGACGGGGAAAGAGCGGGGGCGGACATAGTGTCGGAGGCCACTGCCGCCATAAGTATAGAGAGAAAACTCGAAACAGTTTTTGTGAGTGAATTTTTAGTGAGAGAAAGCTGTCGGTTCAGAAAGATGTCGAATTCTTCAGAAAGAAAAGGCTAACTGAAACGAATACTGTAAAAATATATTGAATGCTGCAATTGAAAGTTTTTGGCAACGGAAAGTCGTTGGTTAGACTAGATAGAGACGTTGACGTGTTTTACACGTGCCTCCTTCAACTTTCTTCTCTTCTTCAATTTTGCCCCTCTACTAGTTGAATATTTTATACTTCCTCCGTCCCGAAATTGTTCTTCAGTTTGAAATTTTTTTTTTTATAGTGTAAATTATACTAAAAAAAGATTAAACTGAATAATAGTTTTGACAGAAAGAGACAAGGAGTATTTTTTTTTTTTTTTGGAAGAAAATTATGTAATTTCATCTCTAAATACTTCAGTTTTATTTACGATTATAGGTTCCTATATGAAGGGGTGGGAAAGTTGGTGGGGTGGTTAGGAGATTTGGATGGGGATGGTTATTACCGAGAGGTCGAGAGTTTGATTTTCACTGGGCCATCCAATTTTTTTTAAAATATATACTATATGGATGGCAAGTGTAAAGCACTTGTCACGAGCTCGCCCGACAGCTCTCGCAGCCGCCTATGCGGCATCCCAGGGTCTCCCAGTTTCCCCTGCGGGGTCAGCCTACACCTGCGTAGCCTATTGGTTTCGCCCTGCCCGGGCTCATCAGGGGAGTGGCATTAGCCCCCAACCAGTTGTGTGCTTATCCGTGCACTAGTCCCCAATGACCATCCCCGCCAAGCTACGGGTTCCTCAGGTCCTTTCGCAGGGACCAGCCACTAAGCCGACAACCTTTCCTTACGCTAATCTATCCCCTTGCCCTGCGAGGCAGCATACTCAGTAGGTACGCGACCCGGTCTCCAAGTGTCCTAATTACTTAATGACTTGAATTTGTGCTCGAACAATGAAGAATGTCTTGAGTAAATGCTCTGTAATCATTTCTTTTTCCTTTCTTTTTTTTTCTTTAAATCATCGAGTGTAGAAAAACAAAGAATTTTCTTATAGTTGTGAAACGTTGTACATGTGACAACCCTTAAGTCATCCTCTTGGACTATGAATAAATTTAGCCACCATATTCAAATTATTTGAGATCATATTCTATTTAGAGATTTATCAATAGTGTTGGCTATAAATAGAAATCGAAATTATAGTTCAAGTGTACCAAAAAAAAAAAAAAACGTGCAACTACCGTCTGGGAAAAGAACAATGATACAGAAATTGTTAAGCATCGAATGGACTTTGGATATTGTTTTACCGGTGTCCGATCAGTTCTTAGGCAGTTGGGGGTTTGGGTCTACAGTGATGTCCATCTAGTAAGCAGTAACTGGGCTCTCCAAACTTTCATTTGAGTTTAAATAGAATAATAGGCTACGGCCCACCAGATCACTATTCCTTTTATCATTTCTAGTAGATACAATGGAGTGAGGGTTGTTCTATGAAGTTGTGGTTGTGGACATGGTGGGAACCATTTTCCTACATATGCTGATATGCTTCCTAGCTTGCTTTTGGCATATGCATGAATTGATCGAACAACCAATTTTTATTATCTCCGTTTCGTAATAAGAGTTATGTAGTATTTAATCAATTCGATAAATCGAACTTGGTTACGATGAAATAAAATTTTCATATATATGAAAGAAATCTCAAGACTTTGAGACAAAATCTTGCTCTTTAATAACATGTACACATTCTCGATATACTGATGGTTACAATTCGGTGGAGATTGGATAAAAGTTGTACTACTAAGGATGAAATATAGCATGAGCGCTGTCCCTTGTAGCATTGTACAAGTCTCTAGTATTCATCTCCTCCGTATTTGCATTACAAGATCAAGAAAGTCTTAAATTCTAGCTTCAACAATTTGGGATTGAATTTTAACCATATCGAGTCAGAATGCCTACAAAAAAAAAAAATGAAAAAATCAATTAGTAATTGAGCCGAAAAGAAGATTCTAACCTCCTGTTTAGACAAAAACAAAACACTTCAGTTTTCAAGCGTTCAAGCACCAGCCAGAATAGCAACAATCAAAAAACAAAAAGGAAGGCATGATGGAATTGGGGCATAAGAGTGAGACAGACAAAGAAAAATAATTGAGAAACAGCCCACCTTTGATTGAATATTGCCTCAACTTTTTTCTAATTCCAATACATTAGTCCACACTTTCAAACCTCTTTGCTTTCCCCTTTAGAAAAAGCAATTTGTGGTTTTTTTTTTTTTTTTGACCCACTAGATGTAAGGAAACCCATCATGTTTTTTGGGAAATTGAGTGCGACTTTAGTAAAATATTGGACTAATCATTTTGATCACAAGTGTTCATAATTTCAGCTTTCATGGGATTTGTGGCCAACGTGCCAATTTTTATGGCCATCCTATCAAGCCTTCAACGGTAAAATAAGAGTTACATTAAGTAAATACATATGGAATATAGAGTTGTGATGTAGGAAATGAAAAAAAAAATAAAAATACGTAACCTATCTTTGTACAACTTTAGCGTTGCATTTGCCTCTATGTCTGGAAATTTTTTTCCAGTCATATTTTGTCTGTCTTAAAAAGATTATATATCAACTTTGTTGGTAGAAATTAGTTCTAAACAAGAGTGAACCACAAAACAGGTCATTGAACTATTTCATAATTTTTATCACATGTTATCAATTAAATTTATTTGTAAAATGAGTCACAGTACTAAGCAAAAAAATTCATTCGAAATCAGTATGTTAATTGACCGTTAAATAGTAACAGAAAAATATTTTTCACTTAAAGATAGAACTGCCGATCATGTTTCTTAAACATCGTTCATTCTCTTTATATCCTGAATTCCAATTGTTCAAGCAATGATCGAACTAATACTAATTTGTTTCAATGAATATATTTCTTTATAATGTCTTCACGTACGTTGTTCTCTAAATCCATTTCCCCGCCTTCATCAAAGTCGAACTTTAACCGCACACCGCGCACAATGGTTCTTTGTCATTAGACTATCATTTTATTTTATTTTAATTGTTTTTTTTTTCCAATCAAAATAATACTAGATCATAAGAGTACATCACAAAAAAAGACATATCGAATAGATCACCGTCTCCAAAATTAAGAATGTATTTATTCTCGTCCCATTACATTTCATTTCACAACTGTTATAACCCAAAAGTACTCTTCCGCCAAGTTTGATTTGGGAGTCAAGGAAACTTTTTGGTAGTAAATTCCCCAACATGGCAAAATTTATCTACGTACGTGTTCCAGTTTATCCACACTAACTTCTTATGTGTATGACATTCTTCGACCATCAAATTAAGGGTTATGTACACTAGTACACAGTTGGGGAGGTCTATTTATGTACCGTAGCTATCAAGGAAAGTATTCTATGAATCCATCCATATACATTCCTGAATAAATTCTCTGCACAAGTCTCTGTCTTGTGGCCTAAAAGACTGAAAAACTTGTGCTAAGTACACATGCAAAAAAGCAAAATGCAAATATACATCCATATTGCCCATAATGTTCTTATGGTGTCATAATTAATTTCCTTGTCAAACGCTTTCATGAATTTTCTTTGTCTCGCGAAATTATAAGTTTTACGTAATACATATAATAACATCGTGTTTAATATCGTGTTTTAATCGCAGTTTTGACGGAACTGCGCAAATCAGAATCGTCACCCCCAGGTGGGTGAGAAGATAGGGAATCCTAGCTAGAAGGCACATTTGTCAGGCGAACGTTAACGAATCAACCCGAAGAATTAGCCGACCGGTTCCCTTATTGCCGGTGGAATAATTAGTAGTATCTGGGTCGGAATCGGGCAGCTTCAGGGATTCAGAGGCGGGCTCACAGTTTACAGTGACGTCCCGAGTCTTTAACTACAGTATTTTGGACACATTGGTTGGGTACGATTATAGAGACACTGATCCAAAGCATGCACGCTCACACGTCTTTTTCTTTACGTCTTCATTCCTATTTAGTCATACATCCACTTTGTCTTCATGTTTCTTTTTGTGATTAAAAAAAAAAAAACTACCTTACAATTTACTGTATTTGGCGTGAATTTAGCAATGATAAATACAAATTAATAAGACACTTACATAAATGTTAAAACATACTAGAGTTGGCGTTCGAAACCATCCAACTCATTTAAATTTGATCTAGATAGATATTTTCGGTGAATTTATATTAGTATAAATATTTTTATTACGGTTGTACATGTGTGTCAATGATTGAACTCTTATCATACATTTGATGGTGTATGGAATCTACATTTTTCTTGTGGACCGAATGCATGGAGTTGACCGGTAAATTGTTACTTCTCTAAATCGAGGACCATCAATAACATATTTTGCACCTTTATTTCATTTGATAATTGCAATTTGTGCATGTTATGCAAGCTCTAAAGAACTTTTAGCATGTGATATCCTTTAAACCCTTTTGACCACACAAAGAAGTTTAATGAAGATACTTCTATTAAACATGCTAATCGGCATTGATAATTGACAAGAGCTATAAATGGCTCAAAGCACAATAGGGGTAGCAAGTTAATTAGATACCTACGACCACAAAAATTTTCTAATATTGTTTTCTAATATTGTTCTTACTGCGTATAGTACTTTTTATAGATAAAATAATCCAAGAAATGTATATATACTTGCATATTTGCGTGTTTGAAATTATTTATAGTCAAAAGGAGCTCATTTTTCACATATAATGGTCATGATTTCTGCGTCCTAAGATGCACTTTTGATGTTGTCAAAAGGTTGCGCTCATCAAAATTTTCCCACTTAAATTATTATTCTTCAAGGACCCTTAAACCTCTTTCCCACTACACCTCCCACCAAAATATAGAGAGAAAAAATTCTAATATAATTGGCGTTGTGATTACATAATACCTGCGGGGTTAGTGATCAAGGTGGTGATGACATAATTATATGTCAAAAAAGTTTACCTAAAATTTGCTCCATTGTTCCCCAATTTGTGGGCCTTCTCGAAGCATAAACACTCGATCAAGTCCTCTCACAAGCTTAACTAATCCTAAATCTCAACGTGATAATGGCGCATTAAGGGTTGTTGAAGAAATGACATCTCTATTCTTCCCTTTGAAAACTATTGCTATCAATAAGAATTGAAATTGATTTAGCAAGTGAACATTCACATAGAAACGTTACTTTATCCCGATAACAGAAATCACAATATTCTTAACTAATACACGTGATACAAATATTTGTATTCAACACCATTTGATACTTTAATTGATAAAATATTTTCTAATAATAGATTTTATCTGTTATAAATTGTAATTTATATTAAAAATGAAAGTCCAAATTAGACATTTTTGAGACGGAGGAAGTATTTTTTGGTACACAAAATCATAATGTATAAAGTAGATGTGATAGTATAATGTTTCACATACCTAGATATATCTTGGAGAGAGATTCATGACTTCATTAATTAAAAATGGGATTAAGGCTTTTGATTTTACTTGAGTCGAAGGCCAACTTTAGGAAAAGACGTGTAGCCTAAAGAAGGAACAGGTATAGGTCCAGCACCAAATGTCAGTGGGCCTCCCACGCCTTTCTTTTTCGCGTCTTTCATTTCTGATTTGTCCACCTCCTCGTCCGACCACTTACCTATCACTCCGTTCTCCGGTCAAACTGCCCACTTCTTTTTCTACCGTTCTCGTAACATCTACTAATTACTCTTCGTTTGTATACTACTAATTTTGAACATTGGAGTTTGTATTTGAAACCTAATAAGTTGTTGTAGAAATGATATTGAAATCGAAAATACACATTTAAATCTTTCGACAGAAGATTGAAATTGAAATACGAAAACATAAATGATTGATTCCTTAACAAAAGGCGGTTCTGAGACCTTCAAATAAATATCTATTCCGCATAGGGTGAGAGACGGTCTATGATACCTTCGCGATATACTCCTTCTGTCCCAAAAAAAAATAGTCCACATTGAGTTTTCAAATTTGTAGTTGGGACGGAAGTAATATTATATATTACGTAATTTAATTATTTCTTATTATAGATAATAGCATAAGATATCTTATAGGTACATCATATGGATTAATATTCAATTGACCCGAATCCGCCAATTAAGTTAACAATGACATATAATAAGAAAAAGAAAAGCTGTGATTTGGATACTCAAAGATCTACTACACACAGTCACGCGAGGGTGTGTGTGTGTGGAGAGCGCTTTACCAGGTCTGGCGTTAGCTTTTGTTTTTTGTTTTGGTCCAAAAAACACACAGTCACACACTAAAACAGTTTTAAGAGAGTAAAAAAATGGGGAACACATTCTCTCTTTTGAAAATTTTTTGTTGGTTCCTCTGTCAATTCATTCTGCAAAAACAATAATACTACTCCTACCAGAACCAGTGACTACCGACTACTACTGCTAATACTACTCTACAAATTCTACATAGGATTACTGCACAGCTAAATTGCTCATCTCAAAAAAAGCATAAGAGAGACTGTGATTGATAATTATTGCATAGAGTGAGTCCCCCCACTTTCCTTTCCTCTTCTCTCATTGCCTTCAATTCCAATGAATAGTCATAGTTCAGTTCTTCCAACCAAAAGTCTACAAATTTGATCAGTGATCACAGTGAAGACACATGACTAAAGTTCCCAAACACCACACAAAAAGCTCCAATCCATCATCAAAGTAATCAAACCCACAGTATCACTTTTATAGTACTTGTACTAAGAAGAAACAAACTATAAACTGTAAAAAAAAAGGGGGAAAAAAAAACAAGAACCCCATCCCAATGCCAAATCCCAAATGCCGTCCCTTTAATTCTTTCTTCTTCTGCAAATCATAAGCAAATCCCACTTTGTTTTATGCTCTGCTTCCTTACCTGCGGATCATATTTTGAGTTTCTCTCACACACACTCACACAGTCGGGGGGCGGAATTGATTTGGCTTGCTGGCAGCTGGGATTTGTTGAAGCTGGGGGTTGTTGCATTTAAGTGGCTCTTAGCTCGAGGAGCTTAAAGTTTAACTAATTGTGCTCGATTTTGGGTTTGGTTTCTCATTTTTATGAGTTCTTAAATCAAAGAGTAGAGGAGGAGCCGTGGAATGTATGGTCCGGGAACCGTGAAGACTGCAGGAAGAGGAAGAAAACCCTAGATCCCGGAGATTGGGGACTGTTGTGGTATGGACGAGGTTTTCGATTTTCCGATTTCCAATCCTAGATATTGTTTGCCAGTTCCAATTTTATAATGTTTTAACGTGTTCATGTTTGAATATTCAAGGCTTTTGTGGTTCATTTGATGAAAGCTGTGTTCCGATGAATTTTTGTTTAAATATGTTTTGATGGATTTGTCTGATTGTCTGTACGTTGAATATTTTCGGCATCTTCAATTTGCGTGGAAACAAAGTCATTCTCTCTCCCGCCGGCCCCAATTTGAATAAGGAAAGAAAGGAACAATAACAATCTCTCCCCACAAATGAGAGAGATGAACTTCATATATTAGTGCAAGTTCTTTTTGTTGCTTCCCTGTGTTTAATTGGGGGCGTGTCCATTATTGAATGAGAGATTTGATTGTGATTGATTGCTTTGAAGATTTTGCGTTTTATTCAACTGTTTTTTTTATTGAAAACTTCAGTTTAATCCTTGAAAACGCTGTTCTTTTCCTTCAATTATATTTAATTAGGTTTGATTGTTTGTACTTGTTGAAGAAACCAACCTTGCAATGATATAATACAAAAGGGTAATAGTTTGGTAAAGCTCATTCTTCTGGTACTGCTTGATTTCTCCTGCAGATTTAAGTGGGAATTTGTGGCCGAGGTAGAATTGTGATGATACAGAGTTATGGAAAGGGTTCCCAGATCAAAACCACTTCCAAGGCAGTTGCCCATTCTTGCTGAGGTGACAAGTACTCACTTAACTTTTGTGAAGGATGAGACCAGCAGAAATTTGCCTCATTCCCGACATAAGCAAGATTCAGACATATATGCCACTGTTGGAACACGGAAGGGAAAGGATAGTCCACTGGAAAATGAGGAGCTAATGGCTGATGTTGTTTCCTTGAAGAGCAGTGTTGATTCATATGAAGAAGTTGGTTCCACTTCATTTCATGGTGTTAGCCATCCCCCAGAACCCATTGATACTGATTTGATGAAACCAGTCTATGTGCCAATTGGTCAGAGAAGAACAGATGATAGGTGTTTGCTGAAAAGTTTTTCCGTTAAGGGACCCTTTATCGAAGATCTTTCTATCGGAGTTCCTGGTAGCAAACCTGATCTGTCCCTGCTTTCACCTACAGAGAGCCTGGCAGAAGAGCCAACTGACCCTGTGATATTGTCCTCGCCATTTGCTGTATCTCGTCCATCTCAAAATACAGAAGCAAGTTTGCCTCCTGATTCTGAAGAGAAAGAAATCGTTTGGGATGCTTCTTTACCTCCAAGTGGAAATGTAAGCCCACACAGTAGCATTGACAGTACAGGGGTGGTAACGGCTATGAGTATTGGAAACAGCTGCACGAGTACATACCGTAGTGACGGGATAATGAGTGATGGGATGCTTAGTGTTGACAGAAATTATGAGAGTACAAAAGTGAGCACGCGAGGTGACTCACTCGAGAGTGCAAAAACCAGCCTTAGCCGAGCAAGTGATAGTAGTGGCCTCAGTGATGATAGTAACTGGAGTAACATAACTGGAAGTGCAAATAAGCCTCACAAGGGAAATGATCCTAGGTGGAAGGCAATTCTTGCCATCCGTGCGCGTGATAATATTTTGGGAATGAGTCATTTTAGGTTGCTGAAAAGACTTGGCTGCGGTGACATTGGCAGTGTCTATCTCTCTGAACTGAGCGGTACACGCTGCTATTTTGCTATGAAAGTAATGGATAAAGCTTCTCTTGCTAGTAGGAAGAAATTGAACCGGGCTCAGACTGAAAGAGAAATTCTACAGCTGCTTGATCATCCTTTCTTGCCAACTTTGTACACACATTTTGAGACCGACAGATTCTCATGTTTGGTGATGGAATATTGTCCAGGAGGTGATCTGCATACGCTGAGGCAGCGACAACCTGGGAAGCATTTTTCGGAATATGCTGCTCGGTATGGATTCTGTCTCTTTAGCTTGTTGCTTTTTTAAACATATGATTCTTTCCAGGTCCATGTCCCTTATTTGGAGAATCCTGCTTGGTTTCCTGAATTGAGCTTCATGAATGGTTTTCTATTTGCTACCATGTCTGTGAATTAATATTAGAATGTAAAACTTCTTTCTTGTTTCAAGATTTTGCGTCTATGCTGTTTTCTGCTGAAAAGATGTAGTTGTAGATATTCTCAAGTCTCCCGAGGGTTGGGTAAATTTATGAATTTTTTTCCTGCCAAGTTCCTCATCACTGGTAAAGAAATGGGGAGTTTTGCTGTTTTGGTCTGGATTTGGTGGCCCTTGGGTTTTTGATTTGCAGCGCTAACTTCCTCCAATCCCCAGACCTATCACATATGTATATTTTTCAGAGTATATTTCCCGGTACAAGATTACTTTACCTGCTTCTGCTGTTTTCTTTTCTTACATTGCTGGGATTTGTAACTTGGTATTATGGAAGACATGTAAACATATTTGTCATACCATTAGTGCATTTATATCCTAGTAGTTAACATGGAAGAAATTCTAATGTGTATGATGCTGTACTTGATTTTTCAGTTGAATCTCTTCCATGATTTTGATATTTCATCTCTTATTCACATTGCCATTGTATTCTATCTATTTTTCAATTCTCAAAACTTATTTTCATTTTTGTAGATTTATGTTTTTTATAAAAAGAATGAGCATGTCCTTACATGTTGATTGCAATGTTCATTTTCGCCATTTTATTTAAACTGAAATAATGATGAGTTCTTCCTGATGAAGATACCCATGTCTGCTTTATCGGTTATGTCAAGTGTAGAAATTTTTGCTCGTGAAGCTTGTATTTCATGACTTCCAGTTGTCAAATGTTGATTCACATCTTGGCCTTTTTACTTATAACTGTAGCTTTGCTATGGAGCAAATATTCAAATTTACTGTTGGTTCTGTGACAGGTTCTATGCTGCTGAGGTACTTTTGGCACTTGAATATCTTCATATGCTAGGTGTTGTTTATCGTGACCTGAAACCAGAAAATGTTCTAGTCCGTGATGATGGCCACATTATGCTTTCAGACTTTGATCTTTCCTTAAGATGTGCAGTTTCACCTACCCTCATCAAAACCTCCTCCATGGATGATCCTTTAAAAAGAGGAGCTGCATTTTGTGTCCAGCCAGCCTGTATTGAGCCCACAGCTGCATGTATGCAGCCAGCATGCTTTATTCCCCGCCTCTTCCCTCAGAAAAGCAAGAAAAAGTCTCCAAAACCTCGAACAGAGAATTCACTATCAGGGGGCATGCTGCCTGAGCTAGTTGCAGAGCCTACTTCAGCAAGATCCATGTCTTTTGTTGGGACTCACGAATATTTAGCCCCTGAAATCATCAAAGGTGAAGGCCATGGCAGTGCAGTCGATTGGTGGACATTTGGTATCTTCTTACATGAGCTACTCTATGGGAAAACCCCATTTAAGGGATCAGGAAATCGTGCGACCCTGTTCAATGTAGTGGGGCAGCAGCTAAGATTTCCAGACTCTCCAGCGACGAGTTATGCCAGCCGGGACCTGATCAGGGGGTTACTTGTCAAAGAGCCTCAACATCGGCTTGGGACAAAAAGGGGAGCAACGGAAATCAAACAGCATCCATTCTTTGAAGGCGTGAATTGGGCTCTAATACGGTGCAGTACTCCACCAGAGGTGCCAAGACCAGTAGAAGCTGAGTTCCCTGGAAAATTCGGACAAGTTGACACCATGGGGGTTGGCAGTAGTAGTAAGAGAATAGTAGGTACAGACGTGATGAAATCTGGCGGTAAATATCTGGACTTTGAGTTCTTTTAGCTTAGGAAAATCTATAGGCTGCTCCCCTCTTTTTGTTGGTGGTTGTATCAGCGTCTGGTAATCCCTAGAGGAGCACGAGGGGTATGTTTTATTCATGTGTTGTAGTCCATTCTCTGATCCGACATCATTCCTTCATATCTTTAATGTTCATGTGCTTCACGCCACCTGCTCTGTTATTAGCTCCATTTTTTGCTCCTGGATGTCATTGTCCAAGGGGGAGTCGTGCTTTGAGTTCTACTATTATATATAGTGGAGTGGGAAAATTCTATGCTGGTGTAATTTTAATATAACACAAAAAAAATGAGATTCTCCTCTATCAAATGTTATCCGTGTCAACAAATACGGTACAAAACTCGATCCAAGGAGCATACTATGCAAAACCCCTCCCAGATAAGAATTCCTCTTTTCCCATGGGAAAAAAAAAATGCTTACATTTAACCACTATTATGGTGAGCCAAACTAGGTATATACAAGCTTAGGTATCAAGCAGTCAGAGATAACAAAGAGAATGAAATAGAAACCAATCTTTACCAAAAAAAAAAATCATTGTCAAGAGAAGATCTTTACAGAACCTAGTTGACAAATTTTTCAAGTGTGATTTCCTTGCAGTAACTTCATTACTCTACTACTTTGAGAAGTTGTAAAAGAACTAATGGAAGAATCATTTAAATAAAGAAAGGGAAGGTTTCGTTGATGCTGGGATCATCAACTAGATAAGCTTGTAACGTAATATATTACATACTCCCCCGTCCCATAATTATTGTCCAGTTTGGGTTTTCATTTCTAGTTCAAATTATACTAATACTGAAATCTCAAACTAAACAATAATTTTAGAACAGAGGGAGTATATCATAAGCAATCGCACGGCTAATGCCCGTACTTGTATTGAAACTACTATATTCGTCAATATATTCGCTGAAACTACGAATGCATTTTTCACACATCTCATTGATCTTACGTAGGAAGAATTCAGGGCACTGAGTTTTTATTATGGTCGTTCATCAAAAGCGCCACAGTTTCAGTTTCCATATCTTCATGTGCAGTTCTCCTTGGTGGGGAATTATTGAGGCGGTGGACGGCAAATTAGTTAACGTTAAAGCATTTTGTCATTTTGCTTTGTCTGTGATTTGGGCTTTAGACTTGGACATTAAAATTTCGGGCTTTAAGGAAATTGGTCAATACCAGCCCACGGATTTTCAATTATGATCCACTTAAATTTGGGCCAAACGGGATTTCGAGTTTGAAGAAAATTGTTACTTTTTCCTGTTCTTTTGCGGCATCAGGGATGGATGAACCAACCAACCAGCGCTTGAATCAGTTGGCAGGGTGTTGATCCAGCTTAAGCAGAGGTCTCAGGTTCGAGACCCATCAGTCGACACCCACAGGTGTAACAATATGGATGGACGTATGTAAAAAAAAAAAAGAAAAAAAAACAATCGACACCCACAGGTATAACGATATGGATGGACGTATGTAAAAAAAAAAAAAAGAAAAAAAAAGAGATGGATGGACCATTTTCTCAGTAAACAAAGCATAAAATTGATAAATATCAATTATATCAACATATATTAGATTAATGGTTCAATTTTTACCTCTATTATATCAACATGTTCTTGGACCATCGGAAATATCAATTATACCAATTGAAATTATGAGCTAATTATTTAATGATTATTTGAAAATGGACCCAGAAGTATCAATTTGAGGCCAAACTACATTATTTACTTATGAGTCAGGCTTGAGCAGTGCATATTTCAAATGGTGTACCAACCTCCTGTTTTCTTTGTTTACTTCTTCCCAGAAAAAAAGACGGTGCAGTCCCAGATAAAAGAAAGGGGGTTTCGCCTTCGGATTCTTGGGGGAGAGATGCCTAGATTGTAGGAGTGAAGAAATGACTAGGGAATCAAAGACAATTTATAGAGTAGTTCAATGCAGAATGTCTCGAACACTAAATATTACACTTTTCGTCCCCTAAAACATTGTCTAATATAATAAAGTGGACTATTTTTTTTCGGACCTGAAGAGTACAAAAACTAAAACATGGTTTTGGATAAATTTCTTTGTGTCATTTGGCAGAATGCAGGGTTTCAGATCCAATTGGCTTTTCCAACACCTTCAAAGTTTAATAGTCTCCTTTTGTCACAAACTATTTTGAGTTTGATAAACATGGGAATATTGCTTTTGGTGTATGTTTGCAATGTTGATAAAAGTAGTAGTTCCCGGGGGTTCACTTCCCCAAAAAAACTTGCACAATTCAACTCAAATATTAGTCTAGATAGTTATTTTGAAATCTAGAACAAAAGTTAAAAAAAAAATAAAAATAAAAATAAAAACTGTGTTCTGATTTAGTGATATTCTACTGACCTCTATGCAGAAAATGTTCAAAAACAGGAGGAAGCTGACAAAAGAAAAGAAATGCAGTAACATGCAAATGGCTAGCTCATGTATTACCCGGGCTTTAAGGGAGACAAATCAAAGACCTGACAACACACACACACACACTCTGATATGAGCAGACATTGTTATCTAACTTCCACTAGACAAACCACATTGAATAATAGTAGTAGCTGTGGGTACTGAACTCCCTTTTTTCTATCTGCTAAACTAATAAGCCCTTTTTTCCTCTTCATCAATTTTGTCCATTTCTACGCTTTTCCAGGAGGAAGAAGACAATTATATAATCTGGGTGGTTCGTTCAGTCACAAGTTGCTTTTTGTTTGCATGCATGCCCAGATCTCTGTTTTTTCCCCCCATTATTTATCTCTCTGTGTTCAGATGATACCTGGAAATTTTTCATAACAGATTACAGTTTTCAAATAGACTTACTGTTTTGGCACACTGACGCAATCGAATAAAACGGACAGCAACTTCAAATGGGGAAGAATGGCAGGAAAAAATTAAGCAAATTTATTCATTTGCATTTGCATGTTTAATAAATCTCTCCAATACAATAAGTTAAAGCATTTTCCTGTACAGATAGACGTATTCACTTCCCATGGCCAAAAATTGTGACAAAATTTGCAAAATTTTTCCATATATCTACAGTTCTAGAATACAACAAAATGAGAAGCAATTAACCCGCCAGAAGATAAAGGCACAGAGAGAAAGTGTCGACCCCAGTGGAACTTGCACACAGAAGCAATTATGGTGATTATCGAGTTTATATGGGATCTCATCTATTTTATTGCATAAGAACTTGTGCAGACTGCCTCCAGTGCTTCTGTGATCAAGGCAGAAAAACTGGTCAATGCTTGGAAAACTCCTGGCAACCCGGTCTGGATGTTATTTAAAGTCATTGCTCGAGTCACCTCTACGGCCTTGGAGTACTTCACCATCTCGTCTTCAACCCGCCTACGGCAAGCTGCAAGTTCGATCTTTTTCTCAGCTAGAGGATCACGTGCATCTAGGGCATGCCCATTATCAGGGCCGGTATCAGGGAGACTAATGCCAACCATGGAGTATGAGTTGTAGTATTTCTTCTCTATGTTCCTAAGGGAGGAGGACTTTTTCTCTAGTTCTTTCGATGCAGTATCAGTCCGTTTCTTAATTTTGAGTTCCTCTGCTTGTTTCAACGATATGGAGTGGACAACATTTATGAAACTTTTGACAGCTTCGGATGCAACTGTGTCAGGTATCCGGTCAAGAGCAAGTTTCCATTCATCACAAAAAGTAAACACTTCAGAAGGTTGGTTGTTGCTGTTGGTTTGCTCACTGGTAACAGGGAGAACCGTGAGCTTGAACCAGCCATGGAGTGAGCGAATGAAATCCCTCTGAAATTTTATCATCCGGCAGAAACTAGAATGCCAAGCAGACACAGCAGACTCAAGATCACGTGTGGCCTGCCGGTGCAGGTCTGAGGTTGATTCGCCTTTGGTTGCTCTGTTCACAAGGCCTCGAACTTGCTGCACAATATCATTCTGAACTTCATGAAACTGGTTCATTGATCTCCACATATACATGAACCTACAAAATAATTAATGTCAGCATCCAATCAAATCACAGAAATTGTGAATTTTAAAAGGAATAGTAGGAAAGATCCACCACTATGCTACTACAATAATACCAAATTAATTAGTTGCTCAATAGGTTCCCTTATGAGGAAGGCAGGGTACCACAGTGGGTCTTTATCACTACATTAGCACAATGGAACTGTAATAGTCATACTGAATTAATTTTGCTGCCAACCAAGGTCTTGCTATTCTACAAGACAGAAAATTGATCTGAAGAAACACATATGTGGGCCCATCTCATTTAAAAAGATCTGCCAAACTCAAGGCACTAATAAGTTCAGCATATAATAACTTGGCAGATGACTCCAAAAAACAAAGACAGTCTGACCAAACTCAAACCATTAAGTCAATAGCTAGGTGGATGGTTCCACTGATTCAGACATATGAGTTGTATCAGCTTGCACATGTGAATCAGAGCTCCATAATACTTTCACACCCACCACAGCCATATGCAGTAATCTATGCAGGAGCACCAAGAGAATTCACATCCATATGAGAGCATAAGAGCAATGCATAGGTAACGCTCTCAGGAATTAACATCAATACACTTAGAATTGAGTTTTTGACTCTAAAAAATTATCCGCCAGTAATTTATCAAAAATACTGATTTGGCAGAAAAGCCATCTTACATTTAATTTCTATAATAGGCCAGCATCAATCATTATCTTATTCAAGTTGGAAAAAAAAAAATCGCTGAGTTCTATGGACAAACCGATCAGGATTTGTGGCAAATTAAAGATACTAACCCATGGCAGAGTTCAACAAGCTGAGGAACAAGTTCAGAGTCCCTTAGACCAATGATAGCCGAGGAAGTAGTTGACACAGCTTGAGATGTGACTAAAATCAGGGATTGGAGCCTCGTTATGGATGCCTTGGTCTTGTCCAACTTGGATTCATCATCACCACGGCACTCCTGACTTTGTAGTGCTGACAACTTCTTTTCATGCTCAATTTTCACACCTTCTCTGGCCTGGAACATGACATTGAACCAAGTTAATATACATTACATGACAAACCAAAATGCATAGAGACACGGCTAGGCAATAAAGACCAATGCTAAACATAGAAGGAGTCAGCTGCCCATAAATTATCAGCACAGTGTAAACAGAGAACTTGCAAACTTCTGTAAACTAATAAAAGCTTGCATAAGCACAAGCCAACTGGACTGACAGGGAAAAAAGAGGGGAAAAAAAAAAGAACAAAAAAATAAAACCTCCCCTATTTGCCAAACCACTTCCCAACCCAAAAGGCAAAAGTCCCAAACACCCCACCAACAAAAAGGAAAAATCAAAACAGAGGAAACCCCCAATCCAATAATTCTCATCAACCCACCCAGTATTTTATATTGTTATGTAAATTATCTGTACATACAGATGAACTAGAATCACTCCTTTCTCAGACTCCATAGACAACAATCGGGGAACTTTATTTATATTAGAAAAATCCATCCAGAGCACAATAAAATGGTTTTTCAAATCATTCATATGATGAGTTAGTTAAGCAAGCTGACCCACCAGCACAGAGCCCAACATAACATCCCATGCTCACAGTGACTGGTCCTTGGATGCCAATTAGTGCATGCGCTTGGTCATTTTATTAACAGTTGTATCCACTAAATCAAGGTCATAAAATATAAATATTTGGTAACGAACAACAATGGATAAACTTAAGCAACAGAATTCAACACCACCACACAGAAAGGAACACAAAGCTGACCTAAAAGATGGTATTTTCAACTTTCTTGGTTCACTTTTGTCATTTCATTGAGTCATTGTCAAATATGGCGTCCAGACTAAGCCACAGCCCACTCACTTTAAGTAGAGTGAGAAAGTAGAATGCAAGCAGTTAACAAATGTATGGAATTCAAAAACAGTAAAGAAAAGTAAGGATCCATAAGCACCTTCACTTCCTGATATAGTTTCTTTTCCCAAGCCAAAAGCCTCTCTAAAGTGGAACAAAGGCTCTTTGCACCTCCAGATTCTTCAAGAGACCCGGGTTCGAATTTGTATTTTACAACCAATGGAGGCTTTGATGTCCAGCTTGAGCTTAAGTTACTGAAAACTCCACTCGAGTGATAAACCGTTTCTGCAAGACCATAAATAAAACCAATTCAGTTTCTTCCCAAGCTCAATTGAATTCAAACAGTAGAATTTAATGGCACTACCATTGAAATCAATATACATATAAAAAAAATTCAATCAAGAAAGGCTAAATTTGATAAATGGTGGCACTTATAGTGAAACCCGAAATTGTGATTAAAAAAAAAAAAAATTGTTGGACCAAAAAGGAACTTACTTTTGAGCTTGCTAAAGTTCCGATCAAGTTGAGCTTTTCCGATTTCGAGCATCTCGGAAACCTGCTCGCCGGCAGCTGCAGCCTTGTCAAAGTACTCCTTAATAGCACCAACTATTTCAACCAAATCCTTATGTCTCACCACAATCCTCCTATCTGCCACCATTTCTTTATCCCCTTTCACATTATTATTATTCCCCCAGCTCACAGTAGACGACCCATCGGATGAAGAAAACTTCTCCGGGAACTTGGCCGCAGCACCACCACTAACCATATTAATTTTGGAAGACGGATCAAATCCCATTTTACTACTAACACTAGCTGTCGCGGTAGAATTAATTTTTGACTCAACTTTTGACCTTGTCCCGATTCCAGATCTAGAATCTCGCTCTCCTGCTTCATCATCACCCGATGATGACGATGAAGTTGTGCTGTAATGATCATGGTCCCCCCATTCACTACACTGAACTTCCTCCCTCTCAGTTTCCCTCTCCGTCTCCTCGTCATCGTCCTCCTCGTCACTATCCCAACGGTTCAGATGATGAGGCGAATTCCCAACACCCTTTTTCCTAGCGAAAACGTTTTCATTCATCTTACTTTCAGCTCGAGAGTAATTGGAATAAGAGGAGTAGTTCGATGCCTTATCGTCATCGAAAAAATCAAACCGCTTATTGATGTTGTTGTTATGTTGCTGCTGCATCATCTGTCGATGATGAATTTCATCTTGTGAGTACTTGGAGGAACGGACGGAATATCTGGACCTCTTATCATCCTCTTCCTCGTCATCATCGACGTCACTCCGGGGATCGGAGGGATTCTTTTTATTCTTCAGCTGCTCGAAGTACTCAGAATCGGGAGGAGATGGAGGGTAAAAATTCTCCCAATTCCAAACGGATGACGCCTGGGAGGGAGTATTTGCATAGCTGGCATTGGGTTTGGCATGGTAAGTAAAGAAAGTGTCATCGTTAAAATCGTGGTGGGGTTTTGGGGAGGAAGTGAAACTGGAATCTGAGAGAATGTGGGGAAGCTTGACGGGTTTCTTCTTCCGGGCTTGATGTGAGGAGGAAGAGAGGATGTGGGGGAGTTTCGAGGAGGCGATGGTGGGGGAAGGAGCAGCAGGCTGTTGGGAAGGAATGTGGTGGCTCTGCGGCGGACGAGGGGGTTTCACGGCGGCCGTGGCAGTGGTGGCTGTAGAAACGGAGGACGGGCTCCGGAGGAGGACCGCCGGAGTATGGTCGGAGACGGAGAGAGGTTCACCGGCGGCGAAGGTAGTGAGTGCAGTACCCGTCAAGCGGAGAGAACGACAATAATCGGAGTGAGCAGCAGCCAGATGGTGGCGGGCGTAGACGGCGGCTTTCATGAGGCGGCGCCGCTCCTTGCAGCGGCGGACGGTGTCCTCGTTGTCCAGCTTGGACGCCGTGCAACCCATAATAATGATAAAAGCTACTCCCAATAATACTACTAAGAAAAGATATTAGATTAGATGGAGAGGGGAAAAAACTGAAGGTTATAAAAGAAAATGGTGGTGGTGGTGGTGGTGGTGACGGTGACAGTGACGGCTACGGTGGTGGGGGAGTAAGGTACTAGTGTTGAAGCACAAGGTACAACTTACTCTGCTAATCGGAAGCATTTCCCATCTAACAGAAAGAAACAATAAAGCTCGCTTTCCACTTCTGTTATAGCAGTATCCATCAAACCACTGTGTGTGAAAACACACACCATTTAGCCTTGGTTACACACTTTTTTTCTCTCTCTCTAGTCAATTCATTTTTCCACTAAGTAGGACTCTTGGAGTGTGTATTGTTATTTATACTTTTTTTTTTATCTATGTTTATTTATACTTTTGAATAAAAAAAATTGTCATATCTTTTCAAAAAAAAAAAAAGTTAAAATTCACAGTTTAGTTTTATTTTTTTTCGTATTCTTATAAATATTTGTGTTGTTCCTATATAGTTTATGGATCAACAAAATGTATTTTAATACGATGACTCTATGGTTTTTCTAAAAAATTATATTGTTGTGCTATTTTTTATTACTTATTGTACTACAGGATAGAAAATGATTATTTTGATTGCCGCACTAATTTAGTACTAATTTGGTATAATTACTAAAAATAATAGAAGAAATCCAGTAGGTTCTAAAGGAAGGGAACCACAAAGATTTGATATACCATATGAAATCATCAAACCCCTAAGATTTGACACAATAAAGTATGTTTCTAAATAGATTTGATTATTTTTTTTATTGAATAAATCAGCAAATGCCGCTCATGAGAAGAAAAGGTTGCACTTTATATGCCTTCTACTTTGTTCATGGTCTTGCTGCAAGTTTCTCTTCTTCTTTTTTTTTAAAAAAATTTTTTTTTAGAGAAGATCTTTTAGCAAGCTAAGCAAAGCTTTTAGAACTACGTACACACACAGATTTATACTGTAATCATCGATCATTTTGTTTGTATAGACATATATATCAAATCGTAAAGTGGTTGATTGTTTTGAATCAAATAAACTCTTTCTTTTTAATCAAAAAAATAATTGTACATTAAAAAAATGATTATTGCAAATAGAAAAGTTCACATTTTGAGATCCTAAAAGGTGGACCAACACCACACTCACCCTACTCTTGCCTTTATATCCTTTTCTTTGTTCCCTTTCCATTTTTTTTTAATATCTTTTCTTTTCCTGTAGAAAATGAAGAAACGTGATTAGGTCAGGTGGTTAAAAGTCTTAAGACTTGGCTCCTTTTGATAATCACTTAACCTTAATCTGAACACTTAAAACTTAACACTGAAGTCTGATGTTTGAAGACTGAATTTTCATTATTTGATTAAAACGTCTAAATTTGATATCTGAAAACTGAAGTCTAAAGTCTGAAATCTGTAGACTGAATTTAAATACTCAGCTCTGAAAGTTATTTAAATTTTTAATATCAATAAAATTGAATTATAAAAAAAATTCTTTTAAATAGAAAATTAACTAATGTTTTGTTTCTAAATAATAAAATAATAATTTTAAAATAAGTATTTGGTATATATATAATAAAAAGTAAATATTACACTTGGTAAATAATTAATATATAATTAAATTTAGATAATTTACATATATCGATGTATGTATACCTTGTTATTTAGCTTTATGTATTAAAATTAGTTTAATTTGAGTCTGAAAGTTTGAGATTTTTTGTACACAAATTCGAATTTAGGCACTCTTAATTAATTTATCTTAAGAAAAATAAAAATTTTAAAACAATGTAAAAGTAAGCGTCGAAACAAAGACGAGAAAAAAGAGAGGAAAAAACGAAAGAAAAAAAAAAGAGTCATTATAGAAATTAAGTGTTAAGTGATAAGTGATAAGGGAGGCCTATCACTTATTTTCTGGCTCATAATTGAACTAGCTATTCAAACTCACTTAATTAATTCAGACAGTGAATTCTAATTATCAAACGCACTTAATTTATAAGTATTTAATTAGTTCATAATTTAATTCATTAAGATTTTTTAGTAACAATTATTAAATATACTTATTTCATTAAGTACTTAAATAAATTAAGTCACTGTGTTAAGTGATTATCAAACAGAGCCTAGGACCTATTTGATAATATTATCCATCGTTTAAAATTATTCATTTAAACACTTTCTAATTTTATCATATTTGAAAAAGAAATTAATATGTGATGCTAAACTTACGGTACAAAATATAAGTAATAAAACTTAATTTATTCCATACCTATTTAATATATTCAATATTTCTAATTCAAAATTAAACATACATAACTAAACACTAATTTTTATGAAGCAGGCTCTTCGTGACTCCTCGAATCACTTAATTCTTAAAATTATTCAATTAAAGTTTTTTAAATTTGGATAACATATAGTAAATTTCTTGATCGATTAAGAGATGCTTAAGTTGTAGTCTAAATGACGTTTGATGCTTAAATTATTTAATGGATTCATAATTTTTATTTCCATGTTCAAAATTAAGTAAAAACTCTCCATATGCTTGAAAAATACTCCCTCCACTCCTTATTATAAGGCACTTTGATTGGTCTTAAGTTTCACTTAGGATGTATTTTTAATTGAAATAAAAATCTTAAAAATATTTCTTAATAATTAGGTAAACACGATGAATTTGAAAATATATTTTTAAGGATTTTTTTTTCCAACTACAAAAGGAACCTAGGTGAAATCTAAGACAAAATTAAAATGCCTTATAATAAGGACCGGAGGGAGTAATTCATTTTGTTCAATTAAAATAACATTATAAGGTGAGCTTTTTTTTTTTTTTTAAAAAAAAGGAAGGATTAGGAGTTAGTACCACGTTTAAATTTCATTTTCTGAGTTATTAAATTTAGTAGCATTACAATCTTACTTTTCTAAATTTAGAAAATGTTGGAATTCTTTTACCAAATATGGGAGCTACAGATTAGCAGAGCTCATCCATCTGAACATGATGTAAACAATAAATATAATTGAAATAATATCACATATAACATATATAGTCTCTTAAAGCATAAATGAGATTTAATTACAGTTTTCAGAATTGATAAAAGTGGGGGTGGGGGAAGAGAAGAAAAGAGTAGAGGTATGTGCTCAAAAGGTCAACAAGGTTCAGGGGGTCAGGTTACGAGGGTTAATTCAGGCCGACAATGTAACTTTCGGTGCTTTACGGCCTTTACCTTTAACTTCCAAAGCGACTTTTATTTTTAACTTTGCTCTATTTTTCTATAATTATGATTTATAAGGGAAACCATATTCTGGGTTCTGGCATGTATTTTGACAAATAACCAAATCGATAAAGAAATAAGAGTGTGTTAGGCTTAAATATTCATCACCTTCTGATCAAGATTTGTGGAATTAGATGGGAGAAACATAAAATTTGCATATTTTTCTCTGTCTTGAAATAATTTTTTAGTTTAGATTTCATTGTTTTAGAAAATTATTTTGTGTGTGTGTGTGTGTGTGTTTTTTTTACACAGTTACTGTAATTTTTTTGGGTAGACCAGGGAATCCGCGAAATTTTTTATGCTAAGAACAGTAACTTTAAGTTTGAAATGTGGTTTAGGCCACTCTCTATCGATCGGAATTAAACGATTCTCAAAAATTTGATATAAGTTTATTCTTTTTATTAAAAAAACACAAGCAGTATTTTTGTCACGATTTGTTTGGGTTTTTTTCTTGGGAGAGAGGAAGCTTATATATCAATGTAATTGTAAAACCTGAAGGGTTTATGTGGGACTGTGGGCAGTTTTCTATTTATCATGTATGCACAAATTGACTTGTAGGCAGGGTAGATGTGTATCCTTTTGAAGATTTTAGTAACATGGTAAAATTTTATGGCTGATTACAATATATTATTAGCTACTACACTATTCACTAAAACTACAAACACGTAATAATTGTGTATATGAAAAGTATCGTGTCAAATTAATAATGACGAAAATTTAAATATTAAAATAGATATACAACGAGTAATATATGTACCTGAGAGAAATTTTACTCTTTTAAAATCCAACTTAATCGAAACATAACCTTTAATACCGAATCTATATGTATCACCGGAAAAGAAAAGTAAAAATCAAGATAAGGATGGTCAAATCTCAGTAGATATTTCATATTTGGCCTTGTCGTTTTTTTTAACTACTTAATCTATCCATTACACTTTTCCCCACAAACCCATCCTAAATACCCTTTCCTGCACCTAGTGAGAATCGGGTTCGCGACCGCATGCGAGAGACCACTACTACCAAACCACTAAACCACTGAACTACATTCTATCTCGCCCTGTCGTTGAAAGTTAGTGAAATAATAATCGAACCCTCAATGTCGAAAAGAAGAATACGTTCACGAGTATATTTTGCTCCATGTAGGGTACGTTTATTTCCAGAAAACTAATTCGTGAAGCCATGACTGAATGAGCAAAAGTCGAGGATACTACACAAAAGAAGTGCATGAAAACTCTACAATTTCTTCGAGACCATAACCATGTTCGACATTCTCCCACTCTTTTATTTTTTTTCCCCTTGACTACTTTTCCATGTTTTCCGAGTTTCCCTATAGGATATACCATATATCCACCATAAACAATACTACTTCTTCCGTATCTCATCACCCTCAAAACCATTGAAAATCTCAAGAACAACCAGGATTCATCACTTTGGAGATAGAAAAGCCCGAATAGCAAGCTTAGCGAATCTTGAGTACTGAAGTGATCTCGGAAAAACCAATTGCGCCCATACTCCGCGATTCGAACTGTTTCAAGATTATAGCTTATTGCAGAAGTAATCAAATTATAACATGATTTGGACTTCCTAATTTTTTTTTTTTTTCTTACAGGATGCTCACCCGTCTCATTTCGATAGTTTTTTTTTTCTTTTTAGTTTTTCTAATTTGATAAAGTGGTATATCACAATTGGATGGTGGGAAAGAGTATCAATCTTTCATTGATCATTTCATGGCTCATACTGCAATGCAGCAGTATCAAGTCAAGTTCAGGACACCAACATGTCATCCAAGAACAGCCAAGAAAGTTTTGAAAAAGATCAGTACTTTGAGACGTTTCTCACAATTCCCAAACAGTAGGTCATAAATCCTCAGAAGTCAGAACCAAGAAGAACCCATTGTCAAACAGAACACCTAAAAAACTGCACAATAATACATGTTCCTCCTTGAATTTCAAGATACATACCAACAATCGGAATCCTTTGAATCTAAAGGCTTGCAACTCACTAGGGAACTCCAAAGAAAATTGCAATAGTGCAGAATGAATTTTGTTGTCCCACCTCAATCACCACTATTACCTTTTTGTTCATCAATACTAATAAGTCAAAAACGTCATTGTAGATCGTGTTCGTTGATTATTGTAATGAATTATTTAGTCCAATGATTTCTAAACAAACGTCTTAAAAAACACAATAGAATAAACAATTACTTCGGATACAATTCTTTTATCTAACTAATAAAATATAGTATCACGTTCCAACCTCCTACATATCATGGATAATACAGTACAACAACCAACAACAGAAAAAAAAAACAAAAACAAAAGAAACCTACAGGTCAAGTTGATAATCAAAATCAATACAGCAGCTAGTGAACCAATGTGGCATCATGGACCAATTGAAAATGAAAAAAATGTGAAGAAAAAAAGGAGATCCGAAATGATAAGAAAAGAGTAAAGGAATAAGATCAAAAAAAAAAAAAAAACACCAAAACAAAAAGGAGACCAACCAAACCCCAGTTTTTCTTCCCCACAATCACTATGACAGCCCCGCGAGGGGCCATTTTAGATGTCACAATTTTATGCTGTACGGGCCCCCACCACGTTTTTGGTTCTAACCAAACAGCTAGCTAGCACAGAAGATGGATCTCTTTATGTTATTTTGAGTCAAATGGATACATCCACACAAAAATCATCATTTTGCAAATTTGGCTATAGGAAGATTAGGACTAAACTAGTAGTAGAAGACCCCATCTATTATATACCCGGCTGCCTTTTATATCTCTGCACATGGGTTTGTGATCGTGATGGGGTTCATCCTGATGTGAATCTTCATGTTCAGATATTTTTTAGAATTCCAAAATGGCATTAGCACGGCCTCTTACTGAACATTCTGGTCAAGGGGTGTACCTGAGGCATGTTGGTCGTTTGGGAATCCGAATTCCTTAAACAAACCCTGAAAAACATCAACAGAAAAGAAACAATATTAAAGGTGAGTGACATTTTAGTATATTGGTTTATTTCGACAATGAACTTTCATTTTAACGTACCATGCCATCGTTAATAGCACAAGTGACACAGTAGTGCTCCTGAAAGTAGTGACAATGGAAAGAGTTAGAAAAGGCTTGAGCTAACAATCGCTGATCAAGTGGAATTGTGAGCCACGATCATCAAGCAGCAAAATGTATGATTACAGTTGGTCAGTTATCAATCTAAAATATGCTCGCAGGCTAGACGAACTAGAAGAGAGTAATTTTTAAAGAAAGACAACAGACTTTCAAAAATATGAAAGTAAAAGGGTTTGTCCAGACAAAGAGAGTGAGAAAAGCATTGGTCTTGGCCCATTTGCTAGTAAAAGGGTTAGAACTTGCCTGCATCATATGCCACTCCTCAAATTCATCAAACAGTTCCAACCGCTCAATCCTAGTAAAAGGAAACAAGAATCAGAATTCAATAGGTTCTAGAGGTCAAGATGCATGATCCTGACAGCTTTAAAAAAAAGAGAGAAGAAAAGTGCATGCAGAAGAATCCACCAATAACCAATAGTAGAAAGAAAGGTATCATAAAAGATGAGCTTTAAACATTAAAAGACAGGAGTTAAATTGAGAATCTGAAGGTCAGAACACAATTATTTCTTCCAGGCCAAAGTCAACACAGCCGGACTATTTTTATGTGATGGAGGGAGTATTAAATTTCATTGCCACAACGGCTCACATATATAACAAGGGTACTATCAAACAAATCACCTGCGTCTTTCTTGAGGGTCAATAAACTCACTGTAAACTTTAAGCATATCCCAGGCAACAGCTCTCTGAAACTCAAGATGAAAAATGTAAGCGTTAGAAGAATACAGCGAATCATCTTTTTAGCATAAAAAAGCAGCTAATCTCTAGAAATGAATATCAGAAAAATGTGATAATGGAAAGAACGACCAAGAGAGACATAAATAATCTCTATACTATAATAAATTTACGTACTATCCTTTGAAACCAGTCAAACTCGTAACGGCACATCAAATCTAATTAGGTGCTGTTGCCGAGAGGTGAAACAAGAGCATTTCTAATTGACAACCCAGTCCTATCTTCAAACTTCTTCTCTACAGGTAGATATCCCATCCCTTCTTCATGTGATCAACTTATACAGTCATTCTTGAATTTAAGCCTAATAATCATGCCTACAAAAGTATAAAAAAGAAATCTATCTACAACTTGTAGACTGGATGACTAAACTAAAAGAACAGAGAAATATTACAGGTTATCAAGGGATATTTAAATGATACCTGCCATCCTGCATCAAGAAAAAGCTTTTCCTTCTCATGTAGAGTTGGTGTCGCATAAATACCCAATAACCCACAACCTCGACTCTGAAACAAAATAAAGTTCAAAGTTTGCAAGTGAAAACTTTTAAAACTTATATAAACCGAAAAAATAGAACTTTCAACAATCAACAATTTAAAATTATTCGGCAGCTATCAGCTTTGTTCACAGTCTGGCCAGTTTTCCTATATTCATGTTTCTTTCATCCTTCAGTTAAAATAACATTTGTTCAACTCTGAAGGGGAGACTTGGTACAGCACTAAGAAGGGTTGGCATATGGGCTGATGTCACAAGATTGAGCTGTAAAAATGCCCACTTACACAAACTAAGCGTAAGGCTGCCTGCATTAGGCCTTAATGGCCCGACCCTTGCCGAGACCCAGCGCATGCAGGACTTCTAGGTGCTAAGCACCAGGCTGCCAAAGATACCTCCCCCTCGCCTTCTACTTTGATCTCATAACGGTAAAGGAATCACTATTGAAAAAGAAGCATTAAATATGAGACCACCAAAACTTTTCTCGCGAGCCAGACAGTTCATACAGGCACCTTTAGACAAGCTCGTATTCATGATCAAGCATGGTATGGTATTCTACAGAGTTGACTTTCTGCTTCCTATATACGGTAGACTTAAGGTCCACCTTTTATTGTCTATATTGTTATATGCTTTCCCAAATTTCTTTTCTAAAAATATGATATTCATCTGATTTAAAATCATCTTGAATTACATTAATTTAGTCAACCTACAAAGGTAGTAAAAGTGCATAACCTCTGACTAATCCAAGATCCATACCCTCAAAAAAAAAAAAAAAAAAATCCAAGATCCAGAATAAAGCAGCGAGATGGGAGAGTAAGTAATCTAATTTACCTCCAGATTTCTGATCATCTGCTGCCCAAATGGATCATCTGGATGAATCTGTACAAAAGCCAAAACTTAAAAGGGTTAAACAAAAGAACTAACAAATTTTTAAAAAAACCTAGCAAACAGACATTATCGAGAAAGATAAAGTAAAACTAATACACTATGAGCTACAGGTGATGCACATACTTGAACAATACCTGCTCATATAAGAAAAATATGGCTGAAGTGAATGTTTTTGAAGCCCATTTAACTATTGCACGGCTTGAATCGGGATCCAAGTATATTAGTACGCATTCTGCAATTATAAATGTCGGCAAACTGAAAGAGGCATCAGCGTGATGAAGCTTAAACTTCTTAAAACAAAATTTGACAATATGTATTTATGTAAAATCATGTTTTCAAAAAAAAATAGTTCATGCGAGTGAGAAAGATTGGAAGAAACAACAAAAAACTTTGCCTGGTTTTGACATGAAACTAGTGTACAAGGAAATTCATTGTCAGCATCTTAACATGAGCTGCTGAAACCAACATTTCTGGTGCAAAAAGCTTATGGCACATTATATATGTAACTTTTACTTTTACACCAAGGTGTTTTCACCGGAATTTATTGGTCATTTCTTTTGAAAAACTGCTCAATTCCTTAAACAGGGTAAACAAGAAATGCATGAAAGCTACAACCATGATTACTTAATAAACACAAAGATGAGTTTCATAGCAGATTCAAATGAACCAGACAGGTTTGAGAGTTGTTGAGTTTCATCATCCAATGTAGAAAATTTATCATATATTTTCAAAAACATCAGTAACTTCTATAAGCTTTAGAGAGGCAAAAATGTAACATTCAGGAAATAGTCAACATTACATGGAAAAGACTCTTAAGCTTTTCCATTTACCTGCGATCTAAATTTGCCAAAGATATGATATCGTCCAATTTTTGGATATCACGAAGGTCCACTGGGAGCAGCTTGTAGCAGTAATCAAGCACCTCACCATTCTCTACATGATTCGGAAATTCAATCAAATAAATTGGCACTGAAACATGAAGTTAACAGAAGCAAGTTCAGCACCATAAATTTGATCACATATAAGTCAATGCTTGGACTTTCTACCAGCATATTGTTCTCTAAAACCATTCTATTCAAGCACAGAATCGGTCCATCATGGATAAAGAAATCGGCAGATGTGAAATAACAATTACTAGGTCATGCATGGACTGTCATACTTTATTTCAAATAATTAGATTAAGCAATAGCAATTAAGTCCATGTTTCCTGCCAAAACTAAGACACTTTGAATGACAAACCAAACAAGATCATTCAGACGCCCTAGTAGAGTAAAATGCAACACGAAAATCAGTCATAACTATTTAACCTTGAACAAATAACAGCAAATGGTAGAAACAATATGAAACGTGTGTATTAGATAAATCCATCCATCAAGATCAACCAGTATCACATTGCGGTAAAAAGCATAACATCGTGTACGCATTCTGGAAACATTTCCAAGCATTACCTTGAGAAATGAGTGCAGTTTCGCTGACTTTGTTCCTCAATTGATCACATGTTTCAATCAGGCCCGCCTTCTTACTAGTCACCTAACAAAGGATACCGATTAGGACAGTTTAGGGATAGTGTTGTAATAAGGCAAAAAGAACCAGACACAGCATCAAACATTTGACTACTTGTCATCAAATTTGAAATCCATACTATGTACACATGCCCACTCCAGCAGAACACCAAGAACTGAAAAGATGTCGACAACTTATAAGTATATTCACCTCCTTGAAATCAAGTTCCACATATAAATCCGGTGCTCTCCCTTCATCCTTCGAAAAGAAAAATTCAACCGTGACGTCAAGGTTCAGATGCACATTTGTGAATAGAAGAAGTTCAGAAGATACATCTAGGCATCTTCTGAAAATATTGAATAGCAAAAACGACAACAAGTCACTCCACCTAATATTGAGCACTTCAACTTAGGAGCATATCATCATTTACAATGTACTATTATACAAACAATAAAGCTTAGAACATCAAACAAATTTTAATTGATTGCAGTTCTCTTTTCCAGTTTTAAGATGTAAAGCTCTCGCATTACTTCTGAAAAACAGTATAACCAATCCTCTCTACTGCTGTTATAAAATTGTACCCATCAAATTTCTCTAAGAAACCAAATTGGTAATGTTCTCCCAAAGTAGCCAAACCCAAACCCTCATTTTACTTTAATCATAGTAACTATCTTCAGAACAGATATCTTGAATGTCCTCTGCTTCTAAATCTACTTTTAGCAAGTAATATTAATATGAAACAACCACTTATTACTAGAGTACACGAAATGAAACAATGAAAAGAAAAGAAGCACACCTTTAACTGAAAATATGTTGTGTCAAAGCCAGCTCCAAGCGACAATACTTGTTTTTTAGTGTGGACGCCATCAAGAAACTGATTAAGAAGTTTCCGGAACACTGCCCACCGAGCAAAATAGCCTGAAATTCGTCCACAAAACTTGAGATAATAAAAAGAATAACAATGACAATCAAAGACAGAAAACATTAACACATCAAAACTAACTAATGAAACAAAATAAACATAATTTTCATCAGCAATTCAGCTAATTAAGAATTGGATTAAAAAAATACCTCTATTAATAATTGGAGATCGCCTCACAGGCCTCCTTACAAACAAATGAACGTAATCATCTCTGATGTAACCCTTCTTCACACAAGACCTATACACATGTATACAGAAACAAAACCTTTCCTTTAGTTCAACAAAATCAGGAATTATTTCATATGGAGCTATGCAAGTAGACTATCAACCAGATATGAATAAGACTTATTCATGAGGAAGTCTAGAAGTTTAAACAACATTTATGTTTACAAAATTCCAAGTTCCGGCAAACTTCTGGTAATGAAATTGATGAAAGGATAGAGATAATTCGAAATGAATATTCAGAAAAAGAAAAAGAAAAAGAAAAAACGTACAGCTTACTGGCTGAGGCGTCATCGTTGGTGGCTTGAACGGCGGCACGATTGCTCCGCCAATCACCGGCTGGTTTCGCCATTCAAATCTATCGAAGTTGAAGTTACCTTGAAGGCGTGACAATGTATTTGACAGAAGACAAAGAAAGCTCCGGACGCTCGAGAAAATTGCAGTTTGGTCTCTTGACTTCACCTTTTCTACGAGAGTGGTTCGTAATTGGTAAATACCAAAAAATATAGTCCTTACATTTTGAATGAAATCTCACTTTTAGTCCGTTAACCCAATTGTAATTCGCCGATTCTCATTAACCAGATTTTATTATTTTTTTCGCAGTTACATCACATTGTTATTAGTAGTAGTCTGTCTATTCACCCTGCATCAAAATTGGTGTGAGTCCTGAAAGTCTACATTGGTTATAAAGGCTCTTTTCGAGATCAAGTCGTGGCTGCCTATTTTGGTTAAGTGTATTATGCAACTGCCTCTCATATTATAAAAAATGTATTTTATAATTTAATTTTTCCCCCATAAAATCTAGATATTATATTTAGATGATGAGAGATTACCTTGACTTTAACTCTTCAAATCTCTATACTTTTTTCCTTTTTTTTTTAATAATTTATTTTCTTGATACCCAAATTATTTTTTCATTATCATAATTTTCACACACACACAAAAAAAAAAGAAGAAAAAGAGTTTCAAATGTATATTGTAAGAAAATAAAATATGGACCGGCACGAAATAAAGGTATATATGTAAGCGGGCTGAAGAAAGCCTCTGGCCCAAGTTAGAACTTGTCGGATGTTTCCGACTCTACAAATACAAAACACTGTCACTCGCAAAATAAATTAACTCACAGAACCAAAGGAAAAAACCCCAACCCCACCATCCTTCAATCTGCAGAAAATTGCAGAGTCCATCTGATTTGCAGATTTAAAAGGGGAAAAAACGCGAACCCTAAACCCTTCCTTCTTCCAATTTAAAAGGGAAGGAAGGATAATTTCGTAGTATATAAAGCGGTTTTTTTTTTTTTTGTTGTTTTGAGGAAAAAAAAAAGAGACGAAAAATATGGACATTGAGCAGAAGCAAGCGGAGTTCATCGACTACTTTGTGAAGCAGGCGTCGAGTCTCAAGGGTTCCGCCCTTGCCAACGTCATCATCGAAGCGACGTCGCATCCTTCGCTGTTCGCCTTCTCTGAGATTCTCGACGTCCCTAATGTGCTTGAGGTTTTTAAATTTTTTTGACCTACTTAATTTTTTTTTTTCCCTTTCTTTGGGCGGTCAATTTGAATTTTGAGTTGAAATACTTGATTATTTCTGAGCGAGGGATATGTGTCGTTTTGTTGTCTGAATTTAGAGCTTGTTTGTTTAGTTGATCACTGGGTTAGGTTTTGGTTTTGATTTCGTGTACATAGCTGTTGCCTCGACAATGCAGTAATTCTTTTAAGGTTTAGGTTTGTAAATTTTTCCATTTTAATGTCTTTTTTCTTTTGATGAATCTACAATTTGTTTTGAATTTTTTATTTGCTAGTCCCTCGTTTGAAAAGAAGGGGGTCAGATTACTTGGAAGTTATGAGCTTATTATGTGATTATGGGAAGCTCAGCCAGTTATTGATGTCCTTTGTTTGTGTGTTTTTTCTTTATCCAGTAGGTTGGTTTGATGTGGAGTTTATAGTATCTTTGTTTACACGTGTCGAGCTGTCTTTTCTTGCGTTCTCCATGGAAATTGTCCTTGCTGATTTGTTTTGTTTATCTATGTTTTATTTTAGAAACAGAATTGTTTTATTTATGTATGTTTTATTTTACAAACAGCTTCAGGGGACTGAGCATTCTGTGTTTCTGGAATTGCTTCGGATGTTTGCTCATGGAACATGGAGTGAATACAAGGGTAAGATATCCCTAATGAATATGATGGAAACCCGCTGTTTTTTTATTGATGTTCTGTTCTTGTAAGGATCAGGCCAAGCAAGAGTTTACATAGTAAGTTTTAAACTGCCAAGAGAATATTTTGGTTTTATGCTTAAAAAAACTGAAGGTGCTAAAAGTTGAATAAAACTAGGAATTGTTTAGTGGATGCTTCAACAAGCAGTGGAACTCAAACATTTATTGATGCCACAACAAACAGATCTATCCAGTTCAGGACAATGAATTTCCATACAAAAGAGCGATAAAGTTTGCCAACATTTAAATTGCTATGTACGCATTTTGCCACAATTTAAATTGCTAATATGTTGCCAAGGAAATTAACACGTCACAACAAAAAATTCAACAAATTAAAAGTACAATATCAATCTATTGTAGTAACCGTCAACTCTTGTGTAAATTTGTTTTTATTTCAGCCACAAAGATTAAAATTCTACCTACAATCGACGTTGTCGAGAGGATTATCTGACAGAGTCGAAGAATGAGTGTTTGATAGAATTTGTGAACCCTTACTTGGTTCCTTTTTCCAGATCTCTTATGGGTGATTTGTTGATATGGTTGTCCTTGGGGATGCAGGTATTGCTGACAGGCTGCCACAATTGGTACCGGATCAAATTCTCAAATTGAAACAGCTCACTGTCCTTACTCTAGCTGAAACAAACAAGGTTCCTTGCTCAACACTAAAGAATTTATTGTAGGAGTACATGACCTGAGTCATTCGTTGTTGATTGATGAGTTTGTGCCTCATTTGGTTTAGAGGGTTGGGTTCCACTTCGGTGTTCTGCATGGAGCTTATTTGTGTTTATTGTGTTAATTGAGAAAGTGTTGTATGCCAGAATATGATGTCTAGATATGATCTCTATAGCAAAGCCGCAATTGTCGTTGTCATTGAGTTTTTCAATTGTAGCAAGTACAGAATTGTGAGTTTGTTGCTGGCTGCTTGCACCCCTGATTTTCCTTTCGCCATTTCTTAAAACTTTGAGTTCTGATTCCTATATCTTGGTTGGGAATATACTAGGTAGGAGTTGTTGTTGTTTGAATTCTGATTTCTATATCTTCCATGTGTAGGTGCTGCCCTATGAGGTCCTTATGCAGGAGTTGGATGTTTCTAATGTTCGTGAACTGGAAGATTTTCTTATCAATGAGTGCATGTATGTGGTAAGTATGTTGGTAGGAATCTCTATTTTTTTGGCTGGAGTTGGATGTTTCTAATGTGCGTGAACTGGAAGATTTTCTTATCCATGAGTGCATGTATGTGGTAAGTATGTTGGTAGGAATCTCTATTTTTTGGCTGATGAAATAGCTTGACTTCATATGGTTTGGTAGAACATTCTTAATCTGTGGGACTTCTTTAAATGCATTGTAGTACCCATATTTACTTTTGTGCGCTTCCTGGCGTGGTAAAAATTTGCGTTTTTGTTGATGTTTTCCTTGGTCATTGTTTTTTCGGATAGGGTATTGTCAGGGGAAAGTTGGATCAGCTGCGAAGATTTTTTGAGGTTTGATACTTAACAAGCTTCTTTGTCCGTTTCTTATAATTTTTGGGTTTCCGGGGTGGTTTGTTGGTTGCCTTGCGAATCTTAGCAATGGGATTAATCTTTTTTGTTGTTGTGTAGGTGCAATTTGCTGCAGGCAGAGATCTTCGACCTGGCCAACTAGGAAATATGATAAACACATTAACAAATTGGTATGATTTTCTTTTTCTGGTTAGCCTTTCTCGTGTCTAGATTAGATATCTTTCCCCTATATTTAGATATATTTCCGTTACATAATTCTCATATTTAACCTTTGTTGTTGTAAGGTTAGTTTTAGAGTTGCACTTGTTTAGGGGAATTAATTGCGTGTTTTGCAACAATAGGGTGCGTTTTTGATCGGTTACTGTCTCATTTATTTTAATCCCATTGAAGTTCCTCTACCATTTACTAGTCCATGGGCTTCAGGCTTAATTTAATGCTCTTGTTCATGAAATCTATGAATTTAGTCTCATGTTTTTTAGTGGTTTGGTTGTATTTTAGTTTTACCCCCATTATAATGTACAGTTGGTTAGGAGAGTTGCTTGCTACTGAGTTATCTCACCTGTATTTCTAGCTCTTTTTCCCTGGTGTTTAGTTAAACTATTTGTGGACTGCAAGTTGTCTAATTGTATTTTTGACATCAGTAAGAGACCATTTTGTTGGAGTCTTTCTTTCTTCTTCTGGTCTTACGTAACTTCTTTTATAATCACTTGACAGTTACTTGCCTAGTTAGGATTGGGTTCTCCCTTTGAAACTTGCTTGGCTTTGTTTACATTGTGTTTTGTACTATGTCTATCATTTTGTTTGTCCTTCTACACTTTAATTTTTTGGACTTCATTGTTGTTGCATTTTACTTAGATGTTAGATGCTCTGTTTTGGAGACAATACGCCCCGGAGGTTGCATTTCTGAATTTTCAATCGCTCTTTTGCTACATACTGTAAACTGTTACCTTCTTTTTTATCTGGCATCACAACTTCATCTTCTGAAATTCATATTTTTATTGGAACATATCATCCTTATCCTAGATATCAGGTAATGGGTGTATATTCAAGTGGGGTCAATAGTTTTTGTTGTTTCTACAATTGCATGTTCAGTATCTGGTTGTGTTGTTTGCTTGCTTGACTTTATTGCTGAGGTTTGAAAAGGTTCTTTGGTTGCCCAAGGCCTGAATTATCATCTCATTTTTCATTCTTTCAGATTCTTGTCAATAGCCAAATGTATGTATTTGCTAACTTCAACTTTGTTTTTTTGTTTTAATGAAATATAGGTTGGCTACGTCGGACAATCTTCTCGTCTCGATTCAGGAGAAGATAAAATGGGCTGATTCCATGAGCGAGTTTGACAAGAAGCATAGCAAAGAAGTTGAAGAAAAAGTTGAAGAAGCAAAGAAGTCACTATCAGTGAAGGTCAGTAAATTGCCATTAAGGTTTTCAAGTTTTCTTTATTATTCTTTATGGGTTCAGCATGCTTCTCCCTTGTATATATGTGGAGAAAAAACTAGTTTAAACTATCTTTGACTGTTGCTGCTTTGCATGTGGGGAAGTCATTATAAGAGGGTGGATCTTTTTGGTTTTCTCCTCCCCTAGTTGCCTCTGCTACACAACTAATCTTCTGTTCGATAATAGTTTGTGGCTAAAAGATGTTTTTGTAATTTTAAATAATATATGTTAATTTTTTATAACCAACCAAGTATTCTTGATCTTATTGAGCGCCTTGTGGCATGAAATTAACTGCTGATTGCTGCAATCATCATCATTAAGGACTGACATCTGGGATTGATCATATTCCTGTAATTTAAGCAGTATGTGTGTGTAATCTATATATTTTTTTATGGATGGTGTTGGTCGACGTCTTACTTACAATGTGGCAGAAGTTACAAACTGTGAGCAGGCCGAGCTTGACCTCCGAGGGCATGAGGAGATCTACTCTGAATCTGGTGGAGTGATGGACTACGAGGAAGATAGAGGCAGGCCAAAGAGGTAATCTTGGGGCAATATTTGGCTTTGAGCATTTGTGTAAGATTGATTCTCTCGCGCTCTGTTTGGGGCGTTTATAGATAGTTGCGCCAATTCAATGAGTCCACTACACTCTATATCGTGGTTTGAAACAGCAGGCTGATGAGCCTGAAAATTAGCCTGACTTCTATTCTCTAACGGGGAAATTGAATTTATAAAATAGATTGTATTGTCTTTAAGCATTGAGTGACCGACTGTTGTTCTGTATTATCTTTGAGTGATCAACTGTTGATCAGTAGTTGATAAAATTTGTAATGTCTGAATTCTTGAAATGGTGCAGAAGAAGACATCCTATTGGTTGAGATAGAAGAATTGATCCCCCGCGGATGGTGTGAAGACTCTGTGCATGACTGACAAAGATAACTCCTTGTGCCATTTTGAGTAGAGTGCAGCCCTTTTTCGAGTTGTATTTTCTAGTCATTTTGGACAGATAGCATAGGTGGCATTTGATGTTATGTTCATGTTCATTTTGGGTTTGCGATGTAGCGGGGTGGCGTGAGTCCCTCTTATACAATTGTGCAAGTTGGCTGCGACATCGGTGGATTAGATTGTCCATGATCTGAGAGAGTAGTAGTTTTCATATTAAAGGGAAAATATTGATGCATTGTTTTTCTTCTTTTCTCATAGAAGTTTATCCTCTTTACTTTGTCGCCAATCCAAAAATGTTGGCGTTTTGGGAAAACTGTCAAAATCGAGGGAAAACCCTATGCAACACATCAAAAAGCTTTTTGTTTTCTTTTAGCCCAATCGCGGGCTAAAGTCAATCTACTGACACTGGTAGATATACAGATTGAGAGATTTCCACAATTTCAAACATCAATTGCAACGATTTTGATAGACATATTTATAGGTTTCTCAACTGTTAGAAAGAAGTACCATTAGTCAAAAAGAATGAAAGAATTTTTTAATTCGTCTTTGATCACAAAAATAGACAAAGATCGGCCGAGTTGAACCACTCTGAATTAATCCTCCTATACTATCCGCAGGATGAATCGGCAAATGAAATCTCAAATTTCCCCCTCTTAGTAAAATCGATTTCATTACCGAAGGTAAAAAAATCCAGGTTACAGACCCCCGCTTCAATGAAATCCAACAGGGCCAAATCATCGAAATGTTTTCTGGGTTTTGATCGGAAGATGTGGGAAAAAGCGAGGGAAATGCGTTGATATTACTGTGACTGTGAGAGTGTGAGCCGATGGAGGGATATTAACTTAATTAGTTGACTATATATATATATATATATATATATATAATATGACATACACATGGATTACCAAAATAATAGTATTTCAAATTATTAATGATTCAGGCATTTTTGGCTATATAATATTCCCTCCGGTTCTTAATACACGGCATTTTGATTTGTCATAATTTTCACTTAGTACACATTTTTAATTGACGAAAAATTCTTAAAAATACATTTTCACATTCGTTGTGTTCTCTTGATTGTTATGAAATATTTTAAAATTTTTTTTAATTAAAAATACGTATTAGATGAAATATAAGACAAATCAAAATGACTTATATTAAGGACAGGAAGAAATAGGATAACACTCCTATTTCGTGTAGACCTATTTGGGGATTCGGGTTTCTACCAAATGGTGCAAACTGCAAAGCAATTCATCGCATGAATCAGATAGACATCGGATTATTATATGGGTGCAAATAACAAAAAATTACAATTCATTTACCCATAAACTAATAGTAATGAGTCAGCATGTTTTAATTACGTACTAATATGCATTCTACAATTAAATTTTTTTCAGAGTTCAAAATATTTATTTAGGAAGGAGATGGATGATGTAGCTTTTTGAAAAATTATTCTATACAGCAGATATATCCCTTTTTTAGAGCAGCAACACACCCATTATATTGAAAAATATCATGGCCTCCCTAATTTTGTGGTAACTTTCCCGATAAAATTACAATCTTGCCCTATTCATGTGTCTAGCTGCACAATCTTACGTGATACAAAAACTGTGTGGAAGATTTTCCCTAGCATTTTAGCGGTTCACCAACAGTGGTTTTTCTTTTCCCCACTTTAAAGGACTATATAGACTTACAGTTACAAGTTGGACGAAAAAGGCCTTGAATTAACTCGATTTAAGTATTACAGTGATACTATTACTACTACTATAAATATTAATCTTTGCTTCATTGTTCCGACTCCAAAAGAAATACTAATAAATTAATCCTTGTCTCAATTTCTGGGCCTTTTCTTCGTTAATCTGTAATTTTTGGTGATTTAAGTTTACATAGTATTATCCGGGAAAGTTGTAGCGGATGTCCTTATATATGATATTTATTCGGAGAAATTGACAAATTAACTTAAGTTACAGTATAAAAGCCTTCATCACATGCATGGTATTTTTGAATGAATCCCCAAAGAAAAATAAGATATAGAAAAAAGAATTCGGTTACAATTTAGAAAGGGACAAAAAAATAAAAATAAAACGCTTTTGACCTCCTTTTTCCAATCAAAAATGAAATATATACTACTAGTAGTTGATGGATTTCGTACTAACCATTCTCAACACTTGAGTATCTTCATATTAATATTGAAAGAAAGAGTTTATAATTTTATTTTATTTTTTGGCTGTGTGAGTGTGTCTCCTCACTTGTCATTATTCTACCAACAAAAACAATTTTATTTTACTAATTCATATATTTTAAAATAGAAAATCAATACACCAAACAATCATAAACATATTACACCATATATGTTTCAAACTCTTTATTGCTCATTAAGATAGAAAAGATACTATTACGATCTTGACATAATTATTAGGAGATAGATATCAATAATTTCACACTTCACTCTATAATTTTTTGGACTCTTCAGCATGCTCGACTCCTTAGAGCTAAGGACGGATTGGACTCTTTGAAGCATCGCGTGATTAACATTATTGAGGGACTCAGAAATACTCTCAGCTGAATCTTAATAAGGCCATTTTCCAACTAAGAAACTTTCTAAAATTGATATTATTGGGCCCACATTTTTATTTGTTTATAAAATTTATTGATTTATTATAATTGATAATTCAAGTTTTACTAAAAAAAAATAAGTTGTCCAACTTTAAGCAACCTGAACATTCATTATAACCAAAAAAAACAAAGGATAATAACTCGTTTGACAGGATGCATTCGAAAGACAAAAATGTTCATTTACGAAAAAAATATTAAAAGGTTACTAAATCATTTCACAAATCACTGATATTAATTCAAAATCAATGAAAGCTTCGACCAAAAAAAAAAAATCAATAAAAAAAACTTCCTTTAAAAAAAAAGAATTCATTTTTTAAGAAATAGTTGTTCATTGCAAAATAACTCAAATTTATTTCACGTTAATGTTCATTTGATACAATAATAAGTAAAATGAAAACTTTTATAGTTGACACAAAATAATAATAATAATTAAAGAAAGCTACTAAAATTATTTCAGGAAATTATTGATGTTCGTTCAAATAAATGGACCATTTTTATAAAGTTTGAAACCTTTGGGTATAATGGTAAAATAATATGTTGCTTTAAACGTCATCCTAGTTACTGATATTAATTGAACAAACCAAACGCACAACACTTAGACACTTTTCTAGGGATGTATTAAAGTCGAGTCGTGTAGTGGTGTACTGATAATGCAATTTATATACTTATTTTCCGACCATTTAACTTAAGAATTTATTGTGTTTTTAGTGTTTTGGGAACAATTCACTTGTTATTTTATTTCCCTTGTAGGATTTAAAGCTAATGGAGTGAATTTGAAGATTTGGAGCGAAATGGAACAGAAAAGAAACTATAAAGACTAAATTGAAGACAAACAAAACTTATGAGGCATAAGTGGAATATTTGGAAACTTTAAGAACCAATCTGCAAAATTCGGATTTTCTTGCACAAATTAGGCGGCTGGCTGGACTCCTTGTTTATTCTGGCCGAGACTTGTGTTTTGGAGGCCAAGTTTTAATAAAAGACCTAATTAATTTAGGAAAATGATTTTTCCCTAAATTTTCACACCTAAAAATATTATATTTAAGGTATTAGCCACTCTCATCATCATTTTTTCACTTTCATGAAAACAAGAGAGAATTTTTGGGAGCAAGTGTTTTGGCTCTCTCTTGAAGAACTATCTCTACTCTATTCAATTCAAGTAAAGATTATTCAGACTAAGATTTTCTTTCTCTTTATTTAATCTTTCTTGTCATGTGCTTATTAATTTTTATTACGTTGATTGATTCTTTGTTGAACATGAGTGAGTAGTTTTATTGTTCTAGAATTTGGGGTTGTACAATGATTGATTATAAATAAAGTTTGATCTTCCTTGATATTATGAAAGCCACTTGCTTATGATTTGATTCTAGTATGTCTAATGCTTATGAATTTATTGGCTATTTATTTACATGATTATGGGTATTGAGTGAGGGACCGAGAGGTGAAAGTTTAATACCGGAACTGTAGAATTGAATCTAAGATCTTGAATCATGAGAGTAGGTTTTAGTCTTTTGAGGGCTCATTGACAATGTGAATTACCATTCCTTCCCAATCGAAGGTTTTGAGGATGAACCTTGCTGCATCATGTCCTTTGGAAGTTCCGAATCTCCAATCATTGCCAACTTGGATAAGCTGTTTGAGACTACACGAATAGAAGTCTGAAGAAGAATAACATTTCCCTTTTTCTTCAGTATGATAGGACGATTTCATGATATTGCGCCTAATAAGTTTATCTTTATGTTGGTTCACCAAATTTATCTCTTGAATTATCCAACCTTGATTTTTATAAGTCTTTCCCTTAAACCAACAGCAGTAAGATCCGAATCTTCTAATTTGGTAAATCCTTTAAAGATTTTGTCATCATTATCAAATTTTTCAATTACAAAAGATCGGTCTATACTAACATCGGACTTTACCTTAACTAAACTTGCTGTAACAACATCAAACAATACTTCTACCAATTGATCAGTAAGACAATCCAATGAAGAAACGGATAAAATCTAACCTAGCCTGCAATGAAGATCAGAAAGGTTCCCTAAAACAATTTCTTTTTGCCTTCATTTCAGTCTAAGAATCAAAGAATCAATCCTTCCGAAGGGAATCCAAGAATCAAGTAGCACCTCTTCAATTCAGCCCTAGAACAGAACTTGAAGAAGAACAATCCAAAAAATCTTACCGAAGAACGCCAAGAATCACAAACAACCCAATTTCCCAACCAAGAATCCAATTTCCCAAATCCCAAACAACCCTGGTAGAATCTGACGGAAGGGATGCCCAAGAATTCAAGAAGAAGAAGTAGACAATTGAGAAGAAATTCGAATTTAGCACAACAAATTCAGAACCTCTTCAACAATAAATAGAGAATAACAATTGGGAAGGAGTCTATATTTTTTAAAAGAATGGATCTTTAAGCAAGTTTGTGACGGCAAGAATTGGAGAGGGAATGACTAACCCAATTGCGAAGCACTCTGTAAATGCTCTGTATTTTTGCTCTGTATTGTAATTTATATATTTCAATATAGAAAATCAATGCACCAAACAATCATAATCATATTACACCATATATGTTTCAAACTCGTTATCGCTCATTAAGAAAGAAAAGATACTATTACGATCATGGCATAATTATTAGGAGATAAATATCAATAATCCACGCTTCATTCTATAATTTTTTGGGCTCTTCAGTATGCTCGACTCCTTAGAGCTAAGGACGGATTGGACTCTTTGAAGAATCGCGTGGTTAACATTATTGAGGGACTCAAAAATACTCTCAGGTGAATCTTAATCAGGCCATTTTCATATTTATAAATTAATAGTTTCCAGTTTTACTAAAAAAATAAGTTTTCCAACTTTAAACGACTTGAACCTTCATTATAACAAAAAAAAAAGGATAAAAACTCATTTGATAGGATGCATTTCGAAAGACAAAAATGTTCATTTACGAATAAAATATTAAAAGGTTACTAAATCATTTCACAAATCACTGATATTAATTCAAGATCAATGAAAGCTTCGACAAAAAAAAGCCAATGAAAAACTTCGTTTTAAATAAAAAGAATTCATTTTTTAAGAAATAGCTGTTCATTGCAAAATAATTCAAATTTATTTCACGTTAATGTTCATTTGATACAAAAATATGTAAAATGCAAAATTTTATAGTTGACACAAAATAATAATAATAATTAAAGAAAGCTACTAAAATTATTTCAGGAAATTACTAATATTCGTCCAAATAAATGGACCATTTTATAAAGTTTGAAACCTTTGGGGTATAATGGTAAAATAATATGTTGTTTTTGACGTAATCCTAGTTGCTGATATTAATTGAACAAAAAAAACTCACAACATTCAGACACTTTTCTAGGGGTGTATTCAAGTCGAGTCAAGTCGTGTAGAGGTGTATTGATAATGCAATTTATATACTTATTTTCCTATTATTTTACTTAAGAATTTATTGTGTTTTAGTGTTTTTGGAACAATTTACTTGTTATTTTATTTTCTTTGTAGGATTTAAAACCACTGGAGTGAATTTGAAGATTTGGAGCGAAATGGAGCATAAAAGAAACTATACGAACTAAATTAAAGAAAAGTAAAACTTCTGAGGCACAAGTGGAATATTTAGATACTTTAAGGAGCAATCTACAATTTTTGGATTTTCTTGTACAAATTAGGCGGCTGGCTGGACTCCTTGTTTATTCTGGCCGAGACTTGTGTTTTGGAGGCCAAGTTTCAATAAAAGACCTAATTAATTTAGGTAAATGATTTTTCCTAATTTTTCACTCCTAAAAATATTATTTTTAGGGTATTAGCCATTTCTCTCGTCATCATCTTTTTTCACTTTCACGAAAACTAGAGAGAATTTTTTGGAGTAAGAGTCTTGACTCTCTTTTGAAGAACTATCTCTACTCTATTCAATTCAAAGATTCAAGTGAAGATATTCAGATTAAGATTTTCTTTCTCTTTATTTAATCTTTCTTGTCATGTGCTTATTAATTTTTATTACTTTGATGGATTCTTTTTTGAACATGAGTGAGTAGTTTTCTTGTTCTAGAATTTGAAGTAGCCCAATGATTTTGCTTATGATTTGATTCTAGTATGTCTAATACTTGTGAATTTATTGGTCATTTATTTACGTGATTATGAGTATTGAGTTAAGGAACGAGAGGTGAAATTTTAATACCGGAACTGTAGAATTAAACCTAAGATCTAGAATCACGAGAGTAGATTTTATTCTTTTGAAGGCTCATTGAATATCAAACAAAGATCGTGAATGGGTTTAAATTAATACAATCACCATGAGAATAGGAGGCTGGTTAATTTAGGCATATTATTATACTTCGAGAGAAGATAATAATTAAAATAGAATAATTCATCTTTATAAGTTGGCATTCATAATTAAGAGGGAGTCGTTATAATAATTCATAATCATCATTGTGGTGAACCGAGTTATAGACACTTGTCATAATCTGCTTTCTAAATAGTTTGATTTGTTTATTTCTTGGTTTGCATTATAAATTTTCACAACTCTCAAAGTTTGTATTGGTTTAGCTAACTAGGTTGTAGAAATTCAGTACTTAGTATCTTATTCCTCATGGGAACGATATCTTATTGCTAGACGATAAGCCCGTGCGCTTGCGGTAAACACACAACATGTACTGAAATATGCAGCTTATTAGAAAGCTCACATGTCTTCTCCCATTGTCCTCTGATCCAAGACTTAAACAGATCTTTTGTTTAGTTTGCACCATTACTTTAGGTTTGCTTTAATTTTGCTTGTTTTCCTCCACCGATTGAGGTTAGGATGAGAAGATTTAGGGCACAATCATTATACCACATTATCATTATATTTTGGGTTATTCATGTTTCATAAACTACAGATCTTTGTATTTGTAGATGGCTACTCAGACTATCATTGGAGGCACTACCGGAACTTGTGTTACTGCGGTGATGCCGCACTATTTGGAACCGTAGTTCAGGAATATGCTCGCCGCCTGCTTTGTTGGTTGTTGCAAGAAGATGGAAGGTGATGAGTTTGATATCACCAAGTGTGAAGAAATCAAGAGTGATCATTGGAAGTTTCTAGTTGATGCTTATCTGTATCTGGATAAGATCAATTGGATCTTTTGTCGCTGATAATTTGTAACATCTTCACAAGGTGTTGTTGTTTTGAGTAGGGAAATGGACAGGAAATTTGATGGGCTACAAGTGGATTTTGTTTTTATCTTGGGTAGATAAATGAGCTTTGACTTTGCTGCATATTTTGTTATTACTTCTGTTACTGAGCTTTGATGATTCTGAATTTCCTTATACATTGTTCAAAATTAGTTTGATCATTTCCTTCTAAATTGTTCAAAATTAGTTTGATCTCAAATAATACCATTCGAGTCAATCTTATCTCATTCATAAGTGGAGTAGACTCTGTCGATTTTTCTTCCCATTAAGTGATAGTTTTAGTTTTTAGCCTATTGTCTCTTTCATTTTACCAAAAAATAGCTAATTTTATCTCGAGTGACTTTATACACTCAATGTTATTGCTGCGTGCGATGTCGTCCTATCGCCCATCGCTAACTAAATTCAGATCATGATCTGGGTTTGTAACGTACCGTACCGACGAGAAGTGAACAAACGAAGTCACAAAGAAAATAATTTCATGCAAAACAAATTTAAACTATTCATTGGAATATGCTATCCATATTACTAAGCAAGATCAAGAAAAAATAATTGTGAAAATATCCAGGAAACAGGGAGGAGAACGAGAGCCAAAGATGGTGAAGTGTAAATAAACATTGGTTAGCCGTAAGGGAGCAAGGGCAAACGATGCCCTTTGAGAAGTTTTCTTCACTATTGTTTTCAGGATAAGATTAAATTATGATTTTAAAAATTAAATTTTCTTAATTTAATATAAACTTGATTATTATTAAAATAAATTATAATAATAAATAATTTTTTTTTTTTAAAAAAGGGACTAGGCGTCCATCATAAATGCCCAAATCACGCTATGGGCGTCCGACCCAGACACCTACTGTGGTCTAGATTGGACGACTGAACCACGGCGTGGGCATCTGGATCGGACACCCGTACGGTGATTAGAGTGTCTATTTCGAACGATTGATTTTTTTCCTAAATGTTTGGGAGAATTTTGGTGTTCAAATTTGTTTTTCTAAATTATTTAAGGGGTAAAACGATAAAAAGAAAAGCAATTCCTACTATTTGGGAGAACTACAAATAACAATAACCTAAATTTGGTCAAATATGGTAATGTTTGAGTTTCGACCGGCACGTTGATTGATCACAGAAAAGGAAAAAAATGACTTCTTTTGTGCGCGTCGATGTTTTCATCAATTGATCCTTACAAAAGCGAGTTTTTCTTTCTTTCACTGGAAAAATTTCTGTCACAATTCCGTTGTCGATTTATATTTTTGTAATAAAATATTTCTGTATTCGATTTTTATTTCTGGACTGAAATGTAGTAATGTATTTTGGGTCTGAACGGAAGTAATCTCTTTAGAGGGTGAAATTGCGCGCACGGGATCTCCAAACCCAACTTAGGAGCTGCTTGATTGACAGTTGACAGCGGTTGATCTAAGTTTGTCAAATTTGTACAGATTCAGTGGAAGGAGAACCTAAATTTCAATCATTGAAGGTTTTGGAAGCGAAGCAGCGCTCTGTTGTCTTTCGTTCCATTAAAGACAGCAGAAGATAAACGCACTCCTATGAGAAGACCTGGCAAGGGAACTCTTTCTGTTAAATCAGTCAATCTTTTTGGCCAATTTGTTTCAGTATTTGGGTTTGACAATTTGTGTTGGATTGATTTCTCTTGCGCTCTGTTTGAGCTGGTTTGTACATAGTTGCGCTCTGTTCGAAACAGCAGTGTGATCAGCTCGGAGAATTAGCCTGACCTCTTTCCTCAATCTTCATCTACGGGGAAATTTGACTTTATAAATCGATTTGTCTTTTAAACATGGAGTCATATTGATTTTCGTTCTGTATTATGTTTGAGTGATCGACTGCTGATCAGTAGTTGATAAGTTTTGTGATGCCTTAATTCTTGGAAATTATGCGGAAGAAGACATCATATTAATTGGTTGAGATAGAAGAATTGATCCCCCGCGTATGGCATGAAGATTAGGGAGCTTTTAGCATGACTGACCCAAAAATAACTCTTTTTTATGCCATTTTGAGTTGAGTTTCAAACATCAATTGCGACGATTTTGATAGACATGTTTATAGGTTTCTTCGGCAAAAAGAATGAAAGAACTTCTTAATTCGTCTTTGATCACAAAAATAGACACAAAGATCGGCCAAATTGAAACTAATGCTAATGCTATCTGCAGGATGAATCCGCAAATGAAATCTCAAATTTCCCCTTCTTAGTAAAATCGATTTCGTTAGCGAAGGTGAAAAACGCGGGTTGCGAACCACGCTTTCGGGGATTCACCCGGACCGGCGGCACTGAACCGGAAGATCCAATCCTATGGGGAAAATTAAGCCTGGCTTTCGCACCCCTCATTTGGAAGGCGGCGCGGTCGTAAGCTAACGCGGCATCCTCCGGCGTCTCGTACGTCCCCAGCCATATCCTCGTTCCTCTCTTGTTCGGGTTCCTGATCTCCGCCGCGAACTTCCCCCACGGCCTCCTCCGGACACCTTTGTACCGGGTCCACTCCGCCGCGGGAGCGTGATCTCCACGCGCCGCCGACGAGGACGACGGGGACAGCTCCTGCTGAACCTCCTGGTCCTCCGGCTGGACGTCCGACTTGCGGCCTTCTTCAGATGTTTCCGGCGTGTGAATGCCGCTGGTACTGCTGCTGCACGTCAACATCGTCGTCATCATTTCTGCTTCTTGCTCCTTAAGATGGAAACACGGGTCGTAATGATCAGAGTTGAGTGGCCATAACAACTGGGGAAAATCGGAATCATTTTGAAGCTGGGCTTGAATGAACTCCAAGAGGGCCAAATCTTCAGAATCCATGGCTTCCGAATTGATGAAATTTTTGATGGGTTTTGAATTTTTGATCAGATGAGGAAGAGAAAGTACGGTGAGTGAGTCAGTAGTGTGTGAGTGGATGAGGGCAGATTCATTGAAGTTGGTTGGCTATATATGTTAGGATTTCAAGAATATTAAAATATATCAGAATTATTCAAGCATATGCCTATAATGGGCTAAATAGTATAATACTGATATATTTTTCGTCTAGGCCTATCTGGTGGGATTCCGGTTTCTACGAAAAGGTGCAATTCATCACATGATCAGATAGGATTAGGATTATTATTATTTTATGTTGGTGCAAAGTACTCGACAAAAACATTGACATTCATTTTTGGATCTACAGTCTACACATAAACTACTGAATTAAGCACGTTTTAGTTACTATACATACAGCAATATTCAACCAAAATATTTATTTTAGGAAGAAGATGGGTGACGTAGCTTATAGTGGTTGCCACTACTTGCCAACAAAAAACAATGAAGTTTCCCCACATGAAGCCATGAAGGGGACCAGGAGCCATATCCGAGATGAGATAATTAAAAAGACTTGCAGGTTCTAGGAAAGGGGTCATGAATTATTTATCACTAATTAACTCAATTAAGTACTACTTTTAACCTTTGTTTCAACTTCTGGGCTCTTTCTTTGTTAATCTCTTACATTATTTGGAAAAGTTCTATGTCCTTCACCATATTTTAATTCAGACAAAAGGATGCATGATGTTTTTGAATTGGAATTGTTGCTTAAATTTGAATCCGGGTTTTTTTTTTTGTGGAAGTAGCAAATATTTGAGTAATTAAGCCAAAGAAAAATACTCCAAGAAAATTTAATATAAAATGTTTACACTTTATTGTTCTGAAATGTCAGTTGATGTTAGTGTGGTAGTGTAATGACATTTTATCCTTGGTAAGTGTTAGACACTTTCTATCTTGTATCAATGTTTTAATTACTGATCACTAGGAACCACCAGCTTGTTTTGTTAAAAAAAAAAAGGATTACATGTAAGATTTTGAGTCAATAAACGAAAATTTGAAATGAAAGATACCGGTCAAATGTATTTTTCATAGACTATATATCATATGGTATATGTTACCGGGGAAATGTCCGAGGGGGGAAAAAAAGAATTAGAGAATCAAATCAAGAAAAGCGAGATCGGAGTCCGAGATCAGTTTCTTTTTCAGTCTGTGGGTTGGTTATAATAATAATAATAATAATAATAATAATACAAATCTTGGAACATTACTTAATACTGGTGGGAAATGAAAAGGCTTTGACAAAATCACCAGAGATGATATGTACTCCCTCCGTTTCATAATTATTGTCTAGTATGTATTTTCATTTCTAGTTTAAATTGTATTAAAAGTGAAATCTTAAATTACACAATATTTTTTGGACAGAAGAAATATAAGATAAGTTAAAAGATTTATTAACTTGCGCATGTGAACGAAATTAGTTTAAATTACCTATCAAACTCAATGGCACGTGTCATCATTTTTGTGCAATTATTTTACTCCGGGTGGTTGGCAAGTTCCGATTTTTAATTATGGACCATGGATAAAAGCCTGGGAAGTTCAACTCATTTTATATACTATTCTCTAAAGTCTGAATATATCTCACGTTGAGTATTGAAATTTATACTATTTTTATACAAATCTCAAAATTTAGTCTATTTTTGTAAAACAGAAAGTATTGTATAATTGTAACTTCTATCTCTGGAAACAACATTTTCAACTATAATCTTGCCGTTTACTTTTAATTTTGAAGTAAACGTTCAGAGATACTGCAATCTCCTACGCCGCAATGATATGGGTTTAAAAAAAGGAGGAAAAAAAAAAGTTCTTCCCGCGTTCTATTACCTAGTATTTTAAATAATCTCCTCAATAAAATAATTTTAAGTTTACCTTATTAATTACTCCATATATTATTATTCTGACAAACATGACAACTTAAGCTGTATGATTAAGCTTTTGTTCCCCTCAAGTATAATTCAACGAGTGAAAATAATGAGGCTGACCTCACCGATGAGGATAGCACAGGATATGATTCATTCACCCCGAGGGGTAATATGTAATATGAACATACAAGATATCATTATCACCAACATTTTGAATTAGATTAGAGGTCGTTGAAGATGTCAGAATCGACCGGATTATAATAAGTTCATGAACACTAACAATGTGATCATACATTAATGGACATATAACTGAGATTTCACTTTTAATTCAATTTATACTAAAAATAAAAATACAAACTGGACAATAATTATGAGATGGAGGGAGTATTAAATAAATCAATGACGACAGAGTGTTCTTAAACTACCCAGTGTAGAGCAAGTAACAAATATTACAAGCGAAACTATTACACTGCAACGATACTTACGCACCACTTATCCTAAAATGGAAATTCCTACTTTCTCTATGTGTAAGCTAGTGTTTTTTAATTTATTGTTTGTAATTAATAAAACACTACAATTTAAATAAATGTAAACATAGGAATGGCGACAAGCCTTATGCGACGAGATTAGTGTTAAAATATATATTCTCTTTGGTCCTTATTATAAAGCATATCTTAATATTTCTTTTGGTCTTATGTTTAAGGCATTTGATATTTTAAACCTTTTTTTTTTATATAGTGTTCTTATAATTAATCTTTTTTAGTTCTCTTACTTTAATTTGCTTCGACTGTTTATTTGTTTGACGATGTTCCTCTTTTAAATCCTGTTAGGCCTGGGCCGTGGCAAAACAAGGACGGCGGTGGCGGCCGAGGTGGAAGTGGCGGCGGCGGCAACCATGCTAATAATTAATTAGGGCTTCAACCTTGCGGAGGCGGAAGTGGCAGCTACTAATTAACTAGGGCTTCATCCTTTTAATCAAAGTCTCAAATTTGCTTTTGCTTGTCGTTTGGTTTCCTTTTGCGGTTTTGTTCGATTTAGGGCTTGAAATTTGGATGTTGTAGAATTTTTTTTCCCAAAAAAAGAATGTTGTGGATGTTGGGTATATATTATGTGGACAAATCCATTACAATGGCTTTAGATTATGTGTTATCAGATGCATCTTATTGAAATGATGTTGGTTTTCTTTTCGGCTTAGATGTTACCTTCCCTTTGTTCTCTTCCTGATCATGTTTTAATTTATTATCCCTCCTTAGAATTCCAATTAATGGTGTGAATTAGGAATATGCGTATGTTCTCTAATATTTCTACCTTAATCTATCAATATGCTTCCTCTAACTCCCAAAAAATAGTCCATACTAGATTTTCAATTTTGTACTAAAAATAACACAGAACTTAAAATTGGACTTTTTTTTTGGGACTGATTGTAACCATACTAATTATATATGTACTTGCAGGAAGTCTTGTTTGTGTTTTGAACGTTAACCTGTAAACAACGGATTAGGCCAACTCAAAACATACTTACTTTTCTACTTCACAAAACTATAAATTTAATAAAAATTTGATTAGAAAATTGATATTGTTTTCCTTCTTCAACCTGATATTGTCCTAATTTTTCACTTATCAACCATGCTTGCACGCACGATGACTAATTAATGCAACCAAATATATTATTCTAATTAATCAACTCGAGTTTATTCGTGGTGATTAAAAAGAAATATATTATTCTAATTAATCAACTCGAGTTGATCTTCTCTCGGTCCAGATGTAATGAAGCTTGCAACTAAAATGTTCCAGAATATATGAAACCCAAGGTGCAATTCTACGTAATTCAAGTGAATACATGGGTGCTAGTTTTCCTATCTATTGAACAGTATGTAAAGTAATTAATATTGTACGTCTAATGATTATTAATATGGACCTATTGAAATTAAAGCAACTAGTAATAACCAAAATTTTTCGTGCTTTTTCGTCTCACATAGGGTTGTTAATTATGTAGGAAAATTAATCAAAAGAATGAAAAAAGGGAACTTAAAACATGTGCCATGTCTCTCTCTGATCAAACAATAATCATTAAGCATAAAAGATAACAAATGAAGTTAATCCAACATATGCTATCTGAAGCATAATTTTGTCTTTCTCCCTGAATCAAATTCACTGGGAAATTTAGGTTGTTGGAAACCACGCTTTCTGGGGTTCACTCTGACTGGCCGCACAAAATGAGAAGAGCCAATCAGATGCGGGAAATTAAGCCTGGCTTTGACCGCGAATGAAATGTGGAATTTTTCGTTAAGTGAATAGCGCTCTGGCTATCACAATGCACCACATACTTCGCTTGCTTCATGCCAAGCTCTTGTAGAAACTTCTGCAACCAAAGTGCTTCCTTACAAGATTCAGTAGCTGCGATAAACTTTGCCTCTGTAGTAGACAAAGCAACACATTTCTGCAATCTACTCTGCTATGAAACTGCTCCCCCTCCATAAGTCATCAAGTAACCAGAAGTAGACTTCCGACCATCAAGGTCACCCGCCATGTCAGCATCTGTATATCCATCCAACATGGTCTTCCCATTGCCAAAGAAAAGACTCATCTGGAAGTACCCTTAAGATACCTGAGAATCCATTTCACAGCATTCCAATGCTCCTTACTACGATTGGAGAGAAACCGACTAACAACACCAACTGCATGAGCTATGTCTGGCCTTGTGCCAACCATCGCATACATCAGGCTGCCAACTGCCGAAGCATAAGGAACCTTTTTCATCTCTTCCTTATCTTTCTCACTTTTAGGACACTGCGTTTTGCTTAGCTTAATATGCCCTGCAAGTGGAGTTGAGACTTCCTTAGCACCGCTCATGTTAAATCTATCAAGAACCTTCTCGATATACTTCTCTTGAGATACCCAAAGCTTCCCATTCTGTCTGTCACGAGAAATCTTCATCCCAAGGATCTGTCTAGCCGGACCCTAATCCTTCATCGCAAAGGATTTATTCAACTCCTTTTTCAATCTGGCAATCTTTGCAGTATCATGACCAACAATCAACATGTCATCGACATAAAGCAAAAGAATTATAAAATCACCATCAGAGAATTTCTTCACAAACACACAGTGATCGGCTGTAGTCCTTTGGTATCCCTGCCCTATCATAAAGGAATCAAACTTCTTGTACCATTGCCTCGGAGCTTGCTTCAACCCATACAAGCTTTTGTTGAGACGGCATACAAGTTTCTCTTTCCCCTTCTCCTGAAACCCATCTGGTTGCTCCATGTAAATCTCTTCTTCCAAATCACCATGTAAGAAGGCTGTCTTCACATCAAGCTGTTCAATCTCAAGATTCAAGTTGGCTGCTATCCCAAGCAAACTCGGATCGAAGACATCTTTACAACAGGAGAGAATATCTCATCAAAGTCTACACCATTTCTCTGATTGAATCCCTTCACAACCAATCTGGCTTTGTACCTCGGCTGTGGCTGTTCTCACTTGTTTTTAGTCTAAACACCCATTTATTCTTGAGTGCTCTCTTGCTCTTAGGCAGCTTCACCAGGTCATACGTGTTATTCTCATGCAAGGATTTGATCTCATCTTGCATGGCTGCTAACCACTGATCTTTCTGCTCATGACTAAGAACCTTTTTATACGACTCTGGCTCTCCCCCATCAGTAAGCAACAAATATTCATGAGCACTGTACCTGGTGGAAGGTCTTTGAAACCGGTGGTGTCTCTATTTCATTAGCAGGATCATCATCAAACTCACCATCATGCTCTGTCTCAGCTCCCCCTTTAGGAGAATCATCTGATTGTGGAGGAACTGGATCTAGATCAACAGGAATCTCAGATGAAGATTCTGGCATCTCGCCTTTTCCCATATCATCGATGATCTGGTCTTCAAAGAAGATCACATCTCTGTTTTTGAAAACTTTCTTCTCTACAGGATTCCAAAGTCTGTACCCAAAATCATCATTTCCATACCCCAAGAATACACACTGCTTGGATTTGCCATCAAGCTTCGTCCTTTCATCTTTTGGAATATGAACAAAGGCACGACAATCAAAAACTCACAAATGCCTAAATGAGACATCTTTCCCTGTCCAAACTCGTTGTGGTAGATCACCATCCAATGGAACTGAGGGAGATAGGTTGATCAAATCAACTGCTGTCTGTATGGCTTCACCCCAAAAGGATTTAAGCAGCTTTGCATTCGAGAGCATACACCTAACCTTTTCGGTAATAGTTCTGTTCATTCTTTCTGCCACGCCATTCTGCTGCGGAGTCTTCACAGCACTCTTCTGAAGTTTAATGCCATGGTCTCGGTAATACTTCTCAAACGGACTCCTGTACTCACCACCATTATCTGCTCGAACATACTTCAACTTCTTGCCAGTCTCTCGTTCAACTCTAAGGTGAAAGTCTTTGAACACATCTAATACCTGATCTTTAGAGCATAGTCATCAATGAAAGTAACAAAGTACAATGCTCCACCCAACGACCTATCTTTCGTATAACATACATCTGTATGAACTAACTCTAGAGGACTGGACTTTCTAGATGGAGGAGAATTTTGAAAGGAAACCCTATGTTGTTTACCATAGATGCAGTCAACACAAGGTTCTAGAGCAGGACCTTTCATCTCTGGGAGAAATTGCTTCTTACCAAAAATCTGCAACCCCTTAACACTCATGTGTCCAAGCCTTCTGTGCCAGAGATCAATGGAGGCATTGTGAGTCGCATTCACCTCTCCATTCTTCAACTTTGCATTCAACACATACAAAGAGTTCAACTTCTTTCCTCTAGCAATAACAAGATTCCCTCTGGTTATTGTCCAACGACTACCACCTTCAGTGCTATGATAATCCTCATCATCAAGTTTACCAACGGAAATAAGGTTCAGACGCATATCCGGAACATGTCTGACATTCTTCAAGATAAGAGTACAACCTGTATTCGTTACGAATGATACCTCTCCCATGCCGACAACATCGCATGAGGCTTGGTTGCCCATTCTTACACGACCAAAATCTCCAGGTGTGTAAGAGGTAAAGAAGTGTCTGTGAGGTGTCACATGATAAGACGCACCTGAATCACCGAACCAATCACTGTCGTGACTCGCAACATTAATTGTATCATCATCACAGTACACAAATACATCACTGGTAGTTACTACTGCAGTAGTGTCATCATTAGTTGATTCATCCTTCTTGCCTTTACCTTTTCTCGCTGCTAGTTCTCTCTTGAGAACCCTGCACTCCCTCTTAAAGTGCCCATTCCCTTGACAATGGTAGCACACGATATCTTTCTTGGATTTAGACCGTCCCCTGGACTTGTCATTCCGATCACGTGGCCCTTTGCTTTTACTTTTCCCTCTTCTATCTGACTTTTCTGTCACCAAAGCCTGCGACTCAGACTCAATACTCTGCTCTTTTCTTCTGACTTCTTCATTCATCAAAGCCTCTTTGACCTGATCCAAGGTTAAGACACCATCTTGGGTTGACTGATTGACACTATCAAAGTGTCCCAACTGTCTGGAAGAGAACTAAACAATAACAAAGCCTGCACCTCATCATCCAACTTTAAACCTACATTCACAGCTTGGTTCAACAAACCCTGAAACGAACTCAAGTGCTCATTCATGCTAGCACCATCTTTGTACCTCAACTTGGTAATCTGTTTCAGCGCAGATGACTTATTGATGCCGGACTTCTTCTAGTACATATTCTGGATTTTCTCTCAAAGTTCATCAGCTTTTGTTTCTCCCGAAAAGTGATGAAACACACTTTGATCAACCCACTGTGAATATTACCAATAGTCTTCCTGTGCATATCAGCCCACTTTTTATCAGTCATATTACTTGGCCTACCTTCATCCCCTAGAACAGGATCAAACAAATCTTTGCAATACAACAAGTCTTCCATTCTAGACTTCCACATATGATAATTGGATGAAGTTAATTTAATCATCGTACCAGTACCCGATGACTCTTCCATTTTATTGGTGTAACACCTCAACTACTGAACCGTAGCTCTGATGCCACTGTTGTGGCGGAAAGGGTATAAACACAACAAACCACGAAAGCGAACCCCAAGAAAACCTTCTTTCCTACTACCAATAAAAATAAGACAACCAACCAAGCAAAATAATTAAGGAACTGATAAAATAAAGGAGGCACACGAATTTACGTGGATACCCAAATCGGGAAAAACCACGGGACTGTAACAACAGTCAAATCTCCACTATCATAATAATGGAAAAACAGTCTTCACCAACCGGTGGATACACATGACTTCACCCAAAGGTGGATCACAATAATATTCTTTCACACACACCTATCACAAAGTAGGACTGGAAGGATCTAACCAAAAGAGAGCTAAACTGAAAACTAAACCCTAGCTTTCTTTCTTTTTCTCTCGTACAAAAACAATACACGGTTGCCCAAACTTTTCTTCTCTTCTTGGCTGAAAACACATGCCTAAAAAATTATGCCAAAACCTTGCTTTTATAGAGCAAAAAAACCTAAAAACAAAAACCCAATTGGAGTGGGTTTTGTTTCCTAAAAACCAAAGCAAAATTTGGCTTGGTTTTATTTGTTTCCTTGTTGACCCAATTGAGGGAAATACCGGGCCAACACTTTGCTATAGCTGCCTCATTTCAAAAGACATTAATATCATCCACCATAATCTGTTTTGCTTCGACATACGGTTTCTCAAGCAAGTGAAAGTGAAATCAATCTTCCAGATTCTCACGTACCCCAGTAACAATGGGTTAATAGAACAATATGAATTTATAAAGACTTTCAAGATCATATCAGAGCAAACTTTTCCCGTTAATTTTTGGGTGAATTTTGACCGATTTGATAATTTATCCAGTTTGACGGACCCATATTTGGATTTGATTTTACCCCGTATTGGTTGATGTCATGGTTTACATATCATCGAAGTATCAGTTTTACTGGTTCAAATAATTGTTCCTTTTTGCTGCCAAAATTTTTTGGGGTCCTTTTTATCCTCTCGAATTACTTCATTATATGAAGATATAAATTAATCAAAAGAATAAAAGAACTTAATACATGTCTCGGATCAAGAGTGATCAAAATTTAATCACAGAGTTGATCCTAATCAATCTGCAATATGACCGACTCCCCAAAAGAGATCTCGAATTTTGTCCTTTTTCCAGAGTCAAATTCACTCGAAAATTCAGGTTGGTGGAAACCACGCTTTCTGGGGTTCACTCTGACTGGCTGCACAAAATCAGAAGACCCGATCAGATGCGGGAAGTTAAGCCTGGCTTTTGCTCCCCGCATTTGGAAAGCGGCCCGGTCGTAAGCCAACGCGGCGTCCTCGGGTGTCCCGTAAGTCCCCAGCCACATTCTGGATCCTTTCTTCTTCGGGTCCCTTATCTCCGCCGCAAACTTCCCCCATGGCCTCCTCCGGACACCTTTGTACCTCGTCCACTCCGTCGCAGGCGCGTGCTTCCCACTCGCCGCCGCCGCAGAAGAAGACAACTCATGCTGTACCTCCTCCTCCTCCTGCTGTTGGCCGTCGGCGGCGTCGAGAGATTCAGATGTGATCTCCGATGAGTAATTGCTACTATTGCTAGGCATTGCCTCATTTTGTGCTTCATTTTCAAAAAGATGGAAATTTTGGTTGTAATGATCAGGTGAATCGAGGGCGGGCCAAAGCATGTGGGGAAAATCGGAATCATTCAGAAGCTGGGCTTCAATGAATTCCAAGAGGGCCAAGTCATCCGAATTCATGGCTTCCGATTTGGAATTATTTTTCTGGGTTTGATGTTAATCCGACGGGAGAGTTGAATTTTTATGAGTGAGGGAATGATTGATTGTTTTACTGTGGGTTATGTCTGAATGTAAGTTGATGATGATACCACATTTGTTGGCTGTATATATATACAACGGATCTCCACAATATTAAAATATATATATATATATATATATATATATATATATTTCGTGAATGCTTCAGAGTGTTGTGTGGGTCCATTTTGATCTGTAATCATATTTTATTCTAGTACCCTAAAAGGAGATTTCTTGGAAAGGTTCAGCCATTCCGTGGCTTTCTTTGCAGTTTGCGATCTGAAGATACTGACGTTTTTTCTTTTTTGTTGAAGTCTATGAATAAAATATTATTTTTTGCCACGTTTTTAATTATACTCCCAAAAAAAAACCTCAAACCTCAAAGCTTCGTGGAAAAAGAGGGGTGACGTAAGTCATGATGGATGCAACAACAATGGCGATTCCCCACATCAAAAACAGTACGGTATAGTACCATAATTAATCACGGCAGACTTCTTTGTAAAACTTCCCCGGGCCCTTAGTTATTTCCATTTTCTTGTAGTTAAATCCTACGCATGATTTCCGATTGTTAAATGTAGTTCGTGCCTTTTTTCAGGACTACATTATACCTTTGCAAACCGGTCCATATTAGTTTTGATAACCATATTCCCTCAGTTTTGACACCCCCTTTGTTTGTAAGATTACCTTTTCCAATCCGATTTATCATCATTTTCAGATACACAAATTTTTCGGTTCAGAACGTTTTTGAAGTCTTAGAAACTATACCGTGCTCCCCCCTCCCCCCATCCCCTGCCAAATTTTACTATAGATGTAGTTCTCCATTTTTTAAGTACAAAAGCAAATAAGACTATATGGATGATCGATTTTAAGGTTGTACTGCTTTCGTCTTGAAATAATTTTTCATTTGGATTTTTGTTTCTAAAACAAATTATATATAGTAGTAAAAAAATACAAACAAAAGAATAGATACTAAAACTGATCAGTATCATACCCCAACCCCCCAACCTCCCCCCCTTCCCAATCATAAATATTTAGGACTATGACCCGGGATTGATTATGGGTAGGGGTGTTCATGGTTTGGCTCAAACCGGTAAAACTGCTTAAACAGGTCATCGATTCAGATTAGCGGGCGATTTTTAATTGAATTTTAAAACCGGTGAATGTGAAAATTGAAAACCGGTCATACAGGTCCACATTACGATTTGACACTGTCAAATAGTCTGTCAAACCGGACCGGATCGTATATATATTATTAAATAATAATATAATGATAAGTTGTCATTTCTCTTCTTTGAATCGAAGATATAGTAATTTTTTTTGGTTTCACGGTTTAGGCTGCTCCACTCTGATATTCATTGGAGAGGTCAAGTTTCACTAAATTTTTTTCTCCCATTTTTTAATTTACGACAGAAACAATGTTCAATTTATAGCCCAAAACGGAAAAGTCCAATTAGAAGCCCAAATCGCCCAAACCAAAGCATTCAAAACGGATTGAATTGGTCCGGTTTAAATATCAATCTGGTCCGATTACGATTTGAAAATTTTAAAAATCGTAAGTAACGGTTTGCTTACGGATTAATAGCAATCCAGACCAATTCGGTCCGTGAACACCCCTAATTATGGGAATAAGGATGCAACAATGTGAGAATTTTACCTCTTGAAATGGTCATTTTACTCAAACACCGATTGCACAATATATAATGGTTTAGGACTAATAAGTATCCCCTCCATCTTAAATTTCTTTCCCTGTGTTGATTGTACTATTAAACATGGTCCAATTGGTCATAAATAAAATACGTATAATATTTTCCTTCTTTTTTTAAAAAAAAAAAATTTCGTATGTTTGTTTCTCCCTTGCCACATGATTTATACATAGACATCTGTTACTAAAACATCCTTCTTTTTATTTTTTTCAAAAAAACAAAAACAAATTAAGAATGAAAGGAAAATTTAAGTACATTAATTAACATCCTCATAACTTTTGTACATGAGAGATGAGACGATATATAAGAGGTTGACTTATAATAAAATCATCACCCAGCTCAACTATAGCTAGCCGTGTGTTGAAAGTTGAAACAACCTGAAAATCCTTACAATGACGGACCGGAGCTAGCGAGCTTCTTCCTTTTAGGACTATCATCATCGATATTTGTTTCCGATGATATTGACCGCCTCCTCTGGCCGACCCTCTCCGGCGGCGCCTTCATGTTGTCCTCAATCAGGTGGGGAAAATTCAGCAAAGCCCGGGAACCCCGCATTTGGAACGCCGCCCGGTCATAAGCCAGCGCCGCATCCTCCGGCGTCTCGTACGTCCCCAGCCAAATCCTGGACCCTCTCTTTTCCGGGTTCCTTATTTCCGCCGCAAACTTCCCCCACGGCCTCCGCCTCACACCTCTATACCTCCTCCACTCCTCCGCCGCCGTCGACGCCGGCAGCGTGTGGTTTCTAACCGACACCGCCACCTCCTCCTCCTGATAAAAAGTGGTTGGCGGTGGTGGTGGTGAAAAAGCATATTCGGCCCCCATATTATTCATATCTGGGATGGTGTAATTATCATAAAATGTTGTACTGATTACCGGAAAAATGTCGGAAAAAGTAGTATCGGTTATAAGCTGCTGGTGAATTGAGTCAAGGAAGGCAAGATCAGTGTCCGTGATCATTTTTTTTTTTTTTCCCTTTTGGTTTCCCTTTCTTTATAAGCCTCTATGTTATAATCACTTCTTGTGGGAAATTATGAAAATGCTCAGATGGAATTACTTTCATTATATAAGAAGTAATTTAATTTAGCATGTGAAGGATATTATTTTAGTTCACCTATCGAAATCAAGGGCACGTATCATATATAGGGATAATAAGCTAATTATTTACTTCAGGGTGGTTGTGTTATATATATAATTATTTTTTTTTTCTGTTTTTTCCAGTGGAAAAGCTTGAAAATTCATTCATTATTTTAGTCATGTGATGTACATGGCTTTTTGTCCTTAATTATTAGTATTTTATTTGCTAGGTGCCTTTTGTTCCCTTCAAAGTCCAGTAACATCTTCTTAATCCAGAAACAAACCATTTTTTTAACTATAGACTTGTCGTTTACTTTTAATTTTAAATTAATTTTCGGAGATACTGTAATCTCCTAAGCCGCAATGATGGGCCTTTTCTTTTTCTTTAATCTTTCATTGGCTACTATTTTAAATTATCTTCTTAAAAAATTCTTTTTTCTCTCTGGTCTACCTTATTATATAATGTGAGGAAAACATGATGGCAAAGCTGCCTGTGTATGATTGATATCTTTTGTTTTCTTCATGTATTCAACAGTTAGTAACAATGAGCCTGACCTCATCGATGAGGAGAGCATAAAATGATTCACCCGGTTATTACACATATTTTATTAATCAGATAGTACATGATTTTAATTTGAGTAGAGATCATTCAAAGACATTGTTCTGATTTTCAGTTTTTTTTTTTTTTTGGGGAATTGAACTTAGTTGCACGTCGTATTTTCAATTTTGGCAATGATATAGGTTGGTTAATCCTTCGTGAAATAAACCTCTCGAAGATTATTAATTAATTAGCTTTCATCTCCGACCCAGAATTACTCTAGTTTATTGCATTACACCGTCTACTCTGATCTTATTACAAATCACTTACTGGATATATCTCATTCAAAGTGTTAGCTAAATATGTCAAGTCATTTGTAATAGCTAGATATGTTTTGTTTTTACCAGTCTAACTACAATATTAACGCGTCCCGTAAGTATATGCTATAATTGGGATGGAAGGATAGTTTCGTAGCTTGGAGGTTCAAAATATTGGTATATTCACTTTTATTTGAAAAGTAAGACAAATATAACTTGTGTAAAACTAAAACCATCATATATCATCATCCTAAGATTCTTTTTTCACTTAACACATGTACTTTGTAAGTTGTGCCTTTTCTTGTTATTGTGGAGTAGGTAGGATTGATCTATGAATTTAATTAAAACAAACGCCATGACATATAAAATCAGCAAAAACCTTCTGCTTAATGAAAAATTACGTACTATTAATCCACATGTGGAATATACTAATACCATTTCCAAAGTATACTCTTTTTCTCTGCGACCATTCAATGGCACCGACCATCCAGGGGACAAATAGTCAATATTCGTTCGGAAGATTAGAGAAATATTCTCTAATCAAATCCGCTTCATAAGGCCAAATATGATGACGGGCATGGTGTTTGGCACGAGCCACACTGGTAGTAATTTTTTTTTTAACTCCATAAGGAAAACATCATAATACTAATTAGGTTACATATGAAACATTTGGTGTACTAACTATATATATAACATCAAAACACATGAGAAAAAATAGTTATATAAAAGATGTGATTTCGGAGAACATCTATTTAATCTGATGAACGGCAGTCAATTTTTGTTAGAAAATTAAACGAATATGTGAATTATGTTTGTCACTTAGGAAACTTGTAATTAATTTGTTAGAAGGTCTTGAACCATGTGATTTTCTAACAACTAGAACCCTACTGAAAATATGAGCAGTATTTCTAAGGTCCTTAAGCTTCCTTTTCAACAAAAATATATAACAAAAAGAACGAAAGAAAAAGAAACAAGAATTCTATGTCGGAGAATTAAATCTGCATTGATCCTCTATAAAAACCATTCATGTCTCAGAAAAATAGTCCACATTGAGTTTTGAAATTTAAACTGTTTTTTGGACAAATTTTAAAACTCAATGTAGTCTATTATTTTGGGACAGAAGTAATACATATAATTCAAACACATTGTTAATTTTCAAGAAAATTGTATAGGTCGATGAGAAGTAACACTTGAACCCCTTACTCATTAAAATTTCCTAGGTAGCTAGATATGGTCGATGCTGTATACATTTTTCATTTAACAGAAAGTAATTGAATTCCGACATTTTAATAATCAATTCTTACCAACGGGCCTGATTTTGCAGATTTTGATGGCACTGATTTTGCGGGAAGTCTTCTTTGTGTTTGGAACATTAAGCGGTAAACAACGGGCCTCAACTCAAACTCATACTAGTATCTTTCTACTACTTCACAAAACTAAAAATCTTAAATATTTAAATAGGATTCGGTTAAGAAAATGATTTGTTTCTTTCTTGTCCTAATTTTTCACTCACCATCGATGGCTAATTAATGCAAGGAAATACTCCATAGGTTCCATAATTATTGTCCAGTTTAGGTTTTCATTTTTAGTTCGAATTATACTAAAAATAAAATCTCAAACTGGACAATAATTTTGGGACAGAAGGAGTATATGATTCTAAATTTGATTGGACAATAAAATCCCATAATTATTCTAAATTTGTTTTTCTGGGTTGATGTTAATCCGACAGGAGAGTTGAACTAGCTATTTTCAGCGAGTGAATTAATGATTGATGGTTTTACTGTTGTATATGACTGAATGTAAGTTGATGATGATGAAGATTCAGTCATCAGTGGCTCACTTGTGCAGTCTGCACTCTGAAGATACTGTCGTTAATAAAATACTATTAATTTGGCCACGTTTTTTTTTAATAAAATCATCGGAACCTCAAAACCTCAAAGCTTCGTGGAAAATGAGGGAGTGACGTAAGTCATGATGGATGCAATTTTCGCAACTATGGCGATTCCCCACGTCGAAGGAGCAAGTACGGCATAGTACCATAATCAAGGCTAGAGTTCTTAATCGGTAGTAAATACTCCCTCGGTTCTTGTTATAAGACATTTTGATTTCATTCTAAGTTTTACTTAGTATGTCTTTTTAATTCAAATAAAAATTTTAAAAGTATTTCATAATAATTAGGAGAACACAACGAATGTGAAAATATATTTTTAAGGTTTTTTTCCCAATTAAAAAAATATCTCAACATTTATCTTCCAATTTTATGTCTCTCAAAGTATTATATATACATTTTCCGTTGCCCCCAATTCAATTTTTTCGTAAGAGTATAACTATTATTTCAACCTTTCAGTTATTGACTAAGACGATGTTATATAATGACAATTTGGTCATAGGTGAGTGCGTGCGCGTTCTCCCTAGGGTGTTGAATAATAAACCTGCGTCAATTATAAACTTTAGTTAAGCCGGTAAATGCCTGTATTAACATTTTCCCCGTACAAGTTCAATATGAAAATTCAATATTTTATACTGGTAAATAAGATATGCGATCAGTTTCGTACGTAGAATTAAAAATGCTAGTGTTATGACCTAAACCCATTCCAGGTATTGAAACAGAAACATTTTAACTGTTTTCCCACAATCATAAATAGTTAAGACTACTTCCTCCATTCACAAATAGATGTCGTTGAAGGAAAAACCAAATATTCCAAAATAGATGTCGTTTTCACAAATTGATGCATATTTTTTTATTTTTTTCCAATATTACCCTTACATTCAATGTAGTGATGTTTAATGTAAAATTGTATTAGAACTGAATTTTATTGGGCCTACAATTGAATTAAGAATAAATGAGGGTATTATAGTATTTTAACAAGATATTTATTGCTTTCTTAAACTTTGTGAAATCTCTCCAGTAACATCTATTCGTGAATGGGGGAAGTAATTAATAAGTTTCACACCACTCTTTCCATCTCGAAACCTTGTATTATAATCCATTTAAAGACCGAGAGTGTATACTCTTTTAACAATTTGTCGCATACATTGTCCCATTTTAGGCACTACAGACATCTTCTATGCTCTTAGTTTTCTGTCATTTTAGTTTAGTTTGTTTTGTGTTGTTTGTTTCTCCACATTGTTTAAAGAAGAAGATTATATATAGTTATATATTTTCTCTGTTTTAAAATAACTATGTACTAAATACGATTTCAACATCTAGTACAATTTATGTTACAAGTGAGAATTTAAACTGGATAATTATATCTGGACATGAAAATAAATAGGTATGTTATCAAAAAGGCAAAACACCCTTTTGGGTTTATTTTTATTTTTTTTTTAAGAAAGGGACGTACATTAACATCCTCTTAATTTTAGTACTACATGAGAGTTGACTTTATATTAAATCACCCCTTAAGTAGGGGTTGAATGTTTGAAACTACGGGCGAACCCTAAATCCTTACATTGACGGACCGGAGCTAGCAAGCTTCTTCCTTTTAGGAGAATTATCATTATCAGTATCACAATTTGTTTCCAATGATAGAGTCGACCGCCTCCTCTGGCCGACCCTCTCCGGCGGCGCCTTCATGTTGGCCTGAATCAGGTGGGGAAAATTAAGCATAGCCCGGGAACCCCGCATTTGGAAAGCCGCCCGGTCATACGCCAGAGCCGCATCCTCCGGCTTCTCATACGTCCCTAGCCAAACCCTGGACCCTCTCTTTTCCGGGTTCCTTATTTCCGCCGCGAATTTCCCCCACGGCCTCCGCCTTACACCTTTGTACCTCCTCCACTCCTCTGCCACCGTGGACGATGGCGGCGCATGGTGTCTAACCGTCACCGCCGACTCAGTACTTCTGTTATCCTCCTCCTCCTGATATAAAAGAGTTGGCGGTTGGGGTGCTGAAAATGCATATTCCTCCATATTATTGCTATATGGGATGGTGTAATTATCGTAGAATGTTGAACTTGTTACCGGAAAAATGTCGGAAAAAGTAGTATCAGTTGCAAGCTGCTGGTGAATTGAGTCAAGAAATGCAAGATCAGTGTCTGTGATCATTTTTTCTTCTTTTGGTTTCCCTTTCTTTAAAAGTCTCTAGGTAATAATAAATTCTTGTGGGAAATGATGAAAAAGCTCGGATGGAATTACTTATATAGAAAGTTCAAAGGCTTAATGTAGCATGTGAATGGGATACTATTTTAATTTTACCAATCAATATCAAAGGGCACGAATAGGGCTAGTTGTGTTTTATATATTTTTGTCCAAATTTTTTCCACGTATAGGACTTGAAAATTAACTCATTATTTTGGACATGTGATGTACATGAGACATGGCCTTTTGTTCTCATTAGTTTTTAATTGCCAGGCGCCCTTTTATTCCCTTCAAAGTCCAGTAACATCTTCTTAATCCAGAAACAAACAATTTTTTAAACTATAGACTTGTCATTTACTTCTAATTTTCAAGTAATTTTCAGAGATACTGTAATCTCCTAATACGTAATGATGGGCCTCTCTTCTTTTCTTTAATCTTTGATTGGGCAGTATTTTATATTATCTTTTAAAAAATTTGTTTTCTTTTTTGGGTCTACATTTTTATAATGTGAGGAAAACAGGTTGACAAAGCTGCATGTGTATGATTGATATCTTTTGTTTTCCTCATGTATTCAACAGTTAGTAATAATGAGCCTGGCGTCATCGATAATGAGAACATAAAATTATTCACCCGGTTGTTACACACATTTTATTAATCAGAAACATTTCAAATTAAGTAGAGATTGTTCAAAGATATTGTTATGGTTTTCTGGTTTTTGGGGAATTGAACAATTAGTAGCATGAGAAGTATTTCTAAGGCCCCTAAGCTTCCTTTTCGATAAAAATCTATAATAAAAAATGAAAGAAAAAGAAACAAGAATTTCATGTTGGAGATAAATCTGCATCAATCCTCCTTATAATTATGTATTACTCCCTCCGTCCCATAATTATTGTCCAGTTTGGATTTTCATTTCTAGTTCAAATTGTACTAAAAGTGAAATCTCAAATTGGACAATAATTTTGGGACAGAGGGAGTATAATTCATAAGCCCAGAAAATTGTACAGTCAATGTGAAGGAACACTAGAACCCCGTGTTCATTAAAATTTCCTAGCTAGCTAAATATGCTCGAACCTATATATTTCTCATTTAACAAAAGTAATTGAATTCCAACATTGTAATAATCAATTCTCCCCGCCTAGATAGAACCCTCCCATCCAATTGTATATTTGTATTAAAAAAATCAATATCATAATTGGATACTCTCATTCTCCCAAAGTTTGAAGCTTAATTACTTATTCTGAAATTAATGCAATAAACAAGATAATCATTTTAGGACAGAGTATAAAGAAATAAATTGTCAATATTGAAAGATCGGTTTCATGTGTTGAAATTCTAATTATTAGAGTCCGAGTTACTTCTTTTGTGCAAAATGATGTAAACTCTCAGCTTGATGAGATCAAATCTTCCAACCCGATTGTACCCAAAAAAAAAAAAACCGTACTTATTGACTTGCCTTTGGGTGTTTTAAGTTCTGAATTTGTTACTATTATAGATTAATTAATTTAAAGCCACGGCGAATTTCACTTTGAGTTCATATTCAACAGGTAGTAACAGTATACATAACAGCCTCTGCTTTGAGTTAGTTTTTAGATTGTGCGAGTAATATTTATGCGTATGTTATTACCTTAAACACTCCCTCCCCCCGCCCAAAAAAAAAAGAGTACCCTAATTAGTTTTCTTTTTCTTCTTACTCTTTCGTTTTTGGATCAGTAGCATACGTACTATTCAAGGGACTCGTGCCAACCACCAAGTACTATTTTAGGTTCTTTTCATAATATCATAATTTGGCTTGTCAGGCGAACTATTATTTAATTGGAGATTGATTTCCGAATAATACACCGCATATCATCATGCCATCAAATGATCCTTTAAACTAATGAAAAAGTATTGTGCGCAGCATGTGTACCATTATTTAGTACAACGATCGAATATTATGATTCCTATTAATGTCGTGGGTACTTTTTTTTTTATAGATATTTTATTTTCTTTTCGATTTTTTTTAATTTTTAATTATGGTACAATATTACATAATCTTACGTGATACAATTATACTAATATGGCCGGCGGAGGCCAAACGAGATGTTTCTGTTTCAAATGGACTCCTTGGTAGTTTGTTGTTGTGATAAAAGTAACATTTTGGGGCGCATAGAAACCGGAACCAAAATTAGAAACACAAAGTTGGGAAAAAAGTGTACTCCATCTTCTCATCATCATACTTGTAATCCACCTACTTCATCTTGGTGTGCAAATGAATGTAGTTTTTAACCATTTATGGAGTTTGCAAATCAGTTTCTCGTGCATTCCATGTTAACGGGATCGAATGATACATATCTATCCGTATAAGTTAACACATCAAACACCGAGGGTTTCGTATAGGATCCAAACACCGAAGGTTGGACTTGGATGGGCTACGCACCAACCTCTTTCATGGGTTTGAATTTTCCTATCACTCTTCTTGGAAACATATATCCTTTTTGAGACTGGATTTTCAATGCTGAAAAATTTCATCTCTCCTGAACCTCACCATTTATGGGGTTGCTGCTGATCACCAGAAACAACCCTTGAGATTAATTATGAGCGCTGAGAATTTAGGTTCAAATTAAGGGATTTAACACCTTTTTATTGAATAAGCAACATAACCCATGTATATTACTCAATTTTTAATCTTTGCAAAATTAATCTCTTAACGGTATACTATACCCTCAATGTGTACATGAAATTAAAATCCGGTTTGCTGCATATTGAAAGATTCCACCGACTAAGGGTATCCCACAAAACACATCAGAATCAAATTAAACTAATCGAAATGATTTAGGAAGGGGTTCATCATATCACTATGACTATACAGGAAACTTATGAGAGTTTGATATATGAGTTTGAACATCATATTAAACCATTCAATTAAGGAGTGATTGAAAACTGTGAATATGATGCCATGTTCAACTTTTGGAGATTCAAACAACTTCAGATTGGGCTGTATATTGTAACTGGCTTCTTTTTCTCATATTCGTCTACATAAACCTACACAAATAATTTATCATTATATGATACAGTAGAATAAGAGAAACACCTAGCTACAAGATAGGTAGCTACAACCAGAATGGAGTTGTATAGATCCATTAATTAACCTTATGCTTATTAGATCTCAAATTTACCCTTCTTTCCAGATTGGACTTTCGTTGACCAAGATGGTGAAGAAAACGCAGGTTGCTGACCACGCTTCCTGGGGTTCACTCTAACAGGCTCTACGAAATCAGGAGAACCAATCAGATGCGGGAAATTAACCCTAGCTTTTGAGCCTTGCATTTGAAAGGCCGCCCGGTCGTACGCCAGCGCAGCATCCTCCGGCGTCTCGTAAGTCCCAAGCCATATCCTCGACCCTTTCTTCATCGGGTCTCTTATCTCCGCCGCAAACTTCCCCCACGGCCGTCTCCGAACGCCCCGGTATCGCCTCCACTCCGCCGGTGGCGCACGCTGCTGCTGACGGCCGTCCAGACTTTCAGCCGTCTCCGACGAGGACTGAATGCTACTAGGGCTCGTACAAGCATAGGAATCGGCTTTTTCATTTTCATCATGAAACATCGGCTTAATGTCATTAGTATAGGTATCGAGTTGCAAAAACAAATCGTGGAAGCTGGAATCAGTTAGAAGCTGATTTTCAATGAATGCCAAGAGGGCTATATCTTCTTCAGAATCCATGGTTTGGCTTCTTTGAGTTAATCAAGAGAACTTTGAGGTTTTTTTTTTCCGATCAGGAGAAGTTAGCGAGTGAATGAATAATTGATTAAAGAGGTTTTGATGGAGAAGATGAGTGACTAAACAGTTATTATCTGGCTATATATATAGATTTCTTATTATTATACATAAGGACCTCCAGAATTTTAAAAGCAAACACCATTTAGGCATGGCAATTAATATAATATACTTGCGCGTCCCTGTTCGGTGTAGTCATCCTTAAAGACTTTTGGAGACTTTCTGCGAAAAATATTCAATTTAATAAGTCATATTTGCTCATATTTACATATGTACTAGTACTATTTGATAAAACTTTGTTTTCTCTATAAATAGTAATTATCACGTTCTTTTCACTTTTTAAAATTTGTTGTAGCATTTTTTTTTTCTTTTTGTTTCCAAGGAATATTATAATTAAGTAGTAAAGGCGAGCTTCGAGGAAATTAAGTAAGTCGTACAGTAGATTATTGCTACAAATAGAAAGGAACAATTAAGGTAAACTCCCCCACACACGTTGAACATCACAACCGAGGCAGAGATTCTGAGTTCTCTCAAATAGCACCAAAAATAGGATCAAGTATGGCTGTTACCTGAATTACGGCTGTGGCTTCAGTTGTCACAAAGTAATTGGCGGTGCAGAGAGGTCATATTATAGCCAACAAATTTGTGAATAGTGGTAGTAGTATATAGCCAACAAATTTGGTGATAATGATCAATGAGATAATATTAATAGACAACATTTTAGAAGTAGTCTTTGGTTTTGGGAAATTTGAATTGGACAGCCAACTGAAAGTATACAAAAGACAAATTTGAGGTCTCTCTCCTTTTATTTTAATTACTCTAATAGCAGTTGTGTGTGTGTTGCCTCCGAACGAAGAGTCCGTCGCAACGATGCTTCCGCCCGCCGCGGAAACGAAACCGTACGGATCAGCAAAAGTTGAAGTTTTGTGAGACAAGCAAATTGAATCCCAATCTTAGTTTAGGAAATAAAGTTGTTATCCTTGGTAAAATGTTTATTCTGTTCTAAAGAAATAGTCAAGTTTCTAAAAAAAGAAGTCAAAATTAATTTAATTAAAACAAGTTAAATATCTTCATGATAATTTACAACCAAACTATAATGTTTCGGTTGCCTATCTATCAGAATCTTGGATAATAAGTTAGGTTAAAAATAAAAATTTTGCAGGATAAAGAGGATTATATTTAAATGTTTTTTAGATGATGAAAGTTTCACTTATGAGTAACATGATGAAAGTTAAAATTAGAATTTTAACATACATTTTTATTTTCTAAGACGTGGTAAGTAACATTTCAATTGATAATCTTCAAGCACCTTTCAGTTCATTTTTTATATGTATCATACTTGTAAATTGCTCCAATATGACCACCCAACCACCCCCGGAAAAAAAGGGGAGAAAAAAAAGCTTCCCCGCACATTTTTCACAGGTTCGGGTCACACCATAGGCACTTTAAAGTGTCTTTACTGCAGGAAGCATTGTGACAAGGCCTAGCCACCCTCTTACTCACATGCTGATTCCCCAAAGAAAATGCAGTTGAAGTCCAGTTCGGTTGGTTTGCGCAGCAGACCACTGAAGCAGCTATGACGGTGAATGGAGCAAAGCGTGCTAGTTGCCGCAAGTAGGAGATCTGTACATCTTTGAGCAATAGCAGAAGGCTTGCACAGGAGTCGTAGTTGTAGTACTAGGGTATTTGTAGATCTGTGTAATATTCTAGGTATCTCAAATTGTAATACTTGTACTAAAAAAAGAAATTGACCGGAAAAAACCGACATGTTTAGTGCTTAGCACAATTACTCACTCTGCAAGCTTCTATTAAAGTTCGAACGGAGAGAGCAGTGGCGGAACTAAAACTTTTAGACTGGAAAGCCAATATTATAACAATGGCGAACCACTTAGAAGCATATTAAAGTATAAAAAAAAAAATCGTCGTCCTCGTCAAAATTTTCATGCCCTGACAAGAATATCCCGTCAAAATTAGTTAATTTCCCATGTGTAAAGAAAAAAACATCAAAGATTGTAAGTATATACTACTGATAAATAACCCATAATTAAAAAGATTAATTTATTCAATTAGAGTTATCAACTTACGATAATTCATATTTAGATTAAGTTAAAAAGAACACATACAAGATTGTGCCTAGAGAGTGAAAAATATGTTTTAGAATGGCAACTTCAGCCCACCTAAGTCTCATCATTTAAAATAAGACCAGTCAAACTATCAAAATGGGCTTGGCTTTATGAATGAAGAAAAGCCCAACTTTAATGAACATAACCTTTCACTAGTTCATCTTCTTCAACATTGTCATCGACCGTAAAACAGAACTATAAGGAGCGGCTGGTAACACCAACTAAGCTATTTTTCGGCTAGTCGGAGGGTCAACTGACCCTCTTGACCCCACTTAGTTCCGCCTCTGGGAGAGAGTGATATTTTCTTGACACAATGCGTCTTTGTAATTATACTCTTCATGTTTAAATGTACGAATAAATAACATTTATTATACAATTAACTATAAGTATTTGTAACTAATTTCTCCAAACATGTCAATACATTTACCATTAGTACCTTTTTTTTTTTTACTTGTAGACGGATTTAATTATTTTTTTCTTTTCTTGTTCACCCTGTTTCCCCCTCTCTATGTTGTTTTTTTTAATGGTTTTTTTAAATCTTTTTTAGTTTGAAGATGTGTGTGGATAGAAATAAAAGTTGGGAGCTGCACAAGATGATGAAGAAGAAGACAAAGAAGTGAAAGGGGAAAAAAAATTATCTTTTTTGTTATAATTAGTGTGTAAGCCGTTTTTTTGTTTTCTCTAGTTTGAAGTCAAACCTTTTTTTTTTTTTTTAGATTTTCAAGTGTTTGTTGACAATACATTTTATTCAATGTAGTTTATTGCAATTTGCAAATCCTACTTAAATTATGCTAATTTTGTCGTGCTCTTTAATTTATATTGTTACTATGCCACCATGTTTCTTAAATTTTTAGAAAATGACTGAAAGTCTTTCATTAGTGGTTAATATGGTTCATGTGATATCATTTATTTACTTTGGTTATAAAATCTCACCTGCTAGCTATGTTAGGAAAACTTATTTAAAAGAAGATCTTGAACTACTTTACTTATACCCTAACTAGAATTAATGTTGTCTTCAAATACCGAAGAAAAAAAAAATCATTTTGTGTACGATAAGTTGATCGATCACCAAGAACTAATATAGTATACATAGAGATAATCTAAAATCAATCACTTGAATTGCACTAGTATTACCTATTCGTTCTTTTAAAGTCAACCGTATCTATTGAAATATATTAGGGGATTACCGATTCTTCATTTTTTTTTTTTTTGGCAAGTTTTCTTTCCATCAAAGTCAAGACGTATACCAATGGCTTTTCTTGGGTTTTTTGTTAGTTGTTTGAGATACTTGCTTTCCCATAAAAGTAATATAATGTACACCTTAATTCCACACTAGTAATACAAAATACATATAGATTCAAAACCCACGATTAAACCATCAATCAATCTATTGACCATGCATAATAATTTCAATAACTCGACCACAGAATAAACTTATCCTCCAAAAAACTCAGTTATGAGTTTAAAACACAAGATCATTTTGTAATATTCCCAACATGCTTCAATTAAACATATATATCCTTCATTCACTATCTAAGAATTGTATACAAAAAAAAAAAAAATATTTTTGGATATTAAGATTTGAATTTGAATTTTGAAATTGGATTCCAAACTGCAAAATATATAATGGTACCATTGTATCACATTAAAAATAATACTCCTACTAAATATCATGAGTTATGTCTTACATCAAAATATCAAAATTATAGTGCGTGTAGCTAGAAGAAATTAAGGATATGTCATGATGAGGTAGTTCGGGAAATAGTTATAGCATAGAAGAAAAAGGTTGAAATGTTAGCCTTAACCTAGATACACGCGAGAGTTAAGGAGTTATATTACTACTATTACAATAAAAGAAGATTGTTTATAGGTAGATATACAATATTTTTACAACAACTACGTTCATGGTTTTGGAATTTTTCATCTTCAATATTACAACTTACAACAACATGTGTGCATAGATAGTTCAAAACTATGAGCACCTATTGCTCTGGCTATTGATTTCAACTTCATATACTTTAATGTGGTAGATGGAAGGCCACCAAATACTTATATATATAGTAATGAACTTCATATCTCTCGTTAATTATGAGCAAAGATTCGCCAAATTGCATACTCGCATTTTCTCTCTTTATATACAAGACTTTGTCTCTCTGCACATTCTTTATGAACACTTCGTCATTAACTATATGATGGGGTAAGTAAAAATCGCTTTCTTCATTTTTAAACTTTAAACTCTGCAGCTACAGATGCACGTCTCTCTTCCCAAACTAAAAAACACTCGCAACCTTTGCAATTTGTCATCCCACCATTCTCTTAATTTCTTCCTCTTCATATTAGATTCGCTTTAAATATCAACTGAAACTTCTCAGGATTTCGATGGTATGATAGCAGAAGCAATGCAAGTATACTGGAAGTGCACGGATAGTGAGAAATTCAAAAAATTTGGGAAAAAAAAAACTTGTTCAAAGTAGAACCAGAAGATCTACCACTCCCAAAGACAGTGTTCTGTCAGTATTCTATCTTTTCTATCTTGTCTGGGAAAAAAAAAGAAGAGAGGTCAGAAGTTGATCGTTGTTTTGATTATTTTCTGAGTGATCAATTCGTCTTATTTTTTTTATATATAATTCCTTGATGTATATCTTCCCTAACTACCTCCGTTGTTATACATTCTACCTTGTTTTGATTGTATTCATTGTTCTTTTTTCGTTTTATTTTGGTAAGGTGAAGACATGAGATCCAAGACTTGTAGTGAGCTATTGGATCCATCTTTAAAAAATTGGTGAGGATGACAAAGGACCTTCTCGACCATGACTCTTTTCTCAGTTCTTATGGTAGGAGAATATATTTTTCTTTCTAGATATAGTTTCCAAACGATTTTAGGGTTCCTCCACTATTATTATTGGATTTTATTTTTGACTGTATCTGATTTCTTTGTCCTTCCATTATCAATTGTCATCGAGCTCTCAATCATCAAAGCAGGTATTGATCGGACTTTCATTGACATTAAGAACGCTACGTGGTTTCAAGTCCAATCGTACTGACACCCACCGATTCTGTCTTGACCTCTTGAATGCTACCATTGTGGATTCACGAAAGAACTGACCCGCCAAGCATAATATATATAGAAGTTCATAATCATAACTCATGATGGGGTTCCATCTGAAATTCCAAACTGGGTTATCTTTATTTCAACTATTTGGTCAGATTTAGGTGAACTTCTTGAGTTTAATCCATATTTGGGAAAAAATTATAATTTCGTATCAAATGTATGAATAAATAATATTGATTATACATTTAATGATTAGTATTTGTCACTAATTTCCCAAAAAAAAATGTCATTTTTTAAACGTGAATATCTATTTCTTTACCTGCAAACAGACTTAATTCTTCCTTCTTGTGTGTTCACCATTGTTTTCCCCTCCATGTGTGTGTGTGTGTGTGTTCTTTAGTTGAAGTTGAACCTTGTTTTAAGTTTTTCATATTTATGTTTATGTTTTGCTAGTATTTTTAATCAAGCATATTGCTTATTGCAATTTACACAAATCCGACTTATGTTAATTTTGGCGTGCTCTTTAGTTATATTAGTATTTGCACATTGTTTATTAAATATTAGCAATGGGCTTAATGTTTTATTATTAGTGGTTGACATGGTTCAAGTGATATCATTTATTTTTATTATTTATCTTGGTTTTAAAATCTCTACCTACTAGCTAGGCAAGGAAAACTTATATAGCATTTAAAAATGATGGTAAACTGCTCTAATTATACACTAGCTAGAAATAATGATGTCTTTTAAATACTAGAGAAGGAAGAAAAAAAATAAAAAAATCACTTTGTGTACGATCAGTTGACTGCTCCCCAAAAATTAATATCGTATATATAGAAATGATAAAATTTAGACACTTGATTGCAATAGGATTACCAATTCTTTCTTTTAAAGCCAACCGTATCTATTGAAATATATTAGGAGACTACCAATTCTTCAATTTTTTTTTGGCAAGTTTTATTTCCTCCAAACTCAAAACATAAATTAATGGCTTTTTCTTGGTATATTTTGTTAGTTCTTTGAGATATTTGCTTTCCCATAAAAAGAATATAATATACAACATAATTCCACACTATTAATACAAACTACATACAAATTTCAATATCCATAATTAAACCATCAATCAATCTAACGACCATGCGTAATGAATCTAAACAACTCAACCACGGAATAAGTTATCATCCCAAATTCTTTGATATGAGTTTAAGAATTATGATCATTCTATAGTATTCTCTACATGTTCCAATTGAACATATATATATATATATGTATATATGTATATTCTTCTTTCACTAGGTAGGAATTTCAATTTCACCAAAATTTGTTTTGGATATTCTTCTAAGATTTAAATTTCAATCGTGAAATTGGATTCCAAACTGCAAAATATATATAGACCGTTGCATGACATTAAAATAAATACTCCTAGTACGTATCATGAGTTATGTCTTGCAACAAAATATGAAAATTAAAATGGTTGTGGCTGGAAGGAATTAAGGATATGTCATTAATGAGGTGGTTTAGGAGTAACTATGGTAGAGTCGAAAAACTTGAATTGTTAGGCCTAAGTTAGATATACACGTGAGAGTTAACAATTTATATTACTATTACTAGTATAAAAGAATATTGTTTGTAGGTAGGGATATAATTATTTCTACAATAACTACGTACGTAATTCTAGAATTTTCATCTTCAATCTTACAACTTGCAGCAACCCATAGATAGATAGTTTAAACCTAAGAGTTGCTCTGGCTGTTGACATCAACTTCAAATACGTCAACGTGCATGGTAGAGAAACGGCCATTAGATACTCACATTACAATGATGAATTCCATATCTCTCGTTTTTTGCGAGTAAAGATTCACCAAATTGCAAACTCGTATTTTCTCTCTTTCTTTATGAAACTTCATATCCTTCTATATTCTTTATGAACAGTTCTTTATTCATGGTATGGTGTGGTAAGTGAAAAATTCACTTTTTTTTTTTTCATTTCAAACTTTGAACTTTTCAGCTATTTGTGCATGTATTCTTCTTCATACTCTGTGTATCCTCATTTTTTTTTATTTCGTTCGTCCCGAGCACCCTTTCCCCGGAAAAATCTACTTTACAATAGCTCCAACTTTTTTTAGTGCAACAACATATCCAATCTATTTTAATAACATAATGACCCCCTAATTGGTTGCTAACTTTCCCGATAACATTATATCTTTGCATATCTATTATCTTTTGCTACACAATAATGGGTGGTACATCTATTATACAATAGATTCCCCATCTTCCTCTTCAATTCACATTCCAACCTTCCTTTTCTTCCAAACACAATACCAACAATGTCAATTGCAACTCATCTAGATTTTGATGTGTTGCTACATGAAACAACAAAAATGCATGGAACTATTCTGAAAAATTAGGAACGCAAATTCCTTCAACTACATATTTCCATGTTTGGTATATAGTGTGTTTCTCTCCCAGTGCTTGGAGAGATTTTTTTATTTAGATTAACTTTTGTTCATTGGCATTTTTCTTATTCCCTAGATCTATGGCTCCAAATGTTTCCCGGCCAAATCAAACATTGTTTTGCTTTGCTGTGAAGGTATAAACATGTGATTAAAGACTTGCAGGTTGCTATTGGACCGAGCCCTCCAAAAGTTGTTAAGGATGCCTGAGGATGTTATATTAAACAAAAATAAGAATACAGAACCTCTTTTCATAATAAACTAACAGAGGTACACTAATGATTTCAAAGAAAGCAAGGTCATATCCAAAATGGCCTTAACATGATCAGGAATACAGCAACAAACCACAACAAATATTCATTAACAACATAATCAGTTATTATCCGAGATCATCTTATCCTTCCTTACCACATGCCACATGACTCAACAAAAGAACAAAAGGATCTAAACAAAAGGATTCTTGACACTAGTATCCATTTCTAAAGGATCAACAGTATCATCATATTCCAAGTTAGCTTTTCTTCAATAGTTATTCCTGCAATTGACATTCCCAAAAACCACATTCAAGATCAACAAAACATTTAATCCAAAAGAAGAAAAACTCAAAACCACAAAAAAATCACAAAACCATCTTGCAAGCTAGTTAATGACAGTAAGAACCATCACCTCAAATAAAATAAAACCAACTAACTAGTTTCCTTGAGGAAATTTTTGAACCAACCTTCATTTCCACAAACTCGCTTCACATTAGTGTAAACCTTTCATCAAAAGCCACAGAAACAAAGAACGAAAATACTCGTCCACGGACTTTTTCGGACAATGTTTCTAAAATAAGTGAAAATAAAAATATAAGAATTGGATGATAATCCTCAATAGAAAAATTATAGAACTAAAGTGCTTACCAGAAATGGACCCATATGGCGCACTGTATTGCGAATAAATCGTAATAAATCTATCACAGAACCTCCTTTATAGGGGATAGGGGTTTGGGGTTTTTTGTGCCAAGCCTGGAGATTTTTGTGCTGCGGAGCCTTGGTATTTTTCTGCCTCCATTTCATCCAAATAATCTTTCGGTTTAATTCTATCAGTCCACTGACTACCATTCAATAGATCTACAACATTTATATTTTTAAAATCTTGCAACACAGACATGATTTTCTTATGGCCTTGTTGTTTGCGCTCCAACTCTATTTTTGTTTGCGCTCCAACTCTATTTTGTCACTAATGAGGCATATAAACTCCAAGCGTTCCCTAGAGTTCCAGAGAAAAGGATGACCTTGAACCCATGTTGCTGTAGGTCTGAGATGAAAGGGAAAGAGAAGGATTTCTAAAAAATTCTGCTGAAAAAAAATTGCTCACATAGAAAGCTCCATTCAAACATAGCACTCTAGAGGAAGCTCAAGAAATCAAGTGTGAAGGACTCAAAAGAGAAGAAAGTGAGAGTTTGAAGAACAACAAAAAATTAGTGAGAGATGAATTAATAAACTACATTGTAACTAAATTGAATACAAAAATTTTGAGATAGAATTCATATTTATAGGCGATCTACATATGATACTAACATATCTTAACTACTAGATAATAATAAAGATAATAAACCTATAAGCTATTGTACACTTATCATTCTAGCTCTTATCTATCTTGATTAGCTCATAAGGGGACTCATCTTTTTGATGATCTCCTCTTCATGATAATTATTTTTAACAAGTATTTAATACATTAAATTATAATAGACTAGAATACGTACTTTCAATAAAGAAGATTAGAATACATAATTAATACACACACATAGACAAACACACAGACACATTAAATTATATTAATTAGTTTTGGTACTATCTACAAAAAAAGTTAAAGTGGATATCGACTGATTACTAATGACAAGTAGTATAGAACGTGTTATATTTTTTCCCACAAAAAAACATTCATCCATATTCCATTCCTTTTTATTAATTGTTGGTATTTATTCTCCTAATTAATGTTAATCCATTTCTTGAGGTCTCTTAATCTTACGTTTCTTCTTCTCTTTTGTCCTAGATTAATATTAATTTGAAAATCTGTAAATATTTTATTGCCTTACTTTTAAGCTCATTCTTGTTTTTAAGGTCGATCACGTTTGTTAATTTATTTTACTCATTCTGTGCTTCTACTACTTTCTTATTCTCGCAGTGTGAGACCTTGCTGCCTTTTTTCATTTTTCCATTCTCGTTGATTAACCCTAGATTTGATGAAATCAAAATCAAGACAATATTTTTGTTTGAGTGAATAATGTATTAACAAAATATCAACAAAATTGGTAAGTTGGGACATTTGGTAAAATCCAGATCAAGACAATATGATTCAGTGAAATAGGTCAAACTAATGTCACAAAGATTGGTAAGTTTTGATTGTATTTATGAAGCTATAAACAATAGCCAAATACAACCAATAAAGGGCAAAAGAAAAACCATATTTTTTGAACTCTCATGGATCTTTTTTTACTAGGGATTCCATAATTTTTTTTTTGACCGATGATAGTAAATGAAGGATAGTTACATAACTTGTAACACAAGAGTATGTGCCAGTGATAGCATTCGTGCTTGTACAGTTGTGAACTGCTCAAAAGCCCAAAAGTAGCCAAACTTTTATATTTTTTGGTAAATGATGAGATGTACTTTTTTTTCTCTCTCTCTCTCTCTCTCAATAAAGTCTACCTTCACACCTTTACAAAGTATCCATTATGTGAGTGCATACAAACTAGACATCTACATGCTATGCGCTATATATCACACGGAAGGTATCAGTTAATTACACACAAAATATACCTATTTCAAAAAAATAGTTTCTTTCTCTACTCTTAAATTTCATACTACTTGTTAGTTGATGCTTTAACTACCTCTCAATTGTAGTAAACACAACAGTAATTAACAACACTTAATTTGTGCTAAAAAATAGCAAAGTTTCTATTCCTCCATATATGATCAAACAAGAAACAAGAAAGCTCTATTTACCCCTTTACCATTTAAGAGATTCACTATTTTTTGGCAGCTCTTTAGGGCTATTGATTCATCCCAAGTTTCTTTCGTAACCTACAATTTAGAGGCAATAATTAGTTAATTACATTATTACTTTTTTCTAGTTCAAAAACATGGTCCATCTTGTTGAATTAAAACATTCTAAAGTGTCCATGCATTTTTGTTAAATAGGGGGAAGGGAGTTTTAGATTGGATCCAGATTGAGGATATAGAGCTCCATAAAACACTAGGCTTATATACTTGGTTCTAGGAAAAAACTAAAGTTAGCAAACGTCACCAACAAAAAAAGAAAATACCTCCAGAACGCTTGATTTCTCTCTAGTATTTTAAGTTCTCTCTGCGATCTACTGTAATAAATTTTAATTTCTTTTACCTATCCTCCATGGAAATGGAGGCAGAGGAATCTACCCCTATGGATTATGACACATGGGATTCCTCAACTAAAAAAGTAAGTAATAAAGATGAGACCACAACGCCACAACAAGATGTTGTCAGTAGATCAGCTTGTGTTATACAGCATACAATAACAATATGTTCACTACACTCCCATCAAGTTAGGGTCTAGGGTCAGCTGTACGCAACCTTACCATTATAATTATACAAAGAGATTGTTTCTGTTGGAACTCAAGGTATATTGTGTTATTTGATATATTTATTTCTAACAACTTCGCTAATAAAAGAAGCGCTGGAATTTAATGGTGGCATTTTGAACTAGCCCATTATTATTAGTACAGAGCTTAAAGAATTATCAGTGATTACTGATCTTCCAGCCCCACTTGCAATGACAAGTTATGTTATACTGTATCTGTACTCTTTTTCAAAACTAGTCCTATATATAACGCGCGCTTGAGAGGTTTTCGTTTGTAGCATACATTTCATTTTTGTGAAAGGCCTACAAGGCACATTTTCTTCTTACAGCTTCCCGGGATTAACTCTAACTTTTCCATTTATAATCTTAAAGAACCTTTGAATTCGTTGCTGATCATATTACACCTTGTAAGTTATTACCATCCTTCAAAAACATACGAAGTTGGGTAAAATATATGTGTTTCCCATGCAAATATATTCTTCATTATTATTTTTTATTCTTTTCCGAGATAAGCTCCCATTTATTTCTTAAAACAAAAGGTCAATTTCGTTCTATTTTATAGAGTTACAAATACTTACACGCATAACTTATTCAACGTAGAGAATAGAGATCAGGACTACCTTACACAGAGTGATAGATCTTAATGCACCAAACAAAGAAATAACAGTGATTTGTACCCAAAAATAAAAATTAAAAAAAAAAAAGAAAGAAAGAAAAGAAAGAAAAGAGTGATACATGTACTCTAGCTATGGCTTGTCATCCTTGGAATCTGTAAATGAAATCTCAACAAACTTTCCCTTCTTCCCAAAATGGATTTCGGTTGAAGCAGGTGAATAAAAAGCCTGTTGGGAACCGCGCTTTCTAGGTTTGACCCTGACCGGCTCCATCACAACATCAGAAGAGTTGATCAGATGGGGGAAATTAAGCTTAGCTTTGGAACCCCGCATTCGGAAGGCCGCCCGGTCGTACGCCAACGCGGCGTCCTCCGGCGTCTCGTAAGTTCCCAGCCACATTCTCGACCCTTTCCTCATCGGATCCCTTATCTCCGACGCAAACTTCCCCCACGGCCTCCGCCGAACACCCTTGTACCGCGTCCACTCCGCCGTATGCGCCTGCACTAGTCCGCCCTCCACCGCCGTCGAAAGCCCTAGTCGCTGCGGCTCAAGGCGGCTACATTCAGCCGTCTCCGACGAGTTATTGCTATTATTACCACCGGCCAAATTACTATTAATGCTACTAGGCATCGAAACAAAACAAATCGGAAACTTGGGAATCATATCAGCTAGCTAGTCATTGGATTCCGCGGCTTTAATATTCTTTTTTTTTTCGATGTGGTAATCAGAGGATGGAGAGAAGGAAGTGAATGAATGAATAATTAGGGGTAACTTGGTTGTTAACTTGTTATTAACGATTATATTAAATGAAATTAATGGGATCACTTAAGGCATGGCTACAATTTAATAATAGGTCGGCGGGGCCTTTTTCGTTCCTAGTCGTTTTTTTTTTTTTTTTTGGAGACTTCTACGAAAGGTGTAAATCGGTCACATTCATGTTGACGTGTATCACAAAGTAGAATTTTTTTAATTTTTTTAAGGGCACGTTTCTGTGTTCTAACAACTGCATGTTTAAATTTTATTTGTCTTTTTTAAGGAAATGAATGGTTCGTGGAAATGGAGTTAATGCTAGATGGATATGCTCTAATACGTATACCACAACTAAGATACACTACATTTGTTTCAACTTTAGTGATCGGTTACTTTTCGTTCACTTTGTAGGTCATTCTTCCCATATATGATAGCTGTGATTACAAGTAACTTCAAATTTTATTCACCTGAGTGTAAGTCTTTCTGCGATGTTAGTTCAGAACTTAAGCTAATGTATCTATTTTTTTTGTTTTTTTTTTTTTGTTTTGAGACGTAAAGAATAATTTGGTGGACTAAGGAAAGCATTACTTAGTGAAAACTTGGAAAAATGCTGTCATTTATCCGAAAATACATGGAAATTATTATTTTTTTTTTTTGGTACAATGAGAGGAGGCAAATGCATGAAAAAAACTCAATCACTATAGAACGTTGGTAAGAAATACCAACTATATCATGATATAACCAAGGTTTAACCACATCCGGTAGATCCTCTAGCCGCACCAGACCTCCAGGATTTGAAACCGCTAGCGTTGCTAGTGAGTCGGCTGTAAAATTCCGCTCCCGATAGATGTGATTTAACTCTACCATCCACGCTCTCCTCAGTAATTCCCGAATGGCCATGGAAATTGTTTTGACAACCAGGGTTCGACTTTTTTGCTTAATTGATTTATAGTACGGTGTCTTATCTATTCATGTAATATTTTCCAAAAACGAGCTACTGTTGAATTAATCCTACGACGACTGCGGCTCACTAGTTATTTGGTACAGCTAATTACCCTCGCAAATGGGAATGTCGCGATGAAGTTCAACATTCGATAACAAAATATATATTAGAAGAAATTACGTGGTAAATTGGTGAATTAATTAATATTGTCTGCCTATGTTTATTCTTCTATTCCTCGCGCAAAAGGCTAGCTAACATTTCAACTTAATTGTTGTCCTTTTCAACTTCAAGAACCTTCTTTCAGCTTTTTTTTTTTTTTTTTAATAATTATTCGCTACTTGTAATAAGTTTCTTATATAAGATGACCGCGCAACAAAACAAATTATTATTAAGAAAAAGGGCTTCCCACGCATGCTACATAGTCTTTAGTTAGTACTAATTAACTCTTGAACAAAACTAGTTAACCAAAGATAGTGTTGTGGCATGCGAACCCGTACCTCAATCATTTGACGAAAATAAATCATGGATACATGATAATTTAAAAATATACAAATTGATCTCATCGACAAATACATTTTGATGATCAACAAAAATCCTTGATCATGAAGAGTACGTGGATAAAATTTGTATATGGAAATGTTTGTATTCACTCCGTTTCACCGTAATAGTCTACTTTGTTACTAGTGTTCCAATTCAATAAAACTAGTACTTGTAATACAGTAGGAGAGACGCCAGATAAAAACTATTTGATGAGTGAGAAAACCTCCAAATTAACCACGCCTTCTAGGGTTTACTCTTGTAGGTAGAAAAGTACGGTGACCAGAACCAATGAGGTGTGGAAAATTAACCCTAGCGCGTGAACCAAACATCTTGAATGCTGCCTGGTCAAACGCCAATGCTGCATCCTCCGGCGTCCCATATGTTCCCAGCCATATTCTTGATCCTTTCTTGTTGGGGTCCCTTATTTCCGCCGCGTAGCTCCCCCACGGCCGCCTTCTAACTCCCCGATACCTCCTAGGCCAATGATCACCGGAAAAATTCACGGCCGGCCGGGAGGGTACAACAACACCTACTTCAGTACTAGGTTCCACCTCAACCGCTGGAAGAGATTTATTATGCTCTTCAGATGATGATGAAGATGAAGGCGAACAAGTCTTTATGTTACTAAGGTTTAACCATGTGTTTCCTGAATCTTGGGAGCTAGTAAAACTTAGGTTAGGGTTGAATTTCGGAAAATCTTCGAACGAGAAATCGGTAGTGTCGTTTAGAAGATGGTTTTCTATGGAAGATAGGATGGCTAGCTCAGTATCTGAGATGGTGACAGCTTCATACATTTTTCTCTACAGTGATTAAGATCTTTCAAATTTTATAAATTAGCTGAATTGTATACAAGGAAATGGATGAACTCGATGATGATTTAATTTGGGTTTGCGTATATATAGAGAGTAGATTAATTGAGTTCTAGATCGACATATTTCTTAACTACCGAGGCATGGCCAATTTTTTTATTTTATTTTATTTTATTTTTAATTTTGACCCGAACTAGTTAATTAATTCATTAAGTACGTATACATGGTTTATTATTGATCCATGCAAGCAAATAATATTCCCAAGTTCCACAATTATTATGCAATTATTGACTAATATGGATGGTGTGCCAAATTAATCACATGTAAATTGGCTTATAAATTGATTAAATGTATAGTTTCTGATTTAGACTCCAAAACACATGTCCTTTCTCTGATAATAATAAGATATATGTTTTGGGTAATAATAAGTAGATATAAAAGCTTCGTGGAAAGAGAGATCAAACAGGAATAGTGAATATGGCACGCAACAGTAGTAAATACAACCCACAGGAAGGAGAACACTGAACACCAACGACATTCGACTGAATTATTCTGTCATTCATTTCTTTTTTTGGATTTTCCATGTGGTACAAGTGCAATATATGTACAATTGAATTATTTTGCTATCATTTTTAAATTTATTTCTTCTTTCGACAAAAAAAAAAAGAAAAAAAAAACTTAAGTAGTCAATAATTATTGTACTTTTTTTTTATATGTGTTTGTTTGTCTTTTTCACTTGATAGTAACTTTATCACATGTACTAATATCATTTGGTGTACAAATGATAATTTCATTGTGTGACACGAACAAGTTGTACATATCATCCTCTAGTTTAATTAGATGATTATTAAGCTCTGCCTTCTCTTATAAAATAACCAGTACTGGACTCCAATGAATCTTATTGTACTATGTAAGTATTTTGGGGGGAATTGAATTGTAAGATAATTTTGGCGAATTGCTTCTTCAATTCAAAACTACTGCATAGTGAATGTTCATGGATAACTCAAATATGACAAGGGAGTAATCTCAATTTTTTAATTTTCAATTTTCTAACATTGTGAGAGTTCAGTAAGGCTAATAAAGCACCAAGCTGGCTGAATACTAGCAGTAGTCTTCATCATTTGGTGAAGTCTGGCATATTGGGTTGCCCATCAACCTGCAATTTCATGGATCAAAAGTAGTCATAATTAGTTCAGAGTTAGAGAAACGGAATGGTAAAATCATCTCCTTTGAAAATGGCACACTAGTTGTTTGTTGAAATGTCTCACAGTAATGTTCTGTCATATCCAGAACTTAAATCAACTGAAGATATTCCATTGTTGCGCAAATCAATGCGCTGAAGATATCGGCTTATGTTGCCGCTCATCTCTAAGGTACCATTGAAGGCATTGTTCTTCAGGTACCTATAAATAGTTAGTTTAGTTAATCATATCACTTCTCTGAAAATGCAGTCAATTACAGGTTTCTATATTATTAATCTTGTGTTACAGAAGCTTTGACTTACAGCATTTGGAGTTGAGGTAAAGTGAAAAGTTGTGGAGGCAACTGCCCCTGTAGCAAACAATTTTCACAAGCCCTGTATGGATTAAGAAACTTTTAGTTCAATGGAAAAATCTACAACAGGATCAATATGATTTGATACTCACAGAAAGGAAAGTGAGTTTAAGGTTGAGAGCCAGGCTGGAGCATGTGATGGTTGAAAAGAATTTGAACTCAAATCCCTAAGACCAGAATCAATGTCAGAGTTAGCAGTTTTATCCTTGACAGATTGAGATATGGATGAAAGAGGCGATTAGAATAATCTTGGTTGCAGTCTTTACAGGTATTCGAGGCGGTCATTTCCAGTTAAGTCAGGTAAAGATCCAGAGAAGAAATTATTCCTTATGGAGCTGTAAGAACACAGAGGAGTGAATTAGAGAAAAGGAAGTAACTCAATGTTTCACTAATAATCTGATGTGATGTTAATGAATTGGAGGAATGCATCTATTGCAAGTACTTACATTCCCCGGAGGTTTTTCAGGCTGTTGAGATTTGGCAGTTCACCGCTGAAGGCATTAGTGTCTAATCGTCTGTGAAGAAACCCGCATTTGAGTAATTAACAGGCAGAGTAAATTTGAAACAAGGGGAACAAAACTACATAGTTAGTATTGACTACTGAGGGATTGATGAAATAATGCTCACAGAATCTTCAGTGTCTGCAAAGTTCCTATTGAAGATGGAAGTTCTCCAGCAAATCGATTTTCGTGCAATAACCTTATCAATATTTTGAAGTTCAGGAAACAGTAAGATACAGGCAATGGTAAATCAAAATGAGATTAGTAGCTTGATTTGAGTGGCAGCTTACAAATATTCTAGGACCATGTCTGAGCTGAAAAGCTGATCAGGAATTGGGCCAGACAGCATATTGTTATTCAAGATGCTGCAATACTGTACAAATTTAGGGACTTTGTCCAGAGAGAAACTTGAGAAACACAAATGATAAAGAGATCATAGCTACAGCCTTACAGGTTTGTTGCGTTTTTCAAAAGGTCAAGTCCTGGAGTTGTTGATGTCGAAACAGGAATCGATCCGCCCATATGATTTTTAGACAGGTCAAGCCACACAAGGTTTGAGAGATTACCCAAAGATGGTGGTATTTCGCCAGATAAATTATTCGAGCTGAGATCTCTGTCAAGGAGAATAGAATGACAAATTGAATCGCTTTTCGCAAGACTAGTAGATGTCAGTCAAACTTGAAACGCATTCCTTTACGCCAGATCTTACAGCATACACAACTTCACAAGGTTTCCCAGTTCATCTGGTATTTCTCCACTGAAGCCACATCCATCAAGGAATCTGAGAATAATCCGCGAACGGAAAAAAAAAAAAAAAAAAACCACGGAAAACCATGTGTTTGTGAGCAATATGAATTTCAGGTACTCCCTTCATCCTACTATAGTATAAGAGTCTAGTTTTCAGGTTTAGAAACAACAGGCTGAGTGGTGTCTATTCCATGTGAGGATTCATGTAGTGATCTTACAAGTTTTCCAGCATAGGCAAATCACCAAGCCCACGGGGTATGGAACCTGTGAGACGGGTAGATGACAGGTCTCTGCAAGAAACTTACACCGCTTAAACAAAATGAATTCTTCGCTTTTTCTTTTTTTTTTTCCTGGTAAAGTTATTTCCAATGTTTGAAATAGACGGTTAAATCCTACAATAAAGTGTCTTCATTTAAGAGCTGAAAATCTTTTCCAGTTTAGAAAACTCACAAGGTTCTCAATTCAGTGAGTTGGGCAATGCTGTCATCCAGATTTCCAGATATATTCATTCCTGACAGGCGCCTGGAACATTTCAAATTCAAAACCATTAGAATAAGGAGATGGAGGGAGAGGCATATGTATATAAGGAGATATCTCCATACAATGAAATCACCCTTGAGGACGCACTGCAGAGAACTCCTTCCCAAGAACAAGGATCAACAGAAACATTCCAACCTCGTGGCGTATTCGCCCATTGGTCTTTCAGTGACCTAAGAACCGAAGCTGCATGAGAACAATATTACAAAGTTTAAGACTTATGATGAGGCTGGCTTTTCGAACATCAAACGTTATATACCAGAGTAAAACAATTTCTGCTACATATCGTACCGAAACTGTAAGTAGTTGAGTCTTAAAACATACCGTCTTGCGGATCAATACCGAAAGAAAGCTTCCATAGAATCATACATAAGCTCATTACCAGCAGCTTTCCTACGATGGCCATTTCTATAATCAGCTTGAACAGTAATAATGGTATTGGTGCCAAATGTGACAATGAGGAATATTTATAGGGAATTTCTTCAGAAAGTCTAAATGTGTGCATTTGTCATCAAAGCAATACATACAACGCAATCTCTTAATTTTTTTGAGTCTGGATCCTTGTATTATTGTTTGTTCTAGACGCCATTTGTTTCAGTTCTTTGGAAAGATCGAACTAGAAAAGACAAAAAGCAGGGCAACAAGTTGAACACAACACAGCTGGACCTGCCGGACTGCCATATTAATTTTTTGTTTTTACCAGTATCAATATATTTTTGACCAGTTCTATTGTTTTGTGTTGGATTCTGCTTTTTTTAGCCCCTGAAGATTTTAGTGTTATTCTATGCGGGCGATATGAATCAAATATCTGGTACAGATACATGAGTAACATGTGGCTTTATCGACTTTCTCTGAGAGTTGAAAGAGTTGCCGGAAATGTCAAGGGAGGTGAATTTTTCCAGCTTGAAAAGAATTGGGCCTTGGTCCAAAGTCTTGGCTACTTAAGGAAAAAAGAAAAAAGTCTTTTTTATTTGTCCAAATGTCTTCCAATTTCGAGTTGGGAGATGAGCATTTGGCGTCCACAAACCAACCCATCAACAATGAATGAATTAATGAGAGATGAAGAAGTCATTAAAGTTGTACTAATAGAGCCAACTGAAATCCACCCATGTCTGCAATCTTTTGCATGTGAATAAGTATGTACATGCAATGCAAATTTTGTTACCCAAGCAATTATATTAACTGATCTATCTTCAGGGAATCCCGTGCATCATCAGCTGGAATAATGTTACCAAGTTTGATACTAATCCATATGACCAGGATGACCTAAAGAGGGAACTTTTTGGTATATATTTCCTGTAAAAGTTAAGTAATGAGTTCAATCTGCGTAATATATACAGTCTGCAAATGCCATATTCTTTAATGGAGATCATGTCAAAGGGACCGGAGATCCCATAATTTTGAGGCTTTCAGATTTCCAGAATATTACTTAAGTTAAACACTAGAAAACAGAGCTGCCCTTCCAGATTGTCATGTTAATTACAGATTGTATTAACTGGCTTTTTGCATATTAATCATCGAGTTCAGGGAATTTTGGCAGTTTGATTTCTTTGGTGATCTGCTCAAAATCAGTTTCATTATTGACATCCAGAAACATCACACCAAAAAAAAAAAAAAAAAGTGTATGTAGTCTCCATCGCATTCTAATCAACAAAACAATCTGGGATGTATCCAGTTAAATTGTTATTTGCCAGTACTAATTGTGCAAGGAATGGCAATTGACAAAGCTGTACAGGAATATTACCATGAAAATTGTTAGAATGAAGCCTAAGGTCCCCTAATAGTTGCAATTCTTCGCCGATCCAATCGGGTATGGTGCCTGTAAATTGGTTCATCCCGAGATGAAGTGTAATCCATGTTTTCAAGTTCTTCAATGAGGACGGAAGCACCCCATGAAACCTGTTTTCGGTTAAATTCAAAAAACCGAGTTGAAGCAAGTTTCCAAAGCACAGGGGAATTTCTCCTGTTGGTTGGTTGGTTGTTGGAAAGAGAGAGTCTTACTAGAGATGATGAGTTGCAGAGGTGTTCGGGGATGTTTCCGACAAAATGATTACCATCGAGGGCAAGAAATTTGAGCGACGAAAATGTTATGTAATTGGCATCCAACAAACCTGTCAAATTATTGTAGGAAAGGTCCAAATGTTTTATACCTGGTGGCATTGGCATCAAAGATCCATTGATCATATTGTTTGAAAGATCCAGATGTGCCAATCTAGAATAAGCAGCCGAAAACCCAATCAGGGATGTCGCCTGAGATGCTGGCATTTTTCATGCTTAACCATTCAACATTCCTCTGGGTTTGAAGCCATTGAGGAAATGGCGTCCCCATGTACACAGAATCCAGCCCTATGTGCGGAAGCTGAAATGGAGGTATCCATTGGGAACTCAATAATAAACTGATTGGATGGAAGATCCAAAGATTTTAAAGATTTGAGTTCCCTCAAGTGGATTTCCGACACCTCGCCAGTCAACGAATTCACTGAAATATCAAGTTCTTGTAATTTGGTGAGTTGCCATAGAGTAGAAGGAATTGTACCATACAAATGATTGAAACCAAGCGAGAAAGTTTGCAGCTGTTTCAGAAGACCTAATTCACAAGGTACTTCTCCACCGAATTCGTGGTGTCCGAGATCAAATACCATGAGAGATGTCAAATTTCCAAGGCAAGAAGGAAGTGATCCTTCAAGTAGCTAGATTGCCACTTAGATCCAAATAAATGAGACCAGTATGATTACATAGAGAATTTAGTATATCCGCGGAATTGAAAGAGTTCAAAGAGATGTCAAAGATAGTTAAGGAGGTAAATGTTTTCAACGTGAGTGGAAATGAGCCATAAAAAAAAGATTCCCATCAAGCCTAAGAACTTCAATCTTGCTGGTCAAATTGAACAAGCCAAGTACTGAGGTAGACTCTAGATTACTTAACCCGATGTCAAGCGAAACAAGAGATGTCAGATTAGAATGAAACCAAGGAGAATAAACAGGATCAACTAAGTCACAGTACCTTAATCTCAGTGATGACAACGAAGGAAGCATGTTTACCGAATCCAACCAATCAAGAGACTGATTCAAATTGGTTCCTGAGAGATCCAATGCTACTAAGGAAGCTAATCCTGTAATCCAGCTGAGACTTTTGGAGGTTAAGAAGTTATCGAACAATACGAAACTGGCTGTACCAAGACACAGATAATGTAAATCAGACAGATTTCCAAGATGAGGAGGAATGTCTCCAGAGAATCCTGAACCCGTCAGGTTGAGATATCTCAGGTTTTTCAGAGGTTCCAAAAATGTTGGAGTTGGAATTCCTGAAAAATAATTCAAGCTGAGATCCAAATACTGCAATTGCTCTAACTGAATGATGGAAGGATTGATTTGTCTTCCCAAACAGTTTTTGATATAGATATCAGAATTGTTATATTCAGAGTTGATATCATCAACATGATACTGGAAGGGGTTACGAAGATCAAGCTTCTCCACATGGCCAGTAATAGTGTTACAAGTAACGCCATCCCAATTGCAACAATTCTCCCCAGTCCATGATGACAAATGACTCGCGTTATCAACTAGACTTCCTTTGAAATCCATGAGAGCTCGCCTTTCGCGATCGATGCAGCCTGCATTTTGGTTGTAGCCAAGCTGAATTTTATGATGATCAACAGAATGCATAAGAGAAGAAGAAGAAGTAGACCATTGTTACTAATGCTTCCCATAATGCTATGGTTTTAGGTCTTAGTTCATCGTATACAGCCTCTCAGTTGTGTGTGCAATTATGCATCAAGTCCAGAGATACTACTGGTTTTGTTTTTTGATTGGAAAGTCGTTTCACTGTTTTAAGACAAAAAGAAACATAATATCGGCATCATGCCTGGTTGTATATCTTTGTAAGTACTATTTAATATTACAAGAAAATGGACTATATATTAAAATGGGACGAGTCATTATATATAATACATGAGATTCATCGTGCTTATGTATACAAATATTCCAACAAATATTCCTATGTTTGAGTTAAAAAATCAAGCATCAACCAAGTTCAAAGCCATTTATTTGACCACAGATATATTTAAGTTTAAAGTTTTTGTAGTACTAATTCTAAGAACCAGGTCTTCTTAAACTACTGTTAGTCCAAGTAAACGTCAACTGTGAGTACTCATTTTGGGGAGTTTATATGTGGTTGCTCCCTTCGTCCAATTTTCATCAGTCTACTTTGTTGGATTTTTCTTAGTTTAATAATGTGGAATATTGAAATGACATAGAAAATACAATGATTTGGGATTTTACGAAAGTAGAATCGATCGATCGCATTGTTGCATTCTAATTAAGGTGTTGCGAAGTATCATGCGAGAAATGGTTTTCACAATGTTATTCTCAAAATTATGATTGTATAGAGGGTTTGTAGTCTCCATCACACTCTAATTAACCCACAAAAACAATCAGGGATGAATCCTGTTAAACTGTTATTTCCTAATCCTAGAAATAGAAGGAATGGCAACTGGCAAAGTTGTATAGGGATATTACCATTGAAATTATTAGATTGAAGTCTAAGATCCCAAAATTCTGATAGCTCTTCGCCGATCCACTCTGGTATGGTCCCTGTCAAATTATTCCAGCCAAGATGAAGATTTGTTAAGACTTTCAAGTTCTTCAATGACGACGGAAGCACGCCGTGGAAGTGGTTCGACGAAAGGACAAGGTTCCACAATCCAGATAGTTCTTCACCAATCCAATCTGGTATGGCGCCAGTTAATTGATTGCCTCCGAGATCAAGTTGGGTTAAAAGTTTCAGGTTCTTCAGTGATGAAGGCAGCAGATCATAGAACTTGTTGGAGTGAAGATTAAGACTCTGTAATTGTGTTAACTCTTCTCCAACCCATTCAGGTACAGGGCCTGAAAAGTTATTCCCGCTGAGATCGAGTTCTGATAAATGTTTCAACTTCTTCAACACTGATGGTAGCGCCCCCTGGAAATTGTTTTTACTTAAATACAACCCACTGAGTTGCTGCAAGTTTCCGAAGCACAGAGGAATTTTTCCTGTCAGCCGGTTTTCAGAAAGAGATAGAAATGCTAGAGATGATAAGTTGCAGAGTTGGTCGGGAATTTCTCGGATGAAACTACCATCAAGGTTAAGAGACAGGAAGGATGGATTTGATATGTAATGAGTGTCAAATAAACCAGTCAATGAATTGTGGGAATGCAGATGGTGGCATTGATACTAAAGATCCCTGGATCATATTGTATGATAGATCCAAATCTGTGATGACAGAACAAGCAGTTCCGAACCATTCAGGGATAGCTCCTGAGATGTTGGCATGACTCATGTGTAACCAATTGGCGTTTCTTTGCATGCGAAGCCACCGAGGAAATTGGGTCCCAATGTAGACATAATCCATCCCTATGTGGCCAAGTTGAAATGGAGGAATCCATTGAGAGCCCACGTTGAGAGTAAGAAACTTATTGAATGAAAGCTCCAAAGATTTCAAAGATTTGATATTCGACAAGTGAATCTCAGACACCTCGCCAGTCAATGAGTTATCTGAAATATCAAGTTCTTCCAGTTTTGAAAGATGCCCTAGAGTCAGAGGAATTGTACCATACAACTGATTGAAACGGAGTGACAAAGTTTCTAGCTGTTTGAGATTACCCAACTCACTTGGTATTTCTCCACCAAATTTGTTGTTTCCTAGATCAAATAACCTGAGAGAAGTCAAATTTCCAAGGCAAGCAGGAAGTGATCCTTCAAGTGGATTGTCACTTAGATCCAAACGAATGAGACTCGCATGATTACATAGAGAATTTAGTATATCCGTGGAATTGAAGGAGTTAAAAGAAATGTCAAGGATAGTTAAGGAGGTAAGTGTTTTCAACATGAGAGGAACTGGACCATGGAAATGATCCCATAAAGCCTAAGAACTTGAAGCTTGCAGGTTAAATTGAACAAACTGAGTACTGCAGTAGACTCTAGGTTATTTTCTCCCATGTCAAGCGAAACAAGAGATGTTAGATTAGAATGAAATCGAGGCGAATAAACTGGATCCACTAATTCACAGTTGGTTAATTTCAAAGATGACAACGAAGGAAGCATGTTTACCGAATCCAACCAATCAAGAGACTGATTCAAAGTGGTTCCTGAGAGATCCAATGCTTTTAAGGAGACCAATCCACTTGAGACTCTTGGCTGTTAAGCTATTACTGTACATCCACAAATTTCCTTCATCAAGATATAGATATTGTAAGCCAGACAAATTTCCAAGATGAGGAGGAATCTCCCCTGAAAATCCTGCACCCGTCAGTTTGAGATATCTCAAATTTTTCAGGGATCCCAGAAATGCTGGAATTGGGATTCCACCAAAATCATTGGCGCTGAGATCCAGATACTTCAAGTGCTCCAACTTAAGTATAGAAATATTTATCTGACCTCCCAAACAGTTTTCCTGAAAGATATCAAAACTTTCATATTCCAAGTTGGTGGGGTTACGAAGATCAAGCTTCTGTACGTGACCAGTGAGATTGTTACAACCAACGCCATCCCAACTGCAGAAATTCTCGCCGGTCCATGATGATAACCGAGTCGCATTATCAACCAGGCTTCCTTTGAATTCCATGAGAGCTCGCCTTTCGCTGTCTGGATTTTGAGTGTAGCCAAGCTGAATTTGGGTGATGATCAACAGAATGCACAAGAGAAGAAGAAAAAGAAGATAATTAGTTTTACACATGTTTCCCATAATGCAACGATTTTGATTTTAGTTTAGGCATTAAAGTACAGGTATATTTATGCATACTGGTTTTCTTTCTTGGTTGGAATTTCATATTTATTGTTCAAAGTCTTCGTAGAATTTAAGGTTAAAAAAAAAAAAAAACAAACATAATACGTGCATCATTCGGCCTAGGTAATGCTTTGTAGAGATTAAAGAGATAATATATGATATTGCAAGAAGATGTACACACAGACAGCAGACCAGGTGTTGAGTAATAATAAGTACCATCAAACAATATCATTTGACCATAAAACTACTTTAATTATGTATTCTTACTAACCTAAGAACCAAGCCTTTATTTTAAACTTAACTAAACTCTTTAGTCCAAGTAAACGTCAACTTCTCAACTTCTCACTTATGAAATACTCTAGAAAATTCAATTTAGTGAATCATTTGAGTTTTACGTCTCTATTCAAAAGTGTTACGACATTGGAAATTTGAGAAAGCTGAATCGATCAAGCGCATCATTTCTGATGCTACATGGCATTGTTTAGATGTGTCATCGTCCTATATATTAATTTCTTCCAATCATGTTGCTTGACCATGTTGGAACTACTAATCAATATTTATAAACATTTTTAACACAAGAATCATACTTTACAAACTTAACAGATGTTTCCGATAGTTATTTTGCTTGCTCAATGCATAAGTAACAATATTGTACTAGCATGAATTACAACATTGGAGTATAAAATAAACAAAGCTCCTTCCAAAAGAATGTAGTGTACTATAATGCCACTCTCTTAAAAAAAAAAAAAAAAGCCACCCTAGAATTTTCACTTTTAATATAATATATATGAAAGGAAAATTGAAAATCAAAACTGAAGTGTTGGAGTATTTTAGAAAGGGAGCAAATGTATTCAGGAAGTTGGGAGAAGAAATATTTAGGATTGGTCCAGCTCAGCATCTATACTTCGGACTTAGTCAACCAACTCAAAGAATGGAAACCGTTGCCATTTTCAATCCCAGAGATCCTTTCCTCCCTATTGTGAAGCTTTAGTTCTTACTATCGGTGGGGAAATAATCCCTCCGTTCCAAAATTATTACCCAGTTTGAGATTTCAATATTAGTATAATTTGAACTAAAAATAAAAACTCAAAATGGACAATAATTATGGAACGGAGAGGGTAATAATTCCAGTTCGATTGTTAAAAGATCAGTAACAATGAGTATGATCATCAACCAGATTTATTTTCTCTTTCCCTTCTTGTAAAACGCCCGAAAAAGTTCACTTCTTGCTTGATAAAATGTGCAGCTAGAGTCTTTTAGGGGTTTCTATCCTTCTTCTTTTTTTCTTTTTTTTTTCTTTCCCTGTGCCAAATTATGTTGTTTTAATTACGATTTGTTTCCAACCATGTATGCTTTATTGATATGCATTATGCTCATGCGGTGTTACGTTTTATTAGATTTCAATTGCTTTACAGAAACTGATTCCATAGTCATCTCTGATTGTTCCTTCGCAAACGAAAGTGTAACTTGTGCTTGAAAAATCATCTCACCTCATGGTTTGATTATGCAGATCAAGTCAATAACTACACGTCCATTTCAAACAGAGACAATGACTTGTCTCTTAATTCTACAAGAAGCATTAAGTTTTAGAAAGTCAAGGTTTAAAGGAATGCATTGATTCGAGGCTCAAGAAATAATTTTGTTATTAGTAGTTTTATTTCCTTCTTTCAAGTTTTGCGAACCAATTAAAATTAGTAGCCAAAATGTCCACTAATTACATTTTAATATATAATAGAATGTATTAATATAATATTGTAATGTAATAGTTTAAATATCGTTTGTTAATATACCGAACTTTTTTTTAAAAAAAAAAAAATCAATTGCTATGGATAATTTTACTTGAATTCTGAAGTGTATCTTTAGCTTGCAAAAAAGCTTACCTCTAAAAGCATACACTCCTACCAAATCCAAGCAAAAACTTTGAGCCACAAAGTTGTACTAATAGAGCCAACTTGCATCACTAAAATCCTCCCATGTTTGTAATATTTTGCATGTGATGATAGGCATGCACATGCAATGAAAATCTTGTACCGAAGTGCTTGGACTAAACTATCTAGTCCAAGACTCCAAGCAAATGTATGTCAACTTCTCATTAACTTAAAAATATTTAACTAAACTACTTAAAAATCGAAAACTCATTTTCGTGATTCCTTTTGTCTCCCATATCAATGATAAGTTTCTTCTCTTTGAAAGATTTACAATTGATTGGAATCTAAAAAAAATTGAATCCGTTGATGTTTTTTATTTTTTTACACATTTTAATAAGTTTATATACATATGGTATGCATATGAATGAATTAAGGAGGTAGTGGAATATAAAGTACTCCCTTCTGTCCTTAATATAAGATATTTTGATTTGTTTTATGTTTCATCTCGTACGTATTTTTAATTGACGAAAAAATCTTAAAAATATTTTTTCACATTTGTTGTGTTCTTTTGACTGTTATGAAATGTTTTTTCGTCAGTTAAAAATATTTACTAAGTGAAACTTGGAACAAATCAAAATACTTTATATTAAGGATCGGAGGGAGTATAAAATATCGGGATTGGCCCAGCTCAGCATCCATAATTCGGTCTTTGTCAACCCGTTGCCATTCTCAATCCTCATCCCTGCTTCTACATCCTTCTGGAATCTTTTATTCCATATTTGTGATTAATTTTCACGTTGTTGGGGAAAAGTTTCCAGATTAATTGTTAAAAGGTTAGTTACAATGACCATGATCATCAACCGGGAGTTATTTTACGATTCTGTGTTTTAACGTAAAATGTCCACGGATAGAAGCTCACTTCTTGCTTGATGAAATGCGCAGCTGACTTTTCTGGTTTTTTTCCCCCTTTTTTCCCGTGGCATGTTATGTTCATTTAATTATGAGCCGTTTTCCAGTCTCCAAGCTGAATATCTTTGGAATATCTTTTTCACTTGCGGATTTATGGAAGCGTTGTTGTCTTACTGATGTATTTATTAATGTATTTGCAGTTACTTTTGATGGAACGCTGGAGTGGAATTCTCAAGGTGCTGTTGCACCCTGATAGCACCACTTTCTATAGAGTTGCTGCATCCCTCTGCCTTTCGCCTTCTTCCACGTCTCTTACGGTTAGTTTTCAAGTTGTTTACCATCACGTATGCTTTATGGATATGCATTATGCACATGTGGTGCTTGGTTTTATTAGATTTGAATTGTTATGGATAGGTTCACTCGAGTTGTGAAGAAGTATTTTCATCTTTAAGCATGCAAAAGCTACCCTCTAAAAAGCTTATGTATCACCTCCTGAAATCTAGCTAAAACTTAAAGTGCAAATTATTAGGTGTCAGACAGAACTATGAGGTATCACTTTGCCTAACTTGCAAATTTGCTGATTGATACGCGGGCTTAAATTTGAGTAAGACTCTGTGTATAATCGGTTAAGATTCAGTAATATGATTGGTTCTTAATCCGTCTAAGACCAGATGCCTTCTGCGAATGCCATATTCTTCAATGGGGATCATGTCGAAGGGACTGGAGATCCCGTAATTGAGAGGCTTTCGGATTTGCAGAATATTGCTGAAATTTTGGTTTCAAAGTTTGGTTCAACTGTCAATGCTTGGGTGGTTGATGCTCCCATTTTCAATGGTCCATTTGCTGTTTACAAGGATTTTGTTCCATCTATAAACCTGAATGGGGAACCAAAAGGCTATGATGCAACAGGGTTTCCAGCTTCTTCATCAATCGTGTCGCTTTTGGCCAATAGTTTGAGAGAGGTAAGATATGCTGATTGAGTTATTAACTTTGTCAGTTTTCCCTGCTTGCCTTATGCATGAAAGTGATCTTAGTACTTTTCATCTGACTAAGGGTTTTGTTGAGCAACTAGCAGTAAATGCCTTCCGAATGCCATTAACAGTTTTGTCTAGTTTGTCTTTTTCTTTTTTTTCTTTTTTTTTTTCCTTTTTTTTTGTGCATATTGCAGGTTGTCCATCGTCGGCAACAGCAGTTATCTTGACATTGATCTTCAGAATGCAATATTTTAGTCTTTGTGCACCCTCGCCATCAAAATTTATTTTCCCTTTTAGTGTTCAGATCTTTGATGTGACTTTTGCAGGCGAATAATGCTATTCTACCAGGGCAAGAAGGTCCTTCTCAGGCTGAACCTTCAACATCACTTCTGCATGAACCAAAAACCCTTCTTTTAGGATTTAGTAAAGGGGGTGTTGTGCTTAACCAGCTTCTCACAGAGATTAGTTCTGTAGAGTCCGAACCTGTCAGAACAGTAAAGCAATCAAAACAAGCCATGAATAATGGAGGACAAACCTTCTGGAAGGAGAATGAATTTGTCTTTATACCCTCGTCCAAAGAAGATTTTTTAAACAGTATAACTGAGATCCATTACGTGGATGTTGGTTTAAACACGGAAGGGGCTTATCTTACTAACAAGGAAATCATGGACAAGTTCTCAGATCATCTTGCAAGAAGAGCTTTTGGAATACGGTTTCTTCTTCATGGAACTCCAAGACAATGGTGTGACAACCGGCGAATTTGGATCCAAAAGGAAAAGAATGAGCTGTTTCGTCTGCTGAAATCAGTTGCTCAAAGGAATATGGGGAAATTAAAAATCCGCGAGAGATTATATTTTGCTAATTGGCCTCCCAGTTTACAAATGCATTTTGAAATCATTGAGAAACTGGATGTGAGTTGAGTATTGGTCCTGACTTGTCTGAGTCGTTTACTGTTGAAATCCTCCTTTGAAGTTGGTTGTGCTTTGGTTTAAGAAAAAGCAATATGGCTAATTTTGTGAATGCAATACAACAAAGCAAAGCTGTTGGTTTTCCTCCCCTCTGACATTCGACTATTCATTAGATGGTTAATCATTTACTTTTTTGGTGATCACAGGGGTTATATATATTTTGATTCAGAAAAGGTTAGTCAACTCATCCACAGATGACATACATATATTGCATCGGGCCTGAAGATCATTTGCTAAATTCAGTGACAGAACTACTTAGGGGGGTGGTATAGGCAGACCAGACTCTCGTCTTGTGGAAGCCTTAAGACGCCCGTCCTAGTTGCCCTGGCTAGCTACATCTGCAGTTGATTAACAATGTGTTAATGAAGTTATTAGGCTATTGATATTCGTTTGGCACATTATGAATCTATGGATACACGAATCTGGGGAAATCAATCCTCTCTTTTGGCAGTTAGGCATGACTATGACAGTAAATTACGAATGCAATCGTCCAATTATCCTGCAAGCCATGATGTGAAATTCTAGTGATTCCGTTTTCCCTGATAAGGAAAAGATGAATGTGTTTTATGCGCTAAATTACATCTAATGTTTCTTTTTAGACATAATCAAACTCAGTTAGAAAGTACAAAAATTTTGCATAGTTGATAGAAATTGGATTTGGGTTAGCAGCATGATGAGGTTGGTTATAAGTATGTTGCCCACTTGATTAAAATATCTTCAAGTTGAATTGTTCCATTTTAGAAAGGTTTCCTTTTTCTTTTGCCTCTTGCACTGACAAGGTCTTCCGTATAATTTTCTTAGAGATTTTAATGTCTCGCATTTGGAAGGATTTAACAGGAGACTATGTCATTGCTACGGTGTTTGATTGTACTGATAATATAGCTAAGGTGTTAAGAAATAGTAGCGAGATGATGCTGTGCGTTTCTTCAGAACTTGAAAAGACACCTTTTGTAGTTTTAATGTAATATTTGTTGCACTACTCATAAACAGATATGCCAAATATATTCGGCAAGTACACAAGATGTACGGAATTTTCCCTGTTGCAGGCCGTCAAATGGCGGCAAATGGATTTCACTTCAAAAACTCCTCATACATTTTGATCAGTTTGACATTGTCTTAGCCGGCTAATAAGCTGTTTCCACCTGGATGCTTCTCAGAAGTCGTCCTTGTTCTCCTTCTCCTTCTCCTTGTCCTCATTCTTTTCTGTGCTTTCCTTTTGTGTCTTGGCCGACCCTTTTGTATATAGATACATTCAAGATCTTACTCATTCCTGCAAAACACACTATCCCTTTGGAGCATTTGTCGAAGGGAGGGGTGTGTCGCGGCTTCACCAATTCAAAACTCTGGCTAGCTAGACTATTGCAGCATTTCCGCTTCTTTAGTTTAGAGGTAAAATGATGTGATGATGTTTTTTTGTATCTGTTTTAATCGAAATCTGGATAAGAAAAAGCGTGAATTGATCGTGAATTTTAATACTGATGAAATGTAGATTCTTTAATTCGTTATCGAGATATATAAGGCAGTGAATGATGGATGAGAAGACAATTGCACTTGATGAAATTGCAAAGGAAGCCGTTGATCTGGTGCGTGTTTTGCAGCTTTTAACCGCGCTTTCATTTTAGAACCTAAAGAAAAAATCACTGTACAATTCTAAGCTGCATTGTAAATTGAGAAAATGAATCTTTGCATCGTGCAGGAAAACATTCCTATTCAGGAGGTTTTTAATCACCTGAAGTGTACCAGGGATGGTCTCAGCTCAGATGCAGCCAAACAGCGACTGGACTTGTTTGGTTACAATAAGCTTGAAGAGAAGAAGGTCAGCGTTTATGTTTCTCTTTTTCAGGCTAAAATGTGTAAGAATTTTTTTTTTTCCATTTTTTTTTTTCTGAAATTTGAAGTTCCCTCTACTTGCTTACTCAGGAAAGTAAAATCTTGAAGTTCTTGGGATTTATGTGGAATCCTCTCTCTTGGGTCATGGAAGCAGCTGCGATAATGTCAATTGCTCTTGCAAATGGAGGGGTAAGACTCTCTTTGGAATCAAACCGGTGTTTAGTTATGGAGTATTCCTGTTGACACCGTTGAAGTAATTCTTTTCTGCAGAATAAAGGGCCAGATGTTCAAGATTTTGTTGGTATTTTGCTTTTGCTTATCATCAACTCAACCATCAGTTTTATCGAGGAGAATAATGCTGGAAATGCAGCTGCTGCTCTCATGGCTCGCTTGGCGCCAAAAGCAAAGGTTAGACTTCCGATTATCTATCATTAATTCAACGAGGCGGCAATGTTTTACAGGTCCTCCGTATAAACCTCTATAATTCATCTTTCCAGGTGTTGCGTGATGGCAAATGGAGCGAGGAAGATGCCGCAATGCTGGTTCCTGGTGATATTATTAGTATCAAACTTGGTGACATTATTCCAGCTGATGCACGCCTTCTTGAAGGGGATCCCCTGAAGATCGATCAGGTAATATGGTCCCTGAATTTCCTTGTTTAAGACTAGAATGCATCTGCAGACACTGCAATCAGTCCTAAAATAATAGCAAAGATGCAGAATTTATTCTGACTGATTTAATCCCCTTTGTTGGATATGCTGTTACAGTCTGCTCTCACTGGAGAATCATTGCCTGTAACAAAAAATCCAGGTGCTGGGGTTTATTCAGGTTCAACATGTAAGCAAGGCGAGATTGAAGCAGTTGTCATAGCCACTGGAGTTCATACATTCTTCGGCAAGGCAGCCCATCTTGTCGAAAACACAACTCATGTTGGCCATTTCCAAAAGGTATGTCGCTATATCCATTTCTACGACTCAAAATCTTTCTATCAGGTATTGTAGCCTTTTTATCATGTCACGAAAACAGCAAAACTCATGGAATGGTCTTTTCTCAGGTATTAACAGCAATAGGGAACTTCTGCATCTGCTCCATTGCTGTTGGGATGGTCATTGAGATTATCGTTATATATGCTGTTCAAGGGAGGTCGTATCGCACTGGTATTGATAACCTCCTTGTACTTCTCATTGGTGGAATTCCAATTGCAATGCCCACAGTACTGTCCGTTACTATGGCAATAGGATCGCATCGTTTGTCCCAACAGGTATGTAAGACACGAGGTCATGATTCGTTCCACTGGATGACTATCAAAACTGGAAGATATAACCTTGGGAATACACATTGATGCAGGGAGCAATAACGAAAAGAATGACTGCAATTGAAGAAATGGCTGGAATGGATGTGTTGTGCAGTGATAAAACAGGCACACTTACACTAAACAAGCTGACAGTCGACAAAAACATGATCGAGGTTTGACATGCATCTCACTGTTAACTCTTAACTATGAACCTGGATTGCAGAATTTCAGATGATTAGCATTCTCTATCATAGGCAAAACTGTATCTGTTTTGAAGGGGAAATCGAATTTAAAAACTGCACATCCTCGCCATACTGATTGGACATTTGTAAATGCAGGTTATAAGTAAAAGCGTTGACAAGGATGCAATTGTATTGATGGCTGCAAGAGCATCAAGAACGGAGAACCAAGATGCTATTGACGCAGCAATTGTTTCAATTCTGTCTGACCCTAAAGAGGTATGACATATTCTCTGAAACTGTTCCGACTGTGTTATGCTATTAACATATTCACTGATATTTATGTGAAAATAACCATAATCTGGTGACCTTCAGTCGTTCACTGCCCTGAATTCTGGTGTTTGAAGCTTTTAGATGCATATCGCCACTGTCGGTTGTATTTCCAGTAGGACTAAGGTCTAAGAATGCCATTGGTTCATGTAGCATTCACATTCAAAGTTTCAAATTCTTCAAACAATACCAGATTGAACCATCATTCATTCATTCTTACTAGCATCTTTATAGCTACTATTTGACGAAAAGTCTATTTGGGAGAAAAGATTGACGATTTTTTTTCTGCGAACTTAATTTTACTGATCGATTTTGTCATGGGGCTAAGGAGATAGATGAGAAAATTCCACAACATTGTTATTCAAACTTAAATTTCATTCGTCGACGTTTTCGTCTGGGTAGTAATCTCGACGACGTAGTCGACGAAATAACTTTTAAGCATAATCCCATATGTCGACTTTACAGTTGGGATTAAAAATATCGACGAAAAAGTCGACAACACTAATTTTCAGCTAACTTCAAGCTTTTTTCTTTCATTTCAAGATCACTTTGCGCCACCATTTTACTAAAATTCTATCAATGAAATCAAACGAAAAAAAAAAAAACTACTTTCATCTGAATCAAAGTTGCCTGATTGAGATCCAAAACATATCATGTAAAAATTGTGGTCTTGTAGAAATCATCTATATTTGAACACAACTTCTGATGAATCTGATTCAATTTTCACTAGGCACGAGCCGGAATTCAAGAAGTTCACTTTCTCCCATTCAATCCAACTGACAAAAGAACAGCGCTGACATACATTGATAAAGCAGGTAAAATGCATAGAGTGAGCAAAGGTGCACCTGAACAGGTAACTCCTCAATCTTTCAGAGCATAGACTTTCTCTGGATTGAAATGATACATTATAACAAATCATGATCTCTCAGATTCTTAACCTGGCACATAACAAATCGGTAATTGAGAAGAAGGTACATTCAATCATTGACAAATTCGCAGAACGTGGTCTTCGTTCTCTTGGAGTCGCTTATCAGGTAAATTAGTCACCGTGTCTTTGTTTGTTTTCTTATTCTGCTCTATCTCTTTATATTCAAGTATTAAAAGAAATGTGCAATGTTTTTGTTATGCAGGAAGTGCCAGAAGGAAACAAAGATAGTCCTGGAGGACCCTGGGAATTTGCGGGGCTTCTCCCTCTCTTTGATCCACCCCGCCATGATAGTGCAGAAACCATTAGGAGAGCTCTGGACTTAGGAGTCAGCGTCAAAATGATAACCGGCGATCAGTTGGCGATAGCTAAGGAAACAGGCAGACGGCTTGGAATGGGCACGAATATGTATCCCTCTTCATCTTTGCTCGGTGGCAGTAAGGAAGATGCTCTTGCATCACTCCCAATTGATGAACTCATTGAGAAAGCTGATGGTTTTGCTGGTGTCTTTCCTGGTAAGTCTCCCAATTCTAATGTTTAAACAGCTCCCAGGAGAATAAATGTGGAATTAAGGTCGAACCATATTTAACTTGTTTTCATCATTGGCAGAACATAAATACGAAATCGTCAAAAAACTTCAAGCAAGGAAGCACATTTGTGGAATGACTGGAGATGGAGTGAATGATGCACCTGCACTGAAGATAGCTGACATAGGAATTGCAGTTGCTGACTCAACTGATGCCGCTCGTAGCGCTTCTGATATTGTTCTTACAGAACCTGGTTTAAGTGTGATCATCAGTGCTGTTCTAACAAGTCGGGCAATTTTCCAGAGAATGAAAAACTACACGGTAACGCTTTGATCACTTCTGTAAGTGGAGACTCTGATTTGTGAATATGATACTCAAGACTAACAAAATTGTACTTGCTCTTTTTCTTCTACAGATTTATGCTGTGTCTATTACTATCCGTATAGTGGTAAGTTTCCGATAGAATGAAAGATACAGTCGATCCTCCTAAGATATTGCATTCTTTTCTTGTTATCTTACAGCACTGGCTAATCGGTTGTGCAGTTAGGATTTATGTTACTGACAGTACTTTGGAAGTTTGACTTCCCTCCTTTCATGGTTCTTGTCATTGCAATCCTTAATGATGGTTAGTACAGCATGATTTAACTACTTTCAAGCATCGCATTCTAGCGATTTATGTCATCTAATACCAGAATCTGTACTTTGTTTCCAGGTACAATCATGACCATTTCCAAAGACAGGGTGAAACCATCCCCAGTTCCAGACAGTTGGAAGCTTAGTGAGATTTTTGCCACAGGGGTTGCACTTGGAACCTACTTAGCTGTGACCACTGTTATATTCTTTTGGGCTGCTTATGAAACTGACTTTTTTGAGGTAATCTAACTGCCTATTTGTTTTATAATTGATGTTCCATTTCTGATTGTAGCTAAATGACTTTTGCTTCATCTCTAATGCGACAAAATTTTCCAAATCCTGTGATCTGCAAATTTTCTTCATACTTACATCCTATGTTCTGAGTATCTTTTCACATTAAATTCGCAGCGTACTTTCAATGTAAGGAGTTTGAACAAGCACCGAGTTGAGCACCGGAATGAAATGCTGGCATCTGCCATTTATCTCCAAGTCAGTACCATTAGTCAGGCCCTCATTTTTGTAACTCGCTCTAGAGGCTGGTCTTTCTTTGAGCGACCTGGTCTGTTGCTTGTTGTGGCCTTCTTTATCGCGCAGCTGGTAAAAATTTCCGCTACACTTTCTGTCTCATTCAAGTTCACTCTCTACATTCTCTAACAGATTCGGAAAAAAGAAAAAATGACTCGTTTTGCCTAATGCAGATAGCAACCATAATATCAGCAACCGCAAACTGGGGATTTGCTGGAATCAGAAACATTGGCTGGGGATGGACTGGTATCATCTGGTTGTACAACATCCTGATCTACATTTTCCTTGATCCTCTTAAATTCTTAGTCAGATATGCACTAAGCGGAAGAGCTTGGAACCTAGTGGTGGAAAATAGAGTAAGTACTAGAATAAATCCTACAACATAGTATCAAAAGTTCAAAAAATCCTTGCCTTTGAACCTCATACCTTAATCCTGTGAAAACCATTTCCAGATTGCACTTACCTCACAAAAGGACTTTGGCAAAGAATCCCGCGAGGCGGCATGGGCAACTGAGCAGCGGACGGTACACGGCCTCTCTACCCCTGAGCCGAAGAAGTTCTTGGAACGCAACACCACATTTAACGACCTGAATAAGATGGCTGAAGAAGCTAAAAAACGTGCAGAGATTGCAAGGTTTGCTGTCTTAATTTTTAGCTATTGACTTACCTTAATCCAGAAATGTTACTGATGAGTAATGATCATCATCTCCTGATTTTCTAGGTTGAGAGAACTTCACACCCTCAAAGGCAAAGTGGAGTCTTTTGCGAAGCTGAAGGGCTTAGACATCGATGCCATGAACAACAACTACACTGTTTGAGATCAACTTATGTATCCATTCTTTTTTATTCTCCTTGAAGTGTAATCCATCATTATTCCATATTCAAACAAATGGAAATTAACACAAAATTGTATTCATTCAAAGATTTGGAATTCGATTACCTAATATACACAAATTTGTTTATTAACCTTTATTTTATACTTCATTTCACTTTTCTGTGACAAGCAATGGGGGATCGACTTTTTTATGTACTCCCTCCATTTTTTCTTATATGTCTTAATAAAAAATTCTTCAAAACCAATAAAACATTAATTAATGTAGTTAAAATACAAAAACACATTTATTTATGATTTATAGAATTCATCACAAACCAATGAAAATTCTTTATCAATAATGTTTCATTTCTAATGCAGGGGCCAAATTGGAAAAAAAAAGTGTTCGAATGTACCTCGATTTGTTAAAACGATATATATTTAAAAGAAATTATTAAACCTTAAAACGATATCTATAGTACTTAATTAAAGCAACAAACAAAAAGGACAAGTATCAGCACTACAATGAAAATTTTCCCGCCAAAAGTCATTTTCAGTACAAAATCATTTTTGACAAGTGGCACTCTAACTAATCAGAAAAAAAAGATGGAATAGATAAATACATAAATCCCTTAATTATAGCACATAAAAATCTCTTAATTATAGGTATATACTAATCTTTTAAAACAACAATATTTAATTAATAAAATCAAATGTAAGGAAATCCCCTTAAATCAAGTGAAACACAATAATGTCTTCTCAATCCCCAATTTCAAAGAATCTCTTCCATTCCGCCTCTCTCTTACACCCGGGCCTTTAAATCAATTACTTAAAATCTGACATCAATTATGAATACATCTCTTTCTACAATAGAGACAAAATAAGCTGTCATGAAAGAAATTTGATTTTTTAAGGATGATTTTTTTTTTATTCTTCTGTTGTAGATATTGGTTTATGATTTATGTAAACCCGGGCATAAGTTAACTGTTGTAAATTAAATGTTATAAATCTGGGCATAGATTTATGTATAATAACTCACTTTCTGTCCTTTCAATCGATTTTTTATTCTTCTATTTTTTTTATTCTGTTAAGAATGATTCGTATTTTTTATTTAATCGATTTAAAAATACAGGCGACATCCGGACATTCGCCCGGGCAAGCATCTAGTATATTGAAAAATGGAGGGAGTATACATGTCGTGATTGTATTTAATAGTAAATAGGCTATAACTTTCATTCAAATTTAAATAAGTGGAGGCATTTAAATGAGCTCTTTTACAATTAGCCCATAAATGAAGCGCCATTTAGTGGTTTAAATGAATGGAAGCTCTTTTTGCATGAAGAAGCAGAGAGGCCAATGAACCAGAGAAAAACGGATTGGTTATGGAGCGGAAAAGAAAGAAAGTGTCTCTATCTCCTTCAACAGAGGAATTCCAGGGCAACCCTTCTGCAAATCCACGCATTTATGCTCCAAAACTCTCTCTTAACCAACATTAACCTCCTCACGAAGCTCATCGATGCCTTTGTCTCCTCCGACCGGCTTGCCGGCATTACCCATGCTCGCCGCATATTTGACTTCAGCACTCAAAAGGACGACACTTTTCTCTGCAACACCATGATTAAATCCCATTTGAATGCTCGCCAGTTCACTAAAGCCACCTTCTTGTACAGAGATCTATTAAGGGATGTCGATTTTCAGCCGGATAATTACACTTTTTCCAGTCTAGCCAAGTGTTGTGGGCTTACAATGGCGGTTTTTGAAGGGCTTGGAGTTCATAATCACTCCTTGAAACGTGGGTGTGTGAACTTGTATGTGGCGACTTCTTTGGTTGACATGTATGGGAAGTTTGGGGAACTGGGACTTGCGAGGAAAATGTTTGATGAAATGACTGAAAGGAGTTCGGTGTCGTGGACTGCTCTGATCGACGGGTATGTTAAAAGTGGGGATATGAGTTCAGCTATGGGGCTTTTTTATTTCATGCCAGAGAAAGATGTGGCAGCTTATAATGTGATGATCGATGCTCATGTGAAGATGGGGGAGATGGGGTTGGCTGGGAGTTTGTTCGAAACAATGCCGGAGAGGAATGTGGTGTCTTGGACTAGTATGATTGATGGGTATTGCAGTGCTGGTGATGTTGGTGAAGCTAGGCAGTTGTTCGATGCTATGCCGGCGAGAAATTTGTTTTCTTGGAATGCAATGATTGGGGGATATAGCCAAAATAAACAATCACATGAGGCTTTGAACTTGTTCCATCAGTTACAAATGGTGAGAAATGTTCGACCAGATGATGTTACCCTAGTTAGTGTCCTACCAGCCATTGCTGATTTGGGTGCTCTGGAATTGGGAAACTGGGTTTACCATTATGCTAGGAGGAAAAACTTGGATAGATCTTCAAATGTATGCACTGCATTAATTGATATGTATTCTAAATGTGGCGAAATAGAAAAGGCTAGAGATGTTTTCAATGGCGCAAAGTTGAAAGAAATTTCTGTATGGAATGCTTTGATAAATGGGTTGGCAATAAATGGGCGTGCGGAGGATGCTTTAGAATTATTTTTGGAGCTGAGAAAGAAGGGGTTCAAGCCAAATGAGGTGACTATGCTGGGGGTTTTGACAGCCTGCAACCATGGAGGTTTAGTCGAGGAAGGAAAGAGATGGTTTAAGGCAATGGGAGAAGATTTTGGGCTCACTTCAAAGATTGAGCATTATGGTTGTCTAATAGATCTATTGGGAAGAGCAGGACGTCTGGATGAAGCTGAAAGCTTTATTGACCATATGCCATTTGAAGTAAATGGAATAATATTAAGTTCTTTTCTTTTTGCATGCTACTACGCCAAAGATATTCTAAGAGCTGAGAGAGTAATCAGAAAGGCAATCGATCTAGATCCCAAGAATGATGGAAACTATGTTATGTTGAGAAATTTGTACGCCTCTGAGAGAAGATGGAATGACGTTGAAGAAATCAAAAGTTTAATGAGCAAAAAGGGTGCAAAAAAAGAGACAGGCTGCAGTAGCATTGAGATCAATGGTAGGGTGTGGGAATTTTTAGCTGGGGGTAAACTGCATCAGCAGTTAGAGGGCATATACTTTGCCCTGGACCATTTACAGCTGCACATAAAGGCAAAGAGTGCTTTTTTACCTGATGAAAATCTTCAATGTTTAGAGGATTGAGAAATACACTAGCTTGGGAATGAGGAATGATCTGAGGTGCTTCCAGGTTGGGAAGATGAAAAAGAGTATGTACTGTGAAAGATGCAGACAACGTACACATTCAAAGAATGCACAAAAAGCCTTCTTGTTCTTAATCCAGTCAATACAGAAAGGTTATGAATGGTGGTAGAGAGCACCAAAAGTGACACTCTCATTCAGACCTTACCTAATACAAGGTGAAAAACTACAATCAAACAAATTATAGAAACATACTATATATGTTGAATGAAGTGTTACATGGAATTTTATGTTGAATCTTCCTTTTGGATTTGGTGCAATCAAAGGCCTCCACATTGGATTTTTTGTTCTGTACTTGATATGTTTTATTGTAAACATTGATATTCATTTGAAGCCACTCAGAAGAAGCTAGGAATCATGCTTACCTTTTTTCATATCTACACCTGGTAGTTTATTCCTTGCTTGTGATGACCACCTATACTAACAAGCCATTCCAAACTTTTATGCTACTTTTGCTCCTGTAGCATATATATACATTCATATACAACATGTTATCCTCTAGAGTCTAGTGCATCAATTGCATTTCTTCAAAATGGGTGCATTTGCGAGCTTCATGGGAAAGGGTGAATGACACTCTGTCCTTTGCACTTAGTCTCTTTTTTCCCTTACAATGAAGAAAGTTAAGCTCTGGATTCTTCAAATTGGCGATATGCATGCAATAACCTCAACACTTGTCTCTTTTGTAGGTCTGCCAACAGCTCAGATGTTAAGCTTGGTGATTGGGACACTCCATCGGCAGTTTATTCAGAAAGATGTCAACAATTTCGAGGATTTCCACACAGCCATGCTTGATATTTTCAGGTAAAGGCCCTAACATAATTTGGTTAGCTATTCGTGAACTTAGCTGATCATATATGTACAGTGACAAAAATGTTTGCACCGAATCAATTTTCAGTACGGTCAATTCTGCACTTCCTGGTAAACACTACGATGTTCCACCTCTAAAAGAGGTCGAGGTTGGTGTCTCTCCCTTTCCCTCTCCCTCTCCCTCTTCCTCTATTTCACAAAAGAATAATTGCGCGTCTCCAAAAAACAGGCATGTTTTAGAGAATGGAGTTTAGCCAATGACGCGGAAAAGAAAACTTTGTTCATGAAGTTTATGACGAAGCAGCTGACTCTCAGCAAATTAGATGACTCTTCCCTCATCACTGGGCTTGTCACACCTCCTGCAGCAATGGCGGCTAAGAGGGCGGGGGAGTCTCTGCCCCAACTCAAATTGATTAAAGCTATTCCTGATGTTATTTTTGTGCCATCAGCAACTGTGCTTGCGCTCATCTCTGTAAAATTATCCAGGAAAATGTTTGTAGGACAAGTGGCTTCTTGAAATTTATGGCTGACTAGCCCATTAAGGGAAGAATATGTAATTTTCTGCCAGATATCTTCTTAAAGAAAAATATACCATCAGTTTCCTGATGATAAAGATCGAAGATTATTGCTGCTGTATAGAAAACAGATTACATTGGATTCTTGGCGTCCATCAATACGCATCAAGTTTTAGGTCTCTTGTTTGGAGAAATTAAAACCAAGGCCAAACTATTTCAGAATAATTTTGACTCGTTTTCAACCAAACTCAGACAAGTAGTGGTTGATCCTACAACTTATTATGGTACCATCCCTTTTAGATCCAACCTAAAGAATCTGCAAGACAAGCAGAACCGTAAACCAGCAGAAACGAACACGAATGGCTATACAGAATTAGTAGATATATACGACCAATCAATATTGAATATACAATTGTCTTCGGTCGGTAGTACTTCACCGCAAATTAAGATGTTTGATTCAATTGAAACCAGACTGAATGCTATACAGATTCCTGAAGATATACGGACACTACCCCGATATTCTACTGCTCTGCTTACGAGAAACAGCCTTTGGTCTCCCTTTTCTTCCTTTTCTCTTCCTCTTCTTAGGAGTTGTTATTTTGGAAATGCAACGCATCTTTAAAGGTTGCTGAACATCTGTTTGCTGTTCAATCTCTGATATGGAACTTATTTTTGAAGGTTGTTGCACATCTGTTTGAAGTTCTGACTCTGATGTGGAACTTATTTTTGAAGGTTGTTGGATATCTGTTTGCAGTTCTGACTTCGAAAGAGCCTTATTAAAGGTGCTCTCTGGCTCTTCCTTCAGCACCAGGGGCTTCTCCATGGGAATACTAAGATCGTCATAATTCTTCATCCCCGCCCTCAACCTCTCATCGTATATCAATACATCATCTTCAGCCGGCCAGCACAGTAAATCATTTGCCTGCATCTATGATTTGCAACAAGTTAGTATATTGAACATAGTATGAGATAGATAAGTCCTTGACATTTTCATGTCACTGTCCTACAGTCATCACTAAGTACCACTACTACATAACCTGACTTTCTGCTAAGATTTCAAAGCAAACCGTCTCTTGGATCTATAGGACAAGCTGCCAGCATATCATATCAACTCAAGAAAAATTAAATTTACAATATAAAAACCAAGATGCATATTCTTCAAATAATGGAATCCAGACCATGAAAATCTTAACTAATTTCAAAACAGCGAACCTAAGCAAATCTGAACCTCGACAACTCACAGGCAGAAAATATTGCCTCGCAAAACAACATTAATTTAGGAAGAACCAGTTTTTCATGCTTTAGAGTTCTCCACAAAAAGTACAAAAACACCACAGGTCACAGTGGAGGTTGAAAAGGGAAAAGGCAATGGCAATAGTAGCAATTAAAACAGGATCATACAAAAGATGCCACCTTGCTCAGCGAAAATAAGAGACCGGATATAGTTCCAGTTTAATTAATTATTACGTCTTGTTCAAGCTAATCAAAGGAACACGATTAAAAAAAAAAAAAGTAGGATCATGTAGTTGTTGCCCAGTAAGTAGAGCTATGGATTTGAATAACACCTGAACACCCCCCCCCCCCTCCAAAAAAAAAAAATAATAATAATAATAATAATGAAACTAAGAAATTCTAGCCACTGCAGAAGAATTTCATGGTATCCAATGCCAGTAAACATGGATGAAACACTTACTTTCATCAATGCACTCCTCTGAAGAGACTGATTTGAGCCTTGAATTACATTTGAGATATAGGATCCTTCTGCATGACTTGGAACTGCAACTTTAGGCATAACCATAGAACCACTGGTATAGACCGATGTAAGTTGAGATGGATCTTTAGAAGATCCAACTGCCATTCTGTCCCCATTATTTTGAGGAGCAGCAGGGAATTGAGCAGAGATGGTCAAATTAGCTGGTACAGCCATGCCTGTGTCGTTGGTGCGAGTAAACAAACCAGTATTTTCAGTCATTACCTTGCCAAGTCTACACTTCAGATCTCTAGCTTGTGTCTGTAAAAGCCCAATCTTCCTCAACAATTCTTCCAGAAAATTATCACCGCCACCTGATTCCAGCCACAATCTTTCTCCATGGACTTCAGATTGATCAACACCTTTGATCTTTTCTGTTGATTTCATTAGTCAAAAAAAAAAGAGTTAATAACACAATAATACAATAATTAACTATTAACAGTATTTCAGTGCTACGCTAGGCAAAGTTCCAAAGACTGCACAAATTCAGCAACATTAGACAGAAACCAAAGATTTGCTTCTGTTTTAAAAAAGCAAAACCCTCCTATTTAGGAAAGCAAACGGATTTTATCAGTGATTCCAATTAGATAGTGCTGATTTTCAGTATACTTGACTCCCGATTCTGGTGCACTAGACTCCAATAAAAAGAGGCCCCAACAACTGCAATTCAGTCAGACGGAATATAAGAGAGCATCTCATAATTTCCACATTGGATGCAGGTATTCATAATCAAATTACTTGAATTTCTTCTGTCAAGCTTCCAGTAGTTTTTTAGCATAACGAAGCTACTTATCCTCTAGTAGGAAAGAAAATGCACTAGCAGAATAACTGTAGAACTATAATGGAGGATTTCTACATGATAAACAAACAAAACCCAGCCCTAACAAACAAACCAAACAGCCTCGATTCAAATTGCCTCTAAAACCAAACCAAAAGGTTTTACTGACATCAAGGATAGAGGGAAGATGGATGCCTAAACAGAACAAGCACAGCACCTCTGTTGGAGCTCAGGGGGCAGATTGATCAGCCAAAAATTCTGATGTCATAGCACATAGGTAATCAATTATGAATGCTAAAAAATTGATCCAGTGTATTTGTTTGAACAAACAATTGGAATCCAGAATAGATAGGTTCCTAGAGGCTCCAACCTCTGTAATTCCTCCCTACTGCAGTAATTTCCGTGACAGAAGATGACAAACCACAACATCCCCCCAAACCCTACACGACTCAATTACATAAAATTTTCCTTTTTAAAGTTCTTTTCAAATATGACACAAGAATAAATGAAGAAAGCAGCGGAAACATGACAGCTATATTTTGTCACAGCATATTGCTGTTCAAGTGAAGTACATAATGAAGGAAATATAATAGAGTGGATACAAATCTTCAATATGAAAATGTCTCAAAGATAAAAACTTCAATTCTGCTTAATCCAGGTCCAATGCATAAAGAAACACACCAATCACCACAAATCAGTAAAGAACAAACACCCACCTTGATTGCCCAAATGGTCATCCAAAGGATCATCAGAAGTACGATTCTTGTTATCTATCAAAGACAGGTGGTTAACAAACATATCACCAGAATTAGAACTCCACCTAACAAGAAGCCAACAATAGGAAAACTGCAAGTCACAACAAAACAGTAACTAGTACCAAAGTAAGAAAGCACGGGATGGTCAGACAAATATGACGATGGATCCATTGTGTCTTCGACTCTTCTTCTCTTCTTTCTCTTCATTAGTTTATCGGTTGGATTCTCACCCGGGAACTGTGCCGACTTCAGGTCAAAACCTTCAGCAGGAGAGTTCCTTTTGTTATCAACAAGTTTCCTGTCATACTTTATAGCTAGATCATGTAACTTCTTGACTTGTAATTCAGCCCATTTACATCGCCACATCAATGGGTGAACAAATGTCCTCCAATGACTAGTCAATTTTTTCTTCCTGAAGACATTATTACCAAAGCGATCAGGGTTAACCAAAAGGTTTCAAATCGTCATCCTTATGATGGATGAATGAAAAAGGCCATGCTTTAATTTTTGAGCAAGGATGAGACGTTGTAAGGAATCAAGAGCCACCAATCCAATAGGATGAATGTGCCCACAACAGAAGGCAGGTTCAAAGAAGTATGACCCAACGTATTGTAAATCAAAAACTTAAATTGAAAGATTTAGATTGATACCTTAATCTCAGCAGGTCACCAAACGCCTTGATATCCAGAATCGGCGAACCATCAGTAAATAAGTTCGAACCAACTTCACCATCAACGGTGCTAGTTGCATCCTCTGTCTCAGAAGCTGTATCATCAAAAGAGCTTGAACTTGAACTCTCAGTTGAATCTTGACAACCAGCATTAACTCGCCCCTTTCCTCCCGTAGAAGGGAGCTCTATATCCTTCACTTCCACGTCCTGATTCTCGTCACGCAATATAGGCTGATCTATGGATTTATCCATGCTCAAAGCATTGCCCTCACAATTGCTTCCACATTTCACGGATTCATCCTTAGTATCTACAGAAAGACCTCCACTTTCCTTTACAACTAAGGCTTTATTTCCATCTAATCTTGTTTCATGCTCTAACTCTGGACCCATGGCACATTATAAGGAACAAAAGGTGCCTTTTGTCAGATTATTCTAATAGGACATACTCAGACCTGAAACCACCTGAAATAAGTAAAAACAGATTAATGGATGGGTAACTACCGAAAGAGGGAAGAGAAACAATAAGATGTTTCCCAAAACTATAATATGATGTGTTCAGCGTCAACTGCATATCTTTATTGCCTTTAAACACAACTAGAAACAACAGATGTAACATAGCAAAATGAGTCACTGACATCAAGTTGACCACAAAAAAATTTTAAAAAAAAATTATATAGGAAAACCAGAGATAAGATTAGACAGACTACTTAATTATGGAACACGCAGAGAGGACCACTGAATAAACTATAACCATAATACACTTCAATCACCCAAGAGACACTCCACAATGCATCAAGAAACAAACAATGTCGCGTAAAAATTTCAAGGGGGGGGAAAAACCCCCACTTATTCCCTTCTAATCGCCAAATTGCTCATAATATACTCAAAATTCCAGAAAGATCACACATGAACTCATTCACGAACAACTTTGTCCCCTCAAACATAAACAACTCACACCTAGATAAAAATAAATAAAAAAAAAGAATTAATCTTTGCACTCTCAGAAGGTTCCTGGAAAAATTATAAGCAAATCATCCGATTTAATAACCATTATAATTACAGTAGAGATAATTTAGTCTGAAATCATACCACTTATATCTCCCCCAACCAAGAAAAAGGGAAAAACAGACTAACCAACAAAGCCCACAATCAAGTTTCAATTGGGACCGAATACACGAAATTGCGAATCCCGAGAACAAAAAATAAAGACCCAAAAAAACCCCAAAACCAGAAATTCAAGAAATCGAATTACAACCGGTACCTCTTACAGTGACTGGCTGGAAAATTGAAATCCTCCACCGGCTAAATTCTCAGTATCGCAGTGATGAATGACAGAGTGATTTGATTTTCTACATAAGAAACTGTCGTTTCTTCGCCGTGAAGAATTCGGCCACAATTGTTGGATTCGATAAAGTACGAGGTGAGTGGGGATATTTAATGGGGGAATGGAAGAAACTTGAACGTGAAGCAGGGAACAGAAGAAAAGAAAGTACTCTAGAACAAAGGAAACAACGATGATTCTCTGTAATCTTTTCAAGTCAAATGGTCAAAGCTGTTGTTGCCAGTTTTTTGCACTCTCACTGTGTGTGTGTGGGTGGGTGTGTGTGCTGACTTCAGGCTTTCCTTCATTTTCATTTTTTTCACCCTTTCCTTTTTGTCTTTTGGTAATTACATTTGGAGCCCCAGAAGATTTCCTCGAGTTATTTTCCAATTCTTATAAACTTCCATTCCCCCTCCCCCCCCAATTTGATTGAAAGTAACAAAAACGTTAAAAGAATAAGAGGGAAAAGTTGTAGTTTCGAAGGTTATAATAATTTTCTCTTAATGCAGATACTGTGATTCGGTGATTTTAATAATTCAATGAATCATTTATTCAATTGTAGCATTATCGTTCTTTTCAAAATTGGAAGGGGCGATACAAAATACAAACGATGTGCCCCGCTAATAATTGTAGTTGCAATAATGCTCTTGTCTACACAAAAAAAACACACAATCATATTCGTAAATTTGTTGATGTGAGCATGTTTGATTCATTAGACAAACTTAACAGGGTAAGTGTTAAGGTGTATTATTTTGTCTCACATCACCACCGTGAAGAGAAGTGACTCTGTATATAAGTACCAAAGGTCACCCCACTCATTGCCAATTGGTTTTGAGATGGGAATCCAAAGTACTTATATACTTTGAGATGGTATCAGAGCGTGTTGGGCTTGTGGTGGAGTTTTGAGTCGGAGGTGGCCTGTGGTGATTTTATATCGACCCACTTGAGTGTTGACTCGTGGACTTGTTGTGGATCGATCCAGCGGTATAACCGATTTTCTCCCACTTGAGCGTTGACTCGTGGGTTTGTTGTGAACCGATCCAGCGGTATAACTGGCTTTCTCCCACTTAAGCGTTGACTCGTGGGCTATTCTGTTCTTGTCCTGATCCAAGTCCATTGGGCAAAAAGTTCAAAAACTCATTGGACTTGAGGGAGGGTGTTAAGGTGTATTATCTTGTCCCACATCGCCACCGTGAAGAGAAGTGACTCTGTATATAAGTACCAAAGGCCGCCCCACTCATTGCCAATTGGTTTTGAGATGGGAGCCCAAAGTACTTATATACTTTGACAGTAAGTGAAAGAAAAACTAACAAAGAACTCATTTCTAATGTGATAGAGAAAACATATATATCTAGTAAACTAAGTCAATAACAGATGTCACGCTCCTAAAAAGAGCACAAACACTTTCAATCTCAATCTACTTTGAAGTAAATGATTGGTGTTTTTGTATTTTCATCCAACACCTGTAATTTCCATTTAAAGAATATACTTCGAAGTTCAATCATTTTTGACCTTATAAAATAAGGTTTACAATAATTGATTTGCATTTTGAATGAACTTATTAAATATAAAATGACAATTAATAAGTATGACTCTTATTATGGGACGGACAGACATATTGAGTAGGTAACTCCTAAGCAAACAAAATGGACCTTGGCAACATCAACTCCTTCACTTGGCACCTTGCAAGCTTTGCTCAAAAATATATTGAATGGAAAGGAGAAGAAGAGATTAGTCACCATGAATGTTGTGGAACTAGAACTTGAGCAGCTTTCTCACGAATCACATGAATTCAACTGCCAAACATTGTCACGGTCAAACTGCAATTTAGTCAGTATGACCACATTACAACACTACAAATCTTCTAGATTTCTTGGGGTGTTGGAAAAGTTGAAAGTTCGTTGGTTTCTGATCCATCCATATTAATTCATTTCACCAACCAATTTTTATTATATCTATAGGAACTCTTCCATTCACTTTGTCCACGTCTCCCTGTTTCTTGTTCATATTCAGTTTTTTGACGTATCAACAAGGGATGATAATATGATAATGATACTGATGATAATTCACCCTCTTAAATCTAGGACTAATCAACCAACTCAGAAAGTTGGAACAGAGGTTTTTTTCTGCACTCAATCATCATTACTGACTTCTGCTCCGTAAAAGTATAAACTTTCTTCATCAAAATCAATGGCTGCAACTTCATCAATGGCTATTATCTTCATCAGCTATTTGATCTTTTCCACGTTGACTTTTATGCCAATGATCTCACTTGGCATCCCTTTTGTTGTCTTTCATGGTAACTTAGCTTTTCTGTCAGTTGTACTCTGATCTTGTTGCTTTAATTAAAAGAGTTTTATTTCCTGGTGATCATCAATGGAAAGAAACATCATCTTAGTTATTGTCCCAAGTTTGGGTTTTCATTAATCAAGTTATCAAGAACCTCCGAATACATAATCTTCAATCTAACAGTATGGAAAAAGCCTGCAGTTGTTGTAATCTCTATTTCATAAGGCTGGTGACTCTCAAGCTAAACTTTTGATGATTTTAGACCATTACAGAGCATTTTTTCTATTGATATAATAGAAGAATTCTGTGTCAAAAAAAAATCCATGGATTTCTGCTCTTACTTGACTTGTGTGATGACAGGAATCTCAGAAAAATGCTCTGATGAAGCTGCAGTACAGTTCATTGAGCTTCTAAGCAGTTGGTCCGGTTCTCAGGGATTTTGCCTGTATGTTTCTCGTTTCCATTTCTAGCTCAGGTTATATAATATCTGCAGTTCTTTCAAGATATTGACTTTATAAATTTGGAAAGTGAATTCTTGATTTCAGTTGTCATAAAAATACCAAGCTAAGAAAAGCGGTTAAGTGATCAAAAGGAAAATGTCAAGAGTTCCTCTTATGGTTCTTTTCTGGTTCTTCAAAACTTTTCATATGAAGAAAACTTTCACAATGCTAAGTCCTCTCATCAAAAAGAATTCGAAAGCTATGAAGAAGCCAAATTGTCATTCCTCATTTCCAACTGTTGTATCAATAATGGCAATTTTTGTTAGGTTCAACAATGAAACCTTACTGGTCCTTCTAAAAGTTTCGGATTTAAGGTTACCTGAATCCCGGATTGAGATGAGTTTATTCTGTTCTGATGTGCAGAGAAATAGGAAATGGCGCATGGGATTCCTGGTTTATGCCGTTTACTAAACAGGTGAAGAACTCAATGCAATGCACCATCTTCTTTGAAACCCAAACTGTGGCATTTACTGAAAACACTACTAAAGACACCTACTTCTTTGGATTTTGCAGACATCCATTGCTTGTGAAAAGGTAACAAAAGGTTGCAATAACTTGTCTGCATCACTGGTAGCACATTTACCGTTGCCTCAAGTTCTTACTTTCTTCGATCCCAGGTGATGAACATAAGTGAGCTTAGCAATGGGTATAACATTATTGGGCTGTCCCAGGTATAAGAACAAATCTAGTTCCCAAGATATGTTTCACCAAAAGAAATGAATATCCCTTTCTGAAATCCTTTCATATTATTTAGAAGTTTTGATGGTTTTTGTATCTTATCCTCCTCCTCCATATCAGGGAAACATGGTAGGCAGAGGGGTGATCGAGTTCTGTAATGAAGGCCCGCCAGTAAGTGCTTTAATAACATTTCCAATGTCGCACGAAATGAGATCCTATGCCTCACTTGTTGAGTAATGATAATGTTTGCTTAAAGAAACAATGTAAGTTTATTGAAGTATTATGGTACAGTTGTACTGTTAAATACAATGACAGCCTTCTATAAATGCAGAATGCAACACAAAAATTGGTTTACAGAAGCTAAGATGCGGGATCTTATTTGTTGTTGCACGACTCCACCAATTTAGACATCTTTCATTGTTCTGTATTTCATAACAAGCAATTTTGTCTTTTGTTATACTGAAACAGGTGAAAAATTTAATCTCGTTGGCGGGTCCTCATGCGGGGATAGCCTCTATTCCTTTCTGTGGGGTGAGTGATGATTTTGTTTTGACTTGGCTCATTGATCATAATATGTTTGGCTTCTGGTGAGAAAACTTTGAAGATACATACCAATTGTTGGTTTTGCAGTCAGGCTTGTTGTGCATTCTTGCTGATTTTCTACTGAAGCTAGCAGTTTACAGCAACTTCATCCAGGTCAGAATACTCCTTTCTGAATGATTCTTCTTCTTCTTCTTCTTGGCAATACAGTATCCTGATAAGGGCAACATTAGGAAAAGGATCCTAAGAATCGCATTTTATGTAAAATTACACAAATTGGTAGAGTACGATAACAACATATGATAGATGAAACCAACCTCACATAGTGATGTAAATTCGTCGTAAAAACAATCAAAGGAGGTTAGCCTTTCAAATAACAGTACCTCAAATGCATCTAGAAAACTGGAGTACTTTTATCCTTACTCTTTCCTGTAACACTTTCATCCCTTCTCTTTCTTTCTGTTTTCTCTCACTTAGGGAGCCATTACCACTAGAATTGTCTGTCAGCTTTGATATCATTGCAGGACCATCTCGCACCGGCTGGTTACATAAAGATCCCAACGGTAAACTGCGCAATTACAGCATTATTTTGACTATTCCGTTCCCTTTCTGGCATTGTATTTATGGTTTCAGTAGTAAACACGGCCAAAGCATATTTTGACACAACATGGCAAACAGAGCCATGTTTTTTCTTCTTGTGCCCTTGTCCACGACTTGATTTCGTAATACATCATGCTCCTTCTTTCCAGGCGATTCATGCATACAGAAAAGGCTGCAAGTTTCTTCCCAAACTGAATAATGAAGTCCATAAGAATGCAACTTACAGGAACAATTTTGCGAGCCTGGACAATGTGGTGCTTATCATGGTAACTTCTAAGAGCCCTGAGATTCCTTTATGTCAGTGTATCACCTATGGCTTTTTATCTACGTATTAACCTAAGATTACAGACTTTAGTCTCTATATAAATTATGTTGTTTCACTAGTTCGTTTGCTCATTTTCTCCACAGTTTGAGCAAGATAATGTCTTGGTGCCCAAGGAGACGTCTCAATTTGGATACTACCCAGACGGTTCTTGGAGTACTATTTTACCTGCAGAAGAGGTAATTTTCATTGGAAATCATCCTGGCCTAAACATGAACTGATTAATGGTCCAAGCTTTGTATGCTCACGTACACTAAAATTCAGAAGATTAATGATTACTTCTCAAACTTCCCAAAGCTAGAAAGCAACGTATATTGGCGAGTTGTCGGGGCTAACAAAACTTTTAACCAGAGCAGGCAGACCGAAGCTGGAAACAATGCAGCTCATTTCTATCGGACTCTTAACCCCTAGGATTTTCATGAATTGCAGACAACACTCTACAAGGAAGACTGGATTGGATTAAAAACGCTTGAAGAAGCTGGAAAGGTGAAATATGTGAATGTATCGGGGCAGCACCTGGAGATTTCTCTGAGTGACATGAAGAAATACATATTACCTTACTTGACAGAGAATGGAACTGCAGAACCACCGATAACATACGAACCATCTATTCTTTGGCCTCGGTCTTACCTAGATCTGCCTCAAGCAATTGATCTTTGGCCAGGTGAAAAAGTTCTTCGCCTGACCAAAACAAACTAGTACTGCTCTACCTGTTGACATACGACAGATCGAGAATAATGCACCACATACCTCTACCCAGTAATCTGTTGTACTTCAAGTCACAAGTTACCTCACGGCCAGAGAACTGAAAGAAGATCTACGAATATTTTACTTATTTGTTTCCCCTTTTTCTGAGGACTTACAAATAGCACTACAAGAAACCTTTAGTCCACTTTTGTTCTTGTGCATATAGATCAGTGACAAAATGCAACAAAAGGATTCTATCGCCAACAGCAGAAGGCAAGAATCTAAACAAGTTCCAAAAAGAAATTATAAGTACTCATAACAAGAAAATATTTTAGAAGTCAACAGAAAACACAAAATTCCAAGGCGGGCTTTTTCAGCCAATTCCTTCTCAAAGGTGTACCTATATTATGTTGATGATAAAAAGAAAACTCCTAGAAGAATATGGGAAACAAAATATAATACAACCCTATAGACCCGCTACCCTTTAGTTCCTCAGCATAAACACAGAGAAAGAGTCGAGGAGCAGCCACACTAGCTCCTAAGACTCTTTTATGCTGCCAACCCAAAACAAAATCTAAGGCAATAATTGAATCTGCTAACCAGCCACACTCAAAGATGATGATCACGAGATTGAAGCATCTGTTTGATGGTGCTCTATGTTACGCAGTACAATTCTAGCGAAAATTTTGGCTTCCAGAGGTGCAGTTGCTGCTGCAGCGGCAGCACGTAAAACTCTTGGTGCTCCAGCATTCTGCAAGAGGCTCACATGATGGGAAGCATGCCTACCTCCAGGGACAGTGAACTGAGACCAAAACATTCGTATCCATAAGAAATCTCTAAAAAAATAATGTTATAAACTGTTTTCCGAGAGAGAGAGAGCTGAAGGGGGTGCCTAACCTGAAGGAGTGCAAAAGCAGCACATGCCTTCAGTACAGAGGAAGGATTTCGTAGCATGGTTACGAACCGCCCAATCTCCGCTCCACTGAAAAGAATAAGATTAATGTTAAGACAAGAAAAAGCACAACCACTTCATATGAGATTTAAAGATTTAGCAATGACTAGAGATGGTTTGCACCTAACTAATCTTGATAAAAAAAATAACACTCAAAAAGTTAAATAATGTCTATCCAGAAAGAGATTTTTTAACACACTTTGCACATGAATATTGCTTCCAACAGACAATAATGAATATTGCTTGAGTGGGTGCAGGAAAATTGGATGAATTCAACATAAGAGATTTCAATACAGAGATAGCTGTAAGTGACATTATGTTCACGGAAAATCCTTCAAGTAACCATTTATAAAGAGGTATACACTAGCACTGATGAAATAGTGGAGCAAAATTAACAGGATCTACCATAAATTTGTGGTAACGACTACAGGAATCAATATAGCCGACCCCACATAGGGGGAAAGAGGCTTCTTCTTGCTGATGTTGAATACAGGAATCCACAGGCAAACAAATGAGCTATTCTTAAACAAACAAAAACCCAACAAGCACCAAGACAGTCAACTTCTCTTTCCTTCCATTAGAACAAATACAAGCAAATGTAGTTAACCATTTTAAAGCAAGCATCAGACAAATGATGAATTAGATATCAGAAGCAAACAGTAGACATGACCAGAAAGATATATGCATCACAGGCGGAGTTGAGAAAGAGGTAAACCTGCATCTCAGATGACCAGCTTCATTGATTCGGGCCGATTCGGTCACTTGTGACAATGCAGCTGGGGCTGATGACATCGCAGCAGCAGAAAATGCTTGGTGATCAGAAAAGGTAAGAACAAACGCTTCAATTTGCTTCAGTGCCATTCTTCTGGCTCCATCTAAGCTAACAGTCTTGGAACCTTCAGCTGAAGTTCCGACAGAGGCAACTTCATCCATTCTGTACAAAAAAGAAACAAATTTGATCAACTGGAACTTAATCATCATTCAAAGAGACGGATTTTAAAAAGAAGAGCAAATTAGAACTACTCCATTTAAGTGCAATCCATACAAGGATTTCGTTACACTACTTCTATGATGATTTACAACCTGAAAAGTATAACAGCAGGGATCTTCAATCATGTCAGGACGTACTCACAATCATATCACATTAACTTTAGTAATTACTCAAACAAAATAAATAAATGACAAAACGATTTCATTATTTATGAAAGAGTATTAATCACTTTTGGAGATTGTTTTTCCTTTCGCGTTTGAAGTTTACTTTTAAACAAAAACTAAAATACATGGTTATTTTCAGGCAAATAGTTAAAATATTTAAGCAAAAAAAAACCGCTGGTTGGACATGAAAAGAAGTGTGAGGGAGGGGGAGGTGGCGGCGGCTGATTTGGTGGATCTCAGATATCATCAGACCACTATGTGGACCCAACATTTAGATTACACTCACTAGTGGGGCCATTCAACGGCCACTCCACCCTGTGGTGATCTTGTGGATGCCCTAAGCAAATCCAGCATCCACTTGTAGATTAAACTCTGAAACTACTGAATTTTGCAACAATTAGGCGACCCTGTAACTAAATCCTTTTGAGTTTACTGCTCCAGTTGTATTAGAAGCTTCTAAGTTTTCTGTTAATTATTTGCCATGCCTCCTTGCAGAAATTTTTTACATCCATCTCAGCAAAAAGCAGTCATAACTTATTATCTGGAGTGATTTTCACAAAAGAATGAGTGCTAATCTTAAAAGCTACACACATGCGAGAACCTGTCAACATTTCCTATAACTTGCTTAGCTTTCTAGTCTATTGCTCTCAGAAACTTTTGTACAAGGATAAGTTTAAGACATATTGGTAAGAGTGGCTAACTGTGTTTAGGATAGGAATCACACAAAATGTTACTTGCATCCTGCAGCCAATAAAACAGATATTTGACCATAATGGTCAATAGGCCAAAGTTTAGTTCAGAAATACCTAAAAAGAGCCTTTTAAGCTCACTGCTTGCAGCAAATCATCATGATATTGCCATTTTATTATATCAAACCTAATGATGTCTATAATAGAACAATTTCTGAATAGGATTCTCTGAAAATCATGAAGCAACCATACTCACACATGCTACCAGCAAACTGGATTTAGAGATGGTAAATTATCCAGTGATGTCATACCTTCCATCAAACATATATGCCAATGCCAATGCCGACATGAAGCGCGCCATTTTTGACACAGATGAAGAACACAGATGGGCTAGGGCTGGAACACCACCTTCCTCCACAATACGAAGAGCATTACCAGGATTAAAAGCAAGATTCCAAAGAGCTCCAGCAGCAGTTTCATGGACATCCTGAATATAATTTACATCGTCAGTGCATGATAAAGAAAACAGCTAGAAGAAGCTTATACAAGAAAAAATGAACAAAAGGCTTTTATATTGATCAGGCCTTGATATATTTATAATCCTGGAATTGCGGTCCATGCCTTACCCACCAGTAACTAGATACGTGAATAAAAATTGAATCCAATAAGATGATCCAAGTCATAAATTGAAAAATCATGCGAGTGCGGCTCCTATTTCAATTAAAGTGCGTGAAAGAGTGTATAAAAGTTTTAAAAGAAGTAATCAACAAAAGCAAGAAAGCATTCACTATTAGTAGCCTTCTTTTGTATCCTCCGAAGGAGGAAAAAGTAACTGATGCAGCTCAGTAATTGCCAGTAAAGTTTTAAGATTGCATAAATTGCACAATTCGGGGATTTCTTCAATTTTTTTAGAGTTAATAGAACGTCACCATTAATGAGCCTAAAATTGAAATGGACTTTATCCAGCTTCCTACAATAACCATAAGTAGCTTATATAAGCATGTTACTTGAGACTATCTCTTATTCGATTTTCTTACCAAACCAAATTCAAAATCTTTAATCATGGACATGCAAATCTACAGAAGATCTTAATACAAAACTTTGAAGCAATTAATGCAACACAAGAACCAATAATACAAAACTGAATTATTGCAGCGATTTCTCCCTTAAATTGAGATCATTTTTCTTTTTTTTACTGATGCCGCATATATTTCGCTACAGAGGATGTCTTTATTTGACTTAATTAACCATGCAATGATAGATTGTCTACAATCCTAAGTTTAAACCTACTTTTATGCATTGATATTTAGAAATTCTATCCAATTAGAATTTCTGGTTTGCTGTCATTTTCAAGTTATTCACATTAACCTCTTATACTTTCTCGTGCATGGAAGCAAGCATCAAATGGAACAATGTGATAGAACCATACTTCCAATCTTCATTCCTTCTGCAAGTGGAGATCTTCAAAAATCATAAAGACTATTTGCTGTAGTTAAAGAATCCTATATTAGCCTAACCATAAACATGGATCACAATTCTGTAAGCTTTAGGCTAATACAAGTTGATTTACAAATGTATTCATTACTGACTCTGCTTTAAAAATAACCACTATAATAATAGACAATTGAATTTGTAACGGGTACAACCATACAAGCGGTGTGTCAAAAACACACTTATGTAAACATAGTGAGATTTTCCCAAAAAACAAATCATGCTCACTATCCAAGGGTTTCTGTGGGCACTAGGTGGAAAAATTCAAAGAGGGATAGAGCATGGAGGGGGGAAACACACCACACCCGATGCAATGACTACCCAACAAGAACTAACCCAAAAGTTTACCATGCACGATACATGCTCATTTTCCTAATTCACCCAAGCTAGTCGTAATCATTATGATCAAAGAAAGTCAGACGTAACTGTGACCAAACCGTTAGCGAAAAATCAAGCAGCAGAAGGAAAATCCATATACCTCGGCATCCGATCGTGCGAAAGATATTAGGGGTGCGACACCACCTTCTCGCCCAATAGCAATGCTGATACAAGACAATAAAAAGGTCAGCAGATCAAGAAATAATTCAAATGATGATGATGAGATAAAATTATCGTTAAGGATGACGTAGATTATATATCTTTGTGGACTTTAACTCCAAGTGTGGCCATCCTAAACATGTAGAAAGAAATTGGTTGGACTGTAAAACTTTCATACAGATAAATGACTGCAGTTGCAGTCTTGCAGATGTTAAATGTTTTGCTCAGCCGAAAGAGAATCAAAATAGCCAAAAATGATCACCACTGAAACTGGGACAAATTGTTTCAACAGTGACGGAGTGGGTCACGAGGGTTTAACATGAAAAGGGCATCATTCTATAAAGAAGGACACTAAGTATAGCCTGTTGCTAGGAAAAAATGGAACACTATAGACCTTTGAATTACATCCATAGCTATACAATACATAACTCACCTGTTTGCTTCTGAAACAGATAACCCCCATAGAGCACCAGCGGCTCTTTCTTGAAGGGCGGGAGAGGAGTTTGAGCAGGAATTCGCAAGAGCAACCTTCAAAAATGAAACAGAATCATTAACAGGGATCTTCTAGTTTAAGAAGTTAAAACAACAAGTTCAACACATAACACTTGATTTCAAATACTAAGATACCCAAGGAAAAAAATATAGATGGACCATCTGGAGTGGAAACAAACACTCACTTTGCGAAACTTAAAAGAGTTTATAAACCACAGAAAAACATAGAAGGGAGGGGGACCTCAAAAGGACGAAGGTGCAAGTAAACAATGTGCTTCTTTTCGCATGGCGTAATCTACTTAGCAATCACTTCCTCAAAACCGGCTAAGCCAGTATGAGACAATCTGTGTTTGTTGGAACATCCTACAACTTTATCTGAGATCCTTTTATTCAAACCAAGAATGATTAGATCCCTTTACCGATGATATTGCTGCTTTAGTCCAACCAAAATATAGGTATTAATAACACAAGTGAGTTAACAAGTTATATGACTATGGAAAACTGGCAACTAGAACAGTTGATGAAATCCAGCACCAATCAACAATAAAATGTACACAAACACGAAAGTTTTCTCATCCTAAATCTTAATACTTGCAAATAGACTAACTACAGAATTCACACGTCATCAACAATATGCCATACCCAGGGTGCCAATGCAATAATTGTTAAGAGATTAAATTGGGAAAGTCAGAGCACGGAGTAAAACTTGATGTAAATCTAACAAAGTTCTCCAATATTTCATTCTTTAAAAGATGGAGAACAAAATTATCTGAATATAAAGCAAACCAGAATGCTATCAAAGCACTCCCAGATACCCAATAATGGAAGCTACCAGTCTTGTCAGGTCAACAAATCATAAGACATTCTACAGAATCTCCAAGTAATGTATGCAGTCTAGCACAAGTCAGCGAAAGATATTACCAAAGCTTCAACTCCTCCAGCAGCCGCAATCGCTTCTCGATTCCTGTCATCAAACGATAAGTTCCACAAAGCCCCAGCAGCTTCTTGCCTACCAAAACAAAACATCGCATATCAGAGATAAAACAAGCAAAACGATAAAAAGAGCTGGACACTGTCCTGAAGAGTAAATAATAACAATTCAAAGAACATTTCCAAGAAGTTAAGGGAGGCTAAGATGCTATGTTGTAGAAGTACTACTGCTCCCAGACAAGTTTGTTAATCACTCCAGGAAAGAAGCCAGAATATCACAACCATTTTTAGTAAAGGCACTGAGTCATTATTGTGTCTCCCTTTGTTCACATAAGATCGCACAAACCACGTAGAAAAACAGACTATAATAGAAAGTCAAATATCAAATGCATATTTATCTTGCTGTTTTGATCTTTTACACAGGTGTTGAAGATCTCCTAAATTTGAGACATCATTTAGTTTGTTAAAAACAAAACAAATCTCACAGTTATTACTAAGTTCTTACCCAGGAATCAACTGCCTTGTAAAAGTGGGAAAGTGAAAAAGCAACTTTTTTTAAGAATAAGCATGCCCTCAATTTCATTTCCGCACCTAAGCTTGAGTAAATGCTTAATTTCAACATTTCAAAATCCTTACCTAATTAGCAAACTGAGATTCTTTTTCTTAATAAAAGGCCTCATCAATTGCCAGAATGGCAATTGCTACTAGCTAGTTGAACACAAAATCAATTGGTGTAGCAAAACTTGCATCAAAACCAGATTATGAAAATTGATTATCAATGAAAAACTAATTATTAATGTACACTTCCTTTCCTAGATATTAAAAGTCAAAGATAAGCCATCATAAACGGTAAAATTCTAATCAACAGCCGAAATAGTAGGTCCTATCACCCGAATGGTGGCAATTTTTTGTGCCCATTTATAGTGCAGTTAGCATACAGAAGAAGCCAATTCATAATAACTAACATGTTACTGGCCCCTCCAAAGAGAACTTCAACAAAAAATTTTGAATCACCAAGTTCCAGAGAGTACACAACCTGACACCATCATGAACAGACTTAGTAAGTTGTACAAGAGCATCAAGAGCTCCTGCCTCTAGTCCAACAGCTGCATTGTTCGTGTTGCTATCTCCATGAGCAGCCAAATTAGCCAAGGCTCGAGCGGCCTGTGAATAGCACAATAGGAATAATCAGGTATTACTGCAGAACTAAATCTCAATCCTTAAACAAATATAAGCTTCTACAAAGTCCCAAACACACAAATACTGAAAGCTTTGCACATGAAATGCAATTTAAACACAGGTGTTAATTAACATTAGTTAATTTCATGGATGAGATTCAGGGTTCCTAAAGTTAGGCTTCTTCTAGGAATCTTTTTAAGATTTAGACTATATCATCATTGCAGGCACAGAACTGTAGCAACATGTGCAAGTCTGATTGGGCCAACAAAATCAAAATTAGGGTTAACAGATAGTGCAAAATGCAAAATCAAAATCAACAATTTGTGGATCAGCTTAATCTTATATACACAAACAAGACATGTTTTTTTTTTTTAATTTTGCATAATAAAAACACACACGCACACACACCACATGTGTTTACCATTTTTCACCCTCCTGGTTTGTGGGTCCGCTTCTTCACAAGTACCAATATAAACCACCACCAAGATATCATTGGACAAGCAATGGCTAAAGCTACATCGATTTATTTATTTCTTTTTAACCAATAACTACCTAATTTGCACCATAATTTTACATCAAATCTCTACAACTACAAGCTCATGCTGCAGTAGAACATTTAATAGAACATTGGAGTCAAAATCATTCTTAAGGGAAACGTTTGCCTTCTCAAACGAGAAAACTCCAAATACCTGCTCTTGCACTCCATCAACTTTGCAAGTACGTGCTAAAGTAACCAAAGCATGTACTCCACCTACTAAGGCAACTTCCATACTACATTTGTCATCTGCAGCCAAATTTGCCAAGGCACCAGCTGCACGTTCCTGGAAACACGAAACAAGCTCATCATCTATTTTATGCAATTTTTGGACAACAAATAGTATATTCTCTGCCAAATGTAGTTCAAAATGTTTCAAAAATGCAGGGGTGGAAGATATTTGCATCTTCAGTTGTATTCACACACAACGAGAAACAAACATACCAAAACTCCATCGCCACCATTGGACCATTTAAAGATAAGATCAACTAAAGCTTTGACCCCGCCTGCTTGGGTAATGGCACCCTGCAAAAGAAGTTTGTTCAGAAAACAAAACTTGAAACACAGAATCAAGAGAAGCATTAAAGAAAACACACACCTTATGCTCTTCGCCAACTGAAAGATTCCAAAGTCCTCCTGCTGCCTCTTCGGCAACCATCCTATTCATAGACCTAGCTAAACTTGCAAGAATATTGATACCTCCTTCCTCCGCCACAGCTTTTGCAACATTGGTGTTGACTGATAAGTTCGCAATCGCCTATTCACAAAAAATAAAATAAAATAAAATAAAATAAATTATAAATTATAATTTCCATAATGAAAGTTTAATTGACCTTTACCATAGAGGGATGGAAAATTAATTGTCCAACAAAGCAGTTAATAAAAATAATTTAACAATTAACTCTTCGGTGACGCTCAATCTAGAAACCTTATGACAATAAGCCTAACTTTTGTACCTTTGCAGCTTCTGACTGAAGCCCCTCCCTCCATGATTTTGCAAGATTTAAGAGGAGTCGTACGCCACCATCTCGCATAACTGCTTCTGCTCTTCCACCATCAATACTGGCATTCTCATCATCAATGACTACAAAAGTTGCAAGGCCAGTAGCAGCCCTCTCTTGAACTTCCTCCTGAGTGCTCTGCGTCAAATTGAGCATTAGATTGGCACCTTGGGAGAGCCAGAAACTATCCAAACCCTGTGGATTGGTCTCAGCAATGCGTAGCAGTGAATGTGACAGGATCCATTCCAGCCAATACATGATCTCGTTCAATTTCTTATCCTTGATGCTTGAGTTTCGCCAATCCGAGAACACGTCCTTCTCTTGCTTAGTAGTATCGGCAAATAGGGAAGCTACTCCTTTGAGAATATTTGTAAAAGTTGCAAGTAACAGTTTACCTTTATGATTATTGTTGGAAACAAAGCTCTCATCTGTTTCAAGAGCTGGACAATGTAAAGCACACAACACCTTTAGACTCTGGGAGGATGAGAATAATCTTGAAACGACATTAGGAGTTATTTCTGTCCTAGATACATCTAAACCTAGTAGGTTAGGTAACTTGTTCCAGTGCTGTAAAACCAAAGGCCACTTCACAGTGCTAGTACCAGCAACTGAAAGGAAGCGAAGGGATGATACATTTTCGAGTGCTGCCTCATCAATACAAAGACAGTCAATAAAGCCAATGTCTATTAAATTTGGACAATTACTGGCCAACGCATTTATAGCATCCGCGTCAATATCGCGGATACCAGAGAGCCTAAGTTTCTGGAGATTACGGCAACAGAGGGCCAATGCTTTTATTGCATCACTGGTTACCCTTTCACAGAAGTCTGGCCCGAGTTGGAGACTCTCAAGCTTCTCATGCCGAGCAGCAATCACAGAGAGCGTAGCATCACTAATTTTCCTGCAATAATCACCGCTGATCTCGCGTAAATTTCTAGCTTGAATATTTATGATTGCATCAGCTGATTCGGCACCACGGAAACGAAGCTTTCGCAGATCTCGACATCTAGGAGCAAGAGAAGCTGCAGCCGCAGCATCACATTTATGAGCACGAATGTCCAGTGTCTGCCACAAGCATGGTGAAGCACCTAAAAGTCTCCAAGTCCGACAAGTCGATGACAAGCTTGCTCGATCACGGTAATTAAGACAGGAAAACAACTGTAACACTGAATCATCAGCCAACTTAGTCCAATCAAGCACGCCTGTATCATCCAAAACTAAACATTCCTCAACCTCCGGGCAATCCAACTTCTCCTTTCCCCTCCTTGACACCTTCCTCCTCACTCTCCGATTCATAATATATTATTGATCAAACCAGCGCGAAACCAGCAACTCAATCCCTTCAATTCAAGGCAATAAGATACCAGGAACAGAAATTGCAAAATCCTTACCTTGATCAACTTAGATCAGCTCGAAAAACTCTAAACTACCCAATCAGATGGGTGAAAACACCCGAGACAAAGAAGGAAGCCTGATGTTTTACCTCAAATGCCTCATTCAGTAAACCACCTGATCAAACAAACAAAAAAAAACCCAGATGCTATTTACTTCAAATCTCAGAACCCAAATTCCCAAACCAGTCAAACTTCCACAGATAACCCAATAACAAGGAATTCTTCAACAATCAAAAGCCCTAATTATTCAACCACTGGTGGACTAAAGGAGAAAACTTTTCAACGCCAATTTACGCATCATTGAACCTAAGAACCAAAAACCCACGTATCACAGATAGCAACAATCAAATTACACCGCCAAAAAAAAAAAAAAGATGATACCCAATTAACTTGTTGCATTATGATGAGTTAAAGTAGATACCTTCGCATTAATGTGTATATATCCTTTTTCTCCCCCGGAAAACCTGAGTTGTTTTTGTGGCTATGTCGGTATAAATGTGAACCCTTTTCCTATCTCCCTTCTCCGTATCAAATCTATATCCTTTCAACAGAATTGCATTCACGAACAGCTAAATCAGTTGCAAAGAAAAACAAGCTGATTGAACTCCAAATGCAGAACCGACTAAGATGGTCTCACAGAGATAGAGAGAGTGGACAAAGCTGAGAGAATTCAGGTGCGCAGAATCAAGAAGAGGTGGGATAAAAAAGCCGAGGCCACCCAAACCCCAAAGCTAATACTTGGCAAAACCAAACCTCTCTTCCTCTCTTTCACGTTTCACCCCAACTCCTTTTATATTTTACCTTGCTGCTCAACGTGTACCGAGAAAACGTATAATACACAAGGGAAAAAATGAAGGGAAATGTAAAATCACCCGCGGGGGGGTGGGGGGGTTCGAATTGTAAAAAAAAATTGTGATTTTTGTAATCTTTTTCTGATTATGAGGTTAGATTTCCTTACAACATTTTTAAGAAATAATTTATGTAAATTTATTTGTTGTGTAAATAGCTTACTTCCCTGCCAAATTTTGTTGTGAAAATTAATGAAGGAAGTAAATTAGAAATAAATATTTGATATCCAGTTCAATGATACCAGACCACTGACACGTCTAGCTAATTCAACGTGTCAAGTTTTCAGCATGTCACGAATTTAACATGTTCGGTGTTAAATGGCAGTATGACTTCAGATTTACGTATCGATATTTCCAAAAAATCAAGTATTGACTGTGAGTAAAATTTAAATGGTCAATTACTTGAAATTTAGACCAAATTTACTGCCCGAGTGTATAGCGAGTTTGAAATGTACAATGCAACATTGTGTTTCTCTAATCGAACAATAACTATAAGTAAATGGTCAATTGTCTAAAAATTTGATTAAAATTTTACTTTTCGAGTGATGTTATTGTATCTTTACCTGCACATTTTCGGTGTTATATATTGTGACTCTAACTTTACAATATCAATATTTTCAGGGAATTAAAATAACTAATAAGTGTAAGTCACTTTGATTTAAAGTTTATGGCTAGAGTAACTAGTAATTGTTCATAGGCAATATTCACACCTTTGTGTTTGTCTTTTGGCATCAAATGGTATTTGACCATGTGATGTGGACGCTAGCGAGATCAGTTCTATCATTATGCATGATAAAACATTTGGCAAAGGTTCAATAAATCAAATCTGTCCAATTGGTAATGCCAATATTTTGTTGGTAAATGGTATTTAAATTCCCCCCAACTATAAAATTATTTATAAGATTCAGACTGAGGTGCTCAAACTTCAAAGACACCTCGAAGCGTGAATGTAAATTTCGTAATTTTGTACTTTCTCCATTTCATTTCAATAAGCTCACTTCCTCTTTTAGGATGTTTCAAAATTTAGTCCTGTTTCAGACAATTAATTAATTTTTTCTATAAACTCTTTAATATATTATTCCTACTTTCACTGAAATCAAGAATATTTAATTAATTTCAACTATTAATTTCTCATATTAATTAATAACTCACTAGTCATTAATAAAGATGTAGTACTAGAAAATTTTATTTAAAATTAACTACATAAATTACATTACCCACTTTTTCTTAATCTCCGTGTATGTCTAAATGCGCCTATTGAATTGGAATGGAGGGAGTACTATGAATACTATACTTTAATTAGAATTTATAATATTACTTTAGACATTTCGTTTATGAGGAATGAATGCGGTCTACTGCTCATATACTTTGCTATTACCTTTGCCAATTGGGAAATGACGCAATAAAAGAGATTAATTCGATGCATGAACCAAGAAAGCCTTATTTTAGTGATTTTAAGACCTTAATAAGAAAATATTAATTTTATACTAGAGGACCTTAATTTTTATTCGATTTGGATATTAAGAAAATATTAAGATCTTACGAAACAAAGAATTTTAAACGCGTTTTTTTTTTTTTTTTTTGTATATACATCCTCAACTTGATTTAATCATGAAATTTCTTTCCTTAATTTGAATTTCAAATTTCTTATTAGTTTGATGTTCCAAATGAGAGATCCTCCAAAATGTCTTTAAAATTCAAGCTAAGGATATTTTGTTTGATTGATTGACTGTTGACATATGATGAATCAAAGTAAATTATCAAGATGCTTTAAAGATGAGTGATATGACAACGAGCAAGATAAGAAGAAGGGACTTAACTCGAGTAAAAGACTCAAATGACATTAAAAAAAATCAGAATTAATTGGACTTAACTCGAACACTCACTCCATTTTCAAAAAAAAAAAAAAAAACAATTTGAAACCTTAGTTTGGGAAACACACAGGGTTCATCAACAAATAAATAAATAAATAAAATTATTACAGATCTGGACTAATTGAAAAAAATATTATTAGATAAATAAAATTTAGGAGAATCAAGAAATGTTTTATAATAAGGATTGAAAAGTAAAAGAATGTAGAAAAATGAAACGTAACAAGCTCAATAACATAAATATTGCCACATCAATAATTTTTTTCCCCCTCGTTACAATCAAAATATCACTACTAGAGAAAAACTATACGCATCTTCAAAAGGGGTCACAATTAGGTTCTTTCTAAAAATGTTGGATCACCAGATGGGTTTGACTTGTTCCTTTTCCAGTATGACACCTAGTTGAGTTTGGATATGCAGAATGAGGCCGACATTGGTTACCAGGAAACCTTTGAATTTTAACTCATCATCTTGTATTTAAATACGTAATACATTTCATTTTCATATAGAGATCCCCATAAATAATGTACTGTAGATGTAATAATGATCATTTTTATTATCTGCAACTTAAATTCACTTTTTTTCCCTTTTATTTTTCCCCCCTTTCTATTTTACTATGACTTAATAAATACTCCCTCCATTCACAAATAGATGTCGCTGGAGAGATTTCACAAAGTTTAAAGAGGCAATAATTATCTTGTTAAAATACTATAATATCTCCATTTATTCTTAATTCAATTATAGTCCCAATAAAATTTACTTCTAATACAATTCTACACTAAACATCACTACAATTTCCAATGTAAGAGTAATATTGGAAAAAATTGACAAAATATGCCTCGATTTATGAGAACGACATCTATTTTGGAATATTTGGGTTTTCCTCCAACGACATCTATTTGTGAATGGAGGGAGTATATTCCTCCTGAATCGATTTTGACTAGGAAATTTTTATGACAAATTATGAGGACGAGATTAATTCTGTTTCATTGTCTTTTTAACATCTGTTATGGGTTTAACCTGGACAATCTAGCCAAATGATGTACTCCCACTGTCCCATAATTATTGTCCAGTTTGAGTTTTTATTTTTTTTAATTCAAATTGTACTAAAAATGAAATCTCAAACTGGACAACAATAAGTCTAGTTCCTTAATTTATTTATTTTTTTTTAAAAAAAAAAACGTAAAAGAGATTCATATTCATTATTGACATAAATTGCACATTCTTTATTGGCATAATTTTTCTTTTCTGCAATTACTTGTACTTTTTTCATTGGCACAAAATACTACTGCTTATCTGTAATTACAATTATTCGTCGTGAACGTACTATATAAATAAATGCAAGCAATCGGGACACATATTTTGATGAAATTATTAGTATAATAAAACTAGATGAATCCTCCTCTGTGAATCTCTCCAGCGAAACGGGAATTATTCATTCATTCATTCACTCATTCGAGGAAGAAGAAGAACATGATGAGAAAAGATGATCATGCTCTGTCTTCCTCTTCGTCATCCCCGACGTCATGCTTCGGTCACTTCTGCTCCTCCGCACTCCGGGCCAAGCCTCTTCCTCCGCCGTCCTCCGACACCTCCGTCCGCACGGACTCCGGCCAAGGCCTCATCCGCCGTCTTAGCCTCTTCGACCTTATTCTCCTCGGCATTGGTGCTTCCATTGGCGCCGGCATCTTCGTCGTCACCGGCACTGTTGCCCGTGATGCCGGTCCCGGTGAGTTGCTATTTTGGCTCCGATGATTGCTTTTTTTTTTTTTTTTTCTTTTTTTTAAAAAAACTTTTCTGCATGTTGCAATTGCGAATTGTAAAGTTTCAATCTTGTAGGCTGTAGCTGGCTTTGACTGATATTCTTTTTTCGAAATTAGGCTAAGATCATCTGAGATAAATCTTCAATTAGGCTAAACTTTTTGCCTTTTGTGAATTTATCTAAAATTTTATGCTTTTATTTGAAAATATGTATGGATAGCTCTACTGATGCTAATTTCACTTCTTTCTAAACAGCTGTCACAATAAGCTTCATAATTGCTGGAGCATCTTGTGTCCTCAATGCACTCTGTTATGCTGAGCTAGCTTCTCGGTTTCCTGCTGTTGTTGGTGGAGCTTATCTGTATGCATATACAGCTTTCAATGAGCTCACTGCATTTCTTGTCTTTGCTCAATTGATGCTTGACTATCACATTGGTGCAGCCAGTATAGCACGAAGTTTGGCTGGTTATGTCGTTTCATTGATAGAGCTCATCCCGTCCGTGAGAGGTAATATACCTCCTTGGGTTGGGCATGGCCAAGAAATTGCTGGGCCATTATCCATTAATGTGCTAGCTCCGATTTTGCTTGCGCTTCTGACCATTGTTTTATGCCGCGGCGTTGGAGAATCTTCTGCTGTAAATTGTGCCATGACAATCACCAAGGTAATGCCTTATCCTGTGTCTTTCTGGCGAGCATAGTAGAAAGGAAAGTGAGTTAGTTTGTTGAGTTTGACTAAAGTAATGAAACGTGCAAGTGCTTCATCCCTCACCCATTGCTCTTTTATTCAAAGATTGAAATTCTGGCCTATTTTCGATAATCGTCCTTTACCTAAGCTACCTATCCAATAGCTAACTGTTTCGTTATGCTTTAAAACCTAATTAGCATAATGTTCTATGAATTTCCATGGAGCTCAAAGCCGGAGTTCCTCTCCGAAGTGTTATTCATCTAGTGCTCTGCATTTTAAATGGATTGCAGGAGAGTTTTTGTATGAAATTTCACCATCACTCCTATGAAATTTCACCATCACTTCTTTGGTTTGAAGCTCACTCTGATTGCTGGCTTATGTTTCTTTCCTGACACTTCTTACCATGCACATGATGATAAGCAACCTGTATCACACATTGATTTAGAATTTTGCTTGTTGTGGTTGTATGTCGATCTTTCTGGTGCATTAGTTAGTATCATCGGTTTTGGTTCCATGGCAATGATGCGCTGTTTTCTTGAATCGCTGCCTTTTTGTCTACTGCAGCCAAATAGGACATGGCTGTAACGTATGTTAGGCAGTGACTTGCAGTTTTTCCTCTTCCTTTTCATTGCTAACCTTCCTCTTTCACCTGGATCTTTTGGTTTCAAGGAAGAGGGATTGGGAATGAAAAAGGGTCGTGGTTAAAAATGTTATATATCTGCAAATATTTCAATGATTATAGAAGTTGAAAGAGCTTCTGGGGCTCACTTAGAGGAAATTTGTTGCAGGTGGTCATTGTTTGTGTTGTCATCATTGTTGGATCTTTCAAGGTGGATATCTCTAATTGGACACCTTTTGCTCCAAATGGTGTTGGAGAAGTACTGACTGGCGCAACGGTTGTATTCTTTGCATATGTTGGATTTGATGCAGTTGCCAATTCTGCTGAAGAATCAAAGAGACCACAGGTAATAAGCATGCATGTCAATTGACTTATTAAGTTCTCTTTTCTGCCCGAAGTGCGATGTAGTTTCTTGCATACAAACTTCCTCATGTTTTCTTATACTCTCTTTACGTATGATGTTCAGCGGGATTTACCACTTGGCATAATGGGTAGCCTTTTCGTCTGTGTTGTGTTATATGTTGGAGTTTGCTTGGTTATTACTGGAATGGTACCTTACAAATTGCTTGGAGAGGATGCTCCTTTAGCTGAAGCATTTAAATCCAAGGGCTTGGGATTTGTAGCAGTTCTGATCAGTGTAGGTGCCGTAGCTGGACTCACGACAACCCTTTTGGTTGGGCTTTATGTACAGGTACATTGCAATTAATTTCAATGTATTAAATGAATCATGATAACTATGTCGTGATTGATTATAGCTGTACGTTTTCAATGTTCAGTCTCGGTTGTATCTTGGGATTGGAAGGGACGGCTTGCTTCCATCAATATTTTCTAAAGTTCATCCAAGTCGGCATACCCCCGTACATTCTCAGATATGGGTTGGTAGTGTTGCTATGGTGTTATCTGGGCTCTTTAACGTGCGTGTGCTCTCACACATCCTCTCTGTTGGCTCCTTGGTAAGTCCCCTCAAAACTTCTCCTCTTAGTGTTGAGCTTGATAATTTGCTTCGACTTACCTGGATATAAGCAGTCTGAATATTCAATGTACTTCCCTCTCTCTCTGTATAAATATATATGATTGACCAAACATTTTCCTATTCAACCTCGATACTCTCAAGTTCTTCCTGTGCCACTCATGCTAGTTATTTGGTTTGCTTGTTTCAGACTGGCTATTCTGTTGTTTCAGCTTGTGTTGTGACCCTAAGGTTGAAGGATAAGAATACAAATCCAGTTTCGCAGAAATGGATTTCGAACAGGGCAGAGGGAATCATTTGCCTAGTAGCAGTTGCATGTTGTGGTTTTGCTGCTGGAGTTCTATATAGATTTGGTGCTTCATTTGCTTTCCTTATTGTTGCTGCAGTTATTGCAATTTTTGCTGCCTTAGCACTCCACTTCCGCCAAGTAAGTATCAGTGAGTTGGAGTTAGCTGTAAATCAATATTATGATTGAGACAAGCTTAATGAGGATGCTGTGGCTTTATGACATTGCCTTAAGTGGTTAAAAATGGGGAATATTGCATTCTACATCCGGAACTAGTTACATTTTGATTACTTGTCTAGTAGTTTGTTTTTTGTTTCTTTGAAATGGGTCTAGTAGTTTTGTTAAATTGTTACATTTCACAAGTCTTTTTAAAAATATATACGTTAGTAAGACTTCTTTGAGGTAATTGTTAGGAGTTCAATATCATTTATTCTAGATGGAAGTTTGTACAGTGTTTGCCTCTTACATGTAACACAAGTCAAGATTACAAATGTTAGTAAGACTTCTTTGAGGTAATTGTTAGGAGTTCAATATCATTTATTCTAGATGGAAGTTTGTACAGTGTTTGCCTCTTACATGTAACACAAGTCAAGATTACTAATGGTCATAGACTGTTTATATTTGTGTAAATTGTGAAAATGTCAACTTGTAAAGGGATAATTCATAGCGGTGATTGAAGTCTATAAAAGTTGCTCTGTTCCCTTCTTTTGTCATAGTCTGGCTTGTCAGGCCACTGATGGCTATTTGATTGGGTTGCAGTGTACAACTTTGGAACTTATTTGCAATTTCCGTATGACACTGTTCATTTCATTTTACAATCTCCACAGGTTTATACAGATCCACCGGGTTTTTCTTGCCCTGGAGTTCCGATTGTCCCGGCTGTTTGTATTTTTGTTAACATTTTCCTCTTTGCCCAGGTTCGTTCAACATTTATCTTTGTTTAACCATTTTAAACATCTATTGCAACAGAGGTCTTCTTAGGTGTACATTTGTTTTATGCGATTATGCGAGTCTGGCTGACATGATTATTTGGACTTGATTTCCCATTTTGACTTGTCTGCAGTTACACTACGAAGCCTGGGTGAGATTTGTTGCGCTGAGCATCTTTATGGTTGGTATTTATGCCTTCTATGGGCAATATCATGCGAATCCTGTAAGTTCAGATACATCAATTATCTATCATAAGGCACCTGCAGGCGAGGCTGATTAGCATCTTTTAGTCAAAAGTTGTGGTAGATATACTTTAAATCCTCAACTCTTTCTCTTACCCTGAAGAATTCCAGTGGTAGCTTAAAGCCTCATGGGCCCCGAATTTCAGAATAGAAATTAGTGCATATACCAGAAGATGTTGGAGCGATGGAGTACATATACTAAATTGCCCTGTAACTAGTTCATGTAATTTTGCAATTTAGAATATATACTTGCCATACCCCAATCATTCTGTATCTCATTTTGTTGACACTTGTTTGCATGTAAATCATCAAACTAACAAATTTTTTGTTCACATTTATAATCTATGTAACTAGTGGCAAGCTATGCCCAGTAGGCACTTTTGCAACTAGAGATGATGATTTCTCTGTTGTAAAAGGTTTGTTTTGATTATCCATAAAGCATGAATTAGCATCTTGGACTCACGAGAAAGAGCCTGACATTTAAACTTGTGTTTCTTCCCTGATAGGGTTCTGAACCAGAAGATTGGCTAATATGAGACTGAAGCTAGGCTGTATGACTTTTGGCCATTTTAACTTTTTGGCAGAAGTGGTCTTACTAACTTGACTAACTGGGTAATTTCCTTTGCACTTAACACTTTTCTGATTCATTATGACTTAAATTCTCTCAGTCTTGTAGTTGTTTGATTTAGAACTACAAAGTTGCAAGAAATGGATTTACTCGGTCCGTTGTCTGCTTTGCTAGGAGTTTCAATGACAAACCTCCAGACAGATTAGAAAATAAGAGAATCACCCTTAACTTAGGTGAATTAGAAAAGCAAAAGAGAAGATTGGCAGAAATAGTTGAAGGTTCTTCCTCATTTTGCAGGCTTCATGAGTTTTCTTGTACTCGATGGATCTTGATTAGTAGCAACGTATTGGGTATGAAAGTTTTTCTGGAGCACCAAAGCAATCTAACCGGCAGGGATGCTGCCTTCGGTCCAGGATGAAAGCAACATCATTACAGTTCTCTAGGAAAAATCTGAGCTCCTCCTCTCTTCTACTGATAATGTGTACATCCAGCTTTCGCATCAAGTGTAGTTGAGCGATAATGCGGTTGTTGTGGTTTGAGTGTTGTCATGTAAATGGTGTGCTAAAGTATACGCAAGTCACTAACAGTGCGTGTGATTCCATCAGTTTCATCAATGTATAAAAACAAATCAGCTTAAGGCTTTCACCTGCTCTGCAGAAAGAAAGGACTTCTTTCGAAAATGATAAATGCTTCTACTGACTCTGTGGTTGATGTTGAAGGGAGTGCGAATATACTTGATTGAGAACAGGAATGAACACAAGGACAATTAACTAAATCTGGGCAAATTTTGCCGACATTCATCACCTAATCAACTAACACTAGCTCAAATTTTATAGCACCTTTAATTGCAGACAAAGTCCGAGTAAAACCCTATCGTTCTCCTTACACAATCCTGAATGCTAACCAGTTCCACATCGAAGACCTCAAACTGTTTTGAGCTGAAAAAGGTGGATGGTCCAACCTGGGATAAGATGGGGAATAACTTCGTCATTCATGATTCATGTAGGAATGTAACAGATATTCTCATTGACAATGGACTACAGTGACATTAGAGACCCAAAGCCCCAAAACTACATGTTCTTTAGAGTTTGATATTAATGCAAAGGCCTAACTTTAGCCACTATAATATATGTAAGAATAGTTTAGTTTCAGTATAAAGGAACTGACAACTGAACTTCATTACTGTAATTAAACTTTCCAAAAAAGAAAAGAAGACACGGAAAATGAAATTTACAAGTGCCGAAGAATTGTAGTCTCTTTGTTTTACTAAAGTTGGGAGAAAGATGCAAATAAAAAGAGCACTCATATGTTGCATGTACAAGAGGAACCCATATCATAAACCTCTACTTTTCTATAAGTAAGAAGCCACCAGAATAGTTAACTAAGAAGAATTTATACCCCAGGTAGAAGACGATCAAGATGAAAAAGGTTCAACTTTTAGAAATCATAACGATCAACTTAACTTCTGACACTTACTGGTGGTCCGAGTTCTGGAGGAATGATAATTCTCCTCTTTCCACCAGGTTTCATGTCACTGATCCCTTGCTCAAACCCTGTGTCAGGAGTTCTCCTTTATGGTTGCCTCAAATTAGTTGGAAGAAAGAAGCAACAATAAAACAATCTTCAATACAATTTACCTGGAACCAGTGCATTAGTGCCCATTCGAATTCTTGCCGGAGAACCCTGAATGTAAGTACTGTCAATGCGGCGGCCAGACTCATTATAACCAACGTAGTGAAATGTCACCTGCCACAGATAGAGAGACTTCCTCAGTTCTGGGTTATCGTATGTAGCTCAAACGAAGATCACTTTCATTCCCTGTCCTTGCATAGATATGCTCCATTCATCTTTTTTTTTTTTTTATACAGCTTCACTAGAAGTGTACTTCCAATGTATTTGTATGGATGACCTTAACTCTCACTTCTAAAGAAATTATATGATGAAGTTAACAAATGAAAAATCTGTTTGACCTGTTCATGAATGTTCACTTTATACAATAAAATAACTCAAATTTCTATAGGAGAAAGTAAAACAAAAGAAAACCTGTTGACCAGCCTTTGGAGATTCACCTTTACCAACGTCAATATCCCAAACCATAAGACCCGAGTCACGCTTCACATAATAGTCTGGTGCCACAACTTTTACAGTAAATCCTGTCAAAGGCCCCACATGTATTATCAACTTTGTGAAGATAGTGAATGTTTCTCAACCATCATAATTCATAAACATAATTTTGAGCAATTGCCTTTCTGGGGGAGAAGAGAACAGGTTATACTGTAGAACTAGAACAAACCTTCTCTTACAAAATTTGGAAAGTTTTCAGGTGCATTATTCTCCCTCTGTCTCCGCCTGTTTTGCTCTAGCAAGCGCCTTTCATCAAAGGGGTTTTTACTTTTTGTCTTTGCATAAGAGGGAAGTGCAGGAGATATGGCTGATGCAACCGCAATATTTAACAGAACTCTCCGCGTCATCTCTTCATAAGGAAAGATAGATGACCTCCCTTCTCTATACCAATAAGATAAAGAGGAGAGACAGGTTAAATTACATCTAGAGTAATGCTTGGAAAAGAATTCATTTAGTGGCTCAAGAAACAACATGCCACAGATGAAAAATAAATCATGAGTGTCCATTTATGCAACATAGTTCCCAGTGTCATTTCGCTCCACGATTTCACTCTCCCAATCGATATTCTTACTTTTACCATCATCCAGTGCTTGCTAAACAAACCGACAGACTATGGTTTGAGAAAAGCAGCCAATTAAGAACTTTGGCTCCTTGGAATTAAAGTCAACAGATGAAAAGAGTTGAAGAGTAAAGAACCTATCAATCTGTTTAACTAAATTATCAAAAATAAAAAGGACGAATCACTAAAGTATGGGATTCAGTCATAAATATCATAAAATGTACTTTGTGTTTCATTAAAATTTCTATTTTTTTTTTACTCTCAAAGATGAACCGCAATAGTTTCTCGCTTATGAACTTTCTCAACCCTCTGATGCAAACCTGATTCGGGAAAGCACCCCTTCTAAGTTGATCATACAATAGGAATAACATCCTAGTCCAAAGAACAGAAAATTTAAAAAGTGTAACTTTATTATGAAAAAAAAAGTGAAATAATGAAAAAGCTTGAGAATTAGAATTCTCTATAGCAAAACTTGGGTGATGGCATCATCTCGATGAATTGCTACCCCTTAACTCAAAGATTAAGGACGTCAGTTATTCAAATGAATGTCCAGAAATGAGATAAACCTACCCACAATCTTCCAAATTACGACCTCCTTGGCAATGGAGTATGAATCTTCTAAGGATGGGTGAAGCACCTGGTGTTGGAGAAGGTGAAAGACTAATATCTGGAAGAAGGAGAAACGATTAAATGTAAGCATTTACAACAGGGAAAGGTAGATGATTTTCTTCCTGAAAATGACAAACTATAACATATTGAGCAGATAACCTTCAATTCCATTTATACTTTTTTCATCAGAAACAGTAAACCTGATTTCCCAAGCTTGGACAAGAACATTCACTATAAAACTAGGACAAACCAATTCGATCAGAATTTCCTATTTATTTCAAGCCAAAATTAGTGATAAAATAGAAATAACTTCATTGTTCTTATATCCTTTCCTCGGATGCTGATGAATTGAAGAGAACCCAAGTTCAATGCAAATTCATTCATAGTGATTGGAAGAAGCAGAAGGGAAAACAGAAAAAGTAAAACCCAAATGATAGAGAATACAGGAAGAGCGTGCAAGTTTGAGCTGAATTTGTAATCACGTCTATTTCACAAACTTATTCGCGGATTTTCATGGCTGCTTTTACAGAGAACTACCATATAACCTTCCCAATCACAATGAAGTGATGAAAGAGATAAGAAATGAAGGGTGGAAGAGAAAGACTCACTGGAGAAATAAGATGTTGAAGGAAGATGGGAAGAGAGCAGCATGGCTTAGTTTGAGTCAAAGACTGAAGCTTTCAGACTCTGGACATCACTTCAATGGAAGAAACACCTCTTCCTTCTTTCAGAAATTGAGCAATCTGTCAGAAAACTCGCAACTCAGAAGTCAGAACCATCTGCTTGCTTATAAGAAACTTTATCCTTTAGTGGGGTTGCTTTCGTAAAGTCGGTTTGCAGTTTTCCTTTCTTAAATCTGTTATTTTCCCTCGGTCTGAATATAGGCCTAAAACACAAATGGTTTGGATTCAAATTCAAAGCATATCATGAACTCAAAGCCTCCCGACTCGAATCCGGATTAGCAAATAATTCGAGTTAGTAATTTCAGTCTTTCGGACTTTAAGACACCAGGTGAATTTAGAAAGAAATACATATATGATTACTTCTTCCATTTCCTTGTGTTTCCTTTATTTTGTCCTCAAGAAAGAAAGATTATACCCTGCAATTTCATGTCACTGCAACTTCTCCGTTTTCCTTTTCAATCTATAAAACAAACAAATGAATACGCTGATTAGCCTGCTCTTCTTGGAGCCTATCCTGAAGAAACCTGTGCATAACAATTAACTTGAGGAAAAGAACACCCTACAAGGAGCCATGTACATCCCTCAGAATACAAAATTTCCATGTCTTTACACTTGAAAAGGTACCCTAAAACTCGATACTTCCATTAAAGCGATTAATGGAAAGGAGAAGCTGGAAAAAAACCCCTTATTCTCGCATCATCTATCTTGCCACTTGAGGCAATAATGATAAAGAACCACAAATAACTTTCGGTTTCCGTCCCAGGCAAAACTCACGATCTCAGAAAACATGGATGTCAACACCAATGCCCTCTAGCTGACTTGTCAAAGAGTCCTCCGCCAGTGACTTCTTCAATACTTCCTGGCTGGTTTGGCAGCGAATCCACAAACACGAAAGCCTACCAATAGCTGCCTGGCTGGCAAACTGAAATCTACAAGCTAGTTTCAAGTTATTTGATGTTTTCTTACTCAATAAACAGGACTCGTGGGTTTCGTCATATCCATCAAGGTCAGAATCTGTCACTACAACAATAGACTCATCATCAAAAGCTGAGGCGACTCGTTTCTCTGGCAGACACAAACTTGTTCCTGATACATTGTCACTCTTGCAGATGCCATCTTCAGATTCCTTCATACAGGAATAATAATTTTGAACAGCCTGCAAGTTTGTAAAAACCAGGAAATGATGATGTAATAACAAAAGACATTCTAGATGTCCAAAACAAATTACAGAATAAAATTGATCCTTACCTGCCACTGAGTAGAGGCTAAAAGTACCCTCGGCCGAATAGACCTTACAAGATCATAAGCAACTTCGGGCGTCATATTCTTATGCTTAACCTGCATAAATACTGTGTTAGTATAGAGAAAAAAACTCATCGAAATTATTATATTTAGGAAGTCTTCGAAAGGATATACAAACCAAGTAACAAAGGACAATTGTAGTGCTACGCCCGCGCCCAGCCTTGCAGTGAACATATGTCGACTTTCCAGAAGAAGCATTACCTTCGTTATAGACAAAATGAAGAGAAAAACTTTTAGAAGGAGCAATTATATGAAAATAATGATTCCAAAAGAGGGTCAATTATAGCAAACCGAGTATCCACATAAATTTCCCCGAAGAAGGGTTCAGATAATTTCAGAAGAAAGGATATGCCGCCTAACTATCTGGGAAAATGACTTGGAAACAGAGAAGGAACACACCGGCCGCAGTGGGGGAGAAAAGGAAACTGTGGTTGTCATTTTGAATTCTACTTATCAATTGGAGTTAAAACATACAGAAGAATCCAAATTATATATTGGCGTTGAAACATACACAAAGAATCCAACTTATCTATTGGAGTTCAAACATATACGCAGAATTAGAGAGTTGCCAACTTTGGCAGTTAAACCAGATTGTCTTGTCTGTCCCTCTTACAATAAATGGAGAGAACAAGATGTTGCTGCATGATACAAATATCCCACTGTAGTCATAGTTTTTACTTGAAGTAGGATAAACTCTAAACTACTCACCGTGGATAAAATCTACAGCCTGACAAATGTCAGGATATGATGGAGCAAAGAGATAATCTCTCGTAGGTATCACCAAATGATCAATATCATGGTCCTGCAACAAAGTCAAAACTCTTTCCTTTAGCATTCAAACTAAAAAGCAAAAAAAAGCATGGATACTAAAAACACAGCGTAGAGAGAGAGCATAGGCAATCTGGGAGCTGAACTTAAACACTTCCTTTTCCATTTATATTCTTGATCATGAGACCTCTTAGTTATCCTCCCCCAAATGTTAACCAACCAATCTTTCTCCCCCTTTGCCTAGTAAGGAACATCATTAAGCAGATAAACTGAAACAATGTGGCAAAGCTAATAACAGTCCAAAAAAGGTTTAACACAAAAATTGCAAGAACCAAGACTTCATCCCATTATATTGGGTCGGCAAAATTATAACACAAGAAATTGCCATAAACAAAATAGACGTTGGATTGGACTTACTTTATACAATGATGTTGGAACCAGCGTCTCGTATGGTTCGTTCAAGGTAACCACCCCACAAACCCCAAGCTCTTTCAAACGCGGAACATCAGCAGGAAAAGGAACAGCTCCTAACAAAACAAACTATTGATGGGAAACTATGAGACCCCGAGTGATGAATATGATGGCACTTTCGTATAAGATCAGTCTTACAGGTAGAATTAAATTTCATGTTGAAGGATTTAATCAATTAGAAACGGGTCTCATAATTAACATTCCGCGAGACTTGAGAGAGTATGTGCAAGTTTCAGTGTAAGACCTTCATATGCTTAGGTGTTTTCAGTGAAGACCCAATACAAGAGGATGAAAAGCTCAGTAATCAGTTGAAATTAAGAAAAAAGGACAAGATCAGAACACCAAATACAATAACATGTCATAAAAATAAGCAAGTCATTTAGAGTTACTAGTTTTCATTCCCTAAAGACTACAACAACTTACAAAAGCGTACAACATCAACTACAAAAAGCGATCCTCGCCGTCTTGGTAGTACTAACACAAATTTATTTCCTTTTTTCTTGTCAGTCTTTGAAAATTTATTAAGTCAACATCCATATCAACATCAGCATAAATGCAGCTAAACAAATTTTCAGACTATACCACAGGCCACAGCAATATGTTATCCCAAATCAATTCCTAAATTTCAAATACATGGGGCCGAAGTAACTTCTAGGAGTTTGGGGGGAAAAAGCAGCAGTAGCGGGAAAAGTTCAAGCTGCTGAATTTGACCAAGTTATAGTACCACCTAGGAATTGCAGCTCATGTGCAAATTACAAGAAAGTCAACCATATCAAGAATCAATAGTACAACATAAAAAAATCTGTACGACAGCAAATGCTAATTAAAAAATTCATGGTGACAATGAACAAGATATCATTCACACCATTATCCAATAGCAACTATACAGCAATGAAAGCAATGAACAAGTACTTCTAGTCTTCTATCCATTAAACAGAAAACACAAGTAGAGATTTAAATGAAATCTACCTCGTCAACTCTATCCCACCAATGAAACTCAGGTTCGATCTTGTTTCTGACAACGTTATACAACAATGTTGGATAAAAAAGAGCACGAGCTCCTGCCCCGACCAAAACCCTTTTTGCATCCCACACGATGATTGTACCTTCAACATCATCACCACAAGCTTGAACCCCCCGTTCCCCTAATTGCTCCTCCTCATTCAGTTCCTCAATATGCATGTTTCCGTATTCAATAGAGACAAGCTTAACACTCTAAACACGCGTATGATTATACAGAAACCAACAAAAAATAGAACATCTATTAACCAATACAAATTCTTTAAGAACCCACTTTTCACGAACAAGAAATTGGCAGGGGTAAAAGAAAATTAACAAAATCCCACCAAGAAAAAAATAAATGAAGACTGACAAGAAACAATCTTTACATTGAATACCACCGATCCACTATCCCAACAACCTTTCAAAAACTACAAATTTACATACCAAACCCGAAGGAATCCTCTAGAAACGCATAACCCCATGACGACACCAGAGGAAAGGGTTGAATTCACAACACTCAAATACACATAAATTCACCTCCAATCAACACTTGATTCTGGAGCACTCAAAATCAAGAAAAACCCACAAAGAAAAAAACACTCGAGGGAAAAAGGAGTTCGAAATGTAAAATTACTAAAGAAGAAAGGCAAAGACTTGAAGAGATGGGCTGGAACGCATTGCCTGCATAGCAAGGAATCTCAACAACGAGAGAAATTGAAAGGATTGAAACTGAAGCTGAAGCTAGTTAATTTTGGGGGTGTAAAGTAATAATTTGTGAATATCAATCAATTATATAAGAGGAGAAGAAAGGAGTAAATAAAACGTTGGTATTTCTTGCGGAGTGTGTGAGTGTGTGAGAGAGAAAGGAGTGGGCAGAGCGTTTTGGTATATGAGACTCTCTCTCTGGACCTTTCCTTTTCTCACAACAAACTTTTAGAAAACGAGAGTAACGTTAGAGTGGTCAAATTGAATAAAGTAATGTTATTAATGGAAAAGATTTCATTTCTCGATTAAATAGTAGTAATAGCATAGTATTAAAATGATTCCATAAATATTCTTTTTTATTTTTTTTGGGTTAATAATAAGTTCCTCTTCTCTATCCCTAAAACTAAGGAACTTGTTCACAAACTTGAGTTATTCTAGAAGAAATTGAATATTTCTAGGGAAATATAATCATTGCCATATTGGAAATGGTGCCCGTTCATCATTTCATGCAATGCACAAATGCAAAAAAGAGAAGAGGAATATCTCTCAAATATTCAATTTCAAGGATATATCTTGGGAATCGCGGATCAAAATATTTGATATAAAATTTATAAGATTTAGACTTCTTTATAAGTTCACCTTCTATTAATCATGAACTTCAATTTCTACACAGTGTTCAACATTACTATTATAGTATAGATTTAAACACTAGCATTGGATTCACATAAAATTTAGGTTCTATTGTTTAAAACACATTTGTCGCTCATTAGTGTGGTGTAGTAGGAAGTGGTGTAAGAAAATTCTTATTCTATCTTTCCACATGCTTTGTGTTTATCCCATAATAGATTCTAGCGGCTAATGTGCCATCATTAATATTGTACTCCTTCTGTTCCACAAAAATAATCCATATTGAGTTTTGAGTTTTGTGCGGTTCTTAGTACAAATTTGAAAAGTCAATGTGGACTATTTTTTTTTTTTTTTAGGGACGGAGGTAAGTAACAAAGATTTTTACTCATTCACAAAAGTGTCATATGTTAGAGTAAATCATTATCTGTTTTTAAGGTTACAAAATCACAAAAACATGAGTTCAAATCTCTGTCAAAGCAACCTGAAAATCGTTACTCAAACTCTTTTATTATGAGTTTAGATGTGCGCAAAAAAAGAAGTTAAATGGAAGGATTGAAACTGATTCTGGGTTTCCGTTTCAATTGTGGCGTAACTAGTGTTTGATTCAATTTGCTATCAAGGAAATGCGTTCCAAACTACAATCCACAACCTTGCCTTCCTTTGCGTCTGGAACTTCGTTTTTTCTTTCTTTCTTACGCACAGAAGTTCCGCTGTTATAAAAAGAAGTTTGCATCAGGAAAAACACAAAATCTCCCAAAACTGAAAATGAAAAATTAGTCTAAAAAGTAGTATTATATTTTGAATGTTGTACGACACTCCAAACCGTCCATGTCTTCTAAACGGATAAAAGCTAAAATGGCGATACGCAAACAACAGTTTATAGTTATAAGATAGCTACACAAATGATGCAAAGAAAAAGGTCGACATGCATTCACATTCCAATTAAGGCGAAAACAAGGGGGCATAGTAATAATGCATCTTACTCTCTACAAGCACATTATCAACGTTCGCCAAAAAGCTACGTAAACACAAGTTTGGGATGGCAAAATCAAAGGAGCCAAGGCATTCTGTCGATGATCGATGTTGCTGACTCTACATTCTTTTTTCGGTTTTCAAGGTATATATCCCTCCAATCAATAGCAGCCGACTAATTTCTCATCCCTACGGTCAGCGCACTAAGCACAGTGACGGAACCCAATAAATTAATATAAGGGTGTGTAAATAAAACTACTAATAAACTAGGAAATGGGTGCAAAAAATTACATAATTTTGGTATTAAAAGTTGAGCTTGCCTCTACTATGAAAAATTGAGCAGGTGCGATGAAACCCTTTCGTCTCTCTTAACTCCGCCACTAACTAAACGGTAGGAGACTGACCAAACAGTTTGCTGATTCTACATTCTTCTCGCAGACAATATTTGCTCACTACCACATTTATAGTTTGAAGATTACCAATATCAATAATTTGGTCGTTGACAACAGAAAGCCAATTCAAAGAAGTGTAAGCTTGATAGGATAACAATTAGTCTGACTTGCCATGCAAAACCTCTGTTCCATGACCATTAGTGACAGATAATAATACTTCAAGAACAGCTATATAATTGAAAAAAAAAAAAAAAGGTTTGAACTTGATACACTTTCTTCCTCATGTATATAGGATTTTCAGAGCTTCCATATCAACGTTCGGAGTTTGTCAATCTGTAGAATGGCGACTGAACGGATGAAAAAAAAAAAAAAATTAAAACAAAGGAAATTGGAATTTCTATATATCTATACATTATTACTGACAATAAATAAAAATATAAGGAGCCGGAGGGAAAACAAGCACAACTGATAAAAGATATTACTGTATAAATAATATATAGGCGCGCACAATTTAAAATCCCTTTTCTATTAGGAGATTCAACCCTAATCCCCAATTTCACCTGTACACAATTCCGGTTTTCTTCCTCATGTTTCATTTGAATCCGTCTACTTGGAAGCTTAAGATCGTTCGCAAAGAAAGGTATTTTGAAACTCTCATTCGACCTTTGTTCCGTCTCTAAATTTGAAATTGTTCGAAGAGAACTACTTCTGCACACATGTCTCGTCATTAATTATATTGGAATTTATGAGTATTCAATTCGATCGAAATTTAGGGCTCGACTTTGGGTCTGATTTTTTTTTTTTATAATTTTTTTGCATCTTTTTTCTTATCAGAGTGAATTTGAGAATGATGGAGATATCTGATGAACTCTTTTCCGCCCTCTCTTTTACGAGATTGAACCTGAGGAGTTGTTTGGCGGCCCTTTTGATCCTGATGACCTCTTCGTGTAAAACATGAATATACAATTCATCTTTTTCTTTTTTTTTTCTTCTACTGATTTGGCATCTGAGAGTAGTTTCTTGGGCGAAACATTTAGCGCTGGAGTCTATATCGATTTAATCAATTTCCTCTAATTTTGTTTGATTTTCTCTGGGACTGTCTCCGGTGGACCTTGCACCCCCTTTTGTTTATTTATGAACAACCAAAACTTTTGTCCTTGAATTCTCTTTTATTTCTTTCAGTCAGGGTTTCTTTTGCCTTTTGGTTTCCTCCAGTATATACACATTTTAGCCCATTTCCATGTTATCCCATGGATATGCTTTAGTCTGGTTTATTTTGTATTTAATTTTTTGTTTGTTCCTCTGGCAGTCTGGCTTGAAGGTGGAGCATACTGACTCCCCTGCACCTGAGTCCTCCCATCAAAAGGTAAAATCTCCTTCCCTTTAAATTTTCATCTTTGAATTAGGACTTGTTTTCCTGTTCTGTTTTCTAATTGAATGTCTAACATCTATTTTTAGATAGTTTGATCAATTAAGCTAAGGTGTTATATACATCATTTACGTTAACATTTTCCTTTCTTCTTTTATTATTTGATACGATTCTGTTTTTCTTGCTAGATGGTGTCTAAGCTGTTGGACCGTTGCAACTCTGCCTTGCGAGACATTGAGAATCCTAACCTCCATGACTACCCTAGCCTTTGGGACTATGAGCATCAGGCTGAGCACTTTGGCTTTGACTTTCAAGAAGTTGTTAGTTCCTTTTTCCTTAAAATTAATCTTTGGACTATTTATTTGAAAATGGTTTTCCGCTTTTTATTTTTGGGTTTAATTTGTTTCTTATCATTTATCATTGTTGTGGTGGCTTTTTTAATTTTATGTTGACTTTAAAGCACAGAGCCCTGAATTTGGCTTCTTCAAATTAAGGTTTTTGCTGTTTTGGTTTCCTAGTCACACTGATGTTTACATGTTTACATGATTATTTCATGCAATCTTAGCAGGAACAATTAGGGCAAGAATATAAGTTAGGTAAACTGTCTTTTCCTTCCTAATCTCCTTTTACTGTACTTATGTTGCTTGTTTTTGTTTATCTTGGTTTAGTTCCGTCCGTGGCTCGAGAGTCAGATCTCCGCCTGGCCTGAGGGTGGCATTCCCCAATTTTTCTCCCCTTACATAGAAAGAGGATGGGTTAGTTTTTTCTTTTTCTTCTTCTTTTTTTTTTTTTAAACAAAATATGCTTGGAAACTTAGGTTTGTGGAGTCTCCTATGCTTTTTTCCCCTTTTGGTCTGAGTGTAATTATGATAATCTTTTGTGCCTATTTTAGGAGGATGTATACGGTTAGATAGAAAAGGGACCTTCAGTTCTGGCTTTTATTTGTAGAGAGGGGTTATTGTTGCTGTTGATCATTCAGTTGCTGGTAGAGACCGTATACCACGTGAGTTGTTTACTTTGGTATATGTTTGTCTATTTATATGTGTTCTGTTTTTTTTGTTAAACAAATTCTGGCTCACTGCTTGTTTAGTGTTATCATCGGTGGTCCATGATTTAATTCAATTCAATTCTCGTGTGATTGGCTGTGTCACTGGAGAGGTTGATGACTGTGAAAATTTGCTTAGTGACCTCCCACAGGAGGTAGTTATCACTCTGCTTCTTGTTCTCTTCTATTTAAAAATCCAGGTTGTGGCTTAGTCTTCGATCGATTGAATTTTATCTCTTGAATTTCTGATTATGCATGCATTTTTATTATCAAGGTAAAAAGCGGTACTGCTGCAGATGTTTCAAATTGGCTGGTTAGAACACTTTCTTCTCGCAACGTGAAGGGTTTGTCGGGACTAGTGATTGCAGGGTGGGACAATACGGTAAGTTCACTTGCTATAAAAATTTTCTTCCTTTTTTTTAAATTTTTTTCTGTGAAGAGTTAGTTCTGACATGATCGGTTTATATTATGATTTTTCTTGGGGGGTTTTTAGTAGGGTCCTAGCTTGTACCGCGTGGATGGTGAGGGGAAACTGCACCGGGGAGTATTGTTTGCCGGTGGATCTTGTTCAGAATTTGGTTATGGTGTTGTTGCTTCTTGGTATGACTACTTTTCTTGGTCCTTTTGTTTAGTTTATGATATGATTATATATAGTGGTTCATGTTATGTTGGGTTTTGTGTATAGGAGTTTCCCCTATATGTCAATCCCTGCAGCTGCAAAGCTTGCCAGAGTTGGAATTCCCTAGGCTCTAGCTCAATCCAAATTTTATCATGAAATGGATGGCAGTGGAAGTGATGAAAGCGGTGTGAAAGTGGTAAAATTGGTGGTTCTGTGGAGGGTAAGCTTTTTTCCAGACCCGTTTCTTTTAATTTGTGTTAGATCCTGAGTGATTGTTTCCTTTTTATGATGACCCTTTTAGTTCACTGTGTAGGACCAAAAGGTCGATGACACTGATGAAGAGGTTGCTGATGCTATCAGAGAAGCAAAGGCAGAGCCCAAAAGGCATAATGCTGATACAGTAGCTCTATGAAGACGGCCAGAATTGGAATTCCCTCAGCTCTAGCTTGATCCAAATTTTATAATGAAAGGGATGGCAGTGGAAGTGATGAAAGTGGTGATGAAGCTAGTGAAAGTTGGTAAGTGGTTCTGTCGAGGGTAAGCTTTTCTCTGAACCCGTTTCTTTTAATTCGTGTTAGATTCTGAATGATTCTTTCCTTCTTTTGATGAGTACATCCGATTTAGTTTACCGCTTAAGACCTGCTGGTTACGTTAAGGTCGATGACACTGGTGAAGAGGTTGCTGATGCTCCCGAAGAGCGTAAAGTTGATTCGGTAGCTCCATAAAGATGGGCCTGCAGGATTCTCTCAGTAAATGCAATGACCTTTTATCTTTGAAATGTTGCAGACAAGTCCTTTCAAATGAAGTACGATATTTCAATGTATCATTCTAATGAATTTGTCAATTTTTGAAACGAGATTTGTTAGACTAGGACCACAAGACCCTTCATCAAATCTGGGTGTATATTAGGATCGCCCTGCTGAGAAACTCACAAGTGTATCTTGGCGTGTCTTCACTTTTTGTTGTAGGAAACTAGGAAACCGAAGTTGTTTGTACTTGATGGTGTAAGCCTTCTAAGCCTAGTAAGTTGTTTAATTTTGTTGAGAGAAAACAAACGAAATACCCAACCGTTTATGGTTCTAAGCCAGCTAGCAGTACATCAATAATGCAAAGAATAAAGGTCGGCATTCACATTTTCCAGTTGAGGCGAAAAGATGGGGCATAAGCCGCATAACATAAGAATAACGCACATACTCTCTCTGCAAAGCACATTAACAACGCTTGCGATAAAAATAAATTTAAAAAAAAGTACGGAAAACAAGATTCGGATGGTAATGATCTATTTGGCCGGAAAGCCAATGCTTGTGAGCTTATTAGGATAACAAGTAGTTCATTCAACAATATTATTAGTTACTAGTATTTCAACAATACAGTAAAATATCTCTAATAAAGTAATATGTTAGGATAAATTAAAAATTAGTTAGTAAAATCTATAGAGACATTGTAACTAGTGTCACTAGAACTTTGACTGAGTACGAAAATTATTTTACAGCATCTAATATTTTTTTTTATATATATATTTCACATCATTGATGAGACCTATATTTACATATAAGTTTTCTGAAACCTATATTCTCTTATTATTTTATTCATTGCTTTTAGTTTTTTGTATTAATCTTGACTTGGAACTGGAAAAAATTATTAATTCACATATATTATTAATTTATCGATTATTAATATATAGATGTTCTACTGTACAAATATTGCACTCTGTTCCGTGGCCATTAGTGATTGATAGATACTTCAAGAACATCTATAATTAAAAATTTTTGAACTTGATACACTTTCTTATATCATATGTATATGGATTTTTTTTTTTTGTTGAAATCGTATATGGAATTCAGAGCTTCGGTATTCCCAAGGTTTGAAGTTCGTCAATCTATAAAATGGTGACTGAAATTATATGTTACTTTCCGTTCCAAACTAGTTTTGGTGCAGTAAAATTCAATGTGAATTAATGTTTTTTTATTTTAAACACAGAGTGTAAAAGAAAATGGACGAAGATAAGAAACTGACAATATCATGACCGTAGGATATACTAAGTCGGTGCAATCTGACCAAATAGGGAGGGAAAACTCGCAGAACTAATAATCTTAATAATATAGCCCCTTTTTTTACATTCTCTCAAACCCTAATCCCCAATTTCACTTGCCACCAAATCCTCCAGTATTCTTGCTGCTGCCGGTTTTCATCCTCCTGTTTCAAATCCGGCTACTTGGAAGCTTTAAGATTTTTCGCCAAAAAGGTATAGTTTTTGGGAACCTCCCTTTGACCTTTGTTCCATCTCCAAAGATGAAATTGGTCCAACAAAACTTCTCTACACATACGTCTCGTCGTCTTGGAATTTATGAGTATTCTATCAACAATTCTCGTCGATTATCTTGGAATTTATGAGTATTCAATTCGATCGAACAATTAGGGCTCGAATTTGGTTCTGATTTTTTTTTTTTTCTTTCTTATCAGAGTGAATTTTGAGAAGGATGGAGATATCTGATGAAGTCTTTTCCGAGCCTGAGCCTAAGCAACTGTTTGATGGCCCTCTCATTTCCTATGTTGAACCTGAGGATCTGTTTGGTCCCCCTTTTGATCCTGAAGACCTCTTCGTTTACGTTCCTCCGGACCAAATGGTAAATCATGATTATATAATTCATTCTGTTTACTGGTGAAATTAACATTTAGTGCTGGAGTCTATATCAATTTAATCTATTTCCTCTGACTTTGATTGAGATTTTCTGTGGGACTCTCCCCCTTGGACCTTGCACTCTTTCTTTATTTTCCCACAACCAATATTTTAACTTTGTACATGAATTCTCTTTTAATTTTTTCCTTTTGCCTTTCGGATTTCTCCTTATATATATTCTCTTAGCTTTTCCATGTGATCTGTTTGATACACTTTAGTTGATTATTTTCTTATTTACTTTTTCTTTGTTCCTCTGGCATGAAGGTAAAATCTGGCTCCTTTGAATCTAGATCCTCCGACACGGTAAAACCGGTACGGCCCTCAATTTTCATCTTTGAATTAGGACTTGTTTTCTGTTCTCTTTTACAATTTCCAATTGCGTATCTGGCATATGCTTTTAGATAGTTGGATCAATTAAGCCAAGGTTTCATCCTTTACATTAATCTTTTCCTTTCTTCTTTTATTATCCGGTCTGATTCTGTTTTTCTTGCTAGAATTCTAAGCTGTTGGACAGTTGCTACTCTGCTTTGCGATGCATGGAGAACCCTAAATCTCGAGACTACGCTGACCCTTGGGATGAGGATCAGGCTAAGCATTTTGGCTTTGACTTTCAAGAAGCTGTTAGTTCCTCTTTCCTTCAAATTTATCTTTGAACTATATGTTTGAACATTGTTCTCCGCTTTTTACTTTTTAGTTTAATTTGTTTCATATCATTATCATTGTTGTTGTGGCTTTTTTAATTTTATGTTGACTTGGAAGCACAGAGCCCTGATTTTGGCTTCTTCAAATTAATTTTTTTGCTGTTTTGGTTTCCTAGTCACACTGATTTTATATGCTTACATCAGTAGTTCATTGAATATTAGCAGGGACAATTAGGGCAAGAATATAAGTTAGTTCAACTGACTTTTTCCTTCATAAACTCCTTTTCCGTTACTTATTATTGCTTGTCTTTGTTTATCTTGCCTTAGTTCCGTCCGTGGCTCGAGTATCAGATCCCTGCATGGCGCGAGGGTAGCATTCCCCAATTTTGCTCCCCTTACGTGGAAGGATGGGTTAGTTGCTGGCGGACACCGCAGACCATGTGAGTTGTTTTATTTTGGAATATGTTAGTCTATTTAATATGTTTTGTGTTGCTTTGTTAAATAAACAAATTCTGACTCGGTGCTTATATAGTGTCGTCGTCAGCTGTCCACAAGTTCATTCAATTCAATGCTCACTTGATTGGCTGTGTCACTGGAGAGGGTGATGACTGTGCAAAGTTGCCCATGGATTCCCCCCAGGAGGTAGTGAACATTCTGCTTGTTCTCTTCTCTTTGAAAATCAATGTTGTGGCTTAGTCTTCAGTCGATTGATTTTTTTTTTTCCTTGAGTTTCTAAATTTGTGTACGTTTTTATTCTTCAGGTAAAAAGTGGTACTGCTGCAGATGTGGTTAGAATACTGTCTTCTTGTAATGTGAAGGATTTGTTGATTGCAGGGTGGGATGATACGGTAATTTTAATGCTTAATTATATTATTTTTTCCGTTTCTATTTTTTCTTTTGGCTGTAAAGAGTTAGTTCTGACCTGCTCGATTTATTTGATGAGTATTTTTTGGGCGTTTTTTGTAGGGTCCAAGCTTGTACCGCTTAGATGGTGAGGGGAAACTGATTTGGGGAGTAATTCTTGCCTGTGGATCTTGTTCAGAATTTGGTTATGGTGTTGTCGGTGCTTGGTATGACTACTTTTCTTGGTCCTCTTGTTTAGTTTATTATATGATTATTACATATAGTGTGGTTCATGTTATGTTTCGTTTTGTGTATAGGAGTTTCCCCTACATGTCAATCCCTGCAGCTGCACAGCTTGCCAGAGTCGGAATTGCCACGGCTCTAGCTAAATCTAAATTTTATCATGAAGGGAATGGCAGTGGAAGTGATGAAAGTGGTGATGAAGCCAATGAAAGTGGTAAAGTTGGTGTTTATGTGGAGGTTCACTGCATAGGACCTGATGGTTACCAAAAGGTCGATGATACTGATGAAGAGGTTGCTGATGGTAGCAGAGAAGCAGAGACAAGAGCCCAAAAGGCGTAACGCTGATGAGTAGCTCAATGAAGACTGCCTGCAGGATTCTGTTAATGCAATGACCTTCGATCTTTTGAAATGTTGCAGACAAGGCCTGATTATTAGACAGTGTGAATGGCGCTTAAATTTTATGCTTAAGACCATTGGAAGAATTTGTAATCAGCAATGTGTACTTTATTTGTGATAGTTTTCTGTCTAAAAAGGAAAACCATGCTTGAAACTATGCTTAAAGAAAAGGAAACTGGACGAAGACAAGAAAGAACTGCTCTTTCCAGTAAACATCTATATTACTGACTAAATCATGACTGTAGCCTGTAGGATTACTAGGTCAGTGCAATCTGACCATCTTAATAGTATAATAACAGGAGTTAAAGGTAACCTGACTAGCTTCAAACTACAATTAATTAACAGCAGCTTTATACCTGTCAATGATGCATCAACTTTGAGAAGCTAAACACAAAGATAACCAGAACTGGATACCAAAACATCTGCCAAGGATCCAAAGAGCCAACTTTGTTGATACTTCAGTCTCCAAATCATTGGTACTAGGTTTGAGAGCTACGCCTTCTCACTGATGCAATCTTCTGAAGCCTCATTTGCTCTCTAAACTTTGCTATAAACTCATCAGCTTTCCTGTCAACCTCACTTCCTTCAAGCTCTGCATGCTCGACATGGTTAGGTGCAATTTCCTTTTCAGCTGGAGTCACCTGAAGATCTTCAGGTTCACTTTCAGACTCCGAATCCTTCTCAGACAACAAAGTACTGTCAGCTATGTTTTGACTTTCATAGTTCTGAGATGCAGAAAAGGTGGAATTCTGCACCGGAGGTGCCTTCTCGGAGTATGGCCTTTGCACACGAACTGGTTGGTCCTTACAGTCTCCTTCCTTTGCATTCTTCATCAATAAGGGTGCTTCAAATTCATGGTGCTTTTCTTCAACCTTTTCATTGATTTTATCAGAACAAACCTCTTCCCTTTTCATGTTGTCAGCAGCAAACACACGAGAACGCAATGTTCTTACAGATATTCCTTTTCCTAGAACCCTAGACAGTTTTGATGGTTTGGAACCTGAGATCATGGAGTCACTCTTCTGTTTTCCCCTGTCCAACACATCCTGCATTGCACTTAAGCTTGAATTGTTGAAGAAGTCTTTCGAAGTCCTCTGCATATCTAACTCGCTTGAAGAACCAATGCTAACTCCCCGCGCCTTAGGAGCAAATGATTCTACAACAGTCTCAGATGCTACATTAGGCGGTGGAACTGTATCTGAAAAACCATTGAGACCCTTCTTCAACTGGCTATCCTCTTTTGGCAAATTTGACAGTTCTGGCAGAAGAGAACTAGTTCCAAAAGACTTGGGATGACGGGATGACTTTGATCTAAATTGCTTCATCTCAAAATTTCCACCATAGTGAGGCCTGGAATCAAAAGACTGACCAAAACTACTAACTTCTTCTCCAAATTCCTTTCTTTCAGATTTTGGCTGCAAGGAACTCTTAGGAGGTCCAGCAACTTCCTGAAACTTTTTCTCCAAACAAAGAGGCATCGGACGTCTAATTTTCTCAAGCTTACCACTCGCAATACTGCTCATAGAAGAACCCTTTGAAGGGTTCTCAGCCCCATTGCTATTAATGAACTCACGGTTATCAGAATCAGCAATTCTTGATCTTAAGCTCCTAATTGGCAAACCCAAAGGCTTATGTTTGTCAACAGCACAACTGCCATTAGCCACAACAACCAAGCTTTCACCTTGCAGAAACTGAGAATTCCAAACTTGGCTAACATTTTCTTTGTAAGCTTCATAAGCAACAACATCATTTTCACCATCATTCCCATTCCCAGTGGCTAAAGATAGAAACTTTTTCCCACCACCAATTAAAGGACTCCCTTTACTAGATGACTTCCTCCCACTGCTAAAAAAATCCCAATTCTTCACACTCAACTTCTCATCAGAAACACACAATTTCTCAAACCCATCCTCAAAGATTGAAGGTACATCAAAAACCCCAGATAAACAAGCATGAGAAGAAGCAGCATCAACTGAACCTCTAGATTGAATTTCAACTTCAGCTACAACACTTTTTCTACAGAACAAGCCATAAGACACAGCAACCCCAATAACAAGAAGGTAAAACAGTTCCCAGAACTCTCTTAATATGCTCTGAGTGATAAAGTCAGGAGCTTGGGAAGGGAAAGAGGGAACAAGAACAAGGACAACAATGATAATCAGGGATTTACACAAGAAGCTAGAACAAGATGACTTACTACTCTGTTGCTGGTTTAATCTGGAGTTTGGCCCAAAATTTTGGAGATGGGAATCCGAGGAAGCTGCTGCCATTGTTGAAGAAGAAAAGAAGAGTGAGATTTAGGAGGGTTATTAAGGTGAAGTATACAAGAAAGGAACATTTGGGAAACAAAAGGGGCAAAAGGTCTTAAGGGTTTGTGTCAGTCACATTGCCATTTGTATGAAGGGGAAAAAGGAAGAAATGTGTGTGTGTGTGTGTGTGTGTGTGTTTTCGCAGGAGAGAGATAAACGGAAAAGGGGTCATGAATATAATGGGAGCAGAATTCAAAAAGTGCCATTATTTGACCGTTTGGTTTCTTCGCCGAATGAAATTTCTGTCCCCCTCCCCACAATAATAAATACTACTACATTTTTTGATGTGTCTTACTCCCTCCATTCTAAAATAAGTGTCGTTTTAGTAAAATAGAAAAATTTTAAAATAAGTATCGTTCTTACATTTTAATGCACTTTTTGTCAAAAGTTTCCAAAATTACTCTCAAAAGAGTTGATGCTATTGGTGGACAATTTTATAATGGGGTTGGTTGAGGATATTCAAGTAATTTTATTATCCTATTTAAGAGTTTCTTAAACTATGTGCAAAGTGTAGGACGATACTTATTTTAGAGTGGAAAGAGTACTTTATTTATTGGATCAATACTATAGAGGTAAAAAAGATAAATCCATTTTAATTTTTTTTTTACCCACATTATAATTCAACACAAAAGAATTATATGAGTGACATTTGATGTAAAAATTCGTGAAATGACGCTAACAGTCAAATATTGTTTAGTTAAAGGTCATGTTCAGGTCGTCATTCTCAGAGAAGTACTCATCAGAGGATTTGAACAACTTTATGAGAGCTTTTATTACTAATAATTAGTTCAGTGGTTCAATGGCAAATCGGCATCGAAATTTTTTTGTCAGTTTTCCATATGGAAAAAAGTAAATGCGAATTGCTGTTACTTGTTTTTAAGACGTCTGATGGATGGTCTTAATTCAATTTCAATTTATAGTTTTACTGGAATTCAATAAGACGAACATTTTTTTAATAACGGATTGAGTAGTAGTTAACAGTTAACTAGTTACATTAAGATTATAAATAAAAATGTCATGTAACTCATGCTATCACCATTATGGCAAAACTTTAGGACCTTCAGTTCTTAACAAGATCATATAATGGACAATATAAATCACTTTAGTACATTGATAGTAAATATTGAAAACGTTTTCAATCAATTATTACTTCCCCTGTCTCAAAATTATTGTCCAGTTTGAGATTTCATTTTAGTACAATTTCAACTAGAAATGAAAACTCAAACTGGACAATAAATATGGGACGGAGTTCCAAAATATATGTCGTTGGAAGAAAACTAATTTTTTTCAAAATAGATGTCGTTTTAGCAAATCTAGGCATATTTAGTTAACTTCTTCCAATATTACCCCTACATGGGAAATTGTAATCCCTTTTACCCTATTAAAGCAGAAAACAGGATGCTGTGGCATTTTCTTATTAAAATGTTTTGGCTCCAAATGCACCATATTGCATTAATCATTCTGCCACGTGTCACCTCCTTTTAAAAATAAAAAATATATTTACAATATTAACGAAGAGATCAGATGGTCACGTTCATTCAAATTTTGAATTTGACAGTGTATGAAATTTTCTTTCTCCATTTATTTAGGACTTCCGAAAAAATTAATTTCTGGTCAATCAATTATCTTCATAAAAAACTAAATTCATTCCTAATCAGTTTTGATTATTTACATATCGACTTATTAGGTGGGACGCCCCCGGGCATTTGCCCAGGACAAGCATCTAGTTGTACTTAAAGTAAAAGTGTATTAAAACTAAATGATATATGGGATAAAATTGTATTGAGAATAAATAAGGATAATTTAGTATTTTAACTTAATATTTATTGTTTCCTTAAATTTTGTGAAACTCTTCCAAGGATGAATATTTTGGAATGGAGGGAGTATGTATGAAAAATGTCACACAACTGACAAATGTTTATTATTATTATTATTATTATTATTATTATTATTTAAGAAGAAGAAGACAACTGACAAATGTGAAATATCCCATCCAGTGCCAATAGGATAATTATTAATTAGTACTCGCAAATCCCAACTACTACTTTACTGTCCACAGCGTAAAAGTTTATTCTTGCTTTACTTCTTGAGTTACTGAAACTTACTTTAGAACATTTCACTTTTGATTAAAGTTTCAGAGAGAAGCAATGCCAAAGTCACATGACTTCCCCATTGTTGAGCAAGCTAAGTTATTATCATCCACATTCATTATTTAATCTTTCAAGGTTACCAGTAAATCAATACTTTCAATGTATTTTCTAAATATAATACTTGTATTGTCTATAAGGAAGTATAAAAAATGCTCTGCCAGTAAAATATATAATCATCTCCAAGGAACCCCTTTAGTTATAAAGGGACTTGGTGGAGAGGAAACTCACAACACTTTTTAGCAAATGCCATCATTCTTAATGTCCAACTAAATTAAAGTTTTAGGCCATCTGAACTTGAAGCACAGAACAGACAGTCTGCACTATGGTGAGCACAAGTAACAAAATAGCAGCAGATACAGAGATGATTGACCATGGACTGCCAAAATACTCATTTCTCAACATTGCGGAAAAAAAAAAAAAAAAAAAAAAAAACTACGCTGCTTACGGATGTACTCAAGACAAGTGTTAAGTATAATTCGACTGCGGCTTCTACAGAACAGGTGCTTTATAGCTTGGTTAGCAATACAAAAATAGATTGTTGACGATTAAAAGATTAGAAAGGATGAATATCTGGATTGAACAAAAGGCATGTGTCTTATGTGAAACTGGAAAGGAAGAAGATGATAAGCACCTGATTTTTGAATGCCCTTATGCTGAACAGATGTTGAAGAATATAATGGACTGGCTGGGAATAAAAATGAGATGTAAACAGATATTGCAGGTGTACAGAAAACTGAGGAATGGTTTTAAACGACATAAGGTGAAAAGAAGTCTGGGCAGTGGGGCTGTGGCAACATGCATTCACCACATCTGGAATGAGCGGAATAGCAGAAGGTTTTCTCAGGAAGCTAGAACTGTGGAAGATCGGCTGCAGAGTATATAAGCAGGAGGTCACTTGGCGATCCCAACTTTTGAGCAGCAAAATCAGATCAGTAGACAGGAGATACTTAGGTTCTCTTGGAATCAGTTTTGTATAGTTGAACCGAATGGGGAGGAAAGTTTTGTAGTAAGTTTAGGCACATGTACCTGTATATATGTTCAAGTTTTAATATAGTTTTACCATTTACCAAGAAAAAGATGTACTCAAGAAAAGTGTTTAGTTTGACTGCGGTTTCTCCAGAAAAAATAAATTGTACGTACGCACCATGTCCACCCCCCCCCCCCCCCCAAAAAAAAAGAGAGCTGATAAATTGAGATTAATTTTGTTAGAATAAGAGCAAAATTTATCAATTACCTAAATAATCCTTAGAATTATAAGAGCCTCATCCAGTCTATTTTCTTTGTATTCTCTCTTTTCTTTCTTTGATCTGGCCATTATTTGCAGCAAAGTTGATTCTTATTTGGCTAATATACTTTCACAACCAAATCAGAAAATCCGACGCATCTCCAACACCACGCGTTGAACTAAAAGATAAAAATTGAATTCGATGAAAGATATAGATTTAAAGGAGTAAACCTATTTGGTTTTAGACCAAACAATAAATTGCAAGAAGCGGAAGAACCGCGCCCCTGTTCTTGTTGGTGAAGAAGAACAACCGAGAATGAAACGAGAAAATTACAGGAATGAATTGATAATTTCCTTAAAATTCTATGCGTGGGTAATATACAAAATTAATAAAATTTTGCTATCAGTGACTCCGTCTAACAAAACTGCTCTCAATTAATAAATTCCGAAAAAAAAGATAATTTACTCTAAAGTTTTTTTAAGAAAGAACTCAAATTTTAATTTTTATCAAGAATCGTTTAAGAATCAACCTCTGAAATTCAAAAAGTTTTCGACATTTTCTGATAATGATTTAGAGCGTCTCCATTGATAGTTAAAATAGAGTTGAATGCTAGTGCTAGGGGTGTGCACGGTTGGTTCAAACCGTTCAAATCGGTTAATCCCGACCGCAGTTTGGTTTTTGGATCAGTTCCAAAGCTTTATTTTGAAACCGGCGGTTTCAAAATTTTAAAAGTCGAAAAAAACGATCTGGTTCACGATTTCATGTTCAAAATCCGTTTGTTAAACCGGACCGGACCGTTTTGTACTTATTATATATTATAGAATTCCTATATATGTAGAAATGTGTAATATTAGTTACAAGTTGTGACATAGCAGACTTGGTTAACTCAATATTATGTTTAATCATAGCTTTTAGTTTTGATTCCCTTAAATCTTTCTTCTTGGGTTGTTTTTCTATTATTTTTTTAATATATATATTTTGAAATTCCCGTTTCTTAAAATATAAAACCAAAATCTACCTAAACTAAGTAAGAACCCTAAGAGATTCAAAGTTATCAACTGTTAGTTTTTTGCATGTATTAAATTGAAATTAATAAAAAAAATTCTATGTTTTGGTCCAAGTTTGGCCTAAAAACATAAAGTGAGAGCAAAACCGTGAAAACGTAAAAACCAAACTGTTGATTACGGATTGATTTGGTCCGGTTTCTTGATGCGGAATGGCTTGGTTTTGGATTCAAAAATCTCCAAACCGTTCTAATGGTTTGGCTTACGATTTAGATTAAAAACCGGACCACCCGGACCGTACACACCCCTAGTTAGAGCAATTGAACGGATGAGTTGTTGGAGCGAGTGTAGACAATGCCAAAGTAGAAGCAGTATTGTATGGTGTAATGGCTTCCCTTTTCCACAAAAATAGGACCCCACATCATGGACATTAGTTTTCTTTCTCTCATTTTCTGTTTTTGCTCAACGTTCGATTCTTTTTCCTCTTCTTTTCTATAGCATAAAGATAAAAGTTTGGGTGAACTAAATAAATCCTAAAATATGATTAGCTAGGCTATTTAATTCCTCAAATCTGATTCGCTGGATGGTATTTTTTTTAATAGGGATATTTCTGTAATTACGAATAGTTTATATAAGGCTTACATCACTTTTTTTAATTAGGGGTACAACAGTAATTTTACAAATAGGCATTTTATTTTTTTAAGCTGCTGAACGCCCGCGCGTGGCGCGGTTATGCCCGGTCTTTTGTGACATTAGCCTTACATTACCTTGTCTATTTAAGGGTAATACAGTAATTTTAATTAAAATTACATCCATACATGTGCGGAATGGTTTGGCAAATACCCAAATAGGCCGTCACTTTGTTTTTGATGGAATCTTTGTCTTAAGATTATGGCTCTTTGTCTGATTACATTTTTGTTTTATGTTGCTTTTCTACATCAGTTTAGTTCTAGATGTTCGACTATTTCAGGCAAACTTCTTGGCCTATTCGTTCCTCCATTGATTTACTGAGTTTGTTTCAATTTGTTTTATTCGTTTCTTTTAATGAGACTGATTCTCAAACATAGCAGGGGCCTAATAATAATGTTTCTGTTTGTTAGTTCCAGGTATTTAGAAATTCAAAAATATGGCTGAGCCTGACATTAGTTTTAGGATTTCTAATTTTACATTTAACCTTGCATTGTTCGGTAAATTGAGATTTGAGCAGATCACTGGTGTTCTCTTCTATTGAAGTATGAGCAGACCATTGATGTTCTCTTCTATTCGACTCCAGGAAAGGTTTGCAGATGCGGAACCATTATTCAAATGTACAGTTCATTTCAACTTCAAGAAAGGTATGCAGTATGCACAACCATTATTCAATTTCAGCTATATTTTTCTTTTCGTGTTCTAATATTTGTCCAAGCAAACTCAAATTTTAATCGGCATATTCACAAATTTATACTTGCGAGTTTGATAGGTTAATTTTATGCCAAAAGGACCAAAAACTCAGAAGAAACCCCTTTTGGCTCCTCGATTCTCTTCATCTGTTTTATCCCCTATGATGTATCAGTTGTATATTTGTACTAAGAATACACGGTACTTATATAAGAATTAGTCGTGTTCTCCAGAGGGCATGTAATAATTTGTTGTTTCATTTGACTTTTGAGCAGGCACTTTTGCAGAGGCAAATGCTGAAAACTATGATGTCGGGTCAAAGGGCACATCTACGTCCAACAATGAAATGATAGGGAAAACAATTCAGCTAAAATAACATTCTTCAGGACCTCAAGAAAGACTTTTTCTGCAATGGTACTGTCGTGCAAAATCCGAAGCTAGGTCAGTTCTGCATTTAGATTACACAATGCTATTGTTCTATAGTTCTATTGCTAGAGTTTAGTGTTATTTGTTTTTTTTACATAGTTTTGATTATTGTCTTTTAAAGATAATTCAACTCCAAGGAAATCATCCAAAGAATGTTCTTTTCTTGTGATTTTGAATAAAATATTGAAAACCTTTTCTTGAGCTGATACCAAGTTTTTAATGAGCTTTATAGCTCTCAGATTCATCATAGTTTTTGCTGATAGAAAATCAAATAACTTTATGGATAGATGTACGTATCCTGGACTACACCTTTACTCTCTTTCATTTTGTCCCTTTGGCTAAAGCTGTTTGATGAATATGCTGGCATCAAATCTCTATGCTAGATGTATAATTGATGGAAGTTATCAGAAAGCTGTTGTTATGACCAGTGAAAGTCAAAGATTGGATAAACTTAAGCAAGCATATCTTAAGAGTGATAACAAACTAGCAACCCACTCATACTGCAATGATGTTTTATATAATTTTGTTAATTCTCAAGAATAATGGCGGGAGGTGAAGTTCTTGACATGTAAAATTATTATTTTTAGCTTGTGTATCCTCCCTTTTGTTTGAGCATCTATTGATGCTACGATTCTTATTGTTTAAGTTATGCAGTAGAATTTAAAGTTGAATCGGAATATAAAGTTCATTCTTGTTATTAAGCATCTATCAGAATTTAAAGTTGCATTAGAATTTAGTAGGCGATTTGGGTTAGTTGATTTAGTTGATGGATGATCAAGTCTCCATGTTGTTTGGCTGAAAGATCAATGGATGCTGGATGCTGTCTGTCTAGAGGAATATTTCTTTTCTGCTTTGCAAATCTTGTAAATATGGCGTTTTAAGTTGAATTTCAGACTACAAGTTCAACATTTTTTATATGAATTTTTTATTTTTTTCTTCAATTGTTTGCGTTATCTATTTTCAAATAGAGAGACCTTGAAAATTCTTGACATCTTTCTGGAATTGTTTCATGCAGATTCTAGCTGAGAGAGTATTTTGGTTCAACTATAAGCTTAATTATAGTTAATGAACATGGGAAGAGACTACTTGCTGGTAAAGCAAGAATGATTGATTTTCTACATGGATTAGGATAGAGTATGAACCTTACTGTTTTGGAGTTTTGTACTTTCTTAATGCAGTTTAGTTCTTTTTTCTTTTTTCTTTTGGGTATTAGGACATTTCTTGCTCCATGAATTTCCATCAACTCAAAAGTATTTATTTATGTTTACTTATATTATTGCAGGATATCTTATTAGTCTTTGAAGTCGACTCCTTCCCTTTCTCTAGGAAGATCGAATATGTATTCTTCATTAGCTGCATCAAAGGTTGCTAGCTGCTGTGATTTATGTTGGTGAAGAGATTTTCACCATGGTGCTTCCACCAAGAATATGACCTATGGTTTTTGTATTTAGTGGCTCCGGAAATGGTATGTTCCTGCCCATTGAGCAAAATAACAACTAGCAGAAAACTATTTTCAGTTCTATTTTCTGTCATGTTTATTGTATGCTACGATTGTGCACTGATTTCACTTTAACATTTCAATAACTTTGTGGTATCAATACCATGTTTATTCGGCCAAGGGCTTAGAAATGGCATTAATTTCCGAAATCATTAAGGAAAATATATCATTTGCTTGATCTGGTGGTGTTTGATTTTTGAACATGTATTCCAACAACAAAAACAACAATCCAATATATTGCCAAACTCAATTGGAGTTTGGGAGTCAAGATGTACGCAGCTTTATCCTTGTATGTCAATACAAAGAGGCTGTTTAAGTAGTACGATCTAAAATGCATTGGTGCATTGATGTATTGATTTCCGGAAACTTTACCAAATAAGAAGTGTCGAAATTTTGATTAGCCATTTTGATCTAATCCTATTAGCACAAAGCTGAAAGAATTGTTACTAATGACTCTTCCTATTAGCCATTTTGAACATCTTTCCCCTTTTCACTTTTTTGGTTTTGGCCAAATAAGATAGTACAGTTGTCAATTTCCCGATTGCTTACTTTGATTCCTAAAGAGCAGAAATAGTCATCCTGTTCCTGGGATTATCTGCATTAAGAACGTCCTCATATTGGCAGGCACCAGATTATGAACTACATTCCACAAATGTTGCAATAACAAGAAGAGGAAGACAGATGTAGGTTTGAGCTGAGATGTTTGGGTAGCGTACTACAAGGCTCAAATCTGCCTAGAATAAGCTTAAGGGAGCAGGTTCTTTCTTACTCCTTGGATTTTCTTTTTTTTAATGCCATTTTTTCCCTTGTGGGTACCAGCCCATCCTTGAAGTTGTTTGGAAATACATAAAGGCCTAGAAGCTAGGCAAACACACTATCAAAATAGATATCGCATTCGGTCCACGCACAAGAAAGATTGCATTCTTGCCCAGAATACCGCTCATCTCCGAAAACATAGGAATAAAAAAATATCACGTTCAAAAGGATCCAATTTCCTGTGAAACTCTATTTTGCAATAACAATCAACAAGTCACAGGCTTAGACACTGGAGCATGTTAGGTTTTACTTATGTGAGTCAATCTTCTCTTACGGTCAGTTATATGTTGCTCTCTCTCGTGCCAAAATGTCCAGATTCCAAAAAGTTTTTCTAATGCCGCCGACATTAGAAGATATTTTCGAGGGTGCCAAAACTCGAAATGTGGTGTTTGAAGAAATATTCCAACTCGCAACAACTTTTTATGGATGAAAAAAAAATTGATACATTTCATTTAGTACATAGTTATAATTGCTACAGTTTACTGCTGTGAATCCAAACTGAGTAATTTACTAATTCTTCTTACAACAACAAAATCAAATAGCAAACAAAACTTTTTCAAAATCTAAAATAAAGACAAAGAACTTATTTATAGAATCCGTCGCACAGCACTAGTTTTTTTTTAATAGTTTTTGAGTTGTTTTTATTTATATTCTAAACAAATCTTGAAAAATGAAATCATCTTATCTAAAATCATCTCATATGAGTTGTTTTTTTAATAGTTTTTTGAGTTGTTTTTATTAATATTTTTATTATTCTTTACTTGTGTTTTTTTCATACTTTTTTCTAAATGCTAAAAAAATTATATATTTGGCATAAATATATTTAAATATAATAATTTTGGATAAATTATGTAGTAATAATGGAATATTAGTGGTGTAGTTGTGAGTCCAAAATTATATAGGTGGTAGGTGTAATATTGTTGAAGTAGAAAATTAAAAGAAGAAAGAAGAAAAAAGTTAGTAGAATACTGATAAGTTAGTGGAATGCCGATGTGTCAGTGTAGTTGAGTGTAATGTTCAGATGCTCTTACAAAGATTTAACTCACACCTTTAATATTACAACATTAAGTTGCTCATAACTTTCCAGATACAATCATGATCAAAGGATTCACCGCAAAATCAAATATATTCATCTCCAAATGATCTCTAACTTCAAAAAGAACAGAACCGGACTGAGTACACAGCTGGCAATTCACAGCACTAATATCCAAATGCCATCATTCTTTTGCATATTGTGTACAATGTCAAACTAACTTAGGCCATCTTAACTTGAAGCACTGAACAGACAGTCTGCACTATAGTAAGGACAAGTAACACAATAGCAGCAGAAACAGAGATGATTGACCATGGAGTGCCGAAATAATCATTCCTCAACATTGCGAACCACTTGGAACGTTTTGCTTCCCAATTATGCAGCCAGTCTCGGCTATAAGCATTCAGCTCGCGACATTGATCAAGATAAAGAAATTCCCTTGGATCATTCAAGATCTCTTTGTGAAGATTGTTAAACAGTTGTGCAACGTCATCACTGCTACCAAGATCATTTTTTAGGATTTTATGTTCGACGAGAACATCGACATCTTTGGGAGTGTCTATCAGGTTGTCCATTAGGATAACATAGCTTGTTATATCCTTGGAATGATATCCAGACTGTTCAAAGGCTAGTAGGTTTCGGAGAAAGGTTTCAGCAGAATCATTTACAGTCACTTGTGGAATCACCAGTATTCCTGTCTCTTGGATAAAAGCAACATTCAAGAAACGGTCTCCCTTTTGAGGTTTGAACTTGACTCCTGCTGCTTTGAGCTCGGTTACTGTTGGACATCTGGCATGATCTAGTTGCTTTCCAACTAGTTTTCTATACTTCAAAATGTTATCTTTTTCTTGTGTGTGTAGAATGTATAAGAACTCAACCAAATGCTTTGCATAGAAAAAATTATCTCTAAGAAAAAGCTCTCCACTACCACACACATTCTTGAAGTACTTCTGTACTAGTTGATTGAAAGAGGGAGGATTCACAGCATTATTATCTAGGTATTTTTTCACATTGCTGGAAACAAAAGTGTTGAACAATGCAGTTAGGAACCTCAAAGGGAGTTGATTTTCAACAAGGAGCAAGTCATGTAAAATGTCACTTGCCACCAAAGGGTTATCAAATATTATATCCCTGTCCTCTCTCATTATAGGGAAATGGTTTTTCAAGAAAAGCTCAACAACAAAAATACCATCCAACAAAATAACCTCATATGGTTTTTTCGATCCTTTAGAATGATTACTAATGTGGATATCCTCATAACAGTCACAGACAAGTTTCTCTTGAGTTTGAACAAATTTAGCCAATTCTTGCAAGGAAACCCGAAAAGTATGTATGAAATGGTGAAGATATTTTAATTTGTATTCCTCCATACCTTGAAGTTGACTTTGTCCATGATGAATAAAGCCTATTGAAACCAATCGGGGCGTATAAGCTTCTTGATTCTGGTTACGATATTTTTCAGGTACTCTGTAAATACAAAGGGTGCCATAATTGGGACTACCGCGAGAAAGCATTAATAACTCTCTCGCGATTGATGGTGCTAAGCCTTCATCATCCTGAGCAATATTTGTGTCCCTTTGTGGTTCTACTTGTGCCGGAGGCGGAATAAGATCGCCAGCATTAATAGCATTAGCAGCATTTAAGTTGTCCTGATCCATTCCTGGATATGTAACCGAATTGTCAATCGTGGGAACAGTTGAGTTCAACAAATCAGCATCCAACGAATGTAAAGAAGTTATATAAAGATTATAACTTGTAATTACTATGTTGTAATCTTTAAATAACTTCTTTAGAATGACTTAATACTAGGTAGGGCTGTCTAAAATGTTGAAAAGAAAGAAAAGAGTACCTTAATCCTTTGGGTGGGTCGAGTTAAAACCAGATTGATTATGATCCTCAAGGTTGGACCAGATTTTTCATTAGAACAATCCTTCAGGAACATGACAACCACAACAAGGAACAAGTCAACCACTCTTTCAAGCCTTCAAGGGACATGTTAACGACTGAATACATTGAATTCAGAATTCATAGTTGGCAACAAGGAATTTTTCTTCATCAGACATGGCATTAAGAAAGGGTATCAACGTGGGATATTAAAGTTGACAATAGTTGCAGTCTAGTTCTTCTAATTCTTTATCTGATCATCATTTGCTAGACGTCCAACCTTGAACTTGAAGACAGTCAAGTGGGAATAAAATACAGATTGACTCATGAATAAACAACTCATGAAACACGAGAGGGATTTTTACATGATCAACAAATAAAAACTGTGGTAATTAACAAAATGTAGAACAGACTTTCCAGCTGGAAATTTTTCTCTGATTTTCAACTGAATTGGTTTTTTGAAATCAAGAACTATCGTCAGTCTTTCTAAAGAGAAAAAAACAGATTTTTATCAATTAAAAGTTGTGTAGCTTGCTAGCTTCCGCTGTAGAGTCCCCCATTATATTGTGGAAAAACTTCCAATTCGCATAACCAATCCACAAAAGATAATGGCTCAAGTGGTCATCCCCATACCAAGAAACCAATGGTGGGACGATGATCTTTTTGGGATCAACGACCAAGTGGAGACCATATTTTCAAATTTGGAAATCCTTGAAAATCGGATGGATGAAGCAGAGAGGAGAAGCTTGAAGGAAAAAGAGGCTAGGGAATGGCTGAAAAAGTTCATCGGCATGACGGATGAGCTGGAAGTTTGGTGGGATGAATTTAGAATCATCACTTTCCAAAATACTAGAAAAAATGTTGATCCTGATCCTCAGGTGGATGGCTTGTCCGATGATGAAGATGAAGCGGCAGCTGAAGCAAACTTTATGAAGAGAGTGTCCACACTGTTGTCCTCCTCGTTGAAAAAGGTGCGTTCTCTCTTTTATTCCAACTGTTTTTGTTCACGACTCAAAAGGGTCGACGGACCCTCGGGTTGGCCGGCATGGTTCCACCCAGACCGCCGGAGTATCCTGGCTGCTGGGGAAGGATGATGTCCTCAATATCAATATCAACTTTTGTGCCAATAACATTACTCCCTCTCCCCAAAATTAAACTAAAAATGAAAATCCAAACCAGCCATAATTTTGAGACAGAGAGAGTATCAGTTATCATCATCTGTGGTAGCGCCAACTCGTATTAACATCAAGAACTCTGGGTTACTTTAGTTTAAAAAGCTTATGTTTGTTTCGTTTTTTAGTGTGTGTTTCTAGGTATTTTTTGTATTGGGAATGTAAAAAGGTGTACTGGAAATGTAAAAAGGTATGCTGGGATGGGACATTTACTATTTTATTAATCTAAAAAAAACCATTAAAAAAAATAAATAAACAAACAAAGCCTTAAAATCAACATAGATTTCTCTCCTCGAATATGGGGTGAAACGTTTTTCGACTGCATTAACATCTATTAGGGATTAATGTTTTAATTGATGTGGTTCATAGCTGCTTTAGGTTACCAAGAGTTGATCTGTAGACCAAAATTTTCACCCATCTACCACATATTGGTGTTAATTAATTTGATGGTTGATATTGCTTCACTCTAATGTTAGAAAACTGATTAGACGAGGTGAAAAACTCCTTTTTGAGGAGAAATTATTGTGGTTACCAGCCATTACTCATAAAAGAAAATTGGGAACGAACATGAATGGAGCTTGTAGACTAGAGTTTATATTACTCCGATTTCCAGAACATAAGCATTACTCATTTTATTATTTAATTTTGCTGTTGTTGTACTACAGTGGAACCCTTCTGGTGTTAGGAAGCGGGTTCCTCCACTCAGTGCCGACATTGCTTCTAAAACAAGGGATTTAAATAGTAAATTAGATGCAATTTTGAATAATGCAACTGGATCCGGCTTTTTTCAAAGTGCTGCTGCTAGTAGTAGTGGTGGTAGTAGTAGTAGTGGTCAATCTTTTGCAGTTATGGTACCAACAATTGGTAGCATCTATGGTCACGTGGCTGCGGCTAATCTGCCAATTGCGGAGGCAATGTTGAATGAAGTTTATAATCTAGAAGAAATACTCCGAGTCCTAATGCCCGAGAGTAGTAGCAGCAGTAATGAGATCAAGGTTATCTGCATAACAGGTGAGTGGCGTTATCAAATTACCAGAATGGCTAAACAGCTATACATTGATGACAGAGTAAAGCAGTACTTTGAAGTTAGGAGATGGATAACGGTGGCTAACAGATTTGAAGCAGTCTATTTTGCAAATGATCTCCTTGGGGGCGCCCAAGAAAGGATTGCATCTTCATCTTCAGACAGGTCCTGGGAGTTACTGTTCCAGATGGTAGAAGAGTCGTTTTACATGAAGAGATTCCTAATTGTCCTTGACGATATTGTTCTGGATCATTGCCCCGTGCTGGATAGGCTCATATGCTCTCTTAAGCAAGGTGCTCCAGGGAGCGTAATTCTCGTGACATCCTGCGAGGACGCATCTCAGGGACTGAGATTGAGTAAAATGTTTGGTATCGAAAAGTGGTCTCCTGAAGAGGGTTGGCATCTTTTGAAAGTTATATCATTGTTTGGACGATCCAATTTCTCTGAGGAATTAGAGAACATTGGCCGGGATATTGTTGCGAAATGTGGGTGCATGACATTTGACCTAAAGATTATTGGAAGTCTTTTACGACTTAAAGACACTGTACCAGAATGGGAGGAAGTTTTGCACAGCAAGGTATGGGAGATGGAGGAAGTCAAGAAACAAGGTTATTGTCCTTTGTACATCAGCTATAGCGATTTACCCTTGCCATTGCAACGTTGCTTCTTATATCTGGGGGTCTTTGATCTTGACAGTGTCACACACGTTGAGCAACTCATTGCGGCGTGGATGGCAGAAGGTTATCTTGGCCCTCCAAGCATAAACGGTGATCGAAGGAGGCGAATGAAGGGTCTGGAATATTTCAATCAATTGGTAAATCGTTCTTTCTTCCTCAACTTCGTCAAAAGTTCTATCCACAAAGATCAAATATTAAGTTTCCAAGTAAACATTAGAGTTCTTGGATTTGCAAAATGGCTCGCGGGTGATCAAGTATCAACTTCTGCAGTTCTTGGCCAGAATAAGGCTCGAAGTAGTTTTCTAATAGCTTATCGCACTTCAGATTCTTCCATGTCTAATTTCTTACGCTATGAGTGCATTCGGCTATTGGATTTATCTTCTTCTCAACTAAGATCACTCCCCAGGGAGATACGAAGGTTAACTCTTCTGCAATACTTAAACTTGTGTGATAATCCGTTAAAGCGACTACCAGAGACAGTATGTGATTTACTTAATCTAGAATTTCTAGATGTAAGTCTTTGTTACATGCTGGTTAAACTTCCTAAAAGGATTGGGAAACTTCAACGATTGAAACACCTGAGAATTGATCACACCACAGATGAGTTACAAAAATTGCCACCATCATTTGCCAGTCTTAGATGGATTTGCACTTTGGATGTCTTAAGGATCGGTGGACAGTACAATAGTATTGGAGTGCTAGAGCACCTTGATAATCTTGAAGAAATATGCATTGCTATTCATGGTAAAGTAGATTTTGAGCATTCAAACTTGGAAAGGAAAACTCGATTGCAAAGCTTAGAACTTTGCTTTGTAGGTCAGGGCCGTGATCCAGAAGTGGTAACACTTGTCAAGGCATTATTTTTAAATGCACCTCCAAGCTTAGAAATTCTCAAGATCGAGGGATATCATGGAATCCAACTACCAAAGTGGATAGTCACTCCACGTCTTGGTGAGATATTGAACTTTAGATTAAGAAGGTTGACAGTGAGATCAGCTTTAAATCTCCTGTCCTTGCCTTCCTTCTACACGATGCAGTCTCTTGAATTTCTTTGGCTGGATGACATTCCAAATTTGAAACATTTAGATAAGGAAACCTTTGCACCGCCTAAGGTTGTGATTGATGTATATCGAGAAGACCCCGAGTCACATCTTAGAGGATTCGATAAAGGAATCCCAGTATTGCCAGCGCTGAGGACATTAAGAATCGAATCTCTAGTGAATTGGGAAACATGGGAAGATCTGGACGAACGGGATGAGAAATTTATCCACATCATGCCATGCTTGCAGGAGCTAATCATTAATGGTTGTCCAAAGCTGAAGGTCCTGCCCGATCGCATCTTCAGAAAGATGATATCCGTCCAGGTTTCCTACAGTGGTGAGTAGGTTCCCATTTCGGAAAACCAATTTATATACTTTCAGCTGAATCTAACTGATTCATTTTCATGTTTTAAGAGTATAAAATATCATTTTGCGTCTTCCTTATACATATGCTTTCTTTAACAGGTAACTTTGTTCACCCTTTGAAGCATTAATAAAGGGAAGCAGGAGAATTTGAAAAGCACAAGCCTCGGAATGTTTTCAACCATTTGTCTTCAAATGTAATTTGTGACTCAGGATGTTTTCATTTTTCTTCTATGTGATGTTGCTCTTTTGATTCCATAACAGCTGGTTCAATGTTATGGTGTTGCGTGAAATGCTAAGTATAAGTTTTTATGTGTGTAAGGATGCATTAAAGTTTCTGTAAAGATGTAAGGATGCCAAGTCAAAGTTTGATGAAGAAGTGGAATTGAACCTGGTGCATCCTGTTTTTTTTTTTTTATATTTTTTTTTTATGTGTTATTAATTCAGAAATCACCAAGGAAATAAACAATAATCCTTCAGGATTGTTGCACAAACATATCTCTCGCCAATTAAATATCACAAATTCACTATTGTATTATGCACAAGATTAGCCAACGGTAGATAAAAAATAATATCTCATATGGTTTGCTGTTGTGTAAAAAACTAAAAGAGTCCTATCATTTATTCAAATTGAACTATTAAATCACCGGAAAGCTGGAGGGAATGAATAACTGCATATGTGATATTCAAGCACTCATGCTCACAGAATTTTACAAAAAATTACGCAATAATGATTAGCGATATAGCAAATTCATGGATCAAATTTGTATTCCGATAGCTTGTAGTGGAATTTGTTATCTATGATTATGATGATGAAATGATCTTCCCATGTTTGTTATCTAGTGAAATGATCCTCCGACATAATCTCGCATCAGCTATTGTATCTGGACTAATATAGAATTAATCCAAAGTATGTGATATCAGTGATGACTTCAAGATTTCATAACAACATCGAAGACAATACCTTCAATACCTCTAAAAAATCTGGCATAAAATCAGTTCTAGAGACGTTGCTTGGAAAATATTTCTTTCATCGACCACTTTCTGAAGTGAATTCGGGATCCTTCCCCGGATGAAATCGCCATTCTGGCACGCTTTCCGTTCTTAGTGCTGCTGGCGTGAAAATTTTTTATCATGGAACTACCTGTTGGAAATTTATCTGGAGGAGAAAATCCGACATGGAGCCCAATAAGTAAGATAAGACTCATCTGAACTCAAAAGCTCAAGCTAATGGATTCTGAATCCATCTTACTTATTAACTGATTCACATGTCCTCGTGCTTTCGATGTGGGATTCATAATCCTTGCCACATGACCCTCAACATTCTCCCCCGTCATGGGCAATCTCCACATCGGGCTTCCAAATTATCTTGACAAGCCCAAATCTATACTCCACTTGAGTAACTGGGCCGCCCATCCCTACGCTTCCGCTCGTAGTGGGCCTTTGACTGCCTGAGTTCAGTCAGATCAACCGAGATAATTTGGGCTAAATCACCCACCTAACTGGCCCAACCTGGGCTCTGATACCACTGTTGGGGATTTATCTGGAGGAGAAAATTCGATATGGAGCCCAATAAGTAAGATAAGACTCATCTGAACTCAAAAGCTCAAGTTAATAGGTTCTGAATCCACCTTACTTATTAACTGATTCACATGTCCTCGTGCCTCCGATGTGGGATTCATAATCCTTGCCACATGACCCTCAACACTACCAAACTATTTGGTTGGCGGAGAACTCATGGATAACATAGAAGTGATTTTATATACGTAACTAGGAATCAATTTTGTTGGATCAGATCATGTAATATATGAAAATATCATTTTGAATTAATTAATATTTTAAATTTGATAATCTTCATTAATGTAACACCTTAACTCAAAATAATTTCCTCAATTCAAGGTTAAATTTGAATGTGATGCTTATCACATCGGCATCCTCGCTGTCAAATCGTAATCCCTCCCTGATTAAGGATATGATCCTTCACGATTTTCCTTAAATATACACCTTAATTGAAGATAGAATCCCCAACTCTATTTTTGAAATTTGGATGTCTTTTCACACTGACACGGCAGCTAAAATCCCAACCCTAAAACCTTATGCATTGGTGCCTTTGAAGTGCACGGGTACAATACTACCACAATGCAGGGTTTAAACTTTGATGTACAACACAGGTTGAAAGGTGCGATGGCAATAGTGGTAATGATGCTGTTAATCAATAAGAAAGCTGCAAGGTAATTTTTTTTCCCCACCTTTTTAGGTTAAAAGACCTATGAAACTTGATGGGATTTATTCTTTTTTTATTTTTTGGTTACAATATTGATGATGGTTGTGTGCAGGTTGATATATCCTACAAATTGTTTTGAATGTTATTTAAAGTTTTTACTTATTATTTTCATTTTTAAGTTTTTGGATGAACGTAAGAACTACGATGGAGGGATTCTTAAATCATCGCCGGTCTTTTCAATTCTCATCCACATCTACAAGACCCGCCACCGTGCGTTATCGCTAATTGAATCTAAAATGGTAAAACCATTTCGCTATTGTTTGAATTCAATTCACTTTTACTAATTTAAAAATTGTGTATGCTCGGATTTGTCTTTTTCTTCTTGGGTGATCAATTGTACAACTTTAGGAAGTGCTTGATGAGATCAACCAGAATCAGAGTGGTTTTGATTTTATTTTTTGCTTTGAAACCCCCAAGAAGCCTCTAAATAATTTGGTTTGTTGTAAGGTCTATTCTATTTCGTTTTTTTTTTTCCATATGGTTACCCGCACTATAGACAATTCTCAATTTGGATGAGAGCGTATATTACTAATGACCAGAAAAACTCATTTGCCTTTATCAAGGGGATGATATTGGGGATGATATTGGTGGCTTGAAGACGTTATGTCTTGATGAAAGGTACAGCTTTTCCCTCAACTTCCATCTTTCTCCTCGATTACTTGCAGAAGCTGAATTGTATTCAACTAAATTTATGTTCTTCTCTCTGTTTTGAATTCTTCTTTAGCTAAAATTTGTGGGGTTCTGTTGTTTTGTTGATGGCATACTTTGGATTATGGGTCTTATGTTTTGTTTTGTTCTTTTTAGTTTTTGGCGGCGGCATTAGTACTTTTCTGGATGTATCTTATTTGCAATCTTCTGCATTCATGTGTTTGGTTGCAATGAATTGTTGAAATCATTTATGCAGTTGCCGGCTGTGCGTTTGCAGGGGTCTTAGTTGCGTGGTGTTCTTTCTGCCAGAGATGGGATGTGTGTAATTTGGATCCCTGTTGTTAGCCTAAGGACAATGGTGTTCTACCACCATTAATTGGATGGATTTGAAGTTGAAAATGATGTAATTAATTAGATTCTGAGAATGATAATGCCAGAGGAAAGGAGAAAATGTTCCTTATAAGAACACTAAGGGAACTCCTGCTCAATTATGATCTCTTATTTTTCTAATTTTGGTTAGTTTATAGCGCTTCTAATTAATATACTCAATTTATAGATGCTGATTTACCTGGAATTTTTTTTTTCTATTTGCAAATAGAGAGAACGGTATGATAATATAATATTTTTATGCAATTGTATTTCTTTTTTTTTTTTATATATATACTGGGGAAAGCAAAAAGCTTCGGTGTACAAAAGCAACTCTTAGACGAGAGTTGGGCTAGAGCAATCTAGCAACAATTTTCCCGACGTCGACGGTGGGGGGAAGACAAAATATACAAGCACGTGCGTCGGAAGAGACCTAATTTAGCAAGAGAATCAGCCGATTCATTCACTCCGTTTTATAAATGTTGTTTCTACTACCCATTGATGGGTGTCTATGAATTTACAGATCCTAGGCAAAATGTTGCTGGTTAGGCAGAAACTGGACTTTGTGTTGATCTAATCCACAGCTTGGGCCGAGTCCAGTTGTAGTTGAACTTTTCTGAAGCCCAAGTCCTAGGCGATACGTAACCCAAAACAATCAGCCCAGAGATTAGATTCAAGGACTGAGCATACTCCAATCTTGGCTGTAAATCCAGTGATCCAAGATCCTTCGTGATTTCTTAGGAGTCCACCGGCAGCTGCTTGACCCGTTAAATGTTCGACCGCTCCGTCCACATTCAGACGAATCCACTGCCAACGAGGTGGTTTCCAGGTTGTTCCATAAACGGGATAATCATTGTGGGTTATATTTTGGCAAATTTGTGTCTTGTGTGCCCCAATTGATCTTGCTATCTCCTTGGTGGCAATTTGGGTTGATATCTCCAGTTTGCGGCTGCCGATGTATTCCCCTTCGAAGACATGGCGATTACGGGCCTCCCAAAACTTCGAACAGCCTACAGCAAACAGCATTGACCACCGGATGTTGTCCTGTAAGGTTAAAGAGCTCAAGTTAGTGGAAAGCCAAGAAGTCCAGTCTTGTTCATGCCAGAATTCCGGCGGTAGATTTGAGTCGATTTGCCCCCACGTTTGGCTGATTTTGGGGCAATCCCAGAACAAGTGGGACAGTGATTGTGGTTTGCCACAGAAAGGGCACGCATCGCTGTCGGAGATATGTCTCCTCCATCGTTCAACGTTCGTTAGCAGTGTTCATCTGAAGAGTGACCATAAAAATGTTTTGATGCGCTCTAGTCCATTCCAGCCCCAGACCAGGTTCCATTTTCTGTCTTCCTCTTCCCAGTTGCTCTGTCCAATTAGATTGTAGGCCGACGAGGTGTTGAATCTGCCTGATCTCGTCCACCTGCATGAGGGTATATCCGGTCCTAAGTCATCTTCTGGTGCGGGAATGGCCGTGATTTTGGCGATTGATTGGTAGTTGAGGTATGGTTCAATAATTGACCAGTTCCACTTGTCGTTGCCATCAATATATTCGATTAGTGTTTTTAAGTATTCTGGTGGGATCTCTTGTGTTGCCTGGTCTTTAAGGGGGCTTTGTGAGTTTGCCCATAGGTCTGTCCAAAAGAGAATTTTTCTACCGTTTCGCACATTCCATTTGATGCCTTGCTCTGCTGTCTGTCGTACCAGGGAGAGTTGTTTCACCAATCTTGAAAGCTTGGTTGTTCTTCCCAATTGTGGAGCGTATTTGGCTTGAATACAGAGGTCCAGAGGCTGTCTTTTTCCGTTAGTAGCTCCCAAGCCAATTTAAGAATGAGGGTGGTGTTCATGTCTCTAATTTTTTGAATTCCCAGTCCTCCACGATTCTTCGGCTGGCACACCTTGTCCCAGTTAACAAGGTTTAATTTCCTTTCCCCATGTGAGCTCCCCCACAAGAAGTTCCTCCTTAGCTTATCAATTTCATTAATGACTCCTTTAGGAATCAACTGTGATTGCATCAAGTAAAGCGGCACGGCTGACAGTATTGATTGGCATAACGTTAATCTGCCCGCCACACTGATTTTCTTCGGGTTCCAGTGGCCTACTCGTTGCTTGACTTTGCATATCAGGGAATTGTACGTATCTTTGTTGATCCTACCATGGATGATGGGTGCACCGAGGTATTTTCCTAAACTGTCGACCAGTTTGATACCCATGCTTTGGCTTATGTTGAGTGTTGTGTTCATTTCAACGTCTGGTGAGCAATATAGGAGTGATTTGTCTTTGCTAATGATCTATCCTGATGCTTGGCAGAATTTGTTGATTGTGCTGCGTATGATCCGTACTTGATTCCGTGAATCTTCTGCAAAAAGTATTAAATCGTCAGCAAAAAACATGTGTGAGAGGGTTACATGATTGCTAATGAAGACGAGTGGTTTCCACCAGAGTTGAGATACTTCTTCATTTATTGCTTGAGAAAGCCTTTCCATACACAAGATAAAGATGTAGGGAGACAAGGGGTCGCCTTGCCTTACTCCTCTAGAAGGGGTAAATTCTTCTTCCAACTGTCCATTTCATATTGTTTTGGTGGTTCCAGTTGATAGTGAGCTTAGTATAAGCTTGATGATGTGCTGTGGGATTGCCGCATCCTTGAGGGTATCCTCAATAAAGGGCCATAAGATGCGGTCAAAAGCCTTAACAAGGTCAATTTTGACTGCCATCCATCCAGTTCGACCTTTTGAAGTATGCATGGTATGCACCTCCTCTTGCGCTGTGACAATGTTGCCGATGATACTACGGTCGGCAATGAAGCTAGATTGGGTTTGGGATACTAAGATAGGCATTATCTTTTTAGCCTGTTGGCTTTAACTTTAGATAAAATCTTAGCTGAGACATTAATGAGGATTATCGGCCTAAAATTTTTGAAAGACTCTAGGGGGTTGACCTTTGGAATTAGAACAATCATGGCTTTGTTTAGTTTATGATCCACATCACCCGAGTCGAAAGCCTCCTTGACTATTGTGTACACATTTGGCCCAACAGTATCCCAGTTCATCTGATAAAATCCGGCCCCAAATCCATCGACCCCGCAAGCCTTTGATGGATTCATCTCGAAGACAGCCGATTTAATTTCGTTTTCCTGGATTTCATTTAACAGCATTCTTTGCAATCTTGGTAGGATGGCTGGAAATTTCCCACGGTATCCTTCTCGGCTTCTGTATAGATGCTTTTGAAAATTTTTTTGGCTTCATATGCCAACTGGGCTTGGTCAGAGCACCATGAGCCATTATCTAGCTGTATTTTCTCGTAGCTTTTCTTGGATTTTCTCGGTTTGTAGGCAGCATGAAATAGTTTGGTGTTCCTGTCTCCTTGAGTCAACCACAATGAGCGTGAGTTTTGTGCTTTCAGGGCTTGCTCTTGTGTCATCGTTGACTCATATTCCATTCTCAATTCTATTTCTAGGGCTTCTATTGATTGTGTTTCTGTATCCTCGTAATCCTGGCTAACAGTCGCCTTTTCCTTTGTAGATGTCACCGAAGATGTTGTATTTCCAATCGTCGATTTGTTGAGTTAACAGCTGCAAAGCCTCCGAGAGTCTTACCTATTTCGGCCAACAGTTGTCCAACCACTTTCTCCAGTCTTGATGAGTTTCCCAGGCTGACAAGTATCGGAAGAAGTTTTGTTGTCGTGGGGCTGGGTTGCTGTGTGAGAACTGAACTAAAATGGGTGAGTGGTCCGAGAAAATTCTTGGAAGATGAAGTACTGATGTGTTGGTGAATCTTGCTCCCCATTGTTCGTTCACCAGGGCTCTGTCGAGCCTCTCATACACTTTGATCCTTGGGTCAAAACTTGATCCTCCTTTCCAATGTGCAGCGAGACCCTTTGAAACCTAAATTCAGCATGTCGTTTTCTTCTATCCAAGATAAGAAATCCTTGCATCCTGTGGCCGGCCTACCTCCCTTTTTGTCGTCTGTATGCGTGATGGCGTTAAAATCACCCAGCACCAGCACGGGTCTGAAGTTTCACCTGCAATACGATCAAGATTTCCCCAGAGTGTTGTACAGGTAGCCCTTTGGGGGCTTCCATACACCGCAATGATATAACAGTGGGCATTGTTTTGAAAGGTTGCTTTAAAGTGTATATACTACCAGTTATTCTCAAGGATCAAGACCTTTAGATGGTCCCCCCATAAAATCCAAATACCTCCCGAGAACCCAACGGATTCTACTCTATGGGAGTTGGTGAAGCCGGTGCTTTTGATTAATTTTTGTAGCTGAGGTTCCACTAATTCTAGGTTCCAATAGTATTATAATTTGCATATTGTAGAGTTTAATCCAATCTTTTAAAACTGAGATAGTCTTTTCATTGGCTATCCCACATGCATTCCATGACATTATTCTTATACCCATTATAAAGGATAGGGTTGTGGGAGCTTACCTACCAGCATCCGGTAGGAGCTCGTTATCGGAGTCTGGATTTCCGCCAGTGTCAATTGACATAACTTGGCTGCTTTGTGCATCAGTGTGCATCAGTGCATCAGTGTGGCTGCTTTGTGCATCAGTGTGCAGAGATTTTGGGCCTTCATCGCCCTGGGACCCATCCAAAGAAGTCGATGTGTAGTTGGGTGGTGTAGATGGTTGTATTTTAAGCTTATGTTTGATATAGAAGGCTTGGGATGGGTCTAGTGGTTTTCCAGAGGTTGGGGTTTCCAGAGGGGGGTCATGGCATTGTTGGTTTACTTGTTTGACCTGGGACGGTTTGGGCTTTGGTGGGTTTGGGTTAGGGAGGGAGACCGCTGTGTGTGATTGGGTTGTGGGGTTTGGTTTGATTTGGGCTGGGTTTGGCTCGATTTGGGTTTCCGTGGTGGGCTCAGTAATTGGAGTTTCCTGATGATGGACATCGATGGTTGTAGAAAGCATAGTGGGCTCATTTGGAAGATTTGGGTGGTCTAGTCATTTGTTTCGGATGTTTTCTTGATCAAGGCCCTGTCTCTTCCCTGGGCCTCTGTTTTTCTTTTGTTGGGTAGTGTTGTTGGAACATTGGGCTCAGAAGCTGGGCCAGAAGCCGACTTGGTGGTTTTCTGTGGGGTTCTTTGTGGGACAATCTGCTTTGTTTGGCCCGCAGTGAAGATACAAGAGGGGTTATCCCAGTTAAAAGTGGTGGCCAGAGGTGGTCGATCAGCCAGGAACCGCCTTGACACCGGATGTTGAAGCCGCAATTGGATCTTTCTCCAAACCTACGAGAATAGCAAAGGGGTTAGAAATTAGGCCCGACTGCGTGTTAGGTGTCATCAATTTGCTCCGGTTTGCCCAAGGATTGGGCGGGTATCTTCTTCCTCTTCTGGGCGCGTGGCTCCACTCGCCAATTGTAGATGACCGTTGGGCATTTGCAGGGGTTGGCTCTGTTGTTGTTGGTCCGACTCTGTTATTGGGATCGACACCCAGTTCCATTTTTTTGGTGGTGTTATCTCCCATGTTTGGCTCGTATTGGTGTGGTTCTCGGTTGGAGTGGTCGCCGGAAAATCTGGGCAATCATTCTTCAGGTGGCCATACTTCCCGGACGAGTAGCAGATGATTTGCAAATCTTCGTACTCGATGGTATATTCCTTCCCATCGATCTTGGTTTTCCCCACTAGAGGCTTTGTTAGGTCCAATTCTATGGCTATTCTCGCGTATTTGCCTCTTTCAACTGTTAGTGTTTCTGTCCGTTTTCAGGTACTTAACCATCGGTCTGGCTAATCTTCTAAGGAGGCTTTCATGGAAATATTTCACTGAGAGACCAGGGATGCGTATCCAAGTGGGGACTGCATTGATGTTGTCTGCATCGGGGTTGAAATCATCAGTCCATGGCAGCCTAATAATGTAATGATTGTCCAAGGACCAAGGACCGTTTAACAGAGCTGAATAGTAGTCTTCTTCATTTGTGATCCTTAGGATGTGGTACCCTTTTATTGTGTCAACCGGTTTGAGTCCTCTTTTAGGTTTCCAGAGCCCTTTAACTCTTTTGTGTAAACGGTCGTGGCGGATGTCTAAGCCCAGAGGTTTGACGGCGACTGTGTATGTCATGGCTGAGGACATTTGTGTCTAAACTCTATCCAAAAACCTTGTTAAGTGGAGCCCATCTTCTATGTTGTAGGCTACATCGTCTGTCTTCAACAAACACCGGATTCATATGGAAATTGTTGACAAATTGGCTCTGCTGCCCTTGGAGGAGACGATCCTTAAAAGGAGTTATGATGTGGTACCCTTCTATTGTGTCATCTAGTTAATAATGTTCAGAATATGGTCGCGGTCTTATGATGATAACGTATGACCCCTTTTTCTTGGTCTTTGTTAGTTATATGACATATGAGTATATTTTAGTGGCTCATGTTTAGTGGGTTTTCTATATATAGGAGTTATTTATGTATGTCAATCGAAGAAGCTGCACAGCTTGCCAGAATAGTAATTCCCACGGCTCGAGCTGAATCTAAATTCTACGGTGGAAGTGATGAAAGTGGTGATGAAGCTAGTGAAAGCGGTATAATTGGTGGTTCCATCAAGGGTAAGTATTTTTTGTTCCATAGCTGTTTCTTGTGTGTTGGATTTTGAACGATCAATGCCTTGTTCTGATGAGTACATCCTGTTCAGTTTACTACGTAGGACGTACTGGTCAAGGTGTAGTTGAGGATGATGAAGATATCAGAGACAAGGACTACACACAAAGGGCATAAAGTTGATCTGGAGCTCTATATAGATGGCCTGCAGATGGATCCACTTCCTGTCTCAATAAAATAATAACATTTAATTAATCTTGAAACTTATACATGATTGGATCCCAAGGATGCATAAATTAGGGGTCCATCATTTAAATAATCTTAATAGTTAGAGTTACCTTTACAAGTAAAAATACAAGCAGATTGTACAAAACTAAGCTGATTCTAAACATCAAACCAATATAATTAAAAGTCTTGCTAATGTACTATTATGCCATGTAATTTCTACTTCAAACTAATGACAAGACATTGGTGTTATGTTACTCATTATGGTTCTTATTATGCTGCATTTTGATTTATACTCCCTCCTCCGTCCCATAATTATTGTCGACTTTGCCTAAAAAATTTTGTCCCAAAATTATTGTCCAATTTGACTTTTTATGGATCAAGTTACACATTTGTCCTTAGTAAACAATATTATCCATAAAATCTTAGTGGTTAAACAATTACTTATGTAGAGCTATACCCGGTTGTTTAAGGTAAAATATAGTTAAGTTTGACAAAAAAAAAAATCTTTCATTTTAATAAAACTGGACAATAATTATGGGACAGAGGGAGTACTAAATTTTATTTAATATGTTTTTCTAATTGAAACTAGAATATTAAAAATGTGTTTTCACATCTATTCTATTCTCTCAATTATTATAAAATATTTTTTAAAGTTTTGTTTTCGATTGTAAGAGCGTAATAATATATAAAAATTTAGGGAAAAAAATCAAAATAACTTATGATGAAGACAAGAGGGAGTATTTTTTAACACACATAATTGTCGGAAATTCACTTCTGAATTTGAGATTAAATTTTGTGTCAAAATGTTTGACTTAGAGGGATTGATCTGTAATTTTCATAAATGTTGGGATGATTAAACATTAGGGGAGGTTTTGATGTTTAATGCAAACAAACTTTGCTTTGCCCATTCTTCAAGTTCACTCTGTTTCCTGGCCAACTCGGAGAACGACGAAACAGTAAAGACTCGTTCCTGAGTCTCTTTGCCATCGAGACAAAGAGAGAATCATTCAATGGCGTCAGAGCATATTGAAGCCGACAATGCAGAAGCCATAATCATGAGAATCGAGCACAAGTCTCGCAAGATCGAGAGCTTGCTCAAACAGTAATCAAAACCCACCTTTTTTTTTCATTTTGTTGAATTCGGTTCGGAAATTTAATTTTCTCCTCTTATTTCACAGTCCTGCATTAATATTGATTTGTAAAGGGATGATCTTTTGTAAGCTAATCTTGTTCTGTTCAATTTTATTTTTTATCTTTCTTAGGAACAAACCAGTGGAAGCCCTTAAGACAGCTCTTGAAGGGTCACCTCCCAAGACGAAGGATGAGAGGTGCAAGGTTAAATATAACTTAGGAATTAGTAACCTTTTTTGTCCCTTTGGTTTTCATTTGGATATTAATTGTTTCAATGATCTGATTTTATTCTTCTTTTATGGCTTGGTTGAACTGCAGTCTGCGAATTGGATAGTGGTGCACAGGGCTATAATGGCAATCAAGGATGTGGACAGCTTGTTCTTTGCATTGGATCCTGAGTATTATGATATCCTGATGAAGTACGTACCTCCCTTCTCTTCTCTCCACTCCGAATTGTTTAGTTTTTTCCTCAGAAGAAGTATTTGGCTCTGATTTTAATCTACTGTCAGCAAGAATTTATCGGATAAGGGAGGGAAGGGTAATACTGGATCTTTTCTTATTTCTTCTGTGCAAGTAGTCATGAGTGTATCTGATGTGAGTTCAGAATAAGCTATAGTTTCATGTCTACGTAATGCCTAGTAAGTTGAAAATGTTTGGCTTGAGAGTTTTTGGGAGGCAAAATTCTGATATGTGCTGTCAATTGAATGCTGTTTTTGGGAGACTGAACACCTCTGGGCGTAAATAACACGGTAGTTATTACTGAACTCATTAAGACATTGAGATATACATGAAAATGGTATGGTTGAATCTGAGGGTGTAATATAGGATAGGAGAAAAATGTCCTATTGTTTCTATGTAGTGATAGCACAGTAGCTACAGAGCATCACCATTTGTTGGCATTTTGTAACATTGTTGAGCTACTTAAAGAAATTTCTTTTTATTGATATTGCTACCTGGAGAAGACAGGTTCAGATTTTTTCCATTAATTCTCACTCAAGTTTTGCGTGACCAATCGTTTTATTGTGTGACACGGTTTGATGTTTCTGAATTCATAAAATTCGTAAACATTGTGTGCTTGATCTTGTTTCCTCATGTGTCATTTCTGGTCAGAATCTTCAAATCGTGATGCTTTCCTTCAGTATTGATAAGTACAGATGAAGTAGCATTGTACACCTGAAGAAGCATGCTAATTTCTGTAAAGTGCATAATGTCTTGTCAAAGCAACAAAATAAGATTTTAACACTTTAAATCTCACAAGTCCCCTGGATTTGTGAAGCAAATGGGAAGATAGGTTACTGGGGTACTTAGGCTAAAATCAAAGAAGTAAATTACTGTGTATTTGGATACTAAATAAGTTTCAACAGACTTGGAACTTGAGGAGGATCACTTGCTGAAGTGCCGTTTAACTTTGATGTAAGATGAGGAACATTTCATCCCAATTCCTTCCTTGCCTCTTTGGAATTCTGTTTGACAAATAATTAACTTCAAGTTAAAATTCCAATTATAAGCATCAAATATGATCTCTTCTTGGATAATGATGTAGCAATGTTTGAAAACATGTCTTGGATCATAATGGTTATTTTTTATTCATTTTGTTGTCTAAGGATCAAGCAAAAGAAGATGTCCTGGTATTTAAGCAGTTTTGTTATTGCCCAATTTGAGGAATATGCATCATGGTTTTTTATCAAACTTCTTTTCAGAATCTATTATTTTCTAAAATAATGTGAAGAAGTCATGAAAGTTAGGTGTCTTGGTACCAGATCAGCCTCGGTAGCTGAAACTGCTGAGAAGTGAGACCTAGTACGGCCATTTGCCCAATATAATTTGATTAGATAGGGCACTCCGGGCGTGGCTTCTGGAGTTCTGGTGAATGTCTTCAGAGTTCTCTGTTCTGACGTATGCATTAGCCATCTTGTCTTGTACACAGTAATTTATCCTTAAGCTACTTGCCATGTGATGAACTTTCCACTAAGATGTTCTCCAATAATGCAAAGGAAGAATTTGCCCAAGTTTATCTATGATGTGAATTGCAATAACACCGTTGCTGCATGACATCATTATGCATTCTAAAGCATTGATTAGTTTGTTGCACTTCAGTAAATTTGGCTACTTAGAGGACGTTCTCTCTATTGATTTTACCTTCCAGAGAACACAAATTCAAACTTCTTAAGCCTTGAAGTTCATTCAAACTATGCTGGACCAATCATTTGATGAATGCATAAATTTCCAAAAAAATTATGTGATGGAGCATGTTTTCACGTGTCGTTTCTGGTCAGACTCTTCAACACATTTAGCTTTGATAAGTATGGATCAAGTAGCAATAGACACGTGAAGAAGATAGCATGCTACTTTCTTGAGTGCCTGTTGTCTTGTCAAAGAAACAAAATATTGTTTAACACTTGAATATTCTTGCAAAATTGATGCCATAGATTTTTAAATCAACTGGGAAATTAGGATAAGGGGGTACTTTTTGAACTAAAAACCAACTAGAGTTATATTATTTTTTGATAACGCCGGGAACCCCACCAGAGATGGGTAAACCCACGCCCACTGCAATAGCCTGCAAACCACAGTGGGAGGTAAACCACCCTAGGCATTCCCGGGGTGACAAGCTCGGGTGCGAAATTGGGGATTCATTAGTGGGTTAGCCATAACAAGCCCCTAGAGGTACCCAAGGTGAGAGCCAACCCCTTACTTTTTGTTAGAGTGGGGGATTGAACTCATGACCTCCTCTTGGAGCAAGGGTGGTGTAACCACTGAACCAACTCCTCATTCGCCTAGAGTTCTATTATTCTGTCAACAATTTTTCAACTTTCCGGTGCTTGAGGAGGATGTGCCATTTAATGTGTTGTATAAGATAGGGTAAATTCATCCCAGGTACCTCTTAGTAATTCTATGTGATGAATTACAAGATTGAAATTATAGATTTCAAACAGGATCCTCACTTGGATAATCATCCGGCACAGGGAAAGACATCATGGTTTATATCATAGCTAAAACTTCTCTTTGGATCATGCGAAAGAATCTACCATTTTATTGGTGCAGTTATGGTTTACATCATAGCAAAATGTGATGAATCTGCACCCATTGTTCTTGATTTAACTTCTTCTCAAAACCTATTCTTATTAGAATGATGTGAAGAAGCAGTGAAAAGTATATTTCTAAATAGTTTCAGTAACTGAAACTTGTTGCCCTTGCGGAAAAATTGAATAGCTAGGGCACTCCAGCCATCCAGCGGTGGTTACTGGTGGGAAATGGAGTTAAAGTCAGCGTCTTCTGATTCCTATTCCATTTTAAATTATCATTTTGGTGTTGCATTTACATATTATTGCGAAGGTATCTTGTCTGGTACATAGTACTAGGTATGTTAAGGACTTCGTATCGAGATGATTTCTGGTTGCAGCATGGTTCTGTTTAGATTGCTCTTGTAGTGAGAAGAGATGTATGTTACTGAGAGTAGCTTTTTAAATCATATTCTGATTTGAAATTCTGTTCTTTACGCTGCAACTAGTCAACTCCTTTCTGTAGATGCATATGTTTGATCGCATATTCGCTGTGTAAACCATTTGTTGTCAATGATGTCTTACCATCCCATGTGATCCACAGATATCTGTATAGAGGTCTGTCTACTGGAGATCGTCCAACATGTGATCAATGTCTGCGGATTCATGAGAAACTAACCGAAAAGGCTGGCCTGGGTTGCATACTCCGTTCTCTGGCCGACACCATCAACACTGTTTGACACTAATTTCTTAGTCATTCAAAAAGGAAGTTTGGGCACCAAATCTTTGTGGCTAGTTTGTGATTTTTTCTACATATGTAAATAACTTCGCACTTTAGAACTGTCAGATGGCACAATTTTTCTCCACATCATGATGCTGAATTTGACCGTAGTGTATTTGTTAGCTATGTACTATGATGACCCGGTCAGTTTCCTTGGAGGAGCCTCGTCTACTACCTGCTTTCCTTGTGAATCAAGTAACTGAATATAAGTATTGAAACTACCGCCTTCAAAAAAACAATGGTAGAAATGTTGATGATGCTTATGTAGCGTAGGGTACAAGAAGCCTGGTTGTAATAAATAGAGAAGTCTTTGATTTTAGGAAAATTGTAGACCTATTTCGATTATGAATAATCAGAACCCTCTTATTAAAACATTTGTAGCTTTCAAAGACTTCTCTTTTTCTAGTCTGTTTTCCCACGCTGTCTTTACTTTTCTGGCTACGGTTTCCGCGGCTGGCCTCTAATTTTCCGGTCACACAGAGATGGCTAACATAGCCGGCAAAAAGTATTCCAAAGAGGAAGCTGAAGCTTACCTCCGCTCCGTTGTCCCAAAACGTATTTCCCTCTTCGAAACCATTCAGAATGAGCAGAAACTCCACCGCCTTTCTCTGCCCTCTGAAACAATCAAGATTAATGTGTTGCCGGATGGGATACTAAAAGAGGGCAAGAAGTGGAACACTTCGCCCTTTGATGTTGCTAAGGGAATTTCCAAGAATTTGGCTTCGAATTCATTGATTTGTAGAGTCAACGGGGTGCTCTGGGATGTGCATAGGCCATTGGAAGGGAACTGTGAGCTCAAGTTCTTTACTTTTGATGATGATGATGGAAGAGATGTATTCTGGCACTCTAGTGCTCACATTCTTGGCCAATCACTGGAGCAGATTTATGGCTGCAAACTTTGCATTGGTCCTTGCACATCAAGAGGAGTTGATGGTTTTTACTATGATGCTTTCTATGGTGATTTGGGGCTGAATCAGGAACACTTTGAACGGATTGAGCGCGGGGCGAAAATAGCAGTTTTGGAAAGACAGCGTTTTGAGCGCATTGAGGTTACAAAGGATCAAGCTCTTGAGATGTTCTCTGATAACCCATTCAAGGTGGAAATCATAAATGATTTACCAGAAGATGAAGCTATTACTGTTTACAGATGTGGTCCTTTGGTTGATTTGTGTAGAGGGCCTCATATACCCAACACATCCTTTGTGAAAGCTTTTTGTTGTTTGATGGCTTCTTCGGTTTATTGGAAAGGAAAGCGAGGTCGTGAAAGCTTGCAGAGAGTTTATGGAGTGGCTTTTCCGGACCAGAATCGCTTGAAGCAATACAAGGATGATTTGGAAGAGGCTAAGAGATATGATCACAGAGAGCTGGGCAAGAAGCAGGAATTGTTCTTTTTTCATCCACTTAGTCCTGGAAGTTGTTTCTTCCTTCCACATGGGACTCGAGTTTACAACAAACTGCTAGAGTTTATACGAAATGAGTATTGGGATAGGGGTTATGAAGAGGTGGTGACTCCAAATAATTTTAACATGGAGCTGTGGGAGAAGTCCGGCCATGCTCAGAATTACAAGGAGAATATATTTGTCTTTGAGATCGAACACCAGGAATTTGGACAAAAACCAATGAATTGCCCGGGGCATTGTGTGATGTTTAAACATAGAGTTCGTTCCTACAGGGAACTGCCTCTTCGTTTGGCTGATTTTGGTGTCCTGCATTGCAATGAGGCCAGTGGCGCGCTCTCTGGTTTGACGCGTGTTAGGAGATTTCAGCAGGATGATGCTCACATCTTTTGCACAGAGTCGCAAGTAAGAGATGAAGTCAAGGGTGTGTTGGATTTTATAAGCCATGTTTATAAAATCTTTGGCTTCACTTTTGAGTTGTAGCTATCTACCAGGCCAGAGGAGAAATTTGTTGGGGAGTTGGAAACATGGGATAAGGCTGAAGCTGCTCTCACAGAAGCATTAAACGAGTTTGGCCAGCCATGGGAGGTAAATGAAGGGGATGGAGCCTTTTATGGACCCAAAATTGATATCAGTGTTAAGGATGCTATGAGGAGGAAATTTCAGTGTGCCACATTGCAGCTGGATTTTCAACTTCCTTCTCGATTCGACTTGTCATACACAACTGAAGATGAGATCAGGGAGAGACCAGTGATGATTCACAGGGCTATCCTTGGTTCAGTTGAGCGTATGTTTGCTATATTATTAGAACATTACAAAGGCAAATGGCCATTCTGGCTCAGTCCTCGCCAAGCGATTGTCTGCCCTGTCTCTCTCAGAAATCTCTTCCCTATGCACAATGGCTGCGGGATCAGATTCATGGTGCTCGGTACTATGTTGATGTTGATAGCACAGATGGAACCATCAGCAAAAAGGTTGCAGCAGCCCGAGTGGCACAATACAACTATATCTTAGTCGTCGGCCAGAAGGAAGCTGAGAAAAGACTAGTTGACGTACGTGTGAGAGGCAGTCCGGAACGCACTGTTGTGAGTGTTGAATATCTCCTCGCAGAATTCAAAAAGGAAGTTGCAGAATTCAGAATCTCCTCAAAAGTGCCCAAAATTCAGCAAGATGATTTAGTCGCTGTTGGCGATGAATACCCAGAGAATAACCAAAAATAATCTCCCCACAGGTTTATTAGGTTTATTACAAACTATGTTAATTACATCTATATGATCCATATAGTCGATTCCACCAAGTGGAAAAAAGGCATGTTGTTGTTGTTATTGTTGTTATCGTTGATTATGTCTGTAATCAATATTGGCTGTTTAGACTTTTATTGTTTCAGATGTTTGGTAGTTGATATAAACCAGTATTTAGAAAAGAAACACGCAGCTACTGATTTACGACTTGCTACTACTAAGATAACATGAGAAACTGGTTGTTACTTTACAAGCCAGTTATACAGGCCTCAAAATATTCTACATTAACAGAAGAACAGGTCCAGGGGAATGTAGTTACATCAACATCTAACCTAGAAATCATCTTGTTAACCTTTTGAAGCACAGGACAGTGTGCTCGAAATTCAAAATCATGATCCGGGTTGGCGTATGTCAAGTGTTGGATTGGGAAAGATTGTAGCCCAGGGGTTTAGTGACAATGGCAGTTGGTTAGGTGCCGGCATTGGGTTAGGATTGCGAGCAGCGCCCGTGCTGGTTGGTGCTGTTGAACTCGATGCTGCGGCAGCAGATGACGATGAAGATGATGAGACACCGACTCGTTCACATTGTGGACACATAGTCAGGGTGGTTGGAGGGTTCATGTTCATGTAGAAATGTGGAGATAGTTTCAATGCCCGGAGCTCATTCACCTCCTTCTGCAATCTCCGGTTTTCCTCAGTCAGATTCTCGCAGCAACGTTTCAAGTACTCACAGTCAACTTCTGTTTGCTTCAACTTTGTCCTGCACCATCACAACATCTAAACTCAACATTTCGAATGATCCTAAACTTATGTTATATACTTTGTACAAATTCTAAGGTTTAGTTGACAAATAACACTGCATTATGTCCTTAATTACTTAAGGATAGACCACTTTCAATACAGCTGGTACCTTTAGACAAAACTGGCACTTTAGTAACCCTTCAGTTTTAAATCTGATCAAAATGCTGCTTTTAACATATAACTGCATTTTTCTTTTCTCATGGATACAGCTATGGAGGTTACAACACAAACTGGAAGTCAATATGAGATTACATTACGACGATAAGCAGCCTTTATAATATCAACGTGTTCAATCTACTACTAGTCCTTAATTAATTAAATAAGCTACTGGCATTCAAAAGAGCGTGCAAAACACACGTCATTTTATTAGTTTGAACTTTGAACCACAAAGACAGGCCTACAAGGCTATAATAAATTTTTGACAGTGAGGGAAAAAAAAAAAAAGCCATGAATGCCCAAATAAACACACCCTTGCATTAACTCAAAAATAATAAATAAATTAAAAAATGAAAACTGACCTTGCCCTTCTGTTTTGAAACCAGACCTCTACTTGTCTAGGCCTCAGATTTAGCTGTTTGGCTAATGCCTGTTTCTGCTTCTGCAACCACAAACAACGAATCATTAAAAACATTGACAAGACCATAACACTCTCAGCATTACTACTCAAAAGCAGCACAAAGCACGAACCCAAAAAGAAAATAGCCATCTTGGGAAATACACCCACGAATTGATTTTTATGATTTGACAGAAGAAAAAACATCACAACCCAATTAATTTCAATAACCCAAAGAAAAATTTTTAAAAATTTAATTAAAGCCAAACTGAAACTGACCGTATTAAGAGTATGGTGGTCTTTGAATGTATCTTCGAGAAGTGCTGCTTGTTCTTTCGATAGCCTCAATTTCTTCCTGCCGGAAGCATCTCCGGCGTCGTCCTCCATAGAACTCGACGCCCTCTCAGCCTCATTTTCTTCTCTTTCACTTCTCTTACCACTCACGCTTGATACAGTACTGTTTGGTGATGAAACTATTACTTCTTCATCGTAATTATATATCCCTGTTGCCGGCCTGTTCACATCAATTCCTCTCAGAGTTGGTGTTCTGGGTTCAGCCCCATTTCTGTCTGGCAAATCAAAAAAGTTTAAAATACTGATCAGGAAGAAATAGAAAAGACTAATTCATAACAAAAGGTAAATGCTTGTAAAATAACGCCTTCCGATTTTGAGCACCAAAGGGAAAAGAGGATGATCATGGTTAAAAATACAAGTTTGACTAAAACTGTACTTTTTTTCCCATTTTCAGTTCAAAGATGTTACCTTTCTTGAAATTTGTCCCAAAAAAAAAAAAAACATCAAAAGGTAACGTTTCTTTACTCAAATATACTGCCAAACATACGCAACATAATGCATACACAAAAACAGGCGAAGTAAATAAAAATAAATAAATTAAAGATCTGATCTTTGAAGAAATTAGAAGACTTTTGTATATCTATACCAGAAGATGATCGAAACACATCGGCTAAGAAAGATCCCTTTTGGAGCTGATGGTGCTGCTGTTGATGATGTTGGTGCATGAAATTGGGCAGACCAGAAGGCATGAGATTCAATGGGAAAGCCAAAGGAGTAGATGGATTGTTATTGTTATTCTTTTGATGTTGTTGATGATGATGATGATGATGTTTTTCACTCTCATCTCCAAATCCCAAGCTTAAACTCAGCTTCAAACCATCTTCTTCTTTGTCACCACTACCCATATTTCCTTCTCCCCTTCTTTCACTTTCTCTCTGCTTTTTCTCTTTCTCTTTCTCTTTTCAGACCCCTTCACAAATAACACTTTGACTCTATATATAAAAAAGCAGATTCTGGATTGGATTCTACAAAGAAAGATCTGAGATGGGTTGTAGTTGGCCTTGGCCTGAGAGCCTCGTTTATAGCATTTCTTTTTTCCCAACCTTTTTCTGTAGAAAACAGAGGGGAAAATTATAGGTCGGAAGCTAAAGCTATATGAGATATATAAATAGTGATATAGATATATATGTCTGCATTATATAGCAGAGAGAAAGAGAGAAACAGAAGGACAGAGGAAAGAAGAAGAAAAAGGAGAGTAGTAATGTAATAGGATGATGGCAGAGATGTTCAATGATGATTTGTGTCAGGAAATGGCTATTGGCTCAATGATGACAAAGGGATTGGCTTTTTTGGTCTGTTTTGTTTTTGGGCTGAGAGGATTTTGCACCTTTGGCAATTTGCAATTTTTGCATGGCTTTTTTGCTCTTCTTTTCTCACAAACTGTAACGGTGGGGACTGCTGACTGGGAGGGGGAGGAAATGAGGGTCAAAGTTCTTGAGATGGTAACTTATGATAATAATAAGAGTAACTCTCCACGCATTTATTTACTGCTGCTGTATTGAAGAACACTGTGTGTAAGAAAAGGAGATGTGTTTGGTTTCTGATAATGTTGTAATAATAACTGTTCATTGCAGTAAATATCTCTCGATATTGTTGCAGGCATTTATGTGTAGAAAGAAGATTTCACCTATATACCAGTCTTTGTTATCGAGACTTGTAAGTTCTTCTCTTCTGTATATTCATTTAATGCTAGTACAAGTATTCATTCCTCTTTTCTTTTTTGCTTTTTTGTTTAATGTGAATGGTGAACAAGTACTACTGGAAAGTCTATCATGGAAAAGATGAACCATGTTGATATGAATTTTATTTGAGAATGATGTAAAAAGTCCAAAGGATGTGCTGATGTATAAAGTGTATATTGATAGCGGTATCTTTCACCCACAATGTTCTAAACGTTTTGCCTCTTTATGCAATAAAAATATGTATACAATAAATTGTTATAGAGCCATTCAGTTATTTATTTAAGCTTTGTTTGTTTTGTTTTTTAGTTGGGTTTTTTCAGAATTAATTAATAATAATTGTCTCATCCCAATATACTTTTTTTACATTCTTAATACAAAAAATACTTAAAAACACACAATAAAAAAACGAAACAAACATACCCTTAATATGAAAGTCAAAAAAAATAGTGTAACTCAATCATTCCTTTTTTTTATATAAATAAAATAAACTTAGGAAGCAACAACGCTTAATATTTCACAGCAATAGTAATGTATTGACGAAATTTGGTTTCTCTAGCATAGTAAGGAGAACTGTTTTGTCACCGACGCCCTCTATTATAAGCGATAAGTTATTACCTTCATTCTAATTTTAAAAGGATGTTTTGTAACAAAGTCTCGGACTTTCTTCTTAACGAGGTGTCAAATTTGAGGAGATATGAAAATTAATGGACCATGCTTCGTTATAATCATGCCTGGAAGTAACAACATTGCCAAAATCAAGTGAACACTTGAAAACATTTGATGATGAGCGAGCCATTACACATAAAAAACATAATAATTAAAAAATAAAAAATAAAATAAATCCCATTAATATAGATTGTAGAAAAAGAAAATGAGTGGCCCAGTGACTTGTAGACTAATAGCCTGTTTCTCCCAGTAAATGTCACACCATTGAAAGTTGATGTTGAGTTTCCAGAAAATACTTCTCCCGTCTCATCAAATAAGAATGTAGTAGCAATTTGATTTATGATTATTTTATCACCTTTTTTTTATTTTTTAAGTTTGTCTAACTTCATAATTTCTTTTACAATTAATTAGTTTATTACAAAGTTGTGCAATAGAAATTTGTATTCCACAACGATTAAGTTGAAACTTGAAAGTTGTATACATCCTATAGAGTTTACAAGTGATTACACATTTTCATTGCACAAATTTCCAATAGGATGTACTCCCTCCGTTTCAAAATAAGTGTCGTTTTAACAAAATAGAAAAATTTCAAAATAAATGTCGTTTTCACATTTCAATGCACTTTTTATCTAAAATTTCTAAAATTAACCCCAAAAGAATTAATACTATTGGTAGACATTTTTTTAATGGGATTGGTTAAGGTTACTCAAGTAATTTTATTACTTTATTTAAAAGTTTTTAAAACTATGTATAAAGTGTAGGACAACATTTATTTTAGAACGGAGAGAGTATACAAACTCCTGGTTCGATTTGCTCATTATCTTGGAACATCGACCTCAAACTGTTAATAACACTGCCAATTAATTAGGGACGACATGAAAATTGGTTCACTGTGGTTTTTGTGCGACATGTCTTCTTTCATGAGTGCTCCAATCTCTAGGTAACTCCCCTTACTTATTGAGAAAAAAAGTAGTACTACTACCTTTCTTTATCGTTGACCGTTGACCGGAGATTGAGATTCTCTCTACCCAAGAAACTGTAATCATGATTAATCCAAATCTAGTACTAGTACTACTTTCCCCCTGTTGAATTCACTCGCCCAAATTAAGCTCATAAAATAATTATAACCTTTGTACTTTCACATGATTACCCATATGAGGGGGCAAAAATGAATGGGCTTGTGATGGAAAAAAGCGCATAACACACGTGGGGTCTTTGATCGTCAAATTGGTTGATTTGTTTTTTTTTCTTTTTCTTATGCCATTTGTGAGGTCTACTAAGAGGAAGGAGATACTATTAGTAGAAAGAAACTTCACGCGTGCACGCATCTGTTAAGGGTTCTTTTAGGTTGAAAGCTAACTTCCGAGACTGTTTTTAGCCTCCTGACTACAAGTTTGTATAAGCAGTACTTAAAGTGCTCTTGACAGGGTTTGAAGCTGAAACTTCTTGAGACCTCAAGTTTTTTATGTCACGCCCATTATCACTTGGGCAACCTTGTTGATTTGTTAATTGTTACTACCATCGAACTAGGAATTGGTGAAATACTAACTGCCTTGTACAAAATGCGCTTTAAATTAAGGGTATAGATTTTGAAGGGTAATATTTTCGTTAGAGAATGACAATATCGACGAGAGATTGGGGTAGTTTTTAAGTTCAAGTTTTTTATTCGAGGCAATTTTTTGGTCAATCATTATTTACTCTCCTTGTAAAAATCTCTTTCGGTTTGATCTTCCCTTATTGTAATCAGATTTGTTGCTTTGTTCTTTAATCTGCCTATATCTGATATCCATGAATATCTATGGCAGATTTATAGGCCAACCATAGATTGTGGTATCTGTCATTATTGTGGTTGTACTCTTTGAAGATAACTATTTGGTTATTTTTTTATAAATATGATTATTGTTTCGACAATAAAAAAAGAGTCGTTTAATGTTATAACAAAGTAATTTGAGACATTAATTATGGTCTTTTCTACTCTAACAGAGAAAAGATTAGTGTTTCATCAAACAAGTCAGATGATATTGAGAGATATTTTATTAAATAAAGAATTAAGGAACCAAAAGAATAGATTTAAAAGAAAAATGAACTTCTTTCGCACACACACAAAAACAACTATAGGGTATCAGGAATGGAGAATTCGATTCACCCGGCTATAGAACGGATTGTCGTGTACATCAACATCGGTAGTAAACGGTGTAAATTCAATGAAACTACACATCGAGTTGAATCAAATTAAGCTGTCTCAGAAATTAGATTAATCTGTTAGGAAAAAAAAAAGAGAGAGAAACTTATAATTACTCCATCAAAGGTTGACTTTTTGAGTGAGTAGTCGCTGTTCTACTAATGACAGATCAAACCACTTAATTAAGGATACCAGTTCAAAAATTGAACGTCTTGTTAGTTTGAACATGCCATGATGAAATGTAAAGCAAGCCAGGATATGATCACTCACTAATCACGTCTCCTTAGTAAATCCAAAGGTCAAATTTTTTTAAGGAGTAAAAATGACAAATAAATAAAACACGCACACACACAGTATGTAAGTATGTCTAAGGGATTGAAAAGGATTGGAAGGAGGGACAAAGGAGAGGGAGAATGGGGATGGGATCACGCGGGAAACCTGCATGAGTTCACGTGCACAGGCATGCAAGTGCATACCCACGTGGCGGCATGTGGGCCCGAGATCCTCGATCCCCTCGTGCGTGTCGCTCTGTCTAGTGTTGACCCGACACCCATTTCTGTACAATCATTGGATACTCTTTCTTCTACCTTTTCCTCCCTCAGCCTCCGATTACCACTCGCCGTGGCCGGATTTTGCAATACACGCTCCTCCCCCGGTCCCTTCTGTTTATCTTCTTCCAGGCTTTTTATTTCCTTTGGCTAAAGTGTTGTTGCATACTCTTTTATGCTTGCTTTTTTTGGCCCTTTTCCTTTTTAACTTTTCTTTTTCCAAGTCAAACTTCTTTTCCCCATGAAACGTTACAAAGAAAAACTCAAAAAAAAAAAAAAAAAGAAGAAGAAGAAAACGGTTACTCTCCTTTTGAAAGTAAACAACCTCTTTCAAACCAAATAGGAAAAATTTGTAGTCAGTCAAGTCAAAGTGTTTTTAATGATTTAATGGTTATTGTTGTCTTGATGTACATGAGATTATGATCACGTAACAGTTTGAAATTTTGAATAAATGCATGTTTATTTTGTAGCTCTAGTTAGTTGTATTACATTTGTTGATTGGTTAAAGTCTTATTAAAAGTATAAACATTAGTATAATCAAGTACGTAGTAACCCATGTGTAACTAAATACCTCCATTTTCAATGGGGATTATATATATATATATATATATATAGGTCAGAAAAATGTTTTCGAAAAGAATACTACATAAGCATCGATCATTTGCTGAGGTGGTTGTACCTTACATTTTACAATTGTATCTGTCCAAATTGATGGTTTTCATTAAAAGATTATTTGGTACCGCTCCCGGATTTAGGCCAAAAATATGCAGCAAGTTTCTGGAGTTGAATTTTAATATATGGATCACAATTTCAAAACTTTTTAAAATTGTTCACATCGACTATGAATATCAAGATAGTCAAAACAGCTGACATAATCAAATTTAGTTGTGTATAGCGAGAGTAGCTAGGTTATATTGTAGTGTCTGCTAACTGCTTTCGATTAAACTAGGTCTCTGACCTTTTTGGTTTTTTGAAGACCGGTTTTTAATTTTTACTTCTTACTATTACGGTAATGACATAGCTTTAATTTCTTTTGTATCCCTGTTACATCTCGAATTTAGTCTCGGCCGTGGAATCGAAGAACTTATATTGTGATTTTTGTAATCGTCTATTCATAAGGGAATCGAGTGTAAGGTAAAGTCGGTTTCCAAAAAGTAAAAAATAAAAATTATTAATTGATTGTGTAAAAGACTGTAATATAACACAAGATTCGAAATTATTTACATTAGATAGAGCGTCCATTTCGATAGTAAATTGAGTTTATATAAATGTGATAAAAAGTAGTCGTTTGTTTGTAAATATTGTAAATATAAATGATGGTGTTGTAAAGGTGAGCAATAAAAAGAATGGAGTATTATTAGACACATGGAAGTGAGTGGTGTTATATTCTTCTTCTCTTGATATGTGATCTGATTTTTCAGTTATTATTATCTGAAAGTTCCAATATTTGTTGGCAATGTAATTCTGTGACATTAGTGATTAGTCCCATTGTGACTCCGTCGCGCACGTGATTGACACATGACACATCATATAAGATGGCATAATTACGATGTTATTAGCTAGGAAATGCATGTCGTTGCTATTAGGTACTCCTTCCGTTTCATAATTATTGTCCAGTTTGGATTTTTATTTTAGTTCAAAATATATTAAAAACGAAATCTCAGGACAATAATTTTGGGACAGATGAAGTTATAGGTAATACAGGAATACCCTTCCCTGAAGTCAAAGAGTAAATGAAGAATGAAACCGTGAACAATAAGTTAAAGGTAAAAAAAAAATTATACTCAGTCTTTTAATTATTTATTGATTAATAATCACGTTTACAAAAACTCCAAATTAAATCACAATTTTTTTTATCGTAAAATGATTATTTTATTTGTATTGTCAAAATAACGAAATTTCAATCATATTATTTCTTATGAAATAATCGTAACGTTGAACGAAATCATTTTTTTTTCCTTTCAAAATAAGTGTTTGCCTCGCCAAACTAGTTGAATGCTTAATATTTCATATCTCATTAAATTAATACCTCGTCAATATAAGTTCGGTCTTTTGAAAGTTCGTCCAGATTGAACCATTTATTGTTAGTATAAGTAAGATTATTTGCTACATTAGACATGAAAATCATTTTGGACGGAGAGGGGTTGTATGATTATCAAAGAGAAATGCCATAATAATGTCGTTAATTAATAACAAATTCTTTAACCATGTATTCTACTTGATCATCAAAAATATTTAACGATTGAATTAGTAATTAACGTCACCCAAATAGGAAAAAGAAAAATTAATAAAAATGTGTGTCACCAATTCACGTGAGGGGTAGGGTGCCGTGGACCCAATCGTCTGCAAAATATATATATGTATATATATATATATATAAAAAAAAAAAAAGCTTTGAAAAAAATAAAAGGGAAAACGGAAAACCAGGCAACGTTCACGTGAGTGGTGGACTTCCACTGTGGTCACGCACGTACTGGAAAGATTACACCCCCTCCTGAGGGTCCCACCCCGTTCTTGAGTTGTATTGTGTCATACGGTCTCCTTCACACCTACATCCAAATCCTTTCCAATCATTAGTCACCATTTCTCTCCCTCCCTCCTTTCTTTTTCTTCCTTTTTTCATCAATCATTATTAGCTTTCATTCTATCTTCTCCCCTTTCGGCTTTCACTAATCCACATCATGTAGAAACAATTCTCAATCTTTAACATGTTAATCGATTGTTTCGTTTAAACTATAGGTTAAAAGGAAATTTATGCACATAATGGTAAAAAAAGAGGCTGAAATCTCATTACGACATCTAGATTTTCATTTTAAGTAATGATATGTATAGAAAAAATTTATAAGGAAAAATTTACGAGAAATGAGTTGTCAATCATTTAATTATGCCTTAACTTTAAATGCTTAAACTCCAGATGAAAAATGTTAAAAATGAATGATTATAATCAATTTCTTATATTTTTTGCATGTACGTAATCATTATCCTTTCATTATATGTATTCTAGCATATTGTTATCACAAATTCACACCTGAAAGAGGAGTCATGCAACACTACTAAAGTGTTGACGAAGCCAGTGTAGTAATTTTAGTGAGATGTACTCCTCTCGTTTACATTGTATTATAAACTTGAAAATGTTAGGGTGTGGATAAATTTATTGAAGATAATAAGGTAAATTAATAGCCTCAAATGTACAAGTACACAGAGGGATCGATATACATACTCCAATGATTAGTGTCATAAAATGGGAAAGAAAAGAAAAAAAAAAAAAAGAGAGAGACAGAAAAAAGAAGAAGTCCAATGATTAGTAAGATGTAGGCCGTTGGCCACATCAAGCACGTGGAACCGGCTCCCACATACATCTTTATCAATTTTGATTGATTTCCCTCTGTTTTTCTTTTATCAAAAAAAAAAAAAAAACTAGCAGACTTACAAAATTAGTATTATATCTTTTTTTTGGGTCACAAACTCACGATCATTTCGTATATCAATTAATTAATTAAAATTATAATGTTACCTTGCAGTAAACTAATAAGGCGACGACGATAAAGCTTAACAGGTTGAATCTCATAACGAACTTTTTTATTTTGTTGACTTCTTACATTTTTGCATTAGGCTTCCATCTTCCCCAAAACCATCATGTGATGCTCACGTGATTTTAGTGCCCCTAATTCCCTTTGTATAATTTTTCTCTATTAACTATACTTTGGTCCATCTTCACGGTTTCTCTGGGTCGAATTTTGAATTGCGGGTTTTGTTTGGATCTACACATGATCTCGGAATGTCTCACTGACTCATCTGTCAAATTTTGTTGCATGTGTGTAGTGGTAGTAGTAAATGATTTTCCTAATTATAATTTCATTCATTAGCATTTTTTTTTATATACATTTGCAGGGTGTTTACCGTCGGCAACCGTGACTAACCCCTCTGAGTGAATTGCAAACAACTTAATGGATGAGACAGCTGATAAAAGTGTTTAAAGTTGCTCCATGCCCATTGCGATGTTCGAACCCTCAACTTATGGTTAAGGATAGAGACCCCTTCCACTTCATGCCCATTAACATTCTATAATACAACTGAATTTAGTTTCACATTTTTGTCAACAGAAATAATATCGATTTATTAAAAAGTAATAGTCATGCAAAATGTCACGTCTCAATTTCATAATTAGGTCACAGTGACATGAAATGTAGGGATTTCCTCCTTGTCATCTAACAAATTTTAAATAAATATAATTGTTTACAAAGATATATATATATATATATACATATACTATATCAAACTAAATTTTCTTGCCAACATTCTCCTGTTCAAAACGTATGGTAACGTTCATGTGCGTTGCAGTAATGTGCAATCGTACAGATATAATAATTTTCGTTTTCATATTGCATTTTTTTTTTTAAAAACAATTGGAATTGGGAGATGAACCATGAAAGCTTTACCTGACAAAACCAGCAGAGTGTACACTCACCCACACGTGTGACAAGCTATCAATGTACGTGCACTTCACATGGTCAAAAGTTAGTATTAGATTTGGGCTCTTTGGTCAAATTCTTCTTTATTTTTACACCAAAGTTTCAATCATTTTGTTGGAATTCTAATTTTTGTTTTGAAAAAAAGGACCAAACCGTACGGCAGCGCGCACGTTAAAGAGACAATGCGAACGTGCAAATGATCAAATTAAGGTTGGATTTTGGTTGTAATCTAAGAAGATTATTGCGCGAGTTGCTGCTTAGGAAACAGCCTAATAGGGAAGTATTATTCAATAGTAAAATAACATGGTTGCACGTACGGGTTAGTATTTTAATGGTCAAATTTTTGATTGAAAATACGAGATCCCACTTGCTTGATCATGTGATTTCAGATCAATCTGGGAAGTATACATGTAACTACGTATTTGGTTAAAGAAAAAAATAAGCAATACAATCAATCTAAGGTAATGACATAAATCACGAAAACATAATTGTTTTTGCGTGAACCAGAGATACAACAATATTAAAGGTATGTATTTTGATATATGCTATGTTTACGTATTTTGTTATTTCATTCCACTAGATAGTTTCACTGATTTTATCACTTTTAAATTATTATAATAGTTTCAATGTATTACCACATCAACAAACTTTATGATTACTGCAAATAGAAAATCTTGCTTTGCTTTAGACCTTTTTTTTTAAATTTATTTTTAGGGCTTTGCTTTGCTTTAGACCATTTCCAAATGTATAGCAGTCTTCCATATGTGGGCTTTGAAAATAGCATTCAAACCAAAATGAAGTTCACATGCAACCTTGCAAGCTCGAAATAAGAGCTCAATGGATTCAGTATTTGGGCCTAAGCACAACTACACAACCCATAATTTCCATCCGGTATTTTGTAATGCAACCTATAAGCAATCTCTTTCTCTTCCTACACAACTATAATTTTCATTTCTGCATTCTTCTGTTGATATTCGTTGAACTACGCATATCTGGATTAAACAGAGTACATTATTACTTTCTATTCTGAATTCCTTCATGTATCACTACGCATATCTGGATCAAACAGAGTATGTTACTTTCCATTCTGAATTCCTTCATTATCTTTCTGAAAACCTGATTATTGTAATCATCTCAATGGGTGGGACAGCTGGTCAAAGTATTTAAGATTGCTCTATCTTACATCTCTATCTTACATCTCTATCTTAGTATTTCATTTTAACATAGTGTTATTACCAAAGAGCAATTTAACCAATGCCAGGGTGCTCCTACAGTCCTACATATGAAGCACCATAGGGATTAAGAATATATATGTTTTTTTAATAATTCACTTAATTATATATTTTTATTTTGGAAAGTGATTTTTTTTTTTAAAAAAATAGAAGAGTAATATACTTTTTTTTTTATTGCATATTTACATGGTGTCCACCGTCAGTAACATTGACTAATTCCCCTTTCTGAATTGTAGGCACCTCCATATGTGGGACAACTGACCAAAGTATTTAAGGTTATTCCATGCTCATGGTGAGGTTCAAACTCTCGACCTATGGTTAAAGGTGGATGAGTCTTTTCCACTTCACCGCAACCAATTTGGTTGTAATATACATATTTAACGCAAGGGAGCAAAAAAACATTGGAGTTTAAGGTTTTTGGGCCTTTGGGCTGAATGGCCATGAAATGAATGGAATTATATACCCAAATCAACATTCAGGTGCTCAAGAAAATATATGAAGCCATTTATTTTAATCCAAACGGGTAGATGAAAATAATACTCCTCATAGTGGGCGCAACTTTATTCTAAATTGTAGACGATAATTCTATTCATGTTGGCAGATGAAAAACGATGTGGGACGGTGGGAGTACTCTTTTAGAGAAAAACATAAAGGAATTTTGTTAGTGGACAAGCTTATATCAAGACTTTTAAAGTTTAATAAATATTATTAGGTGTTGGACCTGTGCATTTGTACGGGTATAAATTTTTATTTGTTGTATATAAATTACAATTTCATGACTAATTATAAAATTTTAAAAATAAAACTAAGTATGAATAAATATAAAATAGAGTTCTAAAAAGAACTAAATGTTCCAAATTTAGAAACTTAGTAACATAGTCTTGTTCATCTTTGGGATTTAAACTACAATAGAAACTAAGGGGGTCCAAATTTTTAATTCGAACAAAATAAGAATTCCTGATCACAAATATGCCAGCGATACCAACTACACAGAAATGAAAAAAAATAAAATAAAATCAAGAATAGCAAGTGCTTGATTCTAATGGAACTCATATATATGTATGAAGGAAAAGATGTCAGTTCCTAATGTAGGCAGCAAAGCTTTCTTGAATCCATTAATCAAGTCGGCTATCACGTTTTAGGCGCTATCTTTACGATTTGCTTAAAAAAAAAATATAACAACAAATCTTTTGTCCATCTTGTATTGCGTTAAAGCACCATTCAAGCCACTATCTGTGAATGTTGTTAGTAAATTGTAATAGGGCATCGTTGGTGATATTAAAACACAAAGAATAGGGTGCAGAAAATTTTGCCATGAAAGAGTATCTTTTCGCACAACATCCTGCTATGAATTGCAAACCTTTTGGAATTAAGATCCCACAAACCCAAAGAGTAAAAAGCAAAGCATCAAATCAATTCAGAGAAATAAAAATACAAACACACTTGCAATTATATGTATAAGACTGTACCTGAAGACAATTAATACTAACCTTCACGAACATTGTAACATACTGCAGGAAAAGATTTCAATTCACATCCAAAATTACTATCATCACCTATAGGCAAAAGACAATACATCAAATTAAAAATAAGTGGGAAAGATGAAAGGGAAGAGTAGACATGAGTGGGATAAAATCACTGGATTTTTGACAACACTTCTGTAGAGAACAAATCTTGCTTCCTCAGGGCTTCAGGACCGCAAAGAGCTTTTTGTTCAAATTTTAGAATCTGTGCTAGATGGCCGTTCAAGTCAGATGTTTGTTCAGTATGAGAGTTATTATTATTATTATTATTATTTTTTGAAGTTGAAGTTGATTTGGAAACTGAATCAGGTAGTGGGATAGATATTAGGATGTATATAAATATTTTTGGGGTAGAAAGTTATGGGGAATTAAGATTAGACAACTTTTAAGAATATATTTGGAAATTAATTTTTGTTATAATGGAGTATATACAGATAAATTATTGAATTTATAAATAAACATAGAGACATAAGTCACGAAACACCTCTATAATAAAATCATGATCATTCCCTTCCGTGGTTCCTTAGGGCAACCGCAATTCGGTTACAAAAAATGACTGAAATAATAGTCTCCTCCCTTGCCAACTCAACTTTTACATTTTTCTCCTATTTTCTCACAATGGAATTACAGAAAATGGATAGCCCATCTTTTTAAGTTTTTCCAAAAATTTTTCATTTATGATAATAAAAGCAGTACATTTTAACTCGTTTGGCCCACTTGAATTGATTCTGACTCTGCAAAAGTAAAGTAATAACAGAGAGCATGTAACATTTCTTGTCTGTGGTATACTATGGGTAAGAGGGAAAAAATTAGTAATTCACACGATTTCTATGCCAATTACTTGGCATTGCGGATACTCTTAGTTTAGGAGGATTAAAGATTGTTTATATAACAAAAGAATAGAGAGGAAACCTCCCAATCCTACCTATTACTCCTTCCGTCCCATAATTATTGTCCACTTTGCCTAAAAAATTTTGTCCCAAAATTATTGTCCAATTTGACTTTTTATGAATCAAGTTACATATTTGTTCTTAGTAAAAAACATAATCCATAAAATCTTAGTGGTTAAACAATTACTTATGTAGGGGTAATCCGGTTGTTTAAAGTAAAATATAGTTAAGTTTGACTAAAAATAAAATTTTTCATTTTAGTAAAACTGGACAATAATTCTGGGACGCAGGGAGTACATCATATTACAGCTCACCTCCGAAAATCATAGTTTGGAGGATTAGAAAATCCTGAATATATTGACTTTATATGATGATTTTATAGTTATCTGCCAATACTTTTTGGCTCCTAATTTTAATTTTGTCATTATAGATTAGTTAAGGGCTGACTTGTTATTAAGCACAATTTTTGGAGCCAAAAAGGACTGAAAGACCAAAACCTTCCATTTTCATTGTAAACAGAACCATAAAATACCACCGACCTTAATTAAACCTCAAAACCCTCCGCCTGCAAAGCCCACGCCGCCGTCGCCTCCGACGCCTCCGACGACGTCTGACCGCCACCGGGAGTGTCTACCACCCGTGAAAGTAAATTAAGAGCACCACCACTCAGTAAGTACTTTTTTTTTTTTTCTTGGAAGAGTTTTGAGGTTTTGATGAAATTCTTTTTTTACCAATTTCAATTGAATGCGTGTTCTTAATATGAATGATTTTGATATCCCTAAAAAGCGCCCGTGACTCTCCGAATTTTAATTTTTAGCTAATGAAAGTGTATGAAGTTAATTTGAGTTTTTTAGCTAATGAAAGTGTATGAAGTTAACTTTTTTTTTTCCCCCTTATTTATTTATTTATTTTTTTTTGTGTTTTCCGAGTTTAATTATTTCAGCAATGGCTTCTAAGGCACATCGATGAAAGTGTATGAAGTTAATTTGAGTTTTTTAGCTAATGAAAGTGTATGAAGTTAACTTTTTTTTTCCCCTTATTTATTAATTTTTTTTTGTGTTTTCCGAGTTTAATTATTTCAGCAATGGCTTCTAAGGCACATCGATTTAGATTTAGGAAGCACAGTTCAACTCGTTAATTGGAATACAGATAGACATAATTTTCTATTAGAAATTCATCCCCTGTTAATTTTGTTTTTTGTCCTTCGTTAATTTCTCCAGGAAAGTTGTATAGGCCTATTTAGCTCATGCTCGTTGGTTGTTTGATGTTTCGGTCTTTTGCAGAAATGGGTTCTCTGAAACGATCAAGAAGAAAGCAGCAAATGAATGAGGACAGTGACAGTGGTTCTGATTTCCATAATACGTACTCCATGGAAAATGACTCGCCAGCCGATGTTAGTTTCATGTACCTTTATTATTTCTTTTGATATTTAGATTGTTTCGAGTGCTCAGCAATATAATTTTGATGTGAGTATAGATAAATGGTGAATTTTTTTGTATTATTATACGTTTGCGTCAAGGATCCTTGTTGATCACATGTATGTTTGTAGTCAAACATGCTTAACATCTTGAATGAACAAAAGCAAATGTTGGTTGTTTGTTGAACCTTCAGTTTGACTAATAGATGAGAGAATGGGCGAATTCCTAATTTTTGGTAAAGAGGAAGACATTAGAATCAAAAGGTTTTTAATGAATAGAGTTGTAACTGAATTTGCGTATCTTATTCAAATAGTCTTAGAATCATTGGTTAAAAGTGGAAATGGGTGCCATGAATTGGAAGTACCAAAAAGGTTTGAGTATAGTTTCTAACCTGAACTAAAAACAGAAGTTGATTAAGATGTTATATATATAAATCAAGTTGCTGGAACAAAGGAAGATGCACATCCTTTGTACTTTGGTATTCTCACTGCAAATATTGTTTTACTCTATGAATTCGTTGTTGGATGTTTGGTACTTTGAACTGCATAGAATACTAATGAATACTTTAGAAAGGAAGCGGAGGTAGATCCTAAAGATAACAAAAAGGACAGGAATATACTTAAAGTGATTTAGGAATATGCATGGTAGACCTTAAAATCTGCTCATTTGACTTTTATTGAGGAGAAAACTTAAAAGAACCTAGAAGAACTTATACAAAGAACATCCCACTTTAAAACTTTAATGAGAATGCCTTTTCTGAGGAGAATATGCTGTTACATTTATTGATTCTGTATTTCTTACAAGCAGAATGATGATTATGAGGATGATGATGGTGATGATGTTAATGGTCATTTTGCGCGAGGAGATGACGAGGAAGGAGATGATATTAGTGGCAATGAAGATGAAGATGAAAATCTAGAGTATACTGATGAAGAAAAACAGGAAAGGAACGATGTTGAAATGAATGAGGAGATGGCCAAGCTAGAGCAAGAGTATAAGGAGCTTCAGCATGTAGAGGAGTAAGATTCTCTTTGTTTTGAAGATAATTGTATGATCATTTGTATTCTGATCTCTTCTATCAACGTGATGTTACATGTATTTTCATATCCCTCTGAAAAGATTTTGTTGAGTTAACTTTAAACTCATGTTTATCTATAATCTACAATTATGAACTTAAATAGATGAAAGTGTGTGTTCTGATAATGCACTATGGAGACATGTAATTCATGTATCCAACCGTACGTAGTAGGAAAAAAGGCTTAGTTGTTATCGTTGTAATTCTGTTGGCTGAATTGTAAGTGACAGTTTTGCACCTCTTTTAACTTTTTAGAGATGCTTTAGAGAACTTGAAACGTCACAAGGATGAGGATCTTCAAGTTGCCCGTGCTGTAAAAAATCAAAAGGTATGAAGCAGTTCCCTGTTCTTTTTATTCTAATGGTATTTGCCAGCTTGAACCTAGTCATTTTCTACTATTGTCAATGAAGTAAACAAACTTCTTCTGTGCCTACAGCAAATGGAAGGGTAAGGATATTTAATTGTGGTACTCTTCAACATTGTGCATGGTTATGTCCATACTTGGTGTCGGGGACCTTTTGCCTTCCCTTTTATTTTTGAACTTTCTGACCTTTTACTTGATTATGGTTTGGTCTACTGAACTTCAAATACATGATAAACTTTATTTTTTTGTTAGTACGTCAATGGCTGGTAGCTATTCCTGTACGTTCATTCCATTGGAGCTATGTTTTGGTTTATGGTCCCCAGTGAGTGACTTTACTTTGCCCCTTCTTTTTCTGTGTTCAACTCGCTTTCTGCTAAGGCTCTCTGGGATAAGGCTCTTGAGTTCAGATGTTTGCTCCAGAAGGCATATTCAAGTTCAAACAGGCTTCCGCAGGTGCAGTTTGACACGTTCATCTTGTTTTCTAGGGCTTTGCATTGTAAAATTTTTATATATACTAATTCTACCTTGGTGCAGGAGCCTATTCGAACCTTGTTTTGTGATTCTGACAAGGGAGTTTTAGAAGCATATTCGGATGTTTTAACTTCAGCTGAGAAAACCTTAGATTCTATACATCAGTTACAGGAGGTGAGCATTAGATTCAAATTTGATGTAACAATAGAACTATACCTGGAGAGAAAGTTGTTAAACTGTAAGAAATTTTTTTGATTTAAGTACTTCATGTTCTTGATTTAAGAACGTACTTCATGTCCATAACAGGTACTACTTGAGAAGAACCCATCAATTACTCAATCTTCTGGAGGTAAGATAGATGTTGATGAATTTTTTGGGGTTTTAGAAGCTAATAAAATTTCTTTGTTTGCTTTATAATGGTAAATTGCTTTTTGAAATTGGGACTTCATGGATGATTGTTGCACTACTAACTACTTCAGATGTATGTGTGTATATAGAAGAATTGATAGAATAATTATGTTGGAAAGATACTGGAGGTTTACCCAACAGATGGAAAGTTGACTAAATCAAAAGGGAAAAGGGAAGTAGAAATTCCAAAAGACCTGGGAGAAACTATTTCAGAAAGCTTAATGTATTTAAAAACTGTTTCAAAAAGCTTGATGTATTTAAACTTGAATAAATTGTGTTCATTGATCAAACGCAATGATGAAATATGACCTGTACAACTGACCTCAAATAGTAGATAGTGGCTTAGTTGCTGAATAAGGGAGCGAGGGTTGTTTTGAGTTTTCACCCATTGTTTTGTCGGTTGCTGTGAATATCACTTCGCTGACAGGCTTCAGAAGTTATTTCTTTTATGTTCGTAGAAATTACTTTAAAAGGGAAGCAATGACATTGGTCATGTTGGATTTTTGTGTACCTGATGTCTTAGTATTCATGAAACGTATGGATGTAGCTGAAATATTTAATATTCCACCATATCTGCAAAACATCTGTCAAGAAGCATTGTTTATTTTATGTTGTTTTAGCTATCTTCATTTTTGTTTCTTTTGTTTTGTTTTAGCTATCTGCATTTTTATTTCTTTTGTTTTGTTTTAGCTATCTTCTTTATCATCTTACAGTTGATCTTAATACTGTCTGCTGCTGGTTCAAATTCATTTCTCTCAGTTAGCTTGGAAAAAGACTCCAGGCAGTTGGAATCTTCTGGAAACTCAGATGGGGAAAGTGATGCACAATGGTTGCGGATTTCTGAAATGCATTCTAGGTAATTCCGGGGTTTGTACAACAGTACTTAGTGAAGTTAAGATGCTTCTTTACGAGAGTTTACACTGGATTCAGTTGTGAACAAAGAAAATTGAGCTAGTAATGGCATTTACATTTTGGTTTCTATACAAAAGTGATTGATATGCATGCGTAAGTTGCAGAATCTATAATTGCCAAGGTAATTATGATGTCTTGGTATCTGATACTGTCTCAGCTAGCTTGAGCAACCCCATAATTTTCTCCCGATTAAAGCACATTTCTTTTCACTTGTTTTCTTACTACAGAAAACTTCAGGAGTTTTGCCTTTTTAACTGAGGAATATATATTTATTGCTGCATTGTTCCTCTCTCGCTTAACCACCTTTTTGCTAAGTGACCCTGTGATGTCATTATGTTTCTTTTGCTCTTTGTATTGCAGAATGGCTCCTTTTAGGAATAAATCAATTGATAAGTGGCATAGAAAGACCCAGGTGACAACCGGAGCTGCTTCTATGAAAGGAAAGCTACATGCTTTTAACCAGGTTTGGCTCCAGTGTTAGTTTGTCCTTTTTGTCTGGAACTAAAAGAGGAAACCACCTAGATTGATTGCCCTTTTTTGTTGCAGAGTATAAGCCAACAAGTGGGTGGATATATGAGGGATCCCAGTAAAATGATCAAGGGAATGCTGCAGAATAAATCTGCAGTTGCTCAATTTGGTGCTGTAAGTTTAAGTTTCTACCATTGACTAGCTTCTCCACTATGGAGACTCCACCCTACAAGTCTGTTTCCTTTTTTATAACACTGGACTGCATTATGTCTTATAGTTTGCTTTTGGATATGTAGGTTCTGGGTGCTGTCGGTTCTACCAATTCAGAGGTACTAAAATACATTTACCTCTATAATTTTTTCAGTGCCCATGCTTAAAATTGGATTTTCTGTTCTTTTTGTATTTTCCAAGGATAATAGCTGCTTAGTTTCATATGTTCCTTAATGGATTGAACTGGGTTGATGCTATCAGTTTGCTGCTGAAAATAGGAGCTGATATACTTTGTAATTTCTTTGTGCAACATTCTGGTACCCCCATCTACTTTGGCTGTCTGATTTTTCTGGCTTTTCATTTGTCTTGATTCTTTGCACCAAAATGTGTGTAGGATATGTAATGCTTAAACTGCGAGACAGAACTTTCTCATCGATTTTGCTGCCAGTGTAAAGCTCTAGGTTACACTGCCATGCTCTGGTTGTTTCAGTTGGGAGGGTTAACACAAAAAAGGTTTTATTCTCGGTATATTTATCATATATAGTAAGGCATGTTTGTGTCCTTGATTCGTGCAGGTCACGAGCATGGATGGTGGTGATCCGGAATTGCTGGATGACTCGGACTTCTATCAGATGTTGTTAAAAGAGTTCCTCGAGACAATTGATCCAAATGCATCGGGTACTTGGCTTATTGCAAAATTTTCTCTTCTTAGATTTAAAGCAGCAAAGACCAATATACCGTCAGTCATACTGACATGTTACCTTTTACAGAGACAGCATTTTACGCTGTAAAACGATTGCAGGTTAAGAAGAGAAAAATTGTAGACCGGCGCGCTTCAAAGAGTCGAAAGATTAGGTTAGTAGCTATACAACTGCATCACAAGGATGCATTATTTTTCTCCTGGAGCTTTGCAGATTGAGAATTCTTGCTTGTAATCTGATGAAAATGTTTAATCTGCAAGGTATAATGTTCATGAAAAGATTGTCAATTTTATGGCCCCTCAGCCGATGGATCTTCCTCCTATGGCTCCTATGCTGTTAGAGAACTTATTTGGCCTTAAATCTCAGAAGCCTATGGTCTCTCCCGACTCATAGTAAGTCTCTACTTGATTTGGTGAAGAAATGAGTTGGAGGTTGTGATCACCCGAGTCGGCGATTTTGTAAGGGTTGCACATAATCTCATATTAATTATTCTTGTTAAAAGGGTTCTCCCCCAGGAACAATCCAGTTGAAAATGTTCTTCAATATAATTAACTGTAATATTTAGCGATGTTGTACTCTTCCAGCTAACCTCAAGTATGTTGTACTCTTCCAACTAACCCCGTACTGCACTGGCGTGATTTGTTAATGTTGCCCATAGTTTCAGCACTTTTATCATTATTCCTACGTCTGTCAAGCAGAATGTTCCTTTAGGATCAATGAAGTCTACTTGAATGATATTTAGGGTTGTGCAATGTTTTCGGACAAATTATAATTCTGAACTTTGCCTTATGAAATTGTTAGTATGATATTTAGGGTTGTGCAATGTTTTCGGACAGGTGATAATTCTGAAGTTTTCCTTATGAAATTGTTAATTTTCCACGTTTCAAGACTCGGCATCTATCAATCGTACAAGAAATTCTCCATCCCATACTGGTGGGTGCATAACAAATGCTATATTTTCCACCAAATGTCAAGTATCAACTCTCAATCCAACCTTGTTAACCGAAGTAAAAAACATCAAAAATCTGAATCACTACAACTGGCTAGTTTCAATTTTCAAACCCAGTAAAGATCAAAGAAAAGAAGAGAGTATAAAGCCATTTCATTGAGTACAATCGTTATTTACACAGCGTTAGACAACTTTACTTTTCTGACAAGGAAAAAGAGGAGGGGAAAAAAAACAAATGCCAACCCCTTTCATCTTTCCCTCAAAAATTTCAGTTTCAGGATACAGCACAAATTACGGTCAAACTGGCCGGGGTTGGAAAAAAATTCCTACCAAGAAAGGCTACAGACAACATAGAATTACATTGTTACAATGTGAGTAAAAGCAGTTCAAAATAAAACTGCCGTGACTTGTATACCAATCATCTGGTTGAAACCAGAGGTTTACCACTGCCAAACTTATAATGGTGGAGCATGATATGACTGCCCATAATAAACTGCAGCTTGATTTGCTGCTGTTGTTGAATACACTGCAGGATTAACTGGCATTACACTTGTCCCATGGTCACTGCAAATTTACAGAAGTCCATTAAAATAAAAACCTAAAGATAATCTGCGTAGAACAAGTGAATATTTACCAAAACACACTATCCACAACTGTGAAACTTGCAAGAGTTAAATGAAAACATTACGCAGTCTTTTTCCTTCCAACTCCAGAAGTTACAAATAGCTATCTTAGAAAACAATAGTAGTACAAGAAAGCACTTTAGATTTGAGGACTACTGCCGAACCAAGGATTTTACGGTCGAGTTTGATTGATTTTTAAAGCATACAATTTAATGCAAAATCCTGAATGCACACACTAAATGCACATATCAGGCGTTTGACAAGTGTATGAACAGCATCAAACGTCAACAAGCTAACAGAAAGGGCGAGGGCTCCATGCATACTCGCAGGATAAATTATTCTAAGCAACATTTCAGTTTAGAGATTCAACCTGTTCATATATACTCCACCGTTGTGTCCATAACCTTGCAACAAAGAGTTTGCTTGGAGATAGCTATTTGCTTGGAACAGAGTACCTGAAACAGCAGGCCTGCATTGGCCACAAAAAAATAGTTACTCGCAGTATATTAAAGTCACAAAAAGCCACCATAATCACATAAGTTGAAATTATGAGTTTTAGATTAGTATTACAGCGACTGCTGAACACCGGATTGCTGCATCATCTGGGAATATACATATTCATCAATCCTTTGCTTGGCAAGGGCAACCTGTAAGTGGAGATTAGCGTTAGGTACTTACACAGCTCAGACTTAAACATCACAAAAGCAATGAACATCCACAAGACAGACTTTAAGGTATTCATCCAGAACAAAAACCAACATATTCCATGATATGCTGAAAAAGAACAAATTCAGCTTTGCAGTCCTAAGTTAAGGTTCCTCAATATGCAAAAAGGGATTCACCACGCAACTAAAAGTAGCATTCTCTATAAGTTTTACAATCTGAAGTAGTAGCATCCTCTCAAAGCAATTTTACAATCTGAATCATAGATGCCCAAAGAAAGATTATTCTGCAAAGTTATGACGGAATAACAGGGGTTTTATCTTCATGCTGCAATAAAAGCAATTTTAGCTGAAAGATACCAACATTCACCTGCTGTGCACTACCGCCTAAATGAATTTGTCTTTGCGTTTGTTCACCCTTCCCACCATAAACCTGCCAAAGCGAAGTGGAATAATACTTTTTGGCAGCATAATAACCTAAAATAGAACTTGAGTACAAGATACTGCGCAGCAAGAATGAGAAGCCAGTAGCAGGTCCACATACAACCAAAAGAAAAGTTCAACCCTTTAGAAGTGGGGGATAATAGTTGATGCATACCTTGATTGTTGCTCCTGACTCTGTTCTGATTCTTGATATGTTGGAGCCACACCGCCCAATTAAGCCGCCAACCATTGACTCAGGGACCATAATCTCCAGATTTACATATTCAGCTGCAAGAGTGGTTTTCCTAAACATCATGCCGTTATGAGAAAAACAATATTACGGTTGCATACAGAAGCTGGATGCAGTAGATTTTAACATTCTCATGATGCAAAAAAGATAAAGCAACCTGAGGTTGGATCAACATATTGATGGGGTTGTCGACTAAAACCATGTTTATGTGGCAGATTGATAGAAATAACTTGATTAGGAGGGTTATCCCTGCACAAATTTTACACATTAGCGCGAAAGAATAAAGATAAGGAAAATGATAAGTATAGTGACTATATACAGTGAAAATAAATAGTGACTGAGTTGGCCTCCTATTTTGTAGCCACTTTCCCGTAGAAATTATATCTTTCCCTTTAAGAAATTACACTTCTACCCTTAATTAGCAAAGACACATCAGTCACTATTAGTTTTCACTATACTTTTTCACTGGTTGTATCATTGCTGTAAAGATAAATGGACTACATCTAAAAAATCTGTTAAAAGACCTCAGATGGCAGCCAATCTCCATCACAGCCTTCTGAACAGAGTCAATATCTCCGGAAATCTGCAAATCATGCACGGTCAAGCACAAGTCAGATGTGACCACACATTTTCTTTTTCATGATCTTAATAGCTTTGGAAACAAATTTTAGGGCTGCACCAGTGCAAAAGCTTCACACTTTTCTCTAAAAACAAATGTAAGGACTAAATAATCATACACAGAACCAGCAAAAGTACTACGTAACATCAAACGATGAAATGCCACGTGTGCGATCAAGCACTAGCAATTTAAGTATGACCGTAACTTTTGGTAACTAAACCAATGACCCAAAGGCTCTCACCTGCACCACGCGATCAGATTCATGCGCTGACGCACACAGAGGTAGCTGGGTTTGGGAAAGAACTGAGATTGAAGCACCAGAGGAAGTCCTCAAATTCTCAATATTTTGACCATTCAAGCCAATCAAACTACCAGCTTGGGATCCAGCAATTAAAAGCCTAATTGTATTTGCAGCCACATGTTCAACAGCTAGTTTCGGAGTCTCAACTTCAACCCCATCATCCTATAAAAGCAGAAACATGAGAACCGCATCATTGAACTTCTCTCTGGTAAATGAATTCTAGAGAATGAATGCAACCACGAAAATCATGCTAAATGCGAATAATCGAGCATAGGCCAATTACAAGGTAAAAAAGCCAGAAAAGATCCCACAGAATAGGCCCAAAATTTCACTGTATATGCACTAAACAAAGAAACCATTCAGCTTCTTGAAAAGGTTTCATTGTGCCTGCGGAAGGTCTACTTCTCTCTCCATCTCCTTGAACTTGTTTACGTGGAATATATAAAAATATCTCATAATAAATGGAAACACACATTGTTAGAACTGCAGAACAAAGTAATACATTCCCGGCCCCATGATCTATTATGAAGATTAAGATTTCTAATTAATGCAGTGGTGCATCCATTTAAGGAGAAAGTACTTTGTAACATGGTCAGATGATTACAAATCATATCAAACTTATGAAACAAAATCAATGGGACAGGAAATTAGGAAAACATTCATTCAAAAGCCGCCTTATCCAAAAAAGAAAAAGAAAAAGAAAGAGTATTCGTAGTACCTTGAGAATCAAACTGACAACATGATGAAGAGCCAACTCGGCATTACATAAATCATTTTCACTGTCTTTGGAGCTTATGATAATCACCCTTTCTTCATGTCGCTGCCAAAAAGAAAAAAGGCAAAAGAAAGCTTATTTACTCACAGAAGAAACCATCACTCAGATCAAATGGGCAAAATAAACATAAGTTTTTTACTATTAATAACACTACAAAACAGACAGCCAGTTTCCAAATCATATATTGTAATATACTGCAAATGCACGAAACGAAAGAAAAAAGTGCCTCCCAAGTGATTCAAACTTAACAAACACTTCATTTCTTTAAACCAGCTAATATTCAATTGTAACCTCAAAACACCTAGGCCATTTAAGCCCCTTCCCCAACTCACTCTTGATGTTTAAGTTGATCAGCAATTAGGTTCAATTCCACAAACGGAGTGAATTTTACGAGCTAAGACTTTCAATTTTACACGCCCCCCAAACAAATTGATATAACTGAGTAAATTCCTCCAAGTAAAACTTAAAAAATCAACGGCCAAGGCTCTATTACGTGATCAACGTCAATTAAGCTATCTAAATCAATCGAGATTGCTATAGACTGATGTTTTGGCAGCATGCCAGAACAAGAACATTTGAAACTTGAATACTCACGGCAATGGCATCAGCTATTTTAATGGTAGCTTGGGTCTCTTCACGAATCTTCTGAATTCGATGTCCTACCCTCCCAATAACTTTCCCAATCTGCCTCGAAGGCACCACGATACGATAAAGAACGTCTTGGTTGACATTACCGCGCCGCTTTGGTGCCGGGACATCGCCGCCTGATGTCCCGTCTTCCTCAGTTTCGCTGTCATCTTCTCGAGCACGCTTCAATCTGTTCGAACGATGCTCATCTTTGACCACCGACGGCCTAGCTGCTGCAGTTTGAGACGAAGATAATCCCGGTACCGGAGGGCTAGGGTTTACAGGGGTTCCGTTTTGCCGCCGGTGTGCTTGAGCCATTCGGGTTTTTGGGTGGCAAACTGGAGTGGCGAGATTTTTGAGGCGTTACTGAAATTTTAGGCTGGACTAGCTGGTTGATTTACTGGATTAACCTTGTAAAATGTTCAAAATGATTCTATGTTAGCATATTATACTCCCTTTAATTTAATCTATGTTTCATTTATATTATTTTTTCTAGTTGAATTAAAACCTTGAAAGTATTTATAATAATTGAGTGACTACAATGAACGTGAAAATTTATTTTAAAGTTTTATTTTCAATTACAAGAATATAATAAATAAAATTTAAAACAAATCAAAATGACTTATAATAAAAATTGAAGGGAGCATATTATTATTATTATTATTATTAATATATAAGTCTCTACTTTTTATGTCTATCTGCATAAATCAATTCCGTTTTTTCCATCGAATTTTAACATTTTACAGCTAAACATCTATAAATAATGCTATTAGGACCTCATAAAATTATTAATTTATTGATGTATTAATTTATCGATAAATTAATAATATTAATTTAAAGGAAATCCCAAAGAATCTTATTAATCTTCTAAACTCAGCTGTATAAGATTTATATTCTTTTATTCCCTTATATCCAATAGACATTAGAATTTAGACTCTAGCATGAGTTTAAATTTTATCATTTACCTAATCTACGTAACATGCCTATATTAAAAGAGAACTTTTTATGAGAATTTATAAACTCCCATCAATGGCTGGATAAATAATGCAAAAAATTCATAACATCTACAACACTTTGATTCTCGAGCTCATAGTATTTTTTTAAAGTCATTATTAATTTATGATATTGACGGGACCTATATTTACATAGCGGTTTTTAAAAAAATTATTATCTTATTATTTTATCGATTCTCTTTGTTTTTTGTACTGGTCCCGACTTGGGACCGGAGAGAATTATTAATTTATCGATGTTATTAATTCATCGATTACTAATTTATCGATGTTCTACTGTATATATCATTTTGTATTATATATAAATAAATTCCTGTTTTTGATTTATGGAAAAATTTGATCTCGTACTATTGGTTTACATTAATATAACAACAAAAAAGATGGGTGGTGATTCTGCCAAAATAAAAAATAGCATCCAGGGCAAAAAATAATCTCTCTTCCCTAAATTACTCTTATCAGAACTATTCTCTTTCCTCTTGTCTCACTTCGTTACATCTCTGTCCCAAATCCAATTCAGTTTTCTGTATCAACTCAGAACACTATACATCACAATAATCAATCAACAGTTCAACATATCCCCACAAGTAAATAATGTTGCTATTCTCTGGCCATGATTACAAATTGCAAACACCAGTTCAAACTTGAAAATTAATTTACAATTACGTCAAAGTGTTTAACTTCATCCTCATCGTGAGTTGCAATGTTGCTTGAGTCGCATAATACATCATAAAAATTGCTCCAACAGCTACATCACAAATTCACTATATACTCCCAGAGATATTGCCACATCCAAGCACTCTATGTTGGGCAAATGTCAAACCCAAATATTGATCAAATATGACTGCTTATGTGTATAAACTTGATGCTCAATTCGAAAAACTTGGATGCCAAATCAACATCATGCCATCATCACGCTCCCTCCACCCAAAACGAGAGAGAAAAACTTGGATTCTAAAGGAGCGATCAATTCGAAAAATTGCAGGTCAAATTCTTTAAAGTAATCAAACCCTCAAGGCAATGATGAAATTAAATCAAATAAAATCCACCATTGCAAATCAATCAAATTGAAGCGAAGCATTTACTTACCCAATTTAATCTTTATTTTTGAGGTTTTAGTAGATGGGAACAACGATTTAGCCCACCAAAAAAATATCGATTATGATTTATAAATATACCGTTAAATATTTCCAAAGTCTACTAAAAAAATTAAATTTAGAAAGAAAAACATTGCCCGCAAGATGGAGGAGGATATCAATGATGTGTTACACTGCTTGCTGCCAGTAAAACTATAAAAAAATTTTATTGTACCCGCCGACGGAGAGAGAAGAAAAGAAAAGGGATGTGATTTATTGGAGAGAGAATCAGGCGTTGCAAATTATATTGTGAAGAGGAAAAAGTAAACCTACGGGACTGAGGAAGAAGATAGAATCAGTATCACAAGGGCAAGATGGTCATTTTATCATGGATGCTAAAATATGTTATGGCAAAATCACTAGCCAAAAAAGATATGCCGGTTTGTCATTAATTTATGTGATAAGGACAAATTGTTCCCCCATATTACGTCTTAAAGACTAATCTCTCATTTACGTTTCTTAAAAAGATAATAAAACCTACAAATTATGTCCAAATGGACAATAGTTGCTCCCTTTGATTATTTAAGTGGAAAAAATGAGTTATATGAAAACCATGTCCTTTTTGAAATAAAATTTGAGAATTACTTTTCTATAATTATCTACCACACTTGATACTCTTTTAAAAGAAATCTAATTTTCATCAATTATATCTCTATATATATTAAAGGAGAGTTTTCAATCGGACACATGGCATAAAATTATACATGCTAATCCACTTGACATAAGATTAGAGAGCCAAGTCCACATGTCGAAACCACATTACTCCATCATTTAATGGTAATTTTTAATATAAAATTGTAAATTTATAGATAAAACTAAAATTAATTAGGAGATTATCCTTCAACGGTAAATTTTATATTTTTATTTACTTTATTAGTCCTTTCATAAGAATACTATTTGTTATGTGACTCAAGTATTATGATTAATTGACTATTCTTAATTATTATCTCCTTTTATTTTTATCTCATTGATTAGAGTTTAGAGATCAACGTCCTATAAATTTGCAAAACCGAAGCTCATCTTCCAATTTGGCATGAAACCCAAATTACTATATTATCATAAAATATGTGAGGGGTATCTTTTATTGAGTTTGGAGTAAACTCTCTGTTATGGCACAATAGTCAATGGTCATATCTTGCTAAATACAAATTGGAACAAATATAAAATAAATATCTTTTTACCATGAATTAAAAAATGATATTATTCCAATGAATGTTTACTCTGGAGTCCAGATACATCTTTTGTTTTTATTAAAAATTTTCCCAGACCATGGGAAAATTACACAAATCACTAATTTTTGGAACAAATAGAATAGACAAGTATTTTTATTATTAATAAATAAACAAATATAATGTATTAAAAAAGAGTTTTCAAACGGATACTAGGCGTAAAATGAGATTGGATAATTCACATAGCAAAAAAAAAAAAAAAAATAGATAGTCAAGTACACATGTCACAATCATATCACTCCATCATTTAATAATAATTTTTTATTTGTAAATCTTTAAAATCTATAAATAACTAATTTTATTCGGTTAATCAAGAGCAAATTAACCAATTTACAATTTATATTATTCTCTTACACGCTCTTCCTATATAGCATACCTATTCGGATATTGATCAGGGATGCCGCCGTTGATAATGATGAAGGCTGGCGGGCGAAAGGAAAGGAAACATTGGCTAAACTTCTAAAGAGTTATTGGGTCGACATCTTCTTTTTTTTAACCAAAAAATAAAAACCATCAAAGTGGATCCTACTTTAATATGGGTAAAATCCCTCACATATCCCTTGGTGTGAATTGAACCCAGGTCTAATAATAGGAAGTACAACCTCCTAACCACTAAACTGTTATTCAATTCCATCTGGGTCGACATCTCACTTCTCCCTCCATTTCATATCTCCCTTTTGTTTATGCCAAGAAATCAATCCTAGACTTTGTAGAAAACTATTCAGGTCAATAAGACGAAGCGCCTATTAGTTGGGACATAGGAAGACCGAAGTCGTACCAAATTTGTATTTAGCAAGAATTTTTAAATTTTATTTTATTAATCATCAATTACTACTGTTTATGATGTTACTGTTCAAGCTCAATTAGACGAAACAGAAGATCAGCATGGTCCCCTTCACTATTCCTTTATTTATTTATTATTATCAAATACGATGAATTTTTAAAAAAATTATAAGAAATAAATATTTAAATTAATTTCTCTCTTATATATAATATAAATGTATAAAAATTTAACATTATGGTGATAAAACAAAATGCAGAGATAAATAATGAGAAATTTTTCCAAAATAAAAAAAAAAATAAAGGTCTTTGTGAGAGACAAACAGTAGAAGAAAAGTATATCGAGAAATTGAAAATAATTATATGAAGAAAAAATTATGTAGAGAATAAAAATATATGAAAAAAGAAATCGAGATATAATAGTGAAAATGAAATAATTACTACAAAGTTTTTGGGAACATGACTTTAAAGAGAGGTAATCAAATTCAGACAAAAAAAAAAAAGAAAGGTGAAGACTATGCAACTAAAAAAAAAAAAAGAAGTAATCATTATATTATGGGAAAAACATTCAGACAATATTCTAGGGAAAGGTTGCAAAAGGTATATAGAGACGTGGAAACTAAAGATAAATCTATGGAAAGAAATAAGGAGAAATCTTAGAGAGAGAATTTCATAAATGTGACATGGATAAAAATATTAAGAGAGATAATGATGTAAAATATAATAGTATACTTTTGAAAGACATAAAATCATAAATCAACAGAATGAAAAAGATGGACAATAAGTTATATTGGATAATTTTGAATATTGAAAACTATTCCAATGTACTTAAAATAACAGAATATATTGACATTAAGAATTACATAATTTCAAATTATATCACTCATATGTATATATATATTTTTACATAAATCACTCAGTCGGAAATGTCATATAATCGTTAAATTATTAAGCTCATATATATCTTGAACAATCCGGACAACATGTGGGGTAAACACTAGTTAGTTATTAAAAGTCAACATATTTCTAAGTGTGATAAATTTTTATGTTTTTTTTCTTTCTTTTTTTGAGTTTGATATTTTATACAAATTCTAACTGTTTGTGGACGTGAAAATTGTATTTTCACAGTCTTTTTGTTAATCTATGTTGTAAATATTTTCATATACTATATTACATAGTTTGTGGTATTTTTTTGTCCTTACCCTTTGAAATTTATAAGAAAGTTCACGAGTATAATAATTAATTTAATTTCTGAATTTTTTTCATTTAATTTAAAATAAAAATCCAAACTAGACAATAATTTTCACTTCCTATACGAGACTTTAATTATAATTCACATGTAGGAGTTGAATTGGGGTAGAAATTCATGCGATACAGTTGATTTTCAATCCACTTATATAATATAAGTTAGGGTCTGCCTCCTTCGTTCGAAGTTCTAAACCACAAAAAAAAAAGCTACAAACCATTAGTAAATTCGGCTACATTTTTATGGTTTTGTTATTGTAGTCATAAGTTGAGAGATTCCATCGGGTACGTAGTAGTTAGTACACAAGAGTAAGTTGCAGTATACTTATATCGCCAAATCACGAGGGAAAGGTGGAACCACAAAAGCTCGCTTTTGTTAATCCTTAATGATCATTGAAAGCTTGCATTTAACCATGGATACTCTGAATGAAATTTCTGAAATGGTGGTCAATTAGCTAAAATCAAGTTGACACATATGGTTATTGTCATCAACTGGAGGCTAGAAGTGACCAGATTACTACGTCACCTCACCGGAACCTGAAAGTTTCCCTTTGGGTCTCCAGTAAATTGTAAAAATTATCGGATCGAATCATTACGGCAGAAGTTGTACCCTAAGCACTAGTATTTTGTTTAGAGTCCCACCTAGATTGTATGCAGCAATGTGTAATAACTTGCGGAATAAATACTCAACATTTTTTTCCCAACAAATATATATATGTTATCCATTATACACGTACTAATTATTTTTTTTGACCATATACTCTTAAAACTCATGTTACCATAAACCAAATTTGTAAACTACGTTAATTTGGAAATCCACTAGCTGTATTGCTCCTCTCTAGTCTCTAGTATTCCAATTGTTCTTTAATGAATGCTATGCAACCTTGACGGAAAACATATTATTGCAAAAATATTAGGCTCATTATAGGTAACACACATTATTAGTGTTACCAGACGCATATTATATACTCGTTGTAAGCTAATTTCTTGAGTACGATGGATCACTTCAGATACTTCCTTCACCTCGAATGATTATTCAATCATTTCGGGACAAAGAGTATATGAAACATATTGAAATGCAAGTCTATATGGGAATTTTGGGAGATAATTGAATATTGAATAGAAGACATAAATATGTATTAGGGATTGCTTTCTCCGGCACTGACACTTCATAGTTTGTAGTTTAGGCATATGTTATGTCCGTTATTGTTTTGATGTTATAGCAGTGCAGAAGGTCCTTGATACAGGGCCCCCAAGAAAAAAGCCCATAAATTATATAATTTTTGGATCAAAATCATATGTAACATATGGGTTAAAAATTTATTTTATATCATAATAAAAAGTAAGCTCTAAGTGATTATATAATTTTTGGGTCATGTTAGTTAAATTATTTAAACCATATTAAGGAAAGAAATTATAATTTAAAACAATTATTAGGGCTTTTTTTTTTTAACCTATTTGCATTAAGGCCCCAAAATTGTTTGGACCAGCCCTGACAGCAGTACACATAATGAGAAACATTTGATCTTTGCTCAGCGTCTGCTAGATCTTATAGCAATGAGTATGCCAAATATCCCAATTAATATTCGAATCTTTAGGTAGCTAGTCTATTAGTGTACATACTAACGAGTCTGAATTGAACTCGTCCTATTAGGCCTAGGGTTAGATTACTTAAAAGTTAAATCATCGCCTAGACCTATTCCAACTAAGTTTAAGGAAACAGGTAACACCACCTCTAAAGAGATGGTACCTCTCCCATATTTCATATCTTCTACCTATCTTCTACACCTCATACACACACACAACTACCTCTCTCTCTATTCTCTCTATTTCCTTATTGATCTCTATTCCATTATTGACTTAAGCATTGGGGAGTCTACCCTTAGGAGACACCCGAGGTCCTGTCTTGTAGGTTTTATGCTGTCCGCCGCCGCCTATATCATTTTAGCCGCCCGTCTAAAGTACCGTGCAGATCCATACTTCGTCAAGTGGCAAGCCCAGTGAGACCGATTTGTTTGGTCTTCACAACTAAATAAATTTCTTGGAAGAAGTTGAAATCTATTGGTGCTTTACGTTCATCTGATTTTGAAGCAAGGGGCAGTTTCGAAGATTGGAGTTTCGAGAGATACATCTCCTCGAAGAAGCAACCATCCCTCGAGCACCTTACTACTACTTGAAGTGTTCGAGAAGACGTATCTCAACTTTCTTCTACTCAACTACTATCTTTTCATAATTAAGATAACACCTTCTCGAATAATCAATTTATCTCGAGAACCAAGAACTTCTTAAACCTTTTCTAATATGCCTCTCGAATCTAAGTTTATCTATTACTAATATCATTAGCATATTACTACTATTATATCACAATATCTATTTTAAGCACGATCAAAGAAATCTTTTGAGGAACCAAACCTCCAGGAAAAATTCTCATCACTCTGCAATGAGGAAAATCACCTCGGGGCTGCCTTCAACGAGGAAAACGTACTTGGAGCACAAACTAGAAAATATCCTAGGGGCAAGGAACTTGAGGAATCATCCTAACATTCTTTGCTTGAACTGATATTCCTCATAGTCATCCTATTATTATTTGTCATTACATTATTGCATTATATATTGCATCTCGAAAATATATAGGGGTCCTCCCTTCAAATAAGGAAATCCAGGCGCCATCCTCTCAATTCGGCATCCAGACGCCATCCTCCCAATTCGGCATACACAAGCTTCCCCCTCCTAATAAGGAATTCACTAACACAAAGATCTCATCGAGGTATTCTACTCTTTTTATCTTATATAGGTGACACTCGAGAATGAAAGAGTTCGAGAACTAGGGCAACACCACGAAACTCGAGAAGACATCAACACTCATAGCAACCCATATTCTTCTTGGCAAAACTCGAGAATATGGCTTGCTAAGGGCACTTGACGAGTCCGGATTGATTAGATTATTTAAAGGCTAAATCACCGCCTAAACCTATTCTGACTAGGTTTAAGGAAACAGGTAACACCACCTCTATATAAAGAGGTGGTGCCTCTCCCATATTTCATATCTTTTACCTATCTTCTACACCTCATATACACACACAACTACCTCTCTCTCTATTCTCTCTATTTCCTTATTGACTTAAGTATCGGAGAGTCTACGCTCGGGAGACACCCAAGACTCTGTCTTGTAGGTTTTAGGTCGTCCGCCGCCGCCTATATCATCATCATTGTCTGTTTAAAGCACCGTGCAGATCCATGCTTCGTCACATACGTATTTGAAAATTAACTATTTTTTTTTGTTATTAAGGGAAGGCGTAAACCCTCAGATTAGGCGATTAGATTAATCTATATTAAAACAAAGGTTTATTCAAACGACTTATTTACTAGAACTCCTGAAGAGTTTTGCATCCTTTGCAAAGACGAGAGATAAAATGGGTTGACCAATGACTTAATTCAAATGTACATTGTGTGGTCTAAACCAGCTAGTTAGCCAGAGGGGGCTGTGATATATGTCATTTGGACCGCCTTAATTTTAACAAAGTGATGCCAACTTTACCTGTAAATAATTGTGCCAACAATAATATACAAGATGTAAAAATTGCTTGATGACGCACATACAATTTCTAGAACTACTTGATATGAAACTCAGGTTTGTAATATCAATTATGTATAAAAGATAGGACTCTGTACAGATTTATTGGGTAACTTTTACCCAGAAAAAAAAAAGTTGTTCAAGCGGTCATCTAAGCAAGTTACGGTGCTTTATGACCTCACATCGTCATAATTACTCTAACAATGTGAACAGAAGTTTTCAACTTTTTTTCAAGGCAAAGCTTGGAAGTATATGTGGATGCACATCACTTCCACACTTATAACGGTTACAAAATTATTTCTTATTTAGGAAGAGCGGTGGCTTTGGACAAGTGTACAACCGTTCGGCACAAAAGAGATATGTGCCGTGTCTCACTTATTGTGTGTTTGAACATTAATCACATTAGTGAATCAATTAAACTTCATAAATTTTAGATTAAGTCAATAATTCATTACCAATGTATCCTATTGTGAGGGTCTTAAAATACATTGTATTTATACTTTTTCTCTTTAGGAATGTATGTGCTGTATAGCTTTGCATTACTAATTCGCCCTAACATGATAAATTATCTTCCCGCAAATGTATTCTTTCATTCTCAATATATATAGACTGAACTTAGACCAGATTAATCTAATTTAATCATTGCTATTTAATCTAATTTTCAGGAAACATATCCATTGAATATAAGATGGAACTATAGACTTCAATTTCCATGACCAATGTGAATTGCGATGTGGTCAAAAAATAATTGACAAAAATTTTTGGCGCAATTTGAAAACGTATTGAAAAATTTCAATCTATTTCATGTTGAATATTGTCGGATTTGTTGTGTTCCCTCAAATTTGATTTGTTGTTTTCGACCTGAATTCATTGTATTTATTTTTTTTTTTTGGTCAAAATTATGGGCGTCGAACTTTGTCATCTACTTAACAAACTCGACAAAAAAAGTTGACGAGATCAAATATCTGTTGTTTTTGAATAATTTTCACAATTTATGGATTTTACCATTATTGATAGCTTATAAATTTCAATTTCTCAGTTAAATATATCAAATTATATAGATTATTTGAACAAACTATAATTTCTTTTAGAAGATTTTTTTTTTCAATCATGCATTTATGTCTATTCTAAGACAACATAAAGGTCAACCAGTGTAAAAAGAAATTTCTAGTAAATTATCATGAAAATATTTCATAATCACTGGGAAAGATGACTCGGTTCGTAAATGATACATCTTTTCAACTTGATCATTGTCTTTCATAACCAAACTAAAATCTCAGGGTGATATTGTAAATTTAGCATTTCAAATTTTCTATTGAGTGTTGTAATAACTTTAGGTTTTTTAATAATTTTTTTGATTCATGTTATTGACGTGAAAGTCACCTTAGTCATTTTTTGAAGGAAATCCTTAGCGTCGACTTTTTCGTCCATTTAGCAAAGCCGACCAAAATGTTGATGATCCAAAATCAAATGTTTCTTATAATTTTACAATTTCTGATGTTAGTACTCTTAGTGGTCAGTGAATTTTAATTTTCCTGTTAAAATCCTCAAATTTTGCAGATTATCATATTTTTAACAAGAGAAGATTTTTAACCTTTACGGTTTTTCGCATTAGTATAGACGACTAACTCCACTCATATTACTAATGGCGAACAACCCACAAATCATTTTCGCCTCCATTATCATCTCTTTATCACTCAATTTTTTTTTTCCTTGAATTATACTCTTGTTAGAGACTGATCGATAAAAAAAAAAAAAATTCTTATGGTATATTTAGGGTTTCTTCCATCCCTTAAAGTAATGTAATAGATTTTATCAAATTATAGAACTGTACGAAAAAAAAAGATCATTTTCTTGAGGCGGAGGGAAACTAATCAACTTATGAATAGAAATCCGCCATACGTTTAGTATGGAAAAGCCGTGATGTTCATCACTGCTCTTGTGAACCTTAACTATCCTATCAAGTATTCTATGTTGCCAAGAAGCAAATCAACCGTTCTTTACCCGATAAAATGTTAACCATGATCTCGTAGTTAACATGATCCATTCTTATCAACCTACACAACTCCAACCCTGCATTTCATTTTCCCTATGAAGTATTGTAAGCCTTACAAGAGAATACACTGTTGTGATGGATTATATGTTGAAATTATCAGGGTAAAAGTTTCAGATCACAAAAAGATGGAAGAACTAATTATCACTAACTACAGTAGCTTTCTTAAATAAGTCATATTAAACGAACCAGATTCAACAAAATCTACCATGTCACAATTATTATTACGTAAAATTTATCCCACAAATAGAATTTTAGTTAATAATAATTCATAGTGTAGTTAAGAAGTTTTTGATGCTCTAATTGCAAAATATGTTAACCTTATGTAAATTGATGTAATCCACGTACAGAAATAGGTAATTTGTCATTAACCCCAAAATGTGACACCCACATAATTTTTTGACATAGAATTACACCAAGGAAATATTTATTATTATTATTATTATTATTGTTATTATTATTATTATTATTATTATTATTATTATTTTTATGTTGGATCGCTTTCTAAATGTGAATCCGTCGTATTGAACCAAAACAAATTAAATGAATAGCCAATACCCCAAACAAGTAGAAGCTTAAATGTAAAAACTAGTTATTACCATGTCCATACCACTATCGGACAACTAATTATTCTTTTGGCTTATTCGATACTATATGTGTAATTATTAAGATCTATAAAACTCCATAATTAATCACATGTTTAGAGAGGCTACTGTCAATATACCATTGGAAAATGAATGATACGACGATTTTCAGCCTTAAGAAGATAATCAAAGGAGGGAAAAAGAAAAGGAATTATTATTATTATTATTATTATTTTTTTTTTATAAAAAATTTTAATAGTTAGGCAGAATTTTATTGGCAAAGGAATATCATCTTTTTGTTTTGAAAGTTGGCAGGACTCTGGTCAAATTTGTTCCTCTAATTCGTCGATCCTCCATTTAAGGACTTTCAGGTTAAGGGTTTTTCTGATAATAAAAGTTTCTATTTCCATGAGATTAATGTTTTTTTTTTTTTTTTTTTTTGCAGCCACGGGTTTTGCAAGCTTTAGAAAGCATAGAGCCAAGCTTCTGAATTGATGAAGACAAGATCATTTAGAAGCCATCTTCTAGAAATTTTCATATATCTAGTGCATATTCTTAAATCTGCGAAGTCCAAGATGAAGTCCCACTAATGCGAAATTTGAGGAATATGGTGATACTCATGAATATATATATATATATATATATATATATATATATTTTTATTTTTTTTCCTTGTGGAGATTATATAATAAAATTATTCCATTCTCAGACATTTTGCCGAAGATGGGATTTGTTTCTCATCCCTATCGATGCCTATTCTGTTTGGAAGCGGAAGAATGTATACGTCATATATCTTTTGAATGCTATCAAGTAAGAAAAATATGGAGTTATTTTTCAGCTTTACTTGGAATTTTTCTACCTTTTAATGCAGGTCTGTGGAGTTATTTACAAGCATGGTACTTTGTTGGAGACTTCAAATCAGCTAAGAAATTCATAACCATTATCATCCTGGCTTTTATTTTATGGGAATTATAAAAAACACGGAATAAATGTTTTCATAAAGGTATGTCCTTTTCCTTCGAATTCATACTTCGTGAGATTAGAACTAATGTCTCCATAGTTTTAAGTGCTCATAAGCTACAAACAAAATCTTTGGAGGAGGTCAAAGTGTGTGAAGAACAAGAACTACCAAATGTGAAAGTTCAAACATATATAGTAAGATAGTGGTACAACTTCTGCAAAAGGGACAGAATTTTCCATGGAAACATCAAGTATCTCCCAGTGAAATTAACAAAATTTTAAATCGTACTGGTTTTCAAATTCAACATATCTTTAAAGAGATCAACGCCTTAGCTGAAGCACTATCAAAACAAGCATGCATCACATGACTTTTCATATGAAATATTCTAACAAAGCTTCCACATTCCTTGACATGAATTTTGTACCGTGATCAAAAGTCTTTCCTATAATTCCAAGTAAGATAATATCAACTTAGAATAGGCTCTAATGTAATAGTTAGGGCCTTGTTTTTCTTTCTGTTTTGTTTACCTAGAGCTGTCAAGGGGTTTATAGAAAATCTTTGTAAGGAAAACACTAGTTTAATTTGTTAAAGCATGAGCTCTCATCGGATTTCAGAAAATCTTTGTACGATAGACTCTTTTTCTTTGGGTAAGTCTTAAACACTATATGTACTTCATTTTTTATAATTAATAAAATCAGGTAATGCTCCCTAGCTAGGTACATCTTTTGTTAAAATGTCAGTTCTTGGATTAGTGCCACAGGAAACATTTAGTTTTGCTACGAATGTTTAAAGATATTCTTCTTTAGATGTTTGGGAAAACTTTAATGACTATATTTTTCTCTACGCGTACGTTTTATTTTCATTTTCTTGAGCATATTTTGTGATATAATTTATTCTCGTCTTGTACAAGAAATACAAATGTTGAGAACTTTATGAGACTTTATGATTCACATGTAGGAGGTAATTTGGGTTGAAATAGGTATGATATGGTCAACATTTCCTATCACATAACATGTTAGTTTAAGCTTTTGGGTTAGTTTCCTTCATTCTAACCGCAACAAAATATGTAAACTTTAATAAATAAGCTTACTTTGTTTATGGTTTTGTAATTGTACTCATGAGTGGAGATATTTTCATCAGCTACATCTACACTAAGTGCTGTATATGTATATTTATCGCCACATCAATTGGTGAGCATTCGATCCTTTATTAAAGAATCGAACACTTTATTCCAAGAGGAAAAAGTAGAACCGTAAGAGCTCGCTTTCATTAATCCGTAACGATTGAAAGCCTGTGTTTAAGCATGCATACCTCGAATGAAATTTCTTAATGGCAGCCATCTATACGTTCGATTCACTACTATCAAGTTGACTTAAATGGATTTTTTGAGATTATCCCCTGGACTTTTACTAAATAGTAAAATTACCGAATTGGATCGTTAGGCAGAAGTTTGTACCCTAATGATAATTTTGTTAAGATTTCTATCTCCCATTGCATATGGCAAAGTAAGTACTCAATGAATACATACTGAATAATTTTTCCAAGAAAAGAAAAACATATTCATTATTAGTTACGCAAGAAATTATTAGATTTGTCAACCTATAATCTAAAAGTCATCTTACCAATAAACCTAATTTGTAAGCATTGTTAACGTATGTTAATTTGGACGTCCACTAGCTATCGTACTAGTTTTTAGTATTTTGACAGTTCTTCAATGTGGGCTATGCAAACTTAATTAAGAAATCATAATATTGCAACAGGTTGCTGGATTAGAGTTGCCAGTTGCCAGATGCATATTAATAAGCTAAATTTCTTGATTGCGGTGGATCTCTTCAAACTTTAAACATCCAAAATGGCAATTTTATGATTAATTTTGGGAGATACTTAAAGGGAGACAAATACATTAGTTTTCTCATGAGCTGAAACTCATAGCTATGTGTTAATTTTAGGCATTTTAGTTTATATACGTTCATTATTGATGTGGTTTTACAACATATATCTAAATATAAAAAAAACCTTATCATAGGAGTAGATCCTCCAAGATAGCTTTTGCTCGAGCTCTTTTTTCTTGTATATACTAGAGAAAAGGTGCTTTGATGTGGTGAGTTACTCATGACGGGGGAGATCGTTAAGATCATGAGTACATTAGTTGTCCCATCTGGGAGTAATAGAGAGTAACTGATAAGTAAGTTAATCCCAAACCATATTACCTCCAGGTTTTAGGTTGAGATGTGTTCCTACTTACTTACTTGACTCGATCTTAGAACTCCCTGGGCCTGATCTTGTAGGCCGGAATTCCTGACAATACTCAAACTCTAAACACATGATTTTAACAAACTATCTATTGTTCTAAAATAATAAAAGACCATGTAGGATGATCACTACAAATTATATATTTCAATATCATGGATAAGATTAGTTCAATAAGTTGTTCAAAGTTTTGATTTTTAGATTTTCGTTTAAGATTTTTTTTATAACTAATTGTAACCAATAAGATTCATCAATATTTATCAGTTAAATTTAAATTTTTTTACGTTTAAATATATTAAATTAAAAGATTAGATCATCTAACAATTTCACCACATATGCAGAAATCATCATGTTTTAATATATATGGTTAAAAGCATTAATCTTCATGCGCGCCTGCAAGATCTTTTTTTTAATTTTTATTTTTTTACGCATGCAAGACCTTATAGCAATGTATATGTCAAATTTCCTAACATTATAATCATTATTTAGCTAGGCTATTAATGTTCATATCTAATAGTTACTTTCTTTTTGGAAGGTACAACCCTTCACATAGACAATTAGATTACATTGATCCGAATTTCTTATTAAATGATCGATCAAACCATATCCAACTCTTTAACATGGAGGATCATGGCTAGCCAATATAGGCCCCACTGGGTTTAGTTTGCTAAATCGGCCATATAGTTACAAAATTTGCTTCTCTATTACATTTCTTAGGGTCAGTCCAATCCCTCTTATTGTAGTTTTTGGATGCCCTTAATCAGTACGTACTTCATGGTCTATTGTCTTTGGTTGATCACCATCTGTATACAAGTATACCTTGGGAATGATTTTCATTACGCCTAGATTTTCCCTTCTCATCTTGTGTAGATTTTGATTTTTGATACAATGATGAAAAGATTAAGCTCACTAGCCAAACAAATATCTAAAACTTGTAATTATTATTATTAACACAAGGAAATTTTTTTTCCAAACAACTAATAATAACAAGAATGCATGAAGAGTTTTGCCTACTTTGCGAAGATGATAGATAATTAGGGTTGGATCAATTAGTTAATTCAAATATACATTGCCTGAATTAAACCAACGTATTAGGCAGGGGCCTGTCATATCATTTTTGACCGCCTTAATTTTGACTAAGTGGAGGCCAGCTGACATGCAAATCATACAATAGCAAAGTAACTTTTTTTTTTTTTTTGGGTTCAAAAGAGATGCATATGCCTATTTAACTAACAGATTGCTTACACTGGTAAAAATTGTTTGATTACATACGATATCTAAAATTGCTTGATATGAAACCCACGTTTGTAATATTGCAAATATTATGTATAAAAGACGGGAGTCTGCACAGATTCATTGGGTAACCTTTACTCTAAAAAAAATAATAAAAAAATGGTTAGAGCGGTCATCCAAGCCAGCTTTGATGCTTTATGATATCATCGTCATAATTACTCTAACAATGTGAACAGAATTTTCCAACTTTTTTCAAGAAAAAGTTTGGATTTATATGTGGATGTACATCACTTATTCCTATCCAACGGTTGTAAAATTATTTCTTATTCAGGGAGAGTGATGACTATGACAAGAGTAGAACCGTACGGCTCAAAGGAGATATTTACCATACATTACTTATTGTGCATTGAATGATAATCATATTATTAACTTAATTAAACTTCATAAATTGTAAATTAAGCTAATAACTTATTACTGTATAATGTATCATAATTCGGAGGATCTCATAATATTGTAGTTGTATCTTTTCTCTTAAGAATTTGTGTGCTCTAGAGATTTGCATTACTGTTTTTTTATTCTACCACCATGATAAATGATCTCAAATATTTAAATTTTGACCTGATTAAAGATCCTTTAATCATTGCTAATTAATTTAATTTTGTGGAAGATATATTCATTGAACATGAATTTCAATTAGGATACAAAAAATAACTATATCATCAATCCTTAAATTTAGCTAAAAAAGAATCACTTTGAGGTGGGTCGAAAAATGATTTTGTAACGTATAAAGATACCGGAAAGAAAAACTAGGTTCGCAAACTAAAACAGTAAAAGTAGATGCCTCTCATAAATGGATTTTCTTAAAAACATATCAGCATTAACCAAGACCTCAACACGTGTTACTCCCACCTCTTGCATACATCTCTCGTTTACCACTCTTAATTTCACAAGTTTTACATATTTTGTCCACAAATAATGATAAAAGTGGTGAATTCAGAATTAAAAGACTTATTAAACCTTGCAATATCATATGAAATTATAAATATGTAGTCTAATTATTATATTTTATGTTAAAAATGAAATATATTAGAACGGTTCATGTGTCTTTCGTGTCCAGTGTGTTATTGAACCATTTCACTGAATAAATTTACTACCTCTATCATTTCTAAATGCTGAGAATCCAAATTTAAATTATGTAAATCTCATAAAGTTAAGGGTAAATGTGTAATTTTGTCTAATTGAGGACAAAAATCACAGTGTAATTAATGTCTTGTCCCTTACTCGACTCCCTATATAACTGACCCTTTGATGCTCTTTCTTTCTCACTCCTCCAGCCAAGCAAAATATTCTTAATTAGTTGAGAAATTTTCCTTCTCTTCTTTAGCCTTCAAATGATATCCTTTCTTTTGATTCAAGATTTTGTTTTCAGACAGTGTTAATTTTTATGTAGAGATATCTCTTGTAAGGTTAGTAAATAATGCACACACACTCACATTAACACACACACTTTCACATTTTTAGACTCAATTACTTATGTAATCATCTTCATACAGAAGGGTCTCCTTTGTGATGGTAATCTCTATATGTGATGTTTTACGTCTTAATTTTATCTCATCAACTGTCATTGATTAAACCCTTTGTGTTGTTTTGATGAACAAATTAATAGAGATAGAGGTGTGTCATTGGCTTCCTATGGTTCAGAAAAAAAAGCTCATTTCTTTTGATAACCCCTTTATACCCAAAACTTTTGTCCTTTAATTTTTTTTTTCTTGTTATCTGGATTTGGATTTTTTTGGCTCTAGGTGTTCTTACATTCACAAGCGTTGTATTTCGAGGATGAAATGGAAAGGAATTCATTACAGTAAATCAAGTATTAGGAGACTCAATTCAGTTTACTAAATCATTCACCCCTGTAAGTTTTATTTACCTAATTGATAAAGTTTAGCATAAGTGTGCTAGATTTCTTTCTATAACCAAGCATATTGATCTGTATCTATAGTTTTCACAAGGAAATCATGTCTTTGTTAATTCAATCGATTACATGATGTTGTATATTGTTAATCTTTCCCTGCATATCTGTATTAGCTTAGATCTATTTCTCAGAATGAATCTATGGATATATACATATGGCCACCGACATTTATATACAACTACAGGACATTTCCATGTGAAATTAAATATATCCTTTTCCTAATTTATATCCGCTTGTTAATTTTCTAATTAACTGTATCACTAGTTAAGCTTTTATATGGATTTCGTTCTGATCTACTTGTTCATGAAAAAATGATTCTTACCCTAGAATGATTCAACTAAACTGTTTCATTTTTGTGGAGGTGTTAAAGAACTCAAAGATTTTGTTCAATTTAACAGATTAAAATAATCTGTGTTTTTTTTTTCTTTTCACATATACAGCTTAGATCTTTTTCTCAGAATGAATCTATGCATATATACAAGCAACCACCAGCATTTATATAAAGCTACAAGATTTCCATATGAAATTAATGTCACATTTTTTCTTCACTTTTTATCTGCTTGTTAAATTTGCAAAAAATGATATGCATTACTAGCTAGGTTTTCATATGAATTTAATTTCTATCCTACTTGTTCTCGAAATAATTCTTCCTCTGTAACTATTCAACTAAATTGTTCTATTTTTTGCAAAGGTGTTAAATAGCTCAAAGGTTTTGAAATATGAGTGACTCTTCACCTAGGCGCCAGAGGTCATCACTTCACAATTTCAACCTGCCTGATGACTTAAAATGGGAAAGAACAAGGAGCCAGGGCTCAAACGTCAATGAAAGACATGGTAGGCATGCTCACAGTAGACTTCACAGAAGGCACAGATCTCCAACCTCATTGGCAACATCCGACTCGCGACGACCACACCGACATATATCTGAATATGGCGATGTTTTACCTCAATCAGCTCCAGAAGTTGAGGAATGGCCCAAATGGATTGGAGAAAACCTTGTAGCCCAAGATGGCAGGATTCTAAGAAGATGTCCCCTACCATATGGAGAAGAAATCCTTCATAGAGATAGTGAAGGTTCAATAACACACACACCATCCAGGACATCATCGCACCATCGACAATCTTCTGGAGAAACCCTGCATCGAGATAGTGGTTATTTGTCCTCCAAACCACCATTGCTATCCAGGATTTCATCACACCAATCTTCTAGAGAAACCTCTCATGGAGATAGTAGTTGGAGTTCAAAATCATTGTACCAGTCATCTAGTGGGGGTTCAAGACCAGCTAGGGTACCATCACATGACCATCAATCATCTAGAAGAACCCCTCCTAGAGACAGTGGTGGGAGATATTCTAGGCCATATGTACCATCCGATGGACAATCTAGACAAACCACTTTCAGAGATGCAGGTGTGATATCAAGATCATCTAGTATACCATTAAACCGGTATGGGCATAACTCTCCTCGAGAAACTCAGGTTCAACCTGCAGGCATGAAGGTTCTTATGAGCCCATCTCAATTGCCTATATCAACTGGAGAAGCCTATGTTGAATCTAGCAATATGATTTTCACATCACCACATCCGCTATCAAGGGATGCTTCTATCTCTGCAGCTGAAAACCCACCGGATTTCCATATCAAAATCTCAAACTCTAGTGGAGCTCCTTCCCAAATGTGGTCATCTCATGATAGTTGTCACCATGATTCCCAAATGCTCAATAAAGGATTCACTGAAGATAATGATGAGGATGACAAGAACACAACTAATTCAAACTTCAGAAAAGCGGGTTTTAAGCCTTCAAAGGAATGGCCAATCAAAAAGCTTGACAAAGCTTTCTCTCCTGTGAAAATGGATGATAAACATGATGATGGTGAAGATGAATTTGCTAAAGAGAAAAATATTTCTGAAATCATGAAAGAGAAAATGAGTTATGAAGATTCGGAAGGGAAAAGCTACAAGAGAGAAGAAATGCCAATCAAGACCTATGTTCGTTGTTCAAGGAAGGAAGGTGGCCAAAGGAATGAAGAAAAAAAACTTGAAACTTTACTACTGCCAATGAAAAAAAGAAGGGATGAGGTGAAGTACAAATCAATGGATGAAGATGGGGATCCAAATGATTTGAATGTTAAAATTTTGAATCTGAAGGATACAAAGCCAAATCATTCTGATCTTCACCATGATTTGAACTTGGACAAAAATAACTCAAATCCCTCAACTAAAGACAAGTGGGAGTATTTAAAGGAGCCAAACTATAAGCAAATTGCAGGTACAAAAGGTGAAGAGTTCAAAAATAGTGGTAACAAGAGAAATTCTGATCAGGTGCTAAACAAGGATGAGGAGCAAAACAAGAAAAATGGTGCTGATGTGGAGAAAAAGAAAGATGATGAGAAGAAGAAAGAAGAAGGAAAAGGAAAAGGGAAAGAACCATTAAAGAAAAGGAAAAATGATCAACTGGAAGATGAAGATGAAGAAGAAGAGGAAAAGGTTAAAGAGCTCAAAATTCCCAAAGTCAATGTACAACTAGCACCTCACGAGATTGCAGAGGATCTTTTTGCTCTTGGAGTTGGATCTAGACCTCAAAGGAAACACCCATCTTCAAGAAGAACACCAAGAGTGCAGAGAGACATTGATGTAAGTCTGTGATTAATTAATACTCTTGATTTGTTAATATTTCTTTGCCTTAAATGTTTAATCACCTAGTTTTGTTTCTTGTTTATTAATTGGTGTTTTCTCAGCAAGTAACTCCTGGAATGTGGTTGGGGGAAATTGAAATGGACCGCTACAAAGTCCCTTCAGAAAGTGCTTCAAAGGTTTAATTTAATCTTTATCATTGAAATTTTACACGCAGACACATATTAATTTACATGACTTTCATGTTCGTTGAATCTTATGCATTGCAGAATCATAAAAAAAATAGCAAGAACAACAAGAGCAATAAGAAGAAGAGGTGTTGAACATCATCCATGGTGTAGTTGTAAGAGCAATCTCCGGGGAAAGAATAAAACATGGATTTTCTATTGTATTATTGTTGTTGTGTTGTTGTCTTTAAGCTGATGATCTCTTTCAGAATTTCAGCTGTTGATTCTCGTTTTGTACTAAACTTTAGTGTCATCTTTACTGTTGTTGTTGTTTGTCATAAACATGTAATATGTGTAAGGAGTTTCTCCCGGATTTATTAATATATTGATTTGATGTTCGTCAGTTAAGTTTTTCCTTTGAGTATATTTTGTTGATGTTCTTAGAATCTGTACAATTAAGTGAAAATATTAACTGTGCACCATTTTGGTAACATAATCTTTGAAATTAATGTGTTATATATATATATATGTATAGTTATATGTAATAAAATAACTTTACATCTTGAAATGTTCAAAATATAGAACATGAGAAAAATCTTTCTGCAATAAATGATTTGAAATTTTTATGAGTTATCAACTAAGAGAAAACTCCTAGTTTAAATATCGAGAAAATTATAAGACATTAGATCTATGTTTTAAATTTATTATATAGTGTAAAATAAATGACGGACGCTAGCAAAAGTTTGCCGTTTGAGTAACAATTACTATGAATTATACATAAGGAAAATGAATATATGCTGCTAATTTGGGTACTTTTTCAATACATTGAAAAAATACTAGAACCATATATTTATGATGTTTTAAGAAATACAAGTGAATTGTTATTACTCGGGAACATTTATGGATTGGAATGAGAAACAATTACTCTATTTGAATTGTTCTCATTTTCTTAATCTCGTATAATTATGCTATTATCTCCCCCTTTTTTGTTTACTTCTCTAACGAAAGTTGAAAGTTTTTTAATAGGAGACTCTCTCTATGCCTAACTGGATTTGATTTTTAATAGCTATATACTCTTCTTCTTTTGGTAAAAAACAAATGTATTTTTCTTTCTTTGCAAGGATTTGATTTTTAATAGAATAGTTGTACATTCCTTTGTTTGGACTCGTCGTCATTTATCTCCCAAGTTTGAGTCAAGTTGTTGTTATTGTTGTTTTTTTTTCCTTTTTTTTAAAATTTTTTTTCTCTAGTGAATGAGCCAAGGTTTATTTTTTTCTTTAATTTATTTTTAATCTTAGAGACAAAAAAAGAGGCAAAATGCTTATAAAATACTCTCCCCATTCTACGATAAGTGTCATTTTAGCAGATTGGAGAAATTCCAAAATAAGTTCTATTCTCACATTTTGATGCACATTTTGTCACTTTTTTTCAAAATTACCCTCTATAAAAGTAGAACATTAATAACATCTATTTGTTTTAATGAGGAGGTTAGGGATGACTTTAGTAATTGCATATCGAAATTAAATGTTACTTAAACAGTATGCACTTTGTCTAAGGACACTTATTTTAGAATAGATAGAGTATTTAACAACCAATTATTCTAACTATAGAATCATACCATCCGATGACTTATAATTAGGGGTGTTCACGGTTTGGCTTACTCTGGTGGATTTGAAATTTGAAAACTAGTCCGGACCGTGTATATATATATATATATATATTATTAAATAAGAATATAATAGTTTTGTATATATAGCTGTAGATGATGACTTATAACGAAATTGTTAAGTTGTTTGATTGGATTTGTTGTTCCCCCTACTCTTAAATTTTGTTGAGGGAATGAGTTTGAGTCCCCCCGACTAAATTTTTTTCTCCCATTTTTCTCCCAAACCAAGCTCCAAAAAAGGCCAAAAAAGGTACAATAATAAAAAATTGTTCAATTTTTGGCCCAAAACGAAAAAACCCAATTAGAAGCCCAAACCACCAATCCGCCCAAACCAATCCATTCATAATGGATTAGATTGGTCCGATTTAGACATCAAACCGGTCCGGTTACGGTTTAACAAATTATAAAACCATAGTGAACGGTTTGGTTACCGATTACTATCAATCCGGACCAATCCGGTCCGTGAACTCCCCTACTTATAATGTCTTTGTCACCCTCTTGACCACCTTACAGTCAAAGAATCTAAAAAATCTGCCACAACATTACTTTCTCGAAAACATGCTTCACTCTAACCATTCACTAGACTTTCGATATTTGATTTCTACATCACTAGGCTTTCAATATTTGATGTATGGTCCTATAGCTAACCAAAAAGAAAAATCATATAGTCCAAACAAAACAATTGGTTAAAAAGAAAAAAAATATATATGTCCTCCGTAAATGCGTGCATCACATAAGGAGTGGACCTTAGGAAAATGATCAATTATTTACTTTGATGAACGTGGTTAAGTACATAATTGGTATTTTTACAATGGTTGATATTACGTCAATTAATATTTTAATTAATTCAGAGCTTCCCATTAAAAAATTATGAACTTAATAAGCTTATTTCCTAAAATAAATTTTGTATCTACATTTCAAAATTCCAAATTGAACTTTAAACATTGTTTTCTATCAAATGAGTATATACTATGTAAGTAAATAGGTAGCTAATTAGTGTGGTAAGTAATCTTACATGCAAGTGTAGAAATTTAACCATGTCTAACATTAACAAGTCTCGTGGAGAAACCTTCAGACACGAGCTTTGCTTAGAAAAAAGTACCGTGAGCATTTGCTTCATCGAGAGACATCAAGGACAAAAAACTTACGATTCTTTAAATATAGAGACGATCTCCCTCCGTGATAATTTCCATGGACGATCAAAAGTTTCATTGAGTAAGTTAATATATATAGTTCCTGCTAGAGTTGACAACCTTCAACTGAACACAAATGTTCAAACTGGACTGTCAACATGAGAACTTCACCGCACGTACGTAATTAAGAGCGAAACATAGTTTGTTCATAAAGTGTCAGTCCTTTTTATTTTTTGTTGATCCAATCCCATAACATTTTTACTCCATAAAAGTTAATAATGTGAATTGTTTGACGAAAGAAATACGTAATTTAAATAACATAATTTGCTACAATTAGATAATTAGGTGACAATTAAACTCTACTTTATTAGTTTATGTAATCAATAGGGAGTAGACCATTGACTTCAAATCTCAATTTTCCCAAACCTTTACGACATAAAATGATATAAAGTTGGCTGCTAATTGTTGTGCAACGTACCAACCACAAACAACCCTAATGTACGATTACAACATGATCATGTAATTGATTTTGCAAAAACATATATTTAATAAGAACATTACAAAAACAAAGCTTTGAAATTAATTATAACTTTGGCTCTTTTATTATCCTGTGATGAAAAGAAACCATTTGTATATACCACTGTAAAGCTGAAATCTTGTCACATTTGTTTTATAGCAATCGGACCCTAATTCCAGCATTGGAAATATCTTGGTGCACAAAAAAGAACATATAGTATCCAGGAAGCGCCAAATTGGTGGTACTCGATGGACCCACTATCAAATTCCACGTCGCTTTACCAATGAATCTGACACTTATGTAACGTCAAGGTCAAGTAATCTTTGATTCATGGACATTGAATGTGTAGTGATGGTTAAATCATTTATATCCTAATGAAATTAATATTCAGCGTCCCGTTGAACTGAAATGAATGTTGAAACTTCTTCCATACTTGATCTTGGATTCTGACTTTGGTGAAACAATTTGCAGGTGGAACAAGTCAAAATCCGAATCCAAATAGGATAGAGAGAAGGATTCCAAGCTCAAATAAGTTGGATGTGGTGTACCCGTATCCACAAATCCGCCATGCGAGCTACTACCACCAAAAAGGACCCGACCATCACGAGGTATAATCGTAGTGAAATGATACATTCTCGTTCTAGTAGACGGGTTTCATACTTCAAAGCGAGCTCCAAAAGGTGCATCAGGTTTGTAAATAATTGGGGAAAGAACCAGGTCCTGACCAAGTTTCCATCCAGCAGTTTCACGGGTTGCCCCGTGATGTTCATTATAATCACTGCTCCTGTGAACCGCAACTATCCCGTAAAGTATTTAATGTTGCCAAGAAGCAAATCCGCCATTCTTATCAACCTACACACCTTCTACTTGACATTTCATTTTGCTATAAAATAGTGTAAACCCTTACAAGAAAATACACGTTGTGATGAATTTTATGTTAAAATCAAGGTACAAATTTCACATCATAAAACGATGGAAGAACTAATTATCACTAGCGACAGTAGCTTCTTAAAAAAGTCATATTAAATGAACCAGATTTAACATAAACAACAAATTAATCCACCACAGTGCAATTGTTATGTAAATTCATCCCATGAATAGAATTTTAGTTAATAATAATTCATAGTTTACTCAACTTGTTTCTGAGCATATTTTGTGATCTAATTTATACTCATCTTGTACAAGAAATACAAATGTTGAGAGCATTATGAGACTTTATGATTCACTTGTAGGAGGTAATTTGGATTGAAATAGGTATGATATGGTCAACATTTCCTATCACATAACATGTTAGCTTAAGCTTTTGGGTTAGTTTCCTTCATTCTAACCGCAACGAAATATGTAAACATTAGTAAATAAGCTTACTTTCCTTATGGTTTTGTAATTGTACTCTTGAGTGGAGATATTTTCATCAGCTACATCTACACTAAGTGATGTATATGTAAATTTATCGCCACATCAATTGGTTAGCATTCGATCCTTTATTAAAGAATCGAACACTTTATTCCAAGAGAGAAAAGTAGAACCATAAGAGCTTGCTTTCGTTAACCCGTAACGATTGGAAGCCTGTGTTTAACCATGCATACCTCGAATGAAATTTCTTAAATGGCGGTCATCTATACGTTCGATTCACTACTATCAAGTTGACTTAAATGGATTTTTTGAGATTACCCCCTGGACTTTTACTAAATAGTAAAATCACCGAATTGGATTGTTAGGCAGAAATTTGTACCCTAATGATAATTTTGTTAATATTTCTATCTCCCATTGCATATGGCAAAGTACTCAACGAATACATACTGAATAATTTTTCCAAGAAAAGAAAAACATATTCATTATCAGTTATGCAAGAAATTATTAGATTTGTCAACCTATAATATAAAAGTAATCTTACTAATAAACCTAATTTGTAAGCATTGTTAACGTATGTTAATTTGGAAACTCACTAGCTATCGTACTCGTTTTTAGTATTTCAACAGTTCTTCAATGTGGGCTATGCAAATTTAATTAAAGAAAATTATAATATTGCAAAATGTAGGTTGCTGGATTAGAGTTGCCAGTTACCAGATGCATATTATTAAGCTAAATTTCTTGACTGCGGTGGATCTCTTCAAACTTTAAACATCCAAAATTGCAATTTTATGATTAATTTTGGGAGATACTTAAAGGGAGACAAATACATTCGTTTTCTCATGAGCTGAAACTTATAGCTATGTGTTAATTTTAGGCATTTTAGTTTGTATACGTTCATTTTTGATGTGATTGTTACAACATATATTAAAAAAATTAAAAAACCTTATCATAGGAGTAGATCCTCCAAGATAGCTTTTGCTCGAGCCCTTTTTTCTTGTATATACTCGAGAAAGGGGCTTTTATCTGGTGAGTTGCTCATGACAGTGGAGATCGTTAAGATCATGAGTACGTTAATTGTCCCATCTGGGAGTAATAGAGAGTAACTAATAATTAAGTTAATCCAAAACCCTATTACCTTAAGGTTTTAGGTTGAGATGTGTTCCTACCTGGCATTTCATTTTTACTATAAAATATTGTAAACCCTTACAAGAAAATACACGTTTTGATGGATCTTATGTTAAAATCAGGGTACAAATTTCACATCATAAAAAGATGGAAGAACTAATTATCACTAGCGATAGTAGCTTCTTAAATAAGTCACATTAAATGAACCAGATTCAACATAAACAACAAATTAATCCACCACAGTGCAATTGTTATTTAAATTCATCCCATGAATAGAACTTTAGTTAATAATAATTCATAGTTTACTCAACTTGTTTCTGATGCACTAATTGCACAATATGTTAGCCTTACACATACATAAAGATATATATGTAATCCAATAAAACAAGAAATTGTCATTAACCCCAAAATTTGACACCCTTGTAATTTTTGTTATGTAATCCACTGAAGTAATTGTAGTTTTTGCCAAGGAAACATTTAGTTAGTTAGTTTTTTTTTTTGGGGGTGAGAAGGGGTTGCCTTTTGAATGTAAATATTTCATATTGTGGCAAAACAAATGAATAAATCCAATACCCCAAACAAACGGAAACTTAATTCAATGTAAAAACTAGTAATCATATCAAGTCTTTACCACTATTGGACAACTTATTCTTTCAGCTTATTCGATACTAATTAGTAATTACTAAGATCTATGGAACTCCATAATGAATAACATTTTGAGATTGGTTACTGGCAATCTGCCATGGGAAAAATGAAAGATATGATTGGTCTTCACCCTTAAGAATATAATCATAGGAGCGAAAAAGAAAAGGGAAAAAAATTCTTTTGTTAAAGTTTCAATGCTTGAACTAGTGCTACAGGAAATATTTAGTTTTGTTAGGAATGTTTGTTAGATATTCTTTTCTAGATATTTGGTTGGACTTTAATTACTGTATTTCTCTCTATGCATTTTATTTTCATTTTTCTTGAGCATATTTTGCCAACTAATTTATAGTCATCTTCTACAAGAAATACAAATGTTAAGAACTTTATGAGACTTTATGATTCACTTGTAGGAGGTAAATTGGGCTGAAATAAGTGCAAATGGTCGATATTTCTTAGCACAAAATGTGTTAGCTCAAGCTTTTGGGGCTGTGTCCTTCACTCTAACTGCAACAAAATATGTATACATTAGGAAATTAGCATACTTTGTTTATGGTTCTGTAATTGTTGTCATAACTCATGAGTCGTTTATTTTCCAGTGATATCTACACTAAGTGTTGTATATGTATATTTACAGCCACATCAATTGGTTCGAATCCGATCATTTATCAAAGAACCGAACACTTTATTCCAAGAGGGAAAGGTAGAACTATAAGAGCACACTTTTGTTAATCCTTAATGATTGAAAGATTGGGTTTAACCATGCATATCCTAAACAAAATTTCTCAAATGGTGGTCATCTATCCAACCAATTTGCTAATATCAATTTGATGTAAATGGTTTTTTTTTTGGATATTATCCCCCCTTGGAGTTTTAGTAAATAGTAAAGTTGCTGAATTGGATCATTAGGGCAGAAGTTGTACCCTAAAGTTGTACCCTAAATATGGAAAAGTATGATAAGTAGTTAGTGAATAAATACTGAGCAATTTTTTTTCCAAAAAAAATAAAATAAACATATCTGTTATCCGTTATGCGAGAAATTTTTAGAATTGTTAACCCTATATTCTAATAGTTATGTTACCAATAAACTTAGTTCGTAAACTGGTGAGGGTCGTTGAGGTCGTCACTTAGGCCAAAAAAGAAATATGTAACCGACTACTACTAGATAGAGGTAAGTCCGGTCGATCAGGGATGGGTCGAAACTACATAAGAACTACTCAAATCACAGTAACTAAGCTATGAAAAACAAAACAAAAGATTACCACGCACATGAGTGGTGTCAAGACTCACGCAAGTGATAGTACATATAAAGGAAGACAATGGAGAAGATTATGACTCACGCGAGTGACTTTACCACTCACGTGAGCAACTACTGGTCCTACAGAGCACCAGAAAATAGAATGTAAAACAGAGTAAACAAACAAATTAGGAAGGAAAGGCGACAATTTAGTAAGTACATTGGAATGCGCTGAGTAAAAAGGAGCCTGGGGTTCCTGATCCTTTTCTATGTTATTTCTACAGTTATTATGCATACACGTGGTACAAAGTGTGTTCGATCAGACGCTTAATTATTCCTAAGGCTCTGTCGATATTCTTAAGGAAATCCCTCTAGTAAGTAACAAGCTCTCATTCGAGTAAAATGTCTAAAACCCTGCATGCCATTAATTTTAAGTTTTCACAATCACACATGCTAACTAGGTATCTTTGATACTAGTTGAAACCCTAGACGGCTAACTCTAAGTCACAACCAGTTTTAATCGTTCTCAATCATACTTACCCTAGCCAGGATTTGCACAATATGTAAACACTAGTGTCTAGATGATCAGGCTATACACAAGATCAATTCAAGCATTAAAACTTCTTCTACTTACACAGTCCAAATGCAAATGTAAAGTATTTTCACATAGAAAGGAGGATTCAACCCCAACAAACAATTTAACTACTCAAAGTCAGTATCTTAAACACAAAATTCATTCAAAACTGAGTATAAAATATGATTACAAGGCTAAGAGAGAAAAACAGAGATAAAAAAATACAACCTTTGTGCAGAACAACAGACCACTCGGGTGAGTTGGGATACCACTGGCCTAAGTGTCTGTCTCTCCTATCCTCCTTGACATGCTCTATTGGAGAGCCTTCCTCTCTCTCTATACTCAACTAAACCCTAATCTTTCTATGTTATTCTACTCTTTGCCTTCGCCTCCACAAAAATTTGCATCGTTTTGTCATTTTATAGAATGGGAGAAGTTTGATTCATGGATTCAGCCACGTACGACAGTTATTAGGTTCATCAGGAGAGTCCATTTCTTGCTTGGCTCTTCAGGCATGATTCTAGCTTCGTATTCTTGGCATTTTGCATTGATCTTCTAGACCATAAGACCCCACCTGGTGTGCCTCTTTTTTGGCCACTACGGTTTGCTCCATTTTGATAAGATTTGAGGCCAAGAAAATGATCCCAAAGTTGACTCTTGGAAACGGATGAGAGCAGAAGTGGTCCTAATTTTTGTCCCTCCAAATTGCATTTCAGCCGAATTACCAAAGTTTTGCTTCTTTTTTTTTTTCCAATTTTGCCTAGAATGTTTGGCAATTTGCAATTGGGCCGTTGATAAGAGAAAAGTATAAAAATTGCTTGTAATTATATAACTCCTATCTTATTGTTACTATATTATAATGGAAAAGTGATTAAAAGTAATGTTTATAAACATGTAAATTTGACATTCATCATATTTATTGTTAACTAATATTAATTTGGAAGCCCACTAGCTATGACCCTCGTCTCTAGTATTCCAACAATTCTTCAATGTATATGTAATGCTATGTATTTAATATAGTTAAATTACCTTGTTTTAATTAGTAATTATCAATAGTTACATTGTAGTTTACTATGTAGTGGGTCAGTTTTAAGGGTAATTAGTAGAGTTATGGAGTCAGTGTCAGTTATTCTTCCCTACTTTTTAGTAGTTAATTTATCTATAAATATGTGATTTCAGTTCTATTAATGTAAGCAGAAGAAAACAATGGAAGTTTTAGTTTATTAAAAGTCTCCTTCCTCTCTTTAATTCTGGAGTTCTAATCCTGACTCGAGCATGGATATATCATTACAGTATGCCATGAAAACCTTATCTAACTCTTCTACATGGAGGACCATGGCTAGCCAATGCACCCCCTTCCCCACTGGGTTGAGTTTGCTAAGTCGACCATATAATTTGCCTCTCTATTACATAACTTTTAGGGTCAGCCCAATCTTGTTGATTATAGTTTTTGGATGCCCATAATCAGTGCGTACTTCATGGTCTATCGTATGTTTTTGGTTACCATCTGTACACAAGTATTCCTTAGTAATGTTTTTCCACATGCCTAGATATTTCCTTCTCATCTCGTGTAGCTTTGGATTTTTTGACACATTGATGAAAAGATTACTAGCAAAACAAATGATGTAAAACAAGTAATTATTATTATTTACACACAAGTTTTGTTCAAAAGACTTATAACTAGAACTCCTGAAGAGTTTTGCATCCTTTACAGAGATGAGAGGCAATTTGGATTGGATCAATGAGTTAATTCAAATGTACATTGCCTGGATTAAACTAGCTAGTTAGCCAAAGGGGCTTGTCATATCATTTTTTACCGCTTTAATTTTGATAAAAGTAAGGCTAGCATACCTGTAAATCATACAATAGTATATAAGAAGTAAAAAAAAAAATTATTGGTACAAAAAAAAAATGCATATGCCTGTTAAACTAACAAATTACGTATGACAGTAAAAATTGTTTGATTATATACAATATTTAGAATTGCTTTATATGAAATCGAAAATTGTAATATAGAAAATATTATGTACAGAAGATGGAAATTTGTAAGGATTCATTGTGTAACCTTTACCCCAAAAGAGAAATAAATAAATAAATACTTAGAGCGGTCATCCAAGGAAGCTACGGTGCTTTATGATCTCATCGTCATAATTGTTCTAACAATGTGAACAGAATTTTTCAACTCTTTTCAAGGCAAAATTTGGAAGGATGTGTGGATGTACATCATTTATTACCTTACAACGGTTGTAAATTATTTTTTATTCAGGGAGAGTGGTGGCTACAGACAAGAGTAGATTTATTCGGCTCAAAAGAGATATCTATAATGCCTCACTTATTGTGCATTGAATGTTATTTAGATTAATAACTTAATGAAACTTCATAAATTGTAGATTAAGCTAATAATTGATTATAATGTATCATAACTGAGAGGATCTTATAATATATTGTACTTGTACCTTTTTTTAAGGAATTTATGTGCTCTAGAGATTTGCATTACTAAGTCACCCTACCATAAAAAATTATCTTCCCAAAATATTGATTCTTTTATCATCAATATATAAATTTTGACAAGATTAAAGATCATTTAATCATTAGTAACTAATTTAATTTTCTGGAAGATATTTTACTGAATATAATTTTAAACTGGGTGCAAAAAATAACTATATCCTGAAGTTAAGCTCAAAAAAGGGATCATTTTGAGGTGGGTGGAAAAATGGTTTTGTCATACATAAAGATATCGGACAGATATACTACGTTAGCAGGAAAAAAAACAATAAACGAGTTGGTTCTCATAATTGGATTTGCGTAATTCAAAATCAGCAAAAGGATGTTTCGAAGAAACTCTAAAATGCCTTTAAGTTCACAAGTTTTACTGATATCTTTTAACAAATAATGATAAAAGCGGTGAATTCATAATTGAAAAGACTTATTAAACCTTGTAGATCGTATGAAATTATAAATATATCGGTCTATTTATTATATTTTATGTTAGAAAATGAGATATTTTAGAAGAGTTCATTTGTCTTTTGTGCAAGTGTGTGGCTGAACCATTTCACTGAATAAATCTACTATCTCTACTATTTCTTAATCCTGAGAATCCAAATTCAAATTCAGTCAATCTCACACAATTAGACTAAGTTTTTATTAGTGTCAATTGAGAACAACAATCACCTTGTAATTAATTTCTCCTCCCTTACTCGGACTCCCCATATAAATGACCCTTTGCTGCTCTTCCTTCCTCCAAGCAAAAAAATTCTTAGTCACTTGAGAAATTTAACTTTTCTTCTTCAGCCTCAAAATGATTTCCTTTCTTTTGATTCAAGATTTTGGTTTCAGACAGTGTTAATTTTCATGTAAGTTCCTTTCTTATCACATTAATAGACACAAACATTTTCAAACTCAATTACTTATCTAATCACCTTCATATAGAAGAGTTTCCTTTGTGATGGTAATTTCTATATATGATATTTTAGCGTCTTAGTTTTATCTCATTGGCGATCATTGGTTAAACCCATTGTGTGTTGTTTTGATGAACAGATTAATAGAGATTGAAGTGTGGCATTGGTGTTCTGTAATTCAATTTTTTTTTCTTTTGATAACCTTTTCTATCCGAAATTTTTGTCCTCTATTTTTTTTCTCGTATTTTGACTCTGAGTTTTATGTTCATAGGTGTTCATTCGCATAAGTTATATTCTAAGGATCAAATGGATGGGATTTCATTACTGTTGATCAAGTAACGGAGACTCAATTCAGTTTACTAAATCATCCATACCCGTAAGTTTTTTTTCCTAATTAATAAATTTTTGTATAAGTGTGAAAGATTTCTAAGTATGACCAAGTATACTGATTAATATCTATAGTTTTCACAAAGAATTTCCAGTCTTTAATCAATAAATCAATTAAATGATGTTTTATGTTGTTTTTGCCCCCATATTTCTGTATTAGCTTAGATCTGTTTCTCAGAATAAATCTATGCATATATACAAATAGCCACCGACATTTATATGCAACTATAGGACACATACATGTGAAATTATATTGTCTCCTTTCTCTAATTTTTATCTGGTTGTTAATATGCCAATTGAGTGTATCACTAGTTAGCTTTTCATTGAATTTCGTTCTGATCTACTTGAAATTATATGACTAAACTGTTTCATTTTGTGGAGGTGAATAAAAAACTCAAAATTTTCGTTCAATGTAACCGATTAAATGATTGTGAGGGTTTTTTTTTTCCTTTTCACATATATGTTTTAGCTTAGATCTATTACTCATTATGTATCCAGGCATATATACAAACTAACCACCAGCATTTATATAAATCTACAGGATTTCCGTATGAAATTAATGTATCTTTTTTTCCATTTTTGATCTACTTGTTAATTAGTTGCTAATTATAATATCTATCACTATCTATGTTTTAATATGAATTTCATTTCCATCCTATTTGTTCTTGAAATAATTCTTAATTATTCTGTAATTATTCAGCTAAAATAACTTTCTTTTTAATTTATTTTTATTATTATTATTATTATTATTATTTTTTTGCAAAGGTTGAAGACCTCAAAGGTTTTGAAAATGGATGACTCTCCACCTAGGCATCAGAGGCCACAACTTCACAATTTCAACTTGCCTAATGACCTCAAGTGGGAAAGAACAAGGAGCCAACGCTCAGACGTTAATCGAAGACATACTCGGCATGGTCACAGCAGACTTCACAAAAGGTCCGGATTGCCAGCCTCGTCATCGTCATCGTCCGACTCTCGATGGTTACAGCAACAAATATCTGAATCATGTACCGATGTTGTTTTACCTCAATCAGCTCCAGCAGTTCACGAATGGCCCAAATGGATTGGAGACAACCCTGTAGCCCAAGATAACCATATTCTAAAAAGATGTCCCCTACCATCTGGAGAAGAAACCCTTTATAGAGAAAGTGAAGGCTCAAAAACACACACACCATCCAGGACATCATCACACCACCGACAATCTTCTGGAGAAACCCTCCATAGAGATGGTGGTTATGTGTCCTGCAAATCACCGATTCCATCCAGGATCTCATCACATCGATCTTCTAGAGAAATCTCTCGTGTACATAGCAGTTGGAGCTCAAAATCATTTTACCAGTCATCTGGTGGGAGTTCAAGGCCAACAAGGGTGCCATCACAAGGCCATCAATCATCTAGAAGAACTGCTCCCAGAGATGGTGGTGGGAGCTCTTCAAGATCTTATGGACCATCTAGAGAAACCTCATCCAGAGATGCTGGTGAGATATCAAGATCATCTAGACTATCTTCAGCTGGAGAAGCCCATGTCAAATCTAGCAGCAAGATTTTCAAATCACCACCTCCGCTATCGGGGGATGCATCCATCTCTGTGGCTGAAAAACCACCGGATCTGCATATGAAAATCTCAAGATCTAGTGGAGCTTCTTCCCAAATGTGGTCATCTCATGATAGCCGTCACTATGCTTCCCAAACGCTAAATCATAGATCTGATTATGATGAGGATGACAACAACAAGACTAATACTGTCTCCAAAAAAGTGAGTTTTAAGCCTTCAGATGAAATGCCTATCAAAAAGCGTCACAAAGCTTTCTCTTCTGTGAAAATGGATGGCAAAGATGATGATGGTGAAGATGAATTTGCTAAAGAGAAATATATTTATGAAATTATGAAAGAGAAAATGGATTGGGAAGATCATGAAGGGAAAAAATACAAGCGAGAAGATATGTCAATTAAGACCTATGTTTGTTGTTCTAAGAAGGAAGGTGGCCAAAGTAATGAAGAAAAAAAACCTGAAACTATGCTACTGCCAATGAAAAAAAGAAGGGATGGGTTAAAGTATAAACCAATTGATGAAGATGAGGATGCCAATGATTTGGATGCTAAATTTTTGAATCTAAGGGATACAAAGCCAATTCATTCGAATCTTTACCATGGTTTGAACTTGGATGAAAATAACACAACTCCCTCAGCTAAAGACAAGTGGGAGTATTTAAAGGAGCAAAACTATAAGCAAATTGCTGGCATGGAAGGTGAAGAGCACAAAAATAGTGGTAACAAGAGAAACTCTGATCAAGTAATAAACAAAGATGAGGAGCATAACAAGAAAAATGGTGCTGATGTGGAGATAGACAAAGATGAGGGGCAAAACAAGAAAAATGATGCTGATGTGGAGAAAAAGAAAGACGATGAGAAGAAGAAAGAGGAAGGAAAAGGGAAAGGGAAAAAAACATTAAAGAAAAGGAAAAATGACCAACCGGACGTAGAAGAGGAAGAGATTAAGGAACTCAAAATTCCTAAGGTCAATGCACAACTAGCTCCTGACAAGATTGCAGAGGATCTTTTTGTTCTTGGAAATGGATCTAGACCTCAAAGGAAGCACTCATATTCAAGAACACCAAGAGTGCAGAGGGACATTGATGTAAGTTTGTGACTACTCAATAATCTTGATTTATTAATATTTCTGTTTCTTAATTGTTTAATCACCTAGTTTTGTTTCTTGTTATTTTTTCAGCAAGTAACTCCTGGAATGTGTTTAGAGGACATTGAAATGGACCACTACAAAGTCTCTTCAAAAAGTTCTTCAAAGGTCTAATTCAATCTTCTACTATTAAATATTCTTGAAATTTTACACGCAGACACATACTAATTTACAGGAGTTTTATGTTTGCTATTTCGTACATTGCAGAACCATAAGAATAGTAGCAAGAACAACAAGAACAATAAGAAAGAGAGGTATTGAACATCATCCATGGTGTAGTTGTAAAAGGAATCTCCCTGCAAAGAACAAAACATGGATTTTCTATTGTTATATTAATATTGTTGTGTTGTTGTCTTTAAGCTGATTGTTTTTTTTAGACTTTCAACTGTAGGTTCTCGTTTTGTATTAAACTTTATGGTAATCTTTAGTGTTGTTGTGTATCATAAACATGTAATATGTGTATGGAGTTTCTCTTGAGATTATTAATATATATATATATGTATATATGATGTTTGTCAGTTAACTTTTTCATTTTAAGTTATATTTTGTTAATGTGCTTAAAATCTTTACAACTAAGTGAAAAGTATTAGTCGTGCACCATTTGGGTGACATAATCTTTAAAATTAATGATATATATATATAGTAAAATAACTTTGCATCTTGAAATGTTGAATATATAACATGAGAAAAATCTTTCTGCAATAAATGATTTGGGATTTTTATGAGATGTCAAATAAGAGAAAACTCCTAGTTTAAGTATTGAGAAAATTATAAGACATTGGATCAATTATTTTTTGGGCTACCTAATCTATCCCAACAAACTAACCCCGCAAATCCCCCCATTTTTGCCCCCTCCCCCATAGGAATCGATCGTGGGTCCACCAGGAAGGCTGCTCCCCGTAAAACCACTGGGGCAACTCGTGATTCCTTGATCAAGGTTTAAATTTACTATATGGTGCGAAATTAATAATGGGCCCTTGCAAAAGTTTACCAAATGAGTAACAATTACTTGGATTTATATGTAGGGAAAATGAATATATGCATGTACTTTGGATAATTGTGAAATACATTGAAATAATACTAGAACCATATATTCTAATGTTTTAAGAAATACAAGTGCATTGTTATTACTTGGGGACATTTATGGATTCGAATAAGATACAATTACTCTATTTGATTTGTTGTCCTTTTCTTAATCTCGTACCTTATACTACTGAGAAAATTCTTCTTTGGTAAAATGTAGCTGTACTTTTCTTTGTTTGGACCCTTCATCATTTATTTATCTCTGAAGTTTGAGTGAAGAAGTTGTTTTTTTGTTTTTTCCCTGGTGTATGAGCCAAGGGGTGTTTCTTTTTTTTTCCATATACAAAGAAAGATGCAAAATCTCGATAAAATACTTAACCAACCACATTTTATGAGTCAAAACCACCAATTATATTATGTTTCGACCAGAGACGCATACCATCCGGTGGTAATAATGCCTTTAAAACCATTTTGGACCACCTACTGCCAAAGAATCTAAAAAATTATCTACAACATTAGTTTCTTGAAATCATGCTTCACTCCTACTATTCAATAGACTTTCAAAATTTGATGTATATATATCACTAGTTTCAATATTTGATTTATGGTCTATAGTTAAACCAAAAAGGAAGATAACATAGTCCAAACAAATAAAATAGTTAAAAAGAAGGAAATTTCCTCCAAAATGCATGCATATGGAGTGGACTTTAGGAAAATTAGGAAATTAACTAAATTAGTCCAAAATTAACAAGTCTCGTCGATAAACCCTAAGACACAAGGTTTACTTAGAAAACTTACTGTGTGCATTTGCTTCGTTGAGAGACATCGAGGACCAAAAAATTACAGTTCTTCAACTATAAAGACGATCTCTTTCTGATCGTCTCCATGGATAATCAGAAGTTTCATTAAGTAAGTTAACAGCTTTTGCAAGATTTGACACTCTTCAACTGAACCTTGAACACGTTCATTCAAGCCTGCCCGTTAGCAAGACAACTTAATCGCACGTGTGTAATTAAGAGAGAAACTTAGTTTGTCCATAAAACATTGGTCCTTTGTGTTTATATTATTTGTCTTTTCAATCCCATAACATTTATACTACATGAAAGTACATAATATGAATCATTTGACAGAAGAACTACGTAACTTATCTGACATAACTTGATACAATCGGATCAAATTTTGTTTGGTAAACTACAATCAGATAATTAGATGACAATTAAGCTCTAGTTAATTAGTTCATGTAATCAATATGGAGTAGACTATATGTCGACAATATTTAATTTCTTTTTTGACTTCGAGTCTTGATTTTTCCACATATCTAAAAATAAATAAATGACCTCAGCGAAAATCAAACCCTCAATCTTTTGATAATAATCCTTGATTTCCCCAAATCATTAAGGAATAAAATGACACAAAGTTGGTTGTGAATTATTGTGTAACTTACCAACCACAAACAACCCTAATGTACGAATTCAACATGATCATATGATTGATTTTGAAAAAAAAAAAACATGTATTCAGTTACAGAACATTATAATTTACACAAACAAAGCTTTGAAATTAATCATAATTTCAGCTCTTTCATTTTCTGTACTACTGAATAGAAGCCATTTAGATATACCATTGTAAATTAAGTTTGGAAATATCTTCACATTGTTTTACTGCAATCGAACCCAAATGCCACCACTAGGAATATCCTGGTGCACAACAAAGAGCATATAGTATCCCAGAAGCGCTAGATTGGTGGTGCTCGGCGGGCTCACGGTTATATTATATGTTGACTTTCCAATAAATCTGGCGCTTTGTGTAATACTGAGCTCCAGTAATCTGTGATTCATGGACATTGAATGTGTAGTAAAAGAAGGTGAAACCATTGTTATCTTAACCAAATTAGTATTCACCGTTCCGTTGACCGTGAAACGAATGTTGAAACTTCTTCCATACTTGATCCCGGATTGCGACTTTGGTGAAACAATTCGTGGTTGCAAAAAGTCAAAATCCGGATCCAAATAGGACGGCGAGAAGGGTTCCAAGCTCAAACCCTCCATGCGAGCTACTACCACGACAAGGACCCGGCCATCACGAATAGAATCGCAGTGGAATGATACATTCTCGATCTAGTAGACGGGTTTTGTACTTCAAAACGGGCTCCAAATGGTGCATCAGGTTTGTAAATAATCGGTGAAAGAACCGGGTCTTGTCTGAGTTCCCACCCGGCGGTTCCACGGGTTGCCCTGTTGATTATCACAACATTGCCATCGGGTAATAGTTGCATGTCACCCATAACCCTAGCCAAAGGCATGGTCTCCATGACCCATTGTGGGTTCGGGTCGGTTATGATCATCCGACCACACGTGTTCAACGCACCTAGAAAAACCCCACGTAAGGCACTTTGGTATGCACCCGTTGGTGCACCCCCACATACCAAAACCTCGGCCTGGATGATTATTCCTTGAAGATTTTTTTACGGCAAAAGTACACCCGAACCCGTACTCGGATATGACCTCGGGTTACGATCAGGGAGTGTCGGGTACGTCTTCAAGACCGACCCGGTTTTGTAATTGAACAAGATTGCTCGGTTGTTAGCAAAAAAGAACAAATTCCCATCAACATTTTGGATCACCAGTGGGTACAAATTGTTTTCTGCTCCAGGATCATTCGTCTGGCTTAAAAAAGGGAGGGCAAATAGTTTATTTGTAAGTGAATTCTTGGGGTAAAACTCGTAATTGAATTGCCCACGACCACCTATGATTATTTGTCTCTTATCAGGTAAAACATGGTTGGATGCATACCATCTCGCAGCCAACAAGGCATTAGGTCTTTCATTCCAATCACATAATCCCCCGGAACTGCAGGGGTTGAGAACCCTAACGACGTTTCCGCCGCCACCGTTTCCGCCAGTATGGTAGAATGTTCCGTTTGGCATGACGGAACCGGAAGAGCACCAGACATCGGTTAGGACCGTGAGAGGACGGACGATGTTTTTAACAACGTCGTACTCAACGGAATGTGCCGTACAATCCACTGTTCTTGGACCATTTACGCATTTTCCGGCAGGCAAAGAGAGATTGGAAGATGGGCCGAAAGTGGTTTAGTCTAATATGACTACTTTGTCGAAGTGGAGGAGCTGCATGTGCATGGCTGGTATGCCTATATTTGGTTGAAGTGAGGCCCATTGGCCTCCTGATCCGGCCGCGGCAGCTACCAGATTCCGGAAACTCATCTGATGGAGTATTGGCAACAGCATGATAATGAACAGCTGGCTTAAGGGGAAAAAGAGGATTCGATTCATTGGAAGGATATAACCAAGGGTTTTACTTATTAAATTTGGACAATTTTTTGGGTTGGATGAATGATCTGTGGCTGGTCAGTTTGATGCATGGCTATTTTTATAGATGGAAATTTAAATGATTATTTCATTAACAAGGATTTACTAGAAAGTCAACTAAATACGTTCATGGACATGGAAATTAAAAGTAAATCAATCATACAGGTACAAGTCAACAACAGCAGTAGAGAATGTCAAAATCATCTGTTGGGGATTCTTTAAGTTGTTGACGAGGAAAGGGAATGCATTCGAGTTGGTAATTAAATATACCAGAGAAAAAGATTAATTTGGTAGCTATTAAGAATGAGAATGTAGTTAATTAAACCTTAAACAACACGATGGAATGGAATGTCAACCTGGCCTCCATCCTGATGGAATAATTGTCCAACAGCAAGTTGTTTTTTCAGAGTACGTACTAGGTAGAAGTTATGGAACATTAGTTCCGCCAATGGATAATGTATTTATAATTTCTTCTTCTCTAAAAAAATTAAGAATCTAGCAGTAGTCGTAATAGTACGTATTATTCCTAGATTATAGTAATCTAGATGCATTAGGTAGTAGCAAGGGAAACACAATTACATTTGTACACGACGACTTTAGACAGTTAAGGTTGTTGTAATTGCAAAAGTTGGTGGAGCATATTATTTTTCAAAGTCTCGTACTCTCATGAATTAATAGAATTTATAAGGTTACATATAAAATGTAAACGTCAGCTATATGAATCAATAATGTATATAAATCGGGTCGTCCTCAAGCAAATCAAGAATTTTGCAATTTTTTTACCTTCGTCTATTCAACAGAGAGAAAACAGTTAGTTTAAAGCGTGATCAATTCTGTAACTAGAATATCCTCAAATATATTCTTATCACTCTCTATAGGACCTTTCCATTAAATTTTCGCCTGGCGTAATTATTCTCTATAGATACTGTAATATATATATATATATATATAACAATGGTTATAAAGAGTGATTGTAACAATTTTTTAAGAGATTTCGTATTCCGGATTTTCCAAAGATGCGATGTAATTGTCACACGAAATTAACCTTCTTAGAGGGGAAGAAGAAAAAACTTCTTAACTTGTTAATAGTTCACCTTGTATAATTAAGTTTTTTATTTTAGAAAGTCAAAATTAATTTGGTGTATGAGATTCTTTAGTTGAAGCGTTAGAATCACGAAATTCTTTATCAGGGAGCTCGGAGTTGGAAAATTTATTGAGAGGAGAAGAGAAGAGCTGGCAGTTGTTATTTGTGAACACATTTTTTCTTAGTAATAACATAGGGAATCCCATGCCACCCAATACCAACCTCTCAACAAATTTTCGGTGACGGATTTAATTAAGTGCGAAATCGATGGATGCAGAATACATAATAAACTCGTAAGTGCGGCAGAATTTGTTTTTCTTTTTTCATGAAACCTCATCAGTCACTTCAACAAATTAACTTATTAAGTTGTCTCAAGTTTGTTTAGTAGTAACAACACCAAATCACAGGAAATATCATTCTCGCATGGATTATACAACTAGAGGGGCAGAGGAACATTCGCAATTAAACAATAATCCTGCATATTTCTATTCATGTGTATCTCAGATATTTACGATTAGGGAAGGGGGGGTATTAGGCTATATTAACTAGTTAAAGTTTAGAAGCTCACCAAAAATGTCCTCCATTTGTCTCAAAATAATTTTATACTTTAAATTTTCACTTTTAGTTCAATTTGAACTGAAATTAAAAATCTAAAATAGACAAAAATTAATTCGGGACTAAGAGAGTACCTTTATATTAATTTAACATAATAATTTAATCCAAAGTATACTGAGTTAACAAGAATGGCATGTCATGTAAAATTAAAGAGTTGGTCGGAATATTTCGGATCGGTGCAATGAGTCCTCATGGACATATAGCTTTCGAAATATTATTAATTAGGAGCTGGTGAATCCAAGGCTTCAATTTCATCAATGCTAGATAGGGGCAATCTTTATGCTCTTTCTACATAACTTAAAGCAAAATAATTTGGGTATGAATATAATTTCTCGGAGTGTAATGTGCGAGTAAATCTTCAGTACAGCCGTTGTACCACATCAGTTGTACATCCTATATACAAAAACGTGAAAGGTAATATTTTTACAAGAGAGAGAGAGAAATTCATGAGTTCCAAAAAAATCAAATATTAATCCATATTAGTTGGTTGCACTAAAAAGGTGGATACAAATTTAGAACTAATCCATGATTTATATACGAAGAAAAATATAATAAATCTTAGTAATATTTAAAACTCATTGAAAACTTATGTTAGTCTTAGCTCAAAATGACGAAAAACTTTGAAGCATAATTATCGTAGAAAGAGAGTTTATGAGCAGATAGCCAAAGTAGCCGCCAACAATGTAGGATTATACACATCAAAATTTTCAATATAATACTATTGCCCGAAGAAGTTAGGGACCTCCTAACTAGCATTCCTGTCCAATTAATGCCTTCAATGGCGTGATTATATAGTCAACAAAGAAGTGAAAAGTATAAATGGATAACACAAGGTCGACGGAGGGGTTCGGGTCTTTATGGAAAGAGCATGCAGTACATAAATGAGCTGTTAGATGGGATAAAATTTCGATGCGTAGTTGTTGAAATATTTATCCCACACTAGATGTTAAACCCGCGCGCGATGCGCGGGGTTTATTTATATATATTATAAAAAATCAATAAAAAAAATATAAAAAGTGTAAAATGTATTTGAAGTCCATATTAAGATACATTACACAACTAAAATTAAATAAAGGCGTAATTGTAAAGATAAAATAATGCATATCATTTGAAATGCAAGTATTCACTTGATTTTTATTGAAGGAGAAGAACTGGACAATAACACTCATAAGCAGAGTAAAATAAATAAGATTGTATTAATTTTACACATTGAATGAAAAGATAAAATGATTGTACGCGTCAAATAAATAATGAAGTAATTATCAGTAGTAGATGGTAAATTATGTGTGACTGAAGTGTGAAATTTAAAATTTTTATGGTTATTTTGTTGGAAATAAAAATTCTATGGTATTGTTTGGCCCAATGCTTAATATTTTAGAGCAACAAATGTAGAGTTAAAATTTTTGCCCTTTAATCCCTTTTTGCTATAACAATAGAAAATAATAATTAATGAAATTATAGGTAAAAAAAACATAAATTTAATAACGTCTAAAAAAGAACCCTACAACATCATTTTGCAGAAGAACATACGGGAAAAAAAAAATCATATATAACCTTAATTAACCATTACCTCCCATGCCACACGATCGACTCACTATTAGTTCATCACTTTCAGAACAACAAACCAGCTGTAGCGCTAAAGTTTTTGCCCTTTCATCTTTGGATTTCAGCTTGTTTTGGGAGGGGGAAATTTTTACAGCATTGGAACATACTCATGGTTTTGTGTGGCATGTATAAATAGAGATAAATTGGAATTGATGATAATTGATTATGAAAAATTTCAGTGATAAAGATAAAGTTTATAACAATTTTTGAGATATTATTAAGGAAAGATTATATTTATTTGGGTAGATATGATATTACACAAAAAAATGCATTGGTTTGAAATTCAAAAGATAACATTTAGTTATAGTTAAATCCCATCATTTTAGTAATAATTGAAGGCAAGTTTTGTACCTTTTTTTTTTATTGGCAAAAAATACAGAGTCATGTTTTTAGGAGAAGATTTTAAAGATAAAATTAATGTTGAATGATTGGTTTTTTTTTTTTTGAATAGTAGTCTATTGATTTACATGATTGGAAGGGAGTTTTTTTTTTAGAGAGATTAATTAAATGAGTCCAGTAGTAGTTTTGGGGATTCTTTTGGGGAGGGAATAATTCTGGTGCATTAATGTTCATTAATTTTGTCCATTAAATTTAATTAATTTTTATTTTCCTATTTTAAACTATAGTTTTAAATGCCATTTGATAAAACTTTATTTACATAAAATTTGAAGGACTATTAGTATAATTGTTGTAAATATTTTTTGATTCAACCATTAGAAAAATGGCACATAGGATAAAATCCTTTAGAATTCTTTTTTGTTTTCTCTTTCTGGTTTCTCTCTTAGTATAATACTATAGATTGGTGTTTGGAGACACTTTGTATCAGTATATAAGCATCATGGGCTATTTCCCTCATTGCCAATTGGTTTTGAGGTGGAACTCCATGGGTTTCTATATGGTATCAGAGCGGGCTCGGCTTGTGGTGATTTTAGGCCCACGATGTTATTCCGTGGCCCAATTTAAGTCCGCGACGTTATTTCGCGGCCCGTGATGTTATTCCACGGTTTATTTCCTGATCCTGGTGATTTAGTCCAAACCCGTTGGGCTTGAGGGGGAGTGTTGAAGTATTTATCTCATATTGGTGTCTGGAGACACTTTGTATCAGTATATAAGCACCATGGGCTACACCCCTTATTGCCAATTGGTTTTGAGGTGGAACCCCATAGATTTCTATAGTTGTCTCTTATTATTTTCATTTGACGCGCTGTTGAAACCTGACTTGATAAGGAGATTCACCCACATAGTGTAATAATTTTAGGATATTAAACTTCGGCTTCTTTCATTGTAAAAAAAAAAAAAAAAGTATAAAAGCCGTGAATTGAGTGAGTTGTGTAACTTTTGATATATATAAAAAAAAAGAGTTGTGTAACTCGTGGTAATTAGCACAAGTGACTTTATCTCTACACTGATTTTTTCTCAATTCTTTTTTTTTTAACATAGAGAAGGATACCAATTTCAGAACCTAAGAGAAATCCTAAGAACCTAAGAGAAAGATACCAATTTTTATAAAATTTATAATCAACCAAAACAACGCAAATTCCGGATGAACGATCTATAAATGTTCCTTACAATCCAAGATTTCGCCATTTGATGTAAGTTGACTATCACGCGCAACTTGATTAACGAACTTATCTTTGTATCGTTGGTTGAATAATTCATATAATTCCAGCTTGAAATGAGACAGAGATACAACACTACATCTTATATATAAACGAATATGAAAGACTGCTCAACCCTTACGTGTGAACAACAGAACAGGTGCATGAAATGAAACTATAATTAATCAAGGAGAATATTGACTGACGAGATACCTTGAGATGCAAGATTTGGTTATAAAATTAAACATCTACCACCACAACAGCCTCTTGTGAATAGATATATATATATATATATATATATATGAACACATTATTAACAATTCATATACATACATCTCACCACGCAATAGCCTAATTTTATTGTTTGTATTCTTTCAATCCCCAAAGTTAAATTACACTAGCTATGAAAATGACTATCTAATATTTTAAAGATTTAATCACAAAAGGACTACAAACAATACATACTTTTATTCAAGCCATTAAGGTATAATAAAATGATACAATTGAGTAGTCTTGAACTGTACAACTTGGGTGGCAATAACATTCAAGTGAATACATTATATAAATTATTTTTGGAATATTTCACACTGCTTTATAATTAATTACAAACTTCTTCTCTCAAGTTAATTTCCATCGTGAAGAGACAAATGGATTGTGCGACAGTAAAAGATGGAGATTCTCCTCATATTTTTTTTACAGCAATTGGACCCAAATACCAACACTAGGAATGTTTTGGTGCACCACAAAAAGCATGTAGTACCCTTGAGGCGCCAGATTGATGTTGGGTGGCGTAGTGACAGTAATTTGATATGTTGACTTACCAATAAGTCTGGCACCTTGCGCAACACTTAGCACCAACATCCTTTGGTTCATGGACATCGAATGTGTAGTAAAAGAAGGTGAAACCATTGTTACCTTGACCAAATTAACATTCACCGCTCCGGTAACCACGAAACGAATAACCAAAGGTTGATTATAGTGGATCACGAATTGCGAAACAGGTAAAATGATCTGGGGGCGTAATGGAGCAAATGCCGGATCCAAATAGGAGGGCGAGAAGGCTTCCAAACTCAAGTCAGTTGGATAGGGTGTACCTTTATAAACGTAACCACCGTGAGAGCTACTACCGCCTACCAGGACCCGGCCATCGCGAAGTAAATTCGCCGTGGAGTGGTACATTCTCGGTCTAGTAGAGGGGTTTTGTACCGTAAATCGGGCTCCAAAACGTGCGTCAGGATTGTAGATAACAGGTGAAAGAACCGGGTCTCGACCGAGCTCCCACCCGGCCGTTCCACGAGCCGCCCCGTTAATTATTATAACACTGCCATCGGGTAACAGTTTCATATCTCCCAGAACCCGAGCTAGAGGCATAGTTTCCATGACCCATCGTGGGACCGGATCGGTTATACTCATCCTACCGCACGTGTTTAAAGCGCCCATAAAAACACCTCTTGCAGCATTTTGGAATGCACCTTTTGGCGCACCCCCACAAACCAACACCTCAGCTTGAACTCTTCCTTGAAGATTTTTCAATGGCAAAAGTACCCCTGAACCGGTACTCGGGTACGACCTCGGGTTACCATCAGGGAGAGTCGGATATGTCTTCACAACCGCCCCGGTATTGTAATTAAGCAGAATAGCCCGGTTGTTGGCGAAAATGAATAAAGTGCCATCCACATTCTGAATGACCAAAGGGTATAAATTGTTTTCCGCTCCGCGATCATTTGTTTGGCTTAGAAAAGGAAGGTTAAATAGTTTATTCGTCGCGGCGGTCTTCGGGTAAAATTCATAGTTGAATTGCCCGCGACCGCCGATAACTATTTGTCTGCCACCTGGCAAAACATGATTCGACGCATACCACCTTGGAGCCAACAAAGAATTAGGTCTTTCATTCCAATCACATAATCCTCCAGAAGGGCAAGAATTGAGCACTCTAACCACGTTTCCGCCGAGACCATTTCCTCCGGTTTGGACGAATGTTCCGTCCGGCATCACCGAACCGGAAGAGCACCAGACATCGGTTTGGACCGTGAGAGGACGAAAGGTGTTTTTAACAACGTCGTACTCAACAGAATGGGCTGTACAATCTTTTCCTACTGGGCCATTTACGCATTTCCCACCCGGCAAAGCGAGATTGGAAGACGGGCCAAAAGTGGTTTGGTCTAATATGGCTACTTTGTCGAAGTGGAGGAGCTGCATGTGCATGGCTGGTATGCCTATATTTGGTTGAAGTAAGGCCCATTTGCCTCCGGCAGCGGAAGCCACCGGATTCCGGCAACACGTTTGATGAAGTACTGGCAGCAAGATTATCAAGAGCTGCAAGAAGGCAAAGGAGAGGATTGGTGTTCGATCCATTGGGACCGATTAAATTATAAGGCTGGCTCTTTGTTTGTTTTTTTTTTTTTTTTTTTTTTTACTTTTTTGGACACTTTTTTGATTTGATGATGCTTGTGGAGTTGTGACGACTGAATTTGTTTGATGGGCTATAAATAGATGGAAAATTAAATAAGCAGTTCATTCGGATTAGATACAAAGTCAAGAAGTTCATTCTCTTGGAAAATTAAATTAATTGTAGATCATGATTAGAGAGATTGAATTTGAGTTAATGAGTATTAGAAAATATAAGTTGGTAGCTGAGAATGGTCGATCAAAAGAACTCAATCCACGATAAAATGTCATTTGTCAACTGTTCATCTCTATCCTTAATAAATTTGATGGAATCATTCCAAGTTGTTAATTAGTACTGTTTTTCAATACGCTAATTGGTTGTTAACTTGTTATGGTTATGGAACATTATTCTGCCCAACACGAAATGTAGTTCCTTCTTCATCTTTTCTTTCCATTTCTTTTTTCTAATCCTTCAATTATATTCATAATAGTTGAGGAAAACTTTTATTTCCGTAATCCTGAAAAAAAAAAAAGAAAAAAAGAAAAAGGAAGCCGTCTTGCATCTTTGATAAACTACAAACGGTAAACTTTAGTTAACTACTTATTACAATAAACAAGCCCAACTCCAGTTAGCTTGTCTAAAAAAATACTCAAACGTAAAGTTTTTGGTTTCATTTCATATGTACTTTACATTCAAAAGAGAAACCGGAGCTTAAACCATTAGTTGTAACTAGCAAATCTTAGACCATTTTTCAAAACTCAAAAAAAAAAAAAAAGAACAAAAGTTTCTGGATGAAAGTCCTTATGGAATAGTGTGAATTAGGTCCAAAACCTGCCTCAGATAGAAATGCAAATGATATTAAGATTGAAAATTTTGAATACCGTGTGTTGTATAGTATAATGTATGATTTTTAAGAAGTCCAATTTCTTCAGTTGAAGCGTCAATATCAAACAAATATTAATGAAACTAATCTTTGTTGCGTATGATCATTAATCTCTTTAAGGATAGAATAAACATATTGATCAGATCGTAGGAATATTTCTGATCGGTGTAATATAAATACTCATTGACAAATTACGCAAGTACTAGTTCCGAAATTCGACTCTTGAGAAACTTTGACATTTTGGTTGTATTGTAACGTAGACTCGTACGGCTGTTCACTGATGTTTAATTTCATCCCTTCCTTCAACATATTTAACTCATCGATCTCATTCCTTTTCTCTTTTTATTCTTTTTCTTTGGGTGAGAATGGCATGTTGTAAATTAATGCCCTTATATATATCTAAGCTAATCAGAATTATTCGTGTCTAATTCTTTTTCCAATTCGAATGAAAATTAATTAGTACGAACGAGAAATGAGCCCCATGATGACACTATTTTTTATAGTTTCTGCATATCAAAAAAATGTTACTCCCTCCGTTCCAAAATAAGTGTCGTTTTAGTAAAATAGAAAAATTCCAAAATAAGTGTCGTTTTCGGAATCCAATGTATTTTTTGTCAAAAGTTTCCAAACATACCCTCAAAAGTAATAATATTATTGGTAAACATTTATTTTAATGGGGTTAGTTGAGGATATTTTAGTAATTTAACTACCCTATTTAATGATTTTTTAAACTGTGTGCAAACTCTAGAATGACACTTATTTTGGAACGGAGGGAGGGAGTACTCTAATTGAAAGTTTCAAAAGTTCCGCATATTGGAACCCTAACTTTGGTGAAGTTCATGAAAACCGACCCAAAGAAAGTCAAATGGAAAAAGCTGGCACTTGTTATTATATATACCTAATTGTGAAGATTAATAAAATCATGCAGATGGTTGAACACTTCAAGTGACAACCAAATTTGTTCTGTTGGAAGTTGGAACAAAGGTTTTGTAGAGATATAATCAAACTTTACACAAATTTCAAGTTTCGTAGTACAAACAAAATCAACAAGAGGAAATGAAGTGAATGAAAATTTAGTTAAGAATTTACTACCAAAACGATGTACATCTAAGATTTGTTCCTTGATGTCACTGTGTTCACTTTCTCTGATTAAGCGATTCTAACTAGATTGGTGCGACAAATTCTTGTTCCCTTAATTCCTGTATGGCTTTAGTGCTTCACCAAAGTCAGAGTTTTTACGGATTGTGAAATTTTAGTGTTTTACCAAACTCTTCGATCTCTACCAGTCGAAACACAACAAGTAGTTAATTCCCTTAGGAATTTAATGTCCCGTTTTGAATATTGTTGTCAGATTAAAGCCAACAGAACACAAATTCGTGATTTACATAATTTAGCGTATATTCGAATGCAATGTAATAGTATATGTATTTCTTAATGTAATAGGTACCATTTCAAAAAAAAAAAAAAATTGTATTAGTTTGGCTTGTTACTAAACCCTCCTAAAGTCACAAAAGAAATTTAGACCATACTACATATTGTGCTGATTTTTTTATTTCTAATTATTGTTATTATTTTTTAGTTTTATTCTTTTGGAAACAGACATCATAATGTGGAAAAGAGAGCAGATTGCAGTCATGGGGCCAAGGTTAACGTTATTGCCATACTAGGAACGTTTTTTTTTTTTTTTGGGAGGGGGTGTTGAACAAATTGGGCAGGACCCTAACTCCCTAAGTCATGGGATTAATAAAAAATGCTTCATTCTCTACTGTTACTTGAACGAAGCTCGGGCTACATCAAAAAAATATGTGCCCCTATCTAGGTTTAGTGCATCTTTATTCTCTACTATGAACGTTTTGATAATTAGTTCTCTACCTACTTTTAAAATAAGTACCGTACTACCTTATTTTAAGGAGTGAAAGTATATCTTCTTTTATGGTACTACTCCCTCCATTTCAAAATATAAGTCTATTTAGCCTCTACATTTAAACTAAGAAGACAATTATTTAATGATTAATTTATGTGTTAAATGTTTATTTTACCATTCATTAATTGTTTTGGAACTATAACCAAAACTAAATGAAAATTAGTTAACATGGGACAAATTTGAGAAATTAATCTTTAATTTACCTTGAAATCTTAAAACAACTTAGATTTTGAAATAGTTTATCAAATTTAAAACGACCTATATTTTGAAAATGGAGGGAGTAATTTGGTATGGTAAATCACAACAACAATTAATAGTATGTCCTGCCTCTTTCAAGCTGCTAGACAAGGCAAAGGAGAGGGATCGGTGTTCGATACATGGATACGTAAGTACACCACATTTAGCTAGGGCTTTGACAGATATTAGTTGGGGTGTTAGGAAAACAGACTTTAATGGTGTGAAATGCTTAGTTCGATGACCATAAATAGATGGAAATTAAACGAGTGTTCTCTGTGATTATTACGCATTTTAGAAAGTCAATAAACCAAGAGATTATTACGCATTTTGCTACCCTAAATATTTTTGTGAGTTAGAGAAAATATTTTGATAAAACTAAAATTTTTTATACACACTTTGAATATTATAAACATCACGCTTTTGCATCAATATAAGATTTTATCACATGATGAAATTCATTGCTAGCTAGTCTCTTCCTTATATTACATACTGCAAGTCTTTGTAACAATTTAAGCATTTTTAATTAATATACAGGTACTATTTCAAATATATATATATATATATATATATATATATATATATATATATTGCAAGTCTGTAAGAGCATCTGTAGCGCTGCACTTTCTTGCTGAAGAAAGCCTCTGACGACGCATCAAATCAGCAAATCCAAGCAGCAAAATGTTATAGCTACTACAGCAGCGCACAGCAGCAAACCCCACGTTCTTCCCTTCCCCCCTTTCCCCCTTTTTTCTTTTTCTTTTTCTTTTTTGGTTACTTTTAAATTGCTTTTATAAGCCCATACAATTATATATTTTTTTTGCCATTATTGATGTACTTAAAGTTGTAGAAACTTAATGAATAATCTTAATTTAATTATTTTAAATATAATATTTATTTTCCATTTGTTTTAATTCGATAATTTAATATATTCATTTGCGATAATATATGAATTTTATTTTTATAGTTATTAATCGATTAACACAAATTTTATTACTTATTACTCAGTTGATATTAAAATAATTATTTTCATATTGAATAGATATATAATTCCAAAATAAAGAAAAAATTTATTTTGGTTAATATATTAATACAAATAATTTAATTGGGTTTTTTTTTTATAAATTAGTAAAGAATGATAGAACGAGAGAATATATAAGAAATATTCTACATTAATGTTAAAATTGGTGTTGTGACTCGGAGGAGATAACACTGTAATATGCAGCAAAACAACAAATTTGATTATTTGGTGCGCAGAAAAAAATGCAACCGCTACAGATGCTCTGACTACCAACAAACACTACTAATTCTAATATTGAACCATTTTGCTGTATGAGATATCTATAGTTTCGGTCACAAAATAATGCTGGGAAGCAAACAAACTTGTAAGCCCGCCCGGTTAAAATATAATTGGATTTTCTCCAGTTTTGTCTGGGCTTTATCCCAGATCCCCTGACGGATTCTTGAAGCAAACTTGAAAATTCCCTATTATTGGGCCTCATCCAGTTAGTATATGGGCTCTACCCTCTTCTATCCCAAGTACTCATAATAGCCCCAATAATGGGCAGTTTGGATTTTGTCCTGCTGTTGGTGATGTTGTACATTAGTGAGCTTCTGTGTTTCATATGTGTTTCGAGATAAAATCAACTAAAACACATATCGTAAACTAAAAAATACTCCCTCCGTCCCATAATTATTGTCCAGTTTTACTAAAATAAAAGATTTTATTTTTTGTCAAACTTAACTATATTTTACCTTAAACAACCGCATATACCCTACATAAGTAATTGTTTAACCACTAAAATTTTATGGATAATGTTTTTTACTAAGGACAAATGTGTAACTTGATCCAAAAAAAGTCAAATTGGACAATAATTTTGGGACAAAATTTTTTAGGCAAAGTGGACAATAATTATGGGACGGAGGGAGTAGTATTTTTTTCAAACTATTGCCTGATTTGGTTTTTGACAAATTTTAAGGTATCTCGAGAAATTTCATAGCCTAAGCCCAAAATAGGATCCAAGCCCACGGTCCAGATAAAGTTCAAGGGATTTAAGATGGTATTCTTTCTTCTTTTTTTGGAGTAGATGTTTATCTGAGCCTGTACTAAGATTTTCACTCAATTTTGTGGGGGATATTTAGCCGGAAAATTCATTTAAGGTTACTTAATGCCTCAAATATGAATTTATGATGAAGAATAAGAATGACTTTCAAGCTTATTATACCGTAGCTATAAAATATTAGTAACTTTGTGATTTCGATAGATGACATAATTGATCGAAAAGTTACTTCAAATCTGAATTTATGATTGAGAGTAAGAATGATTAGGAACTTATTTTCGGTAGATAATTGGCAAATGATTACAGGATACTTGGAAAAAAAAAAAAAAGAGAGAAGAAACACTACACTCTCCATCTTCTGATTGAATTCAAAATTCAATTTTAATCTATTTTTTAAGGACGAAGAAAATAATATTAGCACTAGTACTAATTAACTTTAGCTTCAGTTGGATACCTAGATCACTGAACCTCTCTCCGGTTCCATCATCCACCCCCAACCCCCACCCCCACCCCCATCATCATCCATCCCCAAAATGTAATGTAATGGCATAAGGATTATTGAAAGACAAGAAAAAAGTACTACTCACGCTTTCCCACTCCCACCTCATCACGTTCTGTTCTCTCTTTTTGACCTGAAAAATAATCTTATTTTTTACTTTCTTCCTACAAAATCCACCCCCGTTTTATTTTAATCTTTTAAACTATCTTTCTCTATTAGCAACCGTCTCTGTTTTCTTCCCTGAACCTCTTCCCCAACAAGCCATCTTCCTTTTCTCTCTCACACACTCACACACTACCCCGTCTTTTTCTCTCTCTAGAAACTAGAATCCTTTTCTGCTATCTGCTATGGTGCATGGATTGAAACTAGAATCCTTCCTCTGATTCTTTTCTCTTTGAATTTGGAAAATATCCAAAATTTTTAAAACAGTCTGTTTCATTTCATTCACCCATTCTTTCTCTCATTTTTTCCTGCAAATTTGAGAAAAGGTTGAAACTTTGATAGAGGTTTCTACTTCTATCAATGGCATCGACGGTGCCGGCGAAATCTCAACCGCTCCACAATTTTCCCTTGTCGCACTTGAAGTGGTCCAGCGGTCATCAGCGTCCTCGGTCTTCCTCCGCCGCGGCGAGGCTTGCGTCTCCTTCTCCGCATCGATCGCCGCCGTTCAGTCATGGTTCTCCTCAGCATCATTCTCCACTCCGGCAATCTGTTCCGGCGATTCAATCTCAGTCCCGCGGCGGGGAATCGACTTCCGGTACGTCTCCGGTGAGAGGAGGCGCCGCCGGCTGTGGCGAAGATTCTGGGCTGCTGGGTCAAGTGCGTCAGTCTCCCTTGCGACCTGGCGTTAGCGATGACTCGACTGCTCCACTGTCAAGCCAATCTCCGATCTATGACGGCGGTAAGTCTGAGTCTTCTCATAGGATTGGGAAACCTGTAATTGAATACCGGAGGCATTCCAGGAATTCTGTTTCATCGAATGGGAGGAATGGAACCTTTAGATCCTCCTCGGTTGATCGAGATGATTCAGTTGTGGGGAGGCCGGATAAAAAATTGAAGGCGGCGGCGGCGCTGGAGACGGATAACAAAGAAAGCAGGTCATCGAAAATTCTGATTAAAATTAAGCCCAATACCAGCAAGTTGGCTGAGGAAGTTCAAGGTGAAGAGGAGGGTAAAAGTGTAGACAATGAGGAAGAGGGTAAACTGTTGGATGCTTTTGATGATGAAGAACCGTTGCCGAAGATATGGAATTTGAGGCCAAGGAAGCCGATAAGAAAGTCACTGAATTTGAACGGAAGTGGATTTAAGAACGGTGGGTTAGGGATGCAGGAAAAGAGGTCCCAATCCCCGCAGGTGAACCCCTGTGGCCACAATAATAGATCGGACAATCAGAAGAAGGAGAAAAGGAAGATTAACTTCTCACTTTTGCTTTCCAGAGAAGAAATTGAAGAGGATATGTATGCTATGTTTGGATCGAAAATTACAAGAAGGCCTAAAAAGAAGCAAAAGATGGCTCTTAAGTTGCTAGATGTGAGTTATATTGCACTGTTGTTTTATGTAATTTTATTCTCAAAACTTGGTATTGTTTCTTGAACTATTGAAAATTTAATTCCTGCTTTTGTTGTCTGCAGAATATTTTCCCCGGTGCTTGGTTGTCATCTGTGACTGTGGATTCCTATAAGGTCTCGGAACATCCAGCAAAGGTATGATCTTTGATTCCAAATTGCAGCTTTTGAAACTGTTGCATGGTTTTGTGAGTATCTCATTTAGAATGATTTTTGTGTTTTGCAGGCTTAGATTAGTTAACCTTTTGCAAGATTGTCCGAGGTAGCTTGAGGCTTGGATTTTGTGATGCTTTCCCTTCACACCGGTAGAAGTGAAGTGACTTGTAAAGATGAATTGGAGGTTTATTTGATTTGAAAGTAGTTGTCTTCTTCACGTTTTACGGCTTTCATTATGCTCTTTTCTTTTTAGACCAGAAAGCATTAGGAAAAGGATCTTGTTCTTAATTTATCAGTAGTTGCAGATCAGATGTACAGTTGAAGTTTAGACAACTTAATAAAAGTTTTTCCATATCTTTATGTCATGCTTTTGGGATGGAACTTCCTTTTTGTAATGTAGTATTGCTTTCTTTTTTTTTTCCTGTGTGTTTTCTTTTCCTCTCATTTTGTGGCATTTCTCCCCACTGTTAGATCTTTGTATGTTCTACTGATGGATGCTCCCATCTGAGAACCTTTAAGATTGTATGTGTTTTCAATTGGTCTGGTTTCATCTTGGTTCTAGTTGGCAACTGATTTGCATTCTTTACTACTGACTTAGCACTACAATCGGCTATCAACTGCGTTTCACATATGCCTTCTGTCTTAAAAAGTGGGGAGGAAATGAGAATTGAATGAATAGCTTCACAGTGTTTGAGCTTATTTCTTTGTACTTTCTGCCTCATTGTTGCAGATACTTAAAAGTTACTATTGCCATTTCTGTTGTTACTTGAAAGGTTAGCCAGGATTTTAATTATCTTAAGATTTGAGATGCTGAATTATCAAGGATTGGACAGTGTGATGTGGTGCTTGCAGCTGATTACCATGCTAGTTGAATGTGTTTTAAACTTTTTGTGGAGGAAATCTGTCAAGTCAGATTGTAGCTAACTTGGTTATCTTGGTAGTATACGTTGTTCAACTGATTTCTTTAAACCTTGTGTTCTTTACTGCTTATCAACGTAAGTAATGTCAGTTAGAAGTATCCTAATTGTACATTGGAATGATAAACTGAGAAGAAATACTGCAACCTTTTCAATACTACCATGCCTTTTACATGACTGTTTGATAATGGTTTTGCTTCTGCTGGAGTTAGTTTTCTTTTGTTTAGGGATATTACTGAGAAGTCTAGAATGCTATTTCTCCAATGTTTTTTCAAAGTATCATATGTTCATACCAAATCCCGTGTCTTTACGAGTGCTTTTGGTCTTGAACCTATGCAACAGTTGCTTTGAATATGTTACATGCCAAAGTTTCATGTTCTTGCCTGTTGACAGGGCTTTCTCCTCTGATTCTCTTTTTCTTGGGTGCTTTGTTTCATTCCCTCTTTATAGTGGGGTGATGTTTCTTCAGCATTGTTGACGATCTGCCCAACAAGTTTTGTGTGCATAATGCATATTGAGTGAGTGAGTGAGTGGTTGACTCTTTGACTTGGGATGCTCTTATTGTTGCCATTAAACATGGGAAGAGAGGTAGAACTAATTGGTCGTGAATCCATCTTTCCTGTCAGCTGCCTGTACTGGATTCATGACTTCCTGGATACCTTTCTGTATATACTCCCAGTTGGTGAATTCCGTTCATATTTGTGTCATCTGTCTGTATGAGGTATCAAACGCATCCTGGACAGGTGATCATATTATGTTCTGTAGGTTTCAATAGATGATGGTCATTTACAGCCAGGTTGGGATATTCACGGGAGCTTGTAACCCTCTTTTTGTTGGAACCTTAAAACTCCCTCTGGAGAACACTTATAAAAAGGTGCAAGAGTTATACTCTCAGCAAAGCAAAGTTGGTAGAGGATTATAATCTGGTAGAGGCTCAGCCGAACCAGAGACCATGAGCAGCCTGATTCCCGGACATCTCAATTTTCGCCTGTTGCAGCCTGATTCCCGGACCGTCGTCTCAATTTTCACCGTTGGGGAATTGACGAATGGAATGGTCAGTGGTGCACCACCAACTGGAAAACGTCAAGCAGGAGCTTCTTGCAGGCAATAAATAGCAAGGATGCTTTGCTTGCCATGGGGGTTTAGTTAACTTTTTTCTTTATGGAGTAATTATACCGTTTAGTTAATTCTATTCTTTCTTCCCGTTGATGTAGAATTGTACTCCCTCCGTCTCTTAATTATTGTCTAAGTTGGGCTTTCAATTCTAGTTCAAATTGTACTAAAAGTAAAATCTCAAACGGGACCATAGTTTTGGGACAAAGGGAATAAATCTTAACAAACTCCCCTATTTAAAATGGTGCCGTAATAACTGAATTTTCTTGCAGACACCATATAATATAACCCATATTAGATTCTCATTTAGTCTTAACAATTTGATCAAACTCTTCATTAGTTTGTTTAGTTTTCTCTTGTCCCATAATTATAGTCTTATTAGTCGTAGAACTAATGTACCTCTTAACAGTTGGAACTAAAATAGTTCAATAAAATAACTCAATCGGGGACAAGCGTTCTTTCAGCAGGATTTCAAGCAATGGATAAGGAGCAACTTGGATGCAGAGGACTTCAAATGGAGGGCCAACTTCGGAGTTACATGCTGGACGTTGTGGAATGTGCGAAATGATAGAGTTTTTAATGGCATGATCATGAATGTGAATAACATCACCAGGTCTGTTGTGCATAAATCAGACGAGATAGATAGAAGTCAGAGACTACTTGTGTGGAACAGAAGAGCAAAAAGAAGGGTCAAACAAGGCTGGACCAAACCTCCTCCAACTTGGTGTAAAATGAACTGTGATGGGGCTGTTTGTACAATCTCCGAGAAGGCTGCTGTAGGAGGTATTTTGAGAGATACTACAGACCGTTTTATGTTGGCGTTCAATAGAAACTAAGGGACATGTTCCATAGAGACGGCGGAGTTGCGTGCTATTCTTCTCGCCATGCAGGTAGCAAAGCAACAAGGATGTACCAAGTTGCTGGTAGAATCCGACTCTTCATTGGCGATAGAAATGGTAAATCGCCTACGAGAGACGTCTACGACACCCCTTGATCTTGAATTAAGGGAGATTTTTAATCTTTTGCAAGTTAGTTGGGAGGTGCAATTTATGTACACAGCTAGAGATAATAATATGTGTGCAGATTCCCTCGTCAAGTAAGTTTTGGAGATAGATAGGGGGTTATATTTTTTTGATGTTCCCCTGCACTTCATTAGTTTGCTGTTAGAAGAGGACGCAAAAACGTCCAATGTTTAGTAGTAGCATGAAATTATGCAGTCATTAGGCTCTGTTGTTTACAAAAAAAAAAAAAGAAAAAAAAAGGCTCATTTTACCAAAAAGGAGGGTATTTATGTCAATTTAAAGACACATAATCAGACGATAATTTCCCTAAATCCAAGTTCCAAGGTCAAACAAACACAAAAAAATTAAATAAATAAATAAATAAAATTGTACTAACAAAAACAATTTCAAAGGAGACTAAATTTGAAATGAGGATTGAAGGTCGGAGATGAAGTGAAATGGAGCAAAATGAAGGAATGGGTGGTGGCGCCACTTGGTGGAGCGGCGGAATAGAAGAGCAATATTACTGGGGTGCAGCGAGTTTGGCTCAGTTGGGATGGGCCATTTCGTCTTTCCGTCGAGGCTATGCCGGAGATTCTCGTCTGATGCCCATTAAAGCCTTCGGCATCGCCTCTCTCTTCCTCGGCTCCGTCGCCACTGCCACCATGGGTTCCCTCAGAGCTTCTGGCATCCGTTCCGTAAGAACCTTAACTCGTTCTAATTTTCGATTTTTTTTTTTGTTTGTTTTGTTTATTTTTTTAATTGGGGTGTGAATTTTGCATCAAGTTAGTTGCCAATGGGGGGTTTTAGACTTTTAGGGTTTTGGTTGTGCTAATTTGTCAGAAAGATGCAGCATTTATAGAAAACAAACTTATAAAACTACTGTCATGCTGAGATGTTTGATAATTGTCTTTTGCTATATTATTCTTTTGAATTGATGTAAAATTTAACAAATGCAGTGGCTGAGTGTTCTTCCATGAAGGGTTTATTCAATACGCTTTGCTTGTTTGTACGGGAAGGGACGAGGATCATCCTTCCTATCACTAGGAAATAATTTTCCACTTTCTGCATTTTGTGGATTACGCTCCACATTTCTGCTTGGTTTTGTTTCCTGTATTTCAAGCTCTGTACCTTTTTTTTGTTATCGGTGGAATTGCTATCATCTTCTAGAATTTGAACTATTTCTCGGTTCTGACAGGCTAAATTTGCTGAAGTTCTTATGTTTTTGCCTTAAAAATCTGTTTCATAAAGTTGAGGAGCTAGCTTTTCGATTGCTCTTGAGACCATAACCATTTATGCATCGTAGCAATTTCCAAGAGTACTTGCTTTTATATTGCACAGTTACACATGCAAACATGCTCAAACGCATAGATTAGGTGGAAATAAGGTTAGAATGATGGGATGTGATGTTCGATCTTGTGTATCAGTAGAGATGTGAAAAGCGCCGCAAAAGGATTGCCTTGACTTAAGCTCTAAAATTAGTCTCTACTGTTTTAGAGTGTGCTAGAAATCTCTGATTATGTAAAGGTTCAAAAATTGTCCTTCCAATTCTCTATTGTACATTAAATCTTTGTCAACCCCTGGGATTTTGTGATTTGGATATAGGCTTTGCAATCTCGTGTTGAGCCAGTGCTGTGTTCTTTGTCGTCTGCTGGTTGATGATCTAATTGAGATCTCGAAAGTTTGAGTTCAAGATCTTGCAATAATTATCTACTATAGCCAAAGCAGATTTCACTTGAAGCGTGCTTTATTGTTGAATTTGTTGTTATATAGATTTGAGATTGAAGGTCAACTTTGAGATCTTCCAATAATAACCTATTGTAACGAAAGCAGATTTCAGTTGACGCGTCCTTTTTATTGCTGAATTTTTGTTAAATAGATTTGTGATTGATGGTTAACTTTTCTCCTGTCTTCGGAAATTATTCATTTTAGTTTGGGACTTTGAGGTGGACATTGCCCATATCAACCTGTCTGCTCGTTTCGGGATTGTTGCTGCTGAATAATTGTCTTATAAGTCTGCTTTAGAGTATGGGGGAACCTTGGTGGAACTCAGACCAGCATGCTTTAACGCTTAATTGGATGCCATCGCCATTTAGGTGATTCATTTGTACGATATAATAGTTTGTTTATGCTATCTGACTGAGGCAAAATTTTTAGGTGGATGATATGAAGGCTTTAGGAGAAAATATAAGGACAAGCCTTGGCGCACGGCCAAGATCACAGAAAGAGGAATCTTCGGGGACTGATTAATAATGGGTTGCCATGGTCCTGTCCGTTCTCATTTCTGGTGTTGTGTTCTCTAGTAGTCTCAGTTCTTCCCTTCCTGAATTGGCTTTCTCATTGATTTTCGGCTCTCTTGTTTGACTAGGTATGCAAAAAAAAACTGCTACACGAGAGTTATTTATTTCGTTTAGCAGTCTTTTACTACAATTTTTCTTTGGCAGTGTTAGCTAACCTACAAACCATTATTGTATTTAATAATAAATCTTATTCTTAGTATTTCCTACTTACTTATTACTCCGAAAATGAGGTAGATGACATTGGCTTTTTCCATGAATTAAGTGCTTTGCAAATGTTATGGTTTGATCACACGACTAAAACCCCAGAAAATTATTGGCCGAGCGCTTCATGATTTTGGATAAATCAGTAATCTCTATCTTCGGCCAGAAGGGCAATGTTTAATTGATTAGAACCTCTTCAGAAATAGGCTTTGAGGTTGTGAGAAGCTCACAAATTCCTTGAAATCTTAGATGCCCTTTAGTCCAGAAGTCCCCAAAACAAAGGACAACTCAGACCAACACCCTTCAGTAAACATGAATACCAATCATTGGTTGTGATGAAACATCAAACTTGGTGGGAATATCCTGGATTGGTACAAAAACCAAGGCTACTATATTATACAGGTTTGACTTTTAAATTGATGCAGAATAAACCTTGGCCCAAGAAATGTTGCATCATCTTTCAGGCCCCGATATAGGACTCCAGAATCAGTTGCTTTCGGGAGGGAGATAAGATATCAACAATTAGATACGTAAACTTCCACTCGCCATCCTCTTTGTCCTTGAACATCTCTGAATAAACTTTCCCAGCACCATGTGGCCCACGAATGTAGAAATTGACCTACGTTTGATAGTGCACAGGCTTAGGTTATAAATCAAAGTTATTTGCTGTGAATTAAAAATTTTCTAGCAAGTTCAGCAAGGAAGGTCCAACGCATCTATTGCCAGTACGGAAACAAGATCAATATCTATTTTCCAACCCAGACAGAAGTTCATCCAAGAAACCTAAATAACGCAAAGGGCACAAAAGAAGCATATTTACCGAAATCAAGAAACCAGTATCAACAGATCAGTTAAGAAGACATTACTTCAATATGCTCAACTTTGTCTTCATCAACCCACACTTTGTTTGGAATACGCTGGCGAGCAGCACGGTTCCTGCTTTCTGACCCATAGCCAGTAATGGGGGATCCAATCCTCACCCTGACCTGTATAAAGCAAACGATTCACTTCACTTGGAAAATTACAGGTGATGAGAACTAAAATATATCCAACACTCCAACTGTACCATTTGAATGCATCTATAAAGTATTACCGACTTCAGAAAACACAAGAAAAGTAAATTTCCTTGGGTTAGGATACTGATTAGTCCCAGCCGTTCAAGAAAGAACTTATAACTTCACTATAATGCTTTCTGTCAATCTTTTAGATGCCAAAAAACTAGGTTCACAACAGTTTGGTCAACTATGACTCATAGGTTACTTGTCAAACCATGACAGGTTTGAAAATCCAAGAAAGGCAATTCAAATTTAACTCCAACAAGTAAGATCCTCAGAAGGATATCAGTGCATGATTCTTTTGCCTGTAGAAGTAATCCAGAAATATTAGGCAGATTAAGAGCAGAAGTTAGAACATACTTCGCTGTCATCTTGGATCCTTTTGAGAGCTTTCCCGAAAATCTTGTATCTATCCGAAAATACCACAAGTATCATAAACCAAATGATGTTAGACATTTGAGAATTATTTACAGTAACAGTCCAAAAAGAGTTTTAAAAAGTGAGCTTCTCACTCTTTTGGTTGAAATATAAGTTCACTGAAAACAGCATATCCTGCAGCAACAGCAACTCCAAGTCCAGCAAGGATTACTAAAGAGTATGAAGCACCTTCTGTAAATGTCACTGGCTTCTCTGGGATGACATCTGTTGGGGCATCAAAGGGGTCTTCGAATGCAGATATATCCTTGCGGGGCTGTTAGAAGGAAGAGTAGAGGATACAATGCTCATGTTAGAAATAACTCAACTTTTAGATGTGGTTCTAAGTTAGATGATGTGAAGCTACGATGCATGAATTAAAGAAAATTTTGCTTCTCAATTAGTATACTGAGAAATTTTTTTCCAATAATAAATCACAAATATCACAGAGAAACCACATCATCTGGCATTGGACATGATTGCCACAACTTTTACATTATGTATATTCCTGAAGCAAATAGGAAAAACTTGGACACAACATTAATAAAAACAATACAACCATAGATGCACCATACAACAAAGTTCACATACAGGACTGTTACATGCATCATTCCGGAAACTCTTGTTTAAAGGCGAACCTCAGATTTGTTTTTATCTGTGGGCTCAGATGCTTTTGAAGTAAAGGGTCTTGCAGAGAGAGACACTTCAGAGTTTATTTTATGCATTCCACCAAGTTGAAATAGAGACCTGGAGCTAACAAAAATTGATCTGCTAGACAACCTGTTTGATGGAAATGTACCTGCTGACCCTGGTCACAGTAAGGAGAGCATTTTAAGGACATAATAATTGGCAAAACTAAAACCTTTCCCATTTAAGCATGCAGATGAAAAAAGACAGATAAAAGTGGACTATCAATTGTAACATCGGAAGTATAAACATCAACATCAGTTCTGAATGCACACAAAAGAAGCTACAGCACATAGCCAACTGCCCAGGTTGCGATGTTCATGTACAAAGTATTTGGGAGAAGAGCTTCTTATGTAACCAAAGCCCCGAAAGTAATAAAAGCTATAAGCATTGCATTGTTGAAGATTCTACATATAATGTCATTTAGTTGTTCAGAGGATAAAGCAGAGGATTTCTACATAGAACTCGACAGCAGCTAAAGTTTCAGTAACAAAGTAAAAATTTACTAACCCCCAGCTTCGTGTTTGACCTGCAGAAAAAGGTAAACCTCAATTAGTAACAAGCACAAAGGAATAATGGAAGTTGAGCTACAAGGCCATGAAACTCATAAACAATAATCTGCTCACCTTGGTCAAATAATTTCCCACTCCGGCATAGTTTTTACCACACTTAGTCCCTTCCTGCAAGTGAAGTCAACAATCCATCAAAACCAGTATTAACAATCCCCGGTGGGATTAAAATTTTCAAGACAAACAAAACCCTTGAAGAATTGAAATCTTAGTTCCAAATGCCACATTGCATCTGCTATAGTTTCCACTCAAACAAATCCAAATGAGGTAAAATTGCCACAAAATTCAATAATTTTATCACGCAGTGAAACTCTCCTGCTACATTAGCTAGAACCAGTACTTCAATTATTTAATCATATTGACACAAAGATTATCACTTCAAGCAATAAAAGAGAAAAGACAAAATCTTTAGCACATCCTAAGCAGCACCAGGCACGTTTAAACAAACCACAAACTTCGTCACAAATACAGGGAGGACATGAATAACATCAAATAAATAAAACAACATTTAATCAGTAAAAAGTATGTATAAAGACAAATTGACTCACTCTTTTCACAAAACCACTAATCGCTGCCTTTGCCGTGGCTGCAGATGAAAAGGGAGCAAAACCCATGTCTGGTGCGCATTGAGTAAATATACCATCAAGGGAAGAATTCAATCCATAATGTGATTTCAAGCTGCTTGTTAACCTACTCCTCAACAAAATTCCAGTTCTCCTTAAATGCTGCATCTTGTTAACCTTTCCCCAATCAAAGTGCCCTTTTTTTTTTTGAATTAAATTAGATTTTACAACGGCGAATAACAGGAGAAGAGAACCGAGAGCTTAAAGAACAAAACCCAGAAGGTCAATCTGGAAAAAGAGCTGTGAATTGATCGTAATCTGTTTGACTAAATATGTAAACTGGGGTTTAAAGTCATCGGACTAGTGAGGAAGACGGAGGAGGATTGCTGGAGGGGGGACCGGAAAAGGGTTTAGAAACCAAATCGGGGTTTTTTATTTTTCACAAAATCAAATAAAATAAAATAGGTTTATAAATATATTGACATTTTTATGATCAAAAGTTTCAAATATTATAATATTATTATTATATTATTATTATTATCATACTCTAATACTTGACTTTTTATTCATAACTTTTAGAATTACAATAATTAATATTTATCCAATAATTGACAAATTATTTATAATTTCAAGAATTTCACGGTTAATACCAGTGAATATTGGCTGTCAATGTTGAGAATTAACAAAACTAATCATATAGAATGGAGTGTGTTTAGAGAACTAATAAGACTATATAAATTGTATTTTAGACAGTTCGTAAAAGAAAAAATTGAGTCTACATTACTGGACGAAGAGAGATTTCCATGATTCATACTAACCAAAAACCCACACTTCGAGTGCACATTTGTAATGTAAAATTATTTTTCGTTCTTCATTGAAATTGTTTCATGGTTATGAGTTTTTTTTTTTTTAAGGGATTAATGGTGATTTTTTTCTTACCTCAACGTGACTCGAACACGTAATATATTGGTCAACAGGTGAGACGTCTTACTGTTAAACTGCATCTCGTTGTCTCATGATTACGAGCTTATGCTAATACTAGTACTGAAAATTTTTTTTCCATAATCAATCATCCAAACAAACAAATACAAGATCTGAATTTCCCATTAGTAAAATAAGGCGCAAATTAACAATGAAACGATTTTAAATTTCTATCTTATCAATAAAACTAGAAGGAATATCATGAAGGATTTAGTATACAGTTATTAATGAAGTATTGTCATTACTTCGGTATCTTTCTATTTTGTTGAATATCATATCATTCTCCAACAAGACTCACAATTCTTTTTCTTCTTTTTTTTTTTTAAAAAAATTAATCTATGTGCTGTTCCCTTGGGCCGCAAGTTTTTTCCAATACGCACTAATTTTTTGTACTAATGGAAAACCCCATTATTATTTGCTAAAAAGGATTGTAAAAAATGAGAAATATAAATGGATAAGAATCTGCGGGGCATTAACGTAAATGCACAAAACTCAATTTTTTGAAATGACAAAATCGAGGGAATGTGGATATAAGGGGCGATTTCGGGGGAAGCACGATGGCAGTAACCGCCTTAACCGCCACTTCCATTACCAACGGAGGAAAAAAAATAGAAAAAAATAAGTATAAATAAAACACGCACACACACAGTCACTCACATTTCTTCACAACAAAGGGGGATAAGAAACCCAGCAGTATTTGGGGGGGAAGAACGAACACACAATGAACTGATTTGAGTGAGTAAAGAAGTAAGTGAATTGGTTGATGATGTTAATGGAGAGGAGAAGATTGTACGATCAATTGGGGGAGATAAAGAAAGGTCCGTGGAAACCAGAGGAAGATGCAGTTCTGCTCAACCATGTCAGGAAGTACGGTCCCAGAGACTGGAGCTCCATTCGATCCAAAGGCCTTCTTCAGAGAACCGGCAAGTCTTGCCGCCTCCGATGGGTTAACAAACTCCGACCCAACTTGAAGAAGTACGATTTCGCATTCTTCAGTTTTTTTCCTTCTTTCCTCCCGATAAAAATGTGTTCTTTGCCGTCCCATTCCGTTACTGTGTGTGTGCGGGTTTTTTTTTCCCCTGCCCATTTTTGTGGTTTTTTTGGTGTTTGATGCTTAATTCCCCTGCAATTTTGAGTTAAACTCGTAATGCGAACTTCTCTGTGATTAATGTATGGTGCACGATTTGTGTTTGTTTTTTGCTCTGTGAAAGCTCTGAAGATGGGCTATTCAATTGATTCCTTTTATTTCTGGAGTGACCTGAATTCTGTAAAAGACCGTTCTTTTCCCCCAATTTCCCTGCTGATCACCAAAGGTTTTCATTGCCGGAATTGTGTGTGATTATTGATTTCCCTCTTTTTTTCCTTAAAGTGGGGTGAAGTTTTCGGCGGAGGAGGAAAGAATCGTGATAGATCTCCAAGCGCAATTTGGGAACAAGTGGGCGAAAATTGCGACCTACTTGACAGGGAGAACAGACAATGATGTGAAGAACTTTTGGAGTAGCAGGCAGAAGAGGCTGGCAAGGATTCTGCGCACTCCAGCAGCAGCATCATCATCATCTTCATCCCACAGGTCACACAGAAACAAGCAAGCCCCTGTTATTCATGCTGTTCCCACCCTGGAGGTAAGAAATATGTTCAATTTGATACACAGTTTTCAGAGATTTTCAATCATTTTTAGCATAGTAATAATTGCAGAAAGATAGGAGTGGGGTTTAAGGATTTTGATTTATATGAGGGAAAGGTAGGAGTGGGGTTTAAGGATTTTGATTTATATGAGGGTTTTACGCCGCTAAATTTGAGTTTTTATAGAATCAGAAATGTCTACTTGTAAATTTGAAGATTGTTCTTTGATCAGTCCATTTTGTTCTGAATTGTGTTTGCTTCCTGTACTTTTGTGAATAAAAAGCAGGCACCCAAGTTTAGCTTTTCGGGTGGGGAAGAATCATCATCCCAGTATTGTTCAATGAATTACATTCTTAAGTCTGAGCCTATTCAAATGGTGCCATTGCCAGAACTGATCCGTCCCATCTCACTGAATTATGAGCATACTTTCTTTCCACCGGCGTTCATGGAGATAGAGAGTAAGCCGAGTTTGGAGGCACTACCACATCTTTGCTTTCCTCAGGCTCCTCCTCAAAGCCAGTCAGAATATACAACTCCTCTAGAAAACGAAGACATTGACACAAACCTTGGGGATCCTAACTATCTGGAGGCTTTCGGGAACAGCAGTTCTTCTGAATTAGGTGATGTGTTGCTGCCCTTCATGCCTACGTGTTTCGAATTACCTAGAAGCCCTCAAGTTTCTCAGGGACAGAAGGACAATTCTGTGACACCAGACAGTTTAATGGATGATTTCCCTATAGATATCTTTGATCACATTGAACCACTTCCTAGCCCATCAGACTGGTGATGGGGTGTCAGAGAACTATCTTCTCTCAATGCGATAGTATTGTTGTATTAAGATTTCATTCTGTTCTGTAATTCCTTGTAGTCTCAGTAGTTCCACCATTTAGCTAGATTGAACTAATGGTAGCTTGTTTCCTCTTTAGAATGGGCATCATTAGTCTAAGCTGATTTCTGAACTTAGAGTAGCACTTTCATGTATGTTATGATTCTAATTCTGTTCATTCTACTAATGCTAATTGCTGCTATTTCAATACAAGTCAGAAGAAAAAATTGCGATTCCATTAGCATATCTTAACCCTCTTAACGTTCCCCACATTGACACATGATGGTGATGTGATCCTTGCACACTTAATGGGATTAATGCTCAGTTTGTTTCTGTATATGGCTAAACTAAATGCGACGAGCTTCTTGGTTTGATCAGTCTGCCAAAAATGTAAGTGCTTATCAAGTAGCAGTTCATATCACATAATGCCAGGCAAAGCAAATAAATAAATAAATAAAGACATTGGCCAGAGTGATTATAGAAGGATTCATCAGTTCACTAAATCGTTATCATATCACAATGCAAGAGAAGTGTTTCGGACTTTAACAGGGATTACTAGGATACAAGAGAAGTTCATGTCGCATTGAAAAACTTTTAATTGATGAAATGTGTCACCTCAAAGATGGAGCCTGAATAATCAATGTTTCTACTTTCTAGTAAGGATTGCCAAACTAAATACTATTACTGCAGATAGATTCTACAAAGATCTTCCCTGGAAAGCTAGCCGGAATTGGGACTGAAAAATATAATTGCAGAAGATACCACTTGTAGGTGAGCTTGGAAAGATGCTTAGGTTTGAAAACAGAACCGCCAAGATCTTATCAAAGGAGAGAATCTAAGCAGACTCTGGCTGATAAGCACCCCCAAAGTAAGAAAGGCCATTTTCACCCTCCAGTATGTTGACCTTAAAATCTCCGGCAGTATAGGACTTATCTTCAGTAACAAATATAGGTCTACTCATGCGTGAATAACAACAGTAGTCAGCTGAAAATACAGTCTCCTCTGAAAATGAAGAAACTGAGGAACCAACTCCTTCCCCTGGAAATGAAGAAAAAAACAAAGAGATCAGGAGATTTCCGTACAACAAAGCACCAACAAAATACAAACTCATGATGCACTAAGAAGCATATTTCTGTCAATTTGTTGGCACATGCATGTCAAAACCAATCAATGAATGCCATCATACAGTAATGAGATTCATAATGACAGGAGGTAACGAAATAGACTGTCTCCGGTAAGATAACATAACATGACAGAGTTGATAATTCTATCAAGGATGGCAATAATATACAACACAGTCGTTCTACTGACTATTCAGACCAATTCAATAACCCTAAAAGAAAAAAACACTCATTCTACTGACTGTTCAGACCAATTCAATAACCCTAAAAGAAGAAAACGGGAGACAGAGAGGGGAAACGAACAAAATGGCAGAAGAGTTTTTGTCTACTACTATAGGTGTTCAATCTCTGAGTTCTAAAATGAGAAAAGGAATAAAGAGACTGCAATTTATATCATTAACAAGTTCTTAAAATGTAATCCAGCACTTCACTATTGTCAGTTGTGGAGCCTAGGCAGAAGTTTTGATCGAAAATCACCCATCAGGCTACATATCATGACCTATGATAACTTTTAATGAGAAATTGCAGATCTCATAATCAACTTACCATGGGTAACCAGCAATAAATTCTCAGAGGGGTATTTATCCGCAAGTGCTTTTATGACGCGTGCATATCTAGCATGACAATCTGATGCCGTCTCTCCCCACTGTGGCATCTATATTTATACCAAAAAAAAAAAAGGCTAAGCTTCAAAGTAATGAAAATTCATTAACTTCTTATATTCAAACAAATATAAGAAATCAAATCATACATACCTGTTTTACAATCCGCTCCACACTATGGTCTATGGTTCCAGCAGGTAAAACAGCTTCACACTCAGAGATGTCAAAAGCAAAGTCCAAATCCTTAGGAACTACTTGAGGTCTAATTGCAATATCGTTCAACATTTCACACAATCCATACTCCACAGAAACCTGAAACCATGATACAAACAAACTACAAGCTCAACATTTCACATACAATGAATTCTATTCCCAATATATTTGTCCAAACAGAGCAAAACCCATCATAGACAATCAATATTTCCAATACTTTTTCCAATAAACCATTTATCAAGAAAAGATTAATGAATCCATAATAAGAGGTGAAGGAAAAAAGAAAAAAGGACCTTGATTTTGGAGGGATCAATGGTGATGGCGGCGGAGGAGGTGGCGTTGGGATCGTCGTCGTTGACGGCGCAGAGGCCGTGGATGACTTCGGCGGCAGTCTGGAGGCAACGGAGGAAGGGGGAAACGAAGAGGCGGTGGATGGGGAAAGGGAGGTGGTTACGGAACTTCCGGCCACGGGAAAAGGCCCGGTCTTTGCCGTCTTGGGTCAACGGCGGGTCCCAGGGACGGGAAGCCTTGCTGACCCACAAGGGCTCGAAGTTGTCAATCCTGTCGCCGTGCCTCATCACGATGACGTGCTGATCAAACGACGACGATCCATCTTCTCCGTTCTTCACTTGTACATTTTCAGTAGTCCCTTCTGGATGGCCCATTCTTTTTTCTTCTTCTTCTTTTATCCGAATCTCACAAAAAAGTTGGGATCTTTATTCAAACTGTAGATTCAGTGCGTGTTTTTGTGGGTGGTGCGGGAAAGAATCAATCAAATAGTAGTAGTAGTAGTAGTAGTAGTGAAGAGAGAGATTAGATTTATATAAAGGTGGGAGTTTTGATTGAGTCTTTTGAGTTTGAGAAGGACACTAAAAAAGTACAGCAGAAACTAGAGAAATGAAAAATCAATAAAATAATAATGATGGGGTGGTGACGTGGACCAATAAAAAATGTGGGAGTGGATTTTGGGGGCGGAGTTTAGTAGGTAGACCGACTTTTCTTTCCTCCTGGATTGGTCCCCTTGGAAGTTGAGAGGAAGTAAGCAAGAAAGTGCTAGCCTATTGCTATGTGTCGTTTTTGGCTGCTGTTTGTTTTTTTTTTTTTTTTTAATGGATTCGGTGGGACTCGTGGTGGAGTCTGCGCTTTCCTTCCCTAATTTGAGTCGGATAAATGATACAGTATTTGTGTTTGAGTTGGAAATATAATTCACGTATATGAAAGAAACACACTGACACAAACTTACTTTTCTTCTTCTTTCTTCTTAATTCAAAACTGTACTATTACAACTTGCATGGCCATATAATATCAACTAAATCCACTGAAAACTTACCTACGTCTTAAGAAATTGCAAGAAGACCGGCGTATTTACTCTTAAACTTGATAAAAATGAAAATTTAAAAACGAGAATCGAAGAGAATAATAACGCTGGATACTCTTATCACATGAGTGAACATGTGTGAAAGTTTTTTACTTTCCCGAGAAGAATGCATCGTAGAGAAATGTAGTGGCAGACCCCTTAATGGGCTCGGGGATACTGAGCCCATGGCTGACCGTCCATCACGTATGTTCGACCATCTTTTCCGTCCATAAATTTATAATTAGCCTCCCAAATCTAAGTTACTTGTTCCGTCACCAGAGAAATATATCAATATTAACCGTCTTGAGTTAAGAGGATCAAAAGAAACCGCAAATTTAGTCCCAATTGTTGCTTATAGCTTTATGCAAGCATTTGTAAACTCCGGTTTGTTTGTTTTTTTTTTTTTTTGGGGAGCAAATATACAGTTACATGTTCTTGGCAAAAATAACACACTTTGTCTAAATGGGGAAAAAGAAAAGCATAAATAACACATTTTGTAAAGGGGATGGGCCGATCCGTAAGTTTGACCAAAAACCTATCTAAATACTTAAACCTTAAAATCAAAGCCCAAAGTTTCCTCCCACCAGCCCACAATCAGACTAAAACCGCCCCCAACGATGCTGACCGCCGTATCAGCCGTCAGATAGACACCAACCGACGACTCCTATTGTTCTTGGAACTTTTTTATTTTTATTTTTTTTGAAACAGATTCTTGGAATTAAGGTTAACAAATAAACCTCCAATTATTAGTACTACAATTTAAATTAATACTCCAATATACTTTTAGTTTTCTTCCACCGCCTTTCTTCGCCCGCAGGTGACACAAATTTCTCACCCCAAAAGTCATTAACTTTGTTAGTACGTATACATTCGTCCAATTACAATTCACTGTCATATTGTTTTTCGTCACAGACGCAGACCCTAAAGGGCCTAAACATATTTTGTGTTCATATACTTCTTAATTTAAATGGCTTAAGGAATCGTTATCGAGCTTCCCAGATAGACGAAGTCAGAAGAATCCTTTTCAAGGTACAACTTTTTCTGTTCATCTGAATCCAAAAATCGATCGAATTTTCAGGTGAAAGTTGAAACATTTTGAGGGAATATACATGGATTAGTGTTCATTCTTTGTTTTCCTTGGTCGTCTATTTATCTTCGATTGTATGTAATTGTGAACCAACAATTAAGTGGAGTGGTGGTTTTTGCATTATCTGGGTTTGAAGGGTTGGTGATTCTGGATCTATTGTTTGTCTGGGATTCATTAAGTTTGTTTATTGAGCCGTAAAGTTGCAAACTTTTCGTGTAAAAATACCTTCTTTGGGATTTTTTTGGACAAGCAGCGGAGTCAGATATTATTTTGCTTTGGTTCTAGTTGTGAATTTCACCTCTTCATTTGTTCTTTTTAATCTACTTCTAGTTTTTACGATGCATAAATCTGTGAGAATATGCTGCGGACTTGTGTTATTATTCAGGTTGTTTTAAATTGTTAATGTAGAGAAGGAACTGTGAGGTTGATATGCATAGGAAAGAGTCAGAAGCATGGACTTCGATGATAGCCTGATTATATGAGTTGAAATGGACTTGATTAGTTTACAGAGATGATGGTTCCTCTTTATGTTCTAAACTGTTTTGGCTTACTGATTCCGTTATAAGACACTGAATCTCCTTCTATGAATTGACTAGAATTTGGATTGCCATTCTTTAATTCGTTTTTTATTGAGGTGCCCAAACGCTGTGTACTAGTGTCATTTTTCTCCACCCCACCTCCCCTTTTTGTTTTTAAATTTCCTCGGGCGGGTGAATAAGTTGTTAGCAACTCTGCGACTATTTAACTGACAGCCAAAGCTGTTGTTAGTTTTCTATTTTGTTGACCATGGCATGGTATCAGTGCTTTCTTTAAGCTTATTGATATTCCCCCAGTGGGTATTGGTTTCTCTTTGTTTATGTTATTCACTAGGCGATGCATCCACATGAAAGTGAGGCTAATTGTGGCATGGTTATTAAATGTAGTAAGTATTATGTGCTCTAGAATGTGCAGTTTGGTAGTAACTGGAGTTAAAATGATTTGGTTATCCTGTGGGCAGAGCATCCTCTCGCCAGCAAAGACTAATTCAACATGTTTGGACGAGTTCCAAAGAGAAGTGATAACTCCAAATACTATGAAGTTCTTGGGGTTTCCAAAAATGCGAGCCAAGATGAACTCAAGAAAGCTTACAGAAAAGCTGCCATAAAAAACCATCCTGACAAAGGTGGTGATCCTGAAAAGGTGAGTCTTTGGGTTCCTCTTTTTCTTATCCTTAAAATGGCGCATTGAGCTTTGTCGTTATTTGTGGAAGAAAGATTTTGAAATATTGTTGCAACTGAGGTTTATAGAGTTTTGTTTATTCAGAAGGGTAAACTGAATATATATTAAATTTTGGATTTTGAAATTGTTCTTTGTAGGATGAAGTTGTGGTTTCCCCTAGTTACTTTGCATTTATATCATGACTTTTTGATCTTTTATGCAATTTCCCATATGACCCATATGATGAATTTGAATATTTGGTAAGAGTTTTTATGCTGGTGTTGAGCTCCCAAGAACTTCCCCCTATATTAGTTTCTGTGTAATTATATTGGGAACGAAATATTGTAGCATACTGCAAGAAGAATCTGAACCTCTTTTTTATGAATTGAATTAAGGTCTTTTCTGATGAATCTGTTGCTAATATGCAGTTCAAGGAGTTAGCGCAAGCATATGAAGTTCTTAATGATCCGGAGAAGAGAGAAATATATGATCAATATGGTGAAGATGCTCTTAAAGAGGGAATGTCTGGAGGTGGTGGTGTTCATAATCCTTTTGATATATTTGAATCGTTCTTTGGTGGAGGAGGCTTTTCTGGTGAGGTTGCTCGACAATGATCTGCACCTATTGTTATTTTAGTATCCTGTTCATGGATGACTAAATATCTTTCTTCCTGTTAGATCACGGTGGCTTCTATGGAAGGAAAAAACAGGGTGAAGATGTTGTACACACATTGAAAGTTTCTCTTGATAACTTGTACAATGGAACAACCAAAAAGCTCTCTCTTTCCCGGAACATATTGTGCCCAAAGTGCAAAGGGTATGTTTTCTGTTCTTCACTTTTGATGTGTTTCCTCCTGGGTGAAGTCAAATTCATTTGTGTTGGTTGGGTTAAATATGTTGCTGTTAATTGTATGATTGTCCTGATGCTAGGATAAGCCTAAACACTAAGATTATATATTTTGACATTAGATTTAAGAACACGTCTTTTGTATTCTTCTATTCTCTTCCTTCTATGTGCTAAAATAATCATAACAGAGCCCTGAAGCAGCAGCCAGCAGGGTAAGAGCTCTTGCCTTAGTGACCTGGTGTCATGGGTCTGGGTTGAAACAGGGTAAGAGCTCTAGAAATATATGGCTGTGGGCATTTGTGTGAATTGTATGACAACCCTGGATCTTTTAGATGTGGGAGCTTCTCATTGGGCTTCTCTATGCGCTAAACTCGTAGTGTTTGTGAGACCTGAGGTCACAGCTTTGAAATTTATGGTGCATATTTTGTTTGGCTTTAGTATGCTGAAATAATTGAAGGTGACCCTTCGCTAGTATTAGAGCTGTAACCAATCTGTTGAACGGTCATGGAACCTAGTTCCAGAATCAACCTCCGATGGAAGTTTTATGCAGGCTTGAGCAGAGTAGTCTTTCACGGTCAATCTTTCCTGGGAACCTGCTCTAGCAGAATCTTCTGTTAGCCGGGATTCTCTTTATGAAATATAGCGACCTTGGGTTGTTAGGATACTTCTTTTTAGGTAGTTCTCAATTCGGAACTAGCTTCTAGTTTTAGATATTGCTTTTTAGTATATGTACCATGCAACCGAAGTTGTAAGGAGGTACCTAAGTTCGTTGCAAACCTCAATACCTTTTCTTGTCTCCAGTACTGTTTGTTTATGTTACAACTCTTGAACTGATTGTTAGCTGTTCATAATGATTCAGGAAAGGATCCAATAGTGGCAAAACTGTAAAATGTTATGGATGTCAAGGTTCTGGCACGAAGACGACTACACGGCAACTTCTACTCGGGATGATTCAACGAGTTCAACAGGTGTGTCCTGACTGCAGAGGCTCAGGTACAGATGAATCCTTTTGGTGGGCCCTCATTTTGATTCCAGCCAAAGTAATTGGATAAAAAGGCCTAATACAACTCTGGATCCAATAATTGTCTATGCAGGAGAGGTTGTTCATGAAAGGGATAGATGCACTCACTGCAAAGGAAAAATGGTTGTGCAGGAGAAGAAAGTGCTTGAAGTCCATGTCGAGAAAGGGATGAAACATGGTCAGAAGATTGTGTTCCCAGGTGCAGCTGATGAAGCTGTAAGTTGGATCCCTGTTGAAAAATTTTAACTGCTTCTGTTACTCTGCTGTAGTATTAACCTTGTCTCAGATGTTCTTAGTTTTGATTTTTTTGTTTCATATTGTTATTGTTGACTTGTTCATGAGGTCACTTTTTTGTTTCGATTTTATTCTTTGTGGTTCTACCTTGTCATGATTAATCTATTGATTTATTAATTTTTATTCTCTGTAAAAGCACTTAATAATGAATGAGATATCTTTCTTCAACTGACATGGCCGTTTCCGTTATGGATTAGTTTAGGATCATTTGCATCATTAGGGGCATTTTTTTTTCTTTTACATGATATTTCCTAGGATCATATTTTGAGCTTTCCGTTGATGTAAAAGTCATAATATAAGTGCTCCGAGATGACTACTTTACCCAGCACTGTTGTTTGGGCCAAGGAAAACAAAATAGAACATATGGTTAAAAACACTTGGTGCGGAACCGAGACAATTTCTGCATTTCCTCCATTGTAGGAATTAATTAGTGGAGATGCTCTGGTAGTTGAGTTAATGTTTCTGGTAAATAGTTTAAATAGCTTATTGGATGTGCGTAGGTAGATCTAGTATGGGAATTAGATGACCGAGTTATTAGGGATTTAGAAGTCTGTTATATAATAGAAAACATATGTCCGATATTGATTGATGTGGAGACAGAAGTACTTTTCACATTGTTTGGTTTGGCCAAGAGTGGAGCACGATAATGGTGCTGAAGTGCGAACAAGCTTTTATCTTTTATGTGCCATGTGATTTAGATTGATGCTTTGGTACCTGATCTGCTCAAGTATATTGGCATTTGCAGCCTGATACAGTCACAGGAGACATTGTTTTTGTGCTGCAACAACGGGAACATCCCAAGTTCAAGAGGAAGTTCGATGATCTTTACATTGAGCATAACCTTACATTAAAAGAAGCTCTGTGTGGCTTCAAGTTCGTCTTGACTCATCTCGACGGCAGGAAATTACTGGTGAAGACAGATCCTGGTCAAGTGGTGAAGCCTGGTACTTTACTGCTCATCTCACTTTTTCTATGCATCCCGCTTTTTGAAATGCTACAGGTATGACATCTGCCATGTATGTACTATTTTTCCAACTGCAGGTCAGTACAAGGCAATAAATGATGAAGGAATGCCACACTACCAAAGGCCCTTCATGAAGGGTAAGCTCGTCATCCATTTTAATGTGGAATTCCCAGAGTCAGGGGCCCTTTCATCCGAGCAACGCCAGTCGTTGAAGACAATCTTTCCGGCGAAGCAGTCGTCAGATATGGATGTAGATGTATGTGAGGAAACCGTGCTACATGACGTCAATATGGATGAAGAAATGAGGCGAAAACAGCGACAACGACAATATGAAGCTTACGATCAGGACGATGACGATGATGATGAACCAGATATGCATAGGGTGGGTTGTAATCAGCAATAAGTCTCTTTAAGTTATGAGCCAGATATCTAGTTCTTTTGTTCTTTTTTCATTATAATCTTTATTGGCTTGTTTTAGCTTGGATAACTTCCACTAGCTATCATCATGGATGGATCTTTCTTTATCCCTATTGCAAATGGTCTTTTCGCACTTCTAATATTTCATTCGTCTGAGAGTAACACTCTTGTTTCATTCGATCGTCTCATTTTTTTATTTTATTTTTCAAATGAAGCTAAATACATACTTTCGTATCATAATAAGATTATCGTTTCATATCCAGCATTGATACTCTCTTCCTAAAATTAGTGTCTAGTTTGGATCTTTATTTTTAGTTAAATTTGTACTTAAAAATTTAAATTAGATACTAATTTCGAGACGGAAAAGTATATAATAAGCAAAGATAGGGACCTCATATGTGGCGATAAATCTTTGGACATTGAAGTTTAATGCTCCACTTTGAAGTTGGAAAATCTTTACTTGAAGTCAGAGAATGAAATTCCTTTATTCTCGAAGTACAGAGTTGCACATGTTTTCCACAATAAAATGTTGTCGAATGTTCGAAATGATGGAAGTATTAATACCTGTCCAACATTATCATTGTCAATCTTCAATGCAAGAACACGAATTATACTCTGTACCATTTTGCCAATTGGAATTAATCACTCTTTCCAGAAGTCAGAAGACACAAAATAATATTACTACATACAGCCCCCTGTTCTAACACGTCTGCAATGACAATGATCGAATTTTGCAGAGACATATAGATAGTACAATTTGGCGGTACAAGAAGCATTAACTTGATGATGAATTGAATGAATTGATCTCATGTTGTTATAAAATTAACACACTTGACAAGCACGTCTATAAATGCAAGAAAGTGCCTCTCTTTTTTGGGGGTTTAAAAGAAAGTGCCTCTCCGAAGTCATTGCTCCGAAAATAATTTTATTATCTTATTAAAAATCTTGTTAATATTATATTATGGGATGAAAGGAATACCAATTTTATTATCATAATACTGGGCTTCGTTGTTGGTATGAATGAATGGAAGAGTGCGTGTACAAGGAAATGGTATCATATTATTATCATATTATATTATCATAATACCAATTTTTTTGTTCAAGACTTCTGTATGATGGGCTTCGTTGTTGGTATGAATGAATGGAAGAGTGCGTGTACAAGGAAATGGTAAAGAATTTTTTATGAACTGATGCCGACAGAGATTAAAAAATAATAATAAAATTGAAAGAGAATGTAAATTTGTTTGGAAGGAGTCTAATATAGATTAAGAAAACACCGACATAGATTATCATAATCTTTGGTGTTTACCATTATTAAGAAATTGATCTAGACATGTATGCATGATTGCACAATCCAAGATATATCAATTCGTTTAATCACAATTCATACCAAAACGTTAAAATGTTGGCTGTACGCCAAAATCTTTGTCGATTGAATAGATTACTTTATATATGCATCAACTAAAAAAAAAAAAAAAACTTAATACCAAAAGAACATCATGACCCAAAGTTGATTTGATTACATAATAATAGATTAGTTTATATTGCGTTCCATTTCTTTTGTAAAAAAAGGGGGGCCTTTGATTTCAACCTGTAGAAATAAAAAAAAAAAAAAATGTCACACTCAATGATTAACATGATTCTTATGATTAATTCACCCTTTTCACTATGCTCCCGATTAACATTTTAAATGTGTGCATGTACAAAAATCCAAAAAGATTGTAACATACTACCAATAATAAAAAAACAAATTCTTCATCAAGAGATTAAAATCGATGTCATCGGCAAATCTTCAGAGATTGCTAAAAGCAAAAAGAATATGCTTTTGTGGGTCGGATAGTGAAGTTAATTTTGGTGTCGTTGAACAAAAGTGGAAAGAGTGGAAAGTTTTAAATCAGGCATGAATATTTCTAAATTAATCAAGTTGCATTAGTCAATTTTTGTTCTCATGTGGTATCATTTTGTTAGAGCATGATTGTAAAAATATTAGTCAAATGTGTATAATTCTAATATATATTGTCCTTTTCTTAGGGTTTCCCGCCTCCCCCTTGTAGACATCAAGTTGCAACTTTGAACATCAAATAAGGGGGGAATTGATGAAGAATCTTGTAGTGTTTGTATTGTTTTATTGCGCCAATAGGTACACTTACGGTTGGTAATGCTTGGGCAAAAGGTTGTAGGATCAAATATATATATACTTCTTTTTTTTTTTTCCAAAACTTTCACTTGATATTATTACAAATTAGGATCTTCTCGTTTTAGAAAGGGAGTTTCAATGGACACTCCCTGATGCTGTATTAGGGAATCATTGTTATGCCTCACTCCAAGTTGTAAGTGCTCCTTCAATGTTAAATTTTCCCCTAAAATAATTATCTAAGTTCGTTGATTTTTTTTAATAAAACTTATATTAAAAATAAAAATCTAAATCAGACAATCGTTTTTTAAACGGGAAAAAACTTCATTTAATTTCTTGAAGGTGACGAAGCTGATATATATGAATCAAACTAACTGTACAGATACGTATACGTCAAGTTTCTTGGTTATGGAAGTTAATAATGGTTCGCAATATCGGATGGATGGGCCAGGCCCTGATTAATTGGTTATACAAATTATTCATACGCATTGTTTATATTTTTAAATTACGCATTGTCTCCTTGATTTTATACAACTAAAAGAATCTCGATTACTCAAGAAGGTAGAGATATCTTTTTCTAAAATAAAAGGAGAAATAAAGAAACTTATATACATAGTGTATGTATATGAAATGATGACGTACATGAAATAATATAGGGGAGTAAGTATGGATCTGTAGCAAAGAGTTATCTAACTTGTGCTCTTTCTTTTCTTTTTCCCCATGACAATAATAGGTTCTTAAACTTATACGTGTGTGTGTGTGTGTGTGTGTGTGTGTGTGTGTGTGTGTGTGTGTGTGTGTACAAAAGGTGATTAAAACCCAAGGAACGACAAAAAGAAGAATGAAATCCCTGATGGAAAATGCAGACAAACGTATAATGTTGGGTGATCATACGAATGAGTAGGGTAAAATTATGTTACTATATTTTTTTTTGTGAGTATTACCCATTTTTTATTTGCCATTTAGCCAAGTGAAGAAGAATATTTGACGTGGCTGAGGGGAGCGCATGCTATAACGCATGCACATATATGTAATGCAATTTTACAGCATGCTTTGATTTAAGTAGTTGAACAACTCCACCATGCCACATACATTTGCAATCCCCTCCAATGATAAAAATTAGGGCTAATTAATTGTCACAACAACATTGAGACGTACTCACTAATGATTAAAAACAAAAAAAATTACACGTACCATACAGTTTATAGTTGAAATATCATAACTGTAATTCACGTGTCTATCTTAAAAGTTAGAAGTTCGAACTCACAGTCGTACATCATTAAAAAAAAATAAAACATCCCTTTCCTTGGAAAAAAGTCACATTGAGAAATACCTGGAAGAAGACAGTGAAAATGTTCCTAAAGTTTTGCCCTAGGAATTTCATGAAACCAGAGTCACAAAATTAAGGAATCGTCTCCATATCCTCATCCTCGGCTGTACGGAAACGTTTGTAACTGCGTTTTGTGTGTGACGGGACTTGTCTCTGTGGTTTTTTTTAGTATTTTGTGTAGAAGCCGCAATCAGAAATTAAACACGTGACTTTTAAAATAAATTACGAAGGTTGCTATATATTTGTCGAATTAGACTGTGGTCCAATTTTATTTTATTTTCATTTTAACATATCAGAATCCGTGTAAGGCAGAGAAGATTCATCTCAAGTTCTCTCAATCCCTTTCTTTTGTGCTGGAATAAAATTGAACAACAAATAATTGATATCTTAGTATTCCCATATTCGGTATAGCTAAAAATGTAGAATACTTTATTTCCTTCTCCTTTTCATTTTTATGATTTACATTTTCAATTGAACTTGATATAGCCACAAGAAAAGGGAGAGAGCTGGTGTGTTTTTTTGTAACGGATACTCTCTCCGTCCTCAAATTATTGTTCCATTTCGAATTTATATTTTCAATACAAAATGAACTAAAAAATAAAATTCAAATTGAACGATTGTGTTTTGACGGTTGTAAATTACACATGCAAAAATCTCAATGTATCGTAATAGTTCTAGTCGGCCTAGTTAATCAACCACACACCTTAATACAATTACTATCATTCATGTACTAGTAGCACTAACAAAGTTATATCACAGAGACATCCAATGATATAACAAAGTTTACGCAATTTATACATGTATCTACTTGTTGGTTGCTTCATTTTCATTTTTCTTATTGGGGGAAAATGGAGTGGTGGGGTGTTGTATAAACATCATACATAGGCCCAAAAGTTAGGTTTCATAAATAAATGAATAATTTAATACTAAAGGTCTTTGTGAACAATAACAAGCCCTTAAAAATATCAGCCACAGGGTAGGAAAGATTCCAGGAGATTTCATACCAATCATACAAAATATGGGATTGAGGGACCCTTGAAAAAAAAAAATTAAAAAAGATGAAGAAGTCCTTAAATATTATGGTTTTAGGTGCATGAGAATATGAGACAATAGACATCAATTGGCCCATGGTTAAATAGGCAATTGTCCCATATTTTGGCCCTGCACCAACCACTCCGCGAAGACCCTCTTTTTTTCAATTTGAGGAAACGAAATGTCACACTATTGGGGACTACTACTGCGACAACCCCCGGAGGGCTAGGAGGACTATTACTACTCCGTCTGTACATTTAGTGCTTATTAACACCAAACTATACTCCAACCAGAAACCAAACTACATTATATGGGCGAGAGTGCCCTAGTTACATAGGTATATGGTCACGGTTTAGACATTTCATTAGGGTTGCAATTACTAAAACAACGTACTACTCCTTCTGCCTCATAATTATTGTCCAGTTTGAATTTTCATTTCTAGTTCAAATTATACTAAAAGTAAAATTTTAAACTGGACAATAATGTTGGAACAAAAGGAGTACTAGAGTATTCAAAAATATTTTTCATGGAAGTCTAATTCCATCCTATAGTATTAGGAGTCTCATCAATTAGGAAACAAATAAAATAAAAATTGACAAGCTTATTCCTGAGACAAGATCTTTCGCTGCCTAGCCAGCTGGAAGAGGGATGACCACATCGCACAAGGTTAATCAAAGATGACAAATGCAGGGTTTTGTAGTGCCCTAATGGAAAGGACATTTTAAAAACTAACGGATGATGGATCAAGAATTTGGGACAACCATGTTTTGATATTTTCACACACCTATCTTGCATATCACTATTGTACTCTCACAAACTTTAAGGCATAGTTGAAACTTCAATCCCTATATGTCTTGTCGCTTTGATTACAAATATAATGAAGTTTATGTCAAGAAAATGCAATAAATTTTAGTGAGGAAACCTAATTTGTGTCGTTGATTAAGCATTTATTAACAATACAAGATATTTATACTAATTGAAACATGCAGTCACTTTGAACTTATCAATGTACAGATATATAATTGCTTTTACTGCTATAGAAGGGTTTCCTACATTTGCCATCATGGAACTAAGTTAATTTCGTGATGTCAAGACCAAAAAAAATTATTGTTTACTATCACAGAAAAAATGTTACTCCCTCCATCCTGTAATTATTGTCCAGTTTGAGTTTTTATTTTTAGTTTAAATTGTACTAAAAGTGAAATCTCAAACTGGACAATAATTTTGGGATAAAAGGAAGACTAAAATGTCCAAATCGTCCCTTACATTTGGGCCTACTTGAATTTACGTCCCTAACATTAACATTTCAATATCGTAGTCCCAAATATTATGTTTTCACACTTTTTTGGTCCCATTTCACTGTTTCCGGCCGTTGACATGCCGGAATCAGGGGTATTTTTATCTTTTAATTTAATTTAAATTTTTATTAAAATTTAAATCATTAAAATATTTTAAAAATTCAAATTTTATTATTTAATTATTAAAATATTATTTATTAATTAAAAATTTTATTATACAATTTTAAAATTTAAATCATTATTTTCAAAATTATTTTTTTCATTTACTATTTACTTTAAGTACACAGTAAATGGTAATTATGTTACACTTTTAACTTTAGACCCACTGTAACTTAAAAAATTTACCGAGTTACAGTAAATAATTCAAAATTTAATTTTTTTTTCCAAAAAAAAAGGAAAACTAAGATTTTTTTTACTCTGACCGCTACGTTGCTTTTTTAACCTTGGACCCCACTATAACTTAAAAAATTTACCAAATTACAGTAAATAATTTAACATTCAATTTTTTTTTTAAAAAAAAAGAAAAAGCAAAACAAAGTAATTGACCGCTACAGTAAACTCTTATGTTGCATTTTTAACCTTAGACCCAATGTAACTTAAAAAATTTGCCGAGTTACATCCAATAATTCAAAATTCAACTGTAGCGGTCAAAGTAAAAAAAAAAAATCTTGATTTTGCTTTTTTCTTTTTTTTAAAAAAAAATTAAATTATTTACTGTAACTCAGTAAATTTTTTAAGTTACAGTAAGTCCAAGGTTAAAAGTACAACATAATTACCATTTAGGGTTTACTATAGCGGTTAGAGTAAAAAAATGGTTTTGCTTTTTCTTTTTTTTTTTAAAGAAATTGAATTTTGAATTATTTATTGTAACTCGGTAAATTTTTTAAATTACAGTGGGTCCAAAGTTAAAAGTGCAATATAATTACTATTTACTTTGACCTAAGGTAAATGATAAAAGAAAAAATTAATTTAAAAATAATGTAAATTTTAAAATTTTATAATAATATTTTTAATTAATAAATAATATTTTAACAATTACATAATGAAATCTGAATTTTAAAATATTTTTAATGATTTAAATTTTAATAGAAATTTAAATTAAATTAAAAGACAAAAATACCCTCGATTCCGGCATGTCAACGGTCGGAAACAGTGAAATGGGACCAAAAAAGTGTGAAAACATAATGTTTGGGACTACGATATTAAAATGTTAATGTTAGGGACGTAAATTCAAGTAGGTCCAAATGTAAGAGACCATTTGAACATTTTAGTCTAAAAGGAATAACTCTTAGCTTATTTTTTAGCTGATATATACTAGAACTTGTACGTTTATAGAAGAGTTTAATTTCCTACGTACATTTGACGTTGTGGAGAATCCAGAACTTCAAGCGTGTTTTGTATCAACTATGTTATATTAGCGAAACACGATTTTGCAAACACTGGAATTTATTTCAATAAATCGAATCATTCACTAATAAAATACAATTAGCATACCAAAATTGAGGCAGACGATCATTTGCTCTCGTGTTCTCCATGGAAATACCTTTAGGTAATCAGACTCAATGTGAAGCGTATAAATTTGTAACAGTAAAAAGATCTAATATCAGCATAATGTATCTATCAGATGAGTCATGAAATCAGGCTCTTGAAGATCGATGTGTTATTTTCAACAGTTCAAAAATTTAGTGTAAATTGGAAAAACGTAGCATCAGGGCTTTATTTCGAACAGTAAAATTGATGGCCATGATCATGGATGTAGAAAGTTTCTTTCTGTCCCTCAAAAGAGAGAATTATTTACATGATTCATTATATGCTTTCAAAGTAGGCGTTTTTCATACTTCTATCATTCCCTTATGATTAAATCAGATTGGAAAATGACAGCCAATCAGTAGATTATCCATCTTCAGTAACTTATTTGTCTACATACGTGAGCATCAAGGTTCTTGTTAACTCAATGAATTTCGAGAAACGATATGTTCTGTTCTTTTTAAGTTTTTTCGTCTTAAACTATGAGTTATGTTTAGAGATGTAAGGATTGGAACAATATTATTATATACTCCCTACGATCCTTATTATAAGGCATTCCGATTTCGTCTTAGGTTTCACCTACGATATCTTTTTAATTGAAATAAAAACTTTAAAAATATTTCATAATAATTAGGAGAACACAACGAATCTGAAAATATATTTTTAAGATTTTTTTTCCTAATTAAAAAGACATTTTTAGTTAAACCTAGTACGAGACCAAAATTCCTTATAATAAGGACCGGAGAAAGTATTAATTAGTAGCGAGTTTAATAATTAACCATGCATGGGAATATATAGAGTTATAAATTTTTTACTTATTAAAGTATACTAATAATTTATTTTAAGATACAAATGAAAGCATAAGAACCTTGAATCACAACAAATTAATACTTTGGGGATCCCTAGGGTAATTCCAACAATTATAAACTCCCAATTCAAAATCTCGATCAATACATTTATGAATATTGATGGAGTGTGCGACTCCTTCATTACGATCTAAACATGTTACTTTTAAGATAATTACTCCCTCTGTCCCAAAATTATTTTCCAGTTTGAAATTTTACTTTTAGTACAATTTAAACTAGAAATGAAAACTCAAACTGGACAATAATTATGGGACGGAGGGAGTATGTTGTTTCACTAATAAAATATACTAAAAGTGAATTAAGAGATCACTTGCATTTACATAATTTTACATTAATTATTTGCATAATGTACTCATCAAAGGTGGCGTTGAATTGATTGCTTACCTTGTCACTATCATCCTCAAAGTAAAATAGAAAAAGAAAAGGTAAAAGAAGAAAAATCCCAAGCAACTTCATAAAGCTCCAACACAATGAACAGGTGTTTTTTCTTTTTTCTATATTTATTTTAAAAGCCAAAATAGAAAAAAAAAAAAGAAGAAAGAAAAAAGAAGAACACTATTAATTTTCTATAATATTAAAAAAAAAAGTAATAAACAGCGAAATAAATGAGGATCGAACCTTCACTGTGTCAGGTTTGCCCATTTTCACAGAAGCAAAAACAGAAACAAAGAAAAGATAAAGATAAAAAAGGTACCTCCCAAAGTGAAAATTGACTACCTGGCAAGCAAATTCTGATGTGGGACCCTACCAATTTTTAGACTTAAGGTGGGCCCCCATTGGCATGTTACCCATGTGTAAATATGGCAGTATAAACAAAAATGCTTGTAGAATGTTTTTCTGGATCCAACCTACAAAGGTGATTCTCTTGCACCATTTTAATGCTAAGTGATGATCATTTGAACTTTGGAAGGATTCCATTCTCAACCATATTGCTCTTGGTTCTCAGTTCTAACATTATACATGTTGGTAAGTTTTGTCCTCATTCCTTGTAAGTTGTAATAAGAAAATTCACATGAGAAATCTGATTTTTTTTTTTTTTTACTCCGGAACTCTCTTAACGAAGAAATCTCATATATTCTGTATAAATTCAGTTACCACTAGCAAAATGAGAGAAGATAATAGAATGACTGCGACCCAACTATTAATATGTACTGTTTCAGAGGATTACAGACATTTTAGTACTCCCTTCATTTCAAAATGTAAACCACTTTAGACGTTATACGTAAACTAAGGAGACAATCATCTAACAAGTAATTCATGTGTTAAATATATGTTTTATTCCTAATTAATTAGGTTGTTACTATAAACAAGACTAAATGAAAATAAATTGGCATCATTTATTATGGGTAAAGTTGGAAAAGTAGTCATTACTTTGCCTAGAATTTGTAAAACGACCTACAATTTGAAAACTCTCTTCAAAACTAAAACGACCTACAAATTAAAATGGAAGGAGTAATAATCAGTATTAATAAGTACACTAAATTGCTTAAGTAATAGTAATGAAACAAATAACAAATTAATTATAACCATGATGTCATAATTGATGATTTTTGTTTTGTATGTGTCTCGTCATACAATTTTACAATGCAAATTATGAAGTATCATGAAATGTTCACTAGAAAACAAGCTTCAAACCGATCCAAAACTAGATTACAAAATCAGGTTCACTGTACCTTGTATCTAGGTAGAAGAACTCAATCAAAGTCATAAGATGCAACCAGGGGGAAGGAGACAGAAAGATAAAGGGGCGAAAACATAAAAATGATTAAGTGGCCGGATGGCAAGAGAAGAAAGTTAAGTAACATGCATTATTATGCATGCCCTTGTGGTTTGTATATTTTACACATGTTCAAATGTGTTCAATGATTGGACGCGGATGAACTCGTACTGAATGTTTAACAAAAACATGGTTAAGAGAAATACACATCATATGGTTATAGTTAAGTAGGGTTTCTTAAAAACAAATAACAGTTCAAATAATATTACAGACTTTCTCAGTAAAAAAAATCAGGAGTTCGATTCCAGCATTTACAACAACATATATATGCAGCAAACTCCTCATTTTCCCCTAAAACAATTAGGGTTCCTCATTAGTGTTACAGTTTGTTTTGCCATTTAAGGCATGAGTACAGAGGATAGATTTTACATGCTTGATAAAGCGGAATAGGAAAATTGTAAAATGAAGGATTGCGATCATATACTAACCCTACAAGCTAGGGCCGCCCTGAGCCATTTTTTCTACACCATTTTGGAAGGGATGGCCTACGGCTGCTATTATGTGATCTTTCTCCAATTCCCCAAAATGATGCCAAAATTGCATACACATGAAATCTGAATCAAAACACATAGGTATCAGGATACGACTACATTGATGTATTGACATGAACAACAGTCCAACAAAAGTGATTGATTATTCTCCTTCTCTCAATTATTTTTCCACTACTGTACCTTTTTGGTCACATATACACTACACTGGGGACCATTATGCAAATACAGTTAAAATTCACGAATGGAACCAAAAAGTACCTGGTTTTATATGTATCAAGCAAACAAAGGATAAATTGCTATACACACCCTAAACAGTTTACAATTCATTAAACCAAGCCTCAACTATCCCTTGTTGCATTTAAGTGCTACTAATTTTTATGCAGTGTTACCCCTAAACCATAAGTTTCTTCAAGCATTAAACCCTTGTTAAACATCAATTTCATCATTCATGATTATCGAGCTGCAAAAGAGTATTCATCACAGCTCTCGTCGAAAACCAATCACAACCGCAGCGTTGTTGAGAGGGCTACTTTGCAAATTACCAAAACCACATAACTAAATTCTAAATAGATGACATGAAGGGGAGGGGGAAGAGGAGAAGTTACAAGGCTTTGGAAGCTGCCACACCCACACACAATGGTCTTAAAAACTCCAAAGAAAATAACTGATCAAACTGTAGTCCTACTAGAGTCCTACTCTACTACCTAAGGTCCCATTCCTTCCATCCCCTCTTATTTTTTTTTTACCTTATTCTTTTGTGCGTATATATTTTTTTATTTAAATGAATACCATTTTATGTTAGAATCCAAGAAGCCCATCTGCCCATGTTCCTCTATTTTTATGTACCAATAATCATTCCACATTGTCACATTGTTCTTCACTCTATATATCACACACACACACAACAAACTCTCTCACATTTAAAATCCTCTTCCTATCATGGGGAAACAAATCCACATTGGGAATCTACTACCTCAAACCAACCACTTTTCTCCATCCAATTCTTCCACCACTTCCACATCCAACTCCTCCTCCTCTTCATCATCTAATTCTTCCTCCACTGAGAAAATGAGTAAAACCCAAAAACCTAGTAACCAAGGCGGCCAGAAGAATGGGAATGAAAACAAGAAGAATCGTCGGAATAATGGAGATTCCACCGTTGATGAGAAGCACCCCACTTACCGGGGAGTCCGGAAACGGAATTGGGGCAAATGGGTATCCGAAATCCGGGAGCCGAGGAAGAAGTCGAGAATATGGCTCGGCACATTTCCGACGGCTGAAATGGCGGCTCGGGCTCATGACGTAGCCGCCTTAGCCATTAAAGGTCACTCGGCTTACCTCAACTTCCCGCATTTGGCTCACGAGCTCCCCCGTCCGGCCACCAATTCGCCCAAGGATATTCAGGCCGCCGCCGCCAAGGCAGCGTCCCTCGCATTTCCCGACCAGCTCGAAAAACACGAGGACGACGACGAAGCCAGAGCTGAAGCCGAGCCCAGCCGAGCCGAGATGCCAACTTCTCACTCTTCGTCGGATTTATCGTCGCAACAAGAATCACCGAATTCTACGTGCACTACTGATGTTGATCACGGCGACGAGACGTTTTACGACTTGCCGGATCTTTCCTTCGACAGCTCCGACCACCACAAGGATGTTTATAGTATCTGTTTTTATGCTTCATCATGGCAGCAGCAGCCACTTCAGCTCACCGGAGCCGAGCCGGCTACATTCCGGCTTGAAGAGCCGTTTCTTTGGGAATGCTTCTAGCTAATTATAATTAGCTTAATACCCTCCAATATGTCTCTCTCTCTCCCTCATACAATGATAATAATAATTCTGTTTTAGTTTCTAAACATAACAACCATTCTGTTCCAACTCTTTTCTGTTCCGGAAAAAATAGTTTACTTTGTTGAATTATAACAGTTTAACAAAGTAGATTTTTTTTTAGGCCGATGGTTTCACTACTAACTGTATTCATCTTTTGTGGTAAAAAAAAAATGTACAGCCATATATCCCTTTTACTTTTTTGCATGTAAATTTTAAAGATAGAAACCCAAGATTAATTTTATCGAAATTCATCATGAGTTTGGTTGTGAGAGTAATTTAATTTTCTAGTTTGGTAAATGCGTGGTGTTGTTACACGGTTATGGTTTTACTACTTTTTTCTTGTTTTATTTTACCTGCAAATAACCTTTTCGGTGCCATAATATTAGGTATGAGAGTGAGCTAGCTCATTCATACTTTATTCGAGTTCAAACTCATAGCACTCCATTTCGATAGTTTTTTTTCCCCCCCTCAAATATTGTTTTTGTTAAAAAAAAATGAAATATTAAAAATGGAACGAGAGGAAGTAGTTAGTATAGTAACAAAACCAAATATTTTTGTATAGAGTAGAAGGAAGAAACAGAGAAATTGCAACTTTGCAAAATCGAAAAAAGAAGGGAAAAAAAATAAAAAAATAAATGACAAGTTGGTTTGTTTAGGTAATATGTGTACGTGTTCAAGGATACCCTGTCAATCTCTATCTTTTTTCCTTTGGATGGGCAAACGGAAACATTTTACATTTCACAACTTATGCTACAAGCATTGCCATACTTCTTAATAGTTAATAGGTGCCAAATTATTGTAGTTAGATTTTATATATATATATAGTATTTTGGGTGTGTGCATTTATCAATAGTGTTTAAGATTACCACATACACTCTATTCGTCACGATAAATTAGTCTATTTTGTAAGTTTAAAAATTAGACTTTTTTAAATAAAAAGAAAAGATAACGGAAAGGTCTATATGAATAAAATGAGTAAGGATGTCCAGATATCAGTTATAAGCCAACACTTTGTTTGCCAAAATTAATCATGTCTATATATCAATCTGTTGCAGTTCTTTTCTTGATTTGGTAAAACATCAACATACATCATATCCTTCAAATCTCTGCCTTTCTACAGCTTGAGGGTCCCAGTGTTCGATGTAACTTTTTTTTTCCCTTCTTAATTGTGTTTGGAAATAAACATATGTGTAAAGTTAATCCATCCATGCAAAATACGCCATTCCTAAGTTTTAAAATGAAAATAATTTAATAATTATTTTGGAATGAACGAATATAGTAGTCCTTCTGTTCCAAAATTATTTATCCAGTTTGAATTTTTATTTTTAGTACAAAATAAACTAAAAGTAAAAATTTAAATTAGACAATAATTTTAGGACATAGATTATATAAAACGGTAAGTTGAAACGGGCAATATAACTAGGGGACAGCATCTTGAAATGAAAGAGAGAAATTCAACTTTGGTAAACTGGGAAAAAAAAAAGTGAGGAGCTTTAATAAAATTAAAGATCGAGTATCCAACAAGCACAAAGGAAAAAAAGACTAAATGTCCCATTAAACCATTTTGTTTAAGCACTATTTTGCAAGTGATCAGTGACCTCAACATATCACTATCTTGCTTTTAGATATAGTCTTTTTCTCCATCATTTGGGGCTGCCACAAATCAGCCAACTATTGGCCTAACCACCAATGATCAGGAACAAATCTAATCTCTTTGCCCCCATCAAATCTTCCATATTGGCACTAATAAGTTAGTTTTCATATAATTATAGGGGCTATTTTGCATATATAAAGTATTTGGACAACCAGTAAAAAGAAGGTATTCTTTCTTCCACAGTTCCACTAATTAATTAACAGCATTAATATAATATGTAATATGGTGAAATTAACATAAACGGATAGTTGTTTGAACAGTTTAAAATAATTTATGCAATTCAGAACTGAATTTTTAGGGTGCCATTACTCATTGCATCAAGTAATTAGATTGCTGACTACTTGGATAAGCGGCACCTTCAATTGGAAAGAAAGAAATAAAGGGTAAACAGGGTATATGAATTTGGTTACCTTACAAACTTGTAAGGTGGATTTTTTTTTTTTTTTCTTATTTGCAGAGTGTCCACCGTGGGCAACAGTAACTAATCCCCCCTCGCTGAATTGTAGGCACCTCAATGGGTGGGACAGCTAACCAAAGTATTTGAGATTGCTCCATGTCCATGGTGAGATTCGAACCCCCGACTTATAGTTAAGGGTGGAGGAGTTCTTTCCGCTCCACCACAACCACTTTGGTTTGTAGGGTGGATTCTTGAGTACTCCATTCCTAAGAGGCCCATTAATTTCTGAATTAAATAGTTCCTTGGAGTTATATGGCTACCTTTATGTTCATGGAATATCATTTTTGGTGTTGTATATACAGGGACCCCATATGAATTGTCCTCATTGATTAAAGGAAAAAATTTTAATCTAGAAAAACCAAAATGGATGTAACACATCTGCAAGAAAGTCCAACGTTAACTTGTACAATAAAATTGGTAAACCAATATGAATTATTCTTCTCAACTTGTACGTTTTACCTGATTAATTAACTAGGGTTTGGTAAAACGATGATTTTTTCTTCTCAAGTTCTGTGCTTCTTTGGTTTCTTCTTCTTCTTTTTTTTTTTTTTCTAATTTTACCCTCTAAAGAAAATTAAACTGTTCATTTATATATTAAGATGTTTATAATTGAGCGAAAAGATAAATTTAATCGCAGTTAAAGAAAATATAAACTAGCTAAAATGTCATTCTTTCACAAAGGGTACACAAAGGACAAAAACAGAAAGAGAGAGAGGTGGAGCATTATTTTTTATTATAATCTAAAATTTGTCTGTTTAAGATTGTAAGGACATCAATTACCTAAGGCCATTAGTGATATGACAACATGATTAATTCAGTTCCTGAACTTAAAAAAGAAAATTAAAATTTGCTGACAGTATTGCATCATTTTGGATTCATTAGGTAACAAATTGCAATTATATGTGTCGGCATTCAGCGTGCGGAATTTGGTTGATTCAAGCCCATTTTATTGGGCAAATTGGAAACTTTCTCCACTTTGGTACAGCTCATTTTTAATCTTCCTCGTATATTATTATTATTACCTTTACGGGAACATATGGGGTTAGAAGATGCTTTTCTGCCCTATTAGAAGAGGGCTTAATCTTGTTTCTTCTCGTTTCTAAAAATAAGATCTTCGAACAAGCCTAATGAAGCTCTATTTGTTGCCAATAAGAATGATTATTGTGTTGGCATTGATTCGATAATCTAAAGTAGTACAAAATCGATAATGTCGGTAGACTCTCTCTTTGGGAAAATAGGAGTAATTTTGAAAGTAAAATTGAAGTACTATTATAAGTATAAATTATATATATATAATAACACTCGTGTAATTGAATAGTAATTGAAGTACTTATAATATATTATATATTACAAGTATAAATTATATATATATATATATATATATGTTCAAAACACTCGTGCATTCTATAAAGGGTTTATAATGGTTCAAAGTTTTTCGCTACAGAAAACTCTGTTTAATTACTATATATAAGTCAGTCTTCCAACTGGGGATTTCTTACCCTTACTGCTGGAATTTCCTGCCCTTCAACGTTACTGTTTTTGTCTCACTTTTATAATATACTTTGATAATGTATTAATTCAACCAAAAAATAGACTGATTGTTAGAATAATTGGAATAAATAGTTAAATACATCATATTTAGCATTTCCTTTTCTCGAGATTAGGACATCATACGTACCAATGACAATCTAACTCATACACATTACTTTCTTCTTCCCCAAGTTGTATAATAAAACCCACCCCCAAAAAAAAAATAGATTGATTCTTCAAGTTAAAATATCAAGTCAGATCAATCAATTTCGCTCAAATCTTATCTTTAGTTATTCCTTCAGTTCCAAAATAATTATTCAGTTCGGATTTTCAATATGATTTAAATTATAAAAAAATTTCAAATCATGATTTGGAGATTAAAAAATAAAAATAAAAATGGCGTCTTCGTGCTCATTTCTTCCCTCCCGAAGGTTTCTCTTTTTCTTTAGATTAGATGTACCACCAAACGGCAGATTTCTTTTAGAACTAATGACTAATTCTAGTAAGTCCGAAGGGGGTACATCTATTTTTAGTTACTTTGTCACTTCCATGCACAACTTTTTTGAATCTAAAACCATAACTTAATTAAAGTGATCCATACACTTTGAAATTGATGTATCATTGGTTTCATTACCGTTTGAAATAAAGTGCCCCAACTCGGAGCACAATTAATTGAGCGGAATAAGAAATTGTAACAATTAAACAAGAAGGAAAAGACAGGCAATTCAGTACATTTAATTTGAAAGGGTTGTTAGTATATGATTTTTTTTTTTTGGGTTGAAAATATTAATATTATGCTTTATGTGTTTATCAAAATTTACATTATACTAAAATAATACATTTTAAATTTTTAATATAAATTATGAGACGGAAAAAATATTATAATTGATGACGGAAACCATGTGATGGATCTTAACGAAACTAGATTTGTAATTTCTAAACTAAACAAATATAGTTTCATCTCATTGATAATTAAGCACACTGATTATACAGCATCAATTAGAACAAAGGCATCTCATCCCATCTCTTTATCATTAGTGACCCAACTAATTAAAGAAGGTAATCCCTGTAATTAAAATACAATGGACGATTCAAAGCTCCAAACAAAATACATGAAAAGAAAATACACAAGTTGCTAATCATTTCCATGTTTATGTACAAACTTTTGGAAAGTTTGAGTGGAGGGGACATATACACACCAAGAAATAGTCATTGGAAAAGGGAAAGAATCTAATATAGTCCTTGTTCCCCCCTTGCCTTTTATGTTGGAAAGCAATGCTTTCCCCAAAGTTTGATGAATTTCTTTTTTTTTTTTTTTTCCCTTCGTATATTTGCCTTTTGGAAAGTTATAAAAAAAAATAAAAATAAAAAGAATGCATGTGTGTTATCAATTTTGGGTCGTGGCTCTTTTTAATTTTTAAACAGCTGGAAGAATATTTCTGACTCAGATTATTATCTTCAATGCATATACCCCAATTTTAAATAAATTATTTTTCCCCCCGGAAATTCTCATCTGATCAACAATAATACACTTCCATTGTTCATTAGTTTAGTCCTCAGTATTACACATATTGTTAGTGGTGCGGTTTGAGAGTCTGATACGCAAATTTCAAACTTAAGAGGTGATTGAATAGATTTTTAAAAGAAATAGTACTTTAGTTGCATGAAATTGATGAGCAAACATGTTTTACCTACGGGTCAAGAAAATAGTAATGCGAACGTAATTTGTACTGGGAGGCTACTAAACGCCCTAATTTTTTCCTTTGAACGCCCTAAAAAATTTTAAAAAGACTATTTTACCCTTACATTCATACTTTTTTTTAAAAAAAAAGACGTTGGCGATGGAGCACTGCGCCAGCCTTTCACGGCTGGCGCAGGAGAAGTGCGCCACCCTTTAAAGGGTGGCGCACAAATTTCTCGCCTCCCAATTAAGGGAGGCGAGAGGGGATATTACCCCCAAAATGGGGGTGGCGCAAAAATGTGGCGCCACCCCCTTCGGTTTGGCGAGCGTTTTGCTCGCCAAACCGAAATTACTTTTTTTTTTTTAATTTTTTAATTTATTTAATCAATTAATTATTTTATTTATTTATTTATTTAAGTTTATTTTTTATTTATCTATTTGGCAGTTAAGAAATATTTAAAAATTAAATAAATAAATAAAATTATTTTATATTTTTCCCAAGCTTTTTAATTTTTCGTTTCAACGTATTTTAAATTTTATATTTTTTTCCAAAAGAAATATTTCGGAGATTTGCTAGATGTACCGATGATGAATAATTAATTTATTTGGTAGTAAATTCATAAGTTTTAGTTTTTATTAAATGATAATTTTTGTTTGCGTTTGAAAAATTTTACATAACAAAGTGATAAATTTTTATAAAAATTTACTACATAATTAAGCAACATTCTCTAAATATTTAAGTTAAAATTATTTGTTTAACCAACAAACAAATAAATAAACTTTAATAAATAAATAAATTAAGAACATACATGAATTAAATAAATTAAATAAATACATGAATTAAATAAAAGAAATTAATTAAATACATTAAAAATAATTAAATTAAAGATAATTAAATAAATAAAATAAAAATTAAAAAATTAAAAAAAAAATAATTAAGGTGGGTGGCGCACAAAATGGCGCCACCCACCCTTTGGTTGGCGAGCAAAAAGCTCGCCAACCAGCACAAATGTGGCGCCCAGAAGGGCGCCACACCTTCGCCATGCGGCGAAGGTTTTCTCGCCACCCCTTAAAGGGGTGGCTCATTCCTCCCTCGCCATCCATTTTTTTTTTGCAAACTAACTCTATTTTGTAAGGGCGTATACGTCTTTTTCGGGCGTTCAAATGAAAAAATTAGGGCGCTCAACAGCACGACCCAATTTGTAAGTTGACTTTTAAAAAATAAAAATAAAAATTTATGAGAATAGTATTAAATTTAAAAAATTAAATTGAGGTGTAAGGTCCACGTCAATGGCCAGGTCAGCAAATGAATGAAACACGTTGGGGAATTTAAAAAAAAAAAAAATGAAAGGCTGAAAAAACTTGATGCTGACAAATTTGTTTTTGTGCACAAAAAGCAAATGTTGTAATCTGGTCCTTTGTAAAGGTACTTCAGTGATCAAATCCGTATTCAAGGCTATTCAATTCCATTAAAAAAAAAAAAAATAGGGACATACACTATACTACCTAGCTCGACAAAAACCAATCAAATCAAGGGCTTTGAAATAATAGCCTTGTCCAAAAAAAAAAAAAGAGAGAGAGAAAAAAGGACCAATATCTTGTTAGTTCCATCGTATATAATCACGTGGATAAAAGGGGGGAAAAAAAATCATAACATGACTCTTATTTTGACCTAGAAAAAATATATACACACCATGATACAGTACAATAAAAAAAAATTAAAATAAAACAAATACTTACATACGCATAAATGACCAAAGTTTTTTAAAATTAATCACATTTCTAAGCTTATCTTTTCTTGCTCTCCTTAATAACATCTCCACGATGCACGGGTCGGTGAAATGAAAATAGCGACCGACTGATATGACATTATTTTTTTGTTACGATAGAGGAGATCGAAGACTTAGAGTCTTACATTATTAAAAATACGTATCATGCCTTAAAATATTCATAATTATAAATAAAAAATAAGTTTGATTTTATTTTATTTTCTTTTGTCTTTTGGCGAATTATTATCTCGTTTATTTATAAAAATAGTCACTGTTCATATCAATTACTCTTTTTACAAAATTGTTTTAACTGGACTGTAAAGTGTTTTTGCAATCATTAGCTCGCTTTTGGTCTTTTGAATAATGGCATAATGGGCCAACTTCCCCAAAACAATTTCTTTCTTTGCCTCCGATAACCCAATAAAACCCACACACAGGCTGACTCTGCCCGTTCTGAATGAATGAAATGGTAAAGAGGACAGTAATAATCCATAAATCTAAACAAAAGAGGACAGTGTCTTGGCCATAACATGCTCTTCGATGGGGATAATCCTTAACCCAATTCCATCATTCACATCAAACTACGAACACCAATGCAGCCAGAAACTACCCTTCTGGCTTTAATCACTGGATTAGCTTGATAATCCACAGCATATCACGGGGACTTAGATTGCTCCCCCGCATTCAAAATGAATATACATAGAAAAGAACAAATAAAAATCCATAAGTTCCACTACAGAAACTAAATCTATGGCCAAAAAAATCAGACAGGCAAAAACCAAAAATATACAATGGCAAGACGAGCTCATGGCAAATACCAGCTCACTCTGTATACAAAAAGCTAGCCTTTGAATCTAGGTCTCCATCTTACTTATCAAATGTAAACAGGCTTTACATCGTTCGCACTGAAACTAGCTGCACAGGTTGGGCACTTGCGGTGCCGAGATTCAACAACCCGTTGGATACAAGTATTGCAAAATAGATGGTAACATTTTGATATGACAACCTGAAAACAATAACAGGAACATCACTATTGGTAATAATGCTAACAAGAACAAGACCACTTCAGCAAATCATATAATTACTATTACAAACATCCATCCAATGGCCAGATGCAGTAGAGAAAAGTTAGAAGCCTGAGAATCAACATGGAAATCTCGGAAATGCATAGAGCATGTAATCTTTCATTGATCCTCTACAATTCACAAGATAAAGAAATCTTCCTATGTGTTCATTGTGTTAGGCTACCAGTCAAAACAAATCAAGAAACCTCAGTAGACAGACACTAGAATTACAGACTCTTACCTCTTTTCGGCGGTCAAGGCAGATGCTGCACTTCAAAATTTCTCTGTATTCTTTGACTTCCTGCCGAAGCTTATCAAGAACAGATGACCCTTCCATCTGTGATTTGAGACGAGAAACCTTTAACCTTGCAGCTTCTAGCTCCTCTTCCTCTCTTTTCCTATCAAACCTAACAAGTCCCAACACCATTAAGGCAGAAGATTAGTCTCAATGATATCACGGAAAAAGAGAGTACAGTAAGTGACAAAAAGATCAGAAAATCTTCAATCACCTTTCTCTTTCTGTTTCTATTTGCATCTCTGCAAGACTCACACGGTTTCTGTCAACCTTTGACTGAGATTCATCAACACTTTCTCTCAGCTGCTGAGCTGATTTTCTCAAATCAACGATTTTTTTTTGGTTATTCTCTAAAGAAACTGTATTTTTCACCCTATTTTCTGCAAGTCTCTGAACCTGATCCGAGCATAATCTCAACTGCATGGGAAAGTGTCATCAATTCAATAGATGTTTTTCTACAGACCGACTTAAACGTCGTAAGATAAGGAGCCCTTTGACATTTAGATAAAAGGAACTCTGACTCAAAGTTCCCTTCAGTCTTCAATTTTTCTAGCCACTTGTACGCCTATTAAAAGTTTACTTCATATCGTAGTAAGAGAGACTAAACAAACCTGGTCTTCAAATTTTGCGGCTTTTATGTTATGGAATTCAACAGAAGCATTGGCCTGCTGAATTGTTCTCTCGATAGTCTGTTTCTCCAATAGCAAGCTCTGCTCAAGCTGTCTAGATTTGACACCTTCTAGCACAAGCTGAACCATTATGCACATAACTGTTAGCACTTATCCACAAAAAGAAGCCCCTTTGTTGCATTCCAGAACCAAAAGAATTGGAGAACAAATGATGAAAGAGAGAGAGACAAGATTCATAGAGAGCGGCAATTGAGTAATAAAGCGAAGGCATAAATTTGATGAATGTTATAAGAACATCAGGAATAGCTGCATCGAGTCTAAAGAACAAACGTCGTCCTTCATAACCTTACAATCACCACCCTTCGTTTCAACTTTTTCCAACCCAACCCATCTCACCATCCAAGAAAGTAATCAAAATGCTCAAGAGTTTCAGATCTAAAAATGACACTAAATGCATTTTCATAGTGCTATAGAGATGACAGGAAAAGGGAGGTAAATGCATTTCCATAAATGAGGACTACATAACTTGAGACATAGAGGATAAAATTCCACAATGCTATAGCAGTACGAGAGTAGGAAACACTGGGACAGTATCCACTAGAAGTAAAGCATGTGACCAGATTCTTGACTTTACTCAAAAGGGTCAATCACTAAAAGAAAATTTAAAAAATTCACAATAAAGTTTGCTCTTATCTCAAAGAAAAGAGTGGATACAGGCTCATTCCTCATCAATTCTAAAGCCAATCTCTCTACAATTTCCAATGCTTATCCAAAAAACTTGGAAACTTCAAAATATACAAACTTAGAAGTATGTAATCATATAAAAGCCTTCATGCTTCAATCACGCAATAGAAAGAGTTCCATATATGACAATTTTTGGTAGTTTTTAGAGGTTTATGCCCAAAGGCTCCAATCACAGGCTAATCCAGAGACGGATAGCTATTTAATCTTCAAAAACATTCATACAACAACCATCTCAAGAACACTGCAAGCTGAAGAGCACAAAGAAACATGCACACAATATGCCAAATTATGTATTTTTTGGGAACATAAATAAATGCAATTCTGGAAACGAGAAGTTTATTTAACTTGATTCATTACCTTAATGTTGTAGTCATCTCTCTCGGTGATTTGCTGCAACAGCTGTTGATTCTGAGTTTGCATATCATCGTAGGCCTGACCAATTGTCTAAATCCAGGAAACCAATAATCTAATATTAGCTTCAGAACTCAAAGAAAACAAAATTCATTCTACCATTGTAAAAGGAGTAACAACCTCTATCTCAGAAAGATAGGCCTCAGTCTCTTCATGTTTGAATTTAAGAGTATCAGAAAGTTTGGCTTCCTCCCTGGAATGGCACAAAAATTACAGATATTATGTCCGTGGATCAAATCACTGAATTGGTACAAAACTCATAGGTTTCTGTATCTTCTTCTCAAATATCCTTTTCACTATGTTGCAGTTCACAGGAATCACAATTTTTATTTTCTTTCTTTTTTCTTTTTTTGCAATACCCGAATTACTGGCACAAGAAACTTAGCTACACAAAAAGAGAGGCAAACTATCAAGTTTTGGTTAAACAAACATGTACAGTGTCGAGCAAACACGCTACAAAAACAGACAGATCTAATTGCTGAAGAAATGAAACAGTAAGTCCAATGCAGTATAACATGAAAAGTCTCACTCAAAGTACTAGTCGCCAGTATAGCTCCACAATACTCTAACTTGGATATCCCAAACTGTTCTTTTGTTGTCTAGCATTAGGAACAAAACTGCAATGTTCATCATTCAAAAGTTGGGAAATCTAAATTAAACTCAATTGCAGGGATGAAAATCTGTTTACGAAGTTACAAGATTTCACTATGGCAATCTAAAGGACAAAAAGAAAAAGAATGAAAGGGCTGGTTATTTAAAACACACTTGACACTCCCATGCATCCTATTCACACCAATTAAATTTTCCTTCCTGACCTAAACAAAGCAATCATACGCCATTATCCAAAAAAAAAAAAGCAATCGTACGCAATGCAGGATAGAAGATCGAAAATTCATATACTCCCAATTATTTTACAAAATATGATGCATTAACATTACATTACCATCGTCCGAACAAAAACACGCGAATTCTTTTAACACAATGTATATAAACAAAACAGACAAGCCTTTCTCTTGTAAAACAAGCAGCAAAAGATGACCAAAGCATTTGAAAAATCAGAGAACACATCCAAATTACTATTAGGAGCTTAGAGCCTGGGTTTAAAAATAATAAAACCTTTTAGAAGCCTCTCGCCTCTGTCTTAGCTCTGCGATCTCTGCTTCAGTGGCCGCTAGCCTTTGCTGCGATGTGGCTTCTGCTTCAATAGCACATTTAACTCGCAACTCCAAGTTGTGCTCGTCAAGGGAGGTCTTCAGGCTTTGTACATTAGCCCAAGCCTTATATTCCAAGTCTCTAGCGTCAAGAACATCCCTGTGTTCCATTGAAAACAGCTAAGGATTAGAATCCCAACTCAATCTCAACATCACAAATGACAACAAATGGACAATCTGGAACCAGAACATAAACAACATCAATCAATGAGCATGTTACATATCTCCGAAATGCAAAAGAAAATATTTGATGGATAAAACATGTTTTCAACTCGAAGAGAAAATGCGCTGCAATGCAACATTTCATCTTCGGCGATCTTAACCTGCTCTCTGGTCAGAGAGATCGCATTTAAAACCTGTTAAGGGGAATTCACGACGTTTGTTCTTTTATCATGGTTAAACAAGTATATGAGAAGAGGTTATTGCTGTTTCATATGAGTGGGGAGGCTACTATTTTTACTGTGACAACTTTTTTTCTCCCTTTCCAATTGCAAACGTTTTCAAAACAATGTCCATTTTCATGATACCTATATGAACAAACTGCCAAAATATCGAAGGATTAAGTCTTCAGATCGGTGAATTCTCACGAAATTAAGTTCCAACATTAGAATGGCAAACATAGTTCTCTTTTTGTACCTTAAATTATGAAAGGGAAACCCTTCTCTGACCCAGAGTCAAATTAGTGTAACCAAAACGAGACTCCATACCACCTATAGTCATAAGATGTTGACTTTTGCCATATTACAAATTATAAAAAAACACCAACCAGGTTACATGTTATTTCACCCTACACGGACAAAGATAATTGTCTCCAAGGACTCCTCATGAAGTTACGACCAGGTTTTCATCCAGGTCAGACAAATATTTAACCCTAACGAATTACTCCATCTAATTCATTCCATTTGGAGGGCTTAAAGTGCAAGCAGTAGATGAGTAAGAACATACACTAGCTTCCCTAAGCAACCCATTGCAGACTTCACAAAACAGATGGCTTTACTCATTATTCTGTTCAAACCATACAACCCAAGGTTGCTTTTGCGTATCTAATCCAATTATAAAGACGGTTAAAAGGTAAAATCTACTCCTTTAAAATGGTTAAAAGGAGAAAACTCAAATAAAACAAGACCACTCAGCCAAGGCTTAAAAATAGTACTGTAATTGTTTTATAAAAAAACTCATATATATCACAAACCTTGAGCAAACAGATTCACGATTGTACATCTGCAAAAAGAGTTTCAACTCCGCATCACTCTCCTTCAAGTCATGGATCTGCAAAAGAAATAATCCTCAGCTATACATACTCATTTCACATAATTATGAAACCTATATGATATTACAAACCAACGGCATAATCCAACCATCCTCTCCACTCTGGAACAAATAAAATGGCAAACTTTGCAAAATCAGGGAAAGGGAGTCCTCAAAAAAGAGAAAGGGAACATCTTATCAGATATCCAGATGATGATAACATGAATAGTAACAGAACCAAAAATGCTTGAATTTTCGAAGGACCAGTAACATTGAGTCAAAGTTGTTTAACAAGATAGAATTTTTGGATCTACCGGGCAAATTCACATTAGTCCTGTCGCATCGTGAGACTATAATGGTTGATGAATTTCACATTCAGTTAAGGAAGAAGGACACTAGTTGAGCCATAAATCTCGTCTTTTCTGGGTCTTAAAATCCATCTTCAGATTTACAAGGCATCAATTTTCTCTTCCCGCTTCTTAGAGATAGTTATGAAAATAAGTGCTTGATCAAGAAATGGAAACTGCCGAAAGAAATTATGTTTCAGACTTGTATCTAAGTTGAGCATTGATTTCCATCATGTACACAAGTTAACCTTTAAATACATCAAGTACAGACAGTATAACACAATACTCAGCAGTCTCTGTGCAAACATGTCTCTCTTCTCTCACTCGACTTCATTGTTATTAGTACGAAACAAATCAACAGCATTACACTCAATAAGTGCCAGCATATGATTCAAACCGATAAAGAAAACCTCAGGTAAGAGAAACCAAAATGCTCAAAAAGCACCAGAACAGAGACTATAAAGATTCGAACTGGAGTACCATTTAAATTGCAGGTTGATAAGAAAACACTTACCAAGGCTTGTAACTTCAGTATATCAGCAGCTTGCTCAGTTGATCTAGCAGACAACTTCTCCATATTTCTAGCCTATGTAGATCGTGGATGAAATATAAAACACAAACTGAGTGCTTTCCATCAATATCACGACCACTATGTAATAAAATAGAAAACGTAAAAAACTCCATAACAATAGCTACCTTGTCTTCAAGAATACCATACAGCGATCTAACATCAGCTCGCAAAGCATGAATGTCTTTGGCTGTCTCTTTGTAAGAACTTAATTGACTCTGCATACGACCCATTTCCTTTGGGAAGGACGCAACTAAAGTTTTTAACTCCGCGATGACTTCTTTCCGACCTGAAAAGAATCAGATATCAACAAGGATGGCTGCAGGTAAAAGACACAATTCACTTATATAAATCATCCAAAAACCTGATAGGGTGCTCCGTACCTGGTTCTCTTGATGTGTGCTCCAGCTTGGCTTCCATTTGATTCTTTTCAAATACACATTTCTGTATCTCTTTCTGCAGCTCACTGATCCTGGAATCAGCAATAGCAGCAGATCGATGGTTAAAGTCAAGCAACTCAAGCTTCATCTGCATTTCCTTTTCCTTCCACGCAAGAGTGTTTTTCTCCAACTATATTCAGAAAAACAAATATCCAGGCTAAGAACATCATCTAAAAAGACAAGGGCAGAAAACGGAGGGGGTCGAAAAAAAAAACTACCGACCAGTAACAACCTGTAGTTTTTCATGGAGTGCTTGGTAACGGATAATATCTGCTTTAGCCTTTGCAACTTGATCTTTTAATAGGAGATAAGCTTTTGAAGAACAAATAGACTTGAAATTCTTCAAAGTGTTCTGCAAAGTGCACAATCCATTTAACAAACTATTCGCCTAATACTCAGAAGGTTTAGATGAATGAAGCAATTTTTAAACTCTAACAAGTCATGAAAAAGGCCAACTGACTTGCAATGTTGATAATTGCTTCAATATGTCTATCCTTTCTTCATGAAGGCGTTTGAGTTCCACCACTCGACAAGCAGATTGATCCTGACCATAACCAGAAAGTCAATAACTGTTAGCGAGCTGACTTTAAACACATGCCATGGAGAAGGAAGTAAAGGGTACATTACCAGTAGATCCTTGAGCGAAGATTCCATGTCTTCCAAATCTTTTTGATTGTCCAACGACTTATCACTATTAATAGCATTATTGCACCGGTCAAGGATGGGGATATTGGTTTCCTTTGTGGCATTTTTGTCTGCTTTTAGATTTGACAATTCACAAGCACTTTCTTCCAATTCTGCAATAGTACTTTCCAATTCCTCTTCACAAAAGCAAAAACAGAAAATCCTACAGTCAGTACAATAAACTCCAAGCAATAACACCCACAAACAAAACATAAGAAGTTTACACATCGTTTTTGTTTTTTTTCTTTTTTTTGGGGGTGGTGGTTTGGGGGTGGGGGTGTTGGATTCAGCAAACTTATGTATCAGTTATACACGAGATTTGCAGTAAGAAAGAACAAATAACTTAAGTTTTCGTCTCATCATGTTCAGAAAGCCATATCTATCATATGTTGCTGGACTTCTGTCAAGCACGTGGTTCCCTTTGTGTTCTGATTGGACTTCTTCCTCCACAGGGTCGTTCCAAGTCTTTTAAGTCCCCCCTTACCCCTTAGTAGCACTTAAAGGATTATTTGCAGAAAGAGAATAAACAAGCAAACATAAAATGTGAGACGTGAAATTTAACACAACAAGCCAGCAAGCAGAGTAATTATGTTAAGATGATAACCAAAAGCAACTAAACTGGTGCATTTAGTTTAGGGGTTGCACATTACCGAGCAACACTGATGTAGCGATTATAAAAAATCCCAAGTTGTACATGTACAAGAACTACGAGAAGCTTATAGTGGACTTCTAATCCACTTATAAATTGAACAAACACTTAAGCGTCCAAAGAACGACACTAACTTGAACAATATAACACCTTCAAGGTTAAGCAATCTACAGTCCCAAGCTTTTTTACGTGGAATTTACTCCAAGAAATATCTCCAGTCTAGTAGCGAATATATCACATCTCTTCAGAAAACAACAAAAATTTAACAAATGGATGATATTGCCATGTATATTATTTGCACCTTCCATGACAGTGAACTCTACGACCAAATCCCGAAAACAAGCATAATCTTAATCAGAACTCCAGAAAACAGTAAGCGCCAGTAAGCACACAAGATAACTCTTGACATACTGAACATTTCTCCAGCACAGAAATCTTTCCACAAAGACTTAAAGAATTCACCTTTCAAATGTTTCAGCTCAACCTTATTTTTTGCTTCTTTATCCTTCTGTTCTTGCAGTTCACAAAGAAATGACTTTTGCTTTGAGAGAAGATCACAGATTGCCGCTCTCACATTCTTCACTTCTGTCTGCAAGTCAAGAAAACTCTTCTGCTGGCTCAATCCTGAGGTTTTGGGAGAAAAAGTGATCAGGGTAAGCAGCTAAAGGAAAATTGGTTTTGCCTTTATTCATTTCAAACTAAAAACATGATTTTGTGATAATCTTCACCATCTTACCGTCTCCTGGAACTGCACTGTAAACTGCATTGTACAGTTTATCCCTTAATTGCCATTGACTATCGAGATTAGCTAAAATAGTTTGCAACGCGTGACTGATCTTTTTGCTGCTTTTCTGATAGTCTTCCCCTTCACCGATTAAAGTGTTGTGACTAGAGCCACATTCAGCTGCACCACTAACAGAAGGCCCACTCATCATATCATCCTCAGAAACATCCTTTGCGGAAACAGATTCTAAGGAAGACGAACATCCATCTGCAGAGCAATTATCAAAGAAAAAAGTAAGATTATTCCCATGAAACATGAAATAAATAGATCACCCAACCCCAATCACATGTATCAAAGAGAATACTAAACTAAATGAGGAACCAGTTCACGAATAAACAAAAGCGCTCTCTGAGCCATGACCTGAACAGAATTCAAAACATAAGGAAATGAATAACAGGTGAATGGACCAACATAAGCCTTTCTTTTAAGACCAGGGGTTTGAATCGGGAATCTCAAATGTGATGTTTTACCACTTTTCAATTTCTGTTAGGAGGTGATGTTTGATTCCTTCAAATCAAAAAGGCAAAGAGCTCACAACAATCTGGGATTCTGGAGTATGAAAAAATGAAATCGACAAAAAAACCTGTGGCTTTCAGGAAAAAGCATAGACTAAAAACACAATAGAAAACCAAATCAATTCAAATTTCTTTTTCTGGAGCTTGAATAGATTACAGGCCATGAAATACATATACCTTAGATGAATGAGAGACAGAAGTCATACGTACATTTGGAGAATGCTACTAGAAATGTAAAGGGAATGATTTAGTTAATCAATAGGGGCGGAAAGCGAGAAGAATGATGACAATACCAGTCTGAAAAAGAAGGTGCGCACAGTCCCTGATAAGCAGATCTTCGAACCCTTGCTCGAATCTGGCTACGTCCTTTCCACAAATTGAATGGGATTCAAAGTCTTCGACAACCTGGTAGAAAGACGCACAAAGCAGATTTTCACGCGATTTAAATTGAATTCCATTACAATCGGAAATCAAGAGCCATTCCACAAAAAATAACTGCAATTAGAGGCACATAACACAAAAATACCTCTTCCCACACTTGCCAGGCTGCTGCTACAATGTTCTCATAAGGCCGTTGTTTCTCGGTCCATTTATTGATTTTCTCTTCCAAACGAAGAATCTCAACCTTCTGTGTTTCTAATTTCTGAATAAGTTTTTGATTTTGAAACTTAAGAACCGCTGCGTCGAGCTTTACCACGGAGAAACCAAAGTAAAGAAGGAAACACGTGAGCATCCAAGTAATAAACAAATTGTAATAAAGCTACATTGAAGGTGGTTGATTCCCAATAAAGGCGATGATTAATTTTGAGTAACTGCCAAACACACAATATGACTCAGTCAATATGTCCAACCGAGTCTTACGTGTCAAACACATGCATACATATGTACACAGACACACACAACACCGTTAATTTCAAAATAATACACAACAGAGTAAAGATAATAGTTGACTTCGCATACTATAAAGTACTCAAGAGGCCAAGTAACAAATAAGCAGTAGAACCAAAATACAAAACTCGACAACGATGGAAACAGTAGCAAACTAATCGAAAAAGAAATAGCAGTATGACACCTACAAAACGAGTCAAGACCACCATTCAACTTGTCTAAAGTCACTCCGATAGCACAAGGCTTACCACCAAGCTCAAGTCAATTGTCAAGATTGAGAGCAATATAGCTCCAGTTAATACTAGGTTTAAGAGATGTGCCTACTCCCAACAAACGGCCAAAATCCAGAGCCAGAGATAAAGTTCTAGTATGAAAATGTGTATACACAGAAGGAATATTAGGGAAAAACATATCTAATAGTTATCTATTTATTAAGTAGGAAACAGAAAATAAGTCACACCAATCTTTCATTCTGGAAACACGATGCTGCAAATTAACATGAGCCAAGTTAAAATCAGACTCACGCATACAAACTGTTAAAGCCACTAAGTCCTTTAAAGATTTAAAATAAATTGAAGTTCTTGGACAGAAGAATTTCCCTCGGCATTAGAGCGAGGTGTTGATTTCCAATGTACTAGTAATGCAACTAGCAATAACTTAATGCATCTTGAATCAGAACAAACAACTAATACAACTTTTCATATGGACCAAAGTCATCCAAATATCCAAATCACCATAATTAGGCAACACAATAAAGTTGTCACAGAAGAGTGAGATGATGGAAGCTAGAAGAGCTCACACTGACACGTATTCAACACTAAGAATCATAGATGGAAAGTCCAAAAAACCGTTCAATAGAAACAACAATCATGACAATCAAATAAGTTTAACTCATGCTGCCATTGCTAAATTTGTTACCATGTAGGAATAACTACTCTAAAAAGACAAAGCTTAAAGTATTTCTAAGATAACACGTTGATGCATTAACCAACAAAATTCCACATAGTGATAAGCATGAACCTTAGCTTTAATAGCGTTCCCATAAAACAAACTCAAATAAAAAAATCTTCCACTATACTCCATCTCAAAAGTTCCCAATATAGTTAATTCAAGATATACAAACAAGTACATCCCTTTTGCAAACCCGATCAGGAAAGAACTTAACCAGTCGAGGTTCGTCTTAAGCATGCTTGCCCAGCATATTACAGAGAAACGATATTAAAATTGATAGTGAACAGAAGTGATCCGAAGTTCATCAGAGGAGAACACGTTAATGATCGTCGCAATCAATAAATTGAAACTCAGAATAAAACTCAAACCCTTGAATGGATTATTCTAACTGCCACAAAGCAATAAAATCAGGAACCGATTGCAGGCACAACATATACTGAACATAATTAAAACAGCAGCTCCTGTACAGAATTCATACAAAGGAGTTAAAAATACATAAACACCAATTTCATCATGTAAACCCTAAATGAGCCTAACCTAAAATCCAATCAATCATAAAGTGAAAATCATGCAAAACCAAGGACAGTTGCTAATCTAACCTGACTCGAAAAGACTAATGAAGTAGAAAATCATGGCACGAAACAAAGATTTCCCGTCTGAAATCGACAAGCAAGAATACAATAACTACCTTCTTATCCTCGGAAAGAGGCATAAAGGGTTGCTTCTTGGCCGCAGCACTTGTAGGTGAGATGGAGCTAAAGTGGCGACGCTTCCTATCTGCTTCACCTGTGCTCCCCATTACACTAAAAGAGCTCCGGAAATTCCCAAATTCCACAACACAATCCTAATTCACTTAACCTAATAAACTACCATTGAACTAGACAATTCCGAAAGAAAACCCAAGAACCACCATCAACATAAGCTTGAACAAAAACCCATCATCTATATGATCATTGCATGCAAAGGGTCATCAAAAAGCGACTTTCCAACCTCAAATTAACAACAATTCACTGCCCAAAGTCAATTGAAAAAAAAAAAAAAGGAAGAAGGAACTTTCTGCAAAAAAATTTCGCGGCAGTGATACAATCATCAAAAGGAGGGACGAATTCTTGGTGAAGTTCTTCGTTAATTTCGTATGGCTCGTCTCTGTGACAACATCGAAGAGGTCGTCTGGGCAAGTGAGGAATATCTTTCTTCCGTTTCTGTAATACCAAAAAAGAGAGCATGTATGTAGTGACGGAATTTGACATATGAAAGAAGAAAAAAAATTGGAGAAAATAAAATATGACGACGTGGTGTTGCTGTTGTTACAAAATGTTATGAGGGTATTCTTGTAATTATGAAGGCATTACATTTTTTATGTAGTCAAGAAATGGCGAAAATACATATAGGTCCTCGGGAGATACATTTCTTCTACCGGAATTGTATCTACTTTTACAATAGGTAAAGAATTATTTCGCTACTCCAAAATTTCTTGGACAAAACTAGACTTCATAAACATGCATGGATAAAGGAATTATGTATATTGCAAATATGGAAGTTAGAATGTTATTACTATCTAAGGACAAGTCAAGTTTGAGTTCCACCACTTTTCTTTAATTTCCCAAATATACAACTAGAGATTTCATTGGTAGGTGTAGATTATCTTAAACATGTGTTACTTTAATAATGTTAGACGTTAGCCTCCTTTTTTAACAGCCGAAAAAAATCATGAACAAGTACCATTTTCTTTCCCCAACAAGCAACATAAACTATCATGAAATACTAAGAAATTTGTATATTCTTTTGTAAAATCACTTCATATTTGACATTGTAAAATTTATTAACGATATAGAAAAAGACATCAATCAGTTTCACACTTGTAATACCAGAATCTAGTTTGCTATTATGAGGCTATTATCTAATTATTACCATTGTATCGTTGTTATTGAGTGATCTCTAGAAGAAAAGCGAAAATCAGATAAAAAAGGGGATAAAATTAGGATGAAAATGAATAGGATGTCATGGTTAATTAAACTAATTTCTGGTTATTCTAATAGTCAAATTATTAAGGTGAATCTAAGTGTTGAAGCGAGAACGTTCATTCTCATCATAGTCTATATACCCTTCATCATGATCTTCATACACGAAAAATCCATAGTCATATTGCCCGAGACTTCCATGTTACAGGGGTTTCCATATGCAGTTCACTCTTGAGTTTTCATTATAAGAAAACAATGCGCTTGTAAAGAATAGGTACCTTCCGGCTCCAAACCATCTAACAAGGGAGCATTCATTTCATCATGTCCTGGCGAATCAAACGAAAAATGAAAATCTAACTTGTTCATCAGAACCACTTATTAAAAAAAAAGAGTACAAACTGAAACTCTCCCAAAAATTGACCGAAAAATCACTTAAAAACAGTAGAAGGGGACAATGTTGATTTTGAAACATGTTTTCCCTCGTTTCCATCACGACCCTCATACGCAGTATCAATTCACTTGGGGGAGAAAAAGCAAAAGCACGTTAATAAAATCAACTGAAAAAGAGAAAAATTTTACAGTTTGACAATACACTAAAACAGAGACGGATGAAGAATCTTGAAACCAAGAAAAAACAACTAATATATTTCTGATATAGTATAACCAAGAAGGAATTGATAATGTTCTTCAATTTTTTCATTTTTGTGGCTTACCAGTATCAGGTTTGTCTTCCATAATGGATACAGAAATCAGAATTCTTCAAATGAACAAAGAACAGAGAAGAAAGTTGGGTGAGAAATTTGATAGAAACTGAGCTGGCAGAGTTAATAGAGAGGGGAAATGAGGAAATTTGATTTCGGAAAAGAAAAAAAAAAATTTCTTAGATTATTAATAAAAAAAAAAAAGGATAGTCCAAAGGCATTCTTGAGGTGGGCGAGTTGGGGATTAAAGAATCAGGTCCAAGAATAAAGAGTTCTTACTGCAATTGGGTTAGGCCTTACCCCAATCCACAAGCCTAATGGGTCAAAACATTTGTATCCAAATATGAACTATTGAGACAACATTTAGTGTGTGGATGTTGTATACATATATGTTTTATAGCTGTGACCCCACTTACCTCATGAGCATCATGCGCTAGGAGGATTATGTATTATATGGTTCTAGATAGTTGTCATTCATCTCAAAAATTTGTATTTAAGAATTTTCTCAATGAATAAGCAAATTTCAAGCTAGTGTCAAAGAGAGAAGAAGAAATATCAATAATGGTGAGATTCTAGTTTCTAAATTCTATTTGATGACCTTGTGCTATGGAGTTTTGGGCACTTTATGTGTTCCTTCACTGTATTCAGGTTCTTCCATAGTTGTTTTAATAGTACTTTTGTTTGAGACCATGAGTTTGTAGTTGAGGATGAGCTTCAGACCTTTTGATTAAGGTGTACTTGGTAGGTTATGTTTTTCTTATTTTTTGTTCTTTCGAGCCTCGGATAAATTAATACTACTTTGTGTTTCAGCAACCAATATCTAATCAGTGATCAGAGCTTGACTCGACACTGATTAGGGCTCGAACGAGGAGTCGACTCGAATGACGTCATAATGACGTAATAAAATATTTATAAATTAATAATTATATTTTTAATAAAATTTAATATACATTTCTTAATTGTTAAAGTCAAATTCGTGTTTCATAAATTTTAAGTGAGTTTGGGAAGAACAAAATTGTGATATTAGCTAAAATATTAAAATAATTAATTTTTAGTATCGTTAAGAAAATTACACTGAATGTTTAATCATTTTATTTGGTTATAATTTTTTTTAATCTTAGTTAAAAATGACAAATATTACTCAATTTATTTGGTCCATAATATTTTATATTAGTTCAAAATATTTGGTCCAAAATATTTTACATTACTTAATTTGACCGATGGGATAAATGGTGAAATTAAAATTTTAGACTTATACATTAAAATTAAGAGCTTAATCACACAAATATAAAAATTATGGATCATTGAAAACGTAAAAAAATATAGTTGAGAGCTAAAAGTTAAAAAATCAGATAGTTAAACCTCAAAAGTAATGCAAACAAATTTAAAAGATCATATCAAAGTCAATTTGACCCAATTTGACTAGAGTTTTGACCAATTTGACCGAAATTAATTGGTAATTCCATGAGCTGCTCGGCCCGACTGGGAATCTGGTTCTCAATTAAACTGGTTCAATCGTCCGGTCTGAACTGAGTTCGACAACAATATATGTAATTACTTTAGATATCAACGATTGGATCATCACATATCTTGTGCTTTCCAGGCCTATTGTAACTAGGAAAAATGATAACTGTTTAGTTTGTGTTTGAAATTAATAGGGTTATTTAGTAAAATGTTACATGTAACCAACTGTTAAAGAATGAGCAAAAGTTACTTGCACTTTTGTTAAGTCCAGGTTGTTTATTCCTCTTCATCGCTAATTACAGCCAAACATCCTTAAATTAATACTCTATTATTTTTCAAGAATATATTATTAAATATAAGTCTTCACAATTTCATAAATTAATTACTTAAAATAAAAAAAATAGATTTGATGATTAAATTAGATTTTAATTCAAGTATTTTTTATGTTTGTAATATCATATTTTTGTTTCATTAAAAATTTCTACTAATGTAAATAGGATTGCAAAGACTTTTCTTATTGTCATATACAGCCCTAGAATCGCCAATTGAATTGAACATTTTGGTAGGCTTGGGATAAATTAAAGAAATATTACTTTTATGGTTTCTGACATAAAAAAAAATAATTAGTTAAAAGTTTAAGATTATTTCATATCTAGTTTCTTATTTTGATTTTTTTTTTTTAAGGAACAATGTACAAATCAAGATTATGACACTAGAATATTTCTTTGGTAAGAAATATCGATGTTTAAATATTTTTTATTTTAGATATTTTTTAACTTATAAAATTGTAGGGAACTAAATTTACATGGTGAATTCCTTATAAAAATAATAAAAAATCAGCACTATTAATGTCAATCAGATCCTTGCAAGTTTGTCTCCTCGCCAAGGTTGGACACCAAAGTTTTGATATCTATATATAAACTCTTGTACCTAACAGCAAGTCTCATTATTCGTCCGAGATAAGCCAATTTTAGCATCACCGGAAAAGTATTGGAGACCTCTAATGTATATAAAATATGTGGAACTCTTGTGAAGTTGGGAACACAAATTGCCGACAAGCAATAGTTTAATTTTATCCTCTGCATCAATCAAAAATATATACTACCTCTGTCCCAAAAAAATAGTCCATTTTGAGTTTTGAGTTTTGTACTGTTTTAAAAATTTTTAAAAATAGTTCATTTTGAGTTTTGAGTTTTAAGTACAAATTTAAAAATTCAATGTGGACTATTTTTTTGGGACGGAGGAAGTACTATTTATTTTCCAATTGGGAAATTTCTACCCAATCCAAGTACTCTCCTATTTCACATGAGGGGTGGTGGTTGGTCATTTTCTTTTTCATCTTAGTAAGCTTGTAAATCTTGAATTTGTGCACGACCAGTTTATCCATGTGCGGATGAAGGATTCTTAGAACAAGTAATAGCTGCATTTTTTTGTTGAACCACGATTCCACCAAGTAATGCTTCCCTTTGAAGCATATAACACAACTCTGGCTCTAGGGAACCAGAGTACCGGAGTTGATAATCGGCTCACTCTATGCTGAATTGCCAATCTTTTTGCCCCAACTCCTGAAGGGGCGCGCAAGGTTGTCCTGGCCACGAATATTGCGAAAACTTCTCTCGCGATCGATGGTATAAAATACGCGATCGATGCTGGATTTTGCAGGACCAAGTTTTATGATCCTCAAACAGGAATGAAGTCATTGAGGCTCACTCCTGTCTCTAAAGCATCCCCAACTCAGCGAGTATTTCTTCAGGACGGGGCAGCCCTGACACGTGTTATCGCTTGTATACGAGGCATTATCTTGACCATGATATGCACGAAAATGATGATCTAGAAATTCAGAGGACTGACCTAGCGAATGTCGCGCTTATACTCAAGTGCCTTGGAGTTAAGGACTTGTCAAACTTTGATTTCATGGATCCACCATCCAATGAAAACTTGTTGGAAGCCCTGAAACTGTTGAATGCTCTAGGTATACTGGAAAATGATCGTGAGTTGACCAAGGTGGGTGTGAAAATGGCACAGTGAGATTATTTCTATTCTTGCCATGCTATCCATTGGGTATTCCATATATAACCGTCCCAACGATAAACGTGTTGATGCAGATACAGCTGGAAAGAGATTTCACATGGGGAATGTAGGAGACCATATTGGCTTGCTGAATGTGTATGATTCCTGGAAGGAAACCAACTTTTTTGTGCAGTGGTGCGACGAGAATTACATCTATGCGAAAAGCATGAAACGAACAAGGTATATGAGAGATCAGTTGGAAGATTTGTTGAAAATTGCTGAAATTGAAGTAACATCAAACAAGAATGATTTGGAAGCTGTAAAAAAAGGCCATAATATCAGGTTTCTTCCCTCACTTGGCTAGGTTGCAAAAGAGCGCATTGTTGTATCAAACACTCTGAATCTCCCCAAACAGTTCATACCCTTCTTGGAGCTCAAGTTTAGGTAAGGTGCTTCCGAGATGGGTTGTTTACCATGAGCTTGTTCTTAGGGATTCCAAGAAATACATGATGCAAGTAACTGAGTTAAAACCAGAATGGTTGGTAGACGTAGCTCCTCACTATTATAGCATGAAGATGTTGAAGAATGAAGGTTAACTGGCCTCAGTTGACTTTGGCCTGTTGTACTTCTCCCTCTGTGAAAATTGAATTCTCAAATATAGACCATCTGATTGACATTGTTAAAAATATTGGTCCTTCGAGCTTCTAGAGTATTTTTCAAGTTCTTTTTTTCTTCATATCACTTCACAAAAACGACTAGTCTCCCTTATTTAGTTGCAAGGATCTCTATAGATACGTAAGACAGCATTCTGCAACGTCCAATACAAGAATGTGGCAAAAATGGCCACACGTCGTCTCTATATTCAAAGCAGAAATATAAAAGAAGAAATTCTAATTGAACATGAATTGATCCGGAAAATTCTTAACTAGAAGGGGAGAATTGGATTGGCAGCGGCGACATTATATGTATTTGGATTCTACTTGTCAGAAAGTTAAAAACAATATCACAATGTGACAAACGAAAGAGATTATAGCAAACTGAGATTTTACAGGATAATTGGTTATACACTTACCTCTTTTTCCCACAATAAAAGGAATAAAGGAGAGAAGTGTTGAAAAGGAAACTACAGGAAAGAACTACTTTCTGCTTGCACTACTGTTACATGAAGTGTGCTGTGATTACCAAGATGGATGGAGTGATTCAGACTTCTCCAAATGTAAAAACAGAAAATCAAAGCAAAACTACTATTCTATTCGTCTTTCTTTGCAAATTCTTGTCTCTTCTTCATCCCAACTTCAACGAGCAATGTCAAAAGTGCTTCGCAAACTTGGGAGGCATCTGCTTCTGATGGATCATCATTCAATGATGAGTAAACCATCCATGCATGGTCTAGCTTCCGTTTGGGACGTACTACAACTGAACCAGGGACCTCGGCGTCACGACAAGTGACCAGTCCGTCGCTCTTCTCGCCATATCTGATCTGTAGTAGTTGGGCATTTGCAGCCATTACAGCGCCTAGAGGCATTACCACTGGGAGGGTTGCTCGTTCTCCTGCAGAGAGAGGTGTAAAGGTAGGTAGTTCTGCATGTGCAACTCGAGACAGAGTTGCCAAAACTGCAGGTGATATGCTCGCCTCGGTATGGAAAGATACGACAGGGAGTTCTTTAGGTAAATGGTATTTCCTTAAGAATTCCTTTCTCTTGTCATAAGTCAAATCTTCAAGTGCTTGCATGTCACCCTTCAAAAGAGAAGCCACTATTAGACTACAAGTTCCATTTGATCAGTAAATGCTAGTACATACAAAAGAAACGACAAAGGCTTTAATAAAAGATAAATTGCTCATATAACGCAAATAAATGGAAAATTTCCATCCTAATCACAAATTGCCCTAGATGATAGTAGCCATAGACAATCTTATGCCTAACCCAAGAATCTGGACGGTGATGCAAGAACTACAACTTAATGCTCACAAGTTACCCTATTCAAGTAGAGGAAAGAAGTTTGAAGCTTTAATCTAAAAATTCCCGAAACTGGTGAGGAACATAACGTGCAAGTAGCATACATTTTTGAGAGGCTATTAGCTTCGGAGTTGCCAACTGCGACTAAGTAGGAGATATTACATTTTCCTTCCTACTCATTTATGCACACACAAGAAATCTTCAAAAGGAAAAAAATAAAAAAAAAGGATTTTCTGAATTAGAAGTTATTGTGAATAACTGTAACCAACTTGGCTGCCCAGAATGGTTCTCCCAAAAATCTCCCCCCCCACCTGCTCGCAAATTCACCAGTAAATTCTGGCACCACGGGTACATTTATTCCTGATGCACAAATCTTGACAAACCTTAAAAACTATTTTGTCTCACTTCTTATTACAACATTATTCCTAGCTTCTAATTTAAGCATTGTTGGTTGCTTAGTTTGAGTTTTACACACAAAGGAGTTGGGAAGTTATCTTTCCTTTTCTGGAAAAAGTCAATAAATCATCTATGCCTAATCACTTATGGAGGAAAATTTCCTAAGAATACCATTTGAAAGGGTAAAGGAAAAAGATATCACTTCTGCCCTGTTTCTTCAAGTAGTTCCTAGTAACAAATCCAAGTTGTTCCTGTATCTGGAGTAGGATTTTTTAGGCGATAACTCGTCCACCAAGAAACATTAACTAAGCATACACCAAAACATATCTGCTATGTGAAGCAATGACAAGCTTATTTGCTAGCTAATATTGAATTGGGAACAAAATTAATGACCCTTTACCGTCTAAACTCAATCGCACAGGGACTGAAAAAGATTGCAAATCAACTAAGAGCACCTAAGCTCAAAAATACCTTAATCACTTTGCAGATCAGGATCTCCATCAGCCTACGGATGTTGACATAATCACCCAGCTGTCCCTCACGTAGTATATCAGAAGCAATTGGACTTCCACCATAAGGACTCTGGGCTAATGCCAAGCCTGCAACCTTATCTTTCAAATCAGGCCAATACATAGACAATGCAGCAGCCGCATCTACGCCACCTTTACTGTGCCCAAGAAGCAGGACACGCTTCCTTGATCCCCAATAAATTTCTTCAATGTAGTCTTTTAACTCTTTGGCATTTGTTTCAACTGAAGCCTGAATATCTCACGTCTATTATTGAATGATAAAGGTACTCCAGTGACGCACAAAATGAGTAGCCAAAATGTACCTCGCTGTGAATTTTGGCAATGTGACAAGTGAGACCCATCTTCGAGAAACGCGTTTTGGTACTAACAAAATAGAGTGGACCATGATTGCTGAAAAGACCTATAGAAAAGCAAAAAGTTGATCATATAAGATGCAAATCTGAACCATCCCGAGGACAACTTTCATTTTTGAGATATGATCCAGCAAGTCACAAGCTTGGATGAATTGATGATGACAATCACACTCAACTCAGCACAAAGTGAATCTCAATCTAAATACATTGTACATTCTGCTACCTGGAACCAACAAGTAGACCATCGACTTGGGCAAAAACCGCAAACCATGCCTGACAGAGGGAGGTGCAACCGCTCACAAATTGGTTGGGAGGGGGAAAAAAAAAGAAAGAAAAGAGAAAGGCAAAGAAACTGCAATATTCAACCAAAAGCAGCAACTGTTCACCTGATATCATCGAGTATTTCAATAAACCTTTCAGTTCCATCCTCTACAGGTGGCAAGTCAGGGGCACGCTGCAACCATCCTATGTCATCTGCTGAACCACGAACTGTCTTCTTTACTCGCTCGATAAGACTGAAAAGAGTTTAAAAGAAAAGAAACAGTTTTACAACGTATGAGAACTTTAGGAGATCTGATACCTGAAGAAAATAACCCATGTTCCTAGCAAAATAAGAAAACTCTCCCAGTAACAGTTCTACTTAAAATGAATGATGAAGATTGCAAGGGCTAAAAACTAGTTCCGACCAATAAAAGAAATCCAGTGGGTGCTTCAGCTATTAAGAAACAAAAACACATGCTTTCATGTATGTAAAATAAGACAATACCAAAGATGAATCCTTTATATTTAGTTTCTGGTCTATGTTATCCTTTCTTCTACTGGGACAACCACGTTTAAACAAACAACGAAATGTTCCTCCGAAATATTTCAACCTTCCCACTTCATTCTCTTCTTATCCCAGACGTTTACCAGATTTTAACAAATAGTTCATTGCCAAGTGAGAACAAGGGAACCAGCTAAAATGTCTAGCATTGCAAGTAACAATTCTGCATATCGTGGATAGCAAGTACCCTTGGAAGATTGGTATGCCACTTTGACTAACTTGAGAGGAGTTCACCAGTGCAGTTGATGTTTGGGATGAGGCAGCAACTGTTGTCCTAGCTATCTCCTCATGAACTAATGGGGCAGATCGAGCACCATTAGAGGAATTTGCAAATGATGAAGTACTCCGATGCGAAGAAGAATTTGTAGTTAGTGAAGATCCAGCAGTTTCGCAGGACACAAATGAGACCATTTCTCTTCCACCAGAGTCATCAGGTACAGGTTCTACTGCAACATTGGTTAAAATATATACATATCATTCACTTCCACAACTCGTAGTGCAGTTCAAGTTCAGTGCCACAAAAATAGAAAGCATACACTCATCAATTCATATTTACACCATAGATAACAAAGAGAGACAAAAAATATGATGAGTGTTACCAGTCAATAGCCAAATATCAAGCAGAATAGAGGAAAACCAAGTGAAACCACCAGACTGAAAAACTAATTACTGACATGCTAACTCAACATACCTATATAAACATTCAATTCCAGAGATATCATCTTAATAAACAAGAAGGCTGAGTAATTGAGTCATTAAATAACCAATAACTCCAACCCTTAAGATGCCATCCACAAATTACATTCACCTATGGCTCCTACAGCAGATCCCAAACACAAAAATAACATATGACACTTGTGTTTTTACTGGTGAATTCTTCCGACTAGTAAGAATCTCAGACAGGCCCCTAATAACACATACATGAACTATGGCTACAATTAAAATAATCTTACAGGACACAAAAACTACCTATATCCAAAGGATGACGATTACGTCCATACCTGAGTAATCAGAAAAGCATCGAGTAAATAAAGAAGTTGTCTCTGCTAGATATGAAGCAGCTTCATTAAGAGCTGGTACAGAGGAAAAAAGGGGGGGAACCAACCGATCGCTCCTCATGGCATCACCACTTTCCTGGTAATGACAGATTCCACGGTAAGTTGCATAAAGTAGAGAAATGCATCATAAAACAAGCGCATACAAATCATATACCGCTATGCAAAGCGAGTTAGAAAGTAAGGACAAGAATGAGAGTGAGACAGGTCATTCATCACTACGAAAAACTGTTTACAAAAATAATAAAAGGAGCAGCATCAAAAGGAAAATAGAACGTAAGATCAAACCAGCCAAGCTTAGAAGTCAAGAGTCACATGGTCAAACTGGTTGAACTGGGAGCAAACTAAGGATGCATTAGTAATGATGTCATCCGTTAATTGAGATAATAATTAGTATTTTAAATTTTCAGATGATTCATTGAATAGCAAATACTGAACAGATATTAGGAAAACATGTAGAAAGTCCTTAAGATTACATTTAGTGTCTAGTTGGGTCAGGCGGTCAGCAAAGCGATGCCAATAGACAAAATATATTATTTCCTAAGGCCGCAATACTAGCTAATAATGAACAGACAGCAAGTGCTAGCTGCTAATATCACATACAGAGGCAGACCAGTTCACTTACCAGTAATCGCAATCATGTAAAACAATGATTCACGTTATAACAATGATCAAAGCCACATACACAGAAAAGATAAAGGAATAAGAACTTCACTGAGCAGAACCATCATACATTCCTCAACAACAACAACAACAACAAACATTCAAGAAAATAATTTACTCCCAGCAACGAAAGAACAATATGTATCCACATACAGATACAAATACACCTCACGAAAGGAAAAAATCGGCAAAGGCTACATATAAAAGTTGCCTCAACTTTTTTAAAATGAGAGCTCTCTATTAAACATAGTGTTTGGTTTAAATTACTCACTTCTCTGTATTTACCGTACATAAGAAATACCAAATACTGTGGTAGACGTATGAAATACTCCCTGCAGTCTCTTGCTGTTGATTGAACTAAAACAAATATCCACGTTTCTAATGCCTACAGAGTTAGAACAGACTGGATAAAACAGAAAAAAATTTCCGATACAATAACCTAAAGATATTCAGGGGAGTTTGACACCGAATTTACCTTTTTATCTCTATTCCCAGGCGATTCTAAAACACTTTATCTTTCCACGAATTACAATTAAAAACCAGTCTAGTAAACCAAATTCTATTCAAACGATTTAACTCAATTAAACGCGCCCCGATGTCTATTCCTCAAAAGTCCTCATTTCAAAATAACTTTTAATCCAAAGAATTGCTCTAAAAGTGCAAAACAAACAATAACATGATTTTTCCGATGAGGCGACCAATAAAAAAACCTGAGAACGGAATTCTCTAGAAGAATAGTAATATACTTCCAGAAACTGCTCCGAAGTGATATTCCAATCAATCCAAAATAGGCTAATGGCTAAGTTTCAGTTCTTACGATCATCAATATTCATGCACGCAGAAAAACAACTACGAAGAACAAACATTGATATTGAAGATCAACACCGCCGAGAGAGAAAGGAATGGAGGATTACCACAAAAGGGGTAGAGGTACTAGATTGGGCGCTGCTTTCGTTCCTCGCATCCATAAATCAGAGAGAAATTTCTTCTCTATTTTAAACGCCTGAGAATCACTATATAAATGATAAATCCAGATGAATGAATACAAACAAATTTGGGAAAATGTGAAGTTAAATTCAATAAGGCATCATCGCTAAGTAACAGAAATTCAGATTTGGTCACCTATGTTACGGTGGAGTGTAGCTTATAAACGGTGGGCATATTTATTCAGAATTACCAAAAATACCCTTGCCAGATTGGTCCTTAACTTTGTCTCTTTGCCTTTACTTTGGTTGAAGCTTTTCTTTTTTGTTTCATAATCGTCCTCAAAAAATGGATTTTGTTTCAAATTTGGAAAGTTGGAGTATTGGAAATTTGGACCATAGTATATCTGAAAGCCCGGAAACTTTCTTCTAACAAGTCCCTTCTCCTTAAAACGAAAATCATAGTTTTGGCGGCCAATAACAAAAACTTGAAACAGAATTCGCTAGACAAGAATTACTAATAATGAAAAGTTATAAATCGCCAATGTTTTGCTTATGGACCGCCGATGAAAAATAATAAATGGACTATTTTGTCCTACCTCCATCAGTTTTCGGAGTTAAAACGTTGGTTCTAAGTTTACAACTTTGCAGCTTGCAGTTTCAAAGAGCTCCAATAACAATTAATGTTGTCTAATCTCAAACCGTCACATTGAAATATAGGTCTGATGACAAGTACTACCAACGGTACTTTTATGATGTGCTGATATCGAAAAGTTGTTCACTACGTGATAACTCAAAACCCTCTTCATCTTGCTAAATTGTGGAATATTATGACAGGTATTGAAATCTTTCTACATATCGCAACTCCTAAGAGGAGATTTCGTTTACAGCCCCATATGTGGACGAGGTTTCTAATTGCCTCAAGCATCTAACTGTGAGGACTTGCTAGAGCAATTAAAAGTGTATAATTACAAGAAAATTAAGGACACCAACGGGGTATGTATGTATAAGTTTCAACTTGGCATGGCGAACTTCTGAGGATGTAGTTTGGTCCAGCGAAGAAGCAAAAAGACTAAAAAATTCTCACCTCATGTTTAGTCGTCTTGTCATGTTGAGGAGGCCTTTTTGTCTAATTATTTGTACTATCAAGGGAGGTGAATTATTGAGGGTTATTTAAATGCCTAACACTTGCTTGAGAACTGGAATGGAGGAAGGTGATTGTTGAATTCGACAATATGAGCATTATCACTATGGTCCTAAGGGGGAAGGCCGTGTTTGGTCTTAATGCAGGAATAGTATTCATGATTGTGAAATATTGAAGCGAAATTGAGATGTTGAGATCGAGCATGTGTTTCGAGAAACTAATTTTTTAGTCGATTATATGGCTTCACTAGCAGCACAAGGCCCAGTGACTTACAGTAACTTGATGCTATTCCGCTGGGGGTTAAACTGGTACTGGAGCATGATATAATCACGATAGCATAATCTCATAATATACTAAGTCGATTTTAGGCTTTATACCTCCTTTATTTGTAACACACACACATACACACACATATAGACATAGAGATTGTACTTTGTGGTATACTAGTTATAGTGTCAAGAAGTTCATTTTCCGGTTTTCCACAAATATTGTTTCAAAGTTTTCCATTCCTTTATCCTTTAATACGCTTTCCTTCTTCTCTCACTTTCTTTTGTTTTTTAACGAAAATATATAGTAATGATGAATTTATTGTGGTCTTTTTTCCTTCTTTTATTATTTTTTCAATAGTGATTGTAATCTTTTACTATGATTGTTAGATTTTTTCATCTCCTTTTATTGATAGTTATCTACCACATATGTTATAGACTAGTGATGTCTGGTCGCGCAATGCGCGACCCTGGCCCAGTCTATCTGTAGATCTTAGAAATATTTATATTTGAAAAAAAATAAAATTTTGTATTTGGAGCGATATATTTTAGAAATGTTTGAAGGATTTAGAAATGTTTTATAAGTGTGGTTATAGAAATATTTGTATTTCACAAAAAAAGAAATTGTATTTCGCCATGAATGTTTTAGAAATATTTTATAAGTGTTACTTATTAAATATAAATAGAGTTAATCGAATATATGTGTTGAAATAAATGTTAGACAAAATATAAAAGTATCCTAAGAAGTTTAAATATTAGTAAGATGATTTATTGATGTTCAACATTGGTCGTGCCAAATTAATGCTTAGTTTTGGAGATTTTTAATAGCTTTGTAATAAGTTTCAGTCGAAGGGTATACGCTTAAAATAAAATTGACACTTTGTAACAAAAACCTAATTGATCAATTCAATTTAGACTCCATAATTAAGAAAAGAAAACCACTCTAATTGAATGAAACATCAAGAAAAAATTAAAAAAAAAAAGTGTCACGTAAAGTGCAAAGGGGAATTAGTAATTTAGTTATGGTTAGACAAAAGAGTAATTTAGTACTTTCTTCATGTCACGTGGCAATCATAGGAGGTGTTTGAAAGGAACATCATTCTTTCCTACCCAATACAAAATCATAAAAAAATCATATAAAATACTATACAAAAGTGGGATAAAAAAAAAAGAACTCACCACCATATAAATTAGTGCCATCATGGTGTGTAGCCCTATTGTAAAAAGTGGGATAAATTAGTAGGACTGTATTGCCGGAAATTTTTAACCTCTATATAAAATACTATTACTTCTACTCTAAAAAAAAGAGTGGTCTCTATACAAAATATTATTACTTTCCTTTCGGTCAAACATCAGCCGATGAAAACATTTCTATTTGGACTGTATTCACTTACTGGACCCTAAGCCCAAAATATTACCCAAAATATTCCGGTACTGGAAGAGTTTTTTTTTTTATTTTTTGCCTAACATTGCTATGTGGCGGACCCCACATCACCATTACCGTAATTTCGCCTAACATTGTTGTGACCGTAAAGCGGCGGCAAAGGGCGGAGCTCCGGCAAGTCAAATTTTCTCGAATTCACAGCACTGCTCTCGTCGCCGGTGCTACTGCCACGTGGGTGTTGTTGCTGCATAACACTATTGTCGGTGGCTCCATGAGTATTCACCAAAGTGCCCAAGTACAGAAACTCCAAGCTCGTTTGTGACTGCCTCTGAAGCTTCGGAACTAAGTAATCCATTCCCATACTTGGAAAAGTAACCAAACCGAAAGAAATGAATTGAAAATGGGATTCAATTGAAGAAATCAAAGAAAGCTTATGGATTAAGGTAGGATTCAATTGAATTCTATTACAATAGATGCCTATAGAAGGTTTGTTTCCCATTCTATGTTACAATAGACGGAAAGTGGCGATCTGGGCTCTGGCAAGGGAGAAAATGGTTTGCGACGGAGGTGCCCGAGCAAGGCGGGGTGGTGGTGGAAGCGACGGTTTACCGGCGGTGGACGGGAGCATTTTGATTATGAGAACGTGCAAGATTTTAGAAGAAGAATCGAAAATGAAATGGGCTAAAGAGCAATCTCATCAGTTATGAAATAAGAAGTAATATAATTTACTCTTCTGTACTGTAACGGAGGAGTAGGAATTTGAAAGAGGGAAAAAAACAGAAGAGCACGTGGTGTGCATTCTGGAGGGTATTATGGAAATCTATTAATTTATTAATACCAATTAATGGCAATTAATGAGGTGGAAATGCCACGTGGCAATTGAAAGGGAGCTCTTTCAAGTGTGGTTTTTGTTTCTTATATAGTAAGATATACTTCACTTCCTCTCATTTTCTATTCTTTATTACGGGTGTTAACTTTCATCTTCCTTTCTCTTTAGTTCTTTACTATAAGTGTTATGTTTTTTTTTTGTTTCTTTTTTTTTTTTCATCTCTTACTACCCCCGTCCCAAAAAAATAGTCTACATTGAGTTTTCAAATTTGTACTAAAAATAGTACAAAACTCAAAACTCAATTTTTGTGGGACGGAGAGAGTATCATCTTTTATTACAATTGTTTCATCTCGTTGGATTTTTTTTCCGTATGCTCAATACTTTTTGCTTAAAATTATATAAGAATCACATGTTTAATTTATCCTTTATGTTGGATTTCTCTCTTCTCTTTTTCTTTATTTATCTCGTCCACTAATGCTCTCTCTTTTTTCTTTTTTTGCAAGTTCTTTTTTTAACCTTATTTTTTTAATAACAACTCGATTGACGCTTAAAAATCAATTCGAGAAGAAGTAGGATAATCCTTAATTCTTGGCTAATCAGATAAATCTAAGATGACTTGAAAGATCCAAAAACTATGAATAAGGATTCTAATGCGAAAATTTCAAAAAAGAAAAGAACAAAAAAGAAAAGAAAAAATTTGATAGGTATGAATGTCTTCTCAATATGAGGGTAAGAGGTCTTTTATACTTTACAATTTGTAAGGGATAATTTCTTAAATTTTTATTGTCTCTTACCCTAAAAATTTCTGAACTATAGATCTCTTTTGTATAAAGATTTCAAGTAATAAAATTTATAGGTGTGAAAGTCAAATTAGTTTGTTGTAAAGAATAAAAAAAATAAACATTTTTTAAACCATTTCAGGCCGGATTCAACAATTGGTGATTAAAGGTTTATCTTTAGGCATGGTCAATCAAGGACCTTCACTCAAACCAATTATCTCATCTCCAATTATTTCCCAATCAAAATACTAAGTAGCCAAACCTAATGCAAACCCAACCATCTGTATTGTTGAATTTTCCCCAGGACAATCTCTTCTTCTGGTACTAAAAGGCATCCATTTGCAACCATTCTTTGTACCTTCAACACTTTCAAATCTCTCTGGCTTAAACTATTTAGGATCTTCCCAAAGTTTAGGATCGTTCTGAATAACCCACAAGTTCACAAACAACATCGTATTCTTTGAGACTCTATAACCTCCAACCGTACAGTCTTCTCAAGATTGGTGAGGTACTAACAAAGAGCCTACCGGGAACATTCTTAGCGTTTCATATATAATGCAGTGTGAATAATGTAGATTAGCAACATCTGAGTCGTCTAACAAATGCTCTGTTCTACAACTTTGTCAATTTTCTCATGTGCGGTCTTGAAAGTTGATGGATGGTTTATCAACAAAGACAATGCCCACTCCAATATCCCCATTGATGTGTCTATTCCAGCAGATAAAAGAACTAGAAATACAAGTTTAAGGATGAACAAACAATTAGTTCCAAATCCAAAAACTAAATTATAGTTTTGCATATTTTATTAATGCAACCTTATTCAAACCTAATAGCTTTCATGCTTTTGCTTCTAAAGTCAATCAACTTATGTTTGGGTTTCCTTTTTTTTTAGTAAAAGAATGTTGTTTCTTTTTTCTTTTTTTTCCCTAAACCAAATGCGAAGACTCCGAAGATAGATTAGTCTTAGTGAACATTGTTCCATTCAGACTTCACACCATGTGATGATAACTTTGACTATATTCTTACTATTATCAAAATCCTTAGTTACAAGTTACAATTTACAACTATAAGTTCAACGATATATATTATTTATGTTACTATATGTCATTTATTTTTAAGAATATTACACCATCATTTTTTGTTACTTTATTGCAACGATGGATGAAAAGATCACGTGCAAATTAAAGAAATCAGAAAAATCCACTCGTAATCATGTAAATCAACCCTTAATCTTTGTCACAATTCTATGTACAATTTATACAGATGAGTCCAAAGGTTATATGATCTAAGTTTGGTATAAATAGATGACAATGATCTCCTATTGAATTCTTGGAGAAATTTCGGCGATTCCGTAATTTGAATTTAAAGATGAATCTTTCAGTATCTTCTTCTTTAATGAAAATGGATTTGTACCGTTGTGATTAATGAGAGAATCACATTCATCATGGTCACTGATTGAGACATTCTTGTGGCTACCATCATCAGACTTTCTTTCCTTAACACAAATCACGTGCAAATCACAAGCAAATATAAATGACCTAACATTGAATGATTGATATTGTTATTCTTGTGTCCTATTGAAAAATATTTATAGCTCCGCCGCTGGATTTTATGCTAACCTAGTTCATATTTTTTACATACTTAAGTACATCATGTTGTCTGGGAGAGAAATTATTCCATGCAATGGTTGCACCACATCAGCACCCATGATGTGGTGCAACAACCAATCCCATGATGATACATCTAAATCTTTAACACCCATGATGCAGCGGTGGGCGGTCCGGCGGCGGCGTCGGTGGTGGAGGTGATCCGGTAGTGGTCTAAAAATATTATTATTTTATTTAAAATATTACCCAAATAATTTTTTAAATTTTATCTCAAACCACATTTTAAATCACATCTCAAACTCAAATAAAAAATTAAAATAAAAAACTAAAACAAAATGTTGGCCAAACAAACTCCAAGTAATGCGGCGTATAAAAGCGTGGAGTATAGGGTGATAGTGAATAACGATAGAGAACGATTGTCACTTGCCTTCTTCCACAACCCAAAGAGCGATTTGCTGATGAGACCAGCAAAGGAGCTGGTCATACCACACTAACCGGCACTCTATCCAGCTGTGACTTTTGATGAGTATCGACTTTATGTAGGACCAAAGGGCAAATCTCAAGTGTCGAAGTTTCGAAATTCCCCAAGATAACATCCCCCAATTATGACTGTACTAATTAATTTTTTTTTATCATGTTAAAAACAAAAACGTTGTATATTTAGTTGGACTTTACTAAATACGATTAAAGCTCAATTATCGCTGCACCATTTGAGTTCTAGAAATTGCAAGACCAGAGAAATTTGAGAGTTTATGGAGAGATCATTCAAGTCATTGAAGAGTACTTTTGTTAGTTTTTTCATATCTAAATTTGTAATACTACACAATTAAATTTCAACAATATTATACTACGTATTATTATGTACGACATTTTCTCCTCTTCTTTTTCTAAATTACTATCCTTTTATTACAACATATAATCATCAATAAAGGATAGCGAAGAAAAATGAATTACATTGACAATTTTTTCTTATTCCATATACAAAACGAAACGTGCTCATGGAATTGAGACATAAGCAGTAAATTAAATGGTCTTGCTACATCAAATTCAATCCGTTACAATGTAAATAAATGTGAACAGTATAAATATTAGCACACAGAGTGTATAAAATTTACAGTAAATAATTAAATTGTTGCAACAAGAACATAAACCTATGATAAAGGATCTACATCTTGATGAAGGATCAGGTGTTCGATTGTAACTAAGATTGAGAATCTCCTTAAATGTGGTTTTGCAGCCCCTCCGTTCATCTTGAAGCCCTTTGGCAAAACCAGCTCCCATTCCTGCGCAGTTCTGCTCAAACGTTTTTGAACACCAAAAAGCCCACTAATTATTTCAATACAAAATGGCGAGCCTTCGCATTTGCTCACAATATGGTGTGCAAGTGCAACAATCCATGAATTGGCTGGACAATGACCGCCTTCAAATGTCACGCGACAAAACCAGAGTCCACGACTCATCAAAAGTCCAAGTCTGCATTCCATGAACTACGTCCTTTGCTGTTTTCACATTCATAAGATATGTATACACTACGCGGGTTGAAGACATCAAACCTAGGCATTTATGGGCAGTCTCGCCCGAGGGCTGTTTTAATTAAATGTACTAAACATTTGTTTTCTTGATTGTACCAAAAAAAAAAAAAAAACATCAATCTTAAAACTTAAAAGACAGCATAATAAGAGTAGTTATTTGGTTAACATACCACGGAGATCGTGAAAATTACTTAAGGCCATTCTTAGTTTAATCTTTAATTGGTCAATAAGCAGAAGTTTTGGTTATCAAATCATTGGAAGTAATGCTTCATTTCTAGGTTGAAGAAGCAAACCCATAGTTAGTTGCTAATTTAATTGGATTAATAGCAGAAATTCATTCCATCAGAATAACTACAGCAAATTAATTAATCCAAATAATATCAGCAAATTAGTACAAGAAAAAAAAAGTTTGGTTTGGGGAGATGAAGTAGATGTTAAACACTCCAATTAAATTATGCATAACTCTATTAACTTGATTGAAACACTGGTAAAACACGGGTTGATCAAGTTTCACAAGTTACATTCAACACTCCCGTCTACAGGGCACACCTACATGGAAGTCAAGTTAACGATCATTTTAACACTATACTTCTAACCATATGAAAAACATATTTCTATTTACACCTATAATTTATTTCAACCAAATTATTCCCTTCGTCCTATTTTAATGATCTATTTTGTTGGACAATTTTAGTTCAACAATGTAAAACATCAAAATGAGACAGAGATGGTAAATGTGTTGTTCACATGTATATACATATCATAGTCCCGCTCATCTGAACCCAGAAGACTGAAGGCCATTCTTAGTTTAATCTTTAAGATTTCCTTGCAATGCCAAAGTTCCGCTGAAAACTACGCGCTGTACGTTGCCTAGATGTGATACCAGGAATGAATTATGAGGTGCAACTGTGCAACCATAGATAATCAATTTCTCAGAGAACTGAAATTACATGAGGTTTATAGGATTTATTGGTACTAATTATAGTCTAGCAGAATTAATTTGATCTAAAAGCACAAAAGAACACCATTGCTTGATGTCAGAACAACATATTAATAAATACTTTAGCGTGACGAAATCAAACCTAAGAAGAGAGAGAAAAAAAAAAAAAGAAGTGAGACTTGGAGCAAAAACTAGAATGAAAACGGAAAAATATGTGTATATAACTTTATTGGCATTGATTCATTTCATCACCTGACCAAGAACACAAATAAAACCACATATAGCTAGTCTAGCAACTTTAAGTTTGATCTAAAAAAGACAAAAGAAACCCATTACTACAAGTATATGATGTGAAATCAACATATTTTTGAAATTACAGACTTCGAATTAGAATTCCTTCAAAGGTAATCCCGGGACCAAATGCCAATGCAAGTCCCCATTCTTCAGCATCCTCCCTCTTCAAATGCTCCCTCATGTATTCCATCACATAAAATATGGTGTTGCTGCTGACATTTCCGAAATCCATCAGAGCCCTCCTGCTGCATTCTAGCTTATCATTCGTCAAATTCAGGGTGTTTTCGAGCCGGTTAAGAATCGCGGGTCCGCCAGGATGAACAGCCCAGAACAAGTCATTGAAGTCCTTTAAATCAGGTACTTTAGACATGAGCTTCAAGCAGAATGTCTCAATGTTGTCCTCAATCTTTTGGGGGAGATCTCTGCCAAGCCTGAAATTTATACCCTCTTCAGAAAGGCGGCCATCGATCACGCTGTTGGTCCCTGGCAAGAATTGTTGAACTGCGTAGTTTAATTCCATGAAAGGGGATTCTTTCCCCTGAATTGGATCAACACCAATGATGACTGCAGCAGCTCCATCGCCGAAAAGTGCAGCGCCAACAAGATCATAAGGGCGATCCTTATTCGGGGGCCGGAATCCAAGAATGGTAGTCTCGGAAGTTGTCAAAAGCACTCTGCTTCCTGGATTGTTTTCAGCAATGTCTTTTGCAACCCTGAGGCCTGTCACACCTCCATAGCATCCCAGGAAATACAGCATTACGCGGCCAACGTTGCTGTTCAGGCCGAGTTCAGTCGCGAGGTAAAGATCGCCTCCAGGCAAGCGAATCTCGCTTGAAGAAACGTAGACAATGTGGGTGATATCTTCAACAGGCCTTCCCCATTCTTTGATGCAAGCGAGACTCGCTTCTTTCGCCATCTCCACCACAGCTGGATTCGCGATCTCGAGCTTTTGCTTGATGGTTGGTGTCCCTTCTGTGGCAATTTCAGGATATTGGTCCAAGATCTCCTTCGACATCACAGTGTATCTGGTCTTCACTGTTGTCGTTTTGCCTAATCAAAAGAAAACAGAACAGAACAAACAAGCAATAAATATTGAAAAGGTTGAATTGTTTAGTCCAGAATTGCTATTCCACAAGAAAAAGAAAAAAAAATAAAAGCCGAAATGAAGGTAAGATTGTTTTGGCTTACAGAGGCGCTCCAGTTTCTCCTTGATGGCGGAATCCACGCATTTCGTGTCGCGAATATAGCCTTCAACCAAACAGTCCTGAGGAACAACTTGTTTAGGGAATGCCTTGCCAATGGAAAGAATTGTTGCTTTTCCTGGATTTGGGACACGCCTGGAAGCACCATTGTTGTTGTTGGTGGTGGTGAACTGTGACATGGCTAATTAAGGCTTAATTTGAGCTGCAGCAAACTAAAGAAGCAGTTTGGATTCTGATAGCAACTTAGGAATGTGTTCATAGAAACAGTGCTTATAAATCCACAGCTTTTCTGCTTCTTGGAGAAGGGTTGGTGTTCAAGTGCAGCAGCATGACTAATTTTGTAATCCAAAATTTGGTTTTGGTGGATGAATTTTATAGTGTTACTGGACTGGAAGTGTGAATTTTTTTGGCTTTTGGTTAGATGGAAGATCTTTTTACATTCTCTAAAATCTTAATTGCAACCATAATTGAGGAAGTCTGACATGCATGAACATCTTTTGTACCGGCAAACAATTTTAATTCTCTAAAACTGAAAAGAAAAGGAAGTAAGGTTTTATGAGTTTCAGTTCTTAATCTTATTTTTGTGACTTTCATTATTGCGACATAATATAGCATATTAAAAGGAAATAAGGCACAACAAGAACATGAAATGGTGTGTATTGCCTAGTACTGTTTGTGTGAAATATGTAAGACCTAAAGGCATTCTAGAAGTTGAATAACGTACCATCATTCGCACCTTAGAGTTAAGTTAGACAGCGTAAAAACTTCATAATTGTGGATACTCCCGACTGCGGAACAAGAGTCTTATCTGATGTATCAATTAAATTTAATATAGGCGGTTTTTTTTTTTTTTTGGTTCCTTGGTGAGGAACAGAAATATATAAATTATTGTTTTGTTTTTCTCTTAATACAATGAAGGAGCACACTCGTAAAAAATCTCACCTCATCCTAAACCAAGTTCAATAATCACTTTAATCTGCGAAAGGTCGATTTAGAGTATTATTGCCAATTTGCCATATCCATCTCATCCTATTGTTATTGTCGTCGATAAGCAGATAATCTTCTTGAACCGTTGACGTAGAACTTCAAATGAATGCTCTCAACTCTCAAGTCTAAACTTGGGTTTGGTGTCTTTTTTTGCCAATGAATTCAAACGAGGAAGGAATACCAACTGTAGCGAAGTTAGTTATCAATAGCGGAGCTAGAACTCTATGGTTGCAGTGGTAAAATGACCAAAATTTTATTTTGTAGGAGCGAAAACAATAAAAAGTTTTTATGTACACTAAAAATTTTTTATGGATAGGAATGCATAATGTATACTCTAGTGTGTTTTGAAATGATTGTTCGGCCTGACTTTTTCAATTAATATTTTTTTTTTCTTGAGAACAAAAGGTAAGTAGAAATATTTGATTTTGGGTACGACAAATTAATTGAGCTAGCTTATTACTAGTACATCAAACCAACAAAAGTTACGGGGACGTCAAAAGCCTGAAGAGAAGACAGCAAGATTCAAGACAAATTAATTATTATGCTTTGAATCCACAGCGGCTACAATAGTAGCATCACCATTTTTCGTCCATCTGTATGACCCCTTTAACGAATGGAAAAGGATTAGAAGTTGAAACTGAAAATCATATTGATCTGATATAATAACCATAGGCTATAACGTAAAGAAATTTTTACCATGTGGGTACAATTCGTCCTCACACATGTACCAATATGTTGGGAAAAAAATTTTCAAAGGCATCAAGAAACAAAAATAAACAAATGAGGGTGGCAGCATAAATAATAATTTCCCTTAATACTAGTAGTTATTGTTAACAAAATATAAAATGATCTACATTAATCAATGACTCAAGAACCGAGACACATGCTGCTTCCTTCTACCCTTGGGTCGTGTTCACAAAAATAAGCAGTCGGTGTCGGCGGAGCAACACAAAATCGCGGGGACGAATTGGGATGGGCTGCACAGCAAATTGCCTGAGACTCCGGGTGAAGTGATCCTCGTGTAGTTTTTTATTTATATTTTTGGTAATGAGATGAACGAATTGGACTGGGAACAAACGACATATTCTTCTTTTAACTTTCTCTGATTTTATCGCAATTTCTTTCAATGATTTCATCAAGAAGGCAGATAAACTGTAATTTTGTTGGCGTTTTTTGATGTCACATTAATTCTTCAAAGCAAAAAAAAAAAAAAAATAATTAATTAATCAATCCTTAAGGTTACACTGAATGCTAAAAATTATTTTGTTGGATATTTCTAATTGGTAATCAATCCTTAAGGTTGCACTAAATGCCAAAAATTATTGTGATAAACATAATTAGTTTTTATTTTGAATACTAATTTATGTAATAATTTATTTTGTTCAACTAAAACGGTATAAAAAAAAAAGTTATTTTTATTAGGACGGAAGGAGTCTTATTAATGGTTCTAAAAATTGCCAGCAGGCCTTTACATTTTTATTCTTATTTAGATTTTTTTTTTGGTATATTACGCACTCGGTGTCCGAAGACATTGCTTCGACTAATTCGGATTCGAGCCGGATAGGTCCCTTACATTGTTAATTGGAAAAAAAAATACTATGTAAATGAAACTTATGAGAAATTAAAATGCCTTTTGATAAGAATAAAAGCAAGTAATTATTTATATTCCCGGCCTCCAAAACAAGAGTCTTACTTGATGTACCGATTTAATTCAATATAGGCGGGCTTTTTTTCCCCTTGTTGGAAATATATAAGTTATTGTGTTCCTTTTCTCTTGGTACAAATGAAAGAGCAGCCTCATAATTAAGTTCTCACTCCGTTTTAAACGAAATTCGATCACTAAACTTCTGAAAGGTAAGTTTAGAGTTTTATCACCATTTTAGAATCACATTATAACTTTATTGTGTTTAGTTGTCAATAAGTGATAAGCATATAGAATCTCCTTGAACAGTAGTCATAGCAAAAATCCAAACTTCAAACGAATGCTCTCAACTTTATGTTAATTGAATATCCTAGTAGGTATGAGCTAACGAAGATGCAGCCAAAATGCTGAGAATCATTCTAGCTAGCATTCTGGTGGTGGCAAAAGGCATCTATTCTTCGAACCCCCTTTTCTTGAAAATGTACACCATCAATAATAATGATCAATCTCCTAATTAAATAATTGATGACAGGTACCAAAAGATTTGAATTTCATATAACGCATTTCTAGAATATAAAAATCCAATCTTAAAAAAAAAAAAAAAAAAAAAAAACCTCGCATATGTCATTATAGGGAGTAGGTATACATGCATGAACAAATGAATGCAGCCAATGAGAGAATCATTTCAATCAGAGCAAAAATGCATTCTACAAATGTTGCCTCGAAATGATTTATAAAACTCTCTAATTGGTTGAAGTTAATATCCAGTTGATGTAATTAGTTTCATCATACATTTTTGCATCACAATGGATCACCAAAATGCTAGCAAACTCCCAGTCATAAACCTTTCAAAAGAAAACTTGAAGCATTCAACCTGCAAACAAGTCCGCAATGCCCTTGAAGAATACGGCTGCTTTATCGCGGTGTATGACAAAACTCCATTAATATTCTTGGAGCTGCGAGACTCGATTTTTTTTATAGCTGATCAACTGTTTCAACTCCCTTTAGAAACTAAAGCCAAAAATACTTCAAAGACGCCGTTTTTCGGGTACTTGGGAGATCTCCAAGGTGTTGTTCAACTTTATGAAAGCTTGGGCATTGAAGATGCAACTAGTCTCCAACAGATCAAAAGCTTTTGTGAGCTCATGTGGCCTGATAGAAATGAAGAATTTTGGTAAATACATGATTTTACTTAATTTGATGAATAGTATCATTTTCGAATAGTAAATGTAGAGTGGCCCTTATGGGAATTTTCTTTGTTGAAATTTGCAGTGAGATCATTCATCAATATGCAAATCTACTAGCAGAATTGGAGAAAATGGTGGTTAGAATGGTTTTTGAAGGCTATGGGTTAAAGGAACTGTGTGAATCTCACATAAATTCCACCACATTCTTACTTCGATTAAACTCTTATAGAGTGCGACAACCAAAGGAGAAAATCATTGGTGCTACAGCTCATACAGACAAGAGCTTCTTAACAATCCTTGACCAAGACCAAGTCAATGGTTTGGAGGTCAAATTGAAGGACCAACAGTGGCATGCCGTTGATTTCCTGCCTTCATCGTTCGTCGTCATGGCTGGCGAAGCATTGCGAGTAAGTTGCAGTACTCTTCTCGTCCCAGAATGATATTCGACGATATCCTGTAACTTAATTATATTGATTAATATCACGTTAATTATGACATTATTATTACTACTTTGTCACAGGCATGGAGCAACAACAGAATACAATCACCTGTTCACCAAGTCACAATGAATGGGAAGAATATTTCAAGATTCTCAATTGGCATATTTTCTTACCACAATGGGATAATACACATACCTACCGAAATGATTGACGAGGAACAGTTCCCTCGACGTTTCAAGTCGTTTGATCATCTTGGTTTTGTGGCTTTCTTTGCCAATGATTTCAAACTGGGAAGAAATTCCAATTGTAGCATTGTTAGTTATTGTGGTGTTTGATTCCCCCTACCTATATGATGACTCGGAAGCCTAATTATGACTTGGAGGTTCATCTACGTGCTTTCCTTTCCAATTCGTGGCTCGCCAAAAGATATTGATTTTTTGGCCTTGTATTAATATATTGATGAAAAAGTTTATCATTCTTCGGGTTATCGTATATATCAATCAATTTCGTTAATTTTCCATATCGTTTTCAATTTTGGTTTAATTTTAACCTAAAAACACCAGATAATTTGATAACCTCTTTATTTAGATAAATTAACCGTAAAATTTCATCTTCAAATAACTATTTAGTCCATCTAATAAAAAACTTTTATTACTCCTACTTCGAATCATATTAAGTCCACTTTGGAATTGTTCCTTTCAACATAATAGTCCGAAAAACTTCTTAGTATACCACACAAGACCAAATTTCATCTCACAATATTGAGTCCATTTTATCGAAAACTAGAGTCATTTTTATCTATCCCCCACCTACGGGAACCAAAACGGCCATTCAAAATTTCGTTTAATTAGCCTCTGTAGCCTGTATTATATTATAAAATACTAGATAGATAATGGCAAAAATTATGACTAACAGATGAAAAGGACTTTGAGAAGCTAAATGACTTTGTTTCAAGGAGAAATCTGGATTATGGGCAGTAGATGGTAAATAATTAATAAAGAGGGTAGTACTCTTGAATAATTTATATTAGAGGCATAAAAATTGAATGATACAAACATGACTCTAACTCTTGAAATAAAATTTTTTTTTATTTGATTTTTTAACACATAAATTAAAATCTATTTCCAATGTGTGTAATGATAATATTTTAAAATTAATATAGTACATGATGAAATAATATAAATATGTTGACTTTGAAAATAAAGGTTAATGGTACCTATTTCTAACCGGAGATTGTTTTTTCTCTGTACAATTTTAATTTTTATAAGTAAACCATTTCCCCCCTTCACATGAACCGAATTGAAATTATATAAATTATTTTTCCAAAACCTTGTACTTAAATGAGCCGTGCAACCCATTTTACAAGAGTTAAATTAATTACATTTATTTCGTATTAATGAAATTTTAAATTTAAAAATATCAAAACTTTTGTATATCTAAGACTTTTTTTTTTGGCAACAACCACTTTCGTATTGTTATATTGATTAGGCTTACGTAAAAAAAAATTAAATAAACTTTCAAATTATTCAAATTGATACAAATAATTTTTCTTTTTTTAAACAAAGATAAAGTCATGTTTGTGTGGTTGAATTGTTGCATCCCTAATATAAATTATTCAAAAGTACTACCCTCTTTATTAATTATTTACCCTCCACTGCACTCATCCAAATTTTCCCTGTTTCAACTTCCGAAGGTTAAAATAGATCCAATATATTTATTAATTAATGACCAAGAAACTGATCAGATTAATTTGAAGGTAGTTCTTGACCCCAAAAAACTGGACAGCTAAGAGAATTGTCATATCGATTATTTTTCTTTTTTAACGAAAGAGAGGTTATGCCCACGGTATATACGCAACCTTTTGAAGTTTTTTTTTTTTAAAAAAAAAAAGTTACATCCAAAAACCGTACATCCCTGACTTTATTAATTTAAAAGAAAAATTACAAAAAAGAGGTTGTGTCTGATGTAACATAATCTTTTAGAAGGTATACTTTTTAACAAAGGAGAGGTTGTGCCCTGTACACAACCTCTTAAATATTTTTATTAAAAAATTGAGGTTTTGCACACTGTACGTGTACATAACTCTTAGAAGATGTATTTTTATTTTTTAAAATATATCATTAAAATCATTTTCTTCGTGCTAGGGATACATTAATGCTGATGCAAAGAAGTTTTCAAGCTCACATGTGGGCAAAATTTCGATTATATAATAAGTTCTCTATACTTATGTTTCAAAATAATTATTCAATTTAGATTTTTATTCTTAATATAGTTGGTACTAAATTTGAAATCCAAATTGAATTAATGTTTTTCAGAACGGGAGGGAGTAATAATATGGATTCCATGGGAGAGCGTCCATGACTCTAAATTCAAAATAAGTCGATAGTACGTGCTAGCTAGAGGCAAACCAATTATGCATATAATTAATTTGGCTTTTAATAAAAAATTATTTAGTTTTATCGACTTTTATGATACCTAGCAGGATACCTCGATCGTGATTTATGTACTATGCGGAGCCTGATTCGCCAATGCAACGTACTCGTTGATCCCCATTTGCAAAGTGAAAATGAGGTTAAGGATGTGAAACTCTTGTCAAAACGCTGAATCGGGAAAGTTAAATACTATTTAATTTACTAACCAATGCCTTTGATCAGCCAATAAATTAAAAAGCGCATCATATGTATTGCTTAATTGCTATATCGGGATACCCTTGTCAATGTCGATCTCTCATTGACTTGGTGCATTGTAAACCCCCACGCAGTCTAGTGTCCCTCTTTGCAAGAGAAAATGATACTATTATGGATTTCGATTTTATTTTTATTTTTATTAATGGATTTCGATATCAAAGCCAAATGGCAAGTAAACTTTGGAACGAGATTTCCAATTTTACGGACTCGTAGTTAAAAACGATTTCAAAATCATCTTCAACCATGTTTCTAGAGATATCAGCTTATAATATGTTTCTAGAGATACTCTTCAGTTCAATTTGTAAGGCAAAAAATCAAAATTAACCTAATTTTAGTTGGACGGGAGAAATTTCGTAATTAAATAATCTGCAAATCACATCATGATGCGACCTATTTTTTTATGGGACCATGGAGATTTGGGAGAGCGAATTTAATCAACTTGGATTTATTGTGGATGGTCCTGCATCTGCCCAGGAACTAGTTGATCTAGGTCGCTGCCCCACGAATCGATCGGATTTGCGTCGTTTTATCTTTGAAGTCAATCAAATGGTTATTAATTAAGGGGGAAAAAAGTATTGCTTGCTAATTGATCAATCAAACTTTGCCCTTGCAATTATTGTAAGCAAGCTGAATACCGATCTTGATCTTTTCGTCTTTTATGTTTTTTAACACGCATGCATACGTTCAAATCCAGACAAGTGTATGTAGAACTGTACGGTAAAAAGTTGCAGTAAAATCCAACTCGCACTTCCTATATATTCCATCTATTTTAAAATAATTATCAGGTTTGTTTTACTATATATACAAGTTAACTAGATACAGTAAGATTCATGTAATAAGGCTGACGTGTTAGTTCTTGATTTGTTTTATAAAGGCCTAGAAGTCTCTACACCACACTCATGATCAAGTCATCCTTAGACTCCATTAAGTCACAAAATTATTCTTTAAAAAATAATAATGAATCAGACTATAGCTCAACGTAGATTAGGGTTGTGGGTCTTATGAAATAATATTTGAATAGAAAAATGGCCAATTTGCAATTCTCTTCTTCAACTTGGATTAATGGTTGGGACCAGTCGTTCCATTTACCTCAAAAATGATAAATGAGATATCGTTATATTGAGTTGTTTCCTTACAAGAGGCAAATTAAGTAAGTGTTCATTGCCTTTATAAGAGCATTCATAGCCCATAAACAATTGTCAAGAACAAAAAAAAAAAGAATACACTTAAAAAGCTAACTAAAACCCTATGGCATCGCAAACACTTTCCAGCATTCCCATTGTAGATTTGAGCAAGCAAATGATCCCAGGAACACCTTCATGGCTTGAAACATGTGCTAAAGTCCGCCATGCTCTTGAAGAATATGGCTGCTTTGTGGCATTATCTGATCAAGTCACCTCGAAACTCAACAAGGAAACCTTTGATGCAGTCAAAGAATTGTTTGATCTTCCATTAGAAACCAAGTTGAAGAACACTAGCGATATTCTCTTCAATGGCTACGTTGGACAACTACCTCATGCTCCTCTTCACGAAAGCACCGGAATCCCTAATGCAACAACTATTGAAGGAGTTGAAAGTTTTACCCATCTCATGTGGCCCTCCGGAAATGCCAAATTCAGGTACATGCAATATGTATTTTTTTGGAAAATCTCATTTGTCTTAATTTTGTAAACTACTAAGTAAGTCACAAAATATGTAAAGCAACTACGAAAAATTTACATGATTTCGTCAATATTACCTACATCCACAGATAAAAAAGGCAAGCGATTCTCCAAGCCAATATGTACACTCAATGATAATTTTAAATTTTTTTTTTTTTGAAACGGCACCTGTATATTAATTTGAAGTACCTACACTATTACATTGTAGTGTATTTCCATACTCTTTCAATTAATTAATGTAGATTTATTAACATTTTTTATATTCTTTTTTTTTTTTTGTACTTTTAGCAATGCTATAATATCCTACTCTAAGATGGTTGCAAATCTAGAGAATTTGGTGGACAAGATGGTGTTTGAGAGCTATGGGGCAGGGAAGCATTTTGAGAAGCATATGGAGACAACAACTTACCTTCTTCGACCCATAAGATATACGCCTTTCCAAGAAGGATTGGAGAATGGGGAGATTGGTTCTAATGTTCATACTGACAAGGGCTTCCTTGCTATACTTAATCAGACTCAAGTCAACGCATTGAAAGTTGAAACCAGAGATGGAAAATGGATTGATGTTGATTTTCCACCAGAATCATTTGTCGTTATGGCTGGGGATGCTTATGAGGTAATGCTCAATTTTGTGCCTGGTTCATTGAGTTCAATTTATTTGGTTTACTTGATTCGGAAGTCTTTCCTCTTTTGGCAAATAAGTTCTAGCTGTTATATGTCCCTCTTGTTCGTGTGTTGATTGTGTTTTATTAATAATCTGATACAATTTAAGTAACCCTACAAATTATGTATTTTAGGTTAGGACACGAAGTTGTTACAAAAATAATGCAACACTGTAATTTTATTAATGAGACATAATTATAACTGTCTGGTGAAAAACTTAAAAATGTCCGAAATTTTTTACATTTTCTCATTTTCTACTTAAATTTGGGATGCACGTACTATAAACTTTGTGAGTTGATTCTCTCCCTTTTAGCTCTTGATGTATATCATGAACACTCTCAGGCATGGAGCAATGGTAGAATTCTCTCTACGAAACATCAAGTGATCATGAATGGGGATAAGCCGAGGTACTGTTTGGCTATGTTTACATTGAATGAGGGGACAATTGAAATACCAGAAGAGCTGGTGGATGAAGATCACCCTTTGCAATATAAGCCATTTGAGAACATGGGATTAGTTCATTTCTACTTGGGTGGTACATCTGACATGACTGGAAGCACTGCTAAAACCTATTGTGGTATCACTACTCAAAATAAGTAATCAAGCAAAATCGTCATGCAGTGATTTCAGAATTTTCTTATGAATCCATCGTAAATTAATTATTTGTTATTTAGTGTTGATCAGTCTGGTATGATATATGTAATATTATTAAGATAAGACTGGTGTTAATATATTTTCATGTAAACGATTATAAATAAAAATGTGTTTGCAGTATTCCCTTGTCTCGTGGATCCAAAATTGGATTTTATTACAGTTGAAGCAAGAATTGCAGGTTCGAAGGTTGGAGGAATTAGAATCAGAAGATCCAGCTTGACGTTTTGTTCTTGATGTTTTGGTCAGGGACCAGTTTTATGTTTTCTGTAACTTTAGAGACTTATTTGTAATAAGTGAGGTGGTTATTCTATATAGGTATAAATATGGTTAACCGTCTGTATAATTCAAGAAATGCAATACATTCATTTTTCTCCCTTTTCCTCTTTCCCAATTCTGATCATATTTCATGGCTTCCATACAAGAAACCCTATGTAGCTTTTGAGATTTGCGCGTCATGATTGAGCCCGTACTTTTTTGTTCAAAAATCATCCAAATTTTTTTATGAAAATATTAATTATGTTCAATAGCTTTAACAAAAAATTGAAAAAAATAAATAAATGGACCTTTGTGTTTGTAGGCCAAATTAAATGGATGGTCCCTTAAATGGGAGCACGCTCAGAAATAAGTTTTGTGTAATTGACAAAAAATGTAAATTAAAAACGAAAGATGAAACTGACTAGATTCCAATTCATGGAATCGTTTACGTTCAGAAAATTGGGAGGGAGCGGAGGGTATCAAATTTCAATCTTCGTGTTCGTTTTCTTTTTTTTTTCTTTTAAAAAAAATAGAATATTGAATGCCTAAATCATTAAATTAAGTTTACCAAGACAATTGCAATATATATAAAATGCCAATAAAAATGTTCTTGAACCAAATGTTAATCACCAACGGAGGATTATATCATCACCAAAATCAGTAACAACTAAAGATATGCTAAATATATTCCATCGAAAATTTGGAGTTGTAAATACATATATCGATCTCACGTCTAAACCCAAAAATATATAGTTGAAGCAATTTCCGAATAGCAGCCCCCCAACACCATTTCCACGCTCTGGTATTATTGAGTGTATTTTTTTTTTATAGAAAAAACATACTTTCATTAACAATTAATTATTGAAAATGGTCTAGGACCCATTGAGAGACAAAGTTTGGAGTTTCACTGCATAAAGTTTCAATTTGTTATGCTTCTTCCATTCCAAAATTATTGTTCGGTTTAGATTTCTATTTTTAGTTCAAATTCTACTAAAACTAAAAAATCTATACTAGATTATAATTTTGGGACAGATGAAATAGTAAAATATTACTTTCTCGTATTACAATAATTCATTTCTTCAAAACAAAACAATATAATAAAGTAGAGTTCTTTTTTTTTTAGGGGTGGACGGGGTAATATATTAATTTTTTTGGTTATGATCCTTAATTTCATTGAGAAAAATTATGTCATCCACGAGTACATGGAATGATGCAAAAATTCCAAGGACTGCTAAATGAATGGGCATTGTAATTTTATAATTTAAATTATTGACTGAGCTATTCAATTACAATTATCATCAACGTCTTTCTCAGTAATTAGTAAGCATTGAAGTAGGAGCTACATCCCCTCTATAAAAAGCCCCTATATGCTCTTTAGTTCACACACAAATTGCCAGCCAAAATACAATTGAAAAAAAAAATAAAAAATCTCAAGCCACCAAAAGCATTACTCATGGCTGCTCCAACACTAGTTCCAAACCTTCTTCCCATGATAGATATCAACAAGGCAAAAATGATCTCACCAGGAACACCTTCATGGCTTGAATCATGTGCTACAGTTCGCCGGGCTCTTGAAGAGTACGGCTTCTTTGTGGCTATATATGATCAAATCTCCTCAAAACTCAAGCAAGAGGTCTTTGATTTGGCCTCTGAGTTGTTTGAACTTCCCCTCGAAACGAAGGTCAAGAACACCAGGAACATGGTAGATGGATACATTGGCCAACTTCCTAACGCCCCGCTTCACGAAAGCACCGCCATTTCTAATGCTACAACGGCTCAAGCAGTCGAAAGTTTCACCAATCTCATGTGGCCTTCTGGAAATGACCGATTTAAGTACTAATGGTCCACTCTGTTAAACTGTTTTTCCTTTCAACGATCGAAAAAGCCTAACTTTTTCATTGTTTTTTTTTTTTTTTGGATTGTAGAAATGCCATATCATCCCACGCTAAGCTTGTAGGAGAACTGGAGAACTTTGTGAACAAAATGGTGTTTGATAGCTATGGAGCAGGGAAGCATATTAAGCAATATATTGAGTCAACAACATTCATTCTTCGACTTATTAGCTATAAACCTCTCCAAGAAGGATTGGAAAATGGAGAAATTGGAGCTAATATTCACACCGACAAGGGCTTCCTATCCATAATTCATCAGAATCAAGTGAATGCATTGAGTGTAGAAACAAGAGATGGACAGTGGATTGATGTCGATTTTCCTCCAAATTCATGTGTTATTATGGCAGGAGATGCGTACGAGGTACAACTTACTACTTATAACAAATTAACCTAATCCACCCAATATCATCAATTAATTGTTGTACACTATGTACTCTCTCTGTTCGAGAAAAATAGTGCATATTCAATTTTAATATTTGTACTAATTTTAGTATAAATTTGATTTCAATACGTATGAACTGCTGCAAATCATCCTGATCTCTTTTCTTTTGATGATTTTACTGCGTACGAACTAGGCTTGGAGCAATGGTCGAATTCGTCCTGCAAAACATCAAGTGATCATGAAGGCTGGAGATCAAACAAGATACACCGCGGTCCTCACTTCATACAAAGAAGGAACAGTGGAAATACCAGAAGAGTTGGTGGATGAAGAATACCCTTTACAATATAAGCCATTTGACCACATGGGATTAGTTGAGTTCTCCTACTCCGGAACCCTATCTGACATGAGTGGAAGCGCTGCCAAGTCCTTTTGCGGTATCACTGCTTGAGTTTTAGAGTTAAATTTTACTCCTTCCGTCCTGAAATTATTATCTAATTTTGATTTTCATGTTTAATTAAAAACATATTAAAAGTAAAATATCAAACTAGAACAATAATTTTGGGATAGACGTTAATACTCATTAATCAGTTATGTACCATTTTCTTTGAGGGGTGTGAGTGATATCTAATTGTGAAACAGTATTTTCGTTGGTTTGTGGTTGCATTTTGCATGCATGTGTAGCCATCATGCTTAATCGTCTGGCATGAAGTTAAATATGTATTATGTATGTATCCATATGAATAACGAAGACTTTTCTGGTGGTGTCATTATATGTAAGATTTTGTTTGTTATGTAATAAGTTATCTAGAAAAGAAGTTAGCTCCCGATTTTCTATCATTACATCTCCCAGAAAAGAAGTGGTTATTTTCCGAGTTCTCCTAACAGTTCAGTAAAAAAAATTATGATCAACTTTTGATAACTTATAGAATAAAACAGGAATAAACAACAACAATTAATGATAACAAAACTAAAAATTTATAAATCAGGAGCCAAATCTTTTTCTAATGAAGAATTCTCAACAAACGCATTGCTCTCCTATATGAAAAGGAGGTTATACTTATTTGAAATTATTCGTGCAATGGTCATCGGATAGGGATCCTCACGATGCGATTTGACTGTGACTTCTCGTAAGTTTTCTCTTATAGCCTTAACTCCTTCATTTCAAAAAAAAAAAAAACATAAAGTAATAAACAATTAAATTTTAGTAAACCATTCAATTAACATGATGGAATTAAACATGAAAAATTGAAAATTGTGATAATCATATAATAACGGAATAATTTCATATTCTCTTCTGTCCAAAATAATCCTCATCTTGTTGTACTAATTAAAAATAACATAAAATTTGAATAATCATTTTGAGGTGGAGGAAAAAATAATTCTAACTAATGTAAGTGAATCAACTCAACGAGCAGTAATTTTCGTGATCCCCTTTGCGAAGTGAAAGATTCTCAAAATGTTGTCTCGGTGAATTCACGTAACTAACGAAGCATTATTGAAGAATGCTTTAATAAGCTAATAATACTGGACAAGGAAATTGGGAGGTAGCTTCTGAATTATCAATGAAATAAATTATAAACCTTAATTTATTACAACCTGCGTTCCAAAAAAATAGTACACATTGAGTTTTTAAATTTGTATTAAAAATGGTACAAAACTCAAAACTCAATGTGGACTATTTTTTTGGGACGGAGGGAGTAATATATTTTTTGAATATTACCTCTAATCGATCTAGTACTATATAAGTCAAGTAACAAATAAGACTAAACTGCATAATTGGTCTCCTACATTTGGTCAGATTTAAATTTTAGTCCCTTACATTAACATGTATATGGAATGAGCCTTTACATTTGATTTTGAAACTATTTTGGTCTCTTTTCACTGTTCCGCCATGAATTTCGTCTCGACAGCCGTTAATCCAATCCTGACCAAGGGTATTTTTGGAACACCACATATAAAAAGAAAAATACGTTTTATATTAATAATAAAATACTAAAAAATTTGTTTAGTAATAAAAAATTAAAAATTAATACAACTAAAAAATAAAAAAAAAATCATAATTCAGTTTTTTTATTTTACTTTTTGAAATAATAAAATTCAAATTCCCTCCCCACCGTTCGCCCCTCCCGCCGCCACCACCACATCCCTACCAAAAAACCACCACCACCACATCCGCTGCCACCACATACCATCTCTTTTATTTACCACAATCTCAACCCCAGAATTGATTCAGAATTGATTCAGGATTCGGATTCAGAATTGATTCAAATATTTCGTTAATTAGATTAGGAATCAAGGAATGGCCCGAATCCAAAAGAATAAATCATGCCTCACCCCCCATGATTCAATCTTTTTCCATTTTTTTTCCTAGTTAATTCTTGCTCTCTCCTCTTAAACCTCCATTCTTTCACCTCTTCTTCATTGTTTGTCCAGAAACAACAGCCACCACATCCATCACTCACCCACCATTCTTCTTCTTCTTTCACGTCTCCTGAACTCCTCCTCCTCCTCTTCTATCTTCTCTACAACTGCCATAACCAGATCCATCACCATCAATTTCACCACCTGCCCACCATCGTACTAAAATATCCACACACCACTCACCATTAAAGTGAGCCCAAAACTTACTCCTGTCATATTAGAAAACCCATTTAGTATTAACTCTTGAAATCTAATTCGAAAATTGGTCATTGTTATTCCGGTAAAGATGGAGAAGACGGGGGTATCAACTGTAATTGAGTGAAAATTGGGACATGGTGGTGAATGTTGGTGAAGAAGATGGCCGGATTGGTGGGGCTGATTTGGTGAAACTTTTTTAATCTTGTGATTTGACCCTCCACCATTTTTAGTCTACTTCAGATCTGAAATGTCGTTTTTAAATCTATTTATAATGGTCCATTAATAGTAATTGGGATTGAAGGGATGAAAGTGGAAGATTTCTGGGGTTGAGATTGTGGTAAATAAAAGAAATGGTATGTGGTGGCAGCGTTCATGGAAGATGGATGGTGGTGGTGGCGGCGGGGGAGGGGCCAGAACGGTGGGGAGGGAATTTGAATTTTATTATTTCAAAAAGTAAAATAAAAAAACTGAATTATGATTTTTTTTTTTATTTTTTAGTTGTATTAATTTTTATTTTTTTATTACTAAACAAATTTTTTAGTATTTTATTATTAATATAAAACGTATTTTTCTTTTTATATGTGGTGTTCCAAAAATACCCTTGGTCAGGATTGGATTAACGGCTGTCGAGATGAAATTCATGGTGGAACAGTGAAAAGAGACCAAAATAGTTTCAAAATCAAATGTAAAGGCTCATTCCATATACATGTTAATGTAAGGGACTAAAATTTAAATCTGACCAAATGTAGGAGACCAATTATGCAGTTTAGTCTAACAAATAATTAAAAATTGTTTTTGTGGGACTAACGTAAACGTAATGACCGTGACCTATTATTAGGACCATGGAAATTGGAAATTTTGAGAGAGAAATTGGACTCATTGTCGATGGTCCTGGGTCTGTGCCCTGCTAGACTCGTTTGAGGTCAATTAAATCGTTGTTAAGTGGAAATAAATATCGTCTTATTGTTTGTAGTTAATCTTAATTAAATCTGTTTATCGTTTGTAGTCAAGTAGTAGTATAAATGGTCCCTAAATTAGCTCCGTGTTTTGATTTAGTCCTTCGTTAATTTACGTCATGGAGTGAGACATTTTTCTTTCTTAAACCTATTAGGGACAAGCGTTTGTGGTAACACTCGAAATGAGAGCAGAAATGTATATCTAGGAATTGATGGAAACTGTTTGGTTGGGTTCGATCGTCAGCCAATATAAAAATTTTGCTACTTTCATGAATAACCTTATCAATTAATCAAAGGTGAAATTAAGTATTTTATTACTTTTTATTAATTGATAAAAACCGTAAATTAAAAAAATGATCTATAGTATATTATACTAAGAGAGAAACCAGAGAGAGAAAACAAAAAAGAATTCTAGAGGTGCCACATAGGATAAAATCCTATATGTCATTTTTCTATTGGTTGAGTCAAAAAATATTTACAACAATTATACTAATAGTCCTTCAAATTTTATGTAAATAAAGTTTTATCAAATGGCATTTAAAACTATAGTTTAAAATATGAAAATAAAAATTAATTAAATTTAAGGACGGGATTAATGAACATTAATGCACCAGAATTCTTCCCTCCCAAAAATAATCTCCAATTAGTATTAATTGATTGATTTAAATTATAAGTTCAAAGGGATAAGGCATTTATTATTTTCAACATTAATTCACCGGGATTTTTTACCCCAGCCAATTCGAATAAAAAAAAAAATCCCTCTACAAAATAATCTCTAAAATCACTATTCCCTCCCAAAAATAATCCCCAATTAGTATTAATTGATTGATTTAAATTATAAGTTCAAAGGGATAAGGCATTTATTATTTTCAACATTAATTCACCGGGATTTTTTACCCCATCCAATTCGAATAAAAAAAAATCCCTCTACAAAATAATCCCTAAAATCACTACTTGATTGATTTAAAACCTAAGTTCAACGTGCGGGAAAGTGGGAATTCTTTAGTGATTAAAAATTAATCAAATTTAATTGAAAAAGACTAATCAACATTAATGCAATGGAAGTCATTTCCCCACCAATCTTATCCCTTAATCAACATGACGTTATCATCTTTATTTCATAGTTATGAATTTTACTTTAGTTACTGATTATAATATCTCATTCAGACATTCACTATAAATATCCACGTCGGTCTAACTCTAACATGTACAATGACAACCGGTGAAACACTGAAGCGAAGCATCTTATATACTTTACAAAACATCTTTGCGGCGACGACCTCACTCCGATCATGTTTTATTTAATATGTAAGGTGTCTCTTTCTCCAATTGTGTGCAATCTTGATTAACATGCGTTTTTAACCGTGTAGATATAAATTACTTTGATTTATATGACATGTAACATCTTATTTATTATTTTGGTGGTCTTTTTTTACTTTTATTTGTATATAATCCTTATACATATTCAATTATTTAATTACATTTTTGGCATACAATTTATAAAATGTTGTCATTTCAAAGTATATATAACAATTTTATTTATCACGATCTAATTTAATTTTAATCATATATTTATTATTACAAATCAGTTACTTTATTTGTATTAATCACATTTAAAATTTAAAAATATATTTGAATAGATGTATATGTATAAACCCCTCACATCGTGCGGGTTTAACATCTAGTAATATCTTAAAAGCAAAGTAATACACATGCAAGATTTGATAAATGTTAGAGAGAATGTAACATGAGAGTATAACAAAAATTTTCACATCCTTATAAAAACTCTTTTCCAAGATTAAGGACAAAATAAAGTAGGGTCATAGTTCAATAAAAATACACATATCCTTAATCCAAATTCCAAACACAAAAAAAAAGTTTAAAAAAAAATTACTATTCTCGATATTCTAAGTTATGACCGTCTATGTCAGAAACATGGGCCGTATCAGATTGTGTGTTGTTTTTAATTTTTGGGGTGGGGATTATGAATAATACATCCTTAATTTAATTGCATGATGTATGTATGTATATTTATATTGTTTTTTTGTACGAAAAAATATACTAACATATACTATTATAAATATTTAATTACCGACAATTAACATTCTGCTAGATAGTCTGCGTCCGATCTATAAAAGGCTTCCCATCCCAAATGCTCTTTAGTTCGCACACAACTTGCTAATAAAAAAATAGAGTATATAGCTTTAGAATCAAGCAAAAGCAATACAAATGGCATCTCAAAAAGCTCCCAACCTACCCATTATAGATATCAGTAAGGCCAAAAGGACCTCAGGAACACCTTCATGGCTTGAATCATGTGCGACAATCCGCCATGCCCTCGAAGAATACGGCTGTTTTCTGGCATTATATGATGAAATCGCTTCAAAACTCAAGAACGAGGTGTTTGATTTGGCCAGGGAGTTGTTTGATCTTCCACTGGAGACGAAGATAAAAAACACGAGGAACATGATCGATGGTTACATCGGACAACTTCCTAACGCCCCGCTTCACGAAAGCACTGGTATTACTGAGGCTACAACGGATGAAGGAGTCGAATATTTCACCAATCTCATGTGGCCAACTGGAAATGACCGATTCAGGTACGTCGTAAAATATTCCTCTTTATTAATTATTATTGAACTAAAAATGAAAATCCAAACTAAACGATAATTTCGGGATGGAGGGAGATGTTTATTTGGGGCGTTTTGAATTTTGTTTTGAGATTGAACGTAAAAGGTTTCACAACTTCTCATTGGCTTGTAGAAACGCCATATCATCGTATGCTAAGCTCGTGGGCGAACTAGAAAACTTGCTAAACAAAATGGTGTTTGAGAGCTATGGAGCGGGGAAGTACATTGAGCAGCATATTGAGTCGACAACATGCGTTCTTCGACTTTTTAGCTATAAGCCGTTCCAAGAAGGATTGGAAAATGGGGAAATCGGAACTAACATTCATACCGACAAGGGCTTCCTATCTATCATTCATCAGAAAGGAGTGAACGGTTTGAGAGTGCAAACAAGAGATGGACAATGGATCCATGTTGATTTCCCTCCAGATTCATTTGTTATTATGGCAGGAGATGCTTATGAGGTACATACTTTTAACCAATTAACCTAATCCATCTAACATACCTCTCTCCGTCCCGAAATTATTGTCTAGTTTAAATTTTCGTTTTTGGTACAAATTGAAATAAAAATGAAATTCTAAACTGGAGAATAATTTTTGGAACAGATAGAGTATATACATAGATCTATCCTATGAGTGTACTTCATGCATCCAATACTTTTGCTTTTGGTGTGTATTAATTGATTTGAAACTTACTTTTTTACTACCAGGCATGGAGTAACGGTCGGATTTACTCGGCAAAACATCAAGTGATAATGACTGGAGACCAGCCAAGATACAGTGTGATTCTGTTTTCATTCAAAGAAGGGACGGTGGAAATACCAGAAGAGGTGGTGGATGAAGAACACCCTTTACAGTATAAGCCATTTGAGAACATGGAATTACTCCAGTATTACTACTCTGGAACCCCTTCCGACATGAGTGGAAGCGCTGCTAAGTCCTTCTGTGGGATCACTGCTTAAGCACATTAACAAATTTATGATGAAGAACTCTTTTCTTGAATAAAGGATATGTCCTCATTACGAAACAAGTAATTTTCCGTCCGTTTGTGGTGCATTTGCTTATAATCATGATCTGGGCATATGAAGTTTGTATTATTTGGTACCATATGAATAAGAATTGTGGATTTTCTTCTGGTGTCAATAGGTTTTGTTTGTTGTGCAACAAAACTGATAAGAGAAATTGATCAGTATGTTATTAATTGAAACACAGTACACATTTGGGTTCGTACTGTTTCAGAAGGGGGGAAATACAACAAAGTGGTCTTTTTTTTTAAAATGAAAACCATTGATTTTTTAGTAAAGGAATTTAAAACTGATCTTCTATCATTACATCTCTCAAAATGATGGCCAAATTTTGGTTAATAAGAATAAAACACTTTGATTGATCATGCATATGATACACTAAAATACGGGCTCTGACAACAACAATAATGGTGATTAATGAAACCATGGATTTGGGACCGCAATTGTTTCTGACGAAGCGTATTGCTCCTCTGTAATTCTGAAAACGAGGTTACACTTTTTAGCGTTGGACGTACGAGGGACAGTAATTTAAAAATGGATAGTACCGAAACAATAATAAAAAAAAAAACAGGTTTATATATGATAATGATGTTCGTACTTTACGACTGAATAATTTCATCTCAACTCCATCAGGCATGGGGGAAAAAATGTATAAGTTGCCTTCTGAAAATGACGTTACAACTTTTCAGCAAAAAAATAATAATAATAATACTATTATAATGATAATAATAAAATCTTCAAATGTATTCTCTTCGTTCAAACAAACATTGTTGTAATGTTTAACAAATGCAGATTTCCATGACAGGAACGGTGGGAATGCATGACTTCATGAGACATGGAAATCTTTCTAGTTTCAAGAGCAGGGATACTATAGAGTAAAAATGGTAAATAATGAAAGTTCAAAATAGACCATTACAGAGTAAAAATGTAGCACAAAGATGGGGAGTTGGGACCAAAATTCACTTCAAATTCTCATTTTCAGTTTAGGATAATCATCCAAAATAATAATAATACTCCCCGCCAGTTAGGATTTTTCATCTTTGGTTAAAATTGTATTAAAAGTAACAAAACATAATCTGGACATTATTTTGGAATGGATGAAGTAAAAAAAAATTACTTTCACCTAACTGTTAAAAGGGAAATAAAAAATTAAAAAATCACATAACTGGCCTTTGGAGGTGAAACATTAGGAAGTAGTAAAAGATAAGCGAAAGTCGGCATAGAACATATGATTACATTTTACAAGGGTGAGAACTGGTCTGAAGATTCACAGTTTGGAATTGGATCAGCACCAAATGCCTACTTCAGTTAATCTTTAGATAGAACTGATGAAACCGGAACACACTAATAACAAACTACCAGAACCTAATAATAGGCTTCAAGCCACAAAAGGAAAGAAACCACAGAGTAGATGACAAAAAAGTCTGCGACCTGGAGATGCTAGTATATATACCTGAGAAAAGCTAACACCTGAAAACTGAAATGGAAATGCAAATTCGAAAACGCTGAAATGAGCAGCACAAAGTCCCTTTGCTCAACGAGAACGTCGATAATAGTATCTGCATGCAGGGAACAGATATGGCAAGATGAAGAGCAAACAACAATGCACGTGTAAAAGCATGAAATCCAAACACATTCGTTCACTTTTAAATTCAAAGCATGTGTACAACAGTCCTGATGTCAAGCAGACCTATAAAATACGAAACCAACACGTAATTGAATCATATGTTCGGATTATCTTTTAAGTGTGTGATTTTAGGGGTTTTTTTTTTTATCGAGAATGTAAAAATGTGTATTGAAAATGTAAAAAAGGTATGGGACATTTATTAATAGAAAATTCTGAAAACCCCATCAAAAAAACCAACCGAACAGAGGTCTCGTGTGGAACACTAAATTTGTAAGTTTATAGAACATTGAATACCAAATCAGATCTTTTGAGTAGTATGAAATCAAAAGACTACATTTTTGAAAAACTGTAGTTTTAAATTTGAAGTACATAATCACAAAGGTGTTAGCAAGCTAAAGGGATACGGAGAAAGAAGATACATACACAAATATCTGGGTGCCAAATAGAGCAGCATATTTCCTTAGAAGACGTTCCACACTATACCACTCTGAGCGATCTGATCCATCCTGATAGCCAATCCTCGGCATATGGAGTGAAGCTGGTGGAATAATCAGAATAATATATTAGATATTTGAAAGGCTTTTAACTGACAGAGAAAAGACAAAGTCAAAATAATTTGAGTACTCGGCAAAAATCAATTAGCATCAGTATGATACGATGCATGTGGATCATGTATCCAACCCATTAAAGTGCAAATATAAACTCTTCTTTACTCAAACATTCAAAAATTAATTAAGCTCTACAAAACATGAAACAGGATATAGCCATCTGCTAACTAAGACTGCAACAATAAAACAAACTTGGAAATCAAACTCAGAGCAAATTTATAAATACATTTTTATTTTTCTTTCATTTACCCCTTTTTCGTATCAGTACTAAATAGACTCAAAACATATGGAACATCTAAAATATATATATATATATATATATATATATACGGAATCCCCCGTAAAACCAAAGAATAAGCACAAGACGCCATATAAAAACAAACCAAAAGGGGAAAATATTGTGTTGTCAGCAGAACTCAGTACCAGAATTTTGAGAAGCAAAATATGTTGCTTTAGCCAGGCAACGGTCCAAATCAGGCATAGAGATACTGCTTCGAGGAACCTTACGCCTTGGGTTATATGATTGGACAACTGCTAAAGCTACCCACTGATGAACAGCATTATCTTCACTTCCCTGACCATTGTCTTCTGACGAGAACAAACTCAACTATTAATAGCATTAATAAACAAATTCAAAGGATTTGCAAGCATATAATCCAATGTATGAGATAGAAAGGCATGAATGGAAATGTCATCAGGAGAGATAGAAAACACCATTCTGTCAAAGCAAGAAAAACCTTTTAAACTGATTATCTAGAGAAATTGAACAAGTTTAAACGTCAAAGGAGTTCCTAGTCCACCAAGACACGTCGTCGGCCATGTGTTCTCTCTTTAACGGGTAGACTATTAAACACGGTGGTCTAAGAAAAGAGGTGGAGTAAAACAAAAATAATGACCTCTGATTTCAATGGCATGCAAATCACCCAAATGGAGATCGCCACATTCCGAAGCTCTCTCATATGCAGCAGGAATAGATGCAGAAACTTTGGCCAGCGCGTCGAACAAACCACCTCGACCCCATTTTCCAGAGGTATCTACACAGCTGCCACCCAAATAAAAAATCATAGTGTCAGGTCTTTCTGCATGCGAGGACAGGTATCATAGTATGGCTTCTGGCACTACTTGCAGCATCAAAGTTGGAAAAGAACCATACTTTGAATTAAAATGTACAAAACAAGCACACTGCTGGGAAAAAAAAAAAAACTGTAATCCCGAGCGGTGAGAGGCCCCAAGGAGATTAAAAGTATATTTAAAAAAGAAAAATCATAGAAGTATATCCACCAAGAGAGATGAATGAAAAACCATGACCAAATAATCACACACAGAGCAGAGAGCAAAACAGATGGGGTCTTAATTGCATTTTACCTGAAAATTACTGTAGGTTCCGATGGTGAAACTGATGAAGGATGTGTACAATCCCCATAAACAAAATGCACAGAACCAGAATCTGATAAAATATCACTATCACCAGAGGTATCAGGATCTTCAATAGATAACGAATGATACCCAAGAGCTTCCCATTTGGACAATTTCTTCTCCTCTGCCTTCTTTCTAGCAGCCTCAGCTTTCAGGTGCTTAGCTTCCGGTGAGCCCCTCCTATTTCTCACCTCCGTCATAGTATCCTCCTTAACTGGCAGTACTTCCTTGAACTTTTCCACCCAAGAACGATATGTGGCTTCATCCAAGCCAGGATCATATGTAATGGACTCCACACTTCCCCGTGTTATAACATCTGCCCCACTCAACAGATCCATTGAATTGACCTCAAACTTTCGATCATCATTTTGCAATTGCGGCTTGTGGCGAAAGGCAATAACCTTTTCAGCAATTGCAGTCAATTCAGCCGCATTGATGTCCCCGGCTTCATTCATCTCTAGAAGGTCAAACTGATGCAAGCCAAGTATGATAGATCGTAAGTCACCATCTTCAGGGCCTGCCATCTCTTTCCCTTCCTGATACCTAGGATCCTCTCCTATGACATTATTACTGAGCTGCAATTTACGTTCTGCCCGACGCATAATCACCTATTTTCATTGTCCAATTCAGACAAGTCTATGTGACAAAGAAACAAGTAACTAGGGTTTTCAACTTACCTCCTCTACTGATTGTGCAGTTACTAAGTTTATTGCCAAAACATGGTTCTGTTGACCAATTCTATGCGCTCGTTGAAGTGCTTGCTTGTCCACCTGCGGGTTCCAATCTTGTTCATAGAAAATAACCTAGATGGTGGCCATTGAGTGGATGTATCATCAGATCAAAATCTAATTTTGAAATTCCTTAGTGCAAAACAAACAAAAATGAAATAAATTCATTAGACAGAGAAGTACAGGAAAACAAATTGAAGGCTATGCATTAAACATTCAGTGCTTAGAGTAGATAAACTTAAAATAAAATTCCTAAAGAGTAGCTGCCGATTCTTGCATATATATAATTGTCCACATGAATTTAAGTCAATGTGTAGAACTTCATCTTTATATTCTATCTCTTTTACAAATAGGCATCAACATGAGGTAATGATACTTACAGTATCAGCAGCCACCAGATTCAACCCAACACCCCCAGCTCTGGTAGAAATCATGAAGACAAATGGATTGCTTCGATCTGGTAGAGAAGTAGAGCTTTCCCCAACATTCATTTGGCTAAAACTTCTTATCGCAGCAAACCGCTCCTCTGCGCGGACTGAACCATCAAGGCGCTCGTAAGAATATTTTCTCCATTCCAAGAAATCCTGCGATGTAGAAAATTGAGTAAACAATTAATTCTTAATTGGCAAAGCTTATATCGTGTAACCAAAGTAAGTTCGGAAAACAAAAGATTTTACCTGTAATATGTCTAGTGTCTTGGTCATCTGAGAGAATATAAGAACACGATGCCCTGAATTATACAGATTCTTCAGTAACTGATCTAAAATGATTAGCTTCCCACTTGCCTGACAAGTTAGACAAGTTACATAAGAGCTCATTCTAAGCAAGCCTGCATGTGATATAGCACTTAGAGCTCTAAATCATAGTTTAGGTCGGTTTCATAATGCTGAACTGATAAATAGATATTGGGCTCCACCTTCATAAGGTAGAAACGAGAAGATTTGCCCCGAGTACAGGCATGATCCCAATAAAAATGTCCAAGTCAAATTGACAACCATGCAAAAGAGATAACACATTTGGATGAACATAAACAACCTGCACCAAGTGTTCACCCTCTTGGTATGGTTCAGGCTCAATTCCAGGAAAAAGGTAGGGATGACTACATGCCTTGCGTAGCTGAATTACCTGTGGACTTGGAAATTTTATCAGTTTTCTGTTCAGTTGATACTAGCATTTCCTTTCAAGTAAACAGTCGAAAAAGCAGAAAATTTAATAAAGAGACAGAAATAACAACCACTCTGAGCCGGGCACTTGCTGGCACTAATTTTGGAGCTCATGACTACAAATTAAGTTTCTATTTTCCATCACTTATGTAATTAAAATGTAAGATAATCTGGCGATAGTGAAACTGAAAAGAACATCACGTACAATATTACGCAAAGAAGGAGTATTTGAAGCTCCAGCAGCAAATGCTATCAGCTTAGGAAGTTCCTTCCTTAATATGGACGCATAAACCTTCCTCTGCAGAGAGACCATGGGTGCCATCCTATCAATACATGTTGAAAATCCTCTTATACAGTGGGTCGTGCAAATATTTCAAGAAAATAAGTCTAAAATCAAGTTCCCACAAACAATTGATGTAGCTCATATCCGCATCAATGTTAAAGTTCCCACAGCTAATTGCCATTATGCATTACAGTTAAACTCATATCCGCATCAAAGTTAAAGTTAAGGCTCATTGCGAGTAACTAACACAGTAATCTCAGTAAGAGGTGGCAGCACTAGAGTTCCAGATTCAACAAGCTTAGCTTTGGTTCTCCGAAGCATGAAAGCCCCCAATACATATTTCAAGCAAATGAACTGAACTCGGGCTTTTTCTGAAATTTTACCTGTTTAACAAGATGCGAAAAATTGTCAAGTGTGATTTTATCGCTTGCGATTCCATTTCTGAGGCCTAACGAATAATAATCAATAAAAATGCTACCAATGGTAAATTAAAAAAAAGGATAAAAGATACTGGTGCCATCACAAAAGGTTGTAAAAAAATTTCATTGAAAAATTAGAAAACAGAATGAAAACAATATTATCTATGGCCTTAACTTTAGCACCTTATTGTTCACAAAATACATAGAACATGCTAAAGGAAACTATAGAAGCTGAGAGAACAATGAGACTATACATAAGAAAAGGTTGAATTTTCAAATAATTTTTAAAGCACAAATTATGTGAATGCAATATGCTTTTACTATAACCAGAAATCCCAAGGATGAAGTTAGATAGGGGAAAGAGATTACATAAAGGATCTCCAGCTTCCTTGAATGCTGAAAGGAACTGCTCCAATGTTCCAAACACTAAAGGCACACAGAAATGCATCAAAGCCCAAAGTTCGGTTAAGTTGTTCTGGATTGGTGTGCCAGTCATCAACAATTTCCTTGGCATTATAAAACGGTCTCTGAGAATTTTATACAAGACCTGTTACAATCGGATAAGCAGAAACTTGCAGTAAGATTACAAAAATTCTGATTGCAGGGCTCTAAAGATATCATGTCTATTTGAGACATACACTTGAACAAAAAACTTTTAGACATACACTCGAAGGGTTTTTTAATCTCTGAGCTTCATCAATGATTGTGTAATGCCATGGAAACTGAGATAGAAACTCCTGATCAAGTATTGCTATGTCATACGTTGTCAGTAGAATATCAAAGGGTAATGATGGCACCTGAAACATTCAAAGACAATCAGCTATGCATGAGAGAGAATAATAAATCTAGACACTAAAGCATAATGAAACAGTATCTTCAGTTATACAAGCTCAAGAAGTTAGTAGCATTTCTAATCAAAATGGAGAGAAGCTGATTCGATGATTAAAGGAAGTGAAAAAGTCTAAGGCTAACTCTTATCTTAGACTACAGTAGCAGGTATTTACCTGCTCAGCCATTTTCTTGCGGAGATTGTATCTGTGTTCCTTGTCTCCAACATATGAAAGTATTCTTAGGTTGGGAGCATAATTAGCTACTTCAGATGCCCAATTATCAGTCACACTCAGAGGGCATAGCACCACTGCAGAAAATCACCGATCCAGTTATGCCTGAAGACCTTGTCAAGACTCCAAGAGAACTAGCCAAACGGAAAATAGTAATAGAACAGAAGATGAGGCAAACCTACTTACAAAATGGTCCAGGCGAACCCCGATGAAATTTCAAGTAACTTAAGAAAGATATGGCTTGCAAAGTTTTCCCCAGGCCCATCTGCCAGTGCACCAAGTTCCATTATAAACAGAATGAAGTCATATCCACACATTTACCAAAGATAACTAGCTTCTTCCTCCTACATCAGTAACACTGCAACTAGGGTTCTCCTACAATAGATGCCTTCAGCCAAACCAATAAAAGGGCGGAAACGATATCTGTAGGAGCCTAGCCTCATACTATAAAGCCTGAACAACTATGTGAAGAACCAACTACTGTACAAGAAATCTCTATCCCTACGCCATAATTTGACCTATCAACACATAACTGATGCCAACGAAGTAAAGCATACCTCATCGCCTGCCAAAAACAAAAAGGAAAGAAACAATCATCACATAATTTATGATAATTTCAAGAAGTTTCTGTTTCTCAGAGACTTGCAGATAGTTGAGAATTTTAATTCAAATTAGAAGATCAAGTTCCTCATAACTCGTGAATCAAATTCGATTACTTTAACATCGATGCACATTTTTCAAAAATTATTAACTCAATTCGTTTTTCTTCTTCAAAGAAGTCTTACCGAGGACGACGTTGACGCCGAGGAGGTAACGTTTAATGAGCCATGAAAGTCCTTCAGCTTGGTGTGGTTTAAGTGTGGCACTGATGCCTAATTCAGCGGAACTGAAAAGAGGTTCATCTCCGGCGGCGCGTTGGTCGCCGTCGTAGACATACTTCGCGGCGGCGATTAGTCGCTTCTGGTAGTTCATAATTAGGAGCACCGGCAGACTCAGCAGTGGCGGAGACCGGCGAAGAGCCAACTATTTGGCGGTTGCAAACGTCAGCGTCCCAATTTTAAAATTCCGAAATAACCAGCGCGCTTTCTTTTTTTCATTTTCCTTTTCTTAAGGGGCGCTTGTTACGTGCTGACAGGTTTCACATCATGGGCCTGGCCCTAGAAAATATGGGCTTTTCTTTGCGAACCTAATAGTACGGAAAACTTGGGTTTATGAACCAACATTACGCAATTAATGACTGATTTTTTTAGACAATGGCATCATATGGGCCCGGAATGAACCCCGCATAAATCAATCAATTATTTAAGGTCAGAATTAACCAAATAACCATCAGAAGAATGTTCTCCAATTGTATCGCTTTGTTTTCCTTTTTTTTTTAGCCAAGTTGGAATTTTTGGGGGGAAAAAAAATCTTCAAGAAAAAATGGAAAATGATATATCTTTTGAAAAAAAAAAAAGTGAAAAAAATAGTGAGTGATGTGGCTTATTCTTGGTCCCTAGTTTTTTGTCACTTTCCCGTTAAAATTTTATCTTTCCCTAAAAATTATATTTTTACCCTTCATTAATAAATATACATATTTAGTGAGTACGGTATATTTGTCTTTTCATTAGTCACTATACTTTTTCACTATAATTAATCACTATCTCTATCATTAATAGTGATAAATTTCATTATTGCTAAAGAAAATATCATGAATAAGCGTGAAGACGTGGTTGTTCATTTTGTCACAAATCAACATTTATGTACAAATGCTTATTAAACATGAAAATAAAATCTTAACTTGTACAATGATCAACTATTCGATATAGATTATAGTCTTTCCGTCTGAGATATTCATATTTGAAACTCCTAAAACACATTGTTTTGCATGGATTTAAGACAAATCCATCAACTAATTTCATAAAATAATACTCCCCCGTCCCAAAATCATTGTCCAGTTTAAATTTTCATTTTTAATACAAATTATATTAAAAATGATAACTCAAACTGGACAATAATTATGGGACGGAGGGACTATTCATCTTCAAAGTGTGTGGCGTAAAGTTATAGCCGATTAAGATGGAGACACTTCCAATTTGATCAAACCAAAGAAGAAGGGATGTTGACTACATCAACTGTTTGTAAGAACTCTTTCAAAAAAAAACTGTTTGTAAGAATCTCCTTCACTCCGGAATCAAATAAGCAGTTTTGTCACGCACACTGAAACCCAAAATCCGCCATGTATATGTGTTCGAAATTCAGAACGGTGATTCATGGACCCCTAATAAGTTTATAGGTCCTACAATATTCCCACTGAAAGATGATAAAAAAATCCCTATAAATTCCACATAACTGAAACAACATTTGATTGATTGGACCGTGGTCAAAGTAAACCTAAATTGGAAACTCCTATGGCCGTCGCCACTTGTTTCCGAAAGCACCAATGATGATAAAAAGTTAAGGAGCTGAAATCATCAAAGTGATCAAAAACTCCCCTCATTAGACGGCCATGGTACGTAACGTGGACCTCTCTTGTCTTCTTGCCCCCGGGTATCAACATTCAACCCCCCACAACATCATCAAGAGGTATCAAACTTATATTAAAAATTCAGGGTTAAAAGTTAAAACATGTCGATCAGGGTTTTAACATGTCTACCAACAATTATTTTTCAGTACACCTATTCAAAATTCAAAAGAATTGTTTTACGAATTCCAAACTTAGTATCACTTGTTTAATTAAAATATGAAAATATGACTTTTGTTTTTACGGTTAGGGTACTGTTTAATTTACGCTCCTTATCGAATAGTAATTTTCTTTATTAACTCTGTCACTATAGTTTTTAACATATATATTATTATCATAATTTACTCATGTGGAGGCTAATATTTTGTACTCCACCAAAGGGTTCATAGCCGTTGAAAATGCTAATTACCTACTCATTCATTGGTCGGAGAAAGGCCATTCCATGAAAGTGATGATTACAAAGATTGCCAAAGTTTTAATTTTGCTGGCCAGCTCCTCTAATTAATTAATTACTTGTCACCCAATGACTTGGCAAAAGCTATAACCTTTGTTTTGACTTGTTTAATTACGTAACTTACTCAGAAGCTTTATTCTTGTTACTAACCTTATTATATAGTGCAAAATTCATCGGTTGATTCCCTTTAGGATTCATCCCCACAGGCAGACAAAACTTTTTTGCAACTTGGAACTACTATAACTAATGGCTAGCTTGCTTGTCACAATCTTAATAAATTTTGGTAGCTTTAATAATGTTTGTAATTTTTTTTTTCAAAGATTGAAAATGGCATATTCTTCCCACTAATTCAATTGATTACAGAAATCTGTCGACCCTCAAATGTGCATTTTGCAATTTGGAAATATACAACCTTGTCGTCCAACATTAGATTCTAATAATGGCATAAGTGGACCCCAACAAGACAATATTGACGTGATCAATGAAATTAAGTTCAAGAATATGGTATACTTTAGTTAGTCTCACCATGCATAAAATCAACAAAAACTTATGATATTAGCATTGTGTAAAGTTAGCCGATTTTTTTTTTTTTAAGACAGAATTTGTATCACATTTCATTTAACACTTGATAGATGTTGATATCTTTTAGGGTTCCTCCGTAGATTATTAAATCTTTTGTTAAATATTTGAAAGTTAATCACAAAAAAGACCCAAAAATCATAATGTCACACGGGACAAACATAAAATTGGCACAGAGTATTCAATTTATAATGTCGTATCGCTGAATGGAATTTTTTTTATTAGACATATGATTTAGTTTTAATTCTTTGGACTTTGGACAAAAGATCCCGTTCTAATTTTTATGTATTCATTAATTATCCTCACATGAAAAAAAAAAAAAAAAATTGGCAATTTCACCGTCGTTTTTTCTTCATTTTAAGGATTTAATTTAAAGTTCAGAAATCATTCAGAAGACGTTGACAGTTTGTTCTACCCGATTTCAGGTGTGCAAAAAAGACCTGTATCCGAATGAATCGACCAGCTGTATCCAAAGGGATCATAAACAATATGTTACACATAACTATTACTAAAAGAATAATTGAATTAAGACCGCATAATCTTTTCCTCTCTAATAATAACGAATTGGAGGTTATTTATTCTCTAGAAATTGGAGTCATTTGCACCTGATTATTTAGGTTTGTACTAAGACATGCATCCGGAATCTGGTGAATAGTGTCTTGTAGTGGGAAATATTTGTTGAATTATTAATATTGAGTTTACTAGTACCAATTAATTTTTCATTATTTCCTTTATGTTGATGGTAATCTCACAATTATTAAATTAGTTGCTTCATTTTTCTTCCTAGTCGATATGTATAATATATATATATATATATATATTAAGAAATAGAATAGTTAATCAAAGTGGTTATGGTAGAGTAGAAGGGACTACGCCACTCTTAACCATAGGTCGAGGTTCAAATCTCGTCATGGATATGGAACAACGTTAAATACTTTGGCCAACTGTTTCACCCATTAGTCATGGAGCAACCTTAAATACGTTGGCCAGCTGTCGATATATATATATATATATTAAGAAATAGAATATAGTTAACCAAAGTGGTTGTGGTGGAGTGGAAGAGACTCAATCACCCTTAATCATAGGTCGAGGTTCGAATCTCGTAATGGGCATGGAGCAATCTTAAATATTTTAACCAATTATCTCACCCATTAATCATGGAACAATCTTAAATACTTTGACCCATTTTATTTTTTTACCTTATTGTTATAATGATCATCGTCTGTTTATTTTTGTCACTATCATGTCACTTGTGATATATCGAGCGCTTGACAGGTAAGGCAAATTCTGATTATTCAATTTATTTATCGATGATGGTCTGGCAATAAAATTAACAGATAATTTAGTGGCGAAAATAGACTGATAGTCAAAACTATTGGGTATACGTTTAAAATTTGTTCCAGCGTATATAAGATATAAGTAAGAAAAAAACAAAATTTGAGCGAAATGTACCGTGTACGTATTTTCTGACTTTTTTGTAATCACCCCACTTGTAATATTCTACAAATATCATACTGCTCCAATCTTCTTTATTATAAGTCATTTCGATTTATCTTAAATTTTATTTAATTAATTTTTCTTTTAATTTAAAATAAAATCTTAAATATATTTTATAATAATTAAAAAATATCATTTTTAAAATTTTATTTTTAAATAAAAAATATACTAAATTGAATTTAAGACAAATCAAAATACCTTATATATTATAATAAGAACGAGGGGAAGTGCCTACTGAATTTTATATATTCCATTGGCAGAAAAGCTTAGAAGTTCACTTTAATGGGGGGGGGGGGTTTAATTAATTGAATATTCCACCAATTAGGGAGCTTTTGCTGTGTATATATACTAAGCCATTGTTCTTTATCTCCAGTTCAAATGTTAAAACATTCTCGTGGCTGTGTCCCAAACTCTTTTTTTAACCAAAAAAAAAAAGAGAGAAATGCAGGCCAAAGCACAGAATTCGATCCCACCAAAGTTCATCAATCCACCACCAAAAATCCCCAAAAAACTTCCCCAGATTTCTTTGCCAAATTCTAACAATATTAACATTAAAGTCCCGCAAGCCATCTCAATCACAGCTCCAACCCATGAAGTTTTGTCACCTCATCATAAAGAAAATGATCAGTTGGTCCTAGACGAACAAACTGCCGCCTTCTGGGATTACCAGTTCCTCTTCGTCTCGCAACGGTCGGAAACAACCCGGCCGGTGTCTCTTCGCATTGTGGAAGGCGCGATCCCGACGGATTTCCCGTCCGGCACGTATTACCTAACCGGACCGGGTCTTTTCACGGACGATCACGGCTCGACCGTGCACCCTCTAGACGGGCACGGCTACCTCAGGACTTTTAAGATTGATGGGGCCACAGGCGACGTGGAGTTCATGGCCAGGTACATTCAGACCGAGGCCCAAGCCGAGGAGCGGGACCCGGTGACCGGACAGTGGCGGTTCACTCACAGGGGCCCGTTCTCGGTGTTGAAAGGCGGCAAGATGATGGGAAACACTAAGGTGATGAAGAATGTTGCGAATACTAGTGTGTTGAGATGGGGTGGGAGGTTGTTTTGTTTGTGGGAAGGCGGTGATCCTTATGAAATTGAGGCAAACAGTCTTGATACACTTGGGACTTTTGATATTGTTAATGGAGGAAGTAGACAAAACATTATGATGGAAGAAGAAGAAGGAGAAGAAGAAAATCACGGTGATGATGATTATGCGGGATCAATGGTCGACATATGGGAAGTTGCTGCTCAAGTTCTGAAGCCTATTCTCTATGGTACGTAATGTCGCATTTCTTTCGGTCCAAAATAATTGTCCAGTTTGGATCTTCAGAATATAATCCTTTCAAACACGTTTTTTTAACCAATTGTTTTGTTTTTGGACCCCAACTCCCATACTTGAGTACAGTAGATGCATGATATATGTTGAGTGGGGGGAGTAAATGAGTCATCCACGAAAACTTATTTTAAAAAAATTTTGATGACTACTATTCTTTTTTCTCTTGCTTTTGGGTAATATAACATTGTAAGAAATCATCTCTTTCCATGGAATTTAAGTACAATCTTGTGTGGTACATTTCATAGAAATTTGAACATAATATCTTCAAATAAACGCAAGCGGGTTTCAGTTTAAGTCTCTGGTTATGCGTCTAGTTTTGACACAAAAAGAAACGATTATTCTCGTTTTGATAAATGAAATTTGAATATAACCACCAAACGCATGATATTACGTACTCAAACTTTATAAATATAGTGCACTTCCAAGAGTTTGGAAGAGAATAAAATGTTACCTTGGAATCTTTGTCATTCTTATATTCCTTTGTGCCTTTATTAAATCTTGTCAAAGTAGTACGTACCAAAATAGTCATTCTTTATTCTTGTCGTAAAACTTGAATAAATTTTTTTTTTCTTTTATAATCTTTTTGAAAAAGGTTTGTTAAACGTCAATTGGCCTAATTTGGGTATCAAGCTTTTCCAGGTGTATTCAAGATGCCACCTAAAAGATTGCTGTCCCATTATAAGATTGATGCCCAAAGGAACAGGCTCCTTATCATGTCATGCAACGCAGAGGATATGCTTCTCCCTCGAAGCAATTTTACTTTTTATGGTAAGTACTATGATGATTACTTTTAGGTTCAACTTTATCATAATTAGTATCCCAAAAGACCAACATTTTACCATAGCAAGTAGTTTAATCTAGCCGAGTGGGAATTGGTTTGCTTGGAATATTTATCCGTACGGAGTAAAAAGTTAAAAAAAAAATCTGACTCACGTTCATTTTATTTTGTGCAGAATTCGACTCAAATTTTAACTTGCTCCAAAGCCAAGAGTATAGCATTCCTGACCATCTAATGATTCATGACTGGGCTTTCACTGAAAATCACTACATCTTATTTGGCAATCGGATCAAGCTGGATATTGCAGGTAGTATTTCTGGTTATCATTCGTTGTTGGCTAATCTGATTCTAACAAATGTACTCTTTCCTGTGCTTGTTACTCCATTTGTTCTAAAATTATTATTCAATTTGAATTTTCACTTTGATTCGAATTTTTCTAGAAATGAAAATTCAAACTTAATTTAATTTTTCTACTCAATTTGAAGGATCAATGACGGCCGTGTGTGGGTTATCTCCCATGATATCTTCACTGTCAGTAAATGCAAGCAAGCCCACATCTCCAATCTATATGCTTCCTCGGTGTCCGACAGAATCAAGAAATATTGCGAAAAGAGATTGGAGAGTTCCCATTGAAGCCCCTTCACAACTATGGGTTATTCACGTTGGAAATGCATTTGAGGAAAGTGATGAGGATGGAAATACTTGCATCCAGATTCAAGCCAGCGGATGCTCTTATCAGTGGTTTAATTTTCAGAAGATTTTTGGTAAGTTAATCAATTTTCAAACTAACGTTATACATGTCTTATTAATTATTCATCATGCTTTTATGATTGATTATAAACTTATGGACTCATGAACTCAATGATGTTTTTTAAACAGGGTATGATTGGCAAAATGGTAAACTAGACCCTTCTGTGATGAATGTTAGACAAGGATCAGATAAATTATTGCCTCATCTAGTTCAGGTTCGTGTCTCAGATACTTTAATCACAATTCAATTCTAAGAACATTCATAAAAATAAAGCAAAATTTGGTTAACAAAATGCAGGTATCTATAAGTTTGGATTCAAAAGGGGATTGCGAAAAGTGCAGTGTAAATGACCTGAATGAATGGTCTAAACCAGCGGATTTCCCAGTGATTAACCACGAGTTCTCCGGCTGCCAGAACACCTTTATTTATGCAGCAACTTCCTCCGGCTCCCGCCGAGCTCTGCCACACTTTCCGTTTGATACGGTGGTGAAATTCAATACTACGGACAAATCCATTTCGACATGGTCTACAGGCAGAAGAAGGTTCATTGGTGAGCCAATTTTTGTACCGAAAGGAACAAAACAAGAAGATGAAGACGATGGATACCTTCTCGTTGTGGAAGTGAGTATATCTGCTTTTAACTTTATGATGTATGTCCTGAAAAAATAGTCAACACTGAGTTTTTGATATCTATCCGATTATCCCAGCTGACACATGCATTTTTATTAATCTTACGTAATATTGAATTGACATTGCAGTACGCAGTTTCAACACAAAGGTGCTATCTTGTTATGTTGGATTCAAAACTGATGGGGAAGGCTAATGCATTGGTTGCGAGGATTGAAGTTCCAAGAGACTTGAATTTCCCACTTGGTTTTCATGGATTTTGGGCATCTGCAGGAGATTTTAGTATTTAAATCAAAGCCCTTCAACAATCATCATACATATATTCATTGTCCAAAACTGAAAAAGGGATACATGGTATGATTAATTTGTACATATTGAATTACCTACCGATGTAGGATATAGCTCTCAATACGTATTGGTGATCATTCTTTGTAATCAATTAATCTTAGTTGTAATTTACGGTACACAAAATTTTATTTTCGTATATCGCTAATACAAGATTTCTTCAACTTTAAGAATCAAGTAAATTTATATTTTCCAATTGGTATAAGCCTTCAGGGCTCAAGACTTCAACTCTGCAATTCCTAACATTGGACTCTTTTACTTGAAATTTGAACCTGACACTACTCCTTGTCTCCTCTCGATCTGTATACACAGATACGTTAGGTGTACAAAATTTATTGCATCTTCCATTATGAAATACGTAATATTTCTCTTAAAACTTTTCTGTTTCCTCTTTGCTTTTTTTTTTTAAGCAAAAAAAACAGTTTCATTCATTAATGACTGGAAATCTTCTAGTTTCGATTGCCTAAAGGTCACAGATATATGCAACTAATGAGTACATTCAATTTCACTATTCTTAACTAAAATCGCAAATTTATATGCTACTGTGTTATGTTCATGACAGACCCAAAAAATACTTAAGAGATGAGTCGAATGGAAAAAAGAGCATATAGTTTCGATCCAACTCATTCGAGAACTTCTTTAACTGCTAGGATAATGTTAATTTACTTCTTTGCTTTTCGTTGCTACTAAATCAAGTTTTTTTAATTATTTTTTTAGACCAATCCACCAAATTAAATATATATATATATATATATATATATAGACTAGTGATGTCTGGTCGCGCAATGCGCGACCCTGGCCCAGTATATTTTTAGATATTAGAATTATTTTTATTTGAAAAAAAAATATTTTGTATTTGGCTCGATATATTTTAGAAATGTTCGAAGAATTTAGAAATATTTTATAAGTGTGATCATAGAAATGTTTGTGTTTAGCAAAAAAAAGAAATTGTATTTGGCTCGTTACGTTTTAAAAATGTTTGAAGATCTTAGAAATGATTTATAAGTGTTACCTAAACCCTAAACCCTAATATATGTCTTGAAGTAAATGTTAGACAAAATATAAAAGTATCTTAATAAATTTAAATATTAGCAAGATGATTTATTGATGTTCTCCATTGGTCGTGCTAAATCAATACTTAGTAAAGGAGATTTATAATAGCTTTGTAGTAAGCTTCCTCCGAAGGGTATACGCTTAATTATTGGAACTGTTTCTTCAAAGGTTTTAAAGGTAGTAAAATATCAAAAATATGGTTTTGAAACTGGTTAATTGTTTAAACAAGTTGATCACAAATATGAGAATGAAAATTAATGTAAATTTGCATAGGTTTTAAATTATAGCAAAAAAGAATTCACCTCACCATGGCAAATAAAATAATAAAAAAAAAGTAAAAGAGTCCATTAAAAATTGAGAAATTATATTTTTCCTGTAGGTAAAAATAATATATAAAAACACAAATAAACTCAGAAACATCATTCCTTCCCTCTCCACCTCAAATTCATAAAAGACTTCCCCATGAATTAGTTAGAAGAAGCAACCTGAACTATTTATATGATGAGAAACTCAAAAAAGTCCAAAAACCAAATCCAAAAAAGTATATCCTTGAAAGTCCGAACAAAAAAAAAAAACGCACTTCATTTGTCAAAAAAAATAATAATAATAATTGGTCAACTGGAAGTATGAAACAAAATCAAAAGAAATTAAACAAAGAAAAAACACACTTCAAAACTGACCATATACGAAAAAAAAACTGAGACTCCATAATTAAAAAAAAAAATCACTCTAATGGAATGAAACATAAAAAAGAAATTAAAAAAACCACACTTTGTAACAAAAACCCAATTGATCAATTCAATCCAAACAAAACTAAAATCATACAAAAATTCTAAGTTAACTAACCATATAAGAAATCACATCATATTACCTGGCAACGGCTACAGTAGCTGTAACGGGTGGTCGCATAAAAATAATAGTAATAACACTATTCTTAAAAGGGAAAAGTAAAATATAAAAAAAGCCAAACAAATGATCTGTAGAAATAAAATCATTTCAATTTTAATACTTGTAATGGCATCACCACAACGGCCGAAGCAAGATCAATGAGAATTTTTTTTTTCCTTTGTGTTTATATAGAGAGGTAAAGAGAATATTTCTTGAAGTCAAAATTTTATTCCATTAGGATGTAGTTGATTATCACTAATGAAAAGATTGAACATGCTAATAGAAAAGGAGTATACTTCACCACATATTCTCAGTTGATGATTGATGAGGAATTTTTTTTTTTTTTTATTGTGGAGAAGGAATTGATTAGGGAGTCGATTGTCGTGGAAATGAGGATGAGGATTTGGGGTTTTTATGAATCCGTGGTTTTTTTTTTTGGTGAAAATAGGAGGTGGAGGTGGATTTGGACTGTATTTGTCTTTTAAGTCTAAAAAACTAATGTGTAAATAAAAATTTATTTTAAAATATGATGTGGAAATGCCACATGGCAAATGGTGGATTTTTCTCATAAGTGTGGTTTTTGTTTCTAATATAGTAAGATATATATATATATGTATATATATATATATATGTATTCAATTCCTACATATTGTTCGGGGAGGGCTTTCAGGGTACTATTAGTCTTTTATTAAAGTGTAAAAAAAAATTATAACTAGATTAACTAAAATTTATAACCATATTTGGATGTCAAAATTATATATTATTTTTCTTCAGATCATTAATGTTGATGCATTGGTTAAAAAAACTATTCACATAATCAAAGAAATGCAAATTATGATAATAAATTTTGAAGCAAAAATTATCCACCGGTCTAATTCACACAACCATTTGCAAAATTGAAACCCTCATGATTTCATGTTAATTTCTTTTATACACACACACACACACACACACACACACATATATATATATATATATTAGTACATATCTTGTTATTATTTGATTAGGATTCATCTTAAAAATTTCTAAATATCTTTTATTAGTTAGATTAGTTCCGCTGGGATATCTAAATATATTTTATTAATTAATTTATTCCGTGAAAAAGTAAGAACATAATGAAATTGTTTGGAATTGCATCTTAAGTATAATTTAAGATGTTTTTTTTTTGAAATTTTATTTTGCTTTATAAAATTCAAAAATACCTAAATATTGGTGGGTTGCTGTCGTTGATGTACCCCAAAAGAAATTTATAAAAACCTACTTAAAACTATTAGGTAGCGGTAAGTATCGTCGTTCCACAGAAATGACAGTCAACCACTCAAAATTTGATTAAAGTGCAAGAAAAGGAAAGTAAATGAACTGAACAGATTTGTCACTTGGAAGAGTGAGAATAGTCACTTGACAGAGTGAAGAGCCAGAAGGATCAATCACCTTTCTACCTTTATGATCTAGTTCCGATTCGACTAATCCTGTAATGTATAATTTATTGTTTGATCAGACACATATATTCTTTATAATTCCTCTCAGACAGAATAAAGAATCCTCGATTATCTAAATAAACTACCTCTCAGTCAGTGTAATTCATTAATCTAAGCCATTTAGTTCATAAGTCCTCTTAGATCACATATACCAATCATCTAACTCTCGTTGATGATTGAAACCAAAGGGTTTCCTCCTTTGTCATAGACTGGATTAAGCCGTTCTAAAGTTATGCTCTCAGATCTTCATAACTATGCATGCGCATTTAATTAAGTGGCCAGTTTAATCAAAAGGTTGATTGAAACACTTATCTAGACACAATGTGTCATCAAGGAAAACTGAGTCAAAACCTTCACATAAAGATAGTAGGGATTGAACCATTAACTAAGTTAGCTACTCATGTTTATTGAGTTAAACATGAAAGCAACAAAGTACAAAAAATAAAACATAATTCAAGATCAAAAGGTTAAAGGATAGAAGGGAAAGATGATAGCAGGGGCAGTTTCTGTTTGCTCACTATGGCGAGTGGCGTTCGCCACTTGACAGAATGACAGTCAGCACTCTTGCTCCTACTACTACCCTGTTTCTAACCAATTAAGTAACTATCTAACTACTATCTTTGTAACTGATTCCATCTATCCAATCTTGTTCTCCTTTTTTTAGCTGCTATTGACTGACTATTTATAGAGATTTGGAGAAACTTGAATTGGTGGAGTTTGGACTTCCTTGCAGCAGATTGGAGGAGGTAGCAAGTTGAAGCAACTGAAGTGAGTTGTTTATTCAGCAGCCAATTGGGCAAGTCGTTGTCTTCTCTTAGCAGTTCCTTTCTTCTCTTCAGCCGCAGTTAGCCACCTTCTGCTCATCATTGCTTCTTCTCCTTAGTCTTTTTTTCCGGCGCATCCTTACCATTTGCAACTACAAATCTCTATTTCTTCATTCTTTAATCCTCACAGCTCAACTAGCACTAGCAGCAAGCAGCAGCATCAGCAACATGCTTCCTTCCATTATTGTGTTTCCAGCCCCCAATTCAGTCTCAATCTTCTGCCCTTTTCTTCCTTGTTTTCTGGGTCACTTTCTATATCATTGCTGACCCTTCTGCAGCAGCCAATCCATCAATTCAGCAGCCGTATCAGTTGGTAAGTAGCAGAGTTGCAACTGTTGTTCTTCACATATATTCTCTCTTTCTCTTCTTCCACTTGCAGCAGTAACAGCTTGCAATGATGGCAAAACAATTCCTTCCTCGGGCACCAAGATTTCAGCTTGTGGCTTCTCTTTGATTGACAGTAGTATCAGCTATTGAAACAACAACTTGGCAGCAAAGCAGTTGCCATTATTCTCCTCAATCGAGTGTGCTGCTGCAGATTCCTTTCAATTGTGGTCATCTGCTGCCAATCTTTCTTCCTCAGCAAGGATTTCTCCACTTGCTTTAGCTCTGATCGACTCTCCGACAGCTTTATTTCATGCAGCTTCCAATTTAGTCCAGAATGATACTCTTTTGTGTAATTTGACCTCATTTATGTTGTTTTCCACATTGACCCCTTGATTATCCTAAAATACAAAATCAACCCAAAAATAGACTAATTCTAACTAATTGACACTTAACTCTAAGTAAAAATGAGTAGAAAATACCTGCTAAAAACGTATATATTTTACTGTCATCAAATATACATACAATTAATTATTCTATAAAAATTGCACTTAATGATTTCTTCAAAAGTTCCCCAAACAAATTTATTTTTTCTATAAAAAAGAGAATAATCTAAATTGACCATTTAGATAATCATCCCCTTTTATTCTTGCATTTTATGTATTTATTATACACCTTATAGTTTGGATTGTGTTTCTAGTACAAAGCTAGCAATTTTTACAATCTAATTTTAAATCGAACAAAGCAAGCATAAATATAGTAATTTCGTATATTTTCAATGATGAATTATTTTCAGGACATTAGTGAATCGCTCGATCTTTCACAAAGTTTTTTCAATGTTCAATAAAATGTAACATAAGTTAGTAGATCGAAATATATATTTTTTCTGTACCAAAACTATTGTCCAGTTAGATTTTCACACTACTTAATACTTAAAATTATTTGATTAAGTATTTTTTATTTAAGCTTGTTTGATAACAGAAAATGAATAATAATAAAAATTAGTTTATTACTTATTCCATAACTAATTCAGTATTAACATTCAGAATTAGCAACTAATTTTTATCAAAAAGACCCAGTTTGAGGACAGATGGGGTATTTTTTTAAGGTTTATCAGTTGTGTTGGCGGTTAATTCATTTCTTACTATATTAGAAACAAAAACCACACTTGAGAAAAAGCACCACAATTTACTATGTGGCATTTCCACATCATATTTTTAAAATAAATCTTTATTTTCACATCTCCTAGACTTAAAAGGTAAATGCAGTCCAAATCCACATCCACCTCTTATTTTTGCCAAAACAAAAAGAAAAGACGGGTTCATAAAAAACCCAAATACTCATCCCCATCTCCACGACAATCGACTCCCTAATCAATCCCTTCTCCACAATAAAAAAAAAACAAATTCCTCATCAATCATCAATTGAGAATATGTGGTGAAATATAGTCATTTCCTATTAGCATGTTCAATCTTTTCATTAGCGATGATCAACTAAATCCTAATCGAATAAAATTTCGAATTCAAAAAATATTCTCTTTACCTTTCTATATAAACACAAAGGAAAAAAAAATTCTCATTGATCTTGCTTCGGCCGTTGTGGTGGTGCAATTACATGTATTAAAATTTAAATGATTTTATTTCCACAGATCATTTATTTAGCTTTTATTATTTTTTATTTTTCCCGTTCAAGAATAGTGTTATTACTATTATTTTTATGCGTCCATCCGTTACAGCTACCGTAGCCGTTATCAGGTAATATGATGTGATTTCTTATGTAGTTAGTTAGCCTAGAAGTTTTGTATAATTTTAGTTCTGTTTGGATTGAATTGATTAATTGAATTTTTGTTACGAAGTGTGGTTTTTTAAATTTCTTTTTAATGTTTCATTCAATTAGAGTAGTTTTCTTTTTTTAATTATGGAGTCTCAGTTTTTTTTTTCGTATATGGTCAGTTACGAAGTGTGTTTTTTCTTTGTGTAATTGTTTTTATTTTGTTTCATACTCCCAGTTGACCAATTATTATTATTATTATTTTATTTTATTTACAAATAAAGCGCGTTTTTTTTTGTGTTCGGGCTTTCAAGAATATACTTTTTGAATTTTGGTTTTTGGACTTTTTTTAGTTTCTCATCATCTAAATAGTTCAGGTCGCTTCTTCTAACTAATTTCTGGGGAAGACTTTTCTGAATTTGAGGCGGAGAGGTAAAGAATGATGTTTCTACGTTTATTTGTATTTTTATACATTTTTACCTACAGAAAAAAATAAATTTCTCAATTTTAAATGGGCTATCTTTTACTTTCTTTTTTTTTATTTGCCATAGTGAGGTGAGTTCTTTTTTGGTATAACTTGAAACCTATCCAAATTTACATTTTTTCATTCTCATATTTGTGATCAACCAGTTTCATCAATTAACCAGTTTCAAAATCATATTTTTGATATTTTACTACTTATAAACTTTTGGAAGAAATAGTTTCAAAAATTAAGCGTATACCCTTGTGAGGAAGCTTACTACAAAGCTATTATAAATCTCCAAAACTAAGTATTGATTTGGCACAACTGGATAACATCAATAAATTATCTTACTAATATTTAAACTTATTAGGATGCTTTTATATTTTGTCTAGCATTTAATTCAAGACATATATTTGATCAAGTTTATTTATATTTAAGAAGTAACACTTATAAAATATTTCTAAAATCTTTAAACATTTCTAAAACGTACCGGGTCAAATACAATTTCTTTTTATGCCAAATACAAACATTTCTATGATCACACTTATAAAACATTTCTAAATTTTTCAAACATTTCTAAAATATATTGGGCCAAATACAAAATATTTTTTTTTCCAGATACAAACATTGCGCGACCAGACATCACTAGTATATTAATAATTAAACATTATTTATGGTGATATTTTATGTAATGTAATTTTTTTCCCCACTCGTGTGGAAATTTTTTTTATTCAAATTTATCCAGGGTGAAAAAGGAAAAGAAAAAGTAATTGCTAATGCTAGTAGAAGGTTGCGTTTTTCTCCCGCGCTAGTAGCTAAAATTGGTAAAAATTTCCCCCAAATTGTCGAATTAAAAACCCTCTTAAAATCTCTCCGCCACCGCCCCGCCCAATTTCCATCCGCTAACCACCGTGCCGGAATTATATTTGCCCTGAAACTATTTACTGTACTAAGAATTCCGATCGTAAAGAACCGCTTCAATGGCTGGGAACGGATTTGGGTTCTCGGCCAACCCCTCTACCTCGCCATTCTCTTTCGCCTCTTCCGCCGCTTCTGCACCGTCTCTATTCTCCTCCTCCACAAACCCTAGCCCTTTGTCCACCACCGCCGCCGCTCCTTCCTCCTCCCCATTTGGATTGTCATTTTCTAACCCTAGTTTCGGTACGACGTTGTCTTCCGCTGCCTCCGCTCCTTCCTTCGGCTTTGGCGCGTCCTCTGCTTCCACCAATCCTGCATCCACCCCTTCTTTTGCCTTTAACTTTTCCGGCTCCAGTGCCGCGGCGGCGCCCTCCACACCTTCTTCGTTATTCGGGTCTTCCTCTTCCGGTTCAAGCTTTTCTTCCGGTTTGTTCGGCGCAAGTTCTGCTCCGGCGGCAACAAGCGCCAGCCAACTATTCGGGAACAATTCGTCTTTTGGTTCTTCGTCTGCCTCCTCATCTCCATTTGGAGGCTCCACGGTGTTTGGGACTCCCGCCGCTAGCTCCGGCGCGGCACAAACCAGCTCAGCGGCGTTTGGAGGGTCGACGTTATTTGGGACTCCAGCCGTTAGTTCCAGTGCTGCACAAAGTAGCTCATCGCTATTTGGGACTCCAGCTGCTAGTTCCGGCGCGGCGCAAAGTAGTTCGCCATTCGGAGGGTTTGGGACTCCAGCGGCTGGTTCCGGCGCGGCTAGCTCATCGCCATTCGGAGGAGGATTTGGGACTCCAGCTGCTAGCTCCGGCGCGGCACAAAGCAGCATATTTGGTACGGGTCTGAACACAGGGAGCACATTCGGATCTTCAACCATCTCGGCCCAAACAAACGCGTCCGGGACTACGACAAGCACATTCGGATTATCCTTTGGTACTTCTACTGCACAATCAGGTTCTGGATTAACTACTGGTTTTGCTTCTTCTCCCTCTCCACTTTTTAGTGCTTCCTCTTCGCCATTTGGTTCACTGCAATCGTCTTCGCCCGCAACTACTGCGGCTCCTTTTCAAACCTTATCAGGGCAATCAACATTGGCTTCAAGCTCAGCTTCTTCTTCTCCATTTTCATTTTCGTTACCGGCATCATCTAGCTCGGGTTCATCCGCCCCGGCATTTTCATTCCCTACCTCTAGTTCGTCTTCGCAATCATCTGCGTTTACCCCTCCGGCCACATCCACGGCCAGTTTCACTCCATCAGCGCCTGCATTTTCCTTCCCGGCCGCCAGCTCTGTATCTTCTGCTCCTGGGTTTTCGTTCCCCTCCACAAGTTCTAGTGCTGCTACTTCCCCTGCTTTGCCTTCGGTCTCTTCTTCGAGTCCTGCGTTTCCATCATTTTCCATAGCCACTGGAAGCTCTGCAGCCACTGGAGTATCTGGATCTCTATCTAGCATGGGGTCTTCTTCAGTAAATCCATCATCAGCAACTTCTACCACATCTGCATCTGGCTCAGGTTTTTCGTTTGGGAATTCTGGACTTCAATTCCCTGCTTCTAAGCCCTCTGGCATTGGAGTGGCTTCTTCCCCCCTGTCTACCACAGCTACAACCACCACAAGTGCCTCTACGCCAGCAGCATCTGCTCCAAATGCTTCATCTACTGCTAGTACTAGTTTGACAACTGGTTCCGCTTTATCCTTCGGTACTACTTTTGGTACTGCTGCCTCATCCGGGACCACCACTGCTTCAACTTCTGGTTCAGCTGCTTCTTCATCAGCAGGGTTTACTGGTTTTGGATTTTCACCCGCTGCGTCATCACAACCGCAGACCACTGCAACTGCTGGTACTGTTAAACTGAATAATTTTGACTTTTTGTTCTGCTGTTTGCTTATTCTAGGAAGAAAGTGGTTGTGTCTTTGGTTTTAACTTGCCTAGTTTTGTTTCCTTACACATGGTAGTTGTTTTTTTTCACTTTTAATACATTTCCCTAGAGAAGGATCTTGTAGCATGACTTGGCAGTGTCATTTGGACTGGTATACTTCATGATATGTGTATATTTGACTGTTGCACTTTGTGAATTCCATCTTATCTTTAGTGAATATGTTCTCAAGTCTCTTGAAATGCTGATCGTCTATGTACCTCCTGTTTCTTAAATCATTAAACGGGGAGTGGTCTGCCCCCCACCATAATTGGTAGTATTTCTTAAAAAGAAGAAAAAGGGAAGTTGGATACCCTATGAAGAAGAGCTTTTATAGAATGAAACAATCGTTAGTAATTTGGGTCTATTTGGGCTTAATTGAGCTTAACTCTTGAATCCAGTTTAGGGGTTCTCTCCTTCTGCATGTTGTTTGACTTTTTTGTTATGAGTGCCAGGGTAGGCTTACATGATGAGTTAGAATGAATAAATGCGAAGGGTGAACTACTGGGAGAGAGGAATATTGATTTTGGGTGGGATGGAAAAAAGAGTTTCCTGAGTTGGGGTTTTATCATGGTGAGGAAAGGATATTGTTGCTCGTTTTTATAACTGTGAATCAACCACCAATTTCTTGCAGCTAGAATACTTGTCAGGGATCGCAACTGTTGTGACCCCTGCTGTATGCCTGAAATTTTTCATTGAACTTGTTATATGCGGGGTCAACCCTTGTATTTCCATTCTCTATATATACGAGGCTATGCAGGTGGTACATTCCATTTGAATAGGTACCAATTGTTTCAAGAAAAGTTGACTGATTGTGGGATCATATCAAAATCTTTTATAGGCACCACCCCTTCAACTTCTACTGCTGCGACAGTGTCAAGTACCAGCTCTGCGGCTCAAACATCATCTTTGGTTGTAGCTTCCAGTAGTGGGTAAGTTTAATAACTAAATGCTACCCCTAGTTCTTGTATTCTATATCATTCTTCTTCAATGCAAGACTAATTTTCTCATGAGATTATAATTAAGGGAAAGCTATTTCTTGTAGGAATTAGGAAATGGTGGAAGCATATTTAATAAGGTGTTGCTTGCCAGGTTACAAGTTATAAAGACAAATTTATTTATTTATTTAATTTTTTCCCTTCTTCTCTAATTGGAAAAAAATTTGAAACACCTGGGAACCCCTTCAGGTTAAAAGCTAAGCTGGAAGCAGAAAAATTTAGTGGCTAAGGGTAGGTCGATTTAAGTCTCTATGTGAAAACTTGAGATAATAATTAGGAAAACAGAACGGTGCAATTATACTGTTAAATGTAGGTATTAATCTGACTAACGCATGATGGACCGTACTCATTATTTATGAAAGTGTGCTTGGAAACATTTTGGTGGCATTGCTATTATAAAATTCATTGAGATTACCTTTTGTGCTTCTGGACCATGAAGAGATGGTTCCATGTTTTCTTTTCTTCTAACAACATCCTAAGTCCGCCACCCTCTTTCATTTGTTTTGTTGAGGACTCCCGATGCGGAAAACCACCTATTTGACTGTCTATTAGAAATTCCAAGCCTTTCTCTGGACACACTGTTCTCTATTTATGGTGGATACTAAATCTTGTTTTACTTTACCTGCAGCACAACCTCAACTGCTACAGCAGTATCGACTGCACCAAAGTTACCTTCCGAAATTACTGGGAAAACTGTTGAGGAGGTATTTATCTGTTCTGATATTTTCAGATTATGGCCTTCTTCTTTGATTGTGTTTGGTGTGTGCTTGTTGAGTTTTTGTATGATCAGCTTTTGTTATGTAGAATGGCTGTCATACTAATACTTAAATTGTTGATTTCCAGATAATCAAGGAGTGGAATGCTGAATTACAGGAGCGTACTCGTAAATTTCAGAAGCAGGCTAATGCAATTGCTGAATGGGACCGAAGGATATTGCAGAATCGTGATATCCTTCTCAAGCTTGAGGTGATGATTTGTAAATTTTTAATACCTTTGATTATAATGATTCACTCTTATCCGGTCACCCGTTCTATAGGACTAATGGGACGTAATAGAAAAGAACGGGATAATTGAGGATACAAACTTCCTAGCTACCAAACCAAAGAAGTACAAATTAAGTTGGTACTTCTTTTTATTTTAATGTAAAGTTTTTTATTTTAATGTAAAGGGCCCGATACTTACTGCTATCTTAAGTTTAAGTGCATTCTATTCGTACCAAAATAGTTTGAATTCAGAAAAATTCATAAATACTTATACTACCCCATTTACTTATGATCTGTTGACAAAGAGTAATAGATAATTAGTAAAAACTCGATTGTTAATAAAATGGAAAATAGATATGAAACAGAAGGTGTTTCCAAATAACTAACTTATCTAAAGGTGTTTCTAAATAACTAACTTATCTAACCCTAAATACAAAATAGAAAGCATATGATCAACCTTTTTTTTGAATTCAAATTCTCATAATCCATGTTCTCACCTTAACTGGATCCTCAATCGATTAAATTACACCCTTGCAGTTTTAGTTTACAATCAGTTTATGAAATTTATTTGTACCTATCAAGACCAATTATTTCTTTAAGTTTTCTTTGTGCCTTTAGGTTTTGTTTACCCCAAAATCTTTTTATAAATTCCTGTTTTTTCGTCTAAGCCTTTTTTTATAGTTATGTTGATCGATGTTAGCTTCTGTTAGTGGTTGCTTCTACATTGAATAACATTGCTTAAACGTTCTGCTAGACCGAGGTTGCAAAAGTTGTTGATACACAAGTTAGCCTGGAGCGACAACTGGAGCTTATAGAGACTCATCAAGAAGAGGTATGCTCCTTGTCTGTTCTCTGTTTGTATGTAATGCTTGGATGCATGTTGCTGATAGATACCACACTTTTGCATGTTTGATTGTTATGTGTCATCTAGCATCATAACCGACGTCTTTATGTTATTACGTCAGCAAAATTTGATAGTTCTGAGATGTGTGGTAATTTGTATTCTGTATTTAGCAAATGCTGTGTGCGCGCTTGTTCCCAAATATATCAAGTACTCTATACTCTGTATTACAATGTACAAGCCTCAATCTCCTTCCCTCCCTCCCCCCCCCCCCCTCTCCTCTCTCTCTCTCTGTCTATGCAACGCATTTTGATGATTTTGACATACATTTGCATTCTGGTGGTTTCAAAACTGCTATCTTATCAGTTAATGTCAATTTTTGAACCATATGTTGACAGTTTTGCAATTGATCTTTATTATTTATTATCAGATGATTGTTGAGCAAACATTTGCCCTTATTTTAAGTTCACATTCCAGGGATATGCTTGGATGTGAGACAAATTAGTTTCAATACCATTTTCCAGGGATCTGGTTGTATTATTGTTTCTTAATGTATGCGTTATAATCCTTCTACCTTCTCAAGGTTGACAAAGCTTTGCAAAGCATGGAAGATGAAGCTGATCGTATTTACAAAGACGAGCGTGGATTAATTCTTGATGATGAAGCTGCTTCCACAAGAGATGCAATGTAAGTATGATTGGGTTAGGACGCGAACCGCACCATTTCTTTTCTTTTCTTTTTTTTTTTTTTGTGTTTTTTCCCCTTTTCTTTTCCGGTTTGGACTACTGATTCTGTACTTTGATCTCAGGATCAACAGTCTAATAAGTATTTATATCTCTGCTGGAGTTTCCTTTTGCTTTGCCTAGTTGCTTCTGCGATATTTATCTGGTTTATGTATCTAAATGTATGGTTTGTGGAACTTACTAATATGCATGTGCCTGCTAGGCTGCTCTACATGATACTATCATGTTGAGAATCGTAATATGAAAATTTCTCCTATACTAAATAAGTGTAACTGGAAGCAATCTAGTTGAAACTTCGTGGGTTTTTTTTTTTTTTTTTATTTTTTTGGTGGAAGGTTGCAAACTGTTTTGTATTTGGGGTAAATGTTCAGTAAGAGTAATTATGGCATAGTTAGTTTGCTTTAAATTCATTAGTATCCAGTTTGAAATATGGATCCTTGAATTGGTTCCTGCCTCAAATGATTTGGTTAATTTTCTTTTTTTTTTTTGGATGTTTTAAAATGTAGAACCATTGCATAGTCTATGATTCTCTTATATACCCTCAATCACTTGGCACGGAAATGTAGGATAATTGATTGACTATAGTTGGCAATTTTAGTTGCTTATTATAGTCCTCAATAGAGGTAAATAAAGAAATACACATCAAAATTTTCTGGTACTCCCTCCATTTCAAAATGTAAGTCTTTTTAGAGTGTGCACGAAAACTAAGAAGACAACTATTTAGCAATTAATTTGTGTGTCAAATATCTATTTTACCCATCATTAATTGTTTTGAAACTATAACCAAGACTAGAAGAAAAATGGTTAGCATTATTTATTGAGGGCAAAGTTGAGAAGTTCATTAATTTGCCTTGAAATTCTAAAACAACCTACATTTTGAAATATTTCTCCAAACCTAAAACGACCTACATGTTGAAATGGAGGGAGTAATTAATAACTATCTTCATGTCAGCAGCACCTGTTGATTTTTGGTTGAATCTAAGTTTGTCTTTCCTGGTTTCTTTCTTGTATTTTCTGTAGAAAGCTTACAAGCATGGTTTGTAAATTGTTTTATGGTAGTTGTCAGTAAACTCTTTGAGCATTTAATTGTCATCTTATGTATGTTCTACCTTAAATTCAGTTAGTTATAATTATTTTCTGTGAATATTTTATCACATTCCGCAGCAGCTTTTGTGGTAATTGCAACTAAAACAGATTTGTGACTGGTCTATTTTTTTAATTTTTTTAAAATTTTTTAATCGTATTTTTAAACTCGGGTTGATTTCAGGTATGAGCAAGCTGAATTTATTGAGAGGGAACTGGAACAGATGACTGAGCAGGTCAAAGCAATTATTAATACTCTCAATACAAGCCAGGTAAACAGCTGCCTTTATTTTTCGATTTTAGAGTTGGATCTAAGAGGCTAGTTACTTACCTTGTTTGTTCCACTCAGGGGGGAGAATTGGAGGTAGCAGATGGAATGACTCCATTGGATGTTGTTGTTCGAATTTTGAATAACCAACTGACTTCTTTGATCTGGGTTGATGAAAAGGTTAGTGTCTTGTAACGTTGTCTATTGTTGTTAGAAATGATGTATACAATCAATTCACGGCAGGTAGCGGCTTCTGGCACTTTTAACCTATGCATTTTTGTCAAGTTCTTTTTTTTCCCTGGTGGAAGTTCCAGTATATTATGCTGTGCACATGTCGTGCTGCTCTCACTGAGCAGGAATTGCTTACAACTGATTGCTACATGAACATCATTTGAGTGTTCCTTCTTTGTCCCTTTGTCAACGGTTAAGCTCTGAACAATCCTCATATTTTCGTATTGGGCATTTCTTGTATTCTCATCTGTTCGGTTCTCTTGGGACAAGTTTCCACAATTTAGTAATTCCTATTAGTCAATCATATACTCAAATGTTTTTCCCCTCCCTAGGTGGTCTTTCCATTATTAATTTGTTATGAGTTTTCCTCTATTATTGGAAGGACATCTACAAATTTATAATTTAGGAAGTGTAAATTCTTTGACAAACACCAAGCATGAATGAAAGATAATGTGTTCTCTTGCTAACAAGCTGACTATTTTAACCTGTTTAGGCGGAAGAATTCTCTGCACGGATTCAGAAGCTTGCTAATGAGGGCTCTACTGTGGATCGGGATATCATGGCCCCTAAGTTTTTGTTGAAGTAGCTTATAATTTTTGGCGATGCCAGTTCGTACTTCTTACCATGTGGGATGTATGAAATGGAGAGAACAACTTTTGTTGCTTATAATTTCAGGTATTGAGCGTATTTTGCTGTCTATTTTTTTTTTTTTTTTTCTCTGGGAAATGACTTGGTTTCATGCTGGAAACACAAATATCTCTGTAATGGAATCAGCGAAACCCCGACTCAGGGCAAAACAACATCCAGGAAACTCTTATGTTCATTCTTGAAGATTGTCACGTTTTGAAATGTACTGAACGTACAGAAGCTGTCATGGAAAATTCGTTCTTGTACAATGGTAGGGCTCGTTGTGATTGTACTGCTCCTCTCAAATATGTGAATCTCCTAGAAATTTGTTAATATGTAGCTTCATTCTTTTATATACCATAAATTTTAGCAAAAAAAGAAGTGCACCCAACTCCAATTCTAAGATCTGAGTTCACAATAACGTGCAACACATTATTGACTCCTCTGAAGGTATGTAATAATGTAAATATGTGCGTAACCAACAATAAAATTACCAAAGATCATGAAATTGAACATCGTAAACGTCTTCCTAAACCATGCTGCAAAAGAACAATGAAATTACACATCAGAAACATCCTTCTTGTTTGGTCTTTAGACACTGAAATTTTTTTTTTCTCATAATCACACATGGGAGAAGTTTGGTGTATGTAAAAGGGTAGTACGATAAGACCAAAAAAGAAGTGATGTGGTAATAGTCAATTAGTCTATATCTCTTTTCGAAAAGCTCATAATGTACGCAAAGCCTAATTGTGTCCACCATCCAAACTCTCGGTATGTATATTTAGAAACAGTAGAGGGAACAAAAATGCTTCAGTTTCTGGTGAAAACCACAATGAAAATAACCACCACAGCAAGAAGGAACGAAGACCTAATCTTTTCTTCAACGAGATCAGTGAGTTCTGATGTGGGCTTCTCTTTCTGTTTAGGAACAAAGACCTCGGCCAGCATCGCACCAATTTTCTCGATCAATTCTCGTATCTTTGACCTCGCAATCATCTCCTCTATCCATCCCAGAACCATGGTTCCCATGTCGGGTCCTTCTTGCATTTGGAGTTGCGTTTCTCGTTCTACATGAGTTGCATGAATATAATAAGTGAGTATACAACATGAAGACTTTGAATGAACAAAAATGACTTGAACTATCTCCACAAAGAAAGAAAAAAAAAAACAAAAACAGAATTGCGAGGCAGATTCTAAGTCACAAAAGCATTTGCATAAAAACCTTGAGAAATGGAGCTTTGGAGATCCTGAACAGCCTTGTTGTTCATGATAGCATTCCAGAAATCCTTGTCAGAAGATAAGTCAACGACCAAATTCTGCACAAAAAGATTGAAGCCTCTCATTCAGATAACACAACAACACTGGCACATACCTAGGTTAAGTTAGTCTACAACAGAACATCTAATACTCCCTCCGTCACTAATCACAAATCTTAATATGGACTATTTTGTTGGGATAGAGGTAGTGTAATTTACCTCGACCGCGGGTTCCTTTTGGAGCATAACTAAGGCCTTGTGAAATCTTTCACGACCAGATTTTAGCATAACTTTTGAGTCGGGAGAGAGCACCTCCGGGCCGGATCCAGCTTCACCCTTCACCAACCTGCACAATCATTTTTTTATTTTTTATTTTATTTTTTATCTTTTAACAATCAAGATTTCATTGGGACAACATTATTATAATCCAATTCAGGGTCGACATTTTGCGAAAAATGGCCTTGTTTGGACAACCTTCTATTTTACATTTTCACTCATTTTATCTCTTAAACACAAAACCCAATGGAAAAAAAAACATCATTCAAACAACTTTCTGATTTATATTTTAAATTCCAACTTGAAACACTTTTTGTTAGTGTAATGGCCATTTTAGAACTACAAATAGTTCAATGACAAATTTGTCAGGATTCCGTTGTTGAGTGATTGTTTTTGAAAAAGTAGGATTCCGTTGTTGAGTGATTGTTTTTGAAAAAGTTCTTTTTTTTGCAGTGACTATAATTGACAGTATTGAATTGTTTAGTGATGATTTGTACTTAATATTTCAAAATGTAGTTCAAAATGCTTTTTTTAAAAACCAACATTCAAACAACATTTTTATTTCTCATTTAATTTTCAATTTTTTGAAACACTTTCCACTTTTAAGTGGCAAAATGAAATGTAAGTTGACGTCCAAACAAGCACCAAAGTTTTCTTCTTCCTAGTTTTTCCTCCTAAAACCATGCATAACTTATGAATTTTTTCAAACAGGCTTAGAAACTAAGAACATAACTAATTTTGGTTCGTGTATGCAAGAGAACACAATTATGATTATTTAATTTCTTATACTCCCTCCATCCTTAAAAAAAAAAGAGTTCATTTTGAATTTTGAAATTTGTACTGAAAACCGTACAAATATAAAAACTCAATATGTACTAATTTTTTAGGACAAAAGTAGTACTATAAAATAAAATCACATGAATCATAAAGAGACACTTATACATACCTTTGTAAATAAGCCATAGCACACTCAACTTCTATCTTCGACGGTGCCGGGCCGAAGTTAAAAGTAGGCGCAGACTTAGGTTTTCTCGCGGTGGTGGTGGCGGAGGCGGTTTTGCTGATGGTGGTGGTCGCCATGGTGGGTGAACTCTGTGGTGGTGGTGGTGGTCGTTTTGATCGTGTATTTAGAATTAGGGTTTCTCTATTGATATGATGAATGAAATAAAAGAAACTCGAAAGTCTAATCCAAGTGCAAATCACAGCTTTATCCAATTCAATTATTTCCCCGATTTTTTAATCACATTTTTTTAATTAGTATACCCTCCTAAGCGTGATTACGAAAAAAATCTCGAGTATGTATAACAATCTTTTGTTTCGTTTTTATATGCAATAAGTTTATTTATATTTATTGTTATTATTGCATGCCTTTGCAAGAAGCTTTATCTACTAACATGAGTTTAATAAAACTTACTTTCTTTGTTCGAAAATAATGGCCTAATTTAAATTTTTATTTATTTTTTACTAGTTACAGAGAACAATATATTCCGCTATATTTAACCGAACATAAGCAACGAGTTTGCGAGTTTTTTTTTTTTTGTCTCCAAACTTAAATTTATGATGAATGACCGAAGCTGAAGCGAAACCAAAATTGACTAGGTCTAGCTGATCACAATATTCCAAACAAGACCGACTAGGTGTAAATTATTGAAGACGTAAAAAAGTTCTCACCTTCTTTTTTAGTTTAAACAATTTTTATATGCTTAAAAATTTTCTAAACGATAAGGTGCAAATGCAATACAGAAATAAGATGACTCGCTAACACAGGTCGTGCGTAGATCTGAGTTTTTTTTTTTTTTTGTTGTTGAAGATAGCGTAGATCTGAGTTAAAGAAGAAAAAAAATTATGTTTCATATTTTATTTACTTTTTTTTGGTTGTTTTTGAAAGTCACAAATTTCCTTTACTGTATAATTATTACTTGGCTTGTGCGCAGTATCCTTTTGATTTGATCAGGATACATCATTATACTTGATTGGACCAATATACAGTAGTTCACAATTTTCTTCCTGCTATTTCCGTTCTAGAAAAAAAAAAAAAGCTCATTTTGTTGATCAATCATAACTACGAAGGAAGAATTATACTTCCTCCGATCCTTATTATAAATTTATAAGACATTTTGATTTCGTCCTAATTTTAACCTAAGATGACTTTTTAATTAGAAAAAAAATTTTAAAAATATATTTTCACATTTGTTATGTTCTCCTAATTATGATGAAATGTTTTTAAGGTTTTTATTCTAATTAAAAAGATATCCTAGATTAAACTTAAGACGAAATCAAAATACCTTATAATAAGGACGGAAGGGAGTACAAAATAGATCATTATACTCAAACCTACATTCGGGTTATATCAAAACTAGTGATTCCTTCATCCTGCAAAAAAAAAGTCTGATTTTTTGTGTTATTACAGTTTAATAGATCAAGAATATTTGTGGAAGGGAGATAAGCAGTCTTCCTCCGCAGTTTACAACATATTTTCTGTATTTTCCTTTTCTCGTAGCTAAGCATTTGACTTCTGCTGCCGTCTTTTTCTTTGGTCAATAAATGATGTGATGGAGAGGGGGAAATTCAATCGACAGTTAACTCCTTGGAATTTTTTCTTCCCTGATAGTATTACTTCTTTTTCGGTTTTTCCTCACTTGAATGTTAGGCACTTGTTATAATTATCTTTCACTGTTTTAAAAGTTATTACAAGGCATACATAAGAAATTAACAATTTGAGAAGAAAAAAAAAACGTTGTAAAATGTGATATAGTAGAGTACATGCATGATATAATTCTCTTTTAAATTGCACTTATAAAAATGATTAGGTACAATTCAATGGTTGAACACGTTTCTCTTTGAGTTTGTATTTTCAACAGGTCACGAGTTTGAACTACATCAGACTAAATAAATGGTGCAGGAGTTTCTGTAACACTTTTATATTTTATATATTCGATATCACGCTAACTAGTTAAATAACAGCCATGTGTTAGTATCATTTATAGCATTAACATCCCAATCAAATGGTAAATAAATCCAATTGAGTAAGTAATCGATTAATTAAACAGATGGCAATTATTTAGATTGTAGTATTACATAAAATCCTTTGCCTCGTAAGTATCACTGTTTGATCCTTTTACATATATAAAATCCAACATTATATTATCGTGGCGTAAGCCCTATAGTTGGTAAATCATGTATGACAAGAAGTACGCACTGACGAGCTGATTCGAATGATTATACACTAATAATACGAGAGAAAAATTATTATTTATTTAATTTCTTACGGTGGAACCATAAAATTAGTGATGGAAATTGGAAAACCATAGCAACGTTATATGCTTGAACAGGGTAAATTTGAAACTCATGACTTAAAAAACCCCAACAAACCGTTTACTCAGGATCGTGTGTTAAACTGATGATGAAGCAAAGTGGAAAATGCACGCGTACGTTGGATCATGTGTATTGTGCTTCTCACCAAACAATTTTCATACAACTCACTACAACCGTGGGGTTTTGGGAGGATGAAGACTTTTGCTTAATAATTGCTTAATTTGTTTTGTGGCTAATTATTAACGACAAACCACTCCGAATATTTTTAGCAAATTCCATTATTTGTAGCAAGAAAATGATATTTTTAGTTTGAGTTTTCATTTTTAGTTCAAATTGTACTAAAAGTAAAATCTCAAACTGGACAATAATTATCGGACAGAGAGAGTATATACTAGTCCGTTCGTCCCATTTGACTAATTCATTTTGTATCAAACTAAAACACTAATATTATTTCTATTATAAAATAAAAAAAATCCAAATTGAATTTTAAGATTTATATTAAAATTAATACAAATTTAAAAACTCAATACAGATTAATTTTTTGAGACAGAGAATGCAACAAAATAGATTGTTTAAACAAAACGGAGGAAATAATAGTTCATTTTAATGACAATTTGTCTTGTACAGGAGGGACAATTTCTTCAAGAACTTAGAATATTGACATCAGAGTTTTTGTTATTGGGGGAGTGCGAGCAAGTGTCAATTCAAAGATGTAATGTAGAGTGTTCATGAAAGTGAAGTAGTGAACACAAATATGATCGTTTGAGTGGAGATTAGTAAAAGGTGTGATTATGTTTAGAATTATTTATTCATATTTCATGTCGAGAAGAAAAAATCAACCGGTTTTATTTTTTTGTTTTTCCAGTTTTTTTAATTAATATCTGTTCCATCTTAACATACCTTCTTATATTCTCAATACATTTTTTTTTACAATGGAATATATTTTTTTTTACATTCCTAATGCAAAAAAACACATTCAAAAAACGATTCAAACATAAGGTGGGCATTGATGTTGAGGCGATTTTTCTTTTATTGAGGGAAATAATAATAAGATCAAAATCAACGTTGACCAGTTCTTGTTCTTCTTGGTGCATCCATATCAGGGTCTTTTGAAGTCATAAGCCGGCAAGAAGTGGTTCATTTCTATGTTAATTTTCCCTTCTAAAACTTCAACACAATCAATGCCAAGAATACAAAGTAATCTTTTTCCCCACCACAAAACTCTACTAGTGTGTATATGCTTCATTCCACAGTTCTACAAATGGTGTGGTAGGCCTACGTTAGAAATGTGGGAAGCCATCTTAAGTGGACTTTTTTAAGGTTTAATTATTAATTAGGTAGTGCTAACTGGTAACTACTAATTGTAACTTACAAAGTACAACTACCGACCCGCCGACTTAATAACCATCCTAATCCAACTTAGGATTCCCAACCAACCCAATCCTGTCTAATCGATCAGTAATCACATATTTTCAATTACTTCTTATGTTTCAGAAAAATAACTTACATTATATTTTATGATTTGTACTAAAATATCTAGAGGAAAAATAGTCCACACAAATATAAATCATTAAACGTAATGTGAACCATTTAAACGAACAGAGAAAGTATATAAGTCAAAAAAATAAATATTTTGTGACGGATTAAAATATTACTACTCCTACTATTTAAAACCTGCTACAAAAGGGGAGTCTTGTTATTTTCATCGGTGGTTCTCTATATCCTCTTTTGTGCGTGTGTGGGTGCATTGTGATTCTTTATCTTCTGAATGATTTCATCGTACAAAAATTGTTACGTGCAATGATTCCATCAGGAAGACGACTTGGGAGAGCATTGCTAAAAGTCAGGGCTACCGCTTTCGACGTTCGATGCCCTTAGCCTTGCCAAGTAGTACTTAATTCATCCCTACAATATATATCGTCACATGAATTTTTAGTTACACTTAGTACAAACCAATTAAGTCCTTTACATTTATAGAAACGTAAGCTCTTATTGAATATTTTAATTTTATTTTTTTAAAAATCGTGATCTTATGCATTTTTTTGGAGCATCTAGACAATTACACTACAAAATGGAATGACTAATAAGGGCATGAGTTCACACCTACACGCCCTCTTATTTGAATTTTAGATGCTCCGAGAATCTTATATTTCCTCTGTTCCAAAAGAAATAGTTTACAGTACAAATTTAAAAATTCAATTCAAACTATTTTTTATTTTTTATTTTTATTTTTTTTTGCGACAGATAGTACTTAATAACTTGAATCAATGGGTTTTTGTTCAGTTTCAAATTTGGTAGCGTGAGAATTGATCTCTACCTTTATTACTAGGACAAGCCTTTGTTCCGCTATCAATTTAATTGATTCATTTATTTGTTGCGAACGGAGTCAGGAGATGACACATATCCACTTCGAAGGGTATATGAAAAGAGAATCAAGGATTTTTCTTTTCCCCCTCAAGAAAGAAAGAATTTTGGGCAGTTAGAACGTGGGAATTGGAATTTACTGCATGATGCATATCCACAGAAATAAAAATCTCAAAACTTGAAATATAAGGAAAAGGAAAAGTAGAAAAAGAAAGAAAGCAAACAAAGAGAAATGGTATATTCTATCATTTGATCATGGGAGTAGTAGTACTATAGAACTCCCAATGGCACTTTTCATTTTTTGCCAAAAAGCAATAAGATAGGGAAAGAATCCTATTACTATATATTAGGCACTAATTCTTTCTTCTTTTTTTTTTTGTTTCGTGTGTAGAAGGCAAAAGCTATTTATAGAGCTCTTACTGTATTACAATACGTCGGGGATATGCGACACTTACATTATCGTGGTTTAATCATCAAAATATAATCGGATGGGGCCAATGATGCCATAATTATTAGGCACTAATTCTGTATAAAAAGAATATTAATATAGCTAGCTAGGATGCATCACGAATTTTGGCCTCAACGTACATCCCTAAAAGGAGCACAACATTGCATGATTCCATCCCGGAAGTCTCAAAGAAAGTACCCTACGTTTTCATGCCCAATAAGACCGACTCCGTAGTGTTTTTTCCGAGGAAATTTGTAGTACAAAACAGTACTTTGCCTTTTACCCCTGATTTCCCCCTACATTACAACGTATTCATAGTTATAAAATTCAGTGAATTATGGTTCTCGTTAACTTGATAAATAGATTATTGGTAAAAAGATTTAACCTTGTTCCGTGTCTATACATTAAAAGGCCAATATCAAGTGTATAAGTTATTATGCAACACTTCAGAAACTGAGCTTCCTGAATGACGGCATTAAGAGAAATGTAGTATTTCTTTTTTCCCCTTCTTCTACATTGGATTATTCTTAAGAGGGTTTTGGATTCTTCATGTTGTGATTATAATAATCAGCATCATTAAATCACCCACCCCCGTAAGGGTGCGCTTTATGGATCAAGAAATTGACTATTATTATTGTCTTGGGACCAAACAGTTCTCAAATTGTGACAAATTAGCTTCAATTTCCGTCCATTTTTAAGTGTTACGTTCGATGATACTAGTTTACCTCAACATGGTGCGGATTGTACCGAATTTGACTTTTTTCCCCCTCTCATTTAACCGCAGAGGTTTTAAATTTAGTCGTGCATAATTACTCCCATGTTTTGAAATATAATTTCAATTTATAATAATATTAAAGTTAATCAGTTAAACAAAGTGAACTATATTCATTGACCGAAATACAAATACTTCTTCCCTCTTATAATTATTGTTCAGTTTGGTTTTTCATTTTTAGTTCAAATTGTACTAAAAGTGAAATCTCAAACTGGACAATAATTTTGGGACAGAGGGAACGTCATGCAGTGGTGACCGATTGATTGTATTACACCCGAAGTCAAAATGTAAAGTGAGAAAAAAAAAAGAAGGATGATTTGAAGATCAAATTCGTAATAAAAGTGAACTAGCTAGCCAAAAACAGTACTTACCCGGTTGCACCACATTCTGAGGTCACGATTTCAAGTTCTCTATTCCTTTTTTTTGGTCCATTTGTGAGAGTGGGAAAAATAGGGGAAATGGGGTTACTTGGCATCTTCAAAGTTCAAAACCAACCAAAAGCAGCCAAAACTAATTGTGGAAATATGCATGCTCTCCACGGCATCTCCATCTACAGTATATCTTAGTTCACGCATTTTCCACTCGCATGCAATTTGAAATTAATTCCCACAGGGCTCTATTCCTTTCATCCAATGGCTAGCTAGTTGCCATTCTGGATTTACTTCTTCTTATTGTGGTATCATATGTATACATGTTGACCTTTTCCATTATTACATATTGATCTCTACGTCCCACTTTAATAGCATACTAGTTGTTTCGAAGCCCCGCCTAGTTACAATCTTTAGATAGAGCCTTTTAGTATAATAGTATGATTTAATACATGAAATTAACATGTAGTTACATCTTTTCCATTTATGTTTTTACACGATCAAAACTATTGAAGACTGAAGGTAAACAAAAAATTATAAATATAAGGTAAAAAATAATCTACACAAATGAGGAAAAGGCGAATGAGGATTTGGTTCAGTGGTAACACCACCCTTGTTCCAAGAGGAGGTCATGAGTTCAATCCCCCATCTTGTCTATTGTCACCTCTAAGGACTTGTTATGACTAACCCACTAACAAACTCCTGATGTTGCACCAGAGCTTGTCACCCCGGGCATGTTTAGGGTGATTTACCTTCCACTTCGATTTGTAGGCTATTGCAGTGGGCGTAGGTTTACTCATCTTTGGTGGATTTAGGTTTACCCATCTTTGGTGGGATTCTGGACGATATAAAAAAAAATAAAAAAAAAAGATTTTTTTTCTTTTTGGTTAATGCCTTACGTATTATGTTTATATATAGGACAATATATACTTTTTCAAAATTCATTCCTTTAAAAAGATGCAGAGATCTTTGATTTATTGTCAGAACTTATATCCCGTTATAACTTTTTTAAAATATAAATCCACAAAGATTTACATAATCTGTAAAAATTATTATTATTATTATTTTTTTGATAGAAAGCAAAAACTATATGAAGTAAATGGATTTTTCTTTAATGATTGTAAAATTTAAAATCTCTGTGGATTTCATGTGCAAAATAACAAAACATGATTCTTGAATTGTTTAATAAAGACAAATACTACTTAATACAAATTCTCTTATAAAGAAATAGTCGACAAAAATTTATAATTTATTCAATTTCAACATTCATCAAATAATGATAAATTGTGACAATTTTGTTATTTTTTATTTATCGAAAATATGTTCTTAACCGATGACAAGTTATGAGTGAGTCTCATTTACATTCAAGAATATAATACCATCTGAGACTTTAAAGTAACAAACGTTTTGTTATGTTCTTTTGAACCCGTTTTTCTATTTTTTATTTTTTGGGATTGAGAGACGAATAAACGAAGCACTAATTCGGATATCACATTTTATATGATTATACTATATTCTTAATATCATTAGATATCTAAAATATTGTGAAGTCAAATAGATTATGTTATTTAGAAAAAATATTATTATTCGATGTTGTATTTTTCATTTAAAAAGTTTCTCAACTTTTAATGGTTAGAAACATAATTGGATTCATTTTTAAGTTTTTGATGATATCTCCTGATGCATAACGCCAGCAATATAAACACGTGGCAAATGATAAAAAAGTGGCCAACCTATTCAAGCTATAGCCTATAAAAAATTTTTAAATAAATGGAAAGGAAGTACTGCACTATGTTATCGGTATGGACGACGACGACAAACCATTTTGGGACTAACAATTTATATATAGGAATAGATTTTGTTGCGATACTGTTTTAGTTCGACAAAATGTTTTATTATTTTGATTTGTGAGAGGAATTGAGTAATTAATGATGTGAGTTGAGTGAGGGGAATTAGTCACAGTTATCGATGGTGGACACCCTGTAATATATAAAAAAAAATGTAAGTTGACTTAGAATAAAGATATGAGGATATTCAAAATTAGAGAAAGGCATGTTCAATTGTTATTAGATAGCTAGCACCAATGAAGTCACCTTTTAGTCAGCTCTCTATCTTGAGATGTGGACTCTAAATTGACTTTATTTCAACAAGAAGCATGAACTAATGTTATTGTATGGACATTAAAAATGAATCGAATGATATATATTTTTGTTTTTCTATTTGACAATTGACATTAAGGATCGCGGTTTGTTTTTTCTTCTAGTTTCTAATCAGCTACACTTGTGACATCTCTAATTGTAGTGCGCTCGCTTGCTTTGTCCAAAGTTCCAACTAATTATCTACTTACAAACTGACGAGTGGAAATTTCACTTTGCTGAATAAGGGAATACATATCGTGAGGATGGAAACGTTCATTTCTTTTATCCGCCTTTAGTAATTGTACTATTTAGGCTAGATTTTAACTCGGAAATGTTGTGGATCCTTTGAGAAGAAGTGACTAGGTTTAGAGAACATTGGGTAACCAGAGTCTCCTGTTTTATTTTCAAATATGTACTCCTCTGTCCCAATAAAGTACATTACATTTAGTTTTCAAATTTGTATTAAAATAGTGTATTTTCTTTCCGTTACAGAAACCATGACGCATCTTGAACGTATACATATCTTATTTCGAACAGTCACTACATAATCTGTATTGACCATTATTTTTTAGGACACAAAGTCGTGGTAATCATATTTACCTTGATAAAAATGTAATAACAATAGACCAATAAAATAAAATAAAATAAAAATAGAGAATTGCAATAAGAGTACGAAGTGCTTGCAGTTTCCTCTTAACATATCCAAATTGCATTGATCCAATGACATAGCCCTCTAGACAAGTCTTACCCAAAACTGCACCGAATTGACAAGGGTTTATATTTCACGCGTAGGCAAGCTTCAAATGTCCTTTCATTTTCAACTTGTTCAAAATGCATTCTCAATGCCAAGTCGTATCGATTGATTTCCCTCTGATTAGTTCTTTCTCTGTCTCAAAATTATTGTCAAGTTTGAGATTTCACTTTTAGTACAATTTAAACTAAAAACGAAAACTTAAACTGACAATAATTATGAGACAGATGGAATATTATATAGGCCAGTGATCCATTTTGATAGTGTAAACGGAAAACCATGTCTCCTCGGTGGCAAGTTAGCATACAAAGAGTAAAATCGAGTATTTATATAACTCTTTAAGGCTGTCGAACACGGGGTCAAAAGTGAATTACGAGTCGGACCAATCGGCGAATCGAGCGATTATATTCTATTTATCTTTAAATTATTGTGTTATTTAAGTTTTCACTTTTAATACAATTTGTACTGAAAATAGAAATCCAAACTGAAAAAATCATTTCAGAATGGTAAGAGTAATACATTATATATTATTGTCGTGCTCTTTACGTATGGTAATTTTTTTTTTCCATTCAGAATATGGTAGCATCTATGCAATGTTCTTTCTCATCTTACACATTGGAAATTTTGTACGCGGAATTAGTTGGTATATTTGCACATGAATGCACAAGTGGAGAGAGGTCAATGAATACTCAATTAGAAGTTAAGAAGATTTCTTCAGTCTTTGCTTACATGAGTACGCATTATTTGATTATTTGAAATTGATGGATTTTGATAGAATATTTATTATCGATAACACTAACTAATTTGTTCGTCGAATTGTAAATACCTCTATCCAAAAAATACCACATAAAAAATCCAAGACATGAGTGAGTACAGATGAGATGGTCATTGCCATGAATTGAAAATTGAATTGGTTCAAGGTCCTCTGTTTGACCATCAAAATTCAACCCACATTTCTACATCAAAATTTCAATGCGTTAATGTGTCAAATGAAATTCTGAGTTAGGATGAAAAAATCAGATTCAGGCAAGTTGAATGGCCCTTTTTAAAGTTTCAACTTTCAAGTAAAGTTTGTTATGAAAAAATAGAATTGCAGTCAGTAAAGATGGTGATTGATCATCAGACCTTTTGTACTAAGTTATGTAAGTTCTGGAACCAATGCAGGCTCTTCACTGTCTTCAAAGTTTCAGACATAAAAAAAGAAACACAAAGAGAGAGAAAAATGCTGGAAGCAAATACAAAGGGCAAGAACAGAATTGATCAGTCTCACGGAGAAAGTGATTTTGTTTTTAATTACCATTAGTAACAATGATTGATTTGTTCGTTTGATCTTAAGAATTTAATAATAATTGACTTAATATTTAATTCCAGTTTATCTGAACTGCTCAGTTGAAATTCCTACTTATTTTATGACGATGTGAATGGCTATAAAAATTAATTAAAAACAGTACTATTTGAAACTACTTCACTCGGTCAGAAGAGTGGGGAAGAATTGGAAAATAACCAGAAATGTGCTAGGTGGTAAAGCCGTAGCATTGCGGCAGTAATCACACTTCAGCAAATGACAAAGAAATAGGTTGCATGCAAATAATATTATCTGTTCCTTTTTACAACTTTTTTTTTTTAATTATCAATTTTTATTTTATATTTTTATTTCAATTCAAGTTGGCACTCTAACCTTAATCAGTATATCTAATTTCGAGTTACAAAGCTTGCAATCACATGTTTCTATCAAATTGTAGGTTCAAATCTTTATGATCGCCATGGTTACTTTTTTCAACTTAGAAATTTCATTTGGACTCAAGCTTTCGAATGTGAACAAAACAAAACGTAATAAAAGTAACATATTCTTGTTACGTTTTCTACAGTGTCTTGTAATTTAACCTTTTTTTAAAAAAAATAAAATAAATAAATGGTAAGAAACTAACGCCGGGTTGCAAGTGTGTGCACTTGGCACAAAAGAAATACGAGTATTTTCTAACTTGACTAATAAATAGTATAGTTTGACCCTCACTAATTAAGGCCTTTTTCCTCATCACATGAGGCTTAAAAGCACATCATAGTGGGACATCTCGCAAAGTATCACGGAACAATTTGTTGACATGCAAGAAATCTTCCACATATTCACCCCACAAAAAAGATACATTTAAGGCTATCTCTGTTGCTTCTGTTTCGTTTGTTCAGTGTGTGTTTTTTCTAGACCGGTTTACGTCGGATTAGGGCCTAATATAAGCTTGAATTTTGGTCAATTTTGATGTTGTTGTAATTAGTTTTTTTTAAAAGGGTTGGAACAGAATTTGGAATAAAGTGGATCACGGCCAAAACAGTGAAGAAGAAAACCAAAATGATGATATCAGTAATAAAAACAATGTCCATACAATTCATACCTTCCTTCAATGCAATATTGCTGCTTACAAGAATCCAAAACTTCACCTCTAACTAAGAAGTATAAACTATTTCTTCCTCTTTCCCTCGAAAAAAAAAAGGCAATTAAAAAAAGGGGCTAACTTGATGTAATCATCAATGCTTAAAAGGGTTGACAAAATCTGCATCAGAAACTGCAGAAACTTCAATTTGACTGAGATCATCATCCTCTTCAATTGGAGCTGGAAGGTTAAGATCTATGAAAGTTGGAGCTGGTTTTTTTTTAGGTGCAGCAAGAATAGTACTACTAATTTGCTGATATTGAGCCGCAGCACCCATTACATGTGATCTTTTGTGCCCACCAAGTGCCTGACCTGATGAGAATACTCTGTAACAAACAGGGCATTCATGAATTCTCTCTGCAACCGAAACCGAAACCGAAACCGAAATGTTGTTCCCTTGTGTTTGTTGTTGATGATGATGATCTTCTTCTGCTGAAACTGAATTGTTTGTGTTTTGGAATTTAACTCTCTTGTGACTTGCTCTGTGACCACCTAAAGCTTGATAAGAACGAAAAACTTTGTTACATGTTTCGCATCTGTACTTTCCTCTGCTCCTACTACTTTTGGTCACTTTAATAACTCCAAAATCATGTCTTGGATTCCTCTTAATCTCAATTTCCTCTTCTTCCTCCTCTGCTTCTGCAAAAAATCCCTCTTCTTCTTCTTCTTCTTCTTCTTCTTCTTCAATGTTCTTTTGGTGCCACTTGTCTCTAGATAACATCATCAAGCAATGAGCTACATCTTCATCTGGGCTGGTGTCAGAAATTGAACTAACCGGTTCAGCATCCATAGTAACAACTGGAAGTACTAATTCAGGAATTTCTTCTGACTTGGGTTTTTGCTCTGGCATGCAATTGTTGAACTGTGAAGAAGAAGAGAACTGAATTGCATCCGAAATTCTTGATTTCCTTACTCTTCTGGATCTTCTACGGATATTGGAATTCTTGGATGACTCGGTCTCACTTTCCCTGTCTTGTACAACAACAGAACTTCCCGGACCGGCATAGAAATGATCGGAATCCGCCTCCATCCCGCCGTCACCACCATAGCCTCCTCTGTTCTTATTAGTACTCATCATCCCATAAGAAAAGAACAAACCTTTACCTTCAATCTCTACTTCTTCTTCATCCTCTGATGATGGTGAAGATGATGATGGAACTGACTCAATCTCTTCCATGAAAAATTCTTGCTTTTTGGGCTTGGATGATGCATAAAGATTCATCATGTGGGATCTCATGTGCCCACCTAAAGCTCTGCCATTAGCAAAATTCCTATGGCATAACTTACATCTATGTTTCTCCATGACACTCAAGAAGAACCCAAATCAACTTCAATTCTCACACCAAAAGGAAAAAAAAGAAAACTTTTTTAGCCCTTTCTCTCTGCCTTTTTTCTGAGTGTGTGTGTGTGTGTGGGTGTGTGTGTGTGTGAAGGGAAGTGCTTGTGAAGTTGTTCCTCTCCTCTGTTTTGAAGCATAAAGAGAGTGGATACTACTAAAAGGAGTAGTTGACAAGCATTTCTTTACCCAAGTGATTTCTTATATATACATGCATCTAGACAACCAAACAATTAAAATTAAATATATAATAAAAATTTGTGAAAAAAAGATCTGTAAATATGGGGGTGATTTTAATTTTATGAAGTAATTAAATCCTTTTTCTCACAAAACGGCAAACAGCAATAAATTTGTGAATTGGTACCAACTTAATTAATTGAGTGAGTATATGCATGAAGACATGTAACATGCGAGTTTTTGCATTCAATTCTCTATCCTCTCATCTTATTTTACGGTTTTACACTCCCTCCTAAAGACACCCTTTTAATTACTTCCTAGTGAAAAAAAAAAACACAGCACATTTGGTTTGCAAGGAAAAGAACAATGAGAAGAAGAAAAACAACAAAGTCATCGTCTTACCGAATGTGCGATTGAGTATATGAATTATATGTAGCTATCGTGCTCTTAAAATAGAACGGAAAAAAAAGAAGTGACATGAAAAGAAAGGTACAAAACAACCGAAGAAGAGATTGTTGGACAGACTTTAAATCTGCATAGGTGAATTTGGTGATATTCACAAGATTTTTATAGATGCATGTACTAAATATTATAGTAATCAATACTTAAATTAGAAAAAAAATTAAACTTGTAATAAGCACCAAGAGATTTTGTAGTAATAGTAATATTGGATAGACATTGAATTAATTACTTGTGATTTCTTTTTAATTTTTTTAAGGATTAGAAATAAATGTTAAAAAAAAAAATTGACATTAATTTGGATCTTTTTTTCCCCCCTTTAATTATGGATCTTAAAAATTGGATCGAATGAGTAAAGTGGGAAAAATGTGGCTAACTCCTTTTCCTTTGAGAATGGAGATTATTCAGTAAAGTAAATGCCGTTTAATTTGGGCAATATAGTGGACCTGGTCCCTTTCTTCTCCTTTTTTATTCTACTCTCTCTTTTGTACTGCACGCATCCAATGATGCGACGCAGTTTCAGTAAATTTCCTAAATTAATTAACATTAATTTCAGTGTTTTCTCTACCATTTGAAAAAAAATAATAAAAATTGTTTGCTAGGTCTCTTGGATGTTTCACTTTGCTAGATGATTTAAAGGCATAAGTTTAATTTTAATCACCATTCGCTTGGCAAATCATTGATTCTTCAAGTAAACCCTCTTCACAATTATCTGATTTTGACCATTTGATTCGATTGTGATAAGAAAACTATACAACCAAGCGTGACACTCAATATCAAAGTCTAGTATGCAATGAATTGGATTAATTTTCCGAAACTGAAGAAAGAAGAAAATCTTTGCATTAAATTTTTACTGTAAATAATACGATACTCGCAGTAATAAAATTACTTAGGATTAATCAAAATGATTAATGATTTGTACATCCAAATTAATGGACAAACAGTACAGATGAAATATATCTTCCCTCAGTATCTAATTTTACTTGTCCTTGCAAAATCCAAGCTGCTTTACAATTTTTGTGCATCGAGATAAAGCCAAACAATGCTACAATCATTCACTAAACATAAATTTGAAGAATATAAGGCTTCATTGAAGAATTTAATGTAGTTTTTGTACAGATAAATAATTAATATTGAAACAAAAACAAAAAAAGGGGGAAAATCAAAGAGAAGATCCGAGGAAAAAGATAAGCAGATCCACCGTCGGGTTCAAAGGATACAATTTCAGTCCCGTCGAAACTCGAACCCAGTTTCGTTTGTCAATTCTTACAAAATTAATTAGAAAACAAAAACAAATAAATCTCATATAAAGTTAAGTTGGCAATTTTCTAGTTAATATATTCCCTCCATTTCAAAATATAAGTTATTTTGAACTTTGCACGTATACTAAAGAGACAATCATCCAATAATTAATTATGTGTTAAGTATCTGTTTTACCCCTCATTACTTATATTAGAATTATAAACGAGACTAAATGAAAATATATTGGCATCATTTATTGAGGGTAAAATTAGAAAAATAGTCATTAATTTACCTAGAATTTGTAAAACGACCTACATTTTGAAAAATCTTTTCAAACCTAAAACGACCTACATTTTGAAATGGAGAGAGTACGTGGAATTGATTTAAGATCCAAGGTTACTGTTGAAATTATTGGGGGGCTTTTTTATTTTTCCCGAGTAAGCTTTTGTGTTACGTTCATATTAAGTGAATTGTATCCACCAAATATTTCAGGTAACTAGGAATAAAAGAAAAATCTACCAATGTACTCCCTCATGTCCTTATTATTAGGCATTTTGACTTTTTGTAGATTACACTTAGTACACATTTTTAATTGACAAAAAAACCTTAAAACTATATTTTCACATTCGTTATGTCCTTTTGATCGTTATGAAATATTTTAAAGATTTTTTCGTCGATTAAAAATTTGTACTAGGTTAAATTTAGGACAAATTAAAATGTCTTATATTAAGGACCGGAGGGAATATTAACTTTCTCGAAAATTTTGAAGATGTTTTTCAATTTTCTTTTTAAGAAAGAAATTTAATTTAAAGAAGGCACAAGAATAATTAATATTTGAAGAAGATTTTATACCTATTTCCCTAATCGATTTTCAGATGATGAAATATCTTCAGTAATCTGACATTGGGAAATATCTAAACTAAGCTAGATGATAACAACGGATATATATCCATTGTCGTTTTTAAATAAGGATCCCAAAGGAATCACTGGTAATAATAGTAGTGGCAAACTCTTGGTCACATGAAAATTAATAGTTAGAAGTTTTCTTCAACGACAAACAAAGAAAACGAACAAACAAGAGTTCAATAAGTTGCCAATTCTCACCATTAATCTTAAGTTGATAAACATGATTCTTAGTTTAGAAAGGACAGTGTATTTTTGTTTTTCATTTTTTGAAAGAAAAGTATGCTTTTCGTTCCTAATTTCCACTTGAAAGTTCTAAATTTCTAATTCAATACCACTCCAGAGAATTGGTCGATTCTGAAGACTTGGAGTTGACAACATATTTTAGGCAAATGATTGTTGTGAAAAAGCAACTTGTTACAAAGCAAAATATGGTTCCACACTTCCACTACCCTTGTCACAAAAATTTAATTAATTCTAAGGAAAAAAAAAAAGAAAAAAATTTCGACTTGTTTGTGTTGTCACCTAATTTTGACGAATTCCCTCAGTTTCACCAAAGGTCAATGGACTTTGGAAATGAAATAAGTATACCGTGAATAACTCTATGACAGACTGATTTATTTAGCCGTATCAAGCCAAAGAGACTATCATTGCTCTGATGATCCACCATTTGTAATTACTGTATAACATTGTTAGAACATGATATAATTAGAGTCGTCCATATACGGAATCTTGATTTTTAACGTGTTGGTTCTTCAGCTTTTTGTTTGTACAAAATAAGATGAAAGTCTAAAAAGTAAAATCAAAATTTAGGTTAAGATAAAAAAACACATGAGGCAAGGAGGGAATTATAATTAGTGGTTAGGATACTGTATTTTCTGAGTCAATTCAATTACCATTAGGGATGTAATGAGGGAATATTTCAGATCTTTTTTTTCTTTTTAAAAAGACATATGCTGCCTGAGATAATTATTTAATTAAGAATACTAACCTTTGTATTGCCAGTTGAAAAAAAAAAAATTATATAATCCACTCCAGTCATGGACAAAACAATGAAAAAGAATACTTCATTGTTGGATAAGTTTAGTAGCCCGAACTCACTTTGGGCTGGCCTATGGGGCTGCCTTTTAATTGTTTCTTTGACTCTGTTTTATTTATTGGGTATGAGTTTTTAATGTAAATGAGGAAATTTCAGAGAATTTTGATCTCAAATTTCGATTTTTCTGCAGAAACAAAATTCCTAATATCATCATAATGAATGCTAGTTTGTTGCAAAGCCAAAGCATAATGTGTAAAACATATATGGAATCCTTAACCCAAAACTCAGGACTGATTAACCCATGTGTCTGCAGAACTATGTCTATATATGAACAAATGACATGCTGTAATGTTTTCATAACCTCTGTATGAACTTTCTGTTAATTTCACTTCAATCTCCACATGAAGTGAAAACAAAAGAAAAAAAAAAAAAAAGGATGTACATTTGAATCTATACATTATGTGTTTGATGATACAAAAGAATACATTCAAATGGACACTTTTGATCAGCCAAAAACTCTCTCTAAATTGTTTTAGCTACCTATATATGAGCAGTAACATCTGTTGTTGCTGAGCCAATCCCAACTTGCAGCCATTGCGACGTATTACCGCTTAAGTTTATATCCTTGAGATCGCTTAGCTTTCCCAATTTTACCTTGCTATCAGCCTCATCATCTGCATTCTCCATTGGACCGTGATCACTACTTATAACATCCACAACATTCTTGTTGTTGGTGTTGTTGTTCTTGTTCTTGTTTTCATTTCCCGCGTTGTTGCGGTTGTTGTTTTGTTTGTGACATTCATGATCATGGCTATTACGATCGTCTAAGTTAGTCCATGTGTGTAGCCGAATGTCGGTGGATACCTCAAAGCTCAATAGGTTTTGAGGGTCTCTCTTTAATGTCAGAGAAGGATGGCGATCGCCTCGATGATGATTATTAGCAGCAGCAGCAGCAGCGGAGGAAGCAGGGATGTTAAGATCAAGTACAGTTTCAGATTTGTTTAACAATGTTGTTGGAGTACTACTTCCCTGATGTGTTGTTATCTGATGATCCACGTGATCATGGAACTGAAGCTTTACTAATGGAGAAGTATTAGGTTCTTGAGCTGAATTGGAAGTGATCCAATGGCACCTTTTGTGCCCACCTAATGCTTGTCCTGTTGAGAAAACTCTGTGACAGATTGTGCACTCATGGACTTTGGATTTCCTTCTTGAACTTCCTCCTCCTCCTCCTCCACCATTAATTGTCGAACCTTGTTCATATTGAAACGATGAATGATGTGATGATTGTTTGGAAGGGAAGAACTCGTCGTGAGTAATAACATCTTGATCATCAGCTGTAAGATTGTCATCTATTTGATCTTGTTTAGCTGCATAACAACCTTTAACCTTTTTGTGACTTGCCCTGTGTCCACCTAATGCTTGGTGAGAATTAAACACTTTCTTACAAGCTTTACATTCAAACAATCCATTTCCTTTGGAAGAAGCATTGGTACTTTTATTAGGCTTGTCTATAATGTCATTGTATCTATTTGAAGAAGGATAGTGATTGAAGTATGCGGTGACCGGATTATTATGATTTCGCCCTTGATCGTCATCCTTACTGGCGGAAGCACAAGATTCTTGATCAGGCTCATCAGCTTGATCAACTCCGGAATTTGCCAAATCAACTAAGCATTTTGCCATAAGCAAGTCTTCATCTGATTCACTAGAGTTATTTGGATAAGGTAAGCAAAAGCTCCCAACTTTAGTCCTCAATGATCTTTTCCTTTTTGACCATTGTTGGCATCCTCCTCCTCCTCCTCCACGACGTTCGCCTTCTTCATATTCGCCGTCTGACCCAGGAGATGACACCAATGATTCAGCATCTTCCGAGCTACATTTGCCATGTTCAAGGAAAGATTTCCATGAAGAGAATTCTTTCCCACAATTCTCACAAATCCTACAACTCTTTAACCGATTCGGGTTGGTCCGCAGTTGATACATTCTCCTACTACTTCTATTGTTATCTCCACTTCCAAATTTGTTATCTTCCCAATCGCTAACAGGATCATCATCATCAATAGCTGGACTTTCATCACCAATGCCATGAGCCCTCATATGCCCACCTAAAGCTCTACCACACATGAAACCTTTCTTACATATCCTACAATAATGCTTGAACATTGGCTGTTGTTCTTCTGTACAAGCCATTTTTTTCAAATCAACTAATTATACAACATGGAAAAAAAAAAGAAGGAAGAAGAAAGAGAAGTTGGTCAATTTAAGTGAGGAAGAAAATAGAAATGAAAAGGGCACTTAAATAAAGTTAATCTAATTCTTCTCTGTTTTAATAATGTTGTTTGCTGTAGTAAAAAAAGTTGTTACATGGTTGAAACAAAGTAAAGGTTGGTCCTAGTTTTTAGTTTTGAGTATGTTGTGTGGACGAGAGTTTGAGGCAGAGAAAAATAGTAGTAGTGTGAGTGACAAGTGGGAGGAGAGTAAAAAGCTGAGGACTTTTTCTACCCCGTCGTAAAGGTGGCGCCGCCTACCAACGACCGTGAAACGGACGGCGGAGAATGATAAATGCACCACTATAATAGTTTAATTTACGTTTCTAGGCATAAAATTGAGCTTAATTTAGTATATATGTTTTTGGTGGGTGTGGGGAGCGAATGTGTGAGTGAGCTAAGAGTGTTTTCCTCTCCTCCGTAGGTGGGAGTAAAGCAATTCACATAGGAAAAAAAAAAGAAAAAGAAAAGGGATGGTTCTAAATTTTAATTAATTTTCCAATTTGTTTTTATCCCTACAATTATCCTGCTTTTCTATTCATTCAAATCAATTGTTTGTTGTTTGGTTTTAACTACTTTTTCGCCTCATTTCATATTGTGTATGCGCTTTGTTCCATTGGTTATCTTCCCGATTTTGCCAAATCACATTGTCATTTTCCAAAGATTGATCTAAAAGAGGGCTAAAATAGAGTTATTCGACATCCTTTCGTCATAAATTTATAAATTTTTTAGTATATTGCACACTTGAATTTCAAAACAGCTGCCCAAGTAATCTTTAATATATATATTTGTATAGGGGATTTTGACAACATTGTCTCTCAGTGAACTTTGGGCTTTGTTTTCGCAATATCGACCACCCTTTGAAGGAGATGCAAATTCAGTCCACTAGCTACTAGGTTGTGTTTTAGAGGGATAAAGTTAACCAATTAATCAGCATTACGTTTAAACAAGAAGATTGAAAGTATATAAACTAAAAAACCACAATTTCATTTATAAACTCCCGAGAACGGTACGAAGTAAAATTTTATTCACGTGGGTTTTACATATACATAATATATTTTACGATAAATTATCACGGCGAATAAAATTTGATGAAAATTTATGATGAAATTCCGTTCCTCCTAAATTAGTTATAAGAAATTAACGTTGGCTGTGTAGTGTGCACCAGGGGTCCAACCCCTTGGAATCACATTTTGGGCCACAGCGCTTCTTCTTGATTCAACTTCGGTTACTCTGATGGAATAAGGCGCATTAGCCCCATTTGGTATGTTCCATTTGTAAGTTGAACCATACATTTGTTGCATTGGTACAAATTGTCTCCATCCCGCGGGTTGGATCTCCAGTGAAGCAACGTCGCCGTCTCCGTTCTCGTATTCCACGGCAACGGCGAAGAAGTATCGGTTAGAACCGGTGTTAACTTTAAACGTGATTTTCTCGTTAGGATAGAAGCATTGAACCCTTCAAAAATGTTTAGAGCCAAAGAAATAATTAGGAAAAAAGAAAGACGTTCGCAAATGGAAATTACTAGTATTATTAATTTCTTCAATTTGTGCTTCAGTTCAATTTTGTTCCTCACATTAGATCCATTTAGTTTCCTAAACATCAATTTAATTATCCTTTTATTTATTTCTTTCTTTTTTTAAAAAAAAAAACCAAATGTGCAAAAACCAAAAGGACTGATTTTAACTAGTGACCCCATTGACCTTTCAGTCTGAAATTAAGTGTGCTAATATTATATGTGCAGGTGCAGAAAAATGAAAAATAAAATAAAAAAGAGGAGATAAATAAACTCTTGCATAAAGTATACCTCTGGTACAAAATGTTGATCCTGCCGGCGTTACGCAGTGCGTTGGCCTGTCCAGGCTTTGCTAACAAACCAAAAGCAGTTCCACTTAAATCAAAATGAACGGCGTCATTGTTGCAAGCACCTGGACATTCATCGGTGATTGTTATCGTTACTGGCCGGCCGGAGCAGGCTGGATTTTGGTTGCATAAGACCTATTTTTAAATAATAAACAAATAATAAATAAGGGTTGCATATATAAAGACACTTGAATTGAACAATTTTTTTCTCGCAAGCTAAAGGTCGCCTAATTTTCATGTACACCAATTAATTAAGTGCAATTGAATTACTACACTTTTTAGTAAGTTGTTTTTTGAAATAAATGTTACAAATAATTTTCAATATGCCTATTTAGATGATAAATTTGTTAAAATTCGAGAAATTTAGAATGATAAGAATGATTTATCATCTCCATAGATACATACTGAATAGCAAGATCCACAGCCTTTGCCATTTTTAAATAGGGCTCGATTTCCAGCAGCTATTTTGCCTAAGAAAGGTGCAATTGCGACATCGTTGTCAAATCCATATCCTCCTCCTGTAGTTTTTCCAAACCATATACCTGGAGGATTAAAATTTCTGGGTAGAATTATGCACTAAATACGGTACTATTAGAATTAATTATGATCCCACGAAATAATTTGTACCATGGAGATTGATACATTTTAAAACAAAATTTGAAATAAAAATCTAGATGATGATTATCTCTTCCAAAACCATTAGGAGGTCCATACCATGTTGCTACTGCGGATGCCAAACCATTAAATCCAGTTACGTTTAATGATTGGGTGGTAATTTGACAAGAACCAAAAGTTGAAATAGCTGCAAATGTGAGAAGAACAATTATCTTCGAATCCATTTGAAAAGAATTAAACAGTGAATTAAGCTGATTGATCTCGAGCTTTTTAGTGTTGTAATAATATTACACACATTGTTGGGATTAATAAGGGACGATTTCCATAGTTTATATAGGAAAAAACTAATAGATTCGCTGTCGTGACACCCTAGAACTTAGGGGAAAAAATGAAGCCGGAATATTACTTTTTAGGAGTTAAAAAGAAAAAAAAAAGTTAACCAAAAATGAGAGAGAGAGAGAGAGAGAAAAAAAAAAAAACATAACAGATTCACAGAAAGTAATTAATTTAAAGTGAATTTTATGTGCTTTGACAGGCAATCATTTGTCGATTTGTTTTAAAAACTTTCAGAACTAATTAATCTAAAGTGAATATTACAACTTTGTTTAAGAAAAAAGAAAGACAAAGAGGTCAATAGTCATAGTAATAACAAAATTCTATAGATATATTTTTGGTTTTGCATTTTTACTCTATGAGACTCAGATGAAGTAGGCTGTATTTAGTGGAACATATTTGTAGTTTCAAGTTTATGATTCACAAATTCAACAAATTTAGAATTTGTAAATTATTTCATGTAATTAGCTGACGTTTTTTTTTAAAAAAAAAAGTTTTAATACTATCAATGAAAGATGATTGAGATGAAACAAAATAATAATAATAATAATAATAAATTATGGAACTCGTCTTAATTTCAAAGGTATACCCGCTGATAATTGCAATCAATTTATTTATTTTTTCTGTGATACATATTATTGGACTTCTGTTTGGTAATCAATAAAGCTATAAATCTACATAAGAATAAAAAGCTACCAAAATCTCTCTTAGAAATTAACAGTGGCGACAAAGACATCTCCAGGTTTGTAATTCGCCGGAATGATGCTGTCAACGACGAGGGTTTTCTTGGAGAGTCCGGTGGTCAACCTAACGGAGGCTGCTGACTGTAACGTCGGATTCAAATTAATTTTCCAGCTCCTGCCAAAGTTGTGTTGCATGGGCTGCCATGCACCGTTAACTTGGAGCTCCACGAAACCAAGGTCTCCGTCTCCATTTTGATACTCTACTACAAACGCCAAGTAGTTTACGTTAGAACCTTTGTCTACACGGAACATCAGCTTCTGGCTTCCGTAGTTGCAAGGTACCCTACCACACGACAGAATACACGTTATATATATACTCTGGTGAGAATCAAACTCGTGACCTTTTCATTTTCGTCTAGTACTAACCTCGAGTATTCGATGTTGATTTTACCAGCGTTGCGCAATTGTTCAGCTTGACCAGATTTGGCCAAAGCTCCAAAAGCCGTACCGCTTAAATCGAAATGAACGGGATCGTCATTGCATGATCCAGGACACTGGTTGCTGATAACCACTGTCACGGCGCTATTAGAGCAGGCTGGATTCGATGAGCATCTAACCTGCGCGACACATTAAAAAATGTATGAATATAAATAGTAATAATGTTAATTAATCCTTGGATTAAAACTAAGTAATGAAAGAGACAATTAATCAACAATTCTTAGTAGTAACTGATTACTACTATATATTACATACTTGATAGCAAGCTCCGCAACCTGCACCGTCTTTAAAAAGGGCATCATTTCCAGCAGCAGTAAGCGATGAGTAAGGTGCCTTCCCTAAGTCACCATCCTCAATTCCGCAGGCTCCTCCTATATATATCAGTTAATCATGCCATTGAAAAATTTGGTCAGAAAAAAGGGACATTGTAAAATCCGTATTTTAACTACACTCGGAGAATACAAAAAAAAAAAAAAAAAAAAAGACAAAAGAAAATGCTTTTCATGTCACATCCCATTTTTTTTTTTAAACTTAGTAATAGGTTGCTTGATTATCAAAATGTAATCTTGTGTGGAGGTTAAAGAAATAGTGAATTGATTTATCAATTAAGAAACACACACAAAGTTCAATTCCATAGTGAAATAATCGTGTTAAACTTTAAGCGACTCTTAACCGATAATTCAAATGTTGATTAATCTATTATAAGCAATTTAAAAAAAAAACACAAAATTTTGCCTAGATTTCTGTTGGAATTCATATAGCAAGATCACATCAATCGAAGTTAAAAGACTATATATACACTTATTTAACATACCACTTCCAGCTCCAGTACCTTCTCCGTACCATGTGGCAACAGCAGGGGCAAAATCATTAAGGGAAACATTAAAGGAGGAAACAATAGTGCAAGTGCACAAGATGAACAATGTTGATGACAAAAGAAGAGTGAAATTGAGCAATTTTGCCATCTTTGAAGACTGAATATTACTATGGAAACTGATACAGGATGCTGAAGTATAAAAGAAGTGCTCCTATTTATAAACAAAAAAAAATTTATAAGATTATAGAATGTAATGTATCATCCAATTATTTGAATTTTACTTACAATGATATTCATTAGCTATGAAGATTTTTTTGTTTGGTGGACATATTACCTACCTTGAAATAAAATAGTCACTCCATCAAATTCAATCATGCATGCATATAGAGAGAAAAACATTTTTGGTCCCCCAACATTTACCATCATCTTAGATATAACCATAAAATTTTACTCCGGACATATTTGGTCCTAAAGTTTCTTGATTGTGGTCAATTTAGTCTTGCTGTCGAAAATTGGCCCATCTCTGCATCTGATATATGATCGTCTAACATAATGGTGAAATTATATTTTTTATAATTTATAAACATCTACGATGTAATCAAATTAGTAGACTATGATATATTATTAAAGGAAAAAAAGAAAAATCATGAAACTGAGATGCAATGAATTTGAAGCAGAATTAATTAATACTTACGCAGAAACTGTGAATTCGTGAAGACTTCTAGTAAAATGGAGTACTATAACAGATACTTAGTACATTCGATATAATATCTAGACGTTATAATCAAACGTTCACGGGACAGTTATAAAAAACGGTCCATCGGAATGTTACAACTGGTTCGATTAACCCACACACCGCAGGCTCATGAACTTGGCCGGGCTCTATAGGATCAATCGACTACTATAACTTGATTATTACAACTTTAAACTATGGTTATAATGCGATTGTTATTATTGCTCCCTCAGTCTTGAAATTATTGTCCAGTTTGTATTTTCATATTTGCTAGAAATGAAAATCCAAACTGGACAATAATTTTGGGACGGATGGAGTACATTATAACTTGGTAGTATATATCCTTGTAGTTCTGACTAGCTAGGCTTTAAAAATTAACAATGGATCTGTAAGTGCTTCCGGGCGTCCAACCGGCGGGAATGACGTTGTTAGCTACCAGGGTCTTGCCGGAATCAGAGGTCAACATAAGAGAAAATGGGGCTCGCAGCGTTGACCCAGTGTCTAATTTCCAGACTGCACCCCAAGATTGCTGCATCGGAAGCCATGATTGTGAATCCAGCGCCTGTTTCAACTGAACTCCTGTCAGATCACCATCTCCATCCTCGTATTCGATCAACGAAGCAAAATAGTTTGGATTTGCGCCAGCATCCACGTGGAAGGTCAACGATACTCCTGGATAGTTGCAAGGCACCCTGTGACAACAACATATATGGTCCAAGGAATGGTAAAATTGTTAGTGAAATTGTCTGCCTCAAAAAAAATTTTTTTTACGATTTTTTTAAATTTAACAAAACAGACTATTTACTTTTAAGACTATAGGCCTAAATTCTACTACCATGCAAACGAACATCCCGATGAGATTAATTCCTATTGATTTATTTTGTCAAACATTGCTGCAAAAAAAATAAAAGTATTAGTTGAAAGTTTTGGACCTTCGATATTGAATTTGCAAAACTCCGGCGTTGCGCAATTGGTCAGCCTTGTCGGGAGAGGCGGCCATGGCACCAAGAGAGGTGCCGCTTAAATCAAAGTGGACGGACTCTGAGGTACAAGGACCTCCTGGACATTGATCCGTTATCACCACCGTAACCGGTGATCCAGAGCATACCGGATTAACGTCTGAGGTGCATTTAACCTGCGACAAATTAAGTCAACCATTAAGTTGCAAACTAATTGTGAAGAGTATAAGTACCAAAATTGAATATGAAAATGATGTTATTTAAGGAGACATTGTTTAATTACCTCGTAACAAGCTCCGCAACCTTCGCCCGATTTGAACAGTGAAGGGCCTCCGGCTGCTATTAAAGAAGAGAATGGTGGCTGATCAACCGCATTCGTATATCCACACGCCCCACCTACAAATTTTTCCATATGTAAATATTAAACACGAACAATTAATTATAGTACTGCAATATTATGTAGCAAAGTACAATTTACATTTCCCAATCATTTTTTCTTCCATTGTAAACAAGTCACATAATTTTGAGATGCCATTCTTTATCTGTATGTCATATGTATACACTGGAATGAATAAGAGTTCCAACGAGTCCCGCAATCATCATATATACACTTGAGAAAGAGAAAATATTTACTAATTACTACCTGTATCCTAACAAAGCAATTCACATTGAGATTTAAGATTTGTACTAAAATTAGTATAAATTCTAAAACATTTATTGAAAAAAAAAAGTTAATATGAACTTTTTTTTTGAGACATATTGAGTACTATTTAAGGTCAGATGGTGCAATCTGACACATTCATGCATTCAAAAAGGTTCCAATGTACGTAATTTTTACAGTATGGATAGGACCCATTTGGTTACGTATACACATTGCATCGATCTAGCCTTACCATCGCTTCCAGCACCATTAGGGCTTCCATACCAGGTTGCCCCAGCAGGTGACCAGCCATTAGACTCATCAGCCTGCTGCTGAATACTTGAAAAATTCAGCAGTTTGGGATTGAAGCTAGAGCATGAGATTGCAAGAAGAGAAAAGATGACTAAATATGTGAGCGAGTTAGTAGCCATGATCGAATAAAGAAGATTAAGTACTATCAAATGTTTGATCAAATGAGCTGCTTGTAAGTTGTGCAACAACTGCTTAATTGATTGCTTTTTGTTGGATTTTAGAACGAGGAATGTTGCAAGCTATTTATAGAGCCATGGTATCGGGAAACTGCCAAACTTGGGTTTCATATTTTATTTGAAATCAGTTCATTTTCTTAAGGGAATTTTGCCATGTGCCCGCGCGAAGTAAGCACCAATTTGACTTGCTTTACTATTTTTAGAATGTAGATTCATAAAGTCTACCATTTCTCTTGACAAATTGGAATTCAGTTCGTCATTTACTGAGACAATCGTGACCCTGATTAACAAACACAAAAAAGTTATAAAAAAAAAATTAAGTCTTTAACTTTTACCTGATTTATCCGAGACAGAACGAGATGTAGATGTTGGGAGAAATTATTCCATGGAGCCACTGCACCACATCAGCAATTATGATTTGGTACAGTAAGCCAATAATTATTTGACACGTGTAAGTTTTTAATATCAACAATAATCTTTTAAAAAAATATTTTTTTTTTTTTACCCATGGCCTTATAATTATCAAATCCCATGTACTGCATATCTCCAGAATTCACTTCATTGGACGCCGGCCGGCAATGAAGCAATTTTATCGGTGACCTATCAAGAGAAAAATAATTCACGAATTTTGTTCTGAATGAGCAATCATTATTTCTCTATTTCCAACGCCACCAGCCCGACTGGCTATTTTATTCTTGAATTTTTCCGACAATAAAGAAGGAACAAAGTACTTAAATTGGAACAACGTATTAAAAATTAAAAGGGTGTACATTGGCGGTGGATCTAAACAAAAGAAAGCAATCAAAGTATTGGAGAAGAAGAGGAGTTGAATTTAATACTACAACAGAGAAAAGAAGGAAGAAGTGATTTTCAACTCCTCTGTTATGGGGAAAAGACGAAGAAGGTTTAGAAAAAATGGAGAGATGATGGCCTTTTGTCTTAGCTTTATTCCCTCTAAATTATCAACCACCTGTTCATCTTTTTTAGTTATATTCCGACGTCGATGACCGTAGTGAATGGCTTATTTATTGATTGATTATTTTTCTGATATCAGTTACTGATTGATAACTTCGGACTTTCCGACTTTAAAGCATCAGTTAAAGTTTTAGCAAACTCATTTTAGGAAACAAAAAGTAAGTTATTATGTTTATTTTACACGTATCATTAGGAGATTGGCTTGCTGCACCAAATCATAATTGCTGATGTGGTGCAGCGGCTCCATAAAATAATTTCTCACATGTTGATGCGTTTGGGTTGTGTCTTAATGTGGTCCATAAAGATTATTTTTTCGAATGGTTAAAAAGAGGCTAATTTTTAACTACTGGAACAACCAGGTAAGTGTCTATTTCAGTTCAATTACCACTTGGTTAATGTTTTTGTATTAAAATGAAAAACAAACGTCAAATCTTTTATAGTGTATGAATCATATTGCACGCAAACGAACATTTGAGGATCCAAAGCAATCAAAATATAAAAACGATCTTCTTTGTTCTTTTAAAGTAAGTTAGTTAACTGGCGTTACTGTTTCATTCATCGATTGAACATATATATATATATATATATATATATATATAGATTATAGAGGTTATATAATATAAGAAAATAAATAATTGATATGTAAGGTGAGATGATAGGTTGAGATGAATTTAGTGAGATGAATATCATTTTCTATTAGTAAAGAGTAATGAATGGAAACACCATTGAAATTTCAAACGGTTTTTATTTTATTAAAAAAAAATTAAAAAAAAAGGAAGAATTCATTAACAACAGTAATTAGTGAAGTCTAGAAGTAATTGCTACAAAGTCAACTAGAAAGTGAAAAAAAATCATAGCAAACAAAGACCCAGATTTGACGGCCATAATGTAAAATTGACAGAGGCCGGGGGCCATAATTTGTTGCCCATGAGAAGCCGTTAATGGAGGTTAATGGATAAAAAGGTTATTTGGCCGTTAGCCGTTGATCAACTAATCTTTGCATGCGTTACAATACAATTGGCAATGTCTACGAACCGTCCACATGGCCGTCGCTATCGAATTCAACAAATCAACCCTGATACATGCCGAGTATTTTGGCTTATACCTCATCAACTTTTTGAATAATGATACGTTTAATAAAAATTTACAAGAAATATAAAAAACGTTTACAATAACGATGCCAGACAATCAACATTGAGATTAACCTTCCAAAATTTATGGTTAACCAATAACAATTTTCTCCCATCTTTCCACCATGGAAGGAAGGATGGGGAAATAATTTTTTCTTTAATTTTATTGTATTCTTATTTCTCTTCTCCTTTTAATAAAGGGATTAACCTCAAAAGTTCCTTCAATAGATTAATTGGGTGATCTATTGAGAGGGTATAGTACTTTTGATTATAGTGTTCCTCCAGTAGGTTGAATCTACTGGTTGAGGGTAGGGTATGCCGTCTGCAGTGTTCGTGATGTCGTTGGTGATGCTCGCGGGCTCTTTGTTCACTCTTCAACAAGAATCAGTCGTTATAAATATATTTATTAGATTTGTAATTTGGAGTTTTCATATGATAATTAGTGATATATTCTTAACCGGATCTGAATCTCGGTATGTGATATGTTCAGTCTTATTTTGGATGGATCTGTGTAGATTTATTCATTGTAAATACAACAATATGATAATAGTAATATATTGTAAGTTGTGTTTTCAACTGTTTCTTTGTACCGTCAAACGCAATTGGACGATTTTCAACATATGAATGAAATTTTCTTCTAAAAAACATAACAATTATCACACATCCACCCCACCATCAACTCTTAATTACATTTATTTTCCCGTGAAATCCCCATTTCCAATTTTTGAAAGATATATAGCCTCATAAAAAAAAAAAAAAAGTTTGCGAAAGAATCACTATTGTTGGTTCTAGTGGTAAGAAGTAGTAGTGTGCATCACTTCAAGCAACTATGGAGTGTGAATATAGCAAAAATAAAAAATTGAAATCGAATAGAGATTAGGAAATCCTCTTTTCTTAAAGTCTTGCCGAACGAAACTAATAATCTCTTACTCTCGTCCCCCATTTCAATAATTCCTTTGTTGTATCATTTGTAAGACTATTAAATAGGATGAACGTAGTAAATTAACTTGTCCAGGCTTTAATATCAAACATAATTTGGGTAAGAAAGCAGTTACAAACTGACTTGAGTAAGAAAGTTTTGCATACATGATCTGTTCGAATTGGAATTAATTGATGTTTGTAAGTTGTAACTCTATCATGCCAAGTTCCTTTTAGTATGCATGTCCTGGAATATGATTGTGGCCAAAATCAGAGCACCAAAGTGAATGAGAATATATTAGACCACTAGAGCTATAGAGTCTAAAGAGGTAGTCGCTAGTAGATCCTCTATATACCACGTACGTACGTGCAACGAAATTAAAACGTGCAAACATGAGCTTCTCTTTGTAACTTTGTTTGCCTCGAACTTGAAGGCCATGCACTAATTGGGGCATAATTACCGAAACAGCATGCTGTTTTACTTCTTTACTTAATCTTAATATTAGGTGATTAACCTATTCAGGACCTCGGGATGCCATTCAGTACGTACATTTGTACATGGACAGGTGCAGCTGATTTGGATGAAAGATATTATGGCGTTACTCCAACAAATTCTATGCCTAGCTATTCCCTAAGGAGAATGGAGGTAAAAGATCGATATAGTACCACATTTTGCACATTGTTTCTTGCAATCTCTTAACTTAAACCTCTCGAACTCAACAAGTGACCAGCACTAAAGTGGTGCTAAAGTTATCAGGATCTTATGTGCAAATTAAGGTTTGTTTCTCAGCGTTAACTGAACTTTCTATCCTCCCACAAAATTAGTTTTAGGGTTTACATTAGAAAAAATAAAAAAATAAAAGCGGATGGGATAAATTTAAGTTTTGATTAATGATATGTGTAGCAAATTCTATGTCGCTAGTATATCACTCCACTCACTGGTTGTTAATGTGATTTTAGCCGGTATTTGTTTCAGGAAATTATAACTAAATACCGACTATTCATAAATATAATAAGGTAAAAAATATCATTATTCATAGTTTTACTTCTTTTCTCGATAAAATTGAGAAAAAATAAACTACTGGCTTTATACTAATTAAATGCATGTATACGACTTTTTGTTATAAAAATTATGAGATAATATAAACGAATACACATTGTGAAAACTAATTTTCATTCAAGTCAGGTTACAGCTTTCGGAGGTACAACTATCCAACATAGCGAGACTAGATGCATATGTTAAAACATTACAAAAACAACATTTCTATGAAACTCTACTACGAGATTACGTTTGCATCAGTATTCAGAGCGCGACGATCTAACGAGTGATGATAATGATTTCTCTTCTTAAATTATGGTATGTCAGTGGGCTAAAGATGTTTATGCTTAGAAGATTGAGAATCCTCCAAGTTCATCACAAAGTGCACCGCCTTTCTAGTATAAATAAAAAGAGTTTATGCAGTCGTAATCCCAACACTAGTGGCATGTCAGTAGGTTTTTTTTTCCTTTTTTTGGGGGTTAAAAGGTAAATTTTATTAATCAATTCAAACTTTGTACATCATTATTGGTAGGATGTACCTATGAGTTCAGCATTACCATAATCCCATATTTTTCAAATATATTTCATTAATTTCAATTTCCTACTGAAATTACCAAGTTAGTGACTAGAATTACAGTTGTTTTTTTGGTAAATCCAGAATTACAGTTTCTAAATGCAAATGTTACTATTTGCCATTGTGTTATAGTATCGGATCACAAAAATTTTAATTGTGCATTATATATAAACATGATAACAAAGAAATGGACATTTCATGTTCTAATAATGTTCATCATTCATTCATTATAAAGCTAATTGTAATGGAACGGAATTGAGTAACACATATCAAGATATCATTTTATAACAAACATTAACCGGACACGATTATTACAATTTATTATTTGATCATCACTGTCACCACGGGCTCATTAGGCCGGGCTAGGATCAATCAACGACTAGTCCGTATAATTAATTAATTCGGACATTCTTTTTAACAACAGTTTAATACTCCAGTATCAGCGTACGTTAAGATTAACGACGACTATACATTAAAATTTAAGACGGATCTGTAAGTGGCTCCGGGCTGCCAACCGGCCGGAATGACATTGTTCGCCACCAGAGTCTTGCCGGAATCGGAAGTCAACTTAAGAGAAAACGGGGCTCGCAGCGTTGACCCAGTGTCTAATTTCCACACTGCACCCCAAGATTGCTGCATGGGAAGCCACGTGTCAGAATCCAGCGCCTGTTTCAGCTCAACACCTGAAAGATCACCATCTCCATCCTGGTATTCAATCAGCGAAGCAAAGTAGTTTGGATTCGCGCCGGCATCGACCTTGAAGGTCAACGATACTCCTGGATAGTTGCAAGGCACCCTGTACATTTTGTGTTCCAAGGGATGGTAAAAGAAAACGTCAATGAGTTTTTTTTTTTTTTTTTCCAGTTTCAGAAAAATAGTTTAAACTCAAATGAAGGACCTGTAACTCTCTATTTTCCAAAAATTTCAAAATAAGTAGTAAAAGAAAAACATCGAATTAAAAAAGCTGAGACCTTCTATATTGAATTCTCAAAACTCCGGCGTTGCGCAATTGGTCAGCCTTGTCGGAGGAGGTTGCCATGGCACCAAAAGCGGTGCCACTTAAATCGAAGTGGACGGACTCTGATGTACAAGGACCTCCTGGACATTGATCTGTTATAACCACCGTAACCGGTGATCCAGAGCATACCGGATTAACATCTGAGGTGCATTTAACCTTGGACAAATTAAGTCAACCGTTAAGTTGCAAACTAATTGTGAAGACTATAAGTGCTAAATTGAATATTATGTAAAATGATGTTATACTTTAAGGAGACGTATAATTTACCTCGTAGCAAGCTCCACAACCTTTTCCTGAATTGAACAGAGAAGGGCCTCCGGCTGCTATTAAAGAAGAGAATGGCGGCTGATCAACCGCATTCGTATACCCACACGCACCACCTATCATTATGCAAAATGAAAAATGAGTTGCTTTAATACAGTTGGGAAGTAATCTATAAAATTTTTGTGTATGTATGTATACATTAGGGTTTTATCAACTAAAGACATGCATGCGACGTATCCCGCCATCATATCAACTTTACAATTGAAAAATATATTTGGTATATCAATTATTTCTACTAGTTGCAATCCAAATCGGTCTACGTATCTTTTTAGTGAAGGGATGAATATGCATGTGGAGTAAAACATTAAAATCTACATGAATTTAACACTTAGATAGAATATCTGATACTACACGTATTGACTGGTTTATCCTTACCATCGCTTCCAGCGCCATTAGGGCTTCCGTACCAAGTTGCCCCAGCAGGTGACCAGTCGCTAGACTCATCAGCCTGCTGTTGAACCCTTGAAACATTCAGCAGCTTGGGATTAAAGCTGTAGCATGATCCTACTAGAATAGAAAAGATAACTAAAATTGTGTATGCGTAATAGCCAAAGCTTGTAGCCATGATCAATTGAAAAAAAAAACTACTTTCAGCTCTATATGATTAATAATTTTTAAGCTGCTTGAAAGTTGTAACAAAACTACTTGACTTATAAATTTTTGTTGGATTAGATTCGATAATGATGCAGCTATTTATAGAACTCGGGTAGCGGGAAACTATGGAATTCTCGTTTCATACTCCACCCGTCCAATAAAATAAATGCGACCCATTTCATAGTAAATGCCCCTTCCATTTAAAATGTAAGTTATTTTACACTTTACATGTAAATTAAGAAAACAATCATTTAACAATTAATTTTTATGTTTAATATTTTTTTACCCCTCATTAATTATATTGGAACAATAAACAAAACAAAATAAAAATAGATTGACATCATTTATTGAGGATAAAATTAAAAAATTAGTCATTAATTTACCTTGAAATGCTAAAACGACTTACATTTTGAAAAATTTCTCCAAGTCTAAAACGACTTACATTTTGAAATGGATGGAGTAGAATATTTTATTTTTAATTCAATCTGTTTTCTTAAGGGAATCACCATGTGCCTGTCCGAAGTTAGCACCACTTTGACTTGCTAAATTATCTTTAGATTGCATTGTTTAAAAGGAGTACAACTTGTGACAAATTCGAAGTGTGAAGTTATGAAGTTGTTTGTTCAGTAAGAGAAGCATGACGACCTTAATCATTAAACAGAAAAGATAACACACAAAAAAATTTAGGTGTTTGTTACCTTTTTAATCCACGGCATGAAGGTAATATATGTGTTGATATGTTTTTGTGCTTTCTTTGAATCGAAGGAGGCAACAACATTTTTCACACCCCTAAAAACTCCCATATGCCTCACCCTGAAATGGAATTAATCAATGCTTAGACCTCTAAAAGGTCCATTTAGAAACTTCCTACTAAATTAAGATCACACTCTCATATGTTGATATGTTCATATTAATGTCTTCTCGTCGGCCCAAAAAGATTAATTTTCTTCTCTGTGAATGGTTATATAGAGGATTCATTTTTAATCACTTTTGTGGCACTCTTTGCAATCTTGTTTTATATATTTGATATGAGTACAAATCAGAGTTATCCTTGAGAATTTAACTTCTTAGCATGTTTTGAACATTTTAATATTAAATGGAAAATAAGGTGACGAATCATGATTTTTGTATGGATATCACACAAAAAAAGCTAATTATTTATCTCAAAAATGATTATTTTATTAAAAGTAAAATGAAGATACGAACCTGTATATATATATATATATATATATATATATATATATATAATAGTATCCAAAACACAAAGCAGTCAAAATATGAACATAATTTCGGTAGAGTAAAAAATTAATCATGCATGCATCCTGACTAAAATCTGACTTTGGTTTAATTATTACTAATCTTGTCAAAGCATGCATGTGCTTGAATTTTGATTGTTTGGATGAATTAATAGTACGTGATGATTAAGTTTTCAACCACGACCCATCACATGATATTGTTTCTTAACTTACTTTATGAGTAAATAATCGACGTATGTAGATGGACATAAACTGTAGATTTTAAGATCGTAAATTTATAAAGGCAAATTACCAAAAAAAAAAAAAGTTAACTTACCTTTAAAAAAGAAGAATATAGAAAAATTGAAGAACAACAATTAGACCTTCAAAAAAAATTATTAATAGATTTTCTTAAAGTATATCAAGGAAACAGACAAGTTGTTTCTCCGTATTTTATTACGTGAGGAAGAGGGAACGAAGCATAAATGGAAGTCTACTCGAACGTAGACGTAGAATTAATAATGGGCAATTTGAGAAATCTCGAAGGAAAATCTACCCAAAAAGTATTCTCTCTGTCCTAAAATTATTGTCCAGTTTGGATTGTCATTTTTAATTAAATTTGTACTAAAAATAAAAGTTTAAACTGGACAATAATTTTGGGACGGAAGGAGTAAAACTTAACTAACAATCGTTCGTTAAATAGTGAGAAATCTGTTTTTTCAGTTGGTTGCATATGAACAAAGAATTGTTGGCATTCGGTTTTGAAACAAAAATTAACTTGTTTGTGACATATTCTCGATCAATACATATCATTCCCACACAATATGAAACCAATCTTAGCAAATAAAGACCCACATTTTCTTCAATTAAAGACCCACATATATTTGTTGGTGATCATGTAAAAATGACTGCGGCCGGGTGCCATTATCCCTAGAAGAAGCCGTTAATATTGGAGGTCATCAATGGAGGTAATTTGGCAGTATGGCCGTCGTACTCAAATTAAACTAATAAACCTAGATACATGACAGTATCTTGATTATACTCTTTCACTTGTTAAACTAGATTTGTTCTCCATAACATCGCTCTTACTATTATCTTTCTCTTTGTCTTCAAAAAATAGACTACATTAAAGACAATGATAATATTATTTTTTGTAAAAACCTAACATAATTTTATACGAATATATATGAGATTTCAGACTAATTCACATTCCAGTTGGGCACGTACCTCCCTTCTAGATAGTAAAGACTTTCACAAAAATGGTTTTTATTTGCAGTTTAACATTGTACTTCTAAATTAAATTGGAGTAATCAAATGCTTGAACGGAATGAATTCACCATTTCTTTCTTTGACTATTTATTTGTGTCATCGTTCAAACATCAAACAACAAGTTCGGTCGATAAAGTAGTTACATATCGACTTGACGGAGATCAGCCCAAGTTGCATTATCCGTTTGAGACTTTTGAATTGAATTTATATAAGTATACTGCCCGTTTTGATTCATGGTGTGTGTTAGCGAAATTCCACATGATTGTGATGAAACATACCAACTTGGAGGAAAATTTAGACCAATAGAGGCTATCAGTTACTTATATTGCACGAAATTAAACACTGAATAGTGAATATCATGCAAATACGAAGAACAAACAATGCACAATAACAAAGAACCCATTCCTCGTCACTTTCGTTTACCTCGAATTTGAAGGGAATGCACTAATTTGGGGCATAATTACCGAAACGGCATGCAGTTTCATTTTACACCTTTTACTCAATCTTAGTCTACGGTGATTAAGAACCATAAATTAAGTTGATTAACGTTTGGTCATAAGAAGGCGGGTGGACGGTGGAGCTTGGTAACATATTCCAAAAAGTCAAGTTTATAGTCGATTATTTAACATCATTGACAGTGATGAGTCTATCAAGTTTTTAACGCCTTGACTAAACAGAGTTTGAGCAATATATATAACGTGATGTATTCGGCGTATCTTATCGCTATAATAATATTATAATATTCTGGTATATCAAGATGAATTCGCTCAATAAAATAAAACATACAAGAAATGTGTTTTGAGAAAGAAAGAAACTTTTACTACCTTCGTTAAAAGAACTCGTCCGGCAACAAACAATAATTGACCCTCAAACAACAAAATTTATGGGCCAATAAGTTCACACCTATCTCATAGTGAGAATATCAGCGTGGGTAAAGGAAGTTATGCTTAGAGCTCAGAAGAGTTGATCTCATTTTAAATTGGGCCGACATTTCCGTCTTACGAAAGAGATGAAATGCTCTTAAGCCCAACATTTTTTTTTGTTTTGGGGTCTATTTTAGGCTTCTTTCATATCTTCTCTCACCTTTGTTTGACTTCTTTTATTCACCAGAAAATAAAATTTTTTTAAAAAAAAGACAAGAAAAAGATGCATTGTCAAGAAAGCATACAAGGAATCTCATTAGGTGGGATCTATGGTCCCTTGGAGTTTGAAGTTAAGCAGCAAGTAAGTACTTATGTTTTCATTTTCAAATTCGTAATTGCAATTTAGGTGGATATCCAAGATGACAATACGAGTTGTCTATGAAGTCATCAAGAGGCCACATTGTGTCCAAATAATGATTATGAGAACTAGTGCCCTTATTTCCCTTAAACCAACTTCTTAATTACAATCTCAAATAAAATATGTTTGGAAAGGCCATTTATATTTCACTATCAATTATGAGATGAATATTCAAGAACTACCCATCCATTGATTTTTTTTTTTTTTCTTTTTCCCTATCAATTGATTTGTCATGTCTCTTTCCAGATACAGCCCCCCGTGTGTGGTGCCCTTAATTTTTTTTTACATTCTTCAGAGGTTGTTGGACCATTGTTTTCCTTGTTCAATCATTCGCAATATATATGAGATTTTCCTAATCATTTGATTTTTTTTTTATTTTTTAGGACAGATTTCTGTTAACAAAAGATTATATAATGAACTATAATTGATTATGAAATGGGTAATTCGTATATTGAAATAGAATTTTCAAAGGATTCGCTGCCAACAACTTTACTAATACTTGATTCAGTACTGGTGACCTCAACGAAATTATAACAAGAAATGCATCATTCGATATGTTGAAATTATGAAACTAACTCACTCCATCTCTGCCTAAAGTTAAACATATATATATATATATATATATATATATGTTTCAATCATCTTCTCCTTCAGAAACTGCCGAGAATCCTATCCTATTCTATCTCCTTCCCCAAATTAAATGTCTTCTGTTGCAAAGACAGTGTCCTACTGTCATTGTTCCGGGGTGAAAAAGTCCACGTAAATATGCATTTGTATTTGAGACTGCCATTGACATCTAAGCCCTAGCTGGACTAAAACCAAAAGAAGAGTCAACTCCTGCTGCTATATACAAAAAAAAAAAAAAAAAAAAAAAAACTAGTACCTACAAATTGATTTAATTATTTAAGCAAATGGCGTAGTCGGTTGAGATTTGAAATATATGATGGGACTTTACAGTATATGAATGTAGGATAATCACAAGATAATGTAGCCTAATTTATTTAAAGCCAAAAAGAAAAGGTTGCAAAGCAACTTGTGGGGAAAAAAAGTCAATGGCAGAAAAAACTTCAAATAGTATCTGATAAATTTTGAAGAAAAAAAAAATAGAGAGTTTCTATTCTTGTTGCTTCATCAATATATAAAATTCTTTTTTTTTTTTTGTTTTTTTCTGACCACAAAATGATGTTCAAACACTAATAAACAATCTTTGAGACTAATATCTACATAAATCCATTGAGTTCCACCTCAAAACCAATTGGTGCTGAGGAGAGTAACCCTATAGAGCTTATATATTGATACTCAAAATCTCCCAATATTTATGTAGGATTGAGACTCTTTTAATACTCCCCTCAAGCCTAACGTATTTTTGGATTGGATTTATTTTATTTTTTCAGTTCAGGCACTGCCTCACGTCTCAGCTATATTTTTCTGTTGGACTTTTTAGAGTCTAAATATCGACGGGCTGATTCTGATACCATATAGAAATCCATGCGATTCCACTTCAAAATCAAGTGGCGATGAGAGGAGTAAGCCATAAAACTTATATATTGATACTAAGAGTTTTCCAATACCGACGTGAAATTGGGACTCTTTACTAATATCATAGAAGATATGACATCAACAACAACATTACGGGATATCCATATTACATTATAGGGAAATTCAAATGATGAATCCCACAAAAATAATTATAACAAAGTCTCCTTCGAATTCCCAAAATGATTGCAAATAAGTAGTGTTATCCTTCACTACATCATCAGTATAATAAAACAACCCAAAAGCTGAGCTCATATGATATTCTTTTCCTTTAATTATTTAGGGTCTAATTATTACCCATCGATCACTCTCCATCAATATTAAACTCGTCCTCTGCCGCGCTTTAACAAAACTTTTCCGCCAAGGACGGGACAAAGGGAAAAGGAACACAAACTAAAATGATCAGATTCCTTCTAAAGTAGTTGATTAAATTAATCTTGAGAAACAATTAGTAGTTAGCGGGAATATTAAAATTTATTTTTCATTTACGACATCGAGAATTCAAATCGAAGTGATTCAAAACTTCAAATCTAGCTCTATACATTTCCTCTGTACAAAATTATAATCCTAGTTCTGGTCTTAAATACAACAATTAATCATCAGCTATACTAACTCCCCTTGTAATTGAAAAGGGAATTTTTATTTCGATCTATAACAAAACTCTTGCAATTTGATTACATCTTGTTTCTTCTTCTCTTTGCCTGGATTTGATTTCTTGAGCACACCTTAAAGTCTTCTCAACTTGGTAACCTCCTCCCACACTCACTTCTCTCTCCAAATGGCAACAATAGCTCTCAAATACACTCACATTTACGTGCAACTTGAATCCCATCAAGAACAATAACTCCACTTCCAAATTGTTTATTTCTTTAGTTGTCAATCCCCCAACTCTAGCAAAGTAAGAATTTCTGTAGTTCCTGCATAAATATCAACAATAGGAAAAAACATTAGCAAATGACTTAAAAATCGTTTCTTTGTTTTTTTTATTACTCCATCTGTACCGAAATTATTATCCAGTCGGGACAGAGGAAGTATATAATTGAGTTGAATATTCAAGTAGTCAAGTTCTTATAGACTAAAATCCATGAATTACAAGACGGATAAAAAATGATGAAAGAAGGGCACAAAATCAAGATTACTTACATGTCTTCAACATATTTGGATGCGACCATGATTGTTGTTATAAGAAGCCTGTGTACATTTCTTGAAGTGATCCGAAACTCGGAGTACAACTGACAAAGGCGGTCAATGTATACATAGGCAACAACATAAACCGACGGTCCGGCTCTGGTGTACCTATAAATCCTCTCCAAGTAAGACTGAATCGTCAAGTCCGGCGACTCGTGGCAATCGAAAACCCGAGTTCTAACATCTTTGGATGACAATGTGGTTGTTGTCATTGAAGAATTCGACGACAACACGCATTTCTTGGCGATTCTCTCATTTCTTGCTAAGGTTCTTTCAATTAAGGAAGAAAGAACCGAAATGACTAATGGGATGTTAGAGTCTTGTTGGTATGAACGAGAGTAGAGATCATCCCTAAGTTTTCTTGGGGATATTGCTATAGAGGATGACATATTCAAATTTTTTTTTTCTTGAAGAAATGGTAGAAAGAAAGGGATGTTAATGGAGATGCTTTCACTTTTGAAAGAAAGGAAAGGAGAAGAATATAAGTGGAAGAGTTTGGAGGGATTTGGATTTATATATATAAAGGAGAAGTGGTCATAGTTGGTGGGAATTGAGGGAATGATTTTAGCTAGCTGTGGTTTTTTTGTTTTTGTAAATGATGAATAAAGTAAAAGAAAATTAAAAGAATTAAATAAAAATATTTGGGGCTAATTGGGGAAGGTGGGTAGGAAAGTGGGGTGATATCGAATTACAAGATATTTGTCTCCATAAGGATATAACCATAAAGGCCAAACTCCAAACATGCCAGCCAAGTTTCTGCTTTTTATATAAATGCAACTCGGAATATTAATTTATTCGAAGTATGCCCCCTGATTATATCAAATGTTGTACGTTTCCAATAGTGCAAGGAAAAAAAAATTTTAAACGCCATAACTACTTGGTACCGTACTGCTTGAAGCACCGGACGAGATGATCGTGATGACGAGAAGAATAGAAAATTAAATGATGGTGGTTGGAAACCAATCAAAGGAAAATATTCTTACCCATACGTAAAATCGAGATGGATTGAATCGTTTATTAAAAAAAAAATTCAAATAACAAACTTTTGAAACCACATACTCCTTCCGTCTCATAATTATTGTTCAGTTTAAATTTTCACTTTAGTATAATTTAAACTAAAAATGAAATATAAACTGTACAACAATTTCGCGACAAAAAGAGTACAATATATGTGAAATGTGATATTTTGATGAAACGACAAGCTTATTGTTGTCGGTTGAAGCATACGTACAAAAGTGAATGTTATGCGTTTAAGCTATAAGAAGAGATCATTTCAACATTATGCGAGAAAAGATTTCCTAGACTCATAGATCAATCTCCTAGGGTTTCTACATTTTTTGTTTAGTGCAGTTAAAAATTCGTTTAATTAGCACATGAAGGTAAAAGTAAAACCTGTTGAGAAGGGTGTCGCCGACAGTGGGATGCGGACAAGAATTGGGAGAAGAGGTGAGTTGAAGAACGTATTAATTATTGAGTGAAATTAAAGAATGGCACATTTTTTTCTAGAGATTTGTGTCCCAATTCATTCAATGCTACTAGTATTATAAGTTTCAGAAAAATTGTGAGAGAGAAAACTCCATTGGAGTCCAAAAGACTAGTACTACTAGTCACACGTGCACTGGTTTTTCCATGCAGATAATTGACCACCCAAAATCTCTCGTCTTTTTTCTTTCGGTTCATTTTTATTTGGCAATTAATGTGAATTATCTGAAGAATCAAATCTTTTGATTTTATGGTTGAGATCAAAGGGAATTCAATCATTTATCAAATCATCTGGTGTCATGTGATTTTCACTTTAACAGGAAATTAAAGAATGCCCAATAATCGTTGTGATCGAAAAATCACTGAATGAAGATACCTCTCTTTTTTAGTTTTTAGCCTAATTATGCATTAGAATGTATAGTACTCCCTCCCGTACTTAATATAAGACATTTTGATTTGTCCTAAATTTTACCTAATCTGCTTTTGTAATTGATAAAAGAACCTGAAAAATATTTCCTAATAATCAAGATGGCACAACGAATGTGAAAATATATTTTTAAGATTTTTTTCGATTAAAAATACATACTATGTGAAATCTAGAACAAACCAAAATGTCTTATATTAAGGATCGGAGAGAGTATTAAACAATTAATATATTTTTTCCTTCCTCTTTTGATGCAACGCATTTAACTAGATACCTCCTAGCAAAAAGATATTGAAAAAATTGATTTGGAAAAAGTGAGTGAGGCCGAAAGTAATCAAAATGGAAAGATTTTATCCATATATAACTTCAAATAAGACAGTAAATCTAAAAACCTACAAACGGATCTATCATCTACCAATTTGGGAGAAAATAATTTTTTCTTTTTCTTTTCTTTTTTTTATTTTTTTTATTTTATTTTATTTTATTTTTTTGGCGAAAAGAAGACAAAAAATATTTTTGTGGGTTCCATGAATGATTTAGGGAATGAAAACAGATCTTGGAGAGAGGTGAAATGTAGTAGTACGATTTATTTGTACTCTATGCTGAATACCAAAAAATGTAAGATGGGATGGGGAATTGGACCCACTCACGTCTTTCCATGAATGCCTCTCTAAATGGTCGTAATCATACATCTAGATCAATATTAGCTTTGATTTGGTGATTTTTATAGCTACATATACAACTCTCCTAAGCTCTCTTAATTCATGCTTTCAATCGTACTTTCCACTCAAATCAGATACTAAAATCTTTTTGTAATAATTGTTGGTTCATGAAACAGGTAACAGTATCATCGATCCGCTCGAGTTTGTGCAACCTTTGTGTACTGGCTGCTCTTCAAATGATTGAATCAAGGGAAGATGGTACCAATAAACTCTTGTTGGAGTAATAATTAATACATATCCCAAAATATGTAGTTCATGCGCGCATACAGGTCATATTTCTTACTGGTGATTTCAACATTATTGTTTTCATACATGTTGCATCACTTCATAGTGATTTTGTCATTTTTTACAATCTTGAAAATATTCCAAAATACAAATACCTCCTTAAAACAATTTCAATCGTACTTTCCCCCTAATACATATATGGAGGAAGACAATGACATAGTTATGTAGGAACTTTAAAACAACCTTAATTCTCTTTCTCATGGAGATTACATCCTAAATTTCTGTTGTAGTCTTGAAGATACTACTGATACGTACAGGGCAAAAAACTTTAATAGTCATCTTCTTTTCTTCCCCCTTTTTTTTGCTTTTCTGCATTTGTAATGTTTACAAAGTACACAAAGTAAAAAAAGAGTTTGCATTTCATAGCATATCATCATAGGAGCGGAGCGTTGGGCGCTATATCCAGGGTTTAGCGCGGCATCTGAGCTATAGAAACCTGGAGGAAGAAGCTAATAACCAAAATATCGTACGATGGGCTCTATGTGGGCATGAAAATCAGTTATAGGAAAATTAGTAAGCTGTTAAGTGTAAGTGGGAAATGGGTCATAAATTTAAGATATGTTCATAGATAATATAATTTTATTGTCGACTTTTTGACATTGACGGTGACGAATTTATAAGGACTTACTCGACCGGATTCGTTATTGCCAAATGTTTTTGGATGCCTTAGTCATGATGTGTATATTGCTGTTTAACCATAAATAAATAAACAAATAGAAATGAGCTTTGCATTGAGGCTGGGATTGAACCAGCTCTTGGACCATTACTATCATGGTCATCATGGGCTTTTTGTGTCTAAGCCTGAACCTTAAACATTCAGGATCCAACGGAAGTCCAGAACACTAAAGTGTACCAAAGTTCTCTCCAGCAGTTTGGGATATAGAGTCATATGAAAGTGAAATTGAAACCTTTTCTACTAAGTAGACAATGGGCAGTAGAAATCCTTGTCATTAGACGTCCCAGGAATGAGGTGGCTAATTCATTAGTTAAATTAGGTAGCATTAGAAATATTCCCTTTAGAGGCTCCTAGCCCAACTACTAATTCCTTATTGGTTTGCATCAAATGTCGACATTGAGTCCATACCTTTTTGTTTTAGTAATGGAGGAAATTACTAAACATTTGTAAATAGACATCCCCGATTGTATGTTGTTTGCGGATGACATAGTTTTAATAGATGAAATAAGGGAGGGGATAAATGTCAAGTTAGAGACTTGGAGGGAGGCGCTAGAATCTAAAAGTCTTACAATAAGTAGGGCTAAACAGAATATATGAAATGTCATTTTAGTAATCGTAGGAGTAATAACATGATAAATGTTAAAATTGGTGAACATGTAGTGAAAACATCTAAAAGCTTTAAATACCTAAAATCTATCATAGAGGAAAATGGAGGTATTGATAGAGATGTAACACACCGAATTCAAACCGGGTGGAACAAATGGAGAAGTGCGTCCTCAATACTTTGTGATCGTAAAGTACCATTGAGTTTGAAAGGCAAGTTTTATCGAACGACCATTCGACCGGGGATACTTTTCGGATCCGAGTGTTGGGCTACCAAATATGAAAATGAACAAAAGATGCGGGTAGCAGAAATGAGAATGCTAAGATGGATGTGTGGGCATACTAGATTAGATAGAATTAGGAATAAATACATTAGAAATAAGGAAATAAGATAGGGGTAGCCCGGATGGATGAGAAAATGAGAGAAACTCGCTTAAGATGGTTTGGGCATGTGTGTAGGAGAACGGTGGAGGCCCCGACTAGGAGGGTAGAAAGTATAGAATCAAAGACTAAATAAAAGGGGTAAGGGTACACCAAAAAAAATTTGGAAAGAAACTATAAAAAATGATTTGAAATATTTAAATTTGAGAAATAGTTTACGTAATGATCGAACACGATGACGATATATGATCCATATAGCCGACCTTACCTAGTGGGAAAAAAACTTGTTGTTATTGTTGTTGTAGGCTCTAGCCCAACTCAATATTTGGCATATAACTCAAACTTTTAGCTTCCTCTGCATATATAAATAATAATAAAAAAGTGAGATTGAAATTGCTATCTACAAGATATATAGATACCGATTTAAAGACCATTTCATATTCAAAAGCAAAGATTAGAAATAGAATGCAGTAAGAACCTTTGAGGGAAAAGAAGTTCAGTATACAAGTCTCATGATGATTCAAGAGAAGACACTGATACACATTAATTATTTTGAGAATCTCTAACATGTGTAATGGGATGTTTTTAAATCACTCAATTGAGTAGTATCCGTCATCCCAAAAAGAGATACAAGCATTTTTAATTTTTTTTACAAGTTTAGATCAACATAAAAGCACTCTAATTTTAGGACGACAAGAGTAGTAATAATAATTTTTTTTTCCTTCTAAATTTCATAGCTTGTCATCATACTAGTGGACTGGCGTTAGTTACTCTTTAACTACACAAGCATAGTAGTTTGTAATTTATCAAGGGGAAATAGATGAAATATATAAGGCTTTAGTTACTCCATTGTCTGCAATTCAACTGGTTTTGCTCGTTTATTTTGAAAATTTTATGATTTGGTAAACATTTTTCATTGTCACGATTATGGATAATCAGGCTAGCTACCAAGTTAGATTGAGGTTATCTTAAGTGACTGACAAATCATGGTCTTTGGTAAAATAGTCTAATCTCACATAATTTCCAACCTATATGTGATTATCTCTATACGTATGGGTAAACTCTTTCTAATATAGTTCGGAAACATTCAATCAACGAAACTTCAGTCATTCTCGTATATTTAAGAACCTAATAAATAACACTTGAAACGAGACCAAAATATCTCAAAAATATCTTAACATGGATGGATAGACTACGTAGGAATTGTGACATTTATTAGCCAGCAGAGCTTTGATGTTATGATGATAAACTCAAATGCATGGAAACGCAGCGATTAAATATAATAGAAAACTGATGTTATTCAAGAAAACGATACGGTCCCTCAGCCCCAGCGAGAATCCAGATGGCGCTGCCGCAACAAAACGGTCCAGTTTAGTTAATTTGATACTTGTCCAAACCCTAAAAGAAAGGACAAAATGTAGCAGTTTTGAGGTGAGTTCTTGTTCCAGAACAAGTGTGTGGCCATGCATTTGACCAAGCGTTTGCTTCTTTCCCCAATCATCTCACTTATGTTACCAATGAAAGCATTATTGTATGGATAGAGTTCTCATGTTTTTTCTTTAATTAATTAATTGGTTTTGGCATATTAAAATCTTTGAGCTATATATTTTAGAATATGTATCTAATAATAAAGCTACAATAGTAAAAGAAAAAATTAATTGATATTGAGTACATAAAATATTTATTATGGAAATAATGAGGAATGAGAGATAACAAAAATTCGAATATTGGCGACATCAGGTGCAAGCCACATAGTCTACTATCGAATTTTTCCAATCCATTTAATTTGAACAAGAATATGTGATTAACGTAGTGAAATTATTTGTAAAATTCATTCTCGACGCAAGTTACATATATGACGGAATTAGGGGTAGGGGCAGTTAAAATGTAGCGGTGTCTGATAGTTAAAATTGTTACAATTTGATCTTTCAGTTGCATATATAACTTCATTTTCCACCCTATGATTTGAAAATTTCTGTTCCACCACTTCTATCTATATCGTATAATATTCTAAACCTTCTATTTGTACGTTTAAAAGACAGAAGCCAAACTTTCATTTTTAACGGCTAAAAAAGACCATGCGATGGCAAACGTACGCCTTTGTTTTTGTATAATTCTATGTTTCTTTTCTTCACTTCCATATCTTTATCTATTCAGCTCCTTCTTTTTACCTTTTTTCTACTTCGTTTTGATTGATCTTTTGCCTTCTTCTCATTGGCTAGCTTCACAAGACTGAATCAAATAGTGTTACACCACGAATATGGATTCAACCTCTTAGAAATCAGAGCCTTATACCATCAAAATTTCTCCAAATTCGACATCTCTATGTATAGACTTTTTGACCTAAATCCATCATCGGTGACGTACGCATGACAGGGATTTACACAGATTCCCGGTTTAGATAGCCATCAACTCGGATTAATTCTAGGAAGAAAACTACATGGCCTGGACGGTGATTTTTAGAAGCGGGCCGGGTTGAAGAAAGGAAACTTGTAACCAAAGTGATTTGTGATGGAGTGGAAGGGACTCCTCTACCCTTAACGATAAGTCGAGGGTTCGAAACTCGCCATAAGCATAAAGCAACCTTAAATACTTTGGCCAGCTGTCCCACCAATTGAGGTAACTACAATTCAACGAGAGGTATTAGTCACTGTTGTCGACGGTGGACACCCTGCAATTATAATAGAAAAAAAAAAAAGAAAAAAAAAAAGGAAAGTTGTATGAGACAGAACAAACGCTTGTCGGGATCAAAAGGTCAAAAAGTTGTCATATTTAATGAAGGTCTTCGATTCAAAGTTTTACATAAATAAATAACTGTTGTGAGAACTTTTCCATGTTTCGGACAATTTGGTGCTGAAAGTGAAAAAGAAGAAGAAAGAACACAAGAACCCTAACTGAATTTAGAATTTATGTATAAGGTTTAGAAATAAGCTAGGAAGAAGTTATACTAGTGATAATTACATGCAGAAATTATCTAGTGACGAATCATACTAGGTTTTGTAAACTTGGGGTTTTCTTTGAGATGTCACGAGCTAAAAATTAATTCCACTATCTTAATTTGGATTCTTTCCTATCCACTGAAAATGATAAAGCCATGTGGGAACAACATATGTCAAGACATCAACGTTGACTACTTCGTTAATGTTTTCAATGATCATTTTTTCATAAAGAGGATCTCTAATTTGGATATTAAGCAGTAAGTACATTTTTATTGTTTTTCACTTCCCTAAGACTGTTACATTTATCTCTCAAGTTGATTGTAAATTAGTCTAAAATATGATATATATATATATATATATATGTATTTATTCCTTTAAAATTATCTCATAATTCTAACAAGAAAAAAAGAATGCGTACATTCATACAGTTTATTATTATAGCCAGAGAAACATCACGTAGCTAGCCCCTTGGCCAATTGAATTAGATACATATACAAATAGTTTATCATTCAGCTTGGAGTTTGGTTAAAAAAATCCGAGGTTTAGAAATGATTCTCAGGGGTTCAAAAAATCTTATATCCAAATTACGTAAAGCTCAAAGCCTCAAATGTCCCACATGAGACTATGCTTTTATATACTAACGCAAACTTCCAAAACGAAGCTCCAGCTTCACATTAATCTCCTCAGTATTGGGTTTGTATACTAGTACTACTTTACCGATGTTGAACCAAACAAGAATTCATGTTTAACTAGTACTATAGTATCGTGAACGTTTCGATGCAATGTTTTCTTATGTCAAGTTTGAAGATATTAACAAACAGGTTGTTGGCATATATTATGTGACAATCTTTCCTTTTCAATATTAAATATACGCCGAGAGATGTTGCAGTCGAAGAGAGAGGATATATAAATTGTGGTTTGTGGCCATACAAAGGAGTCGTTGACCTTGTGAAAACACGTAGCTGAGTTTGTGTCCGAATGCTAACTTGTGGAGATCATTTACTTGATTTGGGTCTTAGGTTAAGTTGGACAAATACAAGATACGTAATCAAAACTCACTTTAAGCAAACAATACATGTGGTACCATGCTTTAAAATTCAAAGGGGCAGCAAAGGTAATTGTGATTGGGATTGATTCTAAATAAAGCAACGCATGTTGATGTGTTGGGATAATTTCTATTGCATATGTTAAGCACATCCATGCTTTAAAGAGATTATTTTGGGGCGGTCAATGTGACTTACGTGTACAGATAGAGTCGTCGTCGAGATGTTTCTTTTTCTTGCAATTTTAAGAAACGGGTATGTTCCAAAATGATTGTTAAGTTTGAATTTTTATTTTTAGTACAATTTATATCAAAAATGAAAGTTTAAATTAAACAATTAATTTGAGATAAAAAAAAGTATATTATTAAATTAATTAGTGTGATTTAGGTGATATAAACTAAAAGAAGAATAAATAAGTTGTGTTACAGAAGACATATGGAAACCCTTATAAACGTGCATCGGTGGGAATTCCGTCACCCGTAAGAACTGTATGTTTTCGAGAAATGTTTAAATTTTAACGTAATAGACATACATATATTTGAGTTATGTAGTGGACACTCAGCAGAAGTTTTCCAATCTAATGATAGAGATCTTAGTTTTTGGTTACTTTTGGCATATGTATATATATATATAGATAGTATAAGACAACTAATTAGTAATTACTTATCTAAATTTGTATGCACCATGATGGTTACTTAAATATAGTATTTTCCGAAGTTTGCATAGAATTGATGAGCATAACTAAAGTTAAATTTTATCACATGAATCTATTTTCATTGGGGAGCAGGGCCTGGAGATTGTTGAAATTGCTGGTACAATGCCGCCATCCGTGCATAAGCATCCATTGTCGACATAGGCTGCATTAATTGTAAATTAATTTGGTCAATTTGCATGCAAATTAATCAATTTTCGTTTTTCCCTCGTTTTTAATAAAGTTTTCAAACCAGATCATAAAAATATCGTTCCAATCAAGAACAAATTCAGACTTCCATAATACGATTTTGACTTTCTGACTTGATTGTGTGTGTGTGTGGTTTTAAGTAACAACTGAAAATTGAGAAGTAAGTCCAATTAGGTTAATATACCTGAGATTGGCAAGCCAAGAATGCAGCCAAAGGATCTGGCATTGGGGAAGAAGAGGAAGGTGCAGCAAGGCCATCCCATGAGGCTTGTGGCATGAAGGCGGTGGGATGAAGAACATGAGGCGCCGCCATCCCGGCGGCCGCCATGTTAGCGCGGTTCATGTCCATGACACCCATTCCGGGCATTCCCATGCTCATTCCTAATCCCATGGGAGACATCATTGACATCATTTGAAGCTGCTGTTGTTGCAATGCCAATGGCAAAATCATCGATGGCATGTTCATCCTGTTCATTACGTTAACTTGTGCTTGAAGTTGTTTTAGATACTCTATCACTTCATCCAGCATAGATGCCTTATCAGTCTGAAAATCATATATACATGTATCACATCAATCTCAACTTTTATACAACAATTGTGATTTATTTTAATTTTTATAACAAGATACACAATTGGTGAGACAGAAAATTTTATTAGCTAATAGTCGACCATTCAGCCATGATATATAGTGATCATGAGTGTGGTCGACTAGTATTAAGCATCAGATTCTCCGATCAAGTGGAAAGCATAATCTTTTAGAGTGCTATTTTGGATCATAGGATGAGATAAATATAGAATTCAGGGCAATCATTGGGATTCACAAACGCAAAAAGATACTAGCTATAGGAATAGTATTTTGTTCTTCTAGGGACCTACCTCTAGGTTAAAAACCCACAGGGAGATTCTAATTCTATCATTACTATGTGGTTGATAAATGAGTGTCTTCAACAACCACCAGCTCTCTGTCGGAGACTGTCTCCAAAGAGTTTGTGTGGGTTTGGATTCTTATTACTACTAACTTGGATTCTATGCCAAATACAACTGTTGTGAATGAATCAGTTCAGTATATGTATTATCCGAGAAGTGAGTACTAAAGAGCCACGTCGATCCATCTCAAATTTTAGTGTGTGATTCATGGAATGAAATTAATTTTAATTTATAATTTGAAAACAAATTTATAAGTTGGATAATATGATACATTTCTATCATACCTTGCTGGAATTTGGGACCAACTTCTGCAGAGTCTTCATTCTTTGATTGATCTTGTCTCTTCTTTTCTGAAGCATTAATTAATGTAAACATAGTTGAAATAATCACTGGACTTACAACTTTTCAATTGGAACGTTGATAATTAGATCAACTCTAAGGTTATCACGATGTTTATTTAATTTAGGTACAGAACGGTGGGAATTTAATAATCTACAAAAAAAAAAACATATTTTCCCCTAAAAATAAATTCTTAATTAACTTGGAGAAGCAGAAAAATTTATTTCAAAGGCACAAGTTATTTAATAAAAAAAACCCGTTCATAATTAATTCAAGCGCGGAGACTTACACGTTCAGACTGGTTGTGAATTGCTGCGGCTCTACTCCTCTTTCCATTTCCTTTCTTCTTCTCCTCTTCGGCGTCCCTCTAAATTTTGTAAATTAATAAACAAACGAAAAACCATTAATTTTATTTGAAAATAAAAAAAGAATAGTTCAATCTATCGTCACATGAAAAGAAAAAGAAAAAAGAAAGTACTGTATGATATTTGATTGCTAAAATAATAGTGAATCAAATAATTAAGCACAAAATGAAATAACTAAATTAAGGTGAGAGGAAAAGTCGAAGAGAGATAGAAGTCAAGATTTGACTTGCCTCATTTCTGCTCTGACAAGCGGAGTCATGTTCATCAAGGGTCTTGCCGGAGTGTTTGGCGGCGGAGCTGGCGTTTTCCGGCGACCCAAGAGAAGTAGTAGAGGTAAAGCCGCCGCCGGGGGTGACGACAAGTTCCCGGTCGCACGTGTCGACTGTTCCGAAGGTGGTACTAATGCTGCAGCTCTGTTCACCCGCCGTGGCGGTGGTTCCGCTGACACGTGGAACCCGGGCGTTGCTCGTGGTGGCGGCGCTGCATGAAGCCACATGCGTGGCGGAGCAGCCCATCCCCACCACGCACGTGCCGGATCCCGGCACGTGACGGTCATTCTCGCACTTGTTGTTGTTGTTATTGTTGCATGGGACCAAGGCATCCATGGTGGTCAAACCGAGTGACGAACCGGTGGCTGCCGGCTGCCGATGGTGGTGGTGGCGGTTGTCGAACCACGGCACCAGCTCATTGCCGTCGCAGCTTTGCTGCACGACTTTAGCCTTCCGGTTTGGGAGGGCTTGGTTTACTACCGCCTCAAGAGTTCCCCCGGCCGGAAGTTGTTTTTCCCAAGTATATTTGACGGCCACCGCCGGTGCGGCAGCAGCCACCGCCGATTTACCCCGGGGAAGACCCAATCCTTGCATCGCCAGCTGCCCATTTTGCCACGTCAGCTCCGTCACTTCATAGTCTAACCTGCAAGAAGTATTAGCCCACCACATGAACACACTAAGCTCAAGCAACTCTTAAACGTCTCAGAATAAGAGTCGTGTTTGTTGAAAAAAAAAACGAGAATGATCAGTAAGTAAGTAGTCTTACGTAGGAACATCAGGGGCTAAAGAACTAGAGGAGTTGGAATGAGCACGGAGATTTTGTTGTCTATGGGAATTAGGAAGAGAGTAGTGATTTTCTTCGACATCCCAATTGGGCACACACTGATTCATCTTTTCTCTAATTTTTGGTGGGTGGATTATTGCAAGTTCTTGGAAGGAAATTATTGCCTTTTTATATAAGTCAGATTGAGATGGTTACATGTTTGAATCAAAACAAATTTGGTTGATGATTGATTGTGTTTTTGTGTGGATCATGTGAGATTTGTAAGTGAGGCAGACTAGACAATATAAGACTTGGACTAGACTGAACCGAAAAATGAGAATGGAATTTTTTTCAAGGCAGATGAGTTGTGTGCAATCGAATATAAGAGCTGGAAGCTGGATTTAATAAAGAAGGTGCGGATTTTAGTTGATGGCATAATCGAAAAGTTGTTAGTATAGTGGCGAATTAAGTTTGTAGTGGATTTATTAGGTGAAAAAAAGAAACAATTTATAAATATTAAAAAAGGGCATTAAAACTATATGTACGATGTTTTTATGATTTTTTTAGCAATGTTTTTATACTCTATATAACTATGTATTCGCATCACTATTCATTTCTTGTTTGTGGGCATTTGAATAAACTAATCATTATTATTTTGATCTGTCCATATTCATCAATTTTGTTTCTTAATCAAAAGTCGAAATTAAGAAATTTGATTCTTGTTTTCTTTGTAGGCCCTGAGTTGAGCAGGGACCATAGGTGAGAAAGCCATAAAGGAGAGGGGTGTATCATTTTAAGCGATTTAAGTGGCTACATGATTTTACGAGAACAGCAAAAACATATACTGGTCCATCTTTTTTACTTTATTTTTGCATGAATTAGTAGTAGTACATGACTATCCTATTTATTGTGTTAAATTTAGTCTAACAAAAAAAAAGTAATTATATTGGGATGGAATATGTTTAAGATTTTGAGATTTTCAATTTCTCCCTTAGTCTCAAAAAAAATAATACTATTCCATCTGTCCTAAAATATATACTCCCTCCGTCCCATAATTATTGTCTAGTTTACTAAAATGAAAGATTTTATTTTTGGTCAAACTTAACTATATTTTACCTTAAATAACCGGATATACCCCTACATAAGTAATTGTTTAACCACTAAGATTTTATGGATAATGTTTTTTACTAAAGACAAATGTGTAACTTGATCCATAAAAAGTCAAATTGGACAATAATTTTGGGACGTAGCGAGTATTATGTTTGGATTTTTTACTTGTTGTAGAATTTATACTTAAAAAAATAAAAATTTAATCTTGCCAATTATTTCAAGACGAAAAGAGTATATTGTAATTTGTAAATTATACAACATAAATTTTTGTGGGATGGGGGGCTTATTATTTTCTTTTCCAATTATAATTTAAGCTTTCTGGTTTCCCTTTTTCTAAATTCTAATAATTACATTTTGGCGACTCGTTTTGGATAATATCAAGAGCACCCTCGAGGTATACTCGATCATCTGAAACCACCTCAAGGTATCAGAAATATCAGAATTCCCCCCTTGACCAGCGGGAATTAGAAGTCAAACGGAATCTCCTTTTTTTTTTACTAGTTTTTTTTTAAAACATCATGTACACGACAGTACCGACGTACGTGGCACGGAGCTATTGGCTGGGCGTACGTGGTTTTTGCTGTAATATATAGTTACTCCCACAATCAGAGTCAGATCTCTCCGGTCCGGCGTCTTAAATCGCTTCAGAGGAATTTTAAATTCATTCATCTCCAAATTTCTCCCCAATTCGGAGGATTAAATCTGTCAAAGGTTAGTCGTTCTTCCTTTTATTCCGTCGTAATATCTGCATAGATTCTTGAATTCTCGATCGGTTATAACTATAGTTGGAAAATAAAATTGTGATTTAGACGGTTTTTAGAACGGATCTGGCATGGTTCTTTGGTTAATAGATCTTGAATCTTAATTTTTCCGGATTCTTTTATGAGGTTGTTGTTGGATGATTGTTTGAATTAGAATTCTTCACCGTGGGGAGATGTATTTATTTAATTTTTTTTCTGAGTGAATTAAGTAAATTCAGGCAATTGATATTCCAAAACTTCGAATTGATCTGTGTTCTGAAGTCTGAACTGAAATTGTTGTTTTGCACAAATAAATAGATATGGCTTTGGGAGGAACTGGTCCGCAGAGAGGCACCGCCGCAGCAGCTGCGGCCAACATGAGGCGAAGGAGGACAGGCGGCGGTGGGGCAGCAGCTGCCGGAGGAGCCGGCGGTACGATGTTGCAATTTTACACGGATGATGCACCGGGACTCAAGATTTCCCCCAATGTGGTGCTTGTAATGAGCATTGGTTTCATTGCTTTTGTTGCGATTCTTCATGTCATGGGTAAGCTCTACTTCGTCCGCAGAGAGGCTTAGTTATCAAAATGATACATATATTGCTAGTGCTGGTAGAGGCAGTTTTTGGTGCTTGTAAGGTTTTTAGAATGTATAAGCTGAGGACATCTCTCATTCTTAGTACTCCAAATTTTATTGAAATTTCTATGTAGCTGTTGAATGGCAAAGGTTGTTTACTTGTGAATCTCTTTGTTGAAGAGAGTAACGAGAAATCCAGGAGGGAAGCCATGTTGTTAACTCAATTTGTTCGGTTATCGCTACTAATGTGGATGATCTTTTTCTTTTTAAGCTTCAGAGTTCTTTCTTGTTTGCTTTGCCTTTTGTTACCAAATGGTTTCCAAAATGATTATCTTGTTAGGATTTGTACTTTTAGTATAATTTGTGTTAGAAATGAAAAGCTAAACTGGATAATCATCCCGCCACTATCTTTTTGAGCACCCTCATTCATATGAGCGGAAATGCAAAAAAGTAATCTTTTAACCTTTTTTTTTTGGTACATCTTTTAGTGTGTACGTATGATCTATTTTTACAATGATAGACCGTTTTGATGTGTATGTATAATCTATTTTCATAATGATAGACCACTGGGCAAGAAGGTTAGCATAACAATTTGCGTTGTTAATTCATTTTTTCGGAACAGAGCAACACTTAAATCTTTGATGAATTTCCTATCTTTGATGGATGTTTTTAATTTTCATTCCATTTCTCACCTTAACTATGTCCAGTAAAAAAACAAACGACACTGAGATACTAGATATAATATGATAATGGGATAGAAGTAAATGTATACATTTAATATTTACCAAGAATATTTTATTACTAATTAAACAAAAAGTTTAGGGCATGTTTGTTTCGTTTTCTTAGTGTGTGTTTTTAGGTGTTTTTTGTATTGGGAATGTACAAATGTGTATTAGAAATGTAAAAAAGTATGTTGGAATGGAACAGTTATTATTTAAATATTTTAAAAATATCATAAAAAAAACCTAACAAACAAAACCTTAAAAGACTACTTCGACAATCCAAAAAATTTTCCGCCCCTATTCTCTCCATTTTTTGCCTTTTTCCTCCATATCTTTCAATATGATTTGGTTAATCTTCTTTATACGCTGGGCAACCCCAATTAGTCTTTCAACTTCTTCTTCTTTAAAATAATTTTTTTTTCTTCATATATCAACATAAAGTCCTTAGATAAAGGTGAGTAAATTATTGTATTGAGATAGTCATTGCTTGTTTCTTTCTAAAAATAAATTAATTCTTCATGAGCGTGAAGATTAATCAAATGATTTAGACTTTGACGTTGCTTTTTTTTTAATTTAAATATGGTTCCAGGTTTTATTATATTTGAGTTATTTAAATATATTAAAATTTCGATGTCTTAACATTTAAATTTCGATTCCAAATTTCGTTAGCTGAAGGAAACAAAGTTCATGGATTTATTATCTTAAATTATAACATGTTAATTTATATTTGTCCATTTTTATTTTCTTTTTAATGTTTTTTTTTTAAAATAGTACATGTATATTAATTAGAAGTACTGAAACTATTACAAAGACATGCATTATATGCTAGATTATGTAATTCTTGAACCTTATTCTTGCTAGTTTTAATCAGTTGACGATTCAAAGGTTTAGAATAAAGCTACTAGTAACGAAACTATCTTTTGTACCTCACTTGGGACGAGAGCATTACACATATTAGTCGTCAACATTTCACAATTAGGATTCTTTTTAATGTTACTTCTTATGAAAATTTTAAATTCATTGAAAAAATTATTATTTTTTCCATTCTCTTTGTATATTGAGCCAAAAAAAAATATTGTAATGATAAAATGATTTCACAATTCTTTTATATTTCTAAACAATTTAAAGGAAATTGAAGATTCCTTTAATGAGATTATTATTATGCTATTCTCTTTCCGCACAGAATACACGAATGATGGAATCTAAACATTTTTTGAAACGTCAAATCCCAAAAGAAAGGGAAAAGGTTACTTTATTGCTGTAGCCACCGTTTCCGTTACCTTAAAAGCTATGTTTTTAAAACCGAACTGGATTGGGCGGTCGAATCGATTAGCCGAGAAACCAGAGGCCTCATTGGTCCGGTTTTTAAAATGAACTAGATTTTTAAAAATTTGGTCAAACTTAGTCAAATTCAGACAAAATTACAATTTGACCGGAAACAGATACCTGTTAAACCGGTTTTTCATAAATATTTTTTTAAAAATTAATTTTTAATATTTTTTATTATTATTTTAACCAATTTTCATTAGTTTCGAGAAACAAACTAACTGATCAACCCAATTAATCCACCAATCCAGTCATGTTAACGGTTCACTCTCTGATTTGGTTTTAAAAACATAGCTTAAAAGAACATTCTCATACATACATGTATCTTCAGAAAAACATTGTTTTCTTATAGAATGAAATACAAATCATACTGGCTCTGTTTGGTTGCACTGAATTGGGTCATGGATTGGAATTGAAAGATTATAATACCAAATTACCAACTCTTTTGTTTGGTTAGAGATAAATTTTCGCTTGGAATTTCTATTTTAGATGGGTCTCATTTCTTTGGAAAGAGCTAATAATGGCAATTCCAATAGTAATCGCGGATCGAAATCGGATATAACAGAACAAGTCACTTTTCTTTAAAGTTTTTTTTTTTGGGTACTTTGAGCTCTGGCGGCTGGCGCTTTCTTCTCCTTCTTCTTTTTATTTTATTTCATTTTTTAATTTCTTTCTTCCCTTTGAGCGTTTTTTTTAGTGCTTGGCTATCTTTTTCTTCTTTTTTTTTTATTTTTTTTTTACAATTTTTGTTTTCCATCAGAACCAGGCATTATAGCTCTGTTTCTTCTTTTTTTTTTGGTTTTTTGGTTTTTTGTCTATAACTAGTACTCCCTCCGTCCAATTTAAATTTTTGTTTTTAAATTATTTAAATTGCATAAAAGTGTAAATCCAAACTGGACAATGATTTTGTGAAAGGTGAAATATATATTGTAAATTGACAGGCATGGCACATAATAATTTGATGATTATCAACGAAATCAATCTATTAAAATTAATATACATTGAACAAAATTGATATGTAACTGTATTAGTTTTGAGTTAAATTTGTTTTCTTATGTATGGCACGGTAACCAGCTTAAAACTTTTATGATATTCTTTTTAGAAACTGTTCTGTGTGTGTGTGTATAATATAGAAAAATACATATGAAAACTTGAAAAAAATATTATATAGTTCAAACTTGAAAAATATCTATATGAAAACAGGAAAAATTGAAAAATTGAAAAATATATATATATAAAAACTTGAAAAAAGATGTTATATAGTTCAAAGTTTATATTAATATTACATTTGACATGTTAGTTGTTTGTGTATTGATCGAGATGTTCAAGTATCATATTAATAATCTTTTACGATCAGAAAAAAGATTTTCCATTATTATGTATGTATATAAAAAGTTTTAAAAAATGTAGAAATAGTATTAAATTAGACAACAACAAAGAAGTTCTTAATTTAACATTTCAAGCATTGAAACACAAAATTGGTATTATAATCCAATTTCTTGTCAATTATTTAGATCTACCAGAAGGAATCTCAATACCTTTTCAATTTTACAAGATTGTAATTCTAATTTAATTCTAATTATTTGTAACCAAACGGAGCCTAAGAGAATCTGGCAGTTATAGCAGAATAGAATGATATTTAAGGATAAATTTACTGTGAGAAAAGGATAAATGATATTTACTTTTTGTTCAAATACAGTATAAATCATAGTATTGGAATCATCAAAATCAAATTCTATGAATTAGAAAACTGTCAAATGATCAATAAATTAATGGCTAGTAATATTGTCATATTCTCCAGAGCAAATTTTTCTTGTACTTCCGAAACTGTCCTTAAATTGGTCAAAACCTATCTTCCTAATTATCTCTCAAATCTTCGGTAATCTCCGGTAATCTTAAACATCTCTCGCTCCCTCTGCGTCACCCCTCCCTTCCTCTACAGAATTAATATACTCTCTCCGGCGATTGTAAATCAAAGGTCTTTAGTTTTCCTTTAATTATTTGGTTATTGGTTTGATCACTAGCTAATTCTTTCTCCTAACCTTCTGTGGCCAGAGGACTCTTTAGAATTGGTATTGGACGCCACAAGCAAAGAAATAATTGAGTCATAGTATGTGTGGATAATCCGTGTGCTTCAATTTAATTGGTCCATTCAAATGGTGGAATTTTATTTAATTCCCTTTTATTATTGCTTTGAGGGATTAAAATCAGTTGTTTGAGAAAAGGTAGAAATTGGTTTGGAGACTGATTTTGAGAACATTAATGCCAGTTCTCAAGACTTATTATCTAACAGGAGCGGTTCGTGGAAATTAATCATAAAAGGATTGTGCATTATCTTTACCAACTTCAGATCCTTAAAAACATGGATTGAAGAATTCTGCTACAGGTTTGAATTCTGCAAGCTATGGTCCAAGGATGTCCTCCTCTTCAGAGAATTATTCTTGTCATTTGTGATAGCTCTTTAATCTACATCCTACTTATTGTATTCTCTCTTCAATCAATTCTGTTCCATGAAAATAGTGTTTCTCATACTGGGGGGGAAAAAAAAAGAAAAAAACCTTCTCGTAATCTAAAGAGGGACTAAACGAGAAATAATGATTAAATATATTAAGGGCAAATTTGGTAAGTAATGTAATATTTGCTCTGAAAGCTAAAAACTGCACTGGCAATATCATTAGACTAAATTAATAAATTTCAAAGGATATTTCTATCTTTTTGTAATTAATTTTATTAACATTATTTCTTATTTTAATTTTTACTTCCTCCGTCTCAAAATTTTTTGCTCGGTTTGAGATTTCACTTTTAGTACAATTTAAACTAAAAATAAATACTCAAAGTGGACCATAATTTTGGGACTGAAGGAATATTTGCTAAAAAATATTTCAATGATACTTTTACCCACGGAGGCTGACTCTAAATGTACAAAATAAGGATTTTGATCAGATATTTGAAAGAGTTTTTATAATGAGTTTAACAAGCCTCACGATCCAATATGCGCAGTAGCTTGAAATATATTACATCATCTTCTACATGGCATTCTGAAGTTTCATTTGCCTTTTACACCCGGATATCCCTAACACAAGTTGATCAAGATTAGTCCTACAAACAGCCTAGAATATCCCACAGTTTTAATGCATGTTATCAGGTATGCCACCATCTTCCACAGGCTTAGGGCCCCCACAAGATCTTGAAACTGACTCGAAGAGTTTCTCAATCTCCGGTGCACACCTTGTGAAACCACGGCTCCAGAAGTTGTATCGAGGATTCTGATTTACAGATAGTGCAATGGTAAACAAGTGATTATTGGACAGGCTATCAGGGGAAAAAGGAAAGGATGGAAAAAAAAGACCCTCAAGGAGGAAAAAGTACCTTTATAAGCTCAATGAAAGTAATCAACAAGCCCCATGGGTGAGGTCGATTCACAATCAGCCGCTCTAACAAAACTCGGGTGATTTGTTCCTGGATCATTTCCTGGAAGAAGTACCAAAATTTTCATTGATGTTCACATTCAGGCCAATTTAGCATCGCATAAAAAAAAATCACTTTGTGAAGAACTTGTGACTGCCACAGGCAGCTTAACAATGGACGTTGGAATAGTTTTACAAAAAAATGGTTGTCCATCAGCCAAATAAATGATTCTGCCATAGAAAAGGATTCCTACTAACTTTTCCTTGACCCAGGCCCAAAATTTTCATTAAATACTTGGAACTAAGATAATGGAAAAGACATAAAACAGCATATGTATTTGTAAAAGGCTTGAAATCTTAGATAGCATGTCTGAGTTCAGCATGGTTAAGACAAGTAGGCATAACGAGGAAAAAATGCTAACCTGATTTGATTCTGCAAAAAGGTAGAGCAGGACGAAAGAGAAGTAATGGGTGTGGTTGTTTGGATAACGCAACTGATTAGCAGCCGCATTCAAGAATAAATAACGCCCCTCGGTATCAAGATCCACTATCAGTGCCTGGAAAATGTCCAGTGCAGCACCAACTAGGAAAACAGCAAGTGGAACACTACTGGCCATAGATTGTCCAGAAGGTGGTGTTCTTGCCTGCAGCTGCTGTATGGCCTGCCACATTGGGTCCAAACAAATGTCATTTAAAGGCCAACAAAATAAAGGAGGGAGCGGGTTCAAAGTTCACTTGAACTTACTTGCTGGCCAACATAAAGCACGAGTGAGTTGATCAGCGGAGCATTATAACGAGTCCCAGCTCTGGCAGCATCACTTGGGGAAAGCAGAAGTTTCTGTTTCAACTCACTCAGAAAGGGAGACCCTTGTGGTCTTGTCTGCAGCATAGATGAACACGGAAAAAATTTCAAATGAGAAAAGGTAGGATGATAAAAGAACCACTTAAAAGTAAATGCCCCTTCGAAGTTCTGATACAAAGTGAAAAAATGCTCTCAGCACAACAAACCTTCTATACAAAAATATAGGGAGGAAAATGAGCTGAACGTTACCTTAAGATACTCGTCTATATCATTCTTCATGAGCTTTAATTTAAGGGCACCATCAACATCGGAGAGAATGCGCGGCGATTGACTAATCTCCGCCAGTAGATCAATCTATGAATTGAAACATTGTGTTAGACACATTAAATTCATGCAACAAACTAGTACAAGATAAATATGGAAAACTTGATGCGTAACCTACTACTCCACCCAGCCTAGTTTGGATTTATGTCACACGCAGCTCAAGTAACAGATTATGTTGCAGTTGTCCCTTGAGAGCAGGAGTTAGATTAACCCCAATGCTATCGGACTCCAAAAAGTATAATCAACATATACTCATTCTTAATAAATTTGGTGGCGGGTCAAAAAACAGTTATTGGCAGCTTCGGCTATAACCCATCAGTTAAATGTTAATCTATATTAAGACCAAACAATGGAGTGAGCTGATTCACCCATTTACTGCCTCAGGAACAAAAAAATCATCAAGAATCAAACTGCAAACCTTCAAGTTTGGTGTGGAGGGATCAGGTAGCCTCATATTGCGAGGAAAAGCACTGAGTATAATATTGCGCATCTGAATGCAACTAGGGGGAATGACGTCACAGAAGCTGAAATGGTAATCACAAAGGAACTCCGGAAAGTCATGAAGTAGCACCAGCAACACCCTGAGTGTCCCCTTATAGAGAAAATGTATCTAAAAGCAAACACAGATGCAAAAAACATGGATCACTTTCTGAGGGAAATTAAATTCATAATCTAAGTGCTTGCTGGCAAGCCTAACCGGTTCGGTAAGCTCAGCATTTCTCAGGAAAGGCTCCATGAACTGGAACAAGTCAACCAGCAAGCGCTGAATGTGAGGCCACCCTTTTTGACCATTACCAGTGAGTAACTTTGGCATGAAGCTTCTATGGCTCACCAGCTCAAGCCACACAAAGCTACAAGAAACATGCTATATTAGCCTAAGGAACAAAGATTTATACACCAATAGCAACAATCTTATCTGATGACATTGCTTAGGCCAAGTTAATCAATAAAAATACAAGCGTAAAAATCTACTGGTCTTGCAGACAAACTGAACAATTTCACAGAATCTAAGCTCAAACTGTTAGCAACAACCTCCTGAGCATAAAGGTTTTAGAAACAAAGGCCAACCTGAATCCAGGAACTTTAAGAGGTTGCAGAGCGTGAAAGGCATTTGCTAAAGCAGTCAACACCTACAGAAAGAAAGGCCAAAATTAGCTCACGAAGACACTGAAGTCATCACATCAACAGCAAATCGCATTACCTGAAAGTTTGCACCATCAAAAGAAGGATCCAGAGAACACAAATCCAGGATCCAGTTCAAAAACAGCCTAAAATATGGTCTCGAATTAAAGGAAGTTTTCTTCTCCTCAGCATCCTTCTGAATGAACTTCACAGTCACAGCAAGGACCTGTGCAAAATGAAGTGTACAACAGATTTTAAGCTTTGCCAGACTATGAAATGGAACTTGGAAAGGAAATGTTGAGAGACACACCTTAGAAAGAAGATAAAGTTTGCTAGGACTTTGGTCTACGGGACAAAACTAAAAAAGGGAAACAGTCAATACAAAGTTCAATTTGAGAATCTAAACCAACAGCCCAAGAGAAAAATCCTGAAGGAAAAATGAGTTCCACCTTCAGAACCGAATAAACTAATTTGGCATAGATGTCAATGGCAAGAAATGACAAAGGTTGCCCTGGATGTGATTGAGCAGGAGCAGCTCCCTTCGCCTCCGATGATAAACAATGTGAAACCGATAATTCCTGACAAAAAATAACCAAAAATTATACTTTATATTCAAACAATGAACTTCAGAGAAAAAGAATAAGAAAAAGGAAAAACAAAAAAAAAAAAGAGACACAAAAGGAAATTACTGTTAGCAAGCGGAAGAAGCGATCGGAGGTATCATCCCCTTTAAGTAGGCCATTCTGATGTAACTGTAAAATATAATGGGCACAAGCTGCATCATTGACCCCAGGAATCTCACAAAGCCGATACCAATCTTTAAACAGCATTTGAACCTAACAAGGGCAACAAGCACAAGAAGATCATCATATTTATGCCCAATTATGACAAGGTAGAAATATAACTTTCATAATTCATCACATTCCAGAGAAATATGTATTGCATTCAATGAAACATATTTCTGCTTAGCAACTATCAATCAACTGAACTTCATTAAACCACAACTCAACTAAAGTGCATTAGTATTAAAACGACGCACATCAATGCCAAATGCCAGATAAGAAACTGATTTAATGAATCAGTGTGTAATCAGAAGCACAAAAATATTAACATAAAAATCATTAAAATACAGAGGCCAAATGAAAATGTTTCCATAATCAGACATCAACAGAAGTTCGCTAAAAAGCAAATTAAAGTGTAGTCAATTGGAACTTGTTCTGTCCAAACTGATAAGTGCAAAAGACGCGCGTAGCTGCGAGATGATCTATATTTGGAAAGCACAAGAAGCACAAAGAACCAAATAAAGTTTGATGACACTAAACCATTATACTGAGTTAACAAATTTAGCATCACAATATACTCCATAAGCCCATTTATGATGCAAGCTTACCAACAAAAAACTAAGTTCAACCCAATTACTAGTTTCCCACCAACATATAAATAACTAAAAATAGAGGCAATGGAAAGGCTACTTCCGCTAATGTAAATAAGTATATTTGTCTTATAAAACAACTGGCATCTTTACAAAAATAGAGCGCCTAAATGTAACAACAAGAAGCTTCAGAGCCTGAATGCAACAACAAGAAGAGGCTTCATCCAGGCAAAAGAGAGAAAATTTATCAGATTGCAATACTAGTTCAGACAGCTACTCCAGACAGGCAAACTCCATGCATGAATCAAAACTCATGATGGCTTAAACAAATTTATCAGAATGCAATACCAGTTCAGACAGCTATTCCAGACAGGCAACCATCTAGATGAATCTCCGCATGAATCAAAACTCGTGATGGCTTAAACAAACGTAGGTTTCACTCATCAATTGGTTCTCCCCAATACAATTGCATGAAAAACATGCAGCGTTGCAGTTATATTCAGGATACTATATCATCAATATTAAAGAAACACAAAAAGCTAGTAACAAAATGTAACCACCACAAGATGATCTATCTAGTCGTAAGCCACAAACGGAGTAACAAAATCAAGCATTACAATATGATCAACTCATAATAACAACGATTTGAGATCATAGAAACCAGAAAAAGACACTAGCAGTACCTGTTCTCGAAAGCCGGCAGGATCAGGCTCAACAGGATCTGTGCCGCCATTATACTCCTCCCTGATGACAGCAGGGGGTCCTGTACCCTGTCCCAGATGAAAAAATATATATCAAACACTTGAAGAATGAAGAAGAAATATACGAAGATCAAAAACAATCTTCAGCAACCTTTTTCTCTCGACCCAGTCCACTGCCGTCATCCTTTCCGATAGAAGAAACACCAGGCAAATTATTAGCAGTAGCTGGGTTCTTTGCAATCTCAACAAGCTGCTGTAAAGATTCAGGAGATCCTGGCCTAGCAGCCACCTGTGCAACCTTAAATGATTAGCATTTCAACATGCAATGGTTAGATGTATTCAACAAAAAACATGACAAAGGGCATGCCTTTGCTAGTGCATCAACCAGATTATGCAGCTCTGACACAACTCTGGAATCATTAATAAGCAGCGTTTGGATAAGAGAAATGGCGAACTCAGTTGCAGCCTCTGCATTTTGAACATAATGGTTAATCACATAATTTCTTGCGTCAAAAATCAGCAGACCAGAGTTAAAATCACATACTGTTTCTTCCACCATCAAGAAACTTAGCCATCTGTACATTATACTCTGCCAGATTTAGTAATTCACTTCTGATGAGACCAACAGTAATATCTTTATTGAACTTCCGGTCTTCTTCAGAGTACACCACCTGCCAACAATTAAGACATATTAATCTGCAATGGTCATGGGAGCTTCCCTCTACCCAAAATTTCTTTTTCCCTTTGCAGAATGATAAAGAGGGATCACTGTTTTGAAAAAGTAAACAACAAAACTGCAAGTATATTAGTCCTTTGGCCATGGCGTACCTACAAGTTCACATCAAACAACAGGCAAGTAGTCCATTTACCTCACAACTGTACTGAAAATTTACTAAATAGTACAGGAACACAAACTCTGACCAGCAAACATGAACACAATCTTAAGGCATTTTGATCGAAAACACAAACGAAGACAAATGCAAAAATCCTTCAGATCATTGAGATTACGAACCACAAAAGGCATTGTTGGCATCTCATATGTTTGAACCAGCAACAACACATTATTCAGACGTTTTCACAGAAATAAACTATTTAAAAGACTACGTAGCAGAAGGCATCTCAGAATAAGGAAAAGATGCAAGATTTCCAACCACATAAAAACCAAACACAACAGGAGTAACTACAGAGTATCTGATGATCTGATTCACTTCCCAGGCAGTTTTAGCCTAAGCATCCATGCAGTATCCTCATAAATAAATGAAAAACAAAATCCATCATCAAAATCAAAAGAATAATGCCCCCTCAACTATAGACCATAATAAATAATCACAACACCTGAAACATGTTATTATCCATGATGAGATATCAAAAACATTTTGCTCATTTGGTGATTGGAAACTTACCCAGCTAGTAAGTTCCTTGACAACAAGCTTGCTCACATCACGAATTGCTGCCAAGATAGCAAGATGAGCACTGACATGCGCCATATTGGATGCATTTTCATACAGAGCCTTGAAAGCCTTGCATCAAAGATAAAGGAAAAATAAGGACATTGACCATGTACATCAACGTTAATATTCAAGGTAAATACCACACCTTTTGAGCCACTGCCAATGCAGCTGCATCTCGCTCTAGGCATCTAAGGATTATCGTCGGAACTTCAGCAATTAAACCCTGGCAAAGCAAAAAGAAGAAAAGTAATTCCTGATGCACAGAATGCAGTTGGCAAGCAAACAGAAGGTTGATCAGGAGAGCGCATTGCTTTAGAGATTTCTAAGATACAGTAGCTAACACATTCTATTAGTATCAGCAGATTCACGTTTATTTTACTGCTAATTGAAAAATAATTTTCAATTGTTCTTCCATTAAGGTCATACCCGACCCTGGCAAAGCAAAAAGAAGAAAGTTAATTCTTGATGCACAGAACGCAGTTGGCAAGCAAACAGAAAGTTGATTAGGAGAGCGCATTGCTTTAGAGATTTCTAAGATACAGTAGCTAACACATTCTATTAGTATCTGCAGATTCACGTTTATTTTACTGCTAATCGAAAAATAATTTTCAATTGTTCTTTCATTAAGGTCATACCCGACCCGATAATAATACCAGATTTACTTCGGAAAGTTATTTTATCAATCTTACAAGTAAATTTGTTTTTTGCAAACATTAGCTTTATTTATGTTGCAATTTCCAGGAAATAATTATATAATTAGAGCTATCTAGAACTTGTAGAGGGAAAAGTACCTGAATCTCTGATTCTTTAGCATCAGTGGCCAATAGGTTTTCAAGCTGGGACAAATTAAGGACATCATCATATCAGAAAGGTTGTATTGAAAATAAAGTCCAAGAGAACCACCTCATCTTCCAGAAAAGAATACCAAAAACTACAAATGTTCAAGTAAGATAAAATTTGAAAACCACGAGCAGGTAATTATCCTAAATGCAGTGATGTAGCTAGTATATCATGCACACGCTATGAAAGTATAGGGAAGTCATTTACTCAGAAATAAAATGAGATAATTATATTACCTGTCCTCCGCCCCCAAAAAAATATGTATATATATATATATATATATATTCCACATTGAGTTTTTATAGTTGAACTAAAAATAGTACTAATTTCAAAACTCAATGTGGACTATTTTTCAAGAAAGAGGGAGTAACTAATAAGGAGATTTCCTACATAGAATTTGTTTAAATAGCAGGAGAAGCTTCAAATAATAGTTCACCCATGATCTAGCCTAAAGACGCCAATAAAATACTGACAAGATGCAGAACTCAAGAAAATAAAGATAACACAAGAGAGAAGAAAAAGGTATCTCCAAAACCTTCTCTGAAATAATCTGGTATTTTTCTAGCACATCCCCAGTATTGAACAAGGGCTCTGGTGCGCTACTTCCTGGGCGCTCTGGAACTGAAGACTGAGCTATTCCCGGTTCCTGTAAGGAAAATGTTATCAATAATGAGATGAGGTGCTAGTGAAATAACCATAAAAACACAGATAACTAGACTTCCTTACCTTAGCAACATTAACTGGTTCTGACAGCTGTGGTTCAGCGGGAACTGCCGGGAAAGATGCAGCAAGATTTTCAGTTTCAGGACTTTGTGGACTGACCATATCTCCTATTCCCACATGAGCTGTAGAGGTACTGATGCAAAGGAGGGAGAAAAGCGTGAATCACTTGCATAGAACAAACTCATCCAAAAACTAGATTCTAAGAAAAGCACATAGATTTAAAACCTTTGAGTTTGGGTCAAACTTGTATCTAGTTCATCAGGGGTGAAACCAAGTGGTGGCTGACCAGAAACAGTCCCAGAGCTTATGGTTCCCATGGGATACATAGCAGTACTCATCTGCCCAGAAGTCAGCCTGGAAACACTACCACTAACAGATGTTGATGAAGGACCAACAGGCACAGCAGTTGAGCTCAGACTAGATTGGTTTTGCCAAGGTAACCTCACGAAATCCTGCAAAGACGACAAGTCACCTGTTTAAGCCATATGAAGAAGACCAACTTCGTCTCTTTAAGGAACAACAATTTACCTCGTAAACTCGTTGCTGAGAATGGGATAAGCGGCCAGGTTTAGGACGAAGAGCCTCTGGTAAACCACCAATGTAGAGAGTGGATTCAAAATATCCAGGGCCAACAGCCTCTCTTTGTTTCCTTCTTATTGCAAGCTGATGCGCCATTTCTCCATCAATGGTTTGCAAAGCCTGCGCAGGGTATCAAACAGAGATGACCAACCGAAAATTGGGGAGAAGAAAAGATAAGAAAATGATCAGATAAAATCCATTGAAGCTAAATGCCAACATAAAATATAGTTTTGCCAATATGGAGTTACAAACATAATTAGCTAACCCACTCACAAAGGCAACGTAAGATGAATACAGAGAAGTATCACCAGAAACATCATCAATCACAAGACAACTCAACAGCAGTGATTTAACAGCTTGTTCACATGTATGATTATCCGTCAATGTTGCAAATATTGCCCCCCATTTTCATAATGAAGACTACCTTCAGCCAAAAGATACCCCAGCACATAAAAGCTAATATAATGCCAGCGGAAGAGGTAATGATATGAAGAATGAATGCGCAAAGTACTACAAGTTACTGGATTCATACCCAAGGTCAACGGGTACTATTACCTCAGCTATATGTAAATAGACAAACATTCAATGCAAAAAATTCTAGAAGGCGTGCAAGCAGGATAAAAATAAATGGCCAAATCCAAACATACACCACGAGGATCACATACTGACCTTCTCTGTAGCAGCTTGTTCAATCATTGCACAACCAAGATCTACATTGTCATTGGTCACAATCAGAACGGCTTGCTCAAGAAGGTCACTCGAAACATTCAAGACCTGGAGTGAACTCCTGAGCTGACTTGATATAGAAGCTCGCAAGGGTTCCTACATTAAGCATCAAGGGCAGGTATCATAAGGGTCCCCTTATTTGTACAAATACAATAGAAAGTACTAGCAGGGCAGCACAAAGAAACACCGCCAATCTTTATTTCTACCTTGCATGTAACATGAGCTAAACTTCCGGCCAGACTTGCAACCATAAGATGGGCTGCAGTAAGTATGCGGGTTTCATCCGTCTCCATGGCATAGTCCTACCTCAGAAAATATTTTCCAATGCGTTAATTTTTTTCAACAACAAGACTGCTTCATAATAGTAATAAAACAACAAAAGAATATTAAAACTCAAACAGCAGTAAAACCTTCAAAACAAGTTCTTTAGTCGTTTGAGTTGCTATAGAGACGCTACGCTGCTTGATGTTAGAAACTATCTCCTTGACTGCTTGATCAATTGCCATCGGAAGAATCCTGCAGCAATGGAATAGTTTGAAGTCTTAATATAATCACCTACATAGAATGCTTAAAACAATGAATTTCAAAAATCTTCTAACCTCTGAACATGCAGGCTTAAATTATGAAGCTTTGGATTAACCACAATTAGCTGCTCAATATTAGATGGCGGAGCATTAAGCTGCAAAAGACAACTGATACATTACTTAAAAAACCGATATGAGAAACATTAATCATAAAAAATGGCACAGACCTGACTCACAGAGAACGGAGATGGCCCAGGCAAAAGACTAGAGGGAGGAAGTTGATCGGGCAACCCCACAGCTGGCAGCACCTTATCATCTTCAGGTGTTCCAGGTTGAGCAAACTGAAAAAAAAAAGGATTTTAATTCTTCTTATGATTATATCGACTAATACTGATATCTTTTCAGAGCATAAGAAACAAACAAAAACCTGGGTCAACACTCGCGGATGAGCAGCAGGGTGAACCTGACCAGGTACATCAGGTGGCAGGTCAACTTTATTTATGGGCGGTACTTTCACTTCACCGCCTATCTGTTGGGAAGATGCAGCATCTTTGATAGAAAAATCAGGATTGCCTTCAACTTCTCTCACTCTGGCTTTGAGAAGAGAAGTTGGAGGTACATCTTTCAGATCGACACCCAAAGTCTTGAAAAGGACCTGAAATGCAAGACATATCAGGAATTGAGCTCAAGAAATTCTGCAGTATGGACAGCACAATCAACAATAATGCTAGTGTACGCACACACACGCACGCACATACCTCGATGTCAAACTTGAGATTCATTTTCAAATTTGGCATAGCGTAAATCTCAGCAAGCAATCCAAGAATTCCCATCGTCCAAGGGTTAGGAGGTTGGTATGCTATACTACTTTGACATGGTTCTAGAACCTGGCCAAGCAATATAAAAGACTTCAAAATGCCTAAACAAAAAAAAAAAAAAGAAAAAAGAAAAGGAGAAGTCACAGCAAGAAACAGTTAATACTATGCCGCAAGCATATTACCTTGGAGGTGAAGGGAATTACTGCAATCATCAATCCTTTCTCATATGCCTACATGCCGAAAGGGTAAATAAGCACCATATAACCGTTAAAAAGGGTAAAGCTGAATTGCAGAGGAACCCAAGAGGTACCTCCATGATCAGAGATTTGGGATCAATCTCTCTAGCCCTTAATACTTGATTCCTGCCAATTGTAATCTTCCCCAGCCAGCTTCCAAGGTTTTTCAGCAACGAACGCTCTTCCGAACTTGACTTTATAAGCTCCGAGCCCAAAAGAACCTGAAACCATGTGAGCATATTGAACATGAGAACCTGTCAATATCAAGCTGATACTGATGGAAAATGTATAACATCTTAAACCTTGCAATTCTCATAGGTTGCTTGCACTATCTCTTTATGCAAAGCCCTTGAATTCACTTTGTCCAAGAACTTCAAGTACAAGTCATGGAAGTTCGGCTCGATGCTCGCTCTACCACATAAAAGCAGAAAACACCAATAAACCACAAAATTGAAGGGTGAACTTTAAAGAATGCAACTCAAATGGCATAAACAATCCACGAGGAAATTCACAATCCACGAGGAAATTCACTATACACCACAACAACAAAGGTGCCCAACCTTTTCATCACCATGTACTGCGCAAACCAGGGATAGAACTGCTCTTGCAAAATCTCAGTGAACTCTTTGGCTTTAGCTTCCACATTTGCAGCGGATAAATTATTAATAATAAATGAAATCTTATCCTGAACTTCTGAAGCTGGTACCTGCACATAGACAGATTCAAAGTCAAGCATCCTTTTTTAGTCAAATATTAAGGTTAAAAAAACGTTGAAACTGGGATAGTTTTACAGAGCAATATCATAATCAGTCCAAAGCAGGAATAGTAAACCCTGGTACAAATTAGACGCAGCTGAAGAATAGGGCAGCAGTTTATAGCAAAGCATATTCCAAAACACTAGCAAACACATGAAACACCAACAAGTTTCCCTACTAAAAGGACCACAACAATTAATTCCCGTATAAGATGAAGAACATGGAGATTACCTAGGAACTTCCAAAGTTATCAGAACTTTCAAAGATAAGACATGCATGAAAAATCCTAGGCAAAATAACCTTTTCTGCATGAATGCTTTCAATCTAACTAAATTCCTCTCTTTCTCATACTCCATTTACTGAAGCAAATTGATAGCTTCCGTGAAATACCAATTATCTTAAAACAGCAAAATAGATCAAGGGTAAACTTCAGCAGAAAGACAAAAATACTGACTAATCATACCTCTATTTGAGTGTCTCTCCTCTCTGCAGCAGCAACAAGTGTTTCAATATTCAAAGCAGAGCCAAACCCTAGGAAAAGGAACCAAGAGTCAAATAATGACACATGGCTGGTTTATTATAAATTAAACTAAAATCCTAAATAGGCTACACGAAAAAATACGCAACAAAACAGAAGAAATGCAACAAAGGTAAGGAAAAAAAAACATACTCTGGCTACGGACTGCACGAGCAACACCAGAAGATGAATGCTGAGCTAACGCATTTGATACAAGTTGTGACTGCATGATTTACACATAAAGTGAGATTGTTCATTTTCAACAGGCACCAAAGATATTTTCAGAACAAAAATGAATTATGTACGGTATTACCTTCGCGATGCTAGACGTATCACTTCCCAGAGGAACAGACTGACCTCCAGAAGGTGCAACTGGTTTCAAGTAAGACGTCACAATGGCAAGGGGTTTCCTCTCATCTTGTGAAAATTGCGACCTCTGCGGCAGTAGGGTAGAAGAAACTTGAAGCCCTTGCTGGGTGGAACCAGATCCAACCATTGAGAAAGACGAGCTAGACACCTAAACCCAAAACAAAACATTAACTGAGCAGACGAAATAGATGTACCATGAAATTTATGCAGGATCCAGACTTCAAGGCTGGGGGGAAAATCACAACCAAGGTAGGTAGATGATCAAGAAAATATTAGAAAATACCTCAACACTTGTACCAGATGTCTGCATAGAACCATGTTGATCATTAGGGGCACCTTGTACTGCATCTGATTCTGAATGTGTAGCAGAAATACGTACAAGTGCCCGTTCAATAAAAGCAACAAGCTCTGGATGACTAACACGAAGATGAGATATCTGTAAGATATGATTGCAGTACTGCGGCCACTCAATCATCCGCTCCACAAACTGCTCCAGAGCCTTAGTGCCAAAGACAAACATCTGCATACACACAGATCTTATCAGAACCCAACATCATGTAGTCCTTCACAAAACAAACACAAAAAAAAAAGGTACCTTTGAATCTGCGGGTTTGCGTAGTGCATCCAAAACACCACGAAGGGCTATACCAAGAGTGAGATGAGTCACAAGTTGATGCTTTATGAGGGAACCTACAAATACCAACAGAAGAGAATATCACAAATAAATTAACTGAAGTTCACATAAAAAACTGACGGGGGTGATATTCAGAGCTCAGAGTAAATGTAAACTAAATAAAACCGGCTAGCCAGAAAACTCTAGAGCTGAACTGGACAGAAACACCAAACTGTTTTGGTACTTTTTTAATCAAACATTTAGTCACCCGCAGTAAAAGAAAATGAACGTTGTCCACATCTTGCTCGTGCCCAGATATTGATCAGACTCCAATTAATGCACATGGTCCTTCTTTATCAAAATATTTACAAAGGAAACAACATAGATCAACATATATAATCAGAAAAATGCTTGAAGTCCCACTTTCCATCCACAAACGACAACCTCACCATCTACTTTCATCACTCAAAATCCATCTATTAAGTGAAAAAATACCAGTCGTATCATTTTTAAAAGCTCTTTCTGAACACCTATGCCCCCACAAGTCTCTTACATTACAACATCAATCATGCAAGGGACCTCTGAAGACATTTCCTCAGCACGTAATCACAAATCAAAGCACGGCTAAAGAAATCCAAGCAAAATCAGTGAAGGTTTGACAGATATAAAATCCTTTACATAATCAATACAAAAAACTCAACCAAAAAAAAGAAAGTAACGTATGAAACAAAAGCATGGCAGTCCAAAGACTTCTCTATAGAAAAAGCAAATATTGCTACAACAATAATGAATTAATTAAATTTCCAACATATTTTCAATGGTGAAGCATCAAATATGCAACAGTAAGATTACTTAATAATCACCTTTAACAGAATTTGGTAGTGCCGTCGCAGTGCACAAATCATAAAGAACTAAATAAGAACATATTTAAAAATGAAGGTAAAAAAAAGAATCGATATCAGAAACTATAAAATCTGTAAAGCCTCACCAAAAAGAATTGCAGCAATTTTCAGTTGCCGTTCCGGATATTTGGAGAAAAACTTGTATTCTTCAAATAAATTAGCAATCATACACTCGAAAATTGATTGCTCCCTGAAAGACACAACAGAAATCCACTGATAAAAACATTCATTTTTACAAAGCAACACGCTGGTTAAATGATGATCACATAACATAACAACATTCCTGCGGAAAAATAAAAAATCTCCTAAAAGTTTGAATATGAGATTTCTAGTAATGTTGAGACCAGAGCAACATCCGATGTAAGGAAAAAAAAATAGCTCATGGGCTCTTTATGAGAGCAAAAGCAAGAACTAAAGCTTTTTTTTAAACCAGAAATGTGAATATAACAGAAGACAGGTTATATAGATGAGATCAAATGAATGTGTTAACATTCTGTTTGAAAAAAAATTAAATAAAATTAGTGCATTTGTTTAATAAAAAATGTAAGTGGTTACGTTGGAATCACAAAAAGGCGTATTCCAAAGTGAAAAAAAAAATAATATTAATGAGTAAAAAATAGAACGCGCACAGTGGAAGGTTATACAAACCAAATGTAACAAACTTAGACAACCTTTTCTCGGGGGATTCTTTGAAACGAGATAGCATTTGAATCATATCATCAATTGTCAGCTGGCCAGAAAACATTTGATGGAAGTACGAGTTGGCTTCAGACTCTATGTCATCAGCATAACCATCACTTGCAGATGAATCAGCACCCACACCATTTCTAGGTCTACTATTAGCATGCTTATATGATACATGCAATTTTTCCAATTCCTCAGACAAGTGGCTGGAGGATAACACGCCGGGGTTTGCTTGAAGGACCTACAGAGCGAAACTCTCAGTAAAGCTCTAATCATGGAGTTTGTAAATACTTGCTTCAAAACTATAATTGACATCAAACCTTTAGAAAGATGGAAGATGTCTCTGAAAAACATTCCACAAAGCACCAGAATGTTGAAAACGGTTACCAGAAGCTTCCTGAGCACCAAGCTGAACTTCTTTAAGAAATCTCAGGCACTCCTGAAATCGATAAAATTGTTTCCAAGTAAAACCCAGTTTTCATATTGAGAACATACATAAATTAGAATGTGTTGAATACAACAATCAAGGTTCAAAACCAGCACCTTGCCGTTAACATCGTAAACTCTAATTACCTCCACAAAAAGGCCCCCCCCCCCTCTCTCTTCCCACCAACCCCCAAAAAAAAAGCAAAATGAACACTGTAAATAAACTAATCATTGGATTCATTAACGCTAAAATTGTAAAATGAAAAAAGAATAGCTACCTCATAGAATGCATCCTTATATGTGGTCAAGTTATTGCTCACCCACTTCTCTAAATCTATGGATTCCCTTCTCGAAGCAACAGCAACAAGTCTAATGGCAGAGCAAGAAGGAATCATATCCAGTACTTGAGGTAGAATCTGAAGAGAAAAACAAATCTATCAATAACCTCAAAGGAATATATTGAAGAACAATAAAAAGTGAGAAAACAAAATTTGAAACAGCGTCAATACTAGTATCCTCAACATTAAGATATTGCCAAATAGCTACCAGGTAGTCTGATATTTAAGAATCAGTGAAATGTGAAACCAGGCATCGTGGCTACTTAGGCATCATGTCACCTAAGTGGCCGTTACATACGGCAAAAAGAATGAGATAGTGGTTGCAGTTGTAACTTGCATATTTATAGACATACAGCTTCGGGTTGTAATTTACCAAAGTACTATAACCCTCGAGGAAAACAATAAAAACAGGATTAGCTTGGAAAATTCTTGTAACCAACACAGTGAACCAACAAACCTTTCAAAGGCCAAAAGTCAATAAAAACAAAATGAAAATATCATCACCTCGACGCAATTCAAAAACAGAGCCGAAACATACTTCACCACAAAAATGTGCAAAATCCTAGAAGGTGTCTTGCTAGCGTAGACCAACGTACAAGTAACACATTGCATAAATTAACTCAAAGAATACTTTCACCGAGCAGGATTTAACAAAAAAAATAACGAAATATGTTTCTCAACTTTCAGCAAAAAGGAACAAAGTAAATTAAATCTAACCTTCAGCTCCAGGCAGGATTCCAAAACCCTTGTCACATTCTCTTGATCAGTATTAATAGCATCAGCAAATCCCCACAAAAGCAAGCCAGGGTTAACATGCCACAAGTTATGAAGTATAGAGTTCCCAGAAGGATTCTTAATTACAATTGGAAACAGCACTGAAGCCACCTCCTTCTGGATGAGATTATATGCAGTCTACAAATGGGGAAGCAAGGGATTACAAAGAAAACTAGATGAGCAAAGAAATTTAGACAAACAGAAGAGATATATCTTACGTTAACCTTAGCCACCCCAAGAAGCAAAATTTCAGGACACTGCTTAAGAGGATATTCAAGAATGGACCGCACAGTGGTTGCATGACCCCTCTCAGCAAGCTGGCATAGGACCTCCAAAAGATCAATGCATAACCATGCATGATTTGAGTGCCCAGGTTGAAACTTGTGACCATTTACAACATCAAGGTAAGCCTGCTCAAAAAGCACATCAGTTCATAACAGCATATAAGCCTGAACACTTCTTTAACAAGAAGAATAGTAACATACCAATTGCCTCTCAGAATGTGCAAAGGTAAATACTTCAGGTGGGGCCACAACAGCATACTTGATAAAAGACAGCTGTCCCTCAGCATTCATCCACACTGAGCGACAAACAGCATGGAGAGGAAAGGGTTCCTACAGCATTATTTCCAAGAGTTCAGTTCTAACTAAAACACGACCTTGATGACATGATAGCTAGAACACTGTCAAAAGCGTACACAACAGCAATACATTATTAAACATTCAAGGAAAAACATACCTGACAGGCAAGATTATATATCGACATAAGAAAGGAAAACGCTGCCTCATTTGGAATATAAAATCCCTCATAATCCAGATTCTCCACAACCACTGTCCAGTTGATTTCAGGTGCCTGTCATGTGCAACAATCACAAATTAACACGATTTGATCACATCAATAAGTGCAACAGAACAGAGAATTTCAACATACTAGTTCCTTGATCGAATCTACAAGGGCATTTGCATTCCAGGAGCTCAAAGACGGGATTTCAGAAGCATTGCTGCTACCAAGAGCAGAACGAAAAGTTGAGAGAACATTCTGATTGTCCTCAAGACCTGCATAGGTACGGGTAACTGTACCAAGCATTCTAGCAATGGTGACTTCTGTCAACGGTAAGAACATGGATAATATCTCCTTGCATTGTGGAACACTGGCAGTACAACCATATCCTAACTCCTTCATTACATCAGCCATGCTCATTTCCTTTTCCATTTCGGCAAGGAAAGCATCAAAATCATCAGCATCGCTCCTGTTACAAAAACAAAAATATGACTAAAACGAGATAATCAACAGAAAGAAACTTGATCATTTTCTAACACGAGGTAGATCAAATCCCAGACATGAATGTAAATACCTGAAGAAATTAGCCTCAAAAAGCTCATCCGGAAAAAGAGGAGCTAACAGGAACTGAGCTTCTTCCTCCAACTGCACAAGAGATAACCTCTGCATAAAAGCATCTATATGCTTTGAAAGGCCTTCAGACTTGTTAAGAAACATCAGAATCTGCTGAATTTGATCTGCAGAATCAACAGAGGTCTGAGACGTACATAATTCCACTATCTGAGCCATGCAAAAATTCTTTCCTGCATAAGAGAAAATGCAAACGGCATAGGTATATCAAAACTGCATGATAACTTGTTTAATCTCACACAAATATAAAATTACGACAAGCTTATAGACTCAGAAGTCACAGGATTGTGCACTGGAAAGAACATTGCTTGTTAACTGACATGGGCGGTCAGTGAAAATGAGAGGAGAGTAACTTACCACACATCCTGATGTCAATGTTTTCAGAATCAGATAAAGCAAGACCAGTTGCAATTCTTTCACAGGCAGTGAGGCTCAAGGCATTAGAGAGATTATTCAAGACATCTTCATTGAATTTACTCTTAAGAGATTCACAAAACACAGTGCTGAAATTAGGTTTATCCAGAAAGTATATAAACACTAAACGAAAAACTGGATCTAGTTGCCCGTTCTTCAAGTCTCTTTCATACACATTTAGATGATCCAAACATGCTTGAAGTATCAATATGTTCCCTTCAACTCCATATTTGGTGAACTGCCAAGAAGCAAATAAAAGCGGTAAAGTGACGAGGCGATACAAGTCAAAACAGCTTGGATAAAATGGAAACAAAGCAACACTATCAACAAAATGGATTCACGAAATGGAAATGAAGCAACACTATCATCACTTGGCGAATCAAAGTGGAATCACAATATGGAAACAAAGCAACACAATCAACGAAAAAGAAAGCAGAACGAGGCAGAAAAAAGTGGATTCTTATACTATGTTTCATAAGTTTGAAAAGAAACGAAATGATCAGATACTTTTGCAACAAAGATTGGAACGACTACAAAAGAGTTTTAGTTCTCGTCCTATAATTGACAACGAAATATCCGAGACATGCTCCAGAATTGTTTCCTTCAATAATTAATTTCTCCAAAGAATAGATGAAACGTATAACAATATTTCCATTTCCTAGTGGTGTGGATAATTATATACGGAGTATTATTTTTCAAATGACTAAACATTACATATTAAAAAGGAAAAATCAGTAGTCATGGTCCATAATGCAACATATATTCTGACAAACAGTCAGCTAAACAACAATTCAATTTCTAAATTCAGTTTCAATAAGGAATACGAGTTACAAAAAGAGCCAAATCCATCCATATTTCTCCTTCTCATTCAGCTTCCTTCATCAAAAAATTTTAAAAATCTTATCCCCTTCCTTTCCTTTTTTTTTCATTTCCTTTCCTTCAACCCCATCACTTCAATATTCTGCTATTAGTTTGAAAAATCACCTCATACAGCAATCCAACTCAAACCATAACGAGTAGGGACTATATATTAAAAGCCAATTCTGAAGGAAATTATGTATAATCAGGCCAATCATTTTACTACATTTGAAGGGACTTGGTGTAAACCATACAAGAGCAAGAAGAATAGTTTTCAAGTGGATGACAGCTATAGCTATTCCGAACTTCGAAAGAGTGCAAACTTCTTGGAAATGGAACATTGAAGAGGACAATACAACTATTTAAAAAGAAAAAATGTACAAATCAACAAAGTGGACAGTTCATAACAAATGTTAATGAACACATCACCAAGAGCAGTTTCAAAATTCCAGACATACGAAAGAATCTAGGGTTTTCCACCCCCCCCCCAGTCCCGAGAAATTCAATCCACAGCATACAAAACATTGAAGGAACCCTAGCCATGCCCAAAATGGACTCATAATCAACTAAATTTTTACATAATTTTGCGTACAATATAAAGAGCCGGAGTATAAAATCAAACCTGGATGATTTCTTCAAAAACGTGATCGGAGTTGGAACCGTTCAAGCTCCGGAGCAGGTGCCGAATCTGACTCGGCAGGGTGGAAGCTAAAGGAATCATTGCGAAGAGCTCAAAAATGCTAGGGTTTTTTTTTTTCTTTTTTTTCAGCGGACTGTGAAAGTAGACACTAAAGGGGAAGGTTGCTAAGCACTAAAAAACGCAGGACTTTTTTGCGATATGAGAGTATTTGGGTAGAATCTCATCTGAAAGCTGCTCGGTTTGTATTTATACCTCCGTTCCAAATATGTGTAGTCTTGTGCTGTGTCATTTTCTTTGGGTGGGCCCCTACCAGCTTCTTTTTAATGGGCTGCCAATAATACTGCGGTTATTAGAGTTTTTTTCTCAATTAACCTCATCTGTAAAACTATTTCCACAAGTAACATAAATATAAATCATATTCCATCAATGATTTAGTTGTGCCATATCATATATCCCTTTTACCCTATTAAAGGATAAGACATGAAGCTTATGTGGCAAGTACGTATGCATCTGTTTTGGCCCAATGCACTATATTTCAGATTTCAGGAGTCTTCTTGCCACGTGTAAGTCTCTTTTAATTAGAAGCTACATAATTTTTTTTTAAAAAAAAACACATGTTTTACTACAAATAAGGATCAGTTACATTTCAAACGAATGGATATATTAATTCAAATTCAAATGTCCAATCGTATAGTTTTGCAGGCTTAATATAAACAAAAAAACAAAAATACCTAAATCCAGCAATTAAGAATAATGTCTTATAAACTAATTATTTATTATTCCCTTATAACCTCAGATTTATAGAAATATTTTTTAAGCCCCAAACCATAGCATAAATGATATATACGTCAAATTAATTCCTCAAAAAATAGTAATTCAATTAGATTTTAATAAAATAATAATTTAGAAGGGGCGCCCGGTCATCTGCCCTGGGCCAAACATCTAGTTTTAATTGTAGCAAAAAAAAAAGAAAAAAAGAAGTGTTTTAATGTTAGGATTAACAACCCCTTTGCCTTTTTCTCTACATGCTTCCAATGTTTTTTCGTTTTTTCAAGATTTTAAATATTTATCTCCATTATCCTGGGACATGTTTTTCCATTCTTTATCTTCTTCTTTTTTCAACATTTGCATTGATTGAAAATTAAAACGTCCTCACCACCGTTTTCGTTCGTTAATTTTTCTTGGAGCAACGATATATATTCTACAACTATAACAAAAGAATATAGTAAGTTTAAGTAACATGAACTTTTGTTACAACACCCAAAACACATAATAATTGTCTCACAATCTCTCCGTAAGAACATAAAAACATGGTAGTAATAACTGTTCATGAAAATAATTAAGAATAAAATGTTTTTGCATTAAATCGTAAAAGCATAAGTGTAAGTAAGATTGATTAAGTATACAAAGTTAATTTTACATTCTTCATAAATTGATTCTTGCCCCTATGAAACTAACTGGTTACAAAGTTAATTTTACATTCTTCATGAATTAATTTTACATTATCGCGTTCAGAGTTTTACTCTATTACGAAAACACAATTTTCGAGTTACCATCCAGCGGAAATCCACAGTTAAGTTTTCTTTACTCAAAAATTATTGCCGCCAAGATTTCTCAAAAGGTTCTTATCAGTAAAAGATAATAGAAATTGAGAATGAAAAACTAAGAATAATTAGAAATAAAATGGGTATAAAAAACCCCAAAATCTTCCGAACTAAATATCGCTTTCAAGGATTTAATGTCGTCCGGATTGGCAACCACCAAAGTGATGCCCACTGGGAATTTGCGGAGGAGATAATTGGTTAACGGCTCCGGTGGCCAAAAAAAAATAATAAGATAAAAAAGATCCTTAATTTAGGTTGAAATATTAGACAAAGAATTTTTTTTCAATTTAGGTTACTCATGGAAATAATTTGATTGATGAGGTTACTTAAGAAAAAAACTCGCGGTTATTAGATCCAAACTTATCAAAGAATATTTTTTTTGTTTTGTTATATTAATGAAATAATAAAAAAATTATATGACCTAGTTTTTCCTTCTCAAGGAACAAATACTCCCTCCGTCCTACAAAAATAATCCAGTTTGATAAAAAAATTTTGTCTCAAAAAAATAGTCCAATTTCAAAAAAGTCAAAATTAAAACAAATGAAATTACTTCACTGCCCTCTCTCACAAACAAGTTCAATCGGTACCATTTTTCAATCTTGACGGCGATGGTGTCGGAGGTTCGGCGGTGAAATTTTTATTCCAAACAAATTCAATAGGTACCAATTTCCAATCCTGACGGCAATGGTATCGGAATTTCGACAGTGAAATCTTCATTCCAGCCGGTGCTAATTTAGTGAAGAAGGAAGAAACCGTACAACACGTTCCCACAATGTTGACATCCCCGATCCGTTCAGATTTGGTTTGAATCAGGATCCAAACTAGAGATACTCTCCTGCTACGCCTTTTGGAGCTCCATCAGTTCCAGTTTCTAATGGGAACGGCGAGCCTTATGCCTTAAGATTGATTTGGAAGAGGTTTTCAGTCCCGACGGACCCTTTTCTTCCTCCTCCCAATGAGAAGCAAGAAGGCGGCGGTTCTCTCCGGGAATGTTGTCGTGAGTAAATTGTTTTTGGCAATTTTGTATTTGGCAATTAGTTGAATAAGTTTAGATCTGATTTGTCCCATTCAAAATTCGGTCATTTCTAAGCATGAAGTTTGAACAGACTTAAAAAGAATAGAAGAAAATGGTGGAAAGAAGAGTAATTGGTATTGTTCTTCGGCGGTTGCCAGTAGGTCGGTGTTAATAAATTAAACGAGGAGAAACCGGAGAAGTAAAGTATCGGAGATTTGATTTGCTAACAATTGGGTAAAATTGAAAATTTACATGATAAAAACGAGTTGTACCTTGCTGGGTTGATTAAATTAAAAAAATTATACATTTTGAAATTGCACTATTTTTGTGGGTCGGATGAAGTAATTATGATTGTTACTCCATCTTATACTACTTTAATTATTTTTTTTATAATAACATAATGAATAATTTTATCAAATTATTTAACAATACGTGGCAGAGAAGATATAGGTAGTGTTTCATTTCAAAGTATGTATCTCTTTTTTTTTTAAGAAATGTTGAGTGCATAAATTATAGTACTAGTTACTACTAGGAAATTTCATTTTGCTTTTTTTTTCACATTTTACCTCTTAAACACCTCTCAAATACAAAACTCAATACTATTCAAATAACTTTTTAATTTATTTTTTAAAATTATTATTTTTATACAATTTTCATCCACAACCACCGGATCACCTCCGCCGCCACTGGACCGCCCACCGCCGCCGGGCGACTGCCACCGGCCGGCGGCGGCGGGCGGTCCGGCGGTGGCGGAGGTGGTGCGGTGGTGGTCTAAAAATATTATTATTTTATTTAAAATATTATCTAAATAATTTTTTAAATGATTTCAAACCACATTTTCAATCACATTTCAAACCCAAATCAAAAATTAAAACAAAAACTAAAACAAAATGTTGGCCAAACAAGCCCTCAATATTTCTAACCACTTTTTTTCCTTTCTTTGTTATTTAGTACTCCCTCCGTCCCATAATTATTGTCCACTTTGCTCAAAAAATTTTGTCCCAAAATTATTGTCCAATTTGACTTTTTATGAATCAAGTTACACATTTGTTCTTAGTAAAAAACATTATCCATAAAATCTTTGTGGTTAAAAAATTACTTATGTAGGAGTACATCCAGTTATTCAAGATAAAATATAGTTAAGTTTGACCAAAAATAAAATCTTTCATTTTAGTAAAACTGGACAATAATTATGGGACGGATGGAGTAACAAATTGAAAAAAGAAATTATTCAACTCCACCATGCAATTTAAAATCAACCTATCTAGTGTATTTTTGGCACATTGGACAATAAAAACATCATCACGGGTTATTATAATACCCAAAATCTTCAATATAATACACAAAATAACACTAAAATTAGTTTAAACTTGTGTGTTATAATTTGGACTAAATGGAATATTTTTTTTTTTATGATATGGTAACGTAATAGTAATTTGTTAAAACTAGTTCGATTAGGTTTTTTTTTTTTGGAATCAATATAAAATAGAAATGGAAATAATTAGTAATTAATTATGTTTTTTTTTTAAATGGTAAGATAATATCCCTTTTACCCTATTAAAGCAGAATACAAGATGTTGATGTGGCAAATTTTTATTAAAAATTTTTGGCTCCAAATACACCATATTGCATTAACCATTCTGCCACGTGTTATCCCTTTTTAAAAGAAAATAAAATTCTTATCCGGAGAAATAAAAGTTACTTTACAAAAATAACTACATAATTTTAACTGCTAACATTTATCATTTATCAATCAAATTAAAATAACATTTAAATTTGCCCATAAACATATCCCCTTTATTACTCCACATTCTTTTGTATGATTTCTGAATCGTTGTACTTTTCAATATTTTTTCTCCTTTGACAGATGATTTTTTTATTTTTATTTTTATTTTTGGCTAAAAAGGAGAAAAAACCAAATAGGTAGCTATTTTATTTTTCCAAATCAAGATTTTATTCATCTATTAACACAAAATTAAAGTAGAGGGGCGCCCGGACAAGTATCTGGTTTTTAACAAAAACTAGTTCGATTATGTTTTTTTTTTCTTTATTTTTTTGCATCAATATAAAATCGAAATGGAATTAATTAGTTCTTTTTTTTTTTGTTTTTAGTGTGTATGTTGTCTCTTTTACATACATTTTGCGATTGCAATTCTTCATTTTTCTGGCCTCTTTGATCATCAATTCGTAAAAGTCACGTCGAAACAAACGCCGCGAAGCTAGTCAGTCCTTCCGACAATGGCAACAGTCGACGACGACGGCTCCTCATCGCCGAAACCAGACGGACCACCGCCGCCTCTATCGGAAACAGTTGCCTCCGTCACTCATGACTTCGCCGAGAAATTAAAAACCCTAGAGAAAGATTCCGTCCTGCCGTCGATCGATTACGCAGTGGAGCAGGCCCAATTTGCTCGGAAGACGATTCTGGATTCCGTAAACGATGCGATCGACATCACAAAATCTCGTTTAGACCGCATTCGCTCTACTTCCTCCGCTCATTTCAATCAAACTCTGGTGAGTTGTGTGATGGTTAATTCAACTTACTATGTTTTTCTTTGGGAGTGAGTTTATTGCGGGGAAGAGTGAAGACACTCGTTATTTTGTTTTTTATCAATGGTTTTCCATTTGCCAGTTTTTTTGAGCTGGAGAAATTACATATCTTAGATTTCGAGTTTCGTTATGAAGCTCTACAGTATATGCAATGCTTCAGTTAATTTATATTATCTGTTCACTCGTTGTTTTGGCTGAAGAAAAGCAAATATACCATGAAGTTTTGGCTCCTGGGTAATTTCAATGTGTGGTTTAATAAAATTTGGTTGCAGGATTCATTGCAAGACGCGAAGTCTGATTTTGATAGGTATGAGGACATGGCTGTTCAGAAGATTAAAGGTCCGTCTTGGTAAAATACTTGTGCTGCAGGCAGTAGAAAATATAACTTTCGCTTTTGCAGCTCATTAGGTCTTAATACTCTTTAATCTGTTTCTAGCTGAGCAATTGTGTGTTCTTGGCAGAGGGCATTTGTGTTGCTGCTTCGCACTCGTTAATTACAGCAGGATCTGTATTTGGAGTATCGCTTGTTGTCCTCAAAAGTATGTGAATTTTCGTGCTTTTGTGTTGACAAGTTCTTGTTGAATCAGCCATATGTTCTGGTTGATGTTACGCCTTTCTTTTGACATTTTATCGTGTGGAGTTTGTCTTTGGTAATGCTTAATCGAGTTTTGAAAAGTGATGCAATGATGATGATTCTTGAATAGTACCTTCACCATGTAAACTTAAAGAAAACATACATCCACACTGCCTAGTATAGTCTGTTTCCTCCTGTTTTGTGTACTAAGACTTCTTTACCGCATACAGAACCAAGGCGTTTCTTGTACTACAAGACGATGCGATATTTCCAGAAAGAAGAGGTAATGCTGCAGATATTGTTAGCAGTATATATTCATGAGCTAAGATAGTTTTGAAAATATGAGGCCATTGTTTCTATTCATCTGTGATGTAGTTACCAGAGATTTGATAACGGCATTTTGAAGACATCTAAGTTTTGACATCTGTGTGCCAATGAAGTGGTTAATATTTTCTTTGTACTGATAATAAAGTAGGACACATCATTTCTTTTCCATCAAGCGTTGGATTTTAGGACTCGATTCTTTATACTGGGTATATTGCTTTTGATGTTGTTGATTGTTTATGATCCATTTTGGTTTTGCAGGTGTTGCTTTCTAAAGCTGATGAAAAGTTCAAGGAATTGCGAACAACATTAAACGACTTAAACAAGAAAGCTGGGGAATTGGAGGTGATTTCTTGTTTTTAGTTTCTCTATTCATATGCTTTTATTATCTTGTTAGTTTAAGAAAGCATTTATGGATTATGTTTTTGAGGTGTCCTTGTTGATTGCGTATCTTGAACTAGCTTGTCAGGCTCTATACTGCAGAAATAATTAATTTTATGATTGATTTTCCTGTGAAGCATTGCAATCTGCAGAGTTTTAAAATAGTGTGTGGAATTGGGTTAGTTATTTGGCATATGCTGTCTAATTTCTATTTATTATACTTATCTAAACTGGAAGTTTCCTTCTTTGGTTAACTCTTCCTGGATCCTAGGTCATGGTTTCTTGGACTTAAAAAAAATGAAACCCTCACCCCGGCCCCTCCTCCTCCCTAAACTAGAAGGCCCAAAAAAAGAAGAAATCAACTCTTCATTGTTGATGACGATATCCATTCCCAAAAAGTAACACTAATGACTATTAATCCGGATTGTTCCCTTTCCTGATTAAGTCCTTGCTTATTTTTTGGTCAGAAAGCAACAGCACAGGCTGAGCTAGAATTGATAAAGGGAAGAACAAAACTCAGGTATCAATACGAAGGCTAAGTGTCGAGTCACTTTCATTTCAAATTCATCCACTTGTTTACTCTATCTCAAGCTTATCTTTTCTTGTTGTATGTTCATCACCTATTCAGACAAGCAGGCAAACAGATTCAGTATGGGGTTCGATCTATTTTTAAGATAGAAAGACAAGCTAGGGGTATGTAATTTCTGTTTGTGAGTTTCAATATATGCACGTTAGCAAGCACACCAGGTTGTCACCAGGTTCTTGCCTTGTGAAAAGGAGGATGCCGCTTAATTGTCAGTTTATTCTGTGACAGGTTTAAGAGATGTTCTCGATGAACTTCCCCGCGTAGATGCATCTCGATTTAAAGCAGAAGTAAGTTAGAAGTTTTTTTGGGTAGGTTGGGGCTTTTCCATAAATTTTCAGCTAGGGAATTTTTGTGAACCCTGCTATACTGCTTCCCTTTGATTCCACCAACCTTGCCTGCTACTTCTTCGCATATATCTGTTAGGTGCGAGTTTTTCCTCTTTTTTGGTTTCTCACGGTTTCTACTCGGCATCTCTGTTCCAGGTGTCTGTTCTAGCGCAAGAGGTAAAAGCAGAAAGGGAAAAGCTATCCAAGGAGATAAGAAAGATTAGCGATCACGGGATATCCGTTTGAGTTGCCTGTTTTACAATGTGCTTACGTTCATTGGTCGAGATCCTAGAGTCTGTACCCGATTAATTTCGTTATTGTTCTTTAATAATTGCAACCTGGGACTGGAAATGGATTGGGTTGTGTTTTGACACAGATACATATATCTCGTCCATATAAACACTTATAGGTGTGTGTAGAGCCTCATTTTTTCTCGAGAGGAATCCGATCATGTAGCTCTTCTACATAGATTTTGACCACATAGAACAAGATACTTTTGACCTGACCAAATTATTCTACTACTGAACAGTTTTTCTATTTTCTCCAAGGTGCTTTTGTGCATGAGATGACTAAGCTGATACCATTTTCTTTTTGTTCCGAAGGATACATAGGCCATTTGAACTTAAACAAACATTTTCCAAAAAACTTAAACGAGTTCTTTTATGGTATACATAAACCAGTAGATACAAACAAATCAAACTTGCCTACTTATACTAACGTGTTTTTTACGGTATAGAAATTTTTTTGACCAACATAACTTTTCTTTCAGCACTACTAGAGAATCATGTTTGCAAAATTGTAGGAATTGATCAACTGTTTTCTAGACACACTTTTAACATAGATCATTAATGCTTGTCAAACCTTTGATCTGTAATCCACTGTTTTATCATCGTTAAAATCTCTTTCTGGTTACCCTAACTACAAGACTGGAAGGAATCAGTTTCTTTACAAGTAGAACAAACGCTTCAAGGACTGATGTCCATTCTATAGTTCATTATCACTTCATCCAGTTTAGTTTTTACAACATTTTAGTACCATAACCACTCAACATTCAAGCGGTTGCTATGGCATTGGGATGGTCAATCCAGTGACAGTTGGATACAAAAAACGCCATATTAAGCTTTCGCAAATATCTTCCATAACAAGCAAAGGAGTAGTTCATGAGTGGTCTTCAGAACACATTCCCCCCCAAAACTACAAAACCACCAATCTACCAATTCAATAAAGGTGTCTACAAACAATTTCAAGGCCCAAAAACTCAGAACACAAATCCACCTGTTTAAGCTAGCTACACACACAATTACTTTTCTACTTCATACAAGTTTAACATTAAAGCCTACGAGGAACTCCCAGAGCAAAATTTAATTGAGGCATCAACGGTGACCAGCACCCTAGATTACCAGACCACAAACTGATACAAATTCAGAAGCTCTGAAAATATCTATAAATGATAATCTAGTTAGCCAACGCTTTATCATTCAAGGCATGCTCCCTAATCCTCTTCATTTTGACTTTCATCTTTGACAAGCCTTATCATGTCGTCGATTCGAAGAATTGTAATAGCAGCTTCAGTAGCAAACTGAACAGAAAAGGAAAATGACCATTACACTCATTGTATATCAGTAAGCAGCTAGAACGAGCAAATTACATGCCAAAGGGAGTTATTACCTGGATAATCTTGACTTTGCTCATTGCAGGCTCAATCACCCCAGCCTCTAAGTTGTTGCGGACTGTTCCTTTGACGAGGTCAAGACCCATACTACAATTTTAAAGCATGGAAGCAACTAGTTACAAAATCATGAATTTATTTTACCACTCCTCCAAACAGCGCTCACCAAAATGTTTAACTAAGTTGTAGTTATATATGACAGAATGGTAAAATAGCAAATAAGTAAAGTATAACCAATCAGCCATCCCAAAATTTATTACATCTGAATGTCTAGGTTAGCCATTAACTAACTAATTTATGGGCCCCTGATTTACTCAAAAGAACAAGAAACTTACTCATATTTTAAACACAATAAACCCTCAACTGTGTTGCCCACAGACACTAGACAACTGAAGATGGTAACAAGTTGCCAAATTTCGACAGAACCCAACCAGCAGAAATTAGAGGTTTAGCACGAGTGGCAAACATATAGTTATTTATTTATTTGTACTACACACCAAAATTATGAATCCAAGAAAAATTCTCGAAGCTTCTCAACTCGTTTTTGCACCCATGCAAGAATATATCTAAATGGGAGCATTGTCATTATTTATTTTTTTCAAGGGTTTCTTAGTCTCAACCGGACCAAAGAGAACTCATGTTAGCACTTACCGATAAAGAAAAGATTACAGGGAACACTGATCACAATTTGGAATATCAAAGAAAAGAATACCTTGATAGATGTTTTTTATCTGCCTTAGTTTGTGCAGTATGATGATATGCTCGTAATTTTGCAACCAACTCAGTAGCGTCCTTTGCAGCATTGACAGCAAGAACCTGCATAAGAATATCCCCAGTTGTAATAGAAAATCCACAAGATTGGGAAAGTAAAAAGAGATCATACTTGCGGGTTTTAAGAGTTAGCAACCTTGGGAATGATCAATAATGATTCAGCAAACTCTGCAATAGCAAGCTGCTCCCTAGATCCTAAAGTAGTTGCTAGATTCTCCAAATACACGGATAAGGCAGCTTCAACAGCACCGCCTCCAGCAACGACCTGGTTTGCAAAAATTTTTAAATAACATAAGACACTACCATCATTTTTATTCAACATTCTTAGAAGGATTCACCCAAGGGCAGTATTACATGAAATTCATGCAGCGATACACATTTTAGCTTGACGTGAACACGGATTTAAATTCTCCCGAAACTTTCAAATTGATGATGGTCCAATGGTGCCACAAACTCCTTTTCAGAACTTTAATATTTAAAAACACCATAGCAGGCCTCACATAGGAACATAGAATAAATCAGACATGACCATCTTTTGTAATTAGTCAGCTACATTGAAACCGGTGGACACGGGTAGCAGTGCAGAACACCTACCGAGTAATGAATGGGGGACTATATGAACGAAACCAATGCAAGTCTTTATGTTACAATATTTGTTTCAATCATGCAATGGTTAAAACGAAACTGTGCGTGATAAAATCAAGCGCAAAGTGAAAAAAGTTATGATCTTACCGTGGAGGATTCCAAAGTTCTCTTCACGATGCACAAAGCATCATGCAAAGCCCTTTCCATTTCATCAAGCATAAAGTCATTTGCACCTCTAAGTATCAATGAAACCTGGAAATAAAGAAACAGAAAATTCTAACTGTTAGCAACTGATAGCTGCTTCATACAGCACGCAAGCATTCATTCTTCTCTGTGGAGGGGTATTCTACAGAAACTAAATCTACTTACTGCACTACTTGTTTTAGTTCCTTTTATCATGATCACATCATCATCAGCAACCCGCTCTTCCACCACTTCATCTGCCTGTCCGAGAAGTGATGGATCAAATGTTTCTTCGCCTTCCATATCAGCAAAAGTGGAGACCTGACAGCAGCAAAGTGATGAAAAATCCCCCAAAAAAAAGTTACATTGAAATTAAAATCGATGTTGCCTAAATTAAGAAATCATACGGCAAATAATAAAAAGATCATCAAAACCATGTACAAATATAACTGAAAGAGAGAAATCCAGGCAGGTTAGCATAAGAACCACTCTCCAAGTGATCTTCTGAGTCTTACAAAAGGCATACACTGGCAGTTGTATACAACATCTCACAGAGATAAGTACTCCTGATCACTACTTAAAAAATTATACAGCACAATTTAAAGTTTTGAAACTTTCCACTTTCCAACTTTTGCTACTTCAATAGCTACGCCACATGCCGATTTAAGATGTGTTTGCCATATAAGGAAGAAAAGTACTGGAGAAAAAGTCAGATAAAATTTGAGTATTTGAAGAGGTAACACAGCGGAACATTTACATTGATAAAGCACAAATAACACAACACGCACGAAGCAAAGAGAGAACCAAAAAAAGGCACTCATAAATAGTGCAGTTTGGATAGAAGTGAAGAAACCTACCACAGTGGCACCTGTTGCCTTGGCAACATGGCGAAGATCCTCTTTCCGAACACGTCTAACTGCAATGGCACCAGCTTCAACAAAGTACTGCAACAACAATGAGAGCACGCAAACATTACAACAGAAAGAAGTATCAAGATATGGACCTTATCTTCATTATTGGAATGATGGCATTAAAAACTAGAGTTCTTTTCCGACTCAGCATCGGTATATCAATACCATTAAGAAATAGATATCTTCGCAAGCATAAGCGGTAGAAGAGTACCTTGAGTGCCATGTCATCAATCCCTTTTGCAGTTAAAATAACATTGGCACCTGCCTTGAGAAGCTTTTCAATCCGTTCTTTCGTCATGTCAGCCTCTCTGGGAGGAAAGGTAACCTTTTAATGACAAATGCACAGAAAGCAAGGCGGTAATAACATCTACAAGATTGGTTTTGACAAAAGAAAACTCCCAGGACTCTCAATAAGCACAAGAGGAAAAGAGGAAGCAGCATCACAGGTCAAAACATGCTCTTATCTTGCACATGATATAATACTTTATCCTTTCACCAAAGAACAAGAATCAAAACCCCACATCTTATATAGGTTTAGAGGTGGCTATAAAACTTAATAAGTTTTACCTACCAGGCCTTTTCTCCACACACACTAAGTGACAAATAGCTTCAAAACCTGCTAAACATGGCTAACTCACTCACCTTTGCCGAATCTTTTCAAGCTCCCGAGGGTCAGTGACTAAAACTTGAACACCCATTTGCATCTTTGTTTTTTGAAGATTAAAATCCAGACATGCAATCTTGGCAGGGGCAACTCTCATAGGCATCCCTTGGGCAGCACGGCCAGTATTCAGAGCATAACCTTTTAGCAAATAACTATCCCTTGCACTTTTACCATGGGCTTTTAGTATGTTAATACCCTGCGTGGCAGAAGTTCTAAAGTTAATAAATGCAAAATCAGTGTGATTTTCATTTCAATTAAGCCAGGGTTAGCTCATCATAAAACATTTTCCAATCACAGAAAAATAAAGCAGTAAGGAATAACAAAAATAGAGGAAGTCTTCGACATTTGTCCAGGGGATGAATGTACACAAAACCGACCTTGATTGGGTATTTGACTTCGCCTCGAGCATTAGTCATCTTTACTGATAACACAGCTTCAACTACCTGCATAGAGCATCACCATCACATCAATCACATACAAATCGAACCAGAAAATAGAGAACATGATGTCGGGCATGCACTTCCATTAGGGAATGAAACATAAGAGTGCGCAACTAGCTACATTCACTAAATTTTAAAGAATTCTTACACAAAAAAAGGTGATCAATTTTAGACAATAAACAAAAACACCATTTGGTGCTACTCAAACTCCAGCTGGAGTTAACAACTTTAAAAAAAGAATTTCCAACATGCATGAGAATAAAGTCAAACTTCACAATATCTATGCAGACCATTAGCAAAAGGATCCTAAAGATCATTAGGATACAGTCAAAAGCAAGTTTCAAGTTCACAACATACCAGAGGCAAAGAAAGTTCAGAACATACCAGATTAGCAAAAAAGTCACTGTCACTCCCGATCAATTTTGAGGACATGCTTGTCTTGGCGCAATTGATAAGAGAATCTTTTCCAAGTTTGTCAACCTTAGGATGTTACGAGAACACAAATAAGTTATTTTAATACTGACAAAAGAAATCTCATAGCCCAGAAACTTCTATCCCCTGCTCTGGGGTTCACCATTAGCATTTCATTGAAGCATAACCATTAACTACCAGCAGAAAAGTTACATGTGGAAGTGCTGGTATTTTGGGGAAATTGAAAGATTGAAGAATCTTGTAGTTTACAATCCAATGCATTTGTTCCAGTCTAAAATAATATCTAGACTCAACTAGAACCACATCACTGAATACAATTGCTACGAGCCTACAAGCATTGATTTCATATATATAAGTTTTGCTATACAGGCAAGATGCAAATACCTTCATAGCCAACTTCTCATCAACATATTTGCAAGCTTCCCTCATGGCAAGCTGCGATCAAAAAGAACAAATTTCAGATACAGTTATTAGGAACTTATAGTCGCAAAAGAGAAATAAAGATGTACATTAAAGGAGGAACATATAAATCAAAAGGAAACTGAAATTGACTTACTCTATATCCACTGATTATAGAGGTTGGATGGATCTTGTTTCTCACTAAATCATTTGCTCTCTGCACAATTTGCAACTTGTTAGAAATAGAATAACACAACAAACTAAAAATCGACGCAAGCCGTCATGATATCTAGATTACCTTGAGTAACTCTGCAGCTATAATGACCACAGAAGTTGTTCCGTCTCCAACTTCCCGGTCTTGAAGCTCAGCCAACTCAACAAGAACCTACATAGATCAAAAACAAAGAAATCCAAGTTATCCATCAGTCAGCTGGATAATGATTCCTGTAAATGATATAATAAGACAACTCTCATTCGGACCTTTGCAGCCGGATGCTCAACTTCTAACATTTTCAGTATCGTGGCACCATCATTAGTGATTGTTACATCGCCAATATCATCAACCAGCATCTGATAACAGACGGTGACATCAAAGAGTCAGACCAAAAAATCAATTTCTAAAGCACTTGTAGGTAACATTCAAACTCCAATACACAACTTGGCCAAAAATTCGTATCTTTCAAATGAAATGAACATAGTTTCACCATTCTACAGCAAATTACACTTTAAAATGAAACATAGATACCCAAATGCCAAATGGGGTCTAATCATAAATCTTGACCAGGAATTACTTAATTATACAAAATCACACATACTGGGTGAAGTATTTATTTTATGACAACTGTCTGTTTCAGAAAAATAAGACCACGTCAAAGAAGACAGAAATTGCTCATGAACAGCAAAGAAGACACTTAACCAAACAAATATACATATTATGTTCTTTCAATTTTTAGCCCAGTGCTTAACATATTCCACTGAGACTTCCCTTTTATATTTCCTCAATACGGTAATCATGTTTATCCAGGCAAATCCATATTTTTTAAAAATCTATTTTCTTCTTTCTGATTCATTTCAGTGACACCTACAACATTTAAATACGTCCCCTAGAGATCCTACTTTTTCTTGTTATGACACTTATATTGAAAGCTCAGTAATCCAGGTAAATGCTACCAACTCGCAACAACGAACACAGAGCATCGGGCAAAAGCAAGTACCTTGTCGAGTCCAACCGGTCCAAGTGAGGATTTAACAATATTAGACACCGCCTGGCATGCCATAACTGCACATTCCTCCACAATAAATTATTCCAAACAACAAGCAGAACTTGAAAAACAACTACGTAAATCACGAAATGGAAAGGAGAAGAGTTCCGAAAGGTTACCGTTCTGAGTGCGGACATCTTGGCCGGACTGGCGGTCGCCGAGGATATCCGGAGCCGCCATTTACTACTGCTGGTGTTTAAGATTGAAAGGAGAAACCCTAGATCGGCGTTAGCAGAGAGTTGGAACAGTAGGGCAGAAACTCAGCGACGGTCGAACTCGCCGGGAGGGGAGATTCCTCTGGAATGTTCAATCGAGTGAGGTTTTATAGTTCAGTGTTGGTTTTGCTACTGTTTTCCTCACTTTCTCTGCTGCGTTGGAGGGTTTTACACTACAACCTCCTAGATCTTCTTCAGAAAATTTTGAAAGGTTATGGCGTCCCTTTAATTTGCATTCTACATGGGCCTGAGCCTGGGCCTGGGCCTCAGGGCCTATTTTCAATCACCGAATTACTTATGCCGTTACTGCATTGCAATTTGCATTTACTCATTTCATTTATTTTTCTTTTGTGAAGGTTGATAATCCTCTTATTAGGATCCTATTTAGGTTTTTCATAAATTTAAATGAAAATATTTATCCCCACAAATCAATTATTTAGCTTATAACTAGATGAATTAGATGTGTTTCACTAATTCATCTAAAAAAACAAAGTACCTGAGAAAAATAACAATGCATGAAAGGAATAACAAATAGGTTAGTCAAAAAACAAAATAAGTGGAATAATAAATAACAGGGTGGATCAAGTGGTAAAAGGGTTTGGTATCAATCGAGAGATCTAGGTAGTAAAACACTGTCATTTTTCGCAAGTTACATTTGGAAGATCTTTATACTCCGAATTGATGTGCAGAAAGAGATGTTGCAGGCGTGGAATCTCTGCACTAGACTAGACTAGTAGTACCGAAGTGCTTAAAAGAATTGTATATAAAAAAAGAAAAAAACTAATTTTGTATTAATATTATGAACCAGTACACAAAGAATAGTAATAGACAAACATATATACCTCATCTAGACGATTTATATCAACCTTAATTAGAGTATCTGTGTAAAAGATTTCTGAGGTGAATTATTTCCCCTATTAAGACCGATGACTCGACAGGAAAGTTTAGTTCACGCAAACGTTGAACTTCTAATGCAACACAATCTATGTATACAATAATAATATGCATAAGTCCTAGATTGAGTTGTAATTTAGGTTACTTAAACTCGGAATATGATAACTAAAGGGACTGTGGTGGAGTGATAAGGACTCCTCTATCCTTAACCATAGATCGATAGTTCGAATTTGGCAATGTGTATGGAGCAATCTTAAATCATTTAGCCTACTTCCCCACCCATCGAGGTGCTTACCATGAGCGAGGGGATTAGTCACACCTTGTAATATGCAAAAAACGAAAAAAAAAAAAAACTCTAAATATGATGGAAAAAAAAAAGTTGTGACTTATAGTTACTGGGAGGCTACTAAACGCCATAAAAATTTCCCTTGAGCGCCCTAATTAAATACCAAATGACCATTTTGCCCTTACATGATTTTATAAATTAAGAGTTTCAATTTCATTCTTTCAATTCCTAAATCAATCTTTCATTTCAAATTCTCTCAATCCAAACTCCTAAAAACTTAGATTCAATGGCTGATCGAATGAAACGGCTACGTAAAGAGCTACGGAAACTGAAGGTACGTAAATTTGGATTGTTTTTTTGAATTAGAATTATGTAGGAGTATTTTCAAAAAAAAAAAAAAAAAAACCACCAGCGCCCCGGCTCGGCAAGGAAGAACCGCGCCAGCTCTGTAAGGAGTGGCGCAGCCGGCGAGGAAGAACCGCGCCGGGGCGTGCGGATCTGCGCGCCAGCTCTACACGCCCCGGTGCGGTTCTTCCTCGCCTGCCGGGGTGTTGGTGGCGCCATATTCTTCACCGCCGGACGCTGGGGTGGCAAGAAAAGTCTCGCCAGGCGGCTAGCGACTAGCGTGATTTACTGGCGCCGGCACCGGCGCCGGTTTTTTTTTTTTTGTTAATTTGTTATATTATATATTTAAATTTAATTATTATTTATAAATTGTATAGTAATTGTAATTTAATTGTTACTATTAGTAATTGTAGGTCTTATGAAATTTAGCTTAATTAATTATTATTAGTTATTTTTATTAGTTTAATTTATTTAGGAAACACTATTATTAAAAGTATATGTTTAATCTTCAGTAAATAAATTAGTTATAATACTTTTGTAGTTTTAGGAATTCAATTGCAGTTTTAGGGAGTTTAACGGTTTTTAAATTAATTTGGATCATTATGAAAGTTATTATAATTAATATAATTATAGAAAATATATTTATTGGATTAGTCGGTTTAATTGTAATCAAACGTAGAAATTAAATACTTAGTATAGAAAAATTAAATAAATAAGTTCAAATTAAAAAAAATACAAGAGGTTAGTAGATAATTAGGGTTAATAAAAAATATTTATTTAATTGTGGTTAAAATTAAATAATAAATTATATATTTATTTAATTTTGGTTAAAAAATGAAAAAATAAATATATAGATATGATTAATTGTACTTAGTAGATTTAATAATTTGTACACTTAAGATGTATAGTAGATAATTTTATAATTACGTATTTAAATAATATAAAATTGTATTAAACTAATTAATCTAAGTTACGTGTAAAATTTAAAACTTTTGTAGGATGGGATATCGCCTCTTGAGGGATCTGGACATCGGCATGCAGTTACGCGCAATCTGTATGCCGAACATCGAGCAGAAAAAGAAAAAAAGTTAAAGAAAGTGAAAAATGTACATCCTACGCTTGGCCCACTTAGTGAGTCAGTCAACGTAGACGATGATGATGATTTTGAGGGAGAGGAATCAGCAGAGGATAGTTTTGAGAGTGGGGGGGACGATGTGGATGAGGAGGATGACACATCCGAGTATTCCTCGCCTAAGAGGAGGGATATACATATTGGAGATAACTCAGTACTGAACCCCATTGGTCATACTGTTGATCAGACTCCAGTTCACCCTACCCGGGGGAGGGGGAGGAGGGAGTCCCTTGTTGGATTATCGGTCCTGAATTCAGCTTACACTCCTGGTGGTTCCAGTGTTCGTGTCGGCCCACAGTGTACTCTTTTTAGAGGTCACAGTACTACTCTTCAGCATGCAGGCCCGCAGAGTACTGTTTTCAGAGGTCCCCCTCTGACTACTCAGCCCCGTTCCCGTTTTGGTGGCGCATCTATTGGTGCCTCTATCCGTCCTGAGGCAGCTGCATCGTCATCAGGTACGTATTTGTAACAATTTCAGCATTCATTACTGCTTGGTCAATTTCTTAATTGCATTCGATTAAGTATTTATACACTATTCCTTATTCGGGTTTCAGGTACTAGCAGACGGTCTAAGGTTTCTACCGAAGAAACTGATGATTGGGTTGTGACGGACGACGTACCTGGCGGGCCATGTGATGGGTCAGTGATTCCTAGTTTTCTTGGCCACACTGCTTATCAGTTGTGGAATGGAGAACCAAGAGATTACCTGACGATGAAGCCAACGAAGAAGAGTTTGTCTAGATTGCATGGATGGTATGTGAGGTTGCCGGAGAAAGCACAGTTGCAGATTCAGAATACCGGTTTGTATCATCTGATTGATACCATGTATGATGACATTGACCTTGCGCTTATTTCTGCATTCATAGAGAGGTGGCAGCCCGACACGAACTCTTTCCACTTGCCGTTTGGGGAGATGACCATTATGATGCATGATGTGGCACACATTTTGGCGATTCCACTTGATGGTTACTTGTTGACCAACCTGCGGAAGCTGAAAATTTGAAGATGCAGGTCGCGGGATTGCTTGGGATGCCGTTGGCTGAGTTAAAGCGTGCATGGAGGCACGGAGGTGTGAGCGACATATTGATTGAGGAGTGTTGTCACAGGGTCCTCCCCGCTGTTCAGGTGCAAGCTTGGGTGTGGATCTTGTTAGCCTCGACACTCTTCCTTGACAGGAGTGGGGGCAGGATCAGTGCTTCACTCATGAATGAGTTGCACGCAGGTATCGACAATATTGCAGAGTACTCCTGAGGATCCGGTACACTAGCATTCCTCTACCGTCAGCTTGGTATTGCTAGTTGAGCAGGGTGTACCACGATGGCTGGTTGTATGACCCTTCTCCAGGCATGGATATATGAGTATTTTCCATGTTTCCAGCCCTCCAAGAGGCGAGGACGTCGAGGTGTTGATGGTTGGCCCAGAGCCCGAGACTGGACACCAATTAGCTATAAGGGCCCGAAGCCTATTCATAGTCGTCTCCAGCAGATTCGTACGCAGCTCGATGCGATGACTGAGGAAGAGGTACACTTTATATTTTATTTCTGTGTATTGCGTAAGGGGTATTTCATTGTGTACACTATAATAAATGTTGGTAACGTTTGCAGGTCGAATGGGAGCCATTTGGTCGCGAACAGGCGACAACATATTCGAGGACCATCTTCAGTGGGTGGATTATGTACCACGACTTCCAGGAGCCATACATGCCGGAGAGAGTGCTACGCCAGCTCGGTTACGTGCAGTACATACCTCGTGCGCCGCTCACGCCGGTAACTCAGTTTCGCAGGAAAAATGCGCACAAGTATTTTGTTGATCGTCCGATTGCCGAGACCTGTAACTGTTGGGTTAGATTTCCGGAGTCGGAGTGCATCAGCCTCAGTCATTGTGTGCCGGTATCGTCTACTGAGGTAGGACATGCAGCTGTAGATTACCTCGACTGGTACAGGAGCCATTCACATCCATTTCTACTGCCAGAGTCCGTACCGTCTACATCACGCATCCCAGGGAAGAACTGCATCACTTACGTAAGTTCAACTCTAACTGGAATACCCTTTGTTTAATAACACACGTACTATCTTTAAGGGATTAATATGGTTTTATTTAACATTTCTAGTGGATGCGTGAGATGGAGAGGTTGACTCGAGGTTGCATCAACGATTTGAAGAAACTCGATTCGGGTCTTGGTGAGGAGTGGGATACTCGCCTGGATGATGTCATCTTCCGGCACAATCAGGCCTCATGACATTCTACTCAGTGCTTTTTCCTTTAAACAATTATGTAACGATTCTTTTTGTGAACAATATGTACTTATGTTGATTTGTAATTTAAATTTTTATTTATGTGAAAATTTCACCAATTTCATTAAATATATATATATATATATACACACAACATATCACCCGAGATCACAAAAATCCCGTGTGGGTCTTATCGGAGCTACCAAAGTACGCCATAGCTGCAGTCTGGGTTCAAAAGGTTCTTCCCAACCAATAACACTACTATCACGATCATGCAGCCAAATGGGGTGAATGGGGGGAATCGGAAAATCACCCTGCAGATTGAGTCGAATGAAGTGCAGGTAAGGCTCAAGGTGGCAAATAACTATCTGGAACTCTGGCCTTGTTGCCCCGCCCCGTGCGCTCAGTGGTAGCACAGTCCAACATGTGCCGTTTAGATTTTCAGCACCGTTGGTTCTGAAGTAGTACACAACAGCATTGAAATATGTAGCAAGGGGGTAAAAGTCCTCTGTCGACATCCAGTGACCTACGGAGGTACCAGTCCACCGTATACGCTCTAGGCTTGCAGGTAAATTTTCCCACCTACAAAGACAAGTAAATGAAGGTTTTAAATAAAATAACAGTGATGCAAGTGTATTAAAATCGCTCACCAAAATTAAACTGGCTTCATACCCATAAAGGTTCCCATACAGGCCAGGGTTATTTATAACCTCATCATAACATATCTGTCTGCACAAAATGTGATTATTCTGCCCTCCCAACATGCAACTCACAAAGACGCGGAAACCACAATTGCCGTCAGCCTCAACATCAAGATATGACTGAACATGATTGTGGAGTACCTGCGGAATCTTATTCTTGTGCCTTGCCCAGTCCATGTACCTACTCTCGCATGGGTCAGTAACAAAAGTGCTTGCAGTAAACCAAGTAAAATAATATTTCGCACATTTAAAAAGATAAAGTAATATCGGACCTCTACTCTGATCTTCAGCTCCCGACGTATGGCCTCTACTGGAACTATGGTTGTTCGTCCCACCTTTACCCGAGGTACCTTGGCTCGTACCTGCTTTACTGGAACCGCTGGTATTGGTGCCACCCTGATTGCCGTCCCTGTATGCCCACACATTTGGTTTGTCTTGTTTTTTTTTAAAGATGCCCCTCTTCTTCGGCCTGCCCTTGCCTCTCTTTCCAACCCGCGGTTATTTAATCCGGCTTGGCCCGGGTGAAGTTTGTTGTACATCAATCTGGTGATCTCGCGCTGTATTGGCTCCTCAGCAGCGTCCAATTCTTCCACTAACTGCCTGAACAACAATCTGTGAGGGGGAACATCATCCGAACCATCCTTCTCTGTAACCTCACCGATGCCAAGTGTGCTCCAAAATTGGTGTAAGTATTTTGGAGTCAAAATCTCGCTGGACTCCATTGTATGCTTAAGTATACATGCACAAGGGAGGGAATGAGTATGCTTCAGGTGATGATTGCATTCCCAATACACATCATCTCCGAGTTGTTGCATCCTTTCCAACTCATTGTTCAATAGATCCAAGCAATAGTGTAAAACATTGCATCTTAATTGATAGAAAGGGTACTTGTTGTGTTGCCTCCCTATTTTCTGCCTTGATTCTTGCAATTTTTCCCTGTGGAGGAATTCTAAAAAATTAATTAAACAATCTAAACACACAAATTAACTAAAAAGGGATCAAAATACAGTACCTTATTTGCGTAAGCTGTGTCTCCAGTAACATGTGAACCCTGTGCCACACCGTTTCAAAAGAAGCATTTAGAGTGCCGAGCCATTCCTTTAACAACTTGTGTGCGCTCTCCACTCTACAAGTAGTGGTGTTACCAAAATACAAATAAGTGTTGGTCCATGCATGCACAAACTTGTGCGCCACCACTAACCATGTCTTCCTAATATACTCTAGAACGGGCTGAAATTGGGACCAATTATGCTCCAGAAACTGTACTTTTTCTTCGTATACTTCCCGATTTGCAGCTTCGATCACTGCTTTGAAGTCATTATACGCGAAGCTTTTTGCTACATGGGCATTTCCGTTCAAAATTCTTTTCACATTTCTTTCAACATCCCTGTAAACATGCCACGTACACAACAAGTGATGTGATGATGGAAATACATCATCAAGAGGCCTCATTAGTCCAGGCTCCCGATCAGTCACGATAACACTCGGATGCAGATCATCGCCATACAAGTTACGGAGCTGCCACAACGCCCAATGGTAGTTGTCTCCCGTCTCATCACTTAGAATAGCATATGCTATAAGGAATGTCTGATTGCAAGGGGTCATTCCAACAAACTCCACAAGAGGCAGTTTATATTTGTTTGTGTTGTATGTGGAATCTACACAAACAACCCAAGGATACGTCCGCAATAGCAACAAAGAATCTGGATGTGCGAAAAACACGTGGGATAACCTCTATGTCTCTTCATCGCACTCCATGAAGATGATGTATTTGTGTTGTTCTGCGACCTCTAACACCTTTCCCACTACGTCCATGTCAGCCAGGTCATCTAGAATTGGAAACCCCGCCTTACGCAAAAAATTTATGTAGTTGTAGACTTGTTTGGAGGTAACCTTTTAATCAGGAAATTGTATCCATATCGCCCGTAAAATGTGGACTGCCTTAGTCCCAGCTTTGGAGTACTCCTTAATAAGCTCTTTTACTTCTGCACTCAATGGCCTCCTGACTCGAGGTGGATCTTTCAATGAATGGTTGTGCATTCCCAACGGACCTGGATATACACGGATCGCCCACCTATCATATATCTTGTAAATAGTAACACGAAACTGGCATCCGGTCATCTGTGTCTTTGTATTGGCTCGGGCGCGCACGTTTTCATCCACCTGTTGACCTTGGTACCGCCCTCCTTTATGACAAAGGAGTATAGTACTATTATCCTTGTGCGAGGATACACTTAACTCCATATTGTAGATGTTCGCAATACCCTTCGCATATGCAACAGCTTCCTTGTTCGTCGCAAAAGTCTCGTCTGTAGCAAAAGCCGAACTATAATCGACTCCATCCCCCTGATCAAACCTATCCTGCACACATTAAAAATAAATTATTCATAACTTAAATTAACTCTAACATTGTTAAACCACAAATAATTTGCTATGAGTAAACAAAATATATAATCCGATATAATGATCTTATACTTTAAAGATAATTAATATATACTAATAACAAATTAAAAATATTATTAACAAAAACTCATTATTTTAACAAAAATCCTAATCCCTAACACCTATACCCATTAACATACTACCTAAACACCCATTTAACAAGAAACAAACTATTTCTTACGAATATACTACATAATTAACATAATTAAAACATAGAACAGTTTAAATACATTATTAACAAGATATTAACTCATTTAATATAACAATATACGTAATTAAAAAACATTCTCTAAATATCATAAACCTAATTAGCATAAACCCTAATTTTCCAAACAAATATTAAACTACCAAACAAATACTCAAATAAAAAAAATACATGAATTAATTAAATTTATTAAACTAATAATAATATTTATTAAACTAATAAATATTAAATATATTAAAAAATTTTAAAAAATAATTAAATAAAAAAAATGGGTGGCGCCCGGACAAAGGCTTCGCCGATGGCGAAGGCCGTCTCGCCTCCCTTTAGTTTATTACACGCCACCCCCATAGGGGTGTATAGGGGTGGCGTGCTTCTCCTGTGCCAGCCGTTAATGGTTGGCGCGGTCCTTCCTCGCCCCCCCTCTTTTTCGAAAAAAAAAAACTTACCTCTATTTTGCAGGGGTGTGTCGGTCTTTCGCGGGCGCTCAAATAAAATAATAAGGGCGTTCAACAGTTCGATCTTATAGTTATGGGCTTAACTCCCCCCATAGGGAGTAGTGTGAATCCAGTCCACACACAAAATCATGGCCACAGGCCTGTCAATTCCCGCCACTCCCAACCACCATTTCATATCAGCACCTCCGAATCACAGCCACTGCCTCCGCCGCTACCACCGCCACCTCCGACTACCCACTTCCCTCGCCGCCCGGTCATCTCTCACGGACCAATCACAAACACTCTCAGCCAAGAACCACCTCCTGAGCCTCATTAAGGACCAAGAACGAGGTCTCAGGACCCAATCCGACCCGCAAAAGCTATCTCAAATCATCCAAGCCATTGACGCCATTGCCGAGGTGGGCAAAGGGACCGTCACCACCGACAATTCCCTCTCCGCAACGTGGCGGTTGCTGTGGACGACGGAGAAAGAACAGCTCTTCATCATAAAGAATGCATCTTTCTTTGGTACCAAAGCCGGTGATGTGTTGCAAGTGATTGATGTGGGGAGCAAGACTCTCAACAATGTCATAACTTTTCCTCCCGATGGGGTCTTCTTTGTTCGCTCTGTCATTGAAGTTGCATCGTCCCAGCGGGTTAATTTTCGGTAATTCTTGGCCCTTTTCGTTTAGCTAGTAGGATCCACTTCTTTCATTTGAAGCTGTTTTCATTTCTTAAAGTTCAGAAACTCTGTTGTTCGGGGTTATGGTTTCACAATTTGATTTCTTGCAATTGCTGATATTACTGCAGCGTAGCTTTATCTTTTCTGTTTTTTTTCCCTAGGGATATTATGCTGATAATTTTCAAAAATGGGCCGTGGCTGTATGATTTGGAATCTTTGTTGTAATGCAGGGGACACGTTTTCATCCATGTTTTATTGTGCTTCCTTGTAGGTTTACAAGTGCAGTTTTGCGTGGGAAAGGCTGGGAATTTCCATTGCCTCCTTTCGGACAAGGATGGTAAATGATTTGGGCTCCGAATTCCTTGTGTCTGTGTCTTTTAGTTCCAAATCTCAGCAATTATTCATAGATTTTCACATTTTAGCTTCTATCAAAACTGTCATGAGTAACTCACAAAATTTTCCGGGGATGCTATTCGAGTTGTTTTACATTGTATGTTTGATTATCAAAAATTTTTTGTCTCACCTGTAATGCCGTTTTGCTTGGCTTCCTGATGATATTTTTGTGTTCCAACTTAGAAGTTGCATTAAGTTTGTTTTGTATGGGGACCTTGTATTTGACTGTTTGTTTTGATCTGTCCATATGAAGTACAGTGATTATGTCTCCTTTAAACAGGTTTGAGACCGTGTACCTCGATAATGAGATTCGGGTGGTGAAAGATATTAGGGGCGACTATTTGATCGTTGAAAGAGCTCCCTATTCCTGGAAAGAGTGAAGGTTCACTTTTCCTTCTCGTTCTTTTCATGACTAATTTAAAACGGTTTCAACATAATTAGATGTATATGTTTATATTAGAAAGTTGCCTACTGTACTGTTAGAATAATGCCTTGAATTTATTGTGTAGTGTGCAATATAGAACTATCGATGCGTAGTAGGAACCATTGACTTTCTTTTGTTTACTCTGGCTCATTAATTATTTCACTATGAGAAGCTTGTGTCCAATGCACTTATGGAATGAAAATCCTCATGGAGTCTATTGGTTACGCATTTCTTAAGACTACACCTTTGTTGGTTAAATGCATTTCCGCAACTTCAGGGATTGCGAGCTCAAGTTTTGGTTTGAATCCATATTATAAGGTAGCTAAGACTCAAGAGTTAAACTCCAGATTATGTCAGTGACTTGTTCTATTGATGTGTTTCTGACAAAAATGTAAAGAGATCACACAGTCACACAATTCTCTTAAAGACTTTCTAGGTTCAATTATGTCCCTAAGCTGTCAAAGAATTCATCAGATGATATTGAAGCCAAAATGGGTGCCCAAGTTATCTGAGATGGCTTCAAAGAAAGTAAAGAGAATGTGTTCATCATGCAGCTTGTACGTTGATTTTTTTGCTATATCTTAAAATGAGAGTAGGTTTTGTTTGAATGGTCACTTAAGTATAACCGATTAATCTATTTGGTCGGGCTCTCCTCTGGAAATTATTATAGGGTAAAAGTTAAATGGGATGGTGCAATATCACTTTGGCCTATCTTGTTATAGTTTTTCTAAGACATAGGTCTCTGGTTTGTTTTCTTCTTTTCGTAGAGATTCACATCGAGATGTCAATTCTTGAATGCTCAAAAGTTATTACATACTGCAGCCTTGTTATGCCAACGTCCATTGACTGCCCTTTTTCAGTAGAGCACTCTGGTATGCGCTAATAAACCAGACTGCTTAATTTAGGGCAGGCTGTTTTAGAAGGATAAGCCGAGTATGAATTTAGTCTACCTGATGGAAGAATTGGTGCACTGTTCTAGCATCATAGTGCTCATACAAATTCTTTTGCTTAATTCCTTCAATTCCAGATATTGTGTTTTGTGAATAAAACTGAGCATTGTGCATACTGTAAACTTCTCGGTGTAGGACTCTCCAGGTCCCTTTATAGCTCCACGTAGTTGTTTCTTCGACGTGCAATGCTGTCTAAAACTTCTTGCCGCAGAACTATGAACACACGAGTTGCTCTCTAGTTGCTTCTTCTTGGAGAAGCTTACATGTTCCTTGGGGCTTATTGTTATTCTTGAAATGCAGGTTCCGGATATTCTTGTAGATAGGCATTGATTTAGTTCTTGTTGAGAATGTTTCCTGATAAGAGTTCTCCTTGATAGATAAAATGTTGGCTTCAACAACCTCAATCAGTTAGCAACTGCTTACTTGTGGTTGTTTAGGGATGGGAAAATATCAATAGTTTGAAATCTCACCATTTTCCATTTACACCTTTCAATTGATCATTAAACTCAGTTTCACTCAAATTCTACACAATTTTTGAAAGAATACCCCAGAGCAAGGAAATTTGTGAAGGAGCCTGCTCGTCACTGGTTCCATCAGTTCATGCAAATGTGACAATACAAAGGGTGCCTAAGCATGGACACACAAAAATAGTAGACCATACAGTTCTCCCTGAGACTTTATTCAGATGCTGTATGAGAGAACAAGAGCCATTCATGCCATTCAGTCTACTGAGATCCATTCCATGTTCATATAAGCCTATGATTGAAATTGATGGGAGATGAATAACTTTGTTATGTAGACTTGAAGAAGGAAAAAAGGATAATAGAGTAAATTAAAAGATCAAAGAAGATGAGAGATCTGAAAATCGAATTAAAAAATGACTCTTCCGCTTTCCCTAAGGATTTATCTTATGTCCTTTAATGTAAGATTGAGTATCATATGATTGTTCGATACTCTTTCCTCACACTGTCTGTAAATGAAAATACATATTCTTAAAAAACATATATTTCATTCATGAATTTATTCTTTTTACCTAATCAAGATGATCAAGATCCTTGCATCCACTAATTGTTATAAGGTTTCATAATCATGGTTGGTAATAAAACCTTTTTTTCGGGGCATCAAATATTTGGTTTGATCCCCACTTCTGATTTTGGGAAGAAATTCATTGCTATGAAGCTAGTGAATTTAAGGAATTCTCTTCTAGCTTTTCCAGCCTTGTAGGGGTCTAAAATTCATTCATTTCTTTTCTATCATTTGTCATATCATCTTTTTCTCCAAGCCCTTAGGGAAAGTCGTCAAATCGAACAAAAGAAGGAAAAAAAAAAAAAAAAACCCTACGAAATTAGGTTTTGCAATTTGCAAAAAAGTCCCACCTTTTTTGTGGGATGCAGAACATGTTCCTTGCTCCCCACCCCCATCGATCGTCTTCTCAATCTTTTTTTTTTTTAGCAAAACTTTACATGAGGATTGCTCCCTTCTCCCCACATGATTAGTACCAAATGTTCCGGCACAAACATGCTTCCAATTGAATATTTCATCTACTTTACATTGTCACTATTGACTAAAGCGATGTGTGATTCAACTCAAATCAAATGAGATTCTCTGTTACTTTTTTCTTTCTTTTTCTTAATTTTAAAAACATTATCTCATCAGTAAATTATATATAATCTGTATACAGTTAAGACATAAAATCTTATTAATCAAACTATCAACCAAACTTTTGAGAATGGTGAGGGAGCATAGGGTTCATGTGTCTACGAGCTAAGAATTGGTTATGGATCTTATCAAATACTCTCTATTCTAATAAAAAATAGTCTATATTAAATTCTGAAATTAGTACTATTTTAAGACAGAGAGAGTATCGACTATTTATTTGTGTTAAATCGTGGATGCTAATATTTTCTTAATTTGCTTTAATATCCTTCCCCTTTGCCCACCAAAAGAAAAAGAAGAAGAAGAAGAAGAAAAGACACCATTTGCGCGAGTCTGTAACAACCATCGAGTTAGCATGTGTTCCTCATGGTGAATAAAAAACTAGAGTGAGGAACTTCTTTTTCAACCATTTTTCCCAAAGGAAAGAGTATGTACATAATTTGTTGCATTTTATTAATAAAATCACTGCTCGTAATGCAAATTATGAATTAGAATATTATTCACGTTCGAAACATGTAGAAGCAAATATGTTGCTGAAGTACATCAAGGCTCGAGCAATTTGAAATATCTTTGCTTTTGGAGTTTACTTGTAAAATCATTATGAAAGTGAGTCTTGAAAAAGAGGAGCATGGGGCGTGTTGTATATAAAATCCTAAAGCATTTAATCAATTATATTTATACACTCCGCTCTAAAAATGACAGCTATATTCGTTCACTATTCAATAAATAAGATTTTTATTTCCTCTTGTCCTTAATATAAAGTATTTTAATTTGTTCTAAGTTTCACCTAATATATGTACTTTTTATTGACAAAAAGAACCTTAAAAATATATTTTCAAATTCGTTGTTTGTTGTTATGAAATATTTTTAAAATTTTTTTTATCAATTAAAAGTGTGTCCTATGTAAAATTTAGGATAAATCAAAATATCTTATATTAAGGACCGAAGGAGATATATTGTATGGAAACAAAAAATGTTGAGAATGGAAGTACGACTGTAGGAGTATTAATTAGTTAAGGAGGCGGGTAAGTGAGAAAAGGTCAAAAAGAAACAATAAGTTTTTACTTATATTTGTTTCGTTTTTTTAGTGTGTGTTTTTAAGTGTTTTTTGTATTGAAAATGTAAAAAGGTTTATTGAGATGGGACAAATGTGGACTTTGGTTGGCTTCAATTTGTTCTTCCTTTTTTTTTTTTTTTTCTATTTTAATGTCTTATTCTTATGTTGTTGACTGCTTATGGTGTTGACTATAAAAGTAACTAGATGCTTGGTCAGGGTTATGGCGTTGATTTTAAAAGTAACTAGATGCTTAGTCAGGGTAAATGTCGGGGCGCCCCTCTACTTTAATTTTGTGTTAATAGATAAATGAATTCCTGATTTAGAAAAAATAAAATAGCTATATATTTGGTTTTTCTCTTTTTTAGCCAAAAATAAAAATAAAAAAATCATTTACAGAAGAAGAAAAAATATAGAAAATTGCAACGATTAAAAAATCATACAAAAGAATTTCTCGATATCTGACTCTTTCTCCCTTTGTTATGTTTTTTGTTTAAGAAATTTTCTTCTAACATTTTAACTCTCTACAAATATGAATTCACAGAATTATTTTAAAAAGGAAAAGAGATCCGGTGATGATGACGATAATGATGATCAGAGATAGGAACCGCAACAGAGATAGAAGAAATATAAGGTGAAAACCAAATAATACAGCTTTCAAAACATAAACGATTTTGAAGAGGAAACCATCGATAAACCAAGTATAAACGGTGAAATTTTTCTTCATACGCAGCCCGGTTGTAGAGGAGAAACTTTTGGAATTGAAACTCCATTCTTCTGAACCAACAAGTCCGTCACCGACATTAACCTCGTCGCGGTCGGCAACATCAACCGGGCTTCCGCCGCTGCCACTCTTCTTACTCAATTTCGTGAAGAAGTGAGGGAAAGCAGGTTTCTTAAATTTCATCCCAAACTAAAAAACCCACAAATTTATACCCGTGAAGATTTGCTGAAAGAAAATTCCCGGCGGTAGTTTTTCTCGCATCCACTGAAAGCCGGCCCTAAATTGTTGGAAAAACCATTCATCCCACATAGCTGCTGTTCGGATGAGATCTTTTTGAGTTTTGAAATTTTATCATTTGAGACGAGGAAGAGGATTTTTCACGATGCAGTAATCAATAGGGTAAAGGGGATTAGTTTATGGGCAAATTTAAATGATAATCTTAATTTGATTGATAAATGATAAATGTCAGGAGATAAAATTGTATAGCTATTTTTGTAAAGTAGTTTTTGTTTCTCGGGATAAGAAGTTTTTATTTTATTTTTTAATTTTAAGAAGGGATGACACGTGGCATAATGGTTTATGCAATATGGTGCATTTGGAGCCAAAAATTTTTAATAAGAAATTGCCACATCGGCATCTTATATTCTTCTTTAATAGGGTAAAAAGGAATAAGCATAAAAATAACTATAAAAATTAATATGTAGAGATTTCCGTGTTCCATGATAATCAACATATGCATTTATAAATATTGATTTTATAGAATGCATCTTAATTACCGGCAAAAGATCTCCTACATCATAAACCTACATCACTTCCTACTAGGTGTATGCACAGTCCGGGTGATCCGATTTTTAGTCTAAATTGTAAACCAAACCACTAAAACGGTTTGAACAATTTTGAATCCAAAACCAAACCATTCCTCATCTGGAAATCGGACCAAACCAATCCGTAATCAATGGTTTGGTTTTGCGGTTTCACGGTTTCACTTTAACTTTAAGTTTTTTTAAAAAAAATAATTTTAGGCCAAAACTTGAGCCTTTCATTTTTTTTCTTTGGCAAAAAAAAATAATTTTTTTTAATTTGCAACAAAAAAAACTATAACTTTTTCTACCTATTTCAATTCAACACATGCAAAAAACTAATGGTCGATAACTTTGAATTGAGAAATAAAAATTCAAATAGTTACACTTCAACTTTTAAAAGTCTAGAAAAATATTTCAAAAAAGTAAAAAAAGCGTCGGAAAAATTTTTGAGAGACAACAAAAATAGTGTACAAAAGAAGGGGGGAAAATGAAGGATGAGAGCTTTTGAAATTCAAAAGAAAAATATTAAAAAAAGGGCAAAAAACAATCTAAGAAAAGAGATTTAAGGGAATCGAAATTAAGAGTTATGACTAAACATGATACTGAGTTAATTAAGTCTATTAGGTCACAAGTTGTGACTAATATTGTACATTACTATATATGTAGAAAATTCTAATATATGTAGCTATTACTAAACGATTCGGTCCGGTTAATCTACGGATTTTGTACATGAAATTGTAAACCAAACCGTTTGCTTCTGGTTTTTAAATTTTGAAACCGCCGGTTTTAAAATAAAACTTTGAAACCAATCCAGAACCCAAACCGCTGTCCGATTTGACCGGTTTGAACCAATCCGTGCACACCCCTACTTCCTACATCACTCACCAAAATTTAACACATAACTCTGACGGGTTAATCTAATGGTGGGTCAGGGTATTAGTAAATTTTTAAAAAAGAAAAATAATAATTGAATACAAAAATGTGATAAATTTTATATAGTGGTTGTGGTAAGAGTGTGGTGTAAGTAGGCATGACCACGGTTCAGAACTGCCAGTTCTAGTTCATGAACTGCCGGTTCACGGTTCAGGAAACAGATGAACCTTAATCGGTCCTTAACTCTTCGGTTACGGTTCGTAAACCTCCGGTTAAGGTCCAGTTCCGGACCGGTTCCAATTCTCAACCCTCCGGTTTGTTGACGGTTTTAATCCGGTTTTTTACGATTTTAACTTAATTTTTTTACAATTCTTTTGTGTTGTGTTTTTCAAAAAAAAAATTGAAAATTTCGTGTTTGGTTTTTAAAGCAACTTATTCAAATCCTCAAAATATGTTTATTATAATATATGATTGTTAGTCTAGCAAAAAAAAATTAATATAAATTCTTTTAACTAAATTTTGGATAGCTTCACATGTATTTTCTTGATTTTATAAATAATAACAAAAATAAATATATTAGGCAATATTTAAAATTTATTCAAAAATATGAATTATCATTATATTTTTTCTAAATATAGAAACAACAAAACATAATATTAACAAAAAAAATAAAAATCACATACTTTGAGCACTACAATAGTAACGGGCTAATCATTAATAAATGAAAAAATATTTATTTAACCCCTAATTAATTAGATTACCCACTTAATTTTAAGTATTTATTTGTTGAGACGCTATAAATCATATTTAAAACATAAGGGTGATATGGAAAACAAATTCAAAAATTATTATTGAAAAACAAAATATTATTTGATATAACCACAAATTAGAAAATGGACATCTATTTTGAAAATGAGATGGTAATTAACATTTTTATGTTTATAAAAACTAATATTTTTATACTTATTTTTTATGAAACTGACAGTTAACGGAGGTTTTTGACGGTTTGGACCGCCGGTTTGAACCGCCCATTTACGGTTTTTGAAAGGCTTAAACCGTAACCGACTCTTGACTAGACGGTCCAATTACGGCTTTGTGAACCGTAACTCACGGTTTGGGTCCGGTTCATGAATCGACGTTCTGGTTCCCGTTAAAACAAAACCGTGGTCATGCCTAGGTGTAAGAAATCTTTAGCCTTAATTACCATATTGGGGGGAAATATTCTTGATATTGTTTGTAAGAATAATCAACTTTTTTTAATTAATGAAAGCGTTTATTCTTTCCTGGCTATAGCTAGTTTCACTAATTTTGTGATAGGTTCATATTCATTCTCTCATTTTTGCCACTATTTCGTCCTGAGAAAGAGAGAAAAAAATCACTTTAATGAGCTAAAAGCAATTCTAACGGAGTGATTATTATTTTAAAACCAAGAGAATAAGACCTACATGAATTTTGATGGCAGCATTTTATATTTGACAAAATTCACAAAAAATAAAAGTATATATATAGAAACCCACTTGGAAATCTGGTTAGAAAATGCTGTATTTCTAATGGAGTCTCCCGTAATTATTACTAGTCCAAATCGTTTGAGGACACTATTTCGTTTAAGCAAACCTGTTCTCAAATTTATATATATTGTTTTTTCAGTTCTTTCTTGCTTAAGATTTGTGATACCTTTATCATCGGAATTATGTAGCAGAAATCAATTATTCTGAATCACATAAATGCATCGATTCTCTCTGTATGGAGAGCAATATAGTATAAAAATGCATGCATATATTCTAGCCCCTTTTCTTAATCTCTAATCTAGCCAGCTACATATAATGTTCCTAGATTGTTAAGGTACTGGTTTTCATCAAAATTCGATGTCATTGCCAGATATTATACTTAACTCGTAGCTTACTAGGTTAATAAGATGACCTATTACCGGGAAAAAAAAAAAAAAACAATTCGATGTCTTTACTTCAAGGAATATAAAGTTTTTTTTTCTTTAAATAAAAAGGAAAGGTGACTTAGGTATACCTTTTTCCCCAAAGATTTGGAAACCTTTTTGTTTTGGGTAAATTACAGTCATTAGCTAGCTTGAAGGCTCAAGCTATGTAACTGGAGAGAGCATTAAAAAAGGTTTAGGCTGATAACTTTTTAGGTTTTGTTTTACTCAGTTCGGTACTATAAATTTATTTCCTTTCAAAATTATTACTCACTCTGTCCCAAAAATATTGTCCAGTTTGAGATTTCACTTTTAGTACAATTTGAACCAGAAATGAAAGTCCAAATTAGACAGTAATTATGAGACGGAGGGAGTATTTAATTTTATTTTTTTTGGATAATTTCAAAATTATGTTTGAGTAAAAGTAAGGAAGGTTAACAATCTAGTGTCTCTTCGTTCATCTTTAAAATCAGTTAATTTCATCGAATCAAATCTTTAAAATAATATAAAAATATAAATATTTATGTGAGATGGAGGGAGAAGTATATTAGTATTGTAAATTATGAAACAATACAAGGGGGGGAGAAAAAAATTAAAAAAGATACACTATAACAAAAATGAAGGGTTAATTCAATGATATGTCCTAATTCGATATTAGAAATTACGAACGAGGGTACTTTAGACTTTCCGTTAATATTTTCTTACATCTTTCTAAAAAGTAAGGGTGAACACTATTACAATTTACAACCAACCACAAGTAAACTAGACAGTTAAAAATGTGACCAGAGTTTAACAACCATAGTGGATAATTTTCATATCTCGCAATCTGTGCCGCTTTTTTTCCTTTAAAAAACAAAAATCGGAAAAACAAATAAAGAAAGAGAAAGGTAAGGGGATAAAATCAAGCAAAGCTGCATGGTCAGCAAGGGACACAAGTGTCATTTTCGACCCACATTTTAAGGTTCATATTTTTTCTATTTCCTCTCTCTCTCTCTCTCTCTCACACACACACACACACCACACAACCGAAAACGACTGCAAGCAACCTGTGGTCTACCTGTTGATATCCCCCTTTATGCTCACATCAAAAACAATTTAATTAAATTTTAAATTTAAAAAAAAATATCACAAAATACTGTTGATTCTCACACACACACACACACTAAAAAAGTTTAAAAAAAAAAAAAAAACTCTCTTTCTTTATTAGCTATAAATACCCGCACACACACCCATTGAAAATTGAAAATCAAAATTATAATCCAAACAAAGCCAGAGAGTCCAATTGTTTGTTCTCAGATTACACCGACTCACTCACAAGGGTAGAAGGGAAAATAACCATATCAGCGGCGGCGATAATCGGCTAGGCAACGATCGGCGATCAGAGAGGAAAATGGTGGATTACCAAATAGTTTGTTGTATGTGCGGCGATGTGGGCTTCCCGGAGAAACTCTTCCGCTGCAACAAGTGTCATAACCGCTTCCAACACTCGTAAGTATTTCTATATATCTCTCTCTCCGTGTGTGAGAAAGCCACCGCCAAAATTAAACTACCGTCATCGCAGATTAAAGTTGTTTGTTTAGTGTGTGAGTGTGTGTGAATTGTTTTGTTACGATTCACACATACATCATCATCATCATCATCATCATTATGCATGCATGTATACGATTTTATCATCAACTCAATTATTCATTTAACTACCTCATTTGCAGTACACCACCACCGGCTCCGTCATAGTCCGACGGGATTTTTTAATTATTTTTTTCCGGCACCCTTTGATTTTTGGCAGGTATTGTAGTAACTACTATAGTGAATCATCGGAGCCGATCGAAGTATGCGATTGGTGCAAAAGCGAGGAAAGAAGTGCGCCAAGAAACTCAAGGAAATCATCAGCAACAACAGGGGAAAGAATCAAACAGAATGATCATCATCGTGAAGAAGGTTCTTCAGAAAACAGAGGCAAAAACAATACCCCATCTCCTCGGACTTCAACTCGAAGGTACAAACTTCTCAAGGATGTAATGTGTTGAAGAAGAAGAAGAAGATCAATCAAGATCGATGGCCAAGGAAAAAAATTAAGATGGTGTCAATATCAGTAGAGAGAGCTAGTTAATGCCATAGTTAATGTCACAAATTAAGTAGCTTTTATGAGTGTTTAATTTTCCTTTTGACTTATTATGAGAGTTATATTATCATGTTCCGCTTTTATCTTTCCTTCAACATTAATCAAGCAGTACAATACTAGTACAGTTACTTACTCCTCCTTAGTTCCTAAGTTAATCGTGTGGTTCTCGTTCTTTTCACTCCTTTTAGTTTGACCTCTTTTTCACATTGAAGCTTTTAGGGTCTTCCTTTTTTCTTGCAATTTTTTTAGGTGATAACTGATATAAGTCATCCTCTTGAATTGAATGTTGAGTAAATCAGCCGATGACAGGTCTTATGGCCGAGATTATGCATGGATTATAAGCCTGTGCATAAGCTCAATCGTAATTTTACTAAAGAGTATGGTTAATTTCGTTTAGAATTACTAGCTTACTAGAGAATATGGTAAATTTCGTACAAGGATAATGGATAATGCGTTCAATCGTAATCATAGTGTGCTGCATGATCACTTAAAATCACTCTGACTTACTAAAGAGTATGGTAAATTTCGTACAAGGTTGAAAAGGAGTAGGGTTTTGTGGGTGGGTAGGGAGGGGGAATGGGATTGTCTTTGTCCCAACTAGGGGGTTTTCTACTTTCTAGGTGTAAAAATTGAATCCTCCCAATAGCAATTTGGTTTTGGCTTTTTCTCTTGGTTATGTTTCTTGGAGAAGTTGTATTCAATGCGGTTTTTGGTTCCTTTGTGCCAAAGAAATCCATAGTACCCAAAAGCAGATGCTTACTTTTTTTTTTTTTTTCCAGATTCATTGAAGGTATAGTATTTATTATACCCCTCAATTATTGTGTTCTCGATTCAAGAAGATCAATGACAATGTGCCATCATTTTTTTAATCGTAATCCGTTATTTTTATTTTTTTTTGCTTTGAATGGAATATGATATCAAAAAATAGCAGTAGCGTAACAATTATGAATACGTTTATTAATATACATTCTTATAAAATATATTGTGTAGCTAGTTGTAGAGTTATTCAAAAAACAAAATGAACGAGATCTTTTAAGTGGTAACAACGGTGATGAGTTGAAAAATAATTTGTCTATTAATTAAGTGCTCAAAATGGACTTTTAAATAAAGACATAGGTACATTAAATCTAAAACTGCTTGATAGTTAGTTAGGGATTAGTAAAGATGATTAGTAGTATTAAGAAAGGGTATGTATATTATCATATATGCGGGTTAGGTTAGTTTTTGTTTAAGAGCCAACTCCAATCCAAGGTGCTGTCTGGCTGTAGTGACCCTTAAATTGGGAGTCACCCTTGAAACTTGAAAGTACAACATAGATGAGATCGATGACACACACAGTCTCCTCCACTACTACCACTATCTGTTTTGTCCTTTTTTGGAACTCCAAACAGTGGACTACTGGTTCTTAATTTGACCATAGAACCAAACTATATTACTATATATGCATAGTAACAACCATAATCTTTCAGTACTGCCAAGATCCCCCTCTTCTTCAACCTTATTTCCATTTATTATGTGTTGCCCCCACATGCATTTTTCCCTTCTTTGTCTGTTTCCTTCTTTTTTCCTTGTATTCTAAACAGCACAAATCGAAGAGAGACATCCATGTGATGTAGTACTATATTGTTCATATATTTTTTCTTTTTTTCTTTAGCAAAATATATTTTTTTTATATTTACAAATACAGGGTGTCTATCATCGGCTAACTAATCCCCCTTTTTTTCTTTAGCAAAATATTTTTTTTTTTATATTTACAGGGTGTCTATCATCGACAACAGTAACTAATCTCCCTCGCTGAATTGTAGGCACCTCGATGGGTGTGATAGCTCGCCAAAGTATTTAAGGTTGTTCCATGCCCATGACGAAATTCGAACCCTCGACCTTTGGATAAGAGTAAAGGAGTCCCTTCCACTCCACCACAACCACTTTGGTTAGCAAAATGTTTATCGTTGATAATAATAATTGCTCCTATTAATTTATCTGTTATATATGTTAGAAGCACTCCTGTAAATGAGATAACTGATCATAGAAATTAAGGTCGTAAATTAAAGTCTTACTTACATTAAAAAATGACAAAAGCTATAAAATCACAAAACTAGTAATCTAATTATAAAAGGTTGAAAGGACGTCAAATCTCACTTTAGATGGAGTAGCCTTTAATGTTGTAGCTGCTTAATCATCTCATCCATCAAATTTGTATAACTCAACGAAGAGATAGTATCTAATACGGAAGTGAACACGTTAGTTACATGTATAAGAAGGAAACTCTAGAAACAGATCAAATTTTTTTTCTTTTTCTTTTTTGCGTTTAGGGTTTTCTTGGAAGAGGTAAGGAAAAAAGGGTGTTTCCAACTTTCCATGATATCATGTCTCTCTATTATAATACAATGCTACCTTACGTACATGCACTTTTCTTTGTCAGAAAATTATGTGTGTTGTGTATGATCAAGTTGAAGCTGATCACATGGTTGCTTAGCCTTTGGCGACTGACTTCATGGCTTTTTCCAACTCTCAAGCTAAGTAGTAACACGTGGAAATGTGGCATTTAAGTACTTGCGTACTACGTCCTATTTATGCTCTATTTAATTCGTTTGCAATTATTCTGGTCTGCTCGCCGACGTAGTTCCGTTTGCCTGAGTTAATGCTCAAGATAATATAAACGGTTTTCCTTTTTCTCTTCCATCGTTGAAAGTCAAGGACGATACCATGGTGTATTTGGAATTTAGAAACAAGACATTATGCTAAGTATTTTGAATCTTTAGTGATGAAATTAATCAATCCAGAGATGTTCTATTTGATTCACATGAAATTGGGAGTTGGATCCTAAAAAAATAGTTCAAAAATAAATAATTAATGAATTTACTTGGTTCGTTAGGTTTATGTTATGAACTTGATATGGAAGTAGGAGATCACGAGTAATTTAATTATAATTTCTTTTGATCTGAAATAATTGTCGAGTTTGGGACGGAAAGATAACAAAAGAAATTTATTTAATTACATAAGTGAGTGGGAATAGTGGTAAGGAAGAAATGGAGCAATATCCCAGGATCGAAGCATGCGCGAGGCGACCGACTAAATGGCATGGAGTGCGACCCAAAGGCTACAAATTTATTGTGTCAACACATCAGGCGACATTCAGCTTTGCTTCATGACATCGGACGTTTTGCAACAAAGTATTTATATTGGTGGACCAAAAACCTCTGCAAGCACAAATGGGTTAATTTATGTGGTTCCCAATTGGATTTTTTGGAATCGTTGGAGTGAGCCACCAATATCATAATTATTTGATCTGAGAGGCTCCACACCACACTTTAAATTTTCAGCAAAAACGTATAGTATGTCTTTGATTTTGGACGGACAGATAGAGACTTTTATATATATATATATATATATATATATATATATATATATTCGTGTCACATCTTTTCACGTGCTCAATTTTTTTTTGATTTGAAACATCTAGACCTGGGATATCTACTTTGATGCAATTCTCTGATATTTTTGTAGCCATGTATATGTTGGGAAAAAGAGGGAAAAAAAGAGAGAGGAGAGAATTAAAACAATTGAGCTGTAGTTGACCAAATATTAATTCACATAGTTGAATTATATCAACGAGATTTCATATGAAAGGTTTTTATTCATTAAAATAAAATAGTCTCACGTATCATGTAGTTAAAAAAATATACCTCTCATTGTCCTGAGTAGCGTTTTGAAGTTAGAAAAGTGCTATGATCGTTCATGGTGAGACCATCAAAGAAATCTAAGAATTCTTAAGAATTGGTTTTGAAGAAAGATTAGCATTTGTTCTGCTATTTCCTTTTGCTTACGTGGTTAAAACATGATTTAATCGAGAGTTTTCACAAGCATATATATAGTATTTTAGGCTACTAAGTCTTGTCCTCCTTCATTATATAAAAAATAAAAATAAAAAATAAAAATTATACACCTCTCAACTAAGGAATGAAGTTTGATCTATTTTCATTTTTCATATTTCATTGGACAGTTTCAATGTTTTACCGTCTGAATCATTACTCTTGCAGTAATGTAATAAAGTAAATTGGTCTAAAATAAAAATTACACTTCTGGAATGAAGAGAATATATTATTTTACTGTTCTTTATTTTTTTTTAGTTTGTTTGTTTGTCAGGGATTCGGATTGGCATGATATGTAGAACTTCAATAATTTTATTTATTTCTTTTGAATATATACTTCAATAATTTATTTTATTTACAAACAACAAAGTAGAATTTCATCAATTTTAAAGTTCATAATTCGTTTGAACGATGAAAGACTTTTTATGTGGTTCAGGTCATGGTTGTTGACTTGGAGATACCTATAAGACGTGGAGTGTCTTTTACATCGACACGTGGATGCCACTTGGACGGAGATTTTGTCAAACTTTGTTTGAAGCCACATTCTGGTGTCCTCCCTGGCGCACGATGATGATTTTGATATTGGGGTGCACAATGATGGATGGATGGGATCCCTTCGCAAACCCACCCACTCTTCCTTGGACTTTCTATACTTTTGCCAAATTACGACTTCATTCTTCAAATTTACAAAATTACGCATGTTATCAAATTGGGTTCATGACTACCTTTAACTTATATTCTTTCGGTCTCAAAAAATAATTCACAATAAATTTTTAATTTTGTAAATCTCAGAATTTAGTGTGGAATATTTTTTTAAACCATAAAGAGTATTTTTTTTTTAATTGAAAGTATAGAAAAATATATTAAGATTCAAGAGCCACGGACATTTCATTTATTTTCTTTTGTTGTGCAAGAACAATGTTGCATAGTGTGGACTTAATTTTAGTGATAATACTTGATATGGTTTTGGAAGTTGGGATGATTAGGGCAGGTCTGCGATTGGGACCGATGATAAGTTGATAACTATGTAGTGCAGACAACGTAGTAATCTAGTCTAATCTAAGAGATTAAGCATGAAGATCTTGACAAATCCATGACCTAATTTCAATTTTCCTGTTTGTGAAATTCCATTCATACAAGTTACAACCACGGTAAGGCATTCAAAGTGTACTAGAATAATAACACTAGAACCTGGGGATTTTCCAATTTGGTAATCGTATTTTAGACAGTTTGGAAAAAAGAATTTAATTATTTCAATATCTGATCTTTGAAGAAAAAATCTTCTTTCTCAACCACAATAATAGATTCACATTTTTAAAGAAAGCACTATCAACTAATTTACCGAAATGGGAAAAGAAAAGGGAAAAGGTGTCATACCAAAAGCTGTTACTTAATTATTTGTTTTTATAGCGTTTTAGTTGGCCAAACCAAAAGCCTGGTTCTTTTTTTTAGGGGTACCTAATCTCTTTGTTGTTATCATCATCATTAAAAGTGTGATTAAGATTAATTGGAGTTGACATCTTAATGTGATGAGGGTCCCATTTGGGATGACAAAAACTTCTTCAACTTTTGTTATCATAAATCATTCAAAAAAAGATTCTTAGCAAATCCGAAGTTGTCAATTCGAATGATGGGTATATCGGAAAGATCATGACATTGTCTTTTTCATTCACTAATTAAGCTTGCCAATACAAAGTGGTGAATCAACCCAATTGACAACTTCCGACCACTAATTAAGTATCTTTGGGGTAATCAAAGTAGCAATGAAACTTATTTATGCTTCCAAGTTGTTGAGAATACACAAGAAAGAAATTGAGGGAACGTACATATATGTTTTTTGATTTGTTGTTCCATTTCTTTGGCTTTATTGTCATTTATACAGAGCGTGAGTCAAACGTTATGAACTTACTATACACATTACAATAATATATAACTAAGTCACAATATTAGACAAATTCGTCCCAGAATTTGTTTAACACAGGTTTTATGGAGTCTAAAACCATGATTTCCCAAAGTAGAAGCCAAGCTTTGATACCTAATTATGTAGCCATATCTTGGGATATGTATGTACTATCATAAGTGGATAAAATGAGTTCAGTTCGTTGATGATATGGGCAATAAGAATCCGATTAAATCTGACAAACTAAGACCGAAAGAATGAAATTTTGTCTTGAAAAGAATTGGTTTATATCAGTCAAAAACCCAAAAATGGCCCCCTCTAAATTGATTGTAGCCACATACGTCATAAATTATTTTTGTCAAAAGTGAATTTAAAACTTTGGGGGGCGCCGGGGGTGTTGGGTTTAAAACAAACTTTTGTCTGTGGGTGAAAGTACAGTATATTGATGTAACTTAATTTCCAACTAGGAAACATGTAACATATCAAGATACTGCAATCTTCATCAGTAATGAGTCATCAAAAAATTACGAAGGTGCTTCATAGCGAAGAAAACGTGTATTTCAAAAAGCCCATAACTCTTTGAGATTATGAGTTTCAAGTCAACAAATTAAACATGCACCTAAGATGATATATATACACATAATGATATATAATACATCCCTTAATCACAGAAAGCCAGCAGCTATAAGATCACTCCAATCATCAAAGCAAAAAATGTTGAAAACAAAATAAGAGTTCTCAAATGAAATGCACCTGCATCATTAGAATAAATCTCGGATTCTAAAAAACCTCCAACCGTAAAATTAGGATTAGTACCATAAAGTGCTTGAATACCCCTAACATCATCAAGCTTCAAATCCACCTTCTTTTCTCTAGGCTTCAAGCTTGGATACATGACAGATTCCTTCACAGACGAATGAGCTAAACCCAACAAATGCCCGATCTCATGAGTCGCCACCGATTCCAAATCTATCGCGACCTTGGATTTCTCGCTCTCGAAATCCACCGCCCATGTCTCCGCCGCATCAAGATGAAACCTTCCACTTTCCGGCGAAAATGCATGGGCCAACACCCCTAAAACCCCGTCGAAAGCTTCTCCGTCGCCGTGATCGCCGTTATAAAACCCTATCTTTATATCCGCGAATCCGTAATCATCGCTTTCAATGAATGTTACCGGGATGACTGATTCCCAATGCCCAAATGCACGTTTAAATGCGTCCCTTATGTTTGTCATGCTTAAGGAAGTGATCATATCGACAGGAGAAAACGAATATGTCAAAGTCATTGGTACCCCGCGATTCCATCTGGGTTGATCTTGAAAATACGCGAATTTTCTCGTTGCATGGAACCGACTTTTTGGTTTTGGATTGTGATGATGATGACGATCTCTTACTCCGCATCTTGGAGACATGATTTGGACAAGTGTTTGGTTGTTTAGGGTACCTGTAATTGGAAGGCCTAATCTGGCTTGATATCTGATTACGGCATGTTCGAATTTCGCATCAAACACATCGGAGAAGTTTTGGTTTTCTTGAGGTTTTATTAGATAGCCGAAACGATGGAAATACTTCTTCAGCTCGGACATTTGAGTTACATTGCTTCCTCTTCTTGCATCAAGGAATGTTTCGAATTTCTCCCAGTTAGAGTACTTGTAAGAATTCATTGGGATTGTTGGAGAAGAAAGGCATGGTGAAGTACTGAATAGAAGAAGATTGATGAGGAGAAAAATGGCAGGTGATATTAGAGAAGAAAACATGGGTACTGTTTTGTAGTCTTTCCTTAAATGAGGTGTGACATTTGGACGTCTATATATAAATATATGGAAGATAGTTAGTCTTACAAAATAAGATCACATTTCGGATGGTTAATCTTACTTGATCAGGAATTTACTATATATAGATAGGATCGAAGTTAATTATCAAGTCAAGTTCAGGTTTGTAAAGTCAAAATTGTTTGTTCGAAAGATGACTTCATTTTGCAAAAAACATAAAGATGATGGAGAAGTTGAAGATGGATGAATCTTCTTAATTAGTTGTGGTTGTAGGTTAGGTATCATTTTCATTTATGGATGCGTTGATTCTGACTTGTCGACTACGGAGTGAAATAGTTTGATATCAATATGTACACTATACTATTAGCCTCTAATTATCTTCCAAGGAAATCATGTGAACGTAGTTCATGTTGTCCTAGTTTTTTTTTTTTTTTTTTCTAATACAACTTCTTTCTGCGATATTAATATTATTTGAAACTCAATTTTAAAGTTGTGTATTATAAGTAGGAGCGAAATGAAAATTTAATCGATAATCAGAAAAACGTCGCTACGTGCGTGCTAACATTATTAGTCAAATTTAGTAATGTTGGATTAGGCGAGGAGTAGAGAATTTGGTTAAAGGCTTTTTCTTTTTTGGGGTTTTAGTGGTAGAGGGTGTCAGAAGCAAGCAGATTGTTTCAATTTCAAGTTAAAAGGAATTTTGCGGTGACGGAATGAAGCAAAAGAGTAATAGTGCAGCATGCACACATTCTTGGATCAGTACAATATCCAGTTGCTTCGTACCAGAATGTCTGTTAATACCGGAATTGGTTAAAACTTTATGATTGATTGATTCCTTATTTTCTTCGATTCCCCCTCCTGTCCTGAGAGAGGGTCCAGAATTCGTTGAAGAAGTATGAATGACTCAAAGCAACTGCTTCAACTTCAAGTCTCCTATACGTACGTTGACCCCGTATGTTTATATATTTCTTTCATAAGGAATTTGTGTGTTACTCCAACTCTAATCCGTAGGATATAGTTTGTACACTCGTTAAATGGTATATAATTATCCATATTTTGTTAGATTCGGAGCGTTTTTTTTTTTTTTTTTGAAGGGTGATTCGGAGCGTTTGAATTCGTCCTCATGCACAAATTTTTGGGCTACTTATTCTTTGAGATACTATGGAAGAAAATCGGTTTGCGTTGACGATAATAGGTATAGGTGTGATAGATAAAAAGTAAAATAAGATAATTTATGGGAAAAGGACAAACCCGAGTTATGTCTTAAAGGCTAATATCACCCCGAGTTTTTCTATAAAGATAATTACCCCCCTTGACCACTAGTCAACTGTATAATTGACCCCCTAACAACCAAAATAATAAAAATACCCTTTTCGTCTAAATATAATTTTTTGATCCACATTTTGTCTTTTTTTTTCAATGGCTTATTTTGCTTAATAAATCATTGAAGAATTTACTTATGAATAATAATATTCACCAATTTTTTTGAAAAACAATTTTTCAAAAATATAATTAATTTTAGTGACAAATTAATTTATTTGGGGTTGAATTTTGTTTCAAGAAAGGATATAATTTGTCCCTAAAAAATAGTATCATTTTCAACATTATTCATGTTTTGAATTAGTCCATTGTTGTTAAAATTAATGTAGAATACAGTTGAAAGTTTATCATTTTTTTAAAAAGAAATTCAACCATAGATAAATTGGTATTTACTCAAATTATTATTATTATTTTTTTAAAAAAGTATGTTTTTGTAAGAAAAATTGGTAAATGTCTTATCCTTAAATAAATCTTTTGGCAATTTGTTAAACAAAATAGGTTTTTGAAAAAGGTAAAATTTATCCACAAAAAATTGATTTTAGGTGAAAAGGGTATTTTGGTCATTGTTTACATATTTTTTTGCCATTTTTTCCCTGGGGGGGTCAATTATGTCCTTGAGTCAAGGTTGATAATTTTTCCTTATAGAAAAACTCGGGATGGTATTAGTCTTTGGTACATAGCTCGGAGGTTTGTCCTTTTCCCATAATTTATTCATCAGGGGCTGGAGATAAGCCTAAGTAATGGATTACATTAGGCCAGGAGTGACACCATCAATACTTGACGGAGAGTGTGAAGTCTGCGACAATAATGAGGCCTGAATTGGGTAAACTTAAGTAGCCCAGCCCACTTTTAGCAAGATCCAAGAAGTTTTAGAGAAGGACAAAAAAAAAACAAAAAAGAAAAAGGAATTACATTGTCACAATTCACAACCAAGGAAATATTACATTCACTTTGATCGACAAGTATTCCTATAATTATTTCGGGATCGAATGTTTACGCCTGGGAAAACTGATATTCAAAAAGAATATCCTGAATAAGTGATCAAACATCTAATAATATTGATCCATAACATGTGGTGGTTGATATTTCATAAAGGAATTAGTACAGTTAATATCAGTGTGAAAAGATTATTATAAAATTAAGGGGATGATTTTGCGAATACTTTTTAACATCCAGGACAAAAATTACATCTTCTACCCTTTAAACGTATCTTTCTCTCTCTCCTCTGTTTCTTATACTTTTCTCTCTCAAATTAATCCCATCATACCTCCACCATCTTTGCCGGCAACGTTTTTTTTACTTTAGCACGGGGGATGGGGGTGGGGGGAGGATGGTTCAGTTTAAATCGCTTTTTTCTTCTCCTAATACTCTAATCAAGAGTAAAGATGTATTCCTTCTGTCCCAAAATTATTGTTCAGTTTGAGATTTCACTTTTAGTATAAATTGAACTAAAAATGAAAATCCAAACTGAACAATAATTATGGGTATAAATTGAACTAAAAATGAAAATCCAAACTGAACAATAATTATGGGATGGATGGAGTATTACAATAATCCAGTTCTTGAAATTTATTATTTCCCCTTCGGCGTCCAAGTTTGCTGAAAAATTGCAGGTTTACACAAGAAAAATCTGCAGCCGCTTAAGTGATATTTGGGGTGAGGTAAACCATTCTTGCGCACAATTCCCCATTGTCAATAGTTTCTTTTAGGGAGTTTTCTGCTCAAAAATTTGACATGCCCGTACAACTGGAATTTTGGGCCGTCCTTCCGGGATTTTGATCCAAACAGGACTTTGGAGAAGGATTCCTCCCCGAACTAAATTCTGATCGTGGACCAATGTCATTAATTTCTTAATGTCATTGAATTTTGCAAAGTTGTTGCAATTCTAAGTCCCGCAAGAAGGCTTATTTCAGAGCATGGAATCGCCAAACCTCATTTTATAAATAGATTTGTAATTGGCTAATTGCTCGACAACTCGCCAGAGCTTTTTTGGCTTAATTGCGCAAAAAATTGATTTCCAATGTTGGGTTGATGTACCTGCAATTTTACCTAGGCAAGCAGAGATAAACATGTTGATAAGAAAGAGGGCCGGGAGAATAGAGGAAGGAAGCTGGCCTTTGACCGCGTAAGGATAATTTAGGAAAAAAAATGTTATTTTTGTTTTGGATGTTGGGGAAAAAATTCTAGGGTCCCGTTACTTATTTTTGAGGGTATGGTCCCATTAAAATTTATCCAATAGGGAAATGACACATTACTATGATATTAAAATTATCTAATTTTTTTTATTTATTTTTTTGTGATCTTTGGGGGAGGTAAGCTTATCATAGTATCAAGTATACTTATCAAAATTTTTAAAAATAAATATTTTAGGAAACTTTCAACATTCAAAATAATAAAATCACTAATTAAATGTTTTTTTTTACTGGTTTGTATTGCACAAATATTCACATGCTATTGCACATTATTTTATAAAACATTGCACACCTAAATCAATAATTAATTACACCTTCTGGTATATGTCTTTTTATTTTTATTGTAACTAAATAATAAATATCAAATGCACTTTTGATGATGCTATTGCATATACTGAATAAAAATACTTTGCACATTCATTTTTCAAGTAATTGCATTATACCAAAACTTACCATATTAAGTCTTCTGATTTCATTTCTACACTGCAAAAAGTAAATATGTGTGATTGTACATTTGCTCATTACAAATTACACCTATATTTATACATGAATGCAAATTGGCTAATAAATCATTGCACCATTTAGTAATTTCACTTTTTTATTTACAACATTACTTATAAACCTTACTGACCGATTATTTATGATTATGTTAAATAATAGAATTTTATTTAAATTTACTAAGAATTTTTTATTTTATTTTTTTCAGTGTCATAATAGATATACAAACATTGCACCTTTGAGCATACTATTGCAAATTCAAAAAGATTGCACTATGTAAACCAAAAAAAAATAAAATAAAATGATTGCACTATCAAAACTTATTATAATGATCAATTAATTTTATTGGTTGCATATTTGGTCATTAAAAATTGCATAAAAAGATTGATACATGATTACACACTACCTAAAAAAATTGCACTACCTGTTATGTATTTTTAGCACATGAACCCAATAATTAGAATTTAGTATAATGATAGATACATTTTTTTTGAAGACTTAGATAACGAAAATATATACTAAACAATTACATAACCATGCACGTCTGTAGTAAAGAAGAATCAGAAAATATCCCCAAAATTCTTCTGTGTAGTGATATTGAAAAAATTCTAAAACAAATCACATCATAGTCTGATAAAAGAACACATACAGACGATTCAAAAAGAAATAAAACAACAAAAGATTTTAGGAAAAATATGAATCACAATTAAGAAGAAATCATTTTTTTTTTTGGCAAAAAACTCCTAAAGAATGACGACGAAGTAAAGTCTAGTGGTAAGATGCTTCAATTTTGACCAATAAGTCATGGGTTTGAGTCACACCGAGAGTAAGTGACGAACTACTATTAATCCTTTTTTTTAAAAAAAAAAAAGAAAAAAACCTCCTAAAGAATAACAAAATGAAAAAATGGAGCGACAATATATGTATAAAAAGGGAAATAAAGGAAGGGGAGAGGAGAATGACCAGATGAGGAGAGAGGGAGAAAAGTCTCCATTAAATTGTATTCCATATATATATCATTTGGCAACCGGTTACCTTTTTTATTTTTTATATATTTAATATAAATTGTATGGTTATGATCAATTTAGACTTATCTAATGGCTATTAATTAAATAACAAGACCATATTCTTAAAATTAATAACGGAATTATAGTTTTACCCAGATTTTATTGTGACAAAACCACAAGCCTAAAATCATCAATTAATAAGTAATAATTTGCGCAATGGTCTTATCTTCTTGTTAATAGTGCACAATCTTTCCTTCTCTTCTTTTTTTCCCCTTCTAGATAGTGACAATATTCGATCCATTGATATATTTAGGTCGGTTAATTGAGTACTCACGAGAAAATGCTACCGTCAACGTTTGCCCCCTCCCGTTCTGTGTTAATACTAGAAAATTAGTTCCGAGAGAAAGGAAGAACATATCAAGGATGAAAAAGGAGGAAAAAAAATGGTCCCCAATTTCGTCAAGCACAAAAAATTTATCACTTTCTTTTCGTTTTTATTTGTAGTGTTTCATTAAAAGAAACAAAATACTGCAAGACGTAAGCGAATTTATGAATGATGCAACAAAGGACTGAAGGAGTAGTATTATTCTCAGTGATTCTTCATTGCGTTTGGTACCCAAGAGGCCAAGAGACCAACTATACAGTATTCAGTACTGGAGAATAACGTTGATGAACTCCACGTGTCAACACCCCATTAATCGATATCTCAATAAACGTATTTATACGTATGTTCGATTTTTGTTTGAATTACATAGAAATAATTGTTGTTTTTGTTTCTTTCTTATTTTTCAACATTGCATACCACTATCATTAATGTTAAAGTAGTCACAGCTTCTTTCTTTTCTTTTTATTTTGTTTTCTTTTATCATTGTCACTATTGTTAAAATTATTTTCACTAAATATATCAGTTTTACTAAAGAAAATTAATATTATTAGAGTATGAATTGTTAAGAATGCTTTACTTAATTATCCATCAATAAAGAATGCACATTGAAATTGAGCCCCATAGAGACAATAGAGAAAAGAAGAAAGAAATACAAAAGGGATAAAAAAGAAAGAAAATGGTCCCCTCTTTCTCATGCCCAAATCTTTAAATATCACTTAAGTTTGTTTTCGTTAGGTGTTTCATTAAAAGAAACAATACTGCAGAGAGATGTACATGTAAGGATCAAGGCAACAAGAAGGATTTCAGTGATATGCTTCTTTGGTTTGTCACCCAATTTCCCAACTATACACAGAATAGTACGGGCGCCGGAGATTTTGTTAATGAAGTTTGATGAACTCTACGTGTCAATAACCCATTTATTTCGCCAAGTACACACAAATTAATTACCACATCTCTCACATTAATATGTTTGAATCGTTTTTAGAGTGCATTGAAAATGTAAAAAAAGAGTATATTAGAATGTGACAGTTAACTAATTATCAATTAAAAATTATATAATTATGAAAAAAACGTAGTGAAAACCCAACCAAACAGAGACCAGCATATTAAAAAAAAATTGATATATTTAATAAAAATATAAAGTGAAATAAAATACAATCTCCATCATTTTATGTCACCTAGACCTTGTTACTATGATTGTCTTCGCCATCACTAGTAAAACTGTTACCATCTTTGTTTTCCGACGTTTTTCACAACCCATTTCCATCACTGCAATGATTGTCACTATGGCTATTTTGTTATTGTGTCACAATATTCCTTAACATTTACAATTTTTCTATCAAAAACTTAACTTGACCCGGATTTGGGATCGGCTGAGTGTGAACCGAACTCAACTGGATTTTCAAAGATTTGTGATGATTCGTGAAGCTCACATATGAATATGATGGACCAATTACTTTGTTCAAATAACAATGTTACTGTCCATACGTGTGAACCTTTGATCAGGGGGGTCTTACTGATCTGTTGCTTTTTACCGTGGATAAGTGACATTATTACCTCTGTGGTTTGATATGGACAAGTCTTCTTTTAACGTTGGTACGTATTGAAGGTTGTTAAATTCGGTTAGGGGCTTTGCATAATTGTTATTGTCTACCCTTTTCCGGTCTCTTTAAAGAAAGTTTGTGCAACTTTTCAGAAACCCGCACCCAATAAAAAAAAAAGAAAAGGATAGAATCTCAGTTCCAATATCTTCTCTTCTTTCACACATTTCGTGACCCGAATCCAAACTATTTACAGAAAGGAAAACTCTTTCAACAAGTTTTTTTTAACCTGACATATGTATAATCCAATCAAACTGATTAATTACTACTTGAATAAGTGTTCTTAGTTCTCTTTAATTTCATCTTTCATTGCTGCTGCTACAACCATTGTTGCCTAAACAATTAGGGCCCATATAAATAGAATATACCGGCGGTGGGAAGTGGAAACCCAATGTAAAGAATATGAGAGTTGTGTGGTTGGGAAAAGAATGGCAAAGAGTAGTCACAATCAGGCAATCTGGTCAATCTTTGGGTTTGTAGAGAGAAAAGTAAAGATCCTGATATGTATGTAGGCCTTGAATTTTTCTCTGACAACCAAAAACAAAGGGTATGGCTAAAACACTCTACATTTGGAACTGTTTCTATGCTTTACAGACTGTGTTGCATTTATTATTGTAAGGTTTTAATGATGAAACAGTTCAACTTATAGGAAGGGAAACAATGCAAGTAGGCAGTGGAGGAGGCCCCCCTTGTGGGAGGAGGCAGGATTAATTTCAGATATGAATGGTGATAAATACAAAGAAAATTTGACAAGAAATGATATATTTGAATGTTAACTATATTTGAATGTTAACTATATCCGAAGGTATGTTTGTTTCGTTTTTTTAGTATATGTTTTTAGGTGTTTTTTTTATTGTGAATATAAAAAGATGTATTGAAATGTAAAAAGATATGCTGGGATGGGACAGTTTTTATTTAAATATTTTGAAAATACCATAAAAAAACTTAACAAACAAAGTCTAAGTTTTAAATGAATAAATCCATTACTGTAAGGTGCAAGTGTAGACGGTTATGATTTATTCTCTGTATAAAATTCTGCGTGAAATTTTTTTACACAAATCATTATTATACTTCATATATCAGACAGGACTTTCACCTCATATACATCGTTGTTTATTACTATCAAAAATTCAAAATATTGTGATTTAATGCTTTAGACTTTACCAGTTTATCTCAGTTAAAAACTAAATACTTTCTGTTTCAAGATTATTTTCCAGTTTGGAATTTCACTTCTGGTTCAATTTGTACTAAAAATGATAAGCCAAACTGGATATTAATTTCGGAACGGAGGGAATACAAGTTTTGAACTGTATATTGTTTGAAATTTGTGATGACTCTTCCTTAACCAGTTGCGAAGAGCCACTTTGCAATAGTGAAATTGGTACCTCCCCATTGTTCTGGGTTTTTCTTTAAATTTTGGGTATCTGAATTTGCAGCTTTATTTTTCAACAAGAAACACAGTTCCCTTTCAATCCGATCCAATCCAAATCCTTATCAGTCATCACCTGTCCTTTACTTTCCTTTCTTTCTCTGGAACCCACTTTCATTTCACACACACACACGCTCACTGTATCACCACTACTCTCTCATTCTCCAGCTTACTTCTTCCTTCTTCTTTTTTTTGTTTATATTTTTCTTACCAAATCTTTTCTTCTTTTATCAAGACAACATTCAGATCTTTTAACTGATAGTACTTCACTCACAACTATCAAATATAAACACATCAAACCCATCACTTAAACTCCATTTCTGGGCAAACACAGTCACACAGTATGGAAAGTAGTAGGAATTTATTCCTCATTAACCCTCACCCCAGTAGTAATATTAACATTAATGATCCACGTGCCTTCTGGAACTCTGGAACTACACCTTCCAGATTTGTTGATTGGAACGACTCTTTCCACCAATCCAGCGTCACCACGACGGCGGCCGAAACCAGCATTGCCACCCGATATCCTCCGACACAAGCCGGCGGCGCAGGCGGAGGAGAGAGTGCGGTTCACGCGCTCATGGTCCAAACCCATCCTCAACTCTCTCCTTTATCTTCGTACCTGTACACCGGCAACCCGGTCGGTGGTGGCGGGTTTCAGTATCCCGACCCGCACCTAATGTGTTTGAAGCTCGGAAAAAGGCATTACTTCGGGGACGGCGGCGGTGGCGCAACCGCAATTCCTGCCGGAGATCGGCAAGGTGGGTTGGCTGCTGTTGGTTTGTCCAACATGGATAACGGCAAGAGAGGGAAGCCCTACTGTGAACTAGTTGGTGGCGGGGCTCCGGTGACGGTGGCTGCGACGGCGCCACCGTTGGGGGTGGTGATGGTGCCAAGGTGTCAGGTGGACGGATGCCAGGTGGCGCTGGTGGATGCCAAAGACTACCACCGGAGGCATAAGGTTTGCGAGATGCATTCCAAGGCTCCAAAAGTATTAGTCTTAGGGCTTGAACAACGATTTTGTCAACAGTGCAGCAGGTAATTTCTTCGAACTCATTTTAGTTCGAATCACTCATTGATATTATCTTTTTTGGGATAAATGGTTTTGGGTTTGATGTATGGAATGTAGGTTTCATGCAGTAGGAGAATTTGATGAATCCAAGAGGAGTTGTAGGCGGAGATTGGCTGGCCACAATGAGAGGAGAAGAAAGAGCTCTCAAGATCAACCTACTCCTAAGAACCAATCTTCTCATCAAGGTAATAATAACTCTACAATTTGAAACCATATTGACAAAATCACAATCACCATTAATTCTTGATACATTAAAGATCGGTAAGATCATTCAATTTGTCACAAAAATATTTACACATTGAATTAACCTATTTTATGTGTCCTAAAATTATTGTCCAGTTTGAAATTTTAATTTTTAGTATAATTTGAACTTAAAAATAAAAATTGAAACTGGACAATAATTTTGGGACGAAAGGAGTGTTTAATTTGAACTTTAAAATGAAAATCTAATCTCGACTAAAATTTTGAGACGGAAGAAGGATTTATCTTAAGTCTTAAAATGATTGTCATATGGACAATGGAAGTAGTAGTCAACCTCGAAAAATCGATTAGGGCTTGGGGGAGGCTGGTGTCGATAACAATCTTGCATTTTACTGCATGGTGGACATAAATGTTCTCTGATTGAAAGCATCGATTCCATGGTCTCGTGCAACAAGGGATGGATTTTGTGTGGGAGTTGAAATTGGTACAATAATATACTCACTAACATGTTTCTTCTTCCTGGTTATCAGTTTATAATTGACCTTTTGGTTGGTTTGGCATTTTTAGTTGGGGTTCTGGTTAGCTCAACTCCCGAGGTTCTCAGGATCCCCACAAAAGTCAGATTGATATTTCAACTCATCACCTTTCCTTAGATCTTTGTTTTGAATGTTTCGAGTTTGTATGCTGGCAAATAATAATAATAATAATAATAATAATAATAATAATAATAATAAATCAGAATTCGAAATTTCAAAGTATCCAATTCGAACCTAAGTGCATTTTGATATCCGAGTTAACCATCTGATATGTAGAGTTTTTAGGCTGTCTGAATTGGAATATTTAATAACTGAATTGGAGCCATTCTAATTGTTAGTCAGATAACTAATAAATTTAGAAAGCGTTTGAAAGAGTTTATCAAGGGATATGTGAAATTGCATCAAGGAGGGTTTTTTCTTTTTTTTTTTCACAACTAAAACTGAACATCATAATCAAGCAAATAGAACTCCTTCTGGCCAACTACATATGATGACATGCAGCCTGTAGGCGTCACTATGAGGTCTGATCATAGCTTCTTGATCTCTAAATATTTGTAAAGTGCAGAGATGGAGAAAGTGTTGGTGAAATTATGATTATCTAGCTAGGAGGTGAAAATGCGAGACATTGTTTCTCTCTTTTGTCATTATTGATTAGCGACTCCAAAATACAGATAAATGGTAATAGCAAAGTCCTTAACTTGAGAACTCATCTTATCTTTTCAACTATTGCCTTGAGTCCAATTGGTAAGTGGCTTAGTCAGTGTCAATTTGTTTGTGTGAATAACGAAACCAAAATAATGCTTAGACAATGCTTAGTAAGTCTTCTGATTGTGATGATGAGAAATCAAAATGAATGCGTAGTAAGGGTTAAAATTGTGATGGTGATGTTCTTCTCAGCGAATCGCAAGTTGGTGAATCATGGTGGACGGCATTCTCAATATCCACTGAGTAATAGTAATAATGGATGTGCTCTCTCTCTTCTGTCATCCTCCAAGAACAGCTCCTGGATTTCATCCGGCAGCGATCTCCCTGCTAGGTGTAGTGCTGCCCTTCGAGAATTAATAGCCGAGAATCGGGCTGCTGTTGTAGCTCGGCGGATCATCCTCGATCATCATCAGCATCCCCCCTCCAATGTTGAACTAAATTCTCGTCAAAATGGAACCAATTCTCTTCCTAATTACCAGCACCAAACCGGAACAACCGACTCACATGTGACGTTGGACCTCATGCAAGCTCCTTCTGCATTTGGGTTCTTGTCTGTGCGAGGAAAATCAAAGGAAAGCGATCAAGATTGTCCTGATTTGTGGAGCTCCTTTGGTGGTGCTCATGTTGTTTGAACAATGTTTAATCGTTTGTATCATTGAGATATGTATACTTAGAAGGCGGTGCAAAGTTGATTCACTCCTCATTGGTTTAGACAGGATAAGTAATTAATTTATAACTACATATACTAGCATGATATGCGTTGTCAAAACTAGATTTTGGACGTTAAGTAATTTTTTGTACATAGAACATTCGTATTTTGGTGTTGTCTCAATTTTTCTGTAGGAAGAAACATTCCAATTCAGTGTTTTATTTCGCTATTTATACATTCATTATCGTGAAAAAAAGTTTCATATCCGTCCTCTAATTTCAATTGTCCCATACATTCCTAATCAAATGAAGTTGAATCAAAACGTGAAACTTAAATAATGGCGAAGTTAAAAAAATATTCCATCTGTCTTAAAATTATTGTCCAGTTTGAGATTTCATTTTTAGTACAACTTGAACTTGAAATGAAAACTTAAACTAGACAATAATTATGAGACAGAAGGAGTAATCAAGACTGGCAGTCCAAAAAGGTACTGCAATGTAACTTATTTCAAAATGTGAAAGCAATTCGATTGTAATTTGTCTTGACAAATGATTGATTCAGAAAACTTTTCTTGGAATGTTAGACAAAAGGGATTTAGGTAAGAGCTAATTAAGTAATCAATCCAAGTACAATTTAACCCCCCAATTTAGTGATTTACATCATCTCTAAGCGCTGATCAATGAGGATTGAATTGAAGAATAAATGACCGAAGTGACTAGGTAGCTACCACCATCACTGATTGACCCGGAATTTAATCTCGCGGTGTTTGCAGGAATATGTTTTATGGTCTCGAAAACCAGCATTGAGTGACCTATTGACTACTGGGCCCAATATCCAGTTACTGTTTGAGTAGGACATGCCCGAGTTTTTCCTAGAGTTTAAATTATTCTCTCTCTTTATTTTTTATAATATACTCTCTCCGTCTCAAAATTATTGTCTAGTTTGAGTTTTCATTTCTAGTTCAAATTGTACTAAAAGTGAAATTTTAAACTGGACAATAATTTTGAGACTGAGGGAATAGAAAAAAAAGAAATTTGATTCATATGTTGAAATTATTATTATATATATATATATAAAACAGTCCAAATGCGAATTATGATCAAAATAGTGACTTAGGAAACAAGAGAATCGGTGTATTAGCCTTAAAAAAAGAAAGAAAGAAGAAGAGATTAATCTGTTAACCCATTCTTTTTTCTGGTTACCTCACGAAAGATTTTTGTATTAAACTCTTTTGTGATTACCAAAATTCAACTCTAACTGGCTTGGTTTGCCTGGCTTGATGGGGATAATATTCAACTACCACCAATTTTTTTTTTCATTATCTATTGTATTAGGATGATTCAATGTGTTTTTCATATGTCGATCATTGTTGGTAATGCATCATTAACTGTAACTTTTTTCAAATTCTTTTTTTATCTTTATACTTTTTATAGGTTATATTAATAATAATTACATATTCATAACTTACTTTTTATTTTTTTCTGTATAATTCAATAAATAATCAAGTAAAATATAGGCAAAATACTTTTAAATTAAATCTCTAATTATAATTTTCTTATTCTTGTACAACCCAGTACGATAAGTAAAAAAAAAAGAAGAAAAACTGGATAAATAGCAGATAACTCTTTTTAACCAAATTTAGTGTAATAGTCCTTGTTAATTAAAATTATGACAGTTTGAGTACAATACTACCCATTTTTACATGAATGATGATACATATTGAGAATAATTCACAAAGAAAAGGGAGAAAAAATGATATGGATTAAATTATAGTATCCATTTATTTTTACACTTTTCATTTCGGTTTGTGCATCTAAGATTTAAAGAATAATTTAGATTACAAATACGTCATTTTTTCGTTTCTTGTGATTTGTTTGTATGTATCACTAGTTCCCTTTATTGAGGAAGGGGGTTTCTCCTTGCTTCTAGAAGACAAGATGGAAGCATCCAACACAAATGGTCTGGGTCTTGTGACATGACAAAGCCGAAACTTGCATTTCTTACAAAAACATAAGGTTTGGGCCGTGACTTTACCGTACCTATCAGGAAAGGATACCATCTAGTAATAATGTAAGGATTTCTTGTTTTGTTTTCATTTTGGTTTTTAGAATGTTAGAGTTTGCAGCAAAAATATAAATTGAGTAATTTAACTTATCAAACAACGTATGTCATAATTTTTCAATATTACACTTTTATTTTTATTTTTTTTAGATTGATTTACTTTGTAAAAATACAATAAAATAAAATAGTTATTGTATCATCATGAACCCACATTAATTATGTATTGACCCTAGAACATCGTCTTGTACAGCGTAAGAATTCTTATATCTTTGCAAGTTATCACATTCAACTCAATGATAATAAATAGTACCACTAGATGGATTAAACGCGTGAGAGTGCTACAATAAAACAATTCGAGTATGATAATATAATAGTTTTAAGCATGTAATATTCATGTATTTCAAATTAAAGAGAAACAAAATAATAAAACAATATTCACTTTGTCTTATTTTTGTAATTTATTTTGTTACAATAACACGGATTATTTAAATGAAACAGAAAAAGAAAATACAAATCTCTTTTCTCACGTAATTCATCCATGAATTTCACGAGCTGAAAACTTTATCATGTAAAAGAGATCATAGTTAAAGAGTGTTTAGAGAAAAAAAAAAAAAAGAAAAGTAAAACACATTGGAAACTACCGTTTACAAATTGTAAAGCATAAACACGTCAAATCTTATCTAAAATCGAGAAGATTCTACATTAAGTTTGAAAATTTTCAATTAGAACCTTCAAGTGCTGTTTTAGGATCTGGCAACTCATCTACGTATTATCTGACTGGCCAAACGTGAGCATTCCTACCTTTGTTCATGTTGATTTTGAACTCTTAATCAAACTATTAAAAAAATAAAAAAGAACTTACAAAAGAAGAGGAAAAGAGGAAAATGAGGATAAAATATAAATAGAGAAGATGAGAAAAGAAAAAACCAACACAATAGATGAATTGGAAATGTGGTTCTAAATAGTTTTAGTTAAGGGTATTGTAATGGGTGATAAACATTAAAGACAACAAATTAATAAGAGAGTTGTAATCGAAACTTCGGGGAGATGAAAAGTATAATATTATTAAAGAAACCAATAAGGATGAAAAATTTAATACCTGTAATAAATAATAGAAGATGAAGAGAGATAAAATGTATAATACATGTAGTAAATAACTGAATATGATAAGACATGATAATTTTAATAATTTAATAAAAGATCACCATAAATATAGAAACAATAATAGTAAAATAGAAAATAGGAGAAAGATAATGAACAAGTACGGCTGTTGTAGTTACAGAAGAAAAAGAAATAAAAAAAAATATTTGGATCGTCTTTTTAGTGTTTGTTTTTAGGTGTTTTTTTATATAAAGAATATAAAAAGACGTATTAGAAATGTAAAAAGATATGCTGAGATGGAATAGTTATTATTGTTTTATTGTAAAAAAAGCATTGAAAAAATGAAACAAACAGAACAAAATATAAAAATGCATGTCAGGAGAGGACTATCAAAACCAACCCTACATTCTCCAATTATAATATATACTGATAATTGTTGATACTCTAAGTGAATAAAATTTGTATTTAACGTTTTAATCTTCTTGAAAATAATCCACTAATAATCATCCATTGAAATAAGTACATAACTTGGATGGAGAATTATTACCCTTCTCTTAATGGGGTTATGTTATATCGTACAGGTTTTTAATCATGTTCTTCTGAGTTCTGAATACATGGGGTCTGAGATTCATTATTAGCTCCAACCATACACTAAATGTTGAAGCTAATTTATCACCTCAGTAATAAAGTTAATTTATTACTATTAATATTTCTTATACACTAGCTGCTATCATGTTTGTAATATTGTTACCTTTACTATAAAAGAAGCATTACATTTGCTAAGTTACTACGGCTTTATACAAGTCATTATTCCTAAAAATGAGTTAAAATGATAATTATCTGCTTCAAAACGATTTTGTAGGACGAGGAATAAATTACATTACGAGTTTAAATTATCAACTTATGACTGTTTCAAAACGATAATTATTTGCTTCAAAATGATTTCGCTTCACGACAAAGTGAATTTTGCTGCTGATTATTTGGCTTCGTTAGCATCGAGCATAGATGGTGGGTATCATCAACTCCTTGTTCCCCCGTCTAGTTTACGTCCGTGGCTGGAACACGATGTTATCGGTGTTTCTTACTTACGATCCGTTGTCTTACGCCTCCTCTTTTATATTTAAGAAAAACCAAATTCACCTGAGCTCCAAGAGACAAACATCATCGTCCGTGCATTTCCACTCTTGCTTTCAATCTAGTTCCTACTTAATTAGCTTAAGCTATTGTACGAAAACTACTATCGCTACAAGCTGTTGCAAAACGAGCAATAAAAGATTTTTTTTTTAAATTTTTTTTTTGGTTGGTAATATTGGAAGAAAGCAACGAAAAAATTAAATAGAGGAAGCTAGAGCCGAGGTGACGAAATGATGGATCAAACTGCGAAAAAAGGAAAAGGGTCCACACAAAGTATGCTTCTGAGAAGTTGCAAAAAAGTCTCTAAACTTTTACTGATATTCTTCCATCTTTGGGTGTAAAGTCTTTCTGATGAGAGTTCTTTTGCACTAAACCTCCACATATGAGACAACTTCCAATTAACGATTATAATTCATGTGAACTTAGCATTATCCAAGCCACTTCAATACCTGGAAAATTCATGTGTTCATTCACCTTTTCGTCCACCCCCAAAAAAAAATCCTTTTTGTTTTAAAAAAATAAGTTCAATAAATATGATTTGTCAACATATATACAGATTGTATGGTGTTTTGATAAATGGGGAAACTGCCAGCCCACGCTGTGTCATTAGTACGTAGCTTTAAACTTAAATTGGAGTTTGTGATTAACAACACCACATCAAAAGCAATGGTGCTACCATTACAATGCACGATTGCTACACTTCGTGTGATATAGTAAAGGTTTTACCAATCCAACGTAATCATTAGCATTTTCTGCTTCCTTTGTGAACACATCATACTTCCGTTTTCGTGAATTTCTTTTGAAAGATAAGTTACAAAATCTGTTCTATTCTTTGATAAAGTCTATAACACGTCGTGCCACGTCCTTGCTTGCCATTAAGCCCTTTATTTCTCTTTACAATATACACATAAGTGTAATGTTAGGAAACTTCTGCCTCTAAAATGGATATTTCTAAGAGTCAACCGAGATTATTTTAAATGTGACACGCATACTGTACGTGTATATTAAAAAACGATCAAGTTCATTTAAACATTATATGAAGACTTACCTAAAATCGATTAGGTAAATTCAACCCAAATTTGATATACTTCTATCAAATATTAGTTCCCTGATCATTTATATCGTCGTGTTAAGTTGGTGTCGTATTTTTTATATTATTATTACACGAATTGACAAAACTAGTGGATGATATTTATATCGTCGTGTTAAGTTGGTGTCGTGTTTTTCACATTATTATTATTATACTGTTGACAGAACTAGTGGATGATATTTATATCGTCGTGTTAAGTTGGTGTCGTGTTTTTTTACATTATTATTATACGATTGACAAAACTAGTGGATAATATTTATATCGTCGTGTTTTTTACATTATTATTATACGAATTGACAAAATTGGTGGATGATATTTTGTATTACCGGAAGGTCACCTGGACAAGACACCCATGTTACAATGTATGTAAAGAGGTTACATAGAAAAGAGCCAAGAAGTAAACCAACAACATAAATTTAGGATGAGAGATATGATGCAGATTTGCCCCCACACCCCCCCCTCTAAAAGACTGAAACTACTGGCATTTACCCTCGACAAAACTAGACTCTCTAAAAAGAGAAGCTCTGAAAGTGATATTAATGGCATTGTGCTGGCATTTGCCATTTGCCATCATCATCATCATCTTCTTCTCTTCCTTCTTCTTCTCTCTCTCTCTCTCACACACACACACACACACACCAGAGTTACTCAGTCATCAGTCAGGCAGGTCCTTGAAAGGGGACCGGGTCCGCTACAACATCTCTGTCAAAACCCACGTCCTTAATCACATGATTTCGATATTGCTTTTTCAGTAAAAAGAATAAAATCCCCCCTCCAAAAAAAAAAAAATCCCAAAAAAATGAAAAAGAAAAACAAAATAAAAAAGGAAGAAGAAGGAACTCATCATGTTAAAAATGGATCTGATCATTCATAGTCTGTGCTCATTGGGTTGGACCCACTTTTTGTTCATCAAAAATAGCTCCCATGCAGGAGACAGCTTTCTTATTGACCTCTTCTTCTCATATATACTACATAGTTTACATACCATGACCAAAGGAATGGAATGCAAAGGAAAAGGAAAGGAAATCCAGTACTGTATTTGTTATTACTGTGTTGTGTTACTGCACGGTCAATTCTTCATTACTTACCCTTTTAATTAAATTTACTGTCCTTTTTACGTGTGGGGAATAATAATCCGTAGAAGGCACCAGACAAAAGAAAATAATGCAACGCCCTAGAAATGGTAATTGATCTGCATGATAGTCTCTGCCACAACCAGCCCCATTTCCAATTTAAGCTACCGGAACTAATTGCCCCAATCATTTTGTTATTTTGTGTAATTAGGAAACACACCCACCCCCGCCCCCCAACCAAACATGATGATAATTATGTTGTCACATGTCCTAATTTGAGCACACTAATCACTTCCCTAGTCTCCAAATCACCCCTTTAATGAACATGCATGCCTAATTAATCACACAGATTCGGTGTTTGTATCATCACCTTTTATCTAATAATAAGCAGTAATTGCCAGCAGGATGACAATATATAACACGACATGAAAATACTAACATTAATCTATCATCATCGGAACCAGCACAAATTAACATCATATTTTGTCTAATAATATGCAGTAATCGCCAACAGGATGACAATATATGACACGACACGAAAATACTAATATTAACCTATCATCACTACTGCAACCAGCACAAATTAACATTTCATTTTGTCTAACAATAAGCGGTTACCGCCAGCAAGACACAAGAAAACAACATTAATAATCCAAATCAACACAAGCACAAACAAAATTAAGTGTTAACATTCAGAAGTGAGAACACGAAAAACATTCAGAAGTGAGAACACGAAACACAGACGGATTGCCATATCTAAAAAAATGGAGATACTGAATTAGAGTTTCCAAAAGTAGAGAAATTTGGGGAGATTAAGAGGTTATTAAGAACATCAAATGATGAGATAGATTGATGAATTAAAAATGTTGTTACACATATGATAATAGTAGCTATCAGTAAATTCTGATACAAATTTTTTCTAGCTTGTTACGCAACCCTTCTCAACACTCAAAAAAACTAAAAAAAGCAGCAATAACATCATTAATTAAATTAATTAATTTTAGCAGAAGAAGACCTATAGTTGCATGGTGGATAAATTTCGCCTATCATCCATGAGCACGATCATCTTCCCCTAAGTTATTTCCACTAGCTATATTTTGATTATAGACTTATGTAGTAGTACGTAACGTACTTGATGACCTCAAAGTTTGTAGAAAATAGCAAATTCTGATCAATCCAAGTCATAATCCGTCAGAGAAAAATAGCGAGCTTGTTGATGCCGATGAATTCGTGGCCCCTCCTCCTTGATATGATGATGAAGGTCGGCTTTCCCTGAAACAATCCATCGGAATTCTTGGTGGTGAAATTGCTATGGTCACCGATGATGATGAATGAGCTCCTGATGAAGAATCTGGTGGAGACCCTTCAAAAAATCCATTTCCTTCTTGAATAAAAATCACAAGATGAACACAAAATTAAGACTTCTATAGTTTAAAAAATCGTACTTGAATTGTCGTGATTAAGTTGTGGCTTGTTGCATTGTTCCTGGCTAGAACTATTCTGATGTTGTTGTTGTTGTTGCTGCATCTGCTGAGATTTCCGCCTCCTACGGTTGTGATCAGCAAGTCTTTTCCGGCAACTCCTTTTGCCGTTATCAAATTCCGACAAGAGATGGAATCTGTGGACGCACATTTTTGTTACAAACATTAATAATATTTCATGCAACTAATCGAATTTTAAGGAAAAAATAGGTTTTTGTCTTTTTTTGTTTTATTTTTGCGTTTTGTTTAAAAGGGGTTTCTAAGTACACCATTATTACTGGCCATCATGAGATTAACAGAAATGGAAAAAGTAGCAGTTCCCAAATCAGGCAAAATGGGCAAATCGTACGTACAAGAAATTCGTAAACCAGAGTGCAAACTTAAAAGAGGAAACATAAAATTTACGGACACATATACCCTCGGGATCACCATCCCCCCATTGGTGATCCAACCAGAGTGCAACAGCGCCATTTCCCGAGGGCACTCTCGTCATTCAAAAACCCAACCTTCTTCCTCCCCAGCTTAACGACGATTCCTTTACCAAAAAATTATTGATGGGAAAGAAAAATGTTGTAGGGTGAAAAGGGTCATTTTGAATGATAACCTGCTGCACTGTTGGCAGAATCGCTGAGTCAACCCGGAAGCAATGACAGTGGCGGCTTTGGAGTGGAACTCACAGACTTTGTGCCGCCGGTGGTAGTGTTTGGCGTTTGTGAGGTCGGCGCTGCAGCCTTCGGCTTGGCATCTCGGCGCGTTGATGGAACCCGGCTCGATCAGCCGTGAACGGCGGTAGAGCCGGCTGACGAAATCGTCCTCCGACGACGAGAAATACGTCCTCCCGCCCAGGTTCAGCCCAATCCGGCCGGCGGCGGTGGTGTTGAAGTCCACGATCGGCTCGCTCTTGGGGACCACCATGTACCCGGCTGGGCCGCCGGGCGCGAGGGAGAGCAACGAAGCCTGAGCTGGGTGGTGTGTGTAGGGTGACGCGCCGCCGTAAGTTGCGCGTGGGTCGTAGAGCGAGCTCAAATGGCCGGCGTTTCCGGGGTGTTCCGGCTGAAGAAAAGAGAGGTGGCTGTGCTGGTGGTGGTGGTTGTGGGCGGCGGCGTACTGATGATGATGAGGATTAGGGTTGCTGAGAAGAGCCGTGGTGGCGGCATCACTGAATGCTTGGGTGGCGTAAGGGTCAAACAGCTGCCGGTGGTGGTGATTCTGGTCAACGTCTGGAGTCGTTTCATCGCCGGTGAACATAATCGTTGATGGGTTCCCCCATTCATAGTCCAACATTGCCCTTTTCTTTCCTTTTCTACTTTTATCAAAAAATGATCCCACAAATCTTTGATCTGTAAACTGAAATTACAATGGAAAAATTGAATAAGAAGTTAGCTAGAGGAGTTATCGAAATCACCTCAAGAAATGAAAGATATCTGTTTTGGGTCTGGTTTAAAGTTTCAAACTTTAAGATGTAGGTTGATGATGATCATTGAGAGAAATAAAAAAGAGAAATAAAAGCTGCAAAGATTGAAACTTTGGCAGAAGGGGAAGGGAAGTTGGTAGTACATATTCCTACATGTAATTGGTTGCTTTTTGAGTTCAACTTTTAGAAGCAAGTGATGAATTAGCTTGTGTCGGAGGAGGCATTTCCTTTATTTTGGAGCTTTTCATTAAAATCTCCAAAACTTCATTACAAAAAAGAAAAAAAAAAATCCCCCAAACCCCAATAAACAAAAAAGGAATAAAAAAAAAGAGAAACGCGTTAAAAAGGGTAAGTAGATGAATCAAAGAGAAGGGATGGAGGAAAAAGAACTAACCTTGTGACAGTTTTTGGAACTCAGAGATGTTGGAATTCAAAAACCCTAGTAACAAGTGTGTTGTACTAGTACTAGTTAAGAAGTACTGTTCTCCATACTAGTACTCTGTTGTGAGATTTTTTTCTTTTCCTTTTATTTTAGTACTAACTTCTACTACTACTACTCCATATTGTTGTTGTTGATGTAAGAGCTTTAGGTGTTTGTGATTTGCTTTTTAGCACATATATTTTGGTTGATATCTATAATGGCAAGATGCCCATATATACCCTATAGCTCCCTTCTCCCCTCAGCTCACTCAACTAGCTATAGCTCCAATAATTTCTGAAAGAGAGAGAGAGAGAGATATAAAGGTGAGTCAGTACTGTGTGACTGTGTGTATTCGTGTGTATGTTTTTTTTAAATAGATAAAAGAGACACGGTTTTTGGTATTTTCTCAAAGTCTTTATCTAAATACAGTATATATATATATGTGTGTATATGTAGTGTATATAGGTTTGTAGCAGGTTTTTGAGAGACTTGATAGAGGACTGAATCTGAGAGTGAGAAAGAGAGAGAGAAATGAAAGCTGAAAACCTCTATACTGACTCTTATCTGAGGCGGCTTTGATCAGAGAGATATATAGCTTGTTGTTTGCTGACATTTTTATTTTCCCTTTTTTTTAAAGTTTATTTCTTTCTCCTTTTTTTTAACTTTTTCCTTTTACAATTTTGTCCTACCAGTTTCTGCGAAATTGCCAAGAAACCCTACTTTTTACAATACTTACTTCAAGTTTTGGATTTTTCTTTGTTTGACTAATTGTGTGTGTGTGTGTGTGTGAAGGTCTGGTTTCCTGGTCAAGTTAAGGAAGATGGGCATTGGTAGTGGAGATTTTGTAGGCATTGTTGTGTGCATAGCTTTAAGGCAACCACCTTTGTTGTTCTCTTCTTTCATTACAATTGCTCATCAATTTTCTTTTTGTTCTGGACCTTTGGTCCCATTGTTGCAATATAGTAATTTGGATAGATTATCTTTACATAGTCCATTTTATTTGCTGTTTTGATTGCGTTTAATAAAAAATCTTGTAAATTTTGAAGTAAAGACCCCGTTAGGGTTATACTGTATTGATACAACAATATTTATAGTGTACATGGTAATAATAAGATTACAATAATACCTTTAAACTAACCCTAATATATATACATTAACAGTAATTTCTCTCGAACTTCATTTATCATTCTAAACCATTGGCGATTGGATCACTTAGTACTTAGTAGACGTGAAAATGGGAATTTTAGTTGGATTTGTGCCGCAAAGTATCTTATTTCGGTTCATTTAGCTAATTATTATTCAGTAAAATGACAACTAAAGCTACAAGTTTCTCATGAAACGCAATACGGGAGACGAAAATCATGTTTGTAACATATCATGGTATGTTAAGTACGTACTACATTTATTTTTTCTCTCGCACTATATGTAACTGGACCTTGTTGGAAGAGGGGTGAAACAAAATTAATAAAACAAATTTGATTTCTGTAGTATGTCCGTCTCAATTCAACAAACACAATTCTATCCAAGCATTTGTTTCATCAAGTTTTGCAATATTCATCATGAAATTCATATAAGACGTATAGATGGCCTTAAGGCTCTAAATGCAAATATTCCATTAAGAAGATGTAACACTTTTTGTTAGAATGATATATAAGAGCGATCTGCATTAATTTTATCCTCGAGTTTTCGTTCAATCGACCACATACCCCCGAGTTTTGGTAATACTACCATATTCCCTTAGAGTAAGGGTTAAATTTGAAAATAGCTAAAATGATCATGGTTTACAAACACTTCATTTCCTTTTCTTCTTTTTTTTCCAGTTTACTTTCTTTATTTTTTAACCATTAAAAAAGAAAATTACTTAATTTTTTATTTTCACATTTAATTATAACATAAGTTAATAAGTGAAAGTTAATTCATGGATAATAATATTATAAGTTTCTTATGCTTGTAAAAAAAGGTAGTTAATGAATATTATTTTTGTTTCAAAAGACACCATATAGTTAATTTTGAAAATCTAGAATTTAAGTGCATTAATATAAAATATGGAGGAATTTTTAAACTTAATTTATGATATATATTTATAAATATTTAAATCATATAATTTAAAAAATATCGATTGAAGAACATTTTAGATCGATTACACAAAATTAAAGATGATATTAATATGTTAAAAGTACATTTGATAAGTTGACTACTAACTAAGCGAATATATATTGTAATATGATCAAAACTCGAGAAGAGGTAAATTTGTCCAAAACTCAGGGTAGAATGTCGTTCGTCCAATCTATGATATAAACTTTAACTAATTTAAACTACTATTCCCTTCGTTTCATAATTATTGTACAGTTTAGATTTTCACTTTTAGTATAATTTGAACTAAAACTGAAAATTTAAACTGAGACAATAATTTTGTGACAGAGGGAGGATAATGTACTGCATCAATGGTTTGGAGGCTATAAACTGAGGTTATCTTTGGTTGGGTTTTTTTTGGTTTTTTCAGAATTTTTAATTAATATTTGTCCCATTCCAGCGTATCCTTTTATATTCTCAATGCACATTTTCACATTTCCAACATACCTTTTTACATTCTCAATACAAACACACTAAAAAAACGATCCAAACATAGCGTGAGTAAACCGAAATTGAGATTGGTCAACAATATGATGAACAACGCTTCATACACTGTAATTTGGATCATGGAGAGAGCTGATAATAATGATTGACTGAAGAAGAAGGGGGAATGCTGAAAATGGTAATCGCAATTTGCAAAACACAAAGTGTCCACGCCACTAAATAAGCGCGTGAACCCCACATTTCTATAATTAGGTGTTGGATTTGAATAGCCACATTTATTGTTGGACTAAAGTAGTGTCTACACCCACCGACGACTTACAAAAATTTCCCTTCACCATTATTTCTCTTCTTCTTCGCCAAATTTCCCATCCACAAATTTTTGTTTCCTTAATCATTCTCTTGAATTTTTTTTTCTTTAATCCAATAATGGTCGATTACCGTGGTTACTTCATACAACTAGAGAAAATATAATACTCTTTCTGTCCTGAAATCATTATCTAGTTTGGATTTTCATTTTTAATTTAAATTATACCAAAACTGAAAATAATTTTGGAACAAAGAGAGTACTAAACGACGTTACATAAAGATAAATCTGTTTCATGATATCGGATTTGCTTTCTTTATTTTAACTTTTTAACATTTGTTAATTTATATCATTTTCATTTGAAATGTGTATATTTTCATTGAGAAGATATAAAAGAGATGCATTAAAGGTTAAATTAAAAGTAGTAAAAGTGATTTTTCTATTTCCATATTGAAAAAAACTACCCTCAAACTATGTCTCTTTCGTTTTTTTTTTTTCTCTTATAGCACGGAATCTTGCTCTTCCAATTTTTGGAGTTCTACTCTTCCATCTTTTATGATAGTTTCAACTCTTTCTTTTTTTGGAAAGTCCTCTTTTATTTTCCTTCTGTTTGTTGTGTATTTTTTCGAGATAAAAATACAAGGTGAACCGAAGAAGAAAGACGGTATATTAAGGGAGCTGCATTAGAATTTTTGCTTTGCAAGATTAAAATTTTTGTTTCATAAGATTGTTTAAAATAAAAAAATACCCTTGTGTAAATACAACTTATTTTAAAAACATAAATGGAAAAAAATAAAAAAAAGGAGCTTTTGTATGATCTTTTGTAAATCTTATTTTATGAGACATAAAACTAATAATAAAAATCATTTGATGGAATGATTGTCACTTTCAAAAAAACTATAAAATATATAATCTTTGTGAAGAAAATTATTCCTAATTAATAAATATATAGATTCTACACGAGAAAGTGTGGGTGTGGGGAATAGCGGTAGCTTTGGTGAGAAAAAGGCTGACACAGACTTTGACTCTTATTGTACGGAATGTCGACTTTGGTCAGTCCTGAGTCAGAATTGGAGATGCGCCATATCTTCATTTTCAATTACTACATCAAAATAAATATAACCTGCTTTCTAAAATAGAAAAAAAAAAAGCCTCCTTATTTTTTGAATACGTTTAAGTATTTATTTATTTCGGATATGATATATAGCTTAACTCCTTTTATTTAAGCTGTTATATTTAGGCCGGGTACACAATATATATATATATATATATATATATATATATATATATGACACTCGCAACAAGAACCGGATGGAGTAAAGTCCTATATTTTGGTCACGAAAATTTGAATTTTTTATCTTGTGATTACAGAACTCTCAACTCTCACTGACGAAGGCAAAATTCGATAGAGGCTCTTTTATATTATAATCTGTTATTCCCTCCGTCCCATAATTATCGTCCAGTTTAAGTTTTCATTTCTTATTTAAATTGTACTAAAAATAAAATTTGAAACTAGACAATAATTTTGGGACAAAGGGAGTAAGTATTTATCTCGATCTTCTAATTATATTAATCATTTAACAAGTGTATAGTTCTCGATATGTTTTATGTCAACCATTCAACAAGTGACATAACAAGTAGTGATGAATGAATTTGGTGTAATATGGTGTGTGTAGGGCAGGTGTCAATTGACTATGATTAATGAACATTTTTAACCACAAAAGAATTGCCACCTTATGTTATTTACTACTCTCTCCGTCCCATAATTATTGTTCACTTTGCCCAAAAAATTTTGTCCCAAAATTATTGTCCAATTTGACTTTTCATGGATTAAGTTACACATTTGTCCTTAGTAAAAAACATTATTTATAAAATCTTAGTGGTTAAACAATTACTTATGTAGGGGTATATCCGGTTGTTTAAGGTAAAATATAGTTAAGTTTAACTAAAAATAAAATCTTTCATTTTAGTAAAACTGGACAATAATTATGGGACGGAGGGAATACGTTTGAAGAAGAGGCATCGGTCAGGGACTTTGGACCATGGACATCTAGAAAAAGGCCTATTTTTGGGTAGCCGATATACTTTCTTTGCCAAATTGGCGGTCAGTCCTGGACTTCTGTGTCCACAACTTGGATCCTTCACAAAAAAATAAAATAAAATAAAATAAAATCTTCTTGATTTATCAACATATTTCCTTCCCTGCTTGTTTCATTTTTATGCATTTTTTTTTTTTAAAAAAAATATTTTACCAATCCGTCTAAACCTTGAAATTCCACTTGAAAGATCGGAGATCTTTCTAAACCTTCTAATTTTTATATCCCCCGTGGTAATGATCTTGAGATGAAGTTCATGAGCAAGACCTGAGAGATTTTCTCACCTTTACAGCCATTAAAAATCAAATACTCCCTCAGAACAAACTGAATAATAATATTGGGAGAAAAAGAGTGGTAGATAAATAATCTCACCAGACGAAAACTCCGCCTACAACACACACAAATTCTTCTATGACAGACTATATCTGAGAGTTCTAAGACGTTGGAATTGCGTTGTTTAAAATTCCGTAGCATAGTTGCTTTTGCAACTAGATCATTTTATCTGTTTAAGTATAATTCAATAGAATGAGATATTAAAATAGAACAGATAGAGTAACATGTCACACATAATAATTCGTTAGTTCTTTATGTTTTACACGTCAAGTAACCTTCCTCGTAAAATACGAATGATCATTCAATAAATCCAAATCAAAAAGTTACCATAAAATTGTGGATAATTGCCGAATTTATTAACCGGTGAAAATCAGATGAGGAAGTACATTCTGCATATATGTAAGTAAAAAATACAGGACAACTCATGCATGGTTATTTTTAGGAGTATGGTCCTTCATATAGCTCCTTCAACGCGAAATTTAGAGATGACCCCAATTTCTTAAATATATTCAGAAATGGAGTAAATTGGCACAAGAAGCCAGAGTGACAGGTTGATTAGAAACGGTAAAGAAAAGAGGTGAAGTGCGATCAAAGTACTTGATATTTAGAGGGTTGTCTGCTGGTAGCATGGAGTAAGTGAATGGGAAACATGGGGAATCAGGGAACATATAGTAATGTGAATTTCTGTGTCTTACACATGGTAAAGATAACCGAATTGCAAATGTAACCATAGAAAAATGGATAATAGAATTGAGACGGTTTTATCATGTAAAGTATTAGGAAATTCGACCATTATTCATCTTATATGTGTAATTGGGTCACTAATTCAGATATCGCTCAAATTATTATTCTGATTTACAGATATCTATAGAGACAAATTTCTCTTAGCAATCGATCATCAAAACCTTAAACTCTAATTCACGTCTTAACGGAAAATCAACTAGCTAGTAACGCCGGGACGACAAATATCTCAAACATATGACATTATCATCTTCCTTCAATCAAATGATCGCCACACGTTTTTTCCTCTCCTAAATTTGGTAAGTGGTTCCATCTAGCTTGAAGTTCGTATTCCATCCCATGTGCAAAACTCAGCATAAATATAGGAGAATTAATTACACAAGCAATAAAGGAAAAAGGAAAAAAAAATTACAGAAAAAAAAAAAAACAAAAACCGAAAGCTTCAGAAAGCAGCGAAAGAAAGGGTGAGAGGGCCCGATTTGCAATGAGTATCCAACTGCTCCTTAATGTTGTAACATCACTTGGCCGAAGAGATTAGGCGTGCAGGTTGGGGAACATTGTATCACTTTGGGGAGCAAATTAAATTATTGTTGGCTTTCTGGCAAATATTTCGTCTTGTTGTTATCAGTACTGATGGGATTCAAAATCGGGAATTGATTGGTCTCTTCCGGGGTTTATATTAAGTTTAACACTACTTGATTAATACAAAAAAAGTTGATAAGGATTACTCAGAATGTGTTGTTGTTCAGTTCTTGTACGTTGAATTGAAGGGAGCACATAATGTGACTCCTCAACTCAACCACTTGAGCAATCACATCATTTAATTAGCTCAAAATTTTTGTCTATTCTGCAAAGCAAACAATGATTTAACGACGACGAGACATTAATCTCCCCATCTCTTTTAAAAATTAGACTTATGAAATTCGTACCTGTATCATAACATGAATAAGAAACTGCATTATGAGTATGAGACGAAAAGAGTAGCATACCTTAACGAATTTGTGTCGTTAAGTTAAAAAAGTCAAGGGATCAAGAACATGGTAATGGTAGTATTAGCCAATCAGAGGATTAATTAGTAAGGTAAATTTAATTACGGTATGGGAGAGAAAAAGAAAAAGTGATGCATAATTCTTCACGTGTCAACGATCCGTTGGCTGAAAAGGAAAACTCTTGGCAGATACAAACAAAAGGCTTCAACAAAAGATCTCTCTATCAAAGTTTCTTCCATCAAAAATTGCATCAAGTTTTTGGAGCAGCATATGCAGTATGAACCTGTCATTATCAAAACCAGGTTGCCTGTATCTGTATGATTAATTTAAGTACTCTTGTCTTTTAATCAGCATTAATTAGTTTTTTTTTTGGTCCTTTTCTGGATGATGACAATTAAGCTAGCTCAAGTCTCCCATCCGACAGCTAGAGATCCATTTTGGCTAGTCTTACTGATTATCAAAAATCATTGTTTTAGTTTGGCAGAAATTTTTTCATTCAATTGGATGGGTTGTCTAATCGCCTGACATCCGTAGTAAATTACTATATTAGTCACCAAAGTGTTCTTTGAGCAGCTCGTTTTCTATCGTGATATATATATATATATATATATATATATATATATATATATATATCATATCAATGGTTCAATTTCTTTGACTGGACTAACAAAACTGATGGATCCTCGACACGAATGTGCATAAAACTTGTTTAATGGAAAATAATGAGCAAAGATAAAAGTGAATTAAAATATATTAGTACTTTCTCCGTCCCAAAGTTATTGACCGATTCAAATTTATATTTTTTTTAGTTCAAAATTATACAAAATGTAAAATTTCAAACTAGACGATAATTTTGAATCAGATAAAATATGATTTTTAAGATGAAACTAGTTACCAAAAGGGGGAAACCAAGATGCTGCTCCCTTTCAATAGACAGAAAGAGTTCGCGTGGTTAGCATTTTGAACAGAATAGTTTTATTTAAAAACGTAATTAAAATAAATAAAAATCTCAAAATGATTATTCGATGACAAATACACAATCATGAATGAATTAAATAAGTGATGTTGAATATTTGCAGAAATGCTACGAACAAGGCAAAATGGTAGTTCTGCTGCCAACATTCCCATTTTTTATTTTTTTTTCATTCATTTTTGCTTTGTTTCGTCAACATCTCAACTATACTTCCTCTGACGTCGCCTAAAGAAATTGATACTGATACTGTACATTTCCCCTTCGATGAGTCCTTCATTTTACAATTTTCTACGACTAATAATTATTCCGATCCGTCCTGTATCAATCGTCAACTTTGTGGAATGTAAGTTTTGCAGTTTTTTTTTCAATACTCTCTCCGGTTCTTAATATAAGACATTTTAATTTATTTTAAGTTTCATCTAGTATGCACTTTTAATTGATAAAAAAATTTAAAAATATTTCTTAACAATCAAGAGAATACAATGAATGTGAAAATATATTTTTAAGGTTTTTTTTATTAAAAAATACGTACTAGATAAAATTTAGGACAAATTAAAATGCCTTATGTTAAGGATTAGAGGAAGTAGAATGACGCAAAATCCTACATATGTCAAAAAGAGAAAAAAAAAAAAACCTTCCTTTAACTTTATCGGCCGTAAAAAGAAAGTATTCACAAACACATTATATATGATCTCAGAAGAAGAAGAAGAAGAAGAAGTAAATAAAGAAAAAAAAAACAATAATTAACTTAAATACTTCAATTTTCTTCATTAAAACTAAAGTAGTTATTGAGTCAGTCCAACTATTATTACATAAATTATGAGCTAAAATCGTTTCATCCGAGTAGCTCAGTCGCTGAAATGAAGTTGTTGATTCCTCAATGAGGGGATTGGTCCACGTAAGGATTCAAAATTCATCCATTATTGTACCTTAACTTGTTTGGATTTGTATAGATACAAATAGCCAGGCTTGATAGCGATGAGTAGCAATAGTTGCATAGTACCTCTACGCATCATTGATTTGATTTATTAGTGGAAGGAAAAATGACCAAATTCCAAAATTAAAAGAAAGGAAAAAAGAAAGAAAAAAGAAGGAAGAACAAAATATTAGACTAGGCCAACTGAAGTCGTACTAGAAAGTTTGGAGTGGACAAATGCTAACATTTGAGACATTAAAGGGTTGATGTTCTTGTATCCTTATTGTGGTCCATCCTGGTAATATGTTCAGTCATTCAATCAAATTTGACATGTGATTTTACAAAACCCCAATAATTTGTAGGAACATCCGGCTACCATCCCCGTATCAAATCTTCTATAATAATAATTTTGTATAATTCTTGGGAGACAGTTTAATTCAAGACATATACCATGATTCTTACAGAAAGTGTTGCATAACATTTTTGTACCCATTGTTACATACTACATCTGAATGCTTGTGATTTCTAATGATTTTTTGGGGCTCTAAATTGTTGAACCATGATGAGGCTTCCCATTTGCAATTACAAGTGACTATCTATTTTGGTGAGCATATACTACAGTTACTCCTGTTTTCCACGAAAGATTTTTACTCAGGATTGTTTCTTGGAACACCTGGGTTTGATCCTGTTACCTCAGAGATTCCACTTCTTTTTGTCCGACTTTGGAAATGCCTAATCCCTTGTCCAAAATGATTCTTCTATCAATACGGGACCGAGGGAGCATTCCATTGCAAGGTTTGAAGAATATTTTGCTTCTGATTGCAGCGTCTATTTTATCCTACTTACATTCCTTTAAACTTTAAAGTCATCTGGCATATGTTGTCAAAAATACAAAGAGAAGCGATGAACATAATGATATTTCACAGTCAGCATCCATTCCAACTCATGGCAACCTAAAGATAAGTTCGGACCCTAATTATATGCTACAACTTCTCAATATGCTGAAACTCTAGGCAACGATAGAAGACATACACAACTATAAAGCTGACGTGTTTTTATTATGCAAGAACCTAGCCAACCAGAGCTTACACAACATGACGGTCCCTTGGCAGCTTCCATGACATCTTTTATCGACTGAAATTGTGAGTTACCGCCCTCAAAGTTACACGATTGTTGGTTCAAAACCACAAACTTAGAACACTTCATTTTGGCCAACCTGACATAGTCTTCCAATGAAGAATTCCATGATTTATTCCTCCTCTTTTTTCCTGTGTGGGAGAAGTCTTTCAGTTAATGCACACATAGAGTAAATGAGATAAAAGAATACTTGAGCCTATCACCTAGTGATCATTAGATTTTCCAGGTAGACACACTTTGAAAATTTTCAAACTGGAAATGTTCTATACGAAAATAATCACACTGGAAATGTTCTATCTAAGAACACTTACTTTGGATTATCTTGTAAAGAAACGAGAGATCTATGGACGCCAGGACTGATCCTGTCTGCAAGAACTCCCTCTTCTGATATTGTAAAGGATTTCTCCTTGATGAAACTTTGGAGTTTTTTAGCTTCAAAGTCCAGCCCAACTTGATCTACATTGAACAGGAGAAAAATAGACAATAAGGACTAACTTGCATCCTGAGAATTCCAGGAACATAAAATTGGATTGAAAAAGGAAACTATTAACATCATGATCCTTTTCCCAAAATAAAAAGAAAACAAAAAAAAAAGACATCATGACGAAGAGCGAACACCCCTTCCCTCCCCCCTTCTCATGCCTCCAATAAGGAACAGTTAAGTACCTTTCTCCAAAATAGTATGCGCGGCATGAAATGGGATGGCGGCAAAAACATCAGTTCCAGGAAACATCAACCATGTTCGTTCATCGGCATCATGATTGCCACATGTTCCACAAACTTCTTTGACCAATGGCCTTGATCCAACCTCCCTCATTAATGATTCAAAAGGAGAAATTGCACCAGCTTTTGCTGCCCTGGCCTTCTTTCTAAGAGCCGTCAATGCTTCTCGGTTGCCGTTCCTCAATCTATCGTTTTCAACTTGCTGCGGGTAGATGTTAATGAATCAAGGAGCTGTTAAGGAAATCATATGTTCATCTGCAGGCTTAGATGCTGATTACCTGGTGCCGTGCAAGCAAAAAACTTTCAGCTTCAATCTCAACCTCAATAAGACCTTGCTGAAATAGCTTCATTGAATCATCCATGTCTACTCAGATTATCTGCAAAAGTAGCAAAATCCTAAAGCAATTCATTATGTTGAACAACATAAAACACATTACCAATAAGTATAATTGCTGAACCCTGAATCCTAAAGCAATGCGCATCTTCTCAAAAAATGCGTACCTCTGACCAGGCTTTATACTCATATTTCACTTTAATTAGCCTTCTCATTCTTGTAAGTGCAAGAGAAAGTTTCTATACAACTCCAATGCCCCACAAATGAATCTCACTAATACTAACATTCCCACTTCTAGTTTCAAAGTCAAAATTCACTTAACGAATAAATTTGCTAAATTTTCTAATCCATTAAGTTTCTTCAAGCTGGTAAACAATAAGAAACTTCAACACAAGACTATACTTATACCATTAGCAATTCATTATGTTCATAACTCCAGGACAAAGCTCTATCCCAGGATCAAATTCAAAGCGTTCCTACATCAAACTCCAACTAAATCTTGAGTTGGAAATGGTCTGATCCTTCACTATTTCAACATTCCACATTGTAAAGTCACCACATATCTGTCAATTTTGAGCTAATTATCTTGTTTTCAGAAACTAGATCACTATTATCTTCATAAGTAATCTTGTAGACAGAAATCCATATAAAATGAACATCTAAGGTAATTTCCTCTAAAAAGATAGAGAGACTAACTAATATATTTCAGTGCCAATACATAATCAATTACAAAGTTCGTATCTTTTCTCATAAGTAAAGATACCAAGTAAAATTCTTCGAGTGATTTTCCCCCAAAAAATTCACACTCCAACACCAGCAAAAGAAACACGATAATAAATTACAACGAAGAATTACAGTATTGGAAAAGATAGAGAGAGAGAAACTGGCCCAACCTGTGAATTCCGGCAGCAGGGATCCTTTGAATGAATGCCAACAGCCAGAAAATCCGAAAACCTAAAGGGAACAATTTATAATATTAGGGAAGTATCGGAATCTTATTCAGTTGTTGGTTTGATGATAATCTTCTTTTCCGATGCGTCGTCTCCAGGCCGATGGTAGCTTCTCAGTAAACGTGGGTACCGGTGGCGGAGGGAGGAGGAGAAGGGAGGAAGTGGCGGTGGAGGAGCGGGAACGGGCTATCAAACAAACGAGAGAGGGCCTTTATATATATATATATATATATATATATATATATATATATTTTGGTATTTATTTGTTAATTTACAAAAAGGGGCATATTATTTTACGGATTTAGTAATTGCGAATTTATTTAGTACTCCGTATTATTTTTGTTTGAATAGTTTTATCCTTAATTTTCATTTCTCAAAATTTGGATGCATTAAGAGTTTACATATAGAAGCGAAGCCGATTTAAAATTCTAACTATATCATTTTTTCTACAACAAATACACGATATGATATTAGAAGTTTTCCGGGAACTACAGATCCTCCAAAATTTAAAACAAATAAGGTGCAGAATTGTGGATACAATATACCTAATCAAATGCCAGTATATTTGCACAAAATCATTTTGATGAGCAACAAAAAGAAATGCACATTTCACCTACGAATTTGTGATTGTTACTACTATTCTGCACCTAAAACGTGACACGACAATTTAGAATCATACATAAAGGGTTTTATTTTTCTCTCAATCATATCAGTTTTGTACTATTAAGTTCTTTTTAAATAGCCTCTGGCCATACTGGTTTGTTTTTTATTTGATGAGAATGAGAAACATAAATTTCAATTGAGACATGAATAAGCCAAAGATTTTTCCTCAATCAGCTCTCTTGCTGTTGCGTCCATTTTGGCCCTTGAAAATTCGTCTATCTTCAAACCTGCACCAAAATAGAGACATCCACATTTCTCAGTATGCAGCAGGCATAGTTGTTTAAACACTTCAAAAATACTATATATGATACGATACTCGAGCTACAAAATTTAGATATTCGCGCTATTTGTATCGCAATTTAACAAGTATTGTAGGAGCCAACAAGACTGACCTTGCACAATTGACCAATTTCCTTTCTCACATGTCACGGGGAAAGAGTAAATTAGGCCAGGTTGTATGCCATAAGATCCATCAGAGTAAACACCCATTGATACCCATGTTCCCTGAACACAAAAGAGAGAATTAGTACACATTCTTGCACATAAAAAAGAAAATATAGAATCAAGTGACTTTGTTAACCTTTGGGGTGCCAAGAACCCAATCATGGATGTGATCACAAGCCGCGCTTGCAGCAGACAGCGCACTGGAGAGCTTTCGAGCTTTGATGATGGCTGCGCCGCGCTGTTGAACCGTGGTAATGAACTCTGTGTTCAACCTACCACAAACAAAATATTGTGAGTCGTAACTTGAACAGATATGACTCTTATTTGGAGACGAACTGGTGCTTGAGGAGATAACCATTTGTCATCAGAAACAAGCTCTCTAACAGATTTCCAGCCCTTGCCGGTTTTTACAGTAGAATGATTAACGTCTGGAAATTGAGTTGAAGAATGATTCCCCCAAATGATCACATTCTTAACATCACTGACATGAACCTTCAGCCTTTCTGAAATCTGGCCTAATGCTCTGTTGTGATCAAGTCTTGTTAGGCAAGTGATGTTTTTCTCTGGGATTGAAGGCGCAAATTCTTTCAAAATGAGTGCATTGGTGTTTGCTGGATTCGCAACCACAAGCACCTAGTACAAGAAAAATGCATAACTACATCAAGTCTAAACCTGGAAAACCATTGTTATGTTGTAAAATGCAGACAACAAAGTATCGAAATCTAAAAGCTTGCAGACCACAAAATGGAATCAGTACCTTGCAGCCAGGGGCAGCATGCTGTTCCAAAGCTGAAGCCTGCGCTTTGTAAATCGACACGTTTTTGGACATTACATCCTTCCTCTCCATTCCTTCCTTTCTGGGGAAACCACCAACCATAATAGCAATGTTCACTCCTTTACAAGCTTCAACAGGATCTGTTGTAGCTACAACACCTGTCTTGTCGAATCATTAGTACCACACCACATTGAGGCGATTTTTCGCAACAAATTAAAAGTATATGAGTACATTCTGATTCTAGAGCAAAATTTATCACCTTTAAGAAGAGGGAAAGCTGCATCAATCAATTCCATGGATACACCGTTCAAGGCCTCAGCTGCTGGTTCAATATCAAGCATGTGTATGATCACAGGCTGATCAGGTCCTAACATAGCACCTCTAGCGATCATTGGAACCAAAGCATAACCTATTTGTCCTGTTTTGAACCAAAAAAAATCGAATCCCAGAAATATTTCCATCAAGCGAACCATGAAAAATCGAAGGCAACTGGAAAAGAAGAACAAATCCAAAAGCAAAACAGAAACTACAAAATCGAAAAGGCCAGAGTAATTATGGAGCAAGAACATGCCTGCAGCACCAGTTACTAGAACCTTAACAGGTTGCTTTGCCATCTTCTTGCTGTTCAATATACCAGTAATGATCTTCCATGAGACATAAAAACCACCCAAAAGAACTAGATGATTATGAAATGATTCCAGCTGAGACTCCATTTTTTTCAACACCAGACAACAACAACAAGTATTAATTGCTTCTAGCTAATATTCAGTAATTTATTGCTATAACAGTAATGCATATATGTGTAACGAGCACAAGAAATGAAGAAAAAGCAAATACATGAAAAGGTTGGAACTTTTATATGACTCTGCATATATGTGCGTCTCACTTGTTTGGGCAGGCTTCAAGGAGGATAACCAAGATACCATTAACAAGCAACCAAAGCGTATAATTCTCTCGTTCTGAAGTAAAAGAAGTAAAGAACATTGTAGTTTTTAATTCAGGAATTATCATTTTGCATGGGAAATGCAATACACGTATGTTTTAGCCAATTAATAAAGCGTTTTTTTTGCTTTAGGCCCAAATATTTTTATTATACGATATTATTTTAAACTTTCAAAACACTACAATGCAATAAAGTATTTTTTTTTTTGAAAAGGTACAATGCAATAAAGTTAAAGACCACAATTCGATAGATAATCCATTGATTACATTTAAGAAATGTTATTATTTCTTTACATAGCAGATTAAACTATTTAATCTCCTCAAAGTATAATTGATCAAAATACATGAAAAAAATTATTCATTTATTTATTCAGTATGAAACAATTAGTCTTACAAAAGGTTGTTTGTTTATCAGTAGATTTCAATTTACTTTTAGAATTAAGCCTTTACTTCCCCACATGAATATGCTTAATTCCTTTTTCAAGAATATGTAGGGAAATGTCAACCCGTTTTCATACCAACACTCCTTCCAAGAAAATAACCGGTAAAGATTAACAAAACTTTTGATTTTAAAATTTGATTTAGACCTTTCATAAACATTAGGAAAGAAAATAAGAATGACTGACAAAGACAAATTCCGATAGCGGTGAGTCATCGGTTAACTAGGTTCGAAATCTACAAAACAGAGGTTAGTACTCCGATGCTAAAGTTAGTGTAGTGAGAGAAAATAATAAAAACATACTTAGAGAGAGAAAGAGAATTGTTGTGTCTATGTAATACTAGTGATGTCTGGTCGTGCAATGCACGACCCTGACCCAATATATTTGTAGCTCTTAGAAATATTTGTATCTGAAAAAAAAATTTGTATTTGGCCCGATATATTTTAGAAATGTTTTAAGAATTTAGAAATATTTTATAAGTGTGATCATAAAAATGTTTATATTTGGCATAAAAAGAAATTGTATTTGGCCCGGTACGTTTTAGAAATGTTTTATAAGTGTTACTTCTTAAATATAAATAAACTTGATCAAATATTTGTCTTGAAATAAATGTTAGACAAAATATAAAAGCATCCTAATAAGTTTAAATATTAGTAAGATGATTTATTGATGATCGCCATTGGTTGTGCTAAATCAATACTTGGTTTTGGAGATTTATATAATAGCTTCGTAGTAAGCTTCCTCCAAAGGGTATACGCTTAACTGTTGGAACTATTTCTTCCAAAAGTTTATAGGTAGCAAAATATCAAAAATATGATTTTGAAACTGGTTAATTGTTGAAACTGGTTGATCACAAATATGAGAATGAAAATAATGTAAATTTGCATAGGTTTCAAATTATACTCACCATGGCAAATAAAAGAAAAAAAAAAGTAAAAGATAGCCCATTAAAAATTGAGGAATTTATTTTTTTCTATAGGTAAAAATGATGTATAAAAATACAAATAAACGTAAAAACACCATTCCTTCCCTTTCCATCTCAAATTCATAAAAGGCTTCCCCATAAATTAGTTAGAAGAAGCGACCTGAACTATTTATATGATGAGGAACTAAAAGAATTCCAAAAACCAAATCTAAAAAAGTATATTCTTGAAAGCCCGAATACAAAAAAAATGCGCTTCATTTACAAATAAAATAATAATAATAATAATTGATCAACTGGGAGTATGAAACAAAATAAAAAATTATTAAACAAAGAAAAAACACACTTCATAACTGACCATATACAAAAAAAACTGAGACTCCATAATTAAAAAAAGAAAACCACTTTAATTGAATGAAACATAAAAAAGAAATTTAAAAAAACTACACTTTGTAACAAAAATTCAATTAATCAATTCAATCCAAACAGAACTAAAATCATACAAAAATTCTAGGCTAACTAACCAGATAAGAAATTACATCATATTACCTGACAACGGCTACGGTAGCTGTAACGGATGGACGCATAAAAATAATAGTAATAACACTATTCTTGAATAGGAAAAAAAAATAAAAGCCAAACAATGATCTGTGAAAATAAAATCATTCGAATTTTAATACCTGTAATTGCACTACCACAACAACCGAAGCATGATCAATGAGAATTTTTTTTTTCCTTTGTGTTTACATAGAGAGGTAAAGAGAATATTTTTTGAAGTCGAAAATTTATCCGATTAGGATGCAGTTGATCATCACTAATGAAAAAATTAAACATGCTAACAGGAAATGAGTATATTTCACCACATATTCTCAATTGATGATTGATGAGGATCTTTTTTTATTGTGGAGAATGGATTGATTAGGGAGTCGATTGTCGTGGAGATGGGGATGAGAATTTGGATTTTTTTATGAACCCGTGTTTTTTTTTTGTTTTGGCAAAAATAGGAGGTGGAGGTGGATTTAGACTACATTTGTCTTTTAAGTCTAGAAGTTGTGTAAATAAAAATTTATTTTAAAAATATGATGTGGAAATGCCACATGGCAAATGGTGTTGCTTTCTCTTAAGTGTGGTTTTTGTTTCTAATATAGTAAGAAATGTCTTGAGGTATTTATAGCTCACTATTTAGGAACAGTTCAAAAGTGAGACCCAAGACTTATAATTCATTTGAAATTGGGCCAATGGACTGAATCCCTTTTAAGCCCAATTGAATAATATTAGGCTCATCAGCATTTTGCTTCATCAATGTGAGAGGATTTTGTAATCTATCCATATAACTTAATAATAAAAAACACAGAGAGAGGAAACTATGATAGTTTTCTACTTGTCACGTAGGACTAGCAATTTTCTCCATTTTTTAATTTATTAGAAAGTGATATGCTTATATTTTACCTATTTATTATATCCCTAATTTGTGATTTTTGCAATATATTTTGAGTACAAATATGCTATTTATGTGATTTTATCTTTAATTGTAGGAATTATACTCAAATTACGAATTGTTGAAGTTTTGAGCTAAAATCGAATTAAAAGCAACTCAATGGGAAAGAATTGAAGATTGAAGCAATTGATGGGGAGGAAATTAATGAGTTTAGAGAATTGGAGGGCCAATGATGCAATTTTGGATTGGTTAATTAATTTTTGGAAAATTGGCCGAAGGTTACGTCGGTTATGCGGCCGATTTGGGATTGGAATTGGATAAGAATTTTAAACCCGATATTAATTGGGAAACAAGTTTTCTTGTTCTTCAAGGAGTAGGGTTTAGCCGGAAGCCTATAAAAGGGGGATTAGAGATTTATTTTTACAATGTAATCGAACCGAAACTTGACCGAAAACCACCGAACCCTACGGTTAAAACCTCCATCACCGCCGACCACCACCAAACTCCCTCCTCCTTCGCCGCCTTCCTCTTCACCGCCGCCGTGCTTCCATAACCACCACGCAGCACCAGCCCTCCTCCACCTCTTCACCTCTCTTCGGCAAGCATCATCACCACCTCTCGCTTCTTCACGCCGAGAAAGCCAAAGCACCCTACTCCCTTGCCTTCGCACACACAGCAGCAGCACCTTCTCCATCATCCTTCGCGCAGCACCCACACCATAATCACCACCTTCAATCTCCTCCACCGGCGGCATCATCCACATCACCACCGAAGAAGCGGCCGCGAAGCAAAGCGAGCAACCGGCGGGAGTTTGGCGGGATTTTGGCTTCATTCGGTTTTGAAGTTTTAATTTATTTAATTTTTTTTATTTATTATGTCTCTAAATATTATTGAATTAATTTTAATAATGTTTAGTGGCTAAATTCTTTTAATCTAGGGCTTGGGTGTAGTCACCGAATTTATTTGGTTTATTTGGTTTATTTTTATTTGATTTTTCCATTAATTAATATTTGTTATTCTTGTTTTAATTCGTGTAAGTAATTGGCCACTATTTACATGTCTGAAGGTATTAATCGAAGTAGCGAGAGTGGAAGATTAATATTAGTTCGTAGGAATAATAAACTTAGGTTATAAAGCTACGAGAGTAAGATTATAACCTTTGCAATATTTGATTCTTAATGGTCTTAATGTGCTATTGTTAATCCCTATAGTCACGAGAGTAGTCATAGGGTTAATCTAAGTAAGAGAACTATAACACGAGAGTGTATAGTTCTTAATTAGGTGAATCGTTGTGAGATTAATGGAAGTTAAAAGTCAGATAGTTATGAATTGAACTAACCCAAATATTCGGTAGGTGAACCCAATGTCCTAGGTTTTCTTTGTCTAATTATTTGAATTAATATTATTTCGTTTTTTTTATTTATTTTATTTTATTTATTTATTTTAGTTTTAAATTTTATAAATCTGAAATCATCATTTATCTAGATAATAATAGGAGTAATTTATACCTGGTAGTTAGTATTCCTTCTCTGTGGGATCGACCCTGCTTTCTGCTTTACTACTAGTAATTGTATTAAGTAGGTAATTATTATTTGACTAGTGTGACGACGGCTTGTCAGAAAGGGAAAAAAATTTATCTTCAGTTAAAAAAATCAAACGACATAACAAATACCAATACCAAATCGAACATCTCATAAAATGAACAGTAGTCAAAACTCAAACAAAGATCTCATAAAATCTTCTGCCAATCTTCTTCTTTACCAGTACCAAATCTTCTGATTTGGTTGGAAGATTTTTCAATTTTAAACAATAAAAGCTCGAAGATTCCAGATCTTCAAAACCTAATCTTCTGTTATGGTAAGAATCTTTTTTAATTTTAAATCATACTCTCTTGTATCAATCTGTTAAACCAAATCATTAAAACAAATTCTTCAAACAAACCTAAGAAAATTATATATATGGGAGGGTCGTTTAGGGTGGCTGGCCAAAGGTATCTAATAGTGAAACCTCAAAAATTACGTTTTGGAAAGGAAGAGAAGACAAGTACCTACTTCGTTTCAAGCTATAGATGACCGACGGATCGAGATCTTCAAACATGTATCTACTTTAAAAGGTGGAAGGCTTCAATGTGTACCGACGTCGACAAGTACAAACCACCAACGAAGGTTTGTTTATGTTTTCACCAAGGTCGGAGAAGCAGAGAATTATGGGTTCCGAAGGGTACAAAAGAGGAATACTGTATCAGCGGTTGGTCAGGCTAGGGCATCATAATCATCTAGTGAGTTGAGATTGTATGGAAAAACCTTCAAATATTGCAAGTAGGAGTTGACTGGAGTGGCGATGTTGTCAAGTACGTAAGAGATCGAGAAACGGCTTTTGTTACCCCCAACCATTCGCAAATGGGAGTGCTTTATGCCTATACAACGTTCTCATCTGAAGTAGTGCATTTGTGACATTGTCACATATTCTATGTTCTAAGATGTCCGGAAACAGAAAAGATACAATTAACACACAGATATTATCCTGCGGCAAAATTTATTTATTTTTTGGTGAGAGCTTTTTAATTTCTGGCCTAGAAACGGTAGTGCCTATGAAGTAAATCAAGGGATTCAACCTCATTAAACTGATTTAATTAATAGTCCCGAGATAGATAGCAAAGAAAACATGATTCAATCACTCATTTGATATTGACAAGTTACTGGTGCTGGAGATCTACTCAAACAGCCTAATTTGAAGCCAACTAGCATGCGAAGATACAAGCTTTTTTTAGGTGAGGCTAATAGAGAATGGCAAGTCAATAACCCCTGTAAGTTGTATTCCCTCTTCCCTGGTTTTTCTTTTCACGATAAAAATTAATCATGAAATTTTTGTGTTTAGTTTTTTTTAAAAAATTATATATATGGGAAACAAAAAATCTGGAATTTAGCCAGAGCACAAACACCAATTTGTGCTTATGCCATGAGCTAGAATTTGGTCAAAGGAAAAAGAGTGAAAAGAGGCAATGATGATCAAGTTGACTGTATGTGAGGATTACAATTTTCAATTCATTCAAGATCTGTTCTTTTTCATTCTCTTTGATTAGAATTACCAAGTATTAACATTATTATGGTCGATAAGATTACCGTCCAAACTCCATATTGATTCTTTTTAATTGTATTTCATAAGGTTAGTACAATTAGCGGGATGACATCCTTATGTATTTACTCTATACTATATACTCACATTTGGCATTAATGTGTTCGAATACTTTCAGGAGTTGAGTTAAAAGTTGGATTTTAAGCGCCGTCGTGAAGATGAGGGTTCAATATCAAATGTGTATTGTCTGCGGGCTGATGCGATCTATGAAGAGTGATTATTTTTGAATCTCTACAGAATGATGCGACCTATGGAGAACACATTATTATTTTCATTTATTTGATTGATTTACCTATTTGTTTACATTGGGAAAAAAATATTTTGTACTGGGCTCGAATTTTAAATTTATAAGAACCTCAAATTGTTGGTCCTTTTTGGCCTACAAATTTTTTGCTCCATGCCCCATATAGAATTACATAATCTTAAATCCATACAATGTTCTGCTTTGATAAACATTCATCTATCTATAGTATTATACTAGATGTTTGTCCCGGGCGAATGCCCGGGGTGCCGCCTGTATTTTTAAATCAATTAAATAAAAAATACGAATTATTTTTAAAAAAATAAAAAAATAGAAGAATAAAAAATCGATTGAAAGAACAGAAAGTGAGTTATTATACATAAATCTATGCTCAGATTTATAACATTTAATTTACAACAGTTAACTTATGCCCGGGTTTACATAAATCATAAACCAATATCTACAGTAGAAGAATAAAAAAAAATCATCCTTAAAAAATCAAATTTCTTTCATGACAGCTTATTTTGTCTCTGTTGTAAAATGAGATGGATTGATAATTGATGTCAGATTTTAAGTAATTGATTTAAAGGCCCGGAAATGAGAGAGGAGCGGAATGGAAGAGATTATTTGAAATTGGAGATTGGGAAGACATTATTGTGTTTCACTTGATTTAAGGGTCGCACGCCCAGAAATGAGAGAGGAGCGGAATGGAAGAAATTATTTAAAATTGGAGATTGGGATTTCCTTACATTTGATTTTATTAATTAAATATTATTATTTTAAAAGATTAGTATATACCTATAATTAAGAAATTTTTATGTAGCTATAATTAAGGGATTTATGTATTTATCTATTCCATTTTTTTTTCTGATTAGTTAGAGTGCCACTTGTCAAAAATGATTTTGTACTGAAAATGGCTTTTGGCGGGAAAATTTTCATTGTAGAGCTGACACATGTCCTTTTTGTTTGCTGCTTTAATTAAGTACTATAAATTAAGAGAGAAAACAGAGAGAAAAAATAAAAAAGAATTCTAGAGGTGCCACATAGGATAGAATCCTATGTAGCAATTTTCTAATGCATTTCTCAAATATAACTTTGCACAATTATACTAAAGTCCTTCAAATTTCCTATAATTATAAGTTTAACAAATCGTATTTAAAAATTAATTAGTCCAAAATGGAAAACGGGACTAATCAAATTTAATCCCTCCCAAAAATACTCTCCAATTATTATTAATTGATTGATTTAAATTGTAAGTTTAAAATGGCCACTATTACCCTAAAATCTCGGGATACATAATGACCTAAAATAAAAATAAAAATTAATCAAATTTAATGGACAAGACTAATCAACATTAATACACTGGAATTAATCTCTCCCCAAAAAATCCCCAAAACTACTACTTGATTGATTTAAAACATAAATTCAAAATGGAAAAAAAATCATATTCTTATAAGAGCTAATCAAACTTAACGTCAAACTCTAATCAACATTAATGACATTTAATTAACGTCAAAATACACACAAAAAAAAGAGAGGCCAAAAACACGGCCAGATACATAATTGTGCAAAACCAAATCATTGAAGAAACGGGTGAATCCCCATCCTATTATTGCTAATGAATTCACGTATTTAAACACAAATCATTTAAGAAAGAAAAAAGAAAAATCCGCATGACATCTTCAACTATATCATCAGTTTTATTTATCTTATTTTTTAGAAATTCAAATTTCAAAACAACAACCAAATTAAGTAGTGTTTATTCATTCCATTTCCATAACTGAATCTTACCTATAAGTTAGTACCAATATCAACTTTTTCTTCTGTGGCTTCTCTAACATTCATCAGCCGAGTAAGAAACTTTTTAGTCCATCATTTCTTATTCTTGAAGATATTGTTCTTGGTTCTAATAATTTTTTTTTTCAACTTTTGTAGGTTATGAAATTACATATTTCCAGAACCTACAATAGACGGTGATTTCTAAGCTAATATTTATGTTGTTAATTTTAATTTTACGTTAAAAGGGTACTGATACATGTTATGTATATCTCCATGCAACTCTTTTTGTTAAATTGTTGCGGATAATTGATATATAACTGTTTTTTTTTCATATATATATACATATGAAAAGAGTTTCATTTGTATGACTTTGCAGCAAAATATGGTGTGAAATTAGCTAGAATAAGTTTGATAACAATATGTAATAAAAGATTATTAGATAAAAAAGATAGTTTCCCTCAACATTTATTATCTATCTACTGAAATTTGTCAGTTGTTCTTTTTTTTCTTTTTTTTTCGGAAACATCGGAGTATTAAATCCACATTTTTTTTCCCAAGTTACGACATTTATATTCACTGTTATTTTCACTTTTTTAAAAAAAAAAGAACGTAACCATTTCAATTCACGCAAGTGTAAGGATTTTAATATTCTCTTTATGCATTAAATTATAAAAGAATATATAGTGTACTTATGTCCCAAATTATATGCAGTAGAAAACATTACATAATTCCCATTTACATTTATTTACATGTTATCACATAACAATATTTTTTTAGCTTATTTCACACATTTAATATTTTGCACATTTTAAGTAAACACAAGATAAGATTATGTTAATTTATATTTCATACCCCGTGCATCGCACGGGCTTAACATCTAGTATTTATTTATAATGTAATATTTTATTCAAATCACAATTTTTCTTACCCCCCGCAACGCACGAGTTATATCTAGTTAATGTAAAAAGAATCAAATTAGATAAGATGGAGGAGCAGTAGATTAAAAGAACACCCATGGGCATGGAGGAGTGGAAGGGACTTCTTCACCCTTAACCATAGGTCGAGAGTTCAAATCTCGCCATGAGCATGGAGTAACCTTAAATACTTTGGCCAGCTGTCCCATCTATTGAGGTGCCTATAATTCAGCAAGGGGATTGATCACTGTTTCCAACGGTGGACACCCTGCAAATATAAAAAAAAGAAAAGAAAAAAAGGACACAATAAATGAAACTAATTATGACAAATTAAAATATTTTATAGTAAAAAAATGAGAGAGAAGCTGGGGTAATGGAAGAAAAAAAAAACAATCCAACCTACCAATTTTGCACGAGATTATGATAAAATTAACAATACATAATCTATTGTACTTAATTAAACTAACATACAAGAAGGACACATGTCAGCTTCACGTTGAAAATTTTCTCACCAAAGGCGTTTTTTAGTACAAAATGAAAATTAACACGTGACGCTCTAAATGTGCAGAAAAAAGAATGGCTTAAAAACACATTAGTATACTAATATTTATTTATTTCACCAAAAAAAAAAAAAAACTCAGCGAGTTTAAATGAGAATAACGTAAACAAGGAACCTCAATCTTCGCTCATGTTTCCCTAATTTTAGCAGAGGATAACAATAATCTTCCCCTTATGAAATTATCTTTTACATTCAGTTAATAAAATCAAACTTCAAAAAAATTTATCCAAATCATCCGTCTCTCTCTCAATCCACAAAATTCAAATCCCCCGTTCTCAGAAAATTCAATCATAGCAAGATGATCCCTTCCAATCACTCACTCCAAAATTAACTCCCATTAATCACTCGCCTTTCAATTTCAAAAAATTAAAAGATCTCAAAGGATCTCCTGCACTCCGATCCCTTATCTCTCTCTCAGATATGTTCTTTTCTGCTTTTGAATATTGGAAGAAATTGCTTGGTCTGTTTTTGAGTATTGGAAGAAATTGCTTGGTAGGTATCACAGGCCCGAGAAGTTGACATCAGCAAAACCAGTTGATCGGTGAAATCTCTTGATAATTTCTGCTAGAGGGAAACACGGTGAGAAGAGGAAAGCCACTGCTCTAAGCATAAAAAAAACCACTGTTTGTGATCAAAGTATTCATTGATTAACCCCTCTGTTCCTCTCCCTTCTTTATGCGAGAACTAATCTCAGCAATCACCTCTCAGCCGCTAGAAACTTCTGCAGCGATGATGGCACCTAAGCCTATAGAGGAACCCTTGGTTGGGCGAAAGCATAGAAAAATTCGACAATCAAGGAAGGAGGTAAAAGATATATTACACTAATCTTATTCGATTGGGGTCTCTCTATGCTTTGGGGTTGTAGTATATCCCGCTCTAATTCTTGATTCGTGCCTTTTCATAGATTAAGTGTGTACCCATAAGCTCGAATATGTGAAAACATTTTTTTGATTTTGTGTTTCTTTCCCCGCATGTTGATATCTTTTGTAATTATTATTCGTCGTATTTTGTGGTCGTATTATCAGTTCGATGATGGAGAGAACAAAAAGGTAACCCTATCTTATGCTGCCGTAATTGAGCTTAGAGTTTCTCGCAAAAAGAGATGTCCTCCATCATTGCCCAAAACGGTAAGACCACAAAATCTTGCATCCCTTTTGATGTTCCATTTTATCTACCTTGGCCTTGGATGCTTTTGAAATCGGATCAATTTCTGTAATTTATTTTAACAGTTTGTTCTTTGCAATGTGTGAAATTAGTTCTTGCTATTACTTCTCATGGTCTTGGAAAAGAAACATAATCAGTTCTTGCTGATACTTTTAAGCTGATATTTAATTCAATCAAAAGCATAATAGGAGTTGTGGGGATTGTAAGGAGATAGATAATGATTGTTGACAAAGTTAATAGTCGTATATTAGGAAGAACCTCTGAAGACTGTTTGGAGCTAACGGGTATATGTATATTCTTTTTGCAGGTAAACTCATATTCAACAATCAGAGGGTTCACCTTTATTGGAACTAGAGGTGATGATTTTGTTCAAGCTATGGTTAGTTTTGTTGAATCCATAATCCAACAGCCATCTCCGGAGGTATTATACCATTTTTCATACCATAATAGATTTTCAAAGAAAGCAGTTTTAGTTATTAGGGTATTTCTGTTTAAAATGTGTATTGATTTTGGTCTGTGTTTCCTCCTTTTTAGATTTTATTTCAGGGTCTTGGGTTATTCAGTAGAATGATATTCACTTAAGTTTATTCATTTTGTAGTAATGTTTTTCTTCTATAATCTACGCTTTTTGTCCATTCAAATTGAATTGCAAACATTTCCAAGTTATTCCCAGCACTGAGCTGAATGTTTTGATGTAACCAGGGCCAGGTGACACAAAAACTTTCCTCAAGAGGCAAATATGTATCTATAAAAATTAGACCTATTCAAGTAGTTTCGAGTGAATAGGTCTGTTAACTTCTCTGTCCCTTTCCCTCATATGTTAATGTTTTCATTTCTGCATAACAACCCTTTTAGGGCGAATACCCGGAGATTAAATAAATGCATTATTTTGCTGTATGAATCCATATCTTTATTTCGGTGGTAAATAAATCCAGAGAGAGTATGCACATTGGACGCATGGATTAACATTTATCTTTTTTAAGAAAATAGCTACGGGGGCTTAGCAGCAACAGATGAAGATGTTTATGGTTAGGCCTAGTCAAATGGAAGATACTGATTGCAAAAAGATATTCTGACGGGAGAACGATAAGATTCATCATTTGATTGGTAAAATTTAGATTTGTTTTTGTTTACAATTAGATATTATGATGGACAATTGTTTATATTCACATCTTACAGGTAAAGATCCAATTTATTCTTCATTTAGTTTCAGGGCAAAAAACACAATTTCGACGTCACATCCTCCACTCTTTCAAGTTTCAATAAGTTTCTGTGGGACTGATATAACCCGGTTTTGATACTAGAACTTCCTCGAAAGCTGCCATTTTTTTTTTTTATTATCAATTTTGTGGGTTTCATCAAAGCAAGTAAGACCTCAAAATCGCATCTTTGTCTTCATTTGCAAGGTATAATGAATAGATAAATAGTTTCATTTGATGTATTTTTGGTTTCCAAATGCGTTGATCATTTGTAATATTTAGTCCAAGAGTACTCACGAAGACATCACTCTTGCACCTCCTTGATATGCTTCATTTAGAATGGTTATATCTAGAGACTAAATACAGATAAATTATGAGCGTTTTCAAGACCCAAATGCTCCAACTACCTTGATGAGGGAATATGGGGTATCTGTATATTGCCAAATGTGGATTGAAAAATTCCTATAGAACTGTGAATTATTCCAATGATTATTTAAGGTAGTTTGGGTTGTGGGTGCTAGCTTATCAAAAGGTTGCACTGATGTGACTGGGTTAAAGTTTTGGGCAAATTGAACATTCTTTTTAGCCGCTGGTTCTTCTTGAATTTTAAATAAGTATTCTATTGTGGTGCTTAGATTTCAATTTGTCCAGTTTTGGTTTATCATGGTGGGTTTTAATTTTTACAATACTGTAGTTTAACAGTAATTGTTGAATCTAATTATACCTTTTTTTCCATGTTAAATTGGCAGACATCTTTCAAAAACTCCAATGAATAACATTGGTGATATTACGAGTTGATCGTCTAAATCTGCAAGCTATTGGGCTCTATCTATTGTAGTTTATGTAAGTAATCAAATACGAGTTTGTTCAATAGGTGCCCACGAATACTTTTATCATGAGTTTTTAAGTCCATATTGAACATCCTCATTGTATCACTTTATGTCATATATTCCCCCCTCTCTGTACTTCATTTTAGCTACCTTACTCAAAGAGATCTACAGGCTTCCAAAATACATAGATTGTCATTATAAACTATACTCTCCATGTCCCAAATTGACTGTTAAGTTTGAATTTTCGGTTTTAGTATATTTTGTGTTGGTGAAAATTCAAACTAGACTATCATTTTAGGACGGAAGGAATACTTTCTTTACTTATTTACATAACAATCTATGCCGTGACACTAGAATATTTTCTATCCACCCATAAGACTACTGCAACACACCCAAACATCTTGAAGATTTGAACCCCAAGTTTGAAGATTGGGGGACAAAGATTTATGGGATGAAACTGATACAAGTTTTCATGAAAACTAAGAACTGATCACATATAATAAAACTTTCTCTGGCTGACCAGAGAAATTGCTAATATTTGAAATTTACTAGCAAATAACCTACCAAACAAAAGTTACTGAATTTTTTTTACCTCGAGCTCCTTCATCCAACATACCCCATGTATCTGAAAGTAGTTGTTCTTGCTTAACAACAGACTCCATACTTTTTGTGTTGACAACCACTCTTTTAATTAGAATAAATTTTAACTTTTTTGAATGAATTTTTTTTTCTATCCACATTTAGACCTTCAATTTGACCGAGCATTTTGGGTGTTAGATTTGATATCTTACATTTGTTTGGTGATAATTTTACCAAAAGAAAGTTTAATTTTACCAACTAATGTCATATATTGTGAAAATAAGATATGAAAAGCCGCCAGTTATTCACTCTGAATTTTATAAAAATATGATTAAAATTCATATTGTTTTCCGTATCTATTATTATAGATATTATATAAGAAGTATTATTTGTATCTTTTATTATAGATATTACATAAACAAAATTTATTTCTTTACCAATTTAAATCCATAGACGGCCGTCCGGACACTCGCCCGAGCTAAGTATCTAGTCTAATTTTAACCGTCCTCCAAAAAGACCAAAACTATACCGTGAGTGCGTGACTATTACGTAATGTGTTAGATTCTAGTTGTGATGTAATGTGTTTTAGATATTTGTCCTTTTCGGTTGTTTGAAAAAAGAAAACCGTCCTCGTCCTATGATCATCCAATTTAGTGTACTTTCTTTAACAATATAAATAATCACAATTTTTGTTTAACTTTTACTTCCTCCCTCTGTCCCATAATTATTATCCAGTTTTACTAAAATGAAATATTTTATTTTTGGTCAAACTTAACTATATTTTATCTTAAACAACCGGATATACCCCTACATAAGTAATTGTTTAACCACTAAGATTTTGTGGATAATGTTTTTTACTAAGGACAAATGTGTAACTTGATCCATAAAAAAGTCAAATTGATCAATAATTTTAGGACAAAATTTTTTGGGCAAAATGAACAATAATTATGGGACGGAAGGAGTATTAAATTTGTTTAATACTATCAAGATTTTAAAAGTATTTCATCAGTTTCATTGAAATAAATCCATGCGTTACACACTAGTCATCAAATTACCATGATCTGTTAGCATTCATCGTCACACAAAAAAATCAATCAAAGCCCACCCAATTCATTCACATTTTACCACCGCCACCAGCCCACCTTCCAGCTCCATTAGTGTTCCTCTTTTAGACGTTCTTTCTCCGGTGATAATTTTGCAGAAGTGCAAAGAATTTTCCGTCGGTCCCTTCCGGAAAACAGTTTCAGGTTTGTAAATTCGGGTTCTTTTTCAAATTTGATTTTGTCTGCTCGAGCTTTTCTCTCTTGAATTTGTGTCTAAAACTCTAAATTTTTTCATGTAAATTAGGCCGTGAAGAAGTTGCGGTGCGAGGTTTTTGATCGTGAATCATGTGAACTCTGAATGTCCCGGCAGTGTCTTTTTCACGATTAACCAGAGACTCAAGTTGTTTCCCCAACCACAAGCATTAACGAATTTCATACTTTTATCTCCCAGGGGTGAAAGAAAGTTATTTATGTACTGCAAATTGGAGGTGGTTTTTCTGGACTGAGGAAGCACAGAGATGGAGAGAATCAAATCTGCTGCTTCATTTTGGAGGGTTTGTAGAGCGAATTGGAGATTCACCTCTCAGTGTCAAAGAAGCCTTACTTCCCTCTCCGCCAACCCCATCCTCAATGATCATGAGAATCTTGTCTGTCTTTTTTAGTCCTTTTTCTGATTAATGCTACATTGTAATGGCTCTATTTGATTATGTGGGCTAACATTAATTTTTTTTTTCTTTTTTGGTTTCAGGTATTAGTTGAGGGAAATGCTGCTTCAAGAACTGCAATTCTCAACCGGCCCCAAGTGCTCAATGCCCTCAATACTTCAATGGTTAGCATGTCTCTCAACACTTTCTTTATTGTTCACGTAGGAAAATTAAGATCCCTTGATGTCAATGTTTAATTATCTGCTTTTTCAAATATTTAGGGTGTCCGGTTGCAAAATCTGTATAAAAGCTGGGAGGAGGATCATAATGTTGGGTTTGTTGTAATGAAGGTATTTTTTATCTTATTTTATTTTTATTTTATTTTCAGATTGGCCATTGGTTTTTAACTTCTGGTACTTCACTATTTTGGTTTGTTGGTTATGTGGGATAACCATGTTGGTGTTTTGAAACTGTTGAAGGGCAGTGGCAGGGCATTTTGTGCTGGTGGTGACATCGTATCTCTTCATAAGTTTATACATGAAGGTATGGAAATGTAATCCTTTTTATACATGAAACACTCGAACCCAATTATGGTTTCATGCCCTGACTGGATTTTATCTTGAATTGTGGCCCTTTCGTCTCATTTGATATTTGATATGTCTCGACCGAATCCACCTGTCTAGCCTTATTTGTGTTCAATGCGGACTATAAATTTCAGTGGATTGTTTCCATTCACCTTTTCGTGATGAATGTTATTAAACCCTTGGTTCATATATGCAGGAAATATTGATGAGTGTAAAGAATTCTTCTGGACATTATACAGCTTTATGTACATGGTTGGTACATACTTGAAACCACATGTGAGTATCCTTTCATTTAAAAAAGAATAGAATGCAGTACCATGACCTAAGCTTGCTCAGAAATGAAAATCGATATTAGTCGACTTAGATACATTGGCATCTTATATTGTGCACCTTTTAAATCGAAACTATTAGATACTTGATGATATTGCAGCATCTAAACTTTAGAAATCTCAAGAGGTATGTATCATTTTTACATATCTCATTGTTTAGTTGCTGCTATAGTTGGATCTTCATTTTTATGTCATCCAAGGGGCATATTTATAGCCTCTTATTTACGTCGGTGCAGGTTGCACTTTTGAATGGAATCACTATGGGTGGCGGGGCTGGAATTTCAATTCCTGGAACATTCCGGGTGGCCACTGATAAAACGGTGGGATCTGAGTGGAAGTCAGAATCTTTTTTATTCTCGTCTTGCTTTTTCGGTTGCGATTTCTATCGGGAAGATGTAAAATTCTGCACATTCAGTCAGTTGACTATTGGAAATCTGGTATAGTTAGCGGGAATTGTGTTAATGCCTTTTGCCTGTAAACTTACCCTAAACGGTAGTTAATAGAAAAAGGATTAAACAGTTGTCAAAGTTGGGAATTGTGGATTAATAAGTACAAGGATTTGGTGAAGCAAGAAAGTTCCGGAGCATGAGATTTGAAGAAACTCACGTATACTTCTTCAATGCATTGACCTCCACTAGAATGGACAATCAGCTTTTCGCTCCATGTTCTCTACTCTTTTCAGTTTTCTCTTTTCCCCCTTTTAAACAAACAAAGAAGATTTCTTCTTAATCTAATGGAAGGTTTCAATCGTTTTGTAGGTTTTTGCTACTCCTGAAACACTTATCGGCTTTCATCCAGATGCTGGAGCTTCTTTTCACCTATCACATTTGCCTGGTCATTTAGGTAGGCATGTATGTTGGTAAAACAGAAATCCCCCGGCTGGTTTACGACATATCAGTTTGATTTTTTTCTTTTATCTGGCTGAATCCTCCTCGATGTTTTGTAACCTATGCTTATTTTCCTGTTTATTAGTGATATTGCACTCAATGATCAATGCCCAATTTAGTAAAGATTTAGCTCTTAATGGTTGTATGTTGCGATTGTTATTCTACCTCAGAAAAATGTGTATGATGGAGGTTTATTTGTCGTACGTGGTTTTAAAAAAAGAAAATTAGTTCTCTCGCAGTACTTTTGAATTGCAGGTTTTCTGAAATTTGTAGGTGGAAGGAAAAAAATCTTTATAAGTTAGTCGTCAGATCTTGATGACCAATGGACTGTACAGCTTAAAGAGTGTATAGAAATGATAGGCAGCTGCCAAAAAGTTTTGAACCAACTATTGATCTGTTCCTTATTTCGGCTACTGTTTAATTGCACTGACAAACTACACAGACAGTTTAACACTTTCTCATGGTACGTGCAGGAGAATACTTGGGCTTGACTGGAGCCAAGCTCAATGGAGTGGAAATGTTGTCCTGCGGGCTTGCCACACACTGTACACTGGATTCGGTAGCTAATTTTGGACTTTAGATGCATTTTCTGCGACTATCTGTTCACTCTATTTGCCAAATGTTACCCTGTTGTAATGATGCAGAAGCTGCCTTTAATTGAGGAACAACTTCGAAGCTTGTTGACTGACGATCCCTCTGTCGTTGAAAGTTCTTTGCAAAACTTTGGTGACATTGTCCATCCTGATCAAGCAAGTGTAATTCACAGGTGTGTACACTTTATTTAAGACTGCTTAGAGATAGGCGTGAAAGTCTGTAACGTCATAGCATACAGTTTCTAATTGGATGCCAACTGTAGGAGTAGGGTTGTGTTTTGAACGTACCTGACTTTGAAAGGCATAGACGGTTTCTGGTATGTGGCCTAGCTTGTTTATAGTTCAGGGCCTAATTGTGGAATCCATATGACATTGGGCATTTCTCCTGTGAACGTATCTGAAAATTGAAATTATAACATCATTGATTAATTGCTATCATAAAAGATTACAAGTGTTTAAGAGTCAGTTGTATAATTTCTCAATGTGTCACTTGAACCTAAATGCAATTGGATTATTTAGTCTTTCTTTGGTATCGTAACACTTGCCTTTTGTGTTCTGGTAGTCAATAAACATTTTCTCTTGTCCTTTATTCTATTATAATATCTTGTTGATTCTTAATGGTAAACTTTGCTTACCCGTCTTTTCCCTTTCTGTTAGGATTAAAACACTTGACAAATGTTTCTGCCATGAAACCGTTGAGGAAATTATTGATGCTTTGGTAAGCAAACTTTCCAACTTCACATTCATCTACCCTCAGCTCATTCATGCTAATGTTTTGCTTAGTCATGAATAATTCAAAATTATCGTACGTTTGAGTAAAACAACAAGTCATTTTCTGCAATCAATTCAAATTGTGGATGAATAGTCATACTGATGGGACCTTATGTGCAGCAGTTACTGATTGTTAGAGTCTAAAAGTGATTATGCTTACATTCCATGAGGAGAAAAAAAGGAAGGAAAATTGTAAAAACAATATAATTTAGTTGAAGCTTATGCAAGGTATTACTGGTGGTAGTAAACAGGTTATTTTCCTTTAAGCATGAACCTAATTTGGTCCTTGCAGTACAGAAATGTGTTTTCAATAAAGCCTTCCAACATTCCTATGCTTGAAAATGCTTAGTTTTATATCAGAAGAGATAATTAAGAGGCCAAATGTCCACTAATGTAAAGATTAAGGACGCCAAATTGGATCGAGATACCAAATTGAATTCTTTCTGTATCTTCCATATTCTAGACCTGTTTAAGCTTCTGAATGCTCCCTTCGGGGGAAAAAAAAAAAATTTTTAAGCTTCATGGTTTGCAAATAATTTATACGGTAGGAAACTGAAGCTGGAAAAACAGGAGATATGTGGTGTGTTGCAACGCTGAAGAAACTCAAAGATGCTGCACCTTTGAGCTTGAAAGTGGCCTTGAGATCAGTAAGTCATATTGAAGATAAACATATCATTTGAGCCATTACATTCTACGTAAGAACTTATATGAGCCCCTGGTCCAGATACGAGAAGGGCGATTTCAAACTCTTGACCAGTGCTTGATTCGTGAGTACCGAATGTCCCTGCAAGGAATCTCGGGGAAGATTACCAGTGACTTTCGTGAGGTACAAATAACAGTTGCATCACAATTATAGTGGCAATAAAATCATTTGGGCGTTCTTCATTTTAACTGTTCTCTTGTTCCCTCTATACCAGGGGGTTCGTGCACGATTGGTGGATAAGGATTCTATGCCAAAGGTAAATAATTCCCTCATTATTTCAAGATGCTGGGTTCATTTTCTGCTAATAAACTGATAAAACTGAGCACTTTCATCAAATCAGTCTGTATTAGCACTTGGCTAATTTCAGATTAAGTAAATGCCGGGTCTTGTTTGTCTGCCGTTGAACCTAACCCCTTGATCTGTAAAAACTAGGTATTAAAGATTGTGTTCTTTCAATTCATGGTTTGATGTTTTATGAGATGCAGTGGGATCCCCCAAGCTTGGAGCTAGTAACTAAAGACATGGTAGATGAATACTTTTCGCCACTTTCTTCTAGTGAACCTGAACTAGAGCTTCCCACCCAGCAGAGAGAAGCATTCATTTGATTTGTCTGGTCCTGGTGTCATTCTTGAAGAAAATGCCATCCGATTATCATGTAAATCTTTCAACTTGTGTATATCCATTGCTATCTATATTGATTACCTTACCTCCAAAGAAAGAAAGAAAAATGTTCTCCATAGGCTATGAGCCTTATGCAGGTTTCTCGTCTTAGGGTATGGATTTTTGGTGCTTTCAACCTGAAATCTCCAGATTTCTTACCGTAAACTTTAGCTGACAGGCAGGGGATTCCGGTACCATTCTTTTATGGTGTATAACTTCATCAATCCAAGCCTGAAATAGAGGAAAAAGTTCCATTTTGGAATTACAGTTTATTTCTTTTCCTACCCACAAAAATGAGCATACAAAAGGATTCTAAATGGTCCGAAGTCCAAACAATAAAGTTAAAAAAAGAAATCGAATCAAAGTCCAATTACCGGACATAAAAGAAAAGTAAAAGAGAAAAGGAGGCAACATGCTTAAAAGTAAAATCAAAAGCACTGAATTACTGCACAATAAGATGATAAAACCTCAATATCATTGCTAACACAAACTTTCACTCCACGAGGTAATCAATCAATCACCTGTTGCAGTCCTCCTTTAAGGTCATCGAAACCAAATTATCCAACTATCCAATGTAAAGTTGTAGAAATGAAAATTGAAAATTGAATGGAAAGGGGCAAAAAAAGAAAAAGAAGAAGAAAAGATTGTAGTCAGATGGATGACGGTGATGCGATTCAACGAGGAGTATCGTATCCACGAGGAGTATTAATCAATGTTGTCTACGGTATTTATTTTGAAAATGCGAAAAAAAACGATAATGTTAGTGAAATGGTCAATGGTCGGACCTATTTTGAAGTTTGTCGTCTAATCAACCATTAAGAAAATTACTAATGAAAATTAAAATCATTCACGTGATTACAAACACTTCTAATCTTACGTAATTTGTCGTTATTAGTTAATCTAAATGTTTTAACAAAAGCTAAAAACTTATAAATAAAAGCCCAAAAAGGACAGCCGGCAAGCATTATGAACTCCTCTCTACTGATCAACGAGATGATGATGGCTTCTTTTTCTTCTTCTTCTTCTTCTTCCAGTTGCTGTTTCATCAGATTCTTCTCCTTCTCCAAAGTTTATCATCAGTTTTATCATGTCATTGTTCTTGTGATTTTGACAGAACTACTTATTCTGGGCAGTTTACCAGTCTCTGTTCTCAGTAGCAATGATTCAACTAGTAGCAGAGCTAGTAAATGTGAAAATCCGCCAGTGATTTTCAACTTCGGAGACTCAAATTCCGACACCGGAGGACTCGTCGCCGGACTGGGTTTTAACATTCTCCCACCAAATGGCCGGACTTTCTTCCAGAAGCCAACCGGTCGCTTCTGCGATGGCCGTCTCATCATTGATTTCCTTGGTAAGTTTCTTTGTCTTTTTACATAATTCTTTATTTCTTTCCACCAACCTCTTAGTTTTAGGCCTTACCTAAATACCAAGGAGGAGGAAACATTACTTCAATTGCAGAAAGCAGAACGGTAAAAATGTTACCATTTATGGCATTAATTTGATCGTTTAGGGACATAAATTTTGGAACTTGGAAATCTGGAACAGAAACTTTTGAATGTTGAAGTAGTAACTGTTTAGTTCTGCGTGGATCCCACGTTGATTAATGTTTGGTCTCCTTCTTTTATTTTTCCCCCTTGTCTGGAATTCTGGGAATCCTTCATTAATTTGCAGTTTCTAGTTTGTACGTTAGTGGCTACTACACTGTTCGATTTCATGTTCGCTTTCTTACATTGTTCAGTTATTTAAGGGAAAAGTGTCGGGTACTCTGGTTCATTTAATTAGGTGTATTCTTATCTGCCACATTTCTAGAATTTTCAACTAACAAATTAACAAGACATTCGTTTTGAGACGGAGAGTGTAAATCGAGTGTAGTAGTACTATATCTTTGTGTCACAAATAATTTTATATAGTACTCCTTCCGTCCCAAAATGATGTCCAATTTGCATTTTCAGTTTTAGTATAACTTGAACTAAAACGAAAATTCAAACCGGACAAGATGGAGAGAGTATATCATTTTATAGGAGGTGTATCATTTTGAGTCGCCAAGGGGTATGTGGAGCCTCTTCACTGTCACAGTTAATCACTCTCTCTGTTCCAAAATTTTTGTCAATTACTAAAAGTAAAAATCTAAATTGTACAATAATTTTGGGATATCTTCGAGAAATGGAGAAGAAAAAGTTAGTCCTCGGATGCTTGAATGTGCTACTGTGATAGCCAACATATCTCTTTTTGGCTGTAACAGTTGTACCACAAGGGACTTTACTTTTCTTTACACCACTTTCACAGCTCCATTCTACTGTTCTTTTTTATATCTAGTGCAACTCACATTACCACTATAGTACCAATATATTGTTGGTAGCAATAATTCTCACTTGTTGCTCCCTTCTTTGTGTATACATATTAACATGGCGATTATTTGGGACGAACTCAGTTATATCATTACCTGTACATTTTTGTTTTTACAAAAATATTGCTGGTGCAGGCGACAGCGTTGGCACAACTTTTCTGAACCCATACCTGGACTCAACAGCTTCCACTTTCTCAAATGGAGTTAATTTTGCAATTTCAGGCTCCTCCACTTTGCCTAAAGATGTACCATTTTCCTTACACATACAGCTCATGCAGTTCCTCCATTTCAAGGGTCGCTCTATTGAGCTTGCCTCCACTGGTATAGTATATGTGACTCTAAGAAAACTTCATTATAGTGAAACAATGTCCTCTTATTTAACAAATTGTATAGTCCTCAAGCCATAATGTTAATGGAAGTACCTTGTTTCACTAATGAGACACAGATGATACATAAAACTAAAGTACAACAGAGGGTCTAATTTGGGATTATCCTATCCTTTATGATGTTGTTTTCAGGAAATTCATTGCATTTTGTTCATCACGATGGTTTTCGCATTGGGGTTTATGTTATTGATATAGGACAGAATGATCTTTCTGATTCATTTGCTAAGAATCTGTCTCTTGCTCAAGTTGTGGAAAGCATCCCCTCAGTGATCTTGGAGATAAAAAATGCTGTTCAGGTCTGGTTTTAAAGTATGCCTATTCTTTTAAACAACAAATTCTTATGACAAAATCACGCTTGTGGTATGAAAAAGACTGAGGAAACTGCTTAACTAATTTCTGAGTGATTGATGTGGGGTGCAGGCTTTATATGCTGAAGGTGGGAGGAAATTTTGGATCCATAATACAGGGCCATTAGGATGTCTTCCTAAGAAGCTCTCCTCGGCGCAGAAACTTCCGGGCGATGTTGATCAGCACGGCTGTCTTTCCAGCTACAATGCTGCTGCAATGTCATTCAACAAAGCCTTACTTCATCTATGCCAAGATTTGAAATCTGCAATGCCGGATGCCACCATTGTTTATGTGGACATTTACTCCATCAAGTTTGACCTGATAATCAACTCTGCTGAATACGGTAAAATCCTCAAGTAGGTTAATGGCCTGTTACGAATCCGCAATACTGGTTTTCGAAATCTTATCATTTTGAAAATGCAGGATTTTCAAACCCTTTAATGGCATGTTGTGGATTTGGAGGTCCTCCTTACAATTACAACAGCAAGATGTTTTGTGGGCAGCCTGGCAGCCAGGTTTGTAGTGAAGGTTCAAAATATATAAGTTGGGATGGTATCCATTACACTGAGGCTGCAAACAGAATCATAGCCACAAAGATACTTTCTGGTGCTTTTTCCACTCCAAATGTTTCTTTTGATTCCTTTTGTAATTGACCATTTTAACTTGTGTAATGCTCTGTATGAAAGTAGATTTGCAATGTCTCAACAATTTTTAGATGTGGGAATAGATCAGCTTGTGTCTTAGTTATTGCAATTCAAATTGTATAGGGAAGATCCAAATTTACGGAGTGTCAACCTTTGACACCATAACACGATTTATAAAGATAACCCAACCGATCCGACATGATTGACACAAATAAATTGCATCTTAAGTTGTGTTTAGGCCACCATATACAACCATATAGAATGTGTAAAGTAACACGATTCTGAATGACACCCGTAGGTAGACACTTCTAGTTGAGCTATCTATAGTTTTCTACTGAAGTTTGAATCTTGTGAGACTCTTAACAAAGATCCTACTATATCTTACAAGAAAGTATATAATGTTCTGAAAATTATGTAATAAAAAATCCATGATCCTTACACTGCCATAGTTGGTAGCTCCATGGTCCAGAGATGCTCGAATATTACGTGTATTGTCTTTTTCAGTTTGCCTTTTTGGGATGAACAATCAAATAAAATGATTGAACAATTGCATGTGATGAGATCCCAAGTCAATCTGACGTTGGTTTCATTTCACTTTCACATGTGAGAAGGACTCGGCTTGGGGGAAAGTTTCCTAATTTGGAGCCTTAACAAAATCAAACTTGGTACGTGTAAATCCCGAGATCACAGATTTTGTTGATTGATTCAAATGAATGACGAGATCCCGGTGATTCGTTTAATATGCCATAATCGGTCACATATCACGCTAAAGATTAATCATCATCATATTCGAACAGATCGACTCAATGACTTAGTGAAACTTGAAGTAAAAGGGCAGTTGTACACACCATAATCCATATTCAAGGGTATGTTTTCCCCCCACTAGTGTGTTCGATCTGATAAACAGTTTGATAAACACGACTCTTATTTTGAGATCGCAAAAATAGATGCGCTTGGATTTCTCATCTCTTGAGACTTGAACAGTTGACAGTTTATTGTTGTGGTCTAATAAGAATTAAAATTAAAAGAACATAAAAATCAATTAGTAGTAGTAGTAGTAGTAACTAAACTCAAAAAAGATTCTGATAAATTCAGTCCTATCTCCGGCCGGTCGGTCTAAAATTAATTTGATGGATGCTACAAAGAAAGTTTGAGATCCAACCCATGATTATCATCATCATCATCATCTCGATATTCCCCTGTTTTGTAGCTTGATGATGGACCTGCTGCTTCTGTTGTTGCTTCTTGTTTTCCTTCATGGGTTGTATTTGGATTAATATCGATATTAAGATCAGGAGGAGGAGGAGCTCGGTTGCTGGATGATTCAACAAGATGATCCGGCGGCTCCGGCCGATCTTCCATGAAATCCTCCGGTTGGAATGTCGGATACCAAACGGCAACCGGCGGCGGCGGCGGCTTCCCTTTTGATCGATCCACATTGTGGTTGCCGGTGGCGGTGGTGGGTCTGGCGGCGGCCATGTTGGAGAGGCGCTCTTTAACATCCCGAGTACTTCTGATCAAAGCAAAGAATTTCTCCATCTTTTCATCTTCATTCTCTTCTTCTTCTCCTTCAAATGCTGTTGCTGCTGCTGATTCTGCATCGCCATCCTTCTTTCTCTTCTTCCTTTCCCCAGAATCCATAACCAAATTTTAAGAGAAAGAGAAGATAAATGGAAAATTACAAATGAATTGGGATGAATTTGACCATTATCAAGTGAATGCTCTGTGATGATGAGTTTTATTAAGTAATAAAAACAGAGCAAAAAGTGTTAAAATCGAATTTGATTTACGCAATAAAATGAATTTTGTCTACTACTGTGTCCCTGAAAGCAACCTTCCAACTATTCTTATTGGACACCTACTCTCCATGAAAAAAATATTTATTCCCATCTTTATTTATTTTTTATTCTTCGCATATATATCCTCTCTGTCTCATAAAAATTCAAACTGGATAATTATGACGGATCCAAAAATACTAACAAATCACTGTTGAGTCATCCGTCTCAAATTAAGAGGATGTCGAAAACAATATATTAAAAGTACCATGAACAATGCATGGGCTAGTAATTTATATTAATTGAGCTTGTAGTTAGTCACCAAAAATGATAATGATGTACTAGTATTTTGATTAATTCATGTGGTACCATGAAAAGTAAAAAAAAAAAAATACTAATCTTTTCTGTTTTATTTGCTCAAATAATTATTTCGGGACGAAAAAAATAAACCAAGTGGAGCGGGAAATGATGAGATTATGATATGATTATAAGGACTTGGCGTCACTTTGTGGAACGTCATTCGGTGAGTAAGAGAGAGGACGTAATATATGCTTATCTAGCAAAAAAAGGTAGCTTCCATCCGACCAAAAGGATCCATACTGCCCAATGCCCATAACCTATACGTGACCTTAATTTGGCCATGACTTAGGCTGTTTGTTGTGGATGCTTCTGTTTCAGTCCATTTTTTCCTTCTTATTATTTTATTCTTTTGTTACGTTGGTTACTGAATAGAGAAGAAATCCCACCCCATCCCCTCGCCCATCCTCGGAAACATAACATCCATTGGGACTTTATCATCGCCGCCCCATCATTTTTCCGTTGGCCACAATTGGCTGACACTCTGTACATACCAGGAGTTTACACGTCCAAAGCACCCCCGTTCCTTTGAAATGTGCAATCCGCTCTTATTATTTTACACATTTCTAAACTAAAAAGGCGGTAGAACGGGTCAAATTACAGTTACTATGATACATTGTTCAAAATGTTCGGAGCTGATTATTGGCGTCTTAATGGCGATGTGCCTGTAAACTTTGTCAACCTTTAATTTCGAATTGTGATTTCGACAACTTTCGGTAACATACCCTTGTTTCTGCTTGCATTAGCCGGGTTTGTCATGGGCCATAACAAATCGGATTCTGCAAGCAGAAGCTATGGTTGTCCCTGAGAGTATCACCATTTAATAATGTTACAAAACACTACAAATTCAAATAATATACTTATGATTAGTGACCCGTGCATTCATTCAGATTCCAGAATACAAGTGATGCAGGGGATGGATGGGATCATCCAAATCACTTTCAGTCATCCAACCATTGAACCCCATGCTTGGCCCAGAGATAGACTGCTTTATCTGGACCCCTACCCCCTATTTCATAAACCTCTGATGCTATATTATTCTTCCCCATCTCCGTCAACACCGGGGATAATATGTTCCATGCAGCACTCACCTCGTCGCTTCTCATGAATAAATGGTTGTCCCCATCAATGACATCGTGAAGGAGCTGCTCGTATGAATCAGGTACCTCGATGTTGTACCTGAAATGTGTGTCGTAAACAAAGAGTTAAAATGGTGTTTGAAACAAGCCGATTTCTTTTTTAACCAACAAGAGCCAAAATGATTGAGATTAAGGTAAACTAGTTTGCATACTTGTCCTTATAAAGCAAGTTTAGTTCTGAAGCACCCAACTCCATCCCCAGTCCTGGATACTTATTGTTCACCTTCACCAGAATGGCTTCATCAGGCATGTCCCGCAATATCAGCTCGTTTGTTGCAAGATTGACGCTTGTACCGATATCTTTATGGTAAAGGTTCCCGGGAACATGGCGAAAACGTATACGGATTTCAACTCTGCATCATTAAGATGTAGTAACATGTAAAACATCTTGGAGATAGTCAAATATTCCTCATGTGAATTTATGAGCACAACAAAATGTAGAAACTGTGTGGTTAAATGAATCAAGCTATGTAATTATGAAGAGAAGGACGTAAAACCTGTGTTTCCCAAGACCTCTTCCAGCTTTGATCAGAAAAGGAACGCCATCCCAGCGTGCATTGTCAATGTATAGAGCAGCAGCAAAGTACGTAGGAGCCAGATAATTTGTATCATCTTGGGCATTGGATCCAGATATACCTTTACAACGACCAATAATAACATCTGTAGGATCCAATTTCTTCATTGATCTCATAACCTTGACCTATACAGAAAAGAACAAATTCAGGTATCAAAACATTCATCTTTTTATTCAAGTCTGCGATACCATAGATTTCCCTTTTAGCTTATGAAATAATTAGGTTTTACTACTTCATTAGACCATGGTTTGTGATGGAACAATTAGCGAATTTTATGCAGGACAAAGATGCCCCAGAAACAACAGTTACATGCCTTTTCATTGCGAACATCTTCACCATCAAGACTTATGGGTGGTTCCATCGTAAGCAAAGCAATGGTCTGAAGTATGTGACTGTGTACTACATCACCTATGATTCCATTCCCATCTAGATACCTGCATTACTGAAGAGTTAATGCTGAACACCTAATACTTAAGCCAAATAGGAATTGTGAACAGTTTAGTTAGCCACCTGGATTGGGTATGTGTACTAAAATCGTCGGACCAAATGACCTGAAAATATAATAGAATACAGTATGAAGACATGTATATCTTAGACACCACAATTTTAACTCTGTTAGTCAGGGTTCTTTACCTGCACATTCTCAATGTAGTTTCGATTCCATAACGGCATAAATACTAAATTAGAGAACCTCAAAACTGCTAGGTTTTCGATAGTATTCCTTCCCAAAAGATGATCAATCCTGAAACAAAGAGGGCATATCAACCACAAAATAGCCAAGTGAGTGAAACCTTTCTCACCAAGCAGTCAAATATTTTACCTGTACAATTGCTGTTCCTCAAATTTGGAATGCATGAACTTTGTAAAGTGATCAGAAGATGAGGGATTGTAACCAAAAGGCTTCTCAACTATTATACGATTCCATCCAGTTTGTGATTGGGCCAGGTCAGCAAGAGCTGATGCAACATCTATGAGTGCTTCCTGGGGAACAGAGAGGTAAAAGATTCTGTTTGCGCCACAAGGATCCTGAGATGCAGCAGCTGTTTAGGAACAAGAATCACAATAAAATGCATCCTAGAAAGAAAAATGTGACAGGACATAAGTTCTGGTCATAAAATATCCATTCAATGATTTTACCTCAGCTTGTTCCATGCGCTGTGCGAGCTTTGGCATTCCTTCTCTGTTGTCGAACCCTCCATTGACATAATATATTCTTCTAAGAAAAGCATCCATCTGGTCTTCACAATTTTTCCTGCAGAAACAAAATAAAGAGAGTCACTGCATGCCGAGGCATGCAACCATAGTTAAGTCAATGGTCTCTCTCTCTTTCTCTCTGTGTAAAACAGAACGAAGGCATTTCACATGTCAATTTGAGGCTGGCTCCAATTACACTTACCATGAGGAAGCATTTGCTTATTCCTCGAATGTGAAAAAAGTCAAACTAAGTTAAAACTTTGAGTTTTGAGTGTGAGAGGGCTCCCCAATATGGAGAAAAAGAGATAAGAAAATGCAATTACTTATTTAGTTTATGACGACAATTTTGCATGAACTTTGGGACTAATCATGCACGCATACATGCATTCCACGAGTGATTCTCAAATATTTAGCCGAAAAATAAAAAATCTAAAGCTTGCAAGTCATAGGGAAGAGGGGGAGAGATAGAGAGAGAAGCGCACTGGTGATCAATGCGACACGTTAAAGTTGAAGCAATCATGGATCTCAAGACTTCATCAGTCAAGTCTTTCCTTGAATAACCAAATATACTGAAATTCTGCAGCAATAAAAGAACAAAGGCTGGTTTAAAATAGGCATGGAAGAATTACATTCGTATTTAAAATGTTCATATTTCCACAGGCCATGCTTAGCATAAAAGTATTTTACCCAACCACCAAAGCTACTGGACCAAACTCAATTTTCATTTGCTTTCTATTGACTCATATTTCACAAGAGGAACAGGGAGCATAGTGGTTGCTATAAAATATAAATCAAAGAAGTCTAAACTTAGTAAAGGTTGAGGATCTCTTTCCTTTCCAACAACCATCCCAGAAAAAGCCTTAAACATTTGAATTTCAGACTGAAATATTCGGCCACTGGAAGGCAAAGGTTCACTCTGTGATACAATACAAAATATGATTATTAACAAAATAACATCAGTATTTCTGACAGAAATGATTCTTCCAAGTTCCTCTCATGGACTCTAATGAACAAAAGAGGAAGAACGAGGACCTTAATGAAAGAAAACGGTATCCCAAGGACAGAAACAAAGAAAAAGAGGAACTCTATTTTTCGACCTATGGTTTTTAGTTCAAAACACATCTCATGAAAAAACAAATCCCAAGTGAAACAAGCAAAATTAAAATAATTAATTAGTAAAAGAATGAGCCACTGCACAACAAATAAAGGAAGTGCAGAACACTACCTCTGGAAGGAAACCACTGTAGAAAAGAGCAAACAATGCTGGAAAGATTTTCCTGCGGGCCAGTTCACCAGTTGCACCGATTACGACAATGCTAAGAGATTGTGAATGACCACCAGCAGAGGTAAAGTTTTTTAGCATAGATGCCGAAGATATAGTGGTATTTAAAATTTCTGATGAGGTATCCAAATGCAAACTTGACGCAGAACTACACCGATCTTGAAAACTTGCTTTGGTCCTTATGTCAGTGGAAAATGAAGAATCTGAGGAAGACCTTATTCCAGACTTGGTGGCCAGGGATGATGTTGATATTGGTATTCTTTCATGCAATATACTGGTTGCACCCATCCTACCATTTGAATCTGTATACTTCACAAATTATAGTCAATATAAGTCCTAAATTCGTCAGAAGAAAAGCTTTAACATAGTTGATGAAGAATTCAACCACAATTTCTCTGGCATATAATCATTTCTTGAACGTATTTTTATAATTGATTATTAAAAGTACTAGAAACTTGCGCATTACCTATACTAGATGTCTGCAAAACCATCTAATTTCTAGATTCTTGCAGAGTAAACAACAAATTGTTGTGCAATTGCAGTTATTGTTTCTCTTGCGTTTTACAGTTCCAACAAACAAAATGTATTCTGCTTAATTCCAGTCAGTTGGTAAGGCAAAATGAATGGTTTTCATCCGGAGCTTGCCTAAACTTTTCAAACATATAATGTTGTTCACAATCACAAATGCAAACATTCGAGATGTCAACCATCTAGAGCTTCAGAGAAGAAAACTTACCACAGAAGATTAGAGCTCTTCTACAGCCAATTTGATGGCTGCGTGCACTGACTACTACACCATTTACTCGGTCCTGCAAAACAGTAACAGAGTACAAACTTACTTTCTTCCATGGATGTTCATAGTCATTCATATGATTGAATGATAGCATCTTAGCTAGTATTTCCAGACCATTTAAATGCCAACCACTTTGACGAATTTACATTGCTGTGTCTCACTAATAAAAACCAAAGAGCATGCAAGCAAAAAATTACTAGCCAAAAGTGGTCCGAAAAGGGAACGTAAAAAAGACCCACCGGAAACCATGTTGGTCATAGCTGGTACTCTATTGCTAAATGCAGCCCTAGATGCAGTTCCTCTCCTTACTTGACATGCTACCTGTCTGTTCTTAGAGACTGATGGAACTCCCACTATAGAGTTTTTCTGACCTCAAGAATCATTATCTATCCCTATTCTCAAACAATACATTGAACAAAGGGGAATTGCATATCCGTTGTCAATGGAGTAATTAGTTTCTAACTTTGCACGAAACCAATGCTACATATTTCCGATAAATAATTTCAAGCAAACTCTGGAGGCAGTAAATTATTGAACAAGCTCAAGTAAGACTACTTGCCTATATATCAAGCTTTCAAATTCTGGATTGAGTTAATTATTATCTTTTTGAAACGGCGGATTGAGTTAATTTACACAACAATCAACATGAACTAAGATTATCAAAATGATCCATACTTAAAAAATAAATGAGGTGTACCCCCAACACACAGATAATATCAATAGATTATGAGCAAAAAACACTAAAAATTTACCCTTTTAAAACTACTGTATCAATCAATGTTTAGCAGCCAAACGGTGAAGATGAGATAATGTAACACCAAGAACAGATGAGAATGATCCTAATCGAGGGCAAGTTGATAACTTATAAAATAATCAAAAAACAGAATGTTCAAAAGGGCATAAATGGTTACTCCAGGACAATAAGGTAAACGAAATTTGAGAACTCAACTGTAAAACGAAAACCACGATAGGAAGTGGCCCTCCGATGAATTTGCCGGCAACTGGAAGTTTCCCAAGTCGGCGATGACAAGTTTTGAGATAGCAAAGAATTCAAAGACATGTTTGGTCACGGTGGATTCCTTGAACTTCAATTTCTTAACGGTTCATGGGCTGGTTGGTGAGTTTGTTCGATAGTACAGAGGAGAGAGTGACGAACATAAATGCTGTAGGAGAAGAACCCCTGAAACCGAGGTTTCTATTTTCGGCTGGTCCTTCGAGTTTGCTTTTTATCAATTAGTCCTTTAGCTTTATCTTATTTATGTACACATCCTTAGTTTTTTTATTAACCAAAAAAAAAAATTATTTTAGGAGCTATTGTATTTTCGTTAAAATAATCATTCCGATTCCAAAAATTCAGGATTAGAGCTTCTTGAGAAAATAATCCATATTGTAAATTTTACTAACTATTTATATGAGACGGGATGGGGGATACTAGTATTATTAGCCATGTTATACTAATGTGGAATTAAATTTGTTAGCAAGTTGATAGTGTATCTTTGCACTTTTGTCAACAATTACTAATAAAAATATTCAAACTATCACCATAAACTGTGTCACTCGTGAGGAGAGAAAAATAAAAGTTATTTAATCTTTTTTATTAAATCGTGAACATGTGCGATAGTGACCATTGATCAATGTGTCATGAGCGTAACTAGATGTTTGACCTGGGCGGATGCTCGGGTAATCTCTTAAAATTTATATTTGTAATAAAATATATTGATATTAGTATAATAATAACTTGCCTCAGACGAATACCCGGGGGAACTTGCTCAATAAAATAATATATAACTAAAAAGAATTTATTGCATTGGAATAAAAAACAAATAATAAAAAACCTCACTTTATATATTTTATTATCATAACTAACAATGATAATTAAAAAAAAAAAGTAAAAACAAATGAATACGTGGCCAATGGCCGGTCTATGATTTCATTGGTTACACAATTAAAACAAATCATCAGAAAAAAGAAATTTGATGAGGGACATAGATTTCTAAAAAAATAAACACTTTTTTTAGAAAGTGTTCTTCCAAATGTCCCAAATCCTGACCTATTATTAATTACAATGTGTTTAGGCTATTCAGCCTCAGTAATCTTTAAAATCAAAAGCAATTCAAAAGTTATAAAGATAATGGAATAGTGAACATGTGCGATTCAAAATCCGACGGTATAGTGACCATTGATCAATGTGTCATAAGAGTAATATATGTAGTATATATGGAACATATATAGTAAGATTATTGGTTTGTATCCATTGGCTTACATTTGTGAGTAAGACTATTGGGATGACCCAATTGGCTTTCATTTCTGATTTTTTTTATTAACAAAAATAAGGGAACTTAGCTATTATTAGCTGGAATTGACACCGTCATTTTCCATTGATACAAAGCAATAGATGAAATACATCCAATTATGAAAGACGAATTGTCTCCTTTTTTTTCTTTTCTTTTTTCCTTTTTCTCTTTTTTTTCTCTTTTTTTTTTTGGGCGCATTCCATTATTTAACTTACTAGCATCTCAATGATTTTTCTTCTAAGAAAAAAAAAAAAAAATGGTGGGATGGAAGTGAAATAACCTCCCACTTTTTAAAAATTAAATTCCCCGTCCCAAAATTATCATCTAATTTAGATTTTCAGTTTTGGTTCAAATTGTACTCAAAATGAAAATTTAAATTGGGTAATAATTTTGGGATAGAGGGAATATGTAATTTGTTCTTATAACTCTTATTTTAGAGGGAATCATGTATCAAATATATGTTATTGTGAAGTAGAGGATAAAGTTTTAACATAAGTTAATTGATTGAAAAGAAATAATAATAATGTATTTCAAAACCAGTGAATTCGAAATGCCCTTTTAGAGCATCTGCAACCATTCCACTATAATTTACACCAAGTTTAACGTAAAAATAGAATATTCTAAGAATCTTTTTACACCAAAGTTCTTTGCTCTCCAATTTTGATGCACTAAATGATTTAAATATTTAATGTTTTAGGTTAAATTTTATTTTGTGATTAATTAAAATCTTGTAATCTGTTGATAATTTTGTAAAATTTGTTTCTTATAATCACTTTTTATTTGATTGTAGTAGTATCATTTTTCTCCAATTTTGTTTCATATTCAATTTTAATAATACTTACAAATTAATTTTTTTAAAAAATAAATTTTGTATTCAATATGAGTCTTATTTTGAAGATCTCAACAGAGTATATAATATGATATAATTTTCACAATATGATTCGTTTTACAAGTTCAATTACATAGTAAATATATATTTAGATCAAACTAAATAGATAGTGAACTAAAAATCGTGTATTGAACAATTTACATTAAATCTGGTGTAACATTATTCATTGCACCAACATAGTGCAATGATTTGGTGTCTTTGTTGGAATGTAATCTTTACACCAAATTTAGTATTTTGGTATCTTGATTGGAGATGCCCTTAATGAACAAATCGTTGAGTCTCATTATATACTCTTCTGATTAAAATTAAGTAAGAGAACAAAACCAATCATGAAATAAACTTTGCTCCATTTAGAGGAGAATCATACATGTTTCAACCGTAAATCGTAATAACAAGATGTGACTTGGTGGTACTAGAATATGAGGAGAAATAAAAGTCTTCGACTCGATAGCCAAACTAAGGCCCTGTTTGATAAATTAATTAAGTACTTAAACTTATTAGTTAAGTATATAATTGATTAGTATTATTTGATAACACAATTTCATAACAACTTAATTGATTAAGAACTTAATTTATTAAAGACTTAAATTTTAAGTGCCTTTGATAACTCAAAGTAAGATTTCTTAATAAATTAAGTGGGTCTGAAATGCTAGTACAAATGTGAACCTAAATAAGTGATAGACCTATCACTTATATCTGAATTGAATTCTTGAGACGATTTTTTTCTATACATTTATTTTTATGTTTATACGTTTGATATTTTATCTTGAAATATTTTTATTAATCATGATGTCTAGTTCTAAATTAAAAATTTATGTAAATTATTTTTATTTAATAAATATTTATTTTTATATAAAAATTAAAATCTATTAAATTCCATGATCAATATATATTTACCATAAAATATGATTTTTTTTGACAATGATAAAATATGATATTATTACTAACTGAAAAATAATAACATAATAAAATTTAAATATTTTATTATATTATTTAATAATAATATTATTATTATTATTATCATAATTTCATATACATCAATTATTTTTTTAGATAAAATTATAAGCCAAGATACTTTAAATTTCAGTGTTCAAACTTCAGATTTCAGACATTTTATTCAGTGTTTAGATTTTGGTTTTTATCAAACACGACAAAGTTAATCAGTTCAGTACTTATGATTCAGTGTTCAGATTTTAGACTTTAGATCCAAATTAAGTTTTATCAAACGGGCCCTAAGCTTATCTAAGCGTACACAAAGTTGAGATCTTAATTCTTTTTTGTGACTAGATGAGTCATCTAAGGTATATTGTATTAGTTGATTGTAAAATTGTAAGTTTCGAATTTTTATCATTAGAAATTAATCACTATTGGCCCCCAAAAAAAAGGGGGGAAAAAAAAGAGCGAGATGAATTCACATTCTCGTATGATTTCATCTAATGCAACTATTTTATTTTATTATATTTTTTTTTGGGGTTGTTCTACATGACTCCCCGAAGAGCAAAGAGTTCACAACCTTTGGTTAATTGTTTATTACTTTTACTTTTGTCTTACTTTTTTAGGTGTTTATTTATTATTCATGCTTAACTGTACAATGATTTTGGCTCCATTATAGACTATATCAAAATTTCACAATGTGATTGAAACTCGTTCACTTGGGCCGTACATTTTTCGTTAAATAAAACTTCAAACGTTGTAATAATACTATTCAATACAAAATAGCACATATGTGCAAAAAAAAAAAAAAAATTACACGTTGAGTTTTAAAATTTATACTATTTTTAGTACAAAAATATGAAAACTCAACGAGTATTACTTTTTTTCTTAGATGGAGAAAGTATAGAATAAGATGCATTGCAAATATCTTTTCTTGGAGGGAGAAAGTATAGAATAAGATGCATTGCAAATCATGTAAATCAAACACAGTAACAATTTCTTACTCTCCCGAAAATATAACTGAAAAAGAATTCAATCAATTCATTAGATTACATTGTTTATTCAGGGATAAATTTTTGACTTAGGCAAGAGAAATCTAAAATATGTATTGGGTTGTTGAAGGATTTTCTCATATAATATGTAGATTTTTTTTTTAAATAAAATTATTGTAAACTCCATCATCATCACAATAATTACGTAGGTATATAATTAGTATGCATCCAATGTACATTATGTTCTCAATGATAGCGACCCCCCACTACCACGTTCTTTTTCTATATATATAATCTAATCTGTAAAGGAATCAATCAGTTTTCAGTCTTCCGCCATTATTAGATAAGACTTTGTGGTTTGAGTCCATTGTTTTTGTTTTTCTTTTTTCAGGCTTCCTTTCTGCTTTCAGGTGAGCAACAAAGTTATCATCTTTGATTGTATTTGCTTCCAACTCTCTCTTTTTTTTTTCCTGGGTTTTTGTGTTGGTCCAATCTTTTCTGGATGTTGATGATCAATCTCATGTTTGATGATTCATTGATTACTATGGTTTATCTTCCGTGTTTGAGTTGAATTTTACCTGGGCTTTTGTTTGTTGAATCATGAAGTAAGAACCATGGCTTCTTTGTGTGTGTTTGAACTGGTCTATGAGGGGTTTAAGGTTTGTTTGTTTTGATGTGGAGATGGTTGATTCTGAACGATGGTTTGTTGAATCGATTTTGTTGTGATTTTCCGAGGTGGGGTTTTTAAAGTTTTTCTATAGCAGCCTTATCAGACTTTTCTTTTGGGAGTTCTAAACGCGTGTCAGTGTGTTTATGGCTGATCCAATCCACATGTATAGATTCTTGTGCAGCATGGGACTAATTAATTAATGCGATTTTGGTAATAAAAATTTTCCATTTCCTTCGTGATTTTATCTGCTTCTCTCACGCCAGTAGCCAGCACACTAGAGCAGAAAAAAATTCAAATTTTGGATTCATATATGTCAATGCATCACTGAATTTTGGCCTTGAAAGCATTGTTCAGTTCATTGGTTCACCCCGTTGGTGGAGTCTTCGAGTTCCCATTGATTGTTTTGTCACAGAATGGAAAGATTAATGATGCTCTGCTTGTATCCTAATTGTTTGTTTCTTTTCATCTTTGACACAGGAATTACATCGCCAAGGTTCGTTCTTTTCCAATAAATTTTGATACTTGGCGATTGTTAAGCACGCTTGAGTTGTTGATCAATGGGGTCTGAAGGGCCTCCAGCTGTGACTATCCATGTTACTGGTTTTAAAAAATTCCATGGAGTTGCAGAAAATCCAACTGAGACAATTGTTAACAATCTAAAAGATTATATGAAGAAAAGGGGTCTTCCCAAAGGGGTGATCCTTGGTAGCTGCAATGTTCTTGAGACGGCAGGACAAGGGGCTGCGCTACCTTTATATCAGACATTGCAATCTAGTCTAAGTAGAGATGCGAATGATGCAAGTCCGGCTAGAGTTATTTGGGTAAGTTCCCTGTTTTCCTTCATTGATTATCAAACCTCTTTCGCTGTATCTTCAATGAATGCAGTACTAAATGATTATTTGCTCAAATGTTCTGTTGACCGGATGTTGGTGGATGGTCATCAGTTGAAAGTTACTCAAATAGTTAGTTAGTTTCAGTTCTGGAATTTTATTACCTAGCATAATGAAAATGGAATTAATTGATTACCCTTTTTTTGCCTTAACATTGAACTGAAGAAACTTTTTATCTGAAATGAGATCTACTTGTGAGAGTACACTTTGGTTGCCATTGCCATATCATGGATCATACTCAACATTGACCGGGGGTATGTAACGGAAAACTCAGGGCTTATACTTTTGAATTTGATCAGTATGCTGTTTTATGACGAGATTGAGGCTACTTTCGTGTTACATTGACAGATTGGGTATGCAAAGTGGTACGACTTAGAAACCAGGAGAGTGTATGCATCAGGATTGTATTGTTTAAACCATTAGAGTCCCAAAAGGTTTGAGTAGGGTGTAGCTATTATATGGCGGCTGTGTGTCACAATTTGGGTACAAGGGAATCAACAAGAATGAGCATTTTCTGGTGAACAGAATCTAAAATTATCTTGTTTCTAATAATCCTTCCTTAGTTTGATTTATGATTTAAATATTATTCTCCATTGGAAAATTTTGAACTGATCCCTTTTCCATCTTCTGTTCCTGTTTGGTAGTCAAACGATTACAACACATGTCTACTATGGGATCTTATGATTCGCTGGAATGAAAATTCTTTTTTTTTGAACTTTGAATAGCAAGCATTGGTTTTGGATTTTGGCCCGTTAATAATTTGATTGACTATTAGAGATGAGCAATTGCAATTGTTGTGATCCCATGTATTTTTTATATTGTCCAAGCTGTTTGTTTAATTTTAATTAAAATGTCAAGTTTCTTGCCTTTCTTGACTGTGATTGCTCAGGTACATTTTGGAGTTAATAGTGGTGCAACAAGGTTTGCAATAGAGAGCCAAGCAGTCAATGAAGCCACGTTTCGTTGCCCTGATGAGATGGGATGGAAACCACAGGTCTGTTGTACTTCCATCTTTTTGTGGATTTTCCATTATGACTTTGATAATATATTAAATGTGTTGTTCATTTGTTGCAGAAAGTTCCTATAATCCCAGCTGATGGTGGAATTTCGAGAACACGAGAGGTAAAGCTGTTTCTTTGTTTAATTTCGTTTTATTGCTTGTGTAGTTTCTTTGCAATATTTATGGTGTAATTATGTGTAAGTTAACAAGATATGGAACGCGGCATAATTTGAAAATGGGGGTATTTTAAACATGGAAATGAGCATCTGATCGAATACGAGATGCACTACTTTCCTTCATTTCACAGTTACCATACTTGCTCAGTTTTGTGAATGAATGAACTTTCTATTGAATCTACCGGCAAGTTTAAAGTTTCTGATTTACGATGCATTTCAGCTTTACTTGGTTGTGTATTATTATCCAAAAATGACAATGTTCTTGCTCTATGTACAACACTTGTACACAGGAGTTGCCTCTAACACGGGGAATGATTCCTCAGATAAAGATATGTATCTGCTTGATTTTCAATCACATTTTACTATCTTAGTGATGGAATTTTTGGTGACAGTTTTGGATATCCATGTCGATAGGGCAAGCCAATTTGACCACTCTGTTGTGGTGAATTTGAAAATTTCTTTGCTTTTGGTTTATCTGTGTTAGTTCGAAATGTAGATTTTCTCTTCAAGGTGCTGGAATCCATCAGTGCTGAAAATGTTATGTGCTTCTTTGAAGAGTGGCATGTGCCTGATTATAACTACCCTTCAGAACAGTCTGTTTGTGCAAATTTAAATGCTCCATGTTGAAATCCTTATGTTCATTTATGAAGGGAAATAAGAAGCAAGAATGATATAATGGTAAAAAAGGCATTTCAATATGTAAAGGACCGTGACACTTGTCGAGTTTTTGTCCGGCCTCATTCTTCATCATTTCAAGGAGACAACTTGTCGAGGTGCACATCTGTTCTGTGGACTTCGGGGAGAAGTCCTTCTAGTTGCACCCTGATTTTTCCTTTATCTTGTTAGAGAACCACAAATATACTATTGAAGTACCCTGGTGTAGCTCGCCAGATGCATTATTGACCATGCTTTTTCAGAAAGCATTCGATCTCGAGTGTCTGGAATGCAGATGCCATTTAGAAGAAGGAGTCATAGGATGCTAGTGGTCTGTCTTACCACCTTACTTTGGATTCTAAATAATCTGAAGACATCAAAGTGCAGTTGCCGCAAGCAATTATATCATGACTACATATAGCTATCTGTTGTAGTTCTTTTGAGCTTATTGGCGAGCGCAAATGATTATTTTGTTTGGCATTGATATCATGCATTTTTGTGGAAATTATTAGTCTTTAATCTGTGTCATTTTCCCTTTGGCCAGACATCTCTTCCTGTGGAGGAAATCACAAGGTCATTGGCTAAGATGGGCTATGAAGTGATGACTTCTGATGATGCTGGTCGATTCGTCTGCAATTATGTATACTATCATTCCTTGCGTTTTGCCGAGCAGAATGGAATCAAATCACTATTTGTACATGTGCCCCTCTTCTTTACTATAGATGAGGAGACACAAATGCAATTTGCTGCTTCCTTACTGGAGGTACTTGCGTCTTATTGTTAGACTATTTTTTTCTTCCAAACTGAGAGCTTTTTTGCTCTGCTGTTGTGTTCGTGTATTTGAAGGTGTGCTTTAATAAACTCTTTATTGTATGTGAATGGAAAAGTTGATTTTTGCAGAGATTGATGCCTCCTCACGTTTGTTGTATCATATTTTTACTGCCTCCAACATTTTGAATATGGAAAGAATGGTTCTTGTAATTGCGGTTACAGCTTATCGTAGTTCCCATGTCTTAATGCGAGTGTTTCTATGTTTTTGCATCATTACTGTAAGAAAGATAGAACAAAACTTAGGTTCCCCTAATAATAGTGGCACCAGGTTTCAAATTTTCGCCATTTGACAAAACTGCAGCAAAACTTGTTCTGCTGCATGAGTAAATAAACTAGGGAGTGTGCGGGTTCAACAGTTTGTTCATAGAGATGGAAGGTTGTGTTCTTTGATATCAGTCTGAACTCTGAAATGTTCTGCTAGCTCTTATATGCTCAACCATCGGGATGATGATTCTTTGATTCATCTGGTCTGAAAATCTGAAACAAAGCAAGTTCTTCATGGCTCTACTCTCCTCTCTATATGTTCTTTTGGAAAAAAAGGGCACATTTCATATTGCAAAAGATCTCATGATGTGGGGAACGTTACCAAATTATATATGGAGGAAGCCTCAATTGTATTTAACGGTAAAAACTTTAAAAGAAAGTTCACAAAGGTAAAACTTTTAAAGAAGTTTACAAGAGCAAATGTTCAACTGTAATATCGTTGTTATATCGTGTGGGATGGTAAAACCAAACACGCTTACAAATCGGTACAAATTTTATGGGAAGAGATGAAAACAAATAGGCCCAAACTAGTTACTACGCACATAACAGGTGTTTGACCCATCTTTATTGGGCCAAAGAAATGATGAAGGGAATTGGATTATTGGATTTGCTGCGAAGCTAGGCTGTTGTAGTGTACTGGAAGCTGGAAACTAGGCACTATTGAGATGCTCACAATTCAGCGAAAGAATTAATTACTGTTACAGACGGTGGATATTTTGCAAATATGAGAAAAAAAAGAAAAAGAATTGTCTGGAACTTAGGTTTCAGGAATGTTCAATTAGATTTTTAGAGTTCACGGAGGTTGTTGAGTTTTCTACTCATTTGTAAACAGTCATGTTTAGTGTAGGATTGGAAGTCTCCTTTTGCTTAACTGGTGCGTTCAAATTAGTGACACCGGACATAAATTAAATGTCGTCGCAGATGCTTTGACAAAGTTTAGACTTTCGTCTCTAGTTGAGTGTCATATTTTGTCAACGCCTCTCTCCGACATAATTAATAGTCTAAAAGTAGATAAGTAGCATTATCCCAAGCTCGTAGGGATGTTTTCTAAATGTAAAGCCTCATGCTTCCTTCATAATTTTTTTTAAAAAATTTCCCAAATAGTAGACTATTAAGTTTTATTTTTCTTTTTCTCGTATTAGCTCAAAATTTACCGATATTGTTACTATTATTATGGTGGCTTTTGTTTAATGATTGCATGTTCATAATATTTTAAATTCATTGTCATATTTTGTTTGATAGACGTAGCAATATTTTGATGGATTAGTTTAATTCTTTGCGAACACTGCTTATATTTCTCTTTGGACTTGTCCAATCAAATTTCCTCCTCTCAATAATGATGTCTTCCGCTATTTGATTGCTTGCTTGTGTGATTCAATTTTGTTTGAGTTCTACATTTTACATAGTTGCATCCAATAAAATTGGGAATTTATTCTCTTTAGAAGATGAAAACTAGACCATACCCTTTTATTTTTCTTCCTTCTTTTTTGTTCTTGTGGAACAAATAAGTCATCTTTTCTCATGTGATGTTTGTTGCAACTTTTTTAAAGCCGTTATCCTTCTCCAAAAAATAAAAAAAGGAAAAAGAGAAAAAGAAAAAGGAAAAATTAGAACAGTAAGAGAGAAAATAGAAAAAGACAAAAACATGAAAACAAAGTAAGAGAAGTTAGTGGAAAGTCAAAGGGAGAAAATAGAAAGGAAAGGTTGACCGAGCTAATTTTAGAAAGTTAATTAGGTTATGAACGAGTATTCAACACTGTTCAAGTTGCTTTTCGTAATTTCTAATTTTCCATCAGCATCACTAAAAATTTTCTAAATTTTTTTTTATTGGAATATAATTTTTTTTTTAACAAAGCTGCATTCTCGAGCAAGAGGCAAGTGAATTTCCCCGTGATTATTCTGTCAATGTGGAACTGAATTCTTACTAATGCAATTCATTTTTTTTTTTTGGGAACAAATAAATGATTAATGTGGAGAATCGGAATTGTCTATAAAGGATGCTACAATCAACAAAATTAATACTCCAACGATTTTATCTAGTCGCACCTTTAAACTCAAAAGTTAATATTTCCTCTTCGGTTGAATACATAATAGCGTTAGTGATGCAGAAGGTGTTATTTTTTTTTTTTTTTTTAGCTTTTATTTTTTATTCTTGTTCAATATTATATTTAAGAGCAACATTGTAATCAAATTTTTTTTTTTTTGAGTATTCAACTACGCAAGAAAGAACATAATATTATAGGATTGTAGTATTGGACCAGCCTATATTTCAACATCTTCCATTTTAGGTATTGTTTCAGTTTAACAAAATAAATTATTTTCATAAAAATGGAAAGAATAAAACTCAAAAACTTATAGTAATCTGCATAATCTAAACAGAAATGTGTTTAATTAAAATACAATACACAAGAATTAATCAGATAATCATTTTAGACAGAAAAGAGTATAGAATTGTTTTGAAGATTAAATGAGGAATCTTGTGTGTGTGTTGAGAAATTACTGTGTGGATGGTGACGCTTGGGCATACAAAGAGGGGGGGGGGGGGGGAGGAGTGTGTACCCTCTCGTGCACCGTCTACTTTTTGCCTTTGTTGAGCGCATGCTTCCTCTTCTTTCTTCTTCTTCTTCCCACATTTATATCTTTCTTTTTTCTTCTTCTTCTTTATTTTCCTTAAGGGAATTTGGAGTGATGTGGCCAACCCAAATAACTAAAAAATAAGGCCTTCTTGTTGAAAACTGTAGATACAGTCACAATTGAAAGCAAATATTTAAAGCCCCACAGCCGTCCTCCACTCGCAAGTCGCAACCCTAAGCTCCCTCCCCTTTTTGCTTTTCTGCTCATGAAAATGATGCACTCCCGATTTCTTACCTTACATTCTTCCATGCTTTTTTTGCTACGATTTGGAAGAATTTTTAGGAATGCCAAGTTAATTTCAGTTTTTACCACGTAAGAGTGTTGTCTATTTCTTCTGGATGAGTCTGTAGGAAAGTAGCTTGAATATCGAAAAACAATAATTTCGACATAATTAAATAGAAATATATAATTCAAAGTACATTTTTTTATAATTTATACTATTTTTGTCTTAATGTGATTTTTCAATATTTAATTTTTTGAAAATTTATGCTATAAATAAAAATATAAATTATATAATTATTTTGAGACGAATGAAATATTCCTTATTTGTACTGGCATGCATGACACCACGAGTAGGCTGCGTGTGTTTGGTTTCGTCCAAACAATATAATGTATACATATTTTCGTCCAAAAAATATAGTGTATGCATGAAACCGTATACATATTTTCTTGAAATCTAAGGAAAAATGAATAGTGTTAAGAATGCACCCTGCCAGAAGAAAGCCTTGGTGTACAATTTTGTCCCAAACTGTAAATCAGAAGAAGAATCCATAGCTTTTTTTAACTTTCTGTCGAGATTCGTGTCAGCCCAAAAAAGAATGTTATGAAACCCTTTGAAGTTTGTTTGCCACTATGAACATGAGCCATCTTCTTCCACATGCTGTGTGTGAATTTATGGTATGTTCGCAAACAGGTTCGCCAGCCATGATCTCAAATTTTCAGTTGATTTCTTGCCATTTAAAAAGAAAAATGATTTTTTTGTTACCAATTGTGGGACATGAAATCCATTGCCATTGGGCAAACATTATTTTAGTGCTATTCTTTTTGTTACTCACACCTTCATAATCTAAAAATAATAGCAGTATTTGTTAAACTAAAATAGTATTATGATGAGAGTATTTAAGGATTTAATGAAGTCATCTTTTGATTAAACCAACGAGTTCATTCTTTATTTGGAACTCAATACTCCCTCTATTCCAAAATAAGTGTCGTTTTAACAAAATGGAAAAATATCCAAAATAAGTGTCGTTCTCACATTTCAATGCACTTTTTGTCAAAAATTTTCAAAATTACCCTCAAATTAAAAGAGTTGATGCTATTGGTGGACAATTTTATAATGGGGTTGGTTGAGAATATTCAAGTAATTTTATAACCCTATTTAAGAGTTTCTTAAATTATGTGAAAAGTGTAGGACGACACTTATTTTAGAATGGAAAGAGTATTTGTAAAGTTTGTCGAAAAAAAGTTAGAGCTCCTTTCTTTTTTCTTTTTTTTTTTGGAGGGGGGGTCTCTAATATAATCAGTTAACCTTAAATAATAATATGAACTAGATGTTTGCCCGGGTAAATACCCAGGGTGTTGCCTGTATTTTTAAATTGATTAAATAAAAAATAAGAATCATTTTTAAAAGAATAAAAAAATTAGAAGAATAAAAAATTGATTTAAAGGACAGAAAGTGAGTTATTACACATAAATTTATGCCCAAATTTACAACATTTAATTTATAACAGTTAACTTATGCTCGGGTTTACATAAATCATAGACCAATATCTACAACAGAAGAATAAAAAAAAATCAGCCTTAAAAAATCAAATTTCTTTCATGACAGTTTATTTTTGCTCTGTTGTAGAAAGAGATGGATTGATAATTGATGTCAAACTTTAAGTAATTGATTTAAAGGCCCAGGTGTGAGAGAGGAGCGAAATGGAAGAGATTCTTTGAAATTGGGGATTAGGAAGACATTACTGGTGTTTCACTTGATTTAAGGGGATTTCCTTACAATATTTTATCAACTAAATATTGTTGTTTTAAGAGATTAGTATATACCTATAATTAAGATATTTTTATGTAGTTATAATTAAGGGATTTATGTATTTATCTATTCTATTTTTTTTCTGATTAGTTAGAGTATCACGTGTCAAAAATGATTTTGTACTGAAAATGGTTTTTGGCGGGAAAATTTTCATTGTGCTACTGACACATGTTCTTTTTGTTTGCTGTTTTAATTAAGTACTATAGATTTTTTAGCTAGCGAAATGCCCTACTAATATAATAAGGAGTAAAAAAGAAACGATCCACACAATCATTTTCCAAGTTTTCACTCTGAATATATTAGACGGAACATCATTTTGAACTAAAAAATTAAATTCGACGGTCATTTTGTAACAGATAAAATATACTAGGTTATCGACTGCAACTATTCAGATTGGAAATGCAATTGTAGGCTAATGGTAAAACTGTAGTAGATTCAGTGACCATTTCGCACTATGGCGAGGGAGATAATTAATATCCCTTTCGATTTGCAAAATATCCATTGTTTATTTATTTTAAATTGGTTTTTGAAGTGAAATAGTGACGCAAACATACATACAACGAACTTGACTGAGAGCAATCGATAGCAGATAACCAGACTTTTGTTTTCTGCCTTTTTAACCCCATTCCCATTTGGAAGTTTTGGTAAACAACAAAAGGCAACACGATACGCCGAAAAAAATTGAAAGTAACCTTTTTTTTTTTTTTCTATATTTATAGGGTGTCCATTGTCGACAACAGTGACTACTCCCTCTCGTTAAATTATAAACCCCTCAATGAATAAGACAGTTAGCCAAAGTATTTAAGGTTGTTCCATGCTCATGGCTAAAGTAACTTTATTCAAATGCCCACTGTGCCTTCTCCATGCCTTGGAAATTAATGGTGTGGCATTTATCTCTAACTTTCAAAATTTCCATTTTCCTTGATTGCTTAATTTACACTATATTTGAACTACAGAACTCGGTATTACAATTTCTATATGCAGTCCTTCCATTATCTTTATATCTGACCCATGCATGTTCTCTTTGAGTGAATGAGACAATATTCAATATCAAATTCTCCATCTTTTTTTTTTATTATAAATGGATAAGCAAATAAAGTTATGTTAATGGTTCTAAATAACTATCACAGAAAGGTCCTAACAATTTTCCCTCTATTTTTTTTTTTAAATAGTCCACTCAGGAAGGATTGATGATAATATTTCTCATTTTCGTACTATGTAGTATTATGTAATGATTGCTTCACCATAATAGTGTTGGGTCCAAACTTTTGTAAAAATGTTCCCTCTTTTTTCCCCGAAGGTAAGACAATTAAAAAGCAAAGAATTGTAATTTCGAAATTCTGAGTTTTTGAACCGGTAGATGCAATTTAATTAGGAAGAAAAATAAGAAAAAAAACATCAAAGAGAGATTTTTTTGATAGGAAAAGCTTGATTACAATAAAATTAAATCTTACACTTTCCCTTGTCATAATACTAATACATTCAGATCGGTCTATACGATTAATACACTATTTATATATTATCCTTAATAAAGACTACATAATATTCGTGCATGCATGCATGCATTTCCTCCATGCTACACGAAGTTCAGAAAATGCTCTAAATTGTTTAATTAGATATCAATACATATAATTAAAAAAAAAATCAGCAGTACTGATTAACACCATCATTTGGAGCCAAAGAGTCAGGAATCCCTTCCAACAAGCAATAAACCGGCGGAATTGTAAGTGTCTTCAATGCTCCATAAGCTTTCCAACAAAATGCATCCAAGAACTTGACCCCCTGAGCTGGGTACAATTCGACTTCCGACATCGTGATATTCGTGCACGGCGAGGAATCGCTGCACGCCAGATGCATCGGAGGGCTCCTAACGTCGTAGGTGCCCTTGATGTTCGCGTAAATCACGTCGGAAATGTACACCGCCGACGTCTGGTTCTTGCACCCTTTAGTGTCACAATAGTATTGGTCGATGATGATGGGATTTCTAACCGTGTCCATCACTATGTTACTAAATGTCACCTTTGATACCGACCCGAACCCGCCTTGCCACGTCTTGATCCGGACCCCGTTATCCGAATGTCGGATCACGGAGTCCGTCACCGTTATGTTTGATACACAGGCTTTTGAATTGTGCATTCCCAGGCTGCCAATGCTGCAGTTTACAAGATCATAATAATTTCAGGTTGATATACTTACTTGATGGTCAGTAAAAGATAACATAAATCGTTGAAAAATGGGACCAGATTGGAGTTTATGCATTATGGGGTTTATTATAATTTATTATTCTTTCTTTCTTCCATTTTTATATAATATTATCATTTAGCATTTCCGGGATGTCCGTAGTTTTGGTGGTTGTAATGGATCTCTTGTATATGATATTGCACGCTTAGAAGATATTGATAATTTACTTAATTTGTTTTCTTCTAATGATTAATTAGTACTTTTTTATTCAAAAGAAGAGAAGAATAGAAAAAAAGTGAAAGATTTTGTATTTAATAAATATTTTTGATGTACCTTATTCCATGACTGGGACCGCAAGTTATGTTCTTTATGTCTACATTGTGAGTACCAGCTCCAATTGATACACAGTCATCACCTATATATATATATATATAAAAAGGCAAACTATAAATAATAAACATAATCAATAGTAAGTACGTCTTGTTAATATTACTCTAAAGTGCTAATTGATACATAAAATGCGAGACAGATGATTCTGTATACAACTAAAAATGTAGGGATGGCGAAAGCCGAAAATGAAGGGAACTAGTGGTAGTTTACCATTGTAAACAACGGTGTTATATATTTTGACATCAGTTGAATTCTCCACATGAATACCATCAGTGTTGGGGCTAAGGGAAGGTGCTTTAATATGAAGTGAGTCAATATAGATATTATGGCAGCTATCAAATCGAATGTGCATTTGGGGGCTGTTTCTGACTCTAAGCCCTTGGAGAGTCAGATTACTGGACCAAAAAAATCTCATAGCCTGCACAGAAGAAAGTACAAAAATTAGTTCAAGAAATGTGACTATTATTATGAAACGGACGGAAAAGAGTAATTGACATAAGAGTATAGAGGTGGAAAGAACGACTTAGGACTATATATACTTACAGTGGGGCTATCACAAGGTCCAGGTAGAGTGGTTCCATTTTGTCCCTGTTTGCATTTAAATATTGTTGTTAATGTAAACTAGTTAGAAGGCTTAGAAAAGCAAAAAGGGAAGTGATAATATGCCCAAAAAGAGCGCATATAAGAATTTAGTAGTATTACTTTGTGTGGTTTGCAAGGAAGATTCCACCACTTCTCTCCTCTCCCATCTATCATTCCACCACCTTGCATTAACATCCCGTTGATCCTGTAGAATACTAGCCATTGCCTCTTGCTGAAATTTTTCGGCCACGAATCCGGTCCATCGGGCGGTATAATTGTACCTTCAATCTATAATAACAACAACAACATTGTTGAAGGAATTAATAGCTGTCGTTTCAAGTAGTACATTCACTGTCTATATCATTACTCATTTATCAGTTACCTGGAAAACCAGATTGCTTTTGCATGGACCTGTGAAAATGGAGGACTGTATCAAAAATGTGTAGCGATTGGGAACTAAGATTGTCGCAGTGTCATCAACATGGCAAGCATCATCCCAAGCCATCTTGAAGGCTGGTGCATCGTCCGTGACACCATCCCCTACTGCGCCGTACGATAAAACGTTGAAAATATGCGCAGAATCGGATGAATCGCCGCTTGAAACAACGCTCGGCGAGGGAGCCGGGGAATTAGGAGCCGGTGCCGAAGCAAAAGGCTCAGGTGCACGCGCCGGTGCAGGAGAAGGAGGTAATGAAATTTGAGATATTAGGCTAAGATGCGGCTCCGGTTTTGGTCTTGCCTCTTTTGAGTAGTTACTCAAAATCCTGCTATCAACCGAATAAGCCGAAAAAAGGAAGAAAACGTAGAAAACAGGAAGGAAAACTTTGAAATCCATCAAACACTTGGAGGGTTATTTTTTGCCTTCTGGTTATGTGACAAGGGAATTGGATTTATACAAGTAAAAGGAAAAACTGTAAGCAAATTGAACTCGGCTAGTTGGTAAATAGCATGCAGAATATCTTGGTCCCCTGGAGTTGTGGAAATGTCTCTATTGAGTATTGACTAGGTTGTTGAGATCAAAGAGCATGCTTATGACACTTTATCTCTATATCTCTATATCTCAGGGAATGGAACTCAAAATCAATGGCTAAAGATTATAGTTTTGACGTAGAGTGAAGGCACCCCACGTTTTGAGGAAGTCTAGGAAAAGTGCCAAAACAGAAGTGAAGTTGAGAGAAGTTGTGTGTGTGTGTGTGCGTGTTTATGTATGTGAAATGTGACCACCCTAGTACTCAAACAAACAACTTGTGTGCGCGCTATAATTTGATCACTTCAGTTGCAAAACAGCTCGCTATTTTCCAATTGTTTTTCCGATGAGAAAACCGCAATGGGATATTGGGGGGAATTTATAGTAACAATGTAACCGTTAGTGGAATGACACTTTTTTTCCAGGGTCGGTTGATGGACCTCATATTTTTAATCTTACCAATACCGACCAATCCCATTTACAGTATTGTGTGTGTGTGTGTGTGTGTTTTAAAAAAAAAAAAATTCCGGTGAAGAAAGGGGAATTGTATGGTGGAATCTGCAATTCAATAGGGGCATCATCCTGAAAATATATACAAAAGAAATTAAAAAATGTTTAAAAAAGGGGCTGTTGTATAGCTTTTGTAAGTTGGTAGATCAGAAAGTAATCATAGTAAAATCTAAGAAATCGACACCATCACCATCCATGGCCTCCCATTGCGTTTGCCTCCACTTTGATTGGTCCCCAAGTCGGTTCTTATTTTTAGGAGGGTGGGTTAGAATTTCTAGCAGCTACTTCCCAAACAGCCAAAACAAATATTTTTTTAATTCTTAGAGAAAAAATGAAAAAAAAAATGTATATTAATTATCCGACATTAGTTTCCCTCATATAATTATACGGTAATCGATCAATCAATGTGATTTACACCCATGAAAATTACAGCAAGTAAAATAATAATGTAAGCATTGACTTTGATATATATACGAAGTTATCAAGTTGTTGTTGTACTTGTTATATATGCATGCCAATAAAGTCATTAGATAATGCTTCACTTTGGGATATTATGCGTTTTTGAGTTGAAAACTCAAAGTGTGTGTAATGTGGTTTTGATAAATATTGCACTAAGTGAGAGTGTCTTTTTTTGATACCAAAAATTGTTGAACCAATGTATTTTTGGATAAGTGGTAATTGGACCACTGCCTCATTCATCCCTTGATGGGAAACTAAAGCTAAAGTTAATGTAACCACCATAGGGGCATCGAAGAGCTGACTATAAACAAGAGCCTAGGTGAATTATCATCGAGGGAATGGTATGGAATAGCAGCTTACTTACGCAGAAAGTGTACATTTTCTTTTTAACCTATCCTTGTACTTTACTTCATTGATAACTGAAGTTCTATTTTTCCGTTCTAACAAAATTATCCTGTTTATAACTATATTATTTCAGTAAACAAGAGTAAGATAACATTATTGTATGTATATTTTTCGTCCTCTTTATTAAAATTGCAAATATGACTCTTGTTTTGAGACGATAAATTTGCCAGATTTGATCGCTTGCTTGGAAGAATTCAATGGGCTATGAATCAAGAACTACATTCATTCCCTTGAGAAGATGAATAACTTATTCCTTTCTTCTATTTACGGGGTTTTTAGCTTAGAACTAGCATCAATACGTACGTACAGATCTTAATTGTCTACATATCTTATCTTAATTAATAATCTGACGGCTGTTGTCTACCAACTGGATCAAGCTTGGATCTAACTCATTATCATGATTGAGTGCTTAACTACACATAAAAAACTGGAACTGAAACTGAATGATTTTTTTTAAAAAAAAAAATAAAAATAAAGGTTCTTGGATAATTGAGTGGCGTATCTTTGACACGAATTTCAGCCGTATTTGTTTCCTTTTTTTCGAAGAAAAGTAAAAATGACATACTGTATTCAAAAAGCTAGCAATGCTGCTTCAATATAATTAGAACTAGGTGCTTGCCCGGGTATTGTCAGACCATTTACAACATTACATTTTAAAATTAAATATATAAATGGTAAATGTGTTTTTCAACTTTAACTTAACTTGTTATATTTTAAATTTTAGAAATAATAAAAAAACATTTATTTATATAATTAATGTCTTATTATATTAATATTAATTATTGATTATAATTAAGGATAAAGAAAGTTAACAATTAAAGATTGTAGTAATTAAATTTGTTCACAAAACTACGTAGTTTTTGTTGGGCGGGAAATAGATGCATGAGAACGCGACACATCAGCCTTTTTTTTTCTCTTGGACTATTGTTTTAATAAGATATATAGATTTTAAAAGTTACATATTCCACTTAAAACCCTTCTATTACTATTGCTTGAATTTATTTATTTATTATTCTTTTTTAAAATCACTCCACATAACTTTTTGGCCGAAATAAATTTTTCTCCAAGTCTTTTGCTTCCTCAAGAATAATACTCCCTCGGGTCTTTAATATAAGGCATTTTAACTTTTCTTATATTTAACTTACTACACGTTTTTAATCGACGAAAAAACTTTAAAAATATATTTTCATATTCGTTGTATTCTCTTGATTGTTATGAAATATTTTTAAGGTTTTTTTATCGATTAAAAATGTATAGTAGATTAAACCTAGAACAAATCAAAATGCCTTATAATAAGGATCGGAGGGAGTACAAAACAACATACCAAATATAATTACTCCGTTGGCCTCGTATTTACTCTTTATTAACTTTATTTACAGAAATCATATATTTTATTTTTTTTTAAGAAAAAGAATGGCTGCCCGATCATTGAGCATATTTATTAAGAGGATGGGAATTTACTGTGATGTTACACTTTGCAGTGCATTTTGAGAAAATATACCTAGGGAATGTAAGAACACTCGTTTTGAATACTGTGTAAAATCATACTTCTAGCTGAAATTCCTGTATATCAACCAGCAGCTTGATGAACTTTACCCTTAAAACAAGATGAAATGTTTTGGTTCCGTACAACGGTACAAATGCGCCATGAACTTTTCAAATTTGGCACTTCACATATCAAAATTTCAACCAAACGAAACATTAGTTTTACACTAATTAGGTTGTTTCCAAATTGAGCAAGATGATTGACAACCTTTAAGTATGAGCTAAGCAAAACTTTATTTTGGCAAAAAAAATGCCCAAGTGTTTGGGCATTTTTTTTGCTGCAAGAACTATGAAGTGTTCTAAACGGATACATATCACATTCAATCCGGGTGAACGTACTACCCTGGTTCTAGTATCCATACGTTACTTTTCGAGTAATCAAATTCAAAGGTCTGAGGATAACGGGATAAGATCACATTAATGTTCTTTCCGTCTTGGAAGAATCCGTACTTAATCAACAACATTTCTGCAATCTTTTGGGTAGTCTTTAAGCAAATGTACCAAAAGCCTTTTTTTTTAGCAGCAACTTTGTACAGCATATTTGCTTCCTGAAAAATTAAAAGCCCGGATACAAAATATGGAATCTACTATTTGACTTGTATGATCTTATTGTCGTCTATTCATAGTACGTAGCCCTTTTCTTTTTTGGGTTTCTTTAGAGAGGAAAGAAACTTGATGTGGCAGAAATACCCAAGACAATTTAGAACTGGCATGGCGGCGACATTAACCGGCGAATACAAGTTTTTCAGTTGAACTATTTTAGTCTGATCCATTACAAAATGTGATCCATTTTAGTCGGTATGGACACACCAACTTCACTCGGTTTTTACTTGTGCAACTCAAGTATTATGTGCACCAAATTGTTGCTGCAGAAGGTTTCTAGATGACTGATTTACTCGGTATTTCTTTACTTTTGCATTCCAACTTCGTAACTCTGTTTTTTATGATGCTGAAACACAGCAAAAACCCTCTCCAAACTGCTGTATGCAAAGGTCACAGCCATGTTCAAGTAAGTGGCGTAACAGTGAATGTGAATCCGTTGGAGACAGCATTATAAAACAAAAATAATAAGAAGACATGTAAGACGACAGCTAAGACAAAATACATTTGATAAACTCAACCGTAAAGTGAATTATAATTGCTACAATTCGCAACCTCCTCCCTGTATCCAAAAAAACGAAATCATATAAAAAAAGAAGCCAAAGTCATTCTAGGAATATACAATTAGGTATTGACCTATCCCCGACTAATAAAAGGTAGAGGAGGATATCCAATCTCCAGCGGAGGCATTAGCAATGGAGGTAGAGATTGCCAGAACTTCCCATGGTCTGCCCAATCACATTACCTGCCAAAGCAACAGGAGTAACTATGTTTAACCAATCAAGTTGAAGAAGAATTGCTCAAGCTATTTTCTTCCATGGAATATAATGTGATTGAACACTATCCACGGCGCTTATTTAACAATCGGCAAGAATCAATGGTGTAAGAAGTTGTTCCATTATCTAAAATGTTCAGGAGATGCTAGAAAAGGTGAAAGTACTAGTCACAGACACCACTCCACCAAAACAAGAAAACCGTACCCCAATCCTTCCCAGTGAAACCCTCCATAACAAGGGAAAACAGAAAAATAAAAGACAAATATTTGGAGTGTTCCCATACCAAACATAATGTGATTAAAAGGGCACATAATCTCTCATGTGAACTATCAGTAAAATATTTATCAAAATGGTGGCTCTAGGCTTGTGCAGTCCTCTTTTACAGTAAAACACAGTAATAACATGACTTGCAATCCAGTGCAAATTTTAAGCATAACCAAGTTAAAAAACAAGCTTGCAAGCCATTGCGTTCTATAACATCAAAGTCAACCTTCCACCGGCAAAGTCCACTGCTTTGAACAACATTTTCATGGCTAAATTACGTGACACAGATGATTAGACTGGACATAGACAAACACATCAAGTCATAATAAATAACGTTTAATAGCTTTCAATATTGAACTCAATCATAGCATTGGCACTTGAGCTACTTCCTATTCTGAACCTATTCATTCAGATTGATTTACTGAGAGGAATAATGACGCCGTGTAACTGCAATGCGTGAAAGGTCGTTCAGAAGTAACCAGAATAAAACTGCGACAATTTTGTGCTTTGTGGTAGTTCAACTAAGTGGCAGAACAATGATTCTGAAGGCTCAAGAAGACAGTGCAAAATAACCACGAGAAAACATGTCAGAGGGTAAAGGAGACTAAATACATTTGATAAACACAAAAGCTAATTGGAGTTACAACTCAAGGCAACCATGTTATGCCAAAAACCTGCAACGCCGTCCATCGCCCCAAACAAACACAGAATCATATCTACCAGAAGCAAAAAGTAAGTCTATGATGCTGCGAAATACAGAACACAAAAATCGCGTACTGACCTATCCCCAGTCAATAAAAGGTAGAGAAGGATATCCAGTCTCTGGTGGAGGCATTAGTGATGGAGGTAGATTGCCAAAACTTCCCATAGTCTGACCAAACACGTTACCTGCCACAGCAACAGGAGTAACATGATGAGTGTGGATAATAAAAGTTCTCGACATGAACATTTAACCAATTAAGCAGGACAAACAACAATCGCTCCAGCAATTTTCTTCGGTGGAAAAGATACATTTGAACATGATCCACTGAGCTTCTTTAACAATCAACAAGAAAGCAAGGGTGTGGGAATTTGTTCAAGTAACTCAAATGTTCAAGAAGGCTCTATGACAGATGACAATAAAGTTGTCTTAGACACCAACAAAAAAACAAACACACTTCCCAATCTTTCCAAACGAAAACCCTCCGAACGAAGGCAAAAGAAGCAAAAACTTTGGAGTGTTCCCAAAATTAATGTCATAGTAGGAGCACATCAGACTTTCAGTCTCTCAGCTAAACTACCAGTGAAATATTTAATATGGTGCGGCTTACAGGATAGTCCATTCTTCCTCACAGTCTTGTTAAATACAAAGACGAGAACTTGAAATCCAGTATAAACTTTATCCATAACCAATTTAACAAACTCAAAATCTGTTGAGTGAACAGATCCAACTTCCACCCAGCAAACTACACTCTTTCAAATAACATGATCCATGACAAAATTATGTGGCACAAAAAATGCCTAGATTGGACGCATACAGATGCAAAAAGGCCTATCTTTAACTATTGTAACAGCCATTGCCTACCAAATTAAAAACAAGGCAAACAATAATAGTAATATTTAGTAACTCTTCTAGTACTGATCTCCATTGTAGCACTTGAGCTACACTCAATTAATTTGGATTGAATAAAAATTTTAAATTTCACTTACAATGTGATGGGCCACGGCCTTATATTGGTAACATAAAGAAGTTGGTAACAAACAAAAGATTGAACAAAAAGGTAAAAACAAAGGTTGCACAATATGAAACAAATGGTGGAAAAAACAAAGAAGATGGAATTGACAGAAAGCAAAATACCTAGCTGGGTTTGAGGCGGAGGTTGTTGAACAGTTTGCTTGGGATGATAAAACCTACAAGAATCCCCATATTGACAAGAGCCCTGTGAAAACCAAAATAAATTAAACAACAATGTAAACTAGGACAAAATCAAAGAGCAGGAAAGAAAGGAGAAAAACTGTTTTCCCTATACCGTTCGGACGAAACGATTGCAGATTCCTTGCTTGCCGAGGCTAACTGGATCGGGGCCCTCATTTGAACTATCTGTTCATCATACCAAAAAGACACCATAAGAATGGAAATCAGGGTTTACATTGAAACTAGTAATTTAAACACGAAGAAACCAAAATTGATGAAGAAGAGGAACTAACAGCGTAAGGAGTCGTACCAGAGAGCTTTAGCCCTCTGGTGGTGAACGCCCTGGAGGTGGCGCTTCCGGGCGGTGGCGGTGTCTTGGAATTCCTTGTCGCAGTAATCACAGTAATATTTCCCCAATGGCATTTTCCCTTTTCCAGAATTTTCTTCGCGCTGTCCTATTTCATAACTTCATCGGTAATATTTCCCTCCTAATTTGATAATATTTCAAAAGGAGAGGGGTTTTTTTGACAATCAGGCATACCTTAAGGGGGGTTTTTTTTTATATTAACCCGTTTATTTATTGTGTTGTATTTGCAGTGGTTGGGAACTTAGAGGTGCTTAACCAATTATTGTCTCATTCTCATACGTATTATTCTCTGTGTTATCTTATTTTCTTTTCATTTCTTGTTTTTTTTTTGTTTGTTACAAAGAATGTTTAAGATTTCAAAACAATATAAGATGACATCTCTACCATACATAACACGTGTGTTATCCCTTTTACCCTATTAAAGCAGAATACAGGATATTGATGTGGCAACTTCTTATTAAAAATTTTTGGCTCCAAATGCACTATATTGCATTAACCATTCTGCCACGTGTCATCTCTTTTTAAAAGAAAAAAAAATTATTATCCAGAAAAACAAAAGCTACTTTACAAAAATAGCTACACAATTTTAACTCCTAACATTTATCATTTATCAATCAAATTAAAATAGCATTTAAATTTGTCCATAAACTTATCCCCTTTATTACTCCATATTCTTTCGTATGATTTCTGAATCGTTGTACTTTTCAATATTTTTTCTCCTTTGGCAGATAATTTTTTTATTTTTATAATTATTTTTTGTTAAAAAGAAAAAAAAAACAAATGTGTAGCTATTTTATTTTTTCCAAATCAAGAATTCATTTATTTATTAACATAAAATTAAAGTAGAGGGGCGCCCGGGCATCTGCCTGGGCCAAGCATCTAGTATCATGTTATAACGACTTAGTATTTGAACTATAATAAGAATATTATGCTATAACGACTTCATATCTGAAATACTCCTTCCGCTCCTTATAATACGGAATTTTGATTTTGTTTTAAGTTTCACTTATGATGTCTTTTTAATTGAAATAAAAACCTTAAAAATATTTCTTAATAACTAAGAGAACACAACGAATGTAAAAATATATATTTAAGGTTTTTTTCCAATTAAAAAGATCATAAGACAAAATCAAAATACCTATAATAAGAACAGGAGGGAATAGAATATTAAGACGTGTTATATCATGTCATAACGACTCGGCAACCGAAGCAAAATAAGAATATTATGATATAACGACTTAATATCCGAAATAGAATAACTAGAAGTCCGACACCACTACGTCTCAACGAAACCACTGAGAGTTTGCTCTAAAATCGATATGCTATAGAAAAACTTGCCACTCTCTGTGAAGAAACTGTCTAATTTTCCAAATCAACTCATCCATACACCATTAATGTTCTTTTTTCTGATCGGATCATTTTCCTACTCATCCAAAATCTTATGGGACAAAAATTTAATCAAAACTTGTGAGCCTAATTAGAATCATGAAATTACATATTCCATTTTCAAGTGATACATATGAAAAAGTGAACAAAACGCTGTGAATGTGCCAAAAATATAAACAAGGGCAATATATTATACCAGCGTACATACATATCTAATCTACATCTGAAAATTTGAGAATAAACATTACAAATAAGTTTTAAGATCATCACATTATATTTTACTTTTAGGTATGAGACACTTTCAGCTTAGTGACAGAAAACAACCAAGCAGCAATTTCCTCACTTGAGAAAGCTATAATACATTGATCACTACAGAATTACGACGATCATCCTAGGCAGCTTTTGCAAATCCGAGCTGGAGATTGCCATAATCGAACACGGTGTGGTACACCCCCATGAATACATCTCCAAGAATCCTACACAAAAACACATCAAATTCTCAGGTTATTCTTCTCTAAATGCAGTTCCTAGAATTTCTTAAATGCAGTTCAAGAAAAGAGAGAAAACAATAGAAAGAACTAGACTCAATATTGAACACTTGAACATACCAGAGAGGACCACGAGGTAAATCAAAAGCCATGAATCCGCTGATGCAAACAGTAGTGATGCCCGTTCCAGTTTTAAGAACATACTACAAGCAAGAAGCCAAATAGAGGACATTGTAAATGTCAACGACCGCACAGAATGACTTATGACAATTCATGTTTGGTATGTCCATGAGAATTGTAGGACGAATTCCTAAGAAGTCAAACCTGTTCAGGTGTTAGCTCAAAAGCTTTATTCCCAATGGTGAATGAGACGTTTGGCAAGCTCGATAGGTTGTCACAGTCGATCACTGATTCTCCTGCAGGACTTGGGATGCTTTCACAAAGCTGCAAAACATAGAATCAGCATTTATGATACCAAACCCACAAGATTCTACCTTTATTAGCAAAATGTAGCGAAATGATATTTCTTCAAATTTCACCTGATTAACATATTCAAAGACTTTCTCCTTGGTTGACCTCTGTTTCAACTGGTTTTGAATCCAAACAACAGCCATTTCGCAAGCAGCACACATAGGGTTCTCACCAACAGATCCTCCATCTTTACCCTCTCTATCAACCACTGACTTTATATAACTGTATAATCAAATAGAAGCAGTCGTAGTCAGCAACAATCCAACCAAAATAAACAAAAATTGCAAGAGAACAGCTTGGTGAACTGCGCTACATCAGACAAATCTGAAGTTCCCTGGTTCTGTTCCACCAGTTCTTACAGTACTACAGGGTGAAAGAGTAGAAAAGACTTTATACGAGTGGTATGTTCAAATTGAGAAAAAAGACAGGTACATAGACCAAAGAACTTTCTGTGACCTAAAGTGAAAGGTTCTAAACTTCTAATATTCACAGTGCTTGTGAAGTTAGTTTTCAAATAGCAACTGCAATTTTATCTGGTCCAGTAAATGCTCTTTCAGTGCTCTGGAAGAAACAAAGCACAGGTTTCTAAGAATGATTATGCACATGAGATGAGAAATTTTTTATATGCTGACCTGTCAGACTGAGCCACAGGAGGAGTACATAAACCCACTTGCGCACAGACCTTGTCAGGAAGTACCTACAGACCATTGATAGAGTAACTTGTCTGCAGCTTACGGTACACAGGAGGATTCAAATGCAACGAGTATTAAAGGAAAATGAACATACTCCTGATACAAGAAGATCCCATATCATGTCTCCGTATTCTGTAACTATATCCTTACATTCCTGGCTTACTACTCCCTCACCCCCAATGGCATGATTGATTTGCGTGATAACAGTCTGCAATAGAACTCATCAGTTCATTTTCACAAGAACAAAATCTAAAGATTTCAAAATTGAAGAATTTTCAAAAGAAAGTGATTTTAGTCTCAACATACTGTTGGACCAGCAAGCAAGGATGTTCCGGAGTCCACAATAGCAGCACAACCTCCTTCACAAGCACCTACACGAGGAAAAGTGAAGATTATAATACCAAACTCAGACATAAAAGATTGCCAACATCAACGTATACGTGAAGTTATCTAGAGTTAATTCAGGCAACAAAAGAATATGAAACTATGGCAATACAGAGAAGAAAATTGAAGATGAGAAGAAATACAACCAGAGATCATAAGCATTGAGTATCTGCAAATCAAATATAGTAGAAGATGAAGCTACAGACCTGTTGAGACGCCTCCGAGCAAAACATCTCCCATTTGAAACTGGCAGAAAAGGAACAAAAAACATTTTAAAACAATTGTGAAGTAATTTTAATCTTAATAAAAAAAAAAACAAGAAAAATGAATAATGGGGTATCAAAGTCTGTACTTACCTGCCAGTATCCTTTCTTTGTTACGGGAACATAAGTATGTTGTCCAACAAAGTGCTTTGGGTCAACACCCCCAAAGACTAACTCACCGCCTTCTTCAGCATCTTGATCACGATTAAGCCAGAAAGAAAAAACTTCCTCATCCACAAGATTTTGATTCACCATGTTATACCTGTAATTGCAAAAAGAATCATTTGATTGCAGACTTTGATTTGCAAAAATAAAATGTACATTTCAAATTTCTAAAGATAAATGAAAAGATCGAGGCAATACCAAACTGGCACCATATTATCCACAGAAATTTCCTGGAATCCAAGGCCAAGGAGCCCATCAAACTTAGCAATTACAAATGAAAGACTTCCTTCTCGTGAAGCTTCAATAAAAACCTGGAACAAAATTCAAAACCAAGTTTGATTACAATCAACAACCAATTTTGTGATTAAAGTAAAACAATATGAAGAAACAGCTACAAGAAGACAAGAAGAGCTCACTTGATCTTTAACTACGACATCACCAACTTTAACATTATCTTGACTGGAGAAGCCAGCAATTGATCCAGACCCATACCGTATCGAACAGGACTTCCCTGCCAAAATTGTAGCACTCTGATTTAGCAGCGAGTAGCACCATTTCCAAATAATCAAGATGATTCACAAGTTCTATGGACAAGCATGCAACTATAAAAGGTAGGTTACATTTCCACGGATAACAATCATGAAACAAACAAATAAAGACATTCAGTGAGAGTATAAGATCATTAGATTTGAATACAGAGAAAACAAGGCTCATCAATTTCTTTTCACCACAAGACATTATTCTCAAGAATTCAGCTCTCTTATTTTCTTTATTATTATTATTATTATTATTATTATTATTATTATTATTATTATTATTATTTGGTCTTAAAAGCTCTTGAGAGTTCACAAGGAAATCAAGAGGTTAAAGCCAGCCAAGTGATCATTACCTATCTTCGTGTAGGTACTCGAGGCGCTGGCCTTGTACTTATGGTGGAGCCAGCAGGCAATCTGCAAGAATTTTCTCATTAATTACAAGTGAAATACGTCTAACAAAGGGGTCAAAACAGACACAAAATTGAGATACACTCACAGAAAAGTAGCATTTGGATGATGGAACCCAGAGATTAGAACTCCCGGTATCAAATATGACCGTAAATTTCTGGGGTGGTGAACCAATACCAATTTCTCCATAGTATTGGGCATCTAGGTAGTTCTTTAAAGGTAGTACATCAGTGGAATCATCCAGATTCTGTCCCAAATGTTTTCTACCACTACCACACGAGCTACCTGATCTAGCTGATATGGCAGCTCTTACGCTAGGAGCATCCAACGACCTTTTTTTCAACCCAATTCTAAGCAAGGCTTCAGAGGGAAGAGGAAACAGGGAGCATACAATTGCTGATAGAAACAAAGCAGCCCAAAGACGTTTACTTCCCATTTTGAGATAGCCTGCTTTAAAAAGAAAATTGAGAAAGTTAAGGAGGGCCTGCAGCAATGATGATTATATTGAGGGTCAAAGAAAACCATGAAACCAGATACTTAAAGGAGTAAAATTAACTTTCCATATCAAATAGCGGAAGATTCTAGGGTTAAGTTAGGGAAAAGAACGAATCTTTATGAAAGTAATCACATGAATTGTTATGAGCGAGCATGATCATCAGAAAGGTAAAGTGAATTATACCCAAAATGATCATGTGGGTGTCAGCAAAAACCCAAACTCAGCGTATCTCAACTAATTCCATATTCACCAAATGAACAGCTTTCCAAAACTTCACAAATCAGTGTACTGTCGAGTGACGAATTGAACTAAAATTTTTGCATACAGATACAGCACCAGAAGTGAAAAAAAAGAAGCTAAAGAGATGATCTTGAAAACAATAAGCTGAAACTAAATCATGGGACTGCACAAGAATATCAAACAAAATTCCATCACCAAAACGTTCAGCAAAAAATTGGATTCGAGACGGGTTAGGAAACAATAACGACTATAAAGCAAGAAACATGGGTTCACTTTCACCAGTCAATCAATAACAATCAATATGCACAATCAATGGTTCATGATTGTCAGCAGACAGCATACATAAATCAAGAACATACAAGAAACTATTTAGGCCAAAGGGAAAAGGGTCAACCTTGATGGGGTTTTCAAGCAAAGTAGGAAGTAGGAAAGGATAGATAAGATAACACAGATGAAACCTTAAATAGGCTCTGTTCGGTGTGAAAATTAGGACCGTAAGAGCTTCCGTTTGTGATACTCAACTTTATTTTAAGTGTAAAAGTTGAACAGTGGCTTAGATATTTCCGAAAGAAACCGGTTGGAGAATCTTATGTAGCTAAAACAGTGTGTGTGTTCTACAAACTACTTGGAAAAGAGAGACGTATTAGTAGACATGGCAAAAATTCTGCCCTGCAAATTGGATGCCAAAATGGTCTCTTTCACTTCTTTTTTTGGTGTTTTATCTAGTTGTGATCCAGATGCATTGCGGAAATTAGACCAAAATGACAACCCAATCAAAATCCTTCCCTCGATGTTTTCCTTCAGCTTTCACTTTCAACGTTCAATACTATCATAGAATAAGGAGATGGATCATCACTCCTTGTGTTGGGTATCTTCAACAATGATGAATATGAAATGAAGATTTTGAGAATGAAAAAGAGTATATAGGTGTTACATTCAAACATCAATCACATTCAATTGTGAATTTTTATTATTATCATCAGTCATTACAATGAAAGTGGCTCCGTCCGTTTTACACTTTTAGTTAGACAGAGGATAGTGAAATTGAATAAACAAGAGTTATTTTTCTCTATCACAATTTTTTTCCAATTATTAGAAATTTTGGATCACATTTGTTATTCAAGCTTTCTTTCTGTTTTGACAGGGAGAGGCAATGCAGTTCTTCTTCATTTTTTTACAACCTTTCAAAGTGAGGCTGAAGCAGTACAAAACAGTTCAAAACACACAGATAGATTGGCTTATTTATTTCAATAGATTCTTCATTCTTCAAACAGACAAGGCAAAGAACTTTCTTAAGTTCAAAAGTCCAATGATAGCCATTACATATTTGTCTAAGTAAATTTCTATAATATAAGCCACCAAATATGAACCTTCCATGTTCAACACCATCCATGAGATCCTAAAAACCAAGCGAACATCTTTGCAACATTAATTCAAGACAGTACTTGTTCCAAATAACATGTTTGTGTCTTCATCAATGAAGGCCTAAAATATGGGAAAAGCTGTTTCGATCATATAGCACAAATACACGAAAGGCTGCATTTTCATCCAACAACATTAGTTTCAAGCTCGTCCACATAACATTACAATATGCTGACAACATATGGGAAGAATAAACATATTTCCCAGATTACTTTCAGGCGTTTAGCAGATCCCTAAAACTGCTCTTACGTTACATGAGAATTACACAAGAGGGCCGAAAAGAGATAACAGGAAAAATAAGAAAATAAATATCTTGACTAAAACGAGATATATCCCATATGAAACACTTGCTAATTTCTTGTTAACCTTCAACTGTTCAGATAGTGAGGAACGGGCATTGTTTTCTTGCATGCTCTGGAATCAATTTGACAAGAGTCTCCACAGGCACACCCTTCAACTCTGAGAACAAAGATATTCGGATATTTTTTAGTTAAGAACTCAAATTTCAATTGCTCGAGAAAAATATTTTATCAGCATTGGAGAATGGATGCATACCATGAGGCTTAAAGTTAAACAATGGAGGAAGGAACCGTCCATTGGGTAAGCGAGCATTGGGATCACGAAGTTCGTCAAAGAAGGGATGAGTCAAAGCGTCCAGCTGCATTAAGACAAAATCAAGTCCAATTAAAACCAAACCTCTTTTGCAAAACGCTTACGATAAAGCTCGAGAAACAAATGCTGAAACTTACAGCGGAACATCGCAAGTTAGGGGAGTACTGAAGGAGTCTTGAGACCAAATCAACAGCTTCTGGAGGCATACGCTTATGGAATATCTGACATTCAAGTTAAAAGGACAAGATTGATGATATATTTATCCCTGGCCCTAATTTGCTTAAGAAAAATTTCGTAGAACTCTGCATCTGCGAAGATCAGAAATTTCACCTTATGCCACGGGTGAGCCTTAATCTGTGGAAATTTGAATTCGGTATAGTTAGGATTCATGCATTTAATTTCCTCCCTTGTTGGAGTACCCAAAACCTGCAAAAATTAGCTCCATAATGAGAAAAAATCAGAAGGAAAAACAAAGAACCCAACCATTGAACACTAACTTGTAACACTTATTTGTTCTTAGACAGAACGATAAGCAAATGGCTCTGAGCCACTGTAACAAGTACCAGAGGAATCACAACAAATACAAGCAAGAACAGAAACAGGAAATAGATGTACCTTTATGATCTCAACAAGCTGGTCAACTCCACTCTCACCAGGAAACAAAGGCTGAAACAGAGGTAGATAACTGAGTGGATGATGTAGATCATAAGGTTAAAAGTCATGGGACCTGCTATACAGAAAAGACGACCAACCTGTCCAAGTAGTAGTTCAGCAAGAACACAACCAGCAGACCAGATGTCGATGAAAGTGGTATACTCAGTAGCCCCAAATATAAGCTCAGGTGCTCTGTAATACCTAGAACAAATGTAGGATATGTTTGGCTCCCCCTTAACCTGCCATGATCAGAAATCAAAACATCAGGTATTTCCAGAAAAGGAAAACGTTGTGAAGAATAGCAGCAATTCTAGAGTGAGCAAGGGAAAAAAAATCATACCAGCACTTTTGCACTTCCAAAATCGCACAATTTAACTTGGTGAGTATGAGGATTCACCTGAGAAAAATAAATCCTTTCATCAACGGAGTGCATAGATCTAAATTGGACGAATTGGCAACAAGAAAAGAACAAAAAAAAACCCTGCTATTGAGGATACAGGGAAATTTCAAAACAACGACGATATAACTACATACCAAGAGATTTTGAGGCTTGATGTCCCGATGACACACTCCAATACTATGATGGATATAAGAAAGTGCCCTAAAAATCTGAAATAGCAACAGGATGACAATCTCAGGAGTAAAATTACATAGATAACAAAACAACGCAAATTAAAGGAAAGCACTTCACATAAAGAAGATTGCATAACATAGGGAAACACATAATATCAGACAAAGTAGTTTCCACTTGAGCAAACCAATTAACTTAAGAGAACTGCTCTAGACTTCCTGATTACAAATGTCATTTAAAGAAATTCCACATCCAAACATACAAAAATAACTAATTTCCCTGAAGCTACAAACATACATGAGGCAGACATCTGTGAAAATTTTTGAACCGCCTCATGGAGAAATAAATTTACCGGAATTGTTTATGATATTCAATATTTTTGGATTTATACACAGAAACATCACAACTCCATATAGAGGATTGACCAAGTACCAAGCACAAAGGCAACTTCGAAAGCACACTGTTCGTTATAACTACAACTACTACAGCCAAAATAAAGCCATCTTTAAAATTTTAAAGTTGATTGCAACTGCAATAAGAATTCCCATGTGCATGAACATGAACACCTACCTGATATGTGTACAACTTTACATATATCAGAGGCATCCTTTGATTCAGCTTATTGTAGTGTTTAATAACACGATGAACAGTTTCCGGGACATATTCTAGGACCAGATTGAGATACAGTTCGTCCTTATCAGTTGTTGAGAAGAAGCAGTGCTTCAATGACACAACATTTGGATGGTCAAGAAGGCGCATGGTTTGCAATTCTCGATTCTTGTATCTCTTATCTTGAAGAACCTTCTTTATAGCAACCGTTTCACCTGTCTCTAGACATTTAGCCTGAGATACCAAATAGATCAGCATATAAGCATAAAAGAAGATATGCAGTCCAGTGAAGTAATGTCCTGATTCTAACCTGGAAAACAACTCCAAATGATCCATGCCCCACAACACGTTCAGCCATGTAACTGATGGTCTGTATGCAAAAAAAAAAAAAAAAAATGTCAGCACATAATCATTAAAAGCTACTGCAAGGTAGACCCCTCTTCTTTTACTATTCTTCAGAGGCAGAGTAAAATTTCGCACATTCACACATAGAACTTAATTCACATGCTACGATATTGTCAAGAAGCATCCCCAAAAAATACAATCAACTTCAAATACAAACTGTTCAGCACCATCCAATTTAGCTTAAAATTAATTCATTATGAATTGGCCAAGAAAAACAAATAGCAAAACCCCACACAACATACAATCTTAAGTGATGGATAGGAATATGACCTGCTTTGATTGGCCATTCCGACCTCCAATGGTTGTCACTATTATATGGCCTGTCTCAGTACCATTACCATCCACGACGGTTGCTTCCATTTCCTTTTCCAAAACACAAAAGAAAACCGGAGACAGAAGTTAACACCCAATAAACAACTAATCATTAAATAAGACAAAACGAGGACAGGGAGGCAGAAAAAGGTCAAACTTCAGAAGCCATGCACCTTATCATCCCTAATTTTCATGTCACTCAACTCTTCCGGCAACCGATCAACATTAAGGGCATGGCTGCTTGAATCTTTCATACTGGAAGTAGGTGCTACCCCCAGAGAAGCCATTTGATAACTATTACTTCAATGAGCCTCAGAAAACCATTCACTCAGTAATTAAATAAGAACCCCCGTCAAACACTAAACCTGAAAAGATAAAATGTATATCAAGCTTTCTTGGTCATTTGCTGACAATTATGATACACAGTGACAAATGACTTCTTATACTTTAAATAAATCAGGAGAAAATAAAAGTAATGAGCCAAAGCCAATAAAGGCAGATGGGCTAGCTCATTAGTAAGTGTTTCCTCACATCTGTCAACCAAAAATCATATAAAGCATAAATGTCAAGCTGCTTAGAGAGTACCCAAAGTAAAGTAGAAAAAAGTTTCAAACCAAAAAATCTAACTATAAATTGCAGTTGCCAATTCATCGATCCTATAACAGAGGCCTCATAATGCTCAATGAGGACATCCTAACCCTTAAGGGATTAAAAATGGATCGACGCCTTACTTTGACATTAACTTCTGATGATAAACAAGGCATCTAAAATAGACCATTCAAAACCCAAACTAACCCCAGTCATTCAAATTAAAATATTATGCTAATTTCTTTCTCCATCAGACTTCAATTCACAGACAAGTTCACAACCACCTCCATGCTAATAAAAACACAATCCAACAAACAATTAATTTCATTCAAATAATCACATCAAGTATAAAATTCTATTTTGAACAAAAATCTTGAACCAAATAAGCTCATATTCAGCTTCACTGGGAGCAATAGAGATAGTAGTTTCATCAGCTAACACTAAGTCTATGAGTGGAAGGTACATCAGAACACCTAAAAGATCAAAATTAACAATGACAACATCAATCATCAAGGATTCATGAACCACCTAAATTTAACCATAAATATGCAATCTTTTGCCCAAAATCCGACCTTTGACTCACTCCGAAAAGCTTAAGTTTCAACTAATCAGCCCCATCAAACAAACCTAAAAGAAATGAAGGTACTTATAAGCAATCCGCAGCTGAAATTTATACCAAAAAAAAAAAAGGAAGAATCCACCTCAACCAAAACATTACCAATATTAACTAAAAAAAAAGCTGCAAAAACAAGTATGAACTCAAAGAGAAAAAGAATTTACAAGAGGCAAAAAGATCTGATGTGGAGTTAACTCACCAAACTTTCAACCATTTTAACCAATTATTATAATTTATTTATTACAAATTAAAAATAAAAACGGAAACTTTTTTTTCTTTTTGGTTGCATGAACAGAAATTGGATAACAGGGAAACTCCTGTGATCTACAAGATCCGCATTTGATACCTAATTAATACGATCTAACCAAATCACCCAAAACAGTATATATCTAGAATCAAAACCGGTTACAGAAAAAAAAAAAAAAACCTACCAACGAAATCAAAATCTGAAAGTCAGGGATGAAGAAGCGGCGGAGGAGGAGTAAGAAGAAGGGAAATCACCGATCATCATCGGCGGGCCGTTGTGCCAAATTGAGGGGAAGATGACACCATCACCAACACAACACGCAGAGAAGAAATTAAATGGGAAAAAATTAATTATAATGATTGTTTGTTTAGAGAGAGAGAGAGAGAAAGAGAAAGAGAGAAAAAACTCCGATGAAGAAGAGAGAGAAACAAAAAGATAGAAAGAAAAAAAAAAGAGAAAAAGGACAGGTGTTACTTGAATTTTTGTACATTTTTTGTTTGAATTTTTTTTTTCCTTTTTTCCATTTTAGCTTTTTTTTAATTTTTTACTTTTTTTAATAAATAATTTTGGGTAATGATTGTTGTAGTGTGTAGTGTACTGTGACAGTCAGTCAAACCTTGGCCACCAGAATTTTTTTATTTTATTCTGTGGTTACCAATCTCCTACATTAGATAATTATTAAGATTTATGATAAATTATGAATCTTTAATTAAACGAGATTTAAGGATTTCAATGATATTCACGACAATGGAAATTGTCATCTACTCCCTCAGCTCCTCCTTATTATAAGGCATTTCAATTTGTTTTAAGTTTGTCCTAAATTTCATATAAGATGTCTTTTTTATTGAAATAGAAAATTTTAAAAATATTTCTTAATAATTAGAAAAACACGACCAATTTGAATATATATTTTTAAAACTTTTTTCTAATTAAAAACACATTTTAGGTGAAATCTAAGAGAAAATCAAAATACCTTATAATAAGGACTGAAGAGAGTATTACGCAAATAGCTCAAATTATTAGCTTAACATTCTATGATTATATTTGTATAAAAAAAAAATTCATATTGAGTTTTAACATTTAAAATCGCACAATTTACTACTCAGTATGGACTTTTTGTTTTGGTTCATAAGTAATATTATTTAGTCCCACACTACGATCATATAAAATACCAAGAAAAATAGGTTCCCTTTTTTCTGTTCTTTTCGTATGGCGTAGCTTTTCAATTTTTTTCCCTTTTGGAAAAAGTCTATGGAATTAGGTTTTAGGTAAGTAATTATAAAAATGATGTTATCATTAAGTATTGGGATGGCATGATGTCAGTCTATATTTAGAAGGAACAAAGATTGTTTCCTTTATGACTTTTTTTTTCCCTTCAAAAAGATTCTTTTCTCCTTTTCAATAATGTTCCAAATAATAAATGTTGGTGCAACTGATTAAAATGGCTAATGATTTCTCGAGGTTGTATAACACCCAACATTTTGTTTATTTACAAGTCATAACTGAGGATGAGGATTTATAAAACTACAGCTATGTCTTACACTTTTATGTATTTTTCTGCTAGTACTCCCTCTGTGCCAAAAAATTTTGTCCCAAAATGATTGTCCAATTTGACTTTTTATGGATCAAGTTACACATTTATCCTTAGTAAAAAACATTATTCATAAAATCTTAGTGGTTAAACAATTACTTATGTAGGGGTATATTCGATTGTTTAAAGTAAAATATAGTTAAGTTTGACCAAAAATAAAATCTTTCATTTTAGTAAAACTGGACAATAATTATGGGATGGAGGGAGTAATATTTTTAATCTGTCACTGTTTTACATAATCTAATTATAATCTTATTTATTCATTTATTTATTGAATAACAATCGTGTTTTGTTTGGTGGGGGGTGGGAGAACGCAATGTACGTGGGAAGAAAATTCATGTGACACTATATTCATAGAAACCCATCATGCCAGAATTATGAGATTTCTGAAAACCAGCCCCGAAATAAAAAAAAAAACAAGTGAATTATGGGAAGTTGTTGAAATAATTGTGAAGTCATACTTCATGTATTAAAAATAAAAATGGTGATTATTATTATTAGTAGAATTATTAGCAATGCTGCAAATGCAATCAAACCACCATCAACCTCTGCCTGAAACCATTTGGCTACTCATCCTTATCTCAAGGTCTTGAAAGGAAAATGATCTAGATGGCCATCTATGTTGAAAAAAAGGCTGTCACCATTAATAAATCAATAGTCAAATTATAACAACCCTCGCTTATTAATTAATAATGTGGCATATTTTGTCAAAAAATAGAAGACGAATAGAACTCTTATTCAGGGAGCTTTATCTTCCAAAACGAAGCTATCAAGCTCGAATCTAAATTAGTTGAAGTAATGATTTCAAAAGCTCGAGTGTGGATTAATCAGAGTTATGACTTTAGAAACTGAATATAAAAAATGAAGAGGGTTTTTTTTCCTCTAATGGTCTCAGGAATTCACGATACTATAAAAAGTGAAATTAATTTTTTAGACTATTTGTCATTGACAAAAGTTATTAATTCCTTGGCTACATTATAATAAACACCTCAATAAGCTTTTAATTTTTAATAGATAAATTTAAACTTGGGTTACTTTTGGACTTGATTTGTTTGTGATTTTCCACCAAAACGAGAACGGAATATGAACATACAGTAAGCTTACCTTTTCAAACAGGGAAGAGATTAAGAGAATGATGCATTTCCACAACTAGCAAATTTTGGGTTCTTTGGGTTTTTTTTTTACTTAAAAGTGAAAAGTGTTTCAAGTTAAAAACTAAATGGGAAATGAAAATGTTGTTTGGAGCAAAAAATTGTTTGAATGTTGGTTTTGGAAAAAATATTTTGAACTACATTGTTTGGATGTTGGTTTTAAAAAAAATATTTTGAACTACATTGTTTGGATGTTGGTTTTGAAAAAAATATTTTAAACTATATTTAAAAAATATCAAGTACAAGTCATCACCAAACAATTAAATACTATCAATTATAGTCACTTTAAAAAAGAACTTTTCCAAAAACAATCACTAAACAACGAAAATTTGATAAATTTGTCACTCTAAGATTTTCCTTTATTAGATTTCGTCACTGAACTATTTTTAGTTAAAAAAATGATCATTACATTAACAAAAAGTGTTTCAAGTTAGAATTTTAAATGTAAATCAGAAAGTTGTTTGGATGATATTTTTTTTCCATTGGATTTTGTGTTTAAAAAGTAAAATGAGTTAAAATATAAAATAATTGAACGTGCAAACAAGATTTTTTGGTACTTTTTCACCTTCGAGGCCTTTGCAGTTTCTCCGGCCGAACCAAAGTTATAATGCCCACAATTCATTATGCAACTTGCAAGACAAGTTTAGAATCAAAATTTTTAGGCACAATACAGTGTATTGTCCAAACTCATTCAAAAGCAATAGTCAATTTTGGCCGGCAAATGACCATGTCATTGAATGTTGCATATGTGGCTGGGAGTTCTAATCACAACCAATTAAAAAGTTCAAAAAATACTGAGGCTGATGAATCAAAGCGAACTTTTGGATTCAGGCACCGCACTGCATAGCGAATTGAGGTACTCTGCCAAGTGGAATCAATAGATCCTTCATGATCTCGTATTCTTCGGCAGTTATCTGGGCACCCTGAAACACCTAGATAACCAAAACAAACAATGTTAGAGAGATTGAAGTATTGCAAAATCCATGAGAATCTGCTATCTGGGGTTGCAAAATGAGTTTCAAAATGAGTTTCAAAATTCATAATAACAGGGCAAAGAACCAAACTGGAGAATTAAATTAATGCTTAACCAAATATAAGTTTGCTTCATTCTAAGTGCTACTGCATCTATTCATCTAAATTTATACTTCCAGGTTTCCTTACTTAACCAACAGTCTGGTAGTTTCAGTCCTCATCAATAAATCCCTCTTCACACAAGTAACTTTACCAATAAACTGTTGAGCTTTATAATCATGTACTTGAAAGGAGCAGTGTATAAATACTTCAAACCAAACAGGCAAAAGGCAGTTGTACAATTCATTCTTCCAAAGCATGATGAAACCAAGGCATATCACCATTTGTAGATAATAGTGACCATACATGATTCAACAAGAAACAAGCAAAATAGATAAGAAAATCAATTTATAAAGAAAACAAGGAAACTTCCAAGCTTGCCTTGATAACTTCATGGCAATGCAAAAGCTAGTGAAGAGATCTAACCTTTGGAAGTAAAACTCTTCTACCAGTCATGCAAGGAGTCAGTGAAGGGATCCTGCAAACTGATAAAGCATCCAGAAAAAGAAGAACAACCAGTTGCCACTGCTTCATTCTGAATGGTGGCAGTGGATCCAAAAAGGACATCGTATCCAGCAGGTGGTCCTGTACACAATTCAGGAAGGGGGGAAAAAACCTTAACTTCATGAAAACAACCAAAAGAAAAAATTATAGTGCAAGCCTACACAAGACGTAACATCTTCTTACTAAAACAAAACAATTCCCTGAAAACAGTCTCCTAATAAAGACACTCCAGCATCCAAAGGGAAATTTTCATAGTTCAGCAGTTCAAATACATTGTGCAAACGTAAATCCATATCATATCAGGCAGTTAACTCAAAGACATTTTCATAGCTCAGCTGTTCAAATACATTGTGCAAACGTAAATCCATATCATATCAGGTAGTTAACTCGAAGACACAAGAGGACTGAACCCACCAAACCTATTCAAAACACACATGTGACATGTCCATTGAGAGACAATTGAGAGGGTTCCTGACTAGAAATCCTCGTTTCGAGAAAAGCACCCATATAGCATGATGAGGTAGCAAATCATCTAACTTAAAGTCATAGCAGGGCATAATCGAGTTGAAAGAACCCAAATACTTCTAATATCATATGCAAAGATAAGGTGAACAAAGAAGTACCATTTCCTTCTCCAATGTAGATAGAGGCACTGGTAGCCTGAGCTCAGTAACAAGTCCCGGCAGTGCACGAGCAAGACAGCCAGACAGTGCCAGCTTGATTTCTGAGGATCGACCATCTAAGGCTATAGTCTTGCGGGGGTACTCCCTTCCGTTGACACACAAATATTCTTCATGAAGGCTTTCATCGTGTCCATATATGTAAGCCAAGGAACAAGAAGACGTCCATGCAAATAGTGCCATGTACATTGTGGCAAATGGTGATAGCTAAGGTGCAGAATAGGAAGATATCAGGATTTTTACCTAAACACCATAGTAAATAGAATTCCTTGAAAAAAAAAAACACTTACTGCTAAATTGAACCCCTCCGGTGGCTCATCATACCATGAATCACTTGAGCTAGAATTCATCGGCCATTTTAAGGAATCTGGTTCAGAATCAAGCATATCAAATTTCTCCTTAGCTTTAAAGTCAGCAATATCTCCTGGAGGTGGTAGTACGATAATCCCAGCTTCAGAAACTGTGAAAAGGACAATAAGACCAGGAATGGGAAACATATTCATAAGGACAAGCTTGTTTAGAGCAAAATACAAGAAGAAAATTTCATACTCGCATTGGAGATATCAGACTCTCCAGATGCAACAGCTTCAGCAGCTTCGGTAAGGGCTCTTGCACATGCTTCAGCAGATAACAATCTATCAGGATCCTCATCCCCTTTGACTTCCACAGTGCCCAGCCTTCCGGAAGTATTATTTTTGTCCTCTGATACATTCAAATCCAGGAGAATTTTTTGGCCTTTGTTATCTGTTTTATCCTCTGATTCTCTAAACTCACAGAGATTTTTATTGCTTTTTCCATCAGTCTTCTCATCAGCCCAAGTAACAGAACGGGTTTCTTTCTTTCCAATTGATGATTTTATAGAAGATCTTCGAGAAGTTTGATTTAACACCAGTGCTTTTTCATCCCGAATATCTGAAGTTCCCTCACTAAAATTAAAATCCGACGAATTCCTGCCAGAATCAGAGGATGAATCTGTAATAACAAGTTTCTGATTCACGTCCTTAGATAACTCATCAAGTTTTTCCTGCAAACCCTGTTTCGTCTGAGCTTTTGCTGATTCTTTACTCTTATTATTGTGTCCCCCAGATGCAACCAGCTGTTCTGATTTAGCTGAATGGCGTTTTAAGTCTTTTTGCTTCACCTTTCCTTTCCGCGATTCAGATTTTCCTGTTGATGTCATGTTCACTTTATCTGGAGCTTTTGACACGCTATATTCATCTTGAAAAATTATGGTACTTGTGAAGTCCACCCCGCTAAAAACCTCACATTTTTTAGGTTTTGATTGGGCATCGGCCTTAGACTTTAGCCCTGTCATGAGCATTTCAAAGCTCATATCAATTATATAAGATACACGTAGAGCAACATAAGTTCAATCCCGTAAAAACAAACTAGCATGCATCTAGTTTACCGTTAACTCCTCGAAAGACTTGCGGATAAAACATTTAACGTTTGCATGTTTTTTACCTTCTTCATATTTATCTTGCTGTTGCTGGCTGAAAGAAGGGTCTTTCTGTGGCACATAACCCTCAATAGCATTTGATGGCCCCATCCACTCTTCCAAAGTCACTTCCCCAGCCCTTCTGTCCATTTTCTCTTGAATTTTCAATGCTGACGGCCCAAATTTGCTTTTCTCACCCACATCCGTTTTGGAGTCTTCCAAACCTAATCCCTCAAACAACCTTAAAACTTGGTTCAATTTCGCGGGGTTTAGAGCTGAAGACCTCTCTTCCAGCAGGCTAGATGCAAATGCCCTACTGTTTATCACACATTCGGCGGAGCAGTACATGTAGGTTTCCTGAAGATCATACACCTTATGCTCCTTCAATGAAATGCGGTACCTCCCCTTCTTTGGCGCCTCCGAAGGCAAAATGTTCCTACAAAGGGGATAACCGCATAACTTTGCAATGGATCTCTCAGTAACCACATCTTGATAGTCACCCCGAGACATCACCGATCCTGCAGCAAACAACTTATTTTCATCTTGAATCCCTTCCAGAAGACAGTGTTGCACCCTGTAAACAGCATCTTTGACGGTGAAAACTTCACCCTTCGCCATGTTCAATACTTCCTGAAACAAAGAAAACAATAAGTAACATCCCCTGACCCTGAGGATCCAATGGCACACATTAAGCTCAACTTAGCACAATTGAAAGACAGCAATCAAGTTTCATAATAACCAACACAAGGAGAAAGAGTAGATACAACATAAAAAAGAAGCAACCACTTATAGGTTATATACGATTATAGTGCAAAAAATTTCATACCACATTGAAAATTATTATAGCAGAGAAAAAAGTAACTGTATTCAAGTGCTGAAAAGACACAATAAACCCAAACAAATAGCAATTTTTTGACATAAATGGTCCACTGGAAATCAGCTATCGAAAATTAGCAAGAAACAAGAACTAATAACGCAGTAGCCAAAACCTAATTCTGAACGAACTAAAATTTACAAAAATATGATTTCAAACACAAGCATAGAAGCTTAAACAAATCGAATTCAAAGACGAATTCTATGAGAAACAGTATCGCTTCGATTAGTACTGATCAATAACGAATTTAAAAGGTCGAAATTACCGGGATTGATGAAGAAGAAGCAGAAAATCACGGAAGCTTTTTGGGAACTGCTCTGTTAAATTCCAGAACGAATAAAATTGAACAAAGAAGAATAAAGACGAGGAAAAATTAAAAAAAAAAAAAAAAGAGGCCGTTTTATGACTATTCTGGACTGGGGTCGGTGTCTTTTTTAAGATGGATCTAGGATTGGGCTCATCTTATCTGGGCTTATTATGGGCCTTTTAATCATCTAAAATTGGGCTTGATGTGATACTTTTTGAAAATAAATAAATAAAATATCTGAAATTAAAAAAGTACCCTGAAATATCTCATCCTGGCTTTCTCCTTCTCCCCTGGTTTTTTCTGCCATTGAATCCATTGACTTACATTCATACTGCTTTTTAATTATTTTAATGGTTAAATCTTTACACTGTTAGTGTTCTTAATTAATCGGTATCATCGTTAACATTTCCTTTCTGGGTTTTGTTAATCACAACAATTTACGTATTCCGATCCATCATCATCATCTTATAATCGCCCCCACCAGGTAAAATCTTTGTTGATGATTAAACTTTTTTTTTTTTTTCCCAATTGTATTCAGCCTTCTGCAACTTCTGATTTTTCATGTTGGGTTTTTGTTTTTTTTTCCCTTTACCAGATGAAGCAAGGAAGAATCTCCAATCGTCATTTCAATCAAGTGTGAGCCTACTTTCTGATTTTCTTTTTCTTTTTCCTCATGTTTATTGGTACTGGGTTCTGTTTGTTGATGAATAACTGGATATAGGTATATATTTCTTTGAATTCTCCGTTGTTCTTAAAAGAGATGGTTCTACTCACTTGTGCAGTGCTTAATTAAGTTATTTAAAATCGATCTGTATCGAAGATCATGGTGTTAGTTGAGCTGAAAATTGGGGGTAAAGTTATTAGCTTTCGATAAGATGAATCTTGATGTTCAGTTGAGTTCAAGATGTATATAATTGGGACTGTACTGATTATGCACCTTTGCTTTTATCCTTGAAATATTGGATCCACTTTTTAATATCGAAATGTGGAGGGCATTCTGTAACATTTCTCTTGTTGTTGGCAGTTGAAAAGGTGATTTGAAGGCTACATAATCCGTTTGATTGCTGAGGACTTTTTACGTTGATACTTCCTTGATGGCTGATCGTCGCAATGATAATGGCAAGGCAGCAGGCCCCGGAGGGGTTGGTGCATATGCCATTGATCTGGAAAACTTCAGTAAGAGGTTAAGGTTGCTATATTCCCACTGGGCCAAGCATAAGGATGATTTGTGGGGTTCTTCTCAGGTGCTTGCAATTGCTACTCCTCCACCATCTGAGGACTTGCGGTATCTGAAGTCGTCTGCCCTGAATGTCTGGTTGGTAGGTTACGAGTTTCCAGATACAATTATGGTGTTCATGAAGAAGCAGATTCATTTCTTATGTAGCCAGAAGAAAGCCTCTTTACTTGAAGTGGTGAAAAAATCTGCAAAGGATGCCACCGGAGTGGAAGTTCTGATGCATGTGAAGGCAAGAAATGATGATGGTACCACAATTATAGACAACATTTTCCGTGCTGTTCATGCCCAATCGAAGTTGGAGGGTCGTGATACTCCTGTTGTGGGCCACATTTCAAGGGAGGCCCCTGAAGGAAATTTGTTGGCAACATGGGACGAGAAATTGAAGAATGAAAATTTTCAGCTTAGAGACGTATCTAGTGGCTTCTCCGACCTATTTGCAGTGAAGGATGAGTCTGAGATCACAAACTTGAAAAAAGCAGCTTATTTGACCTCTTCTGTGATGAAGCATTTTGTGGTCCCAAAGTTGGAGAAGGTCATTGATGAAGAAAAGAAAGTTTCTCACTCTTCATTAATGGATGACACTGAAAAGGTTATACTTGAGCCTGCAAAGATCAAGGTGAAGCTCAAAGCTGATAATGTTGATATCTGTTATCCACCAATATTCCAGAGTGGAGGAGAGTTTGATCTCAAACCAAGTGCAGCTAGCAATGATAGTAGCCTTTACTATGATTCCACCAGTGTCATCATCTGTGCAATTGGTGCCCGTTACAACAGCTATTGCTCGAATGTTGCCCGGACTTTCCTTTTTGATGCCACTCCAATGCAAAAAAATGCGTATGCAGTCCTCCTGAAGGCACAGGGTGCAGCCATAGCAGCTTTAAAACCAGGAAGCACAGTTGGTTTGGCATACCAGGCAGCTGTAGCTGTAGTTGAAAAGGAGGCACCAGAATTGGTTGCAAGCCTGACCAAATCAGCTGGAACTGGAATCGGGCTTGAGTTTCGGGAGTCAGGTTACAATCTCAATGTCAAGAATGACAGAATTCTGAAAGCAGGCATGGTTTTTAATGTGTCTCTTGGTTTTCACAATCTGCAAGCAGAGACCAAAAATCCTAAAACTGAAAAATATTCTCTTCTGCTTGCTGATACTATTATTGTTGGTCAAAGTGGGCCTGAAATCATTACTTCTCTTAGTTCCAAGGCTGTGAAGGATGTGGTGTACTCGTTCAATCAAGATGACGATGACCAAGAAGAGCCGCCAGCAAAAAGGAGTAAGCCTGACAATGTTGAAGTACTTCCATCCAAGGCTACACTTAGGTCAGTCAACCATGAGATGTCGAAGGAGGAACTAAGAAGGCAGCATCAGGCAGAACTGGCTCGGCAAAAGAATGAAGAAACTGCAAGGAGGCTAGCTGGTAATGATTCTAGAGCTGCAGATAGCCGTGGCTCTGGAAAACCTTCTAGTGAACTGGTTGCATATAAGAATGTCAATGATATACCTCCACCGAAAGAACTCATGATCCAGGTTGACCAGAGGAATGAGGCCATTCTTTTGCCTCTTTATGGAAGTATGGTCCCCTTCCATGTTGCCCATGTCAAGAGTGTGTCGAGCCAGCAAGATACAAATCGTTCTTGCTATATTCGAATTATATTTCATGTACCTGGTACTCCTTTCAGCCCTATTGATAGAAACTCAATGATGAAGTTTCAAAGTTCCCTTTATGTCAAGGAAGTGTCTTTCCGCTCAAAGGATCCCAGGCACATCAGTGAAGTAGTACAGCAAATAAAAACTCTTCGAAGACAGGTTGCATCCCGTGAATCAGAAAAAGCTGAGAGAGCGACATTAGTCACACAAGAGAAGCTTCAACTTGCTGGATCTAAATTCAAGCCTATAAAAGTGACCGACTTGTGGATCCGTCCAGTATTTGGTGGTCGTGGGAGAAAGCTAAGTGGTACACTTGAAGCACACACAAATGGACTGCGTTATTCAACTTCAAGGGCCGAAGAGAGGGTTGATGTCATGTATGCCAACATCAAACATGCATTCTTCCAGCCGGCAGAAAAGGAAATGATCACCCTCCTGCATTTCCATCTGCACAATCACATAATGGTGGGAAATAAGAAGACAAAAGACGTTCAGTTCTATGTGGAAGTAATGGATGTTGTTCAGACAATTGGAGGTGGGAAACGCTCTGCATATGACCCAGATGAAATTGAGGAGGAGCAACGAGAAAGGGATAGGCGGAACAAGATTAATATGGACTTCCAGAATTTTGTAAATAGAGTAAATGATCTCTGGGGTCAGTCTCAATTTAAATCATTTGATTTGGAGTTTGACCAGCCCTTGAGAGAGCTTGGCTTTCATGGAGTTCCCCATAAATCATCAGCTTTCATCGTCCCAACTTCAAGTTGTCTCGTAGAGCTCATAGAAACACCCTTTGTGGTTATTACCCTGAGTGAGATTGAGATAGTCAATTTGGAGAGGGTTGGCCTTGGACAGAAGAATTTTGACATGACTATAGTGTTCAAGGATTTCAAGAGAGACGTTATGCGGATTGATTCGATTCCCACTTCATCACTGGACGGTATCAAGGAATGGCTGGACACCACAGATCTCAAGTACTATGAGAGCAGGCTAAATCTGAACTGGCGGCCCATACTGAAGACAATCACTGATGATCCTGAAAAGTTCATCGAGGATGGTGGATGGGAATTTTTAAACATGGAGGTTTCTGATTCTGACTCCGATAACTCTGAGGAATCTGATCAAGGATATGTACCTTCGGATGCACAATCTGAGTCTGTTTCAGAGGACGAGGACGACGACAGTGAATCCCTTGTTGAATCAGAGGAAGATGAGGATGAAGATTCCGAGAAAGATTCTGAAGAAGATGAGGGGAAAACATGGGAAGAGTTGGAAAGAGAAGCAAGTAATGCTGATAGAGAGAAAGGCCATGATTCGGATAGTGAGGAGGATAGGAAGAGAAGGAAAATGAAAGCATTTGGAAAAGCACGGGCACCTGAGAGGAGAAATCCAGTTTCCAGCAGCCTTACAAAACGAGCAAGGTTCAGATAAATAGTGGACAGAGTTGCCTGATTTACTGATTGATTCCACATGTTTATCTGATCATATTCAGGAATCTGGGTTTCTGAACTGCTAAGTGAGTTTTAGATAAAGTCTGTACTATGCAAAATAGGTGCTTTGGTTGTGATTTTCTCTTTGAGAACATCCAATTTTGTGAGATTTTCTTTTACTGGAGCTGTCTGGTTCCATTTTTACCTTTGGTTGAGAACTATTTATACTGCATTACCAATCTGTAGCATCGTCCAAGAATGCATCTCACTGGGAAACATTTGGATTGTGGTGTTCCGTTGATTTATCAATATAAGTATTAAAAAAAAAAAATCAAGATCAGTTAAAGTAACATGAATGACAAAGGAAATTCTGAGTTGCAGTCCATCTTACTGCCACTCCCCTTGAAAAGGTAATGACTAAGGTAATTGAAGATCAATCACGAGCAGATCGACATGGAATTAGGTTTTGCAACAAGGTTGAACTATTAATTTACAACGAAACCTATCTCGTTTAACCTCCCAACCAAGAAGCAAAAGATCCAAATGGAAAACAAAATGGCTAATAATAGTAGACTAGTTGATACTGGCTAAACTAGGTGCAACTACCACAGCTAAAGCAAAGGTGACAAGTTGAGACTCCACAACATCAGGTCTACCTGAACTTAGGTCTCTTGGGGGCATTGTTACTTGGACCAGCTCTTGACTTGCCAAAGTTCTTCATTTTCCTCCTACGTCTCTCGTCTTCACTGTCTGATTCATTCCCTTTCTCTCTATCTGCATTAGTTGCCTCCCTTTCCAATTCCTCCCATGTCTTTCCCTTCTCATCCTCTTCCTCTTCTTCCGACTCCTCGTCCTCATCATCCTCAGACTCAACAAGGGATGCGCTGTCAGAATCATCATCTTCCGACTCAGATTCAGGCTCAGCATCCGATGGCTCATATCCCTGGTCTGACTCTTCAGAAGGCTCGGAATCTGAATCGGTAGCTTCCAAGTTCAGAAACTCCCAACCACCTTGGTCTAGAAACCCCTGGGGGTCATCAGTTATGCTTTTCAGAATAGTTGGCCAATTAAGATTCAGTCTACTCTCATAATACTTTATGTCTGTGGTGTCAAGCCATTCCTTAATTCCATCAAGTGATGAGGAAGGAACTGAGTCTATCCGAGCAACAGGGCGCTTAAAGTCTTTGAACACGACCACGAAGTCAAAATTCTTCTGCCCCAGACCCACTCTTTCTAGATTGACAATCTCAATGTCACTTAGAGTAATAACAAGGAAAGGAGTTTCTATCAGCTCAACCAAACAAGTTGAAGTTGGAACAATGAAAGCCACAGACTTAAAGGGAACTCCATGGAACCCAAGTTCCCTTAGGGGTTGATCAAACTCCAGGTCAAACCCTTTGAACTGAGGCTGCCCCCAAAGATCATTCACACGGTTGACAAAGTTCTGGAAGTCCGTATTGATTTTGTTCTTGCGATCTCTTTCTCTCTGTTCTTCTTCAATTTCATCTGGATCATACGCAGATCTTTTCCCACCACCAAGTGTTTGTACCACATCCATTACCTCAATATAAAACTGAACATCCTTAGTTTTCTTATTTCCAACCATAATGTGATTGTGTAAGTGAAAATGTAGAAGCGTAATCATCTCCCTCTCAGCAGGCTGGAAGAAGGCATGCTTGATGTTGCCAAACATGATGTCAACCCTCTCATCTGCCCTTGAGGTTGAATACCTAAGATCATTGAATTTAAATTAAGACAAACTATTCTTGGAAATTACTTTAAAGTAATATTAGAAAAGAAAAGGATAAACATACCTGAAACCATTAACATGAGCTTCAAGGGTGCCACTCAGCTTCCTTCCCCGACCACCAAAAACAGGCCGAATCCACAAGTCAGACAATCTTACTGGCTTGAATTTATTACCAGCAAGTATAAGCTTTTCCTGAGTTACCAGCGTTGCCCGTTCAGCTCTTTCAGACTCCCTTGCGACAACACTTTTCCTCAGTGCTTTAATCTGCTGTACCACTTCACTTATGTGCCGTGGATCTTTAGAGCGGAATGAGAGTTCCTTCAGGAAGATAGCACCCTGATTCTTTATTGTGTTGGCATCATGGGGATTGAAAGGAGTACCAGGTACATTGAATATTATCCGGACATAACAGTTACGGTTTGTGTCCTGCTGACTTGAGACTGTTTTCACCATAGAAACATGGAAAGGAACCATGACCCCATAAATAGGCACAAGAACAGCTTCATTCTTCTGGTCAACTTGTATCATCATCTCTCTTGGAGGTGGTAAATCATTAACACTCTTGTAAGCAATTAGCTCACTGGACGTCTTCAAAGAATTCCTGTTTGTTCCACTAACTGAATCCACGCCAGCCAGACGTCGGGCAGTTTCTTCATTCTTCTGCCGGGCAAGTTCAGCCTGATGTTGCCTCCGGAGTTCTTCTTTCGACATCTCCTGGTTATCTGAACGCAAAGTTGCCTTTGAATACTGGGGTTCCTTGGCCTCCAATTCCACTTGTGCTCTTGGCAGTTCTTCTTCCTCCTCCGCTTCATTGAATGAATAGCACACATCTTTGACACTTTTTGAGCTCAAATTAGTCACCACCTCATAACTAGCATCGGTGATAGTAACTGTATCTGCAAGTAATAATGCAAAAGTTCGAGCTTTAGGGTTCTCTGATTCAGCTTGCAAATTCTGAAAACCTAGCGACACATTGAAGACCATCCCAGCTTTAAGCAGCCGGTCATTCTTAGCATTAAGAATCAATCCCGACTCACGAAACTCCAGTCCAATGCCTGTCCCAGCAGATTTAGTCAGGTTGGGCAGAAACTCAGGGGCATCCTTCTTAACCACTGCAACAGCTGCCTCATAGACTGCACTAGCTTGCTTCCCAGGCCGCAATGCTCCAATTGCAGCCTCATGGGCTCTGAGAAGAACTTCATAAGCTTTGCTTTGAGTACTATTGGCATCAATGAGAATAGATCTTGCAACGTTAGAACAATAGCTGTTGTACCGTGATCCAAGTGCACAGATGATAATACTGTTGGAATCATAAAATAGAGGATCTTCATTGCTTGAAGCACTAGGTCTGAGGTCAAAGGTCCCACCACTCTGAAAGATTGGAGGGTAGCAGATATCCACGTTTTCAGCTTTAAGCTTTACCTTGATTTTGGCAGGATCCATAATAGCCCTTTCTGTCTCCTCCATTAATGAAGCATGAGTAACTTTTTTTTCCTCATCAATAACCCGCTCAAGTTTTGGCACGACAAAATTCTTCATTACAGAAGCACTCAAAAATGCTGCTTTCTTGACAAAGGTTATTTCATCCTGGCTTTTAACAGCAAAAAGATCAGAGAAGCCATTGGTCACATCACACAGCTCAAGGCCAGAATTCTTCAGCTTATCGTCCCATTTCTTCAAAAGCACCCCTTCAGGAACCTCTCTTGCAATATAACCAACTCTGGGACTGCTCTGACGCTCTAATTTTGCCTGTGTATGCATTGAGTTCAGCACAGCATCCATTTGAGTCGTTCCATCCTCTCCTTTTGACTTCACATGCATGATGACATCCACCCCAACAGCCTCCTTGGCAGATCCTTTCACACTCTTCAGTAAATCAGCCTTCTTCTGGCTGCACAAAAAATGGATTTGTTTGCTTCCAAAAACCATGATAGTCTCAGGAAATTCATATCCAAGAAGCCACATGTTCAGGCTTGAAGACTTCAGGTAACGCAGATCATCTGAAGCAGGAGGTGTAGCGATTGCAAAAAAATCAGCAGATCCCCAGAACTCATCTTTATTTTCCTTCCAGTGAGCGTAAAGAGCACGTAATCGTCCAACAAAAATATCCAAATTTATGGAGTATTGACCGCCTCCACCCGCATTTCCATTCGAAGGTGGGCCCTTACCATTCCGCTGCTGTTCTACCATGATGCATCAACCAATCTGACCAAAAAGCTGGAAGCAAAATTGAGACCATCAGAAAATGGAGCAGAGACTTATCTAATAAACACTGGATCCCCACTCCGAAAAAGATAAGTTCCGAAACAGCAAATGCAGAAACAATACGAGAAAACAAAGAATAAACTATGCTATACAGTTGCCAAACCATAAATCACCTTCTAGAAAGATTTGTGTATTATAAGCTATACGGAGGAAAATTCAACACAACCACTTAAGCCCAAGAAAACTAGAACCTATAGTGTCACCATCAGTGTTAGGAGATTCATATCACACTAAGTGCTAGAAACACAAACATATTCCCTATAAATAGACATGAAACAACGGCCTGAAATTCAATCAGGTCTTTATGCACTTGTGCCCTGGTGCTTCTTTATGGTACAAATATCCAATTCGTGTAGTTGCTTTTCTGAGCATATGTGCAAGTGGTATGATAATTTTCAGGCAAAAGTATGGCAAACATCCAAAAAAAATTGAGAACCCAACCCCAAAAAAAAAAAAAAAATTTAAAGAAGAAGCTCCAAACTAAACAGCTTGTTTCAATGCCAAACCTCTAAGCACAAACAGGTTTAATGACGTAGCCAGACAAATTTCAAAGAATTCAGAATCTCAACACCACTAATCACCCAATTCAAAATTAAAACCAAAACTGCTATTCATACATCCAAAATTCTGTAGAACTAGGGTTCCATAAACTCAAAAAAAGGGATTTCAAAAACCCCGACAAATATCTTAGAATAAATTTCACCAAACACATGCTTCACCCGTCTCATGCACCCAAAAAGCACATACTTTTCCCATACCCGAAATTGAACCCGATAAAGCTACAGATTGAGTTCGACGAACACGAAGCGACAGAAACCCCAGAAATCCAACCCACAATACAGCTGAAATGACTCACCTTCAGTACCAAAAGAGGGTGAATCGAATGACCCAGATAGAGTTTGAAGCTGCGGCCGCCGCCTCGGCTAGAGTTTTTGACCTAGCCGCAATGTAGGTATAGAGCTAGGGTTTCTAAGCCGCCAGGTAAAAAATTAACACTAATCCCACCACTAAAATATGGAGTAAAGGATGCCTCGAAGATCGAAACAAACCCTTTTTCCTTCACATAATTAAATAATAATGCTAAGAATAAGAAACAAGGATGAATTTTTGAAGATAAAAATAATCAAAGAACGTGAGAAGAGGAAGAGGATTTCTGCAGAGAACGAAAGGGAGGAATGAAGAGAGTGTTTTTTTGGGTTCGAGAAAGTGCGAATGAAATTTTTTTTCTTTGATTTCTGGGATTCTAGGGCCTTTATATAGGCCAGAGTGGTTCCAAATAAGCCAAGGATGATAACTTTATTACCAAAACATGCCACCGTGATGTTATTGCATTGACGGTTGTAACCCCAGGTGTCGGAGGATTTTGTGGTTCTGACGCTGTGGAGAGATGTGCGTTCAGGGGCTATTTCGTCCTTCAACAAGTGCAAGTTGACAAAGGTCAGGCCGGAAGGGTAATTTTGAGATTTCGAACCCAAAGCGGGCCGTGAAGCCAAAAGGTAGAATTGGGCCGATTAAGCAGTTTGTTCTTTTTCAGTTTTTCCCTCCACTCCCTTCAAAATGGCGGGAATGGGGTTTTAAGGTCCTGGCGGGAAATTATTTGTGGATGTTACTTTACTACATGATTATAATTTTTAATCGAAGAAGTACTGGTACTAATTTAAGAAAATATCCGTTATTACGTTAAGTATAGAGAACCTCGAAAATTTTGAATCGCCTTTTTTATTGAATTAATTATTTATACATCTATATATAACTTAATAATAGAAAACCCAAAGAGAGGAAACTGAGATAATTTTCCACTTATCACGTAAGACTGGCATTTTTCACCTTTTTTTGATTTATTAAAAAGGATTAAAAAAATTATAACTTCAGTTAAAAAAACAAAAGACGGAACAAAAACTACTTTCGATTTCTTCAATCAAATCTCAAATTATACTCCCAAAATTTATGCACGTCTAAACCGTTAAAAATGGAGATCATATTCTGATGAAATTCAATAGTTGTACTCAAGTTTTGAATTTATTCAAAACTTAGATTTTTTTGCTAAAAAAATGGATGCGATGATCACGAGACATCTTCTATCCTTTAATAACAGGTGTGATAATCTTATGAAATCAAATCCCTATTGATATAAAGATTTTTTTTCAAATCATAACTCTTTTTGAAAACAAAAATTTGTTCCTAAAATATTTCACTCAAATTAGTCCCTACCACAAGATATAAAGCGAAGTATTCCAACTTTTATGATACAATGAACAATCTGTTATATTTTTTTCGTCGCCTCTTTTTGGTCAATTACAGACTCCCTAGAGGACAAAAAGGCTGGAAGTTCTTCATCTCCAACTGGAAAAAGATTTTTGATCAAGTAGCAAAATTCGATCCTTTTGTTGTATGCGGCAAGAAAATTTAGTTCATCATTGAGAATCTCCAGATAAAGAATACCGTCTTTTTTTTTTTTGAGCCACAACAAAAAAAGGAAGTTTGAAAAATAAAACTGAAGAATACCATCTCAGTTCACAGATATTGAAAAAATTATTTATTTGAATTTTTTTCAATTACATTTGCTTTTTGTTTCATGCAATTCACAAGTTTCATGTATTCGACTGTGTTTCATGGGCTTTGAAATTAATTTGTCAATCTGCGTATGAATGTGATTAATTAGTAATCAATTCATAGCTGAAGTGAAGTGCCATAATTGTGGCTTTTTTTTCTATTTTGTTTATAATTTATTATATTTTATAAAATTTGAACCGAAGAATTATAGATTTACTCATTGTGTTAGACATGATAGTTTTTGTTGGAGATTTATTGATGCCTGTTAAGGATGACTAAACTGAGCAGTGCACTCATTTTTCATGGGTATTAATCTGAAATTTTTGCGATTACATTTATGTGGTTTTTAGGCAAAATGATCCGATAAGTTTAGTTTTTTATTTTTTATTTTTTGAAAAGGCGATAAGTTTAGTTAATTCTTGAATAATCACTGTCTGGTCTTTTTTTTTTTAATCTATCTTGCATGAATATTGTATTTCTTTCATTTAATCTGATAGTGAAAAAGAAATTTTCAATCCCCTAGAAGCATATTAAAAGATTTTTTTCCACCCATCGAGGTCAGTGACAGAACGAGAATTTTCAAAATGCAGAGGTCGAAAATATGATTATTCAACTGTTAGTGAAGGGGCAAATTGAAAAAGTTCAGTTAACGAACACCCTAGTAAGGAAAAGTCCAGCCAAATCCTGATTCCATCACTGATCGAAGTGCCTACGATGAGTGAGGATTAGTCACTATTACCGACGGTAGACACCCTACAATATGTGGGAAAAAAAAATTCTTTTTCATTTCTATTTAAGTTGAAGAGTTTGTGTTTGAAAAAAGTATTAATTATTGGCAATGTTTCCTCATTAAATTGTAATATTTGTAAATCTTAATTTTTCAAAATCCATCACTCGGGGTTGTGGTGGATGCATGGTTTGACTGAAAACCATGCATTGATGTCATAGGCTAATTGATATTTTTGAAAACCATTGATAATGGCCAGCTTCTCTAATATTTTAGAATATTAAATATGTTTCAAATCTTCCTTATTTGTTTCGTAGGTGATATGTGTTTTTTGTGTATTATGTTGGATGTTTCTATTTGCTAGCTACCCATAAACCAGACAAGGGAAAATTAACTTGGATTGGAGTTTTATCTTTCCAATTTCAAAACTTGGATGAAAACTCTATGGACAGAAGTTGAGGAGAGGGTGCTGACTTCTTTCACAAAAAGCTTTTGCTAAGCAAGTTCGGACAAGGAAAAATTAACTTAGATTGGAGTTTCAACTTTCCAATTACAGATTTTCAATTTCAAAACTTGGATGAGAATTCCATGCACAAAAGTTGAGGAGAGGGTGCTAACAGCTTCTTTCACAAAAAGCTTTTGCTAAGCAAGTTCGAGTGGTGCTTGCAGCTTTGAAAGTATTTTGGTGTGGAATGAGATTTTTTATTAAAAAGAGGGGGGAGGGGAGAAGGAAAAGTGCAATGTAATTTTTTTTCTGCATTTAAAAAAGAAAAGGAAGAATTATATGACCTACTAAAATTCTCAACTGTAAACATTGATTTAAATTTTCTTTTCGTTCTTATTTTTTGCCATAAAAAGATCCGAAAGAGGAAATATTTGCAGGAAAGCTGTAGTTGGCCTCCTCCAGAGCCGGATGCCGTTTGAATTTTGATTAATTGGCTCAATACTTAGTAATTGAATTATTTTACTTATTGTGTTGTCAATACTCTTTTTTTTTTTTTTCTTTTTAGTTCTTTGGAAATGATTAGCAATGGAAGTCATTTTTCCTCTCATGTAGAGAAACGGAAAAGGAATTTTGCGTTTTGGGATTTTTTTCGTAACATTCAATATACATAAATTCATCTATTACATGTGATGGTATTAGGTTTTGTATCTTAAGGTCTGGACCATGGAAGTTTTGCGGCCCCTGTGTTTTGGAAAGTTTTCTGGGTGGATTGTGCAACGGTATTAAGTTTCATCCTAAGATCTAGACAACGTGTCATTGAAGGAAAGGTTATTTTGGATTACTACGTTGGAGAAGATGGGTACATTTCTCACATATCTTTGTATCTCTCTGATGCAAAATTTCCATTCAAATGAAAAGACAACAATTGTTCAGTGGCCATTTGTTTTGCAATGATAATTAACAAGATGTATGAACAGTCAGTTTTACAAGATTAGTTATACATTACTCTATCTAGAGTTACATTAAAAAACAAAAGGACTTCATTTTTAATTTGCAAAGAAAACAGAGAAACGAATAACAAGATAACCAATGTAGTATACAAAAAATACTGCAACATTATAATTATTCAATTCGTTTTTGACGTTATGAAACTTTACTTTTTAATTCTCGACAAATTATTTTCTCCACATTTTTTTCTGCCCTGTCCATTTAACTGGTTCAACATCTAGTTACTGTTATAACATTATGGTAATTCTATCATAATGATCATTTGGCGATTGACAACCCTATTGCTGCATCATCTCTAAGATTCCAGCGAATACCAAACATCCATGAAGGAATTCAAAGGACCTATGATGAGATTTGGTTTTTGATATATTTATTTTAATCTCGTAGACCACTTTTTTTTTTAATTTTTTTTTCATTTTTTTTGGTTGCTGTGGTTCATTTGTAATGACATGAATTTCACATCGATAATTTACATTTTATAGCAATATAGAATAACTACTAGATGTTAAACTCGCACGATGTGCGGGTTTTAAAAAAGAGTGAACCTCAAAACGGGTCATTGAACTCTTAGGTAATCCTAATACAGGTTATCAATCAAATTTATTTGTATAACAGATTACCATACTAAGCAAAAAATTCATCTGGGATCATTTTGTTAATTTTGGCCGTCAAATGGTGACGGAAATCTATTTTTCACATGCTTTTGGATTCAGGGGTATTTTTATCATTTTTTTACAGTTCTTCTTCTTATACTTTCTAATTTGTATATAATGGTAGTATAATTTTTAAATTTTAAAAATTAATTTAACTTTTATATTTTAACTTCTAAATTCTAAAATTTTTTTAAAAAATTTTAGAAATGAAGAAGAAAAATTCGAGTTAAAGTAAACATGAAAATTAATAGTTTACCATTAGACTAAAATAAAAACTAAAAGAATTAGCTAAGACAAGTTGTTTCTTCTAGGTTATTTAATTTTTTTTCAACTCGATTGAATTATTTAATTATTAATATTCCCATTAACTTCAACTCGATTTAATTTGTCATTTGTATCTTAACATCTAGATTATAAAAAAAAGGAATAAAAAATATATATATAATATAAATTGAAGTTAACGTGAAAATTAATAATTAAATAATTCAATCGAGTTGAAAAAAATTAAATAACCCAGAAGAAACAACTTGTCCTATCTAATTCTTTTAGTTTCAAATGGTAAATTATTAATTTTCATGTTTACTTTAACTCGAATTGCTCTTCTTTATTTCTTAAATTTTTTTAAAAATTTTATAATCTAAAAGTTAAAGGACTAGTAGTATATTCAAGTTAGAAAGTATAAGAAGAAGAATTGTAAAAAAAATAATAATTTTTTTAAAAGATTAAAAATTAAAAAATAATAAAATGACAAATACCCCTAAACCAAAAGCATGTGAGCCAAAATTAACAGAATGATCTCGGATGAACTTTTCCTTAGTATGGTGACATGTTATTCAAATAAATTTGATTGATGACCTGTATTAGAATTACCTAATAGTTCAATGACCCATTTTGAGGTACACTCTTTAAAAAAATCATAGGAAATATAAAAGGTGTATAATATATTTGAAGTTCATATTAATACATATATTATATAAAGATAAAATATTGTGTATGATGAGAAATGCAAGTATTGAGTTAATGGAAAGACAAACCTTTGTTCATCCTTGTAATCATCACGTCCAACTTGTTTGTTTTTCTAATTTTTCTGCACATCTGCATAATTGAATTAAAGAAAAATGATATAAGCACGTTAAGATATAAATAATTACAAAAAAGAATTATACCTTTCTTCTTCATAAGAACACACAGGCAGCCACGATTTTGAGTGGAATATCAATAATCGATTGAGCCTTATATAGATAGTATAGGGGGATATGAGCGCTCAAGTGTGTTTGATTTAGATAAGATTTCTTTTTTAAATTTAAGTGTGATAAGTAATAATGTTCCAAATTCAAATTTGATAAAATATTGTAATTCATGGAACCGGATAGAGAGGAATCATAATTAAGTTATTTATGGTCATTATATACAATCATCTTTATTATTTTTGAATGTGTAGTTGGGAAAATAGAGTGGTTTTATTCGTAATTAAATAATCAATAATGATTTTTTATTAATTATTTTTGAATTTCAAAAGATCATTAATATAGTTTAATGATCAAATCTATATGTAATGGCATTATTCAAGGCAATCAGAAAATCTTTTCAAATAAATCAGATTTAATGTTTACCTTTTATATATGAAACTTAATGAAAAAAACCATCAATATTTCTTTTTTAAAAAATTGCCATTTTCTTTTTCATTTCACCGAATACAAAATAGAAAATTTTCCACACAATTAATTGATATACTTTAGTTGCGATTTGGTAACAATTGTTTAACTGGAAATTCAAAGGACTATTAGTGAATTGTTGTAAATATTTTTTTATGTCAACTTATAAGAAAATGACACATAAGATTTTGTCCTATGTGTCAACGTGAGAAGAAGTTTGATTTTCTCTCTCTGATTTCTCTCTTAGTATAATACAATAAATTGTGAGCTCAGAGATCATTGGTTAAATGGTTTCACCTTCCTTACTTGAATGGTTGATGATTATATGTTGAAATCAGGTGTTTTGTACATCCCAACTTATGCCTTTTCAAGCTTAATTATACCCTCCAGGCATTTATTCAATTCTTTGTGTAACCCTCAATGCGGCTCAAAATCTGAAATGCAAACAATATCCATCATAATATGCAATCAGTTTTCCAATCTCATCCTTGAATAATTCCCTCACACTAATCTTGTTTACACTTCTATTGAATTCTTATACTCTTTCTGTCCCAAAATTATTGTCCAGTTTGTCCAAAAAAATTTTGTCCCAAAATTATTGTCCGATTTGACTTTTTAAGGATTAAGTTACATTTATACCCTTCCTACAATCTACCTAATGATACCAAAGGACGTGGGTTTCCTTTTTGAAACAATGAAACCAAATCTTGAGCATCCCCAAAATTCCTCTCCTCGTCTGTGAATTGGAGCGATTTCTTTCACATTAATCGAAATTATCACATGAGATCTCGACGGCTCAACCCACAGATCAACGCAAATTTAACTCTATCAAAACTAATTCCCGACGAAACAGCAATTGATCTATTCACATGAGATTCCCGGTGAGAGAAAAATCATCTAGAGGAACATTAAATTGAAGCTAATAATAAGAATTTCATCCAAATTTGGATGAAGCTCTGTTCCTACCTTGAAGTTGAAAGCTCCTTCAAATTCGGATGAAGCTCTGTTCATGCCTTGCAGTTGAAAGCTCTATTGGTAACTTTCCGACGAGAAATGGTTTTCACAAAGCAAAGAATTAAAAATCAGAGTAGAGGATTCTTCAAATTCAAAATTCTTCATTTGAAAATTTTTTTTGATTGCAGGGCCTGAGTGAAGAATGAAGGCTTTGTTTCTGCCTTTTGAATTTGGATACTCCGCAAAGTAAGATTGTGTTCAACAATTCCTCAAATCTTTACCCGTAAAAAATCTTTTGTATGTGGGGGTATATTTGGAAGGCGTGTCAAATTCTGGTTGAGTTTGACCAAAAATAAAATCTTACATCTTAACCAAAGTGGATAATAATTTTGGGACAGAGAAAGTATACAGTACTAGTATTTATTGTATTTACTTTGGCTTCTTTGTTTCTTGCTTTTTTTTTTAATTTTTTATTTTTTTCACTTTGGCCACTTCCATGGACCTTGAAAACCACTTGATGAGTTGTTCCTGCAGTAAACTTCAAGCCCTATTTCAAATCGCATAATTCATCGTCTCGAAAAATAGTTCACTTCTTTTTACCTTTTAAAAACTAGTATTATATTAGTAATAATAAGTATTACCAAAACAAGATCCGACAATTAATTACTTTGTTCACTGTATAAACTCCTCATAAAATGTTCATCTAGTTAATTACTCACGACGGCTGAGTATTTTCGTGACACTTTTAGGCATCACTTGAGCGATACGGTCAACCAATTAAATTATATTTCCATTCTCTAAAAAAAATTGACATCTTTGTGTGTGTGTTTTTTAAAATACTCTTATATTAAAAGTAAAAATCTGGATTGAACAATCATTCAAGATAAAAGAATTATAATATTTTTTCTTATGGATGAAAACGCTATCATCGAAGTATTGGATAGCATCACTATAATCTCCGTAATTGGAAACGCTTCATTGTTGATATAAAGAGTGAAAAAACATACATTTGATTTATAAAATATAATATAGATATGATATTTTTTTTGTGTAGAAAACACACATAAAATTTGATAAAATCCCTAGAACTTCTATCTTAAAAAACTTGAAAAATTAGAGAACTAGCAAAATGTACATATTACATAGAAAGTTTTGAGTTCTTTGGAATGAATGTGATGTTAAGTTGGATATTGTAGCTTTATCTAGGCAGTGGGTACATTTCTTATGGGAGACGGATAGAGATAGCAGTTTCTGTACAGCTGTATATGCTTCTCCGGATGTTCATGTGCGGAAAGCCTTGTGGCAGGACCTGGAAGCTCTCAAAGATCAATGTTCTGGGCCTTGGGTGGCAATAGGCGATTTTAATGTTTATTTAAATGCTAACGAGAAGACTGGGGGGCTTAGGTGAATATAACCAAATGTCGAGAGTTTAATGAGTTCTTGCATGAGTGGGTTGGAGGATATGGGGTTTGTTGGGCCGAAGTTTACATGGAGGAAGGGAAAAACGAGCAAACTTCAAGAGAGGCTAGACATAGCAATATGTAACGCGAATTGGAGGCTGAAATACCCAGACAGCTCTGTTACTCATCTGTGTAGAATTAAGTCCGACCATTGGCCGATTCTACTCAACCTAGATCAGAATTTGGCACCTGAGATGGAGAACCGTCTGTTTAGGTTTCAGGCCTGTTGGTTGACACATGTGGGCTTCAAAGCATTTGTCCAAGCAGCGTGGGAATCGGATAAGGATTACAGATCTGTAGAGGCCATTTTCAGGGAAAAACTTATCAATTGCAACAAGAAGGTTTTTGGTATTATCTTTGTTAGGAAACGGAGATTATCCAGGAAACTTGAAATGCTTGATAAAAAAAATCGACCATTGTCCTTCTGGGTGGTTGTATGCGCATAGAGAATCGTTTTAATTGAAAATAGTAGAAACCTTAATCCAGGAAGAGATGCTATGGTTCCAAAAATCCAGGAATAAGTGGCTGCAGTTTGGGGACAGGAATACCAGATATTTTCATTTATGTACGTTGGCTAAAAGAAAGTGTAGTCGAATACAAAGGTTGCGTAATGATGAGGGGGAGTAGATTGAAGACCAAAACTTGTTGAAGGGTATGACATTAGAGTTTTATAAGAGATTGTTTACCAAGGAGTCAGTGCAAGGGGGTTCCTATGAATGGTTCTCCAATTTTCCAATCCTGAACCAAGAGGAGATTGATTGACGCGCTTTTGAAGCCGGTAGACGCAGCATAAGTGAGAGGGTACTTTTTGATATGGGTTCGTACAAAGCTCCGGGGCTTGGCGGATGGAGTCCAATTTTCTTTCAGTCTCAATGGAGTACAGTTGGGTGGGCTGTCACTAATTTTATCTTACAGTGTTTCTAGGAAAGGCATATTCCGGCTGCAATTAATGAGACTCTTTTAGTCCTGATCCCGAAGACAAAGCAATTTGTCCTAGCTACGCCCAATCAGCCTTTGTAATGTGATTTATAAAATTATAACCAAACTGATAGCCAACAGATTTAAGCCTCTCATAGGAAAGTTGGTCGGTCCAACGCAGACGAGTTTCGTGCCTGGCCGAAAGCTGGCTGATAAAACGCTAATTGTTCAAGAAATCATACATTCAATGAGGTTAAAAAAGGGGGAAAAATATTGGATGGCTATCAAGATTGATTTAGAAAAAGCCTATGACAGATTGGATTGGGAGTTTATTAAGAAGACATTAGTAGCAGCACGGATTCCAATGAAAGTGGTGGAGCTGGTCAAATGCTGCATATCAACCTCAAACATGAGAGTGTTTTGGAATAGAGGAACCTCAGATACATTCACACCGAGTAGAGGAATTAGATAGGGAGATTCTCTTTCCCCTTATCTCTTTGCACTTTGCATGGAAATTTTGGCGCATAGTATTGTTGCTTCAGTTAGTAAGTCTAAGTGGAAAGGCATCAAAATTAGAAATGGCCCCTTAATTTCGCATTTGTTTTTTGTCGATGATTTATTTTTATTTTCAAAAGCCTCATTAGAACAGGTACGGGTAATTACTAATGTTTTGGATGGTTTTTCTAGGATTTCCAGGGAGAAGGTGAATAACCAAAAAATAAAGATTTTCTTCTCCAGAAACACACTAACGCAGCTATGAAAGTCTATCAGCAAAGGGTTCGGGTTTGGAGTGACTAACAACTTGGGAAAATACCTTGGATCATCATTGTTACATGGAAGAGTCACGAAATCTACTTACAATGAAATGTTGGACAAAATCAAGGCCAAATTGTCAAGTTGGAAAGCTAATGAATTGTCTTTTACAGGTAGGATTACATAAGCACAATCTTGCCTTCAAGCTATTCTAATATTTCAGATGCAAACAACACGACTACCAATAGATATCTGCGATGAGGTGGATAAGCTGGTCAGGGGCTTTGTGTGGGGCTCTACAGTGGACAAGAAGAAGCTGCATCTCATTAATTGGGATACATTATGCCGGTCAAAAGAAAGTGGTCGGTCTGAGGAAAACTCATGAGAATAATATGGTTTTTTTGATGAAAGTTGGTTGGGAGTTAGTGAGCAAGGAAAATGAGCTGTGGGTGCAAATCCTTAGAGCTAAGTACTGTAGACGGCAAAGAAATTCACTTTGTTTTCGGAGGAACAAAAATGCGTCACATATATGGAAGAGAGTCTTTGATGTATTTCACTCGGTTCAGAAGGGTCTAACTTGGGTTATAGGAAATGGAAGAACTGTTCGATTTTGGGAAGATGTTTGGGTTGAGGGTATGGGGAGACTAGCGGACCATGTGTTGAGACTGCTGCCAATGGATTGGAAAGCTCAAACAGTCGTGGAGTTTACAATGCCGAATGGCAGGTGGGATGTGGCAAGGTTGAGCACCTTCCTCGTCGTGACGTAGTATCTTGTATTTGCAGGTTGCCACCACCGATTGAATGCTTAGGAAAAGACAAGGCTTCATGGATGTTCAGCAAAGCTGGTAAGTTTTCTGTCAAGTCTGCTTATGAATTAGCTCTTGACGATTCGTTTTTGCAGGTAGATAGGGGTTAGAAGAAGGCGTGGAGCTGGGACGGACCTTAAAGAATTTGTTCCTTTTTATGGCTGGCGCTGCAAGACAGACTCCCAACTAGGATAATTCCAACAAAAACTTGTTCGTGTTGTAACCAAGTAGTTGAATCTATAATTCATGCTTTGAGAGACTGTCCCTTAGCAAGAGAGGTGTGGCTGCAGCTGGTTTCCAGGGATTGACAGCAAGAGTTCTTTTGCCAGGGAATCCAGTAGTGGCTAAGAAGCAATCTAAATGCGAATGAGTTTAGATGGAAAACTAATTTTGGGTCCACCTGTTGGTTGATTTGGTCTTGGAGGAACGACAGAGTGTTCAAAGGAGGTACTATAACGGTTCAACGCGCAATCAAAACTGCTATGCAAAAGTCTTTGGAAATTGATAATTACAACAGATTGTTCAATTGGCATAAAAAAGGGTTCAATAAAGGGGCCTTGCAGGGCTGGAAATGTCCTGAACCTGGCTGGGTGAAAGCGAACTGCGACGGGGCTGTTTGTTTACCTTTTGGAAAGACGGCTGCAGGGGGTGTATTTAGGAATGAAGGTGGTAGGTTCTTAAAGGCTTTCAACTTGAATATGGGGGTATGCTCTATAAACACAGCAGAACTGAGAGCTATTATTCACGTCATGGAAGTTGCAGTAAAACAAGGTATCACTAAGTTAGTGATTGAATCTAATTCCAAGTTGGCCATTGAGCTTGTTAGTGGCCTAAGGGCTCAGTTATCGGTTCCTCTTTATCTTGATCTTGAACTAAGATGTATATATTATCTTTTGCAAGTAGTTAGGGAAGTTTCTTTTGTGAACACATGTAGGGAGAATAACATGTGTGCATATGTCTTAGCTAAAAAGGTTCTTGGAGCTAAAAGGAATTTATATTTTTTTGATGTTCCCTCTTCTTGTATTAATTTGTTACTAGAAGCAGAGGCTATAAAGTGTTCTGCTTCTGTTTGAAGATTATAAGTTTGCTAGTATAGGAGAATGTATTTCAATTACTAAATATCGTAATGTAACGTTGTTGTGTGAAAGAGAAACTATCAAGTATATGGTTGAGTCGATCGACCATATTAACAATTTTTTTACTAATCTTACTAATTATTACCTACCTCACAACTCGTCGTCTAATCTAATTAGCAAAATTTATACTTATGAAACTTTCTATTACTTTGTGCATATAATTGCAGTTAACATAACGCTATTATTATGTCAATCACTGATATTAAGATTTTTTCAATTATAGCAGAAATTTCATACACTGGTACTAGTATTCTTTTCATAATTATTTAATTAATTATTCATAATTATTTACAATTTAATAAATGTACAATCCTTTTCCGTACAGAGGGAGCTAAATTATGAACAGAGGAGACAAAGTTAAGGGCATGCACAACAATGTTTAATTGTCGTATCATGTCAGGTTAAAATATTGATGTTATTGTTGGAGGCTATATAAACTTGTCAGCTGTGTCAAATATTTCAAGCGCTGAATTGTGACAAGAAGTGGGGTAATGGCGGGATCTATTACATGGCCATCGACTCCAAAGCCCTTTTCTTTTTCACTGCCTTTTGTTTTTTGCTATTTTTTCCCTCTCTTTCTCTCTCTCTCTCCTCTCTCTCTCTCTCTCTTTTTAACCGTAACTTATTTAATTTTTTTTCACAATGAAACAACAATTTTTTTCTTTCCCATTTCTTTATTAATATATTATTCACTCAATGATTATTAAGTTTTTTTATATTCTTGTGTTATTTAATTATGTTTTTAGATTTTTAAAAAAATAATAAAATTTTATAATGTACTTTAGAAGTCATATAAATAAAATAATTATGAAAAATAAAATTAATTATTATTACAAGTAAATGTAATTATTTTTTTTATAAAAAGTAAAGTATTAATAGTAGGATAGGTGTGGGGCAATAATAGTTGGGTAGTTGTGGGTTCAAAATTATATAGGTAGTGAGTGTAATATTGTTGTAGGAAAAAATGTGTAAAGTGAGAGTATAGTGGAATGATGATGTGACAGTGTATTGTTGTGTTGAATTAGATGTATTGTTGTTGATGATCTAACAAACATATCCCCATCGATTAGGTCGCCCAACTACCCTATGAATTGCCACTGGGTTTTTTAACTACCCTTCTTCATATTCATACTTACCATATTACACCATTCACTTGCCCCTTTATTTCCCTTCAAAGCCCCACAAAATCCTTCTCCTCCACCTGATTCATATAATTCACTTGTTGTCATCTCTGCCAACTTCAATCCGATTGATACAATTTTTCAAATTTCATTTGATAGCTCTTTGAGATACGGGTTTTGTAGCTTTTGACTCCAAAAGTAAAGGTTGGTCGCCCTTTTTTTTTTGTGGGATAATCAACGCAGGAGAATTATCAATGGCCAGGAAGAAGATCAGAGAGTATGATTCGAAGAGGCTTCTTAAGCAGCACTTGAAAAGACTTGCTTCAATTGATCTTCAGATCTGCTCTGCTCAGGTAATCCCAGTATCCCTTTTAGTTTTCTTTTTCTTTTTTTTGTCTCTATCAAGTTCAAATCTTTCTCTTATGTATGATCACGATGGATGATTGGTTTGATAATTCGTGAAAAGGGCTATGAGTTTGGATGAAGTTTTAATTATCTTTTACATGAATTCGGATATATGAACTGGATTTAGTTATGCGGAGTTATGATCAGCTGTTGAATGTGGCATTCTCTTGTTTTACTTTTAGGATTTAAAGTATCTCTGATCACGTTATCATGTTGATGTATTAGTGGTAGTTTGTTAAAAGTGTTTCAATTTACTTGATGAAGCTTTCCAGTTTTTAGGCGGCACCTTTTATGGGTGCAACTCATTGAAGATGTTTGTATCCTGTTAACTAGAGTTTTTAACTTATTTGCGGTCTTATCCTAGGGAATTTTCCATACCGAGCAGAATTCTAATTCACAAAATTGATTAGCAAAGGACATTTCCGGGGGTTTGGCGCAGCGGTAAGAGCTGTTGCCAGTTTACATGAGGTCAGGGGTATGCCTAATGTAAGTTTGCCTCTATTGAGCATCAATTGCTTCGTATTCCCCCCTATCTTGCAAATGTTAGATTTCCTATATATCTGGCCGACCTTTCATTCCAGTTAGGCGCATTCCCTTTCAGATGCATTAAGCTTTTTTCCTCTATGTTTCTTCTCTTTTACTTTTAATGTCAAAATTGACTCCAGGTCAATGCAGCTACCGACTTTACCGAGTTGACAAACAAAGAGCCATGGCTTTCATCTACGAAGTTGGTTGTCAAACCTGATATGTTATTTGGAAAGCGTGGGAAGAGCGGTCTGGTTGCCTTAAATTTAAATCTAGCAGAAGTTGCTGAGTTTGTTAAAGCTCGCCTGGGTGTGGAGGTAATTGAGGAATTGAATTTTTCACCATTTTGTGTTTTCTGTTCATATCATGTTTCATGCTAATGGAATCATTTGATGATATCTAGGTTGAAATGGGCGGTTGCAAGGCACCTATTACTACATTCATTGTCGAACCATTTGTTCCCCATGACCAGGAATATTACCTCTCCATAGTTTCGGAACGGTTAGGCAGTACAATTAGCTTTTCAGAATGCGGTGGTATTGAAATTGAAGAGAATTGGGACAAGGTGCAGACATACTGAATTTGCTGATTTGATTCTAAGTTTTGCGGAGTTTTCTTATCTCATTCCTTGGAGCCCCGTCTGATTATGTCTGCTGGTGTGTCACATTGTTATTGTTGATTGACAAGTTTTCCTTTTACAGGTTAAGACAGTTTTCCTTCCAACTGAAAAAGCTATGACACTGGAGGCATGTGCTCCTCTAATTGCTACCCTGCCATTGGAGGTAATGTTGAATTCTTGGGTTTCCTTCACTATAATTTCCAGTTTTTCTTTGGTATGGACGGAACTCTTTTGCCTGCTATTTTAAGATCATTAAAATGCATGGAGTAAATTGTCCTGTTTTGGTTCTAACTTCCAAGCTCCCTCCTTTCTAGTTTTTCCCCCTTTTGTTAGCTTTACTATCGTGTTCCTAAAAGTTACTAGACGAGTGCCACTTCAAAGCATTAGATGTGCTTTTTGACTTACAAAAATTCTAAGGGCTGGGCGGACTGGCAGATGCTACTGTGGTTTCTTTCTATGTACTTACTGGGGTCTGTTTTACTATTTCATTTCATGTCATTTGCATATGTCTCTATCATTAAGGTTTCAAAGGTTTGTCATCGCTGCTGCCATATCTCAATTTGACTTCCATAGGATGTTCTGGAATTTATCATTTTGCTTTACATGGAGTTCTGGGAATAAGGTCGTAATGTTTCATAGAATAATTCCTATTGTCTATTGAAGTGTTTGGTGGACTGTGATGAAAGTTTTGGTTTTTCTTCATCAGCAGATCTAGCTCTCGTGAAATATGAAGTTTGAGACGAAGTTTTTTTTGGGGTTAACCTTTGGTAAGAGAGTAGGGGGTAAAAGTTAGGTTTTTTAAGGATGTAGATTCACTTCAATTTCCTATGGTTTCAAAGGTTGGTCACCACAGCTACAAGATCTCTCTATTTAGCTTATGTGGAAAGGATGTTCCGGAAATAAGGTTATGCTGATGTAGTGTACTTTGTCTGTTGTAAGTGTTCGGTGAAAATGTTCAATTATTTAAACAATATTAACTGATCCATCCAGCTCCTGTAGAAGTAAAGATAGAAATATATGCGCCTATGCACAACTTTTTTGAGATAGGGAGGTAAAAGTCACATCTTTTAGAATGGAGATTCATTTCAAAAATTTTCAAATCCGCAATAGTAGTTGTTTCTGTAGGAGCTTATTAATTCATGATGTCTTTCTCAGACTTGTTTTCTCTTAGCTAGATGTTTGTAACGTCTTCATCTGCACACCATTTTTCAGTACTCCCTCCCTATTTTTGGAGATGGATGGTCATTGACGACCTTTTTCCTTTTCAAACTCTTGTTTATTTCAATTCATGACGTGCTAGAATTTTATAATCTCCTCTATCATGGTTTCTTAGGAAGAGATTTAATTACCAGTCTTTTTTTTTGGTGAAATTTTCTACTATTCACTCTTGGAAATTCTGTTGTTTTCGTCTTTTAGCTTGTGCAATTATTCTGGCTTTCAATCTTCTCTGAGAACCAGTAGCTGATTTGACATCTCTGTCTCAGGTAAGGGGGAAGATCGGCGACTTCATAATGGGAGTTTTTGCTGTGTTTCAAGGTATGAGTGTGTTTGTTGGTGGTTTTGAGAATCGTAATTGCATACGATCTGCATGTTGTACATCTTTCAAGCACCATATAACTGGTGATTAGAACAATATCCTGAGTTTGTACCTGCAACAATTCAGTGTTCTATTGTCTGCGATACAGAAAAGATTACTTGTTTATATTGTTTGCTTATGTAGCTTTATGGTTGTTTCTCTGCTAATGAAATGTTGATAATGCTGTAATTGTTGTTCTTTTTTGTTTTATTGCACCTTAGATCTGGATTTCAGTTTCCTTGAGATGAATCCCTTTACTCTGGTGAACGGGGAACCATACCCATTGGACATGCGAGGAGAGTTGGATGACACCGCTGCATTTAAGAATTTTAACAAGTATGTCCAAGAGTTGCTTTTGTGCGTGAAATGACATCCAATTTTTTTGGGATATTGTTTCTATTCTGTTAACATCTCGTCTCCTGCTGTATTTGCTTTCAGATGGGGTGATATTGAGTTTCCTTTACCTTTTGGAAGAGTCTTGAGCCCAACTGAGAGCTTCATTCACTCGTTGGATGAGAAAGTAATTCATCTGTACTTCTGATTACATAAGGCTGTAATATTTTCTGATTAATACTGCTTAATTATCTGAAGTGGAACATGGTTACTTTTGGATGGTTTGCGCCTTCTCTAGGGTCTTGCAAATTGTCTGGGCAACAGCAGAAATATGTTTTATCCTTTCGGGTTCCCTTTAGACTTCATGAAAAATTTCTCCTAAAAATGGTGTTATATCAATGAAAACAAGGAAGGTAGTTTCCCCATTGTAGTCGGTTAATTTTTGCTAGAGTATTATATCTGTTAATCATCGACATGTCAAGTTCTCTTATTGGAGTGAAGTTTGTTTCTTTCAAATGAAAACCAGTATGTTAAACCTGGTCAACCATGGAATGAATTCTCTATTCTATTTCTGTTCTCCAATATTTGTTTGTTTATCAGTGATCTGTCTTGCTTCTGCTTACTCAGTGGCCGTGTCACAGCGAAGTGCCTTTTGTTTGGTAGCTAATGATTTGGTTTACTTGGCAGACGAGTGCTTCTCTAAAGTTTACTGTTTTAAATCCAAAAGGACGAATCTGGACAATGGTAGCTGGTGGTGGTGCAAGTGTAATATATGCAGATACTGTGAGGCTTTATCCCTCTTTCCCTTTTTCTTTGGTCAACACCTTCAACCTCCGCACTTGCTTGTTTCCTGTTATGAGTGCTGATCAACTTATCTGAAACTATGATAGGTTGGGGACTTGGGATATGCATCTGAGCTCGGAAACTATGCTGAGTATAGTGGAGCTCCCAATGAGGAGGAAGTTTTGCAGTATGCTCGAGTAGTGATTGATGTAAGCAATTATGCATGTTTTTCTTAATCTTGGTGTAGATGCAAGGGTATTCTTAAACAATTTTCATCTTTGTTTTTCTGATTTGTGTATCTGGCGATCTTTCTTGATGCTCTGGCAGTGTGCAACAGCTGATCCCGATGGGCGAAAGAGAGCTCTACTGATTGGAGGTGGTATTGCTAATTTCACTGATGTTGCTGCTACTTTCAATGGAATTATTCGGGCACTGAGGGAGAAGGTTTGTTAATAATCAATGTTTAATGTTTCATTTTCTTTTTTCGTATGATCTGTAAAGTGATGTTTGTTTTGCGTCCCTCTCTTTTGAAAATGGGTAGGAATCCAAGCTAAAAGCTGCGAGAATGCACATATACGTTCGAAGAGGTGGTCCTAACTATCAGACGGGATTGGCCAGAATGCGAGCTTTGGGTGAGGAATTGGGAGTTCCCCTTGAGGTACAAAATCTCTGTTAACCCTGAATGCTGCTTTTTCTAAGGTTCTAACTCAGTGATTGAAACGTACATGTTTAAAAAAGAATGGGATGATGGGGCAGACAACCTTGTGCAAGACTTGAGTCGTTGTTGTCTTTGTTGCTTAGTGTGTGTGTGTGTGTGTTTTAAGCATATTGGAAATTGGAACATTGGGGTTAACATGGCAGTGCTTCGTTGTTAGATGAACTCTTGGTCCTTGTATTTTCAGCAAATAAGATTCTTTGTCCCATTTTCTGTATTCGAGCAGTTTGTTAGGCTCTTGACAAAAAACTTTATTAAAAACTAGGGTTCATACGATTGAACTTGTGATATTAACAAGTGGGACACTTTTCAAAAAAAAAAAAAAAACAAGTGGGACACAATTGGTACCCAGATGTTTGGGAGATAGAATCTCCTCTCAAGTGGTTGTGTGTCATTGATCTTCAAACCATTACTGACTCTTACTTTGTTGTTGTAGGTATACGGACCGGAGGCTACAATGACCGGCATCTGTAAGGAGGCAATCGAATGTATTATGTCTTAGAAAGAAGAAACTGGAATATATATTCACAATTTTATACCAGTTTGTGATTGAACTAAGCCCCTAGAAAAGCATGCTGATCATCCATTAACACAACACTCCTTACTTTGAGAGAATGGGATTTTGGTTTTCGAACAAGGGTTTTAATGTTGTTTCATTAATTGTGAATTTGTGATCATCATTTTGTAATGACTGGCATCTCACATGTAAACTTGGAAATCTGAAAATTGGAGGGATCTTCCCATGTTTGCTTGTGTTTCAGAACTCGAAATAAGTGTCTAATTTACGTACAACAAATAAGGCAATATACAGTGGAGTATATTTTTTTCGTTCAGCGAATTTAGCCCTAACCGTAACCGACCTTGTGTGTTTAAGAATTCAGGCGATAGACCTTTTGGTTTCCGCTAAAGTTTTTAAGTCTCTTTCACCGTGGGAAGTAATTACCTCAAGTGGATTTGCGGAACGTGATTCATGTGAAGGATTTGGCTATGGAGCGAAGATACTAAACATCAAACTAGATCCACAACACATACATATAATATATTATATACATTATCGAACGTCTTGTCTCTGCTTCATTAGTGACAACTCACCTAGAGCTTTGGTCTTCACAAAACTGGTGATTCATGTGATCCATATTATTCATTGTTGGCCTGAGACAGAAAAATCTTAGTTTGTCATTAGTTAAATCATACCGTAAGTGTAACTATAACCATAATTAATCTCTGACTTTGCGAGAATATATAAGAAATAACACTTGTATCTATCTTTACATACACCAGCAAACACGAGAAAAACCCGCAAAAGAAAAAAGAACAATGACTTGACATTGCCAGAATCCCAAGTGAAGAAAACGAATTAAATGAATGCACGGATGCATGAAACCTAATCAAATCAATTGACATCATGTGATTGTTGGTTTAGCAAGTTACGTAAACGTAATAATCAGATTTAACTTCAACTATTAATTTGCCTGATTAACGATGTTCATATAGAATTTTTCAATCCAAAAATTGAGGAGCTACAACTAATAACCTGATCAATTTATATACTAAGGTACCATTTGCATTTAGATCACCGCAAAACATATAGAGAGCTATTTAAGCAGTTAGTTAGCGATTTGATCCCCTATGATGGCTTCTCTAATGAGCCAAGCAACTTTTCACTTGGAATTTAGACCCAAAATCATCATTAATCAATCATTTCCATCTTCAAATGTAATCTCATCAGCTTCCCAAAATTCTACTCCGTATTTTTGGACACCATTGAGTACTACAACAAGGGAAGAGATACCGATTCGGCGATCCGGAAACTACCCCTCTCTCAACTGGGACTTCGAGTACGTGCAGTCACTTGAAAATGAGTTCACGGTACGTAATTTTCTCATCCTTATCGATTTTATATGAACCATTTTTTATGTACCAACCGTTAATTACACAATAAGTTGGGCCGTTGGAATGATGCCTGTATGTTGTTATGGAGATTCCGCAATGCACTGATATAATTACCCCTAGTATAAAAAGAAAACAATTTATTGTATTAAAATAATTCATTGACCGAAGAGAGCATATGTTTGTGTGTGTGTGTGTGTGTTTGTAATTTGTGCAGGGATTAAGGTACATCAAGAGACGTGATTTGCTGAAGGAGAAAGTTAGAAGAATGCTGGATGAGGAGGAGGTGGAGCCATTATATCAGTTGGAAATGATTGACGTTTTGCAAAGGCTTGGAGTTTATTATCACTTCAAAGACCAGATCAACTCAATTTTAAGTGCAATTCATAAGGAGATGATCAATGACCTCTTGAATAGAGGTAATTTTGTTCCAAATGGAAAAGATTTGTATGCAACAGCTCTAGGATTTAAACTCCTGAGACAACATGGTTTTCCTTTGTCCGAAGGTGCGTATATTCGATCAATTCTCTTGGAACATTCCTCATCGGAGTCTTCCATTCACGAAACATTTTAATTTAATTTCTATCATGTTTTAAGCTCTTTCTTTGTTCGAAAACTCATTAATTTTTTTTTTTTTTAAGATACAGAGATATTTGATAGGTTCAAGGACGAGGAAGGGAATTTTGAGGCATATCATTGCAGTGACATGAAAGGGATGCTTCAATTGTTTGAAGCTTCCTTCCTTTCAACAGAAGACGATACAACTTTAGAATCAGCAAGAGATTTTACAGCCAAACAACTCCAGAAGAGTATTGAAGATACAAGAGTTATAGCATTAGACCAAGAACTATTTTTGTTGGTCCAACATGCCCTAAAGCTTCCTTTGTGGTGGAGAGTGCCAAGGGTAGAGGCGAGGTGGTTCATAGACCTGTACGAGAAAAGATCACACAAGAATGATATTTTTCTTGAACTTGCCAAATTAGACTTTAATATTGTCCAAGCAACGCATCAGAACGACCTCAAATTTGCCTCAAGGTTTGTAGAGCTCATTTATTCTAGATCAAAACTCAAAAGTAGTTTAAATGGTCTCTTATTTTCATCATTGAATCCATTATGACCATTTATTTTTAAAATGGTTCAAATCAATCATTTTTTCAAAAATAAAAAATAAAATACATGTGGGGTCGTTTGTCAAATAATTTGAATCTTTTGATCCAAATCATAATCAGCATAGAGTAGTTGGAAAAAAAAAAAATTGTTCTAATCATGTTGAAGCTTTTTGCTTCTGCATCCAGTGGTGGAGTTAGGTTCCCGCTGCGGTGCTCGCCCCCTTGTCAGAAATTTTTGTTAATAGATGGTTCAAAATTGTTAATGTAAATAAATTACTTTTGGTATTTTTTCCCTCCAAAATAAAATTCTGGTCATTTCGCTCATACAATTATAAAATCTTAACTCCGTCACTGTCTGCATTGAAATTTGACAAATTTAGTTGCATGTGATTTGGACCAAAAGATTTGATTTTGACCTATGGGTCTTGTATCTTCGGAAAAAGAAGGGGGGTGGTTCACTCTAAGAACCATTTTAGCATCGATTGCACCATTGATCATTTTGATTTCCATTTGTACAGGTGGTGGGAGGGTACGTGTTTGGGAAGTAAGCTAAATTTTGCGAGGAATAGATTAGTTGAAAATTTCTTTTGGACAATAGGAGTAAACTTTGAGCCTCAATACAGCTATTTCAGAATCATGGCTACTAAGGTCAACGCTTTGATTACAACAATAGATGACGTTTATGACGTTTATGGCAGTTTGGATGAATTGGAGCTTTTTACGAATGCCGTGGAAAGGTTAATTACTCTCCAATAACATCTATTTTTCATCCCGTTAAAAAGAAACACTTAAATTTGAGAAAACAAAATATTTTAATGTTAGGACTAAGGGAGTAGCGTGTCATCATTCCGACATACAAATGAGTAGTTGGAAAAGTTTTTATTCGCTTTGATAAATATATATGGTCGAATTTAGGTGGAATGTTGAAGCGATGGATGATCTTCCAGACTACATGAAGATTTGCTATATGGCAATGCATAACGCTACTAATGAAATGGCTTACGATGCCCTAGTGACACAAGGCATCCATATCGTTCCATACCTTCAAAAAGTGGTAATTAATTTACATTATACTCCTAACATGATTTATTTATGACTATATCAGGCCCAAAAAAAAAAAATATTCCATAGAGTTTTGATATTTGTACTAGCTACAAACAGTGCAAATTTTAAAATCTAATGTGGACTATTTTTTAGGTAAGATAGAGTAGAAACTCAATGTTGGGAAAAATGAAATGAAATAAAAAAATGGTGCAATTGAGGAATGTAACTTCAGCGATCTATCGTCTTTCTTTTGGGAGTTAATTCTAACTTTTGCATTGAATTTTGGTTTTAGTGGGCGGATATATGCAAAACCTATTTGCAAGAAGCAAAATGGTACCACAGCGGCTACATACCAACCTTGGAAGAGTACATAGGCAATGCATGGATTTCAATTTCAGCTCCTGTAATACTTGTTCACGCTTATTTCTTCATCAGTGATGATACAACAACAATTACTAAAGAGGCATTAGAATCCCTGCACCCATACCACAATCTAATCCGTTATTCAGCCATGATTTTGCGCCTTGCTGACGATTTGGGAACATCTTCGGTATGTTTTACTTTGTTCGTGAAATTTAAATTTAATTTACGCTTAGAACACGTATTTGATATATTATGATAATATTTGTAGGAAGAGCTGAGACGTGGGGATGTACCGAAATCAATACAGTGTTACATGAATGAAAAGGAGGTTACTGAGGAAGAAGCTCGGGAGTACATCAAACTATTGATCAGTGAAACATGGAAGAAATTGAATAAAGAACGAGTTGGACATAATTTGCCTTTTCCTGTACAATTTGTAGAGGTCGCAGTGAATCTAGGAAGGATGGCACAATGTATGTACGAGTATGGTGATGGACATGGTCATTCCAATCCACAGACAAAGGATCGGATCCGGAGGTTGTTGTTTGATCATATTATTGTTTGATAATTCATAGGTGAGACTTTACGAAATTTATGTAACTAATATATATGTAATAATTGCGGGTGCGAGCGGATTACTCCTAACCTGATCTCGTGTTTTTTACTCTTATCATTCTATCTAACCTTTTATCAACGTATACTTATTATTTTTCCTTTTTGAAGATTTAAGAACTCATGTTACTGGATAAATAATACGGAATTAGTAGAACTGATCATACAAAAACTGATGACTAATTTTATGAAAGTAATAAATTAATCCAAATTTGTTTGAATCAGTGTGTGAGAAAATATTTTTTCCGATATGGGACTGTCGGGAGGATGACGAATTAAGCATATATACGTGGAGATTTGGCCTCCACTAAATTGGTGATCCATATGATACATGTGATTCATGGTTTGCCGACATAAATATTTTTCCTCTGCATGTTTTTATTAAGAGTATCATTAATTGGTACGGTTGAGCAGTAGATAAAGAAAAATGATAAAAACCCTACTTAACAAAGACGTGACATGACCAGAATTACAAGAAAAAGTACTTATTACTCGAACTGACTCTATAATTTTGGGATGGTAACAAATTTCCGTACTCTTTAACTGACACCGCTTAGGAGGAATAAACTCGTGATTAAGTTAACAAATAACAATATTCAAGATAATAGATTTTGAGATCAATTTACTTATTAACAGCTCTCTATTGCTTTCAAATATCGAAATAGGACAACTTACTTAATTACTCATGACCTCTACAAAATTTAAAGTTCAATGAAATTATGTAGTCAAATACTCATTTTGTTTCCAAATTATTGTCTACTGTAGTTTGGTTTTTCTTTTCAGCATAAATTGAATTAAAAATTAAAATCCGAGTTCAGACAATAATTTTGGGACAGAGAGAATATGAAATATGAATAAATTTTATACCAAATGCATTTGTGCATGGAATGGAACCTCATCAACAAGATAAAGAACTCATATGATTATTCATTCACGTTTATCTCTTTCCCTTCAAAAAGAAGAAATCGATTTAAACAAAGGCTAGCATCCATGCATGTCTCCAGCCAGATGTTAGGTTGGATTTGGTTGGCTCAAAGGTGTAGTCACGATCTCTCTTTCCCTTCTAGAGAAGAAACCGCTATAACGATAGCATTTCCTTTGTTTTCCAATAAAAGAAAACTTTCCCCTAACATTTGTGATGTGTTTCTAAACCTAAGCAAACGGTGACAACTAAATCAATGGACCCTATATTCTTAATACTCTATTAATTTTATTTTATTTTATTTTTTGATGATCTGAATGGTTTTAGACCTTTGATTTCATATCTTGAATCGATATATGATGAGATGATCCCCTTCCAATAATCTGTACGTAGACAACTCCACCAATCTCTTGAGTTTACTTGCAAGGTAGGAAATTAGTACAAACACTAGAAATGGCTCAAAATTTTCACGGCACCAGCTCATATATATATAGTTGTACAACGCTGTTCTTAAGTTTGAAAGATTCTGCGGTAAGCATCTGTTTTGGTACGAGAACCATACATTAGCAAGTTCTATGTTATGACATTTCGATATTTAGACTAATCTCATGTTAACAACGACTACATCAATGTATTCTTTCTTGTGTATGTGAAGTACTCCTTTTCCAGTTTGAATTTTTATTTTTAGTACGAATTATGTTAAAAATGAAAATGAAATTAGACCGTAATTTTGGAACAGAGAATACTATAAAATAACAAAAAAATTTTAACATTATCATAGAGTAATTGCACTTTGAAAACTAATTTGGGTCTATCCATGCTTTGAAAACTTACACTGAATCTTCTATGTAAATTACACAGAAATTTGAATCTTCACTTTTGAAAACTAAATTGGGTTTATCCCTGCTCTTTTCTTTCTTTTTATACCATTCTAAATGGGATTCGATCTGCAAGTCTTAAAGGAGGCTTACTTATACTCCCTCCAGTCTTTATTATAAGACATTTTGATTTCGTCTTAAATTTTACTTAAAATGTCATTTTAATCAAAATAAAACCTTAAAAATATTTCACAATTATTAGGAGAACACAACTAACACGAAAATATATTTTTAAGATTTTTTTCCCAATTAAAAAGACATTCTAGATAAAATCTTGAACGAAATCAAACTACCTTATAATAAGGACCGGAGGAGTACTACACAAGCCATGACCCATCCCTATGATTCTAATTTTTCGGTGCATGCAAAAACCTCATTATTAAATACAAATTATATTAGCCACATATATGAGAGTAAACATTTATATATACGTCTATTGCCACGTACAATTTCAAAGTTAATTATAAGAGAACAAACAGTTTCTTAATGGCTGGCCTCTTCAGCCAAACCCAAACCACTTTCTATAATGGAATCAAAATAAGAACACTTCCTTCTTTCAATGCATCATCAGATTTTGATATTTCTATTAACTTTCCTTCGGTTTCTAAGCTTAAGGGAATACAACAGCTGATCCCATCAAGGCGATTTGGAAACTACCAACCTCCCCATTGGGATTTCCATTTTGTGCAGTCTCTAAAAAATGAATCCACTGTAACCTTCTTATTCCTCAGTCTTCTTCTTCCTCTTGTTGGTTTTGTTTCTTTCAATATGATTAGTACTTTAGTTAGCTCGTTAATTAAGAAGTTAAGTGTGATAAGACTATCGTCCTAGGGATTTAATTTTTATCATACTTTTATACTATTTTATTTATGCGATCAAAATTTCATGTTCTTTCTAACCTGAAATAATTGTCTGATTTCATATTTCAAAGTGTCAATAATATAAAATATAAAAATTTTAAATTTGGACAATTATTTCGAAACAGAGAGTATAAATTTTTTGACGGAGGGCCAAATTAAATTTCATGAGATGCGCAGGATAAAACTTACGTATGTAGATTTCACACGCTCAAGGAAAAGGCGAAAATGGATCTAAATGACGAAATGGATCCACTAAATCAGTTGGAGTTCATTGAGGACCTGCAAACACTTGGAGTTTCTTACCACTTCCGACACAAAATTCAATCAATTTTAAGCACCATTTACGAGAGCAACTACAAAAACAGCGGCAAGATTCTGCCGAACGGAGAAGATTTGTATGCAACAGCACTTGGGTTTAGACTCATGAGACAACATGGTTTTGAAGTGGTACAAGGTAAATCATGCATGTTACTGTCTCCGTCCCATAATTATTGTCCAGTTTGAGTTTTCATTTTTAGTTTAAATTGTACTAAAAGTAAATCTCAAACTGGACAATAATTTTGGTACTGAGGGAGTACATTGTTTCTTGTTCTTCACTTAAATGAATAGACGAGTATGTTATGCCCTTAATTTGCAAGGAAATTCCATTCTTTTTTAGTTCGTTGTCTATCTCACTTACTGTATATGAACGATATATTATATGGCTATGTTACAGATGTTTTTAATTGTTTCAAGGACGAGAAAGGGAATTTCAAGGCCAACCTTTGTAAGGATATAAGAGGGATGCTTCAATTGTATGAAGCATCATATTTTGAAAGAGGAAATGAGAGGACTCTAGAACTAGCCAGAAAATTTGCAAGAAAACATCTCAAGAAAAGCCTTGAAGAGAAAGAAATATTGGATCTACAACTTGCTTTGCTAGTGGAACGTGCCCTAGAGCTTCCATTACATTGGAGAGTGCCAAGGGTAGATGCAAGGTGGTTCATGGACTTGTATGATAAAAGAGTAGGCAACAAGAATTCATATTTGGTTGAATTTGCCAAATTGGACTTTAACCTTGTCCAAGCAACACATCAGAACGACTTGAAAGACTCGTCAAGGTTCAAAACTATTACTCTCTTTCTCCTAAAACAAGAATTTTATGCCTCTGATCATTTCAGTCTAAAAAATATTGACTCTTATCATGATGTTGATTTGAGTGAGTTACTGAAGTAGTCATTTAATTTCGAGGCCCGTTTCTCTTTCGTCAATCGTTCATTCATTATTTTATATCAACCCTCCATTTTTATTTATCACTATAATAAAGGATAAACGAATGATCTTGGGGGAAAAAAAAAACACAATCGAGATTTTACTATATGGAACACGTGAAACCTAAATTTTAATTGACCAAACTCGCCATTTGTACTTGGTTGTAATGAAATATTATCTCCTTCCGGAATAATTGTCTTGTTTGGATTTTCATTTTCAATTAAAATTGTACTAAATGTGAAAATTCAAATTGATCTGGATAATTGTTTTAGAACGGATAGAGTATGAAATTAATAGATAACTGATATGAAACATTTTGATGACCATAAAAGAAAGTAGATTGAACCTTGAAGATTTATGACTCTGTGAGCAATTCATTCTCCTCTTTATGGATCCAAAAAGTGTAAAACTTAAATCCATTTTGCAAATGACTGTGATTTAACAGGTGGTGGGAGATGACTTGTTTGGGAAGCAAGCTGGATTTCGTAAGGGATAGATTGGTAGAAAATTTCTTCTGGACAATAGCGGTCAACTTTGAGAACGAATCCTGTGAAGGCTCATACTTCAGAATAATGTCAACGAAGGTTAACGCTTTGATTACAGTGATAGATGACATTTATGATGTTTATGGCACTTTGGACGAACTGGAACTTTTCACTTCTGCGGTTGAAAGGTACGTAATTAATCATATGTAATAAGTATCCATCCTATCATCCAAAAATGCCGGACAATCATTTTGTAACAAAAAATATTAGTTCCATTTATTTGCATATAGAGTTTAATGGAAGAATTTAAATTTTCAGGTGGAATGTCGACGTAATAGACGAACTTCCGGGGTACATGAAGATTTGCTATCTGGCCCTTCATAATACCATTAACGAAATTGCTAACGATGCCATGAAAGAACAAGGTGCCCTTATCATTCCATACCTTAGAAAAGCGGTACACAAACCTTCTACCAAAGATCAATATATATTGTTCAATCTATTAATTAACTAACTTATGAATCTTTTTTGATAGAGATGGAAAAAAAAAAAAAAGGTCTGAATTCATGGGACTAACTTAATTGGTTTAGTGGGGTGATTTATGCAGATCCTATTTGCAAGAAGCAAAATGGTACCACAGTGGCTACACACCAAATCTGCAAGAGTACTTAGACAATGCATGGGTTTCAATATCGGGTCCTCTAATACTTGTTCATGCTTATTTCTTAGTTAGTACTCCAATTACAAGCAGCGCTTTACAATCTTTGCATCCGTACCATAACATAATTCGTTATTCAGCCATGATTTTGCGCCTCGCTAATGACTTGGGAACATCAAAGGTATATATATGATGACAACTTTATATTGACAGTTTTTACTGGAAAAAATAATGTTATTTAGAATACTAAAAATTTGATTGATTTGATGTTTGTAGGAAGAGCTAAAACGTGGGGATGTACCGAAATCAGTGGAGTGTTACATGAATGAAACAGGAGTTTCTGAGGAAGAAACTAGGGAGCACATCAAACTGTTGATCAATGAAACATGGAAGAAATTGAACAAAGAAGGAGTTGGAGTTGATTTACCTTTTTCCGGGAAATTCGTGGAAGTGGCGGTGAGTTTGGGGAGGATGGCGCAGTGTGTGTATGAGTATGGCGATGGACATGGTCATTCCAATCCCCAAGCTAAAGACCGAATTCAGGCATTGTTGTTCCAGCCGATTGTTGTTTCTTCTCATGTTGGAGATTCTGTCACACATCTAGTTAAGTACATAAATTAGGTTGGATTGCCATCAAAAAAATATATATATACTTTGCATTTAATTTTGATATTTGTGATATTTTTTGTATAAATATTAAAGTTCAATGTAGAATAATTTTTTTTCTAGGACGGATATAGTATAATTAAAAAGAAAAGTTCAGATCTATATATAAGCAATTTTATTTTGTTGGTTAATGTCGCATATTCAATAGTCATCTCTAAGTCTAATGTATGTGAAATTTTAAGAAATCACTAGTTCTTTCATATTGCCTTCATATCATTTATTACCTGATCAAGGTCCAAAAAAATATATCCTTTTCTCCGTCCTTCGAAAATTGTCATTTTTGTATTTTAATTTTTGTACAAATTGTACTTAAAATAAAAGAATGATTCTTTCTCTTTCTTTTTTTTTTCTTCATGAATGACACTTTTTCTGGAACACGTATAAAATAATTAAAAAATTATGATAAAATTTTTTCCCAGACAGTCGTTCCCATTTTATCGGATGTGCCCGAAGGGACCCCAGGCACTCATTTTGCTCTTATGTTCCCGTCAGCTTTTAGGTGTTGCGGCTACTCAATTTAATACTATTTTCCACAACATAAAATATATTATCAAATCCTAAACAAATATAGACTACAAGTTATAGTGAGAACAAATCTGGATTCATCCATGAATCCAAATCACACATTCAACAAGATTCTTCTCTATAATTATGCTATGAACGAACGTATTTTAATATCGCATCCCAATAAGTATTTTTCGTTTCTCTTCTCGAATTGATCAAAGTCTATACATCCGGCAGCTTAGTTTAAAAGAATAAAATAATTTGATTCAAGATCGGAGTTTATAAAATCTCTGTGCCTCAATAGTTAACTTTCCTGGATAGTCGTATATCAAGATTGCTACAAAGATAAAGATTCCCAATACCCGTGTCTCTGGACCTGAGAGTATCGCTTTCGATCCAACCGGCAGTGGTCCATATACTAGTGGTTCTGATGGGCGAATACTGAAATAGGACCAAATCCAAAACCGTTGAATTACTTTTGCGGTTACCACTTCGATTCGGACTAGATGTGAATGATCTCACGACAACACCTTAATGGAAGCCAGATGCAGACCGTTGGGACTGGATTTTAATAAGAGAACCAGCAAGTTCTCCATCCGCGGATGCTTATAGGATTTTACTTGTAATTGGCTCTAAGGGAGGAGTAGCCACGCAACTAGCCACTTCAGCCCAGGACTTTCCTTTTCAATTGAGGAACAATGTCGTTGTCGACCAAGCTAATAATCTCGTCTACTTCACCGACAGCACCGCAAGATTCCCACGTAAAGATTATGAGTCTCTAATCTCCACAAGAGACAACATCGAAAGGTTGTTATGTTCATCCTAGACCAAGAGGTGTGAGTTCTTGCAAAAGGTTCATGTTTCCCAGTGGGGGGTGGCACTCAGCCAACGCGGTGATTTCATTTTAGTGACGGAGACTAGCAATGGTAGAGTCTTGAGATATTGGCTTCGTTCAGGACTGAGAAAATTGACTGATTGAGTTATTTGTACAGCTTCCGGGTAATCTGGACAACATCAAAACGGAAAGATCGTCTGAAGTGCCGCAAGATCCTATTGACGCATTGTCGAGACATACCAGCCATGTCCATGAATATCACTGATCCTTATGGATTGGTTCTATGGTAGAATCTACTATAGTGAGATTGAGAATTTAAAATATGATTACTATGTTGGTAGGACATTACGAATGACATTCTAGATTTTCAAAAATACTTGAATCGATTTCCAATATATGTGGATTGTTTTTGTTAATTTCTCCATTTTATATAATTTTAGTATTTCGGTTTTAGGTCATTAACTCTTGACAATTGTAATTTCTTTGCTCTTTTCCTACAAGAGAAAAGAAAGTTGGTTTCCTCTATAAATTTAAATAAAAGTACGGATTGAAAAAAATCCCCCTTTTTTTTCTTTTTTTCTTTTTCTTTTCTATGGTACAAACTCCTGTTTTCTAACTAGCTAAATGTATAAATTAGTTTTATGTTTAGGTTGAAATATAACGTTAGTAATACATACTAGTTCATATGCTATAAGTCAAATAGTTTGTTATCATAGTTTCGAACCTAATATAACTGTTTCTATTATTACTCGACTTTGATTTCGCAGGTCCAAATACTGTTATCATATTTTGTTACGCTAGTAATGTTCAATATACTTTGAAATTTATATAAATCAATTTAAATGCATGTAGTGAGATACTTTTTGGTCCACTTGTTAGAGTCTTATTACTTCTATTGTTTCCCCTTGTACAAAAAGTATCATATTTTATACTTCCATATTTATGACTCTATAATTTAAAACACTTTCTTTAACATATATAACTAAATTTCAACACTTCCAAATATTGTGTTCTTGACTTCACCGTAATGTAGCAGAAATTTTTTTATACCCATTTCCATAATGATTTTGATCTATTGATTTATACCATTTTGCCTCCTTTTCTTCATTAAAAAATATATAGTACCAACATTTGAAATTGAAATGCTTATTCCTTGAAAAAGTGAACTGGACTGGCAAATCTCAAACAACATTTACCAATGCGATCCACTGATATAAACTATGTTACTTTGTCTTACACTTCTCTATATCCCAAACTATATAAAACCAATTTCAAACAAACTAGAAACCCATTTTGTATGTTTTAAATGATGGTCCAAAGAAGGCCGAATCATAGTTGGGCCAGAAATCTTCAAAATAAAAAGATAGGCCAGAAAGACTTGTTTCCACTTTAGGCTGGTCGAACCTTTCTTTTTCTAGAAAAAATATTTTTTATTTCTCTTCTTTTTAAACAAAGAAGTTTTAAAATCTAAAATCTAAAATCTTAAAAAATTGTGAACTGTATAGTGTAAAATCCCAATTACATTTTCTTATACTTGCCCGATTTAACTGTATGAAGAGAAGCCACCAATGTGACCCATCTTGTTATAATGCCATTGTCGCCCCCACAATTCGTTGCAAAATGGCTTAGTACTCTACAAATTATTTTCTGTTGAAGAACTTATTGAGTAGCAAAGTTTTTAGAAAAAAAGAAAGGAAAAGATGAAGAATTATGTCATTAAATTGAGGACTATGTTTATTTTTCATCTGTCTGATTGAGCATTTCATGATCTAAGAAAGCCGGACTTTCTACTCAAGAAAAAAGTATTGGTTTCACAAAGAGGGGGGGAAATGATATGGTAAACCACTTTTTCATCTCTTTAACAAAAAAAGAAATTGTGAAGACATGACATATAAGCACAATCCAGAGTGCTCGGAACTCTGAAGAGCTGAACTGGAATTTGATTGGGTTTTGCTGACACAATACATCAAATAATTTCGCAATTTGGCATCCAACCCAACTGAAAATTCTTCAAGGTACTCTATAGCTCCCTTTTTATTATTTTTTTTCTCTTTTAGCTTTGGGCACTTTTTAACTATGACATTGTATATATATGTGGCCAATTTCACAATTGACCCCCCCCCCCCAAAATAAAGAAATATTAATCACGTTGTTTGTTTTTGTGTTCTTTTGGTCAATAGTGAATTAGTGATGCGGAATAGACGTGGACTCCAATTTCTCTTTTTCAGGTGCCATTTTGTGACGTGAGTTATATAGGTTTCAAATTGTTTATAAATACTATTGAGGGTAGTTGAAATTATAGCCAATTAGCCATGCCATACCACTCAAAAAACAAAAGTTTGAGGTTCTTTACACGTTATAGTGACGTTATTATTATATAATAATATTCACAATTCACTTCGTCTTAAAAAAATAATGTTCAGTTGTTATTCACTTGTACTACTAATTTTAGCACAATAAACAGAGAAATCATTTCATATTGAATATATTAGAAGGTTTATCGAATGCATTAATCTTTGTTCTACTATTTCTAGTTGATCATTCATTTAATTCAATGAATCATTCCAATTTTATCAAATATCCCGACAACAATAATGAACATTCATTTGAAAATCATAATTTCTACCAACTCAAATTAAGATTCATGTTTACTAAATTAAAACAACGTAATAAACTTCACACTTATTTTGAGATAAACGAGATATTTATCAAATGCAGGTACTGATAGATGAGCATGGTTGGGTCTTTTAATTATAAGCATTCTCAATTTACTTTCACCAATCAGCTACGAGATTCACTATGATCTTGAGTCCACGACTAACTGCACTGGACTCAAGTGTTCTTCTCGGAGGATAAATCACAAAAATAATTTTTCTTAAGAAGACCAAGGACGTCATTAGGTAAGAGGGACTTTTTTCTTCTTCATCCTTTTTTTTTTTTTTAATAAATTTCCTAGTTAAAAAGGTAGTGGTAAGAGTCATTTTCTAGTTATGATGCCCCTTCCGTTACTAGTTAGTCTAGTTTAGCATAGTTAGTTTGGCTCGCTTTTAAAGTTTATTCTAAAGTAATTATTTTGAACATCGAGTGCGTAACTTATAAAAAAAAAAAATTCTAAAGACTGATTAATTTGAACATAAATTCTAAAGACTGATTAATTTGAACATAATATATAGATGGTGCATACCAAATCACCTCTTACATTACTACCCGTTTTCATTCATTTGCTTAGAGTCGATTTCATTTTATCACAACTCGAGTTGTGTAAGAATTACGATTCAGTTATTCAACTTGAGATTAATTTTTTAAAAAGTTTTGTATGATAAGTAATACAGATGATCTAAACTGACTAAGAAATGAACAAGAAATTAATAATTAATCCAAAGTAGCGGATAAAAACAGGAATGTTCGTCAGATTGACATGATTTACATTTTTCCTACCTACTAATTAACTGATGGGAATTTGATCATTATCATTATAAAGTATCATTATTAAATCATGCATTGGTAGTGTTTGGTGATGGCAGTTTTGGACCGAGTGTGCATGGTAGGCGAGAAACAAATAACTATTCCTAGAGCTAGAGATTCATTTATCAGAATTCGTAATAGAATATTCATCCATTACCTGTTGAAGGACGCACGTCATTCACCACCAATCCTCCATGTCTTAGACGCAAAACACTCACACACACACACACACACTCGCACATAATTCCTTCATTTAATAAAATTAAATTACATTTTTCAAAAGCAAGCATAGAAATAACAGAGAAAAAAAGTTACTCTAAAAGTGACACTTCAATTGGTGTGTTATTAATAGCGATGATGTTAATTAGTATGGCTCATTTAACAAACGCAATTTGATTATAGACAAAAATAAAATTTTATAATTTTTATTTTAAAAAAATAACATACTCTAATATCTACTTAAGTAAATTGTTTCCATTCTGGAATAGTTACCTTATAAGTAACACTACCACATGATCAGAACGGTCTCAATAATTTATCTACTTGATTGGAAATGTTGGCCCTTTCTCTGCACCATCGACCTCAGGTGTTTCCCTTGCTGTTTTTTTTCTTATTTTTTTTTTCCTTTTTTTTTGGTTTTGTTTTTTGCAAATGTCCAAGGAAGAAGATTCAAGCCGCCAGATGCATCTTATATGCGTCGCAAAAGAAAAAGGAAAGAAAATGATGGCGTCTTTCCATTGTTGATCAATGAACGTATGGTCATATGAAGTCATGATTCATTAAATAAATTAATGCCAGATTTCCCCACGAGGTCATTATTTTATTATTTGTCAAATAGTTCTGAGATGTAGACTACTTAGGTTTTAACTTTGAACTCTCATTTTTAACTAAGAAGGATTCGAGTTATTATGATCAAAGTAGGTGGAATTAAATTGGTCTTAACGAACAGGAGAATATCTTAAGCAAAAAAGGGAAAAAAATTCTCTCTGAACTAAAATTTTCTTATTAATTACAACCAAAAATATATGAAACTCGAATAAATAATTATTTTGATACTGAAAAAATATAATATAATCGGTTGGTGGGTATGTCTCACATTCTTCAAACATTATTGCAAAAACATAAGACTGTCTTCTCACGTTGAGTACAACGACATACTTACCAACCGATTATATTATATTTTTTCAGTATCCAAATAATTATTTATAGATGAATATTTTTTCAGTGTACAAATTTATGTTTTCGCTTTGCCCTTCAGAAAGCGTGGAAAATATAGATGCAACTCTTCATTTCTTCTGAATAATATTGGTTACGTATCCCTTGTTGAAAGAAAAGAAGAGTGGCTCCAGCAAACACCCGAGGGCCTAGACATATAAAAGCCCCATGCAGTACGTATACTTCTGTTTGAATCAAAACGCATGGACACCGTGCATGAACTATCGAGTTAATTGCAAATTAACCTCCTTGGAACTAGAAATTGTATTTAAAATTGTACTCTCTCCCTGAATCTGTTTAATAAAAATTAGTGCTTAATTTTAAATGCTTAATACTGAATTTATACTGATTTTATGAAACAGATACGGAAAACAATAAACTAACTTTTATTATTTATATATAAGACCAGAATTAATTAGTGCTATATATATATTCTCTCTGTTTCAAAAAGAGTAATTTACATTAAATTTTGAAATTTGTATAATATTTTCCTAAGTCGCAGGAAACATATATTTAATATTGCGAATGTCTCACGAGGGTTGAAAATGCTTTTACTCGCAAGTTATGAAATCCTTGTCCACAACCACTTGGGAAGATCAATATCGATGAGTATGCCAATGTCCAGGTTATTCATTAGTAATTAGGTGCGTTAATTATAAGGGAATCTCAGTTTTATTTAATAAAATATACCAACAAAATTGTTCGTTATGCTACAAAAATGCACGAGACGACCAACCTTGTAAAAAGAAAAGCACTTGAAGAGTGGAAGTCGCGGGGTAGATTAAAAAACATTTTCCTTTAATTATTACTCTTTCTTTGTTTCAGAAAAATAACAGTCTGGATATGACATAATAAAAAACTAAAGTCACCTGAATTGTATCGATGAATTGATAATAAATAAATCTTTTTTATTAGATTTTTGAGTGTAAGTGTATCAATAAATTGTTATTGGGAACTTTAAAATCCGTAAAACTTGAATAAAATTAAATCATATATGATATGTACTCGTTTAAAATATCTGATCGGATTTTGGCGGTGGGCAGTTAGATGTATAGAAATATATGCTAATTGCGAAGTGCAAACGTGTGCTTCCAAAGAGTAATAAGAAAGTGTCGGCAGCCGTTTGAACAAGGCTAGCTGTGTTTGTTAATATGGTACTACAGTCCATGCCTTACTGTAACATATAGTATATGATAAAACTTGTGCCGACTCTTTTCGTTTCTTCCGCAATATTATTATTTAGTTAGCAGAACGTTATTTTCATATCTTAAGGTTGAGGAATTGATTATGTGGTGGTCCAAACACCAGCCTCATTAACTAATTTTAAGAAGATATTTGTTGATTTTTATTTGATTTTTTTGTTATTATTATTATTTTTTTTTGGTAACGCTGAGAGATGGGTAAACCCATTGGAGAAAGGATATATATATATATATATTTGTTGATTTAAATAAGTCTACAATTTTGAAATAACTTTTACTGTGTATTTTTTTCCTTCGTTGTTAACATATGTACTCTTTCTCTCCTGTTGTTATAGTCCAAAACGTTAAAGTTGGAGTTAGTAAAATGGATGATAAATTAAGATAGAAGAAGTAAACAGTTAAAGAACGTTAGAAATGAAAAGGACTTAACTAGGAGTCTAAACATACAATAAAAATAGTTTTTTTAAAAAAAGAAAAAAAAGAAAAAACCAATGCTACTTGGTGAGATCAATTAAACAAACAGCTCCTCAAATTAAAAATTGAGATTATTTCGAAAAGTTAAGATCAATTTCTTGAATGGAGAAACCACTGTAACTAGTGGTATACTTGTCATCACCCACATTCAATTGGGTGAGAGTATACGAAATTAATTTACCCTTAAAATAATTTATTAAACTAGTTCAATTTGAAGTTTAACCTATAGTTCATGACTAGTTGTTATTTGACCGAAAGAATTTTTTTTTTTTTCTCAGTGACAAAATTATGAGGCAATATTAAGTGAACACGTACTTCCCAGAATAATCCTCATTCAATCAAAAGATAGTAATAATAATAAATAAACATCTTCTCATTTCTAAAGTCTACCAAAATACGTATAGGTATCACCTGGATTGAAAAAAATATAATCCTTCCGTCTCATAATTATTGTCCAGTTTTGGTTTTCATTTCTAGTTCAAATTGTACTATAAATGAAATTTTAAACTGGACAATAATTTTGGGACAAAGAGAGTATATATATCAAGATCGTTGGCATAGATATAGAGTATATATTTCCGTTTGAATGATTCAGATCTTCTACGGAAACATAATTTGTTCCGCTCTTGTGTCATTAGTTTTTATTCATCCATTCATAAAGGTTCCAAGGTTTTAACGTTGCTGTAAATTGTAGTAGTAATAATCTTGACCCCGAGTATTCATTTCTTTCTTCCTCTTGATTGAGACAAAAGCAAGAAAATTCACAAATTTTGACTGGGCTTTCTTCATCTTGTTTGGTCACTTACGCAGTCATATCTAGGAGTATAATTTATTCTAATTTAAGTTGAATTGGTGAAACAAATAAATTATAATCACTTGACGACCGTGCTTTGGATCCGGTTCCCTACGCGGATTTTCTTTCTAAGCATCTCTATGGAACTACGATATTTATGTGGTTGTTTTCCCTTCTTTTATGAAAATGTAAAATTTTATATACATGTTGGAGGAATGCAAATATATTAATTTAGAAATTTATGAAAAAAATGTCCACTAAAAATAACAATCCAAACAACGTCATTGATGTTCAAGAGGTCCTAATTAATTAAGAACAAACGGTAAGAATTAAAAGTCTTAATTTCTGTCTTAATTTACAGAGTATTCATGGATTCATGGCGTACTCTCAAATTACTTTCTTGGCTGTAACACAAATATTGTAAAATATTTTGATTTGATGTAGTATTAATTTTTAATCGTTTTCTAGGAGGATAAACAAAATAATTTCCTGTATCAAAATGATTATCGTGCTATAAAAGACAATTAAAACACTCATTTGGACAGGGATCACTTCATATTTTCCATCTGCAGAGGTACAGGACAAAGCTATTTTCCATTTTTGGTGCGCTCGGATAACATGGGTGAAAAAAACGAATACACATACAGTTTTTACAGGTTCAAAAATTTTTTACAAATTCAAAGACGGTTTAAATTCAAAGATTTGGTCATAAGAGTTGAAAATTGCAAGTGGAAATTATAGAATCCAATAATATCTTCTTCAAAAAAAAAAAAAAACAGTAAATTTGTGTATATCTTTTTATATATTTTAATACCAAATCAATGTAATTAATGAATAGAGTCCTAAATCTGGGTTTGGTGAATGGGGAGGGGACAAGTTCTCCAATGTTACTATAATAATTAACAAAAATATTACTCGTATTTTCTCACCAACCTCAAGCAATATTAGCCGTCAGATTAAATCGGGTAACCATCCTAGGAGACTTTACTTGTCTCAATCACAACCACCCCCCTATTAAAAGTTAAAACACGAAATCTGCCCCCTGCCATTGAAGTTTGAACCATTTCACGCACTAATTTGGTGTCAATCAGCGTAAGTCAGGGATTTGATTGTTACAGAAAATGAGAAAACATCATAGTCTACTATCAAACTTACTATTATTTTGTCTAGTCTTAAATGATCACACAAAAAAAAAATAAAAATTTCTGAAATGCTGTCGGTTCAATGTAAATCTTGGTTGAACGATTCTTTCAGAACAATTTTTTTACTATAATTATGCAAAATAATCCACACCCTATTTAAAAGTTGTTACAGATTAATCAAGGAATTAATTGGGCTAGAGAGACATGATATTTATTTTACCTAAAAAGAAAATTCTTGTTCGTCAAACTTTCTTGGGCTCCATACCCTATAGTAGTAAATTAACAAGAAAATGAAAAGAAAACATCTCTGTAATAAACTCACAAGGCGTGTTGCTTTTACATTTAAATTTAAACCTATTATTATTTGTCAACTACTAAAAGTGATTTTTTTTTTCTCACATCGCATCTTCTTCCACATTTTACCTTTTGCTCTACATAATAATATAATTAATACGCGTTATGTAATTAAATTTTAATTTGACAAATGATTAGACATATAGCATAAACTTTTAACTGATATTACAGAAGTAAAATATCAATTAAATTACCAGGTTCTTGAAGATTAGAATCAAAATGAACATAGTTAAGTAAGTAAAAAAGAAATGATTATAATTAACTTTCTCAATCGTTACTATACTACCTTTCATCATTATTTAATTGTGCAATCAAAATCATCCAACACATTAACTATTAATAAGAATATAATACTAATAGTTTATGTTCATTATAATACTATAATAATAGTAGTAGTAAATAAATCATAATTAGGAGTGCAAAACCAAACCCCACCAACCACCCGGTCCACGTGACCAGCTTCCTTCTTAAGACAACTGAGTCTATAAATACGGCCCTAAAACCTTAAGCTAAAACTCGCAAGCATTTGGGTGCCTAATTTCTCCAAAGGTCTCACCAAAGCGCTCTCTCTCTCTCTATTCCTCCACTTTGCTGTTGGGTTCCTCTTGTCAAGGTACGTTCTTGTACCCTGTCCTCTGTAAACCCAGCCACTATTTCTGCTAGATTCTGTTGAATCTTTCTCTTACTTCCATTCTGCTCTGTTTCATCCTGTTTTTCTGCTTATTTGTCGTTACTGCGCCAGCAGATCTGAGTCCTCTATCTGCTGTACATGCGTTGAATTATACTCTCATCGAAGTCAGTTTGTCGGTTTGATGTTAGATCTGAACTGGGTTTCTTTAATTTTGCTTGTTTATGATGAATGGAGATGTTGGAGGGAAGGAGGAGTTTTCATTGTTTTTGATGAATTGCTCTTTATGTAATGCATGTAAGAATAGGAAATGCTGCTAAATACTCGAGTAAACAGTAAAAGATTGTTAATAGATCTGCTACCAAGTGGTGTTGTTGAGAATTTGTTACTTATCACTTCAATTTTAACTTGTTTGTGTGGTGGTGGCAATTTTGGTTTCTGGTCAACCCAGCTATTAGGAAGATCTGTTTTTTCATACATGATCTTCACAATCCTGCCTCTTGTTACCCGAGATTGAACTAGTCTTTGATATCAAAGTTATGATATTTTTTGTTCTGGCTACTTATATAAGCTTTGGCTGTTAAGAGCTGAACTATCACAGTTGATTTTTCATTAGGGGGGGGGGGAGGTGTGCTAATATTCAGTGCGTTTTGCTAGAAATGGGAATCCCATGTGTTTATCTTCGGTTGCTTATCAAACTAGCTTTAACTGAGAAAAAGGAATATTCTGGTATGGGTCAGTTGCATCATTGAACTAATAATGTATTCCAATATCCTCTCTTTTTGGATCTGTTTTCAAAATGTTAATATTTAGTGTTACCAATCAGTTTTGGGAGGATTATTGGACCACCTTATCTGATATGTAGTGGGTATCAGAATATCTTTACCCCCTTAGGAATATATTCCTGTAAGATCTGATCTCGTAGTTTGCTTTATTGATATTTTTTTTCCAGTGTTGTCATGTTAAAAAATATCTAAACAGAAAATCAATCTTCTTCAAGGTATTTTACGTCTTGTAATAATCCAAGATTCACTCTTTATCTTTCATGTCTTTGTTCTTTTAGCATGTAGTGTTTAGTAAGGAAGTCTCTCATTAAGTTGGTTTTTGATATTGCAGGTTTAGAGAATGGAAACCTTTTTGTTCACTTCAGAATCTGTTAATGAGGGACATCCCGATAAGCTCTGCGATCAGATTTCTGACGCAGTACTTGATGCCTGCCTTGAACAAGATCCCGACAGCAAAGTTGCTTGTGAGACTTGCACCAAGACCAACATGGTGATGGTTTTTGGTGAGATTACAACCAAGGCCAATGTAGACTATGAGAAGATTGTGCGTGATACTTGCCGCAACATTGGATTTGTTTCCGATGATGTTGGTCTTGATGCTGATAACTGCAAGGTCCTGGTTAACATTGAGCAACAGAGCCCTGACATTGCTCAAGGTGTCCACGGTCACCTTACCAAGCGCCCTGAGGAGATTGGTGCTGGTGACCAGGGACACATGTTTGGCTATGCCACAGATGAGACACCAGAATTGATGCCTCTCAGCCATGTGCTTGCTACTAAGCTTGGAGCTCGTTTGACTGAAGTCCGCAAGAATGGAACTTGCCCCTGGCTGAGACCTGATGGAAAGACTCAAGTCACTGTTGAGTACTACAATGACAATGGAGCTATGGTACCCATTAGAGTCCATACTGTTCTCATTTCCACTCAGCATGATGAGACTGTCACCAACGATGAGATTGCCAAGGATCTTAAGGAGCATGTTATCAAGCCTGTCATTCCTGAGAAATACCTTGATGAAAAGACCATCTTCCACCTCAACCCCTCTGGCCGTTTTGTGATTGGTGGACCTCATGGGGATGCTGGCCTTACTGGTCGTAAAATTATCATTGACACTTATGGTGGTTGGGGTGCCCATGGTGGTGGTGCCTTCTCTGGCAAAGATCCAACCAAGGTCGACAGGAGTGGTGCCTATATTGTTAGACAAGCAGCCAAGAGCATTGTTGCTAGTGGACTTGCTCGCCGTTGCATTGTTCAGGTCTCCTATGCCATTGGTGTTCCTGAGCCATTGTCCGTATTTGTTGATACCTATGGCACTGGAAAGATCCCCGACAAGGATATCCTCCAGATTGTGAAGGATAACTTTGATTTCAGACCAGGGATGATTTCGATCAACTTGGATTTGAAGAGGGGTGGAAATGGTCGATTCTTGAAGTCTGCTGCCTATGGTCACTTTGGAAGGGATGATCCCGACTTCACCTGGGAAGTTGTCAAGGAGCTTAAATGGGAGAAACCCAAGAATTAATTTTCCACCACAAATGTTTGACAAACATAGCTTGTAGCAACTGCTCTCCCTGAAGGTTGGCAGTATGCAGTATTTGCTTGCTCTGTGTCTTGTTCTTTCCTGTTCTAGAATGACCTCCTGAACCTTTTCCCCAGTCGGTTTTCATTGTTTGATTTATGGTTACGATTTCTTACAGTGGAAATATATGAATGTTACTAGTAGTTATTACCTACTGTTGGTAGATTGTGATATGCTCTTGCTATTTGACAACTTGTAGAGTATCAAATGTTATGCCCACTGTAATCAAATCAATATATGAAGCTGGTATCTCAAAATTCGAAAAAATGTTCTTGTTGGATATCGTTGTTTGCTAAGCACATCGTTTACTTCGTTATGAAATGACCTAAGTGAGCTATATCATTATCCCAAATTCCCTTTTAAATGCTAATTTCTTTTTCCCTTCAAGACTTGTTTTGACTCTGCTTATGTTGCTGTTCTGTTTAAGGTGATTGTTATATGTTTTTAATCACCAGCATACTAAGGATTAAGTCATCTTTATAGTACTCTACCGTAAACCTTCATTTGAATGAAGGTTCAGTTTGCACTATGATAGTGTTACAGATAGTTTTAGAATCATGCACCATAAATGTAGTAAATACAAGGCTGAATAACATCACTTGTTCCATCAACAGGCAAATTATATACAAAGTTGCTTACAGAACTTTTATATACATACGAAAAAAAGATTAAAACGAGTCATTTACTTGTGAATATTGAGCCACAAACAACCAATATCAACATTTCAGTTCTTCACTGATGAATTCAGTCCTTAAGCAGTTGGATATGAAGAATCCATGGCAATTCCGCAGAGGCCTTCCTTAGCAGCAATGCCACGCTGCATTCTGATGTATCCGCTTTCACCCCAACTTTCACCCCACGAGTTCTTCACGAGCCAATACTTTGTGCCATCAGAAGCGGTTCCATAACCAACCGCAGTAACACCATGATCTAAGTTGGTTCCACAATCTCCTGTGAAAACACCGCTGATGTAAAATTGGAATTGCATTCCACTGGCATCGATGGCAACTGAAACCGGCTGATTAGCCACTGCCTTTTGAAGTGCATCTTCATTGTTGACGGGGACTTTCTCATAGCCAGTAATCTTAGCTGCGTGAGATGCTTCTTTAGTCTTGCTGCAGGTTCCATCAGCTGCAGTGTAAGGGTAAGTGGCCTCCGAGGCAACTCCTTTGTTTTTCACTATAAACGCAAAGGCGTCTTCCATCTCCCCTCCATTGCATCCTTGATCGTCGCTTGTCCTGTCACAATCAACGATCTCTTGTTCCGAGAGTGAGATCAACTTACCGGTACTCAGTTTGGTTATTCCTTCAGTTGCTGCAATTGCTGAAAATGCCCAACAGCTTCCTGTGTAAAGGTAATCAAATCAAAATCTGTGAGAATTATTACCATTTCTTCTAAATATTAAATGGATTGCTCTGAGTTAATTGCTTACCACATTGGCCTTGATCCTTAACAGGAGTGACAGCTCCTTTTGTTCTCCAGTCCACTGTGGGTGGAACCGCGGTCACATTTTCATACTTGAAGGATGTAGTTCCGAATAACTTTGATGAGGATGAAAACTTCAATCCATTGCGCGAGGCGGTGAACTCCTCGTTGGTGAGATCCGCAAACTGATTGACACCAAGTTTGTAAGGCCTATTTCCAGCCTGATTAAATCCATCAATAAAAGCCACATTATCCTTAAATATCTTGAAACGCTTTTGTTTCTCTGCAGCATCCTCGTAAACTCTTCCGTAGAGATTCATCCATCCCTCGTGTCTCTCCCTCATCACGGCCTCATCGTTCAGTGTCCTGGCTCCAGTTTGAGCTGCCATCAATCCCAAAAGGAACAACAAACCAATGAACATCTTCATTTTTGAAATGATGGAACTTCTTTTTTTTTTTTTCGTGGATTATGATCTCTTGGTTTGTTTGTGTTTTAGGACTTTAAAATGCTTCAGTGTTCAGGTAACAGGGGAATGAGTAAAAAGAGATTCAGTCATTCAGTTTGCCGGGTAAACCGTGCTGCTGTTGATCTAGACAGATTAGCTCCCCTAACGTACGGAGATGGCAGTTGCGTTTGAATGCTAATGTTCTCGACAACAAGAACGACTTGGAAGTTCTTTTTTTTTAATCAAAATTACAATGAATGTATGAATACGGGCAAAGAGAAATTCAATGATGGAACACTTCCAAATTAGCAAAAAGAAATCAGTTAAAAACCAAACAGAGGGAATACAAACTAAGGTGTTCTATAAAAATGCTGGGCTTCGAACCCGGAATTTCACTCTCTTGAAACTTGCCGGAGTTGTTTCTATTAGTGAATAATAAAGAAATTATTTTATTTATTCGGGTTCTAAGAAAAAATAAAGTGATTGAAATCATATAATACTTGGAGTTAGTGATTATTACGATTAAAAATTCTCGTTCATATGTTAGTGATTACAATTTGGCAATCTAACAAATAAAATGTACTCTCCTTGTCCTAAAATTTCTAATTTGAGATTTCAAGTATAAGTTTAATTAAAATTAAAAATTCAAATTGGTAATAATTAATTTCAAGACCGAGATAATATATTTTGTCACATGGAATTTTAGATCACTATGGTAATCAATCCATTCGAGAGTTGAGACTAGAATGTCTCGTGATCATTTGATGTGCGTAGATTGTTATTGTTACAAAATTGTAATATAATTTTTTCCAAATTACACAACATTGTACAAATATTTAACCGCAAAGATGACCCACGTATATTTGTGTAATCTTAAATCACATGAAAACTGAAAAGGAAAAAAAAAACAAAGATATAGAGAGAGAGAGAGTAAGAAAGAAGACAATTTCAATCACCTGTTTTATGAAACCAAATAAATAAAATAATTCTATGTTGACTAGCAGAAACGATTCCGCTGTAGCACTGCCAAATTTCAAGAGTTCGAAGGCCGACAGCGGAAAAAATTTTCCTTTCAGAATAATTTCCTTCATTCTTCTCTTTTTCTTTTCTTTTTTTCTTTTTTTTTTTGCCATTCCTGTTTTTTCTTTTAAGAGAAACCTGCAAATTATTATAAAACGGCACGTAAACTATTACATTGCATTTTTGCAAAAGCTAAATTATGAACTTTTATAACTTTTAATCTGCTCACTTTAATCAATGAGCATGTTTGAAAAGTTAATTTTGTGGACTGAATCGAGGAGATAACCTCCTAAGCCTCAGTTGGAATGAGGGATGTCGGGTGATCCAACGTCAGATTCTTGCAATTAGTGTAGACTTGAACTCTTGTTAAGCTTAGATTGAGAGCATCCTTCAAAGCGAGGAAGCACGTCATTGCTTCCGCTTGTAGTGGCGAGAGTACATTAATCTCCCTAACCTTGATCTGGATGACCATACCAGGTGGATAGATTATTTTCCAAGCAGCTGCTGCTTTTCTTGTTAGGTGACTGAATGATCCATACATGATGATTAGAGAATCAGAAAACCCCCTTGATGGAGGAGCCAAAGTGCTGGCAGTGTGGAGGATGGTGGAAGCCGAATGTGTTTGTTGATCCTTTCCTCTTGAAGAATCAGGCTCCAGGATACGACGGGATCATTAACTTGATTTCGCCAAATCCGGTCATTTCTCTCCATCCAGATTCTCCATATGATGAGGAGAAGAAGATCCACCTCGTCTTTTGATAGACTTGTATGTATCCAATTTATAAACCAAAACAGTACGGAATCATAGTTGGAGGTGAAAATGGAGGCAAACCTTGGGTTCGCCAGCGCCCAAATGGCTTGAGATGATTCGCAATGAAAGAACAGATGGAGCGCCGTCTCATTTTCGGATCCGCATCGAGGGCATAGGGGATCAATCATAACTCCTCTTCTGGATAATTCACTCCTAGTTGAGAGTGCATTAAGTAGCACTCGCTAAAACAAGTATTTATGCTTTGGCTGTGTGTTTGATCGCCACAACCTCTTCCAAGCCAATTTTTCACGCTGCAAGATTGTTGGATTTGGAGCCGGTAGCGGGAGCAGAAGATTAAAAGCCCAGTGCTTCGACTGCTCAGAGCAGAAGATTACGCAGTTTGCCAAACCTCATGACTACAAATTATCAATCAGTGATATTGATAATATCAAATTACACCATGTTCATTCGATCAGAAGTTAACTTTATTCTTTTTATTTACATATGCGGATCTGTTTTAGTATTTATTCTTTCTATTCTAAAATAATTATTTTCATTAAGATTTAATTTTTTTTATTAATACAAACCTACATCTATATCTATATTCATGAGTAGTAGAGCAGGAACACAACAAATATATCGCATATTTGTTTGTTGATGGCCATTTTCTTTTTCTTGATATCAAGGAACTGTAGTTTAATTTGATAGCATCTCCAAAAGTATCACAAAATAGCTTGTTATATTAATTCAAAACTAAAAATGTCACAACAAATTATGTTTATATTATTCATTTTTTTATTAGGATTTCATGAAAAAACTGTACCGTTAACCTTTCTGCACGTATGATGCATTTGAATAACTAAAGGACATTATGTGTCCATGTAAAAATTTGACTCAAATTTTCCGTATACGTGATTTGTTTGTGACTTTATAAATATTTGAATTTTATATAGACTCATGATACCATTCGATTAACTCACATACATCTCACGTGCAAAAAGGTTACCATTAGTTTTTTCAGATATTGGCCAATGTTGTAATTGAAGAAAGATTTTACTATCATTTAAGAGCCGTAAAATTTATCTGGGCAAATCTTCCTTACAATATGTCCGAATCCTTAATGATGAATTGGATGGCTGAAAGTGAAATTTTGTTTAGGCCAATCAATAAAGAAATATTTTATTTATTCAGTTTCTAAGGAAAAAAAAAGGTGATTGAATTTAAATAACATTTGGAGTTAGTGATTATTACGAATAAAAATTCTCATTAATATGTAAGTGATTACGATTTCGCAATCTAACAAATAAAACTTATTACTTTTGTTCTAAAATTATTGTCTAGTTTGAGATTTCAGTTTTAGTATAATTTAATGAAAAATAAAAATTCAAACTGAGAAATAATTTCGAGACAGGAAGTTTTAGCACTAGAATCTTAGATCACTATAGCAATCAATCCATTCGAGAGTTGAGACGAGAAGGTGCGGTGATCCTTTGATGTGTGTAGATTGTTATTGTCACGAAATTGTAATACTACAATTTTATTGGGTAATAAGTACATATGCAAATTACAAAAAATTTTACAAATATTTAACCGCAACGAATGATGACCCACATATACTTGTGTAATCTTAAATCATATGAAAAGAAAAAAGAAATAGAAAAAAGAAGACAAATTCAATTCAGAAACAAACTAAATAACATATTTCCGTATTGACCAGCACAAACAACTCCGCTGTAGCACTGGCAAATTTCAAGAGCATGAAATTCCGGGTTCGAAGCCCGGCAGCGGAAAAACTTTTGCTTTTAGAATAATTTCCTTCACTCCTCTTTTCCTTTTTTCTTTTTTTTTTTTTTTTTTGCATTCCTGTTTGACTAAGGTAAAGATCCACTGCTTCGTCTGCTAAGAGCAGAAGATTACGCAATTGGCCAAAACTCATGGCAGACAAATTATCAAGCAAGGATATTATAACAAGTTCATTCAGAAGTTAACTTTATTCTTCTTACATCTGCGGGTCTGATTTAGTATTTACTCTTTTTATTCTGAAATAATTGTTTTCGTTGAGATTTAATTTCTTCCCTTTATTGGGAAAATTTTCAAAGGGGGCATTGGAAAGATAGAAATTATTATAAAAGGCATGATATTTATTTACTCATTATTATATATACTAGTATGTGTCCTTTGTCAATGTTGAAAATTTATCTTCCAAAAGAATTAATTAGATAATATAATTATTAATATTTCTTAAAACCGTAAATGTTTTTTGATTAATCAATTTTAGATCAAAATGAGAGATATTGATATTATTTATGAGATGTATATTTGTAAGATCTGGCCAAAAATATTACAACAAAAATTTTAAAAAGTTGTATAATAAAAATTGTCACCACTAATTAATGTTATGTTTGGATTTAAAAATATATTAAAAAATGCGTAAATTATGTCTAGATGCCTATGGCTTATTTATAGGCAAGGGGACTTTGGAGATTAGACACAATTAATCGTCCTTGAAAATGTAAAATCGATAAAATTGAACACAAAGTAGCACATTAACTTTAAGGGCTAAAATGATAATAAGTTAAAAGTGATGCTTGATGGTCTCAATTAACGACATGTGTCGATTATCTTTCTTTCCTTTAATATATATAATGATGTAATCAGTCATTATTATATTTATTTAGTCATTATTATTATTTATTAGATTTTTTTTAATCTTCCTAATGACTATTTTATCCTTTTCTTGAATAGAACTATTGACATCATCTTTTCTTCTTCATCGTGTTATCTTCTTCACAAACCATAACCTTAATTACAGATCTGTAGCCCTTTGTTCATGAGCCATGATCATTAATGAATTGCGCAAGGAATATGAATATCCATAGCTTTCAAAACATTTTTGGCTCCGTGTGGTTATCATTGTAGATCTTTGACTATACTTTCTGAGGCATGTTATCTCGTATTTCCTTGTAAAATAAATGTAGATTCCATCATATTACTTTTTCTCCAAACTAATATATCATCATTTTCTTTTAGCTAGTTAATTTCCCATCGTATTGATAGAATTATAGTTGTTACTCTGAGGTTGCTCCTTCCAGATCTACGGAAAGTTGTCAATGATGGTGAAACTGATGAGAATGGATAAATAAAACTTGATGAGATGCAGTTTGAAAACATGCTTATTTGGATCAAAATTAATCTCCACATTTGACTACCTGGATTGTCTAATGAATTTGTAAAGTTGTCACTAATCTCATCTCAAACTAAATTCTAAAAATGATTCAAACTCAGGTTGGGATATGAGCGGCTCCGATTGAAGTTAATCGGGAAAAAAAAATTTAATTGCCAAATGTTAGGGTATAACAATAAGGATATGACCGTAATTTGATATTGGGAAAAAATATTACACGTGATTAAACATATTTATTTAAATGTAAATAAAGGCTATGCCCTTTTTAATAATTTTCATCTCTCCAATGTCCCTAATGAGAATTTTTCCTTTTTTATTAGTACAAATTATTCTAAAAGTATAATTGTAAACTAGACAATCATTTTGAGACAGAGAGATATAATGCAAAATTAAAAATACAAGTAATCTGTTTTAATCAATGAAACAAAGTAAAAGGTACATTAAGCCGATTCAAATAAATCCATATAACAATGTTTAAAAGAAAGAAGAAGAGATGTTGCTGCTTAAAAGAAACGTATAAAAATGTTTTTTTTTTTACACTATTACAGTACAAGTAGTAGTACTGAAAAGAAGCGTAAAAAAAAAAAAAAATAGAAAAAAGCTTCGACCGGTATATATTTATACTAGCACGGCAGATATTGGCCAATGTTGCAATTGAATAAAAATTTTACTATCAATTAAGAGCTGAAAAAAATTTATTTGGGCAAACCTTAATAATATGTTCGAATCCTTTTTGAATTGGATAGCTGAAAGTGAAATTGTGATTAGGCCTTTTAATTATGGAAAGAATACATGGAATAAATGAAAAGAAATCGCCGATTATTTATATGTTTCAACGTTCAAGTCGACCGAAAACATCCATATTTTGGGGCCATCCTTTCTAACTTTAGAACAAATCATAAGCATCACTTTACAGGAGAGGCGGAAATACATCAATTACGCAAGAATTATACTATAAATTTATAAATATATAATATTGTTAATATTTAATCATCACATAATTTCCATTAAAAAATAAAAAATAAAACAGCCTTTAACTTTCTCTCTCCGCGAAGATGTGTCTCCAATCTCCATTAATTATTATAATTCTTCAATCCAATCAAGGGAATATGCAAGTGCCATGAGCTGCAACAAATTATACACACAAAACAAGTTAGAGCTGGTCCATACAACATGAATTTCAACAATTTATATTTTAAAAGATATAAAAAAAAAACAAAGAATTGAAAAATTAACCGTACGTAAGATAAAAGAGATTAAGAATATTACAAGGATTATTGTCAGTAAATCCACTAATCCGTTCATCGCATATTGAATTAACATGAAAGTCAAGATTTGAGACATAATTCCCATGACTCCTCAGTCTATCTGGTTGGAAGCATGAGCCACCGGGTCGAATCGGGCTGCAATCCAAGGATTTACAAGCGTTATCCATATAGTTTTGGATCACAGCGTCCTCAACATCCAGTCTCAGAATGCACCATACTTTCTGAATTCTCTGTTACATATGAATTCCAAATTATTGCTTTGTCGCGACAACATAAAAGTGACACAGAAAATTTAAAAACGTCTTAGATATGCATGAAAAGAATTAGAACCCTACCTCATGAGAAAGTACAACAAAGCCTGAAAAGAGGAGAAGGAGGAGGAAATTGAAAAGTTGATTTCTTGTGGCCATTGAGAGGCTGCTTCAATATATGTGACTATCTCAATTAAAAATTTTTAGTACTCAAAAAGTAACGAAAAGAGCTTGATATTTATACACAAGTAAGAATGTCAAATATTGGGTTAATGGTGTGATTCACGCAAGATTTTATTTCCATAACATACTTGTGTAATTTCAAGGTTCTTGTCTCATTCATTGTACCGAAAAAAAGAGCAAGATTTTATCCTTCAGGATCATCATAATCTATAAATCGGGCTATCTTCCGTATAATATGTCGACGTCCTTAATTAACTAATTAATAGGATTCATATATATATCATATACTATATTAGAAACAAAAACCTCCCTTTCAAACACCTCATATGATTGCCACGTGGCATGTAGAAAATACTAAATTGCCCTTTTGTCTAACCATAACTAAATTACTAAATCTCCCTTTGCACTTTACGTGACATGTTTTTTTTTTTTTTAATTTTTTCTTTATGTTTCATTCAACTAGAGTGGTTTTTTAAATTGAATTGATCAATTAGGTTTTTTGTTACAAAGTGTCAATTTTGTTTTAAGCGTATACCCTTCGGATGAAGCTTATTACAAAGCTATTAAAAATCTCCAAAACTAAGTATTGATTTGGCACGACCAATAGAGAACATCAATAAATCATCTTACTAATATTTAAATTTATTCGGATGCTTTTATATTTTATCTAACATTTACTTCAACACATATATTCGATTAAGCTATTTATATTTAATAAGTAACACTTATAAAACATTTCTAAAACATACATGGCGAAATACAATTTTTTTTTTTTGCGAAATACAAATATTTCTATGATCACACTTATAAAACATTTCTAAATCCTTCAAAAATTTCTAAAATATATCGCTCCAAATACAAAATTTTATTTTTTTCAAATATAAACATTTCTAAGATCTACAGATAGACTGGGCCAGGGTCGCGCATTGCGCGACCAGACATCACTAGTATATATAGAGAGAGAGAAAGAGTTAATTTTGTCTCTTTTAATTTAATGGAAAATATTGGAACTAACTCAAAAGAGTACTCATCATTCGTCTGTCTGAGTTTGAAGCAGTGTGTGCTCAAGTATCAATATCCCGAAATTACTGTCCAGTTTTAATTTTATTTTTAGTGCAAATTGAATTAAAAACAAAAATCTAAATAATTTTGAAACGAAAGGGAGCATTTGTTTTATAATCACAAAATTTCATCTCAAACCAAGGTCCTTTTTTCCCCCCTTCTGAGCATGTTTATAGAGACAATAACACTCAAAAAAAAATTTAATTTGTTTGCCAATTTATAGCATAGATTATACAAGATCGAAAGTGAAAAGTGAAGATAAGATTCAAATGTAATTTACTCAATGGCATACTAACTGGATGTCACAGACTCACATATATGAGTTTGCCAAATTGATGAGATTTTTTCTACGAGATCGTGTGTCTTAACTTTTGAGTGTAACGCATCTTAGTATATATCAAATTTGTCAAACGGATTGATTCAAGCCAGGCAAGATGTTTGCATTTAAACTGAATATCTGACTTGAAAACAAGTTCAAATGGATATGAGCAAATGCTTTGTAATTAAGAATGCTCAAGCCAATATTACTTTTCAAATAAATTACATTGTGATCGATACAAACCTACAGAAAGTGTTATCAATCCTAGGGTTTATTTTAGGGTGAAAAGAGTTACAATGAATAAATAGATATTAGAAACAATTAAATGATAATTTTGCACCCATTTTAAAGGCATTATTTTTATTTTAGAAACATCAGTAACTTCATAAGAGAGGAGAACATACATACAGTACTTGTATAATTTAAAGAACCCAAAATAATTTGGGAATCATTTTATATTGTCTGCTATTAATACTTCTTCAATCACGTAACTATTATATATATATATATATAAATAAAAAAAAGCAGTAACATTGTATTTGTTCCTTTCTATAACTATAACTGCATATGTTTCTCTCCCGTATCCTTCAATCCAATCAAGGGAAATGACAATTTCCATGAGCTGCAACAAAATTTATACACACGCAAAACAGCTTGTTAGAGTTGAAGTGTTCCCTCCGTCCCATAATTATTGTCCAGTTTAGATTTTTGTTTTTAGTTCAAATTGTACTAAAAATGAAATTTCAAACTGGACAATAATTTTATGACAGAGGGAGTAATTCTTAACTATTGTTTATACTTCAAAAATAAAAATGAAGAAGTAGAAATGTTTGTAAAGTAAAGGAGTTTATATAAGATTATTATTATTACAAAGGATTGTTGTCAGTATTTCCGGCAATCGACGGGTCGCAAATCCCATGGACATAGTGATAAAGATTGATGACGTAATTGGCATGGCTCCTTAACGTGTTGGGTTCATAGCAGGATCCACCGGGTCTGATAGCGTTACAATCCATGATTGAACAAGCCCGATCCATAAAATTTCGGGTTATTTCATCTCCCATACCAAGCTTCCGAAGGCACCATACTTTCTGAATTCTCTGCTTTCATTTAATTAGCGGGTTATATTAATTGGTCAATCAATTATCATGGAATGTGATACCGAATTTCGAAAGCGTCATAATTAAATATTAAAAATAGTATACATTCAGTTTTCAAATTTGTGCTTAAACTAGTACAAATTTTAGAATTCAAATATGGTTTTTTTTTTTTTTGGGACAGAGAGTAATAAAAATAAAGACAGGGGTTGATTTGATTCAAAATAAGGGCTAATAGGGTAGTTTATTACCGCACGAGAGAGCACAAAGCCCGAGAGAAGAAGCAGGAAAAAGAAAGATATGAGTTGATTTCTTCTTGCCATTGAGTATGCTAATTGCTGCAATGTATGGGATTGAGATTGTAACCCTAGGTGGAATGTGCGTATGAATCAAATCCAAGCAACAAATGCCACCAGTTATAATTAAATACATGCGTACATTATTGGCTATAAAATGAAAAGAATTCATGCATAACGCCTGCGTCTTTCAAGAAAGCGTGTTTAAAATATATGTGTACTTGGATAGTATGTCTGGTTTGGTTCATCTCAAAATCAAGGTGGTTTTCCAATGTTTTATGTTTTTAAGGAACAAAAAAGAAAAAAGAAAACACACACACACACATAGTAAATTATGTTCATCTCTTATAATTTGTCCGGTAGAATTAGCGAAATTAATTACTCCATCTGGTCCTTATTATAAAGCATTTTGGTTTGTCTTAATTTTTACATAATATATTTTTTTGATTAAATAGAGAACCTTAAATCTACATCTTCACAATCATTGTGTGAAATCTATATAAAATTTAAGACAAATCAAATATATCTTATATAAAGACCGGAGGGAGTAATTAACAAAGTTGTTATCCTATAACTAGAGATTTATATTTCTTTGATTTCTGTTCGTATTAAAATTTTAATCATCACATTTTAGTTCATTTTAACGAATTCTTGTCTCTACTTAAACACAAGGATTATATGTAGACAAAAATACTTAAACCATCGTGATTCATAATTCATGCATTTGGCATTTATCTGAATTCTTCCCAACGGAAAGAGACAAGGTTACACAAGTCCTCCACACTTTTTTTTTCTTTTTTTTAAGAGGATTAATAGTAGTTCCCTACTTACCCCAGTGTGATTCGAATCCGAGACTTATTAGTTAAAAGTAAGACGTCTTAGCACTAACCGCACCTCATTGTCCAGGTCTTCCACACTCTTTCTCTGCACATAACTTGTAAAGAAGTGGTTTTTCAAACTGGAATTAATTAACCAAAATGAAAACTGATAAAATTTATAACATTATGATCCATCATCACTATAATTGTTGCTTGTGACCGATCGAGACTGAAGGGAAAACGCAGCCAGGATAAACTGCCACAAAAACCAAAAATACAAAAAATGTCAGAACGTAATAAAAAACTTTAAACCAAAATAATACAATTAATTATTAATTTTATTAAATAAAGTCCGGATGTGGTTATACTTTTGATAATTATTTTTCAAAAAAAAAAACACAAGATTAATTTTAACAGATAGATCTCGTATTCTAGTTAGTACTAATATCAAATTGGTATATATTCCCCCGTCTCAAAATTATTGTCCAGTTTGCGTTTTTATTTTTAGTTCAAATTATACTAAAAATGAAATTTCAAACTGGACAATAATTTTGGAACAGAGGGAGTACCATATTTGTCAAATTGCAATGAGTGAAAACATATGTTATTAGACAAAAAGTCAAAAAGAAAAAAAAAAGAAAAAAGAAAATGTAGTGTGTGTGTGTGTGTGTTTTTTTCCCCTTTTGGTCGAAATGTAGTGTCCTTTCAGCGCAGGGGAAAATGCGGGGGAGGGAGGATTTGAGGATGGAAGGCGCTGCCAGCGAGGAAGAAGAAAAAGAAAAAGAAAAAAAATTAATGCTTAAAATTAAAGAGAAAAGAAGCGACTAGTTTTGTTATAATTTGGGTTCGACCCGATTTTTAACCAGTTATTATTATTATTTTTTTGTAAAAAAAGTTCATGATATAGGAATTCCAATTATTAAATCTACCTCAAGTATTGAAATGATAGAAATGAGTTCCATTTGAGATTGTAATTCTAATTTTATGTCTACATTTTTGTACAACCAAATAAAAAAATTAGTACATTGCAACCAAACGGATCAGATAAATCCATGACACCCGTTAAAAGTTGTCATGCATTGTATAATGTAATAAGCTCAGTTGCGTTAGCATTTTTGATCATCACTAAATGAATTTCTCTTAACTGTCGCAATTTTGATTCATTTTAACGAATTTTTATATCTCTAAATAAACACCACAATTATGTTTAGACAAAAATACTCAAACCATCATGATTTTTCATATATAATTCGTGCATTTGTTATCTGAATTCTTTCCAAAACGGAAGGAGACAAGGTTACTCAAGTCTTTAACACTCTTACTTTACACATAAACATGTAAAGTGTCTTTCCAAACTAAAACTAAATCAACCAGAATGAATACTAAGAGGATTAATATTAGTCCGTTATCACTTTAATTTGTTGCTTGTGGTCGACACTCAAGGGAAAACGCAACCGGGATAAGCTGTCACCAAAAAAAAGAGTTTAGTTCGTTATATTAAAATAATCCGATAACAAATTGTTTTTTTTATGGCAAACAATATTATATTTATTAATAATATTAAAGGGGTAAGAATTAGAATTAAAAAACGTACATGGATCGATAGAAACAATAACGCCAACATCCTTATTGCAATCTGATTTCTGTCTGTAGAAGAGATCAAGAGAGTAAGATCCATGGTTTTTGTACGTGTTGGGTTCGAAGCATGAACCGCCGGGATTAATGGGAGCGCAATCAACTTGTCCACAAGCGTAATCCAGCCACTTTTGCATATCCCCATCGGCCACACCTTCTCTGGCGACGCACCACTGTTTTTGTTGCTGCAAAACAATATGAAAGTATGCGAATTATACGATTAGTGACGACAAAAATTTAATTTTTGTCGCTGCAATTATAATATATATATATATATATATATATATATATATATATGAATTTAGTGTTGATAAGGGAAATGAATCCGAGAAAAATTCAAATTACCGCGGTAGAACACATAGCAAAACAAAGAAGAAAAACTAGGAAGTAGACAGGATTAGGCATTTTTGACATTATTTTTCTTCAGTTGATATTTGGCTGGCCAAAATGTATATTATTTGCTGAACAATTTCCAACGATGAAATTGCAATGGCACTTTGGTGCTACATTTATAGGTGAGAAATTAGAATGCTTTGAGAAAATAAAATCACTGTTTCACAGTATTAAATTAAGATTGTTATACATTTGGAAGAAAAATCCAAAAATCTCACTGTTTTTTTTTTTTTGGCACTAATATTAAGTTTCAGAGTAACTTAAGTTATATCAGGCGTAGACATTTATTGTTTCTCATATTACGAAAATCTGTTAAAAATTTTCTGCTCAATGTTCTCGTATACCAGGTCAGCTTATTAAACAAAAATGAAACATAACAGATGAAAAATAAAACACAAGTATTCCCTCCGTCCCATTACAATAGCCACCCATTTTTGTCCAACTAAAACAAAATAATAAAAAATAAATTATTATTAATACTTCATCTGTCCTAAAATTATTTTCCAGTTTGAATTTTTATTTTTAGTTCAAACTAGAGAATAATTTTGGGATGGAGAATAATTTTGGGATGGAGGAGTATTATTATTATTTTTTTTCCAGTTGAAGGAGTGTAATCTTTCCTGATTAATGATAGAGACGTTACTTTCATTTTATAGTTTGGCTAGTTTGGAAAGAACGACTATAGACCATTGACGTTGTTGCATTTGAACATTCCTATGGCGGACAGTACTTGTTTTCAGAAGAAAGCTTTGATAGTGTAATGACGTAATTAATTTGATAGGAGCCTTGTTCTAAACCTTACCATCCGTGTGAATATATATAATATTCAAAGTTTTTTTCACGCCAAAAAAAAAAAAAGAAAAAAGATAAAAGCTATGAAATGAGATAGTAGATCATGTTAATAGTGAGTAACACCAGTAAAAAAAAGAAGAAAAAAAGGAAATCGCTCTCTATATAAATAAGGAAATGATATGTCTTTGCTGTTCATTGTTTCATTTCACAATCTCATTACAGTGTCCTTATTCCAATTTGATTGATTTGTTGTACGACGTTTTAGATACAGTCATTTGTACACAATAACTTCTTAGTTCTTTTGATAAGTTGTATACATGAATGAATTGATTTTGATCTTAGGGTTTAACTGCACGAGAACGTTAGGAATAAAACTTGTTGAATCACGTTCGAGTTTTCACCATGAAGTGGATATGAATACATGTACTCCAAATAAATCATAAATATTCATTCATATACACATTTGGCATTAATTTGCCTATTCCTTTATATATATATATATATATATATATATATATATATATATATATATATATATATATACTAGTGATGTCTGGTCACGCAATGCGCGACACTGGCCCAATAGATCTGTAGATCTTAGAAATGTTTGTATCTGAAAAAAAAATATTTTGTATTTGACCCAATATATTTTAGAAATATTTGAAGAATTTTAGAAATGTTTTATAAGTGTGATGTTTGTATTTGGCATAAAAATAAATTGTATTTGGCCCGGTACGTTTTAGAAATGTTTGAAGATTTTAGAAATGTTTTATAAATGTTACTTCTTAGATATAAATAAACTTGATCAAATATATGTCTTGAAGTAAATGCTAGAAAAAATATAAAAGCATCCTAATAAGTTTAAATATTAGTAAGATAATTTATTGATGTTCTCCATTGGTTGTGCCAAATAAATACTTAGTTTTGGAGATTTATAATAGCTTTGTAGTTAGCTTCCTCCAAAGGGTATACGCTTAATTGTTGGAACTATTTCTTCCAAAAGTTTATAGGTAGTAAAATATCAAAAATATGATTTTGATACTGGTTAATTGTTGAAACTGGTTGATCACAAATATGAGAATGAAAATAATGTAAATTTACATAGGTTTCAAGATATAGCAAAAAAGAACTCACTTCACTATGGCAAATAAAAAAAAATAAAAGATAACCCATTAAAATTTGAGAATTTTTATTTTTTTTTAGATAAAAATGATGTATAAAAACACAAATAAACGTAAAAATATCATTCCTTCCCTCTCCACCTCAAATTCATAAAAGGCTTCCCCATAAATTAGTTAAAAGAAGCGACCTGAACTATTTATATGATGAGAAACTAAAAAAAGTCCAAAAACCAAATCCAAAAAAGTATATTCTTGAAACCCCTAACAAAAAAAAAATGTGCTTCATTTGCAAATAAAATAATAATAATAATAATAATAATAATAATAATAATAATAATAATAATAATTGGTCAACTGGGAGTATGAAACAAAATCAAAAGCAATTAAACAAAGAAAAAACACACTTCATAACTAGCCATATACGAAAAAAACCTGAGACTCTATAATTAAAAAAAGAAAATCACTCTAATTGAATGAAACATAAAAAATAAATTTAAAAAATCACACTTTGTAATAAAAACCCAATCAATCAATTCAATCCAAACATAATTAAAATCATACAAAAATTCTAAACTAACTAACTAAATAAGAAATCACATCATACTACCTGACAACGGCTCCGGTAGCTGTAACGGATGGACGAATAAAAATAATAGTAATAACACTATTCTTGAACGGGAAAAATAAAAAATAATAAAAACCAAACCAATTATCTGTGAAAATAAAATTATTTAAATTTTAATACCTGTAATGGAACCACCACAACGGCCGAAGCAAAATCAATGAGAATTTTTTTTTTCCTTTGTGTTTATATAGAGAGGTAAAGAGAATATTTTTTGAAGTTAAAATTTTATCCGATTAGGATGTAGTTGATCATCACTAATGAAAAGATTGAACATGCTAATAGGAAAGGAGCATATTTCACCACATATTCTAAATTGATGATTGATGAGGAATTTTTTTTTTTTTAATTGTGGAGAAGGGATTAATTAAGGAGTCGATTGTCGTGGCGATGGGGATGAGGCCTTGGGTTTTTTATGAACCCATGGTTTTTTTTTTTTGTTTGTTTTGACGAAAATAGGAGGTAGAAATAAATTTGGACTGCATTTGCCTTTTAAGTTTAGGAGATATAGAAATAAAAATTTATTTTAAAAATATGATGTGGAAATGCCACATGGCAAATGGTGGTACTTTCTCTTAAGTGTGGTTTTTGTTTCTAATATAGTAAGATATATATATATATATACATATATATACAAAAAAGGAGGCGTTAGCCTAAATCATCAGGTAACTACTGCTCGCTGATAAGAAATTCCAATTATATCATGCTTTAATCATGGTTTTACTACCATTGGTGACTCCTTTAGCCACAACAAACCACCAAACCACCTGGACTAGACAATGCTAATTTGCCTATTTCTTTCAACCGGAAAAGGACAAAGTTACACAATATATTTTGTTTCCAAATAAAAGTCATGTTTATTGTTAAAAAGAAAAGTCATGTTTTATTATTTTTCAAAGAAGTCTATGAAACAAGATCCTTTATTTTGGATGGAGGGAAATTAAAGGAAGCATGACATTTTTTTTAAAAAAAACTTGTAATTTGTCTCCAAATGTACTTCAAACAAAATGAATTAATACGGAGTCAAAACTCATTAGTCAAACAGTTTTTTCACCTGTTTTGGAAATTCAACCTCCCAATAAAGTAAGCAAACAGAAGAGCAAAAGTGAGTGGGTACAGGATCAGCATAAACGCCACAAGAGGCAATTGATTGTGGTCAAATCCATAGTAGTGTTTTATGAAGGTTGCTGGAGTTGTAGTTTGACCAAACACCTCAATCTCTCCTTGGATATCTCCAAATTGTGAAGTAATCAAACCATTAAGAGCCCATGATGAAGGAATTAGATAATACAGCCAGGTCCACCACTTGGGAATTCTCTGCAAGCCAAAAAATCCTAAATATTTAGAAATGAAATTGAATTGAATCTCGTTTCCCCGACATCCTTTACGTCACTTTTTTTTGAATCGTGTCTTATCAGTAAAATAATACACTTCGTTTGTTGTAGGTTAAGGTTGTAGTACTTGTAATTGTAAAATTTAAGAGAAGGAAAAAGGACTAATAACTTGAGCATATATATATATATATATATATATATATATATATATATATATATATATATATCTAGACTATAATATTTACAGCTTTGAGTGATATAATCCTACTACTCAGTACTTAGGATAAATGAAATGCAAAATCATTTGTAGCCTCTACGTGGTAAATAACATCTCCAACATTTGAGGGTCCAATGATACACATTTCTAGAATGGTACACATGTGGCATGACTCGGGGAAGGACGTACGTAAAAAGTTACCGCTGGCTATCATATCACATATCAATCCCATATATATATATATATATATCTAGACTATAATATTTACAGCTTTGAGTGTTTATAATTTCATTTACATATGCTTACCAGTCGAGGAACATAGAATCCAGCAAATAAGTTGAACATTGTGTAAGAAGCTGAGAGCACAATGGATGCAAGAGGAAGGGTTGATGTAATGGAAACCAGCAGCATTCCCCAATAGTTGAAGTACAAGCATGTACAGAATATGGTGTAGAAGTAAAACAGGAACTTCCAGGCTGAACAATAGTATCCAATCATTGGATATGAGATGATTGTAAATGCTAGTGTTTGGGTAAAACTATATGGAATCTCAATTACAACCTGCACAGGATATGCAGCTACTTAAAAATGAAGAATTTACAAAGAAAAGCATACTGTAAGTAAAGTTATGCAAGAGGCTAGCTTTAGTATCATGTCAGAGTTCATCTGCATTTTTACTCTGAAGTTCACTGTGATGTACAGGTAGGTACCTGGGCGGCGGCATAAGCCCATGACGAATACATTCCTGCAAATCTTTCGCGATAGAAAACAGTTCGCTCCGTGCTGACATATGGTAAAACTGAAGAAGAATTATTTACACCAACAAAGATTAGGGTAATGAGCATTGATCCGAATATGTTGAGTAGGCTCTGTTGATCATTCCTAAAAGATAAACAATGTCACTGTTATATGTTGAAGAGATTCAATTCAAACTAAGTTTGGAGGCTAATGCAATACTTCAGGCAACATTTTCAAATATGTGTAAGTAATATTCATGTGCGGCAAGAAAATGGAAAGGGCATAAAGAAAAGAATGAGTTGAATCAATAGAAAGTGGACTTTAAAGCATCAAACCAGAATAAAACCTGAGTTTTAAGAAACAACTGAATGGCTAATGTGCAGGCATGGCGGATTCAGTATGTAATATTGATTTCAGTGTATTCTACTCACAGTTTTTGGCCTTGATTCCAAAACAGTCCTCCAAAAAGCAGGCCTCCCATAGTCATGAGGAGAACGCGGGTCAGATTGTATGTCGGGCTTCTCCAGTAAGACCAGTGTTGTTTCCAGAGGCAAGCTTTGAACTGTCCCCATGCTGTTTGTGAAAAGCGGGTTGGAAATTCCAGAATTTTAGAACCAGGAGTTGGAGCACTCAACATCTTTACAGTGTCCATATTCTTCCTACACCAAAGGGCACTGGGTAACAAACCTTCCAAAGAAGCTCAACAAATGTATTTTAATTAGTACATGTCCTTCACTTAAAGAAATCCAGGACACAGGTTGGAATGTAATAAGCTCAGTTACATTACTACTTACTCATAGAGAGATGACTTGTTATAGATCTGAGCAAAGTCTACCCCGAGTTTCGCTTCAGATGCAGCAGAAGTCACGTCCAAAATCCACGTCGCTGGATTATAATTCCTTTTTATTTTCGGGACACCATCAATAGCCTGTGAGAATAATGGCAACTTAGATGTAAGTAAATAAGAGCTCTATTAGTAAAACTGATAGTGATAGGAAACTTACTTCAAAATACTTGATCACTTCACTCGAATGCTTGCCCAGTGGTCCAAAGTATACCATTTGCCCTCCAGTTTTCAAAAGAATAAGCTGAAAGAATTATCAAGGAGAATTATGTTGTGTGGATTCTTTTCCAAGTAACAAATTAAAGTTCCAGACAAGTGTCAATTTTCTGCAGTTCTTTCTTTCTTTCATGTGGCTAACCTCATCAAAAGCTTCAAAAATGTCAATACTTGGTTGATGGATAGTGCAAACCATTGTTCTCCCTGTATCAGCCACATTCTTCACTGCTCGCATCACGATTGCAGCTGCTCTTGCATCCAATCCAGTTGTAGGTTCATCCATGAAAATTATGGAGGGATTAGCAACCAGTTCAACGGCAATTGTAAGTCGCTTGCGTTGCTCAGTTGACAAACCGCTGACCCCTGGAACACCTACTAAAGAATCTTTGATCCCATCAAGCTCAATTGTGTGAAGGACTTCTTGTACAAATTCCTGGAGAGATTCCACAGCATTTCAAATACATAATATTTTAAAGGAAAACATGGAAGAGAATTTTGGGCTTTATAAGAAGATGTCACAGTATACATATTTGGTTTTTGAATCAATTCCAGTTTGAAGGCGCAACCAAGCAGAGAAAACAAGCGATTCTTCCACTGTAATCTGAGAAGAATGTATGTCTGCTTGTTCACAGTAACCAGATACTCGAGCAAACGTCTTCTGAACTTTAGGAAAGCCTCCAATTGTTATTTCTCCTTCCATCGTTCCAATTGTTTTTCTACCAGATAGAACATCAAGCAAAGTTGTTTTTCCAGCTCCAGATACACCTGTAAGTGCTGTAAGAACACCAGGTCGAAATGCGCCTGTGATACTATCAAGAAGTTGCAATTTGTTCTTGCAGAAGCCGTGCTCCTTCATTGCCTGAGAAGAGAGGATGATTAACTACTTCATGCTCTGATCAAAAATTCAAAGTGCACCATCAGATTGGATTGATTGATTACCATGGGGACATCCACATAGTACTGTACATCTTTGAACGCTACTACCAGAGGTTGGAAAGGTAAAACCATTCTTTCTGCAATAGGGTAGAGAAGAGTTCATGTTGCTGAGAGAATTAGACAGATGGGCACTATGCTTGGAAGAAATATCAGCAAAATGAAATTACCTGATCTTTTAGCTTTTCTGAAAGTAGTATTCCTCAACTCTTGATCCACATGAAAGGAAGTAGTACTTTTTTCTTGCATTTTGGAGAATTTTTCCCTTGAGATGATTGCCCTATAACCAGGAGCTGAAAATGAAGCTGATAAGAATTCATACATTCAGTAAGAAGTCAATCATGACTTGTTATGAACGAAAAATCTTACCTTTTAAGAAACTTAAGGCGAGAATGAAACCGGTGTTGAAGAGTATCGTAAACCCAAACAAAGCAGCCAGTGAAATCCAGTAGAAGATACCATCAAACTTCAAACCATGTCTTTCAAGGACTTCTTGCCCTATAGTGTTGTTTGCTGGAAGGGTCTGAAGCAAATGCCAAAGTCAAGAAAGTAATCCTTAGGAAAGTGAAACAACCATTTATATTGGATGAATATGACTTTGATCAAAGTGGCTTTGCATCTGTGAAGGGTTTCAGAGCTCAGATTGTATTTGAGCATAACAAACAATAACTCATTGCTCTTTCTCTGTCCTAGAAGTTATGCTGAAATTTAATGCAATACTGTGTGATCATTCAATGGGTAGAGCAGATTAGCAGCACTAGGAGTGCAGGCCATTGAAAATAAGAGGTCCAAATTTTCATGATCTCGAGCCTTTCCAAATGTTTCAAGAAATTTAGAACAGTAACTCATGAAGTTCAGTTTATTTTCTGTCATATTTTGAAAGAAAGTGCAAGCAGATAAAGCTAGAGTGTTGTGGAATATCATACATTACCTTTTGCCATCTTGGTGCAAGAAATTCATTAATTGCTAGGCCAATCTCGCCATACGTCAATGGACAAATCCAAAAACCCCACTTCAACCACACTGGCATTGTAGCTGCAAGCAAATGTGCTGCCTGAGTCCCTTGTTCTTTTTAGTTGTAACAAGATTGTAGGCAGTGAATAAAAAAAGCGTAAGAATCTTACGTCGAGGAATTATGAAGCCACTAAATAGGAAGACAAACAACACTGTCAAATTAGCCCCAATTGTAGACGCAGCAAGAGTCCGACAGATGGATGCTAAGAACCGAAACATGGATATGGATGTCAAGTGAATAGCAAAAAATAGCACTAGCTGGCGAAAGAACCTGAAAATTTCAGTAAACAGATTTGTCACTCGCATTTTGCCTTTCCTTTAAGACAAAGATTTACTAAGCTCATTTAATCAGAACTGTCATCATACTGACCTTCCGGCCTCAGGGCTGAAACCAATCACATAATAAGTTAAAGTTGTCCAGACAGTGGCTTCTAGCAATGAGAGGGGAATCTTTAAGATGGCAGCAGGAATTGTGTATGCCCATGCTGGGTAGAATTGCATATCCCTTTGTTTGTAGAAAACTGGAAGTCTTGAAACAGTCATTGACAGTTCTGGGACCCCATCGACTAGAAGAATTGCAAGCGCATAGAAAAGGGCCCCCACATAATAATTTGCATGGAGAAGATCGACATCCATCCATGTTCGTAGAAATACAGTCATAGTGATTGATGCAATTATGAAAAGCTGCATTAAACACAAGGATGAGCAGAAGGGCTATTTGGAAGGGGAAATGCAAAACAAGAAGGCAAACCAGGATGAAGGATGAAGAACATCGGATGCCTTCCTACTAACCTGAACAGCTTTGAACACATACACAAAAGAGTTTCTTTTCATCAGGAGAAACTCCCTACGGAGGCATGCTTTAAAGAGTTCCCATTTTGGAAGAGAATATACATCAAAACTAAGTGCATCTTTTTGGTCATTGGACTTGACAGTTGGCTGCGAAAGCTCCTGATACAGCATCTTCCCATAAGATGTTTCTTTAAACATCTCACAAAATGTATTTACAGAAATGTAACTGTAGCTTTCTTCACCTTGAATCCAATATTGTGCTTGATCTTTCCTTGAAATCACCTGAGTTTTAAGAACATAATGAATTTAAATTTACTTGAAAGCACTACAAATAACAGAATTGATTAAGGGTATTGATAATGCCCTTGCCTCCTGGAGAAAATCTGCTACTCCTTTCCTTTCAGGACACCTAAAGCCACAACTTTCAAAAAATTCCACAACCTTACTTTTAGGTCCATGATAAATAATTTTTCCTTCAGCCATCAAGATGATGTCATCAAAGAGATCAAATACTTCTGGTGCCGGCTGAAGCAGTGCCACCAGTATGGTTGCATCAGTCAGATGTGCCAACTGCTGAAGCCAAGAAACCATCTGATAAGTAGTTGAACTGTCCAATCCATTTGAGATTTCATCCATGAACAATGCTTTTGCTGGGCCGACAACCATCTCCCCTGAAAACGATGAACAGACTAATTGAATACGAAAAATGCAGATTTCCACAACAGCAATTACTCCTGAGTCAATGAAATAATCATCAGGACGAATTTTGCCTTACATCTAATTACTTCTTTCCTTCAGTTCAGAAACCTGTAATAATCATCCATATCATGACAAGCATTTCATTCATTTTCTGAGTCTCTTTTACATAATCCATAACCAACATGACTTTACAAGGATCAACTCCAATTATTAAAAGGAATTGATCTTTTTAGCTGAAATGGAAGAGGTAAAATGAAAGGGAGGGAAGAGATTAAAAGAACGAAAAGAATCTCAACGAAAGCTCTCGTGCCACAATCATAGTCAAGTCAAACCATCCTTCATAGACGTAGATTACGAATGGTTACCTGTAGTCAGTCTTCTCTTTTGTCCACCAGAAATGCCTCTCCTCATGGCATCTCCGGCAATCGTGTCAGCACATGTACCGAGTCCTAGGATCTTACAGAAATGGAAAACAAATATCAAATTTAAGGGAAGATGAATTTGAAAACATAATATCAGAGTTCCAAAACAAAACTGAACATACTTTCAAAATGTAGTCAGTTTGGGGAGTTGTTTTTTGTCCTTGGATAGAAATCGCCTGTAAGAAGCACATATTAGGATATTACTATGACAGAAAAATGCAAGGATAAAGCCGAAGATTTGTGAGTGAGCAATGCAACACTTCCTTATTTGTCAGGCCTCTGAATGGCCTAATGGCAATGTTACCTTCATGTAAGTATCTATGTCTGGATCAGGAAGAATTCCTGCTGCTTTCTCCCTTTTAATGAGCTCCATCATAATTTCTTCACACCAATGAGTGAAATCGTCAACTATACAAATCTTCAGAAACCAACATTGCTGTAAATATTTGCATTTGGTTTTCTTTTTTTCGGTGAGAGTTTGGTGTACCTGCTCTGCTGTTTACACCCTGACAGCAGGATGAGAAATCAAGTGCTTCTCTAACAGTCATTTCTGGGATATGCTGATCGTATTGACTTATGTAGGCAGCCGTTTTCTGGGGAACAAACTCGGTTAGCCTGTATCCATTGTAGGAAATCTCCCCAGTAACCTATCATGGACAAGTGAAGAATGGAAGCCTGTTATATTCCATAAAAGTTCTACAACAATTTTTCTTTCCCCAGGTATGGCCGATTTACTCCCTCCATCCCAAGATAAGAGACAAAAAACTGCACCCTACACTCTTAAATTGCAATCAGAGACTTATTCCATCAGTAAAAGACTAATAGTACATGGAAAGCCTGCTGTGTTTTAAGGCACTGTGGCTTGTCCAATATTTTACTTAAAACCTCCTGAAAGCTAATAAGCTAAAACTTTCTAACTGAATGAGCCTTGGATCAACAATGCAGGGTAAAATCTTCAGCAATTCAAAAGCTTCAAAGGGTAGAGCTGAGAAAATAAAGTACCTGAAGGGATTTGCTAATATTTCCTGAAAGTGCTTTCAAAAAGGTTGTCTTCCCAGCTCCTGGAGGTCCTAGCAATAGAGTCAGCCTGCAATCCAACGGCAGATCATATTATCTATTCATCTGGTTCAATGTTGCACCAAAAAGTATATAGTGACTTAAATTGCTGGAGTATGGATGTTCCTAAATGAAGGTGCAGAAGTTGGAGCATTTTCTCTCTATGGAGGATAAATAAGCTGCAGTTACCTTCCCGGTTTGATGATACCGCTTGCATCTTTAATTACGCTGATCTTGGAAATCTGTGGCTTCAAACATGGAAGCCTCACAAGGTTCTGCAAACCAGAATCCAAAAGAAATGGCTTACTGATTGCAGAATTGTTGGATTCTGAAAAAAGAAATAAACTACAAACTTCAAGCCTAAAGTATCAAAGATGCGAAATTCCATAATCTGACCCAAGTCATGCTTTTCAAGGAATTCCATATACTTGGGAGTGGCTTTCCATCAACAACTTCACAGTCAACTTCAACATGTAGGTTTCGATATCCTACTTCAACAGTAGGATTCTTTATCCCGAGTCTGCATGAATTCATATCCAAAATCATAAAACAGTAAGAATCTATCTTAATTCCCCAAATTTTGAAGATAATCATCTATATGAAAATGAGAAACAAACTTACTTATCCATTCTTTCTCTAATTCTCCGCAGCAGTTGGAAATCTTGGTGCTCAACATCTCCAATCAGCTTCTCAATCAATGAACATCTCTCAGGCATAGAAAGCTTTGTAACATCAACCAGCCTTCGCAATTTCCTTTCATCACCGCCTTTTTCACCATTCTTATCACCAAGAAACGAAGACCATTTCAACTGTTCAACTGTAGGCATTTTTACAATAACAGCTCACTTCTGAGCAGAATCTTCATCGACATTGCGATCCTTTTCAGAACCCGAATCACTCTGGGCTTCAGGAGTTTGATCTTTGGGATGACAAGGTCAACCCATTTTTTCCAATTTTTGAAAGGTCAATACTTTGGAAATCCAGAGAATTCCCACAAATTTGTTGAGCCGTATTACAAAAAGCCTTCACAGCTTCAACACTTCAAACTATTGCAGTTCAATGTAAATTACACAATGTCAGTGTTATTGACCAGTTGAAAAACACAGTCAAGCAACAAACTTCAATGAAGAAAATTAAGTAGTTTCTTCTGCAGCTGATTTTTGGGACAAGTTTAATTCAGGAAAGCTGCAATAATTTCATTTGTGTCATTATCAGATGATGAAGAAGGAAAACTAATGAGGGTCAAAAGGATTGGGATCTGTATCTCCATGGATGAACTGAGCATGCTAGGGATGGGCCACAATTCCTAAAATATCATTCCCAAGCTTGCTAAATGCCAATTCATTCACTTCATTATATAAGATACATTATTTGCCAAAACCAGCAGATTTCCAAGAGGTTGATGGGCTTTATTATATTTTGTTGTGGCGGAAAGGGTATAAGCATAACACACTGCGGAAGCGAGCCCCAAGAAAAACTCCTTTCTTACTACCAATAAAATAGGACAACCACCCAAACAAGCAACTAACTCAAGAATCGATAAAATAAAGGAGGACGCAAATTTACGTGGAAACCCAAATCGGGAAAAACCACGAGACTGTAACAATCAAATCTCCAATATCACAATAATGGGAAAACAGTCTTCACCGACTGGTGGATACACAAGACTTCATCCAAAGGTGGATTACAACAATACTCTTCTACACACACCTATCACAAAGTAGGACTGGAAGGATCTAACCAAAAGAGAGCTAAACCGAAAACTAAACCCTAGCTTTCTTTCTTTTTCTCTCGTACAAAACAATGCACAGCTGCCCAAATTTTTCTTCTCTCATGGCTGAAAAATACACACCTAAAAATTATGCCAAAGCCTTGCTTTTATAGAGTAAAAAAACCTAAAAACAAAAAACCAATTGGAGTAGGTTTTGTTTCCTAAAACCAAAGCCAAAATTGGCTTGGTTTTATTTGTTTCCTTGTTGACCCAATTAAGGGAATACTGGCCCAACAATCTCCCCTTCACCTCAATTGGGGGTAAAACCAAACACGCTTCCTCTCTGAGCGAAAGCTCTCTCTCACGGTCTTCGTCAACATATCGGCACCGTTATCATCCGTATGGATCTTCTCAAGAAACAACGCCTTGGACTCCAACACATCTTGAATCCAATGATATCTCACATCAATATGTTTTGACCGCGAATGAAATGTGGAATTTTTCGCTAAGTGAATAGCGTTCTGGCTATCACAATACACCACATACTTCTCTTGCTTCATGCCAAGTTCTTGTAGAAACTTCTGCAACCAAAGTGCTTCCTTACAAGATTCGATGCTGCGATAAACTCGCCTCTGTAGTAGACAAAGCAACACATTTCTGCAATCTACTCTGCCATGAAACCGCTCCCCCTCCATAAGTCATCAAGTATCCAGAAGTAGACTTTCGACCATCAAGGTCACCCGCCATGTCAGCATCTGTATATCCATCCAACATGGTCTTTCCATTGCCAAAGCAAAGACTCAATCTGGAAGTACCCCTAAGATACCTGAGAATCCATTTCACAGCATTCCAATGCTCCTTACCAGGATTGGAGAGAAACCGACTAACAACCCCAACCGCATGAGCTATGTCGGCCTTGTGCAAACCATCGCATACATTAGGTCGCTAATCTAGAAGCATAAGGAACCTTTTCATCTCTTCCTTATCTTTCTCACTTTTAGGACACTGCGTTTTGCTTAGCTTAAAATGCCCTGCAAGTGGAGTCGAAACTTCCTTAGCACCGCTCATGTTAAATCTATCAAGAACCTTCTCAATATACTTCTCTTGAGATACCCAAAGCTTCCCATTCTGTCTGTCACGAGAAATCTTCATCCCAAGGATCTGTCTAGCCGGACCCAAATCCTTCATCGCAAAGGATTTATTCAACTCCATTTTCAACCTGGAAATCTTTGCAATATCATGACCAACAATCAACATGTCATCGACATAAAGCAAAAGAATTATAAAATCACCATCAGAGAATTTCTTCACAAACACACAATGATCAGCTGTAGTCCTTTGGTATCCTTGCCCTATCATAAAGGCATCAAACTTCTTGTATCATTGCCTCGGAGCTTGCTTCAACCCATACAAGCTTTTGTTGAGACGACATACAAGCTTCTCTTTCCCCTTTTCCTGAAACCCATCTGGTTGCTCTATGTAAATCTCTTCTTCCAAATCACCATGCAGGAAGGTCAGTCTTCACATCAAGTCGTTCAATCTCAAGATTCAAGTGGCCGCTATCCCAAGCACAACTCGGATTGAAGACATTTTTACAACAGGAGAGAATATCTCATCAAAGTCTACGCCCTTTCTCGATTGAATCCCTTCACAACCAATCGGCTTTGTACCTCGATTGTGAGTGTTCTCACTTGTTTTTAGTCTAAACACCCATTTATTCTTGAGTGCTCTCTTGCCCTTAGGCGACTTCACAGTCATACGTGTTATTCTCATGCAAGGATTTGATCTCATCTTGCATGGCCGCTAACCACCGATCTTCTGCTCATGACTAAGAACCTCTTCATACGACTTTGGCTCTCCCCCATCAGTAAGCAACAAATACTCATGAGCACCATGCACAGTGGAAGGTCTCTTGTCTCTGGTGGACCTCCTAGGCTGAACAGGAGGTGATGAAACCGGTGGTGTCTGTTTGATGGCAGGATCATCATCAAACTCACCATCCTGCTCTGTCTCAGCTCCCCCTTCAGGAGAATCATTTGATTGTGGAGGAACTGGATCTAAATCAACAGGAATCTCAGGTGAAGATTCTGGCATCTTGCCTTGTCCCATATCATCAATGGTCTGGTCTTCAAAGAAAATCACATCTCTGCTTCTGAAAACTTTCTTTTCTACAGGATTCCAAAGTCTGTACCCAAAATCATCATTTCCATACCCCAAGAATACACACTGCTTGGATTTGCCATCAAGCTTCGACCTTTCATCTTTGGAAATATGAACAAAGGCACAACAACCAAAAACTTGCAAATGCCTAAATGAGACATCTTTCCCTATCCAAACTCGTTGTGGTAGATCACCATCCAACGGAACTGAGGGAGATAGGTTGATCAAATCAACTGCTGTTTGCATGGCTTCACCCCAAAAAGATTTAGGCAGCTTTGCATTCGAGAGCATACACCTAACCTTTTCGGTAATAGTTCTGTTTCATTCTTTCTGCCACGCCATTCTGCTGCGGAGTCTTCGGAACACTCTTCTGAAGTTTAATGCCATGGTCTCGGCAATACTTCTCAAACGGACCCCTGTACTCACCACCATTATCTGCTCGAACACACTTCAACTTCTTGCCAGTCTCTCTTTCAACTCTAAGGTGAAAGTCTTTGAACACATCTAATACCTGGTCTTTAGATTTCAAAGAAAAACACCAAACCTTTCGAGCATAATCATCAATGAAAGTAACAAAGTACAATGCTCCACCCAACGACCTATCTTTCATGTAACATACATCTGTATGAACAAACTCTAGAGCACTGGACTTTCTAGATGGAGGAGAATTTTGAAAGGAAACCCTATGTTGTTTACCATAGATACAGTCAACACAAGGTTCTAGAGCAGTACCTTTCACCTCTGGAGAAATTGCTTCTTACCAAGAATCTGCAACCCCTTAACACTCATGTGTCCAAGCCTTCTGTGCCAGAGATTAATGGAGCCATTGTGAGTTGCATTCACCTCTCCATTCTTCAACTTTGCATTCAACACATACAAAGAGTTCAACTTTTTTCCTCTAGCAATAACAAGATTCCCTCTGGTAATTGTCCAACGACCACCACCTTCAGTGCTATGATAACCCTCATCATCAAGTTTACCAACGGAAATAAGGTTCAGACGCATATCCGGAACATGTCTGACATTCTTCAAGACAAGAGTACAACCTGTATTCGTTACCAAAGATACCTCTCCCATGCCGACAACATCGCATGAGGCTTGGTTGCCCATTCTTACACGACCAAAATCTACGGTATGTAAGAGGTAAACAAGTGTACGTGAGGCGTCACATGATAAGACGCACTTTGAATCACCGAACCAATCACCATCGTGACTCGCAACATTAATTGTATCATCATCATAGTACACAAATACATCATCGGTAGTTACTACTGCAGTAGTGTCATCATCACTTGATTCATCCTTCTTGCCTTTACCTTTTCTCGCTGCTAGTTATCTCTTGAGAACCCTGCACTCCCTCTTAAAGTGCCCATTCCCTTGACAATGGTAACACACGACATCTTTCTTGGATTTAGACCGTCCCTGGACTTGTCATTCCAATCACGTGGCCCTCTCGCCTTTACTTCTCCTCTTCTATCGACTTTTCGTCACCAAAGCACGTGACTCGGACTCAATACTCGCTCTTTTCTTCGACTTCTTCATTCATCAAAGCCTCTTTGACTGATCCAAGGTCAAGACACCATCCCGAGTTGAATTCTTGATTGACACTACCAAAGTGTCCCAACCGTCTGGAAGAGAACTAAACAATAACAAAGCCTCGCACCTCATCATCCAACTTTAAACCTACATTCAGACTTGGTTCAACAAACCCTGAAACGAACTCAAGTGCTCATTCATGCTAGCACCATCTTTGTACCTCAACTTGGTAATCTGTTTCAGCGCAGATGACTTATTGATGCCGGACTTCTTCCAGTACATATTCTGGATTTTCTTCCAAAGTTCATCGACTTTTGTTTCTCCCGAAAAGTGATGAAACACACTTTGATCAATCCACTGTTGAATATTACCAACGATCTTCTGTGCATATCGGCCCACTTTTTATCAGTCATATCGCTTGGCCTACCTTCATCCCCTAGAACAGGATCAAACAAATCTTTGCAATACAATAAGTCTTCCATTCTAGGCTTCCACATATGATAATTGGATGAAGTCAATTTAATCATCGTACCAGTACTCGATGACTCTTCCATTTTATTGGTGTAACACCTCGATTACGAACACAGCTCGATGCCACTGTTGTGGCGGAAAGGGTATAAGCACAACACACTGCGGAAGCGAGCCCCAAGAAAAACTCCTTTCCTACTACCAATAAAATAGGACAACCACCCAAACAAACAACTAACTCAAGAACTGATAAAATAAAGGAGGCACGCAAATTTACGTGAAAACCCAAATCGGGAAAAACCACGAGACTGTAACAACAGTCAAATCTCCACTATCACAATAATGGGAAAACAGTCTTCACCGACTGGTGGATACATAAGACTTCACCCAAAGGTGGATTACAACAATACTCTTCCACACACACCTATCACAAAGTAGGACTGGAAGGATCTAACCAAAAGAGAGCTAAACCGAAAACTAAACCCTAGCTTTCTTTCTTTTTCTCTCGTACAAAACAATGCACAGCTGCCCAAATTTTTCTTCTCTCTTGGCTGAAAAATACACACCTAAAAATTATGCCAAAACCTTGCTTTTATAGAGCAAAAAAACCTAAAAACAAAAAACCAATTGGAGTAGGTTTTGTTTCCTAAAACCAAAGCCAAAATTGGCTTGGTTTTATTTGTTTCCTTGTTGACCCAATTAAGGGGAATACCGGGCCCAACATATTTAAATATATCTTGTTCTGGTAATATGACCATACAAAAGTACATTAAAAATTCATTGGATTGTGTATGTTCAAGAAAAAAAAAAAAAACCATTGCATGTAAGGATTGAATGTTTGTGGTGCCGACACAGAAAGTACACATGGAGACTTGGATATTTATTATATGTGAGTGTTGAGATTTTACTTGACAACATAATATTATAGGAGCACAAGATATGATAAATTAAACACGGAGTAAAATGTCCAAATAGTCCTTTACATTTGGACCTAGTTGAATTTACGTCCCTAACAAATATTTTAATATTATAGTCCCGAACATTATGTTTTCAAACTTTTTCGATCTCATTTTACTGTTTCCGATCGTTGACATGCCGGAATCAGGGATATTTTCGTCTTTTAATTTAATTTAAATTTCTATTAAAATTTAAATCATTAAAAATATTTCAAAATTCAGATTTCATTATTTAATTGTTCAAATATTATTTATTAGTTAAAAATATTATTATAAAATTTTAAAATTTACATTAGTTTCAAACTTAATTTTTTCATTTATCATTTACCTAAGGTCAAAGTAAATAGTAATTATGTTGTACTTTTAACCTTGGACTCACTTTAACTTAAAAAATTTACCGAATTACAGTAAATCATTCAAAATTCAATTTCTCTAAAAAAAAAGAAAAACTATTTTTTTTACTCTGACCGCTACAGTAAACCCTAAATGGTAATTATGTTGCACTTTTAACCTTGGATCCACTATGACTTAAAAAATTTACCGACTTACAGTAAAATAATTCAAAATTCAATTTTTTTAAAAAGAAAGGAAAAAGAAAAACCAAGATTTTTTTTTTACTTTGACCGCTACAGTTGAATTTTGAATTATTTACTGTAACTCGGCAAATTTTTTAAGTTACATTGGATCTATGGTTAAAAGTGCAACATAAGAGTTTACTGTAGCGGTCAATTACTTTGTTTTGCTTTTCCCTTTTTTTTTTAAGAAAAAATTAAATTTTGAATTATTTACTGTAATTCGGTAAATTTTTTAAGTTATAGTGAGTCCAAGGTTAAAAGAGCAACGTAGCGATCAAAGTAAAAAAACTCTTGGTTTTCTTTTTTTTTTTGGAAAAAATATTAAATTTTGAATTCTTTACTATAACTCGGTAAATTTTTTAAGTTACAGTGGGTCCAAGATTAAAAGTGCAACATAATTACTATTTAGGGTTTACTATAGCGGTCAGAGTAAAAAAAATTTTTGTTTTGCTTTTTATTTTTTTTTTAAAAAATGAAAATTTGAATTATTTACTGTGACTCGGTAAATTTTTTAAGTTACAGTGAGTCTAAGGTTAAAAATGTATTATCATTACCATTTAGGGTTTACTGTACCGGTCAAAGTCAAAAAAAATCTTGGTTTTGCTTTTTCTTTTTTTTTTAAATTTTTTTTGAATTATTTACTGTAACTCGATAAATTTTTTAAGTTACAGTGGGCGCAAGGTTAAAAGTGTAACATAATTATCATTTAGGGTTTACTGTAGCCGTCAGAGTAAAAACAATTTTAGTTTTACTTTTTCTTTTTCTTTTTTTAAAATAAATAATTGAATTTTGAATTATTTACTGTAATTTGATAAATTTTTTAAGTTATAGTGGGCCCAAAGTTAAAAGTACAACATAATTACTGTTTGTTGTGTACTTAAAGTAATTAGTAAATGAAAAAAGTAATTTTGAAAATAATGATAAATTTTAAAATTGTATGATAATATTTTTAATTAAGAAATAATATTTAAAAATTAAATAATGAAATTTGAATTTTAAAATATTTTAATGATTTAAATTTAATAAAAAATTAAATTAATTAAAAGACAAAAATACCCCTGATTCTGGCATGTCAACGGCCGGAAACAATAAAATGGGACCAAAAAAGTGTGAAAACATAATGTTTGGAACTACAATTCTGAAATGTTAATGTTTGGAACGTAAATTCAAATATGTCCAAATGTAAATAACCATTTGGACATTTTAGTCTTAAACACAAATGTTTTTTAGAGTTTTTCACTCTAAAAGATTTACAGTAAGCCCCGAACAATAATTTCTCGACTCTGATGTTTGCATAAACATATCTTTCATCAGCAAGTGTCCCAACTTTCACCAACCACAATCACAATCAGTTTACATTTATAGACTCATGAAATTAAACAGTAGTTTAATTACAAGTTTCATCTCTTCTGGAAGTACAACTTGGAAATGAAAAATGAAAAGAGACAAGCAAAAACAGTCGGGTACAGAATCAGCATGGCTGCCACAATTGGTAACCTATGGTGATGAAAATCAAAATATTCCCCCAAAAACTCTGCCACCGTGCTGTTTCTTCCGAATGCCAAAATGGGTTTGTTTATATCCCCGAATTGGGAAGTGAACATTCCATTAATGGTCCAAGATGTAGGATTCAGATAATATAACCATATCCACCATTTGGGTATTTCCTGTAATTTGAAACAGCAACAATAATAATGATGAGTAACACTGATCAGAAAAGCTGAAAATCTGAAAGAGATCTTCAGTAAAAGAAATGCTTACTGGCCGAGGAATCAAAACTCCAGCAAAAAGATTGAACACATTGTAGAAAGTTGATAGTAAAATCGCAGCCACTGGGTAGCTCGGTGTTATCGCGATCATAATCATGCCGAGACAATTATAGTACAACAATGTGCAAAACATCGAGTACATGTACCAGAAAATCTTTAAGCTGATCCATAAAACCCAATCGTTGGATATGTTATCACTGTAAATATCACTATTTGGACGAAGACATAAGGAATCTCAATCGCAACCTACAAAAATGTCAGCAAGAAAGCTGAGTCAAGTTATGGTTTAATCAAAACTAAAGTTGATGAATGATCAATTTTGATTAGTTAAATGTCTACCTGTGCGAGAGCATAAGCCCAAGGGGCATACATTCCTGCAAATCTCTCTCGACACAGGACAGATCGTTCTGTGCTGACATATGGCAGAACTGAAGAAGAGTTGTTGAAGCCGAGGAGAATTACTGAGGCGAACATTGAACCAAGTACGGTGAACAAGCTCTGCTGGTTTTCTCTACAGAACAAACGAATGCAAATGTCAATGCAAAAAGTGACATAATATACAGAACTATCCAACGAAACTTAACAATATCAACAGCTTTCAAGCAGTCAATTGCTGGAATAAAAAAACCCTTACATTTTCTGGCCTTGATTCCAGAATAGTAATCCAATGACCAAAGATGTGATGGTGAGGAACGCGAGGCGCATCAAGTTGTAAGAAGGGCTTCTCCAGTAGGACAAGTGTTGCTTCCATAGACAAGCTTTGAATTGTCCCCAACCATCTTTCGGAAACTCAGTTGGAAACTCCAAAGGCTTAGCACCAACTGGTGGAGAACTCAGCCTCTTTGCAAGCACCTTGTTTTTCCTTACAAAGAATAGAATAAAGATACATATCAGCAAAATCTATTGATTAAGGGTAATCTTATATGTAAACAGTTCAATCTATGCTTTAAATGTGGAGCTCACTCGTATAAAGAAGAATTCTTGTAGATATCAGCAAAATCTACACCAAGATCAGATTCTGAAGATATGGAAGTGATCTCTAACATCCATGTCGCCGGGTTATGATTGTCCCGTATCTTTGGGACACCAGAAATTCCCTGTTTCACAATCATTCTGATAAGAACTTGGATAAAACTAGAAAACATGTTGTTAAAGTTACTCTATTAGTTCTAGAAAATGACCTCAAAGTATTTGATGACTTCACTAGAATGCTGACCCAATGGACCAAAGTAGATCATGCGCCCGCCTGGTTTCAGTAAAAGTAACTGCAACATTTTTGCAAAAGGAAAAATGTTAAACTGTTTGAGCTGTTGATGGATTACGCATTTAATGGTACACATTATTAATCACCTCATCAAATGCTTCAAATATGTCGATGCTTGGCTGATGGATAGTACAGACGATTGTTCTTCCCGTGGCAGCAACATTCTTTACAGCTCGCATCACTATCGCCGCTGCTCTTGCATCCAATCCCGTTGTGGGTTCATCCAAGAAGAAAATGGATGGATTGGCAACCAATTCCACAGCGATTGTGAGCCGCTTGCGTTGCTCAGTGGACAAACCGGTTACTCCTGGAACGCCAACTAAGGCATCTTTGATTCCATCAAGTTCAATGGTCTCAAGTACTTCGTCCACAAACGCCTACAAAAGCATTGATGCAAACACTACATCATTCTGTTTTCAAATAAGTAATTCTATAAACAAGATCTTGCAGTACTATGAATGAAACAAAAAACCTTCACATACATATCTAGTATTTGAATCAATATCTGGATGAAGGCGTAGCCAAGCTGAGAAGATGACCGACTCTTCTACTGTGATTTGTGGAGAATGTACGTCAGTTTGCTCACAATAACCTGAGACTCGAGCAAATGCATTTTGAGCTTTGGGAAATCCACCAATTCTTATATCTCCTTCAACTGTACCACTAGTTTTTCTGCCAGCAATCACATCAAATAGAGTGGTTTTCCCAGCTCCGCTGACACCCATAAGTGCCGTGAGGACTCCAGGCCTAAATGTGCCTGTAATATCATGAAGGAGTTGGAGTTTTTTCTCGGTGAAGCCATGATCTTTCATTGCCTGAAACCATAAGAGCATCAATAAACGTCGATGAAATCGGTCTCAAATTTTCACATCATATAATGTTGTAAGAGTATAATAATATAAGTTGTATGTACCACTGGTGTATCAACATAATACTGCAGATCCTCAAACACCACAGTCAAGGGCTCGAAAGGTAAGATCATGTTTCCTTCAGAACAACACAAGAAATGGTCATTCTTCGGTTTAGCTTTGAAATCAAATTAATCAAATTTTCACATCATGATATTGCAAAAAAGCTGGATGATGCCATGAGTAAATACCTTTTTGAGACCGAGCAACAATGCTTGTAGACGAACTCCTAGATTTCGTGTCTGCCTGTTCCACTTTGTCTAATTCCACCCCTTTTCTTAATTCAGAGAATTTCTCCCTTGAAATGATTGCACGATCACGAACAGCTACAAAGTATTACATCCCAATAACTGATATGTTTCGTTACTGCTGGTTTTAAAACTTCTGAAAGCCTCAAGATGGGAACTATACAACTTACGATGTAAAAATGTCAAGGCCAATGTGAACCCTGTATAAAACAGCAAAGTAAAGCCTAGTAAAGCAGCAAGCGCAATCCAGAACAAATTTTCGTGAAAGTCCAACCCTCGAGAATGAAGTGTTTCGTGTCCAATGTTGGTATTTGATGCAGGCACCTATGCAACAAATGAAGGGAAAGAACAGTCAGTGAGCAAGAGAGAAGATCATAATATCTATCCAAGACTAATCAACATGGTTACCTTAATCTTCCACCTTGGGGCGAGAAATTCATTTATTGTGATGGCGATCTCACCATACGTGTATGGACAAGTCCAAAAGACCCACTTTAACCAATTTGGCATGGAAGCTGCATTGAGACAAGAAGTTCAGAATGTTAACGTAACATCAGCATAAAAAAGAGAGAATGAGATGAATAAGTAGTTGAGAACTGACATCTTGGAATCAGGAAGCCAACGAAGACAAAGGCGTACAACAAGACCAAGCTACCAACCATAGTTGCAGCAATCACAGTGCGGCAAACAGAGGCAATACAGCGATAGATGGATACAGATGCCATATGCATAACAAACAATATTGCTAAATGGCCGAAGAACCTGGGAAGTAGTAATGCATGTTTAGTCAGTGTTCTAGTAAAATCACATGTAAAGACAGACTTAACACAATGAAATATTAGGTCTCATCACAAAGAACTTACCTTCCAGCCTCAGGACTATATCCAATAACATAATAAGTCAAGCTTGTGAAAATGATTGCCTCCAACAATGAGAGCGGAATCTTTACAATGACGGATGGAATAGCATAAGCCCAACCTGGGTAAAAGGACAAATCTCTTTGTTTATAGAAGACTCCAAGTCTCGCTACAGTGAGCGATAACTCTGGGAATCCGATCACAACAACAACGTAAAGTGCATAGAATAGTGATCCCATATAATAATTTGCATGAAGAAGATCGACTTTCATCCTTGTTCTTAGAAATAAAGTCATGACTATGGATGCATTGATGGAAAGCTGCAAAAGATAAAACAAAACGGTGAATTTTCAAGTATATTTTTACCACAAGAGACTACAGATTGTCATTAGTAGAACTGAGCACATTATTTTTGCTAACCTGAACAAATTTAAAGACATGAATGAACGAATTCCTTTTCATGAGCAGGATCTCTCTTGATAAACAAGCTTTTAAAAGTTCCCACCTCGGAAGTGAATAGGTTGTAAAAGTAATAGCATCTTTATGGCTCCTGGATGTCTCAACCGGCGAAGAAATTTGTCTGCTAAGCATTTCTCCATAAGAAGATTCTCTAAATTTTCTCGATAATGCATTGATGGATATATAACTGTATGTATCTTCACTACCATGCCAGTATTGTGCTTGATCCTTTCTTGACATAACCTACAGAGGCATTAAGTTAGTTCTGAAAAAAAGAATTGCAAATAGGATAACCTAAAAGATGATTTCACCTCTTGCAGGAAATCTGCAACTCCTTTTCTTTCAGGACACCTAAATCCACAGTTCTCGAAAAATTCCAAGACTAGGGTTCGAGGTCCATGATAAACAATCTTACCGTCTCCCATCAAGATGATATCATCAAAGAGATCAAATGTTTCCGGCGCAGGTTGGAGAAGTGAGACAAGTATGGTAGCATCAGTGAGATGTGCTAACTGCTGAAGGAAAGTAACAATCTGATACGTTGTTGAACTGTCCAACCCGTTTGATATTTCATCCATAAATAGAGCTCTTGTTGGCCCGACAATCATTTCACCTGCACATTGGTATTGGTATAAGTGCATTTTTCATTCATGAACTAGCTATTGTTTGATATGAAAATCACCTGTTGTCAATCGCTTTTTTTCACCACCCGAGATGCCTCTTCTCATGGCATCTCCGACCAGAGTGTCGGCGCAAGTATCAAGCCCTAGTATCTGGAAAAGCACACAACAGTAATTACTATTTGAAATTGCACTTTGAAAATGAAGTTTCATACAACTCGCCACGGAAACTTCTAAGATGATCACATCATACTCTTAGAATATAGTCTGTCTGAAGGGATGTTTTTTGTCCTTCAATCGAACTTGCCTGTAAAAAGTGTAGGTCAAAATTCCGGAAAGAAAACTGAGGAAAGAAATACCATTTTTATCCAAAAAGAACTTGATATGACGAATAATTACCTTCATAAATGTATCTACATCTGGATCAGGAAGAATTCCCGCTTCATTTTCCCGGCGGATTAGCTCTGACAGGATCTCTTTAGGAGGAGGATAGTCATCATGATCATTTTGGTGATTGCTAAAAATTGTAACAGAGATTACCCCAGCAGCAATGAACATGCAAAAAAGGCCTACCTGATCTGCTTCCAACACCTTGAAACCATTGAGAGAAATCAAGTGTTTCCCTGACAGTCATTTCACCATTATGAAGGTCATACTGGCTAATATAAGCAGACGTTTTCTGAGGCACAAATTCTGTCAGTTTATATCCATTGTATGTAATATCACCAGATACCTGTCAGCAAAATATCTGTAGTAAATTTCAATGTCCTTTAAGAATCAATACTAGTTTATAACCCGTGTATATGCATTGTAGAGAAGCAAATCACCACAGCCGATTTGTTAAGATTCCCTGAGAGAGCTTTCAATAGAGTTGTCTTCCCACATCCTGGAGGACCTAACAGCAGAGTCATTCTGCAATCAAAATGCATTCCCATTGTGACAGCTTCATGTCAGCTTTCTCTTTTTAAACATGACAAGAGTGTAAGAACACACAAATACTTTGAACTGATGGAAGACATGGAGAAAAAAAATATGATGAGCCAAGTAGCAAGCACAATACTATCTTCAGGGTTCAACCATTTACGGGGTGCTCAAAGTTTTTTAAACCAAGAGTGTGCGAATATGAACTTTTTCAATACAAACTTTCTAAGATGCTCCAAATGTGGCTTTGAAAATGGTCAAATTCATTCCAAATTAAAGCGTACAGATACCAGATTTCCGAAGGAGCTCTCACAGGTTTAAGTTGAACAAGCACACTGCTTGAACTCATTCTTCATTACAATGTTGAAGTCATGACTTAACAAGTACATATGATTTTTCAATTGTTAAGAAAGATACAGGAGTACATGATCAAAAGAAAAAAATCATGTACCTTCCAGGTTTAATAATACCACTAACATCATCAATGATACTGATCCTGGATGCTCGTGACGTAAACCCAGTAAGCCTAGTAAGATCCTGCTCCCGAAAGAATACCAACATCAGGCAACAAGAGCAAAATTTTGAGAGAAGGAGGCGGCATCATGATGTTAGGACGACTTCAAGTTATGAGAGATATGTAAAGCATAACATCCATTTGTTGCATATATAATGCGTAACAGGCTACTTTATCAATCTTGGATCCATAGATTAAACACTGAGTAAGGAGAAAAAAAAGAATACAGATAAATTAGCAGGAACAGACTCATTTCAGAGGATTCATAAATGCCGAACGTCAGGTCTCGAGAAACTCTGATTTCTGGTCCGCCAATGAACAAAAAGAGACTCCATCTAAAGTAAAATCAATGAATGTTATAAAAAACTTTTCAGTTGGGGGTGATTTGAGGTCAGTTAAGAGGAGAATTAAACTATGAGTTTAGCTGCAATTCTTAGTTCAGGAACTCACATGAAAGTTGATGAAGGTCATAAACAGTAGGAAAGGAATATACAACAAAATATTTACCAGAAACAGACTTTTGAATGAATTCCAAAGAGTCGGAAGAGCTTTGCCACTAACAACTTCACACTCAGCTTCAATAAGTAGATTGCTGTATCTTACCTCGATAGAGGGTAGTTCTATACCAACTCTGCAAAAACAAATGAAACGAATTTCATCACAAATCAGAGAAAGTTACTTAAACATTTGTTCAGGACATCAGGGAATTCAGAATATAGTCGTAACAGCGTGTCATTGCATTGAGTCTGCAAACCAGGCATCATGCACCAAAGGACATTAGGTCAAATGAACAAGTAATGTTTCTAATCAATTGAATTATATAGGTAACCAAACTAACAAGTTAAATCCTTCCAGGAGCAGACAGTAAGTATCAATTCCGAACAATGTCTTACTTGTCAATTCTTTTCCTGATCTTTTGCAACAGCTGACGATTGTCAACCTCAATGTGTTGAATAAGCTTCTCAATGAACATATGCTTCTCCAAAGCACGAAGCTTGGCGACATCAACAACCTGTTTATTCTTACCATTGGCTTCATTCACGTCAACCTCATCAAACAAAGATGATCTTACCCGTTTTTCAGGCGGCAGCCTATCTATAGCAACCCACCCTGTTGCAGTTTCTTCATCCATATTATCCTCCATCACGTTGCGCAATCCTGAAAAACTTTTGCTGGAGCTGAGACCCTGCGACGACAACCTGAAGCTGCCTTCCAACTCTAGTTTTCCGGGTCCCGGTTCCTGATCATTTCCTTCAACTGAATGAGTCATATTGCACCAAATTCTTCACTGCTTTAAACCTGCATTTTACTAACAGGCAGTATGCATAAATAGAAGAATCCCCTGTTGCATTAATCAGTTCATAGATAATGTGAAAGCCTGAAATGGTTAGGTGAACCTTACACTATATGATTTGAAATCACTATCAGAAATTCTCTAACATAGCCCAAGTTAAGAAGCAATGATTCAACAGACCCTTCTTAAAAAAAGTAAAAATGAAGCATCTTCATTAGTTTAAGGTAAAATTAAGCTGCCACAATAAGTTGACTTTGAACTAAAATAATCCCTGCCCAAATCAAAAGCTTGCGTCTTTCCAGTTCCACTGGGTAATACTCCCTCCGTATAAACCTTGCACTACCATTTGAAACATTCTTTGTCCCCAAAAATGTGAAAACACATCCCCATTACAAATTAGTGAGAGATATGTACTCCCTCCACCACCGCGACCGGAACGTCTTCAGGACTCTAATTTTGGGACGGATAGAGTAAATTAACAATCAAAATGGTAGAATATGAATAGAACAAAAAGCACCTAACAGTTCATTACATGGAAGTAAATGCTCATTAGCATTTAACTTAGACTAAAATGTCCAAATGATCCCTTACATTTGGGCCTACTTGAATTTACGTTCCTAATATTAACATTTCAATATCGTGGTCCCAAACATTATATTTTCACACTTTTTTGGTCCCATTTCACTGTTTCTGGCCGTTGACATGCCGGAATCAGGGCTATTTTTGTCTTTTAATTTAATTTAAATTTTTATTAAATTTAAATCATTAAAAATATTTTAAAATTCAAATTTCATTATTTAATTGTTAAAATATTATTTATTAATTAAAAATATTATTATACAATTTTAAAATTTATCATTATTTTCAAAATTACTTTTTTCATTTAGTATTTCCTTTAAGTAAACAATAAATGGTAATTATGTTGCACTTTTAACTTTGAACACATTGTAACTTAAAAAATTTACCAAGTTACAGTAAATAATTCAAAATTCAATTATTTTTTTTAAAAAAAAGAAAAAGCAAAACCAAGATTCTTTTTACTTTGACCGCTATAGTAAACTCTAAATGGTAATTATGTTGCACTTTTAACCTTAGATCCACTGTAACCTTAAAAATTTTTCGAGTTATAGTAAATAATTCAAAATTTAGTTTTTTTTTCCAAAAATAAAAGAAAAACCAAGATTTTTTTACTCTGACCGCTACATTGCTTTTCTAACCTTGAACCAACTGTAACTTAAAAAATTTATCGAGTTACAGTAAATAATTCAAAATTTAATTTTTTAAAAAAAAAGAAAAAAGCAAAACAAAGTAATTTGCCGCTACAGTAAACCCTTATGTTGCACTTTTAACCTTGGACCCAATGTAACTAAAAAAATTTACCGAGTTACAGTAAATAATTTAAAATTCAACTATAACGGTCAAAGTAAAAAAAAATCTTGGTTTTGCTTTTTCTTTTTTTTAAAAGAAAATTCAATTTTAAATTATTTACTGTAACTCGGTAATTTTTTAAGTTATAGTGGGTACAAGGTTAAAAGTGCAACATAATTACCATTTTAGGTTTACTGAGCGGTCAGAGTAAAAAAATGGTTTTGCTTTTTCTTTTTTTTTTAAGGAAATTGAATTTTAAATTATTTACTGTAACTCGTTAAATTTTTTAAGTTACAGTGAATCCAAAGTTAAAAGTGCAACATAATTATTATTTACTTTGACCTAAGGTAAATGATAAATGAAAAATTAATTTTGAAAATAATGTAAATTTTAAAATTTTATAATAATATTTTTAATTAATAAATAATATTTAACAATTAAATAATAAAATCTGAATTTTTAAATATTTTTAATGATTTAAATTTTAATTGAAGTTCAAATTAAATAAAAAGACAAAAATACCCCTGATTCCGGAAGCAGTGAAATGGGACCGAAAAAGTTTGAAAACATAATATTTGGGACTAGGATATTGAAATGTTAATGTTAGGGACGTAAATTCAAGTAGGACCAAATGTAAGGGACCATTTGGACATTTTAGTCTTTAACTTATTCCATTTATTTAATCTCTTTTAAGATTAACTAACAACAGTTCCACGTAATGGCAAAACCTACAGCTTAAAAAATGTTCATCGTTTAACTTAGAAATGAAAAATAAGAAGAGAGAAGCAAAAACGGTTGGGTACACAAGTAGCATGATAGCCACATGATAGCCGGTTTAGCTTACTAACAGGCAGTATGCATAAATAGAAGAATCCCCGGTTGCATTAATCAGTTCATAGATAATGAGAAAGCCTGAAATGGTTAGGTGAACCTTGCACTATGATTTGAAATCACTATCAGAAATTCTCTAACGTAGCCCAGGTTAAGACGCAATGATTCAACAGACCCTTCTTAAAAAAAATAAAAATGAAGCATCTTCATTAGGTTAAGGTAAAACTAAGCTGTCACAATAAGTTGACTTTGAACTAAAATAATCCCTGCCCAAATCAAAAGCTTGTGTCTTTCCAGTTCCACCTGCATGAAGATTCTCCATAATTCTGCATAATCTTTATTTCACGTGGAGACTGAATATTCTGAAAACTCACAATCCCTAATCACATCAAATCAGATATTCCTTGGCCAGCCATTCCTGAAGTGAAGCAGCATCTGATATGATGTTCACATTTTTCCTAATCATTTGAATGCTTAATAAACGTGGTTGGAAGCAGTCATGAGGACTAGTTGCGAAAGCTCAGCAAAGGTGAAATGGGATGACGAATTCCCAAAGTCAGCGGATGTTTCTGCAGTATGAACTTGTAGAACAACAAAATTGCAACATGGCTTTAACATTTGCACTTGGTAATACTCCCTCCGTATAAACCTTCCACTACCATTTGAAACATTCTTTGTCCCCAAAAATGTGAAAACACATCCCCCTTACAAATTAGTGAGAGATATGTACTCCCTCCACCTCCGCGACCGGAACGTCTTCAGTGCTCTTATTTTGGGACGGATAAGAGTAAATTAACAATCAAAATGGTAGAATATGAATGGAACAAAAAGCACCTAACAGTTCATTACATGGGAGTAAATGCTCATTAGCATTTAGCTTATTCCATCTATTTAATCTCTTCTACTTCTAAAGATTAACTAACAACACAGTTCCCATAATGGCAAAACCTACAGCTTAAAAAATGTTCATCGCTTTTGGAAGTTTAACTTAGAAATGAAAAACAAGAAGAGAGAAGCAAAAACGGTTGGGTACACAATTAGCATGACAGCCACAATTGGGAGCTTATGGTGATGAAAATCAAAATAGTCACCCATGAACTCTGCCACCGTGCTTTTCTTCCCAAAGGCCAACAAAGGTTTCTGAATGTCTCCATACTGGGAAGTAAACAGTGCATTCATGGTCCAAGATGTAGGGTTCAGGTAGTATAACCATATCCACCATTTCGGGATTTGCTGCAATCAAAAACAACAAACAACAATGAGATAGGATGACCATACCGATCACTGGCGCGGCTAAGAGTAAATCGAGTTTTTGCAATTAAAGAAGTACTTACTGGCTGAGGAATCAGAAATCCAGCAAAAAGATTAAACACATTGTAGAAAGTTGATAGCAGAATCGCAGCCACGGGGAAGCTTGGTGTCATCGCGATCATCATCATGCCGAGATAATTGTAGTACAGCAATGTGCAAAACATTGAGTACATGTACCAGAAAACTTTATAAGCTGACCCATAAAATCCGATCATTGGATATGTTATTACTGAAAATATCACTACTTGGACGAAGATATAAGGAATCTCAATTGCAACCTACAAAATGTTTGTTAGAAAGCTGAATCAGTTATGGTTATTCAAACTTATTTGATGAATAATCTATTCGAATGGTAAAATATCTACCTGTGCGAGGGCATAAGCCCAAGGGGAATACATTCCTGCAAATTTTTCTCTATACAGGACTGATCGTTCTGTGCTGACATATGGCAGAACAGAAGACGAATTATTGAAACCAAGGAACAATGCTGCGGTGAACATTGCGCCGAGTATGTTGAATAAATTCTGCTGATTTTCTCTATAAAACAAACGAATTCAAATTTTAATGATTTGAGTTCCTTGGCAGAAGACAAGCAATGTGTCTATCCCAGTAAGCGAAAGAAATTGAAGCGATCATTTCAATGAACAAAACGAAATAATAGAAGTTGATTTCACGTGAAAATACTTGAAAACTCAAGCTATACATTGAAAACTTTCAAGAAGTGAGAATAGATACTTCAGGATGCCAAATGAACTCAACAATATAAATTGCCAAGCAGAGAAAAATTATACTTTTAATGATTCACCTTTATCTCTTGTCAATGTACTGTTATAAGGAAAGCAAACTATGAGTATAGAACACTTACATTTCCTGCCCTTTCTTCCAGAATAATACTCCTAAGACCAAAGACGTGATGATGAGGAATGCATAGCGCATCAGGTTGTAAGAAGGGCTTCTCCAGTAAGACAAGTGTTGCTTCCAAAGACAGGCTTTGAACTGTCCCCAACCATCTTGTGCAAATTGAGACGGAAACTCCAAAGGTTTAGCACCATCAGGTGGGGAGCTAAGCCTCTCTACAAGGGCTTTGTTATTCCTAGAAGAATATAGAGTAAAGAATTGTGTTTTAGTGTAAGTAGAAATACTCATCTTGCATTCCTCAAAAGGAAATGCATTCATGGATCATCCCGAGCTACCTTGTGGTAACAAACATGTGAAAATAGTTCAATGCTGCTTTTTTTTTTTTTCAAATGTGAGACTCACTCATATAAGGAAGAATTCCTGTAGATGTCAGCGAAATCTACACGGAGATCAGCTTCCGAAGATGTGGAAGTGATCTCTAACATCCATGTTGCAGGATTATAATTTTTCCTTATCTTCCGCACACCAGTGATTCCCTGTTTCACAATTAAGCTGATGAGAACTTGTACGAATTGAGGACTAAATGACGTTGAATTATTGGATTACCTGAAAGTATTTAATGACTTCGCTAGAGTGCTGACCCAATGGTCCGCAATAGATCATGCGCCCGCCTGTTTTCAGTAGAAGTAACTGCAAGTATATTTGTAAAGCAAATGTTATATTCAAAGTAATGGTTGTTGTGCAATTCATTCAATTTGTCTAATCACCTCGTCAAATGCTTCAAATATGTCGATGCTCGGCTGATGGATAGTACAAACGATTGTCCTCCCGGTAGCAGCGACATTCTTTACAGCGCGCATGACTATAGCCGCTGCTCTTGCATCTAATCCCGTTGTGGGTTCATCCAAGAAGATAATGGAGGGATTGGCTACCAATTCCACAGCGATTGTGAGCCGCTTGCGTTGCTCAGTGGACAACCCGGTAACTCCTGGAATGCCAACTAAGGCATCTTTGATTCCATCAAGTTCGATGGTCTCAAGTACTTCCTCCACAAACTCCTACAAGTATTGATGCAAACACAGTTTTCAGTTAACTTGTACACAAGATATACAACTATGAAAACAAGCATTACTTTCAGGAGTGTCATACAGATCTAGTTTTTGAATCAATATCTGGATGAAGGCGTAGCCAAGCTGAGAAGATGACTGATTCTTCTACAGTAATTTGTGGAGAGTGTATGTCGGTTTGCTCGCAATAACCTGAGATTCGAGCAAACGTATTTTGAACCTTTGGAAACCCACCAATTTTTATTTCTCCTTCAACAGTACCACTTGTTTTCCTGCCAGCAATGACATCAAAAAGAGTTGTTTTTCCAGCTCCACTAACACCCATAAGTGCAGTAAGAACTCCGGGCCTAAATGTGCCCGTAATATCATGAAGAAGTTGTAGCTTTTTCTGGGTGACGCCATGATCTTTCATAGCCTGAAAGGTAAGAGCAGAAAACAGCTCAATGTCATGGGGCTAAAAATCAGATAAATGTGGTTCGGATACAATATAAGTTGCGTACCACTGGTGTATCAACGTAATACTGCAGATCTTGAAATACTACAGTTAAGGGCTCGAAAGGTAAGACCATGTTTCCTTCAGAATAACACAAAAAGAGATGTTCAAAAAACTTTCACCTTCATAATGATATTATTCAATGGAACTTAAAAAGCTATGGACATGGTTTTTGAATGGATAAATGAACATCCTGTGAGATTGCAGAAAAATGTGAAAGGAGTCATCAGGAATACCTTGATGAGGTACAGTACCAGGGCTAAGAGATGAAGTCCTCAACTTCGTATCAGCGTGTTCTTCGAGTTCAATGCCTTTGTTTAGTAGAGAGAATTTGTCTCTTGAAATGATAGCGCGAGGACGAACAGCTGCAATCTCAATAATTGAATAGTTAATTACTCCTTTCTTAAATGGCTTTCAAGCCTCAATTAATGGGTACTATATAAACTTACGATGTAACAAATTTAAGGCCAATGTGAATCCCATGTTGAACAGCAAAGTGAAGGCTAGCAAAGCACCAAGAGAAATCCAAAACATGTTTTCATTGAAGTCTAACCCTCGAGCATCAAGTGTTTCTCGTCCAATAGTTGTGGTATTTGATGGAAGCATCTATGCAGCAGATGAAGAAGCAACAGGTTGATCAGCAAGAATTTAAAAATAAAGTCTGAAAACAGAAGATATATGGTTACCTTCTTCCATCTTGGGGCAAGAAATTCATTTACTGTAACAGCAATCTCACCATATGAGAATGGACAAGCCCAAAAGCCCCACTGTAACCAATTTGGCATAGCAGCTGCATTTGGATTAAAAAGTTAATCACCTTATTCTAGCAGTAGTTTAAAAAAGAGAGAGTGAGCGGTGAATAAGTTTGAGAACTGACATCGTGGAATGATGAAGCCAACGAAGACAAAGGCGTATAACAAGACCAAGCTACCACCCATTGTGGCAGCAATCACAGTTCGGCAAACAGAGGCAATAAAACGGTACATGGATACGGATGCCATATGCACAACAAACAATATAGCTAAGTGGCCAAAGAACCTGGAAAGTACTGCATTTGGTTAGTATTCTCAGTAATTGAACTCAGATTTGAAACATATGAATCTGCCAAAAAAATGGTTCTGAACTTAATAATGTTAATGGTAAAAATGTTCTCGCGTACTATACCTTCCAACCTCAGGCGTATACCCAATAACATAATAAGTCAAGCAGGTGAAAACTACCGCTTCCAACAAAGAGAGTGGAATTTTTAAAATGGCAGATGGAATGGCATATGCCCAACCGGGGTAGAAGGACAAATCTCTTTGTTTATAAAAGACTCCAAGCCTTGCAACAGTGAGAGACAGCTCTGGAAATCCATTGATAACCAGAATAGAAATAGCATAGAAGAGAGCCCCCATATAATAGTTCGCATGAAGAAGATCGACTTTCATCTTCGTCCTCAAAAACAATGTCATTGTTATGGATGCGTTGATGGAAATCTGCAAAGCATAAACCAAACTGTGAGTTTTCAAGTAGATTTGAGTCTCTACTAAAAGTGACTACAAGTTTGAAAAGTTCCAATGTAACAATGGAGAGTGATGGAAACTGAGCATGCCAGTTTATGCTAACCTGAACAAATTTAAAAACATATATGAAAGAATTTCTGTTCATAAGCAGGAGCTCCCTTGATAAACAAGCTTTAAAAAGTTCCCACTTAGGAAGTGAATAGGTAGTAAAACTAATAGCATCTTTATGGCTCTTGGACGTCTCGAAGGGCGAAGATAGTTGTTCGCTGAGCATTTTTCCATAAGATGATTCTCTAAATCTTCTTGATAATGCATCAATCGGTACATAACTGTATGTATCTTCACTACCATGCCAGTATTGTGCTTGATCCTTTCTTGACATAACCTACGGAGACATTAAGTTTGTTGTAAAAAAAAGAAATGTAGAAAAAAGAATTGCAATGAGCATAACCTAAAAGATGATTTCACCTCCTGCAGGAAATCTGCAACTCCTTTTCTTTCCGGGCACCTAAATCCACAGCTCTCAAAAAATTCCAGCACTTGGGTTCGAGGTCCATGATAGACAATCTTACCGTCTCCCATCAAGATGATATCATCAAAGAGATCAAATGTTTCCGGAGCAGGTTGAAGAAGCGAGACAAGTATGGTAGCATCTGTGAGATGTGCTAACTGCTGAAGGAAAGTAACTATCTGATATGTTGTCGAACTATCCAATCCATTTGATATTTCATCCATGAATAATGCTCTTGTTGGTCCGACAATCATTTCACCTGAACAGAGGCAACCACAAGAAATAAGTGATCATTAACTTGCAACTTTTAAACATTATAAAATTTACACTAATGTGGCTGAACCCTTTTCAGCATTCAAAAGGGTTCATAACATGGACCTTTTCACATAAAAAATCACCTGTTGTCAATCTCTTTTTCTCACCACCAGAGATGCCTCTCCTCATGGCATCTCCAACAAGTGTGTCAGCACATGTATCAAGTCCTAGTATCTACAAAAGCACATAGCATTCACTTATCATTTTATATCGCACTTCGGATTTTAGAGTTCCACACAAATTGTCAAGAAAACTTCTAAAATGATGTCATACTCTTAGAATGTAGTCTGTCTGAAGTGTTGTTTTTTGACCTTCAATGGAACTTCCCTGTAAAAGTAGGTCATATTCAGGAAGGAAACTGAGTAATGAAATAAAAATCAAAACGAAAAAATAAAAAAGATGACATGAGAAACATGAGATGCCAGTGTTACCTTCATGTATGAATCAACATCTGGATCAGGAACAATTCCAGCTTCTTTTTCTCGCCGAATTAGCTCAGTCAAAATATCTTTAGGAGGAGAATGGCATAAGAATTTTGATAGTTTCATAAGTTGAAATTAGACCATTAACAATCAGTGTGTCGAAGGCTCACCTGCTCTGCTTCCAACACCTTGACAGCGTAGGGAGAAATCAAGTGTTTCCCTGACAGTCATTTCAGCTGTATGCAGGTCATCTTGACTTATATAAGCCGAAGTTTTCTGAGGCACAAATTCTGTCAATTTGTATCCATTGTATGTAATACCACCAGATACCTGTCAACAAATTATCTGCAGTTGATCGTAATCCATTGAGTGGATAGATCTAAAAATAGAAGAGCATATTGACATGGGTGATTCTAAAGGAGATCATTACTACAGCAAAGTAAGAATGCCAAGGAGTCAACATTTTCTCTTTCTGTTTTCTTTTCACTTTCATATCTATGTAGAGAATCTGTCCTTTACGTAGCTGTACTAGTTCTGTGATCATGTGTGCATTTGCATAGAGAAGGGAAGCACCTCAAGTGATTTGCTAAGATTTCCAGAGAGGGCCTTCAATAGGGTTGTCTTCCCACATCCAGGAGGACCAAGCAGCAGAGTCATTCTGCGTTTGAAATTCGGCAAAGTACTTTATCAATTTGATCAGGAAACATGCATTGGGAGTAGAACAAACATGAAAAGACAAATGATGAGCCAAGTTGCATTTTAGGCGTTAATCGAATATTGGATTTGATAAAGGAGAAGAAAACAAAGACAATATCATCTCAATCATTTAGAGCGTGCTCAATGTTTTCTAAACCTAGAGGATCTGAACATCAACTTCAATACAAACTTTATCTGGTGCTCTAAATGTGGCTTTGAAACAGCCCAAATGAATTCCAAAATAAAGCCTAATAGTGCCATATGAACCAAAGAAGGATGTTTAACTGGTTGAACAGCAAGGTTCTCGCTTCTTAACTATACAGATGAGTTTCCATGGTTAGGAAGGATACTGATTGACTAAAAATATAATGTACCTTCCAGGTTTAATTATACCACTAACACCATCAATGATGCTGATCCTTGATACTTGTGACATCAATCCTGTAAACCTTGTGAGATCCTGCTCAATGAAAACACCCAGTTAGGCAAGGCTCTGAAAGATAAACGTATCCAACAATTTTGATTTGATAACTCACATGAAACACAGATGAAGGTTATACAAGCTGAAGGAAAAGATACTAGAAAATACTATTTACCAGAAGCAGACTTTTGAATGAGTTCCAGAGAGTCGGAAGAGCTTTCCCGCTAACAACTTCACATTCAGCTTCTATAAGCAGATCATTGTATCTTACTTCCACAGAAGGCAGTTCTATGCCAACTCTGCATACACATTTGAAACAAACAGCTTCAATATATTCATGTTCACAGCATTGGCGAATAAAACAAGATGGCGAACAATGTCTTACTTGTCGATCCTTTTCCTGATCTTTTGCAACAGCTGACGATTGTCGTACTCAATGTGCTTAATCAGCTTTTCAATGAACATATGCCTCTCCAAAGCACCAAGCTTGGTGACATCAACAACCTGTTTCTTCTTTCCATTAGCTTTATTTCCATCAAACTCATCAAACAAAGATGATCTCAGCCGTTTCTGAGTAGGCAGCCTATCTATATCAGCCCACTTCCTCGCAGTTTCTTCATCCAACTTATCCCCGTGTTCCATCCCCATCGATTCTGAGCCATTTTGTTCAACAGAATGAGCCATTTTTGCACAAAATTTCTTCACAGCTTCAAACCTGCATTTACTAAAAAAATGCCCTGCTGCATTTGTTAATGAGAACATGATTTATACACAACCCATTTGAAAAAAAAAAAAAAACAGTCATAATTCCATAATTGTACAATAATTTCATTTGGACAAAGTCAAGTCCAAAGTCCAGATAAAACAACAACAGAATCATTTCTGCAAACAAAAGTACTTAGCCGTCTTATTCAGTTGACTCTGAACTAAAAACAAAAAAAGAAGCAAGCAAAAAGCCCACAAATTCAAGAAAGGTTGCGTCTTCAGACTTCCGCCTGCATAAATAATCAATCAACAACTGCCAAGTCCCATGGGATTTAAGCTTCACCGGATGGCGGTTCATTGAGATTCCACTTTTTGGATTAGTACTTCTAAATGTTATACAATTGACTTGAAGAGGAAATTTCTGCAATTGACTTTTCCCAAAAATATATCAATCGCCCCAATACTTCTGCAACCTCTTTTTGAAAAAAAAAAAAAAAAAAAAACTCTGCGACCTCTTTTTGATTCATCACATTTTACCCAAATCACGTTAGAATTATTCAAAATTAAAAAAAAAAAAAAAAAAACCCCGGAAGCCGGTCATCGCGAGATAGATGCGAATCAGCGATTGGCCGCTCACTACTTCCTTCCCTCCATATTTTATTTAAATTTTGGATGATCATCATTCATCACTAACTTATTACATTATTCTCTTGAAATTTTGCCCATTTCCCCTGAATTTTAAAAATGGGGATAGCAGATACAGAATTTAGCTTATAATAGAATGCAATGTAATAATTTAGGTATCTTTTAATTAATACTCAGGTATCATTTCACAAAAAAAAAAATAATAATAATATTTTGTAAACTGACATAAGGAGGAAAAACTAAGTAGTTGTCCAATTTGGATCTATTTTTATTCTAAGTGCAAACTATATTAAAGATCGAAATCCAAACAACACAATCATTTTGACAAATTAAGTATACGAGATTATTATGAATAAAATGTGGTGCTTTTTTTGTGCTAATATTTTCATTATGTGTCACCTATTTCACAAATTTCTTTTTTATATATAATTCATCTCATTCCGTTACGTAGATAATTTTTCACACTATTTCACTACTTCATTTCACTAATATCACGAGAAATGCAAATATACACGTAATATCTGAACTCTGATAATAAGGCATACTCAATATTTTACATCAATCGTTTTTGTTACGGCGGTCTTCAATTCTTTCCAATTTCCTATCATGAGAGGATGGATAAATTGTTTTGATTTAGTCATAGTTCTTATCGTTTTTTATACTTCCATCATTAAGTTGAGTTATCTCGGAGATTTTTTATACTTCATCAATAAAATTTGAGTCGCTTTCCATCAATTAGTGGAAAAATAATCAGCAACATCAGCAAATGGTCGTGGATACTTTTCCATGGTGAAATTTGGTTTGTCAACAGTGACAATTTTTTGCTCTTTTTTTTCCTTTGAATATTGATACAACACCGGTTGTATTTTGTCAAAGTCACTTTGGATTTCCATCTCAAAACCAATTGACTACGAATAGGGTGGTTTTTGATACTTATAAACCGGTGACAGATCCTTTACGACGTCGATGTGGGATTCTTTGTCCCAACATATTTCAAAACAGATTTAAAATTTTGTCTTTTGAAAAATTGCGAGCAAGATATATACAAATATATATTTCGAATAATATAAAATAAAAGTAAGAATAATAGAAAGAAAAGTTATTTTTGACTATATTCGTCGGTTTTGTAAACATCCTTAAAATAGTTGAAAAATATATTTTTTTTCTACAAAATATACCGATGTCGTGTTTTCCAAATGAAGAGTCTTAACAAAGTTCTTGCGTTGAGATTTTTATTGGGCTATTGTAGTTGACAACAAAGTCGACGCGAGATATATACTTTTTTTTTTTTTTACTTTTTGATTATGTATTCGAAGATCGTGTCTTTCTAATTTTTCACCATTAGTTATTTTGAGTGAAAAAATAATTTTAAGTTTCATTTTTTTTAGTATTTTAGCATATTGTGTAAAACACAATATAAAATAGTAAAACAATTCAATACATAGAGTTCTCATACTGATTCAAAATACTAAAATGATTTAATTGGGAAAAAAATCTATTCAATATTAATCTAATACATAGTATCCATCCTAGTATTTGATAAAGTAACCTGTCCAAAAATAACTAAATTAATAATCAACATATAGTTTTTAGATTTGTAATAAAAATATTACAGATATCCAAATTCAAAATGAACTAATTTTTTGTGAGTAAACAGTAATTTTTGAGTTCTGCAAAATGAGTTTCTTTAATTTCAGAACGGATGTAGCATTTTGTCGTCTTTGTCCATTTATTTGGGAATTTATCAATTTCTCAAGTCTTTCATGTGAGAATCAACAAAAGTAGTCACTTTTAAATATTAGGTATGATGAATGCCAGAGAAATTTTTAATCATCAAGAAAAGAAAAAGAATTCTTATTAGGAAAATGGAATAAATTATTTCTAAAAAATACGTGGGAGATTATTTAATGCCTTATATATAGTCAATGGTGAAAATATTCTAAGTTTTTCCCCAAAGTGTATCATTTAATATTTTTTTGGGAATAAAATATTTTTTTATGTACAGCCAGTAAGCTAGGAACAAATTAAATTTTGAATCTCATGTTAAAATCCAAAAACAGAATATCAAAATGCATTCTTCTATCCGTCTACTTTACCGATTTTACATATAGCAAGTGATAAAACAACAAACATTGTTATAAATGATATGCTTTACTTCAGTTTTGCTTTCTTTTTCTTTTTTTTTTAAAGTTTGAATTTTGATAGGACACCGGTTGTATTACAAAATAAGTTTTAAAAATTTAAGTGCCTTGTGAAAATTTCGAGCACGATATGTACTAGTATATATTTGTGGCCCGGATAATATATATATATAAGATAAAAGTAACAATAAGAAAAAAAACATTTATTTTGTTGACTATATTCATCGATTTTGTAAACAATAGTTTAAGAAGAAATATTTTTTTGCAAAACTGTACAGATGTGTGTTTTCCAAATGCAAAGTCTTAACAAAGTTTTTGTGTCGAGGTTTACGTTGGCCTACTGTAGTTGATAAACAACGCCGAGGGGAGCATAATGAGGGGAGCATTTTATAGTCTTTGTCCATGTTTATTGGGGAATTAATCAATTCCGCAAGTATTAATGTAAGAATCAACAAAAGTGGTCACTTTTAAACATTGGGTCTAATGAAAGAAAGGTAAGTTTTAATCATCAAGAAAAGAAAAAGAATTTTTATTAGAAAAATAGAATGAATTATATGTAAAGGATACATAAGAGATTATTATATGTTTTACAGTCAATGGCGAAAATGCACAAATATTACTTGCACTTCTTCCCAAGGTGTATCATTTAATATTTTTATGGAGTAAAATAATTTTTTTTTATGTAGAACCAGTAAATTAAGAACAAATTAAATTTTGAATCTTATCTGAAAGCCCAAAAACAGAGTTTCAAAATACATTCTTATATTCATCTATAACACATTCTTCTATTCATCTATTTTATCCAATTTTACAACTTATAACAAGTGGTAAACACAACAAAAATGGTAATAATGATGTGCTTTACTTCAGTTTTGCTCCTTTTCTTTTTTCCTTTGAATTTTGACAGAACACCGGTTGTATTTCAAAATATGTTTTAAAATTTTAGATGTCTTTTGAAAAATTTCGAATAAGATATGTACTAATATATATTTGTGGCCCGAGTAATACGAAATAAAAGTAAAACTTAAGAAAACAAAATTTATTTTGTTGACTATATTCATCGGTTTTGTTAAATATCCTCAAAATAGTTTGAAAAGAAATTTTTTTGTAAACTATACAGATGTCGTGTTTTCCAAATGCGAAGTCTTAACAAAGTCCTTGCGTTGAGGTTTTCGTTGGGCTACTGTAGTTGACAACAAAGTCAACGCGCGATATATACATCTTTTTTTCTAAAAAAAAAACTTTTTGATTATATATTTGAAGATTGTGTCTTTCTAATTTTTCACCCTAAATTTTTTTGGGCGAAAAAATAATTTTAAATTTCATTATATTTTATAGTATATTAACATATTATGCAAAACACAATATAAAATGGTAGAACAATTTAATATATAGAGTTCCTCTACTGATTCATATTATTAAAATTACTTAATTGGGATAAACAAATCTGTTCAATATTAATCTAATACATAGTATTCATCCTAGTATTCGATAAAGTAACCTGTTTGGGAATAAATAAATAAAACAACATATAGTTTTGAGATTCTTAAAAAAATATTACAAATATCCAATTTCACAGTGAACTAACTTTTTTTTTATGTAAAAAGTAATATTTTAGTACCGCTAAATAAATTTCTTTTTTCTCAAGTCTTTAATGTAAGAATTAACAAAAGTGGTCACAAAAAAGTGAAAAACCGTAATTCTTCCCTTCATATTCCCTAGAGGGAGATGGGGGAAACAAATTCTTTCCTTTATTTCCTATTTCTTATTAAAATAAGTGGAGTTTCATCCACATATGTTTTGTTTCGAGATTTGAATTTTGTTAATTTTGTTCTTCAGTCGATTGTAGTTTTCTTATTGATTTGTTCACAGGTGAATTGCAATTTATGGATTCAGATCTTGATATTTGCACTGACGGAGGGTTGTTCATGGAACCAGATCCATCGCTCAAATTTCTGGCAAAAGATCAAGGTTCAGTTTCGAGGAGATTCAATCTTGGTCTGTTAGTTATATCTATGATTTTGTTGGGTTTAGAACATGATTTTAGCGTCGTATTCTTGACCAAAGTTTTAATTTGTCACGTGATACGTCCACAATGTATCTCATGGATGGATCTGAATAGGTTTATCCCTGCGTGTATACTATTACATGCTTTACTAATTAGATCTTATGATGGTATATCATCACCAATTGTATCTTACTCTTCTATTTCAATCCGTTCTGGACAGTATTCCACGAATTTAATGAATTTCTTTTCTTTTCAAAAAAAAAAAAGTGTCACTTTTAAAAATTAAGTTTGATTGAACATTTTTAATTTTATTATTACTTGCCTAGAAAAAAAAAAGAGATTCATATTATCAATCGTGAATTGTACGTAGACTATTTATTCGGAATTGAGAACGTATGTGTTTCTCTCCATCATGTCCTAAACTCTTAATATATACAACGATGAGAACTATCATTTTGGGACGGAGATTATACAAGGACTCTCTCTAAATTAATTTCATTATAATATTATAATGTTTGCAACCCTAAAAAAATATTGGTTGGATAAGTCTATCAATCCTTACTGGAAATTGTTGACTAAGACTAATTTGCAAAAATTTTCAACCTTGTTTAAAAGTAATAATTCAATAATTTGGGACGGAATGAGTAATATAATTAATCAACCATAAGATTACACCTATAAAAATTTATCATCTCTTTTGGTAGTTTAACCGTGAAATGAAGTACATAAAGAGACCAGCATAAACAGTTGGGAAGACAATTAGCATAACAGCCACAATTGGAAGTTTATGATAATGAAAATTAAAATAGTCTCCCATGAACTCTGCCACTGTGCTGTTTTTGCCAAACGCCAACATAGGTTTGTGAATGTCTCCATATTGAGAAGTAAACATTGCATTCATGGTCCAAGATGTAGGGTTCAAATAGTACAACCATATCCACCATTTCGGGATTTGCTGCCATTGAACAACAACATAAAAAAACCAATGAGAAACACTAGCAAGAAAATGGCTTTTTTTTTTTTTTGAGTAAATGAAATAGAGTTGCTTTGCAATAGAAGAAGTGCTTAATATCTTACTGGCTGGGGAATCAGATATCCACCGAAAAGATTGAACAGATTGTAGCAAGTTGACAGTAGGATTGCAGCCAGGGGGAAGCTCGGAGTCATCGCGATCATCATCATGCCGAGATAGTTGTAGTACAACAATGTGCAGAACATGGAAAACATGTACCAGAAAATCTTGTAAGCTGACACATAGAATCCGATCATCGGATATGTAATCAGTGTGGATGCCACTACTTGGAGGAATATATAAGGAATCTCAATTGCGACCTACAAATAAAATGTCAGTAACAAACTCTGAAATCAGCTGTTTTCTCCTTAAACTTAAAAATCCAATGGAGGAACTGAATAGTCCGTTTGAACATGAGAAAAATCTAGTCTACCTGAGCTAGAGCGTACGCCCAAGGAGCGTACATTCCTGCGAATTTTTCTCTATATAGAACAGATCGTTCAGTGCTAACATATGGCAGGATTGAAGAGGAGTTGTTAAATCCAAGGAACAATGCTCCGGTGAATATTGCACCAAGCGCATTGAATAAGCTCTGCTGGTTTTCTCTACAACACAAGCCAACATAAATGTCAGTGATTCGAAGTCCTTGACTCCACCAGTATAAATCATAATACAGCACAAAGAAATGATCATTTTCGATGAAACAGCAAGAAGTAAGAGAGAGGAGGACTCACATTTTTTGACCTTGCTTCCAGAATAATACTCCCAAGACCAATGATGTGATAGTAAGGAACACGAAGCGCGTGAAGTTGTAAGAAGGGCTTCTCCAGTAAGAAAAGTGTTGCTTCCAAAGACAAGCTTTGAATTGTCCCCAACCATCTTGCGGAAACTCTGTTGGAAACTCCAAAGGTTTAGCACCAGCAGGTGGGGAACTCAGCCTCTTTGCAAGTGCTTTGTTATTCCTACACAAACAGAATAAAGAAAGGCAGAAACTGTTGATGGAATAAGCTTGAATATATGCAAATTATTCATGAAATGTAAATGGTGTCGAACTCACTCATATAAAGAAGAATTCTTGTAGACAACAGCAAAATCTACACCCAGTGCAGCTTCTGATGATATGGAAGTAACCTCTAACATCCATGTTGCTGGGTTATAATTGTTCCGTATCTTTGGCACTCCAGAGATTCCCTGTTACACATTTTACCTTAGGAGAACTTGGATGAATTCTAGGATAATGAGTTTTCTGAAAGAACCCACATTTTATACATTTTACCTCAAAGTACTTAATGACTTCGCAAGAGTGCTGACCCAATGGCCCGCAGTAGATCATGCGCCCACCTGATTTGAGTAGAAGCAACTGCAAAATTATTTGTAAAGGGAAATGTCAACATTAAGACAATTGTTGATGACTAATGGAATCAAGGATGCATTTTCTTAATGACCTCATCAAACGCTTCAAATATGTCGATGCTTGGCTGATGGATAGTACAAACTATTGTCCTCCCTGTGGCAGCAACATTCTTTACGGCTCGCATCACTATAGCCGCTGCTCTTGCATCCAATCCTGTTGTGGGTTCATCTAAGAAGATAATTGATGGATTAGCAACCAATTCCACAGCAATTGTGAGTCGCTTGCGTTGTTCAGTGGATAAACCGGTAACTCCTGGAACGCCAACCAAAGAATCTTTGATCTCATCAAGTTCTATGGTCTTAAGTACATCTCCCACCAACTCCTACATGTATATAATGCAATGACTTTAACAGGTAAATTAATATATGAACGAGATGTACAATAACAACCAAAATTTTTCGTAGTTAGGGGGTCGACATACAGATCTAGTCTTCGAATCAATACTTAGATCAAGGCGTAGCCAAGCTGAGAAGATTACTGATTCCTCGACAGTAATCTGTGGTGAATGTATATCGATTTGCTCACAATAGCCTGAGATCCGAGTGAACGTCTTTTGAACTTTTGGAAATCCACCAATTTGTATGTTTCCATCAACAGTGCCACTAGTTTTTCTGCCAGCAATTACATCAAAGAGAGTGGTTTTTCCTGCTCCGCTGACACCCATAAGCGCAGTAAGAACTCCAGGCCTAAATGTACCAGTAATATCATGAAGAAGTTGGAGCCTTTTCTGTGGGGTGCCATGCTCTTTCACAGCCTGAAAAGCAAAACAGAACAGCAAACAAGTTGATGTCATCCGGCTCAACATCGCATCATATAGTCTCATTCAGCCGATGTAAGCAGTCTCGCTCACCAAGGGTGCATCAACATAATACTGCAGATCTTGAAACACTACAGTTAACAGCTCAAACGGTAACACCATGTTTCCTACAAAATAACAAGAATGTGTAATTCATTTTAGCTTTCGAATGAAATTGTTCTATGAAAATGAGCTGCGAGTTTTAACAAGGCATGAGTGAGTAGAACCACCTTGTTGCAATCCAGCGACAATGCTGATAGATGAACTCTTTGACTCCTTCTCGACAACTTCTGCTTCCTCTACTTCACTGCATTTCTTTAATTGAAAGAATTTTTCCTTTGAAATAATAGCGCGAGGATGAACAGCTACAAGTAATGCATTCCAACAATTGAAAAGTTAATTAGTGCTCCTCTTACAACATTTTGCGCTTCGGCTGGCGAGTAGTATGAACTTACGATGTAAGAAAGTTAATGCCAATGTGAATCCAATATTGAATAGCAAAGTGAAGCCTAATAAAGCACCAAGCGAAATCCAGAACATATTTTCGCTGAAGTTCAACCCTCGCACATCAAGTGTTTCCCGTCCAATAGTTGAATTTGATGGAAGCATCTATGCCAGAGATCAAAGAAATAACATTCAGATAGCTAGACTTGAACAGAGATCGAAAATTGAAAAAGATGGTATGGTAGTTACCTGTTTCCATCTTGGGGAAAGATATTCATTTAGAGTAATGGCAATCTCACCATATGAGTACGGACAAGCCCAAAAGCCCCACTTCAACCAAGTTGGCATAGAAGCTGCAGTTAGATTTCAAAAGTGAATTAGATTTAGCATTAGCATCTAAGTACAGAATTCAATCACTAAGTTGAGAACTGACATCTTGGCATTATGAAGCCGAGGAATACAAAGGCGTATAACAGCAGCAAACTACCAGCCATTGTGGCTGCAATAAGAGTTCGGCATACAGAGGCGATAAAACGGTACATGGAGACAGAAGCCAAGTGAACAAGGAACAATACAGTTAAGTGGCTGAAGAACCTGCAATTGTATTTTAGTCAGCATTCCATCATAAAGTGACACTGAAAACTTATGAAAGTTTTAATTGGTAACGAAGGTCCTGTCACATAGAACGTACCTGCCAACCTCAGGAGTATATCCAATGACATAATAAGTCAAGCAAGTAAAAACTACCGCTTCCAAGAATGAGAGCGGAATCTTTAAAATGGCAGTTGGAATCGCGTATGCCCAAGTCGGGTAGAAGAATAGATCTCTTTGTTTGTAAAACACTCCAAGCCTTGCAACAGTGAGTGTTAGCTCTGGAAATCCATTTAAAACAAAGATGGTGATTGTATAAAATAGAGCTCCCATGTAATAATTTGCATGAAGAAGATCCACTTTCATCCTTGTTCGTAAAAATAAAGTCATAGTGATGGATGCATTGAAAAGAATCTGCACAAAATACAAACAATCCTGTGAATATCAGGCAGAATTTTTAGCCTTTTATTACTACTACAGGTGAATACAGATTATGAAGTTCTCAGTTAACAAAGGTAGGGGAAAATTGAGTAGTCCAAGAGTTTAAACTAACCTGAACAAACTTGAAAACATAGATAAAAGAATTCCTTTTCATGAGCAGGAGCTCTCTTGATAAGCAGGCTTTGAATAGTTCCCACTTAGGAAGGGAATACGAAGTAAAAGTAATAGCATCTGTGTAGAATTTGGACTTTACAAATGGCAAAGAAAGTCGTCTGTTAAGTGTCTTTCCATGAGATGATTCATGAAATTTCCTTGATAGTGCATTGATAGATTTATAACTGTATGTTTCTTCACTGTCAAACCAGTATTGTTCTTGATCCTTTCTTGACAACACCTACAGAGATCTCAACTTTAAATCCAGAAAGTTAAGTAGAAAACAGAATTAAGTCAAAACAACCGAAAAGCTGACTTACCTCTTGTAGGAAATCTGCAACACCTTTTCTTTCAGGACACCTAAATCCACAACTCTCAAAAAATTCCAGGACTTGGGTTCGAGGTCCATGATAGACAATCTTACCTTCTCCCATCAAGATCACATCGTCAAAGAGATCAAATGTTTCCGGAGCAGGTTGAAGAAGCGAGACAAGTATGGTTGCATCTGTAATATGTGCTAGCTGCTGAAAGAAAGCTAGGATCTGATATGTTGTTGAACTATCCAATCCATTTGATATTTCATCCATAAAAAATGCTCTCGTTGGACCTACCGCCATTTCACCTGTGCCACGATACAAAGTTCGCTATCTAACTTTTTACCATTTTAAGCATAAAATTTATATGGCTAAAGCCTTCAAAGATTGATAACATGGAATTTTCAACATAAAGGCCACCTGTTGTTAACCTCTTTTTCTCACCACCAGAGATGCCTCTCCTCATGGCATCTCCAACGAGTGTGCCGGCACAAGTATCAAGTCCAAGTATCTGGAAAGTACACCGTATTATCATTTCATGTTGCACTTCAAAGTTCCTTAAACCCGACAATAAAAATTTCTTAAATCATACTCTTAGAATGTAGTCTGTTTGAAGCGTTGTCTTTTGACCTTCGATGTAACTTGCCTGTAAAAGTAGGTCATGTAAGGAAGGAATTCAGAAAATGCCAGTTTATCAACAAAAACATGAGATGACAAATGATAACATCTGCAACATTACCTTCATATATGTATCTATATCGGGATCAGGAAAAATTCCAGCTTTTTTTTCCAGTTGAATTAGCTCTGTCAAAATATCTTTAGAAGAAGGATAGTCATAAGAGTTCCAAAAAATGGCCAAGTTCTAAATTACATTATCCAATCATTAAGCAGTATGCCAGATTTTTTTACCTTCTCTACTTCCAACACCTTGACAACGTTGCGAAAAATCAAGTGTTTCTCTAACAGTCATTTCAGCAATATGCAAGTCATTTTGGCTTATATACGCGGACGTTTTCTGAGGCACAAATTCTGACAATTTGTAGCCATTATATGTTATATCACCACATATCTGTAAACAGATAGATGTTCAACACAATCAGTTATATTGCAGTGAGTGGATGTAAAACCACAATGATTGCTCTTGTGGCATTTGAAAATGCAGTTAAAGGTGATTCTAACAAGTTCAGTGCCATATCTGCTGAGAACTATCGAAGCTTAACTAGATTAAGAAACTTTTTGTAGCACTGTTCTTGATCAGAATACTGATTGAACAAGTATGGATCAGTGGTATGCTCAAGTAATTGAAATCTAGAAAGATTACTTCAGTACTTTCCAATGTTTATATAAACTTCTTTAAAACCATAAAGAAAAATTTAAATAAAGAAATCTAAAAAGCCCAAAGAACTGAAATTTTCTCTTCGTTTTCTTTTCTGTTTCGTTGGTAGAAAGATAACTGCATTGTCTTTTAAGCTGCAAGACTGGATCAATCATCGTATATGTATTTTGATAGCGTTCACAATGCACCTCAAGCGATTTGCTCAGATTCCCTGAAAGAGCCTTCAATAGAGTGGTCTTCCCACATCCTGGAGGACCTAGCAGCAGAGTCATTCTGCATTCAAAAGTCACAGCAGGTTATCAATTTTCAGTTCATAAAGGAGAAGAAAATGCAGACAGCATTGTCTTGAAGGTTTGACAATTTAAGAGGAGCTTAAAATTATTGCTAAAACAAGAACTTTTGAGCATTTACTGTAATAGAATATTTTAAAGATTCTCCAAATGTCCGATTGAAAAATGGTCAAATGCAGTTCAAAATATTGTCCACAAATACCAGATGACTGCAGAAGGGGCACTAGTGGGTCAACTAGTGATGGTTCTCACTTCTTGAACTTTGTCTTACTTCATTACAAAGTAGAAATCATAGAATCTAAAATATAAGTTTGAATGCTTCTAAGGTTATCAGTTGATCGGCGAAAGAGTTTGTGTACCTTCCAGGTTTAATGATACCACTAACACCATCAATGAGACGGATCTTGGATACTCCTGACTTCAAACCAGGAAGCCTTGTAAGGTCCTGCTCCAGAAAATATACTCCTTGTTACGGAATTAGGCCAAAGCCCAAACGCATAAGCAAACAGGTGGTAACAACATGTACAGAGGACTTCAAGTATGTGAATTAATAAGACAATCTTCAGTCCATAGAGGCAAATGGTGATGATAAACAAGACATCAGACAAATTTTAATCCTATTTGTCAACTCCTTGTGACTTTTCAAAGGTTGCACACTGGAAACATGCAGAACATGATAAAACAGTGGCTTTAAATATAAAAAGTTACTTGAACTATATCTATTACACGGAGTAAATAAAAAAAAAATCATAGAAACAAAATAAATGGTGAGTTAAGGCTTCCAGAAAGCAAATTTTTGTGTTCACCAACTAGTGAAAGAAAGAGATGCATCTGTAGCAACCTAGAGTAAATAAAGACAATGCACATCCTCAGGAGTTCATAATTCGGAAAACTCGCATGATTATCAAAGATGAGTGTTATAACTCAGAAACAGATGGAGAGAAGATGCTACAAAATATTTACCAGAAGCAGACTTTTGAAAGAATTCCAAAGAGTCGGAAGAGGTTTCCCGCTAACAACTTCACACTCAGCTTCTATATGTAGATCGCTGTATCTTACTTCAACTGAGGGCAATTCGATACCAACTCTGCACAAATCATTTTCAAAATGAATATCCTCAGTCATTTGTTTTCTTGGACATTTAAGTTCACCATGCAAGGACAACAATTATTCAAGAATAAAGAGAATTTCATCATAAACTGGAGCAGTGAACTAAACATTTAATCAATATACAGTATAAGAGACTTGGCTAGTTTTATTGCAGCAGGGTCTGATCGGCTGTATCTTCAATAGATGGCTGTGTAGGAAAAGGATAAATGAAGTAGCATGAACAAGTCATATTTCTGAATGATGAGTGACAAAAATATGGAGTTAAACATCTTCCTGAAAATTTGTACTTAAAATTCTTCCTGAACCAAAACAATATATACAAAACATGAAAAATGTCTTACTTGTCAATTCTTTTCCTGATGTTTTGCAACAGACGAAGATTGTCATGCTCAATGTGTTTAATAAGCTTATCAATGAACATATGCCTTTCCGAAGCACCAAGCTTGGTGACATCAACTACCCGCTTATCCTTACCATTGGCTTCATTTTCATCAATCTCGTCAAACAGTGATGATCTTAACCTTTCTGGAGTAGGCAGTCCATATATAGCAGCCCATCCCTTCGCTATTGCTTCATCCAAATCATCCTCTCCTTCATCACTCGGTCCCAAACTTTTACCGGAGCCAAGACGCTCCAAGGCTGATTCGACGCTTCCTTCCAACACGGGTTCTGCTGTTCTCATCGATTCTGTGCCATTTGGTTCAACTGAATGAGCCATATTGCACCAAATTCTTCACTGCTTTAGACTTACATTTGCTACATTGTACGTCATATATATATATATATATATATATATATATATATATATAAATAATGCATGTGCAATCTATGTAACTGAAGTCTATGGAGATTTCCGCCTGCATCAGTGCTCACTGTATATCCTGGAAGTTTTAAATTTATATTTTGTGATCTTAACAAGTCCCAGCTTTTCTTTCTTAGTTTATGTTGTTGTATTTGTTGGGCAATCAGATTTTTCATTATCAGAAATGATTGAAGCTACGCTGTCTACTTTGTTTCCGTTAACTCCGACAAAAACTCAAAACACTAACAGTGCAAACAAAAATTGGAAGGACTAAGTTAGTGGTATGTTTGCAAGGATTCATCACTCCATATCCCAAAATACATACAGGTTAAACCAAAGTAGAAACCTCAAAAACCCCGGAATCTCATAAATCACATCGTTCCGAATGTACTAGTATATTCCAAAACTGTAGTTAAAACCAGCAACATGTATTACGTACAGTCTCGACCACAATAATACTATTTCCACATGGTAAATTTTGTAACCTAATTATTAAATTGAGCGATTTATCACAAAGGGGCATTTTATTTATTATTATTTTTATTTTTTTTTGAGGAAGAAAGAATTTCATTAATTTCCCGAAAACCGTCCAGTACGAGGTGAGGTACAAATTGGGGAATAGAATCCCAATCTTTTTCGAAAGCATGCTTCTTCTCAGCATGTTGAGCTAAAGAGTGACAATAAACATTAAAGACATATTGTTCAATCCAAATCACCTCCCTTTTGTCAATCATTTTTTGGAACTTTGTTCTTGAACTCCATTAATCTAATGTAATGATAACAATAAACGAATTTATCAAATGACTCGATATGGCATTATGCAATAGCACAATTACAACACCTTTTTTTTTTTTTAATCTTATTCATTAACATCACAAAAATGATTTACAACCCTTTCAGAAATCACCGCTTCTGAAAGTTTAACTTGGCAATACAAAATGCAAACAGAACAGCCAAAACTATAGGGTATAAAGTTAAGATCACGGCAACAAGAGGCAGTTGGTGCTGATGAAATCCATAATAATCTGATAAAAACCGAGCTACTGTCTTCGTTCCTCCAAACACTTTGATTGGCGTGTGGATGTCTCCATACTGTGCAACAAACATTCCTTTGATAGACCATGATGTTGGAACCATATAGTACAACCATATCCACCATTTCGGAATTCGCTGCACAAAAATTATGCAAAACTTGAACTTTTACATCTCTAATACTAGTTAAACAAATTTTAAGTTGGTTTTAAGCAACTTGATGAGTAATAATGCCATAGACTAGGTATAAGGTGGAAGAATGCTTACCGGCCCTGGAATCAGGAATCCAGCAAAGAGGTTAAACACTGTGTAAATCGAAGATTGCAAAACCGCGGCGACGTTAGAGCTTGGAGAGATTGCTGCCATCAGCATTCCTAGGTAATTGTAGTACAACAGAGAACCGAGCATTGAGTAGAAATACCAAAACACTTTGTAGGCTGTCCAATAATATCCGATCATCGGGTACGTGATGATTGTGAAGATTCCTGCTTGAGCAGCGCTATAAGGTATCTCCACTGTAACCTAGTACAACATTATTCATCAGAAACCAAAGCTTAATCAGCCCAAAATGATCCATGTTGTCCTGATCATATATCAAGCCAAAGTTAGTTAAAACCTGTGCCAATGCATAAGCCCAAGAAGAGTACATTCCTGCGAATCTTTCTCGATAAAGAACTCCTCGCTCTGCGTTGACATAAGGAGAACGGATGAGCCATTGCTTATGCCATTGAACAACACGCAGCTGTACATTAGGCCAAGAATGTCAATCAAGCTTTGCTGATTGTCTCTGACACATTAATCGAGTACAATGTTAGAGACGTCGAAGCTTGTTAACAACTTTTATTGTTCAAGGAAAATTAACAATACAGTTGAGTGATTTTACTTACAGTTCCTGACCCTTTTTCCATAAAAGTGCAGCAAAGACCAGAGATGATGCGAGCATGAAGATTAGGCGGACAAAGTTGTAGGAAGGACTTCTCCAGTACGACAAATGTTGTTTCCAGAGACATGCTTTGAATTGCCCCCATCCATTTTGGGCAAAACGAGTGGGAAAATCATGACTGTTTACATCAGGAGGCGGAATGCTCATTCTTTTCACAAGTTCTATGTTGTCCCTATAAATAAACAAATGCTAGGCAAGTGTTAGTTTTACAATCATCAAGCAAAACAAAATGGAAAACTTCTGCAATTTCCGCTGGAAGGCCTGCAACAACACTACCAAAAAGAAAACCTCCAGCAGTTCTTACTGATATAAAGTAGAAGTCTTGTAAATTTCAGCAAAGTCCACACCAAGTTCCGCTTCAGAAGATGTGGAAGTGACTTCCAGCAGCCATGTTGCCGGGTTGTGGTTGTTCTTTATTTTCGGCACGCCTGGGATGCCCTGTTAGAATAATCATACAATAAATTAGCACAAGCGATAACTTTCCAGTCTTTCCACAAAAACATTAACATCCATATTTCTGTGGGAAGATAGATATACATACCTCAAAATACTCAACAACTCTACTTGATTGTTCCCCCAGTGGTCCAACGTATGTTAGGCGCCCTCCGGTTTTCAATAGAATTAACTGTACATTTAAACACTAGTCTATCATATAAGCTTTTCAACAAAGGATCATTTCTGCTAAAAGACATATACATTGCAATATTGCAGTATTGCACTATTCAAAAATACAAGAGAATGTTTTGTCAAAGTCCCGTAGTTTCATTACCTCATCAAATGATTCGAAAATGTCAATACTAGGTTGATGTATGGTGCAGACAATTGTTCTTCCTGTATCTGCCACATTTCTAATAGCCCGCATGACAATAGCGGCTGCTCTCGCGTCCAGTCCGGTTGTAGGTTCATCCATAAATATGATGGAAGGATTGGCTACCAACTCCACAGCAATTGTGAGCCGCTTCCGCTGCTCTGTTGATAAACCGCTGACCCCACGAATGCCGACCAAAGAATCTTTGATACATTCAAGCTCAGTTGTTTCCAAGACTTGTTTCACAAACTCCTGTAAAAGTATGTCACCAACCACAACTTTAATATGAGGACAGCATGGAAGAAAAACAAACTACAGAAGTAGTACTTGCGAAGTCGTACTGATTTAGTTTTTGGATCAATCTGCGGGTGAAGACGTAACCACGCAGAGAAAACAACTGATTCTTCAACAGTGATATGTGCGGTATGGATGTCAGTTTGCTCGCAGTAACCCGAAATCCTAGCAAATGTCCTTTGAACTTTGGGGAATCCTCCTGTTTTAATTTCCCCTTTGACAAATCCAATGTTTTTTCTGCCCGCAAGCACGTCAAGAAGAGTTGTCTTTCCAGCTCCAGTGACACCCATAAGTGCTGTTAGGACACCAGGTCTAAGAACACCTGTGATATCTTGGAGAAGCTGGAGCTTTTTCCTAGTGAAATCCTGCTCCTTTATTCGCTGAAGTAAACCAAGGACTAAACAAAATTCAACATGACCAAACAAAGGCAGAAGAAGTGATTGATCAAAACAAATCAACAAAACTCACTCTTACAGATTTTGTTAGTTCTAGTATACACTATTTCTCTGCAAAACAATCCCTTTCTCTTAAACCCATTTTGACAACTAGCCCAAAGACAGATTTATATCAAAACTTCATAGAATCCAAAGACAGATTCCCTTCCCTAGTTCCAGAACTTGTGATGCAGGAAGATTTCAGAAATATGGGTAGCTTCATATTAGATGTAAGGAAAATAGCTAGAATCTTCTTAGAATTAAGTTTCCTTTTAGTTTAATTTCCTGTTTGCTCTATTACCTTAATTATGAATTAGCTTTAGGCAATTTTAGTAGCTTTAGGAATAAGCCAGGCTTCTCTATAAATAGGGTGGTTCTGCAGTAGTTGTGGGGGGACGTTTTTGATATTGATATAATTTTAAGCTTTTGAAGCTTCGAAAGACTCTGTCTTTCTGAAATCCCTACAGCTAGGGTTTGCCTTTCCGTCTGTTTTCAATTACCCCAACCCCCATTCCCTATCAACTTGATCTTAAAAATATTTTAAAACAAACAAAAAAAAAAAAAACCAAAACTGTTTGACTACGTACAGCTGGAATTTCGACAAAGTACTGCAGGTCTTGAAATACAAAGGTCAGAGGTTCAAATGGTAAAACCACTTTCCCTGCATGATGTGAAGAGTAATACTGGTATCAATGATGGAGTTAGCATTCAGATGCATCCAGAAAACAGAACAGATTCTATAGTTGTACCTGGGGAGGAGTTTTCTGAACTCTTTTCAGCATCTAGGCTTCTTGTAGTGTCTAGGCCATTAGATGCTATGCTTCCTTTCATTTTAACGAGCTTTTCGCTTGATATCATAGCACGAGAAACTGGAGCTGCGTTCATCTAGAATTTTCAAAACATGTGCCATTTAAAATGTTTTGCATATAGAACCACCACGGAGAACCTGAACTTGCTTTTCAAGAAGCTTAATGCCAAGATGAAGCCAAAATTGAATATTAATGAAAACCCAAACAATGCACCAAGCGAAATCCAATAATACTGCTCATGAAAGAAAAGCCCACGGCTTTCGAGGGTGTCTCTTCCTAAGGTTGAGTTTCCGAGTACCCGCTATTCAATTCATAAGAATGGAAAGCACAAAAGTGCCATCAGTAATGTCTTTAGGCACAATATCATATATTTATAACATCTTATTGCCATATTTGTTAAGTAAACAGTTTTAATATGGTAAACTCCAATGAAAAGTAACATGACTGAAAAAGAAAAACAACTGTTGAATGGATAAGTGGATGCAGGAATGTTAGTTATTTCACACAAATGAAAACTAATTCTTCCTTGTTACTAACAAGCTCTTTAGTCATCTATGTAAGTTTAGCGCTAACAAGCTGATTATCATTAACCACATGATATTGAAACTTGTTTAAGCAAATCCTAACACACTTCTTGTTCTCTCTACATTTCTTTCCTGTATGTCATGATAGAATTTTCCTTCTTTTTCTTTAGAAGTTGCAGCATTATAAAGGGCTAGTTGTTCACATTTCTATCAAGCCAAGAAGATTAGGCCGCACCTTTTGCCATCGCGGGGAAAGAAATTCATTTAAAGCAAGGCCAAGCTCACCATAAGTTGCCGGAGAAAGCCAAAAGATCCATTTCAACCAGCTTGACATAGAGGCTGTGACAAACACCTTGTGTTAAGCTCAATTCTCATGTGCTGCAACGACTAGTACTCATTCAATCTTTTGAAAAAACAAGCAGATAACTAAGTACTTACCCCGACTGATTAAAAAGCCACTAAAGAAAGGAGGAAAAAAAGTTGCAAAGCTACCAACTGCTGCAGAGGTTACCACTGAGTGGCTGATAGATGCAATTAAGCGGAACATGGACATTGATGCCATATGCCAAGCAAAAAACAAAAGTAGCTGGCGCAAGAACCTGGAATGGTCCAGATGGAATAGGAAGTTAGAATAATGTGCTTATACTGGATGGAAAGTTAGACTGTACATTGGACTCTAAAGATTACTCAGAACTTACCTCCCAACCTCAGGGGAATAGCCTATAACATAATATGTCAAAGATGTCCATAACAAAGCTTCTAACATTGAGAGAGGAACCTTTAGATGGTAGATGGAATTGCATAGGCCCAAGCTGGGTAAAAACATGATTCTCTTTGTTTGTAGAAAATTCTTAGCCTTCCAGATGTCATATACAACTCTGTAGCCGCATCCACTTGAAAAATGATGAGAGAAAAGTACATCACTCCCAAGTAATCATTTGCGTGGAGGATGTTAACACCCAACCTTGTTCGTATGAACACAGTCATCATAAGCGATGCAATTATCAATATCTGGAAAGACAAGAGTATGGTTATGCAGTAGGATAATCTTTAGTGGTGAAGATGCACAAATAGGTATCAGAGATACTCTTCTGTAGGTGACTCACAGCCTAGCAATTGTAGAGTTGAAATTCAAGTACATTGTCCCATACATCTTTTCACATAATGCAAATAATCTTCCTCAGGTTTCATTAGGTAAGAAACAATAAATAACAAGTACAAAAAGAAAGGGGTGATGGCATTACGTACCTGAACAAGTTTGAAAACATAAAGGAAAGTATTTCTTTTCATGATAAGAAACTCTCTGGATGTACAAGCCTTGAAGAAGTCCCATCTCGAAATTGAGTATTTGCTAAAGTCTAAAGCATTATACTGGCTCTGTGACGTAGAAAATGGATTTGAAAGCTCTTCAATGAGATTCTTTCCGTAAGTAGACTCCTGAAATTTCCTTGAAAACATATCAGCTGAGTGGTATACATAATCCTCTTCACGGCTGCACCAATATTGAGCTTGGTCTTTACTTGAGATAACCTGAAAGGAAAATGTAAAATTTTAGGCTACTTAAGTAATGGCAAGAAAATGTAAATCCCCAGGAGAAGCCATTGACTCACTTCCTGTAGGAAATCTGCTACTCCTTTTCTTCCAGGACATGTAAATCCACAACTCTCGAAAAATTCTAGAACAGTTCTTTTAGGCCCGTGATAGATAATCCTGCCTTCAGCCATCAAGATGATATCATCAAAAAGATCAAATGTTTCTGGTGCAGGCTGAAGAAGTGACATAAGGATGGTAGCATCACTGAAATGTGCAAGCTGCTGACAAAAAGAAATAATCTGGTATGTTGTTGAGCTGTCCAATCCATTTGATATTTCATCCATGAATAAAGCTCTTGAAGGACCAACAAGTATCTCCCCTATAAGACACCACATTGGATATTAGATCCAATTACAACAAGAGAGCAAAAGATTCAAAGCTTACTCATAGTTATTCCTATCAGCATTAAGTTTTTATACATAACCCAAATGTTTTAGGTATAAAAAGTGGCCAACTAAACTACCTGTTGTCAGTCTTTTCTTCTCACCACCCGAAATACCCCTCCTCATGCCATCTCCAACAAGTGTATTAGCGCAAATGTCTAGTCCAAGCATCTGACGGGGGATCATGGATAAAATATCAAATGTTCATGTTTCTATTTCAGATACATTGTGTCATTTTATTGACTAAAAGGACTGATGGATGTGTACTTTTAAGATATAGTCTGATTGCAGAGTTGTCTTTTGTCCTCCAACAGAAATTGCCTGTTAAAGCAGCAAAAATTGCTCCCCACATCAATTAAGAACAGCAAGGTACAGAAAAGCAATGTATCTTCTGATGCATTCAACAGTATGTGATTTGACTCTCATGAATAAATATTAATAGTATAATGCTAATCGAACGTTATGACAACTCCAATTTACCTTCATAAAAGTGTCTACATCTAGATCAGGAAAGATTACAGCCTCTTTCTCCCTTCTGACCAGCTCAGCCATTATAGCTTGACATGCAGAGAAACATGGTCAACATCTTTATCACCACTGTTATATTAACTGAAAAAAAAAAAAGCAAAATTATCTGCTCCAGAATATACCTTCTCGGCTTCCAACACCTAGGCAACAAGATGAAAAATCTAGAGTTTCTCTGACAGTCATCTCAGGGATATGCATATCAAGTTGGCTTATATAAGCTAAGGTTTTCTGAGGGACAAATTCAGTCAATTCATATCCATTGCATGTTATCTGCCCAGTAACCTGATAGGAAGGGAAGACAAGCTAAGACGAAAGGGAAAAAATAAATAAATAAATAAAACCTGGCTGTCATAAACAGTTCTTCCGACTATAAAATCAGTAACCAGAGATGACAATTTCACTATATGCTATTGTCTGGACTAACAAAAGCAAATTAACCTGGAAGGATTCCACATCCAACAATGGACTGTTAAGTGTTCATTTTGACCTATCAAGTTATTAGATGACCAAGCACCAGCATCATTACATCTGAGGCTGTCTACTAATATTCTTTTCCAGAGAAAAGTTAACTTTGTCCATTCAAACAACAACATACCCAAACAATCATTCATTCACATCTTTTGAAATCTTAAATTGAAATTCACTTCAACAATTCTCCCATTATTTCCAATAAAATTTGCCTCCAACACACCTGATCTTGTCCCTCCAAGACACTCAAAGCAATCCTCCACAAAAAAAGAGAAAGTTATCAAACCAAGCCTAATTATTAAGAAATGCAGGCTAAATGAGAATGCATAACCCCATGTTAAGTTCAGTTCTTTAACTAAACATATGCTACAAAACCAGAATGTGTTAATAATGAAGAATTAAGGTCAAAAGAAAGTGCGGGTTGAAGTTAACTTTGGTGAAGCAAAAAAAGGAGGAGCAATACCTTCAGATATTCATCAGGATTGCCGGAAACAGCTTTAAGAAGTGATGTCTTCCCACATCCTGGAGGACCCAAAAGAAGTGTCATTCTGCAAAAAAAAAAAAAAAAAAGCAATTGAAAATGTTAAAATCACAAGAAAATAAATAGTGTCTAAACTTGTGCTGTGGTTGTACTTGTTATAAAAGTGGACAGAACAAAAAAAAAAAAAAAAACGACGAAGTTGGATTATCCATGTCTCAAAAATGAAGTTTTGCTTGTGCTTCCAGGCTCAATAAAATAAAACAGCAATAGTAACATAAACCTTCCAGGCTTGATGATTCCACTAACATCACTAATAATTTGACTTTTGGATCTGTTTCCCTTGAAACCAGAAAGCCTTGCAATATCCTATGACAAAAAAATATACAGAACACAGAGTTAAAGAGGGGTGACTCATACAATTGGGGAAAAGAAGGAAATTATGATGCTTTCTTTTGTTCATAACAACAAGCAAGAAATAAAAAAAAAAAAAAAAGTATGAGTATTATTTATTCCCCTCCATGGCAAATCAGGATCAACTCTGAGAATACTCTGAAATGTTTTCGGTTTCCATCTCAAAATCAATTGATAATTTAGTAGGATGATTCGAAAAAAAATCTTATAAATAGGTGACAGATCTCACGCGGGCAATGTGTGAGATCAATGAACTCAATAGTCGTGTTATTCATCACTTCTTCCCTCTCTTTCCTTCTCAACAAACAATCAAATCTTTTATTTTTTCCAAGAAAAAAAAGGCGGGAAAATTAACTTTCAGAACCTTTCCTTGTTTCAAATTAGTTTTCTCATCCTGGGATCTTCTACTTCGGCATGATGATGGTTCTGATTATCCCCGCTATAATACATCTGGAGAACGGAAACGGGTTGTGGTTGATTGGTTTCCGCGTTCGGGTCGGTTATTCGGTGATGATGTATTAGTATTTTTTTTTTTGTCCCAAAATTATTGTCTGTATCAAAAATAATAATCCAAACTCGACAATAAATTTTAGGACTAAGGATGTAATCCCTCCGGTCCTTATTATAAGGCATTTTGATTTTGTCTTAAGTTTAACCTAAGATGTTTCTTAAACTGAAATAAAAATTTTAAAAACATTTCTTAATAATTAGGAGAATACAACAAATATAAAAATATATTTTTAAGATTTTCTTTCCAATTAAAAATCTATTTTAAATAAAACCTAACACAAAATCAAAATGTCTCATAATAAAGACCGGATGGAGTATTATCTTCTGCTTTGGTGAAATCACCAGCGTAGCCCGACGATTCTCGTTTCACGAATTTATTATTCGAGAGACAACTCTTGGCGCGCGATATTTGTATAAAGAAAGATGAGAGTCTTTTCACCTTTCGTCCTTTTTTGTTGACTAGTTTAATTTCTGACAATAATTGAGTGAAAACACACTAATAAATGTAAAAACCGATTTTCTAATTTTTTAATTAAAAAAATAATAATAAATAATAAAATTTAGGAGAAATAAAAACAAAAATGATTGTAATAAGGACGGACGGGAGGTTCCAACAAAGCTTGGGGATTGTTTGGAATTCGAGTGAACCAAAAATGATTGTAGAAGTTGGTAATGACCACATTTTGAGAATGACCAGTGTTAAAATGCAAAAATAATAATATGAAAATCATCTAAACTATACTTTAATTTTAAATATTTAAATCCCAGATGAAAAGTTTTAAAAAAGAATGAGTATGAGTATGATCATTATTCTTTGAGGACAAAGGCCTTGCATCATGCCACCTATGATTTTTTAAAATTTTCCGTTTCTTATTTATTTAAACCTTATGTTTTGAAAATTGAATGTTATTTTCTTAAATTGTTTACATTAATTTAAAGATCAACTACGTAACAAGATATTATTAGACGTCTTCATAAATAGTATACATACATATACATATATATAAATATATATGTGTGTGTATCCTTTGCTCGTTTTAAGACTAGTGTATATATTATTTTAAAATATATATATATATTTCTTCTTGCCATCTTTAGCTGCTAGCGTTGATTAGATTAACCTTTCCAGGGTTAATGCTATTGGTTTGTTATGATTGAATTTTAGAGCTCTGCTTTCGTGTTTGGAATATATATATATATATATATATATATATATATATATTTCTATTTGAATTAATATGTTAATTTTTTAATTTAATTACTCTAATCAAATTTGAGTAATTTTAATAATAAAATTTGAGTGATTTTAAGGATCTATTGAGCAAAAAAAATCTGGACAGTTTCGATTTAATATCCAATTAATGAATATATTAAATAGAATTATTTTATCTAAGACATTTGTTTTTTTTTGTATAATAATTATATAAAATAAATAATAATTTAATTAATTAATGGATAATAAATATAGTTTTAGCGAAAAATATTTGATGAGAAACGGTCACTGTGTTCTTAGTAGCAGTTGCTTGAAATAAGTAAAGGTAGAAAACAAAATGTTGAGAAAAGTTAAGCATAGAGCAGTAGTTAAAATATTTGTTAAAAGGGTTTTACTCCTTAAAAATCCGACTTGAATTTGAATTAGTCGGAATAATGAATTTGAATGTCAAGTGGATAATATATTATTAGGAGGGGAGGGGGGAAGGGGGGAGTACTTACAAGAAACATGCTTTTGAATGTATTCCAAAGAGTTGGGAGTGGTTTTCCTGAAACAACTTCACATTCTGCTTCAACACATACATTTTTGTACCTCACTTCCACGGTGGGCAAGTTGATCCCAACACTGTATGAAAAGATTCGACAATTATCTCGAGACGAAGAGAAAGAGTATATATATATATATATTAATTTGATCCCAAACAGTTGATAACAACAATATTGTAATATATGTATAATGATGACTTTAATTAAAGCACTTACCCTTGAAGTCTTGTTCTGATTTGGCGTAGTAATTTGAGATTGTCATGTTGAACATTTGGAATCAGCTTCTTCAGGAACAAATGCCTTTCCCTGGAATCAAGCCTCGTGACGTCAACTACCCTTCTTCTACTGCTACTTTGACCGTCTTCATTAATTACATCAAATAAAGAAGACCGAATCCGTTGACCGGTGTGAAGCCTCTGAAGCGCAGCCCACTGAACAGCTTCCTCATCATCAGAAGCCTCCATGCATACATATACATAAAAATCAGCTTCCAGAGGTTCGTGTATAGTGTTAAGGATTCAAAACTTGAGCTAAGAATTGACTAAAAATTTCGGAAAAAAAGGTTTAATGTCAGAATCAAACGCGATTATTTTAACTGGAGATGGGACCTAATTACTAGTTAATTTTATTCCTTTTTCATCATCATCAATTATCATTATGCTTAAGTTTTTGTTTTTATCTTGATTTGTACGACACAACAAATTTTATTATTATTATTTTTTTTTGGGCGGGTTGTTACATACAAACGACAAAGGGAACCAGGGATGGATGGCCCCCAACATTTTTTCGTTCTCCAATAACAAATTGATAATAGAAAATTACAATCAATAAAAAAAATTATAACCCTCCATTTTGAAATATATGTCGTTTTAGGATTTAGTGAATTTTTTAAATATATATCGTTTTCACAAATCGAGGAATATTTGACCACTTTTTGTCAATATTACTCTTGCATTGGAAATGAAACAGTATTTATAATGAATTTTTATTGGTTTGTGATGAATTATATAGACAATAGATAAGGATATTTTTGTATTTTAACTACATTAATTAATGTATTCTTAGTTTTGCTGATTTCTCTATAAGGACATATAAAAAAAATGGAGGGAGTAGATCATTTTTAGATTTGGAAAAAATATATTTGAAAATATAAATAGTTTTTATAACTTCAAGACAAATTGGTTAGTATTATAAGTAACTTTCTGACATTACATCCAATAAATGATGCTAAACTTTTTTTTTCCCCTTGTTTAGTTTTGTTATCATTCAATAAACTTCATAAGAAGTATACAAGATACTAATTAATACATATGTACTTTCTTTGTTCTAAAAAAAAAAAACCCCCATATTGAGTTTTGAAATTTATACTTTATTTAAAAAAAAAAAAACACACTTGGATTTTTTTTTGAACAGAGATAATATTATTAATAGTACTAATACTAACTACAAATTAATTACTAAAACGAATATATTCTTTCTTGAAAATGAAAAGATATGTGATTTCATTGGTGCATCGGAATCCAATAACAATTAATGGAATATATTTATTTTTGGTGTTTTTTTATTCTTCTTTGGTGTTTAACTAACGGAATATTTCTATCCGTGAAAACTGATCATACTGCCACATTTTAAAAAATAGGTCGATTCAGGTACTACTATATTTCAAGGAAAACCTTAGGCCTTGCGAGAACACATGTAAGACAGCTCCTACTTTGCAATGTATGAATTATTACAAGTTCCACCAAAAAAAAAAAAAACAAACAAAAACAAAGGCAGAGTTTTTAGATACTGATGTTTTCATCTTCTCTGAAAGTTCAACTTTGCAATACAATACGCAAACAAAACAGCCAGTATGGCAGGGTATATAATCAACATTACGGCCACCAGAGGAAGTTGATTATGATGCAATCCAAAATAATCTGACAAAAACTGTGACACTGTTTTTGTTTCTCCAAAAACTTGAATTGGCTTCTGAACATCTCCATATTGTGAAATGAGGAAGGCTTTCATAGACCAAGATGTAGGTACCATATAATACAACCATATCCACCATTTGGGAATTTGCTGCACCCCACAAATTAAACCATCAGTCACTAAACTTATACTCCTTCCGTCCCAAAATGATAGTCCTGTTTCGATTTTCAGTTTTAGTACAATTTGAACTAAAACTGAAAAACCAGACAAAATAATCATTTTGGGACAAAGTATTTCTCTTTGAATAAAAATTTGGTGGTGACGAAGAATTAAATGATTACCGGCAGAGGGACGAGGAATCCAGCAAAGAGGTTCATCATTGTGTAAAATGTAGATTGCAAGATCGCAGCCACTGGAAAACTTGGAGTGATTGCTACCAGAAGCATACCTAAATAGTTGTAACACAACAGACTACAAAACATTGCATAAAAATACCAAAACACCTTATATGCTGCCCCAAAATACCCAACCATTGGATATGTAATGACTGTATAGATCACTGCTTGTGCACAGATGTAAGGTATCTCCACTGTAACCTGTAAAGGATTACACCGCGGCTTGAATTACATTACATCAGCGCAATGTTCTTAATTTCCGGAGTTATACAAATTTTCGCAGGGCGAAATAGAGTATAAATAGAAAGAAGACAATGTGGTGAATTTAACCTGTGCAAATGCATAAGCCCAAGAAGCATACATTCCTGCGAATCTTTCTCGATAAAGAACTCCTCTTTCTGTGCTCACATAAGGTAAAACTGAAGTGGAATTGTTAATGCCACAGAATATTACAGAGCTGAACATTAGGCCAAAAATGTTGAACAGGCTTTGCTGATTATCCCTGTTAAAAAACAACAAGTTTAGCATAATAATGTTAAGGAATGATGCTTCTCTGTGAGGAGGCATATATGTAATGTTGAAAAGCAACATACAGTTTCTTTCCCTTCTTCCATAACAATGCACCAAAACAAAGAGATGCCACTGTCATGAACGTGAGGCGGATTAAGTTGTAAGAAGGACTTCTCCAATAGGACCAATATTGTTTCCAGAGGCAGGCTTTGAACTGTCCCCATCCATTTTGAGAAAAACGGGTAGGGAAGTCTAGATCTTTGGAACCTGGGGGCGGGATGCTCATTTTCTTCACAAGTTCGACGTTATTCCTGTAAAAACAAATCAAAATGAGAAAAGAGATTGAGAACTAGTCTTAATTTTGTGATAAAAGACTTACAGATACAAAGTAGATTTCTTGTAAATTTCAGCAAAGTCTAAGCCAAGTTCAGCTTCTGAAGAGGTAGAGGTGACTTCTAATATCCATGTTGCCGGGTTGTAGTTGTCCCTTATCTTTGGCACCCCAGGGATACTCTGTCACAAAATGACAATGAAATTACAGAAGTTTGAGTTTCAAGTTTTCTTTCCCATGGAAATGAAAAATGTTGTATGTCTTGTGGAAAGATGTACCTCAAAATATTCAATAACTTGACTGGATTGTTGCCCTAATGGTCCGGCATATGTTAAACGCCCTCCACTTTTCAGTAGAATTAACTGATAATTGTTTGAACATATAGCACAAATAAGTTTCCTTGAAAAGAAGCAAAGTGATCAAAGACATATCATAGCAGTACTCTAATCGATTTCAAAAAGAGATTCTGAGAGGTGCAGTTCTGTTACCTCGTCAAATGATTCAAATATGTCAATGTTTGGTTGATGGATTGTGCAAACAATCGTTCTTCCTGTATCCGCGACATTCTTTATAGCCCGCATGACAATGGCAGCTGCTCTTGCATCCAATCCAGTTGTAGGTTCATCCATGAATATAATGGAAGGATTAGCAACTAGCTCTACGGCGATCGTTAGTCGCTTGCGTTGCTCAGTTGACAAACCGCTAATGCCAGGTACTCCCACCAAAGAATCTTTGATATCATCAAGCTCAATGGTTTCTAAGACTTCTTTCACAAATTCCTGAGACAATATCATAATAACTTCAATCCAAAAATATAGCAGACTTAACTCCAAAAGTAATGTAGTACATTTTACTTGTGGAACATACATATTTGGTTGTTGAATCAATCTGCGGCTGCAGGCGTAACCAAGCAGAAAATACAACTGATTCTTCTACAGTGATTTGTGGAGAATGTATGTCGGTTTGCTCACAGTAACCTGAGATCCGAGCAAATGTCCTCTGAACTTTAGGGAATCCTCCTATTCTGATTTCCCCTTCCACAAATCCACTGGTTTTTCTTCCTGCAAGCACGTCGAGAAGGGTTGTTTTTCCAGCTCCACTCACTCCCATAAGTGCAGTCAAAACACCAGGCCTAAGTGCGCCGGTGATATCACGCAGAAGTTGGAGCTTTTTGTTCATGAAACCATGTTCTTTCATTGCCTGAAACGGGAAGAAAACATATTAAAAACTAATAAACGACAGAAGAATGTATGTTAGACAAGCCACAGAGGTCTTCAGGTTCCTTTGTTCTGTACTTACAGCTGGAGTTTCAATGAAGTACTGCAGGTCTTGAAAGACAATGGCCAGTGGTTCAAAAGGTAAAACCATTCTTCCTGCAAAATAAGTAAAGTTACAACTTTCAAGCATCACAGGAATGAAAGCAGAGTTTGGAATCTCAGATGAACCAAAAATAGGAAACCTTGGTTAGATTCTATAGCAGTGGTGCGTTCTGAAACTTGTTTAGTGTCTACACCACTTGATTCATTGCTTCCTTGCATTTGTGAAAGCTTTTCACTCGAAATAATAGCACGAGAAACTGGAGCTGCATTCATCTTGATTTGTCAATATATGTCATAAAAATCAATAGTCTCTGCATCTTGACAACTTACAAGAAATTCTAGTTACCTTTCAAGAAGCTTAATGCCAAAATGTAACCAACATTGAAGAGTACTGAAAACCCAAAAAGTGCACCAATGGAAATCCAGTAATAATGGCCTTGAAATTTTAAGCCGCGGCTCTCAAGCGTTTGTATTCCTGGTGTTGTGTTTGTGGGTAGAGGCTACTCACAAGCAACAAAAATAGTAACAAGCTATCAGTACTTAACTGTCAGCTATTATGAGCACCAAAAAAAAAATCCCCGAAAAGGTGGAAAGATTCTTGTTTGCTGAGACTTGATTCACATTTAGGTTTAGCAGATGAAAGTTTAGGCCTCAGGGCCTAATTTCATCAATTTATTGATAATGGCTCACCTTCTGCCATCGCGGGGAAAGAAATTCATTCAAAGCAAGGCCAATCTCAGCATAAGTCATTGGAGAAAGCCAGAAGCCCCATTTTAACCAGGCCGGCATAGAGGCTGCAAGTTCATGTTCAACATCATTCTTTCATTTTCTGGAGAATGTGATATGATACTCCCATCCCAACCTTTTTTTTTTACCCCTAATATGATGAGCCGGAAAAAATGTACTTACGTCTGGCGATTAAAAAGCCACCAAACAGAGTCGTAAAAAATATTGCAAAGCTGGAAACTGCTGTAGAGGTCACCACAGTTCGACAGACAGATGCAATAAACCGGAACATGGATAAAGATGTCATGTGCAAAGCGAAGAACAAAAGTAGTTGGCGGAAGAACCTGCATGTTAATGGTAACTCAGCAGATTTAGAAATGTAAGTAAAATGAAACATGCTTTACAAACAAGCTCAAAGAATGACTGAGTGAACTTACCTCCCAACCTCAGGAGAATATCCTATGACATAATATGTCAAAGATGTCCATAACAAAGATTCCAACAATGAGAGAGGAATCTTGAGAATGGCAGATGGGATCGCGTATGCCCAAGCAGGGTAAAAGCACAATTCTTTTTGTTTGTAGAAAATTCCTAGTCTAGATAGAGTCATAGACAACTCTGGAATCGCATCAATAAGAAGAATGATAAGAGAATAAAACAATGCTCCCAAGTACGCGTTTGCATGGAAAATGTCGACGCCCAACCTTGTTCGCAAGAACACAGTCATAGTAACTGATGCAATTATCAAAATCTGCAAGAAATTGAGATGATATTATACTGAGGAAGACTCTAACAAAGTGGAGCATTTGTTAATAATATCTCGCATAAATAACTGCCTGAGGATGCTAGAGTAATTTCTCATTTCACAAAGGAATTATATAAACTGCACATATTAGGAAGAGCTATTAGGTGAATTTGGTTCTGATACTCTACAGATGAAGAAGATAAAGTAGGATTTCTTTCCTTACGACACAAAAACTATCTTTGGCCATTCCTTTAGTTCTCCTTCGGTTTTATTGCTACAGTTGATCTGAAGCAAGTCACAAGGGTACAAGAATGAGATGATTGATAGTAATGCATACCTGAAAGGTTTTGAAAACATAGAGGAAAGAATTTCTTTTCAAGAGAAGAAACTCTCTTGACATACAAGCTCTGAATAGCTCCCATTTAGGAATTGAGTATTTGCTAAAGCTTATGGCATTTTCATGGATCTCGGACCTCAAAAATGTCTTTGAAATCTCTTCCCTGAGATTCTTTCCATAAGGGGACTCATCAAATTTTCTTGATAATGCATCAACAGAGTTGTACACATAATTCTCTTCATTTTGGCACCAGTATTGAGCTTGATCTTTTCTAGAGATAACCTAAGATGGCATCACAAATGTCAGTTTCTGCAAGTTATGACATGTAAATAAACTGGGAAACCTGACAGGCTTACCTCCTGGAGGAAGTCTGCTACTCCTTTTCTTTCAGGGCATCTAAAACCGCAACTCTCAAAAAATGGAAGAACAGTTGCTCGAGGACCGTGATAGACAATCTTGCCTTCGGCCATCAAGACAACGTCATCAAAAAGATCGAACGTCTCAGGTGTTGGTTGAAGAAGTGAGATAAGTATAGTAGCATCTGCTAAATGGGCAAGCTGCTGAAAGCAAGAAACTATCTGATATGTTGTTGAGCTATCTAGGCCATTTGATATTTCATCCATGAATAAAGCTCTTGTCGGGCCAACAATTATCTCCCCTGAGAAAAACCAGATCAGAAATTGTGTTTTGTGCGCAATATTCTCAGTAGAAGTATAAACAGCTCACTGATCTTTGCAACTACCGAGTGTTATACATTATTCCCCATGTTTTGGATGTTAAGAGTGGCCATAATAATACCTGTTGTCAGTCTTTTCTTTTGACCCCCAGAGATGCCTCTCCTCATGGCATCTCCTGCGAGTGTATCCGCGCAAATATCAAGTCCAAGTATCTGATGACATTGAATAATGGATTAAGTTACTTGTTACAGGAATCAATAACAGTAAAGAATTCGAATGTCTAAAGGTTTTGAAGAATGTGTATACTTTTAAGATATAGTCTGTTTGCAGAGTTGATTTTTGTCCTTCAACCGAAATTGCCTGCACAGGAGCAGAACGAGTTAAGAAGCACATCAATCAAAGTCATCACCACATCTACAAAGGTGAAAAGATTTTGTTTGGCGATGATGAACTTGTCATCAGATTCGAAATGTTGACAACAAATTCACGTGAACCATTAGTGCATAGGTCCCGGAAGAAGACCTAGTTATATCACTTTGTAAAAGCCGGAAAGAACACTGAATTTGAATCATTATGCACAGAAACCCCTTTGAATGAATGAAGAGCAGCATTGCAAGACATATATAAAACGGCAAACAGAATTCGGGGTAACTGGCAGATATCGGATAATCGGATTCGAATTTTCTGAAGACATCAAATGTACCTTCATGTAGGTGTCGATATCCGGGTCAGGAAAAATGCTGGACTCTTTCTCTCTTCTGCTCAGCTCAGCCATAATAGCTTTACAGGCATGGAAGCACTATTAGTTCCATAATCACTACCAAAGTAAACAGAAAAACATAGTTTCCCTTTCAATTTACCTGATCTGCCTCCAACACCTTGGCAACGGGAAGAAAAATCTAGTGTTTCCCTCACAGTCATTTCAGGAATATGCATATCATTCTGACTTATGTAAGCTGAGGTTTTCTGAGGCACAAACTCAGTCAACTTGTATCCATTATACGTAATCTCCCCATTAACCTGACAGAAAGGGATACCAAACAACTCCAGAATCGGTCATCAAAAGAACAGATTACATTCTCCAAGAACACATAAGTGAATTAAGATAACTGTAGAAAAGTGAATAATTTCTGAAGATTTTCTCTATAAAAACAACAAATTCGAATGGCGAAACGTCACTTATAATCTAACATGTCCAAGTAACTCAATGAAGCAGAAAGAAGTAGCAACAATCAACACCTTCAGAGATTCGTCAAGATTCCCGGAAAGCGCTTTCAGAAGTGATGTCTTCCCACATCCTGGAGGACCTAGCAGAAGGGTCAATCTGCAAAACACAAAGAACAACTGAAGAAAATGGAAGACAAAAAACGATTCGGCGGTTCAAACCAATGCAATCTGCACCCTCAATCTTAAAGCAGTATACTTTCTGTAAAAAATGGAAACCTGAAATCTGTTTGTTCAAATTAATCTCCAGGAAAGTTGTCAAAAAAATTTAAAAAAAAAAAAAAATCGAATGATCATCTCAGTTTTTACCAAAGCAGTTTACATTGTTTACCTTCCAGGCTTGATGACGCCACTGACATCATTGATAATCCGGATCTTGGTTTTGTTTCCCTTGAAACCAGAAACCCTTGCAATATCCTATCACAAAATAGAGTATGATTTTCCAGTTCATTTTACTGAATCATGAAAGAAAACTATGACCAATCTGCTTCATTTAATGTTTCAAACAGCAAAAAAAAAAATTTCAAATTTCAGGGTTTCAGTAATTGGTTCCGGGCTGATTTTTTTTTTTTTAAAATACCAAATTTTCCCAATTAGATAATTCAGAACAGAAATAGAACCAAGTCTCTATGTTCTTCCTCAAGATATGATGAAACCAGGGGTGGTTAATTACCAGAATGATGCTTTTGACAGTATTCCAGAGAGTTGGAAGAGGCTTTCCATTAACAACTTCACATTCTGCTTCAACTGAAACATTGCTGTATCTTACTTCTACTGTGGGCAATTCAATTCCAGTACTGCATCAAAATATCAAACACTTGAAAAAAAAATTTGTAAATACGCCCTCCGTCCCAAAATGACTGTCTTGTTTGTTGTATTAGAGGATTCAATTCATAACAATCATTTTGGGACGAAGAATCAATGGTTTTCACTTCACTGAAGCTCCAAAATTCAGAATGATTAACAACACACAAACAAACAATTAATAGATTAAAAAAAAGAAAGAAATCAAAACCATACTTATCAATCCTCTGCCTGATTTTCCACAACAGCTTGAGATTGTCATGTTCAATGTGTCTAATCATTTTCTCAATGAACAAATGCCTTTCCGTGGCACCAAGCATTGTAACATCAACCATCCGTTTCTTTTTTCCATCAGCGTTTTCGTCGAACAAAGACGATCGAATCCGCTGAACAGTCGGAAGTCTCTCCAGGGTCGACCATTGCAGGACAGTTTCTTCATCATTATTGTTATGATTAGTATGATCATCTTCAGCAAAACTGAAGTCATTGTAATAATCCCTTCTTCCAGAACTATTCGCAATGGAGCCGCTTCGGATATTGAAACTAAATCGCCGGAGAGATGCCCTGAAGCTTCTTCCCAGCTCAGACAGCTCGATTCTCAATGATTCTATATCATCCCTTCCGACTAACTCTGCCATTTTTTATTTTTTGAACTTTTTTTTGCTGCAAATTTCGCAACCTTTTGGCATGTAATGCTGCATCAAATTGTAGCTTCTTGTGCAAAAATATATTCACAATGCAAATGCAAATGAGGTCCGAATCGTGCAGCTTCTGTTCTTGATATAAGTGACACTTCGCGCCAATGCAGAGTCCAAAAGCTGATTAATAAATATCATAAGAGTTTATGAACCCGATTATTATAATCAATTATAGTGGTATTTTATTTTTATTTTTTCCATAGAGCAAATAAAATTTTTTGGGGGTAATCCATAGAAAAAAAATATATACATATTTTATTGAGATGGAGAGAATATTTATTAGTGAATAATTTTTAGTTTTTATTTTTTGACAGAAAAGAGTAATAATACATATAGCTCTCTACAGAAACTACCATGAAAATTTTTTTACATATATGACTAATCCTATTAGTCATGATTTTTCGAGTAAATTTTTTTTTTTTTTCGTCCGAACTCATTACTCCGATTTTAAATTAAAATCTCTTATATGTATGTCCCACTTATCGATCTATTTCACTTTCAAAACTAAAAAAAAAAAATTGTGAAGCAGCATTACCCTTTCGTTAAATCAAAAGTTAGGAGACTTGGTGCACAAATCATTTAAATAAATAATTAATGAGTTACTTTGCTTCTTTGAGCGAGAACTTACGACGAAGGTAACTCAAACTTAAAAGCGTGTTACATCTGTAAATTTTGTTTGTTTATTAGCAAAGTTAACCAAATAACGATTATTTTCTCTGTCCGAAGTTAATTTTTTTTGTTACCGTATAATTATTTTGGGACGCAAAGTTGACAAAAGAATTGAAAGCTGGTAGGAGGTTTGACAAAGTCACGATCCAAAAAGGGTTAAGATTAATTTAGGAGCTGCCGGTCGGTTTTTATTGTTATCGATTTGTTGGATTAGCCGAATAGCAGCTAAAAGTTATAAATGATGAATGAATAGTTTGACCTGGTTTATGTGTGCATAATACCATTTACAAACTACCAAATAAATTGGTGCTTAGCTATGAGATTTAGTTGAGAACTATTCATTCATGTGAATTGTGATCTTAGGTTTTAGAAGCACATAAGTAGATAATAAATATGAGCATTTTTGGAACGACTAAGAGCAGATTTACAGAGAAATACAGGAGTACCATTTATTTCATTTCTGTTTCATCTCATGGTATAAAGGAGCTACTGTATTTAGGATTTGATAGTATATCTATCATAAATTGTTACCCAAAAAAAAAAAAAAAAGCAATCTTTGCAAATAGATTGCAACACTAGGGACAAGTAAAAAAAAAAAAGAAATTTCATTTTTTTTCCTATCATCAGACCATTTTTTGTTTTTTTTATTAAAATGGTGATTACTTTTAATGAACGATTTATATTATATTATTTTTTAAAATGTGAATGGTTGGTTTTAATCTCATTGTATAAAGTTTTTGAAAAAAAGAAATTGATTAGAAAAATTAAAATAAGTCAAATAATCTTTTAAAATGAATAGTAGTGGTGAATCTTGATTTTTAAGTTTTAGTTCATACAAAGAAGACCGAGTTTTCTTGAAGAAAGTCAAAAGCTCAGCAAAGAATATATTGTCATTGTCCTGGCGCGGCAATGGAGCATTTTTGAGGAGTGACTGTCCCCAAAAAAACAAAAATGAAATAATAATAATAATAATATTACTCTTTCTGTCCAATTTTAATTTAATCAAAATGTGATGGTTTAAGAAAAATAATGTTTTTCAGTTCAACAAGAGCGGAGAAAGTGGCATGGATATTCTGACAACTTCAACTAAACATTAAGTGCGGCAACTCCAGCTATCACACTGTAGAGTTCAGACATCTTCAACTAACTATCTGCAGAGCAAAAAAACCAACAGAAGAATTGAAAAAGAGATGACAATCCGCATCTAGATTCATGTTCATGTGGATATCCGTACCTACTTGTCATGATTTTGGATACAAGAGGAGAGAGAGAGAGAGAGAGCTCGGGAACTCTTTTTAGCTATAACGTTTTTAGACAGAAGTAAATTTTGCGGCAGATTATCTTACGCTTGTTGATAACATCGAAATCTTTGGATTTTTCTACTGAGCCACTCTTCGGAGGGTGTTAACTCAATCATAATGTAATCGCGGTAGCTTCCCATAGGGTTGTTAGTTTAGTAACTTAGGCTATAACAACAAAGAAACATAACCAAGAGGGGAAACTAGCTAGACCAAAATTTACAACGTAAATCATCATCTACAACCTCATTCTGTTACTTTTTTCTTCTTCTTTTTTTTTTTAATAATAGATGGAAAGTATACAAAAATCTTTCTACCTCACCTCCTCTGAAAGTTTAGCTTTGAAATACACAATGCAAACAAAACAGCTAAAACGATAGGGTAAATTGTCAAGATGACGGCCACAAGTGGCAGTTGATCATGATGGTATCCAAAGTAATCTGACAGAAACTGTGATACTGGTTTATCAGCTCCGAACACATGAACCGGCTTGTGAATATCCCCGAACTGTGAAGTCAGTGTGCCTTTTAAAGACCATGATGTCGGAACCATGTAATACAACCATATCCACCACTTTGGAATTTTCTGCACCAAGAAACCATGTTAAGTTGGTTATGTAATTCTACTCTAGTAAAAAACTAAGAACTGATTGATGAAAAAGCATAAGTTTCATTCATGCGAGAAATGAACATATTATGGGTGGTTGCATTTTTTTTCATCTGCGGTGCATCATTTCATAATATAAGTCCACGCGAATAAAAATGTTCACTTTTTCAACAGCAAAACTTCAATGACGCAAAATAGGGGAATTCTTACCGGCTGAGGAACAAGAAATCCAGCAAACAGGTTCATATTTGTGTAAAATGTAGATTGCAAAATTGCCGCAATTGGATAGCTTGGTGTGATGGCTACCAACAGCATACCTAGATAGTTGAAGCACAACAGAATGCAAAACATTGAATAGAAATACCAAAACACCTTGTATGCAGTCCAATAATATCCAGCCATTGGATATGTGATGATTGTATAGATGACTGCTTGAGCAAGAATGTAAGGTATCTCTACCGTGACCTGCAAAAATTGTGTGTTTGAGTCGATGATCATCTTAACCAAAGTGATATTTTCTACACATTGAGCCAAGATATACCTGTGCAAATGCGTAAGCCCATGGCGCATACATTCCTGCAAATCTTTCGCGATAAAGTACTGCCCTTTCTGAATTAACATAAGGCAAAACTGAAGCAGCATTGTTGATACCACAGAATATCACGGAGATGTAGAGTACACCAAGAATGTTAAACAAACTTTGCTGATTGTCCCTGTCAAAATGTGAAAGAAAATAATGGATGGTTAAATTTGTTGTTTCTTGGTACTGTGCTAAAAATGAGCATGATTAAAAAGTTTCCCCATACAATTTACTTACAGTTTCTTCCCCTTCTTCCATAACAAGGCGCCAAAACAGAATGATGAAACCACCATAAACAATAGACGGACTAAGTTGTAAGAAGGACTTCGCCAGTATGACCAATATTGTTTCCAAAGGCATGCTCTGAACTGTACCCATCCATTTTGGGGAAACCGAGTAGGGAAATCAAGAGCTTTTGAACCAGGAGGTGGAACACTTAATCTCTTAACAAGTTCTATGTTGTTTCTATTAGCAGAAAAAAAGTAGTGAGAATAGGGGACTAGCAATAGTGATGTTGTTCCATTTTCACACCCATTTAAAGAGCATCTTGTTTGAAGCAAGATTTTATTTAACTGTCAAACACTTACTGATACAAAGTGGAATTCTTGTAGATTTCAGCAAAGTCCACCCCAAGATCAGCTTCAGAAGAGGTAGAGGTGACTTCCAACATCCATGTAGCTGGGTTATAGTTGTCCTTTATCTTTGGCACCCCAGGGATGGCCTAATAAAGAATGATAATCAGATCACGACGTTCAGTTTCATTCTTTGTTTCTCCAATATCACAAACTGCTATCATTTGTGGAGTGATATACCTCAAAATATTCAATAACTTTACTTGATTGTTGCCCCAGTGGTCCAGCATATGTTTGGCGCCCTCCGCTTTTCAATAGAATTAGCTGTAACATAATTGAACAATAAACCACTTCAGAACTCTTAACTTATACATATTTTACTTTATTGCGAAAGAAAGATTCATTGCACTATGTAATCAAACATATTAATACTCTCTGCAATGAATTCCTAGTGGCTTCGTGAGTCCCATACTTCCATTACCTCATCGAAGGACTCAAATATGTCAATACTTGGTTGATGGATAGTGCAAACAATTGTTCTTCCAGTATCAGCCACATTTTTTATAGCTCGCATGACTATAGCAGCTGCTCTTGCATCTAATCCGGTGGTAGGTTCATCCATAAATATTATGGAAGGATTAGCTACTAGCTCCACTGCAATTGTGAGACGCTTGCGTTGCTCAGTTGATAAACCACTTATGCCCGGAATGCCAACCAAAGAATCTTTCATACCATCAAGCTCTATGGTTTCTAAGACTTCTTTCACAAATTCCTGTAAGGATGTCACACCTTCAAGACTAGAATAACAACCACAATCATGAAAAAATATGTGTCTAGCTATTGGTAACACCATACCGTTTTTGTTTTTGAATCAATTTGTGGGTCGAGTCGTAACCAAGCAGAAAAAACAACTGATTCTTGAATAGTAATCTGTGGAGAATGAATGTCTGTTTGCTCACAGTAACCTGAAATCCGAGCATAAGTCCTCTGAACTTTTGGAAATCCTCCTATTCTAATCTCCCCTTCAACAAATCCACTGGTCTTTCTGCCTGCAAGCACGTCAAGGAGAGTTGTCTTTCCAGCTCCACTAACACCCATAAGGGCTGTCAGAACTCCAGGTCTAAATGCACCAGTGATGTCACACAGAAGTTGAAGCCTTTTATTAGTGAAACCACGCTCTTTCATCGCCTGAGATTATGGAAACAAAAAAAGAAAGGAATGAAACCCATCTCTCGGATACCATATTGGAAAGCCCCGATGCAGCTAACCTAAAACTGATTGGCAGTAGATGAAGAGCGTGAAGGATCTTTTAAAGTAGACTTTAGATGTTTGCTGAACATAAGCAGTTCATCCAGAAAAATTTTGTTCCGTTCACATTGCTCATTCATCTTTGTCATTGAATAAGAAATGACTTGTTACACTTACAGCTGGAGTTTCAACATAGTATTGCAGATCTTCAAAGACAATGGCCAGTGGTTCAAAAGGTAAAACCATTTTCCCTGCAAATTGAATATAATTTATGCGAACGCAGTTTAACAGTAATGAAAATGGAGTTCAGAATCTACAGATGAATTTAAAAAATAATAAAAGAAATAAAAAGTGAAACCTCGGTTAGATTCATTAGTAGCAGCGGGCTTGGAGCGTTCTGAAGGATTCGTCTTGCCTACACCAACAGATTCATCACTTTCTTGCTTTTGAGTAAGCTTTTCGCTTGAAATGATAGCACGAGTAGTCGGAGCTGCATTCACATCAATATGTTTAAAATCACCTATACAGTAAGCTTGCATCTTGTGGTTTTTATGAGAAGTTGGCATACCTTTCAAAAAAGTCAACGCCAAAACGTAACCAAAATTGAATAGAAGCGAAAATCCAAAAAGTGCTCCAAGGGAGATCCAATAAAATTTCCCATCAAAGCTCAATCCGCGAGTTTCAAGCGTTTGTGTTCCTATTGTCTTGTTTGTGGCTTGAGGCTACCCAAAAGAATGAAGGAAGTAACATGGTATCAGCAATGAAATGGTAAAGTCTAAAAATTAAAAAACTATCAGCACATTATGGTGGGAATATGCAGAAGTTAAACAGCCAATAAGTATGAACATATATTTGGCCTTACAAGTGGAATAAAAGAAGAGAACTGAAATTCAAGTCATGAATCGACATCAGGCGCCTTGAGATTATTTTAGAAAGTTGGTCACCAGATTTTAAAAATGGAAATAATACTGTGGTTAAGCAAATTCAGATTAAAAGTTTTTTACTTCAAATATAATAACTCTCCTATATTTACCGATTTGTGATAAAGCCTAAAAGGATACCTAAACAACCATGAAGTAGTATCATATTTTGATTTAGAACATGAACTGGTTAGGGAGAAGAGTTGATTACGGCTCACCTTTTGCCACCGTGGGGAAAGAAATTCATTTAGAGCAAGGCCAATCTCACCATAACTCAATGGAGACAACCAGAAGCCCCATCTTAACCAGGATGGCATTGAGTCTGAAAAACGTTACTATTATAAGATCATGATTTCAGGTAATCTCTTTTTCTTTGAAAAAATTAGCAGGGAAAACAAGATACTTACCCCTAGCAATCACAAAGCCACCAAACAGAGTGGCAAAAAACATTGAAAAACTGGCAACTGCCATAGAGATCACCTCAGTTCGGAAGAAAGATGCAATAAACCGGAACATGGATAATGCTGCCACGTGCAGAGAAAACAACAAAACCAGTTGGCGGAAGAACCTGAATGGTACATGCAACTCATCAGATGAAGGGATGTAATAGGACACTATCAATTCTAACAATTACTCGGAGCTTACCTGCCAACTTCAGGAGAATATCCGATGACATAGTATGTCAAACATGTCCATACTAAAGATTCTAATAATGAGAGAGGAAGCTTCAGAATTGCAGATGGGATCGCATATGCCCAAGCCGGGTAAAAACACAATTCTGTCTGTTTGTAGAAAATTCTTAGCCTAGCAATGGTCATAGCCAGCTCGGGAATTGCATCAACAAGAAGAATGATGAGAGAATAAAACAAGGCTCCCAAGTAAACATTTGCATGGACAATATCAACAGCCAACCTTGTTCGTAAGAACACAGTCATAGTAACTGCTGCAATCATCAACATCTGTAACATATTGTAGATCGTATTAAACAGTTGGAAAAATCTTCTTTTTTTTTTATTGAGGGGGGGGGGGTGTTTCTTGGTTACATTGCAAAATCATTCACAGCGAATATTGTAATAGGCAATGGTGTTCGGTTAGAACCAAACTGCATTACATATCACGTATAGCGTAATTTCTCAATTTTCACAGGAATCTCACTGCACGGTCATATTAGGATGCTCTACCAGCTAAATCAGTTTCTGATGATAGTCCGCTCTTGAAGATCGAGTTAGAAATTCAAGTTCCATTTCCATAAACCATTTCACACTACGCAAGGAGTATGTTACATCGGTCCTTCACTCTTTCAGTTTGCTTTCTCAATTAATTGGGTATGAATGAATAAGTGACATATAAAAAGCACAAAAAAATGAAATGAAAATATTGCAAACCTGTACAGTTTTGAAGATATATATAAAAGAATTTCTTCTCATGAGAAGAAACTCTCGTGACATGCAAGCTCTGAAAAGTTCCCATTTTGAAATTGAGTATTTGCTAAAGCTTATAGCGTTATCCTGGCTCTCAGACCTCGAAAATGGTTTTGATAGGTCTTCTCTGAGATTCTTTCCAAAAGGGGATTCCCGGAATTTCCTTGATAATGTATCAACAGGTTGGTACACATAATTCTCCTCATTTCGGTGCCAGTATTGGGCTTGATCTTTCCTTGAGATAACCTGCCCCGGAATTGTAAAAGTTAATTTGTGTAAGTTAGGTATACGAGTGAGCTGGACAAGATGATCCCCTTACCTCCTGGAGGAAATCAGCAACTCCTTTTCTTTCAGGACATTTAAACCCACAACTCTCAAAAAACTCAAGAATAGTTACTCGAGGCCCATGATAGACAATCTTGCCTTCAGCCATCAAGATTATATCATCAAACAGATCAAATGTTTCTGGCGCCGGCTGAAGAAGTGATATAAGTATAGTGGCATCAGTTAAGTGCGCAAGCTGCTGAAAGTAAGCAACTATCTGATATGTTGTTGAGCTATCCAATCCATTAGATATTTCATCCATGAATAAAGCTCTTGTTGGCCCAACAATTATCTCCCCTGTACAATGCAACGTCAGAGAATAAGATTCCAGTAATTAGCACAGATAAGTATCAACAGCTTGTTTGATCTTTCCCTGCAATGAATATCATAGTTACCGTACATAAGCCTACTGTACTGGATGTTAAGAGTGACCATAAAGTTACCTGTTGTCAGTCTTTTCTTTTGACCTCCAGAAATACCTCTCCTCATGGCATCTCCAGTGAGTGTATCAGCACAAATATCAAGTCCAAGTATCTGATAGTGGATAAAGGTCAAATAATCATGCATCCACAAGTTCCAATCTATACAGTTAAGTATTTGAGAAGCAAAAAGTTTTGAAGGATGTATACCTTCAAGATATAGTCTGTTTGCAGAGTTGATTTCTGTCCTTGGACAGAAATTGCCTGCACGAGGTTGGAAGTTTATGTACTCGAACTTGATTAATGACAATTTATGAGAAACGTGGATATAATTGTTCATAAGTACCAATGCATCTCTGCTGAAATTCAACAAGATGGAAAAAGCAACAGACAAACCCAATGCTAACGCTGATGATCAAGAAAATCCAGCTTAAACCCCCACCCCCACATTATAGACCATGTGTATCAGGTTATATTCACATCGTTGTGCCAGTAAACAGATTAGAATAAAACCAAGAATGAGAAATATATTTTTTCTCTAGTTATGCAGATGAAGGTCTACGGGGCTGCATGAAAATGTACCTTAAGATGCCTAAACAGCAAATACATTTTGGTTGAAACTAGTAGATACTAGTATAATGCTGATCAAATCTTCTGAAAACACTAAAATCTACCTTCATGTAGGTATCTATATCCGGGTCTGGAAAAATTCCTGCCTCTTTCTCCCTTCTGCTCAGCTCAGCCATTATAGCTATACAGGCATGGACACACTGTCATTCCATATTTCCTCAATGCCATGGTTAAAACACCAAATAAGTTCCCTTTAGATATACCTGCTCTGCTTCCAACACCTTGGCAACGGGATGAGAAGTCTAGTGTTTCTCGGACCGTCAGTTCAGGGATATGCATATCATATTGACTTATATAAGCTGAGGTTTTCTGAGGCACAATCTCATTCAATTTGTATCCGTTGTATGTTATCTCCCCAGTAACCTGATAGAAAAGAAGACAAATATGACAAAAAACTACCTGGGTGTCATAAGCAGATTGTATTCCTCAAAATGAAGATCTGTGTGGCGGATAAAATATTTCAATAATAGTATGGGCAGTGACGAAATGACACTACCATGAGAGTTACCTATAAAAGCGAAATTTCTAATGATTTTGATGAGCCATCATTCATTACTCTCATTAATTAATAAGGAAGGCAGTAGCAAGGTGTTCCTGACATCCAACATCCTTTAAGCATATTTGATCGGTTCATGATTATCCGGATACTATTTACCTCAAGCATTTTAGGGAGGTATGTTTGATCCAAAAAAAAGTACTACACTACACATGTTCTCGCATATGAGACTATTATAGATTTCCAATGGCACTTAATTTTAAACCTGGGAAAAGCTAAAGCACAACAAGCGGTGCCTAGAATGATTATATATGTTGATGGGGGCTAGTAATGACTTTCCTGCAAAACTATTTTCACAATCTAGTTTATCCAGACAAACTATCCAAGTGCAAACGTCATAATGTGACCTCAGTTCAGCGGTATAACTGGAGATGAATCAATATAATACTACGATTTCAGTATTTTCAGAAGATTTGCTCCGTATAGCACAACAAGAAATTAGAAAGCAAAAGGGCAATCATCTCATAAGGAGTTCAAGTAACTAATTGAAGCACAAAGAAAAAAGAAAACCTTAACAGAATCATCAAGATTCCCAGAAACTGCTTTAAAAAGTGATGTCTTCCCGCATCCTGGAGGACCCAACAGAAGAGTCAATCTGCATTAAGTAAAGAACGACTCAACACAAAGAACAGAAACAATTTGATGGTCTAAAGTCTAAACTACCGGAATCCCCCAAAAAGAGCATAAATATTGAGTTAAAAGTGGAGTTACTACCTGATGTGATTGTTACGTCTTCCACATTTTGTCATCTAATATTTCAGTAATCCTATAGCTGAAAAAAGGTTAAGCTGTTTACCTTCCAGGCTTGATGACACCACTCACATCATTGATAATGCAGACATTCGATTTGCTCCCCTTGAAACCAGAAACTCTTGCAATGTTCTAGACAAGAAAAAATAGCAGCTAGGGGTTACACAGAGATGTTGAGGAAAGCAGAGAAAAATAGTGTATCATCTGTGTAGCTACTTTAGCCAGTGACTAAATTTTCACTGTCGCATTCTCCAATTTAAGTTTCAGCGGACGAGGCAAAATTACAGAAGATGATGCCTTAATAGCAACAAATGTCAGGGATATAAATCCAGAATTCACGGTTAAGGGATTTCTTGATTAGAAATCTCAACAAAACAAAAAAAATCCTTTCACATCAAACACTGATTGTACAAGAACAGCCTACGGCAGCAGAAACGTTGAGGCAAGCTAGCTGATCTCAACAAACTTTCCTAATTAGACCAAAAAGGACAAAACAGGCGCTTACTCGAAGAATGCTTGTGAAAGTATTCCAAAGAGTTGGGAGAGGCTTTCCATAAACGACTTCACATTCCACTTCAACCGAGAGATTGTTGTACCGTACTTCCACAGTGGGCAATTCAATCCCAGTACTGCATTAAACCAACACTTTAAAAGATGATTAAGTAACATTCCAAAGTATCAGAAGCCTAGAATTCAGAAAAGGAAACTCTGTTTCCCACTTCAAAGCGCAGAGAATCAATAAAAGCAGGCCAACCAATACACAAAAACGCACGGCACAAACACCATTGAAACTTGAGTCCAAATTGTGATGAAGAGACCAACACAGACAAATTAGACCCTTCAAGAGTTAAAGGGTCTTTGCTTAAACCATGACTTTAATCTTTATTCATCTACAAAACTCAAACCTTTTTGTTTAGCTCTCAACTGGGTTGGTGTGAAAATAGATTTACACCCACAAAATAAACAAGCAAATCCATCAAACACAAAGGAAGGAGCCAGAGAAGGAACAGAACAGTACTTGTCAATTCTCTTCCTGATTTTCCTCAGCAACTTAAGATTGTCATGTTCTATATGCTTAATCAGCTTCTCAATGAAGAAATGCTTTTCCGCAGCCCGAAGCATGGTAACATCAATCATCCGTTTTTTTTTGCCGTCAGCTTTATCATCAACACCTTCAATTTCATCAAACAGAGAAGACCGCATCCTTTGAACAGTGGGAAGCCTCTCAAGAGCAGCCCATTGCAGAACAGTTTCTTCATCAATAACATTTTCATCTCTTCCATTACTCACAACTGAGTTGCTTCTGAAACTTGAACTGAGTCGCTGAAATGAAGCTCTCAAACTTCTTCCCAACTCAGAAAGCTCAATTCTTAACGACTCAATATCATCTCCGCCAACTGATTCGGCCATTTTAGATCCTGAAATGGAATAAAGTTGGCACCTTTACGTATAATGTGGCATCAATCTATAAAGGGTTGAGATCCAGGCATCATTCTAAGTCGTCTGACATATACTATATATAAAAAATTCATGGCCTTTTTTCTTTGCATTTACGTTTTATATGTTTTTTTTTTTTTAATACTATATCCCTTCTTGACCAAGAAATATGGCTACAAGCCAAATGCAGGTGAAGGGCTGACTTTGGCTTTTGACAAAAAGTGATACTTCCAACTATTTCATCAGTTAAAATCCAATGCAGAAGTCTCCATCTGATTACTACACTGGATATGGATTTTCTTGAATTCGTTTCAGTTTTTCCCTTTGTACTGTATCTGACAAACTGATAATTCTTAATTTGTTATGTCATCAAGAACTGTATGGATCGTTGTTGTTTTCTGAATAAAATATGGTTTTATTTTGCAGTAAAGATTACGAAAAGATTGGTTTTCTTCATTCCATAGCTGCTTTCCACTGCACAATTACTGATTATATACACCTTGGAACTTGCACTCAAATAGATCGACGGATACAATCTCATTGAAATGCTAAACAACAATTAATCACTCTGATTAAGTTAAGTTTGGCAACATTTTTTATATTCCACCAGGTTCATCTAGAACTTGCACTCATATATTAGGACCGGAGTACATACAACTTGCTTAGTTAGTGTCGAGATGCACAGGAAGGATTAGGAATGTGAAAATGATGGGTTTAAAACATGTTTAGATCTAGTTAGGTTGATTAATCAAAGTGCAACGTTTTTTTTTCAAAAAAAAGGGATTATCTTTATAAAACCATTGCATTTGTCGATTGTTTATAGTTTATACTAATTAACCTAACTGAAAACAATCTACTCTAGTCTTACAAATTGAAAGAATGGAAAAATATTTTGCTTTCTTAAACGGCTTAAACTTGATAAAAAAAAAATGAAGTATTTTTTGGAAATGGTCGGAGTATAAAATTACAAGATGCGTAATAAGCATAAAAAATGCCAAGTAATTTCCACACAAATTAGAAAAAGAAGAAAGAGAGAAAAGAAAATTCGCCCTAGAGAGTGTGGTAAGCAATGAGCTCATCTGCTTAGCTGCTGACCATGTGAGAACACATGGATCATTTCGTTCCATATTAGTATAATGTACCTTAGACCTTGGTTATTTATTCACTTAATATAACTAGATGTTAAACCCGTAGATGTTAAACCCGTGCGATGCACGTGATTTGTGTACATGTTTTTAGTATTAAAATATGTAAAAATAATTAAATTTGGTAAAAATAGTGTATAATTACTGAAAATGAATATTAAATAAATGTAATGAAAAAGGACAAAATAACTATTATTGTGTACTTGTGTAAAATAGTAAAAAATGAAAACATGATTTAAATTGTAATAAAGAAAAAGTAATATTACAACCATAAAATAATAAGTGATGAATGAGAAAAAAGAAAAATGAATTTTAAAATAAGAGAATCATTTAACATCGGCCAAATCAAAGTTGGTGATTTATTTGGTCTCTTCCTCTCTATCCTCAAGAAACTTTTGAAATTTTCACATGAGTTTTTTGTGGACAAAAGTTTGAATCTTTTGACCATGTCAATTATATTTATATAACCAAAACAACAACAATTAAAATCATTAGAAATCCGACGATAAAATTATGCTGCAATTTTATTAAGATACACTTTTTAGTTGTATAAACACTAAGATATGTTTGTAACCTATTCGTCAATAAGCGAAGCTTCTATGGTTGTGTTGGCCCTAAAAATTGCTATCCATACGTCGATGATTCGAACATTGACTTTCTAGTCAGACTTGACAATCATGGGTATCAAATCTTTTATGAAATCGTATGTGTTGTTGCTACTGGAGGTCGACATTAATAGATGTGGTTGAGGTTGTTTGTACCGACGGAATAAAGGAATGAGAGTTGTTGATATTGTGCAAGCGATTTATAAGTTTTCTTTCAACATATATATAATATTTGCATAGAGTGTTTTCTCAATTTTGATCATATCATACTATATCATCCGTATTTATGGTGTTTGGTGATTTTTTGGGGTTTGATAAATAATTGCTGGTATATTAAATGGAGGGGATCATTTTCATCGATAATGAAAGGCTAGAAAAATAACCGAGGATTTTGTCATTAATTATTTTTGAATTTTAAAAGATCATTAATATTGGTTAATATTTGATTTAAAATGTGATTGCATAATTTCCGCTAATCGGATTAGCTTTTCAAATCCACCAGCTTTTATTTGAATAAAATAAATATTTACCTTTTTTGGGTGACACATAATGAAAAAAAAAAGACATTAATCTAAGGGATCATTTTCATCGATAATGAAAAGCTAGAAGATTAACCGAGGATTTTGTTATTAATTATTTTTGAATTTTAAAAGATCATTAATTTTGATTAATGTTTGATTTAATATGGGATTGCATCATTCCCGCTAATTGGATTAGTTTTTCAAATCTATCACCTTTACTATGAATAAAATAAATATTTACCTTTGTTGGGTGAGACATAATGAAAAAAAAAAAAGACATTGATGTAGATTGTTTAATTAATTTTTTGTTTTTTTTTGTTTATCTCAACAAATACAAAATAGAAAGTTGACCACATAATTAATTGATATACTTTAATTGCGATTTGATAACACTTGAATAATTGAAAATTTCAAGGACTTTTTGTGTAATTGTTGTAAATATTTTTTACAACAATTTATAAGAAAATGACACATAGTATTTTGTCCTGTGTGTCAACGGGAGAAAAAGTTTGATTCCCTCTTTCAGATTGTATAATATTAGAGATAGTGGGAAAAATTAATTCAAATGTTCGAATAAGGCTATCGTGTCGTTTGCCGATTTGTATATTGTTCCGGCGGCCAAAAGTCACTAACAACTGACTGATATAATTGATGGATAAATAATCCGGCTTCAGTTTGTAACTGGTTCTTCTCAGTTTGACGTTTTAAGAAAGAAGTCAAATCGGACACCCGTTTAAGGTTATCCAGAAAATATCACGCCAAACACAAAACACAACCAAAATCGTTTCATTATCAACTAAGCAATTTATCAAAAAAATTGCAGTCAATTAATCATTCAGGACAAAAACGACTACATTTATTTCGCCATTCTTCAGAAAAGAGATAACCGCATCAATTAGGACAAACTCATCCCCCAATTTTGACCCCTTAATATTCGTGCATCAAAACAAAATGCAAAGAAGCCAAAATAATAGTACTAGTACTAAAAGGTAAGACATCACGACCATCTGGATGCCATGACAGCATGCACCCATTGGAACTTGGAATTATAAATGGAAAAATTATATCAATGCCAATATTGCACTCAGATGATAGAGGAACACCCGAAAAAATAAAAATAAATAGAATTTCCTCGAGTCTTTATAGTGCCAAAGGTTAATAATAATAACAATAATAATAATAATAATAATAATAATAATAATAATAATGGTGTTCGAAAACTCTCATTTGCGACCATATTACTACGTTACCTTTTTTGGAAGTGTAACTTTGCAATACAATAAGCAAATAAAAATGCAAAAACGACTGGGTATAAAAACAAAACGACGCCCACAAGAGGGAGTTGACTGTAATTAAATCCGAAATATTCACTCAGAAAATCACCTACGGATTTATTTTCTCCAAACACTTGAATCAGCTTATGGTTATCCCCATATTGTGAGGTAAGCAAACCTTTCAAAGTCCACGCAGTTGGAGTTACGTAATATGTCCAAACCCACCATTTTGGAATTTGCTGCATTAGTGAAAACAACACTAACTTTACTTTAATCTACAAACCCCAAAGGGTAAAATCCAAAATGTTTTACTTTAGTGGTTAAGTTCCTTTCTATATATATATATATATATATATATATATATATATTTAGTTTTGAATACTTCAGTAACATCCGTCACTCAACCATTCAGGAAAAGGGTTGAATTAGACTCTTGGAGGTTGTTAAACCAGTGGTTGCTTAATTTCTTATGGTGAACTTTTATACTTCCGTTCCAAAACTTTTATAGTGAATTAGACAATTATTTCGGGACATAGTAATTTTTTTTTTCTTTCTTTTCACAATGAAACATGTTGTTCATGTCTTAAGACTTCAAAAATCTAACAATGAACAGAGGAATATGAAATGCTTACTGGTTGAGGAACAAGGAAGCCAGCAAAGATGTTGAATAATGTGTGACAGGTTGATAGCTGTATTGATGCCATTGGAAGGCTTGGTGTGATTGAAACCATTAGCATACCAAGATAACTGAAGTAAAGCAATGTACAGAACATCGTGTAGAAATACCATAAGACCTTGTTGCCTGCTGGAGAAAACCCAATCATCGGATAGGTGATGACCGTGTATATAGCTGTTTGGATAAATATATAAGGAATCTCAATGGTGACCTGCAAGATTCAAAAGCAAGAACAAAACTTGTATATGATTTCAAAGATTTGGTCCATTATTGAAGCAGTTAAGTTATATATCAATCTCTAGGATTCAGGACTTGCAAGAATTTAAATGAATCAGGCCGAAGAAGTAACATTGTTTTTGCAGGACAGGGTTACCTGAGCAATTGCATAAGCCCATGGAGAGTACATTCCAGCAAATTTCTCACGATAAAGCACATTGCGCTCTCTGCTGACATAACGTTGGGACAACGTAGAATTATTTATGCCACAAAAGATTGTAGAGCTGAACATTGCACCAAGAACATTGAACAAGTTTTGTTGACTGTCTCTGTCAACAGACAGAATGAGAATGTCAGGTGTGAAGTCAATCTTAATGACTAAAACAGTGGAATGACAGAGTATTCCAATTCAGTTTCAGTTTTAAGTTGACAAAAAAAAAAGGATTTTGCCATGATTTCTATAAACTTTACTTACAGCCTTTTGCCTTGACCCCAGAATAGGGAACCAAAGATTAATGATGTTATAAACATGTAGAGCGTACGGATAATATTGTATGAAGGGCTTCTCCAATAGGACCAGTACTGTTTCCAGAGGCAAGCTTTAAACTGTCCCCAACCATTCAGCGGAAAACGAGATGGGAATTCCAGGACTTTTGAATCAAGAAGTGGAGTGCTCAATACCCTCACTAATTCTTTGGTTTGCCTATTAAGAATAACAAAGGCAATCAACTTCTTTCCCAAGCACATATCAAGAAGATAACTAAAGTTTCTCAAAGAAAACAAAGTTTCATATTGCATGTTTTTAGAATTTTCATGTAATGCTGGTTTCAGACTACATCAAGGTCAATAAACGTGGATTCTTTCGTGTTATGACTCACTTGTATAAAGCAGACTTCTGGTATATCTCAGCAAAATCTAAACCGAGTTCAGCTTCAAAAGATGTTGAAGTGATCTCCAACATCCAGGTTGCTGGGTTGTAATTGTTCTTTATCTTTGGCACTCCTGAGATTCCCTGTTAGGTAGTCATAATGATAAATATGAGTTTCAACAGTGTTCACTAAATACATAAAGATCAAGATACTGTGGAAGTGGTTTGTGACCTCAAAGTATTCAATAACTTTACTGGATTGTTGCCCCAGTGGTCCAGAATACAGCACCCGTCCTCCAGTTTTCAAGAGAATTACCTGCAGCATGTTTGAAGAGACAATTCATTAAGACACAAAGCTTGCTTATTCTGTTACTTGAATGACTGATAGAAAAATAACTACAATTTGAATGGCAGCATTCTAGCCATGTATAAGGAGTATTGTGCAAGCCTGTTGTGTATCCCTACACTTCAACATTACATCTAATCATCACAGTGTGATCTTTGCTCATTATTTCTGGTTACCTACCTCATCAAATGCTTCGAATATGTCAATACTTGGCTGGTGAATGGAACAAACAACAGTTCTTCCTGTATCAGAGATATTCTTCACAGCCCGCATGACAATTGCAGCTGCTTTTGCATCCAATCCAGTTGTTGGCTCATCCATGAACAAGATAGAAGGGTTAGCAACCAGCTCAACAGCAATTGTTAGTCTCTTTCTTTGCTCGGTAGACAAACCACTAATGCCTTGAATGCCCACAAGAGAATCTTTTATTCCATCCAGCTCGATAGTTTCTAAAACCTCTTTCACAAATTCCTAAAGAAGAGGATGGCATAAATTTATAGTATAAAGTTTTACCAAGGACTCAAGCTTAAGATTATGTAGCTGCTTCGAGTACAATAGCATACCGCTCTAGTTCTTGAGTCAATTTGAGGGTGAAGGCGTAGCCAAGAAGAAAATATAATTGATTCTTCAACTGTAATTTGTGGAGAGTGTATGTCTGTTTGCTCACAGTAACCTAAAACTCGAGCAAATGTTTTTTGAACTTTAGGAAATCCACCAATCCAAATGTTTCCTTCTGTGATGCCACTTGTTTTCCTTCCTGCAAGTACGTCGAGAAGCGTAGTCTTTCCTGCTCCACTAACGCCCATTACTGCAGCAAGAACACCAGGTCTAAATGCACCTGTTATATCACTAAGGATTTGAATCTTTTTCTTGGATAAACCTTGCTCCTTTGTCGCCTATAATGATAGAAAGATTAAATAAACGAAGTTAGCCTGGCTTGAGTGCATCTTAAAACAACCAATCCACAGCTTGTCTTTTATGTCATCTTATCTGGAATGCATTATAAGTATTGCTTCCAACCATGGTTCACTCAAAACGACTTATATACTAACTGGACTCAACTTTGAGGAAGCACCTCAGGTAACATCTAAAAGAATAAATTTGTTTGATATCTTTCATATAGTTTGTTATCAAGTTTCCTTTCTTTACTTAGCTTTTCTATGATAACTGGAAATTCAAGTCTTCAACTACTCATTAGGACAGATAATTTCTCATGGATTTCCAATTGTTTAGCCTCTAATCAAGGGAAAAGAAAATCAAAATAGGCAACTGTGAAAGTTACCATTGGAGCATTGATGTAGTACTGCAGATCCTGAAAAACTACAGAAAATGGTTCGAAAGGCAAAGTCATTTTTCCTGGAAAATTGAAAATACGTATAAGTGATGAATCTGAATTAGCATTTAAAAGAATGATTAGGTACTGTCGTAGAGATTGTATGGAACAGGTTACAAAAGAATGAGAGAAAACCTCACCATTACAAGATCCTATATGACCAGTACTAGGAAGATCGTAATTCACCCTATCCTGAGAGTTCAACCTAACTGGATTAGTGTCTCCTTTCAATTGAGAGAGCTTTTCTCTTGAAATAATAACACGAGAGCGTGGGGCTGCACATATCTTGAGTAGTCAGTATCATATGATATACATTCTATGTTCTACCTGAGCTGAAAACGAAGATGAACTTACCATTCAAGAAGCTTAAAGCCAAAATAAATCCGATATTGAACAATAATATAAACCCAAACAAAGCACCAACTGAAATCCAAAAGAAGTGCCCATCAAAATTCAACCCCCGGCTTTCAAGAGTTTGTCTACCTATGGAGGTGTTTGAAGGAAGCATCTACAAAGAATGAAGTGTAGTAAGATAAGAAAATGAAACTACACTGCAAAGCTGTTTCATACTATTAAGTTGTTAAAGGAGATGAAGGGAGGGCTTACCTTTTGCCATCTTGGAGCAAGAAATTCATTCAAAGCTAGGCCTATCTCACCATATGCTAAAGGGCAAACCCAAAATCCCCACTTTAACCACGTTGGCATGGAGGCTGCAAGATGAAGCAAGAAATTCACTCCAAAAGCTCAGAGGCTTCTTCAGATTTTAAAACTGTGTATGGTGATAAGAAATATCTGAAAACCATTTCGAATGAAACTTACGTCTGTCAATCAAGAAGCCGCCAAATAGTAGAAGAAAGCATATCGAAAAGCTGGCAACTGATGCAGACAGAATCACTGTCCGACAGACAGAAGCAATAAAACGAAACATGGATATTGATGTGAAGTGAACCAGAAATAACAAGATCAACTGGCGAAAGAACCTGCAATTTGGTACTTCATCAGATGTGATGCAGTTCAAGTTCTATGTAATTTCCACCTATGTAAAGTTACTACTCATGCAATGCAAAAACCTAACAGTTCCCTAGCCCACCTTTCAATCTCGGGACTGTATCCAATGACATAGTAAGTCAGTGATGTCCAGACTACAGACTCCAAAAGAGATATAGGAATCTTTAGAATAGCTGATGGAATTGCATAAGCCCAAGCAGGGTATAAGTATACGTCTCTTTGCTTGTAGAAGATACCTAGTCGTACAACAGTCATTGGCAGCTCCGGAGTCCCATTGAATAGAATCATGGTGAGAGCCAAAAACAAAGCTCCCAAGTAATAGTTTGAATGAAGAAGATCAACATCCATTCTGGTGCGAAGAAATACAGTCATAGTAACTGAAGCAATTACAAAAAGCTGGAAAGACGCAGAAAAATTATCAGGTATTGTGAGCAAGATGCAAAATGGACAAAAGCAATGCACACTCATGCAAAAGCAATTTGTTCTACCAAAGAAATCTCTCATCTTATCCTAGAAGCCACTATTAATTTTTTTTTCTCCAATAAGCCAATTAGAAGATTACATTCAACAGAATGCTACATGATTCATTGGTTTACCAGGTTACTCAGAAAGATGATTTTACACTCAAAGTGCTGGCGTGCACAAAGACATACAAAACTTTATCAGAATAAGACAATGATAAAAATGGAAACACACCTGCAGTGATTTAAATACATAGACGAAAGAATTTCTTTTCATGAGAATAAGCTCTCTCCACAAGCAAGCTTTGAAGAGTTCCCATTTAGGAATCATGAAAGTACTAAAGGTAATAGCTTCTTTCTGCCGCTCAGATGTCAAAAAGGATTCTGAAAGCTCTTCTTCAAGACTTTTACCACACACAGATTCCTTGAATTTCATTGATAATGCATCAACAGAGTGGTAAGTGTAACTTTCTTGACTTCGACACCAGTATTGTTCCTGATCCTTTTTCGAGATAGCCTGCAAGACGTTAACGGGTTAAGTGAGATTAATTAGTAACAAGATATAATGAAACCAAATCTAGAATGAAGCAAAGTTATTTAACCTCTTGAAGGAAATCTGCAACTCCTTTTCTTTCAGGGCACTTAAATCCACAATTCTCAAAAAATGTCAAAATACTTTCTCTTGGTCCATGATAGACAATTTTTCCCTCAGACATTAAGATGATATCATCAAACAAATCAAATGTTTCTGGTGCAGGTTGAAGAAGGGATACTAGTACAGTAGCATCTGTGAGATGTGCAAATTGCTGAAGGCAAGAAACAATCTGAAATGTTGTCGAACTATCCAATCCGTTAGATATTTCATCCATAAGTAATGCTCTTGTAGGCCCAACAATCATCTCTCCTGTGTCATGCCAATGAAAATCGTAAACACTATTTGTTCGAATCTCAGCTCATTTTCCGAAGCATTATGTCGAGAGTTGCTGCTATTAAAAAGTTTAAGATGAGCTGAATGTAATGGAGACTATATAGTGCACGCAGCAAACTTTGCCTTCCAATTACCTGTTGTCAATCTCTTCTTTTCACCTCCCGAGATACCTCTCCTCATGGCATCTCCAACAATGGTATTGTCACAGATATCGAGTCCAAGTATCTGAAAAAGGTATAACACTGCATGAGAATTGAAGTCGGAAAGTATATGTACTCTGAAAATCGCACTGTTTAACCATCCACTGAAAATCAAATAATTCAAGAGCTAAAGATACTTTTAGAATGTACTCTGTTTGGAGAGTAGACTTTTGGCCTTCAACAGAGATTCCCTGTTGCAAAACAGGAAGTAAGAAAATTAGTTGAAGCATATCACACTGTTCAACCATGAAGCATCAAATCCTTACTTAAAAATTTATATGATAAGCAGAAGATTTGTATTTTAATTACCAGATATAGCCATCATGAATTGACAACCGAAATAAAATGAGATTAGATGCAACATTTTACCAAATATACCTTCATGTATGTATCAATATCTGGATCCGGAATTAATCCTCCCTCTTTCTCCTTCCGAATTACTTCATTCATTATAGCTTGAAAAAAAGGGGGCAAGTGTTTGAGGTTCTGAAATATCAATACAGAATGTTAAACCAAAAAGAATTGAAAAAATAATCATCCAGAAAGCACGATACCTGCTCTGCTCCCAACACCCTGGCAACGGGATGAAAAATCAAGGGTTTCTCTCACAGTCATTTCTGGAACATGCATATCATATTGGCTAATATAAGCAGAAGTTTTCTGGGGTACAAATTCGTTTAGTTTGAATCTGTTGTAGGATATTTCTCCAGAAACCTATTGGACGAAAAAATAGTCAACCAAATCAAGAACATTGCTTCTATGTAGTTAAGAAATTCAATTACTATCAATGAAAAGATTCCAGATGATTGCTCCCTAAACTTCTACTGTAATTTCTTATATACTTCATAAATACTAAACTAGGTGATGAATCATTTCAGAAGAGATTATTCATACTAATGATCACACACGGAATAGCACAGAGGAAGAGAAAGACCTGGAGAGATTTGTCAAGATTTCCTGAAAGAGCTTTAAGTAAAGAAGTCTTTCCACAACCTGGAGGACCTAATATGAGAGTCATTCTGCAATTAGCAAGGAACAGTTTCGGGAATAAGTCATCTGTCAAGGTATGATGCATGGTCTTGAAACAGTTTTGGTGACTGAATCAGGTAGTACTTCATGCGTAAACAGCCAAAATTACGTAAGCATCATATAGTCAAATCCAATCTTCAACTTGTCACATATATCCTCATAGCTAAGACTAAGCACAAGTTCAACTATAAGGGAGTCATATAATCCAAGAGGTCCAACCAGAACCAGTATAACTCAGCATTTAAAGTGCAGATTGGTAAACAGTAACAAATACAAGGTAAGTTTAGCAAACAAGCAAGCTGAAAAAGGCTTCTCAAACTTCTACAGAATATTAATAGGCAACTATTAAATGAACGGCAGCTAGCAGTTCAGTCAGCTGAACGAGCAATGTACCTTCCAGGCTTGACAATGCCACTAACATCAGCAAGTATACAGATCTTGGATAATTGTGAACTTATACCAGCAATCCTCGGAAGGTCCTGAAAGGTAAAGTTACTCAAGAATCTTTCCTTTACGAAGAAATGTAAACTTCAATATTAATTATAAAACAAAAGATCAGTAAATAATAACATGACGTGGAGGCCCTTTTCTGAGTTCAATAGATTGAAGATGCTTACCAAAATCATGCTTCTTAAATAATTCCAAAGCGTCGGGAGGGGCTTTCCGGAAACAACTTCACATTCTGCTTCTACATGGAGATTCTTGTATCTTATTTCTACAGTAGGCCATGCTACACCAACTCTGCAGTAATCAAAATGATTCAACAGTAAACACAAATATTATCATTCTGCATTTCTTCCTTAAGTTAAAACTTAAAAAGACTTCCAAATCCATGATAGAAAATCATACTTGTCCATTCTCTTCTTGATTTTGTACAACATTGCGAGGTTGTCGTGCTCGACGTGTTTGATGAGCTTCTCAATGAACAGATGCTTTTCCACCGGGCCGAGCTTAGTGACATCAACCACCTTTTTTCTTTGAGTATTATCACCACCTTCATTCTTCTCAGTCATTTCATCAAACAGAGAACATCTCAACCGCTCCATTGTAGGCAGCCTCTCAATAGTAGCCCACAGCTCTGCCCTTTCCTCATCCAGCACAGTGCTCTGTAAATCCGCCATTTTCGACACCTTGAAAACCTCCCTCCCTTGTTTTATATACAAAAACCATGGGAATAATAGTTTCGGCACCTTGCCGAATTCTGAACCGATTTTTGTAGTAGATCATTGCCGTCTGCCGATCACTAAGTCCAAATGCGTAATGGACACACAGATTAGTGTTGAACTCGTCGACGTCGGAACAATAGATTCCTTGAAATTCCAATCTGAGCATTTTTTTTTTTTTTAGTTTTTTTCAGCTACGGCAGTGGAATATTTATTTTACGATGAATTCCGTGATAAGGATTGTGGAATTGGAATCCTGATAGTAATAGTTCTTGCCAGCTCTGATTATGACCTCTCCGGTCAAATTCAGATATATTTCCGACGGAATTAGCCACCGGGTTGGTGGTGTAGTGGTGGCGCTGGCCGATGGCATTTTGATATGGAGTTTAACCTAAGTCAGATAATCAAAAATGTATATGGAGTTTAATTACTACACTAATATAATCTTTTCGTCCCAAAATAATTGTCGTAATTTTTTATTGTACTGACGGATGGATAGTACATCACAGCATTTTATCTCTTTTGGTAGTTCAACTTCCCAATGCAAAAAGCAAATACATAAGCAAAAATGATTGGGAATAAGATGATCATGAAAGCTACAAGTGGCAACTGATTGTGATGATATCCAAAGTAATCTCTCAGGAAAACTGCAACAGTTTTTCTGACTCCAAACACCTCAATTTCTTGGTTGATGTCTCCATATTGTGATGTTAACATACCATTCAGTGTCCATGCTGTTGGGGTTATGTAATACAACCAACTCCACCATTTTGGGAATTGTGGTTGCGGGATCAAGTACCCGGCGAAGAGATTGAAGACGATGAGGAGCGCGGATTGCAGGTTCGCGACCACGAAGAAGCTTGGCGACAATGCGACTATCATCATGCCTAGGTAGTTGAAGTACAACAGTGTGCAGAACATGGAGAAGATGTACCAAAAGATCTTGTAAGCCGAGGGATAGTACCCGATCATCGGGTACGTGATGATTGTGAATTCAAGTGCTTGGACGAAGATGTAAGGTATCTCAATGATGACCTGAGCTACTGCATAAGCCCAAGAAGTATACATTCCTGCAAATCTTTCGCGGTAGAAAACTGATCTCTCCGTGTTGATGTATGGAAACACTGATGTCAAATTGTTTACGCCGCAGAAGAAGACTGCCATGTACATTGATCCGAATACGCTGAATACACTCTGCTGATTATCCCTGTACAATAAGGGGAACAGAAAAATGGAAGAATATGAGCAACTTATTCCTCCTGAATCAGAATAGCATTTATTTATGCGCATTTGGAAGATATGAAGTATATATACTTACAGTTTTTTCCCTTGGTCCCAATACAGGAACCCGAAAATCAGTGATACAATGAGCATGTACCAGAAGCGCATCAGGTTGTAGGGTGGACTTCTCCAGTAAGACCAATAATGTTTCCATAGGCATGCTTTGAATTGTTCCCAATTGGTTTGCGAATAGCTGGTTGGGAACTCCAATGCTTTAGAACCAGGGGATGGTTTGCAAAAGTCTGCTACCAGTTCTTCATTATTTCTGGAATCAATGTCAAATATACAATCACAAACTACATGAGTTAAAAGATTGAAGGCAAAAATTAGTTTCAGGGATTTTGTTTGCGAGACTTACGAGCGCAATGATGAACGACTGTATACATCAGCGAAGTCTACGCCGAGTTCAGCTTCTGAGGATGTTGAAGTGACTTCTAACATCCATGTAGCTGGGTTATAATTGTTCTTGATTTTTGGAACACCTGGGATTGCCTGTTAAAGGGATCAACAAAAAAAAAAAAAAGATCAGTAACTAGGCATTTCTGCTTGTTGATTTTAAGACTCAATGGACAGCAATGGAGTTCAGAAACTGACCTCAAAGTATTCAATCACTTTGCAGGAATTTTCTCCCAGTGGCCCATAGTACATCATTCTTCCACCAGGTTTCAGAAGAATCAACTGAAAGATAGACATTTTTATTAAAAAAGAGGGAAAAAAAAAACAAAAAAACAAAAAAACAACAACAACAATGCATTAGAAATTTATGCCTACAAACCAATTAAGGAGATTCAAAAACATCAATGCAGCATGTATATCACTAATAATCAAGCATCACGGTGAATGTAAAGTGCTTCTTTCGAATTTCTGACCTCATCAAACTTTTCGAAAATGCCAATACTTGGTTGGTGGATGGTGCAAACTATTGTTCTTCCAGTATCAGCCACATTCTTTACCGCTCGCATGACAATTGCAGCTGCTCTTGCATCCAGTCCAGTGGTAGGTTCATCTAAGAACATAATTGAAGGATTAGCAACAAGCTCCACTGCGATCGTAAGCCGCTTGCGTTGCTCAGTTGACAAACCACTGTCACCAGGGATGCCCACCAGGTGGTCTTTCGCACTATCAAGTTCAATGGTCTCCAGTACTTGTTTCACAAAATCCTAGGCATTGACATAAAGATGTTAGTGAAAAGCACACAACAGACACGAGATACAACATTTTGAAGGAGCGAGTGTCGTACAGATTTAGTTTTTGCATCAATTTGAGGATCGAGCCTTAGCCAAGCAGAAAAAATGAGTGATTCTTCAATAGTTATGTTAGGGGAGTGTATGTCATTTTGCTCACAGTATCCTGAAACCCGGGCAAATGTCTTCTGGACTTTCGGATACCCTTCAATTTTAATTTCTCCTTCTATGATGCCACTGGTCTTTCTACCAGCAAGTACATCAAGAAGAGTAGTTTTTCCAGCACCACTGACGCCCATAAGCGCTGTGAGAACTCCAGGTTTAAGCGCACCAGTAATGTCACGAAGAAGCTGAAGCCTTTTTTTGTTGAAGCCATTCTCCTTCATTCCCTAACAATCAAACACGGATAACAAGCGCTTTAGCTCAAACGATCATCATGAAAGCTCAAGTTTTTACACGAAACAATGAGATTGATAATGACTAATGAGTACCGGAGGGGCTCCAACATAGTACTGCAAATCTTTAAATACCACAGTGAGGGGTTCAAAGGGTAAGATTACTTTCCCTGAAAAACAGTTTAAGCAAACCTTTTCACTTAAAGAGATGGATGAATTTGCAACCAAACTTGAAATGCAGGAACATTGAAGAAGCTAAAGTAACCTTTGTGGCAATCTCCAGTTTTATCAGCTGAAGAGCTAACTGGCATTTCATCAGCATGTGATATGATGTTAGAAGATCTTTTACTTCTTTGCGTTTCAGAGAGTTTCTCCCTCGAAATAATGGCACGAGAACCAACAGCTGGTTGCACAGATGTGATAAGATGTTAGTTCGTATACCAATTACCATTTCAATCTTGGCTTTGTTAGAAGACAGACTTACGATTTAAGAAAGACAATGCCAAGGTAAACCCAACATTGAAAATCAATGTAAATCCAAATAGGGCACCAACTGAAATCCAGAAATAGTCTTTGTCAAAGTTAAGGCCACGAGCATTGAGAGTTTCTAGTCCGACTGTAGTAGTATTTGATGGAAGCATCTGCAGGTAAAAGATGATAAAGAAACCAATCAATGAGAAAGAAACTGGAGACAGAAAATGGAAGATTATGGAGCTTATTATACATCCAGAAATCCTTGGTATCCTTACCTTTTGCCATCGGCCGGCGAGAAACTCATTCAAAGCTAATCCAATCTCACCATATGTCATTGGAGAAACCCAAAACCCCCATTTCAACCAAATTGGCATGGAGGCTGCAAAATAAATGTTAAAACCTCTTAAAAATTTCATTTCACTTGTTCAAAAGTTTTTCAATCATGAATATAAAAAAAAGTGCAAGGGATTTGATAAAGCTTACATCTTGGGATCAAGAACCCACTAAATAAAGATAGCAACAACAATGATAAGCTACCAGCAAATGTAGTAGCTACCACTGTCCGACAGACAGAAGCCAAGAAACGGAACATGGATATTGATGAGAAGTGGAGGGCAAACAAAAGAATCATGTGCCTGAAGAACCTGGATAAATTGAAAAAGCACTTCCACTAAGTTTAGAAATGAGTTCTTATGGATTCCACAGGCAACTGAAGGATGGCTCTTCGAAGAGTCATTACCTTCCCAAATCAGGGCTATATCCAATCCCATAGTAAGTGATGGATGTCCAAACTGCGGATTCCAGCATTGAAAGCGGAATCTTTAGAACAGCAGATGGAATTGTATATGCCCAAGCAGGATAGAAGAACAAATCTCTCTGTTTGTAGAATACAGGCAGCCTCCCAACAGTCATTGACAGCTCTGGCAATCCATCAATGACAAGATTTATCAGAGCAAAAAACAAGGCACCCATGTAGTGATTCGCTTGGATGAGATTCAAATCTGTCCTCCTCCTCAGGAATACAGTCATTGTCATCGATGCAATGATGAACAGCTGCAGCCACAGGTAATCTAATGAGAACAAAATGTGATATGAACCATCAATGACTGAAATGCCAGCAACCCTTTTCATTAACTAACCTGAATTGTTTTATGAAGGTAAACAAAAGAGTTCCTCTTCATGAGAAGCAATTCCCTTGATATGCAAGCCTTAAAGAGTGTCCATTTAGGAAGGGAATATGAACTGAAGCTGATTGCGCGTTTACTGTCCTCAGACTTTTCAAATGGAACAGAAATATGTGCATTCAGCGCTTTCCCCAAATCGGATTCTTCAAATTTTCTCGAAAATGTATCAACACTAATGTAACTGTAAGTCCCTTCCCCTCCATTCCAATATTGTGCTTGATCTTTTTCAGAGATAACCTAACAAAAGAAACCATTACTTAGCTGCTAAAGAAACTTGACAGACAATAAAAAACCAATGTGAGACAGATGTGCTTACTTCCTGAAGGAAATCTGCCACTCCTTTTCTTTCAGGACATCTAAACCCGCAACTTTCAAAGAATTCCAAGACACTGCTTCGAGGTCCATGATATATGAGTTTTCCTTTAGCCATCAAAATGATATCATCAAAGAGATCAAATGTCTCGGGAGCAGGCTGTAGTAGTGAAACCAGGATGGTAGCACCGGCAATGTGAGCCAGATGTTGAAGGCAGGCTATAATTTGATGTGTTGTCGAACTGTCCAAGCCATTCGATATCTCATCCATAAACAACGTGTGTGTCGGGCCAACTATCATCTCCCCTGCAGTAAGACAATGTGTTGGAAATCTTCAATGGCTCTTCCACAGGTTTCTTTAGTTAAATTTCATCATTGTTAAAGTTCTTGCTGTTGTAATAACTTTCTAATGTAAGAAACAAATAGTAACATTCATTACCTGTTGTCAACCTTTTCTTTTCACCACCAGAGATACCTCTTCTGAGCGCATCCCCGACGATTGTATCAGCACAAATATCTAGTCCAAGTATCTGGAAAACAAATCCACCTACCAATATATCATTTGTAATCAAAACTATGAAGATTAGGGCATTAAGAAAGCACTTTTAAAAGAGAACATACTTTCAGAATGTAGTCTGTTTGAAGTGTGGTTCTTTTTCCCTCAACAGAAATCGCCTGGATAAACAAGTAAAAAAGTCAGCAGATATCCAAGAACAAAAACACAATGTGATAAATGTCTTCTCTGAATTTCAACAGCAACAACTAAGTGTACATTCAAATATGTCATCTCTACTGAAACATGTGACATTTTAATATCGAAAAACAGTCCTTTGAGCTATTCTTCGTGTTACACAGTAAAGGACCAATGGTACTACTTATTTACCTTCATGTAAGTATCTACATCAGGATCAGGAACAACTCTAGCCTCTCTCTCCTTGTGGCTGAGCTCCACCATAATTTCTTCACGAGAAAGCCGAGACAGAAATCGCAATATCAACAAACAACATTCTATGAACATGTTTAATAAATCAAAGATTTTTCTTCTATGCAAAACAGGCATATACCTTCTCTTCTACCAATGCCCTGACAGCAAGCCGAAAAATCGAGTGTTTCTCGAACTGTCATCTCAGGGATATGCAAGTCATACTGGCTGATATAAGCACAAGTTTTTTGAGGTACAAACTCTGATAGCTTGTATCCATTGTAATAAATCTCCCCATTGACCTGTTCTTCGTTGTATGCAATAAACAACATTTAGTTATACTACTTAGAATCATATCCAAACAAGATAGTCATTCTTTTTGTCCTAGAAATATGATGAAATCTTATTATAGTTTTAGACTATACCTTGAGAGGATTTCCAAGGTTTCCTGAGAGAGCCTTCAAAAATGAGGTCTTCCCGCAGCCTGGAGGACCAAGTAGTAGAGTCAGCCTGCATCAACAATCTAGCCTTTGTTGGATGAGTTTTACAAAGAAGTTCAAAATTGTGTTCAAAGGATTCTCTATGTTCTGTACAGAATACAATTTTCAGTTACGGATCACTAGACTTGGTTCTATCATTCTCTCAACGTTTTAAAAAAAAAATTCGAGTATTTTCGTCCCAAAATGATTATCCAGTCGGTCATACTATTTTTAGTACCACATACAAAGTGAGTGTTTAACAAGAATTTATTTTGTTGAGTAAAAAATCCACTGATACTATTCTCGTTGAGACAGTGAGACTATTTCATTTACTATTCCAATTCCTACTATGCTCCTTCGATCTGGATACATCCTAGTATTATGAAAACAAAAGTTTTCGAAAAATTATATTTGGTATTCATAAGATTAAGGAAGACCATATTAACAATTCAACAAAAAAAGAAAGTTTAGTTTCGAACAGTTCTTCCTCCTTCATCAGTAATTGTATATTCTCTCCGTCCAAAAAAAAAAACCAAAAAAATCTTTTTATTGAAACTTTTCATTCTTTTTGAATATGCTAGTTACCAACCACAGTCGGATTTAGCTGATTCTAACAATATCATAGTAGTGGCCAATTAGGAAATGTATCCTTCCACATTTGAGGTTTGTTGCCGTCTGAGGACTGAAAATGAAAATGACCAAATCTAGTGGTTTGTGCAAAATATCGGTTTCAATCAATTATTATGCTAACCGCCATAAAATGAATGAACGACAAAACTGTATATAGTATGCCCATACCGTAATTAATAGAAGCATGGAGGGAAAACCATACAAAAATACTAATATTTATTTAGCGGTCCAGGACGGGCCACCTAACCTTCAAGATTACACTAGAGATATATAATAATAATAATATTATTATTACCTTCCTGGTTTAATTACACCATTAACACCATCAATGATGCTGATCTTGGATGTTTGTGGCTTTAAACCTACTAGCCTAGTAAGGTCCTGTTGAAACCCAAAAAGAAAAAGGGAGGTAAAAAAAAAGTGATTTATAAGTATTCTTTCCGTCCCAAAAATTATTGTTCAGTTTAAAGTTTCACATTTAGTACAAACTGTATTTTGAAATGAAAATCCAAACTGAAAAATAATCGCGGGACGAAGAGAATAGATACTAGTAACTGTATGATATTTGGGTTAAACGTTGAAATGAAACTTTGTTTAAATAGATAATTTTATTGTCTGAATTTTGCGTATCAAATAGAGTTGAATAATAGATATACTGACCAAGAGATTGCTTTTGAAACTATTCCAAAGAGTAGGCAGAGGCTTCCCATCAACAACTTCACATTCTGCTTCAATACGAAGATCGTGATATCTTACTTCAACTGCAGGCAATTTGACACCAACCCTTTTGCCAAAACAAAGGGAAAAAAAAAAAACAAAAAATAAAAGATTGGTTTTTTTGTAACTATTTCATCCACAAAAACTCTTATGGGTTTTTTTTTTTTTTTTTTTGGATTTATCAAATTTGCAGGAAAAAAAACATGCTCCATGCAAAAGAAAGAAAAGAACGAAACAGAGGAAGCTGAAAAACAGAGAGGACATACTTATCAATTCTTTTCCTGATCTTCTGCAACAACTTAAGGTTGTCATTCTGGATATGCCTAATGAGTTTCTCAATGAACAGATGCTTTTCAGATGCACCAAGCTTTGAAACATCAACAACCCTTTTATTACCATCATAATTATCACAACCCTTTTTAATTCCTCCATTTCCATTTCCATTTCCATTAGCAGCAATAATATCACCAAACAGAGATGCCCTAATCCTCTGAAAAGTTGGCAATCTCTCAATAACAGCCCATTCAGAAGCAAACCTTCCATCAAATCCTTCATCATTTTCCTCACTGCTGAAAGCAGAAGCAGCAGCAGAACTGCTCCTCTGATGATGGTTAGAATTAGGATGAGATAGCTCTATCTCCTCTGTTCCATCCATTTGATGATCATCAGCCATAATGCACAAATGATGTTAAAACCACTACTTCAAAAATCTCTTTTTATAAAATTCTTTCCAACAACAACCAAAAAAAAAAAAAAAAAAAAGGAAGTGGATATATGATTTAGCTTTAGTGGTTGGACTAGACTCTAGAGTCAGAGAAGAGACTCCAGCGGCTTGGATAAAGCAATGAAAGGCAATGAAATTAAGATGGCTATATTTTGTATATATACAACAAGATTGAAGAAGATTGCTTTGCATTTAAATAATTATATATGTCCAAAATGTTTTTAAAAAATTGGAGTTGAATTTTTGGTGATGGGTAATGCTACCAATTTTGGAAGTATAGAGGACTTACGTGGGGGTGGCTAGCTAGCTATTGTGTATTATGAATCGTACACGAATTTGACTTCAATGATTAATTTGGTTTTTTCACATACTTTGTATTGATGTTTGGAAGAATGTAATTTGACTTTAGTTTAACTTGATTATTACTCAAGATCAACACGTACCAATTGAGATTTTGCGAAGTTGATCAACTAAAAGTTCTTGCTCGGAATCGGTGAAGTTGATCCTAAACTAACCTTAAAACTCCTACGTTATGAAGAACATTCAGGATTTCAGTTAAAGATCACGAGTTTAAATTTACAAATCGCAAAAATGAACTACAACGACTCTTTGCCGCTCAGAACAAGTACAAACACTCTCAATTGTTTAATTTGATACTTTTGTTTTATTTTTTTGTATAGTAAGAAACAATGAGTGAAAGACCAAATTAACATATTCCGTTGATATATAAAGCTATAAACAAAAAATAGTTTGCAATGTTAGGCTTTGAATGGATCTCATTTTTGAAGTGTTCTATATTAACGTGACAATACGAATGGAGTATACATAAATAAACAATTTCATTGACATTCTTCATACGTAATTTGCCTGCCAGTGTTGGACTGTAGTAACTTGGATTAAATAAGCTGGGAATTTAATGCTTTAATTGTTTATTAAGTACGTAAAAGTGAAATGGTTAGGCGCCGTGCTCACCTTAAAGTTCAATGCAAAATTATGCCTTCATGTTCAAGACGATAAAGTAGTACAGTAACTTTGAAATATTTTTGCCAATTAAGTTTAATTAATTTAACTACCACCTTTAACTGGGTAGTGAAAAGTTTATTTTGTACTTCTAATTGTAATAATTTAATTATTGGTTCAGTGACTAGTTTAGTGAGTGGTTTCTTCTGTAAGTTATTATTGGACAGTTTGTATCAATCAGAGCTGGGTGATTTCCAGCAACCGTAATGAAGTTCTATCTTTTATTCAAAAATAAAAAATGAAAAATTAACCACCACGTTAATGTAGTTCTTATGTATTTTCTGTTGCTTTATATTCATTATTCTTTTCAAAATTCTTTTTTGTTCTTTTGGTGCTTTACTTTTTTTCTAAGTTTATTATTCCTTAACAATTCATGCCGACCCCCATTTTCATACGTCCACTTTTAATTTTATTTTCTTAAAATTACTCTTGATATTTTGTTAGTGCTCGTTTTGTAATGCAACACTTCAAACTTTGTAAAGTAACACAAAAGAATTAGTAGTGGACAATTAAAATATAGTGTTAGCGGATGATCACAACTCACAAGCATGCATCTTTTTTTTTTTTTTTTGAAAGTCTATAAAAAACAAATAAATAAATAAAAGTGGCCATTCTTATTAAAAGATGCCTGCAAAAGTATAAACTTTGTTGAATTATTGCACTCATTTTATGCTGAACATACTCACTTTTGCAGCCATATTGTATGATGTGTGGTTTCTAGGATATTAATTAATGTTGGATTCGGAGGAATTTGGTCTTCTTTTTCCCTACGTAAAGTTCAAAAAGTTGAAAACTTTAATTGAAGTACTTATGAATCTGATTAGAAAGACAATGATGACATTATTTGATGTCATGGGCATGAACAAATCAACAAATACTTCTTCCCTTCTTCTATCTCTGTGATTCATTATTCCGGCGATCAAAAGTTACGTCAACAAATTGCAGTCGGAAGATCTAGAAAAAGGTAACCAAAAAAAAAAAAGCCACATTTAAATCTTTTTTACGATTTGGTGGGTAGCCGGCTTTTAATTGCTTTTCTTGTAGCACCGGCGGTCCGGCATCCACGTATAATTTTTGAATATATATACATATAATAATGTACGTAGGAGTTTATTAGAAAATACACCCTCCGTCTAATAATTATTGTCCAGTTTCAGTGTTCATTTGTAGTTCAAATCGTACTAAAAGTGAAATTTTAAATTCGACAATAATTTTAAGACAGAGAGAGTATATATTATCCCCTACTTGCATACAAGTTGTCCATTTGTGTCTAGGGCTACCCAATTATGCCGTTAAGAAAAAAATATAAAAACATACACTAAAAAAAAAAGAAAAAGAAAATAAGCGAATGCTTCATTTTCTTAAGTCATTCCGGCACCAATACTATATAAATCCGATGTCATGAAAATTAGGACTATATATAAGTGTCCTTAACACAAGAGTAATACTACTATAGTCTATCATAGAATACAAAAACTAAAAAATCTCATGTTGCACGTACCTCTCCTTTCGCAACAAACACTTGGTGTAATAAGATTTCAAGTACTGCTTCCATCCTGGAACTGAAATTGTTGTCTACTTTTGAATTTTCAGTTTTAGTATAATTAAACTGAAAATGAAAGTCCGAATTGGAAGAAAATTTTGGGACAGATTAAATAATGAAATTACATGAATTCATCCAAAATTATTACTATGATCAAGGTCGATATATGGACAAACATGCATCAATGACTAAAAGTACTTATCGAAACATATATTTTTTTTCCTTTCAAAAGAGGTCTATGCGGTCAGAATATGAATTCCTCAGTTTGACAATGACGCGCTTGTTGAGTATCTGTACATAATATCTCATTTTATTCGGCCAAATAACGTTGCTAGTTGATTTAACTTTTATATATAAATCCAATCCTCTCATAACTAGTAGTATTTGTATGGTGTCTTCTTAAAAATAAAAATAAAAAATAAAAAATTATCACATGTCAAGCACAAATTCATGACATGCAATACAGTCGTGCGTAATACGTAAGGGAAAAAAAAGTTGTTCTAAATTCCAAAGATTGTTCAGGAAAGGAAATTTAAGTAGGTGGAAAGGAGCTTTCAATCACCAACCTTCACCTATATTCATATCTCACGTATCTAAAGTCTCGTACAAGGTAACAGTACCAAATGTTGCTCCTTCGATTTCATGTGTATAGTTTCAGGATTCCGATACCCATGTTGTACCAGAAAGTATTTGACTCTTTCGATTCATGATATTAATTTAATTAATTCCCTTTGAAAAAGATTAACCTTATTTTTAATGATCGATTGAGTTGATGATCATCATGTGTCGAAAATATGGCAAGACACGAATTCAGTTGCTGCCAACCTGCATGGCAATTTGTACACCTAGCAAAAAAAAAAAAAAAAAAAAATCGACCGTTTGTCTAGATGCAGAAGATACAAATACATACATAATATTTTTTTTTAATTTCAAAATAATTATATTGTCTATTAACTTAAAAATAATACGATACATTATAAGATTTCATCTGGAAAAAAAAAAAAAAGAATAAATGTAAGCTGAGAGAATGAATGTATACATAGTGGTAGGTAAAATTTGCACGGTTTCATGCAATGAACATAGCAAGGTACGGATTAACTAATGTTCACGTATGTATGGGATACACTATGTTAGAAATTTTATCCATTATCAACTACTACCATATGTCTACCAGATGTGGACATATATGCATGGTTAATTTTCTTACCACAAAGTTGTTTTTAAGTATATTTTTTAAGAGGGTGGAACCACATTTTGTCAAGATTTAATTAGTTTGGGATTTGGAACAGGCTTGTTAATGACACTTCTCGTGGATATCTATAATTGCATGTCCTACTTTTAGATGCTTAATTACAATTTTTTTTAACTTTTTTTATTTTTGTTCAGTTTAAATTAATTTTTTTTACTTTTTAGTTTGAAAAATACAAATAAGACAATCATTTTATACAGTCATTTTGTGATATGCATGGGCTCAATCTTTAGAGCCGAAGTTACATCAGCAAATATTGTTACAGCTTTGTTTATACGTGTAACGTATTGTTATTATATGATATCCTTTCTATTTTCTTTTAGTCGTTCCCATTCTTCTTTTAAAAAAAAAGTTACGTTTGAACCATATACATAGTAACATGAACTTATAGCACATAGGGAAAATAAGAAGATAAAGTGACCACTATGCATCTAGCAACCTGGCTTTGATCTGTACTGAGTATTAGGATTTGTTAATGAAAAAATGAAAAAATGACAGCAAAGAATCGAATATTATATATATTCGAGGGGTTTTAGACTTTTAGTTATTGTGGAATAAGGGATTTAGACATGTTTATGCCCAAAGTGAATAATATAAGTGTTATATATGCTGGCTGTTGGAGTAATAATTAAGCATTTAAATTTATTCTTTGTGCCTCTTAATAATAATAATAATAATAATCCATGCATCATTTTACCTTTTCCCTAGGCAGATCCATCGACGAAATAAGAGATGACAGGTAGTACCAAAAGTTGCATGTACGTATAGCGATTGAAGTTGGACGATGCCATTTTCTTAATACCAAAATTACGAGGTGTTTTAAACATACTACATTATGTGTACTTATTAAATTTTTTATCATTTTTATTTTAGTGGTGACATGATACATGCAGGATAAAAAATTAATAAGAAAATTAACCAAGTATTCCCTAATCTTTAAATAGATAAATTTCTAAAGGTAAGTCGTAAATAGAGATAATTATGATTCATTCCTTGTTAAAATTTATTGTGCAATTTTCATGCATAAATCTTGAAATTGACCGAACAAGTGAAAGCAAGAAGTAAAGATAGATAATGAAAATCTAAATTAAGGAATAGTTATAAATAGTTTATGCTAAAAATAATGAAATTGCATGAGCCAAAATTATGAGCAAATAAAATGAATATTTTTCATAAATTCAAACTAAATGAGCTAAATGTCACAATTACTTCATTTTATCATACAATTTTTGTAACCATACTAACTCTACTTAAAAAAAAAAAAAAAGGCTCTCTTTTTGACCAAATAAAAAATACTTTGAATTATTCAAAACTATAACATTAGTGAATTATATTGAAAGATCTTAAAATGTCAATAATTTTTTGGGTCATTCATGGTGTAAATAAAAATGTATGCATCCAATCTATTTTAAGACTCTTTATATCATAACTATTTGCGTCATCCATGGGGTAAACCATAGCACTCAAAAACATAAACATGGGTATTCTCTTTTTTAAAAAAAAAAAAAAAAGAAAAAAACACATATCATTATAATAAGAAAAGATACATAAACTATTACATTGTATTTTATAATATTTTAAATTATGTAATTCATGGACATCTTGTCTGCGAACTTTAATCAGTTCATAAGACTCGAAGGAGGAAAATAAAACTATTCATAAAGAAATTTATTTCTTGAGCATCCGTGGGAATCAGTGAATTCCTTAGATTCATTGTTAAAGATTCACAATCCGTATATTATTTAATAGAAATTAATTTTATTAGGATTAAAAATGAATACTAAATTTACATCATAATAGTATCAATTTTTTTTTCCTTTAACTCGATTTTCCCGTTGCATAATATGCTTATTCTTCGTATCATCCTATTTCGTTTACATTCTAGTTCACAATCTATAATTAATAAAGTGAATCTCAAAACAAGTCATCAACCTTTAATATATTTTCACTCTAGGTCATCAATTAAATTTATTTGTAATACAAATTACCTTACTAAAGTTTTAATCTATTTCAGATTATTCTGTTAATTTTAGCCGTTAAATAGTGACGGAAATCCATTTTTCTCTTTTTTTTGGGTTCAGGGGTATTTTTTTCATTTTTTTCTTTTTTTATTTTTTAATCTTTTAATTTTATTTTTTTTTTACAATTCTTCTTCTTATACTTCCTAACTTGTATATACTGGTAGTATAATTCTAAATTTTAAAAATTTATTTTCTTTTTGTATTTTAACTTCTAGTTTATAAGATTTTTAAAAAAAATTTAAGAAATGAAGAAGAAAAATTCGAGTTAAAGTAAACATGAAAATTAATAATTTACCATTTTAAACAAAAAGAAAAATTAAAATAATTAGCTAAGACAAGTTATTTCTTCTAGGTTATTTAATTTTTTTCAACTCGATTGAATTATTTAATTATTAATTTTCACGTTTCTTTTTTTTTAATAATCAACAAGTTAATATATAAATGACAAATTAATTTTCAAAAATGAATTTTTTTGTCATTTGTATCTTAAATTCTAAATTATAAAAAAAATGAATAAGAAACGTGAAAATTAATAATTAAATAATTCAATCGAGTTGAAAAAAATTAAATAACCTAGAAGACACAACTTGTCTTAGCTAATTCTTTTAGTTTTTCTTTTTGTTTAAAATGGTAAATTATTAATTTTCATGTTTACTTTAACTCAAATTTTTCTTCTTCATTTCTTAAATTTTTTTTAAAAAATTTTATAATCTAGAAGTTAAAATACAAAAGGAAAATAAATTTTAAAATTTAGAATTATACAACCGGTGTATAGGAAGTATAAGAAGAAGAATTGTTTAATTTTCAAAAATGAATTTTTTTGTCATTTGTATCTTAAATTCTAGATTATAAAAAAAAAAAAGAAATAAGAAACGTGAAAATTAATAATTAAATAATTCAATCGAGTTGAAAAAAATTATATAACCCAGAAGAAGCAACTTGTCTTATCTAATTCTTTTAGTTTTTCTTTTTGTTTAAAATGGTAAATTATTAATTTTCATGTTTACTTTAACTCAAATTTTTCTTCTTCATTTCTTAAATTTTTTTAAAAAAATTTTATAATCTAGAAGTTAAAATACAAATGGAAAATAAATTTTTAAAATTTAGAATTATACTACCAGTGTATACAAGTTAGGAAGTATAAGAAGAAGAATTGTAAAAATTAAAAAATTAAAAAATAACAAAAATACCCCTGGATCCAAAAGCATGTGAAAAATGAATTTTCGTCACTAATTAACGGTCAAAATTAACAGAATAATCTGAATGGATTAAAACTTTAGTAAGGTAACCTGTGTTACCAATAAATTTAATTGATGATAGAGTGAAAATATATTAAAGGTTGATGACTTGTTTTGAGGTTTAACTCAAATTAATAAGGTATGTGATATTGTTTTCATGTTTGAAAAATCAACTTGATAATATCTTTCACATATTCCGTGGAATACACGGGATGGAACAGCTAAGAGTAATAATAAATAGTGATGAATATGTTCGAAGACTTGGAACAGATTTCCAATATTTGCAGCCAAAAATGTTTTTAGTTCCTCTAAAGATTGACTAGTGTCTCCAATAGTTGAGTACATGTATAACCTTAAAATATTATCATACATTCAAGTTGCTGAAGAGTTATTGCTGCAACTGATTATTATAGTTGCCACAATTGGTACGACTTATTTCTTACGTCCAAGTTGTGAATGTATCTTCTTATTGATAAGTTTTTGTACTCAATATGAATCTAATCATATACTCCCTCCGTCCCATAATTATTGTCCACTTTGCCCAAGAAATTTTGTTCTAAAATTATTGTCCAATTTGACTTTTTATGGATCAAGTTACACATTTGTCCTTAGTAAAAAACATTATCCATAAAATCTTAGTGGTTAAACAATTACTTATGTAGGGGTATATCCGGTTGTTTAAGGTAAAATATAGTTAAATTTGACCAAAAATAAAATCTTTTATTTTAGTAAAACTGGACAATAATTATGGGACGGAGGGAGTACTTTTTTTACCAAAAAAAAAAGGAGAAAAAATTGTGAGAAACTAGATGGACTTAGAAACGTGGGTAAAGTTTCGTTCACAAGTTAAACTAGATGCTTGGCCCGAGCAGATGCTCGGGCACCCATCTACTTTAATTTTGTGTTAATAGATAAATGAATTCTTGATTTGGAAAAAATAAAATAGCTACACATTCGATTTTTTCCCCCTTTTTTTTAGCCAAAAATAAAAATAAAAATAATCATCTGCCGAAGGAGAAAAAATATTGAAAAGTACAACGATAAAGAAATCATACAAAAGAATGTGGAGTAATAAAGGGGATAAGTTTATGGGTAAATTTAAATATTATTTTAATTTGATTGATAAATGATAAATGTTAGGAGTTAAAATTGTGTAGCTATTTTTGTAAAGTAGTTTTTATTTCTCCGGATAAGAATCTTTTTTTTCTGGGACGACACGTGGCAGAATGGTTAATGTAATATGGTGCATTTAGAGCTAAAAATTTTTAATAAGAAGTTGCCATATCAACATCTTGTATTCTGCTTTAATAGGGTAAAAAGGATTTGCTGCCTCATAACCAATAATATTGATTGATATGTGAAAATTTGAAGGTTTTTTTTTTTTTTGTGCGTGCGTGTGTGTGTAATATTTTGAAGATGATAATTTGATAATTATTATAATAGTTATAGGTAGATTTTGCAAGCTCGTAAAACTTGAGACGGTCCTTTGAAATTAACTATTTCTAGTTTTATTTTTTATTTTTTTCCTTTTAATTTCCCATTTGGAGTAATTATTACAACAACTAGAAATAATGAAAAGATAATTGACTTTCCAGCGCGCATCGAATAACGAATTAGACTTTAGGATCCTCAAGACCCTCACCCATTCACGACGCTGGATCAGATTTAGGAAAAATTAATTCAAAAAAATAAAAATAAAAATTGGGTGCTTATTGAAGATCGAAGATTAATCCGCACGCAGCAGGGTTTGTCTCTGATCGTGCTTCCAACAAAATGAGAAATTTCTTCAGGAATGTTTCCCGGTTGCTGATGGTAAATCCCCTGTTTCCTCCCCTTTTAACCGGTGCCGTTGAATTTCAACAACCACTGTCATGCCTTTATCACGCCCGTTAATAATAATGTGATTAAGAGCAACCCTTTTCGCAGTTGATTGAAATGTTACGTGGGTTTTTGCTTGTTTTTGCTAGTTGAAGTTAATCTTTCGATCTCATCTTGTGAATCCTTTCAAGAAACCCTTTTTTAATTGATGCTTTAATTGCTGGCTTGTAGTTAGATGTTGGATTCTTGTCATTGTTAAAATTGGGAAGATTTTTTACATGCTTTGATAGAAACTCGTGTTACTGTTTGTGTGCTGCTCTTAGTGCAATGTGGTTCTGTGTAGGGGTAATTGATTAATTTAGTTGAGGAAGCTGCGTGTTGAGGCAAATAAATAAAGAAAAAAAAAAAGAAAAAGAAAAAAGGAGAATGGGAAATGGGAAAGGGGTGTTACATTACTCCCAGAAAGTCTTTAAGGTTTTCTTTTATATCTGGTTAAGGCAAATTTTCCAGTTCAGTGACATATGCAGTTTTGTTGTGCAGTGATGCTCAATGTACCGTATTTGCCGTGATCAAGAGGGTTGGTAGTGTTCTTCTTTTCACATTCTGGGGTTGTTTAAGGAGCACTGGGGGGAAAGATGGAAAATAAAAGGGTTGATGATCATGAAATTCAGACAACCGTACCAGTGAGAGTTGATAGATTTGGATTTGTAAAGCACGAGCAAAACCCTCCTGAGGCTTTAATGAGTAGTAAATCAGCTTCTGAATATGAGAGGTATGCACTTGTGGCGAAAGGTTACATGGTCGATGCATTTTCTTAATGATGCTTGTATATGATATTTGAGGTTCCTATTTAACTTTTTATCTTGGTTTCGTTTGTGTCTAAGATGATGACTGATTTTCTTCAGTTTTCATTTCATTTTTTGTTTTCTTAGTTAAAGTTGCTCGGTTTTTGTTCCTTTCCTAACTACATCTGTAGAGCTTCCAATTTGTATACTTAAATGATTGTTGAGACATTAATTATATATAATAATAATATTGTCCCCACGAAATGATTAATTATTTGTAGGCATGAACTATCGAGTAACTCTGTTCTCAAGAGTTGTACTCTTAAACATGGGTCTTAACCAATCAAGCCTTTGGTTTGAGAACGATAGCTTGTTTTCCACAAAGCCTCTTTCTTCCCTTTTCTTGTTGGAAATTTTTATCTTGAAATTGTTCTTTTCTGGGTGTGAATTATCTGTGGGGAAATTATGTGTCATGATCCAAAAAAACCGGATGTCTAGTTATAGATTTAAAGATTGACGCAATGTAGCCATGTTTCCTGCTGAACTTGTAAAAAATAGAGAGTGTCGCTTGGAATATTATTGCGTAGGTTCCCTAAATGTCGTTCTACTGAATCAGCTAACGGTTTGCAGGGAGGAAAGAAGGATTAGAAAATGGAGAAAGATGATTGGAGTTGGGGGGAGTGACTGGAAGCACTATGTTAGGAGGAAACCCCATGTGGTTAAAAGGCGAATAAGAAAAGGAATTCCCGATTGCTTAAGAGGGCTTGTTTGGCAATTAATATCTGGAAGCCGGGACCTCTTGCTGATGAATCCTGGCGTATATGAGGTGAGTCACTCATTTATGTTAGCCATGCCATCACGTATAGCCTTTTATTGAATCCAAAAATAGTCTGGTCTTTAGGGTGCTACACTAGAGAATATATTGACTTCAACCATGTAGAAGCAGAGCTGGTACTTCCTTAAGAAAATATGAAAATTTGCTTTTACTATTGAAGAAGTTTCTGATAGAAGATCCATTTATGAGTTCTCCAGAAAGTCTGATTTCTCTTCTTGTCTCCTTGGACTTCGTGAATTTCTGTTTTCTTTTCGTTAACTGTCAGTTTGATGAATTCTTACATTTAGTTTCGAGGGTTAAGTTGAATACTTCAATTGTAGCTCATCATGTCAGAGATTTAAGCAGATTTTAGTTGATCTAGAAGTACCTATTTCTTCAGTAATATCCTGCATAATATTAGTTCCTTCAATCCTGGATGGGTATTTCTCTTACTTATTCTGGTAAAAGTTGTATCAGTTCTTTATTACCACTAACTTTTGCAATCTAATATGTTGCAGCAACTGGTCATATACGAAACATCAGCTTCTGAGCTGGACATAATAAGGGATATTTCTCGCACATTTCCATCACATGTTTTCTTCCAGCAGAGGCATGGACCTGGTCAAAGATCCCTTTACAATGTATTAAAGGCATACTCTGTATTTGACAGGGATGTTGGATATGTACAGGTTCATCTCATCTAGCCCGAATAATGTTAACTTACTTCTCTTGGGCACAAGAATGTGAACTTGCTTTTAATGCAGGGAATGGGATTTATAGCAGGTCTGCTGCTTCTTTATATGAGCGAAGAAGATGCATTCTGGTTGCTGGTGGCCTTACTGAAAGGAGCTGTGCACTCTCCAATGGAGGGCTTATACTTGGTATGTAGTTGAACTTAATTACAACATAAGTTTCAAAAAGAAAAGACCTCATAGTTTTTTCATGAGATGAATATTTTGTATCTTGAACATATGATGTTGCAAGTTTCCAACTGTTTTTACTGTATGGTTAGTTTGCTTACTGGATTCGGTAGTCCCACGGCTGTATGGATGTTTGAATAATGCTCCAAATACGAACCAAATAAATAAACGTTTGAAATCTAAAAAGTATTATCTTTGTTAATGTTTGACTTTCAATCAAGGTTTTTTCCTTACTGTTAGTTAAGGTTGACTGCTGCATGTAACTATGTTGCTTGGAGCCTAATTTAGTTCAGTGTGTTCTGCATGCAGAGTCCTGTATAAGGAGCTAAACTGTTTTGATTTAATGCAGGCCGGTCTGCCTCTTGTACAACAATATCTTTTCCAGTTTGATCACCTGGTGAAAGAGCAATTGCCAAAGTTAGGAGAGCATTTTGCTCAGGAAATGATAAATCCAAGCATGTATGCAAGCCAATGGTTCATTACTGTATTCTCGTATTCATTTCCATTCCATTTGGCAATCCGCATTTGGGATGTATTCCTATATGAGGTTAGTAATCTGTTACTGAGCATTGCATTTATTTATTTTTAGGGTTAATTATTTCATGGTTTAATTTAGGAATAATACGGAACTCATCAAAGCTGTCTTGGCAGGGTGTTAAGATTGTCTTCAAAGTTGGTTTGGCTCTCCTAAAATATTGCCATGATGACCTGGTAATGTTCTCTTCCAAAGTCTAGTACTTCTATTTATGATTATCACATCTATTTGCCTCTGGGCTTTGGCATAGTTTATAGTTGTATACTTCTATTTTCTAACAGGTGAAATTGCCTTTTGAGAAACTCATACATGGTTTACGTAATTTCCCAGAGGATGCCTTAAACCCTGATGTTCTGTTACCATTGGCTTATTCAATTAAGGTTCTCTCCCTCTCTTCCTCCCTCATATACACGCGCGCACACATGCATGGTTACATCACTTACCCAAATACTATAATTCGTATTTCGACTTGTTCTGCATGAGTTACCTCAGTTAATTCGTGAGAACTGAAAAAACTATTTAGAAAGTTATTTTTTTAATGTTTTGGTGCCACTACTTACTTGGAACCTTTATATGCCATTTTGTGTCTGGTATTTGACTGGAAAGCTATGTATTGCTTCTGGATACGTCTCCTTGTGAAAGTTGTCTCAAAATACCAAGAGGGCTTAAAGTTTTGATATGTATAGCCTTGGCAAAGGAAGAGAATGTGATTATCTGTAATTTTTTAACCCAGCAAAACTGTAAACAGTTGAAAATGATCCATCGTTAATCTAAGAGCTCTGTATGTTGACTGCTGTTTTTGTTTGTGAAAAAGGCATTTATGTTAGTGAAGGAACCTGTAAAGCTTTTGGTTTTTGTGAACTTCTCACATAATATAGCACCGGTTAAAAAATCATCCGTGTTTGCCTTCCTTTTGGACAACTTTGGAGGACTTAAAATGGAAAATTGTTTTTTCACATAAGTTGTAGCCTGACTTTGTTGTGAGACGAAAATTTGCAGCTTCTTATTCATCTTGTATAGTTGTATATGCTTATTGTTTGGTTTTGGGTTTCATCTCACCTGTAAGCATGCATTTTCAGGTATCTAAAAGCTTGGAGGACCTCAAACAGGAGTATGAAAAGCAAACTGCAAAGACAGTGGAAGGCCTTGTAAAGCAGGAAAAACAGCAACCCTAAACTCGTCCCAATGGAGAGTATACAACTCAACTACTCAAGACAACTTTGTAAATACAAAACTATTCTTTCATTCTTTTGGGTTTTTGCGACCATCCTGATTAGAATTAGAGTAATAGAAAGAGACCTCTGCATTGCAAGTTTCGACTTGGTAATTAGCCCTAGTAATTAGAGTAATGTCATCATTCAAATTCAAGTTTGATCTTGTACAGTCAACAGTCATATCCAGTGCCAGTGTGGTGAGAAAATGATTTGAATTCAATTTTTGTAAGTACTGGAGAAACTGGTTTAATGTTGAGGCGTGGTGTGTTTTATTTCCTCAGCCTCTTCAATTCCTTTTCTTTTTTTAAAATGATTGACATTAATCTGTGTTAGGTTACATAATTAATTGAGAGATTAAACTTAGAATTTGCGACCCAAACAATTGTTCATAATGTCTGGAATATGCATTAGGGTCCATTTCTCAGTCAGCTCAAGTTCATAATATCAGTTTTTTTGGGGGAAGAAATTTCATTGGGACCTTTTTTACATTACAACTAAGATCGGAGTTATACACCGAGTACTGGATCGTAAGATTAATAAGTCCAGGCGTCAACAGCCACTGTGATACTGATTACCAAAAGTTATAAAGACACAGAAGACAAAATTGTGTGAGACATGAAAATCACCTAAAACAATAAGCATCTCATCAATGGAACCAAATTTTTCAAGAAGCTGAAAGAATGTCCTGTATCTGTATGTACATAAGCCTCTTTTTCATCTGTTCCAACTTTCAGCACGCCACTTCCATACACAAATAAATTCTCTTAATCTACTTTCATACAAACAAATCGCAATGATTCATACAAGGAAACGGAAAGACTTCCACAACTACAGGAACAAAGGAAAATCAGAAAATGAATATGAGAATGAACCACCGCAAGGCGGGAAAAAAGGGAGTTCATTTGGCCTAACATGTCTATACCCCCTAAAATCCCAATAGTTGAAGGTCATTTATATAGCAGGCTATGAATTATCAAGGTTCTGGGTTTTGCAAGCAATATATTATGTGCATATGTTCCAGGTTGTTGATTATGTTCTGTAGTTTCTTTTGCTCTCCGACTTCAGTTCTGGATTGTCGCTTCTATCTGTGTCGTAGTTTTCCCTCTGAGCTTCAACATCCATACTACCAGCTTGAGTTCTCCTGTGTCGTCGATCCTAGGAGATGAAGAACAAAACGAGTATAACTTTATGGTATTTCTAGTTCACAACATCCCAATATAAAAATTACTTGGATTATGGAAAAACCCAAAACGAAAAATGAGTTGATACAAGTAGTGAGAAAAAGAATATGGCAGCAAGCGCTAGATAAACAACACGGTGAGACCTTCAACCATACGATTTCATCTTAAATGATTGATAATGATAACTAAAGATGATGCAGATTTGCAACATCAAACAAAGTTATTATTTCGATTTAAGCAAGCTGCAGAGATGAGTGGAAAGTGCACTATCTGTTTTATTAGAATTGAAAAAATGTACCTCTCTTGGTATTGGATATTCTTCTGATTCAAGCATACGAACAACTTGACTCATCCTTGGTCTCTTGTCAGAATCTGGATCAACACATCGCAAGGCAGTCAATAGAGCACGCTTTAGGGCTCTGGTAGATGGTCTTGATTCGATGTTTGGATCAACCACTTCCTCGGAGCGCCGGCTTCCCACCATCATTTTCAACCAATCAACAAGATTTACCTGCTACCATCCCAAAGGGTTAGTATCCAAAGGGTTTGACATAGAAAATGAAACTATAGTTTATACACTGAATGGGGTATCAGAAACTGAATAAGAAACTTGATCCCAAGACAACTAATGCATTGTGCGGGGTATGGCCACTTTACTGAAAGGGTTTGCTTCGGTTCTATCTTTTGCTTTTCTGATTTAGTCCACAAAAGCTAAGAAAATTTCCAAGTGGAAAGTGGATGTCACTAGGATGAAGTGACAACAATCCGAATTTTTATTGGTCCTTTCAAAATTGGTGGCATTTCCATCTCTTACACGATTGCACTATCAAATTCAGGATCTGAATGATGATAAAAGTTATTAACGATTAACTTTCAAACACAACAAAGTCATGACACCTTATTACTACAGCACTGTCCAGTGCATACCTCTTGTGCAGGCCTAGCATAGTCTACAGGATCTCTTCCAGTAATTGCTTCTAAAAGCACAACGCCAAAGCTGTAAACATCACTCTTTTCATTTAAAAGGCCAGTGTTTGCGTACTCAGGAGCCACATATCTGTACAAATTAACACCAAAAAGTTAATGTACTTCCATGACCATAAGCTAATATATGAGAGAGCATTCCACGAGTTAATAAGCATTCCAATGATCATTTGTAAAAGCAAAGATCACATTATATTGTCAAAAACTTGTGAAAGAGAAGTAAAATTCACTGACCCGAATGTACCCATAACACGAGTTGTGATGTGGCTTTTCCCAGCACCAAGCAGCTTTGCTAGACCAAAATCAGAGACCTTAGCGTTGAAATCATCGTCTATAAGAATATTGCTTGACTTTATGTCTCTATGAACAACTTTTGGCTCAATTGCCTCGTGCAAGTACGCAAGACTGCAAGAAATGAAATGGATCATGTTTAATTCGAACACATAAATCGGAGAAAAGACACAAGTGATTCAACTTACGCCTTAGCTGTGCCAAGCAGAACCTTCATTCTGGCCTCCCATGTAAGATATCCATGATGGGACATTGCTCCATGAAGCCATTGTTCTAAATTACCATTGCCAACATACTCATAGACTAACATCCTGAAATGTCCACAATCATAGAGATCACCATCAAGAGGGCACATCATCAAAAGCATTTAAAGAACATCATCAAGAAAACAGTATCTAAGAACACGGAGCATTTATTTCATTATGCAGGCTTGGCTATATAGATATTTTTAGCATTAAGTACTACAAAATACATGTTTAAAAAAAAAAAGAAAGAAAGAGAGATCTGGTTCCTACTTGATGATCAATGCAATTATGGAAATCCACATTTAGAATGATCAAGTGGATCTTTAAAATAGAATTTACCCTAAGCGTACTCCAATGAAAATACTAGAGGTGCAAGCATAAAAAAAAATCATCATATTCCATGTCATCATTGCCATATTAGCAATCAAAAAATAATGGTGAAATCATAACTAAATTACCATTGCCAACATACTCATAGACTAAAATCCTGAAATGTTCACAATCATGGAGATCACCATCAAGAAGGCATATTGAAATCATTTAAAGAACATCATCAAGAAAACATTTTCTAAGAACACGCAATTATGGAAATCCACATTCAGAATGATCAAGTGGATCTTAAAAATAGAATCTACCTCAAGTGTAATCCAATGAAAATACTAGAGGTACAAGCATAAAAAACTCATCATATTCCATGTCATAATTGCCATATTAGGAAGAGTCATTTATGTAAGAAGATAAAGAGTAACTACGAGAATGCTCGCCATGTGTACCTATGAGTTCCCTCAATGCAATATCCCAGAAGTCGTACCAAATTTTTGTGCCGCACATGTCCAATGGCTTCAACTTCCACTCTAAACTCTTTCTCAGCTTGACCACTGATAAAAAGATAATCAAAATGAGAGGAAATGAGTAAGTTGAATAAAAAAGAACTGGACGAGCAACATAACAACAATTCAAGTATTTTTTAATCAAGTCTTGTTGACTTACAGATTGTTGAGGAGCTTCTTGACCGCCACAGATGTACCATTAATTAACTTTCCCTGGTAAACAACACCATATCCACCCTCACCAAGGACATTATCCTTTGAAAACCTATTCGTTGCAAGCTCAAGATCCCTCAAAGTGAACCAATGGCCCCAACCTAAATGAGAAAATTCTGGAAGGCCAGTAAGAGGAGAAGGGGCTGTTATCGGATGCGAAGATTTGCAAGTACCAAAGTTTCCTGAGCTCCCTTCCTCTCCTGATTGTGATCCGCAACCATCTCTATCAATATGATGAAAAGAATCAGATTGACTGCCATGATCTCCATTCTTGATTTTCCCCATTCCCAGATGGACCAAAACCTTGTCAGATTCCTTATCACTGGATTTGTCATGGATGGTAAGAAGAATTCCTTCTCTTGGAGTAAAATCATTAGCTGATACTTGCTCCACTCGCACTTCTTTAATCTCCTTTGAAACTGCAGGTATTTGACTAATGGGAATGCGTTCCTGAGCTCTTTTAGACTTCTTTCTTGAAGAAAGATAATATGTCAGTGCAAGTAGAATGGCCACAATAATTGCCCCAACAAGGATTCCAATCAGTTCCCAGACCTTCAATCCCAACACTGAAGTGCTTTTCGACAATTGTGCGTTTAAATCGGAGGCCATGTTTGAAGCAGAAATCTACAAATTAGCACCAAAAACATCAACTTCCAAGGCCGAAATGCTTAACGTTAGTTCGTGTTCCTAGTGGATAGAATTCAACAATGTTAGGCATGACAGTTCTTTGAATATCCTCTTCCAGTTCCTTATATAGCTACCATCAAACATATATCTCATTACAGAACAAATGGCATATTATCTACACAACTGAAAAATGTAACTACTGGCAAAGCTTAAGAATACAACAGGTAATGGAAGAATTGAAAACTAAAGACGGTATCTTTTTTCGACCATTAGATCAGACAGAGGATTAACTTAACAAGCCAATTTCTGTCTTCTAGATGATTTAGAATTTTTAATAAACATGACCCGGATTTCCTGATTAAGTACTCACACAATGAGCATGACAAACTATTACATTACAACCATATAAACTCGGGAAAAAAAAAAAACCATAAAATTGGAAAAATTAGAGCAATGCCATCATCATATACAGCAAAGTTTTTACAAGAATTATATTACTGACATACCTTCTATGAAATGGGACTTCAAATTAGCCTTCAGAGAACAGATCTCAGAAACCCCATCAAAATGCTACCTTTTTCAACTAAGTAAAGCATGCTACAAAATCCCAGATCTCAGACTAAGCAAGTTCAGAAGTCAAATATCAATATCAGCACAAATTCTTAGAACCCATCTGACATGTTAATTAAATACTCATTCTTTTTTAAGGTAATGCACCAGCATCAACAAATGCTAAGCTGAGATTTAGCTTTCCAACTCCACCAACTGCTTTGCTTTCTCCTGAAAATCTCTTAACCAGATGACAACAACAAATGGACTGTATTTGCAGAGGTAGTACAAATACATAGAATGGGGGCAGGAAGAAGAAAAAATTAATGAAAGAATGACAATATAAATGGTGACAATTTTGTAGGGTAACAGTTGTAGAAAAATGAACAGGATAAAGAAGGAAGGATGGAGTTATCAGTGGTAGGTATTGAGAAAAGCCTTTTTAGAATTAGAGAAACAGTAAAAGGGAAGCATTGGAGAGGTGCAAGGTAACCCCCTACTGGACTTTGCTGGCACTTTTAATTTCTTGTGAAGATGACTGATTATCAGCAAAATAAATTAAAAATTTAAAAAGAACCCAAGAAACCATTTTTAATCTGTCACCTTCTGTTAGGATGCATTCTATATTCGTAATTTGCATTCCATAGCTTGATATTAACTTTTTTTGGTTGGTTTATTTGAATAAAAATGGCTGCTTTGTGAATGTGTTAAAAGTACACTAAAATAATTTAATCAAGGAAGATTATGAGGAACAGTTCAGACTTCAGAATGATGAAAAATGGATGCTTTGCTTTGCTTCAAAAGTAACCGACTTCACCACTACCCACAGTTATTCAACTGTTACTGGTTTTACCGTTTTAGAGATTTCCAAACTCTCTTCTTCTTCTTCTTTTTTTTTTTTTTGTTGCATTGTCTTAGTCTTGAATGCCCTTAAAATATGCAGTTAATTTGGTCAATTCAATGAGGAAAGTGCTAGAGCTGGTAAACTTTTTTGGGTTCAACTGTCTTATGCTTCAATGTCCCTAAACTTTGCAGTAGAATTTGGTGGTTACTTCTAAGGAAGATGAAATGAGGTGTTCAAATGCCTCAAATGCATGAACTTGGAGTTACCTTTCCCATGATCTAGCCCTATTTAAAGTAGTAGTATTACATATTTCAACGTAAATGTGATTAAAAAGTAGTAAGAAGTAACAACTTATAACACCACTTTTATTAAAAGTAATAACGACTATGAACGAGTGAATCATTATTTTCGTCTAGTCATCTATAATACTTGTCGGCCAAAACAAAATAAAATCTCATAATCAGGGCTCAACTTGATTAACTTGTTTGGAGAAATGTCCCAATGCTAAATATATCTTTCTATCATGATCAAAAAGTCGACTGATTCTGGGTTGCCGTCTGCATTAATTGGCTATTATTTTCTACTAATAGTGGCTAATCTTCGTTACAACAATGTGTATTGGCTATTCATTGAAATTATGTTAGTTTGGCAAAAATAATTGTGGGATTTTTAGAGGCTCTGAGATGATCCCTTCTTCATTAAAACATATGCCTAATTTCATAGAAACTTCTTTCTTGAACAAACTTTGTTCTTAATAGGTACAAATTAGATGGTCCAGTCAGAACGATGGCTGCATAATTTTGACGTGATATTCTTTATCAAATTGTGACATTTGGTTTATAATGAGAAAGATGGTGATTGAAGGATCAGTAAGAGTATTATTGATGATTGATCGGAAATTTTGTGTATATAAAACTCAAAATGTATTATTAGTCGTTTTCGGCCACATAAATAATTATAATCTACAATGGAATTAATTATTAATCTGATCAAATCTTTTCATGGATCCTTAATAATTAGTATTGAATTGTCTACACATTATTAGTTGAAAAAAAAATAAAATAAATCAATTTGCTGATTTTCAAAGATTTCTGTTTGGGGTACATCTAAAATATGAAGTGAACCCACCATATCAACAGTATTATAGATTAGGTTTGCTGTGCCTACTGCCCAACCCTTCTGCAGGACTTGCTTGATTTTTATTTTATTTTTTTTAGGTTCCTCAGCATTGCACAAAAATAATGAAGTTTACTAATTGCACACGTACGCGTCTATGATTATCTTATACTCCTACATAATTTTAACATTCTACCTTCTTCGTCTCAAAAATAATTATCATGTCTGTTTATTCAAAATAACTAGTAATGTCTGGTCGCGCAATGTGCGATCCTGCCCCAATATATCTGTAGATCTTAGAAATATTTGTATTTGGAAAAAAAATATTTTGTATTTGACCCGATATATTTTAGAAATATTTGAAGAATTTTAGAAATGTTTTATAAGTGTGATGTTTGTATTTGGCATAAAAATAAATTGTATTTGGCCCGGTACGTTTTAGAAATGTTTGAAGATTTTAAAAATGTTTTATAAGTGTTACTTCTTAAATATAAATAAACTTGATCAAATATATGTCTTGAAGTAAATGCTAGAAAAAATATAAAAGCATCCTAATAATTTTAAATATTAGTAAGATAATTTATTAATGTTCTACATTGGTTGTGCCAAATCAATACTTAGTTTTGGAGATTTATAAAAGCCTTGTAGTTAGCTTACTCCAAAGGGTATATGCTTAATTGTTGGAACTATTTCTTCCAAAAGTTTATAGGTAGTAAAATATCAAAAATATGATTTTGATACTGGTTAATTGTTGAAACTGGTTGATCACAAATATGAGAATGAAAATAATGTAAATTTGCATAGGTTTCAAGATATAGCAAAAAAGAACTCACCTCACCATGGCAAATAAAAAAAAAAAGCAAAAGATAGCCCATTAAAATTTGAGAAATTTTTTTTTCTATAGGTAAAAATGATGTATAAAAACACAAATAAACGTAGAAACATCATTCCTTCCCTCTCCACCTCAAATTCATAAAAAGCTTCCCCATAAATTAGTTAAAAGAAGCGACCTGAACTATTTATATGATGAGCAACTAAAAAAAGTTCAAAAACCAAATCCAAAAAAGTATATTCTTGAAACCCCGAACACAAAAAAAAAAACGTGCTTCATTTGTAAATAAAATAATAATAATAATAATCATAATTGGTCAACTGGGAGTATGAAACAAAATCAAAAGCAATTAAACAAAGAAAAACACACTTCATAACTGGACATATACGAAAAAAAACCTGAGACTCCATAATTAAAAAAAAAAAACCACTCTAATTAAATGAAACATAAAAAAAAAAATTTAAAAACCACACTTTGTAACAAAAACCCAATCAATCAATTCAATCCAAACATAACTAAAATCATACAAAAATTTTAGACTAACTAACCAAATAAGAAATCACATCATACTACCTGACAACAGCTCCGGTAGCTGTAACGGATGGACGCATAAAAATAATAGTAATAACATTATTCTTGAACGGAAAAAATAAAAAATAATAAAAGCCAAACCAATTATCTGTGGAAATAAAATCATTTAAATTTTAATACCTGTAATGACACCACCACAACGGCCGAAGTAAGATCAATGAGAAATTTTTTTTTCCTTTGTGTTTATATAGAGAGGTAAAGAAAATATTTTTTGAAGTTAAAATTTTATCCGATTAGGATGTAGTTGATCATCACTAATGAAAAGATTGAACATGCTAATAGGAAAGGAGTATATTTCACCACATATTCTCAATTGATGATTGATGAGAAATTTTTTTTTTTTAATTGTGAAGAAGGGATTGATTAAGGAGTCGATTGTCATGGCGATGAGGATGAGGATTTGGGTTTTTTATGAAACCCGTCGTTTTTTTTTTTTGACGAAAATAGGAGGTGGAAATAAATTTGGACTGCATTTGCCTTTTAAGTTTAGGAGATGTGGAAATAAAAATTTATTTTAAAAATATGATGTGGAAATGCCACATGGCAAATGATGGTGCTTTCTCTTAAGTGTGGTTTTTGTTTCAATATAGCAAGATATACATTACTAAAAAATAAAACAATATTTTATGCCGAAGAAAATAATAAACAAAATCGCATCGCTTTGATTCAAGGCAAAATGACTAAAATATCTTCTTCTTTTTTTTAAAAAAAAAAAAACGGGGTAACCAGTCCTCATAAATTTCAGGTCATTTGGAAGAAAGAATTTAACGATTAGTATCCTCAAGACTAAAACCGGAATCCAAAGGACTTGATTGTACTTTTTCTTATTTAGTGGACCAAAAAGATTTTACACCAAATATAACGGACTAATTCAGCTATTTGCAACTGAACGCTTCACCGGACGACGTAGTACCTGCAAAGATGTCCCGCTAAAACTCCACAATTTAAAATCACATTTCCTTCTTCTTCTTCTTCTTCAACACACTCATTCCTGACACCAATCCATCAATCTCATCAATGGCCTCAGAAAAAGGTCTAATTTTTCTTTCCTTTTTAGGTTCTCCCAGCTTCTTCCGTACATGGGAAATTCTATCAAATGCCTTTCAATTCATAATTTCTTTTTCCCCCTTTTGGGTTTTTTTCTTCACAGACTTGTGGGCTGAAATTGCTGCCGGAGAGGGAAACGATTACACTCCTCAAGAACCGGAGATTGCAGTGGTTTATCAAAGGCAAAGACGAACAAGTAGTAGATGCCAAGCAGTGCCGTCATGGGAAAGGTGTTTTTTTTTTTTTTCATTTTGGTACCTTTTTTTTTTCTTCTTATTATGAATGTTCTAATTTCTTCTGGTGTGTTTCTGATCGTTGTTTGTTAAATGCACGATTCAGGAAGGATTCAATTTCCAATCGGTTGAGTCTTGCTCCAGTTACACGAATCAGTTGGAATCGTTCGCTTTCTACCAGGTTAGATTCCCCTTTGCCCTAATTTCCTGAAATTTTCCTGCTTTTTAGTTTTTTTTTTTTTTTTTCCTACTTTGGTAGCAGACTCGCTGTTTAAAGGGGGTTTGGAAATACCCATTTCATATATGTTGTTTATTTCGATTTAAAAGAATGTTAGGAAATGTGGGAAATATTAGCTACTCAAGTTCCTTTCTTTAGGTCGTAAATTAGTGACTATCTTAGCGGGTGATAGGAGAAACATGAAATCATAGAGAAAAGAGGCCAACGACTAGCTGATCGCAATCAAATTTTGTGCTCTTATTGAGTTGAACAGCAGTGGTTTAGTTTGGATACTTTGTATCTTGAAGAGTAATCTGCCAAAAGTGTTGGTTTTGCTTGGTTTATGTCCAGAATTATCTTTGAAATGGAATTTTTACTGCTAGGCCCTTGGAATGTTGTTTTTGAGAACACGGGAGGTAATAAACTCATCAAACATACTTTTCAAATTCCTAATGTTAATTGGCAGGGGAAGGACTAGCATGACTGTTGAATCATTTCTGGAATATTTACCTCAACAAAGGAAAAATAAAAAGAAAGCAAAGCCGCCTCTTCCAAAAGTATGGTCCCTTTTGCTCTTTCCATCACTACAATTTGTTCTGAAGCTTTCTTTCATGATTTCGCAGGTTTCACTCTCTTACACAGCTTATACTCTTATAAATGTTAGTGTTTTTTGTAAATAGCAAAGAAGATTGTCTGTCTTGTGAAACATTTGGAAAATTATAAACATGATAATACAGATACATGGTTTGCTTATGTTCCAGCTAGACATGATGTAATGTAACTTAAGAAATTCTGCATTTCTCTGTGCTAAGAGAAAGGAAACAAACACGCGTTGTTCCTTTTCCGCTATTCCGTTTAAATTGTTCGCACTTTCCAGGGAACTGAACCGAAGCCCAACTTTGAGAAGGAGATTGCATACTTCCAAGAAGTTGATTCCTTTGAACTGATGGAAGAAAGCCCCTCACCCAAGAAGCCTACTACATGGATCATGGGTGTGACATCTGAGAAGGCTGTTTTACCACACCTGTCATCTGTGTTACAGAAATGGCTAATTGCTCAGAGGCGAGGTTGTGGTCTTCCTCCTTCTCTATCACGGATATTGGAAACTCCAGCTACTCGTAAGAAAACTATAGCTTCAAGTTATCAAGCTTCTGGAGCATTGTCATTTCGCATCCGCCCTAGCATTCATTCTGTTCCAAATAGAATTGACTTCAGTAATGTGAGCGAAATTGTCTCTGTGAAGAGTGTTTCATTAGATGATCCTGGTAGGGGATTTGGAGAGATTGATTGGGCTGTTGGAAAACTCTCCTTGGCCTCAAACCCATCTTCACTGGATGATCAGAATTGGGATCCCCTTTTGGCTTTGTTGACAGCTTGTGGACAATCATCTCCTTCAACATTTTTGGATGTACTTTCAACTTACAGGTAACTGATATTCAGTTCTCTACTCATATTTCCTTTTTAGTTGCTAATCGTTGATATAAAAGGGTAATACTGTACCTGAAAGATAGAGTTTTCATATTCAGATTGTCAATGAAGTATACCTGAGCCTCTAAAATCCTGCAAATGCATTCTCTTTTCAGTTTTGAACTGTGCCCCATTTGCTTTAAGCCCCAACAGAGTAGAGACTATTGATTTTGAGATGAAGACGTTCATAGTTCAACAAAAACTTATCTTTTTCTCAAATCTTTGGATCTCTTCAATTTCAGTTTATTTACTTGTACCCTATCATCAGGAATTTTCACTGGCACTTTGGGGAGGGGCCAAAAACATAGGCATAATTCGAATTCCAGGACAAGAGCCTTCTCCTGTTCTTTTACAATGACCATGAGTTGTAAAGACTCCACATTGCAAATAGTTTGAAAAGATTCCTTGGAGAAGTTAAAGTTTATTAGAGTTTCTTGCAGTTTTTTTCAGTCTAGCACTATCATGAACTCAACTTGATGTTGTACACTTTTCTCATCATAGAGTTTGTTGTCTTTTTTTGAACTGTTAGTTTTAGAATAAAATTCGTCGACAATAAATTTCACTAGACTACATTTCCATTGTACTCAGTGACAAGGAAGTAATTATAAAGGTTGGAGAAGGAACTTATGGAGAGGCATTCAAGGTGGGTAAGACTGTTTGCAAGATTGTTCCTTTCAATGGAGAAATTCGAGTCAATGGCGAACTCCAAAAGGTGATAATGTTAATCGTATTTTTTCCCTTTTATTCTAATGGAAATGAATATCTCATATTCAAGTGTACATGTGATGCGGATTTCCATTTTCCCCTTACTTGCCATGCTGAAATTTGAGATGACTATGCCGTCTTTTTGTTGGAATCTGTATCAATAATTTTTGTTTTGGAAACTGCAGCATAATGATGCTATGAGTAGAGCTGTAATTCATGAGAATAGAGTTGTAATGATGATTCTTAAGTACTTGATGCTTCTGTTTTTTTGGAGGTTGCCTAATAAAAAAGTCTTCTTTATCAAGTTTCTTCTCACGGGTTCTTTCTCTTGTATTTTGACTTGCTACAGAGAGCGGAAGAGCTACTTGAGGAGGTTATGCTTTCATGTACCCTGAATCAGTTAAGGAGTTGTGAGAATCATGTCCTCAATGCATGTACTTCTTTCATCCAAACCTTAGAGTAAGTTCAGTCATCAATAGTATATGAGTTCTGGCTTTGTACATGACACTATAACAGTTTGAGCACTTGCACTACACAAGACCCTTTCTGGATGAGATATTAAACTTCATACTGAGCCTAGGAGGAGAAAATCATTATGTTTGATAAAACTTCAACTGTACTTTGTGACTTAAAAATATTTTGAATATGATTCATACTAAAACCAAATCCAGATTGAATCTTCTCTAATCCTACCATATATTATGTCATTGTGATTGGTTGTTTCTAAGAGAGCAGTTATGCTATATTTTTATCTCTCTGAGTTCGAAAACATCTCTGATCTACTTTAATTTTCTTGATGAAGAAGTTAATACATGAAGTCAATTTTCTTTTTGCAAGAAAATTAGTCGTGAACTCTTCTATTCCTTGCCAGTTTACGAGTGTGCCAAGGTCATTATGATGCGGCTTTAATAAGAGCATGGGAAGACTGGGATGAAAAGCATGGTTCAGAGAATGATCATCCTAAACAGTTTCCTCAAAACCAGGTTCCTCGCCTTGTCAACTTGTCAGACTGCATAATTTACTGAATTACAAAGGATCACGTTTCACTAATTACATTGGTTGATCACTCATGTACCTTTTCATTTTTCTTTAGTTGTTTGATAACTGATTATTTGAACACATTCCAAAAGTAACTTAGGATGTTTTGTTCAGTGCTATATTGTATTTGTTCAAGAACATGGAGGTCAAGATCTTGAAAGTTTCGTTCTTCTGAACTTTGATGAGGCTCGTAGTTTATTGGTTCAGGTTAGTGATTCTTATTTTATACTATTTGTTAGTTTTGTGCCTTTTATCTTGTGAATAATCTGTTCTGCAGGTGACTCTTGCATTGGCTGTCGCTGAAGCTGCCTATGAATTTGAACACCGAGATCTACACTGGTCTGGTTATCATGCTTCTGATTTTTTTGGTACAGTACTTTTCCTCGATTCTGTGTGTGAGCTAAACTTATACTGGCATTGTGGCAGGGGAAACATTCTCTTAAATCGGAAGGGTTCAGAAATGCTTTCTTTCACGCTTGAGGGAAAAAATTTGGATGTCAGGACACATGGGTTGTCAGTTTCGATAATCGATTTTACCCTTTCGAGGATTAACACAGGTTGAGACTGAGTTACGGCTTTTCACGCAGTGGTTGAACATTCAGCTCATAAGATTATTTAATGTGGTCTGTTGCAAATCTTGGTTCACAGGTGAAGACATACTTTTCCTGGATCTTTCATCAGACCCTGAAATATTCGAAGGCCCTAAAGGAGACAAGCAAGTTAGTTTAATTTATGTTGTCTTAGTATGCTGTGTCACTTTTAATTAACTAATCACATGCCCTTGATGCAGTTTGAAACATATCGGAAGATGAGAGATGTTACTGATGAATGCTGGGAGGGAAGGTACTAGATTCTTCTGATAATGTGAAGCAAATATAATATAGTTTAAAAAGAGTTGAGAACTGAGATTGTTTTCTGAAGGTTTGACATTTGTGAAATACGTATGTTAGTGCAGTTTCCCAAAGACAAATGTTCTGTGGTTGCAGTACTTGGTTGACATGTTGTTATTAAAGAAATCATATGTAAGTCTGATTTCCTCATTATGCGCATAAGTTTGCTTCTTTGGCAATTTTTTCAATTGACAGCAATGACATTTACATATCATATTTGTGCGGAAACCACATGGACAGGATCGATCATCTAAGAATGAAAGAGATTTACGGTCACTAAAGAAGCGTCTGAATAGCTACGAAAGTGCGAAAGATGCAGCAGAAGATCCATTTTTCAGTGACCTAATTATACAGAAAGGTTAGTCAGTGACAAATTCACACGTTGAGAGGCTTCTGTAGCAGCTATAGTTGTCGAGGTTGTGTGATTATGTCAGCTTAATTATGAGAAACCAACTTAGTTTCTGTTGTTATGTATATAAGTATGCCGTTTTCTTCAATTCCTACCTGATACAAAACATCATCAACATTCTCTTTGGTAAAACCTCAACAAAAACTCAACTATTTTATTAATCAATCGAAAACAGCCAATCAGCCATCTTGGCTCAAACCTATTATTATATATTCTAATAAAGGAGGGAAAGCCAAGCAGATTGTGATGAAGATGTAAAAGGCTGAAGAGCGATTCTACCCAAATCCATCTTCTTCAGGTATCTTTTTCCGCTTCAGGAATATTCAACTCTTTCCAGCATTTGGGTATCAATCAGATTGGTAGAGGAAAAAATGTCCTCCACTCCTCAGAAACATGGAGATTGATATCAGAGGATGAATCGCGACAAAGCGAGTCGCGATTCCCTCGCTGACCCAATGGTCGTTAAGATCATCTTCACCGAATTGCAATCCACGCGATCAAGAGATTCCACCACCACCTACTATCATTCGATTGCCGATCATCACCATTGTTAAGAACCCAAACGTTGATGCATTCATTACTGCCACACCAAACAAATTGAAGCCGGTCTTCGGTCGAGACATAAAAAATTATGAACAAGAAGCCCGTCGGGTCCTGGAATGAAAGTAACGTGATTGTTTTTATTATCACATCCTGTCAGCTATTAACCCAACCCTTTGTTGATTACTATTATTGTTCCAATGCTGAAAGTATCGCCACAATGTTACAACCTTGAGCCTTCTTTAGCAGTTATCATTCTCCACGTGATGACTACTTCAACGCAATACCATCTCGTGATTATTCAATTTTTTTTGCCAAGATATACTTGTGAATGATCATTGGAAGATGAAAAGTTTAACTAGCATATATATATGAGCAGTCCTGGTTGATATGCATAAAGTTTTCTGTTGGCTCTTTTGTCTCTTCAACCATTTCACTGCTCCATTAAAATATTAAGCTCTTAGATTTGGGGGGGACTTTTGTGATCCCTTTTGAAACCAATCCAACGTAAGTTTAGACTTTAAATTACAGTCATTACTTGACATTTGGTAAAATGATCAGCAATCCTCTGACTTCAAATTTCTCCCAATACATTCCTGAAAATTCATAATGTGGATCTTTGTGTTATCATGGCAATGTCGTGTATTGATTAAGTATCATCTGTCTACACTCAGCACACATATTTGATGATGAAACACTCTATCCAGCCAGGTTGATGTTCTTTTCCTAAGTTACTTTTACATTTCTAGTGAGAACAAAATGATATTACTTCCTTCCGTCTCCTAACAATAGTTCTGTTTATACATCGTTCTAGTTTCAAAAACACCACTATTATTATGTGACAAATTAAATAAACGACAATGCATGCATATAGTATCGAAATTTCTTGTCTGAAATATCTAATCCTCAGCAAACCACTAGTCTTTTTTTTATCCGTATCTAATCCAGGAAACAGCATGATATGTTTCACAAAAAATAGACACATTTAAAATGTTGCCTTTTGTTCAAAACTTTTTTTTTTCTTTTCCTTTTCTTGAGATCTGCCAAATACTAATAGCAGAGAACAAAATGGTGGTCTGATGGGCCGATATGGCCACCATCCCCATCTCAAAAGGGTTGTTAAGAAGAGATCGATCAAGTCACTGTGGAAAAAAAAATGTGTAATGCTTTCAAGCTGTTTTTGATCAAAAGTGACAAGTGATCGGAAAACCGAAAAGGACAGACAGTAGAGCAGTCCATCTGTAGTGCTGAATGCCCTTTATATCTTTCTTTTCTTTGCTCTTAGCAGACTAATATACCTTTCTGATTCTTGAATACAAATTTTTTAACAAAAATTTTCCTGCTTTCGGCTGACATGAGATCTAGTCAGACTTAGATGCTTTTGATGCATTTGATTAAGGAAAAAAAATAATGGTGAAATTAAACCACATGGGTGGAACCCCCCGTTTTGTTTGCTTAGTATGTAATTAAACGTAACAAGATTAGTATAGCCGTTCAATAACATGGGATTAACATTAACAATGGAAAGGAAAAAGAATAACTTTGTTCACGCATATTGTATGTTTTCCGTGTGTAGATTTTTGAAATGCTTAATGGGTTGCTACGTTGTTGGGGGAAAAGATTCGGGTTCTCTATGATCTTTGCAAAGATTCATTTTTATTTTACGTCTTTTCTTTTAGGCGAACCGATGACTAGTGTCACAAACTTAATTGTTGTGAAGCGAAAGAAAAAGAGTAACGATAAAGAAAGTGAACTGGTGAAAAGTGAAATAATTAATCACTCAATCGTGTGAACTAATTGAAAAAACGCACAAATGATATTGGAATGCTGAGTACAAATCTTTTAGTATATTTTTGTTGCTATATCATAATCTGGTACAATATGATGAATTCAGATATCTATAACAAAAATCATCGGATTGTGGTTGCTCAAATATGATTACCTCATAGATGCCTGCTTTACCGCATTCTTCAACCACATTGTCAAATTCCCTTTTTTGAGAAAAAATCAGATTGATTGAATCCTTTATCTTTGCTGACATGATTCATTTCATATTCACCCACCCCTTTTTGGATCATGGGTGCATTATGAATTGTCAAAATTATTGTAAAAACCTCACCTTTTTTTTCCCCTTCCCCGTAACTAAAATCTTTTTTTTTTCTTTACCAATGGCCAATCTCATGCAAGAAAGTTGACCTAAAAGAATACGTATTCTGAGCTGCTGGTTTTGGTTCTTTGTACAGTTTTGGAGGCAATGGCAAAACCCTATTTTTCTTTCCTCCAAATTTCATTCTTCGTGACAAAGTAATCACTTTTTTTTTTTCTCTCTTTAGTATTCTTCTAATGCAACACATATTCCTTTTTCTCTTTACTACTTTTTCTCCTTCTGCAACTTTATATCTTCACCACCTTTTAGTCCCCCTTTTTTCGAAAATGGTTTTATCTTATCAAATTCTTTTCCCTCTTTGGTTTTTAAGCAGCAGAAAATGGTCCAATTCATATTAAAATTCCATTGAGACAGCTTCCCAAAACAAAAGAGAATTCTCTCGTTCATCAACAATGGCTTCAACAGGGTCTCAACATCTCTTCATATTCCTCCTCTGTTACCATCTCTGTTTCACTCCTGGTGAGTAGCCCTGATTCTTATATTCTGTTTCTGCTCATTCTTTCTCTTTGTTCTTCTGTATGCTTCGTAGCTTGATTTATGCCATTACATTGTTTAATGGATTTTCCTTAATAAAACAAAAGACCTTCAGTAAGCTTTCCATCTGTTGCTTTAAACCTTGCTTCTGTCTATTCTGTTCTTGCTGAATGTTTTTCAATTTTGGGTGAAATGGCATTTTGAACACAGTTCAAGAACACTACTGTAAAATCCCTGTTACTGAATTTTCGTATAATGTTTAGGTTCACACTGTTGGTAAAGTCACATTCTTTAACTTAAAAATAAGAATAGACAGCTGTAAAACTAGATTTTATTTTCTTTCCAAAAAAAAACAAAAGAAGATTCAGTCTTGTCGGAATATAGAGGAATTTCTGTTGTTCTGCATAAAATCATTGGTTGATTTTTACGCATATTGATGTTGACGCAATGAAGATACGCATATTCTCCACTTAGGGGTGTTTATTTGAACTGTTTGTGTTTAGTAGTTTCTGAAACCTTATTTAGTAGGATAGATTAAAGGGTATAATTGCAGAAAAGAGTAACGATATTCGGAACGGTGTTTAATGCTCTTCTCTTGAAACATGACTCTTATTTCGGAATGGATGACGACGTAGTAATTAGCAATTTGCCACTTGAATTTTTGCAGGTACATCTGCTGGAAAGCTGGAAGGTGTAGTGTTTTCTCTATCCCGGAGGGTATTAGCTGACAGTTTCCTCTTGAAAGCAATTAGGCATGATGTGGTCAATCCACCAGTTACTTATCCTACAAATCCAATGACTAATCCAGTGACTAATCCAGTAACAACACCAAATACTGTTCCTCCTGTTGTTACTGTTCCAGGTACAAATCCCATTGGCGCTGCAACACCGACTCCTGTCACCACTCCAACAACACCAGTTCCTCCCGCGGTACCTGCCCCTGTCCAGGTCCCACCCACAAATCCGGTTAATCCAGTAACTCCGGCTGTGCCAGTGACCAATCCAGTGGCGCCGCCTACTAACCCCGTCACCACGCCTACAAACCCTGTCACGACGCCTACTAACCCTGTCACGGCACCAGGACAGGTTCCTGTCACGCCTCCTGCGACAAACCCTGCTCCATTTCCGGTAACTAATGCCCCCGCAATTCCAGGGCAGAGCTGGTGTATTGCTAAGAGTGGAGTACCAGACACTGCACTTCAGTCAGCAATTGATTATGCTTGTGGAATAGGAGGTGCAGATTGTACAACCATTCAGCAAGGTGCATCTTGTTATAATCCTAATACAATGCAGAATCACGCATCAGTCGCATTCAATAGCTATTATCAGAAGAATCCTTCTCAAGCTAGCTGTGACTTTGGGGGAACGGCCATGATAACAAATGTCAATCCGAGTAAGGATACAGAGAGATTCCTTGAAACAAATGTTATCACCAGTGCAATGTTTGGTACCTCAATGCGTGTACTTTCATTTTTTCAGGTACTGGTTCTTGTGTGTACGCATCATCAGCTTCGGCAGCGATACCAGGGGCAGTCACCCCTTCAACAGCATCTTCATCAGGAACGACGCCAATTAGGTATTAGCAGAGTTCATGATTTCTTCCTTGGTTCATTAATGGTTCCCAAAGTAACTGTAGCTACAATCCTTATTTAGACAACTTTCTTTTGCAGTTTTGGTACTCCTCCATCTCTTCTAAATGCAAGCAATCCAGCTTCAGGAACCACAACTGCAGGTTATGGAGATAGCCCCTCTAGTTCAATCGCTTCAACATCCGCCTCAAACCATTTCCAGCCCGCCAGCAGTTTCATCTTCTTGATGATCACAGCCACTATTGCTTGGACCTTAGTCTTCTGAAATGTAGAAGCAGACTTCTTCCCGCATTAATGTATCAGAAACCGGTAGCTTACTTGATCTCCAGCTCGAGGTTATAGCATAGGTAGCATAATATGTTTGGGCTCTGGGCAGTTCGGTTTATGTACAGTACTCGAAAGGAAAAGAATGCAGTTGAGATGTTTTAGCAGATTTTGACTACACTGATACACGCAACCTGTTAGTATCTTACACTTTTTAGGCGAAAATGTGGACCTAATCATCCCATTGTTTGCCACAGCTTTGCAATCAAACCTCAGGAACAGGAACATTAAGAGGATAAGCATGTGCCCGTAAATTTTACTGGAAACTTATAAGCCACAAGGCATGCTACTACAGATTTAAGTACAACACTACAACCTCCGAAGATGGAAAATGAGGATATTGCCATGAAAATAAATAGGCCTCCAGAATCTCTTCTACCAAAAGCAGTGCCTACAGGCTACTGTTTCCCTAGTATCTTTTACTAGACTTACTAAGCACCTACACTCTTTATACAATACTAACTACAAACTACACATCTCCCGAACAGCACAATGTTATCACCGCTTCGAGAATAACACCAGTACAAGCATTGACATTGAAACCACAACCTTGAAACCTGAGGTTTCCCAAAAGTTCTGTTTATCAACAGCCTCGGGTGCAATCAGTTGCTTAGTTGCCAACTGATCTCTGAGTTCTTTCAGTGCTTTGTCCCTTCTCTCTCCCATCTGAACAACAAAGAGAGATTATCTTGTGTAAAAGAAGACAAATTTACTGAGGCTATAAGAAATTCATCTTCTAGTAGATCAAGCATATTATCAATGGATGCAAAAGGAAGTTGCACGATTGAAAACTCAAAATACGGTAATCTCCAAAGTGAAGGGATAACTTCAATTTCTTTATTTTATTTGGAGACATCTTTCAAGGGGGAGATTTGGTAGGTTACTTGCAGCATAAACATTAGGAGGTTATCTAGATCTGTAGAATGATCATGAGGTTGATTGATATGCCATGAAATCAACAGCAAAAGCGTTTCAAAGAACATCGTCCATCACAAATACAGTTTGACATCAGAAATTACCCTCTGGAGCTTGCGAGTCTGAGCACGAGCTTCTTGGAGGCAAAACTCCAGTTTTAAAACCCTTTTCTTCAATTCCTGATCAGTTCTCCGATGCTTTTCCAACTGTTTGATACAAGAAAAATGTTAATGCTCCCAGCAAAGGGATTATTATGATACATATAAGAAAGAAAGGCCAGGCGTACCTGGGATTCCAATTCCTCGGTTTTAAGCTTCCAGTGAGCAGACATGATCCTTATTTCATCCCTCAGCTTTGCTATTTCTTCATCTTTTGTGTTTAAAAGCTTGTTCATCTTCTCAAAATTTCTTGGAGAAACCTCATCCAATATCTTCCTCAGCTCACAGTCTGTATTTGATCCAGATTTGGCTAATGCTTGCATAATATCATGCTCAATCCTCATAACTTCATCTTTCAGCTGATTTTGCGAAGATTCCCGCATTAGAAGATCTTTCTGTAGAAGATCTAGCTGTTCCGCTAGCTTATTGACACGAAGTTCATGCTCCTTCAGAGAAAGATTCTTTTCATCCAGTTCTTTTAAAAGCACCAAACACTGCATCTGCGCAGAAGCTGCACTTGCATCTGCAACAGCTTTACTTGCTGAAAGCTGTGACCGAAGATCATCCAACTCCTTAAGACACTGCATTGTAATTTAGAAGAGTAAATAAACAATCAATGCATGAAATACGATAGTCAATTTGAAGAATGGAGATGGCCAACTCGTTCCCAACAGGCTCCATTAAAATCTTACTCAATAAAATTTCCTTTTGCATCAGCTATTAACATTTGCAGAGACATGACAATCTAATATGCTACAGGATCAAAGTATCTTCCCAAAATCCATTTAATAATACAGACTAAATATGATACAGTCCAATAAGCACCAAAGATGATTAATTAGGCCGGTAAATTAACACATGCTACGAGCACCAAAAGCAGATTAACCTGATGGTGTATACAAGACCCATTTTTAAATAATCTTCTCACCACTTAAATTAAAAAGTTTAAGATGACAGGGATTTAAATAGCAGACAACTTTATCTAGACCCACGAACACTCACATTGACTGAAATCCCCCACAGTTCCTCAAGAGATTTGTTCCTTGAGGGTGAACTTCAATGTGAAGATAAGGTTAATGCAACAAGGAGTCTGCAAAACCCCACCACAAAAAGGGGCTTTCCACATTTTTTTTTTTGAGAAAAAAAGGGGCTTTCCACATTAATAGATACATTTGTGAGGGTGTGTGTAATTATATCAACCTTTTTAACTCACCTACCTCCTCTTGCATAAGCTATTTCTCATGGAATAAATCTACATATGTACACCAAGGAAAAGGATAAAGTGTCTCATGTACTGGAAATTAGAAAACAATAACAATAGAATTTTCGAATTTTTTTAACCTATTTTAACTATTTGAATATATGGGAAAAGATGTTAAAATTAAACATCACTGGACCCCAAAAAATGTAATTATTTCCCTGGACATGAATTGTTAAATGTGTAGATATTGGAAACAGGTAAGAGATGATATGATACAAATGCATCCAGGAAGGGAATATATACTTTGGGGTAATTTCAAGGAACAGTTACTGTAGCTATTAGCATATATGAGCAAATGGTTTCAAAATGCAATTTGCCAATTCATATACAAGATTCTAAAGTATACCCAATCAATTTGAGTATAAAAAGAGCCAGACAACCTTCTTGAACCATTCAAAACCACAATAAAGTAAAGTAAGACAACCATATAAAATAACAATCCTACACTTTGAAAATATTCCGGGTTACCCATAACAACAAACAAGAAAAGCCAAAAAGTCACCCCCCAAAAGATGAGTATCAGCCGTCTTACTAATGGATCTACTTCTGAACTTTGAAACCAACAAAAACCCTAAAACAATCAAAAAATGATTGATTAAAATAACACTATCAAATCAAACTCAATTAACAACCAAAGCTTCTTCCCACACACAGCTTCAACACTCACAATTAAGATTTGCAAACCAGAAGAAGCCCACAAGCAAATGAACACCCAATTGCAAAATGGATCGTAAAGTAACAACCTGCTCAGTAGAGGAGGCTGAAGCTTGGAGCTGCCCACTCTTTTCGTCTAAGCTCTTCTGCAACCTATTTATTTCCTCTTCCATTTTCTTCGCTTTACTCTCAGCTTCCTGTAATTCAAAAAAAAAAAAAAAAACCAAAAATTTATTTTCAAATCCAATAAATCTTGTCGAAAAGATCACATAACCTTTAACCCAAATCAAACAACCCAGTTAAGAAAATGAAAAGCAAAAAATAAAAATGGCACAATCTTAATATATCATTTCAAATCTACATGCCTGACGAGTTAGAGTTTCACGAACATATGACTGTTCCTGAGAAGCAAGGCGGCTGCGGACATCCTTGAGCTCCGCGGCAAGGGAAACCACGTTTCGCCGGAAACTCTGCTTCTTTTCAGTCAGATCCTTTAATAAAGGATCTATCTCCCTCTCTCTCACAGCTGTCGCCGCCGACGACGAAGATGAAGATGAAGATGAAGACGAAGACGGCCTCTCCGTCACCGTCAATGACATCACTTTAAAATCCCAGTGAAGAGAAAGAAAGCACAAAATCCTCCAAAACTTTCCCAGCTACAGAGAATCAATCAATAATTAATCCCTCCACAATAAAAATTAGTCCACATACAACTTGCCCCTCCTAAATTGAATGCTTAAGACTCTGCATGTGCCCACGTATAAACCCGCATTTATTTTTTGCTGACTATTTTAATAGTCGGAGAATTTTTTGAGAAGTTTTCTTGAAGCGTAGAATTAAATAGTAGTACTAATAATTATGGGAAAAAAATAAAATAATTATAAACTGGATGCCAGTCGTCAGTCCCAGTACTGTTCATTCAAATTTCAAACCAATTTGAATATCTCTTCCCCAAAAAAAAAAAAAACAAAGTCCGATGGAGTGTGAAACTCAATGACCCAGTCACGTTTAACTCAATCCGGATTAAGAGAAATACAACAACAAAGCTCTGATCGGAATTGAACCAACCCGGAAAGCTCAATCAATTTTCTTTTGATTGAGTGTCACTTAATTTAAGTAGAAATCAAACAAGAAAACCTACAAAAGAAGCCCAAAAGTTTGTTTTTTGAAAAATACTGAAACCTCAAAAGGGGCAAAAAAAAATAAAAAAGATGGAAGCTTTCCATGCACAGATATGGAGTTTCCTATACTGAACCATTAAGAGAGAAAAGGAAAATGGAGAAAATCACGCAAATTCCCAGTTCATGATTTTCTTTCAAAAAAACAGATTTCAATTTAAAAAATTTACAGCTTGATAAAAGAGTATTTTACTAATTTAGAGAAACAGAGGAAAAATTGGGTGTTTCGGGAGAGAAAGAAAGAGAGAGAAGTGACGAGGAAGATGATATAAGACAGACAAAATCAAGATGCGGATTTGTTACTATAACGACGTTATTAATTTCCAACCGTAGGATTAGAGGCAAAAGGCGAATCGAGCACGTTGATCAAGAGATGAGAGAATGATCGGGCGGTGGAGAAATGGAGGTGGTGCACGAGGTTTAGATGAGGCCTAATTAATTCTGTGACGCGAAACAAAATAATAATAATAGAGGGCGGAGGTTGGGAATATGCTGCTGAGGTGGAGGTTCGGAGTAAAACCGAGCCTGGGGCTTTGTGGAAATGACAAACTCCGTACCTGGTAGTCTGGTGGTGTGTGGGACCAGAAGTTTGGAGGGAGACTGGAGGGAATATGACCTAAGCGCGGCAAAATCTTAAATTTTCATCGAGGGTCGAGATTCTGCCACGTGGGCTTCATGCGCAGCGTTTCATGCCTTTCATGTCGGTCAAAGCCAGAATTTGGGGTGATTTGACTTTTTATTTGGAAATTTGAACCTCAAATTTGATAATGCTGTCTACTAATAATAATTTTATGTTTCTTTTTGCAAATTGAGGTTTTGTTTGTTAGTTTTTTTTATGGTATTTTTAAAATATTTAAATAACAATTGTCTTATCTCATCATATTTTTTATGTTTTTAATATATTTTTTTATATTTTTAATACAAAAAAATACCTAAAAATATATATTAAAAAAATAAAATACACATACCCTGCAATTTAAAGGGATATCGTCTGAAAAAAAAAATTGTAAAAAAAAACTATTTGAATACACCTTTCTCCACTCAGAAATCAAGCTAATCAAATTTAGATGGCTTGTTAACATTTAATCATAGTTTTAATCATGGCTTGTGAAATGCATGGAAGTTGTAGGAAAAATACCAACCATTATATGGATTTGTACTTCGTGATGTAGTAACTTTTAACTCTTCTGTCTAAACAGTTTTTCTATCTCTATTCCCGTTACCCTTCTTCCCCTATAATTTAATCGTCTAAATGTTTTCATTACTAGTAATAATCATAGTTTATGATATAAAGAATGAAGCAATAAGGAAGTGTAATGTGAACGTACAATTAAAAAATTAAAAAATAGTTGTTGTTTATTGTAAGATGGCTATGTGGGCCTACAACAAACAATTCATATATGACGAGTATTTTTATTTTTTTTTTTGTCACGAGTGATACTCGTAATTATTATATTAAAAAAATTTAAGTGTCCATTGACAAAGGGTTAAGTTACAATAATTGATGATACAACAAAATATTCTTACTACTTCCATTCACAAATAAATATCGCTTGAGAGATTTCACAAAATTTAAAAAGACAATAATTATCTTGTTAAAATATTGTCATGTCCTCATTACTCTTAATACAATTGTAATCCCAATAACATTAATACAATTCTACATTGAACATCATTACAGTTTCTAATATAAGGGTAATAATGGAAAAAAACTTGACAAAACATGCCTCGATTTATGAAACCGGCATCTATTTTTTAATACTCCCTCCGTCCCATAATTATTGTCCAGTTTGAGTTTTTATTTTTAGTTCAAATTGTACTAAAAATGAAATCTCAAACTGGACAACAATTTTAGGACAAAGGGAGTATTTAGTTTTTCTTGCAACAACGTCTATTTATGAATAGAAGGAATATCAAACATAATCACAATATATGAGAGACAAACTCAACACTTTATATAGCTTTAGACCCAACTAATTAAATTTCGTAACGATTTCGTGATTACGGGAAAACAAGTATTCCAGCTAATAAAATAATATGAAGATAACCAATATTACCAAAAAAAAAAAAAAAATCAACTACATGTGGTATAATTTACACTACATATCTACATCTAGATCCCAGATCAATAATGCGTAGACGATCTAGATCATTAGCAGATATTCTCCTTTTTTATTTACAGAATTTATGTACATTTTGATTGCCATCAATCACCATGAATTTTCTTCTATTTTGTCAGATCTGTCCATAAAACATGCTAAGTAAACAAAATAATAAAAAAATATCCCAAATAGAAAAATAAGACTTTCAAAATAAAATATTCTTCCGTCCCACAAAAATAGTTCAGTTTTAAAATGTACAATTATTTTTATTTTAATCAATTCATCTAGGCGCAACTCATTTTATATTCTAAACTTCCACTTTTACCTTTGTCTTCATTCCCGGTCATTCAAATGTCAACGCTGAAATGTTTCCTCTTCATTGCCGGAGAACGGATTATTACAGCCGCCCAATTCAGACTACAGTCAATCATTAAAGATGAATAAAATTACCACACTAAATTAGTTCATAAACACATTTATCGTACCTTCATTGTAATAGGCAAATCGATGTTGAATAGCTGGAAGTATTTCGTTCACATTATCGTCATCGTCCTCACGACCGATCTTCCGTCGTCGAAAGACATACTCCCTCCGTTCCATAATTATTGTCCAATTTTACTAAAATGAAATATTTTATTTTTAGTTAAACTTAACTATATTTTACCTTAAACAACCGAATATACCCCTACATAAGTAATTGTTTAACCACATAGATTTTATGGATAATGTTTTTTACTAAGGACAAATGTGTAACTTGATCCGTAAAAAGTCAAATTAGACAATAATTTTGGGACAAAATTTTGTTGACAAACTGGACAATAATTATGGGATGTGGGGAGTATTATTTTTCTTTTATTTTATTTTCTTTTTTGTTTCCTTTTCTTTGGGTTTATACTTAACTAGGAGAAAAAAAATTACTTATTGGAAGAATGAGCGTAGCATATCAATTGGGCCTTGAAGGAGTTACTAGTGTTTGTGGCGGCGGCGGTAAGCCCTTTCCTTTGAAGAATGAGCGTAGCAGATCAATTGACGGGTGGATTGTTCCAAGGCTACTTTAGTCATTTAATAGAATTTAATTTTGATTTTCCGGATTATTTTTTGGGGACAAGATTTTTTTTATCAAACTGCACTATTTTTGTGAGACGGAGGGAGTAATAAAACTTCCCTCCAATAAGATAACAAACAATAGAAAATCAAATCAAAATTAAATAGTTGAGTTTTAACGAGAACAGTACGAGAGGAATGAGAAAAAAAAAGAAAATGAGAGACAAAATGTAGTATCTTGTCAAAAAAAAAAAAAAAGTAAGCAAACACTATCAGACTCTACTTGAATTGTGAATCGTGTCTTGCCCTTTAACCGCGAGGTTGAGGGTTCGATTCCTACCGCGCGGGAAGCAGGCAGCTGAATAAGGAAACATATACCTGACTAGCAGCCAGATTAAGCAGGCAGGAGGCCTGCCATCATCGAACACAGAGGACCAGACAGTCCGAGCAAGAGGTGCACGCAAGTAGAGTCTCCCCCTAGTAGTACTACCCCCTTCCCCAGTAGGCTTTATCCCTGTTATAATAACCTATGTGCCTCTAAAGCACCAATAGGTGCGGCCTCAAAAAAAAAAAATTTGTGTACTCAAGATACTCTAAACACGCGTTTATTATGTGAACTCTCGAAAAAAATACTTTTATATAATTATTTTATTATTTTTTCTCACTAATCGCCACCTTATTGACCGCCATCTTTCATAGTCACAGTGGCGGCGCTATCACCGGCAACCGCCGGTCGACGGTAGTTTGGCGGTGATGCCGCCCCTACATTGATTATTGGCGATAGTAATGGTGGTTAACAAAATAATTTTTATCCAAATGTGATTTTAAAATCAATTTCAAAACTTATCTCGAAGACACAACTCAAATCTATAATATATATTATTATACTAAGAGAGAAACCAGAGAGAGAAAATAAAAAATAATTCTAAAGGTGACACATAGGATAATCCTATGTGTCATTTTTCTAATAGTTGAGTCAAAAAATATTTACAACAATCATACTAATAGACTTTCAAATTTTATGTAAATAAAGTTTTATCAAATGGCACTTAAAACTATAGTTTAAAATAAGAAAATAAAAATTAATTAAATTTAATGGACGTGATTAATGAACATTAATGCACCAGAATTATTCCCTCCCCAAAACAATCCCCAAAATTACTACTGGACTCATTTAATTAATCTCTCTCAAAAAAAAATCTCCCTCCCAATAATGTAAATCAATAAACTACAATTCAAAAAAAAAAAAACCAATCATTCAACATTAATGTTATCTTTAAAATCTTCTCCAAAAAACATGACCCCGTATTTTTTGCTAATAAAAAAGAAAAAAATAGGTACAAAACTTGCCTTCAATTATTACTAAAATGATGAGATTTAACTATAATTAATTGTTATCTTTTAAATTTTAAACCAATGTATTTATTTGTGTGATATCATATCTACCCAAATAAATATAATTTTTCCTTAATAATATCTCAAAAATTGTTATAAACTTTATCTTTATTACTGAAATTTTGGATAATCAATTATCATCAATCCCAAAACAACAGGAAATCCAAAGATGAAAGGGCAAAAATTTTAACCCTACAGTTGGTTTGTTGTTCTGAAAGCGATAAAGTAATAGTGGGTCGATCGTGTGGCATGGGAGGTAATGGTTAGTTAAGGTTATATATGATTTTTTTTTTCCCGTATGTTCTTCTGCAAAATGATGTTTTAGGGTTCTTTTTTAGACGTTACTAAATTTATATTTTCTTCACCCATAATTTCATAATTTCATTAATTATTATTTTCTATTGTCATAGGAAAAAGGGATTAAAGGGCAAAAATTTTAACTCTACAATTGGTTTGTTCCTCTAAAATATTAAATATTGGGCCAAACAGTATCATAAAATCTTTAATTACAACAAAATAACTATAAAAATTTTGAACTTCATACTTCAGTCACATATAATCTACCATCTACTATTGATAATTACTTCATTATGTATTTTACGTGTACAATCATTTTATCTTTTCATTCAATATGTAATCTTAATACAATATTATTTATTTTACTCTGCTTATGAATGTTATTGTCCAGTTCTTCTCCTTCAATAAAAATCAAGTGAACACTTGCATTTCAAATGATATGCATTATTTTATCTTTACAATTACGTCTTTATTTAATATTAGTCGTGTAATGTATCTTAATATGGACTCCAAATACATTTTACACTTTTTATATTTTTTGTTGATTTTTTATAATGTATATAAATAAACCCCGCGCATCGGGCGGGTTTAACATCTAGTACACAAAAATACAAATATACAAACTAAAACAACAATCTAAACAACAGATAATTTCTTTAATTGCTTGTGATGATCGTAAAATCTAGAAAGTCAGTAACGTTGTACTACTACTAAGTACTAATAATAAAGATGAATAATTAATTTACTTTTTAAAAAATTGTGAACACGGTGAATCTAAACATATTTTAAGAGATATCTAAGACTAAAAGAATATTAATATGTTTTTTCCAAATAAACTGGCTAACAGCCTAAAACACATTAACACGTTTCCAAAACACCATAGTACTTAAGAAAGCGGGTTAAGACCTCCTGCGAAGCTGTGACTAAGGGGTTGATTGTGATTCTATCCTTTGAGTAGAAAGAACATGACAACTTGATCCCACATATTTTGAGAAATTTATGGGGTTTTTGTAATCCCCAACCCAACAATCAATACAATTTGATTACCAAAATTATTCAAGGGCGAATAACCTGTACTTTAATGGAGGATTTCTAGCAATTAATGACCTAATAATTGTAAAAAAAATTTACTCATGTGATCCATTGAATAATCGAAAATCAAATAATGAACCAGAAAGTATTATAACCTCTGATATAGTATAACATTTTTTTTAATCTAATCCTTATCCAAAAAAAGTCTCCAACTTAATGTTGTATTGTTGTATATCTATCTACTAGTAATGTCTGGTCGCGCAACACGCGACCCTGGCCCAATATATCTGTAGATCTTAGAAATGTTTGTATCTGAAAAAAAAAATATTTTACATTTGGCCCGGTACGTTTTAGAAATGTTTGAAGATTTTAGAAATGTTTTATAAGTGTTACTTCTTAAATATAAATAAACTTGATTAAATATATGCAGAACTAAAATCATACAAAAATTCTAGGCTAACTAACCATATAATAAATCATATCATATTACCTGACAACAGCTACGGTAACTGTAATGGATGGACGCATAAAAATAATAGTAATAACACTATTCTTGAAATAAAAAATAATAAAAGCCAAACAAATGATCTGTGGAAATAAAATTATTTAAAGTTTAATACCTGTAATTGCACCACCACAACGGCCGACAAGATCAATGACAATTTTTTTTTCCTTTGTATTTAAAAAATATATGTCTTGAAGTAAATGCTAGACAAAATATAAAAGCATCCTAATTTTTTTTTTTTGGCGAAAATAGGATGTGGAGGTGGATTTGGACTGCATTTGCTTTTTAAGTCTAGGAGATGTGGAAATAAAAATTTATTTTAAAAATATGATGTGGAAATGCCACATGGCAAATGGTGGTACTTTCTCTTAAGTGTGGTTTTTGTTTCTAATATAGTAAGATATATACTAGTGATGTCTGGTTGCGCATTTGCGCGACCCTGACCCAATATATCTGTAGATCTTAGAAATGCTTGTATCTGAAAAAAATATTTTGTATTTTGACTGATATATTTTAGAAATATTTTAGTGATCACAGAAATGTTTGTATTTGGCATAAAAAGAAATTGCATTTGGCCCGGTACATTTTAGAAATGTTTCAAGATGTTAGAAATGTTTTATAAGTGTTACTACTTAAATATAAATAAACTTGATCAAACATATATATTCAAGTAAATGCTAGACAAAATATAAAAGTATCCTAATAAATTTAAATATTAGTAAGATAATTTATTGATGTTCTCCATTGGCGGTGCCAAATCAATACTTAGTTTTGGAGATTTATAATAGCTTTGTAGTAAGTTTCCTCCAAAGGGTATACACTTAATTGTTGGAACTATTTCTTCCAAAAGTTTATAGGTAGTAAAATATCAAAAATATGATTTTGAAACTTGTTAATTGTTGAAACTGGTTGATCACAAATATCAGATGAAAATAATATAAATTTGCATAGGTTTCAAGTTATATAAAAAAAGAGCTCACCTTACGACAAATAAAAAAAAGAAAGAAAGTAAAAGATAGCCCATTAAAAATTGGTAAATTTACTTTTTTTCTATAGGTAAAAAATGATATATAAAAACACAAATAAACGTAGAAACATCATTTCTTCCCTCTCCACCTCAAATTCATAAAAGGCTTCCCCATAAATTAGTTTGAAAAAGCGACCTGAACTATTTATATGATGAGGAACTAAAAAAAGTCCAAAGGTCAAATCCAAAAAAATATATTCTTGAAAGCTCGAACACAAAACGAAAAAACGCACTTCATTTGCAAATAAAATAAAATAATAATAATAATAATTGGTCAACTGGGAGTATGAAACAAAATCAAAAGCTATTAAACAAAGAAAAAACACACTTCATAACTGACTATATACGAAAAAAACCCGAGACTCCATAATTAAAAAAAGAAAACCACTCTAATTGAATGAAACATAAAAAAAGAAATTTAAAAAACCACACTTTGTAACAAAAATCCAATTAATCAATTCAATCCAAACAGAACTAAAATCATACAAAAATTCTAGGCTAACTAACCATATAAGAAATCACATCATATTACCTGACAACGGCTACAGTAGCTGTATCGGATGGACGCATAAAAATAATAGTAATAACACTATTCTTAAATGGGAAAAAAATAATAAAAGTGAAACAAATGATCTGTGGAAATAAAATCATTTAAATTTTAATACATGTAATGGCACCAGCACAAATGCCGAAGCAAGATCAATGAGAATATTTTTTTTTTTCCTTTGTGTTTATATAGAGAGATAAAGAGAATAATTTTTAAAGTCAAAATTTTATCCGATTAGGATGTAGTTGATCATCACTAATAAAAAGATTGAACATGTTAATAGGAAAGGAATATATTTCACCACATATTCTTAATTGATAATTGATGAGGAATTTGTTTTTTATTTTGTATTGTGGAGAAGATATTGATTAGGGAGTCGATTGTCGTGGAGATGGGGATAAGGATTTGGGTTTTAATGAATCCGGGGTTTTTTTTTGGCGAAAATAGGAGGTGGAGGTGGATTTGGACTGCATTTGCCTTTTAAGTCTAGGAGATATGTAAATAAAATTTATTTTAAAAATATGGCGTGGAAATGCCACATGGCAAATGGTGGTACTTTCTCTTAAGTGTGGTTTTTGTTTCTAATATAGTAAGATATATATATATATATATTCTGTTAAAACAATAGTCCAAGAGAAAAAAAAAGGTTTATGTGTCGCGCTCTCATACATCTGTTTCCCGCCCAATCTAAACGACGTCGTTTTGTAAAAAAACAAAAAAACTTTTCCTCCCACATAATTATATTGAAACTTTGAATCCATTTCTTTATAAGGAAAAAATATGATAGACTTTCCTATTGATTGTCCGAAAACAAAATCTTTGACCAAATAAAAAATATAAAACAATCAGAATCATAACATTAATATGCATTTATTCTGAATGATCTCTTAATCAACAATGAAGTTGGTTTACTGAAAGAAATCATTTCTCCGTAAAAATTAGCTCATTCTATTTTCAGATAGAGAAATTTTAATTATGTGTAATTAAATATTTTATTCTCAGAAAAAAACCGAATTTCACGAGTAAAATTACGAAAATAACAAATGAAATATATTTTTTACATTCAAATTAAATCACTATAATGCCAATCATTTTTTTCATTAAAAAAATTAAAATTTCGCTAGTAAAATGACTAGAAAATCCAAGTAAGGCATTCTTCTTATTTGAAAATCAATTATTGTAATATCCATCTTATTAAAAACATGTTAAAATCTAATGGATAAAACTACGAAAAAAAATTCAAGAGAAACAATTTTCTTATATTTAAGCTCAAATAAATTTAAATTCTAATAATTCCAATACCACTTAATTTTCACATTGTCTTTTTTTACCTCATTTTTTATTGTTTACTTTTTCTTTGTATTATCCTTTTTTCTTTAGATTTTATTTTATAATCAACCATTAATCGAGTAATTTGTATTTTTTTCACAACTAATAATTAGTTTTATATATCCCGTATAACGCACGAGAGAGAACCTAGTTCACTTAATTAATAAATGACAACCAATATAATAACACACTGATCTTTTTCCCGTTCTAGTTTTTTTTTTAAGGTGAATTATATTGATCAGACTGAACAAAATCCATTTACATAGTTTTGTCTTTACTCTTTCTGTCTACCAGCTACTTATTTGCTATATATATATATATATCTCAATTCCAAGTTTTTTCAAATAATCTAAGTTAGCTGCCTTAAGCTTCTTACAAGTCTGTTGCACTTTCTAACTAAGTTCACGTTTGATATCTTTACTTCTGTCTTCTGCTAGTCTGTTTTTGGGTAAATCTGCGTGCATTCCTTTCTAACCATACATCCGCACAAGCCACAAGAACTGTACTCAACATCTTCTGTTTCAGATGCTGATACTTGTAACCATTCCATAATGTGCTGATCAACTACTTCAATTGCTTCTGTCTTAGTCTAATTTCCATCCATTCCAGCAAATCATTCAACAGCCGTTGTGCATAAGTACAATTAAAATACATATGTGTACCTGATTTCTCTGTATCCTCCTCATACATCAACCAATTCCTATCATCCACTCTGATATTCATCTTCAGTAACCTGTCTCCAGTTCTAGTTATACTACATTTAATTTTTTTTAGTCTATAAGCGATTGAATATTTCATTCTGTCTTGATTATAAATTATATTCACTCCGTGTGTACAAATTTGAAAACTCAATGTGAACTATTTTTTTAAGACGGAAGTAATAATAATACAAATTTGACTTATATTTGTATTTAATTTATTCCTTATATTTTTAGGATTTGCCTTTTTAAGGATTTGCCCTGTTCTTAGAGAAAACACAATTGGAATTCGGAAACCTACTACATCTAGTAAAAGTGGTTATGGTAACATGGTAAGTTTACATTGGGACGTATATAATATAAATTGGTTCAAATTCCTCTCTTTTTTTTTTCTTGTTTGTGTGAGTGAGACGACCAAGGCAGTCTTTTGTACGTCAATTGCCCGCTAAGTATACAGATACCAAAGACGACTACGGGTGGACTTCTTACTTTCCAACCACTCATTCGCACCCTTTTTCTTCCCCAATTTTCATGTATAAATTAATCCCTACTCTCCCTTGAATCTATATTATCACCCCATGAATCTCTTCACCTGCCCAATACCAAATCCTGCGCCTTTTCACGGTCACTAGATTCATCCAAAGTTGTGTGAAAACTCCCGGTGATTACTGTAGTGTAATGTAATTGGGTTCGAGTGATTTGTTATAGAAAATGTAAAAATAAGATAAAGGTTTGATCTTTGTGAATAATTAGGATTTGGGTTTCTTTTAGTTCGTAATAATGGGTGGGGCTGGAGGAAACGGCGGAGCAGAGATGATGGGTATGGCGGAAGCCCAGTATTCGACGGCGAAGATATCGGTGTGGTGGGATATAGAGAATTGTCAAGTACCCAAGGGTTCCGAACCCCATATGATCGCTCAGAATATAAGCTCTGCTTTAGTCAAGATGAATTACTGTGGACCGGTTTCTATATCTGCTTATGGTGATACGACTAGAATTAGTAATAGTATTCAGCAGGCACTCAATAGTACCGGAATTGCACTCAACCACGTTCCTGCAGGTAAATCTTGCTGAGATCTGATGGAAATTTCCTTTTCTTGTTGGACATTTTGTGCATCGCTCTATGGGTAATTTGATTGTGTGAACTTTTTTGTAATGTTTGTAAGTTTTGGGATTTGTGATTTGCATATGATGTTATGATCTTGATTTTCTTCCGAGTCAAATTGATCTTTTGAGTTGTTGAAGGGGTGATGAGGATCTCGACTCTCGAGGGTGTGGATCACTGTGTCTGTTGGTCTTATCTGATTGTATGTTTATTTGTATTTTTTTAAAAATTCTTATTTGAGATGCAACTTGTTTTTTTTGATCATAAGACATGGGAAGAGTAAGAGGACTGTGGATCTTACTGAAATGTTTGATGTTTTTTTCCCAACTGTGCTGTTCTTGTGAATTTAGTTTAGATGTTGCTATTTTGGTCTTTCTCTCTATTGGATTGTAGACTTAAAATGTGTGTTGATAAATTGGCCTAGTGATGTGATCTTTTGCCGCTACCTTCTGCTCTTTGGACTTCTCGTTTACTATTTTCAGCTCTCAAAATTCTCAAAAGTCATCCATTCTTTCAATCTGTTTCTGTTTTATTTCATCCCATTCCTCTTTTCACTGTGTTTGAAAAGAGTGGATTGCATTCTTCTCATGTGTTGTTCTTTTCTATTCTGGAGTATCATGCATTTATGCTGTTAGAACTTTCAGGAAGCCTTTAGAGCTGATATTGCGGAAGTTTGTGTCTGCTATAGTTGTATTGTTCATGCATATTGAAAATCCTGTATAGTTCTTAGTGTGGATCATTCTTCTATTTTTGTACAATGTCAACAAGGTTGACAATTGTTTATATAAAACCCTGGTGTTATTTCCTGTCTGGATTTATGTTCAGTACAACTGTTCTACGACAAATTTACAGCATTTTTAATGTTGAATTGTGGTTAATTTTTTGGTAATTTTTCACGTATCTGATGGGTAAACTGTTCCATAGGAAGTTTTGTAATTACTTGTGAATGCCGACCTTTTGACTTGTGCTATGTGTTTTTTGGGAACTTGGTTTTCAGTGTCTCGATCATTGAGAAAGTTTCTTCCTGTTTTTGGTTCAATTTCCTGCTAAGTTAATGTGGTAACTAAACATAGGTACTTATAACTTTTGGTTCCGTTGCAGGCGTCAAAGATGCAAGTGACAAGAAGATTCTAGTAGATATGTTGTTTTGGGCCGTAGATAATCCTGCACCGGCCAACTATCTTTTAATTTCCGGTGATCGAGATTTTTCTAATGCTCTCCACCAACTGCGCATGCGAAGATATAATATACTTTTGGCACAACCTCAAAAAGCGTCGGTTCCTCTTCTTGCTGCAGCAAAAAGTGTATGGCTATGGACTAGTCTTGTGGTTGGTGGATCTCCACTTACAAGTAGTGAAACATCTCAAATTGTAAATAGCAGCTCTGCACCTCATAGTTCTGAGAAGTTACATGTTCCAGGTACAGATCAACTTCAGCTTAACCAATCTGAGGATTACTTTTATGACAATGCCCATATGGGAAACCCAAGGTACCCTAATATGGGAAGGGGGGCTGATTTAAAAAACAAAGGAAGACCAGTAAGGAGAACCTTTACCCAACCAACTACGTCGAGAACTTCAAGCTCAGTTATTGGGACTCAAGATGATCACAACACTGGAAGCCCACATAAATTAGGATATGGGCATTCTAAATCATTCAATGATTCACAGGAGTTTTCTGGCAGTCAGAATTCCAAAGTTTCGGTAGATAGACCAGACCTTTTTGTAAACAATGGCGGTGGTCCTCAAGGTTATCAAAATCACTATCCTACCCAAGTTAGGCCAAATGTCCTTCCATCACAACCTGGATTTCCTCCAGGTAACTTTTTACCGCACAATATGCAGAATCCTTCTAATGTAATGCCTCTCCGACCTGATGTTTCTAATTTTACTCCTGGACCATTTACATCTGTGCCTGATATTGGAAAGTTGCACATTTCTGAATACCCTAATAATGGTCCGAAGCATTCTATGTGGAATGGAGAAGTTAGAAAAACCTCTATGACTGAATCTACCAATGGTACTACCTTATACGGGTCTCAAAGAGGGAAAAATGGTCACAAGAAACCGGCCAGCCACCATGATAATCATGGGAATAGACAGCCGAACATTAACCAACAGATTCCCCCTCCGCCACCATCTGTCTCCGAAATTAGCACTGGTATGTCTGGAAGTGGGGTTTGGGGAACTCCAGGATGTCCTAAACCTCCTGAATATGTTCAAGGACTTATCGGGGTTATTTTACTTGCGTTGAACACACTAAAAACTCAAAAAATTGTTCCTACCATCGAAAATATTACTGATTGCATTCGATATGGAGATCCCAAACATCGGAACACTGATGTCGGGAAAGCTCTCGACTGTGCTGTTGAACAACAGCTGGTAGTTAAGAAGAACTTAGGTCCTTTGATGCTGTATGTTGGTAAGAATGAGAAGCTCTGGAGCTGTGTGAATGAAAAGGATGTTAATGCAAAGCAATTTCCAAAATCAACATGGGATGAAATTCAGAAATTTCTGTCATCATCTTCTGGACGGTCTTCAATACTAGCCTCCCAATGCAGGTTTGTTAAGAGACCTTAGGTGATAGGATTTCTTGTTACTTTATGTATGTACCGTCATTTATGTATTTTTAGGTTCTATTGTTTAGCTTTTGGTTTGGATATGGTAATGGAACTTTGATTTACTTCAACCTTGCCATCTGCTGGACAGGTATGAAGCAGCTATGATTATACAGAGAGAGTGCCTAAAAGAATTTGTTTTGGGAGAAGTTTTACAGATTTTGAATATGGTAATCAACATGAAAAGATGGATGACACATCACCAATCAGGATGGCAACCTGTTAGGATTGTTCTTGCAGAGAAACCCGACCCTGGGGTGGCTGCTGCCGTAGCATCTTGTTGAACAAGTTACGGAAGGGGAGGGAAAGAGTCTTGTGTCTCTTACGTGTGTTCCTCCCCAAGTATGTAAGGCAACTTTAAATAGCTGCCTTGAATTTAGTAGTTGATAGTATCTTTGGGTCCGAGGATGGTCTGCGGTTGGATTACGTTGCTTTGCTCCTGGTCGTTAGGCAAATGAGTTTTGCTTGAGTGATTTCTTTGGTTAGTTAACGAATCTGTGGAGGAGTCTTTAGGCAAATGAGTTTGGCTTCGAGAGAGTTTGTTGGTAAAGTAACAAATCTATGGAGGATGTGGTTCTTGGTTACTGGACAAGTTAGTATTGCGGCAGAAGGTGTGAAATTGTTTGCTAAATGATTTCAAGCTTCTGGCTGTTGTTTTTTTTTTATCAGTTTGCGATCGATTAAAAACCGATGATACTCGATGGAGTTGCTGAACTTGGTAGTTGTTGAAGCTCTTTTGAAAGGAACTCGGGTGTATTGTATTTGGAATTGAAGTGGGAAGACTATTATAAAGTACAAAGGCTTTTGGGAATCACTTACCTGATAACAGAGATTTATGTATGTGGAACTTATTAAGGGAGAAGATATCATTGGTTACTTGTCGTCATGGAAATGCATGACGATATGAAATGGTATTCTACGGTATTTGGATCAAGGAAGGACTAAATATTCATAAAATTCGAATGATCTAGACGATATTACTGAAGAAGAAGACCTTTTTAGAAGCCTGGGTATTCAACATAGCATCTAAAATCTTTTGCGGATGAAGTTAAGCTCTTGCAACTGAACAACTTATCGATAGCCAACTGACGTTACATGAAGTTGATACCGGAATGTTCAACCATAAGTTGCAAATCTTACTAATCATCGGGGATACAGCAATTGAATGTTGGATCATCGGTAAGTCAGTGGCGCCAATGGTACTGTTTATGTACAGAATAGTCAGTGGCGCCAATGGTACTGTTTATGTACAGAATAGTTAAAGCAATTTCGATCAATGTTTTTCTATCCTATATGATAATGCTGCCATGCTGGTTTGAAAGGCTACGAAAGTATTAACTGACCTGTCTATGGAATGCTGGACATGAATTTGGGCAGTATCTGCTAGCAACCTGCCCTCTCTGTATCTTAGTTGCTATCATAAATATGATGTGATTGTGTCCATTGTTAGCTCCTGTTTTTTTGTTACAATAAAAGTTTTATGTTATTGAAAATTTTGGATTTTGGAAGTGTGTTTCCTAAGTTATGTGGGATTGTATGTTTGATTAAGCTGGTGCAATGAATTTAGGTTGGCTCCTTCTTCAGTTGGTGTTGGTGTATTGGTTTGAAAGATTTAGGTTATGGTTGAAGATCCGTCTTTCTGTCTATGATACAACAGGACTAAACAAGACTAAAGGGTCAAATGTGGTGTTAACCAATACGTATTCGCAGATGTGAACTTTTATATGTTGGAATCTGTTGAGCTTTTGGGATCATCATATGCTTTAAACGTGTTCTTGGCACTCTTGTACCTGTCATAGGTGGTAGTCCAGACAAGAATCGAATCTCATTCCTAGATTTCAACATTTCCCTCTGGTTTTTCTTTTATCAACTTGTATCTAAATAGAACGTGGTTTATTTTATTTCAAACTTTAACCAATTTTACTTATCATTTTCACATATTTGTAGTAACATGAAAAGTCAGAACCACTAACTTTGTAAAACTAGTACTTCTGAAATAATCATTTAATTTGGATTTTCATTTTTAGTAGAAATTATAGTGAAAGTGAAAATTCAAACATGACAGGCAGCTGACATTAGAGAGTTAGCTTCTACACACCCAAATCAATTCACATCCATTATCAAATTCGGAGCCACACCCAATTACTTCAACACTCACTATTTCTGACTTGGGGAGGAAAGTGAGGCGTCCTCTTGAGGAGCGAAACTTCTTTGCTAGCATTGTCGTTCTTTTGGAGACGGCAAATCGAACCCGAATTATACAGAGAAGACTGCAAGAGCAAGACAAGTTGGGAGCTGCTGCATGGGAGATTATCACAAACCAGGTCCCATGGCTTTGCAAACGGAGGCAATGGCGTTCCTACGAGGACTTCAAATGAGTGGACAAGGACTTAAAAAAAAAAAAAAAAACTCCTTTTTATAACAACAAAGTAGACAAGTCAAACATAGAGATGAGATGGAAAAAAGAGAGGAAAGACAATTGTGGAGGGAGAATTTTGATGAAACAAATACTTGTGGCTATTTGAAATTTAGGTGGCAAATCCACTCATGGTTGATTGCATCTATCAACAAATTAAGCGACAAAAAGACTTACAAATTCATATGTCTTTTAGCTCTTCTGTGATATGTGTTTATCTAAGACAATCTTGCTAAAGGAATACTAGCATCCAATTGAGTTCATCATCTCCATTAATGGAAGTGAATTTCAGCACCCAAACAGGAAAGGATAACAAGAGGAGTAAAACTCACCTTTGGTTAAAAAACAATGAGGACTTAAAGGAAAATATTAAATATATGAAGGACGAAAAAAGAAATTTCTGTACGTCCATTTTCGGGCAAAGGGGCAAGAAAATTCACCACCATGGACACCATGCCGATGTAATTCGCAGAATGGAACGATCGACTTATACTGTTGACTACTTGATAACCACAAATCTGGAATTCTTCTCGGAGAAATCGAAAACCGAAGTCTAATCAGGCAATCCCACAATCTTTTTCCGTTGGATTTCTTGCGCAGTCGACTTGGAGCAGCTACTGGTTTAGAATTTTGGCAGAAAAGAAAGAACTCCATCCAGGTCAGAAGCTTTTTCCCCGTTCCTCATAACTCCTGTAGTTTGTTGAATGGCAGTAAAGCTTTCATCTTTGACATTGTTAAGGAGAATTTCCAAAAGGGTCTGTTTGCAAACATCTTTTTCTTCAATTTCGTGTGCAAATACCATTCATATTGACCCAGAAACTGATAAGGACCTCCCAAATGGTTTCGATTTTGAGTCAAAGATTGAATTTTTGAGGAATAAACTTCACCCGGAGAGCTTGGTCCATGTCTTGGATTCAACAACTGATGTAAATTCTTCGTTGAAACTGTTCAAATGGGCTTCTCTTCAAAAGAAATTTGAGCATAACGTAAAGACATACTATTTAATGATTTTGAAACTAGGTATGGCTGGAGATGTGGAGGAAATGGAATGTTTTTGTAATGAACTGATAAAGGAAAAGCATTCAGGTTTTGATAGTGCTCTCTCGACTGTGATAGATACTTTCGGTAAAAATTATAGGTTTGATGAGGCTTTAAGAGTTCTTGCGTGTTTAAATTCTAGTAGTATTAAGCCTTCAATTGGCGTATTCAATGGCTTAATGGGTGCACTCGTCCAGGGGAAAAGGGACTTTAAAGATGTACTATTTGTCTATAAGGAAATGGTAAAAGTAGGAATTCTTCCAAATGTGGAAACTTTAAATTACTTGTTGGAGGCATTATTTGAAGATGATAGAGTTGATACAGCTGTGGATCAGTATAGAAGAATGAATAAGAAAGGGTGTAGCCCTAATAGCAGGACATTTGAGGTTGTTATTGGTGGTCTTATTGCTAAGGAAAGAGTAGATGAATCCTTGGGTATCTTAGATGAAATGCTAGAACACGAGTGTGAGGTGGACATGGGATTTTATGATCGAATAACACCTTCACTTTGTTTGATGAATAAACATGTAGCCATACTGAGGTTAATTGCAATGATGAAAAGTTCAAAAGTTTTTCCAAATTCGTCTACGTACAGAGTGATGATTCAGTGCTTATGTAGGAATCTTTGTGTAGATGATGCAGTTAGCCTTTTCGAGGTGATGGTGAGTGGTGGAGTATCTCCAGATAATGATACATACAAGGATATAATAGATGGGTTATGCAAATTAAATAAATTTAGTGAAGCCAAGAAGATTTTGTTAGAGAATAATGTAGAGATATCTTGTCCCTTTAATCTACTTCTTGGAGCCTACTGTAAGGTTGGTGATCTTGCTGCTGCTAAAGATCTGTTTGATGAAATGTTCGACAGGGGTTTAACTGATAGGCTGTCCTGGAATTTGCTTATTTTGTGCCTTGGTGAGACTGGTAGGATTAAGGAAGCCTCGGAAGTTCTTTGTAGAATGATTATTGCTTCCTTTGTTCCCAACTCTGCTACTTACTCCGCTCTTATTATGGGAAAGTGCAAACATGATGAACTTGGAGATGCCTTACTGTTATTCCATCAGATCAAAAGCAAGGGTCAGGTTTTGGAATCTGCATCTTACGCCGAACTTGTTAAATGTCTTTCTCTGAAGGGAAAGATTCAAGAGGCTGCTGAAGTGTTTTGCTATATGTCAAGCAAGAAAATTTGTTTGCAGTCTTCCATTTTTGATTTACTGATTAAGGGGGTATGTGAAACGGAAGAGTTCAACTGTGCAATGAGGTTCCTCATTCTTGCTGATTATTCAGGATCATCCATTTCCTCTGCTACTTATATTAGAATGATGAGGTGTTTGTTGAAGTTTGGGAAGCTAGATCATCTTTTGATGGTTTTATCCAGGATGATTGTAGATGGTTGTCCGATCGAGGAAGACGCGTATTGCATTTTTGTGCAATGTAAGAGTGCAACCAATAGTCCAGAGCAGTGCACTAAATTTTTAAATCTGATGCTGAACAAGGGTTTGTTACCTGATTCAGAAACAGTAACTAGCGTATTGTCTTGTTTGTCCAAACACTCACAACTCCACATGATTTTGTGGACGATAGATAAACTCATCTCTTGTTCTGATGTTCTAAATTCACTAACATACAATATGCTAGTCAGCGGCCTATGTAAAGAAGGATATAGAGATGTAGCCTGTCGCATGCTGGATGTAATGTTGGGTAAGGGATGGATTCCGAACGCTGAAACTCACCAGTTACTGTTGGGTTCTGATCCTGTTGAAAAATCCGAACTGCAAACTAATGTGGATGAATTCCCCCCTACCTCACACGATGAGGTTAGCTGCATTCTTGCGGAGGCTTTGGCTCAGACCTGATGAGGGCTAAAAGTCTACAGTTTTGGTGGGTTTTTGTTGAAGATGAGGAATCATAACTGGAAACTTGTGCTGAAGCAAAACTATTGCGTCACAAGATGATGAGCCGATGAGCTTTGCACAACACTGGGGAAACCCCGATGAGTTTTTTTTTTTTTTTTTTGGTGAAACCAAATAAGGTTTACACTGGCTGGTTATTATAAAGTAAAAACAAGGTCAGACTATTGGTCCAATGACTGATTGCGTCGAATTGAATTCTGACAGTGCCCAGAAGACTCAGCACGGGTTCGTACTAGAATAACATCACAGAGGTCTTGGCCGCTGAGTACACACCTTTTGGTGTTGTAGGGATCCTGGGAAAACTTTCGTTTTTGACTTGGTAAGGCTGGTTCATGCTCCATCTGTCTCGTAACTGTTAACTGTGGGGACTAATTGGGGATGGCTTGTGTCTACTTTGCTGACACATTACTTGGTAGGAGTATGCATATGCACACTACATAATTTTAGAGACATTTCAGACAATTTTAGGATACAATGTAGGCTATGGCCAATCAGTTTGATATTATGAATATCAAAGAACACATTCAAGTTTGCTTTTTGGCGTGGAAGTTAAACAAAGTAATGGAAGATGAGATTTCACTTGGCGAACCTTGCACAGAGACAACTGGATAAATCGCGCCTGACTTGTCTATTCCATTTGGTAACATATCAACTAGAAAGAAGCAAAGTTTCCCTATTTACAAAAACTCATAAGTACTAGCACATTGTGGAACGTGAGAAAGCATAGGAAAGTCCAGATATGATGGCCGGAAAAACAATGATTTGCGTTTGAAGACACACATCACACACACAAATAGGATGCAGGAACACATCAAAAGTACAGTATATAAGGCCATTTCATTCGCGAACAAACAAAGATTCGGAACATTATGAGTCATCTCTGCAATTCCCTACAGGAAGACTTGATCTAGAATGACCAAATAAACGGATTGAAATGACCAAATAAACGGATAGAATCCGAGCTATAGAAGTTCTCACATGCATAGTTCAGATTCAATCTCTTTGATCATTCAGCAACTAATAATGCCCAGATACATTGCTATTCAGCTTCACAGGCTGGGAAAACTATATAGTATTACAGTTTCTCTACTTTGACAACTGCACTCATTTCCGGTCTCCTATTTTCTTCAATATCCATTGGAACAGCATCATTCAAAGGCCGCGCTAAACCAACATTTGCCGGATTAGGTTCACCCCTGACGAATCTTACATCTTTCAGCTCCACCGCATTCAATGCAGCCAAAATGTCCCCGGAACTGTCTCCCCTCATCACAGGAGCAGGATTCGAACGTCCAACTGCGCCGTTACTACTTCCATTCCCAACTCGGGCTCCAACACCGGAGTTGCTTTTCGAATTCTCCTTTTTCGCAACCAAAAGCGCCACCCGTTCCAATGCCGCTCTAGCTCGTTTCCTGGTGCTTGCAGCCTCCATTGCTCTCTGCTCCGCCGTGGCTCTGGCTGCCATTGCCGCCTTACTCATGGAATCCGCAGAAATCTCGGCGGCCGCCAACAGAACCTTGGCGTTCCACTCATCAATTACCCTGTATTCCCCACTGGCTCCGTCATTAATCATTCCAGCGGCAGCCGCCGGATTCTCAACGATCAAATTCTTCACTTTCTTGGGCATAAAAATCGGAGAATTCGGGTCGAGGCAAAGGGAACAAACGTAAGAATTAGCTCGATCGGCCACGACGCATTCCGGGTGTGAATACGAGTAACATCGGGAACACTTAATGCCGGAGGTCATCGGAGCCGCCGGGTTGTAAACAGCAAAGCAAACAGGGCAGAACGATTCAGGATGAAGACGGAGGACGCATGAGGTGCATAGACGGCGGAAGGTATCCCGGTGGCGGACGTTATGAAGGAGGCGGAGCTCCTCCACGCCGCAACGGCCGCACGTGGAGGTTGGGGAAGAAGAAGTAATAGCGTCGGGTTTGATTATCATATTATTCAATTGAATTGAAATTTTGAAGAATTATCAGAAAACCTTAAACTAATAAAATTGGGAGCGAGTTAGGAAGGAGAGAAGAAGCAGCAGCAGCAGCTGCTCCGATTAGGGTTTCAGAGAAAAACCGACTCAGGAAAGAAAGAAGAAAACCCAAGCCCATATTTGACAAGAGTACTACGGAGTATATATTATCATCAGAAGAGAGAATTATTTATATTAGGGTTACAAAGTCGTATATGCCCCAAATCGCAAATTCCAAAACACACACACACACTCACGCACTGATTTCTCTTCCCATGTAGCAACAGCTTCCCGCAAGCTTGGCCATTGAGTACGTACGTACGTACCTGCTTTTGGTGTTGCGGGGATAATGGATTACTTTTGCTTATGACTCTGGTAAAGGCCAGTTCATGCTCTTTCCATCTTGTAATTACTAACTCTGTTGGGGGGACTCCGATCCACTTTCCCCAACATATTCCTTGGTGGACATGATTATGTAACGTTTTGGAGACATATCTGACAACATTTGGATAAGATGTGGAATCTGTGATAACATTTGTTTCCAACTTTACTTCATCCATCTATGAGAATATGAGCAGTTGCCAGGTTGACGATGATGATGATGTTCAAGTTGGATGTTTTGTGGAAAAGTTCTATGTCCAAGTACATAATAAAACAACGTCAGCTATCACTTGTATCTTCTATCTCAAATTGGGAATGTACTTTCCACAATAATGGGAGATGACATTCACTGGGCAAATCTGGGAAAAGGATCAACTAGATGAGAATTGTACCAATTGCAACTAGAGGCAATTCCCTACTTAAGTTTACCATTCATTTCTGACACTAGAAGCTTTTCACACTAAAACAATTTCACACCATCCTTGGCTCTCTGCAATTACTAACAACAGAGCCAAAATGAACGAAAAATACAGATACATTACCGACATTGTGGGCCTTGAGCACCGGAAAAGAACACAATACTCAGAAAATCCAGAAATGAGTGGCAAGAATCACTAATTAGACATTGTAACACAAAATACAAACAGAAGGACAATCCACAAACACATCAAGATGCTACTCCAGGGCCAAGTATGAAACAAATCATGAATTCATTTACCAACAAAAGATTCGGTACATAGGCGAAGTCTCTGCAATCCTCTACAAGGAACCAGAACCAGCCCCTAATGATTACATAATGTGCAATGACAACTCTATTTCATCTTAGAAACGCAGGACTACATTTAATCCGTTGGCTTATATCCATGAGAGAAAGTCCCCGAACCATACCTGTTGCTGGTTCAAGCAAACCTGAAAAACATATTCAAAACAGTGAGATGATATAATCTATAAAGACTTCACAATAAAAGAAATACAAAGATAAAATCCTACCTAAAAGTTCTCCCATGGTTCAGATTCAATCTCCGGATTATTCAGCAACTACTGCCCGCCAGATACATTGCTACTCAGCTTCACAGGCTGAGTATGGAATCTGGTGTTGTTACGTACAGCTTCCTTTATTATTTTGGCAACTGCATTTGGTTCCTCAGTTTCTTCAATATCCATTGGATCAGCATCATTCAAAGGCCACACTCCACCAACATTTGCCGGACTAGATTCACCACTGATTTTATCTTTTTCTCTCAACTCCACAGCGTTTAATGCAGCCAGAACTTCACTAGAACTATCTCCTCTCACCGCTTTACCAACCTCACCCTCGTCCTTCGCCCCTCCACCAATCCTCATCACAGCAGCAGGATTCAAACTTCCAACTGCACCGTTACTTCTATTACTACCAGAATTTCCAACCGTACTCCCATTCCCAACTCCAACAGTGGCTCCAACTCTGACACCAGATGCAGAACTGGGCCTCTTTTTGATCTTCTCCTTTGCGACCAAATAAGCTAAGTGCTCCAATGCCACCCTAGCTCGTTTCCTGGTATATGCAGCGTCTTTAGCTCTGCGTTCTGCCTCGGTCCGAGCTGCCATCGCCGCCTTACTCATAGATTCAGCAGAAATCTTCGCCGCAGCCAACAAAATCTTGGCATTTCTCTTATCAATAACCCTGTAATCCCCACTCCTCCCAATCATTTCTTTGGCGGCCTCGGGATTTTCATTGACGAAATCCTTCACCTTTTTGGGGAAAAAGACAGGAGATTTAGGGTTAACGCAAAGGGGACAAACGTAAGGACCCACGTAATTGGCTCCCACGCACTCAGGGTGGGAAGACGATTTACACTTGGAGCACGAAACGCCGGAGCTCGGGGTGGAGGCATACACGGCGAAGCAACTAGGGCAAAACAAACGGGGATTGAAACGGAGGACGCAGGAGGTGCACAGGCGGCGAAACGCCGTGCGGTGGCGGAGGTGGTGGAGGAGGCGGAAGTCCTCGACGCCGCATTCCCCGCACGTGGTTTGGCCCGGGATGGAGGAGGTCGGGGGAGAAGAAGAAGAAGAAGAAATGGTACCGTCAGGTTTGATTATCATGTTTAGATCAAATCAGCATTTGAAGGAATCAGAAACCCTAGTTAGACCTTTCGGATTGGGAAGAAGAAGCACAGTCACGATTAGGGTTTCAGAGAGAACGGGTCAAGAAGAAGAAAGACGAAAATGGAAGACAATGAAGTGGGAAGAGTTGGTAACTTGGTATTGACTTTTCGAAATCCGCCCCAATTTTGGCAATCTTAAACGACGTCGCTGTTTCCTATTTCTTCTTGTTAGGCCCAAATTGAAATGGGGCTATTCGAGCCTGGGTAACCTTAGGATCAAACGTACAAGAAATCAAAGTTTGAGAAAATAGCCAAAAAAAAAAAAAAAGAAAAAAAATCTCAAACCAAAACAGATACGGATCCAACTTTACCTTTTTTGCACTACACAAATTTGGAAGTTCATGGTGTAAAATCAAGAGTTAATCTAACATTACATGTTTCACCGCATTAATAATAAGAAAGACAAATTTGATAAGAGTACAGCCAGGGAAGAGGCAGTGCATGAAAAGACCAATCTAGACCGACGATTTGGTCGTCTCATGCTCTGCCTCATCCCCGTCTGTCCTACTAATCTGTTTACCTGGAAGGTCATTCAACCTTAAAAAATCGTCACCATGGCTAAAATGTCGTTAAATTCTTGATTTTTGCTGTGCTGGTCAAAAACATTTGAATAACGAACTGAAAATGAAGAGAATATTGGCATGCTAGTGTGTCTAGAGACGCTTCCATTGATTCTGGTTGCCAGAACTGGAAATGTTGGCTATTAATATGCAACAGTTGCAGTACAGATCGTAGGGAAATACAAGTACTACCAAAGTACAAGACATTTCTGCTCAAAAGGTGTACTTCTCAGTCTAGGAAGAATTGTTGTACTACCCGCATTTTTGAAAAGTTTCAGCTTCCAGGTACTGCAATTATTGCACCAAACAACAGCTCAAAAGTTGGTCACCTGTTAAACAATTCCTGACTCTGTATGAACCCCGTTTGAATCTAAACAGATTATGTAATCAAGATGATATCAATAACAATAAGTATGCCTTCATTCCGCTCACGCTCTCTCCGTGTATACAAATCATATGTCGCCATCTTGATATGTCGAAACACATAATCAAGGTTGAATACCCTTAAAAATTTCAACCATTTCGATGAGCACAGCTCCCATGTTTTCCCCTTCCAGTATCAGCAAAATTCATACTGCATGTGAGATGATGCAAGAGACCTTGCAGCCTTGCCCAATGACACTTGTTAATAAGCACTTGCCTAAATAACAGCTTAGTCATAAACTTGAAAAGACAACCTAAGATTGTTTACTGTTGCTCAACTGAAACCAAACCTGGTGTATGAACTGGTGGTATTAATGGGTTGAGAAGTCAAACCACAATGAAATAATTGGTTAATCTCCAATTCTCCACCAAAAAAAAAAAAAAAAGTATGGGGAAAAAGGAAAAAAAGAAACTTGATATATACATTCAAAAAGTTGGGTCACGTCAGATGGGGAAGCTATAGCATGATCCTACAGATACCTAATCTAGATTATTATGGCTAATCAAATCTAAACTAGAAAAAACACATTGCCTCTGAAGAACATCCGGTATCAAGGTTGGTTTTATCAATGCAACAGCTCCACTGGTCCAACAAGTCTGCCAACAGAAAGCAAACTGATTGTGAATACGATCATTTATTAGTCACACCAAGTTGTCTAAGCAATGTAAACAACGCGTCAGGTCACCCAAAAATATTAACATGTATGAACAAGCATCAATACAGAAAGACAAACATACAAAAGATGGGGCACTAAAAAAATTAAGCTACTGAGAACTACTACATTTTCAGTCTAAGTGGTGACATGTTCGAAAACTACAACATTTTAGTCAGGAACAGATTTTTTCCTCCCGGTACATAGACATCGCAAATAGGTATTCTTGCATCCCAAAATCATCCACTCACCAAAACACTAATCACAAGATTATAAACACATTCTTTGCCTTAAATGACCACATTTATCCCATTTATCTAATCTTCACTAGTCAAAAACTCCTCCCCAATCATTATCAATAAGAAAACAAAGATTCACTATTTTCCCAAAACCACAATCAGGAATCTGAAAAAGAACATGGCCTTGTCTAAAAGCCAACATCAACAGGGTTAATAACCAAGAACCAGCAGATTGCAGATTTCTCAACTACCTAACACTCTAGCATCAAAAGCTATACATGGGAGTTTAATCACATACCCTCACTATTGAAGGCAAGTTTAAAAATACTGGGTATTGAGTATCAACGTATTCTTAGAACCATAAGACCATAATCATTTTATAGCCTAACACCTCCCCAGTTCTATTTACCTCAATTCATCCTTGCCAAGTTTTAAGAAGCGTTTCACTAATATACATTGGCTTTGGACAGGTAGTGGTACACTTGGATCTGGAAGTTTATGATGATTGAAGAAGGGGATCAGGGAGTAAAACTTACAGAAAAGTAACATTAGAAAGAAGGAAAAGTCTACATGACTAAAAATGATGCGCAAGGATCCTACAAAGGATGAACAGGGGCAAAGAGAGGAAAAACAGGAGCAGTAAAAAGAATTTAAATTGATCAAAAGGCTATGTTATGTAAGATAAAACCATAAACCCATTTCTAGCATATCTAACCCGAACTTGGAGGCAAGCAATTTTCAATCTCCATTATTGACAATAAACAGTAGGTTTTTGGTAATTATTAATAATATAATGCCTAGGCTCATAAATTATACCAGACAGGAGCCACTGATGGCGCCTGTTTGACCCAAAGGTCTCAGTTTCAAATCTCCAGTTACCAAAATATTTCCCTTTTCCGATGTTTGTTTACATCTCATAATGGAGTTAGATTAACTGTTCGAGCTCCAGCTTAATTCGTTTTCAGCAATCTACTTATAAAGCGATACATTTCAAACAAGAAAGAGATAATCAATCCATCACTAATTCACAAAAGAATAGAATAAGATGGTGGGACAATTAAATACTTTAGACGTGCAAGAACTATGTCCATACCATGATTTGGACGTATGCAATCTTCCAAAATTATTCATTAAAAACTTCCTTCTTCTCCATTCAAAAGTTCAGCTTACCGCTAGTCTATTTCGACTCTAAATGTTAACTAAACATAAAGAGACAGAAAATATATTAAACAACGACAAAAACGAACAAACAAATTTCTTTTACAAGCTTCGGACAATTGCAAATATCTCAGCTATTTATAACATATTTCATTCGTTACCATCAACAACTATCGATAACACAATTTGACTCTTAATCAGTAAATAGTAAACACCAAGAAAGAAAAAACATAAACCTCAGATTCATGACATGCATGGTTTAGAACTCTAATGCAAACTCTTTGGCAGTTGACATATTATACCAAGTACCCTTTGCATCAACTGCACCAGAGGGGACAATAGTTTAGAACTCCATATAGCACATATAAAGAAAACAAAAGCTACAGTTTCATGACATACTTACATGGTCTAAAACTCTAATGTAAACTCCTTGCAAGTTGACTTATTATGCCCAGTACCCTTGCATTTACTGCATTGGAGCTGACGTTTCATAGACTCATGCGATGCAGTTTTCTTAGTAGTAGGCCTACCAGGAGGACGGCGAGTAGGAGGGGGTGTTACAGTTACAGAACCTTGAGAGATATCCCTTTTCCCAAGCCTTTCCACAATTGGGACAGGTTGAATAGACTCTGAATAGGTCTTTATGTAACTATCAACAGTGAACCATCCAGCACAATAATCATATGGGTCCCGCTGCACGATACTAATAACAGCCAGGGCATGACAGCAAGGCAAACCAGTGAGTTGCCATCCTCGACAACTACAATTCCAGTGATCAACATCAACAATTTCAATGGAATCTCCACGAACTTCAAATGTGCTCGATGACCCAGGTGAGTACGATACTTGAAGCGGACGAACCTTAAGGCTTTCCTTCTCAAACCTTTCCTCCATTGTAGGAGTCAGCCTTGTCTGCCATTTCTCAGGCTCAGACCGCCGGGCATAGATCAAGTCCATTATTCTCCCCCTTATTGCATCAACCATCTGGGTGATAGGCAGTTCATTAGCATCTGACACCCAGCTGTAAAATAGCTCTCCAAAGTTTGAAACCATTAGGTTATACCTTGCTCCAGGGAAATATGCATTGGCCCAGTGCTCAGGCTCACTTTTCATGATCCAGCTATAGGCCTCATGTGAGATACCCTTGATGCTGTCAACACAGCTTTGAAAGCCGTCAGGCCTATTAGCATAAGCAGTAGCAAACAAATCTTCTACCAAAAGACGTTTAACTTCGTGAGGAAAAGGACCTCTCAGATCTCTGATAAGTTGCTCAGAAAGATATCGCAGGCAATAAGCATGGTACGCCTCACCATTAGGGAAAACCTCCGCAATTGATTCTTTCAGACCCTTTTCTCTATCAGCAACAAATGTTATACTGCGGCCGGTGGATGACTCATTTTCCCCCATTGCCTCGCCATCAACCATGGAAGTGTTCTCGCGAATTCTTGAAAGTGCAGTTTTAAGTTGTAGCAAAAACCAACGCCAGTTATCGTCAGATTCTGTATCCACCACAGCAAAAGCAACAGGGAAAACACCATCATTTCCATCAGCAGCAGTTGCAGCCAAAAGTGTACCTTGGTATTTCGAACGCAAAAGTTGGCTATCAAGGAAGAGAAGAGGACGACAACCATGTTCAAAGCCATATAATGATGCATGGAACGCAACAAAAAGACGGTGGAAACTTGAATTTTCTTTTGTGGTAAAAGTTGCAAAACTACCAGGGTTCGTCTCCATGATCTTTTCACAAAAGTAAGGTAACTGTCTATATGCCTCTTTGTAAGAACCTTGGATTTGTTCCTTCGCAATCTCCTTCCCTCGCCAGGCCTGAAAGTAATTTAACTGAATTCCATATTCCTGCTTGATGTCATTCACAATGTCCTTCGGCTTATACGCTGGGAATGCCCTCAATTTCTCTTTTATGATGCTAGCAACCCAGCTTCTTGTCGCCTGGTATCCAGTTGTTAAATCACCCCTATCACATGTATGTGTTGGAGTCATTTTCTTAATACAGATCAACTGAGTGGTTGACAGCCTTGATGCATGAATTCTCCAAGGACACCCCTCTGCTTTGCACTTAACCGTCACACGATGACTGTCATTCTTCTTGTATTTAAAAGCAAACTGATGTGCAATAGCATATTTTCGTAAAGCCTCGCGAAATTCATGCACGCTGTTGAACCTTTGGCCCACTCCAGTAATATTATTTTGCCATACATCTGTGGCTTTATGAAGTTTTTCACCATAAGACTCATCAATACTAAGCGGTGCAGTGAGATCTACCGGTATATCAATATCAACATCACCATGGTTAGTATCACCTACAATATCGAAGGTGGCATCAAGCAGGAGACCAGCCTCTGCCTCAGCCTCAGCCTCAGCCTCAGCCTCAGCCTCAGCCCGGTTTGAATCATCTGCAACATTTTCCACAGCATCTAGCGGAGCAGTATCCATGGGAACTCTTTCTTCCGACAGAGTAGTCCTGCTTGACCTGCAAAACCAAACATGCGATCATGCCCCAATGTTTCATCTCCAAAAAAAGGTAGCAAGTTTCGCAGTAATAGACAGCACAAGAGTATAATTACCTACTACCGGGCATGTGGGAAGTATCAGGCACAACGACTTCATTCATAACAAAAATCTCAGCGGTATCAGAGTTAGAATGAAACTTAATCATCCGTTTAAGGTCTTTGTCGTTGGAGACTGAGATAAGTGTCTTCTTGTTGGATGGGAGAAAATATTTGACAGACATGGTGCCAAGGTTGCAGTTAAACATCTCGGCAACCTCCACCTTAAAATCCCTGTATTTCATTTTGTCATCAATTTCCATAGCGTGAGCATCCCCACCCTTGTAGGACAAAAATCCATCCTTATCTGTCTCAAATTCACCTCCCGACTGACAAATAGCAATGATTTTTTTCCCCGCCATGACCTAAATCGCATTTCAAGTAACAGTATGAGTAAGGCAGAATATAACCCGCGGTTTCCAACAAAAAGCTATAAGTAATTCACAATGAACACAAAAATATTGAATAATTAAATAAGAGACAACAGGCAAAGTAAGGAAGTTTAGAAATCCATTTAAAAGCGAACATGCCCGAGGTCCACGTATCAAAATTGAGACCAAATGCAGTACTATATAGAACCCTACTGCTAATGTAACAGTCAGAACCCATGGCTTTCCACCATCACTCAAATACGGGTTACAAGTTTCAAACCCCCAAATAACGAATCACCGTTCCATTCAACATTAATACACAAACACCACATTGGCAGATTTAAAATTCAGTAGAGGATAACGGGGCTGAAGGAGAACAGGAAACACAAGTTACGTAATAAACAAACAAAACAGAGTAAAAACTACAAGGACGAAACAGGAGCCCAACAAGAATCCCGCAACACAAAAAAAAAAAATAAAAAATCGAGTCTTGAATCAAGTATCACCGGGAGGGGAAGAAAAAAAAACCCCTAAAAACCTTAACAACAAAACTGAAAGAAAACCCTTCACAAAATCACACCTTTTGAAGTCCAGGATGAGAAAGCGGCGAAAGGGTGTGCTCAAAACGGCCTCAATTTGTTGACAAAGTGTTTGTTTTTGGAGGGTAGTTAAAACTGGGGATCCCGAAGAAGGGTTCCAAATGCTGCAATTGAAGAGATATCAGTATGGAGCAAGATTTTTCTTAAGTCCTAAATTTGGGTTATAAGAATTGGGGGAAAATTGGGAGAGAAATTCTGGGTAATTTGGGAGTTTATGCTTTAGTTTTGGGAAAAAGAAGGACGATGAAAGAGAGATACGGGACGTGGCTGTTTTCCACCGCCCAATCAGACTCTGCCTCTTTTTGGACCCTCATACATCATCATCATGGTTTTGTGCTAAATCCCCCTTTTTTGAAAGAGTATTGTGGTAAATCCATTTCCTAGGTGTCAACAATTACCCTTTTATTTATTTATTTTTTTCACCAAATATGTTTTAAGTTTTTTTTAAAAAATATATTAACACCAAGTAGTTCATACTGTACTTGTGAAAGTGAGTTTCTTTTTATAATGTGTTGGGAGGTTCCGAAATCAGTTCTTACTCAATATATTCATCCAATCATGTAGTTAGTTTGAGTCAAATTTGTCTTTAGCTCAAATATCTTTTGTTTTCTTGGTCATAGTAATTTTTTTTTAATAAAAAAATACTATGTTAGTAGTGATAAAAGTAACAGGGGAGCTTCTATCAATCAAAAAACCATAATTTGGCTACCAATTTTGTAAGTGTTTAATTCCAATAATATTTTATCTGGGTCAAATTAAGGATGGAAAAATATATGGGAGTAATGCTCTCCTATCTTGGTAATACTCTCTTCCTCCTATAGTCCTATATGGCTATATAATTTTTCAAACTACTTTACTTGAGGGTCAACTTCTTCTATAACCCTCTTAAATTCCTTTTCTCCTTCTTCGAGTTCCAAAATAATAATTCAAATTATAATTTATAAATTAAACTATTTTTAATAAAATTCACAAATTACATTTTGAGATTTTTTTCATTTGGGACAAAGGGATCACTTGGCTACTTTCTATTTTCGAAAAGATTTCATTTCCCGCTTAAGTTATTACATGTAGTAAGATTCAACAAACTAAAGTAGCATATCAATATGCCAAAAGAAAAAGAAAAAAGAATTTTGTAAAAAAGAAGTATCAATATTACTCAAATTGTACTAACCAACAATGTTTTCAATGATCAAATCTTAATTATTTTCTTCAACCTTACTATTAAATCCATAGAGCCACATCAAACCGCAAAAGAACTAAGAATATGGTGTGTGTGTATAACCTTCAAAAAAATCCCAAGTCCACACTTCAGGACTTAAGCCATGGCTACTGAATTCTTAAAATCATCAAAGTATCAGTACATAAACTCTAGGATCCAGGCCACGAAGCACAGTTTTCTTAGCAGATCTGCTTCTGGAGTTACTTGGTATCCAGGTGACCGGCTAATGGACCAATGCAGGACTGTTACAGACTGGTAAGCCATAGTTGCCAAAAGCCTCCACAGGCTGGTGCTTATCTAGCGCTCCTGCATTTCCTAAGCCGAGCTGTCACGGGCTTGAAAGACAATTTTTGTCAGATTAGTCATTAAATCTGAAGTTATTCATCTACTTTGAAGTTATGGGGGATCAGTAACCAGCTAAACTAAACCGAAATGTGATACAAGAACCGGCAACTCAACTCTCATCAGCCAGTAATCTGCAAAATAAGAAAAAGGCATGTCATGAACAACTCTAGCAATTTACAAGCCAAACCAGACACAAAAAGTTTTCAGTTTTGCGACAAAACAGTCCTCCATTACTTGAAGTCATACTGAATAAGGCACCCACCGTTACTCTGTATAGTGGGAAAGATGGGTTAAATTCAGTTCCCAGTAAAGTAAGTCACTACAATCTGCTGCCAAGGTATACCCAGTAAATCACTAACAATATAAACTAGAAAGCAATTGGTTAAGCTTTCTCTACACCCATGGATGTAAGCTAACTCAAGATGATCCACTGCTTGGGCCTGAGGTTTTCTAACTTATATTTAAGTTAATAGAGTATACATACGGAAACACACAAGTCATGAACAGCTTGTGGCAAGATGGAATTTCAGTATTTCACCACTACAATGTCTTTCTATAACAAAAAGTTGGTGTCATCTTCTTGATGACGTCAAAAAACAAGGGGCAGACTATTGCCAAAAGTAGCCAGCAGGCAATAGATGTCACTAGCATTGCAAGCCAGCTTTCTTCATTATCCCCTCTAATAATGGATTGGAGAACGTATCAAACTGAACCTGACAACCAAGCTTAGCCCAAATCTTAAGAAAAGGCATAGTCTAATTATGACAACATACTGAGGTGACAACTTAGAATGGTAGGACGAAACTACCAAGGCCAGTGATAATAGACAGAGAATACCATCTCTACTATTTTGATGAATGGTCCAAAGCAAACTCCTCCCTAAAAGATGAGACAGAACTGACTTCTTCATTAAGTTAGGACATAAAAGGATAAACTGGTACTCAACAAGCATACATGACCTATTAACAGTTCACTCGTTGTTTGTTTCCTTTTATTGATGGTTTTTTCAGATTAGTTTATTAATGTCTCATCCCAACATATCTTTTTACATTTCCAATACACCTTTTTATATTCCCACCAGAAAAATCACCTAAAAACACACACTGAAAGTGATCCAAACATAAGTACCAACGACATTCAGAAAAACTTGCAAATCTATGGCGTTACTATGCTGTAGATACATTGTCGGAGCATCTTCAAATCAAGATATGGGCTTTAATTCATTCCTCCAACAACTAGGAATTGGTGAGCTTTAAGCTAGGAAAACTACACTTGTCTCCTAGTGAGAATAAAGGTTCAGCCGACCCTCCCAGAGAGTAAAGGTTCAGCCGACCCTCCCAGAGGGGAGATTTACATCAAATCCGTAAAATTACAGATTGACAACTTTCCGAAATGATCAAGTACTAATTTTATAGGTTAGTTATCCAGAATGAGAGCTAAATTTCCCACAATCACCATTTTGGAGCAACTATGATACTCTTACAGTACAATCACTGAGAAGAAACATTAAACTAAAAGCTCATACAAAATGAGCACCTAGGGAAAACAAAGGCCATATGCAGAAATCAACATACAAAAGCAACAGCACTAATCCAATAAGCTACTTCAGAACAGAAAAGAAACGTCACCTACTTGGTGAGAAGAGCACAAGTAAACCCTGTTTGAATGAGAGTGTTCACAGCGTCCCTAAACCTATGATAATCCTCAATTGTGTTGTACACTTGATGAGAAATCCTCGCATAACCTGTTACCGAGTTAACCTCCCCTTCTGTTTCCGGTGCTCTGTAGTATATAGGAACTTCAACTTTGTACGTATTCCTCAAGTGAGTCCTCAACTTCAGGGCATCAGACTCACTTGAAATCCCCAAACTAGTGGGCAATGCAACCATGGCCATGCTTGAAGACATCTCTGGAGGTGCACCTAAATGTGTTCCCCACTCGTTTGCCAACATCATTGCCATTTCCATGACCTTCTCGTGATTCCTCCTCTTTATGCCGTCAATCCCACCATCGAACCTATTCACAAACTGCATCACTTCCGGCAGAACCAATTGCGCACTGTAGTCTCTAGTTCCAATCCAAGAGCTCTCAATGGCCAATCCATTTCCATACTCATGCGAAACCACAGGATGGTGCAATTGCTTCAAATTTTCCGACTTCCTACAGTACAAAAACGCTACAGCCGGTGGGCAAAAGAACCATTTATGCAAATTGCTAGTGTAATAATCAGCCCCAATATCCTTAACATCAATATCAACACAACCAATGGCATGCGCACCATCAACCAATATCTGATCCACATCTTCATCTCTACACATCTTCACCAACTGTTTAACAGGAATTACAACAGTAGGCATCGAAGTAATATGATCAATCACAGCCAGTCTAATTTTCCTACCATTAACCTTTCCCAAATCCAGGGCCTTCTTAAATTCCAAAATAATTTCCTCATCCGAACTCACCGGGAACGGAAGCTTGACCTCGATGACGTGGCCGCCGGCCCGGGCAACATAGGCCTGAAGGGATTTCTTGACAGCCCCGTAAGCATAGTGGAGAATGATGGCGCAGTCCCCGGGTTGAAATTGACTGGAGAAGAACGACCAGGTGATGTGCTGGAGAACAATGGCGGCGGCGGTGGTGGCGTTATCGACGATGGAGATTTCGTCAACGTGGTCGGCGTTGATTAAATCCCGGATAATCAATCGGGTTTTGAGGATGGAAGGTTTGAGGGTGTTGAAGTAGAAATCATCGGGTTGTTGGAGCCACTTGAGCTGCCATTCTTGCTGGGCGGAAAGCACGGAAGATGGGCATGACCCGAAACTGCCGTTGTTGATTCGAGCCACGGTCGGGTCGTGGTGGCTGAATTCTTGAAGGATGTCGGGAGGACCGGAAGGACCCACAGCGGCGCCATTGTGAACCGGGTCGTCGGAAGGGGAGGCCATATGGGAAACGACGGGGGGTTCAGAGGTAAGGAGGAAGACGGCGGCGATTGTGAGGTGTCATCTGTTGGGAGGAGTTTTTGTAGAGTGTGTGTGTGTGTGTGTACGAGAGAGAGAGAGAGAGAGAGAGAGAGACACTGACGATGAAAATGATTACAGGGTGACAGTTTTGTTTGTTGCTTGCTGATTGGGATAATCTGGAACACACACATAAAGGAATGTGATGGCAGGCACTTCCATTATTTGATTTTCCATTAATTATTTTTATTGTTCGATCCATCCAATAATAAAGAGAAAACAATACATAAGGTTTGTCACTACTTTCATAAATTTCCATTTTTTTTTTCTTATAATAGTCTAATGATAAGGAATAGCGAGACACATCGAGTTAGAATTTATATCAAGTCGGAATTTTTGTCGAGATAAGTTTGTGTACCAAAGAGACGATTGTTTATCATGCATGAAGGACCATAATTTTGGTAACTCTCCCAAATTTGATTGCAAATGCAATTCACCAAAAGCATTTGTATCTTTGGTTTGTTACAAATTGCACTGCACCAATTTGTCCTTGCCTTTTGTTTCTTCTTATCCCTTCTTACCTTTTTTTTTTTTTTTTTTCATATTTGCAGGGTGTTCAATGTCGGCCACAGTGACTCATCTCCCTCACTGAATTATAATCACATCGATAGGTGAGACAGCTACTAATCCTCTCATCTCCTTCACTGAATTATAATCACATCGATGGGTGAGACAACTACTAATCTTCTCACTGACAAAAATATTTAAAGTTGTTCTAAATCCATGACGAGGTTAAAACCAATCCTTCCACTTTGGTTATCCCTTTAATGTAGTAATATAATAATTGTTACGTAAAAGGTCAATAATAATTGTTTAACCAGAAATAGCTTCGTAGCTGGTGGAGATGACGTTGAAGCTCCACTAGGAACTAAACAAAAATTTTAAAAAATGGTTAATTATTTCTGGGATTTATTGAGGGTTTGGCACTTTGAGAGAGAAGTTGCAGGCATGATGGTTGACAATGAACGGTTTGTCCACACTAAGAATTTCTCATATGTTAGTAGTACAAACTAGCACCGGGTTCAACTCTAAAACATAGTTTTTCTATATAGTTAGAAGAAAACAATCAACAAAATGTTCCAAGGTTTTTACCTTTTTTTCTTCTAAATTACAGAAAACCAACCCATCCATCCAAAAAATAAAATTGTTTCTGTAACAGAACAAGTGCCCTCATCATGGAAGAGTTCTGCAATACTTTCTTCTGTCTAAACACAACATTTACAAGCTCCCATTTTGGAGAGAGTTCAATAACTCGAACTAGTCAGACTCTCAGACAAATCTTTTACAGCTTCGGACAAAATGCATCTACTTTGGTTTTTTCTTGTCATAGGCAGCTATATTTTGAGGTTCGCACTCGGGACTGAATAGACGAACGAGCAAAGCTGTAGTTGTGCTCGTAGTGATAGCTCCACAGGCAGCCCACCTAAGACTCCTGGGAATAGTAATTCGAGGACCTGTCCCATGCAAATATAACTCAAAATTTCAGTATAATAATGAGTTTACACTATTATTAGTTACAGAGATCCGAGACATCATAGAAATTGCATTATCTTGAAGCCAACCCAAATCCACACTTAACATAATAATATGATCCACACTTGGCAAACTGATAGGTATAACTTACAAAAATAGGGACAGTAAGCTTTCTACCAAAGTAACTAAAAACTCTTTCAGTTTTCCAACAAGCAACTTTTGGTCTTTTTCATCATGCACTTTCTCCTATTGGTTTTGGTTTGCTTATAGTATCTGTGGAAGGCAGTAAAGATGTCTCCAGGCTAAAAAGGCACTGGGAAGAGACACATCAATGCTAGGAAATTAGGAACGTAAATGAAAGGAATCACCACTTCATGTGCAAAAAGGCCAAAAAGGAGAGTAAAATTTAACGCCAACATTTTTCATCCTCGTCTCCTTTTTGTTTGATGCGATTACAGCCTATTAACAACATATTAGGAGTGCAGGGGATGATGGGGAGGAGGATAGACAATATGCTGGAGACCACCTAAGATGCAAATATAGCAAGTTCGCGGCAAAACTAGTCTGCATAGCCATAGAGTAAGGTAGGAGAGTTAACAGCTAAACAGTTACAAACCATTATAAGGATCCAAGATTCCCAAATCTTAGGCAACCAAAAATCTATCCTTACAAATTAACCTCAACAGGCAGTAAAAGAAACTGTCCCCTTTGAAGGGAAATACAGAAGAACATGAAACTAGTCGACTGGGTGAAAAGATTGCTTTTGCTAGTGGCACAGCTTAAATCCTAAAGCCTGTACCTTAAAACTAGAGTTGAATCACCTTAACTGGTGACATTAACTTCAAATTTCTAAGGAACAATTTATACATAAATGCTCTTTGCCATACTAAGCTTTACAATGATAAACAAGTTGATACTTGAATCTTGCATGAATCTATTTGGAAGTCATCAAAATGTTTATTTCACGTAGTACATGTGGTGCTATAAAGAAGTTGTTAGTGCAGCAAGTTCATGGCTTCTAATGCAGAAATCAAGGAACACTTACGGGGAAATCATGGAGCTAATTACGCAGAAATCATGACAAACTTAATGAGAAATACAAACAACAACAACAACAACAATAACAACAAGAAGCCTTTTTCCCACTAGGTGGGTCGGCTATATGGATCATATGTCGCCATCGTGCTCGATCATTACATAATTCATCCCTCAAATTTAAATATTTCAAATCATTTTTTATAGTTTCTTTCCAAGTTTTCTTCGGTCTACCCTACCCCTCTTTATTTGAGTCCTAGATTCAACAAACTTAATGAGAAATCATAGAGCTAATTAACACTTACCATAGTGCAGGCGACAGAGTACCCAAAATCCTAATGCACCACCCACAGTGAAAATCCCAGCTGTTTGTCTCATCAACCGAGAACATGGTTTTGCATCAGATCGCATGAGTTCGCCATCAGAGAAACCAAAAAACCGCCTCAAAGCCATAGAATACTTGAACTCTTAGCACAAAAATAAAGTCTCACAACTTAAACAAGGACCCCGAGGAATCTACAAAATGCAAAACATATATAGCCGAAGCCAGTTAACCTCCGTCAGACAAGCTCGAACAAGAAACTGGCAGCACATTCGTGCAAAAGTAAAAAAATGACCGAAATCATTCCGGAAGGAAAAAAAAATGAAGAGATGTGGCGCAATAGCTTTGTGGAAAGAGACATTATATAAAAAATTTCACAGAGACATTTTGTCGAGCGACTCTATTGCAAAAAAAAAAAAAAAAAGGAAAACAAGAGGGCCAAAAACAAAGGCCAGTAGAACATCCAAACTCCTTTGAATCCCTCAAATTAAAATTCAATAAAGGAACCCACTTTGTATGTTTTTGTGAACCCGTTTAAACATGATTAAAAAGCTCACCTTTCTGGCAACCAAATTTGCAGAGGATAAGCGCTTTGTCTTCGTTAAATCAGTTGTCAACAGAAGCAAGCGGTTTGTCTTAACGGAGTCGCGGTCGACCGCCTATTGATTTTTGGAACACATAAATGTATGATACTCCCACAAAATGAAAAATTATTCTAAGTATCCTTTTTAGTGCAGTAACACACCCAATATACTAGTAAATATCATGACTCCCTAATTTTATAGTAACTTCCCCGATAAAATTACAATCTTGCCCTATTCATGTGTCTTGCTGCACAATCCTACTGGTACAGCAGCTATATGGAAGTTTTTCTCCCTACAAAATACTTTTTTTTTTACCATAAAATATAACTTTCAGAAAAATTATACCATGGCTCCCTAATTTTATAGTAACTTCTCCGATAAAATTACAATCTTGCCCTATTTATGTGTCTGGCTACACAATCCTACTGGTACAGCAGCTGTAATATAACTTTCAGAAAAATTATTGAGTACAGTTGCTGTATCCTGATTTTTAGTGCAGCAAGTGTTAACACCCCCTATTTTGGTAGTATAATTCCGGTAAAAATTATTTCTCCTTCTAAAATTATTATTTTACCCTTATTATCCCTACATGGTAAGGTAACTGCACTGAATAATTTCTCTAAGTTTTAAGTGTATATAACCTCTACAAGGGCTTACAAAACAACAGGTCGGGGTTAGGAAACCCCTAAAATATCACCACCAAACAACCCCTGGTGGTGATGAATCTAATCGAGTAAATTCTTTTTGCGTGATAAACGCAGTCAATTCTGGTATTTTGTGAGATCTTGTTCTCTATTTTGAGTTCATTACATTTTTTTTTAATTTTTTTTTCCTGATTTGTGATGTAGTGTTTGGCTTTTGTTCGATCGAATTTCTCATCATGCTCGATCCTCTTTTAACTATTCTGAGTGAGCCCTTTTTAACTACGTCAGTGGTATTAGAACTCTTCATCAGCCTCACAAGAGCATACAGCAATAAAAAGTAATTCTTTGATTTGTAACAACAGCCCCAAATTTCAGTTGTTCAATGACATTGGAATCTCAATACCACAATGAATTCCATCACCCTATTCAGAGTTCTTGTTGAATACAATTGATCTACGTATGTGGCCAAGACATACATAATCCCTACTCCCTCCCAATATTGCTATGTTACACAAACAAGGGGAACCTACAGTCACCATCGTCGTATTGCCTCAGTTTTGCTTCCCAGCAAAACGTTCGTCTAGAGCATCCATATCGTGGATTACAGAACAAGATCAAATCTAGAAAAAATTGGTAATTTCAGTAGTGGTAGCTTGTACAGCTAACTAAGCAAAAATTGGATCACTAGATTACTCCCATCAATCGTGTCTATCCAAAAACTTCTCTATCACGACTGAAAATGCAGCAAAACCAGCACATCCAACACATGCTGCTTGCGGACCACCTGATAGAATCAGTGGAACATCATGACACGTGATAATGGTAAACAAAATGTGACAGCCAATATCATCGATAAAGCATGCATCTAACTTAATAAGGGATAGAGCTTATGTAATCACCCCACCCAAAAAAAAAAAAAGCCGGATGTGAGCCCTTGGCAGATCTCCATCCCTTAAATAGAATCCACATAACACTTTTTCATGCCCTAGAATCAGTCTCGTGCATAACATTCTTGAGTGCGATTCCATATTAGCTGGATAAATAACTATGTATAGCACAACTAAGAAATAATGAAACAACTAGAGAAATTTCTAGTGAATGACCCAATTAGTGTTTTATGCCCCTTTTCACTTACAGAATCTTCTGTTAGGACAACGCATGCCATTGCGGTTGTTTGTCAGTTATGCGTAACAAACATGATGGATAAGCACAACACCAGGTCTTATTCCAGACACCAAGGGCACGATTTGAGATTTGTGACCACAATAACCTCACAGGGATTGGGAATGCAAAACAATAACATAATGTGCTTTTCATCTTTGATAGTAGTTTAAAATGGGATCGATTATCAACTATTTCATTTACAACAAGAAAGCATATCTTTGAAGTAAAAGTACAAAGAGCAATTCAAAAACGGTTATTTCATTTTATACACCATTTTCAAATTATTACCCCAATGAATCCCAATCATGATCAAAATAAAAATAATAAATCAGAAAGATGAGCAATTATCAAAAAATGTTACCTCGGGCAGATATTACTCCACCGGTCACACAGCCTGCAACCACGGTATTAGTCATATCATGCTTCGCACGTGCCTTCAAAGAAACAGAGTGGTTATTAGAGCCAACTGGATTCAAAGAACAAATAATTACCATCAAATGAAAACAGGAAAATCAATTAAATAGTTACCAACAAAGGGAAGCACAAGTGAAGAAAGTTTGAAAAATCTTGTTGCAAAGAGATGCTTGCATTTTTATGGCAAAAGTAAGATGATGCTACATTTCAACATGTGGACTATAATGCACACACAGGACTGCTGGGAATTCTAAAATGAGGTATAAGTAAAAGAATATGAGCCTCCTACCTTTTTAACCTTAAAATTGCTCTAAGTTTCAAGATAACAAAATTTCCTATCCTCATTCCATTAATGAAAAACACACTTCATAGCACAAACTACTCCTGATGTCGAATGAATCTAACTGTATCCATCTTCAAGCAAAGAAAAGAGGGACAAAAGAAAAAAAAAATGCTTCTCAACAATCCGATTCTTCATTATGTTTCTCAAGGTAAGGTGATATCATGTAGAGATGCACTGGAAGGAGCTGTGGGCAATATCCTCCATTCATAAGAGAAATTGTTTGTTAGTATCCTTTGTTCAATGCAATCCCAAGTAGAGTCAACCGGCATATAAGTTGTCAATTCAAAACAGAAGAGGTAACATTTTGTTGGAAATGAGAGAAGAGATAACAATTCCTAGATAATCACAAGTGAATGGAGACAAGATAGCTACATGTACGGTAGGGAACATATATTGTGGCACCTTCTAACCTTCTTTCTTTTCCTAGTACTCTTATCAAACATTACGTGTTTCTTCAAAATAGTTTATAAGGAATAAAAGTGTCCAGAATCTTACTTTCTCAATAATACATTCTGCAGCTGAAAAGACTAAACCCATGAGAGCAAAGCCTTTGCATGAACTCCAGCTCCTTCTTCCCATCTGCTTTGCCTGGTAGATTAATTGCTGACGTGTGGTCATTTCTTCTTGCATTATAGGATTATCAAGAGCACCAAGAAACAGACCCATGGCCAATCCAAGCCCCCCTCCTAAAAGACAGCAGAATCAGAAAAAGTAGAGACAAAACTCTCTCCAAACAGAGCCAGCTTTCCAGGATCACTTTATCTACATTACACAATCACAAAAATACCATCTCTTCTAACAAGCACTTGCCCCATTTGAAAGAAAACACACACACACAAACGTGCCCGCGCGCACACACACAATTTGAGACCATCTTAATCCCCAATTTTATACAATTGTGTAACATGAAAATTACTGATCACACAAGCAAGAAACCTAGTGTCACTGCTAAGAGCCAATCACACTAAATATAGCATCCAACAATTCAGAATTAGACTGGTACCCATAACTCCGCTAACAACACTGCGGACAGCACAATTGTTCCAAATGTCTTGGCCCCGTATTTCTTCAGGCGTAGGCAACCGAATGGGCTCAATCTTTGGTTTCTGCTCTGGGGCACTTAAGCTCGAGTCTGAGGAAGCATTAGTTGGCTCTTCCCCTGACTTCAAACTCATGGTAACTCTGAAAGGATTGAATGCCTTCCTGTATCTCCTGCAACTGAACTGTGAAAATGGTGTATAATCAGAGACTGATTGGGACAATCTGATCCAGAGCTGCTTTTGAGGCCCATTTCATTCAAAAATGCATTCAAGAAACACAATTGCACATGTTTCTCCAAAGTAATGCTAATAGAAGCATTAGCACAGTCTCTCCACATACATAAATGAAAAAAGTTAACTGGAATAAGGAAAGTTTCAAACTTGCAGTGGGAGCATACTCGTACAGGAAGGTATTGCAAAAAGAAATACTCCAAGAAAGAAATAGACTACTACTAACTCAAAACAAAAATAATACGAAATTCACGAAGATCAAGCAGAAAAGAAAAGAAGTGAGAGCAAGAAAGCATAGGGATGGATGAAAAAATCTTTGTTTCCTGTTGTCCAAGACAATGGCATTGCCTAAATAGTTTAAAAAAAAAAATACCCCTAGTTATCAGCTTTTTCTGTTATACACTTCCAGGCACTATCCTTCAGTTCAATCAGCATTGGTTCTTTATCCGATTCAGTCTTGCTGATACCACTCTAAAATTGGTGCTCATCACAAAAATTTAGCTAGTATGAGAATAGTGTGTCAGAAGATTTTATCAACTACCAATTGAAGAATGCATATTATATTCGAATAGCAGGGGGCAAACAAGAACTTGAGTTATCCAAGTAGCTTAATGCTGGAGCACAGTTCCAGTTGAGTTATCCCGTTAAGCATAGTTTTTAGCACCCACAAATCAAACGCCAATCTGGTGGCTTTCGGGTATGTTTCTCTTACCTATCTACTTCACCAGAATACCTTAATACTCTCAGGGGCAAAACACCAAACACATTGAATACAGCCCCAATGGCAGAATATTTTAAGCAGACAAAAACTGAAATAGCAAGAAAGATACAATTTTTTGCAATGGAAAACAAAGATTCACTTCGTGCCAAGTTACCAAATCTAATAAAGCAAGCAATGGAGTATACAAATTTTTGAAGAAGAGAACAGAGAATCACTTCGTGCCAAAACAAAAATACGGACAAAAAACTTGATTACTAACCCCAAAATAGCACAAGAGGAATCTCACCTTGCTGTTGTTTCCCTTTCTCGCAACAAAATATCAATCGATCATGCGAAACGAGAGACAACGATTGGCAGAAGATACGAAGGAAAACAGAACAGGTTTCTTTTAACTGAAGCCGAAGACAACCCGTTTTACTGTACTAGGTAATAGGGGGTCTTAAAATCCAAATCAATGTAATTATTAGATGGTGTTTGCAATTTCACTGTAAATGTCGTTCTCTTTTCAAGTCCTTGTAATTTGTATGAAATTGCTTCTCCGTCATAAAACTTTTTAATTGTGTGAACCAAACTCACATTTATAGATTTATTATTATTATTATTATTATTATTATTGCCCTTTTTCTCTTCTTAGAAAGCAATACAGTTTAGTAGTAAGAATATTTGATGCAAAAATCCCGAGACTGCGTTCCTTTGACGGTAAAAGGAATGGTGGTAATAGTAATTTGATTCTGTTTCTGATTGTTCTTGTGTTCCACGAACATTTAAATGTAACGAATTTCTTTTACTTAAGTAATGAGATTTTAATATGTCTTTTTTTTAAAATTTTTCTTGTCAATTAAAAATATGTATTAGGTGAAATCTATGACAAATCAAAATGTCTTATATTAAGGACCGGAGGGAGTATTAATTAGGGAAAAACAGAATTTCTGTATATTATAATTAATTTGAAACCTTGAAATGTTAATATAAATTCATTTCATTAAAAATTATGGGGCAAATTTTTTTTTTTAAATTTAAAATCTCATTCCCGTACCTATGAAGAAAGAAACTCATTAATCGTGAGATATTTACTATTCAAATGTATTTGTGAAACATGTCAAAATTAATTAAAGATTCATTTAATAAATGGGTAATTTCTATAAGATATTAGACTCATTTTCCCTTATTCTTTTTCTGACAAAAGGACGCAACCTCAAAAGTTTATTTTGTGCAAAATGGACAAAAGTTTTCAGTCCGCTTTAAAAAAGTGAATATTATTTAGGGTGAAAATGGAATAAGGGAAAAAAAAAAAGAAGAAGAAAGAGATGATATAGAAATAAATAAGTTCATGTCTAGCGTACGCAACTCTATTCATTTTGTATAGAAACTCATCTTATTACTAGTATCTAGTAAGCTTTCAGAGAAAATCCAGCTTCATTCACTTGGGATCATTTAAAGGATTGTCAAAGAAGCCATTATTAAACTTGTGGTTCTTCTTGGACCTTCAGAGTACCCTGTTTGACAGAGTATCCTAAAATGAATCTACAACCTACAGTTTTATCGTTTTTAGCCCGATATTACCAATCCATCACAATCACTTTCTCTGTACGTAGTAAACTCCAGTTTTTTCACATGATTCTGAAATTTCCGGTGATGGATCCTCCAAATGAAAGCAATTTCTGGGATATTCACAAAAGGCCCAGAAAATATTTGGCGGGCCAGGACAAATTAACTTCACTTTTGTCTCCAACTGGGGGGGAAGATGTTTCTCATTTTCTTCCCAGGAACGTTCTCCTTTTGTCTCCAAATGGAATAAGATGTTTGTTGTTTTGTTTCCTTGGACAATTTTTTTTGTAATATAAAGTCCGAAATGTGACTAGGTGATGGAATTCAAAGCTTGCTGCTGTCAGCCACCACACTTCAAGAAATCACAAAGGTGCCACATTTTTCCAATTTTATTGTAAAGGTTACTCCCTTTTTTTTTTTTCACGAAGTACTGCTGTTTGTTTGGAAATTTATTTGGAAAACCAATATGTTCTTAGTTGTAGTTGAATCCTGAAAATTGATTATCAGTGGTCATCCTTAGTACCACACATTACAGTGAATTCTTTGATGATCAAGCATAGAAGTATCAATCCGCAGAAAGATTCTTCATTTTGATTTGTGATATGGGAATTAATGCTGCTTGATGTGGAAGAAAGTTTTAACGGCTTTTTCAAGATTCATGCTTTTAGCTGAATTAATGACATTGGAGCTTACCTTTTACTTGCTTGAAACAGGTTTATCTGAACATGGAACGGAGATATATTTGGGCGCTTTTCATACTTTTGGCAATTGTTTCCTCTCTTTTCCCTCCTCCATCTGAGGCATTGGTAAGAATTGCGCTTAAAAAGCATCCTTTAGAACTCAGCAGGATCAGTGAAGCCAAAATGGCTAGATTGGAGGCAAAATATGGCGGCGGTAGGAAAGAACTGTCCGGTGATACAGATGGAAATATTATACATTTGAGTAATTACCTGGATGCTCAATACTATGGAGAGATTGGGATTGGTTCTCCACCTCAGAGATTCATAATCCTCTTCGATACTGGCAGTTCTGATCTTTGGGTTCCATCAGCGAAATGCTACTATTCTGTGAGTCCTTTTTAGTTTTGATTTGCCGCTGTGCTCATGTTACTGCAATGCCAAGTTTTTACAAATACATGCTTATGGATTTCAGATCGCCTGTTGGGTCCATTCCAAGTACAAGGCAAGCAAGTCATTGAGCTACACACAAATAGGTAACTTGAACCTGTTTTAGGCTTCCTAGATTGGTCCCCTTATTTTGCCTTCTGCATGGCTAAGTCTTGAGAAGAGAATCCCATACATTGATCTACATTGTTATCAGTTATATCCTGTAATTTCATTGCTTGAGCCTTCTGAACACAAAGCAACATCTACCTCTTTGTTACATTCAAATATGTTATGATCGTATGTACCAAAAATATTAATCACTGTGTGAAATATAGGATGAATTCAGTTTATTTACTTAGGATTTGGAGGAAATTTGATCAAACCTATTGTGACTATAGCTGCGTTGACTTGTGGTTTATGTCTATCTGGTAATAAGTGGTTGAGTTTTTTTAATGTGTTCCTAAATACTCATCTCAAATCCATGGTTTAGGAACACCTGTCGTGATTCGTTATGGATCTGGTTCAATATCTGGCTTCATGAGTCAAGATCATGTCCAAGTTGGTAATATTGTAGTTCAAAATCAAGTGAGCCCTCTTCTTCCATTTTCGTTAAGCTGTGAGTTTTCTTCTTCTGAATATTATTCATGCTGGCTTGGATATCTCTCAGGTTTTCATTGAAGCCGCAAGAGAAGGAGCTCTTTCATTTGTGGTGGCCAAGTTTGACGGGATACTCGGCCTTGGATTCCAGGAGATCTCCATTGGTGAGAATGTGCCAGTCTGGTATAGCCTCTGCTAACCTCTTTTTTGTCGTTGTAGTTGTGTGTTGTACACGATTTCATACCAAAATTCTTCAATCTATATGCAAATACAGGTATAATATGTTGAATCAAAATCTTGTTCATGAGAAAGTATTCTCTTTCTGGCTTAATCGCGACCAAAATGCAAGAGAAGGAGGTGAGCTTATCTTTGGAGGTGTAGATTCGAATCACTATGTTGGACAGCATACTTATGTTCCTGTAACTAAGAAGGGGTATTGGGAAGTAAGTTGAAGTTTCTTGCCTGGTGATTTTTTTATTTTTCTTCTTTATAATGAGTGGGAAAAGAAATTGTTTCTCATTTGCATTATTTGTCCCTACTTTCTCCAGTTTGAAATGGGAGATTTTCGCATTGGAAACGTCTCTGCAGGTAAATGTATTTATCTTGAGTTATGTTATCATATCCATCAATGAACATCATAACCTTGATCCATGATAAACTCTAAGTTAAACTGTCTACCGCTTGATCGGGTTAAGTCTAAGTTCCAGACCGGATTTTGTATCTGTTTTCTTTTCAGGCTCCTGTGATGAAGGTTGTGCCGCTATTGTAGATTCTGGAACGTCCTTGCTTGCTGCTCCAACTGTATGTTCTTACATAGTTCACTACTGCAATTATACTTTTTGAGATCATTATTTAATGAAAATTCTGTGAGTTTTCACATAAGGTTCATGGTCGAGTGAAACTAGCATTTATGATCTCTTGAATTGCAGGCTGTGGTTGCTCAAATTAACCATGCCATTGGCGGAGAAGGAGTAGTAAGCGTGGAATGCAAGGAACTGGTCTCACAGTATGGTGACATGATGTGGGATCTTCTTGTATCAGGGGTGTGTATTTTTAACTTGCCCCCCACTTTTCCCATTTTTATGGAGATATTGTTCCTTTTTGGAAAGTGACCAGCATCTCTGCGTTAATTTCTTATCAATTGTGTTGGTTCTCAGGTACTACCTGACAGAGTGTGTGGACAGATGGGTTTATGCAATTCTGTTACTGCTAAAAATGAGAGGTCAGAAAGACCCAAAGTTTATTACTTTACCTTAATGTTAGTAGTTCTGAATATCGGTATCAGTGAATCTATATCAGGCCACTGAATTGGCAGCATTTATAGATATCATTGATATACAACTTTGGCAATAGTTTAAACATTTAAGTGAAGTGGGCAACCCTTTTGGTAACGTTGCCACACATGTTTCATAAATCAACGTCCAGTTTCATAGTCCTTGGTCATTTCAAAGGATTAGGACTACATGCCAACTAATCAGTGCTTCTACTTGACTATTTCAGTTCTTATATCAAGTCGGTGGTCGATGTTGAGGATACAGTTGGCGATACCCCGATGTGTACTGCTTGTGAAATGGCTGTAGTTTGGATTCAGAGCCAACTGAGACAGCAGGGAACAAAGGAGAAAGTACTTGAGTATGTTAATCAGGTGACAATTCTCAACACATGCCCTAATTGGTTTGCTGTTAAAAAGCTATAGTTTAGTGTAGAATGTTTTATTTGCAAGTATTGATTTAATGTGTGTGACAGCTCTGTGATAGCATACCAAGTCCCAGGGGAGAATCTGTAGTTGACTGCAGTAGCCTATCAAGCCTCCCAACCATTTCATTCACCATCGGAGGTAGAGCTTTCGAGCTCACACCTCAGCAGGTTTGTCTTTTTCTTTCTTTTCCCGTGTACTCATCAATCATTGTATCACATGTAGATCCAACTAAATAAGAATGCTATTCATGGTTTTCTTATATTTACCTTTCCATGTTGATGTTAATTTAATCTGCATTGACATGCACATTTCAATGCATAACATACGGTGTTTTCAAGCTTCCCGGTAAAAGCATAGTTTAGTTTGTGTTATTAAGTACAACTTCTTGATTGCAGTATATTCTTCAAACTGGATCAGACATCACTACTGTCTGCATCAGTGGATTCATGGCTTTGGATATACCACAACCTCGTGGTCCTCTCTGGTATGTCAACATCATCTGTTCTCATTTGTACAAAACCTATACTACCACTTTTCTTTGCCCCTATTAGTTTAGTGAATGTCGAAAATGCAACTGAACATTTGAGGATCGCGAAAATTCCTTTCAGGATTCTCGGAGATGTATTCATGGGGGTGTACCACACCGTGTTCGACTATGGCAATCTCCAGATTGGATTTGCAAAAGCTGCTTAGGTGTTTCTTTTCTTTTTTTGTTCCCCATAAATCTTGTAGTTGGTCGCGCGTTTAGCCATCAGGTCCTCCTAAGAACGTAAAGTTGTGTTAGCTAAAGTTGCCTTGTTCGGCCTGCAGTCTGTACTTTCTTCTTGATGCTCTATGCTGGCTTGATTTTTTGGTTGTAAAAGTGTGATTTTTATTTTAATTCTACAATCCCCCTTTTCTTTTAACAGTGTCTCTACCCTGGTTTTCTTTTTAAAGCAACTCTACCATGATTTTCTTACCATTCGACTTCAGAAGAATTTGATACTTAGATCTTGGTTGAGAAACATCGATAATTCATGAAGGTACTACTACATCATTTTTCTCCCAAGCTAATTTGAAGCCTGAAGATCTATGAGTTGGTTAAAAGTCGTAAGCTGGAAATATATATGAAGTTTATGCTTCCTATTTTATTTTGTCTCAAATTGCAGAAACGTGTACATATTTTAATAAAGTTGGATCTATTTAAACATTCCAGAATTATTTCATTGTTATAACAACGAAAACAAATAACTAGCGTGAAAAAAAAAAAAAATCAATTCTTGTACTTTTTCAATTCCGAACAATATAGTCCATATTAAAGGAAAGTGGAACTCAGAAATGAATTGAGACCAAGGAAACCATCAATAGATTTTTGGGACATGTGTCGCCTTCGCGTTTGAAATTCATTAAACGGTTAAAGTAATTTAGTAAATCTGTTTATTCGAAATTTACTTTTTAAATTTTTTACTTAATTATTTTAGAAAAAAATGAATAATGTGATTATTATCAGCTAAACCCTAACACAAATTATGTTATAATATATAAAAAGTAATTGGATTGTGTCACAGTGAGTGTCACAAGAAGATTCCTATCTTTTTGATGACATTGTCTTGATGGATGAAGGCAAGATTGTCTATCATGGTCCACGAGCAACTGTTCTTCCATTTTTTGAGAGTTGTGGTTTTAGATGTCCTGAAAGAAAAAGGAGTAGAAGACTTGCTCCAGGTGGTAAGCCTACCAGGCTTCCCAGCTTATTTACATGTCATAACTTCCGGAAACTAGCTCTTTCTGATTCCATCTTAGGTCATCTCAAGAAAAGATGAAGCTCAGTACTGGTGCGGACAGGAAGAGAATTATGTGTACAATTCTTGTTGATGCATTATCGAGGAAATTTGATGACTCTCCTCATGGAATGAATCTCAGGGAAGATATTTCGAAGACATGTTTCTGAGGTCAATGCCATGAGCTTTTGCAAACACTCAATTCCTAAATGGGAATATTTTAGAGCCTTATTAGACCACATTATTAGTATCATTAGTCATTACTGTCACTGATGCATAGGACACCTATTCAACAGGTTGAACAATGACATGGATACTCATTTGGTCAAAATATATTTATGTAGTATCTCAAATGACTTCTATTTTGAAACTTTTCCATCTAACATGTCAATGGCAACATTTTTACCTTTAGACCTCCTCGGGGCAATGACACCCCTTTCACCTTTCGAGTTGAGCTCTAAAAGTTCACGGGTTGAACCGTATGTATGCTTCACCAAAAGTTCAAGACACTCGCCATTTTGGAAAACAAATGTCATCACTATATATATGATGTTCTAAATACAGGGTACAAACTGCAAGCTTGCAGCAAAACGGTTGGTGGTTCTTACAAAGTGAAACGATGATGCCAGTTTGGCGTACCTAATTCTGAACCTGTTAAGTCTCAATTATAGAGAGATACACACAAGTCACAACCAAGACATGGCAGAAAGGACTTACAGTAATAGCTAATTAAATGCTATGTGGCATTCTCAGTAGTGAACACTTCCTATAAGATGCTATTCCTCATCACTGTCATTGCTGAAAACTGAAGCGACTGCAAGTTTAGGCTTCTTTGTGGCATTCCCGACCGTGTTCTGCTCCAGAAGACAAGATTAGGAGAATGACTACGATTATATGTCAAAGCAGAAACCTTTATAGTTCATTCACACTTCATGCAACGACTCTTTAAATCAGGATCTATACTTTTTTCAAGTCAATCTATTTCGTTTTAGTAATTGAGTTTATTGAAGAAGCTGGATACCTTTGATGTACTTCCTTTTGCAGAAAAACCAAACTTCAAAGTCTTCCGCTGATCCTGATCTGCAAGTGCGGTAGCACTTTTCACTGGATTAATGACGGGGGTGGTTCCTGATTCCTCACTCTTCTGCTGCTGCTTGTGAGCACCAGCCCTGTAAAAGCAAATGCCAGCTCAGAATAAATCTCTGAAATCAACCTCATAGACCAAAAGACTACAGAAGTATATGACAGGAGATGAAGAGATTACATTTGGGCAATCTTCGCCATTTCTCTATCTTGACGTTGCTGTTCTCTTTTTTGCCTGTCATCACGACTGCTGCTTCCATGCATTTCCCTCATTTCCTTGAATCTCTGAAATTATCATAGCTATCGAAAATTAGAAAATCTACGCAAATGAAACTCAGACAACAAACAAAGTTGGCTTGAATGTATAAACCAAGAAAGAGGATTAACCTTCCGGTGGTTGTGGTCGTATGAGCTTAGATGCGCTTCAAACTCCATAGCCAACTTATATTGTTTGTTGCACAGCTCACATAAGAACACCTTTCGTATTTCTTTGACTTCAGTTTGAATTTTCTGCTCTCGTTCGGCTATAACCTGGATTTTCATAATGTGCAGGAAGCAGGCAGTAGAAGCCACCAGGTAATAAAAACTGCACGAAATTCTCAAGACCTTCCAAAGTTGATGTTCGCTTATGATAAACCTTTCCCGTCAAAAGACACACATATATGCTATGTGCTGCCTTCTGTTATTAGATGTATATTTCAGAGAAAGTAAAACATCAACCTCAATTTCTCTAGTATTTTGATTTATTTACAACTAGTTACAAGCTAAGTGGCATACCTCCCGTTTCTTTGCAATTTCCTCGGTCTCCTCAAGCTCAATATCCAACTTTCTTCGCTGAATATTTTCCTCTGCCGTAAAATAATCATCTTCTTCTTGTTTTCCGATCCCCAATTTTGGATCCCTCATCCCAGATTTTATGGGCTCGACAATACCTACAACGACAAAAAAAAAAAAAAAAAAAAAAAAAACTTTAATAAGTTCAGGAGATAAGGTTTCTATAACAGCCTAAGCAGCAGTTGACAGATTTTCAATAGTTTCCACGACAATGAATTTAAACACAGAATAAAGCTTATTGTCTATAAAAAGACAAATGAAGACAAGACATTCAGTTGAAGCTGATTAAGCTTTAAGGTCCAGACGATATTCTGACGAGGAGCATAGGACTCAAAAGCTAACACTTGATTTGCTCTTTTTTTTTTTAACACTTGATTTGCTTAAAACAAAACAGAGGCAACAAAACTAGGCCGGGAACGCCACCAACTCTGATTTCTGATGGTTCCCAGAATACTCATTCATGAAATAAATCTCTAATTAAATAAAAACAGGATATATGAACACTGTGCATGCAATGTTTGTACCCTGCCTCTAAAAGATTTAGCATACCTTGCTCATTTTTTCCAAGTCCTTTTCCCTTCCATCCCATCTTTTGAAGGAGTCTGAAACCGACATTAGATGATGTCAACTGAGTGTCTAAAGATGCTTGTTCCACATTGTCTAGATCGACATTTTCTGTTGGTCTGTGATTAATTGGCAGATGAAAATCATCTGCAAGCTCGTCAAGTATAGAAGCCTGATATCATGTAAGATACAAAAAATGAGGTTCTTCATTATCTCAAATTTTCAAATAATACAAGCAAAAGGCAAAGGAGACACAAACATATGCAGCTATCACAACTAAAATATGCCACAGGGGCTGGCTCCTGGTATCACAATTGTAACCAAGTCAAGAATCTCAACCTCACAGAAATTTCTTGTCTTCTTTGTCACAAAGTTCCCAAAATTATTCCACAGAAATCGCAAGAAAATTCCAGTAACAATACTGCATGCAACTGAATATGTTATTAACTCAATTGTCTCCTAGAGGATAATATTGGATTGTTAAGCTCAGCACTCTAAAGGAGGATATATGCCTCAAAATTCGCAAGGAACAAAGTTATAAGTCACATATGCAACAGAATGAAGAAAGGAAATCCATGAACTTGTAGACACAGGAATCTGCTTTTCTACAAAACCAAAAGCCACCACAAAGAAGATGTAAAGTACACACACCCAAGATGAAGTCAGAGGATACCTCCTGTTCTCTCTGATCACGATACCACATCTCTTGCCTACCATTGTACCATCTATTATCCATTTTAGTGACCTGAAGACAAGTAAATAAGAAGATTAGGAAAAATAAACAAAACCTTCAGCAATGTTCTCAGAAGTCAAAGTATGACTTCAAAATTACTTTGGACATACACAAAATCTGCTCAAAAATTTAGACTGGAAACCCATTATCATATTCACGTTATTCAAATAGGCAGCATACTCCCAATAAACAATGACAAACATATCAACAATCTAAGGACTAAAAGAAAGGATTATAGAAAAGCAAAACATCCCAATTGAGTTGGCTTCCCTACTCCACACTCCGAAGAATGCAAGACAAACAACATGCCCCACACACAACAATTTTTCAGTTTGGACCAAGGGAAGAGAGAAAGAATTTCAAATTATAACTGACCAATCAATTCAGTTAAGCTCTGAGGTCGTTCTTTACAGGAAAATGTTTCATACATAATGCAGTGCTCACATATATAGCAAAACGGTAGCACGCACAAACACAAGCACACATATCACCGTGGAAGTTAAATTTCCAGTACAGACTAGCTGAAACATACAAAACATTTTAGAAGAACAAGGAAAAGAAAAGGGAAAGGACTATTTCCTTCATTTTTCGATGCTCCGTCACTTAGATCGACACATACATTCAAGTTCCAATGCACATAAACTTTAAGATACCAACATCCTTCCTAATATAACTCATCGCCCAATTTCTACCAGAAATGGATCAAGCACTCAAAAATACACGTCAAACAAAATCAACACAAAATCTTTAATCCTTAAAATTAGTTCAAAACTACAAATTAACTCAGCTCAAACTCGTCCCGAAAATAAATCCTACACAGCTGAATTCGTGCCACGAAAAGCAGATTTGAACGTATAGCAATTTCACCTAAACCGTTACAACCTTCTTCAGTTCATTACCAAAAAATAAACCTAAATCCCCAAAAACCTTTTCTCATCTTTGTTCTAGAGAGATTAGGGAAAAAACAAAAAGAGTAGCATTATATATGCACTTTTGCTGAAACGATTTTCCTGGAGTTAAATGCCGTAACAATAACCATAAAAGATCATAGAAATTTAAAAGCAGAATCAGCAAGAAAATTACCAGGTTTTGAAGGAAAGATGTGGGAGATTCGATTGACTTCCGCTCCCCAACGCTTTGAAATTTAAGGATGTTTGATTTCTATATCATCCGCTATTGATGTTCCTGGGTCACTCTTGTTATTGGGCTGGTCCTTGAGATAGGCCTATTGTTTTGGATCGAATCGAATTAGGCTTTTTACATGGGAATACAGGGCTTAGAAGGCAATCGGCCTGGAAAAGATAAGGCGGGATTAATAAGGATTATTTTATTTTTTTTGGATAATAATAATATTAATTTAATAAAATAATTTTTTTTTTTTAGACAAAAGGAGTATTCTCAAAATTATTGCCCAGTTTGATGTTTTATTTTAGTATAAATTGTACTAAAAGGAAAGTCTCAAACTAAATAATAATTTCGAGACGTGACAATACTATTTTATGTTCCTGTAATTTCATCAAATTTATAACTTGCATTTCAAGGCTTCAAACTCTAGGATGAACTGATATTCTGACCAAGTAGTTAATTTTTCACTGTTTCTTGTCTGCTCTAAACAAAAACAATAACAGTTTCCAATTCGTAGCCAATCAAATCGATTGATCTGTGCGTGTTTTTCACCTTTTTTTTTTTTAAGAGTATCAATATGTGGTTTAGATAAATGCAATTTAGAATGTTGAAGACATTCCAAAGTGGTATAGTCAATATAACATTTTTTATTTTAATCTTTCGGTCCTACATGTAAATCCCAGCTTTCCATTATAATAATTTATAAACATGCTTAGAGTAATGTGGATTAGAAGGCAATTAACTTTTGTGCGTTCGTATATTATAATGTGGAGTAGTTAAAGTGAAAGATATTTTCAGATCAACAGTGTTTAAAACGAATAAAGTGTTCACAAGAATGCATATTTTATAAAGAGATGTGACTTTTTACGCTTCCTAAATCAGTAATTATTTTAATTCACAATTGGAGTTCCAACTAAATTATGCTTTTGAATTTATTTCGGGCCTAACATCAAAAGACAGATACAAGAATAAATAAATAAATAAATAAATAAGCTGATTAATTTTTATTTGTTTTGTTTGGATTTTTAACCAATCTAATGAAGTTGGTAGGATACCTATCTAGAAATCATAATAAAAAAGGAAATGCAACACGAAATGATCCATCTTTAGAGATCCAAATGTGATTGGAACACACTATATCATGGTTGTTTCTTATCCAACAATATATAACATTAATTCTGTCTAAAAAAAATAGTTCATGTTAAATTTTCAAATTTACAAATTTGACAATTATGGACGATTTTTCAGAGACGGGGAATAATTTAATGTGTTAACTGATTACTACTTCTGTTATTAAAGAAGAGGACAAAATGCACTTTTCGTCCCTCAACTTTTGGGGGTAATAAGATCGAGTCACCATGAATTTTTAATTGACAAAAATAGTCCCTTAAAATATTTTTTCCGTCAATTTTAGTCAATTTAACAGAACTTTTAGTCAATTAACGGGTCCTAAAATAGTGCATCCGGGACGAAAAGTGCATCCGGTCCTAAAAAAAAATAAAGAAAAAGGGAGAAAAATGCATGACTGTTTACCATTAAGATAACATCAACTGTGCTTAGAGCATCAGTGTAGTGGAATTAAATTAGCCGAATGCCTTTCAAATTAAAGAAACCCAAATCTTTTTGCTTATTTTTAATTTTTTTATTGTTCTTCGTGATTTCATTTAATCATATGATTATGTTGCTTTTGTGGTCCTCCTGCGCATGATCACAACATTATATTCATTTATTTCTTTTTCTGCATTAATCTGAATTTAATAAAATGAACTTTTTTTTTCCTTCGGACATAGCACCGTGCATACATGCATGCAAGGATCAATTTTCCGTTTGTTTCCATAGTTAGGTATTTCAAAAATTGGGAAAAAAAAAAAGAGATAGGATTTATTCACAATATCGAAACATGATGAGCATACGAGGATTACTCCATCTTCTGTATATTAAATCATTATACTGATTAATTCGGATTTGAGCTGATCGGGTAATTAAGTTTTTTTTTTTTTTTTTCAGAAGATAGAACTACAAAAATATATTGCAGATGCATCAATTAGGGTTTAAAGAGTTACACATATAGATAAAAATTGAAAATAAAAGTTCCTATTTTTCCCCCTCAAAGACAAGAGAGTATATACAAGAAAAGTTGGCTTGTATAGCGGTATGAACCATTTCTTAAAAAATTCAAAACATCTCTTGGTGAAATATATCCAGATTAATGGTGATATATAGTAATACAAGATCAAGAAAAGTGCATGCATGTTCATAATTCTGGAAAAAAGATAAAGTGTGTGAACTAAGATTAATTTAATCAAATGTTTAATTAATTATACTAATCGTGCTAGCTGGAAGCATAGACTAAGTAATTCCCCTTATGAATAAAATACAAATACGTACGAATCCTCAAGATTTCCTTTCCATTATGCAATCAAATTAAGGGAAAAGAAAAACCACTCCCGTTTCCATCAAAAGAAAGCTGATACCACATATATAAAATCATTTTATATTAATTTAGAACTGAAAAAGATACATAAAATAAATAAATATATATATATATGTAGCATAATAATAGAGATGATCTTGATAGGGCTAAACTAATACTAATAATAATGGTCCTAATTTTGGATTGACTGTGACTTGATGTCGAGGGAATGATCCTTCTTTTTCCACAAAGCGTATTTTCCCAGAAACCAACAGAGAATATGTAAAAGGTGAAGTGTTTTTGTTTTAGAAATCAAAAGCCATTTTTCAGAAATGCAGGCAGGCAGCCCCCTTGAGCTCTCTCTCTAGCTATATAGGAGGATTAAAGCTAGCTTCAGTGAACTGTAGCCCATTACATTTCTTTTTTGCTTTTCATTATAATCATATTGTAATTAAGGATCTTTAGTAGCCAAATCAACCTTCCTTCCCACGGTCAATCACACGTAAACAATAAACGACACCTTTGTTTTTTTTATAGGTGACGATCAAATTATCTCTCCTTAACTAATTTCTTTTTCAGCTTAAAAACTCTTTGTCTTCAATCTCAAATAACATCGCTCTTTTCTGTTTTTATTTAACTGTTATTTGTTATGTCGCATTAAATTAACATGACCTCGTATGTACATTATTAACATCAATTCATTTTAGGGTTTAGAATATGACTAATTGTAAAGGAACTTCAATTAACACAAATACACTTTTCACTTCTCGACAATTTTTGAGACGAAAAGAATAATTTTAATTTAATATAACTGCCAACTTACGAGTTAAGTAACTAGTCATAAAGTACGATCATATTGAAAATGTGTACATTTCTTTCTAAGTTTGAAGTTTGAACGGCCTAACTTAGTCTTCTTCTGATCTAAGTACAACGTAGAATTACTGAAAAGTAGTATATGAGCAGACATTAGAATACTAGTAGTATATATACTTAAGAAAGATAATTAACGTGAAGACAGCCAAAAAGAACACTAAGATTAAATTAATTTAATTTCTACGACTATAAACATTCTAAAAAGTTATATTTAATGGAATATTAAATTAAAGGAAGGGTTTCCGTAGTTTGTAAGTACAAATTAACGTTGCGGACGTACCAAACTAGCTAGAAGCTGTGGGAGGGAGAGAAAACAGTGGTTGGGGTTTTATGAAAGAATCCTTAAAGCTAGACAGCTTGCAAGCAATGTTGTCTCTCAGGGAGGTTTGGGTTTTATTTATTTACTCCCTCCGTCCCACAAAAATAATTCACATTATATTTTAAGTTTTATACTTATTCTGTTCCATAAAAATAGTCTACATTTGAGTTTTAAGTTTTGTACTGTTTTTAGTACAAATTTGAAAACTCAACGTGGACTATTTTTTTGGGACGGAACTAGTACTATTTTTAGTACAAATTTGAAAACTCAATGTAAACTATTTTTTTTGGGACGGAGGTAGTATTTTTTTCTTCTGTTTCTTTCAGACAAAGAAAAGCTTCACCTCAACAAAAAAAAAAAAAGCCAAATTGTGTACTCGTTTTGCTGGTCTCTCTCCTGGAATTTACAAATCATTATTAATTATGTAGGAATTAAAAGGCATTCAAAAAAGAGAACTTTAAGGATTCTTTTGACGATCTTTTCTTCATCCTCTCGTTTTGTTTAAGTGTAACTCAATTGTTTCCAAGTTTTTTTTTTTTTTTTGTGATATTATAATAACCGTTCATTGGTCTCACAGCACACAATACGCTCTTTCAAGCAGTCCAGTCCCATCATTAATATTGTTCGTTCACCCACTCAATGTAGTTGAGCAAATTGATCATCATCAGTAATCCAACTTGTAATTTAATTTAATACTATGTAAATTACACATATTAATATGAACGTTAGTTTAACCCTAAATAACTTTGTCCAAATGATTTTAGATTAGTTCTTACAACAAAGTTTAAGGTTGGTAATACACCGAACTATTTGAATGCCTATTTAAAAAGCTTTACAAATCTATAAATTAAAGTTTAGGATGAGTGTTTGGATAAGTTTATGTGGCGCATAGGTAGGTGGCAAAGCACTTTCTATAAAGCAAAGATTTGGACCGATGCACAAATTAGAGTGATTAATGTTCATGATATGTACTAGTTGTTAATTTGATCTCCGTGGATAAGATTAGTTAACTGGAAAACATATGTCAATTTCAACCTAACATAAGTTTTCATCGAAAAACCTAACAAAAAGTTAAGATCCCAGATAACAAATACTCCTCATGTTCCAAAATTATTGTCCAATTTGAGATTTCACTTTTAGTACAATTTGAATTAAAAATGAAATCTAAACTGGACAATAATTATAGGACGGAGGGAGTAACACATTCTATCTTATAATACACAGATCGATCGAGTTCTACTAGTAGTTTCTAGACTTGTGTTGATGTTTCGTTACGGCAGTTACATTTTTATATAAGCATTTCTTTTTCTTCTTCAATTTCAATATTTTCGAGATCTTAGCTAGCTTGCATATTTACCCTAAATGTATGCAGCTTTTCTATAAAACCAAAATGAAAATGATATAAAGAATGATGTTATAGCCATGATCAGTTAATGATTTTTTATTTTTTTTTTTGGCATGTATCCTCAATTCGACGTTATAATAATGCTCGAAGTATTTTTCGTCTTGGTAATAGTCTTGATCCCTTCCAGAAAACGAACAATTAGAATATGAGACCCAAGATTGAATGCAAGTTAAGAAATAATAATAAGTGCCTTCGGAGAAGTGAACATATATTTTTTAATATATTACACGTTGAGTTCAGTGTTCGAAATCGTTGTCTCAGACTAATTCAAACTTTACCAAATAAATCTATTTCATATAAGACAAGAATTTTCGAATAAGAAGTTTTACGATTGTTAGTCATGACACACCAATTGTTAAAAATTATAAACCGTAGTCATAATTAAGTTGGTTCAATACATTTAACTGTTTTACAAAAGTGTTGATTGGTGAAGTGAATCATCTATTATTTCACTTGACAAGAAACTGATTATTCTAGCTCAATTAGGAATCAAGACCGAGTAAAATGGTTGGGAAGAAAAATTCGAAAGGAAGGGCCATCAATGATTTCTATTCCACCCAAAACCCAAGTAGTAGCTAGAAACTAGAAAAAGAAAGAATGAAGAAAGTGCATGCAAAAGGAATTGTGAACTGAAATAAAGGAATTGGTATCTAAATTTAATTTGACACAAAATGAAATAAGTTCCCACATGCAAAAATATTGTTTTGCATCTTTTACTCTTCCATTCCTCCATCTTCTTTGGTCAACTTTTTTCCCAACCAGCGGTCCACAATCCAAATTCTTTAAACTCAAATTTTACCAAAAAACAGTGTATGCATCATTTCCCCCAAGTATCATGATGACCATCAATCAAATCAACGGTCAGTATCAATCCTAAGCAATCTCCTCCACCCTTGGATCAACCCATTCCCCTATTATAAATACATGCAACACATCTAATGAACTCTCATTCAAAAACCAAACCAACTTCTTCATCATCATCATCAAGAGCTATATAGTATATACCACATCCATTGTTTATCTTCTCTCTTGATCCAATCTACAGAATGGGAGGCAACAAGCAGAAGAAGTCATCGTTTTCGTTTTTCGGGTTCTTCAAGAGTAGTAAGCCCAGAAGGGATTATGAAATGAAGGATGATTTTGTGAAAGCTTACAAAGTATGGCCAAGTGATGAAGATAGGGGGAGATGGGTAGCTGAGCCTGGGATTGATAGGAAAGCTTCAGCTTTCATTTCTTCAAGAACAGAAAGGTGGAAGAGTGTTGAGGTGGCCAACTGATCCCTGAAGATCATCAATATGATGAATGAATCAAAAAGAGGAATTAAGCTGCCATGATGATGATGATCAACAACAACATCAACATATATCTGCTGCTCATGCTGAGAATTCCCTTTGTTTCTAAATCCAAGCTACATTTGTTTGTGATGGAAAATCTCCCACTATCTCCATGTTTCTTTTATTTCATTTGTTGTTATAATTTGTTAGTAGTTATGGATCATTTAGTATTTTTCTGTAGTTTGTCATCATAAAAACTTGCAATTTATGAATAATGTGAAGATTTTCTTATATCTTGCATGCATATTTAGTTATACTTTGGTTTTCTTCTGTCTCAAAATCTCAGTCTAATCTCCACAAATTACCTATTTTAGCTATGATGAGATTTGTGTTATCTGACGATTAGTATAAAATCGATATGTATATGTGACTAATTAATTAATCGTTCCTCCTCCATCTCTAGGTTTTCTAAAATTAGAAAAATAGCGGGATCTTTCTGAGAAAGTTCTGACATGGCTACAACTTCGAAAACCCTCAATTTCCATTACTAAGCACTTCAATGATGAATTTTTATCTAGATTAGGAAGTCAGTTGATTGTTCAAACTCAAATTAATTTGTACATATATTTCATTTGGATTTTTGATAATTGGTTTAACATTTTCGCCATAATAGTAAGTAGTACTTCAAATAGTATTAATTCCTTGAGGGGGAATTCACCATTTTTGCGTTCGGTAAACAGCCATACTAAGTGCAAAAGATTGGTTTATGCCGGCACATCGTTTCTCAAACTTTAGAGAGCTAATTAAAGATACTCTCTTTCTTTATGAACTTGATTTTTAAAAAAATGGTAAAACAAACTCACTAGGTGAACAAAGCCTTGGAAAAGAAAGCAAATGTGCTTCAAAATTAGGCCAAATCTTACCAAAAAACACATTCGAATGTGTTGGTGGGGAGTTTTGGCGCAGAAGTAATCACGCAACATAAAGTAATTCTTTAATGTGCACAGTGCACTTTAATAAAATGAATTATTAAAATAGAACGGAAAGAGTAATTAATCAGACAAGAGTAAAATGCATATGCCACCTACATAGTTCCTAGTAAAGCAATACACTCCCAAACTTTTTTGTACTTTGTTGGCTGGGCAATGGGAGTTCTGGAGAATCTTTTGGCTATATATATCCTATGCACATAAAATATATTCCTTCTCCCTTAGGTCACTATCAATAATTGTTGGTTTTTACCCCTTTCTTGATTTGATACTCCCCAAGTATATATATTGGTTGAAGGAGGAAAAAGATGCTCTTTTGTGAATGGTTGTATCAGTCTGCTTGTATCAGGCCAACATGGCATTAAAAACTCTAAAAGAATAAACTTCATAATACTTTTGCAAATTAATAATTTTTTATTTATGGTTTCAGACTCAGAGTGAAATTGTGAAAATGTAGTTCATAAACAGCATGTAGGTTAAACAATTTTAGATTGTACAATCCGTGGAGATATCTCTTTTCAGAATGAAAGGAACACTTAATTTTTGATCCGTGATACATAACTTGGATTCTTACAACATAAGATATCGAGAAAAGGAAAGCCGATTACATTATGTCTCAACTTACATATTGTCTCACCTTAAAATCTGTTCAAGTACTTACTTATTCAAGGGGTTTTAAGAAGCAATGACAGCTAGGTAGCAACGACCTATACATGTTGGTTTTAACAATTTTATCAGAAAGTATTTATCAAAATTTTACTTTTCGATAAACATGCTTGAGTTCCACGTTTCACTCTCATCGACATATGAAGCCATTATAAACATTTTTGCCAGCAAATTTGTCGACCGTGCACAGTAATCACTTTCACTACAACAAAAATAGTAGTTTTGACACTTTTTTGTGTCTCAATAAATGGTGTAATAGGACACATGTGATGCACATTGCGTGGGACATTACTAAATAGTGTCTCCTATAATCGAGTCACAATAAGTCATAAAACATTTAAAAGTGTATTATTAAATTGTCACTTATTAAGACACTTTAAAGTGACCCATTAAGTAGGGTAATAGTTCACAAGCAACCCCACATAGTACACTTATGATAGTGTTTCATAATATGCATACACTTTTTCATTTTTAATAATATACTTTTTAGCAAATGTCCTAATACACATATAATGAGACACATTTTAAAAAAAGTGTCCCACTATAAAGATATTAATAGCCCATTTTTGTTGTAGTGTTTGTTGAACTAAAATTTTATTAATAGAATAGAATATTTTTGTGAGACAGAATTCTTTTCTTTTTTGGCAGTTGTAAACCCTAAAATCCGAAGTTGCGACCCTTTGGTTTAAGCCCACAATTCCGCTCCTCGAATATGGTATACGATATCGATCCAAATTAAACATTCATGTGTTGTTTTTTCTACCCCACTAATTATAATTCTCGATTTTTCAATCATTTGTAAATGGATTCTCAAAAGCGATTGTTGCATATTAGCCGCCAATCCCACAGTAAAAGAACAAAGTGCCAGCTACAAACGATTCTTTAAGTAAACTTAGGAAAGTGAAAATAGTTCCATATGTTAAAAATTATTTATCATTCCCTCTTTCCCAAAATAATTATCCAGTTTCAACTTTTAATTTTAGTTCAATTTGTTCTAAAAATAAAAATTCAAACTGGATAATAGTTTTGAAACGGTGAAAGCTCCTCTACGCAACTGACAATTTTATAAACGCATCTAGATTCTTTAATTTTTTTCTCCTTTTTGAGGCAAGATCATTTTACCTCATAGGGGCATCTATATAGGTTATATTAAGAAAACATACTGGAGGAGGATCCTAAGCAAGATCACTTGCCAATTTGCATATCTCAACCATATTTCATGGCAGTAGCTGGTGATGAAAAGGACTATAAATCCCTGATCTCATCATGAGATTGATTATTAATTACAAATTGGTTAATGTATATCATTAACTTTTGTGGAAGATTGATAAAAACTACGACAAATAATTGTCACGATCAATGGCATAGTACCAATTAGTGAACGGTTACGTTGTTTTATTCATTTTAATCAGTATCATATTTCTTTGTTGCAAATATGTGCATAAAATAAACATATGAAACTAGAATGACTAGATTAATCAAAAGATTCTTGTACGTAGCTAGCTATAGTACTGCTTTTCATTCACCTTTCTTTATTTTTATTTATTTTTCCTTCTCAATACAGCTGTAAGGTTCATTCATTGGAGGAAAACCATCTAAATTTCGCAAGGGTCGATCTCTCTTTTCAAGTATTGCAATCACTTTTAAGACTCTTTTTTAATGAATGTTCAATCATATATATACATAATGTACTCGACAAGTTTTCTTTTCAGCCCACCGATCCAATCCAAGCTTCCATTTCCACTACAAATTTAGTACTTACATAATAATTTGTTCTTTCAACTTTTATTTTGTAGTACTATCAATTTTACTTTCTCTGCTTTATTTTCTATCAAACGCTTTCAAGAATCACCATTGCAAATCAGGTTAATAAGGACAAATTAGTTTCTATATTGCGGTGTATGGAAATGGAAGCATGTGCATAGCCACACAAAAATAAAAAGTGATACAAACTGTTGCGTTCCCCCAAAAAAAAATTATCTTAACCCTCGAAACATGTTGATATTCCATAGACGTTGGCAATTACATTTATAGTAAATGGCAGTACTATAAGTTAGGGTTAGATTCTAAAATGAGATGGATAAAGTTTAGAATGAGAAAAATGGATCAGATTAGGATAAAAACAAGCGCAATAAAATGCTTCTTTGATTGATAAGTAAAGCTTTACCTTTATAGGGTTCCTCTTGTCATCACCTGTAAAAAAAAGATTAAAAAGAGAAATACGAGCATGCTTACATTAATTAGCATAGTTTACTGTTACATATATATGGCCATCTATTTTACCATTTTGAAGTATTTGCTATGTAACTTTTGTGTCCGTACCATTAATTTAAATTGGGTTAATTGTTTGACACGTTATCTTTAACTTGCGACGAAAACTCTAATAAAGTAATAAATGAATAATAAGGAATCGATATCAAAACAATCTAAAAATTGTAATAGTCTACGTGTTTATAATAGCGTGAAATTAAATAATAATTAAAAAAAACATGTTAGGGACAGTGATATACAAACACCAACTCTCATTCATTGCTTCGAACGATTTAAGAAATGAACCAAACAAATTGCAGTTAGTTAAAAACAGTCAAATATACATACCCACTTCAATAATAAAAGAAAATGCAGTTAATTAGCAAAACCTGAAATTAACGAAGCCCAAAAAACTAACTCTGAAAAGCAGATCTAATCAAACTAACCCACCCTTCTGTAATAGACTAATAATACTACTTTTTTTTTTCGCAAAACCTATCGAAATTCGAACCTGCATGATATAGAATGTCAACCGTTGGTCAATTTACTCAAGTCTCGTCTATTTGCCTCGGGTAATTTTATCTTTTTTTGGTTTTTTCTTATATATATATATATTGTTCTTGGTCTTTTTATGTAGTTTATAAAGTTTCATAAATTTTCTGAAATGTAATCCAATCTATTTCATATGCAAATTTATTCTTTGATCCAATCCAAACGGCTCCATACCAATAAATAACGTTTTTTTTTTTGTATTAACTTAAATCTGACAGCTAAATTAATCTCCAAAGGCGTAAAATCCGATAACAATTTATAACACAAAAGAAGCAAATTTAATACCACTAAGCTTAACATTTCGGTAAAAATTAAAGCATCAACCCCCCAAAAAAAAAAAACGAAATAAAAACAACAATGCTCTACTCAATCATATATAAGTACTGCTAAAACAGTTTATTGAAACTCTTGAAAAAAAGAAAGAGAAGTCCAATAGTACTTCAATTTTGTGAAAGGATTCAATCAAGACCACCTAAGGTACATATACAGTTTGAAGGGACCGAAAATAATAATTAGCGGGGTTCAATATCGTAATGGAACAATAAAATAATAAAGTTAATGAACCAAATATTGGTGAAATTATCGAAATTTTGTTTAATTATTTAAACTTTTACATAGTGGGAGGAAATTTACCCCCCCTAGGACCTTAGTTTGGCATTTCTCTTATTTCAAGTTAATTGTGAGAAAATATTAGATTCATCACATCCATCTTTAAAAAAAAAAAAGTTCATATGAAAACTTTGATATCACTACCCCCTATGTCTCAAGGACATATGTCTATTAACGATCACATATAATAATAGCTAAGTTCATTAATATAAGTCTTATAGAGCGATCCAGAATCATAAAATTTCTCATATAGAACAAACGCGTTACGTGATATATACATATATAAATAATAGTACTATTTAAAATAGAAAAAACAATTATAACCATCCGGCAACAATGAACTTTTACGTGATATACACGTAATTCTTCACGTGCTAATAAAATTTACTATACACTCCGAAAAGAATACATAATAACGAAATTAACTTCTTTGCTCATTTTGTAGTTTATCAAAGGAAAAACTAAAACAAAATGAACATCATTGTCAAAATGTTATAATAGTTGGACAAAAATAAAGAAAAACAAAATAAAAGATTCATAAATATTAGAAAGGTACACAATATTTACATATAAACAACCTTTATACTTACTATTGTTGATTAGTTTATATAAACTTCAAAGGTCTGTAAGAAATTTTAGCTTTAAAAAAAAAGAGGAATTGTAGCGGCTTCGTATATTAATTCATGTCTTATATATGGACAAAAGTCTATGCTTCTGTAATTCTGTTTTCTTATTTTCAATGGAACTTTTAGCCACGATCACAATAAAAGTCGTGACCTTAAAACTTGTTCAATTTGATTTATATCTCATTTTACATGATACAATCATATGTTACGCCAGATTTTGTACAGTTGGAAGGTCGATTTTATTTTGTTATGACATATTCTTCAAGTCGGATTACAACCAACAATCAAGTTTGATGTTTTTTTTTTTTGATGAACTCTGAAAATCATATAAATCAATCAATTGGGATAATAAAAGACTCGTAGTTTATTATAACATGACAATATGAAATAACGGCTTACAGACTCCCAAATATAAGATCAAACAATGATTAAACAGCACAACATATTAAAGGCATAACACGAAAAAAAAACATAAGAAACAAAAAAAAGAAAAAGAAACGACACAAATTATTAAAACATAAAACCTAGAGAATTATATGTGCTCGACAAGCACATATATATGGTGATCAATCAAATCCTTCTTAGTTCAAACTTGAATTAATCAAGGGAAGAAAGCACTATTCCACATAGAATTCTGGTTATCAGGAAACTGCATCAGCATCTCTTCCCCATTACCAAAACCCATGTTTTGATCATTAGGGTTATTCATCCAATCACCAAACCATTGTGTCCTGTGGGGACCATCCATACCCACCTGCATCGATGACGAAGCTGCCCCTGGAGTAGTAGGAGGGGGAGGAGGAGCAGCCATCGACGGTGGTGGCGGCGGCAGCGACACAACTGGCGGATCGGGTGGAGATCTCTTGAGGGACTCCATCTTCTTGTGAATCTCCTTGAGCTTCTGATCAAGCAACCACCCCACGTCATTGAGATCAGCAATAGGCATTCCTTGAACCGCTTTTCCGGTCAGACATTGGAACATCACCTCCGTGATATGTTTCTCCCGGTTCTCTTTGTGAAGTTTCTTCAGCTGTTCACCGGCTTTAGCAATCCTCTGCCGGATGAAACTCTCTTGGTTAACCATTTTTTTGCTCTGCTCCATTTCCGGCATCCTCTTGAACTGAGCAATGACCCGCTGGACTCCAGCCGGATTGGGCCACACCTCGGGCTGAGCATCATAAGGGCTGTAGATTATGGCACAGGCATCGATCCCGCATAGAGTACTCAATTCACTCACCTTCTTCATTAGGCCTTTCTTCCTCTTCTTGAACGTGGCTTTCCTTGCTGAATCATTCACTATGTAAGCAAGTTTTACCTTCTTACGAGTCATTTTTTTTTTCCTGTTTGTTGCTTAACACACAAAAAGGAGATATGAGACAAGGAAAAAGGGAAGAAGAAGTATATGGAATTCTTGAGTGATGATGGTTTCTTGTTTGATATGGATGATTGCTATATATAATGGAAATTTCCATGTGTGACAATTTAATGCCAAAGATACGTATTATGATTCTCTATTTGCAGATATTTCTTGTTTGCTATCCCAATTATTATTATCAATTCCAGTAGAAAAAGGGAGAATATTTTTTGGTTAGTTCTTAACACTGCAATTTAATGCTCCCAAGATATTCCTGTTTCATTCTTACTATACTTATCACCATCATCATCATTTAGCCATTGGCTAGCCACACAGGAAGATTTTTTTTATTTTATGATTCAAACAATGTATAAACATTTCCCCCAAAAAAAAAAAAAATGAATTGATTGTTTGAGATTTTGTGTTATTTTTCAGTACACCAAATAGAACAATTGTATATACGTACTAACAGAACATCTCTCCCCTTTTTTGTTACTTTTTCTCTTTTGGTTTTTTCAAAATTAAAAAAATTTAGGCACACCACATTTGTTAGGCATTAGTAGTTTGGACGAAATTATCCACAAGAAAATCGATTATTTTTACAGAAATGAGACCGTAGCATTCTAATAATTCCAGTGCCGTTTTTGGGAGGGAAAATGACAGCTCGAATTTGGTTGGTTAAGTCAACGAGGCAGGTGAATTTTCTTTAGATTTAAACGAAATAGCAATTATAAAAATACATTTATGCTATTAGTGTAATTAAACAGAAATTACAGCATCGGGTGGGTTGGCCAGTTACCAAAAAAAAACATGCAAAATTCAATCTGGAAGCATATCACAATTTCCATCATAAATTCGTTCTTCTATATTTGTAAAAAAAAATTAAAGTACATTACCCAAAAAAAAAAAAAAAACAGATTTGGCGCCAGATTGACACATTAAAATCCCAGATATTTGGACCTCGTCATTATGAAAGATATTCAGGGGGTAGGTGTGTATGTATCTAGACAATTTAATAAAATGATTTAATTAATTGATACTACCTCTGTCCCCAAAAAAAGTCCACATTGAATTTTCAAATTTATACTAAAAATATTACAAAAATCAAAACTCAAAACTCAAAACTCGATGTAGACTATTTTTTTGGGACGAAGGAAGTAGTATTTAATTAAGGACAACTTATAGATACTATATCAATGTTGTGAAAATGTATTAGAAAATCGTAACTCCTAAATATTTTTGGCCTCATCAAAAGATAACATAACTATACACATAAATTGTCTAAATCGTGATTTTTATTTATTTATTATTTGGTTTTGGTAACAAGTGATTAAAAAACGGTAAACACATTTCGTTCATGGGATTTTTATAAATATTATAAAAAACTAAAAAACAAAAAGACAAAAGAAAGAAGAGTTCGTTTGAGATGGTCTGGGCTGGTGGTTGCCTAAGCCCGTCAAGCCTAGCCCGTTCCTTAGCCCGCCAATTTCGTTTTTTGGCCCAGCACTCCAGGTTCTTTTCTTTTCACAGTTTCTTCACCAGCAACCACTCCGGCCTCCGGCACCAGCTTTGCCGCCGCCCCACCTCCCCTCTCCGGTGCCAGTTTCGGCCATTTTGGTTATTTAGGTAAATTAAACTTTTCATCATATGCTTCTATTTTAGGATAAAGGGTGGAAGTGATTTTTTTTTTGCTCATAAAATAGTGTTGAAAAAATGGATGCTCAAAGTTCTCTGTTGAGGTCTCAGTATACAATTTGTAAACCCTCCATTCATAATTCGATAGTCCCATCATATTTATCCACAACGCTAGTCGCTTCCTCTAGGACCCGCTGTTCTTTTGCTTTTAGTTCTTTAGCTACCAAGACAAAATTGAAGTTTAGGGCATGTGTTAAGGAATTACAGAATGAACCTGTTACAGAAGATGATATGAAGTCCAAAATTAGGAGGAAAAGTCTCGCCGTTTTTGTTTCTGGTGGTGGTTCCAATTTCAAATCGCTACATGAGGCTGCTGTCAATGGATTTGTTCATGGAGACATTAATGTCTTGGTCACTAATAAACCTGGTACGTTCTTCATTCACGTCCATTCTTTCCATGCTTTTTTAGGCCGGATCTTTTTGTGACTAACCAATGTGGATTTTTAACTCTAGTGTTTGATAGAAGGAAAAGTTCCTTGCTTTCTTGTCAATCTTAGGTTTTGTCAGATTTTGTTTGATCCGACGCATTCCCCTGATTACGCGATGTCATAAGATTCTTGTTATGATAGTTGTAGGGTTTGATTTATGATTTTAGCTGATTTAGTGAACCATCTGTCAAAGAAACATATGACTGAGTCCTAAGAGAGACAAATACTTTTCTTACCTGCTATGCAAACTGTATTATGTATGCAGACTGTGGGGGTGCCGCGTATGCTAGAGACAATGACATCCCTGTGATTTTGTTCCCTAAATCGAAAGATGGTTCTGGTTTATCTCCAATAGATCTTGTGAATGAACTGAGGTACGCTATTTTTATTTTTCCCAAGAATCTTTTTAATCTTTGGAGTTTTAAAGTATATCAGAGAAATTAGTTTAATGCCCCTGTTTGTCCTAGATTCTAAAGTCATTGATGGGAAGAGTGATACAGAGTCTCTGACTGCACGTATTAGTATCCGTTGTGAACTTTTGTAACGTAGAAAACTAGTAGTTCTTATTTGAAAATATATGGCATCTGTAACTATCCTCTGTGAGAATTGAACAGTAGGTGAAGTTTGAGTTGATTTAAACATGTGGCTGTAGATAGTAATGGATTCTTTCTTCACCGTGGCTCGTCCGTTTGTTTCTAATCATGATAAACAGTTTTGCTGAAGTTTTTGGTTCTTGGTTTTTCCTTCCTTACTGATCCTAGTTGAAGAACAAAGATATTTGAAACCATAGTCATCTTCCTTTTTTGCTGATCCTAGTTGAAGAATGATGTTTTTTTAAAAAAAAAACAAAAAAACAAAAAATCATGGTCAATCCGTGTTTTGAAATGGATTGAACAAATATTGTAACTTCAAGAAACTATCTTGTGCCGAGAATTTACATTTATAAATGAAGAAATGTGAATGAATACTTTATTCTTGCTAACCTGTGTTTTGCTATACAGAAGCTACAATGTCGACTTCATACTCTTAGCTGGATTTTTGAAGCTCATACCTGCAGAATTGGTTCAAGCTTTTCCGAGATCCATACTGAATATACATCCTTCACTTCTTCCTGCTTTTGGAGGCAAAGGGTTTTATGGTACGAAGGTCCATAAAGCAGTCATTTCTTCCGGAGCTAGGTGAATCCTAACTCTTGCAACATATATGTATTATTACTTAGGCAGTTTGCAATGTTAAAGGGAAAGAAATTCTTTTGTAAACCGGATTACAATACTTTGTTGGTTGCACCACCACCTATAAACAAGTCCAAATTTGTTAAGCAATCTGCCCCAGAATAATCTTTTATTGAACTGTGTTACAACAATTGAAAGCTGGTGACCATTTAATAATGTTTTACCTTTCCTCAAAATTAAATGATGTATACTGATACCCCGTTTTTCTGTTCCTTTTCAGATTTTCAGGTCCAACTATACATTATGTTGATGAGGAATATGATAGAGGACGCATTCTTGCCCAAAGGATTGTTCCAGTGCTTCCTAATGATACAGCTGAAGAGCTTGCTGGAAGAGTACTTCACGAGGTGCCATACTTTAACCTTCAACGTTACACGCTAACTGGTTGTGATGACCTAAAATTATTGGCTTCTTGAGATTTGATCTATGGTTCTTGATTTGAGTTCCTAGCAACACTACATACATCTTTGAACTCAAGATGAACTGCTGTTTGGTAATTTCCTCATGTTAAAATATTTGTAGTTCCCCTTTACAGACACCTGACGACATTGTTACGTTAGTTTTGCATAATAATTGCCAGCCCACTGACATGCACCTTTGTTATTAGGAACACAAGTTATACAGGGAAGTTGTAGCAGCATTATGTGAAGAGAGGATAATGTGGCGTGAAGATGGTGTACCTTTAATACAATCTCGGGAAAATCCCGAGCTATATATGTAATGGGGTACCCAGTGATCGTGTCATGCTGCAGAGTCTCATGTATCATCATAATTTTAGATATCAATTAATACAATATGTACACGCTGAGTATGCATTTTGTTCTGGGGATAAAATTTTGCTCGAAACATGGAACTGCTTGTACTTTAATCTCTTGGAGCAGTGTACCTACACATCGGCTTTTGGTTTCAAAGAGTGCATTAGGAGGAATGTATCTGTAACACAGGTTTCTTTGGTTATTCTTGTACGTAAGACGCAAGCGGACGGAGGTGTTCCCTCAGAAACAGAGAGGAAACGATTGTAGCTTTTCATTTTCATCTCCACAGCAATGTTACTACTATTTGTTTTGGGACGGGAAGAGTATATATATACGATTCCTGGAAAATGGAGCTTTTGTCCGAAGATTTACTCGTTCAACTTCTTAAGCTGATATAAGGCAATTGGTAGAACAAATGAATTTTCATCTGAAAAGCTGGGCTAATCATGCAAGCTGACCAGCATTCAGAAGTGAAGCAATTCTCATGTATTGATTTCATCAGCATAACCAAAGGGGCCAATTTGCGCGCAGCAGCCTTTTGATTGGGTTGGGTTGGGTTAGTTGTGCGATCTGCTAAGACCTTGTTTTTGTGTTATAAGCACTACATCTACATTTGTTGAGTTCTATGATTAATAAACACTCCTACCGAAATACTGAGTTAGTTTTGCAATTAATGGGACATAATGTCAAGTTCACATCCTGTACTCAAGAGAAAAATGATCTCCGATGAAATGCATAATGAGAGGTTGGAGTCGTAGGAGTGGGTGCCCGAGAGATATACTACTACATGGGTCCATCCTGAAAAGATATTCTTAAAATGCTTGCGGAACAAACAGTCATTATAGTCTTCCAAGTCCTCTGGGTTCGATATTCATCACTTTGGCAAACCTAACAAAGTCTAAAGATAGACACACAAGTTAAATAGTACTCCATCTCCGTCTAAGAGTAATTACCCAGTTTTGGACTTTTATTATACTCCCTCCGTCCCATAATTATTGTCCAGTTTGGGTTTTCATTTCTAGTTCAAATTATATTAAAAGCGAAATCTCAAATTGGATAATAATTTTGGGACTGAGGGAGTAGCTAGTATGAACTGAACTAAAAGTGAAATTCAAAGTGAACAATAATTTTGGGACGAATGGAGTATTTTATAGTCATCTCTATTTAAAAATCTCATCTGTGTAATAGTAAAGAATAGGGAAAAAAAAAAGAAAAAGAAAAAGAAAAAGCAAGACCTAGAAGACAATCTGGCATAGTTGTCACTGCATTCATGTCTGCAGCTAGCTTCAGGCTTGATTAAATTTTGTTATCCCTGAAAATCAAATTTGATGGTAAAAATTTTCAGTTCGAATGAATCCTATCAGGTGGGGGACCTTTTAAATTGAGGAAGTTTCTTTGCCATTATCACCAAGCCGTCCACCAAATTCGACCCTCTTCCATAATTATTTCATGCAAATGATTGATTCCTGTTTCATGTATCAAAGACATGAGACATTAAACAATACATATGAAGGAATGGCATTTTCCCAAATCTTTACGTGTCGGCTCTATTCATAATTGATGAGCAATATACACCTTATAATCTTGTTATTTCTTGGATTGCCTCACACAATAAACCCTATTTTTACAATATTTTAGAAATTCTTTATAAGATTATAAGAGAGTGGGCATATCTCACCATCTTATTTAACCAAAACACATTCAATTTACTCTCTTTTCGTTCCAAAATTATAAGAGCCACAGAAAGGATAATTCTTTCGTGATCGATTGACTTTCACTCGTTCAGTTAGTCTAGAACTTAGTCCCGGCGGATGTCCATTTAGACGCATGCATGTACATATATATGATGGATGAGGAAATTAGGGTTCAAGTCAAAAATAATGTCTGATGATCAATATCAAGTTGCATGCATATGGTTGTTGTACAAGTGGGCATGTGCAGGCTTGCAGGAAAAGGCAGAGACAATCGGATATGCAGATGCTAAAGTAGCTAGCACTCATGGAGTATTACGCACGGATGAATAAATGAAATGGTGCAATTATCCAGATCATTGTTTATTCAATAAAATGATTCAATTAACAATATAACACCTATAATATAGAAAAAAAAAAAAAGGAAGAAGAAGAATTCATTGCATTTATTCAAAAAAAAATTGTATCAACCCAAAGGTTGTAGTAGAATGGCAAAAACTCTTACATCTTTAACCATAAGTCGATGTTCTAATTTCGTTATGTACATGGAGTAATTTTAAATCATTTGGTCAGCATGAGCGGGAGGAATTAATTATTGTTGCTGACGATGGACACCGTGCAATAAATATATATATATATATATATAATTAAAAAAAAAACAGTCTAATTGTATCATTTTTGTGAAAAAAAAAAAGAAAAAACATTTCACATAATGAATTCGCGGGCTATGAGAACGGGTTTAGCCTGACAAGCTGGGGGCGGTGGGGCAAATCATGTTAATCTACATTATCTCCAGGGTAGCTAGCCCGCCCTGGTTTCTTCCCATATCTCTGCAGCTAGCGCAGTACGGCTCCATAATGTTTTGAATTAGTAGGTTTTTATGATATCATCATATTGTCTATCTATCTGGATTCTGGGTCAAATGTATATGCCACCTTGTACACACAGTCACGCACTAAAATGGGAAGTGGGAAAACCATGGTTTTTGTCTGCACATGATCCAGTTTATACCTTCTCGAGGCGATTTACATTGTTTTCCCAAAGTTACATACAACTAGATATAGTGATCGTATGTATATGTGTCCCTCTTGGCCATGTTTTCAGGTACTAATATTATAGTTCATGTTCTGTTCCGCGGATTGTCATCTTAAATTTTAGTGTTACTGAGCGCAGCAAAAGATATATAGATTTATTGATGATTGTGTTGAGGGATAACCAATTCGCATTTGTTTTTGGTTGGTTTCCGCAGGTCCGCAACCAACTCATATAGTCATAATATTGTGTCTCTCACTTCTTTTTTTTTTTTTTTAAAAAAAGAAGATTAATCTTATTGAAATACTGACATATACATATTTCATATGAAATCTCCTTGTGACTAACAATGAATTTAAAAATTCCCTCCGTATGAAATTTATGGCCGAGTTTACTTAATAAAAATAAAAAATTGAAATAAGACAATTATTTTAAAACACAGAGAGTATAATGCTATGAGTAAGAGGAAGAATTGACTAATGCTACGATTTCGTAAAAATATGAGAGGTTGAGACAAGAGTAGACAATGGACTATGAAAGTAGTGGAACACATGTTCGGTTGAGTGGGCAGCGAACCTAATTATATGAAGTCTTCAGCAACATTAAGCCAAGACCAAGAGGGTTTTCATTGTTTTACAATGGGGATCACTTCATCATGGAACTTGTACTTTAACGTGTTAGATTTTGGTTTCCTTTTTTTTTTTTTTTTGGTTACTATTATTCTTATTAAATAGAGAGACAAAAAAAATACTCCTTTCGTTAGTCATTTTGTTGAAGTAAAACTAGTAAAATAAAAATAATAATCTTTTTTATTGTATGGGATAGACAAATATTTTCCTGACTGATATGAACATACAGAAGTTTTAATAAATCAAAATATGATAATTACAAGCATGACAATCATTTGAACCTAACTTAGTTGAAGGCAAAAGCTAAATATATAAACCTCGTACACACTACGTAGGGTACCACGTCCTATATATCAATCTATCACACAGGTTTCCATATTTCATGGATGACCACAATCTCCGCCACCGAGGCTGCGGTCCAGGGTGATGCTATAAATGAAGCCAAAAAACAAAAAATAATAATAATGTTAGCCTCGAATTCATTCGATCATAAAAATCAATCCCAAAAAAGAAAACAAGCACAAAATCTAGTGGAATCGATTCATTTTGGTGACATCTTTCGGTTCAAAAATTTTTTTTGTAATTTTTGGTTGCGATAAAGACCAGTGGAAAGAATCATAGGACAAAAAAAAAGGGGGGAAAGTCACGCGGATTGCACCAAACAGCACGTGAATTTCCCCATCACTTCACCTGATCATCATCATCATCCACAGCCACTTAATTTTTACGTACCAATTCTTCCTTCTTCTTTCCAAATACTACAAATTTCAACCCACATTTTTTTTTTTTTTTGGTTCTTTTGGTTGTAAAGGACGACGGAGAATTAGGAAAATGTGAAGCCAACAAACAGTTCCTGGAGTTTCAGGTATGGGATTCATGAAATGGAGACAGCCAAGGGGTGCCCTAACTACTAGGGTATCCCCACCAGGTTATTATGTATGGTGTGTGGGGCAGGGTGCCCTTCAAAAATCAAAGGCAAATCTGATCAGAAATCGAATTCTGTAGTATCCGGCGTCCACATGGCCATTGGCCACACAAGCAGCAGAAGAAAGAAGGAGGGAGGGGTCCTCTTAGATTTTGACTTGGTGGAAAGGATCACTTGCTTTCTCATGCCTGGGTCCACCTGGAAATTTACCACCCCAAAAATCTACTACCCACATTTATATATATGATTTTGCAATTTTGTATTGTGCTAAATTCGGATTGGACCGGCCATTTCGACTTACTTGACCAACAATATCCATCAGGTTCAAATTGAAGATTTTTTATTATTTTTTTTATTCTTTTGGGGTGGGTTCATTTTTGGTGTCAGTCAGGTCAGCTCCTGTAATGAAGTTGAATTTATGGGGTTTATTTCAAGAATTGGAATTAGATTAATTTTCTGAAGATGTAAGAAAAGAGCGTAATATTGGCACAGATAGATAACGAAAGTGTTATTCAAATTATATTAAAAGATTACACACACACACACCCTCATGCCCACGATGATCTTTGAGATTGGTATCCGGAAGTTATTAATTAGAGATTGGACGGTTCACTTTGAGTAGTACACTTTGATCGGTTCCAAAATATTGTTCGATTTGAGTTTTTACTTTCATTATAATTTGTATTATATTGCAAATGAAAATCTCATAAATAATCAATCTTTTCAGAACAAAAAAGAACACTGAAAAACAATCCGTTCTGGTTATGAGCGCATGATGATGATGATGATTGAGATCTTGATATAAATGGTGAACTGAAATGGATGAGAAATAAAAACATAAAATAAAATTTATTGTTTGAAGTTTAATAAAGTGGTTGATGATTACAGTTTACAACCATGCATGTTTTCATTTTGTGACAAAGTTATTAGTTATTAGAGATTGGACGGTCTAATCAAGAAATATTAACAGTCTCCATTTCAGTTCCAGCCATGAGCAGAAGAATGTTAACGCTTTGAAGTTTTGGCCATCTGTTGAACTTTATTAAACAGATTGATTATCGCCATTTTTTCTCTATGTAACGACTACTAAACAAGTCTTTTATTCCAAACCAATCTATTTCTAGACGTGGGATTTTTGAAAATATGAAAATTGCATCCAAATGATGTAGTTGTAAATTAACATTGCATCATATTACCTCTTGCCAAAAAAAAAAAAAAAATCCACATTGAGTTTTTCTGGAACAGAATGAGTATAATAAAACTTACCAGCATTTTGCATCATTTAGAGGGAAAAAAAAAAGATATGACGGAGAACAAGAATATATATATATATATATATATCATATATAGCAAAATTAGATCGATAGTGATTTTTTTTCTTTAATTCTATCAAAGATCACTCGCCAGGGAAGTATATATTGATTTGGAGAGAAGCGACCACTCTCTTTATGCCTACTTGAGAATTTATCAAAAGTACATTGCATACCTATATTGGATATATGATATCGGGGTCTAACACTTTCACAGAAGTGCCGGACATCTTCTTATTGGTGGCAAACTTGTTTTTTTTTTTTTTCCTAAAAAATAAGAGACAGTATATATGAAACAAGAAAAAAAAAGGAGAAAACAAATATTGGTAGATTAGCGTTCTTCCACTCATGGATTCGCCTCAAAGCCAACGAAGGAAAATCTCCAACCTACCAAGACAAGCACCAACCAAACACACACTCACGCCCCTACCTATTATAACCGACCACGAAAACACCATATTCTAACATAAAAAGTCAAAAATAAAAAACAAACATTTTAAAATTTTAAGAAAAACTTGTCTTCCCCTGTCCACCAATCCACCAATGGTGGATGGAGGAGACGGTAGTGTTATTTTAGGGGTGGGGAGGGGGCGGGCTTGGAGGTGGTGACTTTTAGTGGGAGTGTTAGAGAGGAGGAGAAGAAGGGAGAGAAGAGAGAAAGGGGAAATAAAGGAATGTCTAGTTGGCAAACTTGGTTAGATCAAGAATTTATCGGTCTTGTACTTTTTCCGTCCCTGAAAAATAATTTACATTGAGTTTTCGAGATTTTTAACTACTAAACATGATTATATTTTGGGACGGAAAGAGTAATTTGTAAAAGAGAATTGACATGCCTGGAATAGTTCTTAACTAGAATTATTGAGTAGATTAATTAGTGGCTTTTACCGTAAGTATCTCTTATCCTCTTTCAATCTACTTTAGTTGACTTCACTGGCCCTACAAAAACAATACTCTCTCCATTTCAAAATAAGTGTCGTTTTGGCAAAATGGAGAAATTCCAAAATAGGTGTCGTTTTCAGATTCCAATGCATTTTTTGTCAAAAATTTCCAAACATACCCTTAAAAGAAATAATATTATTGGTAAGCATTTATTTTTAATGGGATTGGTTGATGATATTCTAGTAATTTAGTTACTCTATTTATATTTTCTTAAACTGTGTGCAAACTCTAGAACGATACTTATTTTGGAACGGAGGGAGTACGTTTTAAAAAAGCAAAAGCAGTGATTTTTGTTTGTCCCTAATTTGTTTATAAATACTAGATTATAGCAGTATTACGTCTTCAACTCATTTAAATAATAATCCTAATAATGGATTACGGCTGCACTGAATATATTTTTCAGACGATACGTAGCTACACATACTAGCAGCAACAAAAAGGGCAGTTATGGCCGTTTGTTTAGTCAACTTATAATTAAGTAAAGCTGCTCTTTGCTAATCATTTCTTTAATTATATATTTTTGTTTCCTCTCACTTTGCAGGAAAATGATTGCATCGTCTTATCTCAGGTGCGTCCCTCGCAAGCATGAAAAGAATAATGCAATAATCACTTCAATTAAAGTTCTACTTTTTAGTTTTTACCCTCTATCCAAAATGAAACATTGATTTATTACCACACCCTTATTTTATCAAGCCAACGGTTCAAAACTGTTAGCTCTCATCAGCGACGGAATTATTAAGCCTATTTTTATGATTGCGACATTTAACCAGGAGGATAACTATGTCCATTCAGCACCATTTTTTCCCCTTATATACATTTCTAGGATAAACTTTTTTCAAAAGTTTACTAGAATCGGGCTTAGTTTTCTAAAGTTTAGTAGGCGATTTATCAAGTGATATCAGAATTTAATATCTGCGTAGTACCTCTATATTTTTTTATCTATCACGTTAGGGTATGCACGTATATTAAGAAAAGAATGATTTGAGATTTTTAATTTTTAAGTGTAATACATTTCTTATTCCTAATTAAAAATATTGGGAGGTGAGACTATACAAAATTTTAATATTGAAGTAAACTATAAGTGTTGTCGTTAATATATGTTATTAAACATAAAAAGAGATTAGGATAAAATTGAAAAAAATTGAATTTAATGTCATATTAGAAATAAAGTAAAACAGATTAAAAAATACCGAATTTACCCTAGAATGAAAGATTAAAAAAAAATGAAGATACTAATGTAATAATATATAGTGGTCGTCATTAAAAGCGATTTTTTTAATGACAATTAGTATTGATACCTGAAAATGATGATATAAAAAAGTGCGCAACGTCATTTTCACTATTGTGACAAAATTTGGATAGAAAAGCAATTTAGGATAAGATATTAAAACTCAGAGAATAGAAACCAAGAGAGCATTAAAAAAAAAATGATATGCAGAGAACAGGGACATCGTGCATTGTACCTTACCAAAGAACTTGGAGAAGAACGAATTGTATTTATTTATTTTCTTTTCTTTTCTTGTTTTTTTTTGTCGAGAAAGAAGATGGTCATAATTAATCTTCAAACTTGTTCCTACCAACTTACTTTTTTCTCATTTCCTAGATCGATGTCGAAGCATAGTTTGCTCAACACAGAAATCAAGTGTCAAAAAATTGTAAATTAAGCAGCAAGTTGAAGATGGATGCGTGTTTATGATTAACATAAGGGAAATGGGGGCATAAAATTGGCTCTCTTTTTTTTGTATTAGAAATGTGGAATTGAGTATTTATATTACTCTTATCTCATAATTATTATTATATTTATTATGCTAAAATAATATATAACAAACGTGATCATAATTTTGGGTCCAAAGAAATCATGTATATTATGGTTCAGAGTTTTCTAACATGAAGTCATGAACCCTTTATATTGACTTGATGGTTATATTTCAAATAAAAACATTGTTGATAATTGATTTGATGGCAGACAAAGATGGTCACTTGGAAAAACAGAGTACAATTAGACTAAGTCACAAAGGATAATGAAAATTGATAAGAGAAAGCATTGCCCTTTTGTCGTTTTTTAAATCTTCTTTTTTTTTTTCCTTTATAAGATAAGCTTTAATCATCCAACTTCGATTTGTAATCCTCTCAGTCTCTCAAAGGAAAACTCGAAAATAACCTAGACATGTTTTCAATGTCTTTGTGTGTGTGTGTGTGCGTGTTTTTTTTTTTTTTTTTGCATTGAAATGTAAAATTCTTTATTAAAAACGTCCAAAGTAATTTAAGAAAAATAGTTTGTTTTTTTATATAAAAAATAGTGTATATAAAATACTAGGTTTGCCCCAAACTGCGACAACGGCATTACTGAATTTTTAACATGAAAGTTAAGAAGTATCCTTCTAGTCGTATAAGACATTTTGATTTATCTAAAGTTTCACTTATTATGTATTTTTAATTGACAAAAAAATCTTTAAAATATTTCATAACAATCAAAAGAATACTACAAATGTGAAAATATATTTTTAAATTTTTTATCAATTGAAAATGTATACTAAGTGAAACCTAAGACAAATCAAAATGTCTTATATTAAGGACATCTATCATAATCCAAACATAAAAAAGAATTAGTCATATTCATTAGACTAAAATATTTCGAGCACTTGTTTAAGAAATGCAACTATATAAATTTGTAATAGGTTCAAGGAATAAGTTACAAAAAAATATCAAAGGAAAAATAAATTTTAGAAAACCTCAATGAAATTCAGCATCTCTTAAAAAATGACAAAGAATCCTGTGGATGTATTCTTTAGTCTTTACTCTCAAATTAGTTTCAATAACCAAAAAAAGAAGGAACGGAAAAAAAAAAGGTGAAAAAGGAAAAAAAACAAAATAAATTGTTTGTATATGTTGGATTACTGCTTCAAGCCTACTACTTATACAGTTGTACTCTTCACATTTTTGCTACCCAACAAGACTCAATCTACTCATAGTTCTGCTTTCGAGCTCTGCTTTGCTTCCCCTGGCGAACTTCAAATCGACCAAACCGTTCGCCGTATTCTACGAGCCCCTGCATTTTTCTAATTCCTCTTTCTCTTTCTGCCAATCTCCTTTCTCTTCATTTCAGTCGATAAAGAATACATTTTGTTATTGATCAAGTACATTTCTTTAGTTGTTGGAACTCAAAACCAAGTGGGTTGTGTAAAGATTGTATCTTTTTTGGGAAGCTATGTAAGGCATGTGGGTTATGAAATATTGGTGGGTTCAAGACAGTTATCACAGCTCAGAGATGGAATGGATATCTTTCGTGGATTTAGGAGAGGACCATTTATGAGAGAAAACACAGTTGAAATCTGTGAATGGGATTGATTGGATTGATGTGATTTGTGAAAGGTGAAATCTTGCTATCTTTGAGATTGGTGCTTGGAGTTCAATTCAAGAGGTGGGTTTTTGTGCAGCTTTGAGGTTTTACTCTTTGGCTGTTATCATTTAATTTTTTTTAAATTGATAAAGAACTGTGGTTTTCTTGATTAATTTACAAAATCTCGTGTGGTTTAATCTTCTAATGATTGGAACTTAATTGAAAAGATGATTTCTTTAACTAAAGAAGTTCAATTTGTTGGGTTTTTTTAAGAAGCTTATCTCTTTCCTTAAAGAATTGGTTTGACTGATTAGTAATATTTTTTTAATTTTTGCTGTTTCTGGGATATTTTATTTAGCTTTCTTTATTCAGACATCAGTATAAAAGACATGTATCTTAAGTATGTTCTTACATGTATTATGGACACGTTTAATTGTGGCGCGGATTTATCTCTTTTATGCAACTAAAAGATGTCTTGTAGTGATGTGATAATTGTTACTTCGGTGATGGTTGATGTCATTCATTTGTTTGTAGGCTTTCAGTCTTTAAGCTCGGTTTGAGTTCACACTGTGTTTGCTGCTGAAGAGTTTTTAGAGGGCATCCTCAGTTTTCTCTGTCTGCTGCAAAATTTACTACTGTTTTTTCCATCATGCCCCTCCGAGAGTTTTTGCAAATGTTCAGGGGAGAAATTGCATCTCCCCATGAAAAAGCGCCATCCCCTACTGAATTATCTTCAGGGCAAGTCTCTTTCTGTTTCCAGTTGCATTTGTTTCCAATTCTATGGGGGTTGTTTTTTAAATCATTTGAAGGACAATGCCTGTGTTCTATGTTCACTGTTGATTACCTGTGATGGGATTTTTCTTACAATTTTGCAGCCCTGAAAATGAGCTTGTTGAACTAGTGTGGGAAAATGGTCAGATTATGATGCAAGGTCAGTCTTGCAGGGCTAAGAAGGGTCCTCTGGTAAATGATTTCCAATCGCAGCCTCTTCCTCGGCTTCAAGATAGATACACAGGAAATTCCACCATTTCAAAAGTTGAGAAGTTTGGCGCTCCAGTCTCCTCCTTCCGTGATCCTCCACCATCAGTGCAATCACGGGATTTTTATTTAAATCAAGAAGATGAGATGGTGCCTTGGTTACAGTATCCTGAACCTGAAGATGATAGCTTTAAAGAGGATTTTTGCTCTGAAATTTCTGCAGAAATTTCTGGCATCACGAATAATGATCCATCCAGCCATGATGGTTTCTTGTCATTGGTTCACGGAAATTTTAACAATGTCCTTCAGAATTCACATGTAGTTCCAGTCCATAACAACACAAATTTGGATGTGGGGAATGTGGCAAAGGTGTCTTCCAGAACAGGCTTCTTGAATTCATACTTCCCTGTTCAAGATCAAACATCTCCTTCACTAGTTGGATCTGGAGTTTCAAATGCAGAGACAAATACTACAAGGAACCGAAAAATTGCTTTTTATGGGAATTCAGTGGAGGGCGGAGCTTCTGCTGATGATTTCAATAGCATGAAAAGTCAGAAGCAGAACACAAGCCTGCAAGCAAGTGGAACCAGTTCTTTGAATTTCTCGCATTTCTCCAAACCTGTTGCTCTTGCCAGAGCTAGTTTGGAGAAAGCTGATTGCTTGACTGCTTCCTGTTCATCGGGTGTACAGAAGATGGGAAGTGAGAAGCTCTCAGCTGCAAGTAGTAGCACTCCTACCAAATCCTCACATGTTCAACCATGCAGTAGCTCACCAAATGAAATTTATTTTCACGGTCAACCTAAATTGGTCTCATCCAAGATAAATCTACGAGAAGTTAAGGAGTTGGACGAGTCGTCCCATGTGGAGCCATCTCATGCTCGGCTTCAGGAAAATGTGATCAAATCTCCCAGCCAAGCAGCTGGTGCTGGCATCCTAGAAGAAGCGACAAATGCCGAGAAACCTGCTGAACATGTTGTTGCTGCTTCTTCCGTATGCTCTGGGTACAGTGGTGAGGGAGCTTCGAATGACCAGATCCGTAATTCAAAGCGAAAGATTCGGGAGAATGATGAGTCTGAATCAAGAAGTGAAGTAAGGGATAAATTTGAGCAATTTTTTTTGCAATCTTCACTCTCATTGATTTCCTCTTAGCAAATGGAATATGAATTTGTGATCTCATCTGCAGGAAAATGAAGAAGAATCTGTTCGTGTGAAAAAACATAATGCTCGAGGAGGTTCTAGTGCAAAGAGAAGCCGAGCTGCAGAAGTGCACAATCTCTCTGAGAGGGTGAGCTAAGACGTTTGAAAAAAAAAGAAAGGAAAGAAAAACTAGTTTACCTTTTTTGTGATTGGTTTTAATGTTTTTTATTTGTGATTAATTGACAGAGACGGAGAGATAGGATAAACGAGAAGATGCGTGCATTACAAGAACTTATACCTAATTGCAATAAGGTATTTGTAATAACCTTTATGATATGATTGTTGCTTTGCTTACCTTTATAGTCATTTTAATTTAACTTTTCTCTTTGGTTGTGTATAGACAAGATGAACATGTTTGTATATGAAAAATAGCTGCACAACTAGAAGTTTTTGAATGACTTATATTCAGAAGGAAAAAAGTGTGCTAAGCGGTTTGTTATCATAATTGCAACGTGAAAGAAGTGATCTATTAGGAGCTTAATACAAGAACTATGCTATATGCAATATTTCATGATCTGGCTCTATGAGTATGTGTTATGATACTTGATGTTTATATATGGTTCACATAGCCAAACCCATATATTGGGATGAAAATTTGGCTTTTGTTGTGTCAAAAAGGCCCTTAGTATTCTAGTTAATTTAGATGTGAAGTTGAATTGTCTTTTCTTGGTTACAATGTGTTGTTTCTTTCTCGAGCCTTGGGTTTGTACTAAAAATATGAACTTGATTCTCAAGGGACCTAGGAAAATGAAAATAGTGAAATTTATTTTCTTTTCTTTTCTGATAATTTTCTAACTCTCTAACATGAATAATCATTGCAAGGCTGACAAGGCGTCAATGCTTGATGAAGCCATTGAGTATTTGAAGACACTTCAACTTCAAGTTCAGGTACAGTAGATCTAAAAATAGATCTTCTTGACTCGCTTTTTTCTCGTATATATGGGTTTACTTCACCTTCTTGACATGATTGAAAATTGACCAATATACTTATTTGTGATTGGGATTATTTTCCTGGTTGAAGAAAAGAAGCTTAGAAGGGTTTCTCTGAAATAAATGTTACATAAACCCTTCTATCCCATCAGTTAGATGGCTGTTTTCCTGGTTGTTTCTTAGCATGTTAGCCTGCTTTAAGGGATAGAAACTCGTCTAGCCTTGAAATTGTTTGGACAAACCACACAGCGAATGATTTTATTTTTTATTATTCACGTCTCTATTGTTGCTTAGTGGGGATTACCATTGGTGCCTCCCATCAATCCATTGCTGTGGCCTTGAAATTTGGTGCTAAGTTTCTGAAAGAGTAAGTCACTGTGAGAGGGATGGTTTCATGAACTACCAACATCTGTTTGAACTTTCATGATTTACTTAGTTTCTTGGGTTGGGTGGTAAGTTTCTGCAAATTTCTTAGAGGGATGGTTTCATGAGTTAACACTTCCGTGGTCTTAACTTCCCTGGAGGATTATACTTGCTTTTCTGGGATTTAGATCGGTGGCCTCAAAGAATTATATGTCGTACTTAGCTTGCATTTTCTTTGCGCAGATGATGTCAATGGGAGCGGGCTTGTGTATGCCCCCCATGATGTTTCCTACTGGATTGCAGCATATGCACCCTGCTCATATTCCCCATTTTCCATCCTTGGCTGGTGGATTGAGCATGGGAATGGGCTTCGGAATGGGAATGCTAAACATGAATTCTAGACCTCCACGATTTCCTATATATCCGGTACCTCCAATGCAAGGTGCACATTTCCCTTCTCCTATTCCAGGGACTTCTGCCTTCCAAGGTATAGCTGGAGCAAACCTCCAGGTTTTTGGACATCCAGGTCAAGGACTCCCTATGCCAGTTCCAAGAGCTCCATTGGTTCCCCTGATGGGACAGGATCCTGTAAGTTCAGCTATGGGGTTGAGTACCACAACATCGGGGGTCCCTGTAGAAGCTCCGAGTACATCCCCGACCTTGAATTCTGAAGAGCCACTGCATAATGAAAATTCACAGCTAGCTAGAAATGCCGATGCTAGCAGCTCGATGAATCAGATAACCAATCAGGTTAGTGCTTGACCTGCGGGTTACCTGATTTGCACACCTTTTTGAATGGAATAGTATGGATCGGTTGTTTGTTTTTTTGGGTCTTTTTTTTTTAGCCAAACTTGTTTTTATAGTGACTTGGAAATTGTTAATTCTGGGAAAATTAGGCTATTTAACTATCTCTTTTACTTCCCTTATATTACTTTTTTAAATTTTGGGCTTTGTCTTTTCTCTGTAACTTTATCAAATTCTTTCCTTTGTATGCTCTCTGTTCTTGTCTTTGATTCCCTTTGCTGTTCTGGGGCTCTGGGCTCATCAAGAATATGTTCTTTTCGTGCTTAGCCTCCTCTCTGTCTGTAGCACTGAAATTGAGTTATTGGAGATGGAAACTATGCATGCTTCAACGGGGGATTTGACTTTCTTAGTATCTTCATCTATCATCTCCTCATCATATGCTCTCTTTTCTCATGGCACAGCTGCAAGCAACAAATGTGTCAAACGCGGATTTAGACCACTCTGTCTTGGCACCAAAGGATGATCGACCATCAACCATTAGTGCTGCTGCTGCCGATAACTTTACGAGTGATGTTGTATCTAGCAAAGGTCCATAGCATCATCTACCCTTGCTCTTTTCCATATCACGAATTAGGAAGTTTCGCGATTCAACAGAAGAAATTTTATGAAGAGGCAATATGTTTCATTTTCCGCGGGTGACTTAACAGAGCTACAGGGAGAGTAATCTTGGGTGGTTACATGAAATTTTTAGACTCTTGTACACCAAGTAGCCGCGCTTCATGTCCAGAGAAAACCTATGATAACTAAGATGAGCTTTTTGTGTTTTGTAGTCGAAGCTGAGGACAAGGTTTCCCGAGTAACCATCTGAATTCTAACTTCAGGACTGTAAATGAGAAGCTGCACAGTGTAATATATCCTGATATGTACAATCTTTAGGATTGATGAACTCTGCTGTAAGAGCAACTCTTTTTTGATCCAGAATAGGAAATAATTTATTCACCAATGATGTTATCAGAACCTTTTTTGAGGGATTATCTTGAACTCGGGTGGAACAAGCAATACGGATCAAACTTCATGCCTCCAGGTTGGATAGTTTATTAAGCGCCCGCTAACAACTCTGATTAAATGTTGGTTCTTTTGAGAAGTCATTTCATAAACAATAGTAAAGCCTTATCATTGAAGTTAGAACCATGCTTCAAGCCTAAAAAGCAAGCATCCAAATGTTGTGCTTGTAAAATTTGCAATGCCCGTGCTTTGCAGTTGCAGCTGTATTTTGGGCTAACTTTTTCGCTGTTTCATGTCCTTTTGTGGATTACATTTGGTTGGCTTTTGCTTCAGCATGACGACATTGAACCCTTAATTATTTTTGCAAACTCGCACGTGTTCATGTGTTTGACAACTTCAACTGATTTGACTGTCTTTTTTTTTTTTTAATACACGATTCAGTGAAATAAACGAATACTTAAGAGTCTATCTAGCTTATTATTATCAGATATGTTACTCGTAATAAGTCGTAGCACGACTTGTCTTGATTGTAATTGTGAATTTGGGTTATCCATGTATTACTTTTTTTTGGTTTCGGAATGAAAAATGATTGTTCAGTCTGAATTAATGAAAATTATACTAAGACGCAAAAATGTGTATTAATTTTCCTCTTTGAAGTAAACCAGAAGCTAGAGTGCTAATTGTGGTATAAAAATAAGTAGTACACACTTGCATTATCAACATAGAGGTTTGCGTCTATTCATAGGAATTCATTCTTATTTTCGGTAAATAAAGTGCTTGTAATGAATGTTACCACTGGCAAGTTCAATAGGCAAAATAGTATTCACAGTTTTACTTACATATCTATATACACAACACCTCAACAAATTGACTTTTAATTAAGCTCATCCATATTCTCAAACCAAAATACACACTAAAAACACAGAACAAACAAAATACTAGTACACAATCTTCCCTCTCTAGCAATGAATAATTTTTTTGGAACTCCACTAGTAAAATACCAAAACAAAATAAAACCAATCTGAAAAGAATGACAAATATAATTCACACACGAAAAGGAACTTACTCCCTTCTTTACTCTTTTCTACAGTATCCATTTCCATTCCTCTTTTATGTTCACGGTCACTGGAATCAATTTTTACTCAGCTGCTTTTGACCTCCTCTTTGCTTTCAGGGACTGGTGTTTTTGCTGGGGATTTCCCAATGATTGCTTTCTTAGCTTTGACTAGGGTGTGCTTCATCTTTGATAGAATGTTGCCCGAATTCTTACTCTTCACTGGAACTTCTTCTTTAGGAGCCTCTTCTTTTTTAGTCTTCAAGTCCTCATCTCCTAATTCCCTGGCAACTTCAACTGGAGGAGCATCCGGCTTTTCGGCGTCTTTGATTGCCTCTGCTGCTTCCTCTGGTTTTGCTTCAGCTGTTTCAGTCTTCTGGGCTTGTTCCTCTACATCCACTTTCTTCTCAACCTCTGCATCTTTTTCGGTTTCGGCTGAAGTCACATTAGTAGTAGGAAGTTCAATGTCTCTGGAAGTGGTTTCCTTTTCCAGGACTTCTTCCGCAACTGCAGGAGTTGGAATGGAATCGGTAACGGGTTCTGCCTCTTTCGCTTCGGGTTGTGCAACTTCCTCAACAATGCTGGCTTTCTCTTCCTTTTCCTCAGTCTTTTCCGGTTTTTCTTCAGTCCCCTCAGTTTCAGGCGCCGCGGTCAATTCACTTTCTTTTTCCTCAATCTTTTCTGGGATTTCAGCCGGGGGAACTTCTACGCTTTCAGTAGCAGTTGATTCCACCACTGTTGGAGTTTCAACTGCATCAGATGGAACTCCTTCACCTTTAATCGCTTCAACTTCAGTTTTCTCTTCAGGCTCAACTACTGGAGCTTCAGTCTCAGTCTGTTCTTTGATATCCTCGGCTTCAGGGGCAGCTGAAACCTGAACTTCTTCTGATAATGGTGCAGCTTGTTCCTCTTTCTGTTCAACAACCTCAGGAGCTGATTCAGGAATGTCGAGACCCTTCTCCAGTTCTTCTACTTGCTCCACTTTTGTCTCAACAGTTTCACTTGGTGCTTCATCCGCAACAGGTTTTTCAGCTACTTCCTCCTCTTTGGCCTCAATCACCTCAGGCACTGATTCAGGGGCATCAACTTTCTCTGCAGCCTCCTCCACTTGCTCTGTCTTCGTTTCCGCTGCATCACTCACCGGTTCGGCCACTTGCTCCACCTTTTCCTCAACTGCTGCTGGCTCGGCCGGAATATCAACCTCCTTCGGCTGTTCCTCAACCTTTTCTCCTTCCTCGGCTGCTTTAGCAGGTTCTTCTTGTGGTGTTGCCAGCTCCTCTGTTTTCGGAACAGAGTCATCTACAGATTCCTGAGTATCAGTACTAACAACATCTACAACAGGGGACTCATCAGGTTTCTTAATTTCTTTGGTTGCCGGAGGCGGCTCAATGTGCTTATCCTCAACCTCCTCTTTTGGTTCATCAGAAGTGACTGGTACACTTACTGGCTCCTCAGTTTTTGTTGGTTCTTCTTCTTCCTCAACTTTAACCTCCTCACTTGGTTTCTCCTCCACAACCTTTTCCTCTGGTTTTCCTTCACCTTCCTGTTGAACTAACTTCACCTCTTCTTTCACATCATTATCAACTTGCTGCAAATTATGCAGAAACATCGCAAAAAATTGTCTAAGAAAGCAAAGGGGAATCAAAACTATGCATATATTTTCCAGAATTAAGCCAGAGAGGAAATGATAGAGGCGATTCATGGTTGAAACAGAAATTAGAGGACCAAAAGATCAAGGGGCCGACCATTTTGATGATGTAAAAAAGGGTAAAAATACAGTCTTGCTAAAAGGGTGACTAAGCTCACCACTCAGAAAGTGACAGTCACTTCCAGAAAAATACCAATCTTACAAACAGAGTATCCTGGGAAATAGCAAATGAACAGGTAATTTTTGTTGAAAAATTGTGGGTTTTTTATTGGTTGATGGAAGTAAAAATCTTGATAAAATTCCAATCTTTTGAAATCTGGAACTTAGCCAGATAGTTGTGCTTGACTTGTAGTTAACTAATAATCCTCTGGAACTTGTTCAAGTGATAACTGATAAAGACAGCGACTTTAAAACCATGATGGACTAGTCTTTGCTCCTAAACCCTCCTAGCTAGTGAAACTGTTGATAAATATTGCTATTAAACACTAAAAAGGAATAAGAAACATGAGCTAATTAAGTCCAAACAAATTCAACAAACAAGATTCCTGGTACAACAAAACCAAAAGAAGTAAAGAAACCATGAAATCAAAAGAAGTTACAAGTGATAGAAAGTTAGTAAATACCTCAAGGGTTGGAGTAGGAGCAGTAGGAGGATCTGATAAAACAGGTTCAGTAGCCATGGATGAAGCTGATGATGATGAATGATCTGCTGGAACTGAGAAAATGATCAGCTTTTAGAGTACACAGGTAGGCTAATAGTAAGTAGATTAGTAGTAGTACTATTTTGGTATATGCAAAATGGAAATGTATAATGGGAAGAGGCAAAGAAGAAGTGGACAAGAAAAGGAAAAAGAATGATGTGGTTGGCAACAACCTAAAAGGGGTTCCAAAGCAGCAAGCCAAAAAAAAAAAAAAAAACTCAAGAAAGTAATAGAAACTCTTATCACATATTCACAAATCACAACCCACAATTACAATATAATTTCCCCACCTCTTTTTGCCTCTCTCAAATAAGAATCTATTGTATAAATAAAATAGTATTGTTGATGACAACAAAGGGCCAAAAACCCCGAAACATAAAAAAGGGAAAATGGAAAGAGATTTGGTGTATTGTCACATGGATGATGATCTGTCAAGGGCAGCAGTGGGGATTCCTCTTTAAGAAATAAATTCTTCAAAAAAAATTGATAAAATTAAAATGATAAAAGGCAATCCAGCAAGCAAAAATTTCAGCGTTTATTTAATCCGCTGTCGAAAATATTATGGATAGAGTACGATTTTATATTTTCTTCCATTCAAATATAGTTTATACAATTTAATATAATAGACTTAGACCCTTTCTTTTGTGAAAAGGAAAAATAAAAATTGAATAACATATTCCTTGCGGTCCTTATTATAAGACACTTTGATTTTGTTTTAGGTTTCACCTAATATGTATTTTTAATTAGAAAAAAAATTTTAAATATATATTTTCATATTCATCGTGTTCTCTTAATTATTAGGAAGACATTTTAGATGAAATTTAGGATAAATTTAAGACAAAACAAAATGTTTTATAATAAGGAACGGAGGGAATAGTAATTAGGAAATGGAGGTTGATATTGTAAAAGTGACAGACTTTAGTATTGGGGGACCATGGTCACGGTGGTGGACTGTTTTTAACGGCCTAATTCTTTTTGGCCTACAGTTGTCTCAATTGTCGGTTTGTTGTTTTAGAAAAATGATATATGCATTAGAAGCTTCGGAACTTATCCGAAAATGAAATTGAAAAAAAGAAAATCAAAATCGTAATTTCTATGAATTAAATAGTTCAATCAATAATGAAACGAATGGAAATTGTGATCTGAGGATTTTAGATCATTAACTAAATCGAACGATATTATTGAGACTAATTTGAGTAGTTGGAAAAATTTAATCATTTTGCATCTTTTTCAGCCACACCCACTTTGATTCCCTCGGGCAACAGTTGTTAACACTGTTGTTTATTAGTAGTAGTTAATACTGTTGTCATTGTCATTGCAATTCTTTTTAGTTTTAAAGAGGGATGAACAATGGTTATCTTGATTATTCTTTAACAAGGAAATGTGGTGTTTAGCAGCTAATCTAACTTAGCTATCAAGAATGTTGACACATCGATTGCTTTCTGAATTTTCTTCAGTTGTTTTGCACTAGCATGAAAGCTTAGCTTAGTGATGATCTTCATTTTGATTTATGCATTCACTTTCCTAAACTTTACACTTACGTCTTGTTATTGTTATTTCATGTTCTTAAGTTTTCAAAATAATTATATTGGTCCAATTTGAGATATCACTTTTAGTACAATTTGAACTAGAAATGAAAATCTAAACTCGACACTAATTATAAGACGGAGGGAGGGAGTAATAAGAAAATCATTTCAAGCTGAACTGGGCAAGTGTTTCTTTCATTTGAAGGAGTCAAATTGCTTCAAAATAGACTAAAGAAGTAGATGATGAGATTGTCGGATATTTCCTTTCTTTCTTTATATATTAATGAAATGAAATGAGATCTTGTGTACTTCCTATACTCCTTCATATAAAGCATTTTTATTTTTCTTAGGTTTTATTTAATATGAATTTTTAATTGACAAAAAAAAATTTAAAAAATATGTTTTTACATTCGTTGTGTTCTCTTGATTATTATGAAATATTTTTAAATTTTTTTTATTAATTAAAAATACGTATTAGGTGAAGTTTAGGATAAATCAAAATACCTTATATTAAGGACCTTATATAAACCTAGATTACAACGTTGTTATTTGATTTATAGATGTACATGCATCGTAAAGGTTTGAGGATTTATTGTTTCTCTTGTACACAGCATTTTGATTTTATTTTATTTTACTTTTTGTTTTTGCAGAAACTCATCCCATAGGACTGTCTATTATTTTTGGACCTTTGACAACACTAACATGTTGCAGATGGATCATTGGGCCGTAGACCCATTAAACACAATTAGATTGACAAGGCCATTATTTAACTTCAGGTTCTTCTTGGGGATCTTCAGTACCCTGTTCATAAAATTCAATTGGGATCGTCAGGATGAAAAGCCTCAGTAGAAAGAGGCCCAGAATATTTACAACATCCATCCAGCAATTGAATGTTGACAGGTCTATTGCTTTCTGAATTTGTTTGTTTCAGTTGTTTTGAACTTCCATGAAAGCTTAGCTTCCTGATCTTCATTTTGATTTATGCACTTTCCTCAACTTTACTCTTAACTCTGGTTATAGTATTTCATATTCTTACATTTCGTAGTAGTAAAATCATTTTAAGCCGGAGTCTCAAGTGTTTCTTTTACTTGAAAGAGTCAAATCGGTACAAAGTAAGCAAAAGAAGGGTTCGTCATGTATGTTTCAAAAACCTACATTACGATGTTTCCTATATGCCGAGTTTTTAACAAATCGGTACACGCATATTATAGAGGTTTTGAGGATTTTGATCGTTTCTCTTGTGGACATTCCATAGAGTAACAATAAAGAATTCGAAAGAAATGCGAATACAATAGATTAGTGACAGATGTGACACGCATGAAACGATACAAATATTTTTAAACAAAACTTTTTTTTAATATATGTGAATCAGTATTTTCATACATTTAATGTTACCGAACTATTTTGCTAGTTGAAGTATATCAACTTTTTGCATAGAACTGAAGTTGTATATATCGTGTAACACGACTTGATAATTTGTATCCAGTGTATCAAACTTCCATTATTTTTGTACAGAAGCTCATCTTATAGGACTGATACAACATATTAGTTTGGCTTAGAAGAAAGCCCTAGCTTGATTCACTTGAAGCACGAAAGAACCATGGCAATACTAATATGAATCATTGGGCCAGTGATCCATTAGACGCGACTGTGACTTTGTCGTTTTAAAAATTGACAGGCGGACTATTTACAATATCAAACACCACGTTGAATCCTGCTTCATTCATTTCCCTTTCCCATTAACCACAATCCAATATACCAAATAAGGACTGCTCTGGCCGGGAAGCCCAAAATTTATGACCCAAACAAATCATATCTTGCGACTTGCATTAGGGTGTTAGAGGAATCATTTTTATAACTAAAAGGCTTCTCGTGGAGTGAAAAGTACTCATTCACCTTAATTATAAGTCGATGATTTGAATTTTACCATGCGTATAAATTAATGAACAACCTTAAATTTTTGGCCAGCTATGAACGAGAGAATTAGTTTTGTCGATAGTGAACATCCTTCAATATGAAAAAAAAAGAAAAACAATTTTATGAGAAAAATATTTTAAGGTTTTTCGTGTTAAATGGTGGCCGATTGCATTACTAAAATTTAATTTGGATTGTTTACATTTCAATTGCTTTTTCAATGTGTATTTTTATATTTTTTATTGAAAATATAAAAAAAAAGTACTAAAAATATATATAAGTATGTTGGTATGAGACATTTATTAATAATAAACTAATCCAAAAAAATATTTTTTTAAAAAAAACAATTTTTTGCAAAGTCAAATCTATTAAAAAACATGTTCTGTCAACACTTTTCTCTAACATATATTGATAATTTTGAACAGGTAGACTATCTATTTATCTCCAACCTGACTCTAAAAGGATGCGGTATACTCAAGGCTCAAGCATCTACTTAATGTAATTTGACTTTTTTTTTTTTTTTTTAATGAAGGAATGTAACGTGACATTTTTCCAATATAGATATCCACCGAAAATAGATATGGCTGGTTAATTTTCAGTCGCATTCAAAGCCAGCTACCTTAACTAGCTAATCCTAGTACTGTTCCAGAACCATAAGTCTTGTTGGCATCATATGACTGAACTAAATACTTTTTTCTGGCTTGCTGATCGGGTTAATTAATTGGTCAGATGACCCGAAATTAATCTAAAATTTGCTTTTAAGTTCTTGTTTTACTTCGGCTTCGATTTTCATCATGTTGATAAAGTTTTGATTTAGTATCAAATAAATTAATCATTTAATTTGTAACCAATGACAGTTAGCTCATTAGCAAATTGGATTATCCTTTCGAATAACAAGTTTTGGACCAATTAACCTAATTATCGTAACTGACATTCATACATATATATATGTAAGATAAAAGAAAGTTGAGAATAGAATTGAAACTTTTTTGAAGATAAGGAATCAAAGGCGATTGATGATTTTTCAAACTTTGGAAGAATGAATGCATTGTTTTTGTACAAAATGCTTTCCCCTTTTTCTATCAAAGTAACCACAAGAGAAGGAGAAAAAGATAGAAGAATGTTTAGAAAGAAGGGTGAAAGTGAAAAGATTATGAATAGATGGGGTAGTTGAGACACATAGAAGAAGGTATGAAATTACAAAGAAGGGTGTCCTAATTCATTTGATAGGAAATGGATTAGATGTTAAGTGTCTCTAATAATATCCCCTACAACTCTACCCTCCTTTTAATTAAAAATAAAAATAAAAATTATCACAGACACCTTTGGCCCCAAAATTGGGAGTCATTGCCAATAGGAACTTGACGGCTATCCCAACAATGTATTTATTGACAAGACTCAACTCAAGAGTCAAGAGTGACCCTCCTTCATTAGAATCTCAAATAGTTCACTTAAGGGCATAAGCACAATCCCAAAAAGAAAAACAATTTGCTAAAGAGGTTATCATTTTAATGTTGAGAAGAAAGTTCTTCATCATTTGCAACCACAAAGCTAGGGGGGGGGGAAAAAAAGCTGAAATGTAATTATGCAAAGTAGGGGGACAAGAGCTGGATTTCAACGACATTTACTTTAGGTAATTGATGTGGTTTTATCTTCTCTTTTATATTTTTTTTCAGGAGAAAAAAAAAAGGATTAACAAAAAGGGATTTTCTAGTTTATTAATTAATTAATCAAGATTTAACCCCTTAATAATTATTAGCTAAGTGTAATTTATGTTCCCTTCCTCTTAAAGTCAAGTTCCATCCGACATGTTCTACTCTCTCCTAGAAACCCTTCTTTTTGTTTACCATTTCGAGTAATTGAAGATTTTGGGGACCTTTAGTAAAGATTACATATTAAAAAAATGAATTAAGCGTTCGAGACGTAATTATCAATGAAAGGAATGGAAGTGATTAGCTGCTAATGATTGTTTTCTAGATGTTTAATTTCTATAAATGGTAAGGCTAGATAACCAGCTAGCTAGGGTGGTGAAGTAAAGCTAAGGTGTTTAAGTCGTCATCAATCCATCGTCCTAATTGCAATTTTGACAAGACAACAGATAATTAAGTTGTTTTAGTTGTGACATAACACACATTTATATGATATCCATGTGGTTATGTTTCCTGCTATAGCGTGTTAATGGTCCAGCTTAAATAAGATGTATTAAGGTCATCTCAAATGGACCATCCATCGTTTAAAAAAAAAAAAAATAGAAAATTGTCTTTCGATTTCAATGTTCCCCACGAGTAATGTGGCGTGTTTTTTTCTTGTACTACACCCTTCTTAACCTTTTCTCATTGATCACGTTGTTATTTTCTTAATTTTGTTTTGAGCAGTTAATTTGGTCCGCAAAAATTTAAATTGAGTATCAAGGTATGTTAAACAGGGCGATCCAAAAATATATATATATACTTCTTCCATTATAAAATGATTGTCCAGTTTGAATTTTTATTCTTAATAAAATTTGAACTAAAAATAAAAAATTCAAAGTGTACAATAATTTTATGACAGAGAAAATATATTAAAACCGATCTACTTGCCTCAGCTGAGACGGTACAAACTGATTTTAGGCCCATTGTAGTTTGTAACCGTTAGCAAAAAATTCGACCAATACTCCTCAACAAAAGGGAAACAAATGAAGGAAAGTATTACTTTCTTTTTCTTGAAGAAATCTGTGTGCTCGGATATTTTAGGTACTGTTTCTCTTTAAAGGGGTGGGAAAATGTGAATTTATTCATGCTAAACAATCAAGTAGACTAATAAAGACTAAGCATAAAGCGTAATTATCCCATCGATTATGTATATAGTTGGCATTTCTTGTCAATTAGTTGTCCTATGCACTTAAAAAAAGTACTGTGTGGGATTAGATGGCTTTGAAAAAGGGAAGAAAACGAAAACTAGCACTTAATTCCCCATAATTTCAAGGACACTTAGATTATGTTTCCTCCATTTCAAATCACTGATTGAGATTCCACATAAATCTTTCTATCCAGTAACTAGTTGTCTCAAATTTTCACCACTTTCAAACCCTATATATATATAAGAACGATAATATTACTTCAGTCGTCTAAAAATAATTGTCACGTTTGTTCTACTAATTATGTATTTATCAATGTCAATCACATCACTATCTTTTTTTTTTTTTGGGTCTAGTTTCTGTGTAATTTTCCACAACCCTTTATTTTGATCTTAATTATTTCAGCTATCTAACAATTTAAAAAAAGGGGGTGTGGAATTAATGATGCAAGATGTTGCTTGTCTTAGCTATCCCTTGTTGACTAATGTCACCATCAAAGCTTTCACTGTCTTAACTCTTAAACTGAGTTGGGAAATGTAAAGAAATAGAATAATCTATAGTTACTTTGGGATCATTTTTATTCTTCCTAAGGTCATTGACATCAAGCCAATAAGGCTAATTTAATTGATGATTTATGGACTAAAATATCTTTAATCATGATTAGTTCAACTTTTTGAAAGCTACACATGAACAAAATGCCAGGGTTTATATTAAGCCACATATGCACCGCAAATATAAAATTGAATTAAAGGACTAAAAGTTGATTTCCTTGTTGTAAAATCTTGTGAATATGTCCCTTAAGTTACAGTTTCATTGCATCCTTGAACTATGCATGTCCCCTTCTTTTGAAACTTGAAGAATTCAAGTTACTTAATGAAAAAGATGCTATGTTCAATTCTATTTTAATTATTTTACTGTAGTTTTGTGTGGGTGGGTGGGTGTCGTACATAGTGAAATTGCTGTTTAAAAAGAAATACACATATAATTCTTTAATTAAAAATTTCACTTTTAAGTGGAATGGTTAAGAGATTAAGATGGGGATAATTATTACTAGGAAGTTAATGGTTCGATTCTCGCTAGAGCTATCTTTTTTTTTTTTTTTGCATGATGCAATATTATTCATTATCTGGGCGGAGCCAAGTCTAAGAAGTGTGATAGGGCAAATTTTCAAAATTTGTAATTTAATGTACTTGCTCTTAAGATTTTCAATTTAGGTGCGGCAAAAACAATATTTCTAAAAAAAAATAAATTTTAAGGGGATAATAGCTGGGAAAAAAAAAATTACCCCAACTAGCTTGTGTGTAGCTCCGCCCTTGTTCATTATTCATATGTTTTAATTGAGTCCAATCTTTTTGATATGTGTCATCATTATTCATCACATTATACTCAATATAGTTGTACTAACTAGGCACAACAATATTTTGAATTGAATAACTGAAATTACTCTAATTCATGGAAAGATATATAAACATCACATCAGTTATTATAAGATGTGATTATTAATTAGTAGCATACTACATATATATCGACACAATATAGTCTTTCGACCCACATCCTCTACCACTCTCTTGTGGGTTAGCAATTGAAATTCAAAGCACATGAATGGAGCCAAAGAAATGACAAGCAAGGTGATGATTGATTACCACATGAGATGCCCTATGTAACATTTCTATGTACGTTCATAGTACAAACTACAAAGCTGTATAAAGGTATGATTTTCATTATTTTGGATTGGATACTTTCTATATATATCACATAATAACAACGGATCATGATCATGATTCGTAATCACAAGGACCATATAAATACATATTACACTAGCAAGAGTCATGGTCATTGCAAATATTGACCACTTGTTTTCAAACAAATTGAAAAAAAAAAAAAGAAAAATAAAAATGGAAAGACGACTAGACAAGAGCTTAAATGAGGGAAGAAAAATGGATGATGAATTGAGGCCTTAGTTTTCGATGGGATAAAAGGTGCATCCCACCACCTTGATTCATATCTATTCTCGTACGTAGTACAGCTAAGCTACATATACATTATCCCTTCAACTTCAGTCCTACCACATTTGAGACTTTGAGAGAGATTGACTTCCTTGTTGATGGGGCTTCAAAGTACTCCCTTTTTGATCGTTTTGCTCCAAAGTACTCCCTCAATAATTCTCCCCCACATCCTTGATAAGACAGTTTTTTGTTCATTTTGGAAAAGGGTTATTCTTTTTTCCTTCTTCTTTCTTTTGAAAAGATCGAAAGCGCAATTTGGGATCCATGCATGTATGTATTTCGTTGAGTTTAAGGTTTTTATACAAAAATTTGACGTTCAATACATATATACGTACTTACAATGCATAAACACGTACCAATAATTTGCTCGGACGTGAAATATATGTGTTACTTTCTTATGGATTGATAAATAAGATTATTATTTTACGAAGAAAATTGTGATTTGATTGCTGGCAAGCTTGTCATCCTATTAATTTTCTCATTAGGAAGTGAAAAACAGTAGCCTCACAACAATGTTGCAAAAACTCGATGGAGATGTGAATCAAATATAGATGCCTCTGTATCTAAAAACGATTGGAGAGTTTGGATAATTTATGTTTGTTTCGTTTTTTTAACGTGTGTTTTTAGGTTTTTTTTGTATTGGGAATATGAAAAGGTGTATTGGAAATATAAAAAGGTATGTTGGGATGAGACAGTTATTATTATTTAATTCTGAAAAAACCAACTAAAAAAAGAAAACAAACAAAGCTTAATTAGACTTTGGAAAAAAGAAGATCAGGCAATTTCAAGTTTTCTTTGGGGAATTGAAAGCCTTAAATCAGCTAGCGATTCGATGTGTATGTTTATTATTAAGTAAAATTGTGAGATTGGACCGACACAATACGTAATCACACATGTTCATGTACACAAACCCCTTAGAATTTCTTATTTTATGTAATCTTCTTCATTGATTGTAAAGATTTTGGAATTTTGGGATGTATATGTATCATCATGTTGGCTTGTAGATAAGTTTATAGGGACCACAAAGCCTAAATGCATTTAGTCTCCTTGTTAAATGTTAATCATATATCCTTCCCCATTTCTTTAAACAAATCCCAGCTAAGCTTCTTGCTTAGCATATATGGCATTCTTCACTATAGCTTCTCATTTGAAACCACACATTCTTAGTTTTGGAGTTTTGATTGTGGAGCTAATCTAGGTGTGATCTTTTATTTCATTAATCATCGTATCAAATCGGATTCATTTTATTAGTGAAACGATGTCATTTTATTGATACATAGTTAATACAATGATCAAATATTGGTAAAAGTACATTTTGAGTACGGTATAGCTAAAAACCACTCATTTCACGCATATATTTCTGCAAACTTTTGACATTAATTCCTTGAAATCTTTACAAGACGGTGGCTTAATTTTTTATTTTTATTTTTTTTTAAATATCATGTACAAGAACGTATGTACCAAAATTTCATACCTACGAAATGCATTGAAAGCTTATTCATAATAGTTTTTTTTTCCCCCTAAACGCAATGCGTGAATGATCCTGTTAGATAATTTAGATGATTGAAGAGAATGAGGTTGCCGGAGAAAAAGCTAGCTATATTTCATTACTTCTGAATTCCTATCAAAAGCGAAAAAAAAAAACACTATTCTTTCTTTCTCGATATAATTGTCTGGTTTAAAATTTTATTTTTAGTATAATTATACTAAAAATAAACTCAAAATGGAACAATCATTTTGAAACAACAGAGTATAAAAGTGGAGTCCATCCATTCAAGAAAAATAATCATTTGTTGAATTATAAAAACATGGCAACAATATATACTACTATTTTTTTTTCGATGGAGGAAGTACGTCTTAACATGCGGAAGATATAAGGTTCGCTAGACATAAGTTCTGCAGGATTTAAGACAGAATTTATCACTCAAATTGTCCAAATCCAAATTTTATATATATGCGGACTTAGATGAACAATCTGACATGAAAAGTATCATGACGTTAAAAGTTTGCTGTAAATGGTTCCCACGGATCTAATATGATTATGATTTCATAGTATTGTAAGTCGTAATTAACTAAATTAATTCTGTACCGAAAAGACTCCTTTTTTTTATTATTAACTTAGACTTATCGTTTAACGTTACATGTTCTCAGAATGTAAACCCTAAAAAATTCATCTCAAAATTACCTAAATAAAATTTTTAGAGGTTTAAAGTTTAATTAAACCCCAATTTCTCAGATAAGAGATAAAAATGTAGACCAATATTCATTGTTGACCTAATTTTCCAGTATGAAACGTAACCATCATTAGCTAACTGTGAATTTCAATTACTTGCATATTTAAAACTTTGAAAATGATCAACATTTTATGACCCAAAAGAAAGAAAGAAAAAAAAATCCCTTTTGACATCCAACGGCAGATTCAAAACTAACCACGAGTTCAATTCCCATCGGAACATTTTTTTAAAAGAATGGTTAAGAGCAAATATCACTAGGCCTATGAGCCTCATTTTTATTTTTTCTTTTTCAAAAAAAAAAAAAAAAAGAACGTCTTGGATCAATTTATACGAACTTATCACTGATTAATAATAAAAATGGAACTCTCTTTTCCACCATTCTATCTTTCTACTGGTGGCATAGTACCCTTTAACACCAGTATCCTCCGAATCAATGTTCACAATCACATAGTATTATTAAGTGTCTTCGTAAATCAATGTTTCATTGATTTCTTCAATTATGATCAGTACTTGATCATTACGTCTCTAAATGATTATTTTATTTATTAAAGGAAACAATTTTATTTTTGGGACGACGGAAGTATAATATTATTTGTTGGGAGCAATTCCTCTATTTTGATTTGTAAACTTCGCCGCCAGTCAACCCAATCAAACAGATGTACTCGAATGTTCTTTTCAATGATATAGATTGTCAAATAAACCCTTTGATAATTGATGAAATGAAAAAAAAAAAAAGAAAATAGTGCAGGAGCGCAAATCATAAGGTTATCTTTCCCAATTAAGTTAAAGAACTCATAATTTACTAAAGTAATTATATTTAATCGTGTACGTATAGATAATCGGAACACAAACGGTTGACTTAAAAAAAAACAGCTCATATGTCTATACAATATATATATTGTGTATATACATATACATAGATAAATTAAAGGTTGATGATGAATCAGAGGTATGGAGATTATATGTATCTCCTTATGGGGTCCAAAATATTCTCTCCTTTTTTTTTTCAAAATCACAAAAAGAAATTATGGGGTCCAAAATATTAAATATTTTTTCCTTTTTTTATTTTTTATTTTTTATTTTTTGATGGGATGGCCCTATTCGGACACGGCTAAGGTCAAGCAAAGCTTCAAGGAACCTCATAATTTCACAACAAGAAGACAACCCTTTGCCTATACACCCAAAAACTTTTATTACTACTTTATATAATCACACTCATAATTTTATTTATTTATTTTTTTGGAGAAAAAAAGACGCCTGTTGGGACGAAGAAGATGAAAAAAGGAATGGAAATAATCAACCTTAAAACAGAAATAAATAGGCAAACATAAAAGAAAATATTTATTTAGATTATACAAAAAGGAGATACACTTTTTTTTTTTTTTTGGTTTAAATGAACAGAAATCATCCTTAATGGACTGTTTTGGGAAGGTGAAATCAAACAGTGAAAGACTATTGCATCCAAGCCTAACAAATAAAATACTTGTTCAGGATTCCTAAGTAAAATAATCGTCATCTTTAAACTTTTATTATGGGAAGGAAGAAATACATCACTACAACAAAAATGAGTAGTTTAGACACTTTTTTGTGTCTCAATAAGTGGTATAATAGGACATATGTGATTCACATTGCGTGGGACACTACTAAATAGTGTCTCCTATAATCGAGTCACAATAAGTCATAAAACATTTGAAAGTGTATTATTAGATTGTCACTTATTAAGACACTTTAAAGCGACCCATTAAGTAGGGTAATAGTTCACAAACAACCCCACATAGTACACTTATGATAGTATTTCATAAAATGCATACACTTTTTCATTTTTATAAGATATTTTTTAGCAAATGTCCTAATACACATATAATGAGACATGTTTTAGAAAAAGTGTCCCATTATAAAGGTATTAATAGCCCATTTTTGTTGTAGTGCATAGAATGATGAATAAAACACAAAACATTCCCTGGTGCCTTATATCCCCGAAACTGTAAATGGGAAGATTTTCATCATTTTACTGATAGTGGTTACTATTTGTTCAAGTTAAAGGGGACCCAAAAATTTAACTACGGAATAATTGTAAGTGCATATGTCAATGCCTTATTCCAAACACCCCTCCCCCATATAGGTCCACCCCATGTGGTAAATCTTAAAACACAAACAAAAAAAAAAATTATTACTTATTTTTTAAAAAATAGTCTATATCGAGTTTTCAGATATTATTTTATAAAATTTTAAAAATTTAATATAGACTATTTTTTCTGAAATAGGATGAAAAAAGATTTTCCGAGACTCAGAGTAATACTTTGATGGTTGAATCAAATGAGTTCGTTTTATAAAGTTACGATTTCGAAATACCATTTCCTTTCCATTCACAATCTGCATGTGTTGTTTTTGGCATTGTCGTTGTCCCAAATTGCAAGTTGCACCACAAATTAAAAAGAACACAACTAAATGACCTAAACGCGAAAGTCATATTATTGGACCAAAGTCTACATGTCTAAAACATTGACAATTCTAGTTAATCGAACTTCTACAAAAATCCTTTCTCATTCATCCATAAATATTAAGGTGGACTCTTTTTCTTTTTTTCCAATTAATTACTCAGTCCCACGGCTAATTGATCTACTAAGAGTACTGCAATTATGAAATACTACGAACAAAGATTAATTAGTACTACTTTCGTTTTTTTTTATTTGTCGTTTTAGGGTAAAATATATTCCCTCTGTCCCAAAATTTTTGTCAAATTTGAGAATTCACGTTTAGTTCATTTTGAACTAGAAATGAAAACTCAAACTAGACAATAATTATGGGACGGAGGGAGTATATTTTATTTTATGTTTGGTAAGTGTGCGAATTTTGTTGTAGATTGAAATTAGGAAATGGAAACCAAAATTCGTGATGAACAATATTTACACAAGAAGACGAACAAACTGTCGGTTTATTCATTCGTAGGTCGTTGACAGCCATTCGTGGTGAAAAGATATACAAATTTTTGTTTCTCTCTCATTTTTAACTCTTTTTTTTTTTAAAATAAATGTTTTATCGTTAATAATTAAATAGTTAGTTTGGGACGAAATGATGGACTAAACTGTTTTTTTTTTTTTTTTCTTTCAACTTTTTTTTCCTCCATTCTTTTGCCTGGCCTGCGGCTTCACCGTTGAGAGAATATTAGTCATAGTACTACTATTATTTATAGTTACTCCCTCCATTCACAAATAGATGTCGCTGGAGAGATTTCACAAAGTTTAAGGAAGCAATAGTTATCTTGTTAAAATACTATAATACCCTCATTTATTCTTAATTCAATTGTAGTCCCAATAAAATTCACTTCTAATACAATTCTACATTAAACATCACAACAATTTCCAATGTAAGGGTGATATTGGAAAAAATTGACAAAATATGCCTCGATTTGTGAGAACGACATCTATTTTAGAATATTTGAGTTTTCCTCCAACGACATCTATTTGTGAATGGAGGGAGTATTAAAGTACTATATAACATCCTTAATTTGCAGACCCAATTAGAGAACGCCGGTTAGAACAAAAACAACATTAAATTAACCTTAATTTTGTCCGTATCCTAAAACTTTAAATTAATATAATACATGTAATAATAACAACAATAGAAAATAAAGAGTCGTCTTTATTCCTTGGGAAGAAGACACAACTACATTATTGTGATTGTCGGCTGTGCTTATTATACGCGTACATTTTTAGTTTTAGTTTACTTCATTCTTTTCATTTTTTTCCTTTTGCTCCTTACATGTGATTAGTGGCAGGCAAGACAATTAAGCAAAAACATAAATAAAAAGAATTAAAATTCCCCCCTCTCATTGACAAAGAAAATCCTCATTAACTAATTAATTAATTAAACCCCCAAGAGCCAAGAGATTAAACAAATCCAAAATCAATCATAGGGGTTTATTGAAGAGTTGTACTCTAATCTCATCTGATTCGTTCTGACAGGATAAAATGATTCAATGTAGTTGGTAGAAATTTTAATCAACCAAAAAAAAAAAATTCAATTAAAGAATTAGAAGATACCTTCTTCTCCTTTTTTCTGCTCTCAATCATAAGGTGTACAAAGAATATTGACATTCTTGATTATTTTAAACTCCTGTATCCAATCCAAACCATTCTCCTTTATGGAGGCAGCGGTTTTATTATTTTCCCTCTCAATTTTAGCCGGTGCTCATCAACATTATGGGCTTGGAAATTTTCTTTTTAGTATATGAATCCTTGGATTGGATGATGTTTGTCTCGTTAAGTTATGATATCCGTCAAAAGTAAAATGATAAAAGACTATAATATGTCTTAATGTTTAAGTTTAGATACATGTCACTTCAGTGACTAAATCATTTTACTGAATAAGTTCATTATATCCCTCGATTAATGTTAGACATATTTGTTAATGAGGTATACAATCGTGGTTTTTTCTGACCATAATGAGTTTACTTAGTCTAGTTTGGCAATAATAGTCTTTGGATGGTGTGAAGCTATAGCAAATTGTTATATCCTAGTATCTGTAATCAACATATTTTGTAGTAATATCTTTTGCCCAAAACCTAAAACAAAATTAAGGGAAAGTTCAAATAATCTTTTGAGAAGCCAACTGGCCGCAAAAGGGTTAACAAAAAGGAAATGCAAACAGGAGAATCCATTGCTATTTTATGTGTATTGTCAAACATCAAAAGGACAAAGGAATATCTTACTGTGCAAACTAAGGCCTTTTGTTATCACATATTTAAATTAGGCATATATTACCATTTTAGAAAGCTTCAACTCCCCCATAGGGGTTTTCCTATCTCCTTCAACATATACCCATTTTCTGTCAGTTAGAATCTTTGGCAAAATTTTGGTGAAAAAAACAGATGGATTTGCTTAAGGGATGATGATATGAACTCAAAACTCAAAAAGGGCTAATGTCAATTGTGACAGCTTGTTTTTTCATACTTTGTGAACTTGTACCATCGAATTTTTTTTAAAAAAATAAAAATAAAAATGAAAACACACACACACACACACACACACACACACACACAAACACAAGTTTATAATAAATAAATTAGAGGTGATGATTAGGCTAATTGTAATACATTGATTAAGCATGGGTTTTTTTTAATCAAGGAATTAATCATTCTTTTCCAACAAATAAATATCTGTCACAATATACCCCACAATATCTGTCAATGTCATTAATTTCTTTTAGATGAGACTTATAGCAATTAATTCACAAATATATTGGAGCTCCAATTTCACGTTGATAGAGAATATTAAAACAAAATTTACAAAATAAATGTTAATATTATTATTATTATATTTTTTTTTTAAAAAAAAAGCCCCTCAACAAACCATAATCTAGAATTCAACTTCTCAAGGCCTGCCTTTGAATATGACCTCCTTTTTAAGGGCTCCTCTTCCCTTTCAGTTCTGATTCCCGACCAGCCTACCATTTCGTTTTCTAAAAACCTCCCACTTTTTTTTCCCTTCGTCATCATCCTCTTCTTCTTTCTCAAGCAAAAAATCTTCCACCTTCCAAAGCAGCATTGCAGCTTGGCTCAACTGAAAATGGGAAGGCATTCTTGCTGTTATAAGCAGAAGCTAAGGAAAGGACTTTGGTCTCCTGAAGAAGATGAAAAATTGATCAAACACATAACTAAATACGGCCATGGTTGTTGGAGTTCAGTCCCTAAACTTGCAGGTATTTTGGTTTTTACCTTTTGCCCTCTATAGTTTTGCTTAATGCAAGAAAATTTGCAAACAAAACTAGAAATGTGGAACAGTTTCTCTTAATTTGAATGAAATTTTGCTCCGCAGGACTTCAGAGATGTGGGAAGAGTTGCAGGTTAAGATGGATCAATTACTTAAGGCCAGACTTGAAAAGAGGGACATTCTCTGTTGAAGAAGAGAACTTGATCATTGAATTGCATGCAGTTCTGGGAAACAGGTAAAAAAAAAAAAAACAACTATTTGATTACAATAATATTCTATCCTAAAACTACACTGTAATCAATCATGCATTTCTTAGGAATATGTTCCCCTTGCCTTTTTTCCTTTCATCCTGGTCCTTAATTATGTTTTTGCTTTCTTTTTAGATGGTCCCAGATAGCAGCAAAACTACCTGGTAGAACTGATAATGAAATCAAGAATCTATGGAACTCTTCAATCAAGAAAAAGCTTAGGCAAAGAGGGATTGACCCAAACACTCATCAGCCTTTATCTGAGGTTGAGACTGAAGAAAAAGGATCAGCAGCATCAAACAACAGCAGCAAGAAGAATGAGAAAGCATCTGAAGGATCCTCAAGTGAGTTGAATTATGTTGAGGCTTCTGTTTCTGATCATCATCATCATCATCATCAACAACAACAGAGTAGTGAACAGAGCAATAAATTAGCTGTACTTGAGAAGCCTAATAATCCATCTTCCTTAATTCCACTAATGGAAACCACAACAACAGCAGCAACAACAACTCATGAATTCTTCCTGAATAGGTTCCTTTCCAGCCATGACAGCTCCAGCACTAGTCCTAAGCCTCCACCTGATTTGCAGGACTATTTCTCTTTTCAACAACAACTGAATTACGGGTTGACGAATATCGGGTTATCCGTGAACAATCCTAACTCTGCAGCAACCTCATCCTTCTTCCACCCGAATTCCAGGTCATCTGAAATGGTTCCTGACTTCAATTCCGCCGTTTCGGCCGCAGCCCGGATAAAGCCATCTATTAGTCTTCCTTCAGAGAGTTCATTGAGCCCTTTTAATGTCAACAAGTTTCAGAGTTGGGACAATTGCAGCACCAGCAATGCAAGTAGCAGTACTGGTACAATTGAGTTACAGAGCAATTGTTCATTCTTTGACAGCAATAACAATAATAGCTTCTCATGGGCTGCTGCTGCTGCTGCTGCTGGGGTAAAAGCAGAGAAAAATGTCCATATTCATCATCAATCATCAATAAGCGATACTGAAGATATCAAGTGGTCTGAATATCTTCAGGCCCCATTTTTACTTGGGAATAATTCTGCAACAACGCTTCAGAGTCATCAAGATATTTACAGTGAGACAAAGTCATCATCATCCGGGATGAATTTTACCCTGCCAGAAACTTCACTGAATGGTGGAAGTAACTGGCTTCAACAGAATCAACAGCAACCGACAATTCAAGTTTCAGCTGCAGCAGAACTATATAATAAGCATTTTCAAAGACTTCCTGCTGCTTTTGGTCAATATTCTTAGTTTCATTTCATCCAGAAAAAAGGAAAAAAGGAGTCATTTTTACTGATTAAAAAAAAAATCAACAGGTGTGTGTTATTCTGTAGATTTCCATCCCAATTCCCCAAAATCCCAATTCTTATTCTGTACATAGGTCTTCCTCCTATACAACAAATTCACAGGAAAGAACAAAAGTTGTGCACTGTTCATTTTTCTGTGGAATGATTCTCTTTTACTATTTATTTCTTTTCTTCAATTTTTCTACCCAAAACCCTCTCTGTTTTTTCTGTGCTTTTTATTTCATTTGCAAGTTTGAAGAATCATCACAGGTTGTAATTTCATCTTTTTTCAATAATAATATTGTCTGTTGAGCTAGCCATCAAAAAGGGTTCTATTTTTTCCTTTTCAGGTTTTACCGTTGTAGTAATAATCCTTTAGCATTCTGCTATTCATCATTAAGAACAACAGGGGATTTCTTTTTCATTCAGATAGTGACTATCTGCAATAAAATGCCTAAAATCTTTTTTGAGTTTTCTGCAGAGCTTTGTTTCAAATTTGCCTTTTAGACAGTGTAATGACTAATGAGTAAAATAGCAATTGATTAGTACATTCACTTCTGTCAGAATTGGTTCTTTTCACACATTTTTTTTACTGTAGTTTGAAAGAAAGGCACAAAAACAAGTGCTTTTTGCAATGCAAGATTCAAGGAACCATGTTTTTTTTGATCAAATGGTTGTTGTTGCCCTCCAACATATGGGGATAGTTTTTCACTTTTTTTTACAGTCTTTAAGTCACTTCTATAGCTCAAAGATTATAATTTGAAAATGCCATTGGAAGAAGAAAATGCAAGAATTTTGATAGGTTGGTTCGGGTGCCAAAAATAAGGGTACTTTTCCTAGAGAAAGGTAAGTTAGAAGAACCCCACAACATAAGGAGCTGTCCAATTTAGTACACTAGTAGTCAAGATAAAAGGAAAATGACTTTCAATCTCATAAAAGCCATATGCTTCATGTCAAACACTGTAGTTGTCTCTGTGTATTAATGTCATCTATACAATTTAAGGGCTGCCTTAAAGGCAAAAAAAAAAAAAAAAGATAAAAAGAAAAGAAAAGGACCCTAAAGTTGCCAGCAACAAAAAAGTTTTTGGGTACGATCTCATCCATTCTATTGACACTTGTAGAACTAAATTAGGCTTCGTATTATGTAGAACTAGAAGGATCCCCCCTATATAAATAGGAGTAGGGCAATGGGTCACACTAGTTTTGGTCAGATGGGATTTATTTGTCCAAACTATACCATCTCCAAATACTTGCATGTGTGTCACTTATGTACCGATTTAGTTGAATGATATCGTTTTAAAAACTCTTACAAATCGTATGTTATTCACCAATCGTGGAGTTTATAAATCGTATAATCGTCATTCAAACAGTATCGTACTCACAATGAGACACAAATATGATACATATACTGAACAGATCATTTTATTTTAATTATGAACAGATGTAGTAATACACAAAAGTGAGACAGATGATTCTTCGATATAGAATTCACAAGTTGACGACTCAGTGAGACAGATGATTCTTCGATATAGAATTCACAAGTTGACGACTCAGTGAGACAGACTCTGATGATAATGGACGTGTGTATGTGTGTGTATGATGAAGTGAAGTGAATGCAAATTTTCATCAAAAGGACACCGACAGACACCGTACTATACGGGACGAAAAACCTTTACTAATTTGGGGATTGTACAGAGGAATAATGGGAAGGGACCCTTTGATGACACATCTTGATGTTGATACTTCAAAAATATAAAGGACAAAGAGAGTGACAATGGTAAGTAAACTTCACCAAAAAAAAATTCCCATGTTTTTCTTTTTCTTAGGACAGTTTCACAGTTTCTAAAGATTTCTTTCATTTCAATGGCAGAGTAAGTACTAATATTTTGGTGCGCTCTTTCTTTTTCTTTTTTTTTCCCCCCCATTAAAAAGCTCATAGTGATGTAAGCTTCTTGAGCATCATAAGGTCATTCTGAGAGTACAAAAATTGACTTGTAGTCTTCAACAGCTAAGCTCTCATTTTCACAAATTCCTAAGACAGGGAAAAAGTTCTTCAAGTCCTATTTGATGAAGTGGACTCAATTTTCAGGATTCAGCAGCCTAGGGGACCATCTATATATACATACATATATATATATATATATGTAGTAGTAGTAGACTAGTAGTAGTAGATCCTAATTAAATCCTTTTTTTCTCTTTAAAGTTGATGAAACTACCCTTTTCTAATACTCTTACCTTAACACAAGTACATAGATTTGCTGCCTCAAATATGGAGTTCCCTTTGAATAACAAAACATTTGTGAACAAGATTGTGCCATTCCACCATCTAATTTTGTCAAAACGATAGTGACCATATTAATGTAATTACAAGTTCATATATTTTTTACTGAATTCTCGACCTCTAAGATAAACATCGCAAATCATGATAAATAACGTTAGAAAAGTGAAATTTTTTCCGTGGCGTGTGTTATCCCTAAAGGACCATATATAGGGAGGAGGGCCTGGGATCATTATTTTTGAGGACCCTAGATCGATCCATAAGGGTACATGACTACAGGACAATTTCAATCTTCTTTGATGAAAATACACCAAATATAATTCAGATAAAATGGTAGCCATGGAAGCTTTGGGGGGACTTTTTGAAAGAATCAATGGGAATTGCCCCATACCAAAATTATGTATCGAGGAACCACACATGAACTTGTATATTTTGTGGGACAATCTCAAAACAGTCACCTTCGTGTGTGCCCACGTGCACACACAAAGTATGTAGAGCCCAGAACAACCCTACCTCAAAATTGTTACTAACATATTTTTTTTTATTAATAAAAAGACTTTAAAATTCTTTTATCAAAATAAATTTGCAAAAAATTAAAAAGAAAAAAGTGGCGATCGATCTCGTAAAATCATTTTGCATTTTACGTAACAATTAATGTAACGGTTTTAGGTTCAAAAAACCCATTGCAACACATTGAACGTATCATTCGAAGCTTGCTTAGGATGGTTCGACTTTATTTTATGTGTTGGTTAGAAGCTTGTTCAAGGGTTTTCTCATTACAGGAAAAAAAAGACGTAATTATATTCAAATACTTTAAGAAGACTGAAAAATAAAATATAAAAGTATAACGTTTTTTAGTGGTAGAGTTTTCTTTCTTGTTTTCTAATAAAGACTGTATACGTACCGATTCAACACAAATATTAAATATGGAATTATATATTGGTGCCGCCAAGAATGCATGTGAAGCAAATTATTGAGTGTTTGTAATGAGGACCCTACAATTATTAGTAAACAGAAGGAAACAAAAATAAATAAATCGATATGGGATGTCCTTTGAAAAAGAGAGAAATGAGATGGCAACAAAGTGAACACAACATTTCTTTTTTTCTTCTTTTTTTTTTGGGGGTGTTTCAGCTTGTCAATTGGTCTTAGAAAATGATCTTCGAAAGCCTTTTTTATTAAAAAAAAAAAAATCTCAATAGATAAAGTTTAAAAAGACAAACAGAATCATATGATTAATATAATGCATAATAGAATTTAATAAAGGAAATTTGACAGGGGAAGAAGGAAAAATGGGAGATGATAAAGACATAATAAAGACAATGATGATGGAGGTGATTAAAAATTTTACTGAAATAAAGGATGGCAATATTTTAATGTGTTGAGATTCTATGTATTCTGGATGACAAACAAACATGCGAAGCATGCAGCCTGCTTGCTTTCTTTGATGACTTGAAGAAGAAGAGGAGGAGAAGGGTTCTTTCGTTATACTATCTTCGTCCCAAAAAAAATCAGTCTACCATGAATTAATTTACTATAAGATGGAAGTGCTTGTATATAATTTCATATGTTATCTTCTTTTTTCAACAACAATTATGTACAAGTTAGACTTTTGTGAACTTAAATTAATAACCATACTTTTTAGGTATTATTAGTACAAAAAGAAAAGAGTTTTGTCGGTAATCCACGCCATTAAAGTGACCGAAATAGTCGTTTTCCCCTTCCATTTAAGCAAGTGTCAACCTTAACAAGTTTCGTTAGGACAACTTACAATGTGAAATGGTGGAGGGTGCTTTCTTGAAGGGTTAGTTCAAGTGACTAACGAGAGTACATTGGGGTGTTACTTTAAAAAATAATCCCTCCCTCCCGAAATTATTGTCCAATTTAGATTTTTCAATTTTAGTATAAATTGAACTAAAAATAAAAATTCAAATAGGACAATAATTTTATAACAAAGGAAATATATATATAATTCCACCACAGCATAAAAATAATCTAATTTATTGTATTAACTAGAAAAAAATGATTATTTTTCTGTAACGAAAGGAGTACATATTAATACAAGACCTAAAAGAGTATGGTTGTGTCATTAGGATTGGATTCACATCTGATTAGAAACCAACTGAAATTAAATGATTTTTGAATATAACACGATGTTATGATGGTGACATAATCCAAGAATATAATGAACTGAATGTTATTAAAAATGCACCCCCCAAAAAAGATTATGGCTATTGTGTGGCTTTAGGCGTCATAAGAATGTTAGATGACCCAAAGAGACCGACAAGCGGACATTGACTTTGAGTTTCCCTCTTCTTTTTTTTTTTTTATTAAGGAAAAAATTTTGTGAAAAATGCAACCCGGCTGCGATGAATCTAACTCGGGTCAACCTCGATTTTAGCGAGAAATAGAAATACTGTATATGGTGTCTTCAAGGCGTGTGTAAAACTGCAAATCACTCTTATCATCTTTAACTTGGTTAATTTGTCAATTTCTTTCGGTCCCTCGCCTTGAAAAAAATTCAATTTATTTAGTTGTTATATTAGATGTATTTTTCCGCTCAAAAAAAAAAAAAATGTATTCAGTTATCTCTTCTATAACAGGTTTATACTTGAGTCTGATCTATTGATCCAATAACTACATGTAATTGGAACAATAATTAAAGTTTGACATTTTAATAACGGACGCAAAAATTCCCAACGAGGGGTCGTTTTGAGTAATGATCTTTCTTTGAAATGTTAAGAAAAATGTATGATTTAACTCCACCCAAAACAGAAAAACAAGGGATAATTCAAAGTTCAACTATATATGTACTCTCTTCCGTTCCAAAAAAAAAAAAAAACCACCTTGTGTTTGTTGAACTGAAAGAATGCAATAAATAAAAATATTTTTTTGAGACGGAAGTAATATATTAATTATGAATTTCGTGTCTAGGACTCGGTCATCTTAAACCTAGAAGAGTTCTAGAAAAGGAACTATATTAAATTGGAAAAACAAAAAACCTAAAAACTAATGAGCGCAAACTCTGGGAAAGGAATCAAATCCTGCGTCGCTGATCTCTCACAATGATTTCCAATGTATTTCAGCTCTCATATGAAATGGAGATTGCGACCATATCTTCTCATACAAAGTTTTAAACCAAGTTAGCTGCACAGGAATATATTTTAATTTCCAGAAAGCAACTTGGCTGATAAAAAAAAATGAGATTAGTTGTTAAAAACAAGAGGGATAGAGATTAATCAATTAAGATTGACCAATTATTTCCTCATCAAGCAATCCAACCTGGGGATTAAGAATTACTCCCTCTGTCCCAAAATTATTGTCCACTTTGATATTTCATTTTTAATATACTTTGAACTAAAAATAAAAACTCAAACTGAACAATAATTATAAGACGGAGAGAGTACAAGAACATGACATGTACTGTTACTCCTTCCAGTTTGCATAAAAGCCAAAAACATAATTCAATTTCAAAACTAACTTCTCTAGTTTGCGCTTTTATTCTACCATGGCCTACGGAGTATATCCTTTGTTGTCGTAAAATAGTTTACTTTGTTAAACCAAAACATTATCGCAAAGGTGAACTACGTACTTTCATGGACCGTAGAGAGTATAACTTAGTTCCAATTGAGGTTCGTATGTTAATTTTCAGTTAAACTTAGTTTATTTATTAAGGTTCTATATTCAACTTTGTTTACTCCGTGGTTAAAAAAAAAATGTTCTACTTTTGAGTCTTGATCATATTCTTTTCTTTATTAACCTCTCATCAGTGTCTTAGATAAAATATTGAAGTTTGGTGCGCATTAGTGGGTTAAGTTGACATGCATAAATCGGACAAGAGTTGCCAGCACAAGTTCGAAAAAGTATCAATCAACTTCGAATTCGAATTAATCGAAATACTCCTTCTGTCCCAAAATTATTGTCCAATTTGAGATTTCACTTTTAGTACAATTTGAACTAGAAATGAAAACCCAAACTGAACAATAATTATGGGACGGGGAGTAATAATTTTAGATTATGGAGTTCATTATATCCAAACAAAAACAAATATTGAATCTTGCCTAGTCCCACCAACAAAATAACTCTCTAGAATGCACAACACAAAGTCCAGAGCCAGTTGATGTTGGGCTTCAAAGGCCCAAAAATCAAACCAGAAGGCCCATAGTGGCTTCACGTCTCATACTTATTTCGAGGGAAAAAAAAAAAAGTCTGAACAAAATGTGCATTAACAAGTGTCGATAGTAAAGCTCTTTCTTAAAAATAAAAAATAAAATAAAATAATTACTGTATAATCATCATATATTTATAATAATAATCTGTTTTAAGTTGTATGTTGACAGTATAATCATTTTCTAAGTATTTTACTTTCACAACACAATCATGAAATTTGATGATTAATTCATGTCATGTATTTCTTGACACGATCCTTCAAAAAATTACTACAAAACACACAAGGGAATGAGTTCATTTTACGATTTTAGTTCAGCAGATATTAGTTCAATATACCCTTTGCGTAGCTTCTAACACGGAATTTGGTTCGAACTCTCATACAGACGGATTGGGAGGGAACATTTAGAGATGAAAAAACAAAAGAAGAAAGAATTGAGACCATTCTCTTGTCAAAGGATAGCGAAATTAGTCAACGTTTTCATTTCAACATTTCGCGATTTTTTATTTATTTTTTTTAATCTTTTGAACAATTTAATATCACCAGATGTGATTATTTTTTTTACTGTAATCATTTACCGCGAACTATATCATCTTAATTTGCTTATAATGCATAAGCTATTTCCAATAAGGTAACCTTGTTCCTCAGCAATTGCAATTTATTGCTTACATTTTGGATGCCAAGTACAAACGTTGTAACTATAGCAATGGGGTGGTGAACTTTCTCACCTATATGATCACATAAATTGAAACTAAATCGGTATAATCAGACACCCTATCTTTTTACTTTCTGAATACTAGGTTGTGACACGATTTGTCACATGGATAAGCGCAGTCGATATCCTTAACTCCTGTCCTACCATAATACCAATCTCCAACAGCTAGCGCAATTGCCTGCAAACCATACAGAGCAGGCCTGGTTAAAACATAAGTTATGGGATAGTAGATGAAATGCATGAGTTCGATAGGATATCCGATGCTGTTAAGAGGCATTAAGTCATTTCTGAAAGAAACCCTGCGAAAGTCAGTAGAGGAGTCGTACCCTATTGCCTATCACAGGAGACTCATCGGCAAACCAGGTATCCTGTCTCTCAGACTGGCAGTGAGCAAAGCATGAATTGATGAACAAGCCGTTGTGCTCGGTCATTGCGAAGCCTCTCACTGCACTAAGCATGTGGATCCTAAACTCTGCTAAGAGCAACATTGTGTTATGATGCGCCCTTGACTTTGATGGCATGAAACCAGGTTATGCAACTCTCAAGTTGATTTATGTTACATTACCTTGCAGGAATTGGATTTGAGTTGCAGAACATCGTTGATGATTCAATTTGCAATCACGCCAAGCTCCATGAGGATCAGCCGTGGGAGGAGCCAAACTTGCTTGGACCTGAACAAAAAAGAAAATTTTCAAAACACTTCAATGTTGGTTCTTTAGATCCATGTAAAACTCATTGGTTAGCACCAATAGAACCTCTTGACAAAAGCTACATTACCTGCCATGCATCGTAGGCAGCATTAAGAAGAAAAAGTGGGGTCCTGATGTTGGCAATCAAGTTCTGAGGGAAGAAGCACTGAAAGAAGATTTTGAAAAGTTTGTTAAATTAAGATACTGTTCAAGTTGCAAGACTGTTCTTCTTTATCATAAGAGTTTTCTTTGAGGTGAAAATGAAAAAGACTCACTGAAGTTGGATCCATGCGGCTAGTACAAGTGCCAGGCAGGTTCTTCTCGACGCCCTGGTAGTACATAAGAACCTTAAATCAGCTTAAAATATCACAGAAGAGGAACTCTGGAATACTTTACTTTTCTAATAGAAGCACAAAACCAAAAGGAAAAGGGAAAAATGGAGGTTGCTGCACATGAAATTAAAGGAACATCAGATAACTAAAAAGCTTTCACTGAGAACTACCTGCATGGTTACCACACCATTGAAGAAGTTTCTTAGTGAGCGTCCCCCAGATACATCAACCCTACAAATTTAAACGGTAATAGAGTTCAGAATCCAAATGCACAACAGAAGTTGCTCAGGGCAAAAGAGTTAATCTGGAGCCAGAACTTACGCATCCATAAATAATCCAGCATCAGCGAGACATTTGACTTTAGTATTTCTTGAGAACATCTCCCCAAACTCGTCACAGTGCAATATAGAAGCTAGGCCACCAGCAGAGCATCCTGAAAGAAGGGCCTGAAACATAACTATGTCGTTAGGAATCAAGAGAGTACACGAAAAGGAAAGATATTTTTTAATAGGTTAAAGAAAGCTACATTGTCTGCAAAACGCATGCCCTTTGACATTAACTCTTCCATTGCAGCCCGATATATGCGCTGTCCTCTGAATTGTAATTGTGCAACCTGTATAAAGGTCACCATGAAGTTAGGATCACTAATAGAGATATCAAAAGGCAGGGCGTTTGATATCAAAATAGCAGTTTCCTTTTAAGTTTTTCATCACTAATCCATTCCGGTTATATATTTCATTCGGCTTAAGGCTAAAACCACAAGTTCACCACTAAAAGTTTTCAAATTTTATCTTCATTTTAGCATGAGATATGAGGTAACAATTTTCTTAAGGAAGCCTGAGGGGAGTTTCAGAATAGAAGATAATAGTCAGATTATAATATTCATTTCGTGTAACTTCAGCAATGTGTATATTGATTCATCTACTAACTTGCAGTTACTACATTAGAAACTTCTAAAAACAATAATAATAAAACAAAAACAAAAACAGCAAACAGTCTACTGCGAACCTTATCTTCACCTTCCCCTGCAAATGAAGCTCCATCACAATAACGAACCTTTACTCTGTTCCAGTTGAAAAAGTCTGCAAATTACACAATTAGTTGGGACAATAGCCAACATACGAAATAAGAATTCCCCCATCTCAACATGCAGTAGACCATACGTGAATATTAAAAATTCTCAGTTTAGAAGGAAAACCTGGATTTTCTTCAGGTTTGTTGCTAAGTATCCCTGTAAATGCCAGCTGCTTCTCCATGAATTTTGAAGATCCTCGTCTTGTTGTTTTCCTGAAAACACATGATCTGACGTTGTTGCACCATCCTCCACCCTGCCGTAAGGTCTTGACCAGTTAAGAACCAAAAAAAACAACCCAGCAAGTCGCTTAACTTATGACCCCGATACTCAAAAAGGTAAACTCCAAGATCATTGGCTTAGTCTCTTTGCTCTAACTGACAAACCATATAATTTTATTTTTTCCCTCCCAGTAGACTCAATCCACTTCTATACCAGGATAAGATACACGAGAATTTGATGCAAGAAAAAGCGGAAATGTAGAAAGATCTGTTTGAAAGACTCAAATTTTTAAGTCACATGGCAAGCATGAATAAAACAGTTAAAAGACAAAAACAGAAAGCGATAGAATGAAGTATGATTCGATTTTTCCTTTTTAAGAATAAGAAAAAGACTTAAACTTGACTGAAATATACCTCCAATTGGACAAGCCAGCTGTTTGCCCCAGACCCAAATCCTGGATGAAAGTGATAAGCAGGTAATGTTCCATCCAAGCATACTGCACAATGAGAGACAAAAAATAAACTTTGCAGTCAGCTTTCAAGTTATCAGGGCAAAAAAAGAAACTTGGTTCACTGGAAAAAAGAAAAGTCATCAGCAGGATTTCAGACAACGAAATCCAATTCAAATACCAATTCACCTTAAATTTTAAGCAGTGACAATTTTCATAGAGTCAGTAGATAAAGACCTATATGGACTATGAAAATTCTGATTTGATGAAGCATTTAGGATATCATCAAGTAGAGAAAAGGATAATTACAATTACTCTTATCTGCTTGTTAATCAGTGGGTAGTCATAATAATTACAGAGGAATTCACATTGAAAAGACAAACCGACAAGAAACCTTCTTAAAAACCAGTACCAGGTTACGCAACTAACACTCAACCAAACAAGTGGAAAAAAATTAACACAGCGGCGTAACAACATCAGTCAACAAAACACCGCAAGATGCGGAAAAGAACAGACTTTGTGACCAACAATTAATTTTTCAAGAACAATGTAATCCGAAACAGCTCATAAAAATTGCAGATTCAGAGATCAGGAAACCGTTTTCCAGAATCCAAAAAAAGTGAAACCACATGAATAAAAGGAAACCATTTCCGATTGAACACATTCACAAAGATACATTACTGGAATCACATTCACAAAAAAAAAAAAAAAACAGGAATTACCACAGATATGGAAAACAGAATCAATGTTGCTTTATGTTATAATCAACTTAACCAAGAGAAGAAAACAACATCAAAAAGGAGAAGAAGTAAAGAATCTAGTACCAGCCCCTTGAGCAGCAGCTCTTTCAATGAGGGTAATACCCACCATTAAAGGCTGAGCAGCACCATTACTAACACCATAGGCTGACTCTGAGAGAGATGAAACTTCAGTTCTATTGAAAAAGAACTCATCAAAATCAAAACTTTCCACACCCCATTGGCTAATTTGGAGCAACAAACCAATTAGCACTGCTAAACCCCAAAATCCCATGAGCTGATTCCCCATGCCTGCCCAAAAAAAAAAATGCTCAAAGCCCTGAAATTTTTCTCTCCCCCTTAACACAAATCTCAGGGGGAAACCAAAAAAAAAAAAAAAAAAATCCTATAAATTTGTATGGTTTCCCAGTTTTCCTTTGAAAACAGGAGCTGTAAATTTGGACAAATGTGATTACAATGACAACTATGACATGCAATGAGTCGGCAGAATGGAGATAATTTGAAGTACCCACAGCCACAGCAACTCTTCTTTTGCTTTTGCTGGGTAGTGTGGTGTGGGGGAGGAGGGGCCTAAGGGATTTTATATAGCATTTATTTTTTTTTTGATTTTTTTTTTTGAATAGAGTGAACTTTGGAAGTATGTCTTTTTTCTCAGCTAGAATTAAGCAAGTGAAAGATTTTCAATTTAATATTGGGGAGGTTGGCAGAAGGAAGAGAATATAACAGGATTTTTTTAAGGACTACTTTATATTTTGGACTAAATGGAGAAAACATAACAAGTACTCACAAGTTTTTTTTTGTCATTTATTAGATTGAGATTTAATACAGGAGTTAATATAAAAAAACAGAATATTTATTATAGGTTCCAAGGTTGCAGAATGAAGACAAGTTAAGAATAGTTTTCAATTCTGCACCAGATTCGTCTTTTTCCCTTTTCTTTAATGGCAAAAAAAAAAATTTTAACTAGATTCACGGATGTTTTCATATTTTAGGACTTCAACAAACTCGTGGTTTTCATTTCTCTTCACCGACTGCTGTGGATCAGTGTATGTATTCTGAAATGAATTTTTTTGAAAAAATCTTACACCATTAATATGATGTTTCTGATCTTGAACTGACTATCTCATGAATCCGATTAATCGCAACTAGTATTTCACTCGAGTCTTTTTTCCTAACTAGTTTAATAAAATAAAATAAAAAGGCAACGATGATGTTTACATTGTACAAAAGTTTATCTAAAGTTATTGATATTGAAAGAAAATGACAATAATTTTGAAAAAGAGTAGGTGGTTAATTTAGGAGATGAAATTCTAAATGATACTAGTAGTTATATTAGAATTAGTCATAAGGAAAAAAATGAAAAAGAAAGAAAGGCGGGAACAGAGAAACGATGGAAGTGGGATACAGGCACATAAATGATAAAAACAAAACCCTGTAAAATGTCTTTTTCCTTTTAAAAGGAGGAGGGGGGGATTGAAAACAAAATTCCAAAAAAGTGAGGCTGTAGGCAAAATAGTATAGTTATGGGTCCAAGAAAAGAATAAGGAACACAATATAGACCACAATTTTCAGACAATGGAAATGGATCCAAGACAACGTAAAATCAATCCCAGAGTTGGGGGGAAGGATGATTTTCAATTTCGTGGTGATCTGATGAATAATTGAGGCCTTGTCGTAACATTTTAAACTCTTTTCGTCTCAAAATATAAAGTGTTATTAAATGATATAGAAAAGATAGTAGTAAATTTATTACTTAGCAGATGATGAGAAACACGAAATTGTTTGATATTTTTATAGACCAACAATTGAAATAATTTTGAGAATTAGTGGAGCAACCAGAAGCGGATAACTATACTATACCTATCAATTGAATATTCGATGGAGACATACGAGATCATTTAATAGGGTTGAGAAACATTAAGAAAAAAAGAAAAAATAAATAAATAGAGATTGCAAAATTGTTAACAGCCATATACGAAAAAACTATGACTATGACTTTTGAGTATGGAGCGGGTTGCTAGTTATAGTTAATCAACAAAACTGATCATTTCGATTAAAACCCTAATTAGAATTAAGAAATTACTTCTCTTTTTTTTTTTGAGTAAATCATTCAAATACATTTCCAATAAACTTTAGATATAAGGCTGCCGGGAACTTCCACGTCTAGGGATTTTTTTTTTTATAACATAAAGTTGTCAACGGCTCGAATCCAGATTAGTCGGAGCAATGACTTCGGATACCGGATAGATAATATCAAAAACATAAAGTTGTCAAAATCAGATGATAATTCATATAAAATGTGATTGAACTCAATACTTCCGGATCTCCATTAAAGGATTATACATCACGAAAGAAGCAGTTGTACGATTAGAAGAAAAAAAAAAAGAAGCAGACGTTATAGTCTTATTATAGATAGAAGCAAAATTCAACCGCAAAATTGCGGTGGTGTGGAGCTTGAAATAATTTATTTATTAGATTATTAATTACACCGATTTGTGTTCAAAGGTGTAAGTAAACATCTCTACCACTACCAACAAAAAAAAAGAGCATAATTAATAAAACAACATAAGCATGTGTCAAGGTTTTGCGTGTCTCACCGTTCCTCTTGTGACGTTCAATGTTATTGTTGTCACATGAATAATAATGCCCTACGAATTTGCACCCCCAATTTTTTTTTTTTCTTTTAGAGAAAAGGATAATATATATCATGTTCTTCCTCGATCATGATAAGGCTCGACTTTTTTTTTTTTTAATTAGTCTAAATTGTTAGTGAAACATTGTGAGTTTGTGACAGGATTTTGCGACTTATGATGATAGAAGTGGAAGATTAGAGAAATCTAGGAACTACTACTACTACTACTAAATATTTTTAAGGTAAAAATAAATTTTTATATTTATACATGTTGAAGATCGATCCTGTTACTATAATTGATAAACATTATCAGAAAAAGTACAATCATCACTACTATTTTTGTCCGCTGATCATCACTGCCATCTCTTTGGCCACTAACTTGCGAATTTGATTGAGTGTGGTCATTGTTTTGCTATTTTCTCACTACTTCTAGCCTCATATTTGTCTTTCTTGTTCAATTTCTAGTATGAGTAAAATGGATTGTGAGCTTCTTTTTTTTTTGTTAAAAATAATAATAATAATAATATCGTGAAAGTGTAAACAAGACTTAGATTTAAACTCAAAAGAAGAAATACGATCGCTAGTGTTTTTTCTTTTAGTTTCATTGGTTTGCGATAAATTAAGGAGACAAACTGAGAACTGAACCAAAAAACACTTTCCTTAGATGATTACTTTTCAAGGCTTTTGAGCTGTATGTTCTTTTTTTGTAATAATAATTTTATTATAATAATTATTTTTATCCTCAAAGAGGCCCCTCTATAACCCCCACACTCCTAATTAATCAATCCATTACACCACCAAAATCAAGTGCGAAAAAAAAAAAGCTATTTGGAATATAATTAGCGTAACACAATAATCAATTATACAACACTTTTACTTGCTACTTGATCCCAGTAAGAAGCTTTAATTTTTTTTTTTTGTAAAAAAAGGATCCATAATCGGTCTCATTTCTTGACTAAAAAGATCATTTGCCACTTAACAAAAAAGATGGTCTCTTACTAAACTCATAAAGTATACATTGATTTATCTAGAACTACTCCCTCTGTCTCAAAATTATTGTCCGGTACGAGATTTCACTTTTAATACAATTTCAAAGCGATGATTTCAAATTAAAATGTCATATTTCAGGGCTGAACTTAATGAAAAAAGAATTGCAGAGTATGTAAGTGGTGAATTAAGATGATGAAGTGAGTTAAAGAAGATAATAATGGCCTACACTGTTTATTAAAGTATAAAAAAATTAATAGTAAATAATACATCATTAATTAGATTAGATTAGATTAGAAGACCCTAGTCAGGACTCAGGTCAGGTCAGGTCCCCCATTCCCACATGGGTTCTTGATGATTAAAACATGTTAATTGGAGTCATAGTCATAGTCATTGCCGTGGACTTATTACACTCTTGTCGTCCTCTTGACAGCTAATCTTGATGTTCATTCTTTTCCTAATATAAAGTTATTTTATTTCATTTTTTCATTTTAAAGAATACAGTAAGTTTTAGGGTAGGAGAATCAACGCCTTCTAATTGCCGCCTAGACTCAGGCAAAGTCGCGAGCCATACTACTAACCCCAATAAGTGGGCAGAAGACGTGATACCATCGGAAAACCCCAAAGGATTTCATGTAACGTAATATATGTGTCATTCGAAACTTGGCACTTACAATGGAAGAAATTGTTTTTTTTAAAAAAATAATTGTTCATTTTATATTAAAAATTAAAAAAGTTAAATTGTAGTATTATTCTTGAAAGTGTTAGGAAAAATCTTCAACATTAGTCTCAAGTGTTAGACCAGTCAACACGAGTTTGATTAAATAATGGTGAAATCATAGTTGAATTCCTCATGACAAATTTGTGGACAAACTTGAATATGATTGGCATTTTGCATAACACAATGAGAATTAAAAGTCATTAACACACATAACAATGCTTTGCACTTTTGACACAATAAACTTTGGTATAAGCTCGTAAAAATGCCATTTTTGCTACCATGATGATGAAGACCAGAACTTTGCTGTCGACTGCCATAATCATGGCATTTTTTGTTCCTTTTTCCCCTTTACAATTGTTGTAACTTGTAACTTCTACCAAGGGCCCAAAAAGAAAAAAAAAACAAAGGACTATTGTGATTGGAACGTCTGTGTGTGTGTTCAATTTAACTTAAACGCATATTGCAATCATCAAAATGTATATTGGAAAAGTAAATGTATAACACATTATTATCACCAAAAAAAAAAAAGCATTCATCCTCATCAGTCATCAAAACAATAGAACAAAGTTGGGCTGGTTAAAAGCAGCTGTCAGAAAAAGGCCCAAATGGATTTGGTGCTTATGATGAAGCGAGGAAAGAGCAGGTGAATTTACCATCTTCCCTGACCAGTTTCTCTGCGTTGCTAACAACATCCAGAGGAAGTGGGCTGAAACTTCGAGATGGCCCGTAGAAATGAGGAAACGAATTGGACTCATCTACCGCTTCGTACACCAGACCATTCCCGAGCTGTTATAGCCAAAGTGGAACAAAATAGAGAGCCAAATAGCATTATTAGCAAATTACAGTGATCTTCCATTTTATACTCTTCTTGAGTTAATGTGTTGCTACAGTGATTATACCTTTTTGGAGTCGATCTTGAGTAGATATAAGTCGTCCTTGAAGTTAAGGTAAAAGTTTTGCAAAACCCACTGAACCTGCAAAAATTCAGCAACAAACTCAAAAACAAAGTCCTCCTACAACATCTAATGCAAAGTATGGTTTTCTTGTAGCTACTCCACAGAATACAAATTAAGATTCTTGTTTTCAGTTGATCAGCTCATGTTTGTTTTGAGTTCAAGTCTAGATCAGCTCATGTTTGGTCAATATTTCAATCTCTTCCCTTTTTTTTTTTAAAATTTTCAGAGTTCGTACATCGAATATGGATTAGTTGTTAAGATATTTGGAAGACAATTGGAAAAATTTGGTATCCTAATCAAAGTTTGTTCGACTCTTTCACATGATCACCACATTTTGAAAAGTCTGATCACTTTGCTGCAGCATGTAAATTTCCTAAAAAGTAACACTTTTAACAAGTTAATGCATTAGGTTGCAGAATATTCCTACATGGGACAACGGGTGCACCGGATATTTACTTGAAAATGTTTCAATTTTCAACTCCCTCAGCTTGAAAGAAGTCTCTTTTTCCTTCTTCATTGTTACCACATTTACCATATATTCTTTTGTGGTCAAAATGCTAACTAATATTTGACAGGAAGTCACGAACTAACCAATTCAATTCCGAGCTACATAGTAATAAACTGCTAGTCTTTCTTTTATGTTTTCTTTTGTCCTTGAGTCCTCCATCCTCCCGTTGTGCCTCATTTTTCTCATCTACGTAACTGTATATAAACTAGTAGCAGAATAACAATCCATATAGACATTACCAAGTACCTAGCTTTGTTGCTAGTCTCCTAATCAGCCATGAAGGTACATACACCTATATATTCCCCCTAACTAACATTTTTGTGCCACATTATCAATATTGTGCATCATTTACATCTAATAATATCATGTTTGAATCATTTTTGTTTTGAAACGTTTGCACACATCAGAAAATTGAGCTGAAAGTGAGCATCAACTGCAACAAATGTAAGACTCAAGTCCTAAAAGCAGTGGCCAAACTTGAGGGTATGTAAGCTATTCCTGGCCTTTTATCGCCTTTGACGCACACACACGTACACACACACACACTCACAAATTTAAGTATCGTGGTTCATGCTTTTCAAGTCGAAACTAGAAGATAGTTTCTTCATAATGATCATGAATAGTTTATGAAATCTGTGTTTATACTAAGGCTAGTATTATAGGAATAGTTTGTGAAATCTGTGTTCATACTAATGGTAGTTTTATATTATATAGGGGTTGATCAGGTGTCAGTGGATGTTCAGACAGGGATGCTAATAGTCATAGGTGATGTTGATCCTGTGTGCGTGACAACAAAAGTCCGGAAGACAGGAAAAAATGCAGAAATGATCAGTGTCGGACCCCCTGAACAACCAGAACCGACACCTGCTACTAAACCGGCTCCTAGTCCAGATCCTAAACCAGAGCCTCCCCTTCCACATTGTTGCAAAAAATGCCAAGTGATTGTCACCGGGTACGACACTTATGATTTCGGCAGTGGAATGTGCACAATTCTCTGAGCAGATCGACATTCGATCAGGCTCCTTAGCTTCATGTCTGTCTTTCCTTTCAAGATACTGTCAGTTTTAATCATCGGTTAACCTACCTCCCAAGTCAATAAATGATATTCTGATGGTACTGGTGCAAGCATATAAAAATTCAAGATTGTTTACCAGCAGATTCGATTTTGAAACAGTTTTACCCAATTGTTAGATTGTGTTTATCATGCAAAGATGACGAAAATGTAATCATCCCTAGCTCAAAGAATGTGTTTCCCATTTGATGTTTTGCCATAAATTGTTGTTACCTAATAAGTCAATACATTGTTTTGATTAGTTTTGCCATAATATTCTGCTGATCTGATGGCTAATTTTGACTAAAACCCTGAGAATAATCACTTGCATCAAATTGCTGAAATGAGACAGCAGCGCCATTGAAAAGCAAATTGTGAAGAGAAACATGAATTTTGGCAGAACATCGAATAAAATCCAAATAACAATACATCGCTAATTCCTACTTCAAATTGCAATGTCGGTTTAACAAGATAATTCGTACAGAAAGAATTAGAGATAGATATGGCAAGGAAAAGACGAACAATTCTTGGATAACATTATCAAAAATTAACAAGTAAACGGCCGGCGGCGGTCACAGATTGGATAGAGGAGAAACCAAATGGATGATACCTGGTTGAGGTTGCTGAGATGAATGCAGCCGGTGGTTCTGTCGAGTTCTCCGCCGAGTGTGCTGCCCTCTTTCTGCAGTGATTCCCACTCCTCCGCCGTGCTAATTCTGTATACGAACTCCTCCGACGATGATCCGCCAGCACCACCAGCCATAGCCATCGGAGAGTTGACCAACTACCACTTATCACACGTTCGATAGTAGTACGGTCAGGGTTATTTATATATTAGCCGGTTAAAATTTGACTTCTTGTATCAAATAGGCAAATATCCTCTGTCTCAAAGATTGGATTTTTTTTTTTTTAAAGAAAAACATTTTATACTACTTTATAAATTACTCTTTCCGGTAAGACATTTGATTTGTTTTAAATTTTATTTTAATTTACAATGTGTTTAATTTGAAATGTGGAATCGAAATGGATATTACTTTTTAGTTTCAGGTGCAAGATAGTTATACACATTGGTGAATCGTTTTTTTAAAATCATATTTGATGTAACAATACATTATACATCGCCCCATTTTGGATTATTCAAGGTCATATGCATCACCCCATGAAGAACACAAGTGACATTTTATTTTGTTAAATTGTACTACAATATTTTCTTTAAAGGAAAGAAGTACTCTCTTCATCCAACCAGTTTGATCTGATCAAAATATAAAAAAGTGATGACTTTTTTTCAATGCATTACTGCCAGACTCGATACAAATGGGGGAAAAACAGTTACAATTTCTTAAAACTCGATTGATGATTTGATAGTCCTAACAAAAGTAAGGTCATTTAAGCTACTGACATGAGAACTACAATTATATAGAGACCCCAAAAGGGGGAGGGAAAAAAAAAAAAAAAAGCAGCAGCAGCAGCCCAATTTAGCTAGAGAAATTGAGAAAAAAGAAAAAAGAATCCCCACAATGCTTAAACATGCCCATGCTCTTCTAATTTCCATTATCATGTTTACCATTGGCATTCTCGTCACCATCATTAGTATTAGTGGACACCTTTGGGGCTTCAAGTAGGGCCTGTCTTGACGTTTCAGTACCACTTGCCAATGATTCTTCTGCCTGTTGCTGGACCCGAGCATCATCATTTATGTCACTCGGGTTTTGATCAGCAACCTTTTTGAACTTGTACCATGAAGCCCAATACAGATAATTGAAGAAATTAAGGAGGCTAAGAATAGCCAAGAACCAAAAGAAATACTCCAAATGGTTTTCATCTAGTAGTTGTGCTTCTAACCATCCTCTTTTGTCATGGGAAGTTCTCTTAGTGATTGAATTGATAACATCCACGAAGATGCTGCTCAAGAAGTACCCAAAAGATAGTGATAGCCATGTAAACGATGTGGAGAGCGACCTCATCCCGAGTGGCGCTTCCTTGTAGAAGAATTCGAGCAATCCGACTAGCGAAAACATGTCCGCGATCCCAAAAATGCCATATTGGAATGATAACCAAAACACGCTCATTGGCTTCCCGTATTTCGTGTCGTGGTTCTTCCTCTTGACTTCAATGAAACCGGCCACGGCCATGGACACGACCGAGAGGACCAGCCCGACTCCCACACGTTGGAGTTGGCTGATCCCAGACGGGTGTTTGGTGTATTTTCGGGCGAATGGGACGAATGCGTATTCGTAAATCGGGATTAAAATGCTCATGAAAATTAGTGGTATCACGGGGATGGATGATGCGGGGACTTGGAATTTACGGATGTAACGGTCCATGAAGTAGCCTTGTGTGACCGAGAAGGTTTGAAGTTGGGCCATGCAAGTGTTTAAGATGATTGTGCTGGCTATGATTGGAAACATTCTTGCTAGAACCTTAACTTCTTCGACTTGTGTCACGGTGCATACTGTCCATGGAGTTGGTTCTGCGTTATTGTTTCTTACAATTGCCGCTTTGTCAAGCCACCTAATAATGTTTTTGTTAAACAAATCAAACAACATGTTAGAATTTTATTAGTTTATATCATTAATTGATTTTGTATGCATAATCGCGAATACGAACGGATCATCTGTCTCACATTTATACATTTATTTATTTTTAAATAATTAGATGACGTGGTATTTGGATGATACTTATCACTTGCAGTCGATATCTATGAGCATTTTGAATTTTGATAATGACTCACAAGTAGAACACAAAAAGAATAAGAAATTAGTCTAATCTAAGAGGGATTTAATAATTTACTAATCTTACCTGAATTGGTCAGTGTGCTGAATCCTTGGATCCTTGGATGAGGCTAAAACTTCTTTCTCAGAAAGCTCGTAAAGTTGGCCGGCATCTTTTGGTACCGGCAACCTCCAGTTTTTCATTGCCACAACTATGACCTAGTTAAGATATAGAAATTAAATTTAGTCGAACCCAAGTCTTCCTCATAAAACTATCATAAATTACCATATTATGGGGATATATAAACACGAAATTTTTATTTTTACCTGTACAACTCTTAAGAGAGGGCTGTCTCCTGGGAGGTGAATCCGGTAAAAACGGCTGCCAAAGGCAAGAATAACCAATCCAACAAAATTAGCAAGAAGAGAAATGAGGAAACCAGGCCACCAATGCTTATTATTGGCCACCCAAACAATAACCGTCACTCCAATTGTGGCACCCAACGTTGTACTAAGCAGTAAGAAATTAAAGTAAGTCGCAATGGCTTTGGATTCCTTTGGGTCTTTCTGGTTAAATTGGTCCGCACCAAGTGCCGGAAGAGCACCCCTAACCCCACCTGAGCCCATGGCTAGCAAAGCCAGTGATGCGTAAAACATTATAGCTATTCCACCCGATAGACAACTTGATTTTGGGCATGGGTTTGGCTCTAAATCTTTGTATCGAGCTTGAATGGTCATCAGCACCAAAGCCTACAAATTACAAATAAGGGATCATCGATCAGCTAAATGTACGTAAGTAAGAATGACTACAGTCTAGTTGACTTTGATTGTATACACGTACCACAATCTCAAGTATACCAAAATAAAGAGTCGTCTTGAATCGGTTTATGTAAGTGTCCGAAATGAAGGCACCGATGATGGTGAGCAAGAACGTCGAGCCCATCAGATTGGTGACCGTGTTGGCTGCTGCGGACACATGGAAATACAATTGGATTTGAAAGTACAACACCAAATTCACCATGTTCGCTACGAAACCCATGTTCTCCAATGAAACCAAGGCTGCACATATATGTTGCATACGTAACACGCCAACATTAGGGATCGTTACAATAATGATATTCGTATCTACAAATTTCGTTTTCAAAATTATTACCGAATACGAAGGATGCAGCCCTAAATCCACCTTTGCCATCCATGTTGGACGTATTCACCGCAGATTCATCCTGTATTTAGAAGTATGAGATGAAATTAGCGAGATCATATATAAAAAATGATTCGTGACGAATAACATATAATGTACACTTAAAATGGACTTACCATGGTTGTTAAGAATCGGAGAAATACTAAGCACTTTGCAGTTAGTTCCTAACTGCAAGTGAGTTTTCCGTTTATATGTTTGTTTTAAAGAGAAAAGAATATTTGATCGACGATTGGGGGTATATTTGAGTGGAGTTATGAAAGTGAACAATTATAACTTATAGTAAGCCACGAAAGGGATCGAAATATAGCTTGCTAACTTTGTAGATGACGTTCGAGGTGGTATAGATGCATAAAATTGATCGCCAAAATCTTGTTTTAGCATCATCAATTTGTTTCCCCCTGGTCTATTTTATTGTGTGTTTTTTTCTCTGTCAATTAATTTTCGTGATTCCATCATGTTCATGAATACAATGAGGTTGGCAGATGAGCTAAATTCCGATGGTCAATTTCACACTAGGCCATATTTGTGTTGGGGAAAGAATTGGGAATATACATACATATCATATGGGCTGTGGGCACTACACTATAATTACTAGCCACCAAGTAAAATTCTTTGTTTTTCTTTTTTCCTTCGTTTGATTGTGTAGGTATTAATGACTCCATAAGGAAAAATTAGGTTTATTTCAAATGTGGTTTTCATGCAGATTTAATTTAATCCTGGCCTGGCATTATTTTTGTGGATTTTTCTTTCTTGTCCAATACTGCAAGGTCTAATCGAATGTAAGGTGGCTTTGGTGATTATTCGAGAATGTTAATGGATGGTGTCCTCTCCTTCCTGGCGTCGCAACATACTATAGATCAAAATTGATCGATTCAACATTATTATGAATTAATTATAGAAATTTAAAGCGTCTCATAATCATGATGAAGAACTTCCCTCTCAGTAAACTCCAAATTGTTTCGTTCATTTTCTTTTCTTTCCTTTAGCTATGATCAAATTATTTTACTTTGGCAGCTAAAAGAAATTAACCTTATCAAAAGTACTAGTCATCTATCTATGTTGACAGTGACAAGATTCCAATATTCCCTAAATCCCAATCAATGGAGAAACCTTCGTCAGTTAAACTGTCTGAGCTCCTGCTTGTATATATTAATTGCATCAAACTCACAAATTCTTTTTGGCGAATCAGGAACGGCCAAAAAGAAAATAAAAATGAAAAGCGGAAAAGAATCATGAAGCGAGGTAGCGAGCATGAAGAAAAGGCCAATGTTAGCGCCTAAGGGATACAAAATTGAGGGGGATTCATAAACTTTTTCATGCCAATGTGTGTTTTGCGCACACATTTACGAGATGTAGATAGGAGCTAGGTTAACAATTTATTTTTTTCAATGCTCCCCAAATTGTACATTTCTATACTACCGGAGCAAGACTGTAGAGGATCTTCGTGCTATATTTTCCCTATGTTTTAGTCGATTACCTTAAAAAGAAAGGCTAACGCTTGCTTTATTTTTTTTAAAAAATTATTTTTCAGTTTTTATCAAAATTATCTACTTTTTGAATAATATATCAAGTGACATTCCCAATATATTTTTTACGTTTCCAACAAACATGTATAGACTAAAATGATCCAAACATAGCAGGATGTTCATTATTAAAACGTGGTAGATTAGTTGTGACACGACTAATAAAATGATTTAAGACTATTTCATACCTGTCCAGATTCGAATATTTTGTTTAAAATTAACAATAAATGAGTCTTTTTCACTCAGCAAAATCCCTTTGCACATATATAGTAACTCTTTCGCTTAGAGATTTTTCTTTTTTTTTTTTTCCAAAAATCATATATACAAGAGTCTATTAGCACATTCTAGTTACTCGACTGGGAAACATTGATGTGAAGCATGCGGAACCTTGCATTAGTGAGCCCTAGACTCGCACATAAATCAATTGGCAGTTTGGCACCAAGTCAACCGCAAATATTCAAGTTTGCTTTTATTTTCATAGTGACAAGATGCATCTTATTTTTCTGTCCCAAAAAAAAAAAAAAATTCGTCGACTTACTCACCTTTTTTAAAAAGTCGACGAAAGTCAAAATGAATTGTTATATTATTATTTTTTCATTTTTTCCTCCATAGTAGTACAGCACATCATTCCGTCGACATTATAGGCTCGGTGCGAAAATTAACATGAGATTGTATACTTTAGTTTCTACTTGGTGACAAGCTTCCATAACCCAACTAAAAAAAATTAGATACCACGCAAAATTTATATATCTTGTTGGAGCGAATATTATTAGTATTATATTTATTCCAAGGATTCTAGCTATATGCTTCAACTTTCACTAACCATTGTATCCCGAATAAATGACCTCAGGTAATAAAAATATAAATCACCTAATAATTCAATTTGGGCAGGATAAGAAGATTATTGGAGAAATCAGGACAACAGTTAGAAAGTTGAAAGTTGCATATGAAACGTACGTGTCTTGCTGCATGTACAAATGTCGCCACCTGTAACTTGCTTCCTACGCACTCGCGCGCCTCGTTCCCACCCAGAAACCACCATCTTGCAAGCAGAATCGTTACTATTTAAGTTTGCTCCAAATATCAATCTTTTCAGCAAAAAGATACTAAAATAAACGCCAAAATCCAACTTTTCTTTCTAAATTAGATCCTGAATATTAAATTTCTGAGTTTTGGGGAGACCATGCAAATGAAGCGTTGCTTTGGTCTTATTCTTCTTATGTTCCTCGTCTTCTTGGCTTCCAGTAAGTCTTCCCTCTTTCCTGTGGTTCGAATTTTTATTTATTTTTTTTCCGACAAAATGATTTTGTTTAGGTTTACCAATTATGTCCTAGACATAGTATTACATTACACATATTTTCTTTCTTCTCTTTTCGGGACCGAACGTATGCGACTTGTTGAAATTGGAAAAGACAGACTTGTATGCACTAATTAGCATTCTTTTGTCCAACAAAAAATTGCCTCTTTTGTTGGACTCTAAAAAAATTAGTCCATATTATGATTAATATTTGGAGTGTGCTGCTTTTGAAATTATTTTTTGGAGTGTACTGCTTTTGAAATGTATTAATTTTTAGTATAATTTATAAATTGCAATGTGAATTGTGAATTATGTGTACAACGAACGAGCATAACGAGACAAATTATTTTTATTTTTCTAAAATAGAATGATCATAACTCATGAATTATGTTGAGAGCTCTCTCTATATATCATATTTCAGTGAAATTATTATCCAGTTTGAATTTTGGATTTTGTTAATGAAAAATGTATATTTGGGCTGCAGATGAAGAAGGCGGGAAGACGGTGGTGATGGCGAGGACTTGTGAGTCGCAGAGCCACCATTTTAGGGGAAGCTGCGTGAGCGACCACAACTGTGGACTTGTCTGCCGGAACGAAGGCTTCACCGACGGTTGGTGCCGCGGATTCCGGCGCCGCTGCTTCTGCACTCGCAACTGTTGAGATTCATTTTAGTACAACCCAATGACTGCTCATCCATCACTATTATATATATCTCTCTACTCCATCACGGCCTTTTTCGTCTAGTCGCCATATATGTATCGATTGAAATAAATAAGTTTCGTTTGTAGTAGAATTCTGATTTCCTCATTTTGGTTTTGTACTACTTTTGCTTGTAGTAGCACTTCGACCAAAGATTATATTTGAATAAAAAGTACTCCCTACCCAGGAATCAGTTGCTGGTACGACCATGCTAATATTTGATTTTTCCAAATTTTGCTCTTTTCTTTTGTGAATCTGAAACTACTACATGTCTGGATCAAACATTAATTTTTGTTTTTCTTTTTTCCAACTGGGTTCCATGAATATGCATTAATTTTCTACTCCCAAATTATAGGCCACAAGTATTTGGAAATAGAAACAACTTCACAAAATGCACAGTAAATTACCACGTAGTAAATTATCACGTAGGATTGTGCAGTCAGACACAATAATAAGGATAAAGTAATAATTTTTGAGAAGAGATATAATTTATACGAGGAGTTATATTGTGCAACTAGACACAATAATAATAGGGATAAAGTAATAATTTTTGAGGAAGAGATATAATTTCTACGAGGAATTATATCATTAAAATATGGAGTGCTAGTACTTGCTACACTAAAAACTATTTTATAACAATTGTACTCAATAATTTTTTAAATTGCACTCGTACTAAGGAACAAAGGATTTGTTACGTTGAATTTCACCCTCTTTTTTTTTCTTGCATTCCTAATTAAGTAGTAAGTTTTTCCCATTTTTTGTTTTTATTCATAATTAATTAGTAATGGGAAGGAGATTGACATCATCAATAGGGATAAAATTGAAAAAATTAAGTAGGTTATGTCACCTAATAAGTAAATCTAAAATCACCTTAACAAACTACATCCTCCTTAAAATAATTGATGTATTTCTGTTGTTGGTACAAATGTACAATAATAAAGGCCGAAATCAACATTGTATTTTAACAATTTATATATTCTTCAAAATAATTAATGATTTTCTCGATACAATAAAGGGGAAAAAGCTAATACACTATGATTTTTGTATGGTGATGACATGATTTTAATCTAAGTTTAAGAATTTTGGCATTTTAATAAACGGGGCTGTTAAAAATGTGACCTGTGAACTAGGTATTAGCCAAAATAAAACCGCGATCATCGTATTTTTTTTCATCTGAGAATTATACTATCCAATTAGTATTAAACTATACTCTTTCCAAATCTTAATGTAAGTCATGAATAACTAATTTATAAAAGTTGTTAAAAGTTGTTAAATTAATCTTTTTATAAAAAAGAAAAGAAAAATCCATTTCAGGAGATTCACTTAAAATGTGATTAATACAACCCTTACAAACCCAAGCATTCGAACCCCCTACTTAAGTCGTTAACTTTTTAAATTTAATGTGTTCTTTCGAGTTCATCCACTCTTTAGTTTTTATAATATCGACGCTAATCAACCTTTCAAATATATTGCTAATTTAATTTAGTTTACTAATAATTGGAATAATATTGGGGTGGTATCAAATGCTAACTTTATCCTGGTTCCGACATAAAATTATTTTTGTCTTATCAAATATCTAAATAATGTTTAGAACTACCTCCGGTTGGTTAAGATCTAAAAAAGATGGTAACGAAGTAAAGAAATCGAAAATAAAATTATTATTATTATTGTTATTATTATTTCTTCATATTTGTAGCGTGTCCACCGTTGTCAATAGTGATTAATCTCTCTCGCCGAATTATAGGTACCTCGACGGTGAGACAACTGGCCAAGAAATTATCGTTGAACGTCATTTGGTCAGGAAGATGTTGGGCTAAATATTCGGGTTTATCTTGAGTGCTTATTTGGGTCGAACTAAATTCAAAACTCGATCGTAGAAGCAGGCCAGGAAGAGATCCTGTCTGACGGGCTGGCTTATTTGACCCATAAAACCGGCGACGGCGGGAATTTATATCCCGAAGAAACTCCGGGTTCTAAAAAATGCCTAAATAGGCGGGAAATCTGAAGAAGAAAGAGAACCCACTGCTAAAAAGTAAAAACCCTACTCTTTTTTTCTGAAATTAACTTCACTCTCTGCTATTCCCTATCCAATGGGTATCAAGGTATGCAAATACTGTCAATTCGAATTCAATTTCACTATGAAATAATTTCCCTGCGATTTAGTTAGTCTAGTTAGGTTTTTGAATTTCTCTGATTGATTTTTTCCTTCAATTGGAACTGACAGGGTTTAACGAAGCTTTTAGCGGACAATGCTCCCAAATCCTTGAAAGAGCAGAAATTTGAGAGCTATTTCGGCAGGAAAATCGCCATTGATGCCAGCATGAGCATTTACCAGTTTCTTGTTAGTAATCTTGCATCATTTTCCCCGTTATTTTTTTTTTTTTTGGGTTTTTCTTTAGTGTCTTTGACAATGTGAATTTTGTTTTGCATTTTCGATTTTCTTTTGGGTGGAATGTTAGATTGTGGTTGGACGAAGCGGCACTGAGATGCTCACTAATGAAGCAGGCGAAGTTACTAGGTAAAACTGATGTTTGTTTCTGGGGATATTTAATTAGTCCAGAATGTCTATACTTTCACAGGATGTAACAATTCAATGATATTCTAAAGGAGAATGTCGGAAAAATGGTTTCTTTATGCATATGTAAGTCTATATCTGCCTATTTGTTTTTGTCTTATCAGCTAAGTATTTTGTTTTATGTGTTCTTTTGCAGCCATTTGCAAGGAATGTTCACCCGGACGATTAGGCTTTTAGAAGCTGGAATTAAGCCAGTGTAACTCGTTACTCTCTGCATTTTTGTTGCTTTTGTCTCCATTTTCATTTGGTGAAAAGCTTGTGGTCCGTGCTAAAATTTTGCCTTTTCCTTTGTGTTTCAGCTATGTGTTCGATGGGAAGCCTCCAGATTTGAAAAGACAAGAACTTGCTAAACGGTACTTACGGTTTTCTTTTGGAATTTCTTTAAATGCTTCTCTTCTGGAAGTTGAGAAATAAACCTTGAGATTGGAACGTGAAATTTCTGTTTGCAGTTACTCAAAGAGGGCGGATGCAACAGAAGATCTTGATGAAGCTATTAAGGTTGGAAAGGATAACTAAAACTTTGTTTCACTTTTCTTTATGAACCCCTATATGTGAGTCTAGGTATTTAACAAGCAATCATCTGCTTTCATTTCTACAGGCTGGAAATAAGGAGGAGATTGAGAAATTCAGCAAGAGAACTGTGAAGGTCACTAAGCAACACAATGATGACTGCAAAAAACTTCTTGGACTTATGGGAGTGCCAGTCATTGAGGTGAACCAAATAATTTTAGCATCTCACAGCTAAAGCATTATCATCATTATGTTGCTAATCTCTTTGCTAAAGATGATATTTATTTTGCCCGGCCATGATTTCCATTTGAAAACAATGTGAGGATTTGTGCACGTTACTATGTTAATCTAATATTCGTTGGTTCTCTGGCAGGCTCCTTCAGAAGCCGAGGCTCAGTGTGCTGCACTTTGCAAATCAGGAAAGGTGTGTATCTCAGTTTTTTCCAAACTTCGCTACTATAATATCTTTGGGTAATTGATCTTTAGTGATGAATTCATCCAAAGATGTGCATGCTTACATTTGATGTGGACAAAGTATAGTGATCTGTATTAAGTGAATTTTAATTGGGTTGTTTTAAGTTAATGCCACTCCTCTGTCAGGTTTATGCTGTGGCCTCTGAAGACATGGATTCTCTGACTTTTGGAGCTCCGAGATTTCTTCGTCATTTAATGGATCCCAGCTCCAAAAAGATCCCAGTGATGGAAATTGAAGTTTCCAAGGTATGAAATCTTATGTCTAACAAAGTAAAGCTTCAATTTCTATTATTTCCTGATTCTAATTGGAATGCAGGTTTTGGAGGAGTTGAACCTGACGATGGATCAGTTTATTGACTTGTGCATTCTCTGTGGCTGCGATTATTGTGATAGTATTCGAGGTTCGTGAATCTCCTTTTTTCTATTGTTGCCGAAGCTGCTGAATGTTAAAATTAGTAGAAAGTCATATCTGGAAAGAAATGATTTGTCCTGTAGCCCATGTTGCTGTGATTCTTTGATGAAAAACATCTTGGAAAATAAATTGGACATGCTCTTTTTTTTTCTTTTTTTTTTTGTGTAAAACATGCTACTGTATCAGGTCAAGTTATGCATTGAGGTGCCCTTGTGGTTGGTTGTGCTCTTATTGATTTGCAACAATTAGTGATTATCCATAAACTCAGGTCCGCTTGAAATTCTTTCTGTGCTAATGTGAGTTTTTAAAATTTGTGTTCATCAGATTAGATTTTGTCCTATCTGTCATGCCTTATCCAGATACTATTCTAGTATTTATCACATTTTCATATGTTTATTTGTTGCCTATGTTAGCCAGGCTATAGAAATTTTATTATTTTTCTTTAGATATTTTAACATGGTGGCCTGTCATTTATTGTGTATTATGTGACTGTTTGGGCTGTCTATTTTATAACTTTCTGATTACCTTTGTGTATTTCTGTGTAAATCAGGTATTGGGGGCCAGACTGCTCTGAAGCTCATTCGCCAGCATGGCTTAATAGAGAACATCTTGGAGAATATAAACAGAGAAAGGTACTCTTCATCCTGCTTGATTGTTTTTTAATGTATTTTTTATTTATAAGAGACAGTCTGATTTAGAATAGTTTTAAATAACCTTCTTGATCAAATAAAACAGTGCATCAAAGAAACTAAACAAAAGTTTTGCGTTTTTCCTGCCTTTTCTCATCCACATATATGTATCTCTGATGGTACAATGCAAACTGGGTAGCGGTGTAGCAGACTTAATCATGGGGCGCCCTTTTGCATGTTACCGTTCAAGTTTGTTCATTTCCATAGTTGTCATCATGAATTTTAAAACGGAGAATATCAGCAGAATTATTGAGTTTTACATGGATGACATTTTTCCATTATTATTGCAGTATACCTATAGGAAGGTTTAAGTGGCCTGTTTTCTCCAGGTTCTGCTAATATAAAGTTTTATGTTTTGCTGGGTTTGAAATCTGATCATGTTCTATTGATAAAAGCTGTGGAAATATGAGATGCTGTTGACAATTTTAACTAAGTTTCAGAATCACTTTCATTGGCATAAGTTTGAACATGGTCAAGTTTGTGTCTAGTGAAAGTAGTAACCTCAGTTGAATGTAACTTCCATCTTGTGGCAAACCAAAAAAAAAAGTGTTGAACACAGTTCCAACTCCTCTTACCAAAAGTTGTTAGCTGAGAAAGCAGGAAAATATGACTATTGTCTTTGTTATGGTTCTGGTTAGCTGCTTTACTAAATTCCTTTTCCCTCCTAAAGTTTGACCGGCTTTGAAATCCAGCTGGATTTAACCTAAGTTTTTCTGCAGGTACCAAATACCTGAAGATTGGCCCTTTTCAGATGCTAGGCAACTCTTCAAAGAACCGGAAGTGGTTACAGATGATGACCAACTTGATTTGAAGTGGACTGCACCAGATGAGGAAGTGAGTTAATCTTCTCTTTCAATACTTTTTGTTGAATTTATTTGTTTTGTCATTCACGGGATTTGTAAGATTGCCTCTGCATTTTCAGGGGCTGATAAATTTCCTGGTTAAAGAAAATGGATTCAATATTGATAGAGTCACAAAGGTATGCCTATGATTAATTTTGGATGCTTAAATTTTAGTGTATTTTCTGTGTCAAACGGTTTTATTAAGTGAATTATCAACTTCTTATGCAGTCAATTGAAAAGATTAAGGCTGCAAAAAACAAGTCTTCACAGGGGAGGTATTATTTGTTTAATGATATAAACTGATATTACCATCATTTTTTTCCTTCAAGGTAATTATTGACTTCCCTCCCTTTTACAGGCTAGAATCATTCTTCAAACCAGTTGCCAACTCATCAGCACCGGTGAAGCGAAAGGTACCACTTGACTTCATACTCTGTTCTATTGCCCTTTTGTGAGATGAATTGTGTGTCACTGCAACTTTTAGAATCTTTGGGTGTATAATCCTGTGGTAAACATGAATCTACTTTATGTATTGTATTCCCTTTTCACAGTGAAGACGTAATGTGAGTTTGTATTGTTTTTCCTTCCTTGCTGTTACACTTACGGATGATCCATATAGCCGACCCCACATATAGGAAAAAGTCTTGTTTGTTTGCTGTTACACTTACTCTTTGAGATGTATTTGTATAACCGTCTAGTTGAATTGCGTGATATGATAATGAAACAACTGAAATTGATTATTTTCCCCCTAGGAGCCTTCTAATCATATTTTGGAGTGTCACTTGTGTTTAAAATACTGTAGTTGAATCGCTTTCTAGTGATCATAATTCTTCGCAACGTCAGCGCAATGTAATCCATGCATTTCCTGAACTTTTTAACTTGGTCTCGTGTTGAGATCAATTGGTGAAGTAAAGGATTTTTACCAAGTACAACCATCATTTGTTGCCTCCATCTGAGGTCATCATGGTTCATGTTGTTTAGCAAGCTAGCATACTTTATGACAAGAGTCTTCCACTGGGGTTTTGTGGTTGTGGAAGTCGGAGGAGTTTAGTTCGGTTGGTGACATTTTATCTTATGCAACTGGCTCACAGGAAACTAAATGCATTCTTGGATCTCCAAAACCATTAGTCAAGCTTGAGAGGAAAATTGAGCGAGCCTCTCTGAAAACCAGGGTGTCGGGCCACCTAAGGCAGCCAACTCTCTTTATGGGCTCAAAGCAGTCACTGCTTTTATCTGGAGTTGTCTGCTTTGGAACATAAAGCTCCGAAAACCCTGGTGAACCTGGATCTCCATGTTTGACGCTTTGCTGATATTCCTTTGGTAGCATCTGAATGCTGTCATCTGTTGTTTGACTGTAGTATGTGATCTATATGCTATAGATACATCTTTAGAACTTTAGAAATGTGTCCTGATTCTATCAGTTGTTCAAATTCTACCTTTCCGCCATTAGACAAGTACAGCGCCGGTAATTATGTGCAGTGTTTCCACCCGTATCATCTTGTATTTTTCCGGACAAAGTCATTATATTATGTCCCTTCGCAGTTTACTCTTTTTTTTTTTTTAATTGTTTTAATAAAAAGTTAATTCATAGTTTGTCCATGTTGTAGTTTCTATCATTTTGTTTCGTAAAGTTTTTTGCTTTCTATATGTTTCTGATTGCCTTTTGCTTTTTTGACAACAGGACGCAACTGAGAAAAATGAAAAACAAAGTAGTAACAAGAAATCAAAGCCTAGCAGCGCTAAGAAGAAGAAATGATGATCAATATTATTGTTTGAAGGATTCAAAAGGATGGGGATCCAGTTGTGGCTTATAATGGTGAGATAATGTGTAGCTTTAAACCAATGTCTATCAGGTGTCATCTCTTAATATGGGAATTGATCCAAGATTTCTCTATGCTAATAATATCTTGTTCATTAGCACTCTGTTGTCTTTTTTTTTTTTTTTGCATTCTTCCCCATTCATTTTTCTTCAATAGACCATGCTTTTATCTTCCTACTAGTATCATTTTTGGTTGGACTCATTTTAGATGATTTCCAAATTTGACTACTTGAAGTCCTTGCATTTCTGCAGGTGGTGGTTTCCTGATCTTTTGTGGAGCTTCCGTTTCTCTTTTTGTTCTACGAGTGACTAGAATAGCTAGTTCCCTCTCCCCCAAATGTTGATTGTACATATGTATTTGTTCGCGATTCAACTTGTAGGCTTGGACGGAGCATTCTCCTGTAGTTATAACAATTTGTGTGGTAATCTCATTCTCATGTTGTACTCTTCAACGTTTTGAACAACTGTAGTTTCGTAACTTTTAAGACCACCGTTTCCTCGTTTCTTTCTTATTATATATATATATATATATATATATATATATATATATATATATAGTGGTTGCTCGTAGCTACAGGCTACAGCTTAAGTATTGGAATTGGCAACAAAAAAAGGAAAAAAAAAAAATCAAATGGAGCTTGGTATAAAGATGAAAAACTAAACAAAACATAAGAGTGATTTAGGAATACAACTTTTAATAAGAGTAGAACAAACAGAAAAGACAGCATTTTCAGAGCAATTCTTGAAGAAAGATTGTAAAATAAGTGAAGTAGTTTTAACCTTTAATCCATAGAGATTTTAACCTATAATTCAAAATAACTGTCGTGAGTATTTCATTCTCGTTAGTTTAAAGTAAGAACACCCTGAAAAAGTTATCACTTTTTGAGTTTTTTTTTTTCTTGCCACGACACGAATAATAATAACTCCGCGATACTAATAACTTTCCACTCTTTCTAAATCCCTAGGAAAGAAAGAAAGAAAGAACAGAGATGGCCGGAACAATCCGGAATAGGGCAACTTTTGCCACCGGTCTGTGGAAAAACCTCGCTAGATCGGCACCCTCCTCCTCTCCGGTCATTCCTGCTGCTGCTGCTGCTGATTCTGTAGCCAGACGAGCTTTAACAACCGGGAGTCTCGCCGGAGATGGTTGGATGCAGGTATGTTTCCTTCAATCAATCGATTCAACCCTCTATCAATTACTTTCTTCAATTTATATCTGTTTTTATGGTAACTTGTGCATCTGCGCTCTGCCTCCGATATATATTGATATTCCGGTCCCTAATTCCCGATGAAAAGTTTGGGTTTTTTTTTTTTTTTTTGGGTGTCAGTTTCTCTGTAATATTCTAAGGCATTTTGTTAAACCCTAAACCCTAATAGAGCTGAATATTACAGGTTTCATTTCTCTGTATTCGGATTGTTGTATTTGTAAGTGACACCTCACATTTTTCCTAAAGTTTATTTCTAAGTGGCAGATGTTAAATGAGAATGCGACCTCGAACTCTTAGCTGAAACATGTATATGTAGAGATATCATTGTATATGTGATACTTGTGTGCTATTGTTCGATCTGTGGTCTCAATCTATATATGTTTTTTCGTTTGGTGCTGCTCGGCTGGGATGTGTATCCGTTTGTTTTTTCAACACATTAAGGGGGACGCACAGATTAATCTATGTAGGATTAAGAAAGTAGAGGATTAGCATCAAATATGCAACAGCTAAAGCGACTAGATACAAAAATGACTTACCATGTAATATTGTAAAGATTTATTTGAAATGTAATATAAGATTGTTGTTCATAACAAAAACAATTAAACTGATACTGATATATGCAGCCTTGAATGTAAAACTATTCTTATTGATCAGATTATAAAATTGGAACCTCCTGTCTGGTGGATTCAAGGTCTCGGCTATCATTCACCATTTGCCGCACAAGATGTGGCCATACAGACAATGGGGTGTAATATAAGTATACCGTGAATGATAAAATTTGCAATATTACTAGATTAATGGTAAGTGGGACCAGCGCCTATTATGAAATATATCTTCTTATGGCAATGATCTTTTGTTAATAATGAAATGTAAGGTGTTATGAAATGTAAGGCAATACATACTGATTGGTGAATACATCAGCCTAATTATGTAAGTTTAGTTCATAATATGCTCATGCTCTCTTAGACTGCATTTTGAGCTTGAATCTCCACTTAAATTTAATATCAGACAATAATTTCTACTGCTTTGGTTGAAGAGGCAGAAAATGCAGATTCGGTGTGGGTGCTTGGGTTTCTATGAGAGAAAAAGATATTGATTTTAATTGCTGAGTTGTCAACAAAAGCTTCTTATAGCACTTGCATATCTTTTTTCTACTTCCTGTTGAGAAACTGATTTTTTACAGTTGTCGGTTTGAGTAAATCCATCTGTTTTTTCTGAGTGCCCACTCGTTAAGTTTTTCAACCATGTCCGTTTTTTTTTTTCTGCAGTTTCTATCATGTTGATTGCTTGCCTTGTTTTTTTTTGTCAACCAGACTGATGTAATAAATGGTCATGGAATTTATAGTCAAAGAATATAGTTCATTTGTAAAATTTAATGGAGGTCAGCAATGGTTACTTTCCTGAGTTTATGCGAGTTTTATTTATTTATTTTCGTGTTTGCAGACTGCTCAGAGAGTTTACAAGAGCAAATTGCCTAGCTGGGGAAGTTTTTGCTCCTCAAATGTGGAAAATTTGAGCAGAAAGTTGGCTTGTATGGAGGTGAAGCAGAATCTGTCTTCGCCATGTTGTCTGAGTTTCCGGAGATTCTTCCATTTTGGTAATGTAGACCAGGGTGAAACTTCCAGACCAATGGACTTTGTAAGAGGAATTATGGAAGAAGGTGGGAATGGCAGATTTGGAAGATTCCAACAGTCTCAGAGTGAGCAAAATGCTGACATTTTACGTATCACAATGCTCCGCAACAACACTTTCGTAGCAATCACAGATTCCAAAGGACAGAAGAAGCCAGGAGTGTGCGCTTCAGCAGGAACTGTGCCTGACAAGGGGGGAAAAGATTCTCGGATTAGTGCTGAAGCTGCTTGTGAATATGTCGGCCGTGAAGCTAAGAAAGCTGGAGTTAAAACTGTAGTGGTCAAAGTTAGCGGGTTTACACATTTCAAAAGGAAAAGACAAGCAATAATGGCTTTCAGGGAGGGCTACACGTTTGGTCGCGGAGATCAAACTCCAATCATATTCATCGAGGATAAAACTCGGCAAGCACACAATGGGTGCCGTAAGCCTAAAAAACGCCGTATCTAGTTGGCTGAAGCTTGAATTATGGTCCATTTGTAATTGGCTTTATCCAGAACTCTTGAAGGATGCTGAACCTCTTCCTGAACAAATTGCTTGGTGTTTCCTGAAATCTTCTAGATGTAGTATAACTTTCATAAAACAAAACCTGGTGCAGGAAACTTACATGCCCTTTGTTGGTTATGAATTTGTTTGACTATTTCATTGTAGTTAGTCTTCGGAATGTTTTATGAACTTGATTTTAGGGAATATGATTTGATATTAGAATTTTTGAAATTCTAGATTTTAATGAAGTTGTTTTAGTTTAAGTCATGCTTATCTTTGTCATTTAGATTTTAGACCATGATGTTATCTTCCTACTGGTATTAAATTGAGTTGGTATCCTTGCATTTCTGCAGGTGGTGGTTTCCTGATCTTTTGTGGAGCTTCCTTATGTCTTTTTGTTCTAGAGTTACTAGAATATGTAGGGGCAAAAATTAAATTGAGTTGGAGTTGGTATAGGATGATGAACTAAACAGAAACACAGTACCATCGTTCCTATCCGAGTGATTTAGTTGCTACACTGCTTTCTTCATTCTAACACGACTAATCTTACAACTTCAAGGGAGGAACAAATTGAAAAGACAGCTTTTTCAGAGCAGTTCTTCAAGTTCCAATAGAACTTGAGAAATGAGATTGGCTTGATTGTAGGAAGTGGGCACTCTCTATAAGTTAAGATTGCAGTCGTACTATTAGGCCCGGAGCAAACATGATCCCCACCAAACACACTTGCACAGGGAAATTATGTTGCAGATGATGAAAGCAAGGAAACGCTCTGCTTCTAGCAGCCTCATCTACTTACAATCTGTTGATAACAAGGACATGCAACGCTCTAGTCTCAAGGTCTGCTCGACTTGCAGCAATCTTCAGAGCTTGACATGCTTCAAAAGACCAAATATACTGTTACTGAAACAGAGTAATTTGACAGTGGCAGTTCAAGAGTGCAAGACAGAAAGTTAAACCTTTAAATCATCTCATTTGAAGCCTACGTTGCTGAGCATCAGAAATGTGGAACATAAGCTGCACCAATCGAATCTTTATTAATATACATCATTCTTCAAGAGTTCCAAAAAACCAACCATTCAAAGCTTTACCTTTGTCCCCACGTAGAAGGTAATGAACATGCCACCAAGTGTAGCCAGTCCTGCATCATCAGAAGATACAGTCTTAATTTGGCAGTATAGTTTATCAGGCTTGGTAAAGAGATGGGAGAAAAAATGACCTTGTTTCCGGAAGAATGATGAAATCAACCAATTAATGCCCGAGGGTCCAATAACGAATCCAACGAGATTTGCTACCTATGGTATCACAATTAACAATAATGTTATTTGCTACTTATTGCTGCCAAAGATACCAGACAAAACCAAACTCAAAGATAGACAAATGACTCGAAAGCAAAGAATAAATGAGGAGACTACGTGCACGAAAAGAAAAATATTTTTTGAAGGTTGGAAGCTACAGGCCATAATAGTTTTAAGATCTACCAACTTTTATCTCCTAACTTTCTAGTCATCAGATTGGCTCAAATCCATAGCAAAATAATCAATTCTTCTAAACGAATAACGCATTAATAGAAGCTCAAGAAAAGACAATCATGCTAGAGTGTTGTGCTTCAGGAATCAGAAGAGGACTAACCATGAGAAAAGTAATGGTAACAGCTCCAGAAATTGCATTAAGTTCACGAAAAAGAGATTTTCCTAAAGAACCTTGCACCTGAAGACAAAGAATGTGCCATGAGATGCTGAAAATGATATAAAATATTTTGAGAATTTCAACTTCTATTCTTTTTCTTTCTATAATAAAGAACTTGACAAACTTTATGGGCCCAAATACCCAATACATTGTATTTTTATTCTATGGTATCCAGCATTCTAACAAGCATCTTGGCTAAAAAAGTTTATGTATACAAGGCTGTATTCTTTTAGTTATATGGCTGAAAGGTGGTTCCAAATTAGGTTCACCAAAGACCATAGCTAAGTTCTTTCTCCCACTCATCTAGAATACTTGCAGATTAATATTGCGGAAAATTACCTCACCTGATATGTTTTAGTCGCATATTTTACAAGAATCTCTGGAAGGAAAAATGCACAAGTCAACCAGGCCCAAGAAAGAAGCTTCCTGGAGACAAAGGTAAGAAGTTCTTAACATATATAATGACGACTAAGAGAAAACATCACTTCTGCAACCACAAGCAGAATTCTAAAGAATCCACAAATACCACTCCAAATCATGCCATATGGCCACGAAGGTGAAGACTACCCAGACATTGAGAAGCTTTCTTTTGTTTCCTCCCAGTGGAATATACATATACCTGTAAGCATAGACCAAAAACACTCAGTTAAAGAGAAAAAGGATTGAGCCTGACAACCAAAAGATAGGTGATGAAGCCTCCTACCTAACAAGCCACTTGTTATAGGAAGCATGCCAATTTTTCCAAAAAGTTTCAAGATTGTGACAGTTATTCAAGCATTTTGGCATATTTTCAGGAGCTTCAATTCCATTGACCTAAATGGAATTAAAATACTGTCAGACAAATATCTTGCACAGAGTAGAATACATTACTTAAACCCAATAAACCATAGTGATATTCTTTAGAAATCAAATCAAAGATGAAGCAACACAGGGTACCATAGGACTTGTGAGCAACCTACCAATGACCAGAAGCGAAAATATCGCCATAGTAGGAAAAATTTGAGCCACATGAAGTTAAGAACCTGTTAGAAGGAGGTGCGTGTAAGAAATATTGATCTTAAAAATACATAACACATAAAATTTGGACTAATTAGGTATGAAGAATGCAATATCGTCATTATCGTACACTTAGATATCCCTTTCTGGGAACACAAAAGATCCACATGCTTGTTTTGGACATGATTGAAAGCAACATGCCGCAAAATGAAATAGTTAATATGATAGACATCCACTTACCCCGTATCCAATGATAAAGTTGTTTGTTGGAGACAAGTGTTTCCACACACCACTAACAAGGTAAAAAAAAAAAAAAAACAAAAACAAAAACAAAAAAGAAGGAATTATTATTTATGCCAGTTGCAGATCAGAGCAAACAGTGCATTGAATATATGAATAGGTAGGCAGCCGTGACTTCCAGGACAGAAACCTGATGGCAAAAGCGTTGTAGTAAAAGAAATGCGTCATGAGTTCCATCAATAACAGACATAGAGTCCAGCGCAAACCATACCAAGCTATTTCTCGTGATGAATAACTCAGTTGAGGTTTATCCAACTGCAATAACAGAGAACTAATTATTAGCAAGAATCAAAGCAGAAGCTTCAGTTCGGTCACCAGTCCTCTGCGAAACTCATCATTTATTACTTGAAAGGATTCAATGTTTAGTTTTGAATGTCTGCAGGAGGTCAACAAGAATGAAAAACAGAGAAAGAAGAAGCAACAAAGATCAAAGAAGATGGGAGGATGTGGAAACCAAGAAGAGTGTTTCTAGTATTACCGATTTGTAATACAGACAATATGCCAGATTTGATAAGCTTTTAGGCTAATTAATGAAAAACTTGTCAGCACAATTTAACATGAGAACAATTTATCGCATTCAGGGATAAAGAGTGAGGACGGAAAAATTAATCACATGCTCTGCAAGACTAGAGTCAGAAAAACACATGAACATTTTTTATCAATAAACTACACAGCCACCAACCTGTGAGGCAAATGCATTAAAGCTAATAATTGGCCCAGCAATGTAGAGCGGTGCATAAACCAGGTAACACAAGTACACAGCAAAAGAAAAGTAGTCATTTGGAACACTTCTTTCCTGCAATTAAAAGGGAAAAAAGAATTTATACAGTTGATTGGCTAAAACAGTTGAGTGTTATACTTGAGCAAAAGGGTTTCTTACCTGCAATGAGTAATAGCATGTCCTTCCAGATGAACAGGTTCTGCATTGCTCAATGTGCTTCTGCAGTCATCAGTAAGATAAAAAACAAAACTAAGAGTATGGGAAAGTATCATTTAGAATTATCACAAACTTTGCCAGGCATAAATAACGGAGATAGCCAATACTTGAAGAGGGTCAATCTACAAAAGAACTTTATGAGTACTAAGTGCAAAAGATGTGCAAGAATGAGTCTGTGTTTACGAAGACATTGCAACAAGGGGGCATAAGAAAATTAGTTTGACTTAAGAGATTGAAGGAAAAAAAAAAATTGAAACTAGGCATCTATTCAAAACTGCCCTTTCTCTTTTGGAAAAAAAAAAAAAAAAGAAAGGAAATTGGCAATGACTACGTTGAAACAGGCAATCCAGGCAATAAAGAAATTATTGTAACAGAAAATGAAGGGCACACCTTCTGATCAAGTTGACTATGTTTCTCTGCCCAATGGTAGTCATAACCATAACTTATCATCCGTAACACAACTGTCAGAAATAGTTGAAACTTAAAGTTAGTGAAACAGTTACATCATAAAAGACATTGGATGAAGCTGTATGTAAAATGGAAATTCTAATATTGCACATTGTTTAAACTAAATTCATTGATGTTTGTTGAAAAAAAGAAAAAGAGCAGGGTCAGGTATATCATTTCAGTGCAAAATATATTGGTTTTGTCAACAAATTATCAAATTTTAATAGCAGACCAGCAAACACCAAGGCTTTCTCCCCCATTATGAAAATATTTCAATTTACCTTGTGACAAGAAGCCCTTCCACCAAGACAAACCTTATCGAACAAGCCAATACATTTCTTATCATCAAACAAGCTGGCACACTATCTTATAGAGTCACTCTGGAATCAGACTCCAATGAGGCTTTAATCATCACCATTAATATCATGGGGTACATTTAACTTTTTTTTTTTATAATAAAAAAAAATCAATTTCAAGCAGAAAGTTAACACAATTATGTTTTCCCAATCATAATCAACCACATCAACTTGCTAACTGAAAAAAGGTATTGTAGAAGAAATACTTGGAAACTGAGCCCCAGCTACCAAGATAATAAGGAAAAGCAAATACCGAAATTAAAGCAGATTTGCCATCTGAAGGTACCCCGAAAATAATCAAGAAAAGCCATCTGCTGCCTATTCATGAGAAAATACAACCATAAGACAGTAACCAGCATGAATTACTATTTACTACCTTACAATTTGCAAAGAAAAACGAAAAGGAAAAAGGAAAGGCAACCCACCCAAAACTGGAAAATCTGTATCCTTCGTAGATGCGATTGCAGAACAGAAATGTCAAATTAAAAATCCAAAGCATATACAAGAAGTACTTTGTCCTTCCAAATACCTGCAGAATGAAGTAAGAAGGTAAACAAATAGGCTTCCATAAAATAGATAATTGATACTTAAAAAGGAACTTATTGGAAACAACTGAAAAAAGAAAAGGGAGAAGCAAAAAACAACAGAAGCAGCAGGAAACAAACATCTCACAGTTGCTACAGGTATTACTCTATTCATGAGACTATCATTATAAAAGATAATTATTTTCCATAATAAAGGAGTTACTGTACCTGCTGAATTAGCAAATTCCTCAGAGCCAGAAGTGAAAACTTTATCTTTCTTAAATATCAGCAATATGAAAAGTGTGTTATGAGCAAGAGTTCCAGTATGCATCCCAAACCAATTACAGCAGAAATAGAATTTTTTTGAGATTATACATATTCTTGGCCAAGCAATGCTCAAAACTTTGACCCTCGTCAAATCTGGCCAGACATGTATGTATGATTCACATGGTAAAATGATTGTGGAATTAAATGTTCAAGTAACATACCTTCACTAGAAGAAAATTGGCTGAGGCAATTGCAAGGATAAAAATGATGCTACAATCAAAATCCAAAAACAATATTAGGAAGAGAACCAAAATGGTTACAAGAAACAATACTCAGAAAAAATGTTACTCACTGGAGGAAGAACATACCAAGCACCATGTAAATAAGACAAGTAAGCCAATGAGATAACGAGCCAAACATGTGCCATTCCTTTCGCTCTTAGACTATAGGCTGCTCTAAATATGTTGGCAATCAGTGTAAAGAGACCAAAAACTATTGTTAGAATTTGTAAATTCCCTCGAAAGTTCCTCCATTGAGCATCAGACACATCCTGGGCAAGAAGAAAACAAAAAGGGAAAAATGAGATTCAGAAAATACAACAGATAAACCACATCTAAGATGGTAAATTGTAAATAGCTTATAAGCTTAAATTATTCCGATTCATGAATAAACAGATAGAACAAAACAATTACAGACAATAGTAACAAGCTCACAGGAACTTCAGCAGCTAAATTGGCACTAGTCACACAGTTGAAACAGAATAGAGACGGTGAACAACATGCACCGTATAACTATAAGATCTACAGAAAAAAGGTAAGATCATTCAGCAAACTCCTTTCAGGCACATAGAAGTACATTTATGTTTGTTTCGTTTTTTAGTGTGTGTTTTTAGGTGTTTTTTGTATTGGGAATGTAAAAAGGTGTATTGAAAATGTAAAAAGGGATATTAATATATTATTTTGGAAAAAAACCATGAAAAAACGAAACAAACAGATTTAACCTCCCTTCGCTTCTAAACAACGTTACCTCAATATATAGTACTAGCATTTAGTTACAGTTTCACTAGATTTAATTGTACCATATTGCTATCTTACTTGAGCTTAGACCAGGCTTTCAAATGAATAGTTCAACAATCCTCAAGAGTTAGTAAAGATAGTTTGATTCGCTAGCATTAACATACATTTTGCACAAATGGTTCTATCACATCACCGCGAGTAAAATACAACCTCGAACAAAAACTACATAATCTTAGTGAAAATAGAAATACATACATTGAACCTGTTGCCGATCCATCCAGGGCTCAAACCATAAAGCTGGGACTGGTAATCTGAAAATTCAACCAAAAAAATGACAAAATTGTTCTTCCAAGGCGATGAACATGCTTACTTATAGCAGGAGGAAACTGAGATACAATAAGTTAACGATATTGTACCGTGGGAGAGTTGCAGTGAGCGATGAATGACGAAAGCATAAAAACCGATCGCATATAGAATGAGAAATTCGAGCTCCCTTCGCCGCCACTTGCTGCTGTCCGCGGTGGATTCCTTTGCCATCATGTCGGCCGGGAAACTCACTCAGGTGGCCGGGAATTTGGGGAGTTTTCTGCAGGAGACTTTTCTGATGAGTATTTCCGGTGTCAAATTTGAAATATGGTCCAATATAAACCCAAATCAATTATGGGCTCTCAAGTTATGAGTGGGCGGAAAGCCAAGCCCAATAAACAGGAAAAGCCATTTAAGCGCGAAAAATTACAAAATAAATTAACAGCTTGAAAACAAAGCGCTTCTAAAGTAAGCTACTATTAACTGGAGTACTATTATATATACTCTTTAGAAGTTCAAAACGATCAACGATACGACCCCGTTCTTGATTCTTGCTGCTGAATCTTTGAATCTTCGGATTGATTCGTGAATCATAACCTTTTTTCTCTTTTTTCCGACCTCCATTTTGATCGAGAATTTTCAGCCATGTTCGGAGGTTCATTCCCCGGTGAGTTTTCTCAGACTGGAATTAGAATTACCCTGTTTTCTATGCTTTGATCGCTGTTCCACGGATGCCGGAATTTCGATTTGAACTCGAATTGCCTTTTAATTCTTAACCTTGTTAAACTTTTTTGTTCAATTGCATGTCGGAAGTTTGAAGCTTTAATTGAATGACTGGGTTTTCCCTTTATTTTTGCTGCGATGAACACAGCTTTCGGCCAACCGGCAGAATTGGGGCCAAACACAAATTCAAATTCAAACAATGGTAGTTTTTTTGGCGCTAGATTTTACGGCGATGCTGCTTCTACTGGAAACCCGTCTGGTGCGTCATCATTTGGGATTTTAAGGGTTGTTTTTTTATTTTTTATTTTTTAGGCTTTTTGTTTACAGAATCCATTCAATGGAGACATTTGTGTAATTTGTAAAATTTTTCTTTTTCTTCTCAATCACCGGAGGGGGAAAAATTGTTGTAGCATCATTTGTTTTTTCTTTCTTTTAATTCCTCCGACCTACAGGCTTCCAACGGCCGGCGAATATGGGATTCGGATCGTTTTCCGGGCAAAACTTAAATCCCGGATCCACATATGGCCAAAGCAACAATCCTTTTAGCATACCTAGTGGGAAATCTGGTTTTAGAATCACAGCCCCAAGCCCTTCTTCTTCTTCTTCCTCGACCTTTGGTTAGTATTTCCGTCTTGTTTTTCACTTCTTATCACTTTGTATTAAGATTGATATGTGGATCTCTTGGATTTTGATGTAGGCATCTTTTTTCTCTTTTTTTTTTTTTTAAGGCTGTCATAATTGGTTGAGTTCATGAGTTGTGTATTGGATAAATACATAATTCTACAAGCTAGTTGCAGTGAATCCTTTATTAATGCATACTTTTTCAGGGCCTCAAAATGGATCAGTGTGGGGAAGTCTAAAGCCGGGGCCATCAACTAGTTCCATGCATCAAGGAACTGGAAGAGGATCATTTGTTCCAATTCCTTGCGAAGGTTGTGCAGGCGGGCAACTACACTCCGTGTCTGCCATGCCTAACTTATCCAAGAGTCACGAAGAGTTGAGGTTTGATGACTATCAGCTCGCAGTTGGTAAAGGTAAGCTTTTGTTCCGATTCTTTCGTGTATATATGGTCTTTTTATATGAATGTTATTTTCTCAGTAGTTGCTTCGTCTAACTGCAGGTTCAACATCGACTGATCCACTTGGTCGTTTCATCCCTAATAATATGTCACAAACTTCAAATGCTGTAGCTACTGGATTTAGACCTTTTGGCAGCATTTCCTCAACTACACCTTCCTTCTTTTCCTTTTCACAATGTCAACCACAAACATCAAGTGCTCCTTCAACCGGACCAGGAATTTGGGGCAATTTTCCCTCAAGTTCATCTGGTTTTACTTTCCAGAGCCAAACACATGGATCAAGTACAATGTCAACTGCAACAAGACCTCAGTTCAGTTTTCCCCCAAGTACATTATCACCTTTCACTTCCCCGAGCCAACCGCAAGCATCAAGTACAGTGTCAACTGGAACTTGGGGTTGGGTCAATTTTCCCTCGAGTTCATCTGGTTTCACTTTCCAAAGTCAACCACATACATCAAGTACAATGTCAGCTGCAACAGGAGCTCAGTTCAGTTCCCCCCAAAGTACATTATCGCCTTTCACTTCCCAGAGCCAATCGCAAGCATCAAGTACAGTGTCAGCTGGAACGGGACCAATGGGCGATATTTCTTTTGAACCTGCACCTCCTTTCAGTTTCCACATCCAGCCACTAGTGTCAAATGCAATGTCAGCTGGAAAGGGAACAATGGGCGATTTTTCTTTTGAACCTACATCTCCTTTCTGTTTCCACACCCAGCCACAAGTGTCAACTGCAATGTCAACTGTAACGAGACCACAACAACAACAACCTTCCTCCTCAAGTGCACCCGTAAGTCAAAATCAAGCAATTTGATCTCCATTAATTTTATTCAAGTGTGCCTCGTTATCATGATGCTAGATCTTATCTTCTCATGATGATAGATACAGGGAAATGATGTATGAATAGTTTAATGCCTGTGGTTTTCATGAATTTATAAGGTTTTAGCTGAGAAAGGTACAAGAAAAAATCCCTTCCTGTTTCTGAGAGGATGCATTGGCTGATAATGCACGTGACTTTGTTTTTTGCAGCCTGTAGATAATGCGGCTCCTCAGAACACTCAAACTACAACAGCAACTCAAACCAAGCCTGTACATAATGCAGCTTCTCAGACCACTCAAACTACTCATGCCCTAGACAGTAAATTTTTCAAACAACCAACAGCAGGTAACATAGAGAAGTTTTCCTTTCTTCATATTTTGATTGGATTGACAGATTTCAGTTGTTCTCATTATGTGGCTGAATAATTTCTCTTTATGTTCAATTTTAGGGACTTTGAAAGCAGAGACTGATACTCCGATTGCTACCATGCAACAGTAATTACTTTGCCTCTTTGCTCTAGTGTTCAGTTGGTGACGATTATCTTGGATAGTAATTTCATTTGTGTTTATGAGCCTTTTTTTTTTTTTCTTTCTTTTTTTGCTTTTTCATCATTTTGGACTGTGCAATCTTCTTTTTGTGTAGTTCTGTTTTTTGCTAACTAGAAAAGACATAGTATCAGATCCATCTTTAAAATGCACCATCTTCTTTTTGCTCTCTTTGATTTCTTGTTTGAAGAAAGTGATTCTCTTCAATCATCATATAACAATTCTGTCGGCTGTTTCCTTTTGCAATTTTACTCTGGCCTTTTTGTCAGTAGTTGACATTTAAAACATTTTCCCAGGTCTGATCAGATTACCATTGCCATCACTCCCTCTGCTGTTGAAAGTCCTTTTGGCATGCAATCTACAGTTCAGATTTCTGTGAATTTCCTTGTCTCCCAACTTCAACATGGAATTTCAAGCATATCAGTGAGTGCTACTTTCTCTGGAACCAGCTTATCCACTTTGTATCATTTAATTCTTTTCCTCTTTTTAATTTATTGTTATTGTTATCTATCTTTTGTTATCTTTTTGCATTGCAGTTTTCTGAAAATCCTTCTTCCACCAAAAGAGTTGTCATGAATCTAGGCCAAACTGGGATCTCATTTGAAATTGACCCGCCAAAAAGTGATGGCCAAAAGGTGAGATTTATGATGGGGTTTAAAACACCAAATCAATAGAGTAGCTAGAGAACTTTATTCTGGAAAAATGTAGTACTTACAATTACTTTTTTCCTTTCCTGATTTTGTAGAAGGCTCCAGTTTACGAAGAAAAATCATCTGGAACTGGGATAGGTAAAAGTTCTACTCCCTCAATTCCTATGCAAAAGCCGAGGGCTTGGACTCTAAATCTCACAGAGGAGGGAGCTCCAGAAACCAAATCAAGTCAATCACCGCTACAGGATGAAAATTCATCTAAAGTTGAGAATGGTAAGTGTAACTCATGATTATTTTATGTGTAATGCCTGGTAAGAGAAAAAGCTTTGGTATTCCATGTATTAGATTTAAATGTTTGAGGAAATACAGTGGTAACTTCTTTTTACTCTGTTTATTTCAAAGACTGCACGACTGCATGTTGTAAGCCTGTGAAGTCAGATATGATTTATGAACTTATTAGTGTTTTTATCATCCACATACTGACATTCTACTATGGTTACTAGGAAATTCCGATTACAGTGACTCGAGAAAACCTGGATCAGGGTCTTCAGCCGAAAGCAAGCTAAACGTTGAAGTAACATGTAACTCTACTGCTGAGAATGAGAAGTGCGATGTTGTCACAAGGAACAAAACAGATCGGGATTTAACTCCAAACGAAGATGCTGCTGGCATAGAAGCAATGATGCCAAAGATGCAATCTTTTGACCATTTTACAATTCCTCCCATCCAGGAGCTGGCGGAAAAGGAGAGGATAGAACCGGGATTCTGCGGCCATGTGAAGGACTTTGTGGTGGGAAGAAAGGGGTATGGTAGCATCAAGTTCTTAGGGGAAACAGATGTGAGAAATCTTGACCTTGAATCTCTTATCAAGTTCAACCACCAAGAGGTGATTGTATATGCGGATGAAAGCAAGAGACCGCAGGTTGGGCAAGGGCTCAATAAACCTGCTGAGATAACTCTACTTGATGTCAAATGTATTGATAATGCAGGGAATCAATATGTGGGTGGTCCAAAGGTGGAAAATTTCAAAAAGGTGCTCATCAAGAAGGCAGCAGAGCAAGGAGTCGAATTTGTGTCTTATGATCCAGTTAATGGGGAGTGGAAATTCAGGGTGCAACACTTCTAGTCAATGCAAGGTTAGAGAGAGATACCAATGGAACTAGAATCAACAACGTAGTAAAACGTCTTGTTGCAGAATGAACGTGTGGTTTTTCTGGGTTTTTGTACTTATAAAACATCTGTCGGTAATTACAATTTCCCGTCGTTTAGCTTTGTATTTCCTGTTTCCTTAGAGATAATGTTCTTGTTTGCCCGTTCAAATATGGTCATAGATTCTTCAGAAATCAAAGTTACCTTTTCTTAATGAAATCCAGGTTATAAGTGTTTTAAGGCATCAACGTATCCAGAAACAGAGGAAGAGCAGAAAATCACTGAGAAGGATGACGTCCATTTTCGATTCCATGATCTCATCAACTCCAGATTGGAATGTTTCTTTTGAGCTTAGGACGGAAAAAATGGTGCAAGAAAACAACAAAGACGTATAAAAAAAGCTCCATCCTTCAATTGAAAATCATACTAGTAGAAAACATTAACTTCAAAGCCAATATGAAGCCCTACTGATAATTCATTATTTAAACTAATAATCATCTTCAGAGCACGTCACATTCAGAGGATTGCACAGTATGTCTCATAAGTGACGACCACTTCACATTGGCGGCAACACAGAGGAAGTTCAACCAGGCAGGGCGGATCCGGTTTAGTGTCGGGTTTCTTAGGGTCTCCAACACTTATTAGCTCAGCAAACTTCGTAGCCTTCCTAACTTTTCTGGTGAGACGCACTGGATCGACGTTTCCATTAACGGTGGCGATCCCTTTTCCTTCATCAATGCTCACTCCATCAACCCCTAAATTATTAATGCCATTGATACATTAATTCATCAAAACACATTTCCCATCATTTCTTACATCATTCTGTGTGTGTGTGTTTTTTTTGAGATATATACTAGCAAAGAACAGTATTGAAGGTGCAGGAAATTAAGAAAAAAATTAGTGAAGTCATATGCATACCATCAAGTTTGGTAATGGCTTTCATGACTTCAGTCTTGCCCTTGTGACAACAAATGTTCACTTTCAGCTCGATTCTCTGATTTTTCACATGCAACAGGGATTAGTGGAATCAGAAATCAAAGAACTACTTTATCAAAAAGAAAAGAAAAGAAAAAGAAAAAGGAGAGAAATCAAAGAACGACATTTTCTAACTAAAAGGAAGAAATGAAGCAGCCATACATCGATATGCATAATATTAGATGTATTCTACTTTTATTTTGATTGAAGAAGTTTCTGATGTTATAAACATGCAAAAACACTAAAAGGGCTTCACAGAAATTATTCAAATAAGTACGTTAATCCTACCAAAAGAAGAAGAAAAATTATACACATACTTAGATATACAAGATCAATTCATCAGCTTTTTGAAAAATTTTTAGATGACCATCAACCAAAAGGGCTACATTAAAATGAGTCAAAGAATTGTTTTTTTTTTTTTCTTTTATAAAAAAATCCATCATATAAAACCAAATGAAAAGGAAAATTAAAGAAGAAGAAGAAAGAAAAAATGGACAACAAACAAATGATCGATCATCAAATTTGATCATTTCTTCTAAAAGACTCAAACATGAAACATGGAATGCATTACCTTCATGGTTGTTTTGGCAACAACAAGTACACAGCAGCAGCAAGAACTATTTTAGTATTGTATTTGATGAATGCTGGTAAAGAATTGGACCGTTTTATATACAGTGATGATGAGAAATATTTGAGGGTTTCACTCCAGGGAAAAAAAAAAAAAAAGAAAGACTTGGGAGAGTTGATGTAGATTGGGAGGTAGCTCTATCCAAGAATAATATTATTATGTCATGTGCTCATAAAGTTGATATTTTGACCAAAAATATGTGAAAAAGACTTGTTTAGTGTCATACAATTTTTGCCAAGTTGAGGACAAATTTTTACCTGTTTCTATTGTGAACAATTTTTTCCCCATCTACATAAGTAACTACTCATCTCTGGAGTGATATCATATGCACATTACAAAGTAAGTTTTACTTTTGTGTTTGTTGGTTTCTTAGATGAAGGGGTCGGTCAAGATTCTATCTATATCCATCTAGTGAGATGTATACTTGTTGTAGCCAGTGTAATTGACCCTCAACAATATATTGCCAAGGATTATACGGTTAAATTAATCTTTCTGCTATGTTTTGTAATGGTTTGTAATGTTTTTAATGAAATGGATTGGAGAGACTAGTAGTTATGGATCTTCAAATTAAGTAATTTGTATATGAAACAAGTAAGGTAAATTTTAGTCTTGAAGTTGAAACAAAACGCGAACTCGCTGATTTAAAAACAACATTTGCATCAGATATTGGTAATTTTGATGCTAAATGTCATCTTTTGGGCAAAGCTTTTGGACACTAAATGTTCCCTCACAAAATGGCCCCAAAATATGCTAGTCTTCTAATAAGGTCATAAAAACTTCTTGTTGCCAGTTGAGGGGACCAAGTTAGGAAGTCATTTGTAAAAATAGGGTAGACTAGTAGAGCAGTAGACTGCATGCGATTATCAGCAACAAAACCAAAAAACATACAGTTGTTCAGTTGGTCCAAATTGAGGTATCAAAATTGTGTGTCATTTTCCCTAAAACTCGGGACAAATTATTGCAATTAATTCTTAAAACAAGCGGTAAAAATTAGTATTGAATTTTGTACTATTTCTTTCCGGTTCTTAATATAAGACATTTTGATTTTGTTTTAGGTTTCACATATTATGTATTTTTTATTAAAAAAAACCTTTAAAATACATTTTCACGTTCATCGTGTTCTTCTGATTATTAAGAAATATTTTTAAGATTTTTTTCTAATTAAAATTACATACTAGGTCAAACTTAGGACAAATTAAAATGTCTTATATTAAGTACCAGTGGGAATACTACAATACATTGTCAACGCATTGTAATAAAGGGGTAATGGTCTCAAACTTCCCACAATTTCTCTCAATTTTGACATAGTTTGGACACGACAAAATTTCTCGATGTTTTTTTGTCAAATAAAAAGTCAAAAATCGCAGTTGACGAAGGATGAAGTGACAAAAGCTTCATTTGGTTTTGGGCCAATTAAGCCCAAATGTTGTACTTGAGGAATCATGGGCTGCCAAACCTCGAATTTGGGTCAGAATTATTAGGCGGAAACCCAAATAAGAAAAGGAGGAGAAAGGGAAATATTTAGGCGCGCAAAAGAGAGAAAATACGCTACCCGTTTTCTTCTCTTCCCACCGCCATTCTCACCCGCCATATACACACACAATTCCGGTTCCGATCTGGTGGACCCCATATTTTGATTCTCGAATCTCAATCGGATTTGTTCAATTGATTTTCTCACGTCAAACACACGAATTTGAATTCACTGGTTAACCTAATTTCCTCTGTTCGTCTTTTTTTTTTTCCCTCTTAATTCTGATTTTGATCAAGAACTTTGAACCCATGTTTGGTGGTGGTGGTGGTTCTGGTTTTGGTTCTTCAGTTACAGGTAAGTTTTCTCAAACTTCTTCTATGTCAAACCATGAATTCCTCCATAAATGTCGCCTTGTTTTGTACTTGTACAGAGAGAAAAAAAGAAAAGAAATCGAATTATGGCCAGTGCGATTCAGCAAATTTGAGCTTCATTGATTATATCTTTCCCCGTGCTTTGCTGATGAACGCTGTTCCATGGATCCAACTTTTCTGGTGCGATTTCCGTTTGAGAATTTATTAGTATGCTTGTTAACCATGGTTCACCATTTACATAAAAAACCTAAGCTTTAATTGCGAGTTTTTTTGTTGTTGTTGTTTTTGGTTTTTTTTTTTGCTGTGATTATCAACAGGATTCGGCCAACCATCCACGTTTGGGCAAAACACGAATTCAATTAATCGTAATCCGTTCGCCGTCACGGGGTCACTCAGCCCTGCTACTACGGCGGGAAACCCTCTTGCGGTGTCGTCACCTGCAGGAAATTCCATCCTAGGGCAGGCAAGCAACACCTTGGGATCTTTTGGTACTCCTTCACCTTTTAATACATCCAGTGCCAGTGGATTCTCGGGGGCTTCAACAGGTGTATTTGGAGGGTTTTCTGGTTTGGGAACTACTGCAATAATCCCAAGTGCTGTTAGCAATCCCTCCGGGTATGGATCAGCATTCGGGCAGCATTCAGCAGGTGCGTTCGGAGGGAGTTCTCTTTCGGGAACTACAGCATTTGCCCCTGGAGGTGCTAGCAACGCCTTCGGGTCTGGATCAGTATTCGGGCAGAATTCAACAGGTGTATTTGGAGGAAGTACTGGTTCGGGAAATACAGCATTTGCCCCCAGTGTCGCGACCAATCACTTCGGGCCTGGATCAATATTCGGGCAGAATTCAACAGGTGTATTTGGGAGGTAGCTCTGCTTCTTTAACTACAGGATTTGCCCCTGCTGTTACAACCAATGCCTCCGGGTCTGGATCAATATTTGGGCAGCATTCAACAGGTGTATTTGGAGGGAGCTCTGGTTCGGGAACTACAGCAATCGGCCCCAGTGTTTCTACTAACCCCTTTGGGCATGGATCAATACTCGGGAAGAATTCATCAGGTGTATTTGGAGGGAGTTCTGGTTCGGGAACTACAGCATTTGCCCCCAGTGTTGCTTCTACTTTGCCAGCCTTTGGAACGAATTCCTCTTTGTCTACTGGAGGTAAGTAAATTTGCTTCGTTTTCTCTTCTTTTAGCATTATTGCTATTACTGCAGGTTAAGAATGGGTTTTTTTTTTGGCATTATTGTTATTATTATCAAGTGTGTCGTAAATCTAATTTAATCTCTGCTGACGATTTGCTTCTCCAAAGATTTTAGTCTTCTGCTAATGTGGAATTTAGAACGTGACACCAGCATACTCCTACTCTTACTGTGATTTATGCAGTGTCAGTTCTTAAAATCTAATGCAGCCTTTGTCACCATTGCATTTTTTTGCCTTCTAAGTGTCTAGTACTCTGTGTATTGCCAATAATGATCATTCTCATCAGACTGCAAGCCTGTTTGGTAGAATTGCTAATGAATTGTTCCTGTTGCAGCTGTTAGTCCTCCGGTTGGCAGTGGTGCCGCGGGATCTGGTCCAAATAATAGTACAACTCTTGCCCGAGGTCTATCTTTGGTCAGACAAATTCAGCATCTTATTATAAGAATCCCTTTGGGATTACTGCAGGTCAGTTTCTTTAATAGCTTGTTTCAGTTAAATGTTACTTATAGTAGTATGAAGAAATAATTCTATAAGCTGTTGTTGGAAATGAATTCATTAATGCAAATTTTGTTTGCAGGACCTCAAACTGTATCACCTTTTACTGACATTAAGCATCAAGAAAATGGAATGGCAAAATTTACTCCAACTTATGTGCCAGGAGAGTCTGGAAAACTGTTGTCCATTTCTGCCATGGCCTCTTACCAAGAAAAGAGCCACGAAGAATTGCGGTTTGAGGAATATCAGCGCTCGGTTGATGAAGGTAAGCCGTGGCTTCAATTTTCTCACTTATATCTTATTTGTTATTTGTTTGTTTGCTATCGTTATTGTTGTTCTCACTTATTTTTTCTCACTGTCTAACTGCAGGTTTGAAGTCGGCTGCTGCTAGTATCACCGCCTTGGTGCAAACATCCAGTGCACCATCGGCTTTCACTTTTCCAGTTCAATCAGAACAATTAACTGGAAAAGGACTTTGGAATCAGGATTCTCTATTTAAACTGCCCCTTCTCAACCCTCCAAATGGACCACAAACATCAAATTCACCATCGACTTTCACTTTTCCCTCTCAAACAGAACCATCAACTGGAAAAGGACTTAGGAACCAGCTTCCTCTATTTAAACCACCTGTTCTCGGCCCCCCACAATAAACCACAAATATCAACTACACCATCGACTTTCACTTTCCCAGTTCAATCAGAACCATCAAATGTACCTCTAACTGAAACAGGACTTCTGCAGCCTGAACTTGTTGTAGCTCCTCAGATGACTCAAACAACTCCAGCAAGTATTCCGCAACAGTAAGTATATCGCAACTCTCTTACTCTCATACACTCTGTGGGAATGATATTTCTTTGCAAAGAGTCCTTTAATAGGGATTTAAGCTTTTTGTTGCAAGATGGGAACTTAATAAAAGTCATTATGTGGTTTCAGCAAGCCATTATGTCATTGTTTTCCTTGCTATTTCTGATGCCTTCTTATATCATTCTTAGTTTCTTACTGTCAGAAGATAACATTCATGATTTTGTTTCAGGTTTGATCAGAGCACCAATACCATCACAACCCCTGTTGTTGCTAGCCCGTTTGGTGAGAAATCTAGCTTTCGGGATTCCCAGATCTCCTCAATGTCGGTGCAACGTGGAATTTCAAGCATATCCGTGAGCGTTACTTTCTCTAAAGCCATCTTCCTGTCCACATGGAATGATATTTGAAGATCTTCTTCCTTCTCATTATTATCACTTTTACCTCTCCATTTAATTCTTACATTGAACTTATCAATATCTGAGGATGACAGAAAATGTTTAGATGCTATTCACTTTGCATGGTATGACGTCTTTAATCTTTTTTTTCTTTATTTTGCAATGCAGATTTCTGTAAATCCTACTCCAGTCAGAGTTTCCAAGCTGACTGCTAGGAACTTAACTCTCGGCCGAGTTAGGCTTTCGTTTGGGAAATACAAGCCAAACAATGGTGTCCAAAAGGTGAGATTTATGATGCTCTGTGAAGCGCCAACCTGACATGGAATTCTTAGAGAAAACCATTGTAAATGCTGGACAATGTAGTACATAGAATGACATTATTTCTCGTCCTGATATTGGAACAGGTTCCGTTTTTTGATGAAAAATCATCTGGGATGTGTAAAGCTACCACTTCCATTATGCCAAGGCAAAATCCAAGGGATTGGGTTCTAAACCCCATGGAGGAAGGACCACAGGAAACAAAATCAAGTAAATCACCTCCAATGGAGTCTGAATTTGAGCCTGGTAAGTGTAATTCATGATTGTGCCCAGGATGAACTTATTGTTAAAATTTATATTTGTTATTTAGTTATCTTTTGTTTCCACGTTTCTAACTTTCTGCTTTGGGCAGTAGGAAATTCCATTATAGTGACACCGGGAAACATGGCTTAGGCTCATCAGCCGAGTGCAAGATAAACATCAAAGAAACATGGGTTGCTTCTGCTGAGGATGGGGAGTTTCAGGATACCACAAGGAAACAAACCGATGAGGTTTTAAATCCAAACAGCATTTGAGTTGTATGAATCAGAACTTGTATATATTGCAGTCCTCTGCATCTGTAAATGGTACTAGTATATGCTTGCTAATGCCTAGAGATGGCTTTGACTTTGTACTCCACTCAGCTTCTTAAGCTGTCATGAATGGGTTAAATAGTTAGTTTATGAAAGTAAAGGTTTTCTCTTCACAATTTGCTTTTCTTCAATGGTTTCTGTCGCATAATTTTCGTTTACACTAAATCGATTTGCTAAACTTTAAAATAAAAGGTGGCTCGCTGCCTGAGAATCCCACCGACCTAGTTTTGAACTCAGGTGCTGACAAGAAATTAAAACCACTTTTTGGCGCTCAGGATAATAATCTTTTTTTCGCCTCTGCACTATGAAGACATTTAAATAAAATAGGTACAACTGATTCAAAAATGAATAAATAATCTTCTCTTTTATACTCATTACACACCAATACCATCAGAAAACGGAATTGCAGAAAACATTTAGTCGTCTGCAGTCCTTATTATAAGGCATTTTGATTTCGTTCTAAGTTTCACTTAAGATGTCTTTTTAATTCTAAAAAAATAATAATAATAAAAAATAAAAAAATATATTTTTACATTCCTCGTGTTTTCCTAATTACTATGAAATATTTTTTCTACCAAAGGTGATCCATGGTAATTGCTTTCTTCAGGAAATTTTCGAACTTAAAAAAGACTTCATTGCAACTGGAAATGTGAATCATATTATGCCAATAGAAGACAGTTTCTGAGAGCTAATTTGTTCCCAGGAATCGCCATGGGGCTGGCTGAGGAACTGGCTGCGTTTAACGTTTGCTGTGGAGCTATCTTCTCTTCAGGATGGTGTTCAAAGAATTCCAGCCTTCTGCTTAAGACATGAGAAAAAGCTGTGAAGATTCATTTGAGTCATTAGTTAGCCGGTTAACTTGGGTTCTTTGAAATGAAATAATCCAGTCTCAATCATATGGTAATGGATTTCAAGTATTGGTACTCATCAGACAACCAGGAAGCTCAAAAGATCTTTGAGCTGCATTTGCCTGAAGAGTTAAAAGCAATCTCCTTTGAACTCAGACCTTAAAGTTTGTGATCTCTTGTTGATGTTGTGTTTTCTCAGGTACTGGAAATGGAATATGAAAATATTCAGTTTATTTATTCCCGTGAAAAATCTAACTAAACTAATTCATTGGTTATGGCTACCATGAACCAATCGTCCTTTTCCACCCCTTCGTCCCATAATTATTGTCCAGTTTGAGATTCCATTTTTAATACAATTTAAACTAGAAATGAAAACCCCAAACTGGACAATAATTATGGGACGGAGAGAGTATTAGTTTGATCCATGGTGAAGGTAGATACCATGAATCTTCTAACAAATAAGGCAAGCATTCGTTAAGTTAATGTGATGACTTTTAACGTATTTTTTCGGTTAACTTGGATGTTAATTAAAATTCGATTAAAAATCACGAGAGGATAGGTTTGAGATTTGACAAACACGATACAAAAATCTTTTAATAAACTTGATAAATTAAAATTTGAGTAATACAGTATATGTTGGTTGATAATAATCCACATTGGAGTTTTGAATTTTGTAATGTTTTTAGAACAAAATATGAAAACTCAATATGAAAACTCAATGATCCCTAAAACCCAAAAGATAATCCTCATAATAATAAAAAAAAAAAAAAAAATTTCTCCACTTCGAAATTCATGCGCGGCCTTGATAGAGTTTTTATTAATTTGAATCCAACAATTAAAAGGTAGTATTTGGTAAGAACTGTTCTTCCGTGGAAGTGGGGAGTGGCCCACCAATTATTAAAAGAAGAGTACTACAAAATCCTATTAGGACCCGGAAAACCTTTTCTATAAATAGGCGTGATTCTGTGAAGACTTTATCAATTCGTTTGTTTTCAGCTCATTATTTACAACGACGTAGAACAGCTAGGGGTTCTTCTGTCGGCGGCGGTGAATTTTGGTAATTCTATGGGCGGCGGCGGCGGCGGCGGGATGAAGGAACTGGAGTACCTATCCTTGGTGTCCAAGGTATGTTCTGAACTAGAGACTCATCTAGGGGTTGGAGACAGAGTTTTAGGTGAATTTGTGATTGAGATTGGTAGAAACTGTGAAGATATAGATGAGTTTGTTGCCAAACTTAAAAAGGATGGTGCTGAGATGCCTGATTATCTTGTTCGTACGCTCCTCTCTGTGATTCACGCCATTCTACCCGTAAACAAGGCCGGGTCGAAATCGGGTTTTTCTTCTGCTTTGAAGATTGCTGATAGCAGAGAGAGAACGAAGGATCAATTGGAGCGAGAAATTGATTTGGAAGCTAAGGAGAAGCAGTCCGAACACGAGAGGGAAGCAGATTTCGGTGATAGGAAAAAGCATAGGGATGGGTATTATGGTGGTAGGGAAAAGCAGAGGTCAAGTCGGAGAGATGATAATGAAGAACAGGAGAGGAGGGGCAGTGGTAATGATAATGATACAGTTACAAGGGGAAGAAAAAATGATTTGGTGCGACGCCGTGAGGATGATGAGGTGGAATTGTACAAGGTGTATAGAGGAAGAGTGTCTAGAGTGATGAAAACAGGTTGTTTTGTACGGCTAATTGGGTTTAGGGGGAAGGAGGGATTGGTACATGTTTCGCAGATGGCGGCGAATTCCAAGGATGTGGTGAAGACGGATCAGCAAGTCTATGTGAAGGTCATTTCCTTTAACGGGCAGAAGTTGGGCTTGTCGATGAGGGATGTCGATCAGCACACAGGTAAGGATTTGCTCCCACTAATAAACCAGAATAATGCAGAAGATTATGGTTTTCGAGCACATCCAAGCAGCTGTTATGGTGTGTCTGCTCCTAGAGGGCTCTCTGGCATTAGTCTTGCTCGTGTAGATGATGATTCGTTCCCTTCAAGGAGGAGGCGGCGATTGAGGAGAATGAGTTCACCCGAGAAATGGGAGTTGAAGCAGCTCATTGCTTCAGGTGTTTTGAGTGTTAAAGATCACCCAATGTATGATGATCAGGAAAGAGATGGACTAATGTACGCGGAGGAGGTGGAAGGTGCCGAGGAGGAGCTAGAGATTGAGCTGAATGAAAATGAGCCGGTTTTCTTGCAAGGTCAGAGTCGATATTATTCAATTGACATGTCTCCAGTCAGGATTTTGAAGAACCCTGAAGGATCATTGAGTCGTGCTGCAGCACTTCAATCGGCTTTGATAAAAGAAAGAAGAGAAGTAAGTGAACTGCCGCAGAGGACAATGTTGGATTCTATTCCAAAAGATTTAAACAGGCCATGGGAAGACCCAATGCCCGAGACAGGCGAGAGGCGCTTGGCACAGGAGCTGAGACGTGTTGGATTGTCAGCATATGACATGCCTGAGTGGAAAAAGAATGCTTACGAAAAAGCTCCTTCTTTTGGGCCAAGATCCAAACTTTCTATTAGGGATCAGAGACAGAGCTTACCCATTTATAAGTTAAAGAATGAGATAATTCAGGCTATTCGTGATAATCAGGTTCTTGTTGTTATCGGTGAGACAGGTTCAGGCAAAACCACACAGCTCACTCAGTATCTGGCCGAGGCCGGGTATACGACCAAGGGTAAGATTGGGTGTACCCAGCCTCGCAGGGTAGCCGTTACATCTGTGGCTAAGAGGGTTGCCGAGGAGTTTGGTTGTCGTTTGGGTGAAGAGGTTGGGTATGCCATCCGGTTTGAGGAGTGCACTGGGCCTGAGACTGTGATCAAGTATATGACCGATGGCATGTTGTTGAGGGAGATTCTGGGTGATGAGAATTTGTCTCAATATTCAGTGATCATGTTGGATGAGGCTCATGAGAGGACAATCCACACCGATGTGTTGTTTGGACTACTTAAACAACTCGTCAAGCGGAGACCTGACCTTCGGCTGATAATCACATCCGCAACTCTGGATGCTGAGAAGTTCTCGAGCTATTTCTTTAACAGCAATATATTTACCATTCCTGGAAGAACTTTTAATGTGGAAATATTTTACTCAAAGCAATCAGAAAGCGACTATGTTGACTCAGCTCTGGAGGTAGTTATGGAAATCCACCTGAAAAAACCTAAAGGTGATATTCTCCTCTTCTTAACTGGTCAGGAGGAGATTGAATACGCATGTGAGCGTCTCTATGAGAGGATGAAAGCACTGGGTAAAGATGTTCCCGAACTAATCATTTTACCAGTTTATGGTGCCCTTCCAAGTGAGATACAAACGAGGATTTTTGAACCTGCTCCACGGGGGAAGAGGAAGGTGGTTGTTGCAACTAACATTGCTGAGGCTTCACTGACTATTGATGGTATATTCTACGTCATCGATCCTGGATATGCGAAGCAAAATGTTTACAATCCCAAGCAGGGACTTGACTCCCTCGTTATAACGCCGATTTCACAAGCTTCTGCGAAGCAGAGAGCAGGACGAGCTGGGCGTACAGGACCAGGAGAGTGCTACCGCCTGTACACAGAAAGTGCATTCCACAATGAAATGGAGCCAACCACGTCACCCGAAATTCTCAGGTCAAATCTGGGGAACATTGCACTTACCATGAAAGCCATGGGGATCAATGATCTCCTGGCCTTTGATTTCATGGACCCCCCATCTCCTCAAGCTCTCATATCCGCCATGAAACAACTGTACACCCTTGGTGCATTGGACGAAGAAGGGTTACTTACTAAATTGGGTAGGACAATGGCAGAATTCCCCCTTGAACCCCCTCTATCCAGGATGCTTCTTGCTAGTGTGGATCTTGGTTGCAGTGATGAGATCTTGACCATAATCGCCATGGTTCATGCTGGCAATATCTTCTACAGACCGAGGGAAAAACAAGGTCAAGCTGATGAGAAAAAGGCCAAGTTCTGCCAGCCTGAGGGAGATCACCTTACGTTGCTTGCTGTTTATGAGGCTTGGAAGGCAAACAACTTTTCTGCGCCGTGGTGTTTTGAAAACTATGTTCAGTCGCGGTCGTTGAGGAAGGCTCAGGACGCGAGGAAGCAACTTGTGTCCATTATGGACAAGTACAGGTTGGATGTCGTCAGCGCTGGCAAGGATTTTACGAAGATAAGGAAGGCCATTACTGCCGGATTCTTCTTCCACGCTGCCAGGAAGGATCCGCAAGAGGGTTATAGGACTCTTGTGGAGAACCAGCCGGTGTATATTTATCCCGGAAGCAGTCTGTTCCAACGGCAGCCGGACTGGGTTATATATCACGAGTTGCTCATGACCACCAAAGAGTACATGCATGAAGTCACCGTGATAGATCCCAAGTGGCTGGTTGAGTTAGCCCCAAGATTCTTCAAGGCGTCTGATCCAACACAACTGAGCAAACGCAAGAGACAGCAACGCATTGAGCCACTGTACGACCGATATAATGAGCCTAACTCTTGGCGTCTTAGTAGAAGAAGGGGTTGACAAGTACTCTACATTTTTTTGTGTAACTGTGTTTTTTCAGTAGAGCAAGTTCTCTTCCTTCCTATTGCATCATTCCTGTGATCCAAACTTAGTTTCTACTTAATGCTTCCGCTGATTGTCTGTAATTGTTATTTTCTGTTTAGTATTTGTAAAAAAATTTGTATGTATAAATAATCTTGACTAGTAACTGGTAAAAACTGATTCAAACTTAATAAATAATCTTGACTCTCTTATATGCATTACACATCAATGCCATCAGAAAAAGAAAATGCAGAAAACATAGTCATAAACGATCTTAAATCATATATACACACGAGAAATGAAGTAAGAATCCTGATCTGATGATCAGTTTTGAGTTCAGAGAATGGTGCCCATTCTGCCACCAAAATCATATGTTATGTGAGTGATGATCACTTCGCATTGTGGGCAACAATGAGGCAGGGGATGATTTCTTCTTAGGTTTCGGCTCTGGTTTTTTGGGAGGACTGACACTGATCATCTCCACATGTTTTCCAGTCTTTCTGACTCTAGTCGTCCCAATCACCGACATCGCCTACCACTGGTAACAGACCTTTCTCAGCATTAACAGAGATTTCATCAACCCCTGTAGCAATATACATTACCATGAATTAGTTAATACAGAGACAAACAAGATTTGAGTCCATGAACATTTTGAAGCTAGAATTTATTTTATGATTTCATGTTGAAAACTTGGACCCTGATCCATTACTTAGTGTGTGTGTGTGTGTGCTGCATCAGATGAAGACAAGAAAAGTCATGTATACAATTACAAACCTTCAAGTTTGGCCACAGATTTTAGGACAACAGTCTTGCATTTGCTGCAGTTGAAGCTAATTTTGAGATCAATTTTCTGATATGTCCAAATGCAGAAACAAAAAGCGATTCAAAGAAGATATATATTGACACCAATGCATCAAACCATTATGCAGCAAAAAAGAAAGCTTAGTTACAATCTGCTGTATAGATAATGGTGACAAAATGAGGCACAAACTGAGATCAACACAAAGGGAGGGAGAGATCAGAGGGCTCAGAATTAGGAAAAAACAGGAAAAAAGACTAGCCTTTTTAACTAATGTAGATTGGAACTGAATTGGCAAATGATCATATATTGTTGGTGTCGAAGAATATGTAACACTTTGGTTTATGCTCATGAATTCTTCCGATTCACTGATATTATTACTAAGGAAAAAAAGTTCGAAAAGAATCTCCATCATCCCATCACAAGGCCCTTACACCGTCACCCCTAGCGTGCCTTCTGCGCCCACCATATGATGTAATCAAATTGATCTGATCATGTTCCTCTCCAGAAAAATTACAATGTATCTCAATATTTGGCTCTGCCTACGTAAAAAGAAAGTCATAATTTTGTTGACGAATACAAGTCATTCATTAATAACAAAGTTCTTCATGACATAGTTTGATTATTTAGTACTTTCTATCACTGGCAATTTGCTAACGGGATCTATGATGATTAAGTAACATGTTATTAAACCAAAGACACATAAATAGAACACCTTACAAATTGGCCTGGGATTGGGATTGCTACATAAGTAGAGTTATGAGTAGAGATATAAGAGTAGAGATTAATATCATTATCTAAGAAAGGTGTCTCTGTTTCTTTTGCCGAAATCAAATTTATTCACTTTCCCTCTCTTTTAACTCTGCCAGCCCAGCTTTCTTCCTTCCCTGTTCTTTGATCGTTGAAAAATATGGAAGACAAACCTAATGCAAAATCAACAGCGTCCCCTTCCTGCACTTCATCTTCCATTAATGCGCTCCAAGGTATTGTCTTTTTTCTTGAATTATTGAAACCCGTCTAATGTTTGCATTAGTTTCATCTTTCATGGACGGTGTTTTCTGCGATGATTTCTTATCTTTTTCTCTTCGATACACGAACGAATTTTTCAGGGGATGGTCCCGAAGTTCATCAAGATCCCAACTTTCTCAGCTTGGATGGCCTTCCTCGTCCTGCTGATGCTGATAAATCCAAGATATCTACTGATGATGAAGGTACTCTGTTCCTGTGACAGTTATCCAAAATTATTGTTTTTAAGTGATTTTGGGTCAATCTTGGCTAATACCATCGGTGTTTTCTGCGATGATTTCTCATCTTTTTCTCTTCAATACACGAACGAAATTTTCAGGGAATGGTCCCGAAGTTCATCAAGATCCCAACTTTCTCAGCTTAGATAGATGGCCTTCCTCGTCCTGCTGACGCTGATAAATCCAACATATCTACTGATGATGAAGGTACTCTGTTCCTTTGACAGTTATCCAAAATTATTGTTTTTAAGTGATTTTGGGTCAATCTTGGCTAATACTATCGGTGTTTTCTGCGATGATTTCTCATCTTTTTCTCTTCAATACACGAACGAAATTTTCAGGGAATGGTCCCGAAGTTCATCAAGATCCCAACTTTCTCAGCTTAGATGGCCTTCCTCGTCCTGATGATGCTGATAAGTCCAAGATATCTACTGATCTTGGCGTTAACCTTTCATTTCAACCATTGACTGTTGCTGCTCAATCAACAACCCTTGATGAAGGTACTCTGTTTCTGTGGCAGTTATCGAAAATTCTTGTTTTTTTTAAGTGATTTTTCCGGGGTGGAGTTTCAGTTAAATTCTCTTTTCTGATAATCATATTGAAGACCTCATATGCGATTGCGTGATTGTTTTCAGATTCTCTTGCCCCCTTCTCTGTCAGAACGTTCTATGGGCCAGGAGGCAAACCACTGTTCCACGTTAAAGCTTACCGCAAAGTCCGCGACGGTCTGAGAATTTTGCAGGCAACGTATGGTTCGTCGGATGAAGAGAGCGAAAGCGAAGTTGCAGAGTCCAATTTCTGGGGGTTCCTGTCACCAGAAGACCGAGACCGGGAGTACGACTTGGAGCCCAATGAATTCTGGGTGCAACCGCCACCATCCCCAATCAATCCCAGAAGGAGCTTTTTTAAGAGAAGCCGCCCTATTTTTGTGCGGGAGGGAAAGGAGCTGGTTCGTTCTCTGTGGAGAAGTAGAAGTATTACTAGAAACTCCAATGAACGTGTAGATTACAAGAGATAAATGCCTTTTGAAAATGCCAACAGACCAAATCCTTGTTACAACTATGATCTCAGAAATTCTGTCCTGGCGCTTCTTGAAGCCCTATTACATTGCCATTAGGAATCCATTTTTTGCCAAATCCTCCCCCGGATTTGGAACATGTAATTAGGCAAGATAGTATAGGCATCACCTAAGAGTGATCTTTTGTAACCAAGCCAATTATGGCAAACTATGATCTCAGAAATTAGCCCTATTACATTGCTTAGTGATAAGATTACATACATATACAGTACTTCACTTCTACTGTGGTTGTCCATGAAACATACTAATCCACACAATGAATCAATGAACCAATTACATGTCTTGATCTAGGGAAGTTCTATGGAATACCATTTCCAAAGAATCGGATCAAAAGCATATCCAACGGGTTCATCCTAGCTCGTGAACATGGAATATCACGGCTATTTTGTCAGGACCTGTGACTAGTTCCACAAAACCCTATTAGAACTCACAATCTCATTTCATCTTCTACACAAACATCCTGCACCGAAAATGCAGGTAATCGGTAAATATGACAAATAATTCCCACAGGTAGCTTCCAAATGCCATCAGCGGTTGTCTCAGAACACGTGCTCAGCTCATCTCTTTTTCAATATTATTGAAGCAATGACTAACCACCGTTTCCCTTCCATGAAGGGCAGATATCTCAAACCTGTTAGAAAGCCAAATAAATTAACAAAAGAAATTAGTACTGAGCATAAATGAAATCCAGCAAGCTCTACTTAATCCTCTCAGAATATCAAAACACATTTCACTAAAAGCGCAAAAGAGAAGGAAATACATGCAGAATCTATCCTGTTAATCATCATAAATAAGGTGGTTCAACCGAATGGAAACAAAAAGCTCTGCAATTGCATCTCTCCTGAACCCAGAATGCGAGGTCGAAACAATATTTGGGAAATAATGATTACATAAGCAATGAAACTCGCCAACCAGTGAACCACCACCACCAAAAAAGCAAACCCAAAAAATCAAATGACCTAATGAAAAGTAATCCAAGTGGACTAACAAGATTAGCAGGGTTTAACTGGAAGTTCTATAAAGCACAAAGCGAGAGTAAATTGGAAGACAACATATGTATTTTAATCTCAACACAATTTGGAGGGAAAAAATCAAAATTTTAGCTCATAGAACCACATGTCAGTCCAGAAAAGGAGAAGATTTACAGACTTGAAAGTATATGAAGCACCCCTTTTCAAATGAAGGACTCCATCCAATAGGCAAACCACATTGACATTTATTGCCAGGAAATAAGGATGAAAATGCAAAGAAACCATTCATGACAGGCCTGTAAACAATGTCAAAAGGCATTTTCCGAACACATATACTTCTCCGAAAGGCAACATGATGCATGACACACTAGTACATAATGACCACATAAAAAACCACCCCATCTGAATAAAGAATGAATAAAGTAAAAAAAAAAATGTTTGGTAAAAAACACAATTCACACGCATTAAAAAAGGCCAAGTATTCTCATTTCTCATAAATTTGGGGGAAAAAAACAGCAGTAAAACAACAATTACAATAGCCTACATCACAAGATAGATTAGCAAAGATCTGTTCAATGCCCAGAAGGCCAGAATTCCCGGAAAAATCGCATCTTTTGTAACCTAAAAACCACAAAATTTCAAAGAACCCTTTCACAGCCACTGAGCTCAAGGGTCAGTCCCAGATTGCCCAAAACCCCCAAGATTCAGCTCAAAACAAACATGGAAATACACAATGGAGCTTCTAAAAAAGAGTCTTATAGTTAGAAACGAAAATAGATATGGATATATAACTGAAAAATGGCACAAAACTCTTGTTTATTCTAATTTAATGCGTGGATTTCAGGCAGAGGATCTGAATTACTTAACAAAAAGAGCTAATAATGAAAGACATGCGTTACAACAGAGGGAAAGAGAGAAGCCAGGAAGAGAAGCATGAAGAGAGTGAGAGGTTGTAAGTTGAGTTGGTTCATTGTTGGTTTTCCCTCTGGAGGCTAAAAGATGCTCTGGCAATATCGCCAGCCAAAAATATTTGACAGGTTGAAAATTAAGTACATAGCTTATGTTATGGTTGATCAAAGTTAGTAATTCAGCAATGTACAAAGAAAGAAAAATAGACATGATACGGGAGATTTGATTACTAAGAGAATTAACACCCAAAGAATCCTTGTTCCAGATTGATTTTGATGTTAGGGTAACTCGACAGAGAAATTTACATGCAACAGGAACTTAAGAACCATGGAAATAAACATTCTCCAACTATTTTGGAATGCGCAGGTTCGTATAAATTTTACCTTTCTTTCATATTTGAATCTCTTCCAGACACATTAGGATGTGGAGCTGTGTAGGTTGGTGGAATGGCAGAGAAAGCACTTGGTTTAAACAAACCTAATTCATTTACAGCGGCACATCTTCTGCCCAAAACAACAAAATTATCAGCTGTAAGACAAGCAATTATCCAGGCGCAAGTGGGTATTTAAAATGCAAACAGAAAATAAATGCACCTAATCAGAAACTCAAAACCGTAAGCCTTGATGACATAAAAGTTTGCAAAGAAGCTAGTCAGCTTTCATAATTCAGTAATCGAATTTCCAACCGATATTGGCCTTTCTTCAAACAATTCACAGACAATTCTATGGTATGGCCACTATTTCTGAAGCCAGAACCTTGAGGAATATATTTATCCTTAACTGGCATTCTTTTGAACTCAGTTAAATTCTCGTGTAACAAAATGGAAAGAAATGCAAGTGTGTCCTTAAAACTGTACGGTCTATTCTATTCACAAGTAAACTGCAGCAAAGCATGCAACATGAAGTAATTTAAGAATAATCCGATAGCAAATTTTTATCAAAAAAAAAATAAAAATCATCCAGGGTATAATTATCTGATCTTTGCAATAATGAAATCCCAAGCTTACTCATTTCGAGCTTTTCTTCGAATCGAAGGCCCGCGAAGAAGCAGAGATATCCTCGTTGTCTTCGTACCCACATGTGTATAACCTTACTGGAACTCTGACAAAAGGCAAAAAGAAGGGGAACAAAAAATAATAAAAGAAAATACTATAATTAAAACATAATCAAAACGCAATGTGTTCTGGTTCTTTTTGCTTCTCCTTACTCCGTGGCACTCAGTTTTTAAGGACCGATTGGCTTGGTGAAAGGGTATGGGATCCTAGGATTTTTCTCTTGAGGATTGCAAAACATATACAATGCTTGTTTCACTTGCACAAGAGAAGAAAATGAAATTTTATTTTTTTTTACGCAACACCAGGGATTGTAAGGGGAAGTTTACCCACATTTAAGTGGGGTTCACTGGCGTGAATTTTTTAGAATTAAAAAAAAAAGTGAAGAAAATGAAAATTATTTTTTACGCAAAAGTGATGATAAACGTTGAACGAATATACTCAAAGGGACTTGGATGAGTCCTTGAAGTAATTGAAGTCTTGTTCGCTTGACTTGGAGGCATGATTTTCTCCGTTGTAATTGGAGTTAGAATTTAGGTTGGCGTACTTGCTGAGAAGGTCTAACCGTGCACAATTGCTTCACCTGAAATTATTTTTCAGATACTTCCCCGTCACAAAATTATTGTAATTTCAGTTTTAGTACAATTTAAACTAGAAATCAAATCCCAAACTGGACAATAATTATGGGACGGAGGGAATACCTCCTCTTTGGAATAAAATGGCAAGCCGGAGAGCAGATGGAGGTTTACTTCGGGATTATCATGTAATCTGGAACAGAAAGTTTTGACTTTTTTTTTTTTTGTTTTTTTGTTTCCCTTCTTCTTTTGACAAATTATTGATCAGATGGGAGAAATGTGGTAGTGATTTCCCTTCTAGTAGATTATTTAGTGTTCTCCAATTCACTAGGACAGGACCTTCCTCATCGAAAGTGCAGAACATTTGTAAGAACACCACTGAACACCAATGCGGAGAGAATGCTCTAGTTTTTCAAACAACTGCAACTCTCTCCACTTAATTTACAAATAGTTCTGCTTCTATAGTTTGACCAGCGATCAATTTTAACTGAATTGAACTGTAAATTTAGGGATGAATGGCAAATAACAGACTGTTTAACCAAACCTATTCACCTATAGATTTTTTTGAACTTAGTCTCCAAGTTTGTGAGTAGATAGACTTTTGAGTATGTGTCTTCATTTAATTAATAATTTGTTATCAAGAATGGTGTTTTCTGATTGTCTCCCCCTCAATCCCCACCGGAAAGTACTAGACAATAGCTCTCTGGTCCATTTCCAAATTACCAGTGATATTGTCAGGGTAATAATTAGTCTCCAGAGCAAAATAACCACACTTTTCCCCTAAATTAATCCTAACAAGTCTACCTTAAATTTTACTCCTCTCTCAACTTCCCCATCGGCCGCCCCAATCCTAACAACCATCGTGCTGCTCCCTGTCCAAGCCACTTTGCTCCACCACATATACAAGCAGCCTCTACTCAAACTAATGTTTTTTCATCATCTTCATAGACTAAGATGAAAAGACTGTCAATATTCATCATACTCATGTTCGATTTATGAAATTATGAATTCAATCCGATTTGCCGCTTGTATCATGAATCACAGCTATCGTTCCGATTAAAACTATTACTTTGAGAGATTAAGGAAATCAGGAAAAAAATACAGAGAGTGAAAGTGAAAAATTCTCTGCTAGAAAAACAAAGATGAGAAAATTAACTAAGAGAGGAGGTTTGAAATCATATTTATTGGATACATTCTTTTCTTGAAGTTAAAAGCCTTTGGGAGAATCCAATGGTTCCATGACCACTTTGATGGAGACTCAAGAATGGGGGTGAGCATATGAATGTAGTGAGCAGCCAGTAGAGAGAAACTATGCTCTTAATTTTCTTCACAGGTGGAAGTGCGACATTACTCTACAAAAAAATATTTATCGACAATTGATTTTAGAAAATATCTCAAGGTTTTGGCAGAGTTTAAGAAATTGAGAGATTGAATCAACCTGATTGTAGTATTGTAGGTACTCCGGCAGGTTTGGAGTCCCTAGTAGCCCAGCAGAACAACTGGATTATAATTGTTGGGAGAAGAGTAGGCGAAAGGGAGGAGTCAGGAAAAGAGTATCGTTAATATTAGATTTATTATGGGTAATTTAGGTAGAATACCATTTTTAGTCCGCAATATCACCGGCCTTCCATTTTACATATAATGCTACTTAAACTTTAGCTTAACAAATGCATATGCATTTTTCCAAAGAAATCAAAAAATCAAAATGGACTAGGTAGGAGGTCAAGTTAATTTAGAAAAGGATAAATATATATCGTTTGAATTCGCCATTCAAAAGTTTCATCCATGAATTAGATTTGACAAATAAAAAAATAACCACAAGCCCATAGCCATAACTACTTTTTCAGTTTTTCCCATTCATAAGCAAACCATCTCCAACACGGAAAGCTTCAAAACAAAAGGAGACACAAGTACCAAATAGCTATACTACCGCTTACCATAATATCACTATCAGCAATAAGAAGCCACCAAGTACTACTAAATAGCTCTATTACCTACTGCCTACTGACATAACATTAGGGAATAACATTAGGGAATAAGCTCTCCAGTCCGTTGCCACCAAAGGGAGTAATTAGTTGATTGCACATCACCATAATTAACATAGCTCTAACACCTACTAACATAATATTAGCAAAGCTACCTACTAGCATAATACTAGCAACAAAAGAAGTACGAATGATCATTACCAACGTCCATATCTCCATCAACTCCTTGCTTCTTCCAGATAAAGCAAAAAGAACATCTTCAATTTTGTTTGCAAGCAAGCTCCAAAGACTCAAAGACGCTCATAAGGTCAGACCAATGCAAGGGATTCCACGTGCTGGAAAACATTATTCCATATGTAATTTTCGAATTTACCCTCAAATTCAACGAGCTCATCAACCATCATACTGCTAATATCACAAGAGACCACTTTCCCAGCCAATGAAATGATGACCATAGCTCTCTCTCCTCTAACAATTAAGGAAGAAATGCAAAATTCAAGTCTCTCCATGTCAGGATATGTAGCAATCAAAGGGGCAACATCAAATCGATACTTCAAAGCCCACTCAGAGTGATCCCTGATGAGTGCAAAAACATCAAACTCGGTAAATGACTCCGAATTGTTCAAACTCACAATACACAAATCCCCGCCTGCCTCCCCAAAATAAGAGATATCACTACCAATGCTGGGAATTTGAGGCACTGATGGTCTAATTTCATGTTCCACATCAAAGCATATGACAGATATCTCATCCGATTCCCCACGTCCAATAAAATACAGGTCCCCGTTCCAGAAAATCCCATTCTCACAGAAATAATCAAAATCTATCCTAGATTTGTTGCCAAGATGATCATCTGTAACCCTCCACTTCGCAGATTCTGAGGAATAGACCATGAATCGATGATAACCCATTCGGTCCGTAACCCAACACACAAGTTTGTAATGGTCTGATTTTTGAGGATCAAAAGCTATATTAGAATAACGAACCTTTGGCCAATCAGTACCGTGAGGAATCAGAATTTTTCTGTGTTGCCCAGTGGTGGGGTTGCAAACAACAATGGACATAAGATCAAAATCCCCCCGAAAGGAAATGCGATCAAAATCCTCCCCAGGTTGAATACACCACACACCATTGCAACCATGTATATAAATGTCAACCTCATCCTTAATAAAACCCTTCAAAGGATTCGAATTAAAGAGGGCCGGTGGTGAAACCACTCCTTCTGAACCAAGAGAAAGAATTCCAATATCCTTGATACCCATGGGACAGAAAAGAAGACTTACAGTGCCGGAGTTTCTTCGGATAGCAGACCAGCAGCGGCGGAAATCCGGCTTAGAGATGAGGGAGAGCCATGCCTTCGAGACACACTGAAAACGGAGGAGGGGTTTTGGGGGAAGTTTGATCAGAATCTGGGACAGGAGTTCTTCGTTTTCGGCAATGAAGGTTGCTGATTTAGAAGGCAGCTGTGACGATTTGTTTTTTTTGAAGAGTTGCTGTGACGATGAGTCAAGAGCAGAGGAGTTGCTGCCGCCGGGGTGATTTTTGGGGGATGAGTCAAGAGCAGAGGAGTTGCTGCCGCCGGGGTGATTTTTGGGGATAATTAGGAATCGGGAAGAGAACATTTTCGAAAATGCCTCATCATCGGAAAGAGGATTAGCCATCATAATTCAGGTAAATCAACACCAAAAAGGAAGCTTCAATTCTTCTGGCGGAAGTGAAGTGTGAAACAATGAAGAAAACGAAATGGGAACAGTGGTGGAAGCCACTGGAAAGTCAAAACCCTATATTCTAACCAAGAAATTGCAATTACAGCTTTAGCCCTTCGTTTTCACTTCAACTAATTTTAAGTTTTTAACCCAGTGCAAATCGATCCACGTCTTGAGTTGTGCCTTTTTTCCCATCAAAAACAATTCTAATAATGGGCTCATAGCCCAATTACACGGGCTTCCTCCTTCCTAAGTACTAGTTAGTATTAAGCCCGTACGTTGTGCGGATTTTATTATATTTTAGAATAACATTAATATATTATGAAAAATGTCATATGATTTAATTTTTCTGTTTTTTAGTATATTAGGCTTTCGAAGTCCAAATTCAAGAGTGTCGTAGGATTTTTTTTTTTTTTCGTTTTTGGTATATAATACATCTGGTGTTCGAAATCATTGTTCGAACTAATCCGTCTTCGAATCAGGTAGGTCATTTTTTGAAGACAAACCTTTCCTAACAATCATTACTACATGCCCATGCACAAATTTTATCATGGACTGTAGTTAACTTGATCCAATACTATTACCACTTTGATCAATTACTTCTTAGCCATATAGGCTACTTTAAAATACAAATTAATATGTTCAACTATCTAATATGCTTCTTGTTTAGGAGTGTTAGTATATCAAAAAAAAAAAAATTCTAAATCCGAATTAAGATGATCAATTGTCTACGATCCTACTTTTTTAGGGATATAAGTATATAAAAGTTATTTTTAACAATAGAAATTAAATTATATATATTCTTAAAATATATCGACTAAAAAGTATATATTGTTTAATTGTAGTAATTGAATCAATATTATAAATAATCTTTTTTAGGCATAAAGAAAAATTAAAAAAAAAAAGTAATTCCAACAAAAGTAGATAAAGCACAAAAAATAAGGGGAAAAAACCATGACAAAATAACTAATAAATAATTCTGAAATACTTATCCATACTCCAAACTTTTTCCTTAGTTTTTTTTAATAGGAAAACATGTTGTACCTGATGGGTGCATGACTCATTTGATTTATCTAGACTTATAACGTTTTCCTTAGTTATGAGTGTTTTTCGAGGTACCTATTCTTTTACCATCACGGTGCCACACTTCTTTTGTAAAACCAAAACACATAGATTGATGCATAACTACTTTTTAGTTAAACTCATTGAAATTCTATAATAGCAACGACGCAGAACATACCAAAATGAGACCCTTGTGATTGTTTAAAAATAAAACCATCAATCATAAATATTTGTCAATGACATACAACAGAAATAATTCTTAACATGGAAAATATAATGCATGTTCTAAAAATGATGTCTCCCCTCTAGAAAAGAAAAGGTATGTCAGTAATACCAAATTTTTCCTTATAATGTCGAAGTTTAAAATGCAAGATAAAATAATTAGTTAACAGTTCAAAACAAAGAGATCCATTGACGAACCTTTTGCAATTAACGACCACATTTCTCATTATTAATCATAAATCAGATGGAAGGTTGTTAACAAGTATCCACACTAGAATAAGCTAACGAACCTTCTTCAACACAAGCAAAATTAAGAAACAAAGTATAATTCTAACAATCACTCTAAACACTGAGTTAATAATAATAAAGTACAACTTACTATGTCAATTGAGACCCATCAAACTCCCTTTTCGACAAAAAATGAAAAATATCCATCTAAAATTACAACTCAACAAAGAGAGATGTCAGTGTATATCTTTAAGACAAAAAAAGGAAATTCAGATTGAAGGGGAGGAGAGAGGAGGAAGAGATTCTGGACGAAGATGAAAGGAAGAAGAGGAGAGAATCAGAACGTAACCTCTTTATTTTTTTTAGTAACTAATCCTTTTTATTTTTGAAAAATATATCAAATGGAATTATGTGAAAAATAATATGAACCTACGTTTACGTATTCAGATCTGGTTGTAAATTGTATTGTAAGAAAAATTAGTACTTATATCTTTTTATTTTTGGTAACCCAACTCTTTTTGTTTTTGAAAAAAACATTAAATAGAATCATCTTAAAAAAATAATACAAACCAACACTTAATGTGTCCGGACTTAGTTTTGAGTTGTATTCATAACATAATAATTTGATAACTAAATCTCTATTATTTTTGACAACTAATTTTTTTTTTTTAAATTTTTTTTTTTGAAAAATATATCAAATGAAATCATCTGAGAAATAATATTAACCTACGTTTAATGTATCTAGATTGGTTTCGAATTGTATTCATAATATAATATTTTATAACTAATCTCTTTTTACTTTTGAAAAGTATCTCAAAATGGAATCATGAAAAATAATGTTAATCCAAGTTTAATGGATATACATTTGGTCCTAATTATATACGTACGTAGTATAATCATTTGCTAACTAATTTCTTTTTAGTTTTTGCAATTAAACTCTTTTTATTTTTAGAAAATATATCAAATGAAATTATTTAAAAAATAATATTAGCCTATGTATGATGTATCTAAAATTGATTTCAAATTGTATTCGTAATATAATGATTTGGCAACTAATCTATATATTTTTAATAACTATTTCTTTTTTATTTTTTAAAAATATATCAAATGAGATCATTTAAAATAATACTAATATACATTTAATGTAAGTTTAAATTGTATTCGTAATATAATGATTCGGTAACTAATCTCTTTATTTTTGTAATTAATATCTTTTAATTTTTGGAAATATCAAATAAAATATTTTGAGAAATAATATTAATCTACATTTAATGAATCCAGACTTGGGTTTTCAAATTGTATTCATAATATAATTATTTGTAACTAATCTCCTTTTATTTTTTTAAATTAATCTCTTTTTATTTTTTGAAAAATATATTAAATGAAATCATCTGTAAAATAATATTAACATATCTTGCATGTATACAGACTTGGTTTTGAATTGTATTTGTAGTATAATTATTTTGTAACTAATCTCTTTTTATTTTTAAAAAATGTATCACATGGAATAATCTAAAAAATAATATGAACATACGTTTAATTTATCCAGACTTAGTTTTGTATTGTATTAGCAGTATAATTATTTGGTAACAAATATATTTTTTTGTTATGGGTAACTAATCTATTTTTATTTTTGGAAAATATATAAAATAGAATCATCAGAAAAATAGTATCAACTTATGTTTAATGTATCTATACTTATTTTTGAATTGTACTCGCATAATTATTTGGTAAATAATCTAAGTAGTCTCTTTTTATTTATGGAAAATATACCAATCATTTAAGAAATAATATTAACATATTTGTAATGTAGGTAGACTTGATTCGAATTGTATTCGTAATATAGTTATTTGGTAACAATTTTTTTTTGGTAACTAATATCTTTTAGTTTTTGGAAATATTTCAAACAAAATCATCTGAAAAATAATACTCCCTCTGTCCCATAATTATTTTTCAGTTTTACTAAAATGAAAGATTTTATTTTTAGTCAAACTTAACTATATTTTACCTTGAACAACCAGATATACCCCTACATAAGTAATTGTTTAACCACAAAGATTTTATGGATAATGTTTTTTTTATTAAGGACAAATGTGTAACTTGATCCATAAAAAGTCAAATTGAACAATAATTTTGGGACAAAATTTTTTAGGCAAAGTGGACAATAATTATGGGACGGAGGGAGTATTAACTTACGTTTAATGTATCCAGACTTAGTTTCCAACTGTATTCTTAATACAATTATTAATTTGATGATTAATGTTTCTTTATGTCATATATTTGTTAATAATTACCAAAGACGTGTTTATTTTTCCAAAATTAACTATTGGTTAATTACTTATTTCAATTTAATAATTTTACATATTAGTAATAAATTTTTAACTATTTAATGAAGGAGAATTTTGGTGACGACACGTAGCACAATTGTCTAAACTTGCTCTATGGGCGACATGTGTCGATTAAGAACTCTGCTTTATATATATATATATATATATATATATAGAGAGAGAGAGAGAGAGAGAGAGAGAGAGAGAGATTTGTATATTTTTATCACTGTCATCATCATCATTTATCAAGCCACTGGGAAAACCTCTCAAATTTTGTAAGAAAAGCCAAACTACTATGTTTACAATCCATAGTTTGAAACTTTGAATCAATTCAAACAGAAGTAATGATGCTACAACCAAAAAAAATAAAATAAAATTTACGAACTTTAAATCAATTCACTCTGACAGTCCATTCACAAACAAATGTTAGAAATGCATTTATGCTGATTCCAGACTGCTAACTACATTCCTCTTTAACATGTAGAAAGCATAGGGAGAGAGAATATACATCACAGTGGGTGGCAATTATACCCATTCCCAATAGGTACCATTTGGGACTCCATTTATTGGTAAAGAAATTAGTCAAATTTTCCCGCCCATTTATAAATTGGGCACTAAGTGGGTAGTGTTGAATTTGGGCGGGATATAAATGGGCTGGTTATTGGGTCCTTTTTGGGACCTAACGGGACTAAATTCATATTCCATTGACAACACTAAATTGTAAATTTTTTTTTTTTTTTGGAACGAATTTTATTGCATTTCGAACATAAGAAATTGTTTTATTTCATTTTAATACATCTTTTCTTTCTTTCTTTGCTTTTCATGGATAACTATTTTATGTTAACACCTTCATTTAGTACTTTGAAAACTATGTTAGAATGATAGTAGCTAATAAATTGATGGCTCTGCTAACAAATCCTAACCCTTGCCCATGGGAACAAGATTGAGCTACTGTAATAAGAAAATCCTACTCAAATTTAAGAACGGTTGTTTGAAATTTTCTCCTTGATTAGTTGGTTGGGCTTTTTTTTTTCAAGAATGAAGAAACATTTGGGGAGCTTCACACGCTATTTTGAAAATAACTAGGTAGTACATTGTTTTTTCATTAGTTATACCTACTAGAAAATAATTCATGATGATCCGTTTTCTTTAAATTTTAATTATATATATAAATATTCTATTCCAAAAACCAAAAAATTTAATTTATTATGTAAATAACCATTGATTATCAACACAAATATATGCCAAAAAAACCCCAATTCTATCACATCAACTTTTATCATAATTGATTAAGCTAATTTAATGAAGTCGATTATGCAACTCCGGTCTCATCATGTGAAAATTAATGGATCTGTACATTTCAACCTGCTAATTAACTGATTTTTTAAAAAATATTTTTTTTTCCTACTTATCTAGTCGTTAATAATTAGTCACATAGGTCAAAATATTTTAATTAATCAAAAAAAAGAAAGAAGGAAAGAAGATGGATTAAAAAAACAAACGAAAAGGGGGAAAAATTATTGTAGAACTAGAAAAGATAAAAATTAAAATTAAAAAAATCCTATTGGAATCCCAATAATTATTCTTCATGGGATTCCCAATGGGTATTGGACTAATCTCTACCCATACTCAATTGTGTGTAAAATAAATAGGTAGTTAACATTTCATATCCAATAATCTCCCGCCCATTAAATACCCGCCTTATCCGCCCAATTGCCAGCTTGATCACACGGATATATACTTTTTTTTTGTTCAAATTAAATCCCAAAATGCAAATCTCACTTAGGTTCCCCTTTCGGATGTTGAAATGCCCCACTGTAGACAAAACAGGCTTTCATCGCTGTAAGGATGTTTCAACCCCTTGGCTGCTCCTTCATAGCTTTCTGAAGTTGATGCTGATTCGACGTGAGGGTTTATTCCGGCTAGTTCCATTATGTTTTCGATCTCTTTCACCACCACGCTCATTGTTGGTCGGCGAATTCCCTCTTCTTGGACACAACTCAATGCCAGGTCCACAAACTTCTCCAAACTCTCTGGTGCTGCATTGGAGACAATGAGAGGGTCTATGATCTCTTGCAGGTTATACAGAGTTTTTTTATTTGTCCATCGCTTGCTTTAGAATGAGAGGGTCAACCTGATTACATCTTTTCGCCTTCGAAAACAGCTAGTATGTATTAAAAGAAGGGTTCAATCCACTTGGTAGCTCTGCACCGATCTTCAATTTTATGGCTCAAAACCTTAACCGTCCTGGGGACCCCTCTACTGGGATCAGACAGAACTCCTGAATGAGCTCAACATAACAGCAAAACAAGAACTTGCAAACAGCAAGTCCCAAATCTCAGACTAGCAACAACATCTTAAAGCTAGCAACTTTCTTACATAATCTCTTTCATCTTCAAAGAAGCTACAGAGAAATAGTCTTTGGCGAAAAATTTTGAAGAAATCAGAATCGGCGATCAAAGATTGGGCAAAAGACGGCTGTAATATGTTCAGTCTGTCATATATATTAGGGTTGTATATTAGGATATATATATACATCATGTACTATTTCCAATAATATCCATATAAATCAATCTTCATTACGTCCCAATCGTACCCAAGATCAACATCGGCAGTACTATTCCCAAAAATCATTACATTAATCAGTTATCAAAGAGGGATGAGCTAGTCGATGAGGGATGTTTTTTTTTTTTTTGAATTGGGATGAGGGATGTGGATCAACCATGATTTGCTCCACTGAACAAGAAGAATGCAGAAGATGATGATTCGTTTCCTTCAAGGAGGACGCCGATGCCATTGAGAAGAATGAGCTCGCCCGAGAGATAGGAGGTGACCAAACAAACAAGTGATGGGAAACTCGGCGGGCAGGAATACAAAGAGTAAATAATCAACGAACCATTTTGGATGAACAATTGTAGTGGTTATTTCTCTTCCATTTTTTCCATAGGAGCATGACTAGAGAGGTTTTGTACGTGCTTCAATAAATGTAACGGCAAAAAGATTTCAGCTAATCAAAGTAAAATTCGTACTGAAACTGAAACACAAATGCAAAAATGTTGGAGGAGTCAATATTACATACAACACATCAAAGGAATGAGTTTTTCTCTTCACAATTTGCTTTTCTTCAACAGACTCTGTCGCACAATTTTGTTTACACTTTGGTAATATTGATTCCTTTCACGACTTTAGTAAGCAGCTTCAGCCAGCCGTCAACAGAAAAATCATTGAAATCATGGGTATTGAGTCTATTGACTTTTAGTACGGCCAATCCCACCTGCCCAGTTTTGAACTCGCAGATGCTGACGACAAATTTTAATTTTATTTTTTTTTAAATAAAAAAAAAACCTAGTTTTTAGTAACTGTGGATGATTACTTATTATTCATCATCACTGCACTATGAAGTATGAATACATTTTAATAAATTGGTAAAAAAGAACTGATTCAAACAGAATAAATAATCTCGAGAATCTCTTTATATTCATTATTACACACCAATAACACCATCACAAAATGGAAATGCAGAAAACATAAGAGTCGTAAACGATCTCAAATGTATATATACAAGAATCCTGATCTGATAATGATCAGTTTTGAGTTTCAGAGAATGGTGCAGATTCTGCCACCAAAATCATAGGTCTCAGTGATGATCACTTGGCATTGTGGGCAGCAATGAGGCAGGGGAAGCTCTGGTTTCTTTTCCTCTGGTTTTTTCGGTGGTCCGACGCTGATCATCTCCACATGTTTTCCAGTCTTTCTGACTTTTCTTGTCACAGTCACCGGATCAACCTCGCCGACGACGGTTAACATGCCTTTTTCAGCATCAATCGTGATTTCGTTCACCCCTGTAGCAATATACATTACCACGAAATAGTTAGTACAAAGACAAACAAAATTTGGGTCCCATTCTCTGTTACCCGGACTCTTCTATTTGAGGAGAATACCCGGGTCATGTCGTGTCGACACTGGTATGGGTATGAGTGTCGGGTGTGGTATTTTAGTTTAAAATGTCCAAAATTTCTAAAATATTGACGAGTCGGACACTCAGATCTCCGCACCCGATACGACACCCGTATCCGAGTCCAGGTAACATAGGTCCCATTAACATTTTGAAGCTGAAAAAATTATCTTGTAAATTTCATCTTGAGAAATTGAACCCTGATCATCAAATGAAGAAGACAAGAAAAGCCATGTAGTATAGAATTACAAACCTTCAAGTTTGGCCACAGCTTTTAGGACAATTGTCTTGCATTTGCTGCAGTTGAAGCTAACCTTGAGCTCGATTTTCTGCAATGCCCAAATCCAAAAACAAGAAAAAAAATGATTCAAATAATATTATTATTGACACAAATGGATCAAACCCTTTATGCAGCTAAAAGAAAGCTTAGTTACTATCAAAGCATTTACCTTCATGGCTGATCAGCAAATTTTGGCTTCAATGTACAAACTGCTTGAGAAATATTTTGGGTAGCTTTTTATATGGATTTACACAATCTGCTGTATACGTATATTGATGAGAAATTGAGGCACTAACTGAGATCAGCACATAGGGAGGGAGAGAGAACAGAGGACTTAGAAGCAGAGAGAGAGAGAAAAAAAAATAAAAACAGAAAAAGAAAGACTAGCTTATAGTTTACTAATGTAGAATTGTAGATTGGAATTGAATTGGCAAATGATCATATATTGTTGGTGTCGAAGAATAATATGGCTGGTAATCAGAATCATGTCTTACGTTACCAAAATATTATACATTACTAGCAAATGTGGTATCTGGATTGAAGCAGCAAGCAAAAGACTCTGTCCAAAAAGTGTTAAAATTTTTCCCAAGTTGTGAGCAAGGTTATGTAATCTTTCTCTTCTCTCTCAAGAAAAGAACAATAATTTGGTTTCATGTCATTGCAAATTAGCCATTTTTATGTGATCTTTCTTAAGGACAAACTGTATATTTGATTTTCCTTTCATGAACATGTTACAATTACCTGTTGTAGCAAGTGACATTGGACTTTTAAAAATCTTTGGACATCATGTGGCAGAGTCGAACAAACTTGATTAATTGAACAGATTTTTGCTATTACCCCTTCTATTCTAAAATTATTGTGCACCTACTTGTATTTTTAATTTGTAATACAATTTGAACTAAAATAAAAACTCCAATTAAACAATGATTTCGGGATGATTAGAGTATTTCGTGACACAAACTTGAAATTAGTTCTGACATCCATGACATTAACTTTGAACCCTTTTGTCCAAATCTTGTCTTGAACTTGAAACAAGCATGAATGATTTAAAGAGACGTTGCTTTTTTGAAAAAAAAAAAAAAGTTTGTTAAAATTTGTCAAATGCTTACAGAGAAGCAAATAAAATTATGCGGCAAACTTGCATATTATATCAGGTGACAAGCACACATTTAGACTACGTTAAAACCACGTGAATCATTTGAGAGAGTTAAACCGTAATTTTATCATGCGATGGAATTAGAGTATTATGTCTTACAAATGTAACATGATGAACGTAGACCTTTCCGAAAAGAAAAACAAGTCTGGTATTCAACTGTGTTCCACAAAATTAAAATCTTTGAAATTTAAGTTCTTTCTGGGCGTTTACATTTTACAACTTCACAACTCAAAATAATTATTTAAGCCATTGGGTTAGGAAGACAATATTTTTCCCTTTTAACTTTTGAAAGTGAAAAACTCAAAGAAAAAAATGGTATTCCTGAAACGGTAAAAGCTTTGATAATAACCATCACGCTCAAATTCAACCAAAAAAAAAAAAAAACCACAAAAAAACGCTGGCGTAACGTTCCTGATGCAAGTTGGTAAGGGTACAGAAGAATGAAGAATTTTCCATAGTTTTGGTTAGTTGATTTAAAAATTTTTAATTTTCCTATGTAACTATAATTAATTTCCATTTGCACCAAACTAGGTGGCTTTATTTGCAATACATCGTACTAATAGAACGGGAAAAAAAAAAAAAAAAACATGATTCTTGTTCTTAGAACCAGTCGATTGACTAAGTTCCTCCCTCATTACTTTAATAGACTGTCGTCTAGGTCAAGTCTTATTCAAAAATATTTCTTAGTCATATAGCGGAATTTATAGTTTTTCTAATTTCATCGTCTTATTTTAAAAATATTACACAATTCTCTAACTGCTTAAAAGTTAGAATGTGGTTCTGCCTCAATTTGGTTCTGCCTCAACGTGGTTTTGCTTCAATAATTATACATTTCAGATATTAAAGTACTTGAACTGAAAAGAAAAATGTTCTTGAGTTTACTTGAAAACCCTTTAATGTGTAGTATTCTGATTTCAAGTTTTCTCTTTAGCTTTTATCTGGTATTACTTTCTGTGTTTAACTGCTTTTGTCCTTGTTTCAGTTTTCTACTCCCTTTGTCATTGTTGAAATATTCGTGTTTAACTCCTTTGGCAGAAAAATGGCTAGTTCTTCTACACAAACCCAAACGCAAACCCAAACCAAGTGTACACTAACCAGGGACCGGACATTGACGACCTCCTATACTTGCAAGGTGACCATAGATCGGCACCTGTTTTCGACGGTGTAGAAGATTTTATAGATAGACACCATAAGTGCCGGAGAAATAATAGTCGCATTTGGGGAGAGTTTGTTGGCGCACCTAAGCAGGTAGTAGAATGTATTCATGAAGCTGGTTTTGCGTTTTTGTTGTCGAACGGACATCTGCAACTAGACAACCATCTTATTACTGCCTTGGTTGAAAGATGGCATCCTGAAACGCATACCTTTCACTTCCCAATGGGTGAAGCAACCATCACTCTCCAAGACGTTGAGGTTCTACTAGGTCTAAATGTAGATGGCCCCCCTGCTACGCACAACCCTGTAGAGAAGACAGCCTGGCCTGCTATGTGTGAAGAACTTTTGGATTTCGCACCCACCTTCAAAGGAAACACCATTTACATATCATCCTTAAAAAAACAAGTACCTGTGCCTATTGCCGAGAATTCTGAAAAACCTGCTTATGAAAAGAGGGCACGGGTCTTTATAATGTGGGCTTTAGGCGGTATACTTTTTCCTGACTCAACTGATAAAGTTTCCTTGTGTTATTTGCCATTGTTACGCAACCTGAAGAATTGTATTAAACTTAGCTGGGGCAGTGCATGTCTCGCTATGCTTTACAAAGGTCTTTGTAAGGCAGCACAAAGCAAAAATTGGAATGTTGGTGGTTGCCTACTTCTTTTGCAGGTCATTTTTAAATTTTACTTCTCAGTCACTGTTTTTTTTTTAAACAAAAATTGAAATTTACAGCTTGTCATTGTTTTTATGTATACCTGTGGGCGTGGGAGCGTATCCCTGTGATACGACCACAGAGGCAATGTGATGAAGAATTTTTCAAGGACCATGCGTTTGGTGCAAGGTCAGTTATGTACATATACTTATATTTTTTAATTTTTATTGTTACACTTATTTTAGTTTGCTTGGAAACGTTACACAGTTTATTATTTTTCCAATAGGTGGTGCGTTCCTTTGAGCCTTTCTGGGGTACCGGCTCATACTATCACTGCCTACCGAGATCAATTTTCAGCTCTTACTACACCTAATCATGTAAGAGCTCGGATTATTTTGGACTTTTGGCACCTGGTTTTTTTTTTTGGTCTTTTTCAAGACTGTTTTCAATTCCTTAAAGACAATTGGATTTTTTTTTCCTTTTTCAGAACTGTTTTTTTTTTTATTTTCAAATCTGGACATTTTGTTTTTTAAACCTGGATTTATTTTTTATTTTTTCAGGACTGTTTTTTTTTTTAATTTTCAAATCTAGACATTTTGTTTTTTAAACCTGGATTTATTTTTTATTTTTTCAAGACTTTAATTCCTTCAAGACAATTAGATTTTTTTCCCCTTTTTCAACACTGTTTTTTTTCATTTTTTCAAATCTGGACATTTTGTTTTTCACTGCTGGATTTTTTTTTGATTTTTTCAGGACTATTTTTCAAATCTTTCAAGATGATTGGATTTTTTTCCCCTTTTTCAGAACTTTTTTTTTCCAATTTTTCAAATCTGGACATTGCAACACTTTTATTCTGTTTTTTTAATTAATTTGTCAGTTCACTTGGATGCCTTATGCTAAATACCTCCCTAAGCTTGTTGATTCTTGTACACGGGGTCAAAAATGTTTGCAATAAAAAACGTGATTGATTTGTTTTGATGTCACGGAACCACATCAACCCGATCGTGTCCTGCGACAATTTGGACAAATCCAAACTATCCCAGAACCACCCTTGATTGCCAACAAGACTCAATGGGAAAAAATACATCGTTATGGTAAGACTGGATATCATGGGACTAATTGGATGGATAAGAATCGTGAATACATTGACTCTTGGGATGACAGATTGAGCTCCATTGAGGAAGGCCCATCATCTAATGGGTTACCTTTAGCCACTGATGATTATCTTCTGTGGTATCAATCCAGGACCGTTAGATTCAGTACGGATCCTAGTAAATATGACCAAAGGGTGGAGGGGTTTCTTTAACAATCAGATCGGGCAAAATTATATGAAAGTTTTCCTCATACCCTTCTTTATTGTAATTCTCAACTGCCATTTCCAGTAGATTACTGTTATTTTGTATTCTTTTTAGTTATTTTATAGTTTTTTCTCTTTGCAAAATTCTAGAAGGGCACTTTGAATGACATTGTCAAGAAGGTCGAAACGTACAAGGCTGAGAAATGTTGTTCAAATGCGACATGTGAGGAATTTTCTGATTCAATCTCTGCTTTGGCTGAGAATGCCTTGTCGATTGTCCTGACAGAGATGCCTACTTTGTATCCAAGCCAAGTGGTTCTCCAAATTCAACCTAAAAGACCCATAACAGTTGCTAAACATCGCAGGGCTAATATCCCTAAGGCTGGAATTGGAGGAAGAAAGAAAGTAGTAGAATCCAATGAGTTCTTTGCAAACTTGTTTCAAACTCCGTCTCCCCAGGAATAAACTATGTTTACTGGGGAACAAACTATGTTTACTATGGAGCAGGAACAAACTACTACGGAGCAAGGTATTGAGATTGAGGTGACTCCAACTATAGAGCAAGATGCTGAGTTTCAGGCATCCCAAACTTTGCAGTAATCCAGCCTACCTTTGGCAAAAAGAAAACAGGATCGGAAATGCAGGCCATCTAAAAAGTATACACCTTCTAGGTTTACGCCGCCATTGCCGGAGGAGTAATTTCTTTTTAGGTTGTATTTCGTAGTTTTGAACTGTTTTGGACATGATTTGGGGATAATTCCATGATTTAGACATGGATTAGTTGCTGGAATTTTTGTGGTTGTGATTTGAACTAAATACTTTTGCTGCTTGTTTCTATTTGAATGAAGCTTTGGTTCTATTTATTGGTGTTGCACAAGTTGCTGCTTGTTTCTGTTTGAATGGAGATTTGGTTCTGTTTATTGGTATTGCACAGGTTGGTGAGTTTTAGGCTTCACTTTTTTTTTTCAAACATTTCAAGTTAAAAACGGAAAACCAAATTCCGTTTATTATCTATGAAAATTATTTCCCGGTATTATTATTATACGATTTTTTTTAATTCATGAATTTTATTAAAACGGAAAATGGTTTTTCGTTTTTGTCATAATCATCCAGTCAAAACAATAAGTACTCTTAATTATATTATAACCGGTAAATGAAATTCCGTTTTTATTACTGTAGTTCTTAAAAACGGAATTTGGTTTTCCAGGAATGTTATTTCCTGACCACTCCTTTTGATCCTTGTATTTCAGGCCACCAGTGGTACAAACACAATATTTTGGTAAATGATTCGCCGCCAACCTCGCCACCATCACCGTCGCCGTGATAGCCAAAGGCAGTACCAGCCTCTTCTTTTTAATCCCTACATCCCGATCTACTTCCAACTCACTATATACTCATCAACAATTATTCCTAATTAGATTGCTGCTGGGAACATTAATTAGCAACTCAGATCTAACTTTGGAGAAGTACTTTATTTCTGTTTTTCGAATTTTTTCTCCTACACTAACAAATTAGCAAATTTATTGGAAGCTGCCTTACTTCTCTCCTTACACATTTGGCTATCCAAATCAGATTAATGATTTCGTTTGCCTATTGTCTGAGTGAATAGCAAGGGGAGGAGTGAAATTATCGCTTTTTGCAACTTCTTCTCTTTCCTCTCATTTTCTCTCTTTTTTTTTGCTCTATAATTTAATGATAAATTAACATGAAAGATCACATATATGAAATTTTGACATGGAGTTGGATGATTTGATCAGTGCCGGTGGTAGAAAGCTTTTTTTTTTTTCTTTTCTTTTTGTAATTCTGTGATTTTACTCTTCAGACTGAAATCTCCTTTTTCAGTCTATTTATTTGTGTTCGTTAATAGTAACTGAAAGGAACTAATGGTTTAATGTTTGATCCGTGAATCTGATTGAATTTAAAATAAAGGAGATTTTTGCAGAGGTGGCGAAGTTGGGTGTCATTATAAGTGGTGGTGGTTCTTGGTGCGCAGTGGTGATGAGGAGGCACTTCTCAGGTGAAGAAGAGGAGTGGACGGGAAAGAGGTGTTTAATTTTTTATTTTTGATAAGAATGGTAAAAATATATTCTTTTTTTTTTTCCAATTCATATGCTCAACCAAACGTCACTATGAATTTGTGAATTCTTAATTATTCGAATCCATTCCCTCATCATTCAAATCCGTTTCCTGAATCCGTTTCCAGCTGACAAAACAAACGCCTCTTTAGTTCTGAAGGGATACAAGAAATCACCAACCTGGGCTCAGCTCTTGCAGCTAAATGCTGTGTCGCACTCTTTTCTCTGCAGTCAGAAGAAGTATTTCTTCCTTCTTTTTGTTGGCTCGAGACCCAGTAATTAATTAAATTTGATCGAGCAAACACTGCACAGTCTAATGAGTTTTAGGTAACAGGAGACAACAAAGTTCAAATTCTCTGTTTTAAGAAAACAAACCAAAAGTGTTGAATCTCTCAATTGTCCTCTCACTCATTAGTAAGCAGCTTCAGCCAGAAAAATCATTGAAATCATGGGTGTTGAGTCTATTGACTTTTAGTACTTCGAATCCCACCTGCCTAGTTTTGAACTCGCAGATGCTGACGACAAATTTAATTTTTTTTTTTTTTATAAAAAAAACCCCAGTTTTTAGTAACTGTGGATGATTACTTATCATTCATCATCACTGCACTATGAAGTATGAATACATTTTAATAAATTGGTAAAAAAGGAACTGATTCAAACAGAATAAATAATCTCGAGAATCTCTTTATATTCATTATTACACGCCAATAACACCATCAGGAAATGGAAATGCAGAAAACATAAGAGTCGTAAACGATCTTAAATGTATATACGAGAATCCTAATCTGATAATGATCGGTTTTGAGTTTCAGAGAATGGTGCAGATTCCGCCACCAAAATCATAGGTCTCAGTGATGATCACTTGGCATTGTGGGCAACAATGAGGCAGGGGAAGCTCTGGTTTCTTCTCCTCTGCTTTCTTTTCCTCTGGTTTTTCCGGTGGTCCGACGCTGATCATCTCCACATGTTTTCCAGTCTTTCTGACTTTTCTTGTCACAGTCACCGGATCAACCTCGCCGACGATGGTTAACATGCCTTTTTCAGCATCAATCGTGATTTCGTTCACCCCTGTAGCAATATACATTACCCTCAAATTTTGGGTCCCATTAACATTTTGAAGCTAAAAATTATCTTGTAAATTTCATCTTGAGAAATTGAACCCTGATCATCGAATGAAGAAGACAAGAAAAGCCATGTAGTATAGAATTACAAACCTTCAAGTTTGGCCACAGCTTTTAGGACAATTGTCTTGCATTTGCTGCAGTTGAAGCTAACCTTGAGCTCGATTTTCTGCAATGCCAAATCCAAAAAAAAAAAGAAAAAAAAATGATTCAAATAATATTATTATTGACACAAATGGATCAACCCCTTTATGCAGCTAAAAAGAAAGCTTAGGTACAATCAAGCATATACCTTCATAGCTGATCAGCAAGTTTTATTTTTTTGGCTTCAATGTACAAAATGCTTGAGAAATATTTTGGGTAGCTTTTTATATGGATTTACAATCTGGTGTATATGCCTATTGATGAGCGATCTAAGTGAGATCAGCACAAAAGGGAGGGAGAGAGAACAGAGGACTTAAAAGCAGCGGAAAAAAAAAACAGAAAAGAAAGACTAGCTTATTTTACTAGAGTAGAATTGTAGATTGGAATTGAATTTGGCAAATGATCATATATTGTTGGTGTCGAAGAATATTATGGCTGGTGTCACAAAGTTGTTTTTTTGACCAAAAAATTATACTGTCCCAAAATTATTGTCCAATTTAATATTTCACTTTTAGTACAATTTGAAATAAAAATGAAAACTCAGACTAGATAATAATTATGGGACGGAAGGAAGGGAGTACACTACTAGTAAATGTGGTATCTGGATTGAAGCAGCAAGCAAAAGACTCTGTCCAAAAAGTGTTAAAAATTTTCCCAACTTGTGAGGAAAGGTTATGTAATCTTTCTTTTCTCCCTCAAGAAAAGAACAATAATTTGATATTTCTTACATGAACATGTTCAAATTACCTGTTGTAGCAGGTGACATTGGACTTTTAAAAATCTTTGGACATCATGTGGCAGAGTCGAACAAACTTGATTAATTGAACCCTGATTTTTGCTATTGTAAAAGTATTACCCCTTCTATTCTAAAATTATTATTGTGCACCTTGTATTTTTAATTTGTAATATAATTTGAACTAAAATAAAAACTCCAATTAAACAATCATTTCCGGATGATTAGAGTATTTCGTGACACAAACTTGAAATTGATCAGTTTGCTAACAAACTATACTAATTAACCTGAATTAGTTCTGACATCCATGACATTAACTTTGAACCCTTTTGTCCAAATCTTGTCTTGAACTTGAAACAAATATGAAAGATTTGAAGAGAGTTGGTTTTTTTTTTAAAAAAAAAAAAAAAAGTTTGTTAAAATTTGTCAAATGCTTACAGAGAAGCAAAGAAAATTATGCGACAAACTTGCTAATTATATCAGGACTAGCACACATTTAAACTACGTTAAAACCATGTGAATCACTTGAGAGAGTTAAACCGTGATTTTATCATTTGAAAGGGCCGCCCGACCTTTTGGTCGGGCCAAGCATCTAGTTATGTGTTACGTATGTAATATGTTGAACGTAATTTTAGTTGACCTACCTTTCCGAAAAGAAAAAGAAGTCTGGTATTCAACTGTGTTCGACAAAATTAATTATTTAAGCAATTGGGCTGGGAAGATAAATTTTTCCTATTAACTTTGGAAAGTAAAAAACTAAAAGAAAAAAGAGAGAAAAAATGGTACTCCTGAAATGGTAAAAGCTTTGATAATAACCATCACGCTGGCGTAACGTTCCTGATGCAAGTTGGTAAGGGTACATAAGAATGAAGAATTTTCCATAGTTTTGGTTAGTTGACTTAAACATTTTTAATTTTCATATGTACGATTAATACTATAATTAATTTCCATTTGCACCAAACTAGGTGGCTTTATTTGCAATATATTGTACTAATAGAACGGGAAAAAAAAAACAATAATATGAGTTCTTAGAGCCAGTCGATTGACTAAGTTCCTCCCCATTACTTTAATAGATTGTAGTCTAGGTCAAGTCTTATTCAAAAATATTTCTTAGTCATATAGCGGATTTTATAGTTTTTCTAATTCCATTGTCTTATTTTAATGATTTACTTTTTTGAAGCAGTATTTTTTTATTCTTCCAAACATTATTGTTACATCATTCCGAAGGGATTCTTTGTATAATTGCTAAAATTATCTCTTCACTTGAATTGAGAATATGTTTTCCTTTCTTTTCCATTTTTGGTATCATGTTGCGACTCTTATTATATCCGGGTGATAAAAAAAATAAATGTTACACTAATGTAGCAAGTAAAATTTGATTATTTTCAAGAATTTTATATAGATGAAAAAACAGGGGATAAAAGTTCTTAAACAAAGTTAAAGAATAATAAGGTCAAAAACTTTTCATTGAAATTGAATTCGCCATGCAATTTACTTTATATACAATGAATCTAATATTATTGATGATCCCACCAACATTGGATGGAACCAACTTTCTTTCCTTTTCCAACATTCATTAGATTATCTAGAAAGAAAAATCTGTTGCCCTTAGTTTTCTTTTAAAAAGAAATACAAGTATATTAGTTAAGAAGTACTTAAATTATTACATTGCATTTTATGGAATGCTAAATTATGTAATTCTACGACATCATGCCTATTCACTTTAATCAATGAGCAAGACTGAAATAAAGAAATACAAGTAACTAACAAAGAAATCACCTCCTAGGCCTCAGAAAGTATTAAAAGAGACCCTAAATCTCCAGTCAAAGATTTATGGTCCGTATAAACTTAAAGACGAGTGATCTCTAAATGTAATGTCTCCTTCAATTTTCTACTTACGAACAACGATGAGTGTTGCTGCCACCTAAATTATAACATTGTTATGTCCCTCACCACCAATAACCAATGTAAAGAATTTAGTACAGATTATATCTTGCACTAACATTAAACATATCTAAATCATAGAGGGGAGAAAAAACTTAATTCATCTTTATCGTTTGGACAAATTTGAAAATTTTATGACATATGCAAGACAGTAAATAAAAACAAAATTGATTTTTAGTTTAGGCTGCATTCTCAACTCCAAAATGGTAATGGACTAGACAAAATGATAGTAGTACAGAATCTTGGGGCTTATTTTGAATTGCATCGATCCATTAAACGGTGATTTCCCAGCTCAAATGATGGATTTTGTTCGATACCTGTGCAGGCCTTTTAGTGTTTGAGCCAGGCCCGATAAATAAACTGGTAAAGCCGAAATCCCATGATAGCTGTTTGTTACGCAAAAGCATGATCACTGCCTCCAAATCTAAGGACAAATCAGTATTTTGGGTTGAATTATCTATGCATGGCCTCCGTTCATTAATTTCTTATTTTAGAAGAAACAGCCTCAAGTCTGAAAATAATTATCAAATTTATACCAGAAAAGATAACACTCTAACCACTAGATTATTAAATTTATATATTTTCTTATATGATAGACATAACAATCACTTTAAGATACATACTGTTAAAAAATATTTGAAAGTATGGTAATGTATACGAAGAAATTCCAAATTTTATTATCTTTTCTGGTTACATCATAACATTCGTAGTGTTATTTTTAATTTTCATTTCAGCGTCTTAACTCAATTTCTTCATCTTGATATAGAATGCTATCCACATTTTGGTATACTGTGGGAATTTCTTTTAGGATATATGGAGTAACTAAAATGTTTGTTAGGTAATTTTGTCTTTGAAAAAGGATTTACCTGGCTTCAATCGGAATTGATCTCCACAGTGACTTCTGAACCTAATGTATGATATAAAAAGAGAAAAGAGAAAAAGAAGAAGGTTGTGTACACTTATCTTTGTTTGTGATTAATTATTTACTATTAGTACGTAATAAGGTTTAATTACTCCTTTTCAAAAAAAAAAAAAGAAAAGAAAAAAAGAAGAAGAAGAACTAATTACTTGCTATAAGGCTGCTCTTAATTACTCCTTCAAGACTTTCTCCATCAATTAAAATGGTATTTTAATATTTTTCTCTATTATGTTTCTTGTACTAAAAAATGACAACAAGCAGATACTAATTATAGGACAGAGTGGCCTAAAAGAACATTTCACGTTTTGACTTTGATCTGCATCCATTGAAATGTCTAAATCCATTTCGGTACCACATGATTATCATAATATGCGGAATTGAAATGCATTGGTTTGGAGTAGTTTTTTACAAGCACCTATGCTATCTATTTTAGGAAGTACATACTTTTTTGCCTCAAAATCATAATTACAATTTTTTTAAAAAAATTGTTGTATTGTTTATTGGAAAAGAACGACAAGTCATTGTGTACGCGGCTCTTTTTTTACAAATAATTTTATACGTTAATAAATATTTTTATCCTACAAAATTAGTCTACTATTATTATACCCAGTGGCGGAGCCAAAATTTTGGGATAGGCGGTGCGAAATTAAACTAACCGATTAAGTACTTAGTACTTCACAAAATAAAAATTTTTATAAGAAAATACCAAAATCCTTTTTTTTCCTCATTCAAAAATGTATAATAAATTATTTCGAAGTACGTAGTTTACATATTTTCGACATCAAAATTAACGGTACATGGCTTAAATATATAGCCTAGGGTGTATTTTAGATCAGGTAAATTTAGGGAAACAATTTCTTAATTTAATAAGTTTTATATACAAGAGAAAGCTAGTTACTTTTATTTACACTACATTAAATTCACTACAAGAAAATTTTAGTATAATTAACGGGAATTACATAAATTTGTAATTCACTATTGTTTGTTTGAAAATATATGATACTTGATGAATTTAAATTATTATATCAAGTTCGTGTTGATGTGAGTTCTTAGTTGAATTTCATATTTTTGTTATTATTATAATTGTTTTGGGCCTTGACTTTTACTCTTCTATTGTTAGCACGGGATTTTACATTACTATCAATTATCGTGAGAAAAACTAAACTTAATAATAAGTTTTGTAAAAGTTTTGCTCTTTCATTTTTTTTTACCTTCAGATTTACATGTTCGAAGATAGAAAAGATCATTGTCTTAGATTTTTGTATCAAATTTAATTAAATTATTATAGTCAGAAAAATTTTAAAGGGGGTGCGAAATTGAACTAGTTAATTTTTTTGCTCAATAATTAATCAAAAAAATGGAAGCCGAGGGGCTGCCGCCGTACCAGCTGGCTACCCCCTGCCTCCGCCCCTAATTATACTATTTTATTTTCACAAATTGAATTATATTTTTAAGATGGAAGGTGTATTTTTCGCATCTGAATAATAACGTCTAAAATTTTAACACGTCTGAAAGTTTGAACAATGATTTTATGTTTCTTTCAATTGTGAGGACATTTTGTTCATTTTTTCCCCCTTCTCATCAATACCATTAAGGAGTGATCCTCCACTTACCTAAAATACGTTTAGGTAATCGAGAAACTCTAACAAATACTCCTTCTCTATCGAGACTTTTAGAATCATGATATTCAACAAATTGAACAAAGGGTCAAATGAAAATAGAACATTTTAGATGAACACCTTTGTACATTTTCTAAGTTGAAAAGGCCCCAATTTTTTCCAACCTAATAAAATTGATCATTCATGCGTTTTTCTAGGTTGACAAGTGCACCTCTTCTAACTGCGTAGTGATAGACATATATATCAATTATCTTTGTGCTTAAGTATTTAAATACCTGTTGAGTCTTCAATCGATGTAATAGACTTTGGTGTAATTTCTTTTTCTATGTAAAATACTGGGTCTTTGTAATACTAGTATCAATCTTGACAATTCTTTCTCTCTAGAAACACACACACACACACACACCAGATTTATTTAATTAATTACAAAAATGTTAGTCAATCTTTATTGTTTTTGGGGGGTATAAAAGATATCCATGGCAGCAAGATCCACGCCTTCGAAAGAATTAATTAGTCATAGTTAAATGGATATAACTTACTCCCTCCATTCCAAAATAAGTGTCGTCCTACACTTTGCACATAATTTAAGAAACTCTTAAATAGGATAATAAAATTGCTTGAATATCCTCAACCAACCCCATTATAAAATTGTCCGCCAATAGCATCAACTCTTCTGAGGGTAATTTTGAAAACTTTTGACAAAAAATGCATTGAAATGTGAGAACGACACTTATTTTGGAATTTCTCCATTTTGCTAAAACGACAATTATTTTGGAATGGAGGGAGTACTACTAGTGACTAAACCCACATCTTCAACTCTCAATTACTTTATGAATTTAACAATGTCAAAAGGTAGATATTAATTTTAAAATAAACGATTATTAATGGCATACCAAAAAAAAAAAATTCAACAGTTGCATATTAATTATTCTCTAGGATAACTAAGAACTATGCGACTAATTATTAAATTATCTTAATTACTTTATTAGTTAATTAATTTATATAAATAATTCATTATTAATGTTGACAATCAAAATTAAAGCGGGACGTTTTTGTTTAATCAATTTGATTTTGGTTAGATTTGAACTGGTAGTCATGCCTAGTGCAAAAAAGAAATCAACTTATCTTAATTATTTTATTAGTTAATTAATTAATTTATGTGTTGAAGTTTTGAATAAGGGTTGATTTGGCAATGCCCAAGTGGAGGTTAATATTTGACGTGCAGATAAGGGGGCTGCGAAAATTTGGCTACATATGTAGTACAACTACAATTGCAGTTTAAGGGTTAGGTTATGACTTATAGCAGCCCCCTAACTAAACTAACTTTTAGGTTCAGTAAATTACGAGCTTAATCAAAATAATCTAATCTTAATAATTCTTTTAAAATAATAAAAATGATGATCAGTAGTTGTTCCAGGCTTGTTAATCCTCCGTGCATAACTTGGAATATGTTGTTATTCCATAAAATGCAATATTACCGCAATGTCTTGGTCTTGATCTCATTTGTTGTATCGTTAAAAAGTTTATCAGATACTCCCTCCGTCCCATAATTATTGTCCAGTTTGAGATTTCACTTCTAGTTCTAATTGTACTAAAAATGAAATCTCAAACTGGACAATAATTTTAGGACAGAGGGAGTACTAATTTATCATTTCCCCTTACATTATAATTAATATCTGATGTACATATCATATGTAAGGTTATTGAACATAAGATGTAGAATTTAGTAAATTTCTTTTTTAGAAATGTAACTATCTTATGAATCTAGAAACCTTTTAAGCAGGTTTGGTTTGATTGATATTGAATTTTTTTTAGTAAAATAAATAAATGAACTAATAAAAATGCAGGTCATTGTTATAACTTTAGTTGGTAAAAAATAATATTTGGACTAATTAGAAAGGGCCCAAAAAGAAGGGAAAAAAAAACACCACCAAACAATGACCTAATCGTTCCATGCAAGGCACTCTGGATCTGGAATACCAACTCTCTTTGAAGACACATATGCACACATTGCTTTGATCATTTTCACCGTCACCTCCATAATTATTTTTTTATTCTGGATTTGGTACTACATGACAACTATGTCCTTGTAATTCCTCAAATCAATTTACATAAACCAGACATTTAATTTTAACAACCATAGCATTTATCCTTTTTTTTTTTTCTGCCTTTTAACTTGTGTTCATCCAATTAATCCTATTAATACGGCAAAAAAGTTAAGAATAAAATCCTATGATGAAAAATAGCAATGTTCAAATTTATTTCTTGGTAGGACGTATATGTCTTATGGAAATGGGAATTTATTTCATGCACACGAAAAGAAGAGGAAATGTATTTCTGTAGGTCCTAATTATAAAGTACAAATTTAAAATAATTTTAATATTAATTTGTGTCTTATAATTATGACCGGAGTATACTAATTAATATTGATGCATGATGGTACACATCCCCGATTGGTTTCCATCTTTTGATCTTTTGATTTCTTAGCTTTCTGGAATTCCTCATTAAAATTGCAGATGTATTAATGTCTTACTTTGAAGTAAACCACAGTTGATCTAGAGTTCTACACACATAACATCGTGAAGACCAGATGCTGAAAAGTGTTCTTGAAGAGAATAAAACCTTTTAAATTTGAAGAGAACGTCTCATTTTCACTTTCCTGAGAGAAAAAACTTCCCATCTGGGGATGGCGGCACTAAAAAAAAAATGATAAAAATGATAATAATTGTAATAATAATAAAAAAAAATTGTTTTTCTTATTTTGTTTAGATTACAACAAGCTTTGAGGAAGATGCTTCCCAATATGGCAATATTTCAAAATTGTTAACCCTTATTGCATTTAAATAATGAAAAAGAAAAAAGTGGTCTTTTTAGAAATTACATGATATAATTGGAGTAACATTGCTTCTGCATTGATGATTGATGCATTCATAAAGGCATCATTTACACAAACTTGATGGACACATGTAATACAACAACTATACTTTGCACCAATATAATCCCCCTAGAAGCTGTTTTTAGTTTTTTTCTTTTTCCCCCTTTACCCTACCTCACCCAAACAAAGTGCAACAATCTAGTTATTGAACAATCATTGCAAATGGCTACTTTCTCCTTTTTCTTATTTTTTACTGTTTCCCGTACAAAAACTGGACGATCATTTTGGAACAGAGAGATTACATAATTTTTTATTATCTAAGCAAAATAACTACTAGATGATTGCTTCCTTCCTTGATTAAATAATAAGCAAAATGTAGTTATTATTGAGAAAATATTGGGATTAGTTAGTCAAACTCAAACATGGCCAAAATTGATGCCAAATGAAGTGTCACCAAAGGGACCCCTAAATTATCCTCTTTTTTTTTTTTTTTTAAAAAAAAAGAAGAAACCCAAAATATTTAATGATTTTGCCCTTAATCTTTGCCTTTAAGAACTTCAGCCAGCCCATTTCTCTCTTTCTTTATTCTTTCCAGTTTCCATTGTTTTTTTTTTTTTTTTTCCCTTCATTTCACAATTCACGTCAACGACTCTCTCACCCCTGCCTCTTGATTCAAGACTCCTCAACTTCCTCTGTTTCAGACTTCCTAGAAGATTGATTCAATCCCCTCCAACCTTATAAATAAGCTCCTCATTTTGGTTCTTCCATAGCCCAAAACTTCCTCTCTTCTGTGCTCTGTTTTTTTCAACTGCTCAATTTGGTTATCATTCCTAGCTTTTTGGCTTCAAAAAAGAAGAGACCTTTTTAGTTTTGTTCTGTAACAAACTTTCAGTATGGCTGCTCTGGGTGAGAAGTTTCTGATGATAATGCTTCTGGGATTTGTAGCCATTAGCTTCAACAACCTGGTTTCTGCTTCAGATCCGGACATGCTTCAAGATATCTGCGTTGCTGATACTAAAGGTACTAACTTTGACTCTGCTGTCTGAAACCTTTAATCTTCTTCTTGTACTTTGTTTTGTTTTTATTTTGTTTTTTTTTTTTGGTAATAAATTTCTTGTGGGTTTGAATTAATTGTTCATAATTGTTTTTTCTTGATGGCAAGCATTATGAAGGAAGGGTCTTTGGTTGTTGTTGTTGTTGGTTGAATTAATGTCTCTGCTTGTCTTTAATGTCTTCCACTTTTCTCATGTTTTTTTTTTGGTCATTCTTCCTGTCTTTAATAATGGTCATGAGAATGGTTCAAACTTAAAATCAAATCACCAATTAGAGAGGATAGTTCAATCTCCAATGACGTTTCTTAGCAGCCAACTTGGAGTCAAAAATTCATGTACCTATTTAATTATGTTCACAAGTACAACTTGTTTGCCAAATCAACATCAATGACGCTTGTACTATTATCTCATTATTTGAGGTCGACTATATGGATCTTCGTCTAATATAAGATAAAACTGACAATTAGAGACAAGTGAAATATTGCTCCTCCATTATGTTTGGTCACATAATGTATGATGAATGCAGTTAGCTTGCAAAAACAGGATTAGTAGTATCTCAACATCATGACATTACTTACCATCTTAATCATTCAAGAAAAACCTTCCTTATTGATGAAGATTGAATGAATGTAGTTTAATTACATTTTACTGAAATCATAGTGTTTTGGTGTGTTGATGATCATTGATCAACAACAGGTAAACCCAAGGTGAATGGATTCATATGCAAGGATAATGTAACAGCTGATGACTTCTTCACAGTAGCCCTTGTCAACCCTGGTTCCACCAACAATACCCTGGGTTCAATGGTAACTCCAGCAAATGTGAACCAAATCCCTGGCCTCAACACCTTAGGAGTCTCCATGGCCCGGATTGACTACGCTCCCGGGGGCATTAACCCGCCTCACACCCACCCAAGAGCCACCGAAATCATCTTTGTTCTTGAAGGTGAATTGGAAGTTGGGTTCATCACCACAGAGAGAGTTTTGTTCACCAAGACCATTAAGAAAGGTGAAGTGTTCACATTCCCTAGAGGCCTAATCCATTTCCAGAAGAACAATGGCAAGTACCCGGCAGCCGTGATCGCCGGATTCAACAGCCAGCTTCCGGGAACACAACAGGTTGCAACTGCATTGTTTGCAGCTACTCCACCAGTTCCTGACAATGTTTTGACCATCACATTCCAAGTTGGTACCAAAGAAATTGAGAAGATCAAGTCCAGGCTTGCACCCAAGAAGTAGATGATCCAACTCCTCATACACTTTGAATAACAACAGCTAAGACATTCTGGGGTCTAATTCGTGTTTGATTGGCTGAACATTTCCCACATTACACACACACAAAAAAAAAAAAAAAAAGGAAGAGGGAACAGAGATTTATTGATCATTTGGTTTCATATTCACACTTTGTTGTTCTATTTTCTTCTTGCTTTTTTTAATTAGTGTCCAATGAGAAGATCTCATGTTGTTGTAAGTTATATGGTTTTGGTGTCCCTCTTCATCATTCCAATAAACTGTGGAATTGTGTTCTCATTTATTATTATTTTTTTTGGGGTCCCATTTGTTGTTTTATAGTTCTGTCATCGTCTTTCATTAGTAAGACAAGTACAGTTATTCATAAATGTTAGTATAAACTCTAATCTTAAACTAACAAGACAAACTAATATACAGTATTACCTCGTCCCAAAATAATTGTTCCAATTGAACAATAATTTTAGAATGGAGGAAGTAATAAATAAGATAAGATCGATTGCACCTCTTATGATTTGAGGGATATTCCCAAGTATGATACCCTGGTGGCATTTGACTAAGAATACAATATCAAAATTGTTCTTGCTACGAGACATAGTATTATTGATCAAGTCAAATATTATCCCAATTAGGTGACTAATTATTCATTTATTCTTAGTTGTTGGAATTGGACACCAATTAAGAATGACAAGTAACTTAAACAGAAAAGTCATATTAATTATGATGACTTACTTAGGCTTACCTCAATCAAGTGCTGGATTTGTTGAGGTTGTTTGTTGTCCCAAGCAATTACCAAAAGACAGAAATCAACATTAGACTATTGTTTGTTTCTTTTCTAACAACTGTAATAAGTTTTAAGGCAAAAAAGGGTGTTAATTTTTTGCCCAGATACTTAGAAGCAAATTCAAGAATGCTGAAATGAGTTTACATTTTTACATGTATAGCTGCTTTGAAGCCACTTCATCAACTTTTGTAATAATTGATTTATACCATCATGATTATTTGTAGTATTATTCCCTTTTTTTTTTTTTTTTTTGAGCTCATAAGCAAACCAATCTTCAAGGAATAAGCAAACCATGAATGGTGTGTGGATTATAATTAAATGGTTGCCGCACGATCACTGCATAATATTCGATCAGAAAATTATTAAATAGAAGAGTAGTTATATAGTGGGTAAAAATATTTAATGATATGAGGTAGAAACTAACATGCACCTGATCGCAATTTGCCGCTACTTCATTTCATCAAATGCATCAAGTTGTGGGTGCATCATCTACATTTATTGTCTTTTTGATTTTCTTCTAATTCCATGTCAAGTTAAATGTTCAAAGCTTGCGCTTAGAGTCTACCAATTCCTGAATACAAGCGAAAGCGAAACAAATACAAGTCTTGATTTTACTTAGGAATTACACAAACGTGCGACACAGGGTTCAACCTTTGGTCCCAAGATGTGGTCGTCAGTTACTTTCATCCAGATCCTACCATTCCCAGTTTCTTCCACACGGGTAAGCCTTACATCGTAGCTTTATTAAAATTATCAGAATTTTAGGTGTTCTTTATACATTATGCTACCAAAATCATCGCCTCGACTACTTTGAGTTGGAGCTGAGTAAGTTTCGTAATAGGAAGTAAATATCTGTAAGGTTCGAATCGAGAAAGTTCCCTTTTGGGGAAGTAAACATCCTTTTTCAAGGGCGCAGTAGGTTCTCCCACATTTGCGCAAAGATAAAAGTTCATCCAACTCACTACCACACCGACTATATCAGGGCATCTCTGAGGAGGACTTGTTCAAAAGTTTAATAAAGGTTTATATCTCAAACCAAAGTCAAGACTGGCTGCCGAAAAGCTTGTGACCGAAGGATTGAATCGACAAGGAAACTTACCAAAAGCTAAAAACCCAAAAGGGAAATCCGAAACCATCTCAAATCCTTCCACAGGTTCATAAATTAGGCAAAAGCTAGAGCGACAGTAGCAATTGATGAAAGTTAGAGAATCCTGAAGTTAAATCTCGATTGTCATGTGCATTGAACAAGGGCAAAATACATGTCGCAATTATCGTCTACAATTGCACAAAATATTAATACACAAAAAAAGATGTTTGAATTATGTGTTTTTGAACTTCATTACTGACGTCTGTTTGCCATCTGGGATAGCAAACAGAACTATGGGCTTGGATGTTCTTATCAAGGGGACATCGCATCTGTAGTACCCTTTTCTCTCCAGCTGAATTATGTCACCACGCTGCAAGTTCCTCATGTTGGAGTCCCCAAGTGCAGCGGTCTCCATTTTGGTGCATGGATTGACAACATCCACAAAATCCTCATCCTCCTCGAGCTAAAATTCAAAATCAAACGGAACAGAAACTCAAGTCCAGCTACAGTTCAGTGAAAATTCAGCAAAACTATTCAAGCAGGATATTAAAGAAATTAAGCACGAGTTGATGAAACCACACACAAAAATATGAAACGCACAACATTGAGCTGACATGGGTAGTCTAGAAAACTTAAGACAGAGTAGAAAATGAAGTAGAAGATTATCACAAAGTAAATTGAACTCATGGAAAAATGTTGCATAAAGATCAATCTCTCAGTGGTTATATGATATCAGGTGCTGAAGTACACCATTAATTGGATGCCCATCTGAAAAGGCTGCACAATGCTAATGCAAGAACCAGAGGGTTTTAGAGCGGGAGAAATGAAGACAATGCATAAAACATTTTCTTGCTTTGTTTTGTTTAGTTTTGGGGGAGTAAAATTGTTGAAGTAAATCACAACCCGAGGAATACAAGAGCAAACTTGATTCACGATCCCTCGGATTTGTCTTCAGAAATTGAAGGCCTAATATGCTAAAATCTCCATCCCCAGTAATTATATATGGCATGCTAGAGTATGATACAAATGCAATTTTTCCGGGGACATGAATATTCAGAACATATACTTGCAAATTCCCAAGCCAACAATACAATATAACAAGAAGACCTGATGTCATTAGTAAGAACAGCGTACTTGGTAATACATTTTAGTTTTTATCCAAGGAAAAGGTTTAGATACCACATAATCGAATGGATTTAACGAGTTCTTACCTTCTTCTTTGTGATCAAGTAATCAAAATCAACCAATGAGAGAGTAACAAGCTCGTTGCTATCTGGCAACCATGTCAGCTTCAACTTTGTGGTCTTAACAGACCCCTCAAGATGCAAAACCCCGGTAAGTTGGGTCACATAGCCCTCCTGATCCTTCTCAATCTGGTTTATCACGGCATTTCCCCAATCCATCAAGGTCACTTCCTCATTGGCGGAGATCAATTGTGCATCCTCTTGTTCAATCCATATTCTCCTCATGTAAGTAGTAGCTTTGTCACCTGCACCTTCAAACTTTTTATGCTTAGGTATGATCCTGACAAAAGAATCCTCGGGGCCATTTGTCAGTGTCAACAAAACTCTTCTGTGTTCAGTAATTGCCGTATGCCTGGGACACACTGGATCGATAATTTTTTTATTGATGGCCCAAAGTTTATCCCATTCCATAAGATTGAGATTCTTTGACGCCCCCTGAAAGTTTTCCAGAAACAGATTGTGTTAGGCATAAAATAGCTTCATATGGTGCATTAGATCACATAATAAACCATTTCTTCCTATGTACACCATTCCAAGCCCCTCACTAGCAGTACAATATGCTGAGCCAATAATGATAAGCATAAGCAAGCATCAAGACATTAAGAATAAAAACCCACAAAGATTGTAGATTCGCAGCAGAAAACTAAAAATTGTAAACCAAGGAAGCTGCATTATCAACAGCTAATATATGGGACCCATGGAAATTGACGCCATTTTAACTTGGACATACTATTGCAGTATAACTATTCCTCTTTTACACCACCCCAACCCCCTTCTCCGTTAGTGAAACAAATATGGTGATCTAATACTAATAGGATAAGCATCGGCAAGCATCGAAAGAAAAGATAAAATACATGGTAAAAGTTTGGCAGATAACTAAAAGTTGTAAACCAAGGAAGCAGCATTATCAAAAGCTAATATATGGCACTCATGGAGACTTGGTGTCATTTTAACTTGGACATAGTAGTGCAGTAAAATTCCAATACTGAACTTCGTTACCTGTTCCAGCATGAACTGAATCAATGCTTCGATCTTCAGTCCCCTACGTACTATTCCTTGAACAGTAGGGAAGCGGGGATCATCCCACCCATCAACCTTTCCATTTTGGACAAACCACAGCAACTTACGCTTGCTAAGAAGCGTGTAGACCAAATTCACCCGGCTGAATTCATATATGTGGACCTTTGGAAATCCCATATCCTTCTGAATCCAGTGGTATTGATCATTACGATCATGATACTCACTGGAACGAAGGGCATGCGTGATACCTTCAATAGCATCAACAAAAGGACAGGCAAAATCATATGTGGGGTAGACTTTGTACTTGGAGCCGATCTTGTGATGCGGAGTGAGGTTGCAGCGGTAGTATACTGGATCCCTCAAGGACTTGTTTGGATCCTGCATGTTTAATTTGCCTCTCACACAACATTTCAAACCTTCCTCAGATCCAGAAACCATTTCTTTCCATAATCTAAGGTTCTCCTCCACTGAATTATTTCTACACCGGGATTCTATACCATCCATCCGTTCCTTCTGCATTTGTTCACGAGATGTGTTGTCAACATACGCTTTACCCTGAAGGATCAAATCCTCAGCCTTTTTCATCATCTCAGAAAAATAATCAGATGTATATGTAACAGTCTCATATTTGATCCCCAGCGTATCTATATCTTTTAGAAGATTATCGACAAATTCACTGCTTTCTTTATCAGGATTTGTATCATCAAAGCGTACAATCAGCTTCCCTTCGTACCTTTCGGCAAAATACTTATTTAAGAGAGCCGCTTTTGAGTGGCCAATGTGAAGATAGCCGCTTGGCTCTGGAGCGAAGCGCACCCGTACCTTTCCAACCTCCGCCCCTGGAAGATTTACTTCAAAAGTTTGCCGGGTCCCTCCAATTCCCTTTTCATTTACAGCAGAGTTCCCATTACCGGACTGTGCACTAGAAATCTGTTGCTCTTTGGGTTTTGAAACAGTTTGTGTCCCCAAACCTTTTTTGCTAGTATACATTGCAGTCACTTTGCTCAGAACAGCATCATATTCTGCATGTATCGAATTAAACCATCGAACTAGGTTCTGGTACTTTTTAGAGTTTCGCAAACTTTGCCATCTTTGTCCAGTTCCTGTAAAGAGATTATTCTGAGGACTCATAGATGTATCGAAATAAAATGAAACTTAAAGAAACTAAAGAAAAGTGAAGAAAGACGTGGAAAACTAAATAACATGCTCCACGATATACATGTTCAGTAGAAAACGAAACTGGCATCCAAGAAGCCTCACCTTGGTTAAACCTAAACAAAAACTCACAATTCTTAACTGAGGACACTAATTCAGTGCAGATCAATAAACTTATTTTAACTTTTATCCTCCTTTTGTGATAGTAATTTTGCTTGTAAATCATTAAACTCAAACACTTGAAGGAGTAAAAGCACAAACTAATAGCAAACAAAATGGGTATTATTATGGGTTGAGCAACTCAACGTGACCTTAATTTTCTTTTAATTGACAATTCTTTCTTCACCACCTTAAACAAACAGGTTGAATGAACCTGTTTTTTGAAGTCTTCATGTTCAACATAAAAAATTTACAAACACTACCACATTACAGATCAATCCATTGGAAGAAAAAGATGGAAGGATATGAAAACTGGCCTCAGCAAAAATTCAAAATCTATAAAGAACACATGTCAAGTAGATCTCTCCACTTGAAAATACGAGATGTACACAGCCTGGATCATGATCATTGGCCACTAAGCAAGTCACAAAGAAATCCTAAAGTAGATCCCAAGAATGAGCATCAAGCTAAACAAGGGTGCGATGTGCATAAGAATTATACCTGCAAGAGCTGACCAGATGGCTACATCGGCAATTGACAAATCAACACCAACCAAGAATGTGCGCTGGAGCAGATACCCATCAACATATCCACATGCTCCTTCGAACTCAGAACCAGAAGCGAAAACAGCCGCATATTCTATCCATTGGTCAATCTGGTGGGGGAAAAAGAACCAGGAGAACAAAAAACTAACACAAATCAATACTCATATCCATACAACAAGCAAAAGCAAAGCACAAGAACCATCATATAATAACAATCGGCACCTGGCTAGACTCAACCGCATCCCTATCGTAGAATTTGGGAATGTTTCCTGCACGACCGATGTATCGCAGCAGTACATTTAGTCCTTGAAGCTTCAATCTGTAATTGTTCCAGAGACATTACACAACCAAACGACATTGAATAAACAAATAAATAAATAAATAAATAAAAGAGAAAATACAAATCAAATCATACCCGCTGGGGAGGAGTAGAGTGGGAGGAGAACCGGAAGACAAGGTCGGGTCAGTAGATAACGGCACACCGGCGATTTTGGCCGCCACAATGACGGCGAGAGGTGGACTATCCGCCGGAAAACTAAGCTTCGATTCCATGGTTAGGGTTTTACCAAAACAACGGCGGGGAGAGAGAGGCGATAACTGCGTCAGTGGCGGAAGAAGTTTGTCCGTGGAATTTTGGAGGCAAGGGTTTTACGAGGAATTAACCAATCAGATTGCGAGTTTCATAATTTCATTATGTAAATTTATTGGGGTCTTTTGTAAATATTTAAAAACTTAGACACCAAATCATAATTAAATAAAAAGTTTAAAACCCTTTTGTTTCTTTTGTGTTTCTTAAACCCTTAGCCGCCCCGCTTGAAACTTTACCTGCAATATCCTGGACCTAATAATTCTCCGCCGCTGAAATGGGTTTTCCGTTGGTGGCCGGACGTTCTAAGAAAAAGCAAAAGAAAGAAGCAGGATCTCCTCCGAAAAAGAAAGAGCAACCGAAAATTGTAGAGAGTGATTCTGATGAGGTGAGTGAGAGTGAAGCTGAAGAAGAGCATGAGATTTATGATGATGAAGTGGAGGAGGAGGAGGAGGATGAATTACAACAAGGTAGCGAAGGAGAATCGGATTCCGGTGTTTCCTCAGGGGAGGATGATGACGATGACCCATTAGGTGAAGGCGACTTTCTGGGAGGAAGTTCAGAATTAGGTTAGTCGGTGTTTATTTATCCCTCTGGTTTTTTTTGGTTTACTCATAACAGTTTATTCTATTCATATGAATACGTTTTTTTCTGGTGTGTGTGTGTTTTATCTGCTATAATGCCGTTTTCTGGTATATTTTTTGTAGAAGAGGATTCAGCTGAAGATTCTGATCAGGATGAAGTGGGTGATATTGAGAAGCTGTCGAAAAATATTGATGATGAGGAGAACAGGGTAATTCGTGAAGCGGGTGAGGAACATAAGCGCAACGTTATACAGAAAGATGACGAGTTCAGACTGCCAACCCAGGAGGTTTGGACTTCTTTGTTGATTGTTTTTTATTTTTTTCTTCTATTTTTTGCACATTGGGTTTGTTATAATATATCTTGCTTGCGAAGATTAGTAAAAATTAGTAAATTTGTTGTCTTTTAAAATTTAAATGTAGGAACTTGAAGAAGAAGCTCGCGGGCCACCTGATCTTGAGAATCTCCGGATGAGAATAAATTCAAGTTAGTTTCCTTTCCACTATTGATTTCTGTCCCATTTAATCTCCCCAAGCCGCCTCTTGACCTCCGAAAATGATTGCAGTTGTTGGGGTGCTCTCCAATTTCAGCGAGTTGAGGCAGGGAGGATTGTCACGCAAAGAATATGTAGATCAGCTTAAGATGGATTTAGGTTCATATTATGGATATAATGAGTTTCTTATTGAAACTTTGATGGAGGTGATTTGTTTATTTTCTTTCTTAATTTTTAATCAGAAGATATAGTTGGTCTTCTTTTCCTCATTGTTGATCACTTGCAAGCTCGATGCAGATGTTTCCTGTTGCTGAGCTCATGGAACTTATTGAAGCTTTTGAAAAGCCTCGGCCTATATGTTTACGTGCAAACACCTTGAAAGTAAGTCGAGCTTTGTTTTTCAAATGTATAATTTCTTGTTGTATTTTGCATGCTGTTAAACCATAATTGTGATTTCAACACAGACTCGGAGGAGGGATTTGGCTGCGGTTTTGTTGAACAGGGGTGTCAACTTAGATCCAGTGGGCAAATGGTCAAAAGTAAGAGTCTTTCCATGTGTGCTTGACTCAGTGCACTTTTGTTATTTAATATATCATGTGCTTTAAGAATCGTGATCTCAATGAGACTTTACTTGCATTTCATAGGTTGGCTTGGTTGTCTACACTTCACAAGTTCCAATCGGTGCCACTCCAGAATATATGGCTGGTCACTACATGGTAACCCCCATAGGAGATTAGGAGCCATCTAATTTTTATGAAAATTTTCTTTCTAACAATTACTGTCTGCTAATCAGATTTCCTTAACAGTTACAAGGCTCAAGTTCTTTCTTGCCTGTAATGGCCCTTGCTCCTCAGGAAAACGAAAGAGTTGTGGATATGGCGTGAGTGCCTGTAAATCTGTGATCATCTTGATTACATATCTTTGTTTTTTGCCCATGTTTTTATTTTCCCCTTGCCTTTGGTTTCACTTTTATTAATGGAGGGAGCTTCAACTCCAGTTTCCCTTTTACAGTTCGTGAAAATTCTTTACCATTTGGAAAGCCTTAGTATAATAATTTGATCTCAAGTCTTCCCATTGTGTTGATACACACATCAGTATAACATGCTTTTTATGATTTTGTGCATTGTACCTTATTAGTAAAATTGCTCTGACGTCCTTCATAATTTTGTAGGGCTGCTCCTGGTGGTAAAACAACTTATCTTGCAGCACTAATGAAAAATAGTGGTATGCTTTCATTCTGCCATTATCTCATTTTGTAACATTCAATTATTGCTCAATGATTCTGCAACTCCATTGAGAAGCGTTCCTTTTTGTATTCTCTCTGTTGTTTCATATTTGTTGACTAGTGAGTATGTTTGTTTCGCTTTTTTATTGTGTGTTTTTAGGTGTTTTTTGTATTGGAAATGTAAAAAGGTGTATTGGAAATGTAAAAGGTATGCTAGGATGGGACATTTATTATTAAAATAATCTGAAAAAACCATCCAAAAAACCAAACAAACAGGTTTTTATGAGGACACGTGCAACCTACTGTTTCGCCTAATAAAGCCTGTTACTTTGCTATCTCAACATTAATTATCTTTTGTGGACTTTCTTTGAACTCCATATGTTCCCATTTTATTGTTAGTTGTGTTGATGTCTTTCAATGTTAATGATGATGTATTATTATTATATTATATCAACAAGACAAGGTTACATGTTTTCTTACCTCTGAATTTTTGGGTATAAAAAATTAAATTAAAAATACAGGGATCATTTATGCAAACGAGATGAATACATCAAGACTGAAGTCTCTTAATGGAAACTTACATCGGATGGGTGTAACTAATACTATTGTTTGCAACTACGATGGAAGAGAGGTTAGAACTATTTCCTCGTCACTTTCTCATTCTCTTTAATTTTTGTATGAAACGTTACTAAATTGAATGAAATAGCTAGAAGCAGATATTGCTTTCAATTCTTCTCCATTTGAACTTGAGTGTTTGTGCCTAGATGTATGTTTATGTCTCAGCAAGGGTTTATATATTCTACTGTTCATGTATGGGAAGCCATGTCATGAGAAATGCATTTCTATTGTGTTTTCCATACTTTAGTCAGTAATACTCTCTAAGCATCTCGTTCGGCAATTGGGGGCTGTCCAGCTGCTGAAAGGCTCATTTTATTTATTTATTTTTATTACATACATTTCAGCTGCCCAAGGTTCTCGGTCAAAACACAGTTGATAGAGTTTTGTTGGATGCACCCTGCAGCGGAACCGGGGTATGTGATTTGGCGTTATACATGATACTCCCAGTGTTAATCATTCGGCTCTTTTCTTTTTGTGTCTTTAAAATAATTTTGGTTGTTCTTCATTTGTGTTCAGGTTATATCCAAAGACGAGAGTGTCAAAACCTCGAAAACTGCACTTGACATACAAAATTGTGCCCATCTACAAAAGGTACTTCCTTTTGGGTGTGTATATATTCTTGTCTTATGAATCGCACAATTTGAAGTTTTATCCTCTCCTGACTGGGTCACAGCATCATAGCACTTAACATTTTTTGCGTGTCTGATCTATCTTCCTGTGGTTTGATTCTCATTCTACTTGCATTTCAGCAACTGATACTGGCAGCAATTGACATGGTTGATGCAAACTCAAAATCAGGAGGATATATTGTTTATTCCACATGTTCAATTATGGTTGCTGAGGTACGTGACTGCATCTGGCTTTTCAATATTTAGTGCACACCTTAGAGCTGTTGTTAATAAAATTTGTTTTTTGCAGAATGAAGCAGTGATAGACTATGCCCTGAAGAAGAGGAATGTTAAACTTGTAAACTGTGGACTCGAATTTGGCCGTCCAGGGTAATGTGAAGGATGGGTAAATTGTAAAACTTCCCCTTTTTCCCCTTTTGAGATCAATTTAGAACTAGACTTTGTTGCTGCAGGTTTATTCGTTTCAGGGAACATCGATTTGACCTGTCTCTAAATAAAACAAGACGATTTTATCCACATGCAAACAACATGGATGGGTTTTTTGTGGCAAAGGTACGTGCCCAATTAATACTCTCAGTTAGTAGGATGAGGTGTTTTTATGTCATGTCAGTTCATTTTTTTCCTGCATTAGTTATATTGTGGGTCGAAGATTTGGTTTTTGGAAGATTTGTGATTTCGGAAGCATCAGTCTAGCTCGCTCATGTGTAACATTTTTCCCCAGTAAAAGCCTTTTTCAGCCTATGTTTTTAATTTTCTGTTGCAGTTGAAGAAAATGAGCAATTCAAAACCACCTTCAACTTCCATTGTGCCCGAAGAGGTGGTGGACCAACATGCTGAGCCTGTGGAAAATGGCAATATGGACAAGGAGGAAGAAGATACCCAACAGCCCGCCAAGGAAATGGTTACGAAGGTTAATGAGGATTTGCCCAAAAAATTTATTAGAGTTGGCAAAGTGAACCCAACAGGCACTAAAAAGAGGAAGCGGATAGATGGCCCTCCAAAAGAGGAAACTCCTGAAGCTAGGTAAAATGACCCTTGTATTGCGTCAAATGGATGAACGCGTCACTTTGTGAAATTTATTTTTATACTATCCATCTTATTAATTTTCTCTCTTAAACTTTTGTACAGGAGAGAGCGGAGACTAGCGTCTAAGGAAGCAAAGAGAAAAGCAAGTTTGGAAAAGAAGTCTACCAGAAAGAACAGGAAGTAAGAATTGTCGTATTACTGATGTGCTTGGATCTGCATCTCATTGCATCAGATGCAGACATGCCTAAATCTAATCTTTCTGAAACTCAATGCAGGGAAGAAAAGAGAAAATCTAGGTTGCAAAGGAAGGGTAGAAGCAAGCAAGTAAAGTAGATAAGATCTCAACGGTGCGCATGCGGATGCAGATGCAGATGTAGATGCAGATCGATGTCGTTCTGGATGTTTAGCTGTTGGGGTTTTGGGTGTTTATGCGATTTGTATGTGATGAAACTAGAAAACTACCACTGTAGTGAATGCTTGCTTCATATTTTTCCTTCTTTTTTTCTTTTTTTTGGAGAGAAATTAGCAATCGGGTGTTTGTTCTATGAAGGGATAGAGAGCTGCCCCAAGTTTTGGATTTAGTGTCATCTGTGAGAATGGCATATTTACAGTTGTATGTTGTAAGACTTTGATCTGCTTCATTTGCGTCAGCTCCAGCTGGTATTGCCATGAAAGGTTGATATAGAAAGAACGGAGTACAGTAGTAGTATGATCCAAAATAATTCAACTTTTCTGTTCTGGGGTGGATTTTTATGACCCATCATCTTTTCTCCCAACTCCAGTATGTGATGAATTGATGCATTCAACCTGGAACCTCCCAAGCAAACATTTGCTTGCATATGGAAGTGCAACTCCTCTTCATAGTGTGGTTTGCTGTTTCTGCCGCACAATGATTTCATATTTCACCAATTCTAAGTCGAATATTGGTCTTAGGGTATAGTAAATTAGTAATTGTGGGTTTTTACTAGTAAATAAAGTATATGGTATTATATTCTACTTCTTGTTATTGGAAGAGGATGTCGGAGTGTGCTTGATCCAAAGACACGTTACAATTACATTAACCACATTAATGCCATAGAAGTGCTGCAAAAAGAAGGAACACATACCCTGGCAGAGGTGTACTGATGATTTCATGGGAAGCAAGTACAAAACTAGAAATGACCTTTATTTTCTACACAAGATGACAAGATAAGAAGACTAACCCTAAAACATCAACAAAAAAGGGAAAAGCCAAAAACATTCTCTCACAGACTAATTTTGAGATTACAGGAAAATAAATTCATTGGCTCTTCTGGATGTACACATTTTAATGGCATCTTTAGAGCCCTAAAAGATGCAATTACGCCACAGAAAGGCTTATTATTAGCAACCAACAGCAAGCTCAAGTGAAACTATAAAAGTCGATTGTCCTGCCTCCCTCAGATACCGTACATCACCATTCATAAGTTTCACCAGCTTTCTGCTGATAAGTAGGCCAATACCATCATCAGAAGCTTCTTCATTGTTGCCGAACATTTCATTCAACAAATCCTCTGGAACCCCACCAGAATGCGTTATCCTGCACTCGGACATAACAATAGATTAAATGAAAGGGTTGTCCATTCATTTCCAATAAGGACAGAAAGATACAGCAGACAGATTTATGTAAGGTTTTGTAGCAAAAGGAACCTCGAAAAAACCTCCAAATTTCATTTAGGAAGAATTTCCCAAAAATTACCAAAGGTTAACAAGTTGCAGAGAAATTCTGATACCTAAATTCCAAATGAGCAAGCTGAACAGACTCTCCTAATCGGTCTTTTGTCAAGTTTCCTGCAATAGCCAGGTGGCCTCCATTCGGTGTAGAATTCACCGATACCAACAGAAAATTGGCTAAAACTTGTTGAAGCCTGAGACTGTCACCATACAGTGTTTCATTCACAAGAGTTTCAGACAAATTATTTGCTATCATAACACCCTTTACGGTGCTTTTCATCATGACTTGACTAATTGACGCAACCAGAACTTCATGTAGCTTGAACTCCATCATTTCCAGATCCAAGTAACTGTTAAAAAAGAAAACATCTGATTGAAAAAAAAGGAAAAAAAAAAAAGAAAGAATAGACATCGATAATTGAATGCTCTAATCATAGAACAGCCAAGATTAGCTCAGTCCAAGATTGAACATGAGCAAATGAATCTTTTGTAATACCCTTCAATTATGGAATCCAGATCAGTGTCATCCAGGATCTTGTTGAGTTGACGCTGGCACTGGGCACTGGTCCTCAGAATATTTCTTTGGTCGTCTCCCAAATTAGTACCCTCCAACATCTTCCGTGAGAAAATAATTCCAGATAGTGGATTTTTTATCTGCCTTCTTATGTAAGCTAGAACCTTCAACCTTTTTGATGCTGTTTCCTCCGATAGCCTTTGAACGTGAAGCGCCTGCTGCAGCTCGGGACTAGCTAGCTGCAAGAAACCAAAAATTCCAGTAATAGCACCCTCTCTGTCCACCTTTTTGCTCACGCAGAGCAGGCACTCAACATACTTTCCATTCCGTGCAAAGAAACCAAAAGGAATCTTTTCAGATTCTTGACCACTGATAGCATTGTTGAGTAAAATACCAAGTTTTACAAAAGCTTCCTGATTCCTGAGCCGGCAACAAGCAGCATGAGTTCCAAAAACCTCACCAAGAAGCATCTTATCAATGACCTCCTCTCGGTGCCAACCAGATAGTTTCATCATAGCAGAGTTCCACTCAGAACACCAGCCAAATTCATCTGTCCCAAATATTGGAGGAATCAGGGGGTTGGGATTCTGAATAATAGCTCTGTAATCACCTTCTATTCGTGTGAACTTGTCCATCATGGTCTTCTGTCCTGTTATGTCCTGGGCAACAAAACATACACCAACTACATTTCCTCTTATGTCCCTACTTGAACAGGCATTCACGATCAAGCTAACAGGACCGGCTTCCATCTTTGATCCATGTGTTCTAATCTCAAACTGCACATTGTGTTCTTCCTTTCCTGATAAAATAAAGTTCAACTACTGTTAGTATACATTAAGAGATTAAAATTAACAGCCATTTCGAATCCAAATTGAATAGTGTTTAAGCATTTTAATCAAAGACGTACCCAGCAATGCCAATTCCAGCATCTTATTGACTCCTTCAACTGATGAATCTTCCACGAGAGTAAGAAACTGCCTCCCAATTGCTTCCTCAACAGGAAGACCAGTTAAATTAGCGATCTTGGTGTTCCAACCATTAACCACCCCATCCACATCAACTGCCAATATTGGAACAGAGGCTGTCTCAATCAGACGAACCATTTCAGAAGTAACTGCTTCTAATTCCTGCAATCCATCGATACGAAGGTCATTTAGTTTTGCATTGATAGTTGGAGTATCAGACTTGGTTTTTCCATCTTCCTTGGCAGCGTTTCTCAGAATAAGCTGCAAAGAGTGGATAGCATCCATTTCATAATCCTTCCAAGGTATACTCCTCCTCTTAACAACTTCCAAGAATGCTTTGAATGAAGATCTTGGATGCATCTCCCTACCATCATCTTCTTTGCCTACTTCATGCTTTTCACCACCCCATCGAATCTCAGCAGCAGTGTGTGATCTAAACCAAAAGAGCCAATCCCTTTCAGATATTCTCACAGCTGCCATACCACAAACTACATTGCCAAGAGCAAGCGCCCCAGGAAACCCCGCATCATACAAACTGTCTGTACTCAGACCAGTAGAGTCCATATGATACTCAGAAAGCCAGGATATTATTTCATTCAGCTGAAGATCTGTTGGAGTTAATCCCATTTTGTGTATCTGATTCTGGTACACAAGAGCCGCACCATCACATTTGACAAGGTCCATTATGTTTGGGCTCTGGGACACAATGCCCCAAGGTGAATCTCGCAACAGCATATCACACAATAGTGTTTGTGTCTTCAGAATGTTCTTCTCAACAATCTGATTTTCCAATTCCAACTCCTTGTTGACGTGAATAGCGAACACTTGAGCGAGGAACTCACAGGCATATCGAAGAGGGAACGGAACAAACCTTGGACTTGTATTGTGGCACACAACCAAACCCCACAGCTTTTTTCTTTTCTGAGGCTCCGTAGATTCAGGGCCATCTCCTTCATCATCTTCATCATTTGTTACAACTGCCAACACCAAAGATGCAATTGAATTCATGTTCTCCATATATTGCAAATGACAAGTATGAGGGGCCCTGAGTGTGGATCCGCACAGAGTAAGATCAAAAGGAAGCTTCTGATCGGGAATGACTTTAACGTGCTTCGCTCGGCAATCACATATCATGCGTACTTTATTTTTCATGAACAAAAATCGTGCAGCCTGAGGAATATCAGTTGCAGGATAGTGCAAACCCAAATAAGGCTCCAGGCCTGGTTTTGTAACTTCCGCTATCACCTCTCCATGGTCGTCATCATGAAATTTATATGCCATCACTCTGTCATAACCAGTAAGTTCAAAAACCTCTTGAACCATTGCATCACAAAGTCTACTCAAGCTACCGCTGGGCAAGGACTGCAGGCGTGTAATAGCTTTCGCAGCGAGTTTATACGACTGCAAGGCACCAGCAGCAGTCATGGGAACTTCATAAGGCTTCACAGGTTCAAAATCAACAACTAAGCTGCCTGTTACCCTGTGGACAATGGCATAAAAGGGCTTCCCAGAAGTTTTGCAGTGAACTAATATAGGATTTAAAAGAGAAACCTCCCCAAACCCTAGAGCTTTATGCAATGCTGCAGCACTAGGACTGGTAAAAATGCTTCTGATATCAGTTCCAATGCCAATGGCTGGATGATCACCAACACTGGGAACAGCATGGCTGACCATTGTCAGCATCTCAGGAGCATTCTCACTGTAAGCAATGACTTTGAAAGTTTTCTCATCCAAGGCCAGCAAACATCCAAATGGCTGGATAAATTTTCCTTTCTGTATTTGATGAAGGTAAGCTGTAGTTACTCTGTCAGATCTGGGTCTCTGATCAACGCCAGGTTCTTTGTTTATACGCACTGAACTTGAATAATCGAAGGAACTACCGGATTCTTCAAAATCAGCATGAAGCTTGGCATCTATGGAGGTCTGTGCAATGATGCGGGCACTGTGTCTAGATCTTGCTGAACTAGTAGAAGACTGACTAGGCCTTGAAGATGACATTTTAGCTTAAATCTGGACGAACAACAAGAATAGAGGCAGAGAAACAAAGAATTGTGTCAGATTCTGCAACATAAACATCCATCGGCAGTTATGCCAAACCAGTGAAATTGTAGACATTAAAACTAAGACAAAAAGTTCAAAGGTTCAAAATGAACAAGACTATGCAAAAAATCCTTTAATATTTCTGTAAAAATTCTACTTTTACTGAAGGTACTGGCACAATTGACAAAAGAAGTTAAGCTTTGGTCTGAGAGATGATACCAAGACACAGAATCTAACAAATCATAAGGTCAAATTGTCCAAAAAATTCCATTATCAGGTTCATCAGAAGCAAAGGCAAGGTTTCACTCCATCCCATTTGCAGAAACAAGGACATCCACATACAAACAAGTGAAATCCAGCATCCTTCCTCTACACTGCTTTTAACAAGAGGAGAAGTGGCCGAAACTACCCGTAAAGGAGCCCCAAATATACATCCACAACTCAATATCTTAAGCTTCTAGGATACGCAGAGACTAACTGCAGCAAAATGGAGAAGATGAAGTTGGGTTTCATCTAGACAGTCTCTAAAGCAATAGAAATATAGAATCCAACAACTAAGCTAGCAGCCATATCTGACTCAAACACACACATGGAAAACAAAAAGACTAGAAAACCTATAAGCTCAAAATCATTATTATCCCTTCCTTCTTATGTTAGTATCTTCAGATCAAAAAGACATTATTAAAAAAGCTGCAAACTGCACCAAGAAAAATCATGAATAGCCAAGTTGATGAGGTAGCTTAAAAAGTGACGACCTTCATAACAGAAACAAAACAAAGCAGCAGATAAAAGTACCAAAGACGAAGAAAGGAACCCAACTCACAAAATGGAAAAAAGGGTTTCTTCTTCTTATCCTGTGTCTAGCTTAAGACACTAATTGAACAGAATGTGACCCTAATCACAGCTTTCAGATAAAGAGCACAATAATAGAAGTAAGCTCCGGAAAGAAATGAATCTTGGATGGATGAGTGAACCCAACAGAGCCCAAAGAATCAGCAGTCAGAAAAATTGACAAAAACCATGGAAATCCCACCACAATTAAACCCCATAAACTGGAAAGTTCGGCTCTTCCATACCTCCCAAGGTCTCGATCACCGCCTTTCTGATTCCTTCAAGGGCGAAATTGGGACCACGACCCAACTCAAGTTCAGCTCATACTGCGGCTCAGTTAGGCCCTGCAATTATTTTTTTATTAATTAAAATAAAGATTATTCCAAAACGTCTGAACACTTCCCGAAGAATACAAACATGATACATATGAGGGAGTATAAAGATTTCGTGTTTATAAATGGAAAGGGTAAGTCAACTTGAAAGGACTGTTCCTTACTAAACATAGTTAAAATGTAGCAGTTCATCCCACATAAACAAATGAGCATAAAAGAAAATTGCGATCTTGATTTGACACCCGTGAGTCACAACAAAATTAGAAATCAATTCAGAATAAAGAAACAATAAAATATAATATATCCCACTGGCAAAAGGATAAGAATAGAAATAAAAATGCAAGCTTTAAGGAAAGAGTAAAAGACCCACCTGGAAAAAAGGAGCAAAAACTGGGTTATTTTTTCTGTGGTCCGGTGGGCAGCTCTGGTTTTGTTACAAGGATTGGATTTGGGAACAATAAGGAGAGAACCCATGTTTGGGGGAATGGAATTGGGAAGGTTTAGAGGCCATCCCTCCAATTAGAAAGCCAAAAGGTTATGGCAACCACGTGAAGGCCTGATCATTTTGTTCGGTTTCTTTTTTACAAGGTAAAATCCAGAGTTTTATTGAACTGGGGAGAGGGATTGGAGAAAAGGGGTTATGAATGCTGTTTTGGTCGCCCAATTGCTGGTTTCCTGTTGTCATATTTTTCCAGATTTTGCTGGCGCTACCCAACAGTTTAGACTTAATAGTCCACATGCATTGCTTCTTTTGGCACCTCTTTTATATTTTTTTATTAAGGTTGATGACCCCTGGGGAGAGCTGAGAGCTGAGAGCTGATAGCTGAGATGTTTTTTACCATTCAGTTTGGATAAAGTAACTTTTTACTATGATAATTGAACTAAAAGTGGTTTTCGATCTGAGGCATAATTTTGGAACAGAAATGTTTAGTAATAATTTTTGAAAGTGTTACAGTGATTTCTCACTATAGTTTCCTAGTTGATTAAAAAATACGTATCAGATGAAACTTAGACAAATCAAAATATCTTATATTTATAACGGGAGGGATCATATCATATGATTAATTAAACAAGAGTTAAGACTATCAATTGGATCTCCCACTATACAGGAGGGGAACACACACCCTACTAGTTAAAAGTTGCTATGTAACATGTACAAGTATTTTGAACTTTTTTTAGTGGACGATAGCGATAGTGACTAGAGTGTATGTCTCCGTTATTTTAATTTGCAGGCTTTGATTCATACGAGTGTTATTTAAATAAACATAAACGACTAAAGAAATCAATCAAGAGATATATTGAATCTATAACTTTTGCGGAGTGTATCTATAAATCTCATTTTTTCCATTTTTTCCTTCTTGATTAGTAAAGATTGAAACTTGAAACTGATTTATTCTGTACACAATGCGGTCTGGCATTTGTCTTTTTTAGAGCCTCAAAAATTTTGGTATAAGAACCAAAAGAAACAGAAATTAGCTCCGTGACTAATCCTTATTCAACTCCATAAAACTTATTTCCGGGTCAATAATTTCTACACAATTATCTGTTCATTGCACTATTCTTGCACATGGCTAGAAACAATGATTTGTTTATACAATTTGTTTAAGAGAGAACAAGTTGTTTATCTCTTAATCCCAACATTTATTTCTTAATAATGCATGTATAAAAAATTTAAGTAATTCATAATCTCTCCTCGATCTTCTTATTTATAAAATACATGTTATTGATGATTTTTTCAGATTATTTTAATAATAACTGTCCTAACTCATTATACTTTTTTATATTTCTAACATAATTTTATTTCCAATTGAAAAAACATCTAAAAATGCACGCTAAAGAAACAAAATAAACATAGTACTACCGAGTTTTGTTGATCTTTGTGCCTATAAAAACTTAAAAAGGATGAGAGAGTATTAAAATAGCATTAATTGAAAGCATGTAGCAGAACAGAACCGTGCCCATTTGTCTGAAAATATAAATGTGGAAATAAATTAGATAAGACCATAGGAAAACCTTCAGTTTTAATGAAAGGTCTGGCTCTGGAGATTTTGCTTCTACTGATCTTCAGCCGGCTATCACTAAAAATCAGAGTGTTTTCTTCTTCTTTTTCTTTTTTTCTTTTTTTTTTTCTCTTTTTTCTCTTTTTTCTTTGGATCAATAAACACTCTTAACTATTAAAAGTTAATTGTATTATGAGTATTTTGAAACAATATAGGGTAAATTGAAGGAAAAAAATCATAAGAACTATTTCGATATCGAAAGATGAGTGAAAAAACTTGCCATTCGAATTCTTATAGATTGATCAAAAAAGAAAAGGTCTTATTAAAGACTTCCCCACATAATTGTCACCTTGGAAGAAAATGTCGTATATTGCATGAATATTTTCTAATCATTTTTTTTCATGTAATCATACTTCAATAATGAATTTAAAAGATCACTTGAAAGAAACAAAAATGTATTTTTTTAAAAAAAATTACTTGCAAGGAAAAAGAACCATTGGGATTCCCTTAGTGGCCACATTGGAAACCTTTATGCCCATTCTCTCATCAATCCCTTTTGTCTTTCTTTTGACATATTTTTTAAAAGGAAAATCACTGAGACAGTAAATAAGTTAGTCTTTCATATGATGCATAAAAAAAAGAAAAACACGATCATCTCTAAATCTTATGTTGATGGTTATAATGGATATGATACGATAATTTTGCCATTTGACATTCACTTTTTCGTTTTATTAAATTTCCAGATGGAGACTCATATATTATGTTGATATATGTTCATAGTTATAATGAATTACAATAATTTTGTTATTTGACATTCATTTTTTTTCGTTTTATTAAATTTCCAAACGGAGACTCGTACAAATATACGAGGAGGACGTAAGGCATTGCTGCAGCCTGCGGAGACCAAACTGGGTTTTCTTGTCTTATAGCATTTGGAATTTTCTCTCAGAGAAATGATTGATATTTAGCTGTTTATTCCATGGAAATAACAGATTGCTGTTTTCTGATCAAATCTGTCTATTATTTGTTACAATGTTTTGACAAACCTCTTGCTAGTTAGGTCGCTATTGATGAACAAATCTTTGTCTTCTGAATAGTTCGGTATACCCAATCTTCAGTTTGGGACTTAGTCGAGTTCTAGTATATATTGGTATATTACGCACCCGGTGTTTAAAATAATTGCTTCAATTAATTCGGATTCGAGCCGGATAGGTCCCTTTTGGGAGTCAAGATATATTTATTTTGAATTACAAGAGTATGGAGGAAAGGGAAATCTAGGGAAAAAAAACTACGGTTACACAAATTAAAGAATCAACTTTGTCACTCTCACAATTTTTATTTTTGTTCCTTTTGCAGCTGCACAAAAAAGAAAGAACAGGGCCTTTTACCTTTTTTTTTTCTCTTTTATTTCCTTCCCGAACAAGAAAAAAAGGCGCGCTTTTATGCCTTTTCTTTAGTACCCAATTTTTTCTTGGCCATACATTTCATTTTCATCGTAACTCTGCAAGCCTTTTTTTCCACCAAAACAAAAAATGAGGCCATATGCCCCTCAATCCCAAAAATAGTTTTGGAAATGTTATGTCAATTATCTTTATAATTTACGTTATTGTCATATTTATAAAACTACTATGCCCAACAAGTATGACTCTTATTTGGGACGAACAGATAAAGTATTAAAATGAAGTCAAACCATGTTAACAATTAACAAGCAAAATAAAAAAATATCTTCTTCATCAGAATAATTAATTCTCGATTTCTTCTCGTATCTTTATAGTACTCCTTCTGTCCTATAATTATTATCTAGTTTGATATTTTACTTTTAGTACAATTTGAACTAGAAATGAAAACTCAAACTGGACGAAGGAGTATAATAATATGATACACATTAGAAAATACAAGAAATTTTGACCATCAAAATAGTTCAAAATCAACAGCTTTAATAAGACGAGGAGAAAAGCTATTCGGATAGAATAGAAGAACTAAGGCACAAGAGATGAAGTGGATAAGATGCAGACAGCTAGCCAAACTGGTCTTTAGAAGATGAATCCTTTCAAACAGCCAAACACTTGGAAATTATCTTTCCAAGTGATCTATCCTACAATTTAAAGATATTCTAAGGGCTCCAAAACAGTGACACACCAGTCTCTTCTTACCTTTTAGGCTCCACCATCAAACATATCCCCTTTTCGAGGTTTTAGCCTCCCATTCATCCATAGCAAGTTGAGGGCGAATTGATCACAGATATTTTAGTAAAGTTGTTGAGAATCTAGTAACAGAGATCGAACAGAGGCTGTCATCATATATCATATATGCATGATTCATCTCATTTGCAAAAACATCAATACATTCGAAAACGTGTTTTTGTTTTCGACATCTCTGTCTTCTGCAGAAACTTTTTCACAAGGAATGTTGGGATTAAGTGAATAGGTTTAACAAAAGTCACGCACAAATTATGTGTAATGCCAATACCTAATAGTCTCATCAGAAGTTAATCACGTTGATCTAAAGTACTAGTAGTTTATAATAGCCACAATCACTAACAAAGAGTCAATTAACTAGACAAACCAATCTCCACAGCCGAAAATGGATAGAGCTCCCTACTGCTTGAAATAAGTTCCTGGGGAGTCAACAATACTACTAATATAACTCACCAAATTGTCAGATTGATTCCTCGAAGCTCAAAATCCTGCACAGTCACCCCCGCCAGCAAGGAAGAGGGCATTCTGCTGGCCTTTCAGCGTCGAGCACGCTTTTTCAATTCGCAAAGCACCATGCACCTCCCTCTCTTCTATCAGTTCTACCAGACAAAATACTGAGCTCGAAAGGTTTCGGAAAAGCTAGAACCATCATCATCATAATCATCAACTGGATCAGCTTGGAAGGCAATGAAATACAGTTTCCGCATAGTCTCGGGATTACAAGATACATGCATAGTCAACAACGTTAGCATACTCCCTGTATTTCCTTCCCTACACAGAACAGAGACCGAACCATCATAAAGTTAATTACCAATTACAAGTGGAAAAAACGAAATAGACTAAGGACATCAATCAATCAACCACAAGCAACAAAATCAAAGCAAGAATTATATAAATTCAGAGTCAAAACAGCTAGCCTACCTCGTGATTATCGTTGTAATGTTGAATGCAATCCTCACATATCTCATGGAAAAACGGTAAGATCTCACCCCCTTCTTTGAAATCCCAGGGCATGATTTGTGCTATAAAGGTTATATCCAGATTAGTTCGCACCTCGTATCCCTAACCAGATCATAAAGGAAGGGGAGCCCCAATTAGATATAGAAGAACAATTCGAACACGATTATTGACAATTAAAACAGAACAAATTTGATGGATTAATGAGTAAATTGAAAGTGTAGATGATGAAGTAATTACAAAACCTGAGAATCGTGCATCTCTTGCCAGTACTTCTCCCAAACCTCCGGATCTCTCCACTCGCTGGGACGACGGTGGCTCTGGCTCACTAGATAGTAATTATCATCACGAATCTCCAACGTCGCCTCCGGGTCATCCTCATTCACCACCACTTCCATCATATCCTCCTCCTCCTCCTCCTCCAACGAGGCATCTTCATCCGACTCCACACAAACTCCCTTCCTCTTCCTCCCGATCTGCTGAGGATGATTTGAATTTTGATTCCTCAGCCTCCTCAGTTGTTGACATTAAAGCCGCCGCCGCCCCGGCTCGACGACAACGATGAAGGCAATTCATTCAGCGCCGTTGTTACTGTTTGGATGTCGTCGTATTCCGGAGCCGCCATAACCACCACTGCTCTTCTGTTCTCTTCCGTAATCCAAATTCTCGACGTTTCCATAGTAGTACTATTTGATAGTATTATGAAGTTGATGATGATGATTATGAATGGCTTACCACAAATTACATTGCCGAGCCCTGCATTCTTGGGTTTTTATCCTCCAAGGCCATTATTAGGCCGAAGCCAGGAAGAGTATTGGGTTACATTTGAGCCCAGTTAGTTAGTAAGATTTTTTAATAAAAATATTAGTAGTGAATATTATTGTACTGTACTACTAAAAATATTGTAATATGCCTAGCACAACCTATTATATATCCACGCTTGCGCGGGAAACATTAATTCTCTCCCGTATAATATAAATTTCAAAAAAAAAAAAAAAAAAACCATAGCGGATCAATGGGTATAAAAATGAATTTGTTTTAGTTACATCAGGCTTAATAATGTTTAGTACCCTAAAATAAGATGATGTGATTTGAATTAGTTAAAAGAGTTAAGCAATTACGATTGCCAAATATATTGTCATGACCAAAACTGAGAAAGGGAAGAAATTGGGGGCAAGAAAGAATCCGAATTTTCGATCCTGATATAATCAAAACTAAGATTTTTTTTCCAAAAGAAAATTTGAATGTTCATGATAGACAGTTCATGGTAGAAAGTTCATGATATGAATAAATAATGTTTATAAAAATTTGAATAAAATTTGAAGGTTATGATAGGATAGAAAGATCGTACAATTGAAATTCATGATTTAAAAATTGAATGTTCGTGATAGAAAATTCATTATAGGAATAAATAATGTTCATGAAATTTATGATAGATTTTGACACAATTTTAATAAGTTTTAAAAATTCACGACCATAATAAACAATATTTATGGAACTTATGGAAATACTAACCTCATTAATAACTTTAAAAATTCTCATAACTATAATAAACAATGTTCATTATATTATCAAACGATTCATATTCTCCGTGTATGCCATGTCCATGTAATTAAACTCTAACTTTTCATGTAAGAAAGAAAAGAAATGCATTACTATAGAGGGTAATTACGTTGTTCATAAGGACATAGTTATAAATTTATGGAAATTAAGATACAAATATTCATGAATTAAAACATAACCTGTTAATTTGGAATAAAAGTTGGAAATTTCACCAGTATATAATTTCATTGTTCATAAGTATTTGACTATTAATTCACGATATTTCACAAGTTCACGGTATATAATTTCATTGTTCATAAATACTTAACTATTAATTCATGATAGTATATTATAATGTCCATACCAGACATGTTCATGGTGACATCTTTATATAATCATAAAGATATATAGTATAATTCAAGAGTGTAGATAAGTGTATTCATAATTCTATGAAGAATTGTTTATTAGCAAATAAGTACATTACCCTATTCATGTTGAGAAGGTTCATCTTCATGAATGGATGTTAATTGAAGTTGTGTGGATAATTCATCATCTTCAATGCGTATCAAATGGAGTTGTGTCAAATCATCCTCATCATTGGCTCATTCAATCCATGTTTGAACCATCATCTGTCATGAACTCCGTCGTTAGCTTCGTTCCCACAATTTCACTGCCATCTGCTTGGTAACCTTCTACTAGATTATCGTTTATCAGGACAATAGAGTTGTAAAGTATTTTGATTCAAATCAAAACTCATGCTACAACTCATAAAATTTTGTAGGATGAAGAAAGATATCTTACATTTAATCATCATTTTTTCAAATTAATTTATAAACGAGAAGTTTAGTGAATAGTAAGTAAGTGATTTTCAGTTTATATTTGGTAGACATGATATATTTGGTGATAAGATATTAGAGAAAAAGTAAGAGAAAATATTATTTATAAAACTGCGCGTGGTACTTGTTATGAAAAGCTAATTGAAACTCAATCTTTTTTTTAAGCGTATTGTACAAATCCCAAAACAGGTTCACCATCTATGATGAACTCTAGTTTACGTTATAAATTGCCCAAAATGATACGCATTTTTAGCACCTATCCAATTTACAAATATTTTTATTGTATGTAATATTATAGACTTCCGGTCGTTTGTTGTGGATTTGGTGTAATACTTATTTTCTTCATTGACATTACTGTTGTGAGCTGAACTGAAACTGGAATGCCTCTATATAATATAACTGGAAAAGGAGAGCTCATTTTTGTTCACTGATTTTCTTCAAACGGTGTGTTAGTATTACTAAAATTCGGAGATTTATGGTGGTTTTGACAAAAATTCGAAGGTATTCTGCAATTCGTTCTAATAATAATTGGTAAAATCCCCTTTACTTACTTAAAGTAGAAACACTCGAGAATACTTTGTAGCTCCACAGTCTATGTTTTCCCTCCAACAGCCAAAAGTTATTCACAAAAAAATCTTACACGTGGCATGCTTCTCCATGCTTCTCTGGCTCCAAAATGATCAGAGTTCTGCCCCTTAAAAAAACTAATCCTTTATTTTCTACTCCTAATTTTACTATATCAATATTCAATGATTCCAAAAAATCGCGCGTTAGCAGTATTTTACTCCCATAAATCCGCTCTTCAATATATTCAAATTACAAAAATAAGTCATCATCCAATACTGCTTCTTTTCACAGAATCAATTATCCCCTTTACTTAATCACAAATCCTATGTTTCAATTTCAAATACGGAGAGCCGAACGACAACTGCACAGCCACGGAATTCTAACGACGACACCCCATGGGAAGAGTAGACAAAGAGGGCAACGAGATTCCATCCACCCTTCCAGCCGATTGATGAGATCAAGTGAGAAGATAGGAGAAAGCGTACAAAACCCATGCAAAAGCTCTCCTTAGTCACAATCTCAAAGATCTCAAGTGGAAGGTTGTGTCTTTCTGTTGTATTCCCTTATGTTTCCTTTCCAGATCCGATAACGATTCCTTAGCCGTCAACAATTCCCACAGTCTTTTTATCCATTACTTAAACTTTAACGGGTAAGCATCTAATTTTTTTTTTCTCAAACGGGTTCCTTTCAAATTAGATGACTGATATTATTAATTGTTATAGTACTTTAGTGGCCGATGATGACTAATTGAAGAGGAAATGCTTGATTGATGAACAACCGGCAGAGAAGCAGCGTCGGCGCAGAACCCAGGAGCAGACTACCCTTTTTGGATGAATTAGGGTTCTGAAGGTTCTGATTTTTTTCTTTTCAATTTCAAACATAGAGGATCATATGTTTAATTGTATGTTCATGCTATCGAATGGGTGAAGATTCATTTTGTTTTTTTTTTTTAATTGTTGATACAACCGGCGGTAGGTATTTGAAAAGTCCTCAATTGCTCTTTGCCGATTACATGAGATCCTGATCAGATCCAGATGGAAGCCGGCTCGACTGCCGCTATGGAGTAAATTCCTCTTTGGCCTGAATCAAGCAAAACTCTATATTATGCATTACCCTAATACGTAAATTCGTCTTCTGACCCTGATTTGTATGCAAATCACATTGGAAGATTAGTATGTAAGCAGTTCACATTGGAAGGGCGCCTATGTGAAAAAAGCATGGGCTTCTTTTGCTGCAAACTGAGGTGAAGGCTTAGTTCAAATTAAATTACCAATTTTCATATTCTTTAAATGTCTGTGCAAAAACAAGACAATACAAATAATTTTACCAACGGGGATATGAATGAATTCGAGTATATTTGTACACGGTAATTGAAATTAAGGACCCAGTCCAACTAGGGAACTGTTCTGAAAGCTTGCTATTTGCTTTGCTTGCTATTGATATTATGTACAAAAAAGGTTTTTGTTCTGAAGAAGCTATAGCTTATGGTCTTGATGTATTATTTTAACTTTTGTTCCCGGTTTATTCCCTCTTTTATAAAATTTCAATGATGTTGGAAACTCTGAATTCTCCAATGCATAAAGATTTTGTGAACTACTTCCTTAGAAGCCAATAACAGAGAAAATGTTATTGTGTCATCAAATGCAACCTATTGTCTATGAAAGAGCAGCTTGACACCCGTAGCTTAGGTAGATTTTTTTATTCTATGCATGAATTGAGCATGTAATGCCATCATGTCATGTTGCTGTTTTTGGGATTAGAATATATAATAATATAAACATTATGATGTTCGATTTGCCAACAATTATCATTGTATTTCATTAATTCAATTTTTTTTTTTTATCTTTGACTCAGAAGATGCTGTTGAAAAGATATTTGTTGCTGGTCAAGTGCACAAGCTTGGTGGTAACCAAGTGAGTTCTTTAATCCTCTTGATTTGGAAGTTTCATTCCTCCTATATAATCCAGATAGAAAGAGCTAAGCTTGAGCACTTGCACATGTTGCATATATGAAATTTTTGGATAATTATTTGTGGGTTTTGCTTCTCTTGGTTGTTTTTGCATTGGTTTGTGAGTTATTAAAGTTAAAAGCTCCAATAGCATGGTGGTGTTAGGTGGGGACAATTTTAAGCCCTGGGTTTGTGAATTTCTTCTGGTTCTTGACAAAGTCCCTAAAAATTGAGCTTCTGAATTACATGCATGATTCAAATTTATTTATTTTTTAATTTGAAATTTAAGCTTTATAGTATCTTATTGTCCATGCTCCTTGAAACATAGTTGAATGTTGTGTCTTTGAAACTTAATTCCGACCCAAGCAGCAAGTTATGATAACTCTGATTATCAACCTAAATTTATGCAGTAGTTTTTGTTTCTTTGAGGAATGTTTAATATCTAATTGTTATACAGCAATGTGTTATTGTTGTGGCCTTAAAGATAAGCAACTTTTTTTCGTTCTTTGTCATTTTCAATGCAGTCTTATTAGCAGATAAATTTATATGTTTCAATCTTTGAAATTTTTGTTTGTGATATAGAGGTGGAACATTCCTCAAATTTCACATTCATCTGTGTATTTTGTTTTTGTTGTGTGACTGAATCAAACTTTCAATTGCAGTAGACTCACTCATCCTTAGATATTCGTCGAGGTGGTCAGCTGCTCCTCCGTATGCTAATAGCTTAATAGCCTCAGTAACTTTTTGAATGGCGGTGAAGCCCATTTTTCTTGATGCATCAGGCTTCTGTTGGAAATATTCGGAGTAATTTTGAACAGCATCTACAATGCGAAGATACAACTCTTTTTGCATCCCAAAGACAGAACTGCTCAGGAGTAAATACTGGATCGTTGACAAAATATTCATTGGAAAGCCGTAGTTGTCCAACATCACGCTCTCGATCGATAAACCTTCGTCGTTGAGATCTACCACTAGAACTTGCTTCTCTACTTTGTTTGTGCAAGCGATCCAACCTCTTTATGATTTGCAAACCCGTGGTATCATAGATTAGCTCAGCCATAAAGTCGTTCATTGCATCTTCTATAAATGAGGGATTGAAATTGGGAGGGGGATTTTGAAACATTGTGTGGAATGTGGGAAGTTATATGCAATATCATTAGCATCATCTAGTGTATATAGAAGTTCCCATAGAGTATAACGGCTAGTTCTTATAATGGCTAGTTTTCCAACAACTCTTTTTTATAAAGGCTAGTTTTTCAACAACTCTTTTTTTATAACGGCTAGTTTTCCAACAACTTTTTTTTTTTTTAACGGCAGCTTTTCCAACAACTCTTTTTTTTTCTTTTTTTTTTGTAACGGCTAGTTTTTATAATGACTAATTTCCCAGCAACTCTTTTTTCAATTAATTTTTGCTAGATTGAATTATATATTATGTGCGCCTACTTTTAATATTATTACTACTTTTGAAGCATTTAGTATTATATCAGTTTTCAAATTTTTTTATATTCATTCTAAAAATTAAAATTTAATATAATAAAAAGAATTACAAGACAAATATAATAATATTATTTTAATAATAAAAACAAACTTATAATATAATAAAGCATTTAAACGAAATACATAAATATAATAAGATTAGTCATGATTAGGCCCAATCTTTGCAACAGCCAATTTATAGAGTTCCTTTTATTCATCGGTCATGTTGCTAGTATCCTTGAACAAGATATCACACTCTTTGATAATTGCATGTCTCATGTACAGTTTGTTATATTCTGCTTGAAGAGCTAATTTTTTTTGTTTAATGCCCACCAAAGTAGATCGAATTTCTGTGACTTCATCAACATCATCATCGTCGCGTGATTTTCCTTTTGCCTTTCTCTTCATCTTTGTTTTCCTTTTTTGGCTGCGTTTTGTCCAATAGGACGAATCTCCTCTTCAATGTCGTTGATTTCAATACTTGCGTCAGCATTTGATGATGAAGTGTATTCTCCAGATTCATTAATTTTTTTATCTCTTGCTTAAGTCTTTAACGGAAGCAACAACATTCCATTTTGGATCATCTTTCAAAATTTTCCACACATGTTCATGTTGGAAATGTTTACCTTTATTTTGTTGGTAAAATAATTCGCGAGCAACTTCTTTTATTTGCTCATGATTCTAACCACTACGGTGCTCATTCCACAATCTATTGAAGTATTTATTAAATTCATTAACATATTTTGAAAACCAATGCCAATGAGATTTGCACTGGCCTTGTTCTCTTCCTGGAAAAGATCCTCTGTTGTTGTTATAGTATGCAGTAATCCGTTTCCAAAACTCTATCATGTCCTGATAATTTCCCGTAACATTGCAATTTGAAGTTGTGCGCCATGCATGAGCGAGAAGTCAGTCTTCATCCACACTCCAACTTTGATAATTTGAGGTATTTTCTTTCTGTGATTCTTGCGATAAAGAAATGTTTTCCACTCCAAATTGAGTTAATATAGTGGAAAAGAAGTTTGAGAGATTGATCTCGTAGGCGTTGAACTTTGAGAGTCGGATCCCTCATAAACGTCCCTTCTTGTTGAAATCGGTGTTGATGGATTACCCGAAGACATATTTGTGTTACCAAACCCTCGGAAAATTATTTCCAAGCATTTGAGAAAAGTAACCCGGTGGTTGATACATCATGAATGGGTTTGAGAAATTTGATGAATTTCCATGAATTGGAGGGAAATTCGGGGCACCAAAATTTTTTGGATACCCAAAATTTTGTATATTGGACTGAAAGTTTTGGGGTGTAAATGACTGAAAATTTTAGTAAGAATTATTAAAAGGAGGAGACGAATTTTCATCATTTTGAGAAGATTTCTTGTTTTTCTTTTATCCATGATGGATGAGAAGAGTATAAGAAGGTGAAGAAGATGTGATATAAAACGTATTGGATTTGTTGTATTTATAGAAATTTTTTTGTGCATAACTTTTATTTAAAAATTTTTTCTTATCTCTTTGAATGGATAAATGTTTCAGATTCTGGATAGATTTGCAGATTCTTTTCTCCCTTGTATCGATATTTTCAAATTTGTAGATTTTAGATAATGCTTTTATTTTTTTAGATTTGTCTAAAATGGTAATGGAATAAACTTAATAATTGGAAATAAAAAGTAGAAAGAAAGAAAAGGAATAGGAACAATTCCTACGGTTATATGTGTAAATTAAAACCAAAAAAAAAAAAGAGGGGGAGAAAAAGTCAAAGAATACGGCTGCACACGGGCCATATTATTTGTTTAATGAAAAAGTATTGGAGGTTTCAACACACAACACTGGCTCAACTCCTGCCAATATTAAACCCACCCCAACATTCACACTCAAGCCGGCAATATAGTCCATGGACCCTATGTCCATCCAAGTCCACTGGATTTTTATCCATCAAAACCCACCCGCTTAAATTTTTGGGTTTGGACGGATATGGACAAAAGTTAAAGTGGATGGGTAGAGGTAGTCCAAATTAACCCGTCGGGTACCCAAAATTTGGATAAAAATTACCCACACAGTACTTTCTTCACACTTCGTCAAATCCCTTCAAAATTCAAATCTATCGATCTCCGATTGAATTCATTTTCTCCGGTGACCTCAAAGCAGTTTTCCCAGCGTTTGTTAAACCCTTTTCAAATTCGTCTTACACCCTCTTAAACCCTTCTCATTTCTCACACAATCTCCCTCAATTTGCACGTATTCTCATCACTCCAAACACCCTTCCCTCATTCCTACGGTCTTCGTTTCACTCTTCTTTCTCTGTAACCACCCCAGATCGGCCCCGCTGCGGCAATTATTCTTCGAAGAGGATTAACTATTGATTTTTCGGCTGTCCAAACCCATTTATTCATCCCTTAATTTCTTGGATCTTTGTTTTGACCCACCTATTTGACCTCTGCAACTCCCTATACTAGATGGAAGAGTTATTGTAGATCTGGGCGGGTCGATGAGTTTGGAGGTGAAATTCGATACTATCGAACTCCTAGCGTAGATTCGAAGTTACAAAAGCTCTTATTTGGGTCGGGTTCCCCTCGCTCGGATCTCCCCTGCTGCTTGTGCTCTCTCCCTTCAATTTTAACTTTTTTTTGTGGGGTTCCTTCAATAGAGGTAAAAAGAGAAGCAAAATTATACACTTTTTGTTTGTTTAAGTGTTCCATTTTAGTGTTATCGTTATTTTATTGAAACCCTTTTGCTCAATTCTTGATATTATCGTGCATTTGCCATTAGTTTTATGCTGAGTTAAGATCAACGAATAAAAGAAAAAGTAATTATTCTTAAAGCCACATTTGATGTGAATACTGATGTATTAGTACCACTGTTTCCCACATTGGTCGGGTGTGTTTTTCTCTCTTCTACAGTATATAGTTGTTGATATGGATGGCTATCCCCTGGTATTTATTAGTACAAATTTTGGTTGCATAAAATCATTTCGCACAATTAATTTGTACGTAGGAAGTCTAGCAGAGTGTGCCAATAATGTAGTCAATTTATTGTGCGTAGTCGTAGGTCAGTGAATGTGTTATTTCAATTTCTTAAAAGTCTGCAAGAGTCTTCATTCTGATTACTGAATGCACATTTTGTATTTTATGTGTAGCTACTGTTAGGGTAAAAAGGAACAAGGAGCATTGGCAATTTGTATGATACAGGGGCAATACCAATCTGATTGTAATGGAAGAGAACGAGAGTTTGGATGAGGAGATGGGCGATGAAGTCTCTAGTAACTCATCAAAAAGAATCCGGACGTCGAGAGTTTGGGAGGTCTTTGAGAGAAGGCCTATGGATGAAGATGGGAGAATAAGAGCCAAGTGTTGCAATTGTACTAAACTTTTAGTAGCTGACTCAGGAACAAGTAATATGAGCCGCCATATAGTGACTTGTCTTGGCAAAGAAGGAAAGAGTTCCAGCCGCTATCCTGTTATGGATCAAAAGGAGTTTCGTGATGTTCTTTCTTAGTCAATTCTGAGGCATAATTACCCTTTGAGTGTGGTAGAACATGAAGGGACTAGAGAAGTGTAGAAGTTCTTGAATCCAACAGTGAGCAAAATCTCAAGAAATACTGCAAAGGCGGATCTTCTACAAATCTACAACTTAAAGAAAGAAAAGTTAAAAAAAGAGTTAGAGTTAGTTCCCGGTAGGATTTGTTTGCCTTCCGATCTGTGGACATCTCGCACGAGTGATGGATATATGTGCGTGACGGCATATTATGTGGATAGGCAATGGAAGCTACAGAAGAAAATCTTGATTTTTCGGCATCGCCCCACACGGGCGATCTTTTGGGTGATTATTTGCTTCAGTTTTTGGTCGAATGGGGTATAGACAGAAAAGTCTTTTCCATCACTCTGGATAATGCTTCGAATAATAAAGGGATGGTGAAATGTTTAAAAGGATACATTGGAGAAACTAATTCGTTGATTGCAGATGGTAATTATATTCATGTTCGTTGTGCTGCTCACATACTTAATTTGATAGTGCAGGATGGTTTGAAGAGTGTTAATGTTGCCCTAACTAAGATCAGAGAGTGTGTGAAGTATGTGAAAGGATCTGAGGCTAGAAAGCAACTGTTTGCTAAATGTGTGAGACTTGCGGGGTTAAAATCTAATTTGCAGTTGAAACAGGATGTGGTAGCACGCTGGAATTCTACCTACTTAATGCTAGAGAGTGCTTTGGAGCATCGAATGGCTTTTTTCCATTTACAAGCTCAGGATTCAATGTTTAAGGCATGCAACTTCTTTCCTAGCAGGGCTGAATGGAGTCACATTGAAAAATTGACTGAAATGTTAGCTCCGTTTTATGAAATCACAACACTGTTTTCTGGTTCAAGTTATCCCACTGCGAATTTCTATTTTCCAAGTGTAAGGAAGATTCAACAGGTTATTGAGAGCAACTTGACGAACCAAGATAAGTTTCTTCACACTATGGCAACTCAAATGTACATGAAATTTGAAAAATACTGGGAGTGCTATAGTATTGTTTTGTCGATGGCCGTTATTTTGGATCCTCGTTTCAAGCTTGAACATGTGAAGGCGGTTTTTGAATTTCTTGATCCTATTACGGCTGAGATAAAATGGAAAAATGTTGAGGCTAAGTTAAGGGGGTTATTCATGGATTACACGGTGATGCAACTAATCAGTCCGGCTAGGACTTCAACATCTTCATCAGATTCTGAGGCCATTAATGAGTGTCAACGAAGACTTGACAAGATGGATTTGGTATGTGCTTTTTATATGTTAAAAAACCTATTTACAATTTTACATGTTGCATTGATATGATATATATATATATATATCATAATTTGGTTATCTCTATTTGCAGGAGTTTCATCAATATGAGAGTCAAAGAAATATTCAATCAAACTTGTCTCAGTTGGATATTTATCTAAATGAATCAGTGTTGCCTAGAGATGAGAAGTTGGATGTTCTTGAGTATTGGAAATCAAACAAAAACAAGTGGCCAGCACTGTCATGTATGGCTCGAGATGTTTTGAGCATACCAATCACAACCGTCGCATCAGAATCAGCATTCAGCGCCGGGGGGCGAATTTTGGATCCGTTTCGTTGTTCTACATCACCAAAGATGGTTGAGGCACGTGTTTGCACTAGGGATTGGCTCTTTGGTTGTACATGTATCATCCGGGTTTTGTATTTCTTGATTTTTCTTTGTTCTTATGAATGATACAATATGTTTTACCCACTCGAATAATGACAGTTCATGGAGAGAAAGAAGATGATGACGAGGATGATACCTTAGTTGATATACAAAATTGGATTTCTCAGTCAAGTATGGAAGATGACACACCTTAGTTAGGCCTATAAACTTAGTGATGGAATCTAATGACTATTGTACATATTGCAAAACTAAACAGGTAAACGTCTGAGTTGTGTGTTAGATGATGATGATGATGATGATTAGTTTAGAAGTCAATAGCCACTAATATCAGTTGGTAGGCTAGGTAGGAAAAAGCACAAGTTGGAAGGTATCGTTGTTCTGTTGGGACCATGAACCAACAGTGGCTAGAGAATATTGAAGATGATGGACTGGAGTCTGGACCAACAACACCCTGATTGATGCCGCCTGCTTTTTTTTTTTTTTGTGAGTTATGTTCTGTTTTGTTTTTTGATCACTTTTTTGTTCTTTGTTCTTTGTTGGGTGCTTCTTTTTTTTTCTCTTCCTTTTGAACACAACATCTCGCAACATGCACAATAGGTATGAATGGGGCGGGTTTCTGTTGTTAATTATCATCACCGAAATCACTGGCAGAGAACTTGGGGGTTCTATTCACTTTAAACTTTTCTGTATTATGTTGTTCTCTTAGAAGAAGACTAGAACTAGCAAGATGTACTTGGTAATATCAATATTTATTTTATATTGTATGATTAACGACAGATTAAGGATCGAATTTCTTCAGTACAGATTAAGGATAGGCACAAAAAAAAAAAAATCTTTGTGCTGAAACATTTGCAATAAAATGATCCTGGCCTATTCTAAATGGAATTTTCTGCTTGTGATGCCTTGTTCTGCTCTTAAAAGAAACTTTAGACTAGGCAGGCAAGTAGTGAGAGCTAAATGGTTGATATGGGTAATGGGCTTGCTCTATTTACCCTTACTCAACGTTCTAACATATCTTTCTTGGTGTTGAACATCAATTTCTGCATTATAGTAACATATCCTATGAGCTTTTACTTTGCTCATGCCTTTTTTTCATCATTGAAATCAATGTAGTAACACTGTGAAGATTCTCATTAACTTATGTAACACTGGTTATGTTCAAGTCTCAATCATTTTCTATTCTTGTAGGGGGCAGCAGGACAACCAAAGCTATTGGTTCCTGTCATCTTGGTCATGTCTACAATAGATGGAATGAGTGAGTCTACATTGCCAACCGTTCACTTCCTAGAGACCGAGATGAGAGGAACCTGACATTACCTTTGTCGTATGATCTGTGTTGGAGTTTTTATGGTCTTGATATAATTTAGGACACAAGTCACAAAACAATGATTACTAGTACCTTTTAAATTGTCTTTTTTTGAATTCAAATAATGATGTCAAGGAGGCGGAGTATAATTTGTATAATTTGTATTTACGGCTATCTATAGATACCCATGGATACCCGTGGGTATTTAATATCCATCCATTTAAGTCTTATTAAATTTAATGGATATGGATGGGTATTTATCCATTAAGCTAATAACCATAAAAAACTAATCTCAAGTAGTCCAAATCCGCCCGTTTGCCGGCTTGTTCACACCATTCAAAGTTTTTGACATTGCAAATAAATTATTGATGGAGATGCTCTTATACATAATTTGGATTAGACTCATTATTGGAACTAAATTATTTCTGAAAATGGTAAAATAAAAACATTTACGGTTGCGTTTTTATTCTTTTACTATGGTTTTGCCTTTTGACGGTTTGCTGAAAGGATAGAGCTCAAAAAATTGCACTATCGACCACTGTATTTTTGGTCCTTGGCTTGTTCTTCCACAACAATAGAAAAACTAGATTGAAGTTGAAACACCTCAAGCTCTTCTGTTACTCGTAGGCTTCGGACTCGGTGTTTGCCATCGTAGAGGTATAAATGCATTTCTTCTCTTTGCTCTGCATGTTCAGCTATTTGTGTATGATGTTTATACACTTCAAAAATTGATAAAACCGATTGCGCGGGAGATGTTCGATGTAATGCTTAAATGAGTTACTTTTGTTGTTTGTTCCAAATTGATAAATTCTTTTCGTTTGGATATACTAGTTAAATGGATGTTATGTGGTTGTGACGAAATATGTCTGTGAATTGTGTACAATAAAAAGGTAATTTTGTTCTTCCTCACTGAAGTTTGAGATTTTGTTTTGTGATAATTTTCGATTCTCAAATTTGAAGTTCCATTGGCTTTTATGGCTTACTGGTCTTGTGTTCGATGAATTGTTTCATGTTTTGTTTGGGATCTTAGGGGTCGGCATGTTGAGTTCATAGGAATATCTTTTGGACTTAAGAAAAATTTCTTGTCAATAAGTGTTCTTTGCCCTTGCTGATTCTACTTTTCTCTTCGAGTCCCTAGGGATTTTTGAAAATCATAAGTTACATTTGATGGAGTAATGATGATACGGAATTTTCATGATAAATTATGTCTTGCAAGAATGACCTTGACCAGGAGGTACTGTTCCAGAGAGTCGTCCCGTGACTCGTCTGATGTAATAAAGCGTGTGTGTAAGGTTATGATGTCTTGCCCTAAGTTGGGGCTTGACATTGTGTTTGATCAGAAGGGTATTAGGGTTTCACCAGAAGAAGTTGAGGAAGTTCTCAAGAAGTTTACAAATGCTGGAATGATTGCATATCGGTTTTTCGAATGGGCTGGCAAACAACGAAATTATGAGCACAGTATCAGGGCTTACCACACTATGATTGAATCCTTAGCCAAAATAAGGCAGTACCAGCTAATGTGGGATCTTGTAAATGCTATGAGAAGTAAGAATATGCTTAACATTGAGACATTCTGTATAATCATGAGGAAGTATGCTAGGGCCCAGAAGCTGGAGGAGGCGGTATACACCTTTAATGTCATGAAGAAGTATGAGATGCCCCCAAATTTAGCAGCCTTTAATGGCTTGTTGAGTGCTCTGTGCAAGTCTAAGAATGTTAGGAAGGCTCAGGAAATTTTTGACAGTATGAAAAATCAATTTGCACCTGATGCAAAAACTTACAGCATATTGATCGAGGGATGGGGTAGAGCTCCGAATCTGCCTAAGGCAAGGGAAGTATATGGGGAAATGATCGAGTCTGGCTGCAATCCTGACATTGTGACTTACGGCATTATGGTTGATATACTGTGCAAGGCTGCCAGGGTTGATGAAGCCATTGAGATAGTTAAGGAGATGGAATTCACTGGTTGCAGGCCAACATCATTCATTTACAGTGTTTTGATTCATACATATGGGATAGACAATCGAATTGAAGATGCTGTAGATACATTCCTTGATATGGAAAGGAGCGGGGTGGAGGCTGATGTGGCTGTTTATAATTCCTTAATTAGTGCTTTCTGCAAAGTAAACAAGTTGCAGAATGCTTATAGGGTTTTGGCTGAGATGGAGAAAAAACGGGTTTCTCCTAATTCAAGGACTTGCAATATCATTTTAAACTACTTAATTGGTCGTGGGGAAACTGATGAAGCTTATGAAGTTTTCCGCAAGATGATTAAAGTTTGTGACCCTGATGCTGACACATACACGATGATGATAAAGATGTTCTGTGAAAGGGATGAGCTCCAAAGGGCTTTAAAGGTATGGGAATATATGCAAAAGAAGCGGTTTGTTCCAAGCATGCACACATTTTCTGCCCTTATCAATGGATTATGTGATAAATCCGATACATCAAGGGCATGTGTGTTAATGGAAGAGATGATAGAGAAAGGAATTCGTCCAGGAAGAGCACTCTTCGGTAAATTAAGACTATTACTTCTCAAGGAAGGGAGAGAAGATGTTCTTGAATTTCTCCAAGAGAAAATGAACCTCTTGGTCAAGGAACCCTTGTGTGATTGACAATAAGGATAGTGAGTTGAGTTAAAGATCATGATATATGTCCTAGAAGGAATCATACCTTTGAAGGTTGGAATTTAAAAAACTTCCTCTGGGCAAACTGCTATTCTAAACTTGCAACGTCGTCTATCTATTACTTTTGACATTGTTAAAACGTTACTCATCAATAAACAACCGTGGCTGATAGGATTTTCATCAAACCTTTATTCTGACTTCTCCCTTTCCATTCTGGACGCAGGAGATATCTGTTTAGAAAAAAATTTATAATCTTTGAAGTTTATAGTTCTCTTTTAAAGTGTGTTTTGTATTGTGTAGTTCCTGAATTCTTGCTCCTGAATTCTTGCTATTTCCTCAAATTCAGGAAGTGCACATAAAATTACAAGGCCAATTCAGAATTTTGAGGCCCTATTTATAAGGTAAAGATTTCTATTCGTAATGGGTTATTTATTACTTGGAGGGAATTAGTATCTGATGTTTGATATGTTCTGCGTCAAAGTTTTATAATACTTTTGCACTTCTATCAACAAGCTCTGGTGACTGCTATTAATTGCAGGTAAATTCACATGAATGAAGTTGTCTTCTTGGAGATGATTTTGGTTGTTGAATATGTAGGCCTCACTGTTTTCTTTGCGTAAACTTCAAAGAAGTAAAGCCTTCCATGTTCAGTTATGCCCGTGTTCCTCTCTTAGCTCGTAAGCTTCAATATATCAAATACTTCCACAGGCACCCTATCCTGTCTGCTGCTAGCACCACTACAAGATGTTGCTCGCAACTGGACCTCCTCTCTCTCTGCACTACTTCTCGGTCTCTCAACCAAACAAAAGAAGCCCACGCTATGTGCATCCATCATGGCTTTCTTCCTTCCTCGATCTCCATATGTGCAGCTCTTATTCACCGTTATGGCACTTTTGAGGCTGAGCCAGCAACCCTTTACTCTCTTTTTTATCAAACACTTTCTTCTTTCCCTTCTTGCACATTCTTATATAATGTTTTTATACGTGCCCATTCTGGTTTGGGTTTGTATTTTCAAGGCTTGAAAGTTTATAATGAGATGGTGAGGAATGATGTCAAGACTGATGATCACACTTACCCTTTCGTGCTCAAACATTGTTCTGAATGGCGTGATTTTCAAAAGGGTGTGGAAGTTCATGGAACTGTAATCAAAGTGGGACTAGATCAGGACACCTTTGTCAGTAATACTCTCATGTTATTCTATGGGAATTGTGGAGATGTGAAGGATGTGGAACAGGTGTTTCATGAAATGCCCAGGAGGGATGTTGTCTCCTGGAATACGATGATTTGTTTTTGTTCTGATAATGCTTGTGATGTAGAAGTTTTAGACTTGTTTAAGAACATGTTTCTACAATCTGAATTTCGACCCAATATTGTCAGTCTGGTTAGCGTTCTGCCTGTGTGTGCACGGAGGAGTGATGGCACCATGACAAGTGCCATACATGGTTACAGTGTGAAGGTTGGGTTGGTTTCTCAGGTGAGAGTTGGAAATGCCTTAGTCGATGCTTATGGTAAGTGTAGGAAGGCTGAGGCTACTGTTCGGGTTTTTGATGAGATGGTAGAAAAGAATGAAGCTTCTTGGAACACAGTTATTACCAGCTTTGCCTATATAGAGTGTTACAGAGATGCATTGGAAAGTTTCAGATTTATGATTGGCGAAAATGTGAAGTTGAATCCTATTGCCCTTTCGAGTATCCTCCCTGTGTTGGTTGAACTGGAGCTTTTCTCTAAAGGAAGAGAAGTGCATTGTTTTAGTATAAGAACGGGTATGGATCGCGACATTTTTGTTGCCAATTCGCTGATTCATATGTATGCAAAAGCAGGCCGTTCAATGAATGCTTCCAGTGTGTTCTCTATGATGGATTTGAAAAATATTATTTCTTGGAATACCATGGTTGCTAATTTTGCCCTAAATGGACTTGAATTAGAGGCAATTGACTGTGTCAGACAAATGCAAGTTCATGGGCAGATTCCTACTTCAATCACCTACACAAATGTTCTTCCAGCCTGTGCCCGAATTGGATCGCTTCGGCTTGGAAAGGAAATTCATGGCATGTTGATCCGTGGGGGGTCTCACTTTGATCTGTACGTCTCAAATGCTTTGACAGATATGTATGCAAAATGCGGTTCTCTCAAACTTGCTGAGAATGTGTTTGTTAGCTCACGCAGGGATGTGGTTTCTTACAACATACTAATTCAAGGGTATTCACAAACAGATGACTGCTCTAATTCGCTGCTTCTCTTCTCAGATATGTTGTCTCAAGGTATCAAGCATAATGTTGTTTCGTACATGGCTGTTCTTTCAGCTTGCTCCCATATTTCAGCAATCAAACAAGGAAAGGAAATCCATGCATTTGCTGTCAGAAGGTTGTTTCATGAGCAACTTTTTGTTGCAAATTCGCTTTTGGATATGTACACTAAATCTGCTCGAATTGATCTTGCTAAGAGGGTCTTTGATAGAATCCCTGTGAAAGATTCTGCCTCGTGGAATACCATGATTATGGGTTTTGGGATGCTTGGTGAATTGGATACAGCTCTCAATCTATTTAATGCTATGAAGAAGGATGGAGTTGAATATAATGATATTTCATATATAGCCATTTTGTCTGCTTGTAGTCATGGAGGGCTGGTAGGACAGGGACGCAAAATTTTTGATAGCATGATTTCTCATGGTGTTGAGCCGTCCCATATGCACTATGCATGCATGGTTGACCTTCTTGGTCGTTCTGGTCTCATAGGAGAGGCGGTAGAGCTTGTGAAAAGCCTCCCGTTTGAAGGAGATGCTAATGTATGGGGAAGTTTACTGGGAGCGTGTAGACTCCATGGCGAAGTGGAGTTAGGTTGTTGGGCAGCGGAACATCTTTTAAAGCTAAATACAGATCATTCAGGTTACCATACACTCGTCTCCAACATGTATGCAGAAGCAGGCAAATGGGAAGAGGCAGATAGAGTCAGGGAACTGATGAGGTTGAGAGGATTGAAGAAAAATCCAGGATATAGTTGGGTTCAGAATGAAGACCAAGTTTACGACACTTTCTTCGCTGGGGAAAGATTGAAGGTGTTGCAAGCATAGTTCGTTTGTAGATCTCATAAAGCCCAGAAAAACCAGGTGATGACCTATAAAAAACACCTTATAGATATAAGTTAGATGATGAGTTTCACATGTGGAGAATCAAGAACATTTGCACCAGTATTTACTCATGAATGATGGTGAAAATATGCTTGTGATTAGAATCATTAGATCTCAGTATCAGCTCAATCTCTGACTGTCTAGGTTGTTCTATTAAAATGCCAATGATTTCAAGTTGAAAACTTCACTTAATATAAAAATGAATAAATAGAGAAAGTAGAAGTAAAATGAAAATATAATGTGTTACCGCAAAATTATTATCCCGTTTAAATTTTCACATTTTAGTACAAATTATACTAAGAATAAAAAAATCCAACCCTGACATTATTTTGGGACAGAGGATACAGTGTTTTGACAAATCTTTCGCTAGTTAGGTGGCTATTGATCAAAATCTCTGTTCAAAAAAGAAAAAGAAAAAAAATCAAAATCTCTGTTTTCTGAATTGTTTGGTATACCCACTCTTTTTCTTTTTTTTTTGTAGGATTGCAACATTCTTCAGTTTGGGACTTTCTCGGACAATTCTAAAAAGTCGACTAAGTGTATGATCGAATAAGTGTTAAGCCAGATATTTATCTGTTTAAAGAGTCAACTTAATCGAGTTCAACTTACACCAATACATGTCATTTGCAAAAAGCCAAAAACCATCCAAACATTTGAAAATGTGCTTTTGTTTTCGACATCTCTGTGTTCTCCCCAAAGAAACTTTTTTCACACAGGATGGTGGGATAAATGAATAGGTTTAATGCAAGTCATGCACAAATTATGCTTAATGCCAATACCTAATCACCATCAGAAGTTAATCAATTTGATCTAAAGTACTAGTTTATAATAGCCACAAACACTAATGAAGAGTCAATTAACCAGACAAACGATCTACAGCCGTGGATGGATAGAGCTCACTACTGCTTCAAATAAGTTCCTTGTGAGTCAACAATAATAGCTAACTTGCCTCAATGTGGGATTGATTCCTCCAACTCAAACTCCTGCACAGTCACCCCCGCAGCAAGGAAGAGGGCATTCTGCAGGCCTTCCAGTGTCGAGCACGCTTTTTCAATTCGCAACGCAAAGCACCACCTCCCTCTCTTCTATCAGTTCTACCAGACAAAATACTGAGCTCGAAAGGTTTCGGAAAAGCTAGAACCATCATCATCATAATCATCAACTGGATCAGCTTGGAAGGTAATGAAATACAGTTTCCGCATTGTCTCGGGATTACAAGACACATAGTCAACAACGTTGGCATACTCCCTGTATTTCCTTCCCCACACAGAACAGAGACCATCATAAAATTAATTACCAACAAACGGAAAAGACGAAATTGATGGTCCACGTTAATTTCCAAGGTACTATTTTTTTGACATTATGAAATTGATGATGATTAATGCCGTAAATTTATATACCGTGGTTCCGTGGGTCGGGCCGGTGTTTTCCAATTAGGATTAGTTTTTCTAATTTCAGATTCTAACAAGTGAAGAAATTTCTTCACTGGCATTACCACAAACTACATTGCCAAGAGCAAAAGAGACCAAGGGAACCCCAGCATCATACAAACTGTCTATACACAAAAACACTTGTTGTTGGAGTTATTTTCAATATATTATAGGGACACAATTAATATGTTGTGCCTATTGGGTGTTTTCAATATATTGTAGAGACACAACTAATAGGGTATGCCTGTGGAATCCATATGAAAAGACATTAACAAAAAGTTATGTCTAAGACCATAACTAAGGATTACGTCCAATCCTTAAGAGTTTCCTCTAACTCTATAAATATAGATCATTTGGATGTGTTTAGTGTACAATGAAATCACCAAATATTTAGAATGTTTTCAATGACATTTCTTATCCTTGTATCAGGTTGTTGGTTCACTAAAATGCATAGTGAAACAACATGATCTCCATTTTATCTCATAAGAAATTCGCCTAGACAATTGCACTGTATAGTGGGCGAATTTAGCCTAAAAGAAAACAAGTTTACTTGTGACTTGGAGACAAAACTTTCTTTTATCCTAACCATAAATTCTTCATCTTATTCTTTGATCTAGTGCAGCCATTGCTGTCCACTATTCTTGAAGTAGAAATCCAACAATCTTTAGAATAAATTTTCCTGTTAAACAATGGTTAGAACTTGAAGAATCAAGCAAGGATATTTTCGTTGCACACGAAAATGGTAGAAATATTGCAGATCATTGGATTTATTGGAAAGGGCAATGATTAGATACAATGGACCTCGTCATCAAAGTAAGATTTATATTTTAGTTGTGAATTGTGACATTCTAAGTTCAAGGTATGTATGTATTTAATAAATACATGAATGTAGTGATGAGATCTATGTCTGAGTGAAATATGGTTATAAAATTCATGAACTTTTGCACGTAAAAGAAATTTACTATGCATTATTGTTGATTGCCCAAATGTGTGGTTTCTATCAAAATAAAATACTTAATTAATGTGATAATTAATTAAGAAAATGTACGTATAAAAGGGTTGATAGAGAATTTAGTCATGTTTTTATCATACTTTGAAATGGAAATGCAAAATTGGCATTTGATATAGCAAAAGTGTTTTGATTGCATGTTATAAATTTTTATAAAGTCGACATCCGTTGGAATTTATTCTGTGTTTTGTTTGGCTTTGTCGACTTGTTGGTCGACTAGAGTAAAGTTAACATAGAAGTTGTCGTTCGTTGATATGTCTGACTATTTGGTTTTGTCGACTTGTTTGTCCATAGAATTAAAGTTGACAGAAAAGTCAACATCCGTTAAAGTGTTTGGCTGTTTGGTCTTGTCGACTTAGTCGTCGCCTGTAGAAAGTCAACAGCAAAGTCAACAACCAAAATCTTAGAAAAATAAAATAAAATAAAATAAATTCTTGTGTGCAGAATTTTTGTGAGAGCATCACATATTAATTATTTGATTTTGGGTTAATCAAATAAAAAACTTTGATGCTAATAAAGTGCTAGTTTGTATTTGTGTTTGTTACATGGAATATTTAATTGCATAATGAATTTGTAATTTATATAATAATTTCATGTGATACATAGCATGCTTCATACAAAAATGCAATCTTTGGTTTTCGAAAATAATAAAACAATTTAAGAGTTAATTATTTTTGTAAAAGTAATGCATTGTTAATGATTAAATTGAATTTGTTGCATGAATTAATAATTTTCATGAAGTGACACAAACTGTTAGTAATTATTAATCTGAAAAGGTGTCGTTAATGAATTATTGTGACTTTTTGAATTTATTTGGATGAAGAGATACACTACAGTGTGTGTCTAGTGAATCTAAATAAAAAGACAATAATGAACGATTGTGTCTAGAGACTCATGGCGAAATAATACAAACTAAAATTTGTGTCTAATCGTGATAAGTATAGAGGCATCAACATAAAGTGATGTATAGTATTTTTACTTGAAAAGACACGAGTCAAAGTCGTGTCAAGTTATCCAAAAGGTAAAGTGAAACCCAAGGGTGTGAATGGAAATGATTTAAATGAAAGGTTATATCTAGTCATTCAAGAAGCACAAACCCAAAGGTGGTTAATGAAAAGATACTAGTTAAACTTGTGTCTTATTTTTGAAAAGTCACATGATATGTTGTTTATATGATATATTATGATATCAACATACATTATGAATATGCCAAGTTATTATTATATGAGGATAATAATATTTTATATGTTGTACATGGCAACTCTAATTTGTGAAATTATTTTTTGACATGAAAGCAAGTAGTGTCGATTTAATATACATGAATCAAACAAATTCATTTTGAAGAAACATTCCAATGACAAATGGGTCATTATATATTTGGATGTAGATGACAAGTTAACTTTTGGTAAAGATAGACTTGGAATAAGTCTTAGAAACTAAAAACTTATTGTCTAGTAAATTTGAGATTGAAGACATGGTCAAAATCAATTCTTGTTTGATAAGGAATTGAGAGAAAGTGTGATACAATCACGGATACTCTGTCTCGCTATATTGAGAAAAATTCCTACAAAAAAAAAAGAAGGTTCAATCATTGAATTGAAAACTTGAGTGATTCCCATAGAACTTATCATATAATATGTTAAGACTTAAAGAAAACTTTTATCTCAAATTAATCTGTACATATAGTTAAAAGTTGATGTGACTTGCATAATTGTATAATTTTAATTTAATTTATTGAATTTAGTATGATGTATGAAAATTGAAATCAAAAGGTCAATTAATGCATATGTTTATAGTTTATATACACGTATTCTAGCATATATGAACTTATGTGTAATGTGGTCAAAATTTGAGCTTGTATAAAATAAAGTATTGCTTCTTGTACACCACTAGAAAGACGTGTTTTTGTTTAAGACATTAAGCAAAATTGTATGTTGTCTGAGTATGGCATTTAGCTAATGGTTAAGGGTAAATTTGTTCAACAGCTTGTGATATATTGATAGAACTCTATATACAAGAGAATCTATAAGCCTTACATATTTTCTTTGGATTAAAAATAAAAACTGAACCTCAATCACTAAGAATTAGAGATTGTCAGTCAATTGTTAAGGTCCCATAACCTCATAAAAAGAAGTTGGGAGAAAGAGATGTTTCATACATTTTCACTGGATATGCACATAATAATCTGGTCTATTGATTTTAACAGATGCTATCTTCAATGAAGATAAGTACACCTTAAGTTTTACAACGGTTAAAAGAAAATGAAAAAAGATAACTTAAACTGACATAATTTTGTGCTATATAGTTTATTAGGTCTCGCACACTACTATATATAATTCATGCCTAACGTTATAACTACTATTCTCTTCATCCGATAATTATTATCCAATATAAATTTTTATTTTTAGTTCAGATTGTACCAAAAGTGAAATATCAAACTGAATAATAATTTTGAGACTAAAGAAGACTTCGTTTGATAAATCCGAACCCCCATCAAACCGTCCCTATCTCTTTAGGTCTAAAAAGAATATCACCATCATTTGTTACGATCAACTTGAGCTTCATTAATTAACGGTTCATCCATTAATTACAGAACTAACTGGATTAATTTAAAACCCGCGTCTGTAGCACTTCCAATAGAAAATTTGATTTGCTTCTTGGGATATGTTTAGGTAGAGAGGAAAGTAGCCGAGTAGACAAGTTTGGTCATGACTTGATCATGGAGAACATATTATTATTACCTCCGTCTCTAAAAAATATTTCACGTTGAATTTTTAAATTTATATTAAAAATAGAACGGAACTCAAAATTCAATGTGGACTATTTTTTTTTTGAGACGGACGAGTATTATTTTTGGACTGAAAATGACTTGCGATCTGTTCCTTTTCAAAAGGAAATCAACATCCTAATGGACTACTTTTCAACATGCCAATGATTAAGAATGAAGTGCTAGTTGAACTACTGTCGGTGGTGCGCGTTCCAAGGTTCCAGTTGACCTCCAAAAGCAAAGTTAATGTTCCAGGCTAGCTAGTTTCGATTTTAATTTGTTAGGTTTTAAACTTTCTATCAAGTATAGATATCTGAAGTAGTAAGAAGCAAAGAAAGTTACTCCTAAGGAAGTTTTCATCTGTACCTTACACAATTAAAGTAATACTTCCTATGTCCAAAAAAGTAGGGCTGTTCTTTTACATAAAACCGACCTGACTCAAACCGAACCGAACTGAACTATTAGTTTGGATCGGTTCGAAAATGGGATAACTTTCTTTTGGATTACTATGGTTCGGTTCGGGTTAAATTTTGAGTCTGAACCGAATTAACCCGAAAAGAACCATTTTGTATCTGATGATGTCATCAAAATATTACGATGATGTTATCTTGTCGGTGCTGGTCACCGGTTGCCGGAAAAATTGATTTTCCGGCAATATCGCCAGAATTTTTGGCCGGAAAAATCAATTTGACGGCGATGTCACCGGAATTTTTGGCTGGAAGTTGTTGTCGGCGGCGGTCGGTGGTGGTTAATGTCGGAAACTATTGAAATTTATTATTATTATTTTTTGTTTAAATTAATTTGGTTCAATTTGGATATTTATTTAACCCGAACCGATCCAAACCATTCTACTCTTTCAAATAATTGATTCGAATTGAACCGAATCGAAACTAAATTTTTGGATCGGTTTCGAGTCGGTTCGGTTCGGATTCGACCCGAACCGTTGGTCAAAATTACCAGCCCTACAAAAAAGTAGTCCACATTGAGTTTTCAAATTTGTACTAAAAATAGTACAAAACTCAAAACTAAATGTGGGCTATTTTTTTGAGACGAAGGAAGTAATAATTAATGAGGGTACTTCATTCTATTTGCATTACTTGGAAAGTAAAACTGTCGGGTGTGTCAACAAAATGGTTGTGGAGTTGATTCGAAAAGGTGTAGTTATTCTTATAAACATTATGGTGAAACTAAAGAAACCGAGACTCTTTGGCAAAATTAGCTTCATCAATGCATTCTGCGTACATTTTTCTTGGAAAAGATTTACCGGTTACTACGAGAGTTCTCGTTAGGCAAGACCAACATTCTTTTACATGCATAAATTAAGAATATGAAAGATGGTGAGAGACAGAGACTCCACTGTGGCGTACCCAATTCACACAAGCAGAAGCATGGATAACAAACGCTATTTCCATCGCCAAACTCAAGAAGAAGATAGAGAATTTGTTGGAATATATTACATAATATATCACAAAACTTTCAAGTTATTATGAAATGAAATGTGCTCTTCTCTTTTCCCAACCAAAAAAAAAAAAGAAGAAGTGAAACTGTCAATATCAAAAATCACTAGGATGAAAGAATTTGATGAGATCTCATAGTAATACCCATAAAACTACAACTTATGAACTAATTATAGAAGTTGTGTGATGTAACATACTTTGTACTATTAAGTGTTCCACTCTCTGTCTTAAAAAAAAAATTTGCATTGAATTTTTGAGATTTGTATTTGTAATAATACAAATTAGAAAATTAAATATTAACTTTTTTTTTGAGATGGAGAGAATACAATCTATATAATCGATATTTAAAAATATTTTTGAAGAATGCAATGGAACTAGCGAGAGTTGGCATGTTCAAAGGTCTTCATCAACCTCTACTACATTAGGTAAGATCGAGCCGATCAAAGTGAATCGCTGAATTGATCCCTTCTTTGACCTCTAAACTTGTTGTCCTTTAAGTTCTTCTTCTTGTTTTTCTTAGGTTTCTTCATTTATTTTGGGTGGGTTTCATTGTATTTCCATAGTACTTTAATTTAAGCTTCCATCAGAACAAGATTTGATGCCGGTGGACAATCAGCATGTACAGATGGCATTGATAAAATGCATGGGTGTCCCTGATTTCTTAGATCCAGAACGAATATTGATCTCGTCAATTACAGGCATAGTAATTAGCTTAAATTGATTCGCTGTTCATCTACTTTTTTAATGCTGGAATTAAATTAAACCCACGATCTGCCGCGCTTTCATTTTTTTTTAAAAGCAAATCATTTGCATCGTCGATATATTTAATTATAGTCACGAAATAAAACCCAAATGACGAGCACGAGGGCCTCTTTTTAAACTTTGCGTTGGATTTAATTAGAATTATTACACTAATATAATAAACTTTGCATTGAATTTAAAATATATTGAAACCCTCGCTGCGTTAGCTCTGTGTCATTCCGTTCCGTCCTTGCACGAATTCTATAAATAGGTCCCCGCGATCTCAGTCTAAAACATACATCAAATTACCACACAGCTTTTTTTACCCCTTAGCTTAAAGCAAGCAAAACCAAGTAATTCAATTTGGGGCTTGATCCCTCATATCCCAAACTAAAATTAATATGGCGGCTACTACCGCTCAACTTTCCTTTTTCGGGCTCTCTCTTCTTCTAGTTTCTGTTTCACTGTCAAGCTGTAGGAAACTTGCGGACCTTCCCACCGGTGGTTTGCCCGGCCTTCCCACGAGTGGTCTTCCCGGCCTTCCCACGGGTGGTCTACCCAACCTTCCAACCGGTGGTCTACCCGGCCTGCCCACCGGTGGTATACCCAACGATCCAAACAATGATCCTTCCGTCCTTCCCACAGGTGGTCTACCTGGCCTGCCCACGAGTGGCCTTCCCGGCCTTCCCACGGGTGGTCTACCTGGCCTGCCCACGATTGGTCTTCCCGGCCTTCCCACGGGTGGTCTATCTGGCCTGCCCACGGGTATACTCAACGTTCCAAACGATTTTCCTTCCAACCTTCCCACGGGTGGTTTACCCGGCCTGCCCACGAGTGGTCTTCCTGACCTTCCCACGGGTGGTCTACCCAACCTTCCAACCGGTGGTCTACCCAGCCTGCCCACCGGTGGTCTTCCCCTTCCCACGGGTGGTTTACCCGGCCTGCCCACCGGTGGTCTTCCCAACCTTCCCACGGTTGGTTTACCCAGCCTACCCACGGGTGTTCTTCCCCTTTCCACGGGTCTACCCAGCTTGCGAACCGGTAGTCTTCCCGGCCTTCCCACTGGTGATCTTCCCAACCTTCCCACAGGTGGTCTCCCTGGTAGTGGCTCTAATGTTCTTCCCGGCCGAAATTAAGGCGGCAACATCTCTTAATGTCGTACCCCACCAAATCTTGATCCAACATTTCTCCAGCATTATTGCAGCGCCTCATGTCGCTAATCATCCTTAATCAGTTTGTTGTTTGTTGATTTGTTTGATTTCTATATATATATATCAACAATAGTACGTTGTTTTTTTTTTTTTTGTGTTTTTTGTTTTTGTTTCTTTTCGCGTGGTTGATATATATTCCTTTCTGGTCGATCGCGTATGGAATGCTACATAGGCAATTTATCCAGTATACCCTGGAACATGTACATCTCCTTCTATTTTTTGCACTATTAATCTTTATTGTATTTTTTTTTAATCAATTCTTTCTATATTTTACAAATTTAGTCCCTGTTACTTTTTCTCTCTCCTCTACAAAAACATCTCTAATCTTAAAATAAACATATCTCATGATCCGTGAAAAATTTGTGAACGAATTATATATGAAATTTATAGTACTCGACGAGATCTATCCATCAAGATTCATATCGAATATTTTTTCCCAACTTAAAAATGATTGAATTTCGGTGGACAGAAATAAAGTGGATATCTATATAGTTTAAGAAAATGGATAACCAATTTATATTAGATTGATGTTGTTATTTTACTTATATCTCTCGATCTGTGAATAATTAAAAAACGAATTACACAAGAAATTTATAGTAATCGACGAGATCTATTCCATATAGTCAATGTTGAATATTTTTTTAACTTTAAATGCATTTAAATTTTACAAGCAGAAATGAAAAAATATGTTTTTTTTTCTTGAAAAATAGTTATCCGTTGTATTCATACTCATTATCCAACCGGTTTAAACTGATTATCGATTTTGTTTGTACTGGGTATTCAATCATATTTTTGACATTCCCTCCTCTTCAAAAAAAAAAGAAGAAAAAAAAGAATCAAATATTTGGATGAGCATTACAAACCATTTGTATAATCATTGAAAATAATTGGATAAGCAGTACAAACTGGTTGGATAATCAGTACAAAAAAATTGGACAATCATTTTCATAAAAGAGCAAGGAGAAAAAAAAGTCGGATAATTATCACCGAGAAGTTGGATAATCAATAGGGTGGATATCAAGTATAAAAAGATGGATATTCAATTGGACAATCATTTTCACAAAAGCGCAAGGAAAAAAAAGTTGGATAACCATCACCAAAAGTTTGATAATCAATAGGATGAAATCTTTGGTAATTTTTGTGGTTGCTTTGTGTTAAAAATTTCAGGAGTTTTTCCTCTGCACATGCATCACTCGTAAGTATACTACTCCCGCAATCTATTTTTTTTTATTATCCAGTAATATTTTGTGTTTATCCATTAGATCTGAATTTGTTATCCATGCCTTGTTGCGTTTGATATGGGGTTGTTTTGGTTGGGCTTGCATGTGGTTGCTTATTCATGCTTTATTGATTATCCATCTTTGTTTTACTGATTATCTACCAGATCTGAACTGGTCATCTATGTTTTCCTGCGTGTGCTATGGGGTGGTTGTCCAAGCTTTGTTTATGGTTATCCATCCTTGCTGTATTGTTTATCCGAAATATCTGAACTGTTTATCGATACCTACCTACGTGTGCTATGGGATGGTTGTCCATGCCATAATTGGTGGTTATCCACCCATTTAATACTGGTTATCTAAAAGGTGTAAACTGGTTATCCATGCTTTTTTTTTTAGTTGTGCTTCTATGTGGCTGCTTGTCCATACATGTTTTGCTGGTTATCCATCTTTGCTATATAACTTATCTGCAAGATCTGAACTGGTTGTCCATGTTTTTTTTTTTGGTTGGCATTACGTGTGGCTGCTTGTCCATGCTTTATTTGTTGGTTATCCATCTTTTCTTAACTGCTTATCCAGCAGTTCTGAACTGGTTGACCATGCGTTCGTGCGTGTGCTGTGGGATGGTTTGGCTGACCTTGTGTGTGGTTGATCTGAATTGGTTATCCATCTTTGATGTACTTGTTATCCATGTTTGTTTTTGTACTGGATATCCTGGATACAGACTCATTATGGGCAATTTATGGATATCTTGGATACGGACTCATAATGGGCAAAAAAATTGGACAATTATTTTCATAAAAGAGCAAGGAAAAGAAAAGTTGGATAACCATCGCCAAGAAGTTGGATAATCAATAGGGTGGATATCCAGTTTAAGAAGATGGATAACCAACTTATTTTAAATTAGTTATCCATTGTGTTCATGCTGATTATCCAACCAGTTTGAATTGGTTATCCATTTTGTTTGTACTGGATATCCATTTGGTTTGTATGCCTATCCAACTTGTTTTATAATTGTAATCCAACTTGTTTGTACTGGATATTTATCCAATTTGTTTGTACTGGATATTCATATATTTGGTTTGTATGCCTATCCAAATTATGCGTACTGGTTATCCGACAGATTTATATGCTTATCCAAATTATTTGTACTGGTTATCTAATCTTTTTTTTTTGTTTGGAAAAAATGATTGTCCAACACGCTAATACTGGTTATCCATTTTGTTTATGCTGCTTATCCAATCATTTTTTTCATTGAAACACGGTTATCCAATGTGTTCGTAGTGATTATCCAATCACTTTGTATTGGTTATCCAATTATTTTTACTGCTTGTCCAAATAAGTTTGTATTGTTTGTCCAACTATTTTTTTTTTCTTTTGATAAAATGTATATCCAATGTGTTCGTACTGATTATCCGATCTCGTGCTATTGTTTCTCAAGCTATTTTTTTTTATTTTTATGAAAATACTAGTCTGATATGTTTGTACTTGTTATCCAACTAATCGGTATTGCTTATCCAACCTCGTTTTTTCTTAAAATGGTTATCCATGGTGTTCATACTAATTATCCGACCGGTTTGAACTGATTATCCATTTCGTTTGTACTGGATGTCCAATCTTTTTGTTTTTTGGAAAATCATTTCCGAATGTGCTAACAAATTGGTTATCCATCTTCTTACATTGGATATCCACCCAATTTCTGTCCTTCAGAATTTAATCATTTTTAAGTCCGAAAAAATATTTCATAAAGATTTTGTTGGATAGATCTCGAAGAGTACAATAAAATTCATGTGTAACACGTTTTCTAATTTTTTTACAGATTTAGCGATGTGCTCGTTTGAATATTAGAGATTTTTTTTGTAGGAGAGAGAAAAAAGTGGTAGGGACTAAACCTGTAAAGTATTAAAAGATTGAAAAAATTACAATAAAGACTCATAATGCAAAAAATAGGAGGGGGCGTATGGTACTCCCGGATATACTGGATACAGACTCGCTACTTAAACATGTGTATATGCAGCAAAGCAAAATTCATTTAAAAAATTTATTTGTTACTCCCTTCTTTCCATATTATATAAAGTATGACTTTAAATTAGAATTAATTATGATGTATTTTCTCTATTTTTTGAGAAATAATTTTTTTTAATTTACTAAAACTGTCTAACAATGATTGATAAAAAAAAAGGATACATTTATAAAAACAAAACTTACAATCGATAATAATAATGATGCCAACGTTGTGTTTCATCATATTCGATAAATCCATATAGATCTACACAATAGTTGTATCACGGACTAGACTTTCAATTTTTCTTTGATTTTTTAATTTATTTTGAATTAATTTATTATTATTTAATTATTATTATATTTTTTAATTACGGAAAAATAAAAGCGGTGCAAAAGACAAAAATACTCCTGCATTTGATGGTCAATTAGACGTAAAGTTAAATTGGAACGTACATAGTCGAAAAATAACATATTTTAGACGAAATGAGACAAAAATGAGCACTTTGAAATGTGGGACGAAAATGATTTTTTGACCAAATGTATAAGACGTTTTCTGTGGTTTAATAGTATATGTTCTAAAATAATGTCCAGTTTGAATTTTGATTTTTAGTACAATTTAATCTAAAAATGAAAATATATTCAAACTAGACAATTATATTGAGAGTGAAAGAGTATCACTATTAAGATTTTATTGGGCAAGCAAAATGAAAAATTATTTTTCTTGAGATCTGAAATCCTATCATCTTTTAGTCAAGATAGATAGCAACGGGGTGAACACCAAAAAACTCAAAATGGGATGGAAAACCAAAAAGGCATTCGAGATAAAATTTTCCATAATCAACCTGATTAACAAGAAAATATATAAGCCGACAGGGTCAAAATCAAACAACCACATATCAGCTTTTAGCATATAAGATAAGGGGGCTTCGGCTAAAAAGATTTAAAAGAATTAATGTGGACAAAAATATTTTACTTTTTTTTGTGTGGACATAAGTAGTTGTCCCGGATTTGGTAAATCTGAGAGTCTAATTAATTGGACTTTCGGATTTTCTAAACCCGATACAATAAATAAAATAAAAATTATATGTTTCCGTTATTTTGCAAAATATGGAAAATAGGGTCAACAGGCGAACAGTGACCTCGGATTTGCGAAATCCGAAAGCTTTTAAAATTTAATATTCCAAAAATGCATAAAAAATGGCGGGCAAATTCAAAATTTAGAACAGTGATTTCGGATTAGCCAAATCCAAGCTTCCTTTCAATTGAAGGGTAATCCGTCCTTGTGGATAAGGTTGTTAAATGTCTTAAATCGGATCGGATAAGGTGACGTACACTCGGATTTAGCTAATTCGAGAGCCCCACAGGAATAGTGTCTCTCGGATTTGGGTAATCCGAGAGATCCACAGGAATAGTAACTCTCGGATTTACCAAAGCCGAATAGCACGTGAGATAAAAATAAAAAGTTGCAGCTCTTCATATCGGGTTTTTCAATTTTTGAGGGTTAGAGAAGGTTGTGGCTGGTGTTCTTTGGAATTTTGGACGCACATTACCGCTAAATGCAACAAGAATCGTTATTCTAACGAGGTTAGTCATTAAACTAATGTTTTTTTTAGTTATTTTGTTGTGTATTTATATTGTTTTGAAGATGGAAGATTGGTAGGGCTTTGGATTGATGATTATGAATATAATATGGTAATGTAGATGCTGTTGTTGAGTTTATAGGTTAGGATTGTTGTTGTTTTAAGAATTGATAGAGGTTAATTTAATTAATTTGGATGGATTTTGTTTGTATGGATAATTGATAGGATTTAAGGATAATTTAATGAGAATTGTTGTTGTTTTTTTTTTCTTTAGGTGAGAATTGTTGTTGTTGTGGTTTTTTTTTTTAGGTGAGAATTGTTGTTGTTTTTTAAGGCGAGAATTGTTTTTTTTTAGGTGAAATTACGATTAATATAGTTAACGATTTTTTGTCCTTTAATAAACAGTTAAAATGTCTATGCACGGGCTATACATAATTAATTTGTTTCATAAAAGCAAGCATTTGATAGAGAATGGTGTAGTGAACACATTAGAGAACAAGCCGGACGATACTCTTGTCATTGATAGTAAGTTGTTATATAATGAGTTGCTTGGTTTGATTTGCGTGACATTCGGTTGGAATCTTGAAATAGCTACAAAACTCCACATTTCGTTAATATTTGTGACTCACGGTGTAAGGTGCGCCATGAAGATAAAAAATAATTCACATGTTGGGATCCTCTATCACCTCGAGCCAATGACAAGTGTAGATTTGTACATAGAGACGGAGGATATCACTAACCAAGAAGATGGGAACAATCGTTATGGTGGATCTTTCTTTGCACAAGATGATCACATGGATGAGGGTGAACAAGATGGTTCAAGGCAAGCAAGTACTTCACGGGTTAATGAAGAAGATGGTGGAAGTTTATTTGCACAAGATGATCACGTGGATGATGATGATTCCGACTATGTAGCTCCAACTGAAAGCTCGGAAGCACGAGATCCTACTGATGATGAGGGAAGTGATGATGAAGAATTGGTTAATGAAGAAAGAGAACTAAATCCATTTCCATGGCCATGTGTATAAGGAAATGGGTGAATGGAATGCCTCGCATGTTTACAAGGATGAACTTGATATAAAAATGTGAGACGAAACTCCCGAGAGGATAGGCATTAAAGTTTGTTTCAAGTCTCAAGGGGAAGCAAAACATGCCGTAAAGTTGTGGAACATCCACAATAAAAGGGAGTTAAGGGTTATCGCGAGTATCCCTAAGACGTGGGCGGTTCGATGTAGGACGTTAGATCTCCCCCTCCCCCCCTCCCAAGATGGCGAATCTCTATGCAAATGGAGGATCCGCATGTCACTAGGAAAGCATGACTTGAATCAAATAGTGAAATGGCTTTCCGCACCCAATTGCATGAGGGTGGTTAACGATAATGACAACTGTTGTGCGGACTCGGCATTTATTGCTAGACTTATCATGAGAGAAGTTGCGAACAACGTGGATTACATGGTAAAATCGGTGCAAAAAAATGTGAAGGAGTTGGTAAAAGTTGATGTCCCCTACAAAAGGACGTGGAACGGGAGGAGGAAAGCCATAAAGGCGATTTATGGCGATTGGTCTTCCAATTTTGAAAATCTTCCTGAGTAAATTTCAATTTTGATAAATGTCAATTAATTTGTTATAGTTTTTACTTGTATTGGCATATAGTAACTTGGGCAAACTTGATGTGTAGGTATATTGAAGCACTTAAGAGTACTAATCCCGAAACTGTAGTGGAATGTGAATGAAAGGAGGGAGAAGAATGTTGGAATATAGGAAGTAGGACTTTTAAATATGTGTTTCGGTCATTTGCACCGCTGGCTGCGACTTTCTTTGAATGTCTGCTGGTGATTTCTGTTGATGGAACACACCTACGTGGGGGATATAAGGGTAAGTTGCTCGTTGCTGTGGTGTATACCGCAAACAAACACATTTTACCGGTTGCATTCGCCGTGGTTGATGAAGAGACCACTGAGAGTTGGGCATTTTTCATGAAACACTTGAGGTATCATGTTGAGGGTGACACCAAAGTTAGTGTGATTTTCGACCGGAACGCTGGCTTTTGAAGGCAATGTCAGAAATACCAGAATGGAGCAATTTAGGTGATGAGGCCCAAATATAATACCTCCGGCACGTTCGGAACAATCAAGTGTTGAAGTATAGGAGTGCGAGAGTGAAGCGGTTATGCCAAAATATGAGGAAGACGCTTAATTTGGAAAAATTCAAGCGATTGAGGCTAGAGTTCTCCGAATTCAAACCTGAAGTATGAGAGTATCTTCGTGATATAGGGGGGTGTAACTGGACTCGTTTGAAAGCCGGACGTCGTCGTTGGGGCATCACAACTACCAACATTTCTGAGAGTTATAATAATACCCTAAAAGGGATCCTGTTTTTTCCCATTAGAGCTATGATCGATGCTATATTCCACAAAACTATGAAATTTTACCGAGCCGAATTGTTATTGGCGACGAGTTGTGATATAACCATCCCTCCGAGCTATGGAAAGTCTACGAAGATAAGAATAACAAAGCCGCCATCTATGATGCTGAATCTTTCGATGGCAACGATGATAGTTGGGAGGTGGTAACTCCGACACGGCCTAGTGGGAGGGGTGGGATGGTGTATAAGGTCACCTATAATGCTAAAAAGTGTTCGTGCAAGAAATGACAAGAGTACCGGATATTGTGTACACACGCACTTGCCGTCGCACGTAAAAAAGGTGATCGGCATATTTCTCTATACCATAAGTGTTTGAAGCGTCAAACATGGATCAAACAATTCGAATACAATGATTTTTCACCGGTGCCTGATGAGCGACAATGGCCTATGGTTGATTGGAAATTCTATCCGAATTACGAGAAGCTCGTGCAAAACGGCGGTCCGGGCCGACACCAAAGAAGGAGACGCAAGATGCAAATGGATTACCGCGCTTGGCGAACAAGTGGTGCTTGTTGGAGATGCGGAGGAGCTCACGATCCTAATTCGTGTCTTCACTCGCATCCCCAAGTAGATAGAACACCTTTGGTGGATGAATGAGAGCATCAAAATGATTAGTTTGTTGTTGTATTTTGAATTGTAATCTTTTATCCAGGTTCTTTCTTTGATAATTTCTTTAGTAAAAAACTCTATAAGATAACTGATACTAGAGCGTGGGAGAAGTGAGAACGGATCTCTCAGTCAAAAAAAATATAGGAGATGATCCCCAACCAAGCAAATATGTACAGAAAATCCAATCAGCAAATAGTACTTTGTGCTAGTATATTATACAGTATAGTTTAATTAGGTCTAACACACCACTATAATTCATGCCCGGCGTTATCATTACTATTTCGTTTGATAAATCTAAACACCCTCAATTTATTTTGTTTTCGTCACACCGTCCCTATTTCTTGGGTCTAAAAAGGATATCATCATCATCATTATTATTTGTTAGACCAACATGAGCTTAATTAATGATTAATGATTCATCCATTAATTACAGAACTGGATTAAATTAAACCCATGTCTGTAGCACTTCCACTTTTCAAGAGAAATAATTTGCTTCTTGGGATATGTTTAGTTAGAGAGGAAAGTAGCCGAGTAGACATGTTTGGTCATGACCTGTGTGTAGGTTCGTTGTTGAAATTTAGGATCATGGAGAGGAATATTGTTACATTTTACACTATTTTTTTGGACTGAAAGTGATCTGTGATCTGTTCCCATTCAAAAGAAAATAACATCCCGATTGACTTTTCGATATGCTAAATGCCAACGATTCAAGAACTAAGTTCCAGTACGTTCAACTACTGTCGATGGCGCGCTTTCCAAGGTCCCAGGTTACTATATTAATGTTTCTGGCTAGTTTCGATTCTTGTTAAGCTTTGGACTTTGGTAATCTACCAAGTATAGTATAAATATCTGACGTACTCTAAGAAGCAAAGGAAAGTTATTTCTATGGATATTTTTTTTATCTGTACCTTACGTAACTAAAATGATTATAATTAATGGGTGTACCGTATCATCGAATTATTTTACACTTTAGCATTTCTTGAAAAGTAAAACTGTTGGTGCGACCACAAAATGGTTGTGGAGTTGATTCGAAAAGGTTTAGTCCTTACAAGCATTATGCTGAAATGAAAGGAACAGAGACTCTTTGGCAAAACTAGATTCATCAATGCATTCTGCATAAACTTTTCTTCTAAAACATTTATCGGCTACCATGAGAGCCAAGAGGTTTCATTAGGCTAGACCAATATATATTAATTCTTTTCCATGCATAAATTAAGGCATTGAAAGATTGTGAGAGAGAAGACTCCGTTGTGGCGAGAGGTGGCTCACCGCACCTTGAGGCCTAAAGCGAAATTCTAGTTTAGGGCTTTTAAGTAATCGGATTTAGATAAATAAATTTTTTTATTAATATACTTTAAAATTTCGATATAAAAAATTTATAAGATAACTAAAATATAACAAACTTTGCATGTTAAAATGTTTATGTTAGTATAGTTTTTTTAATTATCTTTTCAATAATTATTATAAATAATTCAAAAAAATAATTATAGTAAATAAAATCTAAAAAATGGGGCCTAAAGCTGGGGAGCTGGGGCTTTAGTAGCCTCCCCCTAAGGCCGGCACTGGTTGTGGCGTACACAATTCACACAGGCAGGGATAACAAACGCTATCTAAGCCATTGCCAAACCCAAGAAGAAGATAGAGCAACTTGAATCTTAACAACAACAACAACAAAAAAAAAAAAAAGAAAGAAAGAAGAGACATTTGAACACATTACATAATATATTTGTGTCACAAACTATTAAGTCATTAATTATGAAATGAAATATGTTCTTTTTTTTTTTAAAAAAAAAGTAAAATTGTCAATACCAAAAAATTACTATATATGATGAAAGAATTTGATGAAATCTCATAGTAATACCCATAAACTTCAACCTATGAACTAATTATATAAGTTGTGTGATGTAACATATTTAGGATTATTAAGTGTTACTCTCTCTGCCTTAAAAAAAAATCCATGTGAGTTTTTAAGACTTGCATTAAAAACAGTATAAATTTAAAAACTCAATATGAATATTTTCTTGAGATGGAGAAGTAAAATATATATAATCGACATATGATGATATTTTTGAAGAATGAAATGGAAAAGGGAGGGTTGGCATGTTCAAAGATATTCATCAACATCTACTACATTACATGAGATCGAGCCGATCAAAGTGAATCGCTGAATTAATACCTTACTTTGACCTCTAAACTTTTTGTTGTCCATTAAGTTCTTCTTCTTATTCTTTTTCTTAAGTATATATATATATATATATATATATATAGGTGGGTTTCATTGTACGTAAGTAGTACTTCAATTTATATAAGTTTCCATCTCATCTCAAATCAGAACAAGTGAAGATTTGAAAGTAGCAAAATCGAAGGTATATGGCGCGGGGAAAATAAGGTTAGGTTTTATAACAAAGTCAAAGAGGTTGCGCGCCCCGGGAAATCAATCAATGAATTCCAAAATGTTTTTGGACCAAAAGTCTGCAAATACATAGTGGATTAATTTTGTTGGTTTGTGCTGGTTGAAGAACGAAATGGAAGAGTGTCCCTGATTTGTTGGATCCAAAACGAAGATATCATTGATCCTCGTCAATTACAGCTGTTCATCCATTTTTTTTTTTCAAATGTCACCACGACCATCGTGTTACTAGACGAGTTGTCTCGGTTGTGGTTTTTTTTTTCTTTCATAAATAATAAAGAAAAAATAAGACAGTGAATATACTAACTCTATATAAATATAATCTAATAATAATAAAAATTTGTATCCTTATAAAATCGACGAACTCTAATTTTTGTTTTAGTCTTGGCTTTCTTCGATCGATTATAATATATTAGAGTAAAAATTTCATTGTAACAGGACTCTCGTTCTAATTCCTCATTCTAATTCCCGTCCCATATCAAATTCCACATTTTCTGAATCATTAAAAGCATGATTAAAACCCACGATCATCCATTTCTTACGCTGGAGTTGATTAAATTAAAACCCACGACCTGCAGCACTTTCAGTTTCTTAAAAAGCAAATCATTTGCATCGATCGTGGACTATATTTAAGAAGGGTGTTAGTTTTTTAAACCACCAACTTTAGTTCTTTCAACTACAAATTTTTAATTTGGACCATTTTACCCCGTCATTTTCTCAAATCGAATAACTTGATTAGAGAGAAAACTAAAAAAAAATTAAAAACTAAAAAACAAAAAACCGACCGACCGTGCAATGAAACCGTCCCCAGTTAACCCGGGATGGATAGACCACCTGCCCACTTGTTTGCCCGAAAGGGTTCATTGCCCGTCCCGAGTTAACTCAGGACAGGCGGTGCACCTGTTCCGAGTTAACTCGGGACGGTTTCATTGCACGGTTGGTCGACCAAAATCGTTCCGAGTTAACTCGGGATGGGCAATGAACCCGGGTTTAGTATTCTCTCTGTCTTAAAATAATTTCTAGTTCGGATTTTATTTTTTAGTTAAATGTGAACTAAAAATAAAAATTCAAACTAGACATTATTTTGAGACGGATTAAGTTCCACTATTGAGATTTTATAGGGCAAGCAAAATGAAAAATATATCTCGAGATTTGAAATACTATCGTCTTTTCGAGTCAAGATAGGAACACACATACTGATTGCTGAATATTAAAACACACACACACAAAATGGGATGGAAAATCAAAAGCCATTTGAGATATATAACATTTTCCAGAATCAACCTGATTAACAAGAATATAAACTCACAGGGCCAAAACCAAACCACCTCATATCAGCCTTTAGCATATAAGATAGGTGATACTAGAGTGACCGAAGAACAAATCCCAGTAAACCCAACAAATATGCACAGAAAATAGTAATTTTTGTGCTATGTAGTTTAATTAGGTCTAACACACCTGTTAGTGTATATGTGTAGTAAATTTATATTGGTGATTTGGTTTTACTATTTTACCTAGGGTAATTAGGAAACCCTAGTTTGTACGCATATATAAACTCATTTTACTGATGAAGAAAATCAACATGTTCGTCCAATTCATTAACGGCTTGTTATGGTATCGAGTAGGTTCAATTTTTTTTAACCTAGAAAAATGCCGGGCTCTGAGGAATTGAGTGATGATGAAATCGTTCCTCACAAAACTATTTTGCCGTATGATATCACGGCTAATGACAATCCGGGCACACCGATCACCACTGTTCTCTTAAAGGGTGAGGTAAATTACGATGAATGGTTTGAAGGGGTCCGTGTTGCTCTCCAGGCACGCAAGAAATTTGGATTTGTTGATGACTCTCTCAAAAAGCCGAAGAAGGCGTTCGATTTGGAAGATTGGTGTACAATTCACTCTCTTATTTGTTCAATTGTGATGTCTCTCATCATATGACACGCTATTTGGCATATTTTTCTGATATTCAAGATATTGTGGCTCGTCCGGTTCAAATTCCTAATGACATGTTAACTTTTGCCTCTAAGGTGGGGACGGTGACTCTTAGTTCAACTGTCACTTTATACAATATTATCTATGTTCCAAGTTTGAAATGCAGTTTGATTTCATTATCTATGAAGCTTGATCAGTCTGGCCCGACTGCCCAATTTACTAATACATTTTCTGTTATTCAAGACCGCATTTCGATCGAGGAAGGTGATTGGAGCGGGTGAACAGTTAGGGGGTCTTTACTTCTTTAAAGGGACAGTATCTGCAGCTGCGGTTCACAGTGGAAGTGTGATCTCTTTTGATCTGTGATATCAACGGTTTGGTCATCCATCTCCTACTATCCTGGTGAAGTTGCTTTGTGTTAATTCTAGTGATAGAAGTATGTATTTGAATAAAGCAAGCATGTGATGTTTGTTTCCGTGCTAAAAATTCTCATGCTAGCTTTCTTGTTTGTCAAACTCAAAGTACTTTCAGTTTTGATTTGATTCATTGTGATTTATGGGGTCCTTTTCGTGTTTCAGTATATTGTGGTGTGCAATATTTTCTGACAATTGTTGATGATTACTCTCATACTACTTGAATTTATCTCTTGATTGATAAGAAAGAGGTCTCCACCACTTTACGTAATTTTTTTACCATTGTGAACAACCAATTTCACAAAAGTTAGTTAAAGTGGTCCGTAGTGATAATGAAACTGAATTTATGTGTATGGGTAGGGCTGTTCACGGTTTGGCTCAATCCGGTGGCACCACCCGAACCGGTTATCGGTTTGGATTAGTGGGTGGACTATAACTGAATTTTTAATCCGGTGGATTTGAACTTTAAAAACCTGTCACACCAGTCCGGATTACGGTTTACCACTGTCAAACTGTCTGTCAAACCGGATCAGACCGTACCGCATATATATTATTAAATAATAATATAATGGATTTGTATATATAGCCGCGGATGATAACTTATAACGAAATTGTTAATTGTCTGATTGGCTTTTTTGTTCTCCCTACTCTTAAACCTCTTAAATTTGGTTAAGGTTGCGAGTTCGAGTCCTCCCTATGATTAAATTTTTATTTCTCTCATTTTCTTCCAAACCAAACCCAGAAATTATTTTAGAAAGGACCAAAAATAATTTAAGAAAAGCCCAGATAAAGCTCCCAAAAAAAGGCAAAAAAAGGTCCAATAAAAAAAATTCAATTTTTAGCCCAAAACAGAAAAGCCCAATTAGAAGCCTAAACCGCTAATCTGTCCAAACAAATCCATTAATATCGGATTGGATTGATCCGGTTTAGACATCAAATCAGTACTATTACGATTTGAAAAATTTTAAAACCATAATGAACGATGTGATTACGTATTATTATTAATCCGGACTAATTATCAGAATGGAATTTTACATGAAACCTCCTGTTTTGCACACCATTTTCGTACCTGCTCTTTCAAGCACATTTACCTGTTAAAAAACAAATTGAACCTATTCTGTCACCATATCAAGCGGTCAATGAATTGGATGAACATGTTGATTTTCTTTATCAGTAAAATGAGTTTATATGTACATACTAGGGTTTCCTAATTACCTTAGGTAAAAAAATAAAACTAAATCGCCAATACAAATTTACTACACATATACACTAACAAACACCACTATAAATTCATGCCCAGTGTCATCAGTACGCTATTTCGTTTGATAAATCCAAACACCCTCAACATTTTATTGTCGTCACACCGTCCGTATTTCTTGGGTCAACGAAAAAAAAAATCATCATCGTCATCATCATCATTTGTAAGATCAACATGAGCATAATTAATTAACGGTTCATCCATTAATTACAGAACTCGATTAAATTAAACCCACGCTTGTAGCACTTCAACTTTTCAAGAGAAAGAGAAAAATATACAGTAATTTGCTTCTTAGAGGGGAAAGCAGCCGAGTAGAAATGTTTGGTCATGACTCATGACAGGTGCGTCGGCATCACGGAGAAGAATATAGTTACATTTTACGTACTATTTTTTTGGGAGTGAAAATAACTTGTGATCTGTTCCCATTCAAAAGGAAATGTCATCCGGATTGACTTTTAGGCATGCGAACGATTTAAGAACCAAGTTCTAGTTCAACTATCGTTGGTGGCGCTCATTCCTACATAAGTCTATGGGACTTCACTTACAATATTGACAATAAAAAGAGTAACTCATGCAGTTTATACATTGATACGCAGAGTCTCCCAATACTGATATAGGATTAAGACTTTTTAATATTCTAAAGTTCAGTTGACCAGCAAAACCTAAATTAATGTTTCTGGCTAGTTTCGATTTTTGTTAGGCTGTAAACTTCCTATTCAAGTAGTATAAATATCTGAAGTACTCTAAGAAGCAATGGAAAGTTATTCTATGGATATTTTTTATTTGTACCTTACGTAACTAAAATGATTATAATTAATGGATGTATCGTATGTTTGAATTATTTTATACGTTAGAATTACTTGAAAGTTAAAACTGTCGGTGCGACCACGAAATGGTTGTGGATTGATTCCAAACGGTGCAGTTATCCTTAGAAGCGTTATGCTTGAATGAAAGTTACCGAGACTCTTTGGCAAAACTAGCTTCATCAATTAATGTATTCTGATTTTTCTTCTAAAAGATTAACCGGCTACTACGAGAGCCGAGAGGTTTTAATAGGCTAGACCAATATTAATTCTATTCCATGCATAACTTAAGGCTTTGAGAGATGGTGAGAGAGAGGACTCCATTGTGGCATACCCAATTCACACAAGAAGCATAACAAACGCTATCTAAGCCAACCCCCCACACACACACACACACACAAAAGGACATTTGTTGGAACACATTACATAATGTATTTGTGTCACAAAACTTTCAAGTCATTATCAAATGAAGTGTGTTCTTTTTCTTTTTCTTTTCAAAAAGAAAGTGAAATTGTTTACACCAAAAAATTACTAGGATGAAAGAATTGATGAAATCTCATAGTAATACCCAAAAACTTCAACCTATGTACTAATTATATAAGTTGTGTGATGTAACATATTTTGGATTATTAAGTGTTACTCTCTCTGTCATTTAAAAAAAAAAAAAAAACTTATGTTGAGTTTTTGAGATTTGCACTAAAAACAGTACAAATTTTAAAACTCAGCATGAACTAGTTTCTCGAAATAGATGGATCGACATATGAGAATATTTGAAGAATGAAATGAACCTAGCGAGGGTTGGCATGTTCAAAGATCTTCGTCAACATCTACTACATTACATAAGATCCAGGCGATCAAAGTGAATCGCGAATTAATCCCTTACTTTAACCCTCTAAATTACTTCTTGTCCATTAAGTTCTTCTTCTTGTTCTTTTTCTTAAGTTTCTTTATTTATTCTATATATATATATATATATAAATATATTTTGGTGCGTTTCATTGAAATATTTTCGGGAAAATAAGGTTAGGTTTTTATAACAAAGTCAAAGACCCGGGAAATTAATCAATGGATTCCAAAATGTTTTTTGGGACAAAAAGTAGGCAAATAGAGTGGATTAATTTTTGTCAGTTTGTAATGGTTGATGAACGAAATGGAAGAGTATCCCTGATTTGTTGGATCCAGAACGAAGATATTATTGATCCTCGTCAATTACAGCTGTGTTCATCCATTTCTTACGCTGGAGTTGATTAAATTAAAACCCACGACCTGCAGCACTTTCAGTTTCTTAATTAAAACGCAAATCATTTGCATCCATCGTGGACTGTAGTCCTGAAATGATGGACCCATTTCTGATGTGAAAACAAACAGGTTAAAGAAATAAAACACAAATGACGAGGGCCTCTGTTTAAAACCTTGCGTTGAATTTAATTAGAATAATTACACTAACTAATAAACTTTGCCTCTATAAATAGGTCCCCATAATCTTAATCTGAAAACACACCAAAATTAACACACATTTTTTGTTTCTTTTAGCTTAAAAGCAAGCAAAAACTGCAAAACCCAAGTACATATCCCAAGTTACAAATTAATATGGCTGCTACTACTAGTGCTAAACTTTGGTTTTTCGGGCTTTCTCTTCTTCTTGTTTCTGTTTCACTGTCAAGCTTTAGGAATCTTGCAGTCCTTACCGTCAATGGTCATCTCCTGGATCTTCCAGGTGATGCTTCCCAGATAGTCATAGATGAGCATAAAGATGCGCTTGGCGGAAACACCGGCGCCAATCTCAATATTAATCTTGGTGGAAACACAGGTGATGTCCTGTACGTTGATACCTCTATTATTGATCCTGGCCACTACTAAGGCAACGATCTCTCAATATCGTACCCCGCCAAGGATGTATATTATCCAACATTTCTCCGGCATTATTATTGCAGCGCCTCATGCTGCTAATCATCCTTGACTCAGTTTGTTGTTTGTTGGTTTCTTTGATTTCTATATATCAACAATTAGTTTGTTGGTTTTTCCGTGTGTTCTTTGTTTTTGTTTCCTAATTTCTTCTGGTTGATTGTATTCTTGTCTGGTTGGTCTTGCATGGGATGCTACCTAAACATGTGTATATGTAGCAAACCAAAGTTTATTTAAAAATTTTATTTGTTATTACTCCCTTTGTCCCTGTTATATTAGATAAAAAGTTAGTTGCAAGGGTTGAGCCTCTTTTTATTGTAACAAAAAAAAATATTTATTTATATTTTTAAACAAAAAAAATAGTTGTGATATATCCTTTATCAACAGGGATCGTAGGGAGCACCTTCAATTTTTTCAGTTCCAATCGTAATTGAAACATGATTGAGTGTTTTTAGTGTCACGTGTTTAATTAACGAACCACCCCTGACACTTCTGTGCTTCAGAAGCAAAGGGGCGTGATCAAGTTGTTTCACCTACCATCATAATCCATACAACTTAAACCAAATAATCGAAAAAAAAAAATCTCAAAACTAAACCACACACTACTCGATCCAGGTTCCAAGTCAATACCGGAACATGAAAAAAAAGAAATATGCAATTGGAGTAGGACGGACGCTTAGTGAGGGGTTTTACCGCTTACCGAGTTGCTAACTTGATGAGCAAATAGTCAAGTATGTTCCAAATAATACAAGTCATTAGGAAGGCTTTCCATTTCATTCGCTCCTAAACATTCAATCTAGATAACATGCAATGAGTTCAATTGATACATTAGGCAGCTCCCGATGCCTTGAGTTTAATAGTGCAGTAAGTGTCATGAATGAGAGTAGTCAAAAAGCATGTAACAGTTTCCAAGTAACAAGATATACCCACTACAAGATTCTAAGCGCACCGCTCAGGAAACCAAACAAGTAACAATGTGTTGTTGGATACGAGGGAGTAATTTCGAAAGCCAGTCCAGGCCTCTGTGTAATGTGAAACTTAGAAAGCGCTCCTTAATTGACTCCAATTTCATTTCACGAGCATCAAGTTACAGGACAAGTCGGGAAATTCATAGCCTTGGCAATCTGATTTCCCAATTCTAACTCCCTGTTGATGCGCATGGCGAACACTTGCGCTTGAAACTCATAGCCTCATAGGCATTCTTGACTTGTATTGTGGCACACAACCAAACCTGAGGTCTTTTTTCTTTTCCGAGGCTCGGTACGTAGATTCAGGGCCATCTCCTTCATCATCTTCTTATTTTTTATTACAACAACAAAGATGCAATTGAATTTATGCTCATGCAAAGTACGATCGAGAGGAAGCTTCGGAACAAAAACCAGGCCGACGAATATCAGTTGCAGGATACAACCCAAATAAGGCTCTAGGCAAGATTTTGTATATTCAGCTATAACCTTTCCATGGTCGTCATCATGAAGTTTATATGTCGTCACTCTTTCATAACCAGTAAGTTTAAAAACCTCGACTTGAACCATTGCATCACATATAATTTTCTGCTCAAACTACCCCTAGGAAAGGACTGCAGGCGTGTAAACAGCAAGTTTATACAACTTCAAGGCACCAGCAGCAGTCATGAGAAACTTCATAATGCTTGACTGCTTTAAAATCAACCGCTAAGCTGCCATCACCCTGTGGATAATCATAATAAAAGGGTTTCCCAGAACTTCTGCAGTCCCACTAATATAGGATTTAAAGAGAAACCTCCCTGAACCCAAGAGCTTTATGCTATGCCGCTGCACTATGATTGGTAAAAATATTTCTACTATCAGACTAATGAAACTACATTTGCAATTCCATGAAAAGTTTATGATCCAACTTCCAGAACCGCGAAAGTAAAGTAAAGAAGCCATGACTCCCAAGCAAGAAAGGGATCCGCAAAGCTTTAATAACATGGTGCTGAGAATTTTTCAAAGAATAGTACCATTATTGGGATTTTATAGAGCAAGCAAAATGAAAAGTATATCTTGAGATTTGGAATCCTATTGTCTTTCCGGGTCAAAATAGGAACATGCAGAATACACGCAAACAAGGGGTGACGGAGGATTCCGGCAGTGAAGCATGCACACCAGGAGAACTGATTACATGCAACCAAGGAGTGACAGTAAACTCCGGCAGCGAAGGTGGAGAACTGGAGATAGGACGTTTAAAGGGAAAAAGTTGCTCATCAAACTCGACATGACGAGTAACATAAAGACGATTATTCACCATATTAAAGCTGTGATAACCGAGATGAGACGGAGAATATCCAAGAAAGACACACTGAATAGAGCGAAAAGAGAACTTATTCCATTTATATGGGCGAAGAAGAGTATAGATAACACAGCCAAAAACGCAAAGAAATGTGTAATCAGGTGGCTGGTGATATAGTGTAGTGAAGAATACGTGACCCTGAAGAGGTTTACTAGGGTGGCGATTAATCAAGAACACTGCAGTTTCAAAGGCAAAATCCCAAAACCGGAAATAAGTACTAGAATAACCAAAGAGAGTAAACCAAATGTCAACAATGTGACGAATTTTGCATTCAATAGTGCCATTTTGCTCATGAATATGAGGGCACGCTAGACAATGAACAATACCTACATCCTTAAAGAACGAATTTAGCGGACGAAATTCATCACCCCAATCAGAGTTGACATTTTTAATAGTGGTGCCCAATTGATTTTACGAGAGTTTTGAACCGCTTAAAAATATGAAAAACATCACTTTTATGCTTAATGAGATAAATCCATGTGAATAAAGAAAAATCGTCAATAAGAAGTACAAAGTAGCGACAACCATTAAAGGAAAAAATAGGAGTAGGACCCCAAATATCATTGTAGATTAAATCAAGAGGTTTTGAACTACGACGAAATGTAGAAGTTAAACTAACCCTATACAAAAGATTACTACCATAAACACAATTATTACTTAAAAAAGGAAGCTTCTAATCTGCCATAATCTTTAAGTGATTCGCTCAACAATCACATATTTCTCCAGTCCTTAATATAAACTCATTTTACTGATGAAGAAAATCAACATGTTCGTCCAATTCATTGACGGCTTGTTATGGTATCGAGTAGGTTCAATTTTTTTTTAACCTAGAAAAATGCCGGGCTCTGAGGAATTGAGTGATGATGAAATCGTTCCTCACAAAACTATTTCGCCGTATGATATCACGGCTAATGACAATCCGGGCACACCGATCACCACCGTTCTCTTAAAGGGTGAGGTAAATTACGATGAATGGTTTGAAGGGGTCCGTGTTGCTCTCCAGGCACGCAAGAAATTTGGATTTGTTGATGACTCTCTCAAAAAGCCGAAGAAGGCGTTCGATTTGGAAGATTGGTGTACAATTCACTCTCTTATTTGTTCAATTGTGATGTCTCTCATCATATGACACGCTATTTGGCATATTTTTCTGATATTCGAGATATTGTGGCTCGTCCGGTTCAAATTCCTAATGACATGTTAACTTTTGCCTCTAAGGTGGGGACGGTGACTCTTAGTTCAACTGTCACTTTATACAATATTATCTATGTTCCAAGTTTGAAATGCAGTTTGATTTCATTATCTATGAAGCTTGATTAGTCCGGCCCGACTGCCCAATTTACTAATACATTTTCTATTCTTCAAGACCGCATTTCGATCGAGGAAGGTGATTGGAGCGGGTGAACAGTTAGGGGGTCTTTACTTCTTTAAAGGGACAGTATCTGCAGCTGCGGTTCACAATGGAAGTGTGATCTCTTTTGATCTGTGGTATCAACGGTTTGGTCATCCATCTCCTACTATCTTGGTGAAGTTGCTTTGTGTTAATTCTAGTGATAGGAATATGTCTTTGAATAAAGCAAGCATGTGATGTTTGTTTCCGTGCTAAAAATTCTCATGCTAGCTTTCTTGTTTGTCAAACTCAAAGTACTTTCAATTTTGATTTGATTCATTGTGATTTATGGGGTCATTTTCGTGTTTCAGCATATTGTGGTGTGCAATATTTTCTGACAATTGTTGATGATTACTCTCATACTACTTGGATTTATCTCTTGATTGATAAGAAAGAGGTCTCTACCACTTTACGTAATTTTTTTTGCCATTGTAAACAGCCAATTTCTCAAAAGTTAGTTAAAGTAGTCCGTAGTGATAATGGAACTGAATTTATGTGTATGGGTAGGGCTGTTCACGGTTTGGCTCAATCCGGTGGCACCACCCGAACCGGTTATCGGTTTGGATTAGTGGGCGGACTATAAGTGAATTTTTAATCCGGTGGATTTGAACTTTAAAAACCTGTCATACCGGTCCGGATTACGGTTTAGCACTGTCAAACTGTCTGTCAAACCGGATCAAACCGTACCGCATATATATTATTAAATAATAATATAATGGATTTGTATATATAGCCGCGGATGATGGCTTATAATGAAATTGTTAATTGTCTGATTGGCTTTTTTGTTCTCCCTACTCTTAAACCTCTTAAATTTGGTTAAGGTTTCGAGTTCGAGTCCTCCCTATGATTAAATTTTTATTTCTCCCATTTTCTCCCAAACCAAACCCAGAAATTTTTTTAGAAAGGACCAAAAATAATTTAAGAAAAGCACAGATAAAGCTCCCAAAAAAAGGCAAAAAAAGGTCCAATAAAAAAAATTCAATTTTTAGCCCAAAACAGAAAAGCCCAATTAGAAGCCTAAACCGCTAATCTGTCCAAACAAATCCATTAATATCGGATTGGATTGATCCGGTTTAGACATCAAATCGGTATGATTACAATTTGAAAAATTTTAAAACCATAATAAACGGTGTGATTACGTATTATTATTAATGCGGACTAATTATCAGAATGGAATTTTACATGAAACCTCCTGTTTTGCACACCATTTTCGTACCTGCTCTTTCAAGCACATTTACCTGTTAAAAAACAAATTGAACCTATTCTGTCACCATAACAAGCGGTCAATGAATTGGATGAACATGTTGATTTTCTTTATCAGTAGAATGAGTTTATATGTACATACTAGGGTTTCCTAATTACCTTAGGTAAAAAAATAAAACTAAATCACCAATACAAATTTACTACACATATACACTAACAAACACCACTATAAATTCATGCCCAGTGTCATCAGTACGCTATTTCATTTGATAAATCCAAACACCCTCAACATTTATTGTCGTCACACCGTCCGTATTTCTTGGGTCGACGAAAAAAGAAATCATCATCGTCATCATCATTATTTGTAAGATCAACATGAGCATAATTAATTAACGGTTCATCCATTAATTACAGAGCTCGATTAGATTAAACCCACGCTTGTAGCACTTCCACTTTTCAAGAGAAAGAGAAAAATATACAGTGATTTGCTTCTTAGAGGGGAAAGCAGCCGAGTAGACATGTTTGGTCATGACTCATGACAGGTGCGTAGCATCACGGAGAAGAATATAGTTTACGTACTTTTTTTGGGAGTGAAAATAACTTGTGATCTGTTCCATTCAAAAGGAAATATCATCCCGATTGACTTTTCGGCATGCGAACGATTTAAGAACTAAGTTCTAGTTCAACTATCGTTGGTGACGCTCATTCCTACAGAAGTCTAGCTCATTCCTACATAAGTCTATATGACTTTACCTCAAAACCAATATTGATAATAAAAAGAATAACTTATAGAACTTATATATTGATACGCAGAGTCTTCCAGTACTGATATAGGATTAAGACTCTTTAATACTTCTAAGGTCTTGTTGACCGCCAAAACCTAAATTAATGTTTCTGGCTAGTTTCGATTTTTGTTAGGCTGTAAACTTCCTATCCAAGTAGTATAAATATCTGAAGTACTCTAAGAAGCAAAGGAAACTTATTCTATGGATATTTTTTATCTGTACCTTAAGTAACTAAAATGATTATAATTAATGGGTGTACCGCGTGTTCGAATTATTTTTTACGTTAGAATTACTTGAAAGTTAAAACTGTCGGTGCGACCACAAAATGGTTGTGGATTGATTCCAAAAGGTGCAGTTATCCTTAGAAGCATTATGCTTGAATGAAAGTTACCGAGACACTTTAGCAAAACTAGCTTCATCAATTAATGCATTCTGATTTTTCTTCTAAAAGATTTACCGGCTACTACGAGAGCCGAGAGGTTTTATTAGGCTAGACCAACATTAATTCTTTTCCATGCATAACTTAAGGCTTTGAAAGATGGTGAGAGAGAAGACTCCATTGTGGCATACCCAATTCACACAAGCAGGGATAATAAACGCTACCTAAGCCATTGCCAAACTCAAGAAGAACATAGAGCAACTAGAATCTTTAGCGCCCCCAAAAAAAAAAAAAGACAGTTGTTGGAACACATTACATAATGTATTTGTGTCACAAAACTTTCAAGTCATTATAAAATGAAGTGTGTTCTTTTTCTTTTTCTTTTCAAAAAGAAAGTGAAATTGTCTATACCAAAAAATTACTAGGATGAAAGAATTGATGAAATCTCAGAGTGATACCCAAAAACTTAAACCTGTGTACTAATTATATAAGTTGTGTGATGTAACATATTTTGGATTATTAAGTGTTACTCTCTCTGACATTAAAAAAAGAAGACTTATTTTGAGTTTTTGAGGTTTGAACTAAAAATAGTACAGATTTTAAAACTCAACATGAACTATTTTTTCGAGCTAGATGGATTACCATGTATATAATCGACATATGAGAATATTTTTGAAGAATGAAATGAACCTAGCTAGGGTTGGCATGTTCAAAGATCTTCGTCAACATCTACTACATTACATAAGATCCAGGCGATCAAAGTGAATCGCGAATTAATCCCTTACTTTAACCCTCTAAATTACTTCTTGTCCATTAAGTTCTTCTTCTTGTTCTTTTTCTTAAGTTTCTTTATTTATTCTATATATATATATATATATATAAATATATTTTGGTGCGTTTCATTGAAATATTTTCGGGAAAATAAGGTTAGGTTTTTATAACAAAGTCAAAGACCCGGGAAATTAATCAATGGATTCCAAAATGTTTTTTGGGACAAAAAGTAGGCAAATAGAGTGGATTAATTTTTGTCAGTTTGTAATGGTTGATGAACGAAATGGAAGAGTATCCCTGATTTGTTGGATCCAGAACGAAGATATTATTGATCCTCGTCAATTACAGCTGTGTTCATCCATTTCTTACGCTGGAGTTGATTAAATTAAAACCCACGACCTGCAGCACTTTCAGTTTCTTAATTAAAACGCAAATCATTTGCATCCATCGTGGACTGTAGTCCTGAAATGATGGACCCATTTCTGATGTGAAAACAAACAGGTTAAAGAAATAAAACACAAATGACGAGGGCCTCTGTTTAAAACCTTGCGTTGAATTTAATTAGAATAATTACACTAACTAATAAACTTTGCCTCTATAAATAGGTCCCCATAATCTTAATCTGAAAACACACCAAAATTAACACACAGTTTTGGTTTCTTTTAGCTTAAAAGCAAGCAAAAACTGCAAAACCCAAGTACATATCCCAAGTTACAAATTAATATGGCTGCTACTACTAGAGCTAAACTTTGGTTTTTCGGGCTTTCTCTTCTTCTTGTTTCTGTTTCACTGTCAAGCTGTAGGAATCTTGCAGTCCTTACCGTCGATGTTCATTCCCAGTATCTTCCAGGTGATGTTTCCCAGCAAGCCATAGATGAGCTTGGCGGAAACACCGGCGCCCATCTCACTGTTGGCAGCCTTGGTAGCCTTTCCATCTCAGATGATGTCCTGGATGTTAGTGCCTCTACTGATCCTGGCCACTAGTAAGGCAACGATCTCTCAATATCGTACCCCGCCAAGGATGTATATTATCCAACATTTCTCCAGCATTATTATTGCAGCGCCTCATGCTGCTAATCATCCTTGATTCAGTTTGTTGTCTGTTGGTTTCTATGATTTCTATATATCAACAATTAGTTTGTTGGTTTTTCCGTGTGTTCTTTGTTTTTGCTTCCTTTCTTGTGGTTGATTTGTATTCTTGTCTGGTTGGTCTTGCATGGGATGCTACCTAAACATGTGTATATGTAGCAAACCAAAGTTTATTTTAAAATTTTATTTGTTATTACTCCCTTTGTCCCTGTTATATTAGATAAAAAGTTAGTTGCAAGGCTTGAGCCTCTTTTTATTGTAACAAAAATATATATATATATATATATTTAAATTTTTAAACAAAAAAATAATTGTGATATATCCTTTATCAACAGGGATCGTAGGGAGCACCTTCAATTTTTTCAGTTCCAACCGTAATTGAAATATGATTGAGTGTTTTTAGTGTCACGTGTTTAATTAACGAACCACCTTAACACTTCTGTGCTTCAGAAGCAAAGGGGCGTGATCAAGTTGTTTCACCTACCATCATAATCCATACAACTTAAACCAAATAATCGAAAAAAAAAATCTCAAAACTAGACCACACACTACTCGATCCAGGTTCCAAGTCAATACCGGAACATGAAAAAAAAGAAATATGCAATTGGAGTAGGACGGACGCTTAGTGAGGGATTTTACCGCTTACCGAGTTGCTATCTTGATGAGCAAATAGTCAAGTATGTAGGCTTTCCATTTCAATCGCCCGCTCCTAAACATTCAATCTAGATAACATGCAATGAGTTCAATTCATACATTAGGCAGCTCCCGATGCCTTGAGTTTAATAGTGCAGTAAGTGTCATGAATGAGAGTAGTCAAAAAGCATGCAACAGTTTCCAAGTAACAAGATATACCCACTACAAGATTCTAAGCGCACCGCTCAGGAAACCAAACAAGTAACAATGTGTTGTTGGATACGAGGGAGTAATTTCGAAAGCCAGTCCAGGCCTCTGTGTAATGTGAAACTTAGAAAGCGCTCCTTAATAGACTCCAATTTCATTTCACGAGCATCAAGTTACAAGACAAGTCGGGAAATTCATAGCCTTCGCAATCTGATTTCCCAATTCTAACTCCCTGTTGATGCGCATGGCGAACACTTGCGCTTGAAACTCATAGCCTCATAGGCATTCTTGACTTGTATTGTGGCACACAACCAAACCTGAGGTCTTTTTTCTTTTCCGAGGCTCCGTACGTAGATTCAGGGCCATCTCCTTCATCATCTTCGTATTTTTTATTACAACACCAAAGAGGCAATTGAATTTATGCTCATACAAAGTACGATCGAGAGGAAGCTTCGGAACAAAAACTAGGCCGACGAATATCAGTTGCAGGATGCAATCCAAATAAGGCTCTAGGCAAGATTTTGTATATTCAGCTATAACCTCTCCATGGTCGTCATCATGAAGTTTATATGTCGTCACTCTTTCACAACCAGTAAGTTTAAAAACCTCGACTTAACCATTGCATCACATATAATTTTCTGCTCAAACTACGCCTAGGAAAGGACTGCAGGCGTGTAAGCAGCAAGTTTATACAACTTCAAGGCACCAGCAGCAGTCATGAGAAACTTCATAATGCTTGACTGCTTTAAAATCAACAGCTAAGCTGCCATCACCCTGTGGATAATCATAATAAAAGGGTTTCCCAGAACTTCTGCAGTCCCACTAATATAGGATTTAGAAGAGAAACCTCCCTGAACCCAAGAGCTTTATGCTATGCCGCTGCACTATGATTGGTAAAAATATTTCTACTATCAGACTAATGAAACTACATTTGCAATTCCATGAAAAGTTTATGATCCAACTTCCAGAACCACGAAAGTAAAGTAAAGAAGCCATGACTCCCAAGCAAGAAAGGAATCCGATTCGCTTAAGCTTTAATAACATGGTGCTGAGAATTTTTCAAAGAATAGTACCATTATTGGGATTTTATAGAGCAAGCAAAATGAAAAGTATATCTTGAGATTTGGAATCCTATTGTCTTTCCGGGTCAAAATAGGAACATGCAGAATACACGCAAACAAGGGGTGACGGTGGATTCCGGCAGTGAAGCATGTACACCAGGAGAACTGATTACATGCAACCAAGGAGTGACAGTAAACTCCGGCAGCGAAGGTGGAGAACTGGAGATAGGACGTTTAAAGGGAAAAAGTTGCTCATCAAACTCGACATGACGAGTAACATAAAGACGATTATTCACCACATTAAAGCAGTGATAACCGAGATGAGACAGAGAATATCCAAGAAAGACACACTGAATAGAGCAAAAAGAGAACTTATTCCATTTATATGGGCGAAGAAGAGGATAGATAGTACAGCCAAAAATGCAAAGAAATGTGTAATTAGGTGGCTGGTGATATAGTGTAGTGAAGAATACTTGACCCTGAAGAGGTTTACTAGGGTGGCGATTAATCAAGAACACTGCAGTTTCAAAGGCAAAGTCCCAAAACCGGAAACAAGTGCTAGAATAACCAAAGAGAGTAAACCCAATGTCAACAATGTGACGAATTTTGCATTCAGTAGTGCCATTTTGCTCATGAATATGAGGGCACGCTAGACAATGAACAATACCTACATCCTTAAAGAACGAATTTAGAGGACGAAATTCATCACCCCAATCAGAGTTGACATTTTTAATAGTGGTGCCCAATTGATTTTACGAGAGTTTTGAATTGCTTAAAAATATGAAAAACATCACTTTTATGCTTAATGAGATAAATCCATGTGAATAAAGAAAAATCGTCAATAAGAAGTACAAAGTAGCGACAGCCATTAAAGGACAAAATAGGAGTAGGACCCCAAACATCATTGTAGATTAAATCAAGAGGTTTAGAAATACGACGAAATGTAGAAGTTAAACTAACCCTATACAAAAGATTACTACCATAAACACAATTATTACTTAAAAAAGGAAGCTTCTAATCTGCCATAATCTTTAAGTGATTTGCCCAACAATCACATATTTCTCCAGTCCTTAATATAAGGTATTTTGATCTATTCTAGTTTCAGCTTATACGCATTTTTAATTAATAAAAAAATCTTAATAACATGTTGCTGAGAATCTTATAAAGAATAGCACTCTCTTCTTCCCAAAATGATGTCCAGTCTGAATTTTTATTTTTAGTACAATTTAATCTAAAAATGAAAATTCAAACTAGACAATCATATGGAGGCGGAGGGGATACCAGTATTAAGAGATGTGGAAGAAAGTATAAAGATTATAAAACAGGAACTCAGGTGGCGGATACAGCAAGTCTGCAAGAAAATGAAGGCAGCAGACAGGAAGTACTTAGAATAGATAGTACTTTGTATAGTTGAATAGTTCTTTTTTGTAATAGATGCAGGAATATGTATTGTAAATGAGCAAGTTTTGGAGTAATACAAATTTCACCTTTTTTACCAAAAGAAAAAAAAAGATAGGAACACTCTGAATATCAAAAAACACAAAATGGGATGGAAAACCAAAAGCCATTTGAGGAGTAATATTTTCCATAATCAACCTGATTAACAAGAAAATAATGAAGCTCACAGGGTCAAAGTCAAACGTCCTCACATCAGCCTTTAGCATATATAAGATAACTGATACTAGAAGATGATCCCCAACCAGAAAATATGCACACAACAAATACTCCTCCAGTCCCAAAATTATTGTCCAATTTAAGATTTTCTTTTTAATACAATTTGAATTAAAAATGAAAAATCCAAACTGAATAATAATTATAAGACAGAAGGAGTACTACTTTGTACTATAGAATTCAATTAGATCTGATACACAATTATAATTCATGCGTAGTGTTAGGATTTTACTATATCGTTTGATAAATCCAAACACAACCTCAACATTTTGTTGTCGTTGCGCTGTCCCTATTTCTTAGGTCTAAAAAGAATATCATCATCATCATTATTTGTTAAGATCAATGTAACTTAATTAAATAACGGTTCATCCATTAATTACAGAACTGGATTAAATTAAACCCACGTCTGCAGCGCTTCCAATAGAAAAATAATTTTACTTCTTGGATATGTTAAGTTAGAGAGGAAAGTAGCAGAGTAGACATGTTTGGTCATGACCTGTTCGTAGGATCATGGAGAGGAATATTGTTAGATTGTACCACTAGTGTTTTATTTTATTGGAGTGAGAATGACTTCTAATCAACATTCTGATGGACTTTTCGACGTGCCAACGATTCAAGATAGTTGATCAACTGTCGGTGGCGCGGGCTTCAAGGGTTCTAGTTGACCACCAAAAGCTAAATTAATGTTTCTGGCTAGTTTTGATTAGGTTTTCAACTTTCTATCAAGTAGTAGTATCTGAAGTAAGAAGCAAAGGAATGAATATTATTGATCCTCGTCAATTACGTACAGCTGTAATAATTAGCTTATTAAAATTGATGAGCTGTTCATCCATTTTTTACGCCCACGATCTGCAGCAATAAAAAAAAAAAAGCAAAGCATTTGCGTCGTGGATATATTTAAATTTTGCGTTCAATTTAATCACAAACTCTGCGTTGAATCTAAAATACTATTCCCTCTGTCTCAAAATAATTGTGCAGTTTGAAATTTTACTTTTAGTATAATTTGAACTAGAAATGAAAACCCAAACTGGACAATAATTATGGGACGGAAGGAGGGAATATATTGAAACCCTCGCTGGGTTATGCATTCCGTTCCGTCCTCGCACGAATTCTATAAATAGGTCCCCGGAATCAATCTCAGTCTAAAAAAAACACACCAAATTAACAGACAGTATTTCCTTGTTTTTTTTTTCTTAGCTTAAAAGAAAGCCAAAACACAAGTAGTACTTTTTGGGGCTCGATATCGATCCTCATATTATCCCAAACTGAGAAGTTAATATGGCGGCTGCTCTAGTAGTGCTAAACTTTCGAAAAATGACACAAATATGCTCCCAAGTGGTGGTGTAAGCAGGACTATGGTTAGGTTTTCGGAGGTAGAAAGAAATATGTTTCTCGCAATTGGCAAATGCGAAAAAACCAACTTTCGCATTAGGCAAATGCAAAAATGTATTGAATTAATTACAATGCATTAAAGACATTGGATTAAAACTAGATAATTATAATTATTATAAGTTTCGCATATGTCATATGCGAAAATAAACTTTTCGCATATACCATATGCGAATGTTTTAAATTTGTATTTAAAAATTGTTTCCTAACTTTAAATTGGTATAAAATAAAATGTTGTAAATTAAATATTTTGGTTGGTAAAATGTTGTAATATTTCAAAAAAAAAATGCTATTTTAATTGAAAATTAAATTTTCTAAATTTAAAGTATTCATTTGATTTAAGTAAATTTATGTTAGTTCTAAATAGAATTGCAATCCTAAAAATTATATTTGGTGAACAGAAATTGTATAATGTATTTATAATAAAATTTGAATAAGAAGTAAATTAAAATTTCGGTGAAAAATTAGAATATAATCTTGCGTTTTGTAACCAAGTTTGCTTTTAAAAAAATTTACTTTTATTTGGTTTCAATTTAAAAACTTACCATCATTAAAAATATAATGTCAAAAAATCAAGTTTATTAATTTTAGGATAATAATATTTTTTACATAATAAAACTTAGAATCAATTCATTTAAAGTAAGGAAAAAAACTAAAACTTTTAGAATCTGACATAATATAAAGGAAAATGGCAAAAATATAATGTGGTCAATGGCCTCAGATCACATTTGCACAGTACCACTATGAAAATTGAACAAGAAAGTGCTTCAATAAAACGCTCTGAAGAGCTGCTTCCAAGAAGGCTATTCCAGGTTGACGGTTGGCATTGACACCATCAGGAACAATCATATTTTCTTGCTTTCATCTAACATAATCAGTCCTGCTAAACTTGATAAAACCACACTTCCTTCTAACAATGATCTTTTGGCGACCTGGAAACTTGAATTTGGCACGACGAAAAAGATAGTATTGTATAAAAGTAAGAGTTAAAAAAATTGTACATAATATTGTCTTTTTGAGAAATTTTCTTCTTTAATGTTTGCCTTTTAATTTTTTTTAATCTTAAAGATTAAATAAAACCGAAATAAATTGTTAATGAAAAGAAATGAAAGGTATTGCTTAAAACGAATAACAAAAGTCATAAAATAGCATAAAATAAAAGTACAATTCAATCTAAATTTTCTACATCTTGTGCTTTTTCTCCCGAGAATCTGTCATGCAGCACTTTTTCTTCTTCTTTATGTTCCGCTGTCCCTTACCCAAAGCAATCGGTGTAAAAGGCATGGTACCATCACTGGGGCCCTGTCCCTGATCAGCGCCCTCATCATGATTATGAGAGGAATGCTCAGCATCATCAGCATCATCATCATGCTCCTGATCCCGAATATCCTCATGATCTTGATCATTTTCCTGATCATTATGGATATCGTTACCGCCTAGATGCTGACTATGATGACCACCCTCGTAACTAGTCTCAAAGAAACCCCAGCATTAGGATCTAGATTAATAAAATCTGAATCAAAATGCATTTGCTCAAAAGGAGGAGAGGGATGGTGGTGTGGCGATGCTGGACGGTAAGGAGACACATGCGGGGTAGAAGATTGCCCGCCGGTATCCTGGGTGGCCACAGGCTTTCTCATTCTCCCACTCCCTAACTGGAAGCCGCCTCGGTCAGTCCTGGGAGGCCTAGGTGGGATATACTCCTGGGTTGGGGCAGTTGGAACAAAATCTTGGCTTGGGTTCTCACTATCAGCCCAAACAGATGTCTTGCTGACAGTCATTGCCTGTTGTGTCAAATCGTGCAGCTGTAGGAAGGCAATGTGATTCCAAGAATCAGCTGGATTATGTTGTAGCTCATCTAGAGTAATATGCCGCATGTTTTGCACTAAATTGGCCTGAAAATTATGAAAGGAAATAAATATATGGTAAATTCAAAATATATAGTAAATATATTTTATAAATGAAATAGTATAACTGTAACTTACCATTATATGTAGTGACTCAGCAGATCCCTGAAAACCCTGGGGCTGACGATAGTCTGATGGATTGGTGACCAAAGTGACAGTGCGATTTTGATACCACACTAGATATTCCGGTTCTGCCTGGGGTTCAAGAGTCATATCCGTCTGAAGACCTGCAAGGGTGTTGTGTCGAGTCTCCCACCTCTGTAAGACGTCATCTCGACATTTCTTACCACGCGTCTCCTTATGCAACTTTTCTATTTCTTTTTTCTCCATGATGAAAGTGTTGTCAGGCACCCGCTGCAAGAAGCCGAACTGGCGCAACACCCTGCCTGGGATGTGTGGCTCTCGGATACCAAAATAAAGCAGCCAAGTCTGGGACATCCATATGGCGGAGCCGGCAGAGCAAGATGGATCAATGTCTGCTAGGGTAGCAGGAGAATACGGCATCCAAACAAACTGTAGAGGGACAGATAATACAAAAAATTTATGTGAATATATACGAAAAAAAAATAAATTGATTTATACGTTATGATGGTTCAAATAAAAAATACTTACATTATGTTCTTGCAAAACCGCAAGCTGGTCTCGATAGGCGGTTAGATTAAATCGTGTGATGTCTCCCACTTTTCTAGGACGGTTCCACCTACAAAAAATATAGTTTTGATTGAAAAAACGGAAAAAAAATTATCAAAAAATATAACTAATTAAGATAATTATTGAATAGTTGAAAATTAATTACCTCCTGCCTAAGGGACACCCCTGAAGATCTGGTACGGACCCACGTAACTCCGGACGGAAAGTCAAAATCCGCTCCCCAGCCCATAACTAATTTGCAATAAAATAATACGTGAAATTAAAAATACAAATACAATAATTAAAAAACTAACAATAAAATACAAATATCATAATAGGATTCTAACAAAAAATTACAAATAAGGAAAATAAAAATAAATCTAAAAAAATTAAAATAAAATGAATAAAAAACTAACAATCAAATACAAATACAAGGGCGGTTTGAAATTACCTGTAAGAGTAGTAAGCAGCCACAAATACCCTGTCCAGACAATGTGATCACTGAGGAAGTGCATGGATTTCGGTACAACCACGCCAGTGTAGCACTACCCCAACTAAACTCCCGAAATGTAGTTGGGTCCCCCAAATACCCCACCAGGCCTAGGGGAAAACTGTTTCTGCTGCTATCAGGAAATAATAACCCTCCTAAAATCCATCCGACAAAACAACGTGCCCGCTGAAGGTGCATATTCTGTAGCATCTCCGGGTAGCAGATTAGTCATAATGTGTCTCTTTATATCTGTGATGTTTACTACCTTATCCTTCGTGGCCTTAGGACGCTGTCGGAATCCAAACAGACTCTCTAAATAATCGGCCCACTCCACATCCTGCGGAGGTACTGTCCCCTGAACCACTGCATGGCCATGCCTTTTTGTAATTGGGGGTGACCCTGTATCTCTTATTTACTTCGACTTGGATCTGCGCGACTAAATAACTTGTATCTTTTCGGACATTGGCTGTGATCAATCGAGCAATCATTGTGGACGTCAAGTTACGACCTTCGTTTCTTGTGGTTGCACCAAGACAGTTGTGGCTCTCGATCTATACCACCATTCTCCAAGTATTTGTGTCTTTTTGCAGGGTAGCTCGACATTTCCACAAGCAAGTAGTGCCGTGGAGAAGTTCTTCTGGGTACTTCGGCCCTTTAGTCTCGCATTCAACGGCCCACGTATAGGGACGGCTATATTTTACCCGACATGCTCGACCCTGTCGCAATGTCCATTCCCCCACAGCGGTTTGTACCTCTTTCTTGTTAGCAAAATGTACACCATGTCTAACCGTTTGCCAATTACCGTCCCACATTGTGATCCCATCAGAATCCTCATCCAGTTCAGACTTGTCTATGTCATTGATGTCATCAAAAATAGAAGGTACTACTGAAGATGTGTCATGGTCACTGTAATCATCATCAGACTCATCGGACGGCACAAACTCCTCGTCATTGTTCCCATGTACGTCATCTTCTGTGTCATCGTCATCTTCATTGGTACCACCAACACCACTACTCCCTGCACCATCATACTGACCACCACTAGTTCCTTCCCCAACATCTTGAACAGGTTCATCTGCAACCTCTACGTACAATGCTGGACGCAAATGGGCACCTCGCTAAATCCATGACATTGACTCGTCGTCTCTTATGGGCACTTGCCCCCTTCTGCCGTACTCCTCTCTGCAGACTAAAACATATTGCAAAGGAAATATTTGTTGGTTCTCAGATTCCAATAGCCTGTGTACATAATTATCAAGTTCAGAGAAACTCCACACTCCATCGATACGAACTGTTGCATCGGGTGTAAATAACTTCTCCCCATATCCCCAACAAGATCGATCACTAGACCAGAATATATTCAGATCGAAGGGACCCGGAAAAGACATATTAAGGGCCTGCACATTTAATTTTTATTCAATTAAACATACAAATACATCAATTCATGCTTGTTATAACAATATTCTACCTCACTAGGAGTAATTTACTCCAAAAACTAACAATAAGTCCTATCTTTAGTGAAAAATCTCTAACATAATTTAATAATTCAAAAAATATAATTCGACATCTATATAACAAAGTTTTCAATTAAAAGAATAACAAATTTTGGTCAAACTAATAAATTTAGATTTACACAATGTATTTGATCAATTAAAACTAAATTTATTCAACAATACATGAATTTAGCACTCAACGCTGATGATAAAATATAAAATTAACAGAATAAAAAAAAATAGGGTCAAATCAATAACATTACAAATAATTGGGTCAGAATATAAAATTCACAAAATTGAGGTATAAAGACCAAAATTCGAGATCAACCGAGTTATTCTCTAAATTAATAAAATAACTCATAATATTCAACAAAATTCAACAATTCACATCACAAAAATAATTTTTATTCTTCATTCTACATCAAATATATATTTATTGAAGCAAATTTTTTAAAACCAATTCTCAATAACTACCGAAATTATTAAATTTAGTAATTTCGTACACCACAACAACATTAATAGCCCCAAATAACAATAGAATATATAAATTTTACAAATTTCATAGAGAAAAAAAACTTATCTAAATGGGTTGCCTCTGTCCTGCTCCCGTCCAGTCCAACCATCCAACGTTCAATCTGAAAAATGCCTCTTTCCTGCTCCGCCTCTTTCACCCGAATGAAAATTTCAACTGAATACAAGAAGGATTGATGGTTTTTAGTTCTGCCGAATTTGGGGGGGGAGGGGGGGGTGATGAGTTTTAAATTATGAGTCTAGGCATCACATTCGCATTCGCTAAATGCGAACATTTATCCAAATTGTCAGCAATTGCCACGTGTCGATAAGATATTGACCAATCAGATTTTAATAGGATAAAAAGATAATTTCGTTTTTTTTATTACCTATAATTTGTTGTTCGCATTCGTTGAATGCGAAAACATTATGATGACTCACATCTTTTTTCTTCCTTCCGTGTCTGCTTTCATAATTCATATATTAATATATTCGCATTCGTCAAATGCGAATGTTTTGTGATGGCCCACACTTTTCTCTTTCCTTTCTGTGTTTGGTTTAATTCATCATATATTAATATGTTCGCATTTGTCGATTGCGAAATTTGTGTGATGGCCCACACTTTTGCTTTGAGTTATCTCTTTTGTTGATATTATTTGTTTAAGTTGAACTAATTACTTACGTTAAGATGTTCGCATATAGGAAATGCGAATATCAGTTTATTCGCATACCACGAATGCGAGAAACATATAAATTTCTACCCCTCCAACCCTAAGAACAATTTTTTCTACCAACTAAAATTTGGGTAAATCATTCTCACGGACCCGCTAAACTTTGGTTTTTCGGGCTTTCTCTTCTCCTTGTTTCTGTTTCACTGTCAAGCTGCAGGAATCTTGCGGACCTTAAAGTTTATGTAGATCTATCCGCCACCGCCAGCCTAGATCTTGGTCGGTTTCCCGCTCCTAGTATTCCCACCGACCTTGATCCCACAGGTGCTCTCCCCGCCGTTAGTGCCACTGTTGTTGCTGGCCACAACTAAGGCGGCAACATCGGGCCGCGCCAAGGATATATCCAACATTCTTCTCCAGCGCCTCATGTTTGCTAATCATCCTTAGTCTGAGTTTGTTGTTTGTTTGGTTTCTATATACATCAACAAATAGTTAATTTGTTGGTTTTTTGTTTGTGTGTGTGTGGTTTTTTTTTTTTTTTTTTGGTTTCGTTTTTCTGGTGTTGATATGTATTCTTGTCTGGTCGATCTTATTATGTGGGATGCTACGTAAACATGTGTACATGTAGCAAACCCAAATTTTATTTAAAAATCTTATTTCTTATCTTTCGTGTCCTATTATATTATAGGTAGTATAAATTAGTTATGATATATCTCAATTAATTCCATTTTCAGTAATCCTAATATAAGTACTTCTTCAACATAAAAAATTACAGAGGAAGATGATGAAACTCTTATCTCACATCGATGTTGTGACTTTGTATTAATATATATAAGATCTATGTGCTACTCTTTTCATTACTAATTGGTTTTGAGATGGAATCCCATGAATTATTATTAATGATTACAATTTCAAGGGGAAAAATCATAAACGAAACAATTGGAAGTGGATTAAAGAGTGAATTGGAAATGTAGAAGATGAACTAATTAACTACCCCGAGTGTGTATAGTATTGAATTCTCCCAGACTTCCCCATCTATGAAGAAACTTAAAGCGAAAATGAAGAAATTTCTTCACCAGCATGAAGGTCAGAGGGAGTATTTTGTATTATTAACTGTTACTCCCTTCCTAACGAAAAAAAAAAAAAAACAAAATCCATATTAAAAACTCAACGTATACGATTTTTCCGGGATAGAAGAAATACAATACAGTCAAACATATGAGAATATTTTTGCAGAATGAAATGGAACTAGCTAGAAGGGTTGGCAAGTTCAAAGATCTTCATCAACATATCTACTACATTACATAAGATCGAGCCAATCAAAGTGAATCGCTGAATTAGTCCCTTTAACCTCAAAACTTGTTGTCCATTAAGTTCTTCTTCTTGTTCTTTTTTCTTAAGTTTCTTTATTTATTTGATTTTTTTTTTGGGTAGGTTTTGTTGTATTTTCATAATTAGTATTCCCTCCGTATCAAAATAATTGTCCACTTTATATTTCCATTTTCAATTTAAATTATATTGAAAGAAACAATTTAAACTGAACAATAATTTTGAAGAAGAAGTAATTCTTAATTTAAGTTAATTGCCATCTTATCTCAAACCATAACGAGTGAAGATTTGGAAGTAGCAAAATCGAAGGGTTATGGTGCGGGGAAGATAAGGTCAGGTGTTACCATAACAAAGTCAAAGAGGTTGCGACTAGCGACCCGGGAAATCAATCAATAGATTCCAAAATGTGTTTTTGGACCAAAAGTAGGGAAATGTAACGTGGATTAATTTTGTTGGTTTTGTACTGGTTGAAGAAGGAAATGGAAGAGTGTCTCTGATTTCTTGGATCCAGAACAAATATATTGATCCACGATCTGCAGCACTTTCAGTTGATTAATTAGAAAGCAAATCATTTGAATCGTGGACTATATTTAAGAAGTATAGTGCCCGAATTTTCGAAAATGACGAGGGCCTTCCCACCGGTGGTCTTCCCGACCTTCTCACTGTCGATCTTCCTGTCGATGTTGACCTTACCAACATTTTTGATACGACCGACATTGATATCCCCGGTATTGCCTCTAATGGCCGCGACTAAGGCAACTCTTGCGAAGAAAGGAAGGTGAATTAGGTTCTAATTTGGGGAAAAATCTTTATTGAATCGATTCTAAAAAAACTGTCAAAAAGATCACATGTTAATCAACCACCGTAAAAACACACGTTTAGTGCGTGTTTTCTCTCTGAAGAAGTTAAGAGTCCTAGTCTTTTCGAGTATTGTCTTAGAGTTACGCATATCCATTAGAGTTCTCCTTTGGGAGGATTCTCTTAGTGTTAATGTTTGTCTGTTCAGAGTTCTCATCTTTACAAATCTCCACCGTAGTTGTTCACAATAGATCTTGTTTTCTTCAGTCAATAATCATGTTCTTCTTGAATATTCATTTCTCTTGTTAAATTTTTTCTTTCTTTCTTTCTTTTTTTCAAAAATAAAATTATGTTTAATTGTTTCGGTTTCAATGTCTAGTTTGAAATAAAATCTGCTTTCGACTCACCGCAGATGTGATTTGTGTATTCATTTGTTGCATTTTGATCCAATTTTCTTGTTGCAAGTTTGTTTTGAGAATAAAACCGTTCATAACTGTTTACATTTTCTTTATAACTTCAAATAAAGTCTACCATCCGTAGCAAGTAGATCTTCAATTGATAGTTTTATTTGTTGAGTCTTGATTCATCACTTGGTGGAAACGTTTGTTTGAAAAATTAATCTTGATTCTCTCTCCTTCTTTCTCTGCCTTGTGTATATCCACCATAGCTCATCAATTCTTGCTGATTAGTCGTCATTTCTGTTTGATTCAGAGAAATCGAGGAAGAAGAAAAGAAGATAGAATCAAGAAAGAGGAGAAAAATCGAGATCTAGGGTTTTCAGATATCTCCGGTTACCGATCTCCGGCACTACAACCTGCTCTGATACCATCTAACCGAAGCTAATCCACACATTTCTTTGTTAATCCGATGAAAAATGAAGACTGAATCAAGAATCTGAAAAAACGAGAGAGAGAGAGAGAGAGAGAAAGAAAGTTTGGGAATATTCTGTATTAAGAACTGAGTAACCAATTTGTCTAAGTTCTCGTCCTTTACAATCAGACATAGATTGTGTATTTATATCAGGCTAATAATAACACTAGCCGCCTAAGCTATCTATATTACAACTAAGTCCTGACACTATACAGAACATACAATTCAGCCTTAATTACATTATATACACTAAACTAACTTGTATATACACATTTATCTATTATATTCACAATCATTTATTAAACTGCCTAAACCTTCTGATCTGGAATAACCCCAACATTCTTCGCTCAGCAATCACAAATCATGCATACTTCATTCTTCATGAACAGTAACCATGCAGCCCGAGGAATACCAGTTGCAGGATACAGCAAAACCCAAATAGGGCTCTAGGCCGGGTTTTGTATATTCAGCTATCACCTCTCCATGGCCCGTCATCATGAAATTTATATGGTGTCACTCTCATAACCAGTAAGTTCAAAAACCCCTTGACTTGAACCATTGCATAACAATTTCTGCTCAAGCTACCTCTAGGAATAGACTGCAGGCGTGTAAGCAGCAAGTTTATGCAACAGCAAGGCACCAGCAGCAGTCATAAGAACTTCATAACGGCTCAAAATCAACAGCTAAGCTGCATGCCCATTAGCCTGTGGACAATCACATCAAAGGGTTTTCGAGAACTTTTGCAGTCCCACTGATATAGGATTTAGAAGAGAAACCTCCCTGAACCCAAGAGCTTTATGCAATGCCGCTGCAATATGATTGGTAAAATTATTTCTGATTTCAGAAATTTAGAATGTTTAATGAGTAACAATGACCTAAATCAAATATCTAGATCAGAAATTTCTACTGTCAGACTACTGAAACTACACTTGCAATTCCATGAAAAGTTTATCCAACTTCAGGATATCAAGAACAGCGTAAGTAAAGTAAACGGGCCATGACACCCAAGCAAGAAAGGAATCAGATTCACTCAAGCTTCAATAACATGGTACTGAGAATTTTATAAAGAATAGTACCATTATTGGGATTTTATAGGGCAAGCAAAATGAAAAGTATATCTCGAGATTTGGAATCCTAGTCTTTCCGAGTCAAGCTAGGAACACACAGAATATCAAAAACACAAAAGGGAGTAGAAAAATTAAAAGCTATTTGAGATAATATTTTCATAATAAAAAACCTGATCAACCAGAAAATAAGCTCACAGGTTCAAAATCAAACAACCTCATATCAATCTTTAGCATATAAAAGAACTGATACCAGAGCATGTGGAGAACAGATCTCAGCCCACAAATTAGAAGATGATTCCCAATCAGCAAATATGCACAGAAGAAAATTGGGAGTAACTCACAAGTTAGTATTCCAAATGTGCAGGGAGACTTTAAGGCAGAACTCAAACTCACAGCACCTTTCTACCAAAGTACACAAACTAAGCAATTTAGCAAGACGGTAAACATTGTTTTTCGACGAATAAATTCAATGGCTTAGATGTGGAAATAAATAAATATAAGCCTCAGTTTAGAAGCCAGGTTTACACAGGAACAAACACTAAATATACACATGATTTCAGAACAGAATACAGTTTAGCATCTTCAAATTTGCCCAGAATCATATGAGAAAGTATTAACTTTATGATGGGAAATCATCTAAAAATGCTACAAAGGTACAGATGCCTATTGAGACTTGAGAGTGACCATAATTACGTTTGAACCAATAAGCTTTACCTGATAGTTCGTGAAAATTACCTCCCAAATTCAGCTTTACCTGATAATTTGTGAAGTTTCCCTCCCAAATTCAAGGAAATTCAAGTTTATCAGGGTGTCTATCTGTGCACTACTGGGAAATGCAAGACATCTATGACCCCATATCCTTGCAAAAAATAGCAAAACTGGAAATATCCTTCAGCATCCTTTCTGATCTCAGATTGATGTCAAACCACATGCAACACATTAAAGACCTTCCCTCCAACTATAGAACACCATTCTAGAGGTATACCCCGCCAATGAAGCATGCACTTCCCTACTATTAGTTTTATATATAGTACTGATGCTTTTACAATAACTAACCCTTTCAGAGGCAACATCTCATTGCCCTGTTTTTCCCTTTTCATAAGGAATCCAGACAAAACATTTTTCCTCAACACACTTCAGATACATCTGAAATTCTCTCATCAGTCAAAGTATGATATTGCTGCCTGGTGACTCGACTCCATTCAGGTTTGAAACTAAGCTATAACGTGACGAAATGTAAAATGTCATTGCTCGTTTAGAGATTAAACATCAAACTTCTCAGGTAGGACATCTGCGCACCAATTCAAACTGAACACGATCTATGAAACTGAATATCAAGTGAAACCTCCTTTAGCTTCCTTTCAAATCCCAGATTCATATTGAAACCTTATGGAAAACAAAGATTACAGGACATCTCCCCAAAATAGGGTATGTACTTCTTCGGAGTTCAATTGTACTTGCAATGTCATGACTAACAACTCTGAGGCCATAGATCAACTCAACAAATACTAAAGAACCCTTTCAAAACCATTGGCCCTCAGCTTCATCACTGTCATTTGTTCCCTTTCCCAGAAAAACTACAGAATGACTCAAATTTTTTCTCTGAGCTGTCTTCGGAAAACCTAATCTCTCTTACCAGTCACTACCAAAGTACCATCATGCCCAAAAGGTAACGTTTCTACAAGCAGTACCAACTACCAAGTGAATAATGTTTAAATCCTATAACTTCTAACCCTTATTAATGGTTATGTAGACCACACTTATCAATTCTACTCATGACATGAACAGTCACGCTGCTTTGTACAAATTAACGACAATTTGAATGATTATCACAAGATTTACTCCAGCACAACATGCAAGCAAAAGAAATATTTACAAAGGAGTATAAATTTTTATCATTACAATGTCTACAAGCCCTACATCTTTGGAATTGCTCGAGCAATTCTGCATTTCCTATTATGGTTTCCCACTATACCGATATTTGGTCATCACTTCCAATGACAATTCTCATCAAAACTCAAAGTTCACACGCCTTAATAGCGGACAGAATTAATGAATGTCAATTATGTACCAAATTTACAATCAATCGCCGCAGAATATATCCACGAAGTGGCAACTCTAAGAGCATTCAGGTCTTGTCTAAACTACAATCCAAATGGGGATTGCATTCTACAGCATAGAAATCATTGTTTTCAATCAAAACTCTCAACATGTCGAAAGTAAACTCCTTACTGTTGGGGTCACTGCTAGGTGACTCACCTGAGGAATCCAATGCCGCCGTTTGCTTTCCACACAAGCAACATCCGACCATCCCACCGCCGCCCCAACCACCAAAACACCCACCGGAATTCACCAAACCACCACCACCCTTCTTCTGCTTCTTTTTCCTCCTCTTCCTCCGCAGCAGCTGCAGAGTCTTCTTTGCCTTCCCAAATCTAAACACAAACACCCTTTTGGATTCGTCTTCGGTCTTTCCTCCGATTCCCTCTTTAACACCATCTTTTCGTGATGGGTTAACAACCCCATCTTCATCTTCATTGCCACCGCCACCGCTGCTAGAGGAAATTTCCTGATCAGGCCCAGACATAAACACAAAAACAGAATCTTTCCCGTTTCACCCAATTCCTATCTTGTCAATCCTCAACTATTTGAAAGCTAAAATGACAAAGGATTTGGACCACAAAGACTACAGTAACCACAAACGTCCATCTGGGGTGTGTCAGTTATATATATTTACTGTGGAATGATAAGACAAAGTAACAAAAGTTTGAGATGGGCATATTCTTTCTGGGGGAAATTTTTAAGAAAATAAACAAAAGGGGTTTGATTGACTTTGATTTGCAGAGTTTTTTTCAAATACAATAAACAATTGCAGAGAATACAGAATCGAAACTGAATTGAAGATTCGAATAGGAGAAAGAAGAGCGGATGAAGAGGAAGGCTGACTGCGCGTGCGTGTTTGTTTCAACTTTCAACTGTCGTTTTTAACGCCAGAGTTGTCGGATTCACGAGGTCGATATTTTTTACAGCGACAGTGGTAACAGTAAATATTAGCGCAGATTTCTGTCTTTAATGACTTCTGTTAGTTGAATTAATGACGTACTATGTCATTGATGTTAATTAAAGTCGATGGAGTTTCTGTCATAGTTAGTGTCCGATGGCATAAGAATTTAGTAAAATTGTTATTCTCTCTTTTTCTTTTCTTTTTTACAATAAACTGGTTTCTATTCATTTGAGTATACGCATTATTACCCATTTTATTAGTAAAAATTATTTTTGTATTATTGTTCATTCAATCCAAGTGTAAACTTGATTTTTCAATCAATCTTTCTCAAGGAAAAAAAAAAAAAAAACCAAATGACTAATGCTTTTTTAATGAAATAAAAAAAATCAAAATGCGATGAAATATCATTTCCTATCGAAGTAAAGATCCATGTTTAAGAAACATTGAATGAACATGAATTTTTTTTTCCCCAAAGATTTTCACTATCCTTTTAATTAATGCACTTAGGTGGCAATGTGGCATATCATACTGTTCCACTTACTGTAAAAAATATCAAATTATTTCTGTATCAATTTGGCTTACGAAACATTATACATCTTCATAGTTAGAAGTGTTGCTGAATGGATGATGAATATCATTTTATAATGAATAGATTAATTGAAGAAGATTCTACAATTTTAAAGTTGTTTATGACCACAATCATTCTATTTTCAATCACAAGTTTTTCTCAATTTAGTTTGAGAAACACAAAATTTGGTGGACCAAAAGTGATATATTCCATTACTTTTTTTTAATTATTTTTCAATGGTTGGAGAAGTAAGGCTCTGTTTGATAAACCAATTCAGCACTTAAATTTAATTGATTAAGTACTTAATTGATTGGCACTGTTTGATAACACAATCTCATAACAATTTAATTGATTAAAAACTTAACTAATTAAGGACTTAAATTTTAAGTGCGTTTGATAACTCAAATTATGATGTCTTAATAAATTAAGAGATTCTGAAATGCTAGTACAGATGTGAGTCAAAAAATAAATGATATGCCGATCACTTATGTCTGAACTGAATTTTCGAGATAATTTTTTTCTATTTATTTACTTTTATGTTTATACTTTTGATGTTTAATTTTGAAATATTTTTATTAATCTTGGTGTTTAGTTACAAATTGAAATTTATTGAAATTATTTTTATTTAATAAACATTTATTTTAACATAAAAAATAAAATACGAATAAAGTCTATAATAAATATATATTTATCATAAAGATGTGATATTTTTTTGGACAGTGATAAAGATATGATATTATTATTAAATAAAAAAATTATTACATGATAAAGTTTGAATATTTTTATATCATAATTTTATAATAATACTATTATTTTTATTATCATAATTTATATATACATCAATTATTTTTTTAGATGAAATTATAAGTCGAGATATTTTAAATTTCAGTGTTTAGACTTCAAATTTCAGATACTTTATTCACTCTTCAGATTTTGATTTTTAACAAATTGAATCAGTTCAGTACTTATGATTCAGTGTTCAGATTTCATATTTCAGATCCAAATTAAGTTTTATCAAACGGAGCCTAAGTAATAGTTTAGAGCCGTCAGCCTCAGGTGGGGTCGTCAATGATTAATTCCGTGTTAGGTTGAAGTTTCGCTAATTACTATGATGATGGCTGTGACGTGGAAAACTGGAAATTAGACATGAAACTTAATTAAAAGAAGATAATGACTGAATGAAACACTAAAGATATGATGGAAGTCCAATTAGGCATACCAAATCATTTTATTCTGAGCACTCTGTCAAGTTTTTCTTACTCCTAAAATGATCCTACTATTATTTACACTTTTCTTGATTTGAGAGAGAGCGAATTATTTTTAGAAGAACTATTTTTTTGAAACAGCAGGGGTATTGTTTGTAAACATTGAATCGTTTTTTCTATATTTTTATACATCTCCTATTTGTTACTACACCAATTAGCGGAAACACCATAAGTACGATAACAACAAAAGGGAAGAAATGAAAGTAAACACATAAAACAACTTGAAAATGACATAGTTGTTGATACAACCCATGATGCATAATGCATTTATTAAATGACCTAAAAGAAATGAGATTATTTTAGTACTTTCTATTTCATCGTCATGTTTTTTATTCAATAAAAATGACTGTTTTTAAGAACGAAAAAAGATGAATGGATTAGAAAAAGGCGGGAAAGAACAAATCAGAGGAACCTACTCTCGTCTTTATTGTTGTTGCTTTGTTGGTCATATAGTCCATCGATCTTAACAAAATACGGAGTAATATGGAATTATAATGGTTGTAACTATTATGCCCGATGTTTGGAACACTTGAAAAATATAATGGAATAAACCCACGAAGTGGAGAAAGAAGCTCATAAAATGCTGCAAGTGGATATTGAGGATAAGCAACAAAGCTATCCAACCAAAACATATATACCCCATCAAGATCTTATATGCCTTCTACATAGTTGTCTGAATATGACAATTGACAACCCATGATGGTCCTTCCCTTACGTGCATATTTATTCTCCAGAAGGATGGATTTACCAATTATCCTCTTCGAAATTTAGAAAAATGATAAAAATTATTTAATATTATCCACTGAATCTTACGATTAATGATCAAAATACTATAAAAATTTCTACATATACAGAAATTGTGTGAGCCAACACCTTAAACCATTGACCTAATGTTAACCATTGGCCTTTGAGACTTACATTATGTTTCCCGTTTGATGTGAATATAGATTGGGGTAGATGGACTATCTGTAAAGATATAGTAATACCTTGATAACAAAAAAAAGAAAAAAGAAAAAGAAATGCAGTAATATTTTCTTATCACGTCGGTAAAAAATACTTAACAATGTATAAGTTTATCAATTTATTTGAATCTATGTCGCATTATTCACTTTTCTGTGACGATTTATTTATTTACCGTTAATGGTAAAGTTTTGCACATATGGGGTGGTATGAAAAGTACTCCTTTTTATTTGTTTCCATCACCATATTCTTATTCTAAAAAAGAAAAAGTATTTTATGCCAAGTGGGGGAATCAAATCAATCAATTTCATTAAACAAGAAGAATCTTTAGCTTCACAAAACAATTATACTTTTAAGTTATCTCTAATATTATGATGCTGTCTCTGGGTTGCATTTTAGCTACAAGTTTTGGTTGTTAGGTGATCTCTTGTTGGTTTAAAGTAAGCAAAAGCAAGAACTTATCATCATCATACCAAGTTGTAAAGATCAAAAGCCACAAGCTTTCTCTCAACTAGCAGCCCCTCAGCTAGGACACCCAACCCTACCCAATCCCCTTCTCCCCCCTCCTTTCTTGGTTAGTTCCTCACTTACTCCCCCCCTCTTTCTTATGATTGAATCAACACCATAAAGATAAAGGGTCTTTCTTTCTGTAAAGTTTTTATATACATATATATACCTTAAGAAAATGATTTCTCAGGTGATCTAATGTAAAGGGCAGGTGTGAAAAGTTTGAAAGATTCAAGAAAGCTAAAAAAGAAAAGATTTTGATGAGGAGATCAGCTGCTGGATCAAGGAAAATGTGGTGGGTTGTGACTAGGAAGAAAGGAGGTAAGAAGACAGAATCAAGAATGGAGATTGAGGAGATTCTGAAGATGAAACTTGCAACCATCATTGAAGAAGAAGAGCCTGCGGAAATGTTTGATCAAGAAAACGTTGGGATACTTACAACAACAACAACAGCAGCAGCAGCAGCAAAGTATCATCATCATAACAAGTGGAACAAGAAGAATCATAATCTGATTAAAGTGAAGATGGGAAGATTCTTTTTGCCTCAGTTCAGTCTGAAAGAATCTTATTGGATATTCATGACTGGATTATCCTGCAAAGGTGGATTGCACGGTCTTCCTCGATGCTCATGAATATGCAATGTTACCTTCTTTTTTCTTTTTTTTTCTTTTTCTAGTTAATGATGCATCATCAAGCTTTAGCCTTTACAGTGGATGTTAAAATTTTGTGTGTAAAAACCTCAGCATTTTTTTTTTTTGAAACAACTGCTGATGTGTGTATATTCCAAAATCTATGGTTAACTACTCCTTTTGATCCTTTTGTTGTTAACGAATTGTACGAAACTGGTTCTGGGATTTGAAGTTTTAAACAAGCTTTTTAGCCCCATGTTCTTGTTGCTGTGCAAATTCCCTGTACATTTTGTTTCAGGATGAATGTATCCTCTGTTTCTGCTCTGTTATCATAGTTATGCAAATGCATTTGATACTTCTGAATTCATATTATGCTTCGAGTTCAAATCCATAGCTTGAAGATGAAATGTGCTATCTTAGTTTCATAGTCTTTCCGAGTTGAATAAGGATTAATTCGAGTATATGTGATCGTTTAGATTTTATCCCATAGTTCATGTACTAAAAACAGTATCGATTCAACAGGACTAGAGAAACAGCTCAACTAAGGTATCCAACAAGATTGGTGTTTAGGTAAACTAGGCAAGATTAGTTCAACTAACAAATCAACAAGGAATTGAAAAAAAATTGAAGTTTCTTCAACCTCACTTTAACTGCAAAGATCCAATCTTGTCCCAACTTCAATAATGAGACGTTAATATCTACCTGTCTTTGTAGGTGCTCTTCATAATTTCAACTGTTTATCATTACTTTCTCCTTAAAATTATCATTTATATGTTGCATTGCTTAAGGTTTGAGACTGCTATCTCTCAATTACATCATTGACGAAATAATCTGTCTCATAGAACAGAAAGTAAGTAGGTTGGCACTTTCAAAAAACCGAAAATTTTAGCATCAACAAAGTCCATTGACGGAATGAAAAATTTCACACGAGAGGGTTGAAAAAGAGTTATTCAATCGTCACCGAAAGGTCAATTCTACAAAAATTTCGAGTCGAACTACAAAAATTTCAAGTGCAAAACACCCCTACCAGGGGAAAATCCGACCCGACGGGCGTCGATCTACCTCATACCCCCTAAATCTGTCGATGACAAAGTCGATTATTTTTCTGGAAGGGAGGGAGTGTATATAGCACTGAAGAAGCGAGATTCTTATGATTTGGCAATTTGGCATGCACTAATCCACATTATGTGAAAAAGAATTTCACTTTCAATGTTTGGGTACTCTGCAGTCATGTGTTGCAGTTAAAATACAAAATCAAAAGGTTTGTAGGCAACAATGTTGTCATACTCAAACCATAATTTTTGCATTGTTTAATCAATAAGAGTTCAATCCTCTCTGTAAATACAATGCAGTATTTCTTCTGTAACTAAAAGAATTGCAATGAGAAATAACTGGAAGTCCCCATTGACATGAGAATATAATAGCAGGGCACAAATCGTCCATCTTCATCCGTTTCATAAACGCAGCATATAGAGCAGCAATCCTTCTAGGCAGAATCATTATGGAAAATGGCTTCCAGTTCAGCTTCCGGGATCGAAATAATCTCAGCCCTTTTGTCCTTCCATTCATTTTCTTGAACCAGAAGCATCTTCGAGCTGGCCTAGGTACTTCTTCATCGCAGTTGCTAATTAGCCTCTGATATCTTGTAGCCATTTTCAAGCAACCCTTCTTCAACAATGGCCTAAAAATGTAGAGACAAATGAAGAGAATTTATTAAAGGATTATGAAATTTTGAGATATCGGAAAATGCTGATTAGTCGGATGTATATATAGAAGAATTGGTGCATCCATCCTAAAGGATCAAACACATGGAGAATCTGGTTTTGAGCATAATTTCAAGCATAAATTTGGTAAGTTAAATGACTGCGTTTGATTCCTTCAACACATGGAGAGGAACTTATTTTAAAACAAAATTCATTGTATCGAAATTGCAACTTGGAGGGTGGTAGATGCCTTTCAATCCTTAACAACACATGGCTAGCATAATGAGAGCTTATAAACAAACAAATTAGCAATACGTAATGCTCTTCTCTGGTTGGTTTATATTTCGGATTTTGTGCAAGAAACGGATTAGCAAATGATTAAAGAATATTAGGGACATGTGCAATGATTGATTAAAAGTTGCAAGATAACTTCAAAACGACAAAGATTTCTTGATAAAGAAAAGGGCTTAAGGCTCAAAGCCTAAAATCTACAAGGAAGATCAAAGATCTTGCAAATTTTAAACATTTTTTATAGGAATTAGTGGGTAAGCATTCGTCTAATGCGACAGAAAACTAGTCAATGACACTTTGGACTAAATGACCCAACTAATCCGAGCTAAGGAATAGCATGCTGACAATGGCTTACTAATACAGCTTCATCCTATGACTTAATGCAAGGAAATGAAGCCTAAAGAAAACTCTTAAGTAGTTAATTTTGAGTGCGACCCAATAAATTCTTACAATGTTGAACGAAAATCAAAATAAAATAATTTAAGTTGGAAGGATTAAATTCATCAAAAGGAACAATTTTGAATGCATAGGTACCAGAAAGAGAGCTTACTTATTGGCTTCTTCCATTCGCTAAACGAATCGTATCTGCATTTGTCTCAGAGTAGTCAATCAGCTAAGTCCATTGATTTTAATCAAAACCAATTCTGTTATATTTGTTTATTATAAAGGCATTCTTGTACCTAATGATTGATGGCCTTGAACAGTAGAACATCAATGTGGTATTCTTATATTAATCAAATGGCGTTTTTGTGGAAATGATGAGTGGTCAAATGTGCTGCCCACATGGTGATCAAATGAACCGTGTATTAAGTTTTTGGACGGAATCAAATGACCTGTTTTAAAGCATCCAATTTACTAAATCAAATAAGACTAAATCCAATTTACTAATCTTCTCTTTCTCTCTCTCTTTTTTTTTTTTAATACATAATGCGGAAGCCGAACCTCAGTGTGCAAAAGTAACTCATAGAAAATGCGGTATACTAGTTTAAGTATCTCTTAATTAATCCAGGTACCAATTAAAAAAAAAAGTAACTCATAGAAGGAGAGTTGTCTAGATAATCTTACTCTATTTTTGCTGGGGTTACAGCCAAGGGCATTGACAAAATTTGCAATCCGAGACATATATGTGACCTATTTTTGCTAACGAATCAACAGCTTCATTACCTGCGGGTTTTACTAATCTTCGTGCATGTCTAAAACCAAAAGTGGCTATTGAATTGGAATAGTATAGTGCTAAAACAATGATAATGAGCCGAAAGTGTCGTCCCAGCACTGTGGGTATACGGTGGATGTCAAACCAACAAAAATAAAATAATCTATTCCTACCAAGATTTGGTAGTATAGCAGTGAGTAGAGTTGTCTCTTTAGTGAATAAGTAAGTTACAATATTTCTAAATTAAAGTAAAGTAACGAGGATGGTTGTTTTCAGATTTGTAATTAGTGAATAATAAAAATAAATTGTAAGTAAAAAGATGATTTTCGAATAACATTAATGAGAGAAACTCTAACCAAAGAAATAACATCCACCTTGATGTGTACAATTGATCATCGATGCAAAAATTGACTCAACAAATTATGAGTATATTGGTTATCATTGTTGGAACTTCTTAATAATTCAATTTTTTTTAATTAAACACCAACGATTAAGAAACTTTCATTAACCATTCTATAGCCAAAAACACTATCTGGAACCTCCTAGAACTTAGTTTTCGACAATCAAAGACCCAATTAAACTTCTAAATAAATAAACCTTACTTACCTAAAAGTTGATTATTTATTCTCGCAATACAATGAAACTACTTACCAAGCAATTAATTGTATTGTTATTCTTAGGAACAGACAAATCTTGTTGTTCAATAAATTAGATTACCTAAGAAAAATTGAATACTACCAGCTATTCAACTAGTGCCAAATAATCAACAATACAAATCAAAGAGAATAAATAAATGCTCACAACTAGTAGAGATATAGGAACAATTAGATCTCACAATTGAAATAACATTAAGGCTTCAATAATTCTTTAAATAAAAAAGAGAATTTAGTTGCTACACATATTGAGAATAACAACCAAAGAGTTTAAGAATAACGTTACAGAACTAGAAGAGAAGAAAACTGAGAGAATTCTACCCGTCCGGAGCTTCAAATTTGCGCCGACTATTCTTCCTCTTCTTGGTCTTGTGCAGTGACGAATTCAAGGGGGGGTCAGGGTGGTCGATCGACCCCTCGGCTGGCGGATTTGGCCAAATTTTTTCTTAGTAAGGTGTCCGTTATTTAAAATTTTTTCAGTACGACCCTCCGGTGACAGTTGAATAATCCTATTTTTCGACCCCGTGATTTGAAAATTCTCGTTCTGCCACTGGTCTTGTATTGACGAATTTTTCCCTTTATTTATAGGGGAGGATGGCCGAAAACTTTCCTAATAAGTAGGAGAAGAAATAGGATATAATATATTTTTCCTATTTTTACAAGGTAATTTCCAAATTTGCCTCTTTTGACAACTCATATATTAACTAGCAAGAAAAAGGAACCTAGACCCTTTAAAAGACTCAATACATTAAGTCTATTTAAAGAATAGAAATAGCCTCCAATTACAAGATTACTCCTTTGGAAAAAATCGCCTTTTCGAGTGTGAACACAATTTCTTATGAGAAACCTTCATTACTTGAGTGTGAACAGGTTTGCTTGGCTCCTTCCTAAAGAATAGGAAGTTATAACTCCAAAAACTTAGGAAATAAGCAATTAATTCGTCCAAAACCGCAGCCGCCCTCCAAGTTCCCCGAAATTACAATTTAGTTCCTAAAGTTTGTAGAAATTATATTTTGACTCCAAAACTTTCTCATTTTTGTATTTTAGTCCCTAATCGAATTTTTCAACTTGTTCTTCAACATGATCACGTGCTAAATTAACTCTGCTTCTGTCTTTGAGCATAAATCTCTACCAAAAATCAACACTTATTCATTCTTTTCATCCAAATCATCTTCTATGATCAAATTAAGCACAAAATACTAATATTAGTATAGATACTACTCAAAATCACACATAAATTATCCAAAATATTACGCTAATATCGACCTTATCAGTCTAATGTTATATCCGACTCTTACCCTTCCAAATTTATACTATGACAGAAATGTTTAAACTTTAAACCATTTCGGAGTTGCAAGTAGATCCAAATTCGAGAAAGTACCATTTGCAATTATGTGGCTCCCCTCGAATTAAAAAAACGGTATAATAAGTCTAAACAATAACTTCAAACACTATGTGTATAAAAACCTGTAGAATTAATTAAAGTAACGACTTCAGACAATATATTCGAAATATTTTGAACAACAAATCAATATTAGCACTTCAGCACAATGCACGGCAAATTATTGTCGGATTTCCTCGCCACCACTTCTTTCAGCAAGGAAGGTTGAACGCCGGCCTTTTTAGGCACGAGCACAAATGAAGAAGGTTAGCCACAGATGGCACTTAAGCTAGACGAACAAATTAACCCACACCAGACGGGATGTAGCTCAAACAATTAGACTTCGATTAATTAATACCAAAAAAGATTATAAAATAGGAGCTTGGAATAACTCCCTTACGAGTCAACAATAATACAACTACTTTTATTTTATTTTATTTTTTTTTACAATAATACTACTACTTATTACAGAGAAGAATGCAAAGTTGTACTATTAAGAAAGTAGATTGTGAACTAGACGAAGGTGGCAACATAGACAATCTTGACAGTTTTTTTTTTTTTTTTTTATCATAACAATGATTTCTACTCCTATAAAATTGTAATTTTGCTCTTTTATATTTTTGACGTGTCATATATTTTGTGATTATTAAGTACACCAGTAATATTTTTCCTACTAGGAGTGTAGGAAAAAGTTTTTGAAATAAATTAGGATCTTTTATTCCTGATCGACATAATTAGTTTAATTTGTAAATTTGGACAAAATAAATTCAAATTTTTTCTATCATAGTAATTATAATTATTATGAAAAACAGCAATTCCTTAAAAGTAATAATTAAATTGCTGATTTTTTCCTTTACGCGCGAAGAAAGCTTCAATAGTAAGAGTTTTTTTTACCAATATATATTCTTCTAAGGATGGATCTAATTTTCGCTTCTTCTTCTTTTTTTTTTTTTTTTTTTTACAAAAGTAATTCTCTTGGATTTGTCAAATCCCACAGTAAGATGAATTTGGATTTTGAAAATCCGAAAGTAGAGTAGATTTAGATTTGACAAATTTGAATCATGTGTATCTATTCTTGAGGTACTACTTGGGTTAATTCGGATTTTTGGATTTTCAAAATCCAAATTTCTTATATTAATTGAATTTTTGAATTTGGTAAATTCTAGAGAACCAATTTTGTGAAAAAAAAAGAAAATTCTTTTTTTGTCCACATCTATTTTATTTAACTTTTTTTTTTTCCGAATCACCTTCAATAGTAGTAGTAATTCACGACAAAAACTATAAAGGACGTAGTAAGACTTGAACTAGAAAAACAAAAAACAGTAACCTAATATCTCGTCTTATCGGTTTGCTCAGCAATGGAGAAGAAGACGGCTTCCGCCGCCTCTTTTGATGACAGTACTGTTGAAGAATTGCTGGCTGAGGCGTCTAAGCTTAAGGGACATTGTAGTGGTTCCAAGTCCAAAGATGATTTTTTCATAAAGCTGGCAGAATGTGTCCAGTGGCTCTAAGATCTACGTTAACTTTATACACTAATATATATAATTATATGTTATAAGTTACCATAAAATATTAATCCACATAAAGTGATTTAATTAAATTAACTAAAGTGTGAGGTAATTATAATAATTAAGTTATAAGGTGTGGCCCAGTATTGTATAGAAACCCTAAGGCCCAGTTTTCTGTTCTGTGATGGATGGAACCGGAAACCCTATTATATATTAGTTGTGGTCCCGGATGACTGTCATATCAAATCTCGACTCCCCATTTGTCAGAGATTTTCGCAAGGGTTTAACGGAATCATCTGAAAGACCAAATCGGATCGATGTTCTTACCGCTACAAATTAAGGTACGCTTCTACTTTCGTATAGTTTTCGATAATATGATATAAAAGTCTTTACAGTATTTGGATTTATTCCAACAAGTGATATCAGAGCACCTTTCATATCAATTATTTGAGAAATTCGGTTTACTTTTTGTGTATAATTGGGACATGATAATCCAATTGATGCGCGACTCTGGTATATGGTATTTCGGTTCCGCGCAACTTCCATTGGACTATTGTCTTCGGTAACAAGAATTTTTTATTCTCAACTTATTTGGTTAATTTTTGTGCAAATTTCGGTACCTAGTCAGATCTGATGTTTGGGTTTCGATTACAAAAATTTGGTTCCACATGAGATTTGTTTTCGATATTTGATTTGCTTTGGTTTGGTCCTTATATCGCTTGACTTATTTGCTACAGGTTACTATTACAAAAGTGAGATTTGTTTTTTAACTTCTTTTTGTGGTTTTAACTTCGGATTCGTTCTAAGTCGCACAGGCTTACGATTCCGTTTTGGGTATGGTTGTCAATTTTGTCTATTAAACTAAAGATCACTGTTTAATGAAGTCAACTCAATCTGTAGCAAATTGATTTTGGGATTAAGTTTTTTGTTGAACGTGTCTTGTTGATTAATGAATCACTTTCGAAGCAAAACCCCTCCAGATTGGGCTTCTTTTTTTTTTTTAATCCTCCAGTGACCAAAACAAAATTGATTATTTAAGTTCCAATTCGTATAAAGCCATTTTAGCTGTTACGGAGACTTTTGGTTTCAGAGGTCAGTTTTATTTTTGTTTTACATTTTTGGATTAAGTCTGTGGCGTACTAATTCAATCTCAGTGTTTCGGTTTCGTTTTATGGCACTTTAACTTCAGTCGCCACTATATAGATTGGACTATTACGTTTTTTGGTTTCGCTTCGAATTCGTTTAAGCCCTTTGGGGTATGATTTCGTTTCGGGTAATCAATTAATTTTGCTTCATAAGTTAATCATTAATCATGATCTACAGTCTTGGTTTGAGACAATTTGGTTAGTAATTGATAAGTTATATTATTCGGCTGTCTCAAATTTGTTTTTTATTTGCTTATTGGGTTTTATATAATGATGATGTTTCTGGCCATCTTCACTAAAGTAAAATTCAACCAACCTAACATAATACCCCAAACTTCAGCAATTAGACTAACCTTTCGGATCACTAGCTTAAGACTAATAATTTCGCAAACTTGGGTTAAGTTTTTTGTTCGGTTTTAAATTAAGCATAGAGTTTGATCGTGAACAAGTGAAGATGATTCTGGGCGATTCATGCAATAAATAATAACCATGCATTTTATTCTAATATAAATCGGAATTTCGGTCTCTTCATGTTTTTTGTTTACTAACTTCGATTTGATTAATAAAATGTATGCTTCTATATATTTGTTGCATATGTTATTTATATTGTTTCGGTCAACTTTTAGTTGATTAAAGAAAATATAGTTAACCGAAATTTTTTAGGTTACCGATTATAGTGATATAAATTTAAACTAGACATGAAGAATCTATCTTCGAACATCTAATATTTTTAAATTAATTGATCGATATAATATGTCGTCAAAGTGACCTCTTTTGTGTTGATTAATTAATTTAAAATCGAAAGTTATGTGTCTTTTGATTTCATGCGGGAATGATCGGTCCAAAGGAAGGTTATCATTTGGTCGAAATCAAAATGTACTTGTGGTAATAAATATGAGATAATTATTATATTTTTCCATGTGAATAGTAAGTCGGTCCAAAGAAAGGTTTATTACTTGACAGGAATGAATTGTCAATGTTTGATTACTACGCCAAGAGTACCACTTGGAAATTGATGTATCTGTCCAAAAACTAAACTCAATGTTTCACTAGGTATCTTGTAAATGGGAATGTCAATTTGAATTTATTAATCATGTTATATAAAGTTTTAAATATATGCTTGTGTTTGGTTATTTTTTCAATACAGTTGATTCCGTTATTTTGTTTATATCTGCTTCAGTTAACTCCATTAAGACTTTAAAAAATTAGAAAGAAACATTAAGGAAAATTAAGGAGCTTGAGATAAATTATACAAAATTGTTCCCATAATAAAATATTTTGTCAAAAATAATAAGGCGGCAACGAATATTCTTTCAAAAGATCTTGTTTCCATTATATATAGGGAAAACGGGAACATAAGAAAATGTATGACCTCAAAGTACCATTTCAAATTAAGACTAAAGGCACAAAAGTTAAAGTTGTCTTATGACTTGCTCGTGCACTAAGAATGGGTCTCTCTTGTACAAAATACGTTAAGTTAAAAACAGTTTTACTGGTATTGAATTCATTTCATTTTGTATATAAAAAGAGAGATTAAATTTAGAGATGATTATAGGTGTTCACTTATATTTAAAATTTAGGAAAATAAAGAAATAAGAAAAGAAGGACAATTAAGTTGCAGTATACAGTTTCACAAAAGAAGCAAACTAAGGATTTGATTTGGTTGTTAATTTTGTAACAGTACTTCTCTGTTTGACTTTAAGAATGTTTGTTTTAAAGTTCATTTGATTTTGGTACCTATAGACATACTTAGTGGGTGGACTCTGGTAACAGTGCTCACACAAGTGTATCTATGCAAGATTGTTTGAATCACCAAAAGCCAATTGATGTTGAAAGACATATCTATATAGAGCATTGGTGAGTCAATTACAGTTGAGACAATTATCATTAAAAACTGGATTTTATTTGGACTTGAGAGAGACTTTTATTGTTCTATTTTTTAAGGTGGAACTCAATTTATGTTTCCACATTGAACAAAATCTGGTTACTTTATTCTTTTGGTAACAATCTCTAAGTCTCTTTTAAAATTCAAAGAAGGTTAATTCAGTTCTTTATTATAGGTTATGATAACCATTATTTACTTCAGAACATTGGCTCATATAATACAACCTTACAGCATGTTAATTCATATGGTACCAAAAGAAAATTTGGTAATGAGAATTTTGTATCAGTTTAATAAAACTTTTTAAGGCACTTGTTTTAGACAAAGAATAAAGTTAGACAAAATTCTTAATTCATTTGTCTAATCAGATTTCAAAATCTGACTTAAGTGCAGTAAGCAAAACAAACAAACACACAAACAAAATAAGATTAGGTGACATAAGATTTTCAAATGTTGTTAGAACTAATACATACGGATATATGTAAACCATTCTTTACGGTCTTATTTTAGAATGGTCAAGCATATTGTATTATGTTCCCAAACAACTTCCCATGGGTATCTCTTTAACATTACTGAAAAGTACTAAGGTCTAGACTTGTTCAAAGTTTTAAGACTAAATAAATTTTACAAACTCATTAAGTATTCGGTGAACTTTGTCTAGGGTCTGGTCAAATTTCTTAGTGAATATGGTATCTTCATATAGTAATACTATGCCCCAAAGTACTATTATGAATAGTGTTATTATAAAACAAATTCGGAAACTAAACGACTATGTAGTATGACACATTCTACCACTTAGTTAAACTCACTAAAAGAAAAAGACATAAAAGACTGTAACTTAATGATATGACAGTGTCCCAATTAAAGCAACAATCCTTGTGGATTATGGACGTGCAAATAAGCTAGCTAAAGGCATTTCCATATTTTGAGTGTACCGGTAAAGGCAAGGCCGCAAAGGTCTACAGAAAAGAAACTTGATTTGATTTGTTGCTATTTTGTTGGATACACTAAAACATAATAAATTCTAAGATCCAAAAAGTAATCTTTCTTTTAGACGGGAAATATCTAATTTCTATAGAGTAATGAGTTTGGAGGAGAAGATAAGGTTAATGACATTGTCTTTAAAGGGAATATTTTTCTATTCACATGGTAATTCAAGATAGTGTTAAAACTTTCCCTAATCAAGACAATTGTGAAGGATAAACTCAACAATCTCATGTAAGGATGCCATTAAGGGAATCCAAAGGAGAGAGAAGAAATACAGTTATGAATAATGCCATAAAATAAATAAATACAGTAATTGATTAAAATAACATTTAGGTTCTTTTCTCATTACCCAAAGGTGATGTAGAAAGATATAAGGGTTATTTCGTCAATAAAGAATTTAGTCATATAGATTGCATTATCATATAGATGACCTTCTCTTTGGTATTATAGGAAGTCCAGATTTTAAGACTATAGTCTATAATAACATATATGGTACATTTTGTTTTTAGTCTTCATTAGATGGGTATTAAGAGAATGTTTCTTAATAACGATATTTTGAGACAATCTATTCGGTGTAACCTGAAAACTTTGTTTAATGGTTTGCAAATTAAAGAATTCCATTTATTGACTTAAATAAGTTTCCTGTTAGTAACTCAAGTACTTTTAAGTTTTCACCTCATTTGGTTTTGAGGTGAATATTATGATGATTATGTACATCACAATTCCAATGAGAGTTTATAGCAGATAATTAAAAAATCATATTTAGATATTAGTAGCAGCTATAAGGTTATCCAGAATCATCAATACATTAAAGATTACACGCTCACATATCGGAGTTCGGTCCAATATGAGATCATTCAGTATCCTGACTTCGATTTTCTTTAGTTGCCTATATTGTCACAAGGCTGCAAATACAATAGTCTTAGAAGACTACTTAAGTTATAATGTGACAATAATGCAACAATTCAGATACTCTATTAACAATGAAAATTAAGTTCTTATTGTTAGATTTAAGTTCACATTGAATAGTTTTTCTATAAGCACATGCAAACAAAGTCCAATATCGCAGATTACTTCACTTAAAGGTCATTATTGAGTATTTTGTTAAAATTAGTGTTGTGTTATCTGATGATATGACGGTTTAGTGGGGGTTTGTAATTTTGGTTTTACTAAAGGTTCATACATTTATGAACATTAAGATATTAATACTGCAGTATAAAGTCTAAAGTTTAAAGTAAACTTTAAGGTATAAGGTTAAGTTTTTTTTTTTCAGTGTGCTTACATTCTGAAACTTCGGTTGATCTCATTAAAGTATAAAGAGAACCAGTTGGAAATAGGCATGTTAAAGATCACATTATATGAAATTTTCATGCTACACATCCACACTTGATCCATACCATTTAGTTATATTAATGTATGTAACCACTGATGGGTTTAGTTGTCATTCGTGCAACGACTGCCCCTTTGATCCTATGCTAATTAATTAATAGACGGAATTATTTAAGTCACTTTATGATAGCAAATTATGCGCGCTCTTAAATTTCGATATAATATACAATTATAAGGTATATATGGTGTATAGTCCAAGTGGGAGATTGTAAGATCTATGTGGACTTTATACACTAATATATATAATTGTATGTTATAAGCTATCATAAAATACTAGCTCACATAAAGTGATCTAATTAAATCAACTAAAGTTTGGGCCAATGATAATAATTAAGTTATAAGGTGTGGCCCAGTATTGTGTAGAAACCCTAAGGCCCAGTTTTCTGTTCTGTGATGAGTGGAACCGGAAACCCTATTATATATTGGATGTGGTCTCCGGATGACCCGTAATACCAAATCTCGACTCCCCATTTATCAGAGGTTCTTGTAAGGGTTTGACGGAATCATTTGGAAGACCAAACCGGATCGATGTTCTTGTCGCTACAGATTAAGGTACGCTTTTACTTTTGTATAGTTCTCGATAATCTGATATGAAGGTCTCTACAGTATTTGGATTTATTCCTACAGTGGTAAGCCTCTTGGAAGAAAAAGATGGATCGTAAAGTTCAAAAGACATTAAAGATTCTGGAGACAATTGATGAGGAGGTCCAGAGGATTGCTCTTTGCTTGTGTGAATTTTTCAGATGATGAAAAGGCTTTAACAACATCTAATGAAAAGTCTTCGACAGATGATGAAAAGTCTTCTGTTGAGGAGCCGATGATATAACTCTCAGAGAGATGTAATCTGTGAGAGTGCTTGAGGAGCTCATCAACTCTGTTTGGTTTGTTTTTCAATTGGTTTTTTCATAATTAAATATTAACAATATATCCCAATTTATCTTTTTATATTTTCAATATACCTTTTTTAAATTCTCAATAGGAAAACACCTAAACACACACTAAAAAACAATCCAAACATATTAATGTCTTTAAGATAATCTTGACAAAATAATTGTGTTTGCTTTAGTTGCGGAGTATTATTATTCTTCTTGAATCTAAGTAGTAAAGCTTTCTTACTTGTATTTGGTCCTTTACTTTTCTTTTTTCTTTTCTTTTTCTCAGAAACAAAACTTCAATTCTCAAGTCCAAAAAAACCAAAAAAAATAAAAAAAAACAACAAAACAAAACAAAAAAAAGGACGTGGTTAGACTTTATTTGGACCTTAATTTTAATGAATTTGTCACGACAAGAAAGAAAGTGGTTATGAAGCAACATATTTATTCCACGCTCTACTTAATCTGCTATTAGGTCTAATGCAAAACAATAGTTCACACCTTGTGTTGCATATGATTTGTATAAAAATATATAATATAAATAAAAATAAATTTGGGATTTTTTTTGGGCTGAATGCACTTTGTCTCCCAGCTTTTGGGGGTAGTAAGATCGAGTCACCATTAATTTTCAATTGGCAAAATAGTCTTCTAACATATTTTTGTCATCAATTTTGGTCAATTTAACAGAATATTTGAAGAATTAACGGTCAAACATTCTTTTTTCATTAAGTTTTTAATTTTTTATTAATTTTTATATGAACGGTAGGACCCACTTATTTAACCCAACAAAAAAATCTTTTTTCTTTTTCATTTCCTTTTATTAAGATTTAAGATTATAATCAAATATCAAAAATTAAAAAAAAAAAATCATGGCAACTCACCACCCCCGCCGCCGCCACCAACTCCGCCACCTCCTCACCGCCGCCACCACCTCCCCCACCAAAAATCATGGAAAATTCGGGTACACTTGATCCCGAATGAGGAGGTGACGGCGCCGGGGGAGGAGGTGGGGGAGGTGTTGGTGGCGGCGGCTGCCATGATTTTTTTTTATTATTATTATAATATTAAATCTTAATAAAAACAAATGAAAAAGAAAAAGATTTTTTGTTGGGTCTAATTAGTGAGCCCCACCGTTCATATAAAAATTAATATAAAATTAAAAACTTAACGGGAAAGAATGTTTGACCGTTAATTTTTCATAAATTCTGTTAAATTTACCAAAATTGATGACAAAAACATTCTAGCGGACTATTTTTACCAATTGAAAATTCATGGTGACTCGATCTTGCTATCCCCAAAAGCTGGGGGATGAAAAGTGTATTTTGTCCTCTTTTTTTTTTAGTACGACAAGAGTGATTAATTGTCGAACTAAAACATTATAACAAACTAAATAATTAAAACCAGACATGAATAAAAATTACTTATTAGCATCACATTATAACTAAAAAAAGGTACCTAGTTAGTGTCTTTAAGCCTTGTCACCATTGCTTTGATCTGCCGTAAAGTATTGATCACCGTCACTGTCATCATCACCATCGACACCATCATCATTGTTGGCGGCACCATCGTCATCTTCGTCGGCTGCAGCATTATCCTCGGCGTCAGCATCATCATCTCCGTCGGCTGCAGCATCATCCTCAGCGGCAGCATCATCATCTCCGTCGGCGGCAACATTCCCGTCATATTCATCAAATTCACTGTCACTATCATCAGTATCGGTGGAGAAATAACTAGTATCAAGCTCAGTATGATCACTCTCATCACTAAATAATTCGTCCGAACTGCTAGTGTCCATGCTTTTCGTCTCTTCTCAACTTATTCGAATTTCTTGGTTATCAATAAGACAATGCGGGGGATTATGATTAAAGACAACCTAACAATGTCAAGATGCCCTCTATTTATATAGATCCTTCTTTGACGTTTAGGAAATTATTCTTAGAAACATCTATTTCCTAATTATGAAATTGCTTTTCGGAAATTGCCAAATTCGCAAAGAACTTCAATCTACAGGGGAAACATCTATTTCCTCTCTCCTTTTTTTTTTTTTTGACGTGGGCCTGGTGACATATATTATATTATTATTATTCTTTTTATTAACATGTAAGTAGAAATTAGGTTAATCAACGGGAAGAAAATTTTGCTCTTTAACCAAAGAAATCCAATATTGTTGAACTTAAATTGGATTTGTTTATTTCCTATATAAGGCGAATTTGTTTACGATTCGGACTACGTTAGTTGTTTGTTTAATTACTTCTATAAATAACATCAAAAGGTGGGAAGCTCCAGCAATTGTGTGACGACATACAGTAGTTCCTGCAATTAACGTGGAAAAAATCATCTGTCGAAAGATCATCATCGGCGACTTCTTCATCAATGGAGGATTGCTTAGAAATACTTGGAGGAGGAAAAACAGTTCCGTCTTGTCCATTAATGGAAGAGATTTCTTAAAGCTACTTGGACAAGAAACCGAATGCCCAGTGCCCACGTTCGCCAGTTTACTTCTAGTAGCAAAAGATGCAAGTTTTAAGTACAACTTTAAAACTACATAAATTAGAGCCTAAGTGGAGTTATTAAAACAGACCCTTGAAATCATGTGAAAGATTTAAAGTAAAAATGCCATACTTCCATCTAATACAATCAAAACTAGCATCTGTAAATGATACCAAAAAATCGAGAAATGATATGGTTGTAATGCTGGAAAGCTTTAAAAAGTGAATTTAAAGTAATCTATTATAAGAAAACATGCACCCCTTCCGTCTCAAAAAAAAAAAATTACATTGAATTTTTAAATTTGTACTATTTTTTAGTATAAATTTAAAAACTCAAAATTATTTTTATGGGACCTATAAAGTACATATTTATTATTTATAGTCTTCGAGAAATACTCACATGGATGAAATAACACTACCACATTCAGTAAACTAACAAATTAATTCAGTATATATTCAGTCTTCAAAAGTGCTAATCAAATACAGCCTCACCATCACCACCATTACATATCATCATTTTCGTCATCACCAGCTGCTCCGGTGGTGCTCGTTGTTTCATCCAACGCATGAAGGATATATGATCTCCTGCCCGTTTTGCATACCCTTCTCTACGACAACTTCTGAAATTCTTCGTCTCCTGTACTTCTTTCCCTTGCAGCATTTAATTTTCTTTTGGATTTTGTGGAAAAAAATGGATTAGCAAATGATTAAAGAATATTAAGGATATATGCAATGATTGATCGTAAGCTGAAAAAATAACTTCAAAACAACAAAGATTTCTTGATAAAGAAAAGTGATTCAGGCTGAAAGCCTCAAATCTACAAGGAAGATCAAAAGACCTTTCAATTTTTAAACATTTTTTTTATAGGAATTAGTGGGTAAGCATTCGTTTAATACGATAGAGAACTAGTCAATGACACTTTGGACTAAATGACCCAACTAATCCAAGCAAAGGAAGAGGATCCTGACGATGGCTTACTAATACAGCCTCATCCTATGACCTAATGTAAGGAAATGAAGCCTAAAATAAAACTCTTAAGCAGTTAATTTTGAGTACGACCCAATAAGTCCTTATAATGTGAACAAAAATAAAAATTAAATAATTTATGTTCAAAGGAGTAAATTCATCAAAAGGTCCAATTTTGAATGCCTAGGTACGAGAAACAGAGCTGACTGTTTGGCTTCTTAGACTAAGGGGAGTCCACTGTTTGTCTGGAGCAATCAATCAGCTACGTGAACTGATTTCAATTACAACCAAATTCTGTTATGTTTGTTTATTATAAAGGTATTCTTGTGCCTAATGATTGATGGCCTTGAACAGTAAATCAATGTGATTTTCTTTTATATTAATCAACTGGCGTTTAGGTGGTAATGATGAGCGGTCAAATGAGCTGCCCACATGGTGATCAAATGACCCATAGATTATGTTTTAATTTGGAGGGAATCTAATGAACTGTTTTAAAGCATCCAATTTACTAAATCAAATCAGACTTAGAAAGAAACGTCATTACTAAATCCTGCATGTCCAAAAGTGAATGGTATAGTGGTAGTAGAGAATTTCCATAACAATGATAATGGGCTGAAAGTGTCATCCCATCACTATGGATCCAAAAGAAATTGACTCTCTCTCTCTCTCTCTCTCTCTCTCTCTCTCTCTCTCTCTCTCTCTCTCTCTCTCTCTCTCTCTCTCTCTCTCTGAATAGGCAACTAGGACATAAAATTTTAAACTTTAAACCGGTTCCGAACCGAGTCACAAGTAGATCCAAATTCGAGGACGTGACTCCTCGAATTAGAAAAACTTTATAATTAATCAAAATATTAGTACTTCAGAACAATGCACGGCAGTGTCGGATCTCCTAGCCACCACTGCTTGCAGCAAGGAAGGTCGAAAGCTGACCTATTAGCAAATGAAGAAGGTAGCCATAGATGGCACTTAAGCTAGACAAACAAATTAACCCACACCAGACGGGATGTAGCTCAAACAATTAAAAAAAAAAAAAAGAGCCTGGAACAATTTGTCAACAATAATATTATTACAACTTTCATCCCAAAATTATTGTCTAATTGGGATAAAAAGAGTAATATTTATTACAGAAATAATTAAGTTGTACTATCAAGAAAGTAGATTATGAGCTAGCAGAAGGAGGCAACATAGACAAACCATATACAAGAACACCTGAAGTGAAGTGACGGAACCATATCCACTATTCATCACAAACCATATTATTTATTATTTAATATTTATAGTGTTAACGTTGGGAAAATATATACTCACAGTCTCACATGGATGAAATTTAGTACTCAGTATTTTAATCTCCAAAAGTGCTAAACATCAACAAGAGCCTGATCACCATGAACATCACCATACATCTCGTCATTTTCGTCATCACACGGCCAACGAATCTCAACCGCCATGTTACAGTCATTAAGAACTGTAGTTTCCGCACACTGATCACCCAACTCCTCCATCGCGGATTGTTGGTTTGGAGTTGTTGGAGGCAAAGCACTTTGTTGTAGAGCTGGGTGGATTCAGGGAATTGTTGGAAATGTTTAGTTTGTAAAATAAAATAATTAATTTAGAATTTAAGAATAATAATTAAGTTGGCAACCCTTCACTTGCATAGTGGTTATTTCCTACAAGTTAAGGGTTGTGTACTTAGTTTTGTATCCTTTTAATTCTGCAAGTGTTACCTATAAATAGGTGAACTGGTGCAGGATTTCTAAGAAACTTTTGCATTCCTAAATTCTTGAGAACATTCAATAATTGCAAGTTGCATGTTCTTATTTTCTTTATGTCCTAGAGGCAAATTGCCAAACAAACCCGGCATTGCAACATGGAGGGGGCAAATATTGTCTTAAAGACAGTGTCTAACACGATTAGAACACATCAAAATCTTGTGATTCCCCCATTATTGTTAGATTCAAGTTTTTAACAATAAAGTTCATAAATCTTTCATCTTTATTCTTTAGTGTCTTTTGTGTTGTCTCTTTGATTACCACCCTCATATACTTTCAATCTTAAGACAATATTATAGCCATGGATTGATACAAGTATTCAAGGAGACCAGGATCAAAGATGGTTAAAAGCAATGAAGATGGATCTTACAACATAGAGATTTTTGGGCGTGCTCAAAATGGTTTCTCTACGATTTAGTTCCGTAGTCAAGTTCTGAAGACAGATCTAGAAAGATCTAGAGTATACTCAAGCGAGTATACAACAGATAAGTTTCTGATTTATATACATTAACTTTGTGTTAAATGTTTTCTCTGGAATTACAAATTCATAGTAAATTAATCCATGATGATAATTTCAAAGTTTGTAGATTTGTGTTTTTAATTTTGTATTAACCAAATCTAGTGTTATGAAAATTATGTGGATTAATTAGTATTTAAGATCTTATAATAATTATATATTATTGATTTTAAAGCGAATTTTGTTGAAAAAATAAAATGCAATAAATGTATTTTCATGAATTTCTTAGTTTTAAGAAATGTGAAAGATATGTTGTTATAATTATGTTACCATTGGCCTTTATGTGAAAAGTTGTGAATATTTATTATTCAAACTAGTAAGACCAATTGTGTTGAAAAATCTATAATAGAGTCGACATGAAAGTTGACGACAGAAAAACATAACTATATTCCAATAATTTTTGGGACAATTTTTAGTTCTGAAAATTTGATGCTATGTATGGAATCAAATGTTTTATGTATGTAAAAGTTTCTCATATCAATACAAAAGTATGGTTATGGTGAAACGAAATCGACAACTTTATGAAAAGTTGTGATTTCTTGATCTTTGGATGAATAGAGACATGTTAAGTGTTTTTGTCTTATGAATTCAAGTGAAAAGATACAAACTAAAGTTGTATCTATTGATTCTAAGTGATAAGACACAAAGGGAAGCACTTGTCTACTGGTTCCAAGTGAAAAGACATATTCAAAAGAATAAGTCAATTGGTTAAAGTGAAAAGACATGAGTGAAAGTCATGTCTAGTCATCCAAATGACGTATTAAGGTTGTGACTTTTGTTTGATAACCAAGCATTATTTTTGCAGTGAAACTTTTTGAATTGACAATGCTTACTTTTACATTGTTATTTTCAATATCAATGCATTTGATATGGTGTTATGCTTTCACTTTTTTATTCTTTTTGGATGCTAAGGTATTGTATATCTGCATAAGGTATTAGTAAGTATCATATGCCTTAATAATAAAAATGTGAAACATATGCATAAACCATTGTTGCAAGTTTACTTCCAAATAAAATCTGGAAGTTATTGTTGGTATAACACATTGTTGTATGTGAACTTAATAATTTTAAACTAAGGGATGCAAAGAAATATTTTGTTACTTTAATAGATAATTGCTCATATTTGTGTGCATGTTTATCTAGTGAAGATAGTGGAGAAAATATTTGATACATTTTGCATGTAAATTCCTAGTCTAAAATTATTGTAGTAGGTAAAATGGACTAGTATATAATAAATAACAAATAGTTTGGCTAGAAATATAAAACTCTATGTGTCATGGCAATGCTATGCTTGTGAGTTTAAGTAGCCAAAAAGTTTGTGGAATAAATATTATTAAATACTTATCATGTGTACAATTAAACTCCTTAAAGATTAAAGTATCTCCATGTGGAATATGGAAGGGGGGAGAAAAATTATATTGTCGAACATAAAAAGTTTAATGTGACACTACATATTGTTGTGTTCATTATTGGGACCAAAACACTTAAGTGTGTGGTTATATGAACACTAAAGTATCCAAACTACTTATCATTGATTATAATGTATTAATATAATCAATGGATGTAGATTCATTTAAAATTTGCTTTTAAAGTTTCTAAACCAAGTAGCTAATGTATCATCTAGTGAACCTCTGAGTTTCCAAAGTGTAAGTGGTTCTATGAGTGAACCAAAGAGAAATACAATAATTTTCTGGTTTAAGCAAAGTCTAAAGTTTATGAAAGTTCTCTTGGAAGTTGTATCCTCTAAGGTTACTGTCTTCCTAGTGAAAGCAATAAAAATACTCTACTAAGTAAAACTTTATGATGTTTTTGTGGAGTAAGTTAAAAACAATGAGTTTTTTGAATTTTAGGCTGATACATTTGGAAAGAAGAGTTAATCATGGAATGGACTTGACATTGTCTAGCGATTTATGTGTCCAAATTGATTTAACTTGAAAGGTTCTAGACTAGTACATTGTAATGGTTATTCCATCAGTAATATATTGTTGATAGTAAGAGATATCAATAGTATATTTGGACTGGAAGTGTTTTGATTACTTTGGCTAGTTTGACTTGCACAATTTATCCTACTAGCTAGAAGTTTCCATTTAAGTTTTTCATGTTCACCTATGAAATATATAAAGTATCATCTTAGTGATGACTTATATGAAAATGTAAATTTGGAACTTCTTAATACTTTGTGCTATGAAGTGATAACAAGATGTGTGTACTAGTGAAGTCTTGATTTGATTTTATACAATTGTAAGATGGTTTATCTAAGTTACTCTCATATGGTGCATATATGTTGTAAATTGCATATGTCAAAAGTTTGTGAAGAGTATGTAATAGATATATGCTTTTGTATAAAAATCTATGCTCAATGCATACAATAATTTCAACAACGTGCAGTGGATACTAAGAAAAATCCTTTTTCTAAGTTCAAATTAAATGAGCTTGGCGAAAGAGGTAATGTCTTAGTCATTGTATTGAAAGAAATAGTGGGGGTTTTGTACTTTCTTATTCATATGATGTTAATAAGTTATTAACAAAGTATCAACATGCGAATATGAAGAAAGTTTGTACTCTCATGATTTTATATTTAACATTTGTGTTAAATATGACAATCCAATTACTAAACTAGAATCTTCTAGTGACATTGGATGTCTTGTATGTGCATTGGAGTAGTGTTTATCTTTGTGATATGTGACTCACTAATTACACGAAGTGCCTAAGTAAAGTCCATTGCAAATCTAATGCTAAAATCATAATATGTCTTTAAAAGACTAAGGGTTATGATTTTATTATAATTGATTAGATTTCTATTGTTCTTAAGGGCTATTCAAATGCTAGTTGGTATTCTATAATTAGTGATCATAACCCGTTAGTGGTTATAAATTCATGCTTGATAGTGAGAGATGTTTCTTGATAAGTGAAACATACAATAATCACTCTCTCCAAGAAAGGAAAGTTGAATTTGTTGAACTATCTTCAGTACATAAGGAGGTGAAGTGGCCAAAGGGCCCTGGCCTGTGTCGCCTGTAACTTTGCGTTGTGATAGTTAGATTAATATGTCTTGAACATTGTGCAAACTTTGACAATGAGTAAATATAGACATATTAATTCAATATATGTATTTCTTAATGAGATACAAGTGTTGATGTTGTCGGTGTTGTGTTTGTAAAAATACAATTTTATTATGGATCCATGTACCATATCTCTTACGAGAGAATTGGTGTTTTTCGACAACATGAGGAATGAGAGTAAAATCTCAATACTAAAATCACGAACAATGGAAACCCAACCTTTTTCTAGTACTACCACTAGATTGCAAGGTTTAAAGGGTAAGAACAAGTTATTTTGTGGTTGTGAGCACCAAAATTCGTGTATACCATTCCAAGTATTGGTGCATTATACATGTTACTCTTAAGTGAGCAGGTTGAGAGAAATCTCTTAATGGAATTATTCCTGAGCGTTTAATTACGGCATAGTAATAAACTGGAATAACTTCCACCTATTTGATCATAGAGGTGGTGCCGCTTCTAGCAAAAGTTTGAGATTGTCTTTTGTATATGATCAAGAATCTAGGATGAGCACATGGCCGGTAATAGTGCTAAATCATAATGTGAATTATAAGGAATGCTATGGGTGTTTGTGCGTGCATTATTAAGTCTATACTAGACTGATTATTAGTTTAAGCAATGAGCCACCAATAACTTAGCTAGTTGGGTGACTTAATTTCACTACGATGTGGTTTAAGACGAAAGTTACCACCTCTTAAGTGCGATTCTCATGATTGTATAATTATTTTATATTACAAACTAAGTGGGAGAATGTTGGAAATTTTTAGTTTGTAAAATAAAATAATTAATTTAGAATTTAAGGATAATAATTAAGTTGGCAACCCTTCACTTGCATGGTGGTTATTTCCTACAAGTTAAGGGTTGTGTACTTAGTTCTGTATCCTTTTAATTCTGCAAGTGTTACCTATAAATAGGTGAACTGGTGCAGGACTTCTAAGAAACTTTTGCATTCCTAAATTCTTGAGAACATTCAATAATTGCAAGTTGCATGTTCTTGTGTTCTTTATGTCCTAGAGGCAATTTGCCGAACAAACCCGGTATTGCAACATGGAGGGGGCAAATATTGTCTTAAGGACAGTGTCTAACACGATTAGAACACATCCAAATCTTGTGATTCCCCCATTATTGTTAGATTCAAGTTTTCAACAATAAAGTTCATAAATCTTTCATCTTTATTCTTTAGTGTCTTTTGTGTTGTCTCTTTGATTACCACCCTCGTATACTTTCAGGAATTCCACGGAGAAGTTGATATACAATTTACCCCTCATAGATGGCCTCTTCTGATACACCACCATTCCCTCATCATTGATTGCCTTGAATTGACCAGGCTTTATCACTTCACCAGGTTGCGACTTAATGACAAGTCGTCTGCCATCTAAATGAGTAAGAACAAATTGGAAGCCACAAAGCGCCTCGGTTAGGGTGAATGTGTGTTTATAGTAGAGGTCGTCGTGCTTCCGTTTGAACTTAGGGTGCTCCTCTATCTGTTGTAGGACAACAACTATTATGCTACAACCATCAGTAACATCGTCGTCGTCGTCGTCCCAAACAGGAGTAACATCGTCGTTGTCGTCGTCTCGAACAGTATATGCGATATTTTGCCCGTTTTGCATACCCTTCTCCACCACAACTTGTAAATTCTTCGTCTGCTTCACATACTTTTTGCCCTCGCAGCGTCTGCACCGGTCCTCGGTTTTAATCGTTTCACCACTCCCTTCACACTCATCGCAAAGGCGTACACCAGTAGAATAAAGTTTACATGCCGAGCCTTTGCACTCGGGACATTTTATTGATGAAGCACGAGATTTGGATTGGGAACCCGTTCCGTCGCACCTTGAGCATCTCGCATTCCCCAACACAGATACCTTCTTCGAGGTCCCGTTGTAGAGGTCCGCCAGGGAAACCTTGAGTGGATGTACTACATCATGCTGGCCCACTCCACTAGTATTTCCCACCGCTGCGTCCTCCGGTCTCCTCTCCTTCTCCTCAAGGTGTCATCACTGCCATTGCCTTGTTGTTTCACTGCACCCTCACCATACTGATCATAGTTGCCTTGTTGTTTCACTGCATCCTCACCATACTGGTCATATATATCACGCTTCTTAGGGTCCGAAAGTACAGAGTAAGCTTCGGTAATCATTTGGTACTTTCGAGGATCGCCTCCATTATCAGGATGGTTCCTCCAGGTGGCTTTCCAATAAGTCTTCCAAGTCCCTAGAATCTCATAGTACTTAGTCTTATTGCTCTTTTCCGCCTGCCCCTCAAACATCTTCCTCTATCGTCTATATGCGGAAAACCGGGGGTAATTGGTTTGGTGTGTTGGGGAGAAAATGGATGAACGGTTTCAACCCGAAAGTAAAAATTAAAACAAGTAAAACCTAACCGGGGTTAGAGGATTAGGACGTGTGACGTTATTACAAGGTCGAGAGTTTGATCCTCACTGAAATCATTCAATTTTTTTAAAATAAAATAAAATAAAACCTACACGAGAAGAGACTTCTTATTCCCCACCAAACAAAAGAGAAGAGACTTCTTATTTTCAGCTTATAATACAACATGTGTTTTTATAGACAGGAAGAGAAGATAGAAATAGACTAATCCTTAATCGTAACGAGTTTTATTATTTTTATTTTGAAAAAAAAAACCCCTTTCTATCAAACTATTTCCTATTTCCTATGGTAATCTATATATATTATCCATCTAAAGTTGATTTTTTTTTATCACTAAGAGAGAAATTAGTGAGAAAAAAATTAAAATAATCTCTACCTTGCCACATATATAAGTTAAAAAAAAACACTTCAAATTATATGTGCCTTTTTCTCATGCATCACTCCAAATTTGTCTTGAAAAATGATACAATCGGTCATCATCCTTATACTTAAATATAAGGCACAGTAGGCAAGAAATAATGCCCAAAAAATATTCAAGAACTACCGTCAAATCGATCTCATCCGTCGGATGGGGTTGATATGATGTCAGCGACTTATTAGGGGTAAAACAGGGATTCATAAATCATTTCAATAAAAGGCACAGTAGACAAGAAATAATGCCCAAAAAATATTCAAGGACCACCGCCAAATCGATCTCGTCCGTCGAATGGAGTTGATGTGATATCAGCGACTTATTAGGGGCAAAAATGAAAATACAAAAATTCAATTTATTCCAATTAAAAGAAACCCGTAACCTTTTGAAAAAAATAACCACTAACCTATAAAAGGACGTCGTTTCAGGATTTAACTTTGGAATCCTCACTCCTGAAAACAATATATTTAGAAAACCTGAAAGTTTTTTGTTAAAAACTAGCAACAAAACGACTTTGTTTTGTGGGTTTCTCCAAAGAAAATAAAAATAAAAAAAAAATAAAAAAGTACTCACACCGTTTAAAATCTAAAAACAGCCCTCGTCATTGTTGCCAATTTTTTTTTCCACTAATAACCTTCATAAGGCAGTGCTCCGCCTACCCAGGTCCCCCTTCGTTGATTCAGCCGCCTCTACCGCTTCCCTCTCTGCATCCTCCGCCACCACTAAACCCTGAAGATATATTTTCCTTAAACATGCTTCTCCAATTCATACCATCCCGATTCCACCTCCACAAATTTAACCAAACAAAAACCCTAAATTCCACCGGAGTCACCCCGTCGAAGAGATTTTGCAAGAATGACTTCCTTCACTTGTACGAGATGAAATTCGTGGGGGAGCAACTGCATGTATCGTATCACTGTGGACATCATGACGGAGGAAGCGAGGCGGAGCTAGGTGTTTGGTCGGAATAGAATTAGGAAATTACCGTTTTATTTGATTTGGAGTTGTATGTGTAATAGGACTAAGAAATTATTGTTTAATTTTTATTTATATATTTCCATAAATTTGGAATTGTAATATGAATAGGCAATTCAGTTCCTCTCTGATTCCGGATTTGTTTTGCGATGAGAATAGAAATCCCCTGTGGGCCAGCATGTCTATAAAAAACCCCTAGCAACCTCACTACTAGGATCACAAAAGACTTCCTACTTCAGCTTACCGGTTTCTTTGATTTTTTCATCTTTGATTCAGGTAAATCTTTTTTAACCTTTTAATTTCTATAATTTTTTTTACCTCTATACGGTAGAGGAAGCTTGAATATTTGTAAAGATTTTTCTCTGGTTCTTTTCCAAATCCTACAAACAGGTACTAATTTTGATTCCTTTATTTTTCCTGATTTTGAAGTTGTGAATTTGTTGTTAATTGAGCGAGATTGTTGATAATTTTAATGGTTTGGAAACTAATAGACTGTCTTCCTTTCAACTGAAACCAAAGAGGAACAAGAATATATGTACTCCAGTAGCAATAGGGAAGCCAGAAATAGAATTTATTTAGAAAATTAGTACCGCACAAAGTGACTTCCCTTTTTCCTAGCTCGAGCACTTCATCTCTAGCTCATAAACTCTCTGCAATTCACATCATCACCTAACAGAGAATACATGAATAAAGGTGTTAATTAATTCATACAAAGAATTGTTGGAATTTTCAGAACCAGCGATTGGAAAAAGGAAATTTTCCCAATAGCAAATACTATTTTCAGTAGCAACTGGTAACAATGTTCTTTTCATATTTGGGCAGTGTCATATAGGAAATTTGGGACTCTTGATTCTTTGACTCCATAATAAGTGTTGTATTGCAACATGAGTAGAAAAGTGCATGTATGCAACTCATTAATTTGCTTCCTTCCAGGAGGCTTGAAAGTGTAGCTTAACCAACTGAATAAGAAACACTTGCAACAGGAAACAGTAGGTTATTTCAATTTTCAAATGGTGGATTTATATCACCTTATTTGCTTGTGGTGAGCACATGTGGTCTTGTCTGTTTTTTCCTTACACCTAGGCGTGGAAAGTTGGACTTCGTATTGTAAGTGTGAAAATTAATGAGTTGGAATAACTTTTGCGTGTTCATGCTGCCCTTTTGATAATTGATGACCTTAGATTACAGTTTTGGTTATACGGTGCTAAGATAGAACCTAGGAGGCTGAATGTGATTGGCTTTATGATCTTACTCGGATATTATTAGATTAGTGAAATACTTTATTTGATGATTACTCAGACAGAAACTAGGATATTATTAGATTAGTAGTTGGAACTTTCTGGCTGTAATTCTGCAAAACCATAGAATTTGTGTAACACGATGATGCTAGAGAAATGGAAAAATTGGAATCTTCAAAAAAAGCATGTGCAAAATACTTCATTTGATCACAGTTTCTGGAATCGTGGAAATCATTGCTCCCATATGATCAACTCCTTGTGCTACGTGTAGAAAAAAAGAAAATAAAAAGTGTTCTATATGCTCCAAATAGTTGGAGGATACGTCGATTGGCTTTAATTAGCATTGTCAAAGGACTTCTTCATTGTATACTAAGCATTTCTCAGAACTTAAATGCATGTCTTTTTAAATTTTAGATGCAGCAAAAAATTTGTGATGCATATCACAGTTTCAGATGCATGTTTGTCTGACAGATGCAGCATTCTGTTTCGAGTGTTGTTAGGAGAGCTGCGGCAACTAAATTATAAATTCGCTGATAATGCAATGATCTTTTTTTATTTTTTTATTTTTTTGCACTTTTGAATGCAGAATCCGCTAGAGTGTAACTTCCTGTTGTTTCCACCGGCCTGAGATCAAGTTTTTGAGCCTTGAAGCAATCAGAATGGCATGCACATGATTGACGACTTTTTGTAATTTTCTCAATGGCATCCTTTGGAAATGGCTTTAAAGTACAATTCCCAAGTGTAGACCTGTCCAAAATAAATGACAAGGCACTTGCAGCTACATGAAGATGAGAAACGAACTTCAGACAAAAAAACATGTGTGGAAATGTTGACAGGGCCAAGAATTTGGACGCGGTGAAATCTGAACTAAGGCTTAGCGAGGGGAAAACCGTGACTGATATTTCATCTTTTTGTTTTGTGTTTGTGTGTGTGTGTGTGTGTGTTTCTTTTTTTCCTTTTTTTCTCTTTATCTACACCATCTCCCCATGCATTCGTTTGATGCTTTTCTTCTTTTTTTTTTTCTTTTTTCGTTTACAACATTTTGGCAAATGCTTCCTGTCACATGTGGACTATTAAATTTGCAAGGAACAACCATAATACTATAATATCAAGCTTCTAATTTGTACATGCGTCAAGAAAAAGTAAATTGCAATTTTTTCCCTAATTGACTATTCACTTACGCCGGTGGATGGAAACAAATACGATCATTCTGAATCTCTAAAGAACTAAGTTGGGATAACATATTGTAAATTATTATAACTGTTGCCAACTAAAATACACAATGAGTAATTGTTGCGCATTCACTTGCAAATGTAAATTTGATTTGTAAAAGTGAACCATGCATATTGTATACTAGACAAAATATGGTTTGCGTTTAAGGTCTTAATTTCAATAACTACCGTTTTGTAGGTTGAAGTTTCAGAGATTATAATAAATACAAAATACATTTCATTATAAATATTTGTCAATATTGACATCGATATATAATATATTAAAAATACAAATTGATTGTGCAACACACGAATATGGGACCTCTTTAAAATAATTGGTTGTAGTTTCAAAGATTTAATATAATTGGTTGTAAGGTTATAATAAAAACTTGCCATAGAACAAGCATTATTAAATTTTAATAATAATCAAATTGATAATTAATTTAGTAGATCTTAGATTGACAATTACAGAATTAAACCTAACATATTTACTTATTCTTGCTAATGTCTCTTGCTTTTCTTATTCAAGCCAAAACCATCACATATCCTCCACTAAAATAACTTGATTTATGAACTGCCTTATTTTAATTTTCGTTCTCTCCTCTTACAATCGTGCACCGCCAAATGCAAAGATTTCTCTATCTCTCACAACAAATATATCTACCAAAAAACTCTTTTCTAATACACGATTCAATAGCGGGGAGAGTGCACGATAAAAAATCACTTCATAAATCCAAAAAGTCAATTAAAAAGAATAAAATATCACATTCATATACACTATTACGTAACAACAAAAATTCGACCAAACATGAAGTATATAAAAATTCTAAAACTATCAAAAAGAAACAATCTATATATGTACTGGTCGCGCAACGCGCGACACGTAAAAGACTAGTATTTTAGGAAAAGAACGAGTTCAAAGCTTGACGTCAATTAGTGAATTCCGGCTCTAACTAAAATTCCATCCACATTCATGAGCATCAAATTCTTACCCTCTCCATTTTGAAATATATGTTGTTTTAGGGTTTAGTGAGTTTTTTTAAATATATGTCGTTTTCACAAATCGAGGCATATTTTACCACTTTTTACCAATATTACCTTGCATTGGAAATGAAAATATATTTATAATGAAATTCTATTGGTTTGTGATGAGTTGTATATAAATAAAATTATTTTTGTATTTCAACTACAGTAATTAATGTTTACTTGGTTTTGATGAATTTTTTAAAAAGACATATAAAAAAATGGAGGGAGTACTATTTTACCGCTTGTACTATGCAAACCCCAGTCATCATTGCGGGAACTACGAAAAATAGATGATGTTTTTTTAAAGTTGAATATCATGCATCATATTCTTAAAAATAATGCCATCGAAAGTGCATACATAAAGAATGCAAATAGAGAGTATTTGGGACATAGTCCCTTCAGTCCCTTTTAAAGTCTAACCATTGTTGAGCTAATTTAACCCTTAAATTAATGTCATCGAAAGTGCATATATATAGAATGCAAATAGGGAGTTTTTGTGACAGTCCCTTCAAACAGTCTCTTCAAAGACCAAATACTATGTGGTTAAGCTAATTTAACCCTAATTTTCTCACATTTATAATTTGTGTGTTAATGAACACCTTCAAAACCTATAATTTAGAAATTCAAAATCTTTGAATGATTGAGTATTTACTTCGGTAGAGCAAAGCATCGCACCGGCTATTTCATTTCATTCCTTTTGACGTCCCATACAACTCTCTTATCGGTCGGTTGTCTTCTATGATCATAATATTGCAAAAAAGATTGGGTTAGTTTTTCTGCTACAACCTATTTGAAAGAATATTACGATATTGTGATTCTAATAATAAAAAATCAGACATGGTGATAAAAAGAGAAACGAAAGAAAATAGGGCATATATTCAATTTTAAACTAAAACAAGAAATTGACTTTTTGTGTGCTTGTTTTTGTGTGTTTTTCTTTTTATTTTTTATTTTGCCACAATGCTTGTTTCCCAACCGAAAATATAAAAATTAAACTTAGAAAATTCATCTTCGTTAATTTCAACGCGAATAATGCTCCTTTGTGTTTTCTCAATGACAATTGCAGTCGTTTCAATTTTACTCTCTTCTCTAGGAATGAGTACTATGTCGAAATAAAGAGCAAGAAATGAGGGCTTTTTCTCCCAATAGAAGCTTATCAAAATATTTTTCCCTTTTTAGTCCGCCTAATTAATGAATCGTAAGTTAATTCATTTCCGAAATTGCCGAAAAGAAAGTAAAACCACATCAAAAGAATAACCACATGCATCACAAAAAATTAGATAAATCAAAACTTTAAAAATCAGAACCAAAACACAGCATCATACCCATTGGTCAATTATTATTGTGAAAAAGCTAAGGCACAACAATATATTATCTTATTGGCTCGGCTCTTTCGTCTTCTTTGCTGGTTCATGCATATATTCATCACGAAAGATTGTCTTCCACCCACCAGTCTCGACGAGGTACCCTTAATACAAGAAAAAAAAAAAAGGGAATCATCAGAAGGTAAAACAAAGATAAATAGTACTACATAAAAAGGAAGCAAAAGAGGGTCAGGCCAACAAACGTACCACTGATGAAACCACCAGTTTCACCATTTTCGCCTCGTTCAATGCCCATATTGACTTCAACCGCGATCGTGCCAATCGCACATTCAGCAAACTTTTTGGCTTCGTCGCAGGACATATCATAAACGGAAGTCCTACACAAAAAAATACCATAACTTCATTCAACAACGAAATTCTTTTAAAATTAGTAGGTAAAGAAAAAAATGCTGCGGAAACAAAGGAAATAGATCAGGATGACTAAAATTGACAAAACCCAATAAAACAATCATATGCAGACAGCAAGTTATTACTCGAAAGGTTTAAGATCCTCAGCATGTGGTGAACCAGATCCAATGGCAAAATGGTTTTCTTGAAGAACGATGCCCTTATCATCCAGGCAATACATGCTAAAACCCTACACTAAGACAAATGCCAAAACTCATGAGTGTTACAGGGTTGGGGCAAGGAACATTAAATCTAGTGACAAAAATTTGACCTAAAACATAATTAGAAGGGTGGTATACTAACATTAGATTCATCCCAACCAGCAATCAGCATGTCTATTCCATAACCCTTGTAAAAGCTATAATCTAGAGTCTCACCCACCCAATACGTTGCCTTTGCAACAGAGCCTTTCCGCTCCGCAGGTGCAAGCAGGTACTGGCATTGTTCAATGAAATTGTTCATTAATCACCAAGCAAAACAACCGCATAAGCAGACATAAACACAAGCAATTCCTGTCATTTGATTGAGCCTAAGATATACACATAATTAAGGAGAAATCCCTGTCATACTTCCATGTCCGAATATAAAGCTACACAGCAATCTAGAACGTAATGTTAATGTAAGCAAGGATCACTCTCAAATGTTATTATACAAGCTTAAGGAACAAGAAGCTACATACCATACTTTTCAAATCTTTGAGAAAACCTCTAGGGCCCCTGCAGAGACAGTGGCGAGCACGTGGGTGTCGAGGTCAATAACGCTCTCGACAAACTCTTTGGATGCTAAATAATATTAAAAGTTGAGAGTTACTAACTTGTTTGTTTATCATAATGCATGTATATATAGAATGAACAGCAGATACTCCCTCGGTCCTTATTATGAAGCACAAGTTCAAACTAATTCGTGCCTCACAATTAGGACCAGAGAGAGTACACAGAGACCATCCCTCCTTCCCAAAATAACTCACCATCTGATTTACGACATGAATCAATCTCTCTGACCCAATATAACTCCTCCCAAGATAACTCATCATATACTTTAGGCAGTGAATGATGATGATCAGTAGCTACAATAACACCTTCCTTGAAGATAAAACCCAGAGCAGAGGTTCCCTTCAATTCGGATGGCCTTGCATCGTTACACTAAAAATACCAACACAAACGGGGAAGATTAATTAAACATGCAAAGGAGAAACAATGGTTTCAAACATTAATCTTTTAGTATTCTTTTCTAATAATTACTCCCTCTGGTAATTGATACAAGCCATTTTGATTTGTTCTACGTTTTAATTAGGAAAACACGACCGATGTCAAATTATATTTTTAAGGTTTTTTCTTCATTAATACAAAAATACATCTTAGTTGAAACCTTGGGCAAATCAAACTGCATGACTGGAGGGAGCAGAGAAAAAGAAAAGTAGAATAGGGTAAAAGAAAAATTGACTTTAGTAAACCGCAAATTCCATTACACTGTTCTTCACACTCATCAGACCGATCATCAGACCAGTTGGAATCGGAATGGGAGTCGGAATATGGAACCAGTTTCGACTTTGATGCAGGTGAAACAAAAAAAAATCAAATGGAACATCAGCAAAATAAGAAGGAGAAAAAACAAAAAGACAATTATTGCCCTAATATCTGTGGGGAATTCGAGCCAAAGAGACGAAAGGGAAAATTAAATCGACAAAAGATTATACCTTGTTCCCCTCCTCTCCCGCAGGACATGAGTCTCGCTACAAACACCACCAAATAATTTTTTTAAGAAAAATAAAATAAAACGAAAATAAAAGGGAAAACAGAAGACTCTACTTACAATTTTCTATGGTTGAACTTAGGCAGGGGAAAAAAAACAAACCTCAATCATCACATCATCAACATCGGGATTGTGAGTAAATACAACGCGGAAATCTCCGTAGTCGGGGAATTGGTCGGATTCAATTTTCATGATTCTCCACTTCAATCCAAGCAACTTAAAACAAGTATCAATAATGCAAAAAAAAAAAAAAAAAAAAAACTGATGGAATTATTAGCAAAATAAGGAGAAGAAGACAAGAATATATCAATTTTAATTGGTTTATATTATGGCCCTAATTCTTCTTACCCTTACCTATCAAAAGTTCAGAGGAGTTGTTAAGCCTAGATTAACTAGGATTCACTTTAATTTTAAGTGAACTTTTGTAGTCTATAAACTCTTTTGCTTCCCTAATGCAAAAAAGTAAAAAAAATAAATAAATAAGTTGTTTTCGCCAAAAACAATAGAAAACTAAGAAAAGGCGCTGATCAGAAAACAACCAAAGTTTAATTTTCGTTTTTTTAATTAGTTTGAATTATTTTTGTTGGTTAGAAGGGGAAAAAAAGAAAGAGAAGAAAGGAGTGAATCGTATTTAATTGGTGTCTTACACCAAAAGCGAAAGTATAAGAGAGAGATATTTTATTATTATTGTTATTAAAATTACTAGATGTTAAACCCGAGCGATGCACGGGGTTTATTTATATACATTATAAAAAATTAAAAAAAATATATAAAAAGTGTAAAATGTATTTGGAGTCCATATTAAGATACATTACACAACTAAAATTAAATAAAGGCGTAATTGTAAAGATAAAATAATGCATATTATTTAAAATTCAAGTGTTCATTTGATTTTTATTGAAGGAGAAGAACAGGACAATAACACTCATAAGCAAAGTATAATAAATAAAATTGTATTAATGTTACATATTGAATGAGAAAATAAAATGATTGTACGCGTAAAATACATAATGAAGTAATTATCAATAGTAGATGGTAGATTATGTGTGACTGAAGTATGAAGTTTAAAATTTTTATGGTTATTTTGTTGTAATTAAAGATTTTATAGTACTGTTTGGCCCAATACTTGATATTTTAGAGGAACAAACCAACTGTAGAGTTAAAATTTTTGCCCTTTAATCCCTTTTTGCTATGACAATAGAAAATAATAATTAATAAAATTATGAAATTATGGGTAAAAAACATAAATTTAGTAACGTCTAAAAAAGAACCCTAAAACATCATTTTGCAGAAGAACATACGGAAATAAAAAATTATATATAACCTTAATTAACCATTACCTCCCATGCCACACGATCAACCCACTATTAGTTCATCGCTTTCAGAACAACAAACCAATTGTTGGGCTAAAGTATTTGCCCTTTCATCTTTGGATTTCGGGTTGTTTTGGGGAGGGGGAAATTTTTGCAGCACTGGAACATACTTATGGTTTGTGTGACATGTATAAATAGAGATAAATTGGGACTGATGATAATTGATTATCCAAAATTTCAGTGATAAAGATAAAGTTTATAACAATTTTTGAGATATTATTAAGGAAAGATCATATTTATTTGGGTAGATATGATATTACACAAATAAATGCATTGGTTTGAAATTCAAAAGATAACATTTAATTATAGTTAAATCCCATCCTTTTAGTAATAATTGAAGGCAAGTTTTGTACCCTTTTTTTTCTTTTTTAATGGCGAAAAATACAGGGTCATGTTTTTTGGAGAAGATTTCAAAGATAACATTAATGTTGAATGATTGATATTTTTTTTTTGAATTGTAGTTTATTGATTTACATGATTGGGAGGGAGATTTTTTTTTAGAGAGATTAATTAAATGAGTCCAGTAATAACTTTGGGGATTCTTTTGGGGAGGGAATAATTCTGGTGCATTAATGTTCATTAATCCCGTCCATTAAATTTAATTAATTTTTATTTTCCTATTTTAAACTATAGTTTTAAATGCCATTTGATAAAACTTTATTTACATAAAATTTGAAGGACTATTAGTATAATTGTTGTGAATATTTTTTCACTCAACCATTAGAAAAATGACACATAGGATTTTATCCTATGTGGCACCTTTAGAATTCTTTTTTTATTTTCTCTCTCTGGCTTCTCTCTTAGTATAATACTATAGATTTTTAATGAAAGACCAAAAATAATTCTACGTCGTTTACTTTATTTCTTTTACCATGGAGGATCTAGGGTTTATTCCAAAATTTATCTTTGGAGGTTGACGATGCTTGGATATGCGCTGCCGGTTTAATGGTGGAACTCCGGCTAGGGTTTCCTACAAAACAGGGCCTCGGGGTCTCCCGAGGATAGACACTCCGATGCTTAAGTCAGTAAAAAGGGTTGCTAGAAAGCTTAGGTATGTAGTTTATTGAGCTATAGATCGCATACCTGTACCGTGGTATGAGTTACCGTATTTATAGGTATGAAATTACCTAGACAACTCTCGAATCCAACTAGGTTTTGGGAACCTCCACTGCCCTAAGAGTCCCGGTTGGACTCTTTCTACAGTTGGTGGGCCGGTCCAGTCTCGGTGATGGATACGGACTCGTCAAGTGCCCCTGCCAAGTGTTAGTGACGTAAAGGCAAACAACGCTTGGTACAAAATAAGTATTACCTGAGACATACCCGAGAGTGGACAGACTACCCTCGTTCAACTAATTGTCGAGCCACATGCCAAACGAGCTCGATACTAACGCATAACCCTCGATCTCGGAGGATCGAGAGTAACTGGAGGGTCATGTCTTGACCCAAGAAGACGACCCGCTTCCCAATCCCGCCCAAATTTTCAATTGTGCGTTATTAGTGGGCACGTTCCCCTAACGGCGGCCTCAACATCATTACTTCCTTGAAACCCGCAATAACTGTCATATCGTGGTCTATAATTAGAGAAACGTGGGAGAATCAATTTTCTTTTTAAGGAGAAAGTTCTACCGCCCCTTTGCACTTAATCATTTTCCTTCTTTGCAAATAACTCGAAGTTCTCTCCTCTGCTAAAGCATTCCAGTCCTTAAAGAGTTCTTCTTTACCAGAGCATCCTAACCCCCTTTCCCAATTGGAATTTTCAAGCTTTCGCCTGAGACACTGCCCCAGCGACGCTGTTCCCAGGGGAGTTGCTAGTTGGAGTTTCTGAATAATGCTGGGGAGTTATAATTCGAAAGGCGAGTGGTCACGTCCTCCTTCCATAGTAAGTTTCCAGATCTGAATCTCCAATTTGTTCCAAGTTTTTGTCCTTTCCTGTTGTAGCCAGAGCAGATTCTTGCCGGAATTATGGTTAGGGATTCCGAAGGAAAAACTGTTTTGGACTTTGTATCCACCATAGATTCGATTGATAAGGTAGAGAACCTTAGATCCAAATATGACCTCCCCTCCGCCCTAGAGGCGAGAGCCCCATTAGGAAACGAGAGAGCTAACTCTCCTCCAGGGGGAAGAATTACCGTGTATGACCGATTCATGCATCTAGGGCTTAGATTCGCCCTCTACCCCCTGTTTGAGGAGATTGTGTAACACTATAGGACTCCTCTCGCTCGTTTTACCCCAAATTTAATTACATTTGTACTTGGGTTTGCGAGAATATGCCAACATGTAAAAGTAATACCTCGATTAGTATTGTGGAGGTATTTCTTCCAAGTAGTGGTGGCCTCGACCTCTTTCCAAGACTGGTATATCATGAAAAGACGCCTTAGAGCCGGCGTGAAGAAGATGGTCGAGGCGTATGGCGGCTCCCCAGAATGGAAACCAGACTTTTTGTTTGTAAAGGTGCCCTCGAGTTATTGCTTGCCATGGAATCTCTGAGAGACAGAGGGTCTCGGGGCCATAAAGGATGAATGGACCCAAGAGAATGAAGAGTGCGTCGAGGAGCTCCAGGCAGATGTGGAGAAAATTCTGAAATATTCTAAGGTCGTTAAATGGAACAACGTACAATATTACGTGCCTCCTGTATATGCGAAGGAAAGTGATACGGTCAACGTCGAGGGAGCAACAGAATTCCTCTCGAAATCTCTGTTGAAGAAGATGAAGGTACTAATCATTTTCTTTTTTTTCTTCTTTGTTGTTAGGTCATGTCGTCGAGCAATGCTGGGTCTCGATTGTTTGGTGACGAAGATCCTTTTGTCATTGTGAATTCAGATGAGGACGTCACTGTTACTGCTGCCCCTCAGAAGAAAAAGAAGAAGAGGATCGTGAAGGTGGACGATAGGGCGAAATCCAAGAAAGCTAAGACGGATGCGCCCTCGAAGGAAACCACACAGCCGGGTATCGAGACGGTGCCCCTTGCCACTGAGTCTGTTCAGAAACATGTGCCGGAAGCAGGGCCAAGCATAGTTCCTCCCGTGGCAAAGAAAGGGAAGGGCCCCCTCGAGGGAGAGGCAATAGTTTTGCCCCCTCAGCTGTTCGAGAGAGGCCCGTCTGTGGCAGTTCACACTTTTAGCAACCCACCGTCAATCGAGTGTCCTATTCTTGAGGAATTTCGCTGCTCAGCTGAATGAAGCCGACAGCCTGAGACTGGTAAGTCATTTTCCAGATTAGGTTGTAAATGCATATGTATATCAATGTGTTCCTAATATGCTATGTTGGTTCAGATAAGTGCGGCTTCGATGGTCTACCTAGTGTAGTTAAGGAAACTTTGAGAAGACCTGGCTATAGCTCGGACGGAAAGGGACGAGGCGTTATTCGAGGTGGTTACCCTCGAGGAGAAAGTTCGCCAAGTTCAGGCTAAGGAGGCTGAAACTGTCGAGGTACAGGATAAATATGATGAGCTTGACGAGAAGATGAAGTCGTTTGCTAGCTTGCACATCTGCAAGGAGGAACTACATCAGTGGTGTACCGCCTTCATGAATAAAATGATGTCTACAGGAGGGATGGCTGTAGCCCTCGAGGAGATGAACTTGGTTGCCACCAAGTGCAGAGTGCACCGAGTTGACGTGGCAGGGTTGAAGAGGCTCGACCAGGACAAGCCGATTAAGGCAAAATGGTTCAAGCAGCTCCTGATGAAGGACCCGAAGAAAACCATGCACGAAGCCATGGTAAAGGTCTTGACAAAGTTGAGCATCGAGCAGCTTCCTCTGCGGGGAGCTTTAACCGGTGCCATGGCGAAGATGAGTTCCCCTGCGGAGATTGCCTCGTTCCCAGGCAACGTTCCTGCTATCCTGGCTAAGGGTCCAAGTGAGGAAGACCCTATACCCAAGGTACCCGACGAATACAAGGGCATCGAGCTCGAGGACGCCGATGAAGCCACCGAGGAGGACGTTGCTGACACCGGCCATTCTGGTGTCCAGAGAACTGCCGAGGACGCCTCCCAGGACCCTTCTAAGGACCCTTCCAAGGACCCTCCTCAAGGCAGTGATGCTGTATGAATCCTGCCTGATGGGGTGTCAAGCCACACAAATAAATTAACCTACTTCAAACTACAGTAGTATAGAGAAGTAAGGTCGTCTCCTCAGGGAACGATGGATTGTTTCCTTCAAATTAATGTAAATGGGAAGATTTTTGGATTGTTTTTCTAAACTAAAATAACGAAATTCAAATAACAAAAATAAATAAAAGAAAAGAAATCAAAGTAACAAACTTCTGACTCAAGAGACGGATCATTCAATTATTTCACTGATCATGGGTATCTAAAAGTATTCTTACAATTCGAGCATTCAAGTTTAGACATACTAGGATAGCCGTAGTAAATCTATAATATTCCTAAATTAATTAACCAAACCTAGCGTTCAATCAACACTTATCATAAACCGCTGGGCACGATAGCGTTCCATGCAAATAAATGATAGCAATAAATCATATGAAAATATACTTGAATCACAGTCTAAATTATTGTTTGTCGATCCTACTCCTAGGCATACAGAAGCATCCAAGTCTCACAAATACCAATGTTTCACCTAATTGCTACTAAATTCCAATGGTTCGTGTCAATTACGTAACATACAACCAAAGGATAGCAATAAAAAGAAAATACACAACTAAGTTGTCAATTTAATTGGTATTCACTCTTATAAATTTAAACAAGAATCAACAAGCTACTCAAATCATAAACAAGAATTAAATCCAAGAACAAAACCTCACAAATGAAATAACTGAATTAAATCCCTTGAATCAGAAACAAAAGGTTTAGCTACTCATAATCATGGACATGATAGCTAATTTATTTATAGAAAAATAGTATCAAGTCTAGAAGAGCAGAAATCCGGAGAAAACGATCCGGCCACCTCCAAAGCTTGGACCGTTGCGTACGTACAAAGAAGGTTCGGCTGTGCGGTCGAATCAAGTAAAAAAAAACGATGGCCAAAACAAGAAAACATACGGCCTTTATATAGAATTAGGTCAGCCGTATGCTGCCAAAAATTAAACAAATTGCAACATTGGTCCTTCCACTTCTAAGTTTCTTCCAAGGTGACCCAAACTTTCTTCAATAGTGGATTTCAGTCCAAGATTTTCTTTATTATCAACTTTTGCCTTCAGTAACTTCCATGTTTTACAATTAAGTCCATCATTGGAGTAAACTTCTTCCTTTGCTCAAGTTGGATGATTTTTTTTATTTTTTTTTTTTGCAGTCTCTTTTTGTATCAATTAGCTCAAAAAAAAGTTGCAAACTCCGATTTCCAGTTCCTAACACAAAACGTAAATAAAACTTAATGAATTAAAACCATCCAAGTCCATAAACTCATAAAATAATAACAATTAAAGCATAATTTATGGACTCTATCAAATTTCCCCACACTTAAGACATGTTTGCCCTCAACCATTAACGAACTAGGAATTCTAAACTTTCAACAAATTATTGTTTATGATGCGCCTCAGGAACTCTAGCACTCAAAAGAAATCATGGTAACAATAAAACAAAAATTCACAACCGAATCAAATACATTACGTGCTTTTACCCTTTAGCTCCTTTGTGTGTGTGTGTGAACCACTACCTAGGGACATCACTATCACACATAGCATAAAATACAAAAATTCAAATGCAAATATGCCACTAAAGAGAGAACTTAGGATCCTTAATTTAGACCATACTTCAATGCAATGTTACTCCTACATATATTATGAAACCGAAGGCTTACAATTACACCTCACAATATAAAATTCAACGCACTTCCCTCGTACCCATTCTTCAGTGTCCATATGGCTTTTCTTCAGGATCTTTCCCACTCAGGCCCCTACCCAGAGCACTTTTCCACTTGATTTATGTAGTAATTTACATAGTGGCTCAGCAACTTAGGGCAGTCTACTTACTCATATTTTCTCACCGACGGGCCTGAGGACACTCTGTTAGTTGTTTGCCAAACTTCTCACCTACCAATGGGCTAGGATCAATATTGAATGCTCTTCCTTTTCTCCCTCTTTAAAGTGTACCTAACCTCAGAAAAGCATCCGCCAACAACCCCTCCCCCACACTTACTTAGTACAAAGTATTTTAAGCAAGAAGGTAAAAAGGCTATTTTCAAACCACCACTCCCCCGTTATTCGAGTTTGAAGTGATGATAGGGTTAGTGCTTATTTTTGAGTTTCATAATACAGCAAGGTCCCACATACAAATGGTACAAATACTGAATGAATCAAATCAAACTTTGGCATATCGCATGAATTTAGGCAATTACACACACATGTTAAGTTTATCCCAGAGTTATGGCGAAAGTGCGCAAGTAGAGTATTCAGGGTATAACACATAATGCACAGACTCAAAAGGAATTTTTGTCCCAATGTAATTAGATTTCATAGAGTCTCAAGTTAAGTTCATCATGGGTTATTTTTGGATTTTTTATTTTTCTGATTTTTTTTTTTCATTTTTCAATTTTTTCTCTTTTTTTTCTTTTTTTTAACATAAGCAAACACTAAAATAATAAATGAAAAAAAAAACTAAACAAAAACAGACAAGAACACCTAAAATCCCTCCCCTCCCCCCCCCCTCCCCCCCACACTTAGAACAAACATTGTCCACAATGTAGCAAAAGATATAAAAATGAAGAAAGAAACTTCCCTGAAAAATCAGAGAGGAGCAGGGTGCAAAACAGCAATTGACGAATGATGATAATAGCAGCAGAAGCTAGCCAATGATCCAATTGAAGTTTGGTTCGCCCGATTGCAATTTTGGAATTTAGGGTTCCTGGAAAAGAACAGAGAGAAAATAAAACTTAAAAGAACATTAGGGTTTTTTTTTTTTTAAGAAAAGAGCTCCAGCGTGTTAGACGTGATCACGTCTAGTAAGGATGGAGATTCGCTGGTCATTGTCAAAGATTAAAGAAAAATTTCAGAATCCTTTCTTCTCTTAGGCATGATCACGCCTAAGAGAAAATTACTCCAATAAAAATGCAGCAGACTAAATATTATCTTACCCATGATCACGCTTAACAAATTTTTTTTTTTACTAAAATAAAACACTAAACATGTATGAAAAACTAAATTTCAACTGACAAAACTAATTTAACAAATCAAAACACAATCAAGTAAACTTGGGTTGCCTCCCAACAAGCGCCATTCTTTATTGTCTTTGGCTAGACAAATTCCATGAAATTCATATCAGTATAAAAAAATATACCAATTGACATCTCATTTCAAAGTTCATTTCGATATTTCGACTCTGTTTCAAAGTCCACAGCAATAACCCAATAACAGCAATACAGTTTTTCACAGTCCATAGCAATAAGCCAATAACAGCAATACAGTTAACTGGACAGAAGCAGTACAGTTTTTCAACAATACAATAACAGCAAGATCTTCAATTTTTGACAGACACCAGAAATAATCAACAGTCTACACTAGTTACAGAAAAAGAATTGTTTTAACTTTCACAGTAGAAAATGTTGAAGTTCAGAACAGAACAGCAGTTCAACTTCATTGTTCAGTCTTCAACGTGTTTCAACGCTTCAATTGGCAGCATTGCAGGCTTGCAGCAGGCATTAGGCAATCAACATTCAGCAATCTGGAATTTTTACATTCAAGTCAATAAATTCAGAAATAAAAAAACTCATGCAACATGCAACAGCCATCTAAATTTTACCTATTATTGAAGCGTCCAAACAGTTTGATCACGGCAAATTCACAGAGTCTGATTCACCATCTTTCATTTCCTTCTCAGCAGCTAAAAAGAGGAAACAAACACAAACAGTCAATATTCAATCAAATGAAAACAAATAGTTAAAAAATCAAATGAAAACACAAACTGTAACAATGTAACCTTCTTCGTTCTGTAGGAGTTCTTCCCAGCTTTCTTCGACACCTTCTTCTTCAACTTCTCCCCGAAGCCAATCTTGAGTGCAAATTAAGCACTGAACAGTCTTTGGAGTCAAAGAACTCTGGAATGGATCTAATACCCTCCCACTCGTACCAAAGCAAGATTCCGAAGTCATAATTGAGACAGGAATAGAAAAAATATCCCGAACCATTAGTGAAAGAATGGGATACCTAGGGCTGTTAACACACCACCACTTCAGCAGATCGAAAGTTGGACCACCTGGTTCATCATCTTCCCTGAAATACTTGTCCAATTCTGATCTTTTATCAGACTGAGTTTCCCCACCAGCTCCTTCATTTTTTTGCTACGCTAACACCCTAAATCTATCTCTAAGTATTTTCGAAGGCTGGATATCAACAGAGGAAAACCTTTTCGAGGATGAACTGGCTAAAGTACTAGAATCATGCTGTGAGGAAGGCGGACTAACACTAAGTTTAGGGGCATGGATTCTCACATAATCTACAAACAACTCATATGTGGCGCTTTTAATAGTTTGATATCTACCCTTCCCATCCACTTTCCCATAAACATCAGCAAGTACAGCATCCAAATACCTCAACTTATTTCTAGGATAAAAAACACATGCCATTAAAAGAACCATATTCATATCGTCAACCTCACCATAGTGTTAATAACATTAGGCTTATCCCACCCAACAATCAGCATGTTGACATCTAAACCACTGCGCCTGTAACCGCGAATAGACATAATTTCAGCCACCCAATATGATGCCTCTGCAACTGATCCTTCCGTAAACTTATATAGATTATACTGGCATTATTCAATGAAACAAATCATCAATCCACCAAAAACAGGATCATATAACCATGTAAAAACACAAACCAAGAAAATGTTTTTTTTTCCTGTATAAAAATTATACTTCCTCGGGTCCTTATTATAATGTATTTTGATTTATCTTAAGTTTCACCTAATATGTTTTTTGATTAAAAAAAAACTTAAAACTACATTTGCACATTCATTGTGTTCTCCTAATTATTAGGAAATATTTTTTAGATTTTTTTTTTCAATTGAAAAAAACATATTAAATGAAAGCTATAACAAATCAAAATAAGGACCTAAGGGAGTATATAATGGAGAAATTGTAAATCAGATGCTTCCATGGATGCCAATAGCAAACTTCGCCCAATGTCTTAATTAGGGATCACTCACTATTATTACTTCCATGGATGCCAATAACAAACTTCTCCCAATGTCTTAATTAGGGATCACTCTCTATTGTTATTAAACTAGCAAAAGGGACAAGAAAAATACAAACCTGAGTTTTGAGATCTCTGAGAAAAGATCTAGGGCCAGCAATCTCTCCAGAAACAGTGACAAGCACGTGGGTATCAAGATTAATAACCTTCTGGACAAACTCTTCCAATGCTACAGAATATAATTAATTTAACCATAGATCAGTTACTAACTTCTTTGTTTATATGTACAGCATGAACAGAGACTACTAATTATACCGAAAATAAAAGAACTCACCGTCGGTTTTTATAACACAATGATCGCTAGCTATCATGACACCTTCCTTGAAGACAAAACCAAGAGTTGTGGTTTCCTTAATTTCCCTTGGCCTTGCATCTATGCGCTGATTGTCGGGATTGCGGGATTGCGTGTCGCAGACAAAAAGGGGAAATTAAAGCGACCAGAGAGAGTTTACCTTCTTCGCGGGGGGAGAATCTCCATTGTCGGGGAGGGCTACATCATCATCATCATCATCCTAGAAATACCACCGAATTAAAAGATTCTTAAAATCAAACGTTCGTGTGTAAAAATAGGAAAAACAACAACCAAATTTTCTCAACAAAAAAAAAACCCTAAGGAGAACATGTTTTAGGTTGTTACGTACGTCAGCTTTAACGAGCTCATAATCATAGCCGGTAAGGATCTCATCATCGCGAGTGTGTATGATCAGCGAATCTCCGGTAGGGAGCAATTGGTCCGCGCTCATGATTTTCGACTTCAATCCAGGGCTTAGAGCAATTTTCTGAGGGAAATTTGCAACTTTTTTTTTTTTGAGCGGAAATTTGCGACTATTTTTTAAATGCCAATGAATTTATTTTCGAACCCTCATGTGGATTGATCAGGTTGTTGTTTTCTTGTCAAAAGTCGGGTGATATTGCAAACCCAATAAATAGCTTACAGAGCAATTCTAGCTCTATTACATGCACTACCAAAAAAGAAAAGAAAAAACCGTTATGGTAATTGCTTATTATGGAAACAAGAAGAATCCGATTCCAAAGTTGAAACTATAGTGCAACCCTATTGCTTTATGTTTCAGGAAATTCACGCAACAACAATTCAACCCTATTTTGATATGGAAAAGGAAAAGGAGATTTTTGGTTTCTATAAATACAAAGCATGATAAACCTGATTTTCTACATCAGAAAGTCTTTGAGAGCTTTTTTTTTTCCTGCCTCAATTCTTAATTTCTTCAAAAAAAATTAACTTTGTCATCGATCTTCATCGATCAAATTAAGCTGATGGATACGTGCGAGATGATGGTTTTCAAAGATTGCAAGGATACCAGCGCCATCTCTGGATTTCTTTTACAAGATCGAAAATCATCCAAGTACGTTCAAGAGTTGGTATCTTTGTACGATGAACAGGATGGCAGCAAGAAGAATAATAACAACATTAGTAACACTATCAAAATTGATTGGAAAAATTTCAGGAAATTCGACAATGTGAAGATCGAGGCATCTTCAAAAGAAGGAATCTTGTGCATTCGTGCAGACAAGTTCCCTGACCGGACGTACTATGTTGGCAAACCTACTTCGGACCAGTGGTTTGCTATACCGAACCATAAGCCGGTTGATCAGTTTCCAACCGAACAAGTTGGTTTAGTGGTCTTGACTTCCGACCCTCTAACATTTAAGATGGTAACGCTTTCGCCAAAATGTGGGGCCAATCGTGCCACGAACTACTACGGTTATCGTTGCGATGTCTTTGATTCGAGGACGTGGACATGGAAGAGGGGGATCAACGACGTAGTGTTACCGAAAATGGTGTTGTTTGTTCGACAGAATGAGTCGTTAGTTGTGAATGGATTGATACACTGGCTCACCACCGACGGTCGCGTCGTCGTGTTCGATCACGAAGACGAGACTTATCGTAGGTTTCCTCTTCCTAAAGGGGTAAACAGCCTTAGAAGTTCATTGATTGAATATGAAGGGAAGCTTGGGTTAGTAACAACATCTGAGAAAGAAGGGAAGCAATTGTGGGTTGTGGAGGATGATGATGATTCAAGACATCATCATAACTGGCGTTTGATCAAGCAACAAAACCAAGATTTCAGAAGTATCGGAATTCTTGTTGTTCAGGAGACTGAAGTTATGAAATTTGGTGGTTTTTGTGCCCAGCATGTTTTCCCATTCAGATCAAATTTCGAGCCAATCCGGCTAGAAGGAGGCGCTTGAGTTTGTCGCGGTCAATATCATATATGTTAGGCTTTAGTATATTTATTAGGAAGGTTGATGCGAGCCAACTGGATCTGGACACATGTAATCAATTTCTTTTTCTTATTAATAGTATAATGTTTTATTTTTTTGTATTTTGTTTTGGTTTTTGGATTTTGCATAATTGGTGTGAGCTTATGAGAGATCAAATCTATGATGGTAGATATTATAGTAGGGGGTTGAAACACTGTTGAAAACTACCGAAAATGGATGCCATTGCAGCTCACATTGTGACATTCACAAGCATCTTGCTTAATATTTGAGTATTTGACGAACAGACAATTATGATTGCAAACTTTTCTGAGGCTAAACAATTCATATAAGCAGAGAGTTAGTAGCTTAATTGATTGGTTTGTATCACAATACATGTAGATATATAAGAATATAAAAAAACATGTAGAGAGATTACTACTAACTTAACTTGTTGTTAACACAAGAATGATCACTAGCTAGCTACTCCTAAAAGACAAATCCAAGAATTGTTGTTCCCCTAATTTCTTTTGGCATTGCTATACGCTGAAATATACGATTACCACCGCAAAACGGGAAAAAAAAAAAGGAAGATTAATGAATAACAAACGGACGAAAAACAATTCTTTCAAAAATTAAAGTTTATTAGTACTACTTTTGTTTTCCATTTAATTTAGATTTAGAAGAGAGCAAAGAAAACTTGCGCAGAGGCGTGGCTACATCATCATCATCATCATCATCATCAACCTAGAAATACCACCAAAAGAAAAAGAACGAAATAAAACAAAACATTTTTTTCATCCAAATTTATCAGCTTAATAATTATATAGGGCTTGTGTATGTTTTATTTTATGTTATAGAGAAAACAAAAACCTGATCGGCAAGGGCGCGAAGACATAAATTATCTTTTCACCTTTAATGTGGAATGACAAATTATCTTCTCGACGTGTGTAGAAGAAAATCGTGACATTGTTTTGCTATAGTATACTAATATATTTGTCAAAACCACATTTGTTGCAATGTCCAACACAAACGAAAGTATGGTCTTTCGATCCATTCTACATTCAAATAACAAAGTAAATAGATTATCTGCCCACAAGAAAACAAGTGCTCGTAATTACTGAGTAGTACTTCTATGCCTACTGTGCTTTTTAATTAATTGGTCTTCCATTCTCTTTTATCATATCGTTCATGATCACTTCGAAAGTGTATTATTTTAATTGATTGACATCAAAGAATTAGTAGATACTATATTTAGATTCTTAGTGATACGATCTTAATTTAATAATTATACCACTATGCCATCACTTCAAGGGTAAATTAAATAAGATTTTTTGGTATAGCTACTTAGTCAATTAACTATGCTACAGGGCCTCAAAAGTCAACGGAAGCTAACTCTATTACACACAACTATATCAGAGCGTGGTCGTCTCCCAGCCAAATAGGGATATTGATTAGCTAAAGTGTGGAGCAGGCGTTTTTATTACTCCTACACGTTAATTTTGAAACTGATTTTTAATCTTTTTCGAGAGCAAGTAACACAGGAAGAATATTAACAATTTTACTCCCTCCGTCTCATAATTATTGTTAAATTTCGAATTTCATTTTTAGTTCAAATTATACTAATATGAAATTTTAAATTGGACAATAATTTTGAGACATAAGGATAAGGAGTATAATTCGCTATCCATAGATGTTTCCACCGTCGGAACAATGTTGGTTAATTTTTTTTTTTTTTAAGGCGTTTGCTTCTCTCTTTTTGTGGGGAGGTAAACAAAAAAAAAAGGAATAGTATGACATGGAGATGAAATTAGAAAGTAACAATTTATTTCATGGAATTCGTACTGATATATAGAGTTTGATTATTAAGTAGGTGAATATATATATATATATATATATATATATATATGTGTGTGTGTGTGTGTGTGTGTATAGAGTGTTGTTATAGATCTGAGTCTCCATAGCTAGCTGGAAAGCTTAACACAAAGGACCACAACTTGAGGTTACCTAGCGATGACCATCTATCGATCTCCAACCAATCTGGCAATTTTTGTACAGCATATTTAGCTACCATTAATGACTCCCATTTTCTGAATAATAATATCACAACGTTAACCCAACTCGGCTATCCCAATCCCACATGTATTTTTTTAGTTGGATGTATCACAATTCCAAAGCCAAAACGGTCGCTTAGAATTGTAAATAATAGTAGTCCCGTTGGTAAATTAACAGCACAATTTTCTTTTTCCGAGTAGTAGTAACAGAACGGTGAATTATTTTCTTTTACTTGGTACTGACGTAAGTATTCGTTTTGGTTAATAGATGTAGAAAAATGTTACATTTTGTTTTACGATGAATATATATTTTTATACATTATGTTATACTCTCTCTGTCACAAAATTATTGTCCAGTTTGAGATTTCATTTTTAGTACAATTTGAACTAAAAATGAAAATTCAAAGTAGACAATAATTATGGGACTGAGGGAGTATCATATATGGTTAGAGATGTGAATGCGAAAGCAAGTAGTGGTTGAGTTAGAACACATCAAATGCCTTTTTCTTGGCATTAGGACATGGGAAACTGGGAGAGCAATTTCGGCACAAAAATGGGCATACTCCTTTTATTTGATATTGTTAAGAAAAATAAATAAAAAGCAAGATCTTACCACATTTTTTATTAAACAATATTCCAGAATTTGTATTTTTCTACTTGTAAGTACACTAGAAGTAGAGAGATTTTCCAATTGATTAACTAATCTTCTCCTCAGAGTTAGGCTTGACAACGTGGGATTCTGTGAACGTTTTGCGTGTGGTTGACCAGAGAAGTCATATCATACTTCCACCAAAAAAAAAAAAAAAGCAGCAAACGTTTGCAAATGAAGACTCATACTAAAGGTTATTTTAGCTTATGCAAATACTTGTAATTTTTTTCAGGACCAAAAAAAAAAAAAGGACCTAATGAATTTCTCCTACCCCGACGGCCCGACCAGGTATGTTTTCACGGGCCATTCAAAACTTAATTACCAGTCAAATCGAGTCCCGATTTGGTCCAAGTCCAAACTAGTCTTGTTTTGGTACCCAGAATAAAGAAAATTTTCCGTTCAACGAAATCGGATTAAAACTAAACTGTGAATACGCGAGATGATAAAGGTAAAGAGAACGTAATCGACTATTGAAAAGAATGATCGATTTTTGTTAGTAGTCTATTAATGGTCTGAATTGATACGGAAAAAATAAGGTTTGAAAAGGAAAGTGGTGTCGATTTGCAATATCAATAATATAAGTAAAGCCATCTTTAAGACAAAAATTGGGAAAGAAAAAAAAAAACGTTCGTAATCCTGAATACATAAAAAGAAATGTTGGTGGCAATGTGGCATTCCATCATCGTCATTCATTCATTCACTCGCTTGTCTGGAGTCTCTGGACACATAATTTATGATGTATGGGTATGACTCTTACCTGCTTTATTTTTATTTTATTTATTATTATGTTTTTGCAGGTCGATTCAGAAAACATAACGTACTCTGGAAAAGTCAGATTGCCTGGTACAACGCTATCATTATATACTAGTACTGATAGTAATCGACCTCATAATTTGGAAAGTAAGTGTATAGAATCATTTTTCAATTTGTACGTAATAATTTTTACTACTACTTCTACTTAATTCTAATCAGGTCATATACGCCTTTAGTTAATGAGAAGCAAATTTGAAAAGGATAATAAAAGTGGACCATTAAATTTTAGTTCTCTGTATGAAGAAAAAAAATATATGATACCTGAAATGAATTAATCCACAAGAAATCGAGGAAATTAATTAGGATTATCAAATCATTGAATACTTAATTAGGGTCCAAATACGCCCAATTCCCAACAGTTACATCTGTAAATGTGTTGTTAAAAGGAAAGAAGAAAAAGAAAGTCATAAAACTCACGCTTCCCAAATGACTTTATAGAAAAGAAAAAAACCAACCATATTGTCTCTTCTTTTTTTTTGTTTTCCCTTCTCTTTTCAGTGTCTTCATTCATGCGTTAAATGCAGGTTTGAATAATGTGCGCTTTCCTTCGTCCCAATGCACAAGTTTTTGGTTTATCTTAAAGGCTTAATAAAGCGTGAAGAAGAACGTTCTATCCCACCCCGAGCCCCTCATTTTGCGTTTTGCCTTTTTCTGTTACTTTCACCAAATGGCACAAACCAAAAAAGGTGTCTATTCCCGTGGCCAAACACCTTTCTCAACCAGAATTAGATTATTCTTTTCATTTAGTACTGTATTGTTTCATTTTTAATCTGTTAACCAATTTAGGCACTTCCCAAACATAGGACAAGAAATAACTAATGGAAGATTCTTTAATTGATTCTTGAGGTTTGAGCTGAACTCTAGGCTCTTACCCTAAAAGCCAAAAATGTGCCCCAACTCAATTGCTCAATTATTATGGCTGCAATAATCGAAATCCCTTAGGAATTTAATCAAAAGAGCAAAGTACAAAACTGCCAAAATGGCTCATTTGTCTCCTCCTCTGCTTTTTGCCTCCTCTATTATCTCAATTTGGGTCATGGAATATTACTTTTGGAGGGAAATAAAAAAACATTCTAAAAGCATCCCCCTTTAAAATATGATCACAAATTGCTTAAAGAAATGGTAATAAGTTATCATCTTAATCACTCTCACTAATGGTACACATAAGCCTTTGCTAATTATGCCAAAATACCATATATGATAGGATCTCCTTTTTTATCCTTCTTTTATTATTTTCTTTTATAAATATAGTATAAGTCTAGTGGTGAGAAACTGAGAATCTCATCCATTAATTATGCAATCTTCATGCATTAAATTAGTTATAATCAGAACTTAATGTGGATACTTGTGTATAGAGTATACTACTACTACAACATATATCCAATAAACAACATAATCACCAATTTGGAAATGACGAATAGATCAAAAAACCCAATTGATACTACATACATGAATTCTGTTATTGAGAGAACTTGTCAGCTCGCCAGCACACATTCACACACTAATAACATCAAATCTAAGAACAGAGCCGGCCAAAACCCATTTGATGTTTCTATTTCCCCCTTCCACCATTACTACACATGGTACTACAAATCAATTCAAGATGGCCCAGAACCAGAACGGAAAAAAAAAAAAGTGAAATTTCCCCAAATAAATTAAAAAAAATTAAAAGAACAAATATAATCCAAATTCTACCATAAGCAAGAGGAACCATGGTGGTGGTGATGACGATGAGTGGCAAAGTAGCTGTAACTGTAATGATTGTTTTGAAGGCGGAGGAAGTTATAAGAAGATCTTCTTCTCCGGCAAGCAGAGGTGAAGAAGAAGCCATGCTTAATCCTTGACCAAACCATTTTCCGAATCTTTTTGGCCGATCTGAGACGACCCCAGATGACCCTTTTAACTCTAAAGAAAGACCCTCTAATCCGTTCAGCCACCGTCTTCTTCCGGCTAAACTGGTAGCTCCTCAAGAACAGCTGTCTCTTCTCCAAGTCGGTCATGTACCCACCAAAATCCCCACTCCTGAACGAGAAAATTGGACCCAACCCACTTTGATTCATCGCCATTACAACAGTATAGTCGAATCTACACACACATTTAACGGGTTTTAGTGTGTGTAATTGAGAGGAGAGGAAGAGAGAGAAACAGAGAGAGCGCTTAAATTTGTGTGGGAGAGTTGGTAGTAATACAGAGGAAGTGTAAATAAATAAGAAAAGTGCGGTATAAATAAAGGGCAGAATGGCGTGGCTAAATGGCTTCACTTTGTAGTTTTGACGGAGAAATGGCGGCCAAAGGAAAAAAACGGGGTCCTAACCCTTGTCTAGTAAGTCACCCTCCCAACTGTATTAACAAAGTCTACCACGCCGTCATTAGTAGAAAACTTTTTCCTTATGTTTTGAAAATGGGACCGGAAGGCGAACCGGAAACTTAACTGGTTTATTGGTTCACTGGTTCAACCGGTGTGGAATGGTTTTAAAAATCGGTCAAAATCGGCTATAAAAAATATTAAAAAAATAATTTATTTTCAAAATTTTAAAAATTCGGACCAACCGGTACCGGTTCTCGGTCGAACCTCGGTTCTATCTGGCTTTGACCGAGTTTGAACGATTTTTAAGCTTGGCAGTTAATAACCAAAATCGAACCAAAAAGGTCTCCGATTTCCGATTGAACCGGTTCGACCGCCCGATCCGGTCCGATTTTCAAACACAGCTTTTTTCCCCAATATTGCTTTTTTATGTTTAACATTTTGTGAGATTGGAGTATGTATTTAGAATTTTCGACCATATTATGTTGTAACCATAATCTCATATTGTTGAGAGAGGACTTAAACGTTGGATATTTATTACCTATACCATTAATACATTATAAAGTCCATTATGTGAATGAGAATTTCGAGATCTACGTGAGTGTAAAATCTTTTACACTAACTGTTATTCTATGGCGATTGATCAGTACAAAGAAAACAAATGAAGGGATGGAAAAGAGTTTAGAATTTGTGAATTTTAAGCAGCCAAAAAAAAAAAAAAAGAGACAACTAGGAACCTTGTAGAATGACTTGGAGTTGGAGGGAGGAGTAGTCACGTGATTTAGGTCGCAATGTGGGGGGAGGGGGAGGGGGATAAATTAGGGAGTTTTTCTGATGGGGAGGTCACCTGATTTTGGGGTGTTGTTTATTAATTTTGTCACCTGTTTTTGGGATATTGCAGAATTCCTAGTGTTTTGAGATTCATCATTTTTCTACTCATGAATTCAGACGTTGGACATGAAAGATGAATATATATAACTTTTAGGTCAGTCTTTGACCTTTCCAATGCTCTTTCCTCATGACCTAACTCCCAACTCCCTAATAGTACCATTCAACGAGAGGTAAATGGTAAAATGTATCACATCATTGCTTGGGTTCGTAAAATGTACTTCTTCGTCCGAAGATTATTGTGGGGTTGGATTTGCATTTTTAATACAATTTAACCTGACAATATAATTTTGAAACAAAGAGAGTATAAATATTTACTAATACACCCAAATCGAATATGCATCAACAAAATGTATAAACACTAATAAATTAATAGCATCATGCTCGATCTCCTACTGAAACATAAAATCTATTAAGTTCTGTTAATTAAAAGTGTTCCAATTTCGGCCGTTGGTGAAACTTATCAACGTTCATTTTTCATCCGGGTTGACTATACAAAGAATATGCAGTTTCTACCGTACAGTTTATCCGCCACGAGTCTCTTGCAAGTGAGACAATAACGATGTTTTAATTCAGAGAGTCCCCTTGGGAAGATGTGTAAATCAGAAGGTTCTGTCCCTCATTGATGATGTTTTTCTTGCCTGAATTTGTTATTAATTTCATCCTCTGAGTCATCTTTGATGGTGTATTCTCAAGGATATCGATAAGATTTAGACGTTAGAGTAAAAGGGAAATTAAGAAGTTGGATGAAACCAATAGCATAAAATATATCTATATATATATGTATATATATATATATATATATTCATGGTGCAAATCTATCGCATCAAGAAACGTATGATCGATGGAGTAAACTACGGACAAATCACATGCATAATTGTATAAATTAAGTACAAGTATTATAAGAAAAAAACGGATAAAAATAATAAATATGTAGTAGTACGCCAAGTGGATCATGGATGGATAATATACATATTCTCTTTCGCCCCCATTGTAAGAGTCGTGCGTGTTAAATTTATTTTGGAACTGAAAGAGTACTCTCGGCCCTAAAGTGATAATAGTAACACGAAGCCAACGAAGAGGTTCTCATTTTCTATTATTTGACTTTTTAACAATATTTAGAAACCTACTGTGGTACATAACCTTACTATAAACATCGCTGTCACCCAAGTGAAAAAAACTTGAGCCAGAAGCATTTGAGGAATGCTAAAATTGACCATTGAACAGGACAGGTTGGAATCTGCACAAGAGTCTATATACGAAACGTACAAACTTAGAAGATCACTCCATACGTTGTTCTTGGGTGACATGAATCTTCCCATCCAAGGGTTTTTTTTTTTGGCTATCCTAATTTTCAACAAATCCGCATACACGCAAGCAGCTAGAGAATGCAGATGAATTTCTTCACCAAACTGAGCTTAAAATAAGTGCAACAGGATACATGTATATAGGATTGAAGGAGTCCAAAACAAGGATTGGCAAGACGGCTAATTACCTTTTGATTATTAGTTTAACTTTTTTGTTTTAGTCGTATGAGACTATATAGTTGTAAGGTTTGGAGTTCAGACCTTGGGCTATACAAATTTTTTAAGTTGTGCAAAAGTGAAACAATGTTTACATCTAATGGAGATGGGGCCTAAGCCCCATCCATCTTTGATATTGGACTGAATGATATTTTGAGGTCCATAGAAACTTCCAAAAGAAATATTCTTTGATTCCTTTTAGGGGTATAAATATGACCTCTTTCTAGACTTCTTTCTCTATCATACATTTAAATTTTTGGAAAAATTCTCATTAACGGCATTGCACTTTTCATAATTCTTTATTATGGCATAGAACTATTGAAATTCCTATCAAGGGCGTAGAATTTCTTTACTGTATTAAATATAGTTTTGTGACATTTTTACCCTTTGTGTTGAAGACGAGTTAATTTTTATATTTCCCTTTCAACAATTACATATCACGTTGGACTTTCATCTTCCCGGGGAAAAACAAAAAATTCAATATGACTGACTCATAAAATTGTGCTATTGAGAAATTAATTAGTAAAAGTTTTGAGCACATATGCATCGTCTGTTCAATCATCTCCCACAAAGCAGAAAACAAAAACCAAAACCTAAAATCCCATTAAAGTCCAACAGAAAAACAAAAAAGAAACAACGCATTAGCCATTCTTAAATTTTCCTTAACCCCATATTCATTTACAAAGGTAGGAGGATAAGCAAAATTAAGCGTTAGTCAAAGAAGATGGAAAAAAAAAAAGAAAAAGAAAAAAGATACGCATGTTATTGTGATCTATTTTTAGAAAAACTTTTTTGTATAATAGAAATTTCCTTCAGCCATAATTGCAAACAAACATCATACTTCGATGAGTTTTATCATTTTTTTTAATATATTGAGAAAGCATAGAATGCTTGGTTTAAAAAATATTCTCACGAGGAGAATTGGGGATATCAAAAGCTAATTTATCTAGTACCGTTGACAGGGGCGTTACTAAAATATGTAACCCCTCCGAGGCTGAGTAGCCCAGTTTCGCTAGGGAGTCTGCTACTTGGTTCCCTTCGCGTTTGATATGCAAAATTTCTACAGTCCATTGTCTATCTAGAAGGTTAGTTATTCTGCAGATTACATTATCGGCCCAATTTTGTAGGTCTCTGTTAATTAGGGCTTTTACTGTTTTCAGACTATCAATTTGTAATTGGACTTTGGTGAAGCCCAATTGCCACACGATCTACAGCCCATGCCATGGTGCCCATAGTTCGGCCTCCAAAATAGGGCAATCTCCTAAGTTAGATGTAAACCCAGTTATCCATGGCCATCGTGGTTGCGCAGAATGCCGCCAGTCGTTGCTTTTTTGTTCGCTAGGGTTGTAGAGTCATCTGTATTAATTCGTATCCACTCCCAAGGGGGTGGTTTCCATCGGGAATCTTCTCGCATCATTTGGATCAGCAGCTTCTTTGAGTGTAAGAGTTTGTTGGATCGAGAAATCTCAGTAGTCGCTGCTGAGATCGCAAAAGCTATACTCCTGGAGTTCATATAATTGCCGGAAAACGCCTCTTGGTTTTTGAAGGTCCATATTTTCCAGCATGTAGTGGCAAACAGTAGTGGCCAGTCTGTATCATCCTGCAAGTAGAAGAAGAGAACGTTAAGTTAGAAGCCAACCATTTTTTCCAGTCAGTCTCAATCCAAAAAGAGTTTTGAAGATCTCCCTTGATAGCATTTCAGATCTGAGTGCTCTTCCGACAATCTTAGAATAGGTGAAATAGAGATTCCGGTCTACCACAGAAACCACAGCAATCTTCAATTGCGATGTGACGCCTCTTTATTTCTGTATTAGTGAGCAGTGTCTATCTCGACAATTTTCATAAGAAGAGTATGATTTTTTCTGGGCCTCTCCATTTCTATACCTTGATCCAGTAGCTATCTTCGGATTCAGAATTTTGTTAGTGGTGTTTCTGAAAAGCTGAGCTTATGATGAAGATGCCGGAATTAGTCCATCTCCCTTGTGGCAGGTTTGGTCCAAGTTGAGGGTCTTAGGGCACCGTAGCTATTAGCTTCCTTCTTATTTCCTCTATGATAAATGGCTGAAGCATTAGCCATTTCTACTGTCATGTGTTGTCTACATATTCTATCACCTTTTTTTGGGTGTCCTTTGCTGAAATCGGCCTTCTGGTGTAGTGTTCGATTGGATGATCAGGATCTAACCAGATGTCGGACCAAAATTGATTCCTTTCTCCATTTACTATTGACCATCTGGTGCTTTGGCAGGCCAGTGACCAGATTTTTTAGAGCTCTTTCCACAGGTGTGATCCATGTCTTGTTTGGTTCTGGTGGATCGGAGCCGAGACATTGGTTGTGCACTTTGCCTTGAAGATTGAGGTCCAGAGACTTCGTTTGCCCGAGATGATTTCCCATGCTAACTTTAGCAAAAAAGTATTGTTCACCTCTCTCAGTTTCCTGAGGCCCAATCCACCTCGTGATTTCGGTTGTCAAACGTTGTTTCAGTTGACTAAGTGTAATTTCCTTTCTCCCTGCCTTGATCCCCATAGGAAATCTCTTCTAAGTTTGTCAATTTCTTCACACACACCTTTTGGTATGAGTTGTGATTGCATGATGTAGGTCGGAATTGAGGCGAGGATGGACTGACAAAGCGTGAGCCTCCAGGCCATGCTTATTCTTGTGGGGTTCCAGGTGGTTGTTCTTTTCTTTACTTTGCAGATTAATAGTTTGTAATTGTGAGGTGGGTGTGAATGATGGGAACACCAAGATAAATGCCCAGATTGTCTACAAGCTTTATCCCCAGGTTCCTACTAAGGGAGTTAGCTAATGCCACATCTACATTAGGTGAAGAGTACATAACGATTTTGGGTAGCTAATTGTTTTGCCAGAGGCTTGGCAGAAAAGTCGTAGGGTGTTTGAAATGACGTTGATATGAGCCATATGATGCTTCTGCAAACAAGATTAGATCGTCAGCGAAAAATAAATGGGATATTGATACCTGTCTGTTGCCGAAAGGGATCGGGATCCATTGGCATTATTCACCTTGCTTGTTTATTGCTTGAGACAGGCGTTCCATACAGAGTACAAATACATATGGCGATAGCGGATCCCCTTGTCGTACGCCTCTGGTGGGTGTAAACTCCTCTCCCAGCTTGCCGTCCCAAAGGATTGTGGTCGTTCCAGTTTTCAATAGACTTAGAATGATGCTAGATAGAGATTGTGGTATCTCTGCATCAGACAAAGTGTCTCGGTTGAAGTCCCAACTTACACAATCAAATGCTTTCGCCAGATCAATTTTTATGGCTAACCAACCACTACCTCTTGCGTTTTTCATGGAATGAACCGTTTCTTCAGTTGCTAGTATATTATCTATGATGCTTCGACCTTAAATGAAGCTGGTTTGCGAGTGCAAAATATGATGTAGCATGGCTACTTTCATGCAGTTTGACACAACCTTAGAGATTATCTTCGCAGCTACAGTGATCAAGCTTATAGGACGAAAGTTTTGGAATCTTTCTGGTGGAGATATTTTGGGCACTAGGACTACCATGGCTTTGTTTAGCTTGGGGTTGATTTCTTCGGGTAAAAAGGTGTGTTGAATCGTCCGGTCCCCCAGCTTTTGTGGCCTCCATATCAAATACCGTTGTAAAGACTTCTTCATCAAGAAGTGGGGAAGATAGTAGTCTGTTTACGTTAGTTGGTAACTGCGGAAATAGACCCCTTGTCTGGTATTGATCAGCTGCAGATGGTGATTCTTATGTGTACAGTTTTTTGAAGAACATTGTTGCTTCTTTGGTGAGAGTCTCTGGATTGTTGCACCAATCACCATTTTCGAGTTGCATTGTTTTAATCTTCTTCCAGTCTCTCTTATTTTTATGGGCGGCATGAAAAATTATGGTGTTCTTGTCTGCATAAGCCAGCCAAATCGATCTTGCGTTCTGTAGTCGAAGGCTTTCCTCTTGTGTGGTCGCCTGTTCAAACTCCCTCCTGAGTTCTTTTTCCAGTTTTTGTAAATTTTCCAAAGGACGGATGGCTAAGGCTTCTTAGATTCCAGCTATCCTTGCCATGGCTCTTCTCTTCCATTTATAGATATCTCTGAATATATTATTCTTCCACTCTTCAATTGAGCCGGTGAGTTGCTCAAGGGCCTCTGGGAGTTGCATTTCCTTATTCCACTTCATTGCAAGCCAGTCTGACCAGTTATCATGTAGCTCCTATGAGGTCAGGTACCTGAAAAACTTACCCTGAGATGCCACTATTGCCCGGCTGGAAATTTGAACTAGGATAGGAGAGTGGTTCGAAGATAGTCTTGGCAAGTGTTGACTATTGTGTTTTCGAAAAGGTCTAGCCATGTGTTGTTGGTGAGCGTTCTATCAAGCCTGACATGGCATAGATTCCTTTTCTAGGTGAACCTTGATTCGGTGTAGCCTAGGTCCATTAAATCATTATCCGAAATGAAGTTATTGAAGTGCTGGCAGCCTTTGGATCTGGTGCCTCCTATTTTATATCCCTCTTCTGTAATTGTGTTGAAGTCGCTAGGATGAGCCATGGTTCAAACACATTTCCTGCAAGACGATTAAGGTTTCTCCACATTATATTTCTGGTTAGCCGTTGTGGGCTACCATATACCGCAGTGAGGTAACACGAAGAAATATCTGGGAATCCAACCTTACAGTGTATAAATTGCCAGTTACTCTCGACTATTTGTATAGAGACTAAATTTCTCCATAGTAGCCGAATTCCCCCCGCAAAGTCAATCGATTCCACTCTATGTGAGTTTTCAAAACCCATGTTTTTTATAACATGGTCAGCATATATGCCACTCACTTTTGGTTCACTGATTATTAGAATTTGGAATCGGTTTAGTCTAATGAGAACTTTAATGGTTGCTATTGTAAACAGGTTAGCAATGCCTTGCACATTCCATGACGGGATTTTGTTACTCATTATTAAACTTTGAGATTAGAAGAGCTCACTTACCGGCATCCGGCAGTAGCTCCATGTCGTCGTCTGGAATTGTTGCAGTGAGGAGGTCATCAGGAGGATATTCTGGGATCATCTCCTCTCTTATTTCCACTTCTATGTCGTGGTGATGATTCTCGATGGATGATGATATTTCTTTTAGCTTAACCTTTCGTTTCAGGTTAAAGGATTTAGCTGGGTCGGGTGTTTCCTGGTTTGAGGCCCTTTGGGCTAGTGGGGGTAATGTCTGGGTCTTTGGATTTTTCGGGGGTTTGGGTGGGGGATATTTACGGAAGAGTGTTTTGTAGGATCAAGGATTTGGTGGGCTATTTGTGTTGTGATCCTGGGTTCCAGTGGTTAGCCATTTGGGTGTACTTCATGTGTGGTAGTAGTGTTGGTTTCATCATTGGGTTCATCTGGGTTTTTGGATTCTTTGTTGGACATCTTAATCCAGGCTCTTTCCCGACCCAAGTGTTCCCGCTTTCTTTTGGCAGGGACAGTTATGATCTGATGGGCTTTGGGCCTGAGGTTGGTGCCTTTTGAAGTATTTTGCCCGGTGGTTGCACCGGCGTACCGGCCTTGTTTGAAGTCATTATTGGAGACAAAAGTGGCGGCGCTTGGTGGTGGATCTTTGTTCCATTCGAAAATTGTGGTCTTTTGGGTTCTGATTTCCGATGGTGTTGCTTTATGTTCTTTGTCTAGCTTCTCCAGTGCTACAAATGGGTTAGAGGAAATTGTTTTATCTTATGTGTACAAATTGGGTCTAGTGAATTTACCTAGTTCTCCCTAAGGGTAACGCCTCTCTCTCCTGAGGGCATGGGACCACTCACCTACCGTGGGAGCCGTTTGTGGCATGGGTTTTATAATGGTTGTTGTTAGGGCTGTCGATTGTTCGGGTCAACCCGAAGACCCGCCCGAACCGAACTGAATTTGGGGCGTTCGATTCGGCTATTCGGGTCTGTTCGGGGCAAATCGGGTGTGCCCAAACAATCGAAAAGTTAATCGGTGCGGGTTCAGGGGGGAAAAAAATATTATACGGGCCCGCCCGAAAAACCGAATAGGGATTAATTATTTAATTTTTTTAGGGCCATATAAATAGGGAAGAGATTAGGGTTTCTTACTTTCTTCTCCTTTTATCTCTCTTCCTCCCCGCTCCTTCTCTCTCTTCCTCTCTTCCAGTCTTCCTCATTTCAACCTTGACGGCGGCGACAGTCAACAATCGCCGCCAACCGCAGTTTCAAGCTTCAATCCCACCTTTTCTTCTTTGTTAATTCGTCGATCCCACTATCAATCGTTTCAAATCTATCATTTCCTCCAAAATAATAGATGGTTTCCACTTAGGGTTTTATAGATCTGGATTTCTGAACCAAACCATCGAATCGATTAGGGTTAATGGGTTATGAGATTAGGGTTTGAGCTTTTAGATTGGGGAATTGGAGTTTAGTTGCCATTGAAATTTACAAACTAAAAGGGAATTTCTCAAATTGAGATTAGAGTTTGCTGCTCGTCGTCCCAGATTGCTCTCATTTCTGCTCTTCGTCTAAAAGCTGACTCTGTTAAGCTTTGGGATTCATTATCAGACCTTCATAGAGCATCAGTCCATAAGGTATATAGTTTTTTTTTCCTTTTCTACAATTTATTTAGTTAATAATAGCTCTATTGAGTGTTGACAGTTTAGTTGTGTGAGCTTGTAGGCTGTACTGCTTTCTGCCTTAATTTTTGTTTCTTCTTTTGAAGCAAAGTTATGGTCTTTTCTTTTATTGTTTTTTGGTGTTAGTATTGTAGTTGGAGCCTAAAAGTTTGTTAGGAAAATGCTGCTACGTGTAAAATGTTGTAGTCTTGTAAAATGTTGTAGTGTTGTAATGAATGAATATTGAAGCAGCTATGGTTTTGTATTGAATGATCGTGTTGAATGTTGATGTTGTCCTAGTCCTCCTGGAAGTATTTTATGTTTTTTTTTCTTTACTGAATATTGAAGCAGTTGCTTATTGTAACATAGTCTGTTTGAAGCTGGTTCATCTGTTTGAAGCAACAATTAGAAATGCATGTTTAGGGTTTACTGGTCTGTTCATTGTCTGTTCTGGTTATTTAGGGTTTACTTCTGTTTTACAGTTTTCTACTGCAAGTTTATGTTTGCTTTAGCTTGTGAAATTTTGTGTAGCTTGTAGTTGTTTGCATGAGTATTACAGTAAACTATAAAGTATAAACTAATTTTCTTTCTTTTTGGTTTAGATGTCTCAGCTTGATGATAATCTTGATGAGTTTGAGGTTGAGGATCAGGACCTTGCGGTTGATAAAGGTTCAGTGCCTTCTCCTCCGCTGGATTTACCGAATGATGAAACACTGATGATCGATGTACAGATTGAAACGGGAGAAAGGGTAATAGGTGAAGGTCCTGTTGGTGAAGCAGCTGCTGTTCGAAAGCCTCCACTTCCAAAGCAACGCAGGATCACTCGTAAAAGGTCTGTGGTATGGCCCCATTTTTCTACTTTTATTGACCAGAAAGGTGATCAGTGGGCTTCTTGTAATTACTGTGGCTCTAACTATAGGGCTGAAAGTAGAAAACACGGAACCAGTAGTCTTCATGGCCACTTAGTAAACTATAAGAAATATTTGGCTCTTAGTCATGATCCTGGTCAAAGTAAATTAATTTTTGAGGGTGGGGAAGGGAAACCAACAACTGTAGGGACTTGGAAATATAATGAAGAGGAAATTGCTAAGGCACTTCTCTATATGATCATAATTGATGAGCTTCCTTTTATTGTTGTTCAGAAAAAAGGGTTTAGGTATTTTCTGCGAAAATTGCAACCTTTGTATGTGCCAAAGAGTAGACAGACTGTAGCGGATGATTCTTATAAGTTGTATTTAGCTGAGAAGGAAAAACTGAAGTTTGAGATTAAAGGGAATGTTAGTAGAATCTTTTTGACCACGGATAGTTGGACTTCTTTGTAGCAAGTTAACTACATGTGTCTTACTGGCCATTATGTGGATAATAATTGGAATCTGAAAAAGAGAATCTTAAGTTTTTGTCCCATTTCAAGTCATAAGGGTATTGATATTGGAACTGCAATTGAAGATTGTTTGTTAGATTGGGAAATTGAAGATGTATTTACAATTACTGTTGATAATGCTAGTTCTAATGACTCTGCGATTGATTATTTGAAAGAGCAGTTTGCTCACCGTGAAAAATGTCTTTTGGGTGCTAAATGGTTGCATGTACGTTGTGTGGCTCATGTTATGAATCTGGTAGTTAAAGATGGCTTGGATTATATACGAAAATCTGTAGAAAGGATTAGGGCAGCAATTAAGTATGTTAGGTAGTCTCCTAAAAGAATTGCAAGTTTTAGAAAATGTGCTGAAATCGAGAAGTGTAATAACTCTAAGAATTTAGTCTTAGATGTTTGTACACGATGGAATAGCACATATTTGATGCTGGAAACTGCTCAAGTGTATGAAAGAGCCTTTAGGAGATATGAGTCTACTAATCAGCACTTTAGAGACACTCTTAGACACGATCCTGAGGTGCCAAATTCAGGACCCGGGCTGCCTACTTCATTTGATTGGATCGAAGCACGGAGGGTGGCTGGTTTGCTTCAGCATTTTTACGAGATAACGTTGAAGGTATCTCGTACAAAAACTGTGTCTTCTGATGGTTTTTTTACTGATATAACTTGCATTGATGTGTTGCTAAAAAAGATCATTAATAAAAGTTAAGATTTTGAACAAAAGGCTATGGCTGAAATGATGAAACTAAAGTTTGATAAATACTATGGTGATGTTGCGAAGATGAACCTTGTTCTTTGTATGGCATGTGTTTTCGATCCAAGATGTAAACTGACTTACTTAGAAGTTGTACTTTCTGATGTTTATGGGAAATTTGATGGGAAACAGAAATACAAATTGATTCAAAGTGCCATGTATGATTTATATGCTGATTATGTGAGAATCCATGCCCCCCCTACTAGTTCTAGTTTGCTTTCCTCCAATCCCGATTCTTCTTCTCAAACTACTTCATCGGGGAAAAGGCCTTCCCCTATTGATATTGAGCCTTCGAAGGTCCTCAGAGATAGATTTAGAATGGAGCTGTTGAAGAAGAAAAATGAATCAGCTGGTGGCAGAAATGATAAGAAATCAGAGTTGGAAAATATTTGAAGGAAGATGATGAACCAGGTAACGAAACATTTGACCTCCTGAACTGGTGGAAGGTGAACAGCCCTCGTTTTCCACTCCTTTCTCTTATGGTTCGTGACATTTTTGCCATACCTATATCTACTGTAGCTTCTGAATCAGTTTTTAGTACCAGTGGGAGAGTGTTAGACGCATTCCGGAGTTCTTTAACTCCGAAAACTGTTCAGTGCCTGATTTGTGCACAAGATTGGCTTCGGGTGCTGGTTGAAGATGAAGATCAATATGTTGAAGAAAGCTGGGATGATCTCCTACGGATTGAAGAAGGTCGATTTTAAATTTATTTGTGATTTTCAGTTCTTTATTGTATTATTTGAATGTTAACTGTTTCTTTCTTCTTATTTTTCGTTTCAGCTGCTGAAAAAGGAAAGAAAAAATTGGGATGAGCTAGAGTTTTTCTTAATCAAGCTTGACTGAACTAATATTCTGGTAGGTTTTACTTTGTTTTTCAGCAGCATAGACATGTTTTTCATCATTGTTATAACTTGAAAACCTTCAATCAAGTTGTTGATGTTGATAGTGTCCTGTATTTCTGAATTTGCAGCCTTGCTTGTTCAGTTGTTCCAGTTTGTTGATTGCCTATTCCTGCTGCTTGTTGAACTGTTGATCACTAGAAGACTTGAAGTTGAAGAGTGAAGACTGCTAAGTTGGTCCATTTCAGTTGAAGAATGAAGTATGAAGTTGCAGATTGAAGACTCATTAGTCTTATTGAGTGTATTTCAGTTTGAACACTGAAATGAACACTGAATTTGTTGAATGTTGATTGTTGACTGCTAAAATGAACACTGAATTTCAGTTTGAACCTTGAATGTTGAATGTTGAATATTGAACTTGAATGTGATGTCACTGATGTGTTGATTCAGTTGAAATGAATGTTGAAATGAATGTTGAACTTGGTTTATGAATGTGGTGTATTGATTCAGACTTTGAAGTTTCAATTATTTTTATTTTTTGGTTTTTTTTTTGCCGGTTCAATCAGTTTTTTTTTGAATTCGGTTAAACCGGGAACCGAACCGAAAAACCGATTATTTAATCGGCTCGGTTCGGTTCGGGGAAACAAAATTTGCGGTTTATTTTCGGACGGTTTCGGTGGGGTAACAAAACCGATTAAACCGAACCGAATATCGGCCGAACCGCCCAACCCAACCGAACTGAAAGCCCTAGTTGTTGTGTCAGTACTGGCCATTGGGATGGAGATGGGTGTCTCGATTTGCTTACCTTCTTGAGGAATGGCTGTTCCTGACTCCGATTGCATTTCCGGTCTCGGCGGAGCTCACCGGAACTTTGGAGCACTCCGCCTTCAGATGACCGTATTTCCCACATGAGAAGCATATTTTTTGAAGGTCTTCATACTCAATTTTGTAGTCCAGATCGTCAATTTTGGTTTTCCCCTTCAAAGGTTTTGTTAGGTCTAGTTCAATGGTCAATCTAACATATTGTCCTCTTTCCACGGATAAAGTGTGCCTATCAGCCTTCAGGTATCTTCCTATTGGCTTTGCAATGCTCCTTAGTAGGTCCTCATGAATGTATTCCACGGGCAAGCCGAGAATTCTGATCCAGGTTGGAATCGCCCCTAGATTCCCTTCTTTTGGGTTGAATTGCTTGTTCCAAGGGAGAACCATGATGTATGTTTCATCTAAGGTCCATGGTGCATTCAGTAATATTGAGTAGTAATCCTCCTCATTTTGGACTCTGAATACATGGTAGCCTTCAATTGTATCTACTGGCATGATTTCTCCCTTCGGTTTCCAAAGACCTTTGAGTCGGTTTTGCAGCCTGTCATGCCGAAACTCTCTACCCAAAGGTTTTACAGCAATAGTGAAGGTCATAGCTATCTCCATCTGGTGTCTGACCGGTTTTGAGAATTTCTTTGAGGGGACCCCATCTTTCTCCCCATAAGTTATGTCTCCCTCGCCTCAGTAATTGTGGTCCTGTGATATTGGTTACCTGGTTGGGTTATCGTTAGAGAAGGCGGTCCCTGAAAGATGTTGTGCCCTCAACCCATGTGTGTTTGATGGCTGATTGGCTGGAGCGGTGTACTAGGGGATTTCTCCAATAGAGTCGGTGGCGATGTTGTTGTGTTTTTGTTCTATATTATTAGGATTGTCTTTGTCAAAGTCCAATTGGACTGAATTTCCATCTCTGCGTCTATCTTGGACCGGAGAGGGAGGAAAGCTACAAGCAGTTGACGGTTAGTGCATTATTGTGAGAGAAAATTTCTAGTCATAGAAAGAGAATTAGTTTAAAGAATTATCATGGAATTTAGAATTCCGATGAGTTCTATCATGATGTAATAAAAATCCGAATGGCTTGTAAGCTACACAAAGATGTAATAAAAATTGCGTTACTAAAATGAGATTTGAGTGTATGCATAATTTAATGCACAAAAATGATCTCTTTGAATTCTAGTGATCTTTCCACATATAAGAGTATCATTGGGTGCATACACAGTTGTTAATCTTGATAGAGTCAAGAATTTAGAATTAGAATCATAAGTGACTTTTTTTTCTTCATCCTTCTTTGAAGAAGTTAAAGTTACAGTTTTAGAAAAATCGAAATCCAAATATATACTCCATAACATCCTAGCTTCATAAACTGGTCCAATAACTTTCAGGTTTTCGTCCTTGCTAGCCCAAAATGGTTAACCCAAGTTGTTAGTAGTTTATGAGGTTGAAACTTATATACAGGTCATTTAATTTGTCAGGTAACAATGTGGGACAGGATGTTACAGCCCATCCCCTTTGGATCTTTGCGTGCTCGCAAAACCCAGCAAACAAGAATGTGGCCTAGTCTTCCTCCGGAATAGGACTCTAGAGGTGGCTCCCGTACTTCGCACTTGTCCTCTCTGCGGGCTCAGGGCTCAGAGGTGTATCCGCACGTAGCACTTGGCTCCTAGACCAGGGTCCGCTCTCATACCATTTGTAACATCCTAACCTCATAAACTGGCCCAACAACTTTCAGGCTTTCGTTCTCACTAGTCCAAAATGGTTAACCAAAGTTGTTAGTAATTTATAAGGTTGAAACTTATATACAGGACATTTAATTTGTCAGATAGCAATGTGGTATGTGATGTTGCACACTCTCTTATAATTGGATTCTAAATATGAAACCCGTCAAATGACAATTAACAAAAATTTAATACACATGCAGTAGGACCTCTATAAATGAATTATCTATAAATTTACAACCTTTTATAAATAATACAGATTTTTTCCGGACTCAACTCGGGATCAGTAAAAAAAAAAATCGATTAATTAATAAGATTTTTTTCAAAAAATTTTCATAATTAATAAACATCTAAAATAAAAAAACTAAATTTGAAATTAACTTAATTATTTTTTTATATTTGCGTTTGGTATCTTTTAATTCAAGTAGAAAATTTACAATAATATATAAGGTCGCAACCGAGATTTGTTTCTGGTGAAAATAATAAATTGATAATTTGTGTCTTAATAAGGTTGATAAAACTCTATAAATTAATAATTTATTAATTTATTTCTAAATTAATAGTAATTTATTTCCAATGGTATATATGTCATTACAAATTTATATAATTTATAAGAACTAATTAAATTGTGTCACGGTGAGTGGCACAAGAAAGTGTCAGAGAGGATCCTATGCCGTAACAACCTATCTTATTCAATCAAACCATATCGCTCAATTTCTTCTAACTGCATTAATATATTTTATCCATTGGAGTGCTAGTATTTTTTTTCTTGCAGGTCTTCGATCTAGGATATCCGTAGACTCACCTCCATAAGAATCTCGCCCCCATTAAACACTATTGTTGTTTTCTTATGTGAAAAGAACTGCAATGTATACAAGCTTAGAGTTGTTATGTACATGGTGTTTTTTTTTTTTTGTCATAAAGGAAACAACTGTATGTTTATGCTGATGTTTCCATTAATTTCTTAGTTTCTTCATTCCTACAAAAAAAAAAAATGATTTGAATTTTTGTAAGTACTGAGGTCGCTTTGTAGGAAACTAAACAAGATTCACCAAATTTTGATGTCGATAGACATTTTGGAGAGAAAAAGATTAGAACAAACTAATTAGACTGTATCACTGTGAGTATTATCTTAATTTGTTCTTTCGCTTTTAATTCCGAGTTCGTAATTGCCAAGATAGATATGGTATTTTCCCTGATATGTGATTATGCATGTCAAAAATTGTCTTACCTAAAACGGCGAACTTTGTAGCTTGTTACCCGAGTATAAAAGGGACAAGACCTATGATAAATGAGAATGCTGGCATCTCAGAATCAAACGAAGATGGAGATTGTTTCACTTTTACTCCTTCCGGTCTTTATTATAAAATATTTTAATTTTCATAAATTTTGTTTAGTATATTATTTGTATTAAAAATAAAATTTTAAAAATAAATTTTCGTATTTATTGTATATTCACAATTATAAAATATGTTTAAAGTTTTATTTTTAAATAGAAAAACATACTAAATGTAACTTACAGCAAATCAAAATGCGTTATAATAAGAATTAATATAAAAATAATATTTCTCAAAGTTAGTACTCTACCACATTAATAACGAGCCAAAAATTAATTTATGCGCTTTCTTCTTTGGAAAATCATTTCTATACATTATAATCAAGCCTAACAACAGTGACGGATTAAGGGGTCAGGGTGGTCGATGGACCCCCGTCCGGCCGGATTTGGCAAAATTTTTCCTTAGTAAAGTATCCGTTAATTGAAATTTTTTCAGTTCGACCTTCTGATAACAGTTGAATAATCCTATTGTTTATTCTGCGATTTGAAAGTTCTTGTTCCGTGACTGCCTAACAAGATGACATGACAATGAGAAAAATGCACAAGAGATACCTATGTGAAAGAGTACTTATAGTGTCATCAGCAGTTGTGAAAGTAGTGGAAGTAGAAGCGGAAATGCCAACATAGTAGTCACAGTGAAAACAGTGATGATGAATTCTTTTCCTGGAGATTTTAAGATTTCAATATTACACAAAATCTTATTTTAGATTTTCACCTAATATATCATTTTAGTTGGAAATAAAATCTTAAAAATATAGTTTTACGTTGGTTTTGTTGTCCTAATTATTAGAATAAGATATCATGTCAACTCATCAATTCAATTCAATAACAAATTTTACATGATATAAAAACTAATTCCAGGATTCCAATTTTAAGACATTAATTAATTTATATGAAGCAGGGATATTTTTTTCGGGGATGGAGGTTTTAGTACATTAGAAAAATCATCATATAAATTAATGATTTGTGAAAAAGCTAAGAATATGATGCTTTGCGTTGTCATTTTTACTAAAATCGAGGGGGGCAATGGTCATTAGGCCGAACCTTGGAGGAAAATTGTAAATCACTGTATATGACAACATTTTTCTAGTAATTTTTTGTTTATGCTCAAGCTTCCAAGGGGAAAAATATGTGTAAAAAGTCCTAAAAATGCATTTAAAAATATGAAATTTTCAATTTAAGGATGAAATATGTGACTCAAAAAAAAAAAAACAGTTGGAGTAGAAACATATACTCCCTCCGTCTCATAATTATTGTCCAATTTTACTAAAATGAAAGATTTTATTTTTTGTCAAACTTAACTATATTTTACCTTAAACAACCGAATATACCCCTGCATAAGTAATTGTTTAACCACTAAGATTTTATGGATAATGTTTTTTACTAAGGACAAATGTGTAACTTGATCCATAAAAAGTCAAATTGGACAATAATTTTGGGACAAAATTTTTTGAGTAAAGTGGATAATAATTATGGGATGGAGGGAGTAATAAGTTCTATAATACTTGCCTAATAAAAAGATAACTTTGTTTAATACACTTATTTGGAAACTCACATTAGGGTTTTACAACTCATTTTTTTGTCAGGTCATTTTTTTGTTGGGTGACAATTATGAATCTGATTAGAAGAGAGAGAATGAAGATAGTAAAATATGTAAGCACTAGCCACTTATCCAATGGAAACATAATTGTTGAACCATCGAAAAGAATTTATCTGAATCGATTAGTTTAAATGTAATACATGTAATACGTGAACGCATCAAATACAAATTAATCTTGATTCCATGTTCCCTATAAGATACCTTTGTCAAGTTTTTTTAGGTTGACTCAACTGAAAATCAAATCCTGAGACAAATATTTGAGCACATCTGCAGAAATTTCTTTCTCGTTCATAGGTCAACAGTCCAAAATTTTGAACATTTAGCGTCTTTTTTCCCTTTAGTTTAGGCATCAGCCCGAGCTTGTGGCTCAAATGAACAAGAGCCTCTATGAGATTTTAAGATTATCAAATACAGAGAGGCAACCAAAATAAGGCAAACTTCATCATGTGAAGAAAAGCGTAGCGTAGCACGTCACTCTACTTCCTTTGGTAGAAAAGGAGTCCTCCTAGATAGTGTTAGGCTGTTAGCACTTGTAATGTTCTTAAAAGTCACAAGAGAAATAGTCAGAAGACCGCATAGCCTAAGCTAAATCGTGCCTCTAACTAGGCTAAGCCATGTAATACTTTCTTCATCATAAATGAATTGCTTCATTCCAAAAAAATAGTAATGATAAAAATAAAAAATCTTTCGAGTCTACTACCAATAAAAAGGTGCAAAACTACAAGTAGTGAATTCAAATGATATGGTTTTAGAAGTTATGAGCAACAACAAACCTTCTGGCTACAAGCACAAACCAAAACTAATGCAAAAATTGAATATGCATCTGTGCAAGGGAAATTAAATTTCAAAATGCGCCCCCAAGACCAATCAGCCGCGAAAGTAGAAAACAAATATGGGACGTCCCTAAAATACATACTCCCCATTGCCCAGGCATTTACGAAAGCCCCAGTTCAGCAGGCATTCATTCACATCCAGCTGACCACCATAAAGCATCTCATATCCAGAAGGTCCTATAAGATACACTGACAACAACGGAACATAAAGAAGAATACACTCACATCAGGGGAAAAGTGTCGACATGGTGAAAGAGACAAGGGGAGAGAAACATACCACTAGCGAAATCTTCACCATGATTCCCAGGAGCACGGCAAAATGATTCATCTTGACCTTTCCTAGTCCTGTTTGCAATATGTACGATCGCCCTAGCAGCCTTGCTGACATCCCAATTGGAGCATCCGCCGTAATCCTCCATATTGCAATACCCCCTTTGAAGTCCAGAACCTGATGCAAATCTTGTCCCCTTCATCACCACTCCCATCCCATCCACACGATACAATTCAGCTCCTTTTTCATCATCCCATCCAGCAATCAGTCCCACTTCACTACGGTGGGCCAGAATGTCGGCCATCAATGTTGATGCCTCAGCAACAGAAATGCTCCTCCCATTATCTTGGCACTTCAATTTCAGATCTTTAAGTAACAATTCGCTCTCCGCAAGCTTCCCAGAAATGGTGGCAAGGGTGTGGGTATTAAGAACAGTTAAGTTCTGGGGCAACTCGGACAAATCACTGGGAGACCCTGAAGCGGAATGTAATAATTAGTGTTGTAGTATGTCAGAAAAAGCTACTGGTTAGGAGGTCTAGCTTAGTAGAAACCAACTTATATACAGTACCAAGAAGAATCTCAACTTTCCCAACTAGTTCTTTTTCCTAATGACTATGCCTAATTCATTAAAACCTTAGCCATATTTTCTTTTAAAGCTCTAAACATGGGGTTACCAGAAAAACATGTCCTAAAAGGATAATCTCGCAATTGTTTACATAAAACAGAAACTTGAACTAAAACAGAACCTCGAGGTGGACTATCTTTGAAGGACACAGGGACTAATAGGCAACGGCTAAATCAGAAACCACACCTTGTGTATTGCGATCCTTGGTAACACGAGGATGATTAACAGCTAGCAAAAGCCCTCCTTCTTTGTAGTGGAAAGCGAAAGATGGGGGTCCCAAATCGTCAAGGAAATGATTGTTCTTATAGAAGGCGATCCAGGCGCGTCTCAAGCCAGCAATGAGATGATCTTGCCGTATGGATTCGGCATTCACAATTTCCCCTCCCGCATGAAAATGGGGACTATAACAAGGGATCATTGTCAGGCATCCAAGGGTCAGAAGAGGTTTACCCGTGCCATCATCCTCCTAATTTTTAATCCAAAAAAAAAAAAAAAAATCCAAGCAAGATAAACAACAAAATAATTATGCATAACAACAATAATGAAGATAGAATCAATTGAAAAAAGTAAGAACAGAGAGATAACTAACGGCATAGACGATGTCCTTGTTATAATTCTTGCGACCCACAGCAGGTGTCGCTACAGTTGAAAAAGGCTCTTCTTCTTCCGTGCTTTGACGATCATCATTTAGTTTTGCCCTTTTTCTTTGGCAATTCTTCTTTACTTTGAAGGTGAGTCCACCTCCAAATGCAAATTTCGGGATAAACCCAAGATCCATGCTTGCATGTTCATCCATGTTTGGATCTCGCCTTTTCGCTGAAGCTAATCTTGAATAGACAATAGATCAGAGCAAAAGGGGCTGGCGAGACGAGGGCTAAATAAAAGAGAGACAGAGAGAAACAAGATTGGAACGACGCCGATATCCTAAACAAAAAGCTCCCTTTCAAACACCTCATATGATTGCCACGTGGCATGTAGAAAATACTAAATTGCCCTTTTGTCTAACCATAACAAAATTACTAAATCTCCCTTTGCACTTTACGTGACATGTTTTTTTAAAAAAAAATTTTCTATATGTTTCATTCAACTAGAGTGGTTTTTTAAATTGAATTGATCAATTAGTTTTTTTGTTACAAAGTGTCAATTTTGTTTTAAGCGTATACCCTTCGGATGAAGCTTATCACAAAGCTATTAAAAATCTCCAAAACTAAGTATTGATTTGGCACGACCAATGGAGAACATCAATAAATCATCTTACTAATATTTAAATTTATTAAGATGCTTTTATATTTTATCTAACATTTACTTCAACACATATATTCGATTAAGGTTATTTATATTTAATAAGTAACACTTATAAAACATTTCTAAAACATACATGGCGAAATACAATTTATTTTTTTTTTTCGAAATACAAATATTTCTATGATCACACGTATAAAACATTTCTAAATCCTTCAAATATTTCTAAAATATATCGCTCCAAATACAAAATTTTATTTTTTTTCAAATATAAACATTTCTAAGATCTACAGATAGACTGGGCCAGGGTCGCGCATTGCGCGATCAGGCATCACTAGTTATATAAATATGAGGTTCACTTTTTGGGTGAATATCAAGACAACCCCTCATGTTTCAGTTCATTATTAACAAAACCCCTCGTCTTTTGGAGAAATATCATTGACCGGTGAGTACGGCATTGGAAAAACGACCCGATATTTTTAAAAAAAAAAAAAAAAAAAGAAGAAAATCAATGTGCAGACAAAGGTTGTGTTTGGTTGCAAATAATTGGAATGGTGATGGAATTACAATTGAAAATAAAAATTAAGATTATGATGATACATATCTTAAATCCTTTATTTGGAATGTTCAAAAAATTAGTAAGGGATGAAATTAATAAAGTAACAAATTTCTGTGTTTGGAGCATCACCTATCCTAAAGTTATTATTTTTTACTTTTAATTCAATTTATAATAAAAATAAAAATCTAAACGACACATACGATGAGAATATTACTTTATCAATGATAGAAATACGGAAAGCGTTAAGCGCTTAAGGGGCTTGCAGATGTCAATAAGCAATGGAAACAATTGTGACACGGCTGATGCAGGAGCTGACAATAGTATTTTTTTTTTGTGTAATGTGACTATCATTATTTTTTTTTTTTTATTTTACCGAATTGCTTGAAAAGTATTTTTGGAAAAATTGTGTTTTCATGTTAAGCAGTTTAAATAAATTAATCAGTCTGACGAAAACATACGGTCTCTTATCTTGTGAGGTTAAAGATAGGTAAAAATAATACTCCATCTGTCCCATAATTATTGAACTAATTGAACTAAAAATGAAAACTCAAACTGGACAATAATTTTGGGACAGAGGGAGTAAGAAAAGAAGTAATGAGGGAACTAATGATTTTGTAAATCATCTGGTCACAACTATAATCACCCAGAGTTCAGTTATATACTTATCGTTCTCACTTCTCAGTAGAAATGTTCTTGGAATGTAAGTTCTTTTGCAAAATGCATCTGCGGTGGTATCTCTTTCAATGCTTTGATCCTAATACCGTGTCTATATATATATATCTATATATATATATATATATATATGTGCGGTGGTATCTCTTTCAATGCTTTGATCCTAATACCGTGTCATATATATATATATATATATATATATATATATATTATATTACACTCCCTCCGTTTCAAAACAAATAATACACATTGCAATTGTATTTACAAGTAGACTTTTTTTCTTTTTAGGGGCAAAATAATACTTTTTCAGGAACAAAAAGAGTACCATAATACTGTATCCTACATTCCTCGTAAAGGCTTCATAAATATTAATCCACTTTGCAGCCTAAACTTCAGTGAGACCAACGAGATCTGCATGCAGCCTGTAAGTGTTTCAAACCTAACTAGAAAGCATCTTAAGCAGCCCTCCTGCCTCAGATGCATAATAATACGAGTAAAATTGTAACATAACTGTTTGTGAAGTGGGACTTTTAGAAGTTTTAACCTTCTTCAAACCAAAAAAAGATGATAGACCAACTGGAAAATGGACGTAACTAGAAATCCAAAACCAGTCCATACTTGGAAGTAATGTCGAAATAAACCTTTGAGATTACATGCACAAATCAAGACATACCAAATTACAAACTGCACCAAAATCAAGACATCAAAAACACAATCTGGGACATGTCCCTAAAATACATACTCCCCATTGCCCTTGGATTTACGAAAGCCAAAGAACGGCAGGCATTCATTCACATCCATCTCACCACCACAGAGCAACTCCCACCCAGAAGGTCCTACATGGTACACTGAAAAAAACAAAACATAAAAGAGGAATACAGATTGAAAGACACAAGTTAAAAGTGTTGATGTGAAGAAAGCAACAACGAGAGAGAAACATACCACTAGCATAATCTTCACCATGATTACCAGGAGCAGGGCTCCCCAAGTCAACTTGACCTTTCCTAGTCCTGTTGGCAACATGCATGATCGCTTTAAGAGCCATACTGTAATCCCAATTGGAACATCCGCCATAGCTCTCCAGATTCGAATATGCCATCTTCATTCCAGATCCTGATGCAAATCTTGTCCCTTTCATCACTACCCCCATGCCATCCACGCGATACAATTCAGCTCCTGTTTCGTCATCCCACCCGGCAATCAGTCCCACTTCACTACGATAAGCCAGAATGTTGACCATCATCTGTGATGCCTCAACAACAGAAATTCTCCTCCTCTTATCTCGTTCCCATAGGAGACACTTCATTTTAAGATCTTTGAGTAACAATTCGCTGTCCACAAGCTTTCCAGAAGTAGTGACAATCATGCAAGAGTTAATGTCAATTACGTTCTGAGGCATCCCCGAACCTGAATGTAATAGAAAGCGTTATACATATGTCATTTATAAGCTACTGCTTAACAAGTGTGGTAAAGTAAAAACCAACTCAGACAGTCCGACTGTTATAAGAAGCAGCTCAACTTTTTTACTAAATCTTTTTCCTAAAGTCTAATTCCTAAAAATGTTAACCATAATTGTCTTCCTAGCAAAACTTTTGACAAAATAATCATGCACAAACATACTAGGCAAAAGCTGGATCTGATAAAACTCAAACCACTTGACCTTGTGTATTGTGATCCTTGGTGGCACGAGGATGATTAACAGCCAACACAATCCCTCCTTCTTTGTAGTGAAAAGCGAAAGATGGGGGAGGGAGGGGGAATGGGGGATACGATAATAAGGTTTCCTTGGCAGATATTCAGCAAGGCTGCCACTGGGAGTTAGACAAGGATTACCGGAATCATCAATCTGAATCCAAGCAAAACAAATCAAATAAGGCTAATGGAAGAATTAGAAGAATAAGCTCTCTAGCGGATCGCATGCCCATTCCTCCCTGAAACTTTGAGCGACACATAAATTTCCACGACTTCCCGTGGATCCCTTTTCCGGTTCCATCTCCTTTCCATATAAACCTTGCAATAATAGAATCAATATCCCTACATACACTGAAAGGCAACTTAAAAGCACTCATCATATATATTGGTAGAGACGAGAGCACGTGTTTGGCCAAAGTTACTCTTCCTAACATTGACAAAGATCTATTTTTTCCATGAGCCTAATCTCTGCTTCATTCTGTCCACCACACTACCAAAAAGGATATTCTTTTTTTGCATGAAATCAGTTGAATGTTAGTTTTTGTGCATTCCATGAATACTAAGCAATCGTCTGCATACATTAAGTGAGAAAGACTAGGCACTTTTCTTCCCATTCTGATACTAAAACGGTGCTTCTTGTCCAAGCTTTCCAGTGCTAGCGACAATGCTTGCTGACAGATAATAAATATGGCGATAACGGGCAGCCCTGACGCAAACCGCATTTAGGCGAGAAAAGAGTCAGACTTCCATCCATTAAAAGTAATCGAATAACTCATTGTGGTCACACATTTCATAATCAGTCCAGTGATGGATTCAGGAAAGCCTAGCTTGAGCAAAATCTGTTAGAGAAATGCCCACGACATTCGGTCGTAAGCTTTACTCATGTCTTGCTTGATGTTTTCAAGGCTTTCAAGAACGAAAGAACCCCCAAGGAAAAATTAGGTATTTAGTCCTTAAATTTGGATAATTAGAATGATTTCATCTCAAACTATGAGAAATTTAAAAATTAACCTCAACATTTGAACTTATTTTGTAATCAAGTCTCGTAGACTAGAAAGTGATATTCGGACAAAAGAGTCATTTTCTTAATCACCCAAAATGCCATGCTGTCAATCATTATTTGAAATGGAATGACACAAATTGTAGATAGAAAAGGTTTCTTATATATAGCAAGGAACAAAATAAAAAATAGAGATTCCGGTCCTGATTTCTGTGAGCTCAACCGTGCAAACCAATTTGAATTAACATCACATATCTACAGTATTGATAATAATAGTAACTGATGTATATATTTGGTCAAACAGCAGATCAAACATTCTAAATGATAACATAATGACCTAAATGTACAATTCTAAAGTCAGTAATGTGAATGAAGGCATCCTCAAAGAGACCAAGCAATCACCTTTGCCCAGATTCACTAGCCGAAGCTACATTTGAAGGGTAACTAGACATATCTATATCAATCAGCGTTAGATCATATGGAGTAGAGAGAGCATTTGATGGATCCATTAGCAATGAGGAATTCATTGCTTCAGCTTTGGCAATATCCTGTGCACCACTTGAATTTTGGGGAGTACTACTTCCGGACGATGAAAGACTGGACAACTGTATGTCTTCTAACTTATTCCCAAGCATCTGCTTGTTTTTTCTAACAGTGTCCATTTCTGGCCCAGTGGGAACAAAAGTCCGTGCTCTGTATTTCCTTGCTCCCTCTTCACCTTCATTGTGGTTGTACAGCACATAATCATGATAAGTCGGTGCAAACTGCAAAGAACATGAAAAGTTACAAGAAGAACTAATGCAATGAAGCCAATGTCCACAAAAAGAAATGAAGAGAAAAGGTCAACATGTCAAAGACACGAATAAGTTTGTCACCTGGTGGACTGTATCATGGTAGAAATCATTTAGCTTAAGAGCATGTGCAAGGCTTGCTGTAAAGCCGTGTGAACCAACAACATTAGCACCTGCATACTCCTTATATGGAAATGCATAAAGATGGCCCACAGCTGCAATGAGCATCTCAACACAGATTATGAAGCTCTGGAATTCAGCAGCTTCAGTTGTATCTTTTATAAATCCAGATTTTGCAGCAAGAAACACCAAAACACCCTGTGAGGAATACGAAGCCAACAATCAAACAAATACAAAGTCAAGCTTCGCAACACAAAGTTCAATAACAATAAAGGCAGAAGTGGCCTTCATCGAATTCCACAAACAAGGAAAAATAAACTCAGGCCACCTTTTTTTTGGGTAGAAAAAAGAACAGCCTTTCAGGAACCAGAAATCAGTAACTAAAGTAGAGACTTAATCAAACATTCATGAAACTCAGTTGTTAGCAAGAATTAGTACAGCCTACGCCACCAACTTTTTCTGCTTTAGAGTGCAACACGTCGTGACATGGGTAAACCTCATGCAGTTAACAAGCAGAAACCACATACAAGGGCCTGAACTGACAGTTTTAAGAAGCCATGCAAATGCACTCCAGGTTTTAAAATTCAAAACAGTACAGTTGTTTGCATACTCAAGGATAAGCATCAGAAGCAAAAGGCTTCCATTACTATCATCAACAAATTGGAAGAGAATAACGGTCAAATGACAACAGCAGATAAATGGCGGTATCAATCACTGCCTGAAACCAAAGTTAACAACAGTCAACCATTTGACAGAATCAAGCACGGACAGTAAATGCGACACTTCAAAACTGCAACACAAAATCTTCAACTTAAATTCAAATAGCAGATATTAGCACATACCTGCCAGTAGGTAAGAAACACAACAGATTTTATAATGATGAATTTTGGGACTGGGTTAAATGGCTGAAGCAAATCTCTGCATGCGACATAAAACAAAGCCAGCGCATAGAGTGCCGCTGAGTAGGAGAATGTGTAGATAATGGTGAGGTAGAGATATGACTGTATAGGACTAAAGTTCCCACTCTCGTACTTTCCTTTGGCATACAGTATCAATGTGACTGCAACCAAGATGGGCTTGAGGATAACAAACTGCAAACATCCTTGCTTGCATCTTCTTATGAAGCGCCTGCAAAATTTCAAATCTATCAATTTATGCCTCACAATCTGCTAGAAAATAGTATGACTACACAAAACAGAAATAACTCTTACATTCTCAGACCAATTCAAAATATTTGAAGTCATGAAAATGTCTCAAAGAGATAAATATAACTATTCAAGGAACTTCGCAAAACAAGTACATTTTAATTTACCAGCCAGTAACTTAAACATGCATATGGAAAGGAAGTGGCAAGCTAAATAAAGATCACATCATTATATAGAAGTCGTGAGCCAGACATTAAAAAAGCAGCAATAAATAATAACTTCACATCCAAGCAAGGACAACTCACCCATCCAACGGAATTGGTGGGAAACAGCAAGTCATCAAGCACCAGTTTGGCTTCAGAACTCTACCACTCAGACTAAGCACAACAGCTCCTGGACCACCAACCCATGCCAAGCACAGGGATAGAAAGTTATATATGACCCATGCTTCATATCTGCAATCATACAAGAATAAACGTGTTCACTTCTATATACATCATCGAGGTCAAAGTACATATCCAACAAAGCAATTCATAAGTATTCCTCAACAATAAAACACAAGCACAGTAAAAGAAGACATATAAGTGTGTAACATACATTAGAAATCCTCAAGTCTCTACAACCCAAAGCAAATACTTAATCCTTCTAAATAGGTAGCACAGTAACAATAGCCAATGCTGATCAGGACCAAAAGGAGGACAAAGTGACATCAAAATATAAAATTCCTGGACTAATTCACTGGAATTGTAAATGTAGCCATTGCAGGGAAAGTGCTTCGTCAAACAAAAAGGGGAAATACTCCCCAAAGATACGAATTCAATAGGTTTTGGAATGGTTGTGATTGAAATGCATATTTTAACAATAATGGGAAAATGAAATAAAAATGCCGGTTGATTTGAACAACAGTCAAGCAGTCGGTGTCATCTTTTATTCTTTGTTCTACGAGAGAATAACATGAAAAGCTGCAAGGGCATACAGGATATTTTACAATTTCTACAAATTAGCTCACTAGGTAAACATTGATATGAATTTGCTGGGTGTTTCTGTCTGCCAACTAGGTATGGTGCTACTGATACCGCTTCTCCTCTACAACTTGATACAAGCAGTATTCTTCAAAATAGAAGGAACGACACAAGAACAAGAACCAGGACACGACCATCAGATTAGATTATTCCATATAAACTCCTGTAAAAGTATTTGATACAGGCCATATTTCTAGGATGAAAAAGAATACCAAAAGAATTTAAAGTAGACATTTATTTTCATTTGGGAATTATTCAGACCAGCGGTAACATAATCCTCATTTAGAAAGGGGAAAAAAAACACATTCTTTTGCGCGGCTATAGCTATCATGAAATTTGATAAAGCTCAATAGCTTGTTCGGTTACTCTACCACCAAAGATGTCATACTTCAAAATGTATATTTTATTTACCTCATACCAAATAAGAAAGTCATAAACAAGCCAAATGATAGGCTTGAAATAACCTTAAAACATAGAGGTAAATTTGGCAGGACTTGCATCTCGCTAGTGGAACTAAAAGTAACTGTAAAATCATAAAATTGTAAACACTCGCAAAGAAACAACGCCCCCCCCCAAAGTCCCTCCGGAAGCCCTCTTCCCTTTCAGATAAACTTCCAAATGATAAGAAAAATGTCCACAGCCCAACAGTGAGCTTGGCATGATCTTGAAGCATAGGAATACTTAAGAGCACTTACATCTCTCTTATCGAATCAAAGTAGATAGACTTGTCATTGAGAATGAGCGACAAGAACGAAGTCAACGCATAAACCTGTCGAAAACATACCAAGGTTATTGGAAACATATCTTGATTGTTATACACCAAAAAAATATTTCCGCGCCTAGAGCACAAAAATGAGATAAACATTAACAAAAACAATTTTGAGAATGACGGGAACCATGCACTGGAACATTTTCGCCCACTAATGAGAAAACAAAATGGAGGAAGCGAATCACACAAACATGGAGATATGGATTTTGAAGGACTATGGATCTCACGAAAACAATCAGACTAAACTTTATATTTGATGTCTAGTACAATGAAGAAAAAAGCTTTCCCAAGGAACGAACTAACTACACCCGTTAACCTTTTACCAACCAAGATACACAGCCATGGTCACCCTTCTTCACCCCATTAAAAAAATAAAAAAGTGAATACTTCTTTTTCAATATTTCTGTCCATGTTGTATCTTAATTTGGAGCGCTTTAGCCAAGTAGCCATAATTCATACAGCATGTTAACACACAGTACACCAGAATCTCAGCATGATGCCAACAGCAATAAGATTGAAGAATAAGGTACATATCAGGCCAAGAAGATTAACTAATTACTCAGAAAGTTATAAAAGTTGAAGCAAGACTGCAATGATGAATGACCTGATAAATACTGATAGAATGAATGTTTTTGAATAGACATGTCATCAATAAAATAAGTTTTAACCGGTATCATTACATTTTTAGCATCATGTAAGAAAAACTACTACTACATCTCAATCAATGTTCGAATGATGCAGAAAGGAGAGGCTGGTCAATAGGTACTCTCAGCACTTGGGAGTGTAACCTGGAGACATAATTCTGATATTGGCTTTTAATTGAGACTTAATCAATGTCTTATGTTATCTACAAGTTGCGTTCGGTGTCTTGGAACACAGTTCAAGTCTCAAGCATATCATTAACATTCATTTTGATATAATGCTATAACAACGTTATTCTGCATACTGAGAAATTACTATCTTTTCATCCAAAGAAAAGAAAAAAACAAATTTAGTGTTTGTTTGGACGTCATCTTACATTTCATTTTGCCACTTAAAGTGGAAAGTGTTTCAAGTTGAAAACTAAATGGGAAATGAAAATGTTGTTTTAATGGTATTTTGAGCAAAAAGTTGTTTGGATGTTGGTTTTGAAAAAAATATTTTGAACTATATTTTGAAAATATCAAGTACGAGTCATCACTAAACAATTAAACACTGTCACTTATAGTCACTGCAAAAAAGAACTTTTTCAAAAACAATCACTCAACAACGGAATCCTGCCAAATTTGTCATTGAACTATTTGTAGTTCTAAAATGGTCATTACACTAACAAAAAGTGTTTCAAGTTGGAATTTAAAATGTAAATCAGAAAGTTGTTTGGATGATGTTTTCTTTTCCATTGGGTTTTGTGTTTAAGAGGTAAAATGAGTTAAAAAGTAAAATGAGTGCTTGTCCAAACAAACACTTAGTATCTTCATATTCTCACATTCTCACAGTCTAGTAGCTATACAACCCATTTGCACGCCGACTCCCATAACTTGCAAAAAAGTAAACCCACAAGCCAAGCATGTTTCTATATTGTGGCCTCAAGTAACTTTTCTCAAATAGACGACATCTAATTTTATAGACCAACCACATCAAAAGGATAAAACCTGCCATTAACTTAAGTTGTTCTTCTCTCTCTTTTTCATGTACAAGAAGAGAGGGGCAAAAGAGAATAATCCACAACACAGTTCACAGAGAAATCATATTGTTGAAGAAAACGATTTTCCACCAATTAAAACTGAAACTAGAATGTAACACCTAAAACTCTTGGTGTGTGTGTGTGTATAAGGGGCAGGGAGACACCCATTAGCATCTGCAAACATCACGCATCAAAAATAGATATGGAGCCTTCAGCATAAAACTAACTTTAAAAAGGAAGCATACTATCCATAATATTGCATAGAGCCGACACGGAGCAAAAACTATGAACAGCATCTCCGAAAAAACACTAGTTTCTAAGTAAAATCTAATGATATACTAAGAAACGAACACATGTTCACACTCCATGCATACAAGCCAACTTCATCAGAAGCAGGAAACAATAGTGGTTATTTAAACAAAACTTACTTACCGGAACCATAAAGATAATGCGCACAATGAATCTCTGATAAGTAGGCTCCGTGTAATTCAAGAGATGCCTGTATATGTGAAGAACAGCCAAAGCAATCGCCCCAATCGTGCAAGGCAATGCCACAAGGATATAGTAAAGAGGCGCCATGTGTTACTCCACTATATTGTGCCAATAAAGCCTAACAATGAAATTTCAATATCAGACCACTCTTTGATAAAGTCGAGAACAATTTTACGCTTAAAAATTTGGGGAAAAAAAAAATTGCATCCGATAAGAAGGAAATGGATTTGAGCAACTGGTAGCAACTCCCGCAGCAACTGAGCATTTAATAACTAACTAGAGCTTAAAATTTTCAATATATGCTCGAGCCCTAGTTCCATAAGTTTAAATTACTAAAAGCTATGAATAATCAAGACCCGTTTGACAAAAGGCAAAAATGAAGTACCTCGAACATTCCCTAAACAGCCAACATGAAAAAACAAATTCAAAAAAGGATTACCTTACTGGGTAATGGGAACCGAAACCAAATCGATTCACAAAATCTGGCGGTGACCCATAACCTGAAAGACAATGAAAGTTCTAGTTTCTGCCTAACAATATAACTTGGGCAGCTAAATCGATGAAATCGAAGGAAAATTGATAGTGGGTTTTTGGGTTCTAGCAAATGGGTTCGCCCCAAAAAGGATTCGACAATTGGCGAATTCGGACTAGGATTTTCCAGGAAGAATAGATCGTATTTTAATGCAGCTAAATGGGAAAGGTTAAAAAAAAAAAAAAAAGCGAGTGATTCTATTGTGTGTGTAGATGGGCTGTAGATGAAAAGGAATGTGCTGGTTCTTGGGGGTTGTGGGACAGAGGAAGAAGAGAGTGCAATAATGGCGGCTTATTCAATCTCTCAAAGTATAATTTGCGTCAAACACCCGAAGAAGATTGGAGGAAGGATTAAGCAAGAATTTAGAAAAACTTTTGAAAAAAACGATTACTTTATGGGATGAATCTTGTGCATTAATCAACCAAACCCAATCAATGGAAATCATTGACAGCGAAGGATGACTAGTAATAAATTATCTTGATCCAAGATAACTAATTAATTACTCATGTGGCATGGCATATTTACTCCCTTCTTAATCGGTTTTGAAGCAATTTCGTCCTTACAGTTTTTCTTATAATATTGGTTCCAACTTCCAATGGTTTCCTCTAATCCATCAAACTGTAGTGTTTTCTTTTTAGAAGAAAAAAAAAATGGCTCAATGTCACGCTTAATAATATTTGAGGGGGCAATAAAAAAATTCTAAAAAAAGGTAAAATGGAAACAACAAAGAAAAAATGGGAGAATATCGAAATACACCCATTAAGAAAATTGATATATATATATATATAGAAAATTGATATATATATATATGAATTTTATATCTAATGAAATCATTATTTTTATTTTTTATCCTTCATAAGTCAAGGTCATTTTATAGTTTAGAATTTTTATATGTCTTTCTTATTAGAGCAATGTTACAGATAATAGAAAATTATAGTGAATTTGGATAATAACAAATGAAAAGACAAATACAGCACACGCTTACTAAACATGACTAATTATTAATTGAGGGTAAAAATATAATTTGAGTAAAAAAAATAAAACTTCAACGGGAAAGTGACAAAAAACTAAGGGCCATGATTATTCCACATCAGTCAGTATGTTTTATCACTATTGTTATTCACTATATATATCATTTTCCTTCTTATAATTTTGATGGATGTGTCATATATTTTTTGGACAATGATACACATAGTGAGTATTTATAATAAAATGTAATGGTGATTAATAAAAAGAAAAAAAGAACACCACTCTCCTAATACCTATCAACAAAATAGGGGGTGATTATGTATATATACACGTGTCACATCAGTCACTATTCTATTTCACTGGACATTTTCACTATCTATATCGTTTTCCATAATTTTTTAATGTAGTGAAGACCCAGGAAGAGTCAAGAGTCAAACTCACATAAAATAAAAGCTGAAAAGGTATTTAATAGGCAAAATATTTAATAGAAAAATTAAATTAGCAAAATATACCACCCGCTAAAGTGTAAATTCATGCAAATCCATGTATGCTCGAGCAATAACAAAATCAAATCAACTTAATTATAGTAATCCTTTTTTTAGTGGTTTCTTTTAGAAAATTAGATTTATGTTTTATTTTTCTTCGAAAAAATAATATGTATAGTGAAAAAAATACTGACGGCTGTGAAGTATTATGATCCTCTTTATTTTTTATCACTTCCTGTTAAAATTTTATTTTTCTCCTAAAATTATATTTTTATCTTTAATTAATAGTATGTTTTTATGTTTGGTGAGGGTGTATTTCTTTCCTAAATTATATTTTTTTTCTTTAATTAATAAGTTCACATATTTAGTGAGGGTGATGTATTTTTTGCCTTTTCAAAAGTCTTTGTCTCATTTCATTTTAAGTTGTTACTGTCTCTATCATTGCTGTTTTTTCTTATATATAGATATTGTCAAATTTATAATATGTTTTTCCTGTAAAATTGACACATAGGTCATAACCTTATGACTTCTAGTTGCAAAATGTGAAAAGTATTGATGGAATGGTTCTAAATTATTTGTTATAGATTTTAAAATGAGAAAAATTGTATTTTAGTATTCTCTAAAACATTTCATATTTTATTTGTTGATTACATTTACTTTATTGACTTCATTTTGTAGCACATAATTTAAACCTAACTTCGTCATTGGTCGAAGGCGAGCTATAATCTAATACGTTGGAAATCTTCAATGACTTGTCCACGAGTTAATTTTTTGTTATAAAAAATAAATTATTTTTCTTTCTCTTTTAAAAGAAAGGTAACAGATAAGCTCACGCTAATATTATAATAATACATTCTTATATTGACATACTTGAAACTTCTTTAATCAAGATCACTCGGACCTTACTCGTTTACATATTAATATTCTAGCTATCCTAGTAACTATCTGATTAATCATCCCCAAATAAGTGGCAGAGCCAGGAGATGGACAGCGGGTGCGCCTCCTTCGCTTTCAATTTATTTTTAACAATTATATTATAGTTATTAATATATACATATATATATATATATAATAATTTGTTCATTTTTGTATCCTTTCTACAGATTTTATGATAATAATAATTTAAAATCTTTTAGTTAATTTATTTAAAAAAAAAATTGGAACAACGTTTATTTTACACTGGATATATGTAAATCTATTATTATCTATAGTACTTAATTAAAGCAACAAACAAAAAGGACATGTGTCAGCACCATAATGAAAATTTTCCCGCCAAATGCCATTTTCAGTACAAAATCATTTTTGACACGTGGCACTCTAACTAATCAGAAAAAAATAGAATAGATAAATACATAAATTCCTTAATTATAGCTACATAAAAATATCTTAATTATAGGTATATACTAATCCTTTAAAATAACAACATTTAGTAGATAAAATCAAATACTAGGAAATTCCCTTAAACCAAGTGAAACACCAGTAATGTCTCCCCAATCCCCAATTTCAAAAAATCTTTTCCATTCCGCTCTCTCTCACACCCAGGTCTTTAAATCAATTACTTAAAATTTAATATCAATTATCAATCCATCTCTTTCTACAACAGAGAAATAATAAGCTATCATGAAAGAAATTTGATTTTTTAAGGATAATTTTTTTTTATTCTTCTGTTGTAGATATTGGTTTATGGTTTATGTAAATCCGGACATAAGTTAACTGTTATAAATTAAATGTTGTAAATCTGGGCATAGATTTATGTGTAATAGCTCACTTTCTGTACTTTTAATCGATTTTTTATTCTTCTAATTTTTTTTTATTCTTTTAAGAATGATTCGTATTTTTTATTTAATCAATTTAAAAATACGGGCGACAACCTGGGCATTTGCCCGGGGCAAGCATCTAGTATATATTAAAGCAGAGTTCTTAATCGACACATGTTGCCCAAGGAGCAAGTTTAGCCAATTGTGCCACGTGTCGTCATCAAAATTCTCCTTCATTAAACAGTTAAAAGTTTATTACTAATACGTAAAATTGTTAAATTGAATTAAGTAATTAACCAATAGTTAATTTCAGAAAAATAAACACGTCTTTGATAATTACTAACAAATATATGACATAAAAAAATATTAATCATCAAATTAATAATTGTATTAAGAATACAGTTTAAAACTAAGTTTAGATACATTAAACGTAAGTTAATATATTTTTCAGATGATTGTTTGATATATTTTTCAAAAATTAAAAGATATTAATTACCAAAAAAAAAAGATTGTTACCAAATAACTATATTACGAATACAATTCGAAACCAAGTCTACCTACATTACAAGTATGTTAATATTATTTCTTAGATGATTGGTATATTTTTCATAAATAAAAAGAGACTACTTACCAAAATGAAGAGATTATTTACCAAATAATTATACAAGTACAATTCAAAACTAAGTCTGGATACATTAAACATAAGTGGATAATATTTTTCTGATGATTCTATTTGATATATTTTCCAAAAATAAAAATAGATTAGTTACCAAAAACAAAAATATATATATATTTGTTACCAAATAATTATATTTTTTAAAAATAAAAAGAGATTAGTTACTAAATAATTATACTAAAAATACAATTCGAAACCAAGTCTGATACATGCAAGATATGTTAATATTATTTTACACATTATTCCATTTAATATGTTTTTCAAAAAATAAAAAGAGATTAATTTTAAAAAATAAAAGGGGATTAGTTACAAATAATTATGTTATGAATACAATTTGAAAACCAAGTCTGGATTCATTAAATGTAGATTAATATATTTCTCAAAATATTTTATTTGATACATTTCAAAAAATAAAAAGAAATTATTATAAACATAAAGATTAGTTAACAACTCATTATATTATAAATAAAATTAAAAACTAAGTCTAGATACATTAAATGTATATTAGTATTATTTTAAATGATTCCATTTGATATATTTTTCAAACATAAAAAAAATAGTTATAAAAAATATAAAGATTAGTTGTCAAATCATTATATTGCGAATACAATTTGAAATCAAGTTTAGATACATCATACATATGCTAATATTATTTTTTAAATAATTTTATTTGATATATTTTTCAAAAATAAAAAGAGTTTAATTTCAGAACTAAGGAAAAAGTTATGAGTCAAGATAAATAAAATGGGTCCTGCACCCGACAGGCACAACCTGTTTTACTATTAAAAAAAATAAAAAAAAGTTCGGAGTATGTATAAGTATTTCGACATTATTTATTAGTTTTTTTCGTCATGGTTTTTTCCCCCTATTTTTTGTGATTTATTTACTTTTGTTGGAATTTTTTTTTATTTTGCGTTATGCCTACAAAAAGATTATTTATAATATTTGATTCAATTACTACAAGTAAATAATATATATTTTTTTAGTCAATATATTTTAAGAATATACATGATTTAATTTCTTTTGTTGAAATAACTTTTATATACTTATATCCGTAAAAAGTAGGATAGTAAACAATTGCTCATATTAATTCGTATTTAGAATTTTTTTTTTCTGGATATACTATCAGTCATAAACAAGAAGCATATTAGATGGTTGAACATATTAATTTTATATTTTAAAATACCCTACATGGCTAAGAAATACTTGATCAAAGTGGTAACAATATTGGACCAAGTGAATTACAGCCCATGATCAAATCTTTGTACGAGCATGTAGTAATGATTGTTGGAAAAGGTTTGTCTTCCAAAAGTGATCTACCCGATTCAAAGACGGATTAATTGGAACAATGATTTCAAACACCGGATACACTATATACCGAAAGAAGAAAAAAAAAACCATATGACACTCTTGAATATGGACTTCGAATGTCTGATATACCAAAAAATGGAAAAACTAAAACACGTAATACTTTTCATAGGAAAATAATGGTACATTTACTTTAAAATATAGTAAAATTTGCACAACGTGCGGGCATAATACTAGTTTTAAGTAAAAAAATATATGAAATAGCAAAGTTTTACAAAAGGAGAAAATAATATCAATTTCATGGTTTATAAATGACATGTATATGTCCATTTAATAATAAGAGATTCTAAGTCAAGGCCCAAATAAATTAAATATGCACATCTGAGATCAAAATCATGACCCAAATTAGCACAAAAATAAAAGCCCAAAATAGAAAACTAAAACGCAAAATGGTCAAATATACATGGTGAATAATAGAAAATGATGCATCTTGATGACAAACTCAAGTTAATTATATTAATTTTTTATTTCTTGTAGCGGGTTTGATGTAATATAAAGAAGTATTTTTTTTCCCTGTATAAAAAACTTGTCAAATTTAGACATTTTAAAAATTTTATAAAAAATATATCTTACCAAATAAATTTGAACCACATACTGTTATAACTTCGAAAGGCAAAAATATGTATTATATTTACAAAATGATTCTAATTTTTTTTAATATTTTGAATGAAAAAAATGTAAATTAGTTATTTTTTTTATAAAGAAAAATTGATATTTTTCAAAAAAAAAAAGTATGAATATATTTGCCCTCTTAAATACATTTTACACCCTCTAATCTCAAATCATAACTCCTCCACTGCCCCATTTTTCAATCAAAATGATGATTATGAATTGATGATGAATATTAAGGGAGGCGTTTAAAAGAGACCATACTTTCAGAATCAGTTTGTATGAAATGTTGTTCATTTCTCCTTTATACAGAAATCTATTGGGAGCCAAGTAAGAGATTCGCAAACCTGGGAAGTGCCGTTTAGGAATTAATTACAAAAGAAACCACTAATTATAAGTATACAAACTTATCAAAATATCGAGTTTCTAGATTTATGATATTTTTAATAGTTCATTTTGAACAATTTTTTTGGTTCTTATATAAATAATTATATGCTCTTCTTATCCATAAACATAGTTTAGTTTAATATTATAAATTTAATTTTTATATTATATATTATTTTTACATGCGAACACATCCATAAAAACGGATGAACATCAGAGTCATGCCTTACAAAATATGATAAAGTCAATAAAAATGTTTTTAAAAAAAAGAAGAAGAAGAAGACATTGAACATAATTGATTGATGCTTCTAAAGTGTTCAAATGAAAAAGCAAATTTTCACATCAAAACACTCTCATCATGTAATAACACTTCTTTCTTCGAATCTAAAAATCCAATTTACCAAAAAAAAAAAAATTTTAAAAATCCTTGGTTTATATTTATATTATTTTTGCTTTCGATTTTTATTACGGAGTTTAGTAAAAAAAAAAAAAGGAATAAAAAATTTAAAACGGTATAGAAAATAGTATTAAAATAATTGTAAAAGAGGTCCTGACAATTTACCGATATTTTTAACCTTGTCATCCAGAAGAAAGAAATATCTCCTTAAAACCCCGGTGGAACTTCGTAGTACCATATAAACCTTTCCCACAGCTCAAAGCCACTGCCTTATCCCCTTCCCCCCGTCTTCGTTTCCCTCCTTCCCCAACCTCTCTTCCTTTCTATCCTGTAGAAAAAAATGGCCTGCTCTTCCTCAATTATAGGAGTCTCTTCCATATACCAAACAAACCCTTCTTTGGAACATTCAAGACGGCCCACTTCAACTCCTCCTTTGTCTCTCCCTTTTGGGCCTGAAAAATCGGTTTTTTGTGGTCTCAAGGTTGCTGCCTCCAATGGTCAGTTGCGTTCTGCTAAACAGAGCTCTGCTTCAAATGGGAATTCATCACCATTTGTTGCTTCTGCTGTGGTGACACCGAATTCTTCGCTTCTTAGTGAGGAGGCCTTTAAGGGACTTGGCGGTGGGAGGTTTCGGGAGGATTCTTTGGAGGCCAGTGAGACTGAGTATGAGTCTCAAGAAGAGGATTATGAGGATGATGATGAGGGTTTCGGTGAAGATGAGGGTTTTGGTGAAGATGAGGTTGTGGATGAGAATGAGCTTGATATTGCTAAGTTGGGTTTGCCACAAAAGCTTGTTCAGACGCTGGAGTCACGAGGGATTACTCAGCTTTTCCCTATTCAAGTACGTTTCTTTGTTCTACTTCTTTGTTATCTTCAGCGTTCTGTTTAACTGTTTGAGGAATTTGGTTTAATTAGTGTGTTAATTTTGATGTTAGAGTTGTTGGTTTCTTCTTACATGTATGAACAGACTTGTGGTGTTAGTTTTTTTTTTTTTTTTTTTTTTTTAACATATAAACGTGGAACTACAAACTACTCTGTAAAGAGAAAGAAAAATGAAATTCAAGCTAGCTTGTTCAAAATGTTAGTAGTTTCTTATGTGATTTAACCCTTTCCTATTATAAAAACTCGTGGCAAATTTAGTAATGGTTGCAAATATGACAATGCTTACTGGGAAGGCAATGGATGCAACAAAACACCTCAAGTCTGGACTTCGGTTTTCTTTATCTGCTGTTGCTGGAAAATTGAGGCCTAACTAACTTAACATGTACTTATTCTCTTGTTGTATAATTTTTCGTGAGTTTCATGAGATAAATGTATTGTGGCTTAAGTGTTTGCTTCTAGTCTTTGGAATATGAGTGATGTGGTTACATGGGGAAAAGGAAGTCACTATTTGCTTCTACTCGCTGCATTACTTTGTGGGATATTGGTCCAAGATACTGATGTGTGGTTATCAGTGATGTCGTTACATGGGGAAAAGGGAGCCATTATTCACCTTCTTGTATGCCTTTGTTTGACTCGTATAAACTGTGGGTCAATGGGGTATTCATTTTCATCACCTATTAAGAGGAAACTCTTCTTACTTTACTACTGAATTTGCAGAGATCTGTTCTAACACCAGCTCTGCAAGGCCGTGATATAATTGCTCGTGCAAAGACAGGAACTGGGAAGACATTAGCTTTTGGAATTCCAATCATCAAGCGACTTACCGAAGGTGAAGAAGAAAGATTTTCTAAAAGGTATGCCTATTGTAGAATACCGTATTTTCATGCTAACTTTTGTTAGCAGAATAATTGAAGTTTTTCTTTTGATCATTCTTAAGACGGTCTGGACGGCTTCCCCGCGTTTTAGTCCTTGCACCGACTAGGGAGTTAGCCAAGCAAGTAGAGAAAGAAATCAAAGAGTCTGCTCCATATCTGAACACTGTTTGTGTATATGGAGGAGTTTCTTATAATTCTCAGCAAAATTCCCTTTCCCGTGGAGTGGACGTGGTGGTGGGAACTCCAGGAAGACTTATTGATCTAATCAATAATGGTAGTTTAAAATTGGGAGAAGTTGAGTACTTGGTCCTTGATGAAGCCGACCAAATGCTTGCTGTTGGATTTGAAGAAGATGTGGAGCTAATTCTTGGAAAGCTTCCATCACAGAGGCAGAGCATGCTTTTTTCAGCAACCATGCCTGGTTGGGTGAAAAAACTGGCTAGGAAGTATTTGGATAATCCATTGACGATTGATTTGGTTAGTTCTTGAAGTTCTTTTTGTACATCTTTTATCTCTTTGCTTGGTAGCTTATGCGTTTGTCCACAGTACTTAAGTAGGTTTGTATTTCCTGTTGCTTGGTAGTTCATACATTCTTCATTTATCAGTTGTGCCTTTAAGGTGTTCTGAAGTCATATTTCCATTCCGCTTTGCTTTTTTCTTTTTTAAATTCAGAAATCTGGTAAGTTATTTTGGAAGGTTGCTTTACTGCATAAACTGCATTCCAAAATGGCATTCTTACCTCCTGCTTTACCTCTTCCCTTCTGCTCTCCTCCACAGGTTGGTGACGAGGAAGAAAAATTGGCCGAAGGGATAAAGCTGTTCGCAATACCTACCACTGCCACCTCTAAGCGAACAATTTTAAGTGACCTTATTACGGTACGATTCTCGTTCATTTTCCGTGGATAAGCTCAATCTGTTCCTCAAATTGATTAAGGCCTTCAACTGGAGTAGCATTGACTGGAAGGATTAATGTCTTACAGGTATATGCAAAGGGTGGAAAGACCATTGTCTTTACTCAGACCAAGAAAGATGCTGATGAAGTTTCATTAGCATTAACAAACAGCATTGCTTCTGAGGCACTGCATGGAGATATATCACAGCACCAGAGGGAAAGAACGCTAAATAGTTTTAGGCAAGGGAAATTTACTGTCCTGGTGGCCACTGATGTAGCATCCCGGGGTCTGGACATACCCAATGTAGATTTGGTAAGTAGATATGAATGTGCATCAGACTTAGTACCGATAAATTTGCTTCTCCCAATATTTTTTCTTCTTTCTTATATTCTTTTGTGTTTTGGTGGTGTTAATGCTTTTGCCAGAAGATAACTGATATAAAGTATCAAATGTCACTCTTTAGTTTGCCTTGATACTGGTTGTTGTACTGTGGTAAATTACTTTTATATTCCACTCTAATTTGTTTACTATCATTGGTTGCATGGTTTATTAGAAACTCCAATATTACTGATATTGCTTGAAGCCTTGAATATTGGACTTCCTTTGGTCATACATGTTTTGTAAGTGCATTAAAGTTACAGCTCTGCTACATGATAAAGATTTCCTTTGAATTTTCATATTTCTAGATACTATGATTAAAGTTAATGTTATTATTATTTCCTGTGGGTGAAGCTTCCTTGCGCTTAGCAGCTTCCAGTTGGTTACACTGGACTGTGTGTAATGATGTGTGATATGCTTAATGTTGGGGTATCGTGTGTCTTTGCTTCTAGGTTATTCATTATGAGTTGCCCAATGATCCTGAGACATTTGTGCATCGCTCTGGGCGCACGGGGCGAGCAGGAAAGGAAGGCAGAGCTATTCTCATGTTCACAAGCAGCCAGCGAAGAACAGTCAGATCACTCGAGCATGATGTTGGTTGCAAATTTGATTTTATTAGCCCACCATCTATTGAAGAGGTTTTGGAGTCATCTGCCGAGCAAGTTGTGGCCACTCTTGGTGGAGTTCATTCTGAATCTATATCGTATTTCACCCCAACTGCACAGAAGATGATGGATGAACGGGGAGTAGATGCTCTTGCTGCTGCACTAGCACACTTGAGTGGATTCTCACAGCCTCCATCATCAAGATCTCTTATTACTCACGAACAGGTACTTGCTGCAGATTAAGTTTTAAGGATCGGTAATTACTATGAGATCCTTAAGTTTTCCAAGAGAATACTAGAGTCATATTGGCTACATGGTTTGACTGAAGAAAGTAACTCTCTTCCTTAGCTGTTAGTGTTCCAGTTGTCCATTGATGCTTGTGAGCTTTGTTACTAGGGATTTGGTCAAACATCTGACCACGTGTTCTGTTTCCTGCCTGATGCCTTTCAAGAATGTCTTACATAAAATGCTACATTGCAGGGATGGACTACATTGCAGTTGATCCGTGATTCTGACGCTGCTCGAGGGTATTTAACAAATAGATCAGTTACTGGGTTCCTTGCAAGTGTTTATTCAGCAGCTGCAGATGAGCTAGGAAAAATTCACCTGATTGCAGATCCACAGGTATAGTCTTATCTTTCCTGTTTTAACATATGATTAACTTCATAATTTCACTCGTTCTGATTTTCCGTTCTAAAATCTATTAGGTTCAAGGAGCAGTTTTTGATCTTCCCGAAGAGATCGCAAAGGAACTTCTAAGCATGGAGTTACCACCTGGAAACACTATTTCCAAGATCTCAAAAGTAGGTCACTCCGCTGTGATTGGTGGCATTTTTGATAATCGGTTTTACATTTCTGTTTATTTTCTGTAAAATATGTTTGTTTGTTGTGAATATATATGACTAGAAGACCTCATAACTTATGCTCACTGCTCTGCTCTCTTGCAGTTGCCAGCCCTGCAAGATGATGGTCCCCCCAGCGATTTCTATGGCAAGTTTTCAAACAGGGACCGCGGTTCACGTGGAGGATTCAGGGATAGGGGTTCCAGGTCTTCCAGAAGTTGGTCCAGCAGTCGATTCTCCGATGATGATAATGACTTTAGGCGAGGTGGTCGCAGTGGCAGAAGCCAGAGTCGGTTCTCTGATGGTGATGATGATTTTAGGCGAGGGGGTCGGAGTGGCAAAAGTGATTGGTTGATTGGTGGTGAAAGACGATCTAGCCGACCATCTTTTGGTAACAAGGACAGGTATGTTTCGTCTGAGGATACTTGTCTTCCCCTGTTCAATCTCTTAGTACATCAACTGTGCTTTACTATTTTGGACCTGTGGCATTTTTTTTCCTTCCATACCTGTTTGTTTGTTGTGCCCGTGAACTAACAACACGTGATGATATCTGTCAGCAATTAGGTTGCTTATTGTCATTTCTAATTTTAACTCAGCTCAATCTCTAATGTTCTGTGACTTGACAACCTGTAACAGAGGCTTTGGTGGCGCATGCTTCAACTGTGGTCGGAGTGGTCATAGGGCATCAGAATGCCCCACCAAGCAAGGTTATTAACTAGGTGATTGATTCCTCGTGAATTCATCTAGCATCTTTTGTGGGTGAAAGGCTGGGACAAATTGGATCACGATGAAGACTGGAGCTCCTGTTCTCGTTGATGGTTGTTCAGAAGGTCCTAAATGTGGAACAAATTGTTGGATTTTGTGCCAGAGGAAGGTCTTACTATTTCTTGCGTGTCCTCACTCGTTCCACCCACCAGCTCAGCTGGTCTCTCTTATCCAGTTTCTGAGAGATCCTCTCTCGTGCTAATGTTGTTCGTTGCTTGCCCGCTTATTATTTATGTTGCCCCATATTTAGGCAAACTATTAAGAGCTATGATTTGCTCACAATGATGCCTGGCATTTTCGTAGAAAAGACTATTTCTAATCCTATTTATAGTTTTTGCTGGAATTGACAAGATATTACTTAACAGATCAATTCAATTTTGAGGCTTTGATGCTTGGAAATCAGATGTTGTATTACTCATTGTCACTATCATGTCATTACTAATACCAAAGGAAATCTGTTGGCACAATTTTTATGTTCAAATCATGTTTACTAATGTAAAAACATCATTCTGCTTACAGATACGATCTAATTCGATATTCAGACTGAAAATATGGAATTAGGAATAACCTGAAAGATGCTTAACGATATCAAAATCAAGGATTTTTTAGTGTTACGGATGATTCCTAGTATTGACAGCAATCACTACCCTCCATAGAGTATGCTCATAATTGTGTTTAGATGTGCCCTCTTATTCTTCACAGCTTCCCTAACCATCCCCTCTTCTGGAACAACCCCTTTGCTCTTCAAAATCTCCAACAATTCCTTCCCTTCTTCTGCCAACCCTACATTCGCCAAACCCTCGTAAACACCAGCACAAACCCCGGCGTTGGGCTTTATCCCTCTCTTCTCCACCATCTCCAACGCGTGCTTCTTTGCCTCCTTCGCCAACTTCACGTCCCCGCTAGCCACCAGGCCCCTGATTAATACACTGTATGTATAGGCATTAGGCAGCACCCCAGAACCCAACATTTGCATAAACACCTTCAAGCCCTGCTTCGCCTGCCCGGCGTTGACATAAGCCTCCATCACAGCCGTGTGAGCCACCACTTCCGGCATCTGCCCCTTGTCCTTAATCTGCGAAAACAGTTCCAGCGCCTCGTGGGTCAAACCATCCTTAGACAATCCATCGAACATCTTAGCCGCACTGTCCATCATCCCATCACCACGCATCCTGTGGAACACTTCTTGCAAGTTCGTCGGATCCTCGGGTTCCTCGATGACGGGTTTCTTGCTAAATGGATCATATGGTGGGGGTAGGTTAGACTTATCAACACGATTTTGAGGTTTAGATTCCGAGTCGGAGTCAGAATCGAACTCTGAATCGGACATTGAGAAATTCACTAAAGTATTGCGCTTTCGAGGTTTAGCCGTAGAATTACCCGTAGTTTCTGAATGGGCGGCGGCTGCGGCGGCGGAGGAGGAGGAGGAGGAGGAAGTGCAAAATGGCATTCCAAATGGCGGATTTAAGCGAGAGAATCGGAATGGGGATTCAGAGATGGCGGCGGGAATCAAAGATGACGAAGGAAAGGGTCGAGAAGGGAAAAAACAAGGTTTCAATAGATGCTTGAGAATCGAAATATGGCGGGAATTTGAGATGGAAAAGGAGCGGGAGATGATCGTGGCCGCCATTGTTGCAGGACTCTGCTCCTGTTAAAGTTTTCGTGTTTTTTGAAATTTTTACATGGGACAATTTATATGCCCAGAACGGTAAATGTAAATCTGGCAGTAAATATCTAAATTTACCATTTATCTTCATTTATTATTACCCCGTTTTTTTGAAGTTGGAAAACAGAACCACAAAACGGCAAAGGGGAGAGGGGAATTAGGTCGTCGTTTAGGCTTATTATTACCATCAAGAACTCAGTAGGAAGCAAAAGCTAATGGCGGAATTCCTGAGTTTGGGGATTCTCATTGATATAGTCGATGAAGATTGGATGAGAGACACCCTTCCCGAAGATGGTAACCCTCTTCTTTTGCCCTAATTTCTTTTCATTCATTTTGAGAGATACATGAACAAATTTTGCTTAATTTTTTTAAAATTTTTTGCAGATCTTCCATTACCACCGGTACTCGAAACCCGGACTGAGGACAATGAGGAACCCAGTATGCTTCTTTCTCTTTTGAGTACTTTTCTTCAAAAGCTTGCATTCTGAGTTGTATGCTCTTATCTTTATGATTTTGATGTGAATTTGGATTTTGATTTTCTGATCCCTGACTTAAAGTTAGTCTTAGTACATGAAGTTTTCTTTTTCTTGAGACTCATTGCAATGCTAGACATGAATTTTTTTTATTATTTTTTTTATTTTTTGGTTGTGAATAAACATTTCTGTTTGGTTTAATGTTGGACGAATCTTGGCTGGCTAAAACATTCTTTGCCAGAAGTAAACTTGTACAGGACAAAAGGTGGAGAACAATATATTATGCTATGAAAATTCTCTTTTCCTTTCTAAAAAGTAGTGTTAAAAAAAGTCGACTGTTTGCGCTAAGTTAGAATGAATATATGAGCTGTAGTTTGGATTAGAATTAGTGAACCATTTGTTTCTTTTTCTCATAATAACGGTTAGATATTTTCTTTCTTTTTTTCTTTTTTCCGCAATTTTGACCGGGAAAAGATACTTACCGTGTTTAGCTTAGAGTTATTGTTGATGTAAAGTACTTAATAGTCACTGCCTCAAAGTGCTAATGTTCCGGTTGGATATTAACTAGGTTGAAGCTCCAATGGGTGGAATGCCACTAAGCTTTTGCTGTACTGTTTGAGAAAATGGCTGCTTTAAGCCTCATTGAAATTCTTAGACTTGCAGTGTTATGAGAATTGAATGGTCTGATAAATGCTAGGTAAATGAATCCACTGGCCAGAATCTGAAATGGTATTGAGAGTTAGGTTGATTTATGTGTCAGTTCTGAAAGCAATGGCCATCCTCCACCTCCATTTTCAGTGTTGTCTAAGCAATAATATGAGTTTTGCCATTAAGTGCTGTGTTCTCTCTTGTTCTTATTCTCGGTAGTTTGAACCATCTTAAAAATAACCATACTTTTAGAGGACTTTTGTGTATATGTGCGTCCAAATATGATCATTAGACAAGTGCAGCTGCATCTTTTGTGGTTAAGCCACCTATAAGCTTCTATACTGATGAAGAGTATGCATTATTGCAATGTTATATGAAATTCTTGTTACTAAACTCAAACTTGGTTCTTATTATCATCAGATCAAGAGAACCAGCCAGTTGTTGATGACGTATGGCACGACCTTGCATTGGGAAATTAGCAAAGCTTCAGAATGAAGTCCAGGACTGGAGATTGCTTTGATTCACTTCTCACTTCTCACTTAGACATCAGTATGTTAGTAGATCTTCCTTTTCTGAAGAGGAATTGTTCCAAAATTTATCAGGTTTTGGATTTTAGAAACCTATTTTATATTGAGACAATGTAAAGAAGAAGCAAGCACAACTCTTTTTGCAAGTTGGATATGCTTATCCATCCATGTTATTATATAATGTTTTGGAAGAACATTATATCTGTGTTTTCCTGCATTTTTGCTTCATCAAATTTCCAAACAAGTGAAGATAGCCAGACTCCAGCCATTTTGGAATTTTCATTTGTGATAAACAATATGCAGATGCAAACAGATGTGTGCACAAAATAAAAAAGCGGTTTACAGGTTGGGTTTACCAACTATCTTTTCTGTGGTAATTTACGAACTAATGAATTTGTGGCAGTTTGTTTGGAGTTGACTCAAACTATTATTACAAAATTTTCACTTCTGCAACATAGTCCATCGCACCACTACCTGTTTAAACAGAATTTGACAAAGGGCTCACGACAAGAGCAGGAATTGCTGAAAGATCTAGATTATACAATTACTACGGCGGACAGCTGCAGAAATTCATAGATGTTATGTCAGCGAATTACTAGCGAATAAAAATTTCATTTCAGTTGCATCTAGTTGGCTTGAGAGGAGCTTGAACTAGAATAGCTCAGACTTTGCAAGTCGTGATGTTTGCTTGTATGTGCCTAGGCGAGAACTAAAATGCTAACGGCAGCAGAAAATCCAACTCTAAAATCACCTCGACCTTGTTCTCGGCCATTGCTTTATTCATTAAAAATGCCTGCTTGCTTACTCAGCTTGACAGGAGCTTGTATCGGAATGGCTAGTACTTGGCGAGCTGTGATGGCTGCTGCTTGTGTAAGCGTAAGCAAGAGCTGAAATCCCAATAGCAGCTAAAGCTCCTACGGTACTCCAAAACCACCTCTTCTGTCTTATCCGCCTCTGCTTTCGTGAAACCTCTGCACAATTTGACATTAGTTAAGTGTGACGTATAAACTCTACACACTGTTGTATCTGAAACTGTTTGGGAGGAACGAACGAAAAACTCGCATCCAGTTTGATAGCAAGTTAGAATCATGCATGCAGGGATGAAAAATTTAATCAAAACATTATTCCAAAAAACGCACATTTCCAGCAAAATGCCAGACCTGAAAATTCTAACATAAATGAACATAAAAATTCAGAAAGATGGTCGTATAATTAAGAAACAGACAAGCATACCTTTAATCTCTTGATTTCTCTGAGTCATCTCGTGATTTACAGCTTCATAGTATTTCAGTCTGTCACGCAGCCGAGATATTTCCTGGTCTTTAGATTTAAGAATTGCTTCCGCAGCTAGTTCAACTTCAGCTCGTGCTTCGGCTTTTCCCACTGCGTGGGTAACATATCTGTGGACAATGAGTGCTTGAGAGAAATCTTCCATTGAAGCTTCTTCTGACTGAATACCCCCACTTGAAATTAAAATTTTAGGCAACTTAATTCCAACTTCAGACAGCAGATCACTAATCTCTTGCCACTTACGACTCATTGCATTAAGCGCGTCCTCTGCTTCTTTGCGCCTTTCAATCTCCTCAAGGAGACTAAGCCTTAAAGATCGCAATTCAGACTCCAAATTTTGACCATTCACAGATGTAGTAGAAATGCCAAAGTCAGAGTTAAAATCTGTAGATGCAATAAAACAAACTAATTTATTAACATCAAAGATCACAAAGCGAATTGATATTCACCAATTTTTTCTTACTCCTTTTATATCAAACGTCATAGAAGCCAATTACTATACACTCACATAAACATAAAAGAAGAAAAACATTTATTACAGGCACGGATGGCATTAACAAGCTAAGCCGCGGAGCAAACAAGTATCAGGTAACATTATTAAATATAATCTGCAAAAATGTTTACTATGCCTGTTCTTTTCTAAAAGGCATTTCGCTTTTCCATAGTCCATAAATGGAATCAACGAAACGGACAAGAAAATTATAATTCAGTGTACTTGTCTGACTTTACACAAATAAAAGTCTTATACAAAGGACCATAGTACTTGATAAAAGTGTAATATTAGTAGGAGTAATAAAGGACTTTAATCGAGTGTATTTCTCACTTTCCCAAACGACAAAAACTTATATCCCTTTGCAAGCGTAGAGTTTTAATTTAAGAAAGAATCAAACACTACTGTATCCGGCAAGCCTCTTCCAAACCAATATGAAGAACCATGCATAGTTACAAAATTGTTTCAGATTCTTTATAATAAAAAAGTTTGCCTTATACACATGCTTCTCAAAGAAAAAGGACCGCAATCTGCTGAAGCATAGCTGCCACCAAACGTAATTAAGCAAACCATCGAACGTAATTAAGCAAACCAATCAGATTCGGACATCTATTCAGAGAATTGACAGCTGGTACATCCCAAGTTCCTACTTCTCATAATTACATCTTCCTTTAAAACCAAGAGTCCTCTCTAAATTTTCAAGCAATTACAATTTCACCAAGGAGGAATGTTTTCTCCAGACAAGAAAATTGATACAAACTCCTGACTAAAATCAGTTTCTGTTAGCAAGATAAATATAATGAAGCATCCGAAGAACATGGAATACAACTAAAACAGAGAAACAATTACGAACACAGAATTAGTATGAAGCTGAAAAAAGTACCTTCAATTGCATCAAAGAACTCCCCAGGGGTCGACACAAAACTCCGGCTATCAAACCGCCTACTGGAGCCATTTTCACTTCCTATACTCATTGAATCAAACCGCGAATCCAGAAACTCCTCCTCCTTATCCGCTGCTGCCTCCCCTTTATGCACAGACAATTCCTCCGCAGCACCACCGGAAAAATTGTCTTCCACCACATCCCTCGACGCAACAGCCACCGCCGCCTCCTTCTCCCCCTCAACCAAACCAGCTCCCTCCGGCTTATCTTTCTCCTTCTCCTCGAGTCCATCACTATCAGCCTTCCGGTTCCCAAACACTCCGCTTCCCCAGCCCCGGCGCTTATGGTTAACAACATACGGAGAAGGCGACATAGGGTCGGTCACCGTGTCCGGAATAGGCGCAGGCTCCGGAGTAGCATAAAGCGACGGAGATATGTAGACGTGTCTGCCGGAAGACGGAGGCTGCACGGCGGGAGCAGCATCCCTGGCTTGGCGCGGCGGCGAAACATTCAACGGCTTCTTGTAGGAATCTCGAACACGCGGTTGGACCAAATTCTCTAGCTCGATAGCTGAATAAGACGGCATGTTTCGGTAGGTATAGAGAGAAGATTGGTGGGGAAATTGGGGGAATCAAAAAGTTAGGGTTTGAAATTGATGGATCATTGGAAGAGATTTGGAGGGAAATATAGAGGGAAGAAACGGGAGGAGGATTTCGGAAGGCGAGACGACAAAAAAAGTGGTCTTCTGTTGGGTTTTGGGCGAAACTTCATAGGTTTTGGTTATTTTCCCTTTCTTTTTCTCTTTTTCTTTTAAATAAATTATTCGGATTACTGCTCTGGTCGTGCGCCATAGATGACGTTTAAATTTTTATAGGAAAGAATCTTGTCTTGTTCAACACGATTTTCTTCTATTTATTTTTTCTTCTTTTTTTTTACAAAAAGAAAAGTCTTGTTCAACAAGGTATGAAAAATAATTTCTCTATTTATTATTTTGTGAAATAATCACATTGACCAAGTACTTTTTTGTTTTTTTCTTTTTTTCTTTTTTTCTTTTTCTACTGATATATTTGTGTAACATTCCTCTTATAGTATAATCAAAATTTAACATTCCTTTCCTTCTGTAATTTTTTTTTTTAAAAAATTCTTGAAGATAGCCATGATTTCAGAATCTTAAAATTAATTTGTAATGTGTATGTGTATTAATTAAAAATCTCCAATAAATTGTCATAGTCATCTAGTTTGTCACTTTCAAGTTCAAAAACCAAAGCAAATTGAATTCTTCTAAGCTATCTTCAGAAACCATAGTAAGACGAGAAATAAGGAATCCCCGTTTTCCAACTCCGAAATTTGTTCCCAACTGAATTCCTCAACACTGTCAACGCCGGCCGGGTTCTGTGTTTCCCTCTTGACGAGTTTCCGATCCATACACGATAATGACACTCTACTAGCAATAAGTCACCATTAGAAGCTTCCACCAGGCAAGGGAGCCACAAAGGAGTCCTATCATCTCCAGGTACAATGATTGTGGGAACTAACTGATCATCATCATGATTACTACTTCCGCAATCAAAAGCAACAACCCGACCATTCTCGTTCAGGCCATACAACAATCCGTTGTGAAATCTAATGCCCCGAAACAGATTACCAGGTAAAAACTTTGTTCACTTTTTTAAAGTCTAAACGTAACTTATCACGTAGTCGATCACCGTGGTCAAAATTACTTAGTGCACCGACCACGAAATCATTCGGATTTGTTGTAGGATCGCAAGACAAAGTTACTTTCCAGTAACCAACACGTGTATCCTTAGGGATTTCGGTGATCTTTTCAGTACACGGATTAAGAAGTTCCAACGAATCACGACGATGCCGACGAAGCCGATTGTACATACTACTGATTAACCAACCACGAGAGGAGCGACGTAGCGGACCCGGGTAACGAACGTCGTGATTGTATACTTTAGTTTCCTCGATGCTGTACAGTTTGCCAACCAGCTGAGATCCGATGGGTAAACTTTCCTGGTATTGAGACTTAACTAGAAGTACGAGTGGTGCCTGTGCATGCATTGTTGCTTGTCGTTCAGGTTTTTGTCGCATGGCTACTGTACGGAACGATTTACAAACCCTTCCTAATTGAATGTAAGCGGAAGGATCCAACAATTTACGCAGTATTCCATCCCAAAGATCTTCAGGAAGATCACTCCAACTACTGAGGATTTGAGACGTCCACGACGACGACGTCGTCCAATCCAAACAACTTCGTCCATGAAGAAGCACCTAATAACCTCTATTAAATAATATTTTTCTTCGGTCTTAACTAGGGATTAATACAAAAAATAAAAAAACTCAATTAATTTATAAGATAATAATTTTTCAAGAATCTCATATGTAAATATAAGTCCCACAATTTTATAAATTAATAAATACTTAAAATAATAAATTAGATTTTAAGATTAACATAAATTTTAACTTCAATATATTTGTTTATGTTTGAAATTTGCACATTTTTTCCACTAAAAAGATTATAATGTTGTGGCTAGGACTGCAACGGACTTTTCTTATATAAAAATAACATTTTTTTTTTGTATTTTCTTACTAATAGGCTTGAAAAAAACTCTTTAAATTAATAAAATATTAATTTATTCATAAATTAATAACTCTATAAATTAATAAATTTCTAGAGGCTCAAGTGTATTAATTTAGAGAGGTTTTACTGTATATCCGTGATTCCAAAGATTTTGGTTTCCTATCTAGAACACAACAATAACCAATCCCCGGGTAGTGTAATATTTAATGGTATTATTGGGTGGTGTAATTTTCAAATACTGTAGTTGGCAGCGATTTTTGGCTTTGATAGCTCGGAAAAGTTTTTGGATAACAATTCACTTCAGATCGATTTGTGCGGCATCACGATACTTTTGTGTTACACTATATATGTAACACTAGTAATAAATGATGTGGACTAATTTCAGTGGAATAGAGTCTCCTATATTCAGAAATGTGATTGAATAAATAATAAGCAAGGAGGGGATTATCATCATAGCTATGGAACGTAAAAGTGGTAAACAATTATTAATGAAAGAACCTCGAGCCGAGATACCTCATTAAACCTACAAATAATCCTTAAACCTAATAATAAATGCTGTAAAATCCCGACTTTGAATAAATTGAATGCTGGAATCTATCCGAAACAGTTACCGAAAATGAATAATGTGAGATTTTTTTTTGCAATTTGGTCCAACCAAAAACAATGTTAGCTCTCGGCTATATGAATTCCAGAGTATCTGAACTTTGTGACATCGAAGTAAGAAATTACAAACAAAGCTGTCAGTGTTCTACAAGAAGCTCTCTACACAAGAAAGGCCGAGAGAACTACACTAGCGAGTTACCAAAACAAAATATATGGGCACAAAATTGCACAAAAAAGAATGGTAAAGCGCAGATCAAGCTGCCCTCATAACCAACTGCGACGTAAAACATGGACTGTAAAAGCATAAAAGTTTATACAACAGACTGTATGAATGTGCTGTACAGGAGTAATCTCGGAAGGGAAAACTGGTCAAATCAGGAGAAATCAATCATTAGAAGTTCAGAATTAACAGTGGTACCCGGATTATTTTGTTGTACGGGAGCAACGTCCACCGATGGACTACCCTTAGCTGCTAAAGGTTCAATATCCTGTTTTGCACTGGCATCTTCACCTCCTGCTGATGGTGGTACAGGGCTTTGGTCATCTGTAGCTTTATCATTTGATGAATCTGCAGGCACCTGGGTACTTGACTCCTCCGGAACTGAAGCGTTCGATTCAGATGGGGCTGCCCCTGTCTCAGCAGGTTGAAGACTAGATGCTTCTGTCGAGGGTTTACCCGATTGTGACGAAATTGAAGCACTGGAATCAGACTTGGGCAGAGCACCTGCTTCGGGAGGGATACCTGATTGTGATGATATTGAGGCACTTGAATCAGATTTGGGCAGAGCACCAGCTTCAGATGTGATTTGATCCCCTGATCCTGATTGAGCTGATGCATTTTTCGCAGCACCAATGGGTCCTTCTAGAAGCAATGGTTTGCCAGCCTGTTGCTTTGAACCTTGTGCTATTTGAGGCGGTTTGACCTGACCAGGGTTGGGACCATACAAGGATGCCATTCCTGGAGGCAGGATTTCAATTGGAGATTTCTTGGCTGCATCCTGCAGACTTGTGAATTTGGGTTCCTCGAGTGAAGCCAAAAATGCAGAAGCAGCATCTTGTTTCACAGAAGGAGTGTGTTCCATCTCCTTTTGCAGTACCTTATTCCATTCCTGAACCAAGCTCCTCAATGAAGGTCGTCCATGAGCCTGTAAATATTTATGCAGGTCAGAATGGGCACTAAATCCAAGAAGAAAAAGATAGCTACCACAGAAAAGAAATTTTTACATGAGCATGGAGCACAGCTTCAGCAAGCATCCCAGTTTCTTTCCATGCTTTCTCCATGAGTGTGTTGTCTCCCAAAACGGCACCAGCAAATGCAGCTTCCCTTCCAGCACCCACTGATACTAGGTCATTTACCAAATTCTGCAAGGATGATTGCATACTCTCAAAGGGAGATAGATAAAAAGACCTTAAGATTCGTAGATTTCAAGACATCGAGTATCTACATCAATGAAAATCTCAACAGAAATCACAAAGGTTATAAAGCCCCCATCTTTAAACATGCCTGCCAAAGTATCATCCTCATAGTTCAAATGAATACTGATATCCGATCCAATCAAAATAATCAAAGGATCTGTGGAAGTTATGTCTCCGAATGTGGTTCTATGATTTCTATTGCCAGAACGTACTTCTCAATGTAAAAGCTTCAAATTCTGCATCATTAGCTTCCCAGGCAAATCTAGAGACGTTCCTTAATGCATCAGATAATTACTTAACTTACTGCAATTGATGAAACACATTTCTAAGACTTGGAGAAAAGCAAGGTGGGTTTAGGTCGGAAATACAACAACAACAACATAACCGGTATATTTCCAACTCGGTTGGGGTCTGGGGGGTCAAGATGTACACAGCCTTACCCCTATATATCAATATAGAGAGGCTGTTTAAGTAGTACGACCCAAGATGCATTGCATCGCCGTTTAGGTCGGAAATATGACAACATAAACCAAGCTAAAAATGACACGGACCGTTTTTACCAGGTGCTAGAGATATCTTTTCACCAACACTTAGAAACAGACATTCTTACCTCGACAATAGGAGCTATATGGTTCAAGTTCAATAGCAACCACTTTATACTAAGAGTTTATATGAAATTACTGAATCCTAACTATACTAAATTTCTGGAAGATGTAAGAAAACTGAAACAACAACAACAAGAAGCAGCCTTTTTCCCACTAGGTGGGGTTGGCTAAATAAGAAAACTGGAAAGGAAAAAACACAGTTAGGATATCACAGTAGAAGCATGACAAGGACAGAAAAACAAAAACAACATACACTTAGCCTTGTCAACTCCCCATGATTTGCAAGCCGTAAAGCCAGTCCTCTCAACTCATGACCATGCAAAGCACCCTTCAAGGACCCAGCAGCAGCTAACCTCTTAAGAGCTTCACGGGCAATGTCCCCCTGTGCTGTTGCATCAGCAGCATCAATTAAGTCCAAAAATTCTCTTGCAAATTTAACGATTCCTTGTACAGCATCTACAACGTTTTCTTTCTTTGCAGTTAAATTCATGAGGTCATTCAAGTCCAGACCAAGAGTTTCTTGCCCTAAATCCCTGCTATTGCTCATCGTCAGTAGACACTGAAGAGCTCTTTTTAAATCATTGCTCTGCATGGCAAGATCGAATTCCAACCTCTTAGATATTCCCGGCAAATGAAGTGCTTCAGTAGCATAACCCATCCCAAGCATAAATTGAGCTAAATCATCATGATGTTCTCTGCCCAGCCTGGTAGCCCATTTGACTGCACTAACTGCATCTCCATAGGCCGCAAGACAACGGCAACGAATACCAGGATGGCCAAGAGATATTGCATGGGCACACATGTATCTATCAATCAGCCAAAGAACTCCATCACGGACACCAACAACTACAAGAGGACCGATGGGTCGCTTTTGCTCAGCTGGAAAACGTGTAACAGCTACAGCAACTCCACCACCACCAACAGCGACTTCATTGACTTTCCCATCCAGCTCCTTCATAAATGATGAGTCATCATTCTCAACTTTCGATTGTTTTGGCAAAGATAAAAATGGCGGCACGGATGGAGCATGCTGAAAAGAAGCCAGTCGCACAACTTGGAGCATTGGAGGTCTCAGTTTTACCCTCTCTTGTACAGTACTCTTCTGTGTATCAACGGTAATTAATGCCAATTCTCCATGCTCAGCGACAGCTCTAGCCTGTGCCTCTTTAAGTCGCATCTCTTCTTTTCGTTTCTTAGTTTCTATGTCAATTGGTGCAATACCAGCATCAACAAAAACACACTCTATGGTAGTTGGGGTGACAACAAATAACTGCCTGCGCTGCCAAACAGCCCCAGTAGCATGAGGTATTGCCACATCCCCCAAGTATCGGTACTGAGGTCGCAGAGAGGATATCACTATGTGTTGGTGATAGGCAAAAGCACAATACTCAACAGTCTGATCCCATGCAGTCCATTCAGGATGAGGGAGAAGATCACCCACTGGCTGGAAAGATTCCCAGCTGTATAATTGGAAGTTCATAGGAGCAGCTTCAGCCGAAGATCTTCGTGAAGAAAAACCATCATCTACAGAGCTGAAAGAAGAAACCCCACTGCTAGCAAAGCCTGAAAGGGGCATGGACTGAATTGTAGAAATTGCGGTGGCAGCACCTGGACTAATCCTACGAGATGTACGGTAGGCAACACCGAGAAGTGCACCCCCGTGCAAACCGATTACTGGTTCACTGCGACTACCAACAGACCTCATTAATATATTTGATGTCCCATCATCCAAAAGTATGCGAACTTGAACACTGGCAGATGATGCGGCTGAAGCCGCGGCTGCTGCTGCTTGTGCTGCGGCAACAGCTGCTTCCTTTGCTTTTCTCGAAGAACCTTTCGGAATGACTGGCATTCTAGGAGCCACAGCAGACTCCAGCAAAGCAAATCGATCTCGGCAAGTGTCCCAAGCTAAAAGCCTTGCACTGCCTGAATCAACGATGGACCAGTCACTGACCTTGTAGATGGAGAAGTAAGGAATATCAGGCCACACAATCCCCACGTACCTGGAATTGATAACATCAAAAGGAAGCTGAATAAACAGAATGAAAGAGTACAATTTTGAAACAGATGCAACAAGCTATGGTACTGTGATGAGCGATTAAATGCAGGAGCATTCACCACAACAAACCCACGAGAAGGAAAAAAACAAATGAACATAATTTGAAGGCTCAAAGATTTGATAGGATCTATTCACACACGTAATTAAGTCTCTCAATGAAGTTCAACAACAAAGAAAGACTGTAGCAGACATACTTCCCCGAACTGCTCACTGAGAGAACTGAGTACGAATCATGTGGAACAGGAGTACTAATATGTTTCTTCAATTGCTTAACATGCAGTTGTTCAGGTGCATCACCCCTGATCCTTCCCGCGTCGGTTAAGGAACCATTGCTCCCAAGAGATGGGTTCGCAGTATTAGATAACTGAAATTGTAGTAGTTTCAATTCCCGCTCAATCACATATACAGCAGCATGTTCTCGGCTTTCTGGAGGCGTTGGCAAGGGAGCTACAGGTGGAAGAGACCTTGGGTCAAATTCACAGACTATTATACCCAAGTTGGTTCCAGTGGCAACAAGATGAGGTTGCAGTGGATGTGCAACCATAGAATAGACCTACATGAGCAATGGCATGAGAAAGTACTTCATTAGCTGTCAATATGAAAATTATCAACAAACATAATTTGGTAATGAATTCTGTTAAGTCTACTCATCTATTTTTCAGCTTAAATTGAACAACGGATGGATTTGCTATTAAGCATGCGGTTCAATAGAATACTACAAACATACCCTTAACTTTTTATGAGATGCAAGTAATTGTGGAGGTACTAGTGAGGAAAGTTCACATAATGGCCTTGTTAGAGCTGAGTAAGTTGGGTGCTCGATAGCCCTGCAGAAACGGTCGAAAGGAGCATCAGAATTCTGCTATGCAAAATATTTTGTTATCCTCCCATAGGAAGTGAATAATTGCCTCTCCTAATCAGGTTTAAAAAAGTTTTAAGCATGTATAACTAAAACATAAATAGATAGTAAATAAATAACAGTTCATATAGCAGACAGAATACACGCATACCATATATGTGAATCCTTAACACAGGTCAATATATCAAGGTTGGGAGCTCGAGGGTGGCACCAAGATGCAACACTATGACAGGCCAATTTTGAGACGGGTTTTATTCGTCGCAACTCCTGGGACAAATTTTACTACTGGTTTAAAAGAAGACAACATACCCGAAAACATACACGTAATAGAAAATAGTTAACGGGAAATAGGAACTGCAGTAGAACACCTTAAAAGACATTGTGTCCCAGATAGCTAAAGTTTTATCTGCACCAATTGTGATAAGCTGAGGTGCACTACCGATCACTCGAGAAAGCTCTATTGCAATAACCCCACCTTCATGGGCCTAAGAATTGTCAATGTTAAACTAATCAAACATAGTCTCCACAATAACCATTATATTCCACATAAGCATCATGAGAAATATCTGGTACTTCGACAGAAGGCATACTTTTAAGCTCAACTTTGGTACAAGTTCTCGTGAATCATGTCCATGGTCAGCACTCCAGAGAACAAGTAAACCATCATTGCCACCAGAGACCAATAGTGCCTGCATCCAAGTACACGGGAAGGAAACTTTCAGCAATAAGTACAAAGGAAAATCAGCTTTCAGCTCGCACATACAGAACATCAACCTCAAATGCCAGGAAAATATTGACTAAAGCTACCCCCATTTCTTATTCTTATCTCACAAAAAACTAGAATCACCATGGAATAAGGGAAAACCTATATCATCTATTTATAATAAGTTACAAGGTAGATTCATCTAATGGAACTACCTCGCCGGATGAAGCCATGAAAGTCATCAAACAAGAAATTGGTCCCTTATGACCTCCAGTATATCTACGAGCAAGCTGCAGACAGAAAACAAACAGCATGATAATTTGTTCGTTTTCCTATTAGCCAATGAAACTTGAGGATTTTTTGCATGGACAACCATCAAACTGGAGAAGGGAAAAAACAAACAATTCAGAGCAATGAGCTTAAAAAGTAGACCTTCCATGTTATCATTGAAAGAACTCTAATTACACCATCTGATCCACCAAAAGCCACCAGAGGCCCCTCATTAGCCGCAGATTTTGCTAGAAACTCCATACTGGCAAAAAAAAAATAAAAAAAAAGATAAAAAAAAATCAATACATCAGAAAAGGAACAAGCAGAACCTATGTGTGCCACATCTTCCTACAAGGACATCACACCAAAAGATGACCATCATAAAGAGCATTTTATGATATTAGGGAATGGAGATTTACCAGAATATGAATACAAATGACAAAAAAAGATACTGCTGGGGGAAATAAAAGTCCAACGGAGCAATTAAAGAACTATGATGTAAAGAAATGTAGGTTTACATAATAACGGTCATTGAAATACCACATATCTCATCTTTACTATCACTAAAACCACACACACAAGCTTAAGTAAACTTGCATTAGCAAAGGTCCATTTGAAGTTCACTTTAAACATCAATTGCATAAGCTCTTTCATGATCGTAAGAAGCTACCAAAGAGAACCAAGAAATCATTCCATTAGGTAAGAAAAATCTGTATATAAAATTAACAGAAATGAATATATGCAATATTTGAAGGAAACAGAAGATACAGGCATAGTATATTTTGAAGTAAATTTCAGCTTTTGGTCTACTGTATCACTTTTTTGGGTAACAAAACCTATAACATGGGAAATTTTACTACCTCCTAACTACAGTAAAACGGTGAAAAAGGATTTCCATCCCCAGAATCATCAGCATTAGCTAAAGTCAAGACATTACCAGAGAAGTGACTTGTTGTCAAGATCTTGCTTTGGTACATCACGACCACGCATAGTCACCAAATCGAGAAAAATGGCTTTGTTCTCACAACAAATTACAAGAAAGTGACGTCCTTTAGTTGAAGGAGCGGGAGAATTAAAGGCTGAAGTCACATTATTCACAGCAGAGGGAGCCTCAGCAGCAGCAGAGCGGTTGCGCCAAAGTTGCCAATATCGTACATCATCATCATAAAAGCTCACTTGCTTAACACTGCAACCATGTATTGAAAGCACTCAATCTTGACAAATAAAATAGAAAATCCATATTTGCCTAGTCGTGGATTGATTAATTACCTGCCGCCTCTGATTGCTTCAGTAGGTTTTCCTTTGGGCTCTGAGATACAAACAAATACACAAAGAAAAATATAAGTGATGTTATCAAAATATAAATGGAAGGCTCAAACATAGAGGAGGCTGTAAACATTCTTCGGGTTTTATGTGTTTAAGAAGAGCCAAACAAACGAATTTAGTGCAATCATTACAAAAGGAAAACAATAGTTCTGATGGAGAATGAATACTTGACACAAAAGTAAACAGGATGAAAAATTGCAATGTCAGTGCGCAGGAGAAAACATCTGGAAACATGCAAAGCACTTGATGGGTACAACAACAAGAATCGGCTCTTATTCCAATATACAGGGTAATAAAAATTTTAAATCCGAAAAAACATTCATATGGTTTCCACTTCTGAGCATTTGGCAAAGCAACTAAACAACTAGGTCGGCCTTGAATTTGGACAGTATTTTTTCCCGGAAAGCGACATCAAATCCGAATGGCCCTAAAAAGGATGATGCCAATGGCTTTGGACTAAATGATAATACTGCAGCACTAAATAACCCTTAGGACAGTCATGGTAAGCTCAAAACACTTCAAGCAAAATAAACCTAAGGAGAATCATGATATCGTCAAAACACTTGAAGTTAAGTAACCCTCAGGAGAATCTTGGTATCCTCAAATCACTTCAAGCTGAAATTTACTAGCAAAAAGGGAAGAAAACACATAGAGCCGCAACCCATCCATACGGACAAATACCTAAAGTCTTTCGGCAAAATGAAATTAACAACCTTAGCAACTGAAACTTGTTCTGGATGCCCAAACGGGTAAAATAAGAGAAATTTGCGGCATATATATATATATATATATATATCAAAATCTACAAATTAATTTAAAAAGTACCCGATTCTCCCTCGGCGAGCTTCTCCAGTTTAGCACCAACCAAACGCCTCTCGTCCACACCACCACCTTTCAGCTCATAGATCACCTAATCCAGAAAGATGTAAGAAGTTAATCTCAACTGAATAAACGTAACCATCCAACGAGGAAAAGTAAAATTCAAAGTGAACCGAGCTAAACGCATGAAATTCAACTAAACCCAAACAAAAAAGAGGTTTTCAAATTCAAAAGGCCAACCTGGCGGTGTTCCCAGTTCCACACGGACACATGATCGGATGCATCGGCGGTGACCAGCCAGGGATGGGTCGGGTGCATTTGGATCTTGACGATCTTGTCATTGGTGGGACGAAACGCCTTCAGCCGCAGCATTTTGCCCTAACTAAAACGGATAGAATTTCAAACAATGTCCAGCTTGTTCAAAGAGTATGGATCTGGGGAGGAGAATTTCTGGGCTGATAAAGGCAATTTCTAAGTGAAAATAAGAGGATCGGAACTCCAATCTTCTGCCCCCCGACAAGGAGCCTTCAATCAGCCCAATCTAAATTCGTAGGTGTTATTCAACAACTATTTCACTATCATATTTCATGAGAATTATGAAACTCAGGCAAGGGAAAAAAGCTTTATGAAAAAACACTCGTTTCAGTGAAGTATTATTTGGCAAAGGGCCGATTAGAGCAAAGAGAGATGGGGAAAAAATCAAATGGAAAAGAATTAAAAACAAATGGGGATAATTTTGATATATTGAAAGCTTTAAGGACTAAATATAGGAAAAAGAATAAGTTAAAGGATTAAATTAGTATTTTTCACTCTGAATTTATATAAATTGATATTCATTTTTCCTCTAGAATTATCTCGCCTGAATTTCTCGTCGGAGGTGTTTCTGAATTCAGAAGTTTGTGACGATGAAGCTCAGAATTCGATCGACTGAAACTAGAGAAACCCTAAGAATTGAAGTCCCTGATCAATGTTCTCTCCAACAACTGAAGGAGCGTCTCTCCCAGACGCTGTCCGGATCATCCAGTTCTGGGCCAATACCACCTGATTCGATTCGGTTGTCTCTGAACAAAGTAGATGAGATTCAGAGTTCTTCACCTGCCCAGGACATCCTTCAGTCCCTCGGCATAGCCTCCGGGGATTTAATCTACTACACCGTCATTTCCTCCGAAGCCCTAATTCCCAATTCCCAGGTAAGCAGTTCGATTGTTTCCCTTAATTCCGAAGTTAGGCTCAATTTAGGCCAGGAAAATCGACCAATGGAGTCGGATAGATCGGCCAATAAGAAGGAACATGTTTTAATAGAGCCGCAGAAACCAGATAATGCTGAGCCTAATTTACCATTGCAAGCCGATGATCAGTTGCAGAGCATGAACATAGATGATGCAAAGAGCGGAGAAGAATTAGCTGAGAATATGGAGATTGAGGGGGAGGATGGTGATGGGTCTGATGTGGAGATTGGGAGGAAATCGTTTTCTGTGCCTGGGTTTTTGAGGAAGGTGTTTACTGAGGAGTTGGGCCATGATGAAGATAGCGGCGGTGGCAAACATAAACTTTTGGTAACTGCTGTACATGCTGTTTTGTTGGAATCTGGTTTCATTGGGTTTGACATGGATTCAAAAACTGTAGTTGAAGGATTTCAATTTCGCAATGTTCGGCCAGGGTACGTCTATATGGGTTACACTCTCCCTGAGATTAATGAGAAAATTTCAAGTGATTTGGAGTGCCAGAATTATGCTTTTGAATTGAAGTTTTCCAGTGTAGGAAAGTTCATGAATGTCTATGGATGCTTACTAGGTCCTGGTTCTGTTAAACACTCAGTATGTCTTAATGAAGATAAGTTGGTATCTATCTTCAATGTTGTATGGGCTAATTGCGATTTGAAGGATGATATTTTAACAGCTGAAGGTGGGATTCTGGGGACTTCCCCTGAGAAAGAGGTATTCCAGTTTTGGAGGACAGTGAAAGATAATCTTGCATTGCCTTTGTTGATTGAGTTATATGAGAAATTTGGCTTTGGGCTCCCTCCTTGCTTTATGCGGCTGCATACTGATCTTCAAGTGAAGATCCTGGGGCTATTGCCTGGCGTTGACATGGCGAAAATCAGCTGTGTGTCGAAGGAATTGCGATACTTGGCATCAAGTGATGACCTTTGGAAGCAGAAGTGTGTAGAACAATTTGGTGATGAAATTAAGTCGGATGAAAGAGGCCATTGGAAGGAGAAGTTTGCAAGGTTGTGGGAAGGAAGGAAAAGGAGGAGATTGGCTTACAACAGATCAGTCTGTCTGCATAGGTTCCGCAATCCTCAACCTCCTCTTCCTTGGTTTCCTCGAAGGATCCCTGATCCTCAACCACCTTTTCCTTGGTTTCCTCGTTCGCGGAGAGGTGGACGTCCTGTAATTTTTGAGCATAATGATAGTTCTCCGGCTACGCATACTTTGTCCTTCTACTGAGATGCACGGGGTCAGGTACCAGTCATCAGTTTCCTTCACTCAGCAATCAGTGAATGTAGGGTTGTGTTTGTAAAAAGAATTTGTTCATCGTATAATCATCGGAGATTTTGATGTTTAGTTCTGTACAAGGGCATCTCTTTTTCTTGAGGAAATGTTGTTGGTTTTTGGCTGGATTAGAAGTTTGATAGGCAGTTTATATTTGTTCGACTGATAACGTTTTAGATTTATGAAGGGCTGCTGTTCGTACATTGCATTTGGGTCATTGGCTGTCTACTGACTGCACTTTGCTGTTCGTTGTAGTATCCTTTGAGCTTGGAATCAATAAAGACGAGCTTTCACCTTCAATTTTCTATTGCACATTTATTCCATTTCGCTTGAGTTGCGACCGCCTTTGAGATTAAGATCAGTTATCTGCCAAGTACATCTCCTTTCTACATTGATGTCTTGCGTTATTTAGTTCAATTTTCAGTTCGAGTACATTTGAAACTAGGGGTACTTCTACATTAGTGACATATATTCTCATTCTTCGATCTTAACTACTGCTTTGGGAATGATCTAGAAAGTGCTACTATGGTACACAAAGCAAGCTGAAAATGCTATAAAATATGAAGAGATTTAGCTTGTTAGACTTGTATGTTTTGTAATGTTAATGGTTGGTGTAATGGGGTTACAATGCAGAACTACTTTATTTCTGAAAAAAAAAGCCAATATGGTACATTTGATAAGGGACTGGTACTGGTAAGGAAGATTGTAAAAGAGGGATCGAAGTTTTCCAAGCTTTCCGGTGCAATTCACTTAGTATGTTTGGTATCCCCATTCAGATTCCATCTATGTCGGTTAGCCAAATGCATGCATAAAGAAAAATTCCATTGGCATACGAATTTGTGAGATTAATAGATTACAAAGAAATAAAGTATTTTGTCGTGATCGATTAATGGCTAGACCAGATGTCAAATAATAAAGTATTGTGTTTTAGCCATGGTTCAAGACATGAAAGAAATTGTCGGATTTAATGCTGGGCTAGTCAATGGGATCCGAGACTTACTGAGACGGATTGGGAGGTGGAACTCACAAGTGTTTTGGGAAGTTAATTTCGTGGCTGACTATTTGACATCATTAGCTACACAAGGACCGGATGGACTGCAAAACTTGACACTCCATCTTCAGGGGTGCAACCTTGGTTGAAACATGATCTAATAAAAGTTACTTATCCCCAAAATGTAATGAGTCGAAACTAAGCTTCATGCTTTCTTCTTTATAACAAAAAAATAAAAAATAAATAAAAAAAGTAATGCTTAGAGTGCTATATTAGTTTAATAACAATCTCAACATTGTATACACAATTTTTTCCAAAGTGCAAGAATTCACTTTATATTCATTGTGAATGAACGGAAAAAAGTAAGAGAACATTTGAATTATCATCTTCTCCGTGACAACAGTGGTTAATCCCCTTCGTTAAATTGTAGGCACTTCAATGGATAAGACAGTTGGCTAAAATATTTAAGATTGCTCCATGTCTATGCCAAGGTTCGAACCCTCGACTACTTTGGTTCTGTCGTTCATAAAATTTTCTTTTCAAAATTGTCTCTCATGTTTATTTCTTGGAAAAAGTCCATAGCTTTAGCCCATAATATTTTGAGAAAGTAATTTAGGCCAATCTTGCAGATCTGAGATTAAATTTCGGGCCTTCAGAAAAGGCCCCCGTCTTCTCCATCTCATTGAACGGCCAGTCCACATTAAAAAAAAATCATACAATCAAAACTCGCGCCCAGATTCACCTGCTTTACGGATTCGGGTTACCGGGTTTGGAGCTTATTGTTCACCATAGCCCTTCTTCGCCTTCGTCTTCTACTTTGCCCTATCCAGCTATTCCCAAATCGAAATCCCTAATTTCTCAATTGAACCCAAGTGAATTCATAAATTTTTCATCCTCAAACGCACTTGCCTTCTCCCCGCTGTATCTTCGAGCTGGTAATTGCAGTTCTAACTTCAATTGATCTGTGATTTTCTACTTCGCTCCTTCTGTAACTTTGTGTTTATATTATGCCCACGTTGTCCGTTGCTAGGGCTTCGAATCATGTAAAATTGTATGCTTATTCTTACTCGGATGTAGCTGCATGTTCCACCTTTAGCATATATTAGGGTTTGGGGACGAGAAAGGCGCGAATTTTGAAATTGAAGCAGAAGTGGGTATTTTGAAAGAGCGATTTTTTGTTTAGAATGGATACATATTGTTTCTAGTTAGCTCATTGCTGCACCTACTTGTTTAATTTTGCATTTGGTGTATTATAAGTTTTCTTGCTATCTAGTTTTGCCAATGTGCTTACGATTGACTGTGTTCTTTTTTATTTCTTTAGCTCCAGGTGAATATTTGATCCAATGCTGGGTATTTTTTGTGTGGTGAGAGACTAATGCTGCTGGCAATGGTTGTTCGGGAGTGACTGAAATTGAGTTTGTTTTGAATTGGCGATGAACGAAGTTGCTGCTTTGATATGAGTAGATTGTCTATTAGGCCGCGGCCGCTTGACTTTCACAAGAAACTCCCTGTTGTGAAATCTGTAAAGGACTTTGAGGATGATGAGACACCCACGAGTACTCGTAATGCTCAGATACTCCGTGTTGCTTCAGAGGCTGAGGCCGAGGTACCATTTCTCTTGCTTACTTAGGAAAGTAGTCAACGCGCGGCTAACTGATATTTATAGTTTTGTCTCCATGTTGTAATTGGCACCTAATCAATAACAAGAAAATAAACGGCTTCGCTAGTGAATTAGGCACAATTGGATTGTGAAAAAGGCTCCTAGAAATAAATGATTTTCTGGTTTATCTAGTCAACCTCCTGTTAGAAAAATTAATAATGATAATTTCACTAAAAAACATAAAACGAAAAGATAAAAAATTGATAACCTTAATATTGCTGTTGGTGTACAAAAAACCACAATATTTTCAATCCTTCTACCCAAGATGCAAGAAGAGTACGTCGCTGATAACTTTCACCTGTCAAGTGTCTCAGATGTGGTAAAAATATTATTGGCAATTTCGTATTTGAAGTTTTGGTTTAAGTGCTGATTGAAGTGATGTGGCCTTTAGTTTTGATTTCCTGGATCCTGAGAATCTCTTTCGTTGATTTTATGAATTACTTAGTTCAATTGTTTTCATGTTTTAAGTGATACCCTTTGTGATTTGTGCTGTTTATGTTTGTTGAGAAAAGAGAGTGGAATAATAGATTCATATATTTTTTCTTTTTTCCTTTTCATATCCTATTAAATGCTTTACAAGTGGATTTATTCTAACTATTGTTTTTTTGTATTAAATACTGCAATTGTCGTGACTCGGGTATCTAATTAGCGCATTTGTCGTGATCCTACTGATTTAATTAATCTGTTGCTGAGACCAATAGCATTGCATTTCCTTTTTTAAGTTTCCTTCAAATAATATTATTGCAGTTCAGTATCTAAGATCACTGAAATGTTAGCTATGTGATGCTGCTTGAGATCAATTGATTTCCTGGTAACTCAGTTATATCAAAAGATGTCATAAATGCTTGCTGGTAGCAGAGTACCTACGGCATTTTTACCATTCTTGGTGAATAACGAATAGTACTCTCCTTGGCTTTTTGTAGAAAGTGAACACCTCTGAGCTCTTTTGTCACGAATCCCATGGTTGAAATCAGCTATTGTTGTTAATTTGGTAATTTAAGTGATCTGAGTCTTGTAGATTATTTTTTAGCGTCAATTCCTGGGTTGCCTTTGAATATAATATTATAGTGGTTTGTAACTGATGATATGATTGTGAGCTATTTGATTTCGATCTTAAACCAAATGCTTTAGTTTTTATTTATGTCAAAAGTTTTATCCAAATGCTTTCTTGTGTCAGATTACCTACATCATTGTATGAAAGATTCCTGTTTTTCTTTTCTGTAGTTAGTGTTAGCAAAATGCATATGAGCTAACCTTTGGCCTTGGCCTTGCTGATGTGATTGGGCATCAGTTACTTGACTTGCTATAAATTCCGTTATACATCTTTTTTGAAATAAATTATGTCCTTTTAAGTTACGTCCATCTGACAATTATGTGGCTAGAAAAGGAAAATGAGGGTGCTTGTTATTATGGAAATAAGGCACAAATTTGAAGCAGATAATTTCTTATGTTATTTCTATCACTAATGTGTATATGCTTCAAAAAGTTCAAATCTAAAGAACAAAGGGGGTGTTCCCTTGACTTTCACCTCCATCACGAAGCTATGGTTTTTCCTGGTAATCCACATTTCAGTGACGTCCATAATACTCAGAGTTAAGCACCCTAAATCAGTTTGCCTAACTTGGTGATAAAATCTTTCAGAGTAAATTGCAATGGATTAACTGATATACAGTTTTCTCAACTGTGAATGTGGGCATTTCTTCCCCCCTTCAAACTGATGAAACATTACTGCTTGATGACAGTTTTATAGCTTGAAACAAATTTAGTATTTCATGAGGTACTTTGGTATGTCCAAATGGTCTTTATTTGAGTTGGTCATGGATGTACTAGGAGTCTATGGTTATGATTATATCATGATCAGTTGTGTTGATGAAAAATGTTGAACAAGTTAAAGAAACAATAGAGAGCAAGTATTCTTGGAATCTCATCTCAGATGAATGTGGGTATGTTCAAATTCATGTCTATGATGTTGGATATGGATCCATCAACGGATATGAACTTTGCTCAAAAGTTGAAGAAGATGATCACAGAATAATTAATGAAGGCTATGGGTATTGGGAAAAGAAAGCAGGAAAAGCAAAATTTGATGATTAGGAATAGCTTCAAGGTTTTATTGAGAAAAGACTTGGCTCTCATTGCATTTTGACAAGCTATATCTTTTCAATTGCTTGTTTGGTATGTTGGTATAAGAGCCAAGAAGCCTTTGTTATTATTATGCTTCTTGTTATCTGAGAATTTGTGTAGATGCATTAATATTATGGGAACGTGTTCATTCAGAAATTTATGGAATAATTGTGTTTGATCATAATGAAGTAATCAACTACGATATGTTTATACAAGTGTCCATCATCTCTGAATTTCAAGAGGAAAGGAAAAGGATGTTTGACAGATGTTCTCTGTTGTCTTTACATCTCTGGCCAGATTGATGTTGTGTGGTTTGCGATCATTAGTACATGTCTAGAGGTTAGGCCGCTTGGTAGGCCACTTAGAATTGATCGTTTTCCAAACACATATGTTCTTGCCCTCAGCATGCATGGCCTTCAAAATCTTGCTTTCTTTGGAAAAGGTTTTCTTACTTTGACATTGAAGGTTATCTGTGTAGATTTTGATATGGTTTGATTGTTTCTGTTTGTTGCTATGATAATGTTCTAGGGCATTGATTAGACGAATGCAGACCTTTTCTCTTAGCTATAAATGGCTTGATCATACTTGGAATTTGTATTCTTGATGAGAATTCTACCTTTAAGTTGTATTTGAGTTTGTGTAAAATTCTTCCTTTCAGGTACCACACGTTCCTACCAAGAAACTCGCTTCTGAAATACCTACGCCTCAGTATGTGGTTGTGGACACATACGAAAGAGACTATTCCCGCACTTTTGCTCAACCGACATCATACCTACGTGCCAGGGGAGGTTTGTGAATTGATTTATTTATGGGTCTGGATTTGGCATACTGTTGAAATGCTCTGCTGACACTTTGCATTAAATTTTAGCTCGAGCGGAGATTGGGGATTTCGTTGAGTATGATCTTGATAACGAGGATGAGGATTGGTTGCTAGAGTTTAACAGAGAACGGAAAACCCTGACACCTGAGAAGTAATTATATTGTTTAGATGCTTTCATGTCTACGTTTTTATGTGATTGAAATGAGAAATCTTTTTTGAGGATAAACTTCTTTTGCCTGTTTGATAGCAATTTTAAGCAATTATGCTGTCATCCATGCTTCAGCTTTTTCCAGTTTTCCTTTCCCAGGCTTTACTTTGCCTTATTGCTTTTACTTCAAGATTTTTGCTTATGCACTTGTTGTGTACTATGTTTGTAAAATAGAATTCTGCTCTCTGAATTGTTCTTATATGTGAACAACGCTGGACGGGCAGACATGATTGTTTTGTGCCTTTGATTGTGGATATTCACAATTCTCCTTGATTGAAATTCTTTTCTGAAAACGAATAGATATATCATCTCAAAGACATTTGTGTAGATGGAGATTGGTAGTTTATTATTGAGGAGCCGTTTATATTTTATGTGCTACTGAATTGGCTTTTCACTTATGTTTGTAATATTTGTTTCTATTTTGTATGCAAATAGTCAAAAGAATTTCTAAAGAGCTACTCTATGCTCCATTTCTAAAGAGCTACTCAATACCCAAAAGAGCTACTCTATGCTCCATTTCTAAAGAATTTTTCTGGTGTATAGGAGTGTACTTTGTTAAATAGTTTCTTTCTCAGTTGGCAACTGTTGATTAAATTGCTGCTTCTACCTTTTGTTCATACTCATTTTGCTCTCTTTCTCCTGCAGGCTGGAGATCATTCTTTTTAAATTGGAGGTTTCAGACCATAAGGCTCGGGAAAGAGCAGGAGTTATTACACCTACTCTGGGCCCGCCAGTTCCCGTGCTTCTGACTTTCGATGCTGCTGTTGAGGTGATAACTCAAATTTTTTCTTACTTCTTCCTTCAATTTGTCCGTTGTCCTTCTGAACACATTACTAATTAATGTGACAATGTAAATCTCAGTACTGAAGAAGTGTTGGTCCACTACTGTAGTCGGGGAAAACTCTAGCATTCTTTTTTAAGTAACAATGTGTGTTGGATTTTTTGATGTTTATGTCAATTTTCTCTTTTTATTGTTTAACTTTGAAAATTCGGAACTGTTCTCAATTTTAAAGTTACTTTTGCCTGAGGATGAGCACTTGCTGTCAAATATTCTGCCAATTGAATGAGACACCACATGTCCATATTAAATAGCTCAAGAGAATTTGTGATCCTGGTGTTCTATATGAGGGCGGCATAATGCTAAAGATTAATTATGACTGCTCATTTGTCTCTCCTCCACCCCCTCCCCTCCTTTTATTTGGTTCAGATACATGAGGTCACTTCGTTTTTGAATCTTTTTTTTCCCCTGTAATTTTATTGATGACCTTTCTCTCAGCTCTAACTGCTTATGTCCATTGGCTCTGCAGGCACTGCAATCTCTTTCAATTAAATACGGAGTTTTCCAGTCTATTTACAATTACTGGAAAGAAAAAGTATGTGCCACCCTGTTCAGTCTCCTTTCATATGTGTATGCATTCTGGTTATGGTTTGAGAAAGTTCTTGATTCAAACTTCTCAATGGATGAATTAGTGGCACAAGGAAAATCTAACAAAAGCATAAATGTTTAGGGGTTTTTTTTTTTTTTTTTGATTGGAAGTGGGTAGAATTTTATGAAATTCATCCGGTAAGATGTACCTTCTTGATCACGTCTAGGGTAAATTTCAAGAGTCGGTAAAAATTGAGGATTTCACTAAAAACCCTTGACCGATATTTTGGTAGGATCTAATGTAATCGGGCATGTTAGATGATGATGTCCAGAGTAAGTGCTAGAGTCAGTAAAAATTCTGATGATTTCACAATTAATTCGCGTTTCTCCCACGCCTCTATTTGTTTTACTGCTATCTGATTTGTCATTTTCCTGCTGTTTCTGTTTCTTGCAGCGAGAACGATGGCAAAAGCCTATTCTACGGCGTTTACAGGTTTGTGCTAATACTTAAAAAGTTAAGGAAGTTTTTCTTCAGACAAAATGCATCTTTTTCATTCTTCTTCCTGATTTGTATTTCCTAGTTTGGACCTGGGAGAGTTTGGGTCATTACCTAGAAACTTTTGGTTGCAACAGTGATGTGTCTTTGAACTGCATCCTGGATTCTTTTGTGGCTGTTGCATAATGCAACTTAAATCACTTCTCGCTGACTGCACGTGTAGTGGTCATTTTTTCCTTGTTGGATGGTAGCTTTGATTGTTTTGATGAATGAGCCTCATTTGTGAGCAAACTTTGTTCATAGATGATTATCTGGGTCTCTGTTGCTAGCATATTTGGTTACAGGCAGTAGAACAATTTTTTATGGAGAGGGATCTAGACCTGCCGTTGTTTTCTTCTTTCTGTCTGAATTTGTAGTATTGGACATATTGTTCATAATACATGTACAATTTATTTGCAATTTATTTTTTCTTTCAAAAACTCTAAATTGGAGTTTTCGAGGAGGCTCAGCCTTGAAATGATTGGATATAACTTCATCTAAAAGCTTTGCTCAGAGCTCTTAGTTTTGGTGGTTGTTTTTATAGTTTTAGTTTTCCATGTGCTTGATTCTTTATTTATTGACTGCTCTTTGCTTCCTTTTGCACTACAGCCACCACCTCCAGTAAATGACACCAATCCTTACAATGTGTTTAGGCCTAGGGAAAGACCAAATAGATTGCACACTCGGCGGGTAAGTCATCTTCTCTTGAGACATTTGAAACATCTCACCGGGTTATATCAATTTTGAGCTCTCCGGCAAGGCTCTGATACTTTAATATTTAACAAATGGCATTTTGTGTAATTTCTTAGTAGTGTTTGTTGATTTTTCCTTCAGATGCAAAGGAGGGAAAACAATGTGCAGTCATTTGAAAAGCTTCGCCAGGTGAGCCGCCCGATCTCTAGTTTGAACCTGTCCGTGGGCTGTGTTCTTTACCCTTAATTTTTTTTCCCCATGTTCTTCCATGTGGATGTAAAGGTTTTGCTGTGTCTTTTTTGAATTGTGATTTCAACTGTACTTTTTACGTTAATCCAACTTGTTGACTTTGTGTCAATTATGAAGATTTGTGTAGAGGTGCTGGCATAAGCCTTGCTATAATAGACATTTCTGTTGTTGCTACATTGCTTTTGCAATTTAGGTTAGACATTAGGAATAACGGGTAATAAAATTTTATTATTATTGCTTGTCACTTATCTAAAAGGGTTAGTAAACTATCAGAGTACATCGAGTTTTGAACTATTTTTTGACCATAACAGATCCCCTTAGGTCAATCACTTTAGAGATTCTGGTTTTATATTGATATTCCTTTATTGAGCTGAATTGAAATGCAATAATGGAATGATATCTTTTTGTAATAATTTGTATTTGAGCATTATTTTTATCTTACGACAATTATCTTATTCAAATATTTCAAGTTAAGTCTTCTATGCCACTCACTCCAGGTCAGACGAAATCTTGAACAAGCAAAGACCATACTAGAGGCTTTGGTTAAGGTATATTTCTACATATTGACTTTTAAGATGGTTGCGAATTGGTGTGTATGAACTGATGTTTACTGCTTGAATATCATGGTGGTAATATACTGAACTTGATGTTGTTTAGAGAGAAGAGAAGAAAAGGGATGTTATGGAGAGTGAGGTTGCCCTTCAACGGATTCAAATGAAGTACAAGGTATCACTGGATCTCCATGTTTAAATGTACAAATCAAATGTATCAAATGCTAGTAACGTAAATGGTTATTTTGCTGGAGAACCATATGCATTGTAGCTTGGAAAATGCATGCTTACAGAGACAAGATGCTTGTGTGGTTTTATAGTTTTATCAGCTCTGTTGTTGCTAGTTGTTGAAATTATTGTATTTATTGAATCAACCAACTGATTTGGAGTTGCATTCATCTCCAGAATGAAACCGGCCTTCTTGAAGACAGTTTGGCCTTACCTGGATTGCCATCATTCCCCAGCAAGGTGGTTTCAAGTGAAGAGGAATTTGTGGATTCTGATGATGTTGCTAATAGCCGTCCTCGCATGCGGCCTGCAGCTTTACAGCATCCTTCCTTTGTGGACTCAAAGCTGGGAATGGCTTCTGCAGTAAATATGAGGCGAGAGTTTAAACGGCCAAATGGATGGCTAAATAAACTGGTATCAATGGAGCAATTTAACTTGTCATTTTTATTTGTTACAGTGTTTGTGGATACTTGCTTCCTTTTTTTAAAAAAAGTGTCTATGTATTTAAGCAAAGTCTTCTTGTTTTCCCCCCTTTTTGGATCAAATGCAGGATCCGGATGAGCCAGTTATGCTGTTTACCAAGCCACTAGTTCCTGAAAAGCTGGTTGCTGCTGGCATTACTCCACCATCAGCTTCTTCACTACCAAACAATGAATCGACACCATTACCTACATTTCGGGGAAGGATGGGACGTGGTGGTAGAATTGTGTTTGACCGTTGTAATCCGCTTATGCTTACTCCTCCTGACTGTGGTGAATTTAACTATGTACCACCAAACCCCCGCCAATCTGTAAATCTTTGACGTTTTCATTTGCAGCCAGTCCTTCACCAATGTGGTATTTATTTGACAATGAGCGATATTTGTGAGAACCGTCCAGACTTTAGTGTCTTTCAGATCCCATTAGTAGAGCACTTGATGCATAGGATAGTCAGTCTTATCGCTCTGCCAATTGTAAAATTATCTTTGTGAGGCTTTGAAGAGGGAAGAATATCCCCTCAGCTCTCTGCTCTCTTTCAGTAGCATAGGCTATAGGGTAATTTAGTTAGCAAGATAGCTTAAGTGCCTGCAATGACAACATTTTGACCCGTATGTGTATGCTCCTGTTGTAAATTGAATGTTGAACTCTCAAAAGACAATAAGAATAGAGATATCATAGGGCAGTTCCAAACTTGTGTAAGTTCCTCCTCCTGGCAAACTTCTTTGGTTTTAATTTTTTTTGCGCTGATCATTCTCTCGATCTTCATAGTTTCACACATACTCTTTTTGTTCTTGATTGTTGATTCTTGTTTTTACTTATGGTTATAGATTGTCTTCTGATTATATCGTTGTAAAGTTCTGACTAGATATTACTGTAAATTGCTCTTTAAGCAACTCAAAAACAAGGCTTCAAATTGCTCGAGCTACTACTGTTTGAAAGAAGACTTAAACAAGTGTAGTTTCACACTCTCTATCCATTTTTATTTTTTTTATTTTCAATGGGAAAATGATCCTGGAACAGGATATGCAGGATGTTTGTTCTTTGCTTGCCGACTGGTCCTGGCTAACATTTTCTTCAGTTGGAAATATTCTTTGCCTCAAAATGGTCTTTTTTTTTTGTTGCTATGATTCACGTTATGCAAACAATGAAATTCTATTCAATGATTCAGCGTATAAATCATACATATTTGGCTTGCATTGATGATCATCTCCATCATATTTCATACATGTCATTTTCATTGATACAATTTACTGAACAAAAAGATCGATTCTAGCTAACTAAGCTAGACATGGCTACGGAGGAGCCGGGTCGGTCCATGGGGTATACTCCGACATGGGTTGTGACCGTCGTCTGCTTTGTCATTGTTCTTTTGTCATTCATGGCCGAACGAGGTCTTCATCGACTAGGCAAGGTATCCGAGTTCCGTCTTCATCGAAATTTGCATCATTGATTTGCTGATCTTACAGAACTTGAATGGATTTGACTGACTTCTTTTTTTTGCATTTTGTTATGGTTGAAAAATTGTTAGTTCTTCAAGCGTAAGAAGCAAGACTCCTTGTATGATGCCTTAGAGAAGGTCAAGGAAGGTAAGTTGATTTGATCGATATTATTGTTTCCGTCTTAAAATAAGAGTTCTATGTATCTACTGAATTAATATAATTCGACAAATATGACTATTACTTTGAGACGTATGTAATTGTTGATACGAATTTATTTGTTAATTTTTTTGTTGACTGTGATTGAAAATGTGTAGAGTTGATGCTATTGGGGTTTATTTCATTACTATTGACGGTATTCCAAGGATCAATTAGCAATATATGCATCCCTGTTAGTGCTGCAAGTGTAATGCTTCCATGTAAGCTTCCAAACGATCGAAGCCTTTCCTCTGGTGGTGGTTCTGGTCATCTTAGCACGGTAGATTATATCAACAGAAGGAGACTTTTGGCAACTGAAGACAATAGCATGGAAAAATGTGCACGTAAGGTATAATTCTTTTCTTTTCGTGAAATGGGAATACTAATTAAATTAAAACATAACGTAACATTCTTTCAGTCCTAAAATAATTATTTTATTTAGATGTTCAATTTTAGTACTCCTTCTCTCACAATAAACAGTCCACATTGTAGTATGTGAAAATTAGGTTTAAAAAGAGGTACAAATTCACAAATTGTAATGTGCATTATGTTTCTGGGACAAAACGAATATAATTCTGACTGAACAAAGGATTAAGGAAAATTGTGTTATTGATGATGATGCACAGGGAATGTTACCACTGTTATCACTGGAGGCACTCCACCAACTGCACATTTTCATCTTTGTACTGGCTGTGGTTCATGTCATCTTCTGTGTTTCCACCATGCTTCTGGGAGGACTGAAGGTATACATATAATTTACATTTTTTTTAGAATCTCGCACGTACGAAATGGATGCTAGAGACCTCCTCTGAGAGTAACAAATGCATATGGTTTTGTCATATATATTATATATTGAGAGTAGTAAATGAAGTTGATCACCACCGACTTTGTAACAAATGCAGATTAGTCAGTGGAAGCATTGGGAGAATTCGATTAGAAATGAGATCACCAAAGCACCAAATGGTAATAAGTGACATTATTTTGTAAGGAACAAAATTAATTAATTAGGGCTAGTTTCAATGATATTTTTATGGAATTAATATTAGTACATATTAATTTTTTTTCCCCTTCCCTAATCGAATAGCTCTTGCAGCCCATCATTCGATTCATATACACCATCGAATATTCACCGAGAGAGCTGGCAGATATTGGAGAAAGTTTAGAGTTGTAAGCTGGACGGTAAGCTTTCTTTATAACCCACTGACCTGTAATTTTAATTTCTTAAACTACGTTCATAAAACTCGTTTTTTATTTAAATGAAACACGATTGATACACTCGATAATTCGTCGCAGGTGGCATTCTTCAAACAGTTTTATGGTTCAGTCACCAAGTCTGACTACATTGCCTTACGAACCGGATTTATTCGTGTACCAGTTCCCCTCATTTTCAATTATTCAAATTGGTTTAACTAATTCAAGTAACTTTTCTCTAACCCTAATTTGTTTACTTAATTTTAGGCCCACTGTCCATCAATGCCTGATTTTAATTTTCATGATTATATGCTGAGGACCCTCGAACAAGATTTCAAGAAAATAGTTGGTATAAGGTGAAATATTATATATAGTGTCTTCTTGAAGTAAATTTTTAATCTTTGCTTAGATCAAATTTTATTATAATTAATTAATTAATAATATTGATAGTTCATCTTGAACAGCTGGTACTTGTGGATCTTTGTCATGATCTTTTTGCTGCTGAATTTAGCAGGTACATCATTAAGTCAACAAATTAATTTTTATTGAGTTATGTTGCTAGTTAACCAGCAATTAGAAAGCATATGAAACACCTTTTTAACCATAAATTCCATGGTAAAAAATTGTTGTTGCAGGATGGCATTCATACTTTTGGCTATCATTTTTACCTTTAATAGTAAGTGATTAAACAACCTCTTTAGCTTATGATTCATATATCCATATATTATTATAAATTTTCATTATTTCTTTTACTTATCAATTTTTTAAAAAGAAAATAATTAAGTTGGTGAAATTAATTATATGTTTGAAACTGCAGCTACTACTACTTGTGGGAGCAAAATTGGAACACATAATTACAAAATTAGCAAAAGAGTATGTAGAAAGTAGTGAAAGAGGGGGAGGAGGAAGAGGAGGCGATGCTAATAATACACATGTGAAGCCCTCTGATGAGCTATTTTGGTTTCATAGACCAGCTCTTGTTCTCTACCTGATTCACTTCATACTCTTCCAAAATTCCTTTGAGATGGCTTTTCTCTTCTGGGTTTGGGTAAGCATTATTCACATATAAAATACTCTTTCTTTTCGTCCCAAAATAAGATTATTGAATTAAAACAATGTATTTAACAGGCTGAACTCTTATCTTGAATGTTTTGTTTTTTACTTTGGCAGAGCACTTATGGATTCAAGTCATGCATTATGGAAGATTTAGGTTTCATCATTCCAAGACTTGTTGTGGGGTAAACAATTACTTTGGCATACCTCTATTTATTTATTTATTTATTTTTAAAAAAATCATATTGGTCCTCAAAAAGTCATGATAAATTAAGGGAACAACATAGCTTCATTAAGTGATAAATTAAGTGATAGATGAATCCTTAACACTCAAAATAGCTTCATTAACCCTTGATTTGTTGGATATTGGTTTTGCAGAATAATAGTGCAGGTTCTTTGCAGTTACAGCACACTACCTTTGTATGCTCTAGTCACACAGGTAACCATATTCAGTAGTGTAAAACCCCTACTCAAAGTCCAGATTTCATGCAAGCTACATAATTTGATAGCGAGAGTAATGATTTTGGTATTGAATTTTGTCGTCAGAATGATTAGGAAAATCATTCATCCACAGTCGATAAGATCATAAGATCATCGCACACATACTCATTAAAAATGAAAAGTTTACAAGGGACGATAATAAAAATCTAATATGCGTCACATCATTTCTTAAAAAGATTTTCATTATATTTTGAGATTACATTCTAACATACATATTTTTATTACTCAAATGAATGTAGATGGGTAGTATGTTTAAACAAGGGATGTTCGATGCGTACACACAAGGGCTTATTTTGGACTGGGCAAGAGGAGGAAGAAGAGGTGGAAGTTCCTCAAATATAAACGAGAGCAACAGATTGTCCAAAGAACCTTTCGAAAATCCAATTTATGTCACCCATCAATCCAACTTTCTTGAAGATCATCACCACCAGGATGTGGAAACATCAGTAATCGAGCTGGCTCATTAAACAAATATTAAGTTCATTTATAATTAATGGCTCTTTTCATCTATTTGTTTTAGTGTACTAATCATGTTTTATTAGTGAGGCGAAATTATTGTAGTTTATTAGTCATATTAGTTTAATTTGGGACAATCCCAGACAAACTGACCCAAGTAGGTCACACTTGGGATGTCCAAATTAACTAATTAAGACACTCATTAGCCCCACAATATTTGGGAAAAAAAGTAATTTTTATTATCGGGTTAAGTTCATACATTGCCTTGAACACAACTTCCTACCGGTGAAAAAAATTACCACACGAACAAGTACTCATTCAGTCAAGTTCACGTAATAATAGTAAAATATTTTTTATAATAAACACGACGGGCATTTTTTGAACAAAGGAGATAGATGTTAATTAAACTAGTTATATCATTTGTTGACCAAAAGAAACGTTGGATCGATGCAGATAATTTAGTGGAGGCGTTAAGAAATTCAATTAGAATACGAATCGGGAAAGCACCAAATGGTACATTTCTCAATAATTTCTATTGGAGAAAAGTTGAGTTGTAATCATTTCTTGTTTCGAACGAAATACGCCTATAATTTATTGTCTGAAATTGTCATGGCTTTGCTTTTGGAGCTTTTGGATCTTGAATAACCGTGGTAATTGCAAACCCTGAAAACAAATTAAATTTGATGGACAGAGAGGAAAGAAAATGGGGAAAAAAAAGGAAAGAAATAAGATTTAGCAATAAGAGTTAAAAAAAAAGAAAAACCTAATAAAAAGTTAAATTTTTAAGAAAAAACAAACCTGTTTTCTTGGTGGCCCTGATTGTTCCTGCCAATTTATTATCTGCTACATTCCTATATATTATAATAAAACAATAAAATGGGCAACTGATTATTATTCAATAATATGGGGATTATAGCTAGCATTCTACCATTATTTATTAGATACTCAAATCCTTATGCTCAATTAAAGTGGTCTAAACAATATGTATATGTATATCTAAAATACTCACAGAATTTGCAGTTGGCCGTAATTGATCAGCAGGATAATGGAGTCCGGTAACTTTCCAGTTAGTTTATTATTGTTCAACCCCCTGTATATCAAAACAAGGTTAAGTTTAATTTATTTTGATGATTATCCCAAAATTAGAATCTTATTTTTAGAATAAAAGCATTGCAGCAAACATTAGTTTTTCCTTTAGGAGGAAGAAAAGTATAATCTAAACTATTAAATCCACTATGTTGAACCAAAGACTATATGCACAGGCCCTAAGGTTATCATTTTCTAGATGCTCCATCTGGTATAGCGAAATCGTAATTAGAACACGATATAATTGGAATGTCATATCTGTGAATGTTGTAATTTAATGATCTTCTACTTCGACCTCCTTCTTTGTATTAAAAAAAAAGAAGAGAAAAGACTGCATGCCCAATACTCCATATAGAAAAGACTACTAGAATAAATCACTCAAGTAGTCAATTAGCCACTCAATTTAGAGATCAAAGAATTTTGACTTACAAAAATCTCAATGATCGCGACTTTCCCAGAGTTTGTGGCATTGGACCGCTCAAGCGATTGCTGTAAAGGTCCAAGCTAACCAGGCTAGGGAGGTTCCCCAACTCTGGTGGAATTATCCCAGTCAAATTGTTACCATACAACTCCCTTAAAAAAAAAAAATCAATCTACATAAATATTACACAATTAAATCCGAAATAAAGACAAAGAAACTAATTTTTTTATAAAAAAAAAAAGAAAAAAAGAAAAACAGTTCAATACACTGATAATATTCTCACAAATACTGAAGATTGTGCAATAATCCGAGTTGAGGCACAAGAGTCCCAGAAAGTCCCGCATTTCCAAGATCCCTTCACAAATGTGTCATTTTATCAGAAGCTATAATTCAATAAGATTAAGGTAAAGTGTCACATTTGGCAGTAGTATTTGCTATCCAAAAATTTAATCAGAGTGCAAAATTAAGAAAAAAACTTACACTCTTGTTACACTGTTTTCAATATTGCAAGTGACATGAAACCAGGTACAAGGATTAACCAAAGTTGGATCCCAACTCTGAAGCACATTATTTGGATCCATCACTGAGGCCTTGAATGCATTAAGCGCATCCCCTGCTCAACCAAAAAATAAAAAAAAAAAATTAAACTGAAAACGAAAAATTCAAAAAGTGATAAGAAACAGAAATTGTAAATCGTAATTACGAGATCATGAGCATATATATGTTTGCAAACGTACCTTCAGCATTGCCATTTGCGGTGGCGATTGCTAGAGAAAGAACAAGAATGATAACAAGGCCGGATGTTGAAAGACATCATGAAATTAATGACAGTACTATGATCAAATTAATTTAATCAAAAGAAATAATGATAAGAATTTTGCTCTCTCTCTCTCTCTCTTTTTTCGGTTTGTTCTTTGTTTGTGTGTGTGTGTGTGTTTTTTTTTTCTGGGTTGGCAGATTGATCTAGTGGAGCACCTATTTATACATATAGGATTACTGGGAAAAATACGACCGATCGAAAGGGGCTAATTCAAGCAAATTAAAAGAAGTTATAATTAATAATGCACTATAATTTGACTTATGACGATCATTATAACTCTATTATTGACCATGTACTGTACGTAGAAGCCTCCATGAGTTTAGCCTAGCTAGACATTTGACCAGAATTTCTTTCCCCCATTTAATATGAAATGGCGGTATATTTGGGTAAGTTAATGAAATAAGAAATGTATGTATTTTTTTAAGACTAGATGGATCCAAAATGGGAGTAAATAATACAATTAATTTTTAATTTTTTTTAACAAAGCCATTCGTTTCTAGGATTAAAGTGAATGACAGATTCATTAGGTTAAAATGGAACCGCGGGCTTTAGAAAGAAAGGAAAATGGAGAAAGAACGAAACAAATTGGGATATTTGATGAAACAAATATGACTATTATTATTTTTGAATCGTAGTTGTTTACGATCACAACACCGACGACCGAATTCACACCGTATTTTCCAGAGGATTATGCCTACTGATGCTGCTTAATGTGCCTCCAGCTATTAGAAGTCAAATGGGAATAAAATTACTTTAATTAATGTTGTAAAACAAGAGACGATCAAACATATGACTTTGAATGTGGAAGTCTTAATTCAACCTTAGATTATTACATGCATTAAGTCGCTTTCTCATCTATTTGGATCTTCTTTTTTTTTTTTTTTTTAACTTTGTCCTGTGTTCACAATCCCTTAATTGTCTGATTTTTAATCCAATAAAATGAACTATTATGATGAGACGGACAAATAACATATTTGAATAATAAGAATTCATTTTTTTATACGTTCCTCTCTACAAGCAACAAAAGTAACAAGGTCATAGCTTTTTCAATTTTTTGCTATCAATATTCTAGGAAAGGTGTTTTTGATGAGGTACTCCTAAAAATTTTAAGCGGTCATAGTTGAGTAGCTTAGATAATGGAATTATTTGATAACCTTCTATATATGCAGCTTTGTTGTTGCTCAACCTAGGTTCGCATCTAATTAAGGTCAAATTAAAAGGAAATCAACTTCTAAGGCTAAATCTTTGGCCACAATTATTGTGATAATGATAATTGAAGAGGCTACAGCTACTTGAACTTAGTTCATATGTTCTAACTTTTATAGTAGCTAATTTTCTTAAATGCCTAGATCACGTCGAGGTTTGAGCTGAAAATATCCTCGCAAGAGTACAAACAATAAAATTGGATTTTTGCTGTACAACTTGGTTCATTTTAAGCTACATAGAACTTCTATAAATTAATTGTGTTAGGACCACCAAAATTTATTAATTTAGAAAATTATTAAATAATCGATAAATTAATAAATAATAATTAATTTAAAGAGTTTCCTTAAGAAAAACAAATAATCCTCACTAAATTATCTAATTTTCATTTACACATCATCCAAATCAAGTAAGTATTGGCACTTTTTTCGATACTAAACATAGTTCACATCATTATCTCAGACTAAAAAAAATTATTAATAGTTTTTAATTTACAAAATGTATCATTATTTTTTTTATTTAGAGTATTTATTAATTTATGTTATTGTCGGGACCTATAGATATATTGAGGATTTTTTGAAATATTATTGTCTTATCATTTTATCGTTTTTTTTTTTAATTTTTTGTATTGGTCCCAAGTTGGGACCGAAGAAAATTATTAATTATTAGACGTTATTAATTTATCAATTATTAATTTATCGATGTTCTACTGTAAATAGATATTGAAGATTAGTTTAGTAAATATTACTCCCTTCTTCGTCCCTTTTTTTGAAAAAAAAAAGAAAAACAAAAAAAAGAAACTGTTTTAACAACATATGTATATCATTTTGGGACAACAAAGATTTACAATCTTTAACTAATCATAAAACCCAAAATATGCTTACATCAAATAGAATTACACATTTGTGTGTATGCTATATTATTCAATTCATTGATAGTATTATTACTAATTCGACCTCGCACGTACGTGCTTACAAATAATACTGGATCATTTAGGTCTTGTTTGACCAACACCACATTTTGCATTTTCTCTCATTTTACCTTTTAAAACACATTTCAAACACAAAATTCAATACTATCCGAACAACTTTTTAATTTATTTTTTAAAATTTATTTCAAACATTATTTTTACATTATTCTTTTACACCACTATCGGACTACTTCCGCCACCACCGTCCGCCGCTGAACCGCTCACCGCCGCCAGCCGATTTTCTGATCGGATTCCGACGACTTGGCCGGAAACCGGCCGACCCGGCGGTCCGGCGGCGGCGCCGGTGGTGGAAGTAGTCCGATGGTGGTCTAAAAATATTATTATTTTATTTAAAATATTACCCAAACAACTTTTTAAATTTTCTCTCAAACCACATTTTAAATCACATATCAAACCCAAATCAAAAATAAAAACAAAGACAAAAATAAAATGTTGGCCAAACAAGCCCTTAGGCTTTGTTTGGACGTCCACTCATTTTTCATTTTCAACTCAATTTACCTCTTAAACACAAAACCCAATACAAAATAAACAACCGTCCAAAAAACTTTCTGAATTACATCTTAAAATCAAACTTGAAACATTTTATTAGTGGAGTGACCATTTTTTGAACTAAAAAAAGTTCAATGGCTAAATTCAAAATTTTGCACATTTATTTCAGTTTGCCTCTGGTCAAAAAACTAAGGCCCAATTCATGGTGGTTAAGAAAAAGTGTTTTGGAATATGTATTGAAATATCAAGTGCGACAAATATCACTAAACAATTAAAAAGTGTCAATTTTAGTCACTGTAAAAAAAGAATTTCAAAAATGATCACTAAATAACGAAAAAGTGTCGATTTTGGTAACTGTAAAATATTAGAAGTTATACTGTGATTTTAGTGATCATTTTACAGTGACTAAAATCGACACTCTTCCGTTGTTTAGTGATTGTTTTTTAAATTCTTTTTTTACAGTAACTAAAATTGACATTTTTCGATTGTTTAGTGATATTTTTCGTATTTGATATTTCAATACATATTCCAAAAAACTTTTTTCTAACTACTATCCAAACAAATTTTTGCTAAAGATATCATCCAAACAATTTTTTCATCTCTTATTATGTTTTCCAATTAAAATACTCCCCCTGTCTCACAAAAATAGTCCAGTTTGAAAATGTACAATTTTTTTAATTTGGTCAACACACCAAATGTACAACTCATTTTATGCCACTAACTTTCACTAATGTTTCTTTTAGTTATTTATATAAAAGTTAACTACATATGCATTTATTTTACAACTTAAATTTGACCAAAATTTTTATCTCAAAAAATATTGACAATGGATATTGATCAAAAGATCTCGTTATGTAGATTAATTTGATATATAACACATTTTTTAATTATTCATGTATAAAAAGATATAATCATTTGAAAAATTGGGAGAAAACTTAAGAAAAATAAAAATCAAAGTAAGTGGACTTTGTTTTCCCTACGACTGCTCTTTTGAATATTTAAGTCATTTCAATTCAATTAATTTTGACTTTTGTAAAACCGGATTATTTTTTTGGGACAAAATTTTTTTATTTAGACTGGACTATTTTTGTAGGATGGAGGGAGCACTTTCTACGGCAAATTATCCGGTACACCCGGGGGTACCGTATACCCCCCTGCGCGTGTACTTTACTCTCTTAAAATAGCGTGAGTCCGCTAGATAATTCAGCTTTCTTTTTCTTTATTTTTTTAAACGCGGCATATATAAATTACCGAATTCATTCAAATTTTGAAAATTTTGTGATGGAGTATTATTGTTGGGCGACGGCCGGCGGCGATCGAGGCGTTGAGGCGGCAATGGGAGTCGACGATCAAGGCGTTCGGCAGGGGGGGCGGCGCAGCCGGGTCGTTTAGTTTATCACGGGGGGATTTATACAAATAATTTGTGTCCCTTCTTAACGCAATAACACACTCTCCTTACACACACACACTCTCCTTAAACACACACGAAAAAAAGATTACATTATCTACATTGGCGTGTTCGGCGGGGCGGCGCAGCCGGGACAGGTTGGTGACCTGCGATTCCGGTAGCCGCGGGAGTCGTTTAGTTTATTATGGAGGGCAAAGTCCCCAAATTAACATGTCGTTTACTTCTTTACCTCTAGATAATCAGTTTACACCTTCTGGATAACCATTTTACAACTTGTAGATAACCGGTTTACACCTTCTGGATAACCAGTTTACACCTTCTGGATAACCAGTTTACAACTTGTGGATAACTAGTTTACACCTTCTAGATAACCTGTTTACAATTTGTGGATAACCAGTATGAAATGAGTGGATAACTAGCAATTATGGCATGGACAACCATCACATAGCACACGCATGAAAACATGGATAACCAGTTCAGATCTAGTGGATAATCAGTAACAAAATTATGGATAATCAATAAATTATGGATAACCAGCAATTGTGTGTGTTTGTGCGTGAGGATGAAAACAGTAAAATGGATGAAAACAATTTTGTTTGTGCATTTAATGTAAAGGTGAAAATAGTTGAGCGCGTATATCGCGTGTGTTTGGGGGGTATACGATACATCCAGATGCACTAGATACGGATTCCTTCCTACATTCAAGTCGAAAATGAAAACGGAATTGACGTCGAAACAAGCACTTAGAAATTGGAATTAAAGAGACCAAATCGGCGACGACAAGTTTGGTGACGATGTAGGTCATAAAACTGGGGAGGAAATCATTACAATCAATATAAATATCCTATTATTAAAACAATTGTCTAAGAGAGAATTTTCACCAATTCTTGTGCTCTGTTTTCCTTCCAAAAAAAATATGATACCTTCTTTTGGCTAAAAAAAGGTAATGAAAACCCCATTAAATTGATGAAAAATCTAACATTAATTCCTATTTTTAAAAAAATTAATATTTATAACCCATTATTCTTGAATACATAGACTAATTTCACTCCTTGAAATTGAAAGCAAACAATAACCCAGTTTAAATTATATATGAATGTTTCATTTTATTGTCCTCATGACAAAGAGATAACAAAAAATGATAAATCGTTCCACAGTAGTTACACAATCTGTGCCTCGAATTATCATTTAAAATTGTCATCATCTTCCAATGTCTAGGCTTTCGGAGCTTTAGGATCTTGAATAATTGTGGTAATAGTAAACCCTGAAAACAAAAAAATCCATGGATTCAGTGTAATAAGAGTACATGAGAGTGCCAAAAAAAAAAATAAATAAGGGGAAAAAAGGTACAAAGGAAAACAAAAGGAAGAAACCTGTTTTGTTAGTCGCCCGCACTGTTCCTGCCAATTTATTATCCGCCACATTTCTATAAAACAATAAAACAACAATATATTGATTATTAATAATCGGGTTCATTGCATTTTTATCATTATATACTACTATAATTATGCTCAAAGTGATCTATTGTTCCTTTCTGAAATGATTATCGTAGTTATAATTTACTCATTTTCAATAAAAAAAAAATACAAACACTCACAATATTTGTAACTGGCCATGATTGATGAGCAGGATAATGGAGTCCGGCAAATTTCCAGATAACTTGTTATTGTTCAGCCGCCTGCATATGAAAACACAATTAAGTTAATTTCAATAAGTAAATATTACCTCCATCACTAAAAAAATAAAAATAAAAATCGGAGTCTTATCTATTTAATTAAAATTGTATACAAATATATCATTTCTGTAGTTGCTTCATTGCCAGATTAAAGAATTTTGACTTACAAAAATCTCAATAACCGCAAGTTCCCCAATTCTGCCGGGATTAAACCAGTTAATTGATTGCTGTAAAGATCCAAGCTAACCAGTCTTGTGAGGTTTCCCAACTCTGCTGGAATTCTTCCAGACAAATGGTTACCAAACAATTCCCTACAATTAATTAAGTGATAAAATGCACAATTAAATGTGAAAATGAAACCAAGAGTTTAAAAATCGTTGATCAAAACACTAGTTGAACACAATTTTATAGTAGGCTCACAAATACTGAAGATTGGGCAATAATCCGAGTTGAGGCACAAGAGTCCCAGAAAGTCCCGCATTTCCAAGATCCCTTATCAAATGTGTCATTTTATCAGAAGCTATAATTCAATAAGATTAAGGTAAAGTGTCACATTTGGCAGTAGTATTTGCTATCCAAAAATTTAATCAGAGTGCAAAATTAAGAAAAAAACTTACACTCTTGTTACACTGTTTTCAATATTGCAAGTGACATGAAACCAGGTACAAGGATTAACCAAAGTTGGATCCCAACTCTGAAGCACATTATTTGGATCCATCACTGAGGCCTTGAATGCATTAAGCGCATCCCCTGCTCAACCAAAAAATAATAATAATTTAATTTACTTCTACAAAATCAAGAGGTTGAAAATATTACTCGATCGGTGATGATGATCTGATATGAAGAAGAAATGTTGTATTAAATAATTTGACGAAGACTTGGAAGATCTTAAGAAAGAACGATATATTAATATAAATTATAATCACGAGACGAGATCATGAGTTTTGTGGACGTACCTTCGGAATTGCCATTTACAATGGCGATAGCGAGAGAAACAACAACAATGATAACAAAGCTTGATGTGGAAGACCTCATGGCTGCCTCTTTTCTTAATTTCCCTCTTAACTTCTTCGCCTGTGTTTGTGTTTGGAAATCAGCATATTGGAGCAACTTATATATGCCTGTGGAAAAATGTAAGCTGACGATACTTTTGATCAATTGTGTAAAACTAGTATCGGTTACTTTATTAGAAGCTTCGACGACTTTGGCCAAGGAAAAAAAAATTAAAAAAAATAATAATACTCCTTCTATCTTAAAATTATTCGACTGTTTTCTGTATCAAAACAATACTCCCTCCATTTCAAAATGTAAATCACTTAAATCTTTGTACGTAAACTAAGAAGACAATCATTCAACAATTAATTTATGTGTTAAATACTCTCTCTATTCCAAAATAAGTGTCGTCCTACACTTTGCACATAGTTTAAGAAACTCTTAAATAAGGTAATAAAATTATTTGAATATCCTCAACCAACCCCATTATAAAATTATCCATCAATAGCATCAACTCTTTTGAGGGTAATTTTGAAAACTTTTGACAAAAAGTGCATTGAAATGTGAGAACGACACTTATTTTGGAATTTCTCCATTTTGCTAAAACGACACTTATTTTGGAATGGAAGGAGTATCTTTTGGCCCATTATTAATTACATTTGAACTATAAACAAGACTAAACGAAAATATATATGCATCATTTATTGAGAGTAAAGTTGGAAAAATAGTCATTAATTTGCCTAGAATTTGTAAAAACGACCTACATTTTGAAAAATCTCTCCAAATCTAAAACGACCTACAAATTGAAATAGAGAGAGTATAATAATTAGAACAAGACTTTGAGACAAATAAAATATAATATTATCAGCATTATTATTTTCTTAAAGAAGAAAATCAATTAATGCAATGACTTTATTTTGTAACATTGGAACTCTGTTACAGAAGAAACAGATAAACCCAAACCGCATTCGATGGTGTAAATCACTACACAAGAGAGATAAACTACCATAAGGGTCCAAACTCCAAACCATGGGTGACATTCTCTCTATGTATTTTTGGTTTTGGAAACAACAAATACCTTTGGCTTATGGTTTTTCTCGGATTATTAACGTGAATAACTAATACACAAGTATAAGCTAAACGTTGACTAGTAATCTTTGCATCTCAAAATCTCATTTTAGATCACTGATCAGTGGTAAAATATAAGGATGAAATTTAGGCTTTGTTTGTTTCATTTTTTTATTTTTTTTTAAATTAATATATTAATAACTGTCCCATCTCAGTACACGTTTTTACATTTTCAGTAATACACTTTTTTATATTCACAATACAAAAAACACCTAAAAACACACACTAAAAAACAAAACAAATATAACCTTAGATTCTTTTAATGAAATGAAACATTCTTCACACACATATATACCAATTTGAAGTACCATAAAAATAAATCATTTCGTCTAGAAGATGTCACATCTGTTGAATTAAATTAATATAACTGTTAAGACTCTTACAAATATAAAATTTGGCTTTGAATGTTCTTTACGATCACAACCCGACTTTAGACCATAGTTTCCAGAGAGGACTTAGTCAACTGTTCCTGCCTAACATGCCTCCACACATTAGAAGTCAATTTTGATGAAGTTATTTTTTTCATTTCATGGTGTAGCAAATGAAGACTCCTATGAATAAAGTAAGATAGCATGTGACTTATTTACCAAAAAAAGGAAAAAAAAGAAAAAGAAAAGATAGCGTTTGACTTTGAATGTGGAAGATCTCCAATGGCACATTGTATGATTAAGTCACTTTCTAATCGGTTTGGATCCTTAGGACGTACGCGACCAGGAAACTGATGCCTAGCTAATTCAAAGTTGATATATACTCTGAAATAATTATTTATTTATTTTATTGTTTTTAGTACGTCAGATGAAACAATCATTTAAAAATAAAATGGTTATATCTGTTATACTAAACTAATAGACATGATTTCACTAAAAGTAAGTACAAAAATAGGCAAATAGAGAGAGAGAGAGAGAGAGAGAGAGAGAGAGAGAGAGAGAGAGAGAGAGAGAGTAATATTATTGAATAATACAATAGATTTACTGATGCATTCTCAAAAATAAACAAGGTCATAACATTTTTCCCACCATTCTAATTACGGCACTGCCCAAAAAAATATTGATAATGTGTTTGCATTTGGTACTCCCAAAAGCTGTGACTTGCCATTGTTGATTAGGGAAGATAATTGAGTTAATTTGATACTCTCATTCGTAGTGCAATGATTATGCGATTTGATTTTCTTTAAGTATGATTTTCACTCAAAATGAATAATTATTTTCAGACAGAAAGTAATTTCCTAGATAGCTTTATTATCACCGAACCTCAATATATTTAAATCCTTAGATCCAATATTAAGTAAGAAAAAAAAAGATTAAGGTGAATAACTTGTAGGGTTCTTTCTTAACGTTACTCGCAATAAGCATGTCCTAGCTACGACTCGTAGCTGCTTTTGGCCCTACGGATTTTATTGGCCATAATAAGGATTATTGTTGTTTTGTGATAAAATGGCTACTTTGCTCCACCTATAAGTTCATATGGTCGAGGCAAATTATCTGATACACCCGGGGGTACCGCGTCCCCCCATGTACGTGTATCTTACTCTCTTACAATAACGTTGGTCCGCTATTATAATTTAGCTTTTTTTTTTTTAAACACGGGATTATATAAATAACCGAATTCATTCAAATTTGAAAAACTTTGTGATAGAGTATTATTGATGGGCGATGGCAGGCGGCGATCGAGGCGTTGAGGCGGCAATGGGAGTCGACGATCGAGGCGTTGTGGTGGACACGGCCGGCGGCGATCGAGTCGTTGAGACGGCGACGGCGTTCAACGATCGAGGAAAGGCTCTGATTCCACCAGAGTGGCGAAACGGTGATTGGATTGACGATATGCTGAGTTTAGATCGAGTGATGAGTTATGTCGTTGATGATTCCGGCTTGATGAATGCGGAATGTAGTGGTAGCAAATCCATCGAACAATCTTACTATGCCAGCAAATCAACACAAGGTCACAGTTCTGTTGTAGATCAGCTGGAATCAGGTTTGTGTAGGTTTCGGAGTGTACTGTAATCAATCAAATTTTATCACAGTTCTGTTTTTGTTAATGTTGTATGAAGTGGATAAGCAGTTATTCTGTGTTGGATATTCAAAATGTTTGTACTGGATATCCAACTTGTTTGTGCTGGATATCTAGCTTATGTGTACTGGTTATCCAACTGATTTACATGCGTATCCAAATTTTATTTGCTGGATATCTAACTGATTTGTACTGGATATCCAACATTTTTAAGTTGTTTATATTGAATTGGTGTTTTTTCACAGTTCGGAGTGTACTGTTTGTGAGAGAATAATCAATCTAGTTTTTCACAGTTCTGTTTTTGTTAATGTTGTATGAAGTGGATAAGCAGTTATGCTGTGTTGGATATCCAACATGTTTGTACTGGATATCCAAGTTATTTGTACTGGATATCCAGCTTATGTGTACTGGTTATCCAACGAATTTACTTGCGTATCCAAATTTTATTTGCTGGATATCCAACTGATTTGTACTGGATATCCAATATTTTTGAATTTTTTGTTTTTCTGTTTGTCTCATTTTTTGTAAAAGATAACCATATCAATATTTTTGAATTTTTTGTTTTTCTGTTTGTCCGTACAACCGAGTGCACCGGATACGGACTCTATGGTCGACGTTCACTCATTTTAATTAATAATTAATTTATAATTCTATTATTTTAACGTAACAAGATGGAATATTAACTCGAAACAAAAAGAATACCATTTGTAATGAACTGTTGCTTCAGATTTACACCAATCTTAACTATTCCAGCTTTTTTCATCTCCAAAAGCGGTTGAGTATAACAAAATGTTATTTTTGTCCGTATCATGAAAATGCTATAACCTACTGTATAACTAATATTCACAACATTTCTTTTCAATAAAAAAAAGGGAAGAAAAAAAAAGAAAAAGAAAAGAAAAGATAGTACATCAACCAATTAACCCATCGCACAACTCGTACGTAGAAATTATTATCATTATCTTTTTGCGTGCAATAAAAGATATATAAGCCAAATTTATCAAATTTGTATATATCATTATTATATATTCAATCATTTGATCATAAAATCAGTTAGAATTATATTTAGCTTTGTAATCAGTGAAGAGATCATCAACCGATTTCCCCAGCAACTCAACGAAGTAGTTGTTATCATATCCATCTCTCATCTTCTTGTTCAGCTCCGCCACAAATCCGGTCCTCAGACTATCGCAATAATCCAGAAACCGGGCCGTGACGTCATAACCTTGGTCCCACCGGTCACCCTGACCCGGACCGACCCAGTGACCCGGGGCGAGACCCGCTTTGAGCCTGATGTAATCGGCGATCCCTTCGATCAACCCTCCGGGAGCCTGGCCGTTGCCGTTCCACTGCCAGACGTGGGTCATCTCGTGGTATAGAACGCCTGTGATCTCCGTCTTGACGTCGCCGGAGGAGTAACCCTGTATGTACCGGGCGCTGACGTGGATCTCGTCGTTGACGGTGTAGGCAACGCCGTCCATGTCGTCGACGAACACGGAGACCTTCTGGACGTCCTTCCTGTCGGCCGGAGAGTTGTCTTCTTGGAAGAGCTGCCAGATGATGGCGGTGGCGGAGGAGAGCGTTTGCAGGGTGTAGTCGACGCCGATGTCCGCCGTGAACCGCTCGCCGCCCGGTGTGCCGGCGGCAGTGTTGGTCACCGTGTAATCTACAGCTAGAGTTCCCGGAACTTGGATGGCAGCTGCGAGAATTGCCATGGCAGAAATCAGAAATGTTGCAATTCGCGCCATTTTATCCTATAATACTATGCATGCATGTTTTTATAGTTGTGGATTTCCACTTTTTAATAGATTAAGCAATTTAAAATGAATGATACAGCACAAGAAAATTAATTTAATTTCACTCAGGCTCCCGCCTCCCTGATTGTAACGAAAAAAATTAAGACGTATAGAAAAATATAAGGAAAAGTGACAAGAGATAATCACATCCATTTTATTTATTATTATAATACTGTACCTTTTCATTTACCGTTTATCATTTAAGATTAATGAGATAGTTTAGATGATTAACATATACAACAACAACAACAACAACACTTTTTCTCACTAGGTGGGGTCGGTTATATAGATCACATGTCACCATCATGTTCAGTCGGTGTATAAATCATCGGACAAATTTAAATTTTTCAAATCATCTGTAAAATTATTGTAATTTTCAATTTGTAAGATTATTATTAAACATATAATCATTTGTAAAATTATGTTATAATTTTTTCACTGCATATATCACAGGTAATTAGTGTACGCGGTTTCCATGTAGCTACAACTAGTGATGCCGTGATGGATCAACAATCTCCCAGACATACTGTATCTATTTCAGAAGATTGGGAGAAAAAAAAAATGGAGGTCAGTAACAAGGGAGGACTTGGACCATTGTCGTGCTGCGACCGAGTCCTCGAGAATAGTCGTCCAGCATACAAGTCTACAACTTTGTAATCATAATTTGTAGTTAATTGATTTTCCAGTCTCGTACTATGACCGGCATTGTTGCAATCCTATATTCTCAAATCTCAATGTTGCAAATATACCAAATTAAGATATCATCTACTTCCGTCGTAATTTAATACAGTATAATCCAGTATAATGAGGTGAAAAATGAGCATTAAATTCATGAGCATTGATCGAGGACTACTTAGAAGATTATACAAAAGGAGAATCCGCACAAGGGTTTATATTGGTTTATATTATTGTTATTTGATCTACATTAAGGTAATTAGGATTTAATTAATTAGTAAATATTGTAATTAACTATGTTACCATTGTAACCCTAAGACGGCTCTGAGATGTTCAGTCCTATGGCGGGTATCCTTTCTTTTTCCCTTGGTCAACAACCAAGTTACAATGGTAAAATAGTTAATTACAGTATTTACTAATTAACTAAACCCTAATTACCTTAATAATCTGTGATTGAAAAGTCCGGAGTCTCTTTGGCTTTGCTCCTTCGGCCTGAAATCCATCTTTTGATTAGATGAAAACACTCGTTTCTTTACTCTGTCGAAATTAATGCGTCAAAAGAAGACAGTCTCATGCAACTTTTCCAAGGAAAAGATGTGCGATTTTTTTTATAAAAATAAAATTATTACATACCCAGTATTTGAAATCATTTTCCGACTAATTTCGGATTCGAGCATTTTCACAGAGTCTTGTGGTTTTGTTTTTCTTCTTGTATTTCCAAAGTTAAAAACTGGCTGGTTTTGTTAGCAAACTCGTCCCGTTTCCCCCTCAAAAGAACAACAAAAAAAAAAAGGTGATGGAGAAATTCGTCAGCTGGATAATGGAATATGAGTTTTATTGAATTCATGTGGGAAAGACATAGCTAGCCAGGCCGTTGGAAATGTCAAACCAACTAGAAGAATTAGGCGAGTTAGAAGACATTTTTGCTTAATTTTTTCTTATTTTTTTAATTTTTTTTTTTTGTAATATGCTGGGAAGGTTCTTCAATATATATAGGTACTAATTAAATCTTGAACTTACATGGTACTAACTAGGATACGTATATCAAAAAAAAAAAAAAGAAAGGCCATTGATTTTGGTAACACGGTACTAAAAGTTCTCCAAACAAAAAGTTACTGTATGCTTAAGGCCCGCCTTACTCGAATGCAATTTTTTGGCTAAGGGATGATATAAAGATGTAAACCGTTTCAAAGTCGCAAAAACAACACCCCACAATAATTTTTGGGCTAAGAACTGATGATATATTGCTCTGAGATTTGAATTCTGGATATAAAATGATGCAATACACCAAGGGTTCTGTAAAGAACTCCTTCAACTACTATATATACAACATTTCAGTCATACCTATTTTCTACTATGATTTAGGTAAATCGAGTTGCTTCGGTCTTTCGAGTGGAAGCTTCTCCATCTCAAGAGTTTCATTCCCAGATTCGAGGTCTTGATTATTCTTCTCTGCCATTTTCAATTCATTCATTGCTCTCTTAGTGTAGACCGTGAACAGTACTATGGTTATTATTGCAACAATGAAGGACATGACGTTGGAGATGATCTCCACTGGAGTCAAATGATGGTTCCCATACTGGACGTCTGCGAACGTCCTTATTAAACGGCCACTGCAGATTAACAGTATGGAAGAGAATTGAAATCAGAAACAATTATGTTTGCCATCGTCTATGCAAGAGAATTGAAACCAGAACCAGAGTTTCAGCATGGTCTACACACTAGTTTCTTAAGTAAGGTTCCATCTTAAGACAGACTAGCTAACAATGGGAAGTGCAGATGCAAAGGCCAGTCGATGCAGTTCTTTAATCCATGTTCTTCTACTAAGAAAATGGACATAAAATTGAGATGTATGCTACATAATGACTACAAGTAAGCAGGCTCTCTTGAAAGGAAGAAAAAAAGAACTAACCTGTAGATGTAAAGGAAAGCTTCGGGAATCATCCCTGCCACTGATCCACTCAAGTATGGCCAAAATCTCATGCTTGTTACAACCACTGCATAATTGAAGATAGTATATGGAAACGGTGAAATCCTGAACAATGCAACCACCTTGAACTGGTGGAACCAATTTCCTTCCGCAGCTAATCTCAGCATAGCAGCATAATCAGGCCATCTCTTTAACCCTTGCTGAGGAAGGAAAAAGAAATTGATATGCAGTTTAGAATCACAAAAATAACTGTCAATCAGACACATTGGCATAGCACAGGGAATCCAAAAAGGACAATGCATAAACAGTCCTTACATGAATTCTGTCACGAAAAAGTAAACCAATCAAGTATGGCAAGATCATTCCGATAGTAGTTCCAACCATGATTATGACGAAACCAAGACCATATCCAAAAATCATCCCAGCGAGCCACATCGAAGGTCCAGAAGGAATTAAAAAGACAGGAAATAATGCCAATGAAGCCACAAGTACAATCGCGAGCACTGGGCGGCCAAATGCAGTAGATTCCCATTGCAAAATCGGTATAACAACCTAAGAGAAGTAACCGATGAAAAGGGTCAGTGTGAACAGGTCATATTCTAGGATAAAAAAGCAGCCACAACCTAGTCTTAAATTAACCTCAGTATTACGGCTGTGGATGCATGTTCACCCTTATCAGATGCCGAAAAAAAATAAATAAATAAATAAATCTTTGTCACTAATGTAGCACCAAGTTCAACTTCTTGCAGATGCTAATGACTCACCATACTACCTGTCTGCAGGAAAAATATTCTCTAATAATTTATTTTGATTAGTTTTATCATTGATGTTATTCTCTATATTATTTTTCTGCTCTGCAATCTTGTTTTTTTTCCTTTAAGCAGGAGGATATGAGGATTCGCAGGGGAGAAGGATGGGAAATTAAATGGTGGTAAAGAGTAGCAGAGGTCAAAAGACTAAAATAAACCAAATAAGTACCTTCTCAAAAAGAATTGGGACTCCCCATTTGACAAATATAAGTACAACTACTATTGTGCTAAAACACCATATCAGGGCCTTGATCCACCATGTATAAGACCTTTTTTGGGGAGTTTGCAGCTGCAAAGTCTCAGGTTCAGATGTTGTACCCTCATCAGATATAACAAGCCTAACGTACTCACTCTCTTCCCTTACATTAGCTGTGTTCATCTGAGCTTTCTCACTCTTTGCAACTGAATCTGGCATCTTCGATGAAGCAAAATAAATCTGTCGAATAAATAGAGAAGCAAAGAAAGATAATAAGATTAACCGCCAACACAAAAATCCACTTTTTTGTAAAACCTATAATTTGCCACCAAAGAACAAAACTTTGATAATCAATCCAGTGCAGAAAAGTTTATGGTTTCACAATATCGCAAACATATAGCTTAGCAGCCAACAAACATGTCTAGCAATGGCATAGGTGACAAATAAAACTCTTATCTTTAATGGAAACATAGTGCGCCAGTTTTCATTAAGCTAGCAATAATGTCTACACTAAATAGCTCAAAGTTAAAATTCAAGGAAAAGAAAGTGATTCTGATTTTGTTTACTAGAAGAAAATGCATATACAGAGAAGTAATTCGCGATTGAGGAACATACTATTTAACATCTAAGCATTAACACGGGGAAAATAAAGGTTTAATTAAAGTCTAGAAGTTCTCAATGCTTATCCAGAGTACCAACTTAAAAGTTTTGGTTTCCACTCAATTAGCACCAGCTATCAACATCTATAGAAGATTAGACAGTAGCAGAATTCATAGAAAGACTAAACATGAACACAGACTTTACATTGCCTCATGCTATCATATCAACAATCTTTTCTTGAATGATGAATTCAAACCTGTTAAGCTGCAGCTTTTAACCATTCAAAGCAACATTCAACATTCTTTCTACATGGCCATTACATAAGAAACTCCCATGGTGTATTGCCGTTCAGTATAACTGTCAGGAAGTAAACATCTTAGTCAATGTCACATTACACTGAAAGAAATGATTTTGACATCTTAGGACAATCTGGGAGACTGGGAAATTAATTTATAAAGTCAATTTAGGACGTCTTCCTACTTCAACCTACTAAATTAGAGAAGAGCAAACCTACAAACAAAGACATCCAGTTGCCAATCTAAACAGTTATGATATCTGTTTCATAAACATTTCTCCAGAACAAAAAGCAGATATCCCAGTTCCTTTAATTATGCACTTTAGCTTAGAAAACAAGAGCAAGTTACTTGAAAGATACCACTTGAATGGAACACAAAAACCACCTGTCCTCTTCATTGGTAATTTCTAGTTCAGATGCAGAATGATAATACTGGAAAGAAAGTAGATAAAACATACTCTCAGTTCAATCATCAAGCACTATTGGCAGGTATATTAATAACCCCAAATCATTATCAATCATATGAAGTGACAAAAAACTAGAAACCAACATTTCTTCTCTTGTCTTCACCACCTGGGAAATAATTTAAAATTGACAACTTGATGCTGCCACAATAGTTAGCAGCTTTCGTGATTGTCTCAACTCTCAATCAATACTAGCAACAAAAACCTAGATTTGTAAATTAGCCGATTAATTATAAACCCACCTGCGGAATTTACTAAAACACAAGAATATCCTAATCAAGATCCCCACTCCTTCAAGTTTCTTGACATATTAATTCTGGGCCTAACTTGGAAACCCCACTCACACTCTCACAAAAGCATAGAAATGACAAAACACGCAACGGACAAGCATCACGAAGTAAAAGTAACAAACTTTTCATATTCTTGAGCCCAAAAAAAAATCATACAAAAAATTAAAACAACCTTCATCATCACTAATTGAATACATATACTCAAAATAATACACCGATCACTGGAAGAATCACAGTGGAAGAAAACCCAGAAAGGAAAAATGTAAAAAGAACCCAACAAAAGCAAAGCTAGACAATCGAAACAAATACCAACCCACAAAAATTTGCAGGATATCCAAGTAGAAAGAGAGAGAGAAGTAGGGTTTTGGGGAAGAACTCACTGAGAGTGATCGTGGCCGAGTCGAGCTCCAGCAATGGTAGTGCGATTTGAAGAGGTGGAGCGCAGTAAGGCCAAAGCAATAAACCGTTGAGAAAGGCCGGAACTTTATTTCAAAGTAGCCAAAAAAACAATAAAAGAAATGAATAAAATGATGACGATTACGGGTAAGGAGGTTGCTTAAAGATGACTTCTTTATTGAAATCTTGAATCTCAGAGATGACGGGGTAGTTAAACTAAAACCAAATTATGGAGTGATTTTGATCAGATTAGGAAGAACAATCAAACAAGCAAAGAAATAGATTTGAAGAGACGAAATTGCAAAGCAAATTAAAAGTGTGAGAACAGAGGAACAGAGGAAAGTTGGTTGGGTATCTTTGTTCTGTATTTTAGTCCGCTTTCCTGCCTTGACTCTTCCCACTGCCCAATTAATATTATTATTATTATTATTATTATATTTTTGAAATACTTTGAAAATTGGTCAGGTTCCCTTTTTTTGTCTTCTTCCACTCTGACTTTAATATATGAAAAAAACGTTATGTGGATTTTTTCAAATCTGATCGACTACATAGGTTTAATTAAAAATGTAAAACATTTTTGTACTGAAAAAAAAAATTGCAAAATATTAGTACGTGAAAGTTATGAGGAATTATAAAAATCAAACTGTTACATTCTGATTTACTTTTCTTTTCTTTTATTATTAATAATGACGAATTTTATTCATCATGTTTAAGGCGTATTTCTCACACATTCTGGTAAGCAGACCAGCAGGGTGTCTTTTTTTTTTTTGGATAACATTTTTTTTGTTGTATGTCTGCCGCTATATTCAGTTACGTTTATTGCAATTAATTAATTTACTCATAGAGTCGTTGTAATCATATGTTAATGTCACAAAAATTTTGGGTTAATTATTAATTTGTTCATGAACTTTCAGAGAATCATTTTTTTTTTCTTTCAGTTTGGAATTAGAGTATATTACTTTTAAGAAAAGAAGCCACTGACAAAATTGTGCGAAATGTCGCTCAACTTTCTATTATGTGCATTTTTTTTTATTGAAAATGTCAAAAGTAAGTTAAAATTTTGAGGGAGTGGTTAATATTTTCTTTGGCTATAAATATTGAAGTACTTAATCTATGTCTCGCAAAATAAAAATTAAAAAAATCTATCGTGTTCAATCACATAACATTAAAATTTATTGGAATTTTTCTATATAAATATTGCGATTGTTTAATCAACTTGCATGGCTACAATCTTTGATTCACCACTTTATTTTTAAGTAGTCAAATTGCATATATTTCTTTTTTCAATTCAATTCTCCCTCTATTTTGGGACGGGAGATGTTGAAATTAATAGTCGTACGTCCGTGAACTTTCTAGAACATGTTGCTTTGTATAAACATACAGGGCATTCTGAAGTTCTGGCTTTCTGTTTTTCCCCTCTTCCCAGAGTGATTTTGGTGGTGTGAAAACAAGATATGGAAATTTATTTGTCCATAGGTAGGCTCAGTTTCATTCCATACATAGATTGTTCACAATCACATAATCTCTCTGGTACTTATTATAATGCATTTTGATTTTGTTTTAAGTTTTACTTAAAATGTCTTTTTTATTTTTTTAATTAAAGTAAAAACCTTAAAAATATTTCATAATTAGGAGAATACAACGAATGTGAAAATATATTTTTTAAGATTTTTTTTCAATTAAAAATACAACCTAAATTAAACCTAAGACAAAATTAAAATGCCTTATAATAAGGATCGGAGCTCAACAATATTAAAGTATACAAAAAAGAAATAATAATGAACATTACGCAATAAATATCTTTCTTATGTTCTTAATAAGAATTAGATGATTGCTCCGGGCGAATGCCTGAGTAATCGTATGTGTAAATAAAGAAAATAAATTTTTTGAAAAAGAATAAATATCCTTTTATATAATATAACAATATCAAATGGGAACACATTAAAGGATCGTTGCCCGGGGATATGTTTTAACATAATCATATACTATTTTCTAGTGTCTTATCTGAACCGATACTGGAGTCCAGCTTAAAAAATTAGTATGTATTTGAAAAAAAAACAACGAATGAAGAGATTAGCCCAAACAGTTTTCAACATTCACTTCTGGGTTAATATTAAAATTTTAGTGTCTCGAGAAAACATCTCATTGTGCAAAAATTGTGGTGTCTCAGCTCGGCGATTGCCCGACCGACTAACACTTTATCATGTTCTATAGTGAATTTCAAATGATTTTGTACTTTTTCATTAAATATTAATAAGATAAATGCAATAGTCAGTGCATAACAAAGCCGAAGGAGATCAAAGATAGAGTAATTTGAGTGTCCAAATCAATTATTAACAAACTGCGAATAAGTGAAATTATTGGATGGGCTAAAAATCAACTCTTTAACGCAGTAAGTATTGCACATACAAAATTTTATATTCGTATAAATCAAAAACTAGTTAAAATTTTCTTTCTCTTCTTACATATGAACAATCCAGCATTTTATTAAACTTCATTTCCAAACCACCGGAAAAACATAAGGGCTCTTAGCTACGACTTTTACTTCCGATGCTCCTTCTGCAATTGTAAGTTCTTTCCAGATTCTTGATTGATGATTTTTTTTATTATTATTATTACGATGGTGACATGGCTATGAATGGGTTAAGTTTGATTTTCAATTAATGATTACATGAATTGCCTTGGGTGATATGTGGATAATTTGATAGCATTATTTTCCAGTTGATGACGATGACTCTGGCTAATCTGTAAGGATTTGAATAAACGTGTGTCGTTGTTTCTAAAAGAGAGGTATACTTACCTTCTTAATCATATTATTTATTTGACGTTTGAGTTAATCTAAATAAATGATTTAAGGGGATTATTTGATATTTGATTTTATCAACTCAATGTTGCTGTTTTAACTTTTAAGGGATTAGTATATAACTATAATTAAAGGATTAATTAGTATGTAGCTATAGTTAAGTGATTTTTTTTAATTTATTTATTCCATCCTCTTTTCCTGAATAGTTATAATACCATATGTCAAAAATAATTTTGTAATGAAAATAATTTTTAGAGGAAAAATTTTGGTAATTTATTGGGTGCACCAGAAACACCATAATTCCACTCCTATTTTTTACATTACTAGTCCTTACTACACTTATTTCACTTTTCTAAATAACATCATATAATTTGCAGGTATAGCCCTTCTGACTTTTTTTCTCTCTCTTTTAAAAAACATCTCTAATCTTTAAACGACCAAATCCCATGATCCGTAAAAAATTAGAGAACGTGTTATACATAAAAATTATAGTACTCGTCGAGATCTATCCAACAAGATCAATATCGAATATTTTTTTCCAACTTAAAAATGACTAAATTTTGATGGATTGAAACAAAGAAATTTGTACCTTCATTCGGATGGATATCCAATTTAAGATGGATAACCAACTTATTTTACATTCATATTGTTGTGTTCCTTATATCTTTTTATCCGTAAAGAATTAGAACACGAATTGTATATGAAATTTATAGTGCTCGACAAGATCTATCCGATAAGATAAATGTTGAATATTTTTTTTGAACTTTATGCATTCAAAACTTACGGGCAGAAATGAATAAACTGAAAAATGGTTATCTGTTGTGTTCATACTGATTATCCAACCGGTTTGGATTGATTATTCATTTCCTTTTTTCCGAGTTTGTATGCGTATCTAACTTGTTTGTACTGGATATCCAACTTGTTTGTACTGGATATCCTTTTAGTTTGTATGCCTAACCAACTTATATGTACTGGTTATCCAACGGATTTATATGCCTATCCAAATTGTTTGTATTGGTTATCCAATCATTTTTTTTTGAAAAAAATCATTATCCAATACGCTAATACTGATTATCCATTTTGTTTATGCCACTTATCCAATCATTTTTTTTGGAAACACATTTATCCAATGTGTTCTTAGTAATTATCCAATCGCTTTGTATTGGTTATCCAATTATTTTTACTGTTTGTCCAAATAAGTTTGTATTGCTTGTCCAATCATTTTTTTTTCTTTTGAGAAAAATACTTGTCCAATTAATGTGTTCGTACTGATTATCCAACCCCATGTTATTGTTTCTCCAGCTTTTTTTTTTATGAAAATACTTTTTCGATGTGTTTGTACTTGTTATCCAACTAATTGGTACTACTTATCCAACCTAGTTTCTTCTTAAAATGCTTATCCATTGTGTTCATACTAATTATCCGACCGGTTTGAACTGATTATCTATTTCGTTTGTACTGGTTATCCAATCTTTTTTTTTTTGGAAAATCATTCCCCAATGTGTTAATAAGTTGGTTATCCATCTTCTGAAACTGGATATCCATCCTACTTCTGTCCATCATAATTTAATCATTTTTTAAGCCAGGAAAAAATATTCCATATGAATCTTGTTGGATAGATCTCGACGAATACAATAAAATTCTTACGTAACACATTTTCTAATTCTTCACGGGTTGAGAGATATGCTCGTTTAAAGATTAGAGATGTTTTGTTGCTCGTTTAAAGATTAGAGATGTTTTGTTGGAAGAGAGAGAAAAAAATGACAGGGACTAAACTTACAAATTATAGAAAGATTGAGAAAAAATTACAATAAGAACTAGTAGTACAAAAAAATAAGAGGGGGTGCACATGGTCTCGGGTATATTAGATACAGACTCGAAAATACAATCTAATTTATGCTTAACCCATAAAAAGGAACAGCCTGAAAAGAAAAAAAAAAAAAAACAAATCAAAGATAACAACTAAATTCTAAAAGGGGAAAAAAAAAAAGATGTAGATGAACAATGAAAAATGACTACCTTCAACTTGTAATGGAGAGGTCACAAAATATAAAAAGCAAAGACTCTAAGAAAGAAAAAGAAAGATATGACAAAACTCATACACTATCTAGGATTAAATTTAGAACACAAGGAGAAAACATACTAAGGAATTCAAAAAGATTAGAATCACCAGAACTGTTCTTTGACCTATCAAATTCACTTATTGATGAGAAATGAAAAAATAAATTAATGGAAGGGAGATGAAAGGTGAAAAGTCTACAAAATATAATGTAAAGAACTATCAAATATAAGTTAAAATCGTTACAACTACTTTTGTGATGTGTCAAATTCTAACAATAATAATAAGTAGTAAATTATCATAAGTTCTGTGTGTTTCATTCTCTTCTAACATTTTATTTTCCACTAAACATTAACCTTCAAACAAAAATTATGAAAAATCAAAATAAATATAAGAGGAAGGATTACCAAAACCAAAATCACATTCCCCAATTATAATATATATTGATGAATGCCATAATAATTTTTTCTTTAAAAGAAAAAAAAAAGACAACAAAGTTGTTGCCATTCTCAAATGCATAAAACTTTTGCAATCATTTTTTTTTTATATAGGGACAACTTGAAGTTTATTTTTATGGTTAAGGGAGGTGAAAGGTAGTTGAGTATAATGAATCCAAAATATGGCAAGGAAGATGAAATGATACTTTCATTAAGTCAAGTAGTAAATATCTACTTCTTTAATGTAAAAAAAAGTAAAAAAAAAAACGTTACAAAATTAAACAAATATTACATGTGAGAAGCACATTGAAAGGACTACCAAAACTCAAACAATATTCTCCAATTATAAGATATATTGATAAAATGAGAGCGCACCTTTGTAGCTTAATTTGGTGGACATGTTGAAAAACTTAAAATGAATAATGTGATACAGTCTGCCATAGCCAACAACCAACAACAACAAGTTACAAGCACTCAGTCAAGCACATAGATCGGCTGAAAATAAATGGAAAGAAAAGGGAATTGAAAAGTAAATCCATTTGACCATTTCAGTTTCATCATTTATCAGAGATTATCAAAAGAGAAGAAACATGAGAAAGAAAATCCAAAAAGCTTCAATGATTGAAGAAGACCAAAATAAAGAAGACAAAAATATTTTAACTTGGAGCATGCAAAACAGAAAAAGAAAAAAAGAGGAACAGAAACATATCAAAAATATTTCCTTACCGGTTAGGTGGTGTCGTCGTGACCTTCAGACCAGAGGACTCTGGTGGCTTTCAAGAGGACTAGAAGATCAAGGGGCAAATATTTCGTGTTCTTGTAAGCTTCCCTCAGAGCAGCCTTCTGCTTTTGAGAAATCACTGTCAAGACCTGGGCGATGGACAACCTCACTACCTTGCTGAGTTCAAAAAAGACACGCAATCAGAATAATCCAATCATAAAATAGGGAAACGATCACACATCAGTACAAAACATAACATTCATCAGCAAATTAGGGAACTCAAGGATCAAACTGAAGCACTTTGTAGAAAACAAGATCAACTAGTATTTAAACAATCATGCTAACACTTGACAGTTATCATCACAACCACCATGAGGCATTTAAAGCCATTCTCCACAAGCAAAAACTTTTAGCAAAATACATATCACAGATTAGGGGTGTTCACGGTTTGGCTCAAACTGGTGGAACCGCCCAATCCAGTCATCGATTCGGATTAACGCGCGGATTATAGTTATATTTTTAAACCGGCAGATTGAAAAATTGAAAACCGGTCAATCCGGTCTGGATTATGGTTTGACATTGTCAAACCGTCTGTCAATCCGGACCGGACCGTATGTATATTATAATATAATAATATATTTGTTTTGTATATATAGCGTCGGATAGAGATTTTTATCGAAAGTGCTGCATTGTACCATTGGCATTGTTGTTGTTTCCTCTACATTAGACCTTGTTGAAGGTCGTGTGTTCAAATCCCCCATGGACTAATTTTTATTTTTTTCCAAGAAAAGTCTCAAAAAAAAAAAGGCTGAAAAAGCCCAAAAAATTTCAGGAAAAGTCCTCAAAAAAGATCCAACAAAAAAAAATGTTTAATTTTTTTCTCAAAATGAAAAAGTCCAATCAGAAGCCCAAACCGCCAATCCGCCCAAACCAAACCGTTAAAAACGGATTGGATTGGTCCAGATTATACACCAATTCGGTCCGGTTACGGATTGAAAATTTTTCAAACCGTAATGAACGGTTTGGTTACGGATTGCTATCAATCCGGACCAATCTGGACCGTGAACACTCCTATCATGGATGACCAACCTTTTCCATACCACAGTGTTCGCGGACAGTAATTAGCTATTGAAGTAACAAAAAAAAGAGGGAAGAGTAACAAATAATACTCAATCATTAGTATCAAGGTAGCTCAAGTAAGATGTTTCCAATCAGAGAGTTGAAATGAACAAAGAGCAGCCCAAAATAGTCCATGAAAACAAAATGTGATAAATTAAACATTTAAATCATCAAATGACAATCGCAAATTACAGAGAAGAAAAGTCACGAACTTAATAGTGACAACAAAACGTAACTTCACGACCTAATCTAGTTCAAGCTAATGCAAGAAAAATGAAACAAAAGGAAACGATTCAGAACAACATACATTTTGGAAAGCTTGTTGGGGGCACCGCTGGTAACCTTAGCAACACGGAGGAGGGCGAGCTCGGCGTAGAAAATCAAGTATCGACTTCGACTTGGGGATTGACTAGAGTGTTCAACAACCTTCAAAAATCAGAATGAAAAACCAGATCTAGAGTCTGCTGATTGACTTGTATTTTGGTTGACTAGAGGAGATGCATGTGAGGAATGAGGGAGTGACCGGAGTTTAGTTTCAAAAATTGGAATGAGGAAAATCGGAGACAGAGGGAGGGCCAGATCTAAAAGTAACTTAAGATTGATTTGGTCTGTTTGGGGGAGATTGATGGTCAGCCGGATTGTTTAAGGAAGATGACCGGCGAAATGAAGTGAAGGAACGACAGATTCGTTGGTCGGATTGACGGGGTGTGGTGGAAGTAAAGAAGGAGGCGTCGCCGTGTTCATGCAGCAACAGCCGAAAAAAAGGAGGAAGAGAGAAATGAGTCAAACCCTACTGACTATTATACATATTTATATTTTTTTAAAAAAATAATTAATTAAAAAAAATTGGGTTTCGGGCGGTGCCCGAAAAACTTTTCCCTCACCCACATCCGAACCGTTTAGTACCTGTGGTTTACCGGGTGCACCCGTATTAACCGAATTACCCATTACCCGAACCGTTTACTCAAATTCGGGTTCGGTACGGGCGGTTATTCGGGTTGATCCACTTAAGTGACGGCCCTACTATCTCAATTTGTTTCTCTAATAGTATATTGACTATTTATTTCCTTATTATTATTGTTGTTATAGTAGTTGTTGATGTTGTATGTCGGAGGAAATGGTGTCACTCAAGCATCAGAAGCGTCTTCTTGTTCAAGTGTGGTCTGGCTAGACTCAAATAATATTTACGAAATCTCCATGGAGGATTCTTGCCATGACATTTAGAACTTGATTAAGGATGGTTATATCATCAGAAAGCCAACCGATCCTCTCAAAATCCGGGATAGCAAAATTTTTCATTATGGTAAAAGGTTTTACATAAGCATATATCACGACGCGAGCAATGAAATTGAAGTAAAGGGAGATATACAGTGTATATACATATATATCTTACTATATTAGAAACAAAAACCTCCCTTTCAAACACCTCATATGATTGCCACGTGGCATGTAGAAAATACTAAATTGCCCTTTTGTCTAACCATAACTAAATTACTAAATATCCTTTTGCACTTTACGTGACACTTTTTTTTTTCTTTATGTTTCATTCAACTAGAGTGGTTTTTTAAATTGAATTGATCAATTAGGTTTTTTGTTACAAAGTGTCAATTTTGTTTTAAGCGTATACCCTTCGGATGAAGCTTATTACAAAGCTATTAAAAATCTCCAAAACTAAGTATTGATTTGGCACGATCAATGGAGAACATCAATAAATTATCTTACTAATATTTAAATTTATTAGGATGCTTTTATATTTTATCTAACATTTACTTCAACACATATATTCGATTAAGCTATTTATATTAATAAGTAACACTTATAAAACATTTCTAAAACATACATGGCGAAATACAATTTATTTCTTTTTTTTTTGCGAAATACAAATATTTCTATGATCACACTTATAAAACATTTCTAAATCCTTCAAACATTTCTAAAATATATCGCTCCAAATACAAAATTTTATTTTTTTTCAAATATAAACATTTCTAAGATCTACAGATAGACTGGGCCAGGGTCGCGCATTGCGCGACCAGACATCACTAGTATGTATATATATAAAAATATATACACCCTAATAATGAAATCTGGAGTTACCCTACCTCTATTCCATATCCATTAGGTTCTTGTTTCAAAATTTTGCTTTTAAAAAAATTGCATTTACAGATCTCTAATTTTTTTTTTCCTTTTCTTTTTGAGCGTAAATCCATACCCTTCAGTTAGCCACTTGGTGTCCGTTGAATTCCATAAGGACGGGGGAGGGACTGATCAGAAATGTAACGGCGGAGGGAAGTTTTAGGGTTGCTTACTAGGATCTTGATCAGAAATGTTACTTTGGAGGGAAGTTACTTATGGCGGAGGAGACTGATTTTTAATTGATGGGAATTCATGAATTGTAAAGTTCGCAACCTTAATTCTGCAACCAAACTGCTCATTCTACTCTTTTAAATTCATAATTTGATTAAAGCGTAATAGCATTGAAATACTCCTTCCGATTCTTATTACAAGACATTTTGATTTGTCCAATGTTTCATTTAGTGTGTTCTAATTAAAAAAAAAAAAAACAATCTTAAAAATATTTCTTAAGAGAACACAACAAATAAGAAAATATATCTGTATAATGTTTTATTTTATTTTTCTAATTAAAAAAATATCTAAAGTAAAATTAATGACAAATTAAAATGTCTTATAATAAGAACCCGGGAGTAGATGACACAAGCATCAATTGCACCACAGGAATATTCAAAGAAGCATACACCAGCTAGTTTTAATTGATTAACTAATGAGTTTTTCTAATCTTAACTCGATTTGCTAACCATCAAGTTCGACTTTCGTCATCGCTTACAGTAACACTCGCGTAATAAATATAGTTGAGGCAATTCACGAGATTCTTCACAAGTCACTAGACAATATTTTTAACGATCCACTATAGAAATAAATGGTCAGGAAGATGTGATAAATTTCATTCCTAAAGCAAATGATAAAACACAGAGAATTATTAACTTTGTGATTTCTGGCAAGAAGAAACCGAGTCAAAGCTAATAAGTACAAACACTCATCCTAGGACCACTACCTCAGAACTACTTGGACCTAATTATACAGCATATAGTAGTAACCAATTCGACTAAACAACATAAATCACAGAATATAGACAACACCATCACTAGATATCTCGAAGTTCAATTGCAGGCATGAAACCCGCGGGTTATTAGACCCCCTATTTACCGTCACAACTTCCCCAAGTAGCACGCTCGCCCTCTACACAAAAATGACGGGACCCTCAAAGTCTACCAACACTCTATGTAGCAATCCCCTACCTCAGAGCCACATATCTGTAAAGATGCTGTGACAGATATTGGCATTCTTACCGTGTCGTGGAAGACTGCACATCCTCAGAGTCAATCCTCACCTGAAAAATACCAAGGTTATAAGAATATTAAACACGTAGCGAAGGTGCTTTTCACTTTCGAAGAAACACGTTGGAAAATTACAAAACATACTAGGTTAAGATGCTTCAGCAGAGCTCCCTGCAACAACCGTTTTAGCTTCTCACTCTGATCAACCATATGACCCAACCTAATAGACTCCTCAAGTTGGCACCATAACCGCTCAATATGAGTGTATGGAAACCAAACTGAGCTTTGTCTTTTACGCCGAATGACATCACTTGGTCTCTGCAAACAATATAGTTTTGGCTTCAGCTACTAAATTGAGAGGTTCATTATAAAGGAACCAAATAAATGCTAAAATAGACAGTACAAATAACTCCAGAGCTTAATACATAAGTGAATAAGAACGACCAAAACATTTCAATGCAGTTGTAGCTGTCATGGACAGTTACTAAGAAACTGGTATGTCCTCAAAGGTAGATTTCAAATCATGAATATATCCAAATCGATGATGCACATACAAAAGAGCTGGGTTAAAGAGGATCTGAATATATTTAGAATCGCTTATTTCTGTTCTTATTTTCCCCAATCAATATAATTTTCATGTCAGAATTGGATGCAACAGAACAAAATTAAAGTCATACTACAATCGAAATCCAGTTGGTGATATTATTACATTGCAAGATGAAACTTTTTCTAAAGATTATTACCAGTGATATTGGTACTTTCGAGACAAAGGACTTGCCAGAATGTTGATGCTTTTTCCTTTTCATAAGCTAAAAGTCTTATATAACATTCGGAAACTTATCTTGCCAGTTGATCATAGTAACCATGCATTCCCCATGGTTACTATGTTAAACTCATTCATAAGAATACTCCCTCATGTATAGTAACTAAAAACCCTTCGAAGTACATCCTTAAATTAACAGGTATAACAGATCTCATAAGGGTTTTTTGTTTAAAAAAAAAAAAAGGGTTTTTTGTTTCAAAGAAAAAATAAAAAATGAAAAAAAGGTAAAAGCCTTCAACAAGTAAATCGAAACAACTACATGATGTTTGAGGCTCGACTTTGTTAAAAGAAAAGAGGATAAAACTTACCAATGCTGAGAAAGATTCAATATATTCAAGAAGCAGATTAGTAGCTTCTACATATCGGCCGTGATCCACATATAATCGAAACAAGGATGCAGGGTTACTTTCACTTCCCGACATTCCAAAACCACTTTCCTGCCTTGTAACCTGAGAGAGAGAGAGAGAGAGAGAGAGAGAGAGAGAGAGAGAGAGAGAGAGAGAGAGATGCATTTTATCAGGATTAAAAGATTCCAAAACATTGAAAAACTACTGATTTCAATGATAAGCAAGAAGAAAAATAGATGTTTCTCAATTTTAGTCCAGTAATCAACAATGTAGAGTCAATTGGATTCTTTGAACCACAGCCACATTCGACCATTGCAATGTAACCATGCATTCCCCATGGTTACTATGTTAAGCTCGTGCACGTGCTCAAAAGAATCATAAACACTCAGTTAAATGTGGAAAGTCTTTAGGGGTCAACATTCAGAACTCTTTAACATGTATTCTCAAAAAATCTCAAGGCTTTTCATTTCTAAACTGGAAGTAGTGTTCAATGAGATTGTGATCAGCTAAGTAATATTTGCTTAAATCCATAGCAATAGAACCCCACTAATATATGTACAGCTGTTGATTAGAAAGGTTCATCAATCAGTAAACTATAAGTATTACCTTAAAAAATTGAACCAACCAAAGAGGCAAAACTATTTGTGGATCACAGGCAAGAAGAGTTTCAGCGACCACTATGGGTAATCTTGGATGATATCCTTTATACTTTTCCTGATTAGAGACAGAAGATAAAGCATCATTTTATGTACCAAATAAAGTATACAAATGTATCATATGAAGTACAGATAAAGAGCCAATCTTAAACTTATAAATAAACGCAAAGAACTCATCACTTTCCAAGTTTATTTTATCAGGGAACTGCTATCATTTATGTATCTTAATATTCAATAATCCTGAAAAATACTTAATACCAATGGGAACTCAACGACGGCAATTGGTTGATGTTCGGTCAACAAAAAGGTGAGCCTCTGATTCCTGACCAACATATCCCTACCATTTATTTCTATCCTCCTGTAGTTGAGTGTAAAACCCCAATATCTTATACTATCAGAAAAAAGCACTTATATGAAGACAAGGCAGAATAAGAGGATTCACAGGTACAATTTAAGTAGACAGATAAAATCAGTTTTGTTATCAAAGACAAAGGGAATATACAAAAGGATATTCCACAACTCATTAAATGTTTGGTCATTTCGACAATGAAGCTATAAGATGATAACCAGGCGAGAGCTGAGAAAGAAATATATACGGACAAGATAGATTTCAAGCATTTCCCACTGACTGTTGCCCTTAAATTGCGGTGCTGAAGGTCCCTCCTCAGTTAAACATGGCTCATCTTGTGATGAAGTCAACAGAAAATTTTGCATCCTATGATTCCTGAGAAGAAATCACAGACGACATTAGAATAAACCACTAGTAGGCGCCACAAAAAAATTCAGTTATCTCCAGGAAAATAAATTCAGTCTAACATCCTTACCCAGAGGGGGCTACTCCATGAGGGCAGCATTTCAATGACATTGCAGCAAAAACTCTTTCTAACTCCCTAAGAAAAATCATACAGCATTCCACTAATAAGATACTCAAGTTGTATGAAACCTCATGATTTTTCGAATAAGGGCGATTGAAACCAAAAAAATGCACCTCTTTAGTCCCGAATCCTTCCAAAATTTCAGAATCACCGTAAAGGCCATATCATACAAATTTGACTCAACCAACAGGTCAACCAAGGCTGCTGAAGGTTTCTTGTTACCTGCAAATTAAACGAAAAACAGAATAAACAACCAAAACGAAATGCATACATACTCTCCAGGAGAAAAATTAAGAGCAAGCAACAAAAGATGGCTTTAGCCAGTCTGATCACATCTCATTTTGCAAATAAGTACATGTACTCAAATACAAGCAGCATTTGAGCAGATGAATTGTAGGCTGATGCATGAGCAATAAACACAATGGACAGACTAAAAGAGCTTTAGAATAAATAGAAAGAAATTTGAATTTAAACAGGCAATAGCAGGGAAAAATGTTGCACCTACAGAACCACCTTTAAGGCATAACAGAAAGCTTACCAGTTGAAGTCCATTTGACATTAGATAGAGAGAGCAAACACTCAGCTGAAGCCAAAACATACTCATTCTCAAGTTCCTCAATTCCAAAATACGACTGAAGATTCCGCGGCCCAACAGCAGGATCTTTGTTCAGAAACATAAAAGAAAAAATGATATAAGAGGCAGCCCAATGTCACTTAATAGATGCAACAAACTTTTGATAACAAGAAAAAGTCAAATAACCTGGACACCAACTCCAAATGCATTTCAAAGTTTATTGTAGCATAAGAAGGGAATCATTCAAATGACGTGTTACCTGGTTCTTCCATATGTATTCTGGCCTTTTTACTCGGATACTGTTCATTTTCACAAGTTAGTTCCTCAATCGGAGGGTCAACCCAAGCATAAGCAGGATGTACAAGTTGTAAAGCATTAATAGCAGCAGATAGCCCATTAAGCCTCTCTTGCAGAGCTCCGGACCTTCGATGATAATCTTTCATTGCAGCTTCAGTTTTAAGCTGTGTGGCATACAGATAAATGAACTGTGCTGCCTTTCGCCAGTTGTGCCTGTGGACTTCAAAAGCATAGACCAACTTGAAAGGGTTTGGCTTTGTCATAACATCCGAACGAGCTGCCTACACATCGGTCAAAAACAACTTACCCATGCACCCAACAAGAGAAATCTTGGAAAAAAAAGGGAAGAGAAGAAAAAGAAAAAGGAGGGAAAAAAAGTGCAAAAAAAATCCCTTTACTTTCAAGTATCAAGTTATCAGGACAAACCTTCCAAACAAGCTCTTGTTCAACTTTATCTGCTAGGCCAATAAATGGAAGCTGGCCATCACAAAGAACCTAGAAGAGAAAATAAACATATAAAAAAATGCCCATTTCAATATGACAAGCTCAGCTTTGATGCATCATCAGAGAAAATGTGGTACAATACCAATAGAATAACAGCAATAAAAAAGCTGCACGAAAGCAAAGAACTAAACATATGCAAATGATCAAAGGAGATCGCAGTCATATTAAAAGGGCAAGAACATATTCAAACTTTCAATCAGCTATGTCTACTATTCCACAAAACATCAATGAGAGTAAAATCAACTGGCCCTAAACAATTAAGTTACATAGTTTCTTTAGCTTTCTTACATCAGTGTAACTGCCTTTTTACCTAAGTACTTGCATTCAGCTAATCAGCCACCAGAGAACCAACGGCAGTCGGGCAAATTATATGAAAACAAGAGCAGCAAATCCAAAAAAAGCACACATGGCACAAATTAAAAAGAGCAGCACCTGAACTGCGCCACGCTCCAAAAGAACAATAATGAAACGTCTCAGACAAATATTCTTGCTCTCCTCATCAGGATTTGAAATGATAGCACAATAGGCTTCATGATAAAGCTCCAGATCTAACGTAAACTTAAAGACGTTTGCCCAAAGTCGTCCCTTAACGACGGTAGTTGATTCATCAGAAAGATCTGACTTGGAGCCGCCATCCTTGTGGGAAAGAGCTTCATCAACTTGCTCAAGAGCAGCAAGAGCAAAAGTACAGGCAGCCTCATTAAGATTATATTGTTCAAAGATCTGCATAACCCATTGATAATAGTGAAGTTTCCATGATGCATCTGAGCAGCAAACAGCTGAAAGACAAGGATAAAAGTGGTTACTGGAGCTACATTAACATAACAAATTATCATTCTAAATTATTAAACAACTCCAAAGTGAACCTGTATCGAAGCCAAGACAAGCTGATCCTGCTTCCCGAGACAACCTTACCAGAGCTTCAGGAGCTCCTTGCATTGATGCAGCTCTAAACACATTAAAAGGGGGGAAAGATTAGAATATCCATACAACTTCTGAAGACAAGTGCACTACAGACCACATGCTACGTAAGACACATTCTAAATTATTAAACCAGCCAATTTAGCTCAAGACATGTATGTGCTATAAAATATTTCACTAAAAGTTAGTTATCTTGCCATATGAGAACAACTTGCAGGGCTCTCAAGCTGAAAATATAAAACACAATGGTAAAAGAACAAAGGAAAAAAATACCAGAACTACAAATCGTCTAAAATTTCTGACACCAACATAAATTGATTAACATTACAGCAAAGTTGCAGCATTTGTTTATTTGCAAACAGCAACATGAAAATTCTCTTATACACCTGTTCCATGTTCTTGCAAGTAGTAACAAAATTCTAATACAAAAAAAGAAGCCCTTTAACAGGTAAAGGCATCAGATACAGCTTTTTTACAAAAAATATTAATACCTTTGTAGAGATAACACATACCTATAAAAGCAGCGGACAGCTTCAGAAACTTTTCTTTCCTTCAGAGTTCTGCGTAATCCACATTGGGTCTGATGGATAAGGCAGCAACCTAGAAGGTGCAGAATTGTTGGCCATTCCCCTTCAGCTGTCTGAAGACTTCCACAAATTCTCTGATTCCGAGAGTACGAGTCCACCAACATGAGAAGATACTGAATAAAACGAAAACATAAATCTCACAACACACCTAAGCATCACACCTGACCAATACTAGGTAATCACATTTGATTTCAGTAAGTAGGGGCAAACCTCAAGTGCACTGTACTGGCCATGTCTGAGGAAGATGAAAGCAAGTTCAATTGAGTGGATTAAGAAAAAGGAAGATTCTTCTCCTGTTTTTCCCCAAATTATCCAACTAGCAAACTCCCTCACGTAATTACGTATACTGCAACAATCTGGAAGCTGCCTGGAAGAGAAGTTCGTCTGATTTCCAGAACAACTACGGAGGCTAAGTAACAAGATATGCGCCAACGTAAAATTGCATTTCCCAAGCTTCTCATTCAAGGACATCCTATCAATGCTGTTATCTGATCATAAAGAAAGGACGAACAATAGTTATCCAGTTATTCCTCTACAGGCGAAAAACCAAGAAATCCATTGCTATCATTGCACAATGTTGATAATTTCTTTATTATCAGAAATAGCATGTTTTGGATACCTAGTAACAAAAATTTAAATTGATAACAACGTAATACAAGGGTAATATCAACCCATAATACCAGTCAGTATGATGTAGGGGGGAAAAAGTTCTTTCCAGCAAAAGAAAAGATGCTTTTGTTGAAGCAACAAAAGGTGAACACCATACCAATATGCAAGGATGAAAGTTGAGAACTAAAATCTTCCAAAGCAGGAGACTCAGTGGGCGTGGTGGCAAGAAAGTGAACAATGTGCCACTCAGCAATAATTTCTTGGATCATAGGTATAAGCTCAAGTTTTATTCTCGAAACATCATCATGTGGCATTTGGATCTGCAGAAGTCAACAGAATCTGCTTAATTCTCCTGTGAAATGATGTATCAGGATTCTGCCTTGCAATAATACAGATCCAAGAGTTTCCACAACATGAAAAAACCAAAACAGAACAGGTGACAAACATATGTCCCTGGAAGCATCTACAAGGTGGCTAAAAAAAAAAAAGGTATCTACTAGTTGGCTCGCCATGCATCAACACAAACACCAACAGATGGCTTACCAATTGATGATATACAAAAGTAACACTAACTCAATAAATTCTTTTCCATTTGAAGACAGTTCAACTCTTTGAAAATAAGTATGGTGCTTTTGCAACTGAGATAAGTATCTCAGCAATGTAAATATTTGTGTACCTGCCCACTTATGTTCACCACGTAGCTTAGCAGCAAAAGTAGATCTAATGCAGATTCAAACATGATCTTAGCCACTTGGAAAGTAGCCTCCACTGTAATCGAAACCTTGAGGTTGAAAATTGCGTGATAATCCGACTTGTGTTCCGCTTTACGAGGTACTAAAAACCTCAAGTAGTTCTGGATGACATCCAAAACTTTGCCCCATGAACTTGCTCTACTACATAATTCCTGAAGAGAGATAAACATATCTGCAGAAAATGTCCTCAAATTCTTGTGATGAGACACTTTTTGCTCCCATGCAACATCAGCTCCTATTTCTGATACATGATATGCTAATATTGTTGAATTATAGCCCTTTTCTAAAACCTTCACAAATTGAGGAAGAATCTCTTCAGATGATATAGTTGGGGTGCTTCTAAGGGACTCATAAAATAGAGCTGATGCCGCTTTGCCCAACTGCTGACTGACTTTAGTAATACACCAGAGTAACTTAGAAAAGGTCTCTCTTTCAACTGCATCGCGAGAGAATACCCCCCCAGAAGAATTATATCCATTGTCATCAAAAGAACCTGACAACCAGCCAAACAGAAAAAGCTTTTAAATGCGAAACTTAACAAGAAAATTTCCGAACAAGACTAACTGCTACGATCGTCAATGAAATGAGCACTATGATTAGAAAAATTTAAATTACCATAAACTAAAAGCTCAATATCCTCAAACATTCGGCAAATCGAGAACATATTCTTTCTGATCAAACAAGTAGCTCCAGTGGATGAATCAACAAATAAACCACAAACTGCATTTGTTTTGCGCCAATTACTGCAATAGTGAGCACAAAATGCCATCCAGCATCGTAGAAATGAGACCAGATTATCAGAACCACCCTAACACAAATGAACCATTATTAGCTTTCTAAAAGTTTTGACAACTCTGACAACAGCATGAGAGGGGGTGTTGTTTAATATTATTGAAAAGAAAGGCAACCTCGTGCTCAATAACTGACACGATTTCATTTTTAAGTCCATCCACAGTAAAGGAGGCAAACTCAGAATCAGTGAAGTGCTTGTTGTAATACTGCAACGTTATGCGGAGCACTGAGCTATGATACACCCCAGGAAGAAGTAGCCTATGCAAGAAAATGGAAGAAACAAGTGGGAAAATTTGATCCTGCAAGTAAAGCAAACAATTATGAACGAATTGCCGTCACAGTGCAAATGACAGGCTAATGAAACATGATGGTTCAAATTCACTAATAGCTGAAAGAAAAGGTAAACATGCTGTAATCTAAGTAATTAGAACAAAGCAGTCAAATTATGCAAGATCATATTTTGCATTTGAGTCTAAAAAATCGGAAGTATTTCACTATTTGTCTTTCATATTTCTATACTGGTATTTTGAATTTGTGATATGAAAAGTATTCCGTATGCTCATAGTTTCTTTCCCTCCGAACAAGAAGAAAAGTGCTCCTCTTCTGACACACACACAAAAAAAAAAAGAGGACATAGGTCTACTCTCTACACGCCACATGACCTCACATCAATTGAGTCAGACTACCTCAACCCCTAAAAGGCTATGGGTTACATATCCTGGTAGAAGAATATCATGGAATGCACGAAACCAGATTGTACACACAAGTACAAGGGCAAACAAAATTACAGATACTAGTAATTATTTAGCAAAAACCTCCACCACAACCAAAAATGGGATAATTCTCATGGTTACAAATACAAAGAGCTTCCGTACAAAAACATGAGGCCACAATCAAAAGCAATGAAGTAAAAAATCAAAAGCGGAACTGAAACCCAACTAATAGTTCCTACAATTCACAGACAAAGCATTAAGACAAGAATGTGAGAAACTATCATGGACAACACCATGTCACATGATTTACCAGACTATTCAGAAGACAACTCGAAGTACCAAAAAAAAATTCAAACTTAATTCACCCTTTCTGTGATTTTGTAGCTGCACTCAACAAGAGAACGCAGCATATGCATCTGTTAATTTTCCACCAACGCATGTCTTGCCTTCTGAGGTATGTGTACAATTACAAATATGTCAAACGAATCTAGGCACTAGGACATATAAAATATTTTACAAATTCGTAAATAAAACGAACAAATAATTATCTGAACTAGTGTCACATATCAATCAAATGGGAAATAAATCTCCAGATTAAGAACCTTTGAAGAAGGAAGAACTGTATGGGAAAGCCAAAGTATGTCATCTGCAGAATGTTCAGAACTTTGAAACAGCTGATCAGCCACAAGCGCTTGCTGCAATTCATATGACCGTGTCACTGCCCTAACATAGTAGAAGTTTAAATGTTAGGCAGAACACAAAATATAATTGGAAGACCAAATCTAGATGTTTTGTGAAAAGACCAATAATTATATTGGCAACTGAATATCACTTCAGAGCGTAATCAATACCAAACATTACAAAAACCACTTACTCTTTACCAAAGAGCCCCTGCACTGTTAATCTATCGTCTTGTAGTATCCAAACTCTGTCTGAAGTAAGTTTGATGTCCACAGGTCCACTCTGATTAAACACAAATGATTAAGCAATTGGAATAAAAGGTTCATAATCACAAAAAAGGGAGGTAATAAACAGAGGTAATATCATTACCCCTTCCAAGGAAAATCCCGCAGTTAAGGAGCGCAATGTCAATGTCATCATCTTCTTCCGAAAACCCAAATGCATGCCATATAAAGATATCACTTCGACATCCTGGACAATCAGTAAAAGGCAAGAAAAGAAAACATTGTTAAAGTGTTCCTCGTGATCCATTTTGATAATAATACATGAAATTCTCACAATTTCATATGTGGTTCAGGCATAAGAAACAAAGGCAATAGATGGTCGGCAATCCACAGTAGGTCAATCAAACAATCAAAAGAATGACAAATCTCTGCAAGCCATTCAACCAACAATAGCCATCAACCAACATGCAAAATGACTAATGACATTCAAATAGATCATGCCTTCAACTGGAAGATCTCTTCAAGAGAATTTGTTAGAACTGAAGTATAATCAGTCCTAATTTTGCAAACAAGTGTTTAAAACAGATTGAGTTACACGTCTAGATAAATTCTCAGAATAAGCAGCAACATCAAACCTGGGTGACTGGCACACATTGTAGCAAGCAATATTGCAATAATGGACATCCCATCAATAATTATGTATTAATGTCTATAATGGGAAGTTAAGGTTAAACCAAAAGACAATCCCGCAATTTCAGCAGCAGACACAAAGAAGTTCAGTATTTGAAGCTTTTTAAAGATCATACAGAGAGAAAAGTACCCTAAAACTAAACGCTGACTGAAACATCATTTGGTAAACGGGGAAAATTATCTTAGTCCTAACTTCAAGATCATATGCAAGCATACAAATATCATGCTTGAAGACCAAGAACAGGGTGGTACATGTACCATAGCTGCACTGAATGAAAATAAAGACAAGCCTACAAAGATAAACAAAACGACATGTCAACTTGTTCAAAATTACATACCATATTACTTTTATGCAGAACTGCGAAAGGAATCATACTGTTCACCATGTTAGTTTCACCCACACATAGCTTAAGGAACATAGATCCTGAAAGAAAAATGTAATTATAAATTCACATGAGCAAATTATTCCAGAGAAATAAGGGAGCTTTTACAAGCTATTAAGGGAAAATGAAAAAGGATAAAAAATATTTAAAACTTCAGTACAAGAGAACAAAACTATGTCAGTCCTGATTATAGAATTCAATCCACCTTTAGTCTTGGTTTCTCATAAGACCACTAATGGAGTTTATTCAGGCTCGTATTCAATCAAATGGGTGATATGGCGAGGCCTATAATCAAAATGATAAAGCAACAAAAAAGAATTTCTTATCCCTCCGGAAGAGCTTACCACTAGTTCTTATTTCAGATGAGAATATTTTCAAGCTTTTTTTAATGAATATAACCTTTTGAATATGAGATTTACCGATAGCAACTAGCTTCTAGTACTAGAAATTACATCTGAGGACATCACCAACTTTAATCTAAAGGTCTAATCAGAAGACAATTAACAGGACTACATGTTTCAATTCATATAAATGCACATCAAAGGGTGTGTCGAAATAACCAACACATATTATATGGCATAGTCACACCAGCCTTAGAAAATAAGCTTGCCTCCCATGAAAGAGTGAGTAAAAACTTTGCGATGATATCCAAAGTCCCACACACAGAAGGCTCCATCAGTATGAAGAACAAAAAGTAGCTTTTCCCGGTGCACTACAGATACCGTCATATCCTGCACAGCTGCTGTTATCGTGTTCCTGAAAAATATTTGAAAATGTTTTAGTAAAACTTCATCTGAGTACGTATATTTGAATTCTAAATAAACTAATTGCGATAGGAAAAAAGAAAAAGAAAAATCGGCATCTGTAGAAGAAGTAACAGAGAATGCTCACTCATGTAATTGCCAACAGTCCAAACAAAAACAAAATGTCATATGTGCTTACGGTCTAAAGGAAGAAAGATCACCAGTTTACTTATCAGCGGCCTACAATCAATGTTGTGACAAAATTCATTTCAATGTACTACAGCAGCAGAACTAATCATGCAAAATCGATTTACGGAAAGAAACAGGTTCTTTTCAGAGCCACCATGCATTACAGTAGCCCAAGAAATGAGAATCCTAAATGGATCTAAGAATAGAACTCAATGGGCTTGTATGAGCCTCCAGCTTCTTTCCCGAATACAACAACAAAAACAACAACAACATACCCAGCTTCTTTCTCTAATCCCAAAAAAAATATGGTAGATACTAGCAAGCACTAGAAAGACGTGTTCTCATAAAGAAATTGCAATATGATAGGTACTATCCGTTGTGACAAATTCATTCACTCGATAAGGTAAATTACCATAGCCTCATTTTCACAAAATCCAAAAGAACAACTTTAAGATCCTATGGGTAATACTCAATACTACCCAGAGAAAAGCTAGAGAATTAGGTAGTAGTGTCCAAGAAGACTGTAGAGAGGATAAGATTTCACCTTGACATTATATCCCACAGTCGTCCAAATACATCATCCCGCAGCTCCCACATGAAGCCTAAACACATCGAATATAAGGATGCCAATATTTAAGGAGAAAAGTAAATCAGTCTCAAAAAATCACCAATTGAAGATTGAATTGCAACAAATAATACACAAAAAAAGAAATATGCAGGAAATTCTCTCAATTATTGCCATTCTGTTCAGCATCAACACAAAGAACTAAAGAAAGACAGAAAAGGATAACAATTTACCTGGGGCATTGGGATCAAGGAAGCAAAGCTGATAACCGCAAATGGATCCATCACTTCTCCCAACTAGCAGAGATCCAGAAAATGTAGTCACCGCTGTAATTTCTCCACATTGTGGGTTGCTCTGCATGTTGTACTCAAATACATCCCTAGATGTTAACATCGAACAAGATGCATAATTATGAACACTTTTGAGTTTCACTAGGAAGGCCAAACCACGAACTGTAACTGCAGTAAGCAAGTAAGAGTTCTGGGAACCATAACTCTGCAAAGAATGTGAACCAGATGTTAATTCTGAAGTCCAAAACTGAATGTCTTAAGTATTCAAAATGGAAAACTTCATATAACTGTCCATAAAATGCAAAGATATATAAATCGCTACCTTATCCTTTTCTATATGAGCGAAGGGGAAAAGAGCATCAGGGAATTGAATCCGCAGTCCAAACTTTGGAAATTCTTCATTACCAACAACCTCTAATACTTCAAGAATATCCGACTGAGTTTGGGATATTTTCCTGCCGAAAAAGAAAAATTTATTCACACTTATCAGCTCGTTCTTAAGGGATAACAGATAGAAGAAGGAGCTGAAAAGGCTTGACAATATTTATTTCACAAAGCGGAATTCGTAAAAATTGGTTATCCTCGTGAATTAATAAGCAAAACAGCCTCTTCATGATTCTTAAGAACCATTAATGTTTTGACCACATTCCTGAGATATAAAACCTTCATAGATAAGTAACTAAGAGGCATTGAACACCTAAAAACCAACAGCAACAGTTGGCATTGCCCTAAATAAACACTTGAAAGTAACATTCAAAACATGAAGCAAGAAACCTAAAATCAAAATAAAACATGAGAAAAAACCTTCGTTCAAACTAAATGAAGGAGATGGTTACAGCTGCCACTCCATACCAAAAAAAAAAAAAAAACTTACAAATTCGGAGTAAAAGAAATTACCAAATGAGATACGTGGGAGGGTTTCCAACAACACAACAGGAGGCACAGTCTCTAGTAGCAGCGGTGGCCGCGGAAGCAGAATTGGAAGCGGAGGAAGATGAAGACGAAGTAGAAGGGACTGAAACTTGAAACCACTTTATGGAATCGCTGGCCAATATTGGAACCTCCATTCCTGCTACCCTTGACTCCATATTCCTTTCTGTTACCGCTGCTCTTAAAGTCGTCGTGCTATTACAGTGTATTAAGAGAGCCTTCTGATTCGGGATTCAAGAAAGCATCTGCTCAAGTAGGTTTTCTCGAGCTTCAGATTTCAGTATCAATGGGGAGAGGGTGAATCAGCCGAGAGTATGGAAGAGCAGCTCACGGCGGTGCGGCAGTGGAGTTGCGGACCTTGAGGGCGACTTTGGAGGGAGAGAAATTTTGGGGGGTGTTATTATTCTTCAAAATATATTACCTCGCGGTAATTTCGAATTTCTGAGGGTGAAAAAGAGTAGTTTTTACTTTTTTTTATTTTTTTTTTTTTCTCTTCCTACTTATTGCAGTATTTTAATTTGTAATTTTATTCTTAGGTGTACTTGTGCTTTCATAAATTTGAACTGAAATTCTTTTATTAAATTTTTTAGAATTAGTATGAATCAGGACTTCTACGTTTAAAAATTAGGTTCAAGAGTTCAGTAAACAACATTTTTTGTTTGGGGAGGATGGATTATTAATTTTCAATTTCATTATCACATTTTTCTCAGTCCTCTATTAATCTTTAGCTCATTTGAATTTGTTATTCTTGATATTTAGGCATATATGTGTCTATATCTTTAATATATTATCAAAGTATAGTTTTCAATCGTACACATGGTGTCATATTAGATAAACTAATCTACGTGACGTAAAATTAGACAACCAAGTCCACATGTCGTACCCGCTATCACTCCATCATTTAATGATAATTTTTCATTTATAAATTCGTAAAATTTATAAACCAATTTTACTTGGTTTAATCTTTTTGTTGTTAACTGAAAAATAAAATTCACTTTTGACCACCAAAGTATTGTCTAATTCCACACCATCTCACCATTAACTTTTATACACCAAATTTGACCACCATTTATTTTTTATTTATGAATTTTTTTTTAAAAAAAATGATTTTTCAATTTCTACCTCCCGATTTTATAAGTTATATACATTTACGCAAATATATAGTTCGGTATGTCATGACCTGTGATGCAAGGAATTAATGAAAAATTTTCATAGGATTTGAATTATAAAAAGATGAGAATAAAAATAAAACAACAATAACACCGAAAAGCAAAGGCCACGTTAACTAAATTAGTTAGAAACGATTTTCAAAAGCCTCTCTTATGAATAGAAAACAATGGAGTATGCTTAATTAATTAACATTGGATATCTTTTTCATTTTTTATTTTTTATTTTCTACTCAAATCAATTTTTTGCTTAGTTGATTGCGTTATTTTTAATACAATATTTTTAGAGTAGGTGAAATCATTATCAAAACTATGAAGAATAGAAAAACAAGTTGAAATCTTTTCCATAAAGAAAAAAAAGATTAATCCAAATTGGCGGGGTTAAAAACCAGCCAAATTAATATTATTTTTATGTTTCATTTGAAAATTTGATGTCATGTTTTCACATTAAAGAGTTGTACAAAGTAACACTGTCCCTTTCACTCTTTACTGATAAAATATAAAAAATAAAAAAAAATGATTACAGTTGATTATATTGTGTAAAAATTACAGAAAAAAAGAGTAGAATAGTAATAATACTAATAATATAATTATATGTTAATCGCCCAAATTTTTAATGGAATAAATTTTAAGTAATATAATAATATATTATATTGTATAAACCCTAATCGGCCAAACTTTTTCCCTACAAATACATGCGATCCAAGCATGTTGATTATATTAATCCAATTATGAGCGAGTCCCATATGGGAGAGACGTGGTTTTTTTGTTTTTTTATAGATTCTGTGTAACTACTGAGATTGCTGTGAAGTAAGAAAAAATGAAGCAAACACTATAATATGAAATATATACTAACAAACTTCTAAAGAAAGGTTATAAAAGGTATATAGAGATATTAAAAATACAAATAAATTTATGAAAAAAAAAGTAACAAGAAAATGTTCTGACTTCCTAAACCACCATTCACAATTCATCCCATTTTTTAATTCAATAATTACGTTCTTCAATTTTTGAAAATTATACTAGCACCCTAATTCACCATTGCAGCCTGTTGGAACCATGTGTCGAAATCTTAATGAGCAATATAGGAAATACTGTAGGATTACAGTGTAGGAGATCTTATACAAAAAGATATGACATGGCTAAAAATATTTGGAGAGATTATTATGAAAATTAAAAGAATACTTTTAAAACATATAAATCCATATCAACAAAATGAAAAAAATAAACAATAAGTATATTGGATTATTATTTATATTAAAAATTATTCAAATATACTTACATAACAAAACACATTCACATTAAAAATTACACTACTACAATTCATATCATTAATATTATTTTTTTTACAAATATCATTCTGTCGGAGATGTCAAATATATCTTGAATAATATGCACACCATGCGGGGTAAACACTAGTTATTTATTAACGGAAGGTTTTCAATCACAACATGTCATACAATAACATATTCTAATAACATCTTTGTCACTTGTCACTGTCAGAGGCTTTTTTTGCCACGTGTCAGCCAAAGAGACATTCTTTCATTAAACCGTTAAACTTTTATGTAAATTGGTTACTTTAATTTTACTTATCTCCCATTCATTTTACTCATCTTTATTACATTCCATATACATATGTGTGTGTGTGCATTAACTACCTAAATAATGAAAAAAAAAAATCTATCTTTCCATTGGTTTTCATTTTTAATTTTTTTATTGATTCTTAATTATTCTCTTTCATATAAATGCTCATTTACTTGATATGGGTGATGATTTGATTAATTAATAGGTATATAATGGTAATAATTCTCATCAAATCACTATTCAATTATGAAAAATAATTGTGTTTAGCACCACTCACTATTTCCGTCTGGTTAATTTTGGAAAATAATGTATCTCCATATCCAAATGAAATTAATTATGAAGATACCTATTAAATTAATTCGAAAACAAATACTATCAAATTTGTACGTGTGAAAAATTTAAAATTTCTGAATACACAAATTACAGGATTAGATGATATGTAAAGAATCCAATGATATATATACGGCTGATTCTTATTCATTATATCCCAAAATAAAAGGGTTGAATTTTACCAATTGATTAACACATATAATAACCCATATTTTTTTTAATGTATAATAACCTATATAAATACACTTCGTGCATAAAATCTTGATCAAACGTGAAACCATAAATAATATGTCGTCATTTACAACTTACTTTCTAAGTTAATGTTCGATAAAGATTTCAAAATTTGTTGTTCAAAATGAATAAAAATTCTCTCTAAATATACTAATCGGACTCCGCACCAATTTATTTTTCTCTTATAAATTTTAGCTATAATGGCTTTTGGTTTTATTTAATTAATTAATTAAATATTCTTTTTAGCATAGGCTTCAACAACAAGGTTAATTAAGATCTAAATAATTTACAGATGTGTATAATCCATTAATCATATGTGTATTTTACTAATGGGTTTGGGTTGGATTGGTGTCGTATAAGAAACAAAGGTTAACGTTACATCTCTTAAAACTTTCTGTTCTTGATTTTTTTTCTTTTATTTTTATGGCCAATTTTAATTGATTTACTATGTAAATTTTGTGGTTTATCACGTCAATAACATAGGCAGTGTATGTTTTGTTCTAGGAATTTTTTCATACTCCCTCTGTCCCATAATTATTGTCCAATTTTACTAAAATGAAAGATTTTATTTTTAGTCAAACTTAACTATATTTTACCTTGAATAACCGGATATACCCCTACATAAGTAATTGTTTAAGCACAAAGATTTTAATGAATAATGTTTTTTACTAAGGACAAATGTGTAACTTGATCCATAAAAAGTCAAATTGGACAATAATTTTAGGACAAAATTTTTTGGACAAAGTGGACAATAATTATGTGAAAGAAGGAATATTAATTGGTACTATAAAATGCTTTGGCAGGTGGATGGAATAGAGAAAACTTATAGCATCCACAACGGTGGTAAATAACTAGTAAAGAACCACTTTGTTATTCTATTTATCATTGTGTTGAGTGTGATAATATTATACGGTGTAAGAACACTTTTTGTGGTTAAAATATAATTAATGTGAATAATGATAATATTAAAACTATTTTATTTTCTAATACTTTTACGAAGTAAACCAATATAGTGAAAAGTTAAATAGAAGTATAATCTTAAAAATTTATGACATTATATTCACAATAGTTTAAATAATTGTAGATACTCTTAAAGCAAGGTATCAGGAATGCTATATATGTGTGTCATGCGTTTGTTACGCTAAAATGGCTGGATTTTGTTGTTTTATGGAATGTGGGTTTTCATTAATGTGCAGGAATGGTTTATATTATTATTTTTTGCTTGTTTTGGTAAATGTAATTGGGCGGGTAGATCTGCTTTTTATTTTAATTTCTGACATCAATTGATTTTAATGAATGACAATAATGAGTAAATAGATGAACTCAATCAAATTTCTCAACAAGTCAAATAAGATGTATGGGCAAATTAAACTATAATTTGACATTGAAACTTGGAAATAACTCTGATGTTCATGTATATCTCTAAACATGTCGACATTGAAAAACAAAAAAAAAAAGAAAAAAAAGAACAAGACCTACAATAAACAAATGTAAATAGAATATTAATTTATAATTTTGAAGCCACGGTACGAAACATTTAGCGGAAAATTAATAAAATTCAAGTATTGTAATATACAAAAAAAAAATGAATATTTTAAATTTTATCATCTACAACACCCATGGTCGTTTATTTTCAAATCTTTTATGGAAATTTAATATCATTTAACCTTTATTACAATAATATCTAAAATCAGTCGTGCAATATAATTATATTTTGTTACGTGATGCCGAAAATCGATTGGGGTGCTCTGCTAGAACATACTAAGTTAATTATCTTGGATGAATCCATTATGACTCACATATATTATTTCAAGGCGTTGGATTGAACACTTAGAGAATATTGCGTCGGCGAAATCCCAAGAGTGAGGAAAAAGTATTCGACGATTTAGTACAACTCTAGGAGGAGATTCTAAATAGATCTTGCTGGTTATTCTAAAAGGAATCCAACAAGAGATCGTTGACGCTGCAGTTGATGCATCGCCATGTGGGAACAATGTACAATCTTGAGATTGACACAGAACACGAGATTACAAGGGGATCTTGATACTGAATTGACGATCTAAAGGAGTTTGCGTGATAGTTACTCATGATCGGCGGTAGAAAATTTGGAGAGCCAAACCATGAATAAGTTGAAATTGACATCCCTAAAGACATTTTGGTCGAGGATATAGTACTCTCCAATTGCTTCAATCTGCCACGCTTATATATCTCGATCTATTAGCTAACCAAAAAGGAATAATCCACTAACAATAAAAACTAGATGCTTGGCCCAGGCAGATGCCCGGGCGCCCTTCTACTTTAATTTTGTGTTAATAGATAAATGAATTCTTGATTTGAAAAAAATAAAATAACTACACATTTGGTTTTTTTCTCCTTTTTAGCAAAAAATAAAAATAAAAATAAAAAAATCATCTGCCAAAGGAAAAAAATTATTGAAAAGTACAACGATGCAGAAATCATACAAAAGAATGTGGAGTAATAAATGGGATAAGTTTATGGGCAAATTTAAATATTATTTTAATTTGATTGATAAATGATAAATGTTAGGAATTAAAATTATGTAGCTATTTTTGTAAAGTAGCTTTTGTTTTTCCAGATAAGAATTTTTTTCTTTTAAAAAGGGATGACACGTGGCAGAATGGTTAATGCAATATGGTTTATTTGGAGCCAAAAATTTTTAATAAGAAATTGCTACATCAACATCTTGTATTCTGCTTTAATAGGGTAAAAGGGATGTGAGGTGTATACTCTTGAATTCTTTAATAAGATAAAGTATTCTAGTATACCAAGCCATAAATTGACATTGAAAAAAAAGGTATCAATCACATTTCTTCGAAATATAGACCGACCAGGTAGGATGTGTAATAATATGTCTCTTCAGGTTGACGAGTTAGGAGTCTGTGTCTTTGAGGCAACTATTATATCTTGGAAAAAAAGTATGCATTCCACATAGGGACATCCAGCCTTCTGACATAAGGATACATGAGACGGTTCTTGTTTGCGAAGTGTTTTGCTATGCCAATCAATAAAAGTCAGGGTTAATCACTTTCGCAAGTGGGCTTGTTGTTGCTACGTTCAGTCTTTGCTCATTAACAGTTATATGTTATACTTTTTAAGGTAAAATCCAGACAGTGTCTCAAAATACTCATAAATAATAAGGAAAGAGAATTTAGCAATTGGACGGAAAATATGTTCTTCAACAAAGCATTCTAGAGGATATAAATGTTCATTAGTTTTACCGACTTTGATTTATTTCATCACTGTGTCCCTAACATTATATGTTATTATTTGTTTTTCTTACCGCATTACTATTAAAAGTTTAACAATTACAAAATATTATTACCTGATATTTGCATAAGAATAATTTGTCATAAGAATAATTTGTCAATCCGTGCAATGTACGAGTATAAACTAGTGATTCTTAATGTTAATGTTATTCTTCAAAATGCAAAATCACTAGTTATTCTTAATGTTAATGTTATTCTTCAAAATGCAGAATCACTAGTTATTCTTAATGTTAATGTTATTCTTCAAAATGCATAATCAAGTCAGATAGGCAGATTGTGAAGATTGAGGATATTGGAATGCAAAACAAAACAAGGTGGTTCGCAGGGACATTAATGATTAAACCAGTCAGTTCTTTTGATTGCACAAAAGTATTTCCAACACAAAAAATGCAGTAACCATAACCTAACTCTAGGGGAAGGGATCAAATTTACCTATAAAGACACTGTCAATATCTCAATACATTCAGACAGTTCTGGTTCAATTTCTTAGTGTTACAAAGAATACTTTCTTTTCGACTTCATACATATTACATACATACATACTGTGTATATCACAAGTACCCAAGAACAAAAATGATGCCTTTGCCGGTTGTTTCATATTCTGGCAAGAATATCGTCTCGATCACAGCCAGTAAATTAGTGTTTCCTTTTTTCCAAAGTTCTTGTTAAGTCCCTCGGTTTTGTATCTTTGCACATTAATCTCCACTGTATTTGAATCTCAGTTGTCACATCAGCATCACACAAAGGAACATCTACAGGTCACAGAATAGAAGAACAAATGTTGGTTCATTTGGTCTCTCAGTACGATCATGCTTATGGCCTCCAAGGAGCTGGTGGTGGAGGAGGAGTAGGGAACATTGGTGGGACAGCAGAAAACATTGTGTTCTTGTCAATTTTCGCGCTTCCATCCCCAGACAGAGCAATTAAGGCAGCAACAAGACCAGCATTGCCGGCAAGTGTTGGCTCTGTGTAGTTGTAGTTAGTGCGAACGTCATGGAAGCCATCGAACTTGTCAGGGCCCGCAACCATTGCTCCGACAAGTACATTAGGATTAGGCTTTGACGAGTCCCTATATTTATATCCTCCTGTACAACTAGGCCGGGAACCCTTAGGAATTGATGCCCCCCTGTGGTGGACATGCTTAGGATAACGATTGCCAAATCCCACAAGATAGCTCATCTTCCTCGGGTTTTTACCAAGTACATAACTAATCTGAAATCAGCAGAAAAGGACTGTGTTAGGCTCAACAAATAATGCAAAGAACTATAAATATAACACCCACAAGCATTCCGTGTGTTTCTCACACATGTTTATATGAGCACATTCCCGCTCAGCATGAGGGTTAAAACTCAAACGTTCCAAGTTCTAATGTCAAAATGCTGACCGAGGATAAACTATCAAACAGTCAAGAGCTTTAATTACTGCTTTGCTATGAAATGAGAGCGTGATTACCTGTGTTTGGGCAAATTTTCGCAAAACATCAGTAGAGTAGAAATTGGGGCCACAATACCACCCAGGGGTATCAGCAGCTTCAAGATAGTCACTGAACAAGGCGGCAAGGAAAGCAGCATTAACTGCATGCTGAAGAGGTTGAGGATCTCCATGGTTTAATTGGATCAGGCCTCCTGCAAGAGAGCAAAAACTTTATCGAATTCTGGATACTTAAACATTTCAACATATATAATCCAAATGATGAAACATTACCTCTTGTTCTGTTAAAAGATGTGAAATATGGTAAGTATGAGCACATGACTATGCTGGTCTGATTGTGGAATGTCCTCAGAATTTCTTCATAAGGATACCCAGGGCTCAAAAATAACCTCATACGGCTCAGAAGCACCTATATGTATACAAAAGATCCATGGTCACTAAAAGAAACCAAACATCTCTTTATGCTGAATACTTGATCCAAAGGGTGAATCAAGAAAATGCTCTCTACTGGTAGGTCATACGAAAAATATACTAAATGCCACACGAGCAGATCTATAAGCAATAATATTAAATTGATGATGGTCATCAAAAAGTTAGACAGAAAGCAAATTAGATCAGGTAAGTTAATTCACAAGGGGGTAGTAAATTTTAATGATAAAACACCACATGGTAGTTCCATTACAGATAGACATGGTGGTTCTGTCGCAGAAAAGAACAAGGAAACTTTACTTAAGAAAACCCATTTATGCATTCTTAGGAAATGAAGCCATCAGATCAAATGAAAACTACATAAGCACAAAAGAAACGCTCATCCGAGATAGGTTTCAGCAACAGTAACAACAAGAAAATGAGAACCGTTCAAAAGCAATCCTCACTTCGTGTTACATTTTAAAGAAAATGAAGCACTCAATGTTAACGCATGGATCAAACCAGAAAAATAAACTTTGATGCAAATAAAAATGCTATCTACCTGAGCCCCAGGAAGCTTGTTGTCCCAGTTAAATACACCATAATTCGGTCCTCCCCAGAAAGCTCCAGCATGCTTGGCAAGCCCAGGTGTGGTAGCGAGTGTCAGATATGTTGAATTTCCAGTGGCATAATAAAGCCAGGATGCACCCCAGATGAATTCATCCCAATACATGGTAGAATTATAGAACTTCTCAGCATCCATACCAGCACTATATCTGCCGCGCTGCTCTCTTGAAAATTTGTAGAGAGTTTTAGCACCATGGACAAGTTTTTGGGAGTATGCTTTATCATCTTTAAAAACAATGGACGCTGAAGCCAAAGCAGCAGCCATCTCAGCTGAAAGGTCTGAGCAACTACTGCACATCTGCACGGGTCTGTCATAATCAATGTCCTCTGGGCGCATCCAACAGTAATGGTCATTCTCATTTGATCCTTTGGTTGTATCCCCAGCACCAACCTATCGGATAAATGGTGGTTCCATAAGCTCGTAAGTGAAGTTAACTTAAAAACATTTAGTGAGAAAGAGACTAAAAGAACACGTCAAGCATGTTCTTGCAAAAGCAGAATACACTAAATGATGGCCATCAAAAGAGACAAAACAATACATGTTTGTCCAAATGTGGTGGGTGAAAGAGGTAGAGAGAGAGAGAGAGAGAGAGGTAGAAAAGATGAAGAAAAATCTGTGGCATTGTTCACAATGTTCCTAGTACTCTTGGTGTCAGTGATAGCGAACAAGAGACACATATTTGTTACCAATATTAACAGTTTGATATATTGAGTCAAGATCAATGTCATCAATTAGCCAAGCAAAACTACCTGTGCGGCAAGTTGATCAATGCTATCAGCAGTAGAATTGAAACACTTGAGGAAGTAATCTGTGCCCCACTTAATTATCTCTTTAACATGTGCAAGCTCCCCAGCAGCTTCATACTTTGCACTATATTCAATCACGCTCCAACTTAAAAGAGTCATGGCAAATGATCCAGGGAAATGGAACTTGATCGCATCCCCAGCATCATAGTAACCGCCCACCAGATCTTTAATAACCGGAGCAACATTAGATTTTCCATCATTCGTACACGAGTTCCCCCTCCAAGATACATTATTATGCTTTGGCAATTTCCCAGCTGTCAGAAGAGATACACAAAATTAGCAAGGGTGGAACTATAAACCTAATTTAATCAAATGGAAACACAAGTATTAGGCTAGTTCATTTATTTATTACTACAAACGTAGGATTACAAGCTAAAATTTTAGTCAAATGCCAGTTTTAAACCAGTCAAAAGAATTACTTAAAATTCCCATCTCAAGTCAAATTCAGAACTCGACACATACAAACTCCAGTCTACCTGACATAAAAAACATCATCATTGAAAAAAGAATTCAATTATCATTGAAAGATGATGATGGTAGGTGACCAGGTCTCCAAACAAAAGGCCAATATAGAAATACAAAATTACAGTGAGACTCAAACTGATCTGCCGACACAAACATTAAGACCAACATAATTCAGTAATCTCTATTTAGTAGGTTCAGATCCTAGCATTTTCCAAATTCTCCAAACCAAACAAACATAATCTAACCACCGACGCTTTCGCTTCAAGCCACCTCCAGCTCATACTCAAGAAATAGCAGAAAATACACGCAAGCACGCAAAATTTGCATCAGATCCAGAAACCCAACAAACCCAAATCAAAATAAACTGAAGAGAAGGGGTAATCTGTTTACTTACAACGCTGGGCATTAAAGAACATGAGAGCCTTATGCAGAGCCTGAGTATAATTATCCGGCGGCGGATTATGGTGGTGATGCCTAGGCACGGTTTTAACAATCAAAGTGATGAACCCAGCTAACAAACCAGCAGCAAGAATGGATCCAACAGTCCAAACAAAGATCTTCCTGCTAACAATAATACAACCCAGATCCACATACTTCTTCTTCTTCTGTTCCCCAGGGCCCAGCAGCCAACTCTGCTGGGTTTCGTCTAATGGCCGAGACAGTGCAGCTCGATCATAATCACCCAAATTCCTGCTCCTATCATCATCTGTGGCTGAATCCGTGGCATGGATCTCCAACGGCCCACCCCACGGATCCCTCCCGTACATACTCATTTTTTCCGAATTTCCCTTTCACTGATAAAATCACAAATGCTGAAGAATTTGGGTGAATGGTGAAGTTGTGGAGGAGTAGAGAAGATGAAGCGGTGGTCTGGGAAGGTGGTAGTGATAGTAGTATTATTGAGATTTATGATGATGAAAGAATTCTGGTCTGAAATCTTATCAATGCAAGCTGGTTGTTATTGTTTTTCCACTGTGTGAGTGTGTGTGTTTGTGGAATTTCTTCTACTTGTTTAATGGAAGGAAGCGTTATGAAAAAAAATTAAGGAAAAAATAAATACATTTGGTGGGTGATGGTGACGTGTCCACTAAAAGACAGAGACAGTCTGTCTAATTTTCTAACATCAACGTATTTTATTGTTGGTTTAAGGACATCATTAATATATACACTTCATGTGAGGCTTTCTATTAATTAATCTTTTTTCTTTCTTTTTTTTTCACACAAAAATTTCTTACTGGTAGTAACTTTCTAACTACTCCATCATCATCTTTTAAAACTAATTTAAGGTTATTTCTAGAAACTCAAAGTATAGAAAAAAGAGGAAAAAAGTATGACAAATATGGGTTGAGACATACTTAAAAAGAGCTATTATTATAAGCACCCCTTGAACTTTTCTTATATTAAAATGGAAGCGCTTAAAAGATTCATGGGAGTAGATTATCACTATCGATATTCTTAATTTTTGTGATCTGATAGTAATTAATTTTGACTAGTCCGAAAAAATCAAATTTTACTATGTTCTTTTTGTATTCAACGGTACTGAATTTCCTATTAATGTTCTTGAGTTATTTAATGTCGGCTAATTAAGCTATTTCTTTTTATGTAGTATGTCAATTGTTGCTAGAGGGGGGGAGAACAAAAGAAAAAGGAATAAGGTCACTGCTACAATTTTAAGAAGAAGTCTAGCTATTTAGTTGTACTATTTTAATTTTTTTTTGATAATTATAAAGGTGTCTAAGTTTGATTAAAAATGTATACAATTACTATGAAAATTATTATAATGATGCCTTTCAAAATCAGGAAATCTTGGAAGGAGCTATTTGCAAACAAACTCTATGGTGGGAATGATCACAACATAAATCATACAGTTACATTTGGCGTCCGTTCATCAAAATCATGGCCCTCAAACATGAGATATCATTTCGATTTTTGATTGATACCAAAGATGGGTAAACTGTGTACTTCCCTTACTGGTTGGTGCGTAGTACAAAAGGAGGATGGACAAGACACCAAGAGCTTGCTTTATCTTGGAAAAGGAATTGCTTCAAGTGTACTTCAAGTCTTCAAACTACTTTCCTTTTCACTTCATTTCTTCTTCTTTTTTTCTTTTTTTTTTTGTTTTAGCAAAATTACATCTCCTCTATCTGGTCTGAAAAGGGTAAGGCGCCCAAATATTCATTAGATATAGTATAATAACAATCACGGTCATGGAACAACTTTAAATTCTTTGGTCAGTTTTCTATTCATCCATGAATATACTATGAGTACAGGAGATTAGTCATTATTGTCGATGCTGAACACCACGTAATGTGTAAAAAAATTAAAATACGAAAAAAACTATAATAACAAAGTTTAAATTTTTTTTATCTTGATCGTTAACAAAAGAAATTATAATTAGTTAACAACAAATTGTTATTAAGAATAATAAATCATGTATGGTTATGGTGCTCATCTAAAAACACCCATTTGACTAAAAAGACGATGGTGGGAGGAAAAAACAACTGTCAACAGTGACGCGTTGGAATAAAATGATTTAAGAAGGCGTAGAATGGAATCAAATTGTGGGAATGCGTGGCTTTAGGCAGTAGGTTCCTTTTTTGTGTCAGCAATCTCCACCGACAGTGGTGAGAATGCTAAAACGACATCCTCATTATTATAATACTATTATTATTATTATTATTTTTTCTTTTGTTACAAAATACTGTATTATTCTTATTATTAATATAATAAACTAACGTAATCTTGCTGACTCTTTTGAAGCCTGGCCCCGGTCATCGAACAACCCATGTTGTCGGCTTCGTTTGTTTCCATCCATACAAAATATATGTATAATGTATTCCAGATTGGATATGCCAATGTTTTGTTAGCTAGTGTATCTGGAAATTCCTTTTATTTCTTTTTTCCTTCTTACATAGGAGTATCTCTTTATTTCTGCTTCGGCTTCTTTTTTAAGCACCATATATGGTGGTCTTTTTGCAACCCGTTTATTTGTAAGAATTAACTATTGAACAAAGTTAAAATTTAAAAAAAAGGACACGGATTTGTAAAAAGAAAAAAAAAAAAAAGAGTGGAGCTTGAAAAAATCTCAAGGACAGCAGGTAATAATGGTTTCACCATGATTGTAATACTCCCTCCATTTCAATTTGCAGCAGGAGCATAGGTACATACACCTGAGGTGGGATAATTGCCCCAGCTGAATTTTTTTTTTTTTACTAGTTAAACTCTGAGATTTTAGATTTTTTTTACAAAATATTAGTTTTTGCCTCCACCTAAATGTAAGATAACAAGGGGCAAGCGTATTAATTTACAAGTGTTGAAAATTTTGTCCCATCATATCTTTGGGGCTTGGCTCCGCCCCTGATTTGCAGGTTATTTTAGGTTTGGAGAGATTTTTCAAATTATAGACATATTAATGACTATTTTTTTAACTTTACTCTCAATAAATGATGTTAATATATTTTCATTTAATTTTGTTTATAATTTCAATATAATTAATGAAGAATAAAATAAATATTTAACACATAAATTAATTATTAAATGATATCTCCTTAATTCACGTGCAACATCTAAACGGACTTACGAAGAGAGTATGATACTATGGGGGTTGTATACTCTCAAAATTTGGGTGCAGTTGAAAGATGAATGGTAGGTTTCTGTGTTTGGGGGAAACTACCGTGGCCTTCGAGGAAAGCCAAAGGATCCAAACCAGTTTTTGGTCTCTTCATTGGCTAATGACTTATGTAATGCTTTTCCTGTACAGACTTTTGATCAGGCTAATTAATTAGGCTGCAGTTATCATTGCAATTCTGTACAACCTTTTAATCAGTCTCTGCATTGTAGAACCTTTCTCCTTATAAATTAAAAAGCAGGATATGAGGGCTTTCCTCCACCCTTTTGCAGCATGTTTGGAGACCAACAAAGTAGTTAAAATTTTGGCATCTCCAAATGGCAGGAATGGTACATCCAGCCAGCAATTACAACTCTGCATCTTGTTCCTATCTTAACACCACCATTCATGAGAAATAGTAGAATAGTTCCTATCATTCTTATGTTACAGTACCGAGTTTTAAGGATTTCTTATTTCATTTGGCTCAACAGAAAATAAACTGAAATGGTCAAACCATTTTCACCTACAGTGCTTCCAAGTTCTATTTATCCTTAGTAGACACAGATTCCTCATCTACAATTTTTCCACATTAATGAAACTTGATCCTCATTTAAAGTCAAATAACCATCAAATGAATTGCAGATAGTATCAGAGAACTTAAAAGAGTCATTATTTATGATTCCACTATCAGCATTCATAATCGCCTTATGATCACCCGAAATCTCAAAAGAGACATCACAAGCATCAGTGCTCACAGCTGAACTCTCTACAAAACCCTTCACATCAATATGAGAATGTATAACTTCACCAACAAACACTGAATCATCATCATTGACCTTTTGTAAGACCACAGAATCATCGCTCCCTTTGTCACAAGCAAATTCAATCTCCTCTAAATTTGCCTCTTTTAGAAACACATAAGCAACACCCAAGTTCTATGATAAAGCACTATTATTTCATCGCAAATTCCCATACTATCACTATTGTCGCCAATTGATACTATCACATTCATAGGCAAGCAACACCCGAGTATTGCCATTTCTTGAATTATGAAGACAGCGATGACAGGAACTTGAGAATCTATAGATAGACGAAGATGTAGTGGCGGTAACCACAAAAATTGGGCATTCCAAAACGGAAGACGCTTTTCAATTGAAGCAGTACAGAACGGCAAACGACGAACAGATCCGTTTTGTTATGCTGAACAAAGCGTCTGCTCTACACGTGTGGGATAGTGACCGGGCACCGTATCTAAACATGTGCATGTCCGGTCACAAACTCCTCCCAAACCCCCCTTATAGTATTGTAGATTCATAAGTTAAACAATTTAATAATATAATATACTCTTTTCGTTCTAAAAAAAATAGTATACATTGTACAGGTATAACATTTTAGTTTGGGACGGCCAACTGAGTGAAAGTACAACCTTTTATTACCCGCGAATTCATTCATAATCCTAAGAAAGTATTAAAATGATTAGCTTTATAACAATCCCATATTTTTTTTAAATTTAGTTTCTTTGCTGTTGTTGACAAAAATGCTATCATTATATTGATGTAACAAAACAAACCAATTACTACACTGTCCCTTGTGCTGGCTTTGATCACTTGCCTGTACGCTCCTTCTACAATGCATCTATTAACCTATAGAACTGAGCCTAACATAGAATTGTGAACTTTTCTAATACGTACCAGGTGCTTTGTGGTGGACCAATCTTTTACTTTGTGAGTTTCTGCTTTTCTGTTTGTTTTGAAGATCCAACAATTTATATATCAGAGATACTCATAAACAATACTTGAGGGAGCAGTGAGAAATAACTGCTATTGCATTAGAAATATACAAATTTGTACGCATAAACAAAGAATTGAGTTTCAATTTCTTTCTTACAAATAATATACATAAACTTGCATTACAAAGCTATACTGACATGCTTCAAACCAATTTTACCATTGACAACAAATTAATGTAATGTGCTTCCCACTTTATATACATTATCAGAATGGATTCATTTCAATCCAATTTCCAAACAGATAGCTGCCCTGTGGAATCACCTGTGAAAAATAGGCCTCCTGGACCAGTCTCAACAGCGAGGACTTGACCTTTTGAAAATGTTCTTCCCTTTTCTGCAAATGAAGGCAAATCATAGATATGAACAATCTTGTCTTCCGTCGAACAAAGCAGGATGTGCTGATCTTTTGTAGTATCAGATATCCCATTGAGAGAATGAATTCCACTTTCTTGTTTCATCTCGTGAATTACTTCCAAGCTTCCATTCTCTGTTGCTCCCCATATTTTCAAACTCTTGTCTGATGATCCGGAAAATAGAAAAATCAGGCAAGTCACTGAATCATTGTGCCCTCTTAATGTCTGAATACATTCCAATGTTTGAAGATCCCAAACTCTGATTGTTTGATCTGTAGATCCTGAAAAGAGCCTATTTGCTCCGATAACGAGGGAGATTACAGCAGAATCATGGCCTTCTAGAGCTGCCAATTCTTCAGGGTTGCTGGATTGTGAATTTGATTTCCATGCCAAAACAGAACCGTCTTCCATTGCAGCAAATAATACACCTTCATTCAGAACCATGGCATTGACAAGACCACTTGAACAGGGTAGTATTTGTTTCCATGTTCCAGGCTTTCACAGCGTTTTGCAATCCAGCAAACACTAATGGACCTTCACTCATCAAGCATCCAATTTCACTTTCTAGCTGTACACCTCCAATGCACTTGCCATCCTCGCAATCCCAAACGCAGACTGATCCATCCTTTCCGGCTGAAAACAGCTTGTTGGATCCGGATGGAATTGCAATTCCAGAAATCGGGTTTCGATGCCTCTGTAATTTCGTCAAAAAGGTGAACCCAGAGCCGTAAAACCACGAATGCAAGAACTTGCAATTATCACCATAAACACACCTATCTTCAACCCAATACTGGCACAGCTTTTGCCTAGATCCAGGCTCTGTTCCGGCCTTTTCCCGGGAGTTCATATGATCATTCTAACTTCCAACAACAACATTGACATTGTTGACTCCATCAGGCTGATTGACGGCGGCATCCCTTATGTAAGTGAACTTGTTCCTACTGGGACAATCATACGAATTATTTTGGCGCTTTGGTAAACCCGGGTGAAGGAACCTACATGGGTTCTTGTTGCACCTGCCAGAGAGCCAAAACTTACAGACTTCAATTCTGTAAGAAGGGCGGCGCGGTGGTAGCCCTTTTGGAGAATCGAAAAGAGATCTGTTTCCTGTCTCAATTTCCATGACTACTGGAGAAGAGAAATACCCCGAGTTTTCAGACCAAACAGCCACTTAGAAATTAACCCAGCAATTCACTTAGATGCTGGATGATGAAAAACAGAGGATATTGTGAATCTCTCGTCGATGGGGTGAGAGAGAAGATAGATGAAATTTGGGAGAAAATTGGAGCGGAGAGAGCGCCGGATGTGAATTCGGGAATGAACCCGCGAATGGAGCTATAAATAGATTTTGGATTTGGGGAAATCCAAGTGACTTTTAAGGTTTCATAAAGTCCAACGTTTGACGGTCGAGATAATCCAAATTTCCAAAAACTTCTTAATTTCCATATTTTATACTAGTACTTAAACCGTTAAACGTATTTTACTCGCCTTAGTTTCTGTATTTCCTATTTTCTCCACAGCTTCCCTCAAAATTTTGATTTCCTAAAACGTACTCCCACTTCAACGCGGTTTGATTCTTTAGAAATACAGTAATTGTTGTAGTATATATTTAAATAATGTATGGCAATGAATAAAAAAATACTCTCTCCGTCTCATAATTATTGTCCACTTCGCTCAAAAAATTTTGTCCCAAAATTATTGTCCAATTTGACTTTTTATGGATCAAGTTACACATTTGTCCTTAGTAAAAAACATTATCCATAAAATTTTAGTGGTTAAATAATTACTTATGTAAGGATATATCCGGTTGTTTAAGGTAAAATATCGTTAAGTTTGATAAAAAATAAAATCTTTTATTTTAGTAAAACTGGACAATAATTATGGGACGGAGGGAGTAAAACTTTTAGCGTTTCATTTTGAAGACACATAAGTACAATTGACTTAGTTAAATAGCAACCGGAATACTAAGATTGATGAGCATAAAATTTGATGTAATGTACGAATAATAATAGAAGTTATAACACCTCTTTTAAAATCTTCTTTGTATTAATTGTTGAATAATTCTTTTTGAGGTAATCTTAAAAATAGTTGTTTTGGTAAACACAAAATTTTTTTTGCCCCTAATAATTTGACACCATTAAACTTCTTGAACGGAGAGTATTCTTTTTTTTTTTTTAAGTTATGAATGTAGAGTATTCTAGTTATTCATGAAGAAAACAGAACATGTTTGAGGCTCAAAAAATATAATCCTTACGTCCCAAAAAAATAGTCCACATTGAGTTTTGAGTTTTGTACTGTTTTTAGTACAAATTTGAAAAATCAATGTGAACTATTTTTTTGGGGCGGAGGTAGTATTACTTGTATAAATAACAAAGGAAGAAATCGATTACATGAATTATTGACTTACTCTAGCCGGATTGGCTGGAAATTTGATGTGAATGGGAAAACATGTTGAGCACAAAAACCACCAAATTTCATAACTTTAGTCTCCGGATCAACAAGGATTCCATTACTTGTGAAATCTTGGTTTTGTTGCTCGATCAAACACCACTTATTAGTATGTCCTGAATCATCCACAACCCACAATTGCTTCACCTCTTTCTCTGAAGTCGTAAATAATCCAAGCTTGCCTTCATATTCAATCTATGAACTTCTAAGGCTGTTCACTCCTTTAGGAATAGGTAACCTACGGTAAGTCTCGTGTTCGTGATCGAACACGATGGCGCGACCATCGGTGGTGAGCCAGTGTACCAATCCATTCACAACTAAGGACTCATTCTGTCGAACAAACAACACCCCTTTTCGGTAACACTACGTCGTTGCCCGCCCTCTTCCATGTCCATGTCCTGGAGTCGAATACATCGCATCGAGAACCATAGTAATTCGTGGCGCGATTGGCCCCACATTTTGGCGAAAGCGTTACTCTCTTAAATGTTAGAGGGTCGGAATTCAAGACCACTAAACAAACTTGTTCGGTTAGAAACTGATCAATCGGCTTATGGTTCGGTAATGCGAACCACTGGTCCGAAGTAGGTTTGCCAATGTAGTACGTCCTGTTAGGGAACTTGTCCACACGAATGCACAAGATTCCTTCTTTTGAAGATGCCTCGATCTTTCATATTGTCGAATTTTTGCCCGAAAATTTTCCAATCAATTTTGATAGTGTTACTAATGTTGTTATTATTCTTCTTGCTGCCATCCTGTTCGTCGTCCAAAGATACCAACTCTTGAACGTACTTGCATGGTTTCCGATCTTGTAAAAGGAATCCAGATATGGGCGCTGGTATCCTTGCAATCTCGGAAAACCATCATCTTGCGCGAATCCATCAGGCTCAATTACTTTGGTCGATGAAGATTGATGAAAAGGTTAAATTTTGAAGAAATTATGGATTGACGAGGCAGGGAACTATTAGAAAAGAAGCTCTTGAAGAGGTTTTGAATGATCGATGTAGAAAATCAGGTCTCTATTGGTTTGTATTTATAGAACCAGTTCCCTTTCCCTTTTCCACATCAAAATAGGGTGAATTGTTACTTAAATTTCCTGAAACACATCGTAATAGGGTTGCATCATAGTTTCCACTTTGGAATCGGATTCTAAACTCTAACCTAAGCCCTGGATATTACAAGTTTACAACTTCTTTAACCTTTTTTCATTTTTTTGGTCCGTAACATATTATACTGCCTAAATAAACTTTACATTTGATACATAAGTACTTCATACTCAAATAGTTTCGTCCAGAATGAACAACAACTTATACATTCATATATATACATACCTACATAATTAGTGGCGGCAGATTTAGAACCCAGAAGCAGTTTGATGGCTGAAGTTCAACATCGGTTAGGACATGGTTCTCGGTAACAATGGCAATATACATGTGTATTTATCGCGACGACGACTTAGAGGTCAAAGCTGTGAGTATGGAAATGGAAGATAGGATGATTGTTTCTTCTCTTCAAGTTGTTTGTTCTGCATTCTCTAGCAATACTTGTCTCAAGTGTTGCAGGACCGCACACGATCACCCCGACATCCACACTTCCCCATCTTTCTGATATGGACCTAAAAATTCCTGCAGAGAACAGAGAAAGACCAAAAATTTAATAGAGGGTTGTGGTTGATTTTGTTGGATGACTTCATTGCTCTAACTCTAACTTCTAGGAGTTATAAGGATTATTGGATCTAAGCAGTTTACCCTATATTTTTGTGGTATTGTTCTTGGAATGCTTGGGAACATACCTCCAAAATCTGGTCTTTGACCATACTGAATCGAGTTAACATAGTGTTGCTGCCCAGATTTCTTCAGCAGGGCTGGTGCATCCTGCGGCGCAATGACAATGTCGTTGGTTGGTTCCTCATCAGATGACATTCTTCTTTCCAAAAGATTCCATAAAGCAATAGTTACACCACCAAACAGGAGTACACTTGCAGTCATGCATGCAACCAACAGAAGCCCCTTGTACCACCAGTAGGTAATGTTGTATGGATTAATGTAAAAGTAGTTCAGTAAACCAACTAGAACAATCAAGCCGACTGTAGATGACACAAGATACAACCCAGCCCACATAATGTTGCCAGTACCAACCAAAACAGACATTCCGCTTCTCTTGGAATGGTGGAAGACAACAGAACTTGGGGGCTCATCAACTTTTCCCTCTTCCTGATATGAGGTAAAGATGCCACAAATCAATGAAAATGGTAATGAATTTATGTTGAATGGGGAACGAATGGAAGAAAGGGAGTGAAGTGTGTAGTACCAATGGTGGTTCTGATTGTCGAGTAACATAAGTTTGGATCTCAAGATTCAGTGCTTCGGAGAAAAAGGGGCAGATTGACTCCATGTCCACTGTCTGCAGAAGTGGGAGCTCATCTGATGTCTTCACAGCCCAAACTATCAAAATGTTTTTGGGCAGACAAGGTTTCTGTTCCCTTATATGATGCAAAACATCGCTTAAGATGGCCAAAAATGGTGAGATTCCAATGCCACCTGCTACTAGAATGAGATTTTCATACCTAAAGGAACCAAAAAGGCCAAGTTAACTGATGCATCAATTGCCACTGGAATCTATGGCCATAAAAATGAGCCTTGCTAACTGAACTGAGACATCCATGCACATTTCATTTCTGTTATATGGATATCTTAGAAACATCTCTATATCTGGAGGATGTCTAGATTGACGATGAATCTCAAATCATGTACAGAGTACTTACGTAAGGTGGTATGGCGATTCATGCCCATATGGCCCTTCTACTGAGGCTGAAATTTTCAACTGAGGCTGTGAGAGTTGTGTTTGTGGTCCATCCTCACAGATTTTCAGGATTTGCTCCTTCAGTTTCCCTGTCCAACCACCAAGAACCTTTATAAGAATTGCGAGATGATTTTTACCATCCATGGGGCTGGAGGAGACACTGAAAGGATGCCACTGCAGCCAGGAAAGCTCACGAACTTGGAGAAACACCCAACCAAGTGCATTGTAATGCAAATCTACAAACACAAATAACAATAATCAGTTCTAAATTAATAAGGTATACTATTTCTAAATTCTCCTTCAAACAGGACTCAGATTAGCCCAAAACCATCACATCAACTGAGCTGTTAATATTGTGGAAAAGAAGACAGCTATAATTACTTGCAGGTTTGGAGAGGACTAATTCCACTGTTCCGCATGGGAAAGATTTGGCTGAAATGATGTCAACTGTTCTTCGTGACTGGCAGAACCTCAGGAAGCGATCAAGCATGAAAAGAAAGATTCCAGCACCAGCCATAGTGAAGATGAAATCACCAACATGCAATGCCAAGAAGACCACGAACACCACATACAGCTGATGTGTGTAGAAGAACAGCTCAAAATTGATTCTCCTCACTCCAGGAAGTGATGTCACCCACATCAGCAATCCAGCTAGCAGGCTGATAACTCCAGGAAGGTTTGCAACACCAACATTTTTCCAGTTTGTAAGCTGGGAGATTGAAGTTTGACAAACTTATCAAATTAGCAATGTCAAAATGCTATCCAGTTTCCTCTCTATGTGAAACTCATACGTTTAGATTTTGATATCCATAAATTGCCAGAGAATGGTAACATCAGAACAAGTTACACATACTCATATTGGACACAGAAACACACCCTTGTACCCCTTTTATAACTGGAATTACAATAATCTGTTTTAACTATATAAAAAATTGCAAAAAATATTCATTGTATATGATTAAGTATTCAGAGTTCATGCTTCTATAAATTTAAGGGTTGAACAACCTATATACACACATCTCACAAAGAACAAAAAAATTTCAATTACATTCAAGATCACAGAATCAGAGATAGTTATCATTGATGTATATTTTTAAACTCTTAGTTAATCTTCTTTCCTTTTTATTATGGAAAGTTACTCTTATAGGTAGGGCTTAATCTTATCAATCTGAAGGTTGACTTTTCCATCTAAAATGATTAACTAATAATTCTGGACACAGTGTCTTGAATGACTTGGTCAATGATAGAGGCTTTGGTCAATGAAATTATGTACTCTAGGCCTTAGTTTGAAAAGACTGCAGAGTTGAGTTCCAGGGATAGCAAACAGTGCAGAACGAGAATATAACGGCTTCAGTGTCCTTATAAGAATAACAAATTTAGTTCTCCTTGTGAGACACGAGTTGTCAAAGAATTAGGAAGGCAAATTTCATCTTTTTTTCTTCATTCATGGTAATAAGACTAACAGAATGCAAGTAAAGATTTGTTTAATGACTCACTTCATGTATGAGGTGCCCTTCCATTGCCCAGGCAATCACGTAGAAGAGACCATGAAGGGTGAAAAGGATCATTGTAAGGTGGCCCAGCCAAACATGGTACCTAGTTGCATGCTCAAAAGGAATATGTATGAATCTGAGAAGAACTGATCCCCTGGAAACTGGAAGGAACAAAAATGCTAAGCACATCAGTCCGATGAATCCGAACCGCAGTCCTGTCAGCTCCAGTATCAAAGCACTGCAACAAAAAGAAGATAGTCAATAAAACAGATTACCCCAGAAATTGAATAAGCATTATGGTAACAGGATTGAGAAAATTTCTGCAGAACAACAACAGCTAAGCCTTTACCACACACTATGTGAATTCAGGTATACAAATCATATGCCACTGTCATGTTGTCAAATTAGACCAAGACCTATTAACAAAATGTTACAATAATTGAAGAGTATCTTACGAGTTGAAGGAAACTGTGTTTTACCTTTGCTCCCTTGATGGTATGTGAAACAAAGATAAGAGATCCTGATTTCTCATGGTGTAAATAGAAATAGCCCAGATTATGTACAGAGAAAACAGAACGATGCCAATCATTTCTGCAGCTGATACAACTCCAAATGGACCATCCACAAGCACTGGGAATGTCCACAAGCTGAAACGTGGATACTTCCATGTCTTCTTTCTGTATAAAAATTTTCAATTTACAAGTAATCTTTCGAATTGGCAAAGAAACTATAAGCTCATGAAAGTTAATTGCTTTACCCAAGTAGATCCTCTTCCCCACTGATGATCAGATATGCAATTGCCAGAAATGCAATGATGAGAATTGGGGCACTAAATAACAAGAAAATACTTCCTGTAAAAAATGATTAAAATTGAGTTTTGGTTACATTGATGATGAAAAGGAAACCTCAAAAATCAACTTTTAACCTGTGATTCCAAAAACGGTTCCTTCAGTAGCTTTCAACGATTTCTCAAACAAGTCATTGACGGCAGGCAGTGGTAACAGAAATATGAAAGCAGCCCAGGCTACGAAAATCAACAGAATTGCTGCTCTGATGATCCATTTAGCTGATGATATGAGTAAAGATGTTTTCTTGAGACAGCCCAAATCATCATCTTTCCTGAGAAGAAGAGGGGTTTTTCCTGATTGCTCATTCATTTTTCAAATTCCAAAGGGAAGTGAAGTGAAGAGAAATCAAAAGGGCTTGTTCTTCACAACTTTTTTCAGCCACCTTCGAGGTTCTTAAAACAAATCATGATTGCAGGCAAAGTGGGTTCGCTAAAGAAGCCAAAATCTGTCAACATTCAACCAGCCATGTTTCACACTCTCGGAAATGTGGACAGTTTTTAAGGAAAACGAATCCTCAAAAACCTCGTGCCACTCAAAATTTGAGCCCTATTGGAAAAATGATGTCTTTTAATGGAGAGTACTATCAGAAAACTGTAGGATGAATGATGTGATGTTACTGATTAATCTAAACAGATTCTAAACCAATGCTCAACAAGGTTTTGGGGTTGAATCAATAAAAAAATTAATAAAAAAAAAAGAATCTGCTTTACTTTTGCTTTTTTAATTGCAATAAAATATTAATTGACTCTTGTTGAAATTCCTTTGAAGGCTTCTAAAGATGATTGAGATTAGTGTATGGTCTGTAACTAAAACAAAAAGCCAGGGTCATAGATTTCGTACCATAAATGACAGTGACGCTAGATAATGAAGTACTTTGTGGCGTGTAAGCATGAACACCAGAATCGCTAGAATAGTGTGAGATTATGTGTAAACCAGAAAACCAACAATAAATCAAGTGTGCACACTAAAATTCAGTAGTACTGTAATTAGTATAAAACTTTAGAAAATATTTTAAATCTAACATAAGATATGCTTGTTGAATTAGGTAAGCAAACAAATAATCATAGTTTTACTTTTTACCCCGGAAAGAAAAAGATATTACCGGAAAATATTACATGGAACTATAATATTCTCCCATATATGCATAATGAAAAAATTAATCATTTTGATCATTGGTATTACTTGTATCTAATGTAATTTATTGTACACATTTTAATATGTACTGTATATTTTTATTTAGTACGAAGTTTAAACAAAATGGTGGATGAGTGTATATTTATCAAATTATTTCAACTTAAAATGCACTTAAAAGAAGTATAACAGGAAAGTTGTCACATACAAAATGTTTTGGTGTAATATGGAAGTATTGACTGAGAATTTTTCGGTTCCAAGGTGAAAGATGAAGGGAGCAGAGATCATCTCAAAGTCTCCACTCAACTGATGCAGTTAAATTAAAAAAAAAAAAATATTAAGAGAGAGAAACTGAATAAAAAAAGAAATTAAAAGCTATCTATTCGAAAAAAAAAAAAGAAATTTTATTTCTTTAGGTTGTGTTATTTTTTTTACCATAAAAGGGATAGAGGTAACCTTGATTTAATTATATTTACTAGTATTGTGTTATATGAAAAATTATGGGATTATGTATATCAAGACTAATAACCCGACGTAATTACTTTAGTATGTCTTTCTTTAATGAATGGACATTTTGCCATTTTCCATCAGATATGCGATTTTTCTTTTTTTTTCCTAAACAAAAGCACGGGGCCAACAAAATCCTCATCCATTCTTTAAACCTGAGTATGCCAATCCAGCTTCGGCATGTAACAGTCTTAAAATTCTTTATGATCGATCTTATGGTGCATCCATACTGGTGGCAAATAACAAGTAACTACTTTATTATACTGTTTGTTATTGTATTGAGTATAATAATATTATACAATATAAGAATTCTTACACCGTGTAATATATTTTTTGGTGTCAAAATGCATTTAATGTGAAATTAGAATAATACAAAAATTATTTCATTTTATTATACTTTTACAGTGTAAGCCAATATAGTGAAAAGTGAAATAAAAGTATGTTATTGAAAATTTATGACATTACAATCACAATAGTGTAAACCATTGTGGATACTCTTACAAATGTTGACAGCTTCGGAATGTTATCTTATTTTTGCTCCCTTTATTGCAGTGTAAATGGTAAATACTATTTCCATTTCAAAATAAGTGCCATTTTAGCAAAATAATTTTTTTTTTGAAGTAAGTATGATTTTCTGATTCCAATAACTTTTTTCGTCTTAAATTGCTAAAATTAACTCCAAAATAAATAATATCATTGGCAAAAGAATTTATTTATATTGATGATGGGGTTGGTTAATAATATTCTAATAATTTACTTATTTTAATGTTTCTTAAGCAGTTTGCGAGTGCTGAGTTGTAGAAGGATGTATTTAAAATAGTACAATTTACAATTCAAAATATATACTACTTTCGTCCCAAAAAAATCAGTTTACATTAAGTTTTGAGTTTTGTATTGTTTTTAGTATAAATTTGAAAATTGAATGTGGACTATTTTTTGGGATGGGGGGAGTATTATTTTTAGGCCATGAATGGAGTACTTTATATCCATTTCACTTCAGAGTACTACTTGTCTGTAGCCCATAATAATGGCAACAAAGGAGACAACATAGTAAAAAGGGGGTGGTGGTGGTGGTGTGTTGAGGGAGGGGAAGCTTTCAGTTTTGAGTGATCATGAATGGCGGTCCAGATAGAAATACTTGCACCACACACGTTTACTTAGATATTGTTGTCAATCAAAGTTCAAGTCTCTCAAACCTCGTCCACATTTTTGTTCTTTTCCTCACAAATGCAATTTTCTGTGTTTATAACCCAAAAATAACTAAAAACCCAAGTAAATTCCCCCACCATATCATACCAACAAGATGCAGTACTTTAATCCTTCTTCCTTTCGTTTTTTTTTTTTTGTTTTGTTACAATTAATAACAAAAACAAACGTTTTACTCTATCTGTTAACACAATACTCTCAAAACAAAATTTCGGTAGAATACGTGCTGATACTATCTTCTGCTTTATTTTATTTTTTTGGATAGAAAAATATGTGCTGATAAGATTAAATATTATTATAATTTGATTGAAGCCACAAAACGAAATGAAATAAATGGGGAGGGTCACATGCATGTTTTAAATGAATTTGGAATCATATCAAGTCGAAAAGACAAATTGCGGTTATCAATCAAACTGGGGGAATTAATGTCAGAAATAGACTTACAAAATGATGCCAAGAAATATAGAATCAACCTAATTAATTCAGCTGTGACAAATTGTTGTGGTACCTCCTGGATAGATGGCAAAGATAAATTAGCAAATTAATGTGGGGATGTAAATTATTTGGAATTTTTGTACCCGAAGGAATATATATATATATATATGTATATATATTTATATGTGACGACGGAGACAATATTCCACAACCCCCCGGTAATACTACTAGTGCATTTTTGTCTGATGATGGCGATATTTGGTAAAATATTATGAACCAGGAGCTACGTTCATTTTGTTCCCGATTTTCTGAACGCAAATCCACACCACGTTTAATGGTTATTTGGAAGCATTTGTCATTTATCTAATATGTCTGAAAGATTCGATAAATATGACTTTTTTCTTTAAACGAATAAAAATATAATTTGGCCACGGTAACTCTTCCTCATATGGAATGAATTGTGTACAATCAAGCAAGCATACGATCACACCTTTACAGAACATAATAATATTATAGAGATGATTGTAATTAGTTTGAAAGGGTCTTGCGGTCCAGGATTAGTTTTCTATTTTCAAATGCATACATATATATTTGCAAGTTTACGCTATGGATGAATGAATGTACCTGGAAGCTAATCCTGGAATTCATTCCGTACGTTGTTCTCATTGACCAACTTCCAAACCACTCCGCTGCGCCACCACTGTCCACCTCCGGCAACTTTCGATTTGACTTGCGTCGATGCCTTCATTTGATCACAAACCAACAACTACATTGGATTGATTAGCACCAACAACTTGTTTTTTTATCATGTTAATGTTTGCTAAATTATGAGCTGCTAGGAACCATGTTCAATTACTACTTCTGTCCCCGAAAAATAGTCCATATTGAGTTTCAAATTTATAGTTTTATTAGCTCGTGATTTCGATGTTCATGTTTTCCCCTGATGTGTGTGTTGGTGTAGGGAAAAACATACAAGTATGCTTGACATTGTTGTCTATGTGACTTGCAATCCTGATACGATTCGCGCGACTGTATTTTATCACCTTCCAAGCTTCTCCGGTTGATGATGGTTTCTGGCTTTACCGAGACCTCTCGAGCTCTCAGTATCTTGTCTGGAGCATTCCCACAAGATCTGAAAGACGAGAGAGAGAAGCTTCTTTGCTAATTGAAAAGCGCGCTCAAGGCGGAGAGGGCAGAATGCAGTCTTCCTTGGTGATCCAACTTGAGAAAATTAATTATATTTGCCTTTGTGCTGATCAAGTTTATGTTGTACTGTGGTAGTATTTTTGACTCCTGGAGGCTTATTTGAAATAGAGGTAGTCAATGTCAAAATGTTTTAAGCTCCATCATTTCAGAGAACTCAATAAACTGCCCTGAATGGGAAGACTCTGATTAAGTTAACCAAATTATTCCTTGTACTGTGAATAGTATATTCTATTCATTTTGTTAAACAAAGTGTCTCATTCTGTATTATGGATTGTACTCTTTGGAAGTTAAATTGAGTATTGCCCCATAACCTACTGGCTCGTTTGCTCCATAACTCTTCTTCTGCAATTAGTTGGAAAAATAAGCTGCAGTCCTTGCTTTCGTCGATTTAAAACACCAGACGAGGGAGCAAGCATGGAGAAAGAGCTGTCAAACCATCATTGTATAGTGAAGGGCTCTTGGCTCTATTGATGAAACGAAAATTCACTGCCAAATCAAAATACCTGTCACTCTTGTGTTCTATGGTTACTAGTTTCATCATTAACAACTTCTTTTGCATTACATATGTGGATGAAAGCATTCTCTGCAAGTTACATCAAACCGGGGCAGAATTAGAATCACCCCTTGGGATGGATATTGCTGATCATAACCAACAGGCAACTTTCACTCCCCCAACCACGACGCTTAAAACAGCTACTCAACTGGTCATACCTTATTTACTTCTCTGTTTTCTTTATTTATATTACATGATATGTCCAGCGACGCCACAGAAGGAAAAACATGGTTTCTCTCTAGACCACGTGATTGGATATGCTATAACACCTGCACAAGAATGGCGCGAGTGACGCTACTATCTCGAAAACCCAAACAAATGAATGAGATGTGGATGTAAAATGATTTGCAATTTTCAGCAAAGAAATATCTTAATGAAGACGTTGATTTTGAGTAAAGATTTTGGAGCGAAGGTTCTATTACCTCAGTCTCTATGTTCGGGCGGTGTGTCTGGTTGCTTTCCAGGCATTGCATCTCGAAAAGCAGGTATCTCTGAATATGCCTCATAAATCCTCAGTAGCGTAGGAAATTCATTCTACATGCAGAATGAAATTCAACTTAAGAATCGTAGAAAGAATCATATGGATACCCAGTAAAAATGACTTCGCAAATTATAGCAGCTGAAAGTGCAGGAAAGAAAATCTTGCAACTTGCTAAACTAACACATTTATTAGCTTATAGTACTGTTAAAAGTTGACGCGAGTGGAATGTAACATGAGGAGTAAGATAAATCATAATTTCGTGCGATTAATGAAACACCAATTTGCATCAATAAAGTAGAACTTGCAGAAGGACTGATAAAAAGGACTAGACTTGCGAAAGGACTAACTAAGTAACAATCACTGCAACAATAGTACACAAATCCTGTCTCTAGACTCTCTACCGAGGAGCAGTTGGAACTGAAAAGAACAGTGATAAATGCGCTGAATGAGAATTCAAAGCTTCCAGAAACAGAGAAGACAGGTTTTGGGTCATTACCATGTCAACATTGAATCTCCGAATAGCACCATCAACTTGGGGGGCCAGAAATAAATCAGCCTGTAAAATAAGGCCATAAACACACAAATTCATCAAGCAGCCTTTATCTGTGAATTGTCAAGTATTAAGATATAAAAATTTAACTTCCAGATATGCATCCGGCAACTATCCCACAATTTGAATGATACTATGCATCATTTTCTCAAGGAACGCCAGGTGATATCATCTTCTTTCTCATTCTAGACACAGGCATCACTTTTAACTACTGGTAATGTGCAAAAATCGATGGACAAAACTCAGAAGTTATATATGCAAAGGTCTTATCTAAAGTAGGCTATTCTATTATATAGCTGAGAGTAAAATCACTCCATTACTGAGATTTCTTGTTTGCACAGACTCATTTTCAAACTCCTGGATGCATTAAGAGAGAATCATACAGTACAAATTAATAATAAAGAGTTTGTTATACAACCCATGAAATCTAAAGAGCATTAAATGGTAACAGCATAGGCGAGAAATGAAACAGACCAGGAAAACTTCATCTCCGGTAGCATATTTTCCAGCATGATCTTTCAAAAGCTTCTCAAGAGCTGCAAATATGTATGTTGGAAGAGGAAATGTCAAGGAAAACACAGACAGCACCAAACAACTGAAATTGTTGTCAAAGAATACAGAGTATCTGAACCTTACAACCCAAAGATACAAATCTGGCAACTCTTATGCCACCAAATTTTGAAAACAGAAAATAACCTAGACCAGTCAACGGAATCTTACTTCATCTGCTTGCCTTTTCATAAACACCAGAATAAAGTAGTAACTTGGAAAAGTGCCAAATTCAAACAAAAAAAATTAATAGAAAAAAAATGCCAAAAATATGAAATAAGCTAGCAAATTAACAAGCTGAAGCCTTCCTTGCTTTTTTGGCAATGCAAAGTGGTTTGTGGTCATCTGCATCCCCTATTCATATGGATATACACTAATGACAATGGTAATTTGGAGATGTTCAGATATTTGAACGGATAGCAAAACATTGAATCCTGGTCAGTCACTTTCTCTCAACAGATACCCTCGTGCGAACAATGTCATACGACTGTCAGAAAATTATTCTATAATTGCCTCAGTCATGTAAGCAATTAGATTGTTCAACCAATCCTAGGGAAACTGTCATAGTTTCCACTAAATCCGTGATATTAGTTCCTTGAGTCAGCATTGTAATAGCCTAGAAATACAAAAATTAGCACAACATTCCTGAAAGTAAAAGTGTCGAAGCTTACCAGCAAAGCCTCTTCGAATATGATCTCTAGCCCAAGCAACATCTTCATCAGGACCGAATTTCTCTTTCATAAATTTCTGTAAATGGTTAAACAGAAGTTCCAGTAAAGTCATATTTTAAGCAGATCATGATTATCTTTCTTTGGAAAAACTAAAGGAGATCAGTGCTTACCAGGATAGGTATATTCTGATAAGGCTGAATACCTGAAGCAACAATATTTGCAGCCTATAAGAACAAAGAAGACAGAGGAGAGTTAGACTCAGGCATCGTTTGCAGTAGCATTTATGTTGAAAATTCCCTACTTCAGAAACTATAACATAATATATTGACATACTTTATCAAATTCTATCTCTTAGCAGCATCAACGCATGTGAACTATGAGATAAGAATGTTGTATCACAATGACAGAATAATGTAACATCAGGATTTTATAAAGATTGAAAAACAAAAATATAATCTGCAAGGTAAGCATCCTAATTAGGGAAGAATGCAAACCATACAATCTCTCATTGACTTAGGAAGAATAACACCTCTAGATCTTTTACCTGGTAATTAATGGCCCTTTTTTGAAGATCCTTGGGTAAGAGAGGACGTTCAGGAAATTTTTCTTCCAAATACTACGCATAAGTAAGGTGCAAAATTAAGCTCAGGGTAAACAAACATATCACACTGGCAACTACACCTAAAAACACACGGAAAGGAACCTACCATCAAGATTGCAAAGGAGTCAGCCAACACAATATCACCATCAACAAGAGCAGGTACAAACCCCACAGGATTAAGCTTCAGATACTCTGCGCCACAATTAACACAAAATCTTAGCGTTCTAGAAGGATTAAGCTTCACACAATTAACACAACTACCTAAGTTAATCAAAGGAAAGGACAGTAATCATCCAAAAGAACGGAACGGAGGGGCTAAGCGCTCTAGAAAACAATTGCAGCACAAAAAGACTCATGGTATCTCAGGCACACCCGCCAAACTTTCATGTTACAATGACGGCGAAGTGCATTACCATAGGTTGAGCTAACATTTTTCAGAGCTATAAAGAAATTTAACAGTAATTCTAAATTTATTATACTGAAATGAGTTTTGGATATTGCTACAAGATCACCAAGACTACTCGTTAAGAAGAAACTCTAATGAACAAGCGAATATACGAGCAAAACAAGGCTAACCAGGACTCCGTTGTTCTCCTTTGAGCAAATGCACCGCTTTATACTCGTACTCAATCCCTGTTTCAATCATTCCAATATTCTCACTTCAGATTCACCGTTGAGCGTAGTTTCTATGACAATTTCATTATTTATTTAATTTTGCAATAAAATCCAACTCAAGAGGGGAATGAAGAAAGTGTAAAACCTTTCAAATTGAGACCAATACGAACGCGGCAAGAACAAGAGCTCCGCCAGTAGGAATAGAGTTTCAACTTCCCCGACGACTCCACTCCGGCACCACCATCGCCACCGACAGAAGCAGCTTCATTTGCCTACAATTCGAAGAATCGAACATCAAATTCCAATACTCTATGATCAAATGGAATTGCAGAATGAAAGCAAAGCAACAAGTTGACTCACCATGATGCGGATTAAATTTGATCGTAATCCTGATTTCCTGAAATTGGGGACGAGAGAGGAAGAAGAAATGAGACGTATGTAACGAGAGATCACGCCTTTAATGTTCTTCCTCTTGTATCCGCGCTTTCGAAACGGACAAGACGACATTCTTGTTTTCACCGCTCAAATTTTGAATACGACCATTTTACTACTTTTGAGATGAAATTAAAACTTTTTCTTTTTTTTTTTTTTTTGTTGCCTGTCACGGTTTTCAGAATTTCGCCCCGACTAATCCGTTGGTCTATCCGGGTTACACGCCTGTGATGGGTTAGTCTCTCAACAAGAATTTTTTTTGCATCTACAAGATTTCCAACCCGAGACCTTGTTTAAGTGACATCAAGCTACTTACCACTTGTGCCAACTCAGTTGGTAAACCTTTTTCTTTTTGATGATACTGTTGCAAAATAAGAGCCTAAAACGAGATAAGACACAATGACATGCCGGGGATATGATCCCCATTATATTATGATTTAACCACTTTAATACTCTATAGTAGGTGGTTTTACAAAATGTCCATAACCCCAATTGGTTCTTTCCGATTTTGACGCCATTGCATCCGTCGGAAAATTTACCTCCCGATGGACATGACCCAACTTCACCGTCCAATTCCCGTCTATGAGCTCTCGTATTTCACTCATCACCCTATCATGTCCTCTGAAGGTATTTATTACAAATATCGAAAACTGGTAAAGAATATATAATAATATTTCATGTTCACAAAATAATCTACATTGTTTTTTTTTTTTGGTAAGCCTGATACAAAATAAAAGTAGAATATTATTTCCGTAATTAGAGACTACTACAAAAACCATGCTCCAACCCGGTTTCATTCCTTAAAAGGAAATAATTTAATTAGGAGGGAAGACCGGAAGGGGATAAATACAATTTTGACTTCTGTTCATTGTTCATTTTTGATACTCCATCAGTCTCTGGAAAATATAGTTGAGAGGCAGTGAAAAAACGAGTGATTAAAAGTTGGCGAAATCCAAGCTGGTGGTGGTTTTTTGGTTCCTTTTGGTACTTGAATTTGAGAAGCGCCACAATATAAGTAGTGCCTATTATAGAGTATAAAATCAAGAATCTGACTGAAAACCACGTCCAAATTATCAGAGAAGCAATAATGGCGGAGAAATTAACTTTTTGGTAATGATGTGTGTTTGAAGGAACCAACTTACAAGTTTATTGGTATCCATTGACTATGTGACTGCTATCCCTGAGACGGTTCGCGAACTCTCTTCCCCTGTTGATGATGATTCCGGCATTGTGGAAACTTTTGGAGCTGAGTATTTCATCCGTGTCCTCCCCCAAGAGAGGAGGGGTGGTTGGCCTTTGCGAATTGAAACGTGTGCTCGTATCAGCAGCCGAAAAGGAGAGCTGCCGTCTACCTTGCTGCAGCCCTGATGCCGGCCAGATCTATATATCCAGTGACGAAGATTAAGGCTGCTGTGACGACTGTGCTAGACAGAGCTGAACTAGAGTAGCATTGTTAACCGACTCCAGAGAACTGTCCATATGTTAGGCTTTTACCACATCCATCATCATCCGGGTGTGGATTGTGGTTTTGAGTGTTGCCTAGATTAATTACAAGCATTATGGTTGTATGCATATACTGAGTAGTGGCAGTTGAGTGGCTTTCCTTGACAGTTTTAACTACATTGCCGATTTTTATCAAAAAAGATAGAGCAATTATTGTCCTCCGTCCCATAATTATTGTTCAGTTTAAGATTTTATTTTTAGTTCAAAATGTGCATACTCAGAACTCCCAAAATTTTACTATTTCCATCAAACAAAATGTGCATGTTCAGAACTTCTAGACTTCACAAAAATGTTATTGTTATTTGTTTAGTAGCATATAAAATCGTTACAGCCTCTAGTATGTTCCAGTAGTTGTGTTATCAAAGTGCTAGCTTTCAAATTACATTAGCGACTTCAAAACATTACGTCTGGCGTGAGGAACCATTAGCAAATCGTATTTCTGGGCACAAATTCGCTCAATGTCGGTAGGGTTTTGCAACCACAACACAAGTTGTGACATAAATTAATTTAAGGGAAAAGCACGCAGCAATAATAATAAGTTGAAACCAGCCATAAATAACAGATTACAGATTCTTCCAAGATCGTCATGAGAACCAGTAATCTTAGCTTCATTTCCATACATGCACCGATGCACCTCCGGGAAAATGACAAAAAAAAAAAAAAAAACTGCCAAATTCAAATGGATTGTCTAATCCTTCTTCGTCGAAACTTTGTTCATACTTCAGATGTTCCTCCGCCGGGGGTCTGGGGAGTCTACCAAAAAGAAAAAAAAAAAAAGACACATATAACACCTCATAAATATTTATTGCTCACAAAAACTCAGAAAAAAAAAATAATGTAACTTCAGGTATGTAGCAAAGAAACCACACACACACACACACACAAACCTGTGATTAAAGCTGGGCTAAAGTCTCAGCAGCGAACTCAAACCACTGTGGGAACTGTAGCTCAATCCCGCCGTTTTTGATGATGGTAATCCTCTTCTTAAGGAATGCATGACGGCATGCATCTTTGGAGAGATCAACCAGACGAACAATCAGGTCGTCGAAGGAGTCATCATCAGCAAGTAGGGACTTGGAGTCGAAGGACTCGATATTAGGGTTAGCCCGTAGGAGGGCCCTAAGATCCACCAGCGCAGTTGGAAGTGGTGGGGGAGTTGCTTCTGTTGAAGGGAAAACAAAGAAAAAAAAAATGGTTGTTAATTCAGAGGCCACAAGATATATAACAGGGAGATTAATTCAAAGTAAAATGCCAAAAGAAGAAAAACCTACCTGATAGCAATCTCGTAGACGAAACAAATTTCGTTAATGCAACCATCAACAAGAAGGTACGAAGATAATTTTGTCTATCCCGTGAAACTCAAAAGAGTGCGGAAAATTCACAGTAAGACGATCGTTTATCTAAGTGATTCTATCTCTTAACTCAAACCAAGCAAAGAACACATTATCCATGAAAGATTCGAATTAAACAACAACCCACGCTAAGAATAGCAAGGACACCATTCAATATACTCGATCAGTCATTAATCAAGAGACTCAAGAAAGGTAGGAGCAAACAATGCCCAACTATGAAGGAATACTATTGATTAGTAATCTTCATAACCAACCAAAGATATGCAACACATACACTATCTCAAAATGCTTATGCCAAAGCACAACTCATCCAACAAAAGTAGGACAAACCCCACAATGGATCTCATGAACACACTCATCATGAAATTCGAACACCAAGCCAAAGGAAAGGCTCATCAATCGAACTACTAGAAGTAGTATGAAAATAAGAAGTTTAGTTTTAAAACAATTCTATCAAGAAGCATACTTGAAAAGAATGGTTTCGCAAGATCAAAAGATCCAAGACAAGATGAAAACCCTCTTGGTTTAATCATACTTGACACGAAAAATGGACACTCCATTTAACAAAAATTCCTCACAGGAAAAACTCTCAAAAGAGACAACAAAAATGACCACTCAAGGGTGCTTCTAAAATTCGGCCAAGCCTCCTATATATAGGCTTGAATTTTAGGCCAGCACCACTAAAAAGAAGACCAATTAGGACTCTCTAATCTTATCTCACAAGGAGTAAAAGTAGAAGAGTGCTTGATCTCTTTGACTCTATCTAAAATCTAGGAAACCTTATCTAAATCACTTATCCTCAAGTAGGATAATATCTAGAAGGAATCTAAGACTCCTAATCAAAACACTCTAGCTTAATTCAGTCCACATGACTTATTTAACTAGATAAAAATTCGAAAATAACTCCTAGACTTAGACAATGACTCTAATCTCGAAATTCAGCTCCAAATTGTTGAAGTAAAATGTCTTGAACGCCCTTCCAAAAGTGGAATATTGGTCTTGCGCCCCTTAAGTTGTAGAAACCTCCAATTTACTCCAAAACTTGTAGAATTCTCTTTATTGAATCCAAAAGATTGGAAAAACACTTGAAACAATTAAGATAGTTTGCAACCTATCCAATTGTGTAGCAACGGACTCAATCTTGAACACTTTGATCAAATAGGCCGTCCACTCAAGAACCTAAATGACTCTTCACACTAGCTTGATCAATGATCTTCATGGAGCACACAGAGTCACACTCTCTTGATACTCTTCAGCACTTATTTCCATGAGGTCTTCATCTCCTTTGGTTTGCACCCCAAAGTTAATGACATTCTCATCACCTTGATCATAGCTCTCTTGAACCAACTCCCTATCACATAGATAGTCAAGATCCATCCTTTCTTCCTTGATTGGCCTGCAAAGTAAACTTGGCATTCAAATCTAGAATGAAGGACTAACTCATTCCCCTCACTAGGAGAATCTCCATGGAAGGCTACATGATTCTCATCACTACCAAACCCAGCCTCCACCTCCTGAGATCTCAGGAAAGCCTCATCTTCCCACCCCAGGTACTCAGTTAATTTCATGATCTTATGGAACATCTTCTCCACCACTTCGTTCATATCATTTAGGGGTTGTCCTACATATATATGAAGACACCAAAATTGTTTTCTTTTTTTTTTTAAAAAAAAGAAACATCAAAATGACTTTTAAACTGCATGCAGCCCAGTAGAAACAACCATGCATATGCACAATAGAGAATGAATATTAAAGAAAAACGATGTAAATACTACTACCTCCGTCCCGAAAAAATAGTCCAGTTTTGAGTTTTATATTAAAATATTTCCGTCCCAAAAAAATAGTCTACATTGAGTTTTTTTAGTATAAAATTCAAAATTCGATGTGGACTATTTTTTTTGGACGGAGGTAGTAGTAATTACCTGGTTCAGTCCTAGCAAGTTGTAGTTCTCCTGCATTGAACCCAACAATGGCATTCTCCAATCTGATGAAACGAGGACGGTGATTCTCCAGCGCATCTTCCATCAGATTGATTGCTTCCAACGCAAATGCTCTAAAATCCTCCATTGTGTTGCCAAGCAAGAAAGCTGCAGAAACGATGTGCGTGTGAGTGTGTGAACTGTCAACTGTGTTTGGAAGAAAAAGCTTCTTCTTTTTTTCCCCCCTTAACACTTTAACTTCTCTGCATTCGATCGTTTTAAGTTAATTTCAAGTTTTTATAGACAGCGTGTGTGAGAGACATTAGGGCACAAGTTAGCTAGCTAGCGTGTGTTCTTTGAATCTTTGCATCACTTTCAAGTGCTGGTCTTTTTATCTAGTTTTAGTAACGCTGCATTTGGATTTGTGTACACAATAAGTTCTGGATCATCATCAGGTCCCAAAGCAAATTAATTTGACTCCTTTCCTCCATTAATTAGATCTTCGGCGTACTACTATAGTACTACTACTTTGCTAGGTGAAAGCAACATATATCGATCATTTGTTCAAAATCAATTTTGAGAAGTAGATGCAAAACAATGAAAGCAGGCATCCATCTTTCAATTGTGATGACAACAACCTTGCTCATTGTTTTTGGAACTAGAACCCGCTAGCTTGATGCACGTGAAGTTCTTAATTAGAATTTGATATTGCTTGATCGATCCTTCAGCATGTTTCCTACCCTCTTCATTAGTTAGATAAACATAGTCTATGAAAAACCATTCATGAAACATCAGCACTCATTCGTTTCTAATAAGACACACAATTTTCAACTAAATCAAATTAAATTGTGCCTTTTTTATAAAAAAAAAAAGATTTGATTTGTATTAATATATTGATCAATCAACTTAAAAAAAAAAAGAAGCTCCTATTTGATATACAAAAAATCATCTTATGCAAGTACTCGTAATGGTACATTATTTAACGAAGATAAATCACTAACAGTAGACACAAGAAGAAAAAGTGTCTCTTCATTTTGGAAAAACAATATACCTATCGTCAAACATGTTGTTTTAGAAGAAAAAGTAGTACTAGAATATCTACATGGCCAGTAACTAAAAAGAAAAAAAAAACACCTTTTTTTATTGTTCAGAATAAATTTATTTATTTCAATGGTAAGCTTTCATTGGTGAGAGTTTCTTGAGAAGAGCTTTCCCATTGGTGAATTATTTCAATGGTAAGCGAGGCCTATTAATAGCATTACTAATGTCATGTACAACTTACTCTTTATGTGTAGTGTACAACTTACATAGAAAGAAAAATCTGTAAGATCTCTTTACCATTTTTAGTGGTCTTCTTCGGCGCGTTGAACGTGGGAAACTAGCAATAAAGATATTACAGTCACTAGTCACTACTACTAGTACTAGAGATTTGATTCACGATTTTGACCTTCTGTGCATTATTAAAGGCGATGGGTGGGTCGACGTTAAGACCAGACCGACGTACGTTTTTAACAGAGTTCCCATCCAGCCCTTATTTGCTCCCTGGTTTTGTTCTGGCTCCTGCACAGTGCACACCCTTAATGCAACTCCCTCAGGTTCTCCCAAAGGAGAAAACCCACTCTGTTAAACTGAAACAATATATTGAAATAGGATACTATTATTTTTAAGATCAACCCCCACACAAAATCATTCTCGATATTCTGTCAAAGAGTGTGCTTTGGCTAATCTGTATACACCGTGCTGCGATCAGAAATATAGTAATTCTCTGCATTAATTTACTCAATCCAGATTGCAGCTGGACAAAAATGTCAAGTGTTCAGAATAAATTTATCATTTCCTCGCGCTTTCGAATCCTATGGGAAACAAGTCACCGGGGTTTCTCTCTCTATATGTTACATTCAACTTCACAAAAAGAAATATGTTCCGAACTTCTAGATCCCTGTGCTTCTTTCCCTTCAGTAGCTAAGAAACCCAGGCAGGTCAACCAAATAAATCATATAATTACCGAAATCACCTTGCTTTGAAACTTTCACAAAGGCGTTCGTAGTACTGTATTTGCTGCACAATCACAACACACAAAACAAAAAAGGAACATATTTCAGGATGAGAATTTTCCTGCCCTTTCAAAATCACATTCAGAACAGTTAAATCAAATTAAACCATACTTCGTCTAACACGGATGGGGATATTTTCTCCAGTGCCCGCTTAAAATGTTCATATTTGATTGTTCGTCGAGTGCTGCCGCCTGAACTATTGTGATCAGAAACAAGTGCATCGTCCATGGCAGCCATAGCAGCTTCGTTCATCTGCAAATCAAAGACACATGTTAAAGAGTTAAATCAAGAATCGTTGACCAGACTAAAAAGAGATTATCCCAAGTGAAAGTAGGGAAAACAAACCAAAGCAGAGAGATCAGCTCCACTAAGATTTTGACAGCAGTCTCTTCCTACGGCCATCAAATCCACATTGGTATCTATAGGCTTCTTCTTTGCAAGACATTTGAGGATTAAACCACGCTCTTCTGCATTAGGAAGAGGTACATACACAAGTTTTCCAAACCTTCCGGGTCGGAGGAGAGCATTGTCCATCACTTCAGGCCTGGTGATATCCAAAAAAAAGATTGATACTCATCACATAAAGGAAATCACTTCACTTTACCATCTCACCTCACGTCGCATTCATCCACTGGTTAATGTGGTTACAAGAGTTGCTTTATTTAATTTTTCCCTGGGATGAATGCCATGGGATATGAGATGAATACCATTATTCGTCCAACCTTATGTCAGGATGAAGAGATCATGACAACATAGTTCTCAAAAAGATTACTAGCTTATCTTAGCATTTGAAAACACCTTAAGAGAAGAAAAGGACCCCAAGAAACAACTCATACCTATTGGTGGCACCAATGACATATACCCCCTTTCGATGATCAGCACCATCTAACTCTATCAGTAGCTGCAGTATCATACAGTAGACAGCTTTTAGAGCCATACTCAAACTAAGTCAAATGATTCTTCGTCAACACCCAAAAAAATGTAAAATTTCACCTGGTTCAACACTTGATCAGCAGATCGTCCCCCTTCTCTCCCACGATTTGTGGTCAAAGCATCCACCTGAAAAGAAAGAAAAAGCACGCCGTTAGTGCAAAGTCTGAAAAGTGTAATAGTTCTTAGCAGCTAAAAAATAACGCGACTTCAAAATAAACATAAAGAAAAGGTTTTTGAGAGCCCAGAATACCTCATCAAAGAAAAGTATGCAGGGAGGACATGTCCTTGCACGCTGGAAGATGGTTCGGACCCTCGACTCACTTTCACCAAGATATTTATTCAGAAGTTCAGGTCCCTAGGGAGCCAAATAGCAGAAGAGTATTACAAAAAAAAGGAAAACAACACTCCGATCAAAGTACTAAAACTAGGGCTGAACCTTGATATGTATAAAATTTGCTCCAGCTTCATTGGCAACAGCCTTCGCAATTAATGTTTTTCCACACCCTGGAGGACCATAGAGCAAAAATCCCATCTCTTGATCCAATCCAAAATCCTGAAAGCAAAATTAATGTTAAAAACCGGAAATGTAGCTTAAATCATGCCAAAAGGCAGTGATTGTGCAAAGAAATTACCACGCCAGAAGACACAACAGGCAGCTATCGAAAAACATAGAAGTTATCAAACATCAAAGAAAGAATTTGAGAATTCATGACAGTCTTAAGAATAAATAATCATCGCGCGTCATAACAAAAGGATTGGTGAGCAATCACCATCACCTTTTTATAGCAAGTATCTACAGAAAACATTAGCAAATGTCTTTAGATAAAGATAGCAGAGCAAAGCCATGAGTTCACTACAGAATAACACTTTCAAAGGAGCACGGAGCATTAAGTAGTAGTCATCTTGCTCAAATGTTTAGCAAACAATAAATTTTCAAACACAAAACTCACAATTTTCCATCGACAAGATTAAAACCAACATCTACAATTACTCTTTGCAAAAGATCTTGCTGTATAGGAAGCTGGTGGCATGATGAATCTGTTGTTTGGATTCAGACACTGCTTATAATTTTCTATTTCTTTGCCCATTTCAAGATACTTTTCCATATTACGAAAGCAGGTTTTTTCCATCTTCAATTAAAATCAGACTTAAAAAGGTTACCCAACGTAGGCGCTGTTTATAACAAGTGAAAATGTGAAATTGAAGAATCACGGAATGCCAGTTAACCTTTTGATCTAAAGAATCTGTTGCCGGATCTCTAATTTCTAAAAGGAAGAAACAAACACATGCATTGTTTTCTCGGGTTCATAATCCAAACAGTTGATAGAGCCTAGCATCACCAGACCAATTTCCATCTTTTGACCATCTACCCAAAGTAGTTCCAAATGAAAAATGGTTGGAATATTTCCTAGGATCAACACAAAAATCAGAAAGATAACTGGCAAAAGTCCACAAAATGTTATTTCCATTCAAGGATATGAAGGATACACATACAACAAGGTCTTATACACACAATCATAGAAAACAACATTAATTTGCATTTGCACCTCAAAACATGAAGTGAAATATTCATCCTGGTTGCAGATGTAAAGATTAATACAAGAAATAATAAAAAACAAAAGCTGAAAGTTACTAGCTGAAAACCACGTGCAACTAAGTGGAATGAAGTTTTTATAGTACTGTAGTGACAACAAATAATAATATCTTAAACTTAGCTTCAAATAGCAATGACTGCATAAGTCTACAGAAGTGCATCATATGTAAAATTAATAGTTAATCATAAGTCTAATGTCAACACTACTTAACCGGGGACATGAAAATAATGAGGCCATGTTTGATAAACCTTATAGAAGAAACGCAAACTGATATTTCAGGCTCAAACAAACTTGATTCCATTTAAGCAGTAAAAATCAGTTACCTCGTAATACTCTGGAAACTTGATATGCCTAACAATATAACGATCTAACTCCTGTCTCAAATGATGTAACCCTCCAACATCATCCCATTTAACATTCGGAATTGCGGAAAACCCTTCCCTCCTTGAAGAAGGTTGAACCATCCCAGCTGCTTTCTGCAACCAGTGAAGCACATTCAGCACAACCATGGAAGGTAGCCAGATCATAAACAACAACCGATAAGAGAAAGAAATAATCTTTCACACATCGCAATACTTTACTCTGTGACTACTTTTACTGTTTCCCAGCCCAGAAAGAGTTGGGAACAATGAACTACAGATGCTATTATTGAAACCAAACACGAGCTTTAAACTCTATTCATTTTCTTACACGACTGTAACACGAAGACACTATTGCATACAAACTCAATTGACCAGAATCACTGAGGATATGAACAAGACAAACGAGTTCTAAACAGAAGTAACAAAGAAACTTATAGGAAACCACAATCAAGATCAGGAAAAAATAGAAACAAATAGTAGCATAAAGAAGAGTTGTCCTTCTGTGTAAAATCACCTCAAAATCAGCCATGGTGATACTTGACTTTTCAATCTCTTCCAGCGACCAAGTTTGCTTCCACCAGTGATTACAATGTTCCCCATTCGCATTACTTCTTGAAAGCTCAGCTTCTCTTAGGTCTGAGGTTCTGTTCATTGCAAGATAGCCTGCCATATTTGCAAGTGCAACCAAGTCGGCCCCAACAAATCCTGGAGTTGCCCTCGCTATCTTCAATAGATCCAGATTACCCTCAACTTTCAGATTTCGTGCAACTACAGAGAGAATCTCGATCCTAGCATTTTCATCTGGAACACCCAAAGAAACTTCCCGGTCAAATCGTCCAGGCCTTCTTAAAGCAGGATCAACAGCATCAGGCCTGTTTGTAGCTCCGATCACTAAAACATGTCCAGGTCTGGCGTTTGAGTTCACTAAATCTGAATCTCCATCAGCAGGTTTGCCAGGTCGATGTGATTCGTCCATGCATGTCATCAACTGTGTTACAATCCTCCTCTCCATTTCTCGTTGCAGATTTTCCCTTTTGGATGCTATAGCATCAATCTCATCAATAAAAACAATTGAAGGAGCTGTCTTGTATGCTTTAGCGAACAGATCTCTTATGTTTTCTTCTGATTCACCTGAGAGAAGAAGGCTACTTCAGTTTCAAGATTACAACACCAGAAAAAAAAAATGAATCAAATGATTAGATAATAATGGGATGCAGGACAAGATATCATCAAAACCTTCAACACCCCACCCCCCAAAAAAGGCCAATAGAAGTATCCCAACTGCCATCCTAATTATTATTAACTGGACACAGATTATTAAACACGTCCATATTAGTGCAACATCAGTGTCACACAGAAAGAAATTTCGAATTTCATGAAATATACAAGTGGAAAGCTTAAAAGTAATTTAAAATGGGAGTAGGCATCTTATCATCGAAAAACAATTGAAGATAATCAAAGGAGTTAATAAGAGCAGACAATAGCCCATGTTAGCAGCACTCAAACCATTTACTGTATCCTACCTCGTTATTCGAAAATAGAGCAGCAAGACAAATATTCTCAAAGAGGTTGACTGACTTTTATAATGGAAAATAGAGCAGCAAGACAAATATTCTCAAAGAGGTTGACTGACTTTTATAATGGAGTTGCAAGAATGTTTACCTGAGATACCAGAGACCAATTCAGTGGCAGATATCTTGTAAAAAGGAAGACCAGTCTCATTGGCGATAGCATGAGCCAGCTTAGTCTTGCCACATCCTGGCGGGCCGTGCAACAAAATTCCAGAAATCGGCTTAACTCCAAGATGCTGAGGCAGGTGGGGATGAAACAGAGGCACAATTACATTCCTGATGAGATCATCCAACACTTTATCCATTCCACCAAAATCCTTAAACAATGGCCCCCCATTCCCAACCCCTTCATCACTCCTTCTCCCATCATCCTTTCTCGCCACACTCGAGTCCTGATTTCTGCTTTCTTCAAGCAAAACAACTTTCTGAACCTCCTTACGGGCAGTATTCTTATCAACCTCCAATTCTACTGCTCCCCTTCCATTTTCCTTCCCAGCTCTTTCCCCACAATACCTTTCCCTCAACTGAGACTTCATCAAATCAAACTTAGGCTCATACTCCTCCCCATAAACCACATCATCAGCTGTTGAAAACTCCTCCACGTCCGAAGTAGACACAGTGGACCCAACAGAATTTCTCATATCATCCATTATATGCCTCTTTTTCCCCTTCTTTTGCACAGTACAATTATCACTACTATCATCACCACTACCACAACAATTGTCACTGTTAAAACTAGAATGTTTCAATTTCTTACCGTTTTTAGTTTCCTGGAGTATTTCGTCTACTAGTCTGGTCAACTCGCGAAGGTTTTTCCGTTCGTAGGTCCGGTACTTGGATCGGAGGTGACTCACAAGCTCGTCGGCGGTATAGTACTTGTTGGAACAACTTTCTATGTCTCTGAGGAGCTGTTTTCTCAATAATCCGCCACCACCGGCGGTGCCTGGACCACGGCGCATCCCCTTCCGCATTGTGGTGGAGATTGGAGAGGAGAGTAGCCGTCGAAGACGGCGGTGGGGAGAGAAAAAAAAGGAACGTTTAGTCCGTTTCTGCCTTACTGGGGTTTTGAAGTCGACGAATTAGAAAGTCAGACACGAAATATTCACAATAGTCAATAGTATTGAGTAAGTTTAAATATCTCTTGAATTTCATTTTTTTATTTTGCAACTTTTAATTACTCCTAGTTTTATTTAGTTTTCATTGTTGGTTTCCTTTGCTCGGTAATTTTTAATTTCTTTTATTATTTTTTTAACAAATTTTGTCCTCATCAAATTTACCCTTTATTATTCTTATTGTTCTTATCTTTTCTTTTTGGGTAAAGCTGAATCATACAATTTTTTTGCTGCAAAGGAGATATATACACTGCTACGCAAAATGTGCTACGAATATACAATGCGCCGGGGATAGGCCACCCCTACAATATCGTGGGTTAACTACCAAAAAATTTTTAATGGTGACGAATCCAATCTTTGAAACCCAGTTGGATTCGTGACCGCTAAGAATGTAATATAATCGGCGACAAAATTGCACTCCCTATGTGCATGTTGTAACACAACTAACCATTCCCTGTCCATCAAGTTACCTAATGGCTGTTACTAACCCTTCATGCGCGCACGGAGGTCTGCTCCTATCAGTAACCATCTGCACTACGCTCTGGTTGTCAACTTCAGCGTGCAGCTTCCGATATCCTCTATCCCATGCTAAGCTCAAGCCCTGGAAAAGGCCCCAAAGTTCCGCTCCGGTTACGGTACAGTATCCTATATTCATAACAAAGCCCCCATTCCATCTTCCGAATTCATCCCTTATCGCTCCCCCAGCCGTTGCCAGCCCTGTTCTGCAATCAAAGGCACCATCTGTGTTTAACTTCTTCCAGTCGGAGGGGGGTGGGGTCCACCGCAACATTACTTGCTGCTTCAAAGGCGTCGGGGCTCCCATGGCTTTCTCATAGAACCTAGTCTCCCGGATCTCCCTCTCCTGTCTGATCTCCCAAAGCTTCCTCTGTATTGATGGGGTTTTTCTCCTTCTGTCTGAATCATACATTGATCAAACTTCACTCATTTTGTACATCACAGACTGTCATCTTCTCAACACTCTTTCCTGCATCTGTACAAATGTACATACCAATTCTTATATCTAAAGACTAATCTATCTCAGCTTTTTTAAAGTTTGCTACTTTTCCATCTGAACTATCCAACACAACTCCTGTTTGATAGCTTGAATCCTCTCTGCTGGCTGCTTGATGACTTGTGTGAATTTCCTGGCATTTCTTTTCAATCCAAACATGATAAATGTGCAAGGCCACAACAGCTCCCCACTCACCAGCTTCCTCTTCAGCTTTTTTAAAACCCGCAGCCATTCCTGATTCTTCTATGCATTTTGCTCCTGCTTGCTTCAAAGGTCTACCATTACATTTTGAACTCCAATCAACGCATCAAATCTGTCAGAATTTGGTCCGAGTAATGGCACTCAGATTCCTCAACAGCAGCATCACATCCTACTTTTTGATCAGGAAGTTCATTCTTGTCAGTCTTTCCAATATCATCAGATTGTCTTGGCAAAGCTAACCATCCTGTAAAACTGTGCTTTGGAATACATATTCTGTTCCAAACCACTTCACCTTGTTTCAAATTTCTGTCCCTTACTTCTCCAGTGGTTATAACCGCTCTTGATGCTATATTCCGAAATTCCAGTCCTCTGTAGTCCAGCATCTACACCTTCCATAGTGCCAACTGCAATCATTATTATTGCTATTTATTTTTTATAGAAATTAAGTGCTCCACTGTAACAATGCTCCCCGCTCCACCACCCCCAAAATCCCTATCAGGATCAAGTACTAGCAGTCTAGAATACTCAATTTGGATTTGGTAAAAAGTATACATCAATTTTTTATTTTGTTTAAACTAGGCGAAGTGGGCAACCAAATGGTACTGCACTCAACATCTCACTACCATGTAAGACCAAAATCGGCTCACAAATTCAGATGTTTACTTTATTTAAAAAAAAAAAAATCAAACAAAATGCAAAGCTCATAAAGCTTTGACAAACTTAGTCTGGGAATGCAGATTGCAGAACATATCTGTAAAGCCTAGTGTAAATTATAAACTTCACAAGAGATAGCCAATGTGCATCATCATAAGACAATTTCTAGCTGCTGAAAATTTATACACAAAGTTGGATGCAGAATGGCAGTCCTTCAGCTTCATCAATAATAAAAAGTACAAGCCTAAGTCCTAGAAACTGCAAATATTTAATTAAAAGAAAACGACAACCAAATAAAACACTACACATTCATACTCTCAGCTGGGTATTGAAATTGCTACTCACTGAAGTTAGATAAATTTATTGACTTGATGATGCACGGCCTTCTCCTCGAGGCATCTTCTTCGACTTGGGATCTTCGACATCCTTCAACTGATAGTAGTGGGGTGCTATTTCAACTAGCCATTCAGGATTCAACTGGGTCATCTGTCGCATGTATTCCTTTGTTGTCAATACCAGTTCATGGTATACCAGCCATCTTGGATGCACCTCTGCTAAACCCGAACTCGGATGCATATAAACAGTTTGAGGGTCTTTCACAGTTCGATATGATCCATTTGCTAGCATCCTGGCTGAATTGGGGAAGAAACCGGATGTTATGGCCTTCTGTATACTTTGCAGATCATTCTCGTTTGAAGTAGCTTCAATCTCCACCCTTTCCAACAATCCCTCCAACTGATCTCTTATATCCCTTGCCCGCTTCATGCTTCTAACCTGGATGTAATTCTCATAGCACCACTGAGTAGAAAAATTGGTTTCCTTCCAGGAATTGTATACCCTTAACAGCGCAATGTGGTCTCCTACATTCCCTGTGTAGAAGTTCTTTCGGGCATTATCAGCGTGCACTTGTTTGTCCTTTGGACGGTAAAATATTGCATTCCCAATGGATAGCATGGCTGCAATGGTAATGATCTCCTCTGAGCATTTATACTTCTCAGAGGCAACGATCATCTTTGACAGCATGGCATCAACCGGGAATTCTGCCATTCTCCTACCTGTCTTGGTCAACTGACCTTCACTATTGAGTGCACCAAGCGCATATAGCAATTCCAGGGCTTTTAGAACCGATTGTACCGGTGGAGGATCCATAAAGTCAAAATGTAGGATATCATTGATGCCGAGACTCTTGAGCGTAAGCACGACATTTGCTAGATTCGTCCTCTGTATTTCGGGATCAGCATTTTCTGCCAAATCAGTGTTGTAATTAGTTGCTGTATAGAGCCGAAAGCACTCCCCAGGTCCTGTCCGTCCTGATCGCCCTGCACGTTGGTTTGCAGATGCTTTTGAAATGGGAGTGACCAATAATGACTCCATTCCTGTGCGTGGATTATAGGACTTCATTTTACAAAATCCAGGATCAACAACGTACTTTATGCCATCAATTGTTAGGGAAGTTTCAGCGATATTTGTGGCTAGCACAACTTTTCGTGCTCCTTCAGGGATCGGATCAAATATCTTGGCCTGCAGCTCTGTGGGTAAGTTAGCATAAATTGGACAGATCATCAGCTCAGCTATTTTGGTTCCCAGGCCTCTTGTTCTATGCTTCAAGATCTCCTCAGCTGTCTCAATTTCCTCCTGTCCAGTAAGGAAAACCAATATATCTCCTGGAGGCCTTGTCACATGAATCTGAAGGACAGTAGCAATTGCTGCGTCCAAATAATCAGCCTCTGGTTCTTTAGTGAAATTGATCTCAACAGGATATCGCCTTCCTGGTATCCTAAAGATAGGTGCATAATCAAAAAAATCACTGAATTTCTGAGCATCAAGGGTTGCACTTGAAATCAATATCTTGAGATCAGGTCTGAATCGAGCAATATCCTTAACCAACCCAAAAAGAATATCGGTTGACAATGTTCTCTCGTGCGCCTCGTCCACCATTAACACACTATAACTAGCAAGATCAGGTTCGGTGAGGAATTCGTGCAACAGCATTCCATCGGTCATATATTTTAACTTAGTTTTCTCTGAAGTGCAGTCTTCAAAACGAATTGAATACCCAACCTCATGTCCTAGTTTGACTCCCATCTCCCGAGCCACTCGAGCAGCAACACTCATAGCAGCAACTCGCCGAGGTTGGGTACATCCTATCTTCCCACGCTTTGTATAACCCGCTTCATGGAGATACTGAGGAATTTGAGTAGTCTTTCCGGAACCTGTCTCGCCCATGATTACAAGCACCTGATATTGATCTATGGCGTCAAGCAATTGGTTTTTATATTGATAAACAGGCAGACTTTTCCTATCATCCTGAAGCTTGTCAGCTAAGGTTTTGGCTGCTGTTTTTTGGAGATCCTCAACCAAGGGCTCTTCTTCAATATCTGAGCCATCCATTACTGCTGCCTTTACAAACTGAACTTGGTCCACAAACACAAACTGATACTCATCAGAGTTTTGTTTCCTGTCTTTTGACCCAAATGTTAAAGTTCCTTTCCGAATATTATGTTCTTCCCAGGCTTGTTGTTCTGCAGCTGGATTCATTCTGTCGGAAACATTAGTATCCCGGTAACGCTTCAAAGCAGCAGCAAACCTCTTACTTTGACTCACAGCACCATCCTGATCATAGGCTTCAGGGATCCTATATTCCTGAATCTCATCATTCTCTTGAGTCATTACTTTCTCAAGGAGTTGGTACAATTCTATCTTGTATCTAAGGTCACGGTACTCTGCTTCAGTAAGCTTTACTCCTTCAAATAAAGACAGCTCATCTTTAATCTCATCCCTGAGTCTCTGGACCATCTTTTTCTCTCTTTCATTCAGATATTTCTGCCTTGAAAGCTTCCTCAGAGTTTCAATCTCATCATTGTCCAAAGGCTTCGACCTCCGAATTGCCTCCTCTTCCTCCTTCTTTGTTAGCTTGCGCTCAGTCAGCTTTCTGGTTGCAGCAGCATCCTTTTCTCTAATGCGCCGTTCCAACTCTTCCCTCTGTCTTTGATCCCGCAATCTTTCTTCTTCTCCTTCCTCTGTCTTTGAAGTCCGCCGCCTCACAATCCTTTTCTCCTTAGCTATTATCTCTTCATTTTCTTCATCGTCGTCTTCCTTGGGCTTGGTCCTCTTCCTGAATCTTTTTTCCCCAGAGTTATCAACCTTTTGAGAAACAGGACTAATACTGCCACCATCAAAATCCTCATCCTCTTCCAAGATGGTGTAAGTATTCTGCTTCCTAGCCAACGTTGCAGTCTCTCTTTCTCTCTGTTGATACAGATTCAACACAGTAGAAGTAGAAGATGAAGATGATTTATGCGTAACCTTAGAAAAAATTTCTTGGGCAAAACCATGGATCTTCTCGGACGGTAACCCGTATTCGACGAGATTATTGACGAGTTCCGGCACGGAGGATGCATTCTTAGCCAGGGTTATTACAAATTGAACCAGAATTGGAGACGAAACTCCCAAGAGATTATGAGATATTAATTGATCTGATACCCACCTTTTCAAATCGTCACCCATTGCGATCCGATCAGAGCAAACCACAATTTCTCTTTTTCCGATCAAATTTCTGTAATATGGCGCGACCGACGTTGTTGTGGGAATAGGAAGGTTTTATTTATAATCAGTTTGTTTTTTTGGGATGAAATTATGTAATCAGTTTTATTATCCTCTTAAACAGAGGAATCGAATAACCGTTTCCACAAAATTTCCAAAAAAACAATAGTAATAACAATAATAATTAAAAAAAAAAAATCAAGCTTCGAGGGGGAAGGAGATGAATTCTCGACGGGCGGCGCAAGCGGTATTTCTGACTATTTTGAACTCTTATGTATGAAGTTATCCTTCAAGGCCTTTCTTCAATTACATACGACTATCCTCAATCAATTTCCTGGTAAGTTGTTGAGTCAATTGAAAATTCAATCTTTGGGTTTGAAATTGAGGAGTAGTATTTTGGGTCTTTTTCTTTCTGTTTCTTGTAATTGGTTGACCAGTAGGCTCTACCTTTAAACCACTAATTTCAACTTTTCAAGTCTTTGAAGGCTTAAACATTCTGCAAATTGTCTGACATCTTTTTACAATCACGGGAAGGATTTAGCAATCTGTCACAAAAAATTACCACCCTTTTGCTACCTCTGTCACAATAATGTGAACTATTTTTTTGGGACGGGATATTTTTCCATTATTTTTTGAACGATTCACTTGACAGAACCGTGTCAGCTGACAAGCAACACTGAGATCAAGACAGACACCATAGCTAAGGCATCCATTTAGATAAGGCACTACTATATCACAGGAGAACAACATCACATTCAGAGAGGACGAAAAACAAAACAGCCTACACAGCAACCAACTAATGAAGCAAATGCATTGAATTATAATATCACAACCGGCAGCCAGATCATCCATGATACATAAATAGAATATCTTTTAACAAGATACCACTTCCAGTGTATTTTCGTTAGCTCTGTCTTAAATAAAATCCCACATTTTTCCGATCAAGTCCCTCCTGCCTACCTCAGTTAAGAGATATGAACAGTGGAAACCATACATGGACGGGATTAAGTTAACATGTTGTCAAGAGGCACAAAAAACTAAAGCCACACATTATCCTTACGTGGAATTAAGAAGCTCCGCGGGCCTGGATGCTTTAGTTTTCAAGCTCTGAGCTTTCTTTTTGGGCTTCATGTTTGCTGCAGTAATAAGCTTATAGCTTGTAGGAACCATTTCACTCAACTTCCCAAACCATTCCTCATAGAAGTGCCATACTTCTGACCTGCACCACCAGTACTTATCCTGAGATTTCAAAACGTTAAGGTTCTCTTAAAAATGTCTCAGACAAATAAATTGCACAGTATTTACATACCAATACGCCAAAAACTGAAAAGGCGCATACGGCCCATAAATTATGTCCAGATCCGCACGTATTGTTTTAAGACTAGTGTGTCTAGCATGTACCTGCAGTTACATGTAAAATGAACTCTCATACTTGCAATAAATCAGCTTAGAGGGATTCGATAGGAAAACTTGAGCATGATTGATAAGAAGAAGAAGTACCTGCTTCAGATGCCTTATCGTCTCAGAGTCTGAGGGAATGACATGGTAAAAGCCCATGCACATTAGCACATTAGCACATGTAAAAGGACCAAATCCATCTATTTCTTTTAACTGTTCAGCTAATTTATCATAGTTAAACAGGGTCGGGTTACTGCAAGCATCTTCAAGTTCTCTGAGCTGAATACCACCTTCTTCAACAAGCTGTGCAAGTTTCACTATGCGACTTGCTCTATAACCTAGATTGCAACGTTTTGCCAAAAGAGATACATTAGCAATTGCTAATTCCTTAGGGCTTGGAAAGTTTCCCACGCCAGGTTGGTTATGAGGTTCAGTCCCGTTTGAGCACTGGAAAGCGTAGAAGCATGCAACCTAACATTAGTCTCTCTTCAAATGAAGCCTGAAATGGGGATGGCTATCAAATAAAAAGCACATGCCTCAAAATCATCACTCTCTTGAGAGTAATCCGATCTATTGTCAACATGACACTCTTGATTTCCAAGCGTTCTCTTCTTTTCTTTTATAGCTGGTGTATTTGGAACAAAATACCTGCTATCATCAGCTTCACTTATGGCGTTTGAACTGCCATAGATTTTTGTAGGAGATGCATTTGACAAGGAATGTTGCAGTTCCCACTGGAATTCACACAGGGCTCGGGCCATGCTCAGAGTCCTAGACCACCTATATAGGGATCATGTTCGAAAAACATTTCATTTTTGTAGCAAGCATTTACTAAGTTGCAACAGACTACAAGAAACTTAGGCTTCCAGGTAACATCAGAACTAGAAGCAGTTTCATACCAGGCAAAAAACAGAGAAAATAATCCTCTCTCATAATTAGAGTGCATAGAGAAAGGTTAAGCTAGCACTCTAATATCTGGAAGCTGGTCCATGTTACCAGGCCACAAACAGAGAAAATAATCCTTGTTCATAGTATTACTGTGATAGAGAAAGATTACGCTAGCCCTCCAGTATCTAGAATAACCAATTTAAGATGTTAACCATTATCTATGTTCCGAACAGCATATTAACGGTTTGATTGACTATTGCAGTGTGACGCAATGAATCTCATCATCTCCAATGGGTAAATCACTAATAATTCATGAAAGATTTCAGAAGAAAAGCATAATGATCCTTACACCAAAGCCATCGCTCAATTGCATCATGACAGCTTAAACCTAAAGCAAAGAGAACTAGGAAAAATAATAACTTACTGGCAGTTGCACAGGAGAATGCATTTGATCATGTCCTCAAACAACGTTGGAGATCTGAAAATCCTCCCATGCCCTCTCTCTTTGGCTACCCTATGGATCTCCTGGAATTCCCGCACAGTCTTGTTCTCTTCGTCAGATAATCGCATCATTCGACTCACTTGATTCTAGGCAAAAACAAAGAAAGAAAGCTTATTCAACAATCGAAATCATACTGCTTAAATTAAAAAAAAAAAGAAAGAAAAGCAAATAGCAAGAATAGCAACTCAATAGAGAAGTATCTAAAGACTTCATTTTTTCCCAAAGAAAATAATGCAGCTAACTTTCCAAACAATGACCAGTATTTATTTACTCAAGTAGACAACAAGAGAGCCAAAACCAGCATTTCCTTTATTTATCGTCCACTTTCCAACTCACCAGCAAAGACTGCTTTTGTTGAGAAGAAAGTGAATTAATCCCAAAGACTTCAACTTGGAGAGAATGAGCAGAGTTAGAGGGCTGCGAGATTCTGACGGAGACGGAAATTTGATGATCTGGGTCGTCGTGATTGTGGCTAAGACGAAGAGGGCGCTGAAGACTCTTGGATTGAGAATCCCAAAAGTTAGGTGACATCATGAATAACCCATGGCTACAAACAGCTTTTTCCAAGCTGAATCCGGCCGCAGCCTCCCCCAGCAGCAGCTCCAACAGCAACATTTTTTTTCCGCTGGTTTTCCGCCGTTGCTAACGTTCTGTTTTAACTAAAAAGTGACACCGATATCCACGTCTCCCCCTCTCAAAAAAAATTTGGGTCAATTGCATTCAGCTCCCTGAATGTTTGTTATCTTCTCTTTTATTTTAATTGTAAAAATATTTATGGTAATGCAAAATTTAGGCTATGTTTGGATCGTTTTTCCAGTGTGTGTTTTTAAGTGTATTTTGTGTTGGGAATGTAAAAAGGTGCATTGAAAATATAAAATGATATATTGGGATGGGACAGTTATTATTTAATTATTTTGAAAAAACCATCAAAAAAACTTCCCAAACAGTTAATGTTTTTTACCAAAATATGTTTTCAATGACTTTGGACAAAAATACATTTCTCTTGAGGGTGTGGACAAATCTAGTCATGTCAGATGTGACAAATTCGAAATCAAGCAGTCGGATTTAGTAAATCCGAATTTTGTATTTTTTTGAAAAACAGAACTCTCATACGATGAATAGATTTAAATTTGACAAATTTGAATCTACTAAAAAATGAGTAGGCTTTCGTATTTAATAAATCAGGCTGAATTACTTTTGTCCACCTAACCCACTTGAAGAGGTTCTTCTTCTGTATAATAAAAAAATCTATTTTTGTCCACATTTATTTTATGAAATTTTTTTAGGAGAAGCACCAATGCAATTTTCCTTTCATGTAAAAAAGTATAATAAATTTTGATGGTTAACAAGGAGAGATATGGCTCATGGTCTTCTTTGTCACACTTAGGTGTTATGCTGTTTAAACGATCAATACATGTCATCAACTTTGAAACCTTAATTGGATGAAAAAGAAAAAAAATCTTTCGAGTAAGTAAATAAACATGTGTCAGTTATTTAAATTGTATTATTGATAGTATAACATAAAAGCGTCGCATAAAATCTGTTGTCGACACTAAGAGTAAACTGATGCAAGGAAGAACCACCAAGCAGGATGCCGAAATTATTCACACTTCTTCATGGATGCAATATTCTCATAATTACACCCATCATGGCTGATATTTTACTTGCAACAGTATCTTTTAAAATGACTCTAGATCACATACAGTTACATTCAACAATGTATGAAAGTAAAATGTAATTTATTATTTTGTTCAAGATGCACCGGGCGTGCAAAGTTGAATTCCTCTCATTTTATTTTATACGAAAATTGTGAGTGTTCAAACAGATACATAATATAATTAAGTTAATTTTCATTCGATCTCCAATAATTCCATTTCATATGGAAAAAAGACGTAGCTGCCACTCTGAAATGTGACGGCGCCATGAATTCATATGCTTCCGTCAAAATTATTGTACAGTTTGGATTTTCATTTTTTTTATACAAATTGAACTAAAAATAAAAATAAAAATTGGATAATAATTTTGGGACGAAAAAAATTACTTGTTTTCTCGATTTTTGACATGTTCTGAAGATTGGATGTTGCCTCCCGCAATTCAGATTGTATCCAAAATAATTTGAATGTTCAACGCCATACGAAGTTATGCACTGGCTGGACAATGACAGAAAACATATCTAAACCTAAAATATCATTTGTCATTTGGATAATGTAAAAGCAGGTGGATTGAACTTGTCCTATAATTAAAAAATGCCAAGCTTGAGAATTGAAACTTTCCGACCTAATAAAGTGCAAATGTGAAGGGGAAACCAACTTGGGAAAACACATGATGGAGGACCATTTATTTTGGCAGAGCTGTATTCAGTTGAAAAAAAATTATCCTGTATATTTTTGTACCAGGATCTGGTCGAGGCATTGCGTAAGGCTCATAATACTTTAATCGTCCCAAAAAAATTAATCAACTCGAATTTTAATACTAAATCAACATATCCAAACTATTTTAGTTTAACGAAATAGACTGAAATGATTACAGAATTGAGATACGATCTCGTTCTCAACATTGCAAAAGATATTATTGTTCAACTCATTAATAATGATAAACGTTACAAAAGAACACCAAGGTAAAAATATACCCGTCATCCATTTCTCTGTTGATCCCTATTTCTTCATCTTCTCAGGAATCTGCATTTTGTCTTGTGTATACCATATGATATAATTCCATGGAAATATGAACTCCAGAACGCCAAGATACCATTATAGAATGGTCCAAAAGATATTTGACGGGTTTTAAAAGGGTTTTGTTTAATATTTTTTCATCATCTCAACTGATGAGAACAGGACAGATGAAAGTTGCTCGAAATAAACACCCCCAACCAAGCCACTTGAGACAAATAAGAATTCATCTATTCATTAATTTAATCGAAATAAGATAACACAGAATATACTAAGATACAGATGAATGATACAAGGTCAAGATGATCACAGTGTTTTGACCGCGTAAATTGAGGTTGTTGAACTCCATTGACATTATAGTATCTATTTTTCTTAGGTGCCTACTGGAGTTTTTTTTATGCATTAATAGTTATATTTAAGGGGGAAAAGAGATCCTTTTTTTTTTTTTTTAAAGTATTGATGACAGGGGGACAGAGTTATTGGACTGTTTCAAGATAACTTTGCAATAAACTACATGGACAGCTTTCACAAACATCTTTCGGTTCCCTATGTTTCTGTAGGTTTTGGAATGTGATTAGGAAAGTTTCTTTGTTAGTTTCAGGACTTGGGTTCTTGTTTCTTCTTCGATTTCAGTTAAGTACAAACAAGTTTTGATGTGATTTTGTGAGATGGGTGCAAGAGCTTTGGTGATCTTTCTGATCTTCAGCATACAAATTTTGGAAATTCTTGCAGATACAGATAGTGGTGATCGTAAGTATCTCTTTGTTCAGGGGCCTTTTTCTCCAATAGAATTGTCGAAATCTTTACGCTTTCCGGTCATCATAATGTCTTGTTTTCTTTGCCCTGTGTATTAGCATATACCTGGTTGACTATTTCATAGGACATAGGGATTAGAAGACTTGCTTCTATGTTCTGGTTTTGTATGAGAAACTTCTCTGATAAAGAATTAATATCTATAGTTACAATATGATCTAACGTAGGGATTTTTCTTTCATAATGACTGCATTTTGAATGGATACTGTAATGGAGATTTAGTAGCATGTTTCATATTAATGCTTTCACCAATTTCTTTCATCTTAAAACCGCCTGTTCTCGGGTGCATTTATTGAGTTTTCGGGCTCCCTTCTCATTGTCGTTGTCTAAATCCTATGAACAAGAATTGCTCTAATGGAGGATAGTATTCTGCTGTTTTGTTCAATGTGGTCAAACAATCTCCTTAATTATTGGCTTGCCAAAAGAGTTACATTTTATCTATTGGCTCAACATTTACATGGAAATGCAGGCTCGGCTTTACAGGCAATTCAATCTAGCTGGAGCAATTTGCCACCAAGTTGGAAGGGTTCTGATCCTTGCGGCAGCAACTGGGAAGGAATTGTTTGTAATGGTACACAAGTAACTTCTTTGTAAGTTGCTTCTACACAGAAGTTTTTTCAATTTTTTTTTTTAGTTCCTCTGTAGTCAGTACTTTTCCAGCATTTGTGTTTGCTGATTAAACAAATGCTTCCATTACAGGATGTTAGCTGGCCAAGGTATATCTGGTAACAGCATTTCAGATGTTACCGGGTTAACTCACTTACAATATCTGTATGTTTCTGATGATTTCTAGTCTTTCGTTTGTTTCAGTCATATCATGCGCATGAAACTTAATTATTTATTCAACCAAGATCATGTCCCATTCTAAACATTTAATCTGTAGCTCTCATCTTTGTTGCCTCCGTCTGCAGGGATCTTTCCAACAATGTTGGTCTAAGAGCAACTCTTCCACCCTCGATCAGCAATTTGCAGAACCTAACCATATTGTAAGAATTCCTTCTTATTTGAAATAGTTGTAGAATATTTTTGCAATTTGCTGTTCCAGCTGCAAATTATTAATGCTCAGGTGATAACTTTTGTTCCATGCAGAGTTTTGGTTGGATGCAGCTTTTTTGGTCCTATACCTGACTCAATAGGATCTCTGCCGAATCTAATATACATGTAAGTAATCTAGCATGTGGAATGACTTCTTGTTCATACTTTTCTAGTTATTCGAACTATTGTTATGGAACCACATAGCACAATGGTGTTCCAATCCTAATGAAATCTTAGCTAAATTTTTTTGTCATACCATTATAGTTGAGACTGATGTCCTAAAAAATGCTGTTCCTCCATTTTTGCAGATCCTTAAATTCGAATGGGTTCACTGGACCGATTCCAGCTTCTATTGGAAATCTTGCGAACCTTTCATGGCTAGACCTGAGTGACAACAAACTCAATGGAACCATTCCAGTCTCGAGTGGAACCACACCTGGTTTAGACAAGCTCTTCAATGCCAGACACTTGTAAGTTTTCTTTTCTATAAAATAAGACAACCTTTAGCTTTAGTTTTTTTCAACATATTTCTAAGGATGTTTGCATTTTTGTCCATTCTCAACAGCCATTTGTCAAAAAATCAGCTCTCTGGCGCAATACCGCCCCAGCTATTCAGTCAAAACATGAAACTGATACATGCGTAAGTTTGTCATAAACCAATTTTGCGAAGTTATTATTAAAGCCTACTATCCAAAAGTTCAATGATCAAGTTTTTTAGTTGTTGGGCAAATCAGATGAAAGAGCAGGAAGTTTTAGTTTTTCCTTGATCTCTATTGACTCCATTGTCTCTTAAATTAGGATTTTGGACAACAATCAGCTTACCGGAAGCATACCTGATTCACTGTTTTCTGTGAATACTTTGGAAGTTATGTGAGTATCTCTGGTTACTAAGGAAACATTCATTTTCCGTTGCTTTTTCAAAGTAAGACTTGAACTTACACCAATTATTTTGTTCTGAAAACAGACGTCTGGACTTCAACTCTCTTAATGGATCAGTACCATTACCTTTGAATAACCTTACAAAAATCAGTGAGCTGTAAGTGGAAAAGAAGTGAGAAGGATATGGAGAGATTTCTATCCTTTGTGCAATTTTGAGCACTGAAATTTCTTCCTTTTATAACATATAGGTTTTTGGTCCATCTCTTTCGACAGGAACATGGCTAACAACAACCTGAGGGGACCGGTACCCGACTTTACAGGCATGAATGGACTCAATTTTTTGTAAGTTTATATATTTTGTAATTTTAAGTCTCCAGAGTTTCTATTAAACAGATCGAATTATGAGACACATTTAATCTGTTTTGCTGCAATTCATTCCAAATCATCTCCTGATTTTACCATGATTAGTCCTTTGGTACATAACCTCATGTTATAACAAGACCTTATATGTTTGGTAATTTTCAGGGACATGAGCAACAACAGTTTCGATCCATCTCCTTTCCCATCCTCGCTTTCGAGCATCCAATCCTTGACAACATTGTCTGTTTTCTTCTCCTTATCTTTCTGTACATATTTGTGTGAGTGTCTTGTCTCCATCAAACTTGTACTAATATGTAGTTGGCATTTAACTGCAGAACGATGGAGAACACAAAACTCCAAGGAGAAATTCCTGTTAATTTCTTCAGCCTTCCCCAGTTGCAGACAGTGTGAGTACCTGATAATTCAGCCTTTATGCCTTTTGTGTAGCTTCAAGTTTGTACAAATAAAATTAAAACAGTAAAACTTTTTCCAGGGCTTCAAGAAACATAGAGATACATTCATTTTAGTTTTGCAGAGATGATTAACATGTTTGAAACACTTTGGCATTTAATCACAGGACATTGAGCAACAACCTCTTGAATGGCACGTTGAGCATTGGGAACAGCTATAGCAGCAGCTTGGAACTTGATCTGCGGAACAATTTCATCACTGACTTCCGGCAAAAATCAGGATATAGTATTGAGTTAGAGTAAGTCAATTCATATTGTCAAATGCATTTGGTTTATAAACCTTCATCTGGATCTTAGTTGCTAAAGTTAAGCGCTTAACTGCAAATTTCTTTTGGCTTTCGGCAGTCTTGTTGGCAATCCAATTTGTGGGGGAAATGGATCACCACAGAAATTCTGTGTGGTAGAAACTAATAACAATTTCCTTGCACCATTGAATAATTGTTCCTCCATCTCCTGTAGTTCGGGTCAAATTTTGAGTCCTAACTGCAGATGTGCATATCCATACACAGGAACTATACACTTCTTTTCTCATACATTCTCAGATTTAAGCAACTTTACTTACTACAGAAGCCTTCAAGGTACCCTAATATCTGTTTTGCGATCCGATGGACTTCCTGTGGATTCCATTAACATTAGTGATCCATCAATCGATGTTTACTCATACCTCCAATTCAGAATACAAATCTTCCCCTCCCTCCAAGAAAATTTCAACCGAACATCTGTTTCTACCATTGGCTTTTTGCTCAATCGACAACCTTTCACACTCGACTACTTTGGACCATTTTACTTTCTTGATGACAAGTACGAACATTTTGCAGGTAGGTTTCCATCTTGAAAGCAAAAGAGTGAAAAGTTTTGATTATTTTGGTTGCATTTCTGTATGCTCTAAAATTGCAAAATGCTAATGATGAATCTTCCTTGTATCCGTCTTCAGGGGAGAAAAAATCATCGCATACTGGTGTCATTGTTGGTGCAACAGTAGGTGCAGTCGCGGTTTTCCTTCTAATATTGGGTGGTTTATTATTTGTTTGGAGGAGAAGTAAAAGAAGAGAAGAAATGATAAGTAAACCTTTTGGTAAGCGCCATCTTCTATTTGAGAAGAAGAGCATTCTCAGTATTGTGCTATACACTAAGAACTTTCATCGTACTTGTTTCTGATGCCTTACTTGTGAACAGCATGTTGGCAACTCGAAGATGGAAATGGCGACGCGCCACAGCTTAAGGGAGCCAGATGGCTTTCGTTTGATGAGCTCAAAAAATGTACTGACAGTTTCTCAGATTCTAACTGTATTGGAGTTGGGGGCTATGGAAAGGTTAGTTGTTCACCAGATCATTGCCAGCAAAAATGTGAATGTTGAAATGGAGAAAAAACCTTTTGTTTTCGTGCCTCAGGACAAATGATTGATTCGGAATTCTGATTTTGACGTGATTGGCAGGTTTATAAAGGAACACTTGCATCTGGACAAGTAGTGGCAATCAAACGAGCTCAACAAGGTTCAATGCAAGGTGCTGTTGAATTCAAAACGGAGATTGAGCTTCTATCAAGAATTCATCATAAAAATGTTGTTGGTCTTGTGGGGTTCTGTTATGATCAAGGAGAGCAAATGCTGGTCTATGAGTACATTTCAAATGGTACTCTACGAGAAAATCTCTCAGGTACTAACTGTGATATAGTCTGATAGAAACTTCAGAATTCATATGTTTTAACAATGACATGTTAATGCAGGAAAATCCGGCACTTGTTTAAACTGGATGAGGAGACTAGCGATCGCCCTTGATGCTGCACGAGGCTTGACTTACCTGCACGAGCTCGCTAATCCTCCTATCATACACAGAGACGTCAAATCAAACAACATTTTACTGGATGATCACTTCAATGCGAAAGTAGCTGATTTTGGGCTCTCAAAGCCGGTAGGGGATGAAGATAAGGGCTACATTTCCACTCAAGTAAAAGGGACATTGGTATGTATCAATAACAAATTGAAATTTCAACTCAGGGATCTAAGTTGTAAAGATTACTTTCCTTAATGTGTTCCTGTTTTCACCATTAGCACTAATTCTCGTTTATGTGATATAGGGATATATGGATCCAGAATATTACATGACACAACAGCTAACTGAGAAGAGTGATGTCTATAGCTTTGGAATTGTACTTCTTGAACTCATGACCGCACGAGCGCCAATAGAACGAGGAAAGCACATAGCTAAAGAAGTACAAGTAGCAACGAATTATGGTAAAGACACGACTTCCTATTCCGATTTTGTAGATCCAAAACTTGCTGCAGAAGGGAAACCAGGGGGATTGGAGAAGTTTCTTGAGCTAGCAATGAGATGTGTCCAGGAATTCGGATCCAATAGGCCAACAATGAATGAAGTAGTCAGAGAGATTGAGAACATCATTCAGTTGGCTAGTTTGAGTAAAAAAACTTCTGAAGCAGATGTCACTTCATTTAGTTCCAAAGGTTCCATGGATTTGGGTCATCATAACTCTTATGGTAGCAAAGATTTCGATTACAGCGGTAATCCCTTACATTTCAACATAGAGCAACATTCCAGAAACAGTTAGTAGTGTTCAGATGATTTTTAGGTAAAAAGATTTCACATTTTGCCAGTTGTTTTGGATTTGTGGAGAGAGTTTTAGCGGCATTAGTGCTGTTGATTCGATTCAAACTATAGTTTTGGAAAACATAGTTTGGCTGTCCATACTTGGAGTTGGATACATCATCATGCAAAATGAGGATGCTGTACAGGAGAAGGCTGCACAAAATCACTTCCTTGAAAATTTGAGTTTTTTTTTTTTTCTCCCCTCCTTTTGGTAGATTGAGAAGCTAGAGGTTGATTAGTCTTCTTGAATTCACAATTTCCATGTACATGGTTTACCATACCTTCCATGTTTGTCATTCATATTTTAATTTTGTATCATGATTTGATTTTTATTCTTATTTTTATAATTTTTAATCTCCCTCTCCTTTTGTATCATTTTGTATCAAATTTAACTGTAAATTTGTAATAAAAAACACAAATTTGACCAGATTTGGTCACAGTTCCTTCAAAACATGAGAGACAAACCCGAGTCTCATTTCACGTATAAATTACCAAAAATTCCAAAAGATCTGAGCTTTGTCTCAAAACTTGGCATAAACTAAAGGCGTTGACCCTTGACAGATTGTCTAATTTGTGCATTTTTGGCTGTAGCAATTCAGCCAAAATGCGTTGACTCCGTTTACTTTAAGGATTTAATTTAGGGAAGATGGCGGAGAACACATGCCATTTGCCAACCATGACATTTTTCAATGTCTGTAATTGTGGATAATCATTGGAGCAGCATATGCGCTCAAACCCTGGTGAACCCAACTCTTCTCTAAATGCTAATCTATCCTAGTGGTCCATTTCCCAGTTGATTTAATGGAGAAATTGAAAGGGCAGTTGAAGCCATTAATGAACTTACTTATCTAATAATAATATCATACAGCCCAGTTGCCATGTCCAGTTGATCTGCCATACGATATTTATTGATGGGATTGAAAAGGGTTTAATTAAAAACTAATGAAAAGGGTTTAATGAATCAACTCCCAAGATTATGAATTCCTGTTGGACTTTGGACTTGGATGGATTCAGTTTGAGGTTTCTAAATGGGAACATTTGAAACATTCATTTTTCAGATATACTAAAGTGGAGGCAACAACTACGTGGGATTGTAGCGTGTTCAAAGTTCAATCCTTTGAAAACCTCAGATCAGTCGTGTTTTAGATTTGATCTTTGGATATAAAAATGGTTTCTTTCTAATTGTTTATCTTAATTTGAATGTTTCTACACCAAATAAAGATTTAACCCAATGGGAAAAAAAATGTCTCTTTCTTCACCTAATGACTTTACCCATTTTGATAGTGTTCTTGTCAACTTGCACTTGCTGTCACACTTCATTGGCTGGATATTGGCAGTGAAAGAACCAATCATTTATTAACCTTCACTAAATTATGGTCTTTCAAGTTTCAACTTCAATTAGTCCCTACACTTAAATTGCCCCTGCATGGGGGTAAGAAAGTAGAAGAAACCCTGTTTTCACAGTTTCTTTTGTTGTAAAGATTGGGGCTTTTGAAGGCCATTTGCATTCAGGAGTGAGTGAAAACTAGAAATTGTTTGTGGGTTACAATCATTGTAAGTAAAACGTGATAGATGTACCTAAAGTTTGGTTTGATATTTTAGGAGAAGCCGAGGGTCATTGTGTTCAGCTCTTAAAGACTCAACAGGAAATTCAAGTCAACCGAACTTGTCGTTTAACCCATTAATGAGCTATATTCATGTTGTTGGAGAATTCAGCCAGCGTTGCACCCTTTAAGATCTTGTACTAGCATTTTGGAAAGAGGCTCTCTTCAACGATGAGAACTCAAAGGACTCAGCTTTTTCTGCTGATTATTTTACTCCAGGCCTTGGTTATAGCAGCTTTGACAAATCCAGATGACTGTAAGTTTGTTTACGTGTTTGATGCAAAACCAACTTTACAGGGATGTTCTTCTGTAGAATATTTTTCTTTTTCGTTTCCTCCTGAATGATCGATCATTTGCTCCATTATTTGGTGGTCATTTATTGACTAAATTGTTGCAGTTTCTACCCAAGTTTCTGGCTTTCCAGAACACTTTTTGTCATTGAATTTGAGCAAAATATAAGTCTGTACCTTCTTTCTTTCTTTAGATTTTTTGGCCGTAGTTAGTGGTGTAATGATCAATTGTGCACTTGTTCCTTTTTTTTTTCTTTTTTTTTTTTTATCAAGAACTCAAATAAATACTAATTGAAAATGGCACAGATTGTTTGCACGCATTCTTATACATTGCTATTGCTTTATGCAACTGAAAAAAAATTCTAATCAAGCAAAACAAATATGTATTTCAGTTCATTCCTCCATATGAGTTTTTCTGTTGCCTAAAATTTCTAATATGTGGTTTCCTATTTGATTGTAATCGTCTTGCAAAGTTCATGTTTGGACTTGAGGTTTTCCAAAGACTAGAATTAAAATTGAATTTATGGTGCAGTGACTGCCATACGATCTCTTCAAAGTTTGTGGCAAAACACACCACCAAATTGGTCTGGCTCAGATCCATGTGGAGCCAAATGGGACGGAATTAGCTGCAGCAATGATCGCATTGTCGCCATGTAATTTTTCATCATTTTGCTCCTTCAATTCTGTAGGGTTGTTGGTCTTTATGTCACATTTGAGAATATGCTGATTTATGTTCGCAGAACGTTAGCAAGCTTGGGCTTGGCTGGAACCCTCTCATCAGACATTGCTGGTTTATCTGAATTGCTGACTTTGTAGGTTCCATTATCTATAGTTTTAGTATCTCTTATATTCTGCATCTGTGTCTCTTTCATTTTTATACATTCCTGCCATCAATATTTATCGCTAAGTCTGGATTTCTACTGTTTGGTCATTAGGGATTTGTCATACAATCCAGAACTGACGGGAGCTCTTCCTGATGGGATTGGAAACTTGGCAAAACTTACTAGCTTGTATGGAACTCACAAATTTTTTCCAGTTAAAACCATTCACCTGAAAGGTGAAAACTTTTTATTCTAACATCTGTTTTTGCGCATGTCTGATGGCAGAGCTCTCATCGGTTGTAATTTCAACAGCCCAATACCAGATACCATTGGAAATCTCAAGCAGCTACAAACTCTGTAAGGACCTTGTGTGGTGATATATTAGCTTCACTAACATTCATGGTTAAGAAAATATGAAAGGACTTGATAAATGGATCGATTTCTCTAAAAGATCAACAAGTAGAGCTCTCTTTAATTCACTACATGGCATTTTGCTGTCAGCCAGTATGCTAGTTCTAGGCATGCAAAATGCAGAAACTCATTTGTTTTGCGCCATTGACAGCTGTGGCTTCCTGTTTACCTTTACATCTCAAGTATAAAAACATCTTCAATATAAATTCTCTATCTTCTTGACTAAAAAATGTGGGAAAAAAAAAAAATCTCTATCTGCATTCAAAAATGATAGTAGAGGTGCTGATGAAAAGAAATTGGGTCACTGGTTCGATGCTGCAGTTCTGCTAGTCCTGGAGAAAATTTTGTCTTTCGTGCGCACTCTTTATAGCTTTCTTTTGTATGATGCAGATCCCTAAACTCCAACAAATTTATTGGACCAATACCAGCTTCGTTTGGTAAACTGCAAAATCTTCATTGGCTGGATTTAGCTGACAACAGACTTTCTGGTAGCATCCCGGTCTCAAATGCAACTTCACCTGGTCTTGATCAGCTTCTCAGTACAAAACACTTGTATGCATCTGTGTCCTAAACTATATTGGCTGTCTCTATAAAATTATGTCTGCTTGTGTTCAGTTCAGGATTATCTAATCTGAATATTTTCTCAACATTGCAGTCATTTTGGCAAGAATCAACTGTCCGGAAACATACCCTCACAACTCTTCAGTGCAAATATGTCACTGATTCATTTGTAAGCCCTCATTAATATAAGCTTTAATCTTTTCTTTTTCTTTCCTTGGTATGATGTCCTTTTGCCACAGTACTTCAATAGGTTATTCAAGCTTGGATGAAACCTGATACAATGTAATAGGCCAAATGACGGTTTAATTTAAGCAGTCAATCAGCAAGTCAGTTGAATTGTTGCACTTCTTAGATATTGTTATCTGCTATTATAAACCCTATGCAAAGACCTATTTTTGCTTTTCTTGCTAAAACTTATCGTGAGAGTGGGTGATGAATATTGAAGTTTTCCATCCAGAAAGGTGAAAACAACCTTACCAAATTAAATATTTTCTTGCTGCACGTTGTTACTTTGAGCAGGTTACTGGATAGCAACCAGCTAACTGGAAGTATCCCTGACAGCCTTGCACTTGTACAAGCTCTTGAAGTGGTGTAAGTATTAAAATCTCATTCTCACTTTTCTTTTATCCCGTCTGTAGATTCTCGTTTTGCATTTTGAGCTTTGCATTCGTCGTTTCAAACAGACGCCTTGACAAGAACTCATTAAGTGGACAAGTCCCAAGAAACCTCAGCAACCTCCAAAAACTTCAGGAGCTGTAAGTAGCATGATGGAATGACTTATTAGAGTTTTTTCTTCCTTGTCCTGGAAAATTATTCTTTACACATTCTCTTCCATTCTGATGAAACTTCTTATTTCGTAGGTATTTATCAAACAATGATCTGGCAGGACCGCTGCCTGATCTCACTGGCATGGCTTTGCTCAATTACCTGTAAGTTAGCAAAATTTAATTAAATCCCATCCATAAATGTTTTGTCCCTTCATGAAAGACAATGCTTTAACAATTTCCTTCTTGTCCTTTTTTTGTTTTTCTTACAGGGACATAAGCAACAATACATTTAATGCCTCAGGTTTTCCTACTTGGTCTTCGACCTTGCAATCTCTTACAACTCTGTACGTTTCTCCCCCTCAGTACTTTGTTAACTTGTTTGCCGATTTATGAATGTTTGTGGTCTTTATAATGGTGTAAAGCCTAGAGTTTCTGGGTTTTTTTTTTTTTTTCTCTTTTTTATCTACTTTGGTTTCTACTGCAGAGTGATGGAAAACACAAATCTTCAGGGACAAATTCCAGGTGCACTTTTCAGCCTTCCGCAGCTGCAATCTGTGTGAGTTTTATATGCAAAAACTATTTTTCATATATACCTGTAATATATAGTCAAAGATTACCAAAAGTAAATTGTTTTGACAGAATACTAAAGAACAACCGACTCAATGGGACTTTAACCATTGGCCCTGGCTATAATGTCCAACTGATTGATCTGCAGAACAACTCCATTGAGTATTTTACCGAAAAATCTGGTGGCTATGGTATTGAAATCATGTAAGCTGCACTTTTCCCCTTGTATTGCATTGAAATTTTGATATAAATGTAGTACCTGACCTTACTTGTTCTTGAGTTTGTTTATCTCCGAGTCTCTCTTGACAAATTTATGATTCCTTGCAGACTTGTTGATAACCCATTTTGTCAAGATGCAACATTAATCTACTGCATCCTTCCTGAAAAGGCCAATTCCTCGTATTCAACTCCTAGTAATAATTGTTTGGCACCTCAGTGCAGGTCTGATCAAATAGCTAGCCCCAACTGCCAATGCGCATATCCATACACAGGCACCTTATTTTTCCGAGCTCCTTCCTTTTCTGACTTGGGGAACAAAACCACATACGCATCTCTGGAACAGATGTTGTTGCTCACTTTTAAGTCCAACCAGCAACAGGTGGACTCAGTTAGAGTCAGTGATCCATCGAAAAATTTAGACAATTATCTCACTTTAAATCTTCAAGTCTTTCCGTCTGCTCAAGATTATTTCAGCCGGGGAGCGATTACTGGAATTGGTTTTGTGCTTAGCAACCAAACTTTCAAACCACCAAAAATGTTTGGCCCCTTCTTTTTCAATGCCAATCCATACCAGTACTTCACTGGTAAGCGTTTCTTGGCGGAATTGAGATTCTTTAATATAACCAAGATTCTCCTTCCTGCGTTTGGTTAACATTGACTTGTTCCCCTCAGGTGCTCCTTTAGGATCAAACAAGTCATCATCTAGCACTGGTGTCATTGCCGGAGCAGCAGCTGGTGGTTGTGTCCTTATTTTATTGTTAGTCATAGCTGGACTTTATGCTTTCCGCCAGAAAAGAAGAGCAGAAATAGCTGCTAAACAAATGGACCCTTTTGGTAAGTTTCATAAATTGTAAACTTAGATTTTCTATAAGTTAATACTTGGCCAGTTTTTTCACCACCCTAATTCATATACCTGCAGCATCATGGGACTCAACTAAAACCAGTGGTGGAGTTCCTCAGCTAAAAGGTGCACGGAATTTCACATTCGAAGAGATTAAAAAGTATACAAATAATTTCTCAGAAGCTAATGATATAGGATCTGGTGGTTACGGCAAGGTAGCTCCATTTGATCTTATTTCAGTCCCTGCACCAAGAATGTTTCTGTGATTGTGGAAACAAAACATTTCAAAATAATGTTTTGGAAGTTGTGCTACTTGTCTTAGAATTCCAAATGTTTTCTGCAGGTATACAGAGGAGTTCTTCCCAACGGACACTTGGTTGCCGTTAAAAGGGCTCAGCAAGGATCTATGCAGGGGGCTCTTGAGTTCAAAACTGAGATTGAGCTTCTCTCCAGGGTTCATCACAAGAATGTTGTCAGTCTGGTAGGGTTCTGCTTTGATCAGGGTGAAGAAATGCTAGTATACGAATATATTCCAAATGGAACGTTAAAGGACAGTCTTTCAGGTACTTATCCTGTCCCTTTTGATTTGATGCTGAACTCACAAGAATGTGGTTCCTTTCGCGTAGAATTCTGAGTATTCTTCCATTCAGGCAAGTCTGGAATCAGGTTGGATTGGATGAGGAGACTTCGTATAGCCCTAGGAGCCGCGAGGGGAATACAGTATTTGCATGTTCTTGCTAATCCTCCAATCATACACAGGGACATAAAATCTAACAACGTCTTACTAGATGATAAACTGAATGCCAAAGTTGCCGATTTTGGTCTTTCCAAGCCTGTGGGTTCACCAGACAGGACTCATGTGACTACTCAAGTCAAGGGAACCATGGTTAGTCATATTATTGCATTATTATGATAAAATTCTATCCATGTATACGTTATTAGTTCCCAACTAGTATTTGGAACTGAGAAAATCGGGATTTTCCATGCAGGGCTACATGGATCCAGAATATTACATGACAAATCAACTGACTGAGAAGAGTGATGTCTATAGTTTCGGGGTGTTACTGCTTGAGCTCATAACAGCAAGACCACCAATCGACAAAGGGAAGTACATTGTCCGCGAAGTGAGACAAGCGATGGACAAATCAAAAACACTGTATAACCTGCAAGAGATCATAGACCCTCTCATTGTCTCCAATGCAGCACCTGAGAGTTTGGAGAAGTTTGTGGACCTGGCATTGAGTTGTGTCCAAGAAGAAGGAATTCGCCGACCAACAATGAGCGAGGTGGTGAAAGAGATTGAAAACATAATGGAACTAGCAGGAATAAACCCTCACGCCGAATCAGCATCAGCTTCAGAAAGCTATGAAGGAGCAGCCAAGGGGTTGAAACATCCTTACAGTGATGAAAGCCTGTTTGTCTACAGTGGGGCATTTCAACATCCGAAAGTGGAACCTAAGTGAGAGTTGCATTGTGGGATTTGATTTGAACAACAACAGTATATATATGTGTGATGTATATTTTCTCTCTTCCTATGCTTTCTGTACATGTTAAAAGAGGAATAGATAGCAGTCTGGAATCAACATAATGATTTCGACATTTGTTTATGATGAATGGAACTGTCAGAGTGAATTGATTCAAAGTTTGTACATTTTTTTTTAATTTTTTTTTAATTTTATTTTTAGCATCATTACTTCTGTTTGAATTGATTTAAGAGTTTCAAACTATGGATTGAAAACACTGTGTTTTGGCTTTCCTTACAAGTTACTCCCTCCGTCCCATAATTATTGTCCAGTTTGAGTTTTCATTTCTAGTTCAAATTGTACTAAAAATAAAATCTCAAACTGGACAATAATTATGGGACAGAGGGAGTACAAAATTTGAGAGAAATTTTGGACAAAATTGGCTAACGGTTGGATAGTTTAGGGTAATATTGACTAATTGAAAAAGAATATGGTAGAATTGACAACGCATGGAAAACTTAGAGTAGATTAGTCAATTTTTCCCAAACAGAAGGCCTGCCGACTTTTAAAACGACATGCAAATACTGTCGTTTTCCGAATCGATTTGCAAATCCTTCTTCTTCAGTTATAGTATGGAGTAATAATCTTTCAGTAATACGGAGAGAATCGATTCGACGTTGATCCCCTTCTAAAATTATAGGATTATGTTTACAGAATTATAGGAACATGGAATGCTGATCGTTTGATTGTCCTAGGACGAAATTGGGTCCCGATCATCACCGTTCATCTGGCCATGGAAACTGAATGAAGACCAAAAAAAAAAAAAAAAAACTTTGAATCTTGATTATCTTCCTTTCATTTTCCCTTAATATATTACGATAGTGTCTAAAACTATTATCTTAATTACTAATTCAAATTCAAGTTGAATATATTGGTGATAAATACTATCAACTAAAAGAGATAATTTGTTCAAAATTTTCATTAGTGATAAATATGATAGTAATTAGTTCTGGGACCGAGAGAGTATTAAAAATGTCTGTCTGTACGACCACAAAACGAGGACATCCTTATGAGCTTATCATCCCTCAAAAACCACTTCCTCAACCTACACAATTTTGTCTCCTTTGTAATAACAAAAAAATTCATAACATTTGTCCTAATAAAATACTAGCACAGTTGCACTAACATAACGACAAAATTTATTCATATAATACCAACATTCGGTCCCGAAATGATCATATAACTTGCAGTTACATTCATGATATAAATACAGTTTAAAATAAATAATTATTTCGGATGGAATAAGTACGATGAGAAAGAGTTTGTTACATGGTCTAAACAAAAGGCGTTGACCTGATTGACAGAACGATGCATTGTTTTTTTAAAAAAATAAAATAAAATTTAATCTTGTTTTTGCCTGTAGAATTTCCCGACAAATTGCGTTGACCTTGTTTACTTTAAGATTTTAAGGAAAGGCAAGGCTGGCACATAGGCCATCATTTGACAACTGCCATTCTCAAGCTCGTAGATATTTCCATGCTGGGCCAGCCTGCCATGTCAAATTTTGTGTGTGTGTGTGTTTTTTAAATCATCCTTTTTCACTTATTAAAGCAAAAAACAGGATGTTGATGTGGCAATTTCTTATTAAAATGTTTTGGCTCCAAATGCACCATATTGCATAAACCATTCTGCCACGTATCACCTACTTTTAAAAACAAAAAATATATTTACAATATGAACGAAGAGATCAGATGGCTATGCTCATACAAATTTTCAATCCCTTTTACCCTATTAAAGCAGAAAACAGAATGCTGATGTGGCAATTTCTTATTAAAATGTTTTGCCTCCAAATGCACCATATTGCATAAACCATTCTGCCACATGTCACCTACTTTTAAAAACAAAAAATATATTTACAATATGAACGAAGAGATCAGATGTCTATGCTCATACAAATTTTCAATTTGACAGTAAATGGAACTTTCCTTCTCCACTTATTTAAGACTTTCGAAAAAATTAATTTTTGGTCAATCAATTATTCTCATCAAAAATTAAATTCATTCCTAATTAGTTTTGATTATTTACATATCAATTTATTAGGTAGGAGGACTCCCCCGGGCATTTGCCCGAGGCAAGCATCTAGTTATATATATTGAAGGAAAGAAAGATTTGTTATTTGGTTGATCATTAATCAGTTAAAATTTTATGTAAACAGTTAATAAATTATTTATTATATAAGATTTTTACATATATTACAAATTCTTGATTGTGAGCTTAAAAAAGAATATTTTCAAAAATTGTTGAGAAACTCCCAACTTTAGAAGTTCTTTCATTTACGAGTTAAAACGTTCAACGTATTGTCATTTTAATCCTTAAATTTCTATTTGTGTGCTACTTAGTATTCAAGTTTATCGATTTTACATTTTCAAGGACGATTAATTGTGTCTCATATTTTATTAGAACTACATCTAATCCCCCAAAGTCCCCTTGCCTATAAATAAGCCATAGGCATCTAGACATAATCTACACATTTTTTAAATATAATTTTTAATCCAAACATAACATTATTAGTTAGTGGTGACAATTTTTATTATAAAATTTTTGAAAACTTTTGTTGTAATATTTTAGATCAGATCTTACAAATATGCATCTCATAAATAATATCAATATCTCTCGTTTTGATCTAAAATTGATTAATCAAAAAAATATTATGGTTTTAAGAAATATTAATAACTACATTATCTAATTAATTTTTTTGAAACATAAGTTTTCAACATTGACAAACCCGCGTAAAGCGCGGGACACATACTAGTATATTATAAAATTCCACCCGATCACTGCCTGATTAATCCAGTTGCGAGTCGACTACATGATCTTGAAGATAAAATTCTCTCGACAAATATTTTAATCGCTGTCCCATTTTATGCTGGGGGATTGAAATTCGGTCATGATCAGCCTGGTCCAGTACATTGAAGTTGATTTTATGGAGAAAAAGAAAAGACAGTTGAAGGCATTAATAACCAAGTCTAATACTAATATCTTAGAGCCTAAGTTGCAATTTAACGATACGCATTCATGGGGATGAAAAAAGTTTCATCAAATATTTAAAAAGGGATTCATGAATCACTCCCAACCAACTCGACGGTAAAAATCCAAATGACCCTTTTGGAGTATATAATATGGATGGATTTTCAGTCCGAGGTTTACATAAATTAGGGGACCATCTGAAAATGTTCTTTTTCCATACTAAAATGGCTGCAACAACCACTAAAAAAATGCTTCCTTTCCAATTGTTTATCTTAATCTGAATGTTTCTATACCAACTATACATTCATTTGGAACCATGAAAAATTGTCTCTTTCTCCACCTACTGGCTGCCCTTACTTTCACTTCATTGGACTAATAATGGCAGTGAGAGAATCAATCGTTACCCTATTCGCCGTATCCTATGATGTTTCAGGTTTTAACTTCTCTCAGGCTGTATGCTTAAATTGCTCCAAGCACACTAGGGGTAGAACCACTGTTTTACAGCACATTTGTCAACTTTTGTTTTATGTTTTTGTGTAAAAAGTGCAAATTCTGATGGGCGTTAGATTCGGGCATCAGCAAATACGAGCAATTATTTGTGTCCTATGATAGCTTATAATGATTCCTAGAAAAATGTATTACATGTTCCAAAAAGTCGGGTTTGATAATTCAGGAGAATCAGTGACAGGTCATTCTGTTCAGCTCTCAACAGGAAATTCAAATCTACCAAGCTTCTTATATATACACATTATGGCGAGTTAGGTATGTCGTAGGAAAGAAGCGACGCCGAGCGCTGTCTTCAACGATGAGTACTCAAAGGAATCAGCTTCTTCTGCTGATTATCCTAGTCCAGGCTGTGGTTATCATAGCTTTGACAAATTCAGATGATTGTAAGTGTGTTTAAATTCTTGAGCTTGAACTGTTGTTTGTTTGTTTTGTTTTTTTTTTTTTCTTTTCGTTTTTTGTCTGCTATCCTGACAAAGCCTGTTTCTTTGTTCCATGATGAATAATGTCTGTTTTCTTGGCTTCCATATATGATGCAAAAGCAAGTTTCCAGGAGTACTGAGTCAAGTTCCTACTAAATTTTTCAGTTGCCCCTGCATTTTGATGGTTCTTTATTGACTAGATTGTTGCATTTTCTATTACTCAAGGCTGTCAGCTTCCAGAGTACTTTGTATTACTGAAGTACAGCAACTAAATTTTTTTCTAGACTTTTTGGTGGTGGTATCACTGATTATGCCCCAATAGGCATGAGATATCCTCTTTTGTTATGTATTTCTTACCCCTGGGAGGGCCATGCTGTTGTTACGGGTGCAATAGTGAAGTTTATTCCTTGAGCAAAGAAGATGACTTGCAGTTAGTTCTGCATTACCAGACTAGATTTTCAAAAGATTCTCTTGTGTTGCAGTTAGTTCATGTAACTAAAGAAAAATTTCTAGACACACCAAAACAAAGTTCATTCAAGTTCACTTTTAATAATTGAAATCTTCAGTTGCTTAAATGTTAACTTGGCCAAGGTACACTGTCAAAATGTTATTATCCGTTTCTTTGTTCATTCCTGTTTCTACTGCAACCCTCTTTGCCGTGTCAATGCTGAGACTCACAGTTATAATGAGCAGAAATGAAATTTCATCTGTCACACAGATACTGCTATACACGCTCTTCAAAAGATGTGGCAAAATGTACCACCAAATTGGTCTGGCTCAGATCCATGTGGATCCAAGTGGGACGGCATTTCATGCACCAATTCTCGCATTGTCTCCATGTAATGTTTCATCATTATTGCATCTTTAATTCTGTCTTGTTAACATTTATGTCATTTTGAGAGTTGCTAAATATATGGTGAGTCATTTTCAGAACGTTAGCAAGCCTGGGTTTGACTGGCCAACTCTCAGGGGATATTGCTGGTTTAACTGAACTGCGAACTTTGTAGGTTTTTGATCTATACTCTCTATAGTCTATATATTTATGAATCTGTGTGCCTCTTCGTTTTTATACATTCTAGCAATCCGCATTCACCCTGTTGTTCACATACTGTGTTATACTGTTTATACTGTTAGCTAAGTCTGGGTTTATACTGTTTGGTCATTAGGGATCTGTCTTACAATCCAGGATTGACGGGACCTCTTCCTGACGAGATTGGAAACTTGGCAAAACTTACAAGCCTGTATGGAACTTTGTACTGTTTACTTGTTTGTTTATGTGTTCACCAAGAATCTTACAGAATTAACATAAGTTTTTGTTCCTGTTTGTATGGCAGAGCTCTTGTTGGATGTAGTTTTACCAGTATGATACCGGATACAATTGGAAATCTCAAACAGCTACAAACTCTGTAAGGACCTTGTTTGGCACTAGCTAGTTTCATTGACATTCGAGGTTAAGAAAGTATATGAATTGAAAAATTTGAAAATTGAGCCTATTTTCTGAACAAGAATATCAGTTTGTAAGATGGAACCTGTTAAGAAATTCTCCTTGTAACAGTCCTAAAAGATCAATGACCTGACCTCTCCATAGTTCACGTCATGTCAATCTGCTGTCACCCAATATGTCAATTCTAGGCATTCTAATTAACTCAGTTGTTTTTTCCTTTTGTATCAGCAACATCTGCAATACTTTTGTTATACCCTTTGCATCTCAAGTATGAAACCTCTTTAAAAATCTAGCTTCTGAAAAGCAATTGGCACAAGCTTAGAACTTTTCAGTTTCTGGTTTGATATTATGGTTCTTCTGGTCTTGATGCAAATTTTTATCTTGCATATCTATAGTCTTCTGCTCCATGATGCAGATCTCTAAATTCCAACAAATTTATTGGACAAATACCAGCTTCAATCGGTGAATTGTCAAATCTTCGTTGGCTGGATTTAGCTGAAAACAGACTTACTGGGAGCATACCGGTCTCAAATGCAACTGCACCCGGTCTTGATATGCTGGTCAATACTAAGCACTTGTATGCATCCGAGATCAAAACTAAATTAATTTTCTTTATCCAACCCAGTCTGCTTATTTTCAGAATTTGGGAACTGAATCTGTACAACACATTGCAGTCATTTTGGGAAGAATCAGCTGTCTGGGGACATACCACCACAACTGTTCAGTGCAAATATGACGTTGATTCATTTGTAAGCCCCCTTCTATTCACTCTTTTTGGTATTTTTAAGACTCAAAATTAATTGAATTAAAAATAAAAGCAAGTAGAAGAGTCAGCCCCAGTATTGTGTTTTGTGCTCGATAAGGGACGCCTATGCTTCCATTTGGCTCAACCAAGTTATCTGTCTTTGGTTCAAGCAGTCAATCAGCATGTCACTTTGAATGATGCACTTCTAAGATATGTATATTTGCTAGTATATTCCTTTTTTCATTTGGGCTGTATTTTATTCTTCTCTATGCATACTAAATGATCCTCCAACCTTATATTTTCTTGCCACGCATATCTACTGAAACTGCTTGACAAAGTTAGAATATTTTTTTTTTTTTTTTTGCATTTGATACACATTCAGAAACGTGAGAATAACCTCCTGATTAATCTTTTCTTGATACATGTGCTACTTTGAGAAGGCTACTGGAGAACAACCAGCTGACCGGAAGAATCCCTGACACACTTGCATTAGTACAGTCTCTAGAAGTGGTGTAAGTATTTAAAATCTCATACTCAGATTTTGGAGTTTTTTGTTTAATGTACTGTTATTTTTTGCCATTTGAATTTTGAGCTTTTCTTTCTGTGGTACAACAGACGTCTTGACCGAAACTTATTCAGTGGACAACTTCCAAGAAACCTCAACAAGCTCAAAGTTATGGACCTGTAAGTAACATGATCGGGATTCAATTGTTAGTCCTTAGACTTACTCTTCCATTTTGATCAAGAATATAATTTTGCAGGGTCTTATCGAACAATCATTTTACTGGACCTCTGCCTGATCTAACCGGCATGATTTCGCTCAATTACCTGTAAGTTAGCAAAACCTAATTAAATGCAGAACATAGAGTGTCTGGTCCATTCTTGAAAGATGGTGCATTATCTTCCTACTTTCTTTTCTTTTATTTCATTTCAGGGATATGAGCAACAATACATTTCATCCCTCGGTTCTTCCCACTTGGTTCGCAAAGCTACCATCTTTGACGACCCTGTATGTTTCTTTCTATCTGCTTAATTTGTTCATCTATACAACAGCATGAAGCAGGTTTTTGACTTTGGAATCCATTGTTTCCTATTGGCAGAGTGATGGAAAACACAAATCTTCAAGGAAAAGTTCCAGGTGAACTTTTTGGCCTTCTCCAGCTGCAATCTATGTGAGTGTTTATCAGGCAGCATAGCTCAGTCTGTACTACATACCTGTCATATTTATTCAAAGATCACTAAAAGTACATTCTTTAACAGAATTTTGAGAAACAATCGGCTCAATGACACATTGAGTATTGGCCCGAGGTATAGCAATGATCTCAAGCTCATAGATTTGCAGAACAATTCCATCGAGTACTTTACAGAAAAAGATGGTGGCTATGGTATTGAAATCATGTAAGCTTTATTCTTATCATTTTTATGCTTTTTCACCCATATATTGATTGAAGGATGAGCATAAATGATTGAGTGTTCCCTGTGATGTTTCCTGATTTATAATTTCTGCAGACTTGTTGATAACCCATTTTGCCGCAATGTAACAACAGAAAGCTACTGCATCCTTCCTCAAAAGGCCAATTCCTCGTACTCAACACCAAATAACAACTGTTTGGCACCCAAGTGCAGGTCAGGTCAATTAGCTAGCCCCAACTGCCAATGTGCATATCCATACACAGGCACCCTATTTTTCCGAGTTCCTTCCTTCTCCGACTTGGGGAACTCAACTACATATGGATGCCTGGAACAGAAATTATTGTTCACATTTAAATCCAAACAGCTGCCTGTGGACTCAATCAGAGTGAGTAGTCCATCAAAAAATTTCGACGACTATCTTACTATTAATCTTCAAGTGTTTCCATCTGGCCAAGATTATTTCAACCGAGTAGCGGTTTCTGGAATTGGTTTTGTGCTTAGCAATCAAACTTTCAAGCCACCAGAAATCTTTGGTCCCTTCTACTTCATCGCCAACAGCTATCAGTACTTTAATGGTAAGTTTTTGGTGCAACCGAGATTGTTTAGTATATTGAGTTGTTCAGTTGAAAAAAGATTTACTGTTCTTGATGTGATTAACCATTTCACCGACTATTTTTCCTCGAGTACTCCTTCAGGGTCACACAAGTCATCATCCAGCACAGCTATCATTGTTGGAGCGGTGGCTGGTGGTTCTGTCCTTGTTTTATTGTTAGTTCTAGCTGGAGTTTATGCTTTCCGCCAGAGAAGAAGAGCAGACATAGCTGCGAAACAAATTGATCCTTTCGGTGAGTTTGGAAAAAATGTGCAGTTATGACTCTCTAGTAGTCAAAACTTTACTGAGATTTTACCTCCCTGCTTCATGCCACAGCATCATGGGACTCTACTAAAACCAGTGGTGGATGCCCTCAGCTAAAAGGTGCACGGAACTTCACATTCGAGGAGGTTAAGAAGTACACAAATAATTTCTCAGCAGCTAATGGTATCGGGTTTGGTGGATTTGGCAAGGTAGCTCAATTTTATCACATCATAATGCTTGCACCCACAATGTTACTTCTTAGGCTCTTTTTCGCGATAATATGATCATCAGAGGTTTAGGACAAAAGATCTGATAGTTATGGAGCGGATGAAATAGTTAAGTCAACAGTATTAAAATAGTTATGCTCTTGAATCAATGAAAACGCCATTTCTTGATTCAATGAAAAACCCCTTGTCTGCGTATTTAGCTCAGAAGTTTTTCGGTAAGTCTAAATCCTGTTTTATGCAGGTATATAAAGGAGTTCTTCCCTGTGGAAAACTGGTTGCCATTAAAAGGGCTCAGCAAGGATCCATGCAGGGGGATCTTGAGTTCAAAACTGAGATTGAGCTTCTCTCCAGGGTTCACCACAAGAATGTTGTCTGTCTGGTGGGTTTCTGCTTTGATCACGGTGAAGAAATGCTAGTATATGAATTCATTCCAAATGGCACGCTGAAGGATAGTCTTTCAGGTACTTTTTCTATCCTTCATTTGCCACAAGAAGCGAAATGGATGTCCTTTTCCGGTGTAATTCTGAGTACTTTCCTGTGCAGGGAAGTCAGGAATCAGGTTAGATTGGATGAGGAGGCTACATATAGCCCTTGGAGCTGCAAGGGGAATACAATATTTGCATGTACTTGCCAACCCTCCCATTATACACAGGGACATAAAATCTAACAATGTCTTGCTAGATGATAAATTGAGTGCCAAAGTTGCAGATTTCGGTTTGTCTAAGCCTGTGGGTTCACCTGACAAGACTCATGTGACTACTCAAGTTAAGGGGACAATGGTCAGTGGAACTGCTAAGTTTATCAGGGCTATCATCCTCATGAAATCACATTTCATATCGATTGTCTACAATTTAGAACTGAGAACTTGAATTTTACGCGCAGGGTTATGTGGATCCAGAATATTACATGACTAATAAACTGACAGAGAAGAGTGATGTTTATAGCTTTGGGGTGTTACTGGTGGAGCTCATGACCGCAAGACCACCAATTCACAGAGGGAAATACATCATCCGAAAAGTGATGGAAGCGATGGACAAGTCAAAAACTCTGTATAACCTTCAAGAAATCATAGACCCTGTCATTGTCTCCAATGCTGCACCTGACAGTTTGGAGAGGCTCATGGACCTGGCATTGAGTTGCGTCCGCGAAGAGGGAACTCGTCGACCAACAATGAGCGAGGTGGTGAAAGAGATTGAAAACATCATGGAACTAGCCGGTATAAACCCTCATGTCGAATCAGCATCAACTTCAGAAAGCTATGAAGGAGCAAGAAAAGGTCTCAAACATCCTTATAGTGATGAAAGTCTGTCAGTCTACAGAGAAGGATGTCAACAACCAAAGTTGGAAACAAAGTGATATTGCATCTTCAATTGGGGATTTTTCTTCCTGTGATTTCCAAATTGTACATGTTAAGAATAACTGCGACTCAATTCATGTAAATGCATATCCATTGGTTTGTGAATGGATCAATGATTCAATGGAACACTTACTGAGGTTTTACAACCAATTCTCAAAATTGTCTATTAAAAAAATTCGGGATTCTGTTTTAAGTACAGTAAGTCAGTATCTTTAGCTTTGCTAAAAGGAGCCTACTTTGAGAGATTTTACACTTGCAAGTTAAAATTCGATCAATCCCAGAATCAAGGACGACATTGTCAACTAGCCCACCTTGATTTTCTTCTTCCCCTGTATATCAAAATAGCCTTTGCAATTGTAAACCCTAGCATTTCCTTCTGAATCAAACAGCTTCACTTAATGGGTTCAGCTAGGGTTTCCCATCACATGTTTTGGCAACAGGCGTTTCCAGGGAAACTGTTCACACTCCTTTATTATCAGTTTCCAGGCAGAAACATAAGCTACTGGGTATTCTTTACGGGCCGTTGTACGAGAAAAACGATGAATCCGCCAAAGAACAGAGTATTTTTCTCAGCATTTTCGTTGAGGATGCAGAGCCATGTAAAAAGGGATTACTATACAAGAAAGTTGTCGGCTTTAAAAGACGCCTGGACAGAAATTCAGAAAGTGGCACGAAGGGATACTTCATCTGTTCTAAAAAAATCGTCCACATTGAGTTTTGAAATTTGTATTATTTTTCTGGGGTGGAAGGAGTATAATTTTGTAGGTTTTTGTCAGAACAATCATTTCACCAGACAGGGGGCCTGATCTCACTGGAATCGATCACTTCATTTTCTGTATGTTTGGCAGTATGGAATTGCAGGGTGTTCAAAGTTCAATCCTGTAAAAACCTCCTCCAGGTGTGTTCTACATTTTGCCTTGGGATATAAAAATGCTATCTTTGTAATTCTTTACATTAATTTGAATGTTTCTTCTTCAAGGATTTTGCGCATGTAAAAATGTCTCTTTCTTCACCTAATGGGTTTACCCCTTTCGGTTGCCTTCTCATCAACTTGCACTTCCAGTCACTTCGTTGGATTGCTATTGTCAATGGAAGAACCAATCATTAGCCTTTGACAAATTCAGGTCTTTCGAGTTCCAACTTCTTATAGCCCATTCACTTGTATGGCCATGGCCCCTGAATGAGGGTAGAATCACAGTTTCTCAACTCTTTCTGATGACATTTTCTCATAAAGGTTGCGACTTTTGAAGGCTGTTTCATTTGGGCTCCGTAGATTTCTATCTTTTTCTTGTTCAATTGATTAAAAACAATCTGTTTGCTAGTGTGGTGTTGTTGTAACCATTTTAAGTAAAATGTGTTAGATTTACCAAAACTTTTGTTTGATACATCAGGAGAAGCTCAAGTCAGAGAGAGGTCATTGTGTTCAGTTCTCAACAGGAAATTCTAGTCCACTGAGCTTCTTGTATACCCATTAGGTTAGGGGGCCTTACTCATTTTGTTGGAGAAAACAGCAAGCGCCGTATGCTCCCTCCTTCTACAATGAGTAGTCACAGGAATCAGCTTTTTGTGCTGATTATTTTTGTCCAAGCTTTGGTCATATCAGCTTACACAAATCCAGATGATTGTAAGTTTGTGACTAAGTTTGTTTAAGTTTTCTAGCTCGAACTTTGGCTTACTGATTAAAATTTTTATCTTCAATGAGGGGTGCTTTCTGTTTTTCGTATTTTATTTACTAAAGCAACTTTCCTAGGATGGTCTTTTGAAAAATCATATTCTTTTCCGCCTGAAGATTTATGTACTCGCTATTTCTGTGGTCATCAAAATTGTTACAGTTTCTAGTACTGAATCCATTGATCTCCAGTAATTATTTCTTTATGTATTGAAGTTTATAATTTTGCATTGAATTTCTTTTATAAGTTTTTTCTTTGAGCAAAGCTTGCAGAAATACTAGTTAGAAAAAGAATTAGAGATTTGTTCTGCATTATTGGACTATATACTAAACATTCTTATGCCATAAGTTTATGTAACTGAAGACAAATTTTCTAACCAAATTTATTAATGGGCATCCCCTTTTCGAAATGAATTTTTCTGTTGCTTAAATGAATTCTTCCGGTTAATGGTCTCATCCTGTTTCTATCGACCTCAAATGATTCTCCGGTTTTGGATTCTCATTTCTATTAAAAACTGTATTAAAAGCAAATATCCGAACATGACGATCATTTTGGGATAGAGTGTATTTTTGAGTAGCAGTTTTAGTGAGCAGAATCAAAATTGAATCTATGTTACAGATTATGCTATTAGCTCTCTTCAAAGCCTGTGGGGAAATGAACCACAAAGAAATTGGTCCGGTTCAAATCCATGTGAATGGCTCGGGATTGGATGCAGCAATGATCGTATTGTTTCCATGTAATGTTTAATTATTTTGGAGCTTCAGTTCTGTAATATAAACCTTTTGTCATCATATATTGAGAAGTAAATTGACAGAATGTTAGGAAGCATGGGTTTGACTGGCCAACTCCCGGACGAAATTGCTGGTTTATCTGAATTGCAGATTTTGTAAGTTTTCTATCTTCAGTTTTGGTATATGTATAGTCTGTATATTAATGACAGCATATTTCTTCAGTTTTAAACATTCCTTCACTCGGCATTCATCCTATTATGTGAATGGAACATGATTGTTAACACTTGGTTTTTACTGCTTGGCCATTAGGGATCTCTCATACAATCCAGGATTGACGGGATCTCTTCCTGGTGGGATTGGAAACTTGGCAAAACTGACAACCTTGTATGGAAACTTAAGACAGGTTTTTGAAATCATTACCTAGAAGGTTAGATCATTTGTTTATTCTAACATATGTTTGTTTCTGTTGGTATGACAGAAATCTCATCGGTTGTGGGTTTAACAACCCGATTCCTGATTCAATAGGATCTCTCAAGCAGCTTAGACAACTGTAAGGACCCTGATTAGAAAACTGAGCCATTGCTCTGAAAAAGAATTTCAGTTTGTAGCAAGGATTCTATTAAACATTTCTGTTTGCATCCTGAAAGATCACCTGGAGGAGCTGTGTCCAATTAAGTACCTGGCAATTTGCTGTCAGTCAATAATCTTAATCCTCACCATGCTAATTCAAGAGAATCGGTTGGTTAGAGTGTACATAGGAAAGTGGCATTATATTTTTCTTCAATCAATTAACATCTCTTGGGATTTTAAAATATCCCTAGACCAAATTTCTGCAACATAGTTTTAAAAAGGTAGTACGATTGCTGATGAAAGGAACGTAGCAGAACTATCGAGATTTTCAGTTATTTCCTAGAGATTATAGTTTGTTTGGCCTTGGCACAACATTTTATCTTACAAATAGTTGTGGCTTTATGTTGCATGATGAAGATCACTAAATTCCAACAAATTTATTGGACCAATACCGCCTTCGCTTGGTAACCTGTCAAATCTTGATTGGCTGGATTTAGCTGACAACAGACTTACTGGTAGCATACCCGTCTCAAGTGCAACTTCACCGGTTGGTCTTGATCAGCTTGTCAATACACAACACTTGTATGCATCCGTGTCTGAAACCATTTTGGCCTTTTCCTCTAAGTCTCTCTGTTTATGTTCAGAATGATCTAATCTGATTTTCTCAACATTGCAGTCATTTTGGGAAGAATCAACTGTCTGGAAACATACCCTCACAACTCTTCAGTGCAAATATGTCACTGGTTCATTTGTAAGTTCCCTTCCATACGAGCTGTAATCTTTTTAAATATGAGATGACAAAACATTTGACTTCAGAAGATAAGAGCAACCACCACTACTATTTCCTTTTTGTATAGCACCCAATAGTTCAAGTCTGGATGAAACCTGTTCCACTTAAGAGGCGAGATTTCTGCTTGTTTCAAGGCTTAAAGCAGTCAATTATCAGCTGAATTTATGGACTTCTAAGATATGATTATCTGCTTGTATATCACTATTTACCTTGGACTAAACGCTAGTGATCATTCACATCGATTTATCTAACTCTTGAATAAAACTAAAATACCTTGCAGAAATTTCATTGTTTTTGTTTCTGTTGCGATAACTTATCATGGGAGTTGGTGATAAATATTGATGCCTTTCATCCAGGAAAGGTGATAACAAGCTTCTTTCCGAATTCATATTTTGTTGCTCAATATGTTTACTTTGAGTAGGCTACTAGATAGCAACCAGCTGAATGGAAGTATCCCCGACTCCCTTGCACTCGTACGTACTCTTACAGCATTGTAAGTATTAAAATCTCATACTCATTTTTTATTCAATCTTTTATCCCTGATCTAGATTTCCGTTTTGTGTTTTTGACCTTTGTACTCGACATTTCAAGCAGACGCATCGACAATAACTCATTGAGTGGACAAGTTCCAACAAGCCTCAACAAGCTCCAAAATCTGCAGGACCTGTGAGTAGCATGATGGAATCAGTTACTAGAGTTTTGTTCCTTGACCTTGACTATGTTTTTACACACACTCCTCCATTCTGATTAAAAAAAAGTATTATTTTGTAGGTACTTATCAAACAATCATTTGACAGGACCACTGCCTGATCTCACTGGCATGGGTAAACTGAATTACCTGTAAGTTAGGGACAGCTAATCAAATCCGGGGCATAGTGTTTTTTCCCATCCATAAAAAATGATGCATTATGTTGTCCTTCTTGTTTCATTTTCTTTCTTTTTTCTTGTTGTTCTTACAGGGACATGAGCAACAATACATTTAATTCCTCAGATTTTCCTACTTGGTTGTTGACCCTACAATCTCTTACAACTATGTATGTTTCTCTTCCGCCGTACTTCAGAGATTTCTTTGTTGTTGGAGAATTGTCTGTGCCTTGTACAGCACTAGCTTGAAGCCTAATATTATGTGGGTGGCTTTTTCTTTTTTTTCCCATGGCTCCCTTCTGCAGAGTGATGGAAAACACAAATCTTCAGGGACAGATTCCAGGTGCACTTTTCGGCCTTCCGCAGCTGCAATCTGTGTGAGTTATATAAAATAAGCTATTTCTCGTAGCAGCATGCGAAAACTCTATACCTGTACTATATTGTGAAAGATTAACAAATGCACATTGCTTTTCCAGAATATTAAAAAACAATCAGCTGAATGGGACCTTAAGCATTGACGCCGGCTCTGACCTTCAACGCATTGATCTTCAGAATAATTACATTCAGAATTTTACCCCAAGTGGTAACTATCACATTCAAATCATGTAAGCTGAATTTGCCTTTTGTATGACATTGAAGGATGGATATAAATGGTTGAATCGTAGAAACTGACTTGTTATTGAGTTTCTCCCGTAATCTCACTTAACAAATATACCGTGCATCATTTATTGCAGACTTGCTGAAAACCCATTTTGTCAAGGCGGACAACAAAATTACTGCATCATCATTCCTCCAAATCCCAATCTCTCATACCCAACTTCAAGTAATAATTGTTTTGCAGCTCAATGCAAGCCTGATCAAACAGTTAGCCCCAATTGTATGTGTTCATATCCATACGCAGGCACCCTATTTTTCCGAGCTCCTTCATTTTCAGACTTGGGGAACCAAAGCCTTTATGATTCACTGGAACGGACAATGATGATCGCACTTACATCCGAACAGCTACCGGTGGAATCAGTTATAGTCTACAATCCATCAAAAAATTTAGACAATTATCTCACTTTCAATCTTCAAGTCTTTCCGTCTGCCCCATATCATTTCGATTATGGAGCCATTTCTAAACTCGCTTTCTTCTTTAGCAATCAAATTTACAAGCCACCCGATACTTTTGGCCCCTATTATTTCATTCCTCACAGCTATCAGAACTTTGGTGGTAAGCTTTCTGGTGCAAATCGGATTCTTTAGTTTATTGAGTTGGTTAGCTGGAATAATACTTTTATTCATTTGGTTAGCCTGTTCATTGACTGTTTCCTCTTCCTCCCCACCCCCCCGGTACTCCTTCAGGGTCAAACCAGTTACACGTTCGAACTGGTATCATTGTTGGAGCATCAGTTGGGGGTTCTGTCCTAGTTTTATTGTTAGTTATAGCTGGAGTTTATGCTTTCCGCCAGAAAAGAAAAGCCGAGCTGGCTGCTAAACAAATTGACCCCTTTGGTAAGTTTAAAGAAATCTCTACTACACTAGTCCAACCCTGTTGTGTTTTCACCACCCTACTTTCATGCCAACAGCATTATGGGACTCGACTAAAACCAGTGGTGGAGTTCCTCAGCTAAAAGGTGCACGTAATTTCACATTTGACGAGGTTAAGAAGTACACAAATAATTTCTCAGCAGCTAATGATCTAGGCTCTGGTGGCTATGGCAAGGTAGCTCACTTTTATCTTATCATAGTCCCTGCACCCACAAGTTTATAAAGTTATCTGTGTTTTTAGAAACAGATTTGCTGATTTTTTTAAGCTCAGCTTTTTGAAGTTTTGCTATACAGAGGAGCTTTATGAAGTGTTCTCAGAATTGCAATTGAAATATGCAGGTGTACAGAGGAGTTCTTCCCAATGGACACTTGGTTGCCATTAAAAGGGCTCAGCAAGGATCTATGCAGGGTGCTCTTGAGTTCAAAACTGAGATTGAGCTTCTCTCCAGGGTTCATCACAAGAATGTTGTGAGTCTGGTGGGTTTCTGCTTCGATCAGGGTGAAGAAATGCTAGTATATGAATTCATTCCAAATGGCACGTTGCAGGATAGTCTTTCAGGTACTTGTCTTATCCTTTATGTGGCACTGTATTCATATTCATATGGTTTGTGTACAATTCTGAGTATTTTCCCAAACAGGCAAATCTGGAATCAGGTTAGACTGGATGAGGCGACTTCGTATAGCCCTGGGAGCCGCAAGGGGAATACAGTATTTGCATGTTCATGCTAATCCTCCAGTTATACACAGAGACATAAAATCTAACAATGTCTTACTGGATGATAAACTGAATGCCAAAGTCGCTGATTTTGGTCTGTCTAAGCCTGTGGGTTCACCAGGCCGGACTCATGTGACTACTCAAGTTAAGGGAACAATGGTCAGTCATACTTTTAACACTATCATTAAATCATATCCTCAAGTACTGAAGTTCTCAATTATGAATTCGTTAAATCAAAATTAGTGGATGGACTAATTCAGAACTGAGAAAATTGGGATTTTCCATGCAGGGCTACATGGATCCTGAATATTACATGACTAATAAGCTGACAGAGAAGAGTGATGTGTATAGCTTTGGAGTGTTACTACTTGAGCTTATAACAGCAAGACCACCAATTCATAAAGGCAAATACATCGTCCGAGAAGTGAAGCAAATGATGGACAAAACCGAAAATCTGTATAACCTTCAAGACATCATAGACCCTCTCATTGTCTCCAATGCTGCTCCTGAAAGTTTGGAGAAATACGTGGACCTGGCACTAAATTGTGTCGAAGAAGAAGGAATTCATCGACCAACAATGAGCGAGGTGGTGAAACAGCTCGAGAACATCACGGAACTAGCCGGGATGAACCCAAATGCCGGATCAGCATCAACTTCAGAAAGCTTTGAAAGAGCAAGCAGAGGATTGAGACATCCTTACAGTGATGAAAGCCTTTTTCTTTACAGCGGGGCATATCATCATCCAAGGGTGGAACCAAAGTGAGATTGCATTTCGGGTTTTTCAAGCAATAATAGTACCTGTAGTAATAATAATATATGTTATGTACATTTTCTGTCCTTATTCTTTCTAGAGTGAATGTGTGTTATATTTGGATGGAACTGTCTACTGAGGCTTTATTACATCCAAAATTTGTCTCTGTTGAAACTTTGGGATTTCTGGTTTCATTATGTTAAATATCTTTACTCTGCTAAATCAATGTTAATTATCTATGAAGGGGCAAAAGTAATTAGTAATCCATGGCGGGAGGGAACAGTTTCACTTTTCTTCCTTTTTCATTCCAGCACCAATTGGCTTCAATATCCGATCCAATCTCTGTGATTTTGCACTTAAACTTAAAATTCGATCAATCCCAGAATCAAGTACGCTATTGTCAACTAGCCACCCCAAATTTTCCTTCCCCTGTACATCAAAATGGCCTTGCCGTAGTAAAATCCTAGGAATTTCTTCTGGTGCAAATTAGGATGGAATCGTTGCCGGGCATCCCTTCATCATCAGCTTCTGAGCGAAAACATAACCTAAAAAGGTATTCTTTGCCAAAATTGTACGAGAAAAAAAGAATGATAAATCCGCCAAAGAAGAGTATTTCTCTGTAGCTTCTTTGAGGATGAAAGGGATTATGTAAGAAAGTTCCTAGCTTTAAGATGTTGTTGCTCGTCTGAGATTTGGGAGCTGCTGTTTGCAAGTTCTCTGTGATCCCAGTAGAGAGGTCCCCGGGTCGGTTGAGGTTTTGAGCAATGAAATTGAAGATCAGTGCAGAGCTGCCAAGTGTATTGAGCCCTTCTTTTAAGATATACCAACTGTTTTCAAAGGCGAAAACATTTAATCGGGTTAAGGAAATGGGATCACAAATGAATAAAACAAACACCTTGGCTCCAGGTTTTGGTGGTTGGTAATTAAGAAGCAAAGAGAGTTTAATTTGATGATGTAGTTGCGGCAGGGACGCAGGGAGAGTTACATTGTATGTGTCTCCCTACTGGAAAATGATCAAGTCAACTGTGCTGAATCCCACAAGGAACTAGCAATAAATGAGCCTCACAAAATCCACTAACAATGGTGGCTCAAGGACAAAGGATGATGATACATCAGAAGTAGGGTAAACAAGATAATTCAAGGTAGGAGGAAGACTTGCATTACATCAGAAGGTGTTTATTTGTTGTTCTATTTATAGGCAATTTCAATCCTGTCATAACTCACAAGATTGCAAAATTGTATGTGTGGCTGCATGTGAATAGCTTGATTCTCTTTTTTTTTGTTTTTTTTCCAGCTCTTTTCCCTTTAAAATTACTTGGTACTTCTAGAGAAATGAGTCGGTTGATTCCTCACAAACTGGACTTGTCAAATACCCATTGAAGGGCTTTTTATGGATGCTCGTTGGAAATTTGAAAAAGAAAAAAAAAAGAGAAAAGAAAAAACCATAGTTGCTTAAGTGCTGTTAGCTTTGTGGTCTTGTTCTGTTACTATTAGGTCAGAATTTCTCTTGGCTATGAGTGCTCAAAGAAAACAACTTTTTCTGTTGGCTGTTTCAGTCCAGCTATTGCTGATAGGGGCTACAACAAATCCAGATGATTGTAAGTTTGTTCCAGTGCATGAATTTGATGTCCTTTTCTCATCTGTTATTAGATAAAGTTTGTTTCTTATCCATAATGAACAAGGAATATTTTCTCTCTCGTATTGATTTTGTACATGCGACTTCCTAGGCATGATCCTTTGCTGAAAGATAATTGCAATTGTCTTCCGAACTTTGGCAGGCTGCCTATATTTGTTGGTCATAAATTGACTAAACTACTGCAATTTTAGGTGCTCACGGTTGTGAACTTACAAAAATGCTTTTTACTTTATCTTGAAGCTGAACACAAAGAATTCAACATAGATGTTTTTTTATTTAGATCTCATTAGCAGCAACATCTATGGATTATTCATGATCATATATTCTCTAGCTTTCTTTAGAGATATGTACCTTATCCTAAGAGAAGGTCTTATGTGTTCAGCCTGTCGTTACTTGCGTAGAAAGCTTTCTGACCATGCACGCAAAAAAGTGCATTCAAATTCATTTCTCAATAGAATTTTTGTTGCTGAAATGATTTGTTAATTTGGCCCAGGTATCGTCAAAACCCAAATATTATCCCCTTTACATTTTAGTCTGATCACCCCAGCTAATGTTTTAACTTGCGTTGTTTAACAAGCTGCAATAAGATTGAACCTGTTGTACAGATACCGCTCTACAGTCTATTCAAAACCTATGGGAAAATGTACCACCAAATTGGTCTGGCTCAGATCCGTGTGGAGCCAATTGGGATGGAATTGGATGCATCAATTCACGCATTGTCTCCATGTAAATCTACAACGTTTAACATCTTTGTTTGTGTATTTTAAGTTTTTCTTTGTCATTTTGGGAGGTGATATGCTTATTGGTTTCAACAGAACATTAGCAAGCATGGGTTTGAGAGGCCAACTCTCAGGAGACATTGCTGGCTTAACTAAATTGCAAACTCTGTAAGGTTTTCTGTCTGGGGTTTTTTGTCACTGAGCCATTCATTTTTTACAATTTTTTCTTTTATTGGTACAGTTCGTTTCTAAACATTGTTGCTCTCCACATTCATGATTTTATGTGCTTATGAACGTAAATGTTAAGTCTGAGTTTCTCTCTTTTTTTTTTTGATGAACTGAGTTTCTCTCTCTTTTTTTTTTTATTTTTCTGTAGGGATCTGTCATACAACCAAGGATTGACGGGGCCTCTTCCCGAAGGGATTGGATACTTAGCAAACCTGAGAAACTTGTACGGTGGTCTTAGACTGTCTTCAAGACTATTAACTAGAACGTCAAATAACCTTTATTACTAACATTAGTTTGCTCCTTCCTGGATCACAGAATTGTAGTCGGTTGTAGCTTTTCTGGCCTAATACCGAATACGATTGGATCTCTCAAGCGGCTTCATTATCTGTAAGGACCTTTCTATGAATCTACAATGATATTCATGTCATATGGTTCAGAAAAAAAAGAAGAACCAGTATTCTATAACAGGGTTTTAGTCAGTGGGGTAGTATCTATTAAGCACTTGGCTTGCTGAAGTCATAAAAGATCAATGGAGACTCTATATGATTTGATGTCAACCGATAGGCTAAAATTCTTGTCATGCTAATTGCAGAAGCTCAGTTCTTTGGTTGAATTGTAATCACAAAATTGCATGATTAGTTGTTTGATTTCATCATCATATGTGGGGTTCTAATTTATTTTCTAACAAAATATGTGGAATTCTTAATGTACCTTCTACATCTTGAATGTGTAAAGATGTATCTAGGGGAAAAAAAAAAACTAAAAAAGATGTTTGAAAGGGAATCATCTGTTCTTGAAAATGTAAATAAAATTGCTGATGAAAAGAAGAGAGAACTAGCTTGGAACTTACTTGGTTGTCTTTTTCATATGCTGTCTGGTGTTCCTTCAATTTTCAGCTTATTGTGTGAATTTTTCATCTCTGTATTTCGCACTGCAGATCCCTCAATTCTAACAAATTTATTGGACCTATACCACCTTCTATTGGTGCATTGTCAAGTCTTTATTGGCTGGATCTTGCTGACAACAAACTAAGTGGGAGGATACCTGTCTCAAGTGCAACTGAACCTGGTCTTGATCTGCTTGTCAACACAAAACACTTGTAGGCATCAGCATCCATAACTATATTGATTTTCCTTCTCCCACTTAGTCCGTTTATGTATCAAAATGATTCGTATCTGAATTTATCAGTATTTTACAGTCATTTTGGGAAGAATCAGCTGTCTGGGGAGATACCACCGCAACTTTTGAGTGCTAATATGACGCTGATTCATTTGTAAGCCACTTTTATTTACCTTTTTGTCTTTTCTTACTACAGACTACATAGTAGCTGACTGGAAAAGCAAGCTGTTCCTGCACTGTTTTGTCTGCATAGCACTAAATAGGATATATATATATATATATATATATATATATATATATATATATATATATATATGCTTCCAGTTCAGATAATCCTAGCAAACCGGTTAAAGGGAAGTTTTTTGTGATGGGTCTAACTGTCTAAGCAGTCGATCCGCGTGTCAGTTTATTAGTTTGTACATTCATCCATTTGGAGTAAATGTTTTCAATGTCCAGTCATAGTAATTGACCCTTATATGCTTTAAATGAGGTTCCCTCGCCATGCATATCCTCTGGGAATTCTTTAAAGTTAATACTACTTTCTATCTCACTATGGCTAAGTTTGTGGTTTGATCAGCTTGATGCATGTATTGCTGCTGCATGTTTTACTTTGAGCAGGCTGCTAGACAGCAATGAACTGACCGGAAATATCCCTGCCACCCTTGCAGACGTGCAGTCCCTCGAAGTGGTGTAAGTACTAACATCTCCCTGGCATTGTATTTTCATCCCTGCAGTAAATTTGAGTTGAGTTTTGAGCCTTGTTTTCTGTGGTTCAACAGACGCCTAGACAGAAATTCATTAAGTGGACAAGTTCCCCCAAACCTCAACAAGCTCGTGAACATTCATGAACTGTACGTAGCATGAATGGATCAGTTATTAGAACTTTTTTCGGATCCTGGAATACCTTAGTTTCACTTGTTGCTCCATTTTGATGAACAATGTTTGTCTGTAGGTTTTTATCAAATAATGATTTAACCGGACCCCTGCCTGATCTCACTGGCTTGGATTCACTTCATTATCTGTAAGCAAAAGCTAGTTGAATCCTGAGCATAGAGTATATTGTGATTGATGAATCACATAGTTCAATGTTGGTCAACTGTTCAATGAGAAGTGCATAATATTTTGCTTCTTCTTACATTTTTCCAGGGACATGAGCAATAATACGTTTAATGCCTCAAATCTTACTTGGTTTTCAACACTACCGTCTTTGACAACTCTGTATGTTTCTTGGAATTTGACTCCCTTCATATTTCCGTGACTGTATATGTATTCGTGCCAGCGTTCTTCTTAATAACTGAATGCAAAGATCACCCCGTTTCTTTCTTTTGAAATTTATATCCTCTTACTGGCAGAGTAATGGAGAACACGAATCTTCAGGGAGAGATTCCTCATGCAATTTTCGGTCTTCGTCAGCTGCAATCTGTGTGAGTATTGTGATCTATGTAAGAATGGATTTCTTGTAAAAGTATTCCAAAGGTCCTTACTTATTCCAGTTTTGTCAAAAGCTCACCAAAAGCACAATGTCGTGTCTTTACAGAATATTGAGAAACAATCGGCTCAATGGGACCTTGAGCATTGGCCCGAACAATAGCAATGACCTCCAACTCATTGATTTGCAGAATAATTCCATTGAGTACTTCACAGAAAAAGCTGGAGGCTATGGTATTGAAATCGTGTAAGCATTCTTCTTACGGTTTACTAATTTTTGGGAGTAGAAACTTGAAATGTTGTCTCTATCTTGTTCTGGGCATTTTTTATCTTCCTAATCTCACTTGAATGATTCATCATCAACTTCAGACTTCTTGGTAACCCATATTGTCAAGAGGGAGCAACAAAAAGCTACTGCATCCTTCCTCAAAAGGCAAATTCCTCGTACTCAACTCCAATTAATTGCTCAACACCTGAGTGCAGGCCTGATCAAATAGCTAGCCCCAAATGTATATGTGCCAATCCATATACAGGCATCCTATTTTTCCGAGCCCCTTCTTTCTCTGACTTGGGGAATTCAAGCATATATGCCTCTCTGGAACAGAATTTGATGTTCTCATTTCACTCTCAACACCTACCAGTGGATTCAGTTTCTCTAAGCTATCCATCTAAGAATTTAGACCATTATCTCACATTAAATCTTCAAGTGTTTCCATCAGGCCAAGAACATTTCAATCGGTCAGCAATTGCTGGGATTGGTTTTGTACTTAGCAATCAAACCTTCAAACCACCAAACTCATTCGGGCCCTTTTTCTTCATTGCCAACGTCTATGAGTTCTTCTGCGGTAAACTTTTCTGATTCTGTTCGAGATGCTTTACTACAGTGAAGTGTCTGATTGCAACACAAAATCTCTTTTCTCATCGTATTCTTTTGAACTTTTTAATTCAGGAATTCCTTCAGGGTCACACAAGTCCAGCATCAGTCTCATTATTGGAGCTGCAGCTGGTAGTGTTGTCCTCATAACATTGTTACTTCTTGCTGGAGTTTATGCTCTCCGCCAGAAAAGAAGAGCAGAAGTAGCTGCTAAACACATTGATCCTTTTGGTAAGTTGGAGATTGTATATCCTTGACATTTTACTACTCAAAGTTTGATTTTTACCAAATTTTTTTATGCCTGCAGCATCATGGAACTCGACTAAAACTAGTGCCGGAGTTCCTGAGCTAAAAAGTGCCCGGAGTTTCACATTTGAAGAGGTTAAGAAGTACACAGATGATTTCTCTGAAAATAATGACTTGGGATCTGGTGGTTATGGCAAGGTCTGCCAAAGTTCTTAGTGTCATTATACCTACACATTTGCATTTGCCTGCTTCTGCATTACAAAATTAATCACTTAAGCAAATGCCAGAAGAAATTGTGATTTATCTGCAGATTATCTAGACTATTTGCTCCCTGAACTGAGAATGTCTTTATAAGACTATGCAATGCCTTTTGCAGGTATATAAAGGAACTCTTCCTGGTGGACTTATGGTTGCAATTAAAAGGGCTAAGCATGGATCTATGCAGGGGCATCTTGAGTTCAAAACAGAAATTGAGTTACTCTCCAGGGTTCATCACAAGAATCTTGTCAGCCTGGTGGGCTTTTGCTTTGATAAAGCTGAAGAAATGCTAGTATATGAATTTATTCCAAATGGCACATTGAAAGATAGCCTTTCAGGTACTCCTTCTATTTTGGATTAGGTTTCAGGTACTTCTGATAGCATCATAAGTTCTGTGCTCTCCATTCAGTTCCACTATGAATTTTTCTGATCTAGAGAAAAAATAATCATGAGATTTCTGTTCTGAATGGTCTATAATCAGCTGTTGATACGAATCCATTAAAAGATGTTCCTCCTGAGATATGTCGGTGTCAACTATCCAATTCAGTAACTAGAAATTTTTTCATCTACCCTGTAAACCATTGTAGCTGGGAAGAATTGTCAGAGTTATAGAGTACTATTTTGACTGCTTTCTGTGCAGGGATTTCGAGCATCAGGTTAGATTGGATGAGGAGACTTCATATAGCCCTTGGGGTAGCAAGAGGGATACAATATCTACATGATCTGGCCTATCCTCCAATCATACACAGGGACATAAAATCTAGCAACGTCTTGCTGGATGAAAAATTGAATGCAAAAGTTGCTGATTTTGGTCTGTCTAAGCCTGTTGGATCACCAGATCACTGGACTCATGTAACGACCCAAGTCAAGGGAACATTGGTCAGTTAACTTCCCTTTTCAACAGTTCAATTTTTGCATCTGCCAGCATCTAAACTTGGCTTGTGTACCTGTTCGGTTGTAGGGGTACATGGATCCTGAATATTTCATGACTAATAGACTGACTGAGAAGAGCGATGTTTATAGCTTTGGAGTGTTACTGCTTGAGCTTATAACAGCAAGACCACCAATTGAAAAAGGGAGATACATTGTTCAGGAAGTGAGGCAAGCAGTGAACAAAACCAAAGACCTTTGTAACCTTTATGAAATGATTGACCCTCTCATTGTCTCGGATGTAACACCAAAAAGTTTGGAGAAATTTGTGGACCTGGCATTGAGATGTATCCAAGAAGAAGGGGTACATCGGCCTACAATGAGCGAGGCGGTGAAAGAGCTCGAGAACATCATGGAACTTGCTGGGGTGAACCCGAATTCTGAATCAGCATCAACTTCAGGAAGCTATCAAGAAGCAAGCAAGGGATATGAACATCCTTACTATGGTGAAAGTTTGTTTGTCTACAGTGGAGGGTATTCACCCATGAAGGTGGAACCAAAGTGAGATTAATTAATACTGGTGCGTTGTTGTTAATTAAAAGGATCATCAAAACAGGTTTGCATATTTCCACTTCTCATCCTTCCTAGATTGTACAAGTTAGGGTACTAAATTTGCTTGTGGCGCAATTCGGCTTTGGTACTGATGTTTTCTTGTAGTATACATTTTCTCGTTGGAGCATTTTAATGTACATTTCTGATTCTGTTTAAGGATGATAAACAGCTTTGCTGTACCAAAGTCAGTCCTTACTGATCTAGTGAAGCTTTGTTGGATAAGAAAACCAAGAACTCCATGCATTGCCGATACTGATAGAATTATTCCGTTTCCCGAGTACATTTTATACTGAGAAAATTATAATGTACATTTTTTTGGCAAATGCAATTATTTTTCTGAGACGGATGTGGTATATTTTTGTAAAAGATGGATATGTGTGTATGTGAATTGTGAAGTAATGGAACTCTTATGTTTGAAACATTTCTCCAGTGTGTTTTTTTTTTTTTTATTACAGGGTAAGTAAAAAATAAATTAAAGAATTGAAATAAAATGGAGAAAACACCTTCACTAGGTATAAAACTAGTGTGTTTTCTTTTACTGGGAAAGTAAAAAATAAATTTAAAAATTACAATAAAATGGAGAAAACACCTTCACCAGGTATGAAACTAGTGTGTTTTTTTTTACTGGGAAAGTAAAACATAAATTTAAAAATTACAATAAAATGGAGAAAAAACCTTCACCAAACAAAGATATTGATGTGACTTGTGAGTAGACCGGCAGAGGATCCTGTGCCGAGTAGACCTCTACATATAAGCTGATGCTGATTTCATTGAAGGCTATTAATTGAAACCTCCACACCAAAAAAAAAAAAAAAACAAAACAAAATATGCTACGATTATTATTATATTATTGCAATGCCAGTATTGGCATTGGAACTGAACATTTTACTCCATGATCAGTAAACACGATACCATTAAAATACATACTGTAATAGTTTACTTTTAGTAGTATTATAATTTATACTCGCTCCGTCTTATAATTATTGTTCAGTTTGAGTTTCCATTTCTAGTTTAAATTGTACTAAAAGTGAAATCTCAGACTGGACAATAATTTTGGGATAGAGAAAGTACTTAAAAAAAAAAAGAAAAAAAAAACAATTAAACTAGAAATTGAGTCTGTATCCAGTGCATCCAGGGATACCGTGCACCCCAAATCGGAATCAACAAAATTCGGCGGCTCTTCTTCTTCGTCAACAAATCCGACACCCCAAATCAGAATCAGAATCTACCGAAATCCACCGCCTCTTCTTCTTCGGCCTTCTCGTTCAGCACCGCCGTTACCAGAATCGATTCCCGCGGCCACCGGAATCGTAGGTCACCAACCAGCCCCGGCTTCGCCGCCCCGCCGAACACGCCGGTTTTTATAAGGTGAGTCATTTTTTCGTATGTGTGTGTGTAAGAGGAATGTGTGTGTGAGGAGGCGGTTGGGATCGATTGGCCGGAATTCTTTGGGTTCAATTGAACGCGATCGGGGGTGCACTGCCGGAATTTGCAGAGGTACCGGAAATGGGTGGATAACTAGCAAATTGTATGGACAGGTAGCTACATAGAAGCACATTTAAAAAAAGTATGGATAACCAATTTACACCCTGTGGATAATTAGTATAAAATAGGTGGATAACCACAAACAAAGTTTGGATAACCAATTTACAACTTGTGGATAACCAGTTTACACCTTCTGGATAACCAGTATAAAATGGGTGGATAACCAGCAATTATAGCATGGACAACCATCATATAATATTGCTGTTAATTAAAGAAGAAAACTATGTGTGTGTGTGAGGTGGCGGCTGGGATTGTTGGCGGCCGGAATTCTTCAATTGGAATTTATTTTGGAGCCGCCTAAAGTTGCAGGATACACCGGAATTTGCAAGGGTACACGGTGTCCTCGGGTGCACCAGATAATTTGCCTAGAAAATTATTCCGGACGGAAACACAGCCAAGAAGATGCATTTTAAAATATTGTCCCCGTTGACCTTAAGGGGTTTAACTCCCGGAGTCACTCATTATTCAAAAACTATAGTCGGTGAGGCTTGTGAGTTTCCCCAGGCAGAAACATCGGAAAACCAATACATTAAAGTCTTCTGTCGGTTTCAGAACCAAAGATGCATCGAATTAGCACAAGAAGGTTGAACAAAATTCTCATTGAACAACTTTTAATTCTTCATAGATTACATCAATTAAACACCATAATTTTTCAAATAAGCTATCTTTTGATGTTGCAACAAAAAGAAGATCAAAATTACACTAAATAATCAAAGCATACATGTAATTTGATAAACTAGCTAAAATGTTGTGAAAATTTGATCTATAACTTGGGCTTCTCCAAAAGAGCAGAAAAATACCACTCATTTTTATCAATCCCGCGATCCACCTTCATCCCGGTACTCCATCTCAATTTCTTGAACCCAACTCGATCGATCATCGGAACATAAGTCGTATTCAGCTGCGAACCAAAGCAGAAGAAATGGTCAAGCCAGAATATCCCACCAGGCCTCAACACTCTATAAATATCATAAAACGTCAGTTCCAGCATCTCATCCGGAATCCAGTTGCTCAGAACATGCATCGAGTGAACAATATCCAGCGTGTTTTCGAAGAACGGAAGCCGCTGCGAAACCGTAACGTGCATCGAAATCAATCCCCTGGATGCAATGAAGCTGTTAAACGGACCATCCAAATTCATCGAAGTTGTCACAATGGTCACATTTCTTTCCTTCATCCTAGCAGCAAATGTACCCGACCCGCCTCCGATATCCAACCCGATCCGAATCGTCCCCGGAGGTTTCACCTTCAAAACCTTATCAATCCCGAAATCAATCCCGCCATTGTCGACCAACCACCTCGTTTTCTCCCTTCCCTTCAGATCAAAACAATCATTGCAATCGAAATAGCCCGGCATATTCCTCCTGTTATTCAAACAGCTGTAGTTCTTACATGAATAAGGATCCCAAATGATACTCGTGTCCGATGGAGTTGACCAGAGACTCTCCGGCAACGGAGTCGGATCGGCGTAATTCCGAGGAGATTTAGGATGACACCTTCTCCTCGGCATTGGTTCACATCCTTTCATCATAAGCTTTTGAGCAAACACATCATCTACAGGGCATTCTCCCCCAACCTCGTACTTCATGAACTCCTCCAACTCGTCTTTATACTTCAAACAGGCTCCACCAACAGAAGGGTAAAGCTCGTCTGATCCGACCCGAGAATAGTACCCCAGCGGAAGCTTATGAGGACCCATTGCCCGCTTAGCTTCAGGAGACAACCCATTTAGCAATTCGTTGTAGGAAGGATTGATTTGGGTAAAACTCACACCAGACAGGGGATGTTCGTCGATGGCTTCTTTGAATTCGGTGAGTTGTTCCTGAAGGGATTTGGAAAGAATGTTGGTGGCTTTCAGGTGTTCTTGTAAATCGGAGATCTGGGTTCGGCTGTTTGCGAGCTCACGCTTCGTTGCGTTGAGCTCGCGGAGGAGTTTGGAGTTATCCCAATACAGGGGAAGGTTGAGGTTCTGAGGAATGGGAACATTAGGGCCTGTGAAGATGTAGATGGTGACAAGATTTGTGAGTATGACTAAAATAAGTATCTTGAGTTTGAACTTGGTTTGAGATGGTTGGGAGGATTTCCTAATCGAAGAAACTCCGTATTCATCATCAGCACTTCCCATTGCTGATGAATTTTTGTGGAAACTATTTAGGTTGAAGAACAGAGAAGAGGAGAAGAGAGTGCAGCAAAACTGAAAAATGTTCTGAATAAGAAGAATTGGATGGTTTGGACTTTGGAGGGTTGAAGTAATAAGAAATTATGCAAGTAAGATCAACTTCATCCTATATTTCATATGTGTAAGTTGAAGAATTTTTTAAAGAATTTGTGTTTGCTTTGATAGTTTGTGACTAAAATGTTAAGGGCGATGGAAACCAGCGTTGTATTCGATCGAGGGAGACTGGCCAGGCTACAATATCATGTGACAAAGTAAACTGATCCAAAGATCCATCTCAATTGTTATTTGTCGGTTTACTTAGTGCACCGCTTTTGCTTATTTTTTAACAATTAAAAGTTGACAAAATTTTATTTTATTTTTTGACTTGGATGTATTTTTCTGCTATGATCTTTGAATTTTTTTTTAATTTTTTTTGTGATCCTATTAATAATTAATTAGTTAGTCAAACTATTTTATTTTTCTTTGTTGGATCTGATTAACTTCAATTACTCAACTCAAATCTTATATTCAATCTAAAAAAAATAAAAAAAAATTTGAACTTCACAATTACATATTTGGAGGATGTACCAATTTTAACTTTTGGTTTAAATATAAATAAAAATCTGAAATAAAAATATTCATTTTGGTGATAGAGAGTGCGTACAAATCTTAATTTACTTAAAACCGACTTTAGATAATTGCTTTAGTAAAAGAGAATGTGAAACAATTTTAATTTCTTTAACATTAACTTTATATTTACTAGTATTAAGTTCTTCGATTAGTGGTGTTACTACTATCCTAATTCTCAATAGCTGCTGAATTGTGAACCCAATGTCTAAAAAGTTCGATAAGCAATGCTAGACATAAGCTGCCCCGTTAGAATAACTTTGAGAGTATGTATAAAAAGTTGTCAAAATAGTTGACCCTTGAAATATCAAATATGCTCGACGACAAACAAAAAAACAAAAATCAAAATATTCAAATTAACAAAAGGAAATGTCATTCACTTCAATTCATTTAAAGACGTGCAGTTGGCCTCATTTGGAAAATAAAAGGTGAATGAAAAAACACGCAATGGAAATGGAATCAAACAAGAATCTTGTGGAGAAGAAAGTGAATCATCTACTAGCTAGGGACTATATGACATAATGTATTTACGGAGACTTACTATCGTCTTATATAACTTGGTCTATCCCATTTGCAAACGCGTACGTCTTTTTTGCTCAAAGAGTACTATATAGATCATAAATTATGTTACATGTCCCTTAAATTCTTTCCTAATTGTAATAACTTGAGAAATAAGCGTATGGAAAATTGGAAACTAAAGAATAATAAACAGGTACTCCCTTTGTCCCATAATGACGAGTCCATATCCATCACCGAGACTGGACCGGCCCGCCAACGGTAGGAAGAGTCCAACCGGGACTCTTGGGGCGGTGTAAACTCCTGAAACTTAGTTGGATTCGGAAATATTCTAGGTAATCTCATACCTGTAAATAAGGTAGCTCATACCACAATACAGGTACGCAATCTATAGCCGAATAAACTACCTACCTAAACTCTATTACAACCCTTTTACTGACTTAAGCATCGGAGTGTCTACCCTCGGGAGACCCCGCGGCCTTGTGTTGCAGGAAATCCTAACCGGAGTTCCACCGTTAAACTGGCAGTGCGTATCCAAGCATCGTCAAGTGGCACGCCCAATGAGACCCAAAAATTAGGGTTTGTGTCACAGAAACCTTCTCAGGTTTCCTTAACATCTTTCTATAACAACTAGGGTTGCCGGAACAATCAATATGATGGTCAGAGTTGAAGAAGACGCCGGTAGCACGGCATCCTCCGGCCACCAGCATAGTCTAGGGGACGATACCCCCCTAGCCGAATTCCAACGCCGGCAAGAAAAAAAAAAGACAGGAAAAAGCCACGACGGAGAACCTGGGAAAGAACCGACAAAAGAGCGTTTGATTCTTGCGCTTCTCAGCCCGATCCGAAAAAACAAAAAAAAAAACTGATCTTCCACCCGAAAAAGAGGATATACCTCCTCCTCGAAATACCCCCGCTGCTACCAAGCGTTTGGAAGACCAGAAACTAGCCAAAATCGAGGTTGAACTCAAGAAGCTAGGCGATGATAGCGATCAACAACAGAGGATGCGGAGATATGTTCCTGAAGAAACCAGGCGGCGTTGTCTCCTTGGACAACCCGACCCCACAGAACAAGAGTTGGAGGATTTGATTGACGAAAAAGAAGCTCGCAGAACCCTAGCCCTTCTCTAGAAGAAACGAGGCAAGCGGAAAGTCCAAGAGCAGGAAAATTACCAAGAAACCGAGGGGTACGAAAACCCCCACGAAGAACGCTCGTATGCTACCAGAGATACCATATTTTGGAACGCCTTCAAAGAAAGATACCCAACCTTCGATACCGCTCTCGACGAATACGACGTGATATACCAACATAGGGACACTGGGGAGAATCACAACTCCCCGAGTGTCGAGATCATCGAAAGAGAACAGGGGAAGCCCCCAAGGTGAAGTAACACACATAATCGCTTAGAATTCAATTAGAATCAAAGAAGCCCTCGAAGAGGTGAGTACAGACATGACTGCGAACCACATCGAGGCCGCACTTATCTGCATCAACATTGCATAATAAGAACATAAAGATATACATATGCATTTGTAGCATAACCCGGAAAATCACTTACCAGCCTCAAACTGTCAGCCTCATTTAGCTGAGCAGCAAACTCCTCAAGAACAGGACATTCGATTGATGGTGGGTTGCTGAAAGTACGGACCACCACAAACGGATCCCCCTCGAACAGCTGAGGGGGCAAGATTATCGCTTCTCCCTCGAGGGGGCCCTTGCCCTTTTCGGCCGCAGGGGGAACTATGCTTGGCCCCACTTCCGGCACTGGATTCTGAACAGACTCAGTAGCAAGGGGCACTGTCTCGATACCCGGCTGGGTGGTTTCCTTCGAGGGCGCATCCATTTTGGCCTTCTTGGATTTTGCCCTATCGCCCACCTTCACGATCCTTTTCTTCTTTTTCTTTTGAGGGGCAGCAGTAACAGTGACATCCTCATATGAATTCACAATTATAAAAGGATCTTCGTCACCAAACAATCGAGACCCAGCATTGCTTGACGACATGACCTAACAACAAAGAAGGAAAAAAAAAATGATTAGTACCTTGATCTTCTTCAACAGAGATTTCGAGGGGAATTCTGGTTGCTCCCTCGACGTTGACCATATCTCTTTCCTTTACATATACAGGGGGCACATAATATTGTATGTCGTTCTATTTAACGACCTTCGAATATTTCAAGATTTTCTCCACATCTGCCTGGAACTCCTCGATGCACTCTTCATCTTCTTGGGTCCATTCATCTTTTATGGCCCCGAGACCCTCTGTCTCTCGGAGATTCCATGGCAAGCAATAACTTGAGGGCACCTTTACAAACAAAAAGTCCGGTATCAATTCCGGGGAACCGCCATACCTCTCGACTATCTTCTTCACGCCGGCTCTAAGGCGTTTTTTTACGATATACCAATCCTGGAACGAGGTCGAGGCCACAACTACTTGAAAAAATACCTCCACAATACCAATCGGGGTATTACTTTTACATGTTGGCATACTCTCGCAAACCCCAGTACAAATGTAATTAAATTAGGGGTGAAACGAGCGAGAGGAGTCCTATAGTGTTGCACAATCTCCTCAAATAGGGGATAGAGGGTAAATCTAAGCCTTAGGTGCATAAATAGGTCATACACGGTAATCCTTCCCCCTGGAGGAGAGTTAGCTCTCTCGTTTCCTAATGGGGCTCTCACCTCTAGGGCTGAGGGGAGGTCATACTTGGATCTAAGATTCTCTACCTTATCAAGTGAATCTACGGTGGATACAAAGTCTAAAACAGTTTTTCTTTCGGAATCCCTAACCATAATTCAGGTAAGGATCTACTCTGGCTACAATTGGAAAAGACAAAAACCGATGAACAAACTGGAGATTCAGATCTGGAGACTTACTATGGGAGAAGGACGTGACCACTCGCCTTTCGAATTGTAGCTTCCCAGCGTTCTTCGAAAACTTCAGTCAACAACTCCCCGGGAAGCAGCGTCGCTGGGGCAGTATTTCTGGCGAAAGCTTGGAAGTTCCGGTTGGAGGAGGGAATGATAATGCTCTGGTAAAGGAGAGTGGATTGGGGGCTGGATTGCTTTTGCAAAGGAGAGGATTTTGTGTTTTTGCAAAGAAGGAAAATGATTAAGTGTTGAAGGGACGGAAGAGTTTTTTTCCTTAAAAACAAAATTGATTCCCCCACGTTCCTCTAATTATGGACCACGACATGACAGTTATTGCGGGCTTTAAGGAAGTAATGATGTTGAGGCTGCCGTTTGGGGAACGTGCCCGCTAATAACTCACAATTGAAAATTTGGGCGGGATTGGGAAGCGGGTCATCTTCCCGGGCCAAGACCTGACCCGCCAGTTCCTCTCGATCCTCCGAGATCGAGGGTTGTGCGTTTGCATCGGGGATGTGTGGCATGTGACTTGATAATTAACTGAACGAGGGTGGTTATCCACTCTCGGCTGTGTCTCAGGTAATACTTATTTTGCGCCAAGCATTGTTTGTTTTTACGTCACTAATACATAGTAAGGGCATTTGACGAGTCCATATCCATCACCGAGACTGGACTGGTCTGCTAACGTTAGGAAGAGTCCAACCGGGACTCTTGGGGCGGTGTAAACTCCTGAAACCTAGTTGGATTCGAAAATATTCCAGGTCATCTCATACCTATAAATAGGGTACCTCATACCACAATACAGGTACGCAATCTATAGCCGAACAAACTACCTACCTAAACTCTCTTACAACCCTTTTACTGACTTAAGCATCAGAGTGTCTACCCTCGGAAGACCCCGAGGCCTTGTGTTGCAGGAAACCCTAACCGGAGTTCCACCGTTAAACCGGCGGCGCGTATCCAAGCATCGTCACATAATTATTTTTTAGTTTGAGTTTTCATTTCTAGTTCAAATTGTAGTAAAAGTGAAATCTCAAATTGGACAATAATTTTGAGACGAAAGAGTAACTAATTTGTTTTAAAGAAACTTTAATATAGAAGAATAGTCATTTGTTTGACTGACGGGTCCAAGACTCGAGGTGGTTTTTTTTTTAAAGAAAAAAAAGGGTCACAGTAACTTGAATTGTTCGAAAAAATGATAGACTTATATCGAAATTTCTAATTCCTGATTTCAAAATTTCGCGCCTTATTAAGTATGCTACGAACAACTCCAAACGATAACAAAAAGTTAGACTAGTAGCAGAAAAAGAAAAAAAAACAAAATGAAAAAAAAAGAGTTACAACATGTGACAAATAGAATATATGAGTTACTGGATTCTTCCAACCTCCGAGTTGCAGAGTAGCTGGATATTGATCCAAACCTTGTATGAGTTGTATCTGCTTTTCAGAAATTTTAATTTGTAAGCACACTCTAAGCTAGTCAACTCTTCTTTCTGGTCAAAGTCTTTATTAAATCAAATTACAATCTACAAATTCAATTAAATTCATCAAAGAACTGATATGGGTTTGGTCTTTTATATTTGATTTGATGGGATTATATTCTGGTCGGATTACTTACCGGCAACGGCTCCCCAAGTTTCAAGCTTATGCTGGAGTCTTTTCTGAGTACTTTAGTGTCGATTATGGAGAATTTGTTCCGAAAAATTGTGAGCTTTTTTTCTTTCTTTTTATATTGACAAATTGTGAGAATTTTCTGTTAGTAGTACTTGTCAACTTGAATATGCGTATTTTATTCAGTCTCATTTATTTTGCATCTATTTTATACAGTAAAAAAAACTTTATAAATTAATAATGTTAGACCAACGAAACTTTATTGATTCATAAAGATTATTATTTTATCGATAAATTAATATTTTAGTAATTTAAAGGGTTTTTTTGTCCAAATCTATTATGAAACAAATACTCAACTTCAAAACATACTTTCCTAAACATTTATGATCTTTTATTTTTAGTTACTGATTGAAGAAGAAATTAATGATAGAATTTTTTATGAGATTATTAATCAATAAAATTGATGAGAGTATTAATTTATTGATGTTTGACTTAATTAGTAACTACACAAAATAAGAATGAAAAAACTAGGAAGATTTATTAAAATATGAATATAAAGATAGTTTTTTTCTTGAAAATTGTGTGTAACGTGATAAGTTAAGAATTAAACAATATAATCTAAAAACTCGACTTTAGCTCTTGGTTATTATAAATGGCAAGTTCCTTTTTTTATTTTTCTTCTGAATTCTTAATTTATTGATTAAATACAAATCTATAAAATAATAAACTTGTAAAATTTTTAACTTGTAGTTGAGCAAATGTGGAGATCAAGTCCTAGATCTGCCCCTAGGCGCATTTTGGTGCAACAGTATATATAACTCTGAACTTTGCAAGCATTACCCATTAAATCGTTTTAGGGGTCCAGGCATACAGCTCGGAATATAAGCACTGCTGTTTAAAATCTCTTACTACTCTTAAATGGTAGACACTCTGTTTACTATCATGAACAGAGTTGCTCTTACCTTAGAATTAGAACCTTACGTTGCTTCCCCAAAATTCTTTTCCGTAATCACATTATATATTCCTTCACGGTCGGTCTCAATTATCAAAGAGTATTTAGCATATCTGTGGTTTTTTTTGCTAATACATCCAAGAGATAGAGAACCCCATGAGCAGCGGCATCGATCTCCATGTAAGACGTATGATACCTTTAAGATACCCTTCCCTACAACGTATTACTGCAGTCAAGCTCCTCGTGATGTGAGGATGAAGTTGTATCTAGACTCAGTCTAAAATCCTCCTTGTGAACAAACAATTAAGAAATTAAGTCATTAGATAAACAAAACGAAACTTACTATAAAGTTCTCATAAATTGATCAATTTTAACTTTTTAGTTTAAATTATGTTACAAATAAAAAATCCGAACTAAATAATCATTTTGGTGACAGAGAGTGTCTGCCAATCTTAATTTCCTTAAAACCGACTTTAGATAATCATTTTGGTGACAGAAAATGCGTACCAATTTTGATTTCCTTAACACGAACTTTATATTTACTATATAATTTATTCGATTTATTGTGCTACTATTATCCTAACCCTCAACAGCTGCTGAATTCTGAACCCGAAGTCTAAAAAGTTTGATAAGCAATGCTTAGATTTAAGTTGCCTCGTTAAAATAATTATGCATACAAAGTTGTCAAATAATTGACCCTTTGATATACTACTCGACAACAATCCAAAAAAAACAAAAATCAAAATATGTAAAGTAAGAAAAGGAAATATCATTCGCTCCAATTAAATTAAAGACGTACAATTGGCCTTATTCGGAAAATAAAGGGAATGAAAAAACACGGAATGGAAATGGAATCAAACAAAAATCTTGTAGAGAAAAAAAGTGAAATTATCTACTAAGGACTATATGCTGTAATGTATTTACAGAGACTCATATTTACTGTCAGTCAAACAAATAAAGAATAGTTCGTGAATGGAGACTTTTTTACCCAAAAAAAAAAGAAGTCACAGTAACTTGAATCGTTTAGAAAAATGATGGACTTGTATTGAATGCTAATTTAAGTTTAAATAAACAGCTTATAACAGATTGTATTTGGTTTGTTGAGTTCTAATTTCGTAGTAGTAGAAATCGTGACTCGATCTCATTGTAATGGGTTGATATCTAAGTAATATAAAGGATGGGTTCACCGGGTCAGCGCCAGTTTTGGTACCGTTCCCGGTGAACCCCTCTTCTTTTGTCCGCCTTTAAGCTCTCCCCTTTCTCACTTTTCTTATACTCAATTCTCACCTTTCTTATACTCACCCTTAATTTCTTTCTCCTCAATTTCGTCGACGGAGGGTTTAAAGCTTTGGTTTTCTTATAAAGGGGGTTTTGAATTTCAGATTCCTCTTCTCCGGCCGTCTCTGTCTCCGTCTCCGTCTTCTTCTTCTTCGTCTTCGTTTCTGTCTACGTCTCTCTATAAAGGGGGTTTTGAATTTCAGACCGCTAATCGAAGTTCGTTGTTTGAGTAAGTCTTCCCTTTTGATTATTTCCCCTTCTATTTGTGAATTCCATTCAAGATCTCGGTGTTTTTGTACTGATTCCATTATGCATGCAGTTCTTTTTCGTCGACGGAGGGTTTAAAGCTTTGGTTTCCTTATAAAGGGGGTTTTGAATTTCAGATTCCTTTTCTCCGGCCGTCTCCGTCTCCGTCTCCGTCTTGTTCTTCTTCGTCTTCGTTTCTATCTCCGTCTCTCTATAAAGGGGGTTTTGAATTTTAGACCGCTAATCGAAGTTCGTTGTTTGAGTAAGTCTTTCTTTTTGATTATTTCCCCTTCTGTTTGTGAATTCCATTCAAGATTTCGGTGTTTTTGTACTGATTCCACTATGCATGCAGTTCTTATTCGGCCGGTGTTTTGTTGTTTAAATTTTGTTATATGCTGCAATTTTTTTTTTTTTAACGAATATAGGATTGCTCCTTAGCTTACCAAATTCCTAGAGGTTTAGAATGGATAAAATGCATCAAAACTATTTATTTAGAAGCTAATCCGTTACCTTCCCTATATCAAGGCATCATTCAGAGGTTGGTTTAATTAGTTTTCAACTTAGGGTTGTACTTGGGATTAAAGAAGATCATGTAACTTCATTTGTTTTCCAAATTAAGTACTGAAAACCATCCCAGGCTTTGCAAATGCACTTTTTCCTGATAATATAGAAAATCAGGCTTTTGAATGCATCCAAGAAGGAGAATAAAAGTTCTAATTCTACAAGAGTGTTTAAACAAACAAACTCTAGGAAATCATTTTGCTCTCTGATTTATGTAAGATACCCATCACTTAAATGAATTAAAAGCACCCAAAAACCGAAGAAGAAACAACCCCAACCAATCCTAGCTCGTCCGGATGTAGTCTATCGGTTTCAATTAGACTTTCATAGAAGATTAGCATGTTACCTTGATGGAATCGAAGCTGTAAACACCGCTGCTCCTTCGAATTAAATCCTAAATTTGAAAGCCCTTAGTTGTTCTACTTTTGCTCCCCTTTTTGAAGCTTTCCCGTTTTTTATTCGGCCGCTGATTCCACTATGCATACAGTTTTTATTCGGCCGGTGTTTTGTTGTTTAAATTTTGTTATATGCTGCAACTTTTTTTTTTCTTGGTTGTTTCTTTTTCTCATTTATTGTTTTTTGTTTGGCGATTTCTTGGATTTTTACCCTAGGATTTCTTGGATTTTTAGCCTAGGATTGTTTACCGGTTTGCTTATTTACTTGTCAATCGAATGGGGTTTCCTAGAAAACTTGAAAGATTTATACCATATTCGTTAATTTCCTTTTGGAATGTGTTGTTTGAGTTCTAGGCTCGGAGATCAGTCCCGAAGGTGTGCCTGAAGGTGGCAGAACCTGTAGATATCAGCGGCGGTGCATCTGTGGTACTGGTGGCGGTACCTGTACATGTCTGAGGTAAGATGACATTTTTATTTTTGCCGTTCGATTTGTTTTTGATCTGTTTTACATTTCAGTTGTCTTCAGCCTGAAAATATGTACTTTGTCCTGTTCTCTCCTCCCCCAATTTAGATTTTTTGATATCTAAATTTTGGTGGAAAACTTGATTAGTTCGTAGGTAATTGACCAAACCTCTGTTCTCTCCTCTGTACTTTGTAAGAAAATGTTGACAGGCTGCTATCTCTCTATTAATATAACCAAACATGTGAGAATGAAATTTACCTATTGGAAGTTCTTTTTCAACATCTAGAAAGCACGAATGGGCTAAGAAATAGATGAGTGAAGAAACAGATTGTCTACGATTTCTTAAACAAGATATGCTTTGCCATGTATTGTTAAAGTGTCGAGACTTAGTTAATGATCTTGTAAAGTTCTATTTTTGGTGCAACGTCGCTAAACCTCAAATCATCATAGCCATGCATAAAAGGTTGAAGCCATGATAGATTGTCCACAGATAGTTCTTGCATGCATGATGAAATTTAATCCTATATGTTCCCTCAAAAAAGCCTAAAGCAAATTTTTGTTTCTTAAATTCAAATTGTATATGTTATTAGAAAGATGTCCGGTATTAACTTTTTTTTGTTCCAGGATTTTGTTTCTTTTTTTAATTACTTTGCATGAACAAGACTAAAAATCGTTTTTTCCACATTTTGCATCCATGCAAAATCCCTATTCTATTTGAAAGGCATGTTTGATCTGAAAAGAGATTGTATATTACGATTATTGTGTGCTAATTTTGTCTTAATAATATAAATGGTTGTCTGATTTTATAAATCTAATCGATAGTTGATAAAATTAGCAAGTTTTGCAAGAGCTGGCAATTCATAATAATTGTGAACAATGAGTAGTTCCATTTTTGATCGTCCATTTGCAAGAACTCTTGTGTTGACATATTGCTTGTTACATGGCCTGTTTAGAATCTATTCTGCTTGATGAGTTTTTGCTGAGAATCTTTTGCTGGTTTGTGCTTGGGGTTTAGATTTCTATTTTCTTTTGATTTGTGTATATGACGGTTCAGAAAAAGCTAATCATTTTCTCCTTGATTATACATTGATGTGAACTGTGGAAGCTCACATTGTTGTCATCTGTTCTACAGCTCTGAATAATAAAAGCAGCATATTACCGGGGGTTTTTCGTGCTCTTATCTGTGGTAATATTCTTATCTTTATAGTTTTCATTTCAAATGTTAACTCATGGGTGTTTTGATTCTCTGTTGAATGAATTGAGTCAAATTGTTAACTTTTTGATGAAACCCCGAAGTCTCATTACTATGTTATAGTATTTTCTGTTAATAGACAGGAATGTTTAAGAACTTTTGCAATCAAATTCTTGTATTTATTGTTCAGCTATGTTTCGTAAAATTGTGTATATTGATTGTCAACATATTTTCAGGTGAACTAAAACTGGAATACTCTTATATAATTGAAGATACAAAAGTACTGGTGCATGTTACATACGTTCATGTTTCTTTGTGGCGCTGTTAAAGAACTATTAACTTTAACCACCAGCTCTTGAGCATAGCCAAGTGTGATTTAAAATTTTAATTTAGTTTTCATATTCTTTCCTGTTATAATTTATTTCTTGGTAGATATTCTCTTTTTTGTGTTCATATTGTAAAGTTGTTTTGTTGTTTTACTTCTTCTATTTTTTTTTTTATAGTTTGTTTTGTGGTGATTTTTTTTTTCTGGTTGTGTTCATATTATAAACTCATTATAATTTTTACTTTCTTGTATCTTAGTTGGTTTGTGTTATATTGTTTACATAAAAGGATGCCTCGAAAAAAACATGTAAAAGAAATAGGAGAAACCTCTACTTTACGTAAAAGAAAATATTTTTCTTTAGAAGAACGAAGAGAAATGAAAAATGAACGTGTGCGACGAGAAAAACAACTGAGTTTCATTAATAGGATAGAAAAGCCATATATCATTACTGATCCATTACATAATATAGTAACTTTTCCGGATTTACTACCTTATATCCCAGATTGTAAATATTGTCATGCAAAACATGTTTATTCAGAGCCACCTGGATTTTGTTGTTCATTAGGAGAAATAAAACTGTTAGGAACAAAGATGCATCCTGGACTAAGAGATTTATATTTAGGTAAATCTGAAGATGCTAAACATTTTCGTGATTGTATTCGTAGTTATAACAATATGTTTGCATTCACTTCATTTGGAGTACATTATGATAGGAATTTGGCAAGAAGAGATCATGGCATTTATACTTTTCGTGTACAGGGCCAGCTTTACCATTTTATAGATAAAATAATACCACCATCTGGAAAAAAAACCTCAAAATCTTCAACTTTACTTTTATGATACAGATCATGAACTTGAAAATCGTTTATCAATTGATTTAACGTTTCGTGAATCTATTGGGACAAAACTTCTTGAGATCACTAATGATAATCCTTATGCTATTTTTTTGCGGAACCTTAGTGGCAATAGTCTTGATGGAGCAAGAATTGTTTTACAAACAGACCCACCTTTAGATCAACATGTATTTAATAAACCCACTTCATCTCAAGTTGCTGGAATGTGGTTAGAACCTAATGATGACCAGCTTCCTAAAAAACAACACATTCAAATTTATCCAAAAGAGGAAAATGCCCATCCACAGTTGATTAATTCTTACTTTGGTTGTTATGATCCTTTACAGTATCCTCTTATATTTTCTTATGGAGATCCTGGTTGGCATCGAAATATATTTCGTTTAAATAAAGATAAAGAACAGCCAGGTTCTATAGAAACATGTGATGGTGAGAGCTTTTATCATATTCAGAATTTTACAGACCTTGAAAACTTTTTGGAAGTTGAAAATGAACGTTCAAATAATCGAAACAAGAAAAGGAAAAATGTTTCATGTCGTGAATATTATTGTTATAAGTTACAAATTAGGGATGTTGATGAGTCATTTTTGTTACATGTTGGTAGGCTTTTACAGCAATATGTTATAGATATGTACATTAAAATTGAAACTTCACGTTTACATTTTTTGCGAAGTAATGAGATGCAGAATCATTTGCGTAATGAAATATATAGTAATGTACTTGATAGTATGGCCCAAGGATATAAGAAAGGTGATGAAATCGAAAAACGTATAATATTACCAACATCCTTTATTGGAGGACCTAGAGATATGCATAAAAGGTATATGGATGCTGTAGCTTTAGTTCAACGATATGGAAAACCTGATATTTTTTTGACAATTACTTGTAATCCAAATTGGCAAGAAATTAAAGCTTTATCTTTGCCCACTGATGAGGCACAAAACAGGCTTGATTTAATAGCCAGAATATTCCGAACAAAACTTATAGTTTTGAAAAATGAATTATTTAAAGAGAATATTTTTGGTCATGTTATTGCATATACTTATGTTATTGAATATCAAAAAAGAGGTCTGCCACATGCACATTTTTTACTTATTCTTGATGAAAGATCAAAAATATATTCTCCGGAAGCAATTGATAGGATCGTTTGTACTGAAATTCCTGATCCTAAAAGAAATAAATATTTGTTTGATGTGGTAAAAAACAACATGATGCATGGCCCTTGTGGTAAACTTGATGAAACTTGTCCTTGCATGAAACAAAATATTGGCTGCAAATTTAGATATCCTAAAGAATTCTCAGAAGCCACTAGATTTGGTATAGATTCTTATCCGATTTATCGACGGCGAGAAAATGGTTATCCAGTTAATATAAGAAATTCAGTACTTGATAACCGATGGGTTGTACCTTATAATCCCTATTTAGTTGCTAAATTTAATTGTCATATTAATGTTGAGATATGTTCAACTATTTTAGCTGTAAAATATTTATACAAATACATTTATAAAGGACATGATAAAATTGTATATGCTTTAGTTCCAAACGAAAATGAATATACTAATAAAGAAACGATTGTTGATGAGATTACTAATTTTGTTCAAGCTAGATGGATTTCTACTCCAGAAGCAATTTGGCGGATTTTTGAATTTGAACTTAATCATACATATCCTTCTGTCATACCGCTTCCAGTTCATTTAGAAAATGAACAATTTGTAACATTTCCTACACATCAATCACTTACTGATATTGTTAATAATCCGACGTTAAAAGCAACCAAATTAACCCAATTTTTTTTCATGAATAGACATGATAATTATGCTATATATAAAAAATGCCTCTATGTTGAATTTCCTGAATACTTTGTTTGGGATAAAAAATCAAAATAGTGGCATAAACGTAAACAAGGTGATGTAATTGGCCGCATTTTACCCTGTCACCCTTCTGAAGGTGAAAGATTTTATTTAAGATTGTTATTAAAATATATTAGAGGTCCGACTTCTTTTAAATACTTAAGAACAGTTAATGGAAACACTTTTGATAAATATAGAGAAGCAGTATTTGCATTGGGATTAATGGAAGAAGATAGTACTAGCGAGACATGTCTTCAAGAAGGTGTAGCTTACTTAATGCCTACTGCTCTTAGACAATTGTTTGCTACTGTACTTGTCTTTTGCAATCCTAAAAATCCTCAAGAACTATGGTTAAAATACAAAGATATGCTTTCAGAAGATTTTAATCAAAATGTATCTATTGATAGTAATGAAGTGACACAAAAAGTTGCAAATATTATAACTTATTATCTTTATTTAATGACTAAAAAGCCTCAAAATTATTCTTTTTTAACTAATAATTCACAAAGAAACTTCAAAGATGACCTAGCAAAAGAATTACGTGCTGAATTGAATGTAATGGTACCAGATGAGAATATTTTAGCTATTACACAATTAAATAATGAGCAGAGGACTGCTTATGATTGTATTATGTATCATGTAAATAATGATATACCTAAAGTTTTTTTTATAGATGGTCCTGGAGGTACATGGAAAACTTTTCTATACAAAGTACTTTTAGCAACTATAAGATCTAATAAACAAATTGCACTTGCTACGGCTACTTCAGGTGTGGCAGCATCTTTACTTCCAGGTGGCCGTACATCACATTCAAGATTTGACATACCTTTAGATATTAGTGATTCTAAATCTTGTAGAGTAAGTAAACAAAGCACATTAGCTTACTTATTAAGAATGACAGAATTAATTATCTGGGATGAAGCCACAATGGCAAAATTTACATTAATAGAAAAATTCGATGAAATGCTAAGAGATATAATTAATCCAAACAAAATATTTGGTGGTAAAATCATTGTTTTTGGTGGTGATTTTCGTCAGACATTACCAATTATTCTTAAAGGTACAAAGGATGATATGATTGATGCTTCTATTGTTATGTCACCTTTATGGAATCAATTTGAAAAACTAAAACTTTCTCTCAATATGCGTGCATTACATGATCCTTTATTTTCGCAATATTTGCTTCAAATTGGAAATGGTATTGAAAAATTGAATGAAAAAGGAGAAATTAAAATTTCATCAAAGATTAATATTTATTTTCAGGATGATATTACATCATTACATGCATTGATAGATGCGGTATTTCCAAATATTAATATTATCTCTGATAACTTATTTTTTGTAAAACGGGCTATACTTACTACAAGAAATGAATTTGTTGAGGAAATTAATAATGTTTTAATTGACAAATTTCCAGGAGAAGCTACTATGTACCTAAGTTTTGATGAAAGTGTAAATTTTTCGAAATTACCAAACCAAAATGAAATTTTCCATTCATTGACACCAAAAGGTTTTCCTCCTCACAAATTAATATTGAAAAAAAATGCACCGATAATACTTCTTAGAAATATAAACCCAGCTGAAGGACTTTGTAATGGTACTCGCCTTATTTGTAAAGAATTTAATCGGAATGTTATTTATGCAGAAATTTCAGTTGGTCCGCATAAAGGAAAACCCGTTTTTATTCCACGAATAACATTAGAGGCACCAGAGGGTATTCCTTCATCTATCCCATTTAAAAGAAAACAATTCCCTATAAGATTATGTTTTGCAATGACAATCAATAAAGCTCAAGGTCAAACTCTAGATTTTGTTGGTATTTATTTGAAAGAACCAGTTTTTTCACATGGTCAACTTTATGTTGCATTATCAAGAGCTAAAACAATTGATCAATTAAAAGTACTTATCAGACCAGTGACACCATTGATACAAAATACTGAATATACAAAAAATGTTGTTTATGATGAAGTATTGTCAGCGGCTGGTATAAAATCAGAGTTGTATTCTCAATTATAATAACCCGAATAACTAAATATTTACTGTATTTATATTATACTAATTACTGCATATATCATGAAGAGTAACTCTTACATATACGCCATTTGTTTAAAGTTCAATCTTTATCTCATTAATCTTTTGATTTTTCCTGATTAAACATAGCTTCTTATTTAATTATATATCTATTTAATTATATATCTTTCCTAAAAAAAAGGTTCTTTAGGCTGATTGATTTAGATTATGAGATTGATGGAATGGAATTGTAGAAGAAATTAAATTGGAATTGTAATCCTGATAGTCGAAAGAAAGGACAAAGAATAAAAATGGAATTTGATAATGGAGGTGACAATTTCTTTGATACAACCACTGCTAAGGTTAAAGTGTAGCCTTACCATTTGGTTGTTATAACCAATGATCTTGCTAGAAGGTAAAATACATAATTTTTACCATCTGCGATTGCTTCTCTGTTCTTATTATTCCTTAATTTTTACTATTTATATGTTTCTGCTTGAAGGAAAAAGTTTGATTTTTTCGAAAATCAGGAATTAGACATTATTTGGCATTTTAGATGACTAAAGGTTGATAGAAAGCGGTATTAGACTTGCATAATAGGGACAATTCGGAACCTTTTATGAAATATGAAGATTTTTGTTGTATTCATCTTGGTGAACAATAAAAACTTGTCAGTTTAATGTTGTTGTTCAATACTGTAAATTAAATATATACTGCTGAGCACGCATATAGAATGTTAGATTGTTTTGCTAACAGAAAAAAGTTGGGTTTTGTTTCTTTTACAAGTGATATTGTTTCTTTTACAAGTGATATTGGACTCTGAGATGCTCTTATGCATGATAGTGAGTTTGGAGTTATGTGCAGTATGCATTATTATGGAGTGAATAAAGCTAATAAATTATATTTTTAACCTTTCTGTTTCCAGATTCTGTTTCCTACTATAGTGATGTTATCCCCTGTTTTTGAAGGGAGTGGTTTTACATTTACTTTCTGGGATCATATTTCATTTAGGTATTAACTTTTTAAATGGATTCAGCAGGCCGGTTGTTTAATAGGAAAAGAATGGTTCATGAAATTCTCGGAAGAGGAATGGGTAAGTCATCATCATCTTCATCATCAAGACTAAGTTTTTATTAGCATCTGGGATTTTTTTCTGGTATAATTCAATGCTGCACTCTATTTAATGTTGTTGATTATATTGTTTAGCTGCAATGTGAAAGTTGATTATACCCAGCTTCTACTGCAGCTAAATATACTGGCAGAATTATCATTAAAGTAGCTCTCATTGCTAAAAAAACACAAATTTTTGTGTTCATAGTACCTTTGTTTCTTTGACAGTTGCGTATGTGATGTTGTAGAGGCGTAAAAATTTAAACTGTGGGAATATTAGTGGCAACATTGGCTGCTTGATTTCACATTGATTTAAATTAGATAGGTACATAATAAGTTGTTTGTTTCTATAAGTCGCAACCTTGGATGTTAGATAATCTTTTTTCGGAAGAGCTTGGTTCAAGATTTGAGGAGTATGGGATTACTGCTCCTGATACCGATAATCCTTTTGCTGAGCCCTACCCTTTTAATCTAATGTTCCAGACTTCCATTGGTCCATCAGGGACTCTTCCAAGGTAGGTTGTCCTTTAATCATTGATGTTATGCTTCTTAAAATTTTGTCCTTTGACTTATAGGAGATATATCCACATTATTTTATATCTTAATTTAAAAAATTTTTGTTAGCATTTTAGTTAGTTTTGACTTGGCAACTAACTGCTTTTGTAAAATTTTTTTGCTGTAGTTACATACGATGTGAGACTGCCTAAGGTATCTTTGTGAATTTCAAGGATTTATACTACTACAATGGGAGCAAGCTATATTTTGCTACTGGACAAATTGAATAAGCTTTCAGGAATGAGGTCGGTAGCTCTTTTCGTAGCATTGTTTGTTAATTTTTTGCCTGTTTTGTGACTTATCTTCGACTATGTTGCTTTAGGGTTTAGGGTCCAAACCTTTGTATATGCTTTTCAGAAGTACACCCCAAATCAACCCTTCATAATTTGTTGGGCGAAGTTCGAAGTCTTTATTAAATCTAATTAATGTCTCCAAATTCAGTTAAATTCATCAAAGAACTGAGATAGGTTGGTCTTTTTTTTGTCTAATTTGCCGGGATTTATATTCACGTCGGAGTACTTACCGGCAACGGCTCCAAGTTTCAAACTTACGCTGGAGTCTTCTCTGAGAAATTTAGTGCCGATTATGGAGAATTCGTTCCGGAAAATTGTGAGTTTTTTTTTTTTTTGGGTTGACAGATTGTGAGAATTTTCGGTTATTAGTACTTATCAAACTTGAAATATGCGTATTTGATTCAGTCTAATTTACTTTTTGCTTCGGTTTTATATGATGTTTTTGAATTTTGAGTGTTCTTAATTCTCATGCTTGCTGATTGGGCCTAAAAAGATGTTTGGGTTTGTAGTCCAGGCTTTGAGAGTTCCTCCGCTGGATTTGGATAATATGATTGACAAACAGACTTATTACAATTGGTTTAGAACCCTAACTTCCATTAATTTAGGAAATGGAAATCAAGCTGACTCAATACTATATGGTCTTAATTTCATGATAGTGATAAGACTAAATTCTGAAAATGATCCTCTAAAGGAACCGATGAGGTTAGGACGGTATGGGACTGGAGTCTTTGATCATCTTTTCCAGGTCACCTTGCTCTCTCGAAAGGGATGATGAAGAAGTGATAATGTTTGCATTGAATTAACACAGATGCTTTGGTATCACTGAGGAGAAATTAATGGTTGAAGTTGATCATGCTAAGAAATGCAAGATCCTAGAGAATCAGTATAATTACGATTATCAGTGTAGCTGGGGAAGAAAGATAATTGTGGTTTTTGATGATGTTGGATGGATACGAGGCCTAAATAATGCAGATCACAACTTTTGTTCCCTATTAACAACCTTTCTAAGGAGGAAAAGGTTGCTCCTTTATAGCCTTTTTTGAGTTGTATAATACAATGTGCAGTATGTTGAGTAAAATTGTAACACGCTAAAATATTTTAAAATACATTATTTTTTAATCTAAGCTAAATATTTTTTTTTTTGAAAAATTAGTTTTAGTTAAATATTCTTATTCTTTAGATTAGGAAGGAAAAAACAAATCAACAAAATAGTATTGTACTGCTAAACCCTATTATTAAAAAAATTAATATATTTATATAAATCAACCGCATGTTACAAACATTCAAACATAAATTTGTATAGTAGAATTTGAAAACAAATAAATATTTCTTTAAAGACCATATAATATAATTTTATGGCTATGAAAAGCAGTAAAGAGAAATAAAACGACATAAAAAAAATGAATAAAAAATTAAAATAGACTATTTGGTTATTTTTACACATTTTAGGGGTCATTTTTCTAAATTTTGAAACTATTGGGATATTTTTGAAATTAAAACTAACAGAAATCTATTAAGTTGAATGGGAATTGGGCCAATTGAATAAAATCGGCAAAAAATTCATACAACGGCACAATATAGATGATACGCTTTCTTGGCTGCAAAATTTTCAAGTCCCGATTTGTTGGCCATCTTGTGTATAGGTGAAGTAAATGCAGAAGTGATCTTGGAACCTATATTAATGCTATTTACTTGTCTTAGAGCTGTAGGCATAGAGTTTGTTGCAATGGTATGCATAGCGTTAAACTTTGCGAGAATTACGAAATCAAATCATCTGAGAGTGATGAGTATCATGAAAATTTTCTTGGCAGACCAATTAAGGAAGAGAAGTTGGATATTGACTACCTTTGTAATAGGGAGTTAATTCAACTGAGAGTGAGTTGTGATCAATGGGAATCAAACCGAAGGAGATGAAGATATTATGAAATCAGTGTTGAGGAATTTGAGATAGTTACAACTCAGAGTCCAAGCCATAGAGAATCTTGTTGATCAAGCAAGCTTGTGGAGATGTCATTTAGATTCTTGAATATACGGTCTGATTGATAATTATTCTTGGAATTGTGTCTGTGACTATACAATTCGGATAGGGGGTAGGTTTTACTTGGATGTTTTTTTATATTCGATCCAAACGTGTCATTGGAGTGTCGAATAAGGAGTAAGAAGTGGATTAACAAAGTGTTCATTGGAGTGTCGAATAAGGAGTAAGAAGCGGATTAAAAAAGTGTTAGTCTTATCCATTATCAGAGCCACAAATATTGGAGAAAAATCAAGTCTTCTACAACACTAAGGGCGCAGATGCAAAATTTCAAGGTGGAAGGGCGTCAAAGAATTTTTACTTCTTTAATATTTGGAGTTATTTATTTTGTTAAGAGTTTTATTTTATCCATGAAGTTTATTTTAGAACTTAGTCAGTGTGAAATGAGTCATGTTGTCTAAAGATACGCTAGATGGTTTTTAAGGATTATCTTAAATTCCTTTTTATCTTTATCCTTCTCAAAAAGGATAAGGTTTTGTTTAAATAAGATATTCTAGATAGAGATAGAATAAAAAGAGATCAATTTCTATTCTACTTCTGCTCATGCATGAGAATGGAATAAAAGGAGTCATATTTGGTCTTCTTTTAGGTGCTTAGTGACAAGGAAAAAGCTAGCCCATAAATAGAGGGTTTGACCTATTGAAAAAAATACTTTGGGTGGTCATTTTGTTTTTGTCTAATGAGAGACGTTTCCTTTGTGGAATTTGTTAAATGGTAGAGTCCATTTTCAGTCAAGAGTGTCTAGTTCATGGGGAATTAACTTCTTATTTTAGGTCTTCTGAGATCTTGCAGAAACAGTTCTTTTTCAAGTATGCTTTCTTGATAAAATTGTTTTAAAACTCATATTTGTTTGTTTTCATACGATATTGTTTGACATGAGTTTTTGAATTCATGAGTGTGTTCATAAGTTACTCTGTAGGATTTATCCTTTAGGATGAGTTTTGCTTTGGGTTAAGCATTTCGAGTTTACGTGTATGTCGCGTATCTTTGTTGATTATGGAGATTACTAATCAATAGCGTTTCTATAGTTGAGCTTTCTTTGCTCCTGTATATCTTGAGGTTTTTGAATGAGTGATTGGTCGAGTTTATTGAATAGTATTCTTAATTCGAATCTTTCATTAGATTATGTGTTCTTTAATTGGTTTGAGTTAAAAAGATAGAATTTCTTAGATAATGATCGTCTTACGGTGAATTTTTCACACTTATTTTTGAGTTTTACAGGATAGTCAACTTCTTCTTCTTCTTTTTTTTTTTTTTACTTTTTTGTAATAGGTTTGCAATTAAAAAATTTGTATCATCTACGAGATCGCTATCAAAGAGGTGCAAACATAGCCGATTGCAGCAATATATAGAACTCTAAACTTTGTTAGAACCACGGCATCAAATGGTTTGGGAGGTGCAGGCATACAACTTGGTGCAACAATATAAATAGCTCTGAACTTTGCAAGAACCACGGCATCAAATCATCTGAGAAGTGCAAACACACAATGCGATCCAAATCCAATAGTATATACAGCTTTAAATTTTGGTAAAACTATATCAAATTTGTTCAAAACTGGCATATCAAAACATTGGTGCCACAAGGACTCCGCCTGGTCTGCTTGGGAGTAATGCAGACTTGGAGAGACAGTAGAGAACATGTCAATCTCTTTGATCAACAACTCCATCGTTATGATGTAGTTCGATACAGATAATAACTCCTGAATGTAGTTCTCACTTGCATAAAACACATATATTCTCAATGAATTCTTGCTAATATACGGCGCCGCCAGATGCATTGGATGATGTGGAGGATGAATATGACTCTTACGATGCAGATGTTTCATAATTATTTCTTTTTTCATGAATTTTAGTTAACAACTTATATTTTTTTCTCAATTTGTTTTCATATTTTTTTTTATTAATATTGCATATTACTATCTATAATTTTTTTTTTCTTTGTTGCTAAGATCGACGCTTAACAAATCAATACACACGTTTCTATCACTTTCAATGTCATAATTAAAAATCAAAATTAACAAATTAATGTAACTCACTTTATACATGAAATTTAATATTTTAGTAATTATTTTCTACTAAACTCATCTAAAATTGATTTTGTTTTGGGAATAGGAGCCATAATGAGTGACTGCTAAATAATATGAAGAAAGGATTTGTATGTATATATTTCTTAAATAAACGAAAATATATTTAGAAAAGAAAAGGTAAATTTGTTGCATAAATTTATATATTTATAATTATTTCATATAGGAAAATAAAAAATTCAAAAAAACGTTGATGTTTTAAACGAAAAAGAAATTACCAATATTTTTTCATTAAGAGGATATTTAGATGATAATACATAAATAAATTGAGAAATATCATTTCGCTGGATACCACAAAAAGAAAAAGAGAAAAACAATGGACAAAAAATAAAATATTTTTTTAATAATATTTTATATCCTATGGGGCATTTTTCAAAAATCCCTAAACTATTGGGCCTAAGTTCGATTAATTTGAGGGATTATTTCGTCTAAATGACTAAATCGACAACAAAAATCATACATTTGAATAAAACTAACTAAAACAAATGTTTTGACTAAATTGACGGCCAGAATAAATTTTTAGACTAAAATTAACACTTTTCTCTTTCTTTATTCCATATATGTTTCATGTAATGAAATATCATGCATGTCAGCCAATTTTCGGGATATAATTTTCTTGCCACCATCACACAGCTCCCTTGACGACACTAGAGGAAAAAAAAGTCAAATTCTCTTTCATAAATTACTACGGTTATCCTATGCTACATTCTTGAACATCTAAAAGATATTGAGAGATTTCCATAACCTCAAACAATAACAAACAACAAAACTACTGGATAAAGTTAGCAGGACATGAATTATATAATTTTTTTTTTTAGATAACGTCGGGAGCCCTACAAGAGATCGGTAGACCCGTATCCACTGCAATAATTTGCAAATTATAGTAAGAGATAAATCATCTAAGGAAGTCCAGGATGACACGCTTAGCTACAAATCATGAATTCCTGGGTGGATTTGTCATAATAAACCTTTTAAAGGTGTCATTGGGTAAAGTTAAAATCACCCCTCACTCCAAAAAGAGTGAGGGGTTTGAACTCATGACCTTCTCTTGAGAGCAAGGATGGTTTTACCACTGAACGAATACCTTATTTGCATGAATTCGTGACTTTCTCTTGAGAGCAAGAGTGATTCTATCACTGAACGAACACCTCATTCGCATGAATTATGTAATTTAGCATATAATAAAATACAATGTAATAGTTTAGGTATCGTTTCTTAATATCAGATTTTTTTTATAAAAAAAAAAAAGAAAGAAAACAAAGCTAGTGAATATGTGCACAGATCGATGGCGTATCCAAAACTTAAAACTAATTAGGATTTGTGCACATTGAGACAGGCATTACTTTGTATTCGAAGGCAATAGAAAAATGATTGACAGGTATACACTCTTTCCCGCTAAGACCATTTGCCTCCATTTGTTTCAAAGTCAATGCGAGAAGAATTAACTACTGAGTTTTCAATGATTCAAAGACATAAAAATATCAGAATCAAAATTTCTCTTTGATGTGAATAAGCTTATAAGGAACAAAGTGAAAGCAAAGAGTAATAATTTACTACTGAATTTTGCAAATTTAATCCTGAAATGACATTACTCATTACATCCTCTTTCTTTCCGGTATCATTTTCAAGGTTAGTCATAAGCATGATAGGAAAATGATCGAACCTTGCCGATCATCATTAATTTTCACTCGACTTAGTTTGTTGTTATTGAAGCATTCAAAGAATCTTTATTCAAAAATAATTACCAACTGGCAATATCAATATTGATTGAAATCTTTAAAGTTGAGGCATGTAATGTCAAAAGCAAACACAACGGAAAAAACTGTAGGGTGTTAATGATAGAACAAACATAAGTATAAGAGTTAAAACCATGGACAACCATGGTACAATTCATAATTCCGGCATCAGATGTCCTGGTGCTTATTAAGAAGACCATGGAGCTTTAAACCCTTAACATATCTATGCCTTGGCATATCCATTTCAATGTTATATGACTAGCAATTCTTATCATTTTTGGTTCTTAGACTATGTGCAATCTAATCAAATAACAACTGTTTTGCCTTGTTGGAAAGGGGATTGCTAGCATTTCTCACTTTGTAGTTTTTAGCATCGGAATGAGAGATGTGAATAAGTTTGGACATGCTGGATTTGCTCTAGTATACATGCTCTTTTACTAGGGAAAAATTCTTTCTAATCAAGAATATCATCTTCGAAGAAGGATAATAAGCATCAATCCATCATTGTAAGTGTTGTTCAAGAGAGAGAGATCGGTAAGTAAATCCTCGGTAAACCATCCACATTATCATCATTTCATGCTATACCAATGTAGCATCTATAATTTAAACTAGTACTAAATAAATAATTTGGCACAGGTGTAACGTCATATTTAATAAATAAATAAAATCTGTCGGGAAAGAAAAAGAAAAAAAAAACCTTTGGTAATTGATCCTGTGGGTATCTTATTAAAAAATCAAATTGCAGCGTTGATGTATTAACTAGGTGTTAGACCCGTCCGATGGACGGGGAGCACATATACATAGACATTACTATACAAATAAATAAAAAAATATTAATATTTGTATAGATTTTTGTATTTTTATAAAATATATAATGAATTTATTAAAAAATATAAAACACAAACATCGACAACACTTTGCCAAAGGAATACACTGGTAATTTATTTAACGCAAAAAAGATTGTTAAGAAATTAAAAAAAAATAAACTTTGAATTAAATAATTATATATCTTGCAATATTTTTTGGTAGACTACATTGGTAGTCTGGGGTGGAAAGGTCGGCTAGGGTGATTAAGAAATTATGATAAAGAATTTTTATTTTTTTTTTTGAAAAGGTTTATGATAAGGAATGGTTACTACAGAAACAACAACCCTAACTAGTTGTAGAGGCCATCTAATTTTTCAATAAGAAAAATTAAAAAAAATTAAAAAAATTGGATATCAGGACCTTTATTCCTTGTTTCGGTGTGACTTTTGATTTCAGTGTTTTTATTTTATTATTTTCTTTTTTAAATATGATGCATTCTCACTTTCCTTCATTTTTTATTTTTTAGCCTCATTTGTTCGTTTGATTTAGTTATTTCTCATTACCTATCTAATAATATATCATTTTATACTTAATATAAAGGCACAATAGGCAAGAAATTAAATACTCAAGAAATATTCAGAGCCACCTTCAAATCGATCTCGTCCATCGGATGGGTACGATCCAACGGCCAATATTAAGTCACTTATTAGGGGCAAAAACGAAATTTCACAAATTCAGTGTACTGTTTGGTTCGTTTTTTCGTTCATTTTTTCAGAATTTTTAATTAATATCTATCCCATCCCAGCATACCTTTCTACATTCCTAATACACCTTTTTACATTTCCAATATACCTTTTTACATTCCCAATACAAAAAAAAAACTCTCAAAAAACCATCCAAACATAGCCTTAAGTTTTCCAGTGTAATAAGTAAAAATCCCCAATAACTAACCCTAAATTTTTCAGGTTAAAAGCTCAAACCACCCCCCCCCCCCCCAAAAAAATGAAGCAACCATTAAAAACATGCACAGAAATGAAAACATATGTTAATACTAGAGAGACTGCATGGCATAATATAATTTATAAAAAATATGTTTATATTTATCAATGCAAGGATTTAATATTTTGTAATAATTATTTGAGATATTAATATATTTAACTAAGAGGAAGTCTTACTAACTTATTCTATATGATTTTAGTTTAAAATAAATGAATGAAGGTAACAATATGATAGTAAGTTGTTGTGATAGAAAATAGGTTTTAGATTCAAGAAGGAAAACTTATGTTTGGAGGATTTTTTTAAGATTTTAATTATTTTATATTTTAGTTATTTTATTATAAATTATATTAATGCAAGTTATAGTCTCTTGAGTTAAATTTTAATATACTAAAATATATTAATATTTTTTTATTTGAGCTAATATTTTATTTTTATGTGAAATATTAGTTTCATTTAAATATTTTTAATCTTTATGTTAGGAAGAATAAAATAAATCAGAAAAAATAGTGTCTTAACTATTTTATATTTTATTTATTTTTTTATAAATTATATTAATGCAAGTTATAGTCTCTTGAGTTAAATTGTAATACACTAAAATATATTAATATTTTTTTTATTTGAGCTAATATTTTATTTTTATGTGAAATATTAGTTTCATTTAAATATTTTTAATCTTTATGTTAGGAAAAATAAAATAAATCAAAAAATAGTGTCTTTATTACTAAACTATATTATTAAAAAAATTAACATGCTTATAGAAATACAATCATGGGTTACAACTATACAAAGAATAAATAAATAGACTCTTATATTCATTAAAAGTAGACTCTTATAGTCATTAAAAGTAGTTGAGAGAAATGGAACAAAATAGAGAAAAAATAATAAAAAAGTGAAAGGGACTGTTTTATTATTTTTATATTTTTAGGAGTTATTTTTAAAATTTTTTAAAATTATTGGGTATTTTTGTAATTAAATTTATTATTTTATTAAAAAACTAACGGAGATCCGTTAATTTGGACGGAAAATGGGCCAATTGGACAAAATTGGCGAAAATTTCAAACATTAGAGTAAAGTTGGCTAACCGAAAATCTATTGGGTATGATTGACGACGAGGGCAAAGCTATGGGTAGGGATGACATTTTTTCCTTTTTATGCTTATACTCTGTACATGTTTATTGATTTGGGTCTTTTGTGTTGTTATGTTTGGAGTGAACTGATTATAGTGCTAGGTCATATTTGCGCCTGGAATTAGCTCTGAATACCATTTCTAATTAATTTTGGTTAAAGGCAATACGTTGTTCTTGATCACTAGACCTTGCCCTCAGTTTGTCTGCAAGAACATTGTCTTGGGTTCTGTGCTTGAAGGTTAGTCCGGTTGTCCTTTCTCTTTTCTTCATGTGTTTCAAGTTTCTTGTTTATTTATGTTGAATCCCAGTAGCAGATGTTTCCAATTAGGATTAACTCAATTTATTCTGTTCTAGCATTTAAAATGTTTTGACGCAAGTAATTTGAATTCAACTTGCATATATAATACTAACTCAAGTAGTTTTATGTATTATAAATTCATTAAACTGCAACTCATTACAAGATGGACTACTAGATACATGTTGTGTCATCCATATTTGTGGACTTTCATACTCATTCTCTGATTTCGTTGTAATTTTCAGCCCCTGATATGGTCTTTGGCACTGAAGGTAGTGCAAGCGGCTATTGGGTGAAGGTGGTACAATGATGGAGTTTTTCTGTCTCAAAGAGAAGGCTTGCAAGTATTCTTTTTTCAGAATATAGTTTCTGCTTCTTTACTTAATTGGCAAAGAGATTATGAACTGAGTTAAGTTTGTAGATAGTTCATGTTTGTCCCATTTTGTTTTTACCCATTTTATGACATTCTCATTTCTCTAAACATAATACATTGTAATGCTTATTTTACTTCAAATATTTTCTTTATCTGGTTTCTTTTTATTTATTATACATGAATTTTTGCTGTAAATAATAATTCTATTACTCAAATTCGATATTTTGCATCCTCTCACACAGAACCAATTATCTTGTGATATCGTCAGGATTATGGTGTGAAGTTTGAGAAAGATGGTGCAGGATTTATCCAATTGGTGGGATTTAGGAACGAAGATCTGGTTATAAGTCATTTGGACCTACCATATAATCCATTGATCTCATTTTGCACCATCCTGGGCCTTTTGTGGTTTGTGCTTTAAAAAGATTCACAGTTTTTACATTCACATGAACCATCGGAATTAAGTAAACAGACTCAGTCAGCATCTCCAAGCCATCAGATTCTTCTTCTGGTTCTTCTTCCCTTCCTGTGACATTTAGAAAAATATTTATGTGCTATCATCATCAATCAATGTGGAATGAAGCTTCAACAGATGTTATACTTTTCAAACATGGATGTTTTATGCTAAATTTTGATGGAGTTCAGGGGTTTAGATTATAAGATTGAGTGCATTATTTGCTAGATGGTTTAACTTATGAGGCTTTTAGTTCATGATTTTAGTGACGAAGTAATTTCCAGTTTGAGATTGGATTTGGCGATTTGGGTTTTGGGGATAAACTTTTATGGTGTTTCAACTTTTAAGTTAGATGTTATGCATGTATAGCTGTGTTCGAACTTGATTCTGTCTGACTTTTCATTTTCTGAGGGAATAGATTCATTTTAACTGTCAGCTTGATTGTCTTTCCGTGTTTGAAAACAATAGTTTTTCTTTTAATCATTTTTTCCAATGTTATGGAGTGTAGGGATGATTTGGACCAAATCATGTGCTACTGGTGTGTGTTGTGGCATAATTCTTGCTTGCTTGTAATTATTGTATTTCTTAAAATTGCTCTGGTTCTTGGTTGCTGGAAAATAATGCAAATCTAGGCCTTTGTTTTCACAGATATTTTATTTTCACAATAACATTTACCCCATATTATTTAGTTGGTTTAGTATTTTTAGCTTCTCCAGTTACTTCTAGCCAGTATATTACTTTGCACCCAAATTATTTGTACTGAAGAGTCATAAATTAACCCTAGGCCTATTGGGCCTAGGATTAGGTTAATTGGAGATTAAACCACCGCCTAAACCTATTCCGCTAGGGTTTCAGGAAACAGGTAACACCACCTCTATATAAAGAGGTAGTGCCTCTCTCATGATTCATATCTTCTCTACCTTCTACACACGAAACACATACTTCTCTCTCTCTATTCTCTATTCTCTTATTGACTTAAGCATCGGAGAGTCTACCATCGGAAGACACCCGAAGCTCTGTCTTGCAGGTTTTAGGCCGTTCGCCGCCACCTAGATCATCGTCGTGCCCGTCCTGAGCACCGTGCAGCTTCCATGCTTCGTCAAGTGGCACGCCCAGTGGGACCGATTTTTTTGGTCCTTACAGCCAAATAAATTTCTTGAAATGAAGCTGAAATTTATTGGTGCTTCATGAATCATGATGTAAATGATGATGATGTTGTCGGGTTCAGCGTCGACTTCTTCTTCTCGACGTCTAGTTCGACTAGTTCCCTGTCGACGTACACGCCAACCTTCTCCCGCCGACAAAAAGGCTGACGAAGACGTTGTCGACTTTTATATTAACTCCCTTAACCTCAAAGCAAGGGGCAATTTTGAATATTGAAGTTTCGAGAGATACATCTCCTCGAAGGGGCAACCATCCTCGAGCACCGTACTACTACTCAAAGCGTTCGAGAAGATGTATCTCGACTTTTATCTACTCAATAACTACATTCTCGTAATCGAGGTAACACCTTCTCGGGTAGTCAATTTCTCTCGAGATCGAGGTACTTCTCAAACCTTTTCTAATATGCTTCTCGAATCTAAGTTTATCACCTACTGATATCATTAGCATATTACTACTATCATATCACAATATCTTTTTTAAGTATGATCAAAGGAATATTTCAAGGAACCAAACCTCTAGGAAAAATTTCCATCACCCTGCAATGAGGAAAATCACCTCGGGGCTGCCTTCAATGAAGAAAACGTACTCGAGGCACAAATTGGGAAAACCCTAGGGACAAGGAACTTGAGGGATCATCCAAACATCCTCTGCTAGACTGATATTCTTCACGAGCATCTTACACTACTTGTCATTATTATATAATATTGCATCTCGATGATCCAAACACTCGCGGTCCACCGCCAAACAAAAATACTCACGGACCACCGCGCAAACAAAGACACTCGCGGTCCATCGCGCAAACAAGGACACTCGCGGACCACCGTCCAAACAAAGATACTCGCGTACCATCGCGCAAACAAGGACACTCGCGGTCCACCGCACAAATAAGGACACTCGCGGTCCACCGGGCAAACAAGGACACTCGCGGTCCACCGTGCAAACAAGGATACTCGCAGTCCACCGCGCAAATAAGGAACTCTCTAACAATAAGACCTCATCAAGGCATTCTATTCTCCTTATCTTGTATAGGTGATACCCGAGAACAAAAGAGTTCGAGAACTGGGGCAACACCATGAAACTCGAGAAGACATCAACATTCGTAGCAACCCATATTCTTCTCATCAAGTCTCGAGAATTTGGCTTGCTAGGGGCACTTGACGAGTCATAAATTAACACTAGGCCTATTGGGCCTAGGATTAGGTTTTACTTGAAGATTAAGCCCACCGCCTAAACCTATTCCGCTAGAGTTTCAGGAAACAGGTAACACCACCTCTATATAAAGAGGTGGTCCCTCTCTCATAATTCATATCTTCTCTACCTTCTACACACGAAACACATACTTCTCTCTCTCTCTATTCTCTATTCTCTTATTGACTTAAGCGTCGGAGAGTCTACCCTCGGGAGACACCCGAGGCTCTGTCTTGCAGGTTTTAGGCCGTTCGCCGCCACCTAGATCATCGTCGCACCCGTCCTGAGCACCTTGCAGATTCCATGCTTCGTCATGTACATTAGTTAGATTTGTTTTGCTATGATGGAATTGGGTTTTCCACTGCATTTTCCAATCTGGGATTTTCCGTTCTTTTTATTTGAACAAAAATTTGATTTATTAAAGTAAGCTTATGATCTTTTTCTTGGTGCTACTGCTTGCGTTTGAAACCTACTCTTTGTAGGTGAATATAAGCTGTCATAGGGATAAAAAAAGATCTGTACAAGAGGATTGTAGTATGCCCGGATGAGCATAACTGATGTTATTGGCAATGGAAGGACAAGGATTCTTTATCGGCTTCTATGAATAGCAATGGATTCACCCTTCTTCTCTTGGGTTAGAAGAACGAAAAAAAGCTCATGAGAGTGGCTCCATGCAATAAGTACCACTTAGTACACAAAAGAACCAATATATAACTCCACCTGACTTTTGGAAAGAAAACATTATCCTTGCATGCGCCTCTTTTGTGTGCTTTAGCCACGCTGCCACCGAACGTGAGAGCCTTCTCCCTTTAAAGCCGGTGCTTAAAGAGGTCAAAGCTAAAGCGGCTAAAGGGAGACCTTGACACATGGGGCTAAAAAAGAGTGTAGAGAAGTGAACTTGCAACATGTGGTCTTTGATCCAACCTGCCCTTATACAGTTAAATTGAGATAAGGAAATGTGTTGCTATGTTGGATTTATCTAGACTCTTGATATTTCTGAGCTTTGGATTTGAGTTCTTTCAGACATTTCTTGATATTTTTTAATCAAGCCAAATTTCAAATGTCACTTAGTTCTTAAGATTACTCAGTAAATAGTATGACCCCCACTCACCTCGAAGCTACCCTCCCTTCATTTTTACACTCCCAGCCGCCCAACCTCCTCACCATCAACACGTGATTATGCCCTATACCAAAATAGCACAACGATTAGGAAATTACTAACTGAATTTTAATTTATATTCGGATCTAAACAAAAGCTACCAGATGCTACAAAGAGCATAGTAGATTCTATGTAAATGGTGACCAAGTTAACACTTTTTGTGCACACTTTCCTAAAAGAATTTTTACGAAAATGAAGACCAAGTTAAGATTTTTTGTGCCGACTTTCCTGAAAGAATTAAGTGATGTTTATAGATGTATATTTGCATTATGGGTGATCGAGATTCCGCATTGGAGATGAAAAAGTTGCTGGATTCTTAGCTGTTAAAATGGCATGAAAGAATACATTCGTTGGCACTACTAAGTGTAAAGAGAAAAATTCAAAAAAAAAAGTGAATTATACCAAAATTCATATAAAATAACAAAGCAAAAGAATGTTTATGTGCACTGATCGCGCAACGCGCGACACGTAAAAGACTAGTCTTTAATTAACTTATCCATTGACAAAAATATTTTATTTAAAATGTGAGGGTGGGACTATTTTTTTTACCTTAAAGAATATCATTTACCTATTTTTTTTCTTCATTAATATCTTTCTAGACACTTTCGCAAATGTCAAATCTATCTTGCTCATTTTTTTTTCGAATTAAAGTTAGATTTTTTAGCCCCGCTACATCAACCCATCACCATAGTATTTTAACTCAATTCCATATTTGAAGCTAAATTATAGAAGTTTCAGGCTGGCCTAACTTCTTTAATTATTTTAATAAATTATTAATATAAAATTCATTTTCAGTTGCGTTTTTTTTTTAGGAGGAAGAGATCCGTCTATCGGATTTGCAGGGATTTGGAGAAATCAATATAGGGTTTGGATTTTTTTCAGTTGCGTTTTTTTTTTTTTTGGTTTTTATTGTTTTGTTTGTGCATTTTTATTTCTAGAAAATTATGAAAATGCCACATAGGATAAAATCCTATGTGGCATGTGCTCCTTAACTTTAGATTTCTCTCTCTGGTTTTTGCATTAGTATACTATATATAGTATATATAGATTAATTTGAAAAAAATCGTTTCCAATCACAAATAAAAAAAAAATATTAACCAGGATAGGTTTCGACTAGGGTTTTTATTTGCTTATTATCAGAAGCTATAGTCCTATGTTGTTACTTTGGCAGGGTAAGTTAATTAATCATCGTCGGAGTACCCGAAATTGAAACTCTGGCCGGACCAGTTTCGCTCTTTAATTCGTCACCTTATTATGAAATTGAGAAAAAGAAGAAGTAGGGCGGATTCGGGGCAAGTACTTCTGGCTGATCCACTTCCGGATGATATAATCTTCAAGGTTCTCTCATTGCTTCCAGCAAAGTCCTTAATGCGATTTAAAACTGTTTGCAAATCATGGGGTGCCCTGATTTCCGATCCCTCTCTCGCTGAAACCCATCGCATCAATTCTGAGTCCACAACTGATCGTCCTGAATCCTCCCATCTACTGATTCATCTCGCCATGAAGCACGGTTCACATGTAGAAGTTCAGGCCATCCTTCCGGCAACCCTAAACGGAAAAGCGTCTACTAAACTTCCTACACACAACTTCCATGCATTATCCGGCAACGGAGGAGAAGAGGTATGTTGTTCAAACATCGTCAACGGTCTAGTTTGTTTATGGGTCTCAAACCGCAACCAATTTGAATTGCTCAATCTCACCACACGAGAACGGATGACCCTCCCGAGAGGAGAAATCCCTCGAAAGTTTTGGTATCCATCCTGTTTCTTAGGGTTTTATCCAGTTCTTAAGCAGTATAAAATACTTTATGTTGGTCTTGAGAGAAAGCTTTTCATAATCACATTAAGCATCGACAACAGTAGTAATACTAGGTCTAGTACTATGTCGTCGTGGTGGAGGGAAGTTGCAAGTTTACCGCTGTTTGATGATATGGTTAATACATGTGTTTGTGTTGAGGGTGCGATATTTTGGATGAAAAAAGTATCATCCCAAACTGGCCGTAAGATAGTTGTGCAATATTTTGACCTTGGAGACGAAAAGTTCAAGTTACTTCCAATTCCTGATGAAGTAGAAACAAACTTCAACACTGTAGAAGCAACACAGATTGGAGGCAAATTCACGATGGCTGTTATCAATTATAGACTTTTTGAAAGCTTTAAAATAACAATGTGGAAATTGATCAACAAGTATGATGATGATGATGCTGATCAGCTGCTCTGGGATAAGTCGTTTTTAAGCATTGGTGAGTTGCCGAGACAGTTGACGGCTCGACGAAAGTTTAGCATTATTGGAGCTCGACAAAAGTTTAGCATTATTGGAGGCAATAATGATAAGCTCCTCATTATAACATCAAAACACTTGCAAACGGGGCCTTCGGACTCGTCTTGGGACACTTTGATCTTTTGGGATATGGGAAAGAAGGAGTACAAAACTGTGGAATTGGTGTCTAAGAATGGTTACTCTTCTCCTAATAAAGCACTTGGTAAGTATCGGCTTTCAGGGTTTACTGTTGCTGCTGTTACGTATCATGTGGATAACATTCTTCCTTTGAAACACATCCTCAATCTTCCAACTGAGCAACCTAAACAACCGAGCTAGCTAGCTACTTAGTTAATTAAGGTTATAAGGTAATCTCTGTTTCACAATGATTGTCCGGTACTTGAATTTTCATTTTTAGTATGAATTGTACTAAAAATAAAATTATAACCGAACAATTGTTTTGGAACGAAAAACATATATTGCTTATAGTTAAATGATTAAGTTTTTTTTTTTAAGTTCGATTTTTACTTGTTTATTTTCTTAACATAGTTTTTGGTTCTGATTAGAATTGGGAAGGGCTATTGGAAACTTGTTCCCCAGCTTTCTTAATTTACTCTCAGAAGTGCTTCAGAATTTGGGGCAGTAAGTAGACTTGCTGTCATGTTAATGGGTAGATTGGCCGAACCTTAATGGAATTTATAGCCCTGATTTCTTTGTTCTAAAATAAGAATCTTGTCTTGTTTATAGCACTAATATTAATTCATACTTTTATTCTGGAACATGAAGAGTTCCTCCGTTGTTTGTCACGTTAATTAATTGAGCACTTTAAAGTTTAAAGTTGCAGTGTAATGTTCAAATTTTGATGCTTGAGCCATTGTTTTATTCAACTTTTTGTCTAACGATAGAAGTTGTTCGAAGAAACTACAATAATTGTTGTGGGCTTGTAGCATACCTTTGCCACAATTAAGGTCGATCCATTATCAACAGTTAGGTTTTATGGTTATGAGAGCGGATTATCCCACTTGCTTATGTGTTTCACGAATAGCCGGATTTATCAAACGGTTTTTTTTAAGATTTTAGTGAAGGAATTTTTTTTAAAAAAAAAATTTAACAGCGAATAAATCATAATTGTCCATACTTATATCTTTTTTTTTAGGGCTACAACGTAGTTCAGATTCAGCTAGCTCATTCCCTATAAATTTATTTATCAATTTTTGTCCACTTATATCGTCATTTTTTTTATAATTATTAGATAAGTGTAGTATTATTGTGAGACAAGTTGAATATAAAACATAACACTAAAATTTCTCCTTCTTTCTTTCTTCTTTTCTCATTGGTTTGCACTTTGTACAAAATGATGTGCTATGATGAATCAACAATACTGGGGGGACATGCCAGAACTTGCTTTTTAAGATTTTCAATGATCATCACCAATTTTGTGTTGAGTCGATTGACGAAGCACTTTGGCAACCATCCTGCTGGGTCCAACTGTAATGCAAAATTCAAACACCAAAAAAAAAAAACACAAACAATTATTGTAATGCAATAATGTTCGATTTGAATACTTAATTTGGCGGTAGATTTATCAATTATTGGCATTTCGTTATTTTTTTTGAAAAAAAAAAATCCATTGTATTATTTATATTATTATTTTTACTAAAAACAAGGGTAAAATTGTAATGTGCTCTACAATTTTATTTATTTATTTTTTGGTTGTTGGTGAAGACTAATTCTGTGAAGCATAGTGGACCAGATAGGGGTTTAAGCTTTGATTAATCTACCAAATTAATTTTCTTTCCCTTTCCCCCCTTTTTCAACTAGATTGGTTGAATCCACAACTAAAACTTGACCAAATCGTCTCTACATTAATATTCCTTTATGTTGTTAGTCTGAAAGAAGATATAAAAAAAAAAAAAAATAGGAATCAAATGAAATTGTTTAAGAAATTTATTTACCTGAACTACGTAAGTAACCATGCAAGAATCATTATCAAGTTTCTCCACAACCCATCCGGACTGCAACAACAGAGCTCTGATGGAGTTATTTTGCTTAGGATGCAATCCTGATGCTATTTCTTTCGGAAGGGAAGCCACTGCTACAACCTATTCACATACACACACAGTAAGAGAAGAGTCTCTTGGTCACTAACATTCGATCGGTTTGAACTTTATAACTCCTTAAACGATCAAGATCCGATGATACTAATCATAAGCTGTTTCAGGGCTAATCTTGTAACAAATTTGAACCAAAAAAAAAAAAAGGAACTTTGTTTGAATATTGATACTTACAAGGGTGCCATCGTCCATAGTTTCACGTCTCTCATATACAATAAATTCTCTGTTTCTGAAGAGTGGCTTTGCACAATCTCCAAACTTGAGCCGAATGATGCTGAAATTCTCTTCCAACTCTTTTATGTATCTTGCTTCTACCAAATCAGAATCCCATTGCTGTATAACCATTATTTATATACAAAGTTAAAATCTTCATGTGTTGTGAAACACCACCAGAGGAACTGACCAAAAAAAGAATCGAGAAATGAAGTGTCTTCAAAAAGAAAAAATTTGAATCTTTTTCATCACCTTTGCAGCATCAATGGCATTAGCCACGGTGATGAACTGCTGGGGAGAGACAGATTTAAGCAGCCAACGACTGCGAAACGTGTGCAAGGATCCCGACCGGCGTTTAGAAATCTCCACACCATTGTCCATTCCTAATACTTTCCAGCCATTTTCAAGACCATTTCCAGCTTTGCTAGAGTCTGATGCTGATAATAACTCCTGAATGCAATTCTCACTCGCATAAAACACGTATCTTCTCAGCGAATCCTCGCTGATTGACCTGTATACATATCCAAATTGATCATTGCATTCAAAAGAACAAACATTTATCCTCAAGAATCAAAAAGGTATATAAATGCATGATCACTAAAGTAACATGAACAGGGGAGAAATGAATAATTGATCAATTACCAGGATCTGCTGCAAGAAACAGGACTATTGCTCATTTTTTTTCTCGTGTTTCTTGTACTGCAGGGAGCTAGAATGAGGGGTTGATATAAATGAGAAAAGAGATTGCGGGTTGAAGGGGTTATAAGGTACAGAAAAACAGGACAAGTACTATAAAAAACCGTCCTAGATTAATGTCTTTTGGCAAGGAAGATGGAGACGTGGTTGCAGAAGCTAAAATAATGAGAAGTGGGGCGATGAAATTGATGCACATGGAATGACAGAAGAACCTCCATGATTAAAACTCCATGTCTTTATCCCTCCATTTTTTCTTTCTTTCTTTCTTTTCTCTCTCTCATGGGCAAGTGAACAAACACTCCATGTGCATCAATCTTCTCCCAACTTTCTCTTTCAAAAACGGAAAAAAAAAAAAAGAAAAGAAAAAGAATATTTTTTTTTAAACAACGTAGTTTAAAGGGAAAGGGAAGGTAAAGGAAAAGGACTAACAACTAAACTCCACTCTCCTAGACTAATATATTTGCTTAGAACCCTCATTTATAATCTAGCTAATCTGCCTGTTCATGGGTGACAATGAAAGCACAGACCCTTGATTTTGGTCCCCAATCACGTGCTTTCAAAAGGGTCAAAGTAACTAACTTACAGTTTTTTTTTATTGGTCAGTTTGCTTTTGCTTATTCAGTTACAGGACAGCCCAGATCTTTGTTCTTGGGTATGGAAAATTTCACTGTTCAAATGGATGAGTTATTTTATTCTGCAGTTTCGTGAATCGAGTTTTTGGACCTATGCTGCTGATTCTCATCCGGGTTGTCTTTGTTATGGAATCCAAAGACACAGTCCTTGTGATTCAGTAACAATCAAATTCACTTTTTTAAAAAGAGTATTACTGCCAACACATTTCTCTATATAAGTTCGGGATCTTGGATGGATGATAGATAATCAAGTTGATTTTGATACTAATTACTTATGTGATCTGATCAAAGATATCAATTATCAAGAGTACACTGATTTTAATAGCAGAAAAGAACAGAAACTAGGAACTGATTGGCTATATTACAATAGCAAAAAGTAAGTTAGAATGATGCTGTTTACTGGAACCTTTTTAGCTGATGGAGTTGGAATAATTAATCTTGCTGTCCCAGGAAGCCTTTTTCTTTAAGGCTACCCACCGTGTCACGGACAGCATCTTCCACGGGCGTAAAAACTACTCCCAAGTTGATTAATCTCTTTGCAGCATCTTCACAAGCTACCAAACCTGGTTGAGTTTCACCTTCAAACCTGCATTTAATAAAATGGCGGTCTTGATAAGTAAACCAAAAAGGAATAAATGTAAATCGAGAAGGTCTTCTACGGTAGGGGTTTCCTGCATCATCAGTAACATGATGCATCTGTTGATCCACTTTCAAGTGGGTTGACAAAATTCAATATACATGAAAGTGCTAAACAAACGTATGGTAGACCGGCAATGCCACTTCTAGATGATATAATGATCACTTGGCTGAATTTGAATGTGTAAATAGGAAGCCAGGGCCAAGGTAATGATACAAAAGTATGTGCATTCGGTAAAATCGAATTGCTTGCAACTTTTGTCAATCAGGTAAAGTTAACCTCTGGGCCAGGTTAAAACTAAAGCTGGCTTTTGTGCTATTAAGGATAAGTTAAACAAGATTAGATAGAACCTAAAGTTGAAACTGGGGCCATCATGTCATGATTTTACATGAGGTATAATCATGATACCTGGTGGCCAGTGAAGCTTCCACCCTGGTGGACTAAAACCACTACAATGTACCATCATGAGAACATGGTTGACAATTTGACATAAGGAAGATCAACTAACCAAAATGTAGAAAAATCTAACTCATCATAATTTAGCTGTGAGAATTTCCGCATTCTATGATCCATATTCACTTGTTTCATTAGCTCTGGGTTCTATTGATATTGCCATTTTTGAAAATTTTAATATATCTTGGTAGCAGGAATGTCCCCGAGCAACAATGTCCCCTATGTCGAACTAACAGCTAACAAACATTCCGAAGGAAGAAACTTGATTGTTAATGGTTACTGCATAACTCTAGTTTGCAAAAACAGAATCACAAGAAAAAGCACTTATCACTGAAGAAGAAGAAAGGTTGATGATCCATTCTTAATGCCATACTAAAAATGCCACATGAGAAGAATGGACTGACCTGTGAATAGGAAATTCAGGAAAGAGTTTTGAGACTCTCTGTGCAAAATCCCCAAACTGGTAGCTTCCATTAGTACAAAGATATCTTCCAGAAGCATCAGGAGTCTCAAAGAGTCGAACTTGTGCCTCGGCCACGTCTTTGACATGCACAGCTCCCAACCAATAATTCTCTTGTGTATTTTTTGATCCCTGCAGCAGCTGTTGCAGAACAGCACAGCTTGCATTTAAGTTAGGTTGCAAAAGTTGGCCAAGACATGTCACTGGGTTAATTGCAACTATATCCAATTTGTTCTTCTCTGCAAATTCCCATGCAGCTTTTTCAGCCAGTGTTTTCGATACTGCATACCATGCCTGTTGAAAAATATACTAAGAAAAATAAGTATGAGAACATTTTATTAAGTCCCTGCACAATGATCATTGAACTACATTCGAGAGTTATAGTGTAACCTTACCAACGTACATGAGATATGGCACCTCGTACAAATTTATGAGTATGCTTCAAAAGTCATAATGTCATGAAAGTACCTTGATGGCATTCACCCTTAACCACAGACTGAATTCAGGAATCTTGATGGAACATTTTACTATAACCGATGATAACTAATCATATGAATACATTCCAACATTCTCTAAAGTATGCACTCTAGTAAAAATGAAAGGTCCTCTTCTACAAAATGGAAACACATGATTTATGATGATCTTCAATGATTAACTAGAAACTCCTACTAATGACTGTATAATCTTGGTTTAGGATGATTTTACACTTCATATATGATAAATAGAGCATTGAATCATTGTTCCAACTCTATTCTCAATGATGATTAAAAGTGTACAACACTTTAGTTCATGTGAGTCCCAAATTAATGTTCTTCTGATAAAATGTGAGAATATGGAATTTTGACTTTTTGGTCCTTACTCTATGATAAGTATGTGGATGTAGCATCACGACATGAAACAGTTAAAGCTTTACTTACTCATTCTCAGTACACATTTCAAAAAAAAAAAAAAAAAAACTCAATCTCAGAAACACTAGCACATGAACTTTCATCCCTATTGATAATGCTAACAATTGGATTTTGTCTTCCACTCTATACAACTATCCAATATTCCACAAAACCTCACATGTGAATCAAAAACAAAAGGTAAATATTCCCAACTAAGCAGTCCCGTTCATATACCATATTCTCTCAGCATTGAAACTCACACAAATTTACTGGAGAGAGTATTCTGAAGTTAATGCTAACAATTGGATTTTGTCTTCCACTCCATGTATACAATCTTCCACCAAGCCTTACATGTGAAACAAAGAGAAAAGGTAAATAAATATTCCCAATTAAGCAGTCCAGACCGTCCACCATATTCCCTTAGTATTGAAACTCACATCTTCATGTCCACTTGAGATAGCCAATTAGAAAAATTGTTCTACACGAGTTTGTTCTGAAGTTATTATCAATGAGGCCGTGTATTTCAATGGACTCAACAAAGAAACAGTTCGCTACGTGCAATGCAAAAATTAGCTTTCTTCCTAAAGATTTGTTCACATTCAAAACATATACGTCTTCAAAAATCAATCAGACCCAAACGCCGAAAAATGACATTAAATCCAGAAATCAAAAAGTCTAATTTCAATCAATTATCTTCTAAAACCACCAATATTAAAACATTCTCACTAATATCTTCTTTCATAAAAAGTTAATTAAAGATCATCGTCTCTTTAAAGTAGTACAATATAATCAAGAATAACAGACCTTGCGAGAGATGCAGTAATCAAGATCAGTCCATGACGTTTCATCAAACACCTTGTCTATAGGCCAACTCGGGTTCGGCAACATCGCCGAGACGGATGATGTCAGCACGACCCTCCTGACGTTGAACTTCTTGGCGGCGGCGAGTACATTCAGAGTGCCCTGAACCGCCGGTTCCACCAGCTCCTTCTGCGGGTCAACCGGGTCCTCCAGCGTGCAAGGGGACGCCACGTGGAAGACTCCGCCGCCGGCACATCCCTCGATTGCTTTGGACACAGCATCAGCGTCCAATAGGTTGGCCTCGTGCACCACCACCGCCGCCAGTCCGGCGCGGGGAAGAGATAAGATGTGAGATGGGTCGGAGCCCGGGAAAATGGAAGCGTGGATCGTCGTGTAGCCGCGTTCTAAGAGGGTTTTGACAATCCATGACCCGATGAATCCATTTGCTCCGGTAACGCACACGGGTTCTTTGGTGTTAGTCAATTGTGGTTGAATTTCGGTCATTTCTGATCAGTTTATGCTGCTGCTGCTTAAGCTTTTCGGCCTTTATGATTCTGATAAGTAATAAGAAAGCTAATTGAACATATCTAATTGGTGATTTGCAGTTTGTTGATTTGGAATTTGGATAATGGATTTTGTCCAGTTTAGAGGATTAGTGATAAGTGTCCGATGATTATAGCTTAAGAAAAGTTTCAGTTAATTTTAACGTTATCAGCTTATCTTTCTAGTTTTCTATCTTATCCGAGAAAATCAGAAAAGCAGTTAGAGATTTTGAAAAAACGGTTAAGAGACGGGATACTTGCTGAGTGGACCTTGACTATGTGCTACTGTGCGGACGTACATTATATTCACCTTCTTCATTCATCAGTTAATAAAATGGTTCAAAAAATAATAATCAGAATAAAACTCACACGGTAAAATTTATGATTGAATGCCAGATTGAACATTACGCATCCATGAGACTTCTAACGATAATATACGAATCTTCCTCGAATAATTGAGAGAACTTTATATCTTGAATCGCACTGAATCAAGTGAAAAAGAAATAAGAAAGGAGGAAGCAAAATGGAATAAGTTAGTATATAAGGCAAGACATGAAGTTGCAAAATCATAGACGCCAACTCCTAATGAGAAATTGCAGTAAACAACATGCATGCAAGATAAAAGAGAAATACTCTGTTACATCTTGTATAACATCGATTATTCATTGACAAAACCACTTTTCAATTCATTTTATGCAGTTACATTTATATACAATCACTAAAGTTTTATTTGGACAACCTTCCATTTTACATTTTCACTCATTTTATCACTTAAATAAAAAATTCAATGGAAAAGAAAACATCATCCAAACAATTTTCTGACTTATATTTTAAATTCCAACTTGAAACATTTTTTGTTAGTGTAATGACCATGTTAGAACTACAAATAGTTCAGTGACAAATTTGGCAGGATTCTGTTGTTGAGTGATTGTTTTTTGAAAAGTTCTTTTTTGCAGTGACTATAATTGACAATATTTAATTGTTTAGTAATGACTCGTACTTGATATTTTAAAATGTAGTTCAAAATACTTTTTTTCAAAACCAACATGCAAACAACATTTTTATTTCCCATTTCGTTTTTAATTTGGAACACTTTCCACTTTTAAGTGGCAAAATGAAATGTAAATTAACGTCCAAATAAGCACTTAATTTCAGTATACTTATTAGTTTTGCTTTGGAACTAGATGAGAAAAGAAAACCTTCCCAATGGACGCTCAGCGATGAAGATGATGATTTGCTGCTGCTAGCTTCCAGACTTGCAATCTACCTCTTTCAACATGCTCTAATTTGAATTTTTATTTTTAGTTTGAATTATATTAAAAGTAAATTCAAACAATAAAACTATTTTGAAACCAAGAGAATGTATCATATTATATTAGTACTTATATGATTCAAATTTCTTAATAATTTGACCAGAAGCTCTTTGTGTAAAAGAGTTGAACAGTTGATGAGCACTATACAATTCTTGGATTTATAAGTCAAAATAATATTTTAAACGAGAAGTGGAATTTGTCACCTCGTTAAGCCAGGCTGATCGCCGTTAAATCTTTTCAGCTACTCAATCTAATAGTACTAGTATTTACCCCCAAATCCAATTCCCCATTATAGCTTATACTAAATTTAGTAATAATTTAAAAAGGAAAGAATGAGGAAGAGGACTAAAGGACTTACCTCTTTGGCGCTGTAAATTGAAACGGGTGGCTAACTGCTAGCCACGACTGCAAGAGCTATTCGGGCAAGGCAGCGCAGAACAAAGTGTTCCAAAGCTCAAAATCTCCATGTTATACTTCCATCTTGCAGAGATAATCGAGGAATTAGATCAAATTCTTAAGGGGTTTTCTGATTCAGAGCATTTCGTTTGCACAATTTTCCGCGCATGATTATTCCCAAAAAAAAATTGTGCTGAAGTAAAGGATGATTGAGCAGAAATGGGGTGCTTGAGGCTCGTGAAATAGTACTTTTTGGACCCATGAAAGTTGCACCATCTTTTGTATTAAGAACTTCACATTCTTCATCAACATATAATGGATGTGTTGGTGGTGGTGGCTCTGGTGGATTATGCCATTGCAGTTATTCTTCCATTATTATGGCCAAAAAGGGTAAAAACCCTCAGCCCTCTTCTTCTCCCAAGGTAAATTTTTACGTCTTCTTAAGTTCATCAGCCATTCATACATTATGACTGCAAGTTTCGTGCCTAATTTTGCCAAAAAGATTGCATTTTGATGAGCTTGAGTATACGGTTTTGGTTCAGCGGTTGATTAAATTTATGAAACCGAAAGTTTACACTGGTATATGATATATGAATGGAAATATGTGTAGATAAAGAAGAAAAGGGGTGGTGTTTTGGGTACTTATGAAAATTCAACGACATGGCTCCATTTATTTAACTGCCCTGCATTGGTTCCCATCTTCTTCATTATTCCTGTTGACAAAGATACATTTTTTTCCCCTTTGGTTGGTGGTGATGTGAGAATGGATCAAGTTTAGTGGCTTTTTTAGTCTTCTCTGCAGTCAGTCAGAATATATTTTGTAGGAAGGATTTTTGTTGTCAAGTTTCTTGACTGAATCTGTGTCTCTTACATGCTTGCTCATGACAGGGAGCAGACCTCCCACCTCCTAGAATTACAACAAACTTGAAGCAGAATTTACAGTTTTTGAGATTGTGGAAGGTTAGTTTTCTTGTGTGATTCGGTATTCTAGACTCTTTATGGTTACACCCGCGTTAATCATCTTGATAAAATTGTACTACAGGAATTCCAAAAGAGAAAATCAGGCACACCAAAGCCTGCCACTAGTTATCGCAGAAAGAAGGTAGAAAAAGAGGAGATTCCGGAAGAAGAAGCACTCTATCGTGATCCAACTTTGACCCTTTACTAGTAATTCCTTTTTCAGGTCTTGTCTGGTATCGATTTTGTTTTGTCAGTGTCTGTCCTTTTTAGTGATTATTGATTGGAGCTTGTTGATGTTGCTTAACAGTACCAACCAAGGCTTTGATACAGCAGTTCCTGTTTTGCTTGTGGATGGCTATAATGTTTGTGGGTATTGGCCGAAGTTGAAGAAGCATTTCATGAATGGAAGACTTGATCTTGCTCGACAAAAACTTGTTGATGAACTCATTACATTCAGCACATTGAGAGGTCTGGGTTCTGCTTTCATCTAGTAATCTTGGGGCTCTCATTCTGCCATTATCTATGGCTTTTCACTCAACAGTAGTTTATCTGTTCTCTTTGAGAAGCATATCCAAAAGGGTTATGGTAAAGTTTATGTTTGTATAATCATATGATCCTCTCATCACCTGAGTTTCATACTTTCAAATATAAAGTCTTCTTGCAAAATGAAGAAATCTTAATACCTTATGTAAGTGCTTGTGCTTCAGTGGCATTGTCGAGCTGTCTTTCTACTTTACTAGGTTCCTGATGTCATTTCTTTCTTTTCTTCTTCTCTTTTTTTTGTTTTTCTTTTTTTCCCTCAATCATTATTTTTCAGTTGTATTAAACTCCTTTTGGATGCATCTGCAGAGGTAAAAGTGGTCGTTGTATTTGACGCCATGATGTCAGGTCTGCCAACACATAAAGAAAGTTTTGCTGGGTAACCCTTCCATTGCCATCTCTTGACGGTGATTGTGAGATCAGATTCTGGTTCTGAGTTTATTGTGCTGTTTTTAAATAATGTTTTGTGATTCTGTTCTTGGTTCTTTGATAATGCGATTAAGGGTAATATATGTCATATGTGACTTCAACTGTCATCCTCTGACATCAATATCTTTTAAGTCCTTATTTTGTTACCATTTGTCCATTTCTGCTGTGAAATATAATTCAAGTATGGTAATAGCCTGTATGTTTTTCTTAAATATACAGAAGTGTATTATTCTTAATGCTTGTACCTTCTCTGTATATGACTTTAAGCTTTGAAGTTGAATTAGCTATTTTACCATCATAACATCACTTTGATCATCCAAGTCTTGGTCATCATTGTATTTTCTGCTTTTGTGAAAGATGTGAAATGGTGCTGAAAGGAACTTCCATTTGATTTCTGAAGATACATCTGTTTTGAAATCCTTATTTAGCCTAGTTTGTGTATGTAAGATCATTAGTTCTTTGCTTGATGTATACGGTAGAAACTTTTGCCTTAATCCTAACAATTTGTAATATTGCAGAATAGATATCGTGTACTCCGGTGAAACCTGCGCTGACACTTGGATTGAAAAAGAGGTACATTTAATCTAACCATTTAAGCCAAGGTTATATTAGTCTCAGCGGGGAACATCTATTCTCTGAAGACTGCTTAGGATCGTATTTTGTTTCCTTCGTAGAAAAACCATGCTTCACTTTTATACCATATCCATGGAGTCGCTTAATATGTTTCTCACTGAATAGGTCGTGGCTCTGAGAGAAGATGGTTGCCCGAAAGTTTGGGTTGTCACCTCAGATCGTTGTCATCAGGATGCTGCACATGGTGCGGTATGTATTTCCCTGGACCTCGTTGTTCTGGCCTTCAAAACTATGTGGTTTGATGATGCTTTGAAGGCTGCTTCTTGAGCTAAAAGCATCCTTGTCTAGTGCAGATTCTTTTGTAGATTTCCCGTTGGTAGATTAGCTATTTCCTTTTAAGGGTTAACAGAGGTTATGAAAGTTAAGATAGTCAGGGAGGACTGAGGAGTGTACCCTTTCTTCTGATACACCCAATTTTTTCCGTCTCAAATAATTATGTTCGCAAAGTTCTGATTCTAGTGACAATTATCAACTTTCTTCCTAGCTGCCACTTTAAAGTTGGAACTCACTATGATGCATTTAGATTTTCGTCATTCTTCTGTGTTTTCTGAAGCTATAAAAAGGCTCTTTAGGTTCTTTGACATCGCGGATTAAGACCAAATCAAATGTCATTTTCAGGGAGCTTTTGTTTGGAGCTGCAAGGCTTTGGTCTCTGAGGTAACAGAAACACCTATTATTTGGTTATTGTGGTCCTTGTTCATAATGCTCTGCCTTCTTGTAATATTTAGAATATTGATTGATCTTTCATGGTTCCCTCAAGCACCTTGTTTAACTTTTGAGTGAAGTTTGTCATGCCTACCTTTTTATTAAGTTTTTAAGCAATGTGCATTAACTGAACATCCTCTCTTCTTTTGGATTGCAATGCTGCATAGTTGGTTTTAGTAAACTCTCTATTTAAACAATGATCAATGTTGTTCGCATGGATTTTAGGAGTTGAAATATGAAAAGGTTGGGTTTAACGGCAATGTTCCTGCCCCATCTTATATTTTTTAAAAATCTATAACTGATGCAGATAAAAACTTCACAGAAGGAAATGGAGATGATGCTCCAGGAACAAAGGTAAAGGCTTCCACCCTCAGAAATTACAATATATATATATATATATATATATATAAGTAGTCCATAGATATATATAAGTAGTCCATACTTAAATCAAAAAAAGAAAATCTACAATTTTAACAAAGCTAAGTACAAGCACAGTTTCACGGAACATCAGGACCTTTATGGAATAGCTATACTAAATAATGAATCTGAGGGAAGTTTCTGTATATCAGGCAACATCTTGCATCGTATCCCTATTGTGAAAACTCAAAACTGGGGCAGAAAGCTTTATTTCAGAAAAGGGGGGCTGATGAGCTTATTCTGATGTGATATAGAAGCATAAACCTGAAGGATGAGTCCATCTTTTACTATTAACCTGAATATCTGATTACACTGTATTCAATTCCAATATGTGAGGGATAGAGGCTAAATTGCTTTACGTGATCCTGGGGTAGCTAATATCTCTTTAATTTGATTGGGGGCTCCCAACATTGACGAGATAAAACTGCCATCTTTTAGAATGTCATCTAGTGTTCCACTGTAGTACCAAAACCACAACAGATCTACATGTTGGTTGGGCAACCTCAGCCAAAGTTTCACCGTAACCAAAATTTTCTGACTTCCTGCTTCTCTTCACTTATTTATTTGCCTTTTGCTGTTCGTGAGATCAAGATGGCATTCATGCTACTTGTTACTTTCTCATTGTAGTTTTTGACCTTTTGAATGGTGTGCAGATCCTCGTCAATGCAAGGGAAGCTGTTGAAGCATAATCTTGATTCGGAGGTAGTGGATGCACTCAAGGATCTCAGAAACAAGCTGTCTGAGAACGGGACAGGCATGTGACTAACGGAGCAAGGAAACGATATTCTTCAGTGCTCCCTGAAAAATCTAACTCACCCCCACATTCTTTCTGTTGTACATTAGTATCATATATTTGTTTGATTTGGATTCAATGCAGTGTAACAGAAAGCTAATTTAACAGTTTATTTGAATTCCTTTCAAATGTTGCTTGTTTAAAGCCTTCATGCGTTACTGGCATACCTTTGATATATTTATTATTGGGCTTAGTAGCTCCATTTGCACTGGGCTTTTTAAACTTTCGGTTTAATCACCCTAGTAGCCCAAAGAAATGCACTCTAGTATGAGTCGTGTGGTTTGTTAAACTAAATCAATACAATAACAAACTAAATCAGTATAGTTAACATAACTCGATGTTGTTGGTGGGAGTAAATACATTGTATTGAACAAGTACAAGTCTTTCACTACCTGTCAATGATCGAATTTGTGATACTATACGACTTTAATTCCATACCTTAATTGGGTCCGTTACTAACAATTTGTGACACTGTACGACTTCAATCCCGAAAACAAAGAAAATGACACGAATACAAAAGAATTGGATCCGTTTTGTAGACAAAAACTGCAGGAGGGTTTCAGAGATTATATATACATAAGAACCTGAATCAAAACCGTTAAGTTTGTTGGTAAGAAATTAAATAGGCAAATTTCAGACAAGAATGTCAGACTGGACTATTGGGGGTACTGCAGGGAGGAATCAGTGTCAACGTCTCCGAAAAACGTACGTATAATTTGGGTTGGGTTGGGATTGGGTTGGATTGGATTGATGAAGGGTTATTAAAAGGATTCACGAGGGCCGTTCCCACAGTTTGCCCTGCTCTCTGCCCTGCTTCAGTCAAATTGTCAGTTTCTGTCACATTTCTTTTTTTGGTACACATACAATTATGCTCTCTGCATTTTTCTTTAATTGTGCCAAATAGTACAGTTCTAAACTATACTCCTACGTGTGTTTCTGTGAGATGCCAAAACTCTAGGGCTCGTATTGCTTCGTTAGCCTTTCTCAATGTATCTCCCTACTTACATTTTATCGTTCTTAATAGTACAGTTTGTAAGACTCTAAAAAATAAATTCAAAATGTAAACAAAGAATTAAAAGGTGGTTCATAATATACAAGGTCTTTTTCAATTTATTAAATTTTCTTGTCTAGTTTTTTCTTTATTATTGTGCTTCTTTTACAGCTCTCCTATTTCAGTTATTTTCAAATTCAAAGGCCTAGATGATCGCATCAATACGATTCAATGTTAAATCCAAATTCATCAATAAGATTCAATGTTGAATCCAAATTCAAGATTAAGGGAGGTAAATGGAAGAATAAGGGTGTGTTCGGCAATATGTTCTTGGGATTCAATTGGCATTACAATATTTTGGGATTCAATTGACATTCAAGATATTTAATTCAATGCCAATTTATCCGTTCGGCAAAATCATGGAATTGGTCACAAATTCAATTAAGATTCCAAATTCTCTGTTTGTATAGTCTAGTAATTGGGTTGGTTTTGGCTTTTGCTTATTTTTTACAAAAATAAAGAAAAAAGAAAAAATTGATTTATTTTGAAATTATTTCAACTTTTAATTTTTGTTATGTTAAATAGTATCATTTCTAGAATAATATATTTTGTTACCATCTTTAAGGTGGCAAAGAGGAAATTCTTTAAATTTTTATTTTTAAAATTTATCAATTATTTATATATTCATTATAATGATCAATTTAGGTAGTTCCAACACTTTTCCATTAACATAAATATAAAATTTACAAAAATTGGTTACGTATATAGTAATTAATTTAGTTCAAGTGATTGTTTTGAAACCAAAAAAACTAAACTGATTATAAAATGAAGGGGCGGTATTCACCCAATTTTATATATCATGTAACAACTACCTAAACATTTTATATATTCTTATCAAACATAGAATCTAGTGACAATATTACTCCAACTAATGTTACTACCACTAAAACTAAAATACCACACAACGTTAAAGTCTTATCAAACAATAAACTTAAAACTAATAGTTTTATTGAACATAAATTAACAAAACCATTTCATCTACGCCTGTTTTGATAATCAATAAACATAGCTTGAGGTAATGCATCCCTAAATCTAGTCCACTCATGTGTAGATTGCACAAGTGTAATGCGATCAGAGTCTTCAACATTCGCACCACCTTGCATGTTTGGTTGATTCTGTTCTTCCTCATTCTGATCATCACTATTTGGATTATCTCGGTTAAGAATCTCATGATCAACTTCTTCCAGTAATGGATCATTAGGTTCTTCTACTTGAATAAGATTGTGAAGGATAACACAAACATTGATAATCTTCACAATTGTTTTGACATCATAAAAAGACGCTTCTCTCAAAATTTTCCATCGCTTTTTCAACACACTAAGTGGCATAGTCATACTATATGTTAGGATAATGGTATAAATACATGAGGCACTGTAAAACAAAAACAATAAATTAACTTCTTTTAACAACGCTTATAGAAAAAAAGTGAGGACCAAAATGCTGCAAATGATATGGAGAAGAATATTTCAAGTGGGATAGCTACCAAGATATTTAACTCGAATATGATTTGCAAGCCAGATTATATTTAACACACCAGCTGAGGAAAAGGCTTCTTGATGGAAGATACCTTACAGGATAAATATGTTTAGCTACGAGAAAATGTAACAATTAACCCTTCAATTATTCTATCATTGTTCAATTACCCACCAGAAAGTAAGGCACTGATATCAATTCAACTATGAACAATTTGAAAACTTAAACTCTGCCCAATAGTTATCTTCCACAAGATTTTCCTAACATAAAATGCTCATATAGCAGTATAACTGCAGTAATATTTTAGTGAACTGAAAAGTTCAAGTCAAGAAAGGGATTGCAACAACTCATTAAGTTAATGGTGAGAATAATAAAAAATTTTGGAACATCAGTCAAGAATTATTATTTCCTTTATCACCTGCATGAGTATTTCTAACCTACAGAACTGAGTTTTTATTACAAATAACAAAGATATCAAGTTAAGTGGAGATGGACTATACATAAGAGGACCTGAAGCAAATACCTCCATGTATAAAATCACTGATGAAATTAAGCACCACACAATTTTAAAATCACTGATGAAATAGTCACCTAAGTTGCAACATGTTGCTTCAGTGCATCATAATTTTCCAGCACAAGGCCAACAAATATCAATAGAGAGAAAAAAAGAAAAGGCAAGAAGTGAAGAAAATACCTTGGAAGTACCAGATGGTGGCACAACCAGAATATTCCAATCAATTTCATCAGCATACTTTTTCCGCTCACTGTAAACAGCCCTTGCACTGTTATATTTTGGCTGATATTCAGACACCAATCCTTTCGCCTACAGAATATTACACATCACAAGAAACGATAACTCCATGTAAGCTATCATGAAATGACAGAGGAAAACTTTATCCTAACAAGAGTGCCAACCAATAATACATAGGTCTTCCTATTTGACCAAAATAGTGGCCAAACTTCAGCATATTATACAAAGACTTCCTCAGATGTCTAACCGAATACAGAAGGAAAAAAAAAAAAAAAAAGGAGTAAACAGCCCCATTTCATCAACATAAATTAGGATCTGAAAATTACTAAGGCATGGCTAACTGAGTTTTCAAAATTTTTGTAGTCCCTCCAAATTTGCTCAATATGACTGGTGGGTGTAACAATAGCTTTTTGGTAAACTTTCCTAACAGCAGTCATCCTTTGTGTTTCTTCAATTGCAGTATGAACCTGCAGTATCATACCATAAGAGGATCAAATAAAGGCAAAGATGACAAAATGTTTGGCAATTGACAAAAGCTAAACTAATCAGGAGGCAATCTCTCACCGGCCAGGACTTCAAAAATACTATATACTCCATCCACAAAGGACCTGCTGCGATATCAGATCCTGTATCCAATGCTCTTATTAAGTTCTTATGAGCACCTTTATGATATAGTACGGTAAAATACATCTACAATATAATTTGATCAAAACATACAGATGCAATACAATCAAGTCAAGGAATCCACATACAGATGCAATACAATCAAGTCAAGGAATCCAGAAACATGATTGCAGATCCTCCAGCAAGAAAAATACTCCATCTATTTCTCTTGAATTAGTTAGGAATGACATGGGTCCATTGACCCACTGAGGTGTTAGTTAAATACCACACACAACTCAAAGGTAACATGATGCTATCAGATCTGGCAAGAAAGACATCAATTATGGTTTAAGAAGCAAGAATTATATCTGACATAAATTATCTACATCCTCGAAAATATACATCTACTGACTTAAAGTGTTTTGGGGACAGAATCAAAATTTTGCAATGATGAATTCAAACGCATGAACCAGAGAGGACACCTCCAAACAACAAACATCAAAAAATGAATTGAATCGAAAATTTTTTGCTTAGATCTATACCAAAACCTAATCTATCACCCAAACCATTGGAACCCAAAATTCAAAATGAAGAAAAGAAAAAGAAGGAGAAGAGGATCACATACAAGGTGGCCAATGCTGAATGGTGAAGATGAAACCGTCGGAAGCCGGAGAAAAAGGTCGAATTGCTTCAGTACAGGGTATTCCGGCAGTCCAATTCCTTGCTGCAAGTGCAACGTTTGTGGCGTTTCACGCAAGGCCGAGGATGATTTCCCAAAGATTTTTATCAAGGATTATTGGGCAAAGAATCTAGGTTCCAGTGAGGTTGACGTTGTCGGTGTTGGGCCGCGGTGGAGATGGAGAAATCATCCGCTCAGAGACTCGTCAATGACAGGAGAAGAAAAAAAAAGAATTAGGCCGTAAAATGGTAAAGGTAGGGAGATCCGGATAGCTTATAACCCGCTATTAACCCGGAAATGACCCGCGAACTAGTCAATTCCATAAGAGTTTGGAATCCCAAATAATAGCTTCTAAGTCCGGAATTAAAATTGTGGCATTGGAAGCCTTTTGGCATTGGGTTAATGCCAATGCCATCTTATTTTTTGGTAGCCGAACACCAGATTTGACATATTAGGGGTCCAAATTCCAAATCCAAGCCCCCAATACCATGCAAACAAACAGAGCCTAAGGATATTCTAAAAGAGACTTTGGAAGCATGTGTTGATTATATCATCAAATTACGGAGAAACACCCTCTTGACAATGGGGAGGGCAGCGTCTCGAACTTAGAGGAGGAGGAGGAAACTCCAGCCACCTCTGGATAAGCTTCCAAGGAACATCTTTGAATGAAGACATCCTTATCGGTTTGTATTTGGATGTGAATTTAGAGGCATAGTAGAGCATAATTTTGTTGGCACTGAGTCTCATTGGGATATAAGAGGTAGACATAGTTGTGGATTGTATTAGTGTTTTACCATGCCTATCGGTTAAAATTGTAATTCTAAACGTTAGCCTCCTCAGTATATATATAAGGCCTAGATGGACTTACGTTGGTTTGTTTTGTCTTTTTAGTATGTCTTTTTAGATATTTTTCGTATTAAGAATATAAAAAAGTGTATTACAAATGTAAAAAAGTATGTTAGGATGGGACAGTTAATAATATTTTAATTTAAAAACACCATCAAGAAAAAGTGTTTTTAGTTCCACGATTACATTTCATGAACTAGAGTACATAGTTGATCGATCTGATTCATTAACCTAATTATCAATTATCACTACCCATGTGAGAGGATACTTTCAGACACTGAACACATAATTAATACACCTAAGATTCTAAGAAAATAATCTTATAATGTATTGTGCCCACCAGCTCTTATTTTCCTTTTAAGGAAATGAATGAATCGGGAACAAAACATTGTTTTATATCCTATGATTTGAGATCCTTATACAATGACATTAATCTAGCACGTTAAGGACAACACGATGAAATTTAAGTGTCTAGATACAGAACACCACGAGTGTCCATATTCAAATTGTCCAACTTGATAATGAGGATAATTAAGGAGATTTTTTACGTTAAAATCAATATAGACAACACGATTACTAAGAATGACTAACTACTTGGAATATGGATCGATGTCAAGAGGATCAACTTGAATGTTTCACAATCTCATTGATAAGCTTTGGATAATCCTTGAAAACACTCACAAAAACACACTTTTCGACACTTCTCTCACTCTTTATTCGGTGATACTGGAGACCCCAAACTCCAAAAATAAATAAACTTACCACCACAATAATCTACAAATTATATCGAAAGATTTATTATTTAGTTTGAATTTCTATTTTTTAATTCAAATTATACTTTTAAAAGTAAAATTTTAAACTGGACAATAATTTTATGTTAGAGGAAGTATCATTCTAGTCGATTTCTACTCTTTACTTCTTCATGTATCTTTTTTTTAAATAAAATTATATCAATATTTTATCATGAGATTTATTGAAATTATACGTCTAATTCTTGTTTACGTGCTAGAAGATTCCAAACCGTCCAATTCTGAAATGGAACCACTTAATTTCTCTGGTATATCAAATTACCATCAATGCAGTGCCTTTATGCCTGCGTCCATTTGGGGTTGATCACAGTTTCACCGTCTAACTTTGAACACAACTCACTCTAGAACTAATTGGAGAGTTCTACTTACATGCATGTGCTCTTTTGCTTAGGAAATTTTCGTCTTTTTATTGTATTAAAAAAATAATATAAATGTTAGAAAAAAAATTTTCTAACGGAAAGAATATTTATAATTACTCATGTTCCTCAACAAGTGTATTATTTAGAACGAGCTGGACACCCATCAAATCATGAGAATTTATATATTCCCTCCGTCCCATAATTATTGTCCAGTTTGGATTTTTATTTCTAGTTCAAATTGTAGTAAAAATAAAATCTCAAACTGGACAATAATTTTGGGACAAAGGGAGTAAGATTTTTTTTTAAAAAAAATGACTCTTATTCTTAGACTAAGGTACTATGAAATATGGATGGACGTGATTAAGTTCACACCATTCATTGTAAATTTTTCCTCTAACTCTTATTTTTTATATTGTTATATTATTTAATTTTTTAATCCAATTTTTTATACTTCTGCTTGAAAAATGAACACGAGTTCAGTGTAGTACACATTTAATTTGTTGTTTGGCAATGAAGATTATTCCCTCAACTTTGGTCCCAGAATCTGGAATTGGAACCAGAATCATAATTACAACAGAAATCAGAGACATATACAAAAACAAAATTAAAACATTGCTTTTTCCGAAATTCCGAATGAGCATTGTTAAAGGATATTATCATTATTAACCTTTCCTCTGAAAAAGATAACTATGACAGCAGTTTTATTATTTCATTTCACCGATTTTGTCATCATTATTATTCTATATGAAAAAAAAACAGTTGAAATTAAAGGTCAGTGATACCAGCTGATATAGTATGGACGGTTCAGTAGTTGAAATGTCAGTCACTCTTTAGTACTCTTACTATCGTATGCGATGCCAAAAATGAAAAATCTTCTTGTTAACCAGAAAAAAAATAATTAAATAAATTCCAAGGGAAAATGAAATGAAAAACATTTTAAAATATATATATATATATATATATCCAACGTTTTAAATTAAAAACTTGATAACATATGTCTGACAGTCAACAGAAAGTCTTGTCAGTCAGAGAGTCAAAACACCGCATTCAGTTAAAGCTTTTGGAATGAAGAGGAGGAGGATGGACCATCAAATTGAGAGATTGGAGGAATCAAAAATCGTAAACTCATAATAACCATACATACAAAAATTAAATTGCTTAACGGTGATGTTGGCTCACCTGCTTGGTCCTACGCTATTACGTACCATTTCCATTAAATTGCAACGTTACAAATACAATACAATACTACTACTTATTTTTATTATAGGATCCATTTATCCGGCCCCCAATTGGGAAAACTCAGGTATCATCACATCCACCCCTCAGCCAATAAATCTCGTTTGCGGCAATGGAGCAGTTTATTTTGCATCCTCACATTCATGCGTAATTTTTCCGTTCCAAAATTATTGTCTACTTTTTTATTTTTATTTTTAATACAATTTATACTGAAATTATAAATTAAAATTGAATAATTATTTTAAAGTAAAAATTATACTAAAAGTGAAAGTTTAATCCGGACAAATATTTAGGGACATAAAAGTTTAGGACTTAACGAAATAACAAAAGATGGAATGAATTTTATGTCTTGTTCATTTTTGTCGTTTCTTACTACTTGTCCAAATTGCTAGGTCGACTTTAAATAAGACATTAATTAGTCTCGACGGGGTTTTTAAAAGTCGGTAGATAATTTCTTTCTATTTCTATCCGACACTTCTGATGATCAGGTGTGCTCGAATATATGAAATTAGGGTTTTTTTTTTCCATTTCTAGAAACATCCATTTCGAACTTTTTAGGTTTATTAGAGATATTATTATAAGTTTGTTCTTTAGATATAACAGGAAGCAGATTTAAACCCTGCACCATTTGATGTGTTGGAATCAGGTAACAATTTCATTCTAAAGCATGACTCCCATTGGCAAGTAAAAAATTTATATTTGTTCAACTAAAATAACAGGCGTTGAGTGTCTATTTCCTTCCAAATTACCTCCATAAAATTATAATATATATATATATATATATGAATGAAGTGGTACATATTGAAGCTTATCTCTTGAGGATAATCTTAAAACAACAAGTTAGTTAATTAATGAGGTAATAAAAATGAGTGAAGATGAAGAATTTCAGAAGGTAGCAAGTTGACAACATGGGGTGTGGAATATGGAGGCTGCAAAAATCACCAAAAAAATAGACGGCCGGCGGAAACGCCTCCAAAAAATAAATGAGGTGAGAAGGATGGCCGATGATACATCATTTTTCACAACTCATCATTGTCGACTTCGAAGACTCGATCATCATCTTCTTCTCGTTGTGATTGCAAATCAATCACCATAGATACTAGCTTATTAATTTATTAAAATAGGGTTTTTACAAAGTATCTCAGTGCACGCATGCGTGTATATGCCTTGTATCTACTACATTCATGCACGTCACAACATTTTTCTTTCCCTTTATTTATTACATCATGCGCATGTTTCTTTCACTAATATTTATAAATTTCTTTTATCATGTACTCAAGATAAGAAGGAACAAAATCCATATTTCTATGGTGATAAATATGTTGCTTTTTACCCAGATATAAACAAGCTATTAAAATGTTTATCAAAAGAGGAAAGAGTTTTGTCTTTTGAGAAGAAAGTACATACCTGGTTTAATTATGTATGAATTAGAAACAATAGTTTTAAACACTAGATACATGATATAGATATATATTCCTATAATAAAAGCGAGAGCCCCAGGAGGAACAGTATTTCGTCGTTGGAACACTTCTTACTGTCTTCTGGGGCATTTTTGTCATTTAAGTCATTATCATCCCAATTGAAATTTCTAGAGAATTCTGTTCTTTCCTTCCAGATTCCTCCTGCCTTCACATTTTCCAGTTAAAAAACTCTTCCAAACAAATGAACAACTTAGACATAAAAAATTTTCCGACAAGAGAGGCATCTAATACCATACTTAATCTTGCTAATTATGGTGTAAAATGATGTCGGTTTTTTAATCTTGAGATTTTGTTTGTTGATGTAGATATTTGTATCTTGATTTTGTACTTACGTAAGTACCTATTGAGAGAAATACACGAATCTTGAGAAATAATCTGCCAAGTATCATAGAATATATTTTTGGCTCGCTTTTGTTTCTTTTTTTTTTTTTAGCAGTAGGCAGATATAACCATTATTACGCAGAATTCAAGACTAATCTTGAATACATGCTTTTGAGAGTGCTCCTAGCTAGAATGAGAAGAGAATTGTGGTTTTCATAAAGCACTTCCTGGGCTAATCAAGTACTAAAAAGGAGAAGCTACTCAGAATGTTTTCATCAAGAATGCTAGGCTACCAAAACCAATTAAGTCAGGGATTTGTTGTGCAAGATAGTAAAATTTTTTGTTTTTGCTTTTTTTTTTTTGGTGGTCTATTTCTACTTTTTAGGGCAGTATGGGTTTGTAGAACAAACTCGAAGTAAAACGTGGAATCAATGCAAAAACATGTGTCCTCCTTAAATTTATTAGGGATAATTCTGTGATGTTGTATTTTAATACTTCAAATTGTATCAAAAAAACTCATTCTAAGAAACCATATACACACAGGTAGCCCGCGCGTGAGCGCGGGACAGAAAAACCTAGTGTATATATATATATATATATATATATATATATATATATAATATGCCCAAAAAAATGGATGTTAATATATCGAGGGAAGTACTCTAAATAATTTTTTTGTTAAATGGATTTTTGGTGTCGCTTTTTTAGTTTACACTAGTGTAGTATAGTTAAACACATGTTTTTACGACTTATAGTAACACTAGCAAATTGGGTAAGTCAACTGTAATGAGTTAGTTTAGTGCTATATGCTAAAAATGTTACAACATCGATCTTGCGTACTGTAATTAAATAGATCATAAATCGTTGTAAATTTTATATGTAGTTCGATTAAAAAAACGCACATGACTTTCGATCATATGTAGGAAAGCGGTAAAAGAAAAAGGTTCCCAAACTCCCTTTTGTACCCAAAAAAAAAAAAAAGAAAAAGGTTCCCAAAGCAAAAGTTCATTATATATATAGGAGTGTCACCACTTATCAGAAGTTTGACAAACCCTAATTCACTACCAGAACAATAGATCTTAGATAATTACAATCTACGTACGTAGCACATTAATCAGTTCTAAAATGGAAATACAAATTAGTTCCAATCTATTTTTCGACTTATGCTCGCATTGCCTCTTTCCTTTTCTTTTTGTTTTTCCTCTTTTTTTTTTTTGTTTCACTCTATTTAGGTTGACCTTCAACGTACACTTCAAGTTAATTGAGTCATACTCAGCTACTTTCGGTTCTGAAGAAAGTTTTCCAAACATTCAACAGCCAAGCATCTGTTCTTGTTCAAACAAAAACCTCAGCACGCGGAAATGCAATTTTACTTGCTAGCGAGCAAACTAGAATATAGTCGATTCTTGTGGAAGATTCGAAAACTGTAAAACATTAAAGTGCATCATCTGCACTTGCATTGCATATAAAAGAGGTTAACTTAAGATATGGTTTCCATATTGATGGAGAAAGGGTTGTGTTTTTCACCATCATCATCATACACAAAATACACATGGAAGCAAATTCTTAATACTTATGTTTAAATATGTATATATATCATCTTCAAATTGTCTTTTCACCAAATCGAGTGAAAGCACTGACCTAAAGCAAGAACAGGAACAGAATTACATATGTTAATCTTCATTGCCGACAAAACATCAATGTTGTTACTAGATAGAGTTTTTTGACTTTATAAACTAAAGAGATTTTGAATGGTTTCTAAGAAGAACATAATGTTGTGATGTATAATCATCCAACAGCGCTATCTAGGGTTTCCCGTTTTTGCACGGCTATGTACTTTATATGTTTTTCTTTTTAATTTCCATATATCGTAATTATAGATATAATACATCCATCAAAAGGGTCCCATTCCATAATTCAAGAACACGACCAACTTGACCGTTTTATAGTACGTATACTATATGCTACAGCAGCCTGAAAACACGCCTTTAATATGGCAAAGGACGAAGTCATTCATGATATCATTTCCTTGGTAAAAGAATGACGGATTAATGGTTGTTGATTTGATTTCACTTCACCCAGATGCATGCATTTTCATGTCAAAGTTTTGTTGGAGTTTCAATTTTAGAAATTATAACAGATGTTTTGGAACGTTTTGTATGAATGTGGGAAACACAGAATCTGTGATTCAATGTTATTCTTTGCCAACTTGCTTTCTGATTTTAGTTGAACAGCACTGCTTGACAGATATTCATAAATCTGTTATAAGTGAAGAAATGAAAATGGCTCTCACTCGACCTTTTACAAGTTCTAACGGCGATTAGAGTGAAGTTTTTGTTTATAGGTATAATATAAAAAAATGCGGTGTTTTATTCATTGTAACTAAAAGAAAAAAGAATGAAATTACAGGATTTTGGTAGAGAAACTAAAGACTGTTTTGTTACCGATTAATTTATTCAGTTGGATCGCCTATGCTTAACAAATAAGCTAAAAATTGTAGGATCGATCATCGTATCAGCAGCAAGACCAATTATATTGATCGGTCTGTTCATTGCAAGTGTTTCACGGGTACTTTTGGTAGGTAGGCCTGATGTAAATAGTAGAAATGCAGCAATGAGTTTGTGTCTTTTTGAAGCAGTAGAATAGTTTTACCGTTCTACCTAAAACAAACCTAATTACATAAATTTAAAGGATACTTAACTAATGTGAAGATAAAACATATACCAATTGTTTTAGGAAAATTATATTATGACTAACTAGTAGAAGATCTGAAAAGGGTAAATATTCGTTGCAATGATGTATGGAGGAGAAGAAAAATCACAATCCTCTATCCGTCCTAGAAATATAGTCTAAATTATAATTTATATGAAATCATATTATAAATATGATAATTCACAAATTGTTATGTGGATTATTTTTGCGAAGCGGAAAATGTATTAGATACATTGTTACTAATGCATAATTTGAAGATACTTTTCGCATAGTGAAATGATTGTTTAGTTTAAATTTTCACTTTAAAACAGATTATACTAAAAGTAATTAAAAATCCAAATTATCTTGTAGTAAATGGAAGTTTATACTAAATGGGAGTTTTTCTTGTAGTGAATTATCTATGGATAAAAAAAAAGTACTTAGTAAGTCTAAGGTATTATCTCTGTCCTAAAACAATTACCTTATATATATGTTTTTTTTTTTAGAAATTACCTTATATATATATATATATGTATGTTATAGTGTGTTAATATAATAAACAGAATATTCATTTTGTGATGGAGAGAGTAAACTTATGTTTCCAACATTCCTGATAAAATGCTCTGCTGATTAGTTTGCATATGTATGACAACATTCTTTTGGGCACATTTTAACTCCTGATCAATAAAATTCTATGGTTTTAGCCTAACTAAAGATATCAGGATGGGGATTGCAATTTGTCTTCATTTTGGGGGTAGGCAGCAGCCGTCCTATATATTCATGTGTTGCCAACATGACAGTGTTTTGAGTATATCCTTCTACTTTAACCAAATTACAATTCCAAGTACTAGTGCTTCACAGGAGATTTCCAAGATATCATTGTTTTAACATGTGCCAAATGTTAGTTCAATTAAGCATATAATCGCAATCTTTGTCTTTCTCTTCTAGCTCCCAAATTGCGCTTATTTCATATATATGGTTTATTCAATTGGGCACACATGACAAATGTATATTGTCGATCGATTGAAAAGTATTAATAAGTGAATCATCTAAATTCTAAATTAGTTTAATATTTTGAAATTAAAAATGTCACGTTGACTATTTTTTTTTTAAGGTGTCCACCATTGGCAACAGTGACTAATCCCCGTCGCTCATGGTAGTCACCTCGATGGGTGGTAGATTTTCTTGAATATTTTTTAATGGAGGTTGAACAAGTAAGAAATCTCTTTACTCCAGAAGCGAACTTAGGTCTTTTAATTTACACGTAATTTTATACTATAAGAGATAAATTTGTGGAGTTACCAAAATCTAAGTATATTAACCAGGAATCCTAGCACGATAACTTGAAATAGTTATCGCAGTTATTCATATAGATAAAAATACGATTAAAATCTAACCAAAAAAAAAAAAAAAACATGAATATTCCTTCCTACACTGACCCACACACAAAACAGACACAAAAACAATATGAATGACTGGGAGTCTGACATGGGTGGTGATGGCGTCCACAAGGGATGCGGGGGGCTGGTTTCTGGTTCTTCTGGTGAATCTGGGCTCTCTGGGTCGGAGGGACAACCAAAACCGCCAGAATGGTCCAGTCCACGGGATTTTTGTGTTGGATATATTATTACACGCTTAATATTTATTACTGCTCTCTTAACAATCTTTAATTTGACGTTTCCTGGGCCCCACGTTTCTAGCACAGGGGCCCATTAACTTATCTCTTTCCTTAATGTACTGTACTATTTTTTTACATTTATTTATTTATTACCGCAAAATCAAATAAAAAATCTAAAGAGGGAAGGAGAAGAAGCTAGCTAGGTGGCACTAGAGGCCATCAAATTTTTATTGGGACAGAAATATAGGAGGATATAGTCAATGCATGCGTTTTTCCAGAGTTATTATCATTCGAAATTCTTTTCCTTTTAGCATAGGACGAGGTGGAATATATATATATATATATATATATATATATATATATATATATATATATATATTTTCTGGGAGGAAAACCCCAAAACTCCACTTTTTAAAAGAGCATTTTTCTCTCTTCTGCAATTTCCCTTCCATGGAGGGAACCTCTCGATCCATCGGGGCATGTTTCTATGTCTGCATCTCTGTTTCTTTGGTTCCTTTCCCTCTTCCAAATGAAACATTAGTAATAAATCTTTATCCTTGAATTTATCTTTATCCTTGAATTTATCCATGCATATGTAGATATTTAGGTTGCATTCTTTTGTCCGAAAACAAATTAGGAAAAAGATATCTCATTATAGTCATTCAATAAAGGAATTTTTTTTTTTATTTTGGTATATTACCTATCTAGTGTTTGAAGTTATTACTTTGACTAATTCGGACTCCAGCCGGATAGTCAATAAAAGAATTTTTAATTGGCTTTGACATGTTTCAAATATGTATTAGAATAGAAATTAATAATTATGTACTGATAACTGAGTTTCTATTTCCGTAGGTATGTGAATGAAATTTTAAATGTTAAATAAATTAAGAAACAAAATTAATTTTTCACAATAATTTTTGATAAAATGAATTTACATTACGATATCAAGGTTTAAGTTTAATTAAAATTTATTGGAATTTTGTTTTCAATCCTAATTAAAAAATTTTAAGATTAAAAAAATATACTAAAATAATCACGTAAAATTATCATTATTACTTAGTATAAGTAGTTTCATTATTTGCAATTTGGTTAGGCGAAAGCTTCTCCTTAGAATCACAATTAATAAGTACTGTCTAGAAAAAAATCATGGACATACAGTATACACGAGTTGTTTTATGGCTACCTAATTCCACACGCCTCTAAATTTATTGGTGTTTGGCATTTCAGGCCACAAATTAAGTTTGATCTGACTGAAATGATGTACAAATCCTTCCGTTTTATAGCTAAGATATTATCCCGATTACACCTAATTGACTAATTAAGCTACTCCATATCTAATTAGGTAAAATCATCATTCTAAAAATGCTTGTAAAACTCTTCAACCGTTGCTAATTAACAAGTAAGGTGACATGAATATTCTAAAAAAATAAATAAATAAATAAATGTTAGGTAATATACATCATTTATATTAATTCTCTCTTCAAAAGCTCACGAATCACATATTGACTCTTAATAGTGATATGTACGCACCAATGATCATTGAACTTTTGATATTTCCATCAAGGGAAAGGCGCGCCTTCCAATTTACCAGGAAACATAATTATCAGTTAATAATATCCTAAAGTGAAAACTATCGGTTTTGTGATAACATTTGTTGCTCGATGAGGCAACAAAAAACCACAAGCAATGACATTTGGTATGGTCGGCTACTGAGTCCCAAATCTTAGTTACTGAAATTTCACTGTCACAAAAAACAAATCACTTTTTAAATTAATTACTACTACTTTCTTCATTGATTTCTGTACGTAAGGAAGACGACGGCCTGCCTTTGTTCATGTTATTTTCCGATGAGACGTGAAATTTTTGTTTTTATTAACGTTTGCAGATATGAAGCCTCGATTCATCGATCTCTTTGTGTGGTGTAAAGTTAAGCGACAGTTGATCACTTTTCTACAAAACAAGACAAAAGAATTATATTGTTTCTTAAGTGGTAACAAAAACGACTACTACGTACTACTGTTAAAGATATTATGAAGAAATCGAAAAATTAGATTCTGATATATTCATTTCTGACGGGGTATCGGTGTTATATAAAAAAACGAAGAAAAAAAAATACTAGTAAAAACTTATAGTTTCGTATCATGAAATTCAAAAGTCAATACACCAAAATTTTCCTTTTCTCCGCTTCTTCCACACATACATGTCATCTTAATCCCTACAATACTTTTCTTTTGCACTGATACTTTCCATGCATGATTCAGGAGATCAGATTATCTATCTTATTAAGTTCTGGTATTAAATCTCTTCTTTCAATGACCTTCAAAATAATTTGGAAGAATAATCTTTTACTGCCATTTGGACGTCGAACTATAGCCTTAACTTGGGTTTTCCGATTAGTCAGAGAATCGACCTTTGTACACCAGGCCCGTAATTTTATTAGCATATCACGTTATTAAAATTTGCACATCTTAACAATGCAAAAAAAAAAAAAAAAAGTTTCAAACTATCATTGATACTCTACAAATAAAACAAGAAATGATCTCATGTGGAATAGTGTACCATGCATGTTCATTTCTAATGTTTAATAATTGGGAAAAGTCCTTTTCATTGAAAATTCTGTTTTGTGTTTGGTAAAATTTATTTTATTTTTTTTTAAAAAAAATGTCCCCCCTATGACATTGTATGTTGAAGTAACGTTAAGCTAGAATAAAATTATGCAGGAGGTCGGGGGATATTTCTCAAGGCTTCTGGATTTATTCTTGCCGCCCTATTGAATTTATGGAAAAAGAAGAGACAAATGACTCGTTGTAAATGACATCAATATTCATTCATTCAGCCAACCAATTAGATTGTTTTTTCTCTTGTTCTTTTGGAAGGTTTTTTTTTTTTTTTTTTCCTTTTTCCATGATGGTGCGATTCATGGGCTTATTGATAAAGATTGAAAAGAAAAAGAGTGTAGCAAAGAAGAAGAAGAAGGAGGTATGTGGTTTTTGTAGCATCCGTAACTAATTTGGACCCCACGTCAAAATGTTTATATATTTTCTTATAATAAGACACGGTTTGGCTTTTCCATATCAGAATATATTAACTAGAAAGTGCTGATTGGGTAAACGATGATATTAATCGTGTTGATAATTTTATCACTTTCTCCTACATATCAATTATCTCTGATTGACTTATGTTCGATCCACATAAATGAATGATAATTGTTTTCATATGACTAAAACTGCACTTTAATGAGTTAGTTTGTGACGACGTGTTATTACACGATCAGACCTTCTCTAACGAGTTTTTCTAACTGATCAAATGTATTACATAACTTCGCCTTAATTTGAGAAAGAGGCTCCCAAGTGCAGTTTAATCTTTTTTTTTTTAATGCTTGAGTTAGTAGTATCAATAGTGATTACTAAATAGAGTAACTTGAGGACATTATAGTCTCATCTTAATTGTCTTACATTTTGTTCTTAATCTTTGTTCTCCTTCAACTAATTGTTAATGAAAATAATTACGAAAGAGTTCCCAACATTAGTGTTATTTTTAAAAATCTAGATGGAATTCCGATAATATATATTGGTGGAAAAGTGTTGGCTAAATAGCAATGATTTAAAAGATTGATAAATGATATGGAAGAGTGGGTGCATATGTGAGAGAATGAAATATGAAAAGGATGTCAAATGCAATAAAAACAAAATGGAAGGAAGCAGTTGTTATTATCAGGAATGGAAGAGAGTGGTCACGGGGTTCTCTTGACTTGGGCAGTTTAGTCCCACACACATGCTTATTCCTCCCCGCACTCTCGCACTCCTGCCCCCCATCTAGGCATGCCCACGGTTATGGAACTGTCGGTTCGGTTCTAAAACCGTCGGTTCTAATTTAGTAAAAATAAGAATCAGAACCGCTACTTTATACTATACTTTCGGTTGCGGTTCAAGAACCGTCGGTTCCAGTTTGGTTCCGGTTTTGTTATGCTTTAAAGTTCTATTTCCAAGTTGTAGCGGTTTTGGTTACACATTTTTTTTTAACCAAATTTATTTTGCTTAATTTTCTTTTTTTGAAAAGTGATATGGAATGTGGAGTAAGAATATGTAAAAAAAAAAAAAAATACTTTACATGTATACCCCAATTTAACTATATGAAAAATATTAGTGCTTGTTTGGACGTCAACTAACATTTCATTTTGCTACTTAAAAGTGAAAAGTGTTTCAAATTGAAAACTAAATGAGAAATAAAAATGTTGTTTGGATGTATGTTTTGAAAAAAAAGTATTTTGAACTGCATTTTGAAATATCAAGTACAAGTCATCACTAAACAATTAAATACTGTCAGTTATAGTCACTGCAAAAATTTTTTTTTCCAAAAACAATCACTCAACAACGGAATCCTACCAAATTTGTCACTGAACTATTTGTAGTTCTAAAATAGTCATTACAGTAACAAAAAGTGTTTCAAGTTGGAATTTAAAATGTAAATCAGAAAGTTGTTTGGATGATATTTTTTTTTTCATTGAATTTTGTGTTTAAGAGGTAAAATGAGTAAAAATGTAAAATGAACTATTGTCCAAACAAGGCCTAAATTGGCAGTTCTTAAAATTTACTCAAATCAACAAGCAATCTTTACAAACATTATCTGAATAAAATTATTCTAAAAAATTACTATGCTAAAAGAAACTAAAAAGTCACTGCTAAAGTGAAATTCGCAAGAATATTTAGAACTCACATCGCTAATGATTTAAAAGATAATAATACCTTAAACCTGCAAAAAAGAAGTTAGTAGTCCGAAGGTTAAGTTAGTACATGGTTCGACGTTCGAGAGAGAGAAAACTACATTGAAGTGTATCATGTGTAAAATAAGGGAGAGTACATGGTATAAATGTGTTTTATTTATTATTTATTGGATTAGGATTTATTTTTGATATTAGATTAACTACTTTTTATACTATAATTAAGATTTCTATTTTTTACGTTGTTTTATATTGATAACAGTATGAGATAACGACCCTATGAATGATTAAAGTAGTAGTGAAGAAGGCGGTGGGAAGAAGGTGGTGAGAGAGAGTGTTGAAACTTAATTGTTTTTAATTAAACAAATGATGAAATTATTGGAATAGGATTTAATCGATTATTGAACCGACGGTTTATACGGTTCAAAACTGACGGTTAGAACCGTCAATTCACGGTTTGAAAACTAATTGAACCTTAACTGAACCATCAATACAAGGTTCGGTTACGGTTTTAGAACCTTCGAAGACGGTTCAAGAACCGGAACCTTATAATTCGGTTTGGTTCCGGTTCAAACTGGAACCTTGGGCATGCCTACCCCCATCCCTCAATATTTCATTTTATTTTCTCCCCTCGTGTATATTTTATATATTAATCTCGTCGGTTCAAAATGATATTAGTTTGTTATAGTTAAATAATTTTCGTTATAGTGTATAAGCATGACTTGAACGAACTCCAAACATACATATATATATTACTATTTTCGTCCAAAAAAATAGTTCACTTTGAGTTTTGAGTTTTGTACTGTTTTTAGTACAAATTTAAAAACTCAAAGTGGACTATTTTTTTGGGACAAAGGTAGTAACTTTTACTCGCAACAAAGATAATTAATATTCATGTAATATCTTAAGGCAAATGTGATCATTTATATGGTTTGAAGTAAATTTAAACATTTGATGACTATCAAACTGTAAGTGTAACATTTTTTTGTAAGTGTTAGCTTGTAGTAGTAGTAAAATAGTGACTATTTGATTAACTTTTAGATCTTACCAAAATTACCATGTGGCTAGGAAAAAAAAACGTTATGGTAGGGATAGTTTAGCTTCATAGATGACTTCTCACTGTTCCATTCGTTTGTTTTCCTTTATTTTACTATTTTCCTTTTCTTTTCTTTCTTTTGTGAATGTATATAGGAATATATTAAAGGGATACCAGATTACAATGTTTATATATCTTTGGTTAACCAATTCTTTTACTAACGAATTAAGGAAAAAGTTCTGCTATGCTAGCAAGAAAAATTGTATCTTCCCGTTCACCTTAAATATTTCCTTCCGCTTTACGGATTAATTCTACCGTATTGCTAAGATACTTGTAATCCATTATTACTAATCATTGTGATATCATAAATTAACTTTTAACCGTTCTAGTTAACTGTATGCATTTCTGCATATATGTACGGAATACATTGCTGAGTTCTTTTCTTCTTCTTTTTAACACAAAAATCCTTATCCCATCTCATATGAAATTCGATTGGATGAATTAACATTAAGTAATCAACGGACAGCCTGACCGAATAAAATGTACTGTAATTAAAGTCGTATGCTAGCCTCAACCTCCTCTCTAATCGGTCCCTTTTGACTATGAAGATATATGCAGCCCCCTTGTGCACCCTATATAAACTTAGGATCTTTATTATTATTATTATTATTATTATTATTTTTTTTTTTTTTTTTTTATTTCAGTGGTTTCTATATATATTGAGCATACTTGAGACATTAAAGGTACAAGTTTGTTAGAGTTAGCTACTAAATGGAGAGCAAATAGGAAAGCTATAGGTATAAGTTAAATTATTGACATCTAGAAGGGAAAAAAAAAACTTGACAAATTTCACCTAACAAATTAGTTCATAAATAGCATGAGGATACCCTTGATTGTGCGCTAAACTAGCTCATATATATGTGTGGGGTATCGAACCTAACAATAAAAAATGATAATGAAGAATCAAACTCTAATGGAGGACCAACGAGAGTATTAATTATCCAAATGTTGCTATAGCAGATTTACTATTCCACTGCAGCTCATCGTATTTTACTCCTTTCGTCTAAAAATAATATCCTTACTCAGGCTCCGTTTGATAATCATTGAAGTATGAATCTTAACACTTAACATTTAACACTGAAATCTGAAATCTGAAGGCTGAATTTATATTGTTTGATAAAAACGTCTGAATTTGATGTCTGAAGACTGAAGTCTGAAGTTTGAACACTTAATTAATCTGAATACTCAATTCTGAAAATTATTTAAATTTTAATATCATTAAAATTGAATTATAAATAAAATTCTTTTAAATAGAAAATTAACTAAAATTTTGTTCTAAATAATAAAATAATAATTTTAAAATAAGTTTTTGGTATATATTAATGAAGGTAGATATTACACTTGGTAAATAATCAATATATAATTAAATTTAGATTATTTACATATATCGATATATATATATATATATATATGTATACTTTGTTATTTAGCAAATTTTATGTATTATTAAAATTAGTTTAATTTGAATTTGAAAGTTTGAGATTTTTTAAGCATTGTTAACTAATTTATCTTAAGAAAATAAAAATTTAAAATAATATAAACATAAGCGTCGAAATAAAGACGAGAGAAAAAAAAAGAAAAAAAAAGAAAAGAAAAAAAGAGTCATCACAGAAATTAAATGTCAAGTGATAAGACTTTTTAGTAGCGATTGTCAAACACACTTAATTTCATTAAGTACTTAAATAAATTAAGTCACTATATTAAGTGATTATCAAACACAGTCTCACTCAACAAAATAATTTATCTAATAAGTTAAAATATTATTTAGTTTGGAATGATCAAATTACTAGTCGAGGTGTATATTTAACACAAAATATTTCAAAATCAAAACTTTTTTTTTTCTGTCAGACAATACAAATACTTGAAAATATGACTCTTATTGGCTATAACATTAAAGACACTTTACCTTACCACATCGTTTTCAAACAAGTTTGCTAAACCTTTAACTGCCTCTAGTGAAATAATACACTTTCAAAACTACCATTACTGGCAGCAAAGAATGTCCATTGGATCTTGTAGGTTGTAAAGTAAATGAAAAAAATTTGTTGAGAGAGTTTAGCATTCTGAGTAACATGTATCTGAAACGAATCCAAATTAGTTAAAGTAATTGATAAAAACACTATTAGTTGGAAGTTTTACCTGAAAGCTAGCATGAAAAAAAAAGAGAAAAAAAAAACAAGTTGGAAAAATACATATACTAGTGAAAAAAATTGAAGCAAATTTATGATGGGGGGAGAATTAAGAAAGCTCCAAATCCACCGCTAAAAGGAGAAAGGAGGCTGTGGACACCCTGTCCTCTTTTTGAGAAGTCATTTTCTCATCTTAAACACCTTCATGCAAACAACATCTCTTCTCTCAATTTAATGTAGGGCCTGAAAGCTATGTAGATCTTTCCATTTTACTCCCTCCCCCTCTCCCCATTTCTTTCTCCCTTCCTTCCTTTCCTCCCACTTCCATGACTGCAAATTAACATTCATTCATCTAAAGAGAGAGAGAGAGAGAGAAAGAGAAACACACAGTCACACAGTGAGACCAAAGACTACATACATAGTAACAGTCTTTCACATTAATTATACTATTCAAATTCTTTCTTCCGGAAAAATTAATCCACTGCAACCACAGCTACTAGTTTCAGTTGTAATATTTTTTTACCCCTTTTTTTTCTCATCAATTCATCTTCCTGTCCACAATTTTGCCTCCTCCCAAAATTTTTTCTCGTACTCCATTAATATAAAGGTGCAAGAGAAACTGCCAAAAAGTAGAGAGCTAACAAAGAACAAAGAATTAGGCTTCTTCTTATTTTAATTCCTTTTTTTTTTTTTTCATAGCAGATGACCTCGATTCCAAGTTATCATCAGCATCATCATCACATCCATTATTAGTTTATGGCAGTTGTTGCCTCAACCATGAGCCAAGATGACGACAACAACAATACCAATGTTAACAACAACGTTAACAACAACAACAACAACAAAGTAGTAGTAGATGATGATGAGCATGAACACGATATGGTTATGCCCGGATTCCGATTCCACCCTACTGAGGAAGAACTTATAGAGTTCTACCTTCGCCGTAAGGTTGAGGGCAAACGTTTCAATGTCGAACTCATCACTTTTCTCGATCTTTATCGCTATGACCCTTGGGAACTTCCAGGTATCCTCATTATATCCCCTTTTATCCACTTTTCTGCTTTTCTTTTTGATTCACCTTTTCTTTTTCCTAATGGCTCCCTATTTATGGCTTTCAATTGAATTGGAGAAAATTATTTGGACCCTTTTTTTCTCTTTGTTTTGTGTGTAGCTTTGGCCGCGATTGGGGAGAAAGAATGGTTCTTTTATGTGCCAAGAGACCGGAAGTATAGAAATGGAGATAGACCAAACAGAGTAACGACTTCTGGGTATTGGAAGGCAACCGGAGCTGATAGAATGATTCGGACAGAGAATTTCAGGTCAATTGGATTGAAGAAGACTCTTGTTTTCTATTCTGGGAAAGCTCCTAAAGGTATTCGTACTAGTTGGATCATGAATGAGTACCGTTTACCTCAGCACGAAACCGAACGCCTCCAAAAGGTAACAAATATAAGTCATTTTTCTTCTTCTTCTTTCTTCTTCTCTTCTCCTTCTTCTTCTTGTTGATGATCTTGTTGATGAATGGAAATGATAAGATGGAGAAATTCAGTTCAAATCCCATCATTCTGGATAAAGGGTTTTTTCTTATTCATCGGTTCCTTATATGATCGATCATGAGTTTCAAAAAGTTCTGTCAGGCTACAAATTGAGTTTCAATTGCATGTTTTAGAAAAAGGGTTTTTGTTCTTGTAATAAAAGAATCAATCTTTTCAATGATTTTGTTGTTCTTGGCTCTTACTACTTGTTAAGGAAAGCCCGAAAAAACCAGTTTCCAATTTGGTGTAAAAATCTCTTCCTCGATTTTCACTACCAGCTGATTACATTTTTTTTTCCTTTTCTTTTTTTGGGAGTTGGTTTGGATTTTTCTTCTCATTAGTCTCACTTCATACCAACGCTGCAAGATGGCCCCTTTCATGGGGGGCTAAAAAGATAGATAGATAAAAAATAAAAATAAAAAAGTACGCAACAACTGACAAAAAATTAAATGAGTTTTCATGGTTTTTCTTTTTTGTTTTTTCGGATGAGGGGTTGTGTTTAATGTTCATCACAGAAACCATGCATGAAGCATTATTATCATCATAGTCACGAATCCAGTATTCCAGTCCATGAAACAACACTTTCATGGAGGAAAAGTCCTCCTTTCATTCCCTCATCTTCTTCAATTCTTTCTTACTTGTTTGAATTATATTAAAAATTTTCCACACCGTTTACTTAATTGCAGGCTGAGATTTCGCTTTGCCGGGTCTACAAGAGAGCTGGAGTCGAAGACCATCCATCTCTACCTCGTTCTCTTCCCACAAGAGCTTCATCATCAAGAGGAGGAATCCATGCATCAACCAACAAGATTTCTAAGTCCAATGATCACATCACTCCAACCAATAGTCTTTCCATGGAGAGTAGTTTCCAAGGTTATGGAGCAAATCCACAACAAATTGAAGAGAAATTGAGTGAAACAAGTGGAAGCAGCAGCACTGATCATACTAATATTGGAATTGGAACTTCTCTTGGCCTTTCTAAGCATCATAGTAACAACAACACTTTTATATCTTTAGCCCCAATGACTGCAACTTCACTTTCAGTTTCAGCTCCAACTTCATTGGAAGATATTCCTGATGAACAAAATAGAGTTTTTCTTCAACATCATCATCATCATCAATCAAAACAACCATGTATTAACACTACTTTAGCCCTTGAAAACCACACCCTTTTTGCGGGCTCTTCTTCTTTTCTCCCCACCACCAATACAGTTGATGATCTTCATAGGCTTGTGGAATTCCAACATGCTTCAATGAGCCACATTCATCAACAACAATATCATAACATTCACAATAATAATCCTTCCTCCGGCCAGTTGTTCTCTAGCCTTCAGCAGGCGGCACCACCATCGCTGCCTCCCTCGTCTTTGGCTCTTAACATGATGATTCCCGGATCTCTTCAGACGACTTTCACGGATAGGTTGTGGGATTGGAACTCCATTAATGAAGGAAGCAACAAAGACTTCAACAGCCCTTTCAAGTAATATTATGATAAGTTTTATCTATCATCTATATTGTGTATGAATTTGCATATACACATGCATAGCTTCTATAGTAGTATAATTTAATTTCTATATAAGTTATGTACGTATGAACTGCTGATGTGTGAAGTAATTCACTCCCTTAAACATATTAATGGTAGATTTTGAAGGAGGACTAATTAATGTTTGATTAATGCTACTTAGTATTAGCATATGATCTATCTATCATCCCTTGATAGATTTTCGATTTAGGTTGTACACTTGATGTTACTGTAAGAACTCCATTAATCGTTTCTTTCTAATATAATGTCTTCTAGATTTTGCCTCTTATTATTTGGAAAAGTGAATGTGTTCTTAGTTCTTAACTTATGAAAATACTATATACGTGGTCACTTGTTTGTTTGCTTTTATGTTTGACTTCTTTCGAGATTAAAGGTTAATTTCAATAGTCGAAAAAATTCTATAGATGATTTGGAATTCAGTCCATTCATTTTCTCTTCCATGCATGTATATAGTATGGTATTTGTCATCTAACTCGAGTCAACTCCAATGAACTGTTATGTCCATAACCGTTATGCATAAATCATTGAACCCTTTAGCTAGTGTGTGAGTGTGTGTGCTGACTTGAGAATGATAAGGCTATCATGATTGATATACTAACGTACAATGGCAGACGACTTGCAGAGTTTTTGTAAGATGGTTGGGGACCCAATTCTCAGAAAAACACAACCAGAATGAAGACAGAAATATGTTTGTCTAGTTCACCTCTATTAGGTTGATGGGATCATATGTAGGATCATCAACTAATCCCATTACAAAACACACTAGTCCTCTCATTTCTGTTCTCTTCTTTTGTTCTTGTCTTTTTTTTTTTTTTGGCTAATCCATCATCAAAATCTTGCATCTAGGCTCCGAGAATTGAAGATCTAACCCTCTTATATAAAACATAGTTCTCAAATTGTTTTATTTAAAATAATATGCTGACTATCTTTTTGTGTATATAGGAATTTGAGGTTAGTACAATATCACATGATTCATATCTATAAAGGTAAAAATACTAGGAATAACATATACAGCTAACTGAATGAGTACTGATTGAGTTTAGTATGGTACACTTACCTAGTTAGTTAGCCCGAATTCTCATATATCCACACCACCTTTTTTTGAGTTTTTTTTTTTTTTCCAGCTGAATTGCAGGCTATATGTATATAGCTATACATTCTTTTTCTTGGGATCTGTTCCTTTTGAGATTTTTGCTGTGATTATGACTGTTATTATTTGTAGCTGTGATCTAGCTAGCTAGTTGTTGTTTTTGTGGGAGTCATCATCATCTGATCTGATTCTATGTAGTAAAAAAGACCCGCACTTTCTCATATTTTGGCTGCTGGCTTTTTGCATGCCTCAATTCCATTTCCATGCGTGCATGATCTTCCTACTTGGTCTTGTTCATTGTGTTTTGTTTGGTGTTAGAATGTGTTTACATATAGAGAGGTCCATACCTTCTACAAGTCTTATATAGAATATAATATTTCTCCCCTCCATCTATCTGTCTCATTTTAATAATTCACGGTTAAAGTTTATATTATATGAATATTGTGGCTCTTACCTAGCCTTTGTAAAAATATTAGGTTTACAAAGGGCCAAAGTTTCTTTTCGCGATTGTCGGTTGGTTTTGTTTAATTTCTCCCCATCTGTGAACAATATATCACGTGATTTTCAAAATTGGTGCATCATTTCTTTTCTTTCTTTTTTTTTTTTTTGTCTTTTACAATGATAATTTTTCATCTCGTGTTAATTATTTGCCTATCTGTATGACATTTTTTCTATTTTTTTGCGTAAATTTTATGATTGCAAGCTCCAAAGATATTCTACATTTTTTTTTAAAAAAAAAAAAAGAAAGGTATTCTAGTGGAATTAACAAGGAAACATTCCATCCGTTTCACTTGTCCTGGCTAATATACTAGTTTAGTTTTACTAATGGACTTTTAAAATGGGACAAATGGAGTACAAATTAGTGTATGTATGTCAACTATACATTTAATTTTAAGAGTTTTGTGTAAGTCTCCCCCTACTGAATTAATGTGCTTCAAAAGATAAAGATTTTGAGTAGTGTTTATGCTGTCTAGCTATAAAAGTAACAAGTTTGAATACAATCTAATTAACCAGCAATTGATTGTTTGTTGATTAGCATGAATAAATGAATTAGTTAGATGCTTTCTGAATCTCGTGAAAGTATTCAAGAATGATGAATTGATAAAACATTTATTAAAAATTGTCCATGTAGTTGGGAGGAGAATTTTAATTTTTTATTTTTCAATAGAAAAATAAAGAGGAAGAAGCTAGCTAGAGGACTCGGATTTATATTTCTCCCTTCAAAATTTCTCCGGCAGTACGATATAAACAATAACAATGAAATTCATCTCATAGTATTTTATTCTAACATCATTTCATCAAAACTTTTACTAACAACATTTGTCACATTTTTTTCGTCAGGACATGATGGACATCACGGTTTTAGTTCCTTAATTAATTGCCGACACAAGAGCATGAAACATACATTTTTTTCACCTTACACTTTTTTTTTTCCCTTCATCTGTTTCAAAATAAATATTCAATCATTTCAAGACTGAAAGAATACTTAATTTATTGAGAACAATAGAGTAATCTCTTCCAAATTTTAATCGCACTCGAAACCCTCTTAAAAAATTTTAGTGTAATCCTTTAGTTTTCTAATAAGAATTATGTTCATCAAATTATTTTAACATGACAATTAGACTTTTAGATTATTAAGCGGAGGGAATGCATTGTACTCTAGTATCGTAAATTTTTATTTTTAAAAAAAAAGAAGTAATCATAAGATACTGTGAAGGATTTATTTCGGTGTTCATGTAATATTCAAGTTTCAAATTTAAAATGTATCAAAATGAATGAGAAAGAGAAGGCCTTTTTTTCCCGTGACCTCATTTGTATCATCTCATCATTACGTGACTGATCAGTCTCACATAATAACAGTGTTGCATTCATTTAATTTCGGCACTAAATAATGGAGCAATAATTTAAGGATATGGGCAATAAACTGTTTGTGATGCATTAAATATTTATTACTGGCAATATTGAAATTGTCAATGGATATGGAATAAAAACAACACTTCTATTAGTTGTAGTTGTAGTTATAACTTATAAGTGCATAATAATGTTTACCTTTTGAAATTACTATATCCGTTCTAGGGTATAGATTTCTATATATAACAAAAATGCATTGGAGATTATTTTTGAAAGCATTGAAAAGTACATTGCCATTGTTGTTTTGATATTTGCAGAAAAAGATCAGTACTTGTAATATTTTTTCGGTTCTAAAATTATTATCTTATTTATTATATATTCGGGAGTGGTTATTTTTCTGCTGCGAATGTAGAATCATCAGTTTACTTAGTCAAGTAGCAACTGTAATTGAAATTCTAGAATTGTCGCTGCGATATGTATATGCTGGCATGAGAGTATTTCATGTCGACGGAAATGAAGGAAATTAAATTGTGTGCAGTTGACAATCGGATTGCGCAATGTATTCAATAATTCAATAATTTGAGAAACTCCCTCACATTTTAGTTGTGCTTTGTCAACGTGGAAGAATTAATGATGGATTTAAAAAACTTCACCTTCGGTAAAGTGTAAATATACATAGCGTCTTTAATTTTATCCTCGATTTTAACTACTTTTTTTTCTTCATCTTCTCAAGTTTATGTCAAAATTATAAAATATATTTCTTCTGTCTCAAAATGACTGTAAGCTTTCAGTATACTTTGCATTAAAATAAAAAATTAAATTAGATAATTATTTCGGAATGAAAAAAAAAAGGATTGTTTTCCATTGTCACATGCATGAACTAATACATTCATTTAGTATAATGCATAAAATTTTGCTACCAAATGATAATAAAAGAATATATCATCACCCGCTTTATCTTTATGATTATTTTGTATTATCTTGAGAGCATCGTTTTAATTTCTTTTGTGTTTTTTTTTCCCTTTTGTTCGTTTCTGGTTTTTTCGTGAATCACGTTGATGTTTCCAACGACATCAACATTCTTTTACGTAGAATTAGCCTTTAGTTTTGGGTTTACGTCTCAAAAACTTAACTTCCAACAGTTTATATCCTTTCGTCATATAAGAAGTTTATGTCATGGTACTTCCTTTTATTTTTTAGGTTTTTAGTTTTATAAGAATTAGCATATTGGTATATTATATTCAGTACCTCTTGAGTATATAAATCCACAAATTAAACCCTTATGTCGAGATGAAAAGAATAATATTCCCTTCGTCCCATAACTGTTGTCCAGTTTAAGTTTTTATTTTTAGTTCAAATTATACTAAAAATAAAACTTCAAACTGAATAATAATTTTGGGACAGAAAGAGTATTATGTTTGACGGGTTCCTCGATCACTTTCTGATCGATTGGCTGATTGAGTTATTTTCTCTTCATTTTCTCATTCAGAATGAAACCTAGGCTGACTTTTGTTCATTAATTAGTTAAGACAAAATTGCTAGATGTATCCTGCGCATCAAATGATCAAACCTCTTGAGTGGATATCAATCACACAACGCGCTCTAGTCTTGATCACGGTTAGCATGCAGATAAAAAAGCTTTTATAGGAAAGGTCTGAATTTTATATTACTAAATTTTATGTCATTTTCACTTGATCAAAACAGTTGATAATTCCAACTAATTAATTGACTCTTTAAATTGTCAGTCCATATTCCAAAAAAAAAAAAACAAACAAAACAAAAACAACAAAACTGTTAAAGACAAAGATGATTCCCAGCTCAACCAAACTATTTGAGCATTTAGAAAAATTAAAATGGTGACGCTGTAAATAATAATATGAATCAGTTGTATCATAATATCATGATCGTTGTGAGTTCAAACGTATGATGAATTATAATATAATGATGATACAACGACTCTTCACATTCATCGATCACGGGAGAACCGAATCACTATTGATCCTACTAGGTGACGGGACCGATATTTTGACGCGGCTGTAAGAATATCTCTCAGCACAGAAATTCTCCGAAAATAACATCCAAAACGGAAAAAAAGAAAAAAAAAAAAGAAAAAGAAAAAAAAAAACAGAGAAAAAAAAAGGTAAAGCAAAAAAGACGTGTGGGTCGGGAGGGAACCAAATAAACCCAAAGTCTCAATCGGTCCGAAACTGGGTCAATCTATAAAAGGAGGTGGTGGACCGCACACCAAATGGGCGTAGGCCGAATTATAGTTTCAAAGTCCGCCACCACTACTGCTTTTATAGCCCAAAAAGAATATTACACCTTCTTCTACTTCCTCATCATCACCACCGCTATCTGTACCACTCAATCACTATATATTTATTGACTTCATGTCCAATTCTACTAGTATTTTTTTTTTCCGCCAACAAAAAAAAAAACTCCATCCGTCCCACAAAAATAAACCACATTGAGTTTTGAGTTTTGCACTAAAAATAGTACAAATCTGAAAACTCAATGTGGTCTACTTTTGTAAGACGGAGGTAATAATAAAGAAGAAATCAGAAAAGAAAATTATGATATATGTGAAAACGAAAAATCTAATTAGAAAAAGGGGTTGTTAGATTTGTGTTTGATAACAGACAATTTAACACCTGTCTAAAGTGTACAGGTAAAATTGAATCCATATATTTCATTTCATAGACTTGTAATGTGTTGATCTGCCGATTTGTTAAGATGTGAGGATTTTTTATTTATTTATTTTTTTTTTTGGGGTACGAGTACAATTTTGTTTATTACATTTCTTGTAATCTATTTCAGTAAAAGAATAACAAAGCTTGTAAATGTAGCTGTAACTGCAAATGGTTGAGATGATGATCTGCTGCAAATTTTGAACAACTGTGATTTCTTTCTATGTAGTATTAACGTTTATTTGGTGAATCACAACGAATATTTTCTCCTTTCTTTTCAGGGATGAAACAAATCTTGAAGTGGATGTCTGCCAGGAGCTACTGTATTTTGCAACTGCCAACTGCAATACCAAGCATTGGCTCATCTTGGAGAGATGTTGCTGAAGTACTGTTAACTGTATACATTAATCTTATCCAGCTTCTAAGTAATAAGCCTAATCCCTTCAACCTTGTATTAGATCAACCGAAACAACACATAATGCCTCATTTTCAAAAAGTTTACTGTAACATTCATTTTAAGTTGCCAAGGACAAAATTATAGGTTTCAAAGATACAGAATTTCCTTGATGAAGCTGCAACACAATTCCACATGCATGTACCATAACGAGCTAACCAATCAGACAAGTCCAGTAGTTCCGACATACTCCAGACTTTCTAAGAAGTCAATGCAAAGACTGAAAGGCACTCTCAATCAAGTTCTTCATGAACAATTTACTTCACAATTGTTAGAATAAAAAACAGAAGGAAATGAAGCAATATCAGATTCGCAGCAATTCTCAGAATAAATGGAAGGAAATGAAGCAACGTCAGCCTCCAGCAAACCTTATATAACCAGTCGGAATCTCTACAGGCACGACTTCGTAAATATCTTTTCTTGTCTTCGTTCCTTCCAAAATCTACAACTTTTTTATTATAGCAATCATCCCTTACTCAACTTCTTTTCTTGCTATAACTACATGAGCATGCTTCATCTTCCACCTTGCTTTGGAATCTAAGAGTAGATAACAGTAATTGCAGTGCTGAAAAGTTCTCTTACCACTTCCAATCCAACCCAACACTGAGCCGTTACCAGCTTTAAAAGGACTGATAATACTTGTCCAAATCATTCCAATGCATGTCATATAGGATAAGACTATTTTCAGAAGCACAGTAAACGCAAATATTGTAAGTTACAAGAGAAACAACTTACATCATCAATTTCAAATGAATGGCGCAACCAGAATTGAAAAAAAAGAAGAAATAAGAGGAAAAAAGCAATTCGGTTTCCAAAAACTGACTGTCAACACAAGTGTTCTCATTTACGTCCAAGGAAGAACAATGTAAAGACATGTGATTTGACGATATCTGATAATCGTAATTACAAAAGTACACAGAAAATGCCCTTGGGATTTAAAATTTCTTCGAAGGTTGGTTATCTCTGAACTAGGCCAGTTTGAAACATGTCATTCTTAGTTCAGAAAATGGAGAAGTCAAGCCGTTATCATCATAAAGCAACCATAGCTACTGTCTTTAATAAAGATCGTTAACTGCTTTATTCCATCAGTTTAAGTGCATCCAAATAGTTCAAAGATCAATTAAAACCAAATTGATATTTTCTCCATGCAAATACAAGCATTATAGGCCTATATGGAAAAGATGAGAAATGTGAAAGAATAATCAATTCCTAGTCAACTCAAGTAAATCAGCATCATCCAAAGCGCAAAGTTGAAGACCTCATGCAAATTTACTTAGCGTGAGTTATTGAGCTTGACAGTATGACATTCAGAGGGAACAGATTCAAATAGCTATATAAAACGAATGGAAAATTACAAATAAGTAGAGTTCTTCAATTCATTGAACACCAGATCTCCATGCCCGAAGATGTAAAACCAGGATCCTCTTTTAACCTAGTCAGAATGAAAGTAATCTAAGGATTTCAACAGGGAATTTCTTGACCGTTAAAGCTAGAAAATATCATATGAAACTAAAAGGTACTGTCTTTTGGGGAGTACAAAGACAACAGTTGATATCTACCAGTGAGAGAGCAGGATTGAGTTAAGAGAAAGAGAGGAAGAATTGCACATTATGGAATACAATACTCACAAGTCACAAGTAATATGGTCCTTCTTTCCTACTTAGATAAAGACTAACTTGAATTCCTCCTAATCAAGCCACTTTGTGGTCAACCAGAATGCTGTTTCTTGTGAACCCAATGGCCAATAGAGTAAGGTACCTTTTGTGATATTACTACTACCACCAATCGTAATGACTAATGACAACTTAAAGTTCTCTACTCTAGACTGCTCATCATTGTTATGTTGTCTTGAATAATGAATATCATTCAAAATTGGAAAACCTGGGCATCGTTGAATTCTTTATACACAAAGGTACAGCTTGTAATTAGTTTTGGAGAAAGAGAAATCCAAGTATAAGACAAAGCTTCAACAGCTATTCAGAACATAGGCATTTCATAAGCTGTGAAGAAGCAATAACCTTTTAAGGTGAGGGACTTAAATGAGATCACATGTTACTAATAACAAATAACTCACCTGTTGATACTTGAAGAATATATATTCCTCAAATAGCAGCTTACAAACTCCGTGAAGATATGGCAGCCACTCAGTGACCAAATTCTAGTGAATATGCAAATGACCAACAGCGGCATCAAGAGAACCAGAACATGTATTGACCATCTCAGCTTTGTTAACTATGAGCATAGTTGTCTCAAGTCCAGAGCATGCTTCGTCAACAATTTTCCCTCTGCCAGGAAATCAGATGTTCCACATATTTATGACCAGGAATATAGTTTAGAATGGTTTTTTGTGGAGTATATATGCAGTTCTTTACCATTCAAATCCTGTGTACAACCTATAAATCACTGAGGTACATAAGATCTCAGATTCTATAATTCACAGAACTTGCATCAAGAGTTTGCTCGCTTCCTGTTCACTAAGAGTTTCTACTCCATGCTCTTGCAGCATGATCAATTGAAAATCATAGTACAAAAGCTAAATCCGGAACACGCAAACCCCTGCATGAAATTTCCTCAGTTTGAAACCAAAAGCCCTTCACCTCCACATGAAACTAAATGACTTATCAATTCCTCCTTTCAAATTGAATTCCTAGCTATCCCCCATGCCGGAGTTTCCTTATATATCTATTGCTAATGCATCATCATCACCTTTGGTTATGCTATAGATGGCCACTATGAGTCTTTCAAAACTCAGAAGCAGCCGAACAAAAAGTCCCCCATTTGGACAAATATAGAAAATATATTCTCCACAGCACCAAAATGGCCGTATTGCTCCAGAGATGCTGTCAAGCAGCCAAGATAGCTGCATATGCATTTTGGATAATCAAAACACCCAGCTAACACACACAATGTATGTTCCTAAAACAGCTTTGCACAACAAAATTTTTAATCCTGCATAAAATTTCCAAAGTTTTCAACATGCATTCATGTCTCCATATGCCACATTCATAATGATATAACTTCTGATCTATAAGGAAGCGAGCAAAGTCAGGATCTTCGCAGCACAATCCCATCGTTGCTGCAGTTCCGAAAAGAACAAAACTAAATGAAACCTCATCTCTTAAAACATCCCCAGTCCAAACAACTTAAGCTTGTTAAATTAAACTGGGACATCATTTCCACACTTCAATATCATTGTCATTTCTATTACTTGCAAAGTACGGAGTAGTAATAAAAGCAAACCGATATCAATGTCCTATCACAGACTCTCACAGGCATTTCATCGAGCACAAAATATACAACATCATTCAAACAATCAAAAAAAGCACATAAACAGCCTGAAAAGTGCCAAAAACAAACATGAAAGAAAGGATTTTGTTCACCTCGTACTGCTACGTGCCCTGAAAGATTTTATTTGAAGCCGCGCGTTTTTTTAAAAAAAAAAACAAATAAATCCTATTTAAACCCTAATTTAGTAGATATGCTGGTAATAAAAAAAAAATTAAACAAAACAAAGCTAACATCTTCCAGCTGAAATTTGTGAATATTATTATACTAATTGGCAACGTTAATATAATAATAATAATACCATAAACTGCCCAAGAAGTACCCAATAGAAACACGCCACTGACCATGAATTTCAACAAAATCCAAATTCTATAAGGGTAAGAAACTAGAAATGATATAATTTAGGGATAATACACAAGAATCCCCTCATGGTTTCTGAAACCACACAATAACCCCCCTGTGGTTTAGAAAGCACATAAGAACCCCCTAATGGTTTTTCTAAATGTGTAAAGTGGATAGAAAAAGTTAAAACTAACAGAAATTAAACATCACAAGCGCGTGGTTGCAAGTGGGACTTCCAGATTTTGCCAATAATCTTTTGTAGGTCAAACATACCCTTTTGTTATGTTTAAATCATTTCTATAAGGAAAAAATATTTTCTTTTTTAGGTTTTCTTCTTTATTATCAACCATTTTAAGACATTCAGCTTCCCATATAAAGACTTAAAATTCGATTCAGGATGGGTTCAAAGCTTTCTTCGTAAAAAAATCAGATTGATTAACCAAAAAAAATTTCGATAATAAAACTATTTTTTCCCTTATTCCAATTTCCAATTCTTCCTTGAATAATTTTTTTCTGCTTTTAATTATTTCTTTAGAATCATCACAACTCATAAACACAATCAAAATCACAAAATCAACATGAACAATGTCTAGATCTACTGCAACAATTCGCAAATAAATTTATGATTGTTTTGGGTAAAATTTATGAATTTTGAAACTTGCTCCCTCCATTTTGAAATATATGTCATTTTAGGATTTGGTGAATATTTTTAAATATATGTCGTTTTCACAAAGCCAGGCATATTTGACCACTTTTTACTAATATTAACCTTGCATTGGAAATGAAACAATATTTATAATGAATTTTTATTGGTTTGTGATGAATTGTATAGACAATAAATAAAGGTATTTTGTATTTTAACTACAATACTTAATGTTTTTTTAGTTTTCATGATTTTTCTAGAAAGAAATATAAAAAAAATGGAGGGAATGCTATTTATATTTGGCAATCTGAAAAAAAAAAAATTCAAAAGAGCATTATATACATAAGGATCCATGGGCTCCAAATTTCTCAACTGAAATCATTGAAAAGAAAAAAGGAAAAAAGAAAACTTTAATTAATTAGAAGCAAAATATTGGATTTGTTTAAGAATCATCCTACTTAAACATTCTTCAGAAATAAAATTAAAATAATAAAAATCAAAACAACCACTAAAATCTACTAAGGCTGAAGGGTTGTTAAATTCCTAATATTCATAATATTCAAAAACATCATAATGGCATAATCCTCTAAGCAGCCGCCTCTAGCAAGTCGTCGCCATAGACCAGTCACCGCCTCTAACTCGTGGCCAAATTCCCTATAGCAGCCGCCGTATCCAACAACTCTTCATAAGCCCAAATCACTGATTAGAAGGCAAATATGTCTATGGGTGAGTGTTGGTGATACTGACAGTCAGTTTTTATGGGCTGTTGGAGAAGAGTGGTGATGGAGGAGGTTGAGAGGATTTTGGGGAGAGTTTGAAGAGTAGAAAACAATGAGTAGGAAATTATTTCAAGGGTTCTTTACCACTAGACTCACTACAATTTAAAGCGGGGTAAAGCTGTCAAATTACATTAAACCGTTAGTGTTAACTTTTTTCATCCACTTTATACATTTGAAGAAACTATGAAGGGATTCTCATGTGCTTTCTAAACTACAGGGGGTTATCGTGTGGTTTCAAAAACTATGAGGGGGTTCTTGTGTATTATCCCCATAATTTAAATATAAATAGGATTAGGAAGTAAAATCCCAATTTTCTTTTTATCGGTAACTTTTTTAGTTATTCATTCATCATTATCATTCTCTCTTCCTTCCCCCCACTCTTCCCGCTGTTTCTCTCCTCAGTCTTCTCTATCCTTTCTCTCTCTTCAATTCCTATTTGCTCTCTTTCTCTCTCTGTCTGATTCCACGGAAATTTCATGTTTTTAGCTCTCTGCTAGTGCGTGTGTGAGTGATTAATTTTTCCGAATTTAAAATTAATGAAGAAGAAGAACCTTTAGCTCTGTTTTGAAAAACCCTAATTCGGAGAAGCTTTGGTTTGTCCGGAGTGAATTCACTGTTAAATTGAAGGCGGGAAGAATTGGTGGTATTTCGGTGTTAATTTTGAAGGAATAAGTGTGGAAGTTAGATTATCAACTGTTGAAGAAAGGTTAAATGGAGGGGATTCCGCATCCGATACCGAGGACTGTTGAGGAAGTGTTCAACGATTTTAGGGGCCGCCGGGGTGGTCTAATCAAAGCCCTAACCACCGGTCCGTTTACTCTTCCAATTTCTTTTTTTTTTCTCTTTTTGTTTTTTTTTTTTTTTTTTGTTTTGTGTTGAACTGTGATTGTGCATGGGGTGGTTGGGGGTTGGGGTTGCACCTTCGCTTTGACTATAGCGTGTAATTTAGTAGTTTTGGGTGGATTTTTGAGTGCTGATATTATCATGTGTATATGGATTTGGTACCTGAATTTTGTTACTTTTTATGATTATTATGCTGAAGTTGTTTTTTTTTTTCCTTTTTTTTTTGGCAGAAGTTGACAAATTCTATCAGAAGTGCGATCCTGGTGAGTTATGTTCTGAAGTTCGTCTCTGATTTGAATGTCTTTTGTGATTAATCAGTCTTTGTGAACAAGTGTTTCGAAGTGGTTTCTAAATCCGCAGGTCTATTTGTGCGTCTTCTTTTTTCTTTTTTTTCTTTTTTTTTTGAAAAATAAAGGAAACTTAGAATCGCTGGAAGTTTTTTGTGCTTCCATGTTGAGGTTTTTGTGATCTGAAAGGACATTTCAATGAGTTTGTTTTTAGTTTTTATTTGACCTATAATTAGGTTGTCATACTTGGGCTTTGGTTGGAGTGTTTTAAATTTAGGAGCTTTGTCTTTATTTTTCGAGGAACCTTTGCTTTTCCCCTTCTTTTTCCTGCGTCTCAATGCTTGAATAAGTCCAACCATCCATCAATTGAGGTTGGCAGTCTGAGGAAAGGTTTAATTGTTGCTGCTTCCTCCTTGTTTAGAATTGGGCTGTCATTTGTTACTCCTTTAGGCATTATTTGAGGTTTCGTTGTCTGGTATATGTTGTTTATAATGAGGAACTTTGATGAATCATAATTGAACGAGACCTGATAAAATTACAAAATATATTTTACTCAGAGCTTTGGATGACTTTCAGTAAGTCGTGCATTAACTTTTTTTTCCATCACGTTCATAGAAGATGTAACAATGAAGTTGGCTGTATCCTGCAGAAAAGGAGAATCTGTGTTTGTATGGTCTGCCTAATGAGAATTGGGAAGTCAACCTACCTGTCGAGGAAGTGCCTCCAGAACTTCCAGAGCCAGCCCTGGGCATAAATTTTGCTAGGGATGGAATGCAAGAGAAGGACTGGCTGTCACTAGTTGCTGTTCACAGTGATTCATGGTTGCTCTCTGTTGCTTTTTATTTTGGCGCTCGTTTTGGGTTTGGGAAGAGTGAAAGGTAAAAACTTTAATGCACGTTTCCTTTTGATCTTAAATATCCGGTTTTTTCCAATAATGGGGAAAGACCTTATAGTTGTTCTTGTTAGTGCGTCGTCATCCTCCTCGGTGATGTTTAGAGAGTCAGTAATCCTTATACCTTCAATGTGATCCCAAAGTTGTTGAGTAAAGCAAGCGCCCAGAACTTATTTTGTATGGGGCAACCCCTTTTTTTAACTTTGTATGCCATTAATTTTTACTTGGAAGCCTTGGTATCTTCGATGATTACCTGAAGTCATGAGTTGATATTTTTAGGTTGTGCCTAAGAGCTACTATCCTGGGTCCATTGTTAACTGTCCAAGTTTAAAGCTACTATCCTTGGTCCATTGTGTTAACTGTCCAAGTTTAAAGCGTGATTGAAGTATAGCATCTCATTTTGTGTGGCAAGTTTCTGTTTGACCCTCCAGTGCATCATGCCTAATTAGCCTATGATATCCATTGATTTCATCTTCCGGGAAGCTTCATTTTATTATATTCTTGGCTTACCCTTTGAGAGCTTCCGACTTACGGAGTATATTTTTGGATAAAGCCTTTTTCATTCTGCAGTTGTTGGTCTTTTTTGCATGCATATGTTGTCGCTTTTATGGCAGTGGTTTTTGTCCTGGTCAGGGTTGTGCTACAGGTGTTGGGTTTTTGTTTCATATTTGAAGTTTGTGTCCTTAACATTTGATGATGGATTTGACGTTTGTAGGAAGAGGCTTTTTCAGATGATCAATGATTTACCTACGGTGTTTGAAGTTGTTACGGGAAAGGCAAAGGAGGCAGGCCATCTTCACAATAACAGCAGCAAAAACAAAACAAGTGTTAAGATGGTGGGTTGTCTCTAGTCAGCTTGGATATCTGGTTTTCTATTAAATCTTTGTGATGGGTTTTTATTATCTCTGATGGTTCCTTTTCCTTCTAATTATATTTCCCTTCCTTTTTTCTTTTTTCTTTTTTTTTTTTTTTTTGGTTTTAGCCATCACGACAGCCTGAATCACAGCCGAGAGCTGTCAAGATGTCTCCGCCCAAGGACGAAGAAGAGAGTGTTGACACCGACGAGGACGATGAAGAACAGGGCGCTACACTTTGTGGAGCTTGCGGTGATAATTATGCGACGGACGAATTCTGGATTTGCTGTGATATGTGTGAGAGGTGGTTCCACGGCAAATGTGTGAAGATTACACCAGCAAAAGCTGAGCACATCAAACATTACAAGTGCCCTACTTGCAGTACCAAGAGGGCAAGAGCTTAAATAGTGATTGATGAAATTGATTAGGTCAATACCACTGGGGACATATTTAAGTCGGGTTTCGTAGTTTGATATTTCTTGCTGGATTTAGCTTGAAGTTAAGCTTGTTGCTCTTTTAGATGAATGAACTAGTGTTTGATGACCGGATTTCTTCATAAACATGTGTACTTTGTTTTGTTTTTTTTCAAGTAATGCCTTAGATAGCAATCTTTCAATGCATCTTTCTCCCTGTGCTTTTCATGCTCGTACTATATTTGTGTTTGAGTGCGTGTTTTTTTTACTGTATGGTATCTTAGGTCTGTTGGTGTTGCCTTCAACAGCCAAATGTGTGCAGAGGATTGCAACTCGGAATCACAGTAACACAAGCTAAAATGTACAACTGCACGATTGAAGCAAGCAACCGCACAAAGCCTGGTCTCTGCCGTTGTTTCCTTCTCAGATAATGCAATAAAGTTATAAACACAGAATGAGGTTAGAAGTTATAGCATGGATGTGATGACAAATTTAGAGATGATATTTAAGGATGGCAGATTTTGATACAAATGACTCAAAAGTAAATATAACAACATGAGAAAACAAAAGCAAACACTGGTTCGTGAAATAGGAGGAAATAGGAGGCATCATTTGATACGGAATAGTAATCGGGTATCTTTAGTCTTGAGGTTCGTTTTGCCGTTGTTTTTTCATTTTTGCTCGTGAAATAGGAGAAAATGAAAAGGTCAAACCAAACAGTGGCTGAAGACTGTTAGTACTTAGTAGCAAAACCGAGCTTCTATAGATGAGGCATAATGCAAACAGTATTACAAACCCGATGCAGTACTATGTGCTTATCAGAGTGTTCAGACCAAACACTTGGCCCTCCTTTCAGCCGAACTACCAATGGTCTTTGCAAGAACAGACCCCATCTTTGAATGAATGGAATCTGTTGTTATCTCTCACCATTATTTCCCTGCTCTCCAACTGTGAGATAATTTTCATTGCGTCGTGGCAATCCCTGCAGATCCTTAGGTTCTTCACCACCCTAATGGTTGTTCCAGGTTCACTTACAAGGAGAGCAAACGCGACCGCCAGCTTCTCGCTATGAGTTCCAACCATCTCTTCTTTCTCTTCCTCCTCAACATCTCTTAAAGCACAGTCCTTGTCAGCTATATAACCAGAAACCTTCATTTTCTTTTTCAGTTCAGCCAGAACTCTATGCATTTCTACTGAACGTTCATGTGACTGATCACCTACAATGAATCGGTGTAACTCGCCATCATGTTCCACCCAACTCCAGCCAGTTGTTTTCTTTACTCCTCCTTTCTTCATCGATCCTCTGATTCTATCAACATCTTCCCACCGACCTGCCCTTGCATAAATGTTAGACAGCAGAACATAGTTTCCTGAGTTCTCTGGCTCAAGCTCAAAGAGTTTGCTTGCTGCAAACTCTCCAAGATCAATTCGTGTATGAACTCGGCTAGCATTGAGGAGAGACCCATAGATTCCTGCATGAGGATCCATTGGCATAACATCAATCAATCTTTTTGCTTCATCTAGTCTACCCACTCTACAATATAAATCTACCATACAGGCATAGTGATCAATATCTGGATCTACAATTGAGTCAAAAACTTGTTTCCCTTCTTCCAACAACCCTGAATGACTGCAGGCTGTTAGGACGCTAATATACGTTATGCGATCTGGTTCAATATCTTCTTTTTGCATCTTTGAAAACACTTCAAGAGCTTCAACGCCACTGCCATAAGCAGCAAATCCAGCAATCAATGTGTTGTAAGATATCACATCTCTGATATCCATTTCTTGAAAAACCTTGTAAGCGTGTGTCATGCTTCCACATTTGGAGTACATAAATATTAAAGAGTTGTGACCTCCAATCTTCAACTTGATCTGTTTTTCACTCAAAAACTTTACTACCCAGTTTCCCATTTCTAGCGCTCCCAAATGGCCACAAGCCGAGATTACACCAACCATGGTTACTTCATCTGGCTTTATGTCCTTACAGGTTATCATCTCCTTGAAGAGATCTATAGCCACAGCTGATTCTCCATTCTGCAAACAACCGGCAATCATTGTATTCCAGGAGATTACATCTTTTTCCAGCATATTTTGAAAAAGCTCCATAGCAGAAGTCAAATCACCAACTCTGGTGTAAGCGGCAATCATTGCATTCCATGTAACCAAGTTCCCATACACACCCAAATCATCAAACATTTCCCTGGCCATTTTGAGATCCCCACACTTGGCATATATATCAAGTAGTGCAGTCTTGACGAAATGGTTCGGAGAAATCCTATTCTTGTTCATCATCATAACAAGCGAATCAGCTAGAGCACGGTCACCACGCATTGAACATGATGAGATAACAGCCACACATGTTGTTTCATCAGGTCTCAACCCAGAACTCAGCATCTCGTTATATAACTGGATAGCTTCTTCAGCCTGCCCATTCTGAGCATAACCCGAAATCATTGCATTCCACGAAACAATGCTCCTCTCCGGCATTTGATCAAAATATCTCCTAGCAGCCTCCAAATCCTTAGCTTTTGCAGAACCGGACACCATAGCAGTCCACGAAATCACATTCTTCTCCGGCATCAAACCAAACAAACTTACAGCCTTTGATGTCTTTCCCCAGTTCCAACAGGCAGATATAATGGAATTCCAATCAGCGACAATCTTTACAGACATTTGATCAAACACATTCCAAGCAGACTCAACAGGGCCATACTTCCCGTACCAGCTCATAATTGCATTGTCAATAAACTTCTCATGGGAACGACCCAATTTCAACAAATGGGCATGGAAGGCAATGCCAGCTTTACCAGACGATTTAATCAACAATGGGTACACAAAGGAATCAGGCTTTACGTTGGCCTTTTGCATTAGGCCGAACAGTGAGGAAACATCCATTGGGTTGCCCAACTTGGAGTAATACTTTAACATATTGGTAAACACGACGACATTGGGAAAGTGGGCCGATTCAAAAATCCGGCGAGTGTAAAGTGGCGGAGCATGGAGGCGCTTGCAGAGGCAGATGAGTTGCGCCGCCCAGTAGTTGCCATGGTGGAGGGAGTTTTTAACGAGTTGGGCATGGAGTTGTTTGAGTTGGTCGTGATTGGTTATTTTCCGAGTAATGCTGCTCAATTGTACCATGAGAAGGAGAAGGAGAAAATGGTGAATGGCCTCTTGACATTTGATTTTGTAGTTGAACTAGCTTCGTCTTCCTCTGGTTTTTACCATGTTCGTTGAAACTTGAAAGGAATTAGCCCGCGAAAAGAATACACTCTCCATTTCCATAAAATTATATACTTCTCCATCCCAAAATTGTTGTCCAGTTTAAATTATGCAAATTAGACAATAATTTTAGAACGGAAAAAATAGTAGTAGAAAATAGTGTAATTAGTAGATTTATATTACTACTATTCCCAGTTCTAATATACGAATCACTAATACTAAAAATTGATTCGAACTTGTATCCTATAATTAGGAGTATTTAGAAATTATTTTAAAATTGATAATTGATTAATCGATACTCTCTCTGTGTCAAAAAAAAGTCAACATTCAGTTTTAATATTTATATTCCCTCTATCCTACTCCTACCAGAAAACAAAGTCAACATTGGATTTATGTGAATTAGCGGTATTATGTTACTATTTTTGTCCAAAAAAAAAAAATACACATTTTGTTTTAAAATTTGTATAATTAACTATTTATTTGAACAATTAAGGACTTGTTTGGCCAACATTTTTTTTAAATTTTTGTTTTAATTTTTTATTTGGGTTTGAGATGTGATTTAAAATGTGATTTGATATAAAATTTTAAAAATTATTTGGGATAATATTTTAAATAAAATAATAATATTTTTAGACCACCATCGGACAACCTCCACCACTAAGACCGCCGTCAGACCCCTCATCGCCGTCGACTGACCGCCACCGGTCGGATTCCAGCCAAATTCCGGCCAAGATGCCGACGGAGACGGACAGTGGCGGCAGAGGTGGTCCGGTGGTGGTGTAAAAAATAGTGTAAAAATAATATTTGAAATAAATTTTAAAAAGTAAATTAAAAAATTATTTAGATAGTATTGAGTTTTGTGTCTGAGATGTGTTTCAAGAGGTAAAATAAGACAAAATGCAAAATGAATGGTTAGCCAAATAAGCCCTAAATAATCCAGTTTATAATTTATATTTCTAAATTAAATTTATTCTTTTTTCGGAATTGGAAAAATAATACTAATAATAATTAAAAAGTTAGTTTTAAAACAATGATCCCTTATTTTTTTTTTTTTTTTTGAAAAGAATGGAAGTTTTTATTGAAAGTATGTAGCGTGGTGCAATCCATAAACGTTGTATTATATGCAATTTTTTTAGTATATTTAAATATATTAAATTATTAAGAGGAGAATTATTAGTACTCTTTCTGTCCCAAATTGTTGTCCAGTTTGGATATTCAATTTTAATACTATAATTTCAACTGAAAATTCAAACTGGCCAATAATTCCGTAACAAACGTAGTTCTATAATATTTGTGCACCATTTTTGTCTCTATCGGAAAATCTTCCCCTAATGTTTACCCAAATAAATTAAAAATAAATAAAAAAATCTTCCCATAAATATATATCCAATCACATCCTATCAATCTTGCGTGATAAATTACTGCTTATCCCCTTATGGAAAATAAATATATTTAAAAAGAGAACTTCAAAATTTCATTGTGATTTCCTTTTCATTTTTTTTTTCCTTTTGAAAATTAATTTGTGAATGGTGAGATTTGAGTGCAAAAAACAGTCTTCAACAGTGAGTAATTGGTTTCATGTCACGATATGTACACATTAGTTTTGTTGAAATGGTAAAATTTATTTGAGAATTTTGAGAACGGTGCCTTCAAAATTATGTCCTATAATGCATTGCAGGAAGGACGTTCATTCCATTTTAGGATATTTAGTATACTTTCATTTTAGGATATTGAATTTTGTATTCATTTTAGGTGCTTTGGTCAAAAGATTTAAAACTATTCCAAGAATGACTGTTAACCGGATAGGACTAAAGCATTTCTAACGGGTGAATAGCCCAACACAACATGTGAGACAATTGACTAAGGCTCCCTAACTGGTATTACTTAGGCATACTTGAATGAAGTATTATATATATTTATAATCAACATTTTTGTGTTCCAATATATTATACTCCCTCCGTCCCATAATTATTGTCCACTTTGCTCAAAAAATTTTGTCCCAAAATTATTGTCCAATTTGACTTTTTATGGATCAAGTTACACATTTGTCCTTAGTAAAAAACATTATCTATAAAATCTTTGTGGTTAAACAATTACTTATGTAGGGGTATATTCGGTTGTTCAAGGTAAAATATAGTTAAATTTGACTAAAAATAAAATCTTTCATTTTAGTAAAACTGGACAATAATTATGGGACGCAGGGAGTAATTTGTATAGATTATAATTTCTATATTTATTTGTTTGCTTCGTCCAACGGACGACAGTGGGTACAAATGGTGATGATCGATACTTTGGATATCATCTGAAGCGACGGAAGGATTAACAGTTTAAATAGTTTTTCGCCTTATATTAACTTTGTTTTACGAGGCATGGCATGGAATGTGAAGAGAGTTTAATAAAAATTAACTTAAAACGTACTATTTCTGGTACATTATGATGTATTTAGTTATGTTGTTTGACTTGTTGAAAAATAGCTCATTTAATTTAGTTGTTACATTTTTTTTTTTATTGCTTTGAAGGGTACGCAAGTATTTCTTTTAAATTTTTTTTGATATTGTTAATGATGAATTAAAATTATATTTATCAAGGGAAGATATAGAGTGGGTTTGGCTGGTTGAAACGGATCAGTTGAACAAAAAGATTAAAATTGTATTATAATAGAGATTAAGACACCTAAATTGATGGACTAAGACGCTTTAATGGGTGAAACAATTGATCAAATATTATAAGTGGTTGAGGTGGAATATTTAGCCAATTGATTTAAAATTGCTCTAATAGAGATTAATTACACCTTAACATATAGGACTAAGGCATCTCTACGAATAAAACCTCGGTCAAAAGATTAAAAATTATTCCAACAAGGACTGAAGCTATTAACGAGTGGGACAACTACTGATATAGTTGAATAGATAATACTAAGGGTATGTTCGGCTACATGTTTTTGGGATTCAATTGGCATTAGAATATTTTGGGATTCAATTGATATTCAAGATATTTTAATTCAATGCCAATTTATCCGTTCGGCAAAATTATGAAATTGGTCACAAATTCAATTGGGATTCCAAATTCTCTGTTCGTATAGTCTAGTAATTGGGTTGGTTTTGACTTTTGTTTATTTTTTACAAAAATAAAGAAAAAAGAAAAAATTGATTTATTTTGAAATTATTTCAACTTTCAATTTTTGTTATGTTAAATAGTATCATTTCTAGAATAATATATTTTGTTACCATCTTTAAGGTGACAAAGAGGAAACTCTTTAAATTTTTATTTTTTAAATTTATCAATTATTTATATATTCATTATAATGATCAATTTAGGTAGTTCCAACACTGTTACATTAATATAAATATAAAAATTACAAAAATTGGTTACGTATATAGTAATTAATTTAGTTCAAGTGATTGTTTTGAAACCAAAGAAACTAAACTGATTATAAAATGAAGGGGCGATATTCGCCCAATTTTATATATAATGTAACAACCACCTAAACATTTTATATATTCTTATCAAACATAGAATCTGGTGACAATATTACTCCAACTAATGTTACTACCACTAAAACTAAAATACCACACAACGTTAAAGTCTTATACAAACAATGAAACTTAAAACTAATAGTTTTATTGAACATAAATTAACAAAACCATTTCATCTACGCCTGTTTTGATAATCAATAAACATAGCTTGAGCTAATGCATCCCTAAATCTAGTCCACTCATGTGTAGATTGCACAAGTGTAATGCGATCAGAGTCTTCAACATTCGCACCACCTTGCATGTTTGGCTGATTCTGTTCTTCCTAATTCTGATCATCACCATCTGGATTAACTCGGTTAAGAATCTCATGATCAACTTCTTCCAGTAATGGATCATTAGGTTCTTCTACTCGAATAAGATTGTGAAGGATAACACAAGCATTGATAATCTTCACAGTTGTTTTGACATTATAAAAAGACGCTTCTCTCAAAATTTTCCATCGTTTTTTCAACACACCAAGTGGCATAGTCATACCATATGTCAGGATAATGGTATAAATACATGAGGCACTGTAAAACAAAAACAATAAATTAACTTCTTTTAACAACGCATATAGAAAAAAAGTGAGGACCAAAATGCTGCAAATCATTGATATGGAGAAGAATATTTCAAGTGGGACAGCTAACAAGAAATTTAACTCGAATATGATTTGCAAGCCAAATTATATTTAACACACCAGCTGAGGAAAAGGCTTCTTGATGGAAGATACCTTACATGATAAATATGTTTAGCTACGAGAAAATGTAACAATTAACCCTTCAATTATTTTATCATTGTTCAATTACCCACAAGAAAGTAAGATACTGATATCAATTCAACTATAAACAATTTGAAAACTTAAACTCTGCCCAATAGTTATCTTCCACAAGATTTTCCTAACATCAGGAATGCTCAGATAGCAGTACAACTGCAGTAATATTTTAGTGAACTGAAAAGTTCAAGTCAAGAAAGGGATTGCAACAACTCATTAAGTTAATGGCGAGAATAATAAAAAATTTTGGAACATCAGTCAAGAATTATTATTTCCTTTATCACCTGCATGAGTATTTCTAACCTACAGAACTGAGTTTTTGTTACAAATAACAAAGGTATCAAGTTAAGTGGAGATGGACTGTACATAAGAGGACCTGAAGCAAATACCTCCATGTGTAAAATCACTGATGAAATCAAGCACCACACAATCAATCACTTGACAATAAAGAAGAACTTCGAAAGAGAAAAATGAGCACCTGGCTTCATGCATACCACGTCAACTATAGGCCAAACTTTGCTACCTTTCAAAGTTCAACAATTTCTTCCATGCCATCTATTGTGCCTCTTCCTGCAAAGTAAGGCAATGATTTATTAAACTTTAGAATCATGCCAACAACAAAAACCTTGGCCAATGTAGTTTTTGGCAATATTGTCACTGACTTAACGTGAGATTATAGATTGTTCCAAGCCCTTCTCCATATCTGGTTATTAAACTTCATATTTATCCACGGATGAGTTTCAAGATATTCGTATCTACAGAATTCAGAAATTTCTGTTTGTCCAGAAAGCTAATCTATAAGGAACATAAATTTTTTTAAAGAGTTGTTAAGTTTATTCGCTAAAGCTTTTCACAATCAACAGCCACCTAAGTTGCAACATGTTGCTTCAGTGCATCATAATTTTCCAGCACAAAGCCAACAAATATCAATAGAGAGAAAAAAAGAAAAGGCAAGAAGTGAAGAAAATACCTTGGAAGTACCAGATGGTGGCACAGCCAGCATATTCCAATCAATTTCATCAGTATACTTCTTCCGTTCTCTGTAAATAGCCCTTGCACTGTTATATTTTGGCTGATATTCAGACACCAATCCTTTCGCCTACAGAATATTACACATCACAAGAAACGATAACTCCATGTAAGCTATCATGAAATGGCAGAGGAAAACTTTATCCTAACAAGAGTGCCAACCAATAATACATAGGTCTTCCCATTTGACAAAAATAGTGGCCAAACTTCAGCATATTATACAAAGACTTCCTCAGATGTCTAACAGAATACAGAAGGAAAAAAAAAAGAAAAAGGAGTAAACAGCCCCATTTCATCAACATAAATTAGGATCTGAAAATTACCAAGGCACGGCTAACTGAGTTTTCAAAATTTTCGTAGTCCCTCCAAATTTGCTCAATATGACTGGTGGGTGTAACAATAGCTTTTTGGTAAGCTTTCCTAACAGCAGTCATCCTTTGTGTTTCTTCAATTGCAGTATGAGCCTGCAGTATCATACCATAAGAGGATCAAATAAAGGCAAAGATGACAAAATGTTTGGCAATTGACAAAAGCTAAACTAATCAGGAGGCAATGTCTCACCGGCTAGGACTTCAAAAATGCTATATACTCCATCCACAAAGGACCTGCTGCGATATCAGATCCTGTATCCAATGCTCTTATTAAGTTCTTATGAGCACCTTTATGATATAGTACGGTAAAATACATCTACAATATAATTTGATCAAAACATACAGATGCAATACAATCAAGTCAAGAAATCCAGAAACATGATTGCAGATCCTCCAGCAAGAAAAATACTCCATCTATTTCTCTTGAATTAGTTAGGAATGACATGGGTCCATTGACCCACTGAGGTGTTAGTTAAATACCACACACAACTCAAAGGTAACATGATGCTATCAGATCATGGCAAGAAGGACATCAATTATGGTTTAAGAAGCATGAATTATATCTGACATAAATTATCTACATCCTCGAAAATATACATCTACTGACTTAAAGTGTTTTGGGGACAGAATCAAAATTTTGCAATGATGAATTCAAACGCATGAATCAGAGAGGACACCTCCAAACAACAAACATCAGAAAATGAATTGAATCGAAAATTTTTTGCTTAGATCTATATCAAAACCTAATCTATCACTCAAACCATTGGAACCCAAAATTCAAAATGAAGAAAAGAAAAAGAAGGAGAAGAGGATCACATACAAGGTGGTCAATGCTGAATGGTGAAGAAGGAAACCGTCGGAAGCCGGAGAAAAAGGTCGAATTGCTTCAGTACAGGGTATTCCGGCAGTCCAATTCCTTGCTGCAAGTGCAGCGTTTGTGGCGTTTCACGCGAGGCCGAGGATGATTTCCCAAAGATTTTTATCAGGGATTATTGGGCAAAGAATCTAGGTTCCAGTGAGGTTGACGTTGCCGGTATTGCGCCGCGGTGGAGATGGAGAAATCATCCGCTCAGAGACTCGTCGATGAGAGGAGAAGAAAAAAAAAGAATTAGGCAGTAAAATGGTAAAGATGGGGAGATCCGGATAACTTATGACCCGCTATTAACCCGGAAATGACCCGCGAACTAGTCAATCCCACAAGAGTTTGGAATCTCAAATAATAAGTTCAAGCCCGGAATTAAAATTGTGGCATTGGAAGCCTTTTGGCATTGGGCTAATGCCAATGCCATCTTATTTTTTGGTAGCCGAACACCAGATTTGGCATTAGGGGCCCAAATTCCAAATCCAAGCTCCCAATGCCATGCAAACGAACAGAGTCTAAGACATTTCCAATGGATGGATAATCTTAATCTGTAGTACTAAGGCATTTGAACTAGAGAGATAGTTGGTCCCAATATTTAAGACAAATGCTCTTGGGTAATTAAGTACCTCAACGAGTTAGACTAAGCCACTTCAACGGTTGAAATAGCTGACCAAAAGATTTCAAACTGTTTCATATTCATTAACATAACTTGCGTTATTATTTTTTTAATTTTTTATTTTGATCTGAAAATTATATTCTTTATGTCCCAAAAACATAATGCACATTGAAGTATGAGACTTTACTCAATATAGATTTAACGATTTTTTTTTTTTTGGAGAAAGGGAGAACTATGTTTGTGCTTACCATTATATGTTTTTGTACATGTTTGTAAAGTAATAAAACATTTCGTTTTCCCTATTTTATAATTTGTATTTAAATTTGGTAGAGTTATCTTTGCCGCGTCCAGTTTTTAGCCACGGCTAATTATATGTCGCTTTATGAAGAGTTACTTCGAGAGAAGAAATAAAGTTCTGACAAGTAATGAAAATGATAATATTAAATCCAAGACTACGAATGTAATCTAAAAAGTATTGTAAGACATCTATCATCCAATTCGAAGTTGATTCTTTTTCGTTTTTTATTTTCTCTCCTTTTTTTTTTAATTTCTTAACAACTCCTTGCGTTAAATAAATTACCGTCATATTCATTTAGTAAAATGTTGTTGATCAAACAGTTTTGTTTCTTTGTTTCAATATGGCTTCCAGCTTGAAGAATTCTTTTGCTCTTCTTGACACCGTCGGCGATGATGTTTCCGACTTCACCGCCCCCCTCGCCGCAAACTCTTTGAAATCTGCCACCGCCACCAAGTCCTCTTCAATGTCTAAACCCCAACAACGGAGACAAAGAGGGAAAGGGCCACAGGGGTTTCGGCCAGTGGTCAGCAACCAAAAAATCGGCAAGGGGGAAATTCTCAGGGTGCAAGAATTAACGGGTATCAACAACCGGGAGAAAGCAATAATGGACAAGGTCGCTACAATGGCCGAATTGATGGTTACAATTCGATGATAGAAGGCCTAATTCTGATGGTTATCACTATCAGCAACATTAGAACAACAATACTAATGGCGGAAATAATGGTTACAGAAACAATAGAATTCCTCAGAACAATGGTACTGATGATAGGATGAACCCATCTAGGAGAGACTCTTCTGGCAAGAAATTTGGTGGAAGGAGATTCTAGGAAGAGGATTAGTCAAGAGAATCTTGATGGGCATAGATTCAATTATGGAAGAGATGCCAACAGAGGTGATGGAAACCATGAGAGGAATTATGGAGATGGAAACAGAGGAAAGCCACGGAGGGGGGAAGTCAAGAAGATAATAGTATTAGTACTCCTGGTCATCAAACAGGGGATGGCAAAGATGAGAGGGAAATAATGATGACTCTGCAGGAATATGAGAAGTAGATACCTGAAAAGAAAAAGGCATTGGAAGCTCTGAAGAAGAAGACAGAGGAAAGGAAAGTGGCAATGGACGAGTTTGAGGGGATGCAGATTGTTGGGAGGAAAAAGAAAGAAGGTAGCGCTTCTTTTGGCCTTGAAAAGTCAACTTCTTCTAAGAAAGGAGAAGAAGAAAAGGTCCAGAAAAGAGAAGATGGCCTCCAGAAGCTGAGGAAGGTTTCTTCTTCAACAGGCATTCGAGTAGAATTCCATAAGAAGATGTATCATCCTACCCGTGTGCCAGCTGATGATCAGAATAAAAGTAATCAAAGGACATTCGAATTCGATCCCCCCTGAAGAGGAAGGTGGAGCTGTTTTTGATGTAATGGATTCCAGCCAGTTTCCGGGTTTGAATTCCTCTGTATGAAGAAGCATTGTAATTTGTTGCAGAATAAAATCCATCGCTTGATAGTAGAACTAATTAATTACAAATTTCTACTAAATTTTTTAGGGTTTATTTTTAACATACGGAGGAGGTATGGTTTTTTTATAGAACTTAAAAAGTCAGCAAGTTTCAAACAAGTAAATGAAAGCATTCAAATTAGAACAAACAAGGCTCTCTCTGTGATGGATTTCATTGGAATCCAAAAATTTGGTTGATTCTGAAGGCAAACTCTAGCTACAATGTAGTAGTATTTTCAAATTCGAAAATCTGCCACAATAAAGGTTCAACAGAAAGAGTTCCAACAAGGCTAGACCCAGGAAAGCTATGGATACATACACATCGAAGAAACAACTGAGTCGGTGTTTTTTTGCGCACAGAAGAGAACCACTCATTCAATATTTCAATACAAGCTGTAAATAATTTCCGAATTTCCACTGCGTGCTGAGAAGTGTTCATACAAAAAATATTGAAGGATTATTAAAAGAAACTTAAAATCAGCATTCAGCAAGGTTCAAACATATCAAAGAAACTTTGGGGAACTTAGAAAACACCATTCCAGAGGTTAACCGCGCACCCTCAATTGAGAATCTGTTCCTCCATTCAAAACAAGTGAATCGAAGAAATTATGAAATTTCAGGCTTCCTTTCATAGATTCGTTACTCAAAATAATATCCAGTAACTTGAGCTCTCTTGCATATAAACATGATGGCATTCATAAAACACCAATGGATCACTATAAACCAAACAAACTTACCGCCTTTAATTTCTTTCCCTAGTTCCAACTCGCAGAAATAGCGGAGTTCCAATCAGCGACACTCTTCTCAGACATTTGATCAAACATGTTCCAAGCAGACTGAATAGGGCCATTCTTCCCGTACCAACTCTTAATCGCATTGTCGATAAACTTCTCACGGAGACGACCCAATTTCAACAAATGGGCATGGAAAGCAATGCCAGATTTACCAGACGATTTAATCAACAACGGGTACACAAAATCATCAGCTGTTACATTGGCCTTTTGCATTAAGGCCGAACAGTGAGAAATTAAACATCCATCCGGTTGCCCCACTTGGAGTAATACTTGAACAAATTGGTAAACGCGAAGGCGTTGTCAGGGGTGGGCCGATTCAAAAATCCGGAGAGTGTAAAGCGGCGGCTCATGGAGGCGCGTGCAGTGGGTGATGAGTTGCGCCACCCAGTAGTTGCCATGGTGGAGGGAGTTTTGAACGATTTGAGCATGAAGTTGTTTGAGTTGATCTAGATTGGTTATGTTTCGCCTCTTTTGATAGAGGGAATGTTAAAAGTGAATATCATATGTGATCACTACAAAATTGTACTACCATATACTGTATCTAGCAAATGAAAGACCAGCGATTTGCACAACAAAACAAATTAGCTTAACAGGTCGGCGTCATTTAAATCCCTATTAATTAAACAATCAAAACTACACAAAGTACGTTTAAGGCACCAAAAACATGATTCCACCACATTACTATGTTGCTCCACACTTTCCAACATGATTAAGATAAAAGGTGTTTTATATAAGCCCCGACATCACCAGATTGATACTTTCTCCCCCACCTCAATAATGGAACCATACAGTAACCAAAAGAAAATTTTCGTATTTTAGACCCAGAACATAACCCAGGCAACAATCAGTTGATATCTCGCCATGTTCAATAAATGCATGCAACAAAAACTAATTCATCCACAGCTACAACTCTTCATGATAACTACTAGATTCTATTGACGTATATCATTTTTGCATCCCAGCAAGATGTCAAAACCACATAATCCGTTCCTCAAAACAGCATAATCCGTTCCTAGCTTGACCATTTTGCCTGAATGATTGCCATCAAAACTGTCTTTGCTACTGTCTAAATGAGTGAGAGTGATGTACATTTCGTCACGTTGTTACACAATGTCCGATTGTGATTATCTTTGATTAACCAAGCACCAACACCTGCAAGTTTTTCCCAGAAGAATGTTGCATTACTATAATAGTGAAACATGTCCTGATTTTCTTCTCGTATGTCCTATGCTTTCAATTACAACAAGATCTAGAACCATAAAGGTGATTTGATCTGTTTATTGTAGGATCATGCCAACAACCTTTATTTAATACATACAAGACAGTAATGAGTTCCGAATTGCTAACAGGCTAGGAAGCCCGAAAAACGGCAAATGATATTTGCCCATTCAAAGTATGATTTCACCACGATGAATTGAAAAGGCTTACCTGAAGAGAAAGAGAGCAACCCTAGGAGAGTGTCAAGAAGCTGATCTCCTTTGGACAACTAAATCATCAGCTGAGTAATAATCAGCAATAAGTCGGTACATATAAGAAGGATTATGCCCTCCACTGCAAAGAGATGAAGCAACAGTTCATCAGACATTTCAGAAAGAAAAAGTGGGCCAGCTTAAACTATCAGCATCCCTTCATCTATGTGGTCACATGAAAATAGTTTCTATGAGCAATTTCTTTATAAAAAAAAAAGTAAAAAGAAAAATTCCTGCTACAGTCACAAATGCAGCATAAATGACAACTGAATGCAAACTTACGTATCTGTAATGAACAGACTAACAAGATTTGGTGGTACATAATCAAATGCAGGATTGACGACATGAAGATTGGGAGAACCAGAACCACTTCCAAAATCTAAGCAATCCGAAAATTCTCCAAAGTCCAAGAGCTCTGATGGCGACCTCAATTCATTTAATAGGACCTCTGGATTGTGAGGATATAGAGGGCAAAGCTGCAGTCAAGCAGAAAGGCGGTCAGGAAACACAACATCCATGGCTTAGGAGTAAGATAACTAATAACACAAAATGCTCATCACAAGAAAAGTCTACACCACATCCAGTTCAAGTTAGATGGTAACCCCTAAATATGAAGATTTGAGAATGACTTCACCCAAAAAAATAATAATAATAATAAACAAAAAAAGAAAGGACGAAGAAGAGGAAGAAGAGTTTTGAGAAAGACTAATTATGTCGGGGATTTAAAGAATTAATCAGAAGCCATACATTAAACGTTCAAGAGGAACAGTTCCAACCTCATTACTAATTACCACAATAAGGTGAAGATGACAAACATCCTAGCACAGCATAAAGTCCTTTTAAAATTCACATATGGTCATTCGAGGAACAAAAATATGTTGTCAGTAATAAATCAGTCAGCAACCAGTCACTTAAGGGAAATCAGATAAATAGACCAAGCTAGAAATCAAATCTAATCAACACTCCACCAAAAAGCTATCAGACCCAAATGAACTTCGAAAACGATACTCAAAGAGTACAGTGGCATATAATTCCATGAGAAGTTGTCACTAGGACGGAGATGAGGAAGTATAGCACTATCCCGCAGGCAACCCTGCTCTTCCCCTCCCCCTTTTATTAGGAAAAAAGGTTCCAAATGAAGTTTATCTATTGCTCAGTACAAGAATTCCATGGATACACGCAGAATTACACATCAAAGAAACAATTGAGATACTACATTTCTTCAGTCAAGGGTAATCAGATAATCAGACAAGCTAGGAACCAAGTCTAATCAACCCTTAATCACACCAAAAAGATATAAGACAACCCCCAAATGAACTTCAAAATGATTCTGATGCGGGCGGAAGCATGAAAAGACGGAACACCACTTTGATTCATGATCACCATGAACAAAGGCAATGGTTTTTGGACAAAAACCAATAAAAACCATAACATAGGCACTCAGCCGTGAAAAGAGAACTCGCAGTTCTGAAACTTAATTATCAAATATCATAAAAACTACCTCTCTGTAAACGAACAGCAACCCTATTTATAGTTAAACCCTAAACTTAAAAAAGGAAAATATCTAAAACGACTTAAAAATTCTGTAAAATACTAAAACATCCCTAAATTAAAATTTCCTAATAATTCTTAAACCCTAATTCTTATATTTTCCTGCATCAACTCTCCCCTGCTTCAAAGAAAACTCGTCCTCGAGTTTTGCCTGCCTTTTCCACGATCAAAAGGATCACCAGTTAACTCAACCCATTGCTTCCTTTGCTTTCGAAAAGCCTTCTTCGTCTTCTCCATGCATAAACAATTTGCTGTTTTGAGCAGAACATGAACTCATAAATTTTCCTCACCATGACCGGATATGCAAGATTTAAGTTGATAGAACTAACAAGGATCATAACTTCATGTGGTCGCCAAATTTCTTCAATAAAGCCAACTTTTGCTGAATATAATCTTCATCAGATCCATCCAAAACAAAACCATCACTGCCTAAATTCTGGAAACCAGTCACCTCTTTGTTCTCAGGTTTTGCCAAAGGACAAAAATCAACATCTCCGCCTTCAATCTCATCAAGCTCTTTCCAAATCCTCCTTGTCTACTACTGGTTCAGTTGGCGGAGAAATCTGAACAAGTCCAAGAACACCATCTTCAACCAGTTCATCCAGAAACTCATCTGGGTAAACATCATAAATTAGTGGCTTGCTCCAATCAATGATCTGGTCCTCACTTGAATCAAATTCTGATTCACATGAGAAAATCTCAACCCTTATATTACCTTCCGGTAAGTCTGAAGAAACAACACAACATAGTTGATAATTCAATTCGTCCTGAAGATCATCAATCCTTTGACGCACCCACTCAATCTGTTGCGTCACATCCTCTAGTTCTTGCAACCATGCAATCAATTGTTGACGGCTCCGACGGCTTGGGTTAAACCTATGGCTCTGATGCCAATAGATGCGGGCAGAAGCATGAAAAGATGAAACACCACTTTGATTCATGATCACCATGAACAAAGGCAATGGTTTTTAGACAAAAACCAATAAGAACCATAACGCAGGCACTCAACCGTGAAAAGAGAACTCGCAGTTCTGAAACTTAATTATCAAATTTCATAAAAACTACCTCTGTAAACGTACAACAACCCTATTTATAGTTAAACCCTAAACTTAAAAAAGGAAAATATCTAAAAAGACTTAAAACTTCTGTAAAATACTAAAACATCCCAAAATTAAAATTTCTTAATAATTCTTAAACCCTAATTCTTATTTTTTCCTGCATCAGATTCTCAAAGAGGGCATTGGCATATAATTCCATGAGAAGAAATTGCTAGGATAGAGATGAGATAGTATAGCACTATGCTCCGGCCAAATAAAATGCTCCATCCATCCAAATGAAGTTTATCTATTACTCCGAAAAAGAAAACTATGGATACAGGTGGATTTACACATCAAAGAAACAATTGAGATATTACTTCATTTGGTCATTGTCTTTTGCAGACAGAAGATAACCACTCATTTGATATTTCAATATAGACAGTAAATAAATTCCACATTTCCCACTGAGTACTAAGAAGAGTATATACATAAAATATCGAAGGATTATTTTCAGAAACTTAAAATCAGCAAGGTTCAAACAAGTCACAGAAACTTTGCGGAACTTAATAAACACCATTCCAGAAGTTATCCACACAGCCTCAACTGAGAATTGAAACAATATCTGTTCCCCCATTCAAACAAGTGGATCAAATAACTCAACTATGAAGTTATAGGCTTTCTTCCACAGATTCATTACTTTCAAAATCATATTCAGTAACTTGAGCTCTCTTGCATATAAACATGATGGTGTTCTGTCATTTATTAATGGTTGCTACCTTTATCTGATAGCTAATATACCTTGTGAATTCCCGCAAGAACAACAAATGGGACAGCATGCCTTTGAGCTGCTAGTGCCACCATATTCAATCCAACAGGTGCTATAACCCCACCATTGGCCATCACAGCATGAGCTCCAACAATAACCTGACAGAAAGAGCTTTCAGAATAAGCTCATAAAGAATATTATAAAAAACAAATCAATCAATAAGCCACAACCAGCATACCATATTCACGCGGGAAATCATTGCAAAGACAGCAGAATCAGTGATTACTGTCGTTTGAAGCCCCCTTGTGATTAATTCCTTAGCAAGAGCATGCCCCTGGTACCTGATTTTAGCAAGGGAATACCAAAGAAGTGAGGACAGGTCAGAGACGGACAACTCAGAGACAGACAACTCAAATCCATATCTACTATTTCCTTTCAAACAACACAAAACATCTCAAATAACCTCGGAGCACCCTCTGCAACAAACACTTTGAATGATCTCTTCTTTTCCTTTGCGGCACAAAGAAATTCCACTACTGTTCTTGAACTGCCCAAAGTTAAGATTACTTCGCTGGAACAAGATAAACAAGGAGAAAATAGAGCAGGGTTACATAACTAGCTGCGCATACAATCTACTAAAAGCAAAAAATGAAACTTCTATGGTTCAACAAGCAAAAATATCATATCAAATATAAGGAAATAATCCTGGAACAGTCCTCAACAAGCAACAACAACAACAACAAGCCTTTTTCCCACTCGGTGGGGTCGGCTAAGTCCTCAACAAGCAAATGACTTATTTTTACTAAGCACAAATCAAGCTAAGCTGCCAGTTACTTTTCATGTATACTTCAAGCAGCAAACTCTCAGCTATGCCCCCATGTTCCTTAATTTAAATGCTTATATATTTGCCCACTTTAGTTCCAAGGCATATTTTCAGGTACGGAGCAGTTAGTTTCTCAAGCATATTGGTTCTGGAGTAGGAGGAAAATTATAGCCCACATCTCATACAAGAAGAAATCCACCTTCGCCAGTAAACCAGGGATACAAGCAAAAGTCACTAAGAAATTTAAATTGTAGAAAGCCAGAACCATGTTCTATGCACCACTCACTACACAACAATAGAAACAGCTCTGTTAACTATTTCTAACAAATGAAGAGAAAGCATCACATGAAGTTAGCACAAAAATTGGCATGCCACCTTCAAATATTGTTCATGATTCAGATGCAAAAACATCAGCTACTCTTTCGATATTCAGTTGTAGCAAATGCATGCAGTGAACTTCAATTTGGCACAAACACAAACACAGAGACAACAATGTTGATAGTTCAGGAGACATAGTATGAAAATATGTAAAAAGTGCCGACGAAGATACTTATGATGTATATGCTCCACTGCTTGTTCAGCAATCTGTTCATGGCAAGTGGCTATATCTTGAATCAGTTCATTAACAGCCTCGATGACATTATGCTTTAGTTTCCTAGCATTTGAGTTCCTATCAACAGCTGAGACAAAAAGAGGAAAGTGCAAATCAAGCTAAGACTCTTCATAATAATGGCACTGCATTCTTAACTGTGATGCTATAACTCACATACATTAGTAACTAACTGAACATAGACTATGATGTTGAGAAGGGAGAAACAAAATCAACCTGCTGAAACTAATGACAAAAATATTTATCTGGAAACAATTATGATGCTCACATTTGCTTTTTCCATCAGAGTCGCCTCCAGAGGAATATGTGTGAGGAACAGCTGCTGTATGAGGTAAATCCTCGAGGAGTGTCTGTAAGGAAGGAGGCCTCAGAGTGTTTCGGGCAGCAGCGGCAACAATTGCTGCAGACAAATCCGGACCATCATGCTCAGCTTCATCTTCGTCATCACTTCCAGCCGATAGACCCATCCCACCAATAGCAGCTGAAGTGAGCGTAAGCTCCTCCTCCCTAATGATGTGTAAAACACGCCTTACAACATTACCAACAGCAAGCTCTGTAAAAGAGAATAAAGAAGTATTATAATAGCGCATTGTACATTTTAAGTGAAGCACATTCTGATATTTTTAAAATAAAGAAGTATATCGCAAAGTGAATCAAACAAAATACACCAATTCGGTGCAAAGTTTCTCAGCAACTCGAACTTCCTCAAAGACAGGCAGATTCTAGTATCTTCTCCAAACAGTGAAATGCAAACACAAATCAGAGAATTCCAGTCTCATAACTATATCATAGCACATGTTTTTAAAGGAGGTAAATAACCCATGAAGGATATTAAACAACAACACGTGTTTCTTGAAATGTTTTTCATATCATCCAATGAAGGTCAATTTTTACGTTAAAAAGTGAAACAGAAACACATGAGCTTCTTTCTAAGCAAATGGAAGCAATTTTTTTCCAACCTTCTCCAAATCTCTCAGATCATCTTTACAGAACTAGTGCATTTTGTCTTGACACTAATTAACCAATCATGCTCCGTTCCATGCACTACAACTATCATTATAATCAAACATTATCACGGAACAGCACATGTATATCAATCATTTTAATTTTTCTACTTCAGAGTGTTGTATCAGATGCCATTGCTTATCATAAACTGAAGCTGAACTCCTATCAATTACAACATGCACAAACATATACAATCTTGACAAGAAAATCCAACTGATCAACGCCTTGTTCCGTTTCTCCTTTCTGTAATGTCTTAACAAGCCTAAATACCAATTCCAAAAACAAATAGCCAGCAAACACTAGAGTAGCTAGTTTCTTATATCCACAGAACTCACCCACGGGATTAGCAGCAATTAGCTGCTCCCCAACGCCTCTCACGGCATCAATAAGAGCTCCAGCCTGATTCGTACTAGGAAGCCTCTGCTGAGAGATGAATGACCGGAGAACCTCCGCCGTGACCTTCGCCGTGGTCTTTGAGCCCTCGATTTTACTGTTTCAGCAAAAATCACAGCAAAACAAAACTTAAACTCATCAATACACTGAAAATCACACCAAAAAAAAAAAAAAAAGATTTCCTAAATTTTTGGGGGAAAACATTTTCACGAAACGAAAACAATACCGCTTTTTGAGCTTGATTAAGAAGTCATTGACAAGGGCGTGAACGTCCGGCATGATTCTTTTTTCTCCCTCGCTAAAAATTTATTCGTCTGGAAGAGGATGATGAAGAACAATTAAAGAGTGCACAGAATATTTTGAACTCTGAGTGGGAAGATGTGAAGAAAGCTTCAAAATTCCAAGTGTAAATTCTTCTTTTTCTCTTTTTTTTATCAATTTGTTCTTCGCCTGTTATTTTTTTTGAGTGTATACGAGCTAAAAGGTAGCAGAAAAAGGGTTGAAGCGCGAGAAAGAAAGGGATGGTTCGCAGAGCATAAGGGAAAGGGTAATATTGGGCCACATTTGATTTGGTCAAATATTTGGGCTACGATTTGGTTTGGGCTCTCTCAGCAAAGAAAAGGAACTTGATAAGTTTGGGCTATATTTACGGTAGGAATTATGGGCTAAGGTTCTGGGGTATATATCTTGGCAACTCCTGCTCCTATCTCCTCCAAGAGTTATTTTGTAAACTAGGCTCAAAGCCTCCCCAGTATGGACGAAATGATAGCCTAGCGAAGGAGGAGGAGCGAATTTTTTTTTTTCTATATACTTCACTTAATAGTACCGTATGAGTAAGCAAGAAGAATAGTGATTTTTTTTTCCCCTTTGTACAGTATCAATAAGCTGCCGTTTTGTGACAATGTTGTGAAAAAAGAAATATATTTGTGATTGGTACATTTCCACGTTAAGACATGTTCATGTCGTCGTGATGAAAGGAATCCAGCAGGATTTTAATTCAGCCCCTTTCTTTACCTATGTGATGATATGCATGTGATTTTACCAATTTTTATTTTTATTTTTTTTTTGCATGTTATTTGTAATCCACACAAAACACCACCAACAAACATTAATAACAAAACCCACAACCCAAAAAGCAACACATAGAAAGAAGAATCCTACGCATATCCGAAGCTCTCTATAATGATTTGTTTAAGTATAGTTCATATATAAGGGGATCACGTGTTAATGAATTGAATAATTACATTCTTCCTAATCTTAAGTCGTCAAATTATTAGAACGGATATAATTGAGAGAGACGTGAATGAGATAGGTGGTCCAATATTTGGACCTTAAAATCAAAAGAAATAATTAGTGTGTTGTAGGCCATTCTTTTCGGCATCAACCCATCAAATTCACATGCATTCTTTGAATTCTTTCAATGAAATCAGGGATTCATAAGTGCAATTTTTTCATTTTTTTTTCCTTTTGGAGGTGAAGTTGATGGCTTTACTGCATGTCCTTTTCAGTTTGGTTTGACTAATAAAAAAACGTAGATTTAAGAAAATCCCAGTTGGGATATTGACAACAATATAAAGTTGGCATTTGTGAATATCCGGAATGAGATATAGACGGCCAAATGAAGTCATTTTCTTCGGTTTCATTTTGATGTTTGCTTTGCCTTCCACTAAGAATACCTTTTTTTAAGGATAAGACTCATGATGGATTAAAAATGGTTGCTGGTTGCGATATTTTTGTGTAATTATATCTCGTTCAGGATGGTTTAATTTGTTTGTACCATGAACTTTGTAATCTGTATTAATATACTATGTGATGCGATGCACTCTCATGAGTGTTTATTTTCCCCTTCTTTTGTTGGTAAAATGAACAAAACAATATATGTGCGTTTTATTAATTATATATTTCCTCCGTCTCATAATTATTGTCCAGTTTTACTAAAATGAAAGATTTTATTTTTGGTCAAACTTAATTATATTTTACCTTGAATAACCGTGTATACCCCTACATAAGTAATTGTTTAACTACTAAGATTTTATGGATAATGTTTTTTACTAAAGACAAATGTGTAACTTGATCCATAAAAAGTCAAATTAAACAATAATTTTGGGACAAAATTTTTTGGACAATAGTTACGGGACGGAGGGAGTATAAAACTTCACCTCATCCTAAATCAGATTCGATCCAAAACTATCTACAAGATCGATCAATTTAAGATCTTACCCCTACCGCTATTGAATCACATTCTTCTTCCCCCATAAATTGTTAGGGTTGCTTCCACTCTAAATTCCTCAATTTGGTTTTTTTTTTTTTTCGGTCTTTTCAAAATTTTATAGAAATAAATGTCTCGTCCTAACATATTTTTATTATCTGGAAGTCCAAAAAAAATTGCAAATGTAACTCCAAAAGAATACGGGTTCAATACATTTTGTCACATTTATCATCCAAATTGTTGAATCACACAAATAAATCTTGTTAACAAATGCAATTATGTCAAAAAAAGAAAAGAAAAAAAGAAGAAGTAAGTTCTCAAATGCCATTAAAATCATTAATCTCCTGTTCAAAATGTTGCATTATCAAATCTTTCGTTTGCCCTAAAAAGTAAACAACGATCGCTTTAAATTTCTCATAAAAAGTTTCGAAGGGAAAAATCTTTTCTGGTACCAAAACTAGAGGGAAATAGAAATATTACTATTCCTCGACGCGTTACCAAATCATTGGTAGTAAAGTTTATGCCTTGATTGGCTGGAAAAATGTCTTCCTTGACTGAAGCTCTAAATTGGAAATGATTGAGGAAATATGAGGAGTATCTCATTCATTAGCAATTCCAATTCCATTTTAGAAATAAATAAATAAATAAAATTCATTAATAGATTGATGCTTTATTATATGACTAGAGCTGTTCCCACGGCCTTGACTGGCTTCTCCCATTGTCATCAAACTATGCAACACCTCACTAACACGTGCCTCCACACTCTCCACATTAAAGCCCTACCCTTCCCCCCCAAGATTTATGATAACTTTTTTCTTATAAAAGAAAATAAATAAATAACGACATCGATATTGAATTTAAAAATTCCATAACAATGAAATTGTTAATAATCGTATGTTCTCTCCATATATTGCATCATAATCAAAATATTTTAATATGTCGACCAATTAAATAACATAAATATATAGCGATAAAAAAAAATGATTTGAATATGTATAGAGTTAAACTTAAAAATTGTCTCTTCTATCTCAAAATTATTGTCCAATTTAGAGTTATCACTTTTAGTTTAAATTGTACCAACACTGAAAATTCAAATTAAATAATAATTTTAGAACGGAATGAGTGCTATTCATTTCGTTTCTTATAGTGTCGCGTTTACAATATTCGTCCTCTTAATATTTATAATACTACTTAATGGTGTTGGATTCATGTGGTCGCATACGTAATTAATTCCCACAACTTTTATATGCAAACTTCATCGCCTCGAAATAGTAATAAAAATCCCAGTTTTGGGTTGTACTCAAAGTTGACAAGTACACATATATATGTGGTAAAAATTATACAAGAAAAGACTCAAAACGGGAGGACTCGGACAGAGAAAAACTTCAGTAAAAAAGACCAGAAAACTTTCGGACAGAAAAACACACACTCACACACAAACATTGATGCAAAGAGAATCTTCGGAGCCTCTCTCTCTCTCTCTCGCAATTCGCATCACTTGTTTGCCTAGTAGTAGTATTACGTGAATCTATATTTGCTAAGGCGGGCTAAAAGGAGTTACAGAGGAAGGGAGGAGGGAAAGTTTCCCATTTCCATTTTCACATCCAATTTTCTTCGATTTCAACGCTATTTCTCCTCCTCCTTGACATAAATTGAATATATCCCGCATCTTTTTTTACCAAAAGGGGAGAAGAAAACCCTACTGCTTTCTCTCTATCTATCCCTTAATCTGAACTCCCCCCTGTGCCATCCTAGAAGGGGGAAAAAAAATAAAGATTAGATTTTTGGACTCTGAAAAATCTCCAGTTTATTGTGTCAATCCGTGGATGTCATGTGTTTGAATATGTTTCTGTGTGTACTTGGCCAAACCAACACTCCATAAGCTTTGACATCATCAGCCCATTTCTATGGCCCCCACTTTAGGACATGATTTAAATACAATGTGGGGTTAAAAGATGAACTGATTTAGTGTTTTTTGGATATATAAGAGTTGTACTGAAGGATTTTACACTGATTTTGGTGTTGTGGGTCCCGGAGAAATGGCGTCAGAAATGCGCGGCCGCGGTGGTGGTGGTGGTGGCGGTGTTGGTTTTGATCCCAGCAATCTGCATTTGAAGAAGGAGTTAACTCAAATCAAGAAGGCGGCCAGAGTGTTGAGAGATCCAGGGACTACATCATCATGGAGGTCCCCACTCAACTCAGCAAGATCCGCGGCAGCTAAGCATTATTATCATCATCACCAGGATGATTTCAGCAAGCAACCAATCGGCCGCAGGGAGTACAATCATGGTGAGAATCATTCTCAACTCCCATTTGGATTGGTTGATAATAATGTAAGTAGTAGTAGTAAGGTTAATGACTTTGATACTAATGGCAATGCTAAAGAGAAAGGGAAGAAAGTGTACTTGTATAATTGGAAAATGCAAAGGTCAGAAAGTGAATTGAGTAGGCAATGTGGTGATGATGAACTTGAAAATGGTGAAAATGATGATGTAGAACAGTCTTCTTCAAGTAGAGAAGTAGAGGAGAGTGTGGGGGATAGTTTGAGTGACACTAGGAATGGTGGTATTGATTCCAAGAGTGATACATTTTTAAGCGAGAAGTATGCTTCCATGATTTTCAAGTGTAAAGATGCTAACTTTAAGCCATCTATCAGGCGGAATATTAAGAAGAAGCCCAAGAAAAATAGTCACTCTAATTCGGTTCTTAGGAAAAGTAGTGAAAATGTGAAAGAACAAGTAATGTTGGCAAGGGGTGGAAAGAGGGCTTTGGATGGTCTTGGCAGGAATGGCATGTCGAATTTGGTCTATCAGTCTGATGATACAACAGATTACTGTAATTCAGAGGATTTAAGGAGGGGTTCTGCTGTTTCGCCTCTGCTGACGAAGCTGAAGAATAAGAATTGGACTAGTTCATCTGTTCAGCTTTTAAGAAACAGCCGAAAAGAGGATTCATACTACACCCAGAGTACCCCAGCTATGTCTACTAGCTCTTATAATAGGTATGTTGCTAGATATCCAAGTACAGTTGGGTCTTGGGATGCTACTACAGTATCCTTGAATGATGGGGACGACGATATGGATGATCAGTTGGATTTACCTGGTCGCCAAGGATGTGGGATCCCGTGTTATTGGTCTAGGAGGTCGACACCGAAGTACAAAGGTGGATCTAGTAGCTGTTTCTCACCTTCTCTTTCAGATACTTTGAGGCGGACAGGAAGCTCTATTTTGTGTGGAAGCCACAGAATGTACAAGAGAAGCCGCCGTGGGTCATCGCTTGGGTATAACAAGAGGAAACTTAGTTCAAGGGCCGCTGCTCAAGGGCTTATTCCGTTGTTAAAGAATAGGGGTGATGGCCGGATAGGGTCGTCCATTGGAACTGGCAATAGTGATGATGAGCTTTCAACAAACTATGGGGAGCTCGATTTGGAGGCCTTGAGTCGGCTAGATGGAAAGCGGTGGTCTACAAGTTGCAGGAGCCAAGATGGATTAGAATTTGCTCCCATGCCAGGAGAAGAAGAAGGATCCCCAGATAACCTAAGAAGTCTAAGCCATAAATACAGGCCAATGTTTTTCGAAGAATTGATTGGTCAGAATATTGTGGTTCAGTCCCTCATGAATGCAATTTCAAAAAAAAGAATTGCACCCATTTATCTTTTTCAAGGTCCTCGGGGAACTGGGAAGACTTCAACTGCTAGAGTGCTTGCAGCAGCTTTGAATTGCCTTGCCTCTGATGAAACCAGACCTTGTGGAGTTTGCAGAGAATGTAATGAATTTGTTTCTGGAAATAGCAAGGATACCATAGAAGTTGATGGTGCTAATAAGAAAGGTATTGATAGCATAAGGTACCTTTTGAAAGGCCTTTTGGCGGGTTCCTTATCTGTCTCTTCGAGCTACAAGGTGTTTGTCATTAATGAGTGCCATTTGTTGCCTAAAAAGACATGGTTGGCATTGCTTAAGTTCCTTGAAGAGCCACCTCAAAATGTTGTTCTTATCCTGATAACAACTGATCTTGATAACGTGCCACGTACGGTTTTGTCGCGGTGCCAGAAATACATGTTCAACAAGATTAGGGATGTTGACATCTTGGCGAGATTGACAAAGATTGCTGATGAGGAAAATTTAGATGTTGAATCTGATGCTCTAGATTTGATCGCAATGAATGCAGATGGTTCGCTTCGTGATGCAGAAACGATGCTAGACCAATTGAGTTTATTGGGGAAAAGGATAACTACTTCTCTAGTAAATGAGCTTGTAAGTATACACTGTCATTTGGAACAGTTAAATTTTAAATTAATTAAGTAAAGTTTGTTCTGGTCTCGACCATTAATATCTTATCCAGCTGGCAGATTTTGTTTTGTGTTTTTTTTCCTAATATTCGTGCTGTAGATTTATACACTTTTTCATATGGCCAAGCATGTTAATATGTTATCCATTTGCTCCATATTTGGTGTGATTCTTTGTTGATTTTTCAAGGGCCATCTCGCTATTGATAGGAAACTACTGCAATATTTCTCTTCTTCTCATATGCATGCTGCTGTCTGTAGGTTGGGGTTATCTCTGATGAGAAATTATTGGAACTTTTGGAGCTAGCAATGTCATCTGACACTGCAGAAACTGTGAGGAGAGCTAGAGAATTGATGGATTCTGGAGTTGATCCAATAGTTTTAATGTCCCAAATGGCCACTATAATAATGGATATCATTGCTGGAACTTATCCCTTTGCTGATGCTAGATATAACAGTTCGTTCTTCAATGGGAGAAGCTGTAAGTGCCCTTTTTTTATGTTACAGTTGTAATTTCTTTCTTCTTTTGCACTAGGCTATCCTTTCTGCCAATTTTGGATAGATATGTTTCTCAATTTTCTCTTTTGGTCAATGTTCACGAAGCTGGAGTCTGTAGTCTTAGTTCGATAAACATAAGAGCTAGTAACGTTTGGCTGTTGGTAATGGGTTAATGCATGGGAGAACAGATGAGAACTTGAGAGAAATCCTTTCTTATCTGGTGAAAAAGTAAAGAGAGACGTCTAGTTTCTTATTAGGATTGCTTGTCTTTTCTGTAAACTTTCCAATGTGTACGGCAGGGTTTACGATATGTATCTCTTTTTCGACAGACATGTAGCTGCGCATAACGCAGGCCCTTGTCTGTTCCATAAATTATGTTCAAGAAATAACATAGAAATTTTTAGCAACAGATATAAGTTGCAACTGTGTTAGATTTGTTCTGCTTCTAAAAGAGGTTGGATCTCATTTACAGTGACTGAAGCGGAGCTAGGTAGATTGAAGCGTGCCTTGAAACTTCTTTCTGAAGCTGAAAAACAATTAAGGGTTACAAGTGAACGGTCAACATGGTTTACGGCGACATTGTTACAGCTTGGATCTATGTCCTCACCTGATCGAACACATTCTGGAAGCAGTAGAAGACAGAGCTCCAGGGCTACAGAAGATGATCCTTCCAGTACATTGAGAGATAGTGCTGAAAATCATAAGCTTTCTGCCCAGTTTGCACTTCGGATGTCGGGCTCCCCCACATCTTTCAGAAAGGCTGCAAACCGAAAATCAAACAGTAAAGAAGTTTCATCTTCTTTGACTAATGTTGGCTCTGGGCCAAGTCCTGGTCAGCACCGAATTACAAAAGAAGATGTTTCATCCGATGATGCTCTTTCAGGGAAGAGCACATCTCGGCGCATGGCATCTGACGTATTGGATGATATCTGGTTAAAGTGCGTTGAAAAGTGCCATTCTAAGACTCTCAGACAACTGCTTCTTGATTATGGGAAGCTTGTTTCCATATCTGAAGCGGAAGGTAACCTTTAAGACATACTGGAAGAACATTTATTTCTATATTTGACAGTGCACTCCTCTTCATCTTGTGTGGTCTTAAATCTTTCAGGCTATTTTGTTGGTTACATTGCATTTGGTGATAGTGATATAAAAACCAGAGCAGAAAGGTTTCACAGCAGCATCACGAACTCCTTTGAAACTGTTTTGAGGAGCATTGTGGAGGTTAGGATTATTCTTTTGCCCGATGGTGATGTCCCTGCAAGCAAAGTAAACCCAGATACTGAAAAGCCGGTGAACGCAACAAATTTGTTGAAAATGGAAGACACAGAAATTTTATCCAATGCAACAGGTGATCACTCTAATCTCGATGCATATCAGGAGTCCATAAAAATATCAAGAGGAAGCTTCAATGATTCGGACGACAAGTTGGCTGGAAATTATGAGCCTTCTGCTGCAAATGGTAAGCAGAGTTCTGCTAGAGAAGGAAAGCCAGAAGTTCCGGTGCATAGGATAGAGTCCATTATCCGTGAGCAAAGGTTAGAAACTGCCTGGTTACAGGCTATGGAAAAAGGAACTCCTGGATCAACAAGTCGTGTGAGGCCTGAGAAAAATCAAGTCCTACCACAAGAAGGAATTTATCAACATGTTCAATTGGACTCTACAAATTCAGCTAATGTGTCTTCTAAGGAGTGGGAAGATGAATTAAGCCGAGACATAAAGAACTTGAAGATTGATGATGGAAAGACTCTCAAAAAGGATCAGATTAGTAAAAGGGTTGATCGGTTTCCCATGTCCCCTAGCTTGTTGCATGACAACTTGGCTGGCAATTACAGCAAAGAGAACTTGTAAGTTGCACCTATACATGTCTCCAGTTTGGTTGTCATGTCGACATGCATTTAAAACACTTCCAATTTTGTTTATATGGAATTTGAGGGCAGGACCATAATTGCCTTTTTGGAATGTATTTCAGGGGCTATGAATCTGGACCAGCTGGTGGTTGCAGCGGGCTCTTTTGTTGGAATAGCACCAAACCCCAAAGAAGGGCTAAGGTATGACATGACACTGCAATATTCTTGTCAAGTTGTTGGACTTCATTCTCATGTTCTATGCCTGAAAATCTGAATATACATGATAATGTAGCTTCAACAAGGAACTCCTGTGCGTTCAAGAAAGGGTGCGCGATTTTCATTGTTTGGAGCATGTGCAAAAACACCAAGGACAAGCAGACTCAGGAATTGAATGGGATGGGAAAACTGAGGAAGCAGGAAAATCCTTTCTTTTCTCTTTTTTCCCCCTTTCTATTAGAAAAATCTCAAAATTCCTATACATACTGCTATTCATTTTCTTGATTTTCCATTTTTTTTTTAATGGGCACATGAAATATCATGTAAAGCTTTTAGATACTGGACTTATGAATATTCTTAGGTCCAGGCAATTTTTATGGAACAATAAAAAATGGTGAAAAGAGGTTAGATGAATATTTCTCATACTTGGATGTTCTTTCCAATCCATCAAAGCTATTATCTTATGCGATTTTCTTTGCTGGGATTGTTAAGATTAACAGGAAAAATGTCAAACCCATTATCAAACAGTTCAATATGAAGATTTCTGCTCCTAAAAATAAAATAAAAATTGTCTTTGTTGCAAGTATGAAGCCTAAACCCAAAGGGGCAAAGGGTTCCAATATCTAAAATATCCCTTAGACATTTGCTAGAATATTTGCTTAGCTAAATGATAGGAATACACTTTTTTTCCCCTGTATATGCTCAGTCCCCTCCCCAGTTTAACATTAGCAAATTGAAACAATGGTGTTAACCTTATTTCAAGCAATTTAATTAATTCTCATATGGCGACATCGTATTTATCCACATCTCTCTAATAATCATATGAATGGATCGATTTAGGGTTTTGATGTCGAATTCGCAAAAATTTGAGAATACACTGGCCGCTTTTCAACGATGAGAAAAAGTTTTAAAACTTTTATCATTACCTTTTTAGTCCAAGTGGGTTAGAATTTTTTTTTTTTTTTAAAAAAAAAAAACTTAAAAAACTATTGAAATATTAAAAATGACTCTACAAAAATCATGAGAACAAGTTGGCTAAAACTCTCATATTCGTACTCGCTTATCCATCTCAGTATAGGCCCATATAATGTAACTCAATTCTAAATACTACTAAAAATTTCCCTAAGAGCCCATCGGCCCACTTAGTCCCCAAAAGGTCCAAAAAAATTCACAGTCAAGCAGTGGAGTTCATCGCCAATCGTCAATTGCCGAGCTGGGAGGAGAAGAAGAAGAGGAAGAAAAACCGTAAGAACTGCAGATTATCTCGAGTTTTTTTCTTTTTTTGAAAAATTGTTAATCATGGCGAAGCCGCTGGGTCCCACCGGTGAGTTCTTCAGGAGGAGGGATGAGTGGAGGAAGCATCCGATGCTGACAAACCAGTTCCGCCACGCCGTCCCCGGACTTGGCCTCGGGCTGGCTGCCTTCGGAGTTTACCTCGCCGGAGAATTTGTTTACAACAAGATCTATGCTCCCAGTCACTCTCATTCTCATGCCTCCTCGTCTTCTTCTGCTACGGTTTCTCACTCTCACTGAGAATCATAAGGTGAGGGCTCTTGCTCCCTTTCCATTTCATTTTGTCTACCATTTCCATTGATCAACATCTAATTAAATAGATTGGTCTCGATTTATGGCTCAGATGGTAACTCTAGAATTGAGGGTTTGGATTTGATTTTTGTGGGTATGTTTCAATTTCGGGTTTCTAGGTTTGCTTTGATTAATGAAACATTTGGGGGTGATTGTGATGCTTTCAAACCATTTCTGTCCATAGATTTTCATCGTATGAAAATGAACTGATCTGATATAGAATACGCATCGTCGGCAAATTTCATTTTTTGAATTCAAGCTTTTGTATCAAATTTGGGGCACTACATTTAAAATTGCATCTTACATGCTGAATGTGTTTATAAGCCGTAAACCTTGTCCAGAGTTTAAACACTGGTTGTAGAAAATGTTTGCTGTTCAATCCTGGCAGTTATCTCAACTACAAGAGGAGGAAATTAGATAGGAGCTCTAAAAAATTGTATGCTCTATTGTTCATTAGAGGTTAAGCATTAGAATCGAGCTGCTTTTTTGAAAGGCTTTGAGTATTTATTATTTGTATGATGATCAGAGCTTCCTAATGTTTAGAGTATGACACATTTCTTTGTCACTCATATGGTTGGAAGGAGAATAGAACCCCCACTTCATCAGACAAACCAGAAAAAGCCAACGTTTGCCAGATTTGTGACTAGTAAGTGATAAACATGGATTTTAGCCGGATTAACGTGGCATTGGTTTCTGCGCCATTGACATGGACTCCCAAGCCCATCCTTTCTTGTTTCCCGCATTAGTAATTTCATGTCATCTGCTTCTTTGTTTATTTTCTGGTACAAGTTCAATTAAACTGCATATCCCAGACCCCACCTTGGTTGAGAAGGTACTGGGTATGTTGATGGTTTTTATGTCTCCAGCATCAATAAGCTTGTGTAAGCATGAATGGTTCATGTTACTTAGGTGGTTTCTGCATTGAATAATTGCTTGAGTCATTACAATCTTGGCCTTGCATTTGATTTTAAGCAGTTTAGTTGTTTATGGAGTGATGCATCATGATCATGGACTGATCGTGGGCTGTAAAACTTTAGGCATTCAAATATGACTGCTCTAAAACTTTTCTTAGAATTTCTTCATATGCCCCGGAATTGAGTGCGATTACTAGCCTTTTGCATTCCAATTTCTCGTCAGGACAACTCTATCCATTTCGAAAATTCACTTACATTGAATTCATGAAAAAAAGGGAAGAAGATAAAGCCACTCAAATATGCCTAAGAGATATAGTTGCTCATAATCGATTAGGTCGCTTTCGCATCGCATTTTAGATGAGTAATGGCTTTCAACCGAATCATACTCATTTTCCAGAATACTTTCATTTTGACGTCAGATAGGTTCATTTCCTATTACCAGTAAAAATTCTCTGTTCTGCTGTTACGGCTTCTCGTGTCCTATTGGAAGATGACCTTGTTATTGTTTTTGAATATTTTTGTTAATGTATTTAATCAATAACATATGCCATGCAAATCGTTGAAGCTATTTGTTCTCATGGTTTTGCAGGTATGCTTTTGTAAGGGAGACACATGCTGCATTCTGTCTTCAGTCTTCACTTTTTGTATTTCAGACTTTTCAGTTGCCAATAATAAGTTTGTTGGGACTTCATGATTGTATACTTCATACTGGTTAGAATGTTGATTTGTATTGTATTAGCGTGCCAACTCTCACTTTCGCCGTTTCATTGATGCATGTTATCCGGTTTGAACTTTTTTTTCTAGAAGTTTTCTGGCTGCCAATGTAGCTAGTAGCTAGTGGGAATGTGGAATAAAGACGATTGAACTCTATTTATTTCTAGGTGCCAAACTAGTGAATCACAAACTACGGTCAGTAATGCCACCAGAGAGTTACAATTTACATGCCATGTAAATTCTAACCACAAGTATGATGATCACTAGCCAATTTCTCTACTAAATGTCAGAATCATGAATAGCAAGAACCAACGAGGAGCAGATCATTCAACATTTGTTCCCTCCTAAAGCAATTTTTGTAGCAACAGTTTAGTACTATATGAGCAGTCTTACCTGGATAGACCTTGTAGGCTAGGACAACTCAGTCTTATCTGAAGATATATTTACAGGTTTTTTACCAAATAAGGAAGAAATAACAAAGCAAACAAATTAATGAACGCAACACAAGAATTGAAAGAGATGCTTTAGAAAGGCTAACATTCTCAATAAGAAAACGGTAGTGTTTTGTTGATAAAAACTAGACTACAATATCATCCACCAGTAACTCCAGCCTTGCTTGAATATGACGATATCAGCATTCTTGGGCTGACAGACTGCATGCTTACTGAAAGGAGGCCATTAGTAATAATAAAATAATACTCAGAAAAATTGTCCACGACTTCAGAAAAACTCACCAGGGAGTCCCCAGCACGTACTGTCTCCACAGAACCACCATCTCAACAAGTCATTTCAATCTTCAGCTGCTTCAGGATGAAGTCTTTTGCTTGGACAATTTCCTTCTCTATAAAGCCAACAAACAAACTGTAAAAACATCCAAAAATGAAGCAATTATACCACCTTGGTAAGCATATAAGGCAAGCATATACGTGTTCACTTCTCAAAATTCAACTTCCTTCTAACATTTTCGGCCAACGTTGCAAGGTCAAGACACAAGATTCTGTAATTTGTAAGTCCGTTTAATTACTCTTTTACTCTAGTTAGTAGGGAAATAGAGGAGGGAGTGATTTCAGTAAGTATAATAAAGGAAGCAAAATCCGGAGAAAAGCATTGGACTTGGACGTCACACAAGTGGATTACTTATAGATGAGAGAACAAAGATCGGACCCACTTTCCATCGGCTACTATCCGGTAATGTGTTTGCTTTATATCATTAATCAAAAAGGTAGCTGATCTGAGGAAATTGAAAAACCTATTGTTGATGCATGCAATTAACTTGTTCTTCTACTGTCTCGTGCTGAAATGATTTTCTTTATTTTTTTTCTCTCCTTCTTCATTATTCTGGTGAGTTATCTAATTTGTGAGATGTTCTGGATTTCCTCTTCGATTCTATGCAGTTCTTCATAATTATTTTGTACCGATTATTCATGTATCTAATAAAGTAGGTGTTACTCCCTCTCTTCTAAGATAATTGTCCTGACACAGACTATATAAAATTTTGTGTGGACATTGTGGTGATATATTGTGAAAATGAAGGCAAGATTTTAGTAATTTTGTTCCTTGAAAATGCAGATTATGACCATCATCTACCTTCTTTTCTAGTAATACTTCAGGAAGTGCATTGTAAACTTGAAGCCCTCTATATTTGAGATTTTGGCGACGTTAGATTGCTTTTACTTGAACCCTCTTTTCCACCTTTTGATATCCCCTCTAAATATTTACAGATTTATGATTAGTTGGTTCCAGTTTTTCAAGTAGATAATCATCATTTGCATCATGGGAGAAGAAAGGGCAAGAACCAATCAACCACTATGCGGGTTAGGTCTTCTTAGGAAGATGAAACATGTGTTGGATCCCTTATGATTTCCGTAACCAACTTAATGGCCACTATAACAACTCTGTCGTTGCGACTTGATAAAATTTTATCTAGCGTGAACAGTCTTGTTAATAAGGAAAACAACATCGATGTGTCCAAGCCTGTCATGTCAGCTGATGAGTCCCTTGATGAGCCAGACTTTAGAGGGTTCCATAATTTCAAGCAGACCACCAATAAGGCATACTACCAGGAGAAGTTTTGAGGAATTGAAAGACTTGATGTTGGAAAGGAATCATTTACTCTCTGAAGATTATTTGGTTTCCAGATTTCTGAGTGGGCTCAAGCCAGCTATAAAACAACGTATTGAGGATTGCAAACCAGAGACTATGTGTCATGCTTACGACATTGCACTCGTCCAACATTGCACTCGTCCATGAGAGAACAATCCAAGAGATGAAAGAAAAAATGGTGAACATTGGCAGGACAGCTACTGCTCTGTATCCTTGGGATGATTTCTTGGTTGCAACTTGCAGCTATCTATCTATAAACTTAAATGTACTATACTTTTTGAGAGGACTTTTTATTGTTAGTGAACTCTTATTAATACGGAAACAGAAGCAAATAATTTTGGTAAACAATGGTTACATTGTACCACCAAAAAAAATGTAGGATATCAGATTAAATTGGTTTATTTGATAATTACATATGAAAATGGCAGGAGTGAACTGATCAGTCAATAAGATTGCCAAACTCATTTTAAGATTCCTTTGTATCTTAAATCTGATGACAGCTTAAATAAAAAATTAGTACGAAGCTTGAATAAGTTTGATATGGTGATCATAAACTCCAAGTCGAAATCCTTTTTGGTTTTCTTGTTTGGTCTTTTGTCATACCATATGTATCTCACATAATAGTTAGTAATTACTCTACACCCTTAACATTTCAAAATTTAGGATTTGTAAAAAATATGTATGGGGTTTTAGAATTTTAAAGTAATTACTCCCTGCGTCCCATAATTATTGTTCACTTTCCCCAAAAATTTTGTCCAAAAATTATTGTCTAATTTGACTTTTTATGGATCAAGTTACACATTTGTCCTTAGTAAAAAATATTATCCATAAAATCTTAGTGGTTAAACAATTACTTATGTAGGGGTATGTCCGGTTATTTAAGGTAAAATATAGTTAAGTTTGACTAAACATAAATTTTTCATTTTAGTAAAATTGGACAATAATTATGGGACGGATGGAGTATTTACTAATCTTTTTTAACTCTTTAAACAATTTTTATGATTCCAGTACCTTTAATTAGGAATATAATATATAGATGTTTGGTATACAAAAGAAATTCACTAAACAATTACTACATTCTTAATGGTGTGTAATTGTTACTACACTGTACACGGTACGCGTAACACACATGACACGACTTAAAAGATGAGGAAAAAAGGGTTTTTTTTTTTTTTACTAAAGTATATCGAAATATATTCACATCCCAGGCAATGAAAAGGTCCGCCATTAGTATAAATTAAACCAACAATACTTTTGGAAAAGAAAAAGTGGCAAAATTACAAAATTCATATTAAGTAATGATATCATATCAATTAATAGAGTAATATTTTCCATCCCACATCCTCCCTAAATCAGTAACAGTGAATTATTATCATTATCAACAGCTAAATAAGAATACTCCTCCTGTCCCATAACATAACCAACAATGTAAAATGGAAATTATATTAAAAGCAGAGTAATTAATTCACAATTTATATTTTTGGATTATGTTTAATTTATGGGACGAGGAAGTATTTTAATTTGACCAATTATGCGAGTATGTGTTAGATAATTTTTTGGAGGGCAAGAACGAAGTAAAAGCGGGGGAGGGGGGAGGAAAGGGAAGTGAAAGTAAGTAATGATGGAATTAAAATAACCTTTGGATCAACCACGGTAATAAAGTAAAACCCCGGAAGCAGCAAAATTAGGGTTTTTGAAATTCCGGAAAATGCCTTTTTAATCTGGACCACCCATCTCAACTAGGAAGTGTGGTAGTATGATCATGAACATGATGGTCAAAGATCACACAAATCAGGTTGTATCTGACACACGAAATTGGCACAAAACTTTTTGTTGTTCTTTTTTCTGCCATTTCACTTCCCACCCAATTCGTAACATGGTCCCATTACAACGTTGATTAGCCAGAATACTAGAAAGCCTCAAAACGCTTTTAACTGTAAAAGGATTCATTCAGAGAGCTAGCTGTGCACTTTAATTTTTGCAGAAGAAGCCAGAACAAATATAATACAACTATTTCTCTCTCTCTCTCTCTCTTGTCCTGTTGCTGGCTTGCTATGGCGAATGAAGAAGAGGCTCCTGATTTCGATGCTTTACTAACCAAAGTCATCACTCTTATGGGGGAGATAATTGAAGAACATCGGGTCCGTTTCCTCGCCATAGAGGAGGATTTAGGTTTTGATCAGGAACTGAACCAGGTTCTGGACGTCAAAGTGTCGGATATCGGTTAGTTTCTTTTGTTTCTCTTACCAACTCTCTCTTCTTTTTTTTTTCTTCCGGATCCATTTCTCCCCCTGAATGTGATTTCTATTTCCTGGCTTGGTCTTGGTGTTGCAGGTAGCCTTAAGTTGATTAACTGCGCCAAAATGCTGACGCTTATCTTTCAGCGTGCGGTGGATTTGGCTCAAATACTCTATGTGCACGAGGATTTTCTCTCGTTCTACGGTAGTATACATCTTCCTTGTTATGTTCATTTTTTTGGTTCTTGTTTTGTTGATTTTAATTTATTGTTAACCTCGCTGTTGCTACCGTTTTTTCAGCTCCACCCACAGCACCTTCAACAATAATTCCAGAACTCAAGAACACCATAGGAGAGATGCATGCTCGGGAGCCCACTGGAACTCACACCCATGCTTATTCTGTTCACAAGATTTCCGGTGCGCTTGACGACTACGTGAAAGAAGCGAGTCGCCATCATTTTTATATGAACAGAATTATCAGTTTTAAGGAGCAAGGAAGCACGGGTAATATGGCAGATTGGTTCGAGGATGGAGACCTTAGAGCGATTATAATGTGAGAGCATGGGAGTGTTTATATTAGGTGATGTTTTGCTGGCTGGAAATGTTTTAACATTTCGCACCTCTTCCATGCCACAATGTTTCAGTTGAATTGGTTCAGTACTTTAAATTAATTAGCTCCGTTCTGTTTCTCTTGATGTTATGTTTTTTTTACTGTATTTTGGGAAAACTTATTTACTCTTCTAAAGGGGACTTGATCGACTGCTGTTTCATGTCATGGTAATATGGCCTGATTTGATATCTTGTATGGTACAGTGTATTCATTGCCAATCAGTCCAAATTCAGAATTCTGGTAAAGTGATGAGTGATAATTTCATTGCATCCAAACTGGGTCAAAAGTTGTAGTAATAAACACAAACTATGCATACTTTTTTGCTTGTTGATATTGGTGAACTATAGTCCGTTTCGTTTTGTGTCGAGAACAAATAAATCAGCAATAAAGGGCTAAGACACTTTCATCTTGCACGAATCTTTGTTCTTTAGCTAAATAATGACAAGGGTAAATCACGTTTTTGGTTGGTCTTCCATGGTTTGATGACATTTTAGTTCCCTTGGAAACATTATCTCATATACCAATGGTAGAGAAGAAAACCTCAAGTGTGTGTGTGTGTGTGAATCCAGCTAGAGCTTAATGCACTGGTGCATCTTCCTATCGTCAGATCAAAGCTGTGTTTTTAGGGGACAAAGCTAGAAAGGACCATGGGATGCTCAATCTATGCTTGTGTCCCTTTTAATGGTTATAAATAAATAAAATTCTAAGAAGTTAACAACTTGTAGGATTGGAATTGGATTTATTACGAACGGATAGTTATACCATTTTATAATACTATAAGGAGATAAATAAAGAACTTGGAGTACTTGTATGTTTTTGTTCGTGATGAGATAGATCAATTTCCATCAACTATGATATACGAGTGTCGTGGAAAATTCCCCCGGGGCTTTCGTCCCACAATTTCACGAGTCGTCGTGGATAACGATCTAACCCACCCAGATTGATAACTTGTAACGTGTGATTAACAAGCAGGCAGTACCATCAGTTTCTATATATGGAGAGAGTATCAAGTCCGTTACACCGTACTCATGTATGTAATTTTACTTCAAAACATACCTAGTTACAAAGAACATTTCAGAATAATCAAGGACTTAAACATTTGAGGACTTCTTAGGTCTCCGAACTCTTAGTGTAACCCTATTCATGTACGGAAGGATAGTTTGGTCATTCTATTACTTTCCGGCAAATGTTAGGATTTGTTGCATAAGAAGACAATTGGTGTATTGATATGCAACAAAGTACTCCCTCCGTCCCAAAATTATTGTCCAGTTTAAGATTTCACTTTTAGTACAATTTGAACTAAAAATGAAAAACTAAACTGGACAATAATTTTGGGACGAAGGGAATAATACAATTTCGGATGTAACCCTATTGTGGCTTTTTCAATAGACACAGTTTTTTATGCTAACCATACAATTGTCTTCTTAATACATCTGGAAATTGATATGCTACTAAATAAATATATAGCTCTGCAAATCGCAATTTGTTTGTAGTCCTAACCTATATTCTGTGGGCTTAATAAGTATTCAGATTTCAGAAAGCCTACTGCTTGTCACGCCGGCATCAATTCACCGTTACTTTACCTTTTTTCTTCCTTGACGCTACTACTTGTCACGCCGGCGTCAAGTTCACCGTTACTTGGCTCTTCACGTCGGAAAGGGCAATTCTTGTGTTAGGAAAAGGAAAAAAACAAAAAAAAAATCAAAGAGAAATCAATGCTGGAGCAGTGACGTATGCATAACTGAGACATGAAGTAACTTGCATGTAAATGGTAGTTCGGTGTGATTTATTAGCCTTTACCTTCACGCCATTCAATTTTTTTCCTCCCTCCTCTTGTGTCTTCAACTTCTCGTGACTCTTTGTATAGTACACAGACCACACCACCAAACACGCAGTCACCCACATCCCTTGTAACATGTTTTGAAAATGGCTTTGGCAGAAAAAATCGACAATCTTGACAAATGATTTTGTGTATCTGTTCTTGGTTCTCTAACCCGCATTAAAAGCCTGTGTTCTTCTGATATAAAGCAACTTAAGAGCCAATCACTAAAGGGAGAATCAATGCCTCAAAGGACAGCTACTGCTCTGTATCCTTGCGACGATTTCTTGGTTGCAACTTACAGCTATCTATCTATAAACTTAAATGTACTACACCTTTTGAGAGGATTTTTTTCTTGTTAGTGAACTCTTATTAATACGGAAACCGAAGCAAATAATTTTGGTAAACAATGGTTACATTGTACCCACCAAAAAAAAAATGCAAGATATCAGATTAAATTGGTTTATTTGATAATTACATATGAAAATGGCGGGAGTGAACTGATCACTCAATAAGATTGCCGAACTCATTTTAAGATTCCTTTGTATCTTAAATCCGATGACAGGTTAAATATAAAATTAGTACGAAGCTTGAATAAGTTTGATATGGTGATCATAAACTCCAAGTCCAAATCCTTTTTGGTTTTTCTTTTTTGGTCTTTTGTCATACCATATGTATCTCACATAATAGTTAGTAATTACTCTACACCCTTAACATTTCAAAATATTAGGATTTGTAAAAAATATGTATGGGGTTTTAGAATTTTAAAGTAATTATTTACTAATCTTTTTAACTCCTTAAACAATTTTTATAAGTCCGGTACCTTTAATTAGGGATATAATATATAGATGTTTGGTATACAAAAGAAATTCACTAAACAATTACTACATTCTTAATGGTGTGTAATTGTGACTACACGGTACGCGTAACACACATGACACGACTTAAAAGATAAGGAAAAATGGTTCTCTTTTTTTTTTTTGTTTTTCTTGGGGTACAGAAACAAAAAGAAAGAAACACTAGTAGTATTCCTAATCTCTTCTTTTTTTCTCTCTCTCTCACACACACACACACATAAAGAGAACCCCCTTTTGGCTTTTGCTACGTTCCTTTTATTTCATGTGCTTTCATTTTTCTGTTGGATCATAAGTCGCACCAGCATTTTGCACCTTTGCTACCCTCACTCTGTTTCCCTGTGTTTTTCTCCCCCGGTTCGATCCAAGCAAATGGCTGACGAGTTTGATTCTAAGTTGAAGGAAACATCTGGTTTGCTGAAACTTGTACTTGAAAATCAGCGTCTCCGATTCCTCCATTTACTGCGTGTTTTGTTTGACGATAAAGATCCAAAGGAACTCCCCCTGGGACGGACCAAAAGGGGTAAGTCACAAGTCTCATGGCCTAAATTAATCTCTTCCGTTATCTCTTCTGTATTTCAGTCGTCCCATTTTGAATATTTTTACTTCAATTTTCAAAGGCCAATTCAAGAAATCGAAAAACTGTGGCGATCTGCTCCACCGAGCCCACAAAAAGATACTAAGGATGGTGGATGACATTGATGAGCACGAGAAATTCCTGGCTGATTTTGGCAAGAAAATTCTTTAGCCCTTAATTAATCTCTTCTACCCCCTTCCCCCCCCCCCTATTTCGTTGTCTCTCTGATATGCCTCTCTGATTTTTTTATTTTATTTTTTTTATTACTAGTAAGCTGCCCTCCACCAGCTCCAGCCCTTAATCATCTGAAAACTATCATGAAAGACATAAGTGGCCGGACGTCAACTGGGACTCACACTCACAACTACTGCCTTGAAGAGCTTAGTGTCGAACTTGTGGACCATGTGAAGGAGCTAACCCGTCTTTCCTATTACATGGAGTCTATTATAATTAGGAGAAATGGTGGGAAAGAGACGGATGTTCCAAAATGGATTGACTTTGCAGTTAACAATTTAGCCAAGCTGTGGTGAGTGGCCCCTTAATTTTTCTGATGAACAATTGTCCATCCCCAGAAATTTTTAATTTTTTTTTTCCTACACTAGTGAAAATGTTAACAGTAGATAATGTTACTGATAACTCCTACTTTGTCCTTGTCATTGTAGATGCGAAGCAGCCGGTGGAAATGTTGGGAGCTCCTATATATTAATGATGAAGAAGATGGATGATTTTGCTAGTAACTTATGTCCTTTTTGTTTTAGTCATCAATTTCAGTATTAAGCTGGTTTGTTCCTATGATATTTACTCTTCTTCTTCTTCTTTCGACGTTGAACCCTTTTAAGTTCATGTTTTTTGGTTGGTGTTTATCAGCATGAATCGTTTCGTTTCAAGATTATGATTGACCTATTAATTATTTCCCTTTTCTTCTCTCTTACTTTATACTCCCTTTGTCCAATAATTATTGTTCTGTTTGAGTTTTCATTTTTAGTTTAAATTGTATTAAAAGTGAAAAATCAAACTGGACAATAACATGGGACGGATGGAGTATAAAGCAATATTAATCTAATCGTTTTCTCGATTCCAAATGCCACCTGTACTGTTTCATGTTGGATAAAATAACTGCGTGTCTTAAGACTTACAATAGAATAAAGTGTTAAGTGTGCGATGTAATCACAATTACGCGGCTTAAATCAAAGTTTACAAATTAAAGCAGTGATAGTATGACATTTTATCTATCCACTTTCGTTAGTAAACAATCAAACTCAACAATGGATCTTATACATATATAAGATAAAGTACTAGAACACGACACTAGAATTTCACAGAAAAAATTATGCAAAGGTAACAGATGTAATTAGTGGCAAATGAGCCACCTTCGAATGTTCTTGATTACATTCATACTTATCGACACAATTGGGTGTATTAATTCCTTTGTGACTGTTTTTAATATTTTGATTAACTAATATTCTTTCTGCCACAAAATGATTATTCAATTTAAATTTTTAATTTTAATTTTATCTGTACTTAAAATGATAATTTACATTAAAAGTTCTTTTCGACATTGAGGGAATAGCATAGATGAAGCCTCTTTTGCATTGGGAGGCGAGGGCGATGGAAAAAATCCTCATTCCGGCCATTCGTCTTTTCCTTCATACACAAAAAAAAAAAATTAAAAAAAAATGGAGGAAATTAGTTCACATGCCACAATCCAATGTTGAGAAGTGACAAGTAACAACGACTACTAATCAATAATAAGGCGGATCCCTGCCCAGGCTGCCCTTCAAATTTCCTGCAATTGATGGCAAAAAGCGTATAATTTCATATCAATTCAAAATAGATCATCGAGATTTGTCTTATTTTAACTTAGTGTGAACTACTACTAGAAGATAGTATTTATTAATAACACACACCCCTCAAAAAAAAATATTTCATATTAATAAAAATGACGTTTCCTTAAAAAATGCAAGGAAAGATAGGAATTTTTTTTGTTTTTGGCATATTTGCAGAGTGCTCACCATCGGCAACAGTGATTAATTCCCATGTTGAATATAAATATTGTAAATATAGTGTAGAATATATTGTAAATATTGATTAGGGATTGGTTTGTATATTCTGTAAAAATTAGGGGTTTGTGTAAATACTATAGTTGTAGTTAGTTAAGTATTATACAGGCGTGTGTTAATGTATATGTAGAGTACACAGAACTTTTTCTAACACAGAATAAAAATACAGTTTTACCAAATCCTCTCAAAGCCAGAAATGCTCTCTGAATCTCAATTCCGAAGATGGTATCAGAGCAGGTCTTGATCCTGCTCGGAGCCACTACTGATGTCTAAATCAACATATCCTTAATTTCTCAGATCTTGTTCATTTCTTTTACTTCAAATGAAACCCTAAGTTCGAACTCAAGAAATCGATCGATCGGAATCAATGGCGGTCAATCGTGAGCGCAAACGCAGAGATGATGGAAGAAGACGACGAGGAACATCCGCAGTATGGAGGAGGCTATCATCATCCTTTGATTTTGCATCCGTCGGATAATTCGTCAATGGTAATCGTTTCTACCAAACTTAATGAGATTAACTATATTTCTTGGAGTCATGCGGTTAAGCGCTTTCTTGGAACGAAAAATAAGCTAGGATTTGTGAATGGAACTGTGCTGAAACCTGGTATTGAAGATGCTAGTTATGAGCAATGGCTTAGGGTTAATGATACGGTTGTTTCTTGGATTCTTAATTCAATAGCTCCAGAAATTTTTGATGATTTTAATCTGGTTGATACGGCGTTAGAACTGTGGGAAGAAATTAGAGATCGATTTGGTACTAGTAATGGTCCACAAGTGTACAGACTAAGGCAGGAAGTAGCAACCATAGCTCAGGGAAATCTTACTTTGGCTGCATACTATTCTAAACTCAAGAGATTGTGGGATGAACTTGATCATGTAGATCCTGTTGATGTTTGTGTCTGCAATGGTTGCACTTGTGGTTTCACCAAAAATAGAGGCAGAGAAAATCGACACAAGTTAATGCAATTTTTGAGTGGTCTCAACGAATCATACACAGCTATCGGAGATCAAATACTGATTATGGAACATTTGCCAGAGGTGAAGAAAACATATTCCATGGCACTAATGTGGAGAAACAGCAGGTTGTCAACAAGATGTATGATGCACCTGGTGATCACAGTGCACTTATGGAATCTAAAACTCCATTTAGGTCAGCCAATTCTGGATCAAGGGACAACTCAGATGGATTCAAGAAGAACAATTACAACACATACACAGGAAAGGAGAACAATCTGAGGTTAGACAAAGCAGCAAAGAAGCTTCTGAAATGTGACAACTGTGGCGTGACTGGACATTTGAGAACTGGGTGCTTCAAACTTATTGGGTATCCTGATTGGTGGGAAGACAACTTAGAAGCAAAGAGGAACTCTCAGAACAAATATTCAGCTATCCTGGTGGATATTTCAGATGGTTCAGTATCCACTACAACTCCAAACACCAACAGCCCTAATGAGCTTACAGTGATGATGAAGAATATGCAGAACATGCAGCTTGAGATGGCAAAACTCATCAAGGGAAAGCAGCCAATGCAGATGGATGCAGAACATGTGAACTTTAGTCATTATCATGACTTTGCAGGTATGAGCAATTTCAAGGCCTTAAATGCTCTTGTTTTAGCTGAATGTGAATTATTGTCATTATGGTTTCTAGACACAGGAGCATCTGGTACTATGAGTCCTCATTTACATCTTTTTTTTATTTTTTATCATAGACCTGTTAGCAAATACACCCCGGTATCTTTACCTGATGGCAGTGTTAAAACAGTAGCACATACATGATCCCTTATATTGTCTAATAGCCTGAAAATTGATGATTGTCTTCATGTTCAGGCTTTTAAATACAATCTACTTTTTGTAAACAAACTTGCCTCTTCCTCTCATATAGACTGCATGTTCTCTACTACTTTCTGTGTCTTACAGGACCAAACGACTAAGAAGGTAGTAGCAGTTGGCAAAGTTCTTCAAAGTCTATATGTTCTTGATTCAGCCTCTTTCAAATCCAAGATTATCAGTTCTTTTCTTCATAGTCATGTACTTCATACCTACACACCAGCATCACGCACATCTTCTGTCAATCATCAAATCAATCTTGCAGCTGTTTCAGATCCTGAATTGTGGCATCTTAGGCTTGGTCATGTACCAGACTTAGTGTTGCGCAAATTAGGCTTTCATTCTTTCAATAATGTACCTTCCAAAGTTTGTGATGTATGCCCCTTGGCAAAACAACATAGGAATGTTTTTCCTATACATTCTGTAAATACAATAAAACCTTTTGAGCTTGTCCATGTAGACTTCTGGGGGCCTTATCAGCATCATACTTATAATGGTGCTTCTTATTTCCTTACTTTGGTAGATGATTTTACACGTTGTACTTGGACATATCTTCTGAATACAAAAGCTCAGTCTGTTTCCATTCTCTCTAATTTCCTAAGTATGATACAAACTCAATATGAAATTGCTGTTAAAATTGTCAGAACTGACTATGGAGCATAATTCACTAGCACAGATTGTCAATCTTTGTTTGCATCATTAGGCATTATACATCATAAAACTACTCCCTACACACCACAACAAAACGCTGTTGTAGAACAAAAGCGTAACCACCTTCTCTAAATAGCCAGAGCACTTCTTTTTTCAGTCAGAGCTTCTGAAAAAATTCTGGGGGGGACACTATTCTTACAGCCACATACTTAATAAATAGGTCACCCTCAGCAGTTTTAAACTGGAAAAATCCATACGAAATGCTTTATCACAAATCTCCCAATCTAGATCAACTCAAAGTTTTTGGATGTTTGTGTTATGCTACAAACATCATTCCTCATAAAGAAAAATTTGCACCAAGGGCAATTATATATGCCTTTATAAGATTTCCTCTAGGTCAAAAAACATATAAGTTGTATGATTTGAGTTCACATAAAGTGTTTGTTTCCAGGGATGTGATCTTTCATGAAGACACATTTCCTTTTCAGACTTCCATTTCATCATATTCAATTCAGGCAGTTTCTTCTTCTGATGGGATAAATGATTGTTTTGATTATTCATATCCCCTTGTGACACTAGTAGATGATCTTCATTCTTCTTCTTCACCTTCTAATCATACATCCACTCCTAAACCTCATTCATCCTCTACAGCATCTTCCTCATCATCACCATCTTCGGCCTCTTCACCGTCTAACCACCAAAATCCTTTGCCAGTGTTGAGAAGAAGCACTAGAGTCAAAACCAATCCTACTTGGATGCAGGATTTTGAAATACCAAAAGCACATCTGGTAACTCAAACATCAGTCATTCCTCCTTCCAGCTCGCCACATACACTTCCCACATTTTCTTTCTATCAAGTACCAGGTTTTGCTCCTGAATATCTCTCTTTCTTAGCAAAGATTGATAGTGTCAAAGAACCTAGAACATATTCACAAGCTAAAACAGATCCAACATGGGTTGAGGCAATGCAGCAGGAGTTAGATGCTCTGATCGCTAATGAAACTTGGAGCTTGACTTCTTTACCTCCTGGAAAGCAACCCATTGGATGTAAATGGGTGTATAAAGTCAAACACAACTCTGATGGTACTATCGACAGGTACAAGGCGAGACTAGTTGCAAAGGGGTTTAGTCAGGTTGAGGGGGAGGACTATTATGATAGTTTTTCCCCCGTTGCAAAGGTGGTAACAGTTAGACTGCTTATAGCCATTACAGCTTTAAAACAGTGGTTCTTACATCAATTAGACGTTAATAATGCATTTTTGCATGGATCTCTGGATGAAGAAGCATACATGGTCCCTCCTGAAGGGTTTGCAGTAGCTCCGAATCAGTTTTGTAAGCTGCGAAAATCGTTGTATGGCCTTAAACAAGCTTCAAGGCAGTGGAATGTAGAATTCACTGCAAACGTTAAGTTTCTTGGTTTTAAGAAATCTTCAAATGATCCTTGTCTCTTCACAGGTCAGGTTGCAGGATCTTTCTTGGCTTTAGTGGTTTATGTTGACGACATTTTGATAGCAGGCGAGAAAGAAGATGCGATACAGTTGGTCAAGTCTTTTCTCCATCAACAGTTCACCATTAAAGATTTGGGGCCAGCCAAGTATTTTTTGGGCATTGAAATTGCCAGGTCAGCTGATGGCATCTATATCAACCAACGAAAAAATGTTCTGGGTATCTTGACCAACATCGGCATGCTGGGTTGTAAACCGGCTACTACTCCACTTCCCAAGGGTCATCAATTTACAGATGATCCTGGTCCACTCTCATATATGCTTCTTTTTACAGACAAGTGGTTGGCCAATTGCTTTATCTTGCTTTCACAAGGCCTGATCTCACCTTTGCTGTTCAGCAGCTTAGCAAATATGTCCAGAAGTCATGTCAGGATCATTGGACAGCAGTCCACCATGTTCTCAGGTACCTGAAAAACTGTCATTCTAAGGGTCTCTTTTACTCTGTAAATGCTGCTTTTCATGTTGAGGCTTTTAGTGATGCCGATTGGGGATCCAATCCCATTGATCGTCGGGCCGTAAGTGGTTTTTGTGTGTTTCCTCGAACTTCCCTCATCTCCTGGAAAACCAAACAACAACACACCATTTCTGCTCTTCTTCAGAAGCTGAATACAAGTCATTGAGTCAAACTACTAGGGAGCTTCTTTGGATATCTTATCTTCTTTCTGACTTTGGAATTCAGCTTTCTTCTCCGATCCCTTGTGGTGTGATAGTCAATCCGCTATTTACATCACGGAGAATCCAGTGTTTCATAAACGTACGAAATATTTGGAGATTGATTGCCATTTAGTAAGACATCATTATCTTCAAGGGTTTCTGGTTCCTTTGTTTGTTGGTTCTAAGGATCAAGTTGCCGATGTGTTTACAAAATCTCTGCCTTATCCTTTGTTTGCAGCATTGTTATCCAAGCTTGGCATGTCAAATTTTCTCCATGCTGAGCTTGAGGGGGATGTAAATATTGTAAAGATAGTGTAGAATATATTGTAAATATTGATTGGAGATTTGTTTGTATATTCTGTAAAGATTAGGGGTTTTGTGTAAATACTATAGTTGTAGTTAGTTAAATATTGTACAGGCGTGTGTTAATGTATATGTAAAGTACATAAAACTTTTTCTAACACAGAATGAAAATACAGTTTTACCAAATCCTCTCAAAGTCAGAAATGCTCTCTGAATCTCAACTCCGTAAACTGAATTGTAGGCATCTCAATGGATGGAACAGTTTGTCAAAGTATTTGAAATTGCTCCATATTCATGGCGAGTTTCGAACGTTCGACCTATAATTAAGAGTGGAGAAATCTTTTTTACTACGCCACAACCACTTTGGTTAGGAAGGATAGGATATGCTTGATCTCGGTAGAGTTTTGACGTACTTTGTAAGGCTTATCATAAGTATTGACCAAGTCCTTCAACGTGAACAGGAGAGAGTGTATTTATTACGTAATTTTAGTGTGCGCATATAGGTTGAGGAAAAATATTTAATACATCTGAAAATATCATCAAAATACTTTAAAAAAAGTTGAAAATAACAAACAGGGAGTGTGTGATTAGCAAATGTGGCGAGGAAGTGACATCACTTCTACCGGCTCGAATTCAACAAAAGTGGATTGACCAAATTTGACCGGATTCTTACTTCATAGCTGGACCGCCCTCTCCGGTCCGGTTTATCACATCATAGACTTGATAGTACGGATGTAGCCAGCCTGTGGGGCATTAAAGAGCTATACTTAATGCTGCGTTTGTTTCATTGAGCCCAACTCTTTTCGCACTAGGGGGTATTTGGGTATAATCAGGAGAAAAAAAAAAAAAAAACTCTCCCCGGCGGTGTCTTCTGAGAGAATCTCCGGCTAACTTTTACAGCGGTGACTTTCCGGTAACGTCTATTTTTGCATCCTCTAATGTTAGCCGATCTGGCGAAAATGATACTTCATCAACGATGCTTGCTGCTCGTTCTCCTAATCACTTGTACTGATTTCTTTTTGTGATTTGAGACCTTCTGGAATTCCTGCCTCGATTTTATGCAGTTCTTTGTTGATCATGTTCCTTTGTTGATCATGTTCCTCAATTTCTTTTGCTGATCATGTGTGTATGTGAGTAGATCTAGGCCTTAGGTCTTATTACCTTACACGACTGCTGTTTTTTTGTCTGGAAACTTTGGTGGTGTTGTGAAAATGAAACATTCACTCCCTTCCTTGAAATGCATATTATGACGACCAATACCTCATTCTCTGCTAATAAAACTTTAGAATAGCAGAGCATTGTAGACTGGAAGACTGTATGTTTGAAAATTTTTTTATGTACGTAGGATTGCTTTCATTTTAAACCCTTCTTTTTTTCCCCTTTTGATCTTTCCTCTAATTACAGATTACGGTTTTTTTTGGTTCCTGGTTTTTTACGCAGATTATCACTGCGTGATGGGGAGGAAGAGAAACAAAAACAAGAATCATGGTACTACGGGGGCCAAGCCTTGTCAGGATGCTGAAAGCCTGATGACTTGTATGACTAATCTGATGGCTTCTGTAACAAATATGTCTGTGAGACTGGATGCAATTTCATCCACAGTGACCGGTCTTGTCAGCAACAGCAAGATAGATGATGAGGCCAGTGGAAAATCTACTGCAGCTGATGCTGGTGTGCCAGACGTTGTGGAGTTCCAGGGCGTGAAGCAGATCACTGATGTATCAGATTACCAGGAGAAGTTTGAGGGGTTGAAAGACTTGTTCATGAGACAGAATCGTGGACTCTCAGAAGATTATCTGATTTCCAGCTTCCTGAATGGACTCAAGCCAGAACTGAGAGATTCAATTGGGGATGTCAAACCGGAGAGTATTTCCCAGGCTTATAGACTTGCATCCACCCATGAGATGGCTATCCAAGAGATGAAAGACAAAGTGATGAAGGACAGGCTGAGGAAGGGTGATTTGGGATGTGAACAGGTTACAGTGATAAGTTGTTGTAAGGACCCTTTCAGATTTGGAGCTTTTGTAGGAGAAAAGGAGATAAAAGTCTTGATATGTCCGGAGGTTGCGCATAGCTTAATTGATACGTCTCTGGCAGTTAAAGCAGGATACAAGATTGAGGAGGCCGAACCCTTACGGGTGAAATTTTTCATGCTTTGCTACTGGGCAGTGAGCCGATTCAGATGTCCAAATTTCGAGTGGACAATGAAGGGTCTTAAGTTCAGCGCTGAGATGAGGATTGTTGAGATAAAAGCTGAATATGACATTATCTTAGGCTCTGATTGGGTGCGTGAAAACAACTCTTTGAGCATCTCTTCTGATGGGATCTCCCTCCAGAAGGATGGTAAGGAGATTGTGTTGTTGGATTTGTCCCGGGATGATGTGTAGTAAGGTTCATGGCTCGGCTGAGGGGGTGTGCATCTGGGTATCTGCTCTAAGTTGTTGGAAAAAAGGTTCACTGGTGTTTAGTATATGCAAAATGTTGCAGTTTGTGTTGCTTTTGTTTGGTTCGGTTCTTATTTACGTACAAGTGATGTCTGTAGTTCTATTATCTGAGTATGGTAGACGTGGTACAATGTTTTTTGCTTCTTGATGATGGTGTCTTAATTTCCATTGATCTATCCTGTAAAGTGCTTTTGTTTTTGTTAAAAATGGTTGGGATAGAACAGGAAATGGTGGTTTATGTATCGCTTTAATAGCCAAAGAATTCACCATTGCTTGTCTTGCGCTTTAAAGATTTAATATTACTGTTCTATTTTATCGTTTAGGCTTGTAGACTAGCGCTGCTTAGTGTTAACGCCTAGTGCACTGAAATTATATATGTGGGAGCATAGATTTATCCAAATGAATTCGTAAGGATAGAAATTTCATGGTCGATTAGTAAAACTAACCCAAAAGCAGAAGAAACGCACAAGAAACGCACTCGTGTTAATTCGGACCATGTAATTTTCAGGCATTTCAGGTCATACAATAGTTGTACTGTATATTACACGTCAAACTGAAATTTAATTTTGAATTTAGAACTTAGAAAGATTGGTCAGTAATATGCTACAATTGATGATACACTCCAGGAAATCAACCTTGTATTACTTGAGGGAGATGTTTGAAATAAAAATGTCTCTAGTGTTTGAATGTTTGACCAGGTGGGCTAACTTAGTCGGAAATATTCTGTTTTTTTTTTTGCCGGAAAACATGAATGAAGGTATAGGACGAATTACTCAAGGAGAGAAATGGTGAACAAATAAAGGTTTATTCCACAACAGTGCATCCAATATTGTTAAGAAAAATTTCCAAAACAAATTCTTATCAAATCATTTTGATCATTTTTAGTGCAGTAAAAGAAGAAAAAAAAAATCAAATGGAAAGGAATTTTTCACCTGCTGCCACAATAAATTATGGGGTAGGTAATAGCAGAATTAGCTGTTACTGTGGATGTGAAATGCAGCCAGAGAGCCAGAAGTTGAGACCAAAAGAATCTGGACGACCCATCATCATCTCCTCTCAACGAAAGGTACGTAGCTTTAACTTTTTTTCGAAACAATGAACAATGAAAGGTCAACAAAATCGCAAACCAGAATTTGTTTCTGACACATCAAGTCGGCACAAAACCTGTGCTCGTTGTTTGTTTTCACCTCCGTTGTTTGTCTTGTCCCCTTAACCCATTACACTGATGATAACCCATCAGTACAACAACGTTAAATACGGGAAAAAGAGCTCTAAACTCTAATAAAAGATTCAAGTTCATTCTTTTTTCTTTCTTTTTTTTTTTTTCTCCTTTTTTGCTGTGAATTATTATCACAGTACGGTTATAGTGGCATATTTTATTACTATTATGGATTGTTTCCTGACACAAAATCAAAATGAGATAATGCTTTTTGTTTTTGGAAGAGAGAAATGTGTGTGTCAAGGAAAGCCAAGGAGTAGTTGAGGATTTTAATTCTTACTGTAAGCTAGTAGTATCTTTTTCTCCCTGATACACACTTTTCTAGACACAAAAACACTTTCTCGCTTTAGGCTTTCTTCCTCCCTGAGATCATCGATCAGTTTGATTAAAGGTAACAATGGCTGAAGAAGAGGTTCCAGATTTCGATGCTCTGTTGTTTAAAGCCAACATTCTCATGGGAGAGATTCTTGAGGATCAGCGCATACGCTTCCACAAGGTACATGATGATATTGTTAAGCTGAAGACAGGATACCTTCTGTTTAACAAGAAGTGGGCCGGGAAGGGTAAGCACAGAAATTCAATTCATTCTTTCCCCTTTTTTTCATCTTTTCATTTCTTCTCCCTTCTCGTTGGTCTGTTTCCCTCTGTTCTAGTTATTAATTATTGTCCCAATTTTGTTTCTTGGGTTTAGCAGGTAAACCCATGGAGAATTGTGGTCAAATTCTGGGTGAAGCACTAAAACGTACTATGCAATTGGCAAATAAGCTGTATGCGCATGAAAATTTCCTCTCTGTTCTCGGTGAGAAAATCTTTCTTTGGGCTTCTTCTTCTTCTTCTTCTAAATTTTTCCGCTTGGTTTTTTGATTTGCTTTTTTTTTTTTTTTTCCTTGATTGTTTTGTTCTCCCACTCCTTAGTTCCACCCTCAACTGCTTCCATTTTGAAGCTTCGGTTCACCATTGACAAGATCCGTGGCCAATCCAATGGCAGTCACTCCCACGCCTACTCTTTGGAGGACATGTTGGAGAATCTTTCCAACTTTGAGGTACAAGCAACTCGTCATTCCTACATTAAAAGCAGGATTGAGATCATCCAGAATGGTGGAACTCAGGGAAATTTCCCCAAGTGGCGTGTCTTTGCAGGAGCCAATGTTTCCCTCTGTAAGCCTTTCTCGTTACATAGTACTTCTGATGTTAATCTCTCTCTCTTCATTTCAGTTCGGCAACCCATCAATGTTTAGAAGTGGTTGAAATTCTTTTTTGGTCTGTTGTTAGTTTCGTCCCCCCATTTTTTATGCTTTAGAAAAAAAAACCTTTTTAGTTACTGCCTGCTTTCTGTTTCCATGTTCTCTTGTAGTCCCCGCAGGCCCCCATAAGCCTCCAGTGGACAAGGGGAAGACAATTGTTGGAGGTTCAAGCACACACACAACCCCAAGTTCAACCCACAAGTAATTTGTTGGAAGATAGATCAGTTGACCTTTTTATGATTTAGTCACTTGAAGAGGCAGGGGTGCGTGTTTGGAAGCTGGAACTAAAGTTTTTTTTTTATGCTTGTTTTAGAGAATTAGTCTTTTTTTTTTTTGAAGATTTAAAAACTAATTTCTATGAGTGTTCTAGTGAACTGGTCTCTAGTTTATATTCTACTCTTAAAGAATGAAGAAGGCTTTCAGCCTTGCATTTGTTTCTTGTTTACCGACTTGGCGTTTTGATGCAAGGAAGAAGTAATGTTAAAAGAATGATATTCAAGGTTTTTTCATGTTTGTAGTGAACTATAGTGCATTTAATCTGCATATTATGTCACCATTACTCTTTATCTTTGTGAGTTTCCAAAAAAAAAAAACTTTACTTTTGTGACCATGAAAAGGTTGAATTCTTTAATTGGTTTCCAGATTTCAGGATTGGTCTGAATTTATATGTAAATTGTCAAATCTTGTTCTGGAATTTGATTTGACCAGATACAATTGTTTATGGATTGATTACATAAAGCTTTAATAATACGCTAAAAGTACAAGTGCCAGTTAAATGATGAAGAATTATATACCTATGATTTTTAACCTTTTCCCGCTTCGACTGTAGTGCTGAAATGTAAGTCAATCTCATTGCTGCCCGTTGGCACGGTGCACATTTCGGTTAATATACGTACAATACAACAACACTAGTAAGGTTGAATTCAAACCACTAGAGGAACTAATGAAGACAAAAGGGGGTTAATTCTAACAAACTAATTAACAATGGTTGTATAGGTTTACATAATTGTATCACTCTTGGAAATGTATATTATGATTGTGAAGATTTGATATGGATGAAATTTGCTAATTGATTAATCACTTGATGAATTAAAGTACATTGCTGAATTTCCCATGATTGACCATCTTCTTCCTCCTTTCCATGACACAAAGTTGTTGCTCTACGTAACCTATCAATTTCTTCATCTCCCTTACCTTAATCCTCTCCCTCAATACTTTGGCCTTCTCCCTTACTAGTTTCCCCCCCCTAGTTCTCTTCACCAATGCATTCATGATTCTGTCAAGCCATTCCATTAACTCAAAACCTTGATCATCAAGGATAGGCTCTTGAACTAATGGACCAAGCGGCACAACTTCTTTTTTTTTTTTTTTCCTTCCTTCCTGTTATTTATATATATATATATATATAGTTGACCAATAGTCACTGAACTTGCCTTCAAATCTTTAACTTGGTATATTAAGAATAATAAAAAATAATCAATAACATAAGTTTTAAAAAGCAAATAAAGATACTTATAGATGGCTTTAAATTTTAACTTGGTATTTGTGTGTTAACAAGCACTAAGCAATTAGGTCCTTGATGGCAGGCAGAAAGAGGTTCTTTAGAGTATGGATGCACATGCAGTGACATTATGGAAGTTCTCAACTCTCGGCCACAGATGGGAGGGAACAAATTAGGACAGAAGAGGACGGTGGATGAGGTACTTAAAAACAATGTTACAAACTAGCATCATTGGTTGTCACAAAAAACGCCAAAACAAACGAGGACCAGATAGATCATTCAACAATTTTTTCACCTCGTAGGGCAGTTCTGTAGTAATAAATTAGCACTAGATAAGTAGATTCATACCAGAACAAGCCTTCTTAAGCTTAATATATGTTCACAAGTTTTTATATTTATCAATTTAAAAAAAAAAAAAAAAAAGTGAAGAAGAACCCAAACCCAATACAAGAATTGAAGACTGCCAATAAATTAAATGGCATTGTTATGTGGAATAAAAGAAAAAACTACAACCTCATCCATTATCAACTCCAGCCTTGCTGTAAGAAGATGATATCAGAATTGTTCCATGCTTCCGGAAAACTCACCAAACAGTCCCCAGCGCGTACCGCTCCCATTCCCTAGGAACCCCATATCTCAACATCTCAGCTTAATATTTAGCTGCTTCAAGATGAAGTTTTTTGCTTTTACAATTTCCGTCTCTGTGGCTCCTTTGGCAAATTTACATACGTCTAGATTGAAGTCAAAAAGTCAGGAGAGGTCACAGGTGCAGGATGAAAAAACCAGAATACATGTAGGTGTGTGAATAATTTTAGCAAAGCTTAAAACGGCAGAAAATGCTAGTGATAGTAATAGCCCAGTTAGATCTGTCTATTATGCCCATTTGGCATTTGTACCCCCAATGTCATTATGTTTTGACCATAGCAATATATGACTACCCTTCTGGTTTTCTTAGAAAAAAGGGATCACTTTAGGAAGTACCTTTGAGGGTGATACCGGGAATTCTCTGTTGCCTGCAAGTTACGTAAATGCATGCAGCCACCAACGGATATAACCTCCTTAGCCTGGTACACACGTACCTTTCCAACCTCTTATAGTTCTTCCAAGCCAGATCCTTCATATAAAAGTAAAGACAAAAGAATCTAGGATCAAACGAAGAAAATATACATTTCTGATAATAACCAAAAAAAAAAAAAAAAAACAGTATAAACATCCAAAATAAAGCAATTATACCACCATGAAAGAATAAAAAAAAAAGATAAGGCAAGAACAAGATAATTATTATTATTGTAAAACGTCAAAAATCTCTCAGAAATTCAGCAGTTCCATCCTTAATTGGAGAAGGCTATATTTGCGGTAAAGGGTGAGTAGGAAACCAACAAAGACCATCCAAAGAGAAAGATTTCAGTAACATGAGGGGAAGGCAAGGATAGTTCAAGAGACACAGAGAACAGAACAAGTTACGAGGTAGTCTGGGCAACTAGTAATCTATTTTAGATAAGAGGAGGGATTCCCCAATAATTTGTGATCAGCAAATAAAGAAGCTTATAAAAACGGGAGAGAACTACTAATGAATAAATACAAAGCACACAAAAAGTTTGTAGTATTGGCTGAAACAAAGCTAGTTTCAGGTGTATCTGGAAAACAAAAAGCAAATCCAAACATTCAGCAGGCCATAATCAGAACACGTTTATGCCAGATTGTCGTAAAAAAACGGCAATCACGTAATGCATGACAAAAATCCAGAAATGAGATCATTATTCGGATCTACATAAATTTTGACAGCAGAAAGGACTCCAAGAGTCATCTATGACCAAAAGTTACCGTACTCAAGGCATAAACTACGTAACAAACCAACATGCATCTCTCCCCTAAAAAGTATAAGTATTTCAAAGGACAAAGTAAAGATGAAAACTTCGAATGTCCAAAGTAAAGAGAAATACCTTTATGAACTTCAGAAGGCATAACCTGAAGGGAAACCAAAAGGGAAAAGATATCAGTGATACGTAAGTCTGATTATCAGTTATGGAAAAAAAAAAAAACTGAAGGTGATTTCAATAAGTATGGAAAAGGAAGAACATTACAAAGACAGAAGAGAGGAGGAGCGGGAAAAGCTGAGAAGGGAAAAATACACAGGAAGATGCAGGAAAATATCAGCTCAACAAAGCTTAAGTTTTGGATTACTTTATATGATTCATCTCCTAGCCTTTGAGAACATGTTACAGACTATAACAAAATCTACTAGGCTAATCCTAGGATACTAAAACTGGTGATCACAATTTGCCTCAAGTATTGAGAAACATGAGCGCCAACCAATAATTTCTTGTCAGCTCTGAGTTCTTATAAGTACCCAACAAAAAAAATAGTACTCCGTCCGGTCCTTAATATAAGATATTTTGATTTTATCTTAGATTTCACATAATATGTGATTTTAATCGAAAAAATAAATTTAAAAATATATTTTTACATTCATTGTGTTCTTTTGCTTTTTAAGAAATATTTTTAATTTTTTTTGTCAAATAAAAATACATACCAGGGTAAAACTAGAACAAATCAAAATTGAGGACCGGAGAGAGTATGGCACAACAACACATAAATCCAATCTCTCACCACCATAACAAAATTAGCCACAAGGATTTGCTTAAAAGACATAGAAGCAATCGACAAAACGATTCCCTTCCACAGCGGACCAAATTAAAAATGCATACAAGTAGAGAACCAAATTTCGAACTTATAAAAAAACCCACCTGTCACCCAATGCATACATAGTCTTGAAGGCCAAAGCAGTTCGATCAGTATCAGTATCAGGACCACGAATCTGCAATCGGTAGAAATCCACAGGTAGACCAGCATAAGGAACCGCCATTAGGCCTTGATTACCCGATTCATTCTCGAAAGATGTCTCATCAATTGAACTAGCCGCCTTGAAGGTCAAAGCAGTGCGATCAGTATCAGGATCACGAATCTGCAATCGGGAGAAGGAGAAATCCACAGGGAAATCCACAGTGCGATCAGTCTCATCAATTGCACTAGTCATGTTGCTTCTGTGTCTCTCCAGGGATTTAATTTTGAAGTAACCGGAAAACACAGAAGAACGAGTACGTATTTATAGACGAGAACGAGTCAGATGGGCCACTTTTGGATTAAGGCGGTGAGGAGTTTTTCAATATCTCTCTGTTCAAAAACATTTACTGAATTGCTTTTCGCAATTCACAAATTATTCATTTACAATTCATTTTGAACAATTTTACCATTTAATCTTTACCTAATTATAAAACTTACGCAAAATATATTTATCATTTAATTTTAATATAATATCTAGTGCATTCTCTATTTGACTATAACAAATAAATTATAATAATAAAAAAAAAACTTATTATACCTAATTTCTGCATTTAATCCATACTAATTATTGAATTAAATTAATTATACCTAATACATTCAATTAAATTAACAATGTTAATAAATCAGTAAATATAACACAAAAAATAAAACTGAAGTAAATATAAAAAAATAATGACAATTATCCAAAAAAAAAAATTAAAAATTGAAAAAAAAGTTAAAGATTGGCCGGTTTACTCACCGGCCAACTTCTTCGCGGTTGGCACACCACTTCTTCGCAGTTGGCCGGTGAGTAAACCGGCCAACCTTCAAAGAGTGGCCGGCCTGCTGACGGCCGGCCACCCTGAACAGTACCTTTTTTTTTCAATTTTTTGTTATCATTATTTTTTTGTATAAATACTTTAGTTTTATATTTTGTGTTATTATTCAATTAATTTAGTTAAATTTATTTATAATTAATTTAATTAGTGTATGTTGTGTTATTTAGTTGTAATTAATTTACTCAATATATAAAAAACAATAATTATTAAAGCCTATAAATTAATACTAACTAAAGACCACATACGTAATTACAAAAACCTACTCAAAATGTATTTATCATATAATTTTAATATAATATTTAGTGCATTCTTTATTTGAATATAACAAATAAATTATAATTATAATAAAAAACTTATTATACCTAATTTCTCCATTTAATCTACACTAATTATTAAAATAAATTAATTATACCTAATAAATTCAATTAAATTAAAAATATTATTAAATCAGTAAATATAACACAAAAAATAAAACTTAAAGTAAATATAAAAAAATAATAACAATTACAAAAAAAATTTAAAAAAATTGAATTTTTTTTTTGTCTAGGGTAGCCTGTTGTCGGGCCGGCCACCTTTTGAAGGTTGGCCGGTTTATTCACCGGCCAACCGGGAAGAAGTGACCACCCAACCTTTAAAAAGTGGCCGGCCCGACAACCGGCTACCCTGGGCAAAAAAAAAATTCAATTTTTTTAAATTTTTTTTGTGTAATTGTTATTTTAATATTATTTTTGTCCAATTTTTTGTGTTATTTTAATATCATTTTTTTGTATAATTACTTTAGTTTAATATTTTGTGTTGTTGTTTAATTAATTTAGTTAAATTTATTTGTAATTAATGTAATTAGTGTATGTTGGAGAAAAAAAAAGAGTTCATGGGCAAAATTGTCCAAAACGAACTGTAAGTGAGTAATTTCTGAACTACGAAAAGTAATATCCCGAAATTTGAAAATAATAATGAAATAATTTCATCAAAAATAATACTAATAATAATATTATTAATGAGATAAATTTCCCCACAATCTTTGATTAAGTCAATAGATGACAGAAAAATAAAATTAGCCTAATTACATCAAGATGAAATTCCTAATACATAAGATGAAATTGAGATTGGGATGTCTCAATCTCCGATCTCAATTTCATTCTTTGGCTGGTCATTCAAAAACGCTTACCTACACTTGAGTCATTATTTTGCCACATTCTTGGTTATTTAAAAGAGAGGTTAAATTTCTTGGCTCATATTCAAGTTGGCAAAGGGCTTTTAAGCAGTGGAGAGGTAAACATAGTTAATGTTGCCTATCATATAATCTACAATCGTGCATTTGATTTGACAAGAATGCAACAATCCTTAGTTTAGTTCTATGAATTATCCACCGGGCATTATAATAAAATTGACTAGTAACATTCTTCGAAATAATTTGATTACGGTAAAACTAACTGACTCCTTGTAAGTACATCTAATTCAACGCATTTAGAAAATTGCTTGAAATTAGTTATTATGTGACTTCATTATTTACAGATGTTGAGGAGAGTCTCCTAATCATTTTCATTGTACCGATTTTGTTACATTCAATGAAACTAAAATTTCCACCAAAAAAAAAAAAAAGAAATTAAAATCAGACTGATGAGGACTAATTTGGTACTTCTTCTGATATTGGAGGACAGGCCTAATCCCACCCCCTCCTCTTACCAACCAGACTCTCTGAACGCACAATAGATTTTGCTGGGAGCATAAAAAGAAGGGAAAATTTTTCCAGCTACCCCTCATAGTATTTATTTAGAACAACTCTAGTTGATGTCACAGATTTACAAGTGTGGGCAATTAGAAGATCAAAATTAGTCAAGTTACGGATTTACAGGCATACGGAACCTCCATCTCGTCCTCCAATTCTCCCTCGGCTATCCTTTGTTTTTCCTGCAAAATGATTGCCATCACACCAATAGGGAATAGAAAGATGAGTATGGTTCGCAATTGCTCCGAATAATGTTACAGAGAGACATTTGCCAACAACATTACCTGTCTATCTTCGGAGTTTGTTCGACAAAGTCCATGCTCCAATCCACCATTTCTCTGCACAATTTTGGCTCCAAGTCCAGGTCTGTCCATTGACCCAACTGCTTCATCATCAACCAAAACTATGTCTACCAGATGTTCCCCGGATTTGGCATCAGGAACCTACAGATAAAGGATTTGATTGATGAGACCTTGTAGATACTCAAGCTTATTTCAAAGCGTATTTTTAACAAAGACATCATTTTAGTGTGCATCGGGAACATAAGAATAATAAGGCAGCAAGTTTGTTGTGCAGCAGAGAGCAGAAGAATTAAATGTTCTCTACAGATAATGGAACTGAAACATCCTTATCAAGAACCAACCCGACAGTTTTCCTTAAAAGTAGACGTTCAAACGCGATCAGTTTGACGGGAGATGCTGACAACATGATGGAAAGTGAAGCATGATGTTGCAACTAGAGTAGCTTCCGGACAAGCTAAATTCCTAAGTCATAACATATACCTCAAACATTGCCTCTGTCAAAATATTCTCCAATATGGCTCGCAAACCTCGTGCACCAGTTTTTTTTGCTATTGCTTTCTTTGCAATCATTTTAAGAGCACTATCTTCAAAGTGTAACTTGACCTGCAACATTAAGCACATCTGTTCAAGCAGATGAAAGAAAGCCTGATCCAAGTAGACTTCTCTACAGCTTAGAAAGACAGACAATATTTAAGGACATAGCCATTTTAGGATCACAAGCTTACATTGTTCATGGAAAACATCCTCTTATACTGCTTACAAAGAGCATTTCTTGGCTCTGTGAGAACCTACAAAAAAAGGATGAATACAAACAAGAATGAATGTTTGAGCAGATCATATGTATTCACTGACATTTTGGACTTTTTGCAAGCCACTTTGATGCAACTAGATATACCAGAGTTCTGCGAAATGCTTGAGCTAGATAATATTCCGAATAGGCACAGAATGATAAGAAACTTCAAAGTTGAAGGCACGTTGACTAATCCAAGATCTATAATTGTGGCTCATTGCAACTTAAAAGTAATATTTAAGTTAAAGAGCAATTGATTCTCTGAGACATTTAATGTTGTGATAATAGATCTCAAAGAATTCAGATAACAGTGGATTTCAGCATTCTACGCTACAACAAGTCAACAACAACAACATACCCAGTATGTTCCCAACCCGGTTGGGTCTGGGGGGTCAATATGTACGCAGCCTTACCCCTGTATTTCAATACAGAGAGACTGTTTAACTAGTATGACCCAAGATGCATTGGTGCATTGATATATTGATTTCCGGCAACTTCACCAAATTAAGAAGCGTCGGAATTTAAATGAGTCATTTTGATCTAATCCATTATTAGCACAAGCTGAAAGAATTGTCAATAATGACTCTTACAGCTTCATTTGCAATAGATAGGCTAATTTACTAAAATAGATAGGCTATAAGCTGCCACCAAATTTATAAGCACGGGCACATGACTAGTTGAATATCACTAGATAGATTCAAGGTATAAAAGTCATAGTAGCTCCTCATAGGGTTGCCTACCGAGGGTCTTGGATGTTTGCATTTAAAAAGCAAAGCTAATAAACAACGCCTACTTTATGATTGACGTGGCACATTCACCTTTTCACAAAAAAAAAAAAAAAAAAAGACATAGCACATTCACTCTTCTTTGGAGCATACAGGCATGTGGCATAATGTGCATGTGATATAAAGCAAAGAAAACAGAAAAAACAATACGAATGAAAGGGAAGAAACTGCAAACCTGAACAAGCTGGTCTTCATCAAGAGCAGATAAACTCACTAAAACAGGAAACCGTCCAACAAATTCAGGTATGAGACCATATGCGGTAAGATCTCCACTCTCAACCTGAGTTTAAAATCAAGATTCAGGTTAAAAGTTTTTATTAATGCATATGCATACGAATCAAGATTCAGGGTATTAAACATACAGTAAATGGGTATAATACACGCACTGTCAAGTGCTTCTAACCTTTTCCAGGAGTGAAGATGCAACTGAGGTATCGGTTACACCACACTGCCTCATGTTAGTGCGGACAGGAGCCCCAAAACCAATAGAAGAATCTTCTCGTCTGAGACAACCATAATTTAATCAAAACCTAACAGCAAATTTTTACCTACAACACCGCATGAACAAAAGAGGGAATTACCTTTCTGAGATAGTCTTCTCCAAACCAACAAAGGCTCCACTGCAAATAAAAAGGATATCTTTTGTATCTATCTACAGTATAGCATCAAATAAGAGGATGAAGAAGACATGGAAAAACTAACAAAACAACAAAATGAACCTTGACATCTCATTAAAATTTATGGATGTTGAAAAAATCAATAAAATTCTATGGCCATGAACCATTGTTCATGGGGACCCCTTTCTATATATGTGCAATCCCAGAAAATGAAACTGTGCGCTTGGAATTTATAACTAATTCTTTCAAGTACACTATATTCCAAAGCTCAAGGAATGATGCAGGAAGAATAGGATGGATCAACAAGTGCTATTTAAATATTAATTATGTTGCATCTAATGTAACCAATAAAGTAAAATAAAAATCACATGTTGCTCTACAAATTGAAACTAACATTGTAAACAAGAAGACAAGCTCTCTAATACCTGAAAGCCATCACCTCGCCTATGGCTCCGTACTCCATTATCAGGAACGTTCACAATCTGAACCAAAATATTCACCAATTAGCATTGGTAAAAAAACAACTCAAATCACCCAACAATCACAATAAATGAACTGAAACTGCAGTGTTGTAAGCAGAGTCCATTATCAACCTCAATTTCTCCAACATTAAGGACGGACTTGATTACGCATAAAAATGTAATCCACTATTTAAAACCCAGATAAATGAAATTCTCAGTCCTCCCCCAACACTTGCAAAATTCACATAGACAATCTAATATATTAAACCTTTCAAGCTTAGCAAACAAAACCTGCCATTTTGAACAATGTCGTCTTCAACACGGAACAGAATCAGAGCAAATGAAATGTCCAAACTAGAAAGAGAGCTGTGCCCATGTTATGCATTTTGGCACCATCAAAAACTGAAAATGAAGGATCTCAAGAAAATATCCTAAAATGTTATTGCCCTTACAAAAATCATTTACTGTATAACTGCACAAGCCCGAAACGGCATGATTTTCAGCATACAGAGCAAAATTTCTTTAATTCAAAGAAGAAAGTAGTACACGTTCTGAAAGATAACTGCGTGTGTCAAACTAAAAAGACACACCTACATTCAAGTGCAGCACTTACAGTTCCCTCCAGCATTTTTAGCAGTGCCTGTTGGACACCCTCCCCAGACACATCTCTGCCAATGTTCAAATTTTCAGCCTGCACTGAAAATCCAAAGATAATTATCAAAGATAAGAAATAAATTATTCAGCTTTTCAAACTTTCAAAAAAGTAATAAGTAACGTAAGAATTGGTGGACCTTTTTCGTTATTTTATCAATTTCATCAATGTACACTATGCCTTGCTGAGCTGCTTCGACATTGAAGTCAGCTACCTAAAAACCATTAAGGAATAGCTTCAGAATCTAATCACTTAAAACGGCAACACACTCACACACACACACACACAGAGAGAGAGAGAGAGAGAGAGAATGGATCCAAAGAAAAATAAAATTTCATGCAGAAGAAAGACATTAGACTTTTCACAAGGAAGGAGAAACAGACAAAAAGAAGGGGGTAAATACAAGGATTAATCTTCCTTCGTAGAAATAATGCACAACAACTATACTTGGTGGCCCATTCATGGTGAGAATCATGATAATTTAAGAAAAGAAAACTTGGGGAAAATGAACACATCAGACGCTTCCCAAGGATGCTTCCTTCAAAATATAAGGCAGAGCCATCAAGTAAATTGGTTTGTGAAAAGTACCAAATTACAGCTCATGCTGTAGCAATATTTCAGTTTCCTATGCTCACAAAATAAGATCTCTACGTGCATATATCCCAAACTGCATCTTACCGTGAGTAATTTATGCAATATGGATTCCACATCTTCTCCAACATATCCTGCCTGGAGAGAAATTAGATACAGAAAATATGATATAAGAATCGTAATAAGCTGGAAATCTAATTACATTGAGGAGGAAAAAAAAAGGAACTAACACATCAACAGAAAACCCTTCTAAGCTAATTCTCAAATGCTAGTAATAACCCCTATCTATTTGAGCAACGTCCAGCGTAAGTCAAAGGGTCATTACCCATGGTGTGGGCATGGCAACAGGCCCAAAAACAAAACAAAAAGAAAGATGTAAATATTTTTTCAGAAAAGGTTTAACCTGCCTGTGTCAGAGTTGTTGCATCGGCAATAACAAAAGGTACATTCACAATACGAGCGAGTGTCTTTGCAAGTAATGTCTTTCCTGTCCTTTCAGTCAAATTGAAATATAGAATCAGAAAGGCAGACCATCTTCTCACACCTAGGGCAGCTAATAAATATAAAAGGAAACCAGAAAATCATGAACATGAAGAAAAAAAGACCACTTCCTATACCTGAGCCTGTAGGGCCAATCATTAAGACATTGCTCTTCTCTAACTCCACATTATCAGCATCTCTATCTCCAAAAGTACACTCAGTTTTACATGATTCTGCAACTGAACTGATGACAGTTCCGGCCATAGTTCAGATTTGCCGGCAAAAAAAAAAAAACAACAACAACACACAAAACAAAACAAAACAAGAAACAAAATGACGCATAAGAACAGAAGTTATGTTATCCGTCCCCACGAGGCTGCTGTTAAGTTAATTAATATGTGTCAATTCACAGAATGGCCAAAGAGAATACTTTTTGTGTTATGAAACTCCAGAAGAAAACATTTTGTTATCATGATTTAGTAATAAAGAGGGCATAATACCCTAAACACCAGCTTCCACAATGGTTGACATAATGCTATTTTGGTACTGGAAATTCCAAAAGCATGCCAAGTTTAAATATAGTACTAGAATTCTGGAAAGCATTTCAAGAGACAAATTACACAAAGAAGGCTTATATGGATGGATCAAATATTTAAGGGGTCAGTGACACTGCGATAACATGATTATGAATGTCCATTCAAGTTAGCATAAAGAAGAACCTCAAGTAACAAGTAGAACATGGCCATAGAAATGGTCTGGATGAATGAAAATAATGTTTCCGAGTAGAACTTCAAAATTCTCCGCACAGGAGTAAGCAAACGGTACTACTTACTCTTTAGGCATCGAAGTATGATAGATTCTTTTGTAATGATTGTAAACAGCAACGGACAACACCTGCCAACCAAAACACAAACTTCAATTGAGAAACAGAAAAGTCCTCAATGGACTCTAATGTTCTACTCATAAAGAGAATTTAAATTCAAGTATAACATGGTAAGACAGTGAAAACACGTGGCAAAGTGTACAGATGAGAGATTATCTATTGAATACAAAAGATCCTGATAGCCATTATCCGCCAACAAACCACTAAATATCTGATTAATTATTTAAAATTAACCCGAACACCATTATAGTGTGCTAAATGTGCCCAAATTTGTAATAATTGCCTTCTTACTCAATTGCCAGAAAACCTGCTCAAAACCTCAAATCATTCAATCCAGAGCAGAAAACTTGCTGCAAAAACCTTAAATCATCCTATCCAAAAGAGCTAATGATTGCATTATAACAGGACGCATAAATCGCTAGTTCGTGTCAAAATCTACTTTTGAAAACGACATACAAACATGAACACAACAAATTAGCAGAACTTAAAGAAAAGGTTTTTCACAAAATGCAACCTTTTTGGCTCTTTCCTGCCCAACAACAAACTCATCAAGCCTTCTAGATATCTCCTTTGGAGTAGGCAAATTACTGCCAAGATTAGCACCTCCCCACTCACTTCCTTTACTCTCCACTTCATCTGTTTGAGGCTCCGAATCTTTACCTTCCAAGGTTTCACCCACACTACCGCCACTAATCCGAACACCATTCTCAACAATACCGTTACTGTTAGTATCCCCACTGTAAGTCCTCAACTTCTCCCAAATCTTTTTCCCATTTCCGATGTTTCCCTCCACATCTTTCCTCTCCTTAACCCTCCCAATCTCGATAAAGGTCCCTTCCAGCGGCTCCAACTTAAAGGGGCGGAAATAATACGCCGTACGACAATTAGGACACAAATTCAGAGCTTGATAAATCCCAGCTTCACTCGCGGTAATCGACAACGGACGATTGGTGAAAAGAACAGTCATGAGGTGAGAGCAGCGAGGGCAATTCAATTCCGCTTTAATCTGATCGTAATTATCGAAGCTCCCGTTCCATTTGGGGCGTTCCTGCAAGAAATGAACTAATCCCGACGAGGCTGACTGAGTTTGTTGGGGATTGGAGACCAAGAATAGGGTTTTGCGAGGGGAAGAATGAAACTTGGCGTGATGAGAATAAAGGGAGAGGAAGGCAATCCGGCGAGTTAAGTTACGGAGGTTGTTTGGACATCGGAAAATGCCGGACATCTCGCCGTCGATGGAAGGATTAGGCGCTCAGAGCATACTCTGACAGAATGGGGCGTTTAGTATGGACTACACTTTCTTTTTCTACTAGATTTTGCAAACCCAGTTTTTTTGGTAGTATGTAAAGTATAAACCGGATAAACATGGACTGCATTAAGGAGGAAAAAAATATATAGTCAACGGAATGCCATAAAGCTGAGGTTAGTACTTTTGGTTGCCAGGCAAAAATATAGGAATCTTTTGAAAGTGACAATTTCTCCAGGTTTAGAAATCTAGTGTAATCAAATTATTGAACGGTTCAGTTACTGATTCTGATAATTACAAACAATTTATATTTATGCTTTAAATCCTTAGCAAAAGCTCTCTGAACTACAATCATTTTCTTATGTTACAAATTAGGGGAAATGTAACCAATCATGTATGTGTTTGGAGTTGGTTCAATTCACAAACCACACTTCTTCCATTCGGTGGAAAATTGACATAAAGCTCTCAAAGACTACGCAATTGGACTATCCATCGATTAATCTAAACCAAATAGAAATGTTAATGCAAGTTCTTCATCTCAATCAGGTGCCTTTGCTTCCAGTTGACCTACTAACTCAACACACTTTCACCGACTTAAAGCCATCCTTATGCACATCATTTTTCATACAAGCGATACAGAAGAGGTGATTTCAACAATTGGAACTCCCTTTCTAGAACAGCAATCACATCCTTTAGAGATATGGTGCGAGCCATTGATGATTCTCGACCAGAAACGTCAATTTGTCCTGCTTTTGCATCCTCTACTGCAATACACCAGAGGAGGTTCGTTAAGTTAGGGAGAAGGGACAAGAGGACTGACAGCCAAGATGCAAATCTGCATTGAGAAGCACTATAATTAACTTGGAAATGGAATTAACGATTTCTGCAATGGTCTAGCTTACAAATATCAACCACAAACAGACTCGTCCAAAAGGTCAAACATGCAGAAGCTTAGCCAACAAGACTTAGTAGATTTTCTAGATGATCCATGAAACCAGTTTGTCAAGTAGCTGACGAGAAGTCAAAAGAATACCCGGTGCTGTAGATGCAGCAAAGTTGCCACTTTGTTCCGCTTCTTGCTCATACCTTACATTATCTGTTGTTGACATCTTCTGGTCTGCATCTTTTTCAGGCTGCAAGACACAACCCGCTTTAAGTCCACTTACATTTTTTTGCCTGGACTGCAACCTTTTCCACCTAAATAGCATGTCGTCATCTCCCAAAGCAGCCCGGATGGCAGAATTTGTTTTGTCAATATTCATCGTTCCTTTCATTGACCTCTTTTCCGTTCCTCCTTTGTTCGCCTAATCTTATGAAGAAATTTGGAAATAAACTATGGTTATTATCAGGTTGCAAATTTCAATCAAACAACCAAAACACACTACAAAACTGTCAAATACTTACTTCTTTCACATTTTGGAATATCCCTGGTTCTGTTCGTGTCTTCTCACTTGTCTTCCCTTCCGCACCTGAAACCCGGGCTTCCTATTAATCTCGTACATCCACTAGTACCGTGCCTTTCCACACATCGACACGAGCGATCCTTCCTTTAAATACACCGGAATCTTTTCACCAGGGCAATTACTCAAGTTATAGTTCTCAGGTGGAGTAAAAAAATACATGATACAGGAAGATTGGGTGATTTTTGTAAGTTATAATTGGCAAAAGGACTCGACAATAGGATACATAAATGAAGTGCTATCTCCCAAACAGCATTAAAACCAAATCAACATGCACGTATTAAGCTCAGACTCATTAGAGCCTCTTACAAAGCTTCTACTTTAAAAAAAACAACATAAGCAATTCCACATGATCTCTTTTGCGACTTTGGCATGCATTTCGCAGGAAGCAGCCCCTTTATCTTCCATCTCTTTCAATCTCATGTCATCCGGCTCCACCGGAGCTCCATCCTCCACTGTAGCCATTTCCTCATCGTTCTCTTTCATCACGACCAGTCCACTTGTCCCCCGTTCAATCTGACACAAACAATCGAAAAACTGAATTAATGTAGAGCATTAGCCACCACTACTTTTTGAACTACAACAGTTCGGGAAAAATGCTGGACTTGAACCATTTCCATTTTACAACAATCTAAAAATCCAAAACCCCACAAATATTTTCATTTGTGAAATATTATATCAAATTACATATCTCTTTTCACAAATGACAGTAATTCCAAGTTCCCGAATCAGGTTGCAATGGAGCAACGGAGCGACGGGACGGATCTGGTGGTACAGAAGAGCGATGGAGCAAGGGATCTCGATGCACCCCACGAAAGCTACTAGGTCGACGATCCATTACTGCGAAGAAAATCCTCTAGTAGGCTAAACTATATTGAGGGATTTCCCTAAAACTGGATGGATTGGATTTTATGAACTTCGGGAACCGAAAAATTCCCTTTAACACGCTAATCGCTAACCTTGTAGGGCCAACAGATTAATTGTAAGTAGTAAACCGAAAAATCTACAGGCCCAAGATTATTTACACAAGTTGAAAAGCTGGGCCACTCACCGTGGGCCTTCTAAAAACATATCGGGCTTGTATTGACATTTCATCATGTACTAGATACAACTCGAGTAACCACTGGAACCCCAGTTATTTTTTTTGGGTCCGATCGATGTCATTTACATAATTATTGATTCTAAGATGTTTGAGATCCAAATCTATAATCTGATTTGGAATAAATCTTAAAATTAGAGTAACGGGCTCCCCATTTAATTTTTTGTGTTTTCGGCCAGTGATGTTGATGTAATTAATTAATGTAACTCTTGTGGATATTAAAGAACTCAATTATTGATTTATATAAGGGAACGTCTAGGGTCCCGTTATGAGACGGTTCTGTTTTAGTGTAATAACCATAGGATTAGTTAGATTAATTAACAACCGTATGATTAAAATGAGGGTGCATCGTAAGTAAATATACTTAAATCCACCTGATCAAAAATAGAAAAATTAGATAAAATAGTCAATTTTGCAAAAGAGCTTTAAGTGTCTAGCCAATTTGACCCAAAATTTTTTTGAGAAGTCAAATTTATCATCTAAGTTTCAATTTCAAGCCAATTTAATCCAATTGACAAAAATTTCATTAGATTTAACATTTCCGCTGACATCCGGTTAATATGTACAATTTTTTATTAGAAAAAGATTTTGTGGACCACAAAATTTTGACATAACGCCAATAATTTTAGTTGTTCTAAAATATACCCATAAATTTTTTTGTTCCCTTTTTTCATTTATACTCTCTATATTAGATTATGCATTGCATTTATGTTTCTTAAATTCCTTTTATATTGGATTAATGTACATTTTTTTTTCAAAATTAATTCCAAAATGTTAACTTTATTTTATTTTTAACTTAGAATTAATGTAAAAAATTATACACCATATGTAATTTATGATGAAATTTATTCGAAGTGACTACAAAAAAATTTAAGAGTGAACATCAAAATAAGTCATCAACCTTTAATATATTTCCACTCGAGGTCATCAATTAAATTTATTTGTAACACAGGTTACCTTACTAAAGTTTTAATCCATTTCAGATTATTCTGTTAATTTTGACAGTTAAATAGTGACGGAACTCCATTTTTCACATGTTTTTAGGTTCAGGGGTATTTCTATCATTTTCTTATTTTTTCATTTTTTAATTTGTTAAATTTTTTTTTTTTTACAATTCTTCTTCTTATACTTCCTAACTTGTATACATTGGTAGTATAATTCTAAATTTTAAAAATTTATTTTCCTTTTGTATTTTAACTTCTAGATTATAAAATTTTTTAAAAAAAATTTAAGAAATGAAGAAGAAAAATTCGAGTTAAAGTAAACATGAAAATTAATAATTCACCATTTTAAATAAAAAGAAAAACTAAAAGAATTAGCTAAGACAAGTTGTTTCTTCTAGGTTATTTAATTTTTTCCAACTCGATTGAATTATTTAATTATTAATTTTCATGTTTCTTATCTTTTTTTTTATAATCTAGAAGTTAAGATACAAATGACAAACAAATTTATTTTTGAAAATTAATTTGTCATTTGTATATTAACTTGTAGATTATTAAAAAAAAAAGGAATAAGAAATGTAAATATTAATAATTAAATAATTCATTCGAAGAGTCATCTATCTACGTCAAATTCAACTACAAAACTCAACTTTAGCCTCGTTCAAGATGCTGAATGATTCCAATATCACAACAATACCCCTAAGCACATTACTCGCTCAACATCACTAATCTCACAGGAAGAAAATGGGAAACCCAAAATGTCATACTTTTATTTCTCATTTTTGTTCAAAGACCCAAAAAAATCTTCTAAGAGTTTCCACTATTACCGCATATGCTGGCAAAAAAATATTGAACAATCGCCTTAAAGCTTCAGAAAATAAAAACACACTATCAACCAAATCTTTGCGGGGACAAAAAGCCATCAAAACCCTAAGAGCTTAAAGGATTCAAGAGAACTTAATCATCATTTCACAAAAATAATGCTACTTTCTCGGTCAGCTAAAGTGATTCAAGCATCCTACGATTTACCGAGAACAATCTAACCTCTGTTTTAGAGCTTAAAGGATTCGATATTGAAAGATTTCTTCATAAGCCGAGATTCCAAAAATCCAGTTGAAAATGAAGTGGAAAATCAAAATTTAAGGTAAAGCTAACGCGAGTGATAAGAAATTCTCAAAGAAAAACGAAGCCATAGAAAGAAATGGAGAACTTACCGGAGGGTACGGGAGACGGAGAAGAGAGCCTGCCCATGAATTCGGTTCATTGCTCTTAAATGATTTTTTCAAAATAAACTATAGTTTATCGAACACAACCAAAAAAAACAAAAAAAAAAAATTAAAATGAGAAATCTCACAACAAAACTAATTCAATTACTATCAAATACTATGAGGTTTTCAAAAATAAGAAAAGGCATACCTAAAAATTGATGATCAAATATTCATCCCGTATTCTCTTGGTGCAATCTACGCAATTACTTTCCAAAACCATTGCTAGAATACCCATTTCTTGCCTTCAAATCAGGCATTTGTTGTTTTTGTTCCTGCATTCCAGTCTGTTCAACAGCCCGCAGTGCTTGAGGATCTTCTCATCAGATTATTTTCGTTGGTGGTTGTCTTACGTCCAGTCGCCGAAGTTCAAGTCTCTCGACCATCGTCAAAACTATCTTAAGACACAACCTTTTCTAAGATAAGCCATCCACATCCAGTCTTTACCGATCTAAAGGGAGATTATCGCCGTTCAAATTTTGAGTTGCAATTCCTCCCAAATAATCAAGTGGGATATCTGTTAGCGAATGATCAATCAAATTGGTGAAGGCAATTCACTTAAATTAAGAAATTACCTAATTTAAAATATAATTCATAGTAAATTTATAAAGTAACAATTGTACTAATAAATTATAACTGTTTAATGAATGAACAATCATTAAATGACATGTGTAATGAAATCAATTGGAGGACAATTGACACACACGTCATCACCCCATCTCCTTTTCTTTAATAATATATATATATATATATATATATATACACTAGATGTTATCCGCACATCAAAAAAATTTACGTTTATTTGCTTATGAGAGAAGAAAAAAATATAATAATGTTACCGACAATAAACATCTTGTATAAACTAAAAAAAAGTCATAAAAAAATCATATTTATTTTGTATTTATGAAGTGTTTTCGTATGAGTTAAGAGTGAGTTTTTTTATTGAAATTCGGGAAATCAACATAAGATCAATCATAAATATTTAATTATGTGCATTAGACTTAACGTATATAAAAAAATAAAGTAAAAATTGTATGAGTCATTCTCACTTAGATTCAAGATGGATTTTTCTTTTTCAAAATCAAATATGATTGTCTGCAACAACTACTAAACAAATTTAACGTGTACAAATATATTCGAAAAATTTGGTGTTGCAGTTTTACTTGATACAATTTCGTCCCAGTTATTATTATTCATAAAAGGCACATGTTGATTAATTAATTGGGGGAAATCAATAATGAAAAATGATAATAATTATCCACCCAAAAAAATGATGATAAGTTTGGCATAATTTTATGGCTCATGTACGTGCCAGTAGTTTTTATCATTCAAATTGAAAGATAGTCATGCAAATGGTTAATGTATTCTGAAATCTGAAGTATTTTATCTCCTCAAGTGGATTTACCACAAAAATTTTGATTTAACTGTTCTGAGCCTGAGACTCTTTGCACTCCTAAATGGTGCAATTGGCAAAATATGTACTCCTAAAGGGAAAAAAAAGACATTGAAGTATAACCTTGGATGAACAATTAAATTTTTTACCAAAACTTGGCCACAATTTAAAGCAGTCTAAAAATACACTCCCTTTCGAATTTTCCGCAAACATGAGTCTCCCTCTATTGTTGCTAAGTCACAAACAGATTCATATTTGCTACAATCTTTTATCTTCCGGATTTCATTTGTTCCTATTAATCAATTTATTAAATAAAATGAGTTGAGGTGAGTCCAACTTTCAAGTTTTGCTGAAAAGACCCAAAAACAATTTCTTTGAAGAATAGTGTAGCAGTGACAAAATATCGCGCAATTGACTTTTTTCTTCTCCAATATGCGAAAAAATAAAAGAAAGAGTTTGTTCAGAAGACAACATACAAAAATAATGGTGTATTTAGTTTCACCTTCTTTTTAGTACTAGCGTGGATGGCCGCACCATGTGCGGTGTTTGATGGTTATTAACCCAGGTTTGTCAATAGCTATTTACGTAATTATTTGGTCGAATAGGGGATTTTCTTGAAACAACTACAAAGGTAATAAGAAGTAGCTAAAAACTCCACAAAATGGTCGAAAGAAATTTAGGTCTCATGGTCATCGACTAATTTGTACAAGGAAAAAAAAAAATTTAGGTCTCATGGTCGAAAGAAATTTTTTTTCACTTTTTATGATGAAGTCTATGACAGTTTTGAATTGGTGGGATTGAAAGAAAATCTTCTTATAGGAATATATTCGAGAAGCCTTCTGCCATTGAACAAAGGGGAACCTTTTCCTTTACTAAAGGTTTTGATGTATTTCAAGAGTCTAAACCCAATATGAGAACATAAAAACACACAATTGGTAGCAACATAATTAGAATCATGCAGTTGTTCTTTAATCTAAGATTGTTGAATATTCCAACCAACCCAGTGGATATGATTACCAACACGAGGAATGTTGTTAACTCTGGAGTAAAAGATCAACCTTGAAATTATCTCTACAAATTGCACCTTCACGGCATTGTTCTCACTTTGTGTATTGGATGCTCAAAGCTCATCAGCCCTACTACACTGATAAACATGCATGCTGCAAAAAAGAAAAAGGAGGAATTAAAGAATCTGAAAACTTATGGTTTATCAAACAGTTCAATTACCCCTAGTTGTTCTTGTTTAATTTACCTGTTGGAAGGGGTGCATATGCTTTGGCAGAGCCAACTTTAATGATGTCTAAATCATCTGAAATCATCACAAAATTATCTACAGCAAATTCCCAGTACAGCTTCATAAATTGAAACTTTTTTTTCTTACTGATTGAATAAGGAAATACCATCATTGTCTACTTTAAGATCAATTAGTTAAAGAGATGCGTCATCTTACCTGTTCAAGATCCTTCACAACCTGGTCAGCTGGACAAGGCCCCATGCATCGAAGTGTCCTGTAAGCTTCAATCACAACCAGAGCTTCGTTGCTGCATTTCGACATTCCATACTGCCAGATTTGTACACTTAAATTGTTCAAGCTCCCAGCAAACAAGTAATATAAATATCATTATACCTACAGAAAACCCTGCGATAAAACTTTTCACTTCAAAATTTGAAACAGAGCTGAAAAAGATCCAATCTTTTAACCAGAAATACATGTTATATTTCTTAATATGATTTAAAAGACGAAAAATAGAGTATCCCTAGTATCTCCTTTTGGTGACCATGAAGTTATGATGAATTCTTCTGTTTTTAATCAGCAAGGACAGCAAAAAACTTACAACAAAAAAAATCTTTTTGATGACAATATCACATAACTAATCGCATGAGATAAAAGAGGAGTTCTTAGTTTTTATACATCAGATTTATCAACGCTAATTAAGTGCATATAACTAAATTTTCAGAAAATGTAGGATTCTTTCACAGGTGTATATTATGTTTGAAATTAGTTTTTATTAGATAACAAATGGAAACAACAAAGTCCATTCACTAAATTTTCATTTTAACTGGTAAACTATACATCTATGAAGAACTATTATCTCTTTTCACTATTTTACATAAGTAGTAAATCTACACTCTGTATACACTAAAGTTAACATCCCTAAATGTTGGTAAAACATATAGCAATTACCTTCTAAAATCCACACACCAAGAATAAAGTAATTTAGAAATTGCATATAATTTAATTATTTAATCGTTTTCAGTTTCACTTTATATCTGAAATATAATATACATTCACTCTCATTCTCCAAACAAAACAGAAATTTTATGGGTATTCAAATCAAAGACCTATTGTGTTTGCATAGGTGGGGAGTACAGATTATACGAAAGGGTTACAAAACTCAAACCCCTTGCAAATAAAATGAAGAAAGAATGCAGAAAAGGCATGTAATTATCTAGATACAACAGAACAGAATCCCATGAATAGGAACCCCATGCGCATAGTGGAATTGTAGAGAAAAATAGTAAAACGAAAAAAAAAATGAAAATGGAAGAAAAGTAGAACGCAAGACTGATTACTCTAGCTGCACAGGATAATCAAAAAACAGTTTCCTTGATTCATTTAGATCTACCAGTTGATAAGAAAGTAGAAATCGGTCAATACAAAAAGTGAGGCTTCCCTCTCATTCGTTTTGCCCCGAAACCAAAACCAAACCCAATATCGACATCAAATGCACATAAATTTATCCAACTATCACATTGACTCAATTTAAACTCTTCAATTTGTTTCTCCAAAAACCCGAAGTTTAAATCCTCTCTGGTCTTGTATCAGTGAACGGAGAAATAAACACACAAACACACAAACACACAAACATGCAGACAAATTAAGTATAATAGATCCGATGATTTTCAAATACAAGAACTCACTAACCTCCGAATCCAGAGAGCTACTGTCTAATCCCAGAAAAATCTGATTATCGAAGAGAGAAAACATGGGATTACAGTAAACCAACTTTGGCCGGAATTGACAATCGGATTTGTTTTTGAAAATCATCGGATCTATTGTTCACGCAGCAGTCAAAAGGGAAAAAGAAAGAGAAAAAGAGGGGAGGGTAACGGGGAGCATACGTTTCTCATACCGGGGCCGAGAAAAGAGAAGCAGTCCAATAGAAAGTGGCCACGTCAGCGTTTTTCATCCGCAACCCCCCTTTAACCGTGCACGTCGCACTTTATATAAAGAAGATTTTGTTAGATTTGCGTTTGTGTGAAACAAAAATACACCCCATTCTATCGTTGAGGACTTTGAGGCAAATCTTCGGTAAGTTTAATCGATTAATCAACACAAACTCATATGTCAAGAGTTCTTGTCTTCCAGTCTCAACAAAGTTTCAAATAACTTATTTCCATAGCCTCGTGAAAGAATAAAACAATCCAAAAAGCACAATTGAGGTCAATTTAACCTTATTGCTTCAAATATAAAGAACTCACGAACCTAATGCATCCAATACCACTTTTGGTACCGCTACAATTCTTTGTCATGATATTCCTTGTTTCTGTACACCCGTATGTATCCTCGGTAGGTTTCTGATAACTAAAAATTTGGTAGCAAAAATTATCGTGTGAGTAGAAAAAAGCTATTGGAGTTCAATTTTGGATAATTCTTGATCACGGGAAAAATACTCCATGGATAATTCTTCAACCGTATCAAATTAATCAATGTTAATTATTTTATTTTCTTATTTCCTATTTAGCCGTCCATTAATATAAAATATAGGTGTGAAATAATTTACTTTCATAAATTTCTGAGGACTTGTAGTGTAAATGCATAAATTTTTTTTTGATAATTTTTATAAAAATATCACGTAGGATAAATGTGTCACCTTTAGAAATCTTTTTTTTATTTCTCTCTCTGGTTTCTCTTTTAGTATAATACTATAGACTATAGATTTATAATGAAAGGATTCATAAGAAAAAATGAGAGGTGTCTAAAGTTTATAATTCCGATTCCCAACTTTAGGATTTCCTAAACAAACTCTTGGAAGCGTTTAATGCTTACAATAATTCAAAAAAAATTTCAAATTTTAAAATTCTATGATATAATATTTATTCTATTTACAACCTGTATAGGAACAAATTAATCAAGACTATATGTGTGGATTGGATATGTTTGTTTTTGAAATTCAAATCAAATCAGATTGTATAATGAATAAAATTAATTCTTACCTTTTTTGGGTGACACATAATGGAAGATTTGAAGATTTTCCGTTTTTATTTCATCTCACAATTACGAAATAGAAAGTTTTTGTTGATTATGATTTTTGCTGATTTAGTGGGTTTGTTAATTAATGGTTCATATCTTCAATTAATTTCAAATTGTTAACAAATGAATAACTGAAAATTTAGATGACATTTGGTGTAATTGTTGAAAATAGTTTTTGTTGCAACCAATTGGAAACTGAGTCTTATGTGTCAACGTGGAAAGAAATTTGATTTCCTCTCTCTGATTTCTCTCTTAGTAATATAAATAATACTATAGATATATATGATTCTTCTCTATATAATTTCAATTCTTTCCTGAATCTTATTAATCAAGATTCATCATTCCACGAATTCCAATCAAATGAAACTGATGCTAAAGCTTATAAATCGAACATAGTGTTTTAAAAAATGATTCTTTCACTACTTGAAAATTGAACTGGTCAATACCGAACTAGAATATATATCTTTCATCCATTTGCTCTATTCACATTGAGCGATCATGTGGGATTTCATTTCATCCATAAGCACAATTTTTATTCCACATCTCTAATCATTCTCTGATTGGAAAACATTTTCCAATACCAAAGAACACAACAACATAAATGAAAACATATCCAAGTTAGACAATCACAAACTTGAAGCAAAAAAGTATCACTATCGATCCCCCTCCACAAGAAGGAATTTTCACACCTTAAAAGTAAACAATTGACAGTTTAAAACCTCACGAAATCAGAAGCAGCAGAAACTAAAGAGAATACCTAAGTCATATGCCCGCTCAGCTGTTCAGAACTAATATCAAACATTCGAGATGAAACAGAATTCTACCACACTAGACTTTGATATACTACAATAGACGAAATCAAACTACATCTACCACAGTAGTAGAGATTAACTAACTACGACAATAGCTGATTGTCAAATTAAATTACTGCTACCACAGTACTCTGACATCAAATCCACACCCAGTAATTCATGTAACCAAATGAGTATCTCCTTGGCCGCGGGTCATGTCATCAAAGGACCCCATTCTCACAGGTTTTGAGTACCATAACTCATTTTTGTCCATGAAGTCCGTCACATTTACGCCTTCATACACGCTTTTAACATAGATCGTACCACTGAAGCGTCCAAGTAGTAACACTTAACCAAAAAAACATCAACAGAACAACATCAGTAAGCAAATAATATTCAGATGAAAGTTCAAATAAAACCAACGGTTAAGAGCAGCAAACATACCAGTCGCTAATGGAAGACCTTCAGCAGAATTAGATGCAACATCACAAATCACTCTTTTGGCCCAAAATGCAGCTACCATGCCAGACCAAGAAGACCAGTCCTTGTACTTCCTACAATAACAAGCAAATCAAGATAACTAAAAACTGACAAGTCTAACACTTAAAAAATCAGAAAAACAAGAAAGACAACAAGGAAAAGGAGCATACCTGTCGCACGAAAAAGGCATATCCAAAGGAGGCGGAAGAGGAATTCCTGGGATGTCAATCTCCTCCTCTCCAGCCAAATCACCCACGTCATTAAGAACATCATATGCATGTGCAACATCAGATCCCGAGACCAATTTTTCACCTTTAATAAGGATCCCTGTACTGTCAACGCGATACAAGGCCGGAGACTGCACAAAGAAAGAAACCAATGAACCAAAATGAATAGGCATAAGGGGGCCTAACAAAAATACTTTTACAACCAAGCCTAAACATAAGCCCACATAGAGAAAGTGTACTGTAAATACCATTCCACTGTCCCACCCTGCGATCAGTCCTACTTCACAGCAGGAAGCCAGAGTATCAACCATCAATTGTGCTGCCTTTGCAGCGGTAATTATATCGAGATGATCCTTTTGCCATGCTGTGCACTGTCATACACAAGGTAAAGAATCAATATTCCAGCATCATAAGCATAAAAAAACAAAGCAATACCCAAATCCATCACTCTCCAGATAAGAATTGAGATGACAAAGGCATTAGATCATCTAGAGAAACCCATTTCAAAGGACAAAAGTACCTTCTGTTCCAATTCAGACAGTAATGAACGGCAGCGGGAGATATCCGGCCCAGTCACAGTGGCAACCATCTTACCAGGAAGCTGAACAATGTTCGGAATGCCTCCTGAATTTAATGGACTCAAGAGTTAATAATATAATTTAAATAGTTCACAGATGGTTTAATAATTCAGTCAGCTCCAACATATATACCAAAAAAGCCTAGTAACTTCTATAATATTCCCAACCTAGTTCGTTTACAGTGCACACTTTATGGAATAACTATAAAAAAATAGACAGACAGCTTAAGGAGACTGTAATAAACAAATAGACAGCCATCCTTATGCACATCATTTTTCATACAAGCGATACAGAAGAGGTGATTTCAACAATTGGAACTCCCTTTCTAGAACAGCAATCACATCCTTTAGAGATATGGTGCGAGCCATTGATGATTCTCGACCAGAAACGTCAATTTGTCCTGCTTTTGCATCCTCTACTGCAATACACCAGAGGAGGTTCGTTAAGTTAGGGAGAAGGGACAAGAGGACTGACAGCCAAGATGCAAATCTGCATTGAGAAGTACTATAATTAACTTGGAAATGGAATTAACGATTTCTGCAATGGTCTGGCTTACAAATATCAACCACAAACAGACTCGTCCAAAAGGTCAAACATGCAGAAGCTTAGCCAACAGGACTTAGTAGATTTTCTAGATGATCCATGAAACTAGTTTGCCAAGTAGCTGACGAGAAGTCAAAAGCATACCCGGTGCTGTAGATGCAGCAGAGTTGCCACTTTGTTCCGCTTCTTGCTCATTCCTTACATTATCTGTTGATGACAGCTTCTGGTCTGCATCTTTTTCAGGCTGCAAGACACAACCCGCTTTAAGTCCACTTACATTTTTTTGCCTGGACTGCAACCTTTTCCACCTAAATAGCATGTCGTCATCTCCCAAAGCAGCCCTGATGGCAGAATTTGTTTCGTCAATATTCATCGTTCCTTTCATTGACCTCTTTTCCGTTCCTCCTTTGTTCGCCTAATCTTATGAAGAAATTTGGAAATAAACTATGGTTATTATCAGGTTGCAAATTTCAATAAAACAACCAAAACACACAACAAAACTGTCAAATACTTACTTCTTTCACATTTTGGAATATCCCTGGTTCTGTTTGTGTCTTCTCCAGTTCTTCTGAACTCTTTTGCTTGAGCAACATGATTTGTTGATTGACATCTGATGTGACAATCATATTGTGTCTACCCTTCTCTTTACCAGAGCGCTTTAAAAAAGCACCAATATCCAATCAAGATCAGAAATCAATTTCAGTTTCTTTAAGAAAAGCAGATCTTGGGCCAACCTTCAACTGTCGTAACTCAAAGTTCAAAAATACGAAGGAGAGAGAGCTGCGGAACCAACCTGATTTGACATTTTGATGATTTTAGCTACCAGCCCCATCAGAAAATGTTCCGTGCACTGAATTATAGAAAATAAATGTAAGGAAAATAATGAAGTATGGCAAGAAAATGAAACAAATTTCAATGCTCACCAAAGACAAGCACAGGTCCACATCTTTGCCACTACTCTTTAAACCAGATTTTTGCACTGTATAACAAGGAACAAGTAAATGCGCTACAACGTCGGTCCACTAGTTGCAAAGTTACAGGAGCCAGAAAATGCATACGTCAACGGTTGTCAATAAAGAGAAGAGCTTACCAATTTGTTCCAATTTCAGTCGAAGAGGAATCTTCTCCAAAAACAGCCTGTCTTCTACTTCTTGGACAACCTGTCCAGTTTTAACTGAATCATGGATACCTGCTGATGGTGCTGGCTGTAATGCTTGCTCCTCCTTCTAATTCATGTATTGAGTTATTATGTTCTCAGTTCCATGGTTGAACTCAATAGGGCTTAATACAATTGTCTCTATACCATCAAACTCAGAAGATGAGGCTTATTACCATGAGATCAATACCACTAACAGCTAAGACATCATCAAATTTTTCACTGCTTCCATCAGAACGTGCCCCAGAAACTTTGCGCTTTTTACTGAGATACAGAACGCGTACATATATTAGTAATACTTACAGGGGAAAGTTAAATTAGCAACAGACTAGGCCTCATCTGCTTTACAAAATTGTCTCACGTAACAATGTATGATTCATCATTCTAATCACCTTGAAGGAGATGGTGAGGACTTTGGGGCTTTTCTAGACTTCTTTGGGCTAACCGACCGCTGTTTAGCCTGTGAGACAAAGTTTCCCACTTGAATGGAAGATGTTGCAGAAAGCATTTTGGAATTTGACTGGAAGAAGGCACAGAAAGGAAGAACGAAGAGCAGTAAGAAATCAAGGTAGCATCAGCGACTTTATGAACTGCTTCCATGACCAAGGAATCAAATAGGATGTGAAAGAAATGGCCGAAACAAGTTGGGCAACTGTCTCGTAAGAGGAACAAAAAACTGACTATCACCGAATGTTTGAACAATTTTGAAGCCTATGTCAACATTCAGTTAACAAATAATACCAATTTCATAGGAGCATTCAATTTGTTGGTACTTCTGTACAACAATGAACAAAAGTTGCATGTAGATGCAAATACTAAAAGTGAAAGAGTACTGCTTATCATTTGCACAAGCTTCGTCAACAAATTTCAGAAGAAAAAGGAGAAAAAAATAGATGCAGGGACCACAGTAATGAGGGCGAGTAAAATAGCAGAATGCTTATATTGTTCTTGGATCTTACAAAGCCTGACATTTTCTGAGGCCAAACAGATACAGGCTAAAAAGAAAGAATATAAAGACACTAGATTCTAATCACAGAAATGGCAGCATAATATGAGGGCAAAACATGCTCAGATCAAATGCAGAGAACAGAAAGAACTACCGAACTTCTGGTGTCCAACGGATCTTTCACAGAAAACAGGGTTGCATTTGTCGGCACCATAGCATTTACTATTTGCTCTTGGCTTCTGGTGGACATTGCTTGTAGCATCCTACCCACAGGATCTTGATGGATTGGACAATTCCGAGTTTCCAACGCCATTGGAATTTATAAGATAAGAAACAAACTGGGGACAAAAATTGACATAATCCATCAGGACATCAGGCAGCAACATTACAAGCAGAAATTAAAGTCTTCAAACATTTACAAACAAATTCTAGCCATGCCTATAAACAAACTCTAAATCCGTTGAAGAAGTCAATAAGCTTCATAAAACTAGAATTGGAGGCAAACTGCATAGAACTACATGATCGAGTACCAATCAGTTCACTCCTCAAATCACGAACCCTAGAGATAGGAATTTTGAAAAAACTCAGAACCACCGAAGCCTAACTTACCCCGCCAAACAAATAACAAAAAAATCAATTGTAACCTCTGATTTCAGTTCGAGAAATTGAGTAGAAATTCAACATGAAATACAGTAAAAATCGAAAGATTCGCCAATCCGATAATTCCCATCCGAAATTAATTTAAACTACTTCAGACAGAAAATCATTGTTAAGCTCCCCCCAAGACACCGGAAAAACCAGGCGAAGCAAATGAATAACCGAACCGAAGACCGCCGAACGGACTCTTCTAGAGACTAGAGAGCATGCGGCGGCGATGGTGTCGGAGGATACCTGACGGCGTATAAACCGTTGGGAGGTGGAAGCTCCGACGCGGCGGATCAATCAATCAGTGTGTTCGGAAATGGGAATTTCCGGGAACACGATGGGACAGTTTTTTTCTAGTTTTCACAGCAAATAGGGGCGGGAAACTATTTTGGGCCGGCCTTCCTTAACCTGTGTTGTTGGGCCAAAGCTGTACACACTACTGACTACTGAGTACTGAGTATTCTCGTTGCTCAGCTTTAATCCACAGTACAGACTTGTGGAATTTTTGGTGGAAAAGTGAAATAAAATTTCGATTAATCGAGTCTACATGTACTATAATAATAATAATAGTATAGTATATAAATCTATAATACTCCAATAATGACAACACTAGTCTGCTCCTTTGTTTCCAAACAAAAATAATACTCCCTTGTCCCATAATTATTGTCTAGTTTAGGTTTTCATTTCTGGTTCAATTTGCACTAAAAGTGAAATCTCAAAATGGACAATAATTTTGGGTCAAAGGGAGTAATAATAATTCACTAATTTTAACTCAACAAAGTGAATTATTTTTTCCTGTAACAGATGGAGTGTAAAATATAAATAATTATTTGTATTTTTGTTTTTTGTTAGGTTGTAATTACAAAAGTCGAACACATCCGATATTATTAAAGAATGTATCTTCTAATCAATTTTATTCGTTAAAAGCAGGAGTGCTACACACACATCCGGAATGTTCGCATATTTTTGTTAACACGATAATTATTTCAGGATAGAAAAAATATAGTCCAGCGAGCTATATCATGGGAGTTCATCTGCAATTTCAAGCCTCTCCAAATATATCCTCCATGCTATTTTTGTTTTCTACAAATCAGGTTCCATGAATCATTGATTGCTGGGATACAGTTGCAATGGCGCAAGTTGACCCTAGTGGGCCTGGCTTTGATCCAATTATATCAATCTTCATGTAAATCCCTAAAAGAAAAAGTGCTGAGGCGTCAGAGTATATCTGAAAGGTCCAGGTCCAAGTGTTGGTTTCAACCTTGTCCGTTGAAAATTCGCCCAAAAACATTTTTGCTGCAAGCCACACAATTTTTTCTCACTTACGTTTCATTTTCATAATCTCGTTGAAAATGACATGTTTAGTATTTTAATTAAAAATATAAAAAGTACTCTGAAGTTTGAAATACTGTATCTAGAGATCGAAGCCCTGATTTACCTTAACTCACAAGTTTTATAAAAGTTTGCAAAATAATACTCCCTCCGTCCCATAATTATTGTCCACTTTACCCAAAAAATTTTGTTCCAAAATTATTGTCCAATTTGACTTTTTATGGATTAAGTTACACATTTGTCCTTAGTAAAAAACAGTATCCATAAAATCTTAGTGGTTACACAATTACTTATGTAGGGGTATATCCGGTTGTTTAAGGTAAAATATAGTTAAGTTTGACAAAAAATAAAATCTTTCATTTTAGTAAAACTGGACAATAATTATGGGACGGAGGGAGTATTTTGTTTATTCCGAAATGATTGTCCAGTTTGGATTTTCATTTCTAATTCAAATTATAAAAAAAATAAAAATCTAATTTCGACAATAAATTTGAGATAAAAGAAATATATATAGTTCTATTTATTGTAGTGTTTCAGTAGGTAGATTGATAGAGTATAAAAATTAAAAAGACTAAACTAGTAATATTCTTTGTTTATCAAACCTATGTGAGTTGGTGGCTTTGGAACATAAGGTAGGTATTTTTGTAGTACTTCACTATTTCTTTTTTTTCTTTTTTTCTTTTTTTTGTTTCTTAAATTTTGGAATTTGGATGCACCGCCAAATTGCCAAAGGGGAAAGGAAAATGGAACAAGGAAACTTTCAAATGTTGGAGCCAACAAGGCGAACAACTTGATAATGATCATTTTTGGTTTCGGGGGGCGAAGACAAAAGTTTACTGATCTGGAGTAGATATGCGGCTAAATGTATCTTCCAAATCAATGCTTATTTTTGTTTAAACTTCGATATATACATTTTTGTAATAAAAATCGAGCATAACTATGTGAAAATAATCATCCCAAGATTCCAACGAGGGATCATTAAGAGATATATAAATTTATATAATAATCAATTTTATTTTCTACGAGTGTGAAACATGTTCATTTACACAGTTTTATACGTTCACATATGTCATATGTATCGGCATATATAGTTTTACTAATAAATGATACTACTTTCGTCTCATGAAAATAGTCCACCATGAGTTTTTAAATTTGTAATAAAAATAGTACAAAATTCAAAACTCAATGTGGACTATTTTTGTGGGATGGAGGAAATATAATATTTGTATCATCTAAAATATATATATATAAGAGAATGAGCCAAAAATCGAGTTTGTTGTACGCATCATTAAGTCGGTACGTAGCTCATGCTCCGATTTCAAGCTCTAACGTAGTACTCCCTCCGTTCCATAATTATTGTCTAGTTTGGGTTTTCATTTTCAGTTCAAATTGTACAAAAAGTAAAATCTCAAACTAAACAATAATTATGGGACAGAGAGAGTAGTATTTTCTCGGGCCATTTATACGATGATTTTAATACCATTAACTAAGCATTGACGAGCCACATGGATGGTTGGGAATTTTTTTGGTTCACCAAACATATTATTTAGTTGGTCATGACCAATTAATGATGATCAAATAGTAATTTTCCGTCCAAGAAAATTCACATCCCTCGTACTTTTTAGTTCAACAAATATAATTTGTTTTTAGAAAAAGATAAATTATTGCTTGGACTATAAAAAGAAAAAGGTGAATGTAACTATAAAAAAAAAATGGACTAGGAAAAATGTGAGCGTTAATAAATGAAGTAATAATTAATCTAGCCCAAATCGTTCCTCTTGCTCATCCATTTGATTATGACATTTTTATTTTATTTTTTTTGGGGGGGAGCTTGATTCATTCAATTAATTACAATCAAAAGGTGATTTGAAAACTACTATACATAAGTTCCAGAATTTAGGGCTTAATAATTCCTTAGTTGGGTCAACCAACATAGGGAACTATTTTGTTCCTGGAAGGCAAGAAAATGAAGTTAAAGGATGATTTTCACTAATTTGAATTTTTTTTTTTTTTCTTCCCAACTTTTTTGGAGGTCCAGGTGGAGGACAGGGTCTTTGGACGGCATAGACCAGTAGGAAAAAACGGGTGACCCGTTTCCCTACCTGTAAACCGTTTAACAAATCGCGCGCAAATATTAGATTAGACTTTAGTTGTTGCTTGTCATGCCTACATTCTTTTCTTCCTGAGAAAACCAGGAGGTTAAATATTAATCTTTTAATGGGCATGATGTTGCACTGAAGAGAAACATAAAAAATATAAAAAAACTAATATACTCCACTAATCCGTACTCTCTATGGTCCTTATTACAAAATATTTTAATTTCGTACTAAGTTTTATCTAAGATACCTTTTTAATTGTAATAAAAATCATAAAAATATTTCATAATAATTATGAGAAACAACGAATGTTAAAATATATTTTTTAAGGTTTTTTTCCAATTAAAAAAATATCTTAGGTGAAACCTACGACGAAATCAAAATATTTTATAATAAGGACGGAGAAGGAGTATAATTCTTGTCATTTCTTTTAATCAAACATACATATGGTAAGTTGCATATTTAATCCAAACATACATATGAAAACAAACATATGATTTTACGAATAGATAGAAAATAAACTTGTCCAAACTCATTATAAAGGTTAGTGAACATTTTAAAGACATACAATTAGTAATGTAAATCATAAGTTGACAATCATAAAAAAATTTAACGAGACATAAAAAAATTGAATATGTGGGAAAGGAATTCAAAAATGTTACACAGTTCGAAATGGGGATTAAAGTATTTTTTACAGGTTTTGTAAAGAATCTTTTCCTCATTCGATGGTTTTTCCATCCTCAATCTCATCTAAGTAGTAACATAAAAGGCATGTTCTCGTTAGCTTTAAAATTCCGGTTTTTCCTCGACAAATTAATCCTCTTTATAAACTGAAGATAACTCGTGGCAATGTCTCTGAAACGCAATTATGAATTTCCCGGAAAGGAAGTCCATCAATTAAAGAAACAAACCATGGAAGAACGTTACGGAACTTTAATTGTGGTAAATTCACGCAGTCAATCCATCATTTTAGTTTTTACCAAAAGAACCAGAATCAATTTGCTGAAGACGATTGAATCCGGTCATAAATATTTACACGTGCACGTCAAATTGGGTAATTCAATGCATTTCCACATAAAACAATGACGTGATCCGACACCGTCTGCCCCTTGACTTCCTGACTCATAGCCACTCCTATTGTTTATTTCGGTGTGATTTTTGTGAGTCACTCTAGCCACTGCTTCATTTCGAAATTATTCGGTTTGAATTTTTATTTTTAATAATATAATTTAAATTAAAAATAAAAATTTAAAATGAATAATAATTTTAATACGAAAAGAATACTAATTATAGTCGAGTCCTTTTTATTTTTTCCTTCTATTTAGTTGTGATTTTTCGTTATTAAATAGAGTAATTAGTAAAATTTGATATTGCTTAATACATTTTCGGTGTTATGCTTCCAAAATATTACTCCGAATTATATCGCTGCCACCATTACTCTGTTTATCCTATTTGTTCTTCTGAACTTTGAGTAAATTAATTATATTCAGTTCAAATTATGCTTAAATTAAAAAAATAAAACAGTATATGGTAAACAAGTAAAGAGAACCCCCATATGTATTAAGCACTGAATACTGAATATGTACATTGAACCGCGATATTAGAGACCAAATTAAAAATTAGCTTGCATTCAAATAATAAAAAATTAAATTAGCTAAAAGGAAAAAAAATAATATTACCAAAAAAATAAAAAATAAAGCGGTGGTGTTGATGTAAGGAGCAAAAAGAAAATACTAGTGAGCAGCAAAAGAGGTTGAGCAGGACGGAAAAATCCCAGAGAGAGCTGAAGAATTGAACATGGCTGACAAAATGTACAGTGATCCAAGCACGGCGAGTACTTTCCTCCGACCCACGTGTTCATCGTCTAGATTCCAGATTCATTTCACTCCCCACCTAAATTAAAAAAAAAAAATCCAAAAAAGTAAATTTAAAAAGTATTTTTTTTCCTCCTAAAATACCAGGTTGATTTAATTGCAAAATAAGACCTCCAACTTTAACGTCCGACCCTAAAATTTACTTTTACTTTATGCTGATTGAACCCAAAATAATTAACTGATTCCAAAATTTCAATAGTAATAACTACATATTACCCACACGATGTGCGGGGTTAAATGACACAATTGAGTAAAATTACCATCCTCAACTTCACATTATTACTGATCCGGTATTAGTTGAGATTGGAATTATCTATTATAGGTAGTGCATACTCCAGTTGTAATAAGCTTAACAATCTAATGACAATCTGCAAGTTTGTAAATTATAATGTTTGATGCGAACCTACTAAGAGAATTTATATAGAACCAAAGAAGTGAATAATATATATTCAATAACACCATTTTGACAAATCATATACGTCGACATTCCATAATAGATTTTTGGTGAGGAGTAATTCTTCACCATTACATCATCAAACTGAATTATCTAATAAACAATAATACCTAATTAAATATTCCTATAGAAGGGAGAACAAATAACCAATAAATACTGAAAAGATGAAAGACAGTGTCAAAATATAAACAAAATCAAATCGTGGGAATGCTTGAAACACCATGGCGAGAACTTAGAAAGATGAGATGTAATCTACGGTGATGCTTAAAAGTTCTATAAATCCAATTGAACCTAAAACAACAGTTATTTATATAAAAAGAAAAAGAAAAAGAAATTTCCCTTGCTCTAGTGTCTTCAAAAGCACAATTTTCTTTCATGGACGTGTATATATATAGAGTGGCGATGGTTTTTGAAAAAAATCAACAAAATTTTTGAATTTTGAATGTTATTATTGAGTTTTTAATTTCAATTTATTTGGTAAAGATTTTTGGACCATAGTCATGGTTCACAATTTCTTTTATCAATATTGTATTTAATATAAATTTAATTTCATTTTAAATTTGAACCCCATAATTCATGAAATTGGGAAAAGATATGAAACAAATTTCAATTCCTTTTTGTATATCTCGAATCATTAATTTGATAGATTCTCTCATTATTATATTTATCATTATTATTTACTATATAAATTGGGATATGTGATTGGATATTTTTTATTATTTAATTTTTTTTAGAGGTTTAGACCATAAATTTTAAAAGTTAATTTTTAACTTTTTTTAAAAGAATTTACCAACATGATTTTATCATACGTGAAATCATCTTTGATTCTCTCTTAGTATAATAAACTTTCGAATAGAATACACTAAATACATTCAGAAGAAATAAGGGTGGCCGAAATTAAGCAGCTTTAGGGATTTTTAATTTTCTTATATAGAATGGATTTTTTTAATTAAATGGCTTTGAGTAAATCATGAATGTAGCCATGATTTGGCCTTTATTCGTGCATTAAAGAAAAATATTGTTACCAAAGTAAGGTGATTTTTTTAAAAAAAAAATTATGAGAGCATTTAATACTAAAATTAATTAATTTCAATAATTATGATGATTGGAGTAACTTGATATTATTAATATACTTCAAGGATTATTAGCATAAATTCATAAACTATTTTTTTTCCCAAAATTTTGACGAATTGACATGTATGATTTTTGCTTACTTGATACTATAGAAATATGTTTTTATTTTCTCTCCCCAATTTCTCTTTTAGTATCTTACTATATTAGAAACAAAAACCAACTTAAGAGAAAACACTATCATTTGCCATGTGGCATTTCCACATCATATTTTTAAAATAATTTTTTATTTCCACATCTCATAAACTTAAAAGGCAAATGCAGTCCAAATTTATTTCCACCTCCTATTTTGGTCAAAACAAAAAAAAAATTTCACGGGTTCATAAAAAACCCAAATCCTCATCCTCATCGCCACGACAATCGACTCCTTAATCAATCCTTTTTCCACAATTAAAAAAAATAAATTCCTCATCAATCATCAATTGAGAATATGTGGTGAAATATAATCCTTTCCTATTAGCATGTTCAATCTTTTCATTAGTGATGATCAACTACATCCTAATCGGATAAAATTTTAATTTAAAAAAATATTCTCTTTACCTCTCTATATAAACACAAAGGAAAAAAAAAATCTCATTGATCTTGCTTCGGCCGTTGTGGTGGTGCCATTACAGGTAGTAAAATTTAAATGATTTTATTTCCACAGATAATTAATTTGGCTTTTATTATTTTTTTATTTTTCCCGTTCAAGAATAGTGTTATTACTATTATTTTTATGCGTCCATACGTTACAGCTACCGGAGCCGTTGTCAAGTAGTATGATGTGATTTCTTATTTGGTTAGTTAGTCTAGAATTTTTGTATGATTTTAGTTATGTTTTGATTGAATTGATTGATTGGGTTTTTGTTACAAAGTATGGTTTTTTAAATTTGTTTTTTATGTTTCATTCAATTAGAGTGGTTTTCTTTTTTTAATTATGGAGTCTTAGGTTTTTTTTTCGTATGGCCAGTTATGAAGTGTGTTTTTTCTTTGTTTAACTGCTTTTGATTTTGTTTCATACTCCCAGTTGACTAATTATTATTATTATTATTATTATTATTATTATTATTATTTTATTTACAAATGAAGCACGTTTTTTTTTGTGTTTAGGGTTTCAAGAATATACTTTTTTGGATTTGGTTTTTGGACTTTTTTTTAGTTCCTCATCATATAAATAGTTCTGGTCGCTTCCTTTAACTAATTTATGGGGAAGCCTTTTATGAATTTGAGGTGGAGAGGGAAGGAATGATGTTTCTACGTTTGTTTGTGTTTTTATACATCAGTTTTAACTACAGAAAAAAAAATTCTCAAATTTTAATGGGCTATCTTTTATTTATTTATTTTTTATTTCCATGGTGAGGTGAGTTCTTTTTTGCTATATCTTGAAACCTATGCAAATTTATATTATTTTCATTCTCATATTTGTGATCAACCAGTTTCAATAATTAACTATTATCAAAATCATATTTTTGATATTTTACTACATATAAACTTTTGGAAGAAATAGTTCCAACAATTAAGCGCATACCCTTTGGAGGAAGCTAACTACAAAGCTATTATAAATCTCCAAAACTAATTATTAATTTGGCACAACCAATAGAGAACATCAATAAATTATCTTACTAATATTTAAACTTATTAGGATACTTTTATATTTGTTCTACCATTTACTTCAAGACATATATTTGCTCAAGTTTACTTATATTTAAGAAGTAACACTTATAAAACATTTCTAAAATCTTCAAACATTTCTAAAACGTACCGGGCCAAATACAATTTATTTTTATGCCAAATACAAACATCACACTTATAAAACATTTTTAAAATTTTTCAAATATTTCTAAAATATATCGGGCTAAATACAAAATATTTTTTTTTTCCAGATACAAATATTTCTAAAATCTACAGATATAATGGGCCAAGGTCATGCATTGCGCGACCAGACATCACTAATAATACTATAGATAGATAGATGATCTATATGTAGTTACCATATAACTATTCCAAAATGATGTGAACCCAAACTCAATTTGTAATCTCAATGGTACAAAAACACTTTTTTTTATATGTTCTCATACAATATTATGTCTTGAGCCTTTTCCAAAAAAAAATAAAATAAAAAATTATGTCCTGGAGACCTTGATAAGTGACATTATAATTCAATTGTAATTTTAAAGCATTGACCATATGTGTTTCATTTGAAACAACAACATATGTATTGGAAGTATTTTTATAGTTTAAAGCATCAGCAACAAACTTTTAATTTGAGTGTAATGTTAGTTAAATTTAACCTACTCTCATTAGAGCAAGTGTACAAATTTTGCACGTATAAGCAGATTTGTGCGCGTAAAAGCAATTTTTGTGCTTAAAAATATCAGCTTGAGCTCCGGTCTGTAGAATAAGATAGAAACAAAAAGAAAAAGGATATGGATCCGTCTATTTAGAGGAGGATAAGTGTGATTTATTGAAGAAGAAATGGATTTCATAAAATAATGACGTGATAATTACTTTATACCTATTAGAGTTTAAGTCGGAAATAATGACTTTGTAGCTAAATGCGTTACGTCTAAACCGGTATAATCACTCGAGAATTACTTGACGACAATTAAAAACGTATTTTAAATTTATGGGGGCTAGTTTTGCAAATAATTTAAAAGTATTCTTTTTAATATATATATATACGTGTAGTATACCTGGAGTGTCTACTTCACACAACTCTGCTGGGGGTCCCACTTGAAATCACACTTCCAAAATTCCACCTGTTTTTATTTTTCTTATATTTTCGGCTTTGGTGAATTGAGAATTGTGATAGTGAGGTGCGCCAAATTGGAGCCAGAGAGGAAGAGAGAGAAAGAAGAAACTCATCCCCGTAATCAAAAACCCCCTTTCTCTCTCTACCTCTTAACCTCCGTTACACCCTTCGATTTCGTTCCCACCGCCCTTTGCCTGCCCTTTTCCATCGTTAATCCCAAAGTTCCTTCCTTTTTGCCTCCATATATATATAGTAATCCTCCTCCTTTTCCACCGCTTCACCAATTTCCTCATTCTGACATTTTCTTTTTAGGGAATAAATATATATAATGAAGCTTAAGAATCCGTCTAATTCTACGTCGCAGACAATGACGACGGCGGCGTCGGCGGCGGCGGCGGCGAAGTCTTCCCAGGATGCGAGGCTTCTGGTTCGGGAGACGCTTCGGATTAGTGCTAACCTCGCGTCTACTCCGCCCATTGCGAACTCGCCTCCTGCTCTGCCCATGCCTCCGCCGATTGCCGAGAGGGATAGGTTTTCCGGTGATGTAGTCCCCAGCTTTGGACTTGTTGAGGACCAATTTGTGAATTCTAGCTTGAAGATTATCTGCCGGGAGGAGATGGACGGTCGCCGGTGGGAGTATTTTGCTGATGTTGGCGATTCTAAGCAGTTTAAGAAGAGTTCAATCCGTGCTGTTTGTCTGCATTCTCGTCAAGCTCCCGTTGATGTAAGCTTTTCTCCCCAGGAAAGATGCTTTCTTTCTTTCTTTCTTTCTTGCTTTCAATTCAATTTGATTCCAGAAATTAGTATATATGGTCTTATTAAAACTTAAATTTTTTGAAATAAAGGTTTTCCTTTTACTGAACTCCTTTTTAATTTTCTTATTTTATAGTCCTCAGAATTTTTTTTCCCCGTATTGAAGAAGTTAGGCAATTTTGTCCATAGAATCGCTGGAAGGAAAGTACAAATAAAGCTGCTTTTCTCTTTACTATCTTTGAGAATTTGATGAAAATGTTTACTACTTGGTGCAGGAGTTGATGTCATTTATAAGGTCTTATGTAGTTCCTGAAGGCTTTCCAGATAGTGTTTCGCCTTCTTATGTTCCATACATGACATGGCGTGCTCTGAAGGTACTCTTTGAATTGAAAGTTGAGGGTATTTGTTGCATTATAAATTTTGATTTATTTATCTCTATTAAGTCATTCAATGACAAGTATAATGTTGTATGCAGCACTTTTTCGGTGGAGCAATGGGCGTTTTCACCACACAAACTCTCCTGAGTTCAGTTGGAGTTTGTAGAAGCAAGTCAGCTCCAGGTGCAGTAGCTATCAACTGGATCCTCAAGGTATATCTTATTTCTAGGCGTGACCATTTAGACATAATGTGGCAGATATGTGTATTTTGTGTGTTTTGTATTCTCTCTTTCTGTGTGGAAAAAATGACCCTTCAAATGACAGGATAAGTGTAGTGTTTGCAAAAAGCATATTCCTTTATCATGGTTAAATTGATAACAATTAAAACAGAGTTATCAAAAATGGACTTCGTACATGTTAGATTTTTTTTTTTTTAAAAAAGAATAATTAGGAGTAATAAGGTTTTGGGACACTTGTAGATGAATTTTTGTTCCTTTTCAGCTTCAGTGCTGAATATAGTCTTTAGTTATTTTCAACTTTCATATCTGATTTCTTGACTAAATTGAGCTCTTATTGATTTATATCCTTTATTTAAGGATGGTGCTGGCCGTGTTGGAAAGATGCTTTTTGCACGACAGGGGAAGAAATTCGATTATGATTTAAAGCAGGTAATTGTCTTTCCTTTGTCTTTTATCGCACTGCAGTAGAGAAAGAATCCGGTATTGGTGGGATTCACTTAGAGATTGCTCATTTAACATTGTTTCATGAAATGGTATCTTGCAGCTTAGGTTTACTGGTGACCTTCTGATGGAGTTGGGAGCTGGTGTAGAATTGGCCACTGCAGCTGCGCCGCATCTCTTTCTTCCATTAGCTTGTGCTGCAAATGTTGCTAAGGTATTGTAGCGCCATATCCAAAGCCTTCTGTTGAATTTTTTCAAAGTCAACTATTTAATATTTTGGTGAATTCTTTTGCGCGTAGAATGTTGCTGCTGTAACATCAACATCGACACGTACACCTATTTACAAGGCCTTTGCTAAAGGGGAAAACATTGGGGATGTAACAGCGAAAGGAGAATGTGTTGGCAATATTGCTGATCTGGTGAGTCCCCCCACTCCAATCTGAATGTTCCATACAATTTGCACTTTACTTCCCCAATGACTTAATTGCTTACTTCATGAAGAACAAAATCTAAAGTTTAGATGGAGAAGTCGTTTAACAAAATATAGTAGGCTTAGTTGCTGATATATGTGCCCAAGCATGATACGTTAGCTGTCAGTACTGATTGGGATTTGTTAATTTTACAGCTTGGAACTGGACTCAGCATATGGATTGCTAAGAAGAATCCATCATTGGTTTCAACATTTGCTCTACTCTCATGTGGATATTTGATGAGCTCTTACCAGGAGGTTAGTGGTGATTTTCTTTTCTATGGCTTTCTTTGGGCTATTGTAATTGACTCCGAACACTAACTTTAACCGTTACGCAGGTGAAATCTGTGGTTTTGCATACGCTCAATCGTGCAAGATTTACTGTTGCCGTTGAATCCTTCCTGAAGACAGGTAAGGAATGATGAGATTTTCACTCTGTTCATGTTTGCATGTCATTTCTTGTATCCAGCTGACGAGTATCCGAATTATACTTCCTAATCAAACTAGAGCTTTGATCCAACCATTTTGGAAAATCCTGACCATTGTATTCAGATGGATCTATGTTCTTTTATGCGGTTTTTTGTGTTGTAGTTGAAGAATTTTTTTTTTTCCTTTTGTTTTTTTCGTGTTTTCCAAAGAAACTATATTAGATTGTCCTATACTGCTAGAGTTTCTTTTAGTCCATCCTTGCCTGTACATTTTCAAAAGTATCCTGGCTCTATTTGAAGGGAATGCTTGCAATATTGATACATGGTTATCCTTCAACCTTCAGGACGCGTTCCCACCCTGCAGGAAGGCAATGGAATGGAAAACATTTTCAACTTTCCGTGGTCTAAGAACAGACCTATTGTTCTTGGTAATAGGTTTCTCCTTCTGTTATACAATTTATTCTTCTTTCCTTTTGTTAGTATTTTATTCAACCCGTATTTGTTCATAGGATCGAGATTTAAGGAGGCTTTTCAAGATCCCAACTCTTATCTTGCTGTGGAACCTATGTTCCAGGTTAGTGGCTTTGTGAAAATGATTCTCATAATCTAATTTTATTCATTTTAATCATGAAATGTGATCCTTGGAGCATTTTGTTTCTCTAACAACTTAATTCTTTCTCGTTAAATTTGCAGAAAGAGCAGTATGTTATCACATATAATCCCTCTAAGGGCAACATATATGCATTACTCAAGGATCAAGCTAAGAGCGATGACATTTTGAAAGCAGCTTTTCATGTGAGATTCCTGGATCCAGCCTGATCATCAATGGTAATTCTCACTATATTCCTGATTAGCTGATTTATTTCATAATTTCAGGCCCATGTGCTTCTACATATCGTTCGCTCTTACACCGAGACACAGTCGTCGTCAAATAAAAGTCGAGGAGATGATCTTTCCTTGAGCTTGCCCTCAGCTGCTAGTCTTCAAGCTCACGTTGCAGAATCTTACAAGATGGTCTTAGCTTTATATGGGCCTTTCAAGAGCAAAGCAAAGGAGCAGGTCAGAAAATTACTCTCCTTTTTTGAATGGGTAGTTCCATAAACATAATATAGTACCTGTAGTTGATACATGCCTCTGTTTTTCTGTCGCATCTAGTTCTTCTATGGATATCTTTGAAAGAAAATTATTTAGAAGTACGTAGGTGTTTCCTAATTAAAGAAAATGGTTCTCCTGAAGGATATATACTGGGAATCGTATTTTGGTTTGCAAATCAATCTTTCCTGTTGACAGATTTCAAGCTTTCAATATGCATAACAACTGTAAATTCCAAGTTCCTATCTTAGACATCTCTTGTGTACTAAAAACCTGAATTTCTGCAGGGTTGGGTGATGTCTGAATCACTGCTTAATCCTGGCAGAGCTCGGCTGTGTGAATTGGGAAAGTAGGATATAAATCAATAAATCATCACCGAATGTGCGGATTAAGCTGGGGCATAGCCAATCTGCTCCAAAATGCATCAAATTGGGATGACCAGGCAATATTGTTACGCGAGTGGTCAGCTTTTGTTATTGGGGTCCTCTGAAACCTGGTTACCTGGAACATGGTCAGCTTTTGTTACTGGGGTTCATTCAGCATGTTGCTATGCTGCTGATCTGATGTACAGGATGACAATGGTGTCTAGATTTATATGGTCGTAAAGGAGCTCATAGTTACCCAGAGATGTTAAATGTAGGTGTCCATAGCAGAAGTTTTGGCATAGCTTTGTAGGTTCCCTTCTAGTTATATACATTAGGCATTATGGCTCTCTTTTTCTTGAGTAGGCTGGGTTGAGTCTTCTGGGTCTTCAGAATCCTTTTCTTGCTTCCGGGAGCTTTTACTTATTGTCAAAGAAGCATGGATGGTAGGTTTGATCGAGCCGAGGATGGTTTTCCCTTTCCTTCATGACTTGGTATTGCGCTGAGTTTTCAACTGTTTTATATGAGGGAGAACTGATCACCTCTGCTACGAGCCTATGATAATGATGAAGAATTTTGTATAAATTTTGTAAAGATTTTGATTTTGACATGGGTAAATTTATTGCTCTTCTTTTTGGCTGGAGGCTTGGAACAATTCAGCCCACAAGAAATGCCATCTGAAATGATAATGCCTAGGTTGTGCATAATAATTGGTTTCAGGCTGGGCCCAAGTCAACTGATTTTGGTAGCTGTAATCACTGCATAAGAAGAGTCCGGTCTGTTCAAAATCACAGACAGTACGATCAGATTGGGTGGCGTTTTGACTTGAAGATCGAAGCAATATCGCTTTACAAATTTATGGCTTCTGAGTGGTTAGGTGGAAATGAAGGTATTCATTTTTTGGATCGATAACATTCCACAATTTGGTTCTTGTCTTCTGAGGCTCTGAGCTCTCGCTCTCCCCGTCTGCATCAACTGGCCATACATTAAATTCTGTCCGCGATTCGGGAGAAGACGATGATCTTGTTTGTTGGGGGAAATTCAATTCAGTTTAAACTTGCATGGGAGGTGACGAAGCTAAAGCTTTTTTTCCTCTAGATATATATAAAATTTGGCGGGCGGATCAATTTTACGAGAATAAAGGTCCTCATATCATACTCAGACTAATCTCAATTTCACACTGAGATAAATTTACTGTATGCCTTAGAAACATCAGTACCCTTCATAGTAACATACTAGAGGAACTATGTTGCTGCGAGTCTTTTGAGTGTGACTGCCTAAACTAATTAATAGTACGTAGCAATGCACGTGAAAAACTCAGTTTGACATATACTACAATAGTTATTATAGTAACCTAGCTAACTCCATCAAGGCTAGTTAGGTTTGACCATTTTATGTTTAACTTAACCACTACCCCATACATTGTGGTGAGGAAACAAGAAATTGATAGCATTTTAGAAAAGGGCTATAGGTCCTAGGCCTATGTATAGTATGCCGAGGGAAAAGTTCTTGAGTAACCACGCCATATCTTGCTCTCTTTGTTTCATAAGCAACAAACTCACCGTGTATATGTTTGGTTTGATTATCTGATTAGTGTTATTGTGAGTGCGGTGTTTGGAAATAGTAAGTTTCACTTCCAGTTGCTTCTCAACCAATCTTTTAAATTTATTATTGCGATGATATAATTAGTGACGGAATCAACCCTCTATTTTTATATTCTCTCAACCGTCTAGCAAGTTCTCATTGTATATGTAATTTTGTTCGGTTCACGTAAACAGCGAGTATAACAGGCTAACACATTGCTCGCGACACAATTTGTTACACAACCATCAACCAGTCCTAAGATGATTTGGTATTTTACAGTTCTACCATGAAACAAGCACCTTCTCCTCGTGCAATGGGTGAAAGTTGAGACAGTCTGAGCAGTAAAACAGTAAAAACGGAAGTAGTCCACAAGTGAAATACTAACAGTGGTAAATGCAAATTTTGCAATCAAGGGTAAAAAAGGGTTCAACATCAAGGTAAAAAATATATATACATAGAAATTACATCTTGGATTCCTCTTCCATCCCATGATGAAATATCTCAAAATAAACATTGTACTTCCAATTTTTTTAAATTCCAATCTCAATAAAGTGCACGCAGGAATTTACTTTTGGGTCCAAGTACTATTCCTTTCCTCTTTGGAATATGGTACTGTTCAGCTGTAATTATCAGTTAAAGTCTTTAACTTCCCTCCTTTAGTTTTGAAGTACTTGGAGTAGTTACCAACTCAACAAACTCAAATCTCAGTCCTCTTGTATCACTCTTTCATCAACCAAAACGTTAAATTGCCATTCTTAAATTAGAAAAGGAATATTACTTGCAAAAACACGTTTGATACACAAAGCCTTATAACATCGACACACACCATTATCTTAGATTTGGAAAGATGGAAAGGTAATCATGCACTTGTACCGCAAAGTACAACTAAAACTACTAAATAAGATTGAAAAGGCAAAAGTAAGAATCTGATTAATTAATTACTGAAGAGCCATTTGTTTAATTATTATTATTGTTATCATCACACAACACTAAGTACATCCGTACATTGAATATCCTACTGATCAGACTGAGTTTATTTCATTATCCAAATAGTAGTACACAACAATGATAAAGGGATTAAAATAACCATAGAAATGGAAGCTTTCTCTCCCCTTCTGCTACAATAATTAATACATTAATCCAATACCAACTTCTTTATTTTAAATTAACAATAAGCCTAAAAAACTAATGCAGGGATTAATAAGTCAAAAAGGCCCCAAGAAAATGGGGAGAAGAAAAAAACCAACAAAGAGGCAAAAGAAACAGCTAGCTACTCCCTGCGGAGAATTCTTTCTTTTCTTTTTTTTTTTTTTTTAATCTGGGCTAGCTCTCCTGCTTAAACTTGATGATTTTGAGGACTGATAATGTTACTGGAAACAGAGTTGTTATTGTTGTTGTTGATGTTCTTCTTGGCCAGATTATGCTTGTTGTTGTGCATCCAAACTTTAAGGACTCTTCTTTTGACACCAACTTCCTGACAGAACTGTTGCACCACACCTTCTTCCTGCTTTTGAATTTTCCATCCAACTTTTTCAGCAAAGTTGAGCATTTTCTCCTTCTGTTCTTGAGTGAACTTAGTCCTGAACCTCTTCTTCATCAGCTGATGGTGATGATGATGATGATTATTAATATGAGGTGGGCGGTTCACCACCCCACCACCGCCGCCGCCGCCGCCACCGCCACCGGCTTCATCCTGTTCATCAGATTCTGATGGGAGAGACCCCATGTTGTAGGACATTATCATGGGGTGATGTGGTGGCGCCGCCCTGGAATGGATGAGAGCTCCTCCTGTGGGGTACCCAAAAGTTTCAGGGCCTAACAGACTCTTATGATGATGCCCCACAATGACTTTCCTCCCAACCCTGTTGAGATGTGGGCTGAGAAAACAATCACAGGAAGAGGGCTCACCTTCAATCTCTTTTCTATGGAAGTTTCTATGGCAGTTGCAAGCTGAGCAAGTCAAAGCCTCAAGGCTGCCTTCTTCCCCGCTAGGCATGAACTCCCCACACCCATCAGTTGCATTTCCACCCATTGAAGCTGCATGGTTCTTGAGGCATTCCCTGTATCTGATCATCTTCTTGAAAGGCACATGATTGTTATTATTACCATGATCCTCAATTGTTGCAGAAATGGGACCATTAGTTGTTGATGGTGTTAAGATATGATTATTGTTGTGGGCTGCTGCAGAAACAACAATAGCAGGAGGAGGATCATGATGATGGATCATGTGTCCATGTCCTCCATAAGTACTGTTTAGAGGAATTGGCATCTCCCCTTCTTGGTTAGGTAGTTCCATTATTGCTCTAAGCTTGCTCTCCTTTCTTATTCTTTGACCCTCCCCTTTTTATCTTAGTAGTGGTGTTGTTAGGTTGGAGACCAAAAGAGTTTGAGAAGTAGAACAAGACAAGAAGAGAGATTTAGAGGCCTACTAAGATAATTATTAAATGTTAAAAAGTGATGGACAGATTGTTTGATCACTCTTAAAAAAACAATCTTTTCTAAGAAAATGTCTTGTCTTTTTGGAACAAATCAATCTCTAGTTCTCTACAAACAACTCAATTAGTTCATAAAAATGCAATCTTTGATGGGAAAAATGGAGTCTTGACAAAATGAGTTTGACACAATCCCTTTTCCCTCACAAACCACAACTACAAGGAAATAGCCTACTCATGATGATCAAAACAAAGGAATTTAAAGCTCTTGGACCCCATAGCATTAAATCACGTTTGATTTTTTGCTTCTTGAGAGTTGCAGAAAAAGCTGTGGATGGTCACTCTAACTTAGAAACTACCTGGAAAGTTGTCTCATTTTCTTTAGTCTGCCTATGAGAGGGAAGAATAAAGCCAAATGAAGAGGAAGAGAGGAAGAAGGAAAAGAACAAGCAGCAAAGAACAAAGGAAGTAATGATTATGGATTAGCAACAAGCAAGTTGGCTGCCCTTGAGAGGAAATCAGAGTAAGCAAATTATAGCCCTAGCCTCCTATTTGATGTTGCTTGCTATATTTATCTGAGCTCCTGGAAAGGAAACAGATTAGAAGATGTCAGACACTAAAAAACAGCTCCCCAGAAAAAGACATGAATGTTTTGAAGACATGATCAAGAACACATGAGCTATTGTAACTTAAGATGTAATGTTAATTACCATAAGAAAAGGTCATCTGGGTTTATGCTCCTTCCTTTGCAATAAGAAAGTGTTTTTGAGTAGGGATTTGGACTAAGAAAACAGTTTGAACTGCAAAGTGACTGGTGATGGAGAGAAGACAAAGAAGAGAGAGTTTTGCAGGTGCAGTTTTGATAGTGAAGCACTAAGCACTGAGCTTATAGCAGTAGTGAAGGGCTAAAAAAGGGGTTGGAATATCAAAGGACAGAGAACAATTGATGCTGCTAATAACCAATTTTTTCTTTTTCTTTTTTATTAAAAAAAAAACAAGAAAACCCCTTTATTTCAAAGGACTTGAAGAAATGGAATACAGTGATTTTTAGAGAAAAAATGGCTGTTAAAAAAAATAAAATTAAAAGGTGGGGTTCTTGCTTTGCTTGCACTATCAGGCATCAAATTTACGCCATTTGGAGACCATTTTGTGTGTGTCAGAGAGTGGAGAGTACAGAAAAGAGAGAAAGAGAAAGAAACACACACACAAACAATTTCTTGATTCTTTGATAGAAATATGCATATGTTTATCCCAGGTTTCTGAGTAGAAAAGCAAAGGATTTTGGTATCACTTTGTGTCATAATTTGCTTCCTGATTTTAATTTGGACCCCCAAAAAAAAAAAAGAAGAAGCATGCTTTGTGTCTTTGATAAATATGTTTAAATTAATCTGAAGTATGAAGCACATGTATCAAAGATTTCTATTTTAGGCCAAGCATTGTGGTGTTGCTGAGTTGCCTTGCTATAATTTTGATTTAAAGAAGTTTGCTTTACCTTCTTTCCATGGCTAGCTAGTTTGTTTAATATCCCTTTTAAGTTCGATCCAAAATATTTAAGCAAATGGAAGTACAATCCTCCTTCAAGGTGAGATCTTTTGTTCCAGTTATCAGATATAAAAATTGACGTTACTGAATAGGAAGACGAAATAATATTATGGATCAAATTATACAAACGTACAAGGTAGAGATGAACCCTAATTTTATTAGTTGAAAAAAAAAGGGATTAAAAATACACTGTAAAAGTTTGGAAAGTGACTTGATATTGTGAAAGCATCTTAGATTATCTACTGCCATAAATTCGACCATGCATGCAATATATGGTGGGATAATTAATCAGCTAGTGCCATTTGAAGAACGAAAAAAGAAAAAAAGAAGCTAAGATTCATGCGTGACATAATAACATCATTCATTTTTCGGATAGAATATGGATATTCATGAGATCAAAACAAAGTATGTATATATTCCCTCTTTTTGAAGACTAGCCTTTGACAAAGACTCGTTCATGCGACTCTTGTGAAGCTAATTTATGCATACTTATTTGGCACAATTGCAAGGAATAAAAATTAATTATCCAACTACATATTAATTCATGAGAGTTCACATCCAAGTACATCATCCAGCCGTTTCAGAATAATAGTCGTTTCTAGATTCTTGATTAATTATTTCAAATAAAAATATTGTCACTCTAGCTTAACAAACTCAAAGATGTTATTAATGGCATAGAGAACGAAAAAATAAAATGAAAAAACGTAAAAATGGAAATGACAGCGAGCTGGGTTCTGTAAAATAAGTATCTAATGGCACGGGGGTAAAGTCAGATGAGACTGATGAGTTAGCTGAGGGAGTGAGGTCAGTGGTGATATGTGATTAATTTAGCTATTTAGCTGAAAATAGATGTCTTGTTTAGTTGGTCAATTTCTTCACGAGCTAAAATTACTGAATTTGGTAACCTGTAAAACTGCAACAGTCATTTTATTTTTTTCACCAGAAAAAGTACATTTCCACTGTCATTATTTACGTAATTTAAAATAGTTCTTATCCTTTTTCCTTTTTTTTTTTTTTTTCTCTTTTTCGACTTTTACTTTTTGGCGTTGTATTGTCAAAAGAATACTCATCAAATATAGAAAGTACAAGTGTACTGTTTTTTAACGTGACAGAAATAATTACCACTTGGTAAAATGCAGTAGTATGGAGTAATATGTGTGCATGTGGTGAGGTTGCGAGTTGTGACGTGATTAATTAAATCCATTATCAAAGGATATAAAAAAAAAAAAAAACAAAAGTGCAACATAATTTCTATCACCAAATGGTGAAATTCCATTTGTGCAATTTTTGGCCTTACAAATAAAAATAATTATCCTTTGATTTTTTGTCTCTATCGGATCCAAAATTACACTTCGACTAAATTTTTTTTTTTTGAAATAAAATTTATTAATTTACTGGAAACCGTTCAGCAGCGATTGATAAGAAAAGATAAAGCCAGAAAAACACAACTTATAATTGGCCATAATCATAGTGTCCTTATTGTGTTTCATATGGATCTACCCTATCAACCAATGGTTGTATCACGTGTCGAAACAAAGATACAATACTAAGAATTAGTTGAAACTCCCAAATCATAGATCTAACAACTAAATTTATGATGACTGAATCTTTTAGAGCCACACGAGCGAACTCCAACGAACTCGTCGCCGTACCTGCAAACATCACCGACAAAAATATCGCCATATTAGTGAACATCATCAGGGAAGTCGCTACAATACCAACGAACATTCATAAGGAAGTCGCCGCCATACCTAACTAGTAGAAGAGATTATAATCTCACTTATTAAAAATAAATTAAACAACAATAAAAAGTATAAAGATCGGGACAGAATTATCTTTCCCATCCTTTCATGGTAGAAAGATGGGGAAAAGATGGAGTTTTTTTTGTTTTAGGGTTTTAGGGTTGGAGAGGGGGAGAGGGGCTCGACTAACCTTATTTGATTATCATAAATGAGTAGGTTCTTTCTAATTGTAAAAATTGTAAAATTGTACTACTACAAAAAGGACATGAAAATTTTGAAGATTGATTTTATTTGCTTTGCAAGAATTTGAGGGCTACAAATAACTATATTATCATAAAGAGGGGAAATGAAGAGGATTGATTTCTTTTATTTTTTATTTTTTGAAATTTTTGAGGTGGAGCTTTGTGGATAAACAACCAGCCACAAAATTAATGTAAACATCTTCTGGAAAAATTTAAAAATCACAAGGATGCAATAATATGTGGAGCAAATAGTAAGTTTGTAGCGTTGAAGTCATTTTGTGGGTCATAATTATGTCAGAAAAATGTCTCTAAAGTATTAAACTGTGGGTACAGTAATGATAATGAAAATAAACCTTATGCTTCTACTACTATTCGTATTTATTTTAAGGGCATGTGGTAGATAAAAACCCACCTTATTATTCGATTCTGAAATTTTTAGTCTTGCTGTCTAGTTTTGTAACATTATAAGTGGAATTGATATTACGTGGTGCTATCTAAGAATGTGTAATAATAGTGTTTTTTTTTTCTAAACTTTCTTTTTTGAGAGTATTATTATCTTATTTTTTGATTGTAAATATTTTTGGACGTAAAGAGTATGATTTCACTAGTTGAATGCAAATTTACGATAAAGTCAAAACTAGCTCGATGCCAAAACTTCGAATATGTATGATTTTGTAATTTTAGATTCAATTAATACATCGTTATAATTATAATCCCGCCAATAACAGCATGATATTTTACAGACTTAAAAAAAAAAAAAATGTTGCCATGCAAACAGTTCAATTGAACCTCCCTTATGATAAAAGTAAATTACATTTTGCAACTTTAAAATACACACCATTTGACGAATTTGCAAACGCATCCTATCTTTATTTTTAATGGATTAGGTTATATTTGATAGTGTAACTTTATTCTTCATTATCCATTACTTTATTCCCACAACTTACCCTAATGTTTTAAAGAATCTTTAAACGATCCATCTTTAATTTTTTGTCTTCATTTCTATTGTCCTATCTTAATATTATTCCCATGCAAAACAAAGGGCAGCTACCTTTCTTCGAACTTCTTATAACCCCCCAAGAAAAATACAAAATGTAATTAAATCTCGTTCATATTTAGTAGTGTGAAAGGGTACACAAAAACAATTTGGGAGTTGGGACCGTGCTATTAATTAAATCCATGGAGTAGAAATGCCATTAATGTCATTAATGACTTTTATGTAAATTAAGGGGACTATGAAAATTTGATAAAAGCACGTAAAATTTCTAAATATTTACACTTTTACAATTTATATACTCCTTTAATTCGTTATAAAAAGAAATATGGCAGTAGCAAACTACCCAAATATTTAAAGAGGTTTACAATTTATATAGAATTAGAATAATTACAATATACTACGTGCTGATCCACATCCTAAGTATTTTAGGTGACCTGCCAAAAAAGGGAGATCTGTAGTTTATAACATGAATTATTTTAACGGGACAAAGAGAATATAATTAATTATGAAACGTTATCTTTCGTAAAAACCTATTAAGTTAATTAACGCCAAGATGAACATCTCCAACAAAATCACAAATCAACGTACCGAACTATTAACCTAGCTAGCTAGGTATATAACCATTATTATACACAGCATCACTACAAATAGCTAGCTGTGATGGAGAAAGGAGAAAAAATCCACCCCATGACTTCCCACTTTTTGAGTACTAGAGATTTTGGTTGCAACATTAGTAAAACAAGTTCATCTGCTGCTTCATCTTGCGCCAAACCAATCATCGCCAACCAACTCGATCCAGTACAATCGAGTACAGTATTAAAACGCTCTAATAATTATTCGTTTCTAGTCATTTTTAGATAAATTATTGATGCAATTTTACTTAAACATTAGTCACGTTACTGATTTGATGAATGTTTAATTTACTGCTGGGACAGTCAAGTTGTTGTTGTAGAAGGAATAGGGAGTGTGAAATGGGAAAGATAAGCAAAGGTTGGGGGGCATAATTATGGTACTGTAGAACAAAAGGGGGGCCACAAGAATAAATGGGGTTGATGAATTTTGATCACAATTTTCAAGATTCTGCAAGAAAATGGCCCTCAAAATTTTTTCTTGTTTTGTTTCTTTGAGAGAAAAAAAAAAAAAAACTGTTTCAGACACATTCATCCATCCATCCCAATCACTGCCACCCCTTATTTATCTCTCTATTAACTTGGAGAAAGTACATCACTTTTAAATTAGAGTAAATTATATCACCTACCCTTTAGGGTTGTGGATATTTACTAATCAAACCACGAGGTTTTGAAAATTTGTCGATAAACCCTTTCGACCTTTAAAACCTTTAACATATTCTCCGCTGTGAATGTAATATTCTGATTGTTGACTTTGTCGTGCATTGTGATAGATTTATTATGTTGTTCATTAAATCAAAAAATGAATAATGTGTGTTAATGGTGTGACTATATTAGCTATTTTACTATAAGTTAAGCTCAATATACGATAATTATTTTGAACCAGAATGCAAGTCAACTGAGATTAGAACTTGTGTGTAACAAACTATGCATATGTGATGAAATCATTAAATACTACTTCCTCCGGTTCTAATTATAAAGCGTTTTGATTTCATCTTAGGTTTCACCTTGAATGTCTTTTTAATTGAAATAAAAACTTTAAAAATATTTCATAATAATTAGGAGAATACAACGAATCTGAAAATATATTTTTAAGTTTTTTTTTTCTAATTAAAAATACATCTTAAGGTACTTATGACGAAATCAAAATACCTTATAATAAGGACCGGAGGGAGTATCTTTGATGTTGTTTGTGAATCTAATTTTAGAAAAGGATCCATGATGGTGTTGGATGTAGGATCTTAAAACCCTCCCTATAAGAAGAACTCACAAGTTGTAATAATAAACCAAGGGCTTTTAAAGGTCTATTTGAGCTCGAATTTTCCCCCACTTTGCTGAAAGCAAAAAATAATGCTCGCTCGTTTTTCTTTTTTTCTTTTTTTTTTTTTCCTTATCTCCATGCAAATGATTTTATCCCTTGTTATAATGACAATGATTAAGATTTAGCTCATGGAATCCACTTTAAGAATTGACCATTTGATTGATTCTTAAAAAGAGTGAAAAAAAAAAATAAGGTTTCAAAACCCACTTAAACTAGTCCACACTTTCTGGTTCTAATCATCTCAGACAACCTTTTTTTTAAAATGTGCCTTTGTGTATTAAATAGGAGAACAAAGCATTGTTTCAACATCCCAATCATTTCTTTTACCAAAACCCCAGAAAGAAAAGAAAAGAATCTCTCTTTTCTAAACACTAATTATAAGTTCATCTTTAGTCTTCACGCGGAAAATGGTGTCAGGCAAACAAATCGTAACTCGTAATTAATAGAAATTGTATGTAAAGTCAGTCACCCTCACCCCCAATCATAATTATTGTTCCACTTACTGCCAATTTGTTCCACCAATATCATTTTCATTTTTCAGTTTTAATCGCATTAATTAAATCGTTCTATGCCCCCAATTCTCCATATTAGTGGTCTAAGTGTTTGTTTTATTTTTTCTTTCTTTTATATGATACATCGATTGTTGAAAGTCATTGTCTTGATTAATCTGAATCGAAATAAGTAAATTAATTATTATTGCTATACAAAAAATTCGTTCTAACTATGTTTTTCTCCCTACTAGTAAGCTATATATATTGCACACGAACCTGGTTTAGACTGGAAAGCTAAGGCAGCCGGAATTTTTTGCATGCTTAATAAGCAGCATAAACCCTTGGACTTATGAAATCATTTTGCCGGTACTTCCTTTTCAATTTTTACCTTTTCCTCCCAGTATTTGAGTAAAACTGTTGCAGCAAAATGACTTGTCATGTCAGTACGGATCAGGCCATGCGTTAGCTTCTAAATTCCCTACTAATAATATTCTTACCACTCCAAAATTAATTAGAGTCGTGTTTATTATACTAAAATAATTCAATAACGACTTCGCCCACTAATTTTGTAGGATATCAGATTGCATTTGTTCTTGAAATGTCATTAAATTTCAGCTTACTTTTCCATTCTAAACCGGCCAATGCAGCTAATTCCTTTACCGTTTACAATAATTATTACTTCTTATGTCAAAAAAAAAAAAAATAGTCTACATGAAACGGATAGTATATAAATTTCATATATTATGGTTGCGTATGATGTTTCTTGGGTAAGCTTATAAACCCGGTTTCACAAGTTGAGGAAATATAAGTGTAGTTTACGGGTGGAACTTTTTTCTGGCGTACGTAGTTACTCCACCCCTCCTCTTCTTTTATACATATATATATATATATATATATATATATAGATTTGTGGAACAAATTCCTAATGTTTTTGAATAACTTAACAAAGACTTAAAGTGAAGCCTGAAAGCTATACGAATAAAGCGACTTTGAATCACGATCGAGTTGGTGCTGCTGATAAATCTGGCTAGTGCTGAAAATTTAGAGAATTTCAAAATATTTTTTCTCTTAATTTTCATGAATCATGATGGCAAAATAAGATACAAAAAACTTTGGCATACATGCATGTTACGAATTAATATACAAAGACCGGAGGCTCACTTTGAAATCACGTTGTGGATTTTTAGCTAGCATGCAAATATTGTAGTCAGCGGTGTTGGTGAATCATTTATTAGATTTTGTGATGTATATATCATTGATATTATTATTATACAGATAATGAATAACAAGATGTCAATTTGAACTTTAAAGTTTCAAAGATATGGAGGTCTTAATAATTAACTTTAATTTTCACAAAATGGGTATTTTTTTTCTTAGAATTCGGGACCGAAACAAAACATAGACTTCGTGCCTTAAGTGTGTCAATTTAATTTTCACCGTCCAATAGCATTATATTAATACACTAATTTACAACTCCATCTCCATATGATTTCAAAACTAAAGATCTATAGTTTTAGAGGTGATGCGTACATTTAGCATATATACATCATTCAAATCAGTTCATCGCATGGCTATATAATCTAGTTTTTCCCGATTAACCAAAAAAAACTGAGGAAGCAAAGGAAGTTTCTTTGGGACATCCAATTTGGAGGGAGTGAAACTGATAAAAATTACTTGTACTCGTATATTTCGATGATGAGATGAATGAAAGCTGAGAAGCTGACAAAGAAATCTCAAATGTATATTCAAACTGGCTTTTGTTGATGTTTTGATTGTACTAACATATGAGCATTAATTATTTACAGTGGACACGAATTATACTCGCATTTGGCCATTTGTTTCAATAATGTCTCTATTTCTCACATGATCAAAACTTGATCATTGAGAGAGTATGAAACGTGAAAATCATTTGCAACTGGACCAGCTAACCATGCATGCATCATTTGTTTCGTTTCTTCATTCCATCGATTTTTTTTTATTGATATATTTACGTACCTCTCTAGCTGACACACTTAAAAACCTACATTCCCCCAAAAAAAAATAATAATAATAATAATCATCCAAAAAAAAACACAAACCTTTTCAACTTTGTAGTTTGTAGTACTTCCCCAGATGTGGAAGCTCTTCCGTTTTCGAGGGTGTTTCCTTTGGATTGAATTGTTTCACACGTTTACGTTTCTGGCTTTTACCATTGCTTGTTACCGGAGAACACATAAATGAGAAAATGAAATAAAGAAATCCCCCACCCCCAAAGCTGCCAAGATCTACATGGATCATCATTTCTCTCATTTTGCACTCATTGCAGAATTGGAGTTAATTTTGCGTGATTTTGTCCAACTGTCATTTCCAAGTTGTATGTGTTTCCTCCATCCATCCTTTAAAAGAGTAATGTTTGTTGTACTATTAAATTCGACAAGTAATTACTCGTTCTCTAAGACAGATATAGTGTATTATGGACTATATTTTACATTGATTTATTCTTACTCTATATCAATCGATTCTGGATATTGTGCTTCATTCGTAGCGAAAACAACCAAGCTATCCAGTAGCAAATTATCAGCAAAATTAAATATTGTCCTAGCTAGTAACAACACGTGAAGTTGTCCTTTGTTTGAAACAAAGTTGCGAAACCAAGATACTCCCTCCGTCCCATAATTATTGTCCAGTTTGAGTTTTCATTTCTAGATCAAATTGTACTAAAAGTGTAATTTCAAACTGGACAATAATTTTGGGACAGAGGGAGTATAACAAAATTAGAATGGGCAATGAATTTGAGGGGTGACCGATTCTAAAGCTATTTGTTCAATGATTGAAAAAACATGCATGAAGACTTGCATTCAAATTAAGCATTCAAAAGCAAGGAAAACTGAGGAAATTCGAATTGAAAATGCTCAATTACACTAGCCGTTCCAAATAATGTTATACTATTTAAATATAACTAACATAATCATCGTTTTAGAACGAAGGAGAAATACTTGATTAATAAATAGAATCCCTTTTAATTTCTCCTTTTACCTTTCAAAACAAAAAGTGAGAGGGCACAAAAAAAAAAGAAAAGAAAAGAGAAAATCAAAAGTAAAGGCAAAGAAATAGACGTTGGGGAACATTCCCTTGGCTTTATAATTTTGGTCTGGACCAAAAAAAACTGGAAAAGGGCAGATGAGATACCAAAACCAACATTCTCATAGGCCAGGCAAAGGCATGAGGATGAGATTCAAAGCATAAACAATTTTAGAAATTAAATAAAATAAAGATCAGAATAGACTACCTTACCTTTTACACAATCCGTTAGTATCCCTTCACTTTCTAAATACCCCACCCCTCCTATCTTCCCCATTCGAATCATAAACAACGTGATAGCAAATAAATATATAGATAACTATTTTTGCTTCTTTTTTTTTCCCTCCAGGAGGTCTGATAAATATATTGTGACTCGATTCAATATTTTAAAATATGAAGAAATATGTAAATCGAGTGGAATAAAAAACGTTAATACATTGATTCTAAGCCCTTGTTGAGGACCGAAAAATGAAACCTTTAGAATACTTTTTTTCCCGCCTTGTATTTATTTTTGAAACATCTTAAATCAATCACGAGTTATATTAAACAATTAATATTGATTTTAGAAGTTTACTACTCCTTCTGTCCCATAATTACTGTCCCGTTTCAGTTTTCATTTTTAGTTCAAATAATACTAAAAGTGAAATCTCAAACTGGATAATAATTTTGGGACAGAGGGAGTATAAATTTTAAGAACCATTTCTCCATGAGAAATGCACCTAGTTCAGATCGATTGAACCATGTGAATCTGAGCTTTGGTTTTTTCGGTTTTTTATTCTCAATTACTCCCTCTGTCTTAAAATTATTGTCCAATTTCATATTTCACTTTTAATATAATTAGAACTAAAAATGAAAACCCAAACTGGACAATAATTATGAGACGGAGGAAGTATTTTGCTATTTGAGTGAGTAGGTCGTAGTCCTTAAGAAATCGGGGGTGAAAGAATGACTTAAAAAAACATTACTTGCTTGCTTCGAATTCCTTTTGTGTAAAACTTTCACTTGCAGCTTTATTATTCGGTACAGCACATGCTCATTTATTCTTCTTTACGTAACAATATTTATAAACTATATATACTTATACAGTAGTACCTCATCATACATGTTTCCACATATCCAAAACTTCGAAAATACTGAACAAATACATGGATTTAATTTATTGGGGGAAAATTTAGGGGAAAAAAAAAAGAAATATTAAATCGGAACGAACGTTAATTCATGCGATCAGGATTGGATATTCTGAAAGAGAAATAATCCGGACGAATTTTGTTGTGTCTCTCAATAATTGGTGGTGCAGAATATTCAATAAAAGCTAATATCATTTGAATTACTTATATATATATATATTTTTTTTTTCATGGGATTGAAATTCTTCGTTGATTGAATAATTTCAATCATTTTTTTTAATTTTTTTTGGATGTTACACTACAACAAAAATGGGCTATTAATACCTTTATAGTGGGACACTTTTTCTAAAATGTGTCTCATTATATGTGTATTAGGACATTTGTTAAAAAGTGTCTTATTAAAAATGAAAAAATGTACGCATATTATGAAACACTATCATAAGTGTATCATGTGGGATTGCTTGTGAACTATTACCCTACTTAATGGGTCACTTTAAACTGTCTTAATAAGTGACAATCTAATAATACACTTTCAAATGTTTTATGACTTATTGTGACTCGATTATAAGAGATACTATTTAGTAGTATCTCACGCAATGTGAATCACATGTGTCCTATTACAACACTTATTGAGACACAAAAAAGTGTTTAAACTACTATTTTTGTTGTAGTGTTATAAAAGGAAAAATGGGATCACAAGAATTGTTCTTGACTAATGGTTAAAAAGTTTATGGATGAGTCTATTACCAATAATATAGGTTGTCGTTTTGGCGTTTTGTGTTGTCATTTTGTTTGAAAAAAGAAGATTTCGAGAGAATAATGATTTGTTTTTCTGCTCTCTCTTTTACTTTACTGCAAAAAAATCTTTGTTCCCAAATCATCTTTGTTTTTCTCTTTAGTTTATTCTACTTTGTACTTGCAATATGGGGACCTTTCATTAGGACAAAGATGGAGTTTTGCTATAGCTTGGTCCATCACAAATATTGTTTAGGTCAACTCGAATTATTAATTCATTGTCGGTGATCATGCATTATCTTTCTTTATTACAATTTTTTTTTTTTTTTTGCCTTTTCACGAATTCAGAGTTATACATCTCATTTTGATCGTACCACTAATCCTCCAAAACTAACCATCAGAAACTTGTGTGTGAGCTAACACATTAAAAGATTAAAAGTACACTAGAGGTGAAATTGAACATCCAGACACATTGATAATGAAGATCAAAGAGGAATTTGATACATGTAGCTAGCTAGTGAAGATGAAAAAGAAAATTGAAGGAATATAGAGATGTCGATATATACAATTTTCGTTGAGCTGATTAGTCGTTGGTATTGAAACCAAACAAATGAAAATGATTAAAGAAAGTAAGAAACATAGAAAAAAAAAGGAGGAAATTGAGTGGAAATAGAGGTGCTTAGGTCACTCAGCTGTATTAATTAGTCATTGTTGTCGACGACAGAAATAAATGAAAAAAGAAATTGAAGGGAAGGAGATTGAAGAGGGGGGAGAAAACTGATGAAAGAAGAAGAAAAAAAACAAAAGAGTAACGCATGCATTATATACTACGGACTCTAGGAGTTTAGGCTGATGAAAGTCAGTCAGAAACTGAGCTGATGAAAGAGCAGAGCTCCCACTACCCAAACAAACTATCTTGGATCTGTTTTGTGTTCGTACTCTTTTGTTGAATCCAAGTCTCTTGTGTGTCCAGTGTCTTTACCTGCCTTTTCCATTTTCTCCCAAGGAAAATTCAGAATTAATTCTACACTTTGTTCATCTTTTTTTTTTTTTTTTGTTTTTTAAAAAGGAGATATTATTACCACTTAATGTGAATTTACCACTGTTTTTTGGAAGTCATAATCAACCTCTCAAGAAATACTTATAAAGATAAATCCCCTTTTTGTTAATTTCGTTTTCTAATTTAACAATGTAATCCTTGGAAGCCCTTTAACACGTCAATGACAAGCATTACTGAGTTTCTTTTTTTTTTTTTTTTTTTTACGGGAGAGAGGTTTGGATGAGATGGTAGTACAAGCATTGGCGGATGTATAATGGGGTCATGGGGCCTTGGCCTCCACTGGCCCAACCGCAAGCCTTTTATTATATATATATATTTAGTATTTTAAATAAAAAAATACATTTTTTTGGCAATTTTTTACTTTTATTTTTTTTTGCTTAATTTACATTCTATTAATTCTATATTGGGTTGATTAAATATGATCAATATATGAAATGAATTTGTATCACTTAATAAGTTCTATATGATAAAAGAAAATAAATAAGTTACAAGTTTTGTGAATTATAACTATACTAATGATGCATAAGTTCTTGAATAAATGTTTCTTATTCCATAATTTAGATACTCATCATGTGTTTGAAAGATTTAATTTTTTTTTTCCTTGTTTTGTACATGTGCATGCATGAGTGTAAGTGTTTTTTATTGAAAAAATTTAATGCTTAAAAAAGTTGTGATTTTGGTTATTGATACAATAGTTGTACAAAGAATTTTTAGCTATGAACACAATAATGTATATGTTTGTGTATGAAATACTTAACACTTGAATGATGCATGTGTGGCTTAATTTTTATATGAGAAATATGTTTATAGGACACACTTATGATATGAAAGTGGTTTAAAAAGTCAAAATAAGAAAATTCAATGTGACCAACACTAATAAAATGATGTTATGAAATTCTTTTGGCTAATGTATTCATGACCCCAAGTAAAAATTTGTTCTAGATCCGCTGCTGAGTAGAAGGAATGTAACCATTAATATAAATATCGAGTATCCAACAAAACAAAAATTAAAAACATCTCATGCGTTCAGGATTAAAGGAGAGAAATGGACCATTTTGTAAAGGGTAAGGACAACTGTTTGATTTAAAGGATCATTGGCAGTGTGTATAGGCATCTATATATTACGTTTAATTTCTCCACAAGTTCGAAAAGACAACCCCTTGTGCTTTGGGCATGCATGCTATTCCTTCCTGCTCCACTTTCTGTATTGGACTCGAGGGCTATAGATAGCATTAATCCAACTCTGTATACTTTGGGGAAAAAGAAAAGTCCAATTTGTAAAACTAATTAAAAACGATAAATTAGATGATTTCATCTTTGAAATTAAAAATTCATATGAAAATTGAATATAACATTTTTTTTGATGATAAATGTCATAAGTTCATTTTTAACATTTTAAGTTTTAGATTAACACTAATTTTTCTGGACGAAGGTTACTCCCTGCAGTCTTAACTCAAAGGTGGTAACAATTTTCATCCGAGGATAATCCATAGACATTGGGCTTGTAGGAAACACCTATCATTTTGTCATCAAGTAGTATTTCATTGATGAGGTTTTATTTTCTCAACATACCCAATAAAATATGTTCCGATTATGATAATATTCCACTTAAACTAATTCAGATTCGAGCTGAGTATTATCCGAAAGTGAAGAGGAATTGCATACAAGTTACAACACCCGATCCTCGGACAGCTCTCATGGGAAAAAATGGTGAACACTATTCATGGAAGGTAAGGTACTGTGACAGAGATCTGATATATGACAAGGAGCCGTAAATAGTAACAAATAGATGATGTATAAAACAAATTCACTCAGGTTCTCTTCTTGTCAATAAAGGGTCTGCAGGAAATTGATGCAAGACAAGTCCACACCGGTGTTTTATGCATATTGGTCTTTCATACATGATTATTTTTTTTACTCCTCCCAAATTAATTGTATGGTTTATCTGCTTGTTTCATTTTTTTTTGGATACAATAAAAGAAGGCAAAATGCTTGTTTATATGCTTGTTTCATTTTTCATTAAGTTTTTTCAAAAAATTTTATTAATAAATGTCTCATCCTAATATATTTTTTTTTACATTTTCAATACATTTTTTTTACATTATCAATAAAAAAAATACTAAAAGAACGATCGAAACATAGATAACTAAGATGAGATTCCAAACATAGACAAATAAGATGAGATGAGAGTGTTTTTTTGTTTCTTTCTTTTACTTATTTATTTTCTTTTTGTCAATGGAAGAAGATATGACTAATCATCATCATCATCATCAGCAACTCACTTCGAGGAATTTTTTTCCACATTCAATTTCCTGAATTGAATGCATCCCCAAACACCATTAAATTGGGTGCCTACAACATCTACATCTGCATTTAATGCGAGTAACCCCAGTGCAGCTTGCACAAATTCAGAGGAGAAGCTGATTTGACAAATGAACCCAACCCGTGTTCACGACCGAATTGGCCTCATTTTACTTACCTATGCATATTGCTACTGCCCAACTCACTGGGGTTGAAATGAAACAATAGCCTTTGGGCCATTTGCCTGCTTCCTTAGTCTAATCAACCTGGCTCAGGTTTATATTGACTGTAGCGTGCAAGAAAACACAAAAACAACATATGGTTTTCAGTGCGGTACCCTGAAAACTTCGAGCTAACTGTAGCCTTTCTGCTACATTAACTTTGAAGGTTTCCCAAAGCCAAAACTGTTATACCTACAAATTTTGAACATCATTAATTTAAATTAGACAGTTTCGTTTTCTCTATTCCGAAAGCCAAAACTGTTATACCTACAAACTTTCCAGAGGAGCAAGAGGCAAAAAAATGCAACCTTTCACCCAGGGATTTAAACCTCTCAAAGTTGCGTTAAACAAGTTTGATTAGCCTTAGTTACAACTAATATCCCATACTAACACTGAACAAAAATTCGGCAACCCACACAACCTGGAATCACCTGTACAGTCCACTAAGAGTTCATTTTTTCAGTAACATCTTCCTGAATTCGTCATTGGATTTAGGCTCTTCATCCCCATCATCCTTCGACGCCCCAGGTTTTAAACCAGACTTCCGCAGGGGACGCACAGATCTTGGCACAGCAAATGTGTTCCTCCCTCTAAACTCACCTCTCTCGTCTCGACCCTTTTGGCCCGCAGATTTTGCCTGAAAACCAGCGTTTTCTTGAGATCCAGATGCAATGTGTTTCGAGTCAGATTGTTCAGCATCAACTGCTCGATTGCTGGTAGTACCTGTCATTTTAATTTCTTAAGCTGTAAATAACAGAAGAATTCAAGAATAGGCCAACATGGTGGAGAACAAAAACAGATACACATTTATAAAGGCAGTACACATTAGCCTAAAAATGGTAAGAGAAATATGCCGCTGGAACAGGAGTATGACAACAATCGTACCATGTTCTGAAGTGTTACTAGCAGTTCCTTTCTTCTTGCTTTCACGTGGATTTGACTTTGCAATGCTTATCCTTTTACCCAATAAAGTTTGCTTATTCTTACACAAAGCCACCGCAAGGTGTTCATCATCAATGAAATCCACATAAGCCAATCCCTGAAGGAAATTTGAGCGTGAACGTAAGAATTACTAGAATATCACAAAAGATAATAAATCACTTATCGGAATTTTGTTAGCATTCAGAACTGTGAATTAAAAGGGTTAACTGAATTTCAGTTACCCCTGGATGAAATGGTAAATGAATTAAAATCATAGAGGTCTACAAGGTTAGATAAATGTCATGTTTAAGTATTATATAACCCATGTACAAACTGGATGGTCAGGAAATAGTCAAGCAAGCTTGGCTTGGAAGCATAGATGGTTTTCTTCACTTAGGTATATGCTTGACAACCATAAATCCATTAAAATCAAATGGCAGCCAGTTCAATCTCAGTGTATCTCACATAGTTATTAGGTTAGTATCAGTAATACTACAAACTAGTGAAGACGTGAATCCCCATTATGCTGCTGAATGTTCTATGTGAAATTAAAGAACACCAAAATTTGTGTGTGTGTGTGTGTGTGTGGGTGTGTGTGTGGGTGTGTGGGTGTGTGTGTGTGTGTGTGTGTGTGTCTGTGTGAGAGAGAGAGAGAGAGAGATAGAGAGACAGAGAGAGAGAGAGAGAGAGAGAGACCCTGGAGGTTTTAGTAAATTTGTCTGTTAGGATGCGAATATCAACCACCCCGCCAACATCATCAAAGAAAGCCCGTATGTCGTCAGAGGTAGCCTGTATGCCATATTCATCCATCAGAAGAACAAAGATCACAAATAAGTCATGTGTGACCGTTGACCATATCAAAATAACATAAGAGGAAAACTGTTTTAAACAGAAAAAAACTTGCCTTGAGACTGATATTTGAGATAAAGGCAGTACACTGGTCATCGTAATATTTGGGTTTTTTAGCAGGGCGACTATGAGTGTCTCCTTTGCTCGAGTTTTCTGCTTTGAGGGAATCGACTTCAACTTTAGCTTTTTCAACTGAATCCGTCGCATCAGATTTTGGCTTCGGGTCAGTGATCTGCAGCTTTTGAGTCATATCTTTGTGGCGTTTTGTCCGAGATTTATCTTCAGTTGCATCAGAATGCAGTTTTCTCTTTTCCCCAGCATTCTTTCTCGAGGTGTTCTCTCTCTGATCAATTGGGGGAGCACTTTTGTTCTCTTGTTGCAATTTGAGTGACTGCAGCTCTGCAAGACGAGGACTCACCTGGTAGTTTTGTTTGCGGTTAGGGGATTTTGAGATGGGAAAGAAACAAAAAATTAAATGACAAAAAAGAAAACTATCAACCTAACAGGGAGTTAAAATGCTAATTGCTACAATGAATTCATGCAAATTTATAATGCTTATTAGAGCTAATGTGGGTACCTTCTGAATGGCAACATCAAAATCTTCCAAAGAACCATACTCTCGTTCAAATTGTAGCCATGAGTGGCAAATATCCTGTATAATTTTGTTTATTTAGAATGGAAACAAATCCAATGATTCGTAGGTACAAAACATGAATGGAGGGAAAAAAATTACAGCCAAAAGTAACACACATTTCTTCTTCTTTTTTTATTGGGTTAACAGTAACACACTTTTCAAGTTGTCAATCTCAAACTTGTTATCTCACAAGTTCTAATTCGCAAAGAGATCTTGCAGAACTGCCAGATCAATCAGCCAATCAGCCGTTGAACTTAGATTATGCTTTCAAGTCAAGAAAAAACTTTTTACCTCAGAAATTCATGACACTGCATTCTATGACAGATACAAGTTTAAACCCCACCATAAAAGCCGAAACAGCCAAAAGTATTGATGAGGTAACAAAATCATTAGTGTTTCTCCATCTAGTCTAGATCATGTGCATGTGCTTGATGAGCAAAGACCAATTTCATAGTTATGATTATTACAATTATTTTGTTTTTGATTAACAGAAGGGATTTATCTTTTCAAGATTACCCTAAATCTCAAATACCGGCAATACATACCAATTTCATAGTTATGATCACAGAGAGCAGAAAATATTCGAACATAAAGTGGTTGCTCAAATTTGTTGATTAGAAGGCAACAGGATGATGAATTACTGCAAAATATTTTACCTCTGAGCCTGTACCAGAGAACCTTTTACTGTAGCATCTCTTATACAGAGATCTAGCTTCATTTATGTGACCGGCTGCAATTTCCATGGCTATATAACCCTCCCATGCTCCTAAAACAGATCCACTTTAACAACAAATAGAAAAAAAGGTCAAGCTTCTGAGAGACAATTTAACAAATTTTCAGCATAACAGGAAGAAAGAGAGCTAACCTCGTTTTAAGGACGTTCTCCCAAACACCACGAGCTGCAACCATGTTTTTACCCAAATTTACCTCCAAGCGGGCCCAGTAACTACTCATTCTCAGAATGTCTGTGATCTCTAGGTGCGGAGACAAATAATCTGATGCACGCTGGTAGAAGAAAAGAGGAGATGGCTTAGAAACTTAAGATGCACTTGTAACCAAGTTCATGAAATCATTCATCATTTGCCATCTAATTCAACAGCCCAAAAAAGTTGCAATTTTTTTGGAACAGCAGCAGCAATCAATAGATCTATTAACCCTACCATGCACTAAATGTGTTCACCATGATCAAAATCATACCACAGATAACACTTTTAGTCCCGGTATATCATTCTTGGAAGCAGATTCACATTACTACAACTAACTACACGGCAGTTTAGAACTAACCACGACAGGAACTGAACCAACTATGCACCACATCTACACTAAGCGTAAAAGGACCAAAACCATTTTGAAACGCATCTAAAGACCAGATTCCGAATTGCATAAAACCTAGCATCAACATCCAACACATTCAAAAGTAACAGATAAGCCAGAATAGGAAGAGGATCAAAACATCCAAACAAATTAGAAAGAAATAGGTTAAAGATAAATAAAACAAACCTGAAATACATCTTTAATCATAGAAAATTCCAATCTCTCCCCCGCTGCAGCAGCAAGAGAAATCTTCCGCCTTAAACCATCAACTCTAGTAAGGAAAATATCAAGGTACTGCCACCAAAGATTTAAAAATCAAAAAATAGAATATCAGTGTTGCTTGCACATAGATGGGTGATCAGAATACATATGGAAACATACGGAAACACAATTGCTGATTGGCAACAGAAGCAAAGTAGTCAAAATACTAACTCGGAAGCAGAATTTGCTACATAGACCAAGCTTATTTAAAAAAGTTACACACCAATTTCCTGTGCTGTGTCTATTTGGGGCACTAGAAGAATTCTTCTTCTTCTTTTTTATTTTATTCTCTTTTGTGCTCTAGAAAAGGCGCACTCAATCTACAATCTTGACAGGTGTTCTTCCAACTCAAATAAGACGGGGAAAAAGTTCTACAAACATCATCAAGTGGACTAGGTTGTTTATCTTTGTTCATCAAGGTAACAGAAACATTCCCCAGACTTTCTTTTCCGGGTATCATGAGTACCAAATTTCATCATTTGCATGTTAAGGAAAACATCATATGTTCACAACTACTGTAGCATATAAAGCTTCTAGATCAGTTTGTACAAATTTATTAGGAATATTACTAACAAAGAAAAGAACCCCGAACTCTTCATCACAAACCAAGAACTCACCTACAAGAACAGAATTTAAAAAGAACTCTAACCTGACAATTTATTTTCAACAAGAACTACGGAAATCATACACATGATCTACTAATAAGCGCTAAAAAGATTATGAGAATGCACAAACTCAAATATAAACTTGGCACAAAAATCGGAAACACGTGATGAAGTGGTTTAGGACAAATCACAAATGAAACCAAATGGAAGTCGGAAAAAAAGCCTTTACCACGTCATAGCTTCCGAAAGTACACTGCAGCGACTTCTCGAAAACCTAAAACAATTAGAAGCTTACATCATCATTGGACCGACTTTAAACTAAATGTAAAACAGGCAGACATCAAAAGCTATTTTAAAAATGTTTCACGGAAGATACAGATAAATAGCAACTATCGGGATCATTTTATTCATGAAAGATAAATATTAGGCACAAATATTTTGTTTCAAGGGAAAGAGACCAAATAATAGATGTAGATTACAATCAGTTGCTACAATGCAGCATAAAGTAGATGGACTAGTCAAATGCAGCTACGGGTGGCATTATGATTAGCTATTGATACTTTTCCTGGCACCATCACTTCTTCCTAATGATTTTTACATTTTAAACAGTGGGCAACCAAATATAAAGGGAAGAGTGAATCAAAATCCTAGCCATATAAAGCAACAAAACAATAGCTGGCAACCTATTGGGAAAACAATTTGTCAGCACCACTAGAAAAACACAAAAGATTAGCATGGCCGGACCTCATCACATTGGGGGAAAAACAAGATCTTACCATTCCAGGCACTTCAATTATGAACAGTCAATTTAATCTAGTTCCATATCTAACACAAACACATTACATGTTTGGAGCTTCCTATTGTTTCCTATACTGACACATACACCAAGTTGAGGACACGGTACATGCAACTTAAACAATAAAGTAAACGGCTGGTCTGACCTTTACATGTATTACACAGGAAATATTAGATGCAGACAACTGCAGACATAGGGATTAAGGAGGCAAGGTCAAAGACTTCACTAAGGTAAAATTCCCTATTACATTTTAGCAGCTGCGACATACCATAGAAATCTCTTCCTCAGAAGCACGAACGCGTTCAAGGTGTCGGAGGTACCAAACCCAAAGTTCACCAACCCAGGGACAATTCCTCGTGGCTCTGGAGTAAACTCCCCTTACGATACTGGAAGTCTGACGTTAAAAGTGATCAGCTATTCTCCAAAAGATTGCAGCAAAAAGACAGAATCAATGATATTAGAGACAAACCTTAATAGTCTTATCCAGGTAGTGAGTGTAATCAAGCCAAAGATCATGATTGATAGGATATTCCGTTATAGCACGCTCAAACAATATTTGAACTCGTGCTGGATCACCTAACGACTGCTCAAACTTCAAATATGTCTGCAATAACAAGAAATTTTATTTGTTATCCCCAATGTTCCAATAGTTGCTCAAACTATTGATAATGTGTTCAATCAAAGCTGCTTTCAATGCATTTAAGTTCAAAACTGACTGGTACCATACAAAAGAGTTTTGCAGAAAAGGTGGAAACTTAAAAGTAGAATAACTGCAGATATTACTCTTGAAAAATGTAACAGATCAAGTTCAATAAGTTCCAATTTACAAAGACCGCAAGGTTGAGTCCCTATGATTAACTAGAAAAGAAAGGTGATGGGCCAAAAAAGACCGTAGGGGTTCAGAAGGAAAAGACTATACGGACTCAGTTTGTTAGATCAGACATTCGACATAATGATATCATGGGGTAAAAGCTTCACTGATGTGGTTTGGTTTGTAAGAAATATCTGAAACCAGTTTTCAACAAAATTCCACACATGCAATAGATGAATACCTATTCCAAATTATTCTCTAGTTCAAAACAGGAAAGTAATTGTATCTATCCAATAGAGACTGATCGGACTATATCAACCCAAGTGGCAACCAACTCAATCTAGCATGCGCGAAACACCATACCATGAAATGTTGAAGTCTTTCCGAGTCATCTTGTCTAGCAATCTTTTCTTCAAAATGAGTACGAGCATTCAGAGCATCCAAAGCTTTCTGATACGCAGCTGCAACTGGAGAAGGAAGTCCATCCAAAGAGTTAGGATCAAGATCAAGGCTAATACCTTGTTCTGCTTCCCAAGTCTTGTATGCGGTAAGAGTTGATTCCAGATTAGCAAGGGGTACAGATAGCTGACGATAAAATAAAGTTCGAATATTCTGGAGTGACTTATCCTTAGACTGCAGCAGAACAATGTATCATCAAGATTAAAAATTGTCAGATTTATCATCAAAATTCAAATGAAGAACTGAGCCAAAATTTTGGGCCCTCCAATTCAACTATATTGACTTCAATCTACTAAAAGGAAAGGACCTGTGAACAAAACAACTTTTACAGCACTAAGGATGTATACCCAACCCAAATAACGAAATTCAGCAGGATGCATACAGTAAACGTCATTCACAAATCAACTGTAAGATTGGCAAAGAAAGTAAAAGGGAACATACTTTAAGGAATTTTGTCAGGGAAATGAATATGTGGGGCTACGAGAATCCAAATCATGCCCACATAAAATGAAGAGTAATAAAATGCTGATGGCCTTCTTAAATTCCATCTCTGTTTTGTGTGTGGCAAAACAAGCAGTACAATTGTCTACAGCTAAAATCAATCTTGAGAAAGACTTCTATCAGTCGAAAAGAACACATCTGTGTCATGGTAACAAGAAGAACATGCTAGAGAAAGCATAACAAACTCAAATAACAGTCAAGCAAGAAAGCTTATATCCAACTATATTGCTTTGGTTATATGCATCACATGTCGGCACTTCCGGTTGTGCTCTACAAAGCATGTTCTCATTGTTCAATCATGTGCTGTCATCTAAGCCCAAAAGAATTTTCCAGACATTAAAGACACTTTAACTAATGATTAAACTCACAACAATTATGAACCTAAATCACCACAATGACAGAAAAAAATCAGCAAATATGAACATAATCTCAGGGGCTACCAGATTTAATGAATTCAAAGTGGCGGGATGGGGGTGGAAGGTGGTGAATGCAACAGCAGAAACATACAAAAGATCACAGAACAATCAACTATGACAACCATATAACACGATAGCACGGCTTCACAAATATATGCAGTAAAGGACATTTGATATGAAGGAAATTATCATGACAATAGTTTTTACATCCAAACAAGTTACAAAAGGAAACAAAAACTCAATGGGGGAGAAAATAGAAACTTTAACCTTTGGATTCAAGCATCTGCTCAAATCATATTATTGCTCTCACTGAGATAGAAAGGTAAGAAAGATGAGGTTACCTCAGTATCAGCCTCTCCCATGGTGGAAAGGTGTGCTTGGGCAAACGACCGATAAGTTTCATATATCTTGCTACCTTCCACGACATGTAGTCCAGCAGCGACTACTGCGCGCTCAAAAACGTTCCTCAACTTTGAGCTACCATCTGCAGAACCTTCACGAACCACGGGATCATGCTTACAAAGAAAATCCAAGTAGTCACACCATAGATCAACAGACTGCACAAAGTGTAGCCAAAGTCAGATGCGCTAATGAGGAAAGTGAGTCACAGAAGATTTTACACACCTCACAAAAAGTCTGAAATTCCACTCAGAATAGGAAAAACTATCATATTTGCCTCAAAACATCCCAAGAAAAAATTAGAAGATAATTGGCATTCTTTCTGACACTTCGAATTTTAGAAATTGGGACCATATCAACCTTTCTAAAGTATTATTAAACAGCCAAATACTAAACACAACACGGAATATCCACAGTTCAACGAATCACCGTCCACTACCCAATGTGCAATTCTGAAGTAAAACACAAGTATGAAAAGAACATTTTCTTCAAATGTGGACAGTATATTTGAAACTCATTAGCAAATTCTAATTACCAAAAGGAAAACAGAAAACTTGATATCTTCCTCAAAACTGTTCCTTCAAGATTTGCAGGAGAACAGCACATCAGACGAGACAAACTTTCAACAGGTTTAAGAGCAGCAATTGCATTTCTATCCACATTTAGTTGTTTCCATCTGTAGAATACCTTGGAGCTATGTAATATTTAATCAAACACACACTCCCCTTGTTTTTTAGATCTAAACATCAGAAAGAAAAATGCTCACAACTTCAAACAGAAATCACTAACCAAATAATCAGACACTCCTCGCTCGTACAGCTTTTCAATTGCTGGAAGAGCTTCAGCTCTGCACAAAGCACAAAAATAAAAATTATTTAGTAGCAGTTTTAAAGGGGAAAAAAAGGAACAAGTAAACAAATGAATAAATAAACAGACACACAAGTTTTGATGTGATCGTAGAAAGTCATAGAAGCCATGAAATTGAACAATTCGTTACCATCTCGAAAAATACAGAATCAATACGCTATTTAATTCTTTATTACTCCGGCGATACCGGTCAGAAATCCATGGGCACCCCAAAAGAACTATCTAGCAAAGACCAGTTCCAGACTTATCAATTATCCCAGGAAAGGGGCCAGTCTCTGGATGTTATACAAATTTCAAAAAAAATACATAATTATTCTCCCCCATTAATACACAAAACCTCCTGGACAAAAGAAACACTAGATGCAATTTTACCAAATCTGATTGGTACCAAGATAAAACCACAAATATGCCCAAAGAATGCTTCGTGTCAAAATCAAGTGGTAATTATTGCCCGCTCATAAGAAAATCATGTGAAAATGAGAATGCATCATCAAAATTCAGGTACAGAACCATGCCGAATTCAAGTAAGTTTAGAAGCGAATAGAAGTAATACCCTGAGCTCATTGCGGTCTCGTCCCTAACCCATTCGCGCCACATGTCAGGAGTCAATGGAAACAAATCACTCATTGTCTCCCTTGCATGTCTCAGCTTCTCTACGTCCCCTTGCTTCCTTAGAGCCCTAATGTACTTTGAAAGATAAATAAAAATTACTCTTGATTTCAAAACTTCACATTAAACCGTAGATAATCAAACTCGAACAAAGGAAAGAGTTTCATATACTAATTACTAATAAATATTATGGGAAAAGCACAGCTACAAAAGCTCAAAAACTGTTAAAAGAGTAAATTAGCAGGAAGAGGGGAATAATACTTGGACATGAGCGTCGTAGTCGGCGGGATTACTGAAGAGCTGAGATTCTAGCGTTTGAACTTGGAGGTTAATTTGAGCTTCGTCGTCGGAATCAGAATCGGAGTCCGAGTCGGAATCCTCCGCAGGTTTTCCAGCACCGGGCATGATGGTGTCCCCGTCGTCGTCCTTTCCGTTGATTACCGCCTCCTCGTCGGAACTTTGCGGTAACGACGAATCCTCGAGTTCAACGTCCGCCATTTTTCCTCGTAAAATCCCTAACTTTTCGCCTCTGATTATTATGTACTACAGCCAATTTCTGCAGAGCCGACTGAAAGTGTAGAGACTAGAGGTTCCTTCTGCTTAATGCTGTGAACAAGACGTAATGTCCACGACGTCGTATGGTACTACATTCGACTATGCGAGTGAGATATTTCCATAGCAATCTGTTTTGTACCGCTTTTCATGGCATATTTCGATTTCTTATAATATAATTAATAATTTTACCGTTCTTTTAGTATATTTTGTCAATGGGTTATTTTCTCTTTTAGTAGTATTTCTTTTTTCATGTTTTACACACATGATATCGAAAATTATTATTTTGGCATTACTTACATAACTTAAAATTATTATTTTGATTAATGAATTCGAACCGTAAATCCAATATCATTGGAAATTATAAATTATAGATTAATTAAAATTCAAGTATCATAAGTCCTTTTTGAAACACAAAACTATCCCCCTCAAAAAAATTGAATTACTATTTGATTTCACCAAAAAAATAAAAAATTACTGTTTGATTAACTTTGATCGACCAGGAAAGGTCCCTTGGTTTGAATTCTAGTTGCAAAAGATTAGGATGAATCAACATTGAGTAATTAATTTTTTTTTTTAATCAAAATTGAGTGTAACTGTATTCCTCCTGATAACTTTGAGGGATCATAAAAGACCTACTTTAATTCTTCCTCTTATTCTTCTTCTCCTCCTCCTCCTCCTTCGCCCCCTGTGCACGACGTGAAAGACATTAATAGATCCCTAATCGCCAATCCCAATTTTGAGAGATACACAGGTATATGTACTCCTATTACTAATTAATCTTTACAAATTGACGAGTCCAGATCCTTCACCATCACTGGGCCGGCCCACTACTTGGCCTTAGGGTCAAGACCGTCCCGATGTGGCGGTCTATTGTTAACCTTAGTAGGAATCGGATTTCTCCCAAATCTATAAATAGGGACCTTTGTTCCACACTAAAGATACGCAATCTTAAATTATCATATCAACACATACACAACCCTATTTTCTAACTTAATCTTCGGAGTGTTTACCCCTCGGGAGATGCCCGAAGCTCTGTTTTGCAGGAAACCCTAGTCGGAGTTCCGAATTACACCGGCGGTACAATTCCGGGTATCGCCACAAATTTAATCATTCTCCCTAGTGTTCCTCTATTATAATGTGCAAATATATTGCTTAAATTTTGCATGCATGTTTTTGGCGTTTTATATACAACTGATTATTCATCACACTTCACGTTTGTAATGTCGACTGTTTGTATATTTTATCTGTTTCAAACTGTATTGTTTAATTTGAATTTTTTTTTACTTTAGTATCATTTGAACTAAAGAAAAAACTTTGAAATTTGGGTTGAAGAGAATATTCATTGGATTCCCAGAAATTGGTGATCAGAATGTCGAGACCCGAATTCCTTCCAACAGATGAGAAATTGGTGAGCTATTTCCTGAGGAGCAAGATTCTGGGACTGCCCTTACCCGACTCAGAATCCAAATTCTTGATTGAATTAGACATGTATGGCACTAGTGGCGGCACGTCCAGCAGTACTACTACTCTGGCCGCCGGCGTCCACGACTTATTCGGTTCCGACGATTCCGACCACCTTCCCTGGCAACCTTTTGCAGTGGACTTCCCGAGCGGCCGCAAGTTACCGGGTCGAATTCTTTACGTCTTCACCCGATTAAATTCTAATAATGCCGCCGAAAATAGTAGTTGTGGTGGTGGAGTAGCACCATCTATAAAGAGGGAGGTACCTGGATTTGGAACTTGGGTTGAAACGAACAAAACTTCCGGCATCTCCATGCGTGACAGGACAACGACAACCAGAGGAGTAGTGGTAGGTTACAGTAGATTTTTCCACTTCAAATCATCATCAACAGCCAGCACTAATGGCCACCAATTAGTAGTTCCGGGGTTATGGTTTATGATTGAAATCCACATCTATCCCGCGGCTCTTGGAATTAGCACTACTAGTCGTGATGGATTGATGGATTGGGTGGTGTGTAAGATAATCAAGTGTGATGAGATTGATGACAAAAATGTTAGAGCTACGACTGATGTGGGAAAGTATTGTGGGGATCAACGCGACAATATTTTCTACACCAATTGTGTGGTACAACAGGAGGTTGCCTTGATGGTGATTGATAGTGGGAGTAGCAGCAATTTGATCAGTGCTCATTTGGTAGCTAAATTGGGATTGCCGACCACTCCGCTTCCGGTACCGCGTGAAGCCCGATGGATTCATAATGATCAGCGGGTAACCGTGGATAGGCAAGCTACGGTTCACTTCGTCATAGGTGATTATTTCGATCAAGTGACCTGTAATGTTGTACCCATGAACGCGGCCGATATTCTACTTGGTCGACCTTGGCAGTATGATCGCCGTGTCAATCATGATGGTTTTACCAATACTTACCGCTTCTTCTTCCGTGGAGTTCATTTTACTCTAGTACCCAAGTCTCGTCAACAAGCCCTTCTCATATCAAAAGATCGCTTGCACCCACCTCTTCTAATCAATCAAGACTAAAGAGCGCTAGCTCTTCTTTTTTTTTTGGGGGTTTAATTTAATGCTTGCTGCTGTACTCATATTCTTTTAGCCTTCGAGCTTCCATTAACTAAGCTTGAATAAACAAGGGTGAGGTTATTCATACATGAGAGCTACTTTATTGATTTTGCTTCTCCATTTGGGGTTGGTGTTACTGTTAATTATTGCCCTTTCGGGTGATGCGCCAATTAGATTGTGCATACGTAGTCATTGACGTTGTATGCAAGTGCAATTACTTTTCTTGTTTTGCAGTTTTAATTGATGTTGGCATTTGGAAGACTTGGAACAAAAAACAGAGTGGTAAAAACAGAGGATGTCAACATATATATTACTGTGCTATAATCTATACTATAAACGAGTCCACCCACCAGGAACAATGCTTGTAGTATAAGCCAACAGATGATTACTACAAATCAAAATTGGTTCATTTAGATTACGGGATGGGTTTGGAACTATATAATAACATACCATTCAAGTGAAACGTAACCATCATAAGAAGACAAGTATCTGACCATATCACATTTGTATGCAAATTGCAAATGCAAAGACTGAAGCTTTTTTAATTGAAAATTGGGTCTGCCAATTGATGATCATTTTTACATTCCTTTCTCATCATGAATTAAATCTATGTCGACCAAAAGGATGGATAAGTGCAGTAAATCTGCCACCTTCTTCAGCTCGAACAAAAAATGAAAAAAAAGAAAAAAACGAAAAGCTTCAGCCTACCTGAGCATGTCTACTCTGAGTCTCTGAAACATCTACTACTATTGTAATTTTGTTGACATTATATTTTCCCCCAGAAGAAATGATATCTATCCTTAAGCAGCTCATCAATCTCAGATTGGTAATTGGTTCCCCATATTGTAAAAAAGAAAGAAAAACAAAATCCCTTTTCCACCTGTACAGTATTGGAATTCCCCTGAGTCCCAGTCATCTTCCACAGTTTACGCCTCCGGCGGCAGCAGATCTTGAATGAAGTTCTGAACATAAGTCTCGACGTCAGTCCCAACGTTGGCGGCAGCTTGAGCGGCAACGGCAGTCAAGGCTTCATCACCACCTTCTTCTTCATTCATCAGCAGCGCGACTACCCCGCCGGCGCCGGGAGCAGCACCACCACCACCAGCTCCCTGTTCATCTGCCGGCACCGTGGCTTCTACTACTGGCAAGGGGGCCGCATGGGCTGCCGGCTGCTGTTCCGCATTGTACTCGTGAATCCATGACTGGATTACTTCTGGGTCAAGGAAATTGTAACCGCCAGGGACATTCATTCCGGCTCCTTGCCCAACCATGGCGGCAAGTTCCGGGTGATCACTATTGATCCACTCCAAGAATTCGACTGGATCCACCACCGGCAAGGGGGGACCTTGGTCACCCTGATTTGCAGCAGCACCCAGATGGTGTAGGACGTCGGTAATCCAAGGTATGAAAATAAGCGGGTCAAGTGGAATGAGGCCGCCGGCGGGGGCGACTCCCTGAACTCCAATATTTGGGGACGGAAACTCATTCCCGGCAAACAACTCTCCCAAGTTCCACTCTTCATCCGCAGGCATTTCATTACCGGCGGCCCCGGGCTGACCCTGAATATCAAGATTTGGAAGTGCAGGGTGTGGGTGGCCAAACAAAATATCAAGGTTCCAATCTTCCTCCGCCGCCGGAACTTCAAGAATCTCATTTTGCGGCGGAACTGCAAGAATTTGGCCTGAAAAGTTAGCTGGGTCCACGTCAATGCCCGGCTGGGGGAGTTCAACTCCGGGACCGGGGGGAATATGAAGATGATTTGGAGCAGCAGGATGTTCGTGGTCAAAGAAAATATCAAGATTCCATGCATCGTTCCCCGCCGGAACTTCAAGAACCTCATTGTGCGGCGGAACTGCTAGATTTTGACCAGCAAAGTCAGCTGGGTCAACTTCCATGTCAGCTTGGAAGAAATTGTGCAGACCCCAGTCTTCTTCCTGGATAGGAACTTCATTCTGTGGACCTACTCCGCCTACATCAGCATTACCGTCGTCGTTAAAGATTTCTCCTAATGCCCAATCCACATCAAAGGTTAGGTCCACGCCCAGTTCGTCCATGTTTTTCACTCAGAATTTTGCAAATTCCTAAGGCTCAAGTGACCCGAAGACGAAGAGGGAAACAGAGAAACGGTTTGCAGAATTAACCCCAAGCGAAAAAAGGTAAGTATGAGCAAAATTGTAAGGCCAAAAGCGCTGGTTATTCTGAATACAGAAACTGAGAATCGATAGCAAACTATTATAGGTATTTATAGACGGTTCAAAACACTCGGTGACTCGTGAGTGACTTGCAGTTACTTTTTAAGCACATCCACTCTTGAGTCTTGACACCATACAATACCACACAATAAAATACGCATCCAAAGGAAAAATAAGCTGATATCACAAAGATAATAATTAGTACTGATACAATCTACACTCTCCGCAAGGAGGTTTGAATCTACAAAATGGCAAAACTCGAGTCTGTCTCGGATCCGTAGATGCAGAATCTAACAACTGTTATCCGACTTTGGCACGCCATCAACTAAATCATTCCACAGATACCCAGGGATTGAACTCTGTTGCTAGGGATCCCCGCCATCCACAATGCTGTTCGAGGTATCAATAGCAGCCCGATGCTTGGTGTACTTTCCATTGTACTTGTACACTTCCAGGTCTCCCCACGGCGTTGGGGTAACTTCATCAGTCAAATCAAACCATCTAGGAGTGAATTTATGGCCATTTGTCTCTCGATTTCTCTTTTCCGCTCTTTGCCTTACCTCCAAACTGAACCAACAAACAAACAAAAACAATAGCATATTTTAGCATAATGTTTTAGCAAGCTTGCCTATTTATTGATAAAATGTATTTGATCCATATACTGCATCCCAAATAAAACATAACTGCTAATAGAGCATAAATCGAAACGGTAAACCTACAAAACGATGGCTCTACAACAACCAAAAATTGATACTGCCCAAACAAGTGTTGCTAACAGTTACGAAGTTCATGAAGCTAAACAGACCATCATGAAGTTTGAACCAGAGTAGCAAAAGGAAAGAGCCAAAACTTATAATCAAAGCCTACGAGAATTCTCGTGAAAGGCCTGTTTAGACACCGGTGCTACAGATTAATAACAAAACAGGAATTTTTCACAAAAGCAATCATTGTATTCAAATGCATGTATATGGAGAGAGAGAGAGAGAGAGAGAAGGTATACTGTTTACATTGTGTCTAGTTAGGTGTTTTTTCTTGCAATGGAACAAAATGACTTTGAATTGGTCTACTCAGTATAGAAGTATTCTAGAGGAAAAAGAATTGTCTTCGCCTCTATCCTTTATCCCTTCTATTCTTACTGCCAACATGAACTGCCTCTATGCTTCGTAGTACTGCTGCTTTTTTTTCCCCCTTCTTTTTTTTCCTTTTACCCCATCAGAATGCTGCCATTACAAGAATATAAAGTAACTGCAACAGTATTTGGACGAAGCCGAATAATTATTGCTTCCGTCCACTCACTTTTAAAGGAATAGGACAAAAATAAGTGGTTTCCATCAGCATATCACATACAGTAAGAATATCCTAATTGATACAAGTAGAATCACTTACTAGTGAGCATAAGCACATCACTGGTAACAGGACCATATTTAAGCTGAATATGAGTTGCTGATGAAAATCTTGAGCCCCTCGATTTCTTGTTCCTCAATTTTTCTGACAGACTCTTCAACTAAATTTCCACACTGTTGGACTTCAATTTTCTCCAATGTTGAGATATACATGAAGTCAGAAGGAATCTCCTCAAGATGCTTGCAATTTCGCATGATAAGCTGCTTAAGCTCAGGCAAATGATCACTGGATGCATCCCAATGGACAATGTCTAGTGTGTCTAACTTCAAGTACTCAAGCTTTTGAAATTCTCCCTCTGTCATCTCCCAACTTGATCCCTCAAAGTCACAAGAAATCACTTTGAGGACCTGCAGTTCTGGTAGTCTCCCTGTTGCTGAGATTTGGTCTGGGGACAGGCCGAAGTTTGATAGAGTCAACCTCTTTAAACTTAAAGGCAATTTCAACTCACCAATTTCCGAAACCCTGCCAAAGTGTGATATCTTGAGTGACTCCAAGAAGCATAGTGATTCCAGTGAAGGAATGCGACTAGAATTCATGGAAAACTCTGTTGGTCCAGAAATCGTGCACTTCAGTTTTCGAAGATTAGGCAACCTCACTATAATCTCATTTGTTTCCTCCTCCAATGGAAAGTAAGGCAAGGAAAGTGTCACCAAGCTATCCAACTGAAAGGACCTTCCGATGTCATCTTTAGGCAAAGCGAAGACAGCATGATTACTTACATGAATATGCCTCAACTTCTTCATTTTCCAAATGGTATCCGGTAGCAAGACCATCCTCTTGAAACCCTTCACAATCAAAGTTTCCAGATTACGCAGTTTGGACAAAGATGGTGGAATCGACTCCATATCACCACAAACTGCCAAGTAAGTCAAACAAAGAAGCAATTCTATTCCAATTCCGAAGGAGCCACCCATGTTAATGGATTCCAAATCCAACACCTTTAGAAGTTTGAAGTTGTTAGGAATGAAGGAGACATCATAGGAGCATCTTGAAGTTTTATCAGTGGCAGCAGAGAATATTAGAGATCGGACACGTCGACCAGAAGGCCTTGATACAGCAAACTGTTCTTGGTCCACACGAAATTGCAACCGATACTGCTCGTACGACCTGGAACTTGAACTCTTGAAATGCTCATACATAGCACCAAATTTTAAAGCATTGAAAGAATGATAGGGTTCATCATTATCAGATATCAGCTGCAAGAATCTGTCATCTTTAGCTTTCAACAAGCACAAATCGCGTACCAGATCATGAACTCGGCAAGCTTTTAGGCTTCGGCCATCTGATCTTCTTTTGGCCACTATTATTAGGCTTCGGCCAACAAGATCCATCAAGTAATCCTTAGCACGGTCCTCCAAACTTTTAGACTCCAATTTGTATATGAAGCCTTCAGCAATCCATAGGCATTGTAATCTCCAAACTGGGATGTCCTTGCCCTTTGGAAGTGCACCAAAGTAAAGCAAGCAAGCTTTCAGATGATCTGGTAAATGATGAAAGCTCAAATTAAGTATTCTCTTGCACTGAGTTTCTGGATCATTTATTATATGCGAGCTTACGCTTTCAGCAATTCGCTTACACAAGCTTTGGCTCTTTCCACACTTCCTATCAAGAATACCAGCTATTGCACCAATGGCCAGAGGCAGTCCTCCACAACTTTCGGCAATTTCTTGTCCAACTTCCAAGAGGTCCTCAGGACATTCTTCTGTCTGAAATATCTTTAACTTTAGTAGCTTCCAGCTTTCCTCCTTTGAGAGTTGAGGAAGATGATAAGGAACCTTGATATCTGATACCACATCCCCGAGACGACTTGTCAACAAAATTCTGCTTCCATTTAAGTCGTTGGGAAATGATAGTTTCAAATCATCCAATGCCCCGCTACTCCACATGTCGTCCATGACAATGAGGTAACGTTTCTTCAACTTCCGATACAACATCACCGCTAAATCTTCTTTACTCTTTTCACGAGTACTATCAGTGATGGGGCTTATCTGGCTTAGTATATCCAGCAACAGATCTCTCTTGTTATATGTTAGTGAAATGCTACACCAAGCACGAATAACGAAGTGATGCACAACATTTTGATCACGAAACACATTACCAGCTAAAGTAGTCTTGCCGATTCCTGGCATTCCAGAAATTAAGACAACATCTCGCTCCTTTGTTCCCCTTGTAAGCCGAGCGATTATCTGTTTTCTCTGGTCATTGTGGCCAATCATTACTTCCTCAATTTTTGATTCAGTAAATTTTGACACAACAGGCATCAGCCTCTGGGGATAACTATGGATCTCATCATTGCAATTGTTGCTCTCATCAAAATCTGTGAGCTGTTTTCTGATATGTCTAATCTCGTCCGACCAACAATAAAGCCAGAAAGAATGTTGCCACGTGGACTTGTTTTCGCTAAACATTAAGGCGATAACATGTTCTACCTGATATGCAATGTGAACAAGCTTTGTAACAACATCTCCGCATTTCTGCTTCTCAGCATCCTCATCAAAAACATCCTGGAACTCAGATACTATGAACTCCATATCCTCACATATTGCTTCGATGTGATGAGATGCGTGTGCTACTGATTCATGCTTACACTTAATCAGATCTCTTAAGTTCTCTAAGAGATGTTGAATGAAGCACATACCAGGAGTCTTGGGGAAATCAAAGCCTGAAAATTGAGAAAAATGCCCTTTCAACATTGGCATCAAGAGCTGAACTTTTTCAGATATATCAATAGGCCATACATCCAGATTCTTGGCTCCTTCTTCAGTGAGGTTTTCAGGTAGAGATGTGTTACAGAAAGATATGACTTCCTGAGCCACTAAATGGACATCAGTCAGGAACACCCTTTCTTCCTCGGCACTGTACTTCTCCGTCGCATTAACCACAAACTCTAACAGGAAAACCAGTTCGTCGTAAAGAGTTTTGACTTTATGCTGCAGAGGGAGCATCAGTCTCGCATCCTTTTCCTGTAACTTCACCAGAAGAGCCTTTGACTTTAATAGCACGATGTGCACAAGGAAGTTGAGGAGCAAGTTGCTGACCTTGAAATGCACCAAATAGTCCTCTGTTCCAGGAGAGCGTTGATAGAGAGATCGAACTTGCTTGGAGACTCCTTCAATTAGCTCCAAGATCTGATGATATTCTGCAGGCTTTTCATTTTCTTGAATACTTTTCTCCAGATATCTACACCCGTCCCGAAGGGCTTCAACAAGGTCGTTCCAAGTAAGCAAGGGCAGGATGCCGGGGCATTTGACCATAATCTCAGCCTTAAGAGACCACATTCTTGCAAACAGGACAAAATAAGCATATTTGTCTCCATCCTTGGAATTCTGCCCTGTGTACCTGGCCTGAATGAGTACATCTTTAATATCTGAAGTTAGATTCAGCAAATCTGAGCTTTTCAACCTCGAAATTTTGGGGAGACATGTAAGTAGGGAAAATAACTCCTTTTCAGGAGCTTCACTTCTGTATTGAAAATGAAGTATATGACAGATGAAAGAGTATATTGATCGTCCCAAATCTTGCCCAGCATAGCCTTCCAGGAACCCAATACCGATGTCCATAAACTCTGGACCATCGGGATCCATCATTTTGCAGCGAAGATCTGAAATCAGAATAGCCAAATCTTGCACCATGGTTGGATCAATCGGGGGATTATACCAGCACAAGCAACAGAAGTGAGCAGCTTGGACAACCATAGGCCCAAAAAGCGCCATCATATTGTTTTCCCAAGGTGATGGCCACTGACGTGTGATGAAAATCCAGCTAAGGGAATCCAAGGTCAGTTTCAAGGATTTCATTTGCTCTCTCAGAGCATCACCCAAGACTGGTTTCTGCTCACAGGACAAATATCCCAGATTCCATCGTACAATATCACAAAACCTTTCCCAGCACCGCAACGCCCCGACTCGTGCTTCCGGGGATGGTGACTGAGGATGGAAGAATGATTGTGGAGACAAAGAGCCGTCTTGGTAAGCTGCAGTGATCTTTGGCTTCAAAAGTTCAATCTTTTGCTCCAGCGATGTTAACACTTGGCCTAACTTGGAACGCCTGTATTCATATAAATCCCCAACCCTTCTCCCCAAGGCTCTTCTCCCCAAGTTCAACAGTTCTGTAGCCAATGTTGCATCTGGGTCTTCATCTACAATTCTGAAAGCATCTCGAACATCTCTTTCTAATCCTTCAGTTGCAGCAACAACTTCGATTATTAAGCTTTTGTTGGGTGGAGATGATGAAGATAAATCACTCCAAATGTGAGTGTAACCCAGAAAGCTATGCAAAAATGTCAGCTCCGCCGCAAGGGAATCCGTGCTTTCCAATCTCTCCACATACGGTAGCATTGGGAGTTTTTCTCTGGCACTATGAACAGTGTCAGTGAAACCTGCCAACACTTCAGACATCGGCCGCAATAAGGTTCAGGAACCTGGGTGGAGGCCTAGAGCGCTTATCACAAATTTAAGAAAATGCTAGTATACACAGAAAAATGAAGACAATCACGAAAGGCAGCTACCATTAGCTAAATGAAGCTTCTTGATTGATGGTTGCGGCATCGAAAAATGAAAAAGAAAAAAGGGGAACAGAAAGAAAGAAAAACAGAAAGGAATTAATATGATAAACCAAGAAGGCAGAGAATAGAAGATTCCTTAGCAAGCAGATTGGTCCAAAAAATTTTATAATACACACAGACTACAGAGGGATCGTTGACATAAGAAAAACAGTCAATTTTTAATGGTTTGTTGTTCCCATCTCGAGTACTTAAAACAACAATGTTGTACCCTTAAGCAACAATAGGTTCAATCTCGCCGAGCATGGCACTAGTGTGATTAAAATAAACATACTTGACTCCAATTCAGATCAGTTAGGATAGTGTTGTAATATACCAAAACACAATGGTACCTTAAACAAATACTATTTTCTTTCTTCCTTCAGTTGGTTGTTCTCTCATTGTAAAAGGAGACAGAGAATCATTTCAGAGATGCGGAAGAGTAGCCTTCTCGGTTTGTCTTATCTGCTTCAACTTCATCAATCATTCCACTGGTCTGTAACAAATTTAGTATATAATTCATATCTTTAATCCTTGAATGGCAGATATCAGAGCGTTAAATTTCTGTTTTCACTTTGCAAGGCATAGCAAAGAGTACCAATTGCACAAACGGCCAACGTTCAAGTATCTGTAGGTGCTGGAATATGGAGAGCTTGAGGGATTTTGCAGCAACATAGCAAAGGAACCCGTTCATTTATTTTCTTCGAATTCAAACTCTACTAATTTTCAAATGGAACTTTACTTTTCATTTTGATTTTGTTCATGGTATCAGAGGCGGCATTCAGAGCTCGAGTGAATCAATACACTGAACTTGTTCTACAAAACCATCAGAGGATTTTGAGCTGACAAAAAAGCTACTATAGAGGAACTTGCACATTGATAGGAGACCCATGGTTCTACATATATGCAATGATTATGAGAAAACTAAAGATGATTAGTAGCCCAACTCTCAGGTTGAGATGGATGATTAATGTACTTTATTTCATCGTCATAAACAGAGTAACACCATTAGCCAGAAACAAAAGGAAACTTGTAGTGACATCAGGGACAGGTTATTATTGTTCACACTGAATTACAGCTTACATTTCATCTTTCTGACTCTTAGCCTTGACATTTACATTAGTACTTCCTCCAGCATTCTCATTGCTTCTAGTTGCCTCAGCAATGCTAACCACCCGAGGTTCCCTCTTCTTCTCCTCAGCCAATTTAGGCACCACAATCTTCAACACCCCATCGTGAAGATAGGCCTGAATCCTATCCCAATCGGAATTCGCCGGCATCCTAAACTGCCTCCAGAATTTACCCACCGTCCTCTCTGCCCTGTGCCAAGTATCGCCTTCTACTTCCTCTTCGCTCTTCCTCTCCCCACTGATCGTCAACACCCTGTTTTCCTGATCGACCTCGATCTTGATCTCGTCTTTCTTCATCCCTGGAATGTCCAAAGATATCACGTGCTGGGCCTTGGTTTCTTTCCAATCAGCACGAGCCAGGGCCAGGGATTCGACTTCTGGTTTGGGTATGGTTAAAGGTTTCTGCTCCAAGATTTTAAAAGGGTCTTCAGGAGGGAGAATCATGTCCCAGATGGAACGTGGATTGTAGGGCATCAGGGATTCAGTTGGCAGAGCAGCTAACACTGCTAAAACCAGAAAACTCATCAAAACTGCAACTTTAGCCATCGATGGGGAAACTGGGGATTATTGTAAAGAGTTTAGAAGATTTGGAATTGCAGTAACTAGTAGGCTGGAAATAGCAGAATGCTGTGTGTGAGACTGAAAGAAATCGATTTAGTCACTCTTGACTTGTGAGTTAGGAGTAATTTAGAATTTATATAGCCGGGAAGGAAATTTCTAAGGAATATCTGGAGGATTCCAAGGATTTCATGCAGGTTGGTGCTTGATTTTGAAGTAAGCAAAGACAAGGTGAAGGCCCACTTACAGATGAGCTCTGGAACATCTACAACACTCTGGAGAGGTAAAGAAGAACAGGTAAAAATGTAACAGGTGTAACTTTGCTACTTTTGGAATTTGGTTTGTTAGTACAACAGTTGCCTAACATGCTTGTTTGGACATCAACTTATATTTTATTTTGCCATTTAAAAATAGAAAGTGTTTTAAATTAAAAACTAAATGGAAAATAAAAATATTGTTTAGATGTTGGTTTTGAAAAAAAGATTTTGAATTACATTTTGAAATATCAAGTACAAGTTATCACTAAACAATTAAATACCGTCAATTATAGTAACTGTAAAAAAGAATTTTTCCAAAAATAATCACTCAACAACAGAATTCTACCAAATTCATCACTGAACTATTTGTAGTTCTAAAACGGTCATCACACTAATAAAAAGTGTTTCAAGTTGGAACGTAAAATGTAAATTAGAAAGTCATTTGGATGATTTTCTTTTTCATTGAGTTTTGTGTTTAAGAAGTAAAATGAGTGAAAATGTAAAATGAACTATTGTCCAAACCATGCATCATTTTGAGGGAGACAAATTCATTTGTTTGTTCTTTAAAGGTCGTATCAATGTGATCCTTAGACGAGCCAGTGCTATTATGATTTTTCTGATTGGATGGCAAAAACATGGTTGCCAGTTAAATATGATCCTCCATCGAAAGTCAATTCAGTAATTCCCACACCGCAAATGTATTAATTCAACTATATAGGATTTTGTCTCCTCTGTTTCCTAATGAAAGAATTGTCATTAATGTAGTCATGTGAGTTAAAAGTTAAAACAATTCCCCAAAACTAAGGATATCGGCGAACGATGTAATCTTACAATGCTGAAACCAATGACGAATAAGAACGATCAATCGGCTCTACTACTTATTCGTAGAACTAATGAGGTCTGAGAACAAAGAAAAAAGAAGACATGAAAAACCTTGATGCTACAAACTTATTTCTGATGATGATAAGGAAAAGTGGAACTATCAATCAGAAAATGAATCTAAACAATTCCAGAAGTTTATGAAGGTGGTGGTGGTGGTGAAACTGATCTATTTTCCAACAAGCTGGTGAAATTTGGAAATGCAACTCAAAGCGTTCTCGAATTCAGATTCTTCCAAAGCTATTGTGAAGCGACAGTACCCCGGAATTCCTGTCCAAGCGGCACTGTTGATACACAAACCTGTGCTCCTGAGCATTGCTTCTCTGATATTCGAGTCATTGAGTTTTCCTTCCCATGCACTTTCACTTAATTTAATACTCTTGCCAAGGTAAGCAGATGGCTTTGCGACTACCGAAACACCTGCTTGAGCTTCGAGTACTTGCCAACCACAATGTTCAAGCGTCTGCAACATGACGATCAAGAATAAAGTTTAGGTTCAGTTAAACCATAGTACTTGAATGAAGTAAGGGGAAAGTGATAAGATCAATATTTACCTCTTTCAAGCGCTTATATCTTGTTGCCAAAGTCTTTTCCTGCTCTCGAACCGAGTTCAGTAGGGAACCTCCCTCTTGCTCTACCAACTTCTTTACTGCATATCTAATAGTACTATGGGGTTTGGTCAATCCAGCAAAGTTATGAAAAGCATCAACCAAGGAAGTTTGATTTAATAGCAGAAAGCCAAATGTAAGTCCACCAGTAAGCATCTTCAGAAACAAGCCTCCCAACAAAGAAATTGAAAATGATGGTTTAGCAGAAGTTAGTCCTGCTAAGATGGCCTTCAAATCCCATCTACCGCAGTCAGTGCTATGGACTACACCTGAGAAGGAAGTATCAAGAATAACCCTAGCTCCGTACTTCGCACAGGTAGTCAGTATGCCTTTCAGCTCTTCATTAGTATAAAGTAATCCAGTTGGATTGACCGTTGGTCCAGAAATATAAATCCAAGGTTTATTCACACTTTCTAATTCCTTATCAAGTAGTTTTCCTGTCAACTTAAATCCAGAATCAGAACTGGTGGGAATGGTCTTAATATCTGCTTTCAAAAACTTTGCAGCAGACACATAATTCCCATTTGAGCCAGATGGGAAGCACAGGGTTCCACCTTCTTGCAGGCAACAAAGAACCAGCTTACTGAAAAGAGCAAGAGGACGGTCAGCACATAACACTTCGGTCTTGCTGTCTGTTGCAAAACCGTAGTTTCCGCTAACAAATTGACTTATTCCATTTGTTATGTCAATCTCTGCCTCCACAATGTTCTGTCTTGAGAAACTCTCAAAAATAGCAGCCTTGATTTCTTTAGGCATTGGCAAAAAGCTTTCATCAACATCCATGTGAATAAGAGAAGTGTTCTCTGCTTCACTAACAGAATATTCGGCCTGATCCAGAACTGAACTAGCTGAACTCGAAAAGCCAATCATCTCACTTGCTTTTGCCTTTTGAGCTCCTCTCTAAGTTCAAGGGGGAAAAGTCAATTAAAGAAGATATCAGTAAACCTACAGATCAATATTGGACAACAGTCCAACATAATCTACCCGGTATAGGCAAGGCATCTACAGTACCAAGAAGTTCATAGGGGTCCACGCAATATGTATATAATGGGATTAATGATAGCAACCATGGAATTGGGCACCCAATCCACAGTTATATCTAATTATTTGAACTTTGATACATTCAGTGTATAAAGCCAAAGTCTTCTTGCAAATGTGTCACAAAAGAGGGCACAGAGATGGACAATTAGAGATAACTACAATGGAATAACCATTAGCGAGTATGTATCCATGAGAACAGAAAAAGAATCAAAACAAGTATAGATGCTGTGAAACAAGTATACACATTCAGAATAATTAATAAAGCCTTAAACAGATTCAAGCCAAAAAAATCTTTGCAAATTACCAACATAGAATATAGGAAGCATATACTAACCTCTATGGCTGGATGCCTATCGGCAAGTTGAAATGCTAGAAGCTCATGAAATAAGCAGCCATAATAGTATTGGCTAATAAGTGGAGTGTTTCCCTGTAAGAGTTCCACAGTCTTGTACAACGCTTTAAAAACTGATTCTTCTTCTGATATTACGAAAGCAACTTCAAGATCAGAGTAAACCTGGGACGAAAATCGCCAGGATGTTAGTTAACGATGATACTGTCAAATTGTTCAGAAAGTAACTAGCCAATCACCTGGATGGTGATAAAATTAAGAAAAGAACAATGGTTCATACCCGATTTTTCACTAAGCCGCAAACTATTGCTGCATGTGAGGGAAGAGGATTTCCAGCTAGATATTTTAAAAGCCCATTTGAACTAGGGAGACTAGATAGCTCAAAGTGGTCCGATATATCTAAAAATAGACGAGATCCGATTTCTCTAGTAGTATCCAGAAGGTGCTCAAACGCTGCACTAGTTACAAATTCAAAATCTGCAATCCCAGTGACTACAACCTGGGGCTTCAATTTCTTTATCAGCTCTACCATCAAATCGGATTGCCTAGGAGCTTCCAATACAGTGATCGCATCCTCTGAATTCTTATCACTTTCGGCATTCTACAAAATACAAAATCCACACATTTTATTCAGAACGAAAAAGGTACTTATAAATGCAAGTGAAACTAAGGTGCTTCAGTACCAACAGAAGCCAACAGATCCCAAATTTTCAAGTTTTCAAAATATCAAAAAGTAACAAGATGAGAAATATAGATTGCCCAATTGGGGAGTATTGATCAAGTGTTGATGAACGCTTGCATATATACCCTTCTATCAGATTCAAGCAGCAACAATCCATTACATTATGATAATTATTGAGAGAAAGAGAGGAAGAGAATCTGATGTTTTTATTCCCGTCACTAAGCCCATCTTTACTTTATTTAGGATTTCTCCTAATATTGGCACCAGGGGAAAGCATAGGTTTTCTCATAATTCGTCAACGAGAATTTTTGAAAACTTTATAGTAGTTCAATAATCTGGCCATATTTTTCTAATGAGTTTGATGCTATCCGTAACGCAATCAGTACTCTCAACTTGATAAAAGTTATCTGAATCCAGTAGAAACTATAATTTGAAAATTTAAAAAGGTAAAATAAACTAAATAATATAAGCAACAGCTAGGTAAGGAACAGCACCTCAATTTTCAATGATGTTAACCATTGCCTAGGCAGGTATCGCGACAGATGTTCATCCACTATGGCAAGTCGAGGTGAAAACAATCTAAGAGCATTCTCAATTGCGACAGTCCTTGAAGGAAATACGACGACATTCTATCCAAAAGAAAAAAGGGATTAAAATCATCATGTTAAACAGTAAGTGGAAAACAGAACATTATTCTAGTATAACTTTTTTTGAATTAATATGCACAGTAAAAAGCCAGAAGGTTACAACAGAGAAATAGAAGTAGCCCAATCTTATCAAGATTATGCAAAGGAAAACACAGAGCTTCATGGAACGATACACTTTCTGAAGGTAAAAACAAATCCAAAAAGAACAACCAACTTTAAAGGGAAAAATCAAAGCAACTGGTGACAGCTATTCAGATAACTATGTAAAGATATGGGTAATATGTGACATATGTTGATACAGAAATTGTAATCATGTTGACCATGAGAGTATTGCATGGAGACAAGACAGAAATGAAAACAGCTTCCTCATAATTTCAAGGTTAATCTCTAATTCCAAAGACGAGTAGTTTTGGGGGCCTCGAGACATAAATGATTTCGAGTAGAAGCCCTTCATCAAAACATAACTTATCAAGAGGTTTAGAATAATTGTAACAAATAAATAGAAAACTAACAGGATTGCAGATAAATCATGATCTTCCCAAGGAAATAAAAATCTGGGTTAAGGCAACACAATTTCTCATGACAACAAAATAGTTTAGTAAACTGTTTACTTACATCAGCAGTAAGTGGAATGTGATGGTAGGTTTTCATAAACCTAGCAATGAGATTACGGAACCTTTTGCTTCCTGCAGGAGGTTCATATGCAAAAAAGGAGTTCTCTTTCAGAACACTTGCTAGATACGCAAGAAATGGTATTTTCTCATCAGCGACAGCATCGTCTTCAAAGGACAAATCTAACGAACTGCTGATGCTGTGGAACCCATTCTTGAGGAACTCAAAGATCTTTTTAACCTGTCAAATCACCTCCGTCAGTAGTGTCCTTCCATTATTTACGAGACATAGTTAGTTAGGTTCCTTTTGGCTAATAGTATTCTCTAGTACTTGTGATACCTGATTTGGTTGGCGGAGTTGGCAACTAAAAACTGACAAAGCATGTGAGATTCTACCGCCAGACTTTCCATAGGCCCATGCAGTTCGAGCACATATTGGCTTATCACCCACAAGTCCCATGAAAAACTCAAACCGGTGGCGACTGTTCTTTTCAATTTCAACTAAAGCTGAGATATCTGTGTCAGCAGCCTGCAACAAAGACCTCCAAAAGGTGTGGGTATTGCCTTAAAAATCACGTTTATAAAGTTAGATTTCCCAACCTGAAGAATTTTGGTTTGCCAAAGCTTGTTTACACGAAGACCACGGCGTTCAAATAAGCGCTTACATACAGCTTCTCCCGGACGACCTCCCATATTAAAAATCATAATTCCCATTGGTTTTATGACATCGATTCCTTCTTCAACTGCCCTTGCAATCAACCCTAAGCCAAACTGGTCTTCTACAAAACCCTGAAGATAAAAGAACCATCCCAGTAAAATCAGAGAAGCCCCTCCAGGGCAAAACAAAGAGAGACACATGAACTGGTTTGCAGTCACATGAATTTTTCCTATGTTTCGTCAAAAGATATGATTGTATGAACACTAAAAACATCACCACATCTATCAAAAAGCTGAAGGACATCAGCACAATGATTGCTTTTGTTGTTGAAAAAGAAGAAAAAATAAAAAGATCTCAGACTCCGTTCTGTCCACGAACATAATGATACAGTACATGCTACCAGGAGTTATGATATTCTTGCTAAAGGGAAAAGATACAGAACAGAATTCAGGGTAACACTTTTCTCAAAGCAAATGAACACACATAAGCTTGCCACCATTCATCTTCAATCCAGTTATGCTGGACTTTTCCCTATCCCAAAGAATTTAGAAGTGTTCTTGTGTCTCAGATTATTCATCTAGTTTGAAAAGATGAACCAAATGAATCTCCAATTTGTCTATTTCCGGGTAGTGGCACAAGAACAAAGCACTTCATGACTAACATGGGAGCTTAAAACACTGAAAAATTCTTAACACCAAAATACAACACATTCACGTTACCTTGAGAGTTGTTCTGTGAATTAATTTCAAGAAAATATCACAATTTCCCAACAAATACCCCTCTGTACAGGCATGAATGTAAAAGTGAAAGACAATATGCCACAAATTGGGTAAATAAGCAACCAACCTGAAGTGCACAATAGTTGCTTAATGAATATAAAAATTCTTCACTGGCATTTTCAGTAATCATCTTAGACATTGCATCTGGATTGGGGTTCAGGATCTGCAGTTGAAGCCAAAACCAGTAACGAGTTATACATTTAATGTCCAGCTTGTGGATAAAAGAGCTCCAAACAGTTGAATGCATCATTTAGACAATTCAGATAATATTCTAACCAAATATTTGGTACCTGGGGTATGCAACCAACAATCCTTTCCAGCTCTATCTTATTATCTTTGCAGTAAGATAGCAAATCAGATTCATGAAACTCTACCCTGTCAAGTAGAGTTTTCTTCTCCGCGTCATATATTAGTTCACCTTTGTCATCCAAGGCATTCAGATAAAGATTTATCCAGGACACCTTCACTGCCCTTGGATTTATATCAAGACCGTAAACCTGTAGAAATAACATTTAAGAATGTTGGTCAAAGGGGATTTGATTACAATAAATGACAAGAGGACCCGCTAAATAAGTGTATATACATGCCACAACTACTCATCCTTTTGGTCTCGAAACTGTATGGCATAAGATGACAAATTACAGTAATGAAGGGCGGATCACCACAAACCTTTAAAGGTGACCATTTCTCGGCTATGGCAATGGATATCCAACCATTTCCACAACCAAGTTCAGCAACTGTCCTGTCTCTGAAGATGGAATCAGGATGTCTATTCAGTCCCTCATAAAAAGTAAACGACCAGTTCTCCGGCATGAAGATACTAGGTATCACCATCATTGTCAATTTCTTCCTCTTCTGGAACCCTACAGCAATGAAATGAAAATTTTAATCAAGCTGATTCGTAAAACAGGAAAAGTAAATTTGAATATATAAATGTTTGTTTAAAAAGGAAACAGCAGGTAATGTTCAAGAAAACATTAAGAGGAAGCTTTCTTTCTCTCAATTCGCCAAATGAGTGTGTGATTGACAATCCAGATGGCTACAGAATATTCACAAATGATCCCACATTTTGCATATGAACAAAAACTTTTGGAAAACGTGTATCAGAGTATAATCCCACCGTCCCGTAATTTCCAAGTACCTCACTATCCTCACTTGGCTATGATAAATTTCCAAAATCTTAATTTATCTATGGCGATCAATGATTATAATGGATCAAATTTCCGCAATCTCTTAAACCCCAATATAGCAAAATTGTGCTACCAGATGAACGATCAATTCCACGAATATCAAAAATCGCCACAGAAAACTTCCCCAATTTTACAGACGCTGAAAATGATCATCCGTAACGTATTTACAAATAAATATCCATAGAACAACCAAATCAAAGACGGTGAATAAACAAATTTTCAGATACCTTCATGTTGCTCAAGGTAAATATCTTCAATTTGGAAATGGTAAGTCTCCATGCATTTCTCGGACGCCTCTTTAGTAGCGAACCGTTTCTGAAGATCCGAGAAGAATATCCGAGCATCCTTCCGGGTTTTAGGATTCTCCAGCCGCTCCAACAGTGACCGGAAAGCGCCGTAAGCAGCGTCCCCGGACTGCTGACACTCCTTCAAGAACTGCTCCATTGATCCAGTAACACCGTTCGCCGCCATCACGGAATCTAGAACGGATCACCAGCTGTTTGACGAAATGTACGAGTGAATTCCTCCTGGTATCTGTATAAATACAATCTTGTTGGAGAAGATGAAGAGAGAAGGAATTGCGGAGGAGGCGATAGTGACAGTGAGTGTTATTATACTACTGCTTTGGGGAATGCAACATAATAAAACATATAAAAAAAGTTCGGGGGTGGAAAATTACCGAATTAAGGAAGAGGAGATCCTTTTGGGATAAATATAATAAAGTAGTAGTACCAAGGTGTTGACTTCTGTGGGTGGACCGTGGCGGTAGCTGATTGGTTATTTTATTGCCTAGAAAGGCGTGCGTTTCTGCATATTTTTTTGCTGTTCAGTTTTGGGATTCCCTATGTGCAGCAATTACGTGCGTCCGATTTGTTGTTGCCAATTGCATTTGGTGTTGATTTTTTTTTTTTTTTGGTTTTATTTTTTGGAAGAACAAAACTAATTACTTATGTTTAGGAATTTTAATAAATGATTGTTGCGAAAATCATATTACTACAAGTTTTACCTCCCAAAACGAATTTATCGGCTCAAATAAAAATTAATCTGAATTTCTTCGTATTCGTGTGCACAAAAAAAATAAAATAAAATAAAAAAAATGTGAATTAAAATAGATGAAGTGGTATAGCTTAAAAGACTAACTGTAAGTATTTTATACTACCAAAAATGTAGTTAAATTTCTGTATATCAACGAGATCATAGGCTATCTCATTTTACTTTTCTCTATTTGTTTTTCCCTCGTGTCTCTATCATCAATTCCTCCTTGAACTGATCATCATTTCATTATACTCCTACTATACTCCTGTAGAAACAACTAACAAGTCAAATTTATTTTCATTAATACTATACTCATTAATTTAGTATCAACGTAATAATGCAATATTGAAAATATCATTTTTTTTATTACAAGGTGTACACCGTTGGCAATAGTAACTAATTTCTCTTGCTCATGGTAGGCACCTCGATGGATGGTAAGTTAATTAAAGAGAAAGGCTACACTGTCGAATCATCTAATCAATAGTTTAAACCATTCAATACATATACCAGTATTCGTCCAAATAAAAATGCATGAGACGTTGGGTATTGATTGCTGATTAAACCATTCAGGTAATGATACTACATAATGTTTCTTACATGTAATACTCCCACCCAAATTATTCGTTTTAAACCTCATTTTATTTTCATTGAGTTCGAATTTACACTACATTTTAATTCATTTCTCTCGTTATTTTTCTAAATAGTGATGGGTGATGCGCATATCTTTTTACTAATTAGTAAAGATTCCTATGAATTTACAAATTAAGATCATTATTTTTGGATAGAATGAGTAATAATATAAAAAATTAATCTATTATTTTGAGCTTTAAAAAATCAAATTAACAAAATTATTTTGAAGTTGAATGAGTAATAATAAAACAGACACGATAATAAATTTGAAACAATGGAGTAATATAGAGTATGGGGACAGCAATATATATTTGGACACTTCGTCTACTAAATATAAAATGGAATCTTCCTTATACAAAGATATTTATAAAATGGAATCTTCGAGATGCTGGATCTATCTTTTTTAATGAATCAAAAAATAAGAGGTGCAAATGTTTCAATGAATTTATAGAAGATTTTCTTGGATTGGAATGAAAATATATGCTTCCAAATTGATCACCTACAACTTTATCTCAAAATCGAAAAAGAATTTATTCATTGTTTGTTGTTGAAAGCCTGGCCTTTCGTTTTTGCATGACTTACGAGTTTGCAAAATGAGATTTGGAGAAGGAGAAGAAAAGCATGTAAAGAGAAAAAGAAAAGGTCACGTTGGTTTCAAAATAAAAAAGGTAATATATCTCAATCACATCTATAAATAATAGTAAACTACCTGATAAATCTGTTTAGCGATTATTTTTTTTTTTTAAAAAAAAAAAGAAGAGACCAACGCCTATACTACCACCGGTCGAGGGTATGAAACCCCCATAACATTATGTTTTAATTTTCAATCATGGTTTAATACATAATAGGTGGAAAATCAAACCGTTATAGACCTCTTGGACCTCGAGTCACTAACAAAGCCATATAATCTGCCGCAAAATTGACTTCCCGGTATACATGATCAATCTCCACTATCCAATCTCGCTTCAACGTTTATGACAAATCACGAGTACTAAAGTTACAAGAAATTATGAAAACTACGTTCTCTATAAAATCACGATTAAATCATAATGTAATTTGAGTATTTATTTTTCTTTAATTTGTTCTCCCAACCCAAAAAAAAAAATAAATAAATAAATAAAAGGAGAAGCAATGTTACAGTACCAAGCACAGTAGGTCCAAGTAAGGCGTCCAAAGAATCCTGTTTCAATAGAATGAATACCACCAAACCTGCCTCTAATTGGTGGTCTATATCAATTTTTTAGTGTTTTTCTTATTAAAAATTATTGAACTTGAATAAAGAGAGTAAACTCTTTGAGTTTATTGGCTCACAAATTTTGGTCGGCGCGCAATTAATTATCCAGCAAGTTGGCAATTGGGTATCATCATACGTACTATGATGTTGTCCCAATATCATTTAAAGAATTAAGCAAAAATAAAAAAGGGATACAATTATTGATACTATAGTATATGCTCATTTTTAATATGAAAATCACATACCTTCTAGTACAAAGAAAGGGCAACAATACTCCATTTGTTTAATAGAATAATTTTTTTTTTTTTTTGCGATAAAGATAGTAGCCCATATGAAATTTGGTACATACACCTCTCTTTTTCAAGTTAACAATTTTCATGTTGGCCTTTGGAAAATAAATTATTGTTATTCCTTTTTCCAGTAAAAGCAGCTTATAGTTATTGCAAGAAATGGTCGACATCATTACTTATACAACACTCATTTAGTAGTAGTGAGGCACTCATGCACAATTGGGCGCCTTTTCCTTTTCATTCGCTTTCTTTTTTCCCACTTTTTTTTTTTTATAGCTTTGCTTAAAATAATACAAGTTCATTCACTCTTAAATTTTGCAATAATTTATTTTTAAAAATAACAAACAATGTTATAATGCACTGAAGTGTTTCGCATCAACCAACAATTGTGCTTAGAGATTGGGAATTTGGTAAACAAAGAAACATACCCAAGTTATTGTTGCAAGAATGGAGACATCGGGAATCCAGAACATCCATAGTAGTATGTACTCCTTCCGTCTCATAATTATTGTCCAGTTTGAGTTTTTATTTTTAGTTCAAATTGTACAAAAAGTAACATCTCAAACTGGACAATAATTTTGAGACAGAGGGAGTATTTAAATTTCTATCACAAAAAAAAAATTATAAATGAAAAACAGTTAATTATATTCAATTTCAGAATCGAAGTTCTGTATAAACATTGAACTCGTAAAAATAGTTTACTTTTCTGAATAAAAACAGCTTGTAATTGATCTTCAAATACTAAATCGAAGTGCTTGTTTCATTATCCAGTTAAAAATAAATTACGCTCCCGGTCCTTTTGTAACCTCATCATTTGTGTAGAACATCTGAATATGATGGTTATTGACTAGTAACATCTTTCTTTAAAGGACAAAAAAAAATGCCATAAATTAATCTGGGGATGGTCCCTGGTCGTGTTTCTCGTGGAAAAAGTTTTATAAGGAAGGTCGTAATGTGGGAATTGATCGTCTAGGCAGATTTTTTTTTATTTGAAGTACGGCCAAAAGTTTAGAATAAATGACTTTGTAAAGAGTTTTTGTCCTTGCAAAATATTTTCTCCGTCACTTCACTCATGCAAATCAATTTAAAAAGAAAGCAAATTTATGGATATTGGAGAGTGCGATTAAAAGAAAATGAACAAAATTTATGGTAAGTTAAACTTGTGTCTTGAAAAGCAAACCAATCACTGCAACAACAAATTTTCTGTTTTCTGGAAACAGTAAGATTGTTCAATTGAAGAACAGAAGCAACAGAAAGATTAATTTCACCAAATTAATGAAATGTGACTTGAAATGGGCTTTTCAGGGGTAAGAAATGGTGGCAATGTGGTTATGAGCCACAGTTCCAATCCAGAGTTTCCCATTGGTCTCCCTAACTTCACTCACTAGCTTCATCACTTTCCCTTGCTTGTCTTCAAGCACATCCACAATCTCGCCTTCCTCGTTGAACAATGAAATCACTGTATACATTCTCATCCCAACCATCTTAGCCAAGTACCTCATTGGGATCGGTAGCCGGAAATACATGTTCCTCATCCATGGATTCCGAATCATGATCTCTTGTATTTTGGTCCGGCAGCAATCAATGGCTACCCAGAACTCACCATTCTCGTTAATCCTTACGTTGTCTGGGAATCCAGGCAGGTTTGAAACCAGTTCTGTTGTGCCTGATTTGGGACCCTCTATCCAGAACTTCATTAGCCTGTAGAGAATGCTAACTTTTTATAGGATGGGAAAAAAAATCACTAAAATGATAAGAATGGAAAGAAGGTTTTGGATGGTTCACCTGCAATTAGTTGTTTCTGTATAAAGAAGAAAAGTGTGATCTTTGGATAATTGAACTCCATTTGGGAATGCCAAACCTTCTAAGACTACATGAGTTGTTTTGGTTGGAGGGTCATATCTCAACAGCCGGCCGGTGGATTCACCTTCCAGTAATATGAAGAAATGTCTTCTGCAAATAATCATTGAACGCTTTTTAGCAATGTCAGTTATCAAAAAGGCTTTTTTTTTTTTCCAGGATCATCAAGGCAATAGGATTTTGAACTTACACTCTGTCGTATTTCTTGCTGGTGTCTGTGAAGAAAATGGATCCATTTTTATGGATATCGAGATCATTTGCGAAAAGAATTGGTTTGCCATCCACATGAGTTGATAAAGGAGTTGCAATCCCTCCTTCAGGGCCGACAACCAACAGACCATAATAAGCATCTGCAATGTACAAGTTTCCAGTTTCTTTGTCAAATCTCAGGCCTAATGGTCTTCCACAATCTGGCTCTACTTTCCATTGCTTGCTCGTTGTTGAATCTTTCCCTCTAGCACAAACCTTCTCGGACCTGTTAATTCATCGAATGCGATCAAAATCAGCGCTTAGTAATAGCAGAAATTATGCATGAATATAAACATAATGCTTACCAGTTTCGAGTTACTAAAGCAAATGTTTCCCATCCTTCATCTTTTCCCATCCACCTTACGACGCGACCATCAGCCAGGCCGGCATAAGGGCCGCGGCCTAAGGCGTCGAATTCAAGCGATTCGGGTCCAAAAATTTCGTCGACAAACTCCAGATTCCCCTGTCCTAATCGGCTCCGGTTGTCGCCTGGCCAATTCTTCATGACCTGGTCAAATGGCGCAACATCATTTCTGACAGGCCTAAAATCCAAGCCTCCAACAGGACTCATTTCAAAAGGGTCCATTATTAAGAAGCCTAGCGCTAGAACAAGCAATACCCAGTAGGGATGCTGCAAAAACAGATCAATATCTCTGTACTGGAATTTCTTCTCCATATTCAAAATTGGAGGGATTAATGGGTGTGATTTTTGTCGTCTCTGAAAGAAGAGGAGAAGAGGATGATGGAGGTTAAATATAGCATTGTGTTAAGAAATCCATACTTTCTTTGTGACAAAGATTGTGGTTTGGATTAAGGTTGCTGTTTGTTGATCATGTTTTTCGCGTTGGCCTTTTGCCTTTGTTGAATCTTTTGTGATCAAATTCAAAGAGACAAATTGAGTTCATTCTGTTTCGCTGCTTTCAGGCTTTTGTAAATCTCAGTTTAATCCCAGATTTGGACCATTTCGTAACTTCGAGTTACTTATTGGAGGTGAATTTTAAATTACTTCCCATCCCATTATAGTACTCCTCAATTTCATCTATTATCCCTTTTACCCTATTAAAAGCAGAATACAGGATGTTGATGTGGCAATTTCTAATTAAAAAATTTTGGCTCCAAATGCACCATATTGCTTTAACCATTCTGCCACGTGTCATCCCTTTTTAAAAGAAAAAAAAACTTCTTATCCGAAAAAACAAAAACTAATTTACAAAAATAGCTACACAATTTTAATTCCTAACACTTATCATTTATCAATCAAATTAAGATAGGATTTAAATTTGTCCATAAAATTATCCCCTTTATTACTTCACATTCTTTTGTATGATTTCTGCATCGGTGTACTTTTCAATATTTTTTTCTCCTTTTGCAGATGATTTTTTATTTTTATATTATTTTTGGCTAAAAAAGGGAAAAAAAATAAATGTGTAGCTATTTTATTTTTTCCAAATCAAAAATTCATTTATCTATTAACATAAAATTAAAGTAGAGGGGGCGCCCGGGCATCTGACTGGGCCAAACATCTAGTACTTAATTAAAGCATCATACAAGAAGGACAAATATTATCTCCACGTTTAAAATTTTCCCGCTAAAGACCTTTTTTAGTACAAAATGAAAACTGAAACGTGACATTCTAAAATTTCAAGAAAAATTTGGTTTCATTAAAAAAAAAAAAAAAAAGCTAACTATGGCCGTAAAAATCTAAAAAAGATAATAAGGAAAATTTTTGCGGTTTAAATGTAAAGATTTAAATGTAAATAAGATAATAAGGAACACCGTAATAACACTCCCCAATTTTAGCTCCATCATCGGAGTCAGTTTGTTTCAACAATGACCAAATTCTCTATAATAACTTATCTTCAAAATTCGAATTTTACATTTTAATTGTAAGATCAAATCCCTAAAATCACTCTCAATTATCTCTTCACCGTATCATTCTCAGAATTTCGTCTCATGGTTCAGATCCAAAAAATAATTCCTCTAATCAAATCCCTGCTTCTTCTTCTTCAATTCAGCAGAACGGGGACAATAATTGTACACACATCATCATCGATATCATGCGGAAGCGGCAGCATCATAACGTGATTTTTAGGAGGGGTTTTTATATTTGAGTAGTGACAACATCATAGCATGATTCTTAGGAGGGGTTTTCAGATTTGAAGAGCGACAGCACCATCAGTAAACAAAATTTTTTTTTCCCTCAATCTCTTTTCCTCCTCGGACGTTTCAAGAAAAAGTCTGACCCTCCTACCGAATCTGATGAATAATCTCAGATGGCAGAGGGAGTCATAGAAGAAAAATCCGCCGCTATAGTTCTCACTTCCTTCATATCTGAAGGTTAATTTTCTTTTTTTTTTTTTTGTCTTTTTACTGTTTCCGGCTTTTAAAATGTGGTTTATGAGATGCCGATGTACCTTAGATTATAAAGCTAATACAAGAGTAAAGCATCCGACGATCTTGGACAGTGAGTCTGTGGAGTCCAGAATAATGACTCCTATGAAAGGGAGTTCAAATCGGTGGCCAAATATTAGCACTTTTGATTTTTTTTAAATTTTATTTTTGGCCTCCGTCGCTTCTTCTCTTTGAATCGTAGGGTTCTCTTTCAACCGTAGGGTCATAAGCAAAAAAAGTTGATGTTAGCTTTGATGACGCACAAAATGAATCTATAGTTTTCTGAATTATTTCTACTTGCTCTAAAAATACCTCCGCAAACAGAATTAAATCGTCCATAAAAAAAAGGTGAGATAACCATTCTCTGCCATGGCTAAGCAAAATAAGTTCCCAATTACCTTTAGCAACTTCCATATTAATGGCGTGAGCTAATCTTTCCATATAAAATACAAAAATATATGGTGATACCGGACCCCCTGTCTAATCTCTCTGGACAGACCAAAAAAACTATCGATAAGTCTTTCTTATAAAACTTGTGTTGAGATAGTTAGGAGACAGTATGCTCAAAATTACCCAGATACAATGGGATCTCGCATCTTGAAGCATCACCCTAACACGGTCACATACTTTAGCTAAGTCAATTTTGAAGGCCATCCTAACATGTTTTACCTTTCTTATTTCACATTGAATGAATTGCCTCTTAAACTATCACAATCTTGTTAACTATGTTCCGACGTGGTTCTTCGTAGAATAAATAATTACTAAAGAGGACAGTAGTTTTGAATACTTCGTACTGGGGCAAAATAATTAAATCAAGCAAACATGACTTTAACAATTAAAGAAATCCTAATTATATTACTTTAAATACTTTAGAGTTTATTTTATTTCTTATCTTTTATGTGGGGGGTGCTTATTATAATATAAAAATGCTAAAGTGGTTAAAAACAATTACATATAAGTATTTCATCGACCAAACAATTAAACACAAAGAGACGAAATTGTTTACATTATTATTATTATTATTATTATTATTATTATTATTATTTTGAATTTTTCACTCACATAAAATACAAATCATGTGATCAAACTCTTGTAAACTATGTTGAAAAAAAATCTACATTTCAAAAATAAAATTGTTTAAATGAGAGCGGAAAAAATTATATATTTAAAAAAGTGGACATTAAAAGTAAAATCTCCTTTAGAAATTAGGAAATATTAAGGTTTATTTTTTAAGTTAACCTAAATATATATTTTCATCATGTGAGTTTTTATTTTTTCTATAATAATATTTAAATACCATCATTTATATTAATTTGAAAATAAATGTAATGCATGTGTTAAAAAAAATGAAGTGCTAAAGCCATGTTTGTATTATTATGCCTCTAATCTATAATACTTAATTAAAGCAGCAAACAAAAAGGACATGTGTCAGCACCACAATAAAAATTTTCCCGCCAAAAGTCATTTTCAGTACAAAATCATTTTTGACACGTGACACTCTAACTAATCAGAAAAAAATGGAATAGATAAATACATAAATCCCTATTTTATAACTAAATAAAAATTTCTTAATTATAGGTATATACTAATCCCTTAAAACAATAATATTTAGTTGATAAAATCAAATGTAAGGAAATCCCCTTAAATCAAGTGAAACACCGGTAATGTCTTCCCAATCCCCAATTTCAAAGGATCTCTTCCATTCCGCTTCCATCTCACACCCAGGCCTTTGAATCAATTATTTAAAATCTGACATCAATTATTAATCCATCTTTTTTCACAACAGAGAAAAAATAAGCTGTCATGAAAGAAATTTGATTTTAAGGATGATTTTTTTTATTCTTCTGTTGTAGATATTGGCTTATGATTTATGTAAACTCGGGCATAAGTTAACTATTGTAAATTAAATATTGTAAATATATGTGCATAGATTTATGTGTAATGACCCACTTTCTGTCCTTTCAATCGATTTTTTTATTCTTCTATTTTTTTTTATTCTTTTAAGAATGATTCGTATTTTTTATATAATCGATTTAAAAATACAGGCGGCACTCCGGGCATTCACCCGGGGCAAGCATCTAGTAGAAATTATTTAAAAATATTGTCCTCTTTATTAATTATTATATTTACTCTCCATTATACTTCATCTAAAGTTTTTTTTCCTTTATTTTATTGATTTTTAAATTCAAAAAGTAAAAAAGATAAACTTGGTAGCTAGGGGAAATCGGGCCGACAACCCAAGCTTGAGTGGCTTCGCCCTTGAGCCCGCTTATATATAGATGACAGATTCGCGAGATTGTTATTCTTCTCCTTTTTCTTTTTTACCTATATCTTCCTTCTTCTAACCCCGGCTCAGAGTTCTATCCAATCGCCATATTCAGCCAAAAAAGGGCAGCCAAAAAAGGGCAATCAAGCATGGATCTAACTGATCTACGATTTACTGCTGGATATACCGAAGAGGGAGCGACTTATTGGTATGGCGATTATCTAGAAGGGCTACCGAAACCTTCCTCGGGTCCTTATTCAAGCGTCGGCATTGATTACAAGAAGGAGATCACCTATGGGGTTAGTTCTCTCTCTATATATCTCGTTTAGTTACATGTATAATTCCCAACCTATTTCAGTTGATTGTATCTTTTAATCGTTGAATTTTTAATTGTTTTGCTTGGATTCAGATGGGAGGCGTCGCTGATTTAGTGAAAACCATCCCTTATTATAGGACCTCTCTGAAGGTTAGTTTTTTATTATTTTTATTATTATTTTTTTATTTTTCTGTTTGTTTGTTTGTTTTTGTTTTTTTTTTTTGTTTTTTTGGTTTAGTCGTCTCCCTTTTTTTAACCTTTTTATTTTGCTTATTTTAAATTGGTTTTGTTATCAAGGAAGGAGAATTAATCAACGCTGAATCCCTTAGGAAAGATCAAGTGCTACGTGGCTTGATACCCGTCTATTTCGACGTTCTTCATTGTGATACTACCTGTATAGATCTGGGGCCCCCATCTTTTGCTTTTCACTACAAAGGAGGAGGGATTTTGTTGGCTGTTAATCATCCGCGGGCTAGCAAGGATGACTGTGGACCAGGTATGGTTTTGATTAGTTTCTGATTTTAGCTGTTGCGCTGGTATGTTCTTGCATGTATTGCGTTGACCATAAAATGTGTAATTGCTCTAGCACACGAACTGCATTGTCAAGTTTGTATAGAAACATACGTATTCTTTATGATTTTGGTAGAAAAATTGAGCTCTTGGTACTGGTTTCTGCTTAGCTACGTCTTGCTTTCGAAAGAGTAAATGACACAACTATAACTTTGTTTATTGCATTCAATGTCAGGGTCACCGTCAGGCTTTCCATCTGAGTCGTCTGAGTCTGGGAAATTTGAGTTGCCACAGAATGTAACTGATATTTCTTCTCACATCATTGCCACTATTTCGGGAAAGCTTGAGGACTGCGAATTGTTGCTCAAAGAACTCAAGATGAAGGTATTCCTTGTGAATCTTTGCTTGAAATTATTTCGTTGGGAGTGTGATTGCTTGTCATCCCCGTGCCCATTCCAGAACACAAATAGGATTCCATTTTGTTTTTTTATTTTGCCCTCTTATGCCACTTTTGGAAATGTGATTATATCTACCTTTGCATGCTAGTGTTCTGTACCTGAAGGAGAGGAGAGAAAGATTTCTGTTGTTGAGGTATCACTGTTGATGGCCGATATTCTAGCATATCGTCGTGAAGTGGGACTGGTTGCTGGGTGGGATGAAGAATCAGGTGCTGAATTGTGTCGCGTGGATGGTATGGGGGTAGTAATCAAAGGGAAAAGATTTGCCTCTGGTTCTGCACTTGTAAAGACGTATCATAATATGGAAAGATATGGCGGGTATGTATCCTTTTCCTTGGTTCTTACAGTATGATTTGGCATTAGCTTCGTCACTTTCTTTGATTTGTTGTTTTGGTGGCAGGTATTCCAGTTGGGATTTTCGTACCGCTGCCAATTCGATCATAGATGTTGCAAACAGGACTAGGAAAGGTCCAAAGAAAGTGATTGCTCAGCTTGGTAGTCTTGGTGAAGATTTTGTGAGTGGTATGTGACTCTCTCCATGCTACTTTCTTCATTTTAACACAAAAATGAAGAAAGCAACATGGGCCTCACTTAACTTGGCAATCATTTTTTAAGTGAAGGTCATTTTCCACCTAATTTTTTTCCTCACTTGGGTGCATTCCTTTTGTGTTATGTTTTTCTCAGTGTACCACATAGGACATCATGGGTGGCAGGTGCTCTATGGCGGTGAGATGGAGGTGCAAAAATGCTTGCCAGAGTGTGGCTTTTGTCGATCCCATATTACCGGAGAGCTTGTATTTTAGGACCATGACTTGGATCATTTCATTCTGTTTTTTTTTTTTTTTTGGGGTTTGAATTTATGTATTTGGGTGGACTTTTAATTTAAGTTTCTTTGAACAAAAGAATACTTTAGTTTTTATATTGTCTCTTGACTTGTGCTCGAGACCGTAGAAGGTTTGAATCTGACTGATCTTTTTTAGGGTTTTCTATTGCCTTGTTGGTAAGGGGGTAGCATTTTTAACCTTCATTGCTTTTGGTTTGAAAATGAGATATGTATAAAGTTGGGACATCCTGGATTTGCTTTGCTCTAGTACCTTCTGAGTATGGGAAAATGCGGTAAAGGGACAATAAGCATCAGGTTCCGTTTGGTTAGATTGAATTGCAATTGAATTGAAGTTACAATACTATTAAATTGAAAATGAGATATTAATATTATAATTCAATTCTAATTCTCTTGTTTGGGAGATCTTGAAAATTTACTAGAATTAAAGTTTTAATTTCAATTCTTGCGTTTGGATGCATAAAAATTTAGATACTTTAGAATTGAAATTAGTTTGTTCTTGTATAACTAATAATAGTATAATTTATACTTCTTGTCCAAAACTTTTTTTTTTTAAAAAAAAACTTATTTTATTATGGATATGTTTAACACAAACAAATAAATAAATTCATCGTGTACATGTATATTTGACTACTTTGTGGTTGTTTAACTAATACAATTTTTACTTTTTTTTGTTAAAATGAATTCTTATTATTAATTAATTTCCTATATCAATTTTGTAATTTATTATGTACACACATTTTTGTTCGAAACAAAAGAAATATTATTACGTATAAGAACTATTAATATGATACTTAAAATTCTTACTTAATACACAAACAAGTAACACGTAAGCATCTTTGTTTTCCTCTCTTTTATTATTTTTCAAAATTTTTAATTTTTGATGTTTTGATTTATATCAAAAATTAAAAAGATTTTTATTATATAACATTGTAAATTCAGTTTATGAATATTGAGGTTCATTTATACATAGATTAACATTAATATATCATATATGCTTAAATGTTTTTATTTTTAGTATATAATTATATATGAAATGATAGATACTTAAAACTCAACTTACATAATTTTTTGTGAAAAGATGCCATGAATAGTTAATATATATATATGTATTATAATATAGGTGATATATATGGAACAATATTTCTATTAAAAAATAAAAACGTTATGTTGTTTACTATGTCATAATATAATAAAAATATTAACCAAAACTAAAATATTTAGTTATTAATTTTTTTGGTTACAGCTATACTTTTGATTTTTTTGTAAAAAAGATACAATGTTAATTTTAGATTGATTTCGTTGATAATTATTAAAATGATATATATGAAATAATAATAATAATAATAATGAGACAAACATCCCAAAAAAAAGAAAAGAAAATCGCCAGGAAGCGCTGAAAGCAAAAAAAAGAAAAAGAAAAAAGCTGAAAAAAATAAAATTATAAAAAATATATAAAAAAAAAGGCCAAAAAACAAAAATTGATAGGACGACCCGTTTAGGTTATAACCCGAAACGACCCGGCTATGACTCGCATGTTTTTTTTAAGTGTCTTGAATTTAGATTCTAATTATTTGCTCCCACAAAAGAATTAAAAATAAAGAATTGAGCCCTATCTTAAATTATAATTACAATTCTTTGACCTCTATTTTTAGCAACCAAATACAAGAATTGGAATTATAGAGCTCCAATTCCAATTCTTGGTCCCAATTCAATGCAACCAAACAAAGCCTCATTGTAAAGGTTGTTTTACAGGGAGTGGCTGATAAATGGAATCACTGCCAACTTGTTTTGTGTGGACCAATTCACGATACTTATCAGTTAGCCCTAAAAATTGAATGTGCGCTCAATCCATGAAACTTAAAAGGTAGGAGGTATCTTATCGGACTTCACTAGATGGTTCTCAAAACCTGCAGAAGTTATTTATTCTTAGGACCTGTTTGATAAAAGTTAGTATTTACTTCTAAGTGAAATAGAAATGCCGAGTTCATTAAACAGTTATGAAATAAGGAATAAGCTAAATTTGACGGCTTATATTTTATATTCTAGTTTTGTTATCAAACTCGTTAGAAATAAAAAACAGTGTTTAATGGATTAATTTTAAACATTAGGTTGTGCTATCAAATAGACCCTCATACTGAAAATACATTTCATTAATGAATCTAAAGATATTAATCAAGAAGTTGAAGAGGATGATAGAGAAGACATTTGATAATAGTGATCTACGATTGCACAACCTGCAAAGTCTTGTGATTTCGGTAATGTTTCTAAGGAGGAAGGCACCGCGGATGTTAATCTTCATAGTTTTGAATAGCAATCCTTATTGGAATACATCCCTTGTTTATGAAATTCCAAAATGTCATCCTTTGGTTTGTGAGGTTCAGGATCTCATAGAGTTTTAAGAGAATCCTAAAGATGAAGCCATGATCGAACTAGTTGGAGATACACTAGAGACATGTCAATTAAGTTTGATGTAAAGGAGGTACAACTTCAGAACTTTAATGAAAAGGCCAAGGTCGAATATGGAGTGAATGTTATTGTCCAGAACAGAAAGATCAATACAATATAGTAAGCCTAATGAGAAGAATGCGCATATGGACTTCAGAATTCTAATGAAATTCAAGTGCAACTGGAGAAGATTCTGCAGTAAGGGAAATTTTAGAGAATTAGTTCATGAAATATCCTGGTTCGTGTAATGAGCAAAACTTGTTACTCAAAATCCTTGCAACTGGGGATAACCTGAATGACAATTGCATGAAGTCTGAAATTGATCAACTTTCAGAACCAATTCAAGTCAAAATTTATGATCTTGGAACTCCAAAGATTGATTTAGTTTTTGGTGAGATCATGAGTATGTGCAAGAGAACAAACTTCAAATGCCTTTGATCACATAGGGACTTCAACAAAAAGAAGTTCTTGCATATAGATTATGCTGCAAACAGATGGCTAAAGCTGCAGATTTTGGATTCCTCATTCTTTGATACTCCCTCCGTCCCCAAAAAAAAAAGTTCACATTGAGTTTTGATGAATGGAGTATTTCAGAACTCGAGGATGAGTTTTTTCAAAGCAAGGTAGAATTATGGGGACAAACAAAGGAAGAAGAATACTATATCTAAGTTATTCTATAGTTACACCCAGAATCATCATGATCCTTAGGAAAAACCAAAGTGTTAAAAGTTTTGGTTAGTTTTAAGTTCTTAAGCAAGCAAAAATTTATTTTCTTTATTTATTTTTGGGTTAATATCAGAAATACCATGCCCAAGCATAACTCTCCTTCTTCTCATCCTTCATAATTACGTATCCAATCAAAAAATTCTTTTTGGTTGGAATCACCCCAATAATTTGTAACAGCGGCATATTATACATGTTTGTTCTATATGTAGTATCCACGCCAATATACCACGGGTATGCTCGAATCAACTCTACAGATACTGGATGTGCACAGAAAATATGACTCAACATACCTTTTTCATTAGCAGTAGTAATCACATACTTGTGTTGCTGAGTAATGTCAAAGAAGTGATCCACTAACGTTTTACCCTTCCTCTTTTCCACCTGCATCCTACTCTTATAGTTGTATATCTGTTTGATCACAACGTGCTCGTCCGGGCATTTCTACTGAATCGTCCGCAGCATTGCAGACGGTTTTACATTAATGGCAGTCAACTCGTCAACAATCGCCTTCGATTTATCACTAAGGCCGCTCATCTGCATATGTCCCTCCTCGAAGCTGCCAAACGGGTGGTTATGCGTACCATTACGATCGGGACATGAACGAATCCCAAAAGTAGATTCGCCTGGGCGAATTTGGGCTAGAAGCCGGAACGGGCATCCACAATACTACGCCTTTGTTTCTCGCACCCGATTCTCTGTATCTCTAGGGGGAACACTCTTTGGACATCGTAATAATTTCTTAGTCTCATCTGTCTTGGACGCCTTAACCACTGTGAAATTAAGAGATATTGCAGTTTTTTTCGCCCATAGCACAGCGTCTTCAATAGTTGCGAATCTTATGTTAGTATCGAAATGATGACTGTAATCAACACCGTCACCACCATAATCCTGTAAATGAAATATATAAAATTTTAAAAAATACAATATACATAATAAAATAACTAATTCATTTACGCAAACAATAATTAATTATTAAAGCTAAATACCACATACAATTATAAATTTAATTAAATTAAACAAATATATACCACATACCTAATATAAAATAATTATTAAATTAAACAAATTATACCTAATAATTTAAATTAAACATGTTACTAAAACACAAAAAAAATTAAATGACATATAAAAAACAATAACACAACATTCAACAACTAATTACATTAATTATATATAAATTTAACTAAAATAATGAAACAATAATACAACAACTAATTACATTAATGATAAATAAATTTAATTAAATTAATTATAACAACAAAATTACAACAAAAAGTAAAAAAAAAAAAAAAAAAAAACTATCTGCCCGGGCTGGCCGACCTGACCGGCCGGGTTGGCCAGCCCGGGCAGATAGTTTTTTTTTTTAATACAATTTGGGGCAAAAAAATTTACCGGTATCGATGGTACTTATTCCCGCTGTTGTATGTCTTGTTCTGCCATTTTTTTAAACTTCGATTTTTAGTAAACTAACGTTTTTAAAATTTGATAAAAAGGAAGAAGAAGATGAAGTTGGAGAAGGAGAAAAATAGAAAGAAGAAGAAGAAATGAGGAAGGAAAAGAAGAAAGGGGGAATAAAAAGGGTTCAGGGGCAAAATTGTCAAAAATAAATTGCGAGTGAGTAATTTCTGAACTGCGAAAAGTAATGGCCATAAATTGAACCGAACTAAATTCTTTAGATTTGGGTAAAGAGACTCTTTAGGACATTTTGACACTTAGATTTTTAGACAAAAAATAGATTTTGCCTATAATAGAGTTATTATAGATTATTATAGATAGATAAATTATAGTTATAGATTATAAATAGATTATAGATCATAGATTTTACTCTCTCACACTTTCTTTATTGACAACCAAACAGGCCCCTAAGGGCCTTTACGGGAGAATGGCAAAGTAAATAATTACTAAAGCCTTGAGCATTGACCATTGAATTTGAGGTCCATCAGCATCGGGACTTCTTTCGTCTCGTAGTTCTGGAATTCCGATCAGCCAACGTCGGATTGCTTAGCAATGTTATGAGTGTCTTCTATAACAGAACTTCATAGGTTTAACTCGCCATCCATTTGGCGCGGCCGCCAGAGATTCTTCCCGGAAAAATACTACTACCTTTTTTCGATTCATCTGGAGAGAAATAGCATACTAATCTATTCCCGGTGTATTTATTTTCTTAAATATTCGATTCCAAGAAGAAACGTGACATCCGTTTGTAGCTCACTGTGAATACTATTTGGATTTGGATTATCGTGATCACATCGGAAAAGGGTTCCTTTCTTGGAATTAGGATTGGAGCTGAAGGAATAACATGGGGAATGTATTCGTGAAGAAACCCAAAATTACTGAGGTGGATAAGGCAATACTTTCTCTTAAGACCCAAAGGCGCAAGCTTGGTCAATATCAGCAACAGGTAATACGTCCCAAATTTCCTTTTCTTTTCCCTCTCTATTTTATTTATTTATTTATTTTTTTTTCATTTTTGCGTTGTGGAATTTGTGAATTTAGCTTAAGGATTAAAGGGTTTTCTGTTTCTATGTTGTAGTATGAAGTTGTAGTGTTTTCTTCCGGAGTTTTGTTTGTTCTAATTTTGACTAGATAGGATCCAAATGGTGAGGTCAGTAAGTATATGGGAGGTAATAAATTTATGATTAATGACTTGACAAGGTCCTGACCTATGTTTAAGTGTATTTTGCTCGTATTGGTGCTCTTATGCAATTGAACTTGGCTGTCTCCCGAAGTAATTGTGTTGCCTGGCTTATAAATTTATCTATGTTGGGAATTTGATCACAGAATGTAACTAGAGCTTATATTTCTGGTCGTGTATTTGTCTGCTTTTCTCTTTTATACTTGAACTTGTACCTAAAATGTTGGAATCTGATTTGCTATTCGTATCTTGAGGTCCAGCATTCACTTGTGACGAACATTTGCTGATTTCAGTTGGAGGCTGTCATTGATGCTGAGAAGCAAGCTGCAAAGGATTTACTTAGAGAGAAGAGGAAAGATAGGGCCTTGCTAGCTTTAAAGAAGAAAAAAGCACAGGAGGAATTATTGAAGCAAGTGGATGCCTGGCTAATTAAGGTTGAGCAGCAGGTGAGTCATTCGCTCGGTCAAATATCTCTATATATTAGTAGTTAGTATTCTGAATAGATATTTCCTTTTGAAAGTGCGCCAGAGCTTAGAATGCATATTTTTCTTTAGTTGTCAGATATTGAGTTGACTAGCAAGCAGAAGGCTGTGTTTGAGAGTTTAAAGGCTGGAAGCAATGCAATTAAAGCTATGCAGAGCGAGATCAACTTGGATGATGTACAGAAACTAATGGACGACACTGCTGAGGCAAAAGCATATCAAGAAGTAAGCATTTGCTTTTCTGGTTCATCTCTTTTCTATTGAATCATTTCTGCATAATTTGGCAGTGGTGGTAGAGCCTGCTTTTGTTTTTGTTTATGATTTGCTCCTTCTGTAATATGACCAAATTATGTTTAACTTTTAACTGTTAGCATTTGATGTCAATCAATTAAGCAGCTAACTGTTGGATGTGTGACGTGTCTATTATTATTTAGTATTTGTAGGTACACAATGTTCATATGAGAAACTGGATACCTCCCATCCCCCTCCTCCACCCCCACACACACACACATAATAATTTCTTTTCTACTGAATGCCAGTGTAAGGCCCTGGTATGTTGAAAGTTGTGATGCATAATGTAGAAGATGAAGAATCACAGGGATGTTTGTAGCTCAGATGGAAATTTTCACATGCTAAGTAGTTCTTAAGGAAAAAACTTTAACTACTGCTGTTGTCTCCTCTGCTGAACTCCCCTTCCAAATTTCAATAATATCTTATTGTATTTTAATTCTGCCTGAAAGATGCATAGTTGTATCTGCTACTGTCTCCAAGATAATTGATGGCTCATGCATGGATCAACTTTGCTAAGGTTTTGTTTGTTTGTGCTATCACTTGGAAGCCATTCTTTTAGATTAGCAGTAGCATCTGCGTTTCATGAAGTTACAATGGGAGAGATTTTGGGAACCTGACGTTTATTAACTATTGTGAAGAGATACCTTCCTCGTTCCCGTTGTTTGTGGGAGGACACTCCTTTGCACGTTCTATATTACATGGCTTAGTTCAGTCTTTGTGTTGTTTGCATGGGATCTTCAGCGATAAGTTTTTCATTTCTCTCTTCTCCACTTCCCATTTTTCTTGTCTGAATTTGGTTTGTGATTGAAGATGTTGTCATCCTTGTTAGTTAACTTTTTAGTTTGCTTCATTTTACTTAATTATGAAGGACACTTTTGGTTGAAATCATTGAAACCCACATTATTAGTGGTATTAATTCCCATTCCCCCCACCCCCCTCTCTCTTCTTTGCAGGAAATTAATGCAATACTGGGAGAGAAGCTATCAGCAGAAGATGAAGAGGAAATTTTGGCAGAATTTGAGTCTCTCGAAGCCCAGGTGTGTACATTTTTCTGATTCCACTCTTTCTGAATCTAGACCCTGCATTCTCTATGCGTTAGTTAATGATTTTGCTGAAACACTGGACTCTTTCAAATTTTCTAGTTGGACACTTTTACTTTGTACTTTAGCTTGTTTTCCTGCTTGATTACTTTTTATGACCTGTTTTCTGAGCAAACTTGGTTTGCATAGTAGACTTGTACAACTTTGTCTACCTTATTGCTAACTAGGATCCAAAGGAAAAAAATTTGAGGAATGCAGAGTAGTTGTGTATTTTACAAACTTCCGTGCTGTCTGATTGCTGTTATGTTTACAAACTTCCGTGCAATATGCATTTATGCTAGTGAAAGCTAAATATTTATTTTTATTAACATTTGAATACTTGTCATCTGTGCAGATGGCACTTCAAGATCTGCCAGAAGTTCCGTCCGCAGTTACACCTCCTCCAGGAAAGGATGAAGAAATATTGGATCTTCCTGATGTACCAACCAAACCACCGGCTGCCCCAGTTGCTGAAGATGGTGTGAAGGATCAAAAGAAAGGTATCTCTTTCTTCCTCTATCAATCATACCTACATGTATGTAGACTGCACAGATACAATGTACAGGTGTTAGGTTTCTTCTGTTTAACTAATAATTCTTTTGGAATTGCGTCTCAGTTTTGGAAGAACCTGTACTTGCTTGAGGAGGGATTTGAGAAATTTCGTCAGAAACTTCATCTAGTCCAGGCACGCACATATTTGGCTGTTTCATGAAGACATTTGTGAAGCCGGGATATTGTTGCCTGACAGCTTTGTGCAGCTTGGGTTGTATTTGGGATTCCTTTTGTATTTTACTTGTTTTTGGGTTTTCTGATGGATTCTTTGGAATATGTACAATGGTAGCTGGTAAGGTTTTCTAATAGTAACATGTAACTGCAATCTGTCATCTGTGTACAGCAGCAGATGTTGCCATAATTCTAATGTCATTTTGAGTTAGAGAAAATTGTGACAGTGGAGTTGAGAACTTTTCCTCAGTTTTTTCATAATGAAATAAACTGTATATAGTTTATTATTGGCTGAATGGAGTAAATTAACTGTCCACTGGCTAAAAAGGTAGGTGTTGAATCAAGTTGTTAAGGATGAATTCAACAGAATGGAGCAAAACTCCTGAGAACTCCTGAAGTGACATTGATCTGAGTTCAATATTCCTGACCAAAAAGTTACTGACTGCAATTTCACAAATGAAACTGGGAAAAAGCCAAGCAAATCGGGTCGTGTATAACAAGAAATGTTGATTTCCATTCTATAATTCAAGTTTCAACAGCAGCCACGCTAATTTAATAAAATTTCTCACAATTAGATGCCACAAAAATTTGTGGCCCCAAATTTCAAGCATCAAAGGATCAATCACATATTATCTGGCTGCAATATTTTACTGCTTGCTACAATGGGAAAATTCAGTATACCCAGAAATCCTTTTGATGGTAATTCAAGTAGGATGGAGGGGCAATGATAATGACAGTTATCTTACCTAGTCATTTCGGCAGTTTTCAGGCCATTATAAGAGAAAACATTTGGAAAAATGTATTCTATTGTTTTACCCTCAAGACCTCAAGTCAAATAAGAAGTCCTCGAGGAACATATGTTTCCTGTAAAATATTCTTAAAAATTCCCGAAAGACCAAGATCCTAAATACGACGACCTTTCTTCTTCTTTGTCAGTTTCAATCGTTGGTTGTTGAGAGCAAAAGTGGTTGTAACAGTTAAGCTTCAGTTTTGAAGGAGAGGAGAAAAAAAATGTCAACTCTCCACCTCTGCTGCTTACCGGTCTATTACTCTTCTTCAACCTCTTCTCAATTGGTGTTGCGAAATACTAATGTCATCTTCAGGAAATCAATTCCCTTGCTTTCATCTGCACCGACAACTCATGGCGAATTCAGTAAACGACACCCTTCTGTTGGAAAGTTCAGTGCTTTGCCAAATTCAAGATTGGCCCATTTGAGGATTTCTTGCTCTGCAGTATCTGGAGACTTGGAAAAGGTGAGATATACGGAAACCCATGTGTATCTGTTTGCATTTGCTAGTTTAGATAACTTGTGGGGAGGTTTATGGTTCATGGTTTGTGTTCTCAGAGCTCTGATGTTGTGGTGAAAGAGAAAAGTGTCTCTGTTGTTCTGCTTGCTGGGGGAAAAGGGAAAAGAATGGGCGTAAGTCTTTCTTCTCTATCTCATTTTCGGATGTGAATGGGATTATACTTGCGCTTGAGTTATACTGAAATGTTTTTACCTGTTCCACCTCAATCAATTTAGATGAGTCCAATTACTTAGTTTCATTTTTCCGAGGATATCAGAATGGTTTATTCTATCTAGTTAGTTTTAGTTTTATTACTGGATTGCATTCAGTTTAGATTATAGAATTGGTCAGATGGTTATGAAAATGTCCCTAGCATGCTTAATGTTCTTGGTTATTGCTCAGACAACTCTGTTGCTGACTGTCATAAACCCCCATGATTTGCTACTAATAAATGGAAGTAGTTGGAAGAATGTTTATGCTTTTAAGTCTGATATTTTGTTGAGCTTCTGAGATGGACTGAAGGATATAGCCATATCTTGATCGAGCTTTTACCATTTTATGTTATGGTCATCGTGTTGGTTCTTTCTTTGACATTTGTTATTTAGATTTCCAGATTAAGAGATGGTTAGGAAAGAGGTATAGCTTCGAGTGTTTTTAAGAATCCATTGTGATTTAGTAGTTCTTTTGTAATCTACACTTCTTGTTTTCATCTTCCAAATGATAGATTTTCAATCCTTTTGCAAATAGGCAAGCATGCCAAAGCAGTATCTACCTCTTCTGGGTCAGCCCATTGCATTGTATAGGTAAACAACCTTTACCCTCACTCATATGGAAGCTAACTAACTTGCACAAATATGATTGATCTATTCCCATTGTACTGAATACGTGTCTGCAATTCTCAAAGTTTGTTTAATTAATTAGATTGCATGAATATCCTGGAATACAGAATTTCATTTCATCTTTCATTTGCCATCATTTTGTTATGTATGTTGCCTGGTCAAGATCTTAACATTTCATTTCAAGAGTTCTCATAACAAACTTTAGTCAGTCCAGCATCATAATTTTCTGGTTCAGACAACCCTTGCGAGGTTCTGTCCAAACTGGAGCTAGTCCACTTCAAGAATTGCTCTAATCTAACCATTAAAAGCTACATTTTATCAGATGAAATCTGTGATCAATGCCTTAATATTCTTACGAAGTTGGAATGTTCAAAGTTTTTGTGGTTTTATGCTCTTATCTTAATGTCAACCTCTGGAATGATGATTGACTGGTTTGAATTTTAGCTTCTTTACATTCTGCCGTATGCCTGAAGTAAAGGAAGTGGTTGTTGTGTGTGATCCTTCTTATCAAGACATCTTTGAAGGTAGGGAGACTTCAATTTATGTATCAAGGTAAATTTTTGCCCAACATTTGAGGTAACTATATGGAGTTCGTGACCTTACCTCAGATGCAAAAGAGAATATTAACGTGGATCTGAAATTCGCATTGCCTGGAAAGGAGAGACAAGATTCTGTCTTTAGTGGACTACAGGTTCGAAAACTGACACCTGCAATTGTGGAAATATGTTTTTCTTTATTGAAGAGAGCTTGAGTACACTTTATATGTTCAGCCATGGTACTCAGGATCATAAAAGATCATTTCTTTTCATCAAAGGTCTATACCTAAAAAGATGATCATGTCTCACTGTATCTAAGTGTTGTCTTTTTTCTATATTGGACACCTATATTAAACTTCCTTTGCATATGTTGTATAATATCAATTTTTTACAGGTTTTCTTATTCACTCAGTCATTCTTGTTTAGGCAATTGATTTAAGCTCAGAACTTGTTTGCATCCATGATTCTGCAAGACCTTTGGTACTGGTTGAAGACATTGGAAAGGTAAGGTTGTGAGCTGAGGTTTTCTTTATTACTTTGAACCTTAATTATTTGGTCCACATATATATCGTCTTCATAATGCAACTTGAGCCCAAAATAAGTCCTGGTAGTTGTCTTGCATGATGCTCTAGCATTAACCAATTTTCATAAGAATAAAATTCAGCTCTTTAACTTAAGCGCTGAAAACCCACAGTCCGGCTAATGGGTCCACTGAATATAATTATTATAGTGATGTTTTTAGCTTTTACCTAATTAACCTGAACCATGTATAATCTTAGCAAGCCATGGTTGGAGAAATGTTTACAAACAACTGGATGTATCATAGAATGTAAAAGCTTCAGTGAACATAGGCATCATCTTATCATTACTTTTGGAGATATTTTCTTTTCATCATCATCTTTGTTTACTTTTAGTATCTCGAGAATCTGAATTTCATTTTACTCAGTGAATATTAACTATGTTTTTAACTGAGTCATGCAGGTTCTAAAGGATGCTTTGACAGTCGGAGCAGCTGTACTTGGTGTACCCTCTAAGGCTACAATCAAGGAGGTAAGCATCATATGGCTTTCACTTCATCTTAACCAAAATCTGTGTCTAGTGAGGAGTTGATAAGGGTTTCTGGTTCGTATCATGTGCTGCTAAACAGTTCTTTCCTTTGTGTAGCTGAAGCAAATCTGGAATTTAGGAACTTCTTTGAGCCCATTAGCCCGAATATGATGTTTTGTGCCTTATAAACAGCAGGAATTGCTGCTTTACTTGAAAAGATGTGAATAAACCCTTGGTTCAGACTCGAATTGTGCCATTAATAAAATCCTTTTTTATAGCAATTCATACTGATTTTTATGAACTAAATCATGGTTTCTCTGACTTGTTTCTGAGATTCTATTCCAACACCACGAGTGGTGCCTCTGACTATGTAGAAATCATTTATTAGTCCTTGTTTCGTGTAAGTTGGCAGCATTTTTCGTCATACTGATGTTCTCAACTATCGTTGTGCAGGCAGACAGCAACTCTTTTGTTGTTAAGACCCTTGACAGGAAAACCCTTTGGGAAATGCAAACTCCGCAGGTTTGCATTTGCATTTTTAGTTTAATTTGTAACTATCTGTAATCATGTGACAAGCCACTAGGTTTTATGTATGAGCATTTTTTGTCATGTTCATATATCATGGTATTGAAATTGACAAAAATTCTCCTATTCACCTTCTCACTAATTGAAAATTCCAATCATAAATATAGAGAAAATTTACTCAACTGTCAGCATTGCTGAATGAGTGTCTTTCACATCCATTGGCCACAGATAAATCCTAGTAAATTTTTGCAGGTTATCAAGCCTGAGCTGCTTAAAAAGGGTTTTGAGCTTGTCCACAGGTAATTTAATGCTTCATAGCTTGACTCTTCTCAGTTTTCTGATTGTATACAATTTATAATTCCCGTGCTAGGATCTTTTTCCTGCACTTGCTTTAGTGCTACAAAATTCAGAATGAAATGCATGAATTCCTGTAAGATGATACCATTAGCAGTTACCCTGTCGAGTTTCTCATGTGAATTGTATTTTCCATAAGATAAGTTCTTATATGTATATCCACGAGTTTTGGCTTCTGGCATGCATGATCAGGATGTTTATGCATCCAATTTACAGAGTAGAAGCTTGGTTGTTTTACCCACAAATTTATATGTAACGTCAAATCTGTGGGTTTGAAATCTTTAATCAGAATAATCACAGAACCCTATTTTGTCTTTTATCACATCGAGTTGTCTGGGCTTTATATATGTCTTACAGTATAATGAATCTTGTGGCTGAGTCATAAAACAGTGGACAATGGCCAAGTGTTTGTCTTGAGCCTTGAACTTTAATGCTTTGTGCAATACTCTTCAGGGAAGGACTAGAGGTAACAGATGATGTATCTATTGTAGAGTATCTCAAGCATCCTGTTTACATCACCGAAGGTTCATATACAAATATAAAGGTAATGCTCTTTTGTGGACTGACGTCATTTCTTGTTATCGGCATATTCTTTTTTCTTTTTTTTTCCTGGGGCTATTGTGCTTATGTATCCGTCTCTCAAATCTTTCTATGGCGATGCAGGTGACGACACCTGACGATTTATTACTCGCAGAAAGAATACTGAACACTACCTCTTGATCAGCCCAGTGTCCTATACTACTATACTCCTTGGCCTTGCAACTCTTTTTTCCTGGCCGTAGACTTGGCTAGAGGACCAAGAAAAGTGTCTGTCGCATTCTATATATTGCTCTTCTTTCCTGGTAGTGTAGGGTAACGCCGGAACAACTTCTGGTGAAGGTAGATCTTGATGTGGAATAAGGAAATTCTTGTGTCTAAGCTTTCATTTGCAGAGATCAGATGAGGAAAGGGCCAACTGCTGTTGTTCAACTTTATCCATTTTGCCAGTTAAACATGTAGATTTAGAGTGAAAAAGCACCATTCATACCTTACCAATTTATACTTTAAATTGTAATTTTTTACATTCATGATATGAGAATATATCAAATGGATCATTTAACCACTAAATGCCTTTTATATCAAATGGTTTGTCATTTATATTTTAGTTAGTTAATTTCATTTCATTTGATGTAAATTTTAAGCCCAATGGATGAACTACCAATGAATTTTATTAAGCATATCTGACCCCCCAGATGTTGATGATTATTTAAATACCGCTACTGTATATGCACTTGTGTAATCCTAAAATTGTAACCTTTTTTTCCCCCTTCCAGTGAATTTAGGACTAATCCACAATTTGGCTCCTCTAACGTGAGGAATTTTCCATTTGAACAAATCGTATTTAAATACCTTTTAAATATTTGTACCATCTCATTTTGAACAAATCGCATTTACCTTCAAATGTTTGTATGTTTGTACCATCTCAATGCTAGAATGTACCAAAGAAAAAAAGAAAGAAAGTCCTTAACTATGTGAAATGTATTTACCTGCCTGTTTTTGCTTAACCTTTTTTGGGGGCCCCCTCAGAGGTTTGAACCCATTCTCATGGCAATATTCACCCGTAGTACTTATCATTCTATTGACTATTATTGTGATATTTACATTCTTCGAACACATCAAGATTAATTTTATGAAGAAGTCATCAAATAGAATGAACATGAAGCTGATAAGACGATCAAATTAATGCATAGCTGAACTACTAGTCGAAATTAGAACCAAGACATCATCACACTTCTTAACCGGGGAGAAGGGAAGGACAAATATGAAATCAACACTAACAACTAGGCTCCATTTTCAATTCTTGAAATCATTTGTTGCGCCAGCAGCTTATCTATTATAAGTTTGAGTGCAGGGGCGCTCACTTGACATTTGTTATCATCAGCAAAGCACGATCTCCCTTCTTCAGCCGCTCTGCAGAGCTGAGGATCTAGAGGAATCTTCCCAAGAAAAGGAACTCCCATTTCGCGGCACATTCTACCAGCACCTCCAGCGCTGCTATCGAACACTTCACTAAAAGCAAACACATTTAGCAGTTCCGGTGCTTTTTCCTTCATGATCGAAAGGATTGACTCTGTCGCATCTTGTTGTTCACCATTTTCGGCCATTTTCACATATTTGAAATCTGAAAGTGACTGGCAGAGACCACTCATGTTCTCCACAACACCAAGAACATTCAGCCCAACTTTCTTGCAGAAACTTACTTCCTTTCTGACATCTATCAGAGAAACTTCTTGTGGAGTAGTAACTATAATAGCACCATCTATTCCAGTTGCTTGGAGGAATTGGACGATTGAGATGTGCTCATCAGAAGTTCCAGGCGGAGCATCAACAACTAGAAAATCAAGCTCTCCCCAATAAACATCTTTCAAGAACTGTTTAATGAGGCCATTCTTACGTGGGCCTCTCCATATCACAGCGTCATCCGGGTTGGGCAGCATGAACCCAATTGACATGACCCCTAGGTTAGACTCGACATAGACAGGTGACCATCCAAGATTACTCTGGTGAATTTCTTGCCCTTCAAGGGCCAGCATCTTGGGAATGCTAGGTCCACATATATCTATATCAAGCAAACCCACCTGGAAATCCATAGCTGCAAGTGCAAAGGACAGCTGAGCTGAGAATGTACTCTTCCCAACCCCACCCTTGCCAGATAGAACCAATATCTTGTGCTTCACTGTAGCCATTCGCTCCGCAATTGTAACCAAATCTGCCAAGGAAAAAGAAAATCAAATTTGTTAAGCACTTACTCACTACTGAAAAAGAGGGAAAAATGCAACCTTTTGCTGATTTGTACTTTTGCACAAAAGTAGTCCGCTAAATGGATGTGTGTGCTAGATTGAGAATTATGATTTAAGTAATCTCTACACAAGTTTGAGGTAGTTTAGCCAATCAGAACATCAACATAAAGAAGCATCTAACAATGTCTGAGATATCGAATTAAAAGAGGCTTGCAAAAAGAGACAGCTCACTTACGTCAAAATCTAAAGCCAATACAAACAACATAAAATTTTAAGCTAAATCAGGAATGGTCAAAAGTAATACTGTAAGCTAACAACCGCAAAATTGTTCTAGTATCTGGACCATCAAAAGTTGAATAAAAGTAGTTTCTAAGTTGTACTTGGATGCCCATCTTTGATGATATTGTATTTTTCTGATAGGAATACAGATCTCTGCACTAAATCCTACAGTCAAGTTTTGGTCATTCACAATAATAAATTAAACCGGAAAAAAAAAAAAATCACCCTTGAACTGAAACAATCGAAATTAATTTCCTCTATGACCCTAGCAAAATCCCAGGTCACAGTTTAACATTTCCATCCAACAGAATCATAATTAATAGACAAAAGGTCAAAGGCAATTAGCTGAACACTAATTTCAGCTTTTCCATTACTAGCTTTCTCCATCTCCCCCCATCAAACAGAAATATATAACTTCTGATTAACTCAAACCCTAGAGAAACTAATTGGAAGAATCAACATTCCACAAAAGCGAAATAACCACAGCAAATTTAAGAACCACACAACACTTCAGAAGACCAGTTAGACTGTAAGTACTCAAAAAAACTATTTCAAGGAAACAATGTGAAGCAAAAGGAGTACTTACCTGGGTCGGGGCCTTTGGGAGCAGTAGCACAGGCTTCCTGATTAGGGCAACCTTTACATGCATCAGATTTTCCAGCATCCTCTGACTGAGTCCCAGGACAGTCTTTATCAAGAAATCACAGAAATTACGATTAGTCAAATCAACACTAACGAAAGGAGGTGCAATTGAGAGATGCAACAGTACAGATATACACATACGCTCATTGGCGTTTTCGGGGACATTATTGCTTCCATTCTCCATAATTCTGTGCTTTAGTAAATTCCCTCAAGCTTCAGAACTTTAATCTGTTTGATTAGGTAACTCGTTAATGATACAGGGTGGCACCGAAAGTCAAGAATGTGAAAACCACGATTCTGCACAGAAACAAAGTCTAAAGATATGCGCAAAAAGCAGTAAACAAAACTAGCCATGTTTACAACTAAAGTTAGAATCTAGAGCTCATAGCAGAAAGTGTTGATAGTGTACATCAAAGAGCAAGAAAAACACAGTTAGACTAATAATCAAATACTTAGCATGCAACCTACAAAAACATGAACTCTCTAAACCAACATCAGCACCGCAAAGTCCACAACAGTGAAGGATTCGATGAAAACATTTACAAGTCCTTCACCATTTCAACAGATATATCACAACTGTATAAATTACAACAGAGTAACATGATTGCAATTCTTATAACTAAATTTACAGTTGAAATAAAAGAGAAAAAACTTCATCCCAAATCGATTATCAAAATGCCTCAAGTCTTATATATAATTGATTGCTCATGTATACAGTGCCAAAATAGCTCGCAGAAATTAAGAAGCCATATAAAAAAGCTCTCGAGACAAACCATCTAGAAATCCAAAAAGGATTCAATTTTGTTGAGAACTAAACTCACCTGGGACAGTATTTAAGCGGTGAAGAACAGACGGCAGCTCGTTCAAAGTCTTCTCCGGTTCTCCCAATTCGATTGATATGATTATTCTGATGAACGAAATAGATTTCTTTCGTTTATTTCTTTTCTTCGAATTTTCAACTTTACAGATGGCGGTGCCCAACAATCAGTAGTTTTTTCCCCTTTGGCCCCGCCGCGTATTTTGGGTTAATTATAAATACTCTCAATTGTTTGGATTATTTGCCACAACCGATTCCTGTAGTTTTGAAGTAATTACATACTGCTCCTGTGCAAGTGCAACTAAAAACATTTTATAATTTAGGAAATTTGGGTGAGATATTGTGAAGGATGTAGTAATAAATAATAAATTAGTAAAAAAGAGGGTAACCAAATTAAACAAATTTACCCTTTCTTGTTCAGTTATCCTCCAAAACAATGTTCGTTTCGCACTCTAATTACGTAGGATTATACATATTAGTATAAACTCAATAAAGGTTTTAGTTATTTATCTATTTGGTGATCTTTTTTCATACAATTAATCTTGATTATGTAGAATTATGATAAAGTTTTACTTCTTTGTTGCACTTTTACGTTATTTATTAGGTACTAATGTTTCTAGTTATTCGTCAATTTGACCGCTCTTTCTCCAGCAAACTAACATAATTGTGTAAAACTATGGACTGCCCTTGTCCGTGGATGAATTTCATTCATCATTCCTTTATATTGGAGGTTTTTTTTTCTTCTTTATTCCTTTTTTGTTAAGAGGGTACATATTATACTATCTATATATATATATATATATATATATTTTTGTGAGGGGATAGAAATATAATGTGTTTTTGTTAAAAGGGTAACATATTATACTATATTTTTTTGTGAGGTTTAAAAATATAATTTTTTTTTGTTAAGAGGATAACATATTATACTATATGTATATTTTTTATTTTATGAGAGGTTAAAAATAAAATGTGTTTTTGTTAAGAGGGTAACATATTATACTATATTTTTTTTTTGTGGGAGGTTAAAAATACAATGTGTTCAAAGAAATATAAAAGTATTATAATAATAGTCAATAGAATGATAAGTACTACGGGTGAAGATAGCCATTAGAATGGATTCAAACCTCTGATGGGGCATTGCCCCTCCCTCCAAAAAGAAAAAGAAAAACAAGCAAGTAAATATATTGCAAGTGAAAAAGTAATTAGGTAAAATACGTTGCACATAATTAATGACTTTTTTTTTTGAAACATTCTAGTATAGAGATGGTACAAATATTTGAAGGTAAATACCTTCAGAAATTAATTTCTAAGAGATACACATCATGATTTTTTTTAAACAAAAATTTAAAAGGAACTATTCAATCTATTATCTATGTACTCCATGCTATTCAAGTTGATTAACACCCCGTGGCTGTGTTCATTGTTTTTGGTTGATTATAGTAAAATGTTTGTAGATGCACAGGAGCAGTATGTAATTACTTCAAAACTACAGGATCGGTTGTGGCAAATAATGCAAACAATTGAGAGTATTTGTAATTAATCCAAAATACGCGGCGCGGCCAAAGGAAAAAAAAACTACTGATTGCGTCACGCCGTGGTGTCCAGTTCCTCTCACATCATAGTATAAAACTAGCGCTCTTTTTTCTCTCTCTTCATAACTCTACTCTCACTGTCGAACAGTGAGTCCCACCCTCCCTCGGTTGCCGCATTGTGCCCGTAGGGTTTAACAAATTCCGGCCAGACAATCTACTCCGATCAATTCGGTTTCCTCTTACTATCTAGTACTCGGCGTTTTCACGGAGAATTAATCTTTTCCAGGTGAGATTATCTCCGGCACTTTATATTGCTTTATTGTCTTTTTTTTTTTTTTTCCCCGGCTTACGTACGCTGTAGAAACACGAACAGATGCCGTGTATGGTCAAGTTTTCGTTGTCGATACAGTTATCTTTGCGGTTTATCTATTGTCCTAGGGTTGTAGGTTTATGTAATTGGATTTTTTTTTTCTCCTTTTAGAAATTGTTATTTGCTCTTTAGTAGTTCCGAATTTGGGGGATTTTTTGGGTAAATTAATGCTTTCCAGAGTTATCAACGCATGTGTATTCGTGTTTTTGTTCTTGAGATGTGAATGCGGTTACTCTGTTGGACTCTGATACCAGCTCTGTTTCTTTTTTGTCACTGTTTCTTTGGTCATTAAACTGTTTCTTTGGTGGATTTTCTTTTGTGGATTTTCTTTTTTTGATTGTTTGGTGGGATAAACGTGTTAACTTGGTTCTGGATGAAGAGTGAGCTTTTCATTGATTTAAATACCTCTGTGGTAACCTTAAGAGGATATCGAGACTGTGTGATACTGTGTAAGTCTAAGGTTTGGCTTTCTCTAAGAGAAGTTTTAATGTCTTTGAGTTTCCTTACTTAGCTTAATGTTATTACTTCCTGTACAGTTGCAGTAGTAGACTTGACCTGTGGCCTGGCCACGGATTCTATTTTTGTATGTTCATATTTTTGGTGCATCTAAATCCATCTGCTAGAAGCAGTAATCCACATCTGGGGTAAATATTTTTAGAACAATAATTAGTAGTTTCACATTGTGGCCCTAAATTTAAGTTTCTAAATTCCCATATAATTCCTGTTAACAATATTAGTTTCTCATATGATGAACACCATTTCACCATGAGAAGTATTAAAGTAATTTTTGCACAAATGTCAATTTTATGTCTTTATTTATGCCTTAGTTTTCTGCAAAAGTGGGTAAGAGATTGAGGATTAGTCATCATGTGGACTGAGGATTAGTCGAGCTAAACTACTATATATTTATCTCCCTCAAAATTTTGATCGCAAATATAATTCCCCTCTCCTATTATTTATGCTAAGAAGAGTAAAATAAGAGAAAATTTGAGAAGAAATGCCCAGGAATGTATTTTAAATGTAAAAGCACATATAAAGAAGAACATGTTGATTTTGCTCATATCACATTTACTAAATGACGGAGGGAGTACCATTACTGGATATAAGAAAGAATGTTCACTACTCGTAAATCTAGATTCCTGGCAGATATAGTAACTAACGAAATCATAGGGTCAATTATCTGCCTGTTGTAGAAGTGAGGAAAGTCAATCAACATTCAATGCCTGTTGCTTTTGCACTGTGCGCACACTTTATTCATACGGCCTAATCTATAATTATTAGTTTTATTTTTGAATGTCGAAGTGTGCCAGTTTATAATCTGTGACTTGTTACTTGTTTGTTCAGAGTACAAACTTGAGGCGCTTCTTTCTGCTGGTGAATCTTTTATTGCAGCCAACAGGTTGGGTTTTTAAAGATGGCGAACCTTGCAATTACTGGTATACTTGAAAAGGTACTAACTGATGTCCTTGACACACGTCTGATCTAGGTTTTTAGTACTTGGTGTCCTCTGATTTACTGGCCAATTTGTCCTCAAGGATAACACTTCTGTATTTTATGGTTACAGATGACAGGAAAGGATAAGGATTACAGATATATGGCGACATCTGATTTGCTCAATGAGTTAAACAAGGAGAGTTTCAAAGTTGACAGTGATCTGGAGTCCAAGTTGGCTAATACAGTTCTCCAACAGCTTGATGATATGGCTGGTGATGTTTCTGGTTTAGCTGTTAAATGGTATGTACTGATACAAGTGCTTTTTGAAGATTTCCACTTCTCTGGCAGTAGCCTTTACTCTTTATGGGAAAGGTGGTTTAAGTGATCCGTTAGATATCATAAAATTTCTCTCGCTTTGTCTGGTGGATTTACGTATTTTTTCGTTCTTTGCGTTGGAGTGGTTTATAAATAGGCATGTGTGCACCTTTTGACCTTATTGAAGTTTTTCTTCTGTCAATTTGAGAAAGATCTTCCCTGATGATACAGAAAGTGATATGGCAATTTTCCCAGTGAAGCTCATTAAATATGTGTAATTACTGCAAGCTTTGATAGATAGGGTTATCTGTTATATGGACATTTCTCCATTATATTCAATCTGAGGGAACATTACTTTTGTGGGTGGGTTTTAAATGATCGAGAGACAAGGAGTGCTACTTGTGTTTTGCTTCTTTTGAGATGCTTAGGACTTTTATGCTTTGCATCATTGTGAAGGCTACTTGGTTGCCATATTCTGATCGTTCTTCATTAATTACTGAAATTCCAGCGTGGTTCCCTTGGTGAAGAGAATCAACGAACAAGTAGTATTGGACATGGCCAGTAAGCTTTGTGATAAGCTACTCAACGTGAAAGACCAACATCATGATATTGCTAGCATAGCTTTGAAGACAGTTGTTTCTGAAGTTCCATCACTCTCTTCTACACAAGCTGTTCTTGTGACCATTACTCCTAAGTTGATTAAAGGAATCACTGGTCCTGTAAGTTACCAAAAGGAACTGTTTTATGTCACATCTTTGGTAAAGTTATGTTTTGAAATATTTCTAGGTTGGAATACATGATGCACATTATCCTGGTTGTCACTGTTACTCAATTGTTTCACGTAGGGTATAAAAGTTTGCTACTAAATCTTGCCAACTCTTGAATATTTAGAGATCAAATCATTTTTGACCACTTATACATCTAGACCCAGAATGCTTTGAATTAGCTTTATGAAAGTTTCTAAACACTTCCAGTTTCATAATAGAGTCTGTCTGCACTTTGCTTTCTACTGTTGGTGTTAATTTTAAGTTTATCTTTCTGGGAATCTGGGGCTGCGACTGGGAGAATGTTTTTGGACATCTACTTTGCTGGGAGAAAAATGATTGGGAGATCAAGGCAGCTCTTTGTTCCTAGCCTTAAGTGGCTTCTCACCCGAGTTACCTTTCATGCTTGTTCCTTTCCCATTTTAAGAAATTTTTGTTTTTAGAAATTGTTTTGCAGTAATTTTTTTTACTTATTGCAATGCTAATTCTTGCTAATCATTATTGCCTGGTTCTTCATGATTTTGACATTGAAATCTGCTTTCCCAGGCAATGAGCACAGAGATAAAATGTGAATGTCTTGACATTTTATGTGATGTTCTTCACAAATATGGGAATTTGATGGCCTCTGATCATGAGCCTTTGTTAGCTGCATTACTTCCTTTGTTAAGTTCCAATCCAGCTACAGTTAGGAAGAAGGCTGTCTCATGCATTGGTAAGAAAAATAACTTATTGCTTCAGAACTTTTGATCTCTTTGAAATGCTTTGCATGATGGGTTGTAAAGCCTCTTATTTTCTGATGGTTCTTCCTCTGAAAACCTGTCTCTTTCATTTTCCCCAGCATCATTAGCTTCAAGTTTGTCAGATGATTTGCTAGCAAAGGCTACTGGTGCTGTTGTCACTCTTTTAAAAAATAAGTCTTCAAAACCTGAGATGACACGGACTAACATCCAGATGATTGGAGCCTTGAGGTTTGTTCTCATACTTGATGCTCTGCTCATATACTCCGAATTTGTGAAGTGTTTGATTTGTTGGACAATTGATCTTATGATGTAACCAACGACTTTGTTCTTTCTTATCAGTTCAAAACTTTCTCGGAAAGTGAAGTCTACAGTTTTTGTACATCTCTTTAAATTTGGGAAGACTTGATACAATTTGTAGATGCACATTAGTATTACACGTTTTCTTTCTCTGCTTTGTCAGTATCTAGAGCCATCGTTTTCTCTGTTTTGTAATTATGTAGAGCCATCTTTTTCTCCGCTCTGCTCATATACTGAGAGTTTTTAAGGTGTTTGATCCACGTTATTTGACCTTATGGTGTAACCTTGCCATTGTTTCTTTATTACCTTGTAACGATCGCTCTAAGAAAAGTTAACTCTACAGGTTTTGCACCTCTGTAGCAAAGCAAACATTTGTTTAAATCCGTGAAGGCTTGATACTTATTTTAGTTGGAAACTAGTATCTCCCTGTTTTCATGTGAACTGCTGTCATTTCAGTACAATGATTAAAACCAAAATTCTTTTACTCAATGTGGAGTCGTACTTAGTGATTGAACAAATGATAGATTGCCACAGCTTAGTTATTGATTTTGATTGACCTTGCTGAGTTGCGTAACAATTTGTTTTATTTTATGTTATCTTTTTATATCTGTTGTCTTTTTTGATATGCTTAAAACTCAACCAACGGGGACAAAGTCTGACGGATTATTATCTTCAGTCGAGCTGTTGGCTATCGTTTCGGTTCCTACCTTGGAGATACTGTTCCACTTTTAATCAAGTATTGTACAAGTGCATCAGAGAATGATGAGGAGCTTCGTGAATATAGCTTGCAGGTACTGTCTTTTGTGATTAGCTGTTGTTTTCATGCCCTAGGATATTATTACTGTTGTTTTTCGACCTTTACTAGTTTTTTGAAGTCTCATAAATGATTTTTCTGAATTAGGCACTGGAGAGCTTTTTGCTGAGATGCCCCAGAGATATTTCTTCTTACTGTGACGAAATTCTCCAACTTACATTGGAATTTCTTAGCTATGATCCTAATTTTACCGACAACATGGAGGAAGATACTGACAATGAAGGCTATGAGGAGGAAGAGGATGAGTATGTTATCAGTTACACATCTTTACTGGTCCTTATTTAAACTTTGCAGAATTAGGGTTCCAGCTGATTTGTTTCTCTTTTTGTTACTTCAGTGAGAGTGCCAATGAGTACACAGATGATGAAGATGCAAGCTGGAAAGTTCGAAGGGCTGCAGCGAAATGCTTGTCAGCATTAATTGTTTCTCGTCCTGAGCTGCTTGGGAGGTTATACGAAGAGGTACATACTTCCGATTCCTGAATCTTGATGCCTAAGCACTTTTCTGCTTTGAAAATGGTGTGCTGTTTTGGATGGAATGTCTCTTCCCATTTGTCTCTTTTTTTTGGGGAGGGGGGTGTGGGGGGAATCTGTAATGGCTGAATGTGTTGTAGCAGACTTATAGATTAAGAACAAATGCCATGCATCACATTATCAAAAGCTGAGAAGCTTATACGCAAGTTATGGAGTCATATACTGTACTATGATGTCTTAGAGCCCTGGGGCTTTTTGATGCTAGTACTTGATAATAGATGTGTATAGCTATTGATCCAATACCTTTCCTGGAAGGGTTAATAAGTTGAATGTTGATGGTTTTTTCATGGAAGTGTTTCTTTTTGTATAGCTATTAATAGGATTGTTTTCTCTATTCTTTTCTTGTTCAGGCTTGTCCAAAATTGATTGAAAGATTCAAAGAAAGGGAAGAGAATGTAAAGGTAAAGCCTAGTGATAGTTTGAGATTACATATTTTACTGTTTACTTGTGAATTATCTGATTACCATTGCTGCAGATGGATGTTTTCAATACTTTTATTGAGTTGCTGCGACAGACTGGAAATGTTACCATAGGGCAAATGGAATTTGATGAATCAAGGCAAGTTTATCTGATTTTCTTGCCTTTTTCTCCCTTGATAGATTTCAAGTCTCTCATTTTAGTACGTGTATCATCTAAGAAATGACTTTCATTTGATTGTGGTGTAAATCATGTAGTTTAGATCAGCATATGTGTCACGGATCACCATGTTGTTTGAACATTTTTTGTTGGGTATTAAATATGAAATTCTCTGGACCACTTCGCACACACAGTTGGCCCACGGAGCATAATCTTCCAGCCCCGATTGCGCTTTCCATGTCCTGAATTTCTAAATGCAGACTAATTGTTTATCAAGGTTAAAAGGATATTATGGTGATAAATTTTGTTCCTCCAGTTTTTTCTTTTTTTTTTTTTGGGGGGTTGGGTGTGGTAAACTCCTCCAGTTTGTATTTTATTCGTCTATCTGCAAATAGGTTTGTTTTGATTTAGAAAATTGAAAATTATAATTCTACAGAAGTTGTGACTACAATGTATTGCCTTGCATGTAATCTTTCGCAGTTGACAGATATCCTAGAGGATTGCGATCTTTCCTACTTTTCAGTTAGATGTGACCATATTTATCCAATGCTGATGTTGATTTCTGTTAAATGTTGTGTAGTCCTAGATGGTTACTGAAGCAAGAAGTACCTAAAATTGTTCGATCCATCAATAGGCAGTTGCGTGAGAAGTCTGTTAAAACAAAGGTGGGCTTTATTCACTGTTGAAGTTACTTAACAGCGGTCTAATGTCCAAGTTCTGTTTATCAGTAGCTTAATCTGTCATCAATTAAACCAAAAGAACTTTTTTTGTGTCATTTTCATAATATTTGGTGGGTTTTTTTCCTCCAGGTTGGTGCATTCTTAGTCCTGAAAGAACTTGTGGTGGTGCTGCCTGATTGCCTGGCCGACCACATTGGTTCACTTATTCCTGGAATTGAGAAAGCATTACTTGTAAGTAATCTTTATTCCTGTGTGAACTTGCCCGTGATTTCTGGATGGATCTGTGAGATGATAATTACTCTTTTGCCTTTTGACTTCTTTACAAATCAGGATAAGTCTTCTACCTCAAACTTGAAGATTGAGGCTCTTACTTTCACACGATTGGTTTTGGCTTCACATGCACCTTCTGTTTTCCATCCTTACATCAAGGTATCTTCCATGCATCTGATTCGTCCTAAAGAACTTCTCAATATGTTTTAATCATTTGTGAAACACTTAAGCGATATCTATGCATCTAAAACATCTTTTATTATGTAGTATCTAATAATTTCTTAAGGTTGTACAGAATTTTGGATTGGATGTCCTACAGCTTCAAGAAATGGTTTAACTATTTTGAGAGTGAATAATTTCTGTTCTTGGAATTGTCTCTAGAATGGGATTCTTAGCAGATGTTTTTTTAAAAAAGAAAATTTTGTATTACAGTTCCCTTTTCTTGGGGCTTAGAATTTCCATGTACTTTAGGCTTTTAATTGACTCAGATTTGCATAAGCTTCCACAGTTTCAGTGGTACATACATCCCTTGTCCTTGCAGTTCTCCATCATTAAATATGTTGTCTATAATGTTACAACTCTGATTGTGGCATTGTTGTTCTTTAGGCCATATCAGCTCCTGTTATATCTGCTGTTGGTGAGCGTTACTATAAAGTTACTGCTGAAGCACTAAGGGTATGTGGAGAACTTGTGCGCGTCGTCAGACCAACTGTTGAGGTCGGGTTGCTACATACTGGTTCTACTTGTTGAATACTTCTGCTGCTTGTTACTTTCTTTTTGGGTGGATATCCTGAATGGTAACTTGATTTTCTATACAGGGTTCTGGTTTTGATTTCAAACCCTATGTTCATCCAATATACAATGCTATCATGGCACGTTTGACAAATCAAGATCAAGATCAGGTAGAAATATTGCTGATTTTTAATTTTCTTTCTCCATTTTTTGAACAATATTATAATATTTTGTATTTTTTATTTTCAGGAAGTCAAGGAGTGTGCTATTACTTGTATGGGGCTTGTTGTGTCAACATTTGGTGATCACCTCAAGGTCGAATTACCCGCATGCCTTCCTGTGCTTGTGGATCGAATGGGGAATGAGATAACTAGGCTTACTGCTGTGAAGGTTGGTTTGGATTTCATGTTTGATTTGGAAGAAGTTTTCCGGGAATAATGTTTCTAATGCGTCATATATGAATATTTCCCCTGTGGAAAAGCCGGCTCGTAGTTGCTGTTCTTGGGTCTTATGTTATGTTGCCTTTCGCTTATCTCAATGCTTTTGATGGTTGGCTCTAAGTGATGATGAATTTGTATCATTTTGCTGGCTCACCACTTTAGTCTGGATGATTGTGTGATAGCAAGTCACCAAGCCTGTCTCTGTTTCTGGCGGTTCCACCCTTATTATTAGAGTAGACTACTATCTACATTCTCACCATCCTGTAAGATTGCCATGTCTGTAGGGCATGGTTTCAGTGGAGTGTTTGATCTTTTAAAGCTCTATGATATAAAGTGTGTAAATTAGTTGTCTTAGTAAATTATATACACCTGTCTTCCCTGCTTCAGAAAATTGGTTGAGAGAATTGACATTTATTTAGATTTTAAGATTCTTGCTGTTGAGAGAAGTGTGTCTTTGTGAATAAGTTGTTTTGATGTTAGTTTGTATTACTACTGCCCTCCTAGATTAGTGTTTATGAATGTATTTGTGAACTCTTTGTATTTTCTCTCCAGGCATTTGCTGTAATTGCTGCATCTCCACTGCACTTGGACTTATCATGTGTTCTAGAGCATGTGATCACAGAGTTAACTGCGTTCTTGAGGAAGGTATCAATTGCTTTGTTTAATGGAGTTTTTAACCTTTTGCTTTTATCAAATGATCACTGGTTTAACAAGTTAATATTCATTTTTGGGCATAGGCTAATCGGGCACTGAGACAGGCTACTCTTGGAACTTTGAATACCCTGATTGTTGGTTATGGTGATAGGATTGGTTCTGCTGCTTATGAAGTCATTGTTGTGGAACTCTCTACCTTGATAAGGTTTCTCTTGCTTTCAGTATGGCTGGATGCTATGTTTTTTACTTTATTAAATGTAAGCTGAGGTATGTGGTGCTTTTGACCAGTGACTCGGACTTGCATATGGCTGCACTTGCCCTGGAACTATGTTGCACTTTGATGTCTGATAAGAGGTCAAGCCCTAATGTGGGTTCCACTGTCAGAAACAAGGTTCTTCCCCAGGCTCTAACTTTGGTGAGGAGCTCATTGCTTCAGGGGCAGGCACTTCAGGTATGTTGCTGGTTTTTTTATTTTTTAAGATGGTTCAGGATAGTGGTCTGCTTTTATTGACTTTCTTCTGCTGTTCTTGCAGGCTTTGCAAAACTTTTTTGCTGCCATGATTTATTCTTCAAACACAAGCTTTGATGTGCTGCTAGATTCTCTCATTTCAACAGCTAAAACATCTTCACAGGCTGGAGGAGTTGCTAAACAGGCTTTATTTTCCGTGGCTCAATGTGTAGCCGTTCTTTGCCTTGCTGCAGGAGACCAGAAATGTTCTTCTACTGTTAAGATGCTTACGAAAATCTTGAAAGACGATAGCAGCTCGAATTCGGTAAGTATCTGATTTTCTGAAGTTGGGAAGTTTTCCTTTTCATTCTTCCATTAGTTAAAAAAACTAGCATATGTACTCTTTCAGTCGTGCAAAGATTGGTCTCCTGGCCAAAAAGATCTTTTAGTTAGCCTTCTTATATCCCTGTAATTTAGGTTTATTTCTAAAATTGTTCTTTTTCAACTTTTCTGATTTTAATGATTATTAAGTCCTTCAAAGAGGATATCTTGAGTCCGCGAAGTATCATTTGATATAAAGTAAAAAGAAAGCTATTAATTTCTATCCTAGAAGATTCTGGAAATCGTTTTAGGCCGCAGGGGCTGAAGCCATTGTCTCTCACTTTTTTTTTTCCTCGGCCATTCATATCTCTTTGTGGAATGGTACAGTTGGAGCAAAGTTAATCATGTTGTTTAGGTTATTCATTGCGATGATGTCAACTAGTAAAGATATTGGCGGACATGTTTGCCATAAACTGGAAGATAATGTTCTTTCCTTTTTTTTTAGGAAAAAAATTTGCTTAAAACAAAGTAAGTGTATAGTATGGGATGTTTGACAGGGTTTATACTCTTGTCTATCTGTTCTTTTTCTTTTTCCCTTTTTTTTGTTTTGTAAGTTTGTGAGTGAATGGGTCTAGGCTTCGTTGAATTATTCAATTTGATTTTATGAACTTGCAGATGAAATTGTATGGTGCTTTCAGTTCCTCAGAATGGATATTTAATTGATAACTTACTCTGAGCTGTTTCAAAATCTTTGTAGGCCAAAAAACATCTTGCCTTACTTTGTTTGGGAGAGATTGGGAGGAGAAAAGATCTAAGCTCGCATGCCCAAATAGAGAATATTATTATCGAATCGTTCCAAGATTCTTTTGAAGAAATAAAATCAGCTGCATCTTATGCTCTTGGGAACATTGCTGTTGGTAATTTGTCAAAATATTTGCCGTTCATCTTGGATAAAATTGATAATCAGCAGAAGAAGCAGTATTTATTGTTACATTCCTTGAAGGAGGTATGCGGCATAGATCTAGAAGATTCAATTGGATTGCTTGTCCTGGCACTTGATTAACTTATGCGTGTATCATTTGTGTAGGTTATTGTGAGACAATCAGTGGATAAAGCTGAATTTCAGGAATCAAGTGTTCAGAAGATACTTAATTTGCTCTTTAACCATACTGAAAGTGAGGAAGAGGGTGTCCGCAATGTTGTGGCTGAGTGCCTAGGCAAAATTGCGCTTATTGAACCCCAAAAACTTGTTCCAGCACTTAAGGTATTGTTTCGTTTTGAAATCACGTATCCATTTTTCCATCATGGTTCTGTATGCAGTTTGTGATTGGAAAGTTCATGTCTCTCTCTTCTGCAGGACCGAACAACTTGTTCAGCGGCATTTACCCGAGCTACTGCTGTGATTGCCATTAAATATGCTATAGTTGAGCGACCAGAGAAAATAGATGGGATTCTACACTCTCAAATTTCATCATTCCTAATGCTTATCAAGGATCAGGATCGGGTAATTATGAGCTTAATACTCTAATTTATACTTAATTTTCTCATATACCTTGGAATTGTATATGAACTATGAGCTTCGGCTGTTAAATATTCACTTAGGTTTGCATGGTTTGGCGATCAATATTTCCTTGCTGTTAGTTTATTTGGCCTACTTTTGTGTATTAGAGACACCTTTATTACTCTGCAGTCATTTTGATTAATACCCGAAAGCAGCAAATATGATATCCTTTCTTAGTGTTTAATATGGAGTCCACCTATGAAACCCATCTTTTTTCTATTGCATTTTATTTCAACTTGCTGACAATATACTTCATTCTTTTGATGTTCTGCTTTTATCGACTGCTCATTTTAGCGTCAGCTTCTTCTAAATCACTCTGCTGAGGCAACATCTGAGATATAGAAAGTCCATGTCTTTTGTTATATCTCAAAAACTGTGGATGTGAACGTGAAACAGAATTGAAAACTCACCTGCTATACCACATCCTGGGAACAGTTTCAGTTTTTTTTTTTTTTTTCCTTTTTTTGGCACCTGTAGTGGTAGTTTGAATCACTGACGTGAAGATTGAATTTATTTGTGTGCTAAGTTACTGCAGTTTCGAAGTTGTTTTTACGTATATTTTTAATTTCTTTAAATTTTTTCCTGCAATTTTCTGCAGCATGTTCGTCGGGCAGCTGTTTTGGCGTTAAGTACAGCAGCTCATAATAAGCCAAACTTGATAAAGGGTCTCCTGCCTGAACTTTTACCTCTACTTTATGATCAGACAATAATCAAGGTAACCATATTTTTTCTGCCTGTGTAGCTCCCATTCCATTGTTTTTTGGAGGTGTATTATATGATATTGTTTGCTCGTAATTGTGTTTACTGCATGCTGATAGTTTCAGGGAGTTAGTACATTGTGATCGTGATTAGCAGTTTCACTTGAATCTGTGCACATCAATTGACAAATAAATTTTCGCATTAGGTGATTATTCAGTTTCACACGTGCTCATCAATTGTACGAGAAAACCTAAATTTGAAATTACAACACTTATACTGTATCCTGGAAGCATAATGAAGCTTAATGGTCCTACTCTTGTGGCTTTCATTATTAAATCTAATCTTTAAGGAGGCTCTACTCGAGGTTCTTCTGTGTGGTTTTTGGTTGAAGGTTCCATTGTTGTCAGTCATTCCTTTAAACAGGAAGAAAGATGATTAACTCCCAATTCCTATTCGCAGGAAGAAAGATGATTGTAGTTAGTCCTAATACTTGTAATGCATTTCTTAGGAAACGTCATTTTTGGCCCATACACATACGAAACACTTAGTTCTACTGGAACCCATGGGAGATTTTCTCCTATGGTAGAGTGCTTGTAGCTTATTCTGTATTTTTTAGGCTGGTTTTTACCTGTTTTGTTCATTACACGCAGTTTACATCTGAAGTAGTATTCTTGTTTAACAAAATCTATTTTGGTTGCCTCTTTGTTTTTTGTTTGCAGCAAGAATTAATTAGAACAGTTGACTTGGGTCCTTTCAAGCACACAGTAGATGATGGGCTTGAGTTGAGGAAAGCAGCTTTTGAGTGTGTGGACACTTTATTAGACAGTTGTCTAGATCAAGTTAATCCATCATCTTTTATTGTTCCTTACCTCAAATCTGGTCTAGATGGTGAGTTCCAACTTTAAATTAGCTTTCCCTTCCCTCCCTCTATCTCTGTCTCTATCTCTCCATGGATGAGGTCTAAGGATGTTCTTTTTTCTATATTTTAGGATTGTGGTTACATTTATGCATAAATACTAACAGATTTTGATATTTTTGTGGCCTTGCAGATCACTATGATGTTAAAATGCCATGTCATCTTATCCTCTCAAAGCTTGCTGATAAGTGCCCCTCTGCCGTATTAGCAGGTAATTGGCCATCTGTGATCTATGCCGAAACTTTAATTCAGAGTTCATCCCATTTATTCTTAATTCTTAACTGGTTTATGTGGCTTTCAGTTTTGGATTCATTGGTAGATCCTCTGCAAAAGACTGTTAGTTTCAGGCCAAAACAGGATGCGGTCAAGCAAGAAGTTGATCGAAATGAAGACATGATTAGGAGCGCCCTTCGTGCAATTGCATCATTGAATCGCATTAGGTATACTCTCTAGACCTGCCTTCAATTAGGAAAATCACTTCATTAGCTAAACTGACCAAAGCTGAAAAACTATTTCAAGCAGCTCTATCAAATCCTCCACTGTTATTAGAACCTGCCAACTGAAAGATGTACTGTATAATTCTTTTTAGTTTTTTGATCAACTTGTTTGCGAAAATGCGAGACTGATAATAATCAGGATTTATTCTCAAGACAATATCAAATTGGAAAAAAAATATTCTTGTATGTATCCTGCCCCAGAATGATTGTCCAGTTTGGACCTTCATTTTTAGTATAAATTGAACCAAACATGAGAATTCAAACAGTACAATGATTATGGGACAGAGGAGTACTTTTGATGCACACATGCTATTTTTAAGGTTAGCAAGTTTTTGTAGGTTTCTGCATTATCTGCTACTGATCAGGTGTTTGTTGGTTGTTTTCAGTGGAGGTGACTGTAGCCACAAATTCAAGAACCTCATGACCGAAATTTCAAAATCTCAACCGCTTTGGGATAAGTATTGTTCGATTAGAAATGAGTGAGAGATGATAATAGCGATGTTTTAGGCTTGGATGAATTTTGAGGAAGATGGTGTTTTTTTTTTTAATTTCCCCTGCAGAACGTCTTGCAGATCAAATTTGGTTGAGATGCTTAGTGGTACTGGGGGGTACTGACCACTACCAAAGTTTCACATGGTTGTAATGAGCTTCCGGGGGAATGGAATTGCAAAATTGATGCTTTCTGTAGGAAAGGCCATAAGGTTGACTTTTGTATAGTGACACCCACAATATTAATGGATGTTTACTCCTTACATTGTTTTATCATGTGGTTTTGCCTTTTGTGTGCTGGTTCTGTTCATTAGTCTTGATGTCGCCTCATGACAGCCATTTGAAATCCAATAATTTGCGTTAGTTCCATCTTAACTTAATAATAACTCTTTCCAAATCTCCGTTACAGAAGTGTAAAAAATTTAAAATCTCTTTAACTCTTGTCGTTTTATGCTCTTGCTGAGTCAAACTGGGGTGAATTTGTTATAGAGAGGAGACCTATAGGTGAATTTAATGAGGAACTGGAGAAAAACAGAGTAAGACCATGAGGAGAATATAATCGTGAAAACTTGAAAGAGAATGTCGAGTTTCATCTGAGTTTCAAAATCTGCAAGATGACTTGGGCAAAGATACAAGACACATATGTTAAATCTGCAAGATGCCTGTTGCTGGTGTAACTAAAGATACAAGACACATGTTGGATATCGATTTCACTATTTCACTAAACACCACAATATAATCTACCTTCTTGATGATATTTCAATTTAAAGCATAGTGGGGAAAACAGAAGCTGTTCCAACTCCTCTAGAAATATATTAACTAATCATCAGCAACCTCAGCGTTGGCACCTTTAAGATGCAGGTGCTTCTCCCTCTTTTGAAAATCCGTCAAACCTTTCCCACTTCCAGTTACTCCAACCTTCCCTTGTGGATCATCTGGAGATTTGAATATACTTTCTCGCTTTCGACCAGAGAAGAAACCAGCCTGACAAAAGAGTACCAAGATTAAATATGGCACAGTAAGATGCTATAAAACAAGCTGCCTAGCCCATAAGCTACTTTACGTCTCAAATGAAAAATTGGTTATAACCAATATACAGATTGATGATCACTGAACTTGCTGGCATGCCGCTAGTAACAAATTCAACCATAAATTACTCATATACCTTCTTAGCACGGCCTTTGGTTGTCTGAAATTGCTGCCAATCATTTTGCCTCTTGTTCTGAGTCATTTCAAGTTGCTCCATTCGCATCTTAGACTTGAAAGAGTGTATCTTTTTGCGCTTAGCAGCTTTCTGTAATGTAATGTACAATTAGCTCCAAGGAGGAAAAGACATTCACCTAATGCACAAGCAAATAGTCACATGTGGAATGATAGACGGAACATCAACAACTAAAGAAAATAATATAAAGTTTGAGACCACGGAAGCAGAAATCGGAAGACCTTGAAACATCATCACTGTATAATTAATTAGGTACTAAATGGCCCTTGATTAGTCCACAAAAGCAATGAAGCTAAATCACAAGAGAATAGGGGTTAACTGAAATGCATTAGAAAAAATAAATGCCACATCAAGCATACCACATCTTCGGGATCATCAGGCTCAATGCGAAGTTTTGCAGGTAAAGTTTTTGACTGAAAGTCAGCAACAGCAGCTTGTGCAATTTTCCTTTTAAGAGCTTCTTTAGTAGCCTGAGCAACTTTCTCTGCCTCCAATAACGGATTTACATCCCCTTCGTTAACTGCTCGAACATTATCTGGATCCACCTAGAGTCACCAGCTGTATATGTTACAAGAAAACCAACCAAAGCAGAAAAGGGGGATTTAATCCCCCTAGAGATGATATCTTTCAAATCTCTAATATGAATATTAAGATGTTTGCTGATACAATTGCTGCTCAGCAGTAATTTAAATTTTAAACTAAAGGAAGATTACATCTGAAGCACTTCCATTAAAAATTATGCCTGACAGAAATTTTGCACTATTGAAATGATTGTAATTAAAATCGTTTCGCTAAGTTCGTTTTTACCAAAGGTGGATCGTACTGGAACCAATATCACTGCTAAAGTACTGCTACAGTTAACTTAACAGGCAAGCAGAGATAGACACAAGCATTCTATAAACAATTGTTGGCTTCAAAACACCACCTAATGTCTCTGAGGCTAACTAGAACATATTCATGGATGCGGAACTTAATCGAACAAATGAAAGGATTTTCATCCTTTTTTTTAAAGGGTTTCAAAATTGGACATCATAAATATGATTTCCGTACCACTAATAATAAACAAAGTATCTAAAACCTTAATGCGCATTCAGATAGATCTGTGCTAATCCATTCATCCTCAACTAATGAAATCATGATCAAGTCTACTCTAATTCTTAAATCACAGGTTCAATATTGGAAGCTTATTAAAAAAAAACTTTCCACAAACATATAATCGCTGTTGGCAGTAACTACAACTGATATCTCATTATTCACTTAACAATTAAATTTAAACCAACATATATGTAAAGATGACAAAAACAGGTCGACGGCAAGAAAAGCAAAATCATAAGCTCCTAGATGATTTGGAAGTGTACGTAAAGAACAGAAAAAAAAAAAAAAATTAAATAGAGAGCACACCTCTTCCTTATTCCCCCATCCATCATATGTAACATAATATCCATTTGGAGTGTGAGCCTCAACTGTTGCATCATACCTGCACACTCAACTAAATCAAGAACAGAAAACTCAACTAAAAAGTAAAGCAACTTTAAAAGAAACTCCACCCCCAAAAAAAAAAAAGTGGTAGCAGAGTTGAAGAGAATACACTAACCATTCACCATCTTCACTCCAAACAGCCTGAACTTTAGAGCCAATGGGAAACTTATTCGAATCAGGTGCAGGTCTTGATTCCTGAATCCAAATAAGGGGGGAACAGATATAGTAGTAAGTTTATTGGCCTGCTGGAAAAACTTTCTTGAGATTAATAAAAATACAAAGGTTCTTGCTGCTAAGAAGTGTTGCCCCTCAGTAGAATATATCTTGTTTTAATTAAAATATAATTATGAGCGATAGCAATTTCATGTAGCCAAACAGTTCTACTTAACAGAAAAACAGTGATAATCTGGAAGATACATTCCTTTAATTAATAAACATAAATACAATATTAGTAACAGAAACAAAGACTGAACACAGAAGACATTAAGAAAATTGTTCATTAGAAAATTCTCTCAACCAGGTGATGCAAAGAAAAATATGCCAACAGTCAAATCAAAAGCAAAAACCGACTCCAGAAGACGTCCTTGACGCCATAGAAAAATTATAAATACAACTCCAATTCAAAATTTGAATTCTCACAACATATTAGTAAAGGATGTACCTTAGAGAAATTTCCAGCGGGGCTTAAGCTAGATGACAGGTCACCACTGGTCCCAGCAGCCAATCCTGCATTTTCATTTTGTTTTGCGGTGGCTAGAAGCTCTTCAGTCAAAGATATCACCTGCAAGCCAAACAACTTAGCAAAACCCAAGCTCAGAATTAACCGTATCACTTAAGAGTCAAATAAATTTCAGGTGTTGTTCTTAAATTTCAAACTTAGAATCTGACATCTTAAATCACATGAAAGTAGTGGCTCGGCCATCAGGACTCATAGCAAACCTGCAATAAAAATGAAGACAAAAAATGATGGGCATCTTGATAAGGTCTCTAGCTCCAAAGTTCGCAAAAATCTCACAATTCTTACTCACCTCAGAAATGGTTACTTTGGAAAGTTCATACTAGTGTCAATACAGTACATAGAAAATAGAGGCTCTCTCTCACACAAAATAGACTTTTGCCAATAAGCACTATACTTATAAAGAAACTATAAACACATTGATAATCTTCCAATACAGGCATAGCATCTCAAAACAAATGATCATATGTCCATTACGCTTTTGCCATAACAGCTATATAGTAAGAGAACAAAGGAGAGATATACAAAAAAAAAAAAAAAGAAAAGGGATGTTGACTACAAAGGGAGAAAAAAATAGTAACCTCCACAAGCTCCTTCTCCATGTCCAAATACTCAGCATTTCCAGGCTCATCATGCAACAAGCTGCGGACCTGGCAGCAGGAAAAAAAGACAGATAATAAGATATTCTATTAAAATCTACTCATACTGGACCTTTCAGGCATTGCATACTTAATATTGCTGATGAACATAAAACACCAATGATAAGAACACACACTAATTACTTAGAGAAGTCTAAATCATAAGAAAATACTAGAACAGCATAACAATAGTATGATGATCAAAAAAGTACAAATAAAATTTCAAATTTCACTGCATCACAAGACTCATACCCATTCCTTTTCGACAATTCACAAACCGAAATAAAAAATTTAAGATAAAACTTCATCAATCAAAAAGATAGATATGGTGATAAGGTTAAAGTAAAGAAATCCGAGTTCACAGACATGCTCAGAAACTTAAACAATACAAACAACTAATCGACCAAAATAAAATTCAAAAAAAAAAAATAACATCAGAATTAAAACTCCGGCAAAAAATTGTTAATACTACTTGAAAAAGAACAAGCTGAAAGAGATAAATAGAAAAAAAAAAAAAAAGATTCCATAGGCACCTGTTGGAGCTGTTCTCTGTACGTAGAGAGATTCGAAGCGAGCTCTTCCACGCTAACTTCTTCATTACCGTCCTCCATTTATTGATTGACACAAAAAAAAATTTGGGGAAATTCAAATTTAATAATCAGAATTGAATTCAGTATAAAATACGCCTAGGTTATTGAATTCCCCTAAAAACAAAATTAACAAAATTTCCCCCAAAATTTGAAGCAAACCCTTTTGCTGGTGGTAAGTAAACAATGGTCAAAGGAGACGAGGGCTCTCTTTCAACTGGATTCTGTCCGGCGGAAGAAAGATAGAATTAATCTCAATTTACTGAGAGATCCCTATAATTTTGGAAACCTTGCTGATTTAGTACCTCATTATATATTACGACTGTTTTCACAGAAATCAAGGCCCAATTGCGAAAGCGTTAGTAGGCCCATTTCATTTTGAATTCTGTTAGCCCAATTAATACACGTCTATTGCGAGAAAGAGTTATTAGCTCAATTTCTTTTTGAAGTCTATTAGCCCATTTAATGCGTATACATATCGTGGCTGTTTAAGATGAGAATCATTTGCATTACCTTCAGTCTTAGCGCATGTTTGATAAAATTAAGTTTAATACTAAATTAAAAATGCTAAAATCATTAAGCAGTTACGAAATAAGTAATAAAATAATTTTAATTCCTTATATTTTGTACTGCTGTTTCAAAACTACTTAATTCAATAAAAGGTTCATTTTTTGTACCAAACAAGCTGAAATGGTAAAATATACTTAATCAAATAATTTTAAGTATTAAGAGGGATTATCAAACATGCCCTTAGCCTCCGTAATTTCTATGCATACAGTATTGGGCTTCATGGTCGTAGTAATGTTTTTTTGACACGGTGTGCGTAATGTTTTTGTTCCTTCCATTAAAATAGTTTACATTATAAATTTCTATATGCAACAAGAAATTATTATATCCTGGTTTATGTTAAAAACTAATTAAACAATAAATTATCAAAAAAAAAAAATTATCTAGATCAATGGTAATCATCAATTGTGTTCCAAAATATATTGTTCCTTACAATCAACACTCACTAAAAACGTAAAAACAACTATTTAAGGTTGACTTTCTAGTTTCATGAAATTGGTTCAACCCCACCTAATAATTAGTGTGTTTGTATAAGCAGCCAATAGTCTCCCTTGATTTCAAAATATATTCCACCAAGACTGATTATTTTAGGGTTTTCAGCTTTTCGGAAAAGTATATGAACAATACCTCCTACCTCGTAGATAAACACTGAAATCAATTCACTCTATTGTAGAGGAAACTTGTTAAAAGTAAGCGGACATCGCTGCCATACAACGACTACAATTGAGTTATGAGAGGGTACCAAGATGCAAAGACATGAGCTATAACTTTCTGTGGTGCCGGCCTGAACAACGAATGAATCTTGCAAAAGTAGGATATATATGATTAAACTTTAAAATTCGGTAGACATTAGTCAGATATATACCGTTGTAATTCTCTAAAAAAAAATAAATATTTGCATATATATATGTGTGTGTGTGTGTGTGTGTGTGTGTGTGTAAATGATCAAATTAATATTAAGAGGTAGATCTATATGATGCATGTGGAAGGTTTTGATGACGAATGGAAAAAAAAAGCGCACATTGCATGGAGAGGGGGCCATGCCACTCTTTTAGCAAACAATTTGATGAGCATTGAGGAAAGTGGTGTTAAATAACAAAGTGTTAGAAATTTTGGAAAAAGTCTCAAAAATACTCGATCCCATAGTGTGGGGGGGGGGGCCTGGCCTTTTCCTCCAACATCACAACTTACATGTTTCAGACATGTCCCTATAAGTAGAAAGCTATGTGTAGAGCTAAGTTGCACCCAATAATAATGTTGCTATGTACGTAAGATAGATTTTGCTAAAATTGAATCATCTTGTTTTCTCTTACGTCCCTTCACTTTTCCCCCTTTTGACTTTCAGGGTACAGCTCTCATTGTGTTTTCGTCAACAGCACTTGTATGTTTGCATGTAATCGTGGGTTAGGTTTTGTGTATCATGACTGGCTCTCAGAGTGCCGGGAGAGATGAGATCTTCTGTTCCGACTTCTGTGTGTATATTAATATTATACATTTTGTTACTGAATCAGTGTTACTTTGATTACTAATTAAAAGCAAGCATATAATTACATGTATATATATAAGTCACACTTGAAACTTTCGGAAATTTATTCAAGAAAAGTAATAATTACAATATAATAAGTGAAACGGATGATCTGATTCTAATATGGGGAGGGGGGACCTTGGCTTTTCGTCCAAGTAACAAAGAACAAAAAGGTACCAGCCACCATGGGCTACCACTTGTTTCATGCATGTTCTTTTCTTTTTCCCTTCCCCATCCAAATCAGGAGAACCAATTATAATGGCTAGCTCTCTCACTCGATTATTCTCCAAGGAAATCAATTGACGTACTAATGCAGAATTATTCTTTGGAGTTTCGCCTAATATCCGCCTGCTAGAACTACTACTACTACACACACTTATCTTGGCCCTTTATTGTTATGTTATTTTCAGTTGAAATCGTAAATTAGATGATAACCAGTGTAATAGAAGAATATTTATTACTTTGCCAAAAAACACATACGCTTGAACATTTTGTTGATTTATTTCGAGGATTTATATGATGATTACATTACATCATGTTTCTAGATTTTATCTCACTGACAGACAAATCACAATCACACAAATTGGAGGATTGACTTTTTTGTTAGATTATATATATAGTTGGATGTGTATGACGAAAAAGTTTTCAAGAAATAGATTGTGTATACCATGAATTTAAGATTCGTATTTCTCTTTCTCGATGAAATTCGCGATCTCTTATTATTGTTGTATCAATGAGATTACAAATGGTGAACCAACAACCGTAATTATAAAACTAGTAATCTAACAAATTCTTAAAATAAAACAACACCATTCATATCATATGAAGCCCATTTCTTGTGGGTTAATTAAATTGAAACCTTAATTAATTTTTACAGATATTTCAATAACACAACCCTCCTCTATGGGCACTATTTCCTTCTTTTCTTATTTTCCAATAGGCTTTTTTTTTTTTTTTAATAATTCCTTCCTGCCTCATACGAATAGGCTTAATTTGAGCATTTCCAATCAAGGAATGCTATCATCGCCAGCAATTTTTCTAGAGTTAAAACTACCAAAATGGCGTAAATCTTGGGCATTGGAATCATTATTCTGTAATAATTTGCTTCCTCCTGATGAACTGCCTTGAGAATTCCATCTAGCCCAAAAGAGATAATTGAGGAAGTTGATGAAGCTTAGAACTGCCAGCATCCAATAGAAATAATCCAATCTGTCCTTGTTGAGATTATTGTCACTCAGCCAGCCACCCTTTGATGAATGTGAAGTGATCTTGTTTACCAAAGAAACAAGAACTGAACTGAGGTAAAAACCAAATGAATATGAGCAGTAAGTAATGGCAGTTAAAAATGCTTGCATCCCTCTCAGTGATTGCTTGTAGAAGAACTCAATCAGCCCAACTGCTGTAAACATTTCCGAAACCCCAAATATCAGAAACTGTGGAGTAATCCAGAAAATGGAAATGATCTCATTTGAGTTCACAGCAGCATCTCTTCTCTTCTTCTCCATCAATGCAGCAGCCACCATTGAAAATGTTGACAGGAATAGCCCGAACCCGATTCGCCGGAGCGGGGAAACACCCGATTCGTGCCCGGTGATTCTTCTTGCAAAAGGGACGAAGCAGGAGTCATAGAGAGGGACTATGAAGATTAGCATTATGTAAGGGATTGCTTGAAGAGAAGCAGGAGGGATATGGAAGTTTTTGGTTAGTTTTGTGTTCATAGTGCTTCCTTGTTGGACTGAAAAGGTTTGTAGTTGTGCTAGGATTGTGTTGAATATGATTGTGCATGCAAAGATTGGGAGGACTGAAATCAGTAGCTTCACTTGCTCAACTTGGTTCACTGTGCATAGCCTCCATGGACTTTCCTTTCTATTGTTATTACCATCTTGATCAATCTTGATACATGCTTTGTCCAAAAACCTGTATAGAAATCAGATGCGATTTCACTGATGAGATACGATTAATATTAAAAAAAGTATCAATATTAAAAAAAGTAAAAAAAAAAAATCATATGAATAGTTTAATTTGTTAAATTGTTTTAAATTATACGTGTATATATATATATATATATATTTGTATTTGATATTATTTAATTTTTGAAAACAGAATTATTATTATGTGACGAAAGTGCGAATCCTTAAATGGAGAATATAAAATGAAGAAGATAAAGAAATAGGGACCTGAATCTTTGGGTATGATGAAGATCGCCCATATTTTCAGAGATTGGGATGATATTGATGCTGGCAGGGAGTTTTGTGTGGCTCCCATGAAGCATCTTTGGATCAGAAGGACATACTTGCTTTCTTTTGAAAAATGCAGCCACAATTACCTGAGATAAAATTGATTCATATTAATTACAACAACATTAAATTAATCAAAGGGAAAACAGAAAGAAAGGAGATGTCAATTTTTCCGACACAAAGGAAATGTTGGGTTATGAAATGGCAAATTCAATGATGGCTTTTCTTTCTTCCTAGAAACTTGAATAAGTGATCAAATCACTAACATTTTACTACATTGCTTTAGTTAATTTTTTATTGGAAGCTCAAGAAAACAACAATATTCAAGTTCCACTACACATTAAAAAACAGTTAATACGTGATCTATTTAATGTACAAGATTCCACCTAATTATTTTATTTGGTTAGTTCAAAGATCACCAAACGAAAGATGTAAGGAAAAAAGAAAACATTCAAAAAGTGAGTTCAATTTGTTCATAAAAAGCTATAAATGTCATTATCAGAGGGAGACATGCAGGCTTTTGAAATGACATAAAATACATAATGGAGGGTGGACAATATTGAGTAGAGTTGTAATGATCAATTAGGCTTTGTTGTGAGTTTATTTTGTGTTTTGTATTTTTGACTCAACGTTTAACATATTGAAAACCTTAAAGAAAAAACATGAATTCTTACTTGTGCTATAGGAGTGAAAATGCTTCCTTGAGGAGGCTTATTCCTATAAAGGAGTGTGCCACAAACCAAGCTGATCAATCCCATTGCCATAGAAGCAGCAGAAACACCAAACCCAATGTCCATTCCAGAATGTGTTTGGACATAAACTAACACAGTCAAAGCAATGAGTTCACCCATGGAGAAAGAAAAATAGGCAGCATTGAAGTATCTTGACAGCTTGTTGGATTCCTTTGGGTTTTCTTTGCTGAATTGGTCAGCGCCATGAGCAATCATGTTAGGCTTCACACAACCACTCCCTAATGCCACCAAATAGAGCGCCATGAAAAAAATTAAGGATTTGAATCCCTTTGCCTCTTCACATTTGTCACCATCAATCAACATGTTACATTTTGGAGGCTTTAATTGGGGGATGTGGGCTTGGACTGATAATAATATGAAACCCTTCGATAAAAACAAACATAAACTCAATTATCAACATTTCCTTAATCAGTTTAAACAAATCAAAGATTCTCCAAACTTGATTTGATTAAAAACAATTATCATGAACTAATGAAGAAATAAAAAAGTGGTTGCATGTACATGTACTATAAACATGCACATGCAAACATATATAATTGGATCGATTAAGACAAAACTTACATATATATGTATTATATATATATATATATATATATATATATATATGATGTAAGTCAGTTATTGTAGTTGTCAATATCTGAGAAAGGATAGGACAAGGGTGTGCTATGCACATCATTTTCTTGATGTACCATACTTTGGTCAATGAGCAACACTTATTAATCAAAAGAACCATGCATTTTTACACTTGTACACAATAATAAGCCTTAGAAAATGTGTATTTTGCCAAAGATCTCCAACTCTCTCAATAACTCTTATTCATAATATGATACAATCGTAACGTTTATATTTATCTGGTAATAATGAAAGTAACCCTTATGATAAATTAATCACACCCACCAAAATATACAAAAGGCTATTGGCTTTCCATCATGAAGCATACTGAGAGAGGGGGAGAGAGAGAGAGTGAATGGAGAGAAGGGACCAACAAGGCAATAACTATCTTAGCTAGAAGAGAAAAAGAGAGAAGAATATCATCAAATTAGCTATAGAAAAGAGAGAAGAAGGGGAAGAATTACCGAAAGCTCAACAAAGCCAAAAATGAGCATGGTCCAAAAGCATCCAAGATAAGAGTCGGAGAGGTATCCTCCAAGCAGCGCAAGAATGAAGACCGTCCCAACAAAGTTGGTCACTATGTTTGCTGATTTCGACAGTGAGAAATGCATCTCATTTATCAAGTACGTTATCAGGTTGTTCCCAACTGCCGCTATCGCCATTATCTCAAATCCTTGTAACCCTGCACGGAAATTTATTCTCCATTTAAAAACAAATTAAATGCATCAAAAATAATATTCAATCATACACACCTTCTCCATATGATAGTTAATATACCAAAAAAATAAATAAATAAAGAATGAGGAGGACTGCAAAATCAAAACATGGCAACAAAAGGCCACCCACACACACACACACACACACAAAGATTGAGAACATGCAATCATTTCAAGTTTTCTGAAATTATGGAATAACACAATAAACCCAACTCCTAAAACAAAGCTATGGACAAATTTAGCACAGAATTGAAAGCACTCCTTTTTTTATATATCAGGATTCTGAAAATCCCTCAAAAAACAAATCCCCCACACACACACACACAGTAGCTGATGAGATTGATACAGAAGAAGATATATATATATGGTGATATTAATGTACCAAGCACAAAGGCAGCAGCAGCCATTCCACCATGCTTGTTCGGTTGTGAAGGTCTGCCCCTCCAGTCAACCGTCTGCATCTCTTCACTTCTTACGTTACTGTTATGATTTTGGTGCTGATGATGATGATCTCCTTTCTCCATATCCATGGCAGAAAGAAATTAAACAAGTCACCCCTTTTTGATTTCTAACACTTGTGAGATAACAGAATATATGTAAGATTAAACAGCTGGCTGTATCAACTTTTTTTAGTCTCTTTGGGAAAGACTCTTTTTTTGTGTGTGTGCTTAGAATGAGTTTCACCAATTTATAAGGAGAATCAAATTGGTGTGAGGCGTGTAGAGAGATTTTATTATCTCTTTGTTGTTATGGGAATATTGTTGGAAGGACCATTGGGATATCCTACCTTTTATATACAATACTTACACCTACCTCCCTATTGGTGCTTTCTTTCTTTTTTCTTTCTTTTTTTTTTTTTTTTTGGTGGGGATTGTGGTAAGCACATACTATATTATGATATTTTCATGGGTTATGTAAGTTTAACAATTTAACATTGACGTACATTACATATCTCGTTAGAGTATCTGCATAGATAAATAATTATTGAGAGATTTATTTTCAAGATATATAACTAATTCAATTGTGTCGAAACGGATCAGTTTGGGTGTGTGATATGTGTCTGTTTAAAATTATTTTATAGTTTTTGTGATTAAAGAAAAGATGTATCATATGTGGTACCATCTAGTTAATAGGTAAGTGGTTTGAATTCAACAAATTTATGTAGGTGCCAATATTGAAATTTAATTTTTTGGTAAGTGGTTTATAAATTTTCATGAGCCCAGTTAATTATTACCCGCAGCAAACCACTATATTTTTTATTTTCTTTTCTAAATTTGATTTTCACGTATCTCATTTACAACGTGTACTTAGCTCTAAATTCATAACCAAAAACAAAATTCAACTTCCTGCAATTTGACTTGTTGAGAAAAAAGAAAGATTGAAAACTAGGAGCAAATGACATGGCCACAAATGTCTTATCATTCTCCAACAATTATTAACCTATGGGCTATATATTTGTTGTGGGGGGAAAAAATAAAAAGGAAGAAGAAGGGAAAAAGATAAAAGGAGGCGCAACTAAAGGGAATGCTAATGTTCAACCTTCCATATTGGAAGACATGTTGGCTTAATTTTTTTATTTTTTCTTATGCTCCATAGTTCACATTATAGTGAGTCGATCGGTCCAGTACAGTAGTGCCACTAAGTATAATTGTTTTAGCTCAAAAACTCTCAAATAGGCATAAATTATTTGGTAATCAATCTGTGATATTCAATTTTTGTGTACACAATGTCTCATATTTCAGAAAGAAAATAAGAGTTAATCAATCTCTTTCGAGCCCTAATTCGATAATTAGTGATTTCAATCCCATTGATCATGGCACTTCTTCTTCAGCTTTTGCTTATTGATTCCGCAGTACAATATTATATATTTCGTCTGATGCCTCAAAATAAGAATGATATTTATTTATTAAGTTATTTTAATATCACAAATAAGAGTTTTACTTCAAGACATATATAAAGGGTTTCAGTTATTTATCTCTTAGAATGTAGTAGAAGACGATTACCCTTTTGATCAACTATGGTGATGATAATGTATGTTAGAAATTTAGAGCAGAAAGACAATAGAACCAAAGTCAAAAAGTTTGTCCGCTGTGAAGACCATCCTATGAATTATTACTGCCAATTACATCGGTATATTGACCAATTACATTAGTCCGAAGATTAACAAATCAGAATCAAAAGCAGCAAAGCCGACCATATCTTCATTCCCGAAATGATTAGACAATTTGAATTTTCATTTTCAGTTCATTATATTAAAAGTGAATTCTCAAATTAAACAACAATTTTAAGACAGAGAGAATAATTTTTTAAAATTTATGTTTTTTTCAATAACCGTAAAGATTAACACGTACATACGTGAATGATCCTATAATTAATACTCTTAACTAAGTTCTTCCCCACCAAAAGAAGAAAGAAGAAGAAACTATACTAGTAAATTACTAACGAAATAGGTAAATAAAGAAAAATTTGAATGTAATTCATTTGACTACAATTTCTATCAGCTATGGAAAGTAGAGAGTCAACGCTTGGTTGGTATAAACCTTTACAGCATATGGCTGGTTATTTTCTTTCTCGTCTACGTGTTTTCCAAGTACCCAGAAACGGGATAAGGCCTTTTGTTTTCCTTCCTTTTGACCAAGAAAACAATAATCGAAAGAAAAAGGGCGTTGAATATAAGAGAATACGTGTGGGGGAGAAAGAGAGATGACAGAAGAAAGGCTTTCTGCAAAAAATTTCAAGCATCATTATTTCAAAATTAAAAATAGTTGGTTATTTTATTTTTAGAGTATATATTTTATTACGCATGTGAATGTGCACGTTTGGAAGTGGCTGATGCAGCAACCCAAACACAATCCCCCCTTCCCTATCCATATCCAATTGGATAAGATGGCTATAAAATTTAATTTCATGTTCATATATACATACATTCATATGGTTTGTTTGGAAAATTTTTTTTTTTTTTCATTTTCTGAGTATATATATTGTTGCACACTATTTGGATGGAGCTCCCAACAATTTCAAATTTATATTACACATAATTTGACACTCTCAAAAATATGAAATGAGAAAATTACAAAAAGAAAAATTCTGAACTTGTGTTTTTTTTTTTGTTACAGAAAGAGAGGCAACAAGCCTAGTTTCAACTTAGCACATTTCTATGATATACAACACTTACTATATCAAGCTTCAACCACGGTCTGACGTCTGACAGGGGGTCATTAAATCTCTGTAGTTCGCCCGGTCCTTGAGCTGCTAATGAAGCCATATAATAAGTCACGAAATTCGTCTCCCGAAACACATGTTTAAGCTCCACAACCCATTTTCTCTTCAGCAAATCACGAATTTCATAAACGATACTAACATTAAGGCCAGCATTAACTCGTGGTTTTAATTTTTAACACATTCGAACTTGAGATCTCTTACATAACTCTATGCACTTTGATGATCACTAAAACATGTGAATGCTAGTTATTAATTACTAGAATACTCGTGATCTATTTGGAAAAAATTTTCACATGTGACTGACGAAGAATAACACAATCAGGATGCAGTCTTAGAAAATGATAATATATTTGACATTATTTTATTAAGTACTCCCTCCATTTTGAAATATATATTGTTTTAGAACTTAGTGATTTTTTTTTAAATATATGTCGTTTTCACATATCTAAGCATATTTGACCACTTTTTACCAATATTATCCTTGCATTGGAAATGAAACATTATTTATAATGAGTCTCTATTGGTTTGTGATGAATTATATAGACAATAAATAAAGGTATTTTTGTATTTTAACTACATTAATTAATGTTTTCTTAGTTTTTATCATTTTTCTAGAAAGACATATAAAAAAAATAGAGGAAGTATTTGATAAAGTCACACTTATCCTGGCAATCATTTTCTGAATTAATTTAATTTGTAGTATATACACATAACTTTCAGTGCTTAAGATTTCCAGGACGTCAACAATCAACATTCGACCATAGGATATGTTTTCCCAAGCTCCTTTTAATTTCACAATATTCAAAACGTGTTCACCTTTTTCTTCCACTTCTTTCTTCTAGTTTTTTTTTTTTTTGGTTCAAAATGATTATTTTATTTGAATTTCTAATTTTATTAGTTCAATTTATATGAGAAAAAGAAAATCTAATCTAGATAATCATTTAAAACTAAAAATTATACATCTTATAAATAACGTTTAAAAGAATAATCTACGTACATCACCTAAACAAATAAAATAATAAATAATCTAAACTGAATAACCTAAGTACATCATAAACTGAATAATCATAAATAAAAAGGAAAAGAATAACCTACGTACATCACCTAAACTGAATATACGGTTCCAATTGTTGTGTCAAATCACATTATGAATGCTTAACGAAAATAGTTATAGACTACTTTTTCAGTTTAATTCTAATACTCTGACCCTCGTGTAAAGAGGCCTCAATTGCTAAGGGATTATGAGAAGAACGAAGAGATCAAAGGAAAAGCGGCTTAATCTCTTGCCGTTGTTTTTGATATTAGGGTAGGTTATATACAGTAAACTACGTATCAATCAATCCCTAGAATTACGGTATACAAAACCCTAACTAAGGTAAATTATAACAATTACAAAGATAACACACATATTTACTATATATACATCGTAATACCCCCCTCAAGTCGGAGCATGCAGGTTCCGAATGCCCAACTTGGCAAGAAAATACTCAAACTGGGTTTTACCCAGAGCCTTCGTGAAAATGTCCGCCAACTGAACATGAGTAGAGACATAACTCGGAAGAATGGTACCCTTTAAGACTTCATCTCGTAAAAAATGACAGTCAACCTCAATATGTTTCGTGCGTTCATGAAAGACCGGGTTCGCGGCAATATGTAAAGCACGACTATCACAAGATAGCCGAATAGGATGAGAATGTGCAACACCAAGAAAATGCAATAAACCCTTCACCACTTCAACTCACAAACAAGAGCGGCCATAGAGCGATACTCGCCTCAGCAGACGAGCGAGCAACCGTCTGTTGTTTCTTCGTTTCCAAGAGATTGGGACCGACCAAGCCGAACAAACCAGCCAAGAAGAGAACGGCGAGTCAACGGACAACTAGCCCGGTCGAGAATCGCACCAGCCCGGATAAGGTAAGTCCGATCGCCCGAAGAAGAATACCTGGCCTGGATTACCCTTCAGAAACCGCACAACGCGAAGAGCAGCGTCCCAATGAGCCTGCATAGGTTTCTGCATGAACTGAGCAAGAGTATGAACACTATAGGACAATTCCGGACGAGCGATAGCCAGATAGATCAAGCGACCCACCAAACGCCGATAACGTTCAGGATCGGAAAGAGGAGCCTCAGCAACCGTCGAAAGCTGGTGATTCTGTTCCATCGGAAAATCAGCGGGCTTAGATCCCAATAAGCCAACCTCAGAAATGATATCTAAGGTGTATTTACGCTGACACAGAAAAATGCCAGTAGAGTTGCGAGCTACTTCAATACCCAAGAAGTATTTGAGAACACCCAAATCCTTCATATGAAAACATCGGCTCAAATAATCCTTAAAGGACTGAATGGCAGAGCTATTATTGCCGGAAATAATCAGGTCATCAACATATACCAAAACTGTCAGCTGAGTGGTGCCACGACACAAAACAAACAGAGAGTAGTCAGAGGCCGACTGTGAAAAACCATACCGGCGTAAGGCACTGGCCAATTTGGCAAACCAACAGCGAGGAGCTTGCCGAAGACCGTAAAGAGAGCGACGAAGACGACAAACAGATCCCGGTGCAGGAGCCTGAAAACCAGGAGGCAGCTTCATGTAAACCTCCTCTTCTAAATCACCATGAAGAAAGGCGTTATGGACATCCATCTGATGAAGCTCCCAGCCTTTAGAAGCAGCGACGGTGAGCAATGTACGAACAGTCACCATTTTAGCAACCGGAGCGAAGGTCTCATTATAATCCAGGCCTTCAATCTGATTGTTGCCTAAAATCACCAAGCGAGCTTTATAGCGTTCCACAGAGCCATCAGAGTGGTACTTGATTTTGAACACCCACTTGCAACCGATAGCCCGTTTGCCAGGAGGAAGAGAAGTAATGGACCATGTGTCATTCTTTTCCAAAGCCTGTATCTCTTGGCGCATAGCCACTTGCCATCAAACGTCCCGAACAGCCTCAGAAAAAGTACGAGGCTCAATTCCTGCAGAGACGCTAGCCAAAAATGCACGATGATGTGGGGAAAAAGAATCACAGGTGACATAATTGTGTATAGGATAGGACGCATCTGAGGAAACTGAAGCAGCGGAAGTGGCAGGAGAGGGGCTTATAACAGTGTGTGCCGTAAAATCTCGCAGGCGAACAGAACGCTGTTTGAGACGATGCCCAGGGCCCAATAGTTCTTCCTGTTGTGTATGGGAAGGACCCCCCCTGTCTTGGGAGGCAGGTTCAAAAGAAGCAGATGTGCCAGTGTCCGGAGAAACAAGAGGAACGGACGGAGAAACCGGGACAGAAGTAGGCTCAATAACAGAATCAGGAGAATCATCATCCAAAAATACAGGTGAAGAAGCAAGCAATAGAGAAGACGAACCAGGCAAGTCAGGCGACATAGATGGAAACTCCGATTCAAAGAAAATAACATCTCGAGAAACAAAAAATTCACCAGTTTCTAAATCATAGACACGCCAACCCTTTTGGCCATAAGGATATCCCACAAACACACATCGCCTACTGTGACTAGAAAACTTATCACCGCTACGATTCTGTTGATGCGCAAAGCAAAGGCAACCAAACACTCGTAAATGAGCCAGAGAAGGAGGCTTGTCATACAAAAAATCACATGGGGTTTTTCCATTTAAGACACTCGAGGGAGTACGATTAATTAAATAGGCAGCAGCTAAGACACATTCGCCCCAAAATTCAATGGGCAATCGAGCCTGAAACCGTAATGCACGCGCCACATTCAAAATATGTCTATGTTTAAGTTCTACACGGCCATTCTGCTGGGGGATCCCAACACAAGACGTCTCATGCAAAATGCCATGATGAAGAAAGTAATCAGTCAAACACATAAATTCGGTACCATTGTCACTACGAACGCGTGTAACCAATTTTCCATATTGACGTTCCACCATAGTAAAAAATTGACGAAGCTTTAAAGAAACTTCCTTTTTATCATGCAACAAATAAATCCAGGTGGCACGGGAAAAATCATCAACAATTGTCAAAAAATACCGAGCACCCGAAAATGAGGGAACCCGATATGGACCCCACAAGTCACAATGAATTAACTGAAAAATCTCAACAGTCTTAGTCCTACTAACAGGAAAGGAAGATCGAGACTGTTTGGCCCTAAAACACACATCACAGGCCTTATTATGAAAATGACTAAAATCCGAGGGAGAGCCGACATTAGGAAGTGAAGCCAAAACCTTAAAGGAGGGATGGCCAAGACGTTGATGCCATAACTCGAGTGAAGAAACCCTAGGTGTTGTAGCAGCAGCGAGACTTTCCACATCCCGGAAAAAGTAAAGCACCTCTCTTTGCTCACCCGCTCCAATCAGCATCCTCGAAGTGAGGTCCTGTATAACACAAAAATGAGAGGTAAAGTGAGCAATAGAGCCAGTATCACGCAACAGTTGAGAAACCGAGATAAGATGACATGTCAAACTCGGAACAAACAGTACATTCTGCAAAGTGACTTTAGCACTAAGAACCACAGTGCCGGCTTTGTTAGCCCAAGTATAATGACCATTCGGTAATTGGACAGAAATGCCAGGTATATCACAAATAGTCGCAAAATAATCAAGAGAACCTGTCATGTGACGCGAGGCACCCGAATCATACATCCAATTTTCACAAATACGCTTACCAGACAAAGATGAACCCGATGGAGATTTGGCCGAGTTCAATAAAGAGAGAAGCGTATTCCACTGGTCGGCATTAAGTCCGGTCACAGCAGAACCGACGCCATCACCGCCGGAAGGTAATAACACATTGTGGGCAGCCGCGGAAGGCTGATTTGGAACTCCGGAAACGGTCCCAAGTTGTGGAGAGTTGCCACGGCCAGCACTCGGATTATTTCGCCCACGGCCGCGTCCGCCGCCACGACCACGAGAGGACCAGCCGGGAGGAAAACCAATCAACCGGTAACATGTGCTGACATCGTGATTAGGACGATTGCAATTGGTGCAAAATAACGCACCACTGGAAGCAGCCGGCGCCGGAGAAGCCCCACGATTTAGAGAACTAGAGCCGACAACCGCTGCCCGGGCCACCACGTCAACAGCAGGAACCGGCGGAACCGGCGTCGAAACTGCAAAAGCCATGGTTTCCGGCAGAGGCTCCTTGGCGGCGGTCATGGAGTGCTGGCGTTCTCGCGGATGATGGTGGCATAGGCTTTGCTCAGTCGGGGAAGCGGATCTTGAGCAAGAATCTGAGACCGGGCGGCGGAATAGAGGCTGTCATCAAGGCCGAGAAGAAACTGATGGAGTTTTTCTTCTTCCACCTTCTTCTCTGCCGCCGCCGAGAGATTACAAGAGCAGCCGCCACAGTACACGCCGGAAGGAATCATAGGATGCTAACTCCTCCCGGATCATCTTGAGCCGGCCATAGTAAGCCATAACATCATCCCTTTCGCCGGCGGTGAGCAAGATCGACTTAAGCTGCTGAATCCGGGGCCATTAACAATGGAGAGACGTTCTGGATGTCCACCACAAATCACGAACAATCTCGGTGTGAGAAATCGTCGAGCGAAGAGCGAGGTTCAATTGTGTTTAAAATCCAGGAGACCAAGAGAGAATTAATCGGCCCCAGTCTTGGCATCCGGCGATGAATCCGCGGTGAGTGAGTGATCCGTCAACAAACCCAAATTTCTTTCGTGCACGAAGGGCGGTAGTGATGGCTTTGGACCATTCGACGTAGTTGCTTTTACCACGAAGCCGAACGGTGGTGATCACGGTCTGGAGAAGTCATTCGGCGAGAGATCAAATGGAGAGATGGTACGGCGGCGGACGACCAAGTCACCACCGTCGGTGGCCGGTTGCTTGTCACGGGACGGTGAGAACGTCGGTGTTGGTCATGATCCGCCGGGAAAAGAAACAAGCAGCAGCAAGCAACAGGAAGATTAGAAAAATCCTGCGATTGATACCATGAGAAGAACGAAGAGATCAAAGGAAAAGCGGCTTAATCTCTTGCCGTTGTTTTTGATATTAGGGTAGGTTATATACAGTAAACTACGTATCAATCAATCCCTAGAATTACGGTATACAAAACCCTAACTAAGGTAAATTACAACAATTACAAAGATAACACACATATTTACTATATATACATCGTAATAGATTATTATTGCTATTTGGTAAACCAGGAAAAAAAAAAAAAAAACCCAAACTTTAGATTTATTTTTTTTTCTCCTTTCAGTTTTCTTCCGACACTGCTACACATCCCGGCATCCGCCGCCGCCGCTGCACCAACTATAAGGTGGGGAATGAGGAAAAATACTTTCACACAATAATATATACTTTCTCTGTCTCAAAATTACTGTCCAGTTTGAGATTTCACTTTTAGTACAATTTGAACTAAAAATGAAAATCCATACTGGACAATAATTATGGGACGGAGGGAGTATATAATTATTTATGGATGAAGTTGATTTCTTAAAAAAAACCCAAACATCCAGTGGCATATATAATACCATTGACACAAAGTCAATATCAATCAATAACCATATGCCATGTACATTTGGCAAAATCTATGTATCTTCGCTTCTATACGATGTAAATCTTTTTTAAAAAGAATAAAATCAAGTGAAAGGAAGGGAAAAAGAAAAAAAATCCAAGAACGCATATGCACTATATAGTGGATTGCGAAGAAGATCATTTACATGCAATAAATCAACTTAAATTAAACTATCCAAGTTGAGCGTCAATAAAAGTTTGAAAATTTTGTTCAGTTTTTGTAACGTGATCAAATTCTGACACCAACACAATATAAAGTGTACTAAACAAGTTTATGTGGTTATGTATAGCTCTTCATCTTCGTGTGCATGTTACAATACTCCTTTCGGTTCTTAATATAAAGCATTCTGATTTATCCTAACTTTCACTTAGTATGTATTTTTTATTGAAATAAAAACCTTAAAAATAGATTTTCACATTCGTTGTGTTCTCTTGATTGTTAAGAAATATTTTTAAGATTTTTTTGTCAATAAAAAATATACACAAGATGAAATTTAGGATAAATCAAAATGTCTTATATTAAGAACCGAAGGAAGTAAGTCTTTTTAATTTATAACTCACACTCGCTATTCTTCCCATTTTTTCGTCATTCCAATTATCCCTTTTACCCTATTAAAGCAGAATACAGGATGTTGATGTGGCAACTTCTTATTAAAAATTTTTGGCTCCAAATGCACTATATTACATTAACCATTCTGCCACGTGTCATCCCTTTTTAAAAGAAAAAAAAAATTCTTATCCAGAAAAACAAAAGCTACTTTACAAAAATAGCTACACAATTTTAACTCCTAACATTTATCATTTATCAATCAAATTAAAATAATATTTAAATTTGTCCATAAACTTATCCCCTTTATTACTCCATATTCTTTTGTATGATTTCTGAATCGTTGTACTTTTCAATATTTTTTCTCCTTTGGCAGATGATTTTTTTTATTTTTATAATTATTTTTTACTAAAAAAAAAAAGAAAAAACGAATGTGTAGCTATTTTATTTTTTTCCAAATCAAGAATTTATTTATCTATTAATATAAAATTAAAGTAGAGCCCGGGCCAAGCATCTAGTTTATATTGTTTCACAAGTGATCATTCACTCTGTAAAATAAAATGGCACGCTTCCGGCGGTTTGTATTCGTTAAAAGCTCCACCGTCAAAGTTTAAATCATAGTTGGAACAAGATTTTCTTAAATGACATATCTCCAAAATGTGCTTGTTATAGACTCTTGTAAGGCGTCATTTTCATATTATATATCTCTCGGTTAGATTTTCTTTAATGTTAATCTCCACGAATTGACGAAGTGGGGAGGAAGGTGGTTATCAATTAACTGTATATCCATTGCAATTAAACTAATCCAAAGTTAATTAATTAGTGGGTCAATATATATATAAAATCAATATGTATTGAACATATTCTTCTTTGGTCCACTTGCACGTGTAATGTAGGCTTGAGCTGAAGCAAAGTCCCTTTCAAATTGGATAATTAAGCCCCGACTCGATTCGTCTCATCCCTTCAGTTTGTTTGTTCTTCTATATTTGTTGGAGCAATTATTATAAATTCCAAGTGACATGTCACATTATAGTTTCTTAAAATAACCAAGAATTCCCATCAATCAATGATATAAAAATAATAATATGTTTGGGTCATTTTTTATAAATATAAATAAACAAGAGAAGGTAGGGTTAGTGAGATGATAAACTAAGATAATGAAATATTACTACGAGATCGACGTTATTTTTTGTTGTAAAGCAATCCTTCAAACAACAGAAAATGAGTATGAAATGAAGATTTGGTGCCTTTGATAAAACCTTCTTTTATGTGCGAGTTATAATTGCTCCAGCAATTTTGGTGCTAATTGGCGATGCTTGATTGGTTCGCCGGCAAATAGTATTATTTTTTTTTCCTTGTGCTTTTGTATTTGAGAAGTGCATGCCAACCTAAAACATCCACGAATACGATCAACTTTAGTTTATATTTATTTAATTTAATATATTAATCATTAATCACTATTACTGACTAAATATTCTAAAATATTTTTTATTAAAAAAAATCATCAATTATACTACACGCTGAAAAAAAAATTTACATCCTTAAGAAATTCATTTTGAACTATACTATCAAGTTGTAACAATATTTTCGAAGCATTTTGTTCATAGTAAAACATCATAGTAACTTCTGTAATACGTGTACTTAACTAAAATATTCATGACGGCGTAATCCTAAAAATGTGTGATATATATAATAAAGAAGGTTTATGTAATTATGTCATCTCATACGCAAGTAGTGTACCTCATTTTACTGAACAAAGTTACGGTGGCTGTCATTATTTCTTCTTTACATTACCATTCCATAAGAAATGCGAAGAATGAGAGAGGACCATGGAAATAGATGTGGGAGACAAAGTGGAGACATGGTTTTGAATTTAGAGTGGATCCCATTAACCTAAAAATGTCGCAGGTCCATAATCTTTGGTACAGTGACAATTTTTTACATGTGATCTCATCATCGAAATTAAGAATATAAGTAGAACTTTTGGGATCTCACAGTAAGGTAAAAAGCTGATTTCATCTTTGTTACATCAAGTATTATATTTCTTCCTGTCCTAATTCTATTATACAAACACTAAAATTAATTCAAGTTTACGCCTTATAATTAAGATTAGTAAAATACGTATTTGTTAGTTTTAAAGTCCTCGATTTCGCGAATACGAAAAGTAGTGATTGCTATTTTGGTTGCTAAGGTTTTTTCCCCTTGTCATTTGCGATTAACTATAGTTCAACAAATTTTAAATTATATATAAAAAAGAACTAGAGTTCAACAAAACTATATCATATCAGATCTTGGAAGCACTTATAAGACCAATTGTATATTGAGATCTCTCATTAATGCTGATAATTGATCAGTGAACATTGTGGAAATCGGACTAACCAATTGCTTTCTTAAATATCAGTCCAATGAAAATGGAGCCAACTTTCTTAAATGAGTAAATCGTTCTTAATTATGAAGAGGGAAATTGAAAACCAAGGAAATGATGGTGTGTGCAGTGTTTAACGCTTAATTATGTGGCGCAATTTTGATTTGATAGGTTGTGGAGGTTTTCACATTTGACGGAACACCATTATATATATTATTATATAAAATAAATAGTAGTCTAATTTTGAAAAATTGCTGCACGAGAAGTCAAGTTACTAATCAAGTGTACTACATTACTTGATGAAGAAGGCTTTCCTTAATCTCTCCTAGGATACCTTTGCTCCAAAAATGACTAATTAGTCGGTAAACACTAGTAGGTTTTATTATTATCTTAGATTAGAGAAACCCTCTCCTCCCTCTTTCCCCCAAAAATATATACTCTCTCGTTTTTAAATAGCAATAATTTTGTTTGTTATATTAAAATAGTATCCTAGTAGCTTCTGTTTGTATATTTATTATGTATTTTATCAGTAAAATCATAAAATATCTGTATCTAAAGAACGAGATGATATTATATTTTATTAATGAAATATAATTGATACACAATGTAGAAAGAAATGGGACTTCAGAAACAACCCACATTATATGAAGAGTACTTTTCTATGAACAAATTATTGTTTATATGTGTACTCCACTCCTTAATACAAATGGCTGAAGAATAATGAAAGAAAGGAAGACAGAATTGTCAAAAAGGAACGAGGTCGGCAGTTAAGCACTCAAAACCTAAACTCTCTAAAATTCTTTGCTTCCTTTTTGAAGTTTTCTCCTCCAGGCTCCTTTATAATGTACAGTATCTTTTTTTTTCCCCCTTGTATTTGTAGTACCCTTTTTCCTGAATAATATATTGGCAGTACTTTATTTATGTAATGTTGTCAAATCCCACCAGAAGTGGACTTTCTCACAACATCATTACCTCCAATTCCAAAACTATATAAAGTTGCACAACTTTATGACTTTGAATTAATAATAAAATTAAAAGAATCCATGCGATCAAAGTCATACATAGCCTTTGCCCTTTGGCCAAATACGCTTAATTCATACTCATATCATGGTTTCCGTGAAGTGATCGCCTGCACCCGAAGACTATTTTTTTGAGACAGATAGAATATATAAAATTTGCATTTTGATTTCTATTTCGAAAATGCTCGTAGAAAGTTTGTTGTAAATATAATAATGTACTCTAAAGTAACACTTCTGTATTTTATTTACTTTTTTTTTTATATACTTAAAAGTCAAATGATGAAGTAGTGCTCTTTAACCTCATAATGTAAACAAAAATTATAAATACTAAAAGTTGAATCCTAAACTATTGAGATTTGGATGATGTGTGAGTTTGTGTACTGCATAATATTGTTGACTTCTCAAAACAGTTCTTCTATTTTCGACCAAAGCGGTAATCAATCAATCAATCACTTCCTATCAAATTAATTAAGCCTGCCACGTTCCTTCATTTTCAATCTTGAAAAATTTGTCGAATCTAGGACTTTCGCTGTACATATATATACCAATATCTCTATTAGAATTGATGATGAAAGATATCATTCGCTTCGAGGACCTTAACGTTTTAGAGTAACGACAAAATTAAAATAAATTTTTATATAGTAATAAGTTTATAACCAATGTGTTATATATACATCATTTTATATCTCTATCCCGATGATCATAATTTTTTATCATAAAAACTTTATTGAAGATCAAGTTGAAGAATACTTCTACTTACTTGTCTTCATTGCAATTTAAAAGCCAGACTTGCGAGCTACGAAAATTAAGCATAGTTCAGTGGGATCAAGTTAGATGGCCAATAACGTTTTGCATCGAGAGGGACAACTATAGCTAGGGTTTTACCTTTTAACCCTTTTTAATTATCTCGATGACCGAATGATAAGAAGCACACACGATAATTCCTTTTCAGAAATCCTTGTAATAGTTTGTAAGCTGTGAAATGATCGATATGACTCGGTTCATTGAATGATTAGATGACCAACATTTGACATTTTTGGCTAAGAATATTATACGTACCATTCTATCAACAGCACTTACAAACCCTAAAGTCAGATAGTCACATATATAATACAATATGATCTCCTTTTTTGTACTTCTCAGAATCAGGTTAGGATTCGAAAATCTTGTGGAGATTCGAATCTTAAAAGCTATGACCAACGTTGTTGGCTGTTGGAAATGCCTAAGAAGTGCACGAAATGAACTTCACTGCCATTTGACTGGACGCAACTAAATTAAATCAACTGGTTTTGCAAGGGTTGAATCCAATCCAATACAACTCAATCACCTTGTATATAAAGTTTATATGCATGGTCCATTCATCCCAAAATAAGTGTCTAGTTTACGGTAGAAGGAGCAACAATCTTTAGTAAAGAATGTGTCGTCGGCAAGAAATTAAATAGCAAGTGTGGTTTAACAAACTTTTTTCAGGCAGTAATCAATTCAAAATGGTAATTAAAGCACTATGACTTGTTGGTACTGAAGCGCATTAACACACACATATACACATGCATTGATTAACATCCAAAAAAGAACTCATTTACTGAGTTGATGATTGGTTTTTCCTCAAAGTTTAGTCACATTAGTAATACAGATTAATTACAAAGTGTATTTCGTGTGTGGTTAGTAAAAGAGATGCTCTTTATATTGGGACGAAGAAAAAAAATTAAAAGCAATATTCCGGGGAAGGCGGCACTAAAACCATTTTATTGCCACACACACTCACACAGTGCGTCTCATGTGACTATCCACTAATAGCAAATCCAACTTACTTTCATTTTAGCCACAATGCCTAAAAAGAAATCCCTTTGATTGGAACTATCCATTTCAGGGAACGATCACATTGTTGAAATTTTTCACCATGTAATACCACATTTAGTCGTGGTAATCATTTAGAATTTAGATCCAACCCACCGGATTTTTTTGTGCGTATAACTGTTGATCTCAAGAAAATACTACTGAACCTACAGTTACGGACTTATGGATGATCGCCACCTACTGAAGTTTGATAAGTGGCTACGTATATATATAAGAATCCATAATTCTGTAGCATGAACCTTAGTACGTGTTGTAAGTGCAATATTCAGAATCTCAATAGTACAAGATTACGAGAATACAGTAATGCACTATATCTCTCAAATTTTTTAAAAAAAAAAAAAAAAATGTCCACATTCATCCCCGAGCAGAGTGCACCATTCCCTGTGAATTTTGTGGTTGCTTCAATTCAACTATTCCAAAAGGAATTTTTTGATTGGTTGAGGATCAAAGGCATCAACATAGTCGACCTCTATATCCTTCAGGGTTATTGTCATTAACTCTTGTTTTACACGTAATAAGGAATCTAAACCTAGAGTTGCAAAATATAATTATAAATAATGTTAATTTCTTTATTGCTGATTAAATTGTACACTTAGAGCATCCACAATAGTGTTAGATAATTAGTAAATAATCACTTTATTACAATATTTATCATTGTATTGAGTATGATAATATTACATGGTGTAAGAATTCTTACACTGTATAATATACTTTTTGGGGTTAAAATATAACTAATGTAAATTTATGATGATAGTAAAATAAACTATTTGATTTTATTATACTTTTATACCGTAAACTAACTAATGTAGTAAAGACTTGAATAAAAATATAATATTAAAAATTTATGACATTTATATTCACAATAGTGAAGACCATTGGGAATGCTCTTACAAGCACTCCTTTTATTTTAAAATTATTGTTCTAATGCAATAAATAATTTGATTATTTCGGTACGAAAGAGTATAACCTATCAACCATCTTGTATCTCCAACTTTTCAAATGTGCATTATTCACGGTTTGTTCCAAAATTCCAAATGGGAACATGGTTCAAGTTGGTTACTTAGTGGATCGACATTGATTAAATATTTTACTATATGGCAATAGTGCGAAGTGAAATGCTGTCCCTCTTAAGGATGCATATAACAAAAATGGCAGGGTTACACGATGTACTCACCCAATTCTTGAATAGGAAATTGGTAGTGTCGGAGGCATCCATTTCATTTGATATATTACTGAAGCAACATCATTGATCCATTTGGACAAATGACCTTTTTCTGGGGATGAAGAATTCATGTCTGGGATCATTATCCCCCAGGACTTTGGCTCCCAACTTCGATCAAGTGCACTGCTTTCCCACATTCCTTGTGGAAGCATTGGCGAGGGGTGGCCGGGTGGGGGGTTATACTATATGTATAAGTGTAAAACAATGACGACAGCTGTACGTGCTATAGAAACCGCCGCGTGGATACATATTCCACATTCAAGTTATCACTCTATGTGCTCTCTTTATCTAATATAGTTCAACAACGTAAAATTATTAAAACGTCCAAACTAATTTTCACTAATCATACATGACTGATATACAACAGCTGATGATGAATATTTCACCAGTTTTGAGTTATCCAACCTCGAGGGATTTTCATTTTCGTGGGAATGTGGGGCTGGTTTTTAACCTCACAGGCTCATTTTTCTCTTCGACAGTGGCCTCTTATAACTGCATTTTTGTTTTTTCTTTTCAGTACTGTTTTTCAATGGAGGAAAAGATGTAAAATGAGAAGGCACTTACCTTGGCTCTCAGAGATAATGGCATAAGAGCAATGTCTGCCTACTATGCACATTAATGGAGTCAACCCACCACTAACTAGGGGCAATGCCCGTAAACTAAGGACCCTCCTTTATCTTCACTTTTCCAACCATCTCCAGTAATCCTATTTTTCCTATCTTCATTTGAAAGCTTGAACATTTTGATTTCGGGAATAGGTCACCTGTTGCTTTTATGTTCTTCATGATAGGAAAACACCATATAATCGTGCATTGTTTTATTGTATTGCAGGAAAAAAGAAAATCATGAATGATAATTTCGCATTGAAATTTTGGATTAAAAATCTGCAGAAAATAATTGTGAATTTAGGTAGGGACTTTTAGGCTTTTACATGAGAAATGAATGTATAGTTGACAAAATTTCTCAATCCCTATTCTTTTTCTTTATGTTACTACTCTCACCTCAAACCACTACCCCTGGAATATGTGGATGTGTTTCTCTTGTTTCCAACTCTAATAGCATGAGTATGGTCACTCTCACCATATGAGCTTATAGTCTCGCTGAGTGGGTTTCATTCTTTGTTTCTGTATAAAACTTTACTAGAATGTTTTTTATTTACATTGATTCTAAGTCAGCTGAGTTTTATATGCACGTAGATAACTCATGCAATAATTAAAAATAACAATGATATGGAAGCTATTGCATTAAAATTGTGATGGCAATAAATAAAATGGGGTAAAAATTCCAGTCAACAGTAGCATACATTTTTTCCAACACCCCCCCTCCCACCGCAAAAAAGAAGAAAAAGATAAAACCTTCATGCTCAACATCATATGTCACCTCAATTTACCCAGAGGAAGGGTATGCATGGGGTTGTCACTCTAAGATAGGGTTCTCCTATTGAACGACTCAACAGTCAAGTTTGCGGTGAATGCAGGTATAGAATTGAGTTTTCGGATGAATATTTCAACCTGGGGGAAATAAGAGAAATGAATTAAACTTGGAGACCAAAATAAAAAAATAAAAAAAATAAAAAAAAAAAACTTAAGTATCTATAGAGACCAAACTTTCAAACACGAAACATAAGATGACTGCATTATGGTCCCTCCTTCAAATAAGAGTTCGGTCACATTGCTTTCAAGCCAGAAAAACATCAATCCAAAATTTCCTCAAACCTATTGCATGTACCATTTCTATACACCCTTGCTTTCACAAGGAAGACTATAAGGTTGTACACAGCGTAAGAAAAATGCATAACTTGTGTCTTCAGATACTTTCTGTGGATAATACTTTCAAAGTTGCAATCTTACTATCACAAAGGTAATAGAGATGAGACTCTTGAGATGAACGAGCGAACAAACTAAACCAGACTACAGACAATGAGAGAATACATGCAATAGAATCAAAGACAGCATATCTCTAGTAGATACAAAATGAGACAAACATGTTATGAAAGTGAAGTGTTGTAATTTACTCTCTGTGCATGAAAATCCAAGACAAATAACTTTGATACCTGGCGAGATATCTCTGGCTGTTTCGTATAGTCATTCACCTAAGTACATCAAGGAGACAAATCTGTGTTAGTGCAATGGACCATCTGCAGATAAACATGTCAACAAAACTGCTCTACCAGGTTCAACTGGGATGAGCTTAATGACAAGTTAATGCATCATTCAGATTTACCATCTATCAACTAGCCACCCTGATATTTGAAAAGCTCAAAGATATCCAAACCAATGAAGAAGCAATAAATATAAAGAGTAGTAGATACCATTATATTCGTGTTCCCTGATTCGTATTCAAATTCGAGTCGCTCGTCATCACTCTGAGCATAGATAGATAAGAGTGTAAATCGAGTCACCGGTATCCCATCTGGTCGTTGATGATCATCCATTACAATCTGAGAAACAAGTTTAATTCAGCTCTAAGCAGATGAATATAGAAACAACATAGAAGTGAATCAATGACTTGAAAACAACAAAACAGAGTCTTAATTGAACCAGTTCACAAGCTAAGCCTAATAAAACAAATTCATTGGAGGCACATACTTCAACCTCAAGCTACAGGTTGATTCCATAAAAAATATTTTATCAACCTAATAGGGCAGTCCGGTGTATAGAATGCTCCCACATTAGTAACCTGCGTGGATGATTCCAATCACATAATGTTCTCAACCTATATTTCTGTAACAGGCTTATTTCCACGATTAACAAAAGCAACGAGGTTTTTCCAACATAAATAACCATATGTAAAAGGTATCTAACGTTTAAATGCAATAACAATGTAACATCCTTTTAGTTGATGCAAGAGATTTTGAACTGCAGACTTTACCTTGTAGCCAAAAAGTTCACAGCAAGCCCTTCGGAAAACAGAGATTCGCTCGGCAAAAACAGTCTTGTATCTGTTTGCATATTCAAAGGTTCAAATCTCTTCAAAGAGTAGAACAATACATCATACAATAAAACTCTTTCACAAGCTCTTGACCTTTCCTCTCGCTTTTCAAGAGTTGCAATTTGCTCTTTCAACCGCACAATCTTCTCCGAAACATAGGAGTCCACCAGCGTCCCAGCATCAGCTGAATGTCCACAGAAAGTAAGAACCAGAGCAATAAAACATTCACCAGAAAGAAATAAAAAATAAAAAGTAATTCTATGAAAACACAAAACCACAATAAAGAGAGCTAGCGATTCAAACCAAACTTCCACAAAGACGCATGCAGTTATCTTGTGAGCAAGTATTTATGGAAAGGGCATAAAAGGAAGTAGAGACAACATAGTAGGCGATATTTCGCAATATACATTGACTTGGCCTAAGTTTCTCAGGCCACAATTCAACGAACTTGATCACTCCTTTCAACTGCATCGACAAATTTACAAGCTACATTACGAATGGATGCCAATAGCAGGTATTGAGAAATACATAAAAGTTTACTAAATATACGGAACGGACACCATATCCTTTTGAGGAGAATATAAACTAGTCAATTCTTTGACCAATAGAAGACCAATCAGTGTTTAGAAAAGAAAGGATCAACTTCAAGCAAGATAACAAGCAAACCAAGAAAACAAGTGGCACAAAATTCTAAAAAGGTAACCACCCAAAAAAAAAAAAAAAAACATTTTGGAACTTTAAACACCTGATTGCTTCTTTAACTCTTCCACAGCCAGTAGCTTCTCCTTCATCTTTTGCAACTCCTTTTGCAAAGCCTCTATAGTCCGTTTTGCCTCATCATCTACAGCAAGACTATTGACCATTCTCAAAACTTTTGTGTTTGCCGATGAAAAATCACCATGCCCCAACTGCAGCAAGTATGTAATGAAATCACTACCCGTCTATAATCGATTGCAAACAATATGGAACTTTAACTACCACAAGCTTTCAGAAAATGGAAAAATCCTTAGGCTTTGAGCTTGAGATCAATGAGATTAGAACTCTTTAATAATAGCTAGCCACCTAGGAACAAAACTATAACCAAGCCCTAAAAGCAAAACCACAAACAGAAACACTTAATGCATGATTGAAAGAGATTGATCACCCCGTGGAGCAAACCGGAAGGGGAGTGAGAAGCAAAACAGAGGAAACAAGTAATAGGAAGGTCATACACTGTGTGCACAGCATGTAGCAAGGAAGTTTCATCAGCAGCACATACAATCAATGATACTAACATTCAGAAATTGAAAATCTCACAGCCGATGCATGTGAGTAAAGAAATACTGGAGAATGACAGACAGCAAGTCTGCAAACCAACCTTTGCCTCCAAAAGAGCAATCTCAGAACGAAGTCGATCACCTTCTCTTTCCAATGACTTGACTTTTCTCACCTCATCACTTAGCCTCTCATTAAGTAACTTAACCTCATTCTGCTGACGAATATTAACAAGGTTTTGCTCATGCAAATTGCTTTCAAGTTCCTTAATACAGTTCTCTTTCTTCGAAATGGATGCTTCAAGCTCCTTTCATCGTAGAAAATAGCAGGCATATCAGTGAAGAAAACAAAGCAACAACAGCATAAAGACATAAAAGAGTCGCAGACCTTAAGAAGTGATCCATTCACCATTTCTGTCCCACCCTGAGTGTTTTTTTCCTTTTTCAGTTCATCAACCATGTTCTTTAAACGGTCTCCTTCCTCCGAAATAGACGCAAGCTGCATGTTTACATAATTGAAAGACCAAAAGACATATCAAGAAACATGTAGACAAAAATCCAAACAACGATTAATTATCGATAGCCCAGAGGAAGACATTAATCACTGAGATCCAGTCAGCCAACTACAGGGAAGTTATCTAGTAAATACTTTTGCATTTGGAATCTCAAGTAATAACAGCATGATATAATCTAAAGTAATGAAGCCACCTTCATGCAGTTTTCAAATATTTCTAATCATGTAATAATGCAATGGCCTACGCAGTCGTTCTTGCAAGACAGAGAGTTGTCCCAAAGATTAAAGGACGAAGACAGAGAGTTGTCCCAAAGAGTTGTCCCAAGACAGAGAGTTTTCAAATATTCTCTCTCTTTCTCTTTTTATTTCATTTTCCTTATCTTTTTTGTTCGCATATGGCGGGTAAAGGTGGCATAGGAAAGCACAGAAGTATTGGAAGGAATTACCAACCATCAGTTCAATTCTCTTGACCTCTGACTGTGATGATTCTGCTTTCTCTTTAGCTGATTTAGCTTCTGCAACTGCATTTTGCTTATCATGTTCGGCACGAGCAAGAGCCACCTCAATCTGTTTCATACTTTGCTGAGCTTCACTAACCTTTGTCATGCTTTCAATCACTTCCCTGCAAGCATTTAAAGACAAGAGAAGATGTCAAACTATTAACAACTTTTTACCATCTACCAGCATTGCATTTGACAGCAGGAGAGGAAAAAACCACAAAAATCAGCCCACTTTCAAAAAAAGCACTAATAATTGATGCCCTTTACTTCCAAAACTATCCCAAAGGATAGTATTGTGAGCTAGATACATACTTTTGCAAAGATCCAAATACGATATGCACGTCATCAGCACAGGAAACTCCAGGAATGTTTTTCATTGAAGATTTCCAAATAGACAACTCATTCTGTAACTTCGTAACGGTCTTCTCAATTCCTGTCAATCTAAGAAGCTCCAATTCAGCCGTTTCTCTACCCCTCTTTTCTTCTAAAAGTTTTTCCTTCAGTACCTCAACATTTTCATGTGAAGATTTAATATTTCTGGCTTCATGCACTTCAGACTCCTGATAATGGATTTAAGAAAAGTTGAACCAGCTGTCAGGAATGGAGAATGCAACCACATGATATAAAAATTTTCCAGATCACAAGAATGCGAGAGATATAAGGGTAGATCCAACCATCAGGAGTTGTAAATGCAATCACATGAATAATTTTAACAAATCACCAGAAGTATAAATAAAATCAAGAAAGTGAAATGCAATCAGAATAATTTCAAACATAAAATACTGAAAAACTTAATTATGAGGAAAATCCTATTGAGCTAGGAAATGAAACGTAGGTGGGAAAAAGGAAGGGAATCTAGAAAAGAAAAGAAAGACGTCAGCTGTTAGATGATTCGTTATATATTTACTTCATTGACGTTCCCTTGGAACAGTAGAGCTTTAACCCCGACCAACATCAAAGTTAGTGCTGTTAGAAGACTCTAATACTACCTTAAAAACCAAATCTGAGAGCGGATCTTAAAACCATCATACAATTACTAAAAAAATTATAATTACTCAGTAGTCGTTTCCCATTGATGAGGTATAATATGTGTTCATAGCACCTTTCTTCTTAAACATTCAAATTCTAAGAACCTCAATCTGCCAAGATGGGAATATTCTGACTATAAATACAAAAAAATTAAAAAAAAAGAAAGAAAGAAAGGAACTAAGATCGCTACCATGGCGCAAGGGGTAAAGTCACTTTTGTTCACCAGTTATTTAAATGCAATAGAAAACACAAAAAGCAATCCAGGCTATTACAGAGTAGAATCCAACTTACATAGTTCTTAAGTTCTTCTTGCAAATGCTTTACTAATGCACTAGTATCTGGTGATGTAGCTTCCTGAGGAGTGATAGAGAGCAACTTTTTCTCCAAGTCACCTTTCTGCTGCATGCACTGATCAAACAAGATGAAAGTAATCTCATCATACTAGGAATCTGGGAAATAACAAATGAATAAGGTAAAAGAGCTAAGGAATGCAATATGCCAGGCTTATTAATACAACTACAAGCAATAAAAAGAAGACAAAACCAGTATCAAAACTAGTACGCCAAGCATTTAAAAGACAAGATAATAACTTCATTAAGCCGCTTTTTTAGTTGTTCAATCTGGTTCTTGAGTAGTCCTGACTCTTCTTCAGCATGTTTAGCCCGCATTTCCATTTTTTCAAGCTACAAAGTCAAAAGATTATAGATTAGAAAGAAGAAAAAAGACAGAAATAAGCACCAGCAACTAGGTTTTAAAGTAAACTCACATCTGCTCTTATTCTGGAGGCAGATAGTTTTGACTCGCTTTTCAGCTGCGCGAGCTCATTCTGAAGCCGGATTTTCTCCCTTTCAATACTCTGAGAAACATTACTTAGTTTCCCCTCCAATGTACTTGCTCTTTCTTCAGACAACTTCGCTGCAGATTCGGCTTTTTTGCGCATATCCGCCTCATTATGGAATTTTACCTTGACAATCACAGATTTTATACGTTATATACATAAATTAAAGATCAAAGGCCATTATCTTTATTTAAGTTTTCCTTTTTAAAACCATAGCATGTCTCCCTGAAGCCTATGGACAACAACAAAGATAACAGGGTGACGCCACTGCCATTGTTGCTTTCAGAACTGAAAAATGCAGCACGCACCTCAAGCTCATTATAAAGCTGCAACTGTTTTCTTAAACGTTCTTCAGAAGAAGTGACCTCTTGCAAGAGACGGTCTTGCAGAGCTTGTTCACGACTTTTAGCAGCAGCAAGTTCCTGTTCTGAATATAACAACCTCTCTCTAAATTGTTTCCTTTCAGCATCTGCAACAAGGTGACAAACAAAGAAAACAGTAATGGACATCAACAGAAGGTACTTCATCCCAAGAAAAATCAATCATTGCAAATAATAAAACCAGCCAAGACAGAGGATGCGGATGCAGATGCACACAAGTTGAAAACTGCGTAATATAAGAATTTACATGCACTTGGCCAAGTATGATTCTGCTTTGCATTTGGCCAAGTTATGATTCTACATTACTCCCTAGGATATCAGTAGATTCTCCAGACTAACCAGCAAAGATAAAGTTAGGAATATACATAAACGCACAACAAAAAGATAAACACAAACAAAGATATTAAACATCCACTAAACCAAATGACCAGAAACAAGCTCTTTTCTACTCACCGGCTTTGCTGAGATCTTCATTCAATGCTTCAAGTTTAGTTTGAGAATCACGCGCCTGCTTTTCTGCACTACTCAAGGCTTCGAAGAACTCTGATTTCACCTAAAACAAACGAAAAGTCACCAATAAGCTAAACTCGTCGCCAAATTTCCTCCGAAAAGACGCAGATAATAAAGCTTCGTAAACAGGACGGTGAAACATTAAAAAGGTAATCAAAAACAAATAAGTAAATGAATGGAATAATACCATCTGACGGCATTGATAAGTGCAGAGCATCTCCTCGGATGAGAATTGATGGTCATGAGAAGATTCCGGCACCGGAACTGGAGAATCCTCGTAGATGATGAGCTGCGCATTATCCTTAGGGCTACGGCTACTGCTAGAAACATAGTTTTCTTCCGGAAACGACGAATCGGCTCTTCGCTTCCTCGGACGTGGCGTTCGGAGGATCATTTTCAGTATTCCGGTGATTTTTAATTTGAAAAAGAAAAATCAAAAAGGAAAAATGGGTTCAGCTTCTCTTTTTGAGCTTTATTTCTGAGTTCAAAATGAAAAACGGAAGGCGCCTTTGTGAAGCGCTCTGCTCTGTGCATTTTCTCTTTCATGGTTTTATGTTATTTCAAATAGAATGGCAAGTTTTGTGGGCTCCGAGCCCATTCTTAATATTGACAATATATGGGCCTTTAACTCTTTTTTTTTGTGTTGAAGATGGGGCTTTAAACTTAAATATACCCTGCATAGTTCTGTCACGACCCGGTGGCCGGACGGTGGCCGGAACGACAGAAAAGGAGAAATTGAAGGTGGCCGGGGAGTAATTAGGGTTCAGGGAGGAAACAGAGAAGGAAGAGTGAGAAACTGAAAATTTCAATTTGATACAATATTTTCGATAATTGATTTTAGAGATCCAACTGCTATTTATAGTCCAACTAGTTTCTAAAACGACACTTAAGTCCCTACATTTCTATTCTCTATAATTTTAGTCCAGGGGCATGACAGACCCTCCCCGTAAAATAAGTCTTGTCCCCAAGACTTCTAAATAAGTAGGAAATATAAAATAAAAACAAAATGATGCAACAGTTTGTTCTCCAATTTCAAGCAAGAAAAACATGTCTCATTTGAAACTTGTCACAATTTTATCTCATCCTTTGCCAAATTCCCTTATAAGTTCATCAACTTCGCATCTTTCTCGTCTTATGTTGAATTTTGAGTTGCCATTTCCCAACCTTCAGGGTTATAATACCTAAACAGCTTGCCTCCACCTACTGCTTCCGTTTCAACACTGTTAGTGTCGTTGCCATAAAGAAATGAAAAAAATCCCCAAGGGCTGAGTGGCGTACAGAAATCTAAAAACAAACTGATGCTCTTTCAAGCTGTATGTTTCCCATTTGAAATCATTACAGCCATGGCCAACAATGCTACTCAATCTACAATAGGATGTGAATTCATGCATTTGATTAGCGGAGTTCAGACCATTCCACACATCAACAACAGGACATATCCTTCTAGAGCATAATTCCATTAAAGTGCCCTTGTTGGATGGGAGTGAAGCTTCATTTCCAACTTTGTTTTTAACTGCCTCACCCGGCTAGAAAATCATTTAACCTGATTTGATACTCAAACCAAACACATTCTGAATTTAACCCTAATAGCTTCGCTCCAACTCATCAGTTCAGAGCTAACTATGGAGCCTATTCCTAATTCAGACTGCTTAATACCATTTCTATCAAGTTGTAAATTCTTTTTCTCATTTCCAACAGTAATAATACAGGGAGAACTCCCACTTACCACAATGGTGCCTCCATTGAAACAAGAGACACTTTCAGACATGATTTATACCCTCTTCTTGTACAATTATATCAAATACAATCAGGATTTCCACATGCACAAGTGAACCTTTTATACAGAACATTTTTACTAGACTCAACAGTAATAGTAAAAGCAATAGTACCAGCAAGAGCATCTACTCGTAGTTTAAAAATCAGCAAGACCTTCCCATGTGAAGCCTTGAAAACAGCAAGACTAATCAACATGGTTTTAACCCCCAACGATGCAACTAGATTATGACATTTTGGTGATTTCTCAACACCAACAGACTCGACCAAATCATGTAGATAGGATGCAACGTCAAGAACCAACCATGCAATTTTCCAACCAAAATTCATAAGAGATGCACAACACCTTTCTTTGACATAACTAACACGGAAAGAACTGTTCTCCATCAGTTTAATTTTCAGAAGCTTATATAACATTGCAGCTGGGAAAGTAATAGTCAAGAAACTCCCTGCTTCATCAAGCAATTTCGTAACTTCTGTGTTTTCAAAATTTCCATGACCCCCATCTTTTTTTCAAAATTTTGAACTGTTCTCCGTCTTTTTTTTTTTTGGCTAATCTAAATAGTAGTGGTTCTACAAATACGTACTCTTCCGTTCCTTCATATAAAACATTTTGATTTGTTCTAAGTTTTACATAATATACATTTTTATTTGACAAAAAAATCTTAAAAATATATTTTTACATTCATTGTATTCTCTAGATTGTTATGAAAATATTTTTAAATTTTTTTCAATTAAAAGTGCATATTAGGTGAAATCTAAAACAAATCAAAATGACTTATATTAAGGACTGGAGGAATAGTAAATTGTATATAAGATAGTAGTGTTATTTTGAGAAAATTGGGATTGGTTTTTTCTTGTTCTGTTAAAACTTTTTTTTCATTACGTAGTTGATGTCCAACATTATTGTCTCCAGTAGTCAGATTCAAGTGAGGTAAATCCCATTTTAGAAGGAAAAACTCTTCCAATGAAACAAAAATATTAACTAAAAATCCTAGAAAAGTTTTACTCCCGTCTCTTAACATTGGGAGTTTTTTTTAGGTCAAAAGAGATTCTGCTAATTTTCTCGTTTGAATATTGATTACTGGTTGAGTTGAAATGTTTGACGAGAATCCATACTCCAAAGATATCGCAAAGCTGGTCTGTTAACCTAAAAGCAAAGTTAACTTAGCACCCTTCAAAGGAAACACACATCAATTAAAGTAATCTACCGTACATATGTTTCCTGGTTGGTATTAGTCTGGAATTGTCTGCTTCCTTCAAAACTAGGCAAACCAACCTTTAATTTTTCTCAACAAAATTGATAGCCATATTGCTTAGAAAGAATCATCTGGGGTCGCCTGGAGTAATATTTGAAACATTTAAATTAATATTTTCACAGCACTACTATGACAATATTGTGAAACTATATACTCCCCTCCGTCCCATAATTATTGTCTAGTTTGAGTTTTTATTTTTAGTTTAGATTGTACTAAAAATGAAATCTAAAATTGGACAATAATTTTGGGACAGAGGAAGTATTTTTTTCCCCGTAGATAAGAAAAAGATTAACAACACATATTTGGAAAACACGTATTTGGCCGGATGAAGAAATTGTTAATTTCAAAATAAATTTTTATTCCTTACTTTTTGTATTACACTATTTATAATAATCAAGATATATTTTATTATTTTAATTTTAATGCGATTCAAATTTTTAACACTAATTATGCGTTACATATTTCATGACCCATTCTAAACACGAGGCAAAAGAACTATAAAGCTGGTACAAACTACAAACTGAGAAAATTCAAAGATATATATTGGCAACGAACTTAATTTGAGTGTATAGTAGTTCTATTGAGTTTTGACAAAAGAAAACAAGGGGATAATTTCCATTGGTTTTGAAAATTAGACCATTTCGCATATGCTAAAATATCTCAAATCTTCCAAGAGTCAGTATCAATTAAATAATAATTAGTACGTACTTCGATTTTGTATCATAATAATGCAAAAAAAATATGTACAAATCTTCTGTAAGTTATATACATTGACTTCTTGTTGGGTCTTATTTTTTTGCCCCTCTTTATTTTTCTTTTAATTGAATTGTATAGTATATTCTTCTTTTCGTATCATAAATTGAATACGAGAATTTGTGCACTGGATGGTCAAATTGACTACTTGTCCCCACCAGATAATAATAACCACTTGGAAAGTAAGGGTTAAAACAGACAAATCAGTCCCCAAAAGTCATGATTTCTCTTTCAGGTAAATGTATTTGTCATGCTCTTATTTGCGGGAACTCAACAAGAATGCACATGTCGTTCATTTGTTGTCAGACCTTCACGGGTGGTTTATTCGTGCTCTAACCTTCTACGTTGTGACTTTGCAGATTGGGATTTTTTTTTTCTCCCCAACTGTTGGTGGATTATAACGCAAAAGAAAAACGATTGATCAAGTTGAAGAAGCAATTTAGGTTGAGAATTAGTCACTCATATTCATTGGCGGAGCCAAGATTTTATCGTAGGGGATGCAAAATGAAACCGTGAGATCAAACATGTTATAAGTACTAGAAAAGATATCGAATATAGAACAAATATGTTTGAATATTTTTTTAGTATGTATTTTTGAGTATTTTTTGAATTAAAAATGTAACGAAATATATTAAAATAGGACAATTATTAATAAATTATTTTTAAAAAGCCATAAGAATAAAAGGAAACAAACAGATAATATTATCTTTTTATCATTAAAAAAAATGTATATCAGCTTCACTAGTTTAATTATATTGTACACAACTTTTACAACTTGAAGTCATGTTATCATAAAACTTAAATTTATCGTTGAAAAATATTCGAATTTATATTTTCAATATATCATGTGTTCACAGTGTTGAAAACATTACATCTATCAACACATAGATTTAGCCATTTAGGAAAAAATTTGGATTGAAAATTACAAATGTGACAACTTATATAAATTTTTTTCATAATTTTCATAGAATTCTAATGATGTGTAGCAGTAACAACTATCACATTTAGCAAATTTCAAACTCTACTCATCATTTTGGGAAATTTTTGATAACAAATGCTTTCGTAGTAGTTTAGTATTTGTATTTTACAAAGATTTGAGCCTTGAGTATTATAAATAAACAGTCAAAGATGGGCCTTTTTTTTTTTTAACCAAATACTACTAAAATATCTAAATTAAAAAATAGCGACAAAATATATTTTCTGGACTTTTGCTTTGTACAGTTTTAGAAATAGGTTTGAATTTATCAGAACAAAATTGTATAATGGTTGATTTGGGCTTGAATTATTTTTATTTACATAATTAAGAGTGAATAGTACTTTGTCATTGAAATTAAGTAATAAGAAATCACATAATACATTTTTCTTTACAAAGTTTTGTAGTTAAACTTTTTATTGAGAAACAAATTATAACACTATTACTAAAGATATTTGGAAAGGGGTGCAAAATGTGTTATTTACTATTTTTTTCATATAAAAATATAATACTCCCTCCGTCCCATAATTATTGTCCTGTTTGAGTTTTCATTTTTAGTTCAAATTGTACTAAAAGTAAAAACCCAAACTGGACAATAATTATGAGACAGAGCAACTACTAATGAAAAAGGAAAAAGCAGAGGGGGCGTGGCCGCACTGGCTGATGCCCCTCTCCCTCCGCCTTTGCTCATATTGAATAGATCGATCACGTTAATCTGACTCTAATTTGTCATAAGCGATTCTAAATTACTCACGATCTACTTTCATCATGCTCTGGACATTAAGTATGTTCACATATTGCAAATTCAACTTCGTGTTTGCTATAATTCATTCTACATTTTTTTTTTTGCCATGGCTTGTTAATTTTAAAGTTTTTTATTTAATTTTTTTTAGATTTACCAATTTTTTACCCTAAAATTGTACATGATTTTTATAACAGTGATAAGGCGCGATATTTTTCAAACTTAAATATCTTAAAGCATTGCCCTTTTTCTATATTTTATACTATATAAGAGAATAAAGAAAATTTACTTAACATTGCAAGATTATATAATGCCAAGGTTACAAGTTTGAACACAAAAAAATAAAATAAACAAATTTACGGAATAAGTATCACATCGATGAATTGTTAATATTGTATATGAAACACTTGATTTTCAAAAAATTGACCTCACGAGAATATGAATACAAAGTTAAACAAATTGAGAATAATTGACAATATTATTGTTAATAAAAAACTTCAATTAACCGCGAATGTAATACAATTATTATTATTACTTCTACGATTATCCTAATCTAATCAGGGTCTAGACAAGAGTACATATACACGGCAGCACTTAATTAATCTTGTCGTATTTTCTCTTTCTCTCAAACTTCAAACGTCAATAATCAAATAGTTTTTCTTGGAAGCATCAACTACAATTATTACTAATCGATTAATTAAGTACTAATAAAGTAATTAGGGTCACCGTAATCTCCAATTATCTTTTTTGGATTATTTTATTTCCCCCCCCCCCTAAGCAATGACTTGTCCGCTATTTGGGGTCGAAATTTTGTTTAATAAGCGGCGTGGACACTGTTTAGGGAACCTGTACCCATTTAAGGATACGCCTTTTTCTTTTCCTTTTCTTTTAGTAATAATAGGAACATTTCACCTTATCTTTTTTGATTATGAAGTTTTGAAAATCTATATGTAGTAGTACTTAAATTGTTTATTTTTATTATTTAGTCCTTCTATCTGAAAAAAAAATTCACATTGATTTTTCAAATTTGTATAAAAATTAAATCTCAAAACTCAATGAGCACTATTTTTTTGGAACATAGGTAATTGAATTTAAGATCCATTTCTGACTTTTATATATTTATTTGAGGGTGTGCAGAGTGTTTTTTCATTGATATTTAGGACAAACTATCCCTCCAAAATATAACTAGGTAACAAACCATTTGATGGACTGATTAGTTAGTAAGTTCTTAATATTAGTATGATTCTGCATAATTAGGTTACCTAAAGCTTTTTTATTTTTTTTTTCTTTTTCCATTTTAAACTCGCTAATTTTCATTTATTTGTAATAAACGCATTTAAATCTTATAAACATAACCGAACTTTTATCGAAAAAAAGACTAGATTCATTTCTACCTTTTAATCATTTCTTGCATCAGTAATAATAAGAAATGGAAAATGTTCATAACGCCCTAACTATAAGAGCACGACGTTTAAATCAAATTTCAATACTTCTGCTCTATAGAGACAGCAGACCACGCAGTCCAACAAAGACCAGCAGCAATATTTTTTTTTTCCACAAAAAAAGAAAAAGGGAAAACAAAGGAGAAGAAAGAAAAAAAAATAAACTGGAAAAAAAGCACTGTCGGCTTCAACCAGGCAAAGACCATCACACATAACCTCTAATCCTTCTCTCTCTTCTCTCCGGTTTCTCTCTCTACGTATCTTTTTTATCTTTTGCAATTTTTTTTTTTTTTTACTGAAAGTTTTATTTGTATTTTGGAGATTAGTTCTGTGGGGTTTCACTATATTCAATCTCGATTATTCCCTCACTGTTTGCAATTACAAAATTGATCGATCAATCCGAGGATTTCGTACATAGTTTATTTAAATTTTTATTCTGGAGCTGGAATTAGTCTGTTACTTGAGCTGGAGTTCGCTTTGGGGGTTGATTAGTACTGGGAGACATAGTAATTTGAGTAATTGCATATGGAAATGGCTGACTTCCCTAGGGTTTGGATATTTGGGAGCAAAAAGTTTGGTAATTAACAGGTATTTTTTTTTTTTGTTATAAAACTTATTGGGGATATTATTTTTCATTTTGGAGTTTTGCACACGTGCTTAAATTACGGCAAACATTAGTGGGATGAATAGTGGTTGATATTTTTTGGATTTAATTTTGGATTTGTGGGATTTTATGGGTTTGCTTTGGATCTTGAGTTTCTGGAACAATGTAAAGCTTTGATGTTTACTTTTGTAAACTTTTGTTTTGGATGATTTTGCAGTACATGTTTATTTTATGGAGTAGTGTTCTGACTTACTGCAGTTCTAAACTTATTTCTGTATGGTTTCTGTTTGTTTGTTTTGTGGGGGGTTGGGGATGTGGAGAGGTGTTTGCCTGTGAGGCAGTATTAATGTTAATTGGATCTCTGATGTTTTGTTCTTGTTCTGTTTATTTTATGCAGTACATGTTTATTTTATGGAGTAGTGTTCTGACTTACTGCAGTTCTAAACTTATTTCTGTATGGTTTCTGTTTGTTTGTTTTGTGGGGGGTTGGGGATGTGGAGAGGTGTTTGCCTGTGAGGCAGTATTAATGTTAATTGGATCTCTGATGTTTTGTTCTTGTTCTGTTGTTGTAATCATCAGTAGATTAGGATATTGATTCATTTTTTTGGACGAGGGATGACAAAAGTTGACTTACTTTATGGGAAATATCTGCAGAATTTATGCATATAAAGAGATCAAAAGGGTATGTGGAATGTGTCTAGGTTCATACTTTTTGGGTGATTCACGTGTTATAGTTAGTAGCTTGAAAAAGTTCTACGTAAAATCCGTTTCCCGCTGTATTTTTGGATCTCAAATGGAATGCATTTAGACATCTCTGCTCTCTTAGTAATATACATGAGGAGGCCATCTACAGTTTGCTTTAATTGCTGTTTTGTTTTTGGCTGTAACTTGATTGAAGTTTTTGATTGTTCTGATTCATTTCATTGAACTTTTCATGTCTGCTTCAGCTCAGGTGTGACTTCAGTTAAGTAAAAGTTTCTGTTTGGTTGGCAGAACTTACGATAGACAACTTATAAAAGTTTAAGAATTTCCAGAGGCGCTCTTATGGCCCAAGTTGCCGCAAATCATTTTGCTGCAGGCTCGCACCCAGGTTTGCTACTTGCCTTGTGTTTACTCATTAGCTTTTTGGCATGCAATAATGAAGTTATTGACTGGCTCAAAGTCACCGGTTTTTAATCTACACCAAGCAAATGCGATTTACTAATTAATATGTCCAGTAACACTTTATATAATTACGCTTTTTGTTGTAGATGGAGGCCCTTGATTGTTTTTAATCTACCTGCTCCCATTTTTTCATTAATTATCCTTGAGTTCTCGTAGAAATGTCTAGGATTTGATATGTGGCATCTCTGTTTCTCTGTCTCCTCCGGCCCATAGTTTATTCGGTTTGCACTTGAATGGTTCTGCCAAATTTCATCCCAGACTTCGCTTGATGGCTTTCATGGCTGGGAAAAATATGTAAAAATAGTCATCTTAGTTTTCTATGCATAGTTAGGGATGATTAACTATCTAGATCAATTTGTCTCTCGTTAATAGGTCTCAGTCATCCTTGCAAATAAGATTGGCATGCCCAGTTGCTTTGGGAATTGGAAGAAATTTCAATTATTGTGATTATTTTGAGCACTTTTGGTTTCTGTATCAGGGTCCTTAAATGATGCTCTGTATAAAGAGCTATGGCATGCCTGTGCGGGGCCTCTTGTTACAGTTCCTCGTGAAGGAGAAAGAGTTTATTACTTCCCGCAAGGCCATATGGAGCAGGTATTGTATTTCCATTGAATATGACCTATAAATCCTCTGTGCTGTGTCCTGCTATTTCTTTCACAAGTTTAGTTTTTTGTCTGCATCTGGACTAGTCTAAAAGCCATTTTCTTTCAGCTTGAGGCGTCTACACATCAGGGTCTAGATCATCAGCTTCCTTCATTCAATTTACCATCTAAAATTCTATGCAAAGTCATGAATGTGCAACTGCGGGTATGTTTCTTAACTTCTCTTCTTTATTTCTGATTGGACTGATCTTCTTCAGTGATTGAGCACAGAAGTATTTTCGTTCTTTGACGGGTCATGATAATGTTGTCACTGATGTTGCAGGCTGAACAAGACACAGACGAGGTCTATGCTCAGATAACACTGCTACCTGAACCAGATGTAAGCTTTTCTCTGAGAGCACTCTTGTTCATTGAGCATGGTTTGTTTGAGAGTAATTTTACACCTATTTTTATGCTTTTAACTTTGTACTTGCTTTAGTGTTTTATTATCCTCACCATTGTGAACTTTCTTCTGTGTTTTAGCAAAGTGAGATCACAAGCCCTGATCCACCGCTTCCAGACCTTCAGAGATGCACTGTCCATTCATTTTGCAAGACACTTACAGCTTCTGATACTAGTACTCATGGTGGTTTTTCTGTACTACGGAGGCATGCAGATGATTGTTTACCTCCTTTGGTAATGACTTCACACTTAGCCTTCTATAAATATGTTTTCCACTACATTTAGTCTTAAATTTCTCCTCCTCCACCCCCCTTCCCTCCCTCTTCCTCCTTCTGTAGGATATGTCCCAGCAGCCACCGTGGCAAGAATTGGTTGCTACTGATCTACACGGCAATGAATGGCATTTCAGGCACATCTTTAGAGGTTAGAACTCCTATTTTCTTGTATTGGAGTTCTCCATGTATATCCTATAGTTCTCTTTACTGACGTAATTTTGCTTCCAAAATGAAAATGTAAGCATGGTTTATTTGCATTTTATTTCCACTATTTGTATTTACTAAGCTTATGTAATATCTTTAGTTCTGACCTCAAATTCTCATAGGCATCAGGACCTCTTAATTGTTCGCATTTTGATGTCTTCGAATGATTTTAATTTGATTGGCATTTGATTTTATTTCCATTTGCTGGGTTTTTATGGGAGTAACCGATTTCAGGTCAACCTAGACGTCACTTGCTAACAACTGGCTGGAGTGTATTTGTCAGTGCGAAGAAATTGGTCGCGGGAGATGCATTTATTTTCTTAAGGCAAGTTACTAGATATCTGCATGTACAATCCTGGTGTTTGCGAATAGCTTCCTGTTGTTATTTTGTTATGCAAATATGGTACTGAATTGGGCATTATTCTCATTTTCTTTGTATAGAGGAGAAAATGGAGAGCTTCGAGTTGGTGTAAGGAGACTTATGCGGCAGCTGAACAATATGCCATCTTCTGTGATATCCAGTCACAGCATGCATCTGGGTGTTCTGGCTACTGCTTCACATGCCATTTCTACTAAAACTCTCTTTTCAGTTTACTATAAGCCCAGGTTATTTGCTTGTCATCTCTCTGTGTTTATATGTATGTTGATATCTTTCTTTCTCTTTCTCCTGAATCCTATTTGTGCTTCTTCTGTAATTAAATATAACCTAACAGTCTCTATGATGGTCAGGACAAGTCGATCTGAGTTCATTGTTAGCGTGAACAAGTATCTTGAAGCTCGGAGCCATAAACTTTCAGTTGGTATGAGGTTTAAGATGACTTTTGAGGGTGAAGAAGTTCCTGAAAGAAGGTATGGCCTGCATCATCCTATTCAGATAACAAAAATTGCTTGTCAAATATGAAGTCTTGTCATATTTATGGATTTTTGTTTGCATGTTTTTGTGCAGGTTTAGTGGAACAATTGTGGGTGTTGGAGATAACACATCATCGAGATGGCCTGATTCTGATTGGAGGCATCTGAAGGTAATTATGAAGCAAAATCAATGAAATTTCACATGGTTGAGGTGTTTAAATACTGTTGTGTCATCCTTTTAGGACAAACTTTTGGCTGTTGCCAAACTACTGTTGTAGAGATTGTTATTATTGCTGCTTGCTGCGAAGGGTCGTTTCTGTCTGATTTGCAGAATGTGTTTTTTACTCGCTTTTTGGTTAAGTTGTTGGATTAATATGGATGAAGATTCTAAACCCTTGTCAGAATTGGAGTTGCCTGAATCTCCTTATCGATTTTTTCTTTACCTTTCTGATCAATATCTACAATCCTCAGTATTTCACGATTTCTTTTCTTTTTTCCATTTCTCCTGTATTGTAACAAACAACTTGTACATCTGGTATTCAGGTTCAATGGGATGAACCTTCATCCATTTTGCGCCCTGACAGAGTTTCACCATGGGAGATAGAACCACTGGTTGCAGCCACTCCCCCAAATCCTCAGCCTGTACAGAGGAATAAGCGCTCAAGACCTCCTGCTTTACCTTCTCCTATGCAAGATCTTTCCTCTTTAGGTGCACATTTACTTCGAGGGATCTACTAGTTCTTAAACATTGATGGCTATTTAATTACAAAATAATCTAATTTCCATCTCTACAATTATATTTTGTCTCCTCTCTGTAGGTGTGTGGAAGTCTACTGTAGAACCCTCATATAATGATCCATCACGTGCCAACGACTTTTATCCATCCCCCAAATTATCTGCTGTAACCAAGGCCAGTGAGAACAATAGCAAATCAATGTTTTGGTCCAATCAAGTTGAGACAGTAACAGAGTCTGTTGCACCTGTTACTGAGAAGAGACAGCCTAATGGGTATAGGCTTTTTGGAATTGAGTTACTTGATCATTCAACGGTTGAAGAAACATCAGCTATTGTTAATTCTGGAACTGGCGTTGAGGATCAACCAATACTTTCCCGCGATTCAGATTCCGATAGACTCTCTGAGCGCTCACATCCCAATAGGTCTGATGTTCCTTCAGTTAGTTGTGACCCTGAAAAATCTTGTCTAAGGTCTCCTCATGAATCACAAAGCAGGCAGATCCGGAGCTGCACTAAGGTATTGTCAGTGTGATGTGTGTTACTCGATAAGAGTAAAGTTTACTCTAAAAGCTAGCTAGACCAGTAAGTAAATCCTTTTTGAAATGAGAAAAATGAACCGTTTCTCTCCTTAGTGGCCCTAATTGAGAAACAAAAATCGGTCTGGCCCTTAACACATTCTGAGATGTTTTTATGTCAGCATATACACAGTTTCCTTCCATAGGTTTTTATGTTCGAGGTAGCTGAGTTTGAAATCACTTTTTGATTAACAACTTGCTTTTAACTATAATGGATTGGGAAGATTAATTGTTTAACGACAATTTCACTTGGAAACTCGATTGTTTTCTCTTTGTGTTCTTTCTTTCCCCCGTCTGTGTCCAACCCATTAGTTCCCTTATGTAGGTGCACATGCAAGGCATTGCAGTTGGGAGAGCTGTTGATCTGGCAAGGTTGGATGGGTATGATGATTTACTAAAGAAATTAGAAGAGATGTTTGAGATTGATGGTGAACTGTGTGGGTTTACAAAGAAATGGCAAGTTGTATATGCAGATGATGAGGATGACATGATGATGGTTGGAGATGATCCATGGCAGTTAAGTTTTAGTGACTTAGTACTCTTCCTTTCATTTCTATATCTTTTCAGTCCATGTCCCTGCTCGTGCTGGGTTGAATTAAGCATTGTTTAACATTCAAAGTATTTATCATCTCGGTTCCAGTTGTTTGAGATGTTTCTCCTTTTCTGTTTGAGTGTAATCTAGGCTTTATCTAACTTTGTTGGTAACCTATGCAGTGAATTCTGCGCTATGGTGAGAAAAATCTTTATCTACACGACCGAAGAAGCTAAGAGGCTTTCACCGAAGATAAAGCTTCCTGTTGGTGAGGTCAAACCTGGAAAGGCAGCTGCAGATGCTGCTGGCGCCGAGGAGCAGTCATCAAATGTGGGGTCTGGTTACTGATGTAACGGTGCCCCTTGACCTCATAACCACTATAGTATAGGACAAACAATTAAAGGAGGAAATTCTGTGGGATGGGGGAAGAATATATGACCTTTTTTTTTTTTTTTGATATGCTATTTAGTTTGTCTTACGCGCTGCCGATGATGCCGTGGATTGATAACTTTGCCCATCCTGGATGACTGATTCAGTTATCCTGACCTGTTGTGGCAAGGTTGCTGGGGAAGCAAAAAAGGACGGGTTTTGTTGTTTTTCTTAACTGATTAGAAGTGGTGGAATGGTGCATAAAAAAGATAAAAGATTCCAATCCATGGTAGTATTATAGTGTTTTTTCGAGCTTGTCAAAGGAATCTTATAAGGTTTGCCTAAATGAATGAATTCCACTAGATAAGTTTGTCACCTGCACTTACTCTCTCTCAGAGGGTGTAAAGATGCGAATTTTATTTTTTTATTTTTAGTTCGGAGTTTATTGGGATTTATTATTGCATGACATGACATGATAATGCGGGCTGGGTTTTGTATATATTCTAGAGATTCATTAGTTCTCGCTGTGATTGTTGCATGGGGGATGTTGCTTCAATTTGTTTATGTATTGCCCTTTTTGTTTCACTAAGCTGAAAACTGAAGGAGAATAATGACTTTTATCATGCATGGTAATGATGATACAAGGCAATTGCCGTGGTGTCAAAAGTGTCGGCCCGCAGTTGCTGAGGTCTTCGATGTGTCAATATTAAAAGTTGGACATTTTAAATCCTGCTAATCAAAGTGTATTAATATGGTAATCCAAACACATAAAGTAAATTGATGTGACTTAGACATTGTAAGATTCATGGACATATTTTGTTTGAAAGAGGGCTCCACCTTAATAATTATATTAACGTTTCAAAGGAATTTTTTTAGTGGAGGCTACGGCTACCACAACGGTCATGAGATTTGAATGAAAAAAAGTCTCAAGTGAATGTTCCATCTCATGCATTCTTTACCTAACATCTTCTCCAGAGCCTAATTCCTGCGCAGCAAATTAAGGCTCTACCAAAAGAAGTTGAATTCCCTGGAAAGAAGAAAATCAGAGATGAAGATGATGAAGAAGCTCAAATTTTGGTCAAGAAAGAAGAAGAAAAAGAAGGCATTTTGCATTGATGATTCCCCGCCACTGCCACCACCACCGACATTCCATTCACAGCGTTATCAATACTACTATTACCCAATTGAGCCCTCGGCTCCGCCTTTACCAATATCATCCTCCTCCTCCTCCTCCTCGTCTTGGGTTGAATATGATCATCACATCCATGAAACCATTTCTTTTACTTCTTCAACCCAAGCTCAAGTCCCTGTGTATCCTCCTCCACAAGACATCCACCGTGTTCCTGAAATTAGCGCTCACGATCCTGTGCCATCTGCTTCTGATGAATCTGCTTCCTATCAGCAGCATACAGTGCAGAATCCTGTTTACGGCGTCCCGATTGTATCTCAAGAAGCTAAGACAGAGAGCAGTGGAGGCGCTTTTGGATGTGTGTTTACCATTGGAGCTCACTTGTTTCGTTGCTTCTTCCCCTGTTTTCACATTCAAGAAGTCAATCGACATGGATTTTTGCATTCTTCAAGCCACCATGACTTGAAGAAGTTACTGTGAAAGTGTGATTTTATCTCCCCTTTTGTAATTCTACTGAAAGAACTTCGATCATAGCACTCATAAAATAAAGCTGCTTTTGTTATACTGAAGATTAAGACCAAACTGCCTTTGCCTTTCTCAGATATCAGAAACTGATGCATATTCAGGCTTAAGATCCAATCGTTCCAGCTTGAGAATTTTCAGTTTTAGTGTTCTTTTTGTACCATAAAACAAAATACCATAACTACGTTTGCCAGAAGACTTCTAAAAATTTATTAGGTATGGTGCAGTATGCTTAATCATGATGCATATTCTAACACCAAATGAGAAGGATAAATGGATGCCGTGTAAGGCAAAATATATGATTATAAGCCTGGATTTGTCTCGCAAATAATTTACCAACAGTTTACAGGGGAGATTTCCAAAAGGTAAAAAACACTAACAAAACATAAACAAATCGCCCCCATTAACTTTTCTAAACTTCCTATAGCATGTGTTAGTAAACAATGAACAGTGAGTGAAGAATGTGGCAATCAGTTCACTATTCCTCCAGCTTTTCCATTGCAGTTTCGCGGCAGGTCCTTTGATAGAAGTACAGTCGATCCAGACGCATTAAGATACAGAGTACTTTGTGTACTAAGATGAATCCAGACACATTACTGCATGTGTACACGAGAGATTCACTGACCATGTCATCTCCTATTGCAGTAGATGGCATATTGTTTTCAACCAGTGTGGCTTATCAATGTTAGTCTCAAAGTACAAGTGAGATTTTCGTCCTATGCATTACAAGTAAAGAGATGCCGCAAAAACAATATCTCTCTTGATCTTGGTAACTGCGTCTTCAAATTTCAATTCGAGATCAGTTTCCCCAATGGATTTTGCAGCTTGTATTAATTGCTGCAGAACCTCTTCCAGCCTTCTTATAGCCCTGATCAAACTGCCCTCAAATACTGGTGTCATTTCCATTATCTCGTAGAACTTGGACCCCTTTGCCCAGGCAAATACAGCCTCCATGATATCAGGACGGAAAGAGCTCACAAAATTCTCAACATCAATCTGAACCTGCAAAGAGCATAACATGCATTGTTTTTCATAGCATTCTCAAAGAACTGAGTCTTGACTATATACTACTTGCAACAAGGGGAAAGGGATAAAACAGAGCTCCAGCTCGCAAATTTCCAAATGCTGGACTCTACTGCATACTAAATGTTTATAAATAGAGGTCAAGTTACTAACAAAAAAACATTATCACAACACACCCTGTTAATTCTTAGGTTAGTCTTAAACTCTGTTCAGGAAGAATATTTGCACATGCTTCTTGAACTTCAGCAGGTTAACAACAAAATAAGAACAATAACAAATATGAAGGCCTCTTCTATTACTCCCTGAATTCCAAAAATGAGTCGCTTTTTGGAGAGTAAACTTTGAGAGAACTTTCTTCTAAGGCAACTTTCAAATATTAAGGAAATTTAAATCTACCTTGCACTCAAGCTGAACCTTGGCAACTCGTCGAGCCGTATCTTGCAATTGCGTAAATAGCATCTCAAGCTCATCTCGAGGTTTTGAAGCATCCTGCAGCTTCTCTTGCCATACGAAACAAGATAGCAAAGCTACCATCTCTTCTATTTTTATGTCCTTCAGAACTCCATTGAACATGAGTTCTGTCAAGGTCAACTCATCTGCACTGCTGATTTCACATGCAACTTTCCCCTTCAACTCAACAACATCATCACTTGTAACGTATCTGCACACATCACAAATTCACACATGATTCTCAAATTTCAGCCAGAAGGAATTCAATGCGGTTGTGGAACCACACAGTGAACTGATATACAGAAAAACCAACTGAAACAAAGCAACATACCCCATTCTTCTAAGCACTCTTTTCCTTGCTTTAAGTTCATCTTTGAAAGCCAATGCGGTTGAAGAGCGCATGCTCTTTTTGATAGATTTGATTTTTGCGGTGATCTCCTTCTTCGTGTGCAAAAGTTTGAGCTTTTGCTCAATGAGAGGAGATTTTGCAATAACATGCTTTTCAAAGACGCTTTCAAGAGCTTCTATCCTATCTACTATTTTTCTGTACGATTTGCTCTGAACCTGAAGAAACACAATGAAAGGGTGAATACAAACCAATAGATGAAAACATCAGTGGAATGGAAAGTCAACAATTACCTTCATATCAGCTTCCGGATCTAATTGTGGCAATCCATCTTTTGCAAACCTAGAGAGAACTTCCAAAACCTTTTTCAGAGTATTTTCCCGAGCTTCCAATGGCAAAAGATCCTTCGGTATCACTAGACGAACACTACTCAACCCATCAATCTGCCAAAAGGAGAAAAAGAAATTCCAGGTTTTAATGCAAACAACGTCTCACAAACACATGTTTATCTATGGACAGATAAACATACATGATATCGTCCATCCAATATGGTTTGCACATATGATATGTAACAAAAGTTTACCTGTGAAATAGGAAGAGACACAACAGCCGGTTCCCCAGCTTCCTTCAATGGGACAATTGTTATTGTCCTTTTACCAACTTCATCCTTCCTAATCACACATCTTGTGAGGACGTCCACAGTATAACTTGCATTTTCAGGCTTAATATTTGTATCATCTGAATAAATAGCACAATAGTATAATTTCATAACTGAAGTTTAAACAGAGAACTGTAGACAAATTGAAATCTGATCTCACCTTCCGAAAGACCTTTCACCCTTTCAAAATTGATTATGACTCCCCACGTAACGTTGTCCTCGATAGAAAATGATGGCAAATTATCATCAACCTTAGTGAGCTGGATGCTAACAAGTCTGCCAGGCTGCAGGAAAGGTAAACAATACTTCGGAGCGAGGACTATATCGCGCACTTCCTTCTTATAACTCTTGTATTGTTGGAGCAGAGAATAGTAACTCTCCAAGCTCTCTTCTTCCTCAATCTTCATCGAATCTCGCTCTTCCTCAAGAGCTTTAGCTTGTTTCTGACATGAATTACTATTAAATTAGTTGTATAGTAAGACATGGGGAAACATGGGGATAAGTGGGCAACTTCTAGGTTGCTGTTTGTAGACATGCACAAAAGACGTGTAGACTGACCAAAAGAATATCAATCAACTAACCTCAAGATCAGGAATAGCTCGATCAACTTGAAATTGATAGAATGAGTTACGGAGCAGATTCACAGGATCGCCATCTTCTGAGCGCATCTGATTCAGAAGCATGCTATAACTTAAGTGGAAGGCACTGCAATGCATTTGCAACCACTATCAGAGGTTGGAGAAAATTCTATGCAAAGATAAAAATGCAGCCACAGGATCAGCGCTTAACATTATTCACCTCAAATTAAAAATCCCACCTCCTTCAATTGTTCATGAGCAGATTAACTACTAATTTTTTTGATTTTTTTTTTTTTTTTAACTATTAAAGCATATTTCACTACATGAGAGAATAAATTTTCTGAATCCAGAAAGATAACACAACAAGAACAATATCAGAAAAAGGTGGACAAATCTTCTCAGAGTGTAACAACTCTTCCATTAAGCGGAAGCATGTTGTAGGCAGAGTAACATAATATCAAAAGAGAACAGAAGGCAAGAATCTGGTATCATCAGCCAACACAGAATCAGCTCCTTTTTTCGTACTATTAGTTGGAGTACTTCTGTTAAGTTGATCACTAAAAACATTACCTGTTCAAACTATCAGCACTCCCTTTCAGCATTAACTTAGCTGTAGCAGGTTCCAGCTTCTCATCAACCATAAGAATACAGATTCCACGATCATCAATGCCTCGACGACCAGCACGTCCACTCATCTGAATGTACTCTCCACTGGATATCCATCTAAATTTGTCGCCATCAAATTTGCGAACATTTGTAAAGACAACAGTTTTTGCAGGCATATTCAACCCTATACTGAATGTTTCGGTGGCAAATAAGCACTGAAAGTAGAAAAACTTGTGTGAATTTCAGAGAAGACAATAGTCTGCAATGTAACACCAAACAAGAAAAACTATTGAAACAGAGGGAAAAAGCACAAGTGAAAATACTGGAAATTCTGGTGGCTGAACACTAAGTTTACTGAGAATATGCAGAAAAAACCAGTAACCCAACAACAACAAGCAGCCTTTAGTCGAGTTAGCTGCTCATATTTAAAATTTAACACAAACACCCCCAAAAAAAAAAAAAAACCAAAGAAAAGAATACAAGAAAAAGATAGATCACCTGTACTATTCGTAGCTAAAACTATTAAATTTGATAAGTTTACGTGAATTGCTTTGCTAGGAAATGAAAGTAGTAACTCTGCACACAAGAAAAGCTCCAACAAACTTAATAAGGGAGAAATTAACGTAGTACATACAAAAACTCATTCTTTACCCCAATATGCAGGGCCGGGTGTACAAATCACAGATAGCCACCCTCTCTATCAGAACATACAGTTTCATTTATATGGAAGTGTATCAACTCTTTTCTCTTAAATTCTTAAATAGTTGTCAGTTTTTCCCTTCTATTTTGATATGGAGTCAATAACCATCTAATTTCTACAGCTGTTTTAGTGCATGTAAAGGACTTCAACGCAAATAACTAATAAAGATCATTATCGATGTCTACCAACCTTGATTAATCCTTCTTGGAACAAGATTTCTATCACTTCCTTCAATATGGGGAGTAAGCCAGAGTGGTGTACACCAATTCCACGTTTCAACAAAGGCAACATATTTGAGACCTGGGCATTATTAAATAGAGATGGAGTTGGAAACACAATGAAAGAACTTCACTTGCTACATGAATCGGCATAAAAATAAATCTAAAGGAAACACGACAAAGGGAATAATCTGATAACAAAGGCACGTAACCTGCGGCAGCTTCTTGTCATCATCTGACAACATATCCATCGCACTCCAGAATATATTTTCAATGTTCACTTTCTCATCATCGCTGTTGAGATCCATTTTAGCCATCTACAAACATGTTAAGCATAAACAATCAGTATATGACATCTGAGTTAGATTCATAATAGTGCCTGAACTTTCAAGAACAAATTTGATTCATTGGACCAAAAGTTTAATCTTCATTCAAGCTCACACGTGGACCAAAGTACAATTACGAGACCAATAAACCAAACCAAATCAAAACCAAAAAAAAGAAAAAAAAAAGGAAGGAAAGAAAAAAGAAGAATGTGGGGGTACAATTATGAGGTAAAATAGTAGCAGAGGATTCTAATATAAAATGGAAAAAAAACTAAAATAAATTTGTAACATAAAATTGTGGGGGAAACCAAGGGATTTCACACCCCCGGAAATAAACACCAATATTATCAAAATCTATACCTGCATCGCAAGGAATTCACACTCTCTTTTGCTGAAGCTAAAACATATCACAGGATCATATTGGCGCTGAATAATCATTTTGACCATCTTGAATATATCACTGTCTTCGCCTGCTTTACCAATCACCACCCCCTTCTGCCATTTTCCATTCTCTCTTTTTTTACTGCCATCACTTGGAGGAATAAGAGCATTCAGGGCTTTCTGAAAGCTATCTTCCCGAAACTTTCCTTTTTCATCAACTACTAGGTAAAGACCATTGCCTCCGGAAGGGAAGATGTAATGCTGGAGTGGTGTTGGTCTATAGTCAGTATAAACGATATGGCACGGTTGTTGGTGAACCTACATGCCAGGAATTAAAATCAGCAAGTGGCACTGAGATTAACAAAATACAAAGAATGCAGTAAAAAGGGGACAGAAAAAGAAAAGAAAAGAAAGAGACACCTTCCTAATGATAGAAAAAGACAACAAGCAACAGTTGAAAAATAACAATTCTTAAGCATCCGTGGCTGATACATTGCAACTTTAACAACTTCAAAGAAAGAAGACTATCCATCCCTAGCATATTAATCCAATGGAGGGGAAGCAAAAGGTACCTTTGCAACCCAATCGGCAAACTCCTTAGCATTAGGGACAGTAGCAGAGAGGAACACAAATCGAGAATTCTTTGGTGCCATAACAATACTCTCTTCCCATACCACGCCTCTTTCTTTATCACGCATGTAATGTACCTCATCAAAAATTACCCATGCCACCTCCCTGGTAACCTCTGACCCTTTATACTGCATACTACGCCAAATTTCAGTTGTCATTACCTGAAAAACATAGAAAATTGGCCTCCCAATACAACACAAAATGTTTAAGAAAATAAACATTACATCACCAAGTTCAACCTACCAAGCAAGAAGCATGAGGATCAATTGTGACATCACCAGTCATCAAACCAACGTCTGAAAATTCTTCTTTGAACTCTCTATACTTCTGATTACTGAGTGCCTTAATCGGCGAAGTATAAATCACACGTTGCTGGTTCTTCAAAGACATGGCAATGGCATACAATGCCACCACAGTCTTACCAGCTGATGTATGAGCTGATACCTATAATAACATTAAAAGGCATAAGATGTTAAGGCATCAGGAAACTTTTTACTCTCCCCTCTAATCATTATAACACGGTCTTACCATGACAGATTCACCACTTCTGATACATTTAATTGCTTCCAACTGGAAAGGGTCAAGAGTAAAAGGGAATTCTTTGGCAGGTTTTGCATCATTTTCAGCTAAAACTGAGCCTGACGCACCAGGAATATATCCTTCTGGGTACGATACATCATGCAAACAGGCCACAGGTCCATCCCCATTTATAACTCCATCAATTTTTGCCTGCTGTTCCACTGGCATATGTTCCTCATTAGGGTCGTCTGTTGACTTCCGTTTTACTGATCCCATCTATTCTCCCAAAAACAAATTCACACACAACCAGCAAAATTAAACCTGGGCAACCAAAAAACAAAAAAAAAAAAAGTCAATGCAAGAACGTCGGAATATGCATTAAGATACATAATTTAACACCCAAGCCGTGTTTGTGCTTATGCTGACAAGCAGACCTTATAGTGGAAACCAAGAGTTCAACACAAGAAAGGAAAAACTGAACTGCACCTAATTTTCGAACCCCTTAAAGATTAAGATAACTATCTCGAATAAATTCTTCTTTGTAGTTACTTGCGTTTTCTATGGCTTCACTCTACTGTCCATTATCAACACAGTAGAACCCTAATGACAAGTGCAAAAGTTTGTAGTCAGCAGAGCTAAAATTTATTAACCTTTCCGGAAAGACAAGCAGACAACGGCAACGGCAATGGCAGTGACGGAGGAGCTTTGATTAACTGTGTTGCCGGTGATTGAAATTGACAACTCAGGTCCGCCGCCTCGGAGTCGGAGAGAGAGAGGGGAAGAGGAGAGAACAGGTTCGGTTTTATGACGGTTCTTATGAATTTGAAACGTTCAACAAGCGTACGACGACGTTTCGGGAATTGGCAACGCTGCAATCTCACACAGAAAACCCTCATGTCGTGATAAACCCCTAATTCCAGGAAATTGCATTCTTAATCCGTTTAGTATGGCTTTAGTGATACAATCTGTCCCTTTTATTTTAGGCTTTGGAAATTGATCTCCTTACCTTTGAAATAATGATCTTTCGGTCCTTAAAATTGAAAACCAGTTTTATTTATACTGTATTTTTAGTTTTCATCTTTATCAAAAAGAGCAATGATATGATTGATCATCGTGTAATGATAAGAAATCATTTTGATGGTGCTTGATGATTCCAAATTTCCAACTTCCAAGAGCCCCGTGTTGAAGTCATTGGGGGCAGAAGGGAGTTAATATTGTGGTTGCTCAAACATGCATAAAGATTGCCAAATTTTGCAGAAAATCTTATGGTTGCTTTCGCATACTTACGTTCGGTTGGTGTAGAGTTTTTATGTAATATACATCTGCAGAAGAAAGTGAGACGAGACTACTGCACCCTTCTATTTTACTTCTAGACCTCAATTTTAAAGACCTCCATTGTACAAAATTCACCGTCTGCAATCATCTCACATTCAAAGGTAAGTAGGTGAAGGAGTACCGAGTCAGGAGAACTTCTAAAACCATTCAAAATTCTCTCTCAAAATTCTTTTTAGTCTTCATCTGAGTCCAACTGCCTTGAACTCGTCTTCTTCCTTTTGTGCTTGCTTGATCTGCTCTCACTTCTTGACACCGATCTTGCCTCTTGCGAATACTCCTTGATCTGGGTATGCGACCTGGACTTTTCATGAGACTTTCTTCTCTTCTTGTGAGTTTCTTCTTCGTCAACATTGTCACGTTGAGGATACTCCTCGATCTGGCTATGCGACCTCGACTTTCTTCTCTTCTTGTGAGTTTCTTCTTCGTCAACATTGTCTTGTTGCTGAATGATTCTTCTGTCACTGTTATCATCCTTCCCATCGCGATGATCACCATTTGCATTCTTCCTGCTTGAATGGTGGCGCATCACTTTATCTGCGGAATCCTGAGTCTGGTGTGTCTGCAGATTGGATTTGGCATGATCATATTCTCTTCGATGGTGTTTGTCGCGCACATCTCTTCCTGAATCCCAGTGATCAGTGGACAACTGTGAAGGTTCATTTCTAGGCGTTCGAGACTTTCTTCTTCGATCATGGCTGCCTTGTGTGATCTCATCAGACGAATCTCCAGTGGAATCACTAGCATATTTTCTTCTCTTCCTATACGAGTGGTCATTTGAGGAAAAAGATTTCCTATTCTCATATAACTCCTCTCTGCTGGAATCAGAAGGATAAGATCTTTCATTGGTACTGTAGTCCCTATTATGCCCAGATACAGATGAAACCTGTTTTCTTGATCTCTTCGTTGGATATCTACGATGTTTATCTCCACCCATTCCCCTACAAGATGACTCTGAACCAGACAAGTATTCAAGGCTTCCACTCCGAGTCTCTTGACTATCAACTGATCCGGACCTTCCATAGTGGTAACTTCTAGAGGTTTTTCTTGCTCGATCATGAAATCCATCAGCATCATGGTCTCTGTCCTCCCAATCTCTATCAGATTCACTATCATAATGTTTTTTTCTTCTCTTGTCATGGCGATGCCTAGTAGAATCTCTTTCTACTTCATAATCTTTCTCATCAGAAATTCTTGGCCTCCTTGAATCATGATCTCTTGAATACCTTCTCCGATGTGTATTGCTTTCAGATCGATTGTTGTCATAATGATCTCTTGGGCTCTTGCTTGAATACTCAACTTCCCTTGACTGGGATCTTCGAAATTGATATCTATCAAAATATTGAGAAAAACAGTCCCAGGAAACAGAACATTTAGGGTGTGCACTTTCTAACTAGCTTGACAAATTCTTCAAAACTAATTCTTGTAGCCTAACAATGAAAAATTCCATGATTATCACAATAAACAACAAGAAATATGCTTAAGATGGAGTAAACAATGATAAAGTCTCTTTTTCTACCAGCCTGATCCAATGAGCAAAAAGTACTTGACCACCTTGTTGCTTCTTTTTTTATCAAGCAATTATAGGTAAAAGGAACTCTATTCAACATATCTCAATAATTGCCAACCTTTTGCTGGAGTACCTGCGATGTTCTGAGCTTTCTCGTTCAAACCCTTTCTCATGGTCACACTCATATGCATAACCAAACAAAGCAGCCATCTTCTTCACCCAATATTTCGGGGGTGGTTTATCCCAATCAGCCCACTCATAATCTCCACCTGGGTTACGGAAGCAGTGAATGAAATTGCATGCAGTCCCACGAGAGCATGTCTAACAAAACAGTGGATTACAAGGGGCAAAATAAGTTAGAGATGCAAACATAAGAATATAAAAAACTTGAAAATGTTTCTGCAACTTTGTCAGATACTATTTGATAACAAAAACAACACAAATAAAATACACTACAATTTGAATGGCAGTAGCACCTTAAACTTTGATTTCATATACTCCCCACAGATAGCAACTCTCCACTTTGTCACACCAACAAACTCACAGCTTACCTATCAGCCATGAAAAATATCTTAATGTCATACATCAACAACAACAACAACAACAACAACAACAACAACCCAGTATCTTAATGTCATACATAAAGTCAGAAATAGAGAAACCAATTTGCAAAGAATAGAAACACAAATGCTAACAAGTTAAACAGTTAGGGACTTCCAGCTTCTAATATTACATGATTGGGAACTCAAAGCACATCAGTTTCATTCATTTCTTACCCTCAAGAAAAAAAGTTTCATTAATTTGTATTAGCTATAAAAAGTTAACCAAAGATTTTGTCATTCCCCTTTCCTTTTTAGTGAAGAATCTAAACAGTAAACCGAGAGGGTAAGCCAAGTCAATCTAACAATTCCCGGTCAACTACAACAGCAAAAATATAGGGGACACTGAAAGTGAGTTAGTATACCAAGAGGAAAGTAGCAGGGGGTGACTGCACTAACAAAGCATACACAAGGGGGCATGGAGGCATTCTGTGGTGTAGCTGACAACTCAGAAATTTTTAAAGACTAAAGATAAACCAATGAGGCCTTCAGGTAAAGCCTCAAATCCAATCAGAAAAATAAATTAATAGCCCAGTCGGAATTAACTACAGAAGTCAAACACCAAATGGGTATCATCTCCTAAAGTGTGACTAGCTTAAGTACAAAAACTTCCAAGAGAGTACCTGTTTGGCAGCGAAATAGCGGCCATTGATAGCCTGATAAGCAAGAACAGCAGCATCTAAAGATACATAATGTACATATACATTTCCTCGCAAATGATGTGAGCCATTTCTGCAAACCTACACACAGCATCATACACCAAGGACACAAGTCAAAGAAAGAAAGTGGCTCTCTCATACAACATCTTAAGTAAATTATAATAGACGTTAAGGCCACAATATGTTCACTTCAGATCAGTAAGCAAATGGGGCTTTCTAGATGTACAACTGTTCCTACGAACAAGGAAATACTTTTCATGCAAACACCTTAACAATTCTAAATAAAAATGTCAACTGGCAAGAGGCTTAAATAGTTACGAAGAAACTCTTCCTTCATGCTGACAGCAATTGCATACCTTGAAATTTATTATTTCTCCAAACTTCAAAAACTCTGTATGCACATCCTCATAAAACTCTTCATAAGAATGCTCAACCTCTTCGTCAGTATACTGCAAAGCAACAGGGATAACATATATTGATAGCATAAACAGGTGAAAGCCCAGAAAACTCAAATGAAAAGGATTTTTCCTAAGTTGATAAGTACAAGGCTTTTTTCTCAATAGACATCTACCCACAGGCATTCATTTTTCATCTGAAGAAGTGAAACAGATCCTGAAACATCTACCCAATCTGAACTGGGAAAGAAAAGAGGCATGCGATTCATGCAGAGACTTAAAAACCAAAAAAAGGGTAAATGTAAAATTAGAAATGCACTTGTTTTTTGGTAAGTTATCCAGGAAGGGTTAGTAATTAAAGACTAGATGGATTTCAACACCCTCAGCTTTTGTATGAAATATTACAGGGACAAGCTATCTCAAAGCCAGGAGGTAGCCACGTTCTGTTTGGTGCTGTTAAAAACAGAACTAGCACTTGTATGTAAATAATGAGGATTGGCTTTTGTGTCTAAGGCCATAGAGGCATATTTCCCTACCTCCCGTCTAACCACCACCAAAATCACGCGACCATGATTTTCCAACTTCTTTTGGTACTTAACGATCAACGCTAATTCTCAAACAAAAGTCTCCAATCATGTAAAGAACTGGTCTAGCAAAAGGTTTTTCCACTTAGCATACGAACAAACATTTGTTCCCACTTACAGTTAAAATGATATAACCCCTGGCTCTAGACGAAGAAATCTGCATTAGACTAAATGTGGAGTTTCTTACAAGGCTTTAGATGGGCGCTAGCGTTTTTATTGGTCAAGTAATACAGATGTGAATCAGGTCTGGGACAGTTACACGAATAATAAATAAAGGACAACAATACTAAATAAATGCACAAGAAAATTTTAAGTCACTAACACCAAAATTTCTAGTAGACAAAAATATGGTATCAGAAATATATTAGTACTGTTCTATTCATTATCTTTTTAGTTATTCTCTCCAGCAAGAAAAAGCCAGAACAAATTCCCTTTCCTCCTAAATAAAGGACAATAAGGCCGCATAAGTCTATGTGCAATTCTTCAGAGGCTTCTTAGGATACTAAAGGATAAAACAACAAAACAGAATCTATTAAGTGATATTAGGACACACAACGTAAATAGATGTAACACATTTAGCTCAAGCACATGTAGGATACAGATTGGAAATCTTTCAACTCCAACCCAAGCAAGAGTTCAACCATGCACCTCCATCAAGTTAGAGCTACAGTTCTGCAACAATCTGAGTTAAAGAATTCAATGGCAAAATTTGAAATTATACAGAGAATAGTTAGATGCTTCACTAAAAGTAATGTCATAGGGAAACTAACATTGAAAGGCAATTGTAAAGCAAACAACCTAGCTCCAGCTAATTAACGGGTGCTATTTTAGTAAGAGGAATCATATGATCAGAGAGTATTAAAGTTCATCTATGATAACTTTCAGCAGATGAAACAGCCAGTAAGTAATAGATATAGAAAGATTGGTAACAGGATACAAGGCACTTCTTAACAGACCTCGAGCCCCTCATCCTGCTCCCAGGCCAGGCCAGGTCCATTATACATGTTCTTGATAAGCAATGTACAGGATTTATCAGGGTAAAAGTGAACTCGGCTGCAGCGGGATCCAAATCGACATGCACCAGTCTTCAGATGGAAGGGACAATGAGCTTTATCCTATAGCATATCAACAACAAATACTTATTATGAATACATTCCTCAAAAATGGAAAGCCTGTGAACCTATTAACCTCAAGTGAAAAACAAGTAATACCAGCACCAGTGCACTACAATCAAGCTATCACATGAAAGCAGAGAAGAGGTGGAAGAAGAAGGTATGCAGCACATAAGCCATGTACCTGCTCAGTCCCAAAGTTTGGAACTTGTTGTGCAACATTTTCCAACAACTGTTGAGCTGAGAGCATTGTGGTATTCTTGAAATCCGCAAAAGCTTGAGATTGAGGAAGAAGAGGATTTGACGTAGGTCTATCAGGATCCTGTTTCATAAGGGAAACCTTGAAGATCATGTGTTGCAGTCTAATGAAGAAAAGAAGATGCACTACATACAAGTAGCATTTACAAATAAATTTAAAAGAGTGAGTCATACCTCTTCCCCATTTATCTGTTCTGGCTTCTTTTTCACCCTGACTTTATTCTTCTTGATAATAATCTCATTCCCTTGCCAAATAATCTCGGGGGGTCCCTCCTCTACATATTCCCACTCGCCGTCCTCATTTTCTGCCATCTCAGATTCACCCTGGAATTCAGGCAAATAACTCATCAAAATAAGAAAAACTATTTGTTCCATACAACCCCCAGAATGAGGGAAAGGTACAAATGCCACATCAAAATCATAATTAGACAACAACGGAAGGCAGTGAAAAAGCTTGATTCAGAAGCCGTTCCTTTGGCTGCAATTGTATTAGGTTCGTACCCTTTCCAAGTGTTTGGTTGAGGATATCCGGGATTCAAGTAATGTACTGAACACATCCTTTTTGTTAATTTTGATTACACAACCCTCCCCTTGGTTTCGTCTCTCATGTTATTGACTAAAACATGCCAAAACACCCAGTTACGGCCTGAATTACGTTTGGATACCTTTATCATACAAAAATTATAACCTACTAGAAATGCAACTTGGCATGACTACTGTTTTCTCCAAAGGCAACAAAAACTGCAACAGCTATTAAACTCGTTTGAGATGCTAATGATCAACCATGGATTCAGGAACAAACTTGCTGACAAACAGAAGCCAATATTACAACTAGATGTCATGACTAGACGCTAACAGTGCAAGGATTATTTACAGACAAACAAAAAAAGAGTTACACACCTGATTCTCATTCTGTTTCTCTGCTTCTAATGCTCTTCTTCGTTCTTCTTCCTCTTCTTCCTGGGCTTTTTTCCTCGCCAAGGCTTCAAGGAACAGCCGTTCTTTCTCCTCAAATTCACGCATTTCCTTTTCCCGCCTCTCCTTCTCCCTCTCCTCTTCCAGCTGTATGCGGCGCTGCTCATCGGGATCATTAACCCGAGCTTCCTCTTCTTGGCGCGCCTTTTCCGCAGCTTCTTTCCTCTTCTGCTTTCGCTTCTCCTTCTTCAACGATTTCCTTTTATCCTTCCGGCAACGTTCAGCCACCGCCGAAGCCGATGACTTCGGCTCGCTCTCATGCAAGGACTCCGATAATTTTGCGTCTATTACTCCTTCCTGCAATTCGTGATCCTCTTCTTTCATCGCCAATTCCATAGGTCCAGTTCAAATCGCTCTAGGGTTCTACTGAATGTGCAATTGAGAGAGCTTCTCTCGAATTTGCAGTTTAAGCGCTTTTTACTTGAACAAAAGTTTAAGCGCTTTTTACTTAAACAAAAGAAAAGGTCCAAAAACGACGCCGTACCTTAAGTAAAAACTTCAAATAACGTCCGCGCTAAATGGCCGTCGCGCATTCTGGGAAGAGAGGGGATAAGAGGCCAACGAGAGAATGACAACGTCGCCAACGCCGCCGTTAGGAGCTCCGGCAGCCGCGAACATGCCCAAACTTCCGATAAATCACCGGACGGTGCTGATAACGGGAGTGAGCAAAGGACTTGGGAAAGCTCTAGCCCTAGAGTTAGCGAAACGTGGACACACGGTGATAGGATGCTCTCGCTCGCAGGATAAACTCAATGCCCTCCAAGCAGAACTTGCTACCTTCTCCGCCAATTCTCCTTCTCCGGCTTCTTCCACTCAGAGCAAGCACCTCGTGTTGAATGTCGACGTGGTACGACTGATTTCTGCTTCACTTGAATTTCTCTGCGTAATTTTTTTTTTCTGGTTTTGGTTATTGACGGTGGTGGAATTTTTCGTTCAGAGGTCCGACAGCAGTGTTGCAGAGCTGGCTCGTGCGGTCGTGGAGAAGAAAGCTATTCCTGATATTATCGGTAACTGGCAATTTAATTGGTTAGGAACATTGATTTCTGAGAATTGCTTGCTTTATAGTCTTTGCATGTTCAGAAATTGTTGGCTCTTTTTGCTTGCATTCTAGCTTTGAGAAGTGTTGACCTATTGAAATTATTTGGAACATTGTGGTATTTACTGTTAACTTGGCAACTTTGCATTGGAAGTATATTCTGGTGAACTTAGTTATGGTGGCTTTACTTTGTTACTTTGAATGATGAAATGGTGGTATAAGATCAAACAGGCATTGCTCATACTGCCAATTGATGTATAGATTTTTGTAAATTACAGAAGTTTGGACGTCTCTGCGTTCATTCTTTCTTTCATTGTCAAACCTGTATACTGTCCAGGGCAAGATATAGGAGAATTGCCTAAAAACTTGGCACTTTTTTTTTTCTGAAACATGTATGTTTTTGGAATTAAAATTTCTCTCTTTGAGTTTTTCTTCGAGTCTTCATTGAATAATTTGGAACATCAGATCTACCAGAACCAAAAATTGATTCAACTTTAAACCCCAGGGATGAAGTCTCAAAATCAAAGCTCAGTTTTGGTTGATTTTCTTAATAAAACATGGGATCAATGTTACCGGAACTGTATTTAACTTTTATTGTATGAATCTACATTTCTTATCTAGCGAATTAATGATCATCGTCTATCTGTCTTGTTCACAGTAAACAATGCTGGTACCATAAATAGGAACAACAAAATTTGGGAGGTGTCTGCAGAAGAATTTGACACTGTTATGGATACTAATGTTAAGGGGATAGCAAACATGTTGCGTCACTTCATTCCTATATTGATTGAGAGAAAGCAAGGAGTGATTGTTAACATGTCATCTGGTTGGGGAAGGTCTGCAGCTGCACAGGTAGACTTTACTGTTTTATCGTCTACTATGTCTTTGTTGTCTTTTTTGGAGTTGCATGTCTGAATTGGGTATTAAGGTGCTTCTCTACATTCAAATTGTCCTTTTGAGATTTGTTGCATGAGGGCCAGAAACCGTAAAAATGTGTGTTCATGGAGAGTCTTTTATTCATAGGGACCATATATTAGGCACTTGCCTTGCATTATGTAGCTGTACTCAGATGGCAAGTTTACAGGTAGCGCCTTACTGTGCTTCAAAATGGGCAGTCGAAGGTCTTACAAGGTCGGTAGCTAAGGAATTGCCTGCTGGACTTTCCATTGTTGCGCTTAGCCCTGGTGTGATTAACACTGATATGCTACAATCATGCTTTGGCAATTCAGCTTCTCTCTACCAGACGCCTGAGGCTTGGTATAGACTTTATCTACTTTTCTGCTTTCTTTCCTCCAACAATCGTGTGATACTAGGAATTCCTTAATGATGTAACCTTGTACAGGGCTCCAAGGGCAGCTACGATGATATTGAATCTATCTGTGGGTGACAATGGTGCATCACTCACCGTTTGACCGACAAATCCACAGATGACCACGTAGAGAAGTGTAAAGTTATCATCTCTTCTTCTTCTTCTTCTACTACTTCCTCCCCAGCCCCACCAAAGTAAGTGATTAGATTCATGTTGTAAATGCTGAAAGTTGGACTACTTTTCAAATTCGAATAGGTTTTGTCCTTCGAGACATTGACATGGCGCTGTGTTTCCTATGTTCGCTAGAATAGGTTTTATAGGTACCATTCTGTATGAGTATATTTGTTGATGTTACCATTGGATTCATGTCTATCCTGCTGATGTACTCAGTAGTTCAAAAGTTTAATCTGGAATCTGAAAGCAAATATTGGACTTTCATTTGTGTTCTTATATGCTGGAATAAGGTGGATGGTAAACACGAATTCCTGGCACCTAACAAAGGCCAGAATTACTAGTGTTTCATTAACTTTTTTTTTTTTTTTTGAAAAGTTAAAGGAACCATAATTCTCACAAATCAAGACATAGTTGTTCAGAAACTTCTACATCACTTGAGGAAATCCCTCAAATCAACGACCCTTCTAACAAAGATAAATTCTGAAAATTCATACATGGCCTGAAAAGTAGCCACAAATCCTATAAAAGCATCATAAATCGCAGGGTGAAAAAACTCACTGCTCTTCACAAGCTTAATCAGATGCATCATCATCAGGAAGGGGCTGACTGGTAGCTGCTACAACTTCAGCTTCATGCTGTTGCTGTACAGCATGGTCGATCTGCACCTCAGGTGGAGCAAGAGCAGGCATCTCCACAAAATGGAAGTTGGGATCCCCAGCAAGCTTCCTAGCAATATACAGGCAGGGCTTCTCAAAGTTGTAACTGCTCTTGGCAGATACCTCATAGTACTGCAGGTTCTTCTTGCGATGGAAGTAACTTGCTTGGCCTTGACTTGCCGGTTCTTCACATCTACCTTGTTCCCCCAAAATTGGAATATTCTCGCAGACACGCAAAGATCACGATGCCATGTAGGCACATTCTTGTATGTCAACCCAGCAGTCACATCGAATAGAATGATAGCACATTGACCTTGAATGTAGTATCCATCCCTAAGGCCACAAAACTTCTCCTGTCCAGCAGTGTCCCTGCAGTAGAACCGGATCTTCCCACAGTTGGGGAAGTCCAATGGATGAACTTCAACTCCAATAGTTGGTTGATATTTCTTCTCGGGATGTGCCTCTTCACAAAAGTAGTTTTAACGATAACAAGCTTGAAGCTTAGATAATAACCGGTTTGCTGATTGGGAAGCGCCAATGAAGCGACGAAACGAAATCAACCGCGATATTGAAAGAGAAGAACTTCTGAGGGGTTCAGAGGGAAATCTTTCTTCAGGGAAAATGAGGGAGCCGAAAGGTGTGATTCGTGTTTCATTAACTAATTAGCAGTATAAACTAGTACTGGTCTAAGGTTGGAGTTATAGCGCACTAAAATCTCTCTTGATATCTCTAAATTAATGTCTCATCTTTCATTCCATACACACCGCCAACATCCGATAAACAGTATCCATCATTATCAAACTCAGGTCACGCGCATCCCGCCCCCTATTTATAACTATGATGATGCATGAAAGATAAATACAATTTTGGATGGAGTTGGCAACTGTAAAAATAAGAATACCATTTGTTTTCCAACTCAGAATTTTTGCACTAGTAAGTCTCCGTTGGAGGCTTCCACCAAATGAAGCAAACGTGGGCGTCGCTTAGCAAGCTGACCACGAGCAAGTTAGACGAGCAATGATACAATTCAGGTACAATTTCAATGATGGGGGAGTCATGAATTGATGATCTCCATTAATGTTGTTGTTGTAATCAATTGCAAAAAGCCTATTCTTTTCCTCCAAGACATACAGCTATCCCTTGTGAAAAATCTATTGAATAATAGTTAAAGTTGGAGATTTTCGTAAAAGCCCAAGATATTTTGCCTACTCTTACTCTCATCAAGGCTAGTGATTTTCTGTGATCCAACGAAAACCCTGAGACAGAGGGATGATAGCAACCCGGAGCCGATTATTAATGTAAACCCTCTCCGCATCGTCTCTAAGCGGTATAGTACTCGCCCATCTTGAAATTATTGTCCATTTTTGGGGCAGAGGGAGTATATTACATTCCGTAAATTGATTTCAGAGCTTGCTCTCCTTTCTTCGACTGTAGAGGCTTCCAACTTGTAACTCGAATTCAGTATAAGGTTGGAGTTACCCAAATAACGACACTAAATTCGTAATAAAACCTCCTAAATGTCTCATCCCTCATGCCGAACATCCCAATGTGGGAGAGGCGGTATAACTCAACATCTTCCGTGTGTTGTGTCCCTTCGGGCTGCTGATATAAGCTAGGATGATAGCTGGTTAGGGATCTGCAGGATGCAAAAATGGGATTCTGATTGGAGTCGGGAACAAGAGATGCACAAGCGAACTTGTGCCGATAATAATCATCGGCCCAAAATATGGAGTCTGTCATTTTCCAACTCTCGGAAGTTGAAACCCATGTGAACTCATCATCATCCTTGTCAACTACTGTTTCCTACACAAAGTAATTTGAGATTTTCTCAGATGCGTTCTATTTTCAGTGGCATAGGACAAAGCAAACTACTAAGCCAGGTTGGAAACCTTTGGAAAACTGAACTCTTCCCGGTTCTTGGTGAGCTACGGACATGGAAGATAGGACTTCTATCAGATTTCTCGGATTTCTTCATGAGCAATAACTTCCCGTTGGAGGCCTCCACCAAACGAGGAGGGAACCTAAAAGGAGAGTAAATACCGAACTCTTCAGGTACAATTTCGAGGATGGGAGTCGCAGATTGATCATCTCCATTAATATTATTAACATAATCAATTGCAATAAGCCTGTTTCTTTCCGCCAAGACATACAACAAGCCGTTGTGAAAAAATTATCTCTTCCATTCTACGATAATCAAAGCCCAAAAGTTTCGTGAAAGTCCAGGAATTTTGGCCTACCTACCTTGCTAAAGGCTAAAGTTTTGTGGTCTTCTTTCCGACAAATTGCACCAACAACAAAATCCTCAGGGCGAGTGGAAGGATTACACGACAAAAACAACTTTCAAAAAGCAATTCAAAGAATCGCAAGGGATTGCATGTGATGGTCTTTTTTGGTAAAGGGATTATAGAGGTCGATCACCTTTTCGGATCGGATATTATACATAACCAACCAGCCATGAGAGGAACCAAAGTATCCCCTGGAATCAAAAACAGAATAACCCACCAGAGGAATGCAAGCAACTTGGAGTTGATTATTGTAAACCCGATCCTCCGTGATACTATAAATTTTAGACGAGTGATACCTGTTCCCTGCTTCATCCTCCGTGATGTCTTGAGATATGTTTGTATCAGGCCAATTTGGTATAAACCTGACAGAATTCAAAAGCACCGGAGGCTGTTTATGCATAGTTGCCATCCGTTTCGGCTTCTGATCCAATGCAACAGTGTGCCATAAAGGTCGATCACCCCTTCAGATCGGATATTGCACATAATCAACCAGCCATAAGCGGAACCAAAGTACTGACCACCACCTCCCCCAAGAACCATGGGAAAGCAAGGAACCTGGAGTTGATGATTGTAAACCCGATCCTCCGCGACGCTGTATAGTTTGGAGGAGAGATATCTTTGTCCGGCTCTATCCTTTGTCTTGACATATGTCCATATCCCGCGCGCCGATAACCTGACAGAATTCAGAAGCATGGGAGGCTGTTTATGCATTGTTGCCGCCATCCATTTTGGCTTCTGATCGACCGCAAGGGAACTCCACGATTTGCAAAACAGCCCTAAATCGGATGTAATCCGAAAGATAAAACACCTTGTCTAGAATTTCATTCAGAATTCCTTCGGGAAGATCGTTCCAGTCTACTGAGGTTTTGATATTCAAGGGAAGAGATGCAGCCATATTGTAAATTGAGAGGGATCGACGTCAGGTCGGCGGTTAGTGACTGAGAAAGTAGACCGAAGATGTATAGCTAGCTAGAGCTGATCAGGAGCCACTGCTTAAGGAGGAGGAGGAGTTAAAATACTTTGTGAGCCTTGTCGCAGTATCTATTTATGGTTCCAGGGGAGAAGCACCAGGAGGCATCACCGGATAGAATTTGTAAAACTTGGTATTCTTAATTGCATCCTTCTTCTCCTCACTCATACGGTTCAATTCTTCAGCCTTTGCTTTCTTGGCTTTATTTCGCTTTTCCTTTGCTTCCGCAACCTTCTTCTTCAAGGTATCCTCGAATTTTTCCCTCCTCAATCAAATCTGTCACGTAATCCTCCACTTTTCCGTCCTCCCGCCAATTGTACCAACACCAAAATGGGGGCAAACCTCCACCTCGATCATAATCGAAATCCACATCGAATTTCTTTTAGCGTTTGAATTTCTTTCCAGGGAGTGGCCCAAGCAAAATGCTGAAGGTTTCTTAGGCCTGGGTTTCTATACCATAGCTAAGAAACTTGAGACCTGGTGGCCATGGGTGGGGCATTCTAAGCCTAGAACCTTACCAAAGTTTGTTATTAGTTCAAAAAGTACTGATTAGTGGATGGTACAATATCGTAGGTTGCAGAAGGAAAATTCCCTTTTTTTTTATATATATATATATTTGCAGGGTGTCCATCGTCGGCAACAAAAAGAAAATCCCCTTTGACTGCTATATTTCCTTTCGAAAGATCCATTGTTTTTAGAATATATATGTGCTTTCAATATTCAGGATTCAGTTCTAATTTATTGACTTAATTTTTCTAATTATACATATTTCTTTTCCAAAATATATACGCACTGGTTATACAACTTATATAATGTGCGGGATAACTGTATCAACTCCTCAAGTATATATTTTGCAACGATACTCCGTTGCAAAGGATCAAAGTATGCACATCGCAAACTATATGTGATGTTAGTAGATCCAGATCCCAGAAAAAGTTTGCTTTTGTGACCACTCAAGGATATCATTAATTAAAACAATGGCTTAGCTCTGAATTGTTTCTTCTTATTGTCGAAAAAATGTCAATAGTAACAGATCATTAAGACAACTCGCACAACGTATGTATAAGGTAAGCACTAGTACTATGAAAATAAAATAAAATTTACGAGCTTGAGAAGAAAACTCTACTACTACGAAAACTATTCCTTTTTTTTTTTTTTGAGGAAGGTAATGAATCCGTGATACATAGATTGTTCAACAATACAACTGAAATGAATTTTTTTTATTTGTTTAAGAATCAAAATATTTATTTATTAGTAGGGAATGGCCTAAGGAAAATTAATTAGCTCAGAAATAAACAATTATTTCCTCATTATGGTGAATTATGAGGCCCCCTTTTTTTCCACAGCTTCTTTGAGTTTCCTTCCCAGCGCAAAAGCCACCGGCGGGGGGACTGCATTTCCAATTTGCTTATGCTGGTGCTTAATCTTGCCAGAGAATTGGTAGCTATCAGGGAACCCCTGAAACCCAGCCAAAAAAAAAGGGCACCTAATTAAAGTCCACGAAAAGATAATTAAAATCAATAAACACGACTTTTTTTTGGTACTCTTCCATTCCAAACTAAGAATCAATATATCTTATTAAAACAAAAGTCCAAAAGAATAAAATTCCTGAGGTCTCAAGATGTGGATAAAAGTTTTCCCTCCCAAACACATCAAATCAAAACTACGTCGTTTTGATTTAAAAAATGTTAACTATATAAAACAAATTCCTATTACAAATCCATATGAAAATTAGTTCATTATATTGTTAGAAAGAGACATTTTAATTATGTATTGGTCAATAATTTCTTTTAAAAGAAAGCGACGTCTTTAATAGTAAAAAAAATTATTAAATTTTCACAGGTAAAATTACTAAAAGAATTTGAACAAAACATTTTTCTTACATTCAAATTAAAAACTGTTAAATTTCACGTGTAAAATTACGAGAAAAAGTTCAAGTAACACATTTTTCTTATATTCAAATTCAATCATCCTAATACCAATCGAATTAAAAAAAAAAAGATGTTGAAATCTCACGGGTAAAATTATTAAAAAAATCCAAATAAAACTTTTTTCTTATATTCAAACTTAATGAAATTTATATTATAATAATAATAATACCATTTAATTTTAAACCCGTCTTTTTTAATTTATTTTATTGTTGGGTTATTCTTTGTATCATTTTTTTTTAGATTCTAATTCACAATCAGCCACTAATTGAATACATGATATTTTTTCATAATTAACTATCGATTTAATAATGAATTTTAACATATTCTGTGCAACACACGGGAGAAAACATAGTTACATTTGTTAAACCAACAGACAAGACTCTTATGAGATTCCAATTTTTTTTTCTTTGACATATAGCACAATATTCATCATTAACAACAATCACTAATAATACTATCATGGTTAGAATTATTACATTCAATAACGTGACACGAACCTGGGCTCTAGCGTATTCACGGACGGTGACGAGCCTATCTTGTTGAGGGTGAAACCAGCAACCAACCTTGCCCATAGGCTGGGGATCAGTAACACATGTTGGAAACTTTCCGGCCCAGTCCAATCTCCCATATAACCCCTTCCATCGGTTTGCTTTTTCAGGTAGCCATGGAGGCAGCAAATCCACCACTTTACCATTTGACAACTTAACCTAGAAAAATAATAAAACATAATTGTTGAAAAGAATGAGAAGGAAATTTGCTATATCTTGTTTCTTCTGTAGTTTGCAAAACTTGAGTTAATGTAAGAAAATGAAAGCCATTATATGTTAAAAAGAGTAATGATAACTCTTGACGAATTCGAAATGACTCGGGAAATAATATGACCAATATTATTTGTTATAATATGACGTTTTTAACCAAGAGCTAATAAAATTACCTGTTTATCTGGAATGTCATGCCAGTCAGCACCAGGGCGTTTTTGAACTTTCTTACATCGGAGGAAGTTAATCTCGTTCAATTTCTTGGGAATATGGGCATTAAGATACCTCATATTACCTCTAATCTGTCTTTGGTACCAGGACACAGGTTCATTTTCATACTGCCAAATGCCCAAAGTTCAAAATCAAACATTAGAGATTGTTGGTGAAAAATCTAGTACTTTGTACAGAAGTTGCACAAAATTTAATAACAATCAATAAAATCTAAGTAATTTGTACTCCCAAAATTATTGTCCAGTTTGAGATTTCACGTTTAGTACAATTTCAATTAAAAATGAAAATCCAAGCTGGACAATAATTATGGGACGGAGGGAGTACGAAAGTTGCACAAAATTTGCGCTAATTCTGATCAGACGTAGTCCAATAAAAACCTCCATTTTGTTTTACAGTAAAGGTGAAAATTAACAAAAAAAAAAAGAAAAGGAAAAAGATCAACTGAAAATACCTCCAATGTAAATTCGGATGCATCATTGTCAACAGGTGGAAGATCACCAATGGCGTCTTTTATGGTGATTGACCGAAATGGAGCGCCATGGTCAGTTCGATGAGCTGCAGCATAAAAAACATCTCCACCTAAAGGGATCTTCAATTCTGAACCTTTGAAAACAAACATTGGTTCAGGCCATTCTGGCAGATTCTCTTCAGGTGAGGCTGCCCAAACGAATGCCCTTTTCCTGTTTTGTGGAATACCATAGGCCCCTGCCTCTAAAATTCCAAATCTCACCTGTAGAATTTTGTGAACAGATCAAACAAAATAGAAAGAAAGAATGATGTTTTATTATTATTATTATACCTGATAGCCCATTTCCAGGAGTGCTGCCAACGTGAAGCGGAATTCTTGACCTTTGTTGAAGAATATGAAGTTCCTCACATTCTCAAGGAGGAAGAATTTGGGGCGGAAATAATCCGCAAACGACAGGAATGCCGGTATCATTTCACATTGATTTTTACTCCAAGAACCATCTTGATATCTATTCATCTTCGAAAATCCCTGAGAGTTAAAAGAAAAGAAAATTCTTGCATCAAATAAGTTTGCACAACATTTGCACTAAAAGATTTAGTTCAATTTAGCATTCTTACTTGGCAGGGAGGCCCTCCAATGATGAAATCAACATCGCCAGGCCGGGGCAAATCATTGAGTTGCTTCTTATCAAGTTTTGCAGCCAATTTAGCAGCTTCAGGAGTTGAGATACAATCATCTGCATCCCCACAGGCTGCCATGATGGCCCTGTAAATTTATATTTTTTTTTTTACCACTCCAAAAATTATTAAATCTTCAATAAGATCAAGAGCCAAATGTGCAATATAGTTGAAGAAATGCAAGATTATGAACATCTAGAATTCTAGATAGCAAAAGTTGAAGACCTGAGGATGACATTGCAATTTTCATTAAACATTTTTGCCCTTGGATGATTTTGTTCAAATGCTGTCGCGGTAGTCTCCGTATATTCAATCGCCCATTTTGTTTTTGAGACACCTGAAATGAGTGCTTACAAGATTAATCGCCACCTCAGATAGTTTACGAGCTAATTCATCCTGCTTTTGGGAGGACAAAAAAAAATTGTTAGTATTACCTGATTGTTCTAAACCCGAAGATAGGCCACCACAACCAGAAAAAATGTCTAGAGTGGCAAGAGGTAGTTTTTGAGCTGAATGTTGTTGATTATAAATATCATCAAGCGTTCTTTCTGCCTTCTTTCGTTTCCCTAATATTTTTCTGTTTACAACAGCCTTAACCGAATTTTTTCTGGAGAGATTACGCTTGACTTGGGGCGGTAACTGTGCAATGATGTTGAAAACATAAGACAAAAAAGAAGATGACGAAAATATAGATTTAAATTTGATTCTGATTAGTTGAGGCAAATAGGAGAAGCAACCTTCTTTAGAGCTCCGGTCTGATGGTCATATGATCGTTCGCAGTAGAAGATGTGCTGATAAACATAAGTAGTGGGGAACAGATGAATGTCTTCCTTTTCTCTTAGTTCGCACTTTCCTTGCACTGCCAAAACCGGCATCTTAAGCACTTCTTGGCTGTAATATATCTGCACATCACATGATTAGGCACACTTTTATACTTGCATATTTGATCAATGTGTCTATCTAGATGAAATGGAGAGCTTACACAATTCAAGTATCCCTGGGCCTGCACAAATTTTGCACTAATGCACGACTCTACGTGCACTATCTTTAGTTTCATTTTCAAGTTAGACATTTATTTTGAAAATGACACCAAAACATCCTTAAAAGAGATAATACCTCTCGAATGTCAGAATGGTATGCTTTATCCGCTGAAATCTCCTCTGGTCTGTAAAATCTCTGGAGCCGAAGAATAGTAGACATAGGATCAGCTTTTTCAAAGGGCTTTTTGCCTTCAATCCCCAGAATTTGGCAGATTATGAACGGTTTAAGGGGCGGATTTTTTCCAATCTTGAGGCTACTTTGGTCACACTGATAGAATGTAACATGATCCTGATATAGATAGATGAAATCATGGATGTGGTACTTGGTTCCCTTCAAGATGAAACAGGCTTTGGTGAGTTTGAAGAATGCTGCAGTACGGGATTCCTTTATCTGGCACGGCTGACAATGACCATTACCAAGGCCCATTGACTCAGGTTTCAGACATAAGAAGGCTCCTTTCTCAGGGCAATATAAATTTCTACAGAAGAATTCCACCTGGAGCTTCTTCTTTTTCTTTTTTGATGCGCTTGCTCTATCACTACTTTCATCATTCAAATTTGCCTTCCGATGCTTATGTCCCCAAAGTGTCGATCGCATTTCAATTGCCACGGTACCTCTAACATGACAAAGCTCAAAATCTAGGCAATGATTAGTTAAAAACAACTCCATTTCATTACTAGAATCCCCAAGCACTGTCTCATGTCCTCTAAGCATCAGTCGTCCATGAGCTAACATTTTTCCGTCAGAGTTTTCAAACAGGTACTCCAGATAAAATATGGGAGGATTTTCTTTGGAATCAATTGTTTCCACTATCACTGAGCTACCTGGATGAACAGCAAGTCTACCTACCTTAGCTTTTTTGTAGAGAACATTATTTGAAGATGTTTTCCCAGCTTGTTCTCCTTCCCATTTGACTACTGTGCTTGCATAGGGTGATTTTCTCCATCTTGTAAGAGAATGGATCTTCTCAACATTAGTACCAAAAGGAACTTTTTTATCTTTTAATGCTTTGGTATCCTTTTCTTTAGAGTCATTAGACAGATAATTGGAGCAATACTTTCCCCAGATCCTGCCCACAAGTTTGGTAGTGGTAGCTGGCATTGGCTGTGGTTTTGGAGTTTTGTTCTGCGCTACGACCTCTTGATGCAGATTGATTTCTTTCCTCTGGAACTCTTTCTTTTTCACTTTTTTGGTGAGAAGACATTCTCTCAAGTGATCCTCAAGGCCCCTCACAAATGCACATTTGCTTATAGAAGGATCATGATAGTCCGCAAATAGCTGCAAAATGACTTGGCCATGAACAAGCATATACCTCTGAACAGTTGCTATATCGGAGGATATATATGAAGGATAACCTTGGCTGAAATCTGCAACTTTCTCAACAACTTCTCTAAACGAAAGCCTCGATGCCCTTCTCTGCCCCTGCAACAATTTGATGATGCTGATTGCTAAAGTTACTATTTTCTCAATAGGTTTGTACCATGGATTATACTGGTTTAATGGATTCCCCAGCATGTACCTAAGAAAATCCGAAGGATCATCTTAGCATTGATATGAAAGGCTTCATTATCAGAAAGAAAACAAAGCTACAGAAGTCAAATCAGAATGTATGAAACAGTAGTTGCACACCTTAGTAGAGGAAATTTGTAAATTTATATGAGAACTCACTTGCACAGTAGTTGCACACCTTAGTAGAGGAAATTTGTAAATTTATATGAGAACTCACCAGGCTGTGTCTGTTCTTATTGAAATGGAAACAGCTGTTGATGATGATGATCTCCACTTTATGTCCCATTGCTTTATTTCACTTAAGTGCACAGGTATACCATCCCCATTCAGAAAAGAACTTGAAGGGCTGAAGTCGTCATCACAGCAGAAGACGCTTCCTTGATCAGTTGCTAGAACACCTGAACAACAAATTTTCGTATCCTTTGCAGCAAATGTTTTTATTGGAAGAAGCTCCAAAGGAGTGAACCTATTATCCGAGCTATATAGGCACCAATTGTGAAGAAAATATTGAGGAAGCTCATCAGAATCATAGTCACTTTCATCAATGAAGATACTGGACTCATCCTTCTCTTTGATACTCTGTGTATAGTATGTTGGTGGTGGATAGTCATCTGAAATGTCATACTCACTCATGTATCTCTTCGATTTCTTCCTTCTGGACACTGAACCAACTGATTTTTCGGATGCATCTTTAAGGGCTAGAAGTACTGGTAAGTTTGTGAAGATCGTATCACCCTCTCGTGATGTATCATCCAAGCCAATTAGCTGATCATATATGAATCTACCCCATGAAAGGAATAAGTCCATGGAATAGCCCTCCAAAGGAACATTTGATTTTTCTGTCCAAGAATGTGAAACAGCTGTAGCTAAGTCATTAAGGCCTATATTTGGATTGCCCCCACAACATTTTGACAGCATTCTGTATACGTCAATGCATGCACTAGCTTTCATGAAAAAGAGATCATAGTGCTTCTGGTAGACCTTGGAAGGCTTTAGACATTCATAATCAGCTGTTTGAGTAGATACCCATATGATTGGCAAATTCTCATCATATCCAGATAATGACCATGATAATATTGGACCAAATCCTTCACAGTAAATCCTTGTCTCTTTCTCATCATCATGATCCTCCAAAGGCAAAATGAGAGCTGAAATATACAGCTTATACTCTTCGACCAACTCAATAGGCTGCGGTTGGCCATGTTCATCATGAATTGTGAAGGCTGTCAACCTTCTATCTTGCTGACTATCCTCCTTTCCGCCTCTGGTCAACCTTACAGCATCCTCTTCTTCTTCGAGAGACCGAATTTTTTCAGTCTCCACTTCAGTTGAATCAACAGTTGAGTTAACTGAATTCGACTGGGAAATGGAAGAGCCAGATGATTGTTTTGGAATTTTCAGAGAATCAATTGAGTCGCTGTCAGACCTTTTTCTTTTACCTGTCATTCTTCCATTGTTTTTAACCTCAGATAACACATTCCTTGAATTAGGATGTGCCTTTTTTTTTGCCATCTCTGAAATAATGATTGGTGCAGGTACAGAGGGAAGAAATGCAGTTCAAGCTGAACCTAGAAAGAAAACAACAGCATACTACAATAAGAACCTGCTGATCATTTTACATTGTAAACTTTACATTGACATATATAACATAAAGATAAAACAACTTTAGCTTTGATGATGATCAAAATTAAGACATAAGACAGTTGAGACAAATAAAACATTGATGAATAGCAGACCTACAGATTATACATGATTGTGAAATCAATTACATGTCTAACAACAGGTTCATTGTGAAATCATTTACTTGGCTTAAAGCACATTCCACTGAGAGCATCATTTTCATGGTTCTGAAATCAAGGGTTCATAATTTTCCGATAGTGAAATCATTTGCTGCAACAAAACAATGACAGCAACCACAAATGTGAGGTGAAATCCTTGACCTAAATAGCATTCTAGAGAAAGGACCATTTTCATGCTTCAGCAATCAACAAATCAATCTTGTCCAAATGTATGCATGAAACATTTGATCATCAAAAATAAAAACTGGGAATAAAAACAAACCTCTTCGCTGTCCTTCCTCTCTGCGCCTTTATCAATCGCCTTTCGCTGTGGATCCTCCAAATGTTCAACTCTCTCCATCATTCGACCTTTATAGTACAACAACTTCACACGCAAACACAAACGCGTAAAGACTACTCACACAAAATTTCACATTTAATTCAGAATGGACATAAACGGAAAAAGAATTACGCCAAGATGAGTAAAAAATCAACGGTTTAATTTCGCACAAATTTTTACCTGGTTTGATATGCCAGTGCAAATTTCCACTCTAGGCAAAGAGGTAAATGTGATGATCATGGAGATATATGAACTGATGAGAGGATTTTTGAGTGTTAAAAAGTAGCTTCTGTGAAGAAAGGAAGCTTGTATTGATGCTGCCATGGCCAACTGAGGAAAGAATCATGCTGGAAAAGAAGCCGTTACAATTGAAAAGAGAAGGCAAATTGAGTAGTTAGCAGTTAGTTTTGAACATAAAACTGGCGCCAAATAGGTAAGTCCACGCGCCAACAAAATATAATTATTTATTTAACACGTGAGGACTGAAGCAATTTGGTTTAATTTTCATTTCTTTACAGTAACTTTTCTTTTTTTGGAGTAGTAATTTAATCTAATGTCCCATACTAGTCACTTTGTTATCATTATCGGATGAGATTGTTTCAGTGATTAATTCTGATATTTTATTTTTTTTTTCTATGAACGTAAAATACTAGGCTGTCTTGGAAAATTGGGCCACAATGAAATATATTATTACTCCCTCCGTTCCAAAATAAGTGTTATTCTAGAGTTTGCACATAGTTTAAGAAAACATTAAATAAGGTAACTAAATTACTAGAATATCCTCAACCAACCCCATTAAAATAAATGATCACCAATAATATTATTTCTTTTGAGGGTATGTTTGGAAATTTTTGACCAAAAATACATTGGAATCTGAAAACGACACTTATTTTAGAATTTCTTCATTTTGCCAAAACGACACTTATTTTGGAATGGAGAGAGTACTAAATATGGGGTAACAACATTTAATCATAAGTTTTAATTATATTTACCATTTATCTACCAAATTTTGAAAATACCACCATTGAGTTTTTTTAATCAAAAAATTGGTTCTGGAGTGAGAGTGGAGAAAAATATTTGTCTTGATTTTGCAAATCCGAGTTATTGACCGTATTTTCTTTTCTTTTTGCGTAATATTCAAAATTAAAATTAATATTATTTTTTCGGTTACTAATTTAATTATAACTCGGAGCAATATTCATGTCCACTCGTGTTCTAGAGGCATTTTTTTGTTCAAACACCCACCGATCATTGGTAGTATACGAAACGAAGAACTAACATTTCAGAAAATTGAATTATGATCTTAATATTTTTAAGATGCCGAAAATACACATAGATATGTAATAACCGTAAATTGTTTTAGAATTTTGAAACTTCGCAAACTCAAGAAGTAAAATTTTTTGCTACATTTCATTTACTAGATTGTTACATTTTTTTTCCTTGTTAATTACGGCTAAAATTAAGTTAACTACAAGCGTTAAAATAACTTCTCACAACGAATAACAGGAATATCTTCAATAAAAATACGTCTTTAGGCCATTTTTTATATTAATAATATTCATCTATTAAGTCGTCAATTGACACAAACAAGATGTTTCAAGTAAATAAAGTTCAGCCCACAAAAAAAAAAAAAAAAATTCTGATCTTGATAATATCTTGGTATTCTTCTTTATTTTGTAATTAATTTTCCCAAGCGTCACAATTTGTTATGGCAGATTCAGATTTTTTTTATTTTTTTTTTTTTGGCCCCCAACTAATTAAGAGAAACTTCAACTGTCTTAATTCTTAAAAAATCAAAATCAAATACCAGGAGATCAAATTGGAGAACTAAAAACGACTGAAATCAAAACCGTTAAAACAGTCGTTACTCAGATATTATTATGTTCTTCCTTGCAAGGAGAAAAAATCAATTTGTTTAGAGAAACTCTCTTCTCTGCAGTCATATCGGACAAGAAAAAAAAAGGATAATAAAAGAAGAATTGGGACCCAAAAAACAAAAATGCAAGTAGAATCAAAAGTTGCTATAAGCACTGTACTAGCAAAAGAGTATTCCTCTGTCAAACTTACTTGACAGAAATGAAGATATAATTTACACTAAAAGATTGGCACCCCAAGCCAAACTGCACCCCATCACTAACCATATATATTACTTACAGAATCCAGCTTCAATCACCTTGAAGGAGGCGCCATGATGGAACATGATCAAGGCAAAATTTTCTTTAAAAAGAATGATAAAGGTATATCTAAGGCTGGGAAACGTATTCGACATGAACCTAAAAACTACAAGAGCCGGAGCAGGTCCTCATCCCCCATATATAAACATCCAACAAATGGCAGTCATTTGGAACTACAATTTGTGGGAAAAGATAAGTTGTGGATAAAGCCCCAAGATATGCTCAGGCATAAAGTCGTGCCTTGTTAAAATTCCAACAATTGGTGGCCTCTGCAAAATGTAAAATCAGTGAGTTAACAATCATCAAAGTCAACAATTATACTTCACAAAGAACGACTATAATGGAAATATAGTTGTTCGTCTTCAGATTGCCTATGCCTATATGAAAGCTGAATTCGCCCTCCCTATATCACCTTTCAGTGAACTTTAACATCAGGAAGAACACTGTTGATAACCAGAAAGGTCAAATGGAGAAAGAAATAGAGAATGAAGACCACCAATATCAAGTTAGAATCAGCATTAGACGTAGAGGAAGTGGATTGAAATGAGCAACAGCAAAGATATGAGAAAGAAAGGGCTCTAGGAATCTACATTTTGATGATTCAAGTATTATATTGTTTGCTTTCCAAAGTGCTTTATGATCATGCCCGAAGCAATAATAATTTGGATTCAAAGAATACAACAAGCAACAGTGTCCTGTACAATATTAACTCCACAAACACCTACACGTAAGTCGCGCAAGCTGAGGAGGCATAAAGTGGCACAAGCACCTAGAGACGAAAGCTGTGTACATCTATAAATAAACAGGGCAACTTCCTTAAAACTAGGACCTTAAACACAATTTAGCAGAGATGAGGTCTACGAAGCTCACAATTTAGCATATAACAAAATGCGATGTAAATAGAATAGGGACCTCTTAAAATAACAGGTGCCTTTACCACAAAAAAAAAAAAAAAAACACAGTCAGATCATTTTAAAAACACCAATGCACATGAGGATTCTAGATATTATGTTCAATTTAATAGAAAATGGTAAGTAGTTAGAGAATCTTACCCCAGGTTTCTTTGGAACAACACACAAGTGCCTCAAACCAAGCTCACGAAAGAGAACTGCAGCTTTGGCCAATGACATTGTTTCTACAACTGTGTATGGTGATGTATTAGTAATTGGATGAAGATCAACATACATCTCCATCTCCTCCTCAGAAATTTCCAGGTCTTCTACTTTAAGACCCTTTCCTAATCCAGGCTTAGCAAAATCATTCGCGTGAAACCTTCTAAGAATTTCGGATCCATTCAACACTGGATGTTTCATAAAGTTTTTCCCGTTGAGAAGAACAACCAAGTGTGACCTCAAAACAAGCCCGCACAATTCTGGGGCATCAGTGAAAGGGGGTTCATCAATCACAGGGAACCCATTATGTCCAGTTATTTTAAGAGCATGTAATATGTTCCCAACTTTTTCAACACCAGAAAATGTTATTAAGGGGCCAGAACAAACATCTCCTGCAACCAACTGCCGCATGTATGGTTCAGCATGGGCTTCCATGAAAGGCATCCCCTTCATCTTCACGATTTGGTCATAAACACCTTTATTGAAACAATCAGCCACTGTTTTTGAAATTAGAAGAACGAGCATGACCAGTGGCAGCATTAATAAATCATTAGTTAGCTCAAGGAGAATAACACAAAGTGATACTGTCATTCTCATTGTGCCACCAAGGAATGATGCCGCCCCAAGGACACCAAAGAGGCCAACACCAAGACTGGAAGCATTCCCAAGGAACATGTCAACAAGGCGTCCAACAAGCCGTCCGTATGAGGCTCCAGCAAGTATTACGGGGATGAATAGCCCAGAAGGAACAGCGATTCCATAAGTGATTACCCCAAGAATATATATAGCAGCGAAGAATATTAGAAGTGTGGAGATCTGGAATTCATGAATAGTTCTTGATGAGCTGAATAAATTGCGAATAGCATCATCATTTGTATTAAGTAGAAGGGAAGCAAGGTCATTGTAGTGGCCTGGCCCACATTGGAAACCTTTAAACATTCCAGAGCGACCTATATTTGGGCATTCTTCATCTATTCCAGTTGGACAGGGGATGCACCTTGCAAACCAAGGCAGGCCAAAGCAACAGCAAGAGGTCAACAATGAAATAAAGACAACAAGTAGAACTCTGAAACTTGGACCTTTCCTGCAAATCATCATCAAAGTACCAAGAACCAAAACTTCAGTCAACTACATGTAAGCAGGGAAGATTATTCAAATCAGGGCTTTAGTAAATAATTGTATCACTGATGAGATATTCTAAAGTCCAATGAAATAAGCTTGGAAATATTATCAAATATACATAACTAACACACAAGATCAAGTTTCAGTTGATATAACAGTAAAGCAGTTGATGTATACTCTTAGTAGAGTATTATTAAGGATTCTTCAGCTAAAACCTATTGCATCAAAAGGTTTATCTGGAAGAAGAACATGCATTTCTCATTGAGAGAAGTAACCCCAAACTACTAGCCAACCATTTGCAATCTCGTTGGTCAACAGAATCTCAGAATGTCTACAGTTGAGGTATTCCAATCATCTCATCTCAGAAGGAAGATTAAATAAAAGAACCTAGTTCACAAACTTAATCTGATATGTGCTTCTTTTCTTAGTATTAATGACCAAATATGTCTTCAACTTACTCATTAATGATGCTATAAGTCCGCAGCACCTTGTCCACAAGAAAATTGTAGAAACTTCCAAGGACACCTCCAAGTACTCCTATCAAAATCACAGCCAGAAGATCTGGGGTGTTGTAGGCAGGCATAGAAGAACTAACATCAAACATGATCAAACCACCTTTTCCAAAAAGGCCACAATTGCCACTCCTGCAGAAGACAATGAGGCTCCTCAAGACCACAGCTACTACAGCAGTGGTGAAAAATGTCCTCCAGAGAAGTGCACTCCTCCACCTACAATAAATTACCAAAATAATGAGTCCTGCGATAAGGTTATGATTCACTTAAAGGAAGTTTGAATTTGTAAATGAAACCTAATCACTAATCGACTCTATCAAGCTACAAGCCCAGCAAATGCAGAGTAGATGGAGCCTGGAGGGAGAGAGAAATACCATGAGGCTGCTTCTTCGAGGGCAAAAAGGACACCACCAACTGGGGCACGGAAAGCAGCTGCAACGCCAGCAGCGGCTCCACAGGTGATCAAATCCCTTCTATCGCGGTCATTTTTGAAGTATCTAAGCCATCGCCATGTCAAATGATATTTGCGCGAGCCTCCCTGCCCAAGTAAGTTAGCAATACAAGCACCAGTGTGTACCATGGGTCCTTCCTTGCCAACGACAAATCCAGCAGCAACTCCAAAGATTGAGCCAAATATCTGAAACAAAATGTATGATCCAATCAGATTAACACTGACTTAAAAAGTGATGCCTTAAGTAATGGGGGGGAAAGCCTCTATATCACTTTTACCTATGGCAAAATCACAAAAACAGAAATCCAGGCAAGAGAAAACTACTTCAGTTCTTTTAAGAAAAGTGCTAATGAAAAAAATTAAAAAACAACTAGAAAGGAAATCATCCACCATTGATAGTCGTAACAATATATAACTGTCCACTGGTAAAATACAAGTTTCTGCCCAAGATTAAAGGCTGAGAAGAACTGAGGATTTGTAAAAGGGAAATATTTTGTAGAAAAGCTTGTAGCACAAAACCCCAACAGAAAAAGCAAAAGAATCTCTTGTACCAACCTTAACAAATAGGGTGCTTGGAGCCAGAATAGAATGAGCATCTATACCATTAAGATAGGCTTTCACTTCTGGTATACCAGACCCAGCTGCTGCAGGGGCAACGAACGCGCACAATACCCCAGCACACGTTGCCAGGACTGCATTGCAACCCGCAAAAGCTGCAAATGACAGGAAGTACCTGCATTGAAATTAAAATTACTTCAACCCACTTTAAAATTTAAAACTGAATAGGTAAACAAGCATGAATGAGATAATAGGAGAATGGATATGCAACACAGGCATAAATGAGCCAACCAAAAAAAACAAGAAAGAAAGAAAAAAGGAAAGGTCATAAATTGGCAGCCACTTAAGGAGAAACGTCTAGCACCATGAATGAGGTAACAGAAGCCAGAATTCACAGTAGAAGAGATTAAAGCCTACCAAGATGCATCCTTACATAACTCTTCGAGAATTTAAAACAGACGAAACCAGTCAAGTCATAGTACCGCTACAATGAGAATAAAATTCAAAACAAAAGACCCAGAGTCGCTACATTAAGAAACAGCATTTCAAATAAATCAACCTTCCAATGAGGGAATTCGCTAAAAACGATCATTTTTGTGATACATGTTAGAAGAACTATCAAAGGCGGGCAAATGTCGAAATTTCTGCTTACCTCTGCTGGATCATCAGCCTGTTAGTAAGCAAGAGCTTAAAACCAGCAATATTCTCCACAGCAAGGTTATTAAAGAAACCAACAACGCCAGTGCTCAATCCAATGAGAAGTGCCAGAGCCCATTTGAGGAAAACATACTGAAAAATCTGAACCTTCTTTCTAGACCTCCAATCCTGTTTAAGGAGTTCGTTTTCCAAAAGCCTACAAGGAAAACACCATAAAAAATAAAAAATAAAAAAATTATACATTCCAACAGATGCAGCTGATTGATCAAATTCAATGCGCCGGCATATACTACAAACAACGCAAACAAGCCAAAACAGAATGCAACTGTCAAACAAAAATAGATGATCTGATCTCGCACACTGATCTTCTCTAATAGGATCATAATAGCCTAATCAGCTTCTACATTAGCTTTGACAACTTCCAAACAAAATTAGAAAGTGTTGGGAAAAAAACAAAATAAACGGTGTTGATGTTTCAAAATCCTTCCCGTCCTGATCACACACAAGCATAACATTTTCCCGAGAAAATTGAAAGAGAAAAAGCAAATGCAGAATCAAATCAAATTAGGAAGAAATCAATACAACAGTTTTCTGAAGGGAAAACCGAAAAAAAAAAAAGAAATTGGCAAGGAAGGGCTGTACGTACTCGTAATCAAGGCTTTCAATGGCGGAAACATTGGCGCCAACGATGGCAATCTGGGAAGTTGTGTTGACTCTGCTCCTCAGCTTCAAGAGTGGTTCCCTTAACACGTCTTCGCTATCTCTGTTCCAAAACGACGACGGTTTCCTCTCCAATTCGTTAATCCTTTCATCGTGATTCATCACCATCAACGCCTCCCGACTGAGTCCGTCGTTCTCTATATCCACCGCCGTCGGCGACCGTTCATTCTCCATAATTCTGGTTCTATTTTTCCCCAAAAAATTCCACCGTAAGTACAAAATTCTATCAAAACAAAAATTGCTATAAACACAAAAAGGATTAATTATCCGAAACTTCTCGAGATCATAGGGGAAGCTTTAAAGGGGGCAACCTTTAGAGCAGAAAAGTTGTGGTGGTGATTCTATGCTCAGACAGACAGGTGTAAATATACAGAAATCCGTAGGGGGAAAAAAGTGGTGGTTTGCGTGAGGATTGTGATCATTCAAGTCACGATGATGAATTCCAAATGATTAAACAATGAATGACTAAAAAATTTAAGGGATTAGGAAAGTGTTTATTATTGAAGAGAAGATTCAATGGCGTCCCATGCACCCATCATCCATCCTTCTCCTTCTTCTATTCCATGGATATATATCAGTAGATGTATGGTGCGCGACCCTGGCCCAGTCTATCTGTAGATCTTAGAAATGTTTATATTTGAAAAAAAAATGTATTTGGAGCGATATATTTTAGAAATATTTGAAGGATTTAGAAATGTTTTATAAGTGTGATCATAGAAATATTTGTATTTGACAAAAAAATAAATTGTATTTAGCCATGTATGTTTTAGAAATGTTTTATAAGTGTTACTTATTAAATATAAATAGACTTAATCGAATATATCTGTTGAAGTAAATGTTAGACAAAATATAAAAGTATCCTAATAAGTTTAAATATTAGTAAGATGATTTATTGATGTTCTCCATTGGTCGTGCCAAATCAATACTTAGTTTTGGAGATTTTTAATAGTTTTGTAATAAGTTTCATCCGAAGGATATACGCTTAAAATAAAATTAACACTTTGTAACAAAAATCTAATTGATCAATTCAATTTAGACTCCATAATTAAGAAAATAAAACCACTCTAATTGAATGAAACATAAAGAAATTTTTTTTTAAAAAAAAAAGCGTGTCACGTAAAGTGCAAAGAGAGATTTAGTAATTTAGTTATGGTTGACCAAAAGGGTAATTTAGTACTTTGTTCATGTCACGTGGCAATCATAGGAGGTGTTTGAAAGGGCGATTTTTATTTCTAATATAATAAGATATATATATATATATATATATAATATTCTTCTTAAAAAGATTTTCCTTTTTTTTTTCTTTTCTCTTTTTTTAGTTTTTTTTAGGGGATTTTGTTTATGAACCACGTAGGATTCTACCTAGACAAATGGGAGACGCAAGTCGAAATGGTTATTCTAGCCTAAAGTAAATAAAACTCTTATCTATATATAATTTTACTTTTATTACGGTGTGTTTTTTTCGTAATCAAATCAAATAATGTAATCATTTTTATTTTTACGAATTGTTTTTAGATTTATATAGTATGCTATTACAATATTTTTTTGAAAATAAAATAAAGACAAGTAAAATGAACGGATAAATAGATAACATACATCCATTTACGTTATTGTTTGAAATACAAATTTGAGCAAAATATAAGATTCTAATGCTTTTAAAATGTTATTATTACATTCACGTAATGTTGTTCATTAACTAGCTAGTAGACTACTATTCTATGTCTCTTTCTACAACTCTCTATTTTAAAACAGATGCGGGATAAAGAAGATAAAAAAAGAAATTCAAATTATTTTGAAACCATTCATCTTTTATCAATTCTTTTTAATATTAATATTACCGTACATTAAAAAATATAGGAGTAATTGTGTGAAAGATAGAATTGTAGTAATAGAACTTATCGATTACTAAATAACGTCGAAATTAGAGTTTATAAGGGATAAAAACTCCCTCTAGTTTTACATTTTCAACTTTGTATTTGATGCGTTTATACATCATTGATAGTGATAAAATTTTTGCAGCTACATGTCTTTTGAAATGGAAAGATATTTTGCCTGGTTATATATGATTTAGTATTGTTCTAAGAAAAAAACTAATGCCATATATGCATGATCTTTAAGAGGAAACAAAAATTAAGACATCTCTATCTCTATATTATATAATACTACGAAGATTTTTCAATTATCTCACAAATATATGCATATATATTGCCTTCTTACATTTGTGGGAATAAATCAAGGCTTAGATTTTGTTTTTGTTTTTGTTTTTGTTTTTTTTTTTGTGATTGTTACATGTAGTTGCTAAAATATGAATTTATAGGGTTTAGTTAATTAAATGTATGGTAATTCATTACATAAATGAGTATCTATCTCTGTAACTGAATTAATTGCATTTATGGTTTTTAAAAGTAAATTCAAATATTAATGATGTATGTGAAGGCCTGAAGGTCTCTCTCTCTCTCTCTTTTTTTTTTTTTTTGAGAAAAAAAGATGGGTGTCAGTTTAATGAAGGCCGCCCTATAGATTGGTTAGTCGTGAAATTCATGGGATCAAAGTTGTAACTTGTTAGACTCAAAATTTGAACATCAAAATGTGAACATCTTTTTGACATATTTTTTTTAATCTGTTATCACTATCACTGTCCGTATATCTCCAATTATACAAGTAGTTACACTCTTAAAAAATCTCAGAATTTATTTTATTACACTTCTGTGTTACACTACTCGTGAAACTAGTAATTTTTTTTTAATATTTTAGCTCGTAAGAGTTTAATTACTTTTAGAGTATGTAATATAATGTTACGTAAAAATTACTTTTCAATATTTTTGCTCGTAAGAGTTTAATTACTTTTAGAGTATGTAAGAGTTTAATTACGTAATTTGGATTAATTTTCAATATATAGAGTATGTAATATAATGTTAGTGTTAACTATAAAGAAACGTATCAACAATTTATATTAGTTTACGATGAAATATAACACAAAAATGTCATGAAAATTTGACATCGTAAAAGATTAACATGTTATAATTATTATCTCGATTTGTAGTCTTCTTTTTCTAATATATAAGACAGGATGGTCCAACGGTAATTGAACTTTCATTAGGTTAATCTCTTTTTTATCATGTTATACATCTAAAACTTTGTATTCGTTAGAATAATGTCATAGTTACAATGAGACTGATCGGATGAAAGAAAGGATAGGGTGAAATGATAAGAATGGATAATCATAATCAGATAAACATCTGAAAAAAGAATCGAAACAAAACAATCGGAGAAAAATTACTATGATAGGATCAATTGTACTGGTATGATTGGCTAATAAACAATGAATTTATTAATTTAATATATAGGTCAAAACTCAAAAGTATAAAAAAAAAAGTGCGAGAGAACAAGGTGTTACGTGGACGGTTTACAGAAAATGTGGGAGTGGCATAGATAGCGACTTTGCAAAAGCATTGGAATAGCACGTGACCATTATTTTGCCCCCCAATAATGCCAAGCTGGAGATTACCAAAACCTTCCAAATTTTGTTGATTTTATTATGCGCGATTAGTGGGCAACACTCATGTGATGCTGATGAGCCATTATTACAAAATTATTGTTATTTGTATAAATCACGGATTTATCTAGTGGAGCATTAGCCCTAATATGTTTTTGGTCCACGTCGATTTTATTTATTATGCATTTGTTTAACTTCATTTCTCTCTTGTAATAACGTCTTGTGTTCTAAAAACTCAAATGATCCTGACCTTATTAAACGTAATATACTTTTGATACGTTAAAAGTAAAAATGTTTTACACGTTTGTTATTGTTTTAAGATATTTTTTTTTATTCTTCTTCTTGTATGTATATAAAATTATAAAGCACTAAAACTAAGATTAGGGCTGGACAATGAAAGTTGTTATGATAAAGTAATAAAAATAGTTAATCTAGCTTATGTCCTAAACTACGATTGGACTCTAATGTGTTTAACATCTCCCTTTCTCATTAATAAAAACCATCAAAATTGAGGGGTCCAATGCTCTTCTCATCCTCTCATTTCTTGTGGACAGTTTCTTGTACCTTTTTTTTTCCCCCCTTGATTATTATTTATATGACCCTTTGGAGTTTGGATGAGAATCCATTAATAGTACATTGTAATGCGGCAAAACTACAAACAGAAAATAAAAATGGCTGTCTTTTTGAGTATCCCATGGCATATATATATAGAGAGAGAGAGAGAATTGCACAATACATACCCATCATTCATGTGAAATTGTAGCGATGATGACCTCAACCTACTCCGTACTTACTATTCAAGTCTTGACAATACCAGCAAGTTGCTAACAGGGATTTGATCTTAATTTCTTTTCTTTTGCCAAACTTTTTCTTTAATATAAGCATCCCGATGTGATGATGTTTTCATGTCATAAGTAGAAAACTTTAATGTTGCATAATTGAACTCCATAAAAATTTTGTATCACCAAGTCATCTTAACTAATACTCTCTCGATCTCAGAAAAATAATCCAAATTCGATAAATTTTAAAATTGAATTATCGGATTGGTATAATCTAAAATTTATTCATAAATTGATATATAGTCACGGAACTTTATTTAACTTGTTATATTAATCTTTTAATTTACAATATTAAGTCATTTAAGTTTAAATTTGAATTTTTAAAATTGGATTATTTTTATAGTATCAGAGTAACATTACATAATAAATCCATTTATTGAGTTTATTAGGTCATTTCTATGAAAAAAGTAAAAGCTTAAAAGCATTCGTCAATATATTCACTTTTAACTAACTTAGTCATTGATTAATATCAACATTCGCCCGATTTTTATAGTTATTTTCGCTCGATCTTACTATTCTCCCGAACTCTACAACGACAACTATGTATTATTATGATATAGAGACAACGCAACAATAATTCCAAATTGCCAGAAGACATGAAACAGGTCCCCATATATCCATCCAGATATTCAAATACCTTTTGAACTCTTCCTTCCCCAGCAGTGTACTGTGTACATCGTGGAGTGGGGGATGGGAACGGCCTGGTCGACAATTGTGTTGATTCCGAAATTCCAACCTCCTCAATGAATATTATTTCGTTATCTCGTTTTTTAGTCATTTATTTTTATGTTCCCTCTATTTTAAAATGATTGTCCAGTTTCGAATTTTATTTTTTTATGTATAATTTAAATTAATATGAGAATCCAAACTGGACCATCATTTCGGAATGAAAGAAGTATATTTTTTGTTATATGTCAATCCTTTTCGTGAATAACTCAATATCTTAGATATGAAAATTTGGAGTACCCCTTCAAAAATTGGTTTTATTTTCAGTTTGTGATCCTTCGTAGAATCAAAGGGTTAGCATGTGACATGTTGGAATTAAATGCAACGACTTTTGTGTGTGAATAATGTTTTTTAAAATTTTTATGACATTTTTAGTTAGAAGTTTGTGACTTAATTTGGTGATGAAATAGGACGAGTATGTATACGTAGGTTGCATGAGTACCAAGTTTTCAAGCAACTGACCAAATGATGTGTTTCATTTTAATAATACAATGAACCCTAACTCTTTCCATGAAAAAAACAGGGAATGCTTAAGTTAATAAAATTAGTTCGAATGAAGTGATGACTCGCTAATGTGTGTCTTGACAGTAATACTTAATGATAATTAGTTTTATTAAAACATCTTACAATTCCGTAGAATTAATGGATCGTACAATTACGAATGATCTCGTGAATTAATATATTCATTTCTCTTATGCATGGCCCAATCTTAGGTATGGGGAGGAGATAAACTAGTCATGTTGATGTGGCGAAGAAGTAAGCATGTATTATTGTTCGATCGAATGGGAACTCTAATTGAATCATTCAATCTTTTCAACAAGTGCTACTACATGTGCCGATTTTGTTTTCTAGCTTAATTTGGCATGTTAGCTTCTAATCCTTTTTACAAGGTATTTTAATTTTTTTTATATAAATTTCATTTATTTTACTTTTTTAATTAAAAAAATAAAATTTTGAAAATATATTTTTGCAATACATGAATACATATTATCATTATATATATTAAAGGAAAGAAAGATAATCGACACATTGAGACCATCAAGCCTAAATTAACACGTGTCATTTGCTAATTGGTTGATCAAATTTTATGTAAAAAGTTAATAACTATTATTTACTATATAAGATTTTTACAGATATTACAAATTCCTGATTGAGAGTTTGAAAATGAATATTTTTAAAAATTGCTGAGAAACCTCCCGTCTTTAGAAGTCCTTGCATTTACGAGTTTAAACTTTCAATCTATTCTCATTTTGGCTCTTAAAGTTCCATTTGTGGGCTACTTAGTCTTCAAACTTATCGATCTTACATTTTCAAGTACGATTAATTGTATCTCATATTTATTAGAACTATATCTAATCCCCAAAGTCCACTTACATATAAATACGCCATAGGCTTCTAGACATAATTTACGTATTTTTTAATCCAAACATAACATTAGTTAGTGGTGACATTTTTTATTATACAACTTTTGAAAATCTTTGTTGTAATATTTTTTTACCAGATTTTACAAATATACATCTCATAATTAAATAATATCAATACCTCTCATTTTGATCTAAAATTGATTAATCAAAAAAATATTACGATTTTAAGAAATATTAGTTATTACATTATCTAATTAATTTTTTTGAAAGATACAATTTTCAACATTAACAAACCCGCGCAAAGCGTGGGACACATACTAGTATCATGTAAAGTTCACTGTTTAGTTTCAAACATAGTTTTCATAATTCCTATCCGGATCGTAGGATCCTACGATCTAGCGATCCGAGATTACAAAATCGATCTTGAATCCTATGAAATCCTTCTTTGTTGAGAGATCGGACTAAAATCCTTGGAATTCTACGACATTGGTGGGATCTGATTTTATCGATTTTTGTATAAATTGTTGATTTCATATAAAAAGAGAGAAAAATAATTAGAAAAGAGATAAAAGTTAAAATTCTGAGTTGATGATACTTATGCGGGTACTAGTCTACTTCTCCTTCATGAATTCAAACCAGAATTGATCTAACAAATTGAAACACACATTTTCAAAACGTTGAATTTGAAACAGAAAAAACTTTTAGATCTTTACAAAATATTAAAGTGGATTAAGTTAAATGATTACGATCCCATCGATTTAGAACTAGATCCGATTCTGAGATGCTATAACGATCCTAAATGAAATTTCGATTTTGAAAACATTGTACTTCCAGCTAACATTATCCTTCATTGAAAATGTACCATGTGATTTTTTTGATTAAGAAAGTGGTCGGCAGGGTGAAGAGCAATTGGACGTGAGGCACCGCCCGAGCCGACCAGCTCAAATTAATGGTTTGGGCCTTTGGGGCTGCAACCAATATATATTTATTTATCCGTTTTTGTCTGCAAAATATACACCTAGCTAACTCTTTAATATTATTTATTCCATTCCATCAAAATTCTATTTATTGGCCAATTTTTTTTCCACACTTTAGCGCTACAGTTTTGCGCAAGCAAAGTAGCAAAACCAGTACGTAGAAATGGTGCGGTATGTGAAAGGTATATATAGGTTGACAGGTTTGTTAGGTTTGAAAAGATGCATTTCATCAAACAATATCATCCATAAACCATCACGTGCCAAACTTGCGAATATGAGTTTATTAAGCCTTAAATAAACAAATACAATATTACCACTATTTTGTTTTGACTTTTATTAATTAATTAAATGTGAAACTTTTCTAAGTATAAGTAATCCATGGAATCTCCTCCACGTATGGGTAATTATTGCAAGTCCCTTTGCCTTTTGATGCCCTCAAGCCTAGGTTGTTGAATCTCACACTATACTTGCCATTGTAAATACGTTCAGTAATAAAGTACCTTTCTATCTTTGTAATTTCATGAAGTCCGCAAATGACATCAAGTGGCCCCACTCTTTTTTGGTACAACGTACTAGACGAATCTTAATACAATATTTCATAAATAAAAATAATTGATTGTATCGTATTCTAATCTATCTAATATTTATAAAACATTTCGTAAAAAATTTCGATTATATAATTTTTTAATCGTGATATGATACTAATATGTGAATATAAAAGAAATTAAATTTTTTCACGATTCGATAATCTAGCAGCTCTCAAATAATTTGATGCAAAATTTTAATTCTTAAAAACAAATACTTCAAAACACATACCAACCCATCTTGAGATCAGATGCTCCCGATTATATTCACTCATTGGAGATGTCACATTTGAGTTTGGAACACAATTTTATTTATTTATTTTTTTTACCCCTGTTCTTGTGGCTTGTGGGGTTTTCTCATTATAAGATTTGACTAATCAAAATCGTGTACTACTCCTTTTGGTTCTCTTATATAAAACTTTGATTAATCTTTCATTTGATGATTAGCCCCTCGTTGATAATTCAATCATTATCACCTTTTGTCTCTTTCAACTTGATATTATTATTTTTGGCATTCGTTACAATCAACTTCTTCGATGATGTATACACGGAGAAGAAAATGATAATTTTCTGGCGAGGAAAAATGGAGGATCCAATCCACCTTTTAAAAAGTGATGTGCTATATATGACCTATATCAATTGATAGATTTACACGAAATTCTCATAGTAAAACTGCAACAGATGATTATTGATGCATTATTTGTTATGACAATAAAAACATAAATTAATCACAATTTTCTAATCCGTGGTCCTTTGGCAACCGTCACAAGAATCCATTATTATAAATTTATCCCAACCCCCTCCCACAGAAAGAGATATACTCTTCTCCAAAAGAAGTTTTTTTTTTTTTAATAAAAAAACAAGACTTTGTATTAACTTTAGTGGAAATCGTCATATAACGATTGAAACAAGAATACAACCATTGAACTATTACAATTGTCCATATGTATAATATTCTATTCAAAACTGTTGTATTCACTATAATTCAATCTATACAGATCTAGATCTATTCAATTGAATTCTTCATTATCAGTTGGATATGCCACATACCAAAATATGATCCCGAACATATCACTTGTCTTCTGTTGAAAACTCAATTTCATAGATCTAATGAATAGATCTACGGTAGCTGCATCTCGAACAAGAACTACGATCAACAACCTAATGAGCATTGATTGCCGGAAAGACTCTGAATAACTCCTACTATCAGTAGATTAAGATCTTCTGAGACACTCCAACACAATCAATAGATTAAGATCTGCTGATGGATTAAAATTTGGAAATAATCCCACTTATTAAAAAGTAAAATTTTAAAATAAGATTGAATAAAAACTATTTTCTCCATGTTCCCATGGTGAGAAGATGGGGGAAGAAGAATTTCTTTTTTTTTTTTTAGGGTTTGGGAGAGGGAGAGAGGCGGCTGAGAAAGAGGAGAAGAGAGAAGTTTTTCACGCAGAGTCCATTTCTCCAAAAGAAGTTAACCATAATTTTCGGGAAGTCTTGAATATTACAGATAATTTCATCAGGATTCGATTTGGAATTAAGTCTGTCAAAAAGGAGTCATCTGTATATTGACAATTTGTATCGTGCGCCATGTTCACCAAGAATGGTACACAGATTTTTTTTGTTTGTAAAATACCAAAGAAAAAAGAGAGTGTGGATTTCCATAAATTGTTTTAAAATTTTCCCACGCGCACCTAATCAAGTCAATCATTTCCTTAATTAATTCAATTTCTCCCCTTTTTTCTCTCAAGAATTAATTATTTCTATAATTAATTTAATTTTTTCCATTTATATCTCCAAATCAACCGTGTACATTAAACCTATTTTAAAAATTTATTTAACAACTTATAATGAATATTGTGCATCATGTTTATGAACATTGTGACTAATCATAATAAAAGCGTACAAGTATGATGATTTCTTAAAATATATCATGAATATTATTGTGTGATATCTTGAATATAACAAGTATTATTGGGTAATGAAAATATGAAAAACACTTTCTACGATAATGAATTTCTCATCTTTGAGGTTTGAACAATATTCATACCATATAAATTCATATTAAAATTTATATGTAAACTATGAATAATGTGTAAATTTGTTATGAATATTATATCTTATAGTTATGAATAATTATTATTACCTTGTATTGTATGAACAATGTGTAAATTTTATATGAGCATTATATCCTAACCAATTATTATTTCCTTTTCATATCAACCATAAGTAATTTAATTTTGAACATCGTAACCTATGGTTATGAACATTGTATTTTTATAATATAATATTTAAAATTTGTATTCTTTTGAATGGTGAAAATTGGCCATAATCATCGTGAATTATGTTTGAAATGAGTATGAATATGATATCACCATATAACGAATGAAATTGTATAAAAATTATCATGAACATCCAACTATATACTAATGAAATTTGTTTATGAAAATGATGAATATAAATCACACCGAGATATTTTATTTTTATAGAATAAATAAAGTAGATAGGATTTTATTATGGATTTTAACCATATTAGGATGAACATACATAATTTATATTTTTGAACAAATTTAATCCTACTTTTTAGAGAATAATATAGTTCATATTGTACGCTAAGATTATTTTTATAATTAATTTATCAAATAATTAGTTATATCTGTCAAAAGAAACGCGTGTATACACAAAACAAGTGTACCAAATAGGGTGAACACGATTCACCATATAATCACTCACCTGTATATATAATCATCAAATGTTGCCTAATTTACATGAACATTTTGTTGTCACAGTAAAAATCGAATCTATTCCTGGTTTAATTTTCGAGACAATAGCACTAAAAATCTAGAGGAATAGTGGGTGAGCGAACACAGAAAGTATCTAATTAACGATCAGGTTAGAATCACGTTGATTGGCTCAATAAGAACTCTCTATATACAGAAACAAATCATTTCAACTTTATGGAAATCAATAATTTGAACAAATTGTTCCAATTAGTATGGATAGAAGACAGATTTATTCACCCGATTGCATGATTCGATAACATCACCAGACCTTGATCAGTTATACCTAACAACATTAAATGCTTGATGAACATTCCTCACCAAAAACCAAAACCAACCAAAAAAAAAAAAAAAAAAAACCCCTCCATCTGAAAAAATAGCCTAACAAGACCGGGAAATGTTAAGAAAACTTGACGAGAATTTTCGCCACTACTCTTACCTTTCATATAAGCTGAGATGTTTTTGATCAATTCGTCAAATTCCGTGGGTACAAAATGTATTCTTTTAAATTTTTTTGGGTTGGTTTTCAAGAAAAGAAAAATAAAATCATGTGTAATCTAGAGGACTAAAAAATAGGATTAAGAATAATATTTTAGCCCATAAAAATTTTTCCATGCGGTTTATGATTGTGTTGGGCTTTTAGCAATCTTGCATGGGCCTGAAGTCCACCAAACAACAAAAAACTTGATTCATTTTTTGCTCCATGTTGCAAAATTGCAAATGACAGTAACAAAATTGAAGCACATACTTGTACTTGTCCAAAGGGGTAAGGTGCTTTAGTTTCCTTAAACGAGGTTTCAGATTAATCGGAGCAGATTAATGTTGGGAGACTTTCCCTCCGAAAGGACGGCTCGGTGCAGATTAATCGAAGTACAATGCACTTAGGACACCGTACGCAGTATGAAAAAAAAAAAGAAAAAAAAAAGAATTGAAAATACTAACTTACCTTGATTGATGTTCTTATTATTAGATTTTTCAGTTTGCAGATACATAAGATAAGATTGTTGCAATATCGCTGTGAGATGAGATGAGTTGGAACTCCACCGCTACGCCTATCTGGACTTATTTTTATGCGCTTTTCCTTTTTTAGTATATTATGCAACCAGTGTCCCTAAGCCACTGCCTCGAGCTCGACTAACTTGGATTTGATCTGCATAGGTTCGCTTTGGGAGATAACATTGTCCCACAATAAGAGTATTTTAATCACATTTTTGTGTTCACTAATTTCGTGTACTCATCAATTTCTTCAGTTCATTACTGCTGCTTTGTGATCAAAATGGAATCTCCTTGACTAAATTATGCTTCATCAAAGCCAGACTGTACACAGAGATATTCATATATTAATCTCTAACTAAGGGGTTGTTCATGTATATGGATGTCATAATCCACGGAAATGCCTAAATAATTAACAAGCAACTTGAAAGTCAACGTTCAATCCATTCCTGGAAGTTTCTCCTTCTTTTTCTTGTCCTTCAAGCGCAAGTTCATTAGTATTTTTTACTGTATTTTTGGAGTTGACTTCAACAAATGGAACTGCACATCTGTCATGAAAAAAACTAATGTACTGTTTATAACATACAGAGTAGACTAATTCCCTTTTCTTCATGATGTGTTCTGTTTAGATCTTACATTTAGTTACAACCATGTTAGATTCCATTCCAAATCACTTGTTTGCCAATATACTTTTAAGGCTGCCTTTTGAATCCCTTCTTCAATCCAGGCGCGTTTCAAAGTCATGGCGATCTTTGATCGACAGCCCTGAATTCGTGCGAATGCATTTTGATGCATTCCACCTCAAATCATCAAAATCCCAAGATAATGAAACTTTCAGGATTGTTTCCTCAACTCGAAACAATTTCTACACTCTAGATTTTGATGACATTGGGGCTGGTAAGGCCATTGCCAAGCGTCTCAAGCCTCCATTGGATCATCTGGGAAGTGATGAAGTTCGTTTAGTTGGCTCGTGCAACGGCCTTCTTTGCTTAGTCTATCCAAATAGCTCCACAATTTTAGTGTGGAATCCATGGATTCAGAAGGCTTGGGAGTTGCCTTCTCCCCCTGTTGAATATTCCATGTTCGGAGGAGCCGATTCGCTTCTAGGATTCGGGTATGACAGCGTCAATGACGACTACAAAGTGTTCAATAAGATGAGATTTTATGACGTGTTTGATGAAGATCAATCGACTTGGTCTGATGAAGTCTATGTATATTGCTTCAAGTACAGCTCATGGAGGAAGATGGAGCATTTCCAAACTAATTATACGCCGTCGAATTCTTTCTTTATACCGCGAGACGGTAGTTTTGTCAGCGGTGCATTGCACTGGATGGGAGGAAAGGATCAGAATGGTGTAATCGACATAATGGCATTCGATCTTAGCACCGAGGAATTTCGAAAAATGGCCTGCCCTCGACAACCAGAAAGATCTTTTATTTACCCACACAAATTGGTAGCCTTAAATGGCTTCCTTTGTTTTGTCTCCTTTTACTATGGAGAGGATGGAGGAAAATGTGTTGATTTATGGTTGATGGAGGAGTATGGAAAAGTTGAATCTTGGATCAAGTTGACTACAATTAAATTGGGATACACTGACATGATGCATATGTTTTGCGGATTTACTCCTCTAGCATATTCGAAAAACAGCAGAGGCTTGCTTTCGCAGATTGATGGGGAAAAGTTTTTGGTTTACGATTTTGAGACACAAAAAATGAGTGATTTACGCATAGATGGTGCACAAGTAAGCTTTCTTCATTCAGTTGTAAATGTTGGAAGCCTAATTAGGCCACATTACTAGTAGGTCATTACTGTGTCTTAAAAGAGAATGTTGGCCCACCGTTGACTTACATTATACAAGTTTTTATAAAGTTCGATCTATCCTAACATTTCAGAATTAGATTATTGTTCTAACAACAGAAATAAATACTCCCACATTCCCAAAATTATTATCCAGTTCGAGTTTTCATTTCTAGTTCAAATTATACTAAAAGTGAAATCTCAAGTGGACAATAGTTTGGGAGGGAGAGAGTAACTAAAGTGAAAAAAGAGATCAGTTTTTGCACTTTTCCTGTGTTCCAAACAAAATAATTCACACAGTTAAACTTAAGTTGTACTCCCTCCATTTCAAAATAAATGTCGTCCTAAACTTTGCACATAGTTTAAGAAACTCTTAAATAGGGTAATAAAATTACTTGAATATCCTCAACCAACCCCATTATAAAATTGTCCACCAATAGCATCAACTCTTTTGAGGGTAATTTTGGAAACTTTTGACAAAAAATGTATTGAAATGTGAGAACGACACTTATTTTGAAATTTCTTTATTTTGCTAAAACGACACTTATTTTAGAATGGAGGGAGTACAATACAATATAATGAACTAACTATCTCTTGGGGCGGAGGATTAAGGATTAGATAAATTCTGGAAGGGAGGCCCTTCTATCATGTCCTTTATCTTGATAAGAACTTTGATGTACTCTCGTATTGGACATTCGGCAAATACTCAGATTCTCAAACATTCAACAATTTTGAGATTAGATTTGGACAGCCCACTACCACAAATTATGACGTTAGGATTTTCCAGACTTTCAGAAAGTAGGAAGTTGAAAAAGTAAGTAGGAAGAGGTATGTGTATTTTGGTTGGTCAGTTAAACAACAATCTTATATGCCACAGTAAAGCCAGAAAATGCTGATTAGCTTATAATGTTTGGCTGCTTGTCTGTATGTGAAGAAAAAAGAATGGTTCTCCAAAAAAAAAAAAAAAAGAAAGAGAAGGAAAATCACAACCATCACTATGTATGTTCAAATGTGCATCAAACAGCAAAAGTAGTAGGATAAGTTGAATACAGAGAGCTCAAAAAGAAGTATCGAAAGAGCCGTAAATACTACTACTTGTTCAACACATTAATCGCACCATTCATGACAAGAAAGAAGAAGAAGAGTTCAAGAAGCAGCCTTCGAGCGGGCTAGTCGGTTCTTGGCGGCGTAGTCACCAGCAAAAATGCGACCAGGGTCACAGCAAGGAAGTCGGCACTTACAAGTATTCTTACTCTTTTCCCAACCTTCAAATACCACACTTTTCTTCTGGCAGAACACCGCCATTGACTTCTCTACACTACTAGCAGGATAAACAACATACTCACCTACAAAGGCTTCTTCCCTACTACTGGAATCATCATCATCATCGACGCGTGCCATGAAGGTGATAAAATAATACCCAACGGAAAGGAATCTCTACCAAGAAGGAAAAGAAAAGAAGTAAAATAATGAAAATAAGAAACAGTAAATTACCAAAAGAGGAATATATTAATTCAAATAATCAAAAATCAAATGGCAAAAAGGAAAATCAAACTAACGTTATCAGGAGATGTGTTGTTTTGTTGCTCTGGAATGGGAAAGATGTCGTCAGAATCTTTGCTGAAGTCATGAGAATCAAGGGCACAAGTGGCCTTCTCAACCCTAACACTCCGGTACATAATTAACCTACCACCCAGAATCATAGAAAATAAATAAATAAACAATGGAAAAATCCCAAACTCAATTTAACCAAAAAGAAAATGTATATGAATCAAATCAAAATGACAGGAAAACTGAATTTGGTAGTTTGTACCTTAGAGTCAGAATTTGGAAGTGTGGTGTTGTAAAATTGAATGCATTGCTGAGACATCTGAAAGATGTGATCGCCGTCTTTGGATTTGGTCAAGTCGCAAGGTCTGATTATGGGTTTATCGGCAGACTTTTAATAATGACTGATTTTCCCGTAATGTATGTATTTATAGAGATATTAGGATAAAAAAAGTCGAGTTAATTTCCCCGTAACTGATGGTAATACTCAAGCAAGGACGAAACGGAATCTTTCGCCGCCGCAGATGATTTTGGAACACTTGTTAACAGTAGTAAGGGCGGGTTCACCAATTGAAGAAACTTGGACCCGGCTAGAGAATCCGTCCTAATCCGACTTTGGATTGAGGAAATCGCAAAGCGATCATGTATTAAGTATTAGTAGCTCAATTGTGCATCAAACAGCAAAAGATAGGAGTACAAATATAGAGCTCAAAAGAGTCACAAATACTACCAGACTATCATCAGTTCTGCAACTACACAATACTTTATTTCTGAGCATCAAACGGCAAAAGTAGTAGTAATATAAATTTAATACCTAGAGCTCAAAAGAGTCACAAACATTACTATCAAGTTCAACACATCCCATTGATTTGTAGCATAAGTATACTAGTTCAACACATGAATCACATTCATTCATGGCAGCAAACGAGCCCCCTAGAAGAAGAGACTTCAAGGGGTGCCCGAACATTAGGTCCAACACAGGCTCCGGTCCACATTGTTAAGGGGAATAAGGATTAGATAAATTTTTGAAACGGATTAGTGTAGTCCCTTTTATCATCTCCCTTTCATCTTGATAGAAGTTTGATGTATTGCACATTAGGAAAATACCCAAATTTTTCTGAACGTTCAACAAAACAGGTTCGTTTCTATAATCCAATTGGGCCAGAAAAAGTTGTGATTAAATTTGTGTAGACTACTACCACAAATTATGACGTATTAATATAAGTCCAGAAAATTGGAAGAGACGTTAACGTATTTTGGTCTGGTCAGTTAAAAAATCTTACGTAGAAAAACTAGAAAATGCTTGTAACATTTGTCTTGTACATATGAATACATCAGAATGGTTTTCCAAAAAATTAAAAGAAAACCTCGAAAAAATAAATAGGGGCAAATCACAACCATCATCAAACAGCAAAAAAGTAGTAGTATAATTTTATTTTAAATACATAGAACTGAAAAGAAGTCTCAAAAGAGTGACAAAGACTACTTCAACACATGAATCATCATCATTCATGATAGCATACACGCCCTAGAAGAAGAAGAAGAAAAGAAGAAGAAGAAGAAGAAGAAGAAGAAGAGTTCAAGAACCAGTGCTCTTTCGAGCTTGTTGATTCGTGCGCGGCCCCGGACGATATTGAGACAAGGCACCACCAAACGCAGCAGTGCTGCAGCAAGCAAGTCGGCATTTAGAAGTATACTTGACCTTTTCCCAATCTTCAAGGACCACACTTTTCATCTGGCAAAACACCGCCATTGGCGTCTCTGCACAACTATCAGGATAAACAACATACTCACCTAGAAAGGCCACCAAAGATGGGATAATCAGGCAAGAATATGGATAATCAGGATTTGTGGTGTTGTAGAGGTGAATACACTTCTGTGACATCTCAAAGATGGAATCAGCAACTTTAGCTTTGCTCAAATCACAAGGTTTGATCTTTGGTTTGGTGGTCTTTACAGGAAGAGACTCGGTGTCTATGTCAAATCCCTGGAAGCAGAAAAAAACCACCAAAAATTGATAATAAATAACCTAAGCAGATGTCGAAAACAGGGTAATTAACTAACTAACTACTAATTAGAATTAAAAACACTAACCCGACTGTTGTGCATCACCCGGAAGTACTCCATCCATTTTCTCGGATTAAACCGGCCAGAAGGAACAGAAAACAACCGGGAATACCTCTCCTTTAAAAATTGGGGTAGAGGACCAAGATGATACTTTTCTGGTCGAGGAGGAGGAGAGGAGTAGAATCCGTGTCCTCCATTGCCGCTGATTTGCGCTTCCTCAGCGTTTTTGCTACTGCCTCGGCCATACCGTGTTCTGCTTCCTCTGGTTCTTCTGCACGGATTATTGAAGCCCTAATTTCTTCCTAAAGATACAGAGTCAAGAATGGTTTTTGATGGATGGATGGATTTATCTATAGTCCTTACTTAAAGCAGCAAACACAAAGGACACGTGTCAGTACCATAATGAAAATTTTTCCTCTAAAATTTCTCAGCACTTCCCAGTACAAATCCGAATAAAGCAGAATGCGACACGTGGCTTCATATATTTGCAGAAAATTTTAGAACTGAGTCCAGTTATAACACAGCAAATTAAACTGAAAGTTTTAAAATTGAAAATCCCCCATTTTAAGGTAGTAACTTATCTTGAAAATTCAAAATCCCCATTTTAATTTCACAATCAAATCCCTAAAATCATTTTGTTCTCTCACCGCATCATTCTCAAAATTTAAAGCTTTTGATCAAATCCCTAAAATCACTCCGTTCTCTCCTCACCGTTCTAAAAAATATTCCTTTTCCAGTCTATTCAACTATATAAACCCACCCCAGCAACGATGATGAAGATTCTACTGAAGTGTAGCACATTAAAACACCAGAGAAGGCCTCCATTGTTCCTCGGAAATTGTAGAATCATCGGGTTTCCATTTAAATCTATACTTTTGGCATAACCAACCCTCGCTTTGGAGTAGATTCGATCCTTTTGCCTGAATTTCTTCATGCCAAATAAGAAATTTTCGACAGAAACAGCAGACGACAACGGCAACAGGAAAGGTGTTTTTTTTTTTTTTTTGGCTACAAAATGTTAGCCACCACCTAAACTTCTTTTTTTCCCCCCCACTGTCGCTTTTTCTTTGAAACATAGTTTCTTTTTCAATCATACGATTATAATCGTGAAGCTGATGTTTGCTCGAATTTTTGTTTTTGTGAAACAGCTTTCCGAAAAAAAAATTGAATAATTCAATAAGGAAGATGAAGGTATTGAAGTTGATTTTGAACATTGCCGTCGTAGAGAGCAGAGAAGGCTCCTAAGATCTATTTATAATTCAGTATTTTTTTTTCTTTTAGAGCATTTTGGTCTACCTCCGTTTATTCAATAAAATCTTGAGAAAAATTTAACCTTTTCCTCTTTTTTTATTTGTTACTATTATTTATTGTATTTCTTCTAAAGTGTTAGAAGGATGCTGTGGTAATGGTATTGTAGAATGGTTGCAAGTGGCTAGAGTTTGAATTTGGGGATATGTGTGATGGAGGGGTTGAACAAGGAGGATATGAAAGCATTGCAACTCAATTATAATTTTGTTAAGATTCAGATGGAAGCCGACTTGACTGGCACTTTGTAGTAGATTATTTTTTGGCTTGAATAAAAAATCTCGATGACTCAAATAAGTTCTCAAGTAATTCCTGTAAAATTTCAGAATTCGTATTTTGATAATTGAAAGTCTCTTTTTTATTTTGTCCTGATTTTTTGAATTTCATGGGGATTATGGTTCTGCGCTCTTCTTGGAAGAAGGGAAAGAGGGTGCTCAAAGGCTTCGAAGATGAAGGTGAAATATGCACTAAGAAAAGCAACAACAACAAGCATTCTTGGCTACGCAGAGTTTTCAAGGTCTGATGTAAAGGTTTGCATCAAATTATTGGATTCTGGGTCTTTTCTTTTCCATATTTATTTTGGATTTTTTAGATTACTTGATTAGATTGAATGGATAACAGATAAAGAACATAGTTTCATCTAAAGCAATCACCCATCTTTGTTCCTTTAATATGACTTCTTACTTTCAGCTTTTGTTCGGGCATTCAGGTTTTTTGGAGGTGTATTCCGGATTTATATCATTGGTATTTTTTCTTGCATGGACTGAATTTTTTTTCTTTACTTTTAATGGTATCGTCCTTTCAGATTTTGGGTTTTGATTCTTCCATATTTGTTTGTTCCTACGAGGGAATAAGGAAGGAAAAGATTCTCTGTTGTACTGGCTCATTCCTTTGAATTTATGCATTAGTTTTTCAATTTTGATCTCATTTTGATCACAGACAATAAGGCCTGCATATGTTTTTCCTGTGCCATATGCATCAGTAAAAAAATCTTTATCTTTCTGATTTTTTACCTTTGTATTAACCCTATTAGAATAGAAGTGATTGCTCAAAGAGGGAAGAAGTCATCCATTGATGAACTTGAGTGCCTGAAATGGTTAAACTCCAAGAAGCCCAATTCGGTTATGTATGTGTGTTTTAGAAGTATGTCCGATTTCACCGCGGCTCAATTGCATGAAATTGCAAAGGGTCTTGAGGTGTGTGGCCAAAATTTCATTTGGGTTGTCAGAAAATATATGGATAAAGAAGACAGCGAGAAATGATTTCCTGAAAGATTTCAGAAACGAAACAAAGGAAAGGGATTAGTTATAAAAGGCTGGGTTCCCCAGCTTTTAATACTTGAACATGAAGCCATCGGTGCATTTGTAACTCATTGCGGATGGAATTCAACGCTGGAGGGAGTGTGTTTTGGGGTGCCATTGGTGACTTGGCCCATGTTTGCGGAGCAATTTATAAACAAAAAATTGTTGACTGATGTTGTGAAGATTGGTGTTGGTGTTGGAGCAAAAGAGTAGGGTAGAGTTACAAAAAATTGTTATCAAAGGAGAAGACATTCCTAAGGCAGTGAAGCGGATTATGGTGGGTGAAGAAGCTATCCAAATCAGGGAAAGATTCAAGACATTACAAGTGGCTGCAAAGAAAAATGTGGAAGAAGGTGGCTCTTCCTATTCCAGTTTCAATGCACTCATTCAAGATCTGAGTGCATACCAGTCAACCACAAATTAGGTTAGACTAAACAACTTTAAATTTTAAAATGGACTGAGAAAAGAAAGATCATTTGTTTTGGATGACCTTCACCACCAAATTTCCGCTATCCTCTACTTATTTGTGTTTTACATTTGCAGCTTAAATATAACGAAATCTTTTGGCTTTCCAACATTCGGCTTCCTTTGGTGAAGTTAAAAAGATTTTTGACCAAATAGAGATATGCAAGTGTTGTAGTTTTTCTAAGTTGCAGGGTTATATGTGATCAAAGTCCTTGGTTAAAGCTATGCGGGAATGGGATGATAAGAAACAAGTTGATGATTTTTTTTTTCTTGGCTAATCTATTATCCAAAGAAAGTTTATAAGTAGACTGAAATTAGTACTTTCGGTTTTTTTCAAACTTATATTATATTTTTTATTTTGTCTAATCATGTAATTTTTAATTCTAAAATAGATTGAAGGATTTATAAGCCAACCATTTGTCTCGGACCGAGAATTTTTTATTTTTTCTCCTAATTTTATTAAATATACTTTAAAACCCATACTGTTTCATGGTCTTTTATTGTATATATCTCTATACTTTAAAACCCATACTGTTTCATGGTCTTTTATTATATATATCTCTCTCTATATATTATAAAAGTATTATTCCTTTTCTGATTATTTATTTTATAATAATTGAGTCAACTTAAATTAACATACGGGAGTTTAATTTGACAAGCAGGCGTCCGGGCATCCGCCCAGGCCAAACATCTAGTATATATATATATGGGGTGCTACAGTTCAGTTGACTGAATGGTTCAGTCGATATTAATAACCGTAAGATCAACATGATTAACAATAGTCATTTAAATTAAAAGGTGTTTTTAATTATAAATAGACCAATTGTACAGGATAATTGCTACTTAACCTACGACCTATTAAACCAATTATCATCCAGAAAGCGAAAAGAAAAATTACAGCCAGGTTAATTTCTATCCTTTCTCCTGTGCTAATCTCGTGAGAAACAACAAGATTCCAGTTCCATTATTTTTTAATCCCAGTTTAAATTTATCTCGCCCGTAATTATATTATAACTATTGGACATCGTGAATTTCGAATTATTCGAGTTTAGTTCAGTAAGCTTCAAAACAACATAATTCAGTTTTCAATTTCGATCCTCAGCCAATACGGGTTTTGGAAACTTTAATTTTAGTGTCAACTTATGTGAGGATTTGTTAGTTGATTAATGGGATTGAAAGCTCTTCACTTCATATATATTTGATTCTTATTACTCTTATGGTAATGGATTTTGATAGATTGGAGTACTTGAACAATATTCATCCGTGATCGTCCAAGCCCCAAATTTTTATTCCTATTTGTTTTGTTAAAATATTATAGGATGTTGTGGTGGATCGAGAATTTTTGGTCTTAGCTTTTGAAGGTTTATGGCAGTGTTGTTGCTCGGACTGGCCGGTTCAAATGGTTGAACCGAGAACCGGATTGCATGTCGAGCCGAGTGACTTGAAATTTTTTTTTTTTTATAGTTGAATATAGAAGATTATGTCATGCCATAATTTTTATAGAATCCTGATTCCGCCGTTATGTCCAACTTCATAGTTCAACTTTATAGTTCAATATGAAATCATCCGTTTGGGCAAAGATCCAAAATTACTTTATTGTTCTAACAATAAAAATAAATTTGCATTTCCCTATTTTATTTTACATAAATTGAGTTCTGCTGCTTTTTAAAAAAAAATTTATGGGACCTATGAAAACTACGGCTATTTTAGAAAATATTAGAGCTTCGATATTATAGAAAAATTTTTAGAATAATTTTTGAAATCAAATAATCAAAAAATTTTGACAATAGAATTGGACAGGGGCCGCGCGAACGCAGGCCCCCACTACCACAAATTATGACGTAGGCTCCACCCATTCGGGTAGACCTTAGGAGAGTACCCCTCCCAAGTGCGATGGAGGTCACCAACCTAGGCCATGGGCCTTCTTGATCGCCCATTGACCCCGTCCAGGTAAGTATGTAACCTGGTTGTCCACCTTCCGCTTAAATAATCCACCATTTCCCTCCCACTACTTCCCTCGGCCGATGTGGGACAAAGCGACCCAACACTTGGCCTTCTCTGTTTCACTAGGAAGCTATTAAAGTTCTTGTCTGTTCCACCAAATGCTTCACCAAATTTGTTTCTTGAATAGTGTTTTTTTTTTCGAGTCAGGATTATGTGAAAAGGGCAGCAATAAACACTCTTTTTCCAAGGCAAAATTATGCAGACTTTGTTAAATGAGATATTGCATCCAGTCCGAATGAACAGTGCCCTCAACTGTAGTTTAAACCTAACAAAAGCAAACTAATCTTTAAAAGACTTTGTTCTAAGTTGATTATTATTATCTTTAAATAGTAGCAGAACATATAAGAACCTTATTAAAAGATGCGATTCAAGTTTTTTAAGATAAACATATATATAAATATAGCATTGTACAACACTTTTTTTTTTCGAAAAACAAACAGTTCAAATCTTAATATATTAGTCATTGTTTTCGACGGTAAACACCCTGCAAATATGAAAAAGAAAAAAAAAAGTGCCACTATGAAATACCATTGATATCATATTATTTGTAAATTGTAATCGTAGTTTTATCACATGGGTGATTTCTGTAGTCATAAATGAACCTGTCACCAAAGATGCGAAAAAAACCTTCACAAAATTCAATTCGCAATATATATGCTTCAAGTCCAAAGCCCATATCCTTTTTCACAAATCGTGGATGGCCCTGGCCAACAATTTTTATATCACCCAAAAATTGGCCGCTGTAATTCCCATATTGGAAGAAATTAATACAAAATAGGTAAAGAGAGGGCATGCTTTCTTGTTTCAACATTGGCAGCTAGAAATTAAGCGCCTCCTTACCTCTTGTATTTCGTCTTTTGGCACATGAACTTACAAAATGTTTCATTAGTTAATTCAATCAAACCAATAACCCTTTATTCAATTCATAGCCAGCAAATTGGACCAAATGGTTTAGAATTTCTGAAAATGAAGACTCACCGAGAATAATATTCCATAATCTGTTAATTTCACATCGTTACATACAGAATTTATTGCCTGAAATCAGATTGAGATTGACTCATCCTTTTCATATATAGCAGAAACATGATTGATGACATAAGTGGTGATGGCAATCATACCTAGAATCCAATCACATGCGCCCATTTAATCTAGTTTTTCTTTGATCTTTTTTCTTTCAATAACAACACAATATTAGAACCTTCTAAAAATCTAAGGCCTAAAAACTATCGCTTTTCCCCACTGTAGTTGTGAAAAAATGACATTTATGTCATATATTCACTAAAAAATCCTTGTATAAATATCTCCAAAACTGTAACCCTCCAATGGAATCAAGAAATCAGAGTTATACTCTTATTCTGTAATCTACCACCTTTTAGGCAAAAAGAAAAAGAAAGTGTTCAAAATGGTTTATGGAAAGGGCAAGGCCGCAGCAGCAATGATGTTAATGATGATGGTGGTGTTCATGGTATTTGTTCAATCTGGAGAAGCACAAGATTGTTGCAATCGCTGCGTGAGTTCTGTTTTCACGTACTGTGTGAGCAATTGCCGATCGAACCCACATCCAAAGAGTTCATGTCCTCAGACTTGTCGCACTGATGCTCCAAAGTTGTGCTCTAAGATTTGTAATTTTACCTGTAGGTAATTTCTATTTCTTTTCCAGTATTTCAAATCAGATTTGGATGCCGCTTCAGAGAAAAAAAAATTACAAAATACAAAATAATTAAATAATAAATAAATAAATCAGAATTTTGGATGGATGTTTATATATATATATATTACGCTTTTTCAAAAAAAAAATAATATATATATATTACGTTCCCGATGTATGAAATTATTACTCCAACCAATCTGAATTTTGGACAGACATTTTTGTTTTCTTCTTCCTTCTTTAATTTTGTAAAATAATGGTTTGTGTATCTATGTATGGTCATGGCTTCTTAAATCTTAATCGATTCTTGCATTCTCTATTCTTCTATTCCTTTTTCGTGCAATTTTTGTAAATATTATCTGTTTCAAAGGCCACGAGTTGGTCTAATTTATTTTGTAAATATCGGTCCAACCGTTCTTTCTTTCTTCCATTTTATGTCTCTCACTATTTTTTTTTCTTGCATATGAATTCATATCGGTTAGAGACAGTGTAAATTTGGTCTTCTTTTTGTGTAAATTTGTTGGGACACAAGGTAAGTATGTTCTTCTTTTTAAGTTTAGTATTCCTATAATAAGTTTTGACTAATCAAAACCTTGAGTCTTGGACTAGCTTACTAGTATAAGATTTTGTTTAGTCAAATCTTTCATTTGACGAGTAGCCCAATATTTACTAATGGTCAAATGTTTATCTCTTTTAAGTAAGCTGATTTTTGGAAATCGATTGGCACAGTCATCCGTGGATGGTGTTTACATTAAAGATGATAGTACGATACTGAAAAAAAAAATTTAATGAGAAAAACGCGAAGCAACCAAGAAGGGGATGGACACGTCATCTTATGGCATTATTTAAGGAGGGATCAAAATAAGGAAAAATAGTGAGTGAAAATTAAGAGAGTAGACCGATGAATGTCTAAAAAACAAGAGAATCTCGGGTTTGATTTGTTTATTTTGCCTTTTTTTATTTTACTATCACGTTTCGCTATATATATTTTTTTCAGATTTATCAATATTATCACGTGATACACATGAATTTTCATTGTTGAATAAGGAAGAATCAGACTAATTAGTCTCAATCTATGCACCGTAATCACAATGTCATCCCCAATTATTTCATTTCATCAATTTAGTCACAGCCTATGTTTTATTTAGTCAATTTCATCTATTTGACGAGTTTTAACAATTTTTTTAACGGAAACTTTTGTTTTCCATCAATCATTTTGTTTTTAAATTTAAAAAACCCCACTTCCCCAATTTTTACGCCTAAACCACACCAATTAACTCTAGTTAAGAAAAACTGAAAAATTAACTACTGTATGGTGGATGCATTTTCCTCTGTTAGTTTTATTACCTTCATTTGTACGACGAGTTGTTCCGATTTATCAAGAATTATACCACCTTGGATCCCGGAGAATGGTCGTTTCCGGGCTTCCTCCGATTGGTTGTCTACCAATTCTATTAACTCTCAAATTATCCATATTGCGAAAATACGTGCACATAGGAAATTTCGACTCTCTGTCAGTCTGTCTTATAACCCAGAATTCAGCAAACCCTCCTAGGGAGCAAAATATTCTGCTTTTTCTTCTTTTTTTTTCAATCAATTTTTCCAAAAACATCAAAGGGATGTTGCGGCACCAGGAGTCCAGGACAGTAGAAGCAAGTAGAACCGGTGTGCAATCCACTGACCCCGGTTTGTGGGAACGCTTTGGAGTTCATATTCTGGGACAATGTTCATATTCTGGAAACGCTACGTACCGTGGAGGGCATGTTCCATTTTTAATCTAATTAACTTTGTATAAGAACAAAAAAGAGAAGAAATTAACCTAATAAATAAACTAAAAGAGGAATCATAGACAGGAATCAAGAGTGGTGGGGATAAACCTTAATGAATTTGGCGAGCTTGCTTTGCAGGAAATCTTTGTATTCATAGACGCTGAATTGAAGCCTTCTTGGTCGTCAATCGTCATACAGTTAAATTTTTAATTTTTCTTAGCCAGAGTTAATTAGCGTGGTTTTAGGCTTAAGAAAAAAATGAGGAAGTGTGGTTTTTTTAATTAAAGAAATAAAATGATTGACGGAAAACAAAAGTCTCCGTTAAAAAAATGTCAAAGCCTGATAAATAAATAAAATTGACTAAATAAAATATAGGTTAAGACTAAATCGACCAAATGGAATAAGTGGGGATGACCTTGTTGTTAAGGTGCATAGGTTGGGACTAATGTAATAACCAAAGAATCACTTGATTTCTTGATCACATTACAAGAATGTTTCTTTAACTCTGGACATTCCAGCTATCATAATAGATGCTTAATCAACCTTTTTTAAATTAAGAAAACTCCAAAAAAAGAGGTGGAATAATGATAAAAGCTTGATGGAAAATTCACCACGAACTCTTGCTCTCATCTGATGTGAGATGCTTTTCGTTCATCATCAGATGTCCAAGAAGGATTTTGTAAGAAAGAAGGCAAGGATTGTTTCTTCCACCTACCAAAAATGAAAAAATGCAATAACGAATAATTTTTATCTGGGGCTTGAAGAAATTGAAGATTTATAATAGTTGAGACTCGAAAACAAAAAAGAAGAAAAAAGCACAACCTATATGTGTCGATCCGTCAGGTGTAAATTGGCCATTAAGAAAGGTCGCATGTTACCATTGGGAAAATTTACTATATTATAGAATTGCAGATAGATCATGAAAGGTTTCTTTTGTAGGTGAATTATATAATTCATTAGTTTTCATTTTTATTCTTTTTTTTTCGAATCACACTTCTTTAATAAAATAACTTGTATCATGTACCTAACAAGAATTTCCGAATTTATATTTATTCTTTTTTCAACTAAAAATTGTAGGGCTTTACCCTGAAAAGGGAGCCCTTCCAGAAATTCTCAGTGGCTTAGGGCGAACCTAAGCCAAAGAGGGGGTTTGGAAATAGTTTTCAACCAGCAATAGACGCGCCTCGGTTAGAACCTCATGAGCTGCGTCATTGCCCCAAGCGCAAAGATGAGGATCTTGGGAGCAGCCAGCTTTCTTTTTATAATCAAACACTTGGTCAGCCTTCTTGACATCGAGCGATGTGGGACAAAACGAAATTCCAACGCAAGTCGGTTATTCCAAAACTAAAGTTCTTCTTCTGTTCTTCACGGTCAGAATAATCCAATGTACAGCTTCAACCACAACTAGCTAGAAACCCGAATCCACTCTCCTAACTTATTGTTCCAAACCTTGTACAGATTTATTCCCTATCATCAGTGCATTGTATAGATTTATTTATATATACTCTTGTATGATCTTAAATTATTTTCAGTGAGTTTAGTAGAAAAAAAAAAAAAAAAGCAGCCCAAATTGTGCACTACCTGAAATTGGATTTTCAGAACTAAGGAGGCAAACACATGGAGCCTTTTTTTTTTTTTTTTTTAAGTTTAGATCAGCTGATATCCCGCAACGTAATAAAACATTGGATCAGCTAATAATTAGTGTTTGTTTTGTTCATGAAAATTGACTGATTTAATTTCTGATGCCTGTGGCAAAAAGGACTTATTCTTGGAGATTATATTATAGAGCTACTAGGAAGATTTCTTCCGGTTCTCTGCAACTCTTCTCTTTCTAAATTTTAAATCCCACTTGAATTTTGTCTAAGTATGAAACTGATGCGTAAAAACACAAGTAGGAATTGGAAGATTTCTGTCCTAACTCCTAAGCTTGTAATTCTGCACTTGTTGGATTGGCATATCAATGATATCATGGATACCAAGTGTTGTTTTCTTTTTTAATTCAACGTGTATTATTAATAATGAAATTTCACTAGACAATCAATTTGTAGTAATAAGAGTATTCATTTATTTTTCAAAGGTAACTGATGAATCAAACTGGCATTGTTATTCGCATGATGTGTGTTTAGAATTCCAAAATATAGATTGCAAATGTGGAATCAACCGTTCTTTTTTTTTTTTTTTGCGTTATCTATCGATCCATAGTATCATGCTAAAAGAGAAAGTCACATAGAATCAAATCCTGTCATTTTTCTCAAATATCCTCCGAAAAAATACTAAATGAAATTATGAACAAGTTCTCCTATTACAAAAAATAATAATAAAAAAAAATAAAAAGGGCAAACGTTTCAAAAAAAAAAAAAATCCATTCAAATTCCTACAAAATTTCGGCTCATAATGAATTTTAAAATTTGAAATTTTTTATTATGAAAATTAAATGTCTTATTACTTTACATAATTTTTTACTTTCATTATGAGATTAATTTTCATAAGTTTAAGTATTTTAAATCAAATTAGTTAATTGACTAATTAATTATTGATAAGTAGTAAATCATATCTCTAAAATCTCTCTAAATAAATTATGGGATTCAAATTTGAAATCATGTTAAAAAAATAATGGATACCTACGTATTTAGTTGCAATAAAATTTTAAAATCAAACCATTAATAAAACAAACCTATCCGACCATTTAAAAACTATTAATTATATATACACATATAACATCCAAGTTACCAGGAAAAACACTTTCTCTATTCGGAAATTAAGATTTTCAGCCGCCATCGTTTTAGTTGTTATTGTTCTAACCAAATTATGTTTTGTTGCATATTGCAGATTGAAAAAGAGGGGCTCTATGCTGAAATAAGGACGCATGAGTTTGTTTGTTGGTTTTTCTTTCTTACTCTTCTTCATATTTTTCCCCTTTTTGTGAGTGTGAATCTGGCATAAAGAACGCCATATCCATCCAATTATACGAAGAGAAATGTAATTTTGTTACAAAATAAAGTCTTTTTTTTTTATTTGCTTTTCTCTGTTCCTTTTTCTTTTTTTTTTTCGAGGTGGTGCATAGGAAATCATATACACATGTGTGTCTATATGCTTAAAGAAAGACAACATGAATTAGTAAATTCTTTCCTTTTTCTCTTTTAGATTAATATTCGGATTTTGGTTTCTTTTTAAATTTTCTATAAATTATCAAAGTTTGATTAAAACATAACTTTTTACATATGGTATTATGTTACTCCAGCCTTTGGTAGCACGTAAAATGTTACAATAACTAAAGAGCATATTACTAATTTTTTATTCAAAGTTTTTCGAAAATACTTTCACCGCTGCTAACATCATCCATGACCACCTCTAAAGTCCAGACCCTTATAAACTAAGCGATTGATATGGATATTTAGATTTATTCATAGAAAAGTGAGTATTCTTTATATAATGGGTTCACTTTGAGATAATGTTATTGCATATTTAGTATAATCTTCTGATATGGTTTTCAAAGAATCTTCCGGTATTTCCGGTATTGTTATCCATGTTTCACTTTGCAAAAGATAAATTGGCATACTTTAGCATATTATATGGAATGTTCCAATTGCTTTGGTAATAAAAAATTATAAATTAGTATTTTTTTTGTTATAATAAATAAATATCGTAATTCTTTTGATATCAAGAAATATTTTTGACAAATTTGTATAATACAATGATTTTTTATTTTTTTAATTTAACTGAGCACATTCATAGTGTCAAAAAGACATTCTTCTTCATTGATCATGTCATTACATTCATGATTATTCAAATTTTCAGTAATTATTATATCACAAATTATGATTCAATATTTGGCATTTTTTAAAATACTTTTTAAGTAATTTATAAAATAATCTAGCCCGCACATGGTGTAACATTTAGTACAGATATTTACTTTGTTTGGGGTCGTATTACAATATAATGCGAATCATTTTCTAGAATCCCTAAATTTCGCTTATAATATAGAAAGTCAACTATTTTCTTTCACATTTTACTTTCTTTTTTTTTAATATATGAAGGGAGCCATAGGCTTAGGTTACACATCCCGGCGAGGGGATACAAAAGAAGCCTTGTCTAATTCTAGAGAAACTAATAAAGAGTTCGGGAGTATTGACAAGATGTGTTTCTCCGAAGGAAAAGAAAACCCTAACTTAGCTAACGAATCTGCTGGTTCGTTTCTATTTCTGTGGTTGTGCAAAAAGACCACAGTCCACTGGTTCTTAAGAATAAGTAGGATTCTTCTTAGAATATTACTTGAGTTATCGTGGGAAGTTTGTTGTCTTTTGAGGAGGTTCACCCGCTTCAGAGCCATCTACAAGACTATCTTTCTAAAGCCCAACTACTACGCAATTTGGAGTCAAGAAAAACACCCCATAGTTCTGCTTCTAAGCTGCAGCAGTCCCCCAAGTCGGCCACGAATCCGATGATCCAGTCTCCATCATGATTTCGTAGCAGGCCTCCTGCTGCCGCTTGCTTGGAAATCATGCTTGCAGCTCCATCACTGTTAAGTTTTATCCATCCATGTGAGGGAGGTCTCCATGTCGAAGAGTGTGGAGGCTTTTTATGGCAGTCCAATCTGTGAGCAAAAATAAAATTGGACCTTGATATTTCTTTGACAAGGGCGTTAGTTGAGCCTATAAGTTCTCTGTTGCTAATAGCAAGGTCCCCAAAGACTTCCTCATTTCGTTCTTTCCAAATTTTCCAGCAACTTATCCCAAACCAGATAGGCCATTTAATGCCATTCTGCAAAAAAGAAGAATTGAGGTTAGAGAAAACCCAATTGAGCCAATTAGTTTCCACCCAGAAAATACTTCTTAGATTCGGGCTACCACTTTTCTACATTTCACGGCTTCTGTTACAGTCTCTGAACAAGTGAAACAGAGTCTCTGCTTTTCCACACAGGTGACATCGATCATCATAAGACAAGTGTCTGATTTTCCTTTCCACGTTGGTGAGAAGAACCCCTTTAAACAACATCCAAAGGAAGGTTTTAACTCTCTCCGGACCTTCCCATTTCCATATTAGATCCCAAATTTTATGTTCAGGGTTCTACTTGGAGGCGTGGATGCTGCTGTAAGCTGAAGTAGTAAACTTTCCATTTGATGACCATCGCCAGGTTGGAAAATCTGGCCCAAGGTTCGACGATGGAGGTGGTATGACAGTGATTTTCTGGAGGATATCTGCTGAAAGGAGGGATGGAAAAGTCCCCCAGTTCCAGTCCCCTGTAGAGCTCACATAGTCTTCAAGTTTCTTTTCTAGTTGAGCAGCATTAATAGGGGAAGAAGCTAGGACGTGAAGTGGTCTGTAAATATCAAGCCAATTGTTCTTCCAAAATTTGATTGATTTTCCATCATCAACAACCCACTTGATACCTTTTAGAGCTTGCGAAACTAGAGAAATTTGTTTCCACAACGGGGAGCCATTTTTGACCTTAATGACTCTTGGAATCTCGTTTCCAAACCTCCAAAGACAGTTACTACCTGCTATGATACCCAGTGTTAATAAACTCGGTTCGGATCGGTCGGGTCAACCGGTTAACTTGGGATCGGACCTTAGTCCGAGCCGAATTACTTAAAAACTCTCCATTTTCAAACTCGGTTAAAACCAGTTAAAACTCCAATCGAATCGAGAATCGGTCAGACCTAGGTCGACCCGAAGTTTTTGCTTTTTTGCCTTATCTGATCACTTTTTGACTTTTTTCCTTGGATTCCGTCTCTTTCTTTCTCTTTTTTGGTCCAAAAGTTTACTTTTTGTTCTTAAATAACCCAATAACTTTTCTTCAAAGAATTAATTTTGTCATTTTAGTCCTAAACTTTTGACTCCAAATTATTGAACACACTATTTTTTAAAGAAACATTCTTTTATTATTTTTCTCACATATAAACCTCCATTATTTTACTCAAAATTTTAAATACATCTCAAATATGTTGAAATTAATTTTTATGTGATTCCTTCTTATTAATACAAAAAGTTGATTATCTTGTAAATTTATAAATTTTAATTACTAATAATTAATTTATTAATTGTTAAACTAATATACTTATTTTAAAATATAGTTAAATGCTTTAAAATAATATTATTGACTATTATCATTGCTTTAAAATAATATTGCTTGACTATTATGATAAAAAAGATGCATAAATATTAATTTTTTAATTATTAATATATATAATAATCATATATTAATTATTACATCATAATGACGTTATCCGAGTCGACCCTAATCAACCCCTAAAACCGAGTCGACCCTAATCGACCCCTAAAACCCTGACCCTTAACCTTGCCGAGTCGATGTCCGAGCCTAGTCTAACAACACTGATGATACCCCATGCAAATTTTAGAATGAAAGCTGTATTTGCTTCCCTCAACTTACGAACCCAAAGGCCTACTCTTTTTTTCGGTTGACATACTGTCTCCCAATTGACAAGATTCATTTTCTTTTCCCCTTGCTTAGAACCCCAGAGGAAAAGCCTTCTTATTTTGTGGACGATTCATTTTGGTAGCTATGTAGACTGCATAAAGTTGACTAGAACAGCCGCCAATATTGATTGAACGAGTGAGGCTGCCCGCCATCGCATTTTACCTTTCATAAGTGAAGGTGTACATTTTGAAGCCAGACGGGGCTTTACATTATCAGGCCTTAAACCAGAAAATTTGTTACTAAATTGGATAGGGGCCGCGCGAACGCAGGCCCCCACTACCACAAATTATGACGTAGGCTCCACCCATTTGGGTAGACCTTAGGCGGGCACCCCTCCCAAGTGCGATGGAGGTCACCAACCTAGGCCATGGACCTTCTTGATCGCCCATTGACCCCGTCCAGGTAAGTATGTAGCTCAGTTCTCCACCTTCCGCTTAAATTACCCATCAATTCCCTTCCTCTACTTCCCTCAGCCGATGTGGGACAAAACAACCAAACACAAACCACTTGCTTGAATACCTTATAGCAAGACCGTAAACGCTTCAAAGTTCAAACTCTTTCGTAATTTATTTTCTTCAGATATCACTGAAGCTGGCATTTATGTTAGATTAGAATTGTTTTTGGTTGGTCCAACAATCAATGAGCTCTACTGACTTGACTTCAGGATATATTGGTTTTTTAAAAATGGGGGAAAAAAAAAAGAAGCAAAAATCACTATCTTTTGCTTAAGACTTTTCTAAAATTTGCTTATTTCTTATCGGAAAAGCCGGAGATATTGACCCATTTTATCAAGCTTAGAAGGGAGCCTCATACATCATATGCAAGTTCAAGTATGTCATATAAAAAATCTCAAGTGAATATTGTTAATTATTTTGCTAACTAATACTCCCCCTAATCCTAATTATAATACAAAAAATTAATAGTTATTTAAATTTGTGTCTTATAGTTACGATCTGAGGAGGTACCACACTTTTTTTAGCCGTCAAACTTTGATAATAAATTTGTTAATAAGGGAAATATGTATACGCATATCACATTCGTATTAAATGTTGAAGTTTAGGTTTAAATTCTAAGGAGAACATGCTTAGCAAATGCCAGAAGTAGGTCAAGTTTTATCACATAGTCAAAGTTCAAAATCTTTTAAAAATTAACTAAACCAAGTTAATATTTTTGGAAAGTACTAGGTTAATAAAATCTTAAACACAGCTAATTGCTTCCAGAACCAAAACTGTGCCTTTGTGCAACATTCATCAGTGAATTTTTCCAACCCCCATGAACTCAAAACCTCAAAATGCTCTTCCTTTTTTAGCATCTTTCGTCTCACTCAGAATTCACTGATTCTGTGGCTGCTGCGTGACACCATTGATCGCCCTCTTTCCCCTCTTCCTAGATTCCTCTAATCGAACCCACCAAAAAGTTTCCCTCTAAAATCCTGGAAAAGATTGGCTTTTTTGAACTCAAAAAACTGTTCAAATTTCATACTTTGCGAGATCACTGGTTCTTATGCTCACCTTTGAGAATTCCCTTTTGTAACCATAAGAACTCCTGTGAATTTATGGTCTGCATCTAGTTGGGGGCCAGTGAAGGACTGAAAGCGGAAGAAAGGGGGCAAAAAAAGAGGATTAGTGAAGAATAATGGCGATGCCGAAGAACAGAGGAGAGAAAGAGGAAATGGAGAGCAGGCCGCTGGTGTCTACTTCTGTAAGAGATTCATCGCTAAGTCTATTTAGGATGCTTTCAATTTTGATCGTTTTTGTTGTCGGGGTGGTCATTGGACTGGCCTCAAGTTCCCACATTGGTAGGTATTTTACCGCAGATCAATTCTTTCCCAGTAGGGCTGTAGTGTCTAGTAGTGATACAAATTGCACAATTGTGGTGAATAATTGTGAAAAAGAGGACTGTTTGAGCCTGAAAAGCTTCATCAGTCCGAAGAATTTGACTCATGGTCTGTCAGATGAGGAACTGTTTTGGAGGGCTTCTTTGGTGCCCCAGAAAGTTGAGTATCCATTTGATAGAGTTCCTAAGGTTGCATTCATGTTCATGACTAGAGGGCCATTGCCCCTCTTGCCTCTTTGGGAAAGGTTTTTTCAAGGACAAGATGTGAATAAATACTCGATTTACGTGCACGCCTTGCCGGGGTATGTGCTCAACGTGACCAGTTCATCTGTTTTCTACGGACGACAGATTCCGAGCAAGGTAGCTTAGTTCTGAAACATGCCTTCTTTTTTTGTTGTTGGTGTTTTTTTTTCCCCACTTGTTTGTGAAATTTGGTTTTCAATTATTTGCTTATTTTGTAGTGTGGAAGCATCCTTTAGTAGTAACTCTTTTACATCAAAGCTGTGTAGTATGCAGATTAACTGAGTAGGAGCTATATCATCTGGGCATATTATGATTAGAACTTAGAAGACCTAGAATGGGTAGCAATGGCCTGTCATGTTACTCTAGAAATTTTACATCATTTCAGCTAAGCATGTTGTAGCAGTCTTTTTCTCAATGGTGAAATCTAGTTAGAGACCGTGATACCCTGCTAACCAAGCAGTGACAAAAAAACAGTAAGTAAATAATAAATTCAAGTGTGATCTGAAAACTAAATATCAGAAAATGACAGAGTAGCCTGTGATAACTCTTACTGTATATCACTTGGTTTGTAAACTGTTTTGAACTTTTAACACTAGACTGATTTGATTCTGGTGTAAACAAGCTTCATAAAATATTCCAGCAGATTCACCAGTTGCTTGAGTTACTATTATACAAGTACATGCGTTATTGGAATGCACTTAGTATAGTCAAATTTTTAGTGATATGGGGTAGAATGAATCAGTTGGTGGTTTCATCAGCAGTTAGTGATCATTGTACGAAATGGTCACTTGAACTATAGTATTAACTTTTTGCCTTCTTCAGAAGTGGAGATATTTTGAGATTCAAGAGTTAACCGATTAAATCCCGTGCTTGGTTTCAATATTCTTACTTGGACATGGATGTGCTGAGTTATATAGTAGCATACCCGCATTCATGATGTAGGTGTTAATAGATACTTTCAATGTGCATTGCTTTATATTCTTGAGATAAGTTAGTAAGACCATGAAACTTATGTTTGGAAAGTTGGTAGAACCATGAAGAAGTGTAAACTACTGGGACTTGCTTGTCACTGCAGTTTTTTTCTCAGATAAGTAAGTTGTTTCGGGCCCTGCTTCTGGTTATCAAGATGTATCAATAATGGTGTTGTTTTTGGGGGGGGGGGGGGGGGCGTTTATGATGTAGCATACGTCCCAAGAAGTAGATCCAATATGCGGGGATACATTTGATTTCTGATTGGGAAAGGATCTTCCAATAATTACTAGGATTGTGGAGAGATTACCTCTCAATGTTGGAGCCTGGGAAACGTATGACAGAAGCAATAAAATGATGTGGTTGGCAGAATGTCATCACTGGACTAAGCCCGTGCATATTTTTGGTGGTATCTGCCATTGATGCAGGAGATAAGGAACATGTCAGAATAGAAAGTTGTTTAAGTTTGAGATTGCATCCAGGAGTGGGCAACCTAATGAACTGCAAAAATGTATTTGTTCAGGACCTGACCTTAGCAATTTGAGTCCTGGAAGACCTGATGGACTGTGGAAAAAGTTTGTCAACAACCAACGATGGTAACATTTTGAAGGAAATGACCCTTCATTACCTGGAAAAGTGATGAGTTGGGATCCGCTATTGGTAAACACATTCATAAGATGGGTATTGGTTGAGTAGATGTACAAGGAAGGAAACTTGTCTACCATTTTTAGTGCCAATACCTAGGCCTTCGCCAAGATGATTGATTCATGAGCATAATTTCTTCATGTCACTGCGGTATCTTGGCTCAAATTTTGCTAAATACGGATTAGCTCTTTCATTTTGTTCAGTCTGAGGTGGACTTCATGTGGAATCTGCCCCATTTATGCAATCTAACCATAAAATTGTAAACTGAATATTGGACCCAAGCATAGCTTGGCATGTTGCCGCCTCCGGTCCTCTGTTAAATTGGCAAGTAAATATATTCACGAGACCCTTCAGTCTTCACAGATGAACAATGTTGCTGACTAGAAATGTTGAAAATGTGATGAAACCCTACTGTGAAACTGTATGTGTTTGTGCTCTTATTGTAGAACATGCATTATCTAGCAGGTTGTGAGTTTTTTAAAACTTGCTGTATCGTGTCTTTCAATGATGCTATTGATCTGCCTGCATTCTTGAATCAATCTTTCTCCTTGTATTTGGAATAGGACTTCTGAAGTTATGATGCTCAAAACTTGTTAATTTGCAATAGATTCTCCTGTATTATAGAATGCTTTTTCTGTGTGGTTTGCTAATATCATTTCCTTTTTCCTTCTCAGAATGTTGAGTGGGGATCAGTTTCCCTTGTTGATGCAGAAAAACGGTTGTTAGCGAATGCTCTGCTTGACTTCTCCAATGAACGTTTTGTTCTTCTCTCTGAAAGCTGCATCCCTGTTTACAATTTTCCGACCGTCTACAAGTATCTCACACGATCTGTACACAGTTTTGTTGAGTCTTATGATGATCCTTCTCGTTATGGTCGGGGTCGTTACAGCCGGCGAATGCGACCAGACATCAAACTTGGAGATTGGAGGAAAGGGTCCCAGTGGTTCGAACTTAACCGTCAGTTGGCTGCTGTTATAGTTGCAGACACAAAATACTACACAATCTTCAAGAAATATTGCAGGCCTGCTTGCTATCCAGATGAGCACTACCTTCCTACTTTTATTCACATGTTTTATGGTTCTATGAATGCGAACCGAACAGTGACTTATGTTGATTGGTCTGTCATTGCGCCACATCCGGGGACATTCTCTGCCGAAAATGTGACAGAAAGCTTTCTTCAATCACTAAGGAAAAATGCCACAGCTTGCTCCTACAATTTAAAAAGTATGACAAATGTTTGTTACCTCTTTGCGAGAAAGTTTACCCCGAATACTTTGGAGCCTTTATTGAACCTGAGTTCCAAAGTGATGCAATTTTGAGAGTATTGATTTTTTGTGAGATAATAGAGAGTTTTATTTTCCACTCTCTTCTTTGCCTTTTTGAATGTAGAACTTTTTTGTAGGTTTTGCTCGCTTAGGCTTCTAGTTTGGTCTCAATTTTTTCATTTAACTTAGGTAGCAGAATGTATAGACATTGCAAGTTATAGATAAAAATCCTCCATCAGTAAGAGAGGTATTTTTGTTCTGGAGTATAGATCTACTGGTATCATGATTGATTTGGTATAGCATGAACTTTGATGGCATAGATCTCCTGAAACTCCAGGGCCTCATCAAGAACTGAACAATGCCTATTTATTTCAACTCCATGACCAACAATGTAAGGAAAGCAAGAAAATCTAAATGCATACTGTTAAGAGGGAAAAAAAAAAAGAAGAAAAGAAATAGCAACTGCTTCTGGAAACTCAGTCATTCCAATGTTTCCCCAAAAGAGTTCTCAAATATACAAAATGGTTCCTAACTGCCTATGTATATAATTTTCATAAAGAACTGAAAAGAAAATTTTGCTCCTATAACATCAACTCAGAAAGAAAACTAATGATGTATAACTACAAACAAAAACTTTGTTCTGCTGTTTTACTTGAATCAGCAGCAAAGTTTTGAGTTATTTTGATATTCTTCTGTACTTGAACACTAAACTCTTTTTTCCATCCTGAGGATCTTTAATTTTTCTATGACTTTACATGGTATTGAAAAAATTAGTATACATGGTTCTCTGTATGTACCATATTGTACAAAAATCAACATTGCAGCAGCCATGTTGATTATCGAGTTGTTCGGATAAACTCGGCTAATGACCTTCCTGCTTTTTAAGATCTGAATATGGATCAACCCAACACTTATCCTTCTTGATCGCATTGTTCCACCGTTTTTGGAACTTTGCCATCTCAATGTAGGACTGTTTTCTCACCTGAATGGGCGACAGGAAGACGTTACGTTAAGAGAGTTAAAAAGACAAGAAAGAGTAGAGATGGATGAATAGAAAATTATTGAGATAGGGAAATGTCAGGCTGGTAGACTTACAGCTGATCTATTATCGGATTTCACCTCTTCAGTTTCCTGCAATTTTTACATATCAGTCTCAGTGAAAACAAAAGTGAAAATATTGTAATAGAACTGATCCGTGATTAAAATTTGCATACCAGTGATTCTGAATTTACTAATTTCTGTGGTTGTGAAGAATGCTCAACAGTTTCATTGTCCACCTACGCGATACAAAGACAACAGTTGCAAGTTATCAAAGCTGATATTACTACTTATTCCATTCACGGCACTGGCGATATGCAGCAAATAATCCTTTTCCTTTGGCCTCACAAAGGCTGAAAAAGAATGCTAACCTTGTTTCCACCTGACACACCACCCAGCGTAGGAAGACCCATGTGGACTATATACTCCTCGTCTACCACACCAACCTTTGCCGTCCGATCACCCTATGATACATGGTCGTAGAACAAAATACCATCAAACACTCCGCAAAAAATCAAACGTATAATCTAAGATGATCAGTATAAACTTGCCTGTGCACAATATCCTAGCAGCCTATCCAAGCCCCAGGCATGGATCAAGTCATTCTGTTGAACACAAAACCTTCTGTTAGAAAACAGATCATTGTCTGCCCATTCTTACTGAAGAATAAGACTCTAATACCTGTATCATGTACCATGTACAGCGCCAGGCAGCTCTGGAGAACACAGGAGCCATCATTTCCACCCACCTACATAAAAGAAGAAAAGAACAGTCAGTTTCTGACACTAACAAGAAAATTGAAAGGTTCAAAGAGCTGTAGAGAGTATACCCAACACAAGGAGGAGCTGTGCTGTTTTCATCACACCTTCCACCACCTCTTAATTTATAGTACCTCCTATTTGAAGAACAAAGCTAAATCTCAGCTAACAAATAAACATGGTGAGAAAACCAAATTCACATACAATGCAATTTCAAACCCACAATCGTAGCACACACTTGCATACAATTAAAAAGTGAATACGAACAACCAAAAGAAGTATGTTGCAAGTAAGCATCTAAAACCTAAAGTAAAAGGACTTCGAGCTTTCAAAAGTAACATTGCTGCGCCTTGCTCATTCGGTCACCAACTAGAAGAACAAAAGTGCCCTTGAAAGATGTCACTTTGAGATACACACTCCACACCTCTTAGTTACAGAAACATATAATTCCAGTAATCTGAACAATTTATTAGGTCCAGAGTAACTTATCAATCAGATTTTCCATGCAAATTACTTATCCAAACATTTTTAATTTTCAGCTGGGTAAACTTTAAAGCAACCAACCTGTGCACTCTTGAGTATCTATTCCGCAAGGTGATCTGCTGATGAACCCGGGACTTAGCAGGATCCAGTGCAGGTTGAGATATTTCAAGACCTTCCTCTTTAACTATTGACACGTACCTGAATAGAAAAAAATCTGTGAATTCACTCACTTCCATGGAGGTCCAAAATCATCCTCTGTGTATGCAGAACACTATGTTGCGTTTGCAATTTCATTTACAGAAAGTTTACAGGGGTCAAGCCAGCTGATAAATGAAAATGTATCAACCAGGATGGAGGCATGCATTTATTTAGAACAACAAAGATAACTTATTCTGAAAAGATGAACCTTCTGCAGACAGTATTATGTTTTGATCTCCATTTTCAATGTAAGATTAACAAACTTTACCATTTATATTGCGTCAATCAATTCACTTGAAACAGTATTCTCAAAACGAATGCAACCAGAACATTTAGCTATTAAGGGCAGTTACAATACCTTCCAGGATGAAAGTTTTCAACTCCAAGGTCCTCATCCCACAAGAAGATGTACTCATACTCAGAAACTATATCTGGATGAAGGAAACGCTTCGCAAACCACCTGTGCCGTCATCAACAGTTTCAAACTACTAGAAAATATGCTGAAACCTATGCTACACTGCATAAAGAATGATTATTCTGATGGGTGATTACCACTTTGTCTGATTCAAGGCAGAGATATGTATGACACGGTTACTCCATTCCAGATCATTCCACTTATCAACAATAGCATCATAATGAAAAAGGATGACAACAAAGTTGTCTTCCAGAAACTGCAATGGCAAAATTTATAATAGTATTATCAGACTTATATGAAGAGACACTTGAAGGAAGGAATACTACATCCTAAAAAAAGTGTGGCACAAGGCAAGCACCAAAATTAAGCACCAAAGAAGAAATTTACTTTCCATAAGCAATCAAGTAAAGCAAATACCTTCTGGATAATTTGGTTCACCAGTTCTTTCTGCTTTATCCCAACTGGCATGGCCAATAAACTAACTGAACCCGTCAAGCTCGTCTGCATCCACTAACATCCAAAAAATAAGCAAGGATACAAGAAATTTGAAAAGAATGGAAGCAATAGAATGACCAACCACTGAAACAAGGGTAGATGTCCATGCATGATTTAGAGAGAAGCCTAAATAAGAGTAATATATTGAATGCTCAAATACTCTGCAGAAGTCATGTAACTTTTATGGTCCAACGGACTATAATTACAAACATTAACTAAGTAGTATTCGAAACAGCAACAAACTATGTGATGTAATTGCACACATACCTTTTCATCAACATCACCAAACAAAGGGCGCATTTCAAAGTTGGAAGTTTTAGCAACAATTCCTTCTGGCAATGCTTCACTACCAAGTGGTTTGCACTTATCCTGGTTATTATTTTCCACAAGGAGAAAAAAAGTACAAATATCATCAGTTGAATGAAAGCTGCAAACTAGAAGAATGAGGTCTTATCTTTGGTCTCCGACAACATACCGCACATTTTTCAGAATCCTTGTTCCCCCCAGCATAAACCCCTTTTCCTAATCTTCCTGAAATCTAATCAAAAGGTCAGTATCATCGAATCGAATCATACAAAACTGCAAAAGACATAAAACATACAACAATAACTTTCAAAATAATTTGTGAGGAGTATACAGAAGAATATTATTACTCCTAGAAAAAGAAAAGAAGGAATTTTTGCCACGAAACTAACCTTGCAATTATCATAATTTGCATCACGTTGGGTGCCATTAATTCCAAATCCAGAAAGCAGCTGCTTAACAAAAACGAAATTTAAAAACTGATGAATCCTTAGCTATGAAATCTTTGGAGGGTATCCTTTTAAAGCAAGGTACAAATGTGGAGAAACAAACAAATAAATGAAACTAAAAGGCTAAAACTTTGTCGACATGTTTAGTTACTAACAAAGAGGAGATGGCCTTGTACCTATAATCAACACCTTCTATTATATACAAAAAAATCTGCAAAGGGAGGGGGAAATGTCAAACATAAGCGAGAAGATAAGGAAATATATTTACCCTGTAATTGCCAGCGAAGAAAACACTTCCGGTGAAGTAAAAACAACTAATCAGAAAAGCAGAGACAAGTACACTGCAGAGATACAATCTAGCTTTCGAATCCGACATAACCGAAACCTGAAAAGGGAAACCCAGGCCAAATAAGAACAATCAATAGAAACAAACAACGCTGTATAGTCCATCTGAAACAAGAATGAAGGTAAGAAGTGCAGACATAACACCTGGATCAAGTATATAACAAATTAACAATCTAACTCCCCCAATAAAAAAAAAAAAACTGAATACCAAAGGATTTGTACCAACAAAAAATGTAGACAGATGGTGAATGAGGTCATGAGTAAGCAGTGTCAGCAAGCGTAACAGTCTAATTACTACTAAATACTTTTCGTTCAATTTTGACTTCTTGCTAACAAACGGCGAGCATTTACGTAATAGGCCAATATCTGCCACCTAAAACTTTTGGAAGTATACCAAACTCTAGAAAACCGCAATTAAAGCAAACAACTTGCTCTGTTCATCGTGATCCCAATGAACTAATGATGAACTAGAACCATAAAAATTTTTTGAAAACATGGATATCAACAAATTGATTTTTGCCCAGTAAACCGACAATTCAGACAATCCAATACGATCTGCCATTCTTTCTTTACTCTTCCCCTGTTCTTCAAACTCAGATATCACTGCAATTGAGCAGCAAAGCAGCCGGAATCTGTTCCATGCTCTGGAACCAGTAACAGGAACATCCCCAAATGAAAAGATTAAATTGATTAAAATGCTTACAATTTTTAACATTGATCAACACGGAAACACTCTATGAATGTTTTTCTTCCTTTTCTGGGCTGGAGTCCTCTTTCAACTTTTAGTCTGAAAAGTTTTTGTGTGATCAATGTTAAAAAACCCACCTTTTTTCGGAAAAAACCAGGAAACCAGTCAACGTAAAATCAAATCGAAAAGTTAACCGAACTAAATGCACGAACCACGAAGTACTAAAAAACAGGGGAGATCAGAGAAAGCAATCTCTGCAAATTTCGGCTTTTCCCACCATCCCACATAAGACAACAAGACAAAAAAAGTAACTGGCCAAATCATCAGGCACAATCACACAGTAAAAGATGCAGAATTCTGCAAAACTACCCCCAAAAAAAAATCCCGAAATTTCCAGCAACCATAACAAGTCATATTAATGGCCCAACAGAGATGAAACTGAGGAAAAAGGGTAGAAGAAAGTTACAAAGGTGCAAGAAGACTTCATATTTGCATGTAAAGCTTCATAAAAATGTATCTGCCCGCAAGTACAACAAGTAGTTGAGAGACTTTTAAACAAAGCCTTCTCTCAATTCAGAAACTGAAGAGGAAGCCAAAAAAATAGAATGAACGTTTGATTTCTTCGGCCTTTTTGTACTGGGAAAAAAAAAAAAAAACCAACACAAAAAAATTTCTAGTAATCCTTCAAAAAAAAGATCATGGGAATCACTAAGGAAAAAGTCCAATCAGAAAGTAACGAATAAAGAGAAAGTCCACAGAAAGAAGGCATTAAAAAGGGTACTTAATCCTAAAACATGATCCCATTTTCCATTTACTGCCTTCGCTCTAAAGTTAATAGACTTTTTTAAGTCACTAAATACGAAAACGACGTCGCCCCTTTCATTCAAAAAGAAGACTTTTCTATTCTGTTTTGGTTCATTTTTCAGTTGGTTTTTTTTAGAGTTTTTCAATAATAAATGTCTCATTCCATCACAGTACTCTTTTTACATTTTTAATACATTTTTTTTATTCTCTTCGTTCCAAAATTATTGTCCAATTCGAATTTTTAATTTTAGTACAAAATTGAATTAAAAATAAAAATCTAAATTTGACAATAATTTCAGAATGAAAAGAGTATATTTTTCAATACAAAAAATATTTAAAAAACACATTAGAAAAACAATCTAAAGAAAGTGAGATAGAGGGGGGACCCCGAGTAACACGGTGTAAGAAACTGTAAACCAATATAATAATTATGGTGGGTTTCGAATTTACTAATAATTAGTGTTGTTCTTATTATGAGTGTTATTATAAGTACCACTTTTTATATGAAAAAATATAAAGAATTGGAAATGATTAGGAGTAATATTAAACGTGGAAGGTCGTGTGTGAGTTGTATTCGCGCCAGTTAGAAAAGCGGTGCTACATGTCCTTTTTCAGTTTGGTTTACTTCTGGAATATTAAATTTTGTTGGGTTAAAAAAAATAATTTATTACACACTAAAGATTTTGGACTTTAGGAGAATGAATGAATAAGAAGTGTAGAGAGGGATGGAAGAGTATTTATAACATATAAAATCCAAACTGTACAATCATTTTGGGACGGAGGGAGTAAAAATTTGTGACATGATATAGAATTACTTCATATGAATATATATATATATATATATATATAGGTATACTATGTGAGTGAATGTGAATAATATCCGTTAGTGAGAAATTGACATTGAACTTGAAACTCATGAATAATATTTTTTGTTAATTTGGAACTGATTAATAATTCAAAATGAAAACTCTGTCCAATTTACGGAATCATAAATGTTGTTGATATTGACAGTATATGATGAAAACAAGAATTCGAACCCATGCTAATTAAAAGATTTGATGATGATGAGAATCAAATCGGCTCCAGAGCGATAAAGTTTACAGTTTATATGATGGTAAATGTAGAAATCACAATCAGAAAGCCTGTTGATAATAGGAAAACTAGAGATTGTTAAGTAGGATTTTGCAATTAATAAGGTGTACTAAACCACAAAATGAAATTTTGCGATTGCCTCGTCAACAACATTGACTAATCTTCCTTGCTCATAATTGTCTCATTACTTTACGTTTAAAGTCTAAAATTACTTATATATGTTATAATGGAAAGAGCAGTAGATACTATAATTCCAAAATTCTTATACATGTAATAGAATAACAAAAGTACGAGACGAGGGATTCAATTCCTACTATGTACAATATAATTTTTCTTATTTTTGAAAAAAATAATACTATGTCAATCAATATGAACTATTTTTCAGAGACAGAATGAGTAATAAATTAATTAGTATATATTTTTATACGTGTTAATAGTCACCGAGTCATTATCTTATCGAGTTTGGAAATACTTGCGTTTGGGGGGAACTGGCAGATACCAACTTTCCAGTATTCGGATGGAATGTCTGTGTTAAAGGCTGGCGTACCAAGTTGGTTGCCCCCGGAATAGTGGAATCTTAGTGGAGCATTATTGATGATTATCGTGGGTACATTATTTTTTTTTCTTTTCTACAAAATTGAATTAATTAAATTTCCGTTGACTGCGATAGCTATTCACAGTTCCAGCCATACAAATTTGTGCAAATGACGATTGGATTCCATCTTCCTCATTTGTTACCAATTAAATCAATATGAAAAAAGTTTCTAGTATTTTTATTTTTAATTTTTTTTTTTTTTGGAAATTCTCAAAATGCGTTTTTTTTCCACCGAATAGGAACTACACCTGTTGATGAAAATGATGAATTGATGGAGCTATTAGAAGACTTCAAAAATTGATGTTGAAACAGATAAGATAAGATAATTTAATTAGTAGTCTCTTTTATAATGTGAGGCATGGAAATTCGTATTTGTACATTTTTTTTTATAAAAAAAATCAATTGTTATATAGTAGACCATGTAGATCAAAGTATATTTTAGTCATCGATCGATATAAAATTATAAAAACACACATCTAATTTAGTTATTATCACAGTGGAGATCGGTTGTTTGTAAAACACATTCAAATAATTTTAGAAGGAAAAATAAACCAAAAAAAAAGAAAGAAAGAATACACATAACATTACAAATACATATATACTATGCACTCTCACCCATCTTTAATCTCATATCAAGATTCAGAGATTGAAAGTAGCTGATATCATGATTTAATGGTTTAAATTTAATCAATGATTTAAGTCATTAAAATTTAGAAGATTACAATTTTCATTCATGTGATTTATCGTAGCATTTTAATCATTGACCGTATAAATTGATACTACTACCTAATTTTTTTCCAAAATTTAAAATCCTTATTCCTTCTTCCATTATCATAATCCATCACCTCTCAACGTAACCGACAAATTTTGTAAACGCCTTTGTCGGCAAATCAATTAAAAATGAAATGTTGATTTTGTTGTGTGAATTTACTCTCTCTACATTTTTAATAATTTGAATGAATGAATGAAACAAAGAACCAGCCGCGACCAAGACAACCATTCTTTTTAAACGCGCTAATTATTTTAGATATATGTCAATTACACGACTCTTAATTCTTATAATCGTAATATGATTTTTTTTATAAAAAAATTACATGAGAATCGAACCATCGACCTCTTAAGAATAACCATCTCACATCTTAATCCTTTAACCATCCTACCTAACCATTCCACCCTAATCGTAATATGACCCCCCAAGTCAATGCTTCAAGTTTCTAACCAATTGCATGATATCTTTTTTGAATAGTACTAGCACCAAGCAATTTTGTGTTGTTCATAATGTCGTCATGGGATTTGCTTGTTGAATACTTCAATATTCTCTAATTATTTGAACATTTGCTTCTTTTTAAATAGTAATTTCGTTAATGATCATGATTAATGAATTAACAAAGGGTTCCTCCATCGGGCACCTTGACATTATGGACTGTAATGAGAATATTCATCTTTATTTTTTCATCTATTATATTTGAACAACAAAGTCAAACATTCGTTAAACCAGTTTCCAATTAAGTATTGTGTCGGTTGTAATAACAACTTGTAATTGTGTTGAGCAAAGACTGGCCAATTATCTGGCCATGGGATATACATAGGCTGTATACAATTATATGGCAGAGCTAAATTTAAGCACCACGCACGGTTAGGACATTGAAATTATCTTAGGTTTGATGTCATTATTTTAAAATATAATTAGATATAAAAAAAGTCTAAAATGTTATTGGAATATTCAACTCCCACATGATTATGAGAAAATCAAATATACATAAAAACGGAGTGATGTTTTAAATTATCTCTAAAAAAAGTTATCTACACCGAATTTTTAAATTTATATTAAAGACGATACAAAATTCAAAATTCATTGTATATATCGTTCTTTTAGGATAGATGGAGTACATCTGAACCCCTCCAGGCTCATTTATAAACGTAATGCAACTGCTGCTGCCATTCTCTTGTCTGTATAGACATCATTTTTGTTTCGGACACATTTTGGATCAAAATTGAGTTTATATTGTTCCATTTTATAAAAATACACCTAGAATGCGAAGAATTGTAATAAAGTATAGTAGATATATGAAAATATCAATCTTTATATGCCAGTATCAAAGAATTGTACCCTTTTTTGTTCCCTTTCATATTCTTTTCATTCACTTTCTGGTAATCAAGTTGGTCTAATGAAGAGGATTCATCATATAATGCCAGTTATGTCACAACTCGTATCCACAAGGAAGAGAAAAAAAAAACTCACCGTCATGAAAGTGAATGATTCTTTCTTCTTGACCAAAATCTTATTCCCTCTGTCCCAAAATTATTGTCCACTTTGAAATTTCACTTTTAATACAATTTGAACTAAAAATAAAAACCTAAACTGGACAATAATTATGGAACAGAGGAAGTATACGATTAAGATTCATACATTCTTTTTTTTTTTTTTTTTTTTTTTTTTTTTGGTCAGAGGTTATTTCCATTTAGACAGTAGTTGATAAAATACATCTTGAAAAATTAAGGGTCTATTTGTTTTTTTTTTTTTAGTATGTGTTTTTAGGTGTTTTTTGTATTGGAAATGTAAAAATATGCATTGGAAATGTAAAAAGGTATGTTGAGATGGGATAGTTATTAATATTAAATTCTGAAAAAACCAACAAAAAAAAGAAACAAACAAAACCAGCTTCTATTTAATACTCTAATACACAAGTTTAATACTACTGAAAAATGTAATACACAAGATTAATACTAATAAAAAGAAAACCAACATATTAAACATACTCTAATACACAAGTTTAATACTATTGAAAAATGTAAGTCCAGCTTCTATTTTGGATCATAAATCCACTTTATATTCTAATACACAATTTTGTTTAGTTTGTGTCACTCAAAGTGGACTCATATGTGAAAAGGAGGTAGTATGAAAAAAGTTTTATATGATTCTTTCTTCTGGACCAACATCTTCTATAATCAAGAATCTACATTCTTCTTTCTTTTACCGGAGGTAGTTAATTTCTACCTGACTTATGGTTAGGAAAAAGAAAGATGATTATGAAAGTATATAATTATTATAGTGACTGATGCATTAATCATTTATTGTCAATAAAAATGCGTGTTGAAAAATTAAATAACAATATATTAAACATATGTTATAATTCTTTTAATTTCTGAAACAATACATTAAACACATAAGGTTTTTTATTCCTGTAATTGGTTTTTTTTTTTTTTTTTGATAGTACTGTGATTGGAAAAATTATTCCATACAGCAAGTGTATTCCCCTTTTTAGTACAGTAACACACTTAACTGGAAAATATCATGTCCCCTTAATTTTGTCGTAATTTTTCTGATAAAATTACAATCTTGCCCTCTTTATGTATTAGCTATATGGAAGATTTTCTCCTGTAATTGGTTGTGTCAGATTAATGCCTAGAACAAAATAAGTCATAAGCATTTTTCGGGAAAATAAGTTCTCTTCGAGATAATCTCATTTATTCGGGAAAACAATTTTTTTTAACTGCTAATTAGATGGAAAATTTTTTTTTAAAAAAAGTTAAGGAAAGTAAAGGCGCCGGATAGAAAACGTGCGCCGCCGTATATAAGTGGCGCTCTTACGTCCCCGCGCAAATTAGGGTTCATCCTTCACTCCTCTCTTTCTTCCTCTCTTTCCCAACGGATTGATTATTCCACCAGCTCCAAGTTTCAAACTGTCTCTTCTCCCGCCAATCTCATATTCCGAGGTATTCTTATTATTTTTGCTGATTTTGTTATTTGATCTTCTTCTTATATCATTCGAATGTTACTGCAATGTTGGATTCTTGTCTGACATGATCGAAATTATCCAATCACAAAGATGATTGCTTTTTGTCGCTTTCAATTGATTTCTTGACTTCTCAGATAAAATGCATCCGATTGATATTTGATTATCATGGAATTTCAATAGTTTCTTTACTTTCTGGAAAACTTGGTAGCTTAATTTTTCAGCTTTTCAATATCAATGCAGCTCAGATTCATATTGGGGATTGTTTATGTAATTGGACTTATTGTAGCAGTTATGTGGGTTTTTTGTTTTTGTTTTTGTTTTTTTTTTTTTTTTTTTTTTGAGTGGTGATCGCTTTTTCCCCTCGCCATTTATATGTAATTGAGTTTCCCATGGCTTCTGCTAGTGACCCTTTTTGCAAGTACAATTCTTGTGGAGTATAACTTAACTGGTTGGTTGTTGCTGTTGCCATTAGAACTTAATGTACACCATGCATCTTGCAAAGAGATAAATTCCTTTTTCTCGTGGTTGAGTTTTCCGAAGAGCTGACCACATTTTCATTTTATAATGTCTTGTAGCTTATTGTTCCTGCCGCTGATGCCACATTAATAGGGAAAAAGGGCATCAGGTTCTTGTTGTACATAAATGGCTGCGTAGGGCGTAGGCAACCATGTCAGAAGAGGTGGCAGAAATGATGATGGTTTATGATGAGCACTCTGATCAGAGGTCTCTATCTTTTGAGGATACTAGCAGTACGGAGGAATCTCCAGATGAAATGAGGCTGTCCTTGGAGGAAGCAAATGATGTGGCACCTCATGTTGGGCAAAGGTTCGCCACTCACGACGCTGCTTATGAGTTCTATAGTGAATTTGCTAAACGTTCTGGCTTCTCGATTCGGCGCCACCGTACAGAGGGTAAAGATGGTGTGGGGAAAGGGCTTACTAGGCGTTATTTTGTATGCCATCGTGCTGGTAATACTCCTGTTAAAAATTCCAATGACACTAAACCTCAAAGAAACAGAAAATCATCTAGATGTGGGTGTCAAGCGTTTATGCGAATAACCAAGACAACTGAGTTAGGACAACCTGAATGGCGAGTCACTGGTTATGCAAATCATCATAATCATGAACTCCTGGAGCCCAACCAAGTGCGTTTTCTTCCTGCATATCGCACAATATCTGATGCAGACAAAAGTCGAATCTTAATGTTTGCTAAAACAGGGATTTCAGTGCAACAGATGATGAGACTTTTGGAGCTGGAGAAGTGTGTCGAGCCTGGATATTTGCCTTTTACTGAGAAGGATATTAGAAATTTGCTACAGTCATTAAAAAAGGCGGATCCAGAGGATGAGAGCATAGACTTATTGAGAATGTGTAGAAACATTAAGGAGAAAGATCCGAACTTTAAGTTTGAGTATGCATTGGATACAAACAATAGGTTGGAAAATATTGCTTGGTCATATGCATCATCAATGCAATTATATGATATTTTTGGTGATGTGGTAATCTTTGACACTACCCACCGCTTGACTGCTTTTGATATGCCTCTGGCAATCTGGGTTGGAATAAATAATTATGGAATGCCATGCTTTTTTGGTTGTGCACTTCTTAGAGAGGATAACTTGAGGTCATACTCATGGGCATTGAAGGTAAATTAGTAAATTACGTTGGTTTGTTTTTACTGTTGACCTGTTCAGTCATGCATTTACTCTGCTTTTAACAATTTGCCACTCAATCACACACACGCTGACACACAAACAGCTGTATGTTATTTATGTGCTCACCCTCCAACCCCCATTTTTTAATCAATATGTGCTTCTTTGTCTTTTTCCTTTGAGGATTTGGACTCCTGTCTAAAACATACAATTGCATGCATTTTGGAAAATAAAGCAATTATCTTTTGTTTCTTTTTCTTGTATTAGTGTGTTACTACAACGGTGAACAATATTGGCCATGGCGACGTATTGAATTAATATGAATTAGTTAGATATTCTTTTCCTATGTCACTGACATGATATGCTATTTTTGGGCTTCCAGCCAACTTAATTCTTCTGTCATCTTGGCACAACAAATTTCTTAGCTGCTAAATTATGGGCTGATTTATGGGCAATTAGATTAGACTTGTAGTAGGGGTGTATATGTTTACTTCTGAGTCGGATAAATAGTCTTCAGAGTTTATCATGACAGAACAGTTATAGTCTTCTGAAAAAATATGGAAAATTATTGATGGCACTTTCCTTGTTCCTCAACGATAATGAAAACAACATGCACATGTTTTGCAAAACAGGCTGGCTAAAGAACTTGCACTTAGCTTTGATCTGGGACAGTTCTAATTTCTTCTTGTCCTTCCTTGACTGGAGAAGGCATTCTTAGGTTTCATGAATGGAAAGGCTCCACAAACAATTTTAACTGATCAGAATATGTACCTCAAAGAAGCAGTAGCATCAGAGTTGCCGAGTAGTAAGCATGCCCTATGCATTTGGTTAATCGTGGCAAAGTTTCCTTCCTGGTTTAATGCAGTTTTAGGAGATCGCTACAATGATTGGAAGGCTGAATTTTATAGGTTGTATAATCTGGAGTCAATTGAAGAGTTTGAATTGGGTTGGAGAGACATGGTGAATGCATTTGGACTTCATGCTAACAGGCATATTGTTAGTCTGTTTGCCTTACGGTCACTTTGGGCACTGCCATACTTGCGAAGCCATTTCTTTGCGGGGATGACCACTACTGTCCACTCTAAAGCAATTAATGCTTTCATTCAGCGGTTTTTGAGTGCACAAACCCGGGTTGCTCACTTTGTGGAACAGGTATAGTTTCTTAATGATTGTTATTTGGTTTCAGTCTTCCTTATCTGATATGAGCTTACAGTTTACTTGGGCTAAATTTGTGATTTCGACAAAAACTTAGCCTTTATCCTACTATGTGGTGACATTAGTGATCAATTGCTAAATATTGATGGTTGCATAGGATTCTAAATGGCTTAATTTTCGTAGTTTAGAGATCCTGCATTTTCGGCTTCTCGCTTCTTTCCTATTTCGGAGTAATCAATTAGAATCTACTGATTGTGTTATATCATGTATTAAAAATTCCGAATCTACTGACGTAAGTCTTTCTTGTTGATTCTTTCAAAATTTAATGTTGATTTTCCATCTAACAACTGACATTGATTTGCAAGATCAGGTAGCTGTTACTGTGGATTTCAAGGACCAAACTGCAGAACAGCAGACAATGCAGCAGAATCTCCAAAACCTCTGTTTGAAAACTGGAGCACCAATGGAATCTCATGCTGCTACAGTTCTTACACCTTTTGCATTTTCCAAGCTCCAGGAACAGCTGGTTTTGGCTGCTCACTATGCATCATTTCAGATGGAAGATGGCTATCTAGTGAGACACCATACTAAACTTGAGGGAGGGCGGAAAGTTTATTGGATTCCAAGGGAAGGCGTCATAAGTTGTAGCTGCCATCACTTTGAGTTCTCAGGAATCCTTTGTCGCCATGCTCTTCGTGTTCTTTCCACCGGTAATTGCTTCCAAATTCCAGATCGGTATCTTCCTCTTCGTTGGCGTCGAATCAGTACACCACCTAGCAAACTCCTTGAGACCACCACGAATGATCACCCTGAGAGGGTTCAATTGTTGCAGACTATATTAGCTTCTTTGATAAACGAATCAGTTAAATCACGAGAACGGCTTGATTTAGCTACTGAACAAGCTTCTATGCTTCTATCTCGTATTAGGGAGCAGCCTGTTTGTTCACCAGGTGCGAGAGAAATCTCTTCAAATCCTAGAAACCACTGATGAAAGCACTTCATGTTATGGACTATGATGACAGCTCGGCTCTGTTCTGTTTAGTTAGGATGTAAAGATAGAGAATGCAATCTTGCTGTCTACAAATATTGGTAGTTTGGTCAGCATCACGTTTCTGAGATTTTCGTAATCATTTATCGTAATTAAAAGAATCTGTAGCTTGGCCAAAATTTGATATGAGGAAGGAGGCCTAAAAAATTGTAGCTTTTAATGTATAGATAAGTACAGCTGAGCTGATGGGTGCTCTGTGCATATATAGTTACATCTATGAATGATGGATGATTCAGTTGGAAAAACTAAAAGATAGCCCTCAGTCCCTGAAGGATTGCCATGAAAGAAGACAATGGCCTTCCTCTTCCTTTCCATAAATATCCATTCGTGCAGGGATCTATATTGGCCATCTAAGGCAACTAAGGCAATTAGCCTCTATATTGGCCATGAATCCTTTCACTTTTTCTAAGCAACCAAGGCAATTAGCCTCAACTAATGTATTCTCTTCGGACGAGTTGAATGCGAAGCAGAATGTGTTGTTCAGCTCAATAAGTAGACTATGATCTTTGGAGTGATCACAAGAAGTGAACAATGAACATCCGAGATTTGGTTGTTCCGTTTCAAATAAAAATAAAATAAAATTGTTTTGATTGTCGAAAATCCATTTGTCTGAAAAAGCTTTCCAGACAACCACATTGTCCATTTGGAGACCAGATGCCATATTTTCCACAAACCAGGGGTAGCCACAATCACTCGTTCCCAAGAGATCAACACTCCACTGAAATACCCTTAAACTTCCATCTGATCCAAATGTCTCATGAATTGAGCAGCTGATGAGAAGACATAGTTGTGAAACTCCCCATTGGTGAATTCAACATATGAAATATTGTAAGGAAATCTAGAAAAATAATATCTTTGATGTGGATCTGAGTATATATAAGCACCCAACCCTGTATTCACTCCACTTGATGATGAAACACTGACTGTCAACCTCTCCCCTGCTTTCAACTTCTGCCCTGGAAGTGAAGTATCAGTAGGGGAATCTAAAGACTGCCAAATGGGTTCCTTTTTTCTGCCAAAGAGCAAAAGATTTCCATCATCTGTCAAGTTCATGGCGACCACAGACTTCCCTTTTATTTGGCTACACCAAACCAGGGTTCCATCTGAATCTTTTAAAACTCATGTTTTGGAGCCAAGAAATCAATATCCGGGTGCGAAATTTAGACAAAACTACTAATGACCATACATAGTTTCTATTAAAAATTTAGAATATCCCTACTACTAAAAATTGGGCAGGTGCGACCGTACCCCTCCATCCCCCGGCTCCGCCACTCTGAGCTTCTAATTGCATTCACTTGAACAGGATTGTTTCTATTAGCTGATTATACTACTTGTGGGCACAGGATCCCAGAATCGAGGAAATCGTAATTTTCCTAGCCGTCAACTTCAGTGCTTATGAACCAAATTCTTGGACAGAATAATTTTTTTTTTTTTTCAAGTTTCATGCAGTGAATGATGTGTTAATCTCATTGTTATAGTCAATGTGAAACATATAGGCGTAGCTACTTATTGTAGACAAAATTATTACCACATTAATACTAAGTCAAACTCGTCATCTTCTTTCACTGACACTTTCACCGAAATGTCAGAAGAAAAAAAAGAAGAGGGGGTGGAATGATGAATTCGATGATAGCCAAATGGAGACTATGCATTTGATGTGATTGGTGTTTGCAGTCAATGTCCTTTCATACGCTGTAGTACAATCCCTGAAGGCTGAAACAAGTTCAATTCAAGTCAAATCACAATAAGGAAAGTACTATAGTTTTGATATCTGGTGATTCCTTTTTGGGGATGATCAAATGCAAACCTTAAAAAGGATTGACTTGTAATCATTCATTCTTAGGATGGAGAGACTTGACACTGTTAAATTTCAAACTCAGCAACCCAAAAGGATATGGTGCAGACATGCATGTTTCGGCTGTCTGGTGCACCTACACAACGATACATTTCACTATACATACAAACATTGAGGATGCCCAACATTCTTGCAATCCTTCATTGTCCCAACATGATTGAATATATATATGTACTTGAGGCAACGAGCAGTGCCCGTATTTTTTAATTTTTTTTTCCTTTTCCAAACATTGAGCTCCCAAAATGGTGAATTTATTATACAACAGCTGAAGGAAAAACTTACTTCACTTCAGGTCAAAGCTGGAAACTGGTGAAATGGCGATAAACCAAATCATTTTAGCTTCTAGTTTTCATCAAAAGCTAGCTTAATAGCATCGCCCAGCCAGATTGCCTGTTCTTCAGTTTGAGTTTCTTTCCAAACCTTGAATTTCAGTGCATACGGACTCGCCTCCCTCCAGGCTTTGAGCAATGACAAGGTATATGTTCCCTTCCTTTCGCCATCAGGACCTACTACGAGCCATACTCTACTGTCTGGGTCCTCGAGCTTCTGCTTTCTCAATGAACCGTCTGGGTCCTTGAGCTTCTGCTTTCTCAATGAACCAGTGCAAACAACGCTATCGTCATCACTACTCAAATCAACGACAGCTTTATCAACACGTGTTCCTTGCTGCTCCGGTGTCATATCTTCAGTGTTTATTGCTTCATTTTGCTTCAATTTAGTCGAGGAAGAATTATATATCTCTTTCACCTGGAATCTTTCATTGGAATGATCCTCAGATGTAGGCATCTCATCTGTGGATTCTTTGAGGGTTGCACTTACTGCAACTGTCCTATGGCTTTTTCTGGTTGATGCTCGTTCAAAGTAAGTCCCTCCTTGATTATGCTTGAAGTTAGTGGGAGAAGGACAGCGCATCCCTTCCTCTCCCAGGAATTTCCCCTTACATTGAGATTCAGATGTCTGCACCTGACCTGGGGATCCTTTGACAGTTGTTGCAACTATTCCATTGATTCTTCTGGTTGCTGGCTGTTCAGTGTTAGTCCCTTGATTCTGCTTCAAGTAAGTGGCAAAAGGACTGTGCATCCCTTTCTCTCCCAGGAATTTCCCCTTATATTGAGATTCAGGAGTAAGCACCTGATCTTGGGATCGTTCAACAGTTGCTGCAACAGTTGTAGTGCTTTTCCATGTTGACCCTTGGTCAGCGGATATTGGAAGAGGTGGGCTAACAAAATTTTGACCTGGATATTTCTTCCCTCCTGCAACAAAAGATGTAGCAGCTCAGAAATTAACATGATCTGCATCATACAAAATGTCAGAAAAGAAAACACAATAACTAACAGAACGGAAGTGGTCAAACATCAGTAGGTGTAATTTACAAATATTCAACAGAATGGACACGAAACGCATGTTGCGTAATTGAGAACAAAATCAGAGGAATTTGAGACAGGAATTAGAAGAAAAGAAGCAGAAAATCATTGCAAAACATTGACAAGCTAGATTCAATAAACAATAACAGTTCCACTCAAGGACACAAGGGAGAAAGGCAGGAGCATGATGGAATTCAAAACCCTATATTATAGATGATTATGTTAAAAGAACAAATAAAAAGAACAAGAAAATGTTTTGAGAAGAGCAACAATATTCTAATTGCATACTGAAGGACCGGGGCTGCAATGATACGAGTACTCCAATGATATAGAATACAACTGACCGACTAATTAAAGCAGTAAAACAAACCACATACTGAAAAGCAAATTCGTGAAGTACCAAACTAGGCATATAAAATAACAATTTGTGACTGTTTTAAGTTTCAAAAGTTGCAAGAAAGATAGCAGGTTGTGTGCTTAATCATACTTGAAGTTCCATTGTTTCCCCATTTTCCCTTGAGACCAGTTGAAATTACTGACTGAGGAGAGGCTTCATCCTCCTTTCTGTTGAACTCATTTTCTTCACTTAACAGTGCAAGCTCCTCTGCTTTCACAGTGGGATAAGTTTGTAATAGTCGCAATTGTTCTGCTTGACTTTGCAACAGCTTCCTTTTTTCCATATAGTCAGACATAGTAGACGCTGTAGGTTAAGGTACACTATTGAGCTCATAACAAGGCAAAATAGTTGTAAACACTGAGGCTCTTGCATGCAGACATGAGGAATGCAGAAATGCAATGAGTAGAGTGTCTGTTTCTAAGGGAACCAACCCAGAGCTTTTTGAATGATGACTTCAGTAACACAACCATCATATTAACACGGTAATACTGAGCAGCTCAAGAAATCCTTCTCTTAATTAAGTTAAAGGAAAAAGGATATTCTTGTCTCCGACCTTTGTCATTGGCCTGATTAATGCGTGAGTCCAGTAACTTCAGTTCTCTAGTAATCCACTGACGTTGAGATGACATAAATAAGAAGATAACATCATGAAGTAAAATAGTTGATGAACAAGGTAAAACAGCGTGCCACAAACTGTAGGAGAGAAAGGAGCAACTTTTCGCCATAATATCTGTGCTTGTAATGGTGTTTGGTTATTTGTCCAATTATTAACTCTAAACATTATTGTCTTCTCTAAATATAAAAGGACAACTACATGAATACATGGGCATACATAGAATGAAATTTCAACAAGCTGAATCCCCTGGTTTCAGGAGTTATACCCATTATACTTTGTGTCAAGTTAAGAAGCTTGTATAGGAGCATGAATACTCCAGATGCATCAAAACAAAAACTGAAATACGTACATTCTTCGTTACATCCTCATGCAGACTCCTGGCCTTTTCTTGGAGCTCCACCTGTGAAACGGAGTGTAAGGTATTCACACAACAAGCCAATAAATGGTCATTACTTATCGAGTTCTATGTTCCCCAGAAAGCAGAAAGAACATGCCCTGCTCGGTCAGAGCTATTAGAGCTTAATGTCAAATGGCGAAATGAACAAATAGATCAAGCAATAACTGACTAGATCTTACATATATGGTTACAGTTTCCCATTTCTCATATAGTAAATACTTGAACCTACAATAATCTACGGTTGAAAGTTGAAACTTCTTTTTGCAATAAATTGGACAGTGGGCATGAAAAGAAATAGTTTCCTATTCAGCATACTTCTTTTCTAGAAAGTTTCCTTAAAGAGCAATGTTTTATATGCAACGGTATGCTTCTAATTTTTATGCCCATGAAATCTGACACTTTTACGTGCAGCAATATGTTCTTATCGTCCTAAATCATCCTAAATCAGTAGTGTTTACAGACAGTTACATTGGGTAGGGTGCTACTGGTGGAAAAGAAAGAAAACTTTTCTAATAACAGAATTGATTTGATATGCAGAACTTGGCAATATAGCCATAAAATCAATCAACTGAACTTCTAATGAGGAACCCAGATAAAGATTTGCATTCTGCCCAAAGGTCAAGGATGATGTTTTTTGTCAAGGGAAACACGAAAAACTCGTACTAACATTTCTACAAGTTAGATATTTTAAATTGAGAAAATCCACTATGCAGATGTTTTTAGCAAACAGCAATCAATTCATTTCTCCGTTGATGGTAAAGGCAAATGATAAACTTTTGAGAGGAGTAATTGGATTCAGCGAATTTGCAGATCCATGAAGTTACTTACTACTGTAGGCTTTGGAATCAAGCCATCTTTCACTTTTTGCCTCAAGTCTGCACATTCTGCCTGCAAAAAGGGAGATAATAACTATATTGCAAGTGGAATATATTGAAACAACAGCAATGATAAACAAATGATCAAGGTCAAGGCACTACACTTTACTAAAATGCTAGCACGGGACATTACATAAGTCCAGCCAAATGGGATATTCAATTTTTCATTTTAAAAAGACGAACTCATACTACAAAGAGAGATATTTTCTGCAATATATAACAATAGAAAATTACAAGCTTTTCACCATAGACAGGTTATGCTGGATGATGGAATACATGCACACAAATGCATCCATACCCATGAATACTTAAACAGATATCATCAGCAGTAAACTGTAACCAAGAGATAATTGTTTAGGAAGAGGAAGTTAATTATCAAAAAAAAGAGTTCTGCTTTCTACTTTCAACTAAACCATCAATGCCACTATAACCTTCTCTTCCATTGGTTAAGCAGTTTAAAACTTGAGAGCATAAGTAAATGATGTAAATTACAAGTCAATCATTCATGAGAATCGGTTTTCTCTGGATTCGCTTAACTTTATAGCAAGTATCACGGCAGTTTTTGTCCCAATTGCATATTCACGACTTTGAGGAGAATTTCAATCAAGTACTAGCTGCCAATTACATATTCACGACTTTTAGGAGAATTTCAATCAAGTATTAGGACACAAGAAACAGCCGCGTTCAAAACAATAGAGAGAATTAAAGTACCTCTTCAATGTCGGCATCCGACAGTGAACCTATACGAATCTCAAATGGCATATTTGACACCTGAAGGACCATCTCTGCATTACTTTGGCCACTTGAAGTTTTCTTTACACCTAAGAGTACACATTACCTCAGTTCAGACTTTGATCAAAGAGGAGATTTGAATCACCATGATAAATTGTCATGTATTTTAGCTTTACATGTGGAGTATTTAAATATCTAAACAGCCAAAACATGATTGCGCAAAAAAAATCTTTCTTTTTTGTGGGAAAGATCCAAGAAATAATTTTTATTTACAATCATACAGGAACATCCCACAACCTTCACTTGCCTAAGCTGTGTCTAAAGCAGTATGTGAGACTCACACAGCTCTCAGTTCAGTACCGTTCATTGACAAAGATTACATCTATCAATCATATATCATCATGAATATATAGTTTATTGCGCATCATATATCAACCAAGTCAACTCACTGCATGATCTCTCTTAGTAGCGACAAATTGATGAAAATCTCAAACAAAAAGTTTGTGATCGAGTGGAAAATGACATGTCCTAGCAAGGATCAACTGTAGAGTCCACTACATTACTGTCTTAGAGCTATAGGTAAAGTTAGGAAAGTGCTCCCACTGTCCCAAAAACTCAAAACTCAATAAGGACTATTTTTTTGGGACAGAAGAGTATATCACAGTAACTTCTTAGCTATGCTTCTACGATCATACAAAAAAAAAATCCAGTGAAAGTTTAGGTTAAAAGAAATATGAGCTGGTTTATAATGACCAAACTTTAAAAAAAAAAAAAAAAAAAAACCTGTGACTTGTAAGAGCTGATGAGAATTTCTCTGAAACCGATCATTTGGATCAGTCTTCAATCGAATAAAGCTTCCTTTCACCTTCTGTTCAAACAATTCAGGTTCTTTTGATAGCTCTTGCAGTAAACTCCTCCTCAAATAAACATGCTTGATATTTTCAGCACATATAGCTGCAAAACAACTTTCTGGCACATTGCTAACTTGCTTAACTTTCATAGGATCTTTGTCCTTTTTCAAACTTCTCCGCATTTTAATAGACACTGAACCATCTTCTGTCCCATCAAAAGTATTCTCCTCCTCCAGATCTTCATCTTGTTCTGGTACCACCAAATCATTTGCAAAATGACATTCCAACAACTCATAGATTTTGTTCCTTTTCAAAACTTCCCTCCCAAATAAAGCTAGAAGCTTTTCATCGCACCTTATCTTTTTCTTATCGTTTGGATCAAATAACTTATTTTTATTAACATATAAATTTATTAAGGTATCCACCTTACGCTGGGGTATTTCTTTGCTAGTGTCTTCACCAACCGATGCCAAGAACTGAATGAGACGGGTCGATCCCCAACCAGAGAACTGCATTTCCTTTGATTTGGCCTTTTTTGGCTTCTTCACTTGTAGATCATTCTTAAACTTCCTTTTTTTTGTTGGTTTGAAGACTTCTTCTGAGTCCGTGGCCTCATAATCAGATTCCATTTCACCATCTTCTTCGTCAATAAAGTCATCTAATTCATACTTCCCTGTCATTAGTTTATCTTTAGCAGTGTGGAGATCTTCTACCGTAAGACCTATTTTCTCTTTCATCACCCTGAAGTAATAATCCATAAAAAGCCCTTCATATGTTTGCAAATCTTTAAAGTCCACAGTCACCTGGAAAGGAACAAGCATGTAACATCTTCCAATACAAAAGACAAAACATAATAATAATACTTTTTTTAAAGAAAAAGAAAACTGCAAAGCCTGAAAAGCAAATAACAAAAGAGACACAGATATAAGAACAAAGTGGGTACGGAAGTGGTAAACTACACTCAGATGGGACCATAGTTCATATTATTTGTGGAAATGAAACAGCAGATCAATTCACTCAACCAGAAATAGAGAAATATGTTGACCATACGCATTTCTCTAATATAAGTACTAAGATGAGTGTCCTCTACTACTCAAAATACGAACCCCTCATAAAAGATTATAGTCAGGAATATCCATTTATATTTTAAATTTTGGTTCCTCCAATACATTACGTAACCCCATAGACGTGAAAAACTCATTTGTGACCATGACAAACCAAGAAGCTTTGGGGAATGTAAAACCTTGCAAGGAAAACTACCATTTCTGCACATCAAATCTGTGAGCTCTTTGACTGTATTAAACAAAAACTCGCTGCTCCATAATCCTAACACTGGTCATACTTGTTCATAAGTCCACAAATACCTATAAACGACCATGACCAAAACCCATAAAAGGACTAAAAAGCGATATGATGTTATCATGAAAATTAAACTTGGGTAACAATGCTTCAGACATGTAACTTCATCCGAGCAATTAATTTGAAAGATAAAGCCGAGAGGTGAAGAAAATGTTCAATATAAACTGAACGCTCATGCTTGTTTTAACCTTCAGCGGATAAAAAATGATGAATCACGCATCATCAATCTCATTTTCACTCCACAAGCAATGAAATATTACTCACCACACAAACTCACTTTCAAAACCCGTTTCCAACAGTAACGGTAAAACAAATATATACCACTATATTTTATTAAATCTGTGTCTCAATGATCTATCAATAGCTACATTGCACCAGTATAAGCTAGATTTCAGAGTAATATCCTGATCATCTCACAGAGCAAGAAAAGAATTTAAGAAATATTTGGAAAGAAAAATTATGAACAAGTGACCCTCATACCCCATCTGCAGTAACATCCCTGTTTTCTTCAATCAGTAGAACAAGGTTCAAGCAATCGCAACAAAAGCCATCTTGCCCTTTAATGCGCACAAACTCTACTGGATTGATGCACCGCAGGCACACTGCTTTAGGACAACAATAACAATGAAATGATGTTTTCCCTTTTCTACATTGCCAACAACGATGCCGTTCTGAAAGAACAGATGAAGAATAAGTTCGGTTATTGACCCGAGACCTAAAATATTTTAACAAATCATGGAAGAAAATAAGAAGATATTGTAATAAGAAGCCAATCACGCTATTTTCAATACTTGAACAAACGATAATCAAACATCAATGACAAACACAAAAAGAAGTCCTGATTCCACTATGTCGTATCAGGGATAGAGGTCATATATTCCCCCGACTTCAACAAAGTCTTAGAGCGTGGAATCTTCAGTCCGATTCAAGTATACGGAGGAGAAGTAGGGTAGCAACTGGGCATAAATTCTTTCATAATTCACAAATGGAAGATTAATTATAATCAGTGTCACCAAATACCTAGGAGCAATATGATTCATAAATTAAATTTATGCAACAAAAAATAATAGATCAGGGCATCAGAAATAGAATGAAGAGAACCTGTTGAGAAGAGGTCATATCGACACATAAAAACAGTGAACATGCAGGAGTATGGGAGATTTTCAAGGGCTTACCACAATGAAAGCGTTTTTTGCTCGTCAATGACTCATCAACACAATGAGGATGATAAGTTTTAATACACTGCCTGAAAAGGAAAAGAATAATGTAAATGAGGCAGAGGATAGTTTTAATGCACGTATTTCATTTATTCGGAGCTATTAGAGCAAGATCCAACTTTTTTGGGAATGAGTTGAAGCAATAGAATATTTCCAGTAGAAAATCTTCAATAAGCCTAGAAACATGGTTCACTAGAGGGATAACTAACTCAACTCATTCACATCCAAATCATGAGAACTTTAAAATGTTCTCATCACTTGCTATAAGAGATTTATGTTTGGTTAAAAGTTAAAATAACAAGCTATAGTAAATTCGAGAAAGATTATACCAAACTTTTAAATCACATAACCAAACACCACCCATCATTAACATGATGCCAGTTTAGATAACATTTAATCCTGTTTATGACACAGAGAATGCTGAAGAACTTAATTAGCTAATATTGTTCTGTGAACTCAAAGTGACATATGATCAATCTATTTACCAATCCAACAAAATGAGACAAGGACTTAGTTCTTCTTGCTGCTGATCCTTTCATGCAATTCATAGACTCAAGTTCTCAGAAAGCAGAATTATGGCACAATGTCGAGATTTTCACACTACATAAAAACTAAAGCAAAATGAAAACAGTATCCACACTGCATATTCAAATGCAGAACAGCATATATAGTGTTTACTAACCATTCTTCTCCCAGAAACATAAAAGCCAGAAACATAAAAGCTTAGGAAATATTAAAATAATAATGATAAGGGGAACGGACTTCCAGACTAGATTTATTTATTTATTTATTTATTTTTCGAGGAAGGAGTAGAATATTAGTATCAACTATACAAAAGGTCAGAAGTAGCAAACCATCTTTTAAATTAAGGATTTTAAATTAAATCAACCCTGAAGAAACATTTTGACTAGAAACTATATAGCATCATAGACTTCAGTCCTCCATCACGCACTACTTCAAACATGAAAAGCGTCTTATCTAAATAATCAAAAGGAAAAGTGATGAAAAAACCCACTTGTAATCGCATATGAGAAGATCTCCACCTTCTTTGCATCTAAAGCACCAATCTTCCGAATCCACAGTCTTATCTATGATGGGCTTTCTGCCTCTCTTCTTCATCTCAAAGTACAGAAATTTTTGCTACTTCTCTGTTTCTCTTCCAGCAAAAACACCTACAGCATTGACATAATCATGATCGCCATTATCAAATTTCATAGAAAAAGCTCTTTCCTTTGGTTGCCCATTTTTCCTTTCAGAAATACAAATACAAGAATGAGATGATCCATGCAAAAAATCAATCAAGACCAATTAAAAAAATTGGGGGTTTTGAGCTTGGGAAGACAACAAAAAAAAGGGAATTATTAAATCCACCCATGTGAAAAAAAACAAACCCCGAAAGCAAAAATAAAATAAAATAAAATAAAATTATTACCTGGGAATGGTAAAGGAGTAAATGCAGCAGGTAAGAAAGCACAGTGTGATGAAGAATGAATTTTGGAAATGTTGTTAGGAATGAGGAGAGGATTTCAGAATCTCAGAGAATCAAATGGTAAGAAGAAATTCTATGAACTCACTTTGCACTCTGGGGAAGTAGCAATTTCACGCTACCCTAGAAGCATTCGTCATCACTCATCAATCATCATTGTGTGTCTTATTGCTGGCCCACTTTAAAAAGAAGCATTTTCCAGTGAACACTGTATGATTTTAAAAATGCTTTCTTTTTCTTTTTCTTTTTTCCATTTTACTTTTATCCTATTTCTTTTTCTGTGTCGGAAAAGGCGTTGGATTTCATATTGTTACTCTGTTGAGAATTAAACTTAAATTAATTGCTAAATAAATATTTTTTAAAAATAATCGGATGAAAATGCTAAAAATTCTTAGGTGAGTACTAAATACGAGATTTTTACATGTATAACGTCTACATTAATAATGGATAATGTTCACCTGAATTCTCCTCAGTCCTCAGTTCACTTACACGTTAATTTTCAAAAACCAAGACAATTATAACATATTTATTGTAATAAATAATAAGATATTTTTCTCGTATACAAGACAATTATACGTTTATGAATAATAAAATTTTTTTGTTGATTGTATGAATTATCATTGGAATTCAAAGACATATAGATGGATAGACATCATCTCTTCTATTAAAAAAAAGAGTGAACCTCAAAACGGGTCATTGAACTATTAGTTAATTCTAATACAGGTCATCAATCAAATTTATTTGTATAACAGGTCACCACACTAAGTAAAAAATTCACCCGAGATCATTTTGTTAACTCTGGCCGTTAAATAGTGACGTGAATCTATTTTTCAAATGCTTTTGGGTTCAGGGGTATTTTTGTCATTTTATTATTTTTAAAATTTTAATCTTTTAAAAAAATTAATTTTTTTTTACAATTCTTTTTCTTATGATTCCTAACTTTATATACTGGTAGTATAATTTCTAACTTTTAAAAATTAATATAACTTTTGTATTTTATCTTCTAAATTATAAAATTTTAAAAAAAAGTTTAAGAAATGAAGAAGAAATATTCGAGTTAAAATAAATATGAAAATTAATAGTTTACCATTTTAAACTAAAAAAAAAAACTAAAAGAATTAGCTAAGACAAGTTGTTTATTCTAGGTTATTTAATTTTTTTTAAACTAGATTAAATTATTTAATTATTAATTTTCACGTTAACTTCAAGTTGAATTTTATATTTTTTTTCTTATTCCTTTTTTTATAATTTAGAAGTTAAAATACAAATGAAAAATTAATTTTAGAAATGTAATAATGATACTAGTACTAACATATACAAGTTATGAAGTAAAGAAGAAGAATTGTAAAAAAAAATTAATTAAAATATGAATTTTTTTAAAAAAAATATAAATTGATCAAAATTGTCCATGGACCCAAAAATAGGTGAAAAATAGCTTTCTGTCACGATTTAACATCCAAAATAACATAGGAGAAACAACTTCTCTTAGCTGAAAGCTATTTTGAACGTTAAATCGTGACGGAAGTTGTTTCCAAAATAGCTTTCAAATTGAAGTTAACGTGAAAATTAATAATTAAATAATTCAATCGAGCTGAAAAAAATTCAATAACCTAGAAGAAAGAACTTGTCTTAGATAATTCTTTTAATTTTTCTTTTAGTTTAAAATGATAAACTATTAATTTTCATGTTTATTTTAAATCGAATTTTTCTTCTTCATTTCTTAAATTTTTTTAAAAATTTTATAATCCTCTAACTCGAATTTTTCTTCTTCATTTCTTAAATTTTGTTAAAAATTTTATAATCTAGATGTTAAAATACAAAAGTTAAATTAATTTTTGAAATTTAGAAATTGTACCACCACTATATACAAGTTAGGAAGTATAAGAAGAAGAATGGTAAAAAAAAAATTTAAAAATTTAAAAATAATAGAAATACCTCTGAACCCAAAAGCATGTGAAAAATAGATTTCCGTCACTATTTAATGGCCAAAATTAACATAATGATCTAGGATGAATTTTTTACTTAGTAGGATGGCCTGTTATATAAATAAATTTGATTAATGACCTGTATTAGAATTATCTAATAGTTCAATGACCCGTTTTGAGTTTCACTCTAAAAAAAAAAACACACATGATAACAGAACACAGAATATTGTGGTGATAGAGGTAATATCCATTGTACTTAATTAAAACAATATACAAGTAGGACGCATGTCAGTCTCATGTTAAAAATTTTTCCGTCAAAGCTACTTTTCAGTACAAAATGAAAAATGCCACGTGGCTCGCTCAATGGCAAGAAAAATAATGATCTTTAAAAAAAAAAAGTAAATACATATTAAACAAAGAAGTAGATGCGTATTAGAACACAAATCAAGCGCAAAATCAGATAACTGCTCCTAAATTTACTTCCATCAATAACTCAAGATTATATTTCAAAAAATTAGAAGATATCCCTTCAATTCTGCTCCATTATGTTTACTCTCTCATATTTGGGGTTTCGAGTTTTTGAGTACTTGAAAATATTTCTTTAGCAGCGGTTGCCGTTGACACAAGGTATTGACACTCATCATTGCTTGATTTGTCTCCACAGCAACATCGGATTGGAATCATGGAAATCAAACACTACAATTCTTTGTTTCAAAGTGACGGCCTGTAGAGGAAGGTAAGACACTTTCTGATTTAGGATTTCTGTTTTTTTTTTTTTCTTAATCTCAGTAGAAGAAACAATTGCCGGACTCTCTGTTCTTTTTTTATAAAAAAAATTATTTAAATTGTTGATGCAGCCGGCGGTGGATGTACGAAAAGGCCTCCATTGCTCCTTGCTGATTACGGGATCATGGTTCTGTGCCTTCTTGGAAGAAGTGAAGGGATGGAAGGGGCTGCTCATCGGTTTTGTTGATATATGGATAAAAGCCGATTCGACTGCCGATTTGGAGCAGATTTTCCTTTGCCAGAATCTTCTCTTGTTAAATCAAAAAGGCCCGGTGACTCGATAAAGCTCTCAGGTAATTCGTCAAATGTTGAATTTTGCAACACATATTTTAGTAATCAAAAGTCTCCTCTTTTTTTCATTACATATTTTCGGAATTTTATATTGGTATGAAATATGAGATAAGTTCTCTAATCAATTTAGATAGCTCAATCCGGCTCCTTAGGAGTTTAGCAGATTTTCATTAGTTTTTTAAACTTTGATTTATTTTGACTGTTCTCTGACTTAATTATAAACAGAATTTTGCCTAACGCATTTTGTGTATATTGGTATTTTCATATGACAATTACACTTTGCCGTAGGTGTAATAGTTTTGAGCCATGAAACAATACTTCGCCTTGCACTCAAGATTTGCCATGGATGGAATTTAAGAAGTATAGTGTACCGGCTTCAACAAATGCCAACCTAGGAAATCATGAGTTTGAAAATTTATGTTTTTTCCCAAACAAATACTTGATGAACAATGGTCTGGAGGAGTTACACTTGATCAAGAATATAGGATGCAAGTCTCCTTTGGGTAATTTCTATTTCTTCGTCGACTTTTGATGGATGCTATTGATGTCATTGTACCGTTTTCTTTTCATTTTTAGTCTTATTTAGTCAAAAGATTTGAAGGTTGTTGCAAGTATTGATACATGTTTAACAGTTGAAAAACTATTAGCTACTCATTTCATACATTTGCAATTATCATAGGATGCCTGGAGCTATAGAATTTATACTTTTGAAGGAATTTGGAAGTTAGTTGTTTTGGTCTTTAGGTGCACCATTGGTTACAATGGCGTAGATGGGCTTCACCATAAAAAAAAAAAAGATACCCTGCCATGCCATAACATATGAGTTTAATTGCAATATATTTCTATCATAAATTGTTTTGATTAAATTTCTTCCTTTTTCTTGTATATTGTAGCCTCTTGAACCTTGGAATAGTGTTGTTATCTTTGTCTACAAGGAAATGATTCAAGAATAGTTATTATTTGATTAGATAATTTTTTTTTCTTGAAACTTTATGGAAGTTCTTCCCTCAAGAATTCATTTTACAAGAATTTAATTTCCCCTTTGATCATGTGGTTCATAGGCTGGGATAGTTAAATCTCTTCAGTCCTGTTTTTGGTTAGTTTTGGTTTCAGTTTTGAATGTTGTTCTTCGTTTTTGTTTTTGTTTTTCTTCTGTAGTTATCAATTTTAATACGAAGTTTTTGAATGCCACCTTCTTCAAGAAATTGGCTTTCCAACAAGAATTAGGTTTGACAATTCCAGATGATAAGTTTCTTCTTCTCAAGCGCTGCTTTTATTTTCGGTCAAATCTTTCTTTCACTTGAATTTTTTTTTTTTTTGAGGTTTCAATTAAGGATAGATGGAATAGAAATGATCCAAGAACAAAATAATTGGTAGGATTAGGAAGATATTTTCCACGTATTGATTTCTTTTTCTTTTTCTTTTTCCTTATTTATTCTATGCTATTTAGAATACATTTGAATTGTAAAGTGAAAAATGCAAAACGCCTATGTTTAAGCATTTATAAATTAAAAAGGCACTTGAGAGGCATTTGATTTTTTTTCCCCTTCATTTTAGGTTTTGAGTATGATCATATATGTGCATAATAACATGCCTCCATTGGTAAGGAAAACTATTGCTCTTATTTTTTTCATTGTTATTAGACTCGCAGTATATAGGAAGGGTCAGCAAGGGAAATTTGACATAGCTAGATCTCAGCAGCCCTTGAATTATTTTTGTCTTTTGATACCTTTCAGCAGCCCTTGAATTGTTCATTTGACTTGGATGAGGTGGTTTTTCTGTAAGCCTGTGTTGTAACTCAATGCAGATATATCTCATATAATCAAATCAGTATTGATATTTGTTGCTTCATTGGTTTCTTATAAGGCGCCACATTGTAAGTGATGTAAAGCTCTGCATACTATCTTCGTAAGCTTTATTTGAATATTTGTTTGAAAAGATCCTATTAAGCTTTGTTATTTAGTTGCGAGGGCGAGCTTTGGCACTAGCTCTACAGTTTTTTGTTTCTGTTTTGATACGTCTCTGCAGTAGATACTTGTATGGAAGCTGTAATTCAGGATAGTTGATTTTGTTGCTTGAGGGTTGAAGTCCATAAAACGTGTTCCATGTTGGAGAAGAATTCGAGCTAGGGCTGTCGAGTATTCGGGTCAATCCGAAGACCCGCCCGAACTGAACTGAATTTGGGGCGTTCGGTTCGGCTATTCGGGGCTGTTCGGGGCAAATCGGGTACACCTGAACAACCGAGAAGTTAATCGGTGCGGGTTCAGGGAGAAAAAAATTATACGGGCCCTGCCCGAAAAATTAAATTTCAATTAATTATTTAATTTTTTTTATACCCATATAAATACGGAAGAGATTAGGGTTTCTTCTCCGTTTTCTCTCCCTTACTCCCCGCTCCTTCTCTCTCTTCCTCTCTTCCTCATTTCAACCTCGACGGTGGCGACAGTCAACAATCGCCGCGACCACCGTTTCAAGCTTCAATCCCACCTTTTCTTCTTTGTTAATTCGTCGATCCCACTATCAGACGTTTCAAATCTATTATTTCCTCCAAAAAAATAGATGGTTTCCATTTAGGATTTTCTAGATCTGGATTTCTGAACCATCGAATCGATTGGGGTTAATGGGTTATGAGATTAGGGTTTAAGCTTTTAGATTGGGGAATTGGAGTTTAGTTGCCATCGAAATTTACAAACTAAAATGGAATTTCTCAAATTGAGATTAGGGTTTGCTGCTCGTCGTCCCAGATTGCTCTCCTTTCTGCTCTTCGTCTAAAAGCTGACTCTGTTAAGCTTCGGGATTCGTTATCAGACCTTCGTAGAGCATCAATCCATAAAGTATATAGTTTTTTTTTCCTTTTCTACAATTTATTTAGTTAATAATAGCTCTATTGAGTGTTGACAGTTTAGTTGTGTGAGCTTGTAGGCTGTACTGCTTTCTGCCTTAATTTTTGTTTCTTCTTTTGAAGCAAAGTTATGGTCTTTTCTTTTATTGTTTTTTGGTGTTAGTATTGTAGTTCAAACCTGAAAGTTTGTTAGGAAAATGCTGCTGCGTGTAAAATGTTGTAGTCTTGTAAAATGTTGTAGTGTTGTAATGAATGAATGGAGAGCTTCTGTGGTTTTGTATTGAATGATCGTGTTGAATGTTGATGTTTTCCTGGTTCTCCTGAAAGTATTTTGCATTTTTTTTTCTTTACTGAATATTGAAGCAGTTGTTTATTGTAACATGGTCTGTTTGAAGCTGGTTCATCTGTTTGAAGCAACAATTGGAAGTGCATGTTTAGGGTTTACTGATCTGTTCATTATCTGTTCTGGTTATATAGGGTTTACTTTACTGTTTTACAGTTTTCTGCTGCAAGTTTATGTTTGCTTTAGCTTGTAAAATTTTGTGTAGCTTGTAGTTGTTTGCAGGAGTATTACAGTAAACTGTAAAGTATAAACTGATTTTCTTTTTTTTTTTTGTTTTAGAAGTCTCAACTTGATGATAATCTTGATGAGTTTGAGGTTGAGGAACTTGCGGTTGATAAGTGTTCAGTGCCTTCTCCTCCGCTGGATTTACCGAATGATGAAGCACTGATGATTGATGTACAGATTGAACCGGGGGAAAGGGTAATAGGTGAAGGTCTTGTTGGTCAAGCAGCTGCTGTTCGAAAGCCTCCACTTCCAAAGCAACGCAGGATCACTCGTAAAAGGTCTGTGGTATGGCCCCGTTTTTCTATTTTACTGACCAGAAAGGTGATCAGTGGGCTGCTTGTAATTACTGTGGCTCTAACTATAGGGCTGAAAGTAGAAAACACGGAACCAGTAGTCTTCATGGCCACTTAGCAAACTGTAAGAAATATTTGGCTCTTAGTCATGATCTTGGTCAAAGTAAATTAATTGTTGAGGGTGGGGAAGGGAAACCAGCAACTGTAGGTACTTGGAAATATAATGAAGAGGAAATTACTAAGGCACTTCTCTATATGATCATAGTTGATGAGCTTCCTTTTATTGTTGTTCAGAAAAAAGGGTTTAGGTATTTTCTGCGAAAATTACAACCATTGTATGTGACAAAGAGTAGGCAGACTGTAGCTGATGATTGTTATAAGTTGTATTTAGCTGAGAAGAAAAAACTGAAGTTTGAGATTAAAGGGAATGTTAGTAGAATCTGTTTGACAATGGATAGTTGGACTTCTTTGCAGCAAGTTAATTACATGTGTCTTACTGGCCATTATGTAGATAATAATTGGAATATGAAAAAGAGAATCTTAAGTTTTTGTCCCATTTCAAGTCATAAAGGTATCGGTAATGGAACTGCAATTGAAGATTGTTTGTTAGATTGGGAAATTGAAGATGTATTTACAATTACTGTTGATAATGCTAGTTCTAATGACTCTGCGATTGATTATTTAAAAGAGCAGTTTGCTCACTGTGAAAAATGTCTTTTGGGTGCTAAATGGTTGCATGTACGTTGTGTGGCTCATGTTATGAATCTGGTAGTTAAAGATGGCTTGGACTATATAGGAAAGTCTGTAGAAAGGATTAGGGCAGCAGTTAAGTATGTTAGGCAGTCTTCTAAAAGAATTTCAAGTTTTAGAAAATGTGCTGAAATCGAGAAGTGTAATAGCTCTAAGAATTTAGTCTTAGATGTTTGTACACGATGGAATAGCACATATTTGATGCTGGAAACTGCTCAAGTGTATGAAAGAGCCTTTAGGAGATATGAGTCTACTAATAAGCACTTTAGAGACACTCTTAGACACGATCCTGAGGTGCCAAATTCAGGACCCGGGCTGCCTACTTCATTGGATTGGATCGAAGGACGGAGGGTGGCTGGTTTGCTTCAGCATTTTTACGAGATAATGTTGAAGGTATCTCGTACAAAATCTGTGTCTTCTGATGGTTTTTTATAACTTGCATTGATGTGTTGCTGAAAAAGATCATTAATGAAAGTCAAGATTATGAACAAAAGGCTATGGCTGAAATGATGAAACTGAAGTTTGATAAATACTATGATGATGTTGCAAAGATGAACCTTGTTCTTTGTATGGCATGTGTTTTCCATCCAAGATGTAAACTGACTTACTTAGAAGTTATACTTTCTGATATTTACAGGAAAATTGATGGGAAACAGAAATACGAATTGATTCAAAGTGCCATGTATGATTTATATACTGATTATGTGAGAATCCATGCCCCCCCTACTAGTTCTAGTTTGCCTTCCTCCAATCTCGATTCTTCTTCTCAAACTACTTCATCGCGGAAAAGGCCTTCCCCTATTGATATCGAGCCTTCGAAGGTCCTCAGAGATAGATTTAGAATGGAGCTGTTGAAGAAGAAAAATGAAGCAGCTGGTGGTAGAAATGATAAGAAATCAGAGTTGGAAAAATATTTGAAGGAAGATGATGAACCAGGTAGCGAAACATTTGACCTCCTGAACTGGTGGAAGGTGAATAGCCCTCGTTTTCCAATCCTTTCTCTTATGGTTCGTGACATTTTTGCCATACCTATATCTACTGTAGCTTCTGAATCAGTTTTTAGTACCAGTGGGAGAGTGTTGGACGCATTCCGGAGTTCTTTAACTCCGAAAACTATTCAGTGCCTGATTTGTGCACAAGATTGGCTTCGGGTGTTGGTTGAAGCTGAAGATTAAGATGTTGAAGAAAACTGGGATGATCTCCTACGGATTGAAGAAGGTTGATTTTAAATTTATTTGTGATTTTCAGTTCTTTATTGAATTATTTGAATGTTAACTGTTTCTTTCTTCTTATTTTTCGTTTTAGCTGCTGAAAAAGGAAAGAAAAAATTGGGATGGGCTAAAGTTTTTCTTAAACAAGCTTGACTGAACTAATATTCTCGTAAGTTTTGACTTTGTTTTTCAGCAACATAGACATGTTTTTCATCACTGTTATAACCTAAAAACCTTCAATCAAGTGGTTGATGTTGAAAGTGTCCTGTATTTTTGAATTTGCAGCCTTGCTTGTTCAGTTGTTCCAGTTTGTTGATTGCATATTCCTGCTGCTTGTTGAACTGTTGATCACTTGAAGACTTGAAGTTGAAGAGTGAAGACTGCTAAGTTGGTCCATTTAAGTTGAAGAATGAAGTATGAAGTTGCAGATTGAAGACTCATTAGTCTTATTGAGTGTATTTCAGTATTTCTATTTTGATGTCTGAAATGAACACTGAATTTGTTTACAATTTCAGTTTTGAATCTTCTGATTTTGAATGTTTTGTAGTTTGGACTTTGGATTTTAGATTTTAAAGTTTCAAGTTTCAAGTTTCAAGTTTGAACCTTGAATGTTGAATGTTGAATGTTGAACTTGAATGTGGTGTGTTGATTCAGTTCAGGTGTGCACTTAGCCACATAGCAGTATTGTTGAAATGAATGTTGAACTTGAATTTTTATTTTTTATTTTTTGGTTTTTTTTTTCCCGGTTCAATCAGGGTTTATTTTGAATTCGGTTAAACTGGGAACCGGACCAAAAAATCGATTATTAAATCGGCTCGGTTCAGTTCGGGAAAACTAAATTTGTGGTTCATTTTGGGGCGGTTTCGGTGAGGGAAAAAATCCGATTAAACCGAACCGAATATCGGCCAAACCGACCGAACTGACAGCCCTAATTCGAGCTAAGTATTAACAAACCCTTGAATTGATCTTATGATATTAGTACAGTCTGCTGAGCTTTGATGGCTACATGTAATAAGGATTGATGGCTATAGGTAATTTGATTAGAGAATGTAAATACTTAGCTCTGTAATTTAGTTAGAGCATATCGCCCTGAAAATTAGCTCTGTAAAAAACTACAAGTATAAAGCTCGAATTTGACTTAGCTCTGTAAAAAGCTACAAGTAATTTGATTAGAGCATGTAAAGCCTCATTATGCTACTATTTTTGTGATTATAGTATAAAGTCTTTGTCTTCCTTTTCCTTTCACCCTCTGTAATTTCATGTTTTGAAGATCAAATGATAATATAAGCATATTGCTATTTAATTTGCCCATATCACTGTTAGAGCAATTAGTACTACTCCCATTATCAATAGTACATTCCAAATTTTGTTGTCTAAATTATCAATGTATGGATGTATGCCTAGCTTTTTCCTTAGATTATGATTATTTCTGCCATTTTATGGCTGCCTGCTTATTAGAAATCAATCTTAGAGTACTAAAGAACCATCTTTGAAGAATTGGTCGGTACTTGGAGACAACTTTGTTTATGAGCATAAAGTTACAAGATATTCAAGGCCAAATAGATCTCAACTATTTATCCCGGGTATAAAGATATTATGATTTTTCCTTAATTCAGTCCATTTTTTTTATTAATTTTATTTTTTAAAAAATTGGGTTTGACGTTCCGTTAGTTTCGAAATAGTGTCTTAAATACATATATGATCTTTGGCAAAATACTCTATAAACTTTAAGTTCTTGAGATAGCTTCATCCTTGGACAACAAGTCTATTATTGAATATGACCAAACATGAAAGGAATCCGAATGGCGTACTATAATATTATGACATGTTCTTTGTTTAGGTTGGTGTTGATTTTCTAACAGGTGTTTGGTTTTCTGACCAGAATTGTGATAATATTTGTTTTGTATTTTACTTCTATTAGATATCAAGAGAAACCTTATCTATAACTTCATAAATCTTGCAGATCTGAAATTGAAGTATGAAAATATAATGCAAATGCGTACTTCTTTTGAGAGCCCACAAGCCGCAGTAGTAGATCCACCAACTGCAACATTGTGAAGTGTTATAACTTTGGTAATTGAATCTTTCAACTTCTATTTCAGTACTAATTAGATTGAAGTCCATGTATGCCGTCTCCAATTTGGGGGATTTCAATAAGTTTATCAATAATGTCTTCCAAGAGTATCATAATGTTTGGATGAATGGCGAATAGGTATTGTTTTGAATATTAATATTTTTTGTATATGGGTTATTCGTTTGTACCTTGCAAGAGTGAAAACCGAGGCCGGTTACTGTTAATATTTTTGCAGGTTCGGAACAACTTTTTCACTTTTGATTTTCAATACATTATGTTTGAAAAATAAGTGGATGACCACATGATACAGTGGTGCACATTTGGTGAGATTATTCTTCTCTTGGATTCTGAGTAAGTAGAATTCTGTTCGACCAGTTTTTGTTGTAGATTGTAATCATACAAGTGGGTAGTGTTTTTGGAATGCATATCTATAACTTTTACTCTAATGATTGTACAAAATAGACCTTCAATTATTCTTTTATTTTTTAATACATAATATTACATCATTACTTTTTTTGTGTGTGTATGGTGATTTCCATTTATTTATTTATTTATTTATTTTTTTTTTTTGCAAAACAAGACTGATGACTCTGAAATTTGAAGAAATCAAGCTGCTACTGACCCATTTACTCAGCTTCACTGTATTGAGAAAAACAGGAGTTGCTACGATACAATATGCAATCGTGAATAATCTCTACTGTTTTAGAATGTATATATTGTTATGTGTACCTTATATATTATACCAAAAGGTATTATTCTTTTTTCTGATTGTTTATTTTTGTCATTCATCAACTTTAAAAACGCAGACGCCCCTGGACAAATAATTGTAATAATACATTTTAATATAAATATAAAATAAAAAAGATCGCTCGGGCATACGCCCGGGCCAAGCATATAAATATAAAATCAAAGAGATCGTACAGGCATATGTCCGGGCCAAGCATCTAGTTGTGGTGATAGAGGTAACATCAACATCTATGTTATTCATTCAAAAAAAAAAAAAAAACCCCTATGTTATTAATCAAAGGTAACTTGGCATTTACAGATGCAAAACTCTCCTAAACCCATGGGAATTGTATCTTGGTAATATTAAAGAAAATGAAAAAAAAAAAGAGAAAAAGAACACATGCTATATTGTTTGGCTATTACTTCTTACTGTAATCCAGTCCCCTGAAGAAATCAACTGATTCCCTGATACTAGCTTCTTATTGCCATAGCATGATCTCATGGAGAATGGATTTCCTCTGCTCATCACAAACTCATTATCCTCCTCATTATCAGATGATGATTCATCTGAATTATAATCCAGTAAGTTCGAATCCAAAATACTTGCAGGTGAAAATGCATTTTCAAGAATGTTTCTTGAACCTGATTTGCCCTGAATAAATGGATGCTTGAGCAATTCCCCTGCTGTCCACCTCTTTTTTGGATCTCTTTCCAAGCATTTGCTCAAGAAATTTAAACCCTCTTTGGAAAGATTTGATGGAAACTGTGGGATTTCATTACCATTAGCAATCTTCAAAATTGCAGCCATTGGATTAGTGTAAGAAAAATCAATACCCCATGGAGATTTGCAGCAGCCATTAGCCATTTCAATTACTGTACATCCTAATGACCAAATATCAGCAGCAAAATCCAACCTTTCATTTCTCAAAACTTCAGGTGCCATCCACAAAGGAGTTCCTCCCACATTTGGTTGGATTGATGATCCCTTTTCGACTTTTGAGTTACTTATCTTCTTCGCGAATCCGAAGTCTGCCAGTTTGATGTTTCCTGAGAGGCCTAAAAGCACATTCTGGCATTTAACATCACAATGCACAATCCCATTCTCATGGAGATAAATCAGGCCCTGAAGGATCTTTTTCGTGTACAACCGGATCAGGTCATCGTCTAGTTTGCCTCCGAATTTCTCAACTACTTCAGCTAAACTACCTCCAGGCATGTACTCAATGAAAAGATTAAACTTCCTAACACTATCTTCTGCTGTACAGGAGAAGTCCTTCCCTAAGCATTTTACAATGTACGGAGAATCTAAGTTTCCCAGAATATTAGCCTCATTTTCCAGCGACCGGATTCCAACTTCAGTTTCTGCAGATTTCACAACAAAAAGTGCCCCTGTTGATTTGTCCATGGCTAAATGCACCGTGCCAAATGATCCTGATCCAACCACTTTTCCCTTCATCCATTCAACAGGCTTGGGAAATATGCACTGACATTTTCTGGCCATTTTGCTTCTTTTCTTCTCTGGATAACTAGTTAGCAAAGTACATTGAAATTTGTACACAAAAATTGTTTCCTGACAAAATTTGGTGATCAAAACCCCATCCTACAACAAGAAAACCTGATATATAATACACCATACAGGTTCATTTCCCTGTTTTAAGAGGTGAAAAGAGTAAGCCATGTTGAATAAAACATATGGGATTTTTGGCACCCTTCAATGATAAACAAATCAGACAACCTACATAATGCAAAATTGAACCTTCAAAAGAAAAGAGTGGCGGTCTTTCCCCCGGTAAAGGAAAAACCGCCCTCTTTATGAAACTGCACTTTTGTTAAGGACTAAGAGCAGATGTGAAGAATGTTTGTTAGATTCTTCTTCCTTCTTTGCTTATTGCCATGAATGAATCTAAAGGAAGAAAGAAGAAACTGTAAACTTTTTCTCCAGAGAATCAATTTTGGCTCAAGTGAATAACTGCCTAATTGGGAACGGTTGGTGATCCAACATATTAGGAATCCATTGGATGTGATTGGACAAAATTTTCACAGTTTTGGTCCCAATGTTTGGGAAGGTGACGGTTTTTCGCGTGACATTTTCGATCAATTTAAGGTTAAACTGCAAGTTTCATTAACCGCTAGAAAACCCTTTTCTTTGCGAGCCGTCCACCGCCACAGGGGAGGGGAAGACCGGCAATAGCCTCAATCAATACAAAGAATTGTGTAATTTTTGGGTGCTAAGCTATCAAATGTTGTCTATCTTACAGCTTTTGCATCATGAGATCCTTTTTATCAAACTCAAGTCCACATTCTTTTACAAGTATAATCGAAAATAATCTGTACAAGGCTTCTTGTATCATGCTCCTCGGCTAATTTCAGAAGGTTTGCAACTCTTTTAAACCCGGCGTGCTCCTTAAGTAGAGTAGCTTCATCAACTTTTGACTTCATCTCCTGTTTTGGTAGCTTTGGCTCCTGAGTCAGCGACCATTGCATTGCCCATATTGCCAATGGCCGCATGTAACCCATTGATCTGTACTTTCCCTCCAGGTTGAATGCCTCGGGTGTTTGAAATGAGTAGCTGTTAAGGAGCAACCGTATCTCATAAATCAAAATGATACTCTATGTGAACCAAGAAAAGTCCAGTCTACATGAATGGAGTAAAGCCATGGAAACAAATGTTTGTGAGGGCATAAAGATCATGTTTTGGCATAGAGAAACAGTTTCCAGAAATCTTGGTTTTATTTTTCTTCATGCATTTCTTGCTAGTGAGGGGTTACGTGAACATCAAGAGTTTCTTTCAAAAACCATAACAGCTACCAGAATCATACTCCACGAAAGTTGTGTTACATTGTTCTTTGTTCAGTTATGACATCAAGTGAAAGTTTGCTAATGGATATCTACTAATAGACCAGTAACATAACCACTCAAATAGCAATTATGAGTAGTTCAATTCTCAAAGCCTCAAAAAAGTGCCAACTGCAAAGCCAAGTATGCGAACCAGCTATTGCTAAATTCCAGTTTTTCATATTTGACAAGAGCAACTAACATTACTGACTGCAGAGAGGCTCAAAACTAATGTTGATATGACAGAAACTTGTCATTCGAGGAACAGATCAGCATTTTTTTGAGTTTGTGATGGCCATAGATTATGAGTTAAAGAAGCAGATGAAAGCAAGCTTAACGTACCCTAGCCCATCTTTTGCCCAAGCAACTTCATGGATTCCCCCGGCAGTTCTAAATGCCATATCTATCTTGTCAGCCTGTATCATGGATGCAGCAACGGCATATGTAACTCCAGTCCAGATTTCCCTTGATTGCATGGAGGACATGTCCGGTTCTCCATTCGGTAACATGCCATTAAGAGCTCCCATCTTTCCATCTTTTACCCGTAAGACATTGAAATTGTAAACTGTCTCCAGGGCTACTTTTGCTTTGTCTTCATCAACTATTGGTAAAAGACCACATGCTAGAGCATACCTACAAAGTTTGCACATTAACAGTTGATTAGCTTACAAAGTTTGACACATTAACTATTCATGGATTGAATAGTTTCTTCTAGTGAACAAAGTGAAAGATCAGAGTCCACATCATCATTCACGCAAGCAGTTACGACGGATGAATGCAGACACAAAACTAAGAGCTCATTATTTAATAAAATAGAGCCATCAGACAAAATAACAACATTTTCTTGCTTCATTTAGATATTCCTAGAATCCTGATCAGAAAAGCAGATGAAACGGAAATGAATGTTCATCTAGGCTGTACCAATTTCCAGCCAACTGATCTGCTTGAATTGATGAACTTGTTTTGCTACCACTGTTGTCATAGTTAAAGTAAGAGCCATTCCACAATTTCTCATACACTTGTTTTGCTTTCAGGAACCTAAGCCAGAAGTAGTCCTCAGAACCCTTATCACCAACTACATGAGCTAGTGCAGAAGTAGCTTGCAAAGCAGCTACCCAGAGGCCACCACAATAAGCACTCACACCAGTTACAGACCATGTATCATATGTCTGATCAGGAAACCCATCATTCTCGATCATCCCATCCCCATCCTTGTCGAATTGGTCCATGTAAGCCATTGCCACATAAACTGATGGCCAAACAGCCTCTGCAAATTTTTTATCTCCAGTTGCCACCACATCTCTATAAACTTGCAATACAAATTTTGGATTTAAGTCTTTCCACCGGTCTGTGTTGTGAAGATTATAAAAGTTCACTTCAAACCAAGGATCATTCATCCCAATATCATGAGGAACAGCACCGAGAACCTTTCGTGGAACCAACTTTCCATCGCTGAGAAGTCTCATCTTACTAGGATCATGCATCAAAACTGCAGCAGCAAAGTCTCTCTGAAGGCTAAGTTCAAGTTTAGGGAATAGACTGGCCAACGCGAATGAAGCATAGAAGTGGACATCATAGGTGTTGCACATGTGATACTCAATCCCTTCAAGATAGAGGAATTGACCAATGTTTTCCTCGCCCTTTTGGAGCAGATTCGTTCCTAGGGCAGAATTTAATGATGTAGTAGAATGAATCTCCTGAAGTATTGAAGTCATCCTCTCAAGGATGCCAGTAGCAGTATCATTTTGATCAGAATGATTGCTGATTCCACTTTTGAGATTTGAATAAGATCGATCAAGCGAAAACTTTCTTCCCCCAATAGTGGATAAACTGTGGACAGCTGGTAGACCATCTGCACAAGCAAAATGATTTCAGTACAATACCTTGATTGAATGAGAACTTCACCAGGAAGAAATGTAATTCCACCTGTCCAAATTGTTCCTCCTGCATTAAGGTAGTAGAGTTCGTTGAATAGAGTGATGGGATACCTGCAGACAACCATCTTTAACATGAGAATTTCGAATATAGAAGCACTAAGACAATGAAGTTAAAAACTCACCACTCAGGAAGCCTCTTATCTTCAAGAATGGGTCTCTGCCATGCTTCTATTTGAGCCTCCCAGTCTTCGTGCTCTATATTCCACATAACAAAAAGCGAAAACCTATGTAAGAGAAGTTTTTATCAACAGTATTCAAAGAACCTATGAGAACTAAAAGCACACCCATGTTCTTTACCAATTAACTTCTGCGTTACCTAAAATAGAATCATGTGCAATCGCAGCCGCTGCATTCCCGAAGGTACCATAAAACTTTGTATAGCGCCTGTACATACATGTGAAACTTCAGAAAACTAAGAATTTAGAAATAATATGTATGAATAAGCAAATTAATTCCCTGCTTGCCTGTTATAAGTTCTTCCACCAAGGAAGTTTACTTCAGGACAAGCCCATGCCAGTGAAAATGTAATGGTCTTCTCTGTTCCCGCAGGAATAGTCACAGATGCAGCAATGGCAGCCCCAACAATAGACCCCGGTTCAGAAGGTGTTGACATTTCTCCACATTTCAGATGATCAAATGATCCATTCTGTAAGAACACGTGGTTACTGTCAAAACAACATATACAAAACTGCATGAAAACAACTTGTGCCCTTCTGGAAATCTTAAATCATAGCCAATTCATCTGAAGAATCTTCTCATAGAAAAAAGAAAGGTGAAATGAACAAATCTACACATAAAAATGAACACTAAACTGAGCAGAAAATATATATGCAACAGAGCCAGGGAATCAATATAAGTAGATGTCATATCAAGTACAAAGAATCTTTGCAAGAAAAATTCCAGATTAGACTCTCCAGATAATCTGTGTGATTAGAAACAACAATTGCCAGTCTCTGTGTGAGTGTAAGATAATCTTTGGCAGATATAGTGTATAGTTTCCAAAGGGTTCAGTCAACACCATCTAAATGCAATAAGATAGACATTTTGAAAGAAATGAGCAAAAAAACAAACTTTCAAATCAATTGATTGCAACTTTGCAAGTAAACAACAAATAGGAGGAGCAAGACAGAACCTCTTTTATTTCATGCCACATGTCTTTTGCGGTAATTCCTTCGGAATTTCCAGATATCAGAAAACAAGGACACTCAGAGACACTAACTCCATCTGTCTCTTGAGCAGCAATTGAAAAAGTTACTGAAGGTAGTCCGTTGGCAGTCCTGCACCATAATGAATAAGTATGAGCACTGAGCGTAGAAAAAGTAGCAGGTTAAAGATTTAACATTTGAAAAAGGCTAATGGATGTATAATGAACTAACATGTGGTGCAATAGTACCCCTCGAACCCCATCCTCCATCCTGAAAAAATAAAGGCATTCCTAATCAAAATTGTAGCCAAAGTAATGAATGAAATACTGGAAAGGGGTAAGAGAAAAGGACAAAAACTCAAAAGAGTGTCCAACGTACTTAAACTTCGAGTTGAAGTGCTGACCAGATAATCCAGAATCCCCACCAACAGAATTCTGGACCATGTAGAAAGTTTGGTTAAAATTCACTTACTGTTAGTTAGTACAAATCTCTGTCACAGCTAGATGAATTCAGTATAAGTAGATGAAAAGGAATGAAAGAAAACAACTAAACTTACCGCCCAGGTAAAGAGTAAAGTAACATCTGCATCCATTTGTCCCGAGTTGGATAACTTCATAAAGCAACACAAATAGAATTATCAGTCTCTCCCATAAACTCAAAGCAAATGGCATACAGGAAAAATGGGAACCTGAGACCTCAGAAGCTCACTCTTACCGTAAAAGTAAAAACCGTTACAGGCAAGCTACTTTCTTTATAATTATGTGGGATGAAGGGGGATAATTGACGGCATACTATTTTAAGATCAGGATCTGGTTCACCTGCATTGAAGTCCAAGCTCAAGCTGAGATAATCTCTTGTGGTGACCATTGTTTAACTAAGAAAATATTAAATGATGAATATAGGTTACCATCATAAACTGTCCAGGCCCTAGGGAACAAAGCATGGTATGTTGATCTGTTCCCCTCTAGATTCCAGTCCCAAGATCCAATTCCTGAAGCTGTATTATCACTGTTCATCCAAGCATTTGCATAAGAGTGAATCATTTTTCAGCAAAGTCTTGCATTCGATAATTTCTGAATAATAGTTCACATAGTTTAAAATTGCAGCTAATGTTGGAACTAATGGATACTTCATAAATATTGCAGGAAAGGCAAATGAGACCCTGGTTGACTATTCAAAAGAAAGAAAATAAGGCAAGATAAAAGTCTTAAACTGAGAAGATACTCTAACTGGTCTCTTCCTTCTTACTTCAACCACCGCCAACACCACCACCAAATAAGATATTAATGTCTATTATTTTTTAAGACTTTTTTAATTGAAGTTTAAATATTTGACCAGCCATAGATGGCATGCTTTTGACTTTCTGCCTTGTGCAGCCTTGATCACTACATCAGTCTGTTATCCTACAAGCATTCCAATTGAAAGTACAGGAACTATTTTTCCCAAGCTAATAACATGATACTGAATCCCCAGATATTGGGGAATACAACAGTCTAAAATTCAATTAAAACCCCAGAATCATTAGTATCCAAACTCATGATTTCTGAAAGAAATCCAACAAGCTATTATAGTAATAACAGTGATAAAAGCATTCTATTAGCTGCTTACTTTAAAGTATCAGGCCTTTTTGAGCATAGTACAGTAGAATGCTTTTGACCATTTGGGCGGGAAACAAAAACCTGTAACAGAATGGCTATATGCAGGTTAAGAACAGAACAAACGATAGCAACAATTCTAAACTAAATAAGAAGTATGACCACTTAACTGGTGTGCTTTCAACACTACTTTGAATGTTAATGAGATATTCAATAGCCCTTTTCATTTTTCTTGGATCCCTTTTCTTCTTCTTTAGAGAATTTTAAAATTTTTCTTTTTTGTAAAGTTCAAAAGGCTCCAATCTCAGACCTCCGATATCAACATTTAACATCAGCATAATACAGTTAGTCATTCTTATGACATTTTCTTTCATTCAAATGACATGACAATTTGTTAATTCCATCGTCTTTCAAGAAGTAAATTCCAATACAAAATGAAAGTCTCGGCACCAAATATCACAACTATCTTTTGACAACATCATTATTAGCAATGCATTTCCTCCTGAATAGGACAGATATTTACATTTCTGTAAAAGATAATTCTGAAGGTTATGCCACTTATTTCCAGTGTCAAAATTTTGTATAAATACCTTGCTGTGTCTCTAAAGAATTTAAGATTCCATTAAGTCCGTTTCATTTACTTGTGTTTCTTAAACAAACGCTTTACAAATTACCAAATTCCAGATGCTGCAAATCACTGAGACTAATTATGGATGCTGTCTTTGAGTCAATTATAACATCTACATATATGAACATTTCCAAAAATACAAGCCCTTTAAAGTTTAAATCAGTAAGTGCAATCTGAACAGCAGAAAAGGAGCTAAAGGACTTAAAAACCAAAGAGTTTAAGCAATGCAGATGGCAACCATGACAAGTAACTGATTAACCATTTGGATATGGTTAACATGAGCACCATAATGACGCTACACTTACAGAAAACTGGTCTGCTAAAACTGGTTTATCTTCGCATATCCTAGGAAATATTTGCCAACGAAGAAATTCTCCTTTGTAAGTTCTTCCAATGCTCCCTGCACTGAAGATTGCATTCTTGTATGCATTAGATACATAAACCTATTCATAATTTAGGTAACGAACAGTCAAAACATTATATCAAACAGAAAATACTTGAGAACATTGAAAGGCATTTACAAATGAAGGCCGTGGTAGCATCCTTAGGAAAAGTTCAGTACAAAGATAAGATAAAAAGCATTTCTTAACAATCAATTAAGAGAAGGGCAGTGTTTTAATTTTTTACATTAGAACAAACAAGAAGGCTAATGCATTTTTATTAATTCTAAATCAGCATAAGATATTCCATCAGCTAAAGGTCACCGCATCCTGCAACTACAAACCCAAAAAACACCTCGGGCCTTTTTTCGTTAACACCTAGTGTTGATTAATGGGGCTTCAAATTTCACATGAAAATACATCTTATTATGTCATTGGTGCTTATTCTGATGAGTTTAGCAGGGAAGTTGCAGTTAAGGATACCATCACAAGATCAGCACATACCCAATGCCACCCAAGGGCACACCTTGGCATGATGTAACATGGCGCTTCGTAAATGGATTGACAAATGCTCCCTGCATGACGTTGTGGACAATTATAAATTTATATTTTCTATGTACCTCATGTTGAAATAAGAAATCCATACTCGAATATGCTTACCCGCCCTGAGGCTTTTTCTTGTTCAATATGTCTCCACAACCGGTAGCCTATCGGAGCCTACAATGAGCCAGGCAAAGAAACTAGAGGTCAGAGAGGGCACAAACATTCAGTACAAAGACTCAGGCCGAAAAGTAATTTGTCCAGGATATTTCATTACAGAGTATTTTCATTGTAGAAAAACAGAAACAATCCAAACTAGGTCAACGCCGGCAACAATTAGATTCCCAAATTGTTCTGAAATTAGACAGCTCACTGTGGATACAACTAGAATTTAATTCCTGAATGCATGCGCCATCATGGAGACTTGCATTTTCCCAAACATACTGAAGTCAAAAGTTTGAATCTGTTTGGCTTTTCATTATGCTTTTTGTTTCGGCTCAATATTTGCGAATCTGAAACGTGTTGACACAAGACCAGACAGGGCCTTAAGAAATTACCATGGTGATGATTTCTTTCAAAGTCAGACCAAATTCAGACAGTACAAGCTCCTCAGAATCCAGTTTACGTTGCCAAGTAAGAGATGCCGGTTTCGCCGGATCAACCTTGGCCTGGAACAAAAAGTGAAAAAAGAGAGCAAAAGAAGAGCACATATAAAGTTAGACGGATTTGAATGAATAACTGATCAAATTATGTTATGAGCTGCAAATTGTACCGAATCTTTGTGTGAACCATAGGATTCTCGGTCACCACTATCCAAATCGTTAACCAACATTCTTTCCTGCATCCAGAAAGAAAACGAAAGACCAATAATAAGGATCTTCTAAATGCACAAGCATCATCCACAGGAGTATTTCAGTTGCAACAACAGAATAGAAGAACCAAAGTTTATGAACTAACAGTTTTCACTAGACATGTGAAGAACAGCAGAACATAAATCAGACTCAACCCACCATTATTTTCCTAGTATATAAACATTGAGTTACACGCTTCTTTAAAAACGGGGTAAATGACAAAAAGGAATCAAGTTTGGCACTTGTAAGAAAAATTCTGCTCAAAAGGCATTCTCTCAACAAAACTAAAATTTATTCCAGTTCAGGACCAGTTATTTGAGTGCACGAAAAACATCAGCAAGTGACTTACAAGCAATCAAGGAGAAGCAAAAAAAACGTAAGCTTGGAAGAAACGCAAGAATGACGAAATCCCAGTGGCTGAAACAGTCAAATTAGTGATCACGAACTAAAACCCATTTCAGGAATCCCAAAAACAAGCAAAAATTAAACAGGAAAAAAACAGAAAGGGACGAAATTCAGCATAAAACTGGGAATGCATGGAACACCATTAAACGTCACATGGAAGAATTACCAGTGAAAAAAATCGAGATGGGCACTTTGACTTTAAGGAATTGAACGTTTGGGGAGTGTAAATACACGTATATATAGAATTCTTCAGATTGATTGGCCCATATAATACACGGATCTTAATAAATGCATTTATACAGTATGTAAAGCTACGACAAATTCAACAACCCTTTATCTTTTGAATTTCTTAATTTCGGATTAAATTGTTAGTGATTCAACAAAAAGGACAGGAAGATCATTTCATATAGTTAATGGTGTCTGGCGTATCCAAAAAGGCAAAATTAAAGAACCATTTTGGAGATCAGCTTTGATGCTTGCTTAGAGGTGGCATCAAATTAATGGAGGAATCTAACACTAAACGGCCCAATTGACGGCCTTTAAAAAAAATTGTTTTCTTTTCTTTTCTTTTTTCTTGTTCGGAAAAAAAAAATTCAATTGCAGCACTAAATATTTGACCAGTTTAAGACTAGGACAGCTGGTTTTGTGGTTGGGCAATTCATTTCTTTTTTGCTTTTCCTTCTTTTTGTTTTTGTACAAATAATCCAATGTTTTTTTAATCATATTAAGGCTCGTTTGGTTAGATTGAATTGGAATTACAATAATTGAATTGAAAATAATATATTACTATTATAATTCAATCTCAATTCCTTTGTTTGGGAGATCTTGAAAATTTACTAGAATTAAGGTTCTAATTCCAATTCTTGCGTTCGGATGCATAAAAATTTGGATACTTTAGGATTGAAATTTGTTTCTTATTGTATAATTAATACTTGTACAATTTATACTTCTTGTCAAAAACAAAAAAAAAAACAAAATTAATTTATATGGATATATATATATATCACAAAAAAAATAAATAAATTCACTATTTACATGTATATTTGACTACTTTGTGGTTGTTTAACTAGGACAATTTTATTTTTTTGTTAAAACAAATTATTATTTCTAATAAATTTGCTAAATCAATTTCGTAGTTTATTATGTACACACAGTTCTTGTTGGAAACAAAAGAAATATTACTACCTCCGTCCTAAAAAATTGGTCCATATTGAGTTTTTAAATTTGTACTAAAAAAAGTACAAAAGTCAAAACTCAATGTGGACTATTTTTTTGGGGACAGAGGGAGTATTACGTATAAGAATTATCAATATGATACTTAAAATTATCACTTAATACACAAACAAGTAACATGTAAAACATCCTTGTTTTCCTCTTTTTTATTATTTTTCAAAAATTTTAATTTTTGATGTTTTGATTTATATCAAAAATTAAAAAAATTTTACTATATAATATTGTAAATTCAGTTTATGAATATTGAGGTTCATTTATATATAGATTAATATTAGTATATAATATATGCTTAAGTTTTTATATATATATTTATGAAATAATAGATACTTAAAACTCAATTTACATAATTTTTGGTGAAAAGATGCCATGAATAATTTAAAATTTATATATATATATATATATGTATTATAATATAGGTGTATATATGGAACAATTTCTATAATTTTTTTTTTGAAAATTTTATGTTTTTTACTATGTCATAATATAATAAAAATTTTAATCCAAAACTAAAATATTTAGTTATTAATTTTTTTTGGTACAACTATACTTTTGATATTTTTTTATAATAAGATACAATGTTAATTTTAGATTGATTTCATTGATAATTATTAAATTGATATATATGAAATAATAATAATGAGACAAAAAGGCAAAAAAAATGACAAACAAAGACAAGAAAAACGTCAGGAACCGCTGAAAGCAAAAAAAAAAAAAGAAAAAAGAAGTGCTGAAAAAATAAAATTAAAATAACAAAAAAATATTAAAGAAGGTCAAAAGGCAAAAAATGATAGGGCGATCCGTTTAGATTATACCCGGAAACGACCCGGTTATGACCTGTGTGCTTTATTAAATCCCCTGAATTTGGATTCCAATTATTTGCTCCCACAAAAGAATTGAAAATAAAGAATTAAGCCCTATCTTGAATTATAATTCCAATTCTTGGACCTCTATTTTTTCAACCAAACACAAGAATTAGAATTAGAGAGTTCTAATTCCAATTCTTGGTCCCAATTCAATACAACCAAACAGAATCTAAAAGGATTTTATGATTTATTTTTTGTCCGAGGTTTTTCACATATGTACCAAGACCATGAAGACTGTAAAGTTTATGGAGCGATTTGTGTAACAATTAAATTAGACAACTATAATATAATTATCGCTGACTTTGGTAACGAGCTTTATTGTTTCTATTGATAGTTCTAGAAAATATGATTATTTTTTATTCTACTACTTTAGTCATTAGCCTCCTTCATTGTACTTTAGGCATTATCTTTTCCTACTTATTTATCTATTTTTGACAAGCACAATCAAATTACTTTTGAAGTAACTTAAAAGAAAATAAAAAAGAAAGAAAGAAAAACTAACAAACAGGAAGTGCTATATTATGATTCGAATTATCACAGCCGCATCGTCTGGCAAATGCAAATGATCTAAACAAACCAACAAAAGCGGATAAATGGAAAACTGATAAATCTGCATCTAGATTGTTGATATGATCTAGTTGTTGTTTTTTTATTTTTTTCTTTTGATGAGTCTTAAGATGCTTTTGTGATGGTTTAAGAATTGCCATTTGTCGATCATCGACGATGAGCATTTGATTTCTTCATGTTTCAATTAAGGAAAAAAAACAGATGGTAAAGAAACGATATTTAATGTTAAACAGCATGTTCATCCTGTCTTAAAATAAGAGTATTACTTACATAAAATACCAGGATTGTTCTTCAGAACGGAGGTGCAATACCCTTTTGGAAGTGAAAGAATGTACAAGGTTGAAGAAGTGGTCGATGAACTGATGTTCAGGAAGTGCTCTTTGGAATCAAAGGCTCCGTGCAATGATTGATTTTTGTGTTCTTGATCTTGATAACATTTTGTTGAGTTAATGGAAGAAATCCTCCAAAATATTTTGGTAAATTTTCACATTCCTACGGCAAAAACAGGGTAAGATGTATTCAGTCTTCAGAACATGACTTCCCTCTTAGACAAAGGGCCTCTTTGGTTGAATGGTTACCTTTCATTTTTTCTATTTGCCCTCATATGATTCATGATTTGTACTCTTTAGACTGCTTTTTCCCTCATCCGTCTTACAAAAATAATCTACTAATTATTGAACCTAACAAAACTTCAGCAGAACGAAGCTGTCTTCATGGATTTTGTATAGTATTTAATGGTACTCACGTAACAACAATTAAAGCCACCAGCTCAATTCGAAAACGCTGCTTAGCCACTAAGATGTTCAATGTCGGCCAATCCGCATGCGATAAAATATCCTCTTACTCCTCCTGATGCCAAAATGGATCTTTCTATTGCTCTTGAGACAAAGTAAACGTTTTTGTGTTATTCTTTCCCATCAATCAATTTCCTTCCATTGAAAAGTTTCTGCAATTTCGATCTTCATTTTCATACACAGTGTTAGGAGTTCTGCTCTGAACGTTGATTCAGAAATGGATTTTGTCGGATTCATACAGATTGCAGTCTACTAACGGAGCTCGAGGCTAGGGAGGATCTTGTACCTTTAGAAATTAGAAATATTTGCCGTGATATTTTAAGGTTGAAGTGTATGTTTAATGGTTGTATGATTGTTAAGGTTAATAGAGGCAAAGTATAGAGGGTTAATAATGCTGCTCGGCAGCTTTGTAAGTATGTACAACAGTTGCTTGCTCTTTGGTTGGCTATAATATATGATTGTGCATTTTTCAAAAAAAAAAAAAAAAAAAAAAACGGAGACTCGAATTGCAAAGAAACGAATTATCCATACGTTCAAACCAGTAGGCTTTATTCATGAAAGAATCAATATGTTATCCCTGCCAGCAACTCATAAACGCGCTCCAGAGAGAACACAACCGAAAAAGCCATCACGCTCCGGAAAGAATACGACAGAAAACCCAACATAGGCACTTAATCAATTAGAAAATTCCAAGTAATCAAATTCGGGCAGCTCAAAAGACATGACAGACAAGGTATTAACTTGTTCACCAGTAACCGTGATATATAGCCACATATCTCAGGAAAATCAATAATCGATGTCCAAAAAAATCATCAGTATTCATCTAGTTGCCAAAAATGCTTTTACCTCTGGTCCCTTCCTGACCAGATACACGGCAGAGTTCAGAGTTTCATCGTCTTATTTGATCACGAATATAGTTTTTTTTAGACAAAAGAATTTAAAGGCCTAACAACCAAAATCATAATCCGTGACTAGCTTAATATGATCCTCGTGCTGAACAGAAATCTTTACGCGGTAGCTTCCTTGAGATATGCGATCAGGTCAGCCCGCTCCTTAGGCTTCTTAAGTCCAGGGAACACCATCTTAGTTCCAGGGATGTACTGCCAAAAGAGATCACCCACAGCGGAGCACCAATCAGAAAAGTTACCGAAATGACAGAAAACAAAATTGAAACAGATCAAATCAAATAAAGCAAGAGGGAAACGTGCAGACTGGAAAACACCAGGAATAAACGGACCTATATGAAATGCATCAATGCAAGACCGGAATGAATGAAAAAAATCAATAATTCACGAGGCAAAGGAAAAAAAGAAACTTCAGAACTACTCACAAATATCCCTCACGATGTATTCCATCCATCCAAAAAGAAGCATCAACAGAATAATAACCATAAAGGAATTCACAAAATCCAATGAAGCTCGCCAACAACCAGGGAAAAGCAGTGTCCCAAATGACAAACTAATATACTGTTCAGAAACTAAACTACAATTCTCTAGATAATGAGAAGTGAAGACTCTGAAACAATAACAAAAAAAACGGCTAAATGTTATAAACTGCATGGCAAAGCTAAAATGCACAACTCCACGATTTTGCAAGGCAACTCCATTGAAAGCAAAGGAAATTTTAAGTTAGATTCAAGTCCAATAATTTGACGACTGTTCCTTGAAAACTTGTAAAGAAGACGATTACATCCAAATCATATAACAGTGTCTGAATAAATTGCATAACATACTCCAAAAATCACAAGGAGGGAACGACTCAAATCTTTTCGTACAATCAGAAAACAAGGAACAAATGTTACTTCATGTATTCAACATGAATATTCCCAGAATGCATAACCATATCTGAATGAACATTAGAAAAAGGGGCTTATGAAGGCATTCATCCAAAAAAACAAACAGCAAACCTTATGCAATCAAGAATCATACAATATACCACGGAGGTACCAGCATAACCTAATCATGTCATACTTTACATCATCAGAAGCTATCACAATCAACATCTGTCTGTGACCCAAGAGGGGAGGAAGACTAAAAAAAATAAGCTGTAAAGACATATATGAAATACCTTCTTGGGGTTGAGAAGATAGTCATACAGCGTATTCTCTCCCCAGATTACAGCCATGTTTTTGTTAGCAGCAGAGTAAGAATAACCAGCTGTGGTGCCCGATTGGCGTCCAAAAAGACCATTCAAATTGGGTCCTGCAACAGCCAAAATGTGAGGAAAAAATTAGAAGAGACCAACAAAAAAATTATCTTGAACTGTAATGTCCATCAGAGTTCAAAGTCTAAACAGAAGCACAATTGCCACATCACAGGCAGACCCAATATTCTCTGAAAGAAAAATGTACCAGGCTTTTGAGAGTTGGCAGAATAAGATCATTAATCATATGTAGATATTGAAAGAATAATCCAAGCCAAATTAAGATCACATACAAGCAGTTTAGCATACATTATGTTACCCATTGGACATTGAGTTCTAACAGCCATGCATGCATTCTCCATTGCAAAGTAAAAACACATAATCACTGAGTATAAATATCAGGTATATTAATCCTAGCTTTGTGTTTGACACAGGTAAAATCTAAGCTTATGTTCATTTAACCCAGGAGCCCCCAAATTAATGTTCTACATCTAGTTAAGACTTAAAAGAGTCCTACCAGCAAATGCATTTATTAATATGAATCCAAATATCACGCAGCTTCTACAAATCTTGGAAACATAAATATCATGCAGCTTCTTCAAATCTTGGAATCATAATCAACTCTTTATAAGGTACCAATTTTGGAAATACTGTAAATTCGTGAAGACAGGTCAGAGGAGGATCATATCAAATAAAATCAATCAATAAAAGGGATCAGAGTAAAAGTACACTACATGTGTTTCTAATCAAATTCAGGAATAACAACAATGTTAAATCACGCAATAAAAAAATAAACATAAAAATCCTACAACACTATACATAAACACACTAGCAACCGCAACCAAAAAGGATCAGTGAACCATAAATTAATCTGAATCATTTCACTTCCCCTGCAAAACCAACCCCGCCGGAGTTTTTTCCAACAAAAGTGTAGCAGAATACAAACTTAGATGCAGAGATTGGAAAACTGAAACGAGATCCGGATTAAATCAGCCATCCGAACCAAAAATGGAAAATCAAACGCGCACGAAAACGTGATTGCGAAACGTAGGGAACAAATCTTAGCCGGAATACTAACCTTGCTTGTGACCGGCTCCTTTTTCGACGGTGTGACACTGAGCACACTTGGTCTTGAAGATCTTCTCTCCGGCCTTCGAATCACCAGGTGGAGCTTCCGCAAAAGAAGCCATTGTCAGACTAAAAGGACGGCGAGATTCTTAGGGTTTTCCGGCGGGAGAAAGCGCGGCTGCTTTGGGAGGCGTGTGGAGAAATTCTAGGGCTTTCCGTCTTACGAAGGTTCTGGTAAAGAAGGCCAGATGGGCTTTTATAAGTTTTTATAAAGAAGATTGTTAAATTCTTTATTTTTTCCGGTGAATAGAAGCGTGCCTTTGAGGCGGCGGCACGCGTCAAAGCTCACATTCATTGATTTTGCTTAAAGACGACTTTACCCCTTTTATTTGCGGTAGAGGTTTCTGTTCACCGCAGGTAAGCACGTAGCGTGAATAAAACGTCAGCACGAATGGGTGTATTTTGTCATTTAACGCTTACCCAAAAATAGAAACGAAGTCGTAATTTCAACGAACCCCCTCAAGTTTGTCAATTTTTGACAATACCTCCAAATTAGTCTTATATGCGCAGCTAGCTATTAACTGATGCTGTTTGAGTTGATGCATTTCCCTCCAAACGATTCATTTCTCATTTGGTAATGGAGCAATGCACCATCTTCAGTGATCTTAATGATTATCCTTTTTCCCTCGAACAAAAATAAAACATTCATTTCATTTTTCTTGATTGCAGTAAATCTCAATCCGGGGTCTTCAGTCTTCATAATGATAACATTATTAACAAGATAAAAGCTACTGCTACAATTTGATAATTCTCACTCATTCATTTCATAATGCAATTGGTCAATTCACATGTGCATACTATGATGTTCACTTCGATGCTTTATTCGCCTGGACCAGTCTACTCCCCAATCTTGAACCTATAGCCTTCTAAGAGCCTTTGATGCTGCAGTTTTGTTGCATGATCCTAGTAAGATGAGATTCCTCCAAGATGGAAAGCTGATTCCTAAAAAGGTTCTTGGTGCTATTTCTGATGATATTGGCATGAATTTTGAAGTAAACTTTTTATAATCTTCGCAACACAGATTGGTGGAGAGACTTGAATCAAAAAGTTGTATTGCAAGCTTATAAAGGTGTAGTGGCAACTGGAGATTTAAAAAGAAAAAAAAAATAAAAATGCAGAAACTGTTTGGTCATCAGTTTACGCTGCAATGGTTCCTGTGGATGGTGGACTACTTCAGACATTAGAATCCAGAAAGCAAAACAAGTGTGAGTAACTGTGGAATGGCTCCTATTTTAACAATGAATATGGTAGCAAAACATGTTCAAGCAGTTGGCCGGGCCGGACGTTGGTACGCCCTAGATTAATGTTCATTTCTATTTCATCTGCTTTTCTGGTCGTGACTCAAGAACTATATAAATGGAACAAGAAAACATGTTCTTATTTTATCTGATGGCGCTATCAACTATTTTGTATGCTAGTCTTAGTTTTGTGTCTGCAGACTGCAGTTCATCTATGAATAACTGCTGTCTGCTGCTTTCCATTTTCATGCGGCCTAAACTGTGATCGTTCACTTATAATTCGATTCACATGAAGAAACTATATGATCAACAAATAATCAACTGAATGTGACAAACTTTTTGGTAGGTATGCTCAAGCATGTACTTTTACCAGTAGTTGGACAAAGCAAAAGCAGCTCCTGAGAAGATTTACAATTTCAACATCTCACCGGCAGAAGATGGAAGAAGGGAGCTCATAATGGCATTTTACCGAATGGAGAACCTGACAGGCAGAGAAGATGGACTGGAGTTACATATGCTGTACCAGCATCCATGATACAGACAGAGAACATGGAGATGGGAGGCGGAATCCATGAAGTTGCTTGGGCAAAAGATGGTCTAGTACCTTATTAACCTGCATAATGCCAACCCTGTAATCAAAATGTTTGTAAACAAATTAAGACCAATTTGTTGAAATTTCTACTGCATGTGAGGCTCCCTCAGCCTAAGACTCTGAAGGCTATTAAGTCACATGGAAAATAGCCAAGCTCACTGCTAAATGTATTCGGGGGCACAGATTTGCATGACCACTGCTTGAGAAATTGGTCTTCCCAAAGTGGAAAAACTCTTCCAATAAGAACCCACAACCACGCCTGCAGAGTATTCGAGGTGCTCATAAACAAGCATAGTACTTCGAGGGATATAGAAAATTTCGAGCTGTGCCAAATAACAACTCTCCCGCACTTGCACACCAAGAAAACTCTTGGACGAGAAAATCTAGTTCGATTTTGTATTCCTTCAGCTAATGGAGTTCACTGGATTCAAACAGCCCTCGCCACACTATTGTGCTGGATTTCTTACCATCATTGAGGTAAAACTTCTCTTCTAGAGTCTAGACCAACCAAACTAGTTACTGAAAAACATGATTCATCACATATCCAACCTGTAGAATAGACAATAAACTAGAACCTATCCTTCTCAAGATCCAAATTAGCAATCTGTCTTTTGTCCTGAGCACTGAGCGGGCCATGATAGCCAATATGCAGAATTAACAACTAAAATGCTGTCTTCATATCCACAATACATGGACAGTCTTCCTCAATTTCTCTCTCCAAGATGCTGAGTTGATGCCACCACTGTCAAGACAAAGTAGAATTTGCTCACTCGCATTGATCTTCTGTGTTCATGGTAATCGCCGTGGTAAATTTCATCATCATCTTCATAGCTATCGACATCATGGTCATCGTCGTGGTTATCATTCAAGAAATCACCCATAATCACCACTAACTACACTTTTCTGAAGATACAAATCCAAACACAAGTCCTGCATGCATGTGTCCTGCAGAGAAATTCAATGATCGACGCATCTGAGGATTGCACGAGTAAGTCAGCACAGGAAGAGGAGAAATCTACACCAGTTCATTCAAACGGTAACTATCCTCAAATCGCCACTGAAAACTAGACAACAGCAAGGCACACTACAATCAAAGACACCGGCAACTCTTGATTCTGCTACATATTTAGCAATTCCCTCTGCATTCACCTTATCATAATCAACTGAAGTCTACATAGCAGTTCCTCATTCATTGTCGCCATAGAAGTATCTCACGATGAGGACGCACTCTCTTTTTCTTGGATTGGTCGTTAGCAAAAGAGGGGTTGGCAATGGCTTCCTCCCATGCCTTGCAAACGCATCGACAAGCACATGCATCTTTCACATCTAGGATGACTAGTAGTACCTGTCATTAACAATGGATTGAATGCCAGATCAGCATCCTGATATGAACAAATAAACCAGAGAAACACAGATGGAAGAGAAGACTAAATGGCCATGATTCTGTAATATTAAAAAACAAAATCCTCCAAGAACACACGTCTTGTTGAAGTACCTTTGCCCACTTCTATACGCATCAGCGGTTCGCTTTTTGCTCCACTCCATAAGAGGTCTACCATAAATACTGGGATTGAGATCGTCACAAAACCACTTTTACAATTCGTCTGATAATAATTCTTGATAATTAATTTAATTAAATTGCTGCCTGATCACGTTGCAAGTTGCACACGACAGCAATCAAAAGACAAAAGCATTGAGTTGAAGCAAGACTTCAAAAGAGTGAGAACTACAAACTGTACAGCAAAATGCAATATAAGTACTTGCTTTGCAGGTTTCAAAGTAAAAAGCACCGAGGTTTCCTCAGCACTGATTAAGCCGTCGATCTGTTAAAGGTGGACAAGAACATCTAGAGATACAGATCTATAAATTCCACCAGAAAAAATAAGGTGGGTCACAGGCAAACCACTATATCTCAGATGCAAATTTAAAACACCAATTCTTATTGTTACAAAAAAAAAAAGGAAAAAAGAAAAAGAAAAATTAAACCCTATACAAACAGTTCTTCTTTCACCACAAAAATGTAATTCACCAGGACTTTTGCCTGCACTATCTTCCTCCTAGAGCGCAAGACTTTGCGAAGGAGGCAGCATAGGCCAGCCAACAAGTCTAGGTGACCCGGGCGGGGTTGCATGCCTACTGGGAGAGAATAGGCTCAGTTCCACAAATCCCCCTGGAGTTGCATCTTTATCCATTGTCCGGAAAGAAATTGACCCACGTTTGGTTGAAGCAGCTGAATTTCTCCCAGGACTGCTTACCAGGCTTTCATCTACAGGGCTTTGGTTAGCAATTAGCGACACTGTATCATTTTGCTGCTCGTCACTAACTCTCCTCCTAGCCTCTATATCTTTCTGGAGATTCCTCAGAGCTAAAGAATCCGCAACTGGAAAATACACAAGCAAGCAAATACCCACCAGAATACAACACCAAAGGGAAAGAAAAGCCAAAAATGCAAGAGTATCAAACAGCAGGACTTCCGGCGCAAAACGAACAGATAAACCAAGAAAAATAACCCTTAAAGGAACTAGACACACGACAGAGCAGATCAATGTGTATACTCTCTTCTGCAGAGCCTTGTTGATGACCAAATGTAGAATTCTCCTTCCAAGTAAGACATGATAACCGATAAATATTGTATTAAAAAGACCAAGGACGATTGTACTCAATAGTGGATAACTGCAGAAAGCAACACCACTATCATGCTTAGCTCTAGCAGCAGGACTGGTGAAGTAATGCGGCAATTTGTGCAGAATACTATCCTCCTTACTGAATTTTGGACCAATCAAAATTACAAAAAGCTGAAGAAGAAAAACTGGGAGGCAAAACAGAATCACATAAGCAGCTGTTTTGCAGTTCCATTTTGGACTCAGTGTTCCAGATTTCTGTAGTGATGCGCGCAGGAGAAGTACAAGGGTGAGAAACAAGCAAGGTTCTGCAAACCCTAGATTGGAGACAATGTAGATCTTGCATAAATGTTCTTGCCATGTCAACTTAAGGTCATTTATAAGTCTGCCGTCACGTCTCAATAAACTCAGCCGAAAAATCTCCCCAAGACCCCACAAGGAAGCCAAAACAATTAAAAGAATTCGGATGATCCAAGGGCCACTAAAATAACCTAGCTGAATAAAACCCTGACCTTTGATCCGACTTCGGAAATAAAAGGAGTACAGGATGCAGAATAGCCCAAGGAGAATCAAAATAGTTACTAGGCAAATTGTCACCACACCAAGTGCATCAGCAACAAAGCTCTTAACGTGCATTACCCAAAGCACAGATTCCACGCATGCTCTTTGCCAGCATGGATAAGAGGAGATCTACAACACAGATGGTATATCCTCGCTGACTTCAAGCATATGTGGCAATTTTGATTACAACTTTGAAGAGCTCCACAAGGCACCAAAATAAACATAAAAGAGATACCACCCCAAATGTCCAGAGAAAACTTCCCTAGCGGCAGTCAGTTTATTGTAAAACAAAGGTTGTTCCCAATGAACATGCCTGCCCAATAGACCAGCAGCACTTTCTTGGAACCAGCTACCCGAACTGATAGGATTCCAGAAAGGATTGCAAGATAAGAACCTGCATCATGAAGTAAACACAAGACGATACTATTAATTTGAATGGCGTAAGAGAAGAATCATCAGCAGAATAAATTTAAGAGCAAGGGAGCACAAAATGGAAAATATTGGAATAATTTTAGACATGAACATGACTTCTTGGACATAACGGTCCAAATTGATGACATCCAGGATTAAGGATGCTTCAGTAGCACAATTTTGTCAAAACCAGTATTGCCTTTCGATAGCAACAAAACAAAAACAAACACGAACACGTAAACATCTTATCCAGCAAAAGCTGACTCCATAAAAGAATGGTCCAACCGTTCACGGAATATAAATGTAAATAAATTTATTTCTCAAATTGGTATTTCGTCATATAATTCAGTTAAGGTTTAAAAATTTCGAACATGCGACCCACGTGATTTAATCACTGAAATTGGAAAAGAGCATTTTGAGTTCCTCTCCTCTGGGCCAATTTCACTAAAGAGACCAATCACAAATCACTTTATCCGACAGAAACACGTGTATACTCAACCACGAATCATGGTAGCGAATCTTTTTATAACCCTCATTTGAAAAGGAAAAGAAAAACAGCACAAACCCTAAGAACCAAACACAGCAAACTACTTTTCATCTATCTTATACATGAAAATCCAATCCACATGGTCATAACCTTGAAATAATTTCCTCGGGACTCGGGAGGTAGCCCCTCAAGTAGCACTGGACTAAAATAGAGCCATTTAAGCAGGATATGAACTCAATAACTCCGAGTGCCCCTACTTCAGTGCAATGCTAATCACAGACTAAACTCCTTCAACTAACTGAATCCCCTGAATCCCCAAAAAAAAAGAAAATCTCCAACTTCAAATTTATAGGCAAAGGGAATCATCCATCAGTAGAAATCATAAAAGAACTTCAAGTACATGTGCATAAACTGGGAATCATCCATCGCTATAAATTATAACACAAGTGCACATAACATATAGAGAAGCATACAACAAACCAAGCCTACAAGTAAGAGTTCTTCAATGCCGACAAAATACAATCACAAAATGGCACTAGCAGCAAATTAACAGGGAATAAACAATCAGAACGAAAACAAATCCAGGGCGGAAAAAAAAAAAAAACAAACAGATGTACGCGAATTAAAATATGTATCAAAATTCAACAAACATAATTGCTAAGCAAACAAGAATAAAATGCACAAAAAAAAAAACTCACAACATACAACACAGGAACATACGGCCCAGAATGAAAAAAAACACCAAAAAAATGCGAGCATGAAAACCGGAATATAATCCTCAGGAAAAAAACACAGCTACTTCAAGGGCAACGAAGAAGGAAAAAAAGACAATAAATCAGAAAAGCGCTTACCAGTTCGAAGAATCTCGATCCGGAGAGCCTCAACGCCGAGAGGTTGAGAAACTAGCCGGAGCAAAATCCAAAAACCCTAAAGAGCGAGTAGACGGCAGGAGAGATTTAGAGAGAGAAACCGAGTGCTTGTTAAATATAAAAAAAAAAAAAACAGAAGGAAAGAGAGAGAAAAGGGAAGAAAATGTAAGGCAAGAGATGACTAAAACAAAGCAAACCAGGGAAGAGAGGGAAGGAAGAGGGGAGAGAGTGAGAGAAGGAGAAGCAGTGTGTGACTGTGTGTGAGAGAGGGCTTTGTTGGTGACAGCCTGTCGCCAGCGAATAAACCAAACACCAAAAAAAAAAAATGCCCCCAGAAAAAATTGCAGAAAATAATTTTTAAATGGCTTTTCGATTTTCAGTGAATCTCACGAACACACAGTAATACTACATACTAATACAAATACCGTATTTTTATTTTTGGAGTTTTGGTATTTTTATTCTCAAAAGTGGAAAATTAGGAATTTTAAAAAATTTAGGGAAAAGACAGGCTGTAAGCAGCTGGAGGCGAGAGGTTCGCATTTTGTTACAAGCCTAGTTGGCAGTGTGGCCGTGGCGAATTTCACGGTGAATGTTTTTTGTCTCTGATCTGTTCTTTACTTCTTTTCTTCCTTTTTTTTCTCCTTCTTCTGCTACTACTATTCAACTATTCTACTTCAGGATGAATTCTTATGTTTGACCTTAATATAAAATGAAAAATTACATAATGGATGATATTTTTATAAACTTCTTCAATACAGACCACTTTAGTTTTCATTTTCAACTTATTTTGCCTCTTAAATATAAAATTCAATAAAAAATAAACTAACGTCCAAACAACTTTCTGATTTATATTTTAAAATCAAACTTACAACATTTTGTTAGTGTAGTAACCGTTTTCTGGAACTAAAAATAGTTCAGTGACTAAATCCAAAACTTTGCACATCTATTTCAATTTGTCTCTAGTCAAAAAACACTTTCTGCAATTAATAGTAGTTAGGAAAAAGTTTTTTGGGAATATGTATTGAAATATCACGTCAAAAAATATCACTAAACAATCAAAAAGTGTAAATTTTGGTTAATGTAAAAAAAAAAGAATTTCAAAAATTATCACTAAACAACGGAAATGTGTCGATTTTGATCACTGTAAACTATTAATTTTAGAAGCTATTCCGTGATTTTAATGATCATTTTACAATGACTAAAATCGACACTTTTCTATTGTTTAGTGATTATTTTTGAAATTTTTTTTTTATAGTAACTAAAATTGACACTTCTCGATTATTTAGTGATAGTTTTTGTACATGATATTTCAATAAATATTCAAAAAAAACTTTTTCTAAACCACCATCTAAACAACTTTTTGCTAAAATAACATTCAAACAATTTTTTCATTTTTCACTAGGTTTTCCATTAAAGTACATTCCACTTCTAAGTCAAAAATAAAAACTAAGATGACGTCCAAACAAACACTATATATTTATAATTTTTATTATAAATCGAGAATGTTTTTTGATATCAAAATTTTAACAACTACATATGTTAACCTTTTTTTTCTGTACTTCCATCCTTTCATCAATCTGGTCGTTATTTGCGACAACCTTATTTTTCAAAAAAAGAAAATTTATTTAATTATTTACTGCAAACATGATTTCATAAACAAATCACAAAATCCCAATCACATAAAAAAAAAAAATGGTTTTCCTCATAACTACTTCATGAAATAGAACTTCCAACATAAGAACATTACAGTAAATACCTCATAAAATAAGATTTTCAATAGACATTCATGAGTACGAATTAAACTAGAAAATGATTGTTTTTTAAATTAGGTAGTTAACGGGTTTATCAATGTAACATAATTACAATATCCATCAGTACTCACCCGAGAGAAACCAAAAAAAAAAAACACACACACACACACACACACAATTCAGAATCCTCAAATCCATTAAACTTCTTTTTGCTTTTCACATCACTATATCTGTAATAATTATTAGGCTCTGTTTGGTTGAATTGAATTGGATCCAAGAATTGGAATTGGAGGCCTTCAATCCAATTCTTGTGTTTGGCTGATAAAAATAGAGGTATCGGAATTATAATTATAATTCAAGATGAGGCTCAATTCTTTATTTTCAATTCTTTTGTACGATCAAATAATTACAATTTGAACTCTAGGGACTTTAGAAAAAACGCGGGTCACATACGGGTAATTTTTCGGGTTATAAAGAAACGGGTCACTTTTGTGTTTAAGTTTTTTTTTTCTTTCTTCTTCTCCCTCCAGCGCTGTACAACGCTGCTTTTCCTTTTTATTTTTCGTTTCCCCCCTCCCCCCCTTTTCCTTTAAGCGCTGGAAAATTTTTTTTTTTTATACTTTTTATTAAATTAACATGTGTTTTTATTCATTGTGCAAACAAGGTGTACATCAATATAATAATTATTAATGAGATCTATACATTAAAATTAGTATGATTTTTTTTTTGACAAAAACTATCAAATGTATAACGATACCCGTAATTTATTAAAAATTAAGGGTATTAATTATGGTTAACAGTTTTTTATCAAATGTATAAATAATTTTTGAACTATACTTGAAATTTTTTTTTCACTAAAAATTATGTAAGATTTCAAGAAGTCGAAATATATATTATTCTATATATAATTATAAACTAAAATAAAAATAATTAATTAGTACCATGCATTAATGTTAATCTGTACATAAATGAATGGTCTTTACTTTCAACTATATAAAAAATTTCCACTAAACCCCCCCCCCCAAAAAAAAACTTAAGATTAAAAATTTATAAAATAATAAAAAGGAGAGGAACAAGGATGTTCTACATGTTACTTGTGAGAATTCCAATCATCACATTAATATTCCTTAAGTAATAATAATAATAAAAAAGGTTTCCACAAGTATGTAAGTATAAATTATAAAATTGATATATATATATATATATTAATCATACAACAAAAGTTCTAATATAAATGTACATAATAAATTTATTTGTTTTTATCTTATATATGTAAATAGTAATAAATTGCTTTGATATGTAAAATTAAATATTTATTTTTACTCAATGAAATAAAGTACTAAGTTATAGTTAGATAATAAAAAACTAATTCTAATTCTAGATTTTATAAATTTATAAGGATCCAAATACAAGAATTATTATTAAAACCTTAATTCTAGTCAATTCTTAAGCTCTTCCAAACAAAGAAATTATGATTGAATTGCAATCTTAATATCTCATTTTCAATTCAATAGTATTGTAATTGTAATTGAAATTCAATTACAATTCAATCTAACCAAACGGAGCCTTAATACAATTGATTTTGAAATTTTAGAAATAGACGAAAGACCGCTCCAAAAATAGAATTAAAGAACTAGAGATATAATGGTCTTAATTAGGCAAAGTATAAGTTATAACTAGGAGTAATGCATCTTGAAAGAAAAAAGAAATGGTAGCAATGCCTCAACTATATTCGTAAACAAGTTATCCTTGAGCCAAAAAAAAAATAGTAATAATAATAATAATAATTTTGATGTTTATCATCATAAATTCAAAGTAACTTTTATCATTATTTTAGGACAAAAGAAATACTTTGTTTTTGTCTTCAAGAAAAATTTGCTTAGGAAAATAAAGGCATGCTCTGATAATACGTCATTTCAACCAATCATTCTCTCATAGGCTTAATCTTATAACTTGTAATGCAATGGACCGATTGGAACTAAAACAGAAACGGAATCGAAAATATCGAAGCTTGAAACTGGAAAATTAGGGTTCGACGGAGCAGAGAGATTTGGGGATCGACTACTTTCTGATTAACCAAACAAAACTTAAACTATTCCATAATAATAATTTAGCCCCAACCAAGACTATATATAGTCTGGTAGTTGGCATATTTACATAGCAGCCCTTAACTTACTAAATTAAAGTAATTGAGTCCCTGGATTATGAGAATCCATGACATAACTCTTATTAAGTTTTGTAGTCAGTTTTGATGGGCTTTTTTTATTATTAGTATTTTGTACAGTAATGGGCTTATCCAACGTAGAGAATTTTCTATTTTTGTTTGAAATGGAACATGGAGAAATTTATTCGAGTCAAAATTCGAACTTCCCTCAATTTTTTTTAGCTTCCAAGTTCACATAAATCAATCTGTTAAGGGGATTAATTTTAATAGCTTCCGATAAATCAAGGCGTTTTTTGCAACCGGACTAAATGGTTGATAGAAATCTGTTTTGTTTTTCTATGTAAGTTTGCTACCAATTAGTTTGGGTCGCTTCTATCAACAGGAAAAAAAAAAAACAAAACAAAAACAAAAAGTGCAACTCATTCGGACTAAATGGTAATAAAACTATATAATAAAATTTTTAGTACACATTTTATAGAATGCTTATAGGCTATGGGAAGTACGTAAGTAGTAGTACTTCATTACAAACTCCAATAGATTATTGTAGTATTACAAAACACTCAATATGTAATCAAAATAATTAAAATGTAAAACATTGGCTCTCTTTATCACCCTTGCCTTTCAATGCAAACGTCTGCTATCAGAATAATGATCATCAACGGGAGGACCACATTAGCATAAACGATCAGAAACTTAATATCCAAATCTGTACTTCATCTGGTACTCATAAATTTCATCTTTACAGCCCTTACACGCATAACACAGGTTTTGATTGTTGTTCCCCCAATTCCCACAATCTTCGCCCGTCTCCTCCAAAAGATCCTTCACAATTCTGCGGCTTTTGACAACAGGCTTTCCACAGTCGGAAACCGCTGACAGAACTCGGCCCGTGCCATGCAATCTTTTACGGGTTCCCAACCATATTTGGCAACTATGTTGGTTTCCCACTTCATTTCGGCCGGGGATATCGCCGTGAGAAACCGTACGGACACCACTAATAGGCATATATAAAGTACATGATAGTGGTTCTTCCGAATCGCTATCCCGGCAGAGATAATTAAAATAGAAATCAGAACTACATTAGAACTTCTATAAATTAATAATGTTGGGACCATCAAAATTTATTAATTTAGAGAATTATTAATTAATCGATAAATTAAATAAATTATTATTTTAAGAATTTTTTATGAGAAAAAAAGAACCGTCACTAAATTACTTAATTTGTAATTGTCATTACATTCGTTAATAATAATTTTTTTTACTTTAAGAAATTTATTAATTTATAGTATTGTTGGGACCTATAAATATATTTTTATTAGAAGATTTTCTGAAACATTATTATCTTATCATTTTATCGATTTTGTTCACTTTTTGTACTGGTCCCAAGTTGGGACTGGAGAAAATTATTAATTACTACAAGTTATTAATTTATAGATTATTAATTTATTGACATTTTACTGTATAAGAGTTCTGAAGGCTACCGTGTTATGTTAGATTTTTTGAGAGGGGCAAAAAAAGAAAAAGAAAAAATAGAGACTCATCGTTAAAAGAAAATAGATTGTAGTTTGATAAAAAAAACTTCTAATATTTTTATTGATTGATGAAATATAATATCAACTAATGAGAAAATGTAGGCCTCTAACATGTTATATGAATCGACCATGTTTTCCCTATGGTACGGAAAACATACATTGTTGGTCGTATGTTCAAGGAAGTAACCCTGCAAAATTATCAAGGCTACAATTGTAAGCATTGTGCTTAACAACCCTGAAAACTCTGGGAGTAGTGATCATTATCCTTCCAGCTGATTGTTGTGTGCAAAAATAATAATAAATCAATATTTAATTATCGTACGTGCTTAATCCCTTCCAAGATGGGTATCTTATTTGCGGAATGAAAGCGAAGAGAAGCAAAATATATATGGGTGTTTTTATATTTTGCTCAATACCCTAATCTTTTTTATTTGTGGTTAGTTTGGATGCTGTGTAACAAATCTATATTATATTTTGCTCAATGCCCTAATCTTTTTTATTTGTGGTTAGTTCGTATACTGTGTGTAACAAATTTATATATATATATATGAGAATTATCTTTTGATTTTGGACGAACCTGTTTTGGTGTGTATATATATACATATATATATATATATAGATGTTTTTGGTGGTATATTTGAAGATCAATGAATTGGTAGTTTTAGGAATAATGCAGATGGTTTACACATTGATTGTAACCGGAGTACTCCTACACAAATAATGGACTAAAAACCAAAGGACACAATTAATTTTAATTGCCGGAAAATGACCACTAGAATTACTTTATGCTATTTGAAGAAATTGAAACGAGAATTGATAATGATCATAGTAATGGCAGTTTCATGTGCATTTCGACACTCACACTGTCACAAACCAAGACGGTGTATTACAAAAATTGCAATAATTTGAGACAACAATTGCACAAAGACTGCACAAACGTAAAATAATGATAATAATTTTTTTTTAAATGATGTTTAAACGCGCGTATTGTGGTACTCAAACATTAAAATTTACATTATTAACATAATTATAAAAATGTTACTTATTGGGAACAACAAATTGCATCACTTTTAACAATCACTTGTACATTATTCATATATTGAACTTAAATATTTTTTTGGGGGAACAAACTCATTTCCTTATAGACAGATAATTCAGTGAAGAAATGGAAAAATCACTATGTCTTTTAAATGTACTTTTTTTTTTCACACTTAATCAGAACGGGACGTATGTATATGATTCTCTTTTCATATTCTGAAACCTCTCATGGCGATATCTCCTACCAAACATAGGAATGGATTCTGTCACCGGATTTCGGATGTGAAAGCATGTTGTCAAAAGCCGCGACCGCGAAACCGTCATTGAAGATTGGCGGAATTGGAGGAACCCTAATCAGATGCACTTTATAAATATAATAATACGAGATGGAATACAGATTTGGATATAAATTTTTGATCGAATCAGCTAATGTTGTCCTCGTGTTGATAACCATTATTATGATAAGAGACGCTTGCATTGAAAGGCAAGAGTGAATAAAAATGAGCTGTATAATTATTAGTGTTTATGCTTATTCACGTAATGGAACTTGTAAGAAATTTATAGGGGAGTCACTCACTGAAAATGTGTGCTAAAAATTTTACTATATAATATATGTGCAGTCCGAGTGACTTGTCATTTTTGTCATTTTAGTTTTATTTAGAAATTTCAATACTCAATTTGGATCATTTTTTTGTGAATAAAAAGGGAGTATTAATTTCTTTCTTTTTGAACATACACAAACTTATTGGCAACAAGAATCCAACAATCGTTTACAATATTGTAATATTGTGGGTATAATAGGATTCCATGTCAGTATTTTAACATATTATATTTTTATTACACTTTCTTCTATATTGGTTTTATACTGTAAAAGTCTAATCTAATTAATATACTTTTAAATGATCATGGATCTACATTTGAGCTATCCATTGATTTTTTTTAAGTCATTTCGGAAAAAAAAAAAATTCTAATGTACATTAATTGGATGATGGCCCACTCAACTATGTATTCAATCGTGTAAGAAACTTTACACCATCACAATTTCTTACAGTTCATATAATGGTGATAAGTGTAATAAAATTGTAATTTACTTTTTATTAACCACTACTAAAGATGCTTTTTTATTCTAGCGACAACCATTATAATCCTATGTTAAATTTAATTTCCGATTCCAAATCAAAGTTGCATATACCATTTAGTCCGGTTACAAAAACGATTTGATTCATTAAAAACTATTAATAACAATTTGAACTTGGAAGCTGGAACTAGAAAAGTTCAATTGATGGAATTTCGGCTCGAATAAGTTTCTATAGGTACGTTAGATAAGCCCATCAAAATTGTTTACAAAACTAAAAAGGTACATAGGAGATTAAACCCGTGAAAGAGTGATCACTCGAAATGACATATAATAGGTGCACGCACTCATTTCGTCAAGTAAATTAATTCGCTCAATAGTTTAACAGTTTTATTTTTAAAATCGAATACTTTTCTTAAAAACATGTGGTAAATCAAATTTTAATGATATTGACAGTATATTATGCCAAAAATATTTCAAAAATTAAATTAGTAACAAACATACAGTACTATATCTTTCTACTCCTTTTGTCAAAGAAATATATTTTATTTATAAAATAAACATTAAAATTGCAGGGCGAGACATGAGAATATAAGATTTCCAAAATCTATAGTTGCACTTCAAGAGTACAAATGTCATCCACGCTTTTACAGTTTGTTCGCTCAATTAATATGATTTCCACAGATAAATAGTCCACTAGACATCAGTCACAACTTGTGAGTAACTTTAGCTATGCTAACTAGTGAGTTTTTTGTGCTTGCTTATTTGTTTTGATCGTGTTGGATTAGATCCATGTACCGTAGAGACCTTCATATTAGATTATCGAGAACTATACGAAAGCGAAAACATATCTTAAATCCGACGTGGCAAGAGCATCAATCGGGGTTTGGTCTTCCAGATGATTCCGTTTAGTCCTTGCGGGAACCTCTGACAAATGGAGAGTCGGAGATTTGGCATGATGGCTCATCCGAGAACCACAACCAATATATAATAGGGTTTCCGTTCCACCTATCACACAATCAAAAACTGGATTTTAGTGTTTCTACACAATACTGGGCCACACTTTAATTTATTGTCATAAGTCCAAACTTAAGTATATTTAATTAGATCTTTTTAATTGGGCTAGTACTTTAAGATAACTTAAAACAGACAATTATATCTATATCAGGTCCGGCAAAATTAATCGGAATTTACAGAAAATAACTGGAAAATAGAAAAATAAAATTAAGGAAATAAACTTTTTTGATATTTTCTTCACACCGTCCAAATAAAAAGAAACACATACAAATAGAATGATTCCAACTCACTCTAACGGAATCGTAACATCTGGAGCTGGAATTACCATTCTTGCAGAGGAATCCACCGTTAAACTCTTCATCGACACAGTAATCATTGGTAATTAATGCAATTTTATTTTAATAATTAGACTAGGCCAATCTGTAAATAACTTAAACTTTAAGTAGTGAATTCTACTATCCCATAAGTTTACCCAAATAGCAATTGGACCCCTGAATTGTTGACGATCATGACAATATATCCCTTTTACCCTATTAAAGCAGAATACAGGATGTTGATGTGGCAACTTCTTATTAAAAAATTTTGGCTCCAAATGCACCATATTACATTAACCATTCTGCCACGTGTCATCTATTTTTAAAAAGAAAAAAAAAATTTCTTATCCAGAGAAACAAAAGTTACTTTACAAAAATAACTATACTATTTTAACTCCTAACACTTATCATTTATCAATTAAATTAAGATAGCATTTAAATTTGCCCATAAACTTATCCCCTTCATTACTCCACATTCTTTTGTATGATTTATGTATCGTTGTACTTTTCAATATTTTTTTCTCCTTTTGCAGATGATTTTTTTATTTTTATTTTTATTTTTGGCTAAAAAGGAAAAAAAAACAAATGTGTAACTATTTTATTTTTTCCAAATCAAGAATTCATTTATTTATTAACACAAAATTAAAGTAGAGGGGGTACCCGGACATCTGCCCGAACTAAGCATCTAGTTAGTGTATTAAGTTCACATAAATCTTACAGATCGCTTATGACATTCATTAACTGCGTGAAGCTCTATTTTTGACGCAATGATTTGGCAAAAAAATGGGTTTAACTGGTTTTGTTAGAATCATTCTTTTGGCCGGTTTGCTTTCGCTGGGGAGTTTAATGCTTGAAGATGCAGATGCTTCATTGATTGAGGACTTATGCAACAAAACTAGTGACGATTTTCTGTTTTGTATGGGATGTTTAAAGAAGAAGTCGGAACAACAATCTGAGATCAAAGAATTAGGTGGTAAAACAGTATCATGTGTTCAGCATTCAACATCAGTTGCTAACGAATCCATGGTGGCGTTTGCGTGCAACTCTTCAGGCAATTTTCAGAAAGGGGCAGAGTATTGTGTGACGAAACTTGAATCCGCGCAAATAGATTTTAAGACGGCACTCAAACATTGGTCATACTCCGTAAGAAGGAAACATTAGATTCCATTAACTATGGTGCTGACAATTACTATGATTGTAGTATGGGATTGATAGATGCTCCTCGAGGACTAAATTTGCAATTAAATTGTATTATAGCTCATATCGCTGTTGCCCAAACAATCATTTCCGGTATTAATATGTAATATTGTAACAACGACACAAAGTGCTGCCTAGCGCCTATCATATATAAATCCTGTCTAGAGTAATTTTTGTATTCCCATTTTATAATCTTTTTTGTTAAAAAAAAAAAACTTCAGTAAAATTTATATCCTACTATATTAGAAACAAAAACCTCCCTTTCAAACACTTCATATGATTGCCACGTGGCATGTAAAAAATACTAAATTGACCTTTTGTCTAACCATAACTAAATTACTAAATCTCCCTTTGCACTTTACGTGACACGTTTTTTTTTTTAAATTTTTTCTTTATGTTTCATTCAACTAGAGTGGTTTTTTAAATTGAATTGATCAATTAGGTTTTTTGTTACAAAGTGTCAATTTTGTTTTAAGCGTATACCCTTTGGATGAAGCTTATTACAAAGCTATTAAAAATCTCCAAAACTAAGTATTGATTTGGCACGACCAATGGAGAACATCAATAAATCATCTTACTAATATTTAAATTTATTAGAATACTTTTATATTTTATCTAACATTTACTTCAACACATATATTCGATTAAGCTATTTATATTTAATAAGTAACACTTATAAAACATTTCTAAAACATACATGGCGAAATACAATTTATTTATTTTTTTGCGAAATACAAATATTTCTATGATCACACTTATAAAACATTTCTAAAATATATCGCTCCAAATACAAAATTTTATTTTTTTCAAATATAAACATTTCTAAGATCTACAGATAGACTGGGCCTGGGTCGCGCATATATATATATAATTTTAAAAGAAATCAGAGACGATATACGAAGGAATCGATGTTATACTATATTTAGTTAGTATGAAAAAAAAAAGAGTTTGAAAATGTGGTATTTTTGTAAGTTCTGCTCTCTTATCAAAAAATATATATATGTGTGTCTAGAAAACCAAATTTGACAAAAGTTACAAAAAAAAAAGAAGAAAATTTAGAAATTTCGATTCTAAGATCTAGTAAAAAAAATCAAATTCCACTGAAATGATGACCGAAGAGATCGATTTCAATTTTTTGAGCAATTTTTTTTTTCAAAACTAATCTGTTCTCGCAAGAAATAATAAAAGCAAAAATTAAATCAAAAAATACTTTACTGAACTAAAAAGTTCAAGCACTCAATCTATATATCCTATAAAAACAATAGTCCAAGCTAAAAAAAAAAAAAATAATGTGTTGCACTCTTATGCTTTTTTTTCCCGCCCATAAAAAAACTACGTCATTTTATTAAAAAAGAAGAAAAAAAAAAGAAAAAGAAAAAAAGCGTCATTGATCAGAATTAAATTATCACACAATTAGTGTGCCTAATTGATATTATTCCATTTTGAAAGATAAAATACAAAATCATTCATTCTTATCATTTTGAATTGTGCTATTGAATGATATTTTTGACCAAATAAAATATATTAAATGCTAGGAATCATGTTATTAATGTGCATTGATATTGATTGATACTCCATAACCAAAAAAAAAAAAAAAGACGCTACATTAAAATTTCATAATCAACAATTAAAAAGGACTACCCTATTGTAACCAAAAAAAAAAAAAAAAACTATCCTATATTATAATTCTTCCTGCATAACTCACCATATTCTATAAAATACTTCCAAATTTAAGAATATTACACTCATATCTTAGCCTTAATTTTCTGTCTCAAAAACTACTATGAGTAAGTATATACACCTCACTTTGGAACATTATTCGCTACGACATCAACCAAATCAATCAATATACTCTATTAAAAGAGAAGTCCAAGAGAATAAAAATGCTCAGGTGTCACGTTATGGTTAAAAGTTTTCCCTCCAAAACACCTTAAGTGAAAACTATTTCGTATCGCTTAAAAAGAATTTTAACACCATATACAAAAAAACATATTCATGTTATAAATGTATATAAAAATTAGATAATTCTATTGTCAGATAGAAAAATATTAATTATGTATTGTATTCTAATTCAACATTTTATTTCAAAAAAAAAATCGATGCCTATGGTTGAAAAAATTGTTGAAATTTCAAGGGTAAAATCACGAAAAAATCCAAACAAAATATATTTTTTACATTCAAATTGAATCATTCTAATGCCAACCTTTTAAAAAAAAAATTAAAATTCCACGGGTAAAATTATGAGAAAAATTCAAGTAAAATATTCTTTTTATATTTAAGTTCAAAGAAATTAATAATAACCACTTAATTTTTACATCGTCTTTTGTAACCTTATTTTTTTTACTGTTCATTTATTCTTTGTATAATCCGTTTTTCTTTAGATTATATTTCATAATTAACTGTTAATTGAGTATGGTATTTTTCAAAAACTAATAATTATTCTAATAATGAATGTTAATATATTCCGTGCAATGCACAGGAGAGAACCTAGTAAACTAATAAACTATTAGCCCCAATTTCTGATGTTTTATTTATGAACCAAGTTGTACATTTGGGACAAATTTTTCCGTTAAAATATCACGAATTTGATAAATGAAATTAATTTGAGTTCAGATTGATGATGTTGGGACGACAATTTTATAATGTCTCTACCCTCTTGGGAGTAAGGTTTTCTTAAAGCCGAAAACACCAATATTTATGGCTCTCAATTTTAAAATAGCTTTAGGAAATCCTGATTTGACCCTGGCTTAATCCAATTTTGACCGGTTTTTTCATTTCACGGTATTAGCAGAAAAAAAAAGGTTTCCAGTTTGTGTAGGTATGTGCTGAGAGAATTTCCGAGCAACGTTTCCATCGACCACTTTCCGGTAATGTTTAATTTTAGGCCAGCTGGAGGCTGGTGGAAGAGGTTCCAGCCCTTTTCAGGATGATGATGAAGCCAATGTTGGAACTCTCACCACCGCCATAACCACTCTAATAGCCACCGTAACAAATATTTCTGCCCGCCTGCCTGGATGTAATCGCGTCCGCCGTCAACTGTCTAGTAGATGCTGCCTGTGGAAAAACTGCGAATGGTGGCACTTAACAACGGCAAGAATGTAGATGCTGCCTGTGGAAATTTTGAGAATTCTGAACATTATGGGCTTCTCCCTCTTCCAAATTCTTTACTTTGACCTGGGCTGACTTTTTTTTTCATTCCTTCCCTATGTATAGTCAATTCTGGAATGGAAACAAATTGATGATAGTACTTACCAAATTGTGAATGATGAAATGATAAACAAACCACATTGAGTTGTGTTGACTTTTCTCCATTCCCTCTTCTACACTTATAACAGTACTTGCACGAAAAGAATTACTATTTTTAGCGGATATTTTTGTCGTCACAATATCATGATTCTATCATAATTCGGCTCTCAATATTTTGTAAACTTAACATGTGTAAACCGAATTTGATATTGTTTTCACTTTTCAATCTTGTTGCTTTTAACATAGAAAGCTTGATCAATGATCAAGGACTGATTTATTGGAATTAGCTTTCTTTTTCTTAAGATAACTTCGTTAGTTCGGGATTGGATTACGTAAGATCAAAACTAATACTATCACTGCATTGGAAATACGAATAATTCAATAATTCTTTAGGGGGGTGATTTGGGGGGCACGAAATTCAATCCTCATTTCTGTTTTTTCCCCACTCACCTTTAAAATGTCTATTCCCTTTCTCACACACTCAACTGCAAAGGCAAGCCAAAAAAAGTCTGGTGGTAATTTGTTTGTGGATAAATTCCCATTTGAAGGCATAACAAATGAATATGCATAGTCTGTGATTTTATACGTCATGTTATATTATTTGCTCTTCGATATTAAACACTCAAATTTAGTCTCTTTTAGATCATTCTCTACTCTTTAGAATTGAGAGCCACCCCAATTCATCTCGAATAGTAAAAAAATTTTGTTCCAACCTATGTACTGTATACATCATCATCTTGGATATGATTATGGGTAGTTAATTTCCATCATTTTGTGAAAGGAAAGAAAAGCTAACTAAAAGTCTTTTTATATATATACACTGAGGAAGTCGAAATTTAGATACAAAAACAACTCATCAAGGGTGAAAGCTAACTAAAAGATAGACTTGAAAATATTTTGAACGGCCACAGTAAATTATTATGTGGATAATGACAGTAGGACTTTGAGAATATATTTACTGTCTCTGTCCACTCTGTGATATGTGAAAATCCAGCCAGAAGAAGCCTAGAAGACCGAAAACAGGAGGAGAAGCTATTCAATTGGGCACGTCTGACCATCTGAATCACAAAATGATATTTTTCTCGCACTAACAATTCTGTTGTTTCATATACAACCGTCGCTGGTTCCAGGCTTCCAGCGTCCACAGACCAAACAAGAAAATGATTCTTAATTAGTACCAACTCTTCACGGTGTAATTAATTATGAGGGTATATCATTTTTGTTGGGATACTTTTGGTTTTTGAGACTTCTTACACAGCCCCGAATTTAGATTAATTATGATGGTATATTTCAACCGCGACTATAATGCTAGATATAAAAAGAAAACGAAATGAAAATACTTGTTGTATAGTTTATATATTATATTTTGTTTTCGGGATAATGTCATATGTTCATATACTTAATAGTACATAATTTATCATGTCCTTTACAAAATAAGAAGATTGTCCATCGTTTAACTATTTTAAATATTTAAGAGTAAATTCTTATTACCCCCAAACTTGTTAAGGTAATGCAGGAATACTACCACTTTTATTATGCTATACTCCTAAGTCCTAATTCCTAAGTTTCAAATTCGCACAAAAGTTCATATACTTAACTGAAATAAACAAGGTGTTTAAAACGATAACACACAATTTCTTATGGGGCAACAGTAAATATAAAGGACTTGGAGTACGTAGTTGAATTTGCAGCGGAGTGACAGCTGTGGACAATGGCAATACAGGAGGCAGAAGGCAATCTATTTACGTGGGTCCAGCAAATATTTTCTCGTCCCCCAATCGGGGGCCCAGGTTTGATTATCAATTTATTAAGGCTTTGTTTGTTTTCTTTTTTTATAGTTTTTTCAGAATTATTAATTAATAACTGTCCCATCTTGGTATACTTTTTTATATTTTCAATACATCTTTTTACACTTCCAATACAAAAAACACTTAAAAACACACACTGAAAAAACGAAACAAACATACCCTAAGTTTTTCTGTTTTCTTTAATTTTATTAGATGAGTATAATTTCGTGGAATGTACAAGGGGCAGGTTCGCCGAAATTCAGACCTGCTGTCAAAAATTTAATTAAAAAATATAAACCTGAGGTGTTGGTAATACTGGAACCTCGTATTAGTGGGGAGGATGCTAGGACAGCGATAAGGAGGTTGGGGTTCAGCAACTCGTATGTGGAGTAGGCAATCGGCTTTGCAGGAGGTATCTGGGTACTCTGAAATGAGAAATGTATAAAATTGGATATACTGTTTTCGGCTAGACAGTGTGTGCATTTTAGATGGGAGCTGGGAACGAATGGAGGATTATGCACAGCAGTATACGCCTCACCGGCTGCTCAAGTTAGAACAGTATTATGGCAGGACCTACTTGGCTTGAAAAATTAAGTATTGGAGCCATGGGAAGTGTTAGGCGATTTGAATGTATACCTAAGTGCCGAGGAAAAGATAGGGGGTGCCTCAGTCAACACAGCAAAATGCCGGGAGCTGAATGAGTTCCTTCATGGTAACAGTCTTATAGATATGGGGTTTAATGGTTTGAAGTTTACTTGGAAAAAGGCAAAAACAATAATCTTCAGGAAAGGTTGGATAGGGCCTTATGCAACCCAGAGTGGAGGCTATGTTTCCCGGGGAGTTCACTGAATCACTTATGCAGAGTGAAATTTGATCATCGTCCGATTCAGTTGAAACTTTATCAAAATCTGACACCATCTTTGGAGGAGAGGCCGTTTCGGTTCCAAGCATGCTGGTTAACAGACTCAGATTTTGAGTAGTTTATCAGGACAACGTGGAGGGAGAATCTGGCTATAGTGAGGCAGAAGAGGATCTCATGTGTAAACTGATTAACTGGAACAAGAAAATACTTGGAAATATCTTTGAAAGGAAGAAAAGGCTCATGAATGAACTGGACAGGTTAGACAAAAAAATTGAGGAAAGACCGTTGGAGTGGTTGTGTGCGCAGGGAGACGCGGATCATGAGAAATTGAAGTAAACCTTAATTCAGGAGGAAATTCTATGCTTCCAGAAGTCGAGAACTAAATAACTGTAATTCGGCGATAGAGATACTAGGTACTTCCACCTATCTACTCTGACCAAAAGGAGACGTGGAAAAATAGAAAGACTGAGAGATGACACCGGCGAATGGGTTCAGAATCAGGCCCAACTGAAAAACATGGCTGTAGATTTTTACAAGAAACTGTTTACGAGAGACGAGGGACAGGGGGGCCAACAGTGTTTTTCAAATACTGCCTTATAAGGCAGTATTTGAAAAGGGGCCTTATAAGGCCCCGGGTCCGGATGGTTGGAGTCCGATTTTTTCCAATCTCAGTGGGCTACTATCAGGCAAAGTGTGACTGAGTTTGTAATCAAATGCTTTCAAGAAGGAAGGGTACCAGAGAAGTTTAATAAAACCCTACTGGTGCTTATACCCAAGATCAAACAGCCGACCTATTTGACATATCTCCGTCCTATCAGTCTTTGTAACGTAATCTACAAGGTAGTTACGAAGCTGTTGGCTAACAGGCTAAGGCCACTGATGGGGAGTCTTATAAGGAATAAGCAAACAAGTTTCGTCCCGGGCCGTAAGCTGGTGGACAATGCGTTATTGTTCAGGAAGTCGTGCACTCAATGAGAATGAAGAAAGGAAAGAAGTGTTGGATGGCAGTCAAGGTTGACCTGGAGAAAGCCTATGATAGGCTGGACTGGGGATTTATAAGGAAGGTTTTAGGGGCTGTTGGCCTACCTACACATCTAATCAGTTTGATCATGCATTGCATCTCTACAACCTCCATGAAAATCATTTGGAATGGAGGCATGTATGAAATTTAGACATCTTCAAGAAGAATTAGACAGGGAGACTCTCTTTCTCCTTATTTATATGTGCTTTGTATGGAAGTTTTATCTCATAGTATTTCATTTGCAGTAGATAGCAAACAGTGACAGGGTATCATGATAGGTAAAGGACCCGTAATTTCACACTTATTTTTTGCAGATGACTTGTTTTTTTCCAGAAGTATCAATTGAGCAAGTGCTTGTAATGCAAAAGGTGTTGTCTGAGTTTTGCAGGGTTTCAGGGGAGAAGGTCAATTCTGAAAAAACAAAGGTGTTCTTTTTCGGGCAACACTCCAACAAGGTTGAGGAAGGCCATCAGGGAAAAATTCGGATATGGGGAGACGACGAATCTTGGAAAGTACTTGGGATCACCTATCATACACGGAAGGATTACGAAATCCACATATAACGATTTGGTGGAAAAAGTTAGAGCGAAGCTATTCAGTTGGAAGGCCAATCAACTATCTCTAGCGGGACGGATGACACTAGCACAAACATGTCTACAGACGATTCCAATGTTTTCAGATGCAATCAACTAGGCTCCTGATGCATATTTGTGATGAGGTGGACAAACTTATAAGAAACTTTGTGTGGGGGTCAACAACGGACAAAAAGAAGACGTACTTAGTGAATTGTGATACAATTTGTTGTTCCAAAGAGAGAGGGGGACTGGGATTACGAAAAGCCAGGGAAACAATTATTGCGTTCTTAATGAAGATAGGCTGGGAGCTAGTGTGCAAGGAGGATGAACTTTGGGTACAAGTTCTGAGAGCCAAGTACTGCAAGCAAGAGCATGGTAGTCTACGCTTAAAAAGGAGAAGAAATGCATCCCCCACCTGGAAAGGCGTGTTCGATGTGTTCCATTTTGTGCAAATGGGCCTCACTTGGAATATTGGAAACGGTAGAAGGGTTCGATTCTAGGAAGATAACTGGATAAAGGGTGTGGGAAGACTAGGCTGCCAGGTGGTTAATCCGATCCCGAAGGAGTGGAAGTTGAGGCCGGTGATTGATTTTGTTACTGCAAATGGGAGTTGGGATGTTGCGCGGTTGGAACCATACTTGAGCAGGGAGTTGGTGGACAAAGTGCAAAGCATGCCTCCTCCCATGGAATCACTGGGAAGGGATACACCGACATGGATGTTTAATAAAAAAGGTAAATTCTCCATTAAGTCGGCGTACAATTTGGTATTTGCTGAATCCGTTTTACAGGTTGACAGGGACTGGAATAGAGTATGGCGGTGAAAGGGACCCCAGAGGATAAAAATGTTTTTGTGACGAGCACTCCATGGAAGGCTTCCTAGAAACGAGTTATGCAAATGAAGGGGGACTGTGTTGTCGGAGATCTATGGTCAGAGAGTCTGGTGGCTGGTGGTCAGGAGTCAACATTGCATGTGCTGCGGGATTGCCCTATGGTCAGAGAGTCTGGTGGCTGTTGATTCCACCCGGCAGGAGGCAACACTTTTTTCAACAAGATTTGAAAGAATGGCTGAGGAACAACATGCAGAATGATGATTTAAATTGGCATGCGAATTTTGGTGTCACCTGTTGGCTACTTGAGCAGAAGGAATGACAGTATTTTTAATGGGAGAGTGACAAATTCGGCTGGCGTTGTTAGGGCTTCGGTACGCAAATCAGAAGAGATCAAGAGAGCCAGAGGATGCTTAAATGGCATGGGAGATCTAGAAACAGAAAGGAGGAGCAAGGCTGGGTTAAACCTCCAAGTTCTTGGTGCAAAATGAACTGCGGCGGGGCTGTTTGTACGGCAACTGGGCAAGCAGCAATAGGGGGTATTCTTAGGGATGAAACGGGACATTTTTTGGTGGCTTTTAACAAGAATGAAGGCCAATGCTCCATAGAAATAACAGAACTCCGGGCCATACTTCTCAGAATGCAGGTGGCAAGGAACAAAGGGTGCACTAAGTTGTTGGTAGAGTCCAACTCCATATTTGCGATCGAATTGGTGAATCGCATAAGGGAGCTATCAACCATGCCCCTTGACCCAGAATTCAGGGGCATCTTTGCTCTTTTGAGAGTAGATTAGGAGGTGAAATTCGTATACACGATTAGAGAGAATAATATATGTGCGGATATACTCGCCAAGCAAGCTTTGAATGTAAATAGGGGGATATATTTTTTTGATTCGCCCCATGTTTTATATCTCTGTTATTAAATTTAGAAGTAGAGATGCCCTCTGCTATGTAATTTTGCGTAACCTTAGCTATTAGGCTAAGTTTGTTAACCAAAAAAAAAAAAAGTTAGAGGATAATAAGAAGCTACCATTTTTCTTGAAAAAAAAGGGTACCATTTTTCCAAAATAAATTTTCTCAAAATATTACTTACATATACCTACAAGTCAAGTTGGATGCTAAATATAAATAAAGTAATAATTTTTAGTTCATGAAAAAGAGCGTATTGGTAAAAATTTATCAAAGAAAAAAATAAAAGAGAATATTTTGCACCGGAATCTGCGACCGATAAAACCCTCTGTATAAGACGCCCCTATATATAGATGCGCATTTGGGCTGGGAGCCATAAAATACACACATTAATCGTTACCCTAAAATTCACATCCTTTCTGTAAACTTTCTGCTGAGCTCACGCCACCGGCTAACAATGGCGCCAAGACGACGGCCAATTTGGACTTTCATGGTATGCTGTAGAAAGCTTCCTCCTGCCTTCGAGAGGTTCTTCAGAATCAAAGGGATCGGTTCGTCCATGTGCGGGAAAATTTTTTTCGTATCTCCTGATTTTGTTCGATTTGCGGATTATAGATGTGGTTTGGGAAGTCCGTCCCTCTTGGTAGGTTTGCTAATTGCCTGTATTCTAATACTACTTCATTCACCGCAGACAATGTAACTGATGGAAAGGAATTAAACTAAACTGAAACTATGAACTGCTCATTGACATTACTAATAAGTGTAGATGCTGGTACTTTAGGCTGCTTTTGAATTCCTTAATTGCTTGAAGTTCATAGGATCAAAAACTGATTATTTAGGTGATTCTGGTCTTGAACTGCATGTTGTTGGTTTATAATGGTAGACAACAGCAGCTCTCTGTACATCCTTAAACTGATATGAATTTGCCGCCTTACTGATATTACTTTTGTGGTTGTTATCAAATTCATAGTTCATTTTTTTTTTGGTTCTCGTTGTTTTATGTTCTGTTCTAATGCTTTTCTATAGGATATGCTGAAAGCCTGAAAGAGACGTATATTTGACTCCAGGTATTATATTCCGAAGTAAAAAAATTCATAGAAAAGAACGATTGACGATCACATCTTTATCGAACTGATACTATCAATGTCAAACAAACCTTGTTTGGGAAAGATCTTACTGAAGTCCTACTCCCATTCATCAATACCCAGCTAGATTAGTATTTTTAGTATTTCACTATTTCTTGAGTTCCCTTTACTTTTCGCCTTGTTCTTTTTCTGTTTGGCTTTGAGTTCGTATGACCCGATTTCTTTGAACTACTATTATAACTCGATTTTCATTTCTCGGCTTTTGAAGGTCAACACAAAGAATCCAAAACTTGAGGCCAGCTCATTGATAGAGCCCTCAACAAGCTTTTGAGGATGATGGAGGATGTTGAAGATCTTGACAAGTTCTTGAATCAATTTGGTATTGAAATCCTTCTAAAGTTGTTTTTTTACGGGTGGGGTTTTTATTTTTTTTTCTTGCTTTTGGGATGTATCTGATATATACTTTTTTTTTTCTGTTGTTCTTCCGTGTTTCTATTGTTAGCTACCTGTCCTTCGGCGAATGATTCCATGGGTCATCTCAGACAAATGGTCGAGAATGAAGTCTAATGGGTCTCACACCCACAAATTTTGCCTTGAAGATCTTGCCATGGAGATGGTTAACAACGTGAAGGAACTGACCAGGCTTTCCTATTTTAAGCAAAGAATCGTGCTCAGGCGTGATGGTAAAGATTTGAAGGATCTTGAAACCTGGGACGTGTTTTCTACTAACGCTCTCGCAAAACTTTGGTAAGCTTTTCTGTTTTTTAAACATGTATGATGTTTAATTTTATTAGAGATTTACTTTTTAACTATGCCCTTTTGATAATATTTGATCTCTGTGTTCGATTTAATTCATATGAATGTTTGGGCGAAGAGAAAATTGGATTTCTACGGTTTGTGTATATGGTTGCCTATGGATTTTGTGTGTGGACGTTAATGGTATACTATCGTCTTCTTCTGCATTTTGTACGGCTTTGAGAACTGCTTCAGTAGCCATTTTCCATGGAGTGGCGGCCGGAATATTCCTTGTTTCCAGTCTGTTTTGGACTTTAATTTGATTGCCATAAACGTTGAAAAATGGTGTCAGAAACCTGGATTTTTGCTTTCTTTTGTTTTTAACCAACAACATTTCATTTTACTTTCTTTTACTTTTGGTGGTAAACATTTTGCACAAGTGTACGATTTTGGAAATGGAAAAAGTTTGTGTCATACTAGCTAGAAATATTTAACTTGGATTTGGTTAACATTTTGTTGCTTAACATGATGTACAAACTATACAAAGGTGATTTAATCATATGTATATTAACATGTGTATTATATTTCCAACTTCATTTTACTTACTTCCAGACGTTATGATGCTCTTTGATTTATACATTTTCATTACTGACTTTTTCTCCCTCTCTTTTTTTTTTTTTTGTTTTTTTTGGTTCTGTTGTTTTATTAGATGTCCAGAGATCACCCCAGGAGGAGGAGGAAGTACGCATAGAGTTAGTCCTTTTGTTGAAGACGGCATATGTTTTGATCCGTCTGTTTTAGGGGTTTTGTGGCCTAATGAGTGTAATTGGGGACGTTGTTTTTGGAAATTAGACGAAGATTATGACCAAGAACCATATTATAAACGCAGGAGTCTCTTATGTAACTAGCAAATTTGTTTCAGTTTTGTGTGTTCTTTTTTTAACCTTTGTAGTGCCAACGCTGAATCGTTTCTTGGTCGTTAGTATTGTTTCCACTTTTATTTTAATTTCTTTTAATTCGTTTTGTCTAATATGCTATTTTTGAAAGTTGGCTCAATTCATCTTGAAAAGTAAAATTATGTAATTGTTCCAGCCATATCCACTTTTGGCCTAATTAGCTTTAACTCTTTCACACAGATGCTTGGATTAACCTAGGACTAATTAATTATTAGCACAAATGAAACCATTTTAGAATGATACCCACAGTAAAAGATTGTATCATTTATTTATGGAATTCACTGATACGTAAAGCTACTCCATCATTTAGTACTGTTCAACAATTTCAATTTGAACTTGGCAACTCTAGCTAGTTGAGGGATTGCCAGATTTCCCTACCGGCCCACCGGACGATCCCTGATGATTGGAGTTTGGGCGGCCAAAAGTTTTGGCAACTTGGCTGGAATATTTGGTCCGTCAGTAATCCACATGCATGGCGGCTGTCATGGAGAACGTTATAGGCGACTACAAATTACGTAATTATGGAAACCTTGCCATGCATTAAGCTATCTACATGTTAAATTCATTTTTTCCTCAATAAATACAGAGTAAGTAAGATGGTCGTTCCACACATTTTGGGTCCACCGGAAGCAGAAAGTGAAGAAGATCCAAAAAAATATCTTCTGCACTTTTTCTTCACATATTTTCCTCACTACTCTCTTATGATCTTGTGCGGTGGCAGAGCTAGAAAATCTAAATAGGGGGTGCGGAATTTAGACAAACCTACTAATGAATTAGAAAATTAATGTAGAGGGTGTGAAAATTATAAATATGTAAATTTTTATTAAAAAATTTAGGTCATCTCTAGTAATTATAAAAACTTGAGCAGGTGCGACCTCACCCCTCCGCCCCTCTAGCTCCGCCACTGATCTTGTGAATTTGTAGGATTCTGGTTGTAATTGTAAATAATCAAGCTTCACATTATCTTATGTTAACTAATTGATGCAGCAATTTTGTAATAAGACCCAAGACAGTAATACTTTTACACTAACAATTTTTGTAGTAAATTATTTTTTGGGTGATCACCTTAATGAATCCTTTGTGGCGATAACTCATGGAGCCGTGATCAAACTTTACGTGGAATTTTGTATTTATTCGTTTATATTGAACAATAATTTCTGATAAAATAATTGTCCTGCATCGGTGTCGTGAGAGATTTTACATCAATATATAATATACATGGGTTACTCCCCTCATTACCAATTGGTTTTGAGGTGGAACCTTATGGGTTTCTATAATTTCGACAAAGGAGTATTAAGATTTATTACTAAGAATACATTAGCCTCTCCTCATATGTTAAAAATGAAAATAAAATAAAGGGGGAGAATGAGCCTTTTCATCCCAAGGTTTGAGCCACACCATCTAAAACATCCCAAAGTTTAAAAGCATGCCATTTTCATCCCAAACTTTTTAAAAATATGTAATATTAGGACATTTGTTAAATTTTTCAAGTTATTAATATTCAGTTTCTTTTCTCCCATTTTTTTAGTAAAAAAAGTTTCATGCTTGCGTTTGCTAAATTTGGTCCATGCCAAGCAAAAAAGTCGCATGTCCCTTCATCAATTACAACACTAATTTTTATAATGATGCTACATATTTAAAAAAATAAATGAAATAGGGCTTACATTCTAATTAGGACAGACACAAAACCTCTCATGATTGTTATCAATCTAGAAGGTGAATCTTGGAATTTTTTTTTCTTTTTCTAAGCAAGGGAAGAATGGATGATGTGAAGACCAAATTAGGTTTAGCTATTTTCTTATAAGGTGAGAGTTAGTGGAACGTGTTAAATGATTAAAAGAATTGGGGGAGGAGAAACAGAATAAAGTACCACTACTAATTAATTAAGTGGAGTTAAAAATTTAACGAATATCCTAATGTAATATGTTTTTAAAAAGTTTGGGATGTAAATGGCATGTTCTTAAATTTTGGGATGTTTTGGTTGGTGTGGCCCAAACTTTAGGATGAAAAGACCCATTTTTTCAAATAAAGGGTGTTATTTTGAATTTTGGAAGGCTGGAAATGGAAGAAGGGCACAAAAAGAAACCGAGAGATATTCCGATCCAAGATATTTGCGCGTGGGATCCGGATCCAAATGATAAGTGGAGAATCCACTGCGTATTGACACGTCATATAGGTAGACCCAGTTAGCAAACGTGGACCTAATCATGGACCCCACTATTTATTCCTCCCTTCTTCCTCACGAGACCTTCGTTGCCCCCTTCAGACTTCAGTTTCTCCTCTGAACAAACTCGAATCGGAAATTCATCAAAATTGCAAGGGAGAAATTTTTATTAGATTAAAACCCGGAAAATAAGAGGAAACTTTCAGTCCCATAAAACTTTCCTTAATTACAATTTGGAGATTTTAATTTTTTTTCCCTGGTGTATTAGCTCAAAAAATTTGTTTCTATTTTATTTATTTACTTTTTTTTTTTTAAGAAAAAAATTTCCACATTGAATGGTCATACGTAGATTTAGGACTTTTAGATCCGGAATTCTTTCTAGCTCGTCGGCTCTCTAAAATTGACAGAGACAATTAGATTTCCAATTTTTTTTTTTTTTGTAATTTAATTTAATTTAATTCATTCTTTTAGTTTTTGAATTTTGCAATACCGTGCATCGTTGGATGCGAATAAAATCGGAGGATTGGATTCTTTTGTGAGCTAATTCAGTCAGGTATGCCGCACCCTATAAAGATATTATTATTGCCTGAATTTTTTTTGATCGTTTGGTTTAATCCGACATCTGGGGTCCTGTTGAGTCTTTATGATAGAAAATTTGCATTCTTCTCACATATTTTGATGTTTTTTGCTGTGAATCTTCGGTTAATTTGGCAATGTGGGTTGTTTTCTGCTCAGGTTGTTTGATTTTTGGATCTCGGTTGTGTAAGATTTAATTGGAATTTCTCCAGCTGCAACAAGGGTCATCGGGATATATTTTGTTCATGCATTTGGCCTTTAATGGTAATAAAGGCGTTGGATGTGAAGGGCAAATTTGTATAGGGTGTTGAAACAAATTTGAAAGGTTGAAACTTTACATTTTTGTCTCGTCCTATGTTTCTGTTGATTGGTCTGATTTAAAGGGTAATATTAAGATTTTTACTGGGTGGAGTTTGTATATTGTTCGAGTTTTGGTATTTCGAGGCAATGTTGCCTAGTTTTAGGCCACAATTAAGCAGAACTGGCGCGAGATAGGTTGGGTTTTGGTTCAGGTTTTAGGAAGAGATTGTGCAGTTTCCTGTACAGAAGCAGGGGACTGCCAATCGGAATGGGTTGCATTTGCTCCAAAGGTGCTTCCACAAAACTGAAGCACCCTAAGGAGAAAGAATCAAAAAAGGCATCTTCCAAAAGATTTATTGCGTCGTCTAAAAGGGAGGAACTTGTAGTGGATGTTGACGGTGGTGCAAATGATGGAACTGCTCGGCTGATAACTACCGAGAACATTGAAAAGAGTGCAGGCTCAACTCCTCCTCTCGAAGAGGGGGAGAAAGCGGCGGTTGTTGTCAAAAAACCGGTTGAGCCTCATAAGGTTGGAAATGGTGAGATTATAAATGTAATGGATGGCGGACAGCCTCAGATATCTAGGTTGTTTAGCGTTCGAGATGGTGTTGATGGGGCACAAGCCGTAGCTGGATGGCCTTCTTGGCTTACAGCAGTGGCAGGGGAAGCTATAAAAGGCTGGTTACCTCGAAAGGCTGACTCATTTGAGAAGTTGGAGAAGGTATATCACTAAACCCTCCAGGTTGTCCCTTGTAGCTTCATACAGTGATAAACTTGATTTATTGGTTAGCTTAAATCATCCTCTGAAATTGCTGGACATTAATTTTGGTGAAGTTTAACATAATCTGATGATTCATAAGTGCATGAGGCACTCATATTCTGATCTAGTTTCTGGTTGAAAAAATGAAAATTGCTGTGTTTTTTTTTTGAACTGTATCATCAATAATCCTTTTCTAAGTTGTCATTTGTACTATCAGATTGCATTCTCCTGCCATTTCGTGTTCCTTTTTGAGTGCTTGTATCTTCGTTGAGTTTAGCAAACACTTACATATTCATGCAAATATTAGCTCTAGCATGTGGCAAGGCACTGTTGTCTCCAAAATACAGGATGCATGAAGCAATGTCCCTAGTTATCTCAATTGACTCAAGAGAATGGCTTTGAGCTTTACTGCCTTCGATCACTATTCTGGTCATGACAAGTTATAATTTTCTTGATGCAGATTGGTCAAGGGACATATAGCAGTGTCTACAGAGCTCGTGACCTTGAAACAGGAAAAATTGTTGCATTGAAGAAGGTGCGGTTTGTCAATATGGATCCAGAAAGTGTTCGATTTATGGCTAGGGAAATTCTTATTCTGCGAAGACTGGAGCATCCAAATATCATGAGGCTGGAAGGTTTAGTCACGTCGAGGGTCTCATGCAATTTGTACCTTGTGTTTGAGTATATGGAGCATGATCTAGCTGGTCTTGCTGCATCACCAAAGATTAAATTTACTGAAGCACAGGTTCGTTCCCTATTGTCTTTTGGCTTGCAATTATAGTATGATTCCATGAATTACCGAAATGATTCATTAGGCCCCCCTTTTCTCTGAAGGCCCAAACCAAATATTGAGCTGAAAATTTGGCAACCTTTAATCTTCTTTGCATCATTTGCCAACCGTTTCACTTGTAGCTGCATTTATTGGATCCAAATTAATTGATATAGTGTAGGAATTTGCCAGTTTCATATGGTTTACAGAGAAATCTGGATTGTTTGGATATTATCTACTTTTGTATGTTAGCCTCTTGTTTTGGCCTGTATTCACAAATCACCTACAAGTCTGACTGTTTAATCTTAAATTTCCGCTTGAGGTGATTCAAGCATTTTAGACTTTGTGGAATTTCTTCGTGTTTCTCATTTTGGATAACTTGTTAGCTTTTGTTTCTCACAGTGGATATTGTGTCATTGTTTGTCAGATTAAGTGCTACATGCAACAACTTCTTCGAGGACTAGAACACTGCCATAATCGCGGGGTTTTACACCGTGACATCAAAGGTTCAAATCTTCTAATTGACAACCATGGAAACCTGAAGATTGGTGATTTTGGTCTGGCCACATTTTATCGTGCCAATCAAAGGCAGCCTTTGACAAGTCGTGTTGTTACTTTATGGTATCGGCCTCCTGAGCTTTTGCTTGGCGCTACCGATTATGGACCAGCTGTAGATTTGTGGAGTTCAGGTTGCATCTTAGCAGAAATGTTTCACGGAAAACCTATAATGCCTGGAAGAACAGAGGTATTTATTACATTTCAGATCCTCAAAGCAGAGTTCCATGAATGAGAACACCATGTTATATGTGTCCGAATTTTAAGAAAAGGAAATGGATACGACTATTTATGAAATTCTGTATAAAGTGAAAATCTGAAACTCTTTGGCAATGGAAATTGATTTAATGGTGAGAGGCGCTTCCTTTTAGACTTACGGGAGCCTTTTTGGACCATCCTTAGGTGATTAAACTCGTGTTTTCTCAAAGAAAAGTTTTACCGGTCAAAGAAAGGTTTTGTGTTACTCGTCATTTAAAGTGCATTTAATGTCATTTAAATTGCATTGAATTTCTTTCCAGAAGAGTACTTGATAACTTCTTTATATTCCCCATATAATATTTTCCGTATTTCATTTATATGCTTCTATGCTATGAGGTGAGCCTTTGTCATGCATTGCACTGTGGTCTCTAGTTTAGAGCTGAACTTGTTGGTCTGCTGACCTAACTTGTTGCGCAGGTTGAGCAGTTGCACAAAATATTTAAACTTTGTGGTTCACCGTCTGAAGAATATTGGAAAAAATCAAAACTTCCTCATGCTACTATTTTTAAACCTCAACATCCATATAAGCGTACTGTGGCTGAAACATTCAAGGATTTCCCACCTTCAGCTATGACACTTTTGGACTCCCTTCTTGCTTTTGAGCCTGAGTGCCGAGGATCTGCATCTGCTGCACTACAAAGCGAGGTATGCTGTTTGTTTTGTAGTAATTTGGTGCATAACTTGCCTCCTTTTGTTTTCCTTATCAACTTGTATCATTTGTGACCACTTTTGTCTCCACATTTCTGGATGAATTGGTCAATTCTAGTTTCTTTTGCACTGTTTCTTAATTGCAATCTGATTTTTGGCTCAGATCCTAAAGCACCTTTTTTTTTTCCCGGAACTTTGCTGCCTATTTCTTTCAAGTGACACAATAATTGGTTTTAATAGAATTAACTTCATTTATTACTGTCACGTAGTATTTTTTAGAACTTAGAAGTGATGGTGTCATGTGTCTAAATGTGTTCACGCTGGTTACTGGTTTGGATTGAAGATGGAGAATGTACATTACTAGCATTAATTTAATTTAAAAGTTAGTTTAGATGGAAAACTTTCTTCTGTTGGTTTTGTCTTCTTACCCTTGTACAATTTTACAGTTCTTCACAACAAAACCTCTTCCTTGTGAGCCCTCAAGTTTGCCAAAATATCCACCAACAAAGGAACTTGATGCCAAGATTCGGGATGAAGAAGCTAGAAGGTACACATTGTGTGTTTAATAGCTTTTTTGCCAAGTGTAGTGTCCATCTTTTCCTTTCTAGTATAGTCTGACACTGATAACGTTGCATGAGGGAAAGTATTCCTGACAATGTAACGGCTCTGCTTGCAAGGATACTGCCTTAATCTTGGTCATCAATTATTTTGTTACGGAAAATTTCAGTAGAACTGTTTGTTGTCTGTATGAGAAATGTTAATGCAAGCAGCTCTGGGATTGGGTTTTATTAATTCACTACTGGTTCCTGTTGGAAGAATGAATCTGTATTTCCATCCTTTCACAACCAAATGCTGTAGTTGTCAAGATAATTATTTGACTATCAAGGACTTGGCTTACTAAAATTGACGAGCTTTGGTTTCTTGGTCTGAATTTAATCTCCTCTTCCATGACAGCCGGCAAAAAGCTGCGGGTAGTAAAGGACGTGGACCGGAATCTTCCAGAAAAGGTTCTAAGGAATCCAAAGCTGTTCCGGCACCTGATGCTAATGCTGAGCTTCCAGCATCTATTCAGGTAGTGTCTCCATAGCAAAGCCTATCCTGACTTGCACAGACATAAGATTTTTTACTCTTTAATTCCACTTTCACTTGTGCTGTCTGTAATGTCTCTAAAGTTACATGTAATATAACCCATGAGTTGATCTTTCCTATTCCCCTCTCCCAATCCAGAAATGGCAGGCACAGTCCAACCAAAAAAGTAACAGTGAGAAGTTTAATCCTGGTGAAGATGGTGGTTCTGGCTTCCCAATTGAGCCTTCTGGAAGATCTTTAACTAAAGGTTATTTCACGAACAATGGTACATCCGGCGAAAGTATGGATATGAGTAGGTACGGTGCAGAGTCTAGAGCGCAAAGACATATGAAACCACAAGGAGCAGCATCTCAGCTCTCTAGGTTTTCCAACTCAGTTGCATCTCGTGGGAGTTCTTACTTTGATCTTGGTAGAGGAGAAAGTACCCATTCTCAATGGACAGATGATCGTCAAAGTTCTAAATATGACCGCATAAATGATATTGGTTCTTCACACCATTTGCTTGGAGGAACAAGCTCAACACATAAGAAGGATGAGCCTCGAAAAGAGTCTAAAGGGGTATGAATGTGTTATTTAAAGTTTTTAACTTCTCTCCAGTCAGCAAGTCTTATAGTAATTTGCCAGCTAGGTTTGGTTCATGTAGTTTATTGCACAACCAAGACTGCAATCCATTCACACCCTTTCCCCACTAAGCACTCTCTTCTCTAACTCACCTGCCCTTGAGATAAATATCATTTTGAAACTTGATTTTGTTGTTTTATGACAGGCTACAGCTCTAAAGAAGTCAAGGATTCACTACTCCGGACCATTGCTTCCCCCTGGTGGAAATATCGACGAAATGCTAAAAGAACATGAGAGGCAAATACAGCATGCAGTTCGCAAAGCTCGTGAAAAGAACAAGACCACAAAAGCCTATTCAGACAATGGACAAACAGAATCACTGTTGCAATATGTTGGAAATGGCAGATGAAAAGTTGTTCAGAACCGACAACCCACCTTTTGATAGGATACAGCAACATGGTAGAGTGTTTTGGATTGACATGGGACTGTTTCAGAGATTAAGCAAATCTCACCGGCATGATAGAAGCACTGTGATGGGGGGTTAATTTAGGGGCTGCATTAGCTAGCCACCTTCAGAAGGCCCTCCTTGATGGAAAAGCAGTCAGATTCCAGTAGCTTTAACATCCACAGCAAAGTTCCATGCGTAAAAGCAATTGTCAATGCGAAACGATGGATGGCCTGGATGGAGGTGGATGCCAAGAACAAATCCACGGTTGTTAGATGTGGAAGAAACCTTCATTGATGATGTATGGATGCTGGGCAGGTGGCAATCCTCTTGTACAGCATTTGCTATATTCTTTCTTCTATAAAAAAAAAAAAGTAATGGCTAAGCCATTCATTCATGCACATATTTTGAATTAAGGAACACAATCCAGCAAGAGAAGTATATACTATATAGTTAGATCATAGAGCATTTTTGGGGCGAACTCAATGATTGCAGACTGGCAGAACATTGAAGCAATCTGCTAAGTTCTCTGCCTAGGAAAAATAGCAATAGTGCACGATACATATATTAGGGAAACTAAGATGATGTTTTGTTGTTCGAGAATATATGTTCAAGGAAAAAAGAAGAGGAACTTTATGAAATCTTTTTGGAAGTTGAAGGAATCGCCTCTCATCGAGCGATGAAGTGCAATACAGATTAGTCATTACTCCTACAAAACCTAAACTCCTACAAAACCTAATACAACCATGTATATTGCACGGCTGGTGATTACTGTTTCCCTTATCACTGAAACTTATATATCGAGATATGTTTACTTTAAAACTCTTAATTCTATCCTTAGACACAATCAGAAGTTCAAATAGACAGGTGGAAACTTAGTCTGTACAGTATTTTCGTTTTCTGATCCTTCATTATCTGATGCTTCCTTAAATTGACTGGTGTCTTACAGGTAGCTCAGAACAATGATTCCTTAATTCATCTCAAAATGTTTTAAACAAATTAACACAAGTCATAAGCATCCCTCTTCCAAAACTCTGAAAATCTCCCACCAAACTTATTGCAGATCTACCAGCAGCTATCTTGCTTCATCCAAACTCTTTTTTAGTTTCTTTGTCTTCATCCCTTCATGTCTAAGCATTACTACACCAGCCCAACCCCTTTTTTAATATTGTTGGCAATCTCCATCTACTCAGCATTTATAATCTTTATATCTTGGAAGCAGTTATAGACCCTTTTGCGCTACTGACTCCTCTTCCCTTGGAGAAAAAAAGATACTTGAAAAGAGAAAATGAGGCCAAAAACTCAAAGCCCCCTCAACCTGAAGCTTCTAATGCTTGGCATCTTGGCAGCTTTTCTCATTCTTTTTGTCTTCAGATCAAGTTTTTCGTCATCGGATCAGAGCTCCTCAGTTCCAACTAATCATGATCTTCCAAGAACCTCTAGTTCTTCTTCAAAAGATTTGAAAACCACCCCAAAATGTTCACATTCCTGCAACAAAATTCCGCCAACTCTAGCTCACGCCATCATGCATTACACAACCTCAACCATTACACCACAGCAAACACTCAAAGAAATATCAGTAACTTCCAAGATATTAGAGAAGAAGTCTCCATGCAACTTCCTTGTGTTCGGGTTAGGCCACGACAGCCTAATGTGGAGCACATTAAACTATGCAGGGCGAACGGTTTTCCTGGAAGAAGATGAATCCTGGATTGAGCAGATCAAGAGAAGGTTCCCAATGTTGGAATCATACCATGTTACATATGATACCAAAGTGACTCAGGCAAATGAACTCATGGAAGTGGGCAAAGGGCCAGAATGCACTCCTGTTTCTGATCCTAGATACTCAATGTGCCAGCTTGCCTTAAAAACCTTGCCTGAAGAAGTGTATCAAACTAAATGGGATTTGATCATGGTGGATGCTCCAACAGGCTATTATGATGATGCTCCAGGGAGAATGGCAGCAATCTATACAGCAGGAATGATGGCCAGGAACAGAGAAGACGGCGGCATTACCGACGTTTTTGTACATGATGTGAATAGGGAGATTGAGGATCAGTTCTCCAGGGCGTTTTTGTGTGATGCATACATGAAGAAACAAGAAGGGAGGATCAGGCATTTCAGAATCCCAAGTTACAGAAGTAACTTGAACCAGCCTTTCTGCCCTTGATACTTTGATCCTTGGTCATTTCCTTTTTTGTTTTGTCCCTCAATTCTTTCTGAAAAGAAATTTGTCATTTATGTATCATGTTTCATTTGTTCCTTCTAGGTTTTAGATATTCCTTTTTTGTTCATGAGGTAGATAGTTGAGTCTCTGCAAAATCAAACATTTCATTGTATCTTTCTTTTTTTTTTTCTTTTGCTATATATATATATATATGCCATAATGGAAGGAATAAAAGAGAGAAACGTAGTATACTACTTTGTGGTGTGCACAACAAATTGAGCAACAATTAATTAATTTTAAAAGAAAATTTTACATTTTTTAGGAAAAATTATTTATTTTGTTGGGGGTTTTTTTTCCTTCAAAATTTAAGCAATTAGTGATGAAGGCTAAAATACCTTCACATTTTTAATCTGATCGAAATGCAACTTTTAACTAATCTTAACAAATAATCTCCTAGGTCATATTTTTTTGTATTGATTCATTCACCTCCCAAATACCTTTTTTTTTTTTTTTTTACAACTTGGAAAAAAAAATCGCAGTAATTAGATTTAGTTTAGTTGGAGATCATTACCTATTCAATGCTTCAACGAGATAAAATGGTCAATAAATACTTGACAATTACTCCAATTTCCATTTGTGCACTAAATTGTAGGCATTTTTAAAGATGTTTTTGGCATGATTGTGAGAATAAAAAATTGATTCTATTAAATCGGGCTAAAAGAGCGGAATTGATTCTATTAAGCCGTAGGTTGAAAAAGGCAAATAATAGTTTGGACGTCAACTTACGTTTCATTTTGTTACTTAAAAATAAAAATTGTTTCAAATTAAAAACTAAATGAGAAATAAAAATGTTATTTGGATGTTAGTTTTGAGAAAAAGTATTTTAAACTACATTTTGAAATATCAAGTACAAGTCATCACTAAACAATTAAAAATTATTAATTATAGTTACTGCAAAAAAGAACTTTTCCAAAAACAATCACTCAACAACGGAATCCTGCCAAATTTGTCACTGAACTTTTTTTGTGGTTCTAAAATGGTCATTACACTAACAAAAAGTGTTTCAAGTTGGAATTTAAAATGTAAATCAGAAAATTGTTTGGATGATGTTTTCTTTTTCATTGGGTTTTGTGTTTGAGAGGTAAAATGAGACAAAATGTAAAATGGAAGGTTGGCCAAACAAAGCCAAACTTTTAAGAAAATAGACAGATTATGGGAGCACTTTTCTAAATACAGAAGACACGAGGGAGTGAAATCAAAAATATAATCTGGATGACCCAAAACCGTGGAAAAAGGGGTAGGGATTAAATTGAGAATTAGAAAGACAACTCCCCTCTTCCTTCAGTCACAATCATTCTCTCTTTGCTTTTCTCTCTCCTCACCATTTCCTCTTTACGTCTCTTTTTTCTCCTAATTCAACCCAACTCTGCTAAAGAAGAACAGGGAGAAATTCAGAGAAAAGGAAAGCTTTTCGGCTTCGGTTTCGTAAGAAAGATTTTCGGAAAGTAGGCGAAAATGAGCAACGAATAGTGAGATTTTTTAGTACTGTTTGTTTGTGTTTGTTTTTTTTTTCTTTTTTCCCTAATTTCTTCTGGATTTTGATTTTTTTTTTTATTGTTGCGGTTGACGAATTTCTTGATTAATTGTGGATGTAAAGGTTTTCGGTTTGGTGTTTTTTTTTTTTTGTTGTCAGTGATTATTTGTTCAAGCTGCTGTTGATCGGTGATTCTTCTGTCGGCAAGTCTTGTCTTCTTCTCAGATTTGCCGTATGTTCACTTCATCCGCACTCCGCATTATTTGTGTTTATATTTCGAGTTGGAATTTGCGCAATGTCTAAATTGGTTTTTGTATTTCTTTCGTAAATTTTTTTAGGGAAAAAAGCTGATAAAGTTCATAATAAAGTAGAAAAACGGCGGGTTTGATGTTATGTTGGGACTTATTCGTTTCTTTGTTGCTTCCAGGATGACTCCTATGTGGACAGTTACATTAGCACAATTGGAGTTGATTTCGTGAGTATCTTTGTTTTTTCTTTTATTTACCAATTCATAGTAATTTAGTCTTCTTTTTCAGAGTTCTTATACAGAAATTGACTTCATCTAGTGAACTTGTGCAGAAAATTAGGACAGTGGAGCAGGATGGAAAGACTATCAAGCTGCAAATTGTGAGTGGTTCTAGGTTAACATGAAATCTAAATGTGGCTTTCAAACTATTGATTGCTTCTGTTATTATTGTGATTATTGATGGTACATTATGTATGTATGCGGATAACTGTGGGTAGAACCTTTTGCATCACCTCTAAAGGTCCAGAGGTGATTATTGATGGTACCATATGAAATGGAGTACTTGATACTATATGAAATAGAATGATGCTTTCTGTTTAGCTGGTTACCTTATATGAAGCAAATTAGTCCTTATTGAGTTGGGGTAACCTGCTTGAGCAAGCTCTGAAAATGAAAAGGACACAGGCATTTAAAAGATTTACTAGCAGAGTCATGAATCCCTATATTAATGACTAATTGACCCACGTTTCTGTTTGCAATTTCTACATTACATTAATAGTTATGATTCTTTCCATTTCCAGTGGGATACTGCAGGCCAGGAGCGTTTTCGGACTATAACCAGCAGCTACTATCGAGGGGCCCATGGAATCATTGTAAGAATGATTTTTCTGATTTTATTCCTTGGCTGAAATTTTCTTGCTCTTTACCTATGCTAAGCAACTCTCCAATATATTGTGGAGTAAAGTTTCAAGAAATGTGCAGCTCAAAAAACGAACCTTACCTTCTATGACCTTTATGTGACAGAGCAACATGGAGAGTGTAATATTAAATATTTGATGTAAAAGTTGTTTGAGACTTTGAGTAAATTAATGTACTTTTTAACTGAATCATCTCTTATGGTAATTCAAATGATAAATGTCTGTTACTCTCTTGTTACTACAGGTAACAAGTAATATATAGTTCAATTGTGGAATATTCAAGTTGAACTTCGGTATTGTGTTTGGTCAGGAAGCCGGATGATAAGGATCATTGCTTTGCAGTAGCTTGAATTTATTGAATTAAGATCTTACTAAGTCTTATCAACATGAATTAGTTGGAAAATGTTTCAGGTTCTCACATTAATTGGATACCGCTACCTTCTTTAATCTAAAATTAGAGTGTGATTTTGGTTTATGTTAAGTAGTTTGCTTCTGTCATTTCATTTAAAGATTCTGTAAGATTATAGGGTTCTTCTTTCCTTTGCTTATGCTATGTGTGCTTACATTTTGTTCTGATGCCATAGATTGTCTATGATGTTACGGAGATGGAGAGCTTCAACAATGTGAAGCAATGGCTGAATGAGATTGACAGATACGCTAATGACAGTGTGTGCAAGCTTCTGGTTGGAAACAAATGCGATTTGGTGGAAAACAAGGTTGTCGATACTCAGACAGCAAAGGTACTTCTCAATCTCGTAGCCTGAGTTGTTTCACTTTGTGGATGTAGCATATATGGATTTTTGAGTGCTCAGTGTCTGTTCTTGTACTTTAACATGACCAGTCTAGTAAAAGAGAAAAGAAACGAATGAATTATCCTTGAGACCTAAAAGCAATGTAGAATCAGAATATTGTCCTCATTAATATGGTGCAGGGATATGGGTGCACACCTTCAACAGCTTCAAAAACGTGCTCGAGTTGTTAAGCCTTTTATAGTTGTTTGCTTGAAATGTTAACTATGTTATTCCTGTATGAGTAATCTTAAATTTTCTCTTAGAGGATGCTGTTTGGTTTGAGACATCCTTTGTTCGCTGATGGGAAATTCAACTGTTAACAGGTTTAAGTCATTATATTTTTCAAGTTTTGGTCTGACTGTTATAAATTTGTAGTGTCCTATTTGATTAATTAAAAATGGCAAAACACTATGATAGGGGACAGTAGAGGAATGTGGAGCAGTTCTTGCTATGTGACCATACAGAAATCTTTTGAATAACTTGATTTGAAGTCTCAAATTATAGAGTTCAAAATATTCTATTCTTCTTATGTAGCTCTTGCTATCTAACTTTTACTCCTACTCTACTCGAGTCAATCTCAGGCATTTGCAGATGAGCTTGGGATTCCTTTTCTTGAGACCAGTGCTAAAGACTCCATCAATGTGGAGCAGGCTTTCTTAACTATGGCTGGAGAAATTAAGAAAAAGTAATGGCACACTTACCTGATCCATTTCAGGACTTTGTAGTAGACCCTTTGTAATGCAATATCTGCATTAGTATTTGACTGATTTGTGGCTTCTGACATTGTTTACAGGATGGGTAATCAGCCACCTGCTGATAAGAAGGCAAGAGGAACCGTCCCCCTGGAGGGGCAGCCAATTGAACAGAAGGGCAACTGTTGTAGTTAACTGCGTATGAACTTTGTTTCTGAACTGGTGTTCTAGAGATTAGAAGGTGGAACAGTTGGTGACCCTTTTATCCCTGAATATCGTCCGGAACTCAAATGTCATAACCTGTAAACTGCTTTGCCTTTGTGGAAAATGTAACTTGTGAATTAAGTGGACTGGAAGTTGTGTTTGTTGAATTCAGGGGACACCTGTTCGTTCTTTACACTATATTATTGCTAGTATTTCTGATTTTCCTGAAGTGATCAGTTTAAGAAATGGGTGTCCTGATTGACATGACTTTGGGGCTCACCTCATTTAGGCTTTGACCTCCTGTTGGTGAACCACGAAAATATTAAAAAGAATCGATTAAAGTGAAGAACCTCCACTTTATTGTGAGCATGAGCTGGGTAACAGGGACCAAGGGTGAAGCACATTATCACACCTCTTTGGGTGTAAATTCATCAATGTACTGTACTCACTGGCACTCGGATAATTTAAATTTTAAAGTTACGGAAATGATGGTAGTGCTTTGTTTATTGCTTTCTTTTTCCAATGAAACCACTGAATCTAATATCCAAATCACAAGTTCGAAACTCTAGTGACATCTCCATTTCTGTTGTATAAATCTTTAAGATAGCTGATAATACAATCAAAAGGTTACACTCCTATACAGGGATTTTCAGTTCCAAACATTTTTTTTTTTTTTTTGAAAATGAGTTCCAAACATTTGGATTACAATATTGAAAGGTGTTTGGCCACTTCTTCTTCTTTTTTTTTTTTTTCGTTAACAGAAGGATTGCATTGCATAATCATAAGATTACAACATTGCGAGACTTCAAGAGGCGTCGTTAACACGTTTACGGCTGCGACCACCAAACTGGCGACCAGAGCTACAGCAAGGAAGTCGGCATCTAGAGGTATACTTCGCCACGAAGGTGATAAAATAGTACTTAACGCGAGTGAACTAGCCAGGAAAAAATAAGAATGAAAATCAGAAACTCAATTACCCAAAAAGAGGAAAATATCAATCAATAATCAAATCATCAAATCAGATGGCATAAGGAAATCAAACTAACGCTTTTAGATATGGGTTTTCGAATTGCCCTTCAATGGGGAAGATACCATCAGAATATTTGCTGAAGTTATAAGATTGACGGGTACAAGTGGCCTTCTCAAACCCTCACACTCCGGTACATGATCATCTAACCAGGGAAAACTAACAAGATCAATATAAATACAAATCAAATCAAACAAAATGGCAAAATCAAACAGGAAAAAATTGAATCAAATTACCTTAGCAGAATCGTCCTCCTGTGTGGTGGTGGTGTTGTAAAGGTCAATGCAGTGCTGCGACATCTTGGTGATGCGATTAACAATTTTAATGTTTCCTCAAGTCACAAGTTTTCTTTTTCAAAAAAAAAAGTCACAAGGTTTTGATTACGGGACTGTGGTTCTTCTCGGAAAGGGATTGGGTGTCTATGTCAAAAATCCCTGAAAAAAAAAAAGAAAAAAAACCCCAAATTGATTTGATAATAATAACACGGGGGGAAAAGGAAGTCAGGAAGTAGATTGTGGAAATTACAAAAACTAAACTAACCCGACTGTTGTGCATCGCCCGGAAATACTCCATCCATCTATACTTCTTAAAACCGTCATCAGGGATGAAGAAATCAGAATAATTATCCTTTAAAAAAAATCTGGTAGAGGGCCTAGATTGTCTTCTCGTGGATCTGGTGATTCTGGTGGATTATCCTCTTTTGGGGGAGGAGGAGGAGGAGGAGGAGGAGGAGATCGTCTAGCCTTCCTTTTGCGTCTGATCGGACAATCTTTTGCTAATTCTATCAGCCATGCCATGGCCTCCTCCCGCTTCTGCTCTACTGATTTGCTGCCGTGGTCCATTCCGCCGGCCGCCGAAGAAGGTTCTGGCTTATCCGTCTTCTCTGCCCACCCGGAACCCTAATTTTCGGTGACATTTTACCAAACCAAATTGATTGATGATAGAGTAGATTTGCTCTATTTATATTGACCGTCTGACGTCCGACCCCTGGAGGATTTCCCTCTCCAATATTTGAGTCATCAGTCCCAAAACTAAAAAAGATTTTTTTTTTTTTTTTCTGATTCTTCATACTAATTGTACCCGCCTTCCCGAAAGTACTCGCATAGCATCATTTTCATCAACTAATTAAACTGACAAGTTTCAGCAACTACATCATTGTTAACAGTCACATGTTACAACTCTTTTTCACAAAACCAGCAGCTACATAAATATTCCAGTTTATATCAAGAAGCATAGATTCATCAACATTTCACAATCGAATCGTCAACAATTTTCTTGGATTGTAGTGATTTACCACCAGCCTCATCTTCTGTATTCCTTAAGACCACAGAATCATCTATTTACACATTTCTTGATTCAATAGTTTTTTTTTTTTTTTTGAAAAGGTTGATTCAGTAGTTTTTTTATGAAAAGGGGTTGATTCAATAGTTACATGTGTTAAAATTGCACAAACAGGATTCAGCCTTCACTATTTCTTGAATTCAGGGGACACGAGCTATCTAATGATAGACTTCAAACCTCAAAGATGGGAACCCAGTTGCGGATGTAGCCTTTCTTGTCAAATTTCTAACTAATTATGTAACAGCACAATACAATCTGTAGACAGTTTTCACCATTTGACGACAACATATGTAACTACAATAAATAAACCAACAGAAGGGGACCCCAAAAAAAAACATTGCTTTGAAGTTTTACAAAGAAAATGAAAAAGGACAATCAATCAAATACAATATGCAATCAGTATTCAGCGCTAAAGATTGGCACGAAGGGGTTTACTGCATCAGGAAGAACAGCAGGGCTTCTTGGCGTTGGTGTCCTCGGCTTCCACCACTAAAGTTTGTCCTTCTTTGATGTTTGCGGCCGGCTCACCTGAAGAAAGTGACTTCTTGCTAATTATACGGTATATCTCTCCAAGAATTGTTTGGAAAGCTTTTTCCACATTTGTTGCTTCTAAAGCCGACGTTTCAATGAAAGAAAGGCCTTCTTTCTCAGCAAAACTTTGAGCATCCTCGGTAGCAACTGCTCTTAGATGCTTCAGGTCAGTCTTGTTACCAATAAGCATGATCACGATGTTCGAATCTGCATGATCCCTCAGCTCCTTCAGCCACCGGCTTACATTATCGAATGTAGTTGGTTTTGTAACATCGTATACCAGAAGAGCTCCAAGAGCACCCCTGTAATAAGCACTGGTTATGGCTCGGTATCTCTCTTGCCCAGCTGTGTCCCAAATCTGAGCTTTTATGGTCCTTCCTTCAACCTATAGTGGGTAGACGTATTCAAGCATTAAATGATACTACTCAAAAGAATCAAGGAAGCTAGCTTGAACGTATTAAAAGCATGAATGAAACGAACAATATTATTATACGACATAGAGGAAGTGAAAAGGGAGCCCCTACACATCCTATGGGTCAACTGTACCAATTTTCAACGACAAAATGATCAGGGAAAGAGTTCCACAGAGCTTTAGGCAGTAAACTTCACATAATTGCATTAGACAACTACAAACCGAATGTGGAAAGTTGACAACTCCTTCTATCCATCATTTCAACCAAAAATCTACGGCATAATGAACGAATAAACAATTGCAAGTAACTTTCAGAAGACCGAGCAATTATCTATCACCAATTTTAGTGAAAAGAACTGGGGTAATGATTTCACCTCTCCTTTTTATCTCTAGGTACCTTACTCTCAAACATTTTTTCGCACAACAAATCACCTAATCTTTTCAGGAACGTATATTTAATAAGTTCATCACATAGAACTGAACACAAACCGACAGACTTCCTCCTGCATATGACTTCACACCGTTAACATCACTGAGCTTAACGTTTTAAAATAACACCAGAGTAACTCGTTATAGTAGTGTTCCTCCAAAATTAGCTAACCATTTAAAGCAAGCTCTGTTAAAAGGAAGTATATTCAATTAACTTGATCCCAAAGTTCAATCTCCAGCTAATAACTTTTGCTCAAACCAACAGATCTAAACTCGATGCAAAGAATTATCAATTACATCAAATTCTAAAGCAAATGGCTAATATGGAGGCATGCCAAGTTAAACAAACAAGAGCCATCCGCAAAAAAAACAACTGGACCTTCAAAATTCAGGAATCCATTCATGATCCGAAGTTAATTAGTCACAAAATGAAGAGAACAAGAGATCTTTTGCATTACAAAACTAAACTAAGACTCAGAAGCACAAGCAAGTAAACATGAAAACTGCCAATCAGTGAATAATTCAGGAAAATTGTGAATTCCGAAGTAGGTTAATAAACAAAGAAAAAAAGCAAAGAACATTACTTGAAGCGTGCGGGTGGCGAATTCGACGCCGATGGTGGATTTAGATTCCAAACAGAATTCATTACGAGTGAAGCGAGAAAGCAAGTTGGATTTGCCGACGCCGGAATCTCCGATTAAAACCACCTTGAACAAGTAATCGTACTCCTCGTCCGGCCTCCTCGCCATTGATTGTTTTCCTTCAAATCTCCTCAACCCTTCTTTTACTACTACTACTTGTTCTTCAGTAGTTACTGTTTGGGGAATCTGTGTGTTCCGCTTTAGATTTGAGAATTGACCATCGTTGATTATGATGACCCTTTTGCTGAATGAAGTATGATTATTGATTGACTGACAGACAGGCAAAACGGACTCCAGCGATGACGTTCTTTCTTAATGTCGGAAATGCCCTCACGGTTAATCTCGGTGGAGATTTTTTTTTCTTTTTTTCTTTTTTTTCCCCCCGCATATTTCCATTATTAAAATGGTGAAAAAAGAAATGATTATTATGATGATTTCGGATTTAAATTAGGTTTGGAAGTACTGTAAATTTTTTACTGTTGTGCACTTTTTCTTTTCTTTTGCCTTTTTCCCTGAAAACATTGTTGTGCACTTCGAGAATTGACAAATGTACCCTTTTGTGCTTATAAAGAAGCTTAACTTGGGAAGTAATAAAACACGAATATTAATGTTCCCAAGCGTACGGTAGTTTCCTGTTTCCCTCCACTTCCCCACTATTTTGATTTCTTGATTTTGGGAGTTTTTTCTAAAAAAAAATTTCCAACTGAGGACGAATTTTCTTTGTTTGTTCAACTCCGGTCAAACCAACTTCAAGTTTTGGGTGTTAAACTTTGATAAAGCTATACTTTGAGCCTTTATTTCACTTAAAATCATGCAGATTCTCCCCTCAATTATAAAGAAACTCATATTGGCTGGATCTGAGTTGTGGTTGTTGTTGGCCTTTCCAGCTTGCATGTGCAAAATGCCATCCGTGTGACAAAAATTGATACAGCTTTGGTTGTCACTCCAACCATAGGTGATGTCTTCTTCCCTCAGAGTTTCAGTCTATACATATATGTCTTAACACTTTTTTAAGATTACATAGTCCTTACTACGTTTTTTCACCCCAAATATTCGAGATTTTTGAAGTGTCATTGCATAGATCGTATATTTAAAATGCGTATCTTTTCTTTTAATGTATTTTACAAGTACTTTAGCGGAGGTACAAGTTCAATTCTCTATATTTATGATATGATATAGGTGTGACTATGTAGGTATATATGTATCGTGAAATGTTACATTTCCTTGAAATTAGTAAATAATGTCTTTATTTTTGTTTTGCTACATTTGTTGCTTTAAATCTAGACCCTAGCAACACTCATCATTTTATTGGCTAATTCTGTAAGTAGATCCAATTAATCATCAACACCGCAAATAGGCACTTAAAGTTCATACTTGAGTTCATCTCCACTAATGCGGATTTATTTAAGTTCGCGTTCTAAACTATTGAAATATCAATCAATATGCGGTAAGGTCTATGAGTAATTGATGAGTTCTACACTCATCAATCTGATACAGTTATTCTAATTGATGAGTTTTAGCATAAATATGCACTCTTTTTAATGAAGTACTCTGATACAGTTATTCTGATTATTTCAATCATAAATTTAATTGTTTAATTAAAAAATTACTGGACGTATTTATGATGAATAAAGTATTTTTTAAAAAAGTCAATTTGAAAATAATAATCAAAAGTTTCGAAAAATATCAACCACTTACTATATTGACATTCTATATTTATAAGAATATCCAATTCAAATGAATTACATTTGAGAATCTGAAATTGTTATTACATTTCTCTAAATGATGTTGTCTTTTTTATCACGGGTATTTATGATTATCATACTATGAATGACTTATGTCGTTCTACACTACTAAATCAATTTGATAAATTCTCATTCAAACAATTTTATTTTTAATTTCTTAGCATTTTAAGTACTAGCTCATAAGATGCACTAACCTAAGCTCATTACCTGATCGTCCTCTCTAAAAACCACAGCACCGACACCATTTTGGTTTTCCATGTCAAAATCTGGTCCTCTGGCAATTGGTACCTTGTTGCAATGCAAAACTTTGACCTCCAAACTGTATAACACTATAACTTTGGGGGCGGAAAATAGAATAAAGAGAGAACTAAGGCTTATTTCTGCAATTACACTAATCGCTAACCTAAACTAATTTTCTTTTTGAATTTTATTTGCGACCTCTTCATGAAAAGAATATGGTAGCGTAATTGTTAAACAAAGAAATAATTATTCAAAAAACTTAAAAAAACAGAAGAAACAACATTGTGCAGGCGAATTTCGATGATTCCATAGGAAACGGGGGAAAATCGGGAAGAAAGAATAAACGGAAAAATAAAGAAAGTTATTACAGAGGAGGAGAGAAATTCAAGAAAAGTGTAGAGATATGAGAGAGATCTCAATTCGGAGATGGCTGCGGTTCCTTGTGTTTTTTTCTTCAATTTCTCTGCAATTTATTTCAGGTTCGTTCATTTGTTCATGTTTTTCCTTTTGAATGAATTGATTACCGTTCCAGTGTTTATAATTTGGATCTGTACGAGCATTTATTTTTTATTCCGTAATTAGCTCTGGAGTTGTTGTATGATATCAGTTTGTTTTCTTTTTGGCCGATGCATTGTGGATGTTTAAGAGTCCGGAGTGCAATTTTGGTGTTTTATGATCTTCGATCCATTCATGAGATGTGTATATTTGCGTCTTGGAGATGACTTAGTCCAATGCAGTACAAGGAAAACTCGGAAAACTTTTTGGCAGGTTAAAGAATTAATCGGAAATTTGTTACATCAGTGTGTGTTTCCATTTGAGTTTTATATTACTTCAAGAATCGGCAGTCTAAATGTAGGAGATTGTATTATTGGGACTGAGTATGGACTGGTTCTGATGAAGAGATAAATTCAAGCCACTGGGGAGTTTTTTTGAAGATTGCTTTTAGGGAAAAAATACAGCATATTGGTTTGGAGGATATCAAGTTTTATGTTTCTGTACTTGTTAACTTTTTACTTGATCAAGAAATATGTTTAATTGTGATCACTCCGTTCAGCTTTTAGGGAAAATACAGCATTTTGGTTAGGACATTGATTGTGAAGTTTTTGGACTTGTTAACCTTGCGCGGAACTTATTTACTTGATTAAGAAATACATTTGATTGTGATAACTCGGTACAGTAGATTAGAGAAGAGAACCAAAATGTATGTCCTGCTCTGTTTTGGTTATCCGAGAACTATGTAGCACACTAGCACTTACAGTTTCTTAATCTATTTCTAGTATACCAATGATGTTAAATAGACTAGTTTGGAGAATTTAAGCGTTAAATATCCCTCTTTAATTGTTGAAGAGAATTGCATTGTTTTTATGGCTTTTCCAACCATTCGGATTTGTCCCAATGGCCACTAGCATGTCATGCTAGGCCAGATGTGGAGGGATTGAACCCCCACTCCTTCACTTCCCCCTCCCCGTTTCTTATCTTCTCTACTCTGTTTTAGAATAGGTATATATTGTACTTTATTGTGGGAGCCTCACCCCACTTTCCGCTTCTCTTTCTGTGATATCCCATATAAAGTTATGTTGTCAGATACTACTCTAAGTAGTCTCTAATGTTGTCCTTGTCACTAAGTCCTTTTCATTTCCAGGGTTTTCGGATGATTCACCTAATGCCAAAAACGGGACAAAATCTGACAGTCACACTCCTTTAGCTGGTAGCAAGGGATCCCGTATTGCGATAATATGCCTTATTGTCCTAGCGGTGGTGGTCCTATCTTTTTCACTTTTCAAGTTCTGGCAAAAAAAGAAGCGTGAAGAGCAGTATGCCCGTTTGCTTAAGTTGTTTGAAGAGGACGATGAGCTTGAACTTGAGCTAGGTCTTCGGGATTGAGATTTCTTTCCCATTCACTGTGGGTAAGGCATTTGTATCTTCTTCGTTCCAATGTTCAAAATGTTGCATATGTTGCTTTCCATGTAGTTCAGGGTTTTTCTCCCCCCAGAAATTGGCATGTATTTGAGTGCATGATCTTTGTTTGTCTATCGCTTCATCTATTAAAGCATTGCAATACTGATGAAAAATGGGGAATGCAAATCAATAATGATGTCGTTCAGTCTCTTCGATATCTGTAGATATTACATATTGTGTGTATATGAAACAACAAGATTCATTCAGCTACTGTTGAAGGCTACATGAGGGTTGGAAATTCTCTTTCGTTGCAGATGAATATGGCTGTTTTTACGGTGGGTACAATTCAGTGCATGGTTCTGAGGGATTGCTGATCTGACACGAGAGTCAGGATATTTTGTTTGTAGCATGTGTATCTGAAAGATTGAATCGAATACATTGGAATTTAGTTCTAGGGTAAGCTAGTAATCGATAGTCAAAGGAAGAATTTTGTTTAAGCAATTTTCTCTTCAAATTGTGATTTTCCATTGTGCCAAGCTTCTTTATCCGGTATAGTTGTTGTTCCATAGTTGTATAGAGAAAGTACAGCTTATTGATTATTTGAGATATGAGATATGAAGTGTAAAGATCACAAGGAAACACAGGCACAGCTGTATGTAGAAACCGAGTTGGTACGTGCATATCCTGTTTGATATTATTTGGCATGTAAACTCTTATTCAGACTCGGCACCATGAAAGCCAAGTCCATTTGTGTATTCTGATTTGCAATTATCTGAGGAGATTTTATGAAGTACATTATGCATTTATCAATGATGAGATGACAAAACGCATATTTTAGGTTTGCTAGTTCCCTGCATATCGAAGTTTAACTAATGTTTGAATGTCTGTCAATGGTCATTAATATTATCTTCAGGTAGTAGTCAAAACGGAAAGATGAGAACTGATGGCGTGAATCGGAGGCCTTGTTGGTCTCTTCCTTTTGTTTGAGAGTTGCCTCAATAGGCTCGAGACTGAACCTGAACAAAGATTAATTGCAACAAGGCTGTCCTCTCTCGCAAGTCTCACACAATCCTGGATATAATTCTGCATTAACAATAACAGGTAGAACACAATTAAATCTGTACTTCGAGCTAAATAAAATATGGATATCGAGCCTCGATCAAGCAGCATTAATTAAAGCAGACAGAAAATGGATGATCATGATCTTTCCTCTCCACCTCCACCAGATGTCTAAATGATCTTCTTGGCCATATGTATTTGCGATGACAATGAACCTGGCAATTTTAATAACAGCGTCCAAGAATCCAAATGAATTCATTCATCTCAGAATGCATATCTTCGTGAAGAGGAATCACTTTATACCGCAGACTACATCGTCATTTGACAGAAAAGAGCCTGCGGCGCTGGAGAGAAATCTATTCCAACATGCTAAAATTTCTCTCTTTTAAGCATAAACACCACCGCAGCTGTTGGTCACACAGATATCTAGATTCTCCTACTACAAGGATATCTGTGTAAGTTCTTACATCTGACTAATTTCAGTCTCCAGAACAGTAAAATTAAAACAGATTATTCTAAGATAACAACATTTAAGTTTTGATAACTGCAATTTATCTGTTAATCAAATATCAGTTCTCTGTAGCTGCTTATCTGCAAAAAGCCTTGTACTATTGTTAAAAAAAACTCCCAAAAAATCCACCGAGAATACATCAATCTTATTGAGGCTCACGAGGGTCATAAGCAACTTATATGTTTAATAAAATTAATAAATATGATCACTGTGACTGATTAAAAAGAATACATAGTCAGGTAGAAAACTATGTCTATGAGTTAGCATCTTCTAGCCCCCATACAAGCTTGTTTCAGGGTGTCATGAGCAATTTACTGGCGTCCAGCTACAGAGTTTCAGATAACGAGATCTAGGGTTAACGAGATCAGGGCTTCAGAGAGAGCTGTGACAAGATATCAGCTTGTCCATTAAGGTTATCTTCCTGTCTTTGCTCTTTTCATCCCGGTGCTATTGAAAGGAGACATGCTCGGACTCATACTTGGGCTCATTATGGGGCTTTCTTCCCTTAAAGTTCCATTTAACATAGCTAGTTCTCTAAGTTGTTGCTTTTTGTAAAGGTCCATTGATTCATCCTGCAAGGCCCAAGCATAAGATATTGCTAGAGAAGAACTATGGGAGTTCAACGTTATCATTATGGTTTTAAACTTCTAAAGCATACCACAGGTTTTAGGAGTTTTTCCAATATGGCCACAGCATGATCCACTCGAGATTCAATCATATCTTCAGGAAATTCAGCTTCAAGCAAGATGTGGAGTGGTTCATTGAGGTGTTCATATCCAGGTTTATCTTTCAGTTTCTCTTCCTGAAGTAGACAAGCCGACTCAAATAAGAATTTTAAGAGCATTTAAAAGCTGCATTGTTCAATAAAACCAACTACCACAAAACCTAAAAGAGACTCTCAATCACCGCTACAAGTCGTTTAGGTTCAAAACTATACCAACATAGATTTAACAATTTGGTACCTTGACTGTGTCCTTCACCGAACCTTGGCCTCTGATGTATATTCTGCATTCTGTCATGGCTTCAACACGCTTCAAGGAGTTTCCACGTGGCCCCAGAATCCGGCCAACAAAATTATACTGGAGACGACATCAGGTTAAGATTGTTCCAGAAACTCCAAAAGAAAAAAAGAGACTATAACTGACCCTTCACAGGAAGAGAATCTTACATTTGGAAACTTGTCAACAGGAACATCCAGTCTGACAATTCTCTTGATAACAGGAGTGGTTGCAGATCCTGGAGCTCCATGCCAATCTAGAGGTGAAGGCGGAAATGGAGGCAACTTTTGAAGAAGTCGATTTTCCTGAGACAAGCAACTCATGCCTTTAATCATGAAACTCTTTTACCATTAGATAAGAACAAACAACTCTCCCTAACGCGAGTATGATTCAATATCTTGCTTGCACTAAGGGAACACATCCCAAACAGTAAAAATGTTGAAGCAAATGATGCAAATGTCTATCATGGAGGAGGGAAAGAAGTTTAAGTCATACTTTACTCTTTTAGATAGCCCGAACACAAACATCAAATTGCCAATAGGCCTAGGAAGAACTTAGTTTGGCTTTATCACAATATCTACACCTTTAGAAGGAGTCAATTTTCCGGAGACAAGCAATGCCTTTAATCCTGATACTCTCTTAGCATTATATAAGAACAAACAACTCTCCCTAACACGAGTATGGTTCAATATCTTACTTGCGCTTAGGGAAACATCCCCAAACAGTAAGACTGTTTAGGAAAAGATAAAAAAAGCCTATTCAAGTCCTACTTTACTCTTCCAGATAGCATGAGCACAAACATCAAATTGCCAATAGGCTTGGGAAGAACTTAGTTTGACTTTATCACAATATCCACACCTTTTAAACCATTAGTTACCAGATCTAAACAACTACTGAAGCACAGGGCTGGCCATGGAAGATAGGAAAACCATCTTATAGAAAAAAAAAAAAAAAAAAGGGACAACCATCCTTAAACTGGCCAGATGTTGCCGGCTAGACAAACAAAAAAAAAAAGATCAGAATTATGTGTGTAAGTAATAAACATACTATCTGGTTACCAAAATAAAGGGCTAAACCTCGAAAATGACACCCTGATAAAGAATTAAAGAGTTTCAAGGATTTTATCAAAAAGAAACAATTTGCCACGCAAGACACTCGTTAAGTCATCTGAGGTATGTATACAAGTTGCAACTTCCAACTATTTCAAATGAACAAATTTCATTCCACTTGGAGTAGGGCAGATACCATCAGTAATGATGTGTTTATGTGGGTAAAAGTTGTTATTTCATTTTCCTTACAAGATGAGGTAACCACACATACCTCAGCTCCCATTACATTCCATGCCTCCATATTCATTAGTCCTCCATGAGGTTGCTGCCCAAAAGATCCAAATGGGTGTTCATGTCCCATTCTCTCATGCTCCAACATTTGATTTGATACCATTCTCGACCATCTCATTATTTCTGCAAAATAAACTTCTGTCAGCCTCTAAAGATCTGTTTAAATCAAGTGGATCAGCACATTGAAGTGAAGAACTATTCAAATTGAGAAAATTCACGTCACATATGAATTTTTATCAAACAGATAGATAGCAACCTTTATTTGACACAAAGAGTTCAGGTGGCATAGATAGAGCAAAACCAACAAATCATCTAACAGTGAACTGCTAAGGGAGAAAAACTTTATAGCTAAATCTTAAAATACAAACTCTTGATCAAAAAACAAAGCTTGGATTAGGCATGCGTTCCAACAGCAAGCACAGAAGCAAACTACATTATGAACTCCAAACGGAAGTGGTTGACAGTACACAAACATTTTCAAGGTCTTCACAATCATCTCTAGATTTAGAGCAACTAATTGTGAAACATAGCTCGTTGTTCATACTTTTGCGTGTAATGTTAAGGAAATAATCGATACTCTACTTCTCATCCAGTTCATAGTGAAGACAATAAAAGAGAGTTGGACACTGAATAGAATCACAAAAATTCTGCAAAGGGAAGCAGTACAAAGTATTTAAGATTTTGAATACTCTCATCTGAGATGAAAAAACAAGCATTTTGGTGATTGGCAACCTTGATTTAGAAGCTTGCTGCAGATGGGCAAAATTGGCATGAATGGTCCCAAGTTCCGCCTCTCCGCTAATAAATCTGCCAAATATCTGAGACCAACAAACCCTTTAAATTGTGTACCGAGTGGGAAAAAGACAAATTGAATCAGGAGAACAGATCCAGACAAGTAAATAACTTTTGGTCCATTGATAATACCAAGCAAGTACCAGAATGCGAAATGGATATTCACGAGAAACGCAGAACGCTCACGAGTCTCTTCATTTATGGAAACTTAAGTGAAACATTATTATTGAAATCTTCCAAATAAATAGTTCACGCGTGCAACAACCCATAAGCGGCATATACAAATAACTCAGGCCAACAATCGAAAACACAAATTAATAATAAACCAAATCTAGACTTCTCCCCTTCAGCTTCTCATTTAGCAATAGACAACAGATACCGTAAAAGGATATTTTTCTATGTAAGGATTATCATTCAGCCATAGTAAATAACCATGGGAAATAGAGGATGCCACGTTCTGATTAAAAAGGGCCACAAGATAATTATTCACAGTTTAAAAAAGATCCCAAGTAGGTTAAACACACGCAATCAAAGAATATCAGGAAAATTCGAGTATGTGTTGCTTGCTGCAAGAAGTCCACAAAAATCTACTACAAAATATCGAATGCTTCCAGTGAAAGACGTAGGAAAAGAGATTCAGCAACAATAAAGTATTGGAGTCAGTAAAACGCTATCAAGCGGTGCAAACTAACTAATAATCCAACCCAAAAACAACTAACAAACATAAGCCAAATAATCATAACACCAAAACAAGGGGGGAAAACGAAAAGAAAGATCCAGTTTTTGGAAACAAACGGTGGCGATAAACATGAAAAATGGACTAGCAACAAAAGAACCGAACAATCCAAACACAAAAAGGTTCAAGTCCTGACCTTTCACGATCTGACATGGAAGAAGACCTCTGAAGTGGACCGTGAATCCCGGAAGGGGAGTACTGGAAGTAACTCCCGGGTGCCATTCTATTCTCCATAAACCCAGAAACCATACAAGCCCAGCAATCCAAACAAAGCAAAAAAAACTAAACAAAACTGCAAAACAATAATCAAGACAGAAACGCAGTTTACAATCAGTTGAAACACATTAACAAATTAAGCGAAAACACAGATATGCAAAGGAGAAAGGTATATAGATTGTGAGAGGACTCACTATGGATGCGAAGATGGAGGCTGCCAACCGAAAGGGTATAGGGAAATAAGGGTTGAATGGGGTAAAAGGGTAATGGAAAATAACAAAGGAGAAGGCTTTCTTCCAACCCCTTATTGGACCTCTCTCACTTCCCTTGTGGGGGGGATGGAAGAAATGGGACAGATTGGAAAGAGAAACCAAAAACCCCTACTCCTTACTACTATTAAATAGTGGACCTCAGTCAGTGTGGCTGCTGACTTTGAGATTCTTTTGCTATGTGCTAGTATTGCTATTATAGTGGTGGTTTCTTTGTGTGTGTTTAGGAGTGTGTAGCTGATTTTGTTGCACTTTCTTTCTTTTTTTGTGTGATTTGGGTGTCATGTTGTCATCATAATATCTAGGAGTATTTACACCTAGTTTGTTGAAGTTGTTGCACTTTTTTATGTATAAATAAAAAAATAAGATAAATTATTTTCATGTGAGATGCCCTCATCATCATGTATCTCAGTGAATATTCTTATAGATTTATGCCTGCCTATCAAAAATATCTAGAAGGAAAAGGGAAGAAAGACACTTTAGCATGGTGATGTGTGGTAAGTTTAATCAATTTTAACATGGATTTGATTCTTCTCTACAAGTAGAAATATGTTTGAAAAATAGATGGGAGAAAAAAAGATTACGGCTTATGAGGAATGATAACGAGAACTTAATCTAAATATGTCGTGATCAAAAATTAAAATTGTCTGTTTCTTTATCGTATTTAAACATATTTAAAAGTGCACAGTGTTTGTTATTGAAAATTCATGATTATGTACGGTCGTAAGTCATTATTTTTAAACGTGTCATTTGAACGTATCTTATTACTTGTTGTAGGTTTAATCAATTATAACATGAATTTTATTCTTATCTACAAGCAAAACATGTTTGAAAAATGGATGGAAAAGAAAAGATTAGGGTTTATGAGGAATGATAATGAGAACTTATGTAAATATGTCATGATAAAAATTAGAATTGTTAGTTTCTTTATCGTATTTAGACATCTAAAAGTGCATAATGTTTGTTATTAAAAATTCATTATTACATACGGTAGTTATTCCACTATTTTCAAACGTGTCACATCTCTCTTAATTATCCAAATATATAGTTTATTTATTTATTCTTTGCTAATTTAAACGTGTCGTTTGTGTACATATTTGTGCATAATCTTTTCTTATCATGAAATCGAAGGGAACTAGATTTACATAGTAGATTCTCGACAAAAAATCATATTGAATTTCTTTAATATTTACTTGTGCTAAGTATGGACCTTAAAGAATACTATTTACTAGAGCTTATTAATCTCTCGAAGTATAATTATGGAGTTTTGTGCCGAACAAGTAATAATGTCAATATTAAAATAATATTATACTAATAAAAATAACTCAAAATAATAAAATCAACTAAATATATTTTTAAAAGAATATCAAAATTTTATGTTCTTTTCAAAAATGACTTAATTATAAGCTTCAGAATTTAGTCTTTTTAATATAATATTTTATTAAAACTAACGCAAAATTTCATGCAATTATAAACAATTTCAGAGATTGTTATTTTTAAAAAATGAACATAATTGAGGAAATCATTTTTTTATGAATACTAGTATTATCCCGCGCGTTGCGCAGTGTATCAATCATGGAAGAGTTTTAATAGTTAGATTATGCACGGTGTAACAACTATAAAATAGTTTTTATAGATAGATTTTTTTATTTTTTTTTTTCAGGATAGTGAATGTCATTATCTTTAGAATATGTACTTTTCCTTTTTGGTATCTTGGTGAGAAAAATATTTACTATCTACTTAAATGGAAGTTTTCTGAATTATTTTTTGTTTGACACGGAAGTAAACAATTTTGAATAACGTACGACAATTAGACTCTACAAGTTTTGACTTCAAAATGAGAGGAGGCTTGAGAAACTATCACAAAGCTTTTTTTTACAGTGAAAATTACAATCTTAACCAAATTGGTTGATTGTTATTAAGGTGTAAAATCCTTGTGTACAAATTGACACTAAAAAAATATTTATATTTGAGACGGAACCAAATATTATGTAATCCTTCATATTATATGTAATTGATCCCTACATTTCCTTCTCCCGCCTTTACATCTTGATGGTTTGAGCTTCACTACCATAAAACCAAATAGCCGAATCGGAGTCATTTAATCATTGCCAGTATTGTTTGAAACAACACCAATTTCCTTCAAATTTGCAGAGATTTTGTAACTGCACACCATCACTCAATCACATAAATGAGTATAGATGAATGAAAAAAGATGTGATGACCTACTCGTCATCAAGGGTGTTTCCATAGTCGTTTTTAATCGACCAAGAGTCTGCTGCAACAGAGTGGTCGTCATTCGCAAATCAGATCGGAGGCCACCGCAGGTCGAGCTTTGAGGCGCTGGAGTCCTCAACAGAGAGTCTGAATCCAAATGAATAGCTATCTTTCAATGAATATATAGCAATCGAATCAAGATTAAAGGGGCAATGAAAAACTAAAGAGTTCGTTAAAAGGAGAAAAAAAATAGCTTACTTATTTATGTAAATCGTTCATATATCTATCCCACATCCAATGAAAAGAAAATCTCCATTGCACATGCCAATTCAAAACCAAAATACAATGATAAGCAATTCTAGTTAACCGAGCCTTATGTCAAAAAAAATCACTATAAGCGAAAAGGAGGAAGAAACTGGACCTTGGGTTTTGATTGCAGCACACATTTTGACGGCCTCTGTTCCCAAGTAACTTCCAAAAACATGGCATAGGATCATGTATACTTGTGGTAAGTAAAATAATTATTTCTTATAATAGAATTTACCGTAGGGCTGTCTCACGAAGAACTCATTGATAACTACCTGTTAACACAAAACTTCAAATCGATTCAAATCGACACTTGACATTTTGAATTACAAAAATGAAAACAAAATACATTTGAGATTGAATACAATAAAGACTATAATAAAATTTAGCACTTCTGGTTGTAAATAATAGACTTCCATAAAAACCCACTTGACAAGTAGAGATAGATAGAAGAAGTGAACGGAGAGAAACAACATGTCGTCTTTTTCTCCGGCTTGAATTGCCGCCAGTAAGCCCTCTAAGCCAATATTGATGAATCCATCCATGCCAATATGCCTTCCTTGCGTGACGGGTTTTAGATATTATTGTATTTAAGTTTTTTGATTTATAAGTCTCTACAAAAGCTTTTAATATAAAGGGTTCATATATACGATGAACGATGAAAATTTAGGAAAAAGTTCAAGTACATTCAAGCTTAACACTAGTTGTAATAAGTAATTGTTTAAGAAAATATGAATAAAACTTCTTGTGTTATAAACAAAAAGGAAATTACTGTAGATTCAAATGTTCTGAAACTTCCTTGTGGATAAAAATAAGGGAATTACTTTAGATTCACTTTTTTCATGTTCAAGAACCTAGCCTACTATCAAACAAAACTAATTAATTTTCATATGATAGCAAAGCCTTTATTTATATATAAAAAAAATACCGACGTATAGATGTCACATTTTTTGTCACAAACAGAGAACTGCCTAAACAAAAAGCATCAAAGAACAATTAAATATCTACCGTCCATGTAACTGATTTGATTATGATACAAATTACATGTAATTAGAACTAACTTGGTGGTTGAAGAGCATAAATGAGGCCAAGCAACTTTAATGGAGGACATCAATGAGGTGCCACAGATCTTAACTTGAGTGATTGATTTTTTTTTTTAATTTCTTATAGAACATCACCAATGAAGTAATAACATTAGAAAAGAAATGTACCTTCTCCACGTCAGCCTCAAAAATGAGATCCTTAGCTTATGACTTTGGATTAGCATGAACACGTTCTCCTTGTCTAATGAGACATCTTATACCCTAGATCAAAGCAGAGCAAATTGAATAGAATAAGAATAGGAATGAAACTAACAGAGGTAGATTTTGCAAAATTATCAGAATACGTCGTCTTTGCGCATGACTACCTATGGGAGTTCCCCGTTGTTAGGGCGCAGCCGCCATCATTTCGCCCCTTGCGTAGTGATTGGTTGCAGCAACATCTGCTACAATTCTTGATACAGCTCCCGGCAGTCATCGTTAATAAAGAAGTAATCTGATACAACTCCTGAAAAGATGGCCTGCAAATTTCATTAGTTAATATTTTTTTTTGCCAAAAAAAAATATAGTAATAACAACAACGAAAAAAAATGAAAAGAAGGATATCAACTTAATACCTGCAGTAATGGATCGTATTACACGATAAGGAGGCTGAAACAATGGCGGTGGCAATGGAAAAAAAAAATATTCTCTTTACCTCTCTATATAAACACAAAGGAAAAAAAAAATTCTCATTGATCTTGCTTCGGCCGTTGTGGTGGTGCCATTGCAGGTATTAAAATTTAAATGATTTTATTTCCACAGCTCATTGGTTTGGCTTTTATTATTTTTTATTTTTCCCGTTCAAGAATAGTGTTATTACTATTATTTTTATGCGTCCATTCGTTACAGCTACCGTAGCCGTTGTCAGGTAGTATGATGTGATTTCTTATTTGGTTAGTTAGCCTAGAATTTTTGTATAATTTTAGTTATGTTTGGATTGAATTGATTGATTGTGTTTTATTACAAATTGTGGTTTTTTAAATTTGTTTTTTATGTTTCATTCAATTAGAGTGGTTTTCTTTTTTTTAATTATGGAGTCTCAGGTTTTTTTTTCGTATATGGCCAATTATGAAGTGTGTCTTTTCTTTGTTTAATTGCTTTTGATTTTGTTTCATACTCCCAGTTGACCAATTATTATTATTATTATTATTATTATTATTATTATTATTATTATTATTATTTTATTTGCAAATGAAGCACGTTTCTTTTTTTGTGTTCGGGGTTTCAAGAATATACTTTTTTGGATTTGATTTTTAGACTTTTTTTAGTTCCTCATCATATAAATAGTTCAGGTCGCTTCTTTTAACTAATTTATGGAGAATCCTTTTATGAATTTGAGGTGGAGAGGGAAGGAATGATGTTTTTACATTTATTTGTGTTTTTAAACATCATTTTTACCTACAGAGAAAAATAAAAATTCTCAAATTTTAATAGGCTATCTTTTACTTTTTTTTTTATTTGCCATCGTGACGTGAGTTCTTTTTTGCTATAACTTGAAACCTATGCAAATTTATATTATTTTCATTCTCATATTTGTGATCAACCAGTTTCAATAATTAACCAGTTTCAAAATCATTTTTTGATATTTTACTACATGTAAACTTTTAGAAGAAATAGTTCCAACAATTAAGCGTATACCCTTTGGAAGAAACTAACTACAAAGCTATATAAATCTCCAAAACTAAGTATTGATTTGGCACAACCAATGGAGAAAATCAATAAATTATCTTACTAATATTTAAACTTATTAGGATGCTTTTATATTTTGTCTAGCATTTACTTCAAGACATATATTTGATCAAGTTTATTTATATTTAAGAAGTAACACTTATAAAATATTTCCAAAATCTTCAAACATTTCTAAAACGTACCGGGCCAAATACAATTGATTTTTTTGCCAAATACAAACATCACACTTATAAAATATTTCTAAAATTCTTCAAATATTTCTAAAATATATCGGGCCAAATACAAAATATTTTTTTTTCAGATACAAATATTTCTAAGATCTACAGATATATTGGGCCAGGGTCGCGCATTGCGCGACCAGACATCACTAGTATATATATAGGGAAATTCTAGAGTCCAGTCGTCCTTTTTTGACTGAACCGTCCTGTTAAAATTTAACCAATCAAAATTAAGGGCATAACATGTATTCATAGGGTGAGAAACATGGTAACACATCCCAAAATAGTTTTAATTTTGTAAAAAATTAAAAAAGAAAAAACAATTCGATGCTCCTCTCCACCTCCTACATATGGTTGCCGTTGTTTTTGTTTTTTTAATTTAATTGACATAATTGAGATTAAGAACTCATATTTCTTATCTTGATATCCAAACTATCCAATGCCTTTGAATTTGGCGCATTGCCCTTACCGAGTGGATTGTTTTGAGCCTCGTATATTTAGCTACAAGATTTCGTAAGGCTTGAATTGATGATTTAATTGATGATTTGAGTCTATGAACTTTAAGCCTGGTTAATCTGATTAGTTTGAAATTTTCTTACCTTTGATTCAATTTTATATCAATAAAAATTGATCTTGTTGTAAAAGAAGGATGAATGAAACAAAGGGATAAGGAAAAAAGTTTATGGCTACTCCAATTATGCACTTTGCTATAGATGAAAAAGATATACTGATTTGGGTTTTGATTGTTGGTTGTTGTTTACGCGCATGGGCATCAAAAAAAAAAAAAAAGCTATCAAAATTTTGGTTCATATGAATTTTAGGGAAGAAGAAGGGCGTGGCCAGAGGATGAAGAAGATGGTGGTGGCGGCAGAGGAGAAGTGTTTTTTTTTTTTTAATTTATTATGCAAAAGATGAAGGTTTAATGATTACTTTGTAATAATCAAGTGTAATTGGTGTATATTCTTTCAGTACACCTACTTTTTTAATCTAATGGTTGTCATTTAATCATGATTATCTTATGGCTATTAAATTTGACTGAACCACTCAGTCGACTGGACTGTAGCCACTCTCATATATATATATATATATATATATATATATTCCACCAAAAAAAATATAAGATATCGAGGTTAACTGATAATTTTAGAACAACAATATAGGTTTAAATGTGGTACAAATATTGATTTTATTCACCTTTACTTATTAAAAAAAATAAAAAAAATAAATGGCTCAATTATATAATAATATAATAATATCTGTCCTATCTCAGCATACCTTTTTACATTTCCAATACAAAAAATACCTAAAAACACACACTAAAAAAATGAAACAAACATAGTCCAATCGGGGGAGTTATCATCTCCTCCGATGGATTATTCTCTGCTTCCACAGCCCTTCGCTTTGAACCTCGAATGCACTCCATATCAATAAGAGAATTGCCTAGAATCTACCCAAAGGAGAAAACGAACTACCAAACCAGCTCCAAACCGAAATCCAGACGGAGTGTAAAAAAAAAAGAGTGAACCTCAAAACAAGTCATCAACCTTTAATATATTTTCACTCTAGGTCATCAATTAAATTTATTTGTAACACAGGTTACCCTGCTAAAGTTTTAATCCATTTCAGATTATTCTGTTAGATTTGGCCGTTAAATAGTAACGGAAATCCATTTTTCACATGTTTTTGGGTTCAGGGGTATTTTTGTCATTTTTTTACTTTTTATTTTTTATTTTTTACAATTTTTCTTCTTATACTTCCTAACTTGTATATATTGATAGTATAATTTTAAATTTTAAAAATTTATTTTCCTTTTGTATTTTAACTTCTAGATTATAAATTTTTTTTAAAAAAAATTCAGAAATGAAGAAGAAAAATTCGAGTTAAAGTAAACATGAAAATAAATAATTTACCATTTAAAAAAAATAAAAATAAAAATAATTAGCAAAGACAAGTTGTTTCTTCTAGGTTATTTAATTTTTTTCAACTCGATTGAATTATGTAATTATTAATTTTCACGTTTCTTATTCCTTTCTTTAAATAATCTACAAGTTAATAAAAAAATAACAAATTAATTTCAAAAATGAATTTGTTTGTCATTTGTATCTTAACTTCTAGATTATAAAAAAAAAAGGAATAAGAAACGTGAAAATTAATAATTAAATAATTCAATCGAGTTCAAAAAAATTAAATAATTTAGAAGAAACAACTTGTCTTAGCTAATTCTTTTAGTTTTTCTTTTTGTTTAAAATGGTAAATTATTAATTTTTGTGTTTACTTTAACTCAAATTTTTCTTCTTCATTTCTTTTTTTTTTTTTAAATTTTTATAATCTAGAAGTTAAAATACAAAAGGAAAATAAATTTTTAAAATTTAGAATTATACTACCAGTGTATGCAAGTTAGGAAGTATAAGAAAAAAAATTGTAAAAAAAAAAAATTAAAAGATTAAAAAAATAAAAAAATAAAAAAAATAAAATGACAAAAATACACATGAACCGAAAAGCATGTAAAAAATGGATTTCCGTCACTATTTAACGGCCAAAATTAACAGAATAATCTGAAATGTATTAAAATTTTAGTAAGGTAACCTGTGTTACAAATAAATTTAATTGATGACTTAGAGTGAAAATATATTAAAGTTTGATGACTTGTTTTGAGGTTTACTCAAAAAAAAAACAAAAACGAAAAACAATAGAAAGCACCATCAGCAGGAAGCATCTCAAAGCCGAAATATATCAATATCAAATTATATCAGTGTATATAGAAACAGCGAAGGCTCGAACCAAAAACAAGACTTGCAAAAAAAAAAAAAAAAACTTTACCGAGAAGAAGAGATGACAACTGGGATTCCTTAGAAGGGGAGGGAGCGGCGGCGGTGGGAGTGACATCTAATTTAGAAATTGACACTGCCGACGCACCCTTCGGCTCCAGCAATCGACTGGAGGCGCCGAAACTCAGCTGCTCGTCGGACGCTGCCCGTGGCGGTGGCGGACTTTCCATCAGATCCTTCTATATCCAAGAGAAAGACAGAAAGCGTGCGAGCTTTGTTGTTCTGGAATCTGGGGATTTCGGAAAATAAAAGGTTTCTTTTAAAAAATCCATTTTGTTGGGCCTTTGGGCTTTAACCTTTTCGTCTAATTTAAAATTGGTTGTCTTAAAGAAAAAACCACAAAGAAACCGGAATACTTGGGCTGTGATAAGGCTTGGGTCGACGTAACTTTTCATGACGATCCGTCTAAATATTTTCAATGGCTATAGTAGCTTTTTATAAACTCTCCATTCAACAGAAAAAATTTTCATTATTTTTTTTTTTATAAATTTATGTTTATTTTCCATTTCTCTAAATACCTGTTGCAATCTTTCTTTAGAAGCTTGTTCATCTATTTTTCCTACAATATAGTATTTACTTTATTTTTTTTCTTGGTTGCATAGTTTTCACGGTCTCATTCATAGTAAAAAGAAAAATTAGCTAATTAAAAGGAATCTTAGATTTTCTTTACAATATTTAGAAATGTCTTGTTAACATAATTATTTTCCCATTGCGATATTTTTATTATTTTTTTTGAGTGGTGATAGAGAAAGTGAAAAATTAGTGAATTTGGTGTAATGACTGATGTGTAAATCACTCATTAGTTAATTTTTAAGAGGTAGTTATTATTATCAAGTGAACTACGAATCACATGTTTCCACATCAGTTATTACACCAAAGTCATTATGATATTTAATTATACTTATCATTTTCCTTTATTTTATTTTTTTTTACATAGTATAGACTTTTTTTGAAAGTCCACGTGGTATAGACTGGGAATGTAAAAGATATTGATTGCTAATTTTAGTGAACTGAAAGTTTCATATTTTTCTATCCCATATAAATAATTCACATTAAAAAATAAGATAAACGTTTTTTTTTGTGGGGGTTAAATGATTTAATTACGATATATCCACTCTATTTCCAATACAATGAGCGCACCCTAAATAAGATCCTGCATGTGGAATTTTACATGTGAATCAGAAATAGTTTAATTGCTAGCGAGTTAAATACATAATATCTATCATTTAATAGGAAAATAATACTCTTAGTGAATGAAATTAGTGACAACATATGGTGATTGATGTCAAATAATCATGGTCCTTAGCTTTTTGCTACTTTTTCGTTAAAATTTTATTTTTCTCCCAAAATCACATTTTTACCTTTGATTAATAAATAGACATGTTTAGCAAGTATACGATGTATTTCCTATATGCAATATTATTAGTATTTTTTTTCTTACCTTTACTTTATTCATGTAGATTTCTACATATGGCAGTGAATATAAGGCAATTATTCATTTGCGCAAATTTTACATATGACCTGTCATGTTCTTTTTTTATTCTTTTGTTTTTTTGAATGATTCTTTTTTTATTCCATTAATAAAACGGAATTCCATCAGGTCTTGTATCACTTTAAAAGTTATACACTAGAATGTTCATACATTAACCATTTATTTAAAATATATTAAATAATAATTTTTTTAGTCTCAATTGTGACAAGTAAAAAAGTAAATAAACTTGATTAATTAATAATATATTAATTTTTCAAAAATCAGTGCGCAATATATATCCCACAATTTTATAATTAATAGACACTTATATAAAAGTTAGATTTAGAGATTATCTCAGATTTTAAATTAACCATTTTTTGATGTTCGTAATTCTATATTTTTTTTCCAGTCGAAAATGAATGATGAAAAAAATTATAATCAACTTTATTCCCGAGAAAATAACAAAATTGGAATTTTTTTGGATTGAAAAATATATTATAATATGAAATTACTCTTTTTTTTGTTTTTATTGATAAATTCATTAATAAACTATATACTAGTATAAATTGTTTGAGGCCAACTTTATTAATTTATTATAAAGGTTTTACTATATACTGTATATAATGTATATCTCTCTGTTTCGTCGATCAAAATAGGCATTTAGGGCAAAAAAAGATTTTTCAATCGGACCGTTTTAAGTTTTAGTGGCAAAATAGAGGGGAGCAATGTAGGAAAAACTATAATGCAGGGGTAATTTTATAATTAATTGTAAATATATATTGAATTTCATCAATCTCTGCAAACCTTCTCTTCCATCTCTCTCTAAACTCCCAGTCAGACTTTTCTCTCTCTCCATGCATGGCAATTTGGGATCGAACTTCCGAATTAAGTGACTGCAATTCACCCGTTTCGCGTTCGGAATTTGATGAGGAAGATGTAATTTTGTAGGTTTCAAGTGCTAAATTTTTGGGTAGGGAATTAGGTCGATCAAAGAATACTATTTTGATTGTTTGGTTAGGGTTTTGGAAAGCTCAGAAGGTTTGACATGAAGGGGCCTTTAGATCGAACCAAGGTGGTGCTCCGCCACTTGCCGCCTTCAATTTCTCAGTCGTCGCTCATGGAGCAAGTTGATTCCCGCTTCTCTGGCCGCTATAACTGGTTCTCTTTTTTTCCTGGCAAAACAAGGTTAGGGTTTACACACAATGTGAGAGGAATATATACGTGCAGCACTTTTTTGGTTTTGGTGCTGGCTTATTTATTGTTTTCGGTGCGATTTTTATTTTGTGGTTTTATTAATTGGGTTTGGCTTTTGGTCTCGAATGCTTGTCTGGTTGGGTTTTAAGTGATGGGTTGAGTTTGAAAAAGATATGAATTTTGAGTGATTTTTGGAGTGACATTGTCGTTTGGGACGTCAATCAGGTTTTTGGAATAGGAAGAATGAGGTATGACTAGCGGTGAGCTATAATGACTAGCCCATGGTCTGATGGGAATGTGAAATTGTTTTTTGGGGCAATGAATGGATTTTATTTATCAATTGGAAGGTTCTCATTGGTGATATGTGGCTGAGAGATGAGGAAAGAATCACAAGTGGAAATGATTGTGAAAAAAAAAATGTTAAAACAAAAAAAGCCCGGATAGTTTTGCTGTTTTATGATTTGGTGACGCGTGGTCTATAGTTGTTTGTTCGGTCTTATTCTTGGTATATGTGTGCTTTGTGTTTTGGATTTTGCGAGTTATTTAGGCATTTAGCACTTATGCTCCTCGCTGCTCAGCTATTATTTGTCACCAAGGATGGTCTGTCTGTTTTTTGTCGCTTTGGGTTGACCGTAACGGCGTGATCGAAAAAAAATTTAATCAAAAAAGCTTAGTTTGTTGAATTTATGGGTGATCTACATCCTTACGCTGTTTCCTTCTTCGCTCTCATTTGTTGGTTCTTGTGCTTTGTTGAATTAAGTATTGTGTCGGAGGTTGAGAAGTATCTCAAGTGGAGTTTCCAAATTTATTCTTTCATTATTATTGCCATATTTTACCTTTAATGCAATCGATTTCATGTTTCTGAATGCTTGGCTTCACTTTATTGGGATCTGAAATACTTTGACAGCTTGCCCACCAGTATTTTTGTTATCAAACAAAATGGACATCATTTGTTCTGTAATATGCGCAGAATGTTGTTTGCGTGATCTCTTACATCCTTCTGTTTCTATTTGCTTTGCAGTCACAACCACCAGTCCTATTCTAGAGCTTACATCGATTTTAAGAGAGCAGACGATGTTATTGAATTTGCCGAGTTTTTTGATGGACATGTCTTTGTCAATGAAAAAGGTAATCCCTAGGTTTAATCTTCGGTGTGCTTGAGTTCTTTTATTCACTGCATATTTGTCTCCCTTTTCCGTTTTTTTATTAAGAGATTGAAATACATTGACTGGAAATTGAACTGTTCCATTCCATTTCGTTAGAGTTTTTTATGAGCTCATCCAACTGCCCCTTTTTTTGAAAATAACTGCTATTAGTAAAGCAAAACCCGAGCTTCCAATCTAGTTCTCATTGTCTTACTGTATTTGAGTTGATGAAAATTTGGATAAGATTATTTTCTCCTTCTCGCCACTAACCCTAAGTTGTTTGTTAAACAGTAATATCAGTAACTAGCTATAATTTTTTTGCTTTTCCTGCATAGGTACTCAATTTAAAACAATTGTCGAGTATGCTCCATCACAGCGTGTTCCGAAGCAGTGGTCTAAAAAAGATGGAAGAGAAGGAACTATATTGAAAGGTATATTCACCTAGTTGTATGCTAGTTGCAGCTAGCTTGTGTTCCATCGTTTTATTTTCTTTTTCAGTCACTATTAATTTATTGATGAACCTGTAGATCCTGAATATATGGAGTTTCTTGAATTTCTTTCAAAGCCTGTTGAGAACCTTCCAAGTGCAGAGATTCAGTTGGAGAGGAAGGAAGCAGAGCGAGCTGGTCAGTTGGTTATACACATTTTTTATGCAATTGAGACTGAGACTTAAAAAGTGATATTGTATTTACCGTATTCTCACAAAATAATTTTCCCTCTCTTGATATTTAGGTGCCGTAAAGGAGGCTCCTATAGTTACTCCTTTAATGGATTATGTCCGTCAGAAAAGAGCAGCAAAGAGTGGAGTCCGGGTAAGAATTTTTATTGTTTCAAGCTACAGCTGGTTTAATTATGATTTTCCAGCTTAGACTTTGAAATACTTTCATATGATGTATCAGGATTTCAGTGGCATATCTTAGGCTGTTGCATCTGTTATACCTTTTTATCTAATTTTTCTATTGCCTACGAAGTCCATTTTCTCCCTCTTCAACATATCTATGCTAGTGATTTTTCATGGTCACTGTCTTAAAACTGACACACAATGGTCCTTTTTATTTATGTTTTGAACATTAGACTCTAGATGCTGTTGTTGGAGTTGGTTTAGCTACTGGTTTGTTTCATTTAGGTTGAAATAAGTAGCTTTTTTTGGGTTAAATTTTAGTTTCTCTTTCTCTTCACTTGTAACTAGTTTTATGACAGCTTTTAACCTGCTGCTTTCCATAACTGCAGAGGTCTGTTTCTAATGGAAAATCTGCTAAAAGGATTAGTAGAGCAACTGAAAGTTCTAGCTCTAATTCATCTAAACGTGTTTCAGACAAGAGGAGGATATCCACTACAACCATGGTACTCAAACAACATTTAATCTTTCATTTATCACCATCTCCCCGGTGTGATCTTGCTTGTGATTGTATCCTCATTTTTATATATATTTTCCTGGTATTTTATGCTGCTGCTGTCATAATTTTTTTTCTTTTGCTCTGTTTTTTATGCTTGACTGTATAATTGTTCATTGATGAGTGACAGGGTCTTTAGTTTTTTTCCCATTCCGTCGTCATTAAGATCTGCTCTTGTCATTTGATCTGGTGCATAATCCTTTTAAATTTCTTGTAACTGTGTCCATGTATGTGGAATTCCAAATTTAGTACTTGAAGATATTTAGTTATGATGCTGTGTCCATAACGGATTATGTCATAGATTTGTCTTTCAAGCCGTGTCATGTCTTTCATAGATTTGTCTTTCAGCTTTTTGGATTTGATTTTGTATTATCATGCCCTTTTATGTTTTTTGTTGCTTTTGACTGACTTTATGTTGAATTTGCTGCTGTAGTCCTTGGTTGGACTTATTGGTTGTAATCGTGATCATTAGTAAACCAGTTTGTTTGGGCTCTTGGAGCTTTCTCTTTTGTTTTATGTACTTGATCTTTAAACTTTGATTTCCCTTTGTTGTGTTCTATTTTTGATATGCCTTTTTTTTCTTCCAGAGCAAATACAATCCACATAGCTAATCTGACGTAGTGGATGTTGGCTGACTTGTTTTGGCATAATGTTTCTTGCAGTGTTGGTCGTGTACCTTTGTCCCTTTTTGTAGATTTCTTTACTTCATGTTGTCTTAAAAACAGTCTAAATGTGAATACTTTCTCCTAAAGTAATGACCAGAAAAATTGAGCTTAGGTCATCTTTCGATGCTCTGGGGATTCCTGGATGTTGATTACTCATAATGTTAACTTCATCCTCTTCTTGATGAACAGTATGTGCTAAGGGACAGCTCTAAGGGCGTCAGCGGAAAAGACAAATCTGCGTATGTTTTGGTTCCTAAAAGGGATGATCAGCTTTTATCCGATAAATCTACTTCTGCTGCTACACATGGAAGTGGTCCAGGGGAAGAGGAGAATGGTATGTGTTATGTTTGGTGTTTGGGTGTTTCTTGCCTATGCATCTTGTTGCTGTTTATTTGTGAATATTGGTGTCTTGGATTCTAGTGTTTGTTAAGTATGTTACTTTTTACTCAAAATTAACTGTTTTGTTCTTATTTGGGCCTTGCTAAAGAGCTGGAGGAACAAGAACTTTTTATTATTAAATCTATTTTGAAATTTTGTTCTGTTTTTCAATTTGCAACATGAATGAGGAGCCTTGCTTTCCAAAATATTCCTTGGGTTTTTCTTTCCTTTTCTTTTCTTATGCTATTGGCTTTGTATGTCTCTGCTTTAAAAAGAGGGAGACAATCTAGTCAGTTCTTTGTTCTTTGGGTGTTTTATGAATTTTATTAAAGTTACCTACTGTAAAAGGAGAAATTCCATCAAAACCTTTTTATGTGTTTCAGGAAACTCTGGGAAGAAGAAAATTTTGCTTTTGAAAGGAAAAGAGAAGGAAATTCGTCATGTAAGTCATCACCTCTACTAAAGCTGTAGTAGGCTGTCTTTACTGTTGTAGAGTTAGAATTTTGTTCTTTTATTATCACTGGTAAAGATGATAAGCAAGAGAAGTTGAGATTCCAACCCGTATGTGTGGAATGTGCAATGACCAAAGGTAATTTGAAGCTTTGGTGTGCTTTGTTGTGGATGATGGGGGGTTATACCTCTCTCAGGCTAATCTGCTCGCAATCTGCTTGTTAATATATGAAGCTAATTGTGGCGATGTGGTGTCATTTTGCATTTTATACCTGTAGAAACTGGTAAATTGTTCAGGGCAAAGCATAATTAATCCATCTTAATTTTTTGTTTTTGGAATTCAAGCTAGTTCTGTGGTTTGTAAGACAAATTAAACTTCTTTTGTAGATAACTGGGGGCTCACCTATCCAACAAAGTACTAATGCTCCTGCTAAGACTTCTCCTAGCTCTGCTGTGAAGCAGAATCAGAGACGTGAGGCCAGTGGGAAGATTATAAGAAGCATACTACTAAAGGATAATCGTCAATCTTCTGTGATTCGATCTGAGCAGCAGAGCCAGGCATCAAATATGGATAAGGATAGAAGACCTCCTCGCCCACCTAGTGTGTCCTTGCTTCAGAAGGATGGAAATGTAGATGACAAGGTTCATGCTGATTTTCATGGTCAACACAGCGAGAAGCAAGAAAGACGCTCAAGGAACAAGGATAGACCTGATCGTGTTGTTTGGACTCCTCTTCGTCGTTCAGATGGTTCACATACAAGTGACGAGTCCTTATCATCATCTGCTTCTCAATCTGTAGCAGATTCTGCTGAAGGTATGGTCATTCTTTTTTAATCATTCTAATGTGGGTATATATGGAAGTCCTTGATACTGTTGTTTCATTGGAATTTTCTAGATTCGTAGTCTAGGTTCATTGTTGAAGGTCTTCTTTCAAAGCTTGGGTGATTTTCTTTATTGGTTAACATTAGCCTCGTATCTTACTTAGGAGCTCAACTTGAAACAAGGAATGAAATGCCAAGTGGACGCAGTGGGGAGTCCAGACATGGTGGTAGCGGACGTGGTAGTTATTCTTCTGTCGACAATGGTTAGATATATTGATTATATGAAACCATGGATGTTCATTCATCTAAGGTTTTCCACATTTCTGAATTCTGTTTATGTTTTTGGTTTTCTTGGTTAAATTAGGGTCTTACAAACATGGTGGTCGCCGCGGGTCTGCACATATAAAGGATTCTGATGATTCTTCATATCTGGAGGGAAAGCCCTTAAGAAGGGCAGGGTCTTCTGGTCACTATGAGGTGATCTTATCTTGAAACTTCTTGGACCCATTTTTATTCTCTCTTTCTTCAGTGCATGGATGTATTTTCAACTGTGTCATTGAACTTCACTATGATGTAATGCAGAAACAAGTGTGGGTTCAGAAGTCAAGCTCTGGTTCTTAGTTATTGTATGCGGTAAGGCCCAAAGGTTTTCATTTCTCATTGTCAAATAGAAAGCGTTGTGATGCCTGTTTATATGTTTCAATTTGCATGCAGTCAAGTTTTGAGCTTCAGAAATTGTTTTAAGAATTTGAAAAATTTTGAGGATAGGGGGAGTTATTTTCTTTTTTCTTTCCAGTGATTGTAAAGTTTATAAAGAAAAATGAAATGGTGGAATAGAGTGCAGAAAGGAAGATGGTATTCTTTTATATGCTGGAGAATGTTTCTTGACTTTTATATTCAATTTGTCATTTTTTGCTGCCTGGCTTTGTAGTGAAGTGCATGGTCATTTACCATACGGACATATAAACCCCTTAGAGGTTGGAGCTCTATCTCTTTTGGAGAAGAGGATATCAGGTGTGAACAAAGTTGGTGGAACAAAAAAAAATGGTTCATGTTGGAACCTCCGGGTCTTTTGAATGCTGCAGATACCAAATTGTATTTACTGTTTCTTGCGAGGAAGAAATTGTGATCCTACCTAATTGAAGTTGAGGATGATAAATAGGAGAAAGAGGATGAGCAGATGGTCATTATTATCGACTATTTCACCGCCAGTTTTCGTCCAGGTGATCAATCGTCCGGCTGGATTATACTGAACAGTGGAGACATGGGTATAGTCCTTACATTTGACTGGATAGAGAGGTCAGATTTGTTAACTGATAGAGGAGAGGACGGTTTCTTTTCGCCTGAACTGTAAATACAGATATGGAGTGGTGTGTTAGTGTCTCATCACCCCCCATGTATGTGTTTTCTCCGATAGTATGCCAGACGACGCCGCATGTGGCTTTGGTGAATAGATAGATATATATATATATGTGAATAGATATCAAATGCCCAGGTGCTTCTTACTTGTATTCTGATTTCGGGTAATGGAGTTGGTTTTTGGCACTTGTTTATTCTCTCTCTCTCGGTTGTTTGTTTGGGTTGGCTTTTTTAAATCATAGTTTTATTTGAACAACACAATCAATACGATGACCTTAGTATAGAATTGCTAATCTTTCTTCGCCGGCGTTGGATTTGATAGCAGAATGAAAAGGAGAAAGCGCTTGATGGAAATACATCTTTTATTTTACCTAGACGCTAGAAGACCAAGCCGTGAAATAAAACGAGTCATTTTCAGACAATTTACACAATTTTAATTTCTCTGTACCATCTGTAAGTTTTATAAACTAATGTAAGCACCTAGTGGCCTGGCGTGGCATGTCCTAGGCTGCAAAAATAGTTGAGGCTGATAAAAAGAAGGAGCATCATCAAGAAAAACTCAAAAGGGATTTTGAATGTGCAATTAACTTGGAAGTTGCCAAAGTCTCTTCCGAGAACAACAATGGCGGCTCTAGTGATGCAAGCCATTTCCATGTCACCAAAGTCTCTTCATCAAATCCAACTTCAACCCATATCTCCCCTTCTTACAAGTTTCGTACCACCACCAAAGCTAACAACAAATGCTTCTAAGAAACGGGCAATTCGGGCGTCCATGGATGGATATTCTTCCTCTTCTTCTACTACTGCTGTTGTGGACCCACCTAAACCCTTCTCAGGTCTTAACCTCTGATTATCTCCGTCCACAGAATATATATATATATATATATATATTTTTTCCTGGCTGTAATGTGTGAATAGTATCTGAGATAATGTGGTTGCAGAACATTGATGTGCAGGCAAAGCAGAGGCAGATGTTGTGGTGATTGGTAGTGGTATTGGTGGATTATGCTGTGGTGCGCTTTTGGCTAGATATGGCTTGGATGTTCTTGTTCTGGAAAGCCATGATCAGCCCGGAGGTGCTGCTCATTCTTTTGAGATTAAGAACTTCAAATTTGATTCTGGGCCGTCTCTCTTTTCTGGCCTCCAATCAAGAGGTCCCCAGGCCAATCCTCTCGCACAAGTAATTCGCATGTATATTTTTGTTCTTTTTTCTTCTCAAGTAGTAATGCTTTAGCAAGTCTTAAGTGAAAAGTAGTATAGTGTATTAGAATGCAGGACCTTTCATCGGAAATTACTGAAATCTTGGTACCGCGTCACTGTCAAATGTAACTTGATTGTTTGTTTTGTAGATACTTGATGCATTAGGCGAGTCGATTCCCTGTAAGACTTATGACTCGTGGATGGTTTATATTCCTGAAGGTGAATTTTTGTCACGCATTGGGCCAACAGAGTTCTTCAAGGTGAATTTCTTGCTACTGTGATGATCAAAATGAGGCCTTTAGTCAAGTTATAACAGTTACTTAAACTCATGGTTTATTGCTCTCCTTTCTCTTTGGTAATAACTAAGGCTGCCAAATTAGTTATCATTAGGAAGTAAATTAAGTAATGTATATCTCATCAGGTTTTAAAAATACCGGCAGTGCCTAACACTGCACAAAACCATGGTGGCTTGCATACCACCATGTCTTTTGTTTATGCTTGACATGGATTCGCAAATGTTTGAACTTTTTCTGAGGTCACACGGAATTTCTGTTTCATCTTCCTACAAGCAGCTTCTATCTTCTTTTATTTTCATCTCTTCTTTTCACGTTAATGGTGGTGTATACAAAGTATCTCATTTACATGTTAGATTTAATTCAATGTCATTCTACAGGATCTAGAGAAGTATGCGGGTCTAGAGGCTGCAAGAGAATGGAGAAAGCTTCTTGTGAGTTTGATTTTCTCATATCTAGATGAAAATGGTTATTTTGTTGCAAGTTCCTGTTGTACTAATTTGTTAGTTTTATGTTATGATCATGATCCCGCTTTATGTCTAAATGTAATTGCAATTTCTGTAGGATGCAATACTACCATTGTCTGCAGCTGCAATGGCTCTGCCTCCTCTGTCTATCCGTGGTGATTGGGGTGTTCTTTCTACAGCTGGTGCTAGATACGCGCCCTCTCTGCTGCAATCTTTTGCTAAAATGGGACCTAAGGGAGCCTTTGGCGCCACCAAACTTCTAAGACCTTTCTCAGAGGTTCTCGACTCCTTGGAAGTGAAGGATCCCTTTGTCAGGAATTGGGTGGATCTTCTGGCTTTCTTGCTTGCAGGGGTGAAATCAAATGGCATCCTCTCAGCTGAAATGGCAAGTCACTTCCATTAGACACTGTCTTACGATTTAAAAATTTGGTAGATTTTTAAAAATTATAAATGGATCAATCTTCTGTTACTCTTGTATTTCACACTTCTTAGTGGCATCTTCTTCTCAGTTAGTAAATTTGAAGCTGTTAGATAGAGAAAGTTAGTGTTAATCATGTTTCGTATTCGCGAGGCTCTCTTTCGAGATATCTTCATCATTCTTCCCTGAACTCGTGATAAATTTGTTAGTCTTTAATTTGTTGCATATTGAAGTCTGTTTTGCTTGGACATTCATCAGGATACTCATGTATTTTCAGATTTACATGTTCTCGGAGTGGTACAAGCCAGGTTGCTGTCTAGAATATCCTCTTCATGGAAGTGGGGCAGTTATTGATGCTCTTATTAGGGGATTACAGAAATTCGGGGGCCGGATCTCTCTAAGAAGTCATGTGCAAGCTGTTGTTGTTGAAGGAGGCCAAGCTGTGGGTGTGAAGCTGAAAAATGGCCAAGTGCGTAAATCTTGGGAATGGATCTAACCTAGGACGACTGTTTTTGGGTTCACTAACTAATTGAATCTTGTTGCAGTTTGTGCGTGCTAGGAAGGCTGTTGTCAGCAATGCATCTATGTGGGACACACTGAAGCTGCTGCCTAAGGAATTTGTTCCAAAATCCTACGAGGACAGAATAAACAAAACCCCCCAATGTGAATCATTCATGCACCTGCATTTAGGTTTTGATGCAGAGGTAAGCAACTAGATTGAGGGAACCTTCTTCTTATCTTTATGCAAAAGAGTTTACTTTCATGGGGATCATGCGATTTAAGCTAGCTCACTGACTGTTCATTCATCATTTCCTCTGTCGTTATCTTTTGTTGATGATTAGGGTCTACCAGAGGATCTTGGCATTCATCACATAGTTGTGAATGAGTGGGAAAGAGGAGTTGATGCTGATCAGAATGTTGTTTTGATATCCATACCAAGCGTCCTTAGTCCTGACCTTGCCCCACCTGGGAAGCATGTCTTACATGCCTATACCCCTGGAACTGAACCTTTCGGGCTTTGGGAGGGTCTTGATAGGAGAAGCAGCGAGTATAAAGACCTCAAAGCTAAACGATCTGAGGTATGTATAAATGTTTCCAGTGAAAAAAGTTTATCAGCTTGATTGTCCTTGATGGCGACATATGATCCACATAGCCGACCCCATAGTGAAACGAAGGCCAATCATTTGTTGTAGACTGTCCTCGACATAACTCTTAGCCATTCTGTTTCTGTTATCTAATCTGTTACTTCTCTGCACTTAACATCTGCAGGTTATGTGGAAGGCTGTGGAACGTGTGCTTGGTCCAGGTTTTAACCGTGACAAATGTGAGGTAAAATTAGTTGGAACTCCATTGACACACCAAAGGTTTCTTAGGAGGAATAGAGGGACATATGGACCAGCTATAGAAGCTGGTAAAGGCACATTTCCAGGGCATTCGACACCCATCCCGGGACTCTTCTGCTGTGGGGATTCCACTTTCCCGGGCATTGGGGTCCCTGCAGTGGCTGCTAGCGGCGCCATCGTCGCCAATTCGCTCGTTTCTGTGTCTCAGCACTCTCAGCTTCTTGATGCTGTAGGAATATGAACCACGACCGGAATCAGCTGGTCATGTAATTCGTAGAAAGTAGTACAAAAACTTGCATGATGATACACGCTCTATACGGCTGGCTAGAATGTCAAAATGGGTATGCAGTTTTGTGCATTTGATGTTTCTATGCCAACCTTGCTAACGGAAGGAGCGTAACTACCTAGTGTTTTATTCTTTGGATAAAACTCGATAACGTGGATCATCTGTCGTCATCGTGGCTAAAATTAAACAAACCAAGAATCTACAGCAAATATCTTGGGTTGGAATGTCAAAGGAAAGTTGTGAACCAAGACCGAATCTGGTATGATCCCATTAGATTCTAACTAAACCAATCACCCAAAAACTGGGCTGTCAAAACCTTCAAATCCCCAACATACTTTAGTCGGAGGGGAGGAAAGTCAAAGTAGTCCAAAAAGTCCAATACCTTAACAAAAACCATTAATGCGATGACAATTTTCTCCCATTAAGCACCGGCAATTGGATTATATTCGTGTTCACTTCTAAAAAAAACTTTGTATGTGAAATGGATCTAATTTATATGCAACACTGTAAACAAAAAAAAAAAAAAAAAAGGTCTCCACATTGAGTTTCAATTTTGAACTAAAATCAGCACAAACTTCAAAATTAATTTAGATTATTTTTCTGAGACGACAGAGGCAGTATCATTTTAAATTAGGCTTGTTTTTTCATGATACCCAACTCATTTTACAAAAAAGAAAGAAGGATAAATAATTAAAAATACAATAAGAGTTTCATTTTATATTTTCTTTGTCTTAAAATAGTTTTCACCTTTTCAATTATAGAATGGAGTACTGATTATTACTGCGAGTATCATGAATTTGATTGATTTTTTTTTTCCTTCTTTAATTACTCCATACCAAATTACTAAAAGGAAAAATCACATTAGTAGAAGTACTTAGTATTAGTAATCTAGTCTAAAAGTCAACAAGGCCGGACAGGTTTGTCCAATGTACTGATTACGTGGATCATTTGAGGGGTAGAATTGGGTCCCACAGAGGCGGTCCCAAAGGCGAAACGATCTGCCACGTATTCATATTATGCCACCTTCGAAGCTAGAGCGGGACCAAATGTCTCACCTAATGAAATTTGGTTCAAAATCCCAAAAAATTAATTAAAGTTTATAAAAATCTTTTTATTTCAATATTTGTTTTTTATCAGGAATAATTTTTTCTTTTATTTTCTTTGCCAAGCACAATAAGCATATTAATTTACTCAATTAGTAATTTAATATTAGTAAAAAAGCCAGTAAACACTATTTTTATTAAAAAAAAGTTGAAACGATTTTATAATTATTAAATAGATGTTCAAAGTAGAAACACGAGATGCTACTTGTAAATGATAATTACACATAAAAAAAAAAAAAAAACTTTGCAGTCGAAATGCTACAAAGTTTTGAAAATAAGTCGTGAAGAATTATTCTTTTTTTTTTTGAAGGAGTTGCAGAATATGCATTATCGATTTTTAAAAAAAATTATTTTCTGAACAAGAAAACTATAAAGATTTACCCACGTTGTCTCACTCTCACATAATGAGAAAGTAAAAAAAATACTATTCTCGTCCCAAATAGTTCACAATAAGTTTTAAATTTTGTATTCCTTACTTTTAGTGTAAATTTGAAAATTCAATGTGATTTATTTATTTATTTATTTTATTTTTTGGATAAAGAAAGTATAACAGAGTATTTTTTAAAGGTGATTGTTTTTTTGGATATAGACATCGAAGATATCAGTCTTGATATTTGATTAGAAGTGATTTTTATTTTTTTATTTTTCATTTTTTCAAAAAAAAAAATTATTTTGAGGTACAAAAGTTTGGTGGTCACACACAAAACAATCATACGAGAGCTTTAAAAAACATGAGCATAAAAACGATTGGAGAGGAGTGCAGCATTATTCGGTGGTCATGAAAAGCATATGACACATTTTCCCCTCTCCCTTACCCATCACAATTGACACAAGAAGAGCTACGAAACGGTGAGAATGATAGATATTAGATAGGGCAAATAATAAAGGGATTGTTGATTCATGATTGATTGAAAGAAATTCAGAAAATAAAACCCGCATGTCACTACCCTACTACTTTCACTTTCGTTCAACAAGAGGAGTAACATATACTCTCCCTCCCTCCTGCGACTATTTCAATACGATAACGTAATAGTGTATGTATATTTCAATTACGAGTATGTTATTGTCGTATTAATGCAAAATATAGAGCTTTATATATTGTTCATCCATTCGCCATAAATTTTACTTAATTTTATATCAAAAGAGAAAGATGCACATCACAACAAATTTTGTTGTTCGAGAATTCGAACGTAAGAATTTGATGTAACCCGACATGTTGGTCGCTTGAACAAATGTAAACTGTCATCAATAGTATAAAAATGCATACCTCCCTCGCAGTTCCGGTCGGTGGACTCTCTCATTAAATAACAATGGTGAAAAAAAGAGCCAAATTCTTGAGAGTTGAAACCCTACATTATTGCAATTATACACTCCTTTCAAGTTCCAATTTGAACCAATAGTACTTCCCTCGAGATGAAATCCGATACTTTAATCATTCTTTCATATACTATACTACTACTACTACTAATTATGTTTATTATAGCATGGGTGACTTTGGGTCATATTTCAGGTTTTTGTTTGAATAATGATAGTTATCTTGTCATTTGTCAATGTATTAATATTACATGTGGAAAACGATAATTAGGTTTTAAGTATTGAATTTGTATGGTTGGTAAAATGTGTACTATTCAAATCTTTTGTACTATTGTGTGTTCACTGACAATAAAAACAACTAAACTTATTATCGAGATTCAGATATCAAAAATTATCACATCTCTGCAGTAATAATATTTCTTATGCACTAAGCTTGCATTTCGATACTAAACTTTTATTAGTACTTATTAACACAATGCGATAAACTCACATAACTACTCCTTCCATCTTAAAAAAAAGAAAGCGTTAAGTTTTTAATTAGTTTAATACAAATTTGAATACTGATACGAACTATTTTGTTGAGACTGAAATAATACTTTGGATTTAGTATTTCGTCTCAACTTGGCAGTAGTCAGTATACACCATTAACACAAAAGATATCATCATTCTCCTTCCTAGGAATATTAAAACAATGTAAAAAGTTAGTAAAAGGTATTGAGTGATACTACTCTACAAAAGCGTATAAAAAAACGTTAGAAAGGTGAAAGGAAAGTGAGAAGCCAGCTTGAGTGTCACTACTACTACTAGTTTGTTGCAGTAGCAATGAAATCAAACAGTTCACGCTTCCCTTGACTTTGATCCTCTCTTTTTTACACTCCATTGATCCACCTCCACCATATCCTTCCTTCCTACCTTTTCCTTCTCTCTCTCTCTCTCTCTTTCTTTCTTTTTCAGGCAATTTAGTATTCTAATTCGTTAAGATTTTGTATGTACTTCTCTTTCTTTCTTTCAATTTTCAATTCCTTAATATACTTGACCATTATTGTTTTGTACAGTTCTTTCTACTGTAGTACTGTTTACTACTACTACTACTACTACTCATGAATGTCTGTGTGAGTTGATTGGGTTTTAGTTCTTTTAGACACCAAGTAAAGAAAAAGATATGCTGGGAATCTGCTTTCGATTTCCACTCATCAATTTTAATCCGGGTTTGTTTGTTTTTCCCTTTTCCCCTTTTTTAAACTATACAGTGGAGATTGAATTATGACTAGTGCTTGGCCTTTGGCCTTTCAGTTTCAGACCCTCATGCTCTGTTTTTCTTTCTTTCTTTTGGGTTGCTTTAACGAAAAAAGGTTTCTTTTTGGGATAATCTTAATAAGTAGTTTTTTTTTCTTCTCTTCCGTTGCTTCCGCATGAGAAAAGGGCAATTTGCTGAATCGGGAAGATTCATTGCCTTGATTTTTTGACAACCCATATTTCCAATTTGGTTTAGTCTTCAGTTTTTGGATCTGATTGCTTGGGAAAATTTATTTGAGCTTCTTGATGTTGCTGTGATTTTGATTTGTGTATTTTAATGGTGGGTTTTCCTTTTGATGTTCCTTTTGGTACTGGGAATTTCGGTTTCTTTGTTGTTACTGAGAAGAAACGCGAATACCTAAGATTATTAGCTGTAAATTTCACCTTTACCTTTCTTTTCTCTTTTACGAGCTTTTGAAATCTCAAGAAAGTTAAATTTTACAGTGAAATGAATTGGTTTTAGCTGGAAAGAATCTGCATAATTTATTGGTGCGACTGCTGGGGAACAATTTTATCCATTCGCCCTTATATGCCTATTTCCATGTGCTGAAGTATTCCTAGACATGAAGATGCTTTGTATCTGCCACTGCGTAATCATTTTAATATATAAATGCTCGACTTTTTCAAATGACCATTTTATTTGTAATTATGTTACTTGTATGTTTGGTCGGGAAACAAGCATAGATTCTCTGTTGTAGTGTTTCAGTGTTAGATATTCTTGTCCTTAAATTTTTTTCTGTACTGTTTTTGACGAAATCTAAATGTCTGCATTTTACTATGTTCATTGTGAATATTAGGTAGAGAGGCTCTTGCATGATCTCGGAGTGCAGCACCACAATTTATGATGCCCAGAACAGGAAGCTGTTGATTCTCTTATAGCGGATATATGGCGTCTACCGGATTGGGGCACACGGGAGTTGGGAGTTCCAGAAGTACTAATGGCTTCAAGGGATCATCAAGTTCAATGGACTGGCTTGGAAGAGAGATGCTTGCTATGAGATTGAGGGACAGGGTTGGCCACAACAATGATAGTGTGAGCTCCTTAAATCTTCTGGATTCTAAATTATGGGCTAATAATGATCGCAAAACAGGACCCCTAAGATTGTGATCTTATACTTTGCCTGCAATGCATTGAGAAGGCCTCAATTTTACTGTCGAAAAGGCCATGAGGTCTGCTAATGGTAACAGCTCTTTGCCTTATGCATGTTATATGCAGGATAGCGAACCTGATATTATAGATGGTGTGGGTGCTGAAGCCGGTCATGTCATAAGGACGACTATAGGTGGACGAAGTGGTCAAGCCAAACAGGTAGGATCAAAGTGATTTGTTGTTATTATGTCTCATGTGATGAATGCTGTTAATAATGTTACTCTTTTGTCATGCAGGTTGTCAGTTACATAGCAGAACATGTAATTGGAACTGGTTCGTTCGGTGTTGTTTTTCAAGTAGGTGCCACTCTGCTGTTTCCTGAATTTTATGACATGCTGCATGTTTCCAATTTACTCAGACTTTTGTGTTGTTTGTAAAATTGCTTTTGGTAGGCAAAATGTAGGGAAACTGGAGAAATTGTTGCTATCAAAAAAGTGCTACAGGACAAGCGTTACAAGAACAGGGAGTTGCAGATCATGCAAATGCTAGACCATCCTAATGTTGTTTCCCTTAAGCATTCTTTCTACTCGACAACAGACAAAGAAGAAGTGTACCTGAATCTTGTTCTTGAATTTGTGCCTGAAACTGTGAATCGCATTGCTAAACAATACAGTAGAATGGGCCAAAGGATGCCACTGATCTATGTCAAGCTTTACACGTATCAGGCATGTAGTCTTGCATAGCTATTGTTGCAGTTTTCGGATTTTTAATTTTATTGTTGCAGTTTTGCTTGGTCTTTTGTTTCCTGGGCTTATGTATAAGAGATTCCCCTTGCATATATGTTAAAAATTTATTATTGGTATGTCTAATTTTACTGTTCATAATACTCTTAGGCGCCTCTTTACTCCTTGCCTTCATATATATATATATATATATATATATATATATATATATGTATATATTCCTTTTAATTTTCTTTTTGTTGGGGGTCGGGGTGAAATGCCTTTTGATTTTCAGTTGTATTATATACATATATATATTTGTTCCTTTTAATTTTCTTTTTGTTGGGAGTCGGGGTGAAATGCGTTTTGATTTTCAGTTGTATTAACATGTAAAGTAACACTTTCATTAACTATAGGCTAAGGTTAATCAAAATTAGATAATTTGAGATTGGAATCCCTAGTTTTGGAAAAAGTTTTATAGCCTTCGTGATCACAGTGATGTTATTGTCCGAACATCCCTCAACCAGCATAAAGAGTTTTCTGCTTGGAGTTCTCCCTTGAACTCTTGTATGTTAGCTTGACAACTGCTTGCTTGGATGCAGATATGTCGGGCGTTGGCATATATTCATAACTGTATAGGAATTTGTCACCGTGACATCAAACCTCAGAATTTACTGGTAAGATTTTTGATATTTCAACTTGTTTGATATTGCTGTCATAAAGTTAGCTGAAATAATGTGCTCCACTAGCAGTAAAATGAAGTATCTTATAACTTATCTGTGTTTGTATGACTTTTCATACTTCCTCCAGGTAAATCCTCATACACACCAACTGAAAATTTGTGACTTTGGAAGTGCAAAAGTTTTGGTAAGTATTAAATGCACATTTGTTTCTTTGTCAAAAGGTGGTGCCCTTTTTGTCGCTTGTTCAATGATGGATTCATTGTTTTTTCTTCAGGTGAAAGGGGAGCCCAACGTGTCCTATATTTGTTCAAGATATTACCGAGCTCCTGAACTTATATTTGGTGCAACTGAATACACAACTGCAATTGACATTTGGTCTACAGGTTGTGTGATGGCTGAGTTACTCCTAGGGAAGGTAATTCCACTGGATCACATTGACCATATCCCTCCTTTTGAAATTATTATGTACTAATTTGTAATAATATCTCCAACTTTTGATGCAGCCTTTATTTCCCGGAGAGAGTGGAGTTGATCAATTAGTTGAAATCATCAAGGTACTATCTGCTATCCCATTCGCTTCACATAATTAACTTTTGTAGCAATTTAAGGCAAGGGGCATTTAGCTTGTCCCTGAATGTGAGAAAGTATGCGGTTTGATTCGATGATGTGGCTGTTCTTCATCTTTTTTAAACTTGAAAAGGGGTTGTCCTGTGATAATTTGTCCAACATTTTCATAAGCTTGTTTCTTAGGGGTTGAATGGAAGATTGAAAATATTAGTTTTCTGTGTGCAGTGCCATTGTTGATTAGTGTTATCAAGCATCTTCACTTTGTAAATCATTTTCAGTCGCCTTGTTATTCTAAATTATGCCGTGTAAGAAATTCTGCTGAGACCCTGTATGAATCTTTTGGTCATTCCATTAACAGGTTCTGGGAACACCCACAAGAGAGGAGATTAAATGCATGAATCCAAACTACACGGAATTTAAGTTTCCTCAGATAAAGCCACATCCATGGCACAAGGTCTGTCCACATCCTGACAGTGATGTTCCCTTTGATGTTTCATCAATATGTTCTCAAGAGTGCTAATGTTTAGTAGTTTATCACTTTTTCAATTAGTTCCGAGCTCTCTTCTGAAGTGAGCTCTGAACTAGCGCTTCACATCAAGGTTTTTGCCGTAGATTGTGTCTTCATGAATGTGTGTTTGAGAAGCCTAATGTGAGGATTGTTGGAGTGGAATGTTCATGCTTCCAGGAACTTTTACTGCATTGTTTATGGTATAGATACATTCCTGACCAGCTGACCTTTGTCATGAGTTCTCTATGTGTATTGAATCTGGTGATATTTTTTGGCATCTGGATTGTTTGATACTCGTTTTCTTTACTTTTGGCACACTGCAAATAGGATTGCATCTTGCTGAAACTAACATTTAGCTTAAATGACTTTATTTTTCATCTTTTAGGTCTTCCAAAAATGTTTGCCCCCAGAAGCAGTGGATCTTGTTTGCCGGTTTTTCCAATACTCGCCTAATTTAAGATGCACTGCTGTAAGTTAAAATTTTTGCTTGCAATCTGCCGACTGAGCCCCCATTGTTCATGCACTAATCATCAATTTTATTGTCTATTGACTTGCAGTTGGAAGCTTGTGTTCACCCTTTCTTTGATGAATTAAGAGATCCTAACACCCGACTCCCAAATGGACGTCCTCTTCCACCACTCTTCAATTTTAAACCTCAAGGTACTCCTGAGTACTTATAGAATAGTTATATTTTGCTCTAAACTTCACCTACTGCTCAATAGTCAATACTGGTCTACTTTAAGACGACCACAGGAAGACTTGGAGAATTTTGGTATTGTGGGTTTTCTGGCTCATTTCTCACTGATCTTGTTTTGTGGCAGAGCTGGAGGGCATACCTACTGAAACAGTTCGCCGTCTTATTCCAGAGCATGCTCGAAGGCAGAACCTGTTTATGGCTTTGAACTCTTCTTAGTGGATGATCTTGGCACGGTTCAGAGTCCTCAAAAACTGTTGCCAGCCACACCGCATTGCCTCGTAACGCCTGTAAAATCTTCTCCTAGTCGATTAAACGGATCATTTCTGCCTGTCTGTCTAAGTTGCAATGAATTTCTCAGTAGAATCTGGGAGATGAGTGAAATATGAATAGCGAATACAGGAATCCTCATTTTGCTGGATGAGACGAACAAGGAAAAACTAGACTCACTATTTTTTTTTATTTATTGTTAAGTTTATCACCTCAACCTGAGTGTATGTTCTAAGATTTTGGGTTTTGCTATATGCACCTGTTGATTTAATCAACACAATTTTTACCTCTAAATTTGCATCTTGGAACGTTAAACACAATTACACTCATGCACTTATATGACCGTGTTAAAATAGTCAAGTCGAGCAATCCTTCAAATTGTCTCTATCTATCAAGGTGTAATCCAAGGGAAATAGTAACATGGGATGCTTTTCATCCAAATAAATTCGGTTTTCTAGTAGGCACGTTGACACACACTTTGTTGTAGTCGAAGTAGTTTAATACTCCCTCTGTCCCAAAATTATTGTTCAGTTTGAGAATTCACTTTTAGTACAATTTGAACTAGAAATGAAAACTCAAACTGGACAATAATTATGGGACAGAGGGAGTAATTCGTAAATACAAGAAATAAGGTACAGTATATTACTACAGTAAAACCTATCTAAAATAATAGTCTAGAGCTCAAAATTTATTAATTTATCGAGTTATTAATTTATCGATAAATTAATAATTAGTAATTTATAGAGTTTTTCAATCCTGATAGGGAATAATAAGAAAAGAAAAGTCGATTATAAACATGAACTTCTAACTTTATTAATACGGTATTAGGTTTCTCTTTGTGTGTCTGCAAATTTTGAACATTCAAAAAAGAAGTACTAAAGTCAACAATAACTCTTCATAATTTTTTGTTGCAGTACAACAAAGCAACGGAAAAATTGGTGTTCATACCCAAAACTTTGGGCTCATCGTCAATTCTATCCTATTAATTTTTAGTTAGTCAATTTTGTCCTTATTATTTGAAATTTTTGTCAATTTTACCTAATTGGCCCAATTTCCGTTAAACTTAACGGTTTCCGTAATTTTTAACCAAAAATACCTTGATAGTTTCAATAAATTATAAAAATAGCCATAAAAAATATAAAAATGACAAAATAGTCCCTTTTATTTATTTTTTCTATTTAATTTTATTTCTCTTTATTACTTTTCATAACCATCAAATTATATTATATGATCTTTAAAAAAAAAAATTATTTATTTTCAAAATCTATTTTTCATGTACAACACATGTTATTTGGGTTGAGGGGTAATTTTGTCATTTTAAAATTTTAAAATTTTAATTTCTTTATTTATTTTTTTGAGATTATTTTTTTTAATATTTTCTGACTTGTATATATTGATACTAAAATAATTTTTGAATTTTAATAATTAATTTACCGTTTCATTTCATAGATTATAAAAACTTTAACATAAAGAAAATGATGAAGAAAAACTTAAGTTGAAATAAACATGAAAATAATAGTTTATCATTCTTAAAAAAAGCAAAAAAAAAACCTTTAAAAATACTGGAAAGAAAAGTCATTTCTCCTTAACTTCCTCTATTTCATAGATAAGTCATGAAACATAAATTTTATTTGATCTAGCCTAAAATGCTTATTTTTTCTTTGTAACAAAAATAATACAAGTCATATAGTATAATTTAGTAATTATTTTTCTAAAAAATACATGTATTTATCTTTTTTATGAAATTCAATATAGTTTAGCAATCGCCAATCGGCAAAAAAAACAAAATTATTAAAAAATAATAAAAACAGCGTTAACCAAATTTACATAAATGCATCGTTGTGGACAAATTAAATTAGCACCTTTTCATGTTTCAAATGATTGTCTAATTTTTATATTATTTTTAATACAACAAACTAAATAATTATTTTAGGCTAGATCAAGTAAAATTTATGTTTCGTAACTCACCTATGAATTAGAGGAAGTCAAGAAGGAAAGACTTCTCTTTGCATATTTTTTTAAAAGGATTTTTTCAATTTTTTTTTTAGAATGATAAATTATTAATTTTCATGTTTATTTCAACTTGATTTTTTCTTCGTCATTTTGTTTATGTTAATTTTTTTATAATCTATAAAATGAAAAGGTAAATTAATTATTAAAATTTAATAATTATACTAGTATCAATATATACAAGTAAGGAAATATAAGAAAAATAATCTCAAAAATAACGAATAAAAAAAATTAAAAGTTTTTAAAAATTTAAAATGACAAAATTACCTCTCAACCCAAATCACATGAGTTGTACATGAAAAATAGATTTTGGAAATAAATAAGTATTTTTTTAAAGATCTTATAGTATATTTCGTGGTTATGAAAAGTAATAAAGAAAAATAAAATAAAATAGAAAAAAAGAATAAAAGAGATATTTTTTGAGTTATTTGTATAATTTATTAAAACCATAAGGGTGTTTTTGGTTAAAAACTAACGAAAATCCGTTAAGTTTAACGAAAATTGGGCCAATTGGGTAGAATTGACAAAAATTTCAAACAGTCAAGACAAAATTGGCTAACCAGAAATTAATAGGGTAGAATTAACAATGAACCCAAAGATTTGGATATGAACGCCAATTTTTCCACTAAGCGGCATCGGAATTTTTTTATTTTTATTTATTTATTTATTTATTTTTTGGGTGATAAGGAGGCTTAGCAGCCTTAATTTATATCATAACGTTTCGAGGGTAACTAATCCCAATTACATCGTGTTGAACCCATTGTTGAACTCCAACGGGAGGTTGATCAAGACAATGATAACCTGAGGCTAAAGAAGCAGCTAAATCAACTAAATAGTCAACTGTGAAGATCAAAGAGAAAGATCAAAGATGATATCTCCATATATATATAAATTTGAAGAAAAAAACAAAGATCAATAGATTCATATTTTACTAAAAAATTATTAGTTTTTTGTTTAGGTGATTATTAATTTATGAAAATGTGGGGATCTATATTTACATAAGAATTCTTGAAAATTTATTATCTTTAAATTAATCGAGTTTTTTCATTTTTTGTACCGGTCCCGAATTGGGACCGGCAAAAATTATTATTTAATGGAGGTTATAAATTTATAGAGGTTTTACAATATGGTAACTTAGTGGTTAGGTTGCTATCGTTTTTGGTAATAGACCAGGGTTCGATTCCCTCTAAAGAGTTCGTAAAGGGGTTTTATCCATATTTAAGTGAGGTCTACTGGATGGATTTTTTGATTTTTTATTTTAAAAAAGAGGTTTTACTGTATATTAGTATAATAATCTTGTAAATGTCCAAGTATATTAAAAAAGTTGTCAAATTTCTGATTATAATCAAGACAGTATCACACTAGTGTCAAACACTAAACAAATAGAATTATAACCACACTGGCACAATGTTTGATGCCCACCGGACCCGATTTATGTTAAATTGTCTTTTGGATTCAGTGAGCATTGCAGTGGTATCAGGTATGTGGAATCAGATTGAGCCGTATTGGACAATTTGGCAAATACTACTGCGGACGAACTTCTATAAATTAATAATATTAGGACTACCATAATTTATTTATTTAGAGAATTATTAAATAATCGATAACTTAATATATTAATTTATAGAATTTCTAGGAGAAAAAAACATAATCACTAAATTTCTTAATTTGCAATTGTCTTTACATCCGAAATAATCAAGTATTAAAATTCTTTTGAATACTAAAAGTCCATACATAGTTTATATCATCTTCAGAGACTAAAAAATAAGTATGAATAGTTCATATATTATTAAATATTTATAATAATAATAATTATTATTTTCTTTTAGGGTATTTATTAATTTATGATATTATTGGGACGTATAGATATATAGTAAATTTACTGAAACATTATTATCTTATCATTTTATCAATTTTGTTCACTTTTTATACTGGTCCCAAGTTAGGACCGAATAAAATTATTAATTACTAATAGTTATTAATTTATATATTATTAATTTACCGACGTTTTACTGTACTACAAAACTCGTCGTCTTCAATTCAAACGATTTTATCTCAAACGATATGGGCTTTTGATCTAGAAAACCTATCCATTCCCCATTACAGTTGTTTTTGTATCGAACTAAACAATGTGATAACTTTGAAAAGCTCAAATATGTTTACCATCCATTGTGCTTCTCAAAAGAGGTTAATAAGTGTCCCTTGCATATTTTTTAAGTGCAACGTCACCAAAAATGTACTTCTTCTGTCCCAAGATTATTATCTAATTTGAAATTTTATTTTTAGTATAATTTAAACTGTAAATGAAAACTCAAATTGGACAATATTATGAGACGGAGAGAGTAACTTTTTAATTCATTGTTATGTTAATCGTTTCAGGCTTGAAGAAAATGTATGGGAAGTTCAACATTGGAATTCACATTTTTCTTTGGTAACAAATTAATGGAGCAGATGTCATGATAATTTTACCATGATAATCAGTTAATTAAGTGATATATTCACGGATTTTTTTTCCAGCCCAAAGCAATATTCATCCTCTGATTAAATATTTTTTTTCCATTATTGTTATGATTCTATTTCTCTCTCATTTACTATTGTGTTTTATACTCCAAAATCGAGTCGACTATTTTTCTGGAACATAGAAATTAGTAGTATTTCTTAACTGAACAATGATACTAACAAAAATTTGAATAACCCATAGATAACATAATTCCTAAAAAGAAAAGTAATCCATAGATTATTTCACAATATACTACTTTTTTTAATGAGAGTGAAAGTGAAATAAAAAATATAAAACTAAATGCCGAATCAAGTGAATTAATTTTGACAGTGATACATGATTTTTTGTTTCCTCAAATGGATTGCTCGAAATATCCATGTGTTGGTAATAACTATCTTCATCCTTAACATCTGACCCTCCCAACGTTAGTAATTAAGTGATGATTTTCATAAGAATAACAATGTGCCATTGATGCCAAGGCTTTGCTTGTTTTTAAATAAGATAATATTTTCCAAATTTACCAAAACCGAAAAACAAGATATAGAAAAACCGGAAGGCGGAAACCCTGAGACTACCTCCTGCGCGGTCCTTTTTGTTCTCTATTCTGGTTTTTGGCCTATATATTCTCTTCATTCAGCATTTTCTGCTCCTCCTTTCTTTCCCCGTCTTTTCTACTCTATATTTAGATTTTTACTTCAAAAGGTATTTTGGAGGCAAAAAAAGCTGTAAAATTTATGGCATGTATTACACAAAGCGTTGGAACCGCTGCAAATTTTCTGGGCAGCCGTAAGTGTCATTCATCGTGTCATTCATCGAAATTGTCCTCGGCCAACCAGACCCGTTGCTTTGGCCTGAAACCCATTAGCTGGGATAGCTTGAAAGTCGAATTTCATGGCGATTCTCGCCGCCCTTTGATTAATTACGGAGCATTCACTTCCGCCATAGTCAGTAGTTTGTCATCTGTCAATGGTGCTGCCACTTCTGGTAAGAATTCTAATCCTCTCCTCTCAGTTTATGGGGATACATTTGTTATGATAAGCGACAGAAATTAGCATTCTTGTCTTCAATGTTCAAGTTTAATTTGGTTGAGAAAGGCTTCAAGATTAATTTTTCTGTCAGCTTCCTCATTCGGAATTATATGGTTTTCTCTATTCTAGGGGACAAAGGTGATTCTATTGCAAAAATAAAAGATAATAACTTTGTGGCTTTGGGGGCTAAGAAGTTGTTCAGTAGTTTCATTGATTTATTACGGATGCCTAACAAAGGACAGAATTACTGTCAATTTTTCCTGGCTGGTTTTATTGGAAGGAATTTCGAGGCTCTTTGCTGCATTTGTTGTAGGTGTAAGTTGTTATGTAAAAGGGCTTTTTTCATCTGAGTGAAATATGGTAAAACTAGGTTTGTGTTTCTAACTGAACATGTTAAAAAACAAGGACTTCTATCTGTAGGGATGGGCTGCTTTGCAATTAACAATGTGAGATCATTGAGTTTTTCTAAGGCTGTTCGAACACTTTATGTGCCAGATACGCGTCTTATGGAGAAATTTTGTGTATAGCTGTTGAATGTCGTCTTCAACTTCATAATTTAGTGTACTTATGTGTAAAATCTTCGTGTACTTTTTGCAGATGAAAGGGTGATTGTATTGGTGATTGGAGGAGGAGGAAGGGAACATGCACTTTGTCATGCACTAAAACGAGCTCCATCTTGTGATGCTGTCTTTTGTGCCCCGGGCAATCCTGGAATTTCCAACTCTGGGGACGCAACTTGCATCTCCGACCTTGATGTCCTTGATAGTTCTGCAGTAATCTCATTTTGCCGTAATTGGGGAGTTGGACTAGTTGTTGTTGGACCAGAAGCTCCTCTTGTTGCAGGCCTTGCTAATGATCTTGTTGAAGCTGGAATCCCAACTTTTGGTCCTTCGTCAGAGGCTGCTGCTCTTGAAGGCTCCAAGAACTTTATGAAGATGATTTGTGACAAATATGGAATTCCAACAGCCAAGGTATAGGCTACTTTCGGTGCAGATGCTACATTTCCGGAAATTGGTTTCTATAGTTTTCTTATGGTTGTTCTTGCGGTTAGATTTTTCTCATGTTTGCCTTGACCTGACAGTTCAACTATATTAACAATATTTTTCCTAACTTTTTGGTTAGGAATATCTCTGAAGAGGTAGTTTTATGTGTCCATTTATCTCTGACCATTATTAATTTGACATTATAATATGGCTACTTGGTGCAGTATAAAGCATTTACGGATCCTACTGCTGCGAAAGACTATATCAAAGGCCAAGGTGCTCCCATTGTTGTTAAAGCAGATGGTCTAGCTGCTGGAAAAGGAGTTATTGTCGCCATGACCCTTGAAGAGGCATATGATGCTGTAGACTCAATGCTTGTAAAAGGTGACTTTGGGTCTGCTGGTTGTCGTGTTGTTGTTGAGGAATTTTTGGAAGGAGAAGAAGCATCTTTTTTTGCACTAGTAGATGGGGAGAACGCTATTCCATTGGAATCTGCACAGGACCATAAGCGAGTTGGGGATGGTGATACAGGGCCAAATACTGGAGGAATGGGAGCGTATTCCCCTGCGCCAGTTTTGACAAAAGAACTCCAATTCGTGGTTATGGATTCTATAATCTTACCCACAGTAAAAGGAATGGCAAATGAAGGATGTAAGTTTGTTGGGGTTTTGTATGCGGGACTCATGATTGAGAAGAAGTCTGGATTACCAAAGTTAATTGAGTATAATGTCCGCTTTGGGGATCCAGAGTGTCAGGTCAGTTTATTTAGTGCCTTTGGTATCACTTAAAATCTTAGATGCATTTTTCTTACTTCGAATAAAAGGAAGGTTCAGATATCAGAATAAAATAGTAGTGTGCAAGCCCTTGCTCGTGGTGAGTATATTTCTTGAAAAGGGGGAAATAGTCTGAACGCCACTAGATTTTGGTTTTGATTTAAGCACATTGCTACGTGGTGTCTGTTTCAACTATGGAAGCTAGTAACTGATTAGCAGGATCTTAGAATCGTGATTAACATTATGATTATAACTAGATAACAATGTTCCTTTTCTGTGCTAATGTGGTGGTTCAACGAAAATAGGATGGCTTCTGTAGTCTGGTCACTATGCTCTTGGTGGATCAGTGAGAGCATAGATTTTGTTTTTTTTGGCTTCAGTATTTGCACATCTGTGTAGAACAGTTTATGCTAATTCAGTTATCTTTTGCGCTTAACAGGTTTTGATGGTTCGTTTGGAATCTGATCTGGCACAAGTTCTGCTTGCTGCTTGCAAGGGAGAATTGAGTGGGGTATCACTAGAATGGTCCCCTGGTTCGGCAATGGTTGTAGTCATGGCAAGTAAAGGGTACCCTGGGAGCTACGAGAAGGGAAGTTTGATTCAAAATCTGGAAGACGCCGAACAAGTTGCTCCCTCAGTTAAAGTTTTCCATGCTGGAACTGCTGTAGACAGTGAGGGTAATTACATCGCCGCAGGCGGACGTGTTCTTGGGATAACTGCCAAGGGCAAGGATCTCGAAGAAGCACGAGACAGAGCATACCAAGCCATTGAGCAAATCAAATGGCCAGGAGGTTTCTACAGGAAAGATATCGGCTGGAGAGCTCTGCCTTTAAAACAGTATTCCTCTTCAGGTTGAATAGTCTGCTTTACTGCTGTTGATGTTCCAGAATTACATTGGTCAGAGCTTTGATCTGCATAATTTGGTTCCGATGCAGTTGCAAAAATAAATTAACATCCCGACGAAATGTTCATCAATGTCAAGTCATTTGTCCTTGGAAATACACAGTGATGAGCAGAGGAAAGTTGAAGTTTTGGGATTATGGATGAGTAGAATTGAGAGCTATGCCATTAGGCATTTTTATAATCTAAGTCATTCGGTCCAAGGTGTATACTTTTTGAATAGGAATCTTTCTTTTTGTCCATTTAACCAACCCAATAGATGCTTAAGGTTGCTTCTGTCATCTTAAGCAGCCAAAGTTGACACTTATGAGAAATTAGACACCTTCATTTTACTTCATTAAAATAGTCATCAAGTCTTGTAACCTTTAATTTTAATTTCTGCAAAAAAGTTGACCATTTGGCTCCACTTACAAGTTTTAAATCCAGACATTAGCAATTGACTCAAAGTTTGCTTGTCCCTAAATTCTTGCTAGATGGTCATTTTCATTTTGCAGAGAACTGATTGCAATTTTCAGCAACTTCATTTAAAGCTTTGCCGTTAAGAGTAAAGAATAAAGCTCACTTCACCCCATTGAAGAAACATAAAGAATCTGAACCTAGAAGAATAATAAAAAATTGACCATTCCATTACCAATGAAAATATAACGGGAGAGAGATCGATCGATCACTAACACCATGAATAGAAATCTACCTTACCAAATACATTTCTACAGCAAGATTATCACTGCAGGAAAATTTACCCCTAAATGTAAAATTGAACTATTGATAGTTATTCATTCCTTCCATAGTTTTCTTGTAACTTTTTCCCCCAGCAATCATTATTTTATATTAGACGACTATAATACGATAATCATATATTCTTAATCGTCACAAGAAAATTTGAATTTTATATGTTTTTATATATAAAAAGCCCTATTGGGGTTCAATATTAGAGACTGAAAAGCAGCCAGCCAATAGAAACAAACCCTTGAGCACAAAAAATGTTTATGAAATAAAAAAAGAAAAAAAAAGTATTCTAGAATGTTCCACGTGTGCTTCATACTCACCAAACCCTCAACTCCTCCCTCGTAAACCCCACCCTTTTGGCCTTCCCACATTTCTCCTTATCTTCTCCTTCACCTCAAACTTTTTTCTCCCCCCCCAACTCCTTTCTTCCGCACCCACCACGAATTCCCCGAATTAGGGTTTTTGGAATTTTGAGTTGAGTCGAAGGGCTAAACTTCTTATGGCTTCCTCAACTGCTCAAATCCATGCCCTTGGAGCTACAACTCCTCATTTCTCATCCGCCACACAAACCCTCAACAAATCATCCCCCAAAAGTGTTTTCTTCGGCCAATCTTTAAGCGCCCGGAACAGAACCTCTTTCGGGTTGAAGCTTAAGTATGCCAGGAACAACAGCAGCAGGTACAGTACCGGGCCCTTGCGGGTTGTGGCGGAGAAAGTGGTGGGTATTGACTTGGGGACCACCAATTCTGCGGTGGCGGCTATGGAAGGGGGTAAGCCTACTATTGTGACTAATGCCGAGGGACAGCGTACGACGCCGTCTGTGGTGGCGTATACCAAGAACGGAGATAGGCTCGTTGGTCAAATTGCCAAGAGGCAGGCCGTTGTGAATCCCGAGAATACTTTCTTCTCGGTGAAGAGGTTTATTGGGAGGAAAATGAACGAGGTGGATGAGGAGTCTAAGCAGGTTTCGTACCATGTCGTGAGGGATGAGAACGGTAATGTTAAGCTTGAGTGTCCTGCTATCGGAAAACAGTTTGCTGCTGAAGAAATTTCTGCTCAGGTACTTATGTATTTCTTGTTTTTCTAGAATGTGGGTTCAATTGCGTCTGGTTTGTACTGGTGATGATGATTTTGTTCCGTCTGTGTTATAGGTTTTGAGGAAGCTTGTAGATGATGCATCCAAGTTTCTGAATGACAAGGTTACTAAAGCCGTTGTTACGGTTCCAGCTTATTTCAATGATTCTCAGAGGACTGCCACAAAGGATGCCGGTCGAATTGCTGGCTTAGAGGTTCTTCGTATCATTAATGAACCTACTGCAGCATCATTGGCTTATGGTTTTGAAAGGAAAAACAACGAAACCATTTTAGTTTTTGACCTTGGTGGTGGTACATTTGATGTTTCAGGTATCCCACGTTTCCTTATTGGATTTTTTTTTTTTTTTCATTTGGTAGAAATTTTGCAATGTGCGTGCTCCATCCATGCCTTTTTTTTTTCTTCATCAATATTGCTGACACTCGGTATATCTGGACTTTGAAGGTGACTGTATTGTTGTAAGATACATCTGTGTGCACCTTATATATCTCAATGCTAAACATAATGTGCTACCTTTTTGTAACATCACATTCCTGCTTGATCATCTGCTTGTTTTGGGGTTTGTAATATTCCACAATGCTTCATAGTGTCATAGGATTGCAAAATTAGATTACTTGTGAGGTGCTTTTTTGTGGGTCTTGCTAGTTTCTCGTTCAACCTTGTAAATGAGGCAGTTTGAACAAAGATGAATTTTAGTGGAAGCTTTCTTTTTGGTTTTCCTGGTTGGGGATGGTGATCGTGTTAAGTATATCTTTGAATTTTGTCTGGTTCCTTTTACTTTATACTTTCAGCTACCCTGAAACTCTATCTGAAATTGCTTTCTTTGCAGTTCTTGAAGTTGGTGATGGTGTGTTCGAAGTCCTTTCTACTTCTGGGGATACTCACCTTGGTGGTGATGACTTCGATAAGGTATGGAAGCTGATTCCAGTCTGCTCCTTATGGTGCCCCCTCTCCTAGCACAGATTGAATTATTTGATGTTTACTTGTCCGATGTGCAGGGAAATGCCTTCTCATATATTAATAACTACTTATATATCATTTTGTCTACTCTTTTCTTGCAGAGAATTGTGGATTGGCTTGCTGAAAACTTTAAGAGGGATGAGGGAATAGATCTTTTGAAGGACAAACAAGCTCTCCAGCGTCTCACTGAAACTGCTGAAAAGGCTAAAATGGAATTATCGTCTTTGACACAGACAAACATCAGGTACATGTAGTCTGGGGTTCTTATTCGCTGTTTCATCTCCTACTCTATTCAATCTCGCACTACAGTTTACTGATGATTTTTTTTTTGGGATGCTCCAGTTTGCCTTTCATTACAGCAACGGCAGATGGTCCGAAACACATAGAAACCACTCTTACCAGGGCCAAATTTGAGGAACTTTGCTCAGATTTGCTTGATAGGTGTGAAAAAGTACCTTGAGTCTGTTATCTAATTTGAACAAAGTTCTCATGTGCATCTTTCCACAATAACCTGAAATTTCCTCATTTATCCCTTTTCCCAGGCTCAAAACCCCAGTTCAGAATTCCCTGAGGGATGCGAAGCTCTCTTACAGCGACATAGATGAAGTGATCCTTGTTGGTGGTTCTACACGTATTCCTGCTGTTCAGGAAGTTGTCAAGAAATTGACCGGCAAGGATCCCAATGTAACTGTCAATCCTGATGAAGTTGTTGCCCTGGGTGCTGCTGTGCAGGTGAGCTTGGTTTTGACCTGGTGGCTTGATGGTTCCTTTTCTACCTTCATAAATTTGGCCCAAAAAAAAATACAGTATCATATATATCACCGTGAGAAGTTATTTATCATTCTCTTCATAATTGGATCTTTCATTATGATCTACTAAGTTGTATTAATTTGCTCTGTTTAGGCTGGTGTTTTGGCCGGAGATGTTAGTGACATTGTTCTTTTGGATGTTACGCCATTGTCTTTGGGGTTGGAAACTCTTGGCGGTGTCATGACAAAGATTATCACTAGGAATACTACCCTTCCTACTTCCAAATCGGAGGTTTTCTCCACAGCTGCTGATGGACAGACCAGTGTGGAAATCAATGTCCTTCAAGGTGAAAGAGAGTTTGTAAAGGACAACAAATCATTAGGTAGCTTCCGCCTAGATGGGATACCGCCTGCCCCACGTGGAGTTCCTCAAATTGAAGTTAAGTTTGACATTGATGCAAACGGTATTCTTTCTGTCACTGCCATCGATAAAGGCAGTGGCAAGAAGCAGGATATCACCATCACCGGTGCCAGCACATTACCCAGTGATGAGGTATGCTTCCCACGTGAACAACTTACTGCCTTAATTTATTTACACAACTTTCTTTCATGATTGCTTGCTTGTAGTCTGCCTAAATTATTTGTGTTGCACTCCTATTTTTGCATCTGATTTAAAAAGCTGCTTGATGGGTTTCTGTAGTGTCAATAGGGCTGTCTCTTCAGGGAAATTTGAACTGCTTAATGCTTATAGGCGTAAAATGAGCATTTTGTCATTGATTGTTAAATGTATATTATTAGGTGGAGAGAATGGTTCAAGAAGCTGAAAAGTTCTCCAAGGAAGATAAGGAAAGGAGAGATGCAATAGACACAAAGAATCAGGCAGATTCTGTTGTTTATCAGACAGAGAAGCAACTGAAGGAATTTGGTGACAAGGTTCCTGCAGAGGTGAAAGAGCAGGTTGAGGCTAAAGTCACAGAACTTAAGGATGCGATCTCGGGTGGTTCTACCCAGGCCATTAAAGATGCTATGGCTGCACTTAACCAGGAAGTAATGAAACTTGGAAGTTCAGTCTATGGCAAGCCTGGCGAGGCACCTGGTGCTGGTGCAGCACCAGGCACTGATGCTGGGCCTTCAGGCCAGGCCACTGACAAGGGAACTGATGGGGATGTCATCGATGCTGATTTCACTGATAGCAAGTGAAATGTATGGTAAAAGATAAAAAATCCCACTTTTGCACCCCGTGCCGCTCTCCCCCACCTTTTGAAGCCTTGAAAACATGTACAAAGTGAATGGTGGTTGCTGTTAGGATCTTTGGTGGAACTTGGGGGCTTGAGAAGGAAATTGTACTAGTACAAATTCCTAGAGGTTATACAGATCAGTTAGGGGGTCGATTTTGACTGCGGAATATATAGATTGTGGACTAAAGAATTTCTAAATTTATTTGTTATAGGATCTGATTGTTTCGCCATTTTATTGATGCTTGGCATCTTTTAGGTTCACATGTTTTTCTTGAGTGGTTTTGCCTTCATGTAGCTTTTCCGTTGATTATATGAATAGGTTCGTGCAAAATCATGCATTGATTCAGTCCATTGACAAGAATTATTTTGCATTTACTCTTTACAAGGAGTCAGGCAAAGTTCTTTTACCATGTACAAATGCTAACAAAACTGTACTTCGCTTTTGACTTGCAATTTGCAATTTACGCAAATGTTGTCACAAAACGTTTGTAGATTAGCATATTGCACATAATAACGGAATGAGCCAGTATTTTGAATCAAAGTGCTGAGCACTCATGTACCAGTTATCCCTATTTGAGGAAGCAAAGCGTGACTCACTTAGCAAACAGTAGTTTGACTCATTTTTCGGCTAGTCATGTCAGCAGTCCCCTCCAACTGCACTATCCCAGGGTTTACCCAACATGTGGGTGTGGCCATAGCGAGGACTAAGGGTTACCGGGCTGGGAGATAAACTACTCCCTCTATCAGCTCTTCTATCAGAACTAGGACCATAATCATCAGAGTGCATACATTTGGAGCAGCACCCACTGCCTCGACTGTGCCTAAGGCCGCCTGATTGGTACTGAGACGGAACATAGTCCATCTGGTATCTTGCACCTTCAGCTCGGCCAACTGATCTAACAGAGATGAGTCTTTCAGGTCCAGCACATTTATGTGGATCAATAGGTGGTTTGCTAGAGTAGTAGCCCTGATGAGGAGGATGCATCGCGGTCTGGTAATAATTTGGAGGATACATTTGGTGACCACATAGACTGCTTTGGTGGAGACCAGTAAGGTTGCACACACTTGGGGAGCTTTGAACTCTTTGCATATGGGTTCGGCTGTTGTGAAAGTTGCAATGGAACATGGCTTCATGTGGTGTCGCATCAGTGTTGTAGCTCTCTGGAGACCTAGGAGAAGAGCAAGCAGAGGATATCCCAAATGAAGAAGGATTATGAAAGATATTGAGAGTTGGATGATTCTTCAAGGTTACAGTTGAGGACCGAATGATGCCATTGATGGCATCAATGTAGCGTTGCTCCACGGCATGAGTTTCCACATGGTTTTCAACCACAACCGCCTTTGCAGGGAACAAGAATGATCTAAGCCTGGGAGTTCCAGCGCTTTCATACAGATCATGCTCATTAAACATGTGCCGCAAGTCTTCATCGTTTTTCACAGAAACCAGGGCATCAAGATCCTCAGGAATCAACTGATATTTGAGGACCATCTCTTCGTCAATTAAATATGTTAACTTCTTCATAAGTTCTGAAATGTTGATCCAATGCATAATTTGTCAATAGAAATTCGAAATGCTTAAAATAAAAATTCAAAAAAAAAAAAAAACCTTTTCAAATGCCATGACCAGAGACTCAAATGATGGAAATAGCAGAATTCGCAAAGCCAAATGCTAAATTGTATAGGCTATATGATTTGATTTTCACGAAATTGGGAGATCATCTATAATGCCAAATGAATCAACAGCAAGAGCCAATTGTCAGATAACAAGAAATGAGCAATTTTCCCATCCTTACGGCTTCTTCAAATACAGCTTTTCTACATATGGCATTGGTATTTTGGTCCGAAAACAGAAAAGGCCAATCTACCAAGAACCCTAAATTTCTAAAAACTAATGTGATTAAAGAGAAAACCGAAAAAATTATGTGCAATTATCATAACATCCCAAAAGACACCACCAAGGAAACCTAAGGAAGGGAAATTGCAGACCAGAAAAAAAAAATGTAGCATGACATAATGATGATGAATGGAGAACCTGAAAATTTGATATCTCTAGGGACGGAAATGACGCGGGTCTCCCCGCCGACATATTTGAGCTGGCCGTCGACCGGCCGGGGAAGAATTTTGCCGCCATGGCTGCACAAAAACTTGACCCGATTCCGGGGAGAACTTGGGGTAGACCCGGGTGCAGAAGAACTACAACTATTGGAATCCTCCACCATGATCAAACAACCTTCCGTCGACATTTTCCCAATCAAAATCGGTATTAACAAATACAAGGCCGTAACCCACAAAATCATATATATATAAAATATACTCTCTAGAAAAAAAAAAACACTATGATAAAATTGATAAAACGGTAATGACAATATCGCGTGATATTTGTACTTTTTGTACAATGTATATACAGAAAAAGGGTACAAAATGATTTTTTTTTTTAAAAAAAAAATTTTGAATCTCTGGATATAGAAATGATAGAATCAGGGATTCTCCCCTTTTTAAGTATTCTGCCTTCTATATATAAAATTACGTTATATATATATAATGTATATAATAACAGATAGAAATTCTGATGAAAGGATCAGAATCAGATGAGGTTTGACGGATATTTGCCCTTTTTCTCCTTTTTTTTTTTTTTTTACTGGTTCGTGTAAATCCAAAATGAGGTTTAGGGAACTTTTTGCCTTTATGGTTTGATGTGTAAAAATGGAATGATTCAATTTCTATTTCTTTTTGTGTTTACAACACCTGAGAGAAGTCTGAGACCACAGGTTGTTTTCTTCTCCTCTCTCTCTCTCTTGGGACCCGTGATGGATTGCTAGGAGTTAGGGTGTTAATTTGTAGCACGATTCCAAAATATTATGTCAACAGTTTACAATCCCAAAAGGAAGCATAAATCAAAATCATTCTAAAGTGTTAGATAAGAATTTTGAATATTTGGATCATTGTGGTACTAAACGGAATGTAGTAGTTTAAACGTTGTTGATGTGTAGTTGTTCCATTAAGGTTGTTGAGAATGATTTATACAAACCTGTTTGAAATTAGGACGTATACATGAAAATTACTGTATTTACTGTGATTGTCGAAATAAACCGGAGAGTCATCATAAAATTAGTTTGTATTTGCGTCAAACTCTTAGAAGTTGTTTGGTTGGTACAACTTGTGACCCATTTTATTTGAACCATTCATTTGTGCCGTAGTAGGACACATAAGGACTCAAGTCACGGGAACAAAAATTCCCTGCTCAAAGAAAGCAGGACTATCACCCTTTGGAAAAATTATTCTATACATCAAGTGTATCCCTTGTTTTAGTGTACCAACATACTCATTATCCTTTGATGTTCTCATAAGCTTCTCGAGAAAATCGGGTTATTAAATCTCAACGGTCATATACTTTTTTGCTTATTAGTTTTCTGTCCCAAAATAATTATTCAAATCAATCAAATCAATTAAGAATGAGAGAATTAAATGATTTTTTTTTCCGCCAATAATGCGCAACTCCCAGACAATTGTGCTCTTAATAGTTTCGAGCGCATCTTGCATTCACAAACTCCATGGTTCACGGGATTCTGCAATTCACACCAAGTATAGCATTTCGCCATGTTCTTCATTGATGCGAGAACCTAGATATCCCTTGAATATCCTCTTTACCATAGTGATAATCAAAATAAGGTGCCACTTCACTCGATGTATTGAAACTGTTCTTCAACAGTGAATTTGGATTACCATGCCACCTAGCCGACAGCCTTGTCAACCATTGACAATTCTTATGCTTGGACTACAATAGACCAATCAAATTAGTACTCGTGCCGTCAGTTTGCTTCCATCCAATATTATTAATCCTTAAAAGCGCCAAAAATGATGTTTTCATTTCAGATTTTTCAGTTTCACTATTTTTTTCACATCATGTGTACACTGGAGAAGAGAGGTAACATATTCATATTAACAATAACCGGCGACCATGAGCACCGGTTGAACCCGACCCTGATCGACAACATCCGGGCTGCTCTCCACCGGGTTAAGTCCGAATACAACGGGTCCTCCTCTTCCGCCCTCATTACCACGGCGCAAGGCAAGTTCTTCTCCAACGGATACGATCTCGAATGGGCCAAATCCGACCGGTCCCGGATGCTACTCATGGACTCAAAGCTCCGAAATTTGGTATCGGATCTGATCGACTTACCCATGCCCACCATCGCCGCCGTGACGGGCCACGCCTCAGCCGCCGGGTTTATCGTCGCCATGGCCCACGATTACATCTTAATGCGAAAGGATCGTGGGTTTCTGTACATGAGTGAGCTGGATATTGGGCTTATAGTCCCGGCTTGGTTTTTCGCTTTGTTGAAGTGTAAGGCGAGATCGCCGGCGGCTCGGCGGGAGGTGGTTATGAAAGCGGCTAAGATAACGGCGGAGAAGGGAATTGAGGCGGGAATTGTTGACTCGGCGCACGTTAGCGCGGAGGAGACGGTTAAAGCAGCGGTGAAATTAGGGGAAGAGCTGATGATGAGGAAATGGGACGGAGAGGTTTACCGGGACAATAGGAGAGTCGTGTTGGCGGAGGTTCTGGCGGCGCTTCCTGCCGGCGGGGAAGATGATAAACATCAAGCTGATTTGGTGGTCAAAACTTTGTCAAAGCTTTGATCTAAATGTGAATTTATTACCATTTCAAAAATTAATATAAAAACAAATTTTAATATAGTATATGTATCATTTTTATATTTAGTAACTTTATCATAATTTTTTTAACGATAATATACTTTCGTGAATCTAGTTTTAAAATAAAATTTTAAAATTAGACATTTCTTGTATTTTTTTTTTTGTGCTGTTATTTTCAGTAGGAAGAGAACAGGTAATGTGGAAGCATTGTTTATATTACCGTTCTTGTCTTTTTCATGATTTACACTCGTAATGATAATTATAAGATTGATACGAAATTTAATAATCATCTTATGACCTTCCTTAAATACTACCGGTTTCAAAACAATTATTCCTTTTAAATTTTCACTTCAAGCACGTAATATTATTTAAATTGAACAATTATTTTAAGACATGCGGAATAATAACACTATAAACTTAACCAAACGAGAGGAATAATTAGATTTTACAGCAGGTGAAAGTAAAGGAGACTTTGAAAGCAATATAAATTTATGCACATGTGGAGTTAGTCACAGCAAAAAGCAAGGAAGTTTATACTCAATTTACCGCTGAAGGTCACAGTTTCTGATGATGAAGAGGAGAATATCGTTCTATGTCAACCTGATATATGGTCTGGCTTTCCCAACTCAAGAATCAAACCTGATGATGATTCTAAGAAGTTTCTCGATCCAGTTAGGTCACAGTCACACTCTTGCTACGATTTCTGGTGATGACATTGCCATGGGACAAGCTTTGCTTGCGGAGGTGGAGGAGAAGGTACTCATTTTCATGCCGATTTCCTCTTATTTGGTTTATGTTCTTATGCTTGTGTCGCGTTTAATTGGTTCCAATCTTGTTTTATATGCTAGTGCTATCCTGGACTTCGTGTTGAAGATACAGCAAAGTTGATGTCTGAAGCTCTGAAGTCCTGTAATGGTGGGAATGGTTTACTGTCATTAGCAACAATAATCGCAGGGGTTGATGAAGAGGTATATATCTACTTTCTGAGTAACTGTCACTTCGACTTTCAAAATGTGCTGAGAGTTGAAAATATTTTGCTTCATATGTGTTAATTGTTTGATCGTCTCTGTGTAGGGCCGTAAGGTATTTCTCTTAGATGGTAAAGGCAAACTGCGTAGAGGAGTGAGATATGGTACTGGATCTGGTTCCGCGATAGCTATGGTTAATATGGACAGGTATCGTCGACTAGACACCTCGGTTAAGCGAGCCACAAAGATTGCTAAACGTGCAATTTGCAGGGCTGGGGATGAAGCTAGAGAAAGCGGCGGCTTCGCCGATGGTTACCACATTAGACGTTATGGCTGGGAGAAGGTTTTCGGTGACTTACCAATTTTAGACATGGTGAAAGCTCGATGCAACAAAATTGATGACAGGCCTTCCCCAGATCTTTAATTAATTTGATGTTCTTGTGTAGTACTTCCTCCATTCCAAAATAAGTGTCGCCCTACACTTTGCACATAGTTTAAGAAACTCTTAAATAGGGTAATAAAATTACTTGAATATCCTCAACCAACCCTATTATAAAATTATCCACCAATAGCATCAACTCTTTTGAGGGTAATTTTGGAAACTTTTGACAAAAAGTGCCTTGAAATATGAGAATGACACTTATTTTGGAATTTCTCTATTTTGCTAAAACGACACTTATTTTGGAATGGAGGAAGTATTGAGGAACTCATATTTGGACAGATTTGATGGTTGGCTGGTTTCCAACCTCTTTAATGTATTTGCTGTTGCTGTTGTATTTCATCTCTCGATCAGAGATATGGTAGACAAATTCCCGACATCAAATTATGTGTTCGCTCTGTCTAAAATGGTTTAAGCTTTTAAATTTTACACATATGCAAATTATTATTGTTACGATGAAAGCTGCAAACTGGAATTTACTGAAATACAGAATCCTTGCAACAGAGTAAATTACTTAATTGTGTGTTTGGTTACATTTTTGAAGTACCAAAAAAGGAAAAAGTGAAGCCAAATCCAGTGAGAAATTGAAACTATATGTTCCACTCTGTAGTTTTGACTTTTGAGCGACTTCATATACAGAATCTTGTAATAATATGAGCAAAAAGAAGAAAGAAAACACATTGTAATAGCAGGGAATCCACTTGGCTGAAAAAGAAAGGCAAGAAATAGGCTATCCTCTCGTTTCCAAATACTGACTTCCGTCAACAACCCGAGTCCATGGACGACGACCCGGCCGACACCGGTCAACAGCCGCAAGGAAGAGAAAGCGTAATGATGGATGAAGCTATGCATTCCACCCCAGATATCCAGACCAAAGACGATGCTACGAATTCCTCTTCTGGGGATCAGAATGCAACTACAACTCCTCTATCATATAAAGAAAGGCTTACCGGACTCAAAAAAAAACGAGCAGCCCCGCCAATCCAACGGGTTCCAGGAGATGTCATCAAAACCAAGGTCCCTATGGGGGAATTCAATTCTCTGATGAATTAGAAGCTGCTTTCAATAAGGATTGGGAACACCTAGTAGTCATTAAATTGATGGGAGAACACTTGGGTTTCACAGGTCTGGGTAAAAAGATCCAGAAAATGTGGCAACCTACAGAGGAATTTGATATAATTGATTTAAAGAATGATTTCTGGAGAATTTTGCTGTCAAATCGGGAAGATGAGGAGAGAGCCGTCCGAGGGGGACCTTGGTATCTCTCTGAAAAGTGTCTCTCAGTTCAGAAGTGGACTCCGGAATTCAGAGCCTCTACGACAAAGGTCACGAAATTAGCAACATGGATTCGCCTCCCAGGCCTCCCGATGCAATACTACCATGAAATTGCACTTTGGGAGATTGGGGATTTTTTGGGTAGAACAATCAAGATCGACGAGAACACGTCGAATGCAGGAAGGGGTAAATTTGCTAAAATAGCGGTGGAATTGGACTTGACGCAACCCCTTACTCCAAGCTTCCAGATCAAAGATAAATGGCAAGCGGTTGAATATGAAGGACTACCAAGCATCTGTTACAATTGTGGATACTTCGGCCATGGCAGCCCCAATTGCCCTGAGGAACCGAGGCAGAAAAGTTCGGTTCCACCATCGCAGGAAGGGGTAGAAGTACAAGGTAATAAGAACTTGCATGATAACGAAGGAATGGAAGGTAAGGTGGGATTAGGTCCATGGATGGTGGCTCAGAGGAGAACCAGAAGATACTTCCGATAGCCGGAGCAGGCGTCGGAACGGAGGAACCATGACGGCTACCTGAATGGCTTGCGTTTCAATGTCTTTCCAACGGACTCTGACACAACAACAGAACTCAATCAGACATCCTCTCAGAGTCCAAATTGTTCAGCTCCCAGAGCAAATGAGGCCCAACCCAAGACTTTTACCAAATCCACTAAGACGCAAGTACATCAGGCTAAAACAAGTCCAAATAAAAGTCTTAGTACAAAGGCAGTCTCACCCCAAGTCAAACAATGAGACCACTACGTTGGAACAAAGGAACATGAGCTATTCACACAAACAAGCTCAACCAAGCCCAACCCAAGTTGATAGGCCAGAACCTTCCTTTAGTAAACAAATTCCCTGTGATAAAGCTAAAAGTCAACCAAACAAATACCAGAAGAGACCTCCCGACAATTATGCAAACTTATTTACTGCTTTGGGGGATTTAACTGGGATAGACAACTATTCTTCACCGGCGGGCAGAGGGAAGAAGTGTTGCCGACCCACCCCAAGCCCAAAGGAGGAACCCCCTTCAAGTATGATTATAGATGAGATGAATACGCCAGAGGTGAGCTCCCAGGAAGCGCCGCCGGTCATCCCAGCTCGATCTGAGGACATCATCATGCCGGAGGTGCAGGACAGGGAGACTAACTTAGATAATACCATGCCGGAATCAGAGGATTCAGCCCTCCTCCGGGAGGGCCAGGTACCTTACTAAGTTTTTTAATTATCTTCATTTATATATTTTAATTTTATGACGATAATTTCATGGAACGTACAGGGTGCGAAATCTAAGAAATTTCACCCTGATCTTAAAAATTTAGTCATGCATCACCAACCAAATATTCTAATTTTACTAGAACCACGAATTAGTGGGGAAACAACTAGAAAGATTATTACTAAACTAGGCTATACTAATTGGTATATCGAAGATACTGTTGGCTTTGCAGGAGGTATTTGGATTTTGTGGTTCGAAACTGATATTGCAGTAAAGATTCTTGCATCATCCAAACAATGGGTACACTTTAGTTGGTCAGGACAGGAAAAAAGTGAATTGTGCACTGCGGTGTACGGCTCACCAGCAATGCAGCTGCGGAACTCTTTGTGGTCCGACCTTGTTGATCTGAGCAAACACATGAAGACTCCATGGGTGGTTATCGGGGATTTCAACTCGTATATGTTTGCAAGTGAAAAGGTAGGGGGGCACCTGCCAGCCAGACTAAGTGCAGGGAGTTTCATGAATTCTTGCATCGTAGTGGATTGGAGGATCTAGGTTGGGTTGGTCCAAAGTATACTTGGAAGAGGGGAGCACTTCAGGAGAGATTGGATCGGGCTTTAGGAAATGTAGAATGAAAAACGAAGTACCCGGAGAGCTTGATTCACCACTTGTGTAGAATTAAATCAGATCATCATCCAATCCAGCTTAAATTAGATGGGAATGTGGTTCCAGACAAGGAGGATAGGCCATTTAGGTTCCAAGCCTGTTGGTTAACTCATCAAACCTTCGGACCATTTATGCAAGAGGCCTGGCTGCATCAACTGGGGTTTGAAGAGGCTGAACGAGATTTTCGAGATAAATTGATGGTTTGGAATAGGAAAGTGTTTGGCGATATATTTTGGCGCAAAAAAAAGCTAATGGGAAAGCTTGACAAACTGGACAAGTTAATCGAAACCAATCCTATTTCATATCTAGAAGAAGAAAGGCGTATTGTTCAGACGGAACTCGAGGATACCCTTGTGCAGGAGGAAATCCTTTGGTTCCAGAAGTCAAGGACAAATTGGCTGCAGTTTGGCGACAAGAATTCTAGGTACTTTCATCTCAGTACGATGGCCAAAAGGAAAAAGGTAAGATACAAAAGTTGAAAAATACAGAGGGCCGTTGGATTGATGATCAAGCATTGTTAAAACGGATGGCTGTAGATTATTACAAAGCTTTATTCTCCAATGATGATAGTGGAGTCTACCCTCTAGAGTGGGAGCACAACTTTCCACAAATGAGACCCGGGAGGATGGAGCTATTGGGTAGAGGAATCTCTGATGACGAAGTCAAGAAAGCGATATTTGATATGGGAGCATACAAAGCCCCAGGACCAGATGGTTGGAGCCCAATTTTCTTCCAATCCCAGTGGAAAATAGTTGGCAGAACGGTGACAGAGTTTGTGTCGAAAGCTTTTACAGAAGGAAGAATCCCTCATCATATCAATGACACCTTACTGGTACTGATTCCCAAAACCAGTAATCCTGAAAATCTGACACAATATAGACCCAGAAGTCTCTGCAATGTGGTGTACAAAGCGATTACGAAGTTAATTGCTAATAGGGTTAAACCAGTGATAGGTGAACTTGTCAGATCAACCCAAACTAGCTTCGTTCCGGGCAGAAAACTAGCTGACAACACCATCATAGTACAAGAGGTGGTCCACTCAATGAGAATGAGGAAAGGAAAGGTGGGGTGGATGGCAATAAAGATTGACCTGGAGAAAAGCTACGACAGGCTGCGATGGGACTTCATCGAATCTTCGCTTACGGTGGCAAGGTTTCCAAATGACCTAGTGAACCTGATTGTGAACTGTATCTCATCACCCAATATGAGGGTTCTTTGGAATGGAGGTGTCACGGACAGCTTTCAACCAACAAGGAGAATTAGACAGGGAGACTCTCTATCTCCTTATCTTTTTGTTTTATGTTTGGAATTATTAGCTCATGGTATTATTTCTGCGGTTTATAAAAGAGTGTGGAAAGGAATCAGAGTGAGTAAAAATGGCCCTTTATTGTCCCACCTGTTTTTTGCCGATGACTTATTCTTGTTTTCAGAAGCATCTTTGGATCAAGTGCAGGTGATTAACAAAGTGCTAAACTCATTTTGCAGGTCCTCTGGGGAGAAAGTAAATGCCCAGAAAACCAAAGTCTACTTCTCCAAGAACACTCCACACTAATTACGTAATTCTATCTGTAATGGCTTAGGTTTCGGCATGACCAGCAATTTGGGCAAATATCTGGGCTCCCCAGTTTTACACGGAAGAGTAAATAAGTCCACTTACAAGGAGATACTAGATATGGTGCGAAAAAAACTCTCAGGATGGAAGGCGAACCAATTATCAAAGGCGGGAAGGATCACTTTAGCAAAATCAGTCCTTCAGGCAGTTCTTATGTTTCAAATGCAGTCAACTAAGCTCCCGGTATATGTGTGCGATGAGATTGATAAATTAGTGAGGGGTTTGTCTGGGGTTCTACAGCAGAAAAAGAAGAAACTTCACTTGGTAAACTGGGATACGGTATGTAATAGTAAGGAGAAAGGGGGGTTGGGACTGAGAAAAGCTCGTGAAAATAACATGGCTTTCCTAATGAAATTGGGTTGGGAAATGTTGGCGAAAAGAGATGAACTATGGGTACAAATTTTGAGGGCTAAATATTGTAAATCTTCTCAAACGGGATTGCAGTTGATAAGGAAAAAAAATGCCTCCCCAACTTGGAAGGCAATATGTGACGTATATCACTTAGTGGAGAAGAGAACCTCCTGGGCAGTGGGGAATGGAGAAACTGTTTTGTTTTGGGGGGACAATTGGGTAGAGGGTAATGCAAAACTCTCAGACCACGCAATTTCCCTTATTTCTGAAGAGGAGTACAAAAAAACGGTATTTGATTATGTGTTGGAGGATGGCAGTTGGGATTTGGCCAAATTTTCTAGGTTTCTTCCACATGAGGTAATCAGAAAGATATGCAGCCTTCCACCTCCTATGGCGGCCTTGGGACAGGACAAACCACAATGGATGTTTGGCAGGTCTGGTAAGTTCTCTGTAAAATCAGCATACTATTTGGCTATTGACGATGCTAACCTACAGGATGACAGAAGATGGAGTAAAGTATGGACATGGAAGGGGCCTCAGAGAATCAAATGCTTCCTTTGGTTGGCTTTCCATGACCGACTGGCTACAAATGAGCTATGCAGGCACAGAGGGATAAGAGAGACCGAAATGTGCAGCTGCTGCAACGGGGGAAATGAGTCAACACTACATGCTCTAAGAGATTGCAATAGTAGGAGAGCGATTTGGGAGGCCATAATTTCGGCACATCATCGACATAATTTTTTCACCTCTCCACTCAAGGATTGGCTAATCTCTAACTTAAGCTCTAAAAGCATGTCATGGAGGACCAAATTTGGAGTTACTAGTTGGCTTGTATGGACCTGGAGGAATAATAATGTTTTCAATGAAGAGGAGTGGGATGTCAATGAGGCAGTGAGGATCATTCACTACAAAACAGAGGAAATAAATTAATAGTGAAAGGATACTTAGACGAACGAGAACTGCCGCTAGTAGAGAAGAGGCATCAGGATGGAAATTACCACCCACCAATTGGGTTAAACTCAACTGCGACGGAGCTGTCTGTAGGGAAACCAAAATAGGAGTTGTAGGTGGCATTGCTCGGAATGATCAAGGGGAGTTTTTAACGGCTTTCCAGGAAAACATTGGTGTGTGCTCAGTGGAGACTGCCGAAATTACTGCTATTCGGCGAAGTCTTGAGGTAGCAAAACAACGGGGATGGTCTAGAGTCCTTGTGGAATCAGACTCCCAACCGGCGCTAGATTTAGTGTTAAATTGGGAAGAAGGGAGATTATTAGATCCTGAATTACGACGAATTCAGGAGCTTTTGGCAAATGATTGGGAAGTATGTTTTTCTCATACCTTCAACAACAACAACCTTTGTGCGGATGCATTAGCAAAAGAGGCCTTAAACTCCAATAGGAGTATATATTTTTTTGATGTAGCCCCAAGTTATCTCTCCCTGTTCTTTGAGCAGGATCTCGTAGAAAGTAGGCTATGTAATTATCAAAGGAGGTAGCCTCATGCTATGTATAATTTTAACCAAAAAGAAGAAAAAAAAAAAAAAAAAGAAAACACATTGTAATAGCTGGAAGTCACAAGTATAAAACGGAGAATAGCCCCCCTACTTCAAAAAACTAGAATAACCGGGAAAAAAATAAATAAATACATAAATTAGGGCAAAGAAGAGTTTCGGAAATCGGCGAAAAGAGGTAAATTTCTCCGCCGTTTGGAATTTCCCTTCCACTTGTTCATTATTAGTAGAAGATTGGCTTTGCTCTTCTTCTGTCCCAAAATTATTATCCAGTTTGAGATTTATGATATTTATTATTCTCTCTGTCCGAAAATTATTGTCCAGCTTGAAATTTATGATTGTCCAATTGTCCAGTTTGAGATTTATGATTGTCCAGTTTGAGATTTCACTTTTAGTACATAAATCTCAAACTGGACAATAATTTTGGGACGGAAGAAATACAAAGTATGCTTGGTTACATTACTCTCTCTCTCTCTCTATCCCACACGCCTCTCCGTCGAAGCTATCAATCTCACATTTTGCTCTCTGAAAGTCAGCTGCTGCTTGCTGAAGTACAGCAGATGTTCTTGGAACAAATTGAACTTGTTGCTTGTATTGATGAAACTCTATAGGTGCCAATTGTTGCAGACACATTTGTGCTGTCGCTTGTCTTTTGCCCCCTCAAATATAACCTTTATGTCATAGGATAATGGATAAAGCTGTAGAAAGCCAGCCTTCTCTTTTAAGATTAGTGTTTCGCGAAAAAAGAGAATTTATCAAGGGTAGGTGATCATGAAGGATTGGATCTAACCAAAAAAAACAAAGAGCCAAAGCCAATGAGAAATTGAAACTCTGTTCCACTTTGTAATTCTGTGCGACCTCATATATGCTATTTTGTAATAATAAGAGCAAGAGAATACAACTTGTACAAGCTAGAATTCTCAAGCAAATCAACCTTACAAAAATGTAACTAACCGTGCTATGTACATACGGCACAAGTAATCACTCCAAAATAAAGCTATAGTAATGCATAAACACAAGCACATAGAAAGGAGCTCTTTGAATTCGAGACACCAAGAGAACAGAAATATAAAAACTGTAGGTAGTATGGTTTTCTGTTGGGACCATTATATCATCAAAATCTGATTAAACCACTTGATAATTATCAGTCGATAGAATGGTTTTCTGGGAATATTTAGGAGCCAATCCACCTCTCTGTGGCAAAATATTGACAACCTGCGAGAAAATAAACACATCACTAAAAAATTACCAAATCGGAACTTGCACGTCAAAACAGCAAATTGCTCTAAGCAAAGCAGCGAGCATGCATGTGAGCATGTTAGCATAGACAACAAAACAAACCTTTAGGCCTCCAAATGTGTTGGTAGCAGTAAAATGCACAGACATTGGGAAGAAAACTGCTGGATCAGCTCGAGGAACCACAAACTCCAAACAGCCACTGCCAAGTTTTCATGTACCTTAGATGCCAATATTGCAAATAGCACCACACAAAAAAAAGAAAAAAAGAAAAAATAAAAGAATAGCTCACCTGCGGTTCGTGTTGTCAATGTGATCGATAGACCACTCCAAAACATAATTTCTTGAATCATACCTACAAAAAATCGACCAATTAAAATAAAAATCCTCTCGGAAGGCAGGGGCGGAGCCAAGCCCCAACGGTCATGGGGAAAAACGTGAAAGTATTTTCACCAAGTGCATAAACATGTTTCATTTGATATTTTAAAACTCTAGGTAACAGAATTCAAGGGTTTCTCCGGCCAGTATCACTGCCGATGGAATCCTACTAAATTCCTCTGATAAGTTGAACTCTTCAATTGCCCCTCAGCATTATTTTAGGCGGGGCAATTCATTGGTAATTCAAATTTCCAAAAGTAATTTGGAAACTTTGAGTTGGGTAATCTCCCCATCTCACAATAAGGTGGCTCCGCCCCTGTTGGAAGGTATTATGAGGACACATGAAATTAAGCAATAGAATCATCACTGTGATCCTTCAAAGGACAGGTGGTAAGCTCTTTTTCTAGAATAAAGAGAGATTGGATTTCCATTTTCGCAAACCAAAGACTTGTTTCCATTTTTTCAAGTGGAATTGTGAATATTATGCTTATACCAATAGAACAAGAACTTCATACACAAAATCTCAAGCAGTTAGGTTCAACCCATAGGCACTAACTCAAATTGTCCTAAAATGTTGGTGATCTGTAAGATGAGGGCAGAGAGAAGCTAAAAACCTCACCTCGATTCTCCATCAATCTGTCTGACACTAGGACCCTGACCATCCCTTAGAGTAGGAAGTGGCACAGAGATCACAACGTTTTGAAGATCAAACTGTGAAAAAGCTTCATATTCAATATTCACATAGGTCTCATTCCCGGAAACAGAAGGCCAGCAGTTTACTGAGATAAAAATGAGCTATATCAATGAACCAAAAAAACTGAGAATCACAATAAGTAATTGCAGTTCACAGTTAAATGTCTCACTTGTCAAAGGCACCAAGGACTCATCTGAACTTTGATTTCTCCACTTCAAGAGAGCGAGGCCGTTACCCGGTTGATTTACAGGAAACGCCCTGCTCGCATCCTTTGGCGCGAGAATATTTTCTTTGTTAAACAACTCCTTGTTAATATTAGGGTGTGTCTTGAAAGCAACCGATGGATTCGTTTCAACCTGAAATTTTTTTCAAACTCCTTGTTAATTATATCACAGGAGGCCAATAAATTGGGAGGTTTTAAGATTGTTTTAAGTAGAACCAAACCAACAAAGTTTTGTTATGGAAATCCTCTTTCTAAACTATCAGAGCTATTTCTCGAGCCTGGATATAAGGACGTAAAACATATCTGCTCCAGTGGTAGCAAGCACACAAACTAGAAGCGAGAGACAGAGAGAGAGAGAGAGAGAGAGAGAGAGAGAGAGAGAGAGAGAGAGAGAGAGAACCTCCACTTGGATTTGTCCATCATCTTCGTTTAGGAGTTGAAGAGACAAGGTACCCTGAACATCAAAGCTGCTGATACCACCATCCTTTTTCAGTGTTGCATTCAGTTTTTCTTCAATGATAAATGTTATTGGATCAGTCGGTGGTGCAGCAGCAGGTCTGGACAGGCCAACAGGTGGTGTGACATCCTCAACAATATTTTCACCCTCAGCTTTAAGAGATTCCAAAAACTGATTACTCCTTTGAGATTTTCCTAACTTCATGCCAGAGCCCTTAAGTGAAGCTGTAGCTAAGGCAGATGGGCGACTCGCTCCTACAAAGAGCATTTAAGTCAGAAACCATATTTACACAATAATATGGAAGTTAGTGAAAGATTTTTCAATAAGCATTTTAATTACAACCTACCGGAAGGCATGCTTATAATATCCTTAATTCTAAATATAAGTATCACACAGTAAAAAAGAACTAGTGTTTGGAAAATCACTAGTCTCCATAATCAGCCACCATCATCTATCTACAACAATAACTAATGCACAAAATTGAAAGAAATTAAAAGGAAAAAGGTTACAGTTAAACATTACTTCACCACCCAGTCACATTCCCCCGAAAAAACACAGAAAAAAAACCAACCAAACAAAACAGCACATATAATCCACAGCAAATTTAAAGAGCACTTCTCACCATCATGTTCCATATGAAAACACAAAACTGACGTAAGTTTCAATACCAATTCATCCAGTATAAGCCTAACTGACACTCAGAAAATCAATGCACCCATCCTTTCTAAATCCTTTCTTCTCTGGCATATCATCTTTCGTAAGTAAAACTGTTATAAATAGCCCAACTATTATTCTAATAAATGAAATAAACTCAAGACCTTTTGGCTCGGTAGAAAAGGAGTCAACATCAGAGCTTATTCCAAAGCCAGGGTTTATGTAACCACCACCGCCACCAGAGATACTTGAATCACTACTTCCAAACCCAGAAGATGGCACAAAGCCACCAATTCTAGTCTTTTCAATCTGCAAAAATGTGCAAAAGAAACTATTATAAGTAAACAAAAATTGACAATTAACCCAAAAAAACAAACTAAAAAATTTTACACAATACCTTGCTTTTATCAATTTCAGCAGATTTCTTCTTCATAAAATCAATGGCAGTTAGGACCTTGGTCTCTTTATTCATCTTGTGCAATTGTTCCTCAAGACTATCCATCTCACAATACTGCTTCACCTGAGCAACAGTAACATTTTCCTTGTGCCCAAGAGAGATTGCCTCATCAAAGGCAAAAATAAGCTCAAATGCCGTCATGATTCCTCCTTCGTCCAAGGAATAAGAATATTCAGGGACCTAAAAATAGTTAAGGACCTGTGTATTCTAATGTTTTCTGCTCTTTCTAACTGATAAATTATGAAAGCATGAAGGTTGACAAAATATGCATCATTTACCTCATTTAATGCAATCTTGAAACACAATGTAAAAAAGAATAAAAATCCCCCATTGAGAACAAGAAAAATAACATTAACCACTGCTTTTCACTTCTAGCATTTAATTTGATTCGGAGGCAAACAGAAAGGCAGATGGGAAATGACATTAAGATTTAAGAATAGAAATTCCAAAAGCAAGGATACAAGCTTAGAGAGCAGCCTCAGTGTCTCCAGGTCTTCAAGAATGTTGCTCTGCTTATTTGTCACAAGCAGCAAATATAGAGATTCAATTGGCTGGTAGACATAACGGACATTTTCTGTCTCAAAAAACGTGTGCTGTTTCCCAGTTCCAACCAATTTGGGGAATGCTGCAAGAAGCCCTTCAATTCTACTGCGTGGCATATGAACATATTGCCTTGACACAAGCGCTGCAGAGGAAAGATCATACTATAGGTAACTAGTGCTTTCAAATGAGAAGAAAATAACAAGCTGCGGCACCAATGTGATAAACTATATAGTGACAAGACAAATGAGATTCCCAAGTCAACATTTAAGAAAAAGGATATATGCTAAAGGTGTGTGTTGTGAAGGGAGTCTTAATGAATCTAAACAGTGAAGGCAATTGGAATGGATGAAAAAACAACTCAGCAGCGATGAGCCAACGATGAAAGGCATAAAATTCAAAATCTCTAAAAGAAATTTTTTAAGCAGCTGAAATCCATTTCAGAATTGCCCATACTTAGACCATCACACTAACAAATTACGAAATACCACCATTCCTATCTCCCATCTTAAGTAGCGGTACGCAAGTGCTTTTAACATATATTCCCATTAATAATTCCTAAAGGGTTACATCAATCACAAAATTTTGCTCCTATTGTCTTCATGCCACCATTACAGCTTCAATAAAATCAATGTGTCGATGGCAGTATGTCAAACCTTTTATTACTTAGCTTGTCAGTCAACAAGTAAAAACAAACACTGAAATAATTCTTCAGACATCATCACAGAGAGTCCTGCCACGTTCCTACTAGCATAGAATTCCAGCCTTATTATCTTCAGTCAGGTTGGTCACAATTCTAAATAATGCAGAGAACTTTTTGTGCTATGCCAATAAGTGGGGTAAAATGTCATATTTCAAGATAAGCGTCCTATAGCAAGTTGTATATTCATAAGATTATGATTCACACAATGGAAATATAAGGCTTAGCAGTGGCGTTTCTGTCAGCCTGAGATTGAATGCTTTATCGTCAAAAGAAGGAATTAACTTAGATTGTTGACAACACAAACAGAGAACACCTTTTCTCTACTGTTGCGAAAAAGGAAAAAAAAATTCATTTTGTCTACAAAGCATAGAGCAAGACAAATGAAAATGTTCATGATAATCTAAAAAATACCAAATAAAAAACATCAACAAAAGAAAGAACTCTGGATCTTACGTTTGCCTGATTTGGTGATGATGGAAGCCGACAAAACCCCCTGCACCAATGTAAAGAACAAACACAATTACCAAAAGCTCAAAGGACAGCAGACAAATCATAGCACAACCCCAGAAATTCATGATCACCAGAAAATGTTCCGTATTAAAATAATCAGCGTATCAATTACCATTTTGATCGCCTGGAATTCAAACCTTCACTGCTCACACGAACAAAAAAAAGCTGCCACTTCTTCACACCCTGAAACAGCGATCAAATCAAAACATGGCCTTAAGCAGGGAATCGAGAAAGAGAATAACGAACAATGAAAACCACGTAAGAAAACCCAGAAAAGAAAAAAACAGAGCTACTGTGGCAAAGACGTAGGCTATAACACAGCATGGCCCGAGCAGAACAGCGGAAGTATACAAAAATAAAAACCTTGTAAAGGAAATCGCGAGGAGAATTCAAATGTCAAACTGTACCAATGCAGGATTGAATCATGAAAGAAAAATCGGGATCGCCCCAAAAAAATTGAACCCTAGATATTTTCAGAGGAAAAACTTACTCGGGAAGGAAGGAAGGAAACCCGAAAATCAAGGGAATTACAGAGATATAATAAAAGCGTAATTTGCAGTTAGAAAGAAATACTAATAAAAGTTGAGAATTTATATAAACCATCTGGGAAAATGAGGCCCAAATAAAGTACAGACGGAATGTAGAAGTGGGCTTCGCAGTAAATAAAGACCATGTAAATCCATGAAAGAAGGAAGGAGTTTGGAACTTTGATTTTGACCATTGTCCTACTTCAAATCAATCTATCTTCAATCATCAATCCTCGAAAAATTGAACTTTAGTACTAAAGTTGCCATTCTTATAAGAAAGTTGGAAAGAAACAATCAGAATCTTCTTCATTGAACGGTACAGCAAATCCACATTGTTTGCATCAATCCACCAATGCCCATTAGGCCAGAGGTCAAGTTCTCGGCGTATTCCACAGGACTTACTCAGCCAAGGGGAGTTTAACAAGGAACAAATCATGCCACCAGAAGTGGGAGGATTTGTTGATTGTAATTTTCTCTGGAGTCTTGCTGCTCATATTCTTTCCAGATGATGATATAAGTCGAAGGGTGATGATTGGTTTCCTCTTTCATCAGAGAAAACGGGTAGAGCATCAGAAGAATGGAGAGTTTACACTATCAAAATCGGCCTAAACAGTGGAAAGGAGGTAGACACAGAGAAGTTGAAAGAAATTGCCAAAAACTAAAATGTCACCTTACATTTGTGTTTACTTAAATTTACGTACCTAACATACCTAACATTAACATTTCAATATTATAGTTCCAAACATATACTCCCTCCGTCCAATACATATTGTCCACTTTGCCCAAAAAATTTTGTCCCAAAATTATTGTCCAATTTAACTTTTTATGGACCAAGTTACACATTTGTCCTTAGTAAAAAACATTATCCATAAAATCTTAACCGTTAAACAATTACTTATGTAGGGGTATATCCGGTTATTTAAGGTAAAATATAATTAAGTTTGACCAAAAATAAAATCTTTCATTTTAATAAAACTGGACAATAATTATGGGACGGAAGGAGTAATGTTTTCACACTTTTTTTTTGTCTCATTTCAATATTTTGGCCACTTTTCCGTCCAGCTCGATGTTAACCAGTAGTTGACATGCCAGTATTAAGGGTATTTTCATCTTTTCATATAATTTACACTTTCATTGAAATTTAAATCATTAAAAATACTATGTAATTCACATTTAATTATTTAATCGTTAAAATATTATTAATTAATTTAAAATATTATTATAAAACTAAAATATACATTATTTAAAAAAATAGTTTTTCTATTTATTATTTATGTTGGATACAAAATAATATTAATTACGTTTCATTTTTTACTCCGTATCACTCTAAAATTTTTCCGAGCCACGGTAACTAATTCAAAATTAAATTTTTTTCTTAAAACAAAAAAAAAAGCAAACTAAATTTTTTATCCGGATTTCCACCCCACAATTTTCTTGGTTTTTTTTAAAAAAATTTTAGATTTTGAATTAATTATTATAGCGCGATAAAATTTTAGAAATGACTCAAAATTTATTGTAGCGGTCAAAGTAAAATCTTGATTTTACTTTTTCTTTTAATTTATATTTTGAATTATTTACTGTGACTCGATAAATTTTTAAACTTACTGTGAGTTGGGGTTAAAAGTGCAACGTAATTAACATTTACTTTGTACTTAAAGTAAATGGTAAAGAAAAAAATAACTTTGAAAATAATTTAATATTTTAAATTAATAAATAATATTTTATAATTAAATAATAAATGTGAATTTTTTAATATTTTTAATGATTTAAATTTTAATGGAAGTTCAACTATATGAAAAGACGAACATAACTCTGATTTCGGCATGTCAACTGCCGGTCAACATTGAGTTAGACGGAAAAGTGGTCGAATCAGTAAAATGGGACTAAAAAAGTGTGAAATCATAATGTTTGAGACTACGATATTGAAATGTTAATGTTAGGGACGTAAAATCAAGTAAGGCTAAATATAAGGGGCCATTTGGACATTTTAGTCATTACTAAATTACGGTATTTTGGAGTTTCAAAAACATAGCTTTATATGTTTTGGTCCTGCGGAAAGGAAGATGATTGTATTATTGTGCACTGAACACAACCAGTTTTTTTAGTATGTACACTGAATATGCATCAATCTCTTCATTTGCCACTTGTACGCTTTGAACAAACATTAAATTAAATTCAATATCATTTTCAAAACCTTTTATTTACTTTAGTATCGGAGGGCTAACTTGAACGTTTTTATAGGTTCAGATTTTTCATTGCAATTACTGGCAAATCGTCAATGTTAGACGTTTGTGACAATTTGTGACTTGAGATATTTCAAATTGTCGTATACATTTTAATATAACCTAGGCAGCTGAAGAAAGGTTGTGGGAATTAAGTGATCCTCACTCCTAATGATACTGTTCTTCAACTGCGAATGACCCGGACAAATAGCAGCATAATTTGCACTTCCCAGAAGACCAAATTGAGCATAAGCTATAACTAGTTAGTCGGAGTCTATATAAATTCCTCGAGGAAATTTGAATTTTCTTTTCCCTTTTGCTTGTAACTTGGCATTCACCGTCAACAATAATTACGTTACCGCTCACTAAAGTATATCTTGATAAGACAGCTGCTGTACTTTATTTTTAGATGAGGAAAATCCTCCTTGCTCATTGTGTCATTTAGATGATACCATCACTGTCAAGCATATCCAACTTCTCCTCAGTTTTGATCTACCTTTTTTTTTTGGTCTACCTGATCTGACCAATCAAATTTGTACGTTCAAGCTCTTAGCTTCTCCAAGAGAGGAGCTTTCATTTCAGTAGTTTTGTGGTACCGTTTTAATATTTCACATGAAGCACGGTTGTTTGTTTGAAAAACGTTTAGCGCCAAGCACGATTTAAGATAACAGAAAATCTCATCCTTTCTCCAATCCTTATGTAATTCTGCTGATTGCAGTACTTAAATGATATCCGTATCATTACTTTTGCATTTGATTTTACATGACACTTTCGTTACCTAGTCATAACTATTGTTCAAAGGATTCTGCAATTTTCTAAGTAATCAATTCAAGACGGAACAAATCTTCTATGACACATTTGTAGTAGTGTCAGCAAAGCATTTGCCATTCAACACTGATAAAAAAACAGAGCCCTAATTTTTATAGATGGATCCAAGTAATCTAATTCTTCGATGACAAAATGTAACATGTCCCATCTTGAATACAACTCAAAAAGTATTCATTCCAATATTTAAACTAAAGATTAAAGAGCATAAAAACAAGCACAAAAGAGCTCTGTGAGTTCGAGGACCAAAAGAATACATAAAACTGTAGTTGACCCTTCATCGGGACCATTATATCATCAAAATCTGATTAAACCACTTGGTAATTTTCTGTGGATAGTATGGTTCTCTGGGAATATTTAGGCGCCGGTCCTCCTCTCTGCGGCAAAATGTTGACAACCTGCAAGAAAATAACACATTCACTAAACAATTACCGAAACAGAACTTGCACATCAAAGGAGCAAAATGCTCTAAACAAAGCAGCCTCGATCTCACTGTAAGAATGTAAGTTTATGCAAACAAAATTGATTAATTTAGTGATCTCCTCGACACCAAACACAAACGAGTGTAGAGAAACGAAAATGCTAGGGATGTTGAAGCATTATAGCTTACAATGATATTACCCCCAGAAATCGTAAGCATCAAGATGACTTGCACAATAAACATAAACAAGAAAACAAACCTTTAGGCCACCAAATGTGCTGGTAGCAGTAAAGCGCACAGACATCGGGAAGAAAACTGATGGATCTGCTGGAGGAACCACAAACTCCATACAGCCACTGCAAAGATTTTCAAGTATATTAGATGCCAAAATGGCAATTACCATCAGAAAAGGGAGAGAAATAAATAAATCTCACCTGCGGTTGGAGTCGTCAATGAGATCTATAGACCACTCCAAAACATAATTTCTTGAATCATACCTACAAATAAAAATAGATCAGATTTGAATGATATAAAAATCCTCTTGAAAGGTGCCATATGCATACATGAAATTAAGCAATAACATTGTTGCCATGATCCCTAAAAGGACTGGCAGTAAGCTCTCTTTCTAGACAAAGACATTCCATTTCCATACATGCAAATCAAAAGAATTATTTTCACGTGAAATTGTGAAGATAGACAATATCCTTATGCCAAGAGAACAATAGCTTCATAAAAAAATCTCCAGGAGTCGAGTTCAACACACAAGGCACTAAAAATCAAATTATCCTAATATTTCTGGTAACCTGTAACACGAGGCAACGGAAAAGCTGAAAAGCTCACCTCCAATCTCCATCAATCTGTCTGACACTAGGACCCTGACCATCCCTTAGAGTAGGAAGTGGCACAGAGATCACAACGTTTTGAAGATCAAACTGTGAAAAAGCTTCATATTCAATATTCACATAGGTCTCATTCCCGGAAACAGAAGGCCAGCAGTTTACTGAGATAAAAATGAGCTATATCAATGAACCAAAAAAACTGAGAATCACAATAAGTAATTGCAGTTCACAGTAAAATGTCTCACTTGTCAAAGGCACCAAGGACTCATCCGAACTTTGCTTTCTCCACTTCAAGAGAGCGAGGCCATTACCAGGTTGATTTACAGGGAACGCCCTGCTCGCATCCTTTGGCGCAAGAATATTTTCTTTGTTAAACAACTCCTTGTTAATATTAGGGTGTGTCTTGAAAGCAACTGATGGATTCGTTTCAACCTGAAATTTTTTTCAAACTCCTTGTTAATAATATCACAGGAGGCCAATGAATTAGGAAGGTTTTGAGATTGTTTAAGTAGAACCAATAAAGTTTGTTCTAATGAAGAGGAGAACCTACAAACTTGGAAATCCTATTTTCCAAGCTGGATAAAAGAATGTCGAGCATAACTGCTCCAGTTGTAGACACATAGCAAGCATGCAAATTGGATAGAGCAGTTGTAGACACATAGCAAGCATGCAAATGAGAGAGAGAGAGAGAGAGAGAGAGAGAGAGAGAAACCTCCACTTGGATTTGTCCATCATCTTCGCTAAGGAGTTGAAGAGACAAGGTACCCTGAACGTCAAAGCTGCTGATACCACCATCCTTTTTCAGTGTTGCATTCAGTTTTTCTTCAATAGTAAATGTTATAGGATCAGTCGGTAGTGGAGCAGCGGCTCTGGACTGGCCAACAGTTGGTCTGACATCCTCAACGATATTTTCACCCTCAGCTTTGAGAGATTCCAAAAACTGATTAGTCTTTTGAGATTTTCCTAACTTCATGCCAGAGCCCTTGGGTGGAGCTGTAGCTGAGGCAGATGGACGACTCGCTCCTGCAAAGAGCATTGAAGTCAGAAACCATATTTATACAAAACATCTGGAAGTTAGTAAAAGATTTCTCAATACAAATTTTAAATACAACTTACTAGAATGCATATTTTAATATCCTTAACTCTAAATGTAACAAACAAACAGTGTAAAAGAGGTAGTGCAGGAAATTCACTAGTCTCTGTACTCAGCCAATATCATCAATATAATCAAACAACTAATACACACACATAAAAGAAATTAAATGAAAAAGGTTACAGTTGAAAAAAACTTCACCCCCCAGTCCCACCAAAAGAAAGAAACACAGGAAAAACCAAACCAAACAAAAAAGCACCTATAATCCACAGCAAATTTAAAGAGCGCTTCTCACTATCATGTTCCATATGAAAACACAAAATTGACTAAGTTTCAATACCATTTCATCCAGTGTAAGCCTACTAACACTATCAGAAAACCAATGCACATGTAATTTTTATATACTTTTTCCTCTGGCACATCAACTTTCGTAAGTAAAACTGTAATAAATAGCACAACTTATTATTCTAATAAGTGACATAAACTCATACCTTTTGGCTTCGTAGAAAAGGAGTCAACATCAGAGCTTATTCCAAAGCCAGGGTTTGCGAAACCACCACCACCACCACTAGAAATACTCGAATCACTGCTTCCAAACCCAGAAGATGGCACAAAACCACCACTTCTAGTCTTCTCAATCTGCAAAAATGCACAAAAGAAATAATTATAAGTAAACAAAAACTGACCATAAATGAGGGGAACTCAAATTACACGCCTTACCTTGCTTTTATCAATTTGACTAGCTTTCTGCTTCATGAGCTGATTGGTTTCCTCGATCTGCTTCTTCCGAAGCAGAATTTGCAATCTTTCCTCGTGACTTTCCATCTCACAATACTGCTTCACCTGAGTAACAGTAACATTTTCCTTGTGCCCAAGAGAGATTGCCTCATCAAAGGCAAAAATAAGCTCAAATGCTGTCTTGCAGATTCCTTCTTCATCCAAAGTATAAGAGTATTCAGGGACCTAAAAAATCGTTAAGGACCTGTAATCCAACTGCTCTTTCTAATTGATAAATCTGAGAACATACATTTTTCAAAAAAAGATTCCCATTGAAAACCAGGATAATAACTAAAGCACTGACTTTTACTTCTCATATGACACAGAAGCATCCAATAGACAGGCAGATAGAGAAAGGCGTCAAGATATAAAACGAAGTATTAGAAATTCATAAGAAAAGGATACAAGTTTAGAGAGCAGCCTCAGAGTCTCCAAATCTTCAAGAATGTTGCTCTGCTTATTTGTCACAAGGAGCAAATATAGAGATTCGATTGGCTGGTAGACATAACGGACATTTTCTGTCTCAACAAATGTGTGCTGTTTCCCAGTTCCAACCAATTTGGGGAATGCTGCAAGGTATCCTTCAATTCTAATGCGAGACATATCAACAAATTGCCTCGACACAAGTGCTGTAGAAGAAAGATCATACTACAGTCAACTACTAGTTTGAAATGTGAAGAAAATATCAACCAGCAGTAGCAATGTGATAAACCATGTAGTTACAAAACATGTGATGATTGTTCCCAAATCAGTAAAGAGACGACATATAATAGAGTAAGCTATCAAGGAAGTCTTCAAGGATAATAAAGAGTAGAAGCAATCACAACAGAAGGAAAATAACTCATCCAAGAGCAATATATGTTTGTCAAAGAAAAACTCTCCAAGTACAGCATTATTTTGTCTGAGAAGCTTCGAGCAAGACAGCATGAGAACCTGGATCAAAATCTAAAGAACACCAAACAGACATTAACAACAAAAGAAAGTAACAAGAATCTTACGTTTGCCAGATTTGGTGATGATGGAAGCCGCTAAAACCACCTGCATCAATGTAAAGAACAGACAATGAACAGAAGCCTTTAGGAGAACAAAAGGCAAAGCTCAAATCTTGGCACAACACCCAGAAATCCATAATCCTGATTTCGCGGGATTCACCAAAAAACAATCCACAATTACAATGTAGCAGTAACACGCTATCAATTTACCATTTTGATCGCCTGGGATTCAAACCCTCACTGCTTCAATTAAGGACCCCGAGACAAATTGCTTCCACTCTTCACGCTCTGAAACACCGATCAAATCACACAATGAACAACACAATGATAAAGAAAGAGCGCTATTTTGGCAATGTAAACACGAGGAAACAGAACACAAATTGGATCCCAGCAGTGCCGCGGAACATAACAAAACATAACATAAATTTACAAAGATGAATCAATCCAACGCAGAAATTAATCATGAAAAGATCGGATCGCCCCCAAATAAACCCTAGATCTATACAGAAATTCCTCAAATTGCAGCTCATGAAATTAATTGAATGAAGTGAAAACTCACCAGGGATAGGCAATTCGATGAAGATCAAGACAATGAAACGAGAGATCTGAAAGTGTAATTTGCAGTTGAAATATAAGTTGGGATTTATATATATATGTGTGTGAGTTTAATCGAATGAGAGTTGGGCTCGTAGTATAACCGACGCAACAACCCATGAAAGGGAGATGGATCCTTTCTTAATTACATTTTGACCCCGAAAGTTTTGATGATTGTGAAATTAGCATACTTGATAAGTGAATTTTTTCCTTAAATATATTTCCTTATATATACCTGGACAAAAATAAACATTTCAAAAATTTTGTGTACAAACTTATATGTCCCGAATTTAGAAAATCCGAATGGGGGTGAAACTTGGATTTCGGAAATCCGAACCTCAACAAACTCGGATTATAAAAATCCGACTTTGTGTTACGTAAATCCGATATTAAGTTAATGACAGAAATTAGTGTAATTAATCTAAATTCGAATTTTATAAATCCGTATTTAAGAATAAAATATTAATTTCTGGATAGAGAAAAAAATGTGTTGAAAAATTAAATTTAGAAAACCGGATCACGGTAATCCGAATATACGTAGATAAGGATTACCGAAATCCGAATCTCCTCTGTTTTCTGAAAAATGGGGACTCTCAGTTGGCTACAGACTCGAATTTCCGAAATCCGAATCCTTTACAAAAAGTCTGAGTTCGGATTTCGCAAATCCGAGTCTTTGTCAGAACTGAAAAAAAAAAAATGGGCTGGTGAAACTAAACATGTTTACAACACCAACAACAATGAAACATTGGAAAACAGAAATTTAATGGCAACAAAACAATAAACGGCATTCGATTAACAATAAAGCAAATCAAGTTTCATACCAAAATCAATACAAAAACTACTTTAAATGTGCAAAATACATCAAATGTCTCATTTTTTTCCCTTTTCCTTTATTGTGCGCATCCGGAGTGTATTTGTTTGTGCCCTGCCGAATCTTGTCTCCCCTCTTAAGATACGTGAGTATTGAACTCTGTTGTGGTTGGGACTGTTCACCAAATTGAGCCTCAGGTTAGGGTTGGGATTGGGACTCCCTCATGGTGAAATTTGACTCCCGGTTGTGGTTGCGACTGTCCATCAAACTGAGTCTCGGGTCCACCAAGGTCAAACTGAGTCTTGGGTCCACCAAGGTCAAACTGAGTCTCGGGTCCACCAGCGTCTTCAAAATGAGTCTCGACCTGGATGCGCGAGCCTCGAGAAGAATGTGCTTGATCCTCATTTTGTTGACCCTCAATTTGTTGTTGCGATGTCCGAGGGGGGATTATGACCTTCCTCTTTCTTCCTCCTCCAATCTTATCTCTCGACCACGGTTTCGCTTTTTTACCCGGCAGAGGTTGTGAGGGCAAAGATGGATCTTCATCAACCAGGATTTGGGTATCCTCCACCTCCATCTCATCATTTGCGCCCAGGGTTAAAGCAGCATGTGTTTGATTGATGATATCGTCCAAATGCTTGTCAAGTTCTTCGTCTAGGAGATTCTCATCTTCTTGTTTCTTCTCTAAACGTCTCGGTACTCACGCGAATGTTGTTCAATACTTCACCCTGAAAAGAAATTGGGACGTTAATTAAGAGAGTAAAATTTTAAAAAAATAAAAATGAAAAAAAATGAAACGAAAACATAAGAAATAATAAAAGAAATATAAAATGAACTCACATATAATTTCACGCGGCTCGAAGAAGTCTCGTATCCTTGAGGTTCATAATTACCGGGATTGGATATCAGTCTGACAGTGTTCGCCATCAACCATTCATAGTACCCCTCATATACGGAACCAGGATCTCCTTCCTCCAAATCTCGTAGCACGTACTCTTCTCTCCTATTCCAATGACGACGTACTGCAGAATGTTGGTCCACCCAATTATTGTTAGGATACCCAGACATACTGTGGACGTGATCGAGAAGGAATGCTGCGTTATCTTTAATCATAGGGCGCTTGGGAACATCTTGTATGTATCCAAATTATCTTACGAATCTGTCCGACTCGTGGGGTTCCCTAAGAGCCCAACAGAACATCCAACACCTGGTCGTCCAAATAGCTTGGCCTTGTGTACAGGAATCAGGGAGTCTATGAAGGACATGTGCATATGGTTGCCACCGAAACTGCACGAAAAGAATTCATTAGATGGTACAACCGGAACGAAAAGAAAGGGGTAATTGATCTCAAAGTAAATATAAATACTAAATTACAAGTACTTACATCTTCAACACGCAGGCTTGTTAATTGATCTCTAAAAGGTAGGGTGCTGCTCCTTGGGGCGTCGCCGTAGGTGTACCTACATTCCCACCTAAATGAACAAAGGGGTATATTTGAATTAGTGAAAAAAATGAATAAGAAACAAATAGAAATAAACATTGAGTTATTTTTAACTGAAAATACGTACCGCTGAGCTAATGGAGTGGTCTCATCAATCAAATAATCTACTCCTTTTCTTTGTGGCGTGATCCTCTCGATCCGCTCATACGCTCATATCTAGTAAATTGCAATAATAATGTTAAAACTTCAAATTATAACGTCGAAAGCGGAAAATAATTAAAACACAAAATGAAAACTAATACGTACCTGTAGAAAATATAGACACCCAGTGGTGTCGTGCATGGTGTACTGTGATGCCTCGAACAGTCCAGAGTACAAACCAGTCAGTAGTGCCGATCTCCAACTGTATCGACTATACTGATCCAAATCCTCAACCTGGGCCAAGAACTGCAGATTGATAGTGTTTTGCGTCTTGTTAGGAAACATGGCCCTTTGCTCGAATCGATGGACAGTGAAATTCTCAGGTAGTGCGCGACCTATCTCATCTTCGAAAATACCTACATTGACACATTGGCCATTTACTTGGGCTGGACGGAATCCCAAATAAGCCTCACATCGATCCCGCCATTCATCTGCAGTCCGGCTAACTGTCGTCTCGTACACCGGGTCACCATCCACCCGAATACCAAACAGGACCTCGACGTCCTGTAGCGTCACAGTCGCCTCTCCGAAATTGAAATGGAAAGTGTGGGTTTCTGGCCTCCACCATTCCACCAACGCGGTAATGAGGCCGAGATCTACTCTTTTATACCCTACTTTCATGATCCTCTCAGCCTCTCCTAATGACTTCCTTAACCTCTGGTGCTGTATTTTTGTATATCCTCCAAAAATCGCTGTCGTATCTACGGCCCTTGAGGCGTAATGTTTTAATGTCCGGTATCTTGTTCTCATAGACAGCTTGGGACCTATGCTTTGTTTGACGATATAGTATTTTATCTTGTATAGGTCTCGGGTGAAGATGTTTAGGTTCATAGTCATATTGCGAGCCCGATGCTGGCGTCACCATTTCAATCCTACACAAGGTAACCAATACTATTTCAATCCAAATATGCAAAATAATGATGCACTAACCAAATACCATATACACTCGGCCAAAAAAAACAATTCAACCAAACTATATACATTCGGCCAAATAACAAAACTACCAAACCATACACACTCGCCAAAAAATTTAACTACCAAACCATATACATTCGGCCAAATAACAAAACTACCAAACCATATACACTCGCCAAAAAATTTAACTACCAAACCATATACATTCGGCCAAATAAACAAAACTACCAAACCATATACATTCACAATTCACAATTCACACAACTATAATCCAACACAAACACTATATCAACACCACTAACATTCACAATTCACAATTCACACAACTATAATCCAACACAAACACTATATCAACACCACTAACATTCACAATTCACAATTCACACAACTATAATTCAACACAAACACTATATCAACACCACTAACATTCACAATTCACAATTCACAAAACTTAAATCTAACACAAACACTATATCAACATAAACCAACACAATTCACTAATAAATACAACACAAACCAACACAATTCACTAATCAATACAACACAATTCAAAATAAACTAAACCACAACAATACACATTAGAAAAAAAAACACATTCGGATTTCACAAAGAAAAAAATATTTGAAAAAAAATAAAGAGAGAAAAACTTACACCAAAAGGAGGGAGTCCCCGGTGGGAGAGATGGAACCGAAAGGAGTCGCCGGTGGGAAGAGAGAGTCGCCGGTGGGAGAGATGGAACCGGAAGGAGAGAGGGTTTACGGTGGGAGGAGGGAGTCGCCGGTGGGAGGGGGGAGTACCCGGAGGGAGGAGGGAGTTGCCGGAGGGCGGAGGGGGTTGCCGGAGGGGGGAGGGAGTTCTTAGGGTTTTTTAATTTTTAGAATTGGGGGAAAAATGGGAGGGGGAAGAGTTGATCAGGAATATATAATCCCGTCAAACTCGGATTTTCGAAATCCGAGTCCTTTGCAAATTCAACTGAGCTCGGATTTCGGAAATCCGAGTCTCTCCTGTTTCTCCTCAATTTGCAACTCTCAGATGGGTTTCACCAATTCGGATTTCCGAAATCCGAGTCCTTTGCAAATTGAAAAAAAAGTCTGAGCTCGGAATTCGGAAATCCGAGTCTCTCCTGTTTCTCCTCAATTTGCAACTCTCGGATGGGTTTCACTAATTCGGATTTCCGAAATCCGAGTCTTTTGAAAATTGAAAAAAAAAGTCTGAGCTTGGATTTCAGAAATCCGAATCCTTTAGAAAACCTTAAATGTGCCGAGTATTTTGCACAATCCCAAAACCTGTTATGAAAAACTACTACATATTTCATCACACTTTACAATCCGAACAATTCAATATTCACATTACAATCCGAATTTATCAATGTTCACATAAATTTATCAAATACTAAATGACTCTCAATTCCATCTGTCATTCACATGTCTTCTATCTACTCCTGGATGCGAGAACGGACAAAAATTGGCATCATGACCTAGTTGTCCACATCTCCAGCATTCTCCCCGGCTCCGGCGTCCCATGTAATCCATTTACATTCTATGTCTCCTTTTTTGTCTTCGTCCTGGTCCCGCATGCAACACAAGACGCTCATAATTTGGAATGATATTCCAATTGACCATCGGAAATTGTTCCTCATCAGGAACCGGAACAAAGCCCGTGTAATATTGTCTGCGCCACGTCGGAAGGCGCCATACACTATGGTATAGATCAATAGGCCGATCCCCTTTTCTCCGACAAACTTGGAGTGTGTGCGTACAAGGCATCCGGTACTCTTGCCACTTCCTGCACGAACACCTATATTTATCGTAGTTCACCGTATGCAAAGACCCACCCCTGTCACTTAGGCGTGTTGCAGTAACAACACGCCACAAAGCATCATCACCATCAAAAGGGGTGACTTCAAAATTGGCTGCTTTGTCGTTCATTTTCTCGTATTTTTTCCATAACTCAGGAGGGATCGGTGTCATGCAATTTCTCGCAGACAATTATTCTTCTCTGCAGAATTTAACAGTTTTGCGAAAGGTTGCATCGATCAAGGCTCTAATTGGTAAAAAACGGATCCCTTTCAACGCATTGTTGTAACTCTCAGAAATGTTGGTTGTCGCTATGCCCCAACGGTGAAGACCGGCTTTCAATCGAGCCCAGTTACTTCCTCTAATCCCTCGAAGATATTCCCATGCAGCAGGTTTGAATTCAATAAACTCTGCCCTCATACAGTTGTATTTTACTCTTGAAAGTGTCGTGCCCATCTTCCAACATAACCGCTTCACCTTTTTGCTATTATATCGCGACACAAGTTTGCTGCAAACGTGGCGGAGGCAAAGAAAGTGGCCACCACCACCTAAATCACGTCATTTATCCATCTGTGACATTGTGCTCAACAACCCTGCATTCCGGTCGGATATCACACTTACGATTCTATCATACACAACCCACAACCTCAAATTCCTCATAAAAAATGTCTAACTCTCTACTGTCTCCCCATCCACAATCGCAAATGCAACCGGTAAAATGTGTTTGTTTGCGGTATAGACCACCACAACAAGCAATTTACCCTTGTATCCACCACGCAAAAAGGTTCCATCGATACAAATGACCGGTGGACATTCAAAAAACGTCTCAGCCACTGGTGCAAATGACCAGAAGACGTATTTAAATGTCCTATTTCCCCTGTTCTAACCTTCTTGTCCCTCATTCCATTCCCACTCTACTACAGTCTCAGGATTAGTAAACTTAAGCGCAACGATATACCTACACAACAACAAGTCATTGTTAAAATATTTCAATACATGTAAAAAAAACACTAAAAATATTTCAATACACGAATAAACCTTGATATTTACCGTGGAAGTTCTTCGAAATTCGAGGTCCAATCACCATAGACCGCTTCTATGACTTTCCTCCTCCCGTGCCACGCCCTTTTGTATGGCACATCTACTTTCAATAAGGTCTTCACATCTTTCTGTGCCGAGGCTACCGTATAATCTACGTTGTCTTCTACCTTTCTCCTGATGAGTCTAGCAATCAAAGACGCGTCCACACACCGATTGTCATTATCATTCACGGGAGTCATGTAATTATGTGCATCATGCCATCTCACAATTTCATGAAGGCCGTGAGCTTTCAAAGACACACGCATCTTCCACTCACATGGTGGTTCACCATCCTCACTTTCCACATTAAATGTTCTGCACCGCATAGCCCACGTTCTTCGACTACTCGCGGCGACCGTATATTCCCTTTTATGATGGATGTTCCATAATTTCACAACATGCTTTGCTTCTGATTGAGATTTGAAACAAACACCAATGTCCATTCCTTCAGGCGTCTCATCCCCCATCTTAAGAGCAAACTCATCCTTGTCCACACATGAGGCATCCCATTTCCCCATCTTACTATATACATGGCGTCGGGGCAATGGATTACAATCCTTTTCCTCATTTTCCAACCTTTCATCATCACTTTCTTCAAAATCACTCTCTCCGGAGACATTACAGTCTTCTTCGCTTTCACTTGGAGCTATGTAGTCGGAATCCGACTCTTCCCGGTAGTCATCTTGTGCAAATAAAGGTGTCTCCTCTTCATCACGATTTCGAGAAGTACTAGCACGTTCCCCCCTTGGAAAACCACCAAATGACATGTTTTCCAAACTCGCTTCTCTTTCTTCTTGAGTGATATCTTCCAAATCTATGTATAAATCCAAACATGACATTGGATCTACACGATTCATGAACTCTACATGCGAATCATTCTTGATCTTCACTACACGCCTACCACCGGGACTATCAAAAATCAAAGAAAGGTGGAGTTTCACGTGTGCTGGATCCCAACCAAGTGTCATACAAATCTTACTAATCAATCCCTCATATGACAACCTTTCTTCGACAAACAAACCATCATCCGGCATATTCGAAAAACTATTGATGCTACCGTTCTCTATCACATACTTACTTGTATGATACAAATTAAGCATGTATGATACATTACGTGCCATTGATAACTGTTAAAAAAAACATCAATAACTAATCATTTCTTAATAATAAAATCAACAAATACACCATACATACTCCATTCATAATTCAAAAAACCTATAAAATACTAAAATACTTATAAATCAACTTCGATATCTCATGAACAACTATGATTTCTCATCTCTAACCTCAAAATCAACACCTAAAATATCCAAACAACCGACCAACATAAACCCTAATATATCATACATCATTCTAACAATCAAAATAACACAAAACTAAACTAAATAACATAGTTTTGCAATCTAACCTCTTTCAAATAATGATTCCCACGTATCTAGAGGCAAGAATGCATCAAAAGCTCCAATTCGCCCTTGTTTGAGTTGCAAAAACAAAAATCCAACTCAGTTCTCGAATGAGAACTGTCTGAAATTTTTTTTCTTTTATAGCACGTTAAACTCGGATTTACGAAATCCGAGTCCGTAAGTAACTCGGATTTTCGAAATCCGAATTACACTAGACTCGGATTTCATGAATCCGAATTTGGTCAATTTCGGATTATTTTATTCATTTTTTGGTCCTGCAATTTATGGCACATGGCTACTTCCACCAACCTAAATTAAAGGTAGTCGAATTTCCAAAATCCGAATTTATAAAACCAGATTACAGACTTCCGGTTTTTTGATTCAAAAATTTCTCGCCGCGATTTTCTTTTTTTCTTTTTTCTTTTTGTATACTCGGATTTTGAAAATGCGAGTACTACTGTTCATTTAAGGAGTCCAGGACCTGGATTTCTTATTTGAGTTCAAATTTTTCGCGCCTCAATTTATTATTTTTTAATTAAATTCGGATTTTGCAAATCCGACCGGCACTTTTCATTTAAGAATTTTTAAAAAATTATTATTTAACAAAATTTATTTCATATTATTTTATTAATAAATATAAGCTTGGATTTACGAAATCCGAGTCCTTAATTTTAATCAGAACTCGGATTTCGGAAATCCAAGAGATATATTTCTGTCCACTAATATTCTGAAAAATTCAAATTTGTCTACGTTTATTTTAATTAATTTTTTTTTGGGAAAAAGTCCCTTGATAAGTCAACTGTCTTTTGCTTTCTTTTGGGAAGAAATTATTTGTATTAATAAAGATGATAAATTGAATTACTGATGAATACCAATTTCAGCTACTTTCATGAAATCGATAAAATTAAAAATTGGAGTATTATATCTCTTGATGAAATCTATTAAAGACAAGTGGATAATTACACCATTTCAAAAAAAAAAATTTAGGAGTATGTAATGATACACAATTCACCTGATTTGTCTTACTATTATATCCCACTTTATATGATATTTAATTATTGATCGAAATTACTAAGTTTATTTATATATACATACATACATATGTATGCAAAAATTTTAAAATGAAAATAGAGCCTAACTCCAAAAAAAAAATTAAACCCTTTTGGGAAAAGTTTCGATAAATGCAAATGATTCGTGAATTGAACGAATATTGATAAGAAATATAACACTTACATTGAGTTATTTAAATGTAGAGTAGGAAGTGATTTACAAATTGTTGGAAATAAATTACCAAATAAATAATTGACGTGTATGTAAAATGCAAGGGTGGGATGAATTTAATGAGATGAATATCATTTCTTTTTTTCTTTTTCTTTTTGATATAGTCGCATAGATATGTTTGAAAATCTCGCACAACATCCTTAAGATCTTTGGCTTTTGCAAATACTACCATATCTATGATTTGTTGTCTTTCTTTTTATGTTTTCACCAACATTGATATCTCGCTTAGATATGTTGGCTTTTTAATCACTTATAGTTATAGGCTCTGGTCATCCATGCCGATCCATAGTAATGAATGACTTAGCTGGTCATACCCCTCTCAAGAATTATCTCTTGTTTTTTTTTATCTCGCACAATATTTAAACCTCTTGAATGTTAGAAAAACCTCTGCAAAAATAATAACTTTTTTTTTTCTTTTTCTTTTTTTACAATAGAAGAGGCATGAAACCGAGTCTCATTTTATTACTGTTTCTTGAGTATTTTATAAACTATGATCTCGTCTTGCACTCAATGTTTGAACCAAACAAGCACTTGATATATATATATATATATATATATATATATATATCTATATTGTACAAAGAGAGAGGCCGCAGGGCCTAATCTATACTATTACACTTCGCGAATAAGTTACCCTGATCACGTCGTGACGGAGCCAATGTCTAATCTATATTATGCACTTGATATTTTAAATTAGCACAAAAGTAGATATAATCCAGTTTTTTTTTTTTTTTTTTCCAATCTACTCGAATTCTATCTTGCCTATGGTTGGTGATATTTAAGTTAATGATCTCACTAAAAAATTGAGTTACTTACTAAACAAAAAAATAATAATAATAATTCTCATCGAATTTAAAAACTTTGTGCGAGAAAGAAGTACTCCATTTATCCAAAAATTATTGTTCACGTTGAATTTTCATTTTTAGTTCAAATTATACTAGAAGTAAAAATCCAATATGAACAATAATTTTGAGACAAAATGAGTATTATTGTTTATATTAATTTGTCAAAGGAATGACAATGTCTAATACCAGTTTTGTTACACAATGTAAACATTCTCCTTCTTTATAACATTTTATTATTATTACTCCCTCCGTCCCATAATTATTGTCCACTTTGTCAAAAAAAATTTGTCCCGAAATTATTGTCCAATTTGACTTTTTATTGAGTAAATTACACATTTACCATTTAGTAAAAAAAATAACTAAGACCGGAGCATTTTGAATCGGAGGAACTCTCCGGGGCTTTGAACAGGCCAGCAAGAAATCTTAGTGCCTTGGGAAGAGAATCAACAGGGACGAGATCCAGAGACAGCCTTATGGCCAATCACGGCGGTATAAATTTAGTCATAGCAACAACCGGACTAGAAAGATACGACCGCAGAGGAGTAAGCGGCGGCATTGGGCTCCTTTCGCCCAAGTCAACTTTAGGTGTTCTCAGAGCTGATTCCCACCTGAACGGGGTAGAAACAGGGGAATCCTCATAAAAGATTTCACTCCCGGAGTTGCTCATTGTGGATTCTTGCCTTGACAAACGCCTAGAAATAGAATATGATCTTTTCTCTGACGGTGGCTGTGACCGGCCTTTATGGCCACATCGGAGGCGATATTCTTGTTCATCCTTTGTCAAAATGAAAAGAATGAAACTCTATATTTTCTTCAATTATTATTCTTAAGTTTTTATTAAATTTGATTGAATATGCAGGGTATATCCGAGGATGAAGAAGAAGAATGAATTGGGGTTGGTTTTGAATTTGGGTGCTAATCTGAGAAAGGAGGAGACGATTATGCAGGGTATATCCGGTCATTTAATCCAAAATATAATTAACTTTGATCAAAAATAAAATCTTTCATCTTAATCAAATTGGACAATAATTATGGGACGAAGGGAATATGTGATATAAACATTCTCCTTCTTTATTACACTTTATTATTATTATGTGATATTCGTTGTTCCGACTAATTCGAATTTCCGACATTAAACACCAATTCCACCAATTGACTAAAGTTGAGGTATACGGTCCACCGTCTACGTCTTCCCAATCCAACCAGTCCACAATCCGCCCGCCCCTAAGGTAAGATTGGGTGGCATTTTGACTTGCAAAAGACTCACAGAGCTGTCACTCTTTAGCCATCATCATCAGTCTTCCGTCCAATGCCCGTAAACCTCACCGTCATCCAGACAAAAACAGTTGACATTTATGAGCTCAAATTTTACACACTCCAAAATCAATACGCAGAAAAGACCGAATCGTTTTAAAGTCTTTCACCCAACCAAATCCCATCCCTTTCCATTTTGATTCTATTTTTTTTTCCTTTTTAAAAAATTACTGTAGAATATCAAACCCGCGAGAACTTAGATCTAAGCTGACATCCATCCCTTTCTAGGGTTTTTCTTCCAAGAAAATTCTTGTTTGAGCTGAGCTTCAGAAGACTGTTAAGGAAGTTTAATTGGTTCCAAACAAGGTTCTTTTGTTGTCAGTTGTATTTGTAGGGTTGGAAATTTCTAGTGAGTTGGGTTTGTTTTTATATTTCGCTTTCCTCCAGCTCAAGTGGGATTTTCTTGTTTTCTTTAGTTTTCTTCAAAGTGGGTTGTTAAATCTAGTTTAACCCGGCATTGTATGGAACAGTAATTGGTGACGAGAACTGGGAGCTGAGAATTTAAAGGTTTGTTGGTTTTGATTTGGGAAAGTGATGTTTTGAGGGATGGCACTTAAGCTGTCATCTCCAGAGGCTGCAAAGGTTGCGATTCAATCAATTGGGCGTGGATATGATGTCTCCTTGGATCTTAGACTCAAGTACTGTAAAGGGGATTCCCATTTGATTGTAATCGATGAAACTCAAGGTCGAGATGTTGTGCTCCCAGGTGGAATAATGATACCTGATGTGCCCAAATCCATCAAATGTGATAAGGGGGAACGAATTCGATTTAGCTCTGATGTTCTGCCTTTTCAGCAAGTAAGGTTTCTTTTTTGTTTCACTTGCACTATTTGTATATTTAGTTGTTTTTTTTTTGCTGATTTTGAATGCTCAATCATTATGAAAGGAGTGAGATATTTTTTCACTGTATCCACTTATCATTGGCTTTCTGCCTAATTACCACTTCAACTACAAATGAATATATGCTAAGGGTAGTATTTCTTTTCTTGTAGATGTCAGAACAATTTAACCAGGACTTGTCATTGACTGGGAAAATCCCTTCTGGACTCTTCAATTCCATGTTCGAGTTTTCTGGTTGCTGGCAGAAAGATGCGGCCTACACCAAAACTCTTGCTTTTGATGGAGTCTTTATTACACTTTATACAGTTGCTCTGGAAAAGTCTCAGTGGGCGCTGTCTGATTCTGTGAAGCAAGAAGTTCCGTCATCATGGGATCCTGCTGCATTGGCAAGGTGCAGCTCACTTGTTTTTCTGTTCCCTTTTATGGTTGGGAAGTAGTGGTTTCATAGTCCAGTCAATCTTTGAAGCTTGGTTTTCCTTAAATCTATCTTGATCAAGCTAAACGCTCTTATCATGCTCACGCCTCTATTTATGTGCCTAGGTTTATTGAAAAATTTGGCACCCATATTATTGTGGGGCTGAAGATGGGTGGAAAAGATGTTGTGTTCATGAAACAGCAGCATTCTTCATCCCTTGAACCTGCTGATGTGCAAAAGAGATTAAAGGCAATAGCAGATAAAAGGTTTATGGACGCAATTGGACCTCATGGGATGGATTCTGATCGAGCACACCTCAATGAGAAGGTTTAAATTCAACCACTTTTTTGTTAATTTCATGACACCTCTTATAATGGCAATTTTTTTCCACAATTGGCTGTGCTTGTACCGAATATAAAGTTGTCTGCATAGACATTTGACAAAACCCTTGCTTATTAGGGTTTATTTATTTTTATTTTTTTGGAGAGTTGGGGTGGGTTGCAGAATGGAGATAAACATGAAACTCTTCATCCTTTTCTGTGAACATTTTACTTCCGTATCTCCTAAAACAATTTGATGATATTCTTTTTCTTTGTGTGCTCATTTCAGGCTGAGGCCAGGGAAACACGGTTGAGGTTCGTTGATACAGGAACATCAAGTTCCTACTCTCACAAGGAGGTATGTCTCATTTACAGTCTGAATTCATGCCTTCAAGCAGCTAATCTATTTAGCAATGATTAGTTTTGACATTTTGAACTGCAGGACATGGTTAGTTTTTGCAAAAGAAGAGGAGGAAGTGACAAGAGAAGCTTAAGCCATAATGAGTGGTTACAAACTGTGCAGTCAGAGCCTGATGTGATATCAATGTCATTCATTCCGATAACATCACTTTTAAATGGCGTATCGGGAAGTGGGTTTTTGAGCCATGCCATAAATTTATACTTGCGCTGTAAGTATATCTACCATCTCATCTCATGCTTGTGATTTAGTTCCTTTTATTTTCTGTTTGATTTGTAAAATTTGTAACCTATTTGGAAAGAATATCATTTGGGGGAGAGGTCGTCCTCTTTAATTAGCCGTTGGAGATACCGGTTAATCTTTGAGCTCCATAAGGCTGTAGATATAGGCTGTGGCTTATCTAAATGTGTGTAAAATGCCAAAGAAAATGGGTGGAACAAAACCTGGGGAACAGTGTCCACCAGATTCTCTCCAGAGTTCTCTAATCTCAATTCAAGCCTCTTCCTTGGACCCTTGATTTATTTGTTTCCCTGTTCCTGGTTGCAGATAAACCACCTATTGAAGAACTTCATCAATTTTTGGAATTTCAGTTACCCAGGCAGTGGGCTCCTGTGTTCAGTGACCTTCCCCTTGGTCCTCAAAGGAGGCAGCAAAGTACAGCTTCCTTGCAATTTAGTCTAATGGGCCCCAGACTTTATGTGAACACTGCTCCGGTAAATATCTTTGTATTATCTTTTATTATGTTCAATTTGATTTCCTAATTTGCTCTTTATACCAGTGGGGTCTAGAATTGCCTTACAAAAGTACCAGAAAGAAACTGAAGTTTTCTGCATTTCTCTGAATATCATTCCCATAGTAATTCTTCATTAATCAATTTAGGTTGATGTTGGCAAAAGGCCTGTCACTGGTCTGCGGTTGTATCTTGAAGGTAAAAGAAGCAATCGTTTGGCCATACACCTGCAACACCTCTCTTCTCTTCCCAAAATTTTCCAACTTGTGGATGATCCTAATGGAAATTTCGAACAAGAGTCCTATGATCGCAAGTATTTTGAGAAAGTTCAATGGAAGAACTTCTCCCATGTATGTACTGCTCCAGTTGAATCTGAAGAGGATCTCTCGATTGTTACTGGAGCACAGTTACAAGTTGGTGATTATGGTTTCAAAAACATTTTGTTCTTACGACTTCGATTCTCAACTGTTACGGGGGCTACTGTTGTCAAGCATCCAGAATGGGATGGTTCGCCAGGATTAGCCCGCAAATCTGGGCTTCTGTCAACTCTGATTAGTCAGCGGTTTACTTCTGTTCAGAAACCACCCCCGCAGCCGGCTGATGTGAACATAAACTCTGCGGTTTATCCAGGAGGCCCCCCTGTTCCAGTACAAGCACCTAGACTACTCAAGTTTGTTGACACAGCTGAGATGACTAGAGGGCCACAAGAAACTCCTGGTTACTGGGTTGTTTCAGGTGCCAGGCTGATGGTTGAGAAGGGTAGAATCTCGCTGAGGGTGAAGTATTCTTTATTGACTGTCATACAACCCGATGATGATTTCGTTGAATGAGGTTTGTTTAGTTCACTTACCTCATCTGAAGAGTAAAACCAGAGGCAATGTACATCAAACCTACGATGAAAGGGTTATGCTCAAGGCATGACACTTTTTGAAAGCTTTGCAAAGAAGCAAGGTGATCCATAATTAGGGTTGCCGGCTGCGGCATAGCAGATTTTGAAGCTGAAATTGCTGTTGTATAGTGTAATTGATTGGATGTATGAGTTGAGTAATGTTTTGATCCCTGCAATTGATATGCGCAAGAAATTAAGGATTTGTAAAATTCAACTGTGAGTTGTTGGTATTTGGTGGTGTGGAGTGGAGTTTAATCTGTTTGGCAACCAACATAAGGGTTAAGTGCTTCCCTGAATCTCAAATGGACTGGTATACCACTCAGGCACCCACTCCCAAGTGCAGCCATTCCAGTAATAATAGTAATAAAAATAAATGAAGTGAAAGCCCTACGAAGTAAGCCTCAACAATATCTTAGCCTGAAGTGGTTTATTTTGAAGGATGCAACCAATTCAGCAAGGTAAATTTGGAGGTCTAAAAGTGGTAATATCAAAGCATCCATACTAAAGATTAGTTTTTTTTTTTTTTTTTTTTTTTTGGGTTTCTTACTAAAGATTAGTTAAAGGCATGTAGCATGTACGATCTTGGCCTTAGGTGCGGGCAGGCACTAATGATTGCATATATTTCTTTCTTGGGATTGCATAGTTTTTTTAAAAAAGATTTTTAAAAAATTGGACGAGTTTAGTAAGAATTAAACTCTCGACTTTCTAATAATAACCGTTTTCATTTTAATCCCCTAACTATCCATCTAGGACTACATACATTATGTCAAAGTTAAATATTTTAAAGTTCGTCTAATCGTCTTCCTCGAGATTATTAACCCTTTCTCTCGTTCAAATACTCTACTTTGATTGAGCTAGAGTCTATTTTGACTACTTAAAAAATTTGAACCAGAAGTCACACTAAACCGTATTCGAGGCCATTTACACTTGTAGCAAAAATAAAAGAAATTTATAGTTGTAAGTTGTAACACAATGTTAACAAAACATAGGAAAAGAAATGTGTGAAAAATCTCAGAAATTTTTTTAGGAAATGTCCTTGTGGTTCAACAGATTAGAGGAGGAATGAAACCAGAAAATAATTATGGATGGAACACCCACAAATCACTAGTAATGGAGTAATGGTCTTGAATCAAATGAACAAACAGACATCCCAAAATGACTGTAATTATGTTAGGTTTTAAGATTGAACTCTTATGGTGATTAAAAATTTTGCACCAGTTTTCTCATAATTGAAAAGGATTATATATTTTTTTTAAAAAAAATAGGAACAAAAGTGCACGTGGTGGACATAGAGGGAGACACGTGAGAAGAGAATCTATGCCTTGCTTGAGAGAAGAGGAAGGGTAGGGGTCCCTTATGTTGGGTATTCAAAATGATCAATTAGGCCCACAAAGGATAGAGTGTTCTTTCGGTTTTTTTTTTTTTTCTAAGCTCTCAATTGTTTCTCTACTTGCTCTTTATCGAACTTCCAAATATTCCCCTCCATTTGAAACCTCAGACGTAGACTGCTGCACATTGTGTGTACAAAACCGGCTCCAATGTTTGTCACCGACGCTTCTTGCACTGTGACCCCAGCGACATTCAGTCAATTCTAAAATAAGAATTATGTTTGTTACCGAGTATGTTTGTTTTAATAACAGACACACAACTGAATCACGATATTAGTTTTTGACGTAGCACCCTTAGAGTCGAACGTTGCATTATAATATCATGACCACATTGAATTCAGAGTTTTTTCTTTTTTTTTGGAAGTTGTGAATTCAGAGTTAGAAGACTATAGATCACTCGGATTTTAACTCGAATATAGAGTTATAGACCCATTAGAATGAAACCAGGAAGAGAAAAGAAACAAAAATGAAAACCAAAAATGGATTTGGCATATTTTATTTAAAGAATATCGTCCCCACCATTGGGGTACAATACCAGGTCCACCAGTCACCTTTTTCTTCCTTCTTATTCACAATCACAGCCACCCCCAGCATTTGCTTCTCAGGCTCTAAAAATCACTATCCATTCTCACTTGTTCGATACGCTTACAAGAGTTTGATCTCTTTGCTTCATAAAAACAGAGTAGACTAATGTTTAGAGAATGTGATATTCTTCTAGCAATACAAAAAAGATAAGTCTTAATTAACTTCTTCCTGAAAGGTTTTAAAAAGAGTCTGTTCATGATCTCAGCTTCTTTCAATCCCATGGGTCTTACTTCGCTTCAAGTCTGCATGGATTCATCTGACTGGTTACAGGTACGTACTGCATTCTGTTTGTAGATGGTCACTTGTCAGTTTGATTAACTTAGAACACTTGTCATGAGAATTCTACTCCTGTTCAATCTGATTTCTTTTCAAAAACATCTTCACTTTGTAGTGCTACTAATGTTGATCGAGTACTCACCCGACCTTTGTATTACTGTTTTAGTTCAACAAACACGACTCTTTTCCGTATAGTCTTTCTGGCCTTATATTGGTAGTTCAAAGTGAATGTACTCTCTTTTTCCTACTGTCAATTGGTTCTGAGTTTGAAGCTGAGTTTCTTACACTTGCGCGGAATTTTTTTACCTCATCAGGGGACAATTCACGATGAGACAGGAGGAATGTTGGATTCTTCTTCTTCATCGCCATCTTCAGCTGGTGGAGAAATGCTCAATCTCACATGCTCATCATCAAGAGGAGGAGTAGCATTGATCTCAGAAAGAAGGCTCAGGCCACCACATGACCAAGCCCTGAAATGTCCAAGGTGTGATTCAACACACACTAAATTCTGCTACTACAACAACTACAGCTTATCTCAGCCGAGGTATTTCTGCAAGACTTGTCGGAGGTATTGGACCAAAGGCGGCACATTGCGCAACATCCCTGTTGGTGGTGGCTGTAGGAAAAGCAGTAACACCAAAAAAGGTAATTCTTCCAAGAAATCATCCAGCGATCAAATTACCCCACAAAATCTAGGATCATCATCATCAGTGGTCAACAACAACATTAATCCAACTGAACATCATCTTCAACTAGCATTCCTTAATGCTGCTGCCGCTGCTAATCATCATGACCAAATGCATTTCCCACACTTTACCAACAGAATCCTAGGAAACCCTGGTAACAATTTCATGCTCGAGAATATCAATAATCCTACTTTACCAATCGACTTCTTGGGAAATGGCGAAATGGGCTCTGTTCTAAATGGTGACATGATGATCAATAGTACAGCCGGGATTATAAATCCGGGTGGAGGGGCTGGGGGTGGCCCAATGAACTTTCACAACCTTTGCTCACCATTTGGAATGTATTTAGACGGTAACTATAACAATAGTGGAGCTAATTACATGCTAACATATGAAACTAATCAGGAGGACGTGAAGCCAAATGGGAAGCATTTATCTCTGGAATGGAATGATCATCAGGGATGTTCATCTGATCAAGTTGGCAAGCAGGTAGACTCAGTTAACTTCGACTACTTTAATGGAGTGGGATCATCCTCCTGGACAGGATTGATGAATGGCTATGGCACATCAGCAACAAATCCCTTAGTTTAAAGTTGATTGAATTTTCAGACCAGAAAATGCATGGCAAAAACTTTAAGGATGATCATCATCATCAACACCGAACTTAAGTAGGATTTTATCTCATCAAGCATGAGCACTTTAGATGTTCTTTAGTAATGTTAAAAGAGAGTATTAGTATTTACATATGTGCCTTAATTTAGGTAGCAATGGTTTCTTTTTGGTCTCTTCTAGTAGCCTTATATAGTGGTGTATAACTAAATTATAGTGTGTGGAAGTTACTTTCTGCTAAGTGCCTATTTGGCCACATCTTTTACATGCTTTATCCTATTTCGTTTATACAACATTCCGATGCAAGCTTTGCAGGAGAAATCTTCTGTTCTTTTGGTGCTGCTGTTCATGATTTGTTAGTTAGTTGATCTTAGAATAATCTAGCTATGATAGAACAAACATACATTCAGTTTCAATAACAAAATCCCGGTAACCAAATGGAAGAACAAGTAGTACTTGATTATCAACCTAGAGGAAAGATTATGCTAATCAAACACACATCCTGGATAACAGTGCTTAATCAGAAAAAACAAACCAACCTTAAAAGTAATATCAAAGGCACTGAATCTGCCTTACAGTAATATCAAAGACACTGAACTTCAAGATGTATCACCTTCGGCTTCGCATTTTCTTCCGAAACTTGGCAGCATTGTTGTTATCCGCGTGTAAATTAACATTACGAGGAGAAGATAAACAAAAGGAAGCAGCCACAGCCTCGCGATCAAGTTGGTCAACATCGAAAACGTTCTTCATGGAATGTGAGTTGTAAGCTAGCAAATAAGATCGATATGCATTCCTAGCTAATTGGTTGGTTCAGATGATAGTTTTTACTCACCAGCTTTTCCAGGCGAGATTGCAGCATATCTTTCAAAAACTTATTACCAAATCCATACTCTTTCACCCCATCCTTCTTGAATTGATCAACAAATCCTTTCTCCTCTGGGGTCAGGAAAAGCAAGGCATTCCCTTTTCCGCCTTGGGTTCGCCCGACACTGCGAATATATTCATCAGGATCATCTGGAGGATCATACTGCACAATCCAATCCACAACAGGGATGTCAAATTCTCGAGCAGCTGCATCTGAACATAACAAAATGCCCTTTTGGGCCTCACAAAAATCAGAAAGTGTAGTGCCCTTTTTGATGATCGTTTGATTTCTATGTATATCCATACAATCTACTTGATTGTATCTAAGAAGCTCCGAGTAAAACTTAACAGAGTTACATGAGGAGAAGAAAACCATCACTTTTTTGGTCGAATTCATCTTCAAGAAGGAATACAGAAGAAGAAATCTTTTGGCACTATCAACTACACAGTAGCCTTGCTTAATAAGCCCTTCATCAGTGACCCTTTTTCTTCTTCCTCCTCCTCCATCATCATCGTCAACAACATCAAGGGTTTTAGTTTTGCCCTGTCCAGAGCCAGTCCTTGCAGCTTTTTTTTTTGTGCATCCGCTCCAGAAGTTCAATTCCTTTTTCAATCTCACGGTTTTCTTGTCTCTTTCTCTTCAAAGTTTTCTTTGTTTCTCCGACATCTTCATCAACATCAAGAGTTTTACCCTTATCAGCTTTTTTGTGCATCCGTTCCAAAAGTTCAATTACAATCCCAAGCTCAAGCTCTACTGCTTTGTTTCTCTTCAACTTGTTCTTCAGCAATTTCAACTTCTTCTTCACATTAATCTCCTCTGCCATTGTTATGAATTTTACTGTAATCGCCCCGCTGTTGTAGTTTTGTTCTCTGCCGCACCGGAAGAGAAAGGGTTATAGAAGATGGATGTAATGGGCCGGCCCTTTTTTGTGTGCCGTGCCGATGGCTTGCAGGCTGCGGCTGAGATTAACGGGCTATACGACTTGGGTGAATATTGAATGGGCCCGTTACAAGTCCAGGTCAAATTGTGTTAAAGTTCTCTTCTCTTGGAGTTTGGACATCGTCCCACAAAAATAATTTTGCAAAGTCTACGAAATTTTTTAATCTTGGAGTTTTGATATATGTTTGGTGGAAAAATTGGCCGATCTATCCAAACATTGACATACATTGTTAATTCTACCCTATTCTTTTTCGATTAGCCAATATTACCCTAATCTATCTAATCGTTGGCTGATTTTGTCCAATTGGCCAATTTCCGTTTAAATTAACAGAATTCTGTTAGTTTTAATTATAAAAAATACCCTAATAGTTTTGAAAATTATAAAAACGACCCCAAAAATTTGTAAAAATAACCAAACAGTCTTTTTACACTTTTTATTTAATTTTTTCTGTTTTCTATTTATTTTTATTATTTCTCATAACTATAAAAATATATTATATGATCTTTAGAAAAAACTATTTATTTTTAACACTACTGTACAAATTTATAGATATGTATATTTGTAACTCATGGTTGATTTACATAAACATATTAATTTTTTAATAATATAACTTGACAATAATGATATTAGTTTTTTGAATCCTTTTTTCAATTTAAAGAATAATATTTTTTGACCAAAGACCAATTTTTAACAAAAAAGTAAAACATTTAGCATAGATTAAAAATTAATATATTAGTACATTTTAATTTATCACAAATTGAACAAACAAACTATAGATTGTATTATCCGATTCAAAAAATTACTAAACTAAAATATAGTGTACAATCTAGTGTTTAGGATGTTGAGCTTCATGATAGTAGATATAAGATTAGTTCTCACCAAGAATTTTTAACCGAGAGAGTGATTTTATCCACATTTATGCATGGTTTACTAAAGGTGAGGGGGATGAGTTAGATGGTCAGGTGATTTAAGATGGGAGATGATTATTAATGTGTTCGAGGCCTCAATTCTCACTAGGACGATCTTTTTTTTTTTAAAGGTGCAGTCCAGTACTGGAGCACATTTTTTTTATTATTATTAAAAAAAATTTCCTGCTAAAGTTAGATATTAATATCTCAAAAAAATTATCACGAAATGTTAAACTCTCGCAATGATAAATATACATATTTTTTATAAAATATTTTGTACTATTTTTTTTTACTTTCTGTTTGTACTTGGCCTTTTAAAGAAAATGTATATTTTTAATTATTTTTTTAATTTTACAATACAATCTAAATTCTGTTGAATTATATTGTAATAATATACCAATAAAAAAAATTTAATCTATGTTAAATGTTTTATTTTTTGTGCAAAAATTAGGTTTATTTAAATAATTTTATTTTTTAGATTGAAAAAAAAATAGATTAAAAAAATAATATCCTTACTATTAAATCATATTATTAAAAAATTAATATGTTTATGTAAATCAACCATGAGTTACGAATATGCATATCTATAAATTTGCACAATAGTGTTTTAAAAATAAATAGTTTTTTTTAAAAAAAGATTATATAATATATTTTTATAGTTATGAGAAATAGTGAAAAGAAATAAAAAACAGAAAAAATTAAATAAAAAGTGAAAAAAAACTATTTGGTTATTTTTATAATTTTCAAAACTATTGGGGTATTTTTTGTAATTAAAACTAACAGAATTCCGTTAATTTAAACGGAAATTGACAAATTGGACAAAATCAGCTAACGGTTGGATAGCTTAGGGTAATATTGGCTAACCGAAAAAGAATAGGATAAAATTGACAACACATGTCAACTTTTGAGTAGATCGGCCAATTTTTCCTATGTTTGGTTAGCATAATCTTCCTCACAGATTGATAATTAAGTAGTACTACTACTTGTTCTTCCAATTTGTTACTTTTGTTATCGAACTAGATGTATATCGATTTTTGTTATTGCTAGATGATGATATATTGAATGCCAAAGTTGCTGATTTCGGTTTGTCTGAGCCTGTGGATTACCAGAGAGGACTACTCAAGTTAAGGGCAAAATGGTCAGTCGAAGACTCCAAGTTCTAATGGCCAATCCATGTTCAAACATATCATTAAATCATTTGAAGTACGTAAGATCTATAATTCAAAAACTACGAACTTGAGTTTTACGTGCATTTAGATCCTCAATATTATTAGATTAGACTGGTCAAAAAAAAAAAACAGTCAACATTGAACTCAATGTTAACTACTAGTATTTTTCTGGTATGGAAGGAATACACGATCAATAAATAAACTGAAAAAGATGATGTTTATAGGGATTTAAACATCCTTACAGTGACAAAGCCTGTTAATTACACTGATCATGTGCCATAGCTTTCAACATTGGAAGGCGAGACTGAGATGAGTCAATGATATTGCATTTTAGGATTTCGAACGATTGTACAGATGTAATGTAAGTGTAAAATCTACTCTTCCTAAGCTCTCAGCGTCGTACATGTGAAGATGAACAGCTAGTGACCCGTATCATGTTAATGTATGATCGATAATGGTTTGTGAATGGAACAGTTGCGTAGGCTTTCCAGTTAATAATCAAAATGGTCTAATTTTTCGAAACCCCCCCCCCCCCCAAAAAAAAGGATTCTATTTATTGATGTCAACGCAAGGGAATCCATGCAAATGTGTACTTTAACCTTTGAGGTGCATTGGAATCGAAGAATGAAGAAGACTCGTGATATTGTTTGAAACTTGAAAGATCTTTAGCAATTCTTCTGACAACTTAGTGGACAAGAAGGAATTTTGTCCAATTCAGTGGACCGATTTCTAATAAGGAGGCTAAATTGGCAGGGTCGGTTATACGTACGGTGTGTGTATATATATATATATTCATAAACACAGAGAAGCCTGTATCCTCACGATCAATTCACTTTTTGGTTCCAAAAAAACATACACACACACAGAGAGAACTAGGGTTGGGGGAAGAGCAGTGCGGCCGTCGATCGGATTTGATCCCCCCGGCTGCTGTTCCGTTGACTGACGATTCCCTGAAGCAGGCTTGCTTCCATCCTTGCTGCAGAGAATATGGCTAAGCCAGCCGCAAATCAGAAGAAGAAGCGCAAATCGAAAACAAAGCGGCGGAAATCAGGAGGAAACGAGGAGGGTCTTCCACCACCAAATTATAATGATGACAGGCTCGCATCCCTAGGTTCTCCTCCTCCTCCTCCACCACCAACAGAAAAGGATGATGATGATGATCTAGGTCCTCTACCTCTACCAGAGTTTTTAAAGAAGAGGTATTCTTCGTTGTTCTCTGACCCTCTCTGGAAGGGGTTTAATAAGGAAAAATGGATCAACTACTTCCGGGTCATGCACAACAGTCGGGTTAGTTTTTATTTTTTTCTCTCTTTTCTTAATTTTAATAATTAGTTGATAATTTATTAATTTGGGTGTGTTAAATTTCTTTCAGGGATTTGACATAGATACATTTAAATCAGTTCCTGAAAAGTCTTTGTTAGCACCAAAAATACGTATTTTGGTTTAATTCGAACCGAAGGATTAGCAATTACTATCTGGTTGGGTTTGGTTCCTACAATTTAGAGATAATGTTTGAGTCTTTCTATTTGGTTCGGGTTGTTGACTTTGCATGGAGAAAGGATTCTCACGTGATGCTGCCTAGTTGATTAAGTAATCAATTAGCTATTTACAAGTTAGGCATGGATTTATATTTTAATTGGGTCTCTTTGAAGGGAGTGATTTACATGGCTTTGCATGAGAGATTAAAATACAATCCCTTCACGGCTGGTTTTCTATTTCCTTGGGGATTCAATTTGAGTCCAAAAAGGAATTGGTTTTCTTCACCAATAAGGTGCTTCTACCGTCCTTCTCCTAATGCTTATATAAAGAAAAGCAGCCGAGACATAAAATAACACCTCAATTCATCATCATCGATATCATTCGTTTTTCTTTATTTTTCGTTTTTCTTTCATATATTTTTATCATGTTTTTTCAGTGTAGTCTAGCTTAAATAGTTTTTTACCTATTTTTCTTCATAGAAATAGGTGGTCGTTCATCGTGTTCTACTTCAGAGAATTCGATTCTTCTTGTAATAGCGCATTATTTACGTTTTCCATAACTAGTCGGCGCTATCTATCTCTTTTTTCCCATGTTAATGGATTGACGACCACCACTCTTTGACTTGTCTCGCTTCTTTCTATATCTTTTTCTCTTTATAATTAAACCAATGTTAACCCTAAATCCTCGATTCTAGGTCCGAGGTTGGTTTTAGAACACATCCACAATCGCTTGATTTTGTATATTTTAGAGAAATTTTCATCCTTTCTTTCTCATGGATTTAGAGTGATTTTTTCGGCACAAATAGTCTTGTAAACCATTTATCAAACCTTGCGACCTGAACAAAGATCAAGAGGGTGTTCTCAATATCTTTAATATGTCTAGGGAGTGCATTGGGCTTTACAACTCCACATATCCTAATAACAAGGTACCTAACCACCTACCTACCTGTGTACTAGTGTTTATTCATTTTTCATTTTCCATTACTTGAGTTGATAATTTATTCACCGATTCAACACGATAGCGACATATGATCCTATAGTCGACCCCACCCAATGGAAAAAATGATTGTTGTTATTGTTATTGTATTACTACAAGTTTCTGATTTTCTGATTTTCTAATTTTTTTCCTTTTTCTGGGTAGATGTATCAGAGTGTTAGGTTGTGAAGGCTACTTGGAGCCCGTAATACTTGTTCTGACTTGAGCATAGAATGGGATGAGATTTTTCCCATCCCACAGCAATGGGCCCCTGACCCCATGGGGTAGCTAATTTCAATTTTTCTTTCCTTATATTATTTTCTGTTAATTGGGTAATTAATTAAGAGTTTCTGGTTTTCATTATTTATTTATTTTTTTTTGTCTTGGTAGGGCCTGACTCTTAGGGGGTCCACTTCTTTCCTTAACCCTGTTATGTTTTAGTATTATTTTATCACCTTTATGGCTCAAAGCGCGGATCATGATGATTCGGAGGTAGCGTTTCTTGGTGAGTATATTGTTTATCCTCGTCGACGCTGTCTAGATAAGCCAAGAGAAGTGTTTTGCCAGATGAAAAGTGTGGTCCGTGAAGATTGGGAAAAGATCTTCCGGTTGCCGGCTTGCTTGCTGTGTCAACTTTTGTTCATACCCGTCAAACCCGCGGTTTGCGTATGCATTACCTTCCCAAATTATTCATGCTTCCCCTTTCTCCGCAACCCTACAAAATTTCATGCCTCTCATCCAGGTTCACCCCTTCCTGATCCTGATGGGGGGCTTGATGTACATCTAGTAGTGGATTTTTCCAATCCCAGGCCAATTCGAACTAGACGAGGATTCGGTAATAACTCAACTTTACTTTGGTTGACAATTCCTGTTGTTAATATTGAGTTTCTGGGTTTTCGTTACTTTTTGTTATTATTGTTCCTTTGTAGTTATACCCCAGGCTTAAGGTTAAGGACCCTTGTGCTGCCCGTCATCCTATTCCGATGCAGTTACTGTTTGTTATTATTTTTCTTTTGTAGTTATACCCCAGGCTTAAGGTTGAGGACCCCTGTGCTGCCCGTCGTCCTATTCCGGTGCAGTATTATTTTATCACCTTCATAGCTCAAACTGTTGATGATGATGATGATGATTCCGGTAGTAGGGAGTTTCTAGGTGAGTATGTTGTTTATCCTCGTCGCTGTGTGGAGAAGCCAATGGCCGTCTTTTGCCAGAAGAAAAGTGTGGCAGTTGAAGATTGGGAAAAAAGTAAGCAAACTTGTAGCTAGATGCCGGCTTGCTTGCTGTAGCGTTCGCATGTTTGGCGGTGACCCCTCTTCTTTTCCTGTGCTGGGCATGGGTTTCCCATCTAGATCTCTCCCCTCCTACACCGTCTCTTTATCCTCTTGAACTCCTCTCTTCTAGGGCAATGTGTTTGATGTGTTGCGCTAATGGTAATATTTGTGACTCTTTGAGACTTCTTTTGAGCTGTGTATTAAATTCAATCCTACTACTTTTGCTATTTGATGATGCATAATTTAGCTATACGTGATGGCTTTGATTTCACAACATGTTTTTTAAGATTTTTAATTAGATTAATTAAATAAATAACCAACTGATACTTTTTTGAACTTGCTATTCTTTGATCTCTTCCTACTTTTTGAATATATTTTTTGAGCATAGACCGGAAAATTGGTGGAAGATTAGATTGTGACCTACTTGTAAATCACACTGTTCAATGTATTAGAAGTTTGCCCCTGGAAATGGGAAATGTTCTACCTAGGAATTCATTCATGAATAAAACTTGGAATGCACATGTATGGGAAGCAATGTACTAGTATTAGTTTCAGAATTTCCAAACTGTTTTTGCATATGTATGGAGAGCAATAGAGTAATAAAGTTAATATTTCCAATCTGGTTTCGGTAAGTGGATGAATCCCCCGGCAACAACTTTGGTTGTCATGAGGAAATGTTCATAATTGATAACAGGAAGAAGATATGAGTTCACACTCATTTTTTGAGGTTATGACATGGATAAAGTGATGTCATGGCAGGAGCAAAACCCCTCTAAGTAAAAGTGTAAAACCACTAAGGGGGAAACAAAATGAGGAAGAAGAAAAAGGCAAGTAAAAGAAAACACAAGGAACACGGAAAAATCCCTAGCATCTACAAAAACAGTACTGGGCTAGATGAAAAATGTTATCCTTGATTCTGAAATTGACGGAATTTCAAGTTTTCATTGTAAAATCGCACAATACGTTCAGATTGCATTGGATATTGAATCCGCAATGGATTTCTTTGCCTTGACATCAATAAACAGAATCCCATTTTTTTTCCTGATCAAAATTTGGAAAAAAAAAAAGAATCCCAATTTTTTTAAAAGACAATTTTGATTTTTGCCTTCGCAAGTGTTCCATTCACGGACCATTGTCGAAATATATTAACAAGATACGAGTCACTAGCTTTTTCACATGTACAATGCGGAGAACATATGAAAAAGTGTATACATTAAATGTGTACTAAAATACAATCTCAATGACTCATTTCAGTTCCGCCTTCAAATGTTGATATGAGAATTTCCAAAACTATCCTTTACTTTTTTTTTAATATACTAGAGAACCCGATTCAGATACAAAAGCAACTCATCGAGAAGGAGTTTATCTAATACAGTCTAACACTATTTTTTCTAGAGTTATAGCGGGGGCATTAATTAAACATGCAACTCGAGAACATATACAAGATCTAGTTTGGCTAAAACATCGGCTGATTCATTGTCAAGTCGTTTTATATGAGACTTTTCTACTATCCATTGGCGGTTTAGGAGCTTTTTAACTCTATGAAGGATGCCGTGTCATAGTTTTAGGTTATATTGTATTAATTAAGATGATCATCAGTCGTTTTATATGCTTTTTTACATCCGTTCCAAAAGTTTAATTTCATTTTCTCAAGCTTTTCTTGTCTCTTTCTCTTCAACTCGTTCTTTCTTCCTCCTCCATTATCAACATCAAGAGTTTTACCCTTAGCAGAGCCGCCAGTCCTTATAGCTTTGTGCATCCCTTCCAAAATTTCAATCTCAAGCTTTTCTGCTTTCTTTTTCATCAACTTGTTCTTCAGCAACCTCTTCTCCACATTTATCTCCTTTGCCATTGTTAATTTGTTTACGAAGATGGGGCAATGGGTCCGTCGGCATATGGCCATTTTTGTTTGCGGTATTGATGGTTTGTTTTATGGACTCATATCTTAAGTGAGTCTGTCACGACCCTGGGCTAAATTGATCTAAATCAGTAATTCAGGGGCTTGATTATAAAATCGGGTATCTATGGACCTATAAATACAGACCCGGGGTCAAAAACTCATTATCAAAAATATTGAATTGAAGTTGAATTTTCAGAAAAGCTGTGTCGTTCCTAATTCCTCTCGGGTTATCAAACCCTAACCTCCATTTTCATCTCCGATTTACCAAAAATCCCTCATTTTCCGTACGATCCTCACCGGGATCTGACAAATTGGCCTCAGAGCTTGTCGGTTCTTGGCCGCTCTATCCATTCTTCTGCTAGTTCTCTCTGAAAATCCTTCCTCGATTTCGATTTTAATCGGATTCGATTTCATTTTTTTTCGTTCTTGAAATCGACTTTATCGATTTGTTTCATTTCTCCTCCGAATTCATGGTCTCGAATTCAGTCTGCTCCGTTGCACCTTTTCCGATTCATTTTCGTGAATCAGATTCCTCTTTCCCTCTTTCGAATTCGTTCGAGAAATTCTCTTCTCCGCTGTGCGATATTCGTTTCCTTCGTTTCTCTTCTTGAATTGCATCAGTTTCGAATCATTTCAAGAAATGGCTAGATCTAGAGCTGTTGTCGAAGATTCTGCTAGGGATTCACAAGGTGACGTGAATGCTACTCATCCTGAAACCTTAGATTCCAGATTCTCGGAGATAGGGTCAAAGTTTGATCAGTTAGTGGCTCTAATGACGGCGCAGGAGGCAAGAAATGCTGAAAGGGATGCAAGATTGGACAAGCTCATCGAGTTGGTTGCATCGCAACAAGTTCCAAATCCTTAGAAGGTGCCGGTTACAGAAGCAATTCGGGTGACAGACAACGCACCTTTGGCGTACCATCAGTACACCGACCTCCCTTCACCCCTCTTGGAGCTGATACCCTAGAGCTTCATTCAAAACCGTTCTGGAAAGGGGAAATCGTCGTACTCCAACCAATTCAGGGCGAGTGGATAAGGAGAACAGTCCAATTGCAGGCAACTCAGGCCGAAATAATCCTCCTCCGGAGCTGACAGTTGCTAGTGGAATGTAGGGCAACAGTGGCTTGGGAAATCCGTCTCGAAATGGTCAGCAAGGACAAGGAGTGGTTGCTCCGATGTGGTACCAACAGCCGAGACTCGATTTACCCGAGTTCATGAGAGAAAATCCGCAGAACTGGCTTCAGAAATGCCGCAAATACTTCCTGATGCATCACATTCCAGAGGAGGAGAAGTTGGACTCAGTCAAGATCTTCCTGGATGGCAAAGCCGAAACATGGTACCAGGGGATCAAACGTTCTACTGGTAAGCTTTCTTGGGATCATTTCTCTAAATTGTTGATCCGTTGATTTGGTAGTAAAGGGGGACTAAGCTGTGTAGAGGAATTTAGTAAACTGTTTCAAACTGAAACTGTGAGTGAATATCAAGAACACTTTGAAGAATTGCGTTCTAGATTGTTACAGTTGGGGTATGATTTTGATGATGAGTATTATGTCTCGTGCTTTCTTAGTGGGTTGAAGGAAGAGATTAAGTCTATGGTTAGAATGTGGAAACCTAAAACCTTAGACGTTGCTTTTGATGTTGCTATTTGCCAAGAAAGAAACTTAGCTGCTTTGTTTAGTATTGATTTAATAGATACGGGACATTCTGTTTCTGTTCCGGTGCCTCCTGATCAAATTGAGGATCAGACGAAGACTGTGGTGCACCCTATTAGCAGTGGGGATAGGGAAAATGGAAACAAAGGTTTACAGAGTGCTGGCAGCTTGCATTCTAATGTTAAGGCAGGGCTTAAAACAGAATTTGGTGATCAATTGGGTAAGGGAGCTAATTCTGAGAAGACTCACAGTAAGGGTGGTGGTGGTAAGTATGCTGGGAACAAAGGTTTTGGAAACAGGTACGTGAAGAAAATGTCTCCTCAAGAGTTCCAGTATAGGGCGAACAATCAGATGTGTTACAAGTGTGGAGATCGTTTCAAGCCAGGGCATGTGTGCAAATTGGGGCAAATAAAAGTCATGTTGTGTGAAGATATGGCCAAGGAATTGACCTCTGATAGTGTTATTTGGACAATTGATGGAGAAATGAGTGACGTGAATGACTTAACCTTGGAATTTGAGACTGGGAATAGCTGAGGGTTGCTGTTGGATGAAAGCAAGATTGATTTTTAGTCAAGTTTTGGTTACTGTTTCCTTGATATTCCAGTTGGATAATGACAGTGAAGAAGCTGGGAGTTGATGTTGAAGCTTGTATTGATGTCTATATTTCAAGCACTGAAGATTTCTTTCTGCAAGATTCATGCTGACTTGATGTTGATTTTGTTTTCATTTCTACTGAGTTGTTGCATTCCCATATTAGTTGTTTGCCTAGTTGTTGAAATAAGGCAGGTTGTTAGTATTTGTCATTTGTTTCAGTTGTAACAGTCTTGGGGTCAAGACTAAAAAATAAGGGGTAGGGATTGTCACGACCCTGGGCTAAATTGATCTAAATTAAAAGCTCAAGGGTTTAATTGTAAAACTGGGAAACTATGGACCTATAAATAGAGACCCGGGGTCAAAAACTCATATCGAAAATATTGAATTGAAGTTGAATTTTCAGAAACGCTTTGTCATTCCTAATTCCTCTCGGGTTATCAAACCCTAACCGCCATTTTCATCTCTGATTTACCGAAAATCCCTCCTTTTCCGTCCGATCCTAGTCGGGATCTGACAGAGTCTTGTAGCTGAGATAACGGGCTATATGACTTGTCGTGAACAACAAATGGTTACGAGTCTAGGTGTAGTGGTGATAAACTTCTCTCCTCCTCTAGAGTTTTGAGTTTTGACTTCGTCCCACCAAACCAAAAAAAAAAAAAAAAAAACAAATTTGATAAAATTTATGTTTCTGAAATTTAACTATTTTTCGAGAAGTAACGGATCATAAATGTGACTATTTATTTTAACAAGGAGGATGAAGAGTGTGATATTGAACTCCTTACACCCTTTGGTGTGCGACCACACTTATTTGTCATCCGTATGATAATTTTGACTATTTATGTTTTCGGTGCTGAAGGAGTATGATACAAAAAATGAAATATAACGAATGACATTTTTATACGTACATATTTTCATATTTGGAACCTGAGTAGTTTAAGTGTTTAACTATATAAATTTATTCCTATCATTCTCATCTGCATGTTTTAGTAGCAGCCCCAATCTGGAGTGCTTTTCTGATACGCGCGTTTAATATCGAGTAGAAAAACACCCTCATTTCCCAGAGCAATGCTTTAGTTTCCAGCCTACTTAACTGTACTATTGAATATATAAACATCCCTACTACAAATGTATCTTCAAACTTCATACATCCCTCCGACCTGAAAATATAAAAATAAAATAAAATAAAATCTATTTGCCATACTATTTTAGTCCAAAAGAATTTTTTTATTTTTTTATTTTTTTGGACGGAGAGAATATAATATACAACCTCAAATTATCAAACCTTTAAGACGCGCATTTGAATCGAAGAATCGTGGAATCGCAATTCAAAAGATCATTAATACGGATGGATATTGGAATGTGATGTTACTTAGACTAATGATTTTTCATATGAAGTTTATCTCTAAGACCAAAATAAAGAAAAAAAAAAAAAACTAGGAATGTTGTTGGTGGGGAGGCCAGAAAATCCCTTCCCTTTGACAAGGAAGAGGAGCAGGTTGGGCAATGAAAGTAGGATACTGCTGTCCTGGCATTAAAACTGACAACTCCGAGGAATACGAGGTTGTCAAAACCTGCAAAATTCCCCATACAAGCAACAGCATTAAAACAAAAGGGCCTATTTGGTTGCGGTGAAAATAACATCGGGTAGATAGAGAAGAAGTAAAGGCATACCATTTGGGAATCTTGACGTTTCTGCATCTCTACAGTGGTTTGCGAGGACCCATTTATTGTGCTTCCTTGATGGTGATCATCATCATCAGGTGAAGAAGAAGAAAAAGATGATTCATTAGCCTTGAAAAGATGTTCGAAGATGGCCATGATCAAGAACATGGAAATCAAGATTGCTGTCGCCACGAATCCGAAAGAAATCGCGTTCATTGATGTCCCGAGATTTCTCCATGGAACATCTCGATCAGGAGGTAGTGGAGTAGGAGTAGGATCTGAAGAAGATGGTGGACTACTGTTGTAGATGTTCCAATTATTCCCTTTTGATCTTTCAGTGTTGAATGTGCTCATTCTATATTTTTGTTCCTCTAGAGGATTTGAACTATGATGAATTTTTTGATGACAAAATGTGGACTATGATGACCTCATTGTATGTACTAACTGGAAAAATTAGTACTTGGAAGTTTCTACTGACATAACAAAGGCCCGGTGTTTGAAGTAGATTACAGAACAATTAAAGCGTTTCTCATGATCATCAACAAAAACAGAAGAACAATAGAATGTTTCCACCATTTCAATGAAAATTATAGAAAAAACATGAAACAAAACTGACAAAGAAACAGGACTGCAACATATATTCACCTAGGTGAAGTGAAGGCTCGCAACGCTGTGATTATCGTCTTTTTTCGCCTCGTGCGCAGGGAAAAAACGACCTACTGGATCCTAAAATCATCAGGAACCAACATGGTTTTCGTTTTCTCTGTGAGGCATTTAGTATAATTGTGTAAAATGATACTTAGAGGCTACTGAATTATGTAAGTTTCTAGTTTTTTTTTTTTTTTCCTTGATGTAATGTAATGTTGAGTGATGGGCTTCCTGTCCTGGAAAGGAAAGACACTTGCATTATTTCAGGCACTAATTAAAAAAGGAGGAAAAAATTGTAGCTCCTCCCCTCTGGGGCTGTACAGATAAAGCTTTATACCCACAAGTGGAGAAATGTGAAGACAAAGTTATATGATAATCTTTGTTTGTACACTTTTTTAATTAATGTTTTTTGGAATTGAGAGATGATGTCCATGTCCATGAATGAATCATCCTGATGCTTAACTTAATCAATACTATACTTCTGTCTGCACATAATACTTAAAAAAAAAAAAGGGGGTTCGGGGCCTTCTTTGTCTGTCCTTAGCTCCGTTTCCCTTTGGAAACTCAAGATGTTTAACTAGGTAATCACAATTTCAGTGCTATCACAAGACTTCCACAATCACAGACATTGTAGGTTTTTTTCTGTTTGTCAAGAAGGGTTATTATTTCATATTTATTACAAGGATTGAACCGTCGCACATTAGGTATTCATTCCAAAAAATGAGAGTTTGAATCTCACTAACTACAAAAGTAACAAACAGTAACATGACAATGGTGTCTTATGCATCAATCGTAACAGTTAAGAAATCAAATTATTACTTACTATAACGACATGAATCAATACTACTGACTTTTATTTTTAAAAAAATGCATTTCTATCTTGATAGAAGTCCAATTTTGAGGATATTATGGTATAGTTGCATAAATAGAATCTTATTGAGCATCCCCTTTCCCTATAGGTACAAATTCTGATTTGGTGAGGGGTTTCATTTTTATGTATTAAGTGATAATGTTAATTTTGCCTATCTTGGAGTCCTTTCTCTGCTACATAATCGACAAATAAAAATGAGATGCATCAAATAAGGGCTGGCAGAGTCTGGATTTTTATTTTTTTTTTCCTGAACATGGCAACCAAATCAGATGGTTTCAATCATGGAGTTGGTAAGAAAAACATCACTAAAAATTCCCACTAAATGGAAAAGAAGAAGGGAAAAAAAAAAGGCTGACAAGAAAAATTAAAGAAAAGCAAAGGCTGCAGCCGAAAAAAAAAAAACAATTTTATATAAGTGAATAAATCAAAATGGAGCAAGTGTCGAATCAGATCAAAGCACTAAAACAAACAAATATAATTGTGACTAGAAGGGAACTTATAAAGTGGGAGAAGAGAATGTGGGTTTGGATTTGCTAATCTTCCAGCTATGCACAACACCATCACAACCTCAATGATTTTAATTGAAGGGAAAAAAAAAAATTGGGAGAGAGAAGAAAAAAGAAACTGATTTGGACAGACAGTTCAACATTTATTCCTCAAAATTTTCATCTCCAAGAATGAAAAACATTCCATTAGGGAAAAAACCCAACAAAGCTTTTCTCTTGTATCTAACTCAGTGAGATTCGAACACTAAACAAAATAGTTGCTTTAGAGAAAGAATGTACATTTTCTTTTTGTTCTAATAAAAAAAGGCTCAAGCTTTACAAAGAAATTATTATGTTACGAGAATATGTTACACCAATAACATCATTTTAAAGCCATGGTGTAGCTCCAACGGTGGATCATCAAGCCGTTGCAATCCTCCAGGACCAAACTTAAAGTATCAATGTTGTCGAGACCAAACTTTTATATATTTTCTCAATTCGATCATAGTTGTTTGATGGCCAACTCAACCATCGACCAATCGCTTTGCTCCAAGTTCAAACAACATTAAAAACCCCCCATTTTGTTCCGTAAAATAACAATGATATTATTCGCTTCTCGTTCCAAATTTAATTTTAATCTGTGCTTTATAAGTAAGAACGGAATGTAATTTTCAGAGACTCTGTACGTAAAACAAAAAAAGGTTTTGGAAGGAGATCGATTCATCCAATTACTGACTAGAGTGGTTGGCGAAATGAAGCTTTTTTCTTTGCATGTCTTCTCCCGTGTGCTAGCTAGGGAGACTCATTTCAACAAGAGCAATCACCATGTCTTTGAAACTACAAAGAAAGAAAAGAAGAAAAGAAGGCCATTTAATTGCTCCCAATATGATGATTTCAACTCAATGATTTCTTTTCTTCTTCTTTTTTTTTTTTTTTTTGGAGATAATTTCCAAATGTACGTATGATGTTGGTGTTGTGAACAACCCATGTGCATTTTAGGAATTGTTGAATAGCCCTTTTGCTCAATAAATAAAAACAAGGCAATAGCAGCACGAGGAGATTAAGAAAGCCCAAAACAGCCGGCTAGTTTCTATTTACGTAACGATTAGTTTAATTTTGTTGGAAACAAAATTAAATAAATAATCGTGTTTGTGGTGAATGAGATTCTTTGTTTCATAAGTTGATACAAAAGATCTCATTTTGTTCTTTCTATATGTAAATGTTATGAAATCGCATTTAATTATCGGCCAAAGAATTTTTAATTATCATCATCTGTGGTTGACCTACCCGTGTGTTTTCATGCCTGAGAGAATATGCATTTCAATATCAACAAGATTACTTTTCCTTTTGTAGGTAATGGAGTCACCTCAAAGGAAAGGATATTGTAAAATTTTGATGCATAAGACAAGTCCTTAAAAGAGAAGAGGGGGTCCATTTTCACATAAAGAAAGAACCATAAAGCAAAAAAATGTTTGAGGGGTGTAAAAATGACTAAACTGTATAAATGGTCCCTTACATTTGTCTGAATTTAAATTTTGGTCCCCTACATCAACATGTATATGGATTGAGCCTTTACATTTCATTTTGAAACTTTTTTGGTCTCTTTCACGTTTCGTCACCATTTCGTCTTGATGATTATTGACCCTACCAGTTAGGGGTATTTTGAATGACACATATAAGATCAAAATAACAAATGTTTAAATGGTCCCCTACATTTGTCCGAATTTGAATTTTGGTCCCCTACATTAACATGTATATAGATTGAGCATTTACATTTCATTTTGAAACTTTTTGGTCTCTTTTCATCATTCGTCACATTTAAGTCTTGATAACCGTTGACTCTACCAGTCAGGGTATTTTCGAATGACACATATAAGATCAAAATAACAAATGTTTTTATAATAAAGTAGAATAAAATATTAAAAATTATTATTTATAATAAAAAATTAAATAATTTAAAAATTAAAATAAAAAATTAAAATGATTTCAAATTTCAAATTTCAAATTTTTTTTCACTTCCCACCTTTGTGGGTCCCACATGCTAGTCAATTTTCCCCCTTTTTTGTTACAGTAAAAAAAATCAAAATTAAAAAGCAAACTTACTTTCGCCCTTTTTTTTTACTTTTTAATTTTGACGGGTGACGGTAAGTTTACTTTTTAACTTTGCTTTTTTTTACTGTAGCAAAAAAAAGGGGGAAATTGAGTGGCATGTGGGACCCACAAAGGTGGGAAGTGAAAAAAAAATTTGAAATTTGAAATTTGAAATCATTTTAATTTTTTTTATTTTTACATTATTTAATTTTTTATTATAAAATAATAATTTTTAATATTTTATCCTATTTTATTATAAAAACATTTGTTATTTTGATCTTATATGTGTCATTCCGAAAATACCCCTGACTTTATAGGGTCAACGGTCATCAAGACGGAATGGTGACGACAATGAAAAAGACCAAAAAGTTTCAAATGAAATGTAAAGGCTCAATCCATATACATGTTGATGTAGGGGACCAAAATTTAAATTCGGACAAATGTAGGGGACCATTTAAACATTTGTTATTTTGATCTTATATGTGTCATTCCGAAAATACCTCTGACTTGGTAGGGTCAACGGTCATCAAGATAGAAATGGTGACGGAACAGTGAAAAGAGACCAAAAAAGGTTCAAAATGAAATTTAAAGGCTCAATCCATATACATGTTTATGTAGGGGACCAAAATTTAAATTCGAACAAATGTAAGGGACCATTTATACAGTTTAGTCGTGAAAAAATCCATATTACTCCCTCCGTCTCAAAATTATTGTCCAGTTTGAGATTTCAATTTTAGTACAATTTGAATTAGAAATGAAAATCCAAACTGAACAATAATTATGGGGCGGAAGAAATATTTTTTAATCAAAATCCTCGTGGTATGGCATGTATCTCACCTTCTTTTCTCTCTTTATTTATTTATTTATTTTTTTTGCCTCCCCTTAATGTCAGGTCTCTCCGACTCAAGCATGCTTGATTTATTTATCATGCTTTCACTTTCCGAGAGTGTTTATTTAACTTCAAACAAGTCCTTGAAAAGAGTGCTTGTTAAGATTGATACGGTTCCTTGCTTCAAATTTTGCTTCTTATTTACTAAATTATATCGTTATGAATATGATGAAAATGTTAACGCTCTTCATTTTATGGACCGTGTTATAAGGTCTTATTGTCTTTATGAACGGGACATGTTAACAACATTTTAGGGTATTATTGCCACTAAACATATATTTTCAATATCTTTTTCTTTCATTTTTTTTGGGTTTAAAGTTTATAAACGTCTTCTTACAATAGTGAATTGAACTGAAAATCTTTTGAATTCTTTCCCTTAACAAAAGTATAAAATGGTCATCTCCATTTGAGATCATGTTACTTGAGCTCACAAAGATAAACAATTCCAGTGTATTTCCCTGCGTTCCAAAGAAGTACTAATCATATTATTTTGAACGGACGTAGAAGTCAAATACTCCTAAATGATTTTGAGTTCAACACAGTTAGTACAAATTGTACCAAATTCTCAAATTGAGTACATTTTATTATAGCTTGACAAATGACATTTAATTTTTTGCAAATTCATTAAATCCCATGTCCTATTCTTCTAACTGTTGTTGAGGTCCTGGACTCCTGATGATGACTGAACCTCAGTCACTCTACTTAAAAGCTGAAGAACTTGACAATTGGCGAACTAAACTCACACTCATTCTCAGCAAGCGTAAAAGGAACACAAACTTTAACTAGTATATAAAAAAGAATCTATTTAACCACATTGTCAACAAAACTTTATCTGGGTATAAAGAAATAAGAAGTCTGAAAAAAAAAAAAGAACTGAATCCAAAATTGTGTGTTGCAAAAACAGCTATTCTGGGCAAGATGAGTCCAACTAGTCCTTTCTCAAGCATCGACACGTCGTCCATAATGCCTGGCCTTCTCCTGTTTTGTCTGGAAACGACCATGGCCAAATTTTGATGATGTGTCAATGAACCCGATAACTACACTTTCTGTTGCATTGCGAGATGTCTGCTTCAACAATGACTGCCTCAACGTCACCACTCTCTTCTTTGGCCCAACGCAGCAACCCTTTATCAAGAGGTAATCATCTTTGACGATTCCATAGTGCGGAAAGCCACCCATAGGAGTTATATCCTTCTCAGTCCTGAAAACAACCAACAACCATTTAAGAAAGAAAATTCACAATCAATTTGATGAACATATACACAGTTATAACTGGTATATAGCAAGAATTCTTGTATGATTCAACATTATATTCGTGCCAAGACACATTCCCACAAAAAGCAAGCTAAATGCACACTATTTTTCTCCAAGGTGCAAATCCAGCACGTGGCAGTATAACAAAGTAATAAAAATCTGACAAAAGAAAACCAATTCTAACCTGTCATACTCAGTGCTAGCTGAATGCGACTCCTGACCAGCTTTACCCAACTTGTAGACTTTCTTGTTCAACTCAGTACGGTGATGGTAACCATTTTGCCCAGCCCTAGCAACTGTATAGGATACTCTAGCTGGATGCCAGGCACCAATACAGGCAACCTTGCGGAGACCACGATGGGTCTTTCGAGGGAGACGAGTCACACCCCAACGGGTCACTACTCCCTCGTAGCCCTTACCTTTTGTCACCCCAATTATATCTATCATCTCATCTTTCTGGAAAACAGCATCAACTGGGATCTGCTTTTCAAATAAGCTATAAGCATAATCAACCTTCTTAGCAGCATCCCCACCATTGACCTGAATTTCCATCAGGTGGGCTTTCTTCTGCTTAAGGCCCTTCATTTTCCGGATCTACAGGGTAATAATTTTTCAAATTAAAACATAACAAAAACGTAGAAACTGAAGGAAAGAAAATAGCACAAGACCATAAATCAATTAGAAAAAATGACAAAGTAAACAACAACATCATTTACCTGAGTGTGAGCCATGACCCGAATGACAGTACAATATTTCTTCATCTTTTCCAACTGGGCATGGATGTCTTTCTTCCCATCTTCAGTTTCGTACTTCTGTGAATACTTAGTGAAAGCCTTCTTTTTAGACATGCACCAATTTTTGTAGAATCTCCTTCTCACCTCCTCACTGAGATGCTGAGCCCACACAGTTCCCAGGCAGCGAAGGCCACGGGGTGTCTTAATATAGCCAACAACCCCAACAACAACCATTGGTGGTGTTTCAATTATGGTCACTGCCTCACATGTCTCCTTTTTGTGAAGCTCTGCGCATAAACACCCAAAATTAGAAAATGATGAGCGTTTCTGGATAAAATACATAGAATAACCCTCATTCTGAAAGCAGGTACTGTAATGGTCTGATGCTTGATTGAAAGAAGGTAAAATTAATTAGGCATCATTATTATCCGGAATAAGTAACTCAAATTTCAATTTTCTAATATTCCTACAACCTACAGCTAGTGAGGTCCATGAAGATCAACCATTATTCTACCACATCTCAATACAATACAATACAGTTCCCTGCTAAGCATATACAAAAAAATAAAAACACAAAAAGCAAACATTATTCATTAAGAAAGGAGAGACTGACTTGATCCAGGCTTATCCACCACTCTCACAATATGAGTCATCCCAGCTTTGTACCCAGTAAATGCAGTTAACGTGCAGGGTTTTGTGGGATCATCTTTGCGGAAAGCCTTCACTGAAAAATAAACAGTAGGCTGTAAGGAAATAACCTAATAAAAAATCTGACTACAAACAACACCAAGCATGGATGGTACAAGCAATGAAACAAATGCACAAGTCAACCAAATACATTGAAATACATTCAAAAATTAGACATTAAAATAATACTAGAAACCTTTTCCTCTATGACGGGTGGATCGTTTCCTTGGGAGAAATCCCAAGGAACCATGTCTGGGATGTTCAAACTTGCGGTGAGACATTGTTTCTTACTGGTATCTCTGCAAAACTCGAAAAGTTAAGATTATAAACATTCAAATTGTAAGAATCACATAGATAGAACGTAACCCAATCTCATAATCCATGGGTAGTTATTTACATCCTATAATGAGAGAAAGGAGCACATAGGAACCTTGATTTTAGAAAAAGGAGGGTGAAAAAAAAAAGAAAAGCACTGCAAAGACAGATTAACAACCCATTGACACCTCGCAATCACAAGATAAATACAAACAAAAATTTTAATTATAATCATTATCATACAAGAAGAAAGGTTTTAGAAAGGTTTTGTTAAAGAAACCTCAAATTCTCGAGATAAAGAGTGACTGCAGTAGCAATAAACACAACACAATAATGAACACTTCCAGCAAACAGATTAGAAATGATCCCTGACCAAAGGCCTATGGCACAAAATTAGAAGTGCCAATTCTCAAGCTCATAGGTATTTCTTCCCAAAAGACCCCAAAAACAATTGGAGACAATGGTAAAAGAGCCCTTCAAAGACACCAGCCTTGATTAAAATTTATACAGGGAGAACATTTCAATCGCTGCACGGAAAAAGGATCCATATATCGGACATGTTCACTCCAACAGAGCCACAATTCAGAAAAACTCTCCCGAGAAATAATTTAAACACAAAACAAAAAATCCATCAGAACTGAAATTAAATAAATATCCTTCGTTAACAAAAACCAATACTGTTTCTTACTAACAAGAGCAGCAAGTATAGCCAAACAAAATTAACCAAAAACAGAACACAAAACAGAAAGGTAATTTCATAAAAGAAAAACGTTCAAAAGCAATCTGACGACTGAAATAACATAATTCGGCATCATTGAAATAGTACAAAAATAAAACAACAAATTAAACACTGCTGGAAACTGGAACAACAAATCCTCTTCTCCTGGACTTTTGAAAAGCTCGTGATCTAAACGATTTTACCTCGACGTCCAACAAAGAAATGCTCCGGGAAAGCTAGCCAAAAACTCTGTGTCACCAAAACCTAGATTCACCACCGTACAGGGGAATTTATGCAAGCTTTTTTATAGTCTCCCTTGATGATGATTCGACGGTTTAGATTAAGTGGATTGATATAAACGGCTGGCTCGATCCGAGCCTATATTAGGAGGAGAAGTGACCAGAACTAGGGTTTTAGTTTCCATGGGTAAGGCCCGTGGGATTTCTTCTCTCTTTCGGCCCCAAATTTCTGGATTGGGTCAAAATAAAAAACGGAACCCACTAATGTATTGTGTTGGTTGAAAATTGGACTGATATTATAATAATAATTGGGCTTTACTGTTTATTAAATGGTAAGAGCATTCTCTTTTTCTTTTTTTTTTTTCTTTTTTTTAAAGCTAAATCAATATCTTTTATTAGTGAAAAACCTCGTATTCTAATCACGACTTAACCAATAATCACACACGGGTCTTTCAAAAACTACTTGGTTCAAAACAAATTACGTATGTAAGAAAGCTAGTTACGACTAAATCTATTCGAGACCAAATTTTGAAAGGGTATTCCCTAGCGACAACTTATTTTTTATTTTTTCTTTTGCATATTGCAGGGTGTCCACCATTGTCAATTGTGACTAATCTCCCTCGCTCATGGTAGGCACCTCGATAGGTGGGAGAGCTGGTCAAAGAATTTAAAGTTGCTCCATGCCCATAGTAATGTTTGAAACCTCGACCTATGATTAAGGGTGGAAGAGTCCTTACCACTCCACTACAACTCTTTATTCGACAACTTATTTTTATTTTCAAATTTCATATTTTTAATTACAAAATGTATCAATTATACTAGTTTACTCAATGGAAAATGTAGAAATAATTTTATAGATCAACCATACAAGCCAAAATTGCACAGTTGGAGATATCTTCGTGCGTCTGCCACTATAGACAATAGTATAGTTATATACTGCTTCAATTAGTCTCGGAAAAAGAAAATTTGTTATACCAAATTACCTAAAGAATTAACATATCCATTATATCGAAGAGGGAGTATATAACATTCACAAATAGATGTCGCTGAAGAGATTTCACAAAGTTTAAAGAGGCAATAATTATCTTGTTAAAATACTATAATAAAATTCACTTCTAATACAATTCTACATTAAATATCACAACAATTTCCAATGTAAGGGTGATAGTAAAAAAAATTGACAAAATATGTCTCGATTTGTGAAAACGACATCTATTTTGGAATATTTGAGTTTTCCTCCAACGATATCTATTTGTGAATGGAGGGAGTATATAATTTTATATGTATATATCTATATATATATATATATATATATATATATATATATATACTACAACATATTTGTCAACTTTGCAAACCCAAGAGAAGAATTGTGATCGAGTGAAAGAGGCACGGATCAGCTGCCTTATCACAATTTGCAAAATACAAATTAGTACTTTAAACAGGTCGCTTTAAGTGGGCAAAAAAATTCAACGACAAAATCAAAAAATATGGGGACAAAATGATACGGATATATACGCAAGAGTGACCATCAATCATCATATTTTTTGCATGTGTGTGTGGTTTAAGGATGAATGAGGAATTAAAATTAGATTGTGAATCCCATGATGATCATTAAAATTGTTCGTGTAGAAATTAATGTGATTTACGTGGGATCAATGAGTGACAATGATGGAAGCTAAAAGATAGATCAAAGTGGACACTCCACTTGGGCGAAGGTAAAAAAAAAAATGACTTGGAATTCCACAATGTATAGCTAACAATGAACCTGGAATGTGATGTATGATGATGATCATCAATCAACCCTTCAAGTCTTCAACCCCACTAGATGGGAGGTCAACACCATCGTATAATCAATGATCATATATTGATGTCAATATCGGAAAGTATGCATGAGTCACCATTGAAATCTTACTTGATTCAAGGGAACTTTTTTCAGATACGATCAGGAGTTTAGCCTCCTTCATTGATCTGATGAAAATTTCGAATCGTGATCAATTATGATAAAGTCATTATAAATTAATTGTTGATCTACAATGATAGACATATACCCATAAGTTCAATTTTGTATTAATACATAAAAGGTTAACAAACATCAAGAGAATCAAAAATAAATTTGTATATATAATACACTCGGTGTCTGAATTGACTGACTAGAAAAGAAACCGTAGGCATCTATTGTGGGATCGATTTAACTAGACATCTTTCACGTAATCTCAGGAGAAAAATTTTATACAACTCTGAGTTGTGTGACTATGTGAGTGAGAATGGGCACAAGAGAGGAAAAAAAAGGGGCAGATCGACTTTATCAATTGTACTACAACGTCTCTGATAGCCGATGAGATTTGTGTACGTAAAAGACGTGAAATGAAAGGCAGGAAGGACAAACAGATTATATTGCACTTTGAGAAAGCAGGAGCTTCTGATATAATTCATCTTTTTAGCACGAGGCTCCCAAGTTACATGAATCATCTATACCCAATGTTTCCCATCCAAGGAAAAAAAACACGATACCTAAAATAATTGGGTCTGCCCATTTTTGTGTATTGACGTGTACACTATCAATTGCATGCAATGCAAACATACAATACACACTGTTGGCTCTGTTCAGGTTAAACTCTACACCCCAAAAAAAAAAAAACCCTCTTATATTCAGGTTAAAAAACAAGATGTACCATTTATAAGTATATACCGTCCGGACTCCCAAGTTTCATCCCAACTCGCGAAGGATCTCGTCGAAAAGTACAAATGATATAATTATTCTTTCCGTCCCAAAATTAATGTCGAGTTTTAGATATTAAAAATGAAAATCTAAGGTATACATTAATTTTTTGGGACATAAATAGTATATATTAATTATAAAATAGTATATTTTACCCCATAATAATGTCAATCATGTATTTTGATTATGTATAATTTGCACATAAGAGTCTCAATTTGCTATCCGCATCGGAAATTACCAATGTCCTTCCTGGATTTCGCTGACCTAGTTAGAAAAGTTTATATTGTATTTGATGTTCCCCACGATGAAAAGTTTTTTCAAATGCCTTATCTCTAATCTCTACTATTTTGCAATGAAATATTATGAAAATGGCTGACGCTAACGTAGCATCCTATTTAGATATCATCAAAGTTGTAAATTTGTAAATGAACCCTGCTCCTCATCCTCGGCTAGTTGTTATAGTTTCTTGATTACGTCATAGTAATAGTGTAATAGAGATTACTCACCTGTTATTGTAATTATACATCTATTTTGAGTGTTCATGTGTATCATATGGTTAATCTCATTTTATCACTATAAGAAATTATCATCATATTCTCTGTGTCCTAAAATTATTATTCAGTTTGAATTTTATTTTTAGTATAATTTGTACCATAAATCAAAATTTAAACAGGAAGAGATTATGAAAGATTGATACCAATGTACATTCACCAACCATTACATCCATAATAAATAAATAAATCAATGAGGTTCAAGACAAGACTCCTGTGCAAGCATATATGGGGATCAGCTTCAAGCCCAGAAGAGTAAACCATAGAACACAAAGAAAATGACCCTTCAAAAAAGAGGGCAGACATCAGACCTCCCCATCAGATGTACAGAAAGATATAGACCCCTCAAAAGAGAGAGAGATGTACTATCCATCTAAACCCTAGTCCATTACGTCTTGCCCATGTAATCCACTCGCTTCCTCACTATTTCAGCAGCTTCACCCCCAAAAAAAAATAAATAAAAACACACAAGTGGAGGCAAGGAGATTACCAAAATAGAGAAAGAAAGATGAGTTCGGGTGTGTTATACGAGTATTAGTAGAGATAGTAAATCCATCCAGTGAAGTAATTTAAGCGACGTATTGGAAATCAAAATAACCAATTCGTTTTGTTTATTTATATTTCTTTCAGAATCATATCATTTTGATAACATTTACTAACAAGTTTCAACTGTTGTTATTAAAACGGTACAAGCACAGAAATATAAACACAAGAAATGGTGATTTGAGTATATATAAAGATATTGGAAGTTCATATATAAACATAACAAGAGCACTCTTTTCCATGCATTTTGTTGGGGGCCATAGACATTTTCCCATCTTTTAAAGGGTAAATGAAAAGAATGGGTTGGCTGGCTTCTGCTGTGTTTTTTTAACTGTTAAATTAAAATTAATACTAATAGCAAAGAGAGGCAGCAGCACTTCTTTCCATGTGAAATGAGGGATCATGGATTTTTCTTTTCTTTTCCTCTCTTTTAGAAGTGGGGAAGAAAGAAAGAAAGAAAGAAAGAAAGATCAAAAGCAAAAAACAACAAGTATTCCCTATTTGCTTTTACTTTTTCTTCAGCCCTCTCTTTAGGACTATTCCATCTTCTAATAAAGCTCAAATACACAATTTAGATATTAGAGTGCCATAAACATAGAGAGCCATTGGGACCAGCCCTGTTGGAAAAGGGGAATAAAGCAGCAAGCATCAGAAGAAGGAAAGGCTTTTCCCTAGTTTGCTTCTTCCATGCAAGCAAAAAACAACCCCATGAAACAACAGTATTCTCTCTGCAATAAGAGTAATAATTTATGGATCATTTCATAAAAGAACCACAGTAATCATTCATTAATAATCATCTTCTTTTACCCTCTTACACATTCACTGTTTGTTGCAGGAGATTTTGTCCCCCCCAATCTATCTGTACTTCTGAACAGTAAGAAATTTTTTTGCATGTGTAAGTAATGATATATTATACTACATTATCTGAGGATACCTATCAAGTGCCACACATGTGCCATGCAAAACAATTTATTGAACAGAATCATACACTAATTCGTTTTTAGTGTTCTTAATGATGAAGGGGTTTGAGTTTTGGAGCAATTGAATCATTTTAACCGAATTAATTAACCTAATAATTTTTAGCTATATGGTGGTAGTCATGAAAGCCAGCTCTAGCTGTGGTATAATTTCTCTCAAGTACTGAAAGTATCTGCAATGATGCTTTCTATAGCATGCTGAGACATCATAATTCTGAGGTTTATACAGGTTCATACTTTCTTTTTGTCAAAAACTCTCTCAGTTTGGAGCTCCAGGGAACCAAATGGACATTAAAATATAGCCATATTTCCAAAAGGAAGTCAGCAAATCAAACCATATCAACAATTGCAAGCACTAATATGGAGAAACATGATCTAAATTTAATACTCAAATAGCTAGATTATGCTGAGCGATACCCTAAAGACACACTGATCTGATCCGTGCATATCTTCTTTATGTCATTATCAAACAATATGGAAGTCAAATGACACAGAATAGCTTTGTAATAGTGGCATGATGCATTGATTGCAATGAACCCTTTTTCCCTTTCGTTTTTGTATATTTTACTTTCATTAGATTTGATCCAGCTATTGTTGTTTTTATCTAGAATTAAAAATGTTTTATATTAGAAGGAGGAGACCATCTTAATCATTCTCTATGACTCAAACCTTGAAAGTGAAATTCCATTCCATTCCATCATCTCAATCTCAAAGTAAAAGGGCACACTTTGATTAAAGCTAAAGGCTAGAGGGCTGTTTCTGTAATACAAAAACACATCCCAAAGAATCAAACTTTACTTTTTCTCATAATCTGAACTTTAAATTTCTGTTTCCCAACGGCTGCTTTCTTTAGCTCATAATCATCTTTCTTCTTCTTCTTCTTCTTCTCCTTTTACCATTTCTGGGATTCAGCTAACAAGTTTTCACCGACACTATATAGCCCAAAATCCATACTATTATAGCCAAACTTGATCATTTAATCTCTTCATTGGGATAGAAAAGCAAAAGCTTTAAAGGGGAAGAAAAGGGGAGGTTTAGCTTCTTCCTTGATTTTCAAGACTCTTTTTTTTTTTGCTCTCAAGATGTTTAATTCTTTATATTTGTATAGACTCAAGTTTTCTCAGATTCCTTCAACTTTGCCTCCATCCCTTTTCCAAAAATCACCTCTTAAACTCCTTTGTTTCTTCTTCAAGTCCTTCCAAACTCATCACTTTCCTTAAAGATTTTTTTCTCACAGAAACAAACAATGGTGCCATTTCTGTTTGTGACAATCTTCTCTTCCATTGTGGGCACAGCTTTTTCCTCTTCTATTTTCAGTGATTTTAATGCCTTAATCACTCTTAAAGAAGGGTTTCAATTCTCTAATCCTGCCATTGATACTTGGAATGTTTCTGAGCAGAGTTCTCTCTGCTCTTGGGCTGGGATAAAATGCTTCCAAGGAAGGGTGGTGGGTGTTAATATATCAAGCATGAATCTTTATGGCTCTGTTTCTCCAGCCATTTCAAGGCTTGACAGATTGATAGAGCTCAACCTTGATGGCAATAACTTCACTGGAGATATTAGGATTGAGAATATGAGCAGCCTAATATTCCTCAACATTTCAAACAATCAGTTCAGTGGCAATCTGGAGTGGAACTACTCAAGCTTACCCAGTCTTGAAGTGTTTGATGCATACAATAACAACTTCTCTGCAGATTCTCTTCCTCTTGGTGTTCTAAGCTTGAACAGCCTAAGGCACTTGGACTTGGGAGGAAACTTTTTCGAGGGTGAAATCCCAAATAGTTATGGCAATCTGATTGGGTTGGAATTTTTGCAACTTGCAGGAAATAATCTCCAAGGGAAAATTCCTGCTGAATTGGGCAATCTCACAAACTTGAAAGAGCTGTATTTGGGCTATTACAATGCATTTGATGGTGGCATTCCAAAACAGTTGGGGAAGCTGCAAAATCTAGTCATTTTGGATCTCACAAGTTGTGAATTAAATGGTTCAATTCCTCCTGAATTAGGGAACTTGAAATCACTTGAAACTCTGTTTCTGGATATAAATTTTCTCTCTGGTCCTATTCCAAAGCAATTGGGGAATCTTACCAGCTTGGTGAATCTTGATCTTTCCCACAATGTGTTGACTGGGGAGATCCCATATGAGTTCATTGATTTGAGGCGGCTGAGGCTTCTGAATCTTTTCATGAACAGATTACATGGGTCCATTCCAGATTTTGTTGCTGAATATCCCAATTTGGAAGTTCTGTATCTATGGAAGAACAACTTCACAGGAACTATTCCAGGGAATCTAGGCCAGAATCAGAAGCTCCAAGAGCTTGACTTGTCTTCAAACAAGCTAACCGGTACAATCCCTCCAAACTTGTGTGCCTCAAAACAGCTTAGAATTCTAATTCTTTTCAAAAATTTTCTCTTTGGGTCAATTCCTGAGGATTTAGGAACATGTACAAGCTTAGTTAGAGTGAGGTTAGGACAGAACTATTTGAATGGTAGCATCCCTAATGACTTCATTTACTTGCCTAATTTAAACTTACTAGAGTTGCAGAACAATCTGTTGTCAGGAACCTTGTCGGAAAAAGGCGAAAATTCGCCTAATTCGACCGCAATAGCTCAGTTAAATCTAGCCAACAACCAGTTCACAGGACTCTTGCCATTCTCCATTGCAGTTTTTACATCCATAGAAACCCTTTCATTAGGTGGGAACCAATTTTCAGGTCCAATACCTTCTTCTATAGGTGAACTTCAAGAAGTAGTGAAACTTGATCTCAGTTCAAATGCTTTTTCTGGTGAGATCCCTGGTGAAATTGGTAATTGCCTTCATCTGACCTACTTAGACCTGAGCCAGAATAACCTTTCTGGCTCAATTCCAACCCAAATTTCCAGCATCAGAATCTTGAGTTACCTGAATTTGTCGAGAAACCACTTGAGTGAGTCGATTCCAAAATCATTTGCTTCACTGAAGAGCCTCACAACTGCTGACTTTTCGTTCAATGATCTCTCCGGAAAGCTGCCTGAATCCGGCCAATTCGCATTCTTCAATGCCTCTTCATTCGCCGGAAATCCTCAACTCTGTGGATCATTGCTCAACAATCCGTGCAATGCCACTCTCCTGACAAGTCCATCAGGGAAGTCTCGCGGTGAATTCAAGCTGATTTTCGCCCTCGGCTTACTGTTCTGTTCTCTAGTCTTTGCAACTGCAGCTATAATTAAGGCCAAATCATTCAAGAAAAACGGCTCAAAGTGGAGAATGACAGCCTTCCAGAATCTGGATTTCGCGGTATCCGACGTCCTGGAATGCGTCAAAGACGGCAATGTGATAGGCAGAGGAGGAGCAGGGATAGTGTACCATGGAAAAATGCCAAACGGGGTCGAAATCGCAGTGAAGAAACTCCTCGGCTTCAACGGCAACAGCCATGATCACGGATTTAAGGCGGAGATACGAACATTAGGCAACATTCGGCACAGAAACATCGTAAGACTCCTGGCATTTTGTTCAAACAAGGAAACAAACCTCCTTGTGTACGAATACATGAGGAATGGAAGCTTAGGAGAGGCATTACATGGTAAGAAGGGTGGATTTTTGGGGTGGCAAATGAGGTACAAGATTGCTGTTGAAGCAGCAAAAGGGCTGTGCTATCTTCACCATGATTGTTCTCCGTTGATCGTCCACCGTGACGTGAAATCGAACAACATTTTGTTGAATTCGAGCTTTGAAGCTCATGTTGCTGATTTTGGTTTGGCCAAGTTCTTGGTGGATGGTGGAGCTTCAGAGTGCATGTCAGCAATTGCAGGGTCGTACGGTTACATTGCTCCAGGTATTTCATCGTACTTTCCAAATTAGTAGTATTCCTTCTCATTCTAAGTTTTATTCTTTTACTTTGCTCATTTGGTAGTCATTTTCATTTGTCACATATGACCATCATGGAGATGGCCCTTTCACCATCTTCATAAGTATAATCTGAAATGCGACTTAGCACACTTGAAAGCCCCTAAGAAATGCATGGAGAATAATTAAAAATTATTATACGTTATAATTTTCATAAAATTACAATATCTTTTTACTAGTGAAAAAAAAAAAGAAAAAAGACGAGTTATATATAAGAGTAGTTGATCTTCTCTTTTCAAGGAAGGTATCATTCATTTTTTAAGATAGTCAAAAGTTATTAAAAAAAAAACACTATTAACGATCTTGATCAAATTATAAGTTTATCTTTGTGAATCATACCGTGTTAGACAAAGGAAAAAACATCAACCTCACACAAAATGTGAGCTAGACTTAGAAATTCTGTAAATATTAAAGCGAAGATTTGAAGATAATCGTACCAAGAAAGGTGCACCCACATTATTACCCAATACAAGTTGGCGTTTGGCTAAAATTAAGGCTTTGTTTGTTTCTTTTTTTTTTTAGTTTATTTTATATTATTTTATTATTAATTATCCCATCGCACATGTTCTTTTACAATTCCAATACACCTTTTTACATTCTCAATACAAAAAATATCTAAAAACACACACTAAGAAAACGAAACAAACGTACCCTAAAATTTTAAAAGTAAAAAAAATAGCACTAGTGTATAAAAAAGTTGGTGTCTCCCCCGTTGCAGATAGTCAGAATAATAATTGTAAAATTGCGTAATTAGATTCGGAGGAGAATGTTTTGGGTAAACGTAATATCGGAATCAAAGATGAGTCAGATTAAGGTTGGACCGGGAACTTTTGTTTTTGTTTTTTTTGTTTTTTTTTTAAGTTTTATTTAGGGGGAGACCACTTATTAAATCTGCATTTCTGTGCCCATCCAGTTCGTTAAGCATAGGGTCCACTAAGGTTTTTTCAATAATTTTATGTTATTTTTTGGATGGGCCGAATCAAAGCAGTCAATCTGAGTCAGTTACACACACACACACACACAGAGGGCAGGACCTGCCGCAGACAGAGGTCAGGAAGGTGTCTCTATCCAAAAGCAAATGTAAATCAGCGTCGTACGTTGTGAAAGCTCACATCGTTTTATGCACACTAACCCTGCATTTTGGACCAACCAAATTTTGTCGTCCCCCCACATTTCTCCATGCTATTATAATGTTAATTGTTTGATATACAATTATTTTATTAACCTAATGAATTTTAATTTTTAACTTATACCAAAACACTCGTTATGGATATGTTAGTATAGATTAATGTAGATTGTTTATTATTTCCATTCATTGGTGTCAAACTGACTAAGTCACTATCTCTATTTGTTCATAGTACAATAGCCACTAAATTATTGTTTTTGTTTGTGCTATTCAAAATAGTTTAAACTGATTCATTATAATATCTTGTAGATAAATTTTCATACTCTCTCTATTTAGGAATGCTAAATTTTTTTCTTAGCACTGAAAATGACAATTTAAATCGGGCAGAGGTAGTAATTTATTTATTTTTTTTCTTTAAAGCTAACTGATCGCATGAAATGCAGAATATGCCTACACATTGAGAGTGGATGAGAAGAGCGACGTTTACAGCTACGGGGTGGTGTTACTAGAGCTAATCACCGGCCGGCGGCCGGTGGGCGAGTTCGGGGATGGCGTCGACATCGTACAGTGGGCCAAACAGGTCACAAACTGCAGAAGAGAAGAAGTAAGCAAAATAGTAGACCCAAGGCTGACTACCAGCCCAATACCCAAAGACGAAGCCATGCACCTGTTATTCATAGCCATGCTCTGCATTCAAGAAAACAGCGTCGAACGGCCCACAATGAGAGAAGTAGTCCAAATGCTCTCAGAATTCCCTCGTCCAGGTCAAAAGATCACCGTCTCCCCACGGCCCGGCCCAGATTACCTTAATCAATCTTCTCCTTCTTCGTCCTCATCAGTTAATAATTTCCATTTCCAGTTCCAACAGCAGCAAAAGAATCTTGATCTTAAAGATAAAAGCTGCCAAAAACCTCGACAAGATCTTTTAATTTGATGTTTTACCCCCTTTTTTTGGAGCTTTTCATTTTATCATTTTGGCGTCGTCTTCGTTATAGTGTTTGTTTATCTCTCTTCATAATATGGGTTGTTATTAACATGGGTTGATTTTGGAATAACCTTGTTATTAATTAGTAATAATAGTTGTTTATTTATATGTTAAATTTTTGGAGGTTGGAGGCTACAGAAATAGTTAGAGATTAAGTGGTTATTATGATTTTTCCCTATATATATGTATAGTCAATAGTGATTTTCTGTGGTAAAAGTAAAACTCTGATTGCAAAATTGCAATCATGTAACAATATTTTGTATATATTGCATATCTATTCATTAGAGTATCGAAATCTTATTTCATCATACTCGTATAGAGATATTCGGTCTTTCTTCTATCATATTAATTACTCTTTCCGTCCCATAATTATTGTCCAATTTTATAAAATGAAATATTTTATTTTTTGTCAAACTTAACTATATTTTACATTAAACAACCGGATATACCCTTACATAAGTAATTGTTTAACCACTAAGATTTTATGGATAATATTTTTTACTAAAGACAAATGTGTAACTTGTACAATACGAAGTCAAATTGGACAATAATTTTGGGACAAAATTTTTTGGGCAAACTGGATAATAATTATGGTACGGAGGGAGTATTATTTTTTTGATGTTATGAGAATTACATTAAAAAAATATAACAAAATCTCATGAATAACACCGTTATTGAGCGATAGTATTGATAACTATATATGATCAACACAAAACCAGAGAACAGTTAGAGAATTAAATCAAACTCAATATCAAGAGTTTGCATTTCTTTTCGAAAAAAAGGTCAAGAATTTGCATTGCAAGGAGCCGCTGATTCGTTTGTCTACAAGATTTATGAACGAGCTGTGAATAGGTAAGGCTTTGTTTGTTTCCGTTTTTTGTTGGTTTTTTTTATAATTTAATATTAATAATTGTCTCATCCTATCATATATTTTTACATTTTCAATACACCTTTTTACGTTCCCAATATAAAAAACACTCAAAAGACACATTAAAAAAACGAAACAAACATACCCTAAACATCTGCAAGGGTTTGTGTTTTTTATTTATTTTATTTTTTTTGGGCAGGCAGGGCCTTAAATTTTTTTTTCTTTGTCTATAGGTGGTTGTTGATGACTATAAAAAATTGTACTACTATATAACAATAAACATTGAATTGACATTGTATTGCCTTTTCATTATGTTATTATAGTCATGGCTACATATGGCTTCATATCTTTGTGGTTGTTAGCCTTATCTTCTCAACACATTATCTTATTTAGAGGTATCTAACATTGACGCTAACTAAACTTTTTTTTTTCATTTATTTAATGTTTATTTTCCTCATGGCAATATACTTTCTCTCAATTTGGTTAAAACATCGTCCAACACTATTATGTGCCAATAACAACCAATTTAAAAAAATAGTTTTAAAATTCTGAATCGATTGAAACTACAATAGAACATCTATAAATTAATAATCTATAAATTAATAACATCTATGAATCAATGATTTTTTTCGGTCCCAAATCGGGACCAGTACAAAAAACGAAGACAATCGATAAAATAATATTATAATAATTTTTCAAAAAAATCCTATATAAATATAGGCCCCATTAATATTATAAATTAATAATGACTTGAAATAATAATAAAAAAGTTAGGAAATGTAAAATATTAATCTACTAACGTGCGTTTTTCTTGAAATTTACATCTAAAGAGAAGATTTCACCGTTGATTTTTTTTATTGCTTTCAAATATTTTGGTGTAGAGTTTTCGTATTGCGAAAAAATATTTTGAAAATTTATTGTAAAATCATAATTATTTTCATACTTAGTCAAAGTTTAGTAACTAATGTCCCTAAAAATTTTATTAACTAATTACTAATTATTAATTTATCGATAAATTAATTAATATATCTATAAATTAATAATTTTTTAGGGTCCTAACAATATTAATTTATAAATTTTTAACTATATATCACAACATGAAACGAATATATTTAATGACTAACAATATTGTTTTTAAAAAACAATATTCTTATATTACTTTGAAATTTGACTATCTAACATCAACATTATAAACTCTTTTTTGTTTTTGTAAGCTATCTAACATCAACACTATGAACTCTTTTTTTTTTTTTTTGGTTTTTGTTTTTGTAAGCATCTTTTCCAAAAGATTATAAAGTCTTCTTCTTCCCTCCATCAAAAGCCATTATCTCATCTACCCTCAAAAAAGAGGCCACTATCTCATGTTACTATTTTTCCAATTAGGTAAAATCCACAGTAATAATGACTAATAATTTTTCCTACCCAATAGGAGGATATTCATATACACTTTGTAATTGACTACTATTTTGTCCAAGAAAGTAAATGCACCATACTAAGTCATTCCTAATTTGCCTTGATGTAATCGGACGGTCCTCATTTATTCTACCAAATTAAGAAACCAATCCTAGCCGTTGGATCAACAAAGTCGAGGGTTAGTCCACACAGTGTCAGCACACATCCTCCGCGCCTCCATTCTCCCCCTGTTCTTATATACTTCTCACACTCCGAATTTCAAGCTCCCTTTTTGCCTCTTCTCTTCACCGGGAAACCGCTTTTTAATCCCCCCGAAGCGGTTTTCCGTATCACCTCCTGTCCAAACCTTCGAAAATCCTACTGGATCACGGCCTCCTTGTTTAAGGGTTGCGATTCAAGTTCTGTTTTATCGCCCTTTTCGGTCCCTTTTCTAGGTTAGATCTGCTTTGATGTTTGTTCCCTGAAGCTTTTGTGTATGCTTTTCTTTTTCCAACGTTTATGTATGTGGTTTTTGTTTTCCCTACGTTGATTTTGAACGCTTAAACCCTCTCTTTTTCCCTCCAGTTAGCAGTAAAACGAATTTTCTTTGTTTTTCCTCCATCGTGTATGCCTTTCTTCTAGTTTTCGTTTAATTTTGGGCTGTACTATTTTTGCTTCGTCTCCTTGTTGGTGTGCTTCGAAAAACCGTTTACCTGAATTTTGTTTGTATTAAAAGTTAGGTTTTAGTCTTCTAGGTCACGGGTTTTGGTCCATTTGACGTTGTTCTTTTAATATCTGAAATGGGATTTCAATGGAGTTGAACGATTTTCTTTTTTGGCCCCAAAATATCTGTATTACTTTGATTGTTTACTCGCTGTTTTTGTGTTTTCCTTATTTTTAGGGCGGATATGAAAAAGATCCATTTCGCTTTCTATGCCTGATTTCAGAAACCATTTTAATGTTGTTATTATTTTTCATGGCTTGTGATTATTGGATTGTCATTTTCGTTTTACGGTGTATTACTTCTTTAAAACCGTGCCATTTTCATCCATTATTTAATATATTAATAACATATATGCTGTAGATTTTATTTTTTAATAATAAGGAACAAAGAATCATGAAATATCTTTTTGCGCACTTGGGGAGGAATGGAATCTCCTTTTGATTGGGTGTGTTTATGTGCAACTATCTCAGAGTTTTCCTTTGTTTTCTGAAATTTATCTTTTCCTTGTTTGTTTATGTTGACTCTCTTTTGAAATTTTTGAAATTTTAAAGACTTGCTTCTGATTTATGTTTTTTTTGAAGGTTTTTTCCTTTAGCTGAAAGAAACCCCTTATTGTGATTAAAAATACGGAATTGTTATCTGTCACTCTGCGTGTTGTTTAATTCTTCTGTTTGTACTTATTCTTGGTTGTTTTTCCATTTCAGGTTTGGTTCCTTGTGTTGAATATCGAAGATGGCAGGAGAGAGGACAATTGAGAATTGTATCTTTTGGCTGAGAATATTTCTGTGTTTTATTGTAGACTGTACTTGTTTGTCTCCTCATTTACATTATGTAAAATGTACATGTTTTGCTGAATAATGTAAAATAGCTTTCCTTGATTCAATCTGTATTGTACAAAGAGTATGCTGATGCCTGATTTATTCCTTAGCTGAGAATGGAAATTGTTGTGAAGACTTGAAAATCTTGTGTTTCTGATTGTTATATTCCAGTCTGTTTGTTTACTGGTAGCTTAGTCTTGGAGTTTGCGTTTTTCTGTTGTATGTTCTTATATCTGTTGCATAGTTTCTTATTGTTATATTTTTGTTGCATAATTTCTTACAGTTGATTTTGGGTAAGTACATATTCCTAATTGATTTTTAGTCCTTAGCTTCTAATGATCTAAAATAAACTGGAGGCTTACTTGTGGTTTTTCCCTGAATCCAATTGTTTATATGCATTTGAGTATGATCTATACACGCTTGAACCTGTGTTGAATGTTCCTTTTGCTGACTTATTTTGCGAGTGCTATAATGTAGTAGTCATTTTTAACTATGTGAACCATAAATGATGAACCTCACTTATATGGCTTTTCCAAAGGTTTTTGGTTCTTAGTTTGGATTCTTTTCCTTTTCTCTGCAAAAATTGAAATTTCTTTCGCTTAGTTTTTGCTGAGTTATTCTTGCCCTGATGAGATGCATCTTTAAAAGATTATGTTCCTGAGAGCATCTGGTTGTCACTTAACCTTGTTCCCAAGCTGAGCCAATTGTTCAAGTATTGAAGCCTGATGCCTCTGCCTTGAAATCTGAAAAGGACATGGTAAGCTTTATGTGATTGTGTTGCCTGATTTTGGTGTATATTGGAAGTCACTTTTGGCATTGCTCTTAGCATGAAATGATTCTTTCATTGTTTCTTGGTATGTCTTTATTTAACGTGGTTGACTACACTGATGCGTGGATGATGTTAGGCTTTTATATTTTTTGTTATATCTTGTATGCTACTATAAAGTGGATAATTGTAGTAGAATGTCCCTATGCATGCTAGGACATAGATGGACTGTTCCCTCGCCGTAGCTATGTTTCATTTTGTCAGAGCTATGCCTCCATTTATTTGCATTGCACTTGCAGTGCTTCTGTTTGCATTTTCTTTCTTTTTTGTTACCTAGGCATTTTGTTGTGCATTCTCTCTAAATATTTGAGTTTTACTTCCTCTTTTATGGCATGCACTATATAGCACTTTTACTCGTCTGCAAAGTTTATGCTGGTTCCAAGTCAAAACAAACTATGATCAGATTGCATGATCATCCGCAAGTGTTTACTTTTTCCTGAGCTATTACTGTGTAATTTTATTTCTGATTTGTTTTTGTTTTTGTTTTGTAGGCTTCAAGAAAAGATGGCATAGCCTCAGATGCGACTTCTCCTCTGCCTTTGTTGGGGGATGCTGCATCTGGCCTTAAGGGAGACACAGACAAGAAATCAGATGCAGAACAAGGAGTTTATCACCCACCTGCTAGCTGTTACAATTATTACATCCCAGGTTGGATAAAGGGTTCGGTTATTGTTGGAAGTTCCTATTTTTTTTCCGTTTTTTTTCTTTTGGGATTTGGGTCTGGTAACATTAGCTGCTAACTTGGAGATATGATTGCTTTTGTCGTGTAGTATTTCTTGCATGTATGTTTATCTTACATCTAACATATGTTGAAACTTTGTGACGGGATGGGTGGGGTGGGGCGTGGTGGGGTGGTGTGGTGGCTGGTTGTGGTGGGACTGGTAGGATGATGCTGTTCTTTTGTACTTGCTTGTAAGATGAGGAATCATTTTATAGTCATTTGGATGTTTTGCAGGGTATAATGGAACCTATAGTCAATTGGATGATCAAGGTTATCTAACTATGGGTGGTGGTTCATACGGGGTAAGTGGTTGCCCAGAACTGTCTTAATTTTTTCTGTTACTTGCTTTGACACTGATGTTAATTACTGTTCAATATATGTTTCAGGCTGTCCCAACTGATCTTTACTATTTCCCCGGGTATCCTTATAATACTGGATACATGGGCGCTGATGGAGAGAACCCCTATTGCTCCTCAGGATATCTTCAGCAGCCAGTTTCTTATGGATCTGATGCTCTGCAGTCTCAATCATGGGATTCTACTTATGCTGGAGATGTGAACAATAGGGCTGTCAACAAGACCGAAGATGTAAAATCTGCATTTAGCCGAAATGGTGTTAACTCCAGTACTATTAACTCTTCAAAGACAATGAACTCATCAACTGTGCCGTTGAATTCAAAAGCTCGAAAATTTACAGTCTCATCTGATTTTTCAAAGTCATATTCTCAGGCTAAACCTCTCAAGCCACTGAACAAAGTATGTTCGTATTACTCCTTCAATTTTTGACTGAAATCTTGCTACCATTCTGAATTTGGTCACTGCTGAAATGATTTGTTTTTAGCTTTACATTGATGCAATGCACATAGTCTCCCTTGCAATTTGCTACGTGCTTTTGGGTTCATAAAATTGCAATCATTAGTATCCTTTTATTAGTGTTTCATGGAATTTTGCAATAAATTACATCTTTTGCACATCTTTGCTGGAATTAGTTGGCCACTTAAACTGTAGGTTGCAGCGAGATTGAAATTCACAAATTTATGTCAGTTAACATCTATTATTCCATTCTTAACGCATGTTCTGTATACCAGCTAGGTTCTGGGTTCCAATCAATGGATAGTTTTAATGGATTTTACCCTGCTGGAAAGTTCTCTGGATATGGTAATCCCCAACGAGGAGTGTACAATTATATGCATTACAGTCCAATGCACTACCAAACTCCGGGTAGGATGTGGAATAGCAACCAGAGATTCAAGCCAAAAACTAGTTTTCGGCGAGATGGAGAAAACGAAGGTTTAAATGAGCTAAGTCGTGGTCCTAGGACATCTGGTAAGAGTGACCCTTCGAAAGAATACACTGAGGATGAGCAACTGGGGCTGGCTGCTCGTCGGGATAAGTACAATTTGGAAGATTTTCAGACCGAATATGGGAATGCCAAGTTCTTCGTGATCAAGTCATACAGTGAAGATGATATTCACAAATGTGTCAAATACGATGTCTGGTCTAGTACTCCAAATGGAAACAAGAAACTTGATGCTGCTTTCCGTGAGGCAGAGGCGAAAGCATCTGAAACTGGCACAAAGTGTCCAATATTCCTCTTCTTCTCTGTAAGTTTGTGGTATTGTTTATTTTAGGATATGGTTTGCACTGAAACTTATTGTGCCTCCACCGTGTATTAAATTCTCCATTACATGTATTTCTGAACTTGGAGTTTAGTTTTGATGGGTAGCCACTACTTACCCTTTATTCGTCTTCAGGTGAATGCTAGCGGACAATTCGTAGGTGTAGCCGAGATGATTGGCCAGGTGGATTTCAACAAAAATATGGACTTCTGGCAGCTTGACAAGTGGAATGGTTTCTTTCCGTTGAAGTGGCATATTGTTAAGGACCTCCCGAATAATTTGTTGAAACATATTATTCTCGAAAACAATGAAAATAGGCCTGTTACCTTCAGCAGAGATACACAGGAGGTGATGTCTCTTTTCATTCGTGGGTTCTCAATGAATTTATAATTTCGCCAATGTAATGATATAGTTTTGCTTTTGGGCTCTGTTGTCTAGGATGTCTTTGTTCAAGGGATGCCATTTTTAAAATTGTTGTTGTCCACATTTTGGTTTGTGTTGTTCGTTTCCTTTTTCTGTGATACTGACAAATATTCTGATTGGTTTTGCCTTATTTTCAGGTTGGACTAAAGCAAGGGATAGAAATGCTTAACATTTTCAAAAGTTATTCTGCTAAGACAACGTTGCTAGATGATTTCCTGTTCTATGAAAATCGCGAGAAGACTTTAAAAGCTAAAAGAATCTCAAAGCCCACGCTTCAGAATGGTGTAGTGAAGGCTGATGATATTTCGGTGAGACTTCTGTCCATTTTCTATGTTTGTGTGGCAACATGAATTCTTTTTTTCCTGAGTCATACTGGAGAATCTTTGTTATAAGCTTGGAGGGGGTGTAGCATTACCTTTCTGCTGTTGCTTTTGTTGCCTTCTTGATGCAAACACTGAGCTTATGTAGTCAACCATAAGATCAGTTCTGTAGAAAGTCTAATCAATGTGCTACTTTTGTATCCCTTCTTCAGTACATGGCTGAGTGGTTTACTCATTTGTGGTGGTTTTGAATTGCAGGTTGATGTCAACGGAGGCGAGAGGGTAAATGAAGAAGCTCTGAAAATTAACGGCAGCGCAGATCTGATGCCATCACTCGTCAGTCTGACTAAAGACCTTACAATCAGCGCATGAATTAGGTAGAAGACTAAAAGGTGCTTCCAAGAGGCAGTTTTCAGGCAGTTATTACAGGATTACGGTTTGCGCAGTTTTTGGTTATTGGGGGGTTATCGTATTGAATCTAGCCTTTATAGGAAAATAGTAGCTTGGCGGTTTTTTCCTCTTTTTGGTGTAAGATTTGGTTAGCTGGGTTGGTCTTGGACTCTTGGGCATAGAACCCTCCTCCCTCTGGTTAGGGAAAATATGAATCTGTTTTATGTCCTTTCTCTATTGCCTTCTTCTTTTTCTTTTTCCCCTTTATTTTTTATCCTTTTTCAGTTTTCAGCCCTAATGCTTGAGAAGAATGAAAATTCCTATGTTGGTAGTTTGTCCTTTTTTTTCTCCCCCCATCCTGTCGTGTGATTTTCTTGGTCTCTTTCGAAGTAATGTTTTCTTTGCGAATAGTTTCGAGGTCTCTTATGTGTTTTTTGCGGAGCTGAAAAATATTCAACTGAGCTCATGTTGAGCACAATTGAACCTCTCTTGATTGTATTTTTCAATTTATAAGGTAAGAGATTATATAAAGGATTAAGAAGAGAAGAACTCCGTAAGCTTGCTTGGGTTTTTTAATAGAAGGTTTGAACTATCTTTTATGTATATCTCATAAATAACAATAAAGAAAACCCCAAAATTTGATATGTTAATTTTCATTTGTAACCACTGGTTGAAAATTGTCTATGTGGATTGAACAAATCCCAGTTGTAAAGTAAAATCATCATTCGATTACTGGTCGTATTTGGATCCCTCAACTCTCAATATATCTTTGAGTTGAATATATATCCAGTTTCAACTACATATTTGCAGTAGAAACTTCATGGTTTCAAATGCATTGGAGCTTGGTAAGAAGGGGAACATCAGACCAAAATTCATTTATATATGGCTCCTGTTTTTCAGTCGACGTTTCCGTTCTTAGTTTTGGACGAAGTTTGTTTTTAGGTCATGATGATTTTGTTGCAAACTATGGCACTCTTTCCGTCTTGAAAGATAAATTTATTTTGTTTAATTAAAACAATATAACCGCGGAGGATTTTTTAAGGACGAAAAGAATATTAAACTGCTGCATCATAAATCCATTGTTAGGCAAATTTTGCATAGATATCGAAATTGTACTTTGAACTTTGACAGGAGATTGAAAAATTTGAAGGAAAATGTTGGCTGAAATTATCTTCTGTCACCCTATTCTGCTAAATAACTAGATGTATGCATTATTTCCAAAAAAAAAAAAAAAAAAATAGATATACGCACAAAAAAAGCAGAAAATAAAGAGGTCTTCCAACCATACAGACTAGGGTCTGTTTGATATATTAGTGCTTAATTTTGATTATTTAATCTAAATTAGAAATACTGAATTCATCAAGCAAATAAGGAATAAACAATAAGCTATCTTTTATTACTTATATATTTTGTACTCTAAAACTAGATTGATTTACTTGGTTAAAACTAAAACTAGATTTCGAAACAAAAGCATGAATCAAATTAGTATACTTCGATATAATATCACTGTGTATCTTCAAACAATCATACTGCATGGTAATTAAGACAAAAGTTACTAGAGGAAAAAAAAAAAAACACCCCACCATACTTATCCCTTGTGTTCGTTGTTGGAAAAATGGAAATAATTATTCTCCCCTGGCGGTGCATACAGAATCTCTTGCTTGAATGACGCATATTGAACTTGACAATCCGCCGATCCAGGAATGGTATGATTCAACATTTGATGATTGTGAAGATCTCGGTAGCACAACTGAGGGAGAGGAATATGATAGTCATTGGAATTCACAAAAGAAGAAGTATAGACACCCAACTGATCATCATCTGTACTGTTTCTTTGACCTAATTTTGCGCGCGGCATAAATGATCTTGTTACACTGACGTTGTAGTTGTTTTCAATCATCGTCATGATCATTTGTGGCTTCGATTCTTGAGGGTATAACTCACCATCCAAGGTAAGAAACTTGTTTTGTAGATGAAGAGTTGTGATTAATGGTTCCTTGATCGATGCAATCTTGCGCTTGACTATATCAAGCTTGTTGCCCAAATTGTTGGCTAAAACTCTCCATTGAGTCTCTGAGTATTGAGTTGTCGAGCCAACTTGAGTAGGGTACACCAACTCCATGCGTTTCTTGCATTTCTTTTCGAGTTCTTGTCGGATCTTCTTCTTCCTGCAGTGATAAAAATCGGTCAAGGTGAATTTCTGGCTAGCGTTTGAATTCGTTCTGTATATGTTTATCAAGCGGGAGACTTCGTCTGGATTATTATTAGGCCATATCTCTGCCTGCTGAGCGGCGGCTTCTTCTTCTGAGGAGTTTTCTTGCTGCTTTGGAGGATACATAATTATGCATGCATCTACGTCACAAAGTGTAGTGAACTCATGCATCTTCCTCAACAAACCTTCCTTTCTTTTCTTGAATGTTGAGTGGCGTGATTTTTCATTGTCGATTAGTTTCATCTCCAACTTTGCACGACCCATAATGAGATCACTAAATTAACCACGAACACAACCAAACAAAAAAAAAAATGAAGAGGAAGGTCAAAAACTGGGGAAATTCATATAACCGGTTCAATTCGGGTTTAATTTCTTTCCTCTAAATTCCCAAGCATGCATGCATTCAATTTAGAGCAACCAGTCTTTTATCTCTTCACATTAACCCCAACCCCCGGAATTTGATATGCATAAGGAATCAAAGGGAATCGAAAAGTAAGATCAAAGAGATAAGAGCCGTAATCATGTTTTGTTACTGTTTTCACTTGCCAAAACATACATACACATATATATATATATATATATATACAAAAATTAGCATATCAAATTAACCATCAAATAATCTATTTTAGAGTTTTCTAGAATTTATAGAAGGCAAAAACCTCAATGTGGAAGGAAGTTTAACACATAAAAACCCAACAAACAAATCTTAACCATAATAATTTCAAACAGAAGAGGGAAAAAAAGGGTACACCACACATACATTAATAGGGCAATTGAGAAGATTGACAAAAACGCAAAGAAAATTTTCCAAGGAAAAAAAGCTTTAAATGTTGGAAGAAATTACCTTTCAAGTTTGTACCCTGGATTGCCTTAATCGGTTGGAGGAGGAGGAGGAGGAAGATAGAAGAGATTATATATAGGAGGAGCTTTTGTTACATACTTCTTTTTTTTTATAGAAGATGTTTGCTTAGTTTCCAAGAATTTCCTTTGGCATTAAATGATTGAAGATTTAAATATGGTAATGATTGGGAAATATTTCCACAAAGACATAATTTTCCATATGTTATTGCATGAAATAAGATATTGGGTCTCCAAATTTGGTAGTGTAATATTTTCACCATAAATCCGTTCACAATTAACAATTTATATATATATATATATGTGTGTGTGTATGTACAATAATTCACAATTTCTATTAAAAAATAAAAGAAATCTCAATTTCACATTTTATTTAAGCAGCTACTACTCCATCGGTTCTTAAAACCAGATACTCCCTCCGTCCCATAATTATTGTCCAGTTTTACTAAAATGAAAGATTTTATTTTTAGTCAAACTTAACTATAGTTTATCTTGGACAACCGGATATACCCCTACATAAGTAATTGTTTAACCACAAAGATTTTATGGATAATGTTTTTTACTAAGGACAAATGTGTAACTTGATCCATAAAAGTCAAATTGGACAATAATTTTGGGACAAAATTTTTTGGGCAAAATGGACAATAATTATGGAACGGAGGGAGTACTTAATTTAAACATTTTCGTAACATGGGTTAAACAAAATGTTTGTAACAAATGAACCGTTTAACAAAGGAAAATGTGATACTCTTATTTAAAATCTGTCAGTTTGTCGAACATAGCAAAATCCCCGTTTTTAGTTGATAAGCGCTACCGACTTACTCACTACCTAAACGCGTTTGTGCCTAACTGAACTGAACTGCTGGAAAAAGTAAAACCCTTCCACTTAAAACCCCCCAAATTCAGAACGGAAAAAATCCCGGTCGTACCGCCGGACTCCGATGAACGGCGATCGATCATCACCGCCGTCTTCGTTGTGTATGTCCGTCTCTCCAAATAACTCTCCACCCGAAAAGCCAGAAGACCTTTCCTCCGAACGGCCCCACAAAATCCTGAAACTCAACCAGGAAGAATGTCACATTGACGAGGAGGAGGAGGAGAAGAGGGACGAGGAACAAGAAGCAATTCAGGAAACAGATATAATCTCTACTGAGCCTCAAATGAATCGATCTAATCATGGAATTCAAAGGTACTTGATTGCAATTGAGTATATAGGGACACGCTTCGCCGGAGCTCAGCAGCAATCCAATCAACGTACTGTAGTCGGCGTTCTCCAAGTAAAGCTTCATCCTCTGTTTTGAATTTTTCATGATTCGGAACAGTTTTAAGATCTTTTGTTTCAAATTTTTTTTTTTTTTCTTAGGAAGCTTTCCGCAAATTTGTTGGACAACCAGTTTCAATCTTTTGCTCTAGTCGAACGGTAAGATTTCAATTTGTCTCTTTAGCTATTGTTTTTGGTGTTCCCTGAGACTGGTGGGTGAAAAGTAGAATGTGATTGATTTGTAGGATTCAGGAGTTCATGCGCTGTCAAATGTTTGCCATGTAGATGTTGAAAGGATAAGCAAAAGGAAACCTGGCGAAACGGTAAATTGCCCATGGCTCAATTAATATTGCCTTTTTTCCTATCGGTTTCAATCATTAGTGACAAGCTTATGTTGTTCTCCGTAGTAGCCTTAATGTATGGATGCCTTAAGATGAGTTGTAAGGTTCACAATTAACTTGTTTTTGCAATGCAGTTACCTCCTCATGAACCTGCTGTGGTCAAAAAGGCTGTGAATCATTTCTTACAGGTGTGGATATACTTTCGCTGATATAGTATTAGAATAACGCTAATTCTCATATCATGATTTCCTTCCTGTTCTCTTGTTTTTGTTGTCCTTTTGGTTTCAAGTCATCCTTAAAAGTACTCGAATGTCGTAGGCCCAAGCTTCATTGAATAGACTTTGTTTTAGGGAATAATAACACATTTTTATTCTCTGTTTTGCTGCAGAAGAATGAAGGTGATGTCATGGTTATCGATGTTCGATGTGTTCCATCAGATTTTCATTCTAGATACAAAGCTAAAGAACGAACGTAGGTATCATCATATCCAGTTGTGTTTATAGCATAGAACATTTTCTGCAGGGTTGACTATCAGATTATTGTTAACTTTTTCCAGTTTTCTTGAAACATTGTGGTATTAAATCAATCTTGGACCGAGGTAGATCATGGGTATGGGGATTTTGCTGTCTATTCTTCGACGTTCTTAGTATTTAAAAAATCATTGGAAATAATGTCAGATTTCTTTCCTATTATCTCTGTTCTTATAGCCATTTCTTCATTTTGCTGTCAGACTTTACTTGAGCCTTTTTTTTCTTTTTTGTGTTGATGTATATTTTGAAAAATTTACTGGAATTGATATCAATATGCGTCCTTTATTTTCTCTGCCATCTTAATCTTGTTACTTTGTAGCGATAATGATTACTGCCATAACATGGACATACATTCAAGGAGGTCACACATTCCACTAATATCGTGTCAACTAATGCATTTTTTCATGGTCAAGCATACAGTATATGTTTTTGCAATGAGTTTTGCTGCAAAATGGTTGTTTTGGTACTTCTTTAGGTCACACATGCCATTGATACCATCTCAAATAATGCATTCACTCATGGTCATGCATACTGTATATGTTTTCACAATGATTTACGAGTAAAAATGGCTGTTTTTTTATTTCTTAGGTACTTCTATCGGATATTATCTGGATCAGATCCTCTTACAACATTTGAGAAAGACCGAGCTTGGCATGTCACAGAAAAATTAGACCTTCTATCTATGCAGGTAAACTTGATATTTAATTGAACATTAGTATTCTTGTTTTTCGTCATCTGTTTACATTTCTAACACTTTTTCCAACCTGCTTCTCTTCCAGAAGGCATGCCAAGTTCTTGTGGGACGCCATGACTTCAGCTCATTCAGAGCTGCTGGGTGTCAGGTTTGTAATTTAAGGCCTTGAACTAGCTTTGGCTTTGAGTTTGCTACATATATCTGCACACTACTCCTCTGTCCCTGCGACTGTGCAATTTGATCCTCAAAACAGAAAATGATGAAACAACCTTTTCTTCAATACATGTTGGAATTTGTTAGATTATTTAGCTTACAAATTTTGTTTTGGAAGTGTTTTCAACATAGAAATGCAAGACCGAGTGTGAGACATCACAATAGTAGTTGCTATTAGATTTGTTTATTCTCATGTTTTATGATGATTAGGCAAATTCACCGATCAGAACAATGGATGAGCTGAATGTTACTGAGGTTGCTTCCCCTATGCATTTCCCCTCTGTTAAAGAGAGAGAACAAAGCATTTATAATGGAGAATCATCAGGAAACTGTGTCAAACTGGGACCTGAGGTTCCACATGCTTCAACTTTAAGTTATGAGGAAAGCATAAATAGTTCTAATGGTGAGCTTACTCCAGTATTTGGTATGAGAAAACATCATCGTTGCTTTGTGGTTACAGCACGTGCGTGTTCTTTCCTCTACCATCAGGTTGATATCTAATACTCTGCATTGTTCTCTATATATTACTGTATTAATAATCCTTTATGAAATTCAAGCACCTGGCTCACTTTTAAAAGCTATTGCTTTTTGGCAGGTTAGGCTTCTGGTTGGTGTTTTGAAAGCGGTTGGCACGGGAGAAATAACAGTAAATGATGGTAGGTATTATACATCCACCATTTGTTTGTTTGTTTTTTTTTTTTTTTTTTGGGTGAATTTGATCAAATTTCGTACTGTAATAATTTCATGTATAATATCAGTGGAACGGATTTTGAATGCAAAGTCGGTGGCTGCTGCAAAACCAATGGCCCCTGCGTGCGGACTGTACCTTGGACAAGTTCGATACGATCTTCCTCCATGATCACAGTAAAAACCTGCTATATTACCCAGTATTTCACGACATTCTTCCTGACACTTTTGATGAGCCCTTGTATTGTAATTTTCGTGATTAATACTGCGTATCGTTATAGACATTCTCACATTTTTCCAAGAGAGCAATGGATCAACATAAACATTGAAGGGCTCAGCTGCGTCCATCTTCATAAATCCATGGTGCTGATGTTCTGTGCCTCTTCCAAAGATTGGAAAACAAAAAAAAATAAAAAAATAAAAAAAATAAAAAATTCATCAATCCGTGGCGGAAAACGACTGACAGGCATATGCATAAAACGTTCGTGTCGACTTTCTCGTTGACTTAGCAAACTCGACGAGAAAGTTAACAAAATACAAACTCCCGTGTTTTTTACCACCATTAATCATTCATGTACTCTTTTTTCTCCCGTTCTATTTATAATATGCAAGAATTTAAACGAAATGGTATATTAATATGTGTCTCACTCCTTCCGTCCCAAAATTAATGCAAATTGAACATTGGTAAATTAATTGATAAATTGGACAATAATTTTGGTATGGAAGGAGTATAAAATAAGACGGGATGACTTGGACGGCAATTCTCTTTATGCCTAGTGCCTACGAGAAATTGAGGAGTTTTCGCGCGCTGGGTTTTGAAGAGAGATTATAGCAACTTATGAGTAGCTGTACTAGTTTCCCCCAAAAATATTTCATAAGAAGAATGTTAACTAGTATATATATAGTTGGGTTTCCAATTGTTGTCTTGGGATATTGAAATCTATCCCATATGCTATAAGACTAAAGATAAAAATCAATTAGTGCCCTTTCTCTGAGGATAGGAGCTTTGGTCCTTTCATGTTATGGCTTAGTGAGTCAATGTATATATCGATTTTTGTTTTTAAAATCTATTCCAGTGGATCCCACTTAAATGTAGATAAAATCCTCCTTACAATCCCTCGTAGGAATAGAACTGGTCTATCACCAGGAAATACAGCAATGTAACCATATATAGATTTTTCTTTTTTGTTCAAATTTTATAAAAAAACAAATCAATATACAAATTGTACAAGAGTAATATAAAAAACAACTAAATCTTATTATTTGTGTATATAGTATATAGTTTCACAAAATCATCAATTGTTTACACTACTTTGTTACTAGTACAGTCTTAGGTACCTTTTCTAGTTTGTTCCAAAGACTACAATTTAGGTAGGTCTATCATTTGTGTCGATTTTTTCCTCAACTCAACAGAGCCGTCACAAAATGTTAATATTTTAAAACGTCATAAATAAAGTGGACGAATGTAAAACCTAATGCGCGACAAATAGATTCATTTGCCAGGAAATGCTTGCAAATTTGCATTCTGTCCGGCAAATCTTGGACGCCAAAAGGAATTTGGCTTTTTCCCTTATTGTTCCTCGAGCGTAAACAACTGTGCTGTTTACCAAACAAGATGCATGACTATCATAGGATAACCAACAAGATGCATGTACGTATATATAGATTTTTTTTATTGTTCAAATTTTATTAAAAAAAAAACAGATCAAAATATACAAATTGTACAAGAGTTATATGAAAAACAGTTAAATCTAGCCAAGACAGAAGAGAACAAGGATTCTATTCCATGAAAAATTCCAGATATAACCAACATTACCAATTAAATAGGAAGACATTTTATCATCTAAGTACAATATGAAAGTCAATGTATACATAGATCGCTGCTGTAAGTTTTACAATCAAATCGAGCTACAATATTTGTAACATTTTTAGGCTTTTTGCAGCAACTGCCATGTGCTAGCTAGCTTGTATGCAAGAAAATGTCATACGATTTCAAAGCTTCCACCCCCATCACATGAGAAGCACATTAGGATCACTAATTAAGGTCACCTTTCGACATTGATTTGTAGATTTTTAGTTCTGAAGCTAGTAAACAAAACCCAATTTCCATAGAAAATCGCATTCTCTCCTAATCAAATCTGATAGTACTTTTACAAAAAAAAAAAAATAAAAAAAAATAAAATCTGATAGTAGAAGCCGATGGTATATCAATAGCACAATGGACTCCAAGTAGTGGTAACCCAGCGCAGCTCATCAAACCCTAATATCGATCCATGTTAAAAAAAGATTCAAAATAGTAAAATAAATCAATAGTATATGCTATCATTTAAAAAAAAAAAAAACCCCGAAGCTATAAGACAATGAGCAAAATAACAATATACTAGTTTTTTAAATGAACGAAAAAAAATGGTCAAACCCTGATCATGTGCATGATAATTTTTAAAGAACTTGATTTTTTTTTTTAATTTAACATTATGATCACATAAGAAGCCAAAAAAGAAACCACACGTCAAAGCATCATCACAAGATAAGCCGCGGAAAACAAAATTTGCAAGTGCAATATTTCCTATGGAGAAAATTGATCCTGTTGTGATCTCTCAATCAATTAAAAAAGAGAACCATCAAACCAGAAAGCATGCTCCAACCAAAACTCCTTGTCGTCTCCATACGAGTACTCCAACTTGAAGTCGGTTTAAAATTTGGGTTTACCCCGTATAATTGTTGTATCCCATCCACGTCATCCTTAGAGAGATCCACCTTTCGGTAATGAGGTTCAACACTTGGATACATGACAGCCGATCTAACTTTAGAATGGTCCAACCCTAGTATGTGACCAATCTCATGCATTGCCACTGTTTCTAGATCGGTAGTGAATGGAAGTTTTAGTTTATCTGGTTCCACCACCCACCGTTCACCTCCGTCGAGATGGATTGACCCAATTTCTGGCGCAAAAGAGTGGGCTCTAACTCCCAGCAGCCCATCGAATGGATTTCCGTCAGCATGATCTCCGACATAGAATCCAATCCTGATGTCCGCAAGGTTTGAATCATTTGTCTCTACGAATGTCATGGGAATCACCGCGGCCCAACGCCCAAACGACCGTTGGAATACTAACCTAATATCTGCTAGACTCAAGTTCTGAATCATGCGGTTCAGTAAGAAAGTGTAGTTTAGTTTTATGGGAGATGTTCGGTTCCACCTGGGCATGTTTGGAAAAAAAGAGTAGTGCGTGGTTGCATGAATTTTTGCATCATCATCATTAGTAATACTACTAATGAATTGGTTCATGGTATCATTGTCGAGTTTTCTGCTGACCATATTTTTTTGGTATGTCGAAACGGACAAGGTTCTGGCTGGAAGAAAGGCAAGAAAGAAGATTAAGAACAACACATACATCTTATCGCAACCGAAAAAGGCCAACATGGAAAATCGAAGATGGAATTTCATTTTGGTTCTGCTCAATTTTGTGCCCGGATGTTTGCGTTTCAGGGTTGCCAGGGAGTTTCTTTAAGACGTAGGAATGCTTATTTATGTGAATGAACTTGTCTAGAAGTAGCAGAATAAATTGATTGGGAACAGGATCTCTACTCAATGATGATATTCGATTTCAGGGATCATATGAGGTGGACTTTTATTATTTTTTTTTCTTTTTAAAAACGGAAAGTGTAAATATATAGCATCATAACCAAAGTCCAGAGTATATTGTAATTCCGTCGCCTGCATTTTTCGAATTTATATTCTCAAGATTAGGGACTTTCATTGACTAAGAAACCCATCAGTCACTTTGTTACAAACTTAAAGAAATAGGTATCCAATAACTACCTACGATTCTAAGGCTCCGTTTGATAATCACTAAAGTCTGAATCTGAACACTTAACACTTAACACTGAAGTCTGAAGTTTGAAGACTGAATTTATATTGTTTGATAAAAACGTCTGAATTTGATGTCTGAATACTGAAGTCTGAAGATTGAATCTGAATACTCAGGTTTGAAAGTTATTTAAAATTTTAATATCATTAAAATTGAATTATGAACAAAATTCTTTTAAACAGAAAAATAACTAATATTTTGTTCTAAATAATATAATCATAATTTTAAAATAAGTTTTTGGTATATATAATGAAAGTAGATATTACACTTGGTAAATAATCACTATATAATTAAATTTAGATTATTACACACACACACATATATATATATATATACACCTTGTTATTTAGCAAATTTCATGTATTAAAATTAGTTTAATTTGAGTTTGAAAGTTTGATATCTTTTATACTCATAATATAAATTCAACTTTAAGCACTCTTAATTAATTCATCTTAAGAAAATAAAAATTTTAAAATAATGTAAAAATAAGCGTCGAAATAAAGACGAAGAAAAAAAAGAAAAAAAGAAAAAAGAAAAAAAAAAGAGTCATTACAAAAATTAAGTGATAAGTGATAAGTGGTAGGCCTATCACTTATTTTCTGGTTCACAAATGAATTGGACATTCAGACGCACTTAATTAATTCAGATAGTGAAATTTTAGTTATCAAATAAACTTAATTTATAAGTACTTAATTAGTTCAGAACTTAATTTATTAATACTTTTTAATAGCGATTATCAAATACACTTAATTTTATTAAGTACTTAAATAAATTAAGTCACTACATTAAGTGATTATCAAACAGAGCGTAAGTCAGGCAAGACTATTAACCTCATTCGGACATGGAAAGGGGTGACTTGATTTTCTTTTTTTGAAGTGGGGATCAATTTATAGGCTTTCAATAACACAATTACGCATACTTTATTCTCCATAACCCTTATTGATTTAGCTATCGGTAGATTTATCCCGAATTACCAGATGCTTGTTTTGTAAGAATATTATTATCAACGATCAAAGAGGTAGAATATCTTATTGGGAGAGTTTTCCTTCCCGAAATGGATCTACCCGACTCGAATATCGATTAGTCGGAGTAATGATTTCGAATACTGGATGCGTAATATACCAAAAAAAAAGAGAGGTAAAATATCAATATCATTTTTATAAAGAAGAATATTGTTAATAAGGCACAATATCATGTTTCCTTTCCTTTCCTTTCCTTTTTTTTCTTTTTCCAAATCTCAAGTTTGGCCTATATATATAGTGTTTTGCCAAAACATTTTGCCCAGAACATGATAATATATATATATATATATATATATATACACATTTAATTTCATTGATGCCAAAGAATAATTTCCTTTTATTTATTCCTGTCGCATCCGGATATAACCAAGATACTAGTTAAGAAATCTACCTAGCAGAATGTGCTTTCTAGGATCAACATAAACATTGAAGGGCTCAGCTTTATATATTCCAGATTTTAGATTAAACTCCGAAGATCTCTTTATATATATATATATATAATTAAGTTATAAAATTTTACTACTTTTCATAGAAATCTTTTCCCCAAGCACATCATTAATTTGCATTCAAAGAAGATGAAAAGTTCAACAAGTTTAATAAAACACAGAATATTGTAAATTATTGCGTAGATTTATCATGACCAATGTGAAAGTCGACGTGATTTGGTGTACCTATTTTCCGTTTAGTCATCAGCTTTGATAACACAACATGGTGATCCGAAATCCTAGTGAAAAATTTCAGCATTGGCTTTTCCAGTGACTATATATTGAAAAGTTTATTTTATAGACTTACTGTTGATTTATTTATTGGCATAAAGTGAAAGTCACAACATGTAATTTTTCGGTGGAAATTGTAGATGATGACTTTCTTGTCCACTGGAAACTAGAATTAAAATCCTATTAAAATAAAAGGTATTATTATTGTGTGATAATTGATAAAATTTCATTTTTCTGTTAAAATTTCCAAATTGTTGTGCACTCTTTTCTTTTTTAAATCTATCTGTCTATAGTATCTATCTATCTATAATTATCTATAGTATAATACTAAGAGAGAAACCAGAGGGAGGAAATCAAACTACTCCTCCCGTTGATACATAAGACAAAATCGTATGTGTCATTTTTTTATAGGTTGACACAAAAAATATTTACAACAATTACACTAACAGTTCTTTGAATTTCCAGTTAATAAATTATTATCAATTTTTAATTAAAGTATATCAATTAATTGCGTGGTAAGCATTCTATTTTGCATTCCTTAAAATGAAAAAAAAAACGAAAATCTTTTAAAATCTCAACATTAAATAAGATTGAGTTGAAAAAGATTATCTGATTGGCTTGAATAATGACATTACGTCTTGATTTGATCATTAAACAATATTAGTGATTATTTGAAATTCAAAAATAATAAATACAAAATCATCAGTGATTCTTTAATTCAACATCAAAGGTGATTGATTTGAAATGATTCTCCGATTAGCTTTAATAATACCATTATATATTGGTTTGATCATTAAACAATATTAATATTTTTTTGAAATTTAAAAATAATAAATACAAAATCATCAATGATTCTTTAATTTAACTTTAAAACCGATTGATTTGAAAAGATTTTTCGATTGGCTTGAATAATGTCATTACATATTGGTTTGATCATTAAACAATATTAATATTTTTTTTGAAATTTGAAAAAATTAAATATAAAATCACTCCAATATTAAACCATTCACTTTATTTTAACACAATCAAATACAAACATATGCCTAAAATCACTCCAATAGCATTAATCATGTGACTAAAATTATTATGTATATATAAAGTGTGCTTATAAAACTCAACTGGCTTGCAATCTCAGTTTACACCGGAATATCTTCTTCTTCTTCTTCTTCTCTCTCTCTCTCTCTCTCTCTCTCTCTCTCTTTCTTTTTCTTTTAGAATTTGCTTTTTTTTTTCAATAATCATTATTTTTTGGTGTCAAAATTTTTTCGCTTCTAACTTTTGTAAACTGTGGTCAAATATTTTTTCTGCAGCAAGAATTTTCGAATGCACATCCACGGTAAGTTTCTTTGTCAATTTTAATTAATGATTTCAATGTTTGATTTTTTTTAGGGACATCATGGCGAAATATATGATGATGATTCGCGAAAATGAAATTAGAGGGCATAGTGATAGGTAGACCCATTTAACTGTCAGGTATTAATATGAAACCTTTGCTTCAATTTTTTTTTTAAAAAATTATTTTACCTTATGGTATAATTTATTTCTTTGGAGTATCTTAGACAAATGAATTAGAGAAGACATCGTGGTTCTAGAGATCTATAGTCAACAGTGTGACCTATGGTGCTGTTGCTTAAGCATGGTCATATTTTCCAGTTTGGCTCATGCGTTTGAAGGTCACTTTGGAATCTTAATCATCTCATTGAGTTCTAATGCTTTGTTCAGGATGGTACAATATCATAAGCAACAAGAGTGGTCAAAAATGTCAAATTATGAATACAAAATATATTTAACATGTATATCAATATATAGATCCCTTTATTTTCTTTTGTAAATAAGTAGTGCATAAAAATTAATTTTAATGTAATATTATTTAATTTAATATTTTTAAATTGTATATCAATTTACTAACGTATAAAATATTTCTTTGATTTTTATTATGTTCGATTTTATACATAATTTATCTATCCCGCACATCGTGCGGGTACCATCTAGTTATTATACTAAGAGAGAAACCGGAGATAGAAAACAAAAACATGTTTCTAGAGTGCCAAATAAGCAAAAATCCTACATGTCAATTTCTCAAAATTTTGGAAAAAAAAGTTTCCGAATTTATGCTAATAATCCTTGAAGTATGTCAATGATATCAATCGATCGCCCCAATCACCATAATTATGCAAATTAATTAATTTTAGTATTAAATGCTCTCATTTTTTAAAAAAAGAAAAATCACCTTAATTTAGTAACAATATTTTTCTTTAATACAAGAACTAGAGGCCAAATCATGACTTCATTCATATTTTCAAACCGAATTAATTCAAAAAAATTACATTCTTAAATAATACTACCTCCGTTTCGTTTTATTTGTCACTTTATGTTTTGCACAACTATTAAGGAAATAATGATCGATAATTTAATTTTAAGTATGTTGTCCTTCTTACCCCTAATTAAAAGCATTGAAACTCTACAAAAATTTAAAAATTAAAGTAAAATAATAGGTAGTTATTATTAATATATGTTATTAAAACTAGAGAGAGATAAAGGTGAAATTGGAAAAACTGTATTTAATGCTGCATTAGAAATGAAATGCGACAGATAAAAAAAATTTTTGGTTTCATCCTAAAACGACAGATAAAATGAAACGGAGGTAGTAACAAAAAATTGTTTAATTATTTTAAACTAAAATCAATCCAAATTTCTACATGACTTTCCAAGAATCCAAATAATTCGGGGAAGAAAATCCTAAAAAAACCCTATAAATGATAGCATACTTCACCATTACAGTAACGTCGCAAATATTCCAGAGTCATCACAAAACTTTCAAGCCAACAAAGAATTGAGTTTCGTCCAATTTGAATTTAACTAAAATAGTGTCAAATTTAGTCGGGTGTTTTCGTCTTTTCACGAGTTATTATCTTATTTCACTATAAGTTATCAGTCATGGATGGGATCCTCTTTTTATATTATTTATGATAAGATTTCTTATTACAAACTAATAATTTCATTTGCATTTATCGAATTGAAAATTTAAATATTTTTTATAAATGTATATGAATAAATCTCGTTCGTGCGGGTTTAAATAGAAATTATTTTTTGAATCCAAATTAGAAAATAACTATTAAAACAACTTACATAATTATTATTGTAATAAAAAAATAAAATATATATAATAAGGGTTTATGGTGGGTCCAGTGGGGCCATGACCCCCCGTGGCCCCACCCTAAATCCGCCAGTGCATCCAATAATTTATGGAAATAATATTACTAACATATTTTTCAGACGTATTCCTGGATTTCAAAATTCAAAATAAAACTATTGAGTTTTTAAATTTTAGTATGACTCGGATTCGTAATAGCATCTCATGTTTCCTAATTAAAATAAAATTGTAGCCCTCTTATCAATGTTCATAGTAGTTGGTGTTATTTATCATACAAGTATTGTATAATATTCATATTAAATTACTGAATTTTTAATTAGGCATAACGTTCATAAATTAATGTGGAGAAGTTCATAATAATTATATTTAGTTTTAACCAATTGGTGATAAGGGGAGCAACAAATGTGGTTATATATTGGTTTCAAGAGTCTACATCCATCAATGTGGGACAAGGTTATATTCTCAACACCCCCCTCTCAAGCCCGAAGGGGTTAGTAAAGACCCACATATAACTCGATAAGCAGAAGAAGTAGAAATAGAAGGCCTAGATTTGGGTAAGTAGAAGAAGTAGAATTAGAAAGCACAAACGAATAAGTAATCGGACCCCGGATATAACTGACGAGTTAATCAAAGGCTGTCCCACAAGTCACACAGGTCCGTAGATAAAACCCGTTCTGATACTATGTCAAAAGTTACCTTGGGCTTCCATCTCGAAACTAATTGGCAATGAGTGGGGTGGCCGTTAGAGCTTATATATAGGTGACAAATCTTTCACAACACCGATGTGGGATTCATTGTCCAACAATTTTTATGCGATTCGGGGTTTTTTTTTTGACTAATGTTTATTAGTTGTAGAGTATTTTTAATGGTATTATGTTCATCAAATAAATAATAGTTTTTCGTACAGTGTGCAAGTAATGTTCATGTGATTTACAATAATAATTTTACATTAGGAGTGAGTTTTTTTTTTCAAATATTTGAGGTGTTTTTGTAGTTATTTTAGAATTGTTGATATTTTAGAATTATCATGTGAAAGTTAAGTTTCAATATTGAAAGTTTCAGAGCTAATGTTCATACATCGGTAAGGTGAATTTCATGTTAAATGTCCATCATTTTCATCCAAATGATATATTATATAAAGTTTATATGAATATAGCCTTTCTTTATTGCGTTTTTTCCCTGTGACGAAGGGTTATTAGTTGTATAGCGTTTATAAAGGGACTTATATTCATCAAATAAATAATAGTTTTCCATACAGTGGGTAAGTAATTTTCATATGATTTTCAATCTTAATTATTATGTTTAGGAGGATTTTTTTTTCTAATATTTCACGTGTTGGTGTATTTTCTTTAGAATTATCTTATCAAAGTTTAAATCATGAAACTTTCGGACATAAATTGGTACGATAACGTTCATGTTAGTTGTCCGTCATTTTTCATACAGTATGATATATTTTATAAAGTAATATGGTTTTTTGAATGCCCAAAAAACTCCGTTTGAAAAAAAGAGTGGTTTAACCATTGATAAACCTGTAACAAAAAAATAAAAAACTAACACTGGAGGTTTTTATTATGGAAACTTACTCTCCTTAATTCTTGGAAAAAAATTATACTGTCTCTTTATATATGCGTATAACAAAAATACTAAACAAGTGTACATATATGGTAAATCCTGTTCACCATATAAATTGTCCTAAAATTGATTTAATATTCATAGTAATTATTAAAAAATCTCATGCCCTTCATAATAATTATTATCTTTTCAAATCTCCTTAATTCACTTAAAGATTCTCGAGTTTCATTGACTTCTCTATTTAAAGCCCGAATTAGATTTGTCTAATTGCAGAGTGATCCCTGGACTGTCTAGTACATGCAATTCAGTACCGAGGGTGTGACAATCTCATATAAAGCAAAATCCCTTTAAATTAATCCTCTTTAAATTTATAACCTCTCTAAAGTAATATTTTTCTCCGGTCCAACTCGGGACGAGAACAAAAAATTAAAAAAATTAGATAAATTGATAAGATAATTATTTTTCATGAATCCCTTATGTAAATATAGCTCCTCAAAATTTCATAAATGAATAAATGTATAAAATAATAACTTATATTTAACTTAGATTTTGACTTAATTATATATGTTTATGTTTGTAATTTTGATTTTTTTCCATTAAAAAATTTATAGTGTTATTATGGTTAGGGCTGCGATGGACTTTTCTTGATATAAATTTTTTTTATATATATTATCTTACTTATAGGATTGAAAAAACTCTTTATCCTTATACTTAAATAAAAGGAACAGTAGTCAAGAAATAATGCCCAAGAAATATTCAAGGACCACCGTCAAATCGATCTTGTCCGTCGGATTGGGTTGATATGATGTCAGCAACTTATTAGGGTTAAAATTGTCAAATTATGTATTTAAACCATCCAAATAATTTATAATCCGTAATGTACTGAATTATTACAAAAAAAAACCCCAAACGCAAAAAAAAAAAAAAAAATGACCCCGTCCTGCCTTCCGTCGTACTCAACATTTTTAACAACCCCCTTTGCCGCTACTCCCTCTGCCACCCACCTTCGCACCTTCTCCCTCCGCCACCCTCCATCAAAAAATTTCTTCCTTCGTCGCGTCTTCCTTCGGCCCCCTCAGTCTAATAGATCATCCTCTACGTATCCAGCAGAATCTGACTCTCCACTTCTCCATTTCCAGCTTCATCTTATCCACCAAAACCATCGCACCGCCGACGGCGTTCCTACCAATACTCTGAACATGACATTGAACTGAGTAGTTAATTTGGGCCTCCAAGCAACGATTTCCGTTCTTTTTCTTCAAATTATATTAGGAAATCAGCAAAAAAAAAAAGAAAAATTTCCAATTCAGATTCGTCCCCGTCTTTTACAATTCCAATCGAATTACAAATTCAATTACGGTAGGAAATCACCCAAAAAATACACAAAATTTCCAATTCTTATTCGTCCCCTAATTTGTGAATCCCAATCGGATTACAAACACCACGACGGCATCCGCTCTATAAATACAACAACAACCCTCACAAATAGAATGGCATCCCAATCAGATTTCCAATTACGACATCCCAAAAATTCTTGCTTATTATTCATACCTATTTTTTTTTCCTTCCTGCAAATTTTTTTAGAATGGCTCCTTGTGCACCAAAGATGATTGCAAACAAGGTTGAAATTGACAAGCTCAACGACTTTGATGAGTCTTGGGCTGCTATTATCACTGTTGAGGAGAAGTAAAATCTATTTGGCCACTACAACAAAACCCAAAAGATGGTATTCATCGATGAAAAGGTGAATTACATTATCTATATTTGTTAGTTGTCATACTAATTTTCATCTCACATATTCATAATATAATATTTGATTTATTATTGTAGGGTGCTAAAGTAGAAGGTATTATGTTCGGACAGGCCGTCAGCATCATGGGACCACGATTCAAAACGTGTAGAAAATACCGAGTCTCCAACGCACCTATCCGGTTCATTAAACCAGAGTACAGGTCTCCTGGTCTTTCCAACAATGGGTCATTGGTATTGGGACGGTTGTTGAAGAGGTTAACGAACCTATTACTACTCTCGTGACCAAGGAGCAATACACGCCCTTTGATTCCCTTAATGATTTTGCTGGTGTTCAAGATGGTTTTGTTGGGAAGTGTATTTGTTTTACTTAAACATTCTTATCAAATAGAAAACTTATGTTGATCTATACTCTTTTAAACAACATTTTTCTTACAGATGTTATTGGTGTCATAGTCGAGAGAAGCCACCCGCAAACTGTAAGCTAAATGAAGAGTAAGTTCAATATAATGGCTTTCAAATTATTTATACAATGCTTTTTCGGAATGTCAAATTTATTTTCCGTGAAGTTCCCATCATAATTACAAGGATAATACTCCTGTAGTTTTATGAGCTGCTTTTCATTTTGATAATTTGATTATTGTTGTCCTTTTGTGATTGTTTTCATGTACTATTGTTACACTTGTATGTTGCATCTCGTTTTCTGAAACGGTAGCAAAAGGTTTGCTAGATATTTGATTTGGAATACACCTCTTTGTTTTAGTTTACGGAATTTAATCATGATATTTTGGTAAAGTAGCTAACACTTAATTTCGGTACTGCCTTCTCAATCAGGTTGCAATATGTGAGATTGTCACTTTGGGAAGAATTACACCAGGATGTTGGAATATTATTAACTGAACAAGTTCAAACTAAGAGTTACCCAACCGTCGCTTGCCGCCGGATGCTTATCTCTCCATACAATGGTACACCAATAAATCCTTTTTAAAGCAGACTCCTTAACCATACTTTTTTTCGCACACTTGTTCTCTGATAATTTAATTCTCATATTAATCAGGAATTGAGGTAACAACTTCACATAGATCGGTGGTTTCGATCAATCCTCCTTCTGACAAAGCAAGAAAATTGAGGAACTCGTATATATTTTTATTTTTCTACACCAACTTTTATAAAATTTTTCAGCATATTAATTACCTTTTTAACTTTTTCAGGTCACAATAAAACAAGAAGGAAATTGATCTTTTCTTGCAGAATAAACCATCATTCTCGTCTACTCCTGGCATCAGTCACAAAAACCTTTCACAAATCACTCCAGTCACACATATCGATGATGAACAACAGGTTAACACGCTTGGTTCCTAATACTCTTTATGCAACGTGTATTAGTTCTTCTTATATTTCTTCATTCAAATTAACTAAGCTTTCAATTTTGCCAAAAAAAATTAAGATATTTTAGTCAAAGTCCACGTTGAGTTCAGAGACATACCACAACCATTCTACTATATGGTTTGCAAGGAATGCAGCACTGGAACATTAGCAATCTATCAACAAGATTTCAAATGCAACAAGTAGTCATTAAAGCAATCTGCAACAAACCCAAAGTATATCAATTTCAATTTCTTAAGATACAGTTCTGAAACATATGGAAATTTAGAAATATTATATGTGACATTTTAGCCGATTAGATGATTTTGAAATATTCCTAAATCTTACTGTTGTCATTCTAGGTGTCGTTTAAGAGCTAACATTCATGACGAGAGCGGATCAATCCAAGCTAGCATTTTCGGTAGCATCGCAGAAAAGATATTGGGTTTCACTGCAACAGAAATCATTGAGAACCCTGAAAAGGTATGCACATTCGTCGTTTCAGCTATTCAAGTTCCTAAACACGCATGTTTCAAAAATCCAATGTTTCCTTCCTTTATTTATGCATTGAAAAATGACACGTCCTTAATATCTTATTTATTTTTTTTAACAGATAAATCTTAAAGAAATACATGAGCTGTTAGAAAACAAAATATTTCTATTGCAGCTGAGAGGATAAAAAGAATGTACAGGGGGTTTCGAGATTACTACGTCAACAATTTAATTGAGAACGACGGTTCTTTTGTGACGGCATTGCTGATAACCGCCAGAGAGAGTGGCATGAAGTACCCGAGAACAACAACACTGAAGTTACGCCGATCAAACAAATAAGCGACTGACATGAAGTCAGTGTGACACTCAATTTATACCTTTTTTTTTCCTCTGCATATCTCAAATACATTTTTTTAGTTTAATTCTCATCATATTAAACATGAACATTAATGTTTCTTTTTGTTATAAACATACACGAAATATTTATAACTTTTAATATTCCTCAAGTACACATTACTAAGTCCAACAGAGAAATATATTTTTCTAAATATTATTAATTGCGATTTATATTACACAAGTATTAGTAAAGACTGGTTGGTCGCGCAACGCGCGACACCAAAAGACTAGTTAAATTAATAACACCATAAATTATCATAAATTAATAACTCCATAAATTAATAAGGTTTTACTGTAATTGGGTTTAAAATTATTGGGCTACCCAAAGAGTAACCCAACATGCTACACACAAGCTGGGCGCCGCCTAACTTGCCTGCTTATACCGAAACCATCCAGGCCGAATATCTTGCTCAAAGATGGGCTTTTATGCCGAGTCCTCTTCTTGTGTTATAGTAAATTGATTGATGCCACGACGCTGCTTCTCTCAGGAGGGTCGCAGAGTTTTGAACACTGCTTCGTTTGAATCGAGTCTTTTGGAGAGGTAATAATTTGTTGCTTCGTTTCATTAAAGAAAAAAATTAATAAATAGAAGGGGTTGTTTAAGGTTGGATGGCGCCCTCCGCCCCGCCCCCCAATTTTGGTTGTAGGGTTTCAAAACACACGCGCGCGCGCAATTTTAGCTGTTGTAGTAATAATTTCATTTGTCACTGATTATTGTCTTTTTGAATATTGGTGAAAAGATTGACATGGAATCTGAAAGATCTGCCAAGCAGCAGGCCGGTGGACCAACGGCGGCGTTGTGGTCTCATCCTTGGACTCTGGCAAATCTGCAGCAGCGAGTCCTAAATCATCAGCAGCAGCAACAATTGGGATCACCAGATCAACAGGTGATTGCCAAGCTGACACAGGACAGGATGAAGGTAGGTCTTTTTGGATGCATAATGTAATATTGAGGTTCTTTTTCTTTCTTTTGTTTTGGGGGAATTTCAATTACTACTTTTTATAGTTTCCGCTGTCATCCATCCCTTAGTTTACAAAGTGGTTTCAAAAGTTTTAGTTTTTACTGGTGTGGTGCTCTTAATTATGAAACTGTACATTTTGACTTCTTTGATTCAACTCTACCATAAACTCCTGGATTTCTCGATTTAGCGCAATTGAGATTTTGTTTTTGGAATTCAGAATCTCCAAATTTGTTGAATATCCTTTGTTCATCTCCCTCCCTTCACAACCAACTTCCTAATTTCCATCCATTTCTTCAACTAAAGTCATCAAATTATATGAGACCTGTTTCAGTGAAAGCAATTTACCCAAAGTTTTTAGTTTTATCCCTATGGAAAACGACTAATATGTTTGGCTGAAATTTTAATGATGCGTATTCCTTTTATGAGTTTTTTTTCTCTAAGCAAGTTTTTATAAATTTCAGGCTTGGAATAGGGCAGTCTTGGAAAGTGTGGGATCTTTGGAGGCAAGGGAGCAACAACGTCTGAAACGCGCGGAAGAAATGAGAGAGAAGTCTATGGAGGGTATCAATGATTGTGGGTTTTCCCAAAAAGTAGTCACAACAAGAATGGTTAATTACTAATATTTAGTTGGTTTGAATTTGTAATTGTTGTGTTGGTGTGTCTTGAAATCTACCCTTTATGCTATGAGAGTATGAGACTTCCAGCTTTGTCAATTCCATCTTGATGCCAATAAATTCATACTCTTAACAGTTATAGTATAATGCATGTTAAGATCATAATGCAGCAGAAGTGCACGTTTTTTGTTTTTCCTCTGAAAGTCAAAGGCTCAAACCTTTTTTTTTTTTTTTTTTTGGTCTGTTACGATTTCTGGAGCTTTGTCCCGACTAATCTGTTGGTCAATCCGGGGCGCACACCTGACTGTGGTGGGTGAGTCTCCCAACAAGAGTTTTTTGCATTCACAAGGTTTTGAATCCAAAATCTTGCTTAAGCGGCATTAAGTTGCTTACCATTTGTGCCAACCCCAGTTGGGTCAAACCTTTTCTTTTTTGTTTTGGCGAAAATGCATCTGATTCGTATAACACGTGTAGTATATAGTTTAACAAAATCATCAATTATTTACACTAATTTGTTACTAGTACAGTCTTAGGTTCCTTTTCTAGTTTATCTCAAAGACCGTACAAGTTAGGTAGCTCTATTGCTTGTGTCGACTTTTTCGTCAACTTAGCAGATATGTCACGGAATGTCTTTTTTTTTTTTTTTTTAAAGCGTTATATAGAATAAAGAGGTCGAAATTCGATTGAGTATGAATGTAATTTGAGAAAAAATAATCCAGTCGGATGTTTTATTCCTGAATCATATAAAACCAACAATACTTTCCAGAAAACCTAACGCGAGACAACTCGATTTGCCAGGAAATGCTTGCAAATTTAATTTGCGTTCTCCGTCTGGCAAATCTTGGACGCCAAAAAGAATTTGGCTTCTTTCCTTATTGTTCCTCGAGGGTAAGCAACTGTGCTGTGTACCATGGTTATGATGCTCTAGTCCAGTTTTACTAAGTTTGGAAGACATTCAGCGGCCTACTTTCATATAGGTCGAAACAGCTGAAAGAAGACTACTCTTGCGAGTGGAAAGGTCATTCTCAACAAGAGAGTGAGGTCCACTCCAGAAGGACCTTTTCTTATCATTGAACAGGGTGCCGCATAACTCAAAAAGCCTGGGATTTTCCATATACCGTAGTCTCTCGTACATTTGAGCTCTTTCCCTTTTATCCAGCAACTCCTGCAAGGAACACATCATACCCGCAAATTCAACTAGTATCATTTACACCGAGCATTTACATCAACCAATCTACGACATTGGAAAGCTGGTTGGTACTAGACCTCAAGATTATTAAGGGTTCAAAAAAATTACCACAAATTAAGGACATTCATACTTTGATTCAGAAGCACATCATAAATAATAAGTAATCAAGTTCGTTTGAGCACATGTATTAGTTTAAGAAAAGTCTGTTACCTTGGTCATAGCATCACTCACACGATGTGTAGGTGTTTCTTCCCCCCCATCCAGGTTTCGTCCACTATTTTGTGCACGATTCTCATCTCTGGATCTCCGATCCAACTCGGCCAGCTCCGAAACTTTGCCGTCATCCACGGACTCATTATGTTTCTCATCGCCAAGCTTTTCTAAACTTCGTGTATGCCCATCTGCATTCCACCCTGTTGAATTTTCCATATTCTTTGAAGTATATTCATCAGCAGGACTTCCCATGGATGAAGGTTCCTTCAAAACAGAATATTACATTAAAATGATGAGCAAGCAAGGTATATACAGCCATCTTTAATCATTCCTACAGAATCACTAAAATATTTGAGCAAGACAAGCCTAAGAACATAAACGCCAAATATATACAAGTTCAGCAGAGTGCAGACTAGATAACAAAGTTGTCCGTATGCACTAGTGTCAATCCGTAGAAACATCATCATTATCACAAGTGTTAGAAACGCCCTAAATTCATCAGTCATACCTCCCCATTTTACAAGAGCAAGGACAACTTCCAGGAACAAATGGATTTATCTATCGTTCATCAAACTCATTTGCCAATATCCGTGGCTTACCCACTTTTTAAGCAAATGAAAATTTGAAGTTGTTTCACACGATGAAAATCTCAAAAATTTAATGAAACCGAAGGATGATGAATAAGACTTTGATATTCAAGAGAACCTTCTTCAGATGCACCAAATTGCTTGAGTTAGGATGTGGTTCGAGCAACCAAATAGTAAGAGATGTTCTCCAGCATACTGAATTCTGGCAGCTCAGCCACATATTTGTACACATTAAACAAAAAAAACAATTGATCAAGGTAAATGATGTACCTGTGGTTTACCATCTTCATCCATGTAATCATCACTGGTTTCAAACTGTTCCCCCAATGCTCTAGCACTCTCCTCACGCTCCTGTCTTCGACGCATCATAACACATATAGCACATAAACACCCATCCTTGTGCTTTTTGAGACTGAAAAATGATCATTCAACTAGTGATTCCAAGTATGCAATTCAATTGGGTAGACATTAAATTCTAAACAAGATAACGCAGTAACATACCCGTGGTGCTTTTTTGCAGTAGGCGTTGACGCTCCATCCGAGGAAGGTGGCATATCCTTCCCAGGACCTGCGTCACTGCCTGCAAAAGAGAGACAAACGAGTCAAAAAGACAGTAAATACAGCTTACAGTGAGTAGAGATGTCTGAAATGAGATTTCAATTCGCAAGCACACAAAGAAAATGCAATTAATACTTACTATTGTTTCCGGATGAGTGATCACAGTATAGACCGGCTGCTGTCCAATATTTCATGAAGTTCTTCTTGACCCTTTTCATCAGCTCCATAATATAATCCCCCTTATTATTGTACTTAAAGCAATTATCCCATATATACTGCACATCTTTATAGACATCCTCAGAGTTCATGTACTTGGCGCCACTTTCAAGATTACTACATATGGTGCCGAAGTCCATTGGGGTGTCAATGACGTCAAAATAGTCCTGATTGTATAAACGTGGCAATACATTTATGTCAGTCAAATCACGGAAAAGAAAACAAAAAATGAGAGTAGTCATAAAAAAGACTTTAGAGTACATTAAATCCTCAACAGCAAATTAACAGTAACCCATCAAGAATCTTGGAAGAATTGCTTGAGAAACCAGAACATGCATCCAATCTACAGATTAATGCAAAACATGGAGGCAAAACTGCATGCGCAGAAGTACATGGATAATTAGAGGTATTCCACCAATAAAACAATACCACAATCAGGACATCTAACACTTATACGAAGAAGCCAATCTCAAGGTTTAAATTTTCATTACAAACCACTTAAACATATTATGGCAACAAAAAGTCCATCAAGCAGAATAAGCTTACTGGTATTCCAAGAGCAATAGGATCAACAGGAACATTGAAGGGCTCAGCTGCATCCATCTTCATAACTTTTTTTATTACCTATCAAATTACAAGATAAAAAAACCTTATGAGGCCTGAAACTCAAAGTGATGCATCTCAAAACTCTTGACCATGCATATGTACCTCTAAAGAAGCATCTAATTGTTGTTTGTCAAATTGTCGATCCCGGCTTGGCAACTCAGGATCTTTCTGCTGTTTCGTCTCTTCCTTGTTTATTTCAACATTATTGCATGGGCTTATACTTGATGAAGTAGGATCCCTTGATGATTTCAGTTTTATGCCACTCGATTTCTTAGACGAATTACTCGAAACGCCAACATTAGATTCAGGCAGCGAGTTGTCACTGTCCTCATTTTTTCCAATAGTAGCTTCCTGCTTTTCTAATTCCACTTGCTGATTACTCTTGTCAGCATCACTTTGTGTGGGTGCATTTGATGAAGTGCGCTGAGAGTCTAATGCTTTTGAATTTTTGAGTTTCACTTTAACACGACTATAAACTAATCTCCCAGCAGTGTCATCAATTGGGCGGACAGGATTAACACTTTCCTGTTTTTCAGCTGGAACAATTGAGCTCTCCGGTGGGTCAGCTGCTGCTGGAGATGGAGACCCAGCCTCGGCTCCAGATTCACCTTCAGCATTGTCAGAAAGATCTACCAAAGGAGTTTCCCCTTCATTTGAGGGAATCCCGTCGTCAATCACCTCATTATCTTTGACAGTTTTAGGCTTCTTGGCTGGGCCTTTCTTGCCACCCTTGCGCCTGCGCTTCATTTTCTACTCTACAAGCTAAAATTTGCAGGACAAGTAAAAAATGCAGTGGGACAATCTGCTCTGTTTTGGAGCTGCTCCGGTTAGAATGAACTATATAGCCTGCAATTAACATAACCATCATTACCAATTGTAGATGAAACTAAATATAACCTATTATCAATGTATTAATAGTCAACAGCGATGAAAACATGAAAGAGCATGAGCATGTATGAATTATCTTGGACACAAGACACATTTAGGAAAAGACCAGAAGCATGAGCACCTAAAATTGAGGATAATGATGGAATTGATGTAATATGACTCTTCTTTAACATTCATGTCAGATTCTGCCAGAGGCTTCTATTGGGTCACAGCCGACCTAGTCGCTGCTTACGACTGGAGCCTGGGTGATGCAATTACAAGCATGCCAATGCAGCAAGAACACTTCCCAAAATGAAAATAAGCACTCTTGTAGACATCCCAAATGTCAAAGGGCGGAAGAATCTCAACATCATATATGTAACAAATTCCCATCAAATTCAACATTCTAGCAAATCCAAACCACCATCTACAGTTAATCATTGGACCAGCTCCTAAGCTCAAATCAAAACTTTGCTTTGCAAAAACCAAACCCTTTCCTCCCAAATTCGTCTTCATTAATGAGAGCTATCAACAATTCTAGGTAATTGCTTTCATCCAAATAGTTTCAAACCGCAACTTTAGACATGCCAAAAGTTAAGATCTTTTTAGAAACTGATCATGCAGTATTCAAGTTCATTGCAAGATTTCTCAAAATCCAAGATTAAAAGGCAAACAAAACCGTGCCCTTAAGTTTCTTCACCAACTTCAATATCGACCCATACCACATCCCAACTCATTCTTCTACATACAATAGCATATAAACATATGAAAATATAGACAAATTCATCCCATGGAAACGCAATTACAAGAAATTTCAACAATCCTACAGCTAAAGCTTCAACAAAGTAAAGCCCTAAATTCAACAATCCGTAGTGGAAAAGTGATTTTAGTCGGGAAGATACGCCAAAAGAAAGCAAAAGAAGCATGCTTTCTTCCATATTGCTACTCGAAACACCAATTCAAGAACGATATATTCCAGAATTTAAAAACATAACTGTCTCATCGCAATTAAGCTAAGACCAGAAATTGGGCCGCAGAAACAAAAAAAAGAAAGCTTGACAGTAAGAAGAACACCGAAATTGGAGTAGAGGTTACCTTCGGCGAATCCTTTTTCTGCTGGTTTGCGGGTAAAGAATCGGAGCCCCGTGAGATTAAGCGGGAGCTTCAAAATCAAAACGACCCCCTGTGATTAATTTCTCCTTCTTTATTTTTGTTTTGTTTTTTTTTTATTCTTTTAAGTTCGTTTACTCTTTTGCTCTTTACCGCCTGTAGGCTATTTGTTGCCCTTACAAATGTCTCGTGTCGTTTTTGACTTCGTTGTGCTGATTATTACTGTATACAAGCTCCCATCATTTGGGGGAAAAAATTGCCTTTTTGGACCTTAATCTTTTGCAAATTAGGATGATCACGGTTCAACCGTTTAAAGTTGAGGCTCTTTTCAAAAAATAATAATAATAATAATAATTGTTTCCAAATGGACAGTGATAAAATTGATATATTATCTATCCGGTGCTCAAAGTCATTGTTCCGACTAATCCGGATTCGAACCGCACAGGTTCTTTTTTGAGAAGCAAAACTCTCTCCACAAGTATTTTCGACAGTGATAAAAAAAAAATTCCCATTTAAATGCAGATTTTGAAATTGTTTTGAAAAAATAAAAATGCGTGAGGAAAATACAACAACATGTGAAAAATACCGTCCACTTGGACATCCACTTCGACTTGCCTAAGTCAAAGACAAATTTGCAGGTTTAGATTCGTCAAAATTGCTCTACTTGATGGAGTAGAGAGACATAGTTATATATATATGGAATGACTACAGTTCAGTCGACTGTATGGTCCAGTCAGCTTTAATAATTGTTGGATCATTAAAATTAATATTAACTATTAGATTATAATGAGGTATTCTAAAGTCAGAATACACCTAACTACACCTGATAATTTAATTACAACTAAAACCTATGCAACCCATTGCATTACCTAAAGCGGAAAAACAAATTATTTGATTAAAAAAAAAATTCTTTGCTCGTTCGTGCTCTCTTAATCTTAAAGCGTTTATCACATTAAAAACTGTTCAATATATCAGTCAAAGCCAATAAACGAGCAGAACGGCCATCTGCAGCTTTAGCATGTTTTATTGTTTAGTTCAATGAATGCTCGAGTTGTCACCATGGCTGAGTCGAGAGCATAAAGGTCGAGAGGTCACCGATGAACAGCAGCGGCAAGCTGTAATTGCTAATGATGTTGCTGCCTGCTAAAAAAATTGATATGAATTGGCAAGTCAACCATGAATGTGGTTTTGCTAAGATGTTGTACACCCCATAACTAAATTTTGATGTGTCAAATTTTTATTGAATAGCCTTAAACTAGATGATTCAGTAAGACTAGACCATAAAATTTTTCATATATATATATTGTATATAATATGGATTATATATGTTGGGACGCAGGGATTACTCCTTGACACGCGCAGTTAGTTGTTCGGCTACAGCCTTTGGCAGATTTAAATCACAGCAAGGGAAGGAGGGAAAGAGGGACAAAAAAAGGAGGGTACACTTCTGTTTTAAGTACAACAATCCATTTCACATTCCCTGGAATACTGTAATGGCAGAATTGATATCACATATGAGGTATTCCTTACAATTATATATACTTTTTCTGGAAATATATATATACTGAATTACAATAATAAATCTGAATCAGTCTGAATCCTTTGACGTTGTAAATCTAAATGTTTCCTAGCCGACTTGAGCGTCTCAATGATGTAGACTGCACTTGTTGCTCTGATGAACATCCGCCTGTACCAGAACCATCATTAACCTAACCACATTAAAAAAAATAAAATAAAAAAAAATTTAGTGGCAGCTAAGAAGATCCTAATTTGCGAATCTACAGTTTCCAGACACGATAACCTGCTGGCTCTCAAGAATATAGAACTCAGAAACCACAAAATGAAGAGGTTTGAGGTTAGACCTACTTGAGATGGCACATTATCATCTTTAGAGGTTTTTTGCATGGAAGCCATCATTGACATCATTGTGGCCATCTGTTGCGCCATCTGTGCACAAGTCTGCTCCATTGCCACCAATCTTTCTTTCATTTGACATACCTCAGAATTTGCCTCGGCCACCATTTTCATGGCCTCGGCCTTGGAAGGACCTCCTCCACCAAATTCAGAGGAAGATGGAGCCAGTCCTTCACAACGAATTCGGCCACGAGGATCTCGACCGATGACTTGAGAGAACACATCATCTCCAGAACCGCTATTTTGGCCGGTGTCATTCTGCTGATTTGCGATTTCACGAAGCTGTGTCTGTAAAACACATCAAGAGATTAAGCAATCAAAGAAAATCCAGCTATTATAAATTTTGGGGAAAAAAATTTAAAAATAATAGTAATATTAGAGTGCCCATCCATACAATCACTGCCGAGGATGCTTCATTCACAGGATTCCCATCCTTGCGTGTGCGAGTCAAGATGAATAGTTCTGCACGCGATGGAGCCTTCCCATCTGGTCTGTTAGCTCTCTGTGTGTAGACATAAAAGCTCATCCGTATCATCTCTCCATATCATACTTAAGGGCTGTAAAGGGTAAAAGAAAAATGACTACACTATATGCCTGTATTGGGAAGAATCAATTACCTGCTCTTCACGTATTCTAGCAAAGCTCTTTGTTCCAGTAATGTGGCCAAACTTCTGCTTGGCACGATTAGCCTTGTTCCGAGCACTGCGTTTCTTTATTGTGGCAAAGATTGTAAAATTTCAAATAATGACATTGAAGCATATCAAATAAAAATATTCGACCAAAATTATCTTTTCACATGAAATTCACTCGAATATGCAAGGAAATACCTCTGCCAGCTCGGAACTCCAATGGGAAACAAGGTATGCCCATTGATCTGGAAGAACTCTCTCATCACGGTCAGCTAGTCTCTCTTCATCAGTTGCATGAGTGATGTAATGTGCAGTCTTTAACTTTGATTTCCAGTCTTTCCACTTCTTGCTGAGGGATTTGGTGACCCATCGTTTACTGTTTGGATCAATTTCAAACCTCGCCTGTATCATAGATCACACAATTAATAGATATCAAAAGAGGCAAAGATGAGAAACAGCCCCAAGTACCTGAACTTCCTGCCACATGTTCTCCTTCTTCTCCTCTGGCATGGCTCTCCAGTCAACAAACGTAAGCGGTGCCATGTGCCCATTCCTTGCTAAAGTACCAAGAAAGCTGATCAGTTTTGGTGCGTCAACACCGACTGGTTGTCCCAGCTCATTAGTGGTAATAGGTATAGGTTTCCCTTTATTCAAAAACTTGAGGCACCTTGTGGGCCCTCGCCCTCTAGTCTTCTTCAACACTCTGGTGGAATCTATTTGGAAAAAATGAATAAGTCAATAAGCAAGATTCACTTCTTGTATGACAGAAGTCAGCAAAGCAAACATATTAATTGCGAACCTGCAATATGTGCCTCACAACTCTCGCCCTGTGGCACAGACGATGATGGTATGGCTGCAGTTGCTTGACGTGGATTCTCATGTTCGATGGGCTGATTTGGATGTTCTAGTGATGGTGATTGAGATTCATTTGGACCCACTGGACATTCTTCTTGATCACTGCTGTTAACAGTAGATGGCGATCCTGAGTGAACCGGCCGGAAATTTGCAGGTCTAGCAGTAGATTCCGCAGGTGCTGGCACATAGGGTTGCTCTTCAGAAAAGAGACGTAAATGTCAAAATTGTAATGAATAGAAGTATTACAATGAAGTACTGAACAAACAGCTTGTTGAATCATGCGCAACAAGAGATTCAAACCGATACAAAATTCGAGGCAATTGACTAATCAAGGATTAGAAGACATATGTAGACATCCCTTTGACAGAAGCTAATATGCCTTGAAAGAATGTGCAATTATTTTGTAACTAGGGTATCCTAAGTTGAAAATATTTCGATGTGGAAACTGCATACCAGCATGATTAGTATTTTCCATGTTCTGTGGCTGGTGAGTTTCTGGGAGACCTACATCGAACTGACCCTGCTCCTGCAGCCGATTAGAGTGGCTGTGTAACATTGTGGATTGCTGCACTTCCCTTTGGACATTCTGAAATTGCTGCTGGTGGATAGTGTGACCAGTAGGAGAAGCAGTTGGATATGCAAACCTACTTCTGGTATGTCTTACAGCAGGTTCCATAGGAGAGTGCCAATGTGGATTGCCTTCAAATAGGACAAATTAACACGTGAATTTTAGTACAAAAGCATTTCATATAAATAAACTTATGAGACTGCTAAATTACTAAATGCAACAGAACTGCAAAACGCAGTTCTATAGGATTAGGTTTCTACCACCATGAGAACTTTATTTAATAAAATTGATAAGCTGACAGCCACACTAAAGATTTATGACTTTTAGATCAGTGGGACGAAAACATAAGCAATCCCCACTTAGAGAATAATAGGAAAAAAAACAATTTTAAAGTAATGATAAACACTCCTTGAAACAAATAAAAGCCAGCGTGGGGGGATAAAGGTTAGTTCCTTCGTGGTTTTGAAAAATTCTCATCAGGTACCTTAAACACCCAAACGAAGAATGACAATGATTTCAAAAAAGAGATACAATTATCTCTAAACGTGTACATGAAATGTGTCTTTTCAGCGGACCAGCTACTGGGTCTAGAGGGAGCAAACTTGAGAGGCAAATTAAAGACACAGAAGAAAATAGACTAAAAACACAGAAGAAAATACCTTTTTCGACATTTTCTCTGGCATCAAGTTCAGTATTCAGCATCTCCCTTAAGTTGGAAGGGTGGTCACAGGATCTGGTAGGTGGTTGATATTGATGTCTACATCTCGACAAAGATTGATGCTCATGATAGTGGCAAGAGCACGTCTCATAGTTATTGTGGTTGTTAACGCTACTAACCCTTGGAACGGAAGTGCAAGCATCCTCACAGTTTTCGCAAGCTGGGGATGATGAGACTCCTTGATATGGTAAATGAAAATGGCCTTGACAGAAAACAAATGCAAAAGAATCACTAAATTAACAAACTCCAGAATGGCAGATCACAGCCGTTCTTATCCATTAACTTTACCTAAAAGTATATAAGCATTGCGTGCAAATTAAAGGTGGAAAAGACAAATTCAAAAAATAAAAAACACTGGCAATATTGTAACAGAAAATACACAGAACATAACTTGCAATCATATCGCAGATGTATAAAATGATTGATTTTTCTTTGGTAATATCAACTATGAAACTTCATACCAGTTATACTCCGTTTTTATACCTTAGAGTCATTCACGGGAAAAATCTGATTTCAAAGACGAAGTAAAGAAAAACTTTAGCTGAACAGGATTGTTTATCAGGTTGCCCATGGAATAACACATAGATCACAACTCACAATCAAACATGGAAAGAGAGGAGGTATCATGAAATGGATGTGATCTCCCATTATGTGCTTGAGAATTTAGTGATCTGGTCTAGAGATAGTTGTAATATTAGGTCTAAACACCCATGGTGAGACACTAATAACTTTTTTGCTTTATCTCAGGTTCATATTCTTCAGAGACACAAATCAAATGTAAACCTAAGTATCCAAGGGACAAGGGTAGTTCCCGTCAATTAGTTTAAACTCTCGAAACAAGATAAGAAAAAAAATTTTGACCCAACCAAAAAAAAAAAGATAAGAAAAATTTTCCCACATATATTAATCACTGAAAATGCCAGAAGCAGCCTCAATTGTCCTATTACAAATACAAAAACCACTTGCTTGGAACCTTACGATGGGTACAAATTAATAGACAAACATTAGGCCAACCTGCACTTTCAGTGTTTGGGGCAGTGGGTTTGGTTGAATAATGATGATGGACAGACCTTCGTTGATATTGGGAAGGTCTGTCATTCAGATGGTATTTTGAACCACAGCTGGTTGAGAGCTGATGGGAGATTTCTTTCTGAGGCCTACTCTCATCTTGCAGTTGCCTGTTTATTCCACTACTTCGACCTCCTTGATGATAATGTGCATGTACATTGTGTCCTTTTGTAGACGCAGAAATTTTGCATATAAGCGACGTTAATTAGTGACAGCAGCTGAAACAACCCCGAGATTGAAAGAAAGACACACTTCATGACTCCAAAGACAAATCTCATCTAGGACATAATTAAATAACATGTGTTGAAGATGCGAAGGCGGATTCACCATAGAAGAAAAGGCCGATAGAAGAAATCTGTCTCTGAACTAGGAATTCAACACAGTGCAGCTCCTAGTGGAAAAAACAAGGAGGAGAAAACAAAGTGCACGAAAGAATCAAATCAAACTTCTTGATAGGAAGCTTTCTTAATAGACATGAGAGTTGGTCGGGGGTCACAATACCATCAAAAGAAACTTTCTGGAATATTAAAATAGAATTTATCCTCAAATCATCGATGATGTGATAAAGACAGAAACCAAAAGAGGACAGTGATATGGACTCTAATGGTGTCCCTACCTAAGGAGTGATACCAAAAGCAATAGCATTGCATTTAAACAAAGCAGAGATTACCTGCAGTAGCAAGATGACCACTGCACTGGGGATGAAAAGACTGAAACTCTGAAAACTGCCTTTCACCTTGGTTCTGAGGGTGCAAAAATTTGGATTGCGTGAGGCTGATGCATGGAGTTTCATGTTGCTGCATTTGGCAAAGACTGGTAAAGTCCTGTTTTTCTTGGAGGATGGAATTGGAGATCTTAGCCCCTGACTGAAACACATTCCGATCATTGTTTTTTCTTGTACAACATTCAGTAGCATCTTGAAGATTCTTTCCTAAACGCATTTCATGAATCAAATAATGTATTAATAAGCCAAGATATAAGCAAATTGAATAACCAAACTGCAAAAGAGTACAAAACGTATGAGATCATCCTCAAACATACTTTCTTTCATCCTTCCTTCCCATAGTTAAACAGTTTGAGCCGACATAAGGAACAGATATTTTAATCAAAGCATCAAACCCAATTAGCAGAAGAAATCAGACATGCAGAAGCACTAAGATTTCCTGTGCACAAGAATTAGAACCATACAAAACCAACCAAAAAGAGTTTGTCATTCATTGGACGGAAACTCTTATCTGGAGAGGTAATGTAGAATCACAAAAACTACAATGAATTTGTAAAATAACAGAGCCCCATACAGGGGCATCACGGTGAAGTTCAAGTATTAAAAAGTAGAAACAAAGACAAAGAAATACTCTGCTTTAATGTAATCCAGTTAGGTCTTTTGAGGGCATGCACAAATTTGTTACAAGCTTCAATTTGTTATACTGAATCAATAAAATATAGGGCAGAGTTTCAAACCCATACCATGATCAACTTCTTCTCCTGGACTAAATAAGCCAGCTGCATTCCACTGCTTCATAAAGTTAGAGCTCACACGCTGCATGAGATCCAGTATGTAATCACCTTCCTTGTGGTATTTGGAGCAATTATCAAAAATTAACTGCACGTCCTTGAATACTTCCTTCGAATTTCTGTACTTTCCACCCCATTCTAAATTGTTGCATATGGTGCCAAAGTCCATAGGGGTATCAATAACATCAAGATAATCCTGCACCCAGCCACACACGCCGAAAAGAAAAAGAATAAGAAAAAAGTTAAGGTCAAAATTCTAAAAGTGAATTGACCAGCAATGGAGTGTAAACACTAAAAGAAATTAGAAATCAGATAGATAGAACAAAACGTTAATGCGGGAAAGGTTCAAATAAAATTACTGAAAAAAAAAAAGAGTTACTATCTAAAGTAACATTAAAAGAAGAAGAGCAAGGAGAAGACATCCTCAACAACCATGACGTTTAGCTATCACAAGCAAAGAGATCCTAGTAGTATGCAAGGTCAAAGATCAGAGAGTTAAAAAGGATGCACTAAAAATTAGACACATTCAAAGGCTCCAACACACAATTTATCATCACATCAATGATCAGCAAGGGAAATGCAGGAGATTCAGTTGCACGCAATAACTCAATTTGGCTAAAGACTTACAGGAATTCCAAGTGCTACAGGGTTCACGGGAATATTAAAGGGCTTAGCAGCATCCATCTTCATAACATTCAAAATCACCTGAGATAGAATAAATGTTTATGACTCAAAACTACACAGATTTCCACAATACTCAACCTAAGAGAAAATCAGTCAGAAGCTACCAGCAAATATCTCGTTCACTACATACCGAGAGTGCGGCATTCAACTCTTGCTCATTGTTTACAGGATCCAAATGACATACACCACGTTCCCTTCCAAGTATTTTGTCGCCATGCACTGGTAATGATTTATTGGTAAGCTCAACATTTGAGGAACCAACAGTTCTTGACAGTTTAGCAGCAAAGTTAGCAACATTCTTGAATATATTACTAGTGGGGATTGAATCGCCAGCATCCAAGTTCCCAAGAGAACCCTCTTCCTCTCGTGCTGTATGTAGACGATGCATATTGGCAGCAGCATGTGCTGTTTCAGCTTCGACTCTGAAGTCGACCCCATCATTTCCATCACACTGAGAGTGGTCTTCAGCTATCTGTGGTTTCTTAAGTGGCTTGCGCTTAGCATACCCACGTTTGCGCTTCATCTTACTGTGAACCGAACAGTCTGGAGGGAAAAGGCTTCCGAAAGCAACAAAGTATGCTGACCACTTGAATTCACATCAGGTGATACTGACAAGAGCATTCAGCAAACAGATTCATCTGCTAAAAAGAATACCTTGGACTAAGCATCATGTTGAAACTTAAAATAACAAACAAACTATGAACTTCAAACCACAGAAAAATGAAAAACCAACTTCAAAGTAAGATGTGAACAAAATGACCATGAAAGGTGACAATACTGCTATAAAATCAAATTAATGTTGCCCTCAGTCAGCATAAAATGTGCGAATACAACATAGGTACGGTACAAAATAAAACTTGGAAATACATGGGTCATACACAATATAACCTTACAATATGAAAAGAGAAGGGAGAAATAATTCCATCAGTCATTATCCAATATAAGATAATAAGTCAAAAATCAACATAAGCATAGAGAAAAAATAGTCATACTCAAAGCAAAGACTTCAGAATGGTGTACACTTATACTTTACTTAAATTAATAAAATGAAAAAAAAGAGACACATTCAGGTAAAGTACTAACAAAATTTCGCTCATCCAAAAAGCACGATATGCACAAACCCTGAAAGTAAGATCTCAAAGATAAGTTGATAAAAGCAAAACAAAATTTTGAGCAAAACCCATCAGCAGCATGATCAGAGGCAACATAAACTCAGAGACTAACTCAGAACAGTGATGAAAAGAACACAAATTTGAAAAGGACAATGCAACAGAAAATTAGGGATTGCCTAGACTTTAGAGAGAAATAAGGTCATGCAAAGAGCAAAAGAACAATGTACCTACATGCACGAAGCCCTGAATTGTCTTATTCACATGGGTACGTCAAGTCATAAATCCCCAATAGGATAGAGCAACAGTCCAAATTGAACAACTGCACACAAGGGAACTTTCCGTCAAACTAAAATGTTAATAAACAAGAAAAAGCCATGAACAAAAAAAAAAAAAAAAGCTGATTAATCAAGTCTAACACACAACATGCAAAAAGAAAAGCCCCTCAAAAATCCAGCATTGAACCACAGCAATTAGCAAAATACAAATTACTTCATAATTCAGGGATGCAACATTTTCTTGAGACTTCAGCATAAACTTAGCCAAGAAACTGATAGTTTCAGAAAAAAAAATTCAAGGTTAAAACAATCATATAAAAGAATTGATTTGATCAACATACCAAAGAGCTGACAAATTATACATTCGAAGGACCAAAAGTTAAAAAAAAACTTCAAGAAATTCCACATGCAGAAGCCCTAAATGAAGTTCCAACTTTGCACAATGTCAGAATCAAAAATTCAGAAATGAAAATTTTTTCATTAAAAAGAAAATTTCATGTGAAGAGTATCACATCAAAGAAAATGATCAACACGGTTGCCGATTAAAGCGGTGGAGAATTACATAATGAATGAAAGATCAAATCATTTTATGAATTGGTTATAGACATATATATATATATATAATATAAAATGTCAAACGGAGCATACATTGAAGCAACAAAAATCCGCAAACCAGAGAAGGAATCAAGAGCTAAGAAGTATGGGAATAGAAGGGCAACAGGATCAAAGAGAAGAGAAATCAACTGTAAAGTGAATATGAGCTAAAATTAGTTCGGTCACCTACTGTGTGAGTGTGTGTACGGTTATGTCCGACTGGGTTTTGTTAATGCAGAAATGCAAATCCAAAGTGGAGAGAGAGAGAGGGGAAGAAGAAGACGGGGTAAATTTTCGGTTGAGGTGACGTGGCAAGGTGGGGACAGTCTCGCGGTTACTTCATTATCTTTTGCTATGCTGGGTACTGTTGGGCTTACTTGAATTGAAAGAGACTGGCTCGCCTTGGGCTTTCCTCACAGGCCTGATTGAAATTGGGCTAGTTTAAAAAACGTTTATCTTTGCTGGATTTTTCTCCATTATTGTAATGATTATGGAATTCTAGATTGAGGGTGTATGAATAAGTAATTGTATGTGTAGAAACCCATACGCCGAAGTTAAATAATTACGGGTCGTGGACAATGGAATTAAAATATGCATTTTCTGATTATTATTTGGAGAAAACTTTTATATGCATTTTGTGAGGTGTCTGATTTTTTTTTTTTTAATTTTTTGGATTACAATAGAAGAGATGTATACCTAATACCTTGCAGCTAAGTTGCTACTCAATAATCGTGTTCTTGTTTAGGACTTGACACACTTACATGACGTAATCCGTGTTTCTCACCCCCCTCCATAATTATATCAAAATTATTATGGGATGGAAGAAATAAATTATGCACGCACGGTACACAATTGTAACAAAAATCAAACACTTATATGGTGCGTTTATTTTCTATTGCGGGAATCAAAAAAAAAAAAAAAGAGTTGTAGAATAATTCACCATTCATCAACATAAAAACATGAAACGAAATGTTGAACAACTAACCACTGTTTTTGTATTCCTAGTCAAAACAACAAAAGAAAATGATTGATGATGATTTAACTAACTCCCTGGCGTGACAGGGGTAACCGAATCCATGTCTTCTGGTCGGCAAAACCATAAACAACAAGTTGCAAAGCACTCATATCCCAATCGGAACAATGTCCAGGACTTCTTGAGAACTTGATGATCCCGCCGGGGATAAAAACACCCAACCACGTTTTTATCCCTCCAAGCCACCACCGCAAACACCAACCCGGACAAGAGCGCGTGACCCCTGTCGATGAAACCCAACCGGTATTTCTTCAGGTCAGGAACTGGCAACGGCGGCGCCCCTTGAATCAAACAGCCACATTCCGGTGGACGTGGCAAACCGGAGTTAGAAACTGGAAGGCTAAGAGGGTTCCGGTTGGCATGAGGTTGGCTAAGTTGGCCGTCACAGACAAGACTTGTGATAATGCTCGCTGCGGCGGCGTCGAGGAGGATGAGGACCGCCGAGGTGTTGGTTGTGGTTTTGGAGATTCCTGTGCATTTTCGTCGGAGTCAACTGCCGGATTTGCTAGACTTGCTCGGGTTCGGAGAGACATGTTTTGTTCAAAAAAAGTTTGGAAATGAGTTGTTTGATGAGAGCTGAAAACTAGTGAAAGAATATGTTGAATTTGATATGTTGTTGTTTCGCTAGAGAATGGACATCATTGATCACGTGTGTATATATACAAATTTTAATCTATGAAATTATTGTTAAGTTTACATGTTCACTTTTAGTTTAATTTACACTAAATATTAAACTCCAAACTGGACGATAATTTCGGAATCGAGGAAATAAGAATCTTAGAGTAGTTAGATTGAATGATTAATCAATATTGGTTCGTTCTTACGTTGTGGTACTGATCAGGAAGTCAATCTTTCCGCGCGCGGAACTATCCATCTCTCTGTTCTCCATTTTGGTTAGGTACTAATTTTAATTCTCATCCGTCATACATATATTAATTATGGTTCCTTATTAAAACTGGCGATAAAGATTTGTTAAACAGCATTTTTGGGGGTGGTTAGCTAAACGAAAATGAGATAAAAACAGACTAAATTAGGTAACATGAGAACTACTTGTCTTTGGTCTTCCGCTTTTGGTTGATCGGGGAATGCTGAGAAACACGGATTTCACTTTTCTTCTCTCATCGAATCGATTTTCTATGGATTGTCCCAAACATCAGAAGGTTTCCATGACGAGTTGTTTTACAAGTTTAAAAAACTCAAACGATGCCAACACATAATATGTAGTTCGCTTCCGCCCATGGATTGGCGTTACATATTTTCATTTCATTGACTTGTAAACTTTCGCAATCCGTGAACCAGATGAAGATTGACTTTACACGCTTGGAAAGTTGATTGAAACAAGCAAGTGATCTCCTGCTTAAATTAACTAACGCATAAATATAACGTCAACCCAAGCCAAAGCAAATCCGCTATTGCGCACCTAACAGTTCTCCTTTTAATTCCCCACATCGTTGAAGTATTAAAAATAAAAATAAATAAACTCCAAAGCCATATATATATAAGACCCACACTTCCTATTCCGCATGATCATATCCAACAAACCTCATTTTGTATCAACCAATTAGTAAGCAAATTTTTTAATCATCTCAGTTGTTTTCCTTTCCCAAATTAAAGTACTCAAAATTCTCTTGAGCCTCGTAAAGAAAATGTCTCTCAGGGAAAGACGAGTAACTTCAAATCCTGACTCTAACAACACCCCTGAATCATCTGAAACCTTAATACCTTCAAAAACTCCCTCAAACGTTTCACCATCTTTTTACCAACGTGCATTGCAAACCACAGCACACTTATCCAACCTCCTTCCTACAGGTACCCTTTTAGCCTTTCAGCTCCTCACACCAATCGCCACCAACAACGGATCATGCGACGCCGTGACCCGATCCATGACCTCCATCATCCTCATCGTACTTGGTCTTTCTTGCTTTCTCGCTTGTTTCACTGATAGCTTCAAAGCGACGGATGGACAGGTCTACTACGGTTTTGCGACCCGGAAAGGGCTGTTTGTGTTTGATTATCCCGCGGCTTCGGCTTCAGGTCTGCCTGGGGATCTAAGCAAGTACAGGCTGAACTTCATAGATGTGATTCATGCGGTTCTTTCGGTGCTTGTGTTTGTGGCTGTAGCTTTAAGGGACAAAAATGTTGTTGGTTGCTTTTATCCGGCGCCTGAGAAGGAGACTCAGGAGGTATTGGATATTGTTCCTGTTAGTATTGGTCTCATCTGCAGCTTGCTTTTTATGATCTTTCCTACTAGACGCCACGGTATAGGTTTTCCTGTTACCTCTGATTAGATGATTGTGTTTTATCTTCATACCTTTAGTAATTGTAAAGCAGACGACATCTAATCTGCTAATTCAACTGTTTTTCTATGATACGAACGATAGGTGACAATCAAATCGTATTTGATATATTTACAGGTTGACGTTCATCAAAATTGTATTAATTTTATGTTTGTATCAAATTCGTGTTACACACAAGATTAACAATCATGTCTACTACTATCATCATAAACAAAATGTTCACGCAGTCAACTTTGTTCCAAAATAAAAAAAATTATAATTAAAAAGGAAGAAAATATTAACTAGTAACTAGTAATTGGAATAAAATGATTAATTCGTTTCAATACAGAGAGACTTTGGATAGATAACTTTGACGAACGCTACAACCTGAACATATGGCGTGCAAGCAAGTGGTCTGGCAGCTGCATATTCTGGATATATTCTGCCGCGGGCATTAGATCAGCAAAGCAAGTACCAGTCACCACGTCATAAGAACAAGACCAAAACTTGTAATACATCTATTGCCATTCCTTCACGGCAAAGATCTTCACAATAATCCTAGTCATTTAGATCACAAATAAAAAATAGGTCTACTGTAGAATCCATTAAATAGAACGCGGCAAATACAGAATCTTAATAATGCATTACCAAATCAAAAAGCTTAATTTTGCAGGACTACAAACTTCAGATATAATCTTTGGCAAGTTGTATGTGAGAATATAAGGATCAAATTAATAAACACAAAAAATAAAGCTAAAAAGATCATGACTGCTCTTGATTTGCCTCGCTTTGCTCACTACTTGTGGGCTGAGGAGCTCCAGCCTGGTGACTCAGGTTTGCTGACCCTTCTGGTTCCTTTGGCTCAGATGATGGCTGGTTGCTGCTGCTGGGCGGTGGCGCCGTTTGAGATTGAGGAGGATGTTGCTGATCCATCCCAGCAGGTGGCCTCTGCTGATAGGCAGATTGGTCGGGCATTCTTGGTTGATAAGGAGGTAGGTGCTGATTACCAGGGGGTGGTGGAGCCATAGAGGACTGATATGGAGGATATTGATGATAAGGTTGCTGGGGAGGTGGCATATACCCGTATGGTGGAGGAGGATAGTAAGGCTGATAATATTGACCTTGAGAAGGAGGTCGTGGCATGGGTGGATGAGAATAATGTTGCCCGACTCCTTTGTTATCACCTGATACTGATGGTCCACTAGAAGACCCCTCTTGAGATGGAACAAGGGCACCCATTCTCTGAGGATCCATCGAAGGATAATATGCCCTATCATGTTGCGGCAAGGGAGGAATATTAAAGTAAGGCATTGCCTGGGGTTGGTCCTGCGTGCCAGGTGGCTGAAGAGGCAGGTTCTGCTGCTGTGATATAACAGACCTCGGCAACAGTCCACTATGAGCCACCTGCTGCCTTGCTTCATCCGACACTTCAGACTCAGGCTTTAGTGCTTGCGGTTTCCCCCAGAATAGCTTTAACCGAAGGCCTTTAATAACTAGCTTGTTTGCAAGTTCTTCAGCCGCTTTCTCAGCACCTTCTCTAGTCGTGTAAGTTACAAAAGCACAAGCTTTGGCTAACACCATCTTGATGGATTCAATTTCTCCATGAGCATAGAAATGATCTCTCAGGTCCTGCTCAGTAATTCTTTTATCAATTCCACCCACATAGAGAGTTCTAATGCTCTCGTCTTCAGGGGGCTCAAGAGAAGGCATTTCACCAGCCTTGCTAAGTAGTTTCATGGCCACAGGATCATTAATTCTGCAAACAAACAGAGTAAACATGAGCATACAGTTCAAAAAATGTCAAACACAACCATCACACAACCAAAAGCATTTGCAAAAGCACAATCGTAGGCAACCCTAGGTGTATTTTAGACCTTGAACAATTCCCCTTCACTATTACTGAGAACACACATCTTTTACACAAATTCTTTCCCTTATTTCACTATTAAATAGAGCATTAAGAATATACTGGTAATCATTGGATGAGAAGCAAATAAGTTCTTCTATATTGGAAATAATTATTGAACAAATAGATTTGAGTTTCAACCAGTAGAGCTGCGCAATTATTTCGCATGCAAAAACATAATCCAGTCCTAATAGATACCACGGCGCAAACAAGCTACACATCAGCAAGTAGACATAAAATAACAGCACGCCGTTTGAAAAGGACATTTAAATTACATACCCATAGTAACGATCTTTGATATTTTGCTGAGATAATTCTCCAGTCACAGGCATCTCGTGCCGATATGGGCACTCAAGACCCCTTGTACATTCACCACGAACATAAAAACTGCAAACATGTGCACGATTCCTCTTGTAATAAGGAGTTGTTCTCTGCAGCTTGAGAATAGTGTCACTTGGTCGCACCTTCCCATATGAAGATTCATAATCTATTCCAGCCCTTGCCTGTAAAACAGAAATCACAAGTGCGGAGTTAATAAGAAGCATCAGAAAATGATAATCACAAGTCTACACCCACATTCTCATGCTATACATGTTTATGAAGATCAAATTCAACTTTTTGTTTACAATGACATAGACAAACTACTATTCAACCAAACAATGGTCAGCTGAACACAGAGAAAAAGAAACAAACCAAATTGCAACCAGCTTACCTTGCGATCATGCTCCTCAGCGAAGTATTCTCTGTTGACATCACTCTTTGGAATAGCATCGTTTGAATTGATGCTAAGTGCAGTATCTCGAACCTGAACAGGCAACCCATACTCGAGATCCAGAAGACAAACTTGACAAACATTTTTCAGCTTGCTGCAAGTCTGACAAATCTCAGTCTTTTTGTACCTCGCGTCACGACCAGGCCTCCACCTAAAAACTGTGAAAGGCCTCGTACATATCTTGCACTCCTTACCATACTCTTCCTTTGACTGCATACAACATAGTGAAAAAGAGAATCAGAAGCTGTAAAGCAACCATTTTGAAAGGCAACTGAACAGGGCTTAAACGCTTGAAAAAGACTATAATGCAAAGCAAAATAACACCCCCTTCCCCCTTCCAGTAACCTCATTATAGCACGGTAGCACCTTCAAGCAACAAAGCAACTAAGGTTTTTAAGTACCTTCACCGCAAAAATGCCTAAAAATAACCCTAAATTCAGGACCTGTGAGACAAAGACATAAAAAAGACAGATTGCACCAAACAGAAAAATTGGAAAAGTTTGCAACAGTAGGGCTTAGACATGGAGCTGCTTCAATTAAAATAAAATTAAAACGCCCACCCAACAGAGAGATTCCAAAAAGTACCAGCTGAATTCAAAACCCTAATCCCAAAACAGAAATAAAACAGAAAGCAATTAGGAAGAGTTAGCATACCATTCGAACATAAGGGTTGTCGCCGAGGCAAGACTCGCAGATGATTGGAAAGTCCGATCTCTCCCATCCATCAGCTTCGACGTCTCTCAATAGCCTATGCGCCATTTATGGAACTGCACAAATTTGAGTCTGCCATGTAAGGAAAAAAATTCATAGAAACAAAACAACAAAATATTCATGTTCACAATTTCAAACCAAAAGGAAAAAGAAAAAAGAAAGAAAAAAAAAAAAAGAAAAAGAAGCAAAAGACATAGAAACAATTCGGAAAATTACAGGTGACTGGGATTTCTCTTCGATTTAGATTTTTATGAATTGAATTGAGGACAGCTTCAAAAACACTTTTATGTTCAGAAATTAGTAATGAAGTTGAAAAAAGATGGATGGAGGAAGGCGGAGGGAAGGCCAGTGAGCGACGGAAAATCGCTCCCAGAGAAAGAGGATGGAGACGACGGTGAAAAAATTGGGGCGGAAAAATAATGGTGGATTTGAACCCGATTGTTTTCTGGGAACCGGGCGGCTTTAATTAAAAATCTCCTTAATTTTACTGTATTCTTAACAATAAAATAAATGTTTTATTAACCCCAGGCGTGGCCATAAGAAAAGCACATTAAAAAACATTGTTTAAATCCACAAAGTACTCAAAACATCTCGATTATCAAATAGTATCAAATGAACAAAATAGATCAAATAACGAACGAATTCGATGAGACCCCAAATTAACAGAGTTTTGAAACAGCATTTTCGGTGGCTGATAAATTATTCGAGTTTGAAACTTTTGATTAAAACAAATTCGAAAATTAAGAAACATTAAAAAAAAAAAAAAAAGAAAAGCCGATAGAAGGAACAGAATCCACCGGGAAAATTGTAGTGGCCGAGGGTGCTGAACTGCTGGTGTTCTTTTGGTCTGAATTGCTCTGGCTTTTATTCCTTGATGATGGTGGTGTTGTTAATTGCCCTATAATAATAAAGCACGAAAACCCTTATATAGAAGGGTTTTTTTTTTTTTTTGGACTAAGTCGGCTGCCTTGATAAGGCATGTCCACGATTCCAGAACCGGCAGTTTCAGTTCTGGAACCGACGGTTCTAAAACCACGATGATGGAAATCGAAACCAAACCTTGAGACTGCGGTTCTGGTTCTGGTTTTGGTTTTAGAACTGCCGGTTTCGGTTTGGTTACGATTCTATTTCAGTTCTAACATGTGACGGTTTTCATGTGAGTTTTATGTTGAGTTAATGAATTTTGAAACCAAAAGTTTAGATTTTCATTTAAATTTTATTTGGTGTTAGTTTTTATGCAAATTTTATGAAGACTTTTATAATTTTAAATTATTAAGACACTTTTTTAAGTCAAATATCCTATAGAACGTAAATAATTAAATTAAATTACAAATGTAAAAAAATTCTTTTAGGAAATACTTGCTAATCTACAATGTAGTTTCAATTACCAATGACACTATTTCTTATCTTTGGATCAACTTATTCTTTTCATTAAAAATAATAATTAATCATTATTTACAAAATTAGACACGAGATATGTGAAACACGTACATGTATTTACAATTTTTAGTTTTTTTTTTTATCAAATTTGTATTAAACAACAGTTTAGTACGATTAAAACCATCGGTTAAAATCGTCGGTTCTCGGTTTTCTAAACACTAGAACTATAATTGAACCTTCATCATGTGGTTCGGTTATGATTCTTAAAACCGACAATTACGGTTTCGGTTATAAAACTGTAATTGTCGGTTAGGTTTTGATTTGATTTCGGTTAGAACCGGAACCGTAAACATACCTAGCCTTGATTCCCAAACAATTAGGGAGTAAATCTCCAGAAGTCAATTTGGAGTTTTCATTCTTTGCTATATTTAGGAATTTGATCCTCTAAGTCTCTAGAAACTCTGATCTCTTCCTCGTTACTTCTTTCGATGCTCATTTGCTTCCCACTGAATTACTTTTTCCTTTCAGTTTAGTCCAAATTCTACAACCTCAATGAATCCTGCAAACAAATATGAAACCACATGAACAGCAGAAATTACTATGTACTAAAAAATATCAACAAAAATCTATACTTATCTAGTAGTGTTTAGTATTCCGGTTTTTTTTAATTTAATTAGTTCAATAGTATAGATTATTAAAAAAGAGTAAACTATACTTCATTCATCCCGTTATGATTTTTCGGCATAACAATAATATAATTCTATTTTCGTTTAAGGGAAAAAAAAACATATTTGTTCAACATTTAATGACACATGGACTACTTCTTTTTCCTTTTTCTTTTCTTTTTTTTTTGGACTGAGTATATGATATCAAATTCAAATTTTTCTCAGGATATGTAAATTTTGATTCAGTGGAGAGCCAGGAATTATATAATACAGGAGCAAAATATTATATTTTTCATTAGATGGGCAAAGGTTCAATTTCTCAAAGTTTTGAATTGTAAAATGAAGCCATCCTTCAAAAGAAAAAAGGATGGAAAAGAAGGGGTCACTGCTTACTAGTTCCTGTCTCCGCCACTATTTCTGTTTGATCAACTGGAGTACATGCATGATTCACAGCTAAAGCCTGGCAGATTATAATCCTGATCTGTATCCTGAACCGGTGGCGGAGTCAGGGGGTGGCCAGCCGGTGCGGCGGCACCCCTCCGTTTTTAATTTGTTTTTACTAATTTTAATATAATTATTAAGAAAAAAATATAATAGATTTATTTTCGCACCCCCTTTAAAAATTTATGCACAAAATTTGAAACATTATATATTTTTGTGTACTCAATATATGTAATTCTTAACTTAAAAAATATGATGTGTCAAAAATTAAGTTGAAACAATAAAAACAACACATTTTGATGTTAATTCAAGTTAATCATATTATTTTCTTCTTGTAGTATTTCTAATGTGGTAGAACGAACTATGCATAAAATCAATCGATCAACTTTTGTTTCTACTCACTGAATCATATAAAATGTATATTAAAAAAAATTGAACCTCAAAATATATAACTTCAAGTTGCAAAAAAAAAAATACAAGAGATATTTACAAAGTATTTCTAAAAATTTGTAATGTATTTTTGGAAGGAAAAGAAAAATGTTTTTTGGTTTTTTTTAAGACTAAATATTTTTCTGTATTTAAAAACCTTTTGCCATTTAATTTCATTTCTCATCCCCTAATCGGCAATCCTAGCTCCGCCACTGTCCTGAACTATGGCCGAATTGGCAATATTGTGAATGGACATAATTTGTTTGATTTAACGTCTAAATCTAACTAGATGATTGGCCCGGACAGATGCCCGGCGCCCCCTCTAAATTACTATTTTATTAAAATCTAATTGAATTACTATTTTTTGAGGAATTAATTTAACGTATATATCATTTATGTTATAGTTTGGGGCTTAAAAAAATATACCTATAAATCTGAGGTTATAAGGGAATAATAAATAATTAGTTTATAAGGCATTATTCTTAATTGCTGGATTTAGGTATTTTTATTTTTTTGTTTATATTAAGCCTGCAAAACTATACGATTGGACATTTGAATTTGAATTAATATATCCATTCGTTTGAAATGTAACTGATCCTTATTTGTAGTAAAACATGTTTTTTAAAAAAAAAAATTATATAGCTTCTAATTAAAAGAGACTTACACGTGGCAAAAAGACTTCTGAAATATGAAATATGGTGCATTGGAGCCAAAACAGATGCATACGTAGTTACCACATAAGCTTCATGTCTTCTGCTTTAATAGGGTAAAAGGGACGATGATAATTATGATGATAGGTTTCTCCCCCCCCCTCTTCAAACATACTAATTTAACGTCTAATTCGAATGAAAATAAAATAGCATTATTCTAGTAATTGGTTATGGAGGTACTTGAAGATTTAAAAATGGGTGTTGTTATCACCAAAATAATATTTCGCATCCAAAACAAATTAATATTATTATTCCAAAATTGTCCCCATCCAATCAAACTTAAACCCCGTCCTCCTCATTTTTCTACTTTTTCCTCTTTCACATTGCTTAATCTTGGCAGCGTATTTAATCACCAGAACATGTTTATAACTTTATTGATTGAATCTGGATTTTTGTTCCATCCTTTTTAATCGACTCAATCTTTTCAGTTTTGCGTTCTACTAATAGTAGTACAAGGACCTGCTCTCTCAATTTGATGATCATTTGGCCCTCTTGAGATCATAAATCACCACAAAATAATTATTAAAAAAAATCTGAAAATAAGCAGATGGGTGAACGTTGTGTTGATTTTCTTGATTTTTTTTTTCCTGATATTGGAGCCATAGTCTTTGGTTAAATCTTAATTCAACGACATATGGATGATGTACTGTTAGATTGAGTTTGTGTGTTCTCCACTCCTATGAATCGATTAGGGGCCATTTGCTTAATGGCCTGCCACAACTTCAGCCTCTGAGAATGTCGTACATAAAAAAGAATGCTGCTTAGAATTCAGGACTTTATCAACACGCTGTAATGTTCCTTGCAAGTCGTACTCACAACTGCCGTCCTCAGGATAGATATCCGGGTCAGACATACACCTGCTTGAAGTGCTGTAAAACAGCAGCTATAATCTGTTCCGGATTATATAACCACGTACCTTGTGAGCTTTGTAGCTCAGTGATCCATTTATGACCACACCTCCTTGTCGCCTTGAATGGGCCAACAGAATTTAGCTCGCTGGCGCCAGTACTCCGCTTGCAAAACCATAGTGTCTTCTAGTTGGGAATGAAGCTGCTGGACCTTTTCTCGTTGAGCAATATTCCCTGGCTGTTGTTCCCACTTGATTTGATTTTCTTGCAACAAGCAATGAAGAATCTGAATTTGTCTCCTAGGATCCGTAAGTCTTCCCACTCCAAGCAGCTGAACGTGACATGCAATGACTCAAACGAGTATTGAGGAAATTTAAGCATACACAACAAAATGCGAGGCGGGAATTGAGGAAATTTGCATAAGGCTTGCTAAACACAGAGTTAAAAGGCAAAGAAAATGCCATGCCACTTGGATGGAAAGATTTATATAGAGGGACGACAACCAAAAGCTCAAATATATTTACATGGTACATGTACCTGGAAGCAAGTACCTGGAAGAATAAGGAAGACAAGAAAGGACATGCTTTAAGAAACCCCACAAAAAGTATTAGACTTGTGCGGGGGGTCGTGCCAATAAAAATATCAAGCTGTTTGAGACTCCTCATGGGGGAGGGAGGAGAACCTTAGCAATATGAGAAAGACCCTCAACAGGAATCTCTTCCTGATCAAAGCAAAACATAATTGAAATGGTTAACAATGATACATACTTCACAAATATAATAACAAAAAGAAAGAAAAAGAGATGGTCATTCTAACCGGACGAGAAATATGCATGGCCACCTTCTCCAATTGATTTGAATACACTTCATGCACTTCCTTTCTGTGCAGAAAAGACATGAAATAACTTGTGTCCATGATAACCTCAGACAAGAGAGGGACATTTTCAAAGCAAAAGTCTATCATCCATCTAGGATGGTCACGATATCCTTTGTACTCAAAATACACAAGTTTTGCACCCGAAATCTTCAATGCTTTCAAATCCCAACAAGAACCTAAAGTCAAGTACTTGAGGAAGGGAGAGTTAACAACACTCAGGTTCCTCAAACCTGTTCCACCTTTTAAATACAATCGTTCAAGAAATGAACAATTGGATAAAATGTAATCCATCGTCTCGTCGTCAATGTTAAAATTAACAAGCTTCAAGGATGTTAAGGAAGCAAAGCAACTTGTGTTAGTGAGGGGAAACGTTAACAACTTCCCCAAAACAGGGAAATTATAACCGCAGGAAGACAAATCAGGGGTATTGAACGGAGGCATGAAGCGGCGCTTATAATGGCCCATAGTCTCCGTCAAAGAAATATCACCAGAAGCTTCCAGTTCAAGAACTCTCACTTGTCTTTGCACAGCAAATTGAATCCAATCACATATCACAAGATCAGTGACGTTAGGCAAGCGGAGGTTCAGGCGAATGCTCAACTTATCTATGTTTGAACAGCGATGCAATGCCATAACTTTGGTCACCGAAGAAATCAAAGAAGCATCATTTCCCCCAGTAGCTGCATCACTCCCAGCAAAATCAAAAGCCAAATTACGAGAAGCGAACCTCTATAAATATCTCCATCTATGAGAAAGGACACTGGTACGTGCGGCTTCACAAATTGTTAAATAGGAAAGAACTATTACAATGACCTCATCAGGAAAACTGTCGATGCTGCAAGAAGCCTCCGAAGCAATCTTCCTTGTCACCTAGGCAATGACAATAGAAGGAAAAAATAAATAAATAAAAAAAATAAAACAACTTGAGTTCAGTTCATGGGCTCCAATTAACAAAGAAAATAAATCCAAAGGATGTGAAAAAGCTAACTAAAACCAAAACAACTAAATGGCGTATTCTCACCAAACATGATCAAACTCCTGATCCCCAAAAGAAAAAACCCAATCTTACAATGATCATCAGATTCAGTTCCAAAACACCCCCATCCCATTTGCTCACTTCACCAACAGGTAAAAGAATAATGCGAGGATTTTATTTTTTTTTCTGGAAACACAGAGTACCCACTGGAGATGGGCAATTATACACACTGTAATATCCCGCAAGTTCCAGAAGGATAACTAACTGTAAGAAAATAGGCTCAGTGCAAGTCTAAGGGTACGTAACATGAGTTCACCCCAACAATATGCTTATCATAGTGGGAGGTAAATCACCGTAGGTGGGCCCTGAGTGGCAAGGTAAGCTTGACGCAGAGGTGACACAAATTGCAGTCACCCCTATAGACTGAAATGCAATGTTCAAGGCAGAGAAAGAGCCAACCCCCACTTCATGTTGGAGTGGGAATCGAAGTCAATTGGAACAAGTACGAACTACATCCTTGTTTGCTAAAGAGTGGATTTTACCCTTAATCCAATTAGAAACATACCCCTCACCAACCCCTCCCCCAACTCCCTAAAAAAAACCCAAAAAAGGAAAAAGATCTTTTTTTTTTTAAGATTTTAATTGAATCGAATCAAATGCTAGTTTATCTACCCAAGAGCGGAGCCGCATTGTGGCAAGGTGAGGTAATTGGCCCAACTCAATTTTCAAAAATACCTCCATTGTTAAAGAAATTTCCAAACTTTTGAAGTTCTTGCTACAATCGCCCCACCAAAATGACAAGAGCATAGGGGCAAATGTAGAAAATAGTATATTTTCTCCTTTAATTATCATTATTTTTAACTCTCATGTCATTGACATTTACAATTCTACTGAAAAACAACTTTAAAAGGTCAATGGAATACATTAAGTGCAAAACAACTCCTTTGTATGGGAAAAAAGATACAATTTTCATCCCTTCTGGAATGCTTTTCTAGGGAAAGGAAAACCGCAAAATTTTCCAAGCAAATATAAACAGTAAACAAAAAAGATCAAAACTTGGATAAAACGAAACTTCAAAAACAAAACTTGTTAAGTGCATCGGCTCCAGGCAACAAAGAAAAATAAAAGCAAAGTATCTGGAAAAAGCTTAAGGAAGAGCTAATTGAATCCCAAAACGATCACTTTGGGAAAAAAAAAAAACTCCCCAAAGGATTAAATTGGTGTATTGATCCTGACCCCTGAACATCAACAACTTCACAATCCCCAAAAGAAAGAGAAACCAAGACCATCAGATTCAGCCCAAAACATCCCCTCACTTTTTAAACAGTGAGCAAAAATGTTAAAAATGTATTTTTACAAAGTTACTGTTATCTGCTCTTATTCTATATAAGAAAACACAGACAAAATAGAGACAAAGATTAAAAAATAATCATTAGAAGATAACCAAATCAAATCAAATTGCTAATTCATATATAAATTCTCTTCTTCAGCCTTAACATAATCCGGATTGCTTTTCTAATGAGCAGAAAATAACAGCAGAAAAAGTACCCAAAAACAAAAGTGGACAGAACAAACCTTCATGAAGTTTCCGGCGATATATGGTGCCTTTCACAAGTTTTCAAAAACACTCCCGATATTTGGTTGATTATCCAAAATATCCATACCCTTTTAAAATATACTACTTCCATTCCTATTTATAAGATACTTGGAGTTGAAATATGATTTCTCCATTCTTTTTAATAAGGCCTGTCCCATTTTGCGAGATAACATTAAATGATTTTTTTCCTTTCTTTACTCTCACAACTAACCAATTCACAAATCTATTCAATCACTTCATTAATACTATTAAGGATAAATTGAAAATTCACTATAATTTTGAGACAAAAAAAACTAATTTTTTTTAGTTTTATTGGTATATATAAAGTTAGTTAAATGTATCTTACAAGTAGAACGAATAGTATCTAAACAACGTCCCTTGACCGGTAAGTAAAACTATCAAAACAAACCTTCGCCACCAGATGCATTCGACATGACTTTTCTGTTGGGAGCTTTTATGGAAGCTAATTTTGTCAAATTAACCACTCTCCTCCGATTTTAATATAAAGTATTTAAATTTGTCATCACTTATTTAGTTTTATTTAGTATATATTTTTATTTGAGGAAAAAATTAAAATATTTTAATATTTTTCGATAAAAATTAAATACTAGATAAAATCTAAAACAAATTATAAACAAACCCTTAGAAAAGGAACGATCAAGAATTATCGAATCATTTGCAATTTATCGAATGGCCATAAACGGTTTCCCAGATTTCCCCAAAAGTCATTTTTTTTACTTTTCTCGTGCCACCACCAGAACTAGAAGAAAAGATCGCCATCATCAAAGATTTTTTCTTCTCTGCTTAGTAAACTGCTAAGAAAAAAACAAACACGATCACCGAAGACCAAAGAAACCCAACCTCAAGATCCTTCGAATACGCTGTTTTTGTTTTGTTTTGTTTAATTAATTAGCTCGGCATTGTTTCGGAGTCCCAGAATCATGTCAATTTCTCTCTGCTTCAGTCCTTTCTCTTCACACTCGAAAACCCACAGTAAAGTTCCAATCTTTAAACCTCTTAAGCCCATCATTTTCAATCGGCCGATTCCTCTAGTGAAGAGGACATCCGTACCAGTTGTGAAGTGTATTGGTAATGATTCGGGTAAACTTCAGCCTCTGAGTGTGAAATCAGAGAACCCAAAATGGGAAAATGTGTTATCGGCTCTTGCTAGCCTCTACCCTCTCTATGTGACTGTCGGCGGCGCTGTTGCCTGCGTTAGGCCATCGACTTTTTCATGGTTTGTGGAGAAAGGGCCCACTTCGTACAGCTTGTCACTCGGGTTTATTATGCTGACAATGGGCCTTACTTTGGAGCTTAAAGATTTGATCAACTTGTTCATGCAGAGGCCCCTCTCTGTAAGTCCATTAAATTGGCTTTTCTAGGTTCCCTTTTTTATGATATGTGTTGATTACTGTATTTACAGTTTAGGATTTTCTGTAACCAAGTGTTTCTATCTAGATTTATTCTGCATTTCTGGAATTTTGAAATGTGTGTATTTTGTTTTTTGCTTGGCTTATTGGACCATTTTTGTTGCATTGTTCGCTTATGTTGCTGCCCTTCTTGGCTTTGAGATTGTGGGGTGCTTAATTCCTGATTCTACTACTAGTTTAGCCTTTTTTCTGTCATACTAAATTTCTGAGTTTTTCTGTTTAGCAAACAGTTGCAGACATTAAGTGCTTCCCATTTATACAATTGACTATACAAGCTTGCTTGCTTATTCATAAGTTATACAATTTATTTTTGTAGATACTTTATGGTTGCGCTGCTCAATATACCATTATGCCAGCCTGTGGATGGATAATTAGTAAGGCATTAGGGCTTCCGCCATCCATCTCCGTCGGCTTAATATTGCTTGCTTGCTGCCCTGGGGGTACAGCTTCCAATGTGGTGAGCTTAATTGCTTGTTGTCCTCTTCGTTCATCACTTCAATAATTTAAGGACAGACGGCTTTATAATTCTTCTTTTCTACTTGATTCAATTTGAGGTCTCCATAACATTAAAGAAAGTGAAATACATGATTATCTATCCTTTCTGTTTTATTGAACTCTTTGCTTAATCAACACGTATTTTTACCATGATTGTGATTGTCTGGTCAAAGATTTTTCTGCTCATGCACCATGAGCTAAGAGGAAGATATGTTGAATTTTGGAGAAGCGTATTTTTCTTCTTTAAGCATATTGCATAATTGGTGCTAATGGTGGTCAAATATAGCATATTACATGCATCTAGAAGTACTGTTGTTGTGGGCATTCACTTTAGTTTTATCTGATAGTGTTTCAGGTGACTTTAATTGCTCAAGGAGATGTTCCTTTATCTATTGTGATGACAGTTTGTACAACTTTGGGAGCAGTATTTCTTACTCCCTTATTGACAATGATTCTAGCGGGAACCTATGTTCCTGTGGATGCGATCAAACTTTCGATCAGCACTTTGCAGGTGCATGTCACTGCCCTGACTCAGTTCTTTTTCTTTGTTGGCTTTCCTTCTTTGATTCTAGCTTATATTGTCTTGCTCTTTCTGTTTTAGGTGGTGGTTGCTCCAATCCTGCTTGGTTCTTCAATGCAGAGAGTTTTTCCTGGAGCTGTGAAATTGATTACACCATTTGCACCACTGCTTGCTGTTTTAGCGTCGTCACTGCTTGCATGCAGGTATTACTCGCATTTACTTGCCGTAGATGTATTTTTCTCCTGCAGCCTGTGCACATGTATGTTCTAATTCTTGGTTTTTTCATCTCAAGTGTATTTTCAGAAAACATTGTCCATCTAAAATCCTCAGCGGTTGGTGTATCGTTGTCTTCCGATCTACCTCTGTTAGCTCGTGCCAAAGCAATCCTCTCCAGTGAATTGGGAATCGTGATACTCTCTGTGCTGTTGCTGCATTTTACAGGTTTTTTTGTGGGGTAAGTTAATGCTCATTTGTCTAATCATCCTTCTCTAAACTTTCCAGTTACATATAATTTTTATGTTCAAATCCTAGCGTGCAACCTCAGTCCTTATCTTGATTGCATGTAAATGACAATTTCAACTTTTTTGTTTTGGTTTCAACAGGTAGTGTGTTTTTCATCTTATCTATATCTTTGTCCAACTTATCCAAGTTGAATCCATGATGCGAATTCAAAAGCTGATGCTCTTTTCTTTGTCTTGTTTTTATTATTTGCTTTGACTACTAGTCCTGCTTATGGTTTTCCTCTGTCAATGGCTTCTTTTCCAGTTTGTACTTAAAACCGGTGACTGCAATGCCCATCCTGTTTTCCTAAAAACTGAGCTGTTGGAAGTCTTGAATTGTCCCTGAATATTGTCATGATTGTTGTTTGTGTTAAGAGTTGCAAGTTCTTTTCTGTCAGGTACCTTTCTGCTGCTTTTGGTGGATTTGGTGAACGACAACGGCGCGCTATATCAATCGAAGTAAGAGTTCTGATATGTCTTTTATCCTCATCTTTCGAGTGAGGCTTTTATTCTTTCAATTAAACTCTCTGAATTCTAACATATGCCTTTACTTGCAACTTCATACTACATATTACCTCCCTTGCCTGTTAAAGTTTCCTTTTTTTGTGATTTATTTTATTGGCCAATGAAATCTCAAAGCTTAGACCTTATGAAGCTACTAAATCTATAATAATATAGATTGGAAGCAAAAATCAAAGTTTTAGCAAATTCTGCAGATTCTCCTTTCTGCCTGCGAGAGGTCAATAAGATCTGAGTTTGATTCACCACATGTTGCAGGTAGGAATGCAGAATTCCTCATTAGGAGTGGTTTTAGCCACTTCCCATTTTTTGTCTCCGTTGATTGCATTACCTCCAGCTTTGTCAGCTGTAATCATGAACATCATGGGAAGTAGCTTGGGGTTTATCTGGAGATACATCAACCCTGCTGATTCAAACGGAAAACCTATGATGAAAGCTGAGTGAGATAAGACCTTTTTGGTTGGCCACAACCTTACCAGCCAGTGTCTGCGTGATGCTTATCTCAACCGAGAGCTGCCGTAAATCTGAAATGATTAACTTCAAAAACCAGAATGGGTTTTCAGACCTAGTCTTGATAGCTCCAGGATTTAGGATAACCGGCAAGTGATTTGAGATTAGTGGTAGAATAGATGCCTCATTCAAGTTTCCAGAGTGACTTTATCGTTGCCAAGTTGTGAGTTTAGCTCAACTAGTAGTAGACAGATAATAGCGAAGTTTGACAATGTATGGTCTGTCTTTGTGCATTCCCTGCCCTATGTACAAAACCTTGCAATTTCATAGCAAAATTACTGTTGCAGAAAAACAGGAAAATGAGGACTTGATTTATCACAATGCCAAATGGGCCTTTTTTTCATTAGACCTTTAACATAGATAAATGTTGTTAATCCTAGTCTTGACATCCTTAGATCTTCTACTCGATCAGGAAGAACTAGAAGCATTAGCCAACACTAATGCTACAGAATGCAGAAGATCAGTCAAAAGTAAAATTAAGGTTAACATAACGGTAGAGAGTTTGGTGGTTACATCATACTAGATAGGAATTTTCATGGAGAACTAGGAGGTTTGAACTTCACCCCAACAGGCAAGTATCTGGAAACAAAACCTTGAGTCAATGCTTGAAGATCATCGTCCCCGTTATCATCCAGCTCCTGGTCATTTACTGAACTCGAAAAGCTACCGATTTCAATGGAAGTTTGCTGATCAGATGCCAATGGATGCTGATCAAAGTGATGACGAAGTGACACGTTGTTGGAGTTGCAAGGCGGGAGATTTGGTGTGGCGGACGACGGTGGTGGTAGCCGCTGCAATGTGGTAAGCCGGGCCTGAGCACAAGCCAACTCTGCTTGCAGATTCACAACCTGCAAAAACATACAATGCCATACAGAACCCAGTTTCATATTTGCATCACAGTAAAAAACTCACAAAAATAATAGGCACACGATATTCTGTAATACGTTTTAATTATACTGTAATACTTTCTACTATAAACCACAAACTGTTACATCTAAAAAGAAATACTCCCTCGGTTCCAAAATTATTGTCCAGTTTGAGATTTCACTTATAGTACAATTTGACTTAGAAATGAAAACTCAAACTGGACAATAATTATGGGACGGAGGAGTATAACTGAATCCCTTGTACAAAAATTGAGATAACTTTGGTACAAATTAAGTAAACCACACTTTTTCATATATGTGTGATGTGTCCATCCATTGTATAATTACAGAACAGTGAGTCAAATTATAAAAGTGCTACTTGACCTAATTAAAGACTGATACAGACATTATAACATTTTTTTATTATGATTATAGGCCCATAATTTTCAACATGCTCTAGTAGTGCTCGAAAAAATCGAACATTCAAGACTGACAGTTTACGTGATCAACCCTCCAAAATTTAAGAAGAATCATTACAATGTTGACATGAAAAACAAACCCATAACGAACAAGTAATGAAAGTAAGTACCACCACAGCACCACTCATTTTAATTGACCAGAATGTATTAAAAATGACCCTCAATCATTTATATCTTTCGTGTGTGTTTATTTTTTTGTGGGTACATGTTACGAGGAGGAATACAAAACAATATTTTGTGTCGCAAATAATCACTTTTGAGATAATAAAATACGTATATTGAAGTTCAACATAAACTGCTCGAAAAACCGATGGCAAGTCAAAGCTTTCGACACTAGAATAATTTATCGAGCGGCAAATACCGGTTAACATTTGGCATTAACCCCAACAAACAACCAAAAAATCTCATATTTATATTTGAAATCGCGTACTAATCCAAAGAAATCCTCAATTTTAGGCTAAAATGAACTAAATTCAACTCATTAGCCACCTAGGGAACCTCAATAAGAATTTCCCCTCTCTAGTTTCAACCTTTCTAGAGATTTATCACCACTTCAAACTCAACCAAATATGCAAACCGTGACTAACGGGAAGTGTCATTAAAAATGGGAGAACAACTCAAATACCAAAATAATTGAAGAACGTAAGAGTAAAATATATGAAATATATCAACAAGAAGATATAAGAAAACAAGAAATTCGGCTGCTTTCCCTTGAGGCCAAGTAATCTCAGAAGTCAAGCAATCTTTTGACTAAGTAGTCAAGTTATAACATGAACTAGCCGCTAAGTTATGTATAATATGAAGTCCTTCAAAGCATGATGATCACATCAAGAAGAAGAATTTTTTTATAAAAAAAAAGTGTTAAAATAACTTCAGACTTTGAAGCTAAATAAAATATGACACCATTAACATTATCATTCTTTGTTCAATTTTTAGTATAATGAAAACATATACTACCTCTGGACAATAATTAGGAGGGAGTATTAGACAACTTCCTTCTCTAAATAGGTCAAAGAAAGGAAAAAAGAAATGTTCTTGTTACCATATTCAAGATCAAACTTCAAAAGGGTAAAAAATTCAGCATGAAATGATGGTGAAGCAAATTGGTAAAACAAAAGAAAAACCCAATTAACCAAAACCCTTTTACCTGCTGCTGAAGAGTGAATAAGTGACCAACACAGCCATAAACAGGATCTCGAATCCGAGCCAAAGCTTCATAACAGAGGGTAACAACGGTATCAAGACGCTTATGAGCCGGAACCCTGAGCAACATCTTAGAAGCATTGCTAGCTCCAAACACTTTGTGAACCGCTGCAAAGTGAGTTGTTCCTTGTTCCGGGTCGAAGTACGGTGCAAAAATGCAACCCTTTACGCATTTCCTCCTCAGAAACTTGCAAGCTCCACAAGGACCAGGCCCGTTAGCTCCACCGCCACCACCAACAACACCGCCATTGATACTTCCATTGTTCTGCCCTCCTCCTCCTCCTCCATACATGTTCATCTTTTCTTTCTTCTTCCTTTTCAAGTTTTTATTTTTATTTTTATTTAACTATTATACTTAAGTGGGGAGAACTAATGTTTGTTGAGTGCTTATTTATGGTTGGAGACTTGGAGGGGTCCTTTTTTTTTTTTCTTGTAAAGACTTTATTTATGATGTAGCAGAAGGAAACAGAGAGAAGAGAGAAAGAGGAAAAGATTTGGAGAGAGAGGAGACAGAGAGATGTGATGACTTTGATCGATGAGGAGGAGGAGGAAGAGGTGGTGGTTTTCTATTTCTGGAAATGACAAGAGGGTTTTTTTTTTTTTTTTTCTCTTTTCTTCCTAATGTTATTAGTTTATGATGAAGTTTATTAGGAAATTGAATTTGGTACGTAACTTTTTGGTGGTGGGTCAGTTCACGGACCGGAAGACATTTTTGCATAATTTTTTTATCATCATCGCTTTGATTAATGTTTGATTTTATTTTATTTTTAACTACTTTGATTTCCTTTCCCCCTCGTATTGTTACAGTTAATGATCATGGGATCTAGTGCCCCATAACGTTAATAATCAAATAATCATTAATTTCTGGGAATTATTTCCTGCAGTTGAATAAAGGCCCGTCTCTACTCCTCCAGCAGTATCTATATTTATTTATCTACTTTATGTAATTGTAATCATGTAATGTAGGGAAGAACTGTTTAATTAAGAGTGGCCATTTACATTGAAATCGGAAGACGTTCACCGATTAGCAATGTTGATGCATATTCAAGCTCATTTGCCATTATTTCACTGATATCGGAATTCTCTCTTTCACCAATACATGTAATTTTAAGTTTATCTTTCGTGATAATTTTAGAATGAAGCATATTCTCAAGTATCAAAATAGAAATTATAACGACCAGATACTTATGTGTATACTAACTCAAACCCGACAAAAGAATTAATAATGTTATGCATTCAATTTCTAAAAATGAACTACCTGATAAGAGCTAGGAAGCATGGCCAGCAAATGTGGTCAAGTCCAAACCCCTATTTCCATTCATAATTTTGGTTAATTAGTTTACTCTTTCGGTTTTATTTTAATAATCTAATTTATTGTATTAAAACAGTACCGTAATGCTAGGGAGCAGGAGGACGTAGTTTTTTTTTTTTTTTTACCCACGAACATTTGGTGTTGTCACAATGTTAAAACAAATTTGATTTAACAGAGAAAACAAGATTAGTAGTAGTAGTAGGGGCAGAGCTAATAATGAAGGGTAGAAAAATAGATAAAAAGAGTAATCAATCAAGAAGGGCAGCAATCTGAGTAGGCTAAAAAGAAATAATTATAGTGATGAAAATGCAAAACTTTTAAGCCACGGCAAAACGGATGGATGGATGGATTGGATGGATTGGATTGAATGAGAGAGAAGAAATGGAAGGAGGAGGGAGACCGATGGATTGGAGCAGCAAAGAAAAGAAACGATTGCGTGAAGCAAACACCCTCACCACCACCCCACAATTACATCTCAATCTCACACACAAATTCAGCAGTGAGACATGCTGTTGAGTTTGACACCCCCAGATCGATCAAATGTAAGTCTGTTTCTCTGGCTTATATTTACCAAAAACTTTTTGCAATAATAGTGACATTGCTATGGTTTAATGATCAAACACTAATCAAAACTTGTAACACGACTCGGACCAAAAAAAAAAAAAAGTGTAAAATAATATAATAAAAAGATAATAGCACTAGCATAAATATTTCACACTCAGATTGCTGCTGAAACTAGGATGGATTGAGACAATTGTAAGTTGTAACTAATTACTTTATAATGCTCCTCTCCTCTCCATATTATTGTACAGTTTTGCTTTTCATTTTTAATATAAATTGAACTAAAATAAAAATTTAAATTAAATAATAATTTCGAAACAGATTGAATATTAGATTTGCTAATATATCTTCCAAATAATACAACTCCTGGATATTCAATCCACACATACTAAATTCGATTATAAATTTTTTCCTACTAAATTCAAACACGACCTGCTTATTTATACGGATGTCACAAATATGATATATTCCCTCCTTCCTGATTATTTTTCTGTTTGAAATTGTATCCTTAATACAAATTGAACTTAAATTGAATATTCAAACTGAACAAATATAATTAAAACTTGAACTAAAAAATTCTGTGTTTTTGGAGGGGAAAAAAAAAAGAAAAAATGATCCGATTTATGAACAACAGATGAATGAACGGAAAGGGATGGACGGAGGTGAACAGTGAAAATAGCGCCGCAGTAACTGTGAAATAAAGTGCAATAATAATCAGGTTAGGGCCGGGGGTTGCACGTGCGCATCCCACGTGGGACAAACATCCCATCTTTTCATCTCCCTCTCAATCTCTATCTTTCTCCCTCATTTGTCTTTTCAGTAATTCATCTCCTCCAAATAATTATCAGTTTATAGAGAGGAAGAGGGAGAGCTAGGCCATAGACATGGTTAAAGCCAGCAACCTCTCTAATTTCTCTCTTTTCTTTTTTTTTTTCTTTCTTTTTTTTTTTGGTTGGTAAAGAGGAAATAATGTAGACTTATGGAGCTACAAATTCCTCTTTATCGTTTGATAATGAATATTCTATACTGGGAGGCTACTAAACGCCCTAATTTTTTCATTTAAAGGGTGGCGCACAATTTTCTCGCCTCCCAAAGGGAGGCGAGAGGAAACTTTACCCCCAAAATGGGGGTGGCGCAAAAATCTGTCGCCACCCCCTTCGGTTTGGCGAGCGTTTTGCTCGCCAAACCGAATTTACTTTTTTTTTTCTTTTTTAATTTATTTCATTAATTAATTATTTTATTTATTTATTTATTTAAGTTTATTTTTTATTTATCTATTTGGCAGTTAAAAAATATTAAAAAAATAAATAAAATTATTTTATATTTTTTTCAATCTTTTTAATTTTTCGTTTCAACGTATTTTAAATTTTATATTTTTTTCCAAAAAAATATTCCCAGGACGGCTAGATGCACCGATGATGAATAATTAATTTGTTTGGTAGTAAATTCATAAATTTTAGTTTTTATTAAATAATAATTTTTTTTTAAGTTTAAAAATTTTTACATAACTAAATGATAAATTTTTATTAAAATTTACTACATAATTAAGCAACATTCTCTAAATATTTAAGTTAAAATTATTTGTTTAACCACCAAACAAATAAATAAACTTTAATAAATAAATAAATTAAGAACATACATGAATTAAATAAATTCATTAAGCTAATAATTAAAATAAATAAAAGAAATTAATTAAATACATTAAAAATAATTAAATTAAAGATAATTAAATAAATAAAATAAAAATAAAAAAATTATAAAAAAAAAAAGTAATTAAGGTGGGTGGCGCACAAAATGGCGCCACCCACCCTTTGGTTGGCGAGCAAAAAGCTCGCCAACCAGCAGCAATGTGGCGCCCAGAAGGGCGCCACACCTTCGCCGCATGGCGAAGATTTTCTCGCCACCCTTTAAAGGGGTGGCTCATTTCTCCCTCGCCAAACATCAAATCCGAGGGGTATGTATGTCTTTTTCGGGCGTTCAAATGAAAAAATTAGGGCGCTCAACAGCACGATCCATTCTATATGCCTTAAAATTATTAATTTAATCAGTTTGAAATTATTATTCTTTTAACACAAATTACATTAAAAGTAAAAATTTAAATAATATAACTTTGAAATAGTTAGATTATCTATTTTTTGGCAGCGAGTTATCTGTATTCATTAAAGTCTTTTGTCTAAGAAAAAGTAAGACTTTTATCCACCATGACGAATGTGTTTCCACGCTGGTTTTTCTGCTTCTTATGGTTGGAAATTGGAATTCCTATGTGTTTTTTGTAATTATCATGCTCGACATGATTTTAATTGGGTTAGAGAATTACTGTATTATGAATATGGGACATTCAAGGGATTCTGAGGAAAGCATACGGATAGTGGGAAATAGTGAGGGAGTTAGGAACGGGTGCACTCGCAGCTCAATTTTTTTTTTAATTAATAACTATTATCTAAATTTTTAATAGAAAATTATGTTATAATTTTTCGCACTTTCTATAATAATTTCTTGATTTTAGTTTTTTTTTCCTCTTAATTTTGCACCTCTACATTAATTTTCTGGTTCCGCCACTGAATGGAAAATGTTGTCATATGTAAGATTCAAATTTTGGAGGGAAGAAGATAGTCTTGTTCGCCCGTCATCTCATTTTGCATTTTCAACTCATTTTAACTCTTAAACACAAAACCCAATGCAAAACAAATAACTGTCCAAACAACTTTCTGATTTACATTTTAAATCAAACTTGCAACATTTTGTTAGTGTAGTGACTATTTTTGGAACTAAAAATTAGTTCAGTGACTAAATCTAAAACTTTGTATATTTTTTATTTATTATTTAGTGATCGTTTTTAAAACTCTTTTTTTTACAGTGACTAACTAAAATTAACACTTTTCAATTATTTAGTGATATTTTTCGTACTTTATATTTGAATAAAAAAATAATTTTTTACTAAAAATACTATCCAAACAACTTTTTCATTTTTCATTATTTTCTACTTAAAATACTTTTTACATTAAGTAAAAAATAAAACGAAACTGACGTCCAAACAATCACCACTGTAATTCTCCAACGTAGAGAATGGGGATATATCAAGTTAGAGCTGTATTATGATCGTCTTGTACTTGTGTTTGTCTTATTTGCCGAAGCTAGCGTTGATTTTCAATCAGTGAGCCCCGTAGGGGGTATTCTTGGAGCACGAGAACAAAAATCTGGAAATTGACCACAAAAGTTCTATGTCTTCTTTAATATTGACTGAAAAAAGAAGAAAGTGTTACATTACCGAGGAAGTAGACATCTTTAAAATCACCAATAATGGGAGTCCCTTCTTCCCCTTTTATTTATTTCTGAGGCCCTTTTTTTCCATTCACCCATTCATAGCTTATTGTAAGTTGGTGTAGTAAGGAGATAACGAGTGACAAAAACAAACTCTGGCTCGTTTCAAAATATAAGTTTTTTTAAATTTTATACGTAAATTAATAAGATAATTATTTAATAATTAATTTATAAATTAAATATTTGTTTTACTTCTTATAAAATACATTAGAACTATAAAAAAATTAAATAAAAATAAATTAACATCATTTATTGAAGGTAAAGTTAAAAAAATAATCAATAATTTATCTAAAATTTTGTAAAAAGACCTACAAATTGAAATGGAGAGAGTATTAATTATCATACCGTATTCAACACTATTAGACAGAAACAATTTTTGCTAGATGAAATGGTTAGACTGAATCTCACAAATGTACGACTGTACGATAGTTGATTCATCTTTTTTTCCTTCATTTTCAAGTATTACCATTATATATTTTATCTGTTAAAAAATAATTATACAGTTTAAATTTTTTATTTTTATAATACAATTCGTACTCGAAATAAAAATCCAAAAATAAACGCGGACAGAGGGAGGGAGTAATCTATGTACTTGGTCACAGATCTAGATGAGCACCGCAAAGGCTAAAATGAATGGAAAAAGAACTTCAGTCAACATGGAAATTTAATGCGGCAGTTCTAAGATCACTTTTAGTCAAGTCCTTCCCCAGCATACTCATCGAATTGCACGATTTTCCAAGTTGAATTCCTTCTCCACTTGATATTTTCTTCTCTTTTTTTTTTTCGCTGGTAGTAATTTGTATTGATCATGATTCATGAATATTACGTGACGCGCAGCTATTTTTGGGACTCCTCGAAAATCAGAACATATGGTGTTCCTTGTCGTTCTTCGCTAAAATAAGAATAATACTAGTACTCAGCAGTACGTAGAAGATACGAATATGAACTAATGAATTCATAGTGCTATTTCTTTTCTTGCATCGCAATTACATAAGTTAGCGGGTATTCGATCACAACGTCGCAGTTAACAGCGGAGATAGGAATCGTACTAAATAGATGTGCAAAGTTACGAAGAAAAATCACGTCACGTTTAGAGTTTGTTTGTCTCGTTTTTTAGTGTGTGTTTTTAGGTGTTTTTTGTATTGATAATGTAAAAAAGTGTATTAAAAATGTAAAAAAGTATGTTGAGATAGAACAATTATTAATATATTAGGCTTTGTTTGTTAGGTTTTTTTATGGTATTTTTAAAATATTTAAATAATAACTGTCCCATTCCAGCATATCTTTTTGTATTTTTAATACATTTTTTAACATTTCTAATACAAAAAACACCTAAAAACACACAGTAAAAAAACGAAGCAAACATACCCTTAGTTAACAATTTATCATATCGCTTTTACATCACCAACGGAGAATTATTTTTCTAAAACAGAAAAAGCGTCGTGATTGAAACTGCATGTGCCTTACAGTAACGAGAAAGGGGAGAACTGTTTCGAAGCAAATGCAGTACAGTACAGTACGTCCACGCCGTCCGGCTAATGGGGCAGAAACGGCTGAAGTGAATGAAAGAAAAAAAAAACAAAATGAAAGCCAATCACAAACTGTGACGGAAGTGATGGCTCCTTTCAGTTACCCCCACTCTCAGAAAACAGAAAAGACTACCTCTAAACCTCTCTCTCTATATATTTTTTTTCATAGGCCTTCTTTTTCATTTCATATAAAGACTTGGGTCGGCCAACGACCATCGATTGATCATGCAACTATATCCTTATCCAAAGTTTAATGGAAACGATTGTGATTGGTAATCTCTATCCCAAAATAAGTGTCGTTCTACATTTTGGACATAATTGAAGAAACTCTTAAATATGATAATACAATTAATTGATTATTTTCAACTAACCTTATTAAGAAAATGACCACCAATAGTATTAATTTTTTTCGGGGTAATTTTAAAAATATTATGTGAAAACGACACTTATTTTGAAATTTTTCTGTTTTGCTAAAACAATATTTATTTTGAAACAGATGGAATACTATTGGTTAACCTTTAATTACCATTTTCCGTTATACTTATATACTAGGATTAACTTGCTGGGATATTTGCTGTTTTTTTCTTTTTCCCCTTTTTTAATGTAATGAGAGGGAATAGAAGATGTGTATCATTTTTTGTGTCAGTTCCATTTTATCTGATTAATCAAAGGGACGACAAATCTAACCATCTAACACAATTGTTATTCACACAAATCGTGATGATTTATGACTGAGACATTCATCGACTGCATCATAAAAACAATATAAAAATAGACCAGATAAATCATCACAAGAGACCTAATTTTAAGATGGACTACTTACTCTTATGCAATAATTGATTTCTCTTACACTCGATCCAACTAGAATATAAGAGTTGCAAGTTTTCTTTTCCTTTTTTCTCTTCTTTATAATAGTCGCAAGTTCTTACATACATATACATGATTTGATTCATCAATAAAAGCACTAAACTAAAAAGGGTTTTTTTTTTTTTTTTAATTTTTACACTGAAGAAGCCCCGAATAACAGATACTAGTAAAAATTTTCTCTCGATTTGATCATAGTAAGAAGATGGACTACTTAGCAATTAGCATAACCTGAAGAGTTTACCTTTCAAATTAATGGGAGACACTAAAAAGGATTTTAAGATATACTGTACATGTGACTTCTGAACTCCTCCTACTCTACATATTCCACGATGCAAATGTGCAGAAGAATTGTCCACCATAGTATTTTGTGTGAGATTTTGAAGAAATTAATAAAAGGATACTAACTTGAAGTATTCGTTGTTGTTGTTGTTGTTGGAGAAGGAGAGGAGAAGATCGCCCCAAATGTTGGCCCAAAAACCATGGGTATTGGGTATCCTACATGTCTACTGAAATGGTTAAAAACTAAAATGGGACCTCCTTCCTTCATGTACTCTCTTACATTTTTTATTAAATTGTGATGACATTTGTTCCAACACTCATTATAGCACTCCAAAAGTATAGCACTCCAAAAGTACCTTCATTAATTAATTAATTACAAGTTCATAAGAAACTCGAACCTACGTCGCCCTAAATCTTAACAAATCCCATAATTTCATAGGCTCATAACCAAAAATATCCCAATTTTAGTACCCTCATTGATTAAAAATGATGAATGCTCAAAAGGACCCGAACAACAAGGACAAACTTGAATTCAAACAATTTGGTCTATTTAATTTACGTTTCCTCTGATTGATGGTGTATCTTCACTAAACCTTTTTTTTTTTTTAAAAAAAAAAACATGTTTTCAGTATCAATTGGCCACATTTTTCTTCTACATACTATCCATTGTTATTTATTAATTTATCGTATTCTCTAATCTCTATCATCATAAATAAGAAATGTGTATCCCTTCCGTCCTGAAATTAATTTCTACTTTGGATTTATTAATACAAACTGAACTAAAAATGAAAATCTAAATTGGATAATAATTTTGAGATAAAAGAAATACTATTTCACGAACATGATTCTTGTTTTGTAACTGTGACGATATCACAAATCAAAACAGTCAACTTCCCCTCATACAAATTCCTTAAAATCTTTCTAAAATTTTTATATTAATAGACACATAACTTTTCCTTCAACCATACAATAATTTTAAAATCCTCATAGAATTTGTGGTATTTATACTCAGGCAAGTACGGTTTCAAAATCATTTTCACAATTTCACCCACTATCCAATCACAAAAGTCAAATTAATGTCCCAACCGATAACTGTTCATTATTGATAGTCCACCTGTTACTTTTTACTATGTTTTCTTAAAGAAAATCTCAAAGTTAAATGTGATTTTTTTAAAAAAAAAAAACATAGGAAGTAATTTATTAAAGTGAACAATTAAAATGTGACGAAAACCTTAGATAACATCAATGGTTCCATTGTATTCACAACCGATCGAGGACATAACTACATCCGCAAGCACAAGCCGTTCTGTTATAACATATTCGATTAGCACGGTATTACGAGACCAATTCGCAAGAAAAACTTGAAGGATCAATATAAGGGTTCTTGTCGGGTGTCCTGTCTACCTTCACCAATTTTTTTCCCTATTAATTAAATTCGTTGGGAGGCCATAAACAAACAAGACAACTTGCCCAAAGTTGGCAAAGCCTATTTGACGATGTTTATGATCTACAAATTTAATTAATTGTCCGGAACATTGGAGGGCTTTGCCAGAGACAGTCCGCCTAATGTCGACCAATAATATTATGATGAAAAGAAATACAATAATTTTATTTGACTAATTATTACACATTCCTCGAAATTGATTGTCATTCTCAGAGGGTTTACTCTTACTATTATTATTTTGATTTTTTAGAACGAATTGACCCTAATAAGTGTGTGAGTTTGATGATTCCTAGGATTTGACCACACGAGCGGGATGAAAGAAAAAAATAAAATAAAATGTTGTAGGTCCCCAAATCTAATGTACAGATTTGTTATTGATGATGTTTTTATTCCTCTTGATTACTACCATGTTATCATGAGTCGCTTTAGTTAACTAGATGAACTAAGGCTGAATTTTGTAATTGTAGGTTGTTCTGAAAAGTTGGGACACATGTTTACGAGGAACATTAGAATTCTTTTCTGGAAACATTTTCGCAATAGAAAATAGGGTTTTCGTCTTCTGCCATACATCTACAAAAATACTATAATCAACTGAAATAAATATGATTCTATTTTGAGACGGAAGAAAAATCACCAGTATCACTCGTTTAAATATTAATAAACGAGCTCGAACTGTGGCTAGATGGATTTTGCAAGCTAGTAGTGAATGTTCAACAATACTTGAAAGTTGGAAAGTGTTTCATTGACCAAATGCAAATACTGAACAAATCGCTGATGATCGGATATTTTCTCTTCTTGCCTTAGAGTTTACGTTTTGACAAATTGAAATTTTCATTTGCTAAAACATGACACACATCGTGCTGAATAGCTAAGCTGGCCATATTTTTTTTCGCTTCAAAAGGTTTGTGACAGCTTCAGCTGAATCGCGTTCCACTTTTTATTCCTTTTCCTACTAACTTGTCCACGCCGCAGTCTGCTTGTTATTGCTCCTTGTGTTTATCCTCCAAGGTTTTTTTTTTTTTTTTAAATGTAAAATGTCTATCCCAAAAATAATTATCGTATGTATCGAAAGATTTAAATTTTAACTCTCACGTTTACCATGGTTAAATGACCTCCAGATAGCCACGAATAGAAACAACATCAATGTAACAGTTGATGGTCATGGTGAATTGATGTGCATTAATCCTGAATAAGCAAATATCAAAACTGTTAACAAATTACAAGATCACTATACATTTTCTTCCCACTTTTCATTTTAATTTTAAAAATTTCTAGCTAACTTGCAGTTTTGCAAAATTTGATTATCCATCAAGTAATAGAAAATTTCGCAAGTCGCTACTGAATTCAACCCTGATTCATACTAATCTATGCTCTCCTGACATTTTTTTTTTTTTTTTACATATTTGGAGGATGTACACCGTCGGCAATAGTGACTAATTTTCGTCATTGAATTGTAGGCACCTTGATGGGTGGGACAGCTGCCCAAAGTATTTAAAGTTGCTCTATGTCCATGATATATTTTAACATTTTATTTTAGTTCAACAGAGCTGATTTTTTGATTAAGATGGAAGAACTATTAACTTTTTTATCAAACTCCGTACTATTTTAGATGAACAAATCTTTCAAAAATACACCAGAAATTCAGACCAAATTCATAATCATTTTCCCTTTCTGTCAGAAGGGAAAAAGAAAACATTCTAAATGGCCGCTGAGAAATAGTAATTACAGTAGTTTGGTGAGACAGAAGACTGTTTACACATAGGCAAGACGTCACAAAGGTGGGACCCCAGTGGACACGTGTATGTCAATAAGGTACTTACGAAGCCTGACTGTCATTGCTTCCTCTGAACATCACACGCCTTCGACAAGAACCGGACGGCGCGGTGATATCGCCGTTACGTACTGTTACTGATTCCCTCCTCCCTCCCTTCCCACATTTCCCTTTTCTTTTTTCTCCTTTTTCCCCTTCTTCTTGTCTAGTTTATTTTCTTTTTTGATACAAACTTACACATAGTCTGTAAATAAAAATAAAAACAGACTTTATCAATTCAGATCCCAATTTGCAATAATTAATGACTAGTTACTGTGATATAATTAGTTCTCCAAATTTACATTTTGAAACGAAAATTTAATGTGTTAACGATACAATATCATTACTTGTCAACCACCATTAAAATCGAAAATTTTTTCTTTTCTTGAAGGTGAAATAAATAAACCAAACATCTTGTACACGAAATTAGCATAGGCATCCGTAAAAAATTTTAGTTACGTCATACTTTACCTATAGTATGAATTTTAAAAACGCAATGTATAATTTTTAATAATCACGTAGTCATGTCATAATTTAAAGAATCAAGTATTGCGTAGCAAAATTAGTTTCATAAATATGTCGTACCGTGTGCTAACCCCTTATATATTCCTTGGGCAATATGCATATAGCATAAAAAAAACCAATTTATAGTTTTAGAAAAACATGAAGGGGGAAAGAAGAAGAAAGAAACTCCGTGGTTGGTGGCAACATATAATTGTATTTCTCATTCTCTCAAACTTATCAAATTTACCAAATTTGAAATTGACGTACATAATTCTTCATCTTGAGGACCAATTCTTAAAATTTTCTTGCCTTAATAAACATTTTTTCTCCAGGATTTTTTTTTAACTTTTTTTTAATAAATTTGAAAAATGAATGGAAAAAGGGTCCAATGTCGGACGGAATATGGTAAACGAGGGAACAAAACGTCGGGTGGGGACAAACGTCTGCTGAGGTCATCAGTTCCCGGGCCGTTACGTTAGCGTCACCGTTTTCTGACTGGTAGCTTATAGTTGGTTTCAATCAATATGTAACGCCTCAACTTTTGCTTTGACGCCGAATAGTTCTTTTGACCGACTTCTAACTCGTTTATTACGTAATTATTTCCGTTTGATAATTAAAAGAATTTTGTTGGTCTGATTATTTAGCTACTAATAAGTAAACCTCCAAATTCCAAAGATTACAGTTGATAAAATAGTCTTGCGATCGACTTTCTGTTTTTTTTTTTTTTTTTTATCTTGCTTATATATTTTTCGACATATAATTACACCACAAGGTTTCAAAAAGATTAGTGTTTGTTTGGACATCAACTTACGTTTTATTTTGCCACTTAAAAGTGGAAAGTGTTTCAAATTGAAAATTAAATGGAAAATAAAAATGTTGTTTGGATGTTGGTTTTGAAAAAAAGTATTTAGAACTTACATTGTGAAATATCAAGTACAAGTCATAACTAAACAATTAAATACTGTCAATTATAATCACTGCAAAAAAGAACTTTTTAAAAAACAATCACTCAATAACGGAATCCTGCCAAATTTGTCACTGAATTATTTGTAGTTCTAAAATGGTCATTACACTAAAAAAAAGTGTTTTAAGTTGGAATTTAAAATGTAAATCAGAAAGTTGTTTGGATGATGTTTTCTTTTTCATTGAATTTTGTGTTTAAGAGATAAAATGAGTAAAAATGTAAAATGAGTTAATGTCCAAACAAGACATGTCTTTTGTTTATTTTCCTCATTTTGTTTTGCTAGCATCCAACAATAGATGGAACCCAGATTCCATTTCTATGCTGTAATCAAATTGATTGCTTGTGTTCATTATACTCCTAATCTATTTTAGTACACTACACTCGTTTTAAAATATTATGTTAGAATAATGTAATTAATTGAATTATTTAAGTGAGACGGAGTGCATACGACTGTATATTATTGGTTATTATGATACTCCTATTATTTAATCTTGGTTCGCTAATATCGGGACTATCCGCGAACATGTTATTAGGAATCAAAGGTTTGATGCATTATTAAGTTCAAACTAAAACCCTCGCTAATCAATTGAAATACTAAAATTGTTTTGTAAACAGTATAATAAAGACGAATCAATTTGAGACAAGTTATGTGAAAAAATTAATCAAATGATGATCATGCATAAATGTCCCCAGTTTCCTCGATCCAAGAAGGTACAAGAAAAGGTGAAACACTTGTCTTCCTAAATAATGCGAATGTTACCGTCCATGGCCTCAAAAATGAATTATTTATTGGATTGATTTAACTTTAGACATGGAAATGAATATAATTGTCCTCCATCTTTACCATCTGTATATAGTACAGCACTTTAATTATGTACTCTTCCATTATTAATTTTAACCCTCTTGATGAAGACCAAAACAAACCACAAAAATCGTACCTCGGCGCTAGTCGTAGACTACATCTCTTCACTACAAGACCACTGCGGTCTCTTATCACTAAAATCATATAAATTTATTTACAAATATTTTGATTAATATAACATACAATAATTACATTTTTTATGAACTCGATTCATTTCTCACCTAAACACGATTTTTATTTATTTATTTATTTATTTTAAGCACAATAGTAAAAACCGTTGCCTTTAATTTTTATCTATTACAACACGTTAGTATAATACACTAATAAAAATATGTTCTATTCATGATTTTACAATATCCGGAAGTTCATCTAATCATTACACGATTTTTATCAAATAAGTGCTAGAAAATGAACTCAACGATCGGTATCTAGTGCTAGCTGTGATCTCATCTCACAGAATGATGTCGTAAATCATATGCAATGTATTTATGCAAAACACTAGTTAATCATTAAAGATAAATTCCCATTGTCATCATCAACCACATCTTTCCAGCCATTATTTTTCCAAATTGTTGCAAGTGCTTCCGTACCAACTTCACATAACTAGCTATAGTTAGACATTGGAGAAAAATTTACCATTTATTTTAAAAGAAATCTCCTAAAATGCTTCACTTTTTTCTTTTGTCGCTGTCGTACATATATAGAGCTTCACTTCCATTTAAACACTAAGTTCCATAGCAAACAAGACATTTGCCATTATAGAGAAGCAAACAATTTTACATAAAAGTTTAAAAGCCCTTTCATCCTAATTACTTAATTAACATACATATCTCCTATGTTTTCATCCTTTTGTACATTTTGAGTATGAAGTGTACGTACAAATCCCAAGTAGGTATCACCATTAACTTTTTTTTTTTTTTACTTTTATTATCAATAAATTTTGGCGCCCATAGGAAAAAAAATAGTGTGTCATTGGGTATAGCTTGAGTGATATAGGGGCAAATGCATAACTTTGTTAATTAATTAAGATATGTCATGTGTAGTTGTTATTGTTTCCACTTGTATCGTTCTTTAATGTAGATTATTATAAACGATCATCATCCTTATAAGTCTAGCTAGAGTACTCTTAACTTGGAAACAATGTGCAATTTACATCAAAAAATAAAAAATAAAAATAAAATTCCGGTGATAAAAGGACTCTTTTTAAGAAAAGAACACATTAGTACTCCCAAGGAGAATATATAGCTCATTTCCTTTCATGTACTATTGTCTCTCTCGATCTGATTTTGGAATAAAATAGGAAAAAGATGTTATTCTTATATCACATTTCATCTTGTGATTTTTAGTAGTACAAACTAATTGTGAGAAACAAACATAAAATCGTCGTAACCTCCATTTTGGTTGAATTTGCGACTTCAAAGTTATTATTTTGGAAAAATATATCATCTTACATGATACAATTTTTGCTCGAAGCATAAAATAAATTTTCGATTGGAAAATACAGTGTGTGTTGTCATGGGTAAACATGTCAATTAAAGTTGTAACAGAATACCAAAGACCGTTTTCCTTTTGGCGATATGTATAAAAAGGAGGGAGATTAAAGGTGTGTGATTTTGAAGGAGATGATCATCAATGGGTATAGTCTTTTTCAAAGACGAAAGGGAAAGAAAAGGAGAGAAGTGTAGAGTTGGCGTCTTTTGGCCTCTACGCAGCTTAAAACACGCACATAATTAAAAAAATAAAAAAACAAAAATATATATAATTAAAAGAAGGAAAAAAAAAAGAGTCTTTACTAAATTCTTATATAGAGACAGACAATCCCAATGACACGTCTCCACTTTCTCTTTTCATTTTGGTCTCTCTCATTTTAGCCGTAAGATGGTACATTGTAATCAAATCTCATTTAACTAATAAAGCAACTCAAAAAAGAATTTCATCAGTTGAATCCGTTTTGAAACATCACACACACACACACACTAGAACTAATCAATATTATACTAATTATAATATATTATATTCAAAGGTAAAGGTAATATATATAGTAATTTATAATAATATAGTACAAAAGGAAAGCTGGATATATATGATCAATGAAGAAGAAGAAGAAGAACATGAGTTTAGTTAAGGCAAAATCACGAGATGAAGGAAGGATAAATGAGCAAAAAAAAAGAAAAGGGCAGTTGGCTTATCGCATGTTTGCTTCACGCAAGCAGCTAAATGGGGTTTGCTTCATCGCGTGGCTTTAAAGTCTCCATTTACTAACTAGTACTTCTTCTTCTTCTTCTCCTCCTCCTCCTACTTCCTGCTTCCTCTTAAATTTTTTTCATTATTAGTACTAAAACATTATCCAAAATTCAATCCTTTCTCATCTTTCATTTCGTTGGGGCAAAATTAACCCACAAAATTCCAAACCCACAAAAACTAAATCAAAACCCTACAAATCTCACCTTCTATTTTCTCTCTTTAATTCTTGTTTCTATTTCCTTTCCCAGCTGCTAGCTGGAGAAGGGTTCTCCCATCCTTCTGAAAAAAAAAAAAAAAACCCTAATCATGGTTTGAGCTGATCATCTTGATCAAGACTTATCCAAAAGAGGAAACTTTGTTTTTCTTTTTCTATATATATTTAGATCATGAGTTCCAACCCTAGTAGTTGTAGTGCTAGTAATACTGTTGGGTCGGCTGCGGGTGGAGGAGGCGGCGGCGTTGGTGGCGGTGGAAGTAGCAGCGGGAGTAGTGTCGGCGGTGGCGGTGGAGGAGGAGGAGGAGGGCCGTGTGGTGCATGCAAATTCTTGAGAAGGAAGTGTGTGGCGGGTTGTATATTTGCACCTTACTTTGATTCGGAGCAAGGAGCGGCTCATTTCGCGGCGGTTCACAAGGTTTTCGGAGCTAGTAACGTTTCCAAGTTGCTCCTCCATATCCCGGTTCATAAGCGGCTTGATGCGGTTGTAACCATTTGTTATGAAGCTCAAGCTCGACTCCGAGACCCGGTTTTTGGTTGTGTTGCTCACATCTTTGCCCTTCAACAACAGGTAAATAATAATAATTCAATTACCCGTAGTAATTTAAGTCATCTGTGTCACGTTAATTAGAGAGTCCTGTTTGTCGAATTAATTCTGTATTGGTAAGTTATTGAAGTTATAAAGTTTGTGGTATAAGGAAGAATATTATTAGTCATAATTTTAGTAGCTATTTGGAGTACTAGTTTGCTTGTGAATCTATCTTCATTTCATCTCTTTACAAAGGTTCTGTCTAATCGGAGTTGGTGACAATAAGGACTTCTTCATCCAATCCATCCATCCGTCCCCTTTGTTTTAGCTTCTTCCGTTACAATCTTTTTTTCTTTCCTTTAATCACATGTTGCTTTTGCTTCGTGTATTAGTCTTCATTTTGCTTGTTTTTTTTTTGTGTGTCTTTATTGTTTTGTGCGTGTGCCTATGAATTGACAACACAAAGAAAAGACATTTTGCAGGATCGGGTAATTTTCCCAACTGTGTAACAAAAACGTTTCTGTACCGCATATCTAAGCAAACTCAAGTTTCTAAGTTATGCATCAAGCATGTGTGCAGTGAAACTGTCTTTTTCTTGGACTTTCTTCGGTCCCAAATCTGATCAGCCATCAATAGTTAAAATTAAAAACAACCTTAATTGGGGATCTGGCTTTGGTTGTAAAACATTAATGATAAGGTCTCCATGGAGTACGTTACAAGGTTTGAGTTGGCGCACTTGTTTTGTGTTTCTTTTTCTTAAGATTTGATGCTATTTTATTCGGTACTAGAGGATGATGCAGCGGTGCAAAACTGACTCTCTTTTGCATTGTATTACATATACTCCGTTCGTCCCAGAAAAAACTGTTCATTTTATTTAAACTAAAACTATATGATACAGTTTTCCTTTTTTTTTTTTCTGTGACGGATAGAATTGTAGAGAAGAAACGGATGGATCGGGTGGACCATGAAGGTGGTGTATTTGGGAAACAGTTTACTAAATATATGCTTTGCTGAAATCTAGAAGAAGTAATCCGACGTACTTTTGATTTGATTAAATAACTTATGATGTTGGTCGGTCGGCAAGTTATTGAAAAAATAATTAGGATGTGGGGTTACTGTTCATGTTTTTGGCTTCTCTTTACACTTGCAAAAGAAAAACGATTCATCTTTGCTGGTATTAAGGAGATGGTCGGAGTCACTAGATTTTCTTATGACTAGCCAAAAAAAAAAAAAAAAGTACTCATTCACGTCATTTCAGTATGGGATGAAGATCATCTCCCATCTATATCTCTATTTGATTTTGATGATCCTCTCGTCATCTTCCTTGGTTTTGCATTTTTACGTTACAAAATGAATCGGTGAACAGGTTATGTTTATTTTTTTATGGCTATGCAGCCAAGTTATCCTTGGAATCTGGAATTAAACGGGTCAAAATGCATATAAAATAGTAGCATTGGTAACTCACTTCTTGATTTGGTTTTGACTTTTGCTCTACCGTTGTTCGTGATTTTGTGATATCCATTTATGAGGTCAAACGTTTTGATTTCCAACTGCAATCCCCATGTTTCGATTTGTTGATGTACAATTTTTTTTGATTAGCAAATGCAAACCGATATTCATGATTTCATCTAGAAAAAAGTTTGTTCTATTTCAGTAGCTATTTAGTTATTAACATAAAATTTTATTTGTAATAGTAATTAATGTTTATGGAAGAAGCAACGTTTTTATAAATGTTACACAATGTTAACCAAAAAAAAAAAAAATGTTACACAACAAGACATGAATAGGGATGATTATTTAATGGTGGAAACCTTATGCTAATGTTGATATACTCATGAGCCTAATGAATTTCTTCTTATGTAACAGCACTAAAACTTGAGGAATGCAGTTATCTTTTTCTTTTTGTTTCTGGGAAAAGATCATTGCAGTTATTTCGAATCAGCTTTTTTTGTGATAAGTTTTCTTTTCCAGAATCATCAACATGATGCTTCATGTGTCTGCTTAAATAGAAATGCTTATAGATGTCGTTATACCTTTTTGTGTGTGTGTGTGTGTGTAATTTTGTTCTCATCACCTTTTCTCTTTGCCTTTTAATTGATTTATCTTCTCTTTTTTTTTCCTTTTTTTTCTCGGCTGGGTTCATGTATGACTGGTTTGATGAGCTTCTTTTGTGAGATTGACTCAAGAACAACATCCCTAACATTCTAGAGGTGAAGAAAATTTTCACCAATTTCTTTTAGTTGGGAGGGGTTATCACCTTATCGGGATGCTCTCTAAATCACCCGTCTTACTTTTCATGGTGTATTTAAATGTTAATATGAAAATGACGTCTTTTAGTAATAGCGGGAAGTGATTATATATAGTCAAAAGTAATATGGAAAGCACGAAGTTTAAAAGAAAGCAATACGAAACTACATATAAAATGTAGGATAAAAGATCTCTATCTCATCAAGTTTGACATTGTAACTAAGTTAATCTCTACCAAAAAAACATGACGAGCGCGCTTTGGAATACTAGTAAAATATTCCCAATAAAATTTACTCCAACTGTCCAATATTACTTGCATGATTCATTCATGGAGTAACGTTTTGATTTTATGTTTGAGTATACTATATACATGGGGTAAAAAAAAAAATTAAAACACTTGGGCTCATTTTCATCTCTTGAACTAATAATGCAGAGTTGCAATTGTTTTCTCATTTCAGGTGGTGAACTTACAAGCGGAGCTATCATATTTACAAGGCCATCTCGCAACTCTTGAGCTGTCGCCACCGCAGCCGACGCCGGCTGCTCACCCTCCGCCGCTCATTGCACAACCGCCCTCCCTCACCATCGCCGATCTCCCAACAATTTCTCCGTCAGTTCCCGCGACATACGACTTGTCGTCACTTTTTGATCCGGTGGTGCAGCCTACGTGGACCATGCAACCACCGCGACCACAGCCAATAGATTCGCATCCATTCGGCGGTGGTGGCGCTACCACAACCAGAGCTCCATCGCCAGCCGAGGCCTCAACCTCGGCCGGTCTTGGCGGGGGCGGCAGCGGAGATCTTCAAGAATTGGCGCGGGAACTTCTGCATAGACATGGATCAACATCATCTTCTATTAATGTGCCGTGCAATGAAATATCGCCTTTACCACCACACTCAAGCTCAAAATGAGGGCAAAATTTTCAAAGGGAATCTGAACTTTTCTGATCATCGTATCCTTCATTGATGAATAGGGTTTTCTTTTTGCAAATGATCGATCTGGTCCGTCTTCCTTTGGAGTCAAAGAGGAAATTTAACTTGATTTTTTTTTTTCTTTTTTGAATTACAATTAGGCTAGTATTTTCTCATATGACTAATCTACTTATTTGATCATTTTTGTTCATAAATGTTCGTGCGTTGTACTCCTTTTTTTTTATATATATATTTTCCAATTAATATATGAGTAGTGTTATAGACTTATAGTAGTACATTTTATAATAAAATAAAACATTGCCTACATGTGCTCTAATTAATTTAGTTGGTGTGGTTATCTTTATGATCTTGCAAATTCTTCTTATCCCCCCTAAATCTGTATATGTATTGTTCAACTTTAGCTTAATTCTATTGTTTACGATTGTTCTAATATTGTTTGTTAATCACTTTGGCATTTAGATGCAATTGCAATTGAAATACGGTATTTTACGGAATAACAAACACTTAAGAAGGTCGTACCTTGCAATTTCTTAACATTTATTATCAATTGTATCTTGCAAAATTTTAATAGTCATGCACCAAAAACTAAATTGAAAAGTCGAATTTGAAAATTTTACTGCCAGATAAATCTTTTACATACAGTTACTTTGGTTTTTATTTGAAAGAAACCGAGAGTTGTTAGCTCTATAGTACTCCTTCCATTCCATTTACATAATCCACTCTATGTATTGTCTTAATTTTGATTAAAACAGATAGATGTTACAATGAGACGAAGGAATAGTATATCGGAATAATTTTTAATGTCTGTTTTTCTTTTTTTTTTTGGGTGAAAATATAACCACCCTTATGTGTCCCTAGAAAATTACTAGGCCGGCCCGAAAGTCTCTTCAAAATTTTCGAATTGTATTTTGATAACGAGAGAGCTGTAGACATATGTGGGGTGGATGGAGAGGGAAGACGGGGATCGAGTTATCTTTATTTCTTTTTTAGTAATTTTTTTTATTATAAATAAAAAGTTGCTTTGAAAACCTAATGCTACAGTATTTTATATTTCTGAATGTAAGAAGGTTCACACATAAAATATACATTCATGTACTGAAATAACTCAAAACTCAAAACTACATCAAAACAATTAAAATAATTTGTTTCATTTCTTTTTTCACAATTAAAAAGTATTGGTACTTTTGTATAAACGTTATGGAACTATTTTACTGGATAAATTGAATACAATCACTTTGAATAAGCTGTTTCGAACCCTTTGAAAAAGTTTTCTTATTGCAGTACAACCATCAATGTCCCAGCTCTATAGCACCAAGAATGAATTACTGATCCAATCCAAAATTCTATTAAGTCTTAGCAAATCTAAAGTTAGACTTATCTAGTCATATTAGCTTTAAGAAATGTCCGAAGCCAAAAGAAGTATTTTTATCTTTGTATCGCTTTCTTTATTTCCATTAATTAAATCATGTGATTTTGTGGATTTGTTACATTTATACATGAACGAGTGATGCGATTCCTTTTCTTTCTTTTTTTTTTTTTTTGAAAAAAGAATTGGTTAAAAAAATTCATTACCACTGCTTTGAGATCAACACTGGAGTAAAAGTGTAAAACAAAGTAAAATAATTTGATTATTACTTGTGAGAAATAAAAATTGGGACTTGAAGCATCCCTTAAATTGGGCCCAAATCCAAACCCATTTTACAGAGACTGACTGCCTCAGAAGCAGGGAGATTTGGCGCAGCTGCAATTCCAAACTGGGAGCTGATTTTTGGTTAGCTACAGACTGGAAAACTTGGATACAATCTAATTTGAGTTCTTTCTTTTTGCAGGAAAATCATGCATGGCATGGGCGACGTGGTTTACTTTGGAGTCACGTGCTGGAAGCTATGGAATACAAGAAACCAGGAAATCTTTGGTGATGAAGTAATCTCAGACCGATCCTTCTTCAAGTGTAGCATCAAAGCACTTGTTAAGGAGATCACACCGTATTTTTGCCCAAAGCTGTGATCGAACCATCCTTGGAGGCCACCACCGCGAAATGTCATCAAAATTAATACCGACGCAGCTATATCGGTCGCAAAGAAGAAAGCGGCTGCTGGGGGGTTTGCTGCGCGACAACAGTGGGACTTGGATAATTGGCTTTACAGCCAACTTAGGGTACTGCAGTATTCTAGAGTCGGAACTATTTGGGTGCCTATTTCAGTCTTCAACTTGCCTGGGGAGCTTGGTTTTAGGAACCTTATATTAGAAATGGATAGCCTAGAGGCATTCCATCTTTTGTCTGTTGAAGGAACATAATGTGTAAATAGCAACGTATTTTGTAGGATTAGAGGTTTACTAAACCTCCGATGGCAAGTCGCTATTGTCCACAACAGTAGAAATCAGAATGAGGTAGCGGATGGGCCAGCAAAATTAGGGTTCTCCTGCCCCTATGGGAGACATATTTTGTCCACCCCTCCCGCCGCAATCATTGATGATCTACAAACAGATAGGACGCTTTCATCCCATTCCTAGAGGGTTTGTACCAAGCTTCTAGCTTCCTACGTATACATATATAAAGAACTTACGTAGTTCGGCCAGTTTTTGTACAGATAAACTCTGATCAGAGCTGCCTGATTCCTGCCAATAAGTTTTCCCATGTCCCAGCTCTATAGCACCAAGAATGAATTACTGATCCAATCCAAAATACTATAAGTCTTGCAAATTTGAAGTTAGACTTATCTAGTCATATTAACTTCAAGAAATGTCCGAAGCCAAAACATTTGTTCTAGAAGATCATTTGGCTTTAGCTAGTTGGATTGGTAGAACATCCAGAACCAGTGACATAGCAGGGCAGCTTGATGTCAATGTGCATGAGCAAAACACTGTAATCTGCATCAATGGCTTCTCCTGGGAATTTATAGGGTCTCAGCAGTCTGGAACAAAACCAAAAATTAGACCTCAATTAGAAGGAAAATAAAGAAAAAGAGTATGTATCAAGAACATAAAACAATTCCAACTGCCATTAAAAAGGATAGACATATCTCATCTGAATTTAACACGAGAGAGAGCAAGCAGTTTGCTACTGGAGGTTGAACATCAATTCTTACCTGCAAAAATGTGCTCTGGTAATTAGTAAGTACTCATATTGAAGGCTCGACTTTGGGCAAGGGATGATATGAAACATTATCCTTATTGAGCCGTCTGTAAACCATGATCTCTCAATACAAGTTCTATCTCCTCCACCACCCCTAGTCTTCGGAACCATTTAGCCAATATTTCTGAAGCTTCTTTTCCTAGCTGAAATCCATCCCTCTCAAGGTCTAGCAGAAAGTCCAGTGCCTTATTCAACTTGTTATCCTTTTCATAAACAGCTAACAGTAAAGAAACACATTTATCATTTGGTTGAAGACCAGATTTCCTCAAATTTTCAAAAGCCAAGTAAGCCTCAGTGCTTTGACCTGCCTCAACAAAGGCATTTATGAGAAGTGCACACATTTTTGCATCAGGAATGATTCCAGCCACTTGGATTGCGTCAAAAATCCTTTGTGCTCCTTTGCTATCACCAGTCATTGAATATGCCCTCAGCAGAGCCTTATAAACTTCTCTTCCTGCATAGTTTTCTTCAGCAGCCATTTCCTTCAGCAAACTCTCTCCCTGGTTAAGCATCCCAGCCCTTACATAGGCCATGACCATGGAGCCATATGACCTCCTGTCCAAGGGTACACCAAGCAGCCTCATCTCCTCAAATGTTTCTTCTGCCAAATCAAGCTTTCCAGCCTTGCTATACATATGAACTAAAGCTGTCAAGGTAACCTGATCACAAATAAAACCTTTCATCTTCATGGCAAAGTAAATTTCTTCAGCTTCTGGCACCCTATTTTGCTTAGCATAGCAACTCATCAGTTTGGTATAATCACGCTCAGACGCTTCAAAAGATTCTTCTAGGAGAGCAAGTTCAGCCAACTGCAGAAAAGGTCTATATATTGTAGTAAGTTCCCCTAAGTGAACAACCTAATCTACTTCAAAACTTAAACTCATTGCTCTTTATTACGAAGGCGCTTCTGAGTGATTTCATAGTATTAAAGCAATTTGGTGGAAAACAATAATTAACAGGAACAGTGCATAAAATTCCTTGCGATTTTTCTTAATCTCTGGAGGGATACCATGCAGTTTTACTTTCTTGTATAAAGAACCAAGAAACAGCCGACATTCTATGTGAAGAAATTGAAATCAAGAATGCAATTCATCTGTAAAAATATCCCATGAAGAGTAAGAAAGGTAGACCTTCACTGAAATAAGGAAAACGAGTAGGTCTTCATATTACAATATGAGTTCAACATAGATCAAATCTCACTGTTGCTGCCAATCAAGACACGTCTATCAATTTAAGTTCAGATATATCACGTCTCTTTTAGTACTCCTTAATTGCTTTCCAAGTCAGTTTAAAGGACAGCCAATTTTAGAGGTGCATCTAATGTCTCCAACAAAAATGTCCGAAACATCAGAAATGAGTTTGCGTAATTTATCCTGCTTTCTTTCTAATGCATTTCTTAGAAATACACATATTCAATATTATAAATGATCTCAGAAATATATTAAAACTTCCAACAGACACCAAAAAATTGTAAAGAGTCCAACAAAATGAAAAGGATAGGCAAATGTATCGGGGTTAAAGATCATGAGCATATGATATACCAACTTCTATGCAACCTTATAAGGAACAAATTAGCACTGCAGCCACAGTTACTTGGGTTTGTTTGACAAGGGGCTGTATCAAGACAGGGAGCTGCACAAGCGTTGGGAAAAAGCATGAAACGAAAAAATTAAATGGAACTAAAATATACCTCCAGGTACAATGGATGATCCATTAGTCTCAGTTCTTTAAGAACCGAAAGCCAGTCTGCTCTCCTGGGTTTCATACTCTTCACCCAATATGCCACCAACTCGGAGAGACTTCCATTTTCAGGTTCATAGCATATTATCTGTTCCATTACAGCCTTACATCTGTTGGACATTCTAAATGGGAGCTCAGAGATTGCTAGTTTCTGATCTTCCCTAATATCACCACCTATTTTAACCCATCTATACCTCCGCTTCTGTTCTTCCCTGCTTTCAAAATCCACCTCTCCCACATTTCTTGATGTCAACAATGGACCATCATCCTGGGTTTTTGAACATTTAACAGACGAGGGAATTCGCCAAACAGGGATGCCCCAGAGTAGATTTTTCTGGTTTTGTAAGAACACGATGCCCGGAAAAGGAAGCAGCTTGCCAACAGAGAAAGCCATGCCCACACAATTGTATTGCAAAACCCAGAAAAAAAGGACTGAAATTGATGAATAGCTTAATTCTTTCGTTCAGGAGTAATATCATACATGTGGCATGCAACAAATCAAATACTTTAATGACTCAATATCTAAAGCTTTAAGCAAAACGAAGTTCACATTTGCCATTGCAGAAGGCGTAGGAGGGAAACGAGAAGGGTATGTAAGCTGGAGGAACGTGAATGTAAAGGCAAACTATCTAAGGCAGAAAATAATTTAACTTTTTCCGGGTGAAAAACCAATATTACCAAGTGGATTGCTGAATTCCGATGACGGGGCTGAGGGTTGGTGGAAAGAAGGAGAACGACGGGAAGAGGCTGTGAAAGGGGGAATCTTTAGAAGTTAAACAAAATAGGGGGAATGGATGGGGTTGGGATAAAAAGGACAAATGCTCATTTTGGTCCCTAATGTTTAGGGGTAGCCCAACCCAGTCACCACAAATATTTTGTCTTTAATTTTAGTCCCCATAAAGTTTTTTCGTACCACTTTTGATCTTTTTAACGAAATTTGGAGGAAACTAACCATTTTCCGTTACATGTACAATATTATTTTTTTTTCTGACTGTGGATCCCACTAATTTTGACCCAGAAAAAGAAAGATGATACAAACCAATTTTGTTCCCCAAAGTTTAGGAAGTCCAACGATTTTAGCCACCTCAAATTTTTATTTCATCATTTTTAGTCCGCATAAATTTAATTCTTCAACTATATTTACTCGTTTTATTTTAATTTCAATTTTAGATTTATGTTTTAATTTTTGTATCTTTCAAAAGGTTTTTAGGTTTGGTTTAAAAATTGAAATTCCTCCATTTGTAAATCTTAAAATTCAGAAACCAAAACCAGTTTACATTGCAGAGGAGAATGATTCATAAACCAAAATATTATAATCATTCTTATTAAAAAAATATTTTAGAAAAACAAGTGATAATTACAATTTTTTCTCTTTTATTTTTTTTTTTATTTTGACATACTCTTATTCCATGACCTATTTTACATCCAATTCTATAACCATCACTCTCCTCCATTACTTTTTATCATCATCATTGCCGTCGACACAACTATATCCCACAAGGAAGACACATCAAGAAAAAACTGCAGTCAACTTAGTGGTATATATAAAGGATAGATGAATGAATGAAATCTTCTTGATTACTTTGTCTATTGAATTTTAAATTAATGAAATATCTTGTTTCCTACTTCTAAATACATAGTGTAATGTTCATCCTTTGTCTAATTATTCGTAGATTTTCTCTAACTATTTTCGATCCCTGCAATGTAAACTGATCTTGGTTTATGAATTTTAAGATTTACAAATGGAGAAATGTTGAATTTTCAAACCATATCTAAAATTTTTTTGAAAGATACAAAAATTAAAATATAAATCTAAAATTAAAATTAAAATAAAATAAGTAAATGCAGTTGAAGAATTAAATTTACGAGGACTAAAAATGACGAAATAAAAATTTGTGGTGACTAAAATCGTTGGACTTTCTAAACTTTGGGGACCAAAATGAGTTTTTATCCCATTTTTTTCTAGGTCAAAATTAGTGGGACCCACCGTCAGGAAAAAATTAATATAATATTGTGCATGTAACGGTAAACGGCTAATTTCCTCTAAATTCCGTTAAAAAGATAAAAAAAAAATGATACAAAAATACTTTATGGAGACTAAAATTGAAGACAAAATATTTGTGGTGACTGGGTTGTGCTACCCCCTAAACATTAGGGACCAAAACGAGCATTTGTCCGAATAAAAATGTCTTTCAAAACTTTTTACCAGAAAAAACAAAAAGAAAAAAAAATAGGAAAAAAGCTTGTTTGTCGTTTTACTCATCTACCAACGTGTCAAAGGAAGTAATTGTTGTAGTTAATCAATTTGTTAAAGGCCTACAACTACCGGCAAATAATAACAAGCACCTAGATAGACATCATAAAGTGTACCTAGGAGAGAAGGGTGATACACGCACTTGCTAAACAAGTGTGGTTTTTATCCCATATTTTTAGCCATTATATGCTCACCTATTTTTTTGGTACTCAAGTGTGATTTTTATACCATATTTTTAGCCATTATATGCTCACCTATTTTTCAGAACACGTTTCTTTTGAAATTTTTATTTTTTACCAATAGAATCCGGAGAATTAAGCATCAAATTTGGAAGGTTTAAATGGAAAACGATGTTTGTTTGGATGAATAATGGTATACTTATCGATGAATAATGATAACATTGTTGATTAATAATTGTGTTCGTATAGTGTTAAAGTTATGGATGAGTAAATTTTAAATTTTGAAATGAATAACGATATTCACAAAAATGAACAATGACGCAAATCTTGATAAATAATGATCCCATCTTAGATGAATAACAATAATAAAATGAAGAATATATATTTTTTGCAAGATAAAAAATTATACTTTAATAAATGAATAATATAGCGTTAGTGGATGAATAATGCTCAACAGAATGAATAAAGTTGATAAAGAAAACTAACAAGAGTATATTTTACAACGAGTTAATGTCAGCAACTAAGCTAACAAAATTCTAATTATTTATTATACTATATCAAAATTGAACAGGAAAACTAGTCATTGTTTTTAGCATATAAGGTCTTGAAGGATCCGCCGATGCTCAAAACGTTTATGTTGATTGTTTGATTTTAGCAACTCTGCCAAATATTTGATTCGCGACCGATCAAGTTCAATTTGATGAGCATTTCTTTACCGCTGATCAAACAAAAAGAACATAACAATATGTGAGATTTCACATTCAATCAAAACTCTGTTAATCATCAATAACAATGCTATTGAAGATGAATAATTATCTTCAAAATGATGAATAACCATTAAAACTATATAACCTGTCAGGTTAGTATGATGAATAACTATTACATACTAAATGAATAACTTGATAGGTATGATGAATTCATTAGGTGAATACTTATTGCTCTAATGATCAATCACTATACCTATGTGTATGCATAGGTTATTTGAACAATATGTTGAACATACAAATAGATGCATAACCACGTATTATGGATGAATATGACCAAAATATACATATTCCATTTATTCACTCGGATGAATAGCAATTAATAAAATATGAATAACAATCGCATAACACAATTATTATGATGAATAATCCTTTATTATCGATGAATAATGACTGAGTAACTGTTGAATAATGAACAAATCTGGAAAACCCTTCCAAAATCAACAAGACAACAACCAATGGAACAAATTGGTGAACAAACATTTATAATCAAATGCACAGACCTTAGATCTATATAATCCAACCAAAAAACTAAATATGAATAACTAGTTAATAACACAATTATTATGATGAATATGTTAGTTTTAAGGATGAATATTAAATACGAACTGATGAATAATTCTCAGATTTATTAGTCTTTTCCAAAACCAACAACAAAATGATGAAGAAAACTTAAAAATTGATGAACAAAATTCTATAATCAAATACACATACCTTACATTCGAATGCATAGTCCTTGAATCTACATAACACAAGAAAAAAACTCATCAATCATTGAATAGACTAATGGTATATTACCTCTTTCTCTCTTCAATCATTGAGTTGCTCTTTCGAATCAGAATATACAATCGTAGCCCTCTACATGAATATTTCAGAAAAAATAGCATTATTAGAACTTCATACATGAAAGGAACATGCAAAACCGATGAATAAAATCATGTATTACCTTAATTCTCACGTTCAGCGGAGTATATTGCAACCAAACTCACGGAATTAGATGCAAAATCTGGCTCCGTCTTAAAAAATATCGCCAACGAGAGGTTTTGTTGCCTAATCGCTGCTGAGAAGAATATTTGATTTTTTAGATTTTTTTTGCTTGGGACGGATTAGGTTGAATGGAATAGGAAGATGGATAGGTTAATGGCTGAAAATTAGGAGAAAAGGGTGGTTATGAGAATTTGAAAATAAAAAAATCCCGTAGAAAGGGAGCTTTAATGGGCGCGTACATATCACTTAAATGGCATTGATGTAAATATTAGTACCTCCCCTATTTTTAGGCGTAAGTTTAACAAATTAGGTACACCTTGCAGCTCTATATTATAATTGTAGGAAAAATGGGTCTTTTCATCTAAAGTTTAGGCCACACCAACCAAAACATCCCAAATTTAAGAACATGCCATTTACATCCCAAACTTTTTAAAAACATGTTACGTTAGAATATTCGTTAAATTTTTAACTCCACTTAATTAATTAGTGGTACTTTATTCTGTTTCTCCTCCCCCAATTCTTTTAATCATTTAACACGTTCCACTAACTCTCACCTTATAAGAAAATAGCTAAACCTAATTTGGTCTTCACATCATCCATTCTTCTCTTGCTTAAAAAAAGAAAAAAAAAATCAAAGATTCACCTTCTAGATTGATAACAATCATGAGAAGTTTTGTGTGTGTCATAATTAGAATGTAAGCCCTATTTCATTTATTTTTTTAAATATGTAGCATCATTATAAAAATTAGTGTTGTAATTGATGCAGGGACATACAACTTTTTTGCTTGGTATGGACCAAATTTAGCAAACGCAAGCATGAAACTTTTTTGACTAAAAAAAATAAGGGAAAAGAAACTGAATAAAATATCGCCGTTAATAACTTGAAAATTTTAACAAATGTCCTAATATTACATATTTTTGAAAAGTTTGGGATGAAAATGGCATGCTTTTAAACTTTGGGATGTTTTAGATGGTGTGGCTCAAATTTTGGGATGAAAAGGCCCATTCTCCCTATAATTGTATAACTACCAACAAGATGCATTAATTCAATCAACAAATTATTATTTCGAAATATTATTTTATTTGGATTTTCATTTCTACTACAATTGTACTAAAAATCAACATCCAAACATTACAATTATTTTAAGACAACAAAAACCACTTATTTTATGACTAAGTAAAATTTTATTGCGATTCAGTATCAGTCTCCTACAACTCCAATTTACATACTCTGCAAATTAAAATTGAATATGTCTTATAAAAGTGTTGTGAGATTTTGACTAGATAAAACTTTAAACAACTAACTTTTGAAATATAATCTTATGCCAATATCAAATTAATAAATATTTTTTTTTTCAATATCGAAAATGTTATGTCTTGATCAAAGTTTTTTTTTTCCATCGGTCACTCGATGATTCCTAACCAATTTAATCAAAGTTTACACACTTGTAATTTGAAAAAAAAAAAATAATTAATGGTTTGATCATGGTAGACGGAATTGTGCCACTCTCACTAGGAAACAAAAAGATTAGAGCTGAGTGCTTGACCATAGATCACGTGATAATAATGTACTTAATTAATAATACTCGGAGTAGCATTTCTCCGGCAACTGCCGCCGCCACCGGTCAATTTATCGGGTGTCATGCAAGCATGTTGGTGATCCTCAACTACTCTCATTTTATAATTTTTTAAAAACCAAATCCCAATTAGCCACTAACCAAAAACTAGCAGTTAATCTTATGTCAAACACTTGAAATATAAATAGTTTATATCTAGAAAATTAAGTAACTTTTAAGTTCTCATCATTCCCCTTTCCCCTGTGTTTGTGATTAGTAGAGGTAGTACATCTGATTAATTATCTCTAATGCTTACCATAAATTGCAAAGTGTAACGATATACGTATTTTTATTTTTAAAAAATAAATCACATTCTTTCAGTAAAATTTTTTCTTCATTATAATAAAATAATAAACATTTTCCCTATCGGAGTTAAATGGCGCAATGATTTTGATACTAGGTTTATATTATACTAAAAAAAAATTAAAATTTAAAATTTTCCACTGGATAATCATGAGGAAGTTATACTTGTACTGTTAGTATTAGGTAGATACTATATGCAAAAATCAATGTGTCACATTGTTGTCATTTCAGTATTCAATAGTGTCACTTTCTTTTAGTCGAATTCATGTCCTATTGTAGTCACTACGTCACAAATTACCATGTAAGAAAGATTTTCTATACAAGACTTTTCAATATTCATCTTCATTAGAGAAACTTACAAGGGCATTCGCGTCATTTCAACACAGTTATCAACTTTAAACAACTATCCCAAACCGCGATCCAGATTCTCAGAGAGTCCTCACTTCTCCTCCTCCTCCTCCTCCTTCATTTTCCTCACCGCCGTTCCTCCGCCCTCTATTCCGATCGCGCCACCGTCTGCGCCGCCGTGGAATTGAGGACGGAAAACTGAAACGGTGCATCGGGACTTACCACCACTGTCAGTTCCAGATCTAAGCCGCAAAAAGGCTAGAGCCTCCCTCCCAAGTCCCCAATTGAGTGGGGGAAACGGAGGGAATGGCTTCCAATGAAGTCGATTCCCGACTCAACCTAGTCTTAATCCCAGCCCTAGAGAAGATCATCAAGAATGGTTCCTGGAGGAAGCACTCTAAGCTCGCACACGAGTGTAAATCTGTTATCGAACACCTTAACTCACCCAACCAAAACCCGCCGCCATCCCCAACTCCTCCGGCGTCTCCTTCCGCCGCTCCGTCCGACGGGGATGCCGTCTCTTCGCCTTCCTCTTCCCTTCCCGGAGTACTCCTTGACTTGTCCTTGTCCGATTCGGAGCTCATTCTTAGTCCTCTCATCAACGCCGCCTCCTCCGGCAATCTCAAGATCGCGGAGCCTGCTGTTGATGCCGTACAGAAACTCATTGCCCATGGCTATCTCCACGGCGAGTGCGACCCCACCGGCGGCCCTGAAGCTAAGTTGTTGTCTCGATTGATGGAGTCCATTTGCAAATGTCACGAACTCGGGGACGAGAATGTAGAATTGTTGCTAATCAAGTCCATATTGTCCGCGGTGACGTCGGTGTCCCTGCGAATTCATGGGGATTCGTTGTTGCTCATTGTGAGGACGTGTTATGATATCTATTTGGGTAGTAAGAATGTGGTGAATCAGACCACTGCCAAGGCATCGCTGATTCAGATGTTAGTGATTGTTTTCAGAAGAATGGAGGCTGACTCTTCCACGGTGCCACTGCAGCCTATTGTGGTGGCTGAGTTGATGGATCCCCCAGAGAAATCTGATGTGGATGGGACAATGACGATGGTTCAGGGTTTTATCACCAAAATTATGCAGGACATTGACGGGGTTTTGAATCCTGGTACCCCTAGAAGTGGGGCTGCTTCTGCCGGTGGCGCCCATGATGGGGCGTTTGAGACCAAGACCTCTACCGTGGAATCGACGAATCCTGCTGATTTGTTGGATTCCACAGACAAGGATATGCTGGATGCCAAGTACTGGGAAATTAGTATGTATAAGACGGCATTGGAAGGGAGGAAAGGTGAATTGGTGGATGGGGAGGGGGAAAGGGATGATGATTTGGAAGTGCAAATTGGAAATAAGTTGAGAAGAGATGCATTTTTGGTGTTCCGAGCACTGTGTAAGCTTTCAATGAAGACTCCTCCTAAAGAGGCTCTGGCGGATCCACAGCTCATGAGAGGGAAGATTGTGGCATTGGAGTTGCTCAAGATTCTGCTGGAAAATGCTGGGGCTGTATTTAGGACTAGTGAAAGGTATTGCTTGGTTTGATTCTAACTTTTTAAGTATTGCAAGTTTTAGTAAATCTTACTGCTTTTGAAATTGTCTGCATTAGTTTATATATGAATACTGCAACTTCCGTTATATTATTTATCTGTAATCTTGCATGATGTACAGTTTCTCTTATAGAATGTTTACCATCCTGCATATGTAGATGATTTCTGTTTTGGGAATACTGCTGTTTCTGTTGAAATTCAACCGCCACTTAGTTCTTTCTGCTATAGAGTGGTTATTGGCTAGAAGATTCAGTTATGTTTGATGCTAATAATCATCTTTAGTAAGGCTGTAACTTTAAAGCCTTTGTCCTCCATGTGTTTTGCGTTTCTGGAAAAGGGCACTAGAAGAATCTTAACGCAATAAAATTGTGGGTCATGATGAGCTTCTTTGGTGGCCGGGCCGTATGCCAATAGAGAAGCCTTTCTCTTATTGATAGATACTCTGGCTAAGCAAGATCAAGTCTTCCAAAACCTTCTTCTTTATGCAGATCACTCTAGCTGATTGAAAAGTGAAATTATGCCGCAGACCACCTTAATCTGTCATACGAACAACTTTCTTGTGGTTGTGCATGTAAAGAGAATAGTCGGTAGTCTTGAATCTTAGTGGCTCTCAAGTGTCAAGTCTAAAAAGTGCATCTCGCACTTGTTCAAATGACTATTTGTTACATTCACCACTCTTTGACCTGTTAATCTGCTGCCCGTCCAATTCATGATGTTGACGTGTGCTTTCCAAACAATAACAAGAGATTTACTATCACAATTTTAATGGATGGTGATCCAGACTTGGTGTTCTTATTCTTGTGTTATGTATCTTATGTCGTGCTGACACAATTTCTCAGGTTGCTTTTTTATTTTTCCACTGCATTCTATTAGTTATTCATTCTCTTGATTAGATCCTGATGTGCTCTTTTTCTAGTTCTAATCTTTTCTGGCATTGCCTTTGAATGACAGATTTTTGGGGGCTATCAAACAGTATTTGTGTCTATCATTATTGAAGAACAGCGCATCGACTCTTATGATTGTTTTCCAGCTTTCCTGCTCAATATTTATCAGCCTGGTGTCAAGATTTAGAGCTGGACTAAAGGCTGAGATTGGAGTGTTTTTCCCGATGATTGTTCTTAGAGTACTTGAAAATGTTTCTCAACCAAATTTTCAGCAAAAGATGATAGTTCTTCGATTTCTTGAGAAGCTCTGTGTTGATTCACAGATATTGGTGGACATATTCCTTAACTATGATTGTGACGTAAATTCTTCAAACATATTTGAGAGGTAAGATCTGTTAATCTATACTTTCTTTCGTTCCAGATTGTGCTAGAATTTGATGACTCTAGAAGCATTTTGAATTGAATACGATCCTCTAACGGTTGTAGTTAGGATGTTATATTTGCTAATCATAGACTTCTGAGAAGTTCTCTTCACGGGTGGTTCATTCTTGCAGGATGGTGAATGGACTTCTTAAAACAGCTCAAGGTGTCCCACCAGGAACTACAACAACTTTGTTGCCTCCTCAAGAGGTTGCAATGAAGCTAGAAGCTATGAAATGCTTGGTCGCTATTTTGAAGTCAATGGGTGACTGGATGAATAAACAATTGCGGATTCCAGATCCTCATTCTGCAAAAAAAATTGAATCTCTTGAAAATGGTTCTGAAACTGGAAGCCTCTCTATGGCTAATGGCGATGATGAAGAATCTGTAGAAGCATCTGATTCTCCTTCTGATGCTTCTGGTGAAGTTTCTGATGCTTTCACTATTGAACAGCGTCGTGCTTACAAACTTGAACTTCAGGTAAGTATGCTCTGTGTATTCTATTTGTAGAAAGCCCACTTCTTCTGCCTCATACCTTTGTAGCCATCATATGATAATGAAAACCATCTACACTTCTTTGCAGGAAGGAATATCTATTTTCAATCGCAAGCCTAAGAAAGGTATAGAGTTCTTAATAAATGCCAACAAAGTTGGAAATTCTGCTGAAGAAATTGCTGCTTTCTTGAAAAATGCATCTGGTTTGAATAAGACTTTAATTGGCGACTACCTTGGAGAAAGGGAAGATTTATCTTTGAAGGTCATGCATGCATATGTGGATTCCTTTGACTTCCAAAACATGCAGTTTGATGAGGCAATCAGACTATTCTTAAGAGGCTTTAGGCTGCCTGGTGAGGCACAGAAGATTGACAGAATCATGGAAAAGTTTGCTGAACGGTATTGTAAATGTAATCCTTCAGCTTTTATCAGTGCGGATACAGCCTATGTTCTAGCTTACTCAGTCATACTGCTTAACACTGATGCTCACAACCCCATGGTTAAGAACAAGGTTGGTTGTTTTTTTGATTGGTTTATGATTTAATTACAATTTTTCCCTTTCAAAGTATAGTTGTAAAAATGCAGCTGGATTCTTCTTGTCAATATACATATACATTTTACTGTAAAAAAGTACTGTTGTAAATCTGCATGCGCTCATAATGTTTGAACACGAAGTAGACGTAAGCTATATTTCTTCTTTGCCTTAATTTCTTACTGTTTTTGTACAGATGTCTGCTGATGATTTTATAAGAAACAACCGTGGAATTGATGATGGAAAAGATTTGCCGGAGGAGTATATGAGGTCATTGTATGAGCGAATATCGAAGAATGAAATCAAAATGAAAGAGGATGATTTTGCTATCCAACAAAGACAATCTGTTAACTCAAACAGAATTTTAGGTTTGGATAGCATATTGAATATCGTCATCCGTAACAGAGGTGAAGATCGCATGGAGACCAGTGACGACCTCATGAGACACATGCAGGAACAGTTTAAAGAAAAAGCTCGCAAATCTGAGTAAGATCAGCTATCATTATCCTGCTGCCTTTTATCCATATCTTTTACATCTTACTTGACATTGGAAGCTTGTATAAACCAGAATGGTGAAATTGTTTTCTTCAAATACTGTTTTTGTTTGCTTTCTCTTGGGTGCTGCTATTTTGGTTTGCAAAAAGTTGTCTTCAGGTTGTGTCCTACCAGTGTCTCTCTCTTTTATAACATTCTTGTTTATCTTATCTATTCTGAGGATGAGAACAGTGTAGGAACGCCAACGTGGTTGTTCCATGAAAGCTGTAAAATTTTCAAGGGACATGATTTATCTGTGACAAGTTTCCCATGAATCTTCTAGATGATTAAAACTTTGTTTAAATGCATTTTATATTCACGGTGACAAAATTACTGTGACTAATGTGGTATTTGTTGATTCATTATTCCGTGTGGTTATTATAAATTTTTTTTATTTTTTTATAATTTTTTTTTTTAATTTGTTAGATTTAGCTTTTGAATGAAAGCTCTATCGATCACCTTGCTTTTTTTTTATTTTTATCATGTACATAATTACTTTAGTCTGAATTTGGATAGTTGAGTACTTTCTGGTTAGTTACTGTAGCACTTTTTATGAGTTGAAAATGAGATGCATTTGTTCCCTTGATTTGAGCTTTCACATCTTGTTTTCACTTTGGTGGTGATAGCTATCTTTTTGAATAACTATGCTTTTACAGATTTTGGTTATGTGATTGTTCTTTGCCGTTTTGTAGGTCAGTTTATTATGCAGCAACAGATGTTGTGATCTTACGTTTCATGATCGAGGTATGCTGGGCTCCAATGTTGGCTGCCTTCAGTGTTCCTCTTGACCAAAGTGACGATGAAGTTGTGATATCCCAATGTTTGGAAGGCTTTAGATGTGCTATCCATGTCACTGCAGCAATGTCAATGAAGACTCATAGAGATGCTTTTGTGACATCACTTGCTAAATTTACTTCCCTTCATTCGCCTGCAGATATTAAACAAAAAAACATTGAGGCAATCAAGGTACTGACTTGAATATTTTCTTACAAATGAGCTATTAATAAGTTTGTATTGATTAGAGAAAATCTGTGCTGCCTCCCTGTATAAATGAATTGATTGCAAGTCCATTAGTTTTATTTGACTGTTCAAAACTTTTTGGACTTTAGATATTGAGAAATGAGTTTCAATTTTGACTATGATTCACCAATGCTTCTTTGAAGTTAAGAAAGAAGGTTAACACTATTGCAGCGGTTGTTTTAATAATGATTTTTATACTTTCATTTTTTGGGAAAAAAGATTTACTTTGAATTTCTCGCGCTTTTAATTGGTTCAGTAAATTCCTTGAATTCTTGTTCTTAATCTTTATCTTTGTTGAACAGGCAATTATTACTATTGCAGATGAGGATGGAAATTATCTACAGGAAGCATGGGAACATATTTTGACATGTGTTTCTCGATTTGAACATTTGCATCTGTTGGGAGAGGGTGCTCCACCTGATGCAACATTTTTTGCGATTCCTCAGAATGAGTTTGACAAGTCAAAGCAATCCAAATCAAATGTTCTTCCGGTTCTTAAGAAGAAGGGTCCTGGAAAGATTCAGAATACTGGTGCATCTGCAAGAAGGGGTTCATATGATAGTGCTGGTATTGGTGGCAATGCTTCTGGAGGAATTACATCTGAACAGATGAACAACCTAGTCACTAATTTGAACATGTTGGAACAAGTTGGTGAAATGAGTCGCATATTCATTCGTAGTCAAAAACTGAACAGTGAGGCTATAGTGGATTTTGTCAAGGCACTCTGCAAGGTCTCCATGGAAGAGCTAAGATCTCCATCTGACCCACGGGTGTTCAGCCTTACAAAGATTGTTGAGATTGCGTATGCTTTCTTATAAACTTTTAGCTTGGTTCATTCCATGAATTAGTTTTTACTGAGTACCAATTTTTGTTTTGCTTGAATTCAACTTAAACTTATGATGTTGATTATGCAGGCATTATAATATGAACCGCATCAGGCTTGTTTGGTCAAAAATATGGCGAGTACTTTCTGATTTTTTTGTGACCATTGGATGTTCGGAAAATCTTTCTATTGCTATTTTTGCCATGGATTCCCTTCGGCAATTATCAATGAAGTTCTTGGAGCGAGAGGAGTTGGCTAATTATAATTTTCAGAATGAATTTATGAAACCTTTTGTGATTGTTATGCGTAAGAGCAGTGCTGTTGAGATCAGAGAGTTGATCATCAGATGTGTTTCTCAAATGGTGTTGTCTCGTGTTAATAATGTCAAGTCAGGATGGAAGAGCATGTTCATGGTACGTATCCACTTCTTATTTCCTCTACTCCCTGTTGATGTTACGTATTGTAGTTCTAAAAGGAGGGTATATTCTTTCAAGACAATTATTGAGTTACTATTCTGTGATTTATACGGTTAAGTTGGTGATATACTTTTGCTCGTGTTCCTTTTCCACGCATGATGCTTATGCACTTCCCCCCCCTTTTGTCTCAAATATTTCAGGTATTTACGACAGCTGCTCAGGATGAACGCAAAAATATTGTCCTTTTGGCTTTTGAAATTATTGAGAAGATTGTTCGAGATTATTTTCCATATATTACTGAGACAGAGACTACCACATTCACAGACTGTGTGAATTGTTTGATTGCGTTCACTAATAATAGATTCAACCAAGACATAAGTCTCAATGCCATTGCATTTCTTCGTTACTGTGCAGCGAAACTTGCTGAAGGTGATCTAGGCTCCTCCTCCAAGGAGGGAAGCAAGGAAACTTCCGGAAATATATCCCCTTCATCGCCACAGAAGGAAAAAGTTAAAAGAAATGATGGTGGAGATTTAACAGATAAGGAGGACCATCTTTACTTTTGGTTTCCTTTACTTGCTGGTAAGTCACATAATTCTATTGGTATTTCTTTGGATGTAATCAGTCATCAGTCATGAGTTGATTTTTTGTTCGTACTTTGAAATAATATTTTGTCTCTTTTGCCATAGGGTTGTCTGAACTTAGCTTTGATCCAAGGCCAGAAATACGAAAGAGTGCCCTACAAGTGCTTTTTGACACTTTAAGAAATTATGGGCATCATTTCTCTCTGTCTTTGTGGGAACGAGTGTTTGACTCTGTCCTCTTTCCAATTTTTGACTATGTGCGTCATACTATCGATCCCACGGGTGAAAACTATTCAGATCATGGGTTTGACCGTGAGAGTGGGGAGCTTGAACAAGATGCTTGGCTTTATGAGACATGCACTCTAGCTCTCCAACTGGTTGTGGATCTTTTTATCAAATTTTATGACACAGTAAATCCACTTCTGAGAAAAGTCTTACTGCTTTTAGTGAATTTTATAAAACGTCCTCACCAGAGCCTTGCGGGAATTGGCATTGCTGCATTTGTCCGTTTGATGAGCAATGCAGGGAATCTTTTTTCTGAAGACAAATGGCAAGAAGTTGTTTTGTCACTAAAATCAGCGGCTAATTCGACCCTTCCTGATTTCTCTTTTGCCACCAATGAAGATAGTCAGTTATTGAACCATGAGGAAGATCATAGTAGAAGAAACAGTGGAGAATTTGCTGAATCTAATACAGATGATCAAGATGACGTAGAGAACTTGAGGAGGCACCGGTTGTATGTTGCTATTTCTGATGCCAAATGCCGGGCTGCTGTTCAACTTTTACTAATTCAGGTAGGTTTTAACTCTAAGTGCTTTGCATTTATCTCTCTGTTTTTTTTTTTTTCGTTAGTGAACAGAGTTATCCGTCTTTGGAATTTTGTCTTGGTAAGTGCTTGTGGAATTAGATTCGAAGTGTTTTTAAATCCTACTTCTTAGATTTGCATAATGTAAGATGTGTTTTCTAGAGACCTGTCGGGAGCAATATTTTTAGCTGTAATTTGAATGCATTTCAACCGGTAAATCTTCAAATCGCTTTAGATGTTGGAAATTCCCATAACACAGATGGGTGCAGAACTTTTATTACACTTTGTTTTTGTGATCATGTATTGACTCTCAATTTTCTAGAAATGTTATTGACTGGTTCTTGCAGGGATTTTCTGCGAGTTTCTGTATTCTTCACTTTCTTAATGACACCTTAAGATGACCCGTGTCTGCATATTTACTTGATGTGGGAAAAGTCAACAGAATCACAAGAATAGAGTTTTGTTCATAGTTCAACCTTATAAATGCTGGTTAAATTGTCTCCCAATATGTCAAACTGCATACATTGTTGAACTTGTATTTACCAATATGATTGTGTTTTTCATTGGCAGCAGTTTATACTCCTTATGTAACCTGGACATGGGATTCTATTGTTTCTTTTTGTGCAGGCTATCATGGAGGTCTACACCACGTACAGATCTCAACTTTCGGTTAAAAACATTGTAATCCTCTTTGAAGCTATGCATGCTGCTGCATCTCATGCTCACAAGATAAACACTGATTCAGCATTACGTGCTAAGTTGCTGGAGTTTGGACCCATGACGCAAATGCAGGATCCCCCATTGTTGCGCCTTGAGAATGAGTCTTATCAAATTTGCCTGTCACTTCTGCAGAATCTTGTGGAGGACAGGCCTGCCAACTTTGAAGAGTCACAAGTGGAAACCTACCTGGTCAACCTTTGCCACGAAGTCTTACAGTTCTATGTCCAAAGTGCTGAGTCCGGACAGATATCCAATTCATCTGTTGGTTCTGCAGAGGTTCAGTGGGCGATTCCTTTAGGTACTGGTAAACGGAGAGAGTTGGCTGCACGAGCACCTCTCGTTGTTGCAACACTCCATACTATTTGTAGTTTGCAAGAGTCGTCCTTTGAGAAGAACCTCGCCTTATTTTTCCCCTTGTTCTCAAGCTTGATAAGTTGTGAGCATGGATCAAATGAGGTTCAGTTAGCCCTTAGCGATATGCTCAATTCTTCAGTCGGTCCAATTTTGCTTCGATCATGTTGAGCTTTCATGGACTTCTCTACACGTGCGCTTGAGCAACTTGTACGATATCTTCTCCGAGTCTTTACATTAATCTTTTCTTTCTTTACAAAACTAACTACCATGGAAATTCAGTGCCAGTGTATGAAGAGCTAGTGCAGATATATATATTTTTCCCAATTGCCGAGTCCTTTGAAACCTTGTAGCATTTTCAGGTGCCTTGGCTCTCTAATTAGAAGGATTAGATTTTATAGGAATGTTGTATGGTCGGTATTTATTTTTTTCTTTTCTTTTTATAATAGAACGATGATGCCATGTAAAGATTTTCATTCAGCATAAGCCTTGTGAGTTTCAGTTTGATCTATATAGTCAGTCAAGTTCTTCATATCCCACTAAGTTAATAGTGCTTGTTATAGTTTCAAAGTATGCATATACACATAGTCTCTTCAATCGGTGGCAGTTGATATGAAAAGAGCTGAAATATGTCCCTTTGAAATATCACTCCCTTTGTCCTTGTCAGTTTTCTGCAATTACATTAGTTTTACAAAATATGACAATCTTGTATAGAATAGTTATACTCAAATTCTATTTCTCTGTTACCTTTTCATGGCAAAATAATGCTTGAGCCTCATTTATGCATTTTTAGGCATTTAGGGTACAGGATTGTCCGAAAGGAGAATGACTGTTACTTGCACGTCTCTTGTTCATTGCCTAAAATCTCTTAGTTTAACAAGTTCTGCTTAGAAAAAAACTCTTGGCAGTGATAGCATCCTACCTTTTGAGGCTTTGAACACTTGTTCATGCAAAACAGGTCAACTACAAGTCTTTCTTGAGCCTCAATCTGTTTTGAAAAACGAGTTTTTATTTTTACCATGGATCCTCTGTCTTAGCTGGGTAGCTGCAGCTTTGTTTACTTATTAGGACAGCAAGTGATAAATGTGCTTTGATTTCTTATCCACCTCGAAGGGGGTGATATTTTTAGGGATTGGAGTCTGACCATAAATGATACAAATCATTAGAATCCAAGAGCAGCTAGTGGGTTTACCAGAGAAAGCAACAGGTCAATCTCCCCTTCACTTGCGGAGACCCCAATTCTCCTTCATAGTATAGCCTACAAGTTGTCCTTTTCTCCAATCAAAATAGCCATAGAAAAAAAACATCCTTTGAGGTGCCGGCAATTCCGCTACTAACTTCTTCTACCTGGATCCCATTAACCGAGGACTTTTTTCATAAATCCTGTAGAAAAACATTTAGCTTTGCTCCATCAAAGTTTACTAAAAATGAAGCTCTGTTTCTGTAGCAAAACTGAACTCAAAGGTTCTTCAGGAATGAATGATGTTGCACTCTTTGGCGCATCAATCCATAGCCATACGTTACTAAGTGACAGAGGGTTTCTTTAATTGCTCAAACACATTGAAATACCACATACTTTTTGATCATTTCAAGTACTGAAAGTCATCTTTCTCCGCTTTGATTTCGACTACTGATGTGCATACATATGCCTCTTCTTCAATCATTCAGTTTTTTTTGTCTATTCTCCTTCTGATTGGTACCTAAAACCTCATTTTCCCACTGGTCCCCTTCCAGAAACAGAAGAAAGAACACCATGCTGAGTTCCCTCAGACTCTGCTTGAATTCCTTGAAGAAGCCCAGAAAACTCTGTTTCTTGAACATATGTAAGAGCTGGAAGAAACGGGAATCAAAGGAATTTTCCTCTGATTTGAGCTGCCAAACTTCATCTTTTGCTACTACAGAAGTTTCCCAGCAGTTGAAGCAAGTGTTCAAGTTCATAGACACGAATGGAGATGGCAAGATATCTTCTTTGGAGCTCAGTGAAGTTCTTCTGAGATTGGGACAGTACACAAGGTCTTCTTTGGCCTCAAAAGAAGCTGAATCCATAGTAAGAGAAATGGATTGCGACGGAGATGGATTTGTTGACTTTGATGAATTCATGAATGTAATGGGCACTACAACAACAACAACTACAACATATGCTCAGAATAATGAAGGTGGAGCTAAATCATTCATTCTTGACCAAGAAGATGAGCTTTTTCAAGCTTTTCTGATCTTCGATGCTGATAAGAATGGGGTTATATCAGCAGAGGAATTGCAGAGGGTTCTGATCAGCCTTGGATGCCACCAAAATTGCAGTCTTGGAGACTGTAGAAGAATGATCAAAGGGGTTGATAAAGATGGAGACGGATTTGTAAACTTCCAGGAGTTCAAGTCAATGATGAGTACAGGGATATTGCAGATGCATTAGTTGATGAATGTTTGATTAGTTGATTATTTCAAGTCAGGCCCTGTAAAAACCAAGTCTTTCCTCTTCTAATTTGTTTTGCAACACACAAGAATCTATATCATTCTAATGTGTTGGTTCTGCATAGGTTCAGTCGGCGACTCCTTTAGGTACTGGTAAACGGAGACAGTTAGCTGCACGAGCACCTCTCGTTGTTGCAACACTCCAAACTTTGTAGTTTGCGAGAGTCGTCCTTTGAGAAGAACCTCGCCTTATTTTTCCCCTTGCTCTCAAGCTTGATAAGTTGTGAGCATGGATCAAATGAGGTTCAGTTAGCGCTTAGCGATATGCTCAATTCTTCGGTCGGTCCAATTTTGCTTCGATCATGTTGAGCTTTCATGGACTTCTCTACACGTGCGCTTGAGCAACTTGTACGATATCTTCTCCGAGTCTTTACATTAATCTCTTCTTTCTTTACAAAACTAACTACCATGGAACTTCAGTGCCGGTGTATGAAGAGCTAGTGCAGATATATATACATATTTTTCCCAATTGCCGAGTCCTTTGAAACCTTGTAGCATTTTCAGGTGCCTTGGCTCTCAAATTAGAAGGATTAGATTTTATAGGAATGTTGTATGGTCGGTATTTACTTTCTTTTTTCTTTGATGATGCCATGTAAAGATTTTTATTCAGCATAAGCCTTGTGAGTTTCAGTTTGATCTATGTAGTAATATAGTCATTCAAGTTCTTCATATCCCCCACTAAGTTAATAGTGCTTTGTCATAATTTCAAAGTATGCATACACGCATAGTCTTTAATCGGTGGCAGTTGATATAAAAAGAGCTGAAATATCACTCCCTTTTGTCCTTGGCAGTTTTCTGCGATTACATTAGTCTTACAAAATACCACAATCTTGTATAGATAGTTGTACTCGAATTCTTTTTATCTGTTACCTTTTCGTAGCAAAATAATTCTTGAGCCTCATTTGTGCATTTTTAGGCATTTCGACTCTCGCAGAGGATTTTCCGAAAGTAGAATGACTAGCATCTTTTCCTTAAATCTCTTCACTGATGTTACTTGCACGTCTCATCTTCATTGCCTAAAATCTCTTAGTTAATAAAAACTCAAACGAACAAATACTTGTATCATCTTACATCCAGCGCACCTTCTCCAAGTTTTTGCCTTATATTCTCCAGAAAAATCCTTTCTGGCGAAAGCTCTCCGAAATGCCTCCGTCTTCTTCATCTCCTTCATTGCTATTTCCGCAGGTTCTTGTAATCAACTTCCACTTGAATGTGAACGCCCGAGATTATTGTCTCCCGCAACAGGGAAATAAGCCCGTGTTGGTGACTACCAACGTGTTGCTTATCGCCCTTGGAGGGATCAGTTTGTTAATCGGGGGGTTAATCTATCTCCAAACGAATTATTTGCCCACTTACATGTTGTACGGCATTATCCAGCTAGTATTGGTTATCGGTTTGGTCATTTCTCTGGCACTGGGTAATGATTTGTTTCTAGGTAAATTACCTGCCTACGTATATGATATACGTAGTGGTTCAGGTAATTTTAATTATTGCACTGGTAATTAGTTTAATATTTTTGATGACGTCTGTTTCTCCCACGGCCCACAAAATGGCGGATTGGTCGAAAGTCGAAAGCTGTTCAGCAGCGGTAAATTTTTGCGATCACCATCCCAACGAAATAGGATGCCGTGAAAAGCCAAAGGAGTGCGCCGTCCATCCCAAAAATGTCGATTGCAAGAAATGCGAGGAGGATGGAAGTAAAAGATGTTGCTCCTGTAATTCTTGCCGCACCATAATTTTCCAGTTCCATAAAAAATAGAGCGGTGGGATAAGGATAACATGAATAATTGTTATCTATTGTACTGCAGTTTCAACATCATTTAATTCATTAAGAGGTTACTTTTTACTATCAAACTTGCTGAAATTAAAAAAGGAAAAATGAGTCTTTTCATCCCAAAGTTTGGGTCACACCAACCAAAACATTCCAAAATTTAAGAACATGCCATTTACATCCCAAACTTTTTAAAACCATGTTACATTAGGATATTCGTTAAATTTTTAACTCCACTTAATTAATTAGTAGTGGTACTTTATTCTGTTTCTCCTCCCCTAATTCTTTTAATCATTTAACACGTTCCACTAACTCTCACCTTATAAGAAAATAGCTAAACCTAATTTGGTCTTCACATCATCCATTCTTCTCTTGCTAAGAAAAAGAAAAAAAAAAAATCCAAGATTCACCTTCTAGATTGATAACAATCATGAGAGGTTTTTTGTGTGTCCTAATTAGAATGTAAACCCTATTTCATTTATTTTTTTAAATATATAGCATCATTATAAAAATTAGTGTTGTAATTGATGTAAGGACATGCAACTTTTTTGCTTGGCATGGACCAAATTTAGCAAACACAAGCATGAAACTTTTTTGACTAAAAAAAATAGGAGAAAAGAAACTGAATAAAATATCGCCGTTAATAACTTGAAAAATTTAACAAATATCCTAATATTACATATTTTTGAAAAATTTGGGATGAAAATGGCATGCTTTTAAACTTTGAGATGTTTTAGATGGTGTGGCTCAAACCTTGGGATGAAAAGGCCCATTCTCCCTAAAAATAGAGAAGTCATTCATCTAAATAAAAGTATATTTAGATTCCCAATGAGGGGTAAAAGATTTTCTTGCTTCACATTTGCAACCTTTGTCTTATACAACTTTGAAAAATTAATGTGGATTATTTTATTTTTTTTACACAAATAACAAAATTCAATGTGGATTTTTTTTTAGTTTTATAAAATTGTAAAACTCAATGTGGATTATTTTTTGGAGGAATGATTATAATAGATGACTAGATGCTTGGCCTGGGCAGATGTCCGGGCGGCCCTCTACTGTAATTTTATGCTAATAGATAAATAAATTCTTGATTTAGAAAAAATAAAATAGCTACACATTTGGTATTTTTTTTTCTCTTTTTTAGCCAAAAATAAAAATAAAAATAAAAAAATCATCTACCAAAGGAGAAAAAATATTGAAAAGTACAATGATACAGAAATCATACAAAAGAATGTAGAGTAATACAAGGGATAAGTTTATGGGCAAATTTAAATGTTATTTTAATTTGGTTGATAAATGATAAATGTTAGGAGTTAAAATTGTGTAGTTATTTTTGTAAAGTAGCTTTTGTTTCTCCGGATAAGAAATTTTTTTTCTTTTAAAAAGCGATGACACGTGGCAGAATGGTTAATGTAATATGGTGCATTTGGAGCCAAAAATTTTTAATAAGAAGTTGCCACATCAACATCCTGTAGTCTGCTTTAATAGGGTAAAAGGGATTTCTTTTGTGAATAAAAACCCAAAAAATGTTATTTTTTGAAAAATTATGTGTATATATATATATATATATATATTTTGAAGAAAGTCGTTTAGAAAATAATTACATATTTGAGTATTAGGACCAATACCTGGTGATGAATCAACAATTTGTATAGTCACATTAGAACCAAGATCTGATACTGACAAGAAGGAATAAAGGAATACAACAACGAAATGTATGTCTATCCATCTTTTGTCATCTTCAAAATTCCATATTTGCAAAAAGTTTTGTTTCAATTGGGGAAAAAAAAACAGCCTTTAGATAAGCAAGTGATTTTAACCTTACTCAAAATTTTGTTACAATAACCAGATTATGAGAAACACTAAATCTGGGGGGAAAAAAAAATAATTTGAGTTTGAATCCATCGAATTTGGTTATTGGTACAAATAAAAAATAACATCCATATTACCGTCCTCGAGGCTAGATAATAATCTAGAAAGGACTGGATGGGTTCATGTTTCAACTGTCTTAATAATCAACTAGATGCTTGGCCCGGACAGATGCCTGGGCGCCTCTTCTAAATTACTATTTTATTAAAATCTAATTGAATTACTATTTTTTGAGAAATTAATTTGGCGTATATATCATTTATGCTATGGTTTGGGGCTTAAAAAAATATACCTATAAATCTGAGGTTATAAGGGAATAATAAATAATTAGTTTATAAGGCATTATTCTTAATTGCTGGATTTAGGTATTTTTATTTTTTATTTATATTAAGCCTGCAAAACTATATGGTTGGACATTTGAATTTGAATTAATATATCCATTCGTTTGAAATGTAACTGATCCTTATTTGTAGTAAAACATGTGTTTTTTTTTAAAAAAAATTATATAACTTCTAATTAAAATAGACTTACACGTGGCAAAAAGACTTCTGAAATCTGAAATATGGTGCATTGGAGCCAAAACAGATGCATACGTATTTTGAAAATGAGCAATCAATCAACATTAATGCATTAAAGTTATTGCTTCTTTACATGATTAAGCAGAGATTCTTTTGAATAGGGATTAAATGAGTCCAGTTGTAATTTTCGGAAATTTTTTTGGGGAGGGAATAATTTTGATGCATTAATGTCCATTTAATTTGATTAATTCCCATTTTTCATTAATTATAATATCTTCTAGGGACTACTCCGTCCATTTTAAAATGTAGATCGTTTTAGGTTTAGAGAAATATTTCAAAATATAGGTCGTTTTAGGATTTCAAAGCGAATTAAAGATCAATTTTCTAACATTACCCCGAATAAATAATGCTAACCACTTTTCATCTAGTTTTAGTTATAGTTCTAAAACAATTAATGAAGGGCAAAATAAATATTTAACACATAAAATAATCATTAAATGATTGTTTCCTTAGTTTACGTGTAGAGGCTAAAAAGACTTATATTTTGAAATGGAGGGAGCAAGAACGGAGCAATTCTGACCTAATCCAAATATGAGATTCGTGGGGAAGAAATTCAGAAACTAGGGTTCATTGGGAGGAAAGGGAATTAGGAGCTTCGCAAGGACAAGAGAGAAAAGAAGATTCTGAAAATATCAATCCAATACATCATATCTGATTATTCTTATTACAGAACTGACCATCTATTTATAGCCCACATATTTTCTAAAAACGGCAATTAAATCCTATAGTTTAGAATTGAGGCAATTAGGCAGTTGCAGAGCCAGAATTTTAGTTTAGGGGTGCGAGTCGAAATCAATAGAATAAGTACTATAAACTAAAAAAGTATTCAAAATTACTGAAATACTATTTTTCATTAAAAAAAAACTATACCAAGTTACTTAAGATTTCACTTTGTTAGTATTTTACAATTTTTTTTTCTCTGTAACGAGAGGTTATATGTCATATAAGAGTTCAATTTTATAGTAGTTCAACCGTAATAATTTTAACGTGATAGGAAAAAATTTACGCTTACAAATACATATTTAATAAGAAAATTAAAAAATCCAGGTTTGATAAATTTTTTTAAAACATCAAACTTTTGGTACCTTGTACTACATTAAACCAGCAGGTCCAGCACTAATAATTCGTCCAAATTGAAGTGAAAGTGGCATTCCTTATTGTTTTAACATTAACCAATTAATCTTACTATTTTAATTTTTAATTAAGTTTTTTATCTTATAAAAAATTTTACTATTGGGCCTTTTACTTCTATGTAATTTAAAATTGAGACCTTTATTACAATCTTAAGCGTGTGTTAATATATTTAATCTGAGCCTTGACTTGACTAGTAACTTTTAATTTGTATCATTATGCTAATGAATTTTACATGATTATCAATTAGAAAATATAAAATCTAATAATAATATTTGAAACTCTTGTCATTTAAGATTTTTTTAACATTAATTCAGTTTTCTCTACATAAATCAAGCGAAAAAAATTATTTTAAATCTTGGGAGGGGGTGCAAAATCAACCAATTTTGTTTTTTCTTTAATAATTAGTTATAATACAAGAAAAATAAAAACGGAGGGTGCGTCGCCGCACCGGCTGGCCCTCCTGTCTCTACCACTGCAATTAGGTATCTCATTCCGTTTACAACTTATGAATTGATCCTCTTTTTTATCTTTTCATTCCATTTGTTCCGACTAAAAATAGTCTCAGTTTGTACTAAAAGTGAAAATTCAAACTAAACAATAATAATTTTTGAGAAAATGCTAGAGTACAAGACTCCCTACAGTTACCATTTCATCCTAACACCTCAAAGCCGAGTAAAAATATTCTGGGCAACAAAGGCTATAAGTTTAAATTGATATTGGGCTGGGTTCTGTTTTTATGGGTAGTCCATCAATCAACAGGCCTTTCAATCAACAAGCTCTTTTAATTTATTTTATATCATTATATTGTACGGCGGACGTAATTCTGTCTTAGACTGCATTACTCTTCGATCCCAATATGCATTTTTTTTAATCATCTCAATCCTCCCTCCGGTCTTTAACGTAAACTATTTTAATTTTGTTTTAAATTTTAGTTAGTACGTATTTTTAATTTATGAAAAAATATTAAAAATATGTTTTCACGTTCGTTGTCTTCTATTGATTGTTATGAAATAATTTTAAGATTTTTTTTAAATTAAAAATACATACTAGATTAAATCTAAGACAAATCAAATTGCCTTATATTAAGAGTACCGGAGGGAGTATATCAGTTCAATTTAATTTGAATCCAACAAATACGCTTGTGGTAGAATTTATTAGTTTTTAGGCTGATAAATAAAAAGAAATCTATTATCATCATGGGCGAATGTGGTTGGGTTTGTGATACAAGTTTAAATCACAATTTTTGTTCATGTGAAAATTATTGTAGTCTTGGCATTGAGCAACTTTAAATTATTTGGTCAAACTCTCCTATTCACTGAGATGTTTATCACGAACGAGGAACATTAGTCATTGTTATCAGCGATGGACACCTGCAACTTAAAAAAAAATAAAATTACTCTTTGCATTAATGATCGTTGAGGCAACATGTTGCACATTAAATTTATCTTTAATCAATCATCTTCTTTCTCCATCCCTGGAATTATTACTAATGGTACATGAAATCAATAAAATAAAAAAAAAATCCAACTCCACTTAAAATGTGGATAAAATCTCTTTACAAACTCTTGGTGGAAATTGAACCCGAATTTAATATTAAGAAGTACAACGTCCTAATCATTAAACTATTATTCAATCTATTTATGTATTTCTTATGTTTCGAAATAATTGTCGAATTTAAATCAAACTGTATAATTATTTTGGAACGAAGGGAGTATATCCTAGTTAAATTGTGCGCGTAGTTATAATTTTGTAACATGATCCATCCGTGATCATTAGTCAGGTCCTTGCCATCTTTATTTATAGGCTCTCCAGTAATGGACAAGTTTATAAATTTTGTAAACCTGGAATAAACGACTTATATCATAGTCGCTACCATGGACAGAATTAGGTCACGAGATCGATCGACTCCGACTGGCCGGATTTTTCTTTAGAATGAGTATTTGGTAGGTGAAGTTTATGTGGTTCAGTTTTTCGGTAGCGGTTAAATAACTCTTATTTTAATTATTCAGTTTGAAAGTTCTTGTTCCGTAAGTGAAACATGTAAGTATCAAGAATTATATTCTTTAGTCACAGCATGATCATAAATAATTCACCACCATATCGTATGTAAAGTTGAAAACGCAGTTCAAGATATATACTAACTCATATTAAATATTTCTACCAATGATTGCAAGCTGATTAAAAATAAAGAAAACTGATATTTAATTTCTCTTTTAAGTAGACGTACTTCCCTAGCTAGAATATCAACACTTCCAAATATGTGGGAATTCGTAATTTAATTTCCTAGTGTATCTAGCACAATATAATAATAATAATAATGATATAATCCTCAGAAAGCCGCTCGATCTCCATTGTACTATGCTTCATGATTACTTAGCCCACAAAGACAATTTAAATAGCTTAATTAACCACGGTATTATTAATTTGGATCATAGCTAGCATGCATTTATGTTGGTCAGATCTCCCATCTATTAACAAGTTGCATCTAAATTTTGAAAGGCAAATATTTCAGTGGATTCAAGTACTTTCGTTAGTGCACTTCTTAATTTGCTTGCTTTTCTTATACCAAGTCATTTCCCCCAAATGCATACACAGTTTAATCAGTTGGGTAGCATAACGAAAATTAGGTTGTACGTATTAGCAAAGATGATAGCTACTTCCAATCACCCAGGCGAGAATGGAGTTTCATATGTAAGCCACATTTCATTGTTTACATGAGATCCTCTTTTATTGTGAAATGGGCGATTCTATGTATGTTTAACATGTTATTTATTTTTTAAAAAAATAATAATAATATAGAAAGTAGATTTGCCGAGTAAAATGGTTGAGTAAATGATACGATATTGGTAAAATAACACAATATATAACGTACTCTGATTATAGAATTTATATATTAAATTAAGAAAAAATAAAGACAGACGAGTAACAACACGATCAATGTAATATACCAAAAAATATTGCAAGATCTATAATCGTTCACTTTGTTTTTACTATCTTCAAATTTTGTTTTTAAATTCTTGACAAATTTATTTCTTCGTTTTTTTCATGTCCCGTCCATTAGACATGTTTAACATCTAGTAATAATTAATTTAAGGGAAGACTAATTAGTAATTTTTTTTCATGCAATTTATACTACTACTGGTACACCACCATCCAATCTCCTCTTATAATTTGAGTCGTTTGTCATCACTCAATTTTCAAAATGACGACACTAATTTATTTGCTAGATACGATTAATACGCTAAACTTGTGACATAAGATGTCATTTCAATAATGGTATCCAAATGCCCTTCAAACACTGCAATAATTCGTTGATGAGAATTAAAGAGGACCGGTGATAGAGCAAGAACATTACTATGACCTAAGCTAAGGCTAATTTGCAGGTAGAGAGAGGGTCGATGTGGACGCCTGGACAGATGACTTAATTAGGAAGAGGATTCCCACATCGATCAACATCCATTCACGTGGTGACCTCAATTTGGTCGGCTAATTAGACCCTAAACAATTGCCAATTTGCAAATTAACAATTAATTAAGACCCTCAACTTGAGAGTTGAAAGCTGTAGTGATTTTGTTCTTCCATGGCTTGATACAAAATTGTGCATGGTAGCAACATTAGCAAATATGGAAGGGTTATTTATTTATTTATTATTAGGAAGAACTTAAAACGCTAAACCATTATCACATATCACATTCATATTTATTTTTAACACGATTAATTTGGTGAACGTGAATATTTTTCTCAACAATTATTAATTTCTTTATATACAGACTCGAATTCAATAAATAGATACGTGACTTACCAATTTCACCTAGTACCAACTTTCAAGTTTCAATCCGGAGTAGAATAATAATCACAAGTGGGAGCTTCCTAAGAGATAAAGTCAGAACATGCAACAAACAATGTTTTTGTTGATAGATTCGAAACTCAAATGTATGCTCTTCACATGGGAAGTGAATTTGTAACGTTAATCTTTTCTCTATCGTTTTCTAATCAAGTGGTCCATCCGTTTTGTTTCTGGATTAGATTTGGATTATATTAATAATTCTTTTACTTTGGGGGTAAGGTAATGGGGTTTGGTTAGTTTAATTAATGTTAGGAAAGGGAGTTGATGATTAAGATAGGCATTAAGGATATTATAATATGATTTGTTGCACTAAAACCAATTAATTAGCTACCTACCTAGCCAAGCTAGTTGCAACATTTTTCTAAGCTTTGAATTCGCAACAAACACACTTTTATCTTAAAGGGAAGACCATGTCATACGTACATATTGTTCCTCCCACTTTCCCTATACATTTTTCACAATGTCCAAAAGATTCAAATTTGGTCATCCAATTAGCAATTCGGGGGATGCATATGAATTCGAATTAAGTTGGTTTAATTCAATTCTTTTTGTCCTAATATATATTTTTGTTTTCTTAAATCATGAAGGACGCATTCAATTTCGAATTAAATGACCAAACTTTATACGATGGAATCAAACGAGTTGATCATGGGAAACTACTTTCTCAAAGAAGAATCTTGATTGTTCGACAAATAAACACTATAATTAACATATTGTCCTTTTTTCTTTTTTCTTTTTTTAGATGGAGAAGTATCAGTTTTGGTCAGCTTTGCTATTGTAATATTCCCCTCATACATAAAAACTATAGTAAGAAGGCAAAAGAAAAATCAAATTGTGGTTTGTCTCTTGTTCAAATATAGACATGAACTGGTAGTCATCAAACTCATTCGGGTTTAAACAAACAATCTCCAAGTGGAAATTCTAAATGTCTGTTTGACATGTACAAATATTATCATTAAGGAATATATATATATATATATATATATATAATTAATCTGTAGGAGTCAAGTTTTAAAAGAAAGATACAAAATTTACCTTTTTAATTTTGGCATGTACGTAATTCCCCTACATTAGATGACCATCAATTTCTCTGTCGTCTCAGCAAAAGATTATGATAAATATGCCTATTTACTTTTTAGGGACAAAAAGACTAGGCAATACAGTTTCCGGCAAGATGGATGAATTAATGAACTGTAACTCTAACCAAAGTTCTTATTAATTAATCATCATGGGACAACCAAATGTCATTTAATTTTTCAAGGATCCAATTAGTCTTTGTCACTCGAAGACAAATGAAAGCACATTATTGTTAGCTAAGAGAGATATTCCCTCTGCATTATTTGTTTAATCATTAATCCATTTTGAGGGTTTCATTGAGGAACCGTTGACTGTATACTCTATGAAAATGATGGTTTTGTTGTATCATAATTACGATGAAAACTACCATGAATCAAATAATTTTTTAAAAATCAGCAACGGCAGCCATGAAAGAGAGAGATGATGATAAAATATATATATGTATGTAACATGGAAGAGGGAAGGAGACGGGCCGGTCGTCCCCGGAAGAAGGTAGCCCTTCACCAAGAGATTCCCCTTCATCCAATCACCAAATGTTTGCATCCTTCATTTTTTTGATTCGGTCAATCTATGAATATTAAGTAGTACTTGCTCGTCCCAAAATAATTATCTGATTTATAATTCAATAAACATGATAATTTTAAGTTTTTAACTAACTAATAATCTCAATCGTTGAGCAAAGACATCTCAACAAGGGAGACAGTTGCTAAAAAGAGGTATAGAGAATTTATACATAAGATTGTATTGTTATTGAACATTACAGATGAATGAACACGCATTCCAAAAGTTGGCCAGTTAGGGCTTCAATATTTGTCTAGAAAAATTTCCTTTACAGCATGTGACTAGACTAGTATCTAATTCTTTCAATTAATCAAAATTAGATTCATAGGTTGGAAAAGTGGGGTTTAAAATCAATATATTCATGGAATTTTTAAGACGAATTATCTAACACTTTTACTTTTAAAATCTAATTTTACTCATATGAATATTGTTAAGAAACAAGGGCTTATGTAACCCTAATTATTTATTATGTCCTGAAATAGGACCATGACTTAAGAGCACACAACATCAATTAATAATGGACGTACGTGAGACATATTTTGAAAATTTAAGTTGGTTATGAAATGTAAGAATAATCAAGTTATTAGATTCGGTATGCGCTGTACTCTCAAGCAAAGTTGAGTTAGTTTGTATCGTTCATGACAACTAATTTTGATTCTCCTTCTAAAGAAAACCCCATGAAGTTTCAAAAACCATTGACAAAAAGATTAAAGAAAAAAAAAAGAAAAAAAATCCATACGACTGATTTTGGTTTCGGTTCATATATAATCTGACATAGGGTGCAATGAAGTAGGTCAAAATAAGCAGAAAATTATTATTCATTTCGATAAGCCCTATTTGAAAATAGATAATTAAGAACGCCATTAGTAATGGGTATGGACTGATGGTATTTGAAAGTAGATAATTAAGAACACAACATATTTATACATACGGAAATTGCGATGAGATGTCTCAAACGAACACATTTTACATTCAAGTTAATCCTTATTCCATCTCGTGGACTACTCCTTTTCAGCTTTGGTACTCATTGGTTGGTTGGTGTTAAATTTTCCTTGCATCTATAAGGAAATTATTATACTGTACTTTTTCTTCAATATCCTTAAAGAATCCAACAATTAATAGCCAGTTCTCTCTAGCTATATAGCTAGTTATAAAAATTAGGCTGTACTTTTCTTCAACCCTAAAGAATGGAAAAATTAATAGCCAGTTCTCTATAGCTAGTTACAAAAAATGTGAGTCAGAATTTCTTCAATCCTATGGTGTGATCATGACAGATTGTTGACTTTGGATTAAGTTAAATTGTCTTGTTTAGGTGGGGAAGTATTTTATTTGGTTGGTACATAACGTAGAGAAAATATTTTATAGATCTATTATATCCTTTTTTTTAGTATAATAAACCAATCATAATAAAAAAAAATAATAAAGTTAACCATTTTTTTGGGTCTCCATGAATAGTTAGTAACTCCCGCTAAAACTATAAACTTTCCCCAAAACTATATATTATATATGTGATACAGTGAGTGCACCGAATGTTTACTAAACCATATTATGAAATGGTATTTGTTGCGGATTTCTTGGCATCTTTCGCATTTATAGGAAGTACTGGTTTTTTACGTTTGTATGATTCCCCCCTCAGGTGCTATTCTTTGGCTAGAACATGACACAATTGGTGTCTCCTATCCAAGAAAGATTTTAATCACCTAAACTAGGCTTATGCCTCCTTTCATTGTACTAAGAAATGGTAATACGCAAATGGATTTAATCAGATAAACCAAATCCCTCAATTTTGGTGACACTGTTCAATTGATCCCCTAGGCAAGAACATGTAGAGGTGGCCCAATAAATGTTGACCCTCTTAAGCAACAGGAAAATAAAATTAAAAAAAAAAACACCCTTTAGGGTCAGGGAGATGATTTGATTGGCTCAATTACTGGTAATTTTCTTCGAAAAATCCCTCAAATAGCCAAACAAAATTTGCACTGTCAAACACCCTATAGGGAGATGATTTGGTTGGCTCAAATTATTAGTATTCCCTCCGTCTCATAATTATTATCCAGTTTAAATTTTCATTTCTAATTCAAATTGTACTAAAAGTAAAATCTCAAACTGAACAATAATTTTAGGACAAATGGAGTAATTTTCTTATAAAAAATCTCTCAAATAGCCAAACAAAATTTTTACCATCAAAGTCACCTGGTTCAGATTTTGTCCCAGCATGCATGCACGCACTATTATAAGTAGGAAAAATTAGTAAATATATAGAGCCTCATGTACCCTCTTTGCATAAATTTTCTCTTCAACGCATACAAAATTGATTCTCAAAGTTTCGATATAAGTTTTGATGCTATCAAAATCTAGGTATGCGCATGGGATGTAATTTTGGGCGATAATTATTTCTGAAGTGAAACACAATATACTTCAATTCATCTGAATTTGATCTGATTTATAATAGACAATATATCAAGTTATTACATGATTCACAAGTAGAAATTAGTAAAAATGGATACGTCCGCGACATAGTCAATTTAATTTAATTTTTTTTTTAAAGTATATATATAGTTATAATTAGTAGTACGTGAGGGTGGTAACTTTGAGAGGGTGTAAAAACTGGTGTCAGGATGGGTGTCAGTTAGGGGGCAGCGAGACCCACGCCGGCCAGTGTTCCCAATCACGCCCACTGTCTTTGGTTTCCAATTTCCATCTCATCATTCATTTCATTTCATTCACTCATTAAAGTCTCTCTCTCTCTCTCTCTCTCACACATTTACACAAATTTCCATACAATATACTACTGATGCTACAGGCCACAGCCTGCTACCTTAAGCTACTTGGCTCAATCAAATGAGAGTATATCATGATTTTGTTGTTGTTTGTTCTCTTCCTTCTTCGTGTGCTTTCTCTTTTTATGGGTTCCATTTCTTTTTTTTTGACTGGCATTCCTTGGTCAAACCATAACGTTGTCATCCTCACATGATGATGAAACACCCAAGATTTTTAGTTTTAGTTTAGATCCCCCCAACCTCATCTCGCATTATGAGTTCTCTTGTCTTGTTTCTCTTCAAGATTTGGTCACAGCTGGCTAAATTCAGTCCAAAATTTGTATTACTTTGTTACATTGAGTTGTATAGATTAATTAATAAGTAAAACGAACTAAGAAACTTATTGAGTTGTGGATTTTTCTGGGGGTTGTCCCTCCGTGGATCAAATTTCTTATAACAAATTCATATTGATCAACGATTTTCGGACGTATCTCTCTGTTCTAAAAAGATAATCCATATTAAATTTTGAGATTTGTATATTTTAAAGTAAAAATATACTATTTTAATTTAGTAAATCACTTACAAACTACAAAAGTTAAATTCTGAATCAACCGAAATCGTATTATAGAGAAAACTAACTAACTTATAACTAATTAGTTTTAAATTTGATGAAGCATATACCATTTACAATTGTGATCCACTAAAAGATTTCCATATGCACGATAGTAATTATTTTGCAACGGAGTGAGGTATATATCAGTCAAAATGTAGATACATATAGTATATGTGTGCGTGTGGTTGTTGGGAAAAGCGAAAGCTATAGGCGGGAACTTGGAGGTTTTTGTACAAACAACTTGGATGGAGGGAAACTAGCTAGGATGATTGATTGCGGTAAGGCAGGATTTAGTATCAAGTGTGTGTGTGTGTGTGTGTGGTTGGGCGTGGGAGTCAGTCACATAATGAGTTGGCATGACGTGATTCGAACTCTGGCATCAATTTCAGCATTCAAAAAAGACGATCGACCCTTTTATTTTCATTTTTCTTTTGTCGATTAGATATAGTAAGGAAACACAAAAAAAGAAAAGAAAAAAAGTTGATGATGTGAACCCATCGAAATTGATCAAACACGATGTCTGCTACGAAATTATGGTATATGGTACGACTTCCTTTAGATATCACTTTCACTTGCACCCGAAGTCATGCCGCAGCAACAAAATTTGTCCTTAATTCCTTACCATTTTGCTCTGCCACAAAACTTTCTTTCCCCACATTCCCCATGAAATACAGCGCGCTGCCTGCCAAATTTAGCTAGCTGCTGCTTTCTATTTTCGTATCAATGCCGGCAAGACGTACCTATACCCCAGGATTAAGAAATCAACCACTTTTGACAATGTCAGATTCATTAATATATATAGGATTTGACTACTGTTTTCAAGGTGTATATCCTACCGTCAGTTTTTGTCATCAATTAATCCCGATTGATTTTCGAATGTAAACGCTTTAATTTAAAGGTTCATATGAATAAATTGATGTTTCAATAGAGAATGATCCAGTCATTAAACTCAAACTCGTTAGATTTATGCCTGCGCTTTAACGTCTCATATCCTTAATTCAAATGATATTTAGGTCGGAAGGAGTATATTGTGTACTACATATATTTGTTACATACTTTTATTATTAACCATAGATAAGTGTACAAATTAATGTTTCATTAGTGAAATCGCCCTTTAAGGTTCTTGGCTTTGAAGTTTACATCAAAACATATCACACACACACACACACAAAAAAGAGAGTTCCAAAGTCTAAATAATGTGGGGCGTCGCAGTCATAAACCAAAGCTGAAGGTACATAAAGAATGATTGAATATATTACTATAGCTACTCATAGAATAAAGCTTGATGTGAGCTGTTGCAAAAATTTATTTGTTGATTGTGTGCTAAATATCTTATGCAAAACATACAATTGGAGGCATCTCTATAGTTTACTTTTTGCCAAAAAAAAAAAAAAAAGAAAAGAAAAACTTAACAAAAGTTACAACACAAAAGGACACCATGATGGTGAGTGTCTTACAAAAGATAACTTTTTAACATTTGAAGCCCCTATATATGTCCCTTAAAAACTCCTAGAACAATGGGGAAGAAGAGGATAAATACTAAAGCCTCCTAGTAGTGCTAGTACTTCTAACTAATGTGCAAAAAATCTAGTACGTTAAATCAATCCCAAAATGATGATGATCATCACTTAGTGCTTCTTCAATCATAGTGTTACATTTTAAGGACTTCAATAGTACTTTGGAACCTTTCTTTGTAATCTCAAATCAATGGGTGCTTTTTATTTTAATATTTGAAAGTGATTGTGTAGCAAATCTTAACACAGCTCAAAATGTGCACAAATTGCTCCCCCTCCAATGGATATATATACATAATGGGATGATGGGCCCTCTCAAGTATGATGTGAACCCTCTTTGCGCCCACAAATATAGACGTTACATGGTTGGATACAAGGTTTCTATTTGCGCCATTTTTATTTTGGCCCTTCTTGATAGAATACAATAGCTAGTGAAATATGTAGGTTTAAAAAAATTGTCTCCATTCTTTCTCATTTATAAGGCTAAATTGATTTAAATTGTGTTTCATATATAAATATAAGAGCGAATACCTAATCAGAAAGATTATTTGATAACAAATATAATTAGATATGTAGATTGATTACTTGCCAAGATTTTTTGTATCATAATACTAGAGATTATGTTCCTAATCAATTACAATCTTTTCAAAGTTGGAGGTCTTAAACATGTGGGGTATGGGAACTTGAAAACCGGTCCTTAAACCAAACTCACAAACAACAAATGGGGGTGAAGGAAAGATGTCCCGGACCGTTAATTTTCCTTAAGGGCCAACTTGGTGATCGTTGATTACGTTGTCAATTAATTTATTAGTAATGAACCATTTTCCCTCTCCACTGTTATCTCCTCCGGCAGCTATAATGTTTCTTGGATTTGTTTCAGAATCATGAAAACCAAATGAGATTATATCATATCGTGTTTAGTTGTGGGTGCTAGTTAAATAACGTCATTTTTATTTACAAAAAAATGAGAAATTTGTGAAAACTGTCCTCATCTCCTAATTCCTTTCGTTGCCTTACCTTAGCATTTCGTGAATTCAGGAAACTGCCGTAACGCTTATTCTGATGTATCCACAAACCAACGCCCCCGGCCGCCGATGGCCGATCTTAGTTATAATGACACCGTTTGTCTTCTTCTTCTTCCTTTTTTTTTCGAAGAAAATTATTTACAATTTACTTCATCTCATTCTTTCAAGTAACGGAAGAAGATCAAGAGGTTGGAGCTTTCCAGCTTGCTAGGTCATGATGATGATGATCATGGCATTATTAATTCTCTCTATTTATCTTTTTCTTTACAAATTTTAAGATTTAGTTAATTTTACTCTCAAATTAACTCTTCATTTGCATGTGCAAAAAAAAAAAAGAAAAAATCTGTTGCACGGAATGCAGTGTTAAACAAATGGGATGAATTAATTAGGAAATTTTGAGAGAGACAAAAAAGCTAGAGGAAACAAGAAGATAAAATTATAATGTTACGATCTATAAACAGCAGTATACGTAGCTTTTATTTCGGAAACTATAATAATCTATCTTATTGAATTACTTTCTTTGTTCCGGAAATAATATACATTGAATTTTTAAATTTGTATTAGTTTTAACACAAATTTAAAAGATTATATTTTTTTGGATGGAAAAAGTAATATTTAAAATAGGACAGAGTATCATTTTTCTTGTCTTAAAGAATTCATGATAGGTTTTAGTTAAGCCTGATTGGTTGATACAAATGCTTGAAAGCAAGACACAACTATAAAGTCGTTAATTCGGTATTAAGATGTAACTTAGGCACTTTTATGCCTCCTCAGTATGTATTAAAAAATAAATAAAAAACTATAGAATCGTGGTTGTACAGTAGATTTTCTCATAATTTTCATGTTAAACATCCGTTTTCAATCAACAGACACAAGTTCTCAATACAAATGAAATTGGAGAGGTTATGTATGTTCTTTTTCTTTTAATAATAATCTTTTAATAATGAAAGAAATGTTAAAATAATGTACACACAATGTCATGCTTATATAAATTAACATCTCCTAGTTCAATCGAATGAGTATATTAATTACTGACCGCAATTGAATCATGTTATAAAATTAGCCAACAAAATTTGATTTTTCTTTTTCTTGCTTCTTCAAATTAACATGTGAAAAAGAATATACTCGGTAACAAATCCAAATATTCAAGGAACTACAACCTAAAAATCAAAAAAAAAAATAAAAAAATTGGAATTCTTAAAATATTCAAGATAAACACACAAAGCAATATCAGCCGCGTTTCTATTCAATTAATTTGGTGCTCAATCTGCCATGAAGAAGAACATGATGAGGTGCTTTAAGTTAGTAATGATTTCAATTTTGGGACAATATGATTATGTGGTGTAAACTCTGAAAACACACACACACACACACACACTCAGATTAAGGGAGGGGCTGCTGTATTGTGGGCTAAGTTCTTCTTTCTTTCTGATCATGGTAATTGGGAAAGAAAGGGAACGTGGGGTGCTGCTGGAGGGGCCCCTACTATAGAGGAAGGAGGAGGAGAAAGAGGGACAAAAGAGAGAGAAATGTGGGGGCCGAAACACCGCCCATGCGCACGCTGTCATTTGCATCCCAAAACCAAATCCATCCCATCCATTCATTTTTCATCATTCATCCCATCCATCCAATCCAAATCTTCTTCTTCTTAGTGCTACTACTACTATTTTGGCTTACCCTAATGTGTCTTGACCTAACCCTAAATTCTAAGTTTTGCTATTTGCTAATATATGTGTGTGCTAAAGTAAAAAGTCTACAAAAAAAAAAAAAAAGAAAAAGGAAAAACAAAAAACAACTTAGGAAGAAAAAAGGGAGAAGGAAGGGGTGGGGTCCTAGTAAAATTAGTCTTGTAGCTTCCCCCATGGATTTGGCCCCCCAAACCCAAAAATAAAACAAACACTTATCTAAAATATTTTTTGTTCATCCTCCTCCAAAATTAGAAGAACAGAACATCAACTTCCCCAAACTCTCACCTTTCTTTCTCCTTATCTTTCTCTCTCCCTTTTCTTCTCTCTCTAACCCTTCAACCAGCAAAATATACACATATCATTCACTCTCACTCACTCACTGCTGCTATAATTAACCTGAATCGGGTCGCGGAAAGCAGCTGGCTGTTTTAAGAAGGATTGATGTATATTTGAACTACAACTTCTGCAGCTGGTTTGGTTTCCTGGCATGAAATCTGAGGGGGGGCAAAAAAGATGGTGGTATTTTTCAGCTCAGGATTTGGTGGAGGATGATGATGCTTCAAGCCCCCTTCTTCTGCCAACTCTCTAACCTACGAGCAGGAGCTATAGAGCTTCGCTTTAGCTACCTAGCTAGCTAGCAACCTAGATTTCCCTACAAACCCAAACCCACGACAAAAAAGGGTTCACTTCACTTCTCTGTGCTGAGAATTAGATACCCAAAAAAACAAACAACCCAACCCACAAACTAATTTCTTTTTATTCCTTAATTCTTCCTCCCCTAAAACTTCTTTTTAGTAGTACTGCTTAAATTTTTTTTAAGTCGGAAGAAGAAGAAGAAGCAGGAAGAAGATGGATCAACTCACGGCTCACGGCCGTCCACTTCCACCGCCTTTTCACACCAGAGATCTTCAGTTACACCATCATCATCATCAGTTTCAGCAACACCTCCACCAGCAGCAGCAACAACAACAACAGCAGTTTCATCAGCAACATAATCTCAAAACCGAAGACGAAATAAGCGGAAACAGCACCACCCCACCGCCAAACCACCGCAACCACCAGAAACGAGATCGGGAAGTAGACAATGTCGGAAATTACACTCCCAACAGCGGAGGAAGCGGCGGCGAAGATAAAGAACCAATGGGTTCTGGTTCCGGCGGAGGAGGATCCGGAGAGCAAGATGAAGTGAGGAGGCGGCCCAGAGGAAGACCCGCAGGGTCGAAAAACAAGCCCAAACCACCCATCATCATAACCCGGGACAGCGCCAACGCGCTGAGATCTCACGTCATGGAAATAGCCAGCGGGTGCGATATTCAAGACAGTTTATCTAATTTCGCGACCCGGAGACAAAGAGGGATTTGTATTCTGAGCGGAAGCGGAACCGTCAATAATGTTACCCTCAGGCAACCGGCGGCACCCGGAGCGGTGGTGACTTTACATGGGAGGTTCGAGATTTTGTCTCTTTCGGGTTCGTTTCTGCCGCCTCCTGCACCTCCGGCGGCTTCTGGGCTCACCATTTATTTGGCCGGCGGACAAGGCCAGGTTGTGGGTGGGAGCGTTGTTGGGCCCCTTTTGGCTGCTGGCCCAGTTGTGATTATGGCGGCTTCTTTTGGGAACGCGGCTTATGAGAGGCTACCGTTGGAAGACGATGAATCCGCCGGGATTGCTCCGCCGGGTGGTGGTTTGGGATCTCCCGGCAGTGGCGGAGGCGGAGGCGGAGGAGGTGGACAACAAGTACAACAACAGCAGCAGATGTTGGGTCAGGATCCGAACTCAAATCCGTTTCATGGTGGGATTCAGCCTCCGAATCTGTTGAATTCGGGGCAATTGCCGGCGGAGGCTTATTGGGGGAATGCGGGCCGTCCTCCTCCGTTTTAAACCCATCATCATTGATTTCGGAAGTTGGGCATTAATTATGATGATCATTTTGCAGCATTCTTCTTCTCTTTCCTTCTTTCTTTTCTTTCTTACTAGCTGGAGATCTCTCTGAAGTAGTAGTTTCATCAGGTTTGTGTTTATGAATTAATTGATGATCTCTCTCCCCCCAAAGATGATGAATTGATGATGATAATGGTGGTGAAGATGATTAGAGTGTTTTTAATATTTCCTTTTTTGTTTTTGGGTTAACTTTGTTGTATTGGAAGAGAGGGATGTACAAATTAATCATGAATTTTTTGTGGGTTCTCTCTTTAGAGAATAGTTTGTTCAAGTCTTGTTTTTTTTTTTTGGCTGCTGCTTTCTTTTTGGGGGGGATAGGAGTACTAAACAAGGAGAGAAGAACTTGCTGCAGAATCTTCTTCTTGCCCTTTTTCTTTTGTTGTTGTTTCAGTTTCTGGTAACTTGTCTGCTAATTTTCATTCACTCGGTTCCTGTTCCTCCCCTATGAAAGTGGGAAAATATATATTTTTGTTTCAGTTGGGTTTTTATTTTTCTTTTTCCCAACACAAAATGAATATCTTGCACTAAAACGGAGGCTTAAAATGGATCATGTGCAACAGTTACCTTAATTAACACATCATCATTTTACTCGTACCTTCAAATAATAGATCGATGTGTAGAAAATCTCCCATTGCATTTGATTTAATAGTCTATATTAATTTCAAGTATCCAATTTGGACCAAACGCGCACTACTTCAATGTTCAAATACAAAAGTGTTTTCGAAACACTAATTAGTTTTATCACATGCATAGATTTAAGTGAGTGCACTTGGTACGATGATTATTCTTGCTGGCTAGTACACTAATCAACTTGATTAATCATTTTCTAGTGGATTAATTTGTCTATTTCCAAGTGGCGGTAAAGGAATAACTCTAAATTCCTCTCTACATTAAGTTCTTTTTTAACAAAAAAAAGAAAAAAAAGAAGAGAAATTCTGGTCATGGGGTGATAATTAAGTTGGTAACCATGATGATTGCATGCAAGAAAGAGATGACTGGCCCTGGTTCAGAAGAACTCAGAAACTGATTTGTTATGCGATGGGGAATTCAGGGAAGAGAAACACAAAGGTATGGGAGCGATCAGACTGTATCTTGAAATGTGTTTTTCCAGAGTTTGACTGCTTGCTACATTTTGACCTTTTTAGGGTTTATACCCACTTACTACTGTGGTGGGGGAGTAGAAGAAGAAGTTGTGGCGAAAATCTGCAGGCACTTTTGCAGCATAAAATGGCAGTGGCAGTTTTAATTTGCACTGTATATTTAAACACGCACGCACACACACACACACTGAGAAAAGAAATGAAAAGAAAAGCCATTGGAGGAGGAGCATTGGGTAATACAACTTACACGTGCAAATTCCTGGCAGTTTTCAAAGAGAGAGTCTCAGTCTCTGATGAATGAATTCAGAAACTTTAGCTCTTTTTCGAGGCACTAGTATAACTGATCACCACCCCCACACTCACTCACTCGTAACTTGTAGTAGTAATAATTATATATTTCCTATGCCTCAAAATTATTGTCTAGTTTGATACTATTTTACTTTCAGCACAATTTAAACTATAAATGAAACTCAAATTGGACGATAATTATGGGACGGAGGGAGTATGTTTTTTGACCAACCCAAACTCCCATGTTCTTTAACCAGATCTCTCTCTGGCTTCTCCAGCTAAGTTAGTTTTAGTTGTTCCTTAAGTAAGTGTTACATACTACATGTGACTGGTGACTGTGTGCGCGCGAGAGCGTGCGTTTGTTTTGGATGTGCAGCATGCACAAGTAAATAGTGGTGGGTTGGCGGAACAACATACTGGTAAGGTGAGTTCTCCGTTTGTCTCTCAGGTTCAATGAATCCTAAATTCATTCGCCCCAATCTTACTTTTACTTTTCTTTTCTTTTATATTTTTAGGAACCTAGTGTCCGTAGTCATTTCTCCGACTAATCTGATCGAGTAAGATCCAATTAATAAACTACTGCATGCGTTGATGACTCGAAGATGAAAGTCACTTTAGTAACTCCTGCTCACATCTTTGGCTAGTAGCTCGATTAGATCTTCAGTTTCATTCATGAATCAATATGCATGTCTGCCGTTTTCTTACATGTGTTTGTTGTCCTTCACAATAATGCTTCATTTTGCCATCCATCCGTTTTCTTTTAATATTTATCATCATTCAGGTTTCCTAACCGTTACGTTTTACTTTCTTACTGAATTTAATTGTTTTCCTCGTATGCCTTCAATTTCCATTTATTGATGATCTCATCTCATCGTAATCGCTAGAAAAAAGAAACCAAAAAAAAAAAAAAAAACTCTTTCTTTCTATGAACATATGATTGTATGATTCTCGCTTCCTCTCAAAATAATTTAACAAACATGACCATTTACACGGACCCAATAATCTTATGGGAAAAAAATTATTAAGATGAAGGAAGGACCCATGCATAACTAAAGCTTATAATATGTAATTATTTCTCTAATATGTATTTGTAACTACATCGATCATCTCAATGTTTTAATATTACAATGTTGGCCTTGTTATAATCTCTAATCTAAAATAATTGTTATGCTTGTACTAAAATAAGATAACAAGTATGATAATAATATTGACACAGAGTTAGTAGAAATAAATTGAGTCTTTTTCCCCCTCTACAGGGGGCGAGAGATCAAGCAACGATTTAACTTTTCCTTATGATATGTGGTTGTCATGGGAATGCGCATCAAAATTGTATCTTTGTTTAGATTGACCTCGAGAAAAGAGAAAAAAAAAAGAAAAGAAAGATAACTATAGAAGAAGTAAAAACAAATACTCTTTCTGTCCTAAAATTATTGTTTAATTTGAGATATCACTTTTAGTACAAATTGAATTAGAAATGAAAACTCAAACTGGACAATAATTATGGGACAGAAAGAGTACGTATATTAACAAATAAATAAGTTCTTAGCGATCAAAATGTTTTTAGCGACACCGTTCTCAGATTTTGCTTTCTATTTCATCTCTCGAAAGCAAGCATAGTATTCCAGCTCCGCGCTTTGGCATCTATTTCATCGATTACACATTTTACATTTGTTCCTTTCTTTTTATTAATCATTTTAACTAATTTCTGAGAATTGCGATTCTCCATTTTTTATCTCTATCTATAGAGGGATAATTAAAGCTGGTAATTGTGTAATTCGACAATTGTTTTTCAATCAATAAAAGATACATATGATGAACAAAGTTATCCTCTGTTTGTGCTTAGTAAAATCAGCTGTTCTCACTGATTTATACTATACTGATCATCTTTTTTCATTTTTGTACAAAATTAATTTAATCGAAATGGACTATTATAATTCGACCATGAGAAATCATTATTTTGAGTAAATCATTTGCATTACCTCATTACCAAATTTTCTTTGGGATAATACATGCCTTGTAGTTCATCTTCATCATCATGATAAGAATAATAATAATAATGAGCGTTCAATGGGGCGACAGGATAAATGTAAACTGATTAGTTTAAGCCTTTCTTTTGTCCATCTTCCTTTTCACTTTGAATACTTTAAGGAAAAGAAAAACGAAATAGATTCTGCTTCCGTACTTTTCATCCTCTATTTCGCAACTAATTAACATATTCATATTAGCTTCAAAAAAATGAGAAATACAGTGAAATTCATATATTATCATTAGTGCCGTAAAGCCCCAGGTAGCTATCCTGGTTCCTTGTTCCTTGTTCCTCGGAAGCAAAGTCACAAAGTAGTACTATCTTTGTGTAATTTAATATTGTCATAATGGGGAGTGGGACTTTTTATTTGTTGTCTGAATTTTTTACTTTATTTTTGGTAGAATGTTTCACTTCCTTGTCATTTGTGCATCAACATCTATCATACTCCAGATTCTTTGATTCTATGCCAAAGTGAATTGTAGCACAAGAAGAGCTTTATCTTTAATTCCATTTTGCAAATTTGATAGTTATAGATCTTTGTTAGTCAAAAGGATTATGAAGTTTACTTCTTTGATTTGAACCAAAAAGATGAACCTTGTGCGCCTGGCTAGACAAAGTTATGAGAACGCAAACTACCTCAACTAGAGTTCCAAACATTTCTCTACGAATAAGTAGCCAATTTCTCTACGAATAAGTAGCCAAAGCTCCGAGTGAACCCGAAATAAAGAGAATACAAAGGGAGAATACAAGGGGTCAATAGGATTAGTCCAATTGCTTTCCAAACCTTGTCAACTCCCTCAATTTTCTAATGCTCCATCTTCTTATCTTCCATCCACTTCTGCTCCATAAGAAGGCGTTCCAGCTTCGCACTTTGTTTACTGATAAACACCCCCACCTTTTCATTTTCTCCTTCACTCCAAAGGAGTGTTTTCTTGATCTTCCCATTGACAGTTGTCATGATTTCGCTGGTCATGATTTTGCTGGTTCCAGTTTCCTTGTCAATGGAAAAAGGAAAAGGAGTAGCCAAGACTTTTTCGAAACAAACTACAGGATAAGATTAAGAGAAAAAAAATTCTAATCAGCACTAATAAACACAGCAGCTACAGTATTAAGCAGAAAAGATCATTGGCAGCCAGAGGTTGTTTAAATGGCATAACACCAAATGTCAATTAGCACATTTCACATCCATCATATTAGCTTTAGCAAGTAAACCAAAGCAATCAGCAGAAACATGGTAGAAGAGAGCTTAAGGAAAGGGGACGTGGAAATTTAACTAAACAAAACATCACAGCACCTTTTCCTCTACCCTTCCCATGCAGAAAATTAGAAAATAACACACCAAACAAGCGGCATCATCATCATAATGTCGTTTCTACTTTCTGGTTTAGCTCGAGAAATCTTACAACAATTGCTAACCATAACAACAATAATCAATGAATTCAACATTTTAGCATGCACAATAATCTTTGGTAATAATAACTCCTAGAACAAACAAAGTCTTCCCCTCTTCTCATCTAAAATTCACGAACTAGAAACCCTCATCAGCTCTACTTGCTTTAGTTGCAGCTTAGTTGACATTTGTTCTTTTACTTTTAATGCCCTTAACTTCAAACAGACTCCCCTGGTCAGCCTCACCTTCCCCTCATGATGCAGGTGCAACGATAATGACAACGAAAGCATTAACAACAAGAAGAACAGAGACATCATCAGCTTCCATCATCTCCCATATTTAATGCGAAGAAACTAGTCTAGAGAACTTAACGAAAACGACAATTAACGGCCTCAATACTCTTGGAAATGCAAGTTAATATCATCATTTCAAATGAAAACAAATTATGCAATAGGAGCCGCCGTCCATTCTTTTTCTTTACCCAATGTTTTTTTGGGCATACGCCTCATTTCTCAAGCAAAACAATACCAACAGGATCAACCAAAAAAAAAAAAAAATCAGAATCAATGGCAAACAACGACAACTAACAGCCTTAATACTCTTGAAATGCAAGTTAATATCATCATTTTTAAATGAAGACAAATTATGCACTAGGAGCAGCCGTCCATTCTCTTTCTTTTCCCAATGTTTTTTATCCATATGCCTCATTTCTCAAGCCAAACAATACCAACAGGATCAACAACACATAACAAATTAGAACGACAAGCTAGTCATCCAATCCAAATCAACCAACCCAATTCGTCATTCTTAACACCACTTCAAATACCCCCAAACCAAGAAACCCGTCAGTACACATCAGAACAACAACTAAGAATTAAAGGTGGTGATGTACAAGAGACGTGAGAGAGAATAGGAGAGTAAGAGAGTGACAGAGTTAGGAGGTGGAAGAGAAAAGATGAGAATGGTAAAAGATGCAAACGTTGGTTTAAGGAAATGATAACGGTATGAAAATAACTTACAAGTAAATTGAATCCAATCCCTTAGATTTTTAGTCGATTATTTGAGAAAAATATCAAACAAATGGGTTCTGGAAATTGTAAAGGGCAGAGGAGTATTTAAAATGTAAAGGGGTCAAATCCTTCTTCTTGGGTCGGTTTAGAGAAAACTCGATTCTACGTTTTGGGTTTTGAAAATATCTTTTGGGTCAGCTTGAATAGAAGAAATAAAATAGACCATATTCCTTGGGGTTTACTTCGGCTTATTAAGCAAAGGAGAAAAACTTAGGCCAACAATCAGGTTTAACAGGATTATTGGTCTCAACATTTAAATTCATTGCATGATGCTTAGTTAATTTAAATCTAACCTCTTAAAACTTTTAGGAATGTTCAAAAAATTGGCCAATGTTAACCAAGTCGAAAATTTAATACTGTCACAGCCTTTCCCCCTTAAGGAAAAACTTCAACTTGAGGGAACAATTCAGGATGCCTGATTTGTATACCAGCTTTTAAGTCCTTGATTACTAATAGGAATTTCTCTTTTACTTCTTGCTACTAAAGAGGTTCAGTATGTTACTAGAGAAGTTTTACAATACTAAATAAATTTGCTTTCCTAATTAAATAATTTGACGTGAAAAAGTAATGAGAAGAACTATTAGTGTACAGAAAGGTTTTCGCAGATCACAACAGTACTACAGAATCTGATTTCACAATGTCTCTGATTTTGTACCAATTATAGTGTAGTTAAATCTAATTTACAACTTCAACATGAGTTAGCTAAGAGTAAACTAAGCCTCCTATCAGGAAATGACGCTTGTCAATTTATGTTGCCCCAACATGAAATAATAAGACAACCAAAACTTCCCATCATTCCACACTTATCAAAAAGGAAACAGTAACCAGAATGAAGCAATCTCAAAGGGGCAACACTAACCAGAGTAACTAGATAGTAATCAGAATTAAACAATTTACTGTACTACTCCGTACAATTACAATTTAGGAAGTCAGGGATGCATCAACAGACATAATCATGATTCCGCGGGTAAAGAAACACAGGTGCCATCAACAATCAGATAATCAATAAAAAGCATCGATGATCACATAATCACATAAGAAAACAGTCCAAATGAAGATCCAATTACCAACAACTCACCACTTTCAAACCCAGTAAAACCTGTAGCAACTCAAATTAGACTCTATTGCTAAATAACTTATGTCAAAACAAGCTCAGCCATAGCAGCCATACTATTATGCTCCGCAAGCAAATAATGTTTCATAGATTTTGTAATCTTATTGGTTTTGACCCTATTATTCAAATCACATTCTCTGGTATTTTATAAGAGGAAAATACCGTTTTCAACCTGAAGTTGTTCAACATTTCGGAAAAAAAATGGGGCCAGAAAAATGGAAGAGGAGATACCTGAATCGCCGGAACATTTTCTCTGTTCTCTCTGTTGAACGGGAACGGTTGAAGGGCAAGTCCAGCAGCTAGGGTTCCGTTGGTCAAAGGAAAGGGAAAGTCTATTTTGAAATTTTTAATTTTGTATTTATGGAGAAGGCCAGACTATAAGGCCCGTTGACAAAAAAAAAAAAAAAAAAATCTAATATTAAGATCTCGCCCCAACTAAATTACTAACTGAAGCAAAAGCACTACATTGCTTGTTAGTGTTCCTTCTCCACCGACCCAAAATATAACATTCTGGAACAAAATTTACATTGTTTACATTGTAAACACGTAAACAATGAGCGCATAAAAATCCAGTATCAGAAAGCATATTGCAAGTACAACAAATCTCACGTGTCCGAATATTATAATGAACCTGATGCTGGAAAACATCTATAGTGTTACGCTTAACATAATATAATGCTCCCTCATAGTTTAACTTGTTGAATCATCGAATGTTCACAAGAAAGACCATATTCATATTGCTGTTGAAATAACAAGTAGGCTTCAATCGTGTAAAACTCACGTGCATGCCTAAGTAAATTCACATCTTTGAACTTCATCTCCACACGTCCGTTATTACACCTAAATCCTTCATGAGTCTCTTTCTTTCTCCAGCCCTTCACCACCTCCTCAAACTTATCATAGAAGGTACACAAGCACGTACATTTTGGGAGTTCCTGAAAAATCGCCTTGTTAGTCGACTCATTCCTCTGTGAAGAAAGTGCACCATAAGAAACCGGTCTTTGTTTAGGGTTGGACACCATTTATGTCTTATGGAATGTAACTTCCGCAACTGTTTATTATCAGCACATTCATAATCATCACACAATCTGAAAACAGAACAAACAGAATGATCATCATGCTAAGAAACTGTAATGTTCATGCCAGAAACTCTACTTATGCACTTCTGTCAAAACAGTCACAGTATATCAGATGCATAAAATGCAATATTCATTCTATGAAACTACAATGTTCATTTCAGAAAATACAATGTTCTGTCCAAACAGTCATAGAAAAGGATACTTACTTCTTCTAGTAGTAATCAAGCTCAGCCCGTGTATCCGTGCATCTCAACACCATACAGAACAAATCCATAAACCCTTCCTTTGCCCTCAAATAGCCAATGTGATTCTTTGAGTTTTCGCCTATGTGCCATGTGCAAGACGTGCTTCCTTAAAAACTTCCGGAATAGAGCTCGCCATTGATGTATTCTGATCAGTCATCAAAGTGGATGACTCTTTACCTCCCATTGACTCCAAAAACTTAGAGAAAAGCCACTCAAACGACGGGGTCTTTTCATTTAGCAAAAAACCAATCCCAAACATGATATTTTGGTAGTGATGGTTCATTCCCATAAAAGGTGCACACACAAGTTTTTACCCCGTTGTCCTAAAGGTTGTGTCGTGCACCACCAAATCTCCAAATACCTCATAATCATGTTTCATCTTAGCATCTCTCCAGAAAATGACACTTAACCTATAAGAGTCATCATGCAAGAAAATGAAGAAAAAGCCAGCCTCATTTGATTTTCTCTTCCTTAGAATATCAATCAACTTATTCGCATCACCACCCTCCCACCTCGCATGTTCAAGTGCAGCCACTTTGTTTCTCGCATCCGTGATGGTGTAACTAAGGTTGGGAGAACGACCCCATGCTTATGCAGCATCTTATACCTGTGTGTAAGGTCAGTTCTGTGCTCCTTCATCCCAGCTAGAAGCGCTACATCATTATCGGGCATCTGCCTATGCAACCGATCCAAGTGACGCTCATTCTCAAGTATCATTTCGTGGTTATGATCAACTTTGTGCACAACCATCTTCCAAATGCCTTCCGCATCAACCTTAATCTGCAGCATTGCATCACATCCTGTACGAGTAATAATCTTGTTGCTAAGCCCTTTCCCTCTACTCTTCTTACCCCCTTGTTTATTGCAAGCAAACTATTTCACATTCAAGACGCCACTTGCTATGTACCTCGATTTAAAGTGCTTAATACCGAAACCAAGTCTTATAGCATACGACTCATAACATATATACGCCTCATCAACTGATTTGAACTCACGACCAAGAAGATCTACATCTACAAAGACAAAAAAAAAGAAAAATCATCCACAACTAATCCATGAAAAGGGAAAAGTCTGATATAGTTCACGTGAAAACATGAAATGCTCATTGAAACTACAATGCTCATGTCAGTAACCACAATGTTCATTGCAGTAACCATAATAAATCATTAAAACTGTACTTCTGCATACCTGTAGTAAATCATCCAGTTATAAAGAAATTGTGATTCACCTTCAACAGAAACGATTTCATCAAATTCTTCCGCATCAACGATGTGTTCATCGTCTGATTCTTCACTTGAGTAAGGGACTATGGCACCAGAATAAAGAACAATAGACATTCCTTCCGAACAACTCATCTACCAGACCAAACAAACACAAAAACGGCAATGAATCTCATAGTTGTGAAACAATTTATTCGCTATTGCTCGTGAAGTTCCAATTCAAATTAAATCAAAGAAATCCAGCAAATGAAGAACTACCTTATAATCAATGTTGTCAGACCCGGATTTTAAAGCAGACCGGTGACAGTTAGGGGTCACTGGGTCACTGGGTCAATTCCGTTAGCCCGTAACATAAAACTGGATGATGTCGTCGAGATGTCAAAAATACATATATATTATAAATAATTAAATACATCAATAACATAAAATATTTATTAAGTAAAAAAAATAAGTTGAAGATTTGAAGTATTAAACATAATGAACTTAATTATCTTTAATAATTGAAGTTTATAAAGTATAGATTTTTTTCAACAAAAATCTAAAAGTATCGATTAATCAAAATATATTAAAATTAAATAAATTCGTACTTTAATTTTTAGTTTACAAATAAAAACATAAAAGTAATGGGGTAGTAGCTTGCTGGGCGTGGGACAGGAAGAAGAAAACCGGGGATAAAATGAGGAAAAAAAAGCACACTCAATTTTTTTTGGAAAGAAAAGGTGAAAATAGAAAACCCAGTTCAACCGGTTCATAACTGTTCACGGTTCGACCGCGATTGTTGACCAACTTTGACCGGTTTTCTCCTATTCCGGGTTCCAGTAATGATTGGACCGGCTTAGAGACCGATTTGCGGTTTAACTATTCAAACTGGTCGATCCGGTCCAAGTCTGACAACACTGCTTAGAATCACCGTCATTCAAACTAAATCAAACTGGAGAAAGAAAGATCGTCGTCAAAAAGTGCATAAAAATTAAAGATGGAGAATCGATGGATGACGTTCAATTAAAGACGGAGGATTGCCGAATCACATTCAATTGCAAAAATTAGGTTGTAAAAGGGAGAAGAAAAAAATAGGGGAAAAGGCCTATGCGCGTCGAATTAGAATCGTTTGTTTAAAATTTGGGGGCGCGTCTTTTTAATTGTGGGCTACATGCACCCGTCCTAGAGTTTGCTAACTTAAGAGCACCGGGTGCCCCATATAATTTGCGCATATGAGATGGCAATTTTTTAGATTACTCATATGGTTGCCACTTGTCAATTAGTAACTCCAAAAATTTTTTTTTTCTTGGAGATCTTCATTTTTTTTTCTTTTTTTATTTTGGGCACATGAGATCTACCATGTAGATCAAAAAATGACTTCAAATATGAAGTTTTTGTCATTTGTAATCGAATTGGTTTTGCCCCCGTGAAAGTATATAAATAATTTGGGCTCCCATCTCAAAACCAATTGACAATGAGTGGGGTGGCCTTTGGCACTTATATACAAAGTCACTTCTTTTCAGAGTAGTAATGTAGGACAAATATTACACTTTAACACCCTCCTCAAGTCCAATGGGTCTTTAAACTTTTTGCGCAATAGACATGGATCAGGACAAGAACAGAATAGTCCACGAGTCAACGCTCAAGTGGGAGAAAGCCAGTTATACCGCTGGATTGGTCCACAACAAGCCCACGAGTCAACACTCAAGCGGGAGAAAAGCTAGTTATACCGCTAGATTGGTCCACAACAAGCCCACAAGTCAACACTCAAGCTAGAGAAAAGCCAGGTATACCGCTGGATCGGTCCACAACAAGTCCACGGTATCTTCACAAAAATTATCATGGAAAGACTGAAAAACCTTTTGCCAAAACTGATATCGGACGAGCAATCGGCGTTTTTGGCGGGGCGAGACATTACAAATAACATCTTGTTAACTCAAGATTTGTGCCAATTTCTGAATAAAAAGGCTGTAGGGGATAATATGATTCTGAAAGTGGATATGATGAAGGCATTCGATCGGGTATCCTAGTCTTTTCTGGCTAGGGTTCTGCAAGCTATTGGCTTTTCGCAGCACTTTATTGCATTAATCTTGAACAATCTGAAGGGGAGCTGGTTTTCATTTTGGATCAATGGAGCTCTGGCCGGATTTTTCCAAGAAACAAAGGATATAAAACAAGGTGATCCACTCTCTCCATACTTATTTATACTTGTTTCTGAGGATGACCTTCGGCACTCTGGTCATCTCGCCACTTTTGGTGCGCCGGCAGGGTCTCAAGTTGTCTCTCATTTGAGCTTTGCTGATGATTTGATTATCTTTACTAAGGGCCTAGAACGATCTCTCCACACCTTAAACGATTTCTTCAAAATTTATGAGAAAGCTTCGGGGCAGAAAATCAATAGGCATAAAAGTATTTTCCTTGTCTCAAATAAATGTAGAGCTAGTTGGATTGAGGGATTTAAGCGGCTTTTGGACATTCCTAAAGGTTCTTTTCCCTTTCTCTACCTGGGCTGCCGAATATATGTTGGTTGCAGAAAGGCTTCGACTTTTCAGTTTTTGCTAGATGCAATTGATCAGCAGATTAGAAGCTGGAAAAATAAATTTTTAAACCTGGCTGGGAGATTACTTCTAATAAAGCATGTCTTGAGTGCTATCCCGATCCATGTATTTGCGGCAATACCTCCACCAAAGTCGGTTCTAAGGGGAATTGAGAAACGCTGTCAAAACTTTCTTTGGGGAGAATCAGAAGGAAAACATAAGAGGCATTGGAGGACATGGAATGGTCTTATCTATCCGGCTGTCGAAAATGGAGTTGGTCTGCATGGTTTTGAAGAAGTCATTACGGCCTTTTCCGCCAAGCTGTGGTGGAAAATCAATCAGAAAGCTGGTCCTTGGAGTCGGTTTTTGCTTTCTTTGTCGGCAACCGCGCGTAGGAAAACTTCATGGAAACGGATCAAAAAATTCATCTTCTTGCTAGCTCCCTCACCAAGATTATAATCCGCGGTGGCAATAGTTCTTTCTGGCACACTAATTGGTCGCATTTGGGCGTTCTTTGGGGTGACATGACTTTGAAAACCTCCTCGGCCAAGCCTCTCTGTTAGGCAGTTTTTTGATAGAAAATATCGTTTGATGGAGGAATTCTCCAGTGTATTGCAAGCTGAGTTGGCTGCGGCCTTAAATGCGATGGAGGTGGATTTTGAAGAGGGTTCGGATATCCTTGTTTGGACGCCGGAACTGACAGGAGTTTTCACGGTCAAATCAGCTTATGAACACTTGAGAAAGAAACGAACAGTTGAACCATTCTTGAAGAATATTTGGCACACACGGATTCCTTTGCGAATCTCATAGTTTATGTGGAAGTTGCGTAAAATGCTTGTTCCCTTCCCAGAAGTTTTGCGGAAGCTTGGGTTACAGGTTCACTCCTCAGTTTGTCCACTATGTCAGCAACATGACGATTGTGTTTAGAGCTATGTTTCAATTTGCTCTTTTTCCCGGCAAGTGTGGAATTTCTTCGTTATGCTTTTTGAAGTTGACTTGCGCAACATATATACTTTGGATGGAATTTTGTGTACCTGGTGGGCACAAGGAAGTTTCACAACTACTCTAAAATCTCTAAAGATGTTAATTCCATGCCTCATAATTTGGAAATTATGGAAAAGTCGGAACAAAGCTTTTGTATGAAGGGACTGTGGATTCTTATGCAAATGTGATTCATAGATTATCTTCGAATATTTCTGACTTTTTGATAACTCATTCTTTGCCGTGTAATTATGTTTCGGGGTTGACCTTTCTAGAGCAGCACTTTCATGATCGGTCTGGTAGGGTTAAGAGGCGTTTATTCACTCCAGTTTGCTGGACACCTCCGAATTCAAATGGTTATGTTTTGAACATAGATGGCTCTTCTCGTCATCAGGAATCTGGTTATGGGTTTGTTATCAGAGGTGGAGATGGAGTTTTCGTTTATGGGGAGCTAGGGTTTTTAGGAGATTGTGATAGCATGGAAGCTGAAATAGCAATGAGAAAGACCAAAGATGATATCTCCATTAATATAAATTTTAAGAAAAAAACAAAGATCAATAGAGTCATATTTTACTATTAATTCTTAAATTTTGTTTAGATAGTAAGTATTAATTTATGAAATTGTGGGGGCCTATATTATATTAGGGTTTCTTAAAAAATTATTATTTAATAAATTAATCGAGTTTGTTGATTTTTTGTACTGGTCCCGAGTTGGGACCAGAAAAATTTTTTATTTAAAGGAGGTTATTAATTTATTGAGAATTAATTTAGAGAAGTTTGACTGTATTATCAAATCAACAACATTTTTTTTCTTCGTTTTGGGACAAGAAATATTAGCAATTAAATTCACGTACATTACACATTTTCTGAAGTATACGTTTAATTTCTGTCATAATCAAGATATTTGTTGTGCAACATTGTTGACTTATCAGTGGGATGGTAGTATAACATAGCTTCCCTTTCAAATGGAATAATTGGGTTCAATCGTGGCTTCGACATTCACAATAATTCCACTAATTACTTGATTATAAACATAAGAAAGATCCCCGAAACTAATTTCCCTGCGACGGCCGTCAATAATCCTAATCTCCCTCGCCAAATTACTTGCCACCACGGCAACCTTTTTCTCGCAAGGCCAAAGGCCTGCCGCCAGCAGCTGATTGTTCCATCATGTTGTTTATCTGATAAATTTGAGTTATTATTCTTTGGGAAAACCTTAGACCCAACAGGGATCCGACCCCGTTGAAATAGAAAGTACAATAGAACGTCAATAAATTAATAATCAATAAAATAATAACTTATAACAATTAATAATTTTTTCCGATCCCAACTTGAGACCAGTAAAAAAAGTGATAAAAATCGATAAAATGATAATATTTTAGAAAATCACTTATATATCTATAGGTCCCAATAATATCACAAATTAATAAATACCCCAACAACAAAAAATAATACTAATTAATATAAATATGTAGTAAAATATGAACTATTAATACTTATTTTTAAGGCCCTAGAGATGATATGAACTATGTATAAATTTTTAGTGTTCGGAATAATTTTAATGCTTGATTGATTCGGATGTAAAGATAACTGCAAATAAGTACTTTAGTGACAATTCTTTTTTTCTCATGCAAATTCTTTAAATCAATAATTTATTAATTTTGATTATTTAATAATTCGCTAAATTAATAAATTTTAGTGGTTCCAATACTATTAATTTATAGAAGTTCTACCGTAAATTGTTTTAGAAAAAAAACAGAAGAAGAAAAGTAAAAGAAGAGGAAAAAAAAAAAAGAAGAAGAAGAAGAAGAAAACACTGCTTATGCACGTCAAACATGCGAGCCCGTTTCAGTTTGACACCTGGGTAGAATTTATCCATTTGCAGTTCTTTGGAAACGAAAAATGTTTATGCAAATTGCACAGCATACAGCTCAAAAGACAATTCTACTAAGCGATAGACCTTGAGATAGATCAGATGCAACATTCCGACCATTTTACAGAATAACTAAACGATTAACAATACTCAAATCCACGACACCCTTAAATTTACAAAGTGACACCTTTACACATATCAACATTCCTGTCAATGAACCGAGCACTCCGCGAGCAGCTTGCGAATAGTTTAATTAAAGCTTGGCTTCAATTCGATTTTGACCGAATTCGAGCCGAATTCGAACAACTTGATTAAATAGACAAGTCGAACACGATTATCAAAATGTTTGATTCGAGAGCTTGTGAAACCTATTCGAACTTATTATAAATTATTTTATTTTTATTATGAATAATATTTAATTCATAAACACTTTTTTTATTCATTAAAAATTATTGTCCTTTATATTTTGAAAATGTAATAATGGGATATAAATATTTTTTAAGATTTGTCAAAGAATTTTACTCATAGAACACATAGATTGAACGTGTTAAATTAGAAATGATAAATATTAAAATTTATTCGAGCTCAATATATTGAACATTCAAACTAAATTTTTATCGGACACAAACTCAAGCCAATCGAGCCGAGCGCGAACTATTCGTTTTTATTTCGAGCTAAACTCGAACTTCAATTTAGATGTTCGACCAAGTTCAAACTCGAATACGAGCTCCAAATTTTTTGTCGAGAGCATTATAGTTTAATACAAGTGATGTTACAATTCACTTCCTTGAAGCCATTTCATTCGAAGAATTTAGACAATCATTATGCAAGACAAATGATGCAAGAATGAGGGCATAAAAAAAGTAGTCTACTGGAGCAGTATAAGAGAGTCCATGGTACTATTAACAGAAGAACGGTCCAGGAGCTACACTGATCCCAAGTTGAATAAAATTACGCCACTGTACTATATACAACAACAGGGATGCATAGACTTTCTATTTTTTCAGAATTACTTGATATTTCCACACAAAATATCAAAAGATTGTATATAGATTCACATCTCGCTCAACGTATCTATCAATAAATAGAATAAACTATCTTACATGCAAAGAACCTGGAAGCAACCTCCTTTCTCTGCCTAATTTTCCAAAACTGTGAAATATCCACGGTTGACTGATAAATGACTGGAGATTCAGACTCAGACTACAAACCTATCATTAATAATATTAGCCCGAATTCCTAAGACCGAAATCTCACACCAAACAGTTATAGAGTAAACGCCGGTTGCATCTGGATGTAGCTGTAGCTCAAAAAGATGGCAAAAAAGTAGTTGGCAAGCAAGACCAAAGGTGCAAATTCGAAAAAATAATAACACTGTGAGGCACCTAAACCTCTATCCTTAACCGGCGCAGTTCAGCCAAGAAGGTTGGACTAGAAGTCAAGGTCCGACAAGCAAGAGCCCTAATGTCATCACGGGAGCAGTCACGCGAGATGCGTACTAGCTCCCACAAGGCTCCTCCGGTGATCAAGTCTTTTGCATTAATCTCTGAGATAAAATTGCAAAAACTAATTAACTTCAAACAGAATATGCATTCAGTTTTTGATTCAAACATGTAGTCTTACCATGTTGTGCCAAGTGACATAGGGCAAGTTCAACATGACGTCTGATTAGTGATGCTTCGTTGTTAGCATTCTGCACAATCCATGGCAGTGCACCATCCTCTATTAAAAGAGAACGTCCATGTTTTGAACCTAAGTAGGGAACAGCACCAGGAATGGGTTAATTTCGTCAAAAAAAAAACAAGGTCAACCCCTGATATGTATACATATAAAAGGAGGAATTTCAACAAGAATGCACGCATTGCAAATCCATCACTTTGTAGTGCACCACAAAATAATGATTTACGACAAGTTCAATGGTGAAGACATACCCTGAGTAGCAGCTCTTGATTCACACTTAGCAAAATTTGCAATCCCTCGTGCAACTTGAGATAAAACATCAGGATGACGACTTCTCACCATCCCCAAAAGAGCTTTGATTCCCCCCTCAGACCTCAACCTCGTTTGTAACTTATCTGACATGGTCATTGACAATAAAATCATAAGTTCGATACAAAGATGTGATGCAAAGTTTAGTATAAATAGGTGATAGATGCAACAGAAGCAAATAAATACCATTTCCACACAGATTAGCAATTGCGCCAGCAACCATACGTAATGTCTGTGGATCCTCTGCATCAGATGCTGTCATCGCCAACAGACCAATTCCACCTTGAGCCATTATGAGCTCCTGGTTGAATTCTGTGTACACAAGAAAACAGCACATCACAACAGTTTCAAAAGGCACTTCATCCATAAAAATAATCCAACAGTTTCAAATTGAACATCAAAAAGAAGCAAAAGTAATATTCAACTTCACCAGTGGTAATGTTAAGACTGGTGGGAAAGAAAGGACAAAGAGATTAATGCTCACCATTCATTGCTAGATTAGCGACGGCACCAGCAGCTATTCTGCGAATAGTTTCATCTTCATAACTTCTAAGGAGCATTAGCAAAGAAGAGAGACCACCGGCCTCCACTATCTTTTCTTGATTTGCTTCTGCAGAATAATTAGACATAAGCTCGGTTATTGAAAGGAGTTGAAAGACATCTGAAATCTACATTTGCAATTTAGAAACCCTTAGCAACTATGTTGCTTAGAATACCAAATAAAGGCAAAAACAAATCAAGGTGAATAAAACCAAAAAACAGGTGTCCAGTATCCTTATACTTATTATAGCATATGAAACTCAATAAATTCCTTCTTTATGATGTTCCAGTTATAATCATAATCGAATAAACCTGAACTTTATAACAAATATTCTGATATCAAAAATGATAGTCAGACTTTTAAAAATTTCTTTAAGAAAATCAGCTTGAAACCATGACATTTCGTTCTCAACTCTTATCCTGGTTGCATTCTATCCACAATTATATCCCCTTGATTGTTCATAAAAGCTTTGTCTGAAGATCTGGTGGATGTTAGATAGTAGTAGAATAGAGACAGCATGCATAAGTAAGAAACAAAAGGGGATCCAAGTGTAAGTTACCTTCAGCGGCAAGGTTGGCCACCACTTTTACAGCATGAATACGCACATTGGGATCATCAGATTCCAGCAATGACAGTATCTTGTGCAACCCAACTATGAAGTTGTAAGATCAGTTGAGTTACATTGTAGGAATTCTCATTTAGGGATGGAAAATACAATATAGATGTTGACTTAGCATTATGGCAGTACCTTTTTCATGGAGATTGGAAATGGATGGCCTCTCTCCATCATTTCCGTCTCCCAACTGCAGATGTCTCAGAGAAGATGTGGTATCTAAACCTGTGAAGCCATTTCCAACTCTGCTTCTATCTATACAGCTGCTAGCCTGATATCATATTAGCTTCATGGTGTGAGATAAATTAGAAATCAAAGCAGGATCGTCATTTTAATCCTATTGTATTTGTTTCCGAATTTCCCATAATTTCTACACAGAAATGGAAAATATTTTAACCTCCAAGTCAAAAGATTATTTTAGCCTCTAGAACAACTCACCTGAGTAGCTTCCATAGTCAACCGCGACAATTGACTACGCAGTGTCATCACTTCCTCTTCAAGTTTCTTCTTTTGTTGGCTCTCCTCTTCCAGAACTTTCTCAAGGTTAAAAATATCGGGACCTCCACCTGCCAACTATATGGAATCAGTTAGTTTCAGATCCAAGGTCAATCTCATGATCGTCTTAAAGAACTAGAACCACCAAAAATAAGAGACAGTTCTTCTCTTCATTCAAGGTCATACCTCAGGATTCATAGAATTCAGCAGGCGACCTTTAAGTTTATTCATTTCAGCTTCAGCAGCCTTCCGTTGATTCATTTCATTCTGAAGCAACCTTTTTAATTCAGAGACTTCCTCACTGCTGGTGGGTACATCATCCTAAAAATTTATACTAACTATCAGAAAAGAAATTAAAGACTAGTTGATGATTTTCTATCATTTCTCATTAAAAAAAAAAAACAGTACGGAAGTTTAAATAGGACGGATAGCTTCTCACGACAGTTGTGTCAAAAAATAAAGAGAGTGCATGTTTTCATGCCAGTTGTGTCATGAATAAGGTAGGTGCTTCTTCTCATACAGTTCTGTTCTATAAATGTAAGTATGTAGCTGTTTTTGTTATATATCTCTATTTTCTCTTGTTTATGCTCATAAATCTATCAAAAGAACAAAACAAATGCATGGCACAAAAACCAACCCAAAAAATCACTTATGACAATCTCTCATTGCTACAGGAAATAGTATAAGCACACATCTACCTATGTGGGAAGGAGAGAGAGATAGAGAGGCGGCAGAATAATTTAGTAAATCAGTACAATATCATTGTTTCTAACAGAAATGTTGTCTGACCAGCATCAGTGAACACATTGACCCATGACAACTGCTAGCGTTTACAGCTCACAGAGAAAAGGAAAAAAGTGAAATATCTAATGAAGAACTTCTGTACAGAAACTACCTGAGCAGCATGAGTACCACCAACCAAACCATTTTTGGGATGTTTTTGCTGATTGAGCATCCACTTCTCCTCAAGCTTTTTAATTGATTCCATGTAATCCATTTGGCATTTCATTTTCTCCTCCTTCAAAGGTTGACGAGACAAAAAATTAACTAGTAGATTTGACCAATGCAAAGAATATCCAGCAAACAACAGCACATAAAAGAATCTTAATAAATGAAGTTAGGCCCTTCATAGACCAAGGCAAACATAGCTGGTTGGATAGCAAAAGATACCACCAGCCGCCAAAGATACCTCCAAACAGAATTTGTAAGATGTAGATATGTTTTTGTTTAACAATGTTGACACATTCAATCTGCTTTAGGAGCAAGGATGGGTGAGAGTTATAGTTCCGCTTTTCTAATGCACTAATCATTAGTTTGCCGTTTCTAGAACCAACCACCTATATACCAGGTCGAATTCAAGGTGTAATGATAAGTGATAACAGTCACAAACGACTCATCCAAGAGAGAAATGTATGTACTTTGCCAGTAAGCTTAGAAGTAAGATGGACAAATATAGCGAGTTTAAGAATGTTAGTGAGTGACGAGTGCATATTATGTTGGTATTTTGTAGTCCACTCAAACATTAAGAACTCTTTCAACAAATTTGCATTCATATCCAAACAAGTGTATAAAAAAGAAAGCGGAACCTTTCTCAAGTTACTACAGAATCATAAGACAACATCCCCAGGAAAACAAAAATATAACTACCTTTAGAGCTTCTGCAAATTCTCTCTCAGTTTCAGAGATCCGCGTTTGCGCTTCTAACCTAATTCTTTCAACTTCGTCCTCATAAGCTTTCTGCTGTCTTTCGTTTTCAGCAACAAGTTTCTCAAGTTGTATTTCCAACCTCTTGGACAGACTTTTGTAATCAAATTCCTCTTTGATTTTCAACATGTTCTCCACCTTCATTGCCTGTTATAAAATAAAAATTAGAAAAAATTAAAAAAAAAAAAAAAGAAGAGGAAAATTGGCAAATGCACAGAGTAACCAGCAGGTCAGCATATGGGCTAATCTTCAACTTAACTTATAAACACAAAGCAAATGTACTAGAAAGCTCATGGTAATTGGTAAATAAATATTTTTTTCTGTAAAATGTAACAACTTTTAACATATTATATTCAGTAGACAGAAGTCAGAAAGCATATAACAGCAACCAACAGTGACTTACCCTTTGCCCAAATAAAACTGTGCTAGCTGTTTCTGCCCTATGGCGTGGAGATGGACCAATCGTTATGACTAAAGAAGTTCTTGATGTGCCTACGACATACAAGAATTTGAACTTTAGCGACAACACCAAACGGCAAGAATTGGTAATCAAGGCCTTCACATTAGAAAACAACATCTATATAATAAAGCAGACTAATTTGGAGAAGGAGATAGTTAAAGAAGGGGCAAAAGTAAGAGAAATGTCACGTGATATTCTTTTCCATCAGATCCATTCAATGAGATGGTTCAATCACATAGAAATACAAATACTTAGACATGATACTCACCTCCAAACGAATCTTTAAGCAACCGGGTAAGTTTTGAATCCCGAACAGGTACATGAGAACTATTTTCTGCCAGGGCATTTATGCACTTGCCTAATGCACTTAATGAGAGATTGATAGACTTTGCTTCTTCCAACATATGTCCTTCGCTACCTGCAAATCAGAGCACAAAATCTTTCAAGATAATAAACCCAGAAACATTTACTAAAACTCAACAATTACACGTCCACACACACAATAATAGTAAATGCATATTCATATGGAGATCATAGTGAGGTTGTCATTCAGATTGATATTTACATTATGTCTAGGGGTATAATTTTCAAACAAATACAAATAATCCAAAATCAAATTGGTCGAAGCAAAAATTTAGGACTTTTTTTTTAACAACATTGAGAGTGAAATATGGTGGATATAAGTTACAAGTTTTTCTTCAGAGTTTTATATCCTTGCTGCTTGATATAAGTACAGAAAACCTCTTGAACTTAGCTAAAGGGAAAGTGATGTACTTTCAATACAATATATAAACAGCCCATCTTGAAAGAGATACTGCAAAACCGCAATCAAATAATAATTTAAGTAGGCACATGAAGTAAGAAAATCACGAGTAAGGTGCGTGACTTGTAGAATTTTAGACACACCTGACTTGTGGATCCTCTCAGAACCAGCAAGATCTACAACAACTAGTTTTCCTTTCCGAAGCATAGGTGACTTAAAATTGTTTGTCGAGCTAGAACCATTATTTTCCAAAGCAAAGTCAGTTTCTCTTCCACCAACAGACCTCCTGACTTGAACCTACATAAGCAGCCATAAAAATTTGCAGATGAACATAAGGAAATAGAAAGAAAGGAAAAAGAGAAAGGCCAGTTTGAATGCATACCATGAGAATAGCATGACTGCGAGAAGATTCAGTATTCAACTTTGTGTTAGCGGCAAACCTTTGACTCTCTCCTATTCGTAAAAGTTCCACAAAACTTTGTTGATCTCGAATTTCCACAACAGTTGCCCCGGGTAAAGAAACATCACCAGTTTTTTGATCTTCAACAATTGCTATATTATCGTTTGATGGGTTTAGAAGATCCTGGATGGTTTCCATATAAAGCTGCAAATACAAGGTATGTAAAACAGTATTAGGAAGTTTTACTGAGAAGTCTTAAATGATGTACCCAAATAGGAGGAAATATATCAACAATGATACAACAAGCATGTAACATTATATGAACAGCACTAACCTGCAAGTAAGAGACAGAGATCGTATCAGTGTCATGAGAGATATTTGAAAAAATATCTTCAAGTGACCGAACCATAATACCACGGGCAGAAGTATCTTCATCGCCTAGTCTTCCAAGAGTATATGTCTTTCCAGTACCTGTTTGCCCATAGGCCATCACTGTGCCATTGTAACCCTCAAGAACACTCTAAAGCCATGAGAAACGAAAGAAGAGAATAGAGAATTAGGATGTTACCCATTAAATAGGAAGAATAATAATACATATCATACAAATTAGATTAGCCAAGTATTCTCTGAACTTCAATCAATCAGCAAATTCTTAATTTTATACCATCACCATGTGTGTTAAAAATCATTTAGAAACATTGCATCGACATTAATTACGTCATCTGCAGTCTAACCACAAAATTGATCTCCAAACCACCTCTAAGACACTAATCCTTCTTGTCTGCTCCCAAATGGCCCTTTTCTGTTTGCATATTTGAAGGTTTAGCAACCTTTTGGAGGACATGATTCACATTTTCAAACAAGACATAAATCCAAGAGATGAAAGATCAAGACTGATTTGAAAAAAGGTAATTGTCCATAGGAGTTGTGACTGGGAAAAATTATTTTCCCCATTTTGACACCTATTACTGCTGAACGAAGAGCTCCTAAGAAGAAATTTCAAGCATCTGGAAGAGATTGCACATGAAAATTTTCTTTCACCCACTTTGACACCTAGGGCCACTAAACGTACAACTTTTGAGTTAAACTGGAAAGATGCATCACTCCTAAATCATCTGCTGCAGATGAAAGAAAAGAATGAGTGAATGAGCAATATTAGAAAAACTCCACACACCTCCACAACGGGTTTGGCAACAACTTCATACACACGTTTCTGCGATGCATATTCGGTAAGCACCTCATCGAATTCATAGGTATCGGAGTCCCAATTGTTCTTCCGAAGCTTCAATCTTTTAAGCTGGTAGATAAAACAATTATCATAATGTCAGTATGATCAGTCCATAACTCGATGACAGGCCAGATAAGTAACATTCTTTCCAATCTAGTGGAATTTTTCCATATACCTCTGGTTGCAGTTCCACGCAATCGGCAAAGTCTGCATCAGATTCCAACTCTTCAGCATTTCGAGGTCGCAATCGTACAGCAACTCTTACTCTTGCGGACACTACATACAGAGAGAAAGAGAGAGAGAGAGAGGAAAAAAAGGGAGAAAGTAATAAATACTATATATCCGTTAACGTTCTACAATAGGCGGTGAGAAACAAAAACAGTAAACAAATTTAAACGGGGGAAAATATAAGGAACCCAAAAGACAATGAAGGGCAACGGGGCATCATGATCCACAGAAATCTCCCCCTTGCTCCTAAGATACTTTACTAGTTATCCAATCATGTTCTACAACTTAAGGGACGGATAACAGACAGGTCAAATCGGGGAACATATATCACAACCCGAAAGACAATGAAGGGCAATGGAGCATTATGATCCACAGAAAAATTCCCCCTTGCTCCTAAGATAGTTTAAAGCTTGCCACAGTAACAAAAAACCCTACAGGCTGACATTTTTTTCCCTTCGGACCCAATTAATTCGAACAGTAGGTTCCTGATGCTGCTTGTCTTCTTAAAAAGATCCTAAAAAGGCCAACCAAAACAACCCCCAAAACATTCCCAACTACAGCACCAATTTCTGCAACTACATTGTAAAATCAACTTATCAACACCTATGCTCGGGAGAGATTTATTCCTAAGATCCCTTTATTCAAGCAAACTCATGATAAAACCCCCGACTTTACTGATTCAATTAACAGAAAAAATTTACTTTCCACTTCAAATTTAAGTTAGCAACCACGATCCCACCTCATTCTCAGTACACAAACAATCAAAGTCGAGTGGCGGCTGTTGGAAGTAAAGTAACAACTAAGAAAGCAGAAAGGGGAGGGAACTCACCGGCGTCAGCTCCGGCGAGCGAAGCAGGACTGCTGCGGCGGAGATGGGAGGAGGATGACGGCGTAGGCTTGGATTTAAAGGAAGAAGACGGCCTAAGATTGGGTCCCCTTTGAATGCCATTTCTACCTGAAGCCATCACCAAACCCGCATTCGCTCGCTACTCTTTGTTTTTTTCTCTCTGTAAATGCTTATATACAGCAACAACAACAACAACACACACTCACACACTAATCCGTTTTCACTGTTTTTTTTTTTGTCCAAATATGAATTAGTAAGATTTCTTGGCGAACTGGACAAGAAGCAGAGAAGTGTATTAAATTACTAATTATTATAGGAATCAATTAATGAATTTTGAAGGTCATTTTGAAGTTTCAAAAAATGAGGGGAAATGTCCATTGGTGCCTGACGCAGGTGGGGCCCAGAAAACGGCGCTTTTTAGCGGAGAGTGGAAGGAAAAAGGGTGGGGACAACCCCCGGCGGGACAGGGATAGATGAAATATTGAAATGGAAATTCGGAAGGTAATTCTGATAGACAAAAAGACCAAACTGCCCACAGTAGTGTAAAGAGTAAAGACCGCCTTAATTTTGAAAGGACCGCCTGACCGTCCTTGTGAGAAAATTAAATAAACGGCGCCCGATGTTTTAGGGTAGTAAGAAAATGACCAAAAATTGTCATCTATCTATAGTATATTATATTAAGAGAGAAAACAAAAAAAAATTCTAAAAGTGTTACATAAGATAAAATCCTATGTGTCATTTTTCTAATGGTTGAATCAAAAAATATTTACAACAAATATACTAATAGTCCTTCAAATTTTATGTAAATAAAGTTTTAGCAAATGGCATTTAAAACTATAGTTTAAAATAGGAAAATAAAAATTAATTAAATTTAATGGCCGGGATTAATGAACATTAATGCACCAGAATTATTCCTTCCCCAAAAGAATCCCCAAAGTTACTACTAGACTCATTTAATTAATTTATTTTTAAAAAAAATCTCTCTCCCAATCATGTAAATTAATAGACTATAATTCAAAAAAAAAAAACCAATCATTCAACATTAATGTTATCTTTAAAATCTTTTCCCAAAAACAGGACCATATATTTTTCACCAATTAAAAAGAAAAAAAGGTACAAAACTTGCCTTCAATAATTACTAAAAGGGTGGGATTTAACTATAATTAAATGTTATCTTTTGAATTTCAAACCAATGCATTTATTTGTGTAATATTATATTTACCCAAATAAATATAATCTTTTCTTAATAATATCTCAAAAGTTGTTATAAACTTTATCTTTATCACTGAAATTTTGGATAATCAATTATCATCAATCCCAATTTATCTCTATTTATTTCCACTTTTGGATAGTAAAATATACTCCAAAACACCTACATTACTGATGGATTATAAATAAAAATAGTAAAATTTATTTTACATTTTTTATATTTTTTTTATAAATTTTTTATAATGTATATAAATAAATCTCGCGCATCGCGCGGGTTTAACATCTAGTTTGATAATACTCTTTCCTTTGAGTATTATCAAAAATTGTCATTACGTTCACGTGTTAAAATCCACTTCCAAAAAATTAATGATCTTTTGATAATACTCTTTCCTTTCACAAAATATGATCCACATTATAAATTTTAAACTAAAATAAGAATTGTATAATTTACTGTTTAGAAAGTAGATTTTTTTTGTTGTCAATTGAACAGAACTACTTCAACATTTTAAATAGGAAGATTGACCTTAAATAATTTGGAAGAGGGAAGAATGTTATATTAGATGTTTATTCTTAAAAAATGAGGAATCTACTAAATTTTGTGAAAAAAATAACAAAATTAGTTTAATTAAACATATTTAAAGAGTGTTTATGTACGTAAGAGCGGAAAGTGTAATAGAAGAATGTCACAGAAAATATAATCCCGAATAATAAATACTATAAAAATTATTTAATAAAAATATAAACAATGCGTTTAACACTTACAAAAGTACACATTGTTCATGGGATTTCAGCTTGCAAGGATACTTTGTTACAACATTGCTAGGAAATCAAATGCTATAAATGCTAAACCCTAATTTTTTTTTTATCTGCCATTATAATTTACTTACTTCATAATGACATTGTTCCTTAAAAAAAAAAATACCGGGCCATTGGTCAACTTGACGAGGGGCAGATTTGGTTAATGACAAAAAATACGCACACAAACGGAGTTAAGAAATAGACGGAAACGGTGTGGGTTACATTAGGCCCTTTTTGCTTTGACAGTAGTTTCTTAAAAGAAGTGTGGTCGTAGAGAGAATTTAGGCAACCGAAGTCCGTCAGTCAGTGTACTAAAAAAGAAAAGAAAGGTTAATGTGGGCTCAGACGTGGGATAATCAAAAACTGCCGTTAGAACGTGGAGTGTTTTTATCCCACGAAATGGGCTCTCCAATTTGGGCGGTTGATCTGCTCCAACAAAATGCTGTGCTGCTGGGCTGCACCATCCCCCCCGTTGGTTGTTGGTTTGTTTTATTCCGAGCAAAAACAGTACCATTGCATGGGTTGCACCTCAATGAGGTTTCATATTTTGTTCTGAATCTCTTGAATGGATAGGGAGAAGAACAAAGATCATATTATTATTTGTTAATGAAAGTACCTTATACTAATCCTGAAAAGATGAATGGAAAAAATAAATTATAATTAAAACAAATGATACTACTTGTTAATTCATAATACTCTATCCGTCCCATAATTATTGTTCAGTTTAAGTTTCATTTCTAGTTCATATTGTATTAAAAATGAAATCTCAATCTGGACAATAATTTTGGGACAGTAGTATAATGGTATGTTTTGTTGCTATATCTGTGGATTATTACAGATGTTGTGAAACTGAGAGATCAGGTTTTGGTTCTCCTGGAGAAGGATCATAGCTTTCCTCCGAAGTTTTTCATTCTCTTCAACCATGATTCTGTTCATTAGGTACAGTTTCATGTTCTTGATTTCCAATTTCTTCTTCATCAACTTCCTACCTCTGCACTTCTCTTTCGCTTCCTTCAACATCTTCGAGCTCCTGTTTCATTCAATTCGAACATGGGGATAAATATATGTCCCATCATAAAGCAAATCCCGAGATCCAAACAAAATTTAACCGACAAGACTCTTATTTTAAGACGGATAACTTGTGACAACTTACCTAGTGAGCCTGTGATCATGAACAACCTTCAAATTCGTTGTTTTCAAACTCATAATGGATGTCAATGTGAATCAAAGCACTGAATCGGATATTCTTGATCAGCAAAAAAGGAAAAAAAAATTGGAAACGGGAGGAAAAGATATATATCCAATTGATTCAAGTAGGATATGATAGAGGAATTTTGCTGAATGGAAGACTGATGAGTGTGATATATATAGAGGGGAAGAGTTCTTGGCATTGTAATATGAACGTGTTTATGCATGAATGATGAGTCTAGGAAGAAGATAAGAAGGGAAGGATTCAAAATCAAAAGAATTTATCAAAATAATGATGGGCAGTAGCATAGGACTCATGATTACATTTGCCAGCTGCAATTTAGCCAAACCATCGACCTTAAGAAGAAGAAAAATAGATAACTCCAAAATCGTTATCATGTGTTTTTTTATCGAAAAAAGTACAACAAATGTGACAATCTTTTTGGGACGGAGTTAGTAAAAAAAGAAATATAGAGAGTTAGGCCATTCAACGATGAAGAATGCCTGATGAGTCCAAACTCCTTAGGACAGTGAGCTAGCTGCTTAGGTAAGAAATGGGCACGCAGAAAACGACTTAACATGCAAATTGGAGGTTTCCTTTTTGACCTTTTCAGAACCATTCTCTCGTAGTTACCTGGACAATATGGTATTTGTGTCCTAAATTGGTATCATTGCATTCAGAGACTTTCAATAACGGTCATGATTATGACATTTTTTTTTTACCTTTCGGGAATTGCCATCATGATATGCTGCAAGTACAATGTATATTATGTCAATGGAGGCATCCAAAAGGTCTGGTCAAGAGTCCAAAAGGGCAAAAAGCAGGACACGGAATTACTTAGTATATACCATTTTTACTTTCACACGGTCAGCAACAGTGAAAACAATGTCGACAAAGTTTCCAAGAAACCTCACTTACAACTTTCTCATCATTACATTTGTCGAGTTTAGAGTTACAAAACCCACACCCATTTCCTTCAGTTTCTACAAATTTTCCATTTCAAATGGAATGAGCAGGAAATGAAGAAAAACAGCACTCTGAACCAAGCAATTTATAACTGCTAAACAGATGAAGTGAAATTTTATTCAAAAAGAAAAAAAGAATGCAGCCTCAAAGGCTTACTTAACTGTACCGTGATTCCATAACCAGTTTAAAGAACCCTACCATATTTACCTCATCTAAATGCAATTTAGAGGCAAGAACCTAGGTTACCATTTACTGTCCTACGCAACCCTAACTGAGAAAAGCTGGAAACTTTGCATCAATAGTGTGATGCTTCTATTCTTGATCTGAGTCTCCGCTGACATCAATATCATCTTCATCCATTGCATCATGAGATCCCAGATCCTCCTTTCCTCCATCACTGTCAATTGTCTCATCATCTGATTCACCATCAGTATTTACTTCGCTGCTACCACCACCATTACTACAGCTACCTTCTGTATCGGAGTCAGAGATATCTACTCTTTCGGCTACCTCTTTACTTTGACTTCTAACTGCGCAATTAGATTGGCCGTTCTTATATGGAACCTCAGAACCAGTCGTCTCCCCTAGCAGCTCCTGTTCTTCATTCCATTTGGTACCCACAAGCTTGGAAATAGGGGCAGTTTGACTTTCAGCTACGATACCATTGGCATCATGCAAAGCAACATGATCATCCTCATTGCCTTTGCTCTTTTGAGTGTCGTTCTCTCCATAGACGGAAGGAGCAGTACTATCAGCCCAGCTCCCGGGAACCTCTGAAGTCAAGAGATCCGCTGTTCTGATGCTGCCTCCAGGTTGTGTGTCCACAAGATAATGGAAATTCATATGATCCGACTCCTTACCGGGAACATGTTGATCCTGCACCATGTTTTGGCCGTTGGTCTCATCATCAAGTTCAATTGTGTCCGCCACTATTGCCCCACATTTATTTAAATCTATACCATTCAATCCAGCTACTTCAGTCTGGAAAATAGCTTCAGTTGCATGAAGGTCTCCTTCTAAAACCGGCGCTGTTTCCATACCATCAGTTTCATGATTTTTCTCAGTCCCAACAAGATCTTCCTCTATAATTGGTGCTGTCCCCAAACCATTAATGTCAGAACCAAAGCCACCCTGCACAGTGGGTCGAACACCGGTGAATTCTACCTCCTGAGTATCTTCATCATTGCCGTGAATTTTCATATTGCAGTCATGCTTCTCAGTGACACTTGCTTCATCACTTGATGAACTTACATGGACTCTGCCATTACTTCGGGTGGACGTACTGGAAAAAGCCTTAGCAGCATCGAAGAAATGATTATTGATACCCTTCTCTGTACCAAGTAATTCTTTTATGTTTCCATTTGGAAGATTCAAGTCGAAATCTAATGATGTAGTTTGATAATTTTCTTCATCCTCTAATGTCCTCTGCATGGCCTTTAGCTGCTCCTGCTGTTTGGCAAACAAAACTTGGATTTCCTCTGTTGTAGAATAAAAAGACCGGAGTTGGGTTTCCCTGCATCCAAACATCATAATTTAAGGGACGTGTATGAAATAACTTCTCTGATATTGGTTTATGAAATAATTTGGACATGGTTAAATAAACATCACATCAGATATTTTAGTCTTACCGAAGCATGATTCGCTCTCTGGCACCTTTTAATCTACGTCTTTCAAAGTCTAAATCTCGCATAGCGGCATTTATCTCAAGTTCGAGAGCAGAAACCTTTGCCCATGCTTCCTCTCGAGCAGCCTGCTACCAACAGCAAGAAAAATCTCAGCTTGGGAAACAAAAAATCTTTAACGAAATAAAAAAAAGAAGAAAAGAAACCAAGAGAACCAGGTTTCTTTTCCACAAAGGAGAAACCCCTTGTGTTTGTTCATGTATAAAAATTGTAAGAAAAAATTTGATATCTAATCAAACGATTAGTTTCGTACCATTTAGATGAAACAGAAAAATTCGGATTGCTAACTCCTACCTTTTCACTTTCAAGTTCTTTCTTCAATCTCTTGTTATCAAGCTCAAGTTCATCCTTTTTCTGCACATAAACCAGGGGCCAAGCACAAAACAATGTTTAGCTATTCAAGATGAGTTCCATTGAGCAGATCTATGTGGGTGGCTAAGGGTAATCATACCTTTGTAATAGTAGCAGAAGCTGATTGCTCCTCACGAACCTGAGCTTCTAGTTGACGAACTTTATTCTCAGAGACAACCAGCTTTTCCCTGGTGTCTTCCTATAAAAAATCACAAAAAGAAGCAAAATAAAATAATGCACCATCAAGAAGAAGAAAAATCAGATTAGCATTACTGAATCACAGTAACCACTCCTAAAATGTAAAAAGAAACGTACCAGTTTGGATCTGAGAGTCTCAACCAAAGAGCACCTTTCTTTCTCTGATTCCTGATAATGTAATTAAGAAAAAGATGTTATTTTGACAAGAACATATGATTGCAGCAGAGAAACATAAAAGACAGAAATAATCATTTGCACCTGAAGTTTGTTAATCATTTCTTGCTGCTCCTTCTCACGCTTATCTGCAGCATCTGAAATTCTTTTCACTTCATCCTGTGCCTCAGCTTGGATCCTCTGAATTGAGGCTTTCAGATCTGCTGCAGCCTTTTCTCGTTCTTCCCTCCTCTGTTCATGCTCTTCGGCTAAAAGGGCTTTTAGTTCTGATATGGAAGCCTTTTGGCTGAAAAATAGGTAGCCAAGACAGCCAAAAAATTTTACTTATACCATTTCCATCATAGCCAAAGACATAGGTATTGCATAAGATTCACATCTTTTTAAGGAAAAAAAAAAGACAAAGAGGTGATATATAAGATTCATATCTTTTTTTTAAGAAAAGACAAATTGATCATTGATAAAAAGAGAAAGATGCCTCACCTAGTTATAACTTCATTAGCTTCAACACAAGACTGCAAAGATGCATTAAGTCTTTCATTCAGGTCATCCAGAGCATGCTTCTGTTCAGCAGAGATTTTGTTCAAATTCATCAGTTCCTTCTCTTTGGCTTCTGCCAACTGCTGTAGTTCCTTCAATTTTACAACATAACTTTCTGAAATTGACTCCTTCAAATCTTTCATCTCCTAGAAAGCCACAAAGTAATAAAATTTCAAATTTTTGTCTCTCAAACCGTTAGATCGTAACAATGTCACTAACATTAGCCATCAGGTCCACAATTCAACTAAATTTGCCAGTTGCTAAGCACCAAAAAGACAAACGCTCTTGCTTTCAAGCGCGATTGAGGAATATCTCCTACATTTGAATCTACACATCAAGTGGTTAAAGGGTAATAGTAGATTAACAACTCCCAGACAGTGGTGGTGAAAAGTCAATGATTTGTCACTGTGTATCTCATTACTCATAAGTTTCAAAAGTAATTCTTTTTAACCTACAAAAATGTGTGCAAAGCACAATTGTTGCTTTAACTTCTGGATATCATTTTTTGAACAAGCAAAATAGCATTTTTTGAACAAGCAAAATATAGACGAAGGTGAGAAAGAGCAAGGTTGCAAAGAAGAACATACAACTTCATGTCGCTCGATGGCAGCACGGTTTTCACTTCGCAAGGACTCAATTGTCAAAACGTGCTCTTCTAACATCTTCCTCAGCTCCTGCCATGCATGAGATTCCAATGAGAATGTGAAGGAAATAGCAAACTCCTGGATGACATCAATATAAAACAGCCTAGCTGAACCAAGTCAACCAACAATAATTGAAAACACAATACCGTGTTTGATCTTTGTAAGCTCTTGAAATCGTCAAGTGAGATTGGGCCTTCCGTGGCACCAATTCCAATTCCTTTTAGCTTCTTGCTCGCAGAAACAGGCTCCCCTATACAGAAAAACATTGCACCAATATCATGGTTTGTTACATTGTAGCAGTTCAATGCAGATAATTGTATATGAGCAACATTTCATCCTTCAAACAAAAACTTGTCTAAACAAGTGTAAGAGATAACGTTCAATCAAAAAGAAGTAAGCATGACAGTCTTTTAAAAAAGAGCGGAGCATCCATAGAACAGTATCAGATCAGCCTTCAGTGAAGTCTATTGTTTTCGAATTTCTTAGTCAATGTCTTCCCCTGTACTGAGTCGATATACAGGAATATACAATTTCCAAAGGAAGAAGTCATCAGTGATAGGAAAAATTTACATCATATTATTCCCCCCAAGAATGACATCATCCACGAGTGTAAAAAGTTTTCAGGGGCCACAGTGAAAAGTTACAACCAAAATGGATATTCCACCTTATTCTGAAATCAAATACCTGATTTTCTCTTCAAAGGTGAAGAATCACCATGGGACGAAGATCTTAGAACTTCTCGAAATACAAAAGCAAAGGCAGATCCTGCAATTTCAACCAGTGTTCAGTTGATGAAATCATAATGGAAATTTCGAATTATAAGTCAACAATACAGAAGTTCATGCTAAATACAATCACACCCACAACAATTTAATTTGATATTATACATCATCTCTGTTAGAAGGTTAATAAAAATGACTAAATTATTAGCTTTACCATGTTCAGGAGGAAATGCGACTGAGACAATGTCACCATGACAGAGCTTCACTTCAGGGCCACCTTTACTTAACTTTTCCCAGTTAACATATGTCCCATTTGTGCTGCAAAAATGGCAAACTTTCAGAAACTGTAAACAAGCGCATCTGATAAACTCCAAAGCTAACCAAGTGAAGCAACCTGGTGTCTTTTAAGAATACAGATGCAGAGCCATTGAATGAATTATCCTCATCGCTGCTAGCCCTCTTCTTATATATCTTGCAGTGATGTGCACTAACTGCTGGCGATATAATCTGGAAAGGTGCATCCTTGACTAATCGACCAATGCTATGTTCATTTGATACCAAAAGCATATTCATGCCCTGTCATTTGAAAACCGAAGTCAGATTACAGGTTCAACTCCAAAACTGTTGATAGCCAGAAAAAAAGGGCAAAAGACAACCAAAATAGCATCACAAAAAGCAGGACAGGTACAAACTGAAAAAACAAACTTGGTGATCATGCAATCATATGAAAATTTACGATCGCCATCCTGACCACTCACAAATGAAGATAGTGTATGGAACAGTAAGGAACAGTAAGAAGTCAAACACTCGGAAATCTACAATCAACTACTTTTCTTCTTTCTCCTGTAAAGACAACGTAATGCAATATGTCCCCTCAAATTCATCAAAGAACTCAATTTTTCGTAGAAAAATTTCACTACGACCTCAAGCCAAAAGAAATCACGATATTGCACAAATTAAAGTAAATCATCCCAAAAAGCTACCTAGCAAAAGGAAACATTAACAATCCCACAAATAACTTATCAAAATATTTTTAAAAAAAACAATTGGACAAACCCCAAGAATAACCCTCAATTATGCAGTAAAAACAACAGCAATGCGCTAAAATTCAAAACACTAATAATAACCTGGGAGCGCTTGCGGGCGGTGTCAGAAATAGCAGTAAGGACGCCCCAGACTTGAGGATCAGAGTTCTGAAGAGGCTGAGCCGCAATTTTAGAAGCCACAGAAAGTATAAAGTCCTTAGGAGTCTGGGGATTCTTGGTAGGGGTAGTAGAATCGCCATTGGCAACCTTAGCAGGAACAACGTTGTTGTTGTTGTTATCAACGGGATGTGAAGAACTGGACTGGGAATAAATTGTCAATGGAGATTTCTCCTTTTCAACATTGGGACTCGGCTTTGGGGTAATTGGGGTTTTCGGGGATTCATCTTCTTTCGCCATGATCGCAAAAAACTCTCAGAGAAGTGAGAAGGTTTATGGTAGTTGATAAAAATGGCGCAAAAATTAGAGTAGCCCTAATTCTCAGCCTATTTATATACTACTTTGAAGAGTTTGTTAAGACTTGAGAGAGCGTCTTGGAGAAGTTTCGCTTCCTTTAGGATTCTATTGCGAATAAAATAATCAGTGTTGTATATAGAGAGTGAAAGTGTTTGAGTGTGACAGAAATTGTAATTTTATACTTAGCCACGCCGTGATTTGATGACGGAATTATTTCTTTTTATTTTTATTTTTCATAATACATGACTAATTCTTTTAATCATTCGTAAAAATATTAATAAATTTTACATAAGTAAAAATATATAAAGTACTCCCTACGTCCCAAGATTATTGTCCAGGTTGGAGTTTCAGTTTTAGTACAAAAGTCTTGAACGCCTTTCAAGTTAAATCATTATCATGTTTTCAAAAATAAAAGTCCTTTATTTCAAAAGTACACAATGAATCAAACCACTTTTCACTGCGTAATTATCTTGCATAATTATCTAGTAACACAAATATCCGGAGATCAAGTGTTGTTCATTTTACCATTAACCATGAACAAAGTAAGAATTGGTGGAGTTGACAACAAAATCAAACGATCTATTGGGAATTTATCAATCATTTTCAATAAGAACCCCCCGCCCAAAAAAATGATGATAAAAGGAAGAAACTAAAGTGCCTCTGACAATAGTAATCGTGAAACAGGAGTTTTAAATCAAATGTCATCTGCAGTAGCATTTTAGCGGAGTTTTTCCATTTACTGTACTTTAATTTAAGCTTTAACACTCCTGTTACGTATGATTCGGTTAGCCAATGAATTCCGGCAGGGCAATCTCCTTCCCTTGAATTTCATCAAACGTAACGAGGACTAACAAGAATCTATAACTCTAATTGACCCACCCCAGACCATGAACCTAATAATCCCAGCAAACCCTCATCACCCAGCAAGCGGGTTGGCATGTATCGTCACACGGGTGATCCTGATCTCTGCATGAGGTCGGTCTAGATCTTCTGTTGTAGTCTGCACAAAGTTCAAACAGAAATTAAGAACAAACAAATACATCAATTAAAATCCCATCACGTTGGTGATTGCAAGCATCGCACAAACAGTTTTGGATGAATTAAAAATTATTACCTTTTCCATGAGATCAAGGACTTCAAATCCATGAATCACTTTGCCAAAGATTGTGTAGAGTCCGTTCAGATGAGGCAGCTTAGCGTAAGTTATAAAAAACTGGCTCCCATTAGTATTAGGACCACTGTTTGCCATTGATAATATTCCTCTAGAATTGTGCTGCATAAAATGTGATAAACAGAATGATTAAGAAACTAAGACTTGCAGAATCATTTTGATGTAAAATGTAGGTAACTGATGCTATATCCCAGTCTCTGCCACTAAATAAATTCCAACATCAGTTTGATGGTGTTCTTTGTAAAAATCTTGTAATTGGTAAGGGAAAAAGAAAATTAAAAAAAAATAAAAAACTGATTGCTCAACAAATGTCCATTTTCCAGCATTCCAAATCTTGTAACTAATCAGAATAGAGGAAAACACATATGAAAGGACATCAAATGAAACGATCCAAATTTATCAACAAAGCAGTGAGACCAAGAAGAAGGTGACATTATGGACTGAAACAAGGACACTGAGCAAAGGGTTCACATAAATCATTAACATTAAGAAAACCAGTCCTACTGACAGAATTAGATTCTTGAGAGCTTTGAGCCTCTGAGGTATCTAAATCAGGTAATAAAGCCAAGCCTTAAATGCTCTGTTCCAGCCTTCTAGGTTAGCAAATTGAGCACCTCAAAGATACTAGAACTGATCGTATCTTGTAACCATTAGAAACAATGAATAAAAGGTTCAAATTGGCTAACATCATCAGCAAGTAGCACGGAGATGTTTTTGCAATTTTAGTTTGCTCGACAGCACTATATAAGATGGCAAAACACAACAAACCAAAACGGCACTGATTCTTTCAGTGGTTACCTTAAGAGACTCTCTTATCTCATCGTTAAACTTTTTGCCCCAAATGCTCGTCCCTCCTTTGCCTGTACCAGTTGGATCACCACCTTGGATCATGAAAGTTTTTATATTCCTATGAAATATGGTTCCATCATAATAGCCACTTGCACATAATGCCAGAAAATTCTGCAAAGATAAAGATCAACTAAGTGAAATGTCCCGTATTGATAAAATAACAAAAAGGTTCTTAGGGTCTAAACCCCAGAAATTGACAAAGTAACTTCTGATTTCTGAGGTCGAATATTTGGGGATTAGAAGGTTTACAATATAAACCAGGTGGCGTGAAGCATAAAAATTCTAACTATTTTACTTCACAGAACAAACAGCTGAGAAATTGATAAGGCACAACACTGGAAGCTGGAAGCTGGAAGCATCACCTAAACTATATTATGTTCTTCATATGCTATGAACCACATTAATATACTTCTCAGCAGAAGAAAACACTAGTCTAACTGCAAAATCACCCACTTTAGCTTGCCTAAACTACTAGTTTCTACTTTCTACACAACCCCAACTCAGTTTGAGTATTTATCCATACGACACAAGAAAACCAGTGAGGTTAAGGAACCAAATTATCAACTGCTTCAAACCAAAACTGTCAATTACGTAATAAGAAATCATCAAGTAGCATAGAACATTCACAAACCTCGGCTGTTTTCGGCACTTCGTCACAAAAGATTTCGCACTTGATGTCCCCCAAGTTCGTGTGAAGTGTCACTGCCTGCCAATAATAAAGGTAAAAAGAGGGGGGGAATTGTTATCAACTGTGTATTGCCTAAGATCGATGAGCTGAACCTGTTCGATGAATTATCCCAGAGAAAACATATACAAAAAAGGAAAAAAAAAAATTCATAATCCATACCATTTTAAGATCGAGAAAACGAAGATGTTACTGAAAATTCGTCCACCTCCGGTAGCTCTGATGACGGAGTAAGGCTTCGATAAAAGATTCTAGACTCCTCTGGGCTTTTGTAGTCGTGATTTCTTTTTTCTTTCTTTCTTAAATAGCCAACGGGCTACACACACATATATACGTCGGTGTTTCGGTTGAAAATACGGATATGCCCGCCTAAAAATTCCAGCCCAGCCCGCTTAAAAGGTCGGAAAAGGGTGAATTGAGAAACTCGCTATTGTTCTTTAATTTTTTTTTTTAAATCATCAAAAAAAATAAAAATAAAAATTACCGTATAAATAGATATTGATTTTCCGTCAATTAGGAAATTTCACGAGATTATATTATTTTTCGTAAATGGGAAAAAAAAAAAAAGAAAAGAGGTGTAGTACGGTTGTCTTCTTCGATAAAATTCTTACAGTATATCTCAGCTTGACATGAATTAAAATTAAATTGCTTCCCCTTTAGTTTTGAATGTGACAATTTTTATTCAACTTTATAGCCAACCCCTTCACCTTGTCAATGAAAAACAACCACACTGAACTAACCTATAAGTGATTATGTACATGTTTCATAGCTCAGAAGCTGGTGTAGGAAAACCAACTTCCTGAAAGTTGAAACATGAATGGTGGTATACAAATGAAAAAAAAGCCATCCTTTCAAATCATTAGGGAAGAAGATTCCAGCGGCTCATCCATCCTCGAGGATTTCTTTATGCAAGTGCATACATGTTGTGCTGCAGTACTTGTAACTGTACCTATGAAAGGGAACTATCCCAGCAAGTGAAACACGACAGCACGAGCATATAATGTCAGAGGCTCCTGTTGTTTTCGTCCCTGAACTAGCAGCCACAGATCCTGCGCTCTCTGCTTTGAGGGCTGCCATTCTTCTCTCAGCAGCTGCAGCTCTCTTTTCCCTCTCAGCATCTTGTGCCCTTTTAAGCTCCTCCTGATTATAATAGCAAATAAGTGATTTAGAAGATTACGTCTAGACACATATCGAGAAAAGGTGTAACGTCCAGCAACTGCAACTAGCCATATCTAGACATTCTAAACATTAAGTCAAGGAAACAAAGACTAGATGGTTTCTTAAAGTAAAAAACTGAATTACAGTCGTAAAACTGGACAGTAAGTTTTTGAACTAATGATATAAAACTTATGCTTGTGAAGGGTGCAGCACACACCTCTTTAGATAATTTGGGCAAGTTAAGAGTAGATCCACGATTCTGCGAGGAGCTTGCATTTTGGGATTGAGCAGCCTCAGCCTGCATTCAGAAGTAACAAAAAGACTCTTTGAAAAAGAATAAAAATAAAATAAAAAATTTCCAAATACGATGAAAATGAACACACACAAAATTATCACAAGCTAGACAGTTCTTAAAAATTAAAACCACAGTGTAAATGTGAGTGATACATGTCCTTTGGTTCAGATTAAAACAAAGAAAAAAAAAAAAGAAACTTTCAGAAATAAATAAAGAAAATAAATTATAAATTAACTTCCTCCTTTTCCCTTGCATGAACCAAAACACAGAATGCTTCAGAAAACGGAGTGGTTTGTTACAGTGTCCTTGCTGAAAATTAAATGGAACCAAACAAAAAGAAAAAAAAAAAAATTAAATGAAACCAAACACTTTTCAACAGTCAATAGTAACCTACCTGAGCCTTCTTTGCTTTTGCTTTACGCAATTTCTTTAATTCCTTCGCTCTTGCTTTCCGCTTAGCTTCTTTTTCAGCCTGAACAGAGTGGAAAAGGCATGAAATGCAAATTCTGGCAAAATGTGATATAAACTGCAGAGTAACAATATACTAATACTTATTCTGGCACTTCCTCATGGACACAGAGTCTTGTCTAATGACAATATAAGCACATTTCATTGTGTTGCCGCACCCAAACAAAAAATTGTCTCACACACAACCAGCCCAAAAAAAATAGAGTTGAAGCCAAAGAAAAGTTACTTAATTTTCTTTTAAAAAAAACCCACCAACAACTACAACAAGCTTTTACACCACAATGTGTGCTGACTATATGGATAATGTATTGCGCCGTCGAGCTCTGTTGGCGCCCATCTTCATTTGAGTTTTAAAAAACACAAAACAACAAAGAAGTAACAGCCAATGGTGCAACAGAACATTGAATGCATCTACAGGAAAGTTCTAAAATCCAGTTAACATTCCAATAAACCCAGAAATGTACTTCGTTTTACTTGACAACTTAAAGATTTAAACAGAAGAAACCCAAGAACTAATAATATCTCTTTGCCAGTTGATAAGAGGCCTTAGGGTCCTCTACATGGTCTACACATGAAAATGATAGAATAAGTCATGCTACCTGCTTGGTGGCTTGAGATTCCTCCATCTCTTTTGTCAAAGCACTAGGAACTTTAGCAGCATGCCAATCCCATTTATCAAGGTTCATTGCCATGAACCGTCTGAATGTATCCCTTACTTCCTTCTCTGTTGCAAGCATATAAGGGGTACGACCCTTCTCATCCTTGATACAAGGATCCAAACCCTGCTCCAGAAGGTCTAAAACTTCTTGAGGATTTCCAGATTTAGCTGCTTCATGCAGAGGTGTTGATGCTGAGATATTTTCCCTCTCACTTTCGCTATCACTTACTATGTGAATGGAATCCAATTTTCTCTCAAGGATGCTAGAATGATTACTCTCCGAATTCTCCCCAATGTCCAGCCTACTAGACTCAAATTGGCCATTAACCTGAACACTGTCATTTTGAAATAGCTCCTCATCTTTATTTTTTGCAAACACAGTGAACTCCTCATCTGTTTCAGAGTATATTTGGGTCAATAACTTATATAGCCTATGAGCTTCCTTCAATGTGGGTCTTCCAACAGTCAAAGGAATGTTTCGCACCAAATGTTGCGGACAGTTAAAAATTGGCCGCTTTCCGTCGAAAAATATTTGATGATCATAAGAAGGAGCACTAATAAAAACACAACAGGAAGCAGCAAAATAAAGCTTCCAAGCAGCAAGTAAAACTTGAATTTCCTGTTCACCATAAAAAAAAGGAACCAAATGATTTCATTGAAAAAAAATATTTATCCAACAAATAAAAAAAAAAAAATATGTAATGTTTGTAAAGTGGAGATGATGCTTCATTACAGCTTTCTAATCCATAATGTAATAAATCTACACACCTTTTTCAGAGCGAGCTCATTATAACGGCGAAGAGAAGATCCAGCGGAATGAATGGTCTTTCCACTTGCATCCTTTGATGACTGCCTTTTACCAGCCTTGGCACGCACTACATATCTTCATGCAATGGCCAGGGAGAATGATATCAGTGTGTCATTAATTTTTTCATAGCATCAATCATCAATAACGGTTTGCAGTTTGTAATTCAGACAATCTCAAATAATAAAAATTCCAAAAACCAAATTTTCAATTTAAAATGTCCCGGATGAAGTTATATAAATACCGGTACACTTTTTTCTTTTCTTTTTTTTTTTATCAAATTTGATTCTTTTGATGGATGTTTTATATGAGGTATCTAAACACCAACCAAATAAAAATTAATACTAAAACGAGATTAGCAGGAAAACGAAAACCCTTTAAAGTCAAAACATTAGAGTTGATAGGCTTGGTAAAAAACTCACATCTCACGTACTAAGAGTCTAATATTCAACTGGAGAGAGAGAGAGAGGGGAAAAAAAAAAAAACTAAAAACACTTGGAAAAATCTCACAAGCCACAAATACCAGCATGATTCACCCAAAAATACTATGTGGTCTTCCCAACAACAAAGATTAAAATCATGCAAATAAAAAATGCCATTGATCTTACCTGTGGAAAGTTTTATGGGCGATAACGGTGTTTCCGTCAAAGACACAGCCTGCAAAATGCCCACCCTTGGAAAGCAAGACCACTCTTAGGCAAGTCCCATTCCTAGGTTCATCAACCAATTTTTTCAATTTTTCAGTCACATCTTTCTCTTGCAAATTACAGCCACCATCATCTGTAGTATCTAATTTGTCATTTTCAAATGCGATGTTCTCAGATTCATTCAGAAGCAAACATTTCCAAAAGGAAACTCTCTCTCCATTTTGCAGCTGTATAAACATCTTATTCTTTAGATTCCCCACTGATCTGCTGTGAGAGCGGTTGCGGACACCAGTTTCATTCTCATCTTCATCGTCTGACCCTGAAATACTTGACACATCAAAATCCTTGCATAAAGTGTCCAATGATGTTTCATCAAAGTCTTCCTCCTTTACAGTTCCTTTCCCCGCAACAGTTAATTTTACCTGATATCACAAGTTCAGGGGAAACGGCAGCCGCCAGTCAACACTAAGTATGACAGATGACATGACATGCAGTTAGAGGACTTTACAAGGACAAATAAAGGAATTCCCAACTTAATATCTAGCACCAAAACTGAAGAACCTCTAAGTAGTGACTTGGGTAGCTTCATTTTTAAGTAGATATACTTCAAAAACAACAACCAGGTCTTCATCTAACTTTCCTGCAGATATACTGCGCACAAAAGGAATGAACGAGATACACCGTAAATTATACTACTGAAGTGCGTTAAATTAATAAGTAACTAACAAACCCACCCAAGTCGTGCAGCCCAATCGCAAATTTCTTTAAGGTGACAGAGTAGAGAAAAAGAATGCACAGAAACTGCAATAACAATGATTATCATGAGTAATGGCATTTAGGAAAACGAAAAGAAAACAAATTCCTACAGCAAACTTTCACCATGAAGCATTCTGAACAAAAATACAAGCAAAAAGAAATAGAATAAGCAATGAATATTCACATGATTGAAGTTCATGTCTTTTGTAGGATTTATTAGAAAAACAACACAAAAACATACAGAAGTACACTAAATTCCTTAGTAGATAACTGTCTTAACGAAAATATATATATATATATATATATATATATATATATATATATATCAACAAGGGAAAGAGAATTACATTTAAGCGATGAAAATCGGAGCTGAAATGCGATCTTTGTTCTAGAAGCGACTCGAACTCTGCATCACACGTACTGCAAGCCCATCTCTGCATAGCAGTAATTTCACTAGGATGAATCCCGGAAGTGCCCTCTTCTTTATCCTCGGGAAAGTCGTCAGGGACGTCTTCATTGGGTGGTTTTGAAGGAACGGATTGGGTTGGTATTATTGACGAGTATGGAGATTGAAGGAGGCGACAGGAGTCAAAGAAGTCCCCAGGAACTTCGAAGATTGAAGGCTGACGTTTATCTTCTTGATGCCTTTGCAGATAATGAGTTAGCGCACTGTTGTTCTTGATGGTGGCGGCGGGGTCTGCGGCGGCGGCGGTGGCGGTGGCGGTGGCGGCGGCGGGAGGCGGAGTCGACGCCATTGATATTCCAGGTGCAACCAGACGGTGGCGGGTCGCCCAAAACTGATAAGCTTCTCCGGGCAATTTCTTCTCTTCATCTCGGGGAGGGAAGACTTGTTTTGTTTGGTCAATATTTGCATTTGGGTCCCCTTGGCCCATATGTAATGTCCAGTAACCAAAAGGTGGAATTTGAGAGCCCAATTTATGAATGGGCCTCCATTTGTGTCCATCTCCCGGGAAGGAAAAAGAAGCGACTTCCTCTTCCTCGAGTGCTTTTGAGGTTTGAGATTTGAGACTTGAGTGATTCAAGTCGAGTTCAGTTAGTTCAAGCAAAGAACAGCCCACTGGAATCCAGAAAAAATAAGCCTGGCGGGAAGGTTTACACTATGCCAATCTGTTCTAGCAGCTCTCCCAATCTATTTCATGCAATCACAACAAATCCCTAAAGCTTCCAGTGAAGAGTTAGACAAGTTAAGGCAAAATTTCTTATGGGTAGCTCATCTGGAAAGAGAAAGATAAACATGGTACAATGGGGGAAGGTTTGTCAGCCTAAAAAACAAGGCGGTCTAGGTCTCGGGAAGCTCAAGGATGTAAATACAACATTTATACTCAAACTGACATGGGAGCTACTAACTGAGAAGAACAACCTATGGTCCTCAATTTTCAAAGCAAAATACGCGTCACAAGCAAATCTCAACAATACATCACAATTAGGCAAGCAATTAGCACAACTATGGCACACTGCAATCAATGGCATAAATGGACTGTAGGCAGTGGTGAAAAAATTCTTTTCTGGAAAGATATATGGCTTGATTTGGATGAACCACTTATTCACTATGTCCTCTCTCCGGTTCCGGGCGACCAACAATAGAAACTCATCAAGGACTACGCAAACAAGGATGGACACTGGAACTGGAGTATCATTAAACCATTTCTACCGTCGGAGATCTGTCAGAAAATTATGGCGGTTCCGACACCTGAAAAAGAGGCAGGTCCAGACAAACTAACATGGCGATGGAACAAATCCGGCCTCTTCACAACAACTTCGGCCTACTCGGTCATCAACGGTACAAATTCGGAAGCCGAAGACAAGATCTGGGATGCAGCGTGGAAGTGGCCAGGACCGGAACGTATTAGAATCTTCCTCTGATCTCTAATACGGAAATCGCTTCTCACCAACGCTGAAAGGAAGCGGCGCCACCTCTCCGACGAAGATTTATGTGGCTTCTGTGGCAAAAGCGAGACATTTTTCCATCTCTTTCGTGATTGCCATAAGACCTCCCAAATTTGGAAACTCATCTCCCCCAATCTCCCACCAAATTTTTGGACCAATATTGACTGGAATGATTGGCTCTTTTCTAATCTATTCCCCTCTCCCTCACTGGTAAATCCAAATTGGCTGACATTTTTCAGAACCGCTTGCTGGAAGCTCTGGAAAGCTCGAAATGATGACGCCTTTGAAGGTATCTACCACAACACCAGAGAATTGTCAACCATGATTCAAGCCGCCTCGAAGGAAATAATCAAATGCTTCCACTAATCAAAGCCAAACACAACCCATTCGCTTCCGGCCACATCTCAGATCCGACAACAATACAACAAAAATCCAACCGTTCCAATCTGGAAGCCACCTCCTTGGGAGTGGATTAGTCTCAATACCGACGGCGCGGTACAGACGAGCCCCTCAATGGAAACAGCCGGTGGTCTACTGAGAAACGCTGAAGGAAAATAGATATCAGGTTTCGTCGCCAAACTTGGAGATTGCTCGATTCTGGAAGCAGAATTATGGGCTTCTTTTTTTGGGCTAAAAGTCACATGGGATTTGGGCTTTAGGAAGATTCAACTACAATTGGATAGCCAACATGTCGTAAATCTCCTCAATGAAAAGGGTCCTTCCTTTTGTTCTAGTAATATACTTAGTAGAGTAAAAATCCTTTTGAACCGTCAATGGTTAGTAGAGGTCTCCCATATAAGAAGACCTGAAAATGAATCGGCTGATTCCCTAGCTAAATTAAGATTTCCATATACCTCGGGGTTGCACGTTTTGTCAACGCCTCCACCTCTAACCCAATAGAAACTAGTATTAGATTGGCCTAGTCAACTCACTCGTGACGAGTTGCTTTTGTAACTAAGTTTCGGCTTCCCCAATATAAAAAAAAAAAAAAGAAAGTCGAGTTCAGCTCAAGCTTTGATCTAACATGCTTTGGTCAAGCTTATTAGCATGTACTCTGTAACAGATGGTTCTTTACTAATGAAATCTTTTCTTTCAAAAGAAAATTTCTAATATATTTTTGGCCAAACTCGGTCTGTCGTACCCAATCGGTTACTATATTTTGTCAACGTATCCCTCTGTTATCATGGACAAGCATCATCTCAAGTCTACATGGATGTTTTGTAACCCCTATCCTCAGGTTTCCTTCGTATATATATATATATATATATATATGTATAAAGCTTTAATCTAATATAGACTTATGATCTTTTCTAGTTTCTACATGGTTAGACTAATATTGGACTAACGAATGTAATATTGAACTGACGGATGTATTATTTCCTCTGTGCTAAAATTATTATCTAGTTTATGAGTGAAAAATTAAACTGGACAATAATTTTGGTAGGGAGAAGTACCAAATTTCAATGACTTAAACCGAGATCTAGCGGTAATATCGCTACTAGATAACTACATCGACTAGTATGGTTCATAACTTTACAAAATGTAATTATATTAGTAAAACATATATTAAAACTCATAATGAAATTACAAAAGATCACAATCTACACATAAAATGACTTCGTTAGTTTGAGTACAATATCACATCGTACCCAACTCAGAATCCAAAAATTAGGTAAATACTTCTCTTTGTAGGAGAACATAACCCAACAGTAACTCCTCTTTTTTTTTAGAACACAGCAGCATCATGTGTTTACTACACTTTAATGGTTTTTTCCCCTTCCTTTTTACACAAATTGCTAAGACTTGAAAACCAGATGAAAGATGTACAACAAAATATTCAAATTTCATATTATAAAAAACCATTGTGGATCATCATCAGCAGCAACTCAGCGCAATAGGATTCTCTACATAAGAGCCTGCAGTTCCTTCATCTTCTCCTCATAGTCACTAACTTCAGCAAGCACAGGCTTTGCATCTAACCATTCCAATGCCTTCTAAATTGCATCTCTGGCCTTCCTTTTCTGAGTAAAAGACGCGATTTCTCCCTCATCTGGCAAGCATATCTCTCCAAGGCATTCCAAGCTTCGAGCTTCTTCATGTGCTTTTCGTCCTCGGCCTTGTACTCGTTCGCATCTTTGATAATCCTCTTGATTTCATCTCTTCATAGTCGTCCACTTTTGATACTGACGCTCTTCTCCGCACCTGTAACTTTATTCCTTTGAGAGACATTCAGAATTCCATTGACTTGCAAATCAAAGGTGATATCAAATGAAGGGACACACCTTGGAGCTAACTGAATGTCATACAACTCATATCCCCAACAAATTGTTCTCAGATGTTTTGGCCCTCTCACCCTCGTAGATGTCAGTAAGAACATTTGATTGGTTATATATTTCTAAAGTATTGTCATAAGTTTTTACAATGATCTCTCTAAATATTTATACCCATGTCATATCTTTTAAACTATCACTTTGACATAAAATTTTCTCATAATTTCTTTCCAAAAACTTACCTTTATTTTCCATTTTTTTTATGTAGCTTTTGCCTTTTGCAACCTTTCTTTAGAAGTTTTTTTGTAAATTTTTCCTACAATATAGTGTTTACTTTTTTTTTTGGTTGCATAGTCTTCACCTTTTTTAAAAAAATAAAAATTAATCGCCTCTCTTTGAAACTTCGTTTCTTGAAAAATTTGTAATAATTATGTCATTTTCCACTATTACCTCGGCTTTTTTGTTTTATATTTTCTTATCCTTCACAAAAGTTTTCCTCCGTATCATTATTTTCAATTTTTCAATATATTTTTCTTCTATTATCTCACAAATATTTTTATTTTTTTTCTTCTTTAAGAGAACTTTCTCCCAATCGATCTCTACTTTTTGTTTTATCATCTTAATATTAAGTTTTTATACCATTATGTCATATGGAAAAAAGTATAATTAATAATTTAATTGATTTTTCATATGCCAAAATCAAGCAATAATTAATCAGTTGAATGCCAGAAATATTTATTTTTGCCCTATTGGAATAAGAAATACAAAAAGTTTCAATAATTGATTGAATAGATTATATCAATTATCCTCTTTTTTCTTATATATTTTTTCATCGAATATAAGACTCAAGAGTTTCTCATTAATTGTGGGTTTTCTTTTCTTTTTTTTTTTGTTGAACATCAATTGTGGTTTTGGGTTTGGTTATAAGTGCAGTTAGGCATTCTTGCTGAATATTGACTTTAGGCCGGAATATTGTTATGAGGGTACAAAACATAGGCCAAGTTCGTTTTATATCTTGAAGCAGGAAAAAATGTCATTTTTAAATTTTTTTCACTATTAATATTAAATATAAAACACCAAGATAAAAGAATAAATACTATTAACGCCCGCACAACGAAAACCGTCACAAAATAAAAAGGCCAAGTGGGCACCACATAGAAACCAACGAAGAAAATATCATGTAAATAATACCCCTGAAACACTATCAATAATGTAAATAATATCATTTAATAGTGTTTTCCCAAAAGAAGTTTTTTATATTAATAATAAGTATTGCTTCAATACTTTCAAAAGCAATTACCTCGCAAGAGTATATAAAGTTTAGGCCTTTGGGGAAGAAATAAATCACTATTTGAATTTTACTAAATCTTTTGATGATTAGTGGCTGCCAAAAAAAAAAAATCCAAGAAAACCCTAAAAATTCAATAAATCTTCGACGATCAAGTTCTAATAGCAAAATGTTCGTTCGCCAACTAATTTTATCTTATTATTTATTTTTGGTTTGGTTTTTTATTTATATCGAATAAATAAGTTTTTTTGTTCTAATATGATTATCCAATTTGCATTTTCATTTTAGTCAAATCGTTTTGAGATGGATGGAGTATGTTAAATTTATTTTCTAGGTAATGATGTAAAATGTGGTTACTCAAAATCTCATATGGATCCTTATCATTTTAGAAGACTTGCATGTTCATCATCTTCTTTTTTTTTTTCTAAATTTTTAATTTATTTTGGTAACATCTCAATCATTTTTTTTAAACGTTTCAACCAATTAAATATGTTGTAAATGTATAATTTTACTGCATTAGTCATAATATTTAAAAAATAATTCCAAGATAATACTTAAATTATATAGTTCACTTTTCAAATCCTATAATTAATTGAATTCTTAGATTTAGGAAAAAAACTACAAAAAAATTTTTTTAAAAAGGAAAAAAAGTGCCTATGTATTCGTTGCCCAATTATTTCTCAAGTGCTTTAATTTCGTAATACATAAATCTAAAATAAGTGCTTTAATTAGATTAATTTGTTTCTCTCTCTCTTTCTGTGTGTGTTTTCCTTTTAAGTTGATTTTGATAGTTATATTATTCTTCTGCACAAATAAATCGGGGTAAAATTAGTTATTTATAGATTTACGAATTTACAAATAAAAGTTACTATTATATGATGGAGTGATGTGAATACGACATGTGAATTTGATTATCTATGTTTTAATACGTGGATTACCCTATCTAATTTTACACTATTTGTTCGATTGAAAATTCTCTTTTAAATATATTTATAAAATTGGAAGAGTAATATATTTTTTGCCCCTTGACAGATAATACTAATAAATAATTTTGTTGATTATTTTGTGTATAAATTATAAAAAAAGTAATTGATTAAGAATAATAATTACAAATGATTACGACATCCTACGGCCTAATAAGATTAAACTATCATCCGGTTTAATCCACACAACGAAAATTATGTGATCCGGTTTAGTATATGTCACGTTGTGCATTTTCTTTGCTCATAATTGTTTTGTTGCCTTTTTATTGTAAGTTTATAATTCGGTTGATCATTTGTGTTTGCATATAATCCACATAATTTTTCGTTTATGCGGTTTTTACACTGATTTATTTTTTCAATTTTTGTATGATTGTTAACGTGCGTGTGACTTTAAAGCCTTTTTTCTAGTGGAGTTTTAATGTAATTTTAAATATTTTTTTTTGGGAGAATGAACCTTTTCATCCAAAAGTTTGAGCCACACCATCTAAAACATTCCAAAATTTAAAATCATATTATTTTCATCCCAAACTTTTCAAAAATATATAATATTAGGACATTTGTTAATTTTTTTCAAGTTATTAACGGCGATATTTCATTCAGTTTCTTTTCCCCCAATTTTTTTTAGTCAAAAAAGTTTCATGCTTGCATTTGGTAAATTTGGTCCATGCCAAGCAAAAAAGTTGCATGCCCCTGCATCAATTACAACACCAATTTTTATAATGATGCTACATATTTAAATAAAATAAATGAAACAGGGCTTACTTTCTAATTAGAACACACACAAAACCTCTCATGATTGTTATCAATCTAGAAAGTGAATCTTTGATTTTCTTTTTCTTTTTCTAAGCAAGGAAAATATGGATGATGTGAAGACCAAATTAGATTTAGCTATTTTCTTATAAGGTAGGAATTAGTGGAACGTGTTAAATGATTAAAAGAATTGGGGGAGGAGAAACAGAATAAAGTAACACCACTAATTAATTAACTGGAGTTAAAAATTTAACAAATATTCTAATGTAACATGTTTTTAAAAAGTTTGAGATGTAAATGTCATGTTCTTAAATTTTGGGATGTTTTGGATGGTGTGACCTAAACTTTGGGATGAAAAGACTTATTTTCCTATTTTTTTTTATAAAAAAATTAAATAAGGTAAAATTGGTTACTTATAAATTTTACAGATTTACAATTAAAAAATTACCATTAAATGATAGAGTGATGTGGTTGCGATATGTAGATTTGGCTATCTAATTTTTTGTCATGTGGATTAACCTATCTAATATCATGTCATATGTACGATTAAAAACTCTTCTTTAATATATTAATTAAAGATATAGAGATATAGATTTTGTAAAAGTGAAATTTTCAATTGAACAATTATTTTAGATCGGTGTTGGATTTGATCGGACATAATTACAAGGATTTATGGTTGGAACCTGTAAAAGTTGAGGAGCGCCCAGCTTTAAGAAATTTGCAATTCAGCCACTTAGCCAATACACGACGTACGCTTACAAAAATTCAAGAACCATACCAAGAAAGCATCGATCTCTCCTCTGATTATTGAAATTGAATCCACTGATTCTACTTATACTAGATTGCTTTCCTCATGCATTCAATCATTATGACAAAGAAAAACATATGTGTACCTAGTAATCAAAGTAGCATATAAGTCCAATGCATCCATTGAAAACAAAACAAAGCTCCAAATAGTTCTGGTTCCTTTTTTGTTTATTTTTTGAAAGAAAAAAATGCCTCAAACTTGATCGACAGCTTACTTGGGTCCTCTAGAAGAGAGCCAGCAATTCCTTCATCTTCTCTTCATATTCACTAACTTCCGCAAGCTCATACGAATTGACTTGTAACCATAGTAAGGTCGCCTTGATTTTGATTTCAGCCTTCCGTTTCTGCGTAAACGATGCGATGTTTTCCCTCAACTCACAAACATATTTCTCCAAGGCCAACCATGCTTCATACTTCTTCCTATGCATTTCGTCCTGCGCTTTAAACCTGTTTGCTTCTTCTATCATCCTCTCAATTTCAACTCTTGGCAACCTTCCACTTGTGACACTAATCCTCTTTCCTGCACGTGTAACTACATCATTCGCGGAAACCTTTAAAACCCCGCAGGCGTCCAACTCAAAGCGGATTTTGATTTTAGGAACTCCTAAGGGAGCAAGTTGAATACCATTCAGCACGAATTCACCCAACAAGTTGTTGTCACTTGTTTTAGCTCTTTCGCCTTTGAAAACTTTGATCAACAAGGAGGTTTCATAGTCTGAAATAGTAGTCATCCATGTTTTGGCTCGCACAGGAATGGGAGATTCCTTGGAATCACAACCTTCATGGCTTCTCCTACGAATTCGACACCTAGAGATAACGGCGTAACTTCCACCAGCTTTAGGTGTTGAACCTTGTTGTTGCCCCCGGCCGGTCAAGATCGCGGCTTCAACAGCTGCGCCGAAAGCCACAGCTTCATCCGGGTTGATGCTCCTGCAAAGCTCCTTGCATTTGCTGAACTTTTGGAATCCTACTCGAACCGCCTACCAAGACAACCTCGTCGAGGTCTTCCTTAATCATCTTGGCATCTTTCAAACACTTTTCAACTGTCTCCATACACCGGATGAATAGATCCGACTTCAACTCCTCAAACTTAGGCCTGGTGACAGTTTCTGAGAAGTAAATACCTTGGAATAAGGAATTAATCTCGATTCTTGTCTGACCGGAAGAAGAGAGCATCCGCTTAGTCTTCTCGCAAGCTATTCTCAGTCTCCTTAACGCTTTAGGATTCCCACTCACATCGTTCTTGTGTTTCCTCTTAAATTCACCTGATGAAATGGTTCACCATTCGATTGTCGAAATCCTCCCCTCCAAGATGAGTATCATGACCAGCGGTAGCCTTGACTTGGATGTTATATTTTGATGGCGAGAATCGAGACATCAAAAGTACCACCTTCTAGGTCAAAAATAAGAACATTCCTCTCCTTTGCGATGCCAGTACTGGAACAAATGTTGTTGAGACCGTAAGCAATAGCAGCGGCTGCTGGTTCGCTAATGATACGCAAGACGTTGATTCCCGCAATCTCTCCAGCATCCATGGTAGTCTGGCGTTGCATGTTATTGAAATATGCTGGAACGGTTATAACAGTATCGCTGATCACCGTGGATCCAATGTATGCCTCAGCGATCTGCTTCATCTTTATGTCATTCTGAATCGACTCATCACTATATCTTCTGCCAATCAATCTTATTTTTAGCATCTGTAATCATTAGGAGTTTGATCATGTGGACACTTTAAAACGTTGTCAAATGTAAAATTTTTTAAACTAAAGAGAAACCATACGTGGTCAACTACTGAGCATGTTGCAATAAGCGAGGAGAAGAAATCAAACATAATATCTGTAGAAAAATCACTGAAAAAGAAAAAACGAGAAACACAACAAAACATGACATTATCACTCTCATGGAAGAGAAATGCTAGATCGATTACCAAATACAGTGTTGCCTGGATTCAAGGCAACTTGGTTGAAAGCAGCTTCACCAATGAGTCGCTCTTCATCCCCAAAAGCTACGTAAGACGTGCGGTGTCGTCCGGTTGCTTTGATCATTCACAATAATTTCGACATGGTCGTTTTTCCAATATCCCACACACGAATAAGTTGTCCCCAAATCAATTCCGATCGCAGGATTCCGGCTCTTACTTCTCATTTTGTGATTACAAGTTTTGAAGCCTATCAAAGATATGCAAACACACTATGTTAAAAGCCATAAAAATTAGTTCAAAGTCAAAGGTAATTATAAAACGTGTTATCAGAAAAAAATTAGTTTACACCTGAACAAATTAATTAGAGACATCTATTACAACGACAATATATATTACGTATTATAATATATACTCTTAACATAAAAGTCATGCACTGCAGAACTTTCCACAGAAGATTAGATGGATAAAACCACAAGCCATATGCTAAAACGTATAGCTAGGATTTTGCATATACATGTGTTATAGTATTTCAATTTGTTAGGATTTTGCCTTTTAAGGTCATTTATTGTTGCACATACATGTGTGCTAGGCTGCTAGCTTAGTAATTTAGGCCTCTTCATTGTACCAAAAAAAAAGAAAAACATATAGCTAGGCGAAAATGCAAAACTGATTTATTTTTTTTAAGAATGCAGTCTATTAAATTTGACCCCATCGTTCTATTTAATTCAAGCAGAATATTTCGTTATCTGAACTGTATTGGGAAAATGTCCCAAAATGAGAATTCGCTTGTTGTATTCTCCTAGTATGGTGAGCAAAACCCTTCGCTTGTTGTATTCTCCTAGTATGGTGAGCAAAACCCTTAGTCCATTCAAAACCACAGAACATGAGAAATTCAAATTTCAGCAAACTGTGATAACTGTGATACAAAAGAAGACCTAAATTAGATCTTGCAAAATTATTTCTTTGAAACTAGTTAAGTTACACATTGCGATTGACTGTAAAAGTTATTGATTTCACTCTCACCGAGTATGAGAAATTACAAGAATGTCTAAGCACTAAGCCATAAACGTAATACTACAACAACAAGAAGATAGGTGATTTAGATTTTAGACTACACCCAATGATATAGAGAATATATAATGGACAAAAAGTACTCCATCACCACTTTAGCGGTTCAATTTGTGATACTGAATGCTGATATTAGTGGCATTTATTTTGCAAATAATACTATAAAAAAAATGAGACGGAGCAAGTAAAAGTAAACATAATCCAACGAGCACTAAAAGAAATTCAAATCAAAGCATATGTGCACCAAGTCCTGCAGGAGATGAAGAACAACTCTTCCCAATCCTATCAAAACATAAATCAAAGAACATGATGGCAACAAAGCCAAGTACTCTTACGTACTTTGGACGGAAAAAAGGGTAAATTTTGCACATTGGCTCACGTAGGACAAAAAAAATAAAAAAGAGCAACAAATTCATAGAGCAACTCATAATGTAACGCTCGTAGGTCTATATTCTTATAACTATTTAGGTGTTTATTTTCGCTGCATCCAAAATGATTAACCAGAGTAACTAGTACACCTAGCAGTTTGAGGTTACATATTGATCGCTCCTCTCACCTCTCACCGATGTGGACATTTTCCACTTGCTAGCTTGACATGCTAGCTAGTTTCCACGTACGGGACATCACACACAAACCGTTGAGGGAACGAAACCTAGAAATATGATGGAAGGAACTGACAAAAAACACACAAGTACGTACTTCTTTAGAGGCCGGTAATTAGCGGAAGAAGCAGAAGCAGAGTCAGAAGGGAGGGAAGATGACGATGATGTTATAACAAAAGCTCTGTAGATGAGATATATAAATTAACTGAAGGCGAAGGGCTACTTAATTATAAGCCGACTGCCGACATACGGGTCATTATTGGAGGTCCAAACCAAACTTTCTAGTGATTCGGGATCAATTTCGGGCTTTTTTTATGCCCGTTAAATTCGTTTAAGAGTATTTACTATATTTATAGGTGAACATATTATTAATTTGATAACTGTTGTTCAGTAGCGTATTTTTTCCCCAAGCTAATAGTACAATAAACTAAATTAGTATTTTTTCCCCAAGCTAATAGTACAATAAACTAAATTAGTAATGGTGTTTAAGGTAATTTTCTCTCCATTATATGAATCAATAAATATTGACAGAAATAAGGCAGGAGTTTTGAAGAGAGATTTACAACACGCTAGCTTTCTTAGAAGTTTATGAAAATCTTTTGGTAGTTTCAGTTTGACATGGAATCGGGAAGTGATCATTTTGATCAGGGCATGCCTCAGGCCGAGGGACAAGGGCAGATTCTGATGGCAGCCCCGGCGGCAAGTCAGCCGTTGACTCTGTCAAATCTGCGGCTGCAATTACAGTATCATCAGCAGCAAGTAAAATATCATCGGCAGAAACAATTGCAAGTACTATATCATCATCAGCAGACAGCAGTTGCAGGGACTCGACCGGATGGAGGTAATGGTTCTTTTTAGATGCTTATATACTGTGAAGTTCTCTCTTTTTTCTTTTTTTTTTTTATCTCTTTCTTTTTTTGGTTCCGGTGGATGCACATATTTGACTACTTTTGTGGGACTGAATACTTTATAGTTTCACAAAAAAACGTCCTATTTTTACAAGTGTAAACCGTTTCAAATCTAGAGCCAGTCTCATCATCATAAGTTAAAAGTTTGGTAGAAAGCCTATGCTCTTTTCTGGTAAGTTCAACTCTACATAAACTCCAATGCCTTCAATGTAACAAAACTCTTCCCAAATGTGAACTACAATCGTCCATTTTCGGTTGGCAATTAATTTGGAAATGCCATACTATAGTCCATCTATTGAGTTTTAATTTGAAATAGTTTTAGTACAAATTTTAAAATTCAATGTGAACTATTCTTTAAGGACAGAAGAAATAGTTATTTAATTAAGTAAACCCCGTGTACTCATTTCAGTGATTCCCTACATACTTGATCTACCTGTTAAAATGGTAGCAACTTAGCCAAAGTTTAAGTTGCAAAGAGCTGAAGCCTGAAAGTAACAAGCTATTTAGTCCTGTTGAGGATTTGATATTGTTACTTAACAAAAGAGATAAACAAAGTGTACATGGAAAAGATGATACATGCTTTAAAATCTTTGTTGTAATATTTTATAGGCTTGGAGGATGCAAATGTACAAAAGTGGTCGCAGATCTCCGGCGTCTTTTTTGGAGGCAAAGAAGAAGAGAAGGCAAGAGGAATTGTTGGAGTTTGCACTCCAATGTTTGGAGTACTAGAAATATGTCCTGTTTTCTTAACCACGCTCGATTAAACTTTTGTTGTTCGTATAAACCCACTGCTTTTCAAACTCATTCGAACCAAAATCCGTTTTAATTTTCTTGATATTAGTTGAAATTGAATTTTCTATTTTTTATTTTGTTTGGAGTAATGTACTCACTGTTTCAACTGATTAGAATTTAAACTGGAATAAAACCCTTCATTATACTTATCGCTCATTTTACTCACAGTTGCATTAGGTTTGTGTCGGACACAACTCACCGCGCTTTGAATTCAGCAATGATTTGGTTTTCCTTCTAGCTTTCTTATCCAGTTTGTTCAATTTTTTTAGCGATTTTGTGGGTATCTGCCATTTTAACAAAATCGACACTATTTTTTGCTCAACACTGTACCAGAATTTCGCATAACATTGAGTACTAAATTAATGTGATCATTATGCCCAAAAAATAGTTTAGATTGATTTTGATATTTGTATTAATAAGGAATATATTATGTTATCAAAATCTTTTTATTTCTGTTTGACTATAAGAATGTCACAAATTTTGATTATTTATTAGCATATATATTTATTAATATCCAATAATAATAATCATTCAAAATCCCCTTAATCGCGATTCCTTATTTCCATTTGAGGGATTCGAACCAAACGCACCCTAAGTAATTCTCTCGATTTTGTGCCTATAAATATAGAGCGAATTTTTTAGGAAATCGCACAGTTCTAGAGAAACCATAGACAAGCTTTGTTATTGCGCTCACAAAATCTCCGAGTTCTCTTTCATTTGTAAATTACATAGGGTGACATTAAACCTTCCTGCCAATCAGATTTCTCTATGGAGAGGTAAGTTTTTATACGTATTAAAATCTTTAGGGTTTCAAAAAAAAGAAAAATTGTTGGATTTCAATGTTCCCAAAGGGTTTTTCAATGATTTTGTTGGATTAAACTTTAAAGGAGTTAATGATAGAACTTGGAGTTGATTTTGCGATTGTCTTTTATGTTGTACTACTTTTTTTAGTAGGAAGCTTGACATGCGATCTGGAGGAGGAAGTGATCAGCCGTCTGATCAGGCCAAGCAGTCCGGCGGTGGACATGGCCGTATCCCGGCAACGACGGTAGCTTCTTCCCAGCCTTCGACGTCTCTGTTGAATCAATTCCAAAATCAACGGCTACAGAAATTATTGGACTTTCATCAACAGTCAATTCAACAGGCGATGGCCGCCATGGATAAACATGCCAATGCCATGACAAATATTCAGGTACCTAGGGTTTCAATCAATACCCACTTTTTAAAAAGTAAGGCCCTAATTAATTAAAAAAAAAAGTGATTCTTTTTTGTCCACATGTGAGTGAAGATCATTATTAAGCTTTTTTAAAAAATATTTTTTTTTTGCAATCTCTTAGTAGTTGGGATTTCAAGTTATTATTAGCCGATCTTATTGCTTTTTATTATTTTAGAGTTATTCTGGTATTTCTTTCGCGAGTTTTACACACAAATTCAAGAAATTAGGGTAGAAATATAAATCAAAGATGTATACATTTTATCCCCCCACAGAAAATGAGGATTTCCTTGAATTGTTGTGTGCCTTTGTAGTCACACCGTCAAATTGGAAGGTCATATACTCAAATCTCTCTGTCACATATGCAAGACAGTATATAAAATAATTGTAGAAGGGGTTCATTATAGTTAGTGGATGACCTCTTGGGAAATACTCCCTCCGGCCCATAATTATTGTCCAGATTGGGTTTTCATTTTTAGTTCAAATTGTACTAAAAACGAAATTTTAAATTGGACAATAATTTTGAGACAGGGAGAGCAGTTAAGAACATAATAAGAGCTTTACTTCACGATGATTTTTCTTTCTCTTGTTTTTCTCAACTATCACATGCAAATTATGAATAGTAAACATGCATGGGGATGGTGTATAGTAATTCCATCATCAGGATTATTCCTGTACAGAGAATAGTGTCTTGCTTATTAAATTAAAATAATACTATGAATATGATTATTTGTAACCGTCACGATAACCTTTTGTGCCAAATTCCATTTTCATTTTTATTTGATTATTTTATTACAACCTTTTAATTTGATTGGTTCTTAATTTTCAACGTGCCCAACAGCAGCAGCAGCTAGCTCTTGCGCAGCAGAAGATTGCAGAATCGCATTTTAATTTAGTATCCGAAGATATGAAACGTGCGCATCAGTTGTCCATGTTAGTGGCAGCACAAAATGCCAATAAACAGCAGGTAAGTTCTTCCCCAGTGGTGGGAAATAATAGTTCCCCTGTTGGTAAATCGGGTAGTCCTATTCAATATGGTTCCGGCCAGCAGTCTACCTCAGCAGTTAATGTAACTGCTCCGGTCAGTGCACATCAGAGAATGAATTCTATGTTTAATCAGGCAGTAAAATCCATTCCACCAAATTCTCTGTTACCTCTGACAACACAGACCAATTCACCAAGTTCTCTGTTTCCTCAGACTGTACAAACCAATCCACCGAATTCTATGTTTCCTCAGACAACACAAACCATTTCACCATTGAATCCTCCAACAACACAAAGCATTTCTCCGAATTCTCTGTCTCAGTCTGAGGTGGAAATCCTACAAATTGCTCTGGAAAAGATTAAGAATAATGAATTCCCCCCAGCCGTATCATCTTTACCCAATGGTGCTCGAATTGGTTCGGATCAGACTCAGCAGATACAACATGTTACAAAGCCCGGCTGTTCCTCTCAGCAATCAATGGTTAAAACTTCTGATGGGGCGTCTGGAAATCCTTCTACATCTGGCACTAAAAAGGTGAAGCAGTCCCCGGAGGTGACGGATGTGGTAAAAGCTTTTGAGCTCCTCAAGGTCTGTTCTTTTTTTCTTTTTCTTTTTTTTTTTTTTTTGCAATTAGATCTTGTAGCTCTCATGCATTTTAGTTAAAAAAAAAATAAAAATGATTGTCCCGTTGGATTTTCATTATTAGTTCAAATCGTGCTAGAAGTGAAAATCTAAACTAAACAATCATTTCGGGAAGGAGAAGATATTTAATTTCTTAGTACTTTTATCAATATGCTTAGTTTTGATTTTTCTGTGCTATATAACTTCCTGTAACTATAGAAATGGATTGCGACTCTGCCACAAAATTTAGCGGAAGAAGCAAGACGGCCAATTTCTGTGCTGGAAACTCAGTTGTCGCCGCTTTATAGTCGCAATGCTTATCTGGAGAAAAAAGTGGTCAAGAAGGTGAAGAGCTTTGACTTGGGCCAGAAGTTGGATACAACTGCTGAAACTAATTCTGAGTCGCCCCCAGTATCCAAGCTACAAAGTGAAGCAGAGGTGAACAAGGAGGAAGTTGACAAGAACGTGAAAGAGGCCGATCCCGGCCGCATGGTTTTGGGCAACAAGACGGATACTACTCAGTTAAACAAACAACAGAGGAGTGGTAATGATGAAATTGCTGATATCACTCCAGCCAGAAATTTGCAAAGTGATGCAGAAGGAAAAAAGGAGAAGAAGGTTGACAAGAGGAGTGCGAAAGAGACAGATCCCGGCATGGATTTGGGAAATAAGCTGGATATCACACCATCAATGAAACTGCATAGTGGTAATTTAAAGCAGGGTGTTGCAAGTAATGATGAGATTGATGTTGCTCCGGCAAGCAATCTGCACAGTGAAGCAGAGGCAAATAAGGAAGACGATGAAAAGGAAGAGTCTTTGCGGAAATCACTTGACCTTATTAGAGCTGCTCAAGAAGAATCTAGCTCAGAGACTGACGGAAATTCCTTAGATGATGAAGAAGATGACAAATTGGCTGAGTGGGTTATGTTGATGGATTCATAATTTAGCACTTCTTTTATTCTTCCTTCCCACACAATAAAAATTTTCTTAGTTGAACTTGAACCTCTTTTTGTTATATTTTGGGACGGGAGAAAGTGTAGAGTTTTTTTGTTTTGATAAATTGAAGTGTAGAGTTAGTAAATACTCACTGCGTCCTAAAATTATTATCCAGTTTGGATTTTTATTTTTAATTCAAATTGTACTAAAAATGAAATCTCAATCTGGACAATAATTTTGGGATAGGGGATTAGAAGTTTCAAATTCATGTTTTTTTTTAGAAAAAATTATTTTTATTTTGAGGAGATGTAGTAAGCGCTGGCTATTACCTAAAAGAACCGTTACAAACAGTACGCAATTTAGATTTTATAGACTACACATAATAAAGTGTGTAACAGTGGGTCAAAAGAAATAGTTCGTGACTACTTTAAAAGTCCAATATAGTGTACTGATATAAATTCGACAATATCATAGCTACAAACCACTCTTATTTTGTGTGGGAAAAAGTGTAAAATTTGCACTCATTTGTTAATTGAGGCAATAAACTCGTCATAAGCACCAAACTCACAAAGCGTTGAGTGAACGAAGTAAGCAAGATCTGCAGGCACATGCAAGTTCCCGTAACAATCCTTTGTGATATGCTGGTTTTTATTTATTTATTATTTTACGTTCATCATAATAACAATAAATAATCTTGTTGCTGAGTTGTAGGCACGATGATGGAATAACATGCCAAAAAATTTAAGGTTTTTGGGACACGTAGAAACTTTTAAATTATCAGTCAATGTTTAAAGTGGACGAGCCTTTCCCAGTCCAATCACAAGCCCTTTCTCATGTGCGATGCTAGTTGGTCTATAGAGTTACGCGTACCCTGAATCATTACTTTCATTATATGTCCTCTAAAGAAAGACCAACGCGAGAAATCCTCTTATGTACATCTCTTACATATACACAAAAATTTTCTTTTTTGGTTTTTAAAATGTGATAGTAATGTAATTTCATGTCAATCGACATTGATGTTACGACATAAATCTCGGCATGGATGCTTTTCGTATTAGTCTTAATATGGAATATATATGGATGCTGGCGTAGTTACAAATTCGGTAAATCGTTTCCTCATTGGGCATAGATTCGACGCATTTCAAAGAGTTCCTCCTGCCACCAGTTTACTACCCAGGTACATACCAAAGATTTCGAATATGTGGGATTTGATCATTTTTTTTTCCTATAAATGGTAGTTATCAGGATATAATTTGAATTTCTTACTATCGAAAGTAAATAATAAAAAGTAGTTTCATTTTTCCTTTGCATATTTATCAGGGACCATAACATTTGTAACCTAATTAAAAAGTTCATGCGATAATTTTAGAATTTATAGATTTTTGTGTTAAGTTTAGGTTATTAACTAGGTCTATTTTTTTTGCCGCCTCCCTCTCCCTCAAAACCCTAAAAAAGGAAATTAATTTTCCCCATCTTTTCATCATGGAAGGATGGGGAAATAATTATACTCATATTCTTTCGGTTTCTTATTGTGTTTTAATTTAGTTTTAGTAAACGGTTCGTAAATTATAATCTACAGTATGGTGGCAACATTGTTATCGATGATTGCAGGTATGGCGGCGATATCCTTGTTGAAGTTTGCTAGTATGGTGGCGGTTTCATCGGTGATGTATGCAGATACGGCGGTGAAAGCTTCTTTGAAGTGTTAGTCGGTTTGGCAGGCATGGTCCAAGAATATTCAGTCATAATAGATCTAATTATTATTAGGTTTATGATTTGGAGGTTTCAACCAAAGGTAAATATTGTATCCTTGACCGGATTAAAAGTTTGGCACGTGGTACAAGGTAGATCAATATAGGTTTATCCATATAGTGAAACAAAACAATGATATTGTAAGTGTTTGTAAGTTGTGTTTTTATGTCTGTATCTTGCTTTTATCAAAATCGTTGCTAGACGATTTCTAATAAATTAATGAATTTATTTTTATTTCTAAAAAAAAAACTAGGTCTAAATTTTTTTTTTCTGAAATTTCCGAGGATTGCAATGTTTTTGAATGTGTTTACAAATAAAGCGTTTCTAAGTGATCTTGAAATGAATTTAATTGCGGTTCAAAAAAGAAAAACAAGTAATAAATGCGATTTTCAGAATCTTCTTTGTACTTTAAAGACTTATGGAAATACATATTTCTTGTGTTAAAAATTGTCCTTAACGTGAATAATCCTTGATCCAATCAGCAACATCGGATTGCGATTTTCCAACGCAAATTTCGCTGAACAATCTGAATTACAGGAGTAGCGTAATTTCACTGCATATTAGTTTGAAGTGATCTTATCGTCGATCAGAGAAAGCCATGTATATTGGAATATGCCATTCTTTCGGCTTGTGACGTATGTCCACTTGCATTGCACATCTTAATTAGACCGAACCGAGTAGTTCTTATATATTTGTCCCGGATTTTAACTTTAGCTGTAGTTTATATTCCTAAACATGAGATATGTGATATCTGACAAATACATTGGATGAAAGTGCTTTTTATTATTATTTTAATAAAAACATAAAATTCATTTGCGTACAACTAGTCAAATAGAATAAATTGCTTCGGTCCTCTTTTCTTTTTCTTTAATTTTCTAGACGAAAGCAACCTTTTTTTATCTTGTAGGAAAAGAGTAAATAAATTAAAGCGGTCAAGAATTAATAAGCTAAACAAACCAAATATGAAATTATGAAATTATATAAAATACAGAAACTAAGAAAAAAAAATTCCAAATCTATTGGAGATCGATTCAAGTATTTTTGAGAACCTAGAATATCATTCGTGATAGCAATCATCATATTTTAAATTCTCGGTATCACTATAGCAGATTCTACGACTGAATCTATCCATAAGGATCCACGATCTTCATGGACATGTCTGACGTGTCTCCATATTGCTCCAACGGGGATCTTGTGGCACTACGATAATCTTGCCATTTTGATCTAACTTTGCGATCATCCCCAATCCAGTAAAGTTGGGGGTTTCTCATGAGTTCATAGCCACCCAAAAGTCATCATTCTGGTTTTTTCTGATGTTGTCCGGATCACCTGGAAGTTGTGCAAATAGCTCAATTGTGCCGGCCAATTTTTTCGGTACTGACCGAAGCCAATATCTCAAGACTCGGTCATTGGTAGTGTCTATCACTAAAATGAAATCACCTCGTTGACTGGTGCGACACCATTCGGAAAAAAATAGCCCATTAGCAAGAACTCTCACTGCTCTTGTTTTGGGATCGAACACTAACAATCTTCAAGTATTATCTCTAGTAGAGATTATTGACCCATAATCTTTATGTGAGAATTTCGTGCTGCTGTCGGTGAAATAGACGAGACCATTAGTCTGGTCGACGACGACATCATTTGTCAATCGAAAAGGAAGGCCTTGGGCCGAAGTGGCTAGTTGGCGATTCCTCTCCTTGGGCCAACTACAAGTAAACCTCTATAAGCGTCTGCAATATAAAGTTTGCCGGTTTTCTTATTAAAATCCAACCACAGTGGACGCCCACATCGGGCTTCTGTTGAAGTGTGATCGTAAGATCCTTCACACCTATCCCGAATTGGAGTGGTAACCGCAAAAGTATTCCAGCGGTTTTGGATTGGGTCCCATTTTAATATGTGACCATCAGAAACTCCAGTGTATGGGTCACCGCCAGTTGGATCGAAAGCAATACTCTCATGTCCAGACGCACCAGGAATTGTGAATCTTTGTATCAATCTTGGTATACGACTAGCCATGAAACCTAGGTGTTGAGTCTTTTTATGAACTCCAACAAATTAAGCTGGATGTAGTTTGAAGAATTACGAGAAGAGAATAAAACTTTATTTGTTGTAAGGATAGGATATGAAGTACGCTGGTTTATACCACATTTATATAGAATAATTAGAGCCAATTTTGATCTATTCCTAGTAGAGTTGAGAATTGATAACATATTCATGCATGAATTCTGATTCTTTTTTCATATTTTCTTTTCTCTATCTGCTTAGGATTTTATAATTGTTTTATTAATTAATAATATGGAAAGTGGTTTTGAATTGCTGCAAATTAAAACCAAAAAAGCTGATTGACCAAGGCAGCCTGGGAAAAAAATAATGGACAAAAAAAAAAGAGAATCTAATTTAATGTACTGATTTTTTTTTTTATTTCTTGAAGAAAAGGTTATTGTGCAGTACAAAGAGTAAAACAAATTATACCAAAAAAAAAGACAGGGAAAGTAAAAAGAGTAAAACACTGCATTAAAAGAAACCGGGATCAAAGCATGCACTAGGTCCTGCAGGTAATAAGAACAAATCTTTCTAACCCAATTAAAACAAAAATTAAACAATATCATGGCCACAAAGAATGCACAAATCTTTTTCTATTCTCTAGTTTTTTGCTACCTACTTCGGATGTTTCTACAAGTTCCATTATAGCCATACCAATCAGATACCATACAATGGTTGCTATTGACAATATCCCGAAGCCGAGAACCACCTATATGCTCTTCCAATCCACCTGAGGTACCTTCCCTTAACTTTGATCGAACTATAGTTGCTGCCACCACGCAAAACACTAATGGCACACACTCCACAAGAATGATTGACCTTCATTGTTTCGAATCTCTTGAATCCTTGTTTCGCAGCTTTTCTTTCTTCTTGGTGGAAGAAGGTGCTGATGATGGCATTTCAGATTCCAACTCCATCATGCTTGACGCAAATGCATGTTTGGATGGATCCCAATATTCACCTTCAGTTAGGTAGTTTGATGAAACTGCGCAGGAAAATGTTGCATAGTCTCTCTTGCTTGTTTCCTAGCCTCAACAACATCCCTAATCTTTTCGATGTTGGGATCAGCAGAGTTCTTATCAAAAGGTGTTAAAATTTTGAAAATGTTGTCAAGTAGTTCCACCTGGAGGTGTTTGCCAGTGTAACCATTTTGTTATCGATCCAATTGCGTGAACAGCCGAGGCCTTCATTTCCCAGGAAGGGTAGATATATCCGATTCCTGAAATCCAAATGTTTAGTCGTACTAGTGAGTTCTAACACATGATTCTCCGGATTAAAGCAATTGAATTGACAACTCAAATTTACCATAAAGTTCAACGATCAATCAATAAAATCCATATACTTTCGTGACCGGACCCCCGAGGAGTGCTTGCCACTCATATTCGAATTAAACACAAAAGCACACAGGAAAACAATTGAATCCATGAGCACAAGTTGAAAGGAAAGAAACTCTTTTAGGAGAAATCGTCGTAAACTTGATTCTTGAATCAAATTGTTGTTGAGTGATCTCCAACTACCCTTGTTTCTCTCTGTGTATTTTAACCCTAGCAGCTGCCTACGATATTTGATCCTCCTTTTTGGTGCAATCTTAGGGCTTATTCACAAAACCCGAGACTTCTCAATAGGAAAGTCTTACAATGTTGGTCTGTGTCATTCTAAGTGCTTCACTCCACTCTAAAGAGTGGTCTCGATAACCAACTATCAATATCTCGTCGCTCTGTGGAGTGCCCCGTTGCTCTAGAGTGGTCCAGACAGTAAAGTCGCTGCTTTCGGTTGCTTTTCTCTTTTTAATCACTCGTGGAGTGGTTCTTTTCACTCTGCAAAGTGTTTGGTGGTTTTCCAACTTTTCTTCAAGTGCACATATGTCATTTTTACTACCTTTCAAACACATTTTGCTCACATTACTTCTGTAAAAGAGATAGCAAATAAACCATATTAGGTAGTAGAAAATTCATATAAACTTATACACATTAGAGCAAACTCAACACTATCAAAATGGTGATTTATATGTACATTCTTATCACATATGCTCATTAAATAGAAATTATGACAATCTACAAATTTAAATAGGAGATTTATAACATTCCGAGTTTCACTGTCAGTTGCACAAATTATACAGATTTGTTGTCCTTATCCCTAATTATAATTAGTAGTAAAAATGATGTCCTAATAAATTTGAAAGTAAATATATAAATTTTTTGTTTCTATGACTGAAGATCATTAGGCCTCTTGAAAATTGCAATCTTTTAATTGTTGGGATTCCAAGTTGTTACTATTAGCTTATTTTATTTCATTTTATTTTACATTTATTGGTATTTGTTTCGCAAGATCACACATAAATTCAAAGAATTAGGGCAGAGATCAAGACCGAATAACTCTATCCCAAAAAAAAAAAAAAAAACTATTGAGTTTTGAAATTTTTACTAACAACCGTACAAATCTCAAATCAATGTAGATTATTTTTCTGAAATGGATTATAAATTTTTAGCCCATGTAAATATATTTATCTCCCATAGATAATGAGGATTTTTTTTTTCTTTTTTTGGTTTGGTACAAAGATAATGAGGATTTCATTTCCTTTTATTGTGTGCTTTCGTGGATTGGTCCGGGGATGAAACCCTCCGGTGGTCACAAATTCAAATCTCGCTTGAATCTCACCATCGCTAGCAAGGAGCATCTCCTTAAAAACAGTATCAAAAGAGAAAAGAATATTACACGGCTGATCATCTGTGATCTTGCCAAAAGGGAAATACTCCTTTCTAGGAACTTCTTTCTCGTATGATTAATTTGTTTTTCTTCTTTTCAACTAAATTCAATTACTCCTTTCATTCCAGAATAATTGTTTGGTATAGATTTTTAGATTTAGTACAAAACGAGTTTTAAAAAACAATAATTTTAAGACTTAGAGAATACAAAATATATATGCACGGTGTTCTTATAATAATGTCTGTCTGTGCATAGCATGCATGCGAATCATGCATTGTACTAATTTCATCGTCATTCATGTAGAATCAAATGCTAATGCCAAGGCAGGATCAAGCTGTTTAGAGAAGACAAACCACTCCATCATCTTTACCAAACGGTGCTCAAATTGGTTTGGATCAGACTCAACAGATACAACATGTTACAAAGCCCCGCTGTTCTTCTCAGCAATCATTGGTTGAAACTTCTGATGGGATGTCTGGAGATCCTTCTACATCTCGCATAAAAAAAGTGAAGCAGTCACCGGACGGATGTGATGAAAGGTTTTGAGCTCCTCAAGGTCTGTTCTTTCATGCAATTTAGATCTTTTAGCTCATGCATTTTAATGTGTAATATTCTCTCTGTTCCAAAATGATTGTCCTGTTTGATTTTTCATTTTTAAGTACAATTTATATTAAAAAGTGAAATGTCAAATTGGACAATCATTTTTCAGGACAGAGGGAGTACTTTTCTTCAGTGTTCTTAGGACTTTATCAAATAACTAGTTTTTCGTTTTCATTTTCATTTTCTTTTTCTTTTTTTACAAACGTTGATTTTTCTGTCCATAACTTCCTGTAACTGTAGAAAGGGACTGCGACTCTGCCACAAAATTTAGTGGAAGAAGCAAGACGGCCAATTTCGGTGCTGGAAACTCAGTTGTCGCAGCTTTATAGTCGCAATTGCGTATCTTGCGAAAAAAGTGGTCAAGAAGGTGAAGAAGACCGACCCCAGCTTTGATTTGGGGCAGAAGTTGGATACAACAACTGAAAGTAATTATGAGACTCCTCCAGTATTCAATCTACAAAGTGAAAGTGAAACAGAGGCGAACAAGGTGGAAGTTGACAAGAACCTGAAAGAGACCGATGGGCATGGATTTGGGAAAGAAGATTGACACTATTGTTAAGAGTGGTAATGATGAAATTGCTGATATTATGCACAGGGATTTGGCCGTCACAACTAGAATGACAACATGAGTTGGTTCCCAAAATTTTTTGCAATCATTGAGAGTGAGTGTGTGTGTGTGTGGGAGTACTAGAAAAATGTCCTGTGCATGTCAAACCTTTGTCTTCACCGTGGCATTCGATCAACTTGAAGAAAAGACATTCTCTTGTAGCCAACAGGTCGAAATGAACTCCCACTGTGGAATTAGTCAATGAAAGTGTTAAATCATATGTATCATCAAGTTATCTACAAATTTTACTGCTTTCATCCTAGCGATGATGCCCAAGAAACCATCCTATTTCCGTTGTTTTATGTATTTTGAGTTTTTCTTCTCTTCGGATATCAATATCCACTGATTCAACTAATCTGAATTAATTTAAACTCGATACTAAATTTTATTTCACCCTTAAAAAAATAGTACACATTGAATTTTGAGATCACTCATTGTACTCAGAGTTGAATTAGGTTTGTGCCTTCGTGGCGAACACAACTTATCAGGCATATAGCAATTGAGCAAAATGTACCATTTCAGGGGTATTGGTGATGTATTCTGCTAGTCATTAAAATTAAATCTTGTTGGAATTTTTGGAAAGTAATGAAATTGATTGTAAGAAAAAAAAAAAAAAAAACTAATCAAGCTACTTTTATCATTTCACAATTTTGAACCGGATGTGATAATACAGTCGGTAGAGAATGCTACAAAATATACTGTATTGTCTTACTAGTTATCACATCACATCTTTTATATTCCTTATTTAGATTACAAATTTTGATTATTTATTAGCATATTTAACTAATTTCCCAATCGATCATAATTCCCTTATTAAACATGAATCCTTATTTCTATTTGAGGAATTTGAAGCAAACGCACCCTTAGTAATTCTCTCCGTTTTGTGCCCATAAATATTGGGGATAAATAAAGAAAACCTCCGAACTATGTCCCAAAGACTAATCTCCTCGAGATTTTTTCTAAAGACAATACCTCCTGACCATCATAAGTTTGAAGTCAATGGTCCAAGGGTGTTAGAATGACTAGAAAACTAAGATGATTATGAATATATTTTAAATAGAAAAATTTATAAATCGAATTTACAATTATACTCCAAACTTACTTATAATTTTTCAAATTATAAAAACAAAAACACTCCAAACTATATTCATATTTCCTAATATTGAGTAATCATATTATCTTTTACAGTGTCTGTAACTTAAAAAATTAGCTTATAGATCCATAAATTATATATTAAATTCAGAAATTTAAATAAAAGATTTATAATGATCCGAATTTTCACTATCAATTGCACAAATTTTAGAGAGTTGTCAAATAAAGAGTATTAACAGAAGTTGTAGGGATTTTCGGATTTGTGGGTTGAAACAAAACCAAGTAATAACATAATTATTATTAAATTATTTAAGACGCTTATCTTTTCAAAAAAAAAAATTTTAAGGGGGGCATGTGAGATTTGGGCATAGCTTGGGAGTCTTTGTCGTTTTTCAAAATAATAATAATAATAATAACAATAATAATAATAATAATAATAATAATTTTAAAAGGGTATTGTTTTTATTTTACTCTTTTCTTTTTTCCATCGACGGAGGGTTCAATTATCCATTTAGACGTAGTTTTGTCCTTCTGAGAAATGTCAAGGGGGAATAATATTTGAAGCATAAACTCTTTTGAGGGGGTCGAACCGTTATAAACAAACCAATACACCTTAATTTTGTTATACTCTCTCTCAAAGTCTTCGATTTTTTCTTCTTTAATTATTAGATCTGATAGGGGAAAAATTCTTGCGTATCAGATTTCTCGAAGGAGATCGAGGTACGTTTGATTATTAAAATCTTTAGGGTTTTCAAAAAGAAAAACTTTAAGTTGGGATTAATTTCATGTTCCCAAAAGGTTTTCCCATTGTTTTTGTAGGATTACAAGAATAAAGAACTTTGGAGTTACTAATTTATGAACTGTTAAAAAATTATTTATATATCGTGTTTGGTGTATTTTAGTTGGAAGCTTGACATGGAATCTAGAAGTGGAAGTGAGTCTGATCAGGCTAAGAAGGCCGGCGGTGGATATGGCCAGATTCCGGCAATGACGGCGTCTTCTTTCCAGCCTCCGGCGGATCTGCAGCCGTGGCTATCACAATATGATCAACTGCTGGAGCAGGTTAAATTACGGCACCAACAACTGCAGCAGCATCCCAACAGGTAGGGTTTCAATCACAACGTCCAGTTTATATTTTAGTAGTAAAGTGATGCCCTAATTAAAGTGATTCTTTTTTATTATTATTCATTTTTTTGGTTCTCATGAGTGAAGATCATTAGAGGCTTCTTGAAAAGTGCAATCATTTTATTCATGGGATTCCAAGTTGTTATTATTAGCTGATTTTTTATTTCATTTTTTTTTAATTTTACATATATTGGTATTACTTAGCAAGAATCGCATAAACTCAAAAAAATTAGGGCAGAAATCAATATAAAGATTAATTTTAGCCCATGGTATATTTATTTTCAACAGAAAATGAGTATTTCTTTTTCTTTGATTGTGTGACTTTTGTGGATTATCTGGTTAGGGGATGAAACCCTCAAATTGGAGGTCACATATTAGAATCTCACTTGAATTCACCAAGCCATCTCCTTAAGAACAGTATTAAAAAATAGAATTTTATAGGACGGATTTATATGCCTGATGATGTATGGGGTAGAGGATATTTAGGACCTCTTTTTCTCGTATTGTGTTTCTCTTTTTCAACTAAACTCACTTACCCCTTCCATTCTAAAACAATTATTCAGTATGAATTTTCATTTTTAGAACAAATAAGTTTAAATAAGACAATCATTGTTGAACAAAGGAACAAGAGTTTTTATCGTAATTTCTGTATGTCCATAGTATGCACGCGAATCATGCGTTGTACTAATTTCATCATCATGCACCATCAGAATTTATTCGTCCACACATTGGAGTCATGTCTAGTGAATTAAGATAATACAATGAATACAATATTTTTTTTTTTTTGAAATGATACTAAATAACTAGTGCAAATAAGCTTTTGTGCCGAATCCTACCTATCTTATTTTTGTTTGATTATTTTGTGTTTGCATACAACTTACTTTGTTTTGTAATCTCTTATGAGACAACAGAATCACATAGTCCAAGAGAAGACCAAGAAAAACTTGGCTACAGCCAAACAGACCACTAACATTGAAATTCTGAACACCATTGCTGCAACTTCTTCTGTGTCCACCATGCAACCGGGTCATCTTGTTAACCCAGGTGCTTCATCTTCCAGTGGCCATTCTTCTTCCCTGCCGGCATTCGATCAATTGAAAATCAATTTGCAGCAGGTAACCACCCCGGCGAAACCAAATCCCGGTCGAATAAACAGAAGTCAACGTGTGCAACAGCAGATAGCTCTTAGGCAGCAGATAGCTCTTCAGCGTGACAAATTATCCAGAGCAATGAATCGATCGAATCAGTCGTCCATGATGGCAGCAGGACAAAATGCCAACCACCAACCAGTTAGTTCATTCCCAATGGTGGCAAATAATAGTTCTCCGGTTGATAAATCCGGTATTCAAATTCAATATGGTTCCGGCAAGCAGTCTAGCTCAGCTCCGGCCTCCGCTTCTGCAACTGGTGGTTACCGGGGGAATCCACAATCACTCCTGCATTCTCAGACGAAATTCGTGCAGAATCAAATGCCAATGCCAAGGCAGGAACAAGTTGCACAGAGAAGACAAACCATGTCTTCAAATCCTCTGTTTCCTCCTATAACACAACACATTTCACCAAATTCTTCATCTGTAGCGAAAGGTGCTCAAATAGGTTGGGATGAGACTCAGCAGATCCAACATGTTAGAAATCCCTCTACATCCCAGCAATCATTACTGGTTAAAACTTCTGACGGGGTGTCTGGAAATCCCTCCACGTCTTGCACTAAAATAGTGAAGCAAACACCAGAGGTAACAGATGAGATGAATACTTTTGAGTTCCTCAATCTGCTCTTTTATTTTGCAATTAGATCTGGGTCATGGATTTTATACTTTTCTCCAGTGTTCTTAGAACTTTATCAATAAGCTAGCTTTTGTTTCTCTGCTTTTTTTTTCCCCTTTTCTTTTTAAGAACTCATTCTGATTTTTCTCATTTCTATCACTTTAACTGTAAAAATGGACTGTGACTCTGCCACAGGATTTAGCGGAAGAAGCAACACAGTTGTCGTGGTTTGTTGCCCGGAATGATTATCTGGAGAAAAAAGTTTATCGGTTTGAAACTGAGTTGTCTCAGCTTGTTTCCCGCAATGCTTATCTAGAGAAAAGAGTTTCTCGGTTGGATACTCAGTTGTCGCAGCTTGTTTCCTGCAATGCTTATCTGGAGAAAGTTGGCAAGATGAAAAAGGCCGAACCAAGCTCTGTTTTGGGCAAGAAGTTGGCTAAAATTCAGTCAATCAAACAGCAGAGCTCATCCAAGGTGGAAGCTGAAAGTAATTATAAGACTCCTCCGGTATCTAATCTACAAAGTGAATCAGAGGCAAACAAGGAAGAAGCTGAAAATAACGTGAAAGAGACCGATCCCGGAGTTGATTTGGGCAAGAAGATGGATACTACTCAGCCAATCAAACAACAGAGCTCTCCAGCAAGTAACCTGCCAAAAAGTGAAGCAGAGGTAAAAGAAGAGGAGGTTGACAAGAATGCGAAAGAGACCGATCCCGGCTCTTGATTTTGGCAAGAGGTTCGATATTACGCCATCAATGAAACAGCATTGTACATTACAGCAAGGTTTTGCAAGTGATGATGATATTGGTGTTACTTCAGAAAGTAATCTGCAAAGTAGTGAAGCAGAGGCAAATAAGGAGGTCAATGAAAAGGAGGAGGAGTTTTCTGATCCAAAAGAATGGGACTTACAGGATCTTGATGGATCAGGTGAAAAATCTGGCGGAGATTCCATAGGTGAAGATGACAAATCGGAGGAGTGGGTTCTTTTGAGTTTTGAAAGACGATTAGATCGTTAGATGTCCTTTCTTATGAACTTAGCATCTCTTTAATCCTTCCTTCCCGCACAATAAAAAATTTGTTAGTTGAATCTTACTAGTTATATTTTGGAACGGGAAAAGTGTAGAGTTAATTTTACTCCTTTTCGTCCCGAAATGATTATCAGGTTGGAATTTCATTTTAGTTCATATTGTAACAAACTAGATAATTATTTTGGAGGGAGTAAGAGTTTCAAATTCTATGATTTTTTTTAGCTGTTATGGTAAACAGTACACTGGCTAGTTTCCATGACTACATAAAGGATACATAAAAGCAACTGATAGTTTCCATGGCTAGCTAGTTGTTATGATTTTTTTTGAGTTGTTATGTTGTTGTATTATATGAATCTATGATGTTGATTTAGTTTCTGATTTTATGAATCTATATGATATTTTTAAGGTATAATATCTGTACAGGACCAAAAATTCAAGTAAAGACTAGTGCTGATTTCCATGACTACATAAATGATACATGCAATTTTGGAATTTCATGTTGTACTAACTAGATAGTAGACACAATTTTGTGTTTGACCAATGGCATCTTTTTTATCTCTTCTTCTCTACTTTTAATGTGAGATAAGATAACTCGTCTGACGCGTTTTCACTTGAGACGGAAAAAAAGAAAACTAATATGTAAATGTTCACATTAGACAATCACAAACACTATCCTGATTTACTGAGACAAGAATAGATTGTAGTCGCAAGTGATAAACTTTAGAAACTGTGTGATACATTGCATATTCCAAAATCCAAATGCCTGATCTTTAAGCGAAAAAGAAATCAATTGTAGTATTTAAGTTTAAAGAAGATTATCCGATGTTTAATTTTTGATGGTAGCCATTTTGGGGGAAAAGATCCTAGTTTTCTTCTTCTTTCTTTACCATAAATATTCGTATCAAGAAAAATTTTGGAAAAAAAAATTATTTCTGTCATCAATTAGATTATGTTGGAATCCATTTATTTAATGAAATTTATTTACCAAATAAACTAAATGTTTAGAAGATATATAATATACTCTTCATATACTGCTATCCATGCAACAAGTAATTACTTACTTACTCCCTCAATTTTATTTTTTATTTCTAGTAGTAGCTACCAAAACTGTAAAATAAAATTACTAATATACTAACTCGATTAGGACTTGACGGGATTTATCTGTTCTCTACAATTCTGACATAATCCTAATTCGTTTGGGTTTTAATTAACGTCGTTCACCACATTGTGCTTCATAAAAGTATTCAGAGGGTTTATACGTAACAGAGCTTTGATTAAAAAAAAAAAATCTTACGGGAGAGGTACGTCAAATTCCTACCCAATGTTTACTCTTTTAATGCTCATGATGATCCTACACTTCAATTCTTTATTTAATCTCTCTCTCTCTCTCTCTCTTTTCTCGTTTCTAGGGTTTAATTTTATTTTTCCTTCTTGAATGGATTAGGGATGAAAATTGGGGTTTTGTGCTCGTATATATTATGAGAAATCTTACAATAGTTTATAATTATTTCATCCTTTTACAGTATTTAGGATATGGATCAGTTTGATCGCGTGAGTCAAGGTGAGTTGAAGGCTCTTGAGGTTGGTGTACTTGGCCGGATTCCGACGGCGCCACCTTTTCCGCCTTTGTCAAATTCGCGCTATTGTACCCGGCGGGATAAGGTAGTTCTTCGTTTTTGTGATGAGTATTATAATTAATTAACGTGTATACCCTGAAAGTGATTTTTTTTTTCTTTTTAATTCTTGATTTTTCACGAGGGAAATCACTGAGGCTTAGGGTTAGGAAAGAAGTTGTCTCAATAGAATAAGTTGATCCATTCATGATTTCTCAATAGAATAAGTTGAAATTGCAGCAGCAGGTACGTAATAGAATGGAAGAGTTAGAAATTCCTGCTAGGGTCAAAGATGAAGAAGAAAAAGGCCATGGTTTTGGTCGACAATTCCATTCACCTCCGGGGTTTGAAAGGAAAAAAGATTCCTCGGTATCCAACCGCCTGAAATTGGCTCCACCTCGTCAGAATGGAGATTCATCACTTGTAACCCCAATGCCCCACCCCAACCTGGAAGGCGAAGAAGGGCTCCATCGCAAATCAGCACAACCAAAAAGAACTTCTCATAGAGATGAAATGTTTGTCAATGACTTGCTTGCTCTTCATCAGCCAGCTAATAAGAAGTCCCCAATTTGTAAAAAAACCCCAGTTGGACATGGCTCTAGTCAACGATCTTATACATCGCCAGGATTTGAGAGGAAGAATGATTATCAGGCAGCCAACTCCATGCACCGTGGAAATGGAATTCAGTCTCCACAGCAAGGGGCTCCTCTGTTTGCAAACGTAGCGATCATCCCTGACCCTGTATTCGAAGGCCACGAAGAGTTCCAAATCCGCCATCACCCATCAACACAACCAAAATCCTCCACTGATTATGCCTCCACCTGGCAGCCTAGCTCAGCCATTTTTGGATACCCTTCTTCCAGGACTGCTTATAATGGCAATTATCAATACCCGCAGCTTCCTCATGAGATCTATTCACAGGCGAAGCAGAGCAATTATCTATATCCGTTGTTTCCTCATGAGTTATACTCTCAGAAACAGACTCATGAGGCAACCATTGGGAATAATGGAATGTCCACCAGATCGTCTCTACCGGGTAGCAGGAATCCTAATTGTTCTTCTGCGGAATCTCCATCCTTTGATTCTGTTATACAAGTCTCGAAAAGTCCTGGAAAGCTAACACAAGAAATAAATGGATATACAGATCAGCCCAAGGATGTCTTACTATCTTTTCAGCGACTCAAGGTTGGTTCTCTTTCTATAATCAAATTTAAACGTGCTATGCACGCAGTTTTTATACTCTCAATTAGTAACTTCTTTCGTGCTTTGATGCAGTTGTGGTTTCATTATGTCCCTTATTATTATTATTATTATTATTTTTTATTTTTTATTTTTTATTTTTACTTACCCCTTCAATTGTAGAATTGCATTGGTGGTCTGCCGGAAGATATACGTCAACTGGTGTCACCGCTGGTTTCTGAGTGTCATGACAAACTGGTGAGCCACGTTCTCCGGACTGCTAGTTTGGAGATTGAAGTTGGTAAGAATAATGCAAAAGAGAATGAACCCAAATTTGTTTCTAGCAAGAAAGCCACTCAGTTAACCGAACAACAACCAGTAATGGAGGAATCATCAGGGAGTGACGAGATCGATGTAAATGAAGCTGCTAATCTGCTAAGTGAAAAATCATCGGTGGAGAAGAAGAAGTGGATTGAAGAAGCTGATCTGCAGAGTGGAGAAGAAGCATCGGTGACAGAGGAGTCTAGCCTTGTGTTAAGCTTCCTGCTGGAAGAGGACCAATTGATTTCTGACGATACCGCCGGTAAAGGATCCGATGAAGAATCTGAATCATGGACTGGAAGTTCCAAGGGTGAAGATGATGACTGGGTTTCCCAAACTTGGGATGAAGGGGAAGTCTCCACTCATGAAGACCATGCTCAGCTGGTGGTAGATTGGGTTTGCATTTGATAATTGAAAATCCCGGCTTCTTTTTTTTTTAACAAGTTTAATTTATTTTCAGTGTTTCCTTCTTTTTTTTTTCTCTAATTCAAGTTTTTTTTTTCTAACAACCAATTCAAGTTAAAGTCACCAGTAATTTTCATTTTGATGATTTTTTTCGTCCCACCAAAAAATCAAATTTGTTAAATTATACAAGAATTATATTTTTGATGATTGGTGTAAAAAGGGTAAATGGCGGATATCTAATTGGATTTTTTGGACCAAAAAATGGTATCCCGGCCAAGATTCTGGTATCTAATGGTCATTTTTACTATGGGAAACTATCAAGTTAATTCGATTTCTGGTTGTGAAAGGTCGATGATAGTTACTTGAACTTGAGGAGGTTGTTCTTTCTTTCTTTATTGTTTATTTATATTAACTGTTTATATTGTTTTTATTGAGTTACTAAGATATTTCACTCTTTCCCTTTCACGACGCATTCGATATGTAACGCACAGGTAAATTAGTGGAAATTTTACACTCAGAGCTGATTTTCCAAAGGTTTGCTTAATTCATTTGAAGTCATAACCAGTTGGAGTGATTTTATCAGGTAATCCCTCCGTCCCATAATTATTGTCCAGTTTGGGTTTTCATTTTTAGTTCAAATTGTACTAAAAATCAAATCTCAAAGTAGACAATAATTTTGAGACAGAGAAAGTATAAATTAAAAAACCAGATGAACCAAATCTTAGTGCTACCTGCGTCCTAGAAAAATGATCCACCTCCAATAACGGCGCTGACTGACGTAGTGAAGCTATCGGCCAGTTGCTTTGCTGGTAGGCCGACTTAGGTTATTTTCTTATGCATAAAATTACTGGTTAGTTATCAAATTTAATTAAGTGATTAATGAACTCGTTTTGTAATTTCATCATGACAAGAGAAAGTAAGGAAAAAAACAAATCAAATTAAGTTAAAAGTTATAACAAATACAATATGACAATAAGCGATGGGTTATGACGTGTGAAGTATTAATTTATGAATAGTTGATTGACATACTGTTTAAGAAAGTCAAGAATGTATTTTACAGCGATGATTTGATTTTTATTCTTAGGGATAGTATGTTATGCCTTGGATCCCAAAGCAATTCTCATGTTATACATAGGACAATTATTCTTGGATTACGGAAGCCAGATCCACTCTGATTATCTGTATGCTAGCTAGTCATGTAAGTTCCTCTGTTCAGAATATTGTCTTTCTTCTGCTGACTCATTCAGTAGTGAATACTTTAAAAGGCACAAGTGTAACCTGTTTCTGAGTTGCTGAGGTTCTCTATATCTGTGTTCTTTTTTCCATTGAATACGAAAATCTACATCAGGCAGTTGGAGCATTCTGGTACTTGTTCACGATAGCGCGCGCATAGATGAATGCTGGCGTATTTCTTGCGCCGAACATCATTGCAATTTCGATGCTTTGTACTGTGGAGCGCCGCGCTAGCTGCCCCCTCCTTGACCGTAATGAGATAAAACGACCAACAGATTTTAATTTCTGCATATTCCTTAAGGCTCTTCAGTCTCAAGTAGTTGTAAAGGGAGACTTTTCGCCCAAGCTCTTCAATCTGCCCCTCTGGTGGGGATGGCGAAATTTAAGGTTTGTTCTCAGAGTTTGATGACTAGTTCCTTTATTGCCTTGTCTCAGTAGAAAGCTAGAACACATGTTTTTTGAACCAAAAGAAGAATGATATCTGTCTCACCAAATTAAACTCAAATTTGCATTACACTTCACTTCACATGATATTCACTCATTGGCTAACATTTACCCCCTCCGCGAAGTATTGATTCAGAGTGACAAAACAAATTAACAGTACTAGTTAAAGTTCCACCAGTTTTGGGTGTTTGTTGCTTTCCCATGAACCACCAAATGTATAAGATATATAACTCTGAAAATGGAGCTTTCGCTTAGGATTATGTTGAAATTTCCGCTTTGTCGTGCATTCTCTCTGTCACTCACAGCTCAGACTCGGGATTTTCAATGTATATAATCCTAGATGGTTAAGTATGCCGTGTTTATTTCCTTACATTTGTTTTTCAGTTCCCTGGGTCAAAACCTCCAGACAAGCAAAGACATTGTGAAGAATTTCTTTGCCCGCCTAATCTCGGTCGCTGGATTTGCTCTGTTTGCATTGCTCATCAGCAGAAGTCTGGTAGAATCTGATAGGCAATTCAATGGCCTAAATGCAATGGTTTCCTTAACATATTAGTTGATCATAACCATCAAAACCTCCAGACAAGCAAAGTAAGTTTCATCTTTGCACGTTTTGCTGCACTTATTTTGTTGTAGTCTTCTGGAAATTTGTTTCACATCTTAATATCAGCCAACAATTCCTTTGTGTATTTTCTGCCTTTTCCCTGAAATGGTTCCTCAGAGGGAATTTCTCTTTCCTTCTAGGTGACAATGTTCGCGAAAATGGATGATCAGTTCATGAGTCTTGTGTATGATCGTCTTAAACAAGTTTTCTTCACCGAAAAAAATGGCTATATATGTGTGAAAGGTGACACAATTGATGAAATGCTCTTTTTCAAACATGGCAAGCTTTTGAGCATGACCACCAATAATGGCAAAAGTACTAGCTTCAGGGTTCTTCTCAATCCGGGGGCATTTTTTTTTTTATCGAGGAGCTAACAACATGGGCTCTGGATCCCAAATATAGCACTAGACTTCCAACTTCAGTCAAACCAATGAAAGCAATTGATGATGTGGAAGCTTTTGCTTTGAGAGCTCATGATCTGAGGTTCATAGCCTCCCAGTTCCCTTGTCTAAATCACAAGCAGGCCCAACACATCTTCAGGTGAACTTAACAACCATATGTTTATCTGTATTTAAAAGTAGAAAATTATGATCGTGCGTCATGCATGATCGTCAAAGTGAAGACATACCGCTGTTTAATAGTGCTTTAGTTGTTTTGCTGCATATCTGTACTACTAGACCGGCATTTTCTTTGTGAAATCTAGCGCTGTTGTGCAATGTGCATCAGTCCAACTGTGCAAAAATTTCATTTCAGATACTACTCAGAGCAATGGGGCAGCTCGCTGTATACAATCAGCTTGGCAATCGCTATCACAGGAAGAAACTTGAGAAGTCCTTGCAGGAGGAAGAGGAAAGGCTACAAGTAGCCTTGCACCAGCAGGCTGGAGGAGGAAGCCCAACTCTAATCTTGCTTCCACCATTTATGCATCCAAATTCGCGGTCCGTGTGCTACGTAAACTTCGTCGCAATCATCAACCAGTACTGCATCAGAAGCCGCAAGAACCTGATTTTACAGCAGAGTTCTCAAGGTAGAGTGTGCTGCAACTTTAGTGTAATGAAAATGAATCTTTACTATTGACTGCAAAAATGTTACTGTTTCTCTGTGTTAAGGAGATTTTCACTCAAAAAGTCTTAAGATGATGGTTTGCTAGTTTTGTGAAAGTACGTGATGAGAATTCTGTATAATGTAGTATGTGTAAAGCATTAGCATATTGCTGCCTTGTCTCAGGTAGCAGCAATGTAAATTCTCATGGTTCTCCTATACTTAGAAAAATTTTGTTGCTTCTGCATTGCGAAAAACGAATGTCGCAATGTTCTTCTCAGTCTACTACACACCACTAAACTCCTCCGGGCCCCCATTAGATGAGGGGATTTCAAGAGCCTTAATTCCCACTAGCAAAATAGAGTGGTCTTAATAGGTTTTTACTTGAATTAAAACAATCTCTTCTCTTTCAAGTCTTAAGAAGAAGACTTGGAAGTTGAATACATACAAGAAGACACTTTTGTTCAAGATACTCGTATAGAACAAAATTTCCTCTAGAAAGGAAAAAAAAAAAAGAAAAAAAAAAGCCAAATGTTCCAAATGAAGGGACAGTCAATTTGCCCATGTCCAAGAGTTATTTGCTTGACCGTAATAATGATGGCTTAATGAGGGAGTAATTTGCTTGACCAGACTAATGATCACTTTGCAAACTTCGAACTCCATCTCTCCAAGTGTCCAAACATAAATAGTGGTATATGCATCCAATATGTGAAACAAATGCTCCTTTTGTTTCTAACTTTATCTAACGTAAACCTCATTAAAAACACCCGACCGTTGGAATGGAAAGAAAAAAGCGTTTTCATGGACTCTAGAATCATTTTGTCTTTAATTCCAAATAAATAGTACTACCTCCATTCCAAAATAAGTGTCGTTCTACACTTTGCACATATTTTAAGAAACTCTTAAATAGGGTAATAAAATTACTTGAATATTCTCAACCAACCCCATTAGAAATTTGTCCACCAATAGCATCAACTTTTTTGAGGGTAATTTTGGAAACTTTTGACAAAAAGTGCATTGAAATGTGAGAACGACACTTATTTTATAATTTCTCTATTTTGCTAAAACGACACTTATTTTGGAATGGAGGGAATAGTTAGATCATAGAGCGAAGGGAAATAGTATAAATTTCAATTCGCTCGGGAAACATGTGATAATAGCTGGCCTATTAATCGTACATTCTGCATAATAACACAAGTTCGAAATCACAGCCACAATTTATCCTCCACTTGCAAACTATTGCATGAAAGATGGCTTTCCTAGTGTTATCTGTTTGTTTGGTTTTTGGGATGTTTTTTTCAGATTATTTTAATAATAAATATCTTATTCCAATATATCTTTTTTAATTTTTAATATAATTTTTTACATTTACAATACAAAAAACACATAAATACACACACTAAAAAAACGAAACAAACATTTTACTTCTTATCGTACAATTTTGCTTTTTCTAGTAGATTTTTTCGCTCAACTTTTTGTTAATATATTCGAAATTTGTAATGTATTTTTTTATTTTACGTTCTGAACACATTTTTAATACTCTCCCGATCCTTATTATAAGTCATTTTGATTTCGTCCTAGATTTCACCTAAGATGTCTTTTTAATTGAAATAAAAATTTTAAAAATATTTTATCATAATTAGGAGAACAGAAAGAATATGAAAATATATTTTTAAGGTTTTCTTTTCAATTAAAGAGATTAAATTTATGACGAAATCATAATAAATAAGGGCCGGAGGGAATCTAAAATAAATATCGTTTTAATAAAATGAAAAATTTCTAAAATAAGTGACGTTTTTTATGCCAAAGCACTTTTGGTCTTGAATTTTCAAGATTACTCTTAAAATAAATAATATCATTGGTAAGAATTTATTTTAATAAAGTTAGTTCCAAATATCATAGTAATTTATTTGTATTTTTTCCAAGGTTTGTAAGATATAGAATAACACTTATTCTGTGATGGATGGAGTACTAAAAAAAAACGTTTTGAAACAAACAGCAGACACAATCTAGTGTGTATATAATGTGATCTGAGCTGAGGGATATAATCCAGTGTTCAGGAAACATCACCACGTTTGATTATATTGTGTATCAAATCAAACGCCACCAACCACCATCAAGATGTGGGGCCCGGCACAGGTTTTCTCAGAGCCAATCCCTTATTCACGTGCTTCCTTCCTTATTGACGACCACCGTCACAGAATACAACGCACCACACATTATAAAAACTATATATACATATATTTATTTATTTATTTATATATTCTGAGAAAGAAATGAAGATATAACAGGAAATACAAATAAATCACGCAGAATAATTCGATTCAATCCAATCTCTCTGATAAATTTAACAACATAAATAAATCAAGTGACAAAAAGAAGAAAAAAAAAAACGAAAAGAAAATGTCTCTCTAAAAGGAAAAAAGGAAAAAACAGTCACTAATAAAATTACATGACTCCACCAAGAAAAGTGAAAAAGAAAAAAAAAATAATGATAAACAAGTGGGAAAGTAAAATGACGAACTAGGACATGGTAGCAGCAACAATTAACGAGACTGACACTGTCACCAGCACGCTGAACAAAGCCGGAGCCCTGACGAAAGCGGCAGCGTTTTTGTCGGCGGTGCTGTTCTGTGAGTCAGGGCTGGGACCTTCCGACGGAGAACCGGCCGGAGAAGATGTCGGCGGAGCGGGAGGAGACAGGAGGGGAGACGGGACAAGATCAGCAGGTGAAGGAGCAACGGACGGCGCCGGCGACGGAGAAGTCTCGGGAGCAGGTCCCGGCGCCGGAGCAGGGGACATTCCGAAGATCTCCTGTGGGAGAAGCACATCTTCCACTGTGAAAATGACCAGCGGAGGAGAATCAGAAACGGTGGAAGCCACTCGAGACTTGTCTACTCCGGTGTCGAGGGTGATTGAATCGCCGGCGGTGGTGACACCTAAGCCGTATTTTGCAGCTCCGTTAGTCGCCAACGTCGATAACGGGTCTTTTTGGGTCTTCAGAGATCCGGTAGGATTATAACTGGCGAGGGCATGGTACCGCAGAAGCGAAGTGAGCTCGGCGCTGGTAAGCTTGCTTAGATCTGGCACATTCGCCGTCTTAAATGCCTCATCGTTTGGTGCGAAAATCGTCAATCCCTTGCTAGCAGCCGATTCGAAATCCTTAATAACTCCGGTCTGGGTAATCAAATTAGCAAAAGTTTTGCATCCGGCCTTCACCAACAAATCGGTAATATTCGACGACGAGGGGCCGGCGGCGTCCAAAACTTGAGGCACAATAATGGGCGCACTGATCTCAATGACGGAAACGTTGTATGGGATTTGTTTGACAGGCTTGACGTAAGTGGAATTGAGAGGGGAGCCAGGGGAAGCACCGCCGAACCCAACTTTCCCACCTTTCAGATCAGTAATGTTGACGGAACCCAGGTTTCCCGGCGCGTTTCCGGTGGTCTGGTACAATGTGGTGGAGAGAACTGAACCGTCGGAGATGTCGTGGAGTTTAGATGGGTCGAAGTAGTCGAGAACCACGTGAAGGGACAACTCTGCTTTGATTTTGGAAATCTCGTTCTTGGCCGCGGAAACAAGGGTGCCCATGGCTCCATTGCTTAAAGCCAAGACGGTGATGGTTTGCCGGCTGTTAATTTCGTCGGCGAGTTTGGTCTCGGACAAATACTTGTTGAACTCGCTGTAGTCAGGGAATCCGGCAAGGACTTCAGTGATGTTGGATGAATTTGCAATGGCCAAAATGGAGGCAACACAAAGGGCAAATAGGAAGATTTGGAGTTTAAGATTTCCCATTGCTCCGAGCAAAGCAGTGGGAAAGTGGAAAAATGTGAACTTGAGAAAAGCAAAAGAATGGAAATGGAAGTGAATTGATACTCTGCTACTACTGTACTGAAGCAGAGTAGGGAAGCAGAGCAGGGGAATAATAAAAGGGAAAATTGTTAACTAGGGTTAACCAAGGTGTGGAGTTGGAATGTTAACTAGGGTTGGTAAGTTAACCAGGGTTAGTTGGTAGAGGAATTTGAAGAGTTTTTAAGGAGATGGAATATGACAAGAAAGGGGCAAACGGGATGGTCTTTTTATCTGGAAAACAGCTGGAATTCTGGAAAAATTATGCTAACGTTATTCTTCTTCTTTTTGGACGTTTCATTAAATTGGGATGAATGTGCTTTGTCTTTCTCTTCTTGTAATAATTGTTGCATTTTGCAATATTGATAATACTTCTGGTGACAAGTTTTTTACTTGTAGTAGTAGTGTAGTATTAGTAATACTTATCCAGATTGTTTCTAGCTGGCTTTTAAGGTTCTGTGGCTGTTCGAATTTTGTTAGGGCAATTTTATTCGGTTTGCTTTTGTTTGCCAGTTACGCTTATTATTGGGGGTGTAATGAAGTGGCTCAAACTTGTGAACTTCATCAATTTAATGTTGTTGTTGACCTCTTTGATTGTGGGCTTCAATGTGGTCAAGACATAGATTAATTACGTTCCTATCGGGTTCAATTTACTAAAAACTTGGAACATTGGAGTGTATTTTGTTTTGAATTCAATCCCGATAAAAACAGGGGATAAATGCAAACTTAGGTAGTGCATCATTTGGTTTGAAATAATGTCGTACTAGCAGTAGTATACTTCATGCCAATGGTGCTTTTATTATTATTTTGGTGTTTTCGTTTAAACTGTGATAAGATAAATGATTTATAGTTATCGAGAGAGGCTACCTAAATCAATCTTCATCTATCTTTGTTTATATGTTTCAACTTTCAAATTGTGCTTATGATTTCAATTTTCTTTTTAAAATATAAGTGTGTACATTTGATTTACCATTCTTCTTACTTTTCTAAACCTAGATTTTCTTATCTATCGACACTTGAAAAGAGTTATCTCAATCGTCAAATAATAATCATATTGTGTGCATGAAACAGTTAGTAAAACGAAATTTGAAATTCTTTTATTAGATGGACATTTCATCAGCGGATTATAAAATACCCATTTGTTAGGTCTTTTATAGCAAAAATAGTTCACCCGAAGTGTTTAGATGTAATTGTTTTGAAATAGAGTACCTAAAGGTATTTGTTGCTCATGATTTTTTTTTTTTTTTTTGGATTTAAGAAAAATGTACATTGAATGATTTTAAAAGTATAGCTCTCTTAATAAACAAGACTCTTTTTGTTGTTACGTTAGTACTTAATAAGGAGTTGGTGCATAACTTAGCATATCACCTCAGTGTGATGCAAGACACTATTAAGTTGTGCTTTGATAAAGTTTCATTTTGCTTCAAAAAAAAAAAAGAAAAGGAAAAAAGGAGGAATATTTGGTACAATAAAAATATAAGTTCCCTCAAATAATCATTATTTTTTCAGAAATGGAAGAAAAGGAAGAGTGAGGCAAATTTGCTGAATATTCACCAAAGGATCCCACCGACACAAGATTATTCTGGACTCTCAACGGATTACGGATGGTCACAATTCACAGAGCATTTATTTACTCTGGGCTCTTCTCAGCCCACTCTATAGAGTGAAAGTAAACTCATTTATACGAACCCAAATGTCAAATCGTTGAAATCAGTTGACCCAACTGATAGAACACGCAAAGCCCATGAAGATCCAACAAAGAAAGAAAGAAAGACCAAAAAAAAAAAAAAAAACAAAGGAAGGTGACATCTTATGCGTTTTGCGGTGTGAATCAGATAATATGTTCATCGGACAACAACAAAATCCCATTCCCTCTCTCACTTCACGAAATCCTTTTGATTTGTTGCTTGTTCCCTTTCCTTTTCCACCCCACTCACATTAACTCCATCCTTACTCTGCAATCACTCCGAACGTTTATGTGTATATATATATATAAAAAGCTGCAATCTGTCAGAATTCTGCCAAAAACTACTTTAAAGTTTTTTCCTTCCATACATTTCTATCTATACTACACTTTCTTTGACTCCCACTGTTTTTTTTTTTTTTCTTTCTTTCTTCCTATCTCTTTCTATCTCTGCATCTATTATACTAGCCTTTCAGCTTTTTCAGAAATGGCCAGATGGGCTGTCTGCATGTCAGTCACAAGTGACTATACTGATATTGTTGTTGTTGCTGCTGATGCTAGTAGTAGTAGTAGTAGTGCTATTGCGTTGTTCAATTTAGGCGGTTCTTGCTTTGCCACTTATTACCATTGCTACAGTTCTTGTCCTATAATACTTCCACCAAACAAAGTTTCCTTTTTTCCCCTCTTTGAACCCTTTTCACAGTGTTGTTTTTTTTTTTGCCCTGTCTTAATAACACTGCCATTTGCAGTTTTTCCAGTCAGACAACCATTGTCTTGGGCTTTTAATACGCATTAGTAGTGCTCTCTCTATATCTTGAAGAAGACCCATGTCAAGAAATGCAGACCCTGCAGCTTAAAGGTGTGGTTTTGAATGTTAATTTTATTTTCCCTGAAAGAGTCTCTCAATCTTTAAAGTGGTTTTTTTCTTTTTTATTTTTTGGCAATTTGATGATGATGGTTTTGTTACCATGATGGTGTAGGAGAAGTTGTAGTGAAAAGGGAAAGCTCGCCTTTGAGTGATCTTGAGCTTGGGATAAGTAGCTACTATGGAGGTGTAAAGAGCAAAATTAAAGAAGAAGCAGATCAAATTGTGTTCACAGCTGAACAAATTCAGGAACTTTACATTCAAGCTGCAATCTTTAGGTATTTGCTATCCGGGCTTCCCGTGCCTATTCACCTTGTTCTTCCTATTTGGAGCAGTGTTGCCAGCTCTCTGGGCCCTGATAGTACTGGAATTTACAGGCATTTCCCAACCTGTACGTTTTTAATACATTCGTTTGTCTCATTTCTCTTCGAGTTCTTATTTAGTACCTTTTGGGTTGGGATATCACTGCATCATCTTGAACTATTGTTAGTCCTGTTTTCACTTTAAAGGTGGAACCTTTTTAAGGCCTTATACCTGAGCTGGTGCGGTCTGCTTTCTGTTGTGTGAAACACTTGGCTGAATTTGTCTAAACTTATGACTTGTGGTTGAGACATATTGGTTTGAACTTGCAAACCCTGTTTTTGCCATTTATCGGTTCTAGTTTTGGCTGAATTTGTCCCTGAATGTTTATGCATAGGTGCTGTAAGATGATTATATGGATGGCCTCTTCTTCTTGTTAGCCATATTCAGTCCCTTAGTTATCTGATTGTTTATATCTACACGACTAACTTTGAAGAAATTGGAATTTCTCATCATTTTGCTGTATCATAGTAAAATAACATTTTGCAGGATCTTCATGATTGTTTAAGATTTGTGTTGATGAATGAAGAGTGTCACTTTTATAACTTAGACTGATTTCTGTTGTTTTTATCTTCTTTTAGTGGCTACAGTCTTTGCATTTGGAGACGATTTTGATTGCCGGAGCTTGATGGATCCTCAACCTGGTAGGTGTAGAAGAACTGATGGTAAGAAATGGAGGTGTTATAAAGAAGTAGTTCCTCTTCAGAAATACTGTGAAAGGCACATGCACAGAGGCTCTCATCGTTCAAGAAAGCGTGTGGAAACTGCTGAAAAAGCATCAGCCATCAGCTCCTACAACTATGCACCGCCTCTGACTTCTGCTAAGGCGGCCTCTCCTGTTCCTAGGACTGCAGTTGCAGTTTCTACAAGCCTGGATCTTACAGTTCCGTGTTCCGATCCTATTCAGAGTGCGCCTAGAACTTTTAAAGATGGCTCTTCTTTTACTTGCAATATTATTCGAAAAAGCAAAGGTAAAAAAATGGTGGGAGAAAATTGTGGCACCAATGCTGGTTCTTTAGTGAGAGTTCTAGCTGACAAGAATAACACAAAGTACCAAAGTGACTACGGCAGTGGCAAAGGTGTCAATGACTCGGATCACATCATTAACTCCAAAATGATGGATGGGAGCAATAACAATAGTTTTTCAGATGCATCAATGGCCACAGGATTTGGTTCGTCTCCAAAGAGTGTGCTTCAACTTGACAAGGGTAATAAAAAATTACCGTTCCTTGTTTTTTTCCCGTGCTTGGTTTTACATGCTTATATTAATACAGTGTATATGGCACCAACTGGATTACCTAGAATCTGTTTTGCTGTTTGGTTTGTATTTGTCAAGTGCCAGACCCTTAGTCAATCTGATATTCCTTATTTGGTATTGATATCTTTCCATACGAGTCTTCTTGTCTTTTCTTCTTCCATTTAACTGTCCATGTCTCCTTGTAAATGAGGAAATTAAGTACAGTAGGTTTCAGGAAAGAACCTATTCAGGCTTAAAGTTGGGATAAAGTGATCATTTTTCCCTGCCTGAAATGGGTAGATTCAATTGTTTTGTAGCTGGTGCCTGGTGGCTAAGACAATATCTCTATTGGTCAGTTAGATTACCTGTGAATGGAACATCAGTTGGGGCCTGGATTGTTTAGATCCCAAAGCTTCGGGGCCTTGTAGAGCATCCTTCTTATCTGTTACTCTAGTTTTGGATTTCAAGTTTCTAATTGAATGGTCTTGGTCATAGGCAGAGCTGATAAGAAAAACTCAAAGTACCAAAGGGAGTACAACAGTGACATAGGTTTTAGTAACTTCAGTCGCATCATTAACTCCAAAATTGACAGGAGCAATTGAGTGAATGGTAAATATTTTTTTCTTTTCTGTTGCCATTTCAATTTAGGGAATTTGGTTATTAACTCCCGACAGCGTTCTTCAACTTGTCAAGTATAGTCATTAACTCCTGTTCCTTCCTGATTCCAGTTCCCATTCTTGGTTAGTTGGTTCTCTTGCCTGTCAAGTACATTGCACTGTACTAGGTTTTCTTTTTAGTTTTCCACAATGTGTTGCACACCCTTGGGTTTTTATTTCCCATTCTGGTCTTTCCTCTTGTGCAAGCTCTGTTTGTGTTCATTTATCAGTTGAGTTGGTTTTGATGATTTCTTTTTGTGTTGGATTCATTGCATATAGATGATTATGATTCTGATGTGATTCTTCTTCTATACTAACATGATGAGACCTGGCGTTTAAATTGTGTTTACAGCCACAGTCTGTACTCGCTTGAAGCTGGAGTGTAGGATGCCGGAAGAAACTGAACCATCACGATGCAAAAGAAGTGATGGTAGAAAATGGAGATGCAAACGACATGTGATGCCTAACAAGAAATATTGTGAGATTCACCTGTCCCGAGGATCCAAGAGGTTTATGTCACAGTCTAGGGCAAGTGGTGCGCCAGTTCACATTCCTCATGGTTTTCCCTCCAACTGCACCACACCTTCAGCAGCTGAGAACAAGATTAACCTGAACACCGATCTCTCCATCTCAATCACTGCCAGCCCTCAGAAGACCTCAAATAGTGACTCTAGCAGCAGTGAAGCCACCGATATTACCGTCTGAAAATGCCAGCGATCCTTGCAATTTAACCTTGATTTCCATAACTTCAGTACGTACCACCTCCATTTTGCATTGGACCAACTTGCTTCGCACAATTTGACTGTATCCTAAGAGCTTCAGTACCAAACTCGGGAAATCGGTCTTCCTTTAAGCATTTTGAACTGGACCAACCCAGGTTATGTTTATCTTTCATGCAATGGGGCAAGGGTCCATGTCTATAGAGTTGTAAAGCTCTGTACATTTCTAATTATGCCTTTTCAAGCGATGTACTTGTTTTGATCTCTCTTTTGGAGAGTGAATGGTTTTTTCAACATGTGCAAAAGCTACCAAAGCTAAGTTGGAGAAAACGAACAAGCTCACCGAGTTAGTCACTACTCATTAAGGTGATCTCATCTCCTAAAACTAGAACAATCTACTATTATTAAGAAGGGAAAAAAGAAAAGTTCTCTCATGAACAAATATCAGAACTGGCGATCCATCAACAGTGGTTAATTTTTGATAAAATGCCACTACAAGATTGTGCAACTGCTGTTGCTCTCGTTTTTGGCTTTTTCTGAGTCCAACTCCTCTCTTAACTTACAAATCTCCTCCTCGGATTTTGCCAATTTCTCTTCAAGTCTACTTGTTGTCAGCTGAAGCTCGGTAAGTTTCGAAATTATCTGTTGAATGTTCAACAAACTTTTAAGAAAAGGCAAACCAAAAAAAAAAAAACAAAAACTACTCTCTTTGTCTCAAGATTATCGTCCAGTTAGGATTTTCACTTTTAGTTTAATTTGTACTAAAAATAAATACTCAAATTGAACAAAATTATTTTTACTTTTAGTTTAATTTGTACTAAAAATAAATACTCAAATTGAACAATAATTTTGGAACTGAGGGAGTACATTTTTGCTGCGTATGAGAACTGAAAATGGACAGAAATGAGCAAATGAGGCTGAATGTTGAAGAATGTGTACCATGAAAGTTAAGTTTGAGTCTGGAGTTTGCTCATAAGGTAGCTTTGGGTTGGCTCCTTTCTGTGATCAAAATCAACTTTCTTTTAGTAAAAACCCCAAAAAATAAAATAAAAATTGAAGCTGTAGTTTACCTTATATTCCAAGAATAACTCGTTCGTATAAGGTTTGCCACCATTTCTTAACCCAATTTCTTCGTCAATGAGAGCTAAAAGCTGCTGAATCTGCCTGGCCTTTTCACCTTTATCCTTCGTTCTGTTATTGAAGACCACCCATCTTTCTCCGCACTTACGCAGCAATTCCTATGACCAAATACACACATTTTTCATAATAAGTCTAATTGACCTAGCTACATTGGATTTATGGTGGAGTCAAAAATTTGTTTTGATCAGTTAAAACAAACTAAGGGTAATAGTACCTTTAAAGCATCTGGGCTGTCAGCTAAGCGGTCATCAATTGTTTCATCGTCCTCAAGGTCATCCCCATGTGTAAAAGCGACAATCATATAATCGTTAATCTTATTCCCAAAAAACATTTGGAGATTCTTAACAGCTTCTCCTTGTTCATCAGTGAATCGATTCTTCAGCGAAACGACCATGAGGATCGCATGAACACCGTCTTTAGCCAATGCTATGCATTTAGCAATCTCCTCCCCAAGAGATTTTTCATCAGATGCATAACAAAATAACCCTGCATTATTTGACAAATTAGTAACCTAACAAAGAATAATCTTGTTTTCTTTCTTATTTCTTTTATCCCTGGGAAGACGAACCACGAGAGTTATACTTCTTCTGTCTTAAAATTATTGTCCAGTTCGAATTTTTATTTTTTAGTTCAATTTTTGTATTAAAACTGAAAATCTAAACTAGACATTGATTTTGGAACAAGAAGAGCATAAAGAAAAGAAATACCACCTGGTGTATCGATGACATTAAGAATCCGTCCATCTTCTAAAGTAGTCTTATCGAGGGCGCAAGTTTGTGTCACACCCTTCAGTTTGGACTTTGATAAGAAAGCCTTTTTCCCTAAAATACTATTACCAGTTGCACTCTTTCCATTTCCAGCACAACCAACTAACACAATGGTTCGAGCAGAAGAGTGAAAATCACAGTTATGTTCAAATGAACACCCTCCCATTTCCACAACAAATTACAGTGCACCGGCAGGTTGGCAAGTATGAGTAAAAAATGTCGAAAATGAGGGTGGAAAAAGAGAACCCTTGAGCAATCGCACTTGAAAACAATCGAGGACAACAGTCTTAGGACGGAAAGAGGAAAATAAGCTCAAAATACTTTTGATATGCAGTTCATGGAAAGATCATAAACTCAAAAGATGCATAGTAATATATTGAAGAAGCGAAACAAGAGGTTCTTCTGGCGTTGCAAATTCTCGTTTAATTAATTGGGGGAATGCAAAAGAACATAAAACCGTTCCAAATTCCTGCTCTTCCAACTTCCAAAAAGCCAAGCTACATCCTTCCCAAATCCCAATTTAATTAGTACTTCATCTTATGTATTCTCATGTTGTTTCATCTGATTTGGACTGAAGGACTAATCATTGAAGACGTGTTTTTTTTTTTTGGGTATTAATGTCCCAAAATAATGAAATATGGTTCAGATTTAATTCTGTTTCCTTTTCTCTTCTTTTATAACACGAGATGAGATTAATTTGGGTGTGGTCCGCTTAGTGTAGATCTCAGAACACTTTTATGTGATTATTTCATGGACTCGTAAAAATTTACCTTCAGGCGAAATCCCAAACGTCTGTCAAATCCTAAGTTATCCGCGAAACTAAAGGACAACTTCATTAATTTTCAAGTGCTAAGAGTGTTTTTTAGCTGATTTTATCCAAAAATATAAATAAAATTACACATATTAACGATATAATTTGAAGTTTCTTGTAAGAGAAGACATAATTTTCGTCCCGTTTTTAATCAAACATCCGACTATAACCTAAATGCCGAGGCAGCCGTCTCCTTTACAAGTTTACATCCTAACAAAATCGGGCTTAAAATATTTCATCGAAATTATAATCACTTCTGCTATTTCTCCATCGATTCTGAGTTAGTGAGCTTGTTAATGGAGAATTTCGAGTACCAAAAATCGAAGCTTTTCATGTTCAACAACAACAACAAGGATATCACAACCCAGAACAGAGCATTTGACAATTCCGCGGATCAATGGAGGTTAAGATTTGCAAAAACCTTAAATCCTGTCAGACCATCCACACCAAGTAGCAACTTAAATAGTAACTTCCGCATGTTTTCATCAGCTGCTGCATCATTGCACGGCAGATTAAACATTGCTGATGATTCAAAGAAAGCTTTTTTATTGAATGGTTCTGCAGGGAAGAGATTCTTCAGCAGTTCTTCTGCTAAAGGGGCTAAAAACAATGTCGATTGGGAACAAATTCAGAAAGTGCTTTTGGATTCTTCTGCTCCTATCTTGGGTTGGCTTAGAAGGCACAAATTGTTAAGCTTTTGTATTTTTGCTACATTTAGTTTCGGAAGTTTGCAATGGATACCAGTATCAGAGAGAATGCATATGTCTTTATCCACTGATAAAGTAGAAAATGTGCTTGGTGGTATAATTTGGGAGGAGGAAGCAATGAAAAATCGGGCCCGATTCATGGGTCCAGATAGCCCAGAAAGCATTCGGGTTGTTCGGGTTCTGAGAGACATTTTACAGGCAACTAATCAAACATTGGGGCTGAAAAATGATTTTTCAGGGTTTCAGTCTATGTACCAAGGAAAGAATTGCAGGGGAAGAATTCCGGTCGCCGCCGATTGTCATTTATTCAACGCTGGATCTTCAAAATGGAAGCGATGATGTATAGTTGTTCCCATCCTAACAAGAAGCTTTCAGATAAGCCTCACAAAGTTAAGAAATTTGGGATCAAATATGGAACAGAGCATTTGGAGGGATTAAACTGGGAGGTAATGGTGATTGATCATCATGTAAAGAATGCTGCTCATATTCCAAACGGAAGGATTATAATTTATACTGATTGGTTTAAAAATAAAGATTTTACCGATACAGATTTGGCAACTATTCTTGCTCATGAGGTATAAACATCAAAAATCTTGTGTTTGTTTGTTGATTGTTTATAATTCTCTACTTTTGATGTGATTTTGACCTTAATTAAAAATATAGTGTAATCATGATGTAAGGCTGATGTCACGTGACTGCGATACCACCAATCAAATTGCAGAAAAACTAATTGGCCAGGCCACGTGGATTTTAAACTAATTGACCAATCTTGTGTTTTTGTCACGTTTATTTTAGCTTATAGATAATATATATGATTCTTTTTTTTTTTCTTTGATGGTGTTTATAGATAATATATCATCCTTCATATTCAACCTTTCTTTTTGGGTGATGATGTACACAAAGCAAATAGAGCGGTTGTGAAAATAAGAAACACCATCTTCGCCTTCATTTCAAGAAGGTATACTTCTTCCACATTGTTGTTGGAGTTGGAATATGATTTATCTGTTGATATACTTTTTATGTCGCACTATTGTGAATTGTTGTTGTTGTTGTTGTTGGAGGAGGGAAATGGAAGCTGGTCGAATCGGACTAATGTTGATGGCTGCAGCTGGCTATGACCCGCATCATGCCCCAAAGTTCTACGAGAAATATGATAATGCTCACGGAGATAATTTCTTGAAGGCAACCCATCCTTCTGGAGAGAAAAGAGCAAAGGCGCTGAGAAAGGATAAAGTGATGAATAAAGCCAAGGACTTGTATGATCAAGCTCGTGCCAGACGTGAACTTGAAAGTTTTAATGAAGAATCATCGGATTTTACATTTGGCAACAGTTTGTTTGAAGATGATGATAAGGGATTTGATTTCATATCCTAGAAAAAAACAAAGTTGGGGTACTAGCTATACTTTCTCTTTCCTTTCCTAATTTCTGGAGACTCGTATTATTTTTTTCATTATACAACATTTATCATTTTCTTACATTTCCAAGTTGAATTGGAAGTGGATTGAATGTTGATTTTGAGAGAGCGAAAAAACATTTTTTCCGAAATTCTAAGAGCACTGATGTGTTCAAATATAAAGGAGCACAACATACCGATGTTGGAAGCTTGTATGAAATTATAAACGGATACAGAATACATTCACTCGAGCGGTGTAAGTTCTTTCGGGAGGTAAAACTCCAGTAAATTCTAGTCGTAATATCTAACAAATTAACCCTATCTCCATAACTTGAGTACTATGCATGCATCCTTTCCTCATTTTATCATTAGACCAACTTGTTTCTCCCAGTACCAAAACTTAGGAATTGGTGGTCCTCTCAGCATTTTGAAATTGACCAAACAGCAAGCTTTTTATCCTTTATGCATACGGGGAATTGGGCGTATTGATTTATTTTTCTGTTGTGAAATGCATACAATTGAACTAGGTGATCTAGAACATGAAAGAAACGAAAAACACTATAAACTAATGACCCGACAGTACATTGAATAGTATTTTTCTTCAATAGAATCTTTGTCATCTCACAAGATTGTGCAGACGCCCTCGTTTCTCCCTGTTTCATGGGCATTGTTTTTGGCTCTCTCAAACTCCAACTCCTCTCTTAACATAAAAGCCTCGAATCTGGCTTCATTCGAGTCCAACTGACGAGCCATGTTTTCAGATTTCTCACAGTCCAACTCCTCTCTCAACTTACGAATCTCGTCTTCTGATTTCGCCGGCTGAGTTTCAAGTCTACTTGTTGTCTGCTGAAGTTCCGTTAGTTTTGAAACCACCTGTCCAATTCATACATATCCAACAAAAATTTCAATACAGTTTCGAAACTACCAATCGACTGAATAGTTTAGTCAATGTACAAAGTTGTCGGTAAAAATATGCTTAATGTGATGCTGGAAGGTGAGATAAGGCATGTTACAGTACCGTGATAGTGAAATTTTGAAGCTGCGAGTTCGGCAACTGATCTGCAGTTTGCTCATGAGGAAGCATTGTTGGGTTGGCTTCTTTCTGTTCATTCAAAATTAAAGATTCTTTTAGTTAAAAAAAGCTTAAAAATTAACCAATTTGTAATGCATCTAAGAACAATTTAAGTTGTGTAACTGTAAACTAACCTTATATTCCACAAACAACTCAGTAGTATATGGCTCGCCACCATTTCTAATGGCAACTTTGTGGATGAGGGCTGAAAGTTGCAGAATCTTGCTTCGCCTTCTCGGCATCATCCTTTGTCCTGTTATTGAAAACCAGCCTTCTGTTTCCGCAACTCTTCAGTAACTCCTATATCAAAAATAAGGTCAAATTTAGACTATTTTTCCTGATTGAAATATATGACATCTGGTAAGCGATCAAACATATGCAGGCACTTGTGCATACCTCTAAGGCATTGGGGCACTCGGCTAACGATCCTCCAATGTTTCATCTTCTTCAAGATCATCACCATGTGTAAAAGCAACAATCATATAATCGTTGATCTTATTCCCAAAAAAAGTTTGCAGATTCTTAACAGCAACTCCTTGTTCATCAGTGAATCGATTTTTAAGCGACACGACCACCAGGAAAGCGTGGACGCCGTCTTTTGCTAGGGCAATGCACTTAGCAATCTCCTCCCCAAGAGATTTGTTATCAGATAATGAACAAAATAACCCTGCATCGCAATTCAATAACTTATAAATTTTACATTAACCTTGTGAAAAATGTCATAAACTAGGGCTAACGATTTATACGGACAAAAGAGGTTTCGAGATCAAGTACCACATTTAACATTACCTGGTGTATCAATGACATTAAGGATTCGACCATCATCTAAACTAGTCTTGTCTAGGTTACAAGTAGTTGTCACACCATCAAATTTAGACTTTGATAAGAATGCTTTTTTCCCTAATATACTATTACCTGTAGCACTTTTTCCATTGCCCGCACAACCAACCAACACAATGGTTCGAATTGAAGAGTCACAAACACAATAATCTTCTTCACAATAGCATCCACCCATCCCAAACACACGAAAACTACTGTAAGAGCTACGAATTGATTAAACCAAAAAAACAGCAGTAAGCCACTAACACACAAAGCAAAAATTGAATTGGTGTTGATGGTGGCGGAATCCTAGCTCTTCCAGGAACAAAAATAAGAATATGAGAGCTTAACTATATATATAATTGTGTGCTTATTGCGTTCTTATACCACTAGAAAAGTACTCACTCCGTCCCAAAATTATTGTTTTGGATTTTCAGTATTAGTTTAAACTGAAATAAAAGTGAAAAGTGGACAATAATTTAGGAGAACAGAACAAGTACTACCTTGTTGACAATATCAGGCCCAATGATATAACTTAACCGACTTACTAGGAGACTCCAAGTGTCATATAGAGCACTTTCCTTCTTGTTCAATAAGGCCTAATTTTTCTTTTTCTTTTTTTTTCCCCTGTCTTAAATTAAAATCAAACATCCAATTATAATAACCTAAATTCACGGCAGGCTATCACTTCTCTGCAATTTTTTAGTACCCTTGGATCGTGAGTTTGTTGACGAAGGATTTCAAGTATTAAAGATCAAAGCTTGTTTCCCATGTTCAACTACATCAACAAGAAGCAACCAGCTTTTTTAAAGTTCAGTAGCATTGACTCTTGCGGCCGGAACAGAGCATTATTATTAGTTCAAAACTCCGTCAATCAATGGAGGCTTTTAAGGTTTGCCAAAACCTTAAATCCTCCTGTAAGAGTCAGACCCACATCATCAAGTAGCTGCTTTCGCTTGTTCTCATCTTCAGCATTGTATAACGGATTGAACAATGCTAAGAACTCAAAGAATAAAGCTTTTTTATTGCATGATTTTGGGAGGAGGAGATTTATCAGCAGCAGTTCTTCTGCCGCAGGGGCCAAAATTAATTTTGATTGGAGACCAGTTCTGAAACTGATAGGCTTGGGTGTTTTTACTACATTAGCTTTTGGAAGTGTACAATGGGTACCAATCTCAGAGAGGTTGCACCTGGCCATATCCACTGACAGATTTGAGAATATGCTTGGCGCTTTGATTTGGGAAAACGAAGCAAGGAAAAATCAGGGCCAAATCTTGGGTCCTCAGAGGCCCGAAAGCATTCGGATTGTGCGAATTCTGAGAGAAATATTACAGGCGACGCATCAAACATTGGAGTTGAAGGATGATTTCCAGGTTTCAGTGTATACACCAAGAAAAGAATTGCTGAGGATGAAAGAGCCTGTGATGAGGATCCTTTGATATCAAGGTTTCTTGATTTCTTGGAGTTTCAAATGGAAGTGGTGAAATACTATTTATCTCATCCTAACAAAACAAAAGGGCTCAACTACACAAGCCACAAAAAGTTGAGGAAATTCGGGATCAAATACGGAACATCGCATCTGGAGGGACTACATTGGGAAGTGATGATGGTTGACTCTAATACAAAGAATGCTCTTCATTGTCCAAATGGAAGGATTATGTTTTACACAGAGTGGTTTCGAAATCGCGATTTTACTGATGCAGAATTGGCAACAATCCTTGCTCACGAGGTACCAAAACAATAAAAAAATAAAAAAAAATAAAAACCCTCGCCTTCCGGAAAAATAGTCCACAGTGAATTTTGATATTTATAATGTAAGCAGTATAAATTTCAAAACTAAATTCTTATTTTTTTTGGACAGGGGAGTAATACACATTTCCTTTCCCTAATTTTATAAGCTTTGATTTCCTACATTTACATTTTTTTAAAAATTTTTTACTGTATTTTTTATTTTTTGGCTTTGATCATCAATTGCTCGGATTCTGTATAAGGTTGGGCATGGATTGGCGCGGCATTCATCTGAACATATGCTGAGAGCACTTTGGACCATGGTTTTCTCTATATTGATTCAAACATTCTTTGGTGATGATTTGCATTCCCACGAAATGGTGGATAAAATCTGCCAAACCTTCTTCGCCTTCATTTCAAGGAGGTACACATATAGACACCCAGCATATTGTCATTGAAGTTTTTCAGTTCTGTTTGCCAACCAATAATCCAATATATATGTCACAGAAAAAACACATAGTCCGGCATCCTACATATTTCAAAGAAAATTTTTTTGTTACCTTGTTAGTTGTTACCTTAAGTTAATTGGTGTATAAGAGTTGGTCTATCATCAAAGAGAAGTAACTTGTGTCATACTTGTTGAGGTTCATAAGTTGGCATCAAATTTTACAGGTCTAAAACACTAAGCTCCCTTCCCTCCCAAAAAAAGTAATCTACATTGAGTACAAATTTCGAAACTCGATGTGGACAACTTTTCTGGGACGGAGGGAGTATTAGATTCATAATAACCAAATGAGCGAAAACTTATTGCTTGAACATTTAGGTTCTATGGTCCATTTAATTACCTTTAGGTTTTTGTTTTTATATGTTGTTTTGTAGGAGGGAAATGGAAGCTGATCGAATCGGAGTGATGCTGATGGCGGCTGCTGGTTACGATCCTGCTGAAGCCCCAAAGTTCCAAGAAAAACACGGTGACGCCAGGGATGATTTCCTGACGTCAACTCATCCTTCTGGAAAGAAAAGAGCTAAGGCGTTACGAGAGGATCAAGTGATGAAGAAAGCCAAATACTTGTATGATCAGGCTCGTGCCAGAACTAATCCTGGAGTTAGATTTCGTATTTGGCCAAACGTGAAGAACTAGCTTCGTTCATTATACTCTGGATTTCAATCATTTCATAAATCAGGACAAGTCGGGTACTGTGCACAAAGGGCTATTCAGTTTACATGAATTTCTGTTTTCGGTCATTTAGAAGACCACGACTCAAGTTAACTTAATATGTGTACCTGAAATGCAGTTTTTTCTTGTTTGAACATTGTACACGACATTTTATGGCAGAAGAAAAAAGACATTTTTTTTTACGTAGAGGAGGCCACGAAGCCTAAAGTCACAATATTCATCCAATATTTCCTAATATATCCTGCCAAAATACGATCACAAAATACCTTGCCATTCCTTCTACCCTTGATAGTAGCTTGACCCATGAATCTATGATAAGCCTTCTATTCAGTATTAGACAAAAGCGATACCCTTCGAAGCATATGGAATTCCTTCAAAATCACCCTAATCCAGTAGTCTCAATCGCTTCCAATCAAGCGATTACTACTCTTGCTCCAGTTCGGAAGAAAAAAGACTTTAGTAGTGATATATGAGATGCATAAAATAACTTTTCATAGAATTATTTCTTTTCCGAAAGCCTAGAAGCAATAAAGATTATTTCTAAGTTAAGTGAAGGAAAAGTAGTTCCGGTGAACAATTCAGTAAGGCGATGAGGTGTAATAGTATAAGTATTGTTCGTTGATAAATTTGTATCACGAAAATACCAGATGAAATTATTGACACCCATGATCATACCATTAAAAATCCTTGAAAAGTTAAATTATCGACAGCCATGATCATGATGTACTTATATTTCTTACTCTCTCTGTTCTAAAATTATTGTCCAGTTTGGATTTCCACTTTTAGTTAAATTTGTACAAAAAATGAAAATTAGACAATAATTTCGATACGGAGAGTATTTGTGAACAAAGATGGAACATGAAAAACATAAATGTAGAATTCGGGGAAAATGAGCAAACTACAGTCGAATCTCAAAAGCAAACTTTGACATTGAAACTAATATACTACCAAAGTACCAAATTACACATCTCATCCAAGCTAATACTACTACTAAGTACCGCATTGAGGGAATCCGCCACAATCACTTCAAGGAAAAGAACCCTGCAACAATCACAAATCAATAGTCAAACAAATGTGAGATCAGCATAACATTAAATTCCCCAGATAATCCCACAAGTTTAAAACAAAAGGGAAAGATGATCAAAGCTTGCAGCGACATAATTACCTCGGAAAGTAGTGGGAGGCCGTAATAGGCAAAAAACAACAAGAAACAAGCCGTTAAAAAATGCAATTATAGCCCCGGTGATAAAAAGCCGGTCACCGCCACAATCATCATCATCACCAACAAGATTAACCATTCTCTGAGCCCTTCTTAGAATGTCTCCGGGCAAGCCGGCAGTGGCGGCGAAATCCCTAATTTCAGCAATCAATTGACTAGAGCACTCTCTTTCTAAACTTATATCCAAGTGCAAGCTTGAGATTAGGTCTAATGTCGCCGTGACAATACTTCCGACAATAAAACGTAGGTCGCAATAAGGCCAAAATCGAAGAACGCACTATCACAGTTGAGGAAGATAGCCCAGAAGACAAATATGCCGACCGACATCATCATGCCTTTCACCAGATCCTCTTTACGGCGATAAATCTCGTCGCTTTTAACATCAATGGATTTCATCATCTCGAAGGCAGATTTCTCTAAACGCAGACATTTTTTCTCCAATTGAGGAATTTCGGCGGGTTTTAGTGGTGGGCTATGTGGTGGAGAAGGATGGGGTTTAAGGTTAGACATAGATTAAAGCAGAAGGGTTTTACCTTTTACGGGTTTGGAGAGAAGGGAGCGAGGGAGACGAGGGGAGGAGGAGTTGGTCGGAGAAGGTGATATAGTATTTTGGTCGACCGATTTGATTGGTGGTGATATTGATTTGACCCGGCGGCGTTGGTGGCGTTCCGTCTCCGATTATCTTCGTGTTTCGTAATTTTGTGGAGGAAGATTGAAACATGCGTATATTTGTCTTTGAATACACAAAATTTTACCTACCTTTTCACTGCACCGCCTAATATTTTCACTGTTCAGTTTTTACCCGCTTTTCATCATATGCATTTTCAATTTCTCTATTTTTTTTTTCTTTTTGCCTCTGCAAAACGAACAAAATTCTGGCTTCTTACGGTTCTTTGATTTTAATTAAACTATGCTCATTGAGTTTTCTTGTTCAACAAGATAATTTTTAATTAATAATTGGCGTCTTTTTAAATCAGCCATTTTCATAATTCGTAAACAATTCTCGTCAAACTATACCCACAAATTTTATACAACGGAGGATTAAAAACGTCAATGGAGGAGTTCAAGTTTCTGAAACCAAAGCTTTTCATGTTCAACAAGAAGAAGCCGCCACAAGCTCGTGATTCTTCCGAAAATTGTAATAAGGGCAAAGACCTTCTTGTTGTAATCAAAGCCGTGAATCCCTGGAAATTAAGGTTTGCAAATAGTACCTTAATAAACATGGTCAGATTCAGACACAAATCGCCAAGAAGAAACTTAAATAGCTTTCGCGTGTTTTAAGGAATGTTAAGATTAATCCCATTACAGCTTTTCCATTTCACAATTTGGGAAGGAGATTTTACAGCAGTTCTGCAAGGGAGCTTCAAATGTATGTTAATTCAGGACAAGTTGCCAGAGTTTTGCAATCGTCTTCTTCTTCTTCCCCTGTCTGTGTTTGGCTTAGAAGTCATAAATCTATAGCCTTTGGTATCTTATTTGCATTTACTTTCACAAGTTTGCAATGGATACCATTGTCAGGGAGGACTCACTGGGCTATTTCCGGTGACAAAATTTGAGAATATGATGGGCACCTCAGAATGGGAGGAAGACTGGAAGAGGCAAGCAAACATTGTAAACAAATTCTGGATGCAGAGGCTCCTGTAAGTATTCGGGTTGTTCGGATTCTGACAGAGATTTTCCAGGCAACTCATCAGTTGTTGGGGCTCAAGAATGATTTCCAAGTATCAGGGTATGTGCCAAGTAAAGAGATGATGATAGCGAATCCAAAGACGAATAATGTTGTTCTTGGTGCTTTCTTCAAGTTTCCTAAGAAAGTGAGATACTTGATTTCGTCCCCTCCTAAAAAGAGGGTTCAAAACAAGCCTCTTTAAAGTTAGGAAATTCGGGATCAAATATGGTACACATCACTTGGAGGGATTAAACTGGGAGGTTATGGTGGTCGACAGTTATACCGAGAATGCTGCTCATTTCCCGAATGGAAAGATCATGATTTACGCTCGTTGGCTTGAAAAACCAGATTTCACAGATGCAGATGTGGCAACCGTTCTTGACAAGGTATTTGTCACTACAGACTCAATAGATATAGGATTTTTATCTTATCATTGTGAAGTTCATTGGTTCTGCGGCTACTCAATTCAAAACCACTATCCATATAATTAACTAACAGAACAAATTCGAAATTCTAAACAGACATGTAAAAGGAGCTACTAAAAAATAAATCTGAATCCATGCATGAATCCAATCACTGATTCAATTAGATTTCTACGTGCAAACACAATTTTGAACCCGACTGGGAATAGACCAAAATTGGCTCTATAAATATGATATGGTCGAACATATTTTAATTTCATATCATCCCATCCTTCTCTTCTTCCAATTCTCGAATAAGCTTGGTTTCTCTTCTTGCGATTCTTCAAATTACGTCCAGCTTATAGGCTAAAAGAAGAAGCAAAAGATAAATCGTGGAGATTTTGTGAAGTTTATATAAAATCCCTGCGCCTTCAGTCGCTTCTTTCATGGCTAGTCGTATACCAAGATTGATACAAAGATTCCCAATCCCCGGTGTCTCTGGACCCGAGAGTATCGCTTTTGATCCAACCGGCGGTGGCACATACGCTGGAGTTTCTGATGGTCGTATATTAAGATAGGATCCAATCCAAAACTGCTGGATTACTTTTGCGGTTACCACTTGAATTCGGACTAGTTGTGAAAGATCTCACGACCATACCTTAACAGAAGCGAAATGCAGACGTCCGCTAGGACTGGATTTTAATAAGAGAACTGGCGAACTTTATATCGCGGACGCTTATTGGGGTTTACTTATAGTTGGCCCTAAGGGAGGAGTCGCCACACAACTAGCAACTTCTGCTCAGGGCCATCCTTTTCGTCTGACGAATGATGTCGTTGTCGACTAGACTAATGGTCTCGTCTATTTCACAGACAGTAGTACGAAATATCCACGTAAAGATTATGGGTCTATTTTATCCACCAGAGATAATACTAGAAGGTTGTTGGTGTATGATCCCAGAACTAGAACAGTAAGAGTTCATGCAAACGGGCTCATGTTTTCGAATGGTGTCGCCCTCAGTCAGCGAGGTGATTTTATTTTAGTGACGGAGACTACTAATGGCCGAGTTTTGAGATATTGGCTTCGTCCAGTACCGGGAAAATCCGCGGGAATGATTGAACCATTTGCACAACTTCTTGGTAATCCAGACAATATTAGAAAGAATCAGAATGGTGACTTTTGGGTGGCCATGAACTCAAGAGGAGTTCCGAATTTTACTGGATTGGGGATGATCGCAAGGTTAGATTAAAATGGAAAAATTGTTGTTGTGCCTCAAGATCCTACTGGAGCAATGTGGAGACATGCGAGCCATGTTCATGAAGATCGTGGATCCTTATGGATAGGCTCAGTTGTAGAATCTGCTATAGTTAGATTGAGAATTTAAAATATGATTGTAGTGTGGTTAGGGCATCACGAATGTTTACATTCTAGATTCTCAATAATACTCGACGGAATTTGTTTTTGTTTGTTTGTTAGTTTCTCTATTCTATTTAATATAAACTTTCAGTTTTTTTTATAGAATTTGTTTTTTTAGTTTCTCTATTTAATATGAACTTTCATATTTTGTTTCTTTTAGCATATTGAACTCTTAAAAAATTTTAATTATTTTTCATTATTACAAAAGAGGCATAAGTCCACAACTACGCATTGAAATGTGATACCCCTATTGGATTCTAGTATTTGGATATTTTCCAAACAAAATTCCCGTGTATTATTTACAAGTTTTGCAAGACTACTTCAAATCTTCGTTTTCCAGAGTTTTCTTCCGTTGTTTGAATGAACAGACAAAGAATAACTGCCTAGTATTAATCCCGATCTAAATTAACAGTGCACAATAAGGCCAAAATCCATATTTACTTACTTTACCCAAAAGGTTTAGAAGGCAAAAATTGTTGAAACAAAATAAAAATTTGGAAACAATGAGGGGGTTTGTAGAGGAAGAATAAGAAAAAAAAAATTAATCCTTTTTAGCAAAGAATCTGCCACTCTTGTGACTTGCGAGGCAATCTCCAAAAAAAAAATGTTTTCTTTTCTATTTCTTTAATTTCATATTAGGCAATTAAATTTTCCTTATTCGTTCCAAACTTCCAATTAGATGTTATGTTTTCTTTTCTATTTCTTTAATTTCATATTAGGCAATTAAATTTTCCTTATTCGTTCCAAACTTCCAATTAGATGTTTTTTTTTGTTGAAGAAAGCTTCATATCTCCCGCAAGCCCAATATATCTTTTTCGTTTGGGCTTGTCTATTTTCTTCAGTCCAGTCATCGCCTCACGTCTTAGCCCTACTAATTTTATCATATCAGGCTTAGAGTCTGACTCTTGGCGGGCTAGTTCTAATATCATATAGAAGCCCATGGAGTTCCACCTCAAAACCAATTGGTAACGAGGAGAGTAGTCCATATTCTTATATATTGATATTAAGTCTGTCACATCACCAATGTGGTATACTCATCACCCTTTTCTTAAGCGATAAACAAATCTACTTCATTACCCGCAGGCCCAGAAATTTGTAAGTTCGTGAATGGAGGATTCCAGGTCAAAGCTCTTCCTGTTGTTCAACAAGAAGAACCCACCACCAGGTTTTGATTTCACCAACATTTATCATGATAACAAGACAAAGAACAGAGAGCATAATAGATCTGTGTTTCGCAATGCCTTGAATCAATGGAGATTAAGGTTACAAAATAACTTACATCATGTCAGATTCAGACCCAATTCGCCAATAACAAACTGAGAAACTTTCGGGTGTTTTCTTCTGTGGCAATATACCACGGTGTTAATAATGCCTCCAATAAAGCTTTCCTATTGCAGAATTTGAGAAGTAGATTTTTCAGCAGATCTGTAAGGGAGCTTCAAAATTATGTAAAATCAGGACAAGTTGCAAGAGTTTTGAATCCTTCTTCTTCTTCTTCTCCTGTATTGGGTTGGCTTAGAAATCACAAATTAATAGGATTTGGTCTCTTATTTGCACTTACTTTCACAAGTTTACAATGGATACCAGTTTCAGGGAGGATTCACTTAGTTCTGTCGGGTCACAAAACAGAGAATCTGCTCGGCAACTTAATTTGGGAGTACGAGGCAAGAGAAAATTGTCAACGAATTTTGGGTGCAGAGAATCCGATGAGCATTCGGGTTGCTCGGATTCTAAGAGAGATTTTACAGGCAACCCATCAGGCATTGGGGCTCAAGAATGATTTCCAAGTGTCAGTGTATGTGCCGAGGAAAGAGTTGCAGATTCCGAAACCGAGGAATGAAGATGAAGAACTTGGTGATTTCTTTAAGTTTCAAAAGAAAGTGAGAGACTATTATAAATCTTATCCGAACCAAAGGGTTCAACACAAGCCTTTGAAAGTTAGGAAATTCGGGATCAAATATGGTACGCAGCAATTTGAGGGATTAAACTGGGAAGTGATGGTGATTGATGATCATATAAAGAATGCTGCATTTCTTCCAAATGGAAAGATTGTGTTTCACGCCAAATGGCTTAAAAATCCAGACTTCACAGATGCAGATGTTGCAGCTGTTCTTGGTCATGAGGTACGACATTAAACTTTTTCCCCTCTTAACCTCTTATTGTATCTTTCTTGCTGCAGCTTATGTACAATAATAAATCATTTAACTTTCAGGCTTGATTGCCTTCATTCACTTATCTTTGTTTTTCTGCTTGGATCAATATGGAATATTAGGTTGGCCATGGATTGGCTCGGCATGCATCCGAAAACCTGTTGCGAGCACTTGTGTATGCAGTTCTTACGTGTTTAATTCTACCTAAGATTATACCTTATAGCTATGACTTAAGATTAGTTTTCCAAGGGATTGGTCTTACAATATTGGTCATCAACGCCTTCATTTCCAGGAGGTACACTCTTATTTGTTTTTGGTGTCTTTCATTTTCGGTTTGCGAATGCTGTTGACGTATTTTTATATTTTCTTGCTTGTTTTTAGGAGGGAATTGGAAGCTGACCAGATAGGCATGATGCTGATGGCTGCGGCGGGCTATGATCCTCGTCATGCCCCGGAGTTTTATGAGAAGAACCTTGATTTTGAGAGAGATATCATGTCAACCCACCCACCTGGAAAGGCAAGGGCTGAGAAGCTGAGAAAGGTTAATGTGGTGAGAAGAGCTGAGGACATATACAATCAGGTTCGAGCCGGTCAGCGATTCGAAGCTTTCAATCATCAAAGATCAAAATTGATATCCCGCGAAAAAAATTGAATAGATTTAAATTAACTAGACATCATAACTCATAAGAGTATTTAGTAGTTCCTCTGTTGAGATGTAGCATCTTTGTAACGGTTTTGGCTTGTCCCTTTAAGCATAAAATCAATTTGAGCACCAAAATCTTAGCAATAGCAAGATGTTTTGAACAAACCTCATAATGAATTAGGTATTCTACCTATATCACTACGGCTCTTTTATTGCATTACAGCATTACTGATCCTCATTCCAACACTCTGGCCATTGTTCATGCTGGAAGAGATCTTTGAAGGTCAAGAATGAATCTATCAAATCTCACATATCCTAATGAGATACTAATGAATAACAAAATCGGGGACAACTCGTTTTAGGTGCTTAATCCCGAATTCTACTGCGTACAGAAGGGTGAATGGTTGCAAGGAATACTCTATCAGTCCTAAAAATTATTGGTCAGTTTGAATTTTCACTTTTAGTATAATTTGAAATAACTAAAAATTCAAATTGGACAATAATTATAGGACAATAATGAGTTAAGTTGGGAAACTTTTAGAGGGGAAAAAAAAAAGAAACTTAAAATTTGAATGTTTTTTATGTTAGGTTGGAGGTAAAAACCTTGTGAGCAAAGAGTGATACTTTTCAGACTTAGAAAGCACAATAGTGCTGGTTTTATCAGGAGTAATTCTGTAAACTCTGACTGAATGTTGAATTGAAATTTTGAAAGTATTGCCACAATGTTACCAAGACACTCCGAACATATCTCACAATCTGATCATCATCAATAACATATTTTTGACCTATTCCCCCAAATCAAATACCGTGTAGACAAAGTTTCTTTTTTGTAACCCTATAAACAAATCACTTTCATCAACCCACCAAATTTTAGAAATTTTAAAATCAAAGCTCTCCATGTTCAACAAGAAGCAGCTGCCACCAGTTTCCAAGACGACCCTTTTCCGCAGCAGCCAGATCAGAGAGCCTTCTACTGCTTCATTTCAGAATTCCGTGAATCAATGGAGGTTAAATCAGGTCAAACCCGGTAAAGTTCGCAGCTTTTCTTCTTCTGTTGCATTGTTAGGCAGATTAAGAAGAAGTCTTGAGGACAGTTTCTTTACAGCAAGACTTTGGGAAAAGATGTTTCAGCAATGCTGCTGGAGGGGTTGTTGATGAAGTTGACAATTCATGACAGATTTTGAAACTTCTGAACCCTTATTATTCTTCTTTGTGGGCTTGGCTGAAAATTTTCAAACTTGTAGGCTTTAATAGCAAACTTGGATTTCCTCTCCCAAGTTTGAGATGGATACCAATCTCAGACAGGATGCACTTGGCTATATTGTCTGAACAAACACATAATATCATTGGCTCAGAGTTTTGGGAGCTGGAGGCAGTAAAGGCAAGAACAAAAAAACAAAACAAGATTCTGAGTCCAGACAGTCCTGAATCCATTTGGGTTTTGCGGATTTTAGAAGACATTTTACAGGCTACTAGTCAAGCTTTAGGGCCCAAGAATGATTTCCAAGTGTCAATGTATGTGCCAAGAACAGAGTTGTAGATGCCAGGAGAAACCGATGATGATATGATGGAGTTTCGAGACAAAGTTATAAACTACTATTTGTCACATCCTAATTACAAGAGGGTTCAGAACAAGGCTGAAGAGGTTAGAAGATTTGGGATCAAATATGTTACGGAGCATTTGGAGGGATTAAACTGGGAGTTAATGGTTATTGATGAGGATACCGATGATACTAAAGGAGCTGCTTATAATCCACCAGGAAGGATTGCGTTTTACACAAAGTTGCTTAAAAATCCAGAATTTACAGATGCAGATGTTGCCACTATCCTGGCTCACGAGTTGTGAAAACTAATTTTTTTTCTTGTTTACCTTAGGCTTGATTCGGACAAAAAAGATTAAAGTAGGGTTCATTTCTTTTCACTGTTTTGTTCTAACCTTTTTTTTTTCTTTTGCTTGCTTGATCTTCCAAATTTAGGTTGGCCACGGATTAGCTCGGCGGCATAGTATGGAGCCATTACTTTGGTTTTTAGTACTTTTTTCTCGCTCTCAGCTTTTCGTTGGAATTGATGGCTCTGCGTTACTGATACCAAGAAGTTCTTTTTTCAAAGTCATTGATGCCATCTTCGCCTTCATTTCCAGGAGGTACTTCCTACACATTTTTATCCATGTCTCCCAGTTTCCCGTTTGTCAACCAATGTAAAATAGAGGGATCAGTGTAGTTTACCTATAGTCCTCTCATCCATCTATGTGTATCATCCTTGAAAACGTTAGTACATATTAGTCAATTAGCTATTCTCTTAATTCAGGTTCTAGCTAATGTAGTTTTCAGTCATAAGATTTTACTCATTTTCTTCTTTTAGCAGGGAAATGGAAGCTGACCGGATAGGGATGATGCTGATGGCCGCGGCTGGCTATGACCCTCGCCGTGCCCCAGAGTGTTTAGAGAAATATGGACCACCCAAAAGCAATTTCAAGTCACACTCTCCTACCGGGAAGGAAAGGGCTGAAAAGCTGAGAAAAGATAAAGTGAGGAGGAAAGCTGAGCAGATATATAATAAGGTTCGAGCTGGTGAGCGATATAACGCTTTCGAAAAATAATAACACTTTGATACCTGGCAAAAAGCGAGTAGCTTAAATTAACAAGATAGATTACTGTCTTTTCGTGGTTTCTGGAGAGGGGAAGGTTTTCATTTTCCGGGCAATGGTAGAGTGGAGGGATGAAAAACACTTTTGGAATAATATTTGGTCTGTCCTTAGTTCCTGCAATGCATGAATCAAGTTGTGCATCAAAAGCTAAGCAATGGCTATAGGATTAATTCATACATTGGTGCATAGATATATTCTGTCAAACAAACCTCATGATGTTACAAAAAACTTTCAGTGGAATGTATGACCTTTTGCATACTTGGTGCTGTTTTAATCGTTGATCCCCATTCCAATGACCAAGTCATAAGGTTAAATTCGAGTTGAGGAACTAAGATTTGCAGCAAACAGATAGAGTATGTTGCATAGGTACCTGTATTAATAGATGTTTTCTTTGCTTTACATTTTTTAAGCTCCTACTCTTCGTGATTGTTTCTTTCTGTATGAAAGTCGAAGCTCTTATTGAATTCGCCAAAGAAAGAGAGGCAGAGAAAAGAGAGATTAATTACTCAAACAAAAACAAAAGGGCTAAAGGCTGCTATTAACAGAGATGAATGCAGATGGTACTACTATGACTAAGGAAGGCCTTAGAGCAATATTGCTAAAATCAGATCAAGAGGTCAAACCGTGCAACCTACAATCACATAATTCCCTCCAGTTTAGGACGGAAATAGAAGCTGACCGGATAGGCCTGCCACAAATGGCTGTGGTTGGCTTTGACCCTCGTCTCGGCCCACAGTGTTTAGAGAAATATGGAACACCTGAGAGCAATAACAGTCAACCACCCCTTCTGGAAAGGAAAGGGCTGATGAATTGAGAGAGGATATAATTATGAGGAAAGCTGTGGATATATCATATATGCAATGGGTCTGGTCATCGTTACAGAGCTTTTCATCAATGATCAAACTTGTTTCAATTAATATAAGCCATTGACAGACTTTTATTGGTTCCTATAGAGATGGAAAATACTTTCAGATTAAAATTAGGTCGGTCCCTACGATGCATTAATATAAAGTTGTGATCAAAATCTGAGAAATGGCTAGATTCAGTCAAGAGACTCGTGAATTAAGATACATTGATGTTACAAAATGCATCAGTGAATATATGGCCTTTTGCTGCTACTGGTGCTGTTTTATGCAGTATTCAATGATCAGTTCATAAAAGGATTTTAAGGTTATCTGCTACAAAAAGAATTGAGACTTGTAAGTTTTTACTCAAGGTTATACTTTTAGATGTTTTCTGCTGTAATTTGCATTCAAACCTTCATAGTCAGATTTTCCAAAGAAAAAGAGAAAAGGAAATGAGGTATCAAGTTATCAAACCAGTAAAGTTAAAAGGTGTTCTTATTCACTTAAAAGAAATGCAGAATCATGGAGAAAGGCAGTGATGCAAAGTTGCTGAACTTGAACAAGAGGTCAAACATTCCCTACTTGATACAGTTAAGTTAGGATGGAACAATAATCCTACTTTGCGCTTGCGACAGAGCATTCAACTGTTTTTTTTTTTTCTTTTGCGGTACAAAGAAGACAAAAGCCTAAAATCCCAATGCTAATACAAGTTGCGGGTGGGAAATACTGATTCAGCATTCAACATTCAGCATTCTTAACTACCCATGGATGCTCCAGGATTTCCTTAAGGGAGAGCCTCTTCGATGCATCCTTGACCAGAAGCTGAACAGATGAAAGACTACATTATCAGAGCAGTAACTGACATTTCAAACCCTCATGTTCTCTTTTTGTTGGAAGATGAAGGAAGAGATTCGTTAGAAAACTCACCCGACTAATTAGATCTTTGGCTTCTGATGACACAACAGGATTAGATGGGAAACTTAGATCAACCTTCATTATCCTGTTGAAGTTAATAACTCTCCGTTATTTGAAGATAAAACATTTGATTTTAGGACTAGCTGCAACTGTCATTTACCTTCTGAATGTATCTTTTTGGCTTTCTGCCTCAAAGGGAGGGGCACCATATAAAAGCTCATAGCAGAGCACACCCAAAGTCCAGTTGTCGACTGCATAATCATATGCCTTCTCTTCCACCATTTCTGGTGGTAAATAGTCCAAAGTTCCACACATTGTCATCCTTTTCCTTTCTGATTTCAACTGGACTGACCATCCAAAGTCAGCTATCTTTAAACACCCCTGCAATAATAATCATCCAGTTGCATTGAATCAAGCAGTAGTTGTAGAAATTGTCCCAAGATCAATGCCTAATGAGAATGCCATAAGGATATGAATGTCTGAAGATTCATATGTAGAAATCAACATACAAATTTTGGAAGGCATTTTTTTTCAATACTTTTTATATTCTATTTGCTGAAGGCATTCCATTTTTCTTGAAGGCATCCCTTACTCTCTAAAACGATGCAAATTGAAATGACTCACTACTGTCAACGACCTCATATGGGATTGTCAAGTCTAAAAACTGAGCTCAAGTAAAATCCCAACCAGTGAAATACTTTCCATCACAATACCACTGATATAGCTTGGAACGAGTAGACCATATCGAGCAATGGTCACACGTCAACGAAATCATGTCAGCTTGAAACAGTTTCAGAAAGTCTAACTTCTCGGGGTAAGAAATCCAGTAGCCAACACACGAAAGCTACAAAGCGCAAGTTTAATGAAGCATTACCTCGTGATCCAATAGCAAGTTTTCGGGCTTAATATCTCTGTGAATCACATTCTTCTCATGACAATAAGCCAATGCTTGTGTGAGACTTGCTACGTACTACAACATTGAAGAAAATATCAAACACCAAAACCGAGAGCCCAACACTAAAAAATTAAAAATCAGTATACAAGATCTCAAGCAACTGGAAATTTCCACCCGAAACAGAAACACAACCATGAGCTGTGAATATTTTCCCTCTTTTCTTTGCCCTATAAGATTATTTGAGATCTTACACCTATCATAGACAAATTAAAGTGTGATAGTGACAGTGTAACTCAAGCACAAATTAATGGGGTAGTAAAAAAATTCATTAGAAGGTGTTTTCAGCATTCTGAAAACTATATGACCAGCTAAACCTAGAAAAAGGAGTGCAGAATACGTACAGTGGCAGCTTGTTTCTCAGAGAAGGAGCCGGATTTGCGGAGATGGCGGTAGAGTTCACCGCCGTGAGCATATTCCAAGATCAGACAAATGCGCTGATCATCATGGAACCAACCATAGAGCCTCAAAACATTAGGGTGTCTAAGATTAAACTGAATTTCCATTTCTCTCCTTAATTGATTGTACAACCCATGCTTCTCTATCTGTTCCTTGAAGATTATCTTTAGCGCCACTATGAACTTACTCTGCAAAACCCCAAATCAAAATAATTGAAATTTCAATTCAAATGAGGGGGAAAAAAAAAAATCAAACTTTGATGAATCTGCAATTTGGGGTTTGGTTTTTCTGCCTTGACTTCACGGGCGAGGTAGACGCGGCCGAATTTGCCTTTGCCCAGGGGCTTCCCAATTTCGAAATCATGGATTGACCATTGCTTTTTTGAGGCGGCGGCGGTGGCGGTGGCGGTGGCGGTGTTGGTGGCTGAATTGGTGGTACTACGCTGGCTAATTGGGGGTTTCTGCGATTGAATTTGAGTTTGGGAGTTCATCTCCGGTGGGATTTTGTTGCTCTTGTTCTTTCGTCGGAGTTGGGAGGGAAAACTCAACGTTGAATGTTTAAAATTTAAATGCGAAGAAAACATTGGCCATAATGCTGGGCCGGGGCTCCTTTATCCTTTATGCTTAAAAAAAAATGATTTTGAGGCAAAACTGCATTTTGCAAAGTTTAGCATGAATGTTTGTATAGACGACGCAAGCCGGTCAAGACTCTAGTATGATGGGACAAGGAATGTAGTACTCCTTCCGTAATTAATATAAAGCATTTTGATTTGTCATAGGTTTCATCTATTATGTATTTTTAATTGACAAAAAAACCTAAAAATATTTCATAACAATCAAGAAAACATAACGAATGAGAAAATATATTTTTAAGATTTTTCTGTCAATTAAAAGTACATGCTAGGTGAAATATAAGATGAATCAAAATGTCTTATATTAAGGTCCGGAGGAAGAAGTAGTGTTTTGGACTTTTGGGTTGTATCAATGTAATAAGCCATTTGGCTTCCTTGGTATGTAAAAAAAAAAAAAAAAGCTTCAACCAGCAAGATGTTTCTTTTTACGGCGACAATTGTTTATTTAGATTAATAAATTTAATAACGCGTTAAAAAAAAACTTGATAAGAACAAAGACTAGACTACAAGTTGTAGTTATTAGATAGTAAATAATTTCAAATGTTATTTTCGGTGTTAGCATTTTGTTTTGTTAAGGTTAAAAATTGATTACTTTCACGGGCCAAAAATAGGGGGTTAACTATATCAGTTAAAAATAGGAATGATAACCTAACTAATTTCTTTCTCAAAGGTGAAAAAGGTCTGAAAAGTTTCTTGTCAAATGTAAAATTTCTAGAGTATATACGAATTTAACACGTTTTTTTAAGAGTAATGATTCTCGCTTCCCCAAGTTTTTCTTGAGCATAACATATCACAATAATGTCGCATTAATATATCATTTTTGTTTTTGGCCTACTTAATATGGCTTGTAAGTGAGCTTCATCAGACAAAATAAACTTATCCAAAATATTCAGCTTTTGAATATTCATTCATTCCAAGGTCTAAAATGTTACAAATCCTTGTAAGGATTGAGATCAGCACAAGGCATTACAATAAGAAGAGACCAGAATCTAGCATTCATTTAGTAAATACACTTACAGTTGCGCCTATAAATTTACAACAGAAATTTGGTCCCGAAAAGAGCTACTATGCACAAATTTGTCGTCATTTTGAATGCCGCGCAACACGACGCTCTAATCCGCAACATTTTGTCACTTCCTCAACCAGAATAATTCAATAAGCTTGTCTGAAAACATCTCCGTACATTTTGAAGCCATCATCAATTAGCGCCAAACTCCGCGTTCCACTGTTCAAGCTCTCTCCACCTACTCTTTTGAAGGCTAGGTCTGATTATTGTCAATGCCTTCTGAAAATCCTTATAGCTTAGTGGCCTTACCTGCATATAAAAACATACGCTAAATGTTGCTTTGCTTGAATTTCTCACCAAATGGAATACACACATGACTAAGTTCTCCAAACAAATAAAGTAGGGGGTGGAGGAGAATGAAGGTCGGATGATAGCATGAAGTGAATGTCAACCGTTAACTGACAGCAAAAGACACTTAACAATTTGGTAGATGCTAAGGCAGATAATGAAGCCAACAGCAACTCAGTGATTGGCACTAATATTTGAGTCATAACTGCAAGAAATCTTGTACCTGATCTTTTCTCATTTTAAGGACCTTATCTGCACCAAGCTCCCTCATCGGCATCAATGCAGCTTCCGAGCACAATGCTTGAAGATCACTTCCAGAGTAACCTGCACAAATTTTCTTCAGATGAGTCCTGTCCAACAAAAGCAGCAATAAAAAAGAATAACTCGGCTGTGGTAGACTACCACAGACTACTTTATGATGACATCTAAAATGATCAAGAACTTCCACATGTTTCAACTTATTTTGGCCTCGGTGTAGATTTCCACCATTTGGCCCCCCAGTTAAAATCAGGAAACACTTCAAAATTTGTGAAAAAGGGTAAGCTGATACAAGCATAAAGAAAAGTAGCATTACCGTCTGTCTCATTCACGAGTTTCTCCAGCTCGCTATCTGTGACACAAAAGAGGATTGAGTCAATAACAATACTTCACTATCATAATTAATCCAAACAAAAGAAAGTTATCATTTTGGCCAGAATGTTACAGAACATAATTTGACGTTTTTTACTTCTGTAGCTTATACGATTTAATTTAACTACCGAGAAGTTAAAAGAAAAGAAAACTCTGCTCATTCCAGCTTAGATGCATGACTTTCTCCAAAGTTCAAATCAGTTTCTTTCATTTGAAGGACGAATCAGTGTCAGTAGATACATAATTCACTTTACAAATATTCCATACCACGCAAGGAATGTGGTTCATGTTTGAGTTTGTGCTTCAGAAGCTGCCGTCTGACATTTGCATCGGGCAAAGGGATATATATTCTCTTCACCTGCAACAAAATTGGAATATTTTTAACAGGCCATTCTGTCAAGAAACCAGATATTTTAAGTTTTTCCAGCAACTTTTATGATTATCAGTGCGGATCATTTTTCGGCCTGGATTAACCAAATTCATCAAGATATTCATCCTCGTGAAACATGATTGTCCAGATACCAATAACCAAGTTCTTTAAACAAGTACATGGTCAAGTAATAATCGTAGCCCAGACATAATTGGTCACAAGTAGTACACTGACACATGTCAAGACATACAGAAATAGACAATAGATGTATTGTTTTTTTTTTTTTTTGGCCGATTAAAAGTTGCCTAGAAGAACAATGCAACCACATACTTACCAGCCTCCTAAGAACTGCATCATCCAGCTCTTGTGGTTTGTTGGTAGCTCCTGCATTAACAATGGAAAACACAAATGTTAGAGTTTAGTCTTATCATCTGGTGGTGTTGAATGCATGAGAAATTGTAGCGTACAATTGGTTCAACCATTCAGGTGGTTCAATTAGCTAAGGGAGAAAGAACAAGGAGAAAAAATAAGCTATCTCAACTTTAACAAATAACCTTACCAATGACAATGACAAGATCATCCGAATTTGATGCTACTCCATCAAACTGAACCAGAAATTCAGACTTCAGCCTTCTGCTGGCTTCATTTTCGCTAGATGTTCTTGTTGACATGATGCTATCAATCTGATAATCATGCTATGATGTCAACAACTACTATAACAAAAGCACATGTCGAAATCTGAGCAATAACAGGTGTATAATTACAAGCAGTGAGGCAGAGAGACAGTGAAAAATCATAATCTTTGTACAAAACCAAAAGTACAGATTCTAGTGACCTCTTACACCTGTGACAAAGGGGGCAAGGAGGGTATGCCGGGAGCACATTTATTTTGGGGATTTGCCTTAGGAAGCTTTTACTTCCATAAATTAATTGTCCAGGGTAAATTGAAGTCATAATGATTGCCATAAAAGGTCCTCCCATAAAAGAAAAAATAAAAAGAACATTGCATCTCACTTTGTAAATGGTTGAGTTTAGCACAACCAATATTTTATGTAGTCTACTTTTTATCTAACGGCAATAATCCCATGCTTCAGTGCCGCATAAAACTATAATTTCCTCCCTATTTTCCATATGTCACGTGCATATATTTCTCATTAGAAAAACAAAGGGAACTGAGGAAACATGAGCAATTCAAGCATAAACAAGGGCAAGACTGGCTCAGACAAGTTACCTCATCCATAAAAATAACGGACGGCTGCCGAGAAATGGCAACAGAAAAAAGAGTTCGGACAAGTTTTTCACCCTCTCCAACCTATCATCAAAAATGACAAATTCAAATATGAAAAAGAACAAGTATCAGGAACCCAAAATTAAATAAATAAAAGGAAACCCAAGAGAAAATAGCTAGGAATGTAGACAGACCCATTTAGATGTCAGTGAAGATGCGGAAATGTTAAAAAAGGTTGCTTGCGACTCAGAAGCAACTGCTTTAGCAAGCATGGTTTTTCCAGTACCAGGTGGACCAAAGAGAAGCAGACCTGAAGAATACAAAGGAGATGATGAATTTAGAAGGGTAGGCAACATCAAATAATAAAAACTACCACATATTTCACAGGAAAATAAGTAATTCATTTTTTATTTTTAACTCCTACCTTTGGGTGGTTTTCGTAAACCAGTAAAAAGGTCCTTCCTTCGAGTCGGAAGAATTACCATTTCTGTCAATGCTTGTTTTGCCTTTTCCAGGCCCGCTGCAAGACAAAATGGACCATCAGACCACATCATACACTATTTAAAATTCTTAATAGTAGATGCACAGTAAATGTTATGGTCACTCACCAATGTCTTCCCATTTCACAGAAAGGCTCCTATCCAAAATAACAGAATTTATCATTTCAACCAATTGGGAGTCATAACCGCTACCATGTTTTGAGGTTTTTGGGCTCACGGCATTATTATAACTGTTAATTGGCACAGGACCACTGCTGGTCTTATTTGAAGGCCTCTGTGATGTAGCATTTCTACCATATGAAGTTGTAGGTGCATCAGCGTTACTCTGCAAGCGAGGTGCAGTACTCTAGACAACAAACAGAAGCATGTTTAACAACTATACTTCTGAAAGTATCAGAGACAAAATAAGTGCAAAAAGCTGCCAACTGTAGTTGCAGAGAAACATATAAATCAACTCAATGCAGAAAATGATTGGTCATACCTTTGTGGTGGAGATTGCACCTGAGGTAAAAGGCAGAAGGATAGATGAAAAGAAAACAGGAGATCTCTATTAATGTAGGAAGCATGGATGAAAGATACAACAGTGATCAGAAGAATACAAATATCAGTACCTGTTCGTCTACCTAAAGCTTTTATTCGCTCGGATATGTTCCCTTGCCAGTGTGACATTTTCCGACGATAAGCTCTCACCTTCTCTAATTCACTGTTAAAACAAAAATGAAAAACAAATTTACTTCGCATTCATGATCATTTGCCACAAATTTATTGCAGGTTAGGTCTCATATTCCCTCCCACTCAAGTACTCTACTTAGTCTACAAGGTTTCATAAAGAAAAGATTGAAATTTTCTGCAAAGCTACGCAATAACTACTAAATTCATGGCATCTATAACAAAAATATGCTAATATATCTACAGAATCTACATTCGGCTCCCCCCATGCATTTGTCAAGAACATCAAATCCCAGATAGGATGCAACGAAATTTGATTTGTTGGCTATAAATGGATGGAACTGAGGAAAAATTCTCACCTAGAAGTGACATAAGAAGGAACTGGAATAGAAATCCCTTCAGCGAGAATTCTCTGTGCTTGCTTATAATGGGATATTGCATCTTCAGGCAACCCCCACTCTTCTGCATTCACAGCCTTGTCAACAACCTCCATGGCTGTGTCAAAGAATCCTTTGAGCTTGTAGGCTGTCCGCTCATTCCCCGTGGCAACACTGTCCATCTTCGACACTGTCCGCTGGCTTGATGAATATTCTGCAGTAGTTGATGACGATGATTGTGGATGATCGGAGTTGAATACTGAGTTTAAGCTTTCGATAAATCCCCTAAAAAGACTCATGACTGCATCAAATTACAAAAAGAAATCAATTTTCATTTAACTATTCAGCTGTTTTGCAAATGAATAAATTCATGGAAATAAGTGTAGATTGATGAGCTCAAAACTCAAACATTACAGCACAGAAGACGTTAAGACAATGTCAATACAAAAATGTCTCTTTTCTACAACAGTACAAAACTCAATCATTCCAACAAGGTAGCGCCAAATTCAAAGAAATTTGATTTCAATTAGCTCAAACCCTCAAACCATTGCAACTAGCAAATATCTGGCTCAACAAAAGTTACATAATCAGATTCTCGCATTCACTTTATTCATAGCAAAGGTCTTCTCGTGAAAGATAAAAGGCAAATTAGAGTAAAATCATTCAATCGTTTTCACCAGTAAAATCGAAATCAAAGAAAATTCTACAAAATCATCCGCGTCAATACAGGTGAAAAGAAAAGCTTATCAAACTAATGAAATTCTAATTAGAAGAACGGCAAGTCAAGTCAAGCAGCAGTATCAAAAACAGTACTATTACAGAATGAATCTGCAACTCACGCCAAAGACGAAGCTTGTCGGGAAAACCCACTGTATAGGCTTCAATGGAATCCAAAAGGGAGCCAAACAGAGTGGAGGTTTCAGCAATGGCGGGATGAGATGATCGGGATTTCCCCCATGAAGGCAACCAGTTCATGAAAATTATGCAATCAGGATTCTTACAGAATCTTTTTCCGTTTTGCTTCAATTCGAAAACCCTACTCCATATTTACAGGATCACAGCCTCAAATCGTGTGTTTTTGAAATTCTGGGAGACTGCGTGTAGTTGGGACGAAGTCAAGAAAAAAGGAGAAGAAAGAATGGATTTTCGAGTTTTTCTACTGTGCCCAAAGATTAGATCATAATCACCAATTTACCCATACCTCTCTCATAGTACTACCAATTTTTCTCTTAATGTCTTATTTGGTCCCTTGCATATTGAAACTTTTTTTTTTTTAAACGCCGGGGACCCCACCAGAGATGGGTAAACCAACGCCCACTGCAATAACCTGTAAACCACAGTGGAAGGAAAACCATCCTAGGCAAGCTCAGCGTGACAAGTTTGGGTGCGAAATCAAGAGTTCATGAGTGAGTTTGCCATAACAAACCATCCTCTAAAAGTGCTCATTGACAAGGTTAGAGTCACCCCTCACTCTTGTTGAAGTAGGAGTTTGAAACTCATGATCTCCTCTTGAGAGTAAGGATGGTTTTACCACTGAACCAACACCTCATTCGCTGAAACTTTTTTTTCAGTCTTTTTTTTTTTTTTTTGGTGCAATGAAAGAGGCCAAAACGCTTAAATTGTTAAGCTAACACAGATGAGTATGATCAAGAATAACACTATTGATCTTAAAAGGAAAAATTTTAACAAATTGGAATACTATAACCTGCAACAAATAGATCTTAACTTCCTCAGAGATTAAGAATGCTTCTTTTTTTTTTTGCAAATTTAAATGTTCTTTTTATAGTCCTTTTAGTTTTCTCAAAATGTTTTTAACCGACATTCAAGACTCTTTCATTGCTGGAGCAGTAGCTCTACGGGAAGCACTTAATCTCGAATATAAAAAGGTTCAAAACTTTACAATTCACGGGAATTCCACCAATACTATTTTTGTGTTCCATGGTAATTATCCTTGTTCAAATATATACTTACATTTGGAAGACTGTAAAGAAACAAGACGAAGAAAGACGGCCGGTAATCATCCGAAACCGAGAGAATCTTATTATGTATTAGGGTTTTGTACAACTCATGTATATATACTAATTAAGACTATAACTAGATAATATAGGACCGTAAATACATACAAGAGTTACATCCATATTACCCCCCTCAATTTGGAGCATGAGGATTAACAATGCCCAACTTGCGAAGAAAAAATTCAAACTGTTGTTTTCCCAAAGCCTTGGTGAAAATATCTGCAAGTTGCACATGAGGTAGGATAGTCCCAATAAGTACGTCATTGCGGATAAAGTGATAATCAACCTCAATATGCTTCGTGCGCCCATGAAAAACGGGATTAGCTGTAATTTGTAAAGCAGCCTGACTATCACAATATAATTGATAGGCCTAGAATGAACCACACCAAGAGATAGAAGAAAAGCTTTCAACCATTTTAACTCACAAATGGTAGAGGCCATGGCGCGATACTCAGCCTCTGCAAAAGAACGGACAACCGTCTGTTGTTTCTTTGTCTTCCAAGAAATAGGAGAAGACCCAAGCTGAACAAACCAGCCAGTGGGAGAGCGACGGGTCAAAGGACAGCTGGCCCAATCAAAATCGCACCAACCATAAAACTGTAAATTCGAATCTGCACGAAGAAGAATACCATGTCCAGGAGTGCATTTTAAATAGTGAACCACACGAAGCGCAGCATCCCAGTGAGCCTGCATGGGCTTCTGCATGAACTGAAATAAAATATGAACGGAAGAAGACAACTCTAGACGAGTGACAGCCAGATAGATCAAACGACCCACCAAACGACGATACTGTAAAGGATCCAAAAAAGGAGCATCAGCCGACAAAGAGAGGTGATGTTTCTGCTCGAGAGGAAAAATCAACAAGTTTAGCACCTAATAAACCTATCTCAGATAGAATATCCAGAGTATACTTGCGCTGAGAAAGAAAAATGAGTGGGTTGACCTTTGGGCTCTGATAAGTATGTAAGTACTTTGGCTCCCATCTCAAAACTAATTGGCAATGAGTGGGGTGACCTTTGGCACTTATTTACAGAGTCACTTCTCTTCACGGTGGCGATGTGGGACAAGGTTATATACCTTAACACCCTCCCTCAAGTCCAATGGGTCTTTTGAACTTTTTGCCTAATGGACTTGGATCAGGACAAGAACAGAATGACCCACGAGTCAACGCTCAAGTGAATTAATATAAAATCACTACAGGCCACCTCCGACCCAGAACATCACCACAGGCCCAGACCGCTTTAATACCATGTAAAGAAACAAGACAAGAAAGACGGCTGGTAATCATCCGAAGCCGAGAGAATCTTATTATGTATTAGGGTTTTGTACAACTCATGTATATATACTAATTAAGACTGTAACTAGGTAATAAAGGACCAAAGGCGGAACTCTTAAGGGGTTCGGGGAGTACCGATCGAGCCCCTCCGGCCGACCGAAAAGTCCCTTGAGAGTAGTCAAGGTTAACCTTACATCATCTATATTCTACCATCGATCTTGATTATTTATATATAGTTAACTCCTCCAAGTTTGAATAGCCGATTCCGCTACTGTATAGGACCATAAATACATACAAGAGTTACATTTGTATTAATGACCTTCGACTTAGACTCTTCTCCTTATTTGTGCGTCTTTTAGATTCGTAGGACAGGGAACTCAGTAGTTCATTAATTTTTATTTTTATTTTTTTGTGATAAAAACAGTAATCCTTTCTGTGAAGAATGGTCTACGGCTCTACGCCACCCTCTTTTCCTCAATTGCATTTAGGGTTTTCTCAAAGACATAGTCTTTTTTTTGAAAAAAAAAAATTATATACGAAAAGCCTACCAATTTTATACTATCACATGATGGACCATCACTAATCACTATCACAATAACCTTTTGTTTCTGAATTTGGCATACGTTGTAGATATAATGGACCTTTCACTACTAGAAAAACTAAATTGCTATAAAATTTATCTCACCGAACACATGTTTAACCTCTCCAATTTCGGGTAAGAACAGTCCGTATTGTACTAATTCATCATGAATCCTGAAATTATCACCGTCCCCGTCGCCACTAATTCACGAGCTCTAATATCTCAAACTATTTTTTTTTTTGGTAATCAATATTAATTTTTTATCAGTTGATAATCTACTCAAGTAATAAGAACAAGAATGGGTCATAATTATCGGTAAGAAAGAGGAAAAATATACATGATCAACTCTTTTTTTTTTTTTCTTCTAAACGCTTGGTCTTTGTCTGTCATAAAACCAATTGAATTTTGGCTGTTATAATTCATTTGGGATATAGGAACAAACAAGTGGTGTATAATTCATTGGCGGATATGGGAACAAATAAATTAATTACCTTAAAAAAAGTACAAAAATTATTTGAACAGTATTAAGGAAAAGGAATAATGACGTATGCCACCATTAAATAAAATACCCCCAGAAACAATCTTTACTGGTATCATTTCACATTTATTTTTACTAGTTGGAATATTTTCCTTTGTAATATATTATTATAATAATTAACTGAACAATTTCATTATCTTTACCATCAATCTTGCCTTACCTCGGTGGGAGGTGTGGTAGAGGTGGATATATATATATATATATATATATATATATATATATATATATATATACTAGTGTTAAACCCGCACGATGTGCGGGGTTAGTAAAATGTTTTTAATACAATTTTTAGAATAATTAGAATATGAAAAAATAAGTATATGAAAAAGACTACTTAATAAATACATTTACAAAAAGCAAGGCATGCAATATTTGTTTGCATTTTGAAAAATAAAACGGGTATTATTGGAGAACCTTTTTGACGTGAAACAAATTCACTTATTACGGGACATTTTCATATTCCAATATCCATATACACAGAAAATGTAAATCTTAAAGAAAAAGTAATTTTAGCTATACTTAAAAAAATAAAGAAAAAATAAATGGTCTCTAATGATGGTGTTGATTTATTTTTTTTTTTCCACTAATACTTTTTGTCAACAGTTTTGAGTACGTTCTTTCTTTACTTTCGATTGCCGATATTCTCATCATTCTGTCAACAGCTTCTAATACTTTTCTCATCGTTCTTTCTTTCCTTTTTCCCTTCTACTTCTCCTACCCAATTCAGAATTCTTATCTTAACAATTTTGAACAGGAGATGAGTTTGGTTCTGCCTTCTTCCGTCGCATTTGAAACTTTCACATTAGTTTCTTGGAAACAAAAACATGGATCTTGTGCCACTGAAAATAGTATTAATAAACATCCATCATTAAATTGTTGAAAATATAAATGAATAGATATGTTCTCATGAAATATTTCGCTTAACCTTATCAATTGACAAAGCTTCAGCGGACGCAACCTGAGCCCACAAACATAGTGCATCAAGGATCATACGCAAGCCCTCCACATGTTGAGAACGTGAATGGGATTCTCCAGTACTCACTACCATTGGAGTGGAGTTATTAATGTATATTCTTGTTCTTGGACCTGAAAAGAAATACAACAACCAAAGGCAATCTTATTTTCAATCATAATCAGAAAAAAGAGGGAAAAATGAAGGAAATCATAGACTGATTTCCCAATATTGATCATATCATCTTATATTAGCCTCAATTATGGGATTTGCTAATGTTTGGGATTTTGATAATTAATGGAGCATACATTAATTTTAGGGAATCATTTATACCCCTAATTAAAGGCTAAAAGAATCAGTTATGATATTGTATTAATTATTTTCAAATTTCAAAAGATATTAACATTAATTATTGATCAAATTAATACGTAATGGCATTACTTTCATATTTTTGTGTGAATACAAAGTATTACATTGGAGCTTTATTCAAGCTAATTGGGAAATTTATTCAAATCAATCAGTATTAAATTATAAATGAATCAAATCAAAATTTACTTTTTTTTTATAACACCACATGGAAAGAAACTATTAATGTTGACTTTTTAAAAAATGTACCCTTTTTTTGTTTGACCAAATACAAAATAAAAAGTTTACCACTCAATTGATTGGTAGAATTAATTGCGATTTGATAATACTTTATTTACTGAAAATTCTAAAGATTGTTAGTGTGATTGTTGTAAATATTTTTCTGCCAACCTATAAGAAAATGACAAATAGGATTTTGTGCTACGTGTCAACGTGAGGAGAAGTTTGAATTTCTCTCTCTGGTTTCTCTCTTAGTATAATATGTATATATATTATATATAATATATATACTATATATATATATATCATATGAATCGGGGTTGAAACCGAACTATAACTTTTTTTTATAATAATAATAATAAGAACACTAGTTCTACCCGCCAAAATCACAAAATAACGATGTTAATGTTTTAAAGACAGTGATAGTACTGATTTATGATCATGGTGCTGCCTATCCCAGTAGCTCTTGCTTTGTCAGTATATCGTACGTTACAAATAGAAAGACATGTTGCATTGTCTACTACTTTCTGTAGATGATTAATGGTTATCATTATTCAACATTGCAATAAACTATTTTTTTTGTCCCAAAAAAATAAAATAGTATAATATACATTATAATTAGTATAATTTATATTAATAACCGTATATAATTTATAAAGATGTAGACTATTCTGTCCCTTCCATTTTAATAGTGCCTAAAATAGGACAGGATGAGTGATTTGAAGGGAATAAATGTGAAACCAATAAATTAATTAACACAGTAAAACATACACTAGGGTTGTGGTTGAACTTTGATCTTCTGCAAACCATTACAACGACTGTATCAAAATTGCATCCCGACGTTCGTATAAAAGGATTGCAGAGAGAAGTCTTTAATTAAAACTTTGGCCCTAAGTCCACAAGCAGAAGCAAACAAGAATGCTGATAAAGTTTGCAAATTAGAAAATGCATACTATATCTGTTGGAGCTTAACTTAATCTTTAGAACCCATGCTGAATCAATTCAAATCAAATTGTTGTAAGTGATTGATTGATAATACATAGATTTTCATCCCTGATATCATCAGACTATATAAGACTCGTACATATATTGACACGTTCTTAATTAGACATTAAATCCAACAACAGATGAGGTTTTGCAGATTGAATTCGATGACACAAAATAACAAACGAGAGCACTATGTGAGACTCAAAAGGTATCGGCGACTTCATGTTTCTTAGCGTCCGCCTCCTGCTCCACCGCCGGAACCACTCCCAACACCTACACCTTTGCCAGCGCCAGCCCCAGCACCAAACCCAACCCCAACGCCGACACCGACGCCTACTCCGAATCCTCCACCTCCACCTCCACCTGCACCACCGCCACCGCCAAGGCCACCACCGCTTCCAAGGCCGCCACCACCTCCTACACCTCCTCCGAAACCACCTCCGTGACCGGATCCTCCTCCGACTCCACCGCCACCGCCACCTCCGAATCCACCGCCACCTCCAACGCCTCCACCGGCTCCTCCTCCTACCCCACCGCCAAATCCACCTCCGTGTCCAGAACCTCCACCAAGGCCGTCTCCGCCGCCGCCTCCACCACCACCACCTCCGCCTCCACCTCCAGCAGCACCTCCTCCGACTCCACCACCTACACCACCGCCAAATCCACCACCGTAACCTGATCCTCCACCAACGCCGCCTCCTCCTCCTCCGCCACCACCTCCACCAGCTCCTCCGCCAATGCCTCCTGCTCCAACTCCTACGCCACCACCAAATCCTCCTCCACTCCCAGATCCACCTCCAGGTCCACCTTCTCCGCCACCACCTCCGCCTCCGCCTCCGCCTCCAGCACCTCCGCCTACACCACCTCCACCAATGCCAACGCCTCCTCCGAATCCACCTCCGTGTCCTGAACCACCACCAACTCCGCCTCCACCTCCACTTCCTCCTCCCCCACCAGCACCAATTCCTCCTGCACCACCTCCTACACCACCGCCAAATCCACCACCCTGACCGGATCCACCTCCAAGTCCACCACCTCCTCCTCCGCCTCCGCCACCACCGCCAGCACCTCCACCAAGTCCACTACCACTTCCTCCACCAACACCAGCTCCGAAACCACTACCATGCCCAGAACCACCTCCTACACCACCACCTCCACCGCCACCAACTCCATCTCCCCCACCAAGACCACCCCCAGCTCCACCTCCAAATCCTCCTCCGCCACCGTGTCCTCCACCGAAACCTCCCCCAATTCCTCTCCCTCTGAAACCACAACCTCTCCGACCGAACTGACAATCATCATTTCCCCATCTTTCAGTCTCAATCTTTGCAAAAGCAACACTCACCACACTCAACAAAAGAAGTGTAACACACATCCATTTTTGAGAAGAACCCATTTCTTTAGTAAGCTTCTAAGTAAGATTCTTACTTCACTTACTATGCTTCCATGCACTGCATTCAAACGGCATTATATAGGGCTCGACCTGGAGGAACAAAACTGGTTAGTTAAACACTAGGTTTCCCGGGGGGTACGTAATAAATGCATGAACTGTGCATGGGGCTGAAAGTGTTCGCGTATAAGCCGTTGGGAAGATAGGAGGATATGCTACTGGCGCGGGAATAGGTCAAATGAGAAAAAATAGATATTAGTATACACTTTGAGCCTTTGAGGCTTTGCGTTGAAATTTAAGTCAACGACACCGACATGAGTCTAATTGAGTTATTCTATTCAAGATTTCGAGTACAGATGAGGAGTTTATGGATAGTGGGCCAATCAGCATACAATTTCCTTCATATCCATGTTCTTGATGTAAATGCTTTACCTAAATTTCTCCCCTCCCCGGAAAAATTATATTTCTTTTAAGTTGTTGATCATCAAGTTACAGAATACTAGTTTTTTGGCGTAATATCTCCTTTGGGTGACCAAGAAGAGAGGAGTTAAGTCGTTAATAACGTAAATTGAGCCCCATTTGGGTTCATCTCACTTGATCAGCTCATCGGTCTCTCTTAATTTGCTGTTTAAATAGGTCAAACGTCGTAGTAATTTTTTTCCTTCTTTTTTTTTTAATTTAATTTACGTAGATTTGGTGGAATATTCTTGAAAAATTAAGCATTTGATGGACATAAAAATTGCTATTGTCAAACTATATATTCACTCCGTCCCAAGATTATTATCCAATTTTAATTTTCATTTTTAGTACAATTTAAACGGAAAGTAAAAAATCTAAATAAGGCAATAATTTTCTCGAATCCCTTAAAAAGTAAAATTTGTTATAGTATCTTAATTTAACAAATTGAATTATTTTTTAGAAGCAGAAGTGTATAATATATTTTTTTTCTACAATGATGGAGACAAATGCTTAAGAACGCATATTTGCAGAGTATGCTACCACCATTACATTTTGGTAAAAGGTGATAAATATTTTTTTTCTTCTTTTGTTTTTATAATAACAGAAACAATATACAAATACACAAATAAAATATTATATGCGTGAAGAAACTAATCACATCCCACTGTTAGTGTATGTATATATTAGGGTTAGTGTAGGAGGTATTGCTGTAATCCTACTGTAATCATGTACACTATATATATGTTAAATCAATACATAATAACTCATGGGTTTCACACATCTTCACCCACTCTACCTACAGTTTGACTTTACCCGGTGAATCATACAAATGAAGAAAACCTCGTCTTCATATATTGGGCAGGATTTGGGTATCCATCCATGATTCAGAGTGATCTCCGGGCAATTTAAAAAGTTCTCCAGTATGAGTGATGATGCATTGATCTGATCTGATCTGAATCTGAATCTCCGGGCAATTTTGTTTTTCTTGTGGAAAAACTACAAATTATTTTTTTGTTTGGTAAATAAAGAAAATAAGACTAGAAGCCTTATGCAATACAGTTACGGTTATCTACTAACTCTTTTTAACTAGTAGAGCTACACAACTTGGAGCTACATCAAAAGAATATAAGCTCCTATTCTTACTACCGAGCCCCTCCTTAGCCGATATTAGCCAAGGTATCGGCGCTCAAGTTTTTATGTCTAGGTATGTGCAAGAATTACACGTCCCAATCAGACTCCAAAATATTCTCTATTCTTCTTAAAACAGGATCCAAGTTTTGATTCCCATCCAAACTCTCGACCATATTAATGGCCTGTTGGGAATCTGTTTCGATCATTAGTCTAGGAACTTTTTGTTGCTTTGCAAGTTCTAGACTAATTAGTACGGCCTCTAACTCAACATTCTCTACAGAACTAACGCTCAAATTCTTGTAGAATGTTTTTAAAATATTTCCTTGGTTGTCTCTGAAAATGCCTCTCACTGCCGCCTTTCCGTTCTTGCAAACTGCCCCATCAGAATTTGTTTTTATCCAACCAGACGGAAGACGTTTCCATCCTGTTGTGTCTCCTTCTATTCCTATCAGTTTTTGACATTTTAATAGTATCAGACTTCGTATGACCTCTTCTGTTCTATGTTGTATCCTTCTGATCGCGTTGTTTAGGTCAATATCAGTCCCACTAAAAATGAATTCATTGCGCCAAATCCACATGGACCAGCAGGCATCTCCAAAAATTGTTGTCCATTTTCGATCATTATTAGTCAAATTGGAGCTTAACTATTACGGATGTAATTACCTTTGTATATTTACGATATTATATTACCGAGTTACGGTCTTGTATAGTATATATAGGCTTATTGTATTAAACCCTAAATACATGATTTTGATCATCTTTTCACGTCTGTATATGTTGGCCGCCTCTACCTTTTACTGATTTCTGATGGTATCGGAGTAGGTTTTAACATTTTTTTCAATTATTTCACGCTCTTCGTATAGAAGCCCATGGGGTTCCACCTCAAAACTAATTGGCAATGAGGGGAGTAGCCTATGGTGCTTATATACTGATACAAACTGTCTCCAAACACCAATGTGGGATAAATGCTTCAACATTCCCGCTCAAACCCAACGGGCTTGGACTAAATTACTAGGATCAGTAAATAAATCTTGGAATAACATCACGGGCGGCGGAATAACATCGCGGACTTAAATTGAGCCACTGAATAACATGGTGGGCTTAAAATCACCACAGGCCGAGCCCGCTCTGATACCATGCATATCGAAGCCCATAGTGTTCCACCTCAAAACCAATTAACAATGAGGGGAGTAGCCCATGGTGCTTATATACTGATAAAAAGTGTCTCTAGACACCAATATGGAAAAAATGCTTCAACACTTCGTTGCAGCAATGTCGGAACGTGCTGATGATGAGACTTCCAGTTCCTCCAACGACGACGTTGCCATCCACAAAACCATCATCTAAGAAATTTTAATATGCTTGAAAATTAATAAATCGCGTTCTTATCGTAAAAAATTGTCAAACTTTGATTCAACTCTTCCTAACAAAAATATAAGTATTAATAATTTTCAAAATAATTTAATGTGAGAATTATCCAAAGGTTTTGAAATTTAGACAGCAATTATGTTTCTTTGTAGATTCGGAGATAGAGTTTAGACAATAAAATAAAAAAAATAACTTAGACTTTAAACAAATCAAAAGAGTTTTCTTAATTTTGTCCCCAATTTTTTTTTTTGTCAATATAACTTAATTATCGTCAACAACATTTTTCTTATACAACTCTTTTCAGAACGGATTTATATTTATTGAATTATTAAATTAAAATAATACTTCCCAAGTCTCAAAAATATAATCTACATTATATTTTATGGTTTGAACTAAAAAATAATGTCAACACAAAATACTTAATCTAAACAATTTTAGTTTTGTTTTAAGTGAGTATTGTATGTCCCGTACAATATGCGGGTATTATACTAGTATAAAGGGAAAGGAAGAATTGTACTTACTCATAAATTCTTAATTTAAATTCTTATTGTTTTTTTTTTAAAAAAAAAGGAAAAAAAATTGCCCGAAGAACCTTTTTTTTAGAACACAAAACAAACGCTTAAAAAAAAAAATCAAATTTAAGTACATTGTGAGTGATCACTCTTTTAATATTCGGGGCCAAGAAGAAGTGAAGAACAAAAATGCTTGAGAATATCACACGAATGCACATAATTTCTATCCGTATGCCAGATCGAAATCATCAAACAATACATTCCAAACTTAAAGAATTGGGAAATCCACACTATTAAGTTGCCGAATTATACCCATAGCATAATGCTAAAATACAACGATGACAGGGAAAATTAAGTTTTAGTTCCAAAATTTGTAAGTGAATGATCATACATAGAGACTTTACTTTCATCTTTGTGTTGGTATCATCGATCAGATTATATGATACTCATACATATTGACACTTCTAATTAATTAGACACAAAATCCAAGATAACATATAGAAGAACATAAATAAAAGTACAGATTGGATTTGGGGAGATTGAATTCAACAATGACACTATCAATATGCCTCAAATCCAACATGAAAAAGGATGCACGGGTACGGCGGTCGGCGACTTCATATTTCTTTTAGCGTCCACCTCCTGCTCCGCCACCGGAACCACTGCCAACACCGACACCTTTGCCGGCACCAGCACCAATCCCAACCCCAACGCCAACACCGACGCCTACTCCGAATCCTCCACCTCCACCGGCACCACCGCCTCCTCCTGCTCCACCACCAAGGCCGCCACCACCTCCTACACCTCCTCCAAAGCCACCTCCGTGACCGGATCCTCCTCCGACTCCACCACCACCGCCTCCTCCGAATCCACCACCACCTCCAACACCTCCACCGGCTCCTCCACCTACTCCACCGCCGAATCCACCTCCATGTCCAGAACCTCCACCGAGGCCGCCTCCTCCGCCGCCTCCACCACCACCTCCTCCGCCTCCACCGCCGGCAGCACCCCCTCCGACTCCACCACCTACACCACCTCCAAATCCACCTCCATGACCTGATCCTCCACCAACGCCGCCACCTCCTCCTCCGCCACCGCCTCCACCAGCTCCTCCACCAACACCTCCTGCTCCACCTCCTACGCCACCACCAAATCCTCCTCCACTCCCTGATCCACCACCAAGTCCACCTCCTCCACCACCACCTCCACCTCCTCCACCAGCACCTCCACCTACTCCACCTCCGCCAACGCCGACACCTCCTCCGAATCCTCCTCCGTGTCCTGATCCACCACCAACTCCGCCTCCACCTCCACTTCCTCCTCCTCCACCAGCACCTATTCCTCCTGCACCGCCGCCTACACCACCGCCAAATCCACCACCATGACCTGATCCACCTCCAAGTCCACCACCACCTCCACCGCCTCCTCCGCCTCCGCCACCGCCACCAGCACCTCCACCAAGTCCACCACCACTTCCTCCACCGACACCAGCTCCGAAACCACCACCATGACCTGAACCACCTCCTACACCACCACCTCCACCGCCACCAAAACCTCCTCCGCCACCAACTCCACCTCCCCCGCCAAGACCACCCCCAGCTCCACCTCCAAAACCTCCACCACCACCGTGTCCTCCGCCAAAACCTCCCCCAATTCCTCTCCCTCTGAATCCACAACCTCTCCGACCGAAGCGACAATCATCATTTCCCCATCTTTCAGTCTCAATCTTAGCAAAAGCAACACTCACCACACTCAACAAAAGAAGTGTAACACAAAACCATTTTTGAGAAGAACCCATTTCTTTAGTAGTAAGTAAGCTTCTAAGTTTAATTCTTACTTCACTTACTATGCTTCCAAGCACTGCATTGAAACGGCATTATATATATAGGGCTCAAACCCGGAGGAATACAATGGGTTAGTTAAACACTACGTAATAAATGCATGAACTGTGCATGGGGATGAAATTGTACGCGTTTAAGCCGTTGGGAAGATAGGAGATAATATGCTAGTGGCGGGAATAGGTCAACTGAGGAAAAATAGATATAGTATACACTTTGAGGCTTTGAGTTGAAATTTAAGTCAACGACACCGACATGCATGAGTCTAATTTTGAGTTATTCTATTCAAGGATTTCAAGTACAGATGAGGAGTTTATGGATAATGGGCCAATCAGCAAACAGTTTCCTTCACCTCCATGTTCTTGATGTAAATGCTTGACCCTAAATTTCTTCCCTCCCTGGGAAACTTTTGTTTCTTTTAAGTTGTTGATCATCAAGTTACAGAATATTACTTTTTGGCATAATATCTCCTTTTCTTTTTTTGGTTTACCATAATATCTCCTTTAGGTAACCAAGAAGAGCTAGAGGTGTTAAGTCGTTAATTACGTATATTAAGTCCCATTGGGGTCATCCCACTTGATCAGCTCATCCCGATCTCTCTTAATTTGCTGTTTAAATAGGTTAAACGTTAGATCATTCGTAGTAATTTTTTTTTCTTTTTATTTAATTTTACGTGGATTCGGAGGAACGTTCTTAAAAAATTAAGCATTTGATGGAGATGAAAGTTGCTATAGCCAATCTATATATGCTATCCGATAATAGTAGTACGGCACCGTAAAAAGTACTCCCTCCATCCCATAATTATTATCCAGTTTGAGTTTTTATTTTTAGTTCAAATTGTACTAAAAATGAAATCTCAACCCGGACAATAATTTTGGGACAAAGGGAGTACAATTTTGTTGTAGTATCTTAATTTAACAAATTGAACTATTTTATTGAAAATGAGGAAGTGTATAACATTTTTGTTAGTGTTGATATCTTTCTCTTCTTTTGTTATATATATAATCATTAGACAAATTCACAAGTAAAACATTTCTACGCGTGAAGAATCACATCATGTTTCACCTAGCTACAGTTTGACTATGTTTATCATTGTAACCTTACTTGAAGCTGATTGTGAGAGTTTAAGGTGTATTGGAGGAGGATATATCTCGTCACATGAATATATAGGGGTTGAAACGGAGAAAAAAAAATGGAAGACTAAGAACCGTAATTGTGATCGAAAGAAAAAACGGAGAGAGGATGCTGTGAATTGAAGAACTAGATTTCACCCTTTTTGTTTATACACTTTTTACCACACTAATAATTCAATACAAAGCTACCTAATTTTATAAGCTAATTCAGTACAACATAATTGATAAAAGATAAGACAGGATCGCAGCTTCTTTAATGATGATGATCGACTTTATCTTGTGATGATGATTGACTTCTTTTTGCTGATTAGAAGGAATCGAAAGTCTGGTTGCATATTTATTAAAAATGTGTGACTAAACAAAAGTGTACTAAATGTAATTACCACACGACCTACTTGATTCCAATTACATTCCCTTCTCCGTGCTGATGAGTACATACTTCCTTATTACTCCTAACAACCTTATCACTTCCTGTACTCGAAGAATTACTGTTTGAGTAAAATGGTAACTTATTTTTTTTATCAGAAACCAAACTCACTAATGTTAATGTGTCCAGCTTTGTAACAACAGGAAAATAGACTTGTCACTTTTTTTTTCAAATAAAAAAAAGGGAGAGAGAGATATTTCAGCAAATTGCAGTTGAGCTCATTTGACAAATCTATTCCAGAGATTTATAAACATGTAGATAAAAAAATAATAATAAAATTGGGGCTGGGTACGTAATTTTAACTGAGGCACGTAAATTTTGAGAGGTTTGTCTTCTAAGGAAACTTGAGGCCGGCTAATCAAAACTGTTAATTAATTTTAAGAACTGTTAATTTTTCGATTCGTGTATGTCGTCCATGAATGGGGACCATGCATGCTATTAAGTCCGATGTCTCGGGTTAAACCACTTAGTTTCATCTTCTTCTTTTTCTTTTTTTCTTTTTTTTTTTTTGTTTTTCTCTAAGTTTCAGGTTTGAGCTGGTCAACATAAGTAGACATGTCACTTCTCTAATAAATCTAAAATCTGATATTGAATTAGTGAATCTTTATAGTGACAGAAAACACATTGCCGGAAATATTTACAGTTTATTCAAGATAGACCAGTATCTTAATAAACGTCAGGTCATGTACCATGTGTAACATTCCATCGGTAGATACATTACATTCCATCGGTAGATTTATCTCCCAAAAAAGTTTCATTCAGGTGAAATTAGAAATAAGTAAAAACACACTCACACAGAATCGAACTACTTTGATCTTGATTTAAAAATTGTTTTTGAAATCTAGGAACAAGTTGTAATGAGGCCCGATGATCGACCGGCCGAACGTACTAAAGGGGCCATGTGGACAGTTGAGAGACTTAATTTTCGTTTCTGTACCATCAGATCAAAGGGGGCTGAGTGATTTTAAAGCTTTTCCACGATTGCAATTTTGCAAGTTGCAGAGATTTATTTAGACTTTTGGTACTTTTCCACCTCACTGCATTTATGAATCCATATAAATTCCGGGACGAACCCACAGATTTTTTTTTTTTTTTTTCTAAAAGAAAATATCTTGACCTTTTCAAACCTACATTTAATTTCATATATTAAAATCTCCAGATTAGATTTATGAATGTGGTAGTAAAGTCACCAACACACCGCATGCATGCATGGTTTTTAAGGAGTATTACTTTACGTAAAAAGTAATACTAGTAGTCAATTTTTTGCTTTATACTTTATAGTCAGATAATACTGAAATAGTCAAGGAAAATTTAACTGTCATCCATGAAATTGTTAATTATAAAGCCAAAATAGCTGTAATTAACTTGTTATAGCTTGAGAAAACCCTGCAAGGGGTTAAGCCATTAAAAAATTTGCAACTAGCAAGTTATCTTTTTGAATATTACTACACTTGATCTTAGCCAAAAGGCAAACACTTTCCATATCCATATTTTCAACGAAAACATAAAGTTGAGAGAAACCCAAAAATTAAAAACTATAAAAGAAAACAAAAGTTTTCCGGTGAGGGGAGAAATTTAGGTCAAGCATTTACATCAAGAACATGGATATGAAGGAAACTTGTTAGCTAATTGGCCCACTATCCACAAACTTCTCATCTGTACTTTGAATAGAATAACTTAATTTAGACACATGTCGGTGTCGTTGACTTGAATTTCAGCTCAAATCCCCCAAAGGCTTGTATACAATATATATCTATTTTTCTCATTTGACCTTGGTTTCAAATATGTATTCATTTAATATTCCCGCCACTAGCATATTATCTCCTATCTTCCCAACGGCTTAAACGCGTCCAATTTAACCCCATGCACACAGTTCATGCATTTATTACGTACCCCCCGGAAAACCTAGTGTTTAACTAACCAGTTTCGTTCCTCCAAGTCGAGCCCTATATAATGCCGTTTCAATGCTGTGCTTGGAAGCATAGTAAGTGAAGTAAGAATTAATCTTAGAAGCTTACTAAAGAAATGGGTTCTTCTCAAAAATGGTTTTGCGTTACACTTCTTTTGCTGAGTGTGGCGAGTGTTGCTTTTGCAAAGATTGAGACTGAAAGATGGGGAAATGATGATTGTCGGTTCGGTCGGAGAGGTTGTGGGTTCAGAGGAAGAGGAATTGGGGGAGGTTTCGGCGGAGGACACGGTGGTGGTGGAGGTTTTGGAGGTGGAGCTGGGGGTGGTCTTGGCGGGGGAGGTGGAGTTGGTGGCGGAGGAGGTTTTGGTGGCGGTGGAGGTGGTGGTGTAGGAGGTGGTTCAGGTCATGGTGGTGGTTTCGGAGCTGGTGTCGGTGGAGGAAGTGGTGGTGGACTTGGTGGAGGTGCTGGTGGCGGTGGCGGAGGCGGAGGAGGCGGTGGAGGTGGTGGTGGACTTGGAGGTGGATCAGGTCATGGTGGTGGATTTGGCGGTGGTGTAGGCGGCGGTGCAGGAGGAATAGGTGCTGGTGGAGGAGGAGGAAGTGGAGGTGGAGGCGGAGTTGGTGGTGGTTCAGGACACGGAGGAGGATTCGGAGGAGGTGTCGGCGTTGGTGGAGGTGGAGTAGGTGGAGGTGCTGGTGGAGGAGGTGGAGGTGGTGGCGGAGGAGGTGGACTTGGTGGTGGATCAGGGAGTGGAGGAGGATTTGGTGGTGGCGTAGGAGGTGGAGCAGGAGGCATTGGTGGAGGAGCTGGTGGAGGCGGTGGCGGAGGAGGAGGTGGCGGCGTTGGTGGAGGATCAGGTCATGGAGGTGGATTTGGAGGTGGTGTAGGTGGTGGAGTCGGAGGAGGTGCTGCCGGCGGTGGAGGCGGAGGAGGTGGTGGTGGAGGCGGCGGGGGAGGCGGCCTCGGTGGAGGTTCTGGACATGGAGGTGGATTCGGCGGTGGAGTAGGTGGAGGAGCCGGTGGAGGTGTTGGAGGTGGTGGTGGATTTGGAGGAGGCGGTGGTGGTGGAGTCGGAGGAGGATCCGGTCACGGAGGTGGTTTTGGAGGAGGTGTAGGAGGTGGTGGCGGCCTTGGTGGTGGAGCAGGAGGAGGCGGTGGTGCAGGTGGAGGTGGAGGATTCGGAGTAGGCGTCGGTGTCGGCGTTGGGGTTGGGATTGGTGCTGGTGCCGGCAAAGGTGTCGGTGTTGGAAGTGGTTCCGGCGGTGGAGCAGGAGGTGGACGCTAAGAAACATCAAGTCGCCGTCCGCTTTTCCTACTGGATTTGAGTCTCTCTTTTTTTTGTTATTTGCGTCATTGAATTCAATCTGCAAAACCCAAAATTTGTTTATCGGATTTGATGTCTAATTAAGAAGTGTCAATATACTATGTACGAGTATCGTATAGTCTGATGATACCTTTGTCATTGATGAAAATATATGTATTATTCCTTCCGGTTCAAAATATAATTCATTTTAGGACGTGCACAAAAACTAAGAAAACAATTGTTTACCAATTAATTTGTGTGTCAAATATCTAAGGTGGAGTTGTGAGTTGTTTCAAGTATTTCATTTAGCTCGGGAGCTTATATAGTATATCTAAAATAGATAGTCAATGTGCATTGTAGATGGTGATGAATAATAAGGAGATTCTGAAAATTCATGATAATTAAGTCTGCGTGATTAAAGATTTATTGAGTCGTACGACCATAAGAAGTGGCATTGACTCATCTATGATGAGAAATAAACTTTGTAGTAGACTACTCAATTTCTCTAGCAACTTAGCGATCTTAGATAATTACTTCTTTTAAAAATTTTTATCGGACGTTCTTCGGAAGTGTGTATATTCGGTATAAGTAATATTCACAATGTTCAGTCACTTTAATTATGAGAATCGTGTTTCTTCTCGCGTCTATTTCACCTATTTGTGCCAATTTTAGTTTTTTTAAAAAACAAACAAAATATGTAAATATATAGTATCCCATATACTTAAAAAAAAAAATCTTATTATAATTTGTAAATTATTATAAGAATAATATTATTTAAAATGTACAATGTGATTTTTTTTTTTAAGACAAAAGGAGTGTGTTTTTTTGGATGCAAGAAGACAATCGTTTAAAACAATTGCACAATGACATTGCGGCGATGATAATTTCAGCAATGTCACGACGTAGGCGTCAATCATATACACATTTTAACTAAAATTATTACTCTTCTGTCCTAAAATTATTGTTCAGTTTGAGATTTCATTTTTAGTATAATTTGAACTAGAAATAAAATTTCAAACTGGACAATAATTATGGGACGGGGAATACTTCACATGAGTATAAAAGAATTAATAAAAGTAAGAAATCGTGTCCAAAAATTATTTATATCTATAGAAATTCTTAAATTTTACCTGTAAATCTCAGTTCAACAAGTTTCTAAATTCTAATATCTCCAATGCCCGTGCTAACATACGTACTTTGGGGTTTCAGCCTTCAGGATATCAGTCATCAGTTCCATCGAATAATAGTCACCTAGTCTATCTCGATCTTCCTCAAACCAATTACTTTTCCACTCCAGCATGCTAAATTTAACCTTGAAAAATTTCACAATTTTATCACCGCAATCAAATAAATTCCAATATTTCAGATGATGGTGATCAGCTATATGCATTTCACTTGTTTCCAGTTCCATTTTAATTAATCCATCCAGCGGAGCCACAAATCATAATGTACGGGAGAGAAAATATTTTTTTCCCTATTTAATAGGAGTAAAATTAATTTCTTTTGCATTTTAAACTGAAAAACTAAACCCTCCAGAAAATTTTTTGGAAGAGGGGGTGAATGTCCCTAGTGACCCATTTTCCCGCCACTGATTCTAGCCACTTCGAAACTGATCACTAAAAATCAGACTTTCAAGTTAGTTTTAATTAAAGTCATTTGTATATGTTCTATTCATCTTCAAACAATACTAGTATTTTCTTTTCTTTTTATGAATTTCATAGCTCAACTTTTGATAATACTCCCTCCGTCTCATAATTATTGTCCAGTTTTATTTTTCATTTATAGTTCAAATTCCACTAAAAATGAAATTTTAAACTGAATAATAATTTTGGGACGGAGAGAGTAAATAGTTTTATACGTAACTACAACATATGGAAGAGACCAAATCAAACCAAAGTGCTAAGAAACCGAACTTGGACACAACATATTATTAATTAATTTGATTGCGTAATAAAACTTTGTGAGATACATTTCCGTTCTCATCGCCTCAACTAGTCATATCACATCATAAGTAGTACTCTCTAATTAGTTACAGGCAGACAATTTCACTATCTTTAGATTGCGGACAATCTATTCAACCCGACCCTGTTTGGGAATTTTCATTTGGTTCCAAATAACACATGCGAGAAAAGAAGTGATCCATATATATGAATCGAAAAAAAAAGTGATCCACATATACATATATATTGTGCAATCTTCTTATCACATCAATTGGCTAAAATTTTGTACAACTTGATGTAACATGTTTCCTAATCATTGAACCGATTGGCAATATAACGTTCTCCTCAAAGAAAAGGAATCATGATATATATATTTGTTATACTAAAAGATGACTATCTCCGGTCCTTAATATAAGGTATTTTGATTTGTCCTATGTTTAACTTAGTATGCATTTTTAATTGACGAAAAGTCTTCTGTCAATTAAAAATGCGTACTAGGTGAAATTTAAGACAAAATCAAAATACCTTATATTAAGGACCGGAGGGAATATAATCAAAGAGACATGAGAATACAAAAGTCAGCCCAAGACATTTCATTGAAGTTGTTATTGATGTTGTTATTGATGTTGAAGATATTACATTTTCGTGAACCATTTCTGTTTCGTGCAACTAATAGACTGTGATTAACAAGAACATTTTAAGAATCATGACCGAATATGTATGCAGTTGTATATGTAGTGGTTCATATAAAGCAAATAAGGGAAAGTTAGACGGTTCTCTTAGTACTCAATTTTTACTGATACAAGAGGTAGTTAAAAACATAAAAATATAAAAATGAACTCTTCATCTGCTTTTCCATTTTTACTTTTATTTTTGACGAATTATTATTGTTCTGTATGCCTTAACAAATGGGCAAATATAATTATAGTTGGGCTCAAAAGATGGGTCATATAAGAGCCCATATCATCAGAATGTGACAATGAAAAACAGAAAGAAAACATAATCATTATCTTCACAGATAGTCTTCATTGTCATATAGTCAAATACGTAATCCTGTAATCGTGTCCATTTAGCATGCAAATAAAAAAAAGTTATGGTGGAGTGGAAGAAATTTCTTACCCTTTAATCATGAGTTGATGGTTCGAAATTAATCATGCACATGAAATAATTTTAAATCTTTTAACTTATAATCTTATAACTCAGCCAACATATTAGTTATTGTTACTGACAGTAAATACTTTTGAGAGTCTATGTATGCGTCTTTTGTTAACTTTTGATATCGCCTCTCATTTAATCTCTGATACTTAAAAAATAAAAATAAAAAAAATCTTCTAGATATAAACATCGACCACTTTACGCTTATCGAGTGACGGAAATAGGAATTAAACCCTTCATCTCTATAGATTTGACCCAGGCTTTAATTGTTGGGACGGTATCTATATTCTAACAATTTAAGCAAAACTCATCGTTATAGATGACAACTCAGAAGAAAAATAAAATTCATTCAGACCAATCGACTCTTTATTATTTATAATTAAGTAGCTACAAGCCTACAAATGATTAATTACGTAGGCAGTAGAAAAACAAACACAACATAATGACAAACTGGAACACTGATTGACAACCTCTTAGAGATGTCATTTAGTACAGATGAGCTAAATTATAAAACGCATGCAAGACAGTGACCGACTGAAGAGAGAGGGAGATAGAGATTTTTGTAAATCCATTTGCTTTTATATATATTACGGTATATCAAAAAGGCTCATGAGCTGACGTTTTTTTTTTTTGTACATTAATTGTTGTTATTTGAAACTAATAAAGATGGATCGATTAGGCCTTGGATTAATCTTTGCTAATTTAATAAGAGTTTTAAAATTTATCTATTTGTCGTTTCTTAGTCTAAAATAAAAGAAGAAACTGGTTGATGAATCTATTTATTAGCTGCTTTGAATCCGAATCTTGCCACAGTAAGACATGCATGTTTAGTTACTGGTATGAGACACAATTAAAGAAAAAACCATAAACAACTTGTATAAACTCTATTTTGATTTAGGGTTTTTTTTTATTGAGTTTGAAGCATATACTCCCTCTGTCCCAAAATTATTGTCCAGTTTGAGATTTTATTTTTAATACAATATGAATTAGAAATAAAAACCCAAACTGGACAATAATTATGAAACGGAGGGAGTATGATAGTTCTTATGTCACATTTGAGTATGCTACTTATAAATTAACTGCACTCTGATTTAAGATATAGTCCGTCGCTTCGACCGTTTAATTAATTGAATACTTTTCACAATATGTTCTTCTTCGGTTCTTAAATGATACCGAAACTTCGAGTGAATGAAATAAGTGTCAGATTTAAATAATTACTACTGAATGGTGAAAATATGAAATTAGGAAATTTGTAACAAACATTATAATTCAAAAGTGAAACAAGCCACCCAAAAATAAAAATGAGAGGGAGGATTTATAAGAACGATGCATGCTTTGTCAAGTTTGAATTATTTATAAAAATTATTCTTATGCAACGTATGGATAAACTTATCGCATTTGTGCAGCTCAAGCTAAAATTTAGAAATTCAGAAAATTTGGACGCAAATCGATTGACATTATGTGGGCTGGTCCCAATATCCTATTGACAAATACTTTATTTTGTTTGTTGACCTCCTCCTTCTTCTTGTTCATCATTATCATCATCATCATCATCATCAATATGCTGCTTTTGTTAAGATGATGACAAGTTTTAAGTGTATGACGTGGGAAAGAAATTTTAACAATCTAAAATATACTACTAGCTATTGGTTATTTCATTGCAGAAAACATAAACACATGAAAATGGTGTTTTGATCCAAACATGACATTTGCTACTTGCTAGCTTTTCCTTCTATCATTAGTACTCTTTTCATGAAAAATATTTATCTCATTACTTATATTCCCTTCAACCCAAAATAATTGTCATATTGTTGAGCTGAAAATAATAAAAACAAAAGAACAATAATTTCACAATGAAAGAAAAATTCATTATGGTCCTAATTATAAATTACAAATTTGAACTAAGTTCAATGATAATTTGTTCCTTATAATTAGGACCTGAAAGACACTATTTAACGAATAAACATGATAATCATTTTGATACGGGTGAGTAGTATATGAGTCCTGTCTGATTCTACCGTAAGCACATTTGGTTCTTTCCCTTCTTCAACATCAGAGATTTAACAGAATCACAAAAGCATGGCACTTGGAAGCATTCACAAGCACACAGAAGAAAATCCTCTGCCTATGGCAGAACAGAACAAGAAGAAGATGCAGAAAGCATGGTTCTATGAAGAACATGGTCCTCCAGAAGTACTCAAGTTAGGATATATACCAATCCCAAATCCCCAAATGAATCAGATTCTTGTCCAAGTTAGAGCTGCTGCCCTGAATCCCGTTGATTCCAAGTTTCGCCGAAAACCAGTAGTATCATCAACTTTCCCTGTAAGACAGTTGATCAAAATAATTAAGGGCTGTCTTAATTATTGTATTCTAAATTTCAGACATTTTTTTTTTAATCTGATCTTTTAAATCTCCATTGATGCAGGTAATCCCTGGCTGTGACATGGCTGGTGTTGTGGTAGCAAAAGGAGAAGGCGTTTCCAAATTCGACATCGGTGATGAAGTCTATGGCAACCTCCAGGATTTCAATGTAGTGGAGAAGTTGAAACAACTAGGTGTTCTGGCAGAATTCGTAGTTGTGGAGGAAGATTTGGTCGCGAAGAAACCCGAAAACCTGTCTTATGAGGAGGCGGCAAGCTTACCGGTTGCGGTTCAAACAGCAGTGGAAGGATTCAGAGTTTCAGGCTTTCAAAAGGGACAGACAATCTTTGTAGTTGGAGGAGCTGGTGGTGTTGGAAGCTTAGTTGTTCAGCTGGCTAAACATTTGTATGGTGCTTCTTTCGTTACCGCAACTACGAGCAGCCCGAAAGTCGAGTTCTTGAAGTGTTTAGGAGTTGACAAGGTTGTTGATTACACAAAAACCAGATACACAGACATTGAGGAACAATATGATCTTGTCTATGACACCATTGGTAAATTTTTGTGTTACTTTTGTTCCGCAATTTTTTTGATCAAATTAAGCTACTTTCATCTGATGGTGTTTTAATCTTTTTTCTTTTTTCAGGCGATTCTAAGGATTCATTCATTGTGGCAAAAGATGATGGATCTATAATTGACATAACATGGCCACCATCGAATCCAAGGGCAGTGCATTCCGGCTTGACAGTTTCCGGCGAAATCCTTGAGAAGCTTAATCCATACTTAGAGACTGGAAAGCTGAAAGCTGTGATTGATCCCAAAAGTCCATTCCATTTTTACAAGGTTGTAAATGCTTTTAGATACCTTGAAACTGGAAGAGCTAGAGGCAAGGTTGTCATCTCCCCCTTCCCTTCTTTCTCCATTGATCAAACAGTTGATGATTTCCCAGAGTTTGATATGAAAAGATAGGAAGTTACCCGCCAACAAGATTTAATTTACATCAATCAGTTGTATTAAATCTGCATTTCAAATTCTAATACAACTACGATGTCAATTAATCTCAATTGTAATTAGAAATTTTCTCTATTTCCGATTCCCTGTAGACCTGCTTTGTCGGAGTTTTCCTTCTGCAACAAATTTCCTGAAATTGTATTGCAAATCAATCAGGAAATCCCAACTATTCGGCTATATAAACCTGATAAAAAAAAAAACCCAAAGCCACCAGCCAAAACGGAAAAAAGTCTCCGGCTTCCGGCGTAGAGAAGAATCCTGATTCCGATCAGTAGGAGGCTGAACAATGTTGCGCAAGAAGAAGAATTCCGTCAACATGAAATCCCTGATCGCGCATGCCCGAATGTGGGCCAGAGAAGCCGAGATGGAAAATCTAGAAGCTCGCCGGAAAGAGGACGAGGAGTGGCTGGCGTTGGAGGGACCCAAGTCACGCGCCGCCGTGAAAAGGGAGGAGAAAGCAGAGAGACGAGCGGAGGCGGCGGCCCGGAAAGCAGAGTCCCGAATGTTAGCGAAGATGGAAGAAGAGAAGCTAAGTAAGAAGCCGTTTTCTCCGCCGCCGAAGGTGACGGCGGCGGAACGGCGTTTTCAGCGGGAGGAATTGGAGAAGGCAAGGATGAAGAGGAAGATTCTGGTGAGCTGCCAGATAACGACGGAGGAAGAGTATGAACAGATGGTTGGGGTGATGAATACGAACCGGACCCGGTTTGATGGTGACGGTTCGGTTATGGAGTTGGAAGCGGATACGATTGACAGGGCGATTGCAGCCTTTATGTATAACGATCTTCCGGCGGCGGTGATGGTGGAGATTCGTCGTTATGGGAATCAAAAGGCGAAGAAGATCCACAATAAAAAACTAAATGCCAAACACAGCCGCCACAGTTATTTTGATTTTGCGGTTTATTAGTTTTTCGATTTTTTTTTCTCTTTTTTCTATTTGTTTTAACAAAATTTTTATTTCATGGAAGCTAAGTTTGAATGTTTGTGTTTCTTTTGATTATGCCAGGGATTTATAATTAAGAAAGTTTACGCGCAATTTAATAACTTGTAAACGGAAAATATCTTATATAAGTATTGGTAAATCGAAACGTGTATTTCTACCTCAGTTGTTATGAATGAAATGTGATTTATTTTAGTCTAATATCTTAAATTTTGCGGGATGATTAGGCTGATGGTATCAGAAGAAGTTGTCATATTGAGATTTGAAGTTTGGAAGTAGAAACATACGTAACTTTTTATCTTGATAATATTGTAATTTGTAAGTAAATATGTAATTATTTCAAAGAAATCATGCTCTTGAAAATACCTTTACAAAAAAGAAAAAAAAGATCTGGAAAATAATGAAATGTTGTTTATTTCAAGTGATTTTTACCATTTAACAAACATTGATGAAGTTTGAAAAAGAAAATTTGGGGGCAAAAGCACCAGACAAAAATTTTGGTTATCGAATCAAATTATATACTACAGTCTACACACACACATATATTTTATACAGACCTTTTTTGAGAGTTGAATGTAGTTTAGTGATTCGAATAAAGGGTTCTTTTGAGAAAAGTTCGAAATTCGTTCTCATGAGAAGTGGATTTTTGAGTGAAAAAAGAGAGAAATTGTCTATATTCTTGTGTTTATAACATTTACTAATCTTTAGGAGAATAATATTGCTTTGACTTGAATGAAAATCAAATTATATTTTGCTTCCCAATCACATATGCAAATCATCGATCAAAGCCGAAGAAGAACAAAAATCGTATGCATCGTCCGTATTTGGCTATGTTTGAGTAAATTACTGCAAGTATTGATGATGAGTTGATGCCGAGGGACGTCGGTTTTGCTTACAATAATAAGTAAAAGGTGCCAGTAAGGTTAACAAAATCAGAGTGGCGCAGCGGAAGCGTGGTGGGCCCATAACCCACAGGTCCCAGGATCGAAACCTGGCTCTGATATGAGAAGCTTCTCATACCACTCTCTTTTTCTTTTTTCCCAATCAGACCTAAGGGGCCCAACCATACATTTTCTTTCCATCTGAACTACAACACCACATCGGTCCATTGTCTCTTCACAATTTTTTTTTTTTTTTTAAAATCAAACTTTTATATAATTATATTAAACGTACATCAGGTATCCCGAGAACTTGTATGAAAGGGTCTTTTCCCTATAAAAATTAATTAAAATAAACGTAGACAAATTTAAATTTTTCAGAATATCTGTAGACAGGAATATATTACACGGATTTCTGAAATTCGAGTTCTGATTAAAATTAACGATTCGGATTTCGGAAATCTGAAACTCCATTTAATAATAAAATAATAATTAAATAAATTTTGTTGAATAATAGTTTTTAAAAATTCTTAAATGAACAGTACCGTTCGGATTTGCGGAATCCGAATTTAATTAAAAAATAATAAATTGAGGCGCAAAAATATTTGAACTCCTGGACTCCTTAAATAAACAATAAGACTCGGATTTACAAAATCCGATTTCTCAAAAAGAAAAAAAGATAAAAAGAAAATCGAGGCGCGAAATTTTTGAATAAAAAAACCGGAAGTCCATAATCCAGTTTTCTGTATTCGGATTTTGGAAATCCGATTGCTATTAATTTTGGTTGGTGGAAGTAGGCATGTGCCATAAATTGGAGGACCAAAAAATGAAAAAAAAAATTCAGAATTGACCAAACTCGGATTCTGGAAATCCGAGTCCACCGTAATTCGGATTTAGGAAATCCGAGTTACTTACGGACTCGGATTTTGGAAATCCGAGTTTATCGTGCTATAAAAGAAAAAAAATTCAGACAGTTCTCATTCGAGAACTGAGTTGGATTTTCTGTTTCTGCAGCTCAAACAAGACGAATTGGAGCTTTTGATGTATTCTTGTCTCTAGATACGTGGGAATCGTTATTTGAAAGAGGTTAGATTGCAAAACCATGTTATCTAGTTTAGTTTTGTGTTATTTTGATTGTTAGAATGATGTATGATAGATTAGGGTTTATGTTGGTTGGTTGTTTGGATGTTTTAAGTGTTGATTTTGAGGTTAGAGACGAGAAATCATAGTTATTCATGAGATATGGAAGTTAATTTATAAGTATTTTAGTATTTTATAGGTTTTTTGAATTATGAATGTAGTATGTATGGTGTATTTGTTGATTTTGTTATGAAGAAATGATTAGATATTGATAATTTTTTTTAAACAATTATCAATGGCACGTAATGTATCATACATGCTTAATTTGTTTCATACAAGCAAGTATGTGATAGAGAATGGTAGCATCAACACTTTTTCGAATATGCCGGATGATGGTTTGTTTGTTGAGGAAAGGTTGTCATATGAGGGGTTGATTAGTAAGATTTGTATGACACTTGGTTGGGATCCAGCACACGTGAAACTCCACCTTTCTTTGATTTTTGATTGTCCCGGTGGTAGGCGTGTAATGAAGATCAAGAATGATTCGCATGTAGAGTTCATGAACCATGTAAATCCAATGTCATGTTTGGATTTATACATAGATTTGGAAGATATCACTCACGAACAAAGAGAAGCGAGTTTGGAAAACAACGTGTCATTTGGTGGTTTTCCAAGGGAGGCACGTGATAGTACTTCTCGAAACCGTGATGAAGAGGAGAAACCTTTATTTGCACAAGATGACTACCGGGAAGAGTCGGATCCCGTCTACATAGCTCCAAGCGAAAGCGAAGAAGACTGTGATGTCTCCGAAGAGAGTGATTTTGAAGAAAGTGATGAGGAAAGGTTGAAAAATGAGGAAAGGGATTGTAATCCATTCCCTCGACGCCATGTATATAGTAAGATGGGGAAATGGGATGCCTCATGTGTGGATAACGATGAGTTTGCTCTTAGGATGTGGGATGAGACGTCCGAAGGAATGGACATTGGTGTTTGTTTCAAATCCCAATCAGAAGCAAAGCATGCTGTGAAATTATGGAATATCCATCATAAAAAGGAATATACGGCCGCCGCGAGTAGTTCAACGACGTGGGCTGTGCGGTACAGAACATTAAATGTGGAAAGTGAGAATGGTGAACCACCGTGTGAGTGGAAGATGCGTGTGTCTTTGAAAGCTCACGGCCTTCATGAAATTGTGAGATGACATGATGCACATAATTGCATGACTCCCGTGAATGATAATGACAAATCAATTCCTCATTTTTTTTTTTCAGAGAAAATTAATTAGATTAAATATTACTGCGTCAATCCCAAGAAATTTTAAAATTATATACTAAGATTAGTATAATCTAAAATTGATTATATTACTAAATAATTTTAAATTTAATCCAATTTTTCGTATTATTTTTTTAATTTCCAAGATTAAGTTACTAGTATTTTTATATTTTAATTTTTTAAAATTAAACAATTTTTTTGGGGCGGAAGTAGTACATTGTTCTCTTTGATCAGTTATATTCCTTTGTTTTTATTTTCTTGAAGAGAAAATTAAATTAAATAATATATCCTTAACCGGAAAAAAATTAAATAAACGTCCTTCTCTTGACATAGATTCATTAACAAAGAGGATAAAGAAAACATTACCATATTTATGTTTGGAGATGGATGGATTCTGATTCTATCTGACGAGTCCAATATACGCGACTCTCAACCGTGACCAGCCCAAGTTCGAGAAACGATCCAACCGACAATTCGGCAGCTTCTAGGTCGGTTTCTAATTACTTTTCTACCAAGAAAGGGTTTTACAACCTAGCTCTATAAATAAGGATCAACCCTTCACATAAAAGGTACGCTCTACGCACCACAATTCATACCCTATTACAATTACTCTTACTGATTTAAGTTTCGGAGTGTCTACCCTCGGGAGACCCCGAGGCCCTCTTTTGCAGGTTTTAGGGTTTTGATTCCGCCATGGCAGCCGGAGCAACTAACCGGAGACATTGGCGCAGATCCATGCTTCGTCAAGTGGCACGCCCAGTGAAACCCCTAGGGTTTCCCATACCAAATCTTCTTGCGAAGAAGGTGAAAATTGAGTTTGAACGTCTCCTTCCGATTGCGGAGAGCAAAATTCACGCATCACCATGATAAGGCACAAGCTTGAGCCAAATCACGGCCACCAGGTTTTGCGTTTTCGATTAATTATGATTTCGATGTAATTAACTAACCGTATCTTGACCTACATGCACGAATCCCACCTTTTTGTGTCATATCCGAGAACATGCCTTGGTTTGATTGGATATGGGGCTGGCTATTCTTGCGTGGTTCCTGCCATACACACACACACACACACACATATATATATATATATATATCTATATATATATCCATGAAGCTTATACTTATTTATTTGATCAAAATCAGCCCAAGAACCTATTTGTAGTCGTGCATTGTTGCTCACGTATAGGGGTCTATTTTGCTCATGTGGTCACCATTACTCATGCATGGATTGCCTGGACATAAGGTCGAAGAAACTACATTATAATGACATGCTTTATTGGTTTACATAACTACTGGTTAACTAATTCATGTCTCAGTAAAACCCATAATATGACTAGCGTTTAGGGTCCACAAATAATTGTTCAATCCAATTATTAATTTTATGAGCAAAACTAGCATTCCTAGACTTGGCATTATTTTGAGACGAAATCAGTCGTGTTGCTTTTGGGGATTATGCAATAAGCTTCGTCGTTCAGGTGAGAAACACAGTTCTCGACGGCAAATTGTTACTAGTCCTTTATTCCAATTCTTTATGTCAAATTTTAGGACAAAATTGCTCGTTTGTTTTTATACATGCTCGAGGCAGGACTTCCTGAGAAATATGATAGCACATGTCATAACAACTGATTAAATTATCTTGAAAAGCAAGACTCAACTTGTTCACGATACAACACTTCAAAGGCTTTAAAGATTTTTCCAATTGTGATTAAAACGCCCCAGTACTTTAAACAGTATAGTCTCTCTTAACTTGCACATCTAAAAAAAGTCGGTATTACGTGCATTACCAGTATGTGTGCATGTTACACATATCATGGGTCTCTTGATTCTATATTTGAACATCATTCATTTATTCTTATCATCCATGATTTTTTACGATAAATCTTTTGAGTTTTTGGTTGACTAAGAAAATTAATTCCCGTCAACTTTGGTTGGAGAGACTACACAGCCTCCTCAAACCAAGTAAGATTGAGAAGCAAACAAGCCAGCAAGGGCCCCAAAGCCTCCAATTATGACAGAAATCCAAGCAGCCGTAGCAGCTCGACAAGGATTCTAAATTTCCAGAAAATTATAAAATGGTCCTTAGGGATTTTGTTATTTATACTCTGACCTTAAATCTTCTGAATGTGCAGAATAGCCCCTGGACCGTCAAAGGACATACTTGGACAAAATTCTCTTTAACTAAGTAAAATTTATGATTCAGTCCTTTCGGATATTATTTATCATCCTTGCCTCTAACGGTTTCATTATTTTTCATACAAGTCCTAACTTTACAGCAAGGGGTGACCTGATATCTCAAAAGTTATATCTCCTCGAAGAGGCGCACATCTTCCTCGGGACTTGAGTATAAGGCCACTTGTTTGTTTCCGGCAGCACAAGCTGAAACATCCCTTTCTATATAATTGCACGAGGCAGAGGCTTTAATGACAGATAAGTTATCGTAGCCTTCTATTACAAATAAGTCCTTGTCATACATCATTGCCTTCCGAACTTATTCAGTTTGAGGGTGACAAATTTATGTCTACTGACATCATTATGCATAAATACACATACTATGCCTCCCTGAGCATATTGTTGCTATATAATCATAGTAGTAGCATGTCAATTGTATGTTACCTAATAAGATTTTTTCACATACTTATATGAATCAATACCTCTTTGCCATCACAGCAAACATGACGGTTTGCAAAGTATTTCAATCACATTACAACTTAAATTGAATGCACAGCTCACCGAATTTAGGGTACTACTTGCCCTATTCTTATATCAAAATGTGACATTCGCATGCTTTCTTCGTTTTAAGCCGTGCACAATTCTTGTATGCTCACCAAGGGTCCAACCACCTTATTATTAGAACAACTCACGTTTTGTCCAAAGTGAACAGCTATGCAAGCACAACTCGATTTTTCGAGGGACCGAGGGCACATACAGTTGTGATCACACAGATTAGCCCTATAATAAGGGTGGAGATAATCTTCTCGACTGATTCGAAAAGAGATAAGTAGCCCTAAACTTACTTGTGCCACGTTACTATATTTCTAGCCAAACTTCTATAACGAATGCAATCTTGGTTATGCTCTTTAAATAACACACTGAATATGTGTGCCTCCTTTGAGGTGATCTAACGAAATATGCAGTTACAATAACCTGCCCGAACCTGGCGCAGTAGTACTGCTTAGTTTTGTAGGTCTTACAATAAGACAATTCGAGTAGTATCCTTCTCAAAGTACGACGTGACCCATTCCAAGGAGCAATGATTCACTCGGAGAGGAAAGGAAGATAAGTGTTGTTATCTCCTCGACATTAACATGTTCCATGGCTATTATCTCCTTGCATAAATAGCATATTATATGAATTCATGTCTCAAATCACATAGACTACAAATCATGGACTAAGTTAATCGTTATCTTATTCTCCATAAATGCAACGTGTGAATTTGCTAGTTTATGTATCATTACATTCATGATCAACCATTACCTAGCCCTCATACGCATCAATTCTTAAGGTAAAATCACTGTGTCGTGACATCTATACTTTTTCGAGTGGAGCCTAATTGCTATTTGTGATCTAGATCTTGACCATAGCATATTATGTCAATTGCCTCCATATTTCTCGAAAATTTGTTAATGTATTTTGAGAATAATAATGCAGGACCTTTTATCATAAAGGTATACTCGATTTTTGGGAGAACTTCTTCCTATTTTTGCAGAACTTGCAGAAATGTTAGAACGGAGATAACCCCTCTATGATGCGAAATTGTAATCATGCCACAGTAGCCTCGAACAAATAAAAGATCAATACATGGTGCACGTCAAGAATGAGCTCCGTCAACAACGATGAGGAGTTCATTAACAAGTGGGTATTGCTACTCTGACTTGCGGATACCCCTGGAAGAGTGCCAACAGATAAGTGATACGATCTCCTTATAATTGCTTCAGTATATGAACATCTGTATTATAATATAAATATTACGATAGTTCATGAGCATTGAATAATTGTTCTTACATTCCTATTATGACACATTAGACATATGTGTTTCTTGGGCCTCTTCAGTATCCTCGAACTTTTGCATGCAAACTTCTTGCACAAAAAGCCTTTCTTAGATGCACGATTTATTTACCAATTACTTATGTCCTGGCATATTCATTCAAATGACTTTGTTTACTCTTCACGCGTAAAAGTTTTGACCAATCTCAAAGTCGATAGCCAAGTCATTTTCATTTTCTTTTCTTTTGAAAAGGGATAGATACCCCTCTCGTACTTACCGTTATCGGTAATATACTCTAAAAGTTATAGTGCAGGATGGTTCCTCTTCCTTGAGCCCTGAGTCACAATGGATCGTTGTGTTGACTCTACCGAGCAACTAACTTGAAGTTGCTATCCCGAAGTCGCAATGACTTTCACATCTGATGGTCTAGTCCCATGAAAAATCTCTATGACTCTTCAGGGGTCCGTAGTAAGTACAAATCCGTGGAGAAGCGTTGCATGATCTCCGCAGCATTCTTTTATAGCTGTTGTGACCTAACCAAACCATGGCTTCAATAGCCTTGCTCATATTGTGGTGAGATCTTTCTACTTCTTACATTTTAGGTCTCAAAATAGCTGTTTTTTAGGGGGGCAGAGTCCCTCAATAAAATATTGAATTTCATGTCATTTCTCGTGCTATGATAATTTATTACTCACTAATAAATCTATAAATACATTAGAAGGTGTTTGTTCAGGATCAAAGAACCATCTTGGTTTATCATGATGTCTGCGCTCGAGAGGCATCATCATCCGAATATATCCTCGACAATTATCATGAAAGAATTCAGACGCATTCTTCCTCTAAACCAATGTACGCTCAAATGAGCCTTTGGGCATGCATCCTTGATCAAGGAGAACGGCATATTACACTTGAGTGTTTTCATGTGCTTATTGGTTGAATTTCACATTGTTTACATAAGCATGTCATTATTATACTTGCAATACATGTCTCGAACTAAGTTACAGGACAGACATACCCCGAGAACTCAGGGGCAAAAAAGACAGAGATACATAACTCTCGCAGATGATCCCTCGAGGATAACGACAACATCAAATTCGCTCTGACCTTAGGGCATTTATACTTTAAACCCGGGATATAGACTATCGGTCTAATGCACGTGGTAGCCACTCGAGTACTCATAGGAGCTGGCGTATTACATATATCCAATTACACCCAATTAAACATGACTAGTCATTTGAACGGACATCCTCTTTAGGACCATTCTCGAGACGGACATCCTCTTCAGGACCGTCCTTGAAAGTGCCATGTATTCAACATCCGGACATTCATTGGTCATGCTACCCTTAACTGTTATGACTAACAGTCTAAACTCGAGGAGTTTGTATCTATTTTCCTCACGGATATCCTCATCAGGATTGTCCTTGAAAAGACATTCTCTTCAGAATCGTCTCTGCAAAGGTATCCTCTTTAGGATCGCCTATTAAAGAGCCGTTTACTTAACATCCGGCCATTATAAGTGCTTGACAAATAACTCATAAGCCGGGTACTCGACATTTGGTATTGAGAAAGGCCTAGGTTGCCATGTTCATGAATAATGGATAACCATCCTCAAACTTAAACACATGTGTTTAATACATCAATGAGAACTAGACTTGTTGTCGAGTATGCATTCATGGATCGTTCTATCATATCATCCAATGCTTTAGAAAGAAAATGACTTATTCTCGATGTTCTCGAGTTCACTTGTGCCTTGTCAACACAGGCATATTTCTTCAATTATGGTGGTTACCGTCCATCTCCTTCTGATAGACACCATTTTATTGCCTTAACCTTACGAGTATGAGGGCTTCTTGATTAGACACCACCTCGAACTGAGTAGCGGAAACTACACTCTCATCTAAAAGTCTCGGTCTGCCAAATGCCACCCCAAGACTTGGGGGCTCCGAGATGATTAATGGTTCCGAGGTTATCTATAACGAGGAACGTATATATATATATATATATATATATATATATATATATATATATATATATAAGAGATTGTAAGGTGTTTGGAAGGTGTGTAAGGTATCTGGAAGGTGTGTAAGGTGTTTGGGAGGTTATGTTTTTGTTTTTTTTGTGATGATCTTGGGTCTACGGATCTTTTCCTATGACTATTCTTGACGGTATTCACTTAACGCTCAGACTGGGGCATTGTTTCTTCTCATACTAATGAGTACAATCTCCTCAATTCTTGCTCGAATTTCGAGTAATGATATTATACATCTACTCGGGTTCGACACATCAACCTGATTCATAGTTCTCGAACCCGGACTAAGGGTTCTACGCTTTATTTCTCAGGACATGAGAAATGACAAGCGGGTCGGTTGGGTGGATATAGATAAGTTTAAATGCTTGTGTACCTTCTTTAAGGTCAGATGGTTACAATTCTTGAGTGCTTTCTGGAGTTCTGCTCGAGAGAATCTTCTCGAGTCTCACTATCCATGCATTGATGTAATCACATGCGGCATCTTCTACGGTGTCTTATACTCTCTTCTGTCTCTCCTCGACAATCAGAGATGCTTATGGTGACAGTCTCGAATCTCTGAATTTCTTAACAGAAGGTCACATTAGGGCAAGTTCTTGACGTCCAGTTCAATCCCAAACAGTTTCCTTCTCAACCTTATGTTCTCGACATCAAGTACCAATGGAATATTCTGTCTTCATTCATAATGTTTCTCAATCGACTACTCTGTGGTTGTTCTCGAGGTTTGAGTCTATTACATCTCAATCAGAAATATACGTCACAGTTTCTCAGTAGACTCCTTATTTCAACAGTTGATATATCTTAGCTGCTGCTAATTACATAAATTTTGAGACTAGTGGGAATCTCCACTACATTTCTTCCTTGACTCTCTCTGTGGTTTTCAACCAGAGTCTTCATTCTGACAGTCATACCTTTGGGAATTATTAATAGCACATCTCCATATTCCGAGTAGTGGACATCTCCACTACACTTTTTTATCATCTTCTCAAATAATTGAGCATTTGCTTTGGTATCTCCATGGGGCAGATTATTAAGGTCATCACCTATCGACTTCTCGCTTGAAAGCTTGAACTGATGACTATTCTTTCTTTACAAATTGGCGTAAATGTCAATCGCTCTTTGTGACGCGTACATTCGATAAGGTACGTGCTAATGCTTTCATTCCTTTGATTTCTCTTTGATGCTAACCTGTTACAGGTTCTCGATTCAAGTCAGTTATTCTCAAACTTGAGGAAAATTTATACTTAATGTTATCAAGCCTACACTATCTTCAGACTTCAAAATATGCTTGATAGGGGCACTTGACGAGTCCAATATACGCGGCCCTCAACCGTGGCCGGCCTAAGTTCGAGAAATGATCGAACAGACTATTCAAAAATTTCTAGGTCGGTTCTTAATTACTTTCCTACCAAGAAAGGATTTCATAATCTATCTCTATAAATAGGGATCAACCCCTCACATCAAAGGTACGCTCTACGCATCACAATTCATACCCTATTACAATTACTTTTACTGACTTATGCATCAGAGTGTCTACCCTCGGGAGACCCCGAGACCCTCAGGAAACCACGCAAAAATAGCCAACCCATATTAATTTTTTAATTTCCAAGATTAAGTTATTAGTATTTTTATATTTTAATTTTTTAAATTGAACTATTTTTTTTTTTGGCAGAAGTAGTACATCGGTCTCTTTGATCAGTTATATTCCTTTATTTTTATTTTCTTGTAGAATATTTTTATTTTCTTGTAGAGAAAATTAAATTAATAATATATCGTTAACCAGAAAAAAAAAATAAAAATAAACGTCCTTCTCTTGACATAGATTCATTAACAAAGAGGATAAAGAAAACATTCCCCTATTTATGTTTGGAGATGGATGGATTCTGATTCTATCATTAGTTTTTCTGTGTAATCAAGACAGACTTTCTCATCCAACCTTTAACTTTAAAAGTATCAATCATCAACATAAGCCGTTGAGTTTACGTTGAATGCGACCTCAACCTTTGTCCCCGAATGTCGACACTACCTAGGCTTCTAACATAAGTATTTGTCATTTTTTATTTATTCTTTTGATCTTATTTATACGGAACAAATTTGAACCAAGATTAAATATGATTTGTGAGGTAAAAACATCAATAATTAATCCCACTTGATATTCTTAAGCAGCAATGGATTTACTTGTTCATCCCATCTTAACTCTAATTATAACATTGTTTGTAGTCCTCTTCACAACTTTTGCAGCATTGGCATCAAAAATTTACATTGGAAAGTCAATCAGGAACAAGAAATACCCACCTGTAGTTGGAACTGTGTTTCATCAGCTCTTGTACTTGAATAGACTCTATGATTTCCAGGCAGAAATGGCAAAAACACAACCTACTGTCAGGTTGCTTGGAGTTGACCAGAGTGAAATATACACAACCGATCCTGCAAATGTTGAACACGTACTGAAGACCAACTTTCATAAGTATTCGAAAGGTAAGTATAATCAAGATATTGTTAGTGACTTATTTGGGCAGGGCATCTTTGCCGTAGACGGCGAAAAGTGGAGGCAACAGAGGAAGCTTGCCAGCTTTGAATTCTCAACAAGGGTGTTAAGGGATTTCAGCTGTGAAGTTTTCAGAAGAAATGCTGCGAAATTGGCTCGAAAGGTTTCTGAGTTTTCTCAGGCTGGCCAAGTATTTGACTTACAAGTGAGTTTGTTTGTTACTGTTGGATTGAGATGTCAAGTATGCAGAATTAGCCCTTTGAATGAATATTATGATTATGCTGTTGGATTGAGGCAATAAAGTACTTGACTTACAGGTTTTGTGCTCAAAACATGTCCTTTTAGTCGTCTTGTTTAATTTCAGGACTTGCTGATGAGATGCACCCTGGATTCGATTTTCAAAGTTGGATTTGGAGTAGATCTAAATTGCCTGCAAGGATCAGGAAAGGAAGCAACTGAATTCATCAAGGCCTTTGATGACTCAAATGAGCTAACATATTGGCGATATGTCGATCCATTTTGGCAGCTTAAACGGTATTTTAACATCGGTTCTGAAGCCATCCTTAGGAAAAATGTCATGGTTATCCGTCACTTTGTAGATGACTTGATCAGGAATAAAAGGAATCAGATTGATATGCAAAAGGACTATGTGAGTGTAAAGTTATGATTTTGTAAGCTCCTTTGAATATCATCAGTATGTAACTCTTTCCAAAAAATGAACTGATTCCAGAAACTGATTACTATAACTTTTCTGCCATTAATGAAAGAATGCCAAAGAAGACATACTATCAAGATTTGTGGTGGAGAGCAGGAAGGATCCAGAGAATATGAGTGATCAGTATCTACGAGACATTATTCTGAATTTCATGATTGCAGGAAAGGATACTACTGCAAATACTCTTTCATGGTTTTTCTATATGCTATGCCAGAACACATCAATCCAGGAAAGAGTCGCGGAGGAAATTGGTGAAGTTATTGGAAAACAAGAAAGTAAAACTTGTAGTATCGATGATTTTGTCGCAAGAATAACAGATGAAACAATGGATAAAATGCATTGTACTCATGCAACATTGACTGAGACATTGAGGCTATTCCCTGCGGTCCCAGTGGTAAGATTTCTTGCAGTTTCCATGGCTTTTACTAAAGCTTGTTAAAATCTGTCCCTGTTACCTCATATAAAGCAAGACAAGAACATTTGTGGGCTAATTTGATAATAAACAGAAGCAAACTCCAAAATTTTATAAGCAAAAGACAAGATCAGCAAGCCAATGATATGGCTTGAATTAAACCAGAATATGAACAGATATTAGGTTTTTTTGAATGACCACTAAACTGAGTGAGGCCGCATACTATTTTTGCTGCGAAGGCGCTAGACTCGCTATCTGTTCCCAACATAGAGTCAGTTTGTCTCTCAGCATTTCATCAATTCATTTCCCCTGCCATTTATCAGTAACGGGTATAATTTATCGGAAACTTGTTAGGATGGAAGATGTGCAGATGCTGATGATGTCCTTCCTGATGGTTATGAAGTGAAAAAAGGGGACGGTGTTTACTACATGTCCTATGCAATGGCCAGAATGCCATACATATGGGGAGATGATGCTGAGGAATTTCGACCAGAAAGATGGCTTCAAAATGGGATATTCCAACCTCAATCTCCATTCAAATTTGTAGCGTTTCATGTAGGGATCAAATGTCGCCATCCATATCCTTGTATCTTCTTTTCAATCATGAGTTCTTACTCTATGTTTAACTTTACTTATTTGACTTATTTTTCAGGCTGGACCTCGAATTTGTTTAGGGAAAGATTTCGCATATCGGCAGATGAAGATACTGGCAATGACCCTTCTACACTTCTTCAAATTCAGAATGAGCAATGAAGCCGAAAAAGTAACATACAGAACCATGTTTACTCTGCATATCAAGGAAGGCTTACACATTCAAGCTATCCCAAGAACAGATGCAACACAGATTTGATACCAGGAAACAGATGTCATAAGTTTCTTGGAAGACCTTATGTTTCACCTGTAGTACAAGAAAGTGTTAAATTTCAAACTCATTCTTACAACTCACGAATCTTTTAGCTTTATTATGATCCTGAAAGGGTTAAAAATGGATGATCACAATGTGACTGATCCTAATCATGCCTGTTTCAACTACTTTTGTTAAAATGTGGCACAACCTTAGACTGGGAAAAATTTCTTATAGCGCTTAAATATCTAAAAGCAAAGAAATATGAACAAGAAGAAGCTAAATACTCCTCCTGAAAAGCTGATCAACAAGGACATGCATAATCATCTTTACCTCAACTATAACTGTTCTGCTACTTCTGATCGCAGTTTTAGTAACTTTGGCACCATAAGTTTCCTTGGAAAACCAATGAGGAAACAAGAACTACCCACCAGTATTAGGAACCGAGTATCAACAGCTCTTGTATTTAAAAAGGCTTTATGATTTCCAGGCACAGATTTCAAAACACAACCTACATTCAGACTACTTGCAAATTGAGCATGCATTGAGAACCAACTTTCAGGGCTACTCTACATGGAAATCTTATCAAGATGTTATGATACTACGGCAATCACTCTTTCATGGTTTTTCTATATTCTATGTAAGCATCCGTTGATCCAGGAAAGAGCTGTGGAGGAAATAGACGAAGTTATTTGGCAAACAAGTGAGTGAATGTTGATGATTTCCCACTAGGTGGGGTCGGTTTTATGGATCATAAGTCGCCATCGTGCGAAAAAATCTGCCGAAAAATTCCCTCTCGTCCTTTTACTTCCATGGTTCTTCTAAACGACATTGATCCACAGCCGCTACGGCCATCTTCTTCCTCGCAAGACATAGTTTTTACACCGAGGAAATCATTATATCCATCAATCACTATTCATTTGTCACCTTGTATAATTAATATCTCTGCACGTGTAAACTATAATCATTTCATCAACTATAATCCAAGGACGAAAAAATTTCATTACAATAAAAAATCCAGGTTCAAACTAAGTAAGAAATCGGCTATGATGTGACACCCGTATCCAAGGCTCTTACCAATAACAACATAGTCTTATTATTATCGTATATGAGGGAGTATTTTGTATCATATCAAAATTGTGAAAATCTCAAAGAGTATAAAAGTACTTTTGTTCTGGGATTTGGGCATAAGCTTCTCTACTTAATTCAAAAAGGGACTAACTTTTTGTTGAAGGTCAATTAGAAAGTTGGATGGACCCAACTTAGAAAGTTCCGATATGTTCATTTTATAAGTTACGTTTTTAATTGTACCTGTAAATAAGACCGAAATAGTAAAACATAACGGCCAAAACTTTTCAACCGCATTTTTATCTTAGCTTCTTCAAATCAAGAAAACATGGTGCCAAAATTTGATTTTACTGCCAATCTAGTTGCTTTAGTATCTGCTTTTATATGCATTGGATTTGCCCTTTTTGCCATTGGTGTAGTAGTCAGTAGCAAAATTCTGGAAAATGGAGGGAAGAAGAATAAGAAGAGGTTCCATCCGATTGGTGGGACAATGCTACATCAGTTGGCTAACTTCAACAGGTTGCATCATTACATGACTGATCTTGCCGGCAAATACAAGACTTACAGATTGATTAGCCCTTTCCGGAATGAAGTTTACACTTCTGATCCAGCTAATGTTGAGTATATACTGAAGACAAATTTCGAAAACTATGGCAAGGTGTAATGATTTTAACCTCTTTTGTTCTGTCATTAGAAAAATTTGGAAATCTGCAAAGTAGTGGTTAACATGTTTGGAAGATTTATATATGTACAGGGATTGTACCAATATACCATATTGAAGGATCTACTAGGGGATGGCATCTTTGCAGTTGATGGAGACAAATGGCGGGAGCAGCGGAAGATAGCGAGTTATGAGTTCTCCACAAAGGTGTTGAGGGATTTCAGCAGTGTAATATTCAGGAAAAATGTGGCGAAAGTTGCCAATATAATCTCCAAAGCTGCTGATTCTAAGCAGTCCTTTGATATTCAAGTGAGTGATCAAGCACTTTAACATCTTTGTTTCATCAAGTGAATCCATTTGATTTTAGGTTTGATCTCTTCAGGATCTCCTCATGAAGTCAGCATTGGATTCTATATTCAAAGTTGCATTCGGGGTTGACCTGGATAGCATGTGTGGTTCAAATGAAGAAGGCAAGAAGTTTAGCTGTGCTTTCGATGATGCAAGTGCGCTGAGTCTTAAGCGTTATGTGGATATCTTCTGGAAGATCAAAAAAGCGCTTAATGTGGGATCAGAAGCTAAGTTAAGGGAAAACATCAAAGTGGTTGATGATTTTGTATATAAGTTAATCAAAAGCAAGACTGAGCAAATGCACAAATCAGCTGATGATTCGTCTGTAAGTCATGCATTTCAAAGCTCATTGTGGTTTTACACGCAGTTATGATTTTGAGATGATTCTGTTTCCTGTTACAGTGGAAAAAGGACGACATCTTGTCCAGGTTCTTGCGAGTGACTGAAACTGATTCCAGGTACTTGCGCGACGTGATATTGAGCTTCATAATTGCTGGAAAAGACACAACAGCAACCACACTCTCCTGGTTAATATACATGCTTTGCAAGCATCCAAATGTGCAGGAGAAGATTGCTCAAGAAATCAAAGGTTCAGCACATGAGCAAGAGATAACAGATGTTGCTGAATTTGCTGCCAGATTGAGTGATGATTCAATGGAAAATATGCACTATCTTCATGCTGCACTAACTGAGATTCTCAGACTTTATCCTGCTGTTCCAGTGGTAATCATATTTCTCTTCCCTTTTGGCATTCAACTAACAATTCCTTCCTTTATGCCTGTTTACTTTTTTCAAGAATTGAAGCACATGCTTTTAAAGAAGAAAGACATTTATAGTGCCCTTCTCCTTTAAAATTTTCCACCTGCAATGCTTCAACTGCTTCCCGGAATTTTCTGTCGAAAGGAAGGCACATTATATAGCATATGTTTGTGACTATAGGATGGGAAGATATGCTTGTCAGATGATACACTGCCAGATGGTTTTTCAGTAAAGAAAGGTGACCTGGTGGCATATCAACCATATGCAATGGGAAGAATGAAATTCATTTGGGGTGAAAATGCTGAAGAGTTTATACCAGAGAGATGGCTTGATGAGAAAGGTTGCTTCCAGCCCGAGAGCCCATTCAAATTTACAGCCTTCCAGGTTAGCACTGTGATAAAAAAAAATAAAATAAAAACACTTCTTGCCATTGAGAAACATTTCACATGAAGAGAGTGTTCACGACAAAGCACGATGACAACATAAGACTCAAGTTTACCAGTCTGGAACATTGTTTAGAGACTGTTTTGAGAGGGTGAAGAAACTCATGAAACTTATTATGTTATCTGTTCATCTACAGGCGGGGCCGCGAATCTGTTTGGGGAAAGAATTTGCTTACAGACAAATGAAGATCTTTGCAGCAGTTCTATTGAGATTCTTTATCTTTAAACTAGGTGATGAGAAACAGTCTGTGAATTACAGGACAATGATAAATCTCCATATTGATGGTGAACTTAATGTCCTTGCATTCCTCAGACTTGTTTAAATCATACTTGTTTGTTAATCTTTGCAAGCATTTATTCTACACCAATGTTTGCACTTGCACCTCGGGATGGCTACGAGACAAGGCTTACTCTGTATGCCCATGATTTTCCATCAGGGCAAATGCACCTGTGTTAGCTCCTTGGGTCTTGTTTTGGTTTCTTAAGATTTTGCCGCAGATTTATTTGAAACTCTAAAGACATATCAAGGTTTTCATTACCCTGCGCACAGATTCCATGTTTAGAAGTAGTGAAATCTTGATCAAGTTATGTAGAATTGAATGATGTTTTGCCAATTTTTTTTTGGGGAGAACCATTTCCAAGGCTTGAAACACTCCCTTGCCAACATCGCGGCTAGGTGAGTGGAATTTGGGTGGTGTTGTCGCTGTATTTGTGGAATATCAGTTGTCTTCTTGTTCTGGGGTCGATCACTCCCAAAATGGTGTTTGTTTAGTAACCATGATTTGAGGGATGTGGATATGGCACTATGATTGCCAATCATGCTAATCTCTGTGTTGTTCCATCACTAGATCTTTATAGAAGACATCTCCAGCGGGTCAGATCATGTTTCGGTGTTGCATCTGCTAAGGGTTAAAAAAATTGTATGATCCTTGTCATCAAGCCTCCTCATTTTAGTTTTGTTAAATTGTGTGGTACAACCTAAGACTGGAAACAAAATATTATAAGGCTTAAATGTCTAAAAAAAAATCTCAATATCACCATTTCCTATTAAATGTCTTATGCACAATGTGGATGTACTTTATACCAGCTGCACCTCAACTGTAACAGGTCTGCTTGTTCTCTTCTCAGATCACACTGTTTACTGCTTGGCATCAAAAGAATTTTCACTTGGAACCAGCACTCTTGTGCTTAAACAGACTTTTGTGATTTCCAGGCACAAATTGCGAAAAAATGACCTAGTAGTGTCAGTCGCGGAACAAAGTGACATGAATACAAACTACTCCAGCAAATGTTGAGAAAATGTTGAAAAGTAACTTTCAGGCTACCCCAAAGGAATATATAATCAAGATGTAATGAGAGGCTTATTTTGCCAGGGAATTTTGGTTGTAAATGGCGAAAAGTGGAAGCTAACAAGTGTGCTTAGAGGTTTCAGCTGCGCAATTTCCAGAAGCCATGCAGCTAAATTAATTGGCTCGAAAGGTTTTGAGTTTTCTTGGGTCAGCCTAGTTTTTGATATTTAGCAATGCAGATATGGCTTGTCTGTTACTCGAAACCTTCCTCTTTTTTTTTTCCTTGTGGATAATGAGACCATATTTCATGGCTTGAAGTAATTGTCTGAATCTTAAATCAGACAGGTTCTTAAAGGATTAATATCATTAACAGATGCTAAGATAGCTAGGTTTTTAAGATTATGCTGTTCCATGTTCTGTCATTTAGACCATTTATGTCTATTCCAAAGACCAGTTTTGTCGAGCTGCGAAATCCTACCAAAAAAAAAAAAAAAGGAAAAGATAAAAAGTTCCATGGTAGGGTACATGCCCTACATCACAGTTTCATGTTTGGCTAACAATTTGAAATGAAGCCAATCAGTCCTCTTTTTTTAAACTTCAGGACCTGCTAATGAGATACATGCACCCGAGAGTCGATCTTCAAATTCAGATTTGGGGCATATCTGAATGCATTCAAGGATCACAACAGGAAAGCTACTGAATTCATCAAGCCATCTCAAATGAATTTAAACATTCTTATCCATTCTGGAAATGTGAAGTGGTATCTTAACCTATGTTATGAAGCTACCCTTGGGATGAACATCAAATCTATTCATCACTCTGGCAAATGACTTGATAAAGAAGACAGATTTTTTTTTTTTTTTTTGGTAGAAAACTTGGCTTAGCAGCCAAGGTAGATTAATCAAAAGCTGCCGGGTAGTTCCCTGGCATCATGATCCAGTACAAGCCTAATAAACTGGGGAGGAACATCAAAAAAATATACTCCCCTATTTACATCAAGTGCCTTTTTTGCTAAGGCATCCGCACACATGTTATTGTCCCCGACTAGTGTGCGCAAAACATACTTCCCGGCTAACCTGTTCAAGGCTGTATATGCGCCTTAACTCCTGTTCAAGAGGTACTTGTGTCTGATCCTTCAACTGACTTACAAGGTCAAACGCCCCCTGAGAGTCAATTTCTATATTCAGCTTCGGTATTCCTCGTTTGATAGCCACCTCCATTGCAAATAAGGTCCTTTTCTTTTTCTGGGACGTAGGGAGTATTATATTTTTCAGGCATAATTTAGGCATTGAGCCAAATAAAATTTTTACACCCAGAATGCTGCAATCATCAATTTTATCAATCATAATTCATACATCATCATCTTAATTCCATCATCAATATCCCGCACTTGCAAATCCAAAAACCAACATTGTATCTTTCCATAATCTCATCAACTATCATCCAAAGGACAACAAAATTTCACAAAAAATCCAGGTTCAATACTACGTATAAAACCACGGCACTGATGTGACATCCAAGAAAGCTAAACCGTATGCAAGGCACTAAAATCTCCCAAACCAATAACCAGTAGTTTTATTGCTATCGTACGAGGAATCATATTATGTTAAAAATCGTGAAGATCTCAAGAGTCCTAAATTTTTTTTTTTCTGTTCTGGGATTTGGGCACAAGCTTCTCTACTTAAATTAAAAGGCCGAACCTTTTGGTTCCGTTACTGTAATTAGAAAAGGTTGGATCTTGGATGACCGAACTTTGAAAGTTCCGACATGTATTGTAACTGTCTGTCAGATTCAATCTGCTCATTCTACAAGTTCAGTGTGAAATTGTGCCCTATAAATATGACCCAAGGAATACAAAGGTCAGCACCAAATGTTTCAGACCACATTTTCATCTTACATTCTTCAAATCGAAGAAAAGATGGTATCAAAATCTGATTTTGTAGCCAACCCATTAGCTTTAGCCTCCACTTTTATATGCATCGGATTTGCCCTTTTTGCCATTGGTGTAGTCAGTTGGAAAATTCAGGAAAATGGTGGGAAGAGGAAGAAGAAGAAATATCATCCGATTTTCTAGACAGGTTGATTAGTCCTTTCCGCAATGAAGTGTATACTTCTGACCCGGCTAACGTTGACTACATTCTGAAGACAAATTTCGAAAACTATAGCAAGGTATTTTTTAGCTTCGTTTTAACCTTTTTGTTCTGTTCTCAGAAAAATGAATGAATTGGTTTATAGTGGTCAACACATTTGAAACTGTATGAATACAGGGATGGTACCATTACACCATATTGAAGGATCTATTAGGAGATCATCCTTACAGTTGATGGTGACAAATGGCGGGAGCAGCGCAAGATAGCGAGTCATGAGTTCTCCACAAGAGTATTGAGGGATTTCAGCGGGGTCATATTCAGGAAAAATGCAGCAAAAGTTGCCAACATAATCTCTCAAGTTGCGGATTCCATACAATCGTTCGACGTTCAAGTGAGTTCAAAAGCACTCTTAACAGCTTCCATATTTAATGCGGTTGATCCATTTGATTGTCGTTGCGACTACATATAATTGAGTTCTTGCAGGATCTCATCATGAAGTCTGCATTGGATTCAATATTCAGAGTTGCTTTTGGGGTTGATTTAAATAGCATGTGTGGTTCAAATGAAGAGGTTAAAAAGTTTAGCTGCGCTTTCGATGATGCAAGTGCCCTGAGTCTTAAACGCTATGTGGAGATCTTGTGGAAGATCAAAAGATCTCTTAATGTTGGATCAGAAGCTAAGTTAAAGGAAAGCATCAAAGTGATTGATAGCCTTGTCTATAAGTTAATCCAAAGCAAAACTGAGCAACTGCACATTTCAGCCGATGATTCATCTGTAAGTCAAGCATTTCAAAGCACATGGTGTTTTTTTTTTTTTTTTTTTTTTAAGTGAGTTTCTTCTCATTTTGAGGTGATTCTGTTGCCTGTTACAGTGGAAAAAGGACGCCATCATGTCCAGGTTCTTGCGAGTGACAGAAACCGATCCCAAGTACTGGCGGGGATGTAATACTAAACTTTATAATTGCTGGAAAAGATACAACAACAACCACACTCTCATGGTTTATTTATATGCTTTGGAAGCACCCAAATGTCCAGGAGAGGATTGCTGAAGAAACCAAAGGTTCAGCAGATGAGCAAGATGTCGCTGAATTCGCTGCCAGATTGAGTGATACTTGATTGGAAAATATGCACTACCTTCATGCTGCATTAACTGAGACTCTCAGACTTTATCCTGCAGTTCCAGTGGTAATCAAAGTTCTCTTCAGCATTTGACAAAGAAGTTCGTGCCGGTTTTCCATGCTGTAATAGGATGAACATTTTAACCTTATCTCACAGATAGATATTTAAAGCATTTGTTGTATACAAGAAAGACAGTTCTAGTTTCCTTTTCAAGCTTCAACTAGTACTCTTTACTATACTAGGCCAGAATTTTCAGTCAAATGGATGGCACATTGATTCAGAGTCCAGACAAATTTACAGCCTTCCAGGTTATAGCATAGTGATAAAACAAAAAGAAACACTTTATTTTTCCATTGGGCAACATTTCAGAAACTAAATGTTACCTGTCCATTTGATCTGACAGGCGGGTCTATGAAGATCTTTGCAGCATTTTTTACTGAGATTCTTTGTCTTTAAACTGAGGGATGAGAATCAGGCTGTGAATTACAGGACGATGATAAATCTTCACATCGACGGGGGGACTAAACGTCCTTGCATTCCACAGATCTTAGAAGGCCTCCTGTATGGCCGGCCGGCCGGCCAGCATATTTGTATTTCCATTTTCGCCTAAAAACTCATCAGCCAAAACACATTATTCATATTCTCAGTGCTCGTTTTTATTTAATTTCTACGTTTTTTAAAACAACTTTAATGCTTTCTAGATTAGAACTGCCCGACCTAAACAAAAATGAAAACAAGTATCCATTGTACTGCGAATCAAGAGGACACGTAAAATATGTTGTGACTACAGGATTCAAATATATTGGCGGGAGGAATCCAGGAAAAAGATATGTGGCCTATTTTAATTGTGCAGGTCTCTGAGGGGCAAAAAGAAAATAAAAGTACACCTTAATGAAATAGCCGTAGAAGTACATGTGTTTTGGGATTTGAGCATAAGCTCCCTTCCTATTCTACATAGGAATAATTCAGAAGCCCGAAAACCATATTGTAATCATCAAAGGAGACCAAATGGTCAGAATTTTGCCTTCATGAATGGCTCTTGTCGTGCAGCGATGCGCCGGGAGGAATTATTCTGGTTCATTTTCGGATATGGCCATGCTTTCAGGCTGTTGCCCGCCATTTTCAGATCATTTTCGAAACTGAAGCTTCATACTCATACAGCTCAGAGAAATCCAGGGGGAAAATTGTCGAATAAATCGAGCTTTTTAGTATATTCGGAAGAGGGTATTTATAAGTGCAATCTCCAGTTGAGGAATCTTGGCAAGGTTGGCAAAGTGAATGAAGCTAGGAAGTTGTTCGATGAAATGACTGAAAGAAATGTTGTCTCTTATGCATCCATGATTACCATTTATCTGAAACATAATAATCTTCCTAAAGCTGAAAGCTTGTATCTTGGAATGCCTGAGAGAAGCGTGGTGGCCGACTCAGCTATGGTCCATGCATATGCCAAATTAGGAAGGTTGGAATTTGCTCGGGAAATCTTTGATCATATGCCTACCAAAAATGTTTTTACCTGGACTGGTTTGATTTCTGGGTATTTGCAGTATGGCAGAGTGGATGAGGCTTGTCGACTCTTTAGAGAAATGCCCGAGAAAAATGAAATTTCTTGGACCACCATGCTGTTGGGTTTAGCTCGAAATGGTTTGATTGACCGCGCGAGGGAAACTTTTAATCAGATCCCTGATAAAAATGTGGTTTCTTGGACAGCCATGATTAGTGCTTATGTGGAGAACTGCCAAGTTGATAGCGCTCTTCAACTTTTCTATCAAATGCCGCACCCTAATCTCTATTCGTGGAATATTATAATAAAAGGGTGCTTGGACTACGATAAAGCGACTGAAGCCTTGCAGTTATTTAATTCCATCCCTGAGAGGAATGCCGTTTCTTGGACTACTATGATTACGGGCCTTGCAGATAAAGGATGTATAGACTTGGCGAGGAAGTACTTTGATCAAATGCCAAACAAGGATATAGTTGCTTGGAATGCAATGATTACTGCCTATGCTGATAAAGACAACATGGTTGAGGCTAGTTATCTTTTCAATGCAATGCCAACTCGGAATACAGTAACTTGGAACACAATGATCAATGGTTATGCCAAAAATGGACCTCAAGATCAAGCTCTTAAGCTTTTCATTCTTATGTTGCGCAGCTCCCAAAGAGCAAACGTCATAGCTCTGACCTGTATACTGATTGCATGTCAGGGCATTTTTCAGCTACAGCAGTCTCATGCTCTTGTCATCCAGCTTGGTTTTGAGTTAGAGACCTCCTTGATCAATGCTCTTGTTACCATGTATTCCAAGAGTGGAGATCTTAGTTCTGCTCGTTTGGCCTTTGACAATCTTGAGGCCAAAGATGTTTTCTCCTGGACTGCAATCATTCTTTCGTATTCCAACCATGGTTATGGGAATCTAGCACTAGTAACGTTTGCGCAAATGCTTAGATCGGGTATTGAACCAGATGAAGTCACTTTCTTAGGGGTTTTATCAGCTTGTAGTCATGCAGGTCTTGTGAAGAAAGGTAAAAAACTTTTCCTCTCCATGAATTCTGCCTATGATATACATCCAAATAAAGACCATTATTGTTGTCTTGTTGACATTCTTGGTAGAGCTGGCATGATCAATGAGGCTGTTGAGGTAATCAGCCAAATGCCTCCGGGGGAATGTGATGGTGCTGTTATAGGAGCATTATTAGGATCCTGTAAGTTGCACGGGGATGAGGTTGCCCAAGTGAATATTTTGGGGGAGAAATTATTAGAGCTCGAACCGTCTATCTCAGGAAGTTATGTCCTTCTGTCAAATCTGTTTGCGGCAAGTGGACAATGGGACGACTTTGCTCTTGTGAGAAAGAAGATGAAAGACAGTGGAGTACATAAAGTACCTGGTTATAGTCAAATAGAGGTTAAGGGGGAGAATCATGTATTTTATGCAGGAGATAGGTCTCACAATGAGATCTATCAAGTATGTCATCTACTCAAAGAAAAACTTCTACCTGTAATGCTAGACAAACATTGCATCCTAGAAAGTTGCCAATAATCTCTGAAACTTCAGTCCTAGCGAGTTTTAGCAATTTCACTTCTATCCTCTTTGAGTTTCGTAATTCATTTTGGTCTTTGATATTAGATTTGATGGAATCCTTAGACTTTACTGGCTGTGAAAACATTAGAGAATTCACTTATAAAGTTATGAGTGATGTTGTATCTTGGAGACATGTGTTGCCTTTATGTCTTTATACTGTTGGTTCTCTGCATACGCTTGTTTTGAGTGGATTGAAGCTTTCATTATTAGATGTGGGTGGGATAAATCTTCCTTCATTGAGGGAGTTGGATTTGAGGAATAGTGAAATTGATAATAGGTTTCTTGAGAAACTGATCATGAACTGTCCTCAGTTGGAGATTCTGGATATTCATTATTGTTTTGGTTTCAATTCTCTGAAAGTATTAGGATTACATCACAATTTGAAACGGGTTGAATTGATGAAATGTTTCCAAGACGAAGATTTTTGTCATATCCATGCTCCTCAAGAAGTGCAAAATATTGTGATCAATGAAGCGCCATTTCTGGAGTACTTTCGTTACTTTGGTAATGGAGATGACAAATTGTGTTTGCTGGATGTGGTGGCTTGGGAAAATCTGAAGGTTCTGAACTTGACTGCTTTATGCGGCGATGACAAGTTGCTCGAGTCAGTTGAACATTTTATTTCACATCCTGATGGACTCGAAGCATTCTCACTGCACGAGTGGATTCACAGTGATAAGGGGCTGAAGAGTATTAGAATCTCAAGCAACAGTCTTAAGTACATGTGGCTCGGATTTGTTGACGTTCCAGTGTATGTTCAAGTGGATACCCCTAGTTTGTCTGAATTTTGTTATTCGGGATCAAATCTGTCGTTTGAAAGTTCATCAACAAGGGCTGCTAACTTTGTTGAACATGAAACTGACAGAATAAGGTATGATAATCTTGTGGAGTTCCTCAGAAGTTCCAATCATTTTGAGGCAGTGAAGTTGGATGATTTTGCGCCACGCCGATTCAAGGTTTTAAAACCTCTGAGGCACAATCGGGATCCTCCCCTCGGGGACGTCAAACAACTTAACTGTTGGTGCACGTTATACTAATAACAAATAAATACCAGTCAATTTAGAAATGCTGGAGAATCTGCTTTGGGCGGCTCCTCATCTGGACACCCTCTCCTTTGATGATCTCAAATCCCCTGTAACTTTTCAGTTTATACATGAGAATTCCGGGATTGTTGATAAAGTCCCTTTTATATCTCAGAACAACAAATTGATTAAGGTCAAAGTTGAAAGCTTTCCCAGCACTGCAGAAGCTTTCGAGCTGAAGAAATATTTTTTTGATGATGGGAAATTCTTGGCCAGCAGGGTGAAACAATTGGAACTTCACGTAATGTCCAAGAATTTTGGATGCCAGGTCAGTTCAAGAGGAACAGTCTAAGAAGATCACGAATGCAAAATCATGCAATCTTCTGTTCCTCGGATTTTGCTATAGATTTATTTGAAGTTGTAAATTCTTATCTAGCCCTTATTAGGTTTCAAAGTATATGGGGTAGTAATCAAAGAGACATACAAAAGATACAAAAGAATAAAGATGAAAAATTGATGAAATTTATTGTTAGAAATTTGAATTTAACAATAATAGGAGAATCACAAAAATTCATATATATTCTAATCATGTTAGATACTGTCTTTAAAACAATATTTGTCTCCACTATGTTGCAATAGCGGGTTTGTTTGGCAATTTGCCTCTAGGACATAAAGAACACAAGAACATGCAACTTGCAATTATTGAATCTTCTCAAGAATTTAGGAATACAAAAGACCTTTTCAAAATTACTGCACTAGTTAACCTATTTATAGGCAACACTTGCAGAATTAAAAGGATACAAAATTAAGTACATAACCTTTGGCTTGGAAACAACCACCATGCATTGTGAAGGGTTACCAACTTAATTATTATCTTTAAATTATAAATTAATTATTTTATTTTAAAAACTAAAATTTCTAACATTCTTCCACTTAGTTTGTAATATAAAATAATTACACAATCATGAGAATCGCGCTTAAGAGGTGGTAACTTTCGTCTTAAACCATATCATAGTGAAATTAAGTCACCTAACTAGCTAAATTATTGGTCGTTTGTTGCTTAAACCAATAATCAGTCTAGTATTCATCTATGTAAGCAAACATCAATGTACTTGAAAGAATATGGGAGTAGTAACCAAAGAGACAACAAAAAGATACCAAAGAATAAAGATGAAGAATGAGGAACGTTATTGATATATTCTTGAATCTAACAATAATGGGGGAATCACGAAGATTTGGGTGTGTTATAGTCATGTTAGGCACTATCCTTAAGATAATATTTGCCCCTACCATGTTGTAATACCGGGTTTGTTTGGCAATTTGCCTCCAGGACATAAAGAACACAAGAACATGTAACTTGCAATTATTTAATGTTCTCAAGAATTAAGAATGCAAAAGACCTTTTATTTGAAATCCTGCACTAGTTCACCTATTTATAGGCAATACTTGCAGAATTAAAAGGATACAAAATTAAGTACACAACCCTTGACTTGTAAGTAAATAACCACCATGCATTGTGAAGGGTTGCCAACTTAATTATTATCCTTATATTCTAAATTAATTATTTTATTTACAAACTTAAATTTCCAACAGTCTCGTCGCCAAGATTGATCACCAAAATTTTATTTACAAACTAAAATTTCCAACAGTCTAGGCGTCAAGATTGGCCGTTGGTGGAGGCAGGGGGCCTGCTAGTCCATGAGCTCCTCCATTTCTTGCTTTGTTTTGCTCCAGACGTTTGTCAATGAGGTAGACTACCGCCATCACCAAAACTACAAACCCCACAGACATATAGGTCCAAACATCAGCTTCAAAATTAAAAACGTCTGCCTGTCCGTCAGTTGGTTTCGGGGGTGGGGGTGTTGCAGGGGATTCCATGGCAATTTTCAGGGGTGGTGGTGTTGCAGGGAATTCCATGGCAATTGAAAACCAGCAGCTCTTAGATAATTATATGATTCTGAAGTGGAAATTATATGATTCTCTGGAGTATAGATACTAAATAACTCGTAGAAGATTTTGCGAAGGATCACATAGAATCTGGATATATAATAGAAAAGAGTAATGGATTCTTCTTTTTCCCATTCTTCTGAAGTCGTCCATGATTTTGACGGCAAAGCTGACGGCCATACCACGATCAAAAAAATAAAATATGGAGTCATAAGAATATGTGAACTAAAAAAGTGAATATACCTCACTACATTTTTAACTATGTATTTTTAACTGCCACTATTTTTGTTTTCTTAGTTTTTCCCGGCATTTTACGTTTCACCTTCTCACCAAATTCGGCTTCATTAAAGTTACTTACTATAAACATTGTTATTCCTTTATCAAAAAAAATTAGTCTACAAAAACAATACAATGAATCAAATAAGCTAGCTTTTTGGGACCAAGAGAGAAATATAGTACGCCCTTCCTCCTGGAAAAAAATATAATTTGGAAAAATACAAGTAACAAATGGATGAATCATCTTTCAAACTAAAAAATTTATGAAAATTTAATAAAATGTTTTCGATATATATATATATATATATATTGCACGTATATTGCACACGAATTGAACGTATATTGCACGCATATATATATATATATATCAATTTTAGTATAAGTTTTAGCTGAAATAAAACCTTATATGTCCAACCTTTCAAAGATGGAGAAAATTTGCAAGTGTTGCCTAAAAAAGTGACCAATGTTTGTACCTTCATATTTTTATTGTCACTCCCAACTATTGTTTTAATATGTTTGCTCAGATTTTGGTAATTCAAAGAGTTTCACTGTGAAAATATTGGTTGGCTGTTAACTAAAGGTCACAACATTAATGTGGCATTTGGATGATTAGACATGAAGTTTACTCTTATCTTTTCACTTTGAACCAATCGACGTATTTTTTCAAATATGTTTTTTCACTTGGAACCAGTAGACACATCATTTCCTTTGTGTCTTATCACTTAGAATCAATAGATACAACTTTAGTTGTATCTTTTCATTTGAACTCATTAGACAAAAAACACTTCACACGTCTCTATGTTCTCACTAGGAAGACAATATTATCCTATATGTTCTGTTATATCAAATTTTTAGATGTATATACATCCATTGATTATATTAATACATTATAATCAATTATAAGTATACTTTAGTGTTCATATAACCATACACTTTAGTGTCACAACCGATTCAAAGAGTTTCATTACAAAAATATTGGTTGGTTGTTAACTAAAGGTCACAACATTAATGTGCCATTTGAATGACTAAACATGACTTTTACTCGTGTCTTTTCACTTTGAACCAATCCGCATATTTTTTTCAAATATGTCTTTTCACTTGGAACCACAATATTTGTGTCTTATCACTTAGAGTCAATAGATACAATTTTAGTTTTTATCTTTTCACTTGAACTCACAAGACAAAAATATTTAACATGTTTCTAATCATCCAAAAATAAAAAAATCACAACTTTTCATAAAAGTTGTCAATTTCGGTTCGCCATAACCATACTCTTACATGCTAAGAAACTTTCACATGCATAAATTAATTATTTTATTTACAAACTAAAATTTCCAATATTCTTCCACTTAGTTTGTAATATAAAATAATTACACAATTATGAAAATCGCGCTTAAGAGGTGGTAACTTTCGTCTTAAACCATATCATAGTGAAATTAAGTCACCTGACTAGCTAAGTTATTGGTGGCTCGTTGCTTAAACCAATAATCAGTCTAGTATAGACTTAATATTGCACACGCAAACGCTCATAGCATTCCTTATACTTCACATTATGATTTAGCACTATTACCGGCTATGAGCTCATCCTAGATTCTTGATCATATACAAAAGATAATCTCAAACTTTTTGCTAGAAGCGGCACCACCTCTATGTTAAATAGGTGGAAGTTATTCCAGTTTGTTACTATACCGTAATGAAATGCTCAGAAATAATTCCATTAAAAGATTTCTCTCAATCTGCTCACTTAAGAGTAACATATATAATGTACCAATACTTGGAATGGTATACACGAATTTTGATGCTCACAACCACAAAACAACTTGTTATTACCCTTTAAACCTTACAATCTAGGGGTAGTATTAGAAAAAGTTTGGGTTTCCATTGTTCGTGATTCTAGTATTGAGATTTTACTCTCATTCCTCATGTTGTCAAAAGACACCAATTCTCTTGCAAGAGATCTGGTACATGTATCCATAACAAAATTTTATTTTCACAACCACAACACCGACAATATCAACAATTGTATCTCATTAAGAAATACATATTTTAAATTAATATGTCTATATTTACCTATTGTCAAATTCTGCACAATGTTCAAGATATATTAATGTAACTATCACAACACAAGGTCACAAGCGACACAGGCCAAGGTCCTTTGGCCACTTCACCTCTTTATGTACCGAAGATAGTTTAACAAATTCAGCTTTCTTTTGCTTTATATGTTTAAGAGAGCGATTACTGTCTGTTTCACTTATCAAGAAACATTCTCACTACCAAGCATGAATTTCTAACCACTAATAGGTTATAATCACTAATGTTAGAATACCAACTAACAGTTGAATAACCCTTAAGAACAACAGAAATATAATCATTTGTAATAAAATCATAACCCTTAGTCTTTCAAAGACACATTATGGTTTTAACATTAGATTTGCAACTGTCTTTTCTTAGGCACTTCGTGTAATTAGTGAGTCACATATCACACGATATACACTACTCTAATGCACATACAAAACATCTAACATCGCTAGAATATTCTAGTTTAGTGATTGGATCGTCACATTTAACACCAATATTAAATATAAAATCATGAGAGTACAACTTACTTCACATTCACATGTTGACACTTTGTTAACAATTTTATTAACATCATATGAATAAGAAAGTACAAAATCCCCTGATGAGTCTAATATTTATATATATTTTTATATATTTTCAATTAAGATTGTGTGTTAATTTTATGTGCTTTATTGATGATTTACTTAATAAAATATTTGTTTTGCAGGATTAAAAATATTGAAATTTATTGGAGTCAAATGTCCAATTTGCTGTCGTCCCACACTGCGTTCTTCGTTTGTTTTAATTTATTTATGTCTGAGTAAATTAGTTTTCAATTGTTAGAGTACATAGATGTTGTCTCATGAATTATTTATTTTCATTAGTTATTTTAATGGCTATTTCTTTCGTTATAATTTTTCGACAATTATCTTGATCACATATTTACTTGTGTTTATGAATTTCTCATACTTAATAATAAGATGTCAGATTTAGCTCTGTTAAAATAGGCCATGACTTAAACGTAAAAGTTTAGGGTTTCTTACTGTATAGGAATATACCGGTAAGACATGGTTGGCCTTATGAGATACCCGAATTTAATGACTCTACAATTAAATGCAACCATAGGAATATAGGCTTGTGATTAGTTGTAGGGATACCCTTATAATTTCAGAAGAAGTTTAAGGATATAATTAAGAGATCCGTCCATCGTTTGTCATCATTGTTAGGTTAATAATTAGTTAGCGGATGAAGTGGAAATAACACTTGAATCCTTTTCTTGATTTAATCTTTTCATCACTATTATAGTTTTAGGAATTTAATTTCATTGTTAAATCAACTCTCTTTTGTTTCGGTTCCTGTTTGATAAACTTGATATTTGATTTATCTATACGTGGGATTCGATCCTGCCTGCCGCTGCGTTTTAGAGTAGGTTAATAATTGTTGGTTTGACACAATCAATTTTGGCGCTGTTGTCGGGGAGGCAATAGTTAAATGTCAGGTTTCAAAGAAAGTGTGTCTATCTTTGAGCTATTAATGAAAAATTGTCCATCTTATCAGGAAGATCTTTATTATTTGGAATAATTGTCCCAATTTTAATAGTTGGGTAGGTACCAACAAAATTCACCTATTTCTGAATTTAATCCTAAGTTTGCTAATGATTGTTTTAATTCTTTTGAGCAGGATTAGTACAACTCAAATCCATATCTCTTTATGAACTAAGTATCCCAAGAGCAGCAAAGGAAGGAGATTGAGGAGTGATTAAAGTACTCCATAAAATAGATTGAACAGATTGAACCACAGCATTTGGCCAATAATTAAAACGGCATAATAAACAAGATAAATATTCCTATTCTATTGATATTATAGTACTTTACTCTCATTTCTTCCATCTACTGTACCTCAGAATCTCACATTTGTTTTTCTGAAAACCCTAATTCCTCTCCGGCGATGCCGCGACGGAAATCAAGATGTCTTGGAACGGAAATGCAGGACTTGCCGGAGCCAATTCTGCAGCAAATTTTGTCGTTCTTGGATTATGCTAACGTGATTCGCGCCACTGCTATCTCAAAGGCTTGGAAGACGGCAGTATCCACCCTGCAATGCTTGAATGTTATCGATGATTATGCCTCCGGAGAGCTTCAAGCTGCTTCGGCCATGGAAACCGAGAGGCAGCGAAGGGAAAAGGTTAGGTCCATGCTGATTTCAGCAAGAACCTCTTTTCTTGAAGCCAGTGCGCAGAATTTACATATACGGAAGTTGAGCGTTGAGTTTCGTAATTCATTTTGTCCTTTGATATTAGATTTGATGGAATCTTTAGACGTTGTTGGCAGCGAAAACATCAGGGAATTTGCTTATAAAGTTATGAGTGATGTTGTATCTTGGAGACATGCTTTGCCTTTATCTCTTTATACTGCTGGTTCTCTGCATACGCTTGTTTTGGGTGGATTGAAGCTTTCGTTATTAGATGTGGGTGGGATAAATCTTCCTTCATTGAGGGAGTTGGATTTGAGTGATTGTGGAATTGATAACAGGTTTCTTGAGAAACTGATCATGAACTGTCCTCGGTTGGAGATTCTGGATATTCATAATTGTTTTGGTTTCGATTCCTTGAAAGTACTAGGATCACATCACAATTTGAAACGGCTTGAATTGATTAATTGTTTCCAAGACCAGGATTTTTGTCATATGCATGCTCCTCAAGAAGTGCAAAACATCGAGATCCATGAAGCGCCATTTCTGGAGTACTTTCGTTACTTTGGTAATGGAGATGACAGATTATGTTTCCTGGATGTGGCGGCTTGTGAAAATCTGAAGGTTCTGAACTTGACTGCTTTATGCGGGGATCACAAGTTGCTTGAGTCAATTGAACATTTTATTTCGCATCATAATGTCCTCGAAGCATTCTCGCTGCACGAGTTTAAGTGGATTCACAGTGATAAGGGGCTGAAGAGTTTTAGTATCTCAAGCAACAGTCTTAAGTACCTGTGGCTTGGATTTGTTGACGTTCCAGTGAATGTTCAAGTGGATGCCCCTAGTTTGTCTGAATTTTTTTTTTTGGGTTTCATATCGTCAAATCTGTCGTTTGAAAGTTCATCAATAAGGGCTGCTAACTTTGTTAAACATGAAGCTGACAGAATAAGGTATGATAAACTTGTGGAGTTCCTCAGAAGTTTCAATCATTTTCAGGCAGTGAAGTTGGACGATTTTGCGCCACGCCACTTCAAGGTTTTAAAGCCTCTAAGGCGCAATCCGGATCCTCCCCTCTGGGATGTCAAACACTTAACTGTTGGTGCACGTTATACTGATAACAAATACATACCAGTCACTTTAGAAATGCTGGAGAATCTGCTTTGGATGGCTCCTCATCTGGACACCCTCTCCTTTGATGATCTAAAATCCCCTGTAACTTTTCAGTTTATACATGAGAATTCCGGGATTGTTGATGAGGTCCCTTTTATCTCTCAGAACAACAAATTGATTAAGGTCAAAGTTGAAAGCTTTCCCAGTGGTGCAGAAGCTTTCGAGCTGAAGAAGTATTTTTTTGATGATGGGAAATTCTTGACCAGCAGGGGTGAACAACTGGAAGTTCACGTAATGTCCAAGAATTTTGGGTGCCAGATCAGTTCAAGAGGAACAGTCTAAGAAGATCACGAATGCAAAATCATGCAATCATCTCTGAATGCTCAACAGTTTCCATGAAGGCAAATGCTCGAACTTCCCTTTTGTTTTTTGTTACTTAAGCCAACCTTTTGTTTTCTCAGATTTTGTTGTAGATTTATTTTTTGAAGTTGTAAACGTTTTTCTGAAATGTCGATATGTCCTGAGTGGTTAAGGAGACAGACTTGAAATCTGTTCCAATAAATCGTTGTAAGCGCTTATCTAGCCTTTATTAGGTTTTGTAGATCATGTTTCAGTTCTGAGCTGCACATGCTGGGGATGAATAATGTCAACAATTCTGCTTCACAATGTGATGAAGATGGAAGTTACAAGGATTTTGCATTTATGATCTCTTCACATGTATGGCAGTCCAGTATTGAGTATTCAGCTGTCATTTACATTTACAGAGAAGAATGTAGCAGGCTGGAACTGGAGGAGTTTGATCCCTTTTTTTTTTTTGGCTGTGATTGCTAGTTATTGTTCTGACAACTAGCCTTATTTGAAGATAAAACTGAGAATCTCAAAGGTAGGAAAAGACAAAAAAAAAAAAAAAAAGAAAAAAGAAAAAGAAAAGAAACCCTTAATCATAGAGTTGTAGAAGACAAGAAGTACTTCTATTTTGAGATTTGGGCAAAAACTCCCATTCTACTTGTTACGTAATTCAAAATGTTGAATTTTCTTCTCTGGTTTAACGTCATTGTTCATTACTTTGTTTAGAAAGTTGGATGACCGAACTTTAAAAAGTCATTGTCTATTTAGAAAGTTCCCCCATGTTGTGATTATCTATTAAAGATTAATTATATCCAACAAAGTCAAGGATCCTAAATATACCAACAATAAGGCCAAATTTCCAACCGCTTTGCAAAAAAATCAAGAAAAAATGATCTTGACATCTGATTTTCTTGGCAGCCCGGTTGCTTTAGCGGCAACTTTCATCTGTATTGCACTGAGCCTTTTTGCCATTTCTGTAATCACTCAAAAGATCCAAGAAAATGGTGGGAAGAAGAAGAAGAAGAAATATCATCCGATTGGCGGGACAATGCTCAATCAACTGGCTAACTTCAACAGGTTGCATCATTACATGACTGATCTTGCCAGCAAGTACAAAACTTACAGGTTGATTAGCCCTTTTCGCAATGAAGTGTATACTTCTGACCCGGCTAATGTAGAGTACATATTGAAGACCAACTTCGAAAACTATGGCAAGGTATTTTACTTTACTCTATAGCTCTTGGGATGTAATGATTCTTCTGCTTGATTTAGTTTCATGCTTTTACTTCATTAATTTCCGATGGGTTCGCCAAGTTTCTTACCATGGAGAGATTCTGTATTAATTCAGCTGCTTGTGTGAACTAATAAAATTAATGCCTTAGTGAGATTTGGTGGTAGGATTTTGATCAGCTGGGGTGAAAGTTGAACCAGATTTTTGATAGTATTAAATGTTAATTTGCTTGGTTTTACCCTTCTTAATTACAATCTGTTGTCTTGGGAGATGAAGAGCCTCAAAATGTTTTCCATAATTTTTGGACCCTTTTGTTTCAATTTACTGCGGTACTGGATATGCAATTTCAAGATTTTGGACAAAAGGTTCGCCCTTGGAAGGTGTTTTTGGAATTTTCTCAGCCTTTCTTATACCGTGGAGTTTCTACTTCTTAGTTCTTTAGTTATTTTTGAAGATTTAAACTTAAATTGTAGTTTAGAGATGATAAAATATGCACACGGTGGTTTTAAGTGTTTGAAATTACATATATAGGGATTGTACCAATATACCATATTGAGGGATCTATTAGGGGATGGCATCTTTGCAGTTGATGGTGACAAATGGCGGGAGCAGCGGAAGATAGCGAGTCATGAGTTCTCCACAAGGGTGTTGAGGGATTTTAGCAGTGTCATATTCAGGAAAAATGTGGCGAAAGTTGCCAAGATAATCTCCGACGCTGCAGATTCTAAACAATCCTTAGACATTCAAGTGAGTTAAAGCCCTTCCACTTCTATCCTGTATTCCAATGAATCCATTTGGTTATAGGTTGGAACTTTATTGAGCTGTGCAGGATCTCTTCATGAAGTCAACACTGGATTCTATATTCAAAGTTGCCTTTGGGGTTGACCTGGATAGCATGTGTGGTTCAAATGAAGAAGGCAAAAAGTTTAGCTGTGCATTTGATGATGCAAGTGCTCTGAGCCTTAGACGTTATGTTGATATCTTGTGGAAGATCAAGAAAGCTTTTAATGTGGGATCTGAAGCCAAGTTAAGAGAGAGTGTCAAAGTGATTGACGACTTTGTGTACAAATTGATACGCAGCAAGACTGAGCAAATGCATAATTTAGCCGATGATTTGTCTGTAAGCCAACCATTTCAAAGCTTATAATATTTCGTGTAAGTTCTTTGATGTGAGATACTGAAATTATTCTATTGCCTATTACAGTGGAAAAAGGACGATATCTTGTCTAGATTCTTGCGAGTGACTGAAACTGATCCCAAGTACTTGCGGGATATAATATTGAACTTTATAATTGCTGGAAAAGATACGACAGCAACCACACTCTCGTGGTTTATATATATGCTTTGCAAGCACCCAGAGGTGCAGGGGAAGATTGCTCAAGAAACCAAAGGTTCAACAGATGAGCAGCAGATAACAGATGTTGCGGAATTCGCAGCCAGATTGAGTGATGATTCAATGGAGAACATGCACTATCTTCATGCAGCACTAACCGAGACTCTTCGACTTTATCCTGCAGTTCCAGTGGTAATGAAAGTTCTCTTGCTATGCTTCCTTTTGGCATCTAAACTTACAATTCTTTGCCGTTTTTCCATGATGTATTTGGAACATTTTATCTCACTGATAGATTTTAGTTCAAGCCCCTGATGCAAGAATTCACTTGCTCTAAAAGAGAAGACATTTACAGTTTCTTTGTCCTTCATAATTCTTTTATTTCAAGCTTCGACTAGCTTACAACTTGCCCAGAATTTTAGATCAAAAGGATTCCACATTGATTAGAGTCCAGAAAGATGATGATTTGATTTCCTTGGTTGTGACTGTAGGATGGGAAGATATGCCTATCAGATGACACACTGCCAGATGGTTTTTCAGTAAAGAAAGGTGACATGGTGGCATACCAACCATATGCAATGGGAAGAATGAAGTTCATTTGGGGTGAAAATGCTGAAGAGTTTATACCAGAGAGATGGCTTGATGACAATGGTTGCTTTCAGCCACAGAGCCCATTCAAATTTACAGCCTTCCAGGTTTGCATTTTGATATGGGACAAATCCCTTTAACATTCCGCACATTCAACATTCCTAAGCAGCAATTCAAGTTTGTCTGTCTGTTTACTGAAGAATATCGCACATTTTTCCTTGCATACTTGGTTGTTGAAGAAATTGAAACTTTGTTAAAGTCATATTCATCGTGAACTAAATGCTTTACAACATACTTGGTTGTTGAAGAAATTGAAGCTTAATATCTTGTTCATCAACAGGCTGGCCCGCGAATCTGTTTGGGGAAAGAATTTGCTTACAGACAAATGAAGATCTTTGCAGCTGTTTTATTGAGATTCTTTTCCTTCAAGCTGAGTGATGAAGTACAGGATGTGAATTACAGGACAATGATTAATCTTCACATTGACGGGGAACTTAATGTCCTTGCATCCCACAGATAAAGATTGCTTAGAATGCTGCGTTTAAATCAGACTCGTTTGCTGATCTCACCAAGCATTTTCTCCTCCATCACCTCAAAAAGTGAACGTGTGTCCGGTGAAATGGGTGTGTAGAATTAGGAGGAAATGTAACTTCTGCTTGTTTATGTGAAATAACTTTTATCTGCGGTAAATACATTTCTTACATTACTTTTGTTGACCCAGCACAACGAAAGACATGTCTAACAGGGAGAAAAAGGCTTCTTGTTTTCATCATAACTTATCAGCATACTACATATTCGGATGCAGAAATACCTTACACTCTGAATGCTACGGCCAAAATGGCTTTCATTTTCCTTGCAAATGTTTTCTACTCATACAACAACCACCGGGAAGGTAGCAATGCCTCAAAAAAAAATAAAATAAAATAAAATAAAGAAGATGAAACTCCAGATGGAGGTCCTGACATGTAAAAATTGCTTCTTCCAACCTTTGTGTGTGAGAGAACAGCAATTGTAGTAAGTTGGAAGGAACGCCATGCAGTCAGCAAGAAAAGAATTATGAGAGTTATGAGTCTTGTGACATGATTGCAGTTGGAGGAAGTGCAACTCCTGGCCTTGATACCCATCCTTTCCGATTCCTGTAGGCTTCGATTGCCTGTAAACGCAGTCTTTCTTGTGATGCGCCTTGAACAGTCTTGAATGCCTTATAACATGCAACAAAACGTTAGCACTTGGTGCAACATTTTAAGTGAAGGTATTATGTGCAGGTATAGCTAAGACACTACTTCGACTGCAACTAGATTAAACGTTCTTATCTGAAAAGAGACATCGACTTGCTAAAGTACCTTAGGAACTGCAACAAGCTTTGGCGGAGCTTCAACAACTTCTCCAAATTTCACATTATCACGGGCTTGGAAGTCTTCGTTCTCCACGTCCTTTGTCTTTTTGCGTTTCTTTTTCATTTCTTCCAATCGCCTGCAAGTAGCAAGGTACCTCATTACTCTTCATACATAGAAAGGAGTCTTAAACCACACAACAACTGTCAAAGCCAAGCTTGCGGTCACATAGGAGATGGGTAAACAGAAGCCACTTTACCCAGAGGAAGAAGAAAAGACACGTAAAAAGACGGAAAAGACAGGGTCAGAGGTCATGTTCCGATCAGTATTTTAACACACTTAGGAGGGACAGATTCTGAAGCTGAAACGAGTACAGAGAAGGTTAAAACGTGAGCTATTTGCAACTTACTGTTTCCTACGCTCTTTCCTTTTGGATCCAGTACCTCCCAATTCATCCAATTGTTCAAACCTTAGGTCACTGATAAGTTTTCTTTTTCTCTTCTTCCTTTTCTTTTCATGCATGCTGCTTTCAGCATGCTCCTCATCGTAATCATCAGATAGTTTTACCGTTGAGTTTTCATCCTCTTTTGTTGTCCTGTCAATTTTGGATCCCTCTTTACCCTCTGAATGACTCCTCTGCAAATATTGCAACCACAAGAGGATAAAGTTTAGTTTAAGAAACAAATATACTATATCAACTCATTGATAGACATCAAAATATCACAGTATCCAAATGGATGAGAAGGGTAGGTATCTTCATAAGTATAGGAAACTAGTTCAATCTACGAAAAGGAAAAACTACAACTTTTCCTCGGGGGGATTGTAGAAAAATACCGACACACTAAAATTTGAAGATTGATTACTTACTATACAAATCATGCAAGCATGAATTAACTTATAGACATAATTTAGGACAATATTGTGGATCATTTTCTGTTTCCTCTTGCAATTAAAACCAACAAAAGACATAAGCTCAGAGCATGTAATGAATTATCCATCATATGTGCTCAAACAGGACAAACATTGGTCATTCTTTCCGTGCGTTAACCAGCTAAACATACTACAAATTAAATTACGCCTGAAAGAATTCTGAATTTGAAAATTATGCAAAACTAAAATCCAATACTTAGCAGTTTGCACCAATTAATATCAGTTGATAAGGAATTCTATATCTTCCAAAAAAGAAAGGGGGGGAAAAAATAAGCCGCAAAAATCACCTTGTCAACTCTGCCTCTGTCTACTCTATTCTTATCTGCACCGTTAGTTGATCCCTTCCTACCATCTGCAACAACATCCACATCGAAAAAATTAAATGCTATAGAGGAAACATAACTAATCAAAAGAAATTACGATGAAATTAAAACAAACCTAATCCGGTGAAAGACATGAGTTTACGGAGTTTAGAGGGGACGGCGTCGAGAGCGGAGCGGTCCGGCGGTGGTGGAAGTCCAGTCTGACCTCCATGGGCTGCCTTGTAATTCTTTTCTCTTCTCTTTCGTCCCTTTCCACCCATTTCTGTAAATTCCTCCAAAACCTTTACTTAAAGCCTAGCAATGGTAACTTGTACCTGGATTTGTGAAAAATAAAATTCCAGTTGTTGACTTGTTGTACATTTTTTTGCTTTTAGAAGGGTCGTTGTATAATTTTCTGTTTTGAAAGGGTTGTATTATAATTAAGTTGTTCAATCTATAATAATAATAATAATAATAATAATAATAATAATAATAATAATAATAATAATAATAATAACCCCATTATAACGAAAACCACATTTTTACTAAAATTCCAAGCGGCATTCTTTGCTTAAAAATCTCCCCAGAGTCAAACACAATAAGAAAAAAAAATGAGAAAAATCTGTCGTGTACCAAAACGAAAAAAAAAATGAACCAAAAAAATAAAATAAATTAATCCTAATTCTAGATTCCTAATTTTTATTTAATATTCAACTTTTTAAGTATTTCTTTGAAAAAATCTTGCCACCGCAGGTATGTATTTTTTTTGTTTTTTTATTAAATATATATTCATCAAATTTGAAAAAAAAATATTAAAAAAAAAGCGGAGGCCACGCTCTTACTGCGCAGCATCGCGTGGCCACGGGCAACCTGATGGTGACACGCGCAGAGAGGGTGAGCGGCCAATCGGCTGCTCGCCTGGTTAACGCGGGCAACCCATTGGCCGTGCGCCCTCTGTGCGCAGGTTACAGTCAGGCTGCCTACGGTTGATTGGCGCGAATACAAATTAATTGAATATTTTTTTTGGTTAAGGTAAAGTTAATTTAGGCCAAGTTAAATTTTAATTTATTTAGATAAAGTTAATTTTTTTTTAATTAATTTAGTTTGTTTAATGTTATCTAATTATTAGTTAGTAAGTAAAATATACTACTACAAAATTATACAAGTTAATTATAATATTATTGAGTTTAACAATAATTCTGCTAATGTCAGTTTCATTATTTTTTTAATTTAAAACTTATGAAATGTTAAAACGATGAGTCTTTTATTAACAATAATGAAAAAGGGCAAAATAATCATAAAATGGCTCCTCTAAGGATTTAATAGGCTACATTTAGTCCCTCACTTTTTTAATTTTCTCTTTGAGGAAAGTCGCCTAATGGTCCTCTAACATGTTTCTTTAAAAAAAAAAATGACTTGAATAGAATCATTGTGGCTATTGGTACTTAGTTTTTAAGAAGTATTTCGAAATATGATTGTATAAATATTTACTAAAAATAATATCGTCACCCTAAAATCGTTGTACAACAATATTTTTTTCAATTCTAACACAATAATTTAAACTTTTATTAATTTTATTTTGAAAATACATAAAAATTAATTCATAAATTCTATTAAAAAATTCATAAATAATTTCGTATCCGTGCTAATGTACGGGTCAAGAACCTAGTTTTTTCCTTTATAGCACATAACAGTAATTGATTCTCAAGGAAATTCAGGGTGTTATTATTATTATTATTATTATTCTTTTTTTCCTTTTCCAGAAGAGGATATAAAACTGCCTGCACACTGTGCTCTAATTGTGATTGCTTTATTAAATTAGTATGCACTTCTATTTAAAAAAGAAAAGATAATTAAAGAGGATAGACGAAACCGTTTGAAATTCTCCATTTAATATTTGTAAATTACTGATTTTCCCAAAATTAGTTTTGATTTTAATTTTTAGTTATTGATTTTCATTTTTATCCAAAATAGACAATAATCATACAATTCACAAACTAGCATTGCCAACTTTTTTTTATTATTTTTTCTTTTTGGGACAAGGGAACACAATGTTATTAAACAGTTATAAGTTTTACCAAATGCTTTTTCATAAAATAAAATAAAAAAAGTTTTACCAAATGCACTGAAACAGCAGTTGAAGCACTCTGCATTCACCGTAAATTTCACGCTAGGGAAAATGTTTACACTGAACAAAGATTATCGTACTTATCAGAATTTTATAAAAAAATAAAAAATAAAAAATAAAACAAGTGTGGTCGAAGGATTACTTGAGTTTTGATTCAGTAATGTTAGAGTTCATTGGTGCCTTTTGATGTATAAGCACTTGATTTCCAGCCAAAAAGGAGTTACCATTATCAATATACAGCTCAAGGGCTGTGTCACCTGAGCCTCAAAATGTGACAAAACTTGCAACTCATAAGAGTCAAAAAACTTCTGCTAAACAGCCCTGAAATTAACTCTACCGTTCATATTCACATCCCCTGCTATACATCTACACTCAATCCACTCGTTAAAAATATATATATATATATATATATATATATATATATATATATGGTACACACTCACGAAGGCAGCGGATGACAATTTGCAACCAAGATCTCTGTCGATATGTACTGATTGCAGGCCAAGGTATGCCGTGTCATCAAATTCTGCTGAATGCAGGAAACAGTGATTGCTTCGACAAATGCACCGAACATATGCCTAGCAATGCCATCTTGTTTCAATGAATCAAAAGTAACACACAAACTGATTTCATTTTATCAGAGGGCTTAACCCATCACCTTCCCATCCCAGCTTGAGCATCTGATCCACCACCTTCAAACTCAACTGCAAAACAGAAACCCTCTCATATAAGAGATTGTACTTAACCGGGAAGGAAAACAGAAGTTAAAGAGTCTCTGTACGCTACTTATGAGGTCTTTAGTTTACAGAGAACATCTTTTCTTAGAGACTACTATATTGGAGACATTCATTAACCCTTGAAATTTCCTCCACTAATATGATGTGAAGCCCATTCTCCTTCTCCAGCCAACTACTCCAGGATCATTATCAACCATTCAGTGATTTAGAAGGCATTATAGTTTCAAATGAATTGCATGATTTGGAGATGTGGTACTAATGAGAAGCGGTTCAATTATCCTAAATAGTGAATCAAAGTTTCACTCCACTGGAAATTGATGGTCAGAATTGACATATTACTTCAAAGACAAGTCAGGATATGGGGTACCACTTCGGGATTGAAGACAGCTGAAGAGACTAGGTCCAAAAAACACTCGTGTAAAAACATACAGAAAGAAATCAAGTTCAGGAGAAAAATATTCATATCCTGAGCAGATAAAACTAGTCTTCCACTCAACTACATAATATTTAAAAGCACGAGAGGTAGCAAGCAAAAAGAAGAAAGAGAGTTCATCTTCAACTCACAGCAGGATCAGTAAAAATGGTCAGTTGTCTGTCAGCTGTTGACACAATAAGATTGGTGTTATCCTTGTTCAGGGCCAGAGATGTAATCTCTTGCCCCTCTCCCAATTTTATGTGATGGAATATCTGCAAGCAGAAACAGACTAGTTAGCACAGAGAATGTAAAGTATGGGACAAATGGCTTTTAGCAATAAACAGCTTGCAATGGCAGGCTACATAAATGAAGGGAATATTTTTGCTAATGTAACCAAAAATAAATGATGCAGAATGTTGAACATACGCATGCTGTACATAGATGCGTCCATTTAAAACTATCAATCTGTCCACGGACAAATAGTGGATTGAGGGACATGGTCCAGATCTAATTTCAAACAAAAACAAAAATTCTAACCTTTAATGAGCGCATATCAAAGAAACAAATTGACGGTAATGGGACACTCAATCTGCTTTCTTCGTTTGATTTGGTATCAAGAATATCATTTCCTGTCTTATTCTTCAAATTTCGACTGTTGTCAAAACTTGGTTCATTTTCCAAAGAACGGTTTAGCCCAACCAAAGCACTAAGTCCATCCATAGACACCTCAATACAACTAACGGATGAGGAAGGAGGTAGGTATGATCTTGCAATAAAAGTTCCATTGAGAGAAAAGGTGCTTAGGTTATTAAATTGTTTGTTCCATGTCAGTATGATGCCATCAGAAGATAGGCAGACTGCATGAGCTTCAATGCCAGCCAGCCTTCGGATTAACCTGCCCCTTCTAATTGAATGCAGAAGGATATCAGAAGACTTGGAGCAGGATGCAACAATTCCAAGATCTGAACTGACGGAGCAGCATACTATCTCCCCAAGATGACCTCGCAAAACATGCAAAGGACCCTCAACTCGGTGATGCCTTTTTTCAGTAGAAGCATTAGCGGTAGTACTGCTGGTGGTGGACCTTGGCGTGCCCGGGGCATTGGATGGTTCAACTGCATTACTGGAACGAGACATGGATACTGGATGCAATCTCCAGAGCAAAACTGTTGCATCCTGAGATCCCGTCACAAGATAAGTGCTATCGGGGGACAAAGCCACGCAAGTCACAGGAGCACAATGTCCTCTTGCTATTTCCAAGGTTTTGGCTCCATCAACACATATCAATCTGACACTGTTATCTACATGGCCACCTACATAAAAATTCCAAATATTCAAGTTAGATAAGATGACGTTGAAGGAAAATACAGAGACTACAACCAACTCTGTAGAGCAAAATCAACATTAAGATTTAGATCTATATTAGCCACATGAAAAACGAAAGGCGCTTTGAAATAGTTAATGGAATTGCTAGTGTATCCTGAGGTACATGCATTTTAAACCAGTTTTGATGATCTCTCATTTTTAATCAAACAACTGGAACTAAAAAGAAAAGAATTGGAAGAACGAATCAGTAACCAATCTGTAGCTTCTGCAAAAGAATAATTCTCCTTTTTTTTTCTTTCAAAGAAAAGTTATCTTGATGTCAGAATATTGTTCAGATTGAAATTAATTATAAAGGTAAAAATAGTAGTCACAAAAACACTATACCAGTGACAATTTCTTTGTTGCATGTGATGGCAACTATAGCTGAGCTTCTGATTCCAGAAGCTGCATAAGCCAGTGCTTGGGGAAAGTGAGAGTCCTCCGATGTAGAGTTTGTTGGCCCTTTAAACATGCGCATAAATGTTCCTCCAGCAGAGCTAGTGCTGGGCTTTCCATGCTGAAATAGGAATGGAGTTCCCTGGCCATCAGGGGTATTTGGCTGCCATTTATGCTCCGCTATATGGGCAGCAGGGGCATGTATATCAACAATCACAACAGAATCTGAAGATGCAAACATGGCAGCAGCAGGAATATTGCAGCGTTCAGGATGGGGAACAGCATAATGTTTAATTTCCTTGGGATTCCGGAAGATTGTCTGTCATGCACAAGTGAATTGAAACATGTCAAAACTCACAAGTGAAACGCAAAACACAGCAGTCGACTTGTCAAAAAGACTACCATACCCAAAAGATGATAACATGCTTGGACTTTCATGATTACAAGGACAGTTACCAAATAAACAAAGATTTATTAAATAATACTGTATTTCTTAGCATAAAAGATTGCTAAAAAACTGGAGTGAGTCTTAAATTTCTTAAATTTACACCGATTTATATCAGTCCCTCATACAATTAATTAGAGCTGTTTAAATTTCATCCTAATATCAAAAAGATTTATTAGGACTCAAATATTACTAATCCGAAAATAACAAAATCCGAAATTTAGGATACTTGATAAGTTATCTAATGGCATTGCAGTTTCAAGAAAATGGAAGTGGTAACAGAAAAACATCATTTCAGTCCATTAATTTGTCATTTTAATTTCCAAATTTTAGCAAAAACTAGTCAAATCATAACTTCATCATGACTTCATATCTGTTTCCCCTGCACTGACGGTGGAAATTTGGTAGTGTGTACAGCAATGACAATCCCATTAAGGAAGCAAATGCAATTTGAGCAAAACCTCTGGTGTTGGTTAGAGAATGAATTATTTAAACTTGTATATCAGGACAACAAAAGAGATCACTGTATCAAAGTAAGGTAGACGCAGGTCAACTTCCAAATTTGAAAAAAATGGAACTAAATGATCAGGAGGTTGGATCCAAGTTGCAAGCATTTAGATAAACCACTTCTCGGAGCAACTAATGCACGCAACCGTGACACGGTTAAAAATTAAGTCATGACCCCAAAAAAATCAAAGTTTTTACTCATGGTGATCTTGAAACTCACCTGTAAATGAAGAACTTCTTGCAGTGGCATTCTCTTTATGTGAGGGATTGTTAAAAGTTGGGATGGTGTTTGTCCAAAATACGCAATTTGATCTTGTGTGGAACGTTGTTGCACCTGTTAAAGAACGAAGACTTTAGACTCTCCTTTGAGTGGTAAAAATACCAGAAAACACACAGGGAGTGATATTGGCTTACTGGATCTGTTATTTTGTCAATGTCCACAGTGCCCTCATAGGTAATGTAGAAGAAAACATTATTAGCCTGAATAGCCTCTTTTCCCCGTTGCTTATACCTGAAGATTCCAAATATTTAGAAGGTATCGTTACTAACTCTTTCTTCTAGCACAAAACAGGGAAAAAGAAATAGACAGAGAAAAGACATGAAAGACCCCAGTGCGCTCTGAATATGAAGTGTTCACTTACCCAAATATGAGATCAATCCACTCATGTAAGTGAGCTGAAACATGCTCACTCTCAAGAGCCATTCTGTGCTTTTGAATGAAGTCAACCGGGTTTTTGGCCCAAGGAGGAAGCTTGACGGATTCTGAAATAAGAAAGTAGTGAGATGTATGTGGAGAATGAGGCAATCGCCCCCTGGTTGTTTAAATTAACTCGCTAAAATGGCCAAATTACCAAGTTTCTCGCCTAATTGCGTTGTGCCGAAGTCAATAGAGTTATCATTTGTCATAACCTCTGGAAGATAAAACAGCTCCGGAACCTGGAAAACAATATTTCAGACTTGTCTCTATAAGCAAATTAATAAAAAGTCAGAAAAGATGATCAAACACTTAGTGAAAACTCAAGTAGAACTAAAATCAGCATACCAATTCCTTGACATCACTCATGTCCTCTAGCACTCCATTCCAAGTTGCTGCAACATCAGAAAACATCCTGTCTGCATGATCGAATTTCCCTCCTTGCAGTTGAATGGATAGGGTAGTAAAGGGTTCTACGCGAACGAGATAATACAATACCTATTAAATGTCATGAGCTAGACATGAGTAAGAATTACTATCCAACTCTGACCAGAGGTAATACATTACAAGGGAGATAACAATATGTAGGGAATTGTAAAAGCCTGTTATAACAGAAGAACGTAGAGCAACGGAAGCAGTAACTTTGCTAAGTTAGTTGCAAACAAAGAGGTTCAAGTAGGATCCATCGAACAAGTATACTAAAGCAGTTCTCTAACAATTATTACCATGAGGTTCAGTAAGGAGTGATCCAAGTCGAGATACATAATATATTATTGTCAGCGGATGCATTTTGGCCATTGCAAATGGAGCCGGAAGAGTCACAATTGACAATTCATTTATCTTTGTGCTAATATGAAATAAGGCTCAATTAAATTCCTGTACTTCTTAATTTTAATGAAGTTGCTGTAAATCAACAAATCAAACGCACCGATTCATCTTGGGTCGTACTTAAACAGCCTCTCCGTATTTAATACAAGGGGTAAGGCTGTGTGCATCTTGACCCCCCAGACTCCACGGAGTCGAGAAGTACTGGGCATATTTATGTTTATGTTGTTATATTCTCCGGGTATCAGATAGTGGAAGACAGACATTAAGCAATTCAACAAGAGTAGTTCGGTGAAGCAGTTACAAAAATAACTCATCCAAAGTGAATGTCATGAGCTTGTCACAAGGGAAAACATCATAAAATGAAGCCTACCGTTCCAGCACTCGAATAGTGTGAACCATAGTGGAATTTTGGGATAATTGGATCATCAAAACTGGAGTACCTCTCTTGAAACTTTTTTAAACGGTCAGCGCTTAGCGCACCAACTGGCTGCAAGGACAGAACAGATTATACTTTAGTTGAAGGAACAAAGCACATAATTTTTGGAGCAAAAGATAAATAGTTAACCTTTGAAAGGTCTCGATAAGAAGAAGGGCTGGTGAGATCTAAAGTGCTTGAACTGTAGTCTGAGAGAATCCAAGGGAAAACTGGATACTGCACAAGGGGAAATAAATTAATGGTAGAAATGACAGAATCACAGAATCTCCACCAACACATGACATAAAGAAGTTTTACCTGTGTAATATCATTATAACTGCGACCTGCCAGCGTGTTAAGCTGCATGAGATATTCAAAATTGCTGATCTGCAGAGGACATCAGATATAGTGAGTTTTGCCACCGTCAAGCAAGAAGTAGAGAATGATAACCAGGACCTAATGCTTGGTTAGCTAAAGTCTATGTATTCTTCTAACTAACCTCCCACCTAGCCCAGCGCTCCATAAGTTGGGTTCTCTTCAAAAGTTGTTCAGGTCTCTGCAGATTAAACGATATTGTCAGTGATTCTATAGACGAAATTTGGCCTTATTCTATTTTCAAATCACATGTGAGCTTGCACCAGAATATACATCTCTGTGCATTAAAACAACAAAGGGCTCATCTCCATTCAGAACAATCATTTCAGAGCAAGAAAACAACACTAGTTGCCCTACCCAGGGGCAGCAGTGGCTGCAAATATAAAATGGCATAAAATCAATAAACAAGATAAGATGACCTGAGTTGCAAGGTAAATATTGTTCAAATGAGGAGGACGAGCTTGAACAATGGCTCGATATGCATTCCGCCTTCCTTCTGTTGTCTGATACAATGAATGATTTATAAGACTAGAAACTGCAAACTGTCATAAGAAATAAGTTGCAAATATTTTAGAATTAGTTACCCCAAAGTCAAAGAAGAAGTTTGATCGATCAACCATGAACAGCTCCAGCGCACTTCTCCTTAGAAGATATCTATAATGGGAATGAAATCACAAGTGAGACCTTGGTAGAGTAAAGTGCATAAAATCACTCCCCTATCCTCAGAATACAAAATGGAAACAAGCTTCCAGGAGGAAAGCAAGTATTGCAGTTCATTACGTAGGAACAGTGCATGGAAAGGATTAGCATGTTCATAAATTCTGAATGCCATCAGCCCAGAGCAACAAATGCTTAAGTCAAAAATTTGTTACATATTTTCTGGACAAAACTCAACAAGAAAAAAGTGCAAGGTTAATTGGTTCGATATTCAGAAGAAAACACCATTGATGATTGCGTAAAAGTATTATGAGACTCATTCAGTTCAAGACCTAAAGAGCTGAGATCATAAACAAAGAGAAGGTACAAACGTCAGGCTTATTTTTGGAAGATTTAAAACCACTAATCCTTCACCAAGAAAAAGTTAGAAAGAAAGTAAGAACAAGGCCCCTGAGCAAGCATAACATAGAAAAAGATTCTGCAAGAAGAGAAGTACCCCAAACTTTCCATTTTAAATTTTGCATTGAGCAGGAAATAACAAACAGCATTAAGCAGACAGATAAACACGCCTGGAAGAAAGGAAGAAAGGAAGAAAAGAGATGGAACAGGATCCTCTAAAAGGCCTCATGAATATGGACAGAGGCATAGAAGAAAGAGGGTAAGATCTACTTTACTATTTCAGAGGAAGAAGAGATTACTCGAAATGGAAAACCTGCATAGTTATACTTATAGAAGGGGGGAAAAATAATCAGTGCTGCTTTGACAGGATCTTTGACTGACAAAGTTATGCTAGACAAAAACATGAAGGGAAAAGTAAGTCGACATAATCCATCATCAATCAAAAAGCTGATTGGCTACACTCTATATTAAAATATTTGGTGCAGCATTTGTAGAGCAAATATAAAGTAACCTTCTGCTATATATTTGGTGTAGGGAAGATGTCAACCAGCTCCGATCCTTCTCGTCAACTTTTGTTTCATTTCTGCAGTCCAACCCATCCCCAAAAGAATTACTCTCATTATTATTATCAATAATGAAGTTGATTCTTCTCGTTGTTATCTGACAAGAGAACAAATTTCTACAATCAGACTTTGGAATTAAGAAGATACATATATGAGAAACTAGCTAGGATACATTATGAGAAACTATCAACCACAACACACCCAAAGACCACCCAACAACATTAAAGTGCATGTACAAATCTAGTATAGTTTTTTTCCCCGGAACAATGCCATCATATTTTTTAATGCGATGAACTAAAATTAATACTTCAAGTTATCCACATTATAAGGGATTCAAGAGATCTCTCGTGGATTAAAGAAGACTTGCTAAGGGAAAGCTAGGAGAAAAAGATTCTCCATTTCCTAGACGAGTGTTTTGTGAAAGTATGAACATTCAACAGAGACCAAGAATCATAGACGAAGATTTCACACCAAGCGAAATACTCCATAACTATTTACTCCTAACAGACAAATTATTAGCTTGGTCACTTGGCCAAACTAGGAAGATAGGTGACATGAGGTAAGCATACAAAGTAAAACTCGAAATTGTAGAAAGATATTTGCATAGTCCAAACTACAATTTAATTGTAGAAAGATATTTACATAGTCCAAACTACAATTTAATGCATTAATCAGTCAGGAACTTCATACTGAATGAATGAATTCAGCTCACAAGAGTAATGCTTTTCTTGATTATAATCGCATGACTTCAGTTGATCAGTCTTACATCATTATCACCGTTGCGATCATGCATCTAGAAAATAATCCACACAGTTTTGTGCTGAAGTTCTGATAGTAAGTAAGATAATGTGAAGCAAAACTTACTTGAAAAGTCCCTCTTAAAATTTTTAATGGCCGGATCATTGATGAAGGAAGCTCAAGGATAATCCTCTCATCTTGTTCACTAGGAACATAACCAGGAGCTACAGCTGCAGTATTTTGCGCCAAGTCTTGGTCACTCGAAACAGGGGTGTCTCCAGACTTTGCCGGCGTGCTCAAAGGCTGCTCAGCGGTTTCACTAATTCTCGCCTGAATCTCCCCATTTTGTTCCGTTTGAGTCTCCCCACCTCCTGGATTAGCACTATCTTCTTGGTCATCCTCATCATTAATTATTTCCATTGATATTGCCTCAGCAGCCAAAATAGAGGCCTTCGAAGGACTAATGACATTATCTTTATCTAGCTTCAGATCCGAAGGATCTTCGTAGTTTGCCGCAGCACCAAAATGATCTGAGCCCCGGTAGTTCCTTCTCAAAAATCTTCGCATTCTTGAAGAACTTTCCACAAAGTCCAGCTTCCAGAAGACCTGAAAATTAGATATGTCCGTTAAAACTACAAATGAAATATAGAAAAAAAATTACCCAAAAACATAAAAAAAAAACATAAAAAATGAAGATACTGATAAGAAACTTAATTTCAGAAACATACACGCTGAGGATTGCTTAAACGATGACCAAATGGGCCAAAAAGGCATTTAGACTCTATCAAATAATGTATCAGCTTCCGCCATTCCCGTATTCCTGTATAAAGTCTATGGCGAGCAATAACTTCAACTTGCATGCGCCTCTCAACCTGAAAGGATAAGTGCATAAGATTTACTTTTTTATTACTCTGAAAGATTAGCAACTATATGCAATTAACAGAAGTAGATTTAAACCTCCAATCTTTGCATGTTTCTTGCTAATGCTAGACTTCCAACAAGGACGGCGATATATTTGTATGACAGAGCATTAAAATCTTTTCCATATACTGCTTTAGTATCAACGGATTGCAAGCATTCCAACCATGCAGTTCCCATTGCTTCAGAAACATTCCATCTCTTCACTCGGTCCATGTCACTCTTGCTCCGCCGCTGCGCCGAGGTAGCCATTGCCACAGCACTAAGACCTCTTCCAGAACCAATTTTAGCATTGCGTTCAAGATCTCTGGCAGCTGCCAGGGCAGCTGCTTTTGCAGCAGCCTTATCTCTTGGAACTGCAGGAGATTTACTGGGTGCCTCCAAAGGTTTTTGAAAGCTTGAGAAGGTTTGAAGCCTGGCAGTTTTACGTTCAAGAAGCGAAGAATCACGCTTGAGATGAGATGTTGTTGCAGGTGCACTTGTTTCACCTCCACCAGCCCCAGCAGCAATCATGGCTAAACCCATCGCGGCTGGTGGTGATGCAAATGCTGCAGCCCAGCTTGGAGAAATCATGGCAAGAGCAGCCTAGAAATTTCAAGGTACTATTGACATTAAAGACAAAGTGAAGTATACAACCATACTAGTAAAGTAACTTTTACACAAATATGCACAATCAGAAGAAATTAGCACATTGGGTTTAGTTAAGCAACCTCAATGGGTAAAGTATCAGCCGCCAATGCACGGTCCTCAAGAACAAGAGGATTCAAACCATCTGCAGTCGAAAGTTCATAAATGCCTGCCAAAAGGGGTCGCCACCTTCTTAAAACAGCCACAAATGGCGGCAAAATTGCTTCCAGATAGTGCTTACGTAGAGGAACTCTATCCCTGCTGACAGCATGCCATACCTGTGACATCAAAATTTCACCAAAATAGTCAACTATGGACACATGCTTCTCTTACATACAATAGGAAAATTGCTGAAGAACAAGTTACAATTGAAAAGGAATTATCAGTTTTCCACTATAAAATGGAACCCGTGTATCCTTGAAGATAAAAATCAAGGCAGACAAAACTTGTAAACTTTCACCAGACTAAACACAGAGAAGCACAAGGAAATCAATACATCAAATGAACCCATGCACCCAGGGTCGTACTTAAACAGACTCTCTGTACTGAAATACAGTGATAAGGCTGCGTACATCTTGACCCCAACGTAGTTGGGAATATACAGGGTATCTTGTTGTTGTAAAGAAACCGAAAACAGGTTTTCATGAAATCATAAAAACAACAGTTAATATCTAAAAACGCAGCATCCTTAAAGATCTCATCACTGAAACTTTACTTTAGATATCAAGATCAAAGCAAAATTATCAATTTTTGCCAAATGCTACGATAAACATATGAACATGTCTAGCTGACAATAACAAAACAACATTAACTAATCTGCGAGTGAAATGCAGCCTTTCTGTACATAAAGCTGACCTCAGAGTATAGAACACATGATGCCACCAGTACCCGCTGCCTCTTTGATTCAGAAACTGGCATGTTGAGGACCGGTGAAAGTACACTGTATAATGTTATAAAGTTACAAAGTTGGCATTATAATTACCATGTTACAAAGTTGTCAAAAGTCAATGACAAACTAGCCTGCTTGACATCTTTATCACATTTAAGCTAAGAAACATGATTGCATTGATAATACTACCACATGATATAACAGATAATTATAGCTATACCTCCAGAGCAGCGATGACCGTGGTTTTCTCAATGACATTCGAGCATTTACATCAAATGATAGAATATTCCCAGTTTGCCTGCGTTGGAATTCTGATGAGCCCTCCTCCACATCTACAAGCATATTATCCTTACCATCATCCTCTTCTCTTAAGGAAGCAAGCACCATCCGGAGCATGCATAAGAAGGGTTGATCACTATCTAATAACTGATAGAGGGCAGACATGCCTCCCATTCCAGTCCCAGATCCTCCTCCTATACCAAGCCCACCACCAAGTCCAGACTCATCCAATAACAAAGCTTGAAGCATGCAGACAGACTTTTTTATAAGAGGAAGTTCAACCCAGTTGCCATCAGCATCCTTCTCTAGTGCTGATCTCCAAGCTTCCCAACCACTCCCACCACCGCCAAATACAGTTGTTTTAGAAGACAGGCCAACACCATACCATAATCTACTCCTATACTTCCATCCTTCCGCTAAATCCATGACACAGCTTCCATATGACACGAAAGAACAAGAAACTGATTCATAAGGTTCAGCTGCCGCGGCAGCTGTAAGTCTTTCCATCACAGCAGCAGAAAGCTGTCCATTTGCATCAGCCATTGAAGCAAGAACCTGAGTAAGAAAAAAGACGTAACATATTCACTTTCTCACAAAATTAGCACTCTGTTGGAGTCAGATCATAAATTAGCAATTCTGAGTTTCACGACATCAGTGAGGTCCACAAGAAAGATGGCAGCTTGCAATAGAGAACCAAACAGAAAAGTAGGAAAGGAAAATTTCACAGTTTAGTTGAAATATAAAACAGGGCCTAAATTAGCAATTCTGAGTTTCACGACATCAGTGAGGTCCACAAGAAAAATGGCAACTTGCAAGATAGAGAACCAAACAGAAAAGTAAGAAAGGAAATTTTCACAGTTTAGTTGACATATAAAACAGGGCCTAAAAGCAATTCTGAGTTTCACGACATCAGTAACGTCCACAAGAAAAATGGCAGCTTGCAAGGAGAAAAAACAGAAAAGTAGGAAAGGAAATTTTCACAGTTAAGTTGACAAATAAAACAGGCCACAAAACTCCAAACACTTGTTCGCTCTCATGCAGAAAAATAAGCAGGATGCTTTGGGGCATACGTCTAGAGGAAGTCCTGCAGAATCACTAGATGAAGATCTATTCTCCGGCACAGATTCTAGAGGCTCTCCAACCAAGGTCGAAGCACGACCACCAACAGGTAAAACAGTTGAAAGAGGAGAAGCAGAGACAATTGGAAAACGTGAAGTCGTGTAGAGTTTGCTTTGCAACCGCAAGTGATCTTCGACCAACATTAAAATTACTATAGCATTCTCCACCAAGGCTACAGAAAGTTGAGCAGCATTTTCAGCTTCCACCTTAGCTTCCTTAGGTGACAAGCCCTCGGCTGCTACCCCAGCGGCAGCGGCAGCAATGACTTGAGTCTGCTCAAACAGAAAAGCAAATTTAGAAGCTACAACAGTTAAGTTTAACTACTCCGTATGAGATTCAGAAATCAGAATTGACAACAAGGTAAGCATTGACAATATTAGCCAGATGAGAAAAGCCAATTATTGTTGATACTTAATAGAGGAAAGAAACAGAGTGGAAGTGCAGAAAGATAAAGACAGGAGGGAATCTGGAAATTTAAAATATGGGAGAAAAGGGAAAATAGATATCACTGCCAATCTGAAAAGAGCCTCTAGATTGATATATAATTTCTAGCCACAGAAAGAAGCCTCTGTCACTAAATAGCACAAATCTACCATCCAAAAAAAAAAAAAAAAAAAAGTATAAATCTCAAAACTCAAATGTGCTATTTTTTCGGGACAGAGGGAGTAACAAAAATAAAGTGAAATTCTTAATAAGCGCACTGGAGGGTATAACATGTAGTAAGAACATCAAACTTTTTGCTAAGTGAAAAGTTTCATCTTCTGTTAAACAGTTAAATGTGAAATATAAATGTAAAAGTTTCTGGGAAAGGAGTTAGAAACGAAGGCCAGAAAATAAAACCACAATGACAAGAGTGTCAATTTTCAAAAACAAAGGAGCAACTAGACTTCAGGAGACAACGTTACCTGATCCTGTAGTTCTCTTGCAGCAAAGTCTAGTAAGTCGCCCAAGAGCCTTCTCTTGAAAATTGGCAATATTTCCTCGCGTCTGTAATAATTCATAAATAGAAGGAAAGTATACAAGCTCAAAATCAACAGAAGACTTGTACTTTCTTAAATTTGATCAAAAGAAATTTAGGTAATTTTGCGGCCATTACATGCGGTAACTACATTATCAATTACAGAAACTGCAATAATGTTACCAACAGCAAAAACTAAACCACTATGTGAAAATGACTACAAAGATAGTATCTTGCCATCATGATCAATAAGAAAGATATGCTCTCATTTGGGTTTACACAAATCATTTCTTTTACAGCCCATTTGTGCAAATGAGTGGAGTTTCTTCTTCTCCAACAGAGTATGGAAGAAAAAGCTGATCCACAACACCAGTAAGGATAAACTAAGCCATTCTTGTTGTATTCCATCCAAAGAAGGAGTTTGCCCAACCAAATTCACATTCGTCCTCCCAAATAAACTTCCACAAAATTATAATATCAATGCCGCACAACATAGGAATTAGAAGTTATTTGGGAGCTTTAGAAACATCAAAAAGCAACAAAGTAACAGAGATCTTTGGAAAATGTACCATTACTTTGAATAAATTATCAGACCAGTACCAGGTCAGTTATAAATGATTGTAGGCTTCTACCAACCCCAGGGCAAAATAGACCAGGTTTAGAACAAAAGAAATTAAGTAAACAATGTGGTAAGGAAATTCATAAACGGACGCATAACTAGTCACGGTGAAATCAAGAAAAGGTACTCACTCAACAACTCTTATCTATGTCTTTATCAAGGACAAAGATCAATCCACCCTTTTATCTCATCCTATGAAGCTTTTCTTAGCAACAGTGAAGATAATTGCATACACTATGAGCTGTACAAGTAAATAGGCTGTAATACCTTATCCTTTGGTCCCCTGTGCTAGAACCACCCACCATTGAGAGCCATTCTGCGCAGTGAATTGTAGCTTCAATATCCTGTCAAGGTGAAGTATTAGAAGTCAACCCATGTAACTTGAAAGAAATTCAAAAAGAAAAAAGAAAAATAGAAGTCACAGAAGAGCAACTATAAACGAAAAGCAATTCCCAAAATTAAGAAGTTAAGTCCAGTAATCAATCCCAAATCCTAACAAGAAAATCCATTGTTCAAATTATCAGCATAAACCATGCGAGCGACGTAAAAGAATCTGCATTCACCTATGAACTTGTTAACAGAAAACCTCAATATTTTCTTTTCAGAATTCTCTTCAGGTTTTGAGCCTATAACTAGATAAATCAAGGGAATAATACCAGACCAAAAAACTCAAAGAAAAGGTTTAGCCAAAGATTTTCACAATAAGGTTACAACATTTACATTTCTACACATAAAAGAATCCACATCAGGATCTCAACTACACAAATCTTCATCTTATGAAGAACCGAGTTAAAAATATTTTCTAGAAGCTCATCCAGAAGACCTCCAAAGAGTTTTCTACTTTACATATGTCCCCCATAAATTTGATAAGCTTACAATCTCATTTCAGCAAAACAGACAGCCCCCTTCAATTTGCCTTTTGTTTGTCATGAACAAACTTCCAAAAAAGTTATCCTTAAAGTGGGCATCTTCATTTTAGAAGGCATGGTTTGAAAAGATGGAAGTACGAAATTGATATAGTAATAACCTGCCATCCATCTTTACGGCGCATTGAATGCTCTAATATAATTATCAGGAAGCTGTGTATCAGATCTTCCACATCTTTTAAAGTTGGTGAAGCTTCATTTTTAGTTGTTCCTGTCTGGATAATGCAAGTAAAAGTTAGAAAACAAACAGATAGAAGAAGCATTTTAGAAAACTGGAAGGAAAAAACCAGCACCATTTGAAGGTGTTCATACAAAGAATTTCTGAGGTTATGGTTTACCATGTCAATCAAAACAGCTGCAGTAAAATTAGGAAACAGCATTAAGAAAGCATTTATGAGAAACCATTACCTCATAATTTGAAATAAGTATCTCTAAAATCCACTCAGGCCATTCCTCCATGCCAATCAAAGTGCTTCGATTTTCTGCCTGACTGCAAGCTAAGATTAGGAGATCCTACACAGAGAGAGACCGGAAAGATGAGAAACAGAAGGATCAGCAAAATCAAGTTCGGATGTGAAATACAACTAATAAACACACCAGATCATTACAAAAAAAGGTAACTTTCAATATCCTTTCAGATGTTGCTTAACTGTGTTGCTATCCATTAGATATCCACGTCAAGAGTCTATTAGATATTTTATATCCTCATTTTGACGATGTTAAGTAAATAAAAAGTTAAAACTCCATCATTTTGGACATGGGTTCTCCTTGTGAATACTTTTCATCTAACAGATCAATCGAACAGTTATTTGAAGTCCCCAAATGGAGGAACCATGGCATATGTATGATAAATATATCACGGGCCGTCAAAGTATCTTCAGATTGCGGAACACATGTTTATCTAATACATTGAAGTCGAAAAATGAAGCATGGAACATGTATCGTAAATATGTCATGGGCCTTCAAGGCTTCACCTATCAACAGATTATCCTAAACCTACGTGACTTAACAATAACGTCGTGACCAACCCCCAAAAACAAAAGAGAAATTAGAAAAAAACATATGGCACAGTTGAAAAAAAAAAAAAAAGTAAATGCTACAGAAGACCAACAAGCATTGACAAATCAGAAGCAAGAGGATTCCAAACGAGTACCTGAAGTGCTCGACTTTGGAATGCCTTTGATGCGTATGGAAGTGAACGTAATAGAACCAACAGAAGCTGCATGTGCTCGAATCGGTGACCAGAATCATAAAAATTCAGCCCGTCATCTGAAGATGCATTTATCTGCAAAACCAAAAACTATATCAGCCACTATTCATAAACATTTTGCCTAAATAAATGAACACATTATAGGAAAACCCCTGCAAAACTAATAGTTGAAAATATAAAAGTTTTCAATTAGGAAACGAACAAATATATTGAACCCACCACCCCATGTTTGCTAAAATTATCAAATGAACCTTCCTATAACTGATAATAGCCTCTCGACTTGCCGGAATAAGAAGTCAACCATCAAAAACAAAAAGACTAAAACCAGCAACAAATCAATGTAAACACTTGTACAGGTTAGGTCTCATGTAAATGCTTTGGAAATGAGTTGCTGAAACATGTAATAGATACAAAGAAATGGGAACTTGTATAGAAACCGGATGTTTGTTAGAGATTAATGATAATCAACTGTTTACCCAAAATAATAATAATAAACCTACCCCTGTCCCAAAATCATTGTCCAGTTTGAGATTTCACTTTTAGTACAATTTGAACTAAAAATGAAAACCCAAACTGGACAATAATTATGGGACGAAGGGAGTAAATTAAATTATGAAACCATTAAATTAAGGGGGATTTAGGGTTTAGGGGAAGTAATTAGACTTCTGATCCTAAATGTCACAGTTCTAATGTTGGAATTTGATTAATGTTTTTCCCCTTCAATTTTCACCCTAATTATACATTCATCACTGTGAATTTGTGCCAATGTCTTTATTTTCTGCCGAATATCTGAACATTAGGTATTTTAATTCTACGGTTTAGTAGCCAAAAAGAACTAGAAGTAATCTCGGATTAAAAGTTTCAGAAAGCTTCACTGGATCTCAAAAGTTCAACAAAAAGAGTATTGGCAAACTTGGTAATTTTTATTATCCAAAATCTTGCCTCCTGTTGCCTAGCTTACATAGGAAATCCCAATAAAAGCAAGGATAATCATCAACAAATCTGGATTAAGCAACTCCCACATTATGTAGAGAGCAGAGACTTCTAACCCCCCAAAAAAAAAAAAAGTACATGCACATGCTAAGGGACATAGCTAGTGCATTGCAGGATGATGAACAACAAACTTCTGGAAAATAGTTTAACACATCCCCACTGTAAAGCACCTAGTGGAAGTGAGCTGACAATTAGTAATTCTAACACGCATAGAATCAATTCAGGGAGCAAAGCAACACTAAGGCATAGAAGGCACATTCTTTCCATGACAGTACCATCATTAGTTAGAAACAAGATTACAGGGTAAGAAGAACACCCCCAAAAAAAAAATAATAATAATAATATAAATAATAACCCTTAAACAGTATTGGTTTAACTGCACTACTACTGGAAAGACGAACAACTATAAGAGTGGCAACAATGGAGATTGTTGAGTATAAGATTAATCTCTTTTGATTATGATCCATTAAAAATTGTAGTACACACTACATAATCGAATTAGAAAGAAGGGAAGGATAATCCATCAAACACATAGAATTCGAGAACAGCGACATCTGCGATACAGAAGTTGCATCTCTCAAAGTTTCACTGCTCGGGGAAAAAGAAAAGGAGTTGCATCATGTGTAATGACTAACAAGATCATAAAATAAATAACATAAGCATATTATAGCTGTTACAACATTAACACAGATAATCAAGTTTGGACATCATTAAGTTAATTAAAATGACAAGTTGTCAACACCATGAACATTGTCATGCCACATAGTTCACCTAGAAACCAAAGTCTTTCACAATTTTCCTTAGCTGTAAATATAAGGGCAAAAGAAGAAAAATGCTCAACATAGCAAACCCTATTTCATTTTCCCCAGGTGCAGGAAGGTAAAAGAAAAACAAAACCGGGAGATTAGTATCATGTCATACCGAGGCACCCAATAATGCCGTGTAGACTCTGCTAGTCATAAGCCTGTTCGGCGCTGCTTGAAAAGCTCTCTGTAAAGCAAAAAGTAGAAGTGAAACCTTATCGTCAAACATGGTTCCTCCTCCCTCGAGCACCCCAAGAAGATTATTTGTCATGTCTGGAGGAGCATGTGCACCAAATTTAAGATGTCCAGAGATAACTAAAGTGCCCAATAGGTTTATGATCCCAACAACAACACCATCACTTCTATCAGCATTGTAAACATTCTTCCTCGCATTTTCAGCACTTATTGAGGAACTGATACCACCCAAGTTCTTAACAAAAAGATACTCAGATACTGATGACATCCTTTCAATCTTAGAGGAGTCAACTTTGGTTTTGTCAGGTGAAGTTAACTCATGTTCCTCCACTGATCCTTTATTACCATCATGATTACTTTCTAAAGGACCAACCCTATTTTCTAATTCTGAATCCCCCTCTGATAGATTTCTACCAGTCTCAAAAGATAAGTCTGGCTCATCGTGATCCCTCGTTTTCGCTTCCCGCTGCAATAGAACAAGTAATGTTTCTATACCACCATTCATCATAAAGGCCTCAGCAAAGGACTGTGCTCTGGACGCATTAGGCTGTACAATTAACCTATATATTAGGTGCAACACCCTAGGCACCTGCAACAAGTAAGATCTCATGAATATAATAAAGGATTTCGAAATAAGCATTAAATAATTACGAGTACAGATTTTTAAAGGGAGTAAGAGGGGAAGGAAGCTAATCAAATTGAGGTTTAGATAAGTGAACCATAGTGATAAGCATACTCGAGGCATCACTTGGGGGGAGAGACACTGAAAATATTAGGTGGGATACAGATTCGATAACTTGTAACTTCTACTAATAACACGGATAACCACTAAAGGCGAATATGCAACCACCATTAAAAGAAAAAATCATTAAACATCAAAAAAGATCTGCGTACCTGATTTAGTTGTGGACAGTCAACCATAAACCCAAGGAGACAGCGGACATCATCCACAGCCATCGAGGGGGGAGCTGCTAGAATCAACAGTTCAATCACCACTAATAGTTCATCAACCAAAGCGTTAACTTCACCAACAGGACGTGCAGCCTCATCCACTGAAAATGTATCCACAGAATCACTCTCACGGGTTGTCCAATAACACCGCCTACAGCCATCAAGAAGCATCTGAATGGCATTGGCATCTCGCAGGACAGATGACTCAGTGAAGACCATATCAGCAAGTGAAGACAAAAGCTTCTTTTGCAACCCATAGCTGCATAAGCTCCAAATTTTTAGATCTAGCAGCAGAGTACTGAAAAGCTGCACCTTCAATGCATGATTTTGTTTCTGAGATTGACATAAAGAGACAATTGATGCGACAAGTTCCTCATTGCCAACTCCATCCCCTTTTGCAGTGTCAAGTGAAGACAGAGTTTGAAGGAGGTAATTTAAAACTCTTGACAAAACTTCAGGTCCTCTCCTACGGCACAATTCTTCAACGTTTCCAGGGCATTGAAGAGCTAGAGAAATAATTCTGAAAATAGGTGCAGCCAGAGAAGTAGTGGCCAACGACAACGAAAGGTCTCCTTGTTGTGGTTCCAAACTATTCTCATGCACATTGCTCACTGCTAATGGAAGTAAAGACATAGGACCTCCATAGGCCAAGGCCCAAAAAGCCTCAGCAGGCCTCATTCTGCTCGCTACATGCACTTGCCCAAGAACCTCAGCTGGTCTTCGCTGCATGCCTAATATATTCCAAAGTATTTCACATAAGAATTAAGAAGTGCAAAGCTCAACTTATAATACTATTAACACTGAAGTAATTAAAAAATGTCGCGGCCAAAATTTGGAAGCTCATCGGATCCCATCTCTGGTGGAATCACGGCCTTACCAATTAAAAAATGAAGCTTCCAAAGCACAATGCCAGATATTCTAACCAAAAAAGTGATTCAGATCAATCATTCAACACTCTCAGAAAGTACCAAGGACTACATGATGACTCATGTTTGTATCTTTCGTAAGGATAGATGCCAGCAAATAATAACATCAGTAAAGGCAGAGAAAATAAATAAAGTTGGTTAACCGTTTGGTCAAAGACAATGCAGACAAATTAAGAAATTATGTAATGCAAATATCTTGTAAGTCCTGAACACACAATCAAGAACCTGATAACAACAGAAGCAGACAGATACATAATAATAATAATAAAATCTCCCACTATGTTTCTGTTTCCTAGCATACTAACATATTGAATTTAATTACTTCAAAGTTTAAAACTAAAACAGTGAAGGACTCGTGCATCAAATTCAAGCTTCCTCTACAACTCTATAGCAGAATTAGCCGATCCAAACATTAGAAATTGAGTCACCATCCAAAGACTCGAGATAGAGGAAACATATCAAAAATGCTTGAAACAGTTCAAAACTCATATCATTTTGTATGATAAATATAAAAGAAACCCAAAAAACAAGCAGCACCAAATCCAAATAATGAGAGATCCAGAAATTTTTACAAACCTGCAGCACCAGACGGGGAAGCATCTGGACAGTAACGGCCATTCAGTAGGCTAGGGTGATACAGGAGATGAAGGTATCCAGAAATTTCAGCATCCAAACGAGCACTTTCTTCTGAAATCCTTTGCACATGCTCATTTGCAGCTAGCCAAGGTAAACCAGCGCCAATACCAAAACATGGCAATGCATCACCCCCCCTAGAAGCCAAACGCATCATTCTCTCTGGCCCAATGGGCTCCTTAAAGATATATACAGGACCCATCTCAGCAAACAAAGGGCATTGACGTCGGCGCCGTTGTAAGCCAGCCATAGTTGGAGGAGGATTCGTTCCAATACAGCAAAATGCTAGAGCCTTGGAAATCCGTGGGTAATCAAAAGGACGGCTTTCGTACAATGATCCATCAATGTACAACCTTAGTTCACTCTCTGCTTTTCCAAGAAGTCCCTGCTTGCATGTATGTTCAAGTCCAACAAAGTACCAACACTGCGGCTTAAATGCATGAGTGAAATGCAAAGAAACCTTCCTGCCCTTCCCACTACCAGTTTCAACTACCAAAAACTGGGCATGAAAATACGCTTCCATCCCCTGATTATCAGCAGACAAAAAGCTGAAGAGTCGTGGCATGTGTGCCGTACCTTCACCGGCTAAAGCACTAGCGGCGGCGGCAGCTGACATAGCAGATGATTTCCCTGATGTGGCAGCTGCAGCTGCTGCAATTGCAGCTGCAGCAGTAGCTGTATTTAGAGTGTCAGCGAATGACTCAATGTATATCCAAGTTGCAAAGGCATAACCGTTTATGAATGGCCAACGACTGTCACCAGGACCAAGCAAACCAGAGCTTTCACCATCAAATTCAAATGTGCATGCTGGACCCCTTGACTCTTTTCCACCCATTGCCTTCTCCAAAGAAAGTGTTAACCGTGCAGCCCACTTAGTATGAAGGGTTTCTGTAATCACTTGGAACCAACTATGCAAGTCGCTGGGACTAAGAGAATGCCCAGCTAAGTGCTGAATGCAATAACACAAAGGAGTTCCATCCCATCTCAATTGCTCTCTTGAATCATGATCCTGAAGAAAAATCTTAGCAGCTGACCGCAAAAGGACCCCCAATAGACCAGCCATAGAGCACATAGCCCTATTTCTCGTGCAGGCACGCAAAATAGCCAGCAAACCTCTAACCATTCGAGTCCTAGGAGACATGAGGCCAGCAATATCTCCAATACTCGGAAGCCAAGGAATGAGCTCGCCTGCAACAATGGCGGCCCTGGAGTTCAGCATCACACTTGGAGGGTTGTTATCCTCATCCTCAAAAGATTCAACACCCCCCATTGTAGCAAGAAGTGAATCAACAACCAAAAAAGCTATAGTGTCAGCTTCTTCCCCGTATCCAAAATTCTCAACCCCACTGACAATATTCTTCAGCTTATCCAAGCTCTCAGGCTTTCCCATAATAGCAGAATCCACAAGATGCAAGAGTTCAGGGGAGACATTTGGCACAACCTGTTTTGACCTATGCTTTTCAGGTGAGTCAATAGGGGAGAAAGATCCATCTCCATAAGAATATAAAGCAGAATCAACACTGGCGGATGTGGGAGAAATTTGAGCACCATCAACAGATTCCCTCCCGGGCCCAGGACTGGAGAAGTGGTGACCATGGTGTATGTCGGCATTGGGAGGAGAACTAAAACCTGGGGTGACTTTCCCAAAAGCAAACTCAAATGTGTCTTCGCTTCCACCAGATGAGTTTCTCACACTATCAAACTTAGGCGACTGGTATGCATCTTCCATACTTTTATCTTGGTCTTTTAATGAAACGGGCTCAAACAGATCATCATCTGCAACTGAAACTGCAGAATTGTATGCTTGCAAACCTTCAGTACTTTCTAAATCATCTGCACTACCACTAGTATAATCAAAAGTTTCTGAACGAGAAGTCCCTACTGTTTCATCTATAGTACCAGCTTCTTTAACAATATCTGGTTCCCGACCAGAAGTTTCTCCATGCTCTTTAATTTCTGACTCTTCTTCCATTCTGATATAGGTTCAAGCTAACCTAAAAGCATAAGAAGATATTTAACCTATTTGGAACATTCTAAAGACCAAAAAACTAAAAACAAAAAAAACAAAAACAAAAAGAGTGATCAAGACACATCACTGCAAAATCAAGGAATCACACATTTCAAAAAACTTGATCGTAGTCATAAAATTACTGAACCAACAAAGATATGGAAAAAAAAAAAAACACAAAGTCGCAGTAAAAGCTAATCAAAAGTAGCTTTGAAGACACTCCAAAAGCTTACAGTAAGTGAACAAGCCAACGCCTTACTGTTGACCACCAAAACAAACACCTAATGTGATCAAACAGCAACATTGAATACAACTTAAACATTAAAACCCTGATTACTCATTTTCATCCCAGTATTCTCAAAACAATCAAATTAGAAACCTATGTTTTTAGAAAAAGTCCACTGAAGTTAGATCCAGTTGACGCAATATAAGTTCGGCAAAAATTCCAGAATACACTAACATCACATTTTAGGAACAAATTCATTGCATTATTTTCCCCGTGTAACAAAAACCAAAATCTCAAAAAAAAAAAAAAAAAAAAAAGAAATCATCAAATCAAAGCAAGTCCCGCCGGCGAAGAGAAATGCAGTACGCACGAACAAATGTTAATAATCGCTAGCTTACCTTATTAAGAATGCAGATGAATAGTACTTCTCATTGATTCTGGTTCTGGAGAAATCAAATTGGCAGAAATCCAGAAAAGAAAAAAATTGATAAACCCAATAGAGAAAGAAAATGAAAAGAATCGGGGACGAAGAACGATCGAAATAGAAGGCGAACACAGCGCGAAAGAGAAGGCCGAACCAGCCAAGTAATACCAGTTAGTAAGCTCTACTATTGATATGGGCCTATTGGGCTATTAGGCTTAGCTTTGTTTATTAACGCTATTGGGGCCAATTAAGAGCGCGGTATCAAATTTCACAAGGCCCCACTTAGGTTTTATTTTTATAAAATGAGTTAAGCCCGCCTTGTTTAATGCCCAAAACATTTTGACATTTACACCGAAAATATAATATTATCTCTATTCCAGAAAAATACTCCAATTTCAAAAATAAAAATCTTAAAATCGAACTTCTGAGATTGGTATTATTAGTTTTTACACAATAAGTGTAAAAATATTTTCCCCTCTCTTTAACTTTTCTCTCTCTCTCTCAAAGAAACTGAGAGAAGAAAGAAGAGAAGGAGAGCCATATCGACAATTCTAGTCTTGTTAGATCATAGTTGAATTTCATTTTTCAGAATTTTGGTTCTTTTACATACTCTTTTTGTGCTATATCTTTAATGTATTCAGTGAGTTGGTTCAATCTTGTCATATTAGCTTTGTCTAACTCTATACATATAATGGAATTTATCTCTTGTTCTGTACTTAGGCGTACCTTGAAGAGCAGACTGTTTTATTTCAACAGTAAGTTTTTGCTGTGGTTGTTTATCTATGATAAAAAATGATTATCGCTTTTGACTAAAAAAAAATTGGTATAAACTTTTTTTTTTTTTTGAACCATCCAATACGATGTGAGGTACAAATTGAGGAATGGAGTCCCAATATTTTTTTAAAGCATGTTTTTTGCATGTTTAGTTAAAGAATGACAAAAAAATAAATAAATAAATTTCTTATTTACACAAGTGTATAGTTGACTAGATCTTCAAAGTGAGCTTTCACGTATGAGAGTATCAAATTTGATTCGTTTATTCAGTTTTTTTATTTTATTTTTTAAATTTGTAAGATTGATCATCTAATTTTTATATTTTAATTTTTTAAATTGGACTATTTTTCTGGGACAGAAATAATAAATAATAAATGGAAGATGATTATGTCAGGATAATAAATAGCATCCAGGGCAAATAACCTCTTTTTCCAAAAATACCCTTATGGAGCAAACATCTTAATCAGAGCCGCCTGACATGAGATACGTAGATACAAGATTAAGACATTTGAGAAAAATTAGCTCATTGATCCAAGATTGATAGATGTCATTATTCTGTTATTCTTAAGTCCAGATTGCCACTTAATTTCCTCTGGTTCACAACCAATCTAATTTTCCTCTCCAATAAACTATAATTAAACTACATCTCTCTCCCGCCATTCGCTGGTTAAACAATCTAGAACTTTTAAAACTACTTATGAATGGAAAAATCATATTGGTTCCAATGGACGGGTTCCAAACAAAAAGGATAAAAGAGCACTCATGTAATCTGCTTCAATCTTCTTTGATCTACATCGTTTTATTTCCAAAGAAATTTGGAACTGCATAAGAGGAGGAAAATCAATTCCCTCCGACCAAAAAAAAGAGAGAGAAAAATTTGGACGCTAAAGGAGTAATAATTGCATATCAAAGTCTCTAAAATAAACAAACCCTCAAGGAATGATTGAATTAAAATCAAAGAGCTTTACCCAGCGCGAATTATTGTTAACTTTTGTTTTTAGTAGATGACACCATCGAAAATTTCATTATAAGTGCCGCCACAGAGGCTAGAAACGAAAAGAGATTTAATTGATTTGAGACAGAAATAGAATAGTGATTGAAGAAGAAGATAAATGCGACACCATGAGGGCAGGAAAGTCATTTTCGTCCTGGATGCTAAAAAGTGTTCCGGCAAAATCACTTTCTATAATAAATACAGGCATTGTTGAATTGACAAAGTACTCATACTTTGTACTCTCTCTATCCCAAAAAATTAAAAATCCACTTTGAATTTATGATATTTTCGGTACAAATTTCAAGAATCAACATGGACTAAGACAGAGGGAGTAATATAGTATGAAAACTATAATTTGAGATTGTTCTGAAAAAATTATGCTGAGAATTTAGGAACCGATGGCCTGATGGGTAGGCTTTGGAACCGATGAAATACGATCACTAGGGTGTTGGGCCACAGAAATGCAAGTCTTTGATTAGGAAACTTATCAGGCAGCTTTACAATAGGTCTTTGATTGAGGACTTGCAATCTGAATTGTCCAGAGACTTCAGGGTTATGTCAAACTTCACTAATATTCTCTATAATTTGCTTCCTCAATTGATTTTTCTGGTGATTCTGTGTCTGCTTGTTGAAATGATTACAAAGACCATCCCTGCCTCATTATTTTTCTGCCCTGCCTTACAAAGACCATTTAAAGAATTTCATTTAAAGAACTGTGATGGTTTTTGTAATAATAAGGCAGGGATGGTCTTTAAATTCTTTATCAGGCCTGGGAAATTTAAATCCTTTGCATGACGAAAGAAGTACACAAACTGTAAGCAGAAGCCTCCGTATTTATCCACTACAACCTCACTGAACTGTATTCTCTTAATTGTCGTACGCCCTCCGTTCCATAATTATTATCCAGTTTGAGTTTTCATTTTTATTTTAAATTATACTAAAAGTGAAATCTCGAACTGGACAATAATTTTGGGACAGAGGGAGTAGAACATAATGGTATATTGATTCTAATAACATAAATTAAGTATGTTTTGGGGAAGGGAACAATTGATTCGGACTTCACCTTGAGAACCTGTCCAAGTAAGGCTCTGGTGGACTCTCTTTGAAACTGGATCCATCATCTGAAACATATTCGAATAACTTGAGCATCACATCGGGTTTGTGGAGGATGCTCTTCATCTGGGTGAATATGATTTTCTCAGCTGTTGGGCAGGTTTGATCGTAAAAAATGAGTCGGGTTTGTGGAGAATGCTCTGCATCTGGGTGAATATGATATTCTCAGCTCCTGGGCAGGTTTGATCGTAAAAAATGAGTCGCATCGAGGCTGATGCGGCTCTCTGAGTGGTGGTGATTAAAGCAGCAATGATGGGCAAGAAAAGCAGAGCAACCATCGTCAATTATTGGTAATCCATCCGGGAAACCATTTCTTCAACTGTAGAGATTTTGTGGTGTTAACAGGGAAAATGTGGAGATTGAGTTATGCGATGCAAAGATGCAGGGTAAGAAAACGGAGTTTTGTAGACCTGAGAGATGTTTATAGGCCGGGTAAGAAATTAGAAGCGAAGGAGGTGAAGATTGTGGTTCAACCTGATTCAATTTGCATGCTTAACCTACTATGCTTTTAGCTGAATATCATAACTTAAAGCACCATTTCGATGTCCTAACTGGAATCTGCAGTCACAAATACCACAAAAATGTGCGTTGCTGAACAAATGATGTCCCCCAGTGAGATGTATAGTAGAGGATTCTTCTATGTTTCTGCTTCTCAATCTTGAATCCGGAAGGTCTTTCAAAACAGACTCTTCTTTTTTCTTTTCTTTTTTTTTTTTTTTTTTGTGTTTTTGGAGAATGTCTTTCTGAATAGGCCGATGCTATTGCCAAGGCGGCACTAGGTTTGAATAGGGGGTTATATTTTTTTGATGTTCCCCAAATTGTATTGATTTGCTATTAGAAAATGACTCAAGGGAGTCGTGTAATGTATTATGATGAGTTATGTACTTCACCAAAAAAAAAAAAAAAAAAAAAGGTCTTCCTGAGCAATTAACGCTTCCCTGAATGTATATAGTTGAGGCAGTTTCAATGACCAAAGCGGGGAGAATAAGGAACCTGTTCTTATGTTTAGATATCATTTGGATTACTGATGCAAGTTAAAATCTGATATATACTCCTGAAATCACTCAGTTGAACAGAATTCTAATACTACTGCAGCCTTGGACGTTCTGGCAACGTCGAATAAACCGTGCAAAGACGAATATCAGGCAAACTGGCGAAGGCCAAGTGATGCATTCCCCCACCCCCAATCTGACTTGACTCAAAATCTCGGACAAAACAGAATTAGATCGGCCAGCAATTTGACAACGATCCATCCATCTTGGAAAAGGATTCATTATCAATTTGTTTTCAGGAAGAAGAAAACAAAAAAGATGGAGAGAGCTCAAGTTAAGTCTATATCAAACGGTGCAAAAGAACAGTCTCTAAAGTTTACTTGCTTTAACCGTTCATCGATGTTACCAAGAAGGCCAAAAATATTTAGATATCCGATATTAGTAGACGACTAAATCATGAACATTCTAAAACATATTGGTGTCTGTAGCTCTTACAAAAAACATTTGTCCAGCCTCTTCCCAGTGCAGGTTTATTCTGCCGCACCCGCACCACCAAATATCTGCAGAGTTATGATGTTTCAAACTTTAGATAATACCCATTAAATGTCTCAGATAAATTTTTTATAAAAATATCATGGCACTCACCCCAGCCAACAGATCTTTGGACAATCTAGGCTTCCTTTCTTCAGCATTGCTCAAAACTGGCTTCTTTTGAGGGAATTGGCGAATAACCTTTGGTACAAAATCGGTAACCAGAACATCCGACGTTACTCCGGATTCCTGTTGGACCTTCTGCTTCTGTAGATAAGGAATGAATGAATATCAACCATTTGAGAATTTAAACTTCAATATTTGTTTCCAACATTCAGGAGGAATGAGATGCACAAGAAATGCGGCAGTCATGTCACTTGTACACAGGTTTGAGAGATAACACTGTAACATGATTATCTGCCAATTTTTGAACTCATTGACATAATCAAAGCTAAGTGCAATCAGAGGATTCACCTTCTTCATCCGTTCTGCAATGGAATTTAATGCACGGGCCTGATCAACATTTGACAGGTAGAAATCTCGCTCTCTCTTGGCCGCAGATAATTCCAATGCCAGTTTTTGCTCCCTGCTGGCTTTCTTGTGTGCTGCAAATAACAAGTATTAAGCTCTTAGCAGAGCAAATGTGCTTGAGTAATTAATGAACGAATAAAATTGAGAAGAAATACCTCGCTCTTCAGTAAGATCATCCCATTTGAATTTACTCAAGTACTTGATATTCCAAATATCATAATAAAATTTTGACCTTTTCCTGCCACCTATGAATCAAACAACAGTGAGGAAGAGATCATCTACTAGAGTAAGGAATACCGAAAAAAGCTCATATATGAAAATGTCCAAAAGCAGTCCACAGCAAAACAAACACTAATCACATGGTTATATGGTAATGTACAAAAAATAGAAGCAGAAAGTCGCAATTACGATACTTTAAAGCAGAGATCAATTCAGCTTAGAACTTGACAATGTTAAGATCAAGCTCTATTATATACACGAGGGATGTCTTTAGTATCTCCATCAACATTAGGTCTTAGTTGTGCATTTAGCGGTTCCCCAAAAAAAATGAGAAAAAAGGAGAAAAATGATATGTTCAAGAGTCACATTGCCGAGTCAATAGTTTACTGCTGCTTCCGTGATCAATTTGCAGGAACTCGTGTGTAGCAAAATAATATTGTCCTAGCAACCTAGCTTCCTTAATAAAATTGTCAGCAGAATATAATTCATTATATACCTATCTGTTCGCCATTCAACATTTTGGCAACCCTCTTGGCAACACCCTTTTTTGCAAACTCGACCCACCTGTCCAAGCAAATGAACTCAGAATAAGAAAAACGACAAACAGGATCCATTTCAATGTGGAAGATCAAAGGCATTTCAAAAGCAGAAACCATGTATCCCAAAATATATACTGCAGTGGACACAAAAGATGTGACTTCCGTATAAGTTCCCGGATCAGATAGTCATCCATACCCTTCAGAAAATTCTCGACCACGAAATCCACCAGCTTGCTTGCGCTTCACTTGAGCATCAGCATCTGTGGTGAAAAATAAAAGGGTATTTTATGAGATTCAATAGTAAACTATGTAGTATATAACATACAAGTACAAAAAAAAAAAAAAAAAAAGCCTTTCTTTTTATGAATTTGTTGGTTGAGAGAAAATTCTGATAAGAAAAACCAAGGAAACATAACGACTTACTTTCAGGTTCAAGATATATTCTTTGTATTTCTCCATACTGAGAGAGTATCTGACGAAGTTGTAAAGGATCCATATGTGGAGGTATCCGGCTCAAATAGCATACCCCGCGATTTTTAGCCTTCTCAGCTTCTTCTAACAGCAGCTTCTTCCTTCTAAGTTTTCGCTTCTCTTTCTTTAATTTCTCTGTCTCTGACTCTGGCTCCTCTTCATCCTCAAAATCAACTTCAACTCCATCGCATTCTTCTTCAGCCATTCTATCCGAGACTCCCACTCTTGTTAAGATTAGATTTTGAAGTCCAGTTAGCTCCTGAGAATATAAATTTTCAACCTTTTAAACCTCGTCTTAGGGTCTCAATTGAATCTGTACCTCTCAATTGTAATAACCAGTAAAAGTCTCTGTAGGCTATGTACATATAAAGGTTGGTTTGAAAACCATCCACAAAATGTGAGAGGGATTTTTCACAACTCTACATAGACAAAAAAAAAAAAACTTTCCTACAAACACAAGCTTCAGAAATACAAAAGATTTTCTGGGTTGAGCTATCATCAGTTTCTTTTCGCTGATTAACATAGGCTCCAGTAGTTCAACAGAAATATATGGTGAGTAGTAGAACGCCCCAATTCCTTAACATATTGCAGAATGGTTCGTTTGGGTTATAAATGTTTGAAAGAAAGTTGGTTTCAAAGATAGCATATTTTCCCACAAACAAAATTTCAAAAAAGAAAATCCAGCAAGCGGTAGAGCAAAAAACCTCCAATCACCTAAAACCCTAAACGTACACCCAAATTTTAACATTGAGAAAATCAAAACCCGGAAAACCCAGAAAGCACGAAAAAGCAGAAATCAAAAAAGAAGTATATAGAAAGATAACCTGTTCGATGAATTGAATGAGACTATGAGCTGGGAAGTGAGGTCGAGAAAAACTTTGCTCCTTGAATCAAAACTCTACACTTGAGTCAACGGATGATTGTTCCTTTTTCAGAAACTGCAAAAACTGAAAAAAAAAAAAAAATTTTCCTAAGCCGCCATCACTGAGATATTGAATTCGGGTCGCTTTTTGCCTGAAGGACACCGGTCTTTTTTTACTGTATTTGGGTTTCTTTTTGGCCTACTACTCTCTATTATTACAAATTTCGCCCTACAGTTTTGTATTTATTGCTTTTACCCCTATTTTCCCCCAAATATGCATGATTGGGAGATCATGCTAACAAGAGTAACAACATACAGTGCGACTATTTTTTCAATTTTAAAAGCGAAAAAAATCTTATCACAAACTCTTGTACGAATACTTTAAGTACAAAAATGCTTATGTATTTATGTTTTGTTTTATTCATCTAATTTTATATGTTTAAAATATTATGTGTAGTTGTTACGTGACGAATTTCATGCAATTTTCATGATTTCAAATTTTTCGCCTCGGATTTTTGTTACCTAAAAACTTTGAGCTTTGGAAAATCCCAAGTATGTAGGCCTTTCCTCGAGCTGAATTCAAAAGTATGTAATCCTGCTGCTGATTGATTCAATGACCATCAGTTTGTCTTCTATTAAACTTAAACACAGCCAAAATTGAAGTTAGCAATTGCTTTCTGTGCTGTTAAGAATCTACAATCATTGTCCTTTAGAATGGGTCCCAGCGAAATGTACCTATTGTCAATGTTTTAGACATGGTTCGGGGAACGGGAGCTCTCGCTAAATAGTATTCACTCCGTCCCATAATTATTGTCTAATTTAAATTTTCATTTCTAGTTTAAATTGTACTAACTGGATAATAATTTTGGGATAGAGAGTACTAGAATTCTGATTCTGTGGATTTGTAGTAAAGTAACTCTCCAAGTGCTCCAGAGAAGTGATCAGCTCATCCATTGTAATATTACTTCTAGAAGATATCAGTTCTTTGCCACCTTTGTAAATGCTTTTAATTCGAGATCAGATAGAACTTATTTGTGGCCTGACTTACCAATCTTGGATAACTCAACTAGTGATCCAATCCCATTGAGCCAATACTCAACAATTTGGTGGCATGGCCAACTGGACAACTTTTTTTTCTTTTCTTTTTTTTTACTATTCTTTCTTTTTGCCGTTCTTATTTGGTGATGTTTGTAGATGGAAATCGTGAAAATAATGGTACAAATGGATTTTTCTTTTGATTTTATAGGCATTTCCAAAAATTATATAGGAAGTCTCGGCAATGAATTCAGGATAACCAATTACCAGTTGATCTGCATCCTTATGTATTTTCACGATTTCCTAATGTCAAAAAGAGCTCACAATAGTACCATTGATCATGGTTTCGGATAAATACAAATCTGTAACTAGAAAATATCATGATAGCAGATGGACATGAAAGATACTTGTTTGAATAATCGGCATAATTATCGTTGTTATGTATTCCTCTGTCCCAATTTGAACTAGAAATGAAAATCTAAATTGGATAATAATTATGAGATGGAGGGAGTAAGTTCTAACACTCTGCCTCTTTCCCTTGTGATCCCAAACAAAGTTTGGCTTTAGTACCAAAACCCTGTTTCAACTACAGTGTTGTGAGAGTGGTGAAGCGAAAAAAAAAAAAAAAAAAAAAGAGCCTCACGATACTCAAAAGTCTCTGGTCCCCAAAAAATTATGGTCAGGAAATCAAGATCTGACATGAAATACAATTTGACCATTTACCAAAAAAAAAAATCTATGGACATAATAACTCTCAACTCTCAAAATTATATGTTTTCTCGTACTATTTTCCCTTGTTTTCTACACCTTGGCTTCTTGCTGTATGTTCCGTGAAGAGATTATCTCCATTCCTTGTTATTCTCTTCTCGTTCTTCATCTTAACTGTGAAGGTAAGCTTTAACAAGGGCAGCAAGCTAATTATGGACATTAGTACTACCACCATCCTGTCTTACCTCGTTCTGTATTCGGTCATCTGGCTCTGCTTTTACTTGCTCACCGGGAGATTAAGGTCCGGCCGGAGATCAATTCGTATTCCACCAGGGCCATCCCAGATTCCGCTTATCGGCAATCTCCATCAAATTGGTCAAAAGCCTCATCGATCATTTGCACAACTTTCTAAAATTTATGGCCCTCTTATGTCTGTTAAGCTAGGAACCAAGTTAACCGTACTTGTATCATCAGCTGGCGTTGCCAGAGAAGTGTTACAAACACATGACCGGATTTGCTCCAGCCGTCCTATACCCATGGCAGCCCGTGTACTAGATCATCACAAGTTCTCGGTGGGATGGCTGCCGGCTTCGGCCCAGTGGCGAAACATTCGAAAAATGTGCCAAGAGCAAATCTTTTCGACTCAGAGACTTGATCGCAGCCAGGGTCTTCGTCAGGAAAAGCTGAAAGAATTGGGTGATTATCTGCGTGATTGCAGTAGGATTGGGAAAGTAGTCGACATCGGTGAAGCTGCTTTCACCACTTCTCTCAATCTGTTGTCCAGAACTCTGTTTTCCATCGATTTCGCCAGCTACGATACGGATTCATCTCAAGAACTCAAGGAGATCATGTGGGCTGTGATGAAAAGTTTTGGTACTTCCAATTTTTCTGATTTCTTCCCCGTCCTTCAGCTGATTGGTTTACAAGGAATCGCGCGTGAAGCCAGGTTGAGCTTCGGGAAAATGTTCGATATTTTCGATCGTATTATTAAGAAACGGAAGCTTGACAGAGGATTACCCTCATCAGAGACGAAGAAGAAAGATTTGTTGGAAGCCCTTTTGGATGAAAACATCAAGAATGAGTCGGAATTCAGCATCAATGTCCTCAAGCATTTGCTTTTTGTAAGTATTCTGTTTCCATCAGTAATATGAAACGTCTGTTTTCAGTAATTTTGTGCAGAAAATTTCAGTTCCCCTGCTTTCAATTGTTAATCACAGTTAGCTAGTTAGATGGTCTAAAATTGGAATCTTTTAGAAGTATTCAGTGTTATAGTCCACATTGAGTTTTGAGAACTAACGACGATACAAATTTAAAACTCTACGTGGACTTATTTTTTTTAGGACGGATCGTTAAATTGATTATTGGCATTCTCATGTCATTGTATTGTGGCATTTAGGATTTATTAGTGGCCGGAGTGGACACAACTGCAGCCACAGTGGAGTGGGTAATGGCAGAGTTACTGCGGAACCCTGAAAAATTAGAAATAACCAGAGAAGAGCTCAAGCGAGTTATTGGAAAGAAAGAAAATGTACAAGAATCCGACATTTCCAGGCTCCCATACTTGCAAGCAATCGTGAAAGAAACTTTTCGGCTTCATCCGCCAGTCCCATTGCTGATGCCTCACAAAGCTGACGAAGACGTTGAGATCAATGGCTACACTGTGCCAAAAGACACACAAATATTGATCAACGCATGGGCTATAGGCAGAGATGAAGAGACATGGACACAACCGGAAATGTTCATGCCGGAACGGTTCTTGGAGAGTGAAATCGATGTGAAAGGGATGCATTTCGAGCTGATTCCATTTGGTGCTGGGAGAAGAATATGTTCGGGACTTCCTCTGGCTTATAGGATGACACACTTGTTGGTAGCCTCTTTCATTCATAATATCGATTGGAAACTTGAAGGGGGAATCAAACCTGAGGATTTGGACATGGATGAAAAGGTTGGGTTGACTGTAGAAAAGGCACTGCCTCTCAAAGCCAGTCCAACGTTGTTGTAACTTGTAAGTTGCATGTGAGTGGAACAGCTTCCTGCTTTGATGATTTCGTCTCAAGCCTATGAGTACTTTCTAAGCGAACTGCACACTTCGATAATACAACCAGTGTACAATGACAGTACCAATGGGTCGCTGATCCACCATCGAGTGTTTTACCTTAGGATAGCGTACCCCAGTAGTGTTGTTTAAATCGCAAGACTTGAGCTCTCTTTATTGTAACCAAAAAAAATAAATAAATAAAAAAAAATACACGACTAGACCATAATTTTACTCATAAATGGAAACCTGATTAAGATTTGTCAAATACTCTTTAAGTAGTGTCACAACAATACTTTTTTTTTTGTGATGGGGTCGATCGTGTGATTTCAATACCAAGAAGGCAACAAATTACTCTGAGAAAAATAAAATAAGGTTCCATGTGTCTTATTAAATAAATGACACAAAAAAAATATGCCAACTTGTCCCAACTTGCACTCCACATAACTAGTCCCCACCATAAGTGGCATCTTAACCCAGCAAGCTGGTGCAGAGTACAGAGTTTAAGGACAGGGACGGATTTAAAGGGGGGTCAGGGTGGTCGACCGACCCCCCGGCTAGCCAAATTTGGCCAAATTTTTTTTAGTATAGTGTCGGTTAGTTAAAAATTTTTCAGTACGACCCTCCGGTGACGGTTGAATAATCCTATTTTTGACCCCGCGATTCGAAAATTCTAGTTCCGTCACTGTTTAAGGAGAGAGTTTTTTCAAGTGGCTTGCAGATTTTAGATATGGATATTAATACCATCCTGTTTTCCATTGCATTCTATTTCTTGATCTGGTTATGCATTTATGTACTAACCTCAAATTTAAGGTCCACGAAATCTGTCAAACTTACTCCAGGGCCTTCTCAGTTTCCCATCATTGGAAATCTTCATCAGATTAGCAAAAAGCCTCATCAATCTTTTGCAAAATTGTCAAAACTTTATGGCCCTCTCATGTCTGTTAGGCTAGGAAGCAAGTTAACCGTAGTTGTATCATCAGCGGAAATTGCCAGAGAAGTATTGCAGACACATGACCAGATCTGCTCCGCCCGTTCAATACCCAATGCAGCGCAGTCACTTGATCATCATAAATTCTCCATGGTCTGGCTGCCTGCTTCGATCCAGTGGCGAAACATGCGTAAAATATGCAGAGAGAAAATCTTTTCAACGTGGAGACTTGATGCTAATCAGGTCCTTCGTCAGGAAAAGCTGAAAGAAATGAGGGATTATGTCAATAGTTGCAGTAGTGGCAGCGGGAAAGCTGTTGACATCGGTGAAGCCGTTTTCACGACGTCTCTCAATCTGGTGTCGAGATCTTTCTTTTCCATTGATTTTGCCAGCTACGATACGAGTTCATCTCTAGAACTCAAGGAACTTGTCTGGAGTGTGATGAGAAGTGTTGGCACTCCTAATCTGTCAGATTACTTCCCTCTACTTCGATCCGCAGATCCTCAAGGAATCAGGCGTAACACCAAGTCTCTCTTCCAGAGATTTTTCGACATTTTCGATGGTCTGATCAATGAAAGGATACTTGTCAGGGGAGCTGCATCAGAGACAAAGAAAATCGATTTGCTGGAAGCCCTTTTGGATGAAAACATAAAAAATGAGTCTGAATTCAGTATCAATGTTCTCAAACATTTGCTTCTGGTGGGTATTAATTCCTTTCTTATATAGTCCCCGTGTTCTGAATCTTATTGTAGTTAGAGACATAGAACAGGATAAGGAACTAACTTTCTATTTCATTTTTTCATTACAGTTATAACCTTAATGTGACACAAATTGAGTATCTTTGATTCATTAATTATGTTGTGCTTTTAGGACTTGTTTGTTGCTGGAATAGACACAACTTCAGGCACTGTGGAGTGGGCAATGGCAGAGTTATTGTGTAATCCGGAAACTATAGAAAAAGCTAGAGAAGAACTCAAAAGGGTCATCGGAGGAAAGGGATTAGTCCAAGAATCCGACATTTCTAGGCTCCCTTACTTGCAAGCAATCGTTAAAGAGACGTTTCGACTTCATCCAACCGCCCCCTTACTAGTCCCTCATAAATCTAGTGAAGATGTTGAAATCAACGGTTACACAATACCAAAAGACACGCAGATTTTGGTCAACGTTTATGCTATAGGCAGAGATGAAAGAATATGGAGAACCCAATGTTTTACATATATTGTCGTCACGTGAAACATGGTATTTTTTTACATTTTTTGACGATGTCAAGAAAATCACGTATGATTCCCTTCTTTTTTTCTTTTTCTTTTTCTTTTTTTCCTCCCGGCAGAAATAGAATAGGAATTAGTTCCCTTCGAACGTACAGTAGAGTTAGTACGCCGACTCATTCTAAATAATTGATATCGAAAGTGATTAATGATCAATGATTTATGAATTTGAGGTCACCATTGAATTTTAAAATTTTACACTCCTTTTCCTTCAGTTAGTACTTAGTAACAGTAACGAGATAATAATTTACACATTTTCACCGTATACTTCCTAACTAGCTAACTGCATCTATCTGTCTATATATTAGCTTTTCAATTTGGCGTTGCAATATACTTCCGCTAGCGACCGCCATGGCTTCCGCTAAATATATTGGATCTCCGCCGGTGGAAGAAGCTGATCAAGGCCGCGAGATCAGAATTTCGGGGCTAGAGTTAGAGAGTAGTGGCGGTGACCATATTATTAGTGAAATGCAAAAAAACCAACAAGGCGAAGAAGAGGAGGATTTACTTAATTACAACCAACTTGGGACTAGTGTCGGTGTAGGAGGTCCGTTTGTAACGTGGGAGGACTTGTGGGTCACCGTTCCCGACGGAAGAACGAAACGGAGGAGATCCATCCTCGGAGGAGGGGTCACCGGATTTGCTCGTCCCGGCCAACTTCTGGCTATCATGGGTCCTTCTGGTTCTGGCAAATCCACTCTTCTTGATGCGCTAGCTGGTACGTATTATACTTCCACTGCTAGTACCCTAGCTAGTACAATAATACTTGCTTTGTTTCTATCTCAAAATAATCGTTTAGAATAAATTTCAAAAAAAATTTGTTTTAAGACGGACATGAATTCTTGGGAGCCATGCATCTACCTTAAAATGATTATTCATTCGTAGATAACTATTAATTGATGCACCATTTATTGATAACTTTTACATAATTTACATAATTTTTTGACTGTTTGAATCCTTTAAAAAAAATTTACTAAATTTTTCAGAAATTTTAATTAATGTATATCCATTTTAGCATACCCTTTTATATCATTACTAACACACTTTGTTATATTTCTAAACAGAAAATACAATTCACCCCCAAAAAATAAAGAAGAGAAAAAAAAAACAAAAATACACGCCTTAGATAGTTTTTGTATGTTTGTGACGTTGGTCAAAGTGAAATTAGGTGTTTTCTTTGAGTCTACATCGAGTCATAGCCCGTTTTGGCATTTTAAAATTAGAACGTCATATGATTTTCCCACTCCTAATCAGGTTCCATCTGACGATGCTCATTATGTCTAAGTTTACGGGTTAAATTTCCTTAGTTGTCATTATTTTTTATCATTGTATATCTTTCACGTAACTTTTTTTATTGTCACTAAAATCAAACTACTGTAATGGAACGGATTTAGTACCTAGTTTTCTAATGAAAATTGAGTTAATTAATACTCCCTCCATCCTACAAAAATAGTCCACAATGAGTTTTTAAAATTTGTATTAAAAATAATACAAAACTCAAAACTCAATGTGGACTATTTTATGGGACGGAGGTAGTACATTAAAAGTCAAAATTTCATCAAATTACGTTAGTTGGAGGATTTCCCGATTCAGTATCCAATCAATTAAGACATCCAAAAACTACTTCTTATTTTATGAAAACTGTACAGGAAGGTTGGATCCCAATACAACGCTAAGTGGTGACATTCTGATAAATGGCCGGCGACAACAACTGGCTTATGGAACATCGGTAAGTTACATTTATTTTTTCCACTACTTAGTACTAAAGATTATTTTATGGAATTAATTTTGACATTTGATTAAATTTTGATTCTTTTTTTTTTTTTTTTTTCCAATTTACATTTCGATACATTTAGGCCTATGTGACTCAAGATGATGCTCTGATCACAACCTTAACGGTAAGAGAAGCTGTATACTATTCAGCTCAACTTCAGCTGCCAAGTTCCATGTCCAAATCCCAGAAAAGAGAAAGAGCAGAAATGGTCATAAAGGAATTCGGACTGCAAGATGTAATGAACACCAGAATTGGAGGATGGGGAGCAAAAGGCCTCAGCGGTGGCCAAAAGAGAAGAGTTTGCATCTGCATTGAGATTCTTACTCGCCCCAAGCTTCTGTTCCTTGACGAACCCACTAGCGGGCTTGACAGCGCCGCAGCGTACTATGTAATGAGCAGAATTGCGAGACAGAGAAAAGGGAAAACTATTGTGGCTTCCATTCATCAGCCGAGTTCTGAAGTTTTCGGCCTGTTTCACAATGTCTGTCTTTTGTCTTCTGGCAGAACTGTGTACTTTGGCCCTGCTGATGCAGCAAATGAGGTACTAGTGGGAAATTCAGATAAAGATTTAGTAGAAATGAAACTTAATTATATCTCTTCATTTATCCTTTTTATGAGAAGAAGTTCTTTTTTTTTTCTCTTGATGCAGTTTTTTGCAGTGAATGGTTTCCCTTGCCCAACTCTGCAGAACCCCTCTGATCATTTCTTAAATACTATTAACAAGGATTTTGATGAGGTAGGTTCACTGTTCATACAATGTACTCCCTCTGTTACAAGATTATTGTCCAGTTTTTATTTTCAATTTTAATATAATTGAACTAAAAATAAAAATCCAAACTGGACAATAATTTTAGGACGGAGAGAGTATTTTAAAAAGATAACCTTGCGTTCCTGATATTAGGGGACAAATAGCTCGATCATATCATAGGTAACTCCAAGCATCTGCTTGATATAGGATATTGAAGAAGGATTGTCGACGAAATTGCCCACAGAGGAAGCCATTCGTATACTTATCAATTCCTACCAATCTTCTGAAAGTTGCAAAGAGGTGCAGAAGCAGATTTCTCAAATATGCATGAATGTGAGTGTTGACATTTATACGCATATCGAATTTGGAACTTACCGTGGAGGAATTACAAATAAGTCATAACATCAAGTCATTTCTTGTATTATAATATATTGACAGGAAGGCGAAAAATTGGAAGAGAACAGAGAGAAGGTCAGTTTCATGGTTCAGTGCATTGTTCTGACCAAAAGATCATCCATCAACATGTTTCGTGATATTGGATACTACTGGATGCGACTGTTTGTTCATATCGCAATAGCTTTAGGTCTTGGCACCATCTTTTACAATGTTACTGATCCTAGTCCCTCTTCGGTTCAGGTAACTATTAGTCTATTACAAATAGTACATTAACATAACAGAAACCTCAAAAGATTATACCTGACTACATATATAGAGTGAAATCCATTTTTATATTGATAAAGGGTTAACTTTCCATCTCCTTTCAGGCAACTGGGTCGATCCTAATTTTTGTGTCCTCTTTCCTAACTTTCATGGCCATTGGTGGATTCCCTTCATTTGTGGAGGAAATGAAGGTACATATGCAGAGGATTCAAACTTCAGAGCAAATTTTCTTGCTTCTTTTTTTTTTTTTTTATTAGTCTTATGAATGAAAATTGACAATTCTTCAGGTGTTTCAACGAGAAAGACTGAACGGCCATTATGATCCGAGCGCATTCGCAGTCGGAAACCTGTTGTCTGCATTTCCATTTCTGCTGCTTATATCACTAATTCCAGGGACCATTGCATATTTTCTCACCGGATTTCAAAGTGGACTTGATCCTGGGAAAGTAATTGACCATTTCTTCTACTTTGTAACCGTTCTGTTTGCGTGTATGATGTTGGTGGAAAGCCTAATGATGGTGATTGCGAGTTTAGTACCTAATTTCCTCATGGGAATCATACTCGGCTGTGGGATTCAAGGCTTGATGGTACTGACCGGAGGATTTTTCCGGTTAACCGACGATTTACCAAAACCAATTTGGAAATACCCACTCCACTATGTTGCCTTCCACACATATGCATTCCAAGGGTTGTTCAAGAATGAATTTCTGGATCGAATGTTTCCCAATTTTCTTGGAGACAGCCCATCAAGAATCAGTGGTGAAGTTGTCCTGAAAAACACATTTCAGATCAAAATAGGACACTCAAAATGGGTAGATCTTGGGATCTTGTTTGGAATGGTGATCATATATCGGTTCCTGTTCTTTGTTATTGTCAGAGCTGGTGAGAAGATTAAGCCTGCTATAAGAGCAGCATTGATGTCAGTTCAACAAAACCAGGCTGTGCAAATTGTGGGAACTGAGTCAACTTCAGTTGGAAATTCACCATTGATATGATCATTAGCAGAATGAGGCAGGACAATTACGAGTCACCCCCTCCTCTCCTCTCCCTTAAACCCTAAATTTTTTTTTTTCCAATTCTCCCCCATCTTTCCACCATGGAAGGATGGGGGAAATCATTTCTTCTTTAGTTTTAACATATTCTTGTTTCTCTTTCTTTTTTTATAAAGAAGATTATCCCTAAAAGTTCCTTTAATAGATTTATTGGGTGATCTATTGAGAGGGTAGGGTACTTTTAATTATAGTATTCCTCAATAGGTTGAATCTACTGGTTGAGGGTAAGGTATGCCGTCTGTAGTGTTCGTGATGTCATTGGTGATGCTCTTGGGCTGGTTGTTTACTTTCAACAAGAATCAGTCGTTATAAATCTATTTATTAGATTTTTAATTTGGAGTTTTCATATAATAATTAGTGATATATACTTAATCGGATCTGAATCTCGTTATGTGATATGTCCACTCTTATTTTGGATAGATCTATGTAGATTTATTCATTGTAAACACAACAATATGATGATAGTAATCTGTGTAAGTTGTGTTTTAGACTTTTTTTTTAATTGACAAAATGCAGTTGGATGATTTCCAACATATGAATGAAAATTTTCTTCTCAAAAGAAAAAAAAAAAGGGCCGGACAATTACAATTATTTGGAACTTGGAGGACCGACGTTCCACTTTTGGATAGTGTATTCAGATTTTAGCGTGTAAACAAGGTGTATGTTAAAAAAGAAAACAAAGAAGAAGTGATAATTACATAAATATCTGATAATCTCTGTGAATCCGTTACAGTTTTGATGTGACATTTGCTCTAGTATAATCATACATGTATTATCAAACAGCAAATAAATAAGTGCTTAATTTTCTCAAGTAATTTTTTTTTTGTCTTCAGAAAGGAATACAAGCTCTGATAATTTTTAGTTTTATACACCATCTGTCTCAAAATTGTTGTCCAGTTTGGATTTTCACTTTTAGTTCAATGTGTATTAAAATTAAAAATTCAAACTGGACAATAATTTTGGGACGGAGGAAGTATAAAAAAATTATAACAATATTTTATTTCAGTTATCAAACAATATAAAATTATCAACTTTAGAGGATTTATAAGCCATCCAAATTTAATCATCATTTCATTCAATGCTGGTTTCTGTCAATTTTTATTTTATTTCTTTTGTTTACAACACCACACTAATTACCATTATTTGTTTTCCTTCTAGGTTAAATTCACCCATACACAAAAAAATAATACTCCCTCCGTCCCATAATTATTGTCCAGTTTGGGTTTTCAATTCTAGTTCAAATTGTACTAAAAGTGAAATTTCAAAGTGGACAATAATTTTGGGACAGAGGGAGTAATAATAATAACTAGATGCTTGGCCCGACCAAAAGGCCGGTCGGCCGTCTTCAGATATTTTTTTTTGAATATTCTATGACATTTCTTTATGAGGTTAAATTTTCTTATGACAAAATAATAATAAAAATATTATTTAAGAGTTAATTTATACATTCTTGTGGGATGAAGGCTTGTTTGTATTCAAGTATCTGTTTACTCTTTAAAATATTAAATACAGTATCGTTATGATTGAAAATTATGTTCAAAAACTTATTTAGTCGGCAGTCTATTTCATCAAATCTAATTAGATGAAGATGAGACAATGAGGATTTGGTAGATACTGCAAAATAATTTTGCATTACATCGTTGGTTCATGGTCGAATAGACGACACCATCGATAGTGAGGATCATTCACCGGGTTGTCGATCATTCACTCGGGTCGTCGATTGGATCTCTAACCCAAATTAATGACACTCGACTTTCGTCTTTTTCTCCTAGTCGAACTCATCCATTGACGCTGGCTGGACTTTTTTTGGGGCTTGTTGTCCCTTTTGCTGAATTGAAGTAGAGTTTTATCACTTTTTTTAAAATGAATATATTACAATGACAATATATATACATTTATTTACTGAAATAATTGTCTAACATTTCGATCTTTGTACCCGCCTTTAATATTTTGATTCCATGAGTAAATATATATCTATATAAATAATTTATTTATGTATCACATTTTTCTTTATTCAAAATCTTAATAATTATTATTTCACAAGGGTTGCGACACACATTTTTTACATTGTATAAAAAAAAGTCAAACAACAATGTAACGGGTTTAACATCTGGTAAAATTAAAAAATATACAAATATAGATTCATTTAGAGAGCCATAAAAATAAATGGATTATACTATTTTTGGGACTTTCAGTAGTCATTTATCCAGCCATAACTTAAAAGATGTAGACCCCCCATATGGAAAATCTAATCCCAGTAATGATATACTCCCTCCGTCCCATAATTATTGTCCAGTTTAGGTTTTCATTTCTAGTTCAAAATTTATTAAAAGTAAAATCTCAAACCGGACAATAATTTTGGGACAGAGGGAGTATCCAATTATACGCCATGATAAGCAAAAACTTGTTGCTAGTTTTCGAACGACAGACCATTTCGCATCCTTTACCCTATATAGTTTCATCAACAAAACTTAATCAATAATCCTTCTCTATTCATCAAATCCTTTAGCCACATCATTCGATCTCCAGATTCTACGTATCTGTCAAATCCACCTCCTAAGCATCAAAAGAGTAGCTAGAGGAATTGTCCCTGGTAAAACTAAAATCGATTCATCCACAACTCTCAGCCATCCCCATTACTCTCAAGCTCATCTTCATATCCTTCACAATTAGGCAGCCTTGGTAATGCCAGAAGGTATTCACCATCTGCCGGATAAATCCCGACTCAACTAAAAGCACATCAGCAAGCAATTCCGGTCCAATGTAGTGAAATCTGTGTTCCCAAACAACAAACTGCAACAATTATAATGCTTATAGTAGTTGGTTTGTCGAATAAAATTCAGGAAAATGACATCAAAGAAGAGAAATGGAGATGAGTAGTCACTAAAGCATAAAGATAATTATACACTGAGATTAATATATTCTCCATGTATTGATTTCGTCCTTCTTCATTCTCAAGAAGATTTATAGCATGTATAGAGACAATGATGGTCAATACCAGTGTGATAGAGCAACCACATAATAGCCCTGCATCCCGGAAAATACATCCAAAAAGTTGTATAATATAACACTGAAATCATATGATCAATACAAACAGTAAGCTTCGCCCTAACATCAGTAGAAGCCAATAATTATCATACACAAAAGCCTGTTATAATCTCCCCTCCATTTTCTTCAAGTCGTTCTTGCTGAATGACAAATCAGACATCAAGCTGCCAAAGAAACTTTACCAAGTCAAAACCGGAGTATCGCAATCGAAGTTGATCCTAACTTGATCCAAGACTTGTAATTGAGGATGCATAGAAATTTCCCCTTTATCAGTTTCTGTTTTAAGTAACAAATCTGATTTGAAAAGAAAAAACACTATTGAACACGATTGAAGGGATAAATCATCATATCAAGCTGTTTAGAAATTTTGCAGGGATTATTTCTTGTGTTTATCAAATTAAATTGAACTAATCATCCAGAAAGAAAATCAAAACTACCACCCTTTATTCTTTAAAAGCAAATAGAATCCTGAGACGTGTAGGCCTAACTGGTAATATGGAATTGGGTTAACCAACCAATGTTTCTCGTGTCATTTGGAGGAAAAATTACATGAACAAAAAAAAGCCCAGTAAACAATAGATAACCCAAATCAATCAATAATTAAATTTACCTTGAATATGAGGAGGTTCATGAAAGAATTCTCCGTCAACCAACTCTTTAAAAACCACACTGCTCTGCCAAAATTAATGTAGGAAAGAAAAAATCCCCATTTTCAAGAACACTTCAGTCATTGAAACCCATTAGTAAAATATATCAAACGTCCTTAAAAGGAGAAATTACCAAAAAAGAATAGAACCCAAACAGAAATCCTAAATAAAAAATTGCCCTTACCTTTTTACATCAGCCGCCGCTTTCTACCTCGATCCATCGTCCTCCGGCCCTTCGTCCACCGATTGTCCAATCTTTCGTATTCAAAGGGGATTTGATTCCGCGACCAATAATTCGCACGCGTTATTCAGCATGATGATGGCAGTATTTCAATTGATCTCAACTGTAACAGTAACATTGATCTCACTGATTGACCGTTTTGGTGCCCATGGCTTTTTTAACAAATAATAATATCTATGCAAAAAATGACGGAGATCTTTGTTGTATATCTTACCATAATGCCCGAATCAAGCCGAATTGGATTGTTCCTCTTTCTCCTCTTCGACGTCTTCGTCAGAGAAGATCAGTATTGGGCTAGAGGTTATCAAAGCGGCCGACTCTAGATCCGACACTGTCGCTTAGGGATTTCTATGCCGACCAAAAGATGAGAGAAACGGCCAGGAGGAAACTCGAGGTGGCACAGGTGATGCTGGAATGCTGAGTAGCCGATTGAATCATGAAAAAAAGAGAGATTATAGAATTTGAATGAAGTTTAGGAAGGTCCAAATGAGAGTTTTGAATTTTGATTTTACAGATTTAATGGGATTTATTGTGATCGGGAAGAATTTGTGCTGAGGAAGCTATTCATCTTGAGAGACTTTTACTCCGGATTTTATTACGGAGTATTACTCTATTTCATGAGTTTTAATAATCCCTTTTACCCTATTAAAGCAAAAGACATGAAGCTTATGTGGCAATTACGTATGCATCTGTTTTGGCTCTAATGCACCATATTTCAGATTTCAGAAGTCTTTTTACCACGTGTAAGTCTCTTTTAATTATTAGAAGTTATATGATTTTTTTTTTAAAAAAAACACATGTTTTACTACAAATAAGGATCAGTTACATTTCAAACGAATGGATATATTAATTTAAATTCAAATGTCCAATCGTATAGTTTTGCAGGCTTAATATAAACAAAAAATAAAAATACCTAAATCCAGCAATTAAGAATAATGCCTTATAAACTAATTATTTATTATTCCCTTATAACCTCAGATTTATAGGTATATTTTTTAAGCCCCAAACCATAGCATAAATGATATATACGCCAAATTAATTCCTCAAAAAATAGTAATTTAATTAGATTTTAATAAAATAGTAATTTAGAGGGGGCGCCTGGACATTTGTCCGGGCCAAGCATCTAGTAAAGGGATTTAAAACTTTTTTTTAAAACAAACTATTTATATGTTTTTCTAGGAAGCCACGTGGGGTTCTACTTTTGCAAAAGATGTATATTTTTCGTTTTGGCGGGAAAAAAAGCTTTGTGAAACTGACACGTGTCTTAAGTGTCATTTGCTTTCATGAAGTGTAAAGGGATAACAAACCACCCCAACCCCTCCCCCGAAATGGAAAAGAAAATTATGAAATTACCGGGTTAATAGATTTAGTAATCTTTTTATTGTCGGAAAATATAATCTCAGATTGCAGACTGAGCGACGTAGATAGAAAGCGAGCGAAAGCGGGGGAGAGAGATCGTGATGGAGGAGGCCGACGTGGAGATGGCCGCGGCGGAGGACGGAGCTCTCGTGGTTCTTTCCCTAACTCTAATTCTTTCTTCTCGATTTGTAATTTCTTTCCTGTTAAATCACTTCTCTCGATTGCAGAAACCCTAACTTTTTCATTCCCACTCGAAATTAGGGATTATTGTTTTTTGCATATAAATTATTTAATTAATATGATATGAAGATCAATTTTTAGGAGCTGGATGACATGAAGAAGAGGTTGAAGGAGATGGAAGATGAAGCAGCTGCTCTCCGTGAAATGCAGGCCAAAGTCGAGAAAGAGATGGGCCAAAGTTCAAGGTTTACCCCCTTTTCCCTTTCTTCGTGGTGAATCTATGTTGTTTATCTTGAGTTTTTCTTCTTTAATTCATCAATTGTTTAGGGTCTGTCTTGGATTGTATGAGGTGGAATTCTAACAGCATCCATTCCTATACGGGTTCCAGCTTCCAGCTCTCTGTTTGACTTTGCAGATCAGTGGTTGGAAGGAGTCTTTCTTAATTCTTCCGTGAATGATTGGGACACCTTAAATACTTGCCAAGGTTGTCCACCAGTTGTACGTTGAGAAAATTGCTAAGGTCGTTTCCCGTGGTCGAGCTGACATTTGAGGAACAGAACATTACTGACTTGCTGTTGCTGATCATCTGGCCTGATGCTTGGCAAAAGAGGTGCAAAGTGTCGCGAATAATTCTGAGTTGATTCAATTCTGCCTCTGCAAACAAAATGAGATTGTCAGCGAAAAAAGGTGAGACAAAGAAACTTGGTTGTTACCGAATATGAGGGGCTTCCAACGCCCTGATTGGACTTCTATTTTGATTGCCTGGGAGAGCCTTTCTATGCACAGAATGAAAACATAAGGCGAGAAGGGATCACCCTGTCTCACTCAACTGTTAGGTTTGAAGATTGGTCCCAGCTTGCCGTTCTATAAGACTTGTGTTGATCCCGTTTTGAGGCAGCTGAGTATGAGATTACTTAGCAGAGTTGGAATCTTAGCATCCTTCATTGTGTCCTCAATGAATTCCCAACCGACCCTGTCAAAAGCCTTAGCATCCTTCATTCTGGACTAAAATTCTAGGCCATGTAAATCTGACAGTAATGAAAACTGTTAGTAGTTACTGTAGTACTCTTCGCGGTCCCATAAAAATAGTGAGCATTATAAACTTTTAAAATAATACTCCCTCCGTCCCAAAAAAAAAAAAAAGTCCAATTTGAAAGACTAAAACATAAAAATTAGATGATTTAATTTTATAAATTAAAAAGTTATAATATGAAAAGTTGAATAAAGTTTGATGATTATTTATCAATTTAATAATTAATTTTATGTTATATGATCTCATAACTCTAATTTTAAGATTTATATTTCTAAAATTGGACTATTTTTGTGGGACGGAGGTAGTACTATTTCTGTCCCAAAAAATAGTCCATATTGATTTTTAAATTTATACTAAAAATAGTACAAAATTCAAAACTTAATGTGGACTATTTTTGTGGAACGAGAGAGTAATATGTTTAATATAATTTATAATTTATAATATTAATTATTTTGGTGAGATGTGGATGCCGTACAAAAAATAAAAATGGTTATCCTACAAGAAGAATTTGATGATTTGTGGTTTCTTCTCAAGCCTATGAGGCTATGAGATGACATTAGAGAGTTGGTTGGCTCTATATTTCCGGCCAACATATATGGCATATGATGACAAAGAATATGCCTGAATCAATGAGTTCCGAAACATCCATATAGAGAATTTTGTCGCGAATTTCTTTTGACGCAAGCACATATTGGGCCCAAACCAACTACCCAATAAACTACTCCATTTGTCCCATAATTATTCTCCAGTTGGAGTTTTCATTTCTAGTTCAATTTGTATTAAAAGTGAAATCTCAAACTGGACAATAATTTTGAGACAGAGAAATTACTTATTACTGTTCTTATAAGATATTTTAATTTATTTTAAACTTTACTAAGTATTTTTTAATTAAAAATAAAACTTTACAAATGTTTTATGATAACGGGGAGAACAAAATAAACATGAAAAGGTTTTTTTTTTTTGGTATAATTGAAAAATTTTTGTTTTCAATTATAAAAACATACTAAATAAAATTTATGACAAATCAAAATGCCTTATAATAAGGACCGGATGGAGTATGTAAAAAGATGATTTCCGATCATTATCCCAATTGCACCATAAAAATTAGTGACGGGAGCTAAAAATTATAAATGGGGAGAGCAAAATTGTTAACAGAATCTCTCAAGATCGAGATCATGTCATTTCCAAAACAAGGCTGATCACACTCATCAATGATGAGATATGTTTGGCTATCAAGAATTCCTAGAGTATCTCGCAATCCCGGGGATTGATTACTTCCAATAGTTACTTAAAATAGTTTAGCCTTATCTTGTAAGGTTGTTGTAAAAAAGCTCTCCTATAAATAACGAGCTACTCAAATGAATATTGTATCCGGTCAATCAATCACAATGTAACCTTTAGATATTTCTCTCTTTCTTTTTTTTATGTAATTTAAATTCTTATTTTCTTCTAAAATGACATTTTTTTTTATTCCATATAACAAGACGAATTTATAATTTTTTAAACTTTCAAACTGAAAATTCAGAACCTTTCTTAATTAAAAAAAAAATTGGGAGAGGTTGCCCCGCCACTGATGGAAATGACAAAGGAAGGTAAGATATACAAAAAAAAAAAGAAAAGTGTATTTGTAGCTGGGTAATGAACTTTTATAATTGTATTGTTTGGTGAGTAGATCTTTTAAAGAAGGCGGCATTCATCATCCAAAAAAAAAAAAGAAAAAGGTCACCAGCCTCACCCTCTATGTATTTTATTCCTTCTCCTCGTACAACTTCGCACTCTGTTCTCTGAATTGATTCCCTCATTGGCGTTCAAACCATTTTTTCGACCCTCCCGTTTTTTGTTCGTATCCGTTGACTCATCTTCTTCCTCCGAAGTCCGAACAACAATGAAGCTGATCATAATGGATGTTGGTTCCACCACCATCCTGTCTTACCTCGCACTCTATTCTGCCATCTGGTTCTGCATTTATTTCCTCACCGAAAGATTAAGATCCCGCCGGAGATCAGTTCGTGTTCTCCCAGGACCAACCCAGCTTCCGATTATCGGTAATCTCCATCAAATTGGTCAAAAACCCCATCGATCATTTGCTCAACTTTCTAAAATTCATGGCCCTCTTATGTGTGTTAGGCTAGGAAGCAAGCAAACCGTAGTTGTATCATCAGCAGAAATTGCCCAAGAAATTTTGCAGAAAAATGATCGGATTTGCTCCGGTCGATCTATTCCCATGGCAGCCCATGCTCTGGATCATCACAAATTCTCTATGGGTTGGTTGCCGGCCGAAGCCCAGTGGCGGTACATCCGTAAGATTTGCAGAGAGCAAGTATTTTCGACGCAGAGACTTGATGCGAGCCAAGATCTTCGTCAGGAAAAGCTGAAAGAGTTGCGAGATTACTTGGAAAGTTGCAGCAGAGCCGGAAAAGTTGTCGACATCGGTGAAGCTGCCTTCACGACAACGCTCAATTTAATGTCGAAAACTCTGTTTTCGATGGATTTCGGGAGTTATGATACTGATTCGTCTCAAGAGCTCAAGGAAATCATGTGGGGCGTGATGGAAAGTCTTGGTACTCCTAATCTCTCCGATTTCTTTCCGGCACTTCAACTGATTGATATTCAAGGAGTTATGCGCGGCGCCAAGTTGAGCTTCGGGAAAATGTTCGATATTTTTCATCGGATTATTAAGGAACGGAAGCTGGACAGAGGAGGAACAACATCATCAGGGGAGAAGAAAAACGATTTATTGGAAGCCCTTTTGGATGAAAACATGAGGAATGAATCTGAATTCAACATCAATGTCATCATGCATTTACTTTTTGTGAGTATTCTTTTCCAATTTTTTCCATTTAGGATGCAGTTTCTTATGCTTAATAGTGATTGCGTAACTGTTAACCATAAAAAATTCAGCAAGGTTTTTTTTTTTTTTTTTTGAATTAATTGCAATCCCTCTATGATGTTGAAAAGCCACTTCCAATCTGGAAACTCAACTAGTTATTTCCAATCCTTAAAAGAGAATCCAATGGTTAGATGGCTCTGAGTCTCGTGATAGAATAGAAGTCATTAATGCCTTAATTAATCTCTTCATATAAGATGACATAATTAATTTGTTGTAATTAGTTTCAGTATGATGATGTTATGTGTTTAGGATTTATTTGTGGCCGGGGTGGACACAACTGCAGCCACGGTGGAGTGGGCAATGTCAGAGTTACTACGTGATCCTGAGAAGTTGGAAAAAGGTAGAGAAGAACTCAAGCAAATCATTGGAGAGGAAAGAGTAGTTCAAGAATCGGACATTTCCAGGCTGCCGTACTTACAAGCCATCCTTAAAGAAACGTTTCGGCTTCATCCGGCAGCCGCATTGCTAGTTCCTCATAAAGCTAATGAAGATGTTGAAATCAGTGGTTACATTGTACCGAAAGATACACAGATTGTGATCAATGCATGGGCTATAGGCAGAGACGAGGAAACATGGGCACAACCTGAAATGTTCATGCCGGAACGATTTTTGGAGAGCGAAATTGATGTGAAAGGGATGCATTTCGAGCTGATTCCATTCAGTGCTGGGAGAAGAATATGTCCGGGGCTTCCTCTGGCTTATAGGATGGCACACTTATTGGTAGCTTCTTTGATTCACAATATTGATTGGAAACTTGAAGGAGGAATTGAACCAGAAGATTTGGACATGGATGAAAAGTTTGGGTTGACTGTGGAAAAGGCACTGCCTCTCAAAGCTATTCCAATGATGTTGTAAGTTTATTGGTATTTGGTGCCAAATTTCAAAAAAAGTTCAGAGAGAAGATTTTAGTTGTAATAATGTTTTTTTTTTTTTTTGAAATGGTAGTTGTAATAGTTACTAGTTCTCTTGGTTTGCCGCTTAATTGGACTTTTTTTTTTAACAATAAAAAAGACAAAATTTGAAAATAAATTACTCCTTCCGTCTCGAAATTATTGTCTGGTTTGAATTTTTCATTTTTATACATATTGAACTAAAATGAAAACTCAAACTAGACAATAATTTTAGGACGAGGGGAGTATTAAATTACAAGGATATCCTATAACATATTTGACCCTTAACCTAAACTTTTGGAAAATTTTGTGGTAAAAATCTCAAACTCCAATTTCCACTTTGAAATGGGGAAAATCAGATTTGCAGTTTACTTAACGAGAAGATATAGATAAAGATATATTAAAAAAAAAATCAACTATGAAGTATGAATATATATAGAATCATAGATATGGATACAAATAGTCATTTGGACGAGGCATATGTGAGTCCTAGGTAAGTAATTAGAGGTGTGATAGAGAGAAAGATGATGATAAACGCGGAAATAGATAAATTGGGGAGAGGGTAGAGAGGTAAAAAATAAAGTATTACATAGAGATGGGATACATAATACCTCCATAATGGTTTGGGTTGGGATTTTAGAAAAAAAAAAAAAAATCTATTTCAGTGAGTCCATAAAATGAACCCAGCATCAAAATTTTCTATGAAATACACAGAATCAGTTTCAAACCCTCAAACCAAGCACTTCCGTCCCCATGCAAACTCCATCCGAAGGAGTTGGGCATTAATTGGGCTGGACCCCTTCAATAATATTGTTTCTCTGTTCATTTCAATCATTCAATTCGATTTTCGACCATGTTAGACTGTACGTTTCAATTTAAGTAATCTGAATACTACCCGGAACAGAAATAATTAATGGACAGTTAACCACGTGAAGTTAGTTTGAATCCACCGGCTTTCCGGTATACACACCGGCAAATTAATTTTGTGCATTATTGTTTTTGCCTTATATTACACACTCGAATTCATTAAAGAGTTGCTAAAGGAAACAAATTAAAAAAGTAGCGAGCAATTATGGATTTCACTAGCAGTCTGTTCTCCCTCGCATTCTATTTCATAGTTCTCTGCTTATGCATTTATGTGCTAACCTCAAATTTAAGGTCCAGAAAATCTAGATTTCTTCTTCCTCCAGGGCCTTACCAGTATCCGATTATCGGTAATCTCCACCAGATAGGCAAAATGCCTCATCAATCATTTGCAAAATTGTCAAAGATTTATGGCCCTCTCATGTCTGTTAGGCTAGGAAGCAAATTAACCATGGTTGTATCATCACCTGAAATTGCAAGAGAAGTGTTGCAGAAAAATGACCATATTTGCTCAGGCCGTTCATTACCCAATGCAGCCTATTCCCTTGATCATCATAAGTTCTCATTGCTCTGGCTGCCACCTTCGACCCGGTGGCGAAACCTTCGTAAAATCTGCAGAGAGCAAATGTTTTCAACGCAAAGACTCGATGCTAGCCAGGCCCTTCGTCAAGAAAAGCTGAAAGAATTACGGGATTATGTGCATAGTTGCAGTAATACCAGGAAAGCAATTGACATTGGCGAAGCCGCCTTTACGACATCTCTCAATCTAATTTCGAGAACTCTGTTTTCAGTTGATTTCGGAAACTATGACAGTGATTCGTCTCAAGAACTCAAGGACATTGTTTGGGGGGTGATGAAGAACATTGGTAGTCCTAATGTTTCAGATTATTTCCCTGTCCTTCAACCGATTGATCCACAAGGGATCATGCGTGACACCAAGTCGTGCATCCAGAGTTTGTTCAACATTTTCGGTGGTATTATTAATCAACGCTTAATTGCCAGAGAAAGTGCATCATCAGAGACAATGAAAATTGATTTGCTGGATGCGCTTTTGGATGAAAACGGAAAGAATGAGGCCGAATTCAGCTTTAATGCCCTGAAACATTTGCTTCTGGTGAGTATCTATTCCATTTCTGATGCAATGGATGTAGTTTGTTTCCTAGTGCATGTGTTACTTTCAATCTACTTGCATAATAATAAAGAAAAGGGCTTAACTAGTTTCCTCATTCTGGATCTTTAAGTTTTATTCAGGCACAGGATCAAATGCACCATTTCTTTTGAAGTACATTTTCAACCTGAATTTTGTTAGCTTTTATATACGTATATATGATGGAAAACTTGAATATTTGGTCTGCTGATAAGTACCGCAGTGTCATTGATTTACTATGCTCTGCGTTTAGGATTTGTTCATAGCTGGAACAGACACAACTTCAGGCACTGTGGAGTGGGCGATGGCAGAGCTACTACGGAACCCTGAAAAATTACAAAAAGGAAGAGAAGAGCTCAATCTAGCAACTGGATTAGAGAAAGGAGTTGTTCAAGAATCTGACATTTCCAGGCTCCCTTACTTGCAATCAATCGTTAAAGAAACCTTTCGGCTTCATCCACCAGGCCCTTTACTAGCCCCTCATCAAGCTAGTGAGGATGTTGAGATTAATGGTTACACGGTAACAAAAGATACACAGATCTTGGTTAATGCATATGCTATCGGTAGAGATGAAATTTGGGAGGAACCCGAAATGTTTAAGCCAGAGCGATTTTTGGAGAGCGAAATCGATATAAAAGGGAAACATTTCGAGCTCATTCCATTCGGTGCTGGGAGAAGAATATGTCCTGGACTTCCTCTGGCTTACAGGATGGTGCACCTAATGCTGGCCTCTTTGATTCACAACATTGACTGGAAACTTGAAGGGGTGATTGAGCCACAAGAATTGAACATGGATGAAAAGTTTGGGTTGACAGTACAAAAGGCAATCCCTCTTAAAGCAATTCCAGCATTGTGGCAAGTTTATTGATGTCAAATAATAGAATCCCTCGTGGGACTTATAAAAACGACTCTAGGCTTTTGAGTTTTGGAATCCGTCAATAGCTACGTTGTGACGGACCCGAAACCTTGACGTGATTTAAGTTGATTAAATACGTGTTTAGGTGAAGTCACGTGTAGAGTCTCGAGATGGTACCATCGTTTAGGAGTTTATACTTTATGGCCTAAATTAAATTACGAGGTATATTGCGAACTACTAATAATACATGTGCTATCCAAATTATATTTTTAGTCCAATTATCATTGTTAGCCCAAGTGTTGTACCGTACTCCATTCTCCAATTTTGGCACACGGTAGGGAATCTCCTAACATGTTTTCTTTCTTAACTCAAATGGAACCAACGACAAAGAAAGAAAATGTAAAAACCCAAACACACTTCTCATTTCATAATCAGCCCACACATGCTTTCTATTTTTATTTTAGTTGCTAAAATCCCTTTTCAGCGGGGTAAAATTAAAAAGAGGGCAGATTTGTTTTTCCTTAAAGCCAAAAATCCTTCCAGAATCAAAGTATCAACCTCATCTCCTCCGTTTCCTCCCACCGCCCAAACACACACACGCGTCCACTCCCTCTGTTTTGGCATGCACTGCTGACCACAACTTCCATCATCCCTCACCATTTCTAAACCTGTAAAACAGAAAACTTGAACCAAGGGAAAAGATAAAGAGAGCCGGAGCTTTCTAATTGAGGAAAAATGGAAGGCCGAGGAAGGAAATAGAAAGAAGAAGGTTAAAAGTAGTTGATCAAGTCGAACTAGGAAGGAGGGGAGATTGAAGGGCATTAGGGCTGTTTATTAGCGGCCAAAAGAGGTAAGAAATCTGGAAATCTCACTACCAATTCCTAGTTTTGAGTCATTGAATAAATTGCAAATGTAGAGCAATAGTTATTTGGCCAATACTTGAGTTCTTGAATTCCATACGATGTATATGTGTAAAGGATTGTTAATTGTGGCATTTCAGTGGCTTGGAATTTATTTGAAAACTCATATGTAGCTTAAAAGTTACTGAACATAATAGGAATTCTGAATTGGATGCAATCTTAGAGTTTAGGACAAAAGAAATTGTTAGACTCAAGCAGTGAACCCTGAGCCTTTGAACTTCGTAGTTTGGTGGTCATCTCTGTCCAAAGTTTGGTTGGTTTAGCTATCATACTTCAAGGTTGATTCTTCATTCTTATAGTTTGTGAATTGGCTTTATTGAATTTCAGAAAACTTGATTAAAACTAGATAAATTAGAAACCGGAGCTTTTGGCTTTAAAGCTCCGGTTTGTCTGTTTTCTTCCTGCTCTGATGACTTTCAGCCCTGATGTGCTGTTTTGCAGATCAGTTTTCTTCCGATTTCTGAATTGTTGTTCCTGATTTCTTCAGTCAGGACCCTTCTTGTTTACCCTAGTTTATAAAGGTTTTGACGGCTTGTAAATCGGATCCTTGGTTTGACTAAAAATGTACTTCTAATATTACCCTTCACCATTAGTCTTGCTGAATTTTCAGAACCTTGATTGAGTTGCCGATTTGAGACTATGTTTCCTTTGATCATTTACTCTTTTTCTATAGGTATTTCATCTACTTCCATCCTTGTTCGTTGAAGTTTAAGCCATAACCTATAAACTTGAATGACGACACCTCAATTACTAGGAGATGCAGCTTAGAAATCAATTACTAGACAAGCATCATAGGAATATATAATTACAGCTAATTGTCTAGTTTTAGAATACTATGAAAGCATAACAATTTTAAATATTCCATTAACAGATTTTGTGGGCGGTCACAGTGAATTAAAGGGCAAAGGTGAGTACCTCTCACGCTCTATATTGTAACCTTGTCTCCCCCTCTCAGTGCATGACTGTTGAGTGCTTCTGTACTTTTACTTGATTGAAGTGCAAGCTTGGTGCTTCTACTTGAACATGTGATACGTGATTGTAATGGTATTACTTGTTTATGTGTTAATTGAATTGAGTTGCTTGCCCTTCTATTCGGTTGTGTACTTTATCACACCGAGAATCGCTACTGTCATGATCTGTCTTGTAAAGAATACTTGTGCATGAATTACCATGAAATTGTTGAGACTTGGATGTGTACATTATCACACCAGTCTCGGGGCCCGCTACCATAGGTCGAATCCAACGGGTCGACATTGGGCACAGACGTATGGATAGCTTTAGTAGGCGTGCACGAGCTACGAGTGCTTGATTGTTGTGGCCACTTGGAGTGACGGGTTATAGTTATTGGATTTGAAATGTAACTTGAACATCAATTGAGAATCTAACTTGGAAGATAACCCAAAAGACCACATAGGTCTTCGGTAGTCTCCAGTTAAGATCCACTCGTATCCTCATGAGAATATGTCAATGGCCTCGAATATGGCCATCTTTTATGTGCTAATGTGACTGAATGTTTCTTTTTCAAATACAATTCATCGCGTAGATAATGTTAGTCTAACAGTTATAGTGATAGAACTTTGTAGACAATGTTAATAAATGAAAATGGTGGATAAAAATGAACTGTGTGAATAACTGCATGTGCATGTGACTTGATTACCGTATGGAGTGTGAGAGACTGGGAGTTGTTGTTTGCGGTATTCACTGGGCTTTAAAGCTCATCCCATTATTTTTCCTCATAGGTTAGCAGGTTAGCTGAGTTAAGGAAATAATAAATTGAATTGATTGCGAAGAGAAGCATTTGGCTTTTCTTTAGTTTAGCGCTTATTTGAACTTTGGAATTTGTATTAAATTTTGGAAACATTTTTGTAGTAATTAAGTCTTCCGCTGTGAAAATTCAGAAGTTTGAACATGTAATAGATTAGTTAGTTCTGTTCCACAAAGTCTTGGGCGAGAGATTGTTCGGCAGGCGGCTCAATTGGTCACCAAACACGATAAATAGTTGTGTTGGAGACTTGGGTCGTCACATACGTTATATTTTTTCCATCCTAGGAACATAATAATCTACATTATTGCACTGTTTTAATTTAATATAAAATATTTTTTTTAGAATAGTGTATTTTATTTTGGGCTAATATATAAGTTTGATCGTGTGTTAATGTAGCAGATGTTGTCAAAAGAAAAAAAAAAGAAATTGTTGCAGATGATGATATATGGAACGGAGATATCAAATATTCATATTCAACCGCATAAGATAATATTTTCTCCGTCCCACAAAAATAGTCCAGTTTGATAAAAGGGAAAGTTTTTGAAAAAGGCACCAGAAAAATTAAAATTATTATTAAGGGCATCATTATTTTTTATTCTTTTCATGAATTGGTTAAATACTAAAAATATTTTTCAACACTCTAAAAGACTGCTTTACCCTTCGTTTTTTTTCCTTTTCCCCAATACAATAATCAAATCTCTCAATCAAAAAAAAAAAAAAGGAAAAAGAAAAAAAGAAAAAGAAGAAGAAGGAAAAGAAAAATGATCGGCAAGGGCTCTGTTTTACTTCTCCTTTCAATCCAAAGTTTCAGCCTAGAAACTAGAGCGATGACTTAAACACCTTGAATTTGAATTGTCTTTTTTTTTGGTTATTATTTCTTTTTAATTTAGTTTTCATATTGTTGGCTCTTGAGTTTAATTGTGAATCTCTAATTTTCACCAAAGAATTTGCAAACCTGATGAGTGATGAATCTGGAGTTCTTTTTGGCAATCCGCATCAATATTGATCTTATTCCCCGTGTCCAACGCAGGAAAAAGGAAAGAAAAAAAAAATCATAAACAAGTGCTTCCTTCAATCAAAGGTTGTCGATTTTCAGCAAAAGAAAAAGTAGGATTAGAATCATACCCTAGAAATGGTTATTAATAGAGTAGATAATTTGATTCGGGAGATGAGTTTTATGTGAGAAAGCAGAAGTATAATAGTAGTAGCGGTTAAGAAAAAGGGATAAACTAGTCATTTGAAACATTATTAGATATGGAAATTATTTTAATGTTAATATTAAAGAATAAAATATGCTCACGCCCTTTAGGATAATTTTGATCTTCCCTCCGCCCTTTTTGAAATGTTGTCTCAAAAAAATAGTCCAGTTTTAAGAAAGTCAGAATTAAAAAAGATAAAATGACTTAATTACCCTTTTGATAAATAGATTCTCACTCTACTGCTTTATCTTTTTGGGCAAAGATATTCGTTACCCAGAATCATCTTCATGACTCAATTAGATTCCCAGATCTGATTTTGTTTCCTCTCCGAAGGATTCCACAACCCAAACCCCCGTAAGCCATTATTACTGCTGATAATGCATTGATTTCGATCCTTTTTAGGCTTCCCATGTGCAGATCTAAAACTGCCATCAATGCATCTGAACTAACTCGATCTCTCTTGCTATGCCGTCTACATCGGGGTAGAGAGGCTTGTCGAGCGGCGACTTGGTGAGTATTTCTTCCGGCGGCATGGCGTCGGAAAACAGACTGGAATAATTCCAGTGGAATTCGACGAGATCGATCTGGCGGTGACGTAAAAATCAAGTACTCAAGTGCCAGTGAGAAGGGGCGGTGAAGTTTTTAAGAAAAAATTCAGAGCAAAAAAAAGGTGGGAACTAGGAAGTCAGTCGGAATGGTGGTCGGGGGAGAGCGTGTGAGTGCGCGTGCATCGGGAAATTGGCCGTGGCATCGTCGCCGTCGCTGTTTTAAATCAATTTTTAAACGGGGCAAAAATGGAAGTTTGGAGAATAAAATGAGTTGTACCTTGGGTGGTTTGACCAAATTAAAAAAAATTATACATTTTGAAACTGAACTATTTTTGTAGGGCGGAAGGAGGAAGTACTAGATGGATTTAAATTTTATAAGTGATAATGCAAATGATAGGAAATGGGTCAGTATTGAAATTTTACAATATTAGGTGTCACTTGTAAGGTAATTGTTAGAATTTCTTTTAGAAAAATACGAAATAGCATGATGTTTTTTCCTTTCTTGGTTATGTGCCCGCTTAAGATTATCTTATGTTTACATTTGAGGCCATTCTTCGACTTATTTGGTTTACCAGTTTTCTCCCATTATATTTTGCTTCTCTGTTCAATCTCAATCAGGCTCTCAATTTCGTCCTTTTTAATTGTGTCTGCCCATCTCCCCTGAAACTAACCAATGAACAAGTTCAAGAATTTGGCATTCCGGTCGTGTGTTATCTTGTTTCTTGTAATTTAGGTAATCCGAATTCTGAATGCTACCCGAAACTAACATGAGTATTGACAGTTCGGCACCTGAAATATTTGAACTTGCCAGATTGTGGGTAAATCTCAGGGATATTATTTTGTACATTTAACACATTCCCCTGTATATAAAGGTGCAGTATTTTTAATCCCTGAAGGCAGAAAAGTGTTAGTAAAGGAAACAAAAATTGACAAAGTAGCGAGATGCATGTTATGGATATCACATACAATCTGTTTCCTCTAGCATTCTATTTCATCACCTTCTGGTTATGCATTTATGTGCTTACCACAAATTTAAGGTCTACTAGGAAGTCAGGTAGAGTTCTTCCTCCAGGGCCTTACCAGCGTCCGATTATCGGTAATCTCCATCAGATTGGCAAAAAGCCTCATCAATCATTTGCTAAATTGTCCAAAATTTATGGCCCTCTCATGTCTGTTAGGCTTGGAAGCAAGCAAACCATACTCGTATCATCAGCTGAAATGGCCAGAGAAGTCCTACAGAAAAACGACCTGATTTGCTCAAACCGTTCTGTACCAATTGCTGCCCAATCCCTTGATCATCTCATGTTTTCTGTGGGTTGGTTGCCATCTTCGTCCACCCAATGGCGATACATCCGCAAAATGTGCAAAGGACTTATATTTACGACGAAAAGTCTCAATTCAAGCCAGGCCATTCGTCAGGAAAAGCTGAAAGAATTGCGGGATTATTTGCACTGTTGCAGTAGGAACAGGAAAGCGGTGGACTTTGGTGAAGTCGCCTTCACGACATCTCTCAATTCAATGTCAAAGACTGTGTTTTCGGTCGATTTTGTCAACTTTGATAGTGATTCATCGAAAGAACTCAAGGACGTTGTCTTGGGTGTGTTCAAATATATTGGCTGTCCTAACCTTTCAGATTACTTCCCTGTCCTTCGACTGATTGATCCGCAAGGAATTTTGCGTAAAGCAAAGTCCTGCCACCAAGATTTGTTCAATATCTTCGATGGGTTCATCGATGAACGGCTAACTGTTAGACAAGGTTCATCAGAGACAAAGAAGAATGATTTGTTGGAAGCCCTTTTGGATGAAAATACAAAGAATGAGTCTAAATTCAGCATCAATCATCTGAAACATTTGCTTCTGGTAAGTAATCCTTCCTATGACAATTATAATTAGAAGGTAAAGATTTAACATGCGGAGTTGACAACATTCATGTCAACCCAGATTTATCTATCTCTGTTGGGGTTTCCGGAGTTACAGACAAAAGATCAAACCTTCCACTTCTTTTTTCACTATCTTAACTAGTTGACTTCCATGCTGCCCCAAAATTAAAATTAGTGACATGTTTGTTGAACTAAAACAATTAAAAAAAATACGATGAATATTACTAATTTTATTATATGGAGTGATACGCAAGTAGTATATAAGATTTTTAAGAATAATCTTAGTTTCAAAATGTTATGCATTTAGGACTTGATGACAGCGGGGATAGACCCAGTTTCATCAACTACACAATGGGCAATGGCAGAGTTACTGCGTAACACTGAAAAGATAGAAAAAGTAAGGGAAGAACTAAAGCAAGTCATTGGGAAGAGAGAAGAAATTCAAGAATCAGACATTTCTAAGCTCCCTTACTTGCAAGCAATCGTTAAAGAAACTCTTCGCCTTCATCCACCAGCACCCTTACTTCTGCCTCACAAAGCTAGTGAAGATGTTGAAATCCATGGTTACACGGTGCCAAAAGATACACAAACACTGATCAATGTATATGCTATAGGACGAGATGAAAGAATCTGGAAAGAACCCGAAATGTTTAAGCCAGAACGATTTCTGGAGAGCGAAATTGATATCAAAGGGAAACATTTCGAGCTCATACCATTCAGCGCTGGCAGAAGAATATGCCCGGGACTTCCTCTGGCTTATTCGATGGTACAACTAATGTTGGCATCTTTGGTTCACAACATTGATTGGAAACTCGAAGGAAAAACTGAACCAAAAGATTTGGACATGGATGAATTGTTTGGGATGACATTACAAAAGGCATTGCCCCTCAAAGCTATACCAGTGAAGCTGTAGATTAATCTAACTCCTTTTGCTTGTTATCTCAGACATATTTTTGTTATCTCTATATTTATAGGGCTTTTTTTTTCGCACATTTAATATTCCGTTACACTTTCTACGTGAGAGGTGCTCTATATATAACTTCTTAAACAGTTATCGATTCTGTTATTTTATCCCATGGAAGAAATCTGGAGTTTTCTATGATACTCCCCATTTTAGTATTCTCTAATTTCCAATTTTTATCTTTTTTCAAATTGTTGACATATTCCAATTGTTGATTTTTTTACGTAAATATTCTCATTAGTTTAGATTGTATCCATCCCATTTTTTCTTTTTCTAATGCTTCCTGTTCCGTATGGTGGTGTCAAAACACTCATAATTTGCATTTTCATCGAAACCACTGGACCATTTAAATTTGTTTTGGTAGAAATTTTAAAATGATTTAAACTCAAAATGTTTGACGCTTAAAAAAATACCTTTCTGCATGCCACACCACTAGCGATTATCTGTATTCGGTTTCTAAAATGGTGCAGTGCAGAGAAAGGCCTATCTGCCTCAATTTTCATCTTTGGTATAATTTTATTTTTATGAAAAATTAAACAAAAGAGTATAACGTAGATAATTATTTTGAGACAGAGGTAATATTCGTTTATCAGTATAATTCAATAATATTGATAAATAATTTGATTTTTTTTTCTTGGGTGAATAAATACACGAGTGATAGTTTGTTTATCTGTGTAATAAGGTCTCATGATTTCAACAAAATCATGATTTGATTTTTGAGATATGTGTATAGTTTGTTTAGTCCTTCCTGGCACTTCTAATTTCAACAAAATTACTTCTGGAAAAAGCACAAACTTGTTCATCCAACACCTTTTAATAAGAACCAAACTGGAGAACGTTAACTCACAGGAAAAGGAGGATTCAATACCAAAAACAGAAGGTCGAAGACTATTAAATTTTTGCACCAAAAAAAAGGGCAACCAGATCCACAATAAGAAAACAAATCCACTCAATTTTATTCATAAAAGGGATTTTCCAGGGATCCTTTACTGTAGGCTTCCAGTAATAAAAATTCATTTCTAAAAAAAAAAGAAGGCAAGTTAACTTCAGTTTTTCCTTTAGTTTTATATCTTTTGGTATGCAAAAATGAAAAACCACTACAATCTGTCCTCGATTCTTATCCTTTAAGCAAAAGAACTTATCTCTATGACCTCTAAATTGATCATTAGACACAATAAAATTTTAATATCAGCAAGATTTATAAAATATTAATAAGAACTATGCAGCTCTAAAGTTCAATTATTATCAATTAATTAGAACTTTAGATCCTTGATTGTTTTCTTAACAAAAATAAGTACATGAACTTAAACCCAAAAGCATTATTAAACTTATTAAGTGAGAACTAATAGAAGATTTACCTCACAAGTCTCAACACAAAAGATGATAACCGTAAAAATCGGTGCATATTGCTAAGAATCAAAGAACGTAAATTTAACTCTGATATATTTTTGAAGAAATTAAAATTTCTTTTGCTTGAGCACCAAAAAATAATTAAGGAAAAATGTCTTTTGTTTGAACAATGATTATGGCCAAAAAAAAAAAAAAGTGAGACGAATAGCGCCGGGATGTGAACAAGAGAGAAAAATGGATGGCCGAAAAAAAGAAGGGAGCAATTAAGAGAAAATGAATCTGATTATTATTATCTATAGAAATTCTAAGTAAGGGTAGTGTAGGTAGTTGATAAAATTTTACTCTTCTCAATATAAAAAAACAATTCTCAATTTATCAATTCCCTTATCTTTCTTGTGTTTGCATCTGAGTCCTTTTAACGCCATGTCTCCTCCATAAAATAAATGCTGGATGTTTTCACCCACGAAAAAGAAAAACATCGGTCACGCATTAAAAGGGATTTGTATATTTTTATTTATTATTTACTTTATTTTTGCTTTTCACTTTCATTCGATAAATCATGATTCGAATTCTCCGTGCATACGCTACATGACAGTAAAATAGACTGATATGCAAATATATATTCTTTTATCCCTAAATGATTGTCTGTTTTTAACTTGATTATTAGTATCATTTTATTTTTAGAATAAGTTATACTCCCTTTGTTAAAAAAAAAAATTAGTTCACGCTGGGTCCATGTTGGGTTTGGAAATTTATACTGAAAATATTATAAATCTAAAAATTCAATGTAAACTCCATTTTTGAGACAAGGGTACTAAAAATGAGAATATAAAATGAAACAACCATATAAAAAGGCCGAAAGAGTATTTGTCTATCGGTATAACACGCCTAATGCTATGAAAAAATAAGTGTTGATGGCAGCAAAAATTGTCAAATTATGAACATAATGGCATTGGTTTTTCTTGTGCATCAGTTACAAGTTTAGAAAGTGTAGGTTTTGTGAGACTGTATCCTCCTCCATACAAAATTTTCACAGAATCAAAATAGTACACTTTTCTTCCTACGACATGTTAGGGACTTTTCCTCGCACGTAACTAAGCAGATGAGCTTTTTCTTTTCTTTTCTTTTTTTTTTTTGTCCCTTCTGTTTTTGTCAAATTAACGCAACAGTTTCTGTCTGTTTTCCATCCCTAATTCTCTTGTCTTTCTAGCAATTTTAGGTAATCAGAAGGCGGCCCTTGAATATTCAGACTGGCAAAAATTTCCAATTTTTTATTCCACTTCCGTGTGGGTATCTTTCATCTCATGAAATTAGTTTGATCACATAGCCGAACCCTCCTTTAAATACACTTATCTTAGCCCCCAGAATGCAGGAAGATTTGTTCCATATTCAAAACTCAAAGAATTAACAGATCTGAAATGGATATCATCACCATTCTTTCATCCCTTGCTTTCTATTTCCTCATCTTCTGGTTATGCAATTATGTAATCATCTCAAAATTAAGGTCCAGGGGATCAGGCAAAGTTCCTCCAGGGCCTTATCAGTTCCCGATTATTGGTAATCTTCATCAAATTGGCTCAAAGCCTCATCGCTCGTATGCAAAACTGTCCGAGATTTATGGCCCGATCATGTCTGTTAGGCTTGGAACCAAGCAAACCGTTGTTGTGTCATCCGCCGAAATCGCCAGAGAAGTGTTACAGAAAAATGATCAGATTTGCTCCAGCCGTGGCATACCAATCGTCATGCACTCATTTAATCATCACAATGTCTCCATGGTCTGGCTCCCGGCTTCTACCCGGTGGCGAAACATCCGTAAAATGAGTAAAGAGCACATTTTTTCGACGCACAGTCTGGATGTTAGCCAAGCTCTTCGTCAGGAAAAGCTGAAAGAATTGCGTGATTATGTGAAGAGTTGCAGCAGTAGCGGGAAAACAGTCGACATTGGTGAAGCGGCCTTCACGACGTCCCTGAATTTGATCTCGAGGACTCTGTTTTCGGTCGATTTTGCAAATTACGATACTAATTCATCTCAAGAACTCAGGGACATCGTATGGGGTGTGATGAAAAATATTGGTACTCCTAATGTTTCAGATTATTTCCCTGTCCTTCAACCGATTGATCCACAGGGAGTGATGCGCAGCACAAATTCATATTTCCAGCGTTTGTTCGACATTTTCGATGGTCTGATAAATGAACGATTGCTTATCAGGGGAGGGTCATCGGAGACAAAGAAAAATGATGTGTTGGAAGCCCTTCTGGATGAAAACATGAAGAATGAATCAAACTTCAACATCAATGTCCTGAAACATATGCTTCTGGTGAGTACTATAAATCAAACAGTTTCCACATTTTTGAAATGTTATAATCTTAAATTAATTAACATTAACTGTTATGCTTCAGGATTTGTTTATAGCAGGAACAGACACAACTTCAGGCACTGTGGAGTGGGCAATGGCTGAATTACTTCGTAATCCTGAAAAGCTACTGACTGCTAAAGAAGAACTCAAGCGAGTCATTGGAGAAAACGGAGTAGTTCAAGAATCAGACATTTCCAGGCTCCCATACTTGCAAGTAATCGTTAAAGAAACATTTCGCCTTCACCCGGCAGCACCATTTCTAGTTCCTCATAAAACTAATGAAGATGTTCAAATCAGCGGGTACACAATCCCAAAAGACACGGAAATACTGGTCAACGCTTGGGCTATCGCCAGAGATGAAGGAACTTGGGAGCAAGCCGAAATCTTCAAGCCTGAACGATTTTTGGAAAGCGAAATCGACGTGAAAGGGAATCATTTCGAGCTCACTCCGTTTGGTGCAGGAAGAAGAATGTGCCCCGGGCTTCCTCTGGCTTATAGGATGGTACACCTAATGTTGGCTTCTTTCATTCACAACATTGATTGGAAGCTTGAAGGAGAAATCAGACCACAAGATTTAGACATGGATGAATTATTTGGGTTGACTGTACAGAAGGCACTCCCCCTCAAAGCCATTCCAACGTGTGGTCAAAATACGGATTGATTTAGAACATCTTTTTTTTTTTTTGGGTGCAAAAGGAGACAAATGGCTAGTTACAAGTTATTACAAATCGGGGGGTTTGATGCCCAATTACATCATGACATTGTTTTTTTTTTTCGGTAAACTGTGAATTTTATTGCTTCATGGTCAAGACATGTACATATTTACATTGTGGCAGCCAAATCCAGCTCCAAACTGTCAAGAAATCGAACATCATCACCACTACCATTCCTATATTTAAACAAGATGGACCATTTGATCTCTTCTTGCAATCTGACAAATCTACTTCCTGCTGCTTCAATCTTGTTTCTAAATCTCCTTGCATTCCTTTCAGTCCAAATATGATGAACTGCTGCATTGATACATGCATATAATACTCTTCTTCTCACTGCTTTCTGCTTCCAAATGATTGAAAGCCTTCTAACATTCAGGTTGGTGATAGTAGTTCTGATTCCCAGCCAAGTCTGTATTAATGTCATCACTTAGAGTATCCACAATCAAAGAACAAATGTTGCACTGTCTCCTCTTCTTTCTGACATAAAATGCCTTGCTGATCATCCTCCATCATGTTCATCTTGATCATCCTGTCAGTTGTTAATAGCCTGCCTTGGCATGCTAGCCAGCACAATTAGCTATGCTTAGGAACCGAAAACTTGCTCCATATGACTGGTGCATGCTTCATCTTTTCCTTCTGCCCTCTCATCCACATGTATCCACTCTTAGCATCATATACTTTCCATCCATTTCCTGTCCATTTCCCATCAATTGTTCCAGCTTTCAGCTTTTCTCTGATTTTCAACAATGTCTTCCAGTGCCAACTACAATCAGCAGGAACTTGGTAATTCCAAATACTTCTCCCTTTCAAGTAATATATGTGCATCCACTGTATCCATAAGCTTTCTTTGTTCTGTTCCAATTCTCAAATTTGCTTCCCCACCAATGCCTGATTCCAGATCCCAGGTTCCCTGATCCATAATCCTCCTGCTTTTGTCCTGCATACATCATCCCATGTTACAAGTGCTCTGGACCTTTCATTGCTTTTTTCTCGGAAAAAATGTCGTTCCTACTCAAAGCTTTACCCTCGTCGTCAATCATACCCAATAGATTTTCGGTTAGCCAACTTTACCCTAATGTTTGAAATTTTTGCCAATTTCGTCCAATCGGCCTATTTTCTATCTAAATTAACGGATCTCCGTTAGTTTTTTAATAAAATAATAAATTTAATTACAAAAACACTCCAGTAATTTTTAAAAATTTTAAAAATAACTCCTAAAATATATAAAAATAATAAAACAGTCCCTTTTCACTTTTTTATTTTATTTTTCTCTATTTTGTTCCATTTCTCTCAACTACTTTTAATGACCATAAAAGTCTATTATATGAGTATTAAAAAAATATTTATTTATTTTCAAACTCTACTGTAAAAATTAATCTTTGTATAGTTGTAACCCATGATTGTATTTATATAAGCATGTTAATTTTTTTAATAATATAGTTTAGCAATAAAGACACTATTTTTCTGATTTATTTTATTCTTCCTAACACAAAGATTAAAAACATTTAAATGAAACTAATACTCTACATAAAAATAAAATATTAGCTCAAATAAAAAAATATTAATATATTTTAGTGTATTACAATTTAACTCAAGAGACTATAACTTGCATATAATTCATAAAAAAGTAAATAAAATAAAAAATAATTAAGACACTATTTTTCTGATTTATTTTATTCTTCCTAAGATAAAGATAAAAAATATTTAAATGAAACTAATATTCCACATAAAAATAAAATATTAGCTCAAATAAAAAAATATTTTAAGTGAATCGTTTTTATGGGACGAAATGAGTGTCTTTATAGGCAATGAAGGAGGTTGATGGCAGAAAATTTATAATGTTCAAAACAAAAAAAAATTGACATTTTGCGATGTTTGACTAAAGTTAGCTATCTTTTAGATGTCTGGAGGAGTATGTAAACTCTCTATTAAGAACTGAGGTAATTTCTGAACGCGGAGATTTACTAAAATATGAGGTAATAGGATTATAGCAAAGATGCAATCACAGGCTGATATGGAACAGGGGCTTCGAAAATATGCGCCTTTTCTGATCCCATCTTAATAGACCTTAGATGAATAACTATATTTTTCCATTTATCTAATTGTAAAATAATACGAGGGAATAAGCAATTCAATAAGCGCAATTACAATTAATTAAACAAATCATTCTAGAGTGATCATTCCAATCTATATATCCATCTCTATTATATATTAAATGAGAGTTTCAATTGACACTTGTTGCTCAGTTAGATAGTTCAGAGCATTTCTTTCCACATGTCAAGTTCAGAATCTTTCTTTGAGACATGTCAATGCCAAAGACCCTCTTTAATTAAAGTCTTAAAATTTGATTACGTGTGTTCTAGCCATCTTTATTAAGTTTCATATATATTTGATTAACTACTTAATTAAAAATGAAAAATCCATCTTTTCGATTGCTAAAAAGAATAATTTTTCACACATTTTTAAGCAAAGTGCACTGTGGTGGATTTTTTTTGAAAAAAAAATATTAAATTTATTTCATTGGATGAAAAACCATGTTGTCTAAACATGGTTTAAACACTATATATTGATGGGGTGTCAAGTCACACAAATAAAATAACCTACTTCAAGCTACAATAGTAAAGAGAAAGTAATATCGTCCCCTCAGGGAACGATGGATTGTTTCCTTCAAACTAATGCAAATGGATTTTTTTGATTGTTGTTCTAGTCTATAATACTGAAAACTCAAATAACATAAAATAAATAAAGAAAAGAAATCAAAATAGCAAACTTCTTACTCAAGGGACGGATAACTCAATTATTTCATTAATCCTAGGCTACTAAAACTACTATTGCAATTTAAGCATTCAACCAAAGATCTATTAGGATAGCCGTAATAAATCAATTAATCTTCCTAAATTAACTAACCAAGCCTAGCACTCAATTAGTCCTTATCATAATTCGGCTGGGCGCGATAGCGTTCCATACCAAACAATGATAGCATAAAAACCAAAGAAATATAGTTAAACCAAAACCTAAACAATTGAGATAGCTGCAACTATTCAGACTTTGTCTCATTGATTCTACATTTAAACGAACATGCATATTCAATGTCTCACCAATACATATGCTTTGTCTAATTGCTACTCAGTACTGCCGATTCGTGTCTATTATGTAACATTCAACTAGCAGATAGCACTAGAAAATAAATAACAAATCAAGTTGTCAATTCGAATGAAATCTACTTTTATAAATTAAGACAAGAATCAACAAATACTTAAATCATAGGCAGGAACAATAAATTAAGAACAATACCTCATAATGGAATAACTGAATAAATCCCTTGAATCAGAAAAGAAAATTTAGCTACTCATAATTAGAAGCATGATGGCTTGATTCTCCATGGAAAAACAAGAAAATTCGGTAAACAAAAAGATAGGAGGTGCTAGCCTATGGCTACACACGGCTGCTCCCTTACAAAACTAATAATCCTTTTTATAATAAAATTAGGTCAGCCGCAGGAAAACAGCAAAAGGTGGACGAATTGCAGCTTTGGTCCCTCAACTTTGCAGCTTCTTCATTTTGTCCCCAAAGCTTCTTCAATTTTGTAAAAAGGTCCCTGGACGTCCAGATTTGCCCAAAATAGTTCCAATCTCTTATTTCCAGCTCCTAACATGAAATAATAACAAAACCAATGAACTAAATCCATCCGAGTCCATAAATTAATAAAATATCAACAATTGAAACACAATTTATGGACTCTATCCAATTCCCCCACACTTAAAGTATGCTTGTCTTCAAGCATTAAAGAACATAGGAATTTTAAACTTTCTCTTATTCAAGATGCGCCTTAGAAACTCTAGCACTCAAAAGAAATCATGGTAACAGTGAAACAAAAATTCACAACCAAGTCAAATACATTATGTACTTTTACTCTTTAGCCTTTTGTGTGTGAATGTAAACCATTCCCTAGGGACATCACTGTTACACATAGCATAAAATACAAAAATTCAAATGCAAATATGCCACTAAAGAGTGAACTTAAGATCCCCAATTCAGATCGTACTTCAATGCAATGTTACTCCTACACATATTATGAAACCGAAGGCTTAAAATTACACCTCACATAATACAATTCAATGCACTTCCCTCGTACCCATTCTTCAGTGTCCATATGGCTTTTCTTCAGGATCTTTCCCACTCAGGCCCCTACCTAGAGCATTTTTCCACTTGATTTATATAGTGATAAATATAGTGGCTCAACAACTTAGGGCAGTCTACTTACTCATATTTTCTCATCGACGGGCTTGAGGACACTCTGCTAGTTGTTTGCCAGACTTCTCACCTATCAATGAGTTAGCATCAACATTGAATGCTCTTCCTTTTCTCCCTCTTTAAATTGTACCTAACCTTAGAAAAGCATCCACCAACAACCCCTCCCCCACACTTACTTAGCACAAAGTACTTTAAGCAAGAAGGTAAAAAGGCTGTTTTCAAACCACCACTCCCCCGTTATTCGAGTTTGAAGTGATGATAGGGTTAATGCCTACTTTTGGGTTCCATAATATAGCAAGGTCCCACATGCACATAGTTCAAATACTAAATGAATCAAATCAAACTTTGGCATATCACATGAATTTAGGCAATTACACATACATGTTAAGTTTATCCCAGAGTTATGACTAAAGTGCGCAAGTAAAGTATTCAGGGTATAACACATAATGCACAGACTCGAAAGAAATTTTTGTCCCAATGTAATTAGATTTCATAGAGTCTCAAGTTAAGTTCATCATTGGCTATTTTTGGATTTTTTCATTTTCTTGATTTTTTTTCATTTTTCAATTTTTTTTCTTTTTTTTTTAACATAAGCAAACACTAAAATAATAAATGAAAAAAAAAACTAAACACAAACAGACAAGAACACCTAAAATTCCCCCCACACTTAGAACATACATTGTCCGCAATGTAGCAAAAGATATAAAAATGAAGAGCAACACTTCCCTGAAAATATAGAGATCTTCAAGATGATTAGCTCCATTCGCCAAAGGTTGTGTGAAGTAGAATATTAGCCATTGCAGAGAATCAAGACTGATTGCAGACATAAGCTACCCTCCAATGACAGCTCAAAGTGTTCGGTAATGATGGAAAGCAAGGTTCGAGAACTCAATTTCGGCAGAAGGATGATGGCGGCGATGTGCGCAATAGCAAGAAAGTGAACGGAGGGCTTCGACTTCAGCAGCCGGGACGAACTTGATTGAAGCGGGCGAGGTGGCCGAAAATAACAAACAAAACAGTGGCAGCAATCAGGAAAACCAATCGCTGGAATTGGTAATGTATTTCAGCCTTCGAAGCAGTCGACGACGAACAATGGAGCAATCGGTTGTAGTTGCTAGGAACTGGAGCGCCCGATGATGACAGCAAGTGGAAGAAAGGTCCGATGGTGGTGATCAGCAGCAACAGCGAACGGCGACAGCAGCAAACAATTGTGGCGGCGGACTGAAGGAAGCAGGTCAGCGGACAAAACAACGGCAGAAACCGACGAGTGGGGCCACGACTGACGGAAGCAATCGGCGGCAGCAGCAATCTGGGCGATAACGAGCTGGCAGTCAGAATTAATCAGTGGCAGCAACGATTGCAAACGGTGATGGCGATGGTGGCGATCATCGATCGGTGGACATGAGTTGGTGATGGGCATCGATGATTGTGATGATGGAAGCGGCGACCAATTGAATTGATGAAGAGGTTGGACAAACGCCGCGTCGAGTGAATCACGGAGCATTCTGGATCGAAGCCATCTGATATATGGGGTAAAGGATTGCTGCGGAAGAAAACAAAACCGTAAAATGTTTTCCTTTTTTTTTAAATAAAGGAAAAGAGGTGGACTTTGTTAGACCTGATCACGTCTAAGGCATTGTTCGAATCTGCCATGGACAATAAAACAAACGTTAAAAGAATCAACCCATTATTCTCTGAGGCATGATCACACATAAAAAACATAACACTTGTAAAAAATTAATCCAACAAACTTAAAATGCACTTATCCATGATCATGCTTACAAAACACCATTTGTCTTAAAAGAAAATTAAAGACACATTTAAATTCAACTCCAAATAACAAAAAAAAAAGAACAAAAAAAAAAAAAAAACATAATTTAAACACTTTGGATTGCCTCCCAAACAGCGCATTTCTTTACTGTCTTTGGCTAGACCAATTTGGTGTGTCTCAAGGTGGAAATTTTGAACTTCCACCTAACAACAGTAAATAAAATTTTGAGCAACATCCAAGGAAATCGAAGTTAGATGGACCAAATTCATATTTAGACATTGATTCAACAAAATGAGGTGGAAAGTACTCTCCTCTAACTGATTCTTTAAACACTCCACATCTATCTAGACTCACGAAACTTGCATCTACGATTAGTCCTATTTCAGGAGGTCGAGATAGATGTCCATATGCACACTCAAGAGATTTAGGTAATGGTATTAAAACAACTTTTGGAGGTTTCCAATCCTTAAATGCATCATTGAAAGTGCATGAAGCAGTAACCATACCTGGATTCTTGCATTTGGAAGAAAATTTTGATTGTGGCATAATAGATACATTTTTCCCAATTAAAACTACCCCTACACTATGGAATTGGAATTCTTTCTTTTCAGCACAAAACTTCTTAAGAAGCTCACCATGATAAGGCAGCTCGTCAAAATTTTTCGCCAAATGTACATGTACCTCATCCTTGGAAAAATTCTCCACCACATTCCGTTTGGGCTCCTCTATCTTTGGCTCTATTGATATATCTGAAAAAGAAGTATCAGCTGCATTATTTTGACTAAATAAAATAGAAAGATCAATTACCTCATTATCGTCCAATGCCTCTGCCTCATTTTTCTCTACTCTCATATGTTTCAAATCTTCTGCATTTTGAGTAGGTACAGTCTCCACACCATAAATCTGTTCTATGAAAGGATATTTCATTTTCTCTAACTCAGTCCTTGAGAATTTGCTCGGAAATAGAGGAAGTATCACATAATGTGGCTCTTCTCTAGCAATATCTTTCTCTACCTTCTTCTCAAATACATCATCTTTGGACGTCGCTACTTTCTCGCTTATGGCATAAACACTCTCTATGGGATTAATTATCGATGGAGATGGTAATTCCACAGGTTTTGAGACTTTGAACTTGCTAATAGCATTAGCTAGCTGGCTAATTCGGCTCCCCAAATCCTGTATGTTTGCTCTTGTTTCCTGTTCAAATTCAAGAGTATTAGTTGCCAAAGGCGTTAAAAATTTCATCTAAAGACAAACCTGAGCTTTGAAACTGTGGAGGTTCCGGAACATGATACACTTGTGGTTGAGATGGTTGATACTCATAGTTGAAATTCTGGTAATCCTTCCAGCCTGGATCATATGAGTATAAACGAGGTTCGTATCTTTCTTGTGGCGGTCTCCAAGATTCTCTCATGGTATTCTTACCCTCCCACTGGTAGTATGATAATTTTGGACAAAAATCGCTAGTATGACCAGTCATTAAACAAATACCGCATCTTTGGACTTGTTTTTGTTGACCTATAGCCATATTTTTCACAAGAGAAGTTAGTTCAAATAATTTTTGCTCAAGATATGAAGAACTTACCTCATTTGTATTCCAATTGCCATCTTGTCGGTTCCAAGATTGATGTGCATATGAGTCCATTGCAAAAGGAAAAAAAAAACTAAAATAAAACAAAACAAAAATTTAAAGGAAACAAATCAATTAACACCGTTCCCCGGCAACGGCGCCAATTTGATGGGGTGTCAAGCCACACAAATAAAATAACTTACTTCAAGCTACAATAGTAAAGAGAAAGTAAGGTCGTCTCCTCAGGGAACGATGGATTGTTTCCTTCAAACTAATGCAAATGGATTTTTTTGATTGTTGTTCTAGTCTATAGTACTGAAAACTCAAATAACATAAAATAAATAAAGAAAAGAAATCAAAATAGGAAACTTCTTACTCAAGGGACGGATAACTCAATTATTTCATTAATCACAGGCTACTAAAACTACTCTTGCAATTTAAGCATTCAACCAAAGATCTATTAGGATAGCCGTAATAAATCAATTAATCTCCCGAAATTAACTAACCAAGCCTAGCACTCAATTAGTCCTTATCATAATTCGGCTGGGCGCGATAGCGTTCCATACCAAACAATGATAGCATAAAAACCAAAGAAATATAGTTGAACCAAAACCTAAACAATTGAGATAGCTGCAACTATTCAGACTTTGTCTCATTGATTCTACATTTAAACGAACATGCATATTCAATGTCTCACCAATACACATGCTTTGTCTAATTGCTACTCAGTACTGCCGGTTCGTGTCTATTACGTAACATTCAACTAGCAGATAGCACTAGAAAATAAATAACAAATCAAGTTATCAATTCGAATGAAATCTACTTTCATAAATTAAGACAAGAATCAACAAATACTTAAATCATAGGCAGGAACAATAAATTAAGAACAAAACCTCATAATTGAATAACTGAATAAATCCCTTGAATCAGAAAAGAAAACTTAGCCACTCATAGTTGAAAGCATGATGGCTTGATTCTCCATGAAAAAACAAGAAAATTCGGTAAACGAAAAGATAGGAGGTGCTAGCCTATGACTACACACGGCTGCTCCCTTACAAAACTAATAATCCTTTTTATAATAAAATTAGGTCAGCTGCAGGAAAACAGCAAAAGGTGGACGAACTGCAGTTTTGGTCCCTCAACTTTGCAGCTTTTTCATTTTGGCTCCAAAACTTCTTTAATTTTTCAAAAAGGTCCCTGGATGTCCAGATTTACCAAAACAATTCCAATCTCTTATTTCCTGCTCCTAACATGAAATAATAACAAAACCAATGAACTAAATCCATCCGAGTCCATAAATTAATAAAATATCAACAATTGAAACACAATTTATGAACTCTATCATATATCTTTACATTTCTTAGGGAAATCTAAAAAAATATTACTAAAGAGATGTTGTCTAGACACTATATATCTTTACATTTGTTTTTTCTTTTTGAGTTCGCTAAAATTTTCATTTTGTATTTATTAAATTTATTTGTAAAAATTTACGAAATTACTCTACCAAGTAATGATCAATTTTATGGATGATTAGTTCTAAAATTTCATATTGATATTTTACCTTTCAAAATATACATTATCTTGAATTTGAAACATAAAAAACAAGATAAATGTAATTTACCCAACAAAACACGGATAAAAATTATTATATCACAAAACCTTCTTATTAAGACGATAACGCTCGACTCTCACATGTGATCATAATTTTATGCAATATATGTAATACAATCTGTGTAACACACGTGAATAATTCTAGTTTTGTTATATGTCCATGAAGGACACATTCTGCTGTGCGATTACATATATACTGTGTTACCAAAACATCAGTCAGGACAAATAGCAAAGTAAATACTACTGTACTAGAAACAAACGTGAACAGATTCAGATTCCACTTCCCATTCATAATATCTAGATAGACCATAAGAAAAAATTAACATGTCGCTGAGACTTCATATGCTTTTTGTTTTTTTTTTTTATTAAAAAAAATCATACGGTTAAACTTCACCAAATTTTCTCCACGACATCAACCTTATGAACCTCAGTTTCTGGTGCCAGTGGATGATAATCCATGTGTGTCCTGCAAAACAAAACTTGTCATTATATAATTTATAGTACTATCATAACATTCTATAAAATACACCTCAAAGTTATATATTTATTAGAAAAAAGAGAAATTACACAATTGGAATGATAAGGTTGCGCTTGGTTACATATGGGGAAAAATGAACATATCCAAAGCCTCCGTTGGCCCAATCTTCACCCGATTAATTTTGTATCTGGATATTTGATGTGATCTCCGGAACTAGGGGTGTCAGTTTTTGACATGACAACATGATTTACAGAGACAACCCGACACGACACGACACGATTTGAGTTTTTATTATATTTTTTCTCCAAAAAATCTTATGAACCCTATGGAATAGATAACACGAAATTGACCCGATAACTCGGATTGACACCCCTATCCGAAACACACATCCAATAGCTATCACCGCTACAACTTTCCTTTTTGTAGTGTTGTCAAGTTCGGACCGGAGCTCGACTCGGCATGGCCAAGGGGTCGATCGAATCGGGGGTCGACTCGGATGACATCATAATAACGTAATAAATACTAATTAATTAATAATAATATTTTAATTAAAATTTTATAAATTTTATATATATTTTTCAATTGTTGGAGTCGAATTAATACTTCATAAGTTACAAATGGGTCGCTATATAATCAAATTGAACTCATGAGGTCGCATATGATGACGTCATTATTACTAATTATATAGTATTTAGTTTTTTAATATATTTAAAATTAAAAAAATTTAAATTTTATATCTCTCTTCGATTATATTTGTTGATATTGATATTTTCAGTACTTAATTGTTACTTAACTGAAGTAAAGTAGTATAATAATAAAGTAATTAAGATAAATACATTATCATTTAGAAAAAAATATTAAATTTAAAGGACAATTAATATACACATTAAGAAAAAGTACTCCAAGATTATTTTTTTTGTGACATATTAGAGTAATAATATAAATTTTTCATAAAATAAGGGAAGTAAATTTCTGTAGCAAAATTAAAAAAAGATTATTCAAAATATTATATTTTAAAAATTAAAATTGAATATGAGAACTAAATATTAAATTAAGAAAAAGTACAAAAAATTGAAAGTTGTTGGGCAATTTTGAACAAAAGAGAAAAAGTTGGCCTGGAAGACATTAGAAGTTGAAATCCATGGAAAAATATGCAATTTTTAGGTCAAAAGGTCAAAAAAAAAACCCCCGGTTCGACCCGGTTTTAACCGATTCGTGGTTCGACCGGAGTTTTAACCGATTTTTACCGGTTTTTTTTGGCGATTTTAAGCCTTGCTCGGCTTGGCTAGGAGTCGGTTTCCGGTTTAACTGGGTCGACCGGCCGGTCCGAGCCGAACATGACAACACTGCCTTTTTTAAAAAACCTCTTTCTCCTGATTGGATGCATCAAATTAGATGATTTTTTATTTTCTAATTTTAAACTTAACAAAGTTGCATCATTTTAACCATGAAAAAAGAGAAGAAAAACAAAACAAAATGCTTAGTAGTTTTTCTTTTTTTTGGCTCACATATCGGTATGATTTAAGATGATCTACCCAAATAGTTTACCACTAGATAGTTTACCACTGCTAGCTACATCTTAATGGCCCCAAGTAAAGCTAAGGTGGAGAATTCATCTCTATCATCAGAAATCCATACTGAAGACATAGCAGTTCACTGGGATTCTTTACGAAAGACAGGTTGTGGATGATACATATAACCTTTTGTGTTGTTTATAACAATAATGAGAAGCTTAACAATTAAAGTAATAAAACAACTTACCACTATTTTTTTCTTGTGCCTTAGTTAGAAGTTTAGAAAAGTTGGGGTTTTGTCACAAGTTATAAATACATGCCATCAAAAGACATGGGTATTTTGGTATTTTGATTGGATTTGGGTACACCTAATTTTTTTTTTTTTTTTTGAAACAAGGTCACCTAATGTTGGTTTCTTTGATTCACACCATTGATTGGAAGATTTAAGGAAAATTAGACCACAAGATTTGGACATGGATGAATTATTTGGTTTGAAAGTATAGCATTTCCCGTCAAAGCCATTCCAACATATGGTCAAAATACGAATTGATTTAAAACATAGCGGGACACTCATTTAGTTAGAAATGTCATAAATATATTAATAATGTGGAAGTCCATAAGATAGAAAGTTATATTAGTATTCTATGTATAGAGATAAAATTTAGTTATAACTCATATCTGTTGATTTTATCTCTGTATCTACTTATCTATAAATATTGGTTAGTCCCTATTGAATAAGATACACTTGAATCCTCTTTCTTTCTCTCATAGTTCTTCTTTTTAGTTTATATTTATTTTATAATACGCTATCAGCACGAAATTCTAGCCAAAGAGTTTTATAATACCATTGCATGAAGTTAGTGTATATTAATACTGAAAGCCTGAATTTTTCAGTAAATATTTAATTTTTGTGACTGAAAATTTTTTGGAGCTTTCTTTCTTTCCGACGACTCCAAAGTATAATCATTTTTTTTTTTGGGTTGTTCAGATTACGGTGTTAATGATTATAAACACTTGCCTACTTGTTGCTATCGTTTATGATATTAATATAATTAATTTGCTTATGATATTAATTGGCTTTGTTTCCATTTGGATATCAATTGATGCTTATATGATTCATCGTGTCAAAATTGAAGCCATAACTGAGTTGGGTAGGACCTCGTTTTTCGTGATACTTATGCACATAATTTGCCTTATAATGGTTGTTTTTGAATGGATTACATATGGTTATTTCACACGTCATGTGTACATTAAATGCAAGCAAACTTCTAATTTACATCAAACTTATGTCATGCCAAATTAAGTGGAAGTTTTTTTTCGGCAGATTTTTTTTTTTTTTTTTGAACGAGTCATTAAAATATTGCCGTGCTAGACTTTGATGTATATTGTTGTGGGGATTACTTCTGTTGGGATCTATAGCCCTCTTCCTTCTGGCTGGTCTGCCTGCACATGATTACTGGGTCATAAATGATGCTTAACTTTGTTGATACCGTCATAATTTCCTTTGTTTTTAATATGGTAAAATCTGGTTGGAGATGTGTGAATTGAGATGTGCAGAACTAGTAGTTTGACTTTAGAAGTCATCTTCTAATGATTATTGTACAATATTATATATGAAAGAAACAGGAAAGTATCTACCGGCCCTGTTTGGTTCACAAGAAAATAGCCGGAAAGTAAATTCCGGAAAAATCTATATTCTTTTATTTGGTTCCGCTGCCGGGCTATTTTTTTTTTTTTACTTCGTAAGTTGTTTTCTTTTTAAATTTTGGTTTTGAGTATCGGTAAATGCTACATCTTAAAGGGGTTTATATGTGCACTCTTGGTGTTTAAGGATCCTATTATTTATACGAAAGAAAAAATGATCTTTATCTTTTGAAAAGATATTTATCCATTTATTTAATAAAATGTATTGTTGTTGATTGCATTGTTGCTAAAATTTTATGCATTTAAATTTTCTTAGAGACACAATGAATATAGATTGAAATGGGTTTGTGCTTGCAAGATTTTAAATTTGCAATTCAAACGAAATTGTTCTTGACGTAGCAATTTGTTTTATGAATATAATAGATTTTCTCTACTTCTCAGAGTAAGTGGATTTGAATATGTTAGAATATCATAATTATATAAATTGTTCACTTGTAGTGGTACATATGAACAAAAATAAACGATAAAAAGAGTTATATCGATATGACAAAAAACTCTGAAGGAATTACTCTTGGAGTAGCAACTTATTATCGTTTTATTAAAAATACCATTATGGTTTTATTTAAAGATTCACTTCCTGAAGTAAGTGAAAAACTATGTTGTTTTATGAGTCAAGTTATGATACTGAATCTATTATAATAATTTAGTAGTTACGAATAAAATTATGATTTTTCACCTGAAGTGGAAGATTAATAACAAGAACAATTAGAAAGTTGCTCCTAAAATAGCTATATAATTCTTGTTAGCATTGAACAAACTATTAAGTTTTGTTGCAAATAATATTATACTCGTCTAAGTAGGCCTACTGCATTTCTTGAGATATATACGATAATCATGGAATTTTATGGTGGACAAATTGAAGTCCCAAATATAATTCAAAATTGGTAGTTATACCAAAAATATTTCTAATCACCAGAAGTGAGAAATTTTAATAAAATAAACCACTAGAAGTTGGAAAGTTGAAGAGCAGAATTTGCTAAAAGATTGAATACTCTATAACTAAAGGGCAGATGTTGTCATTACATTATGTTGGATGAAATCTCCAGTAGAGAATTAGGTATCAATACCTCAACAAAATTATATGTGCTCATATGAGCATGAATATTTCAATGGAACGATAATGATTGTATAAACAAATACTCTCGAATAATATGTGCATTAGTCTCCATCGGAGAAATTATAAATTTGGCTCTAGAAGAGTTTTGAGATGTATTTTAAATTGAAAAACCAGAAGTTTCCTCCTCTTAATGCATTCATCATTGTCTCTGTAAAAGCAAGAGAATGGTAGAAGGGAAAAGTGTATTGAGATATATTATATTCTCCAAGGAATTAAGAATATAAATTGCTCTACCAACTCAACTATTTTTGAATATGAAAATTCATCATTGTCTCTAGTAGAGCAACGATAAACTTTGCTCTTAAAAGAACAAGTAAGATTATGTTAAGAGGAGAAATAAAAATGCACTACAATGCATAATGCCATAGCATGAATATTGAAATTTACAAAAGGTAAACTAGAAGTTTACTAGACAATAATGATAAGAATTACACATTGAGTGCCTGTAAAAGCAACTGTCAAATGGTATAGTAGAATCATGTATTGCATGTGCTGATAATTAAAATCATCACCTAAGGGAACTAAAATCCTCATATATGATTGAGGATGTGTTCAAACACAAAAGGCACCAATTATATGCATAAGACCAAACATGCCATTATAGATATTCTCCCCAACATTGGTTTTTGGACAGAAACCATACATATCCATCTTCAAATATTATATGTGCAGTTTATACTATAATTATTCCACCCCAATGTACATAAAGATGGAGCCTCCAGAAAATGTTAGAAATATATGTTGAATATTGAATGTTTGAGATTATTGATGTTTAATTAACTACTCGCTAGACTTGATCGTATTAGTTTGACGAGTTAGTTACTCCGAAAAGGAGATTTATTAACTGCTCGATTGGTTAATCATTATTTTAGCAAGTTAGTTATCCCAGCATCAAGGGGGGAAGTTAAAACAGTCGATTGAGAAAAAAAAAAGGACAACATCATTATATCATCAGATCCTCCATGATATGAACCTGAAAGTTCAAGAGATAATGTTTAAGACCAGATATTTAACTGATCGACATGCATTAATGAGTTACATGCAAAAGGTTGTTAATGTTTAAAATTTTATATTATGTCCTTGAAGGACCATCTACCGCTATTCTTTAGTTGAATGTCTATTTAATGAGTGGTAGAACCATCGATTCTAATGATAAAAATCTTCGTAAATAACAAATTTAAATCTATAGATGGAAAATACGAGTGATTATAATTCATAAGAATCTTTAAATTTGAATAGTTTCCCACAATGATGAATCAACTTCGAGAAGAAGTATAAAAGCATTTAGGAACTTTAATAATTTTTGTGATCTCAATATTAAAGAAAGATGGAATCGATCAGCAATAAAACGTTGACATGAAATTTGCTTATGCTGTAGCAATTAGTAAAATGAATGACAATAAGGATCATGAAATGAAAGTCTGTTGTAGATACACACATTAAACTTATTGACCATAATACATGAAAAGACGCAGTACACACTTAATTATTTGTGTTGTACATACACTTTAAATTGCTTGAAGCAATAACAGTTTTGAAATATACTGGCTAAATATTGTTGCGTGATTGTGCAAACGATTAATGAGCAACCGACTTATTGTACAAGTTTTTCCAAAGTCTGGATGTTAATAATAAAGGGATAAATTTCCTTGTGGTGGATGAAAATATTTATTCTTCTATTATTTGCTAAATCTGGCAGCAAATGGAGAAATAAAATGCGTCTAATGAATATAGTGATCGCTTGAAACAATACTTGATATTTGCCATTTGAAAATGGCATTTATATGAAATCCCTGGTGGATTCAATAAGGGACATGGTTCCAATTCTTGAGAAGATAATATGAAAGACTAGCGCAAGTAGTGTCTTCATGTGTCTAGACAAATATTTAGGAGCATATTTTTTTTGAATAATTTGGTCATTACCGTTTATGCACTTGATTTTATATGTGTTATTCGAATACGCATTTGTTTCTAAGGTGCTTGTTTGTGTTTTCTATGTGTTTTCTGACCATGTTATTTTGAAATATTGCTATGAATTTTTCATAAATTATGTATATCTTCGCTATTTTGTTAGCGCGAAACTTTTAGAAAGTGTGAGAAAGCTAAATCTTATTAAAATTCGTTACAGAGTTTGAATAGCCTGAACATCATTAAAACTCCTGAAGAGTTTATTGCGGTTATTAAAACTTCAAAAGAAAGTTCAAAAGATAGTTAAGTTGAAAAGGTTGCTACTTGCCTGAAATAAGAATAATGAAATACTTTGGGTAGAATCTCGGCCATAGTAGTTTGGCCTGAGTTCATATACATTTAACACCCGTTGAGCGCACTACACTGTGGTCTAATGGGCATAAAATCCTTTTTATAACCTTCTAATAATCGATTTGGTCCTGAAGTATTAGATTGTAATACTTATAAGTATCGGTTTATTACCTAAGGCATTAGAGGATTGTATATATAAACCTTCTTGGTATGCTAGTTATGTATATCTGTTGTTATAAAGGACTCAAGATTACACTAGTATATGAAGATGATCGTTTGCAGAGAAATCGAAGTAATCCGTCTATTATTGACTTCAATGGTGAACCTGGTCAACATATTGACATGTGGTGAGAAGAATATGAGTGGTGTACTCAACAAGGGGGTAGCCCCACGCTATACTCTTTTTTCCTTGATCGAGATTTTGTCCTAATGAGTTTTCCTGGCAAGGTTTTTAACGAGCCAGTGTTATCTCTGGAAATGTACTTTTTTTTCCTTTATTAGATTTTTATCGCACTGGATTTTTTCTAGTAAAGGTTTTAACGAGACATTATCCCAAGAAATGGACATCAAAAGGGAAGTGTTATAAATATATTAATCATATGGATGTCTAGAAGATAGAATAGTTATGTTAGGATTCCATGTATAGAGATAATATTTATTTAGAATTCATATTCGTTGATCTCTGTATCTACTTGCCTAAAAATAGAGGCTTGTCCCTATTAAATAAGATGCACCTGAATTCTCTTTCTCTTTCTCATATATCTTTTTCTTAGTTTATATTTATTTTATAATAAGAAACAAATTATTTGTTGCTGTGGAACACAGTGTCTCAGCAGGGGGTGTTGCCCATTTTTTTTGGTTATTTACTTATTTATATATTTTGGGTATCAAAGAAATTATTTGAATTTATTTGTTGAGTCTAACATATGGCTGTAGATGTAAATTTGAAATCATTGATCATTCGCTGTTGGAGTTAAAATGTGAAAACTTTTAGCATAATGTTTCTTTTGAATGTTTAATGGTCACATGATAATACGATGCTTAAAGCAAATACTCCCTCCGTCCCATAATTATTGTCCACTTTTACTAAAATGAAAAATTTTATTTTTTATCAAACTTAAATATATTTTACCTTAGACAACCGGATATACCCCTACATAAGTAATTTTTTAACCACTAAGATTTTATGGATAATGTTTTTTACTAAGGACAAATGTGTAACTTGATCCATAAAAAGTCAAATTGGACAATAATTTTGGGACAAAATTTTTTAGGCAAAGTGGACAATAATTATGGGACGGAGGGAGTAATTCTGTTTATTATATTGTACTAAACTCCATAAAAATCATGGATCGAACAAAGGTCCCCTTCTCGGGCTATTCAAGTAAAGGGGAACTCATTTGGATCGTATCCTAAGTCCAAAACAACTTTAGACTTCAAAGATATTTCAGTATGTCAAGATCCAATTGATCAAAGACAAACCTGTCCTGTAAAGACTTGATCACTACTATAACTAAAATTTATTGAATCCTTACCGAAAAGAAACCCAAAAAAAGAAAGAAACACAGCTTTCTGAGGCATCAAGCTGGAATTCACAATTTCACTGGGATAGCTTTTAAAGGCATTGCCTTTAGTACTGCAACCCGAACTTTTCTTCCATGTCCAAATCTTCCGGTTCGATCCCCCTTCAAGTTTCCAGTCAATGTTGTAAATCAGGGTGGCTAGCATTATGTGTACCATCCTGTAAGCCAGAGGAAATCCAGGACACATTCTTCTCCCTGAACCAAATGGAATGAGCTCGAAATGCATCCCTTTCACGTCGATTTCGCTCTCTAGAAATCGCTCTGGCTTAAACATTTCGGGTTCTGGCCAGATTGTTTCGTCTCTTCCTATATTATATGCATTGACCAAAATCTGTGTCTCTTTTGGCACAATGTAACCATTGATTTCTACATCTTCATTAGCCTTATGTGGTACAAGTAACGGGGCGGGTGGATGAAGCCGTAAAGTTTCATTAAGGATTGCTCGCAAGTATGGGAGCCTTGAAATGTCAGATTCTTGAATCACTCCTTCCTCCGATCCAATTACCTGATTGAGCTCTTCTCTAGCTTTTTCTATCCTTTCAGGATTACTACGCAGTAACTCTGCCATTGCCCACTCCACAGTAGCTAAAGTTGCGTCTACGCCACCCACGAATAAATCCTACAGTGAATTAATCTCAGTCTATAAATAACATGCATTAGAACAAGAGGGAATTTTGATCACGATGATGGTGAATTTATACTCACAAATAGCAAATGTTTTAGGATATCGAGGCTGAATTCAGAATCATTCTTGACGTGTTCATCCAAAAGGGCTTCCAAAACATCATTTTTCTTTGTCTCTGATGACCTTTCTCTGGCAAGCAGCCGTTCCTTTATGATGACATCGAAAATATCGAACAAACTTTGGCAGCAGGGCTTTGAGTTACGCATGATTCCTTGTGGATCAATCGATTCGAGGACAGGGAAGTAATCTGAAAGATTGGGAAGACCAAGACATGTCGAGACAGCGAAGACAACGTTCTTGATTTCTTGAGATGAATAGGTATCATAACTGGCAAAATCGCTTGAAAACAGCATCCTCGACATCAAGTTGAGAGATGTTATGAAGGCAGCTTCACCAATGTCAACAGCTTTTCTGCTGTTGCAACATCTCAGCACGTAATCCCGGCCACTGCGCCGAAAACATTTTCTCTCTACAGATTGTACGGATTTTTCGCCGCTGCGCCGAAACTGGAATCCAGGCCATAGAGAACTTGTGGTGGTCAAGTGTTTTAGCTGCATTGGGTATTGAACGACCTGAGCAGATATGGTCATTTTTCTGCAACACTTCCCTGGCAATTTCAGGTGATGATAGAACTACAGTTAACTTGCTTCCTAGCCTAACAGACATGAGAGGGCCATAAACTTTTGACAATTTTGCAAATGATTGATGAGGATTTTTGCTAATCTGATGAAGATTGCCAACGATGGGAAAGTGAAAAGGCCCTGGAGGAAGTTTGACAGATTTCGTGGACCTTAATTTTGAGCTTAGAACATAAATGCACAAGGAGATGAGGAAATAGAATGGGAGGGAATTCAGGTTGTTACTGATATCCATAACAGCTCTGTTCTGCTTCTGCATTTGGGGCCAACATAATACACATATTTATAAGGGGGAAATGCGGATAATGTACTCCCATCTAATAAAATCAATATCTAATTTGGTACTTTTCAGCATATAAATTATTCATCCACTAACGATATATTATTCATTTATCAAAATACAATTATTCATCTTGCAAAAACTACATATATTCTTCATTTTAGTATTGTTATTCATCTAGGATGGGATCATTATTCATCAAGATCTGCAACGTTATTCATCTTTGTGAATATCGTTAGTCATCCATAAATTTACTCATCCACATATTCAATTTTTTCAAAAATAAAATCCATCATTTTTTTAAAAAAAAATTCTCATAAAAAAAATAATATACAAGTTAACGGGATAAGCATTAAAAAAATAACAATTTGAAAATAAATGTGTACTAAAAAAAGATAAAATTTAGAGAATTTAATGCATGTGTAGTGTCATAAAATATGAATTACTTTTTATTATTTGTCGGCCCACCGAACTGTCAATATTCTCAGAGTTCCGGGTAGCATTCAGATGACTTAAATTGCTATAAACAATATGGCACGATCGAATTACCAATTTCTTATCATTAATGTTCATTGACAATTTTCAGAGTAGAAGGAAAGATGTCCTAACAAAAATAACTCCCCCAAATAAATCTAGTTGAATGATTGAGAAATTTTGGACAGAAACCAGCAAAACTAAAAGTAGAAAACCGGTGAATCAAACAAGAATCAAGTAATTCTTGTCTCTCACAAAAATAGTTAATAATAAATTACTTTATTTTTAATATAATTTATAAAATACAATATGTGCTATATTTCTGCAAAGGAAGGAGTATTTATCTTTTCTAAAATTTAACCGTTTTGAGTCGAATATGTTCACGTAGAGTATTGCAAATCACTTAATAAGTGTATGATGGAACTATAATTTGATATTTTTAATTTTTAATTTCAATTTCATATTATATCTGTTTCTTTTTTCGAAAAAAATTAATTCATTCAAGCACAGAGAATTATCCAATTGCAATTATCAATACCCCAAAAAAAAAAAGAAGAAAGAAAGTCCTAACACAGCTTGTAATACATTACAATTATATGTTGTATTTACAACGAATAATTTACATAGATTTATAACATACTGAAATATAGATCCAATTTAGAAGACACAAGGAGTCCACGAACATTACTGATTACTTTCTCTCTGCCGTTTCCAGTTGATGATACAATAATTGTTAACTTGCTTCCAAACCTGATAGACAAAGAGGGCCATGAATTTTCGACAACTTTTGCAAATGTTTGATGAGGCTTTTTCCCGATTTGATGAAGCTAGATTCTTGGTGGGTGGGGTTATTAAACCAAATTACTTATAGCTAAGTGATTTAAATGAGTCTCAATTTTCAGGTTGTAGTTCATTTTATACACGGAATAATGATTAATATTTTTTTGCTGACTGTGGACAAGTATATCAATTGTGTCACATTTAAACTTTATCACTGTCCGAGTCGTGTCACAAGCAATGTCCCCAATCGATGTGTATAAAATATAGGACAACAAATTAAGGTGGAAAATAAGCATTCCAGTGGGCCATTTCATTTTCAGCTGCCTAACTATCCAATAATTATCTCCGGTATGCATATAGAAATACCAAACAAATACTTTTTAAAGGAGTTCAACCAACAAACTCAACCTAAATTGATTAATCATAGCAGAAAATCATAGGAGAAAAGAAGAAGGTCGACGTTGCTGAAGTTTATGGATCGAATTTCATCTGAGAATGGGATGGTTTATTTATTAATTAACAGAACGAGAAAAAAAAAATAAGAAGGAGAAGAAGAAAAGGAAATAAAGATAAGGAAACAGTTGTTCTAATTGCGCGCAATTACGTATGCATCTTTGTCATCTGCCCCGCAGAGTGACTGCTCATCTATGTAATATAGGTAAAGTAATATTTTCCGCGTCCCGAAATTATTGTTCAGTTTGAATTTTTAATTTAATTTTAAATTAAAATAAAAATAAAAATTCAGACTGGACATTAATTTCGGGACAGAGAGAGTGGTAATTAGTACTCCATCCATTCCAAAATAAATGTCATCCTACACTTTGCACATAATTTAAGAAACTCTTAAATAGAGTAATAAAATTACTTGAATATCCTCAACCAACCCCATTATAAAATTGTCCACCAATAGCATCAACTCTTTTGAGGGTAATTTTGGAAACTTTTGACAAAAAGTGTATTGAAATGTGAGAACGACACTTATTTTGGAATTTCTCCATTTTGCTAAAACGACACTTATTTTGGAATGGAGGGAGTGCACATTATTTTCTGACCGAGAGAGATGTCACGAAGGCAGCTTCACCAATGTCAACAGTTTTTCTTGTATCACTCAACAAAGCACATAATCCCGGAATTCTTTGAGCTTTTCCTGACGAAGGGCTTGGCTGACATCCAATCTATGCGTCGAAAAATGTGGTCTTTCCCCATCCTACGCATGTTTCGCCATAGGGTCGAAGTTTCTGGGATCCAGGCCATGGAGAACTTGTGGTGATCAAGTATTTTGGCTACACCGGGAATCCAACGGCCGGCGCAAATCCGATCATTTTTCTGTACTACTTCTTTGGTGATCCTAGCTGATGAGACAAGTACGGTTAACTTGCTTCCTAACCTAATAGACATAAGAGGTCCATGATTCTTTGACAGTTTAACAAAAGCTTGATGAGGATTTTTGCCAATCTGATATAGAAGTGAAGACCCCGTTAGGTTTATATTGTATTGATATAACAATATTTATAATGTACATGATAATAATAAGATTACAACAATACCACTAAACTAACCCGAATATACATACATTAACATCCCCCCGTAATCTGAACGGGAGGTAAATGAACATTCTGATTGTCTCTAAAATCAGTAAAAAAAATATAAGGCAAGCCTTTAGTCATGATATCGACAAACTGATGAGAAGAGGGAATATGAAGAACTCGGATAGCGCCCTGAGCAACCTTTTCGCGAACAAAATGAGTATCAATCTCTACATGCTTCGTGCGGAGATTTTGAACAAGGTTAGTTGACATAAAAATGGCAATGACATTGTCACAAAACACAATCGTGGCAGTAGGCAAACTAATAGACAATTCTGAAAGTAGAGAACGCAACCAGCATATCTCAACAACCGCATTAGCAACAACTCGATATCCGGCTTCGGCACTGGAACGAGAGATAATAGGTTAGCGTTTGGAGGACCAAGAGACAAGATTAGAACCCAAGAAGACACAGTATCCAGACGTCGAACGACGTGTATCAGGACAACCAGCCCAGTCTGCGTCATAATAAGCTACAAGCTGATCAAACCTAGTAGGCGTAAGAGAAAGGCCATAATGAAGAGTATCCTTCAAGTAGCGAAGAATACGCTTGACTGCCTCATAGTGGGACTCACGAGGCTCATGCATAAAGAGATAGACTTGTTGAACAGCATAAGAAATATCAGGACGAGTAAAAGTGGCATACTGAAGAGCACCAACAATGCTACGATACTCATAAGGAGAATATCATCAACATAGAGCAAAAGAACAACCATATCTCCACCATGGCAATAAAAAACATAGACGAGTCGGACTTGGAAGAACAAAAACCATGCGAAGCAATAAACGAAGCAAACCGTTGAAACCAAGAACGGGGTGCTTGCTTTAGACCATAAAGGGCACGATTGAGCTTACACACATAGTCCGGATGTTGGTGATGAACAAAACCGGGTGGCTGCTTCATGTAGACAGGCTCTTGCAACAAACCATTTAAGAACGCATTTTTGACATGAAGCTGATGAATGGGCCAATTACGAGAAAGAGCCAAAGACAAAACAGTTCGAATAGTGGCAGGGAGAACCACTGGACTGTAAGTATCACCAACATCAATACCGAGGCGCTGAAAACCCTTGGGCAACAAGTCGGTCTTTGTAACGATCTATATAACCATCAGACTTTTCTTTAATTTGAAACACCCATTTTGAGCCAACCACATTCACATCAGGGGGTTTCGGAACAAGTATCCAAGGAGTGTTAACAATAGTACTATCTAAATTAAAAATCAACTTGGGTTTACGAGTACCATTCTTAGCACGAGTGACCATAGGATGATGAGGAAATGGAAGGTGAGCTTAAAAGAGAGGAAGGATTTGAGGAAAGAGGTGCAGAAGATGGTAAAGACTCCAAATTAGTAGATGGGACAACCGATGAAGATGGAGTAGGAGGTATGGTAGTACTAACAGAAGATGGTAGATGTGGCGAGGGAAAGGAAAAGATAGCAGGAGAAAGGGCAAAAGGAGTCAAGGGTGCAGGGGAGCGAAAATGAGAGCTAGGAGAAGAACAATGTGAGGTAAAGGAAACAAAAGGAAAGGTGTTCTCGTCAAAAACTACATGACGAGAAATAATGACCTTATTAGTAGCAAGAGAAAGACAACGGTAGCCTTTCTCATTAGAAGGATAACCAAGATAAACACAGAGTAGAGCGAGGTTCTAACTTATGACGGATTGTGTGAGAAAAATTGGGGTAGCAGGCACAACCAAAGGTACGCAAGTGATCATAGGATGGAAGTTTGTAGTGAAGGACCTCATAAGGAGTTTTATTGTGTAGGAGAGGAGTAGGGAGACAATTTAAGAGGAATATGACTGTATTAAGGGCTTCAACCCAAAAAGTGGAAGGCATAGAAGCCTGAAATAAAAGAGTACGAATCATATTAACAATGGTACGATTGAGACGTTCTGCTTTACCATTTTGTTGAGAACAAGCAGTAGTAGATAAGCGGAGGTGAATGCCATGAGCTTGAAAGAATTTCCAAAAAGAATTATTTTCATACTCACTACTTTGGTCACATTGAAAATTACGAATGACAGCATTGTATTGTGTTTTCACATGGGCATGAAAATTGCAAAAGCAAGAGAAAACATCAGCTTTACATCGAAGAGGAAATACTAATCATCCAAAAAGTGACAAAATACTTATATCTCGTAGGAGAAACAACTGAAGAAAACCATACATCAGAATGAATAAGCTTAAAGGCAGAGTAACTTGAGACAAAGAAGACTCAAAGGGTAAATGCACATGTTTCCCAAGTTGACAAGCATGCACAAATCTAAAGTAGATCTAAAACAAGGAATAAGAGAAGCATTTATTAAGGTAGCCAACACACGATGACCAGGATGATCTAAACGATAGTGCCAAGTAACAAAAGTAGACCGGGTAGCACCAAGAGCTGGAACTGAGGATGGGAAGGTGCAATTGACGAGAGGATAGAGAGGTCCAGAACTATTGCACCGAAGAAGTTGAGTCTTCGTGGGTAGATCATTAAATAAAAACCCAAAAGGATCAAATTCTACAGAGCAGTTATTATCAGTAGTAAATCAACGAACAGAGATTAAATTTTGAGTAAGAGATGGAACATAAAGAATATTATTTAGAGATAAAGAACGACTAGAAGCAGAGATATTTGAAGAACCAAGGGATTTAATGGGTAGAAAAACACCATTACCAACACACACTTTATCAGGACCATTGTAAGGAGATAAATTAGTAAGCTTACCAGAATCATTAGTCATAGTTGCACCTGCAGTAGAATCAAAATGCCAAGGAGTATCATGTTGAGAGAGAGTCGGATGTCCAGTGAAAGCTGGAACAGAAAAACTAGCACACATAAGGACAGAGGGGCACAACCGAGCAACATGACCATAGCCACGACACTTAAAACACTGAACCGAGTGCTGGAATTGAGGAATTCCAGGTGCCGAATTGCCATAAGAAGGTGGCGCACCCAGGATAGATGAAGGAGGAGCATGCAGACGAGAAAATTGCGGCTGCCAACCACCTCGGCCACCACCACCACGACCTCCTCCGCGAAGACCGTGTAGAAGCCCATAGAAAATTGCTCTGATACCATATAGAAGCCCATAGGGTTCCACCTCAAAACCAATTGGGAATGAGGGGAGTAGCCTATAGACTTATATATCGGTATCAAACCTCTCATCACCAATGTGGGATACTCAACACTCCCCCGCAAGCCCAACGCATCTTCTTGGGTTGGGCTTGTCTATTTTTCTTTAGCCCAGTCACCGCTTCACGTCTCAGCCCTACCAGTTCTATCACATCAGGCTTGGAGTCCGACTTTTGACGGGCTGGCTCTGATAGCATATAAAAGTGAAGACCTCGTTAAGGTTATACTATATTGATACAACAATATTTATAGTGTACATGGCAATAATAAGATTACAACAATACCCTTAAACTAACCCTAATATATATACATTAACATCTGATGAAGATTACCAATGATTGGTAACTTGTAAGGCTCTAGAGGAGAAACAACTCCAGCTGACGATCTCCTATATCTTATATTTGAGGTGACCACATAAATGCATGAGCTGGTAATTAGAAAATAGGATGTAAAGGGAAACAGGTTGTTTGTGATTTCCATAACAGCTCTCTACTTCGTTGATCTGCTTTCTTTTTCCTACTAATGGGTGTCGAGACCATCAAAATAAACCTACTTAAAACTTGTATCAAGTGATAAGAACGGTCGATCCCACAGAGACGGGGGAGTGTTGAGTAATTGACTTGACAAAGTGATGGCAGCCTAGGGTCGTACTCCACTCTACTCTATATGCATATTTATTGATTCTTTTAGCTCTCTATGTGGTATGAAACTGTATTCAATCAGGCACATAAACACTGTAAGGTCACTTCTGATTGTTCCAAACAGCAATCCTAGTAGTAACCAGTAAACTAACTTCCATTGTCGACTCGAAATTACTACTAAGCCATTGAGATCTTAAGCCCTTATGATTGCCTCATACCAAACAACTAACTTCCGTTATTGTTTGAAATATTGGGTTGTTACCCCCTCGTCACCGGTTAATTCTAGACGTTCTAAGTGAAGTTTACCCTTCCGGGATTCCCTTCACATGCATGCAAAATTAGTTTGAATGGCTTGTTCAACATAAAAGGATAATTTAAACTCTAGAACTAAGCATATAAATATCATCCGAGAGCATGAATCAAAACATAATTATATAGAGTAGAGGGATTAGACCCTAGTAATGAGTTTAGCTACTCATGGAGTGAAGTTCAAACACCACAAAGTTCAAGTGTTGAGACTTCATCCTGATTACCACAGAAAGGAGAGAAAACAGGGGAAGAGTAAAGTCAGGGAGTGTGGTTAAGTACAGCTGACTTCACAGAGTCAAATTCTCACTTCCCCAAAAGACGCTCCTGAGTCTACCTCCTAGAGTTATACTCTATTTTCTTCCTACTGAACTAAACTACACTACAATCTACTTCTAAGCTATATTTTGGACTTTGATGCCTTCGTCTTCGTGCTGCTGCTGCTTTTTATAGAGGTTAGTGGAGAGCTCTTACTTAGCCATGTTGGTCTCCTCTTTACCCGATGGGTTTTATGCAAAAGAGAGGCTTGTCCATACTTCTCCCAACTTCCCCCTTACCTCTAATTAGAATTAGGAGAGATTTAGTTGATGACTTCAGTTTTAAGGCAAATCAATCTTCTCCCAATGTCAGCAGCATTACTTCACCTATGGCTCTGCTTCCTTAGCTCCGAAGGTTTGCTCCAATTTGGCCTTCTTCCCGCCGGATTCTTCCTCTTTTCAGTCTTTGCACGACCGGTCCCTGCAGCAACTTCTAATTTGGCCTGAAACTTCACCAATTTGTCGTATTTTACCCTATTTTCTGCCCGTATTGCATTTCGGTCCCTGGAGAACCACAAGTCATCAAATTAGCCTATTGCTATATAAATCTAACCTAATTGACCTATAATTAAAGCATAAAGAGTTAAATTGTATACCTAAAAACATAATACGAAATGCACTCATCACCTACCTTTGGCAACTCACTCTATCTACAACTCACTTTATCTACATTCTGGGCAAAGATGTATCGGGTATTTAACATGTATCGGTATTTGAGAATAATAGAATACCACATATTCAATAAGTTCATTTCAGATTCGGCTGCCTTAATTATTAAAGAGTTTCAATCCCACATCGGTGTTGAGAGACTCTGAGTATCAATATATAAGCTCCATGGGCTACTCCCTTCATTGTCAATTGGTTTTGAGGTGGAACCCCATGGGCTTTTATATGGTATCAAAGCCAGCCGCTGACATTCGAACTCCAAAAAGCCTAACAAAAAATAGCGCTGAGACGTGAGACGGTATCTGGGCTGAAAAAAATAGGACAAACCCAACCCAAAAATTACATTGGGCTTGCGGGAGAGTATTAAAGAGTCACAATCCCACATTGGTATTGGGAGACTCTGAGTATCAATATATAAGCTCTATGGGCTATTTTCCTCATTTCCAATTGGTTTTGAGGTGAAACCTCATGAGCTTCTGTACTAATTATCCAATCATTCTTTCCGGTGTGAAGAAGAGAAAAAAAAAAAAAAAGGGAAAGAAATACCAAATTGCGAAACGTGATTATATATTTCTATAGGTGAGTCAGCCGACACAAACTCTGACATGACATTGAAATTTGAATGATCGATAATTGAAATGAATGGATTGGTGAAAATGAGAGGAGAAAATGCATCCGTTTGCACGCAATTAATAGTGTATTGAATTTACAGCTTCATCGGGATAGCTTTGAGGGGCATTGCCTTTTGTACCGTCAACCCAAATACTTCGTCCATGTCCAAATCTTGTGGTTTGATTTCCCCTTCAAGTTTCCACTCAATGTTGTGAATGAAAGAAGCCAGCATTAGGTGCACCATCCTGTAAGCCAGAGGAAGTCCTGGACATATTCTTCTCCCGGCGCCAAATGGAATGAGCTCGAAATGCTTTCCTTTCACGTCGATTTCGCTATCCAGAAATCGCTCCGGCTTAAACATTTCCGGTTCTGCCCAAACCTTTTCGTCTCTTCCTATAGCATACGCATTGACCAAAATCTGTGTGTCTTTCGGCACAATGTAACCATTGATTTCAACATCTTCACTAGCTTTGTGAGGAACTAGTAAGGCTCCGGCTGGATGAAGTCGAAAAATTTCTTTAACGATGGCTTGTAAGTATGGGAGCCTGGAAATGTCGGATTCTTGAATTACTCCTTCCTCTCCAATGACTTGCTTGAGTTCTTCTTTACCTTTTTTCAACTTTTCAGGACTACGCATTAACTCCGCCATTGCCCACTCCACAGTGCCTGAAGTTGTGTCTATTCCAGCTACAAACAAATCCTAAACACATAACATATTGATACCAACGTTACCATCAAATCAAAGTCCATTTCCATCAAATTACATATTGTTGAGGACTTAAATTATAGTAGTACTTACAAAACTAAACTGAAAGTAAAAAATCTAGTTTCATGTCTAGATATATGTTGTCTCTTTAACTTCTTAGAATTATCACAGGAGAACACGGAAATGCTCACAATAGATCAAAATAGCTCTTAATTAATTACATCAGAAAGAAATTAAATACTCACGAGAAGCAAATTTTTGATGACATTGGTGTTGAATTCAGATTCATTCCTCATGTTTTCATCCAAAAGGACCTCCAACAAATCGCTTTTCCTTGTCTCAGGTTCTGCTTCTCTGGCAATTCGCCGCTCCTTGATGATACCATCGAAGATATCAAACAAATTTTGGTGGCAGAACTTTGAGTTGCGCGCGATTCCTTGTGGGTCAATCGGTTTAAGGACAGGGAAGTAATCTGAAAGGTTAGGAGCACCAATATACTTCAACACACCAAAGACAACGTCCTTGAGGTGAGAGGAATCGCTGTCGTAATTCGCAAAATCAGTCGAAAACAAACTCCTGGACATCAAATTCAGGGATGTGGTGAAGGCAGCTTCACCAATGTCCACAATTTTGCTGCTGTCACTGCAACTGTTCAAATAAACCCGCAATTCATTCAGCTTTTCCTGACGAAGGGCTTGGCTTGAATCAAGCCTCTGTTTCGAGAAGAGATTCTCTCTGCAGATCTTACGAAGGTATCGCCATTCAGCGCAAGGTGGAAGCCAGGGCATTGCGACCTTGTGACGATCAAGTGACTGAGCCGCAATTGGTATGGACCGGCTTGAGCAAATCGGGTCGTGTTTTTGTAGAATTTCTTTTGCAGTGTCTGCTGATGATGCAACAATGGTTAGCTTGGTTCCTAGCCTAACAGACATTAAAGGGCCATAGATTTTTGCGAGGTTGGCAAATGCTTGATGTGGCTTTTGGCCAATCTGATGGAGGTTACCGATAATCGGAAACTGGTAAGGTCCTGGAGGGAGATTCCTGGACCTTAATTTTGACGTGAGCATATAAATGCATAGCCAGATGAGAATATAGAGTACAATGGAAGTGAGGATGGTAGTGAATTCCATTTGTACTAGCCAACTTGTTATTTACTTATTTTCTTCTTCTTTTGGAACTCTGTTCTTGCATTCTTGGCTAATAGAGTACATCGTCGATTTATATATAGCGGGAACTGACCGTAAGAGCCTTTATTTACCATAAAATTCTAAGCAATGCGTGTCCACAACCACAAGTACTCAATTTTAATATCCAATCCACGCTATCTGTGTAATTTATGGAGTTACCTTACGCCCATTACTATATAGTGTATAAAGATAAATATATATATATATATATATACATATATATATATTGTTGTGTAAGATATGAATCGTGATTTTCGTGTCATGTCACAAATGATCCAACAGAGCAATTTAATTCGGACGACCTACGTACATAGCCAGGAAGAAAAAGGGACGAAAATGAAACGACAAATTGCGAAACGTGATGGGTTTCTGAAACCGTCATCGTCCTCGTGCCGTATGACTATGTCCAACCAATTTTTGTCAAAAATTTCATGACCACAATAATAATTATAATACACGTGCATATCAGCATATGTACGAGGAACTGGGGTCTAATACTTTGTTTTTTGTACGTCAAATATGTGTTTGAAAATGTCTTTCAAGATCATTTTCGAAAATACTGTACATGCAGAGTGGTCGGTTTGGCACGATAGTGATGCCGGGAATAGGATCCGCTCATGATAATTCGACCCGATTACCTTAAAACCAAACTGAGATATATCTAATCTAATGTGTATAATTATGTTAATGACTTGAATTGCATCCTTCAATCTAGAAAACGTAAGATGGTTGTTATAATTTAGATAAAAACTGACAATCTCTCCATCTCTCCATCTTGTTAAATACGTAGAATCCAGGAAAAATAGTGTGAAGCAAAAAAGTTGAATGATCACTAGAGAAAAATTGGGTTACTCGTAATAAGATTTTAATTGGTGAATCACATTCATCTCTCTTTGTGAAACCTGGTTCATCCAATTTTAACAGTCAACTTTATCTAATTATTATGGTTCATAAATGAGACTATGAAAATTAGACAAATGAAGAGTACAAAGCTTATCAGGGAACATCTAATGCGGGGAAGAAAAATAGTCGCGGATAAATTTAAAACAACTTTGGTATAGCTTTGAGGGGAAGTGCCTTATGTAGAGTCATCCCAAACAATTCATCCATGTCCAAATCTTGTGGCTCAATCCCGCCTTCAAGTTTCCAATCAATTTTGTGAATCAAAGATGCCAGCATCAGGTGTAGCACCCTATAAGCCATAGGAAGTCCGGGGCATATTCTTCTGCCAGCGCTGAACGGAATTAGTTCGAAGTGTTTCCCTTTGAAATCGATTTGGCTCTCCAGAAATCGTTCTGGCTTAAACATTTCGGGTTCTGACCATATTCTCTCATCTCGTGCGATGGCATATCCATTGATCAGTATTTCTGTATCTTTTGGAACCGTGTAACCATCGATTTCAATATCTTCACTAGCTTTGTGTGGCAGAAGTAAGGGTCCTGGCGGATGAAGGCGAAGAGTTTCTTTAACGATTGCTTGTAAGTAAGGGAGCTTAGAAATGTCTGATTCTTGAATTTCTTCCCTCTCCCCAATCACTTGCTTAAGTTCTTCCCTGACTTTTTCTATCTTTCCAGGGTTATGCAGTAACTCCGCCATTGCCCATTGAACGGTGGATGAAACTGGATCTGTTCCAGCTGTAAACAAATCCTACATACACACATAACATCATGAAACTAATTAAGGTTCAACTATGTTAAAATATCATATATAGAAAATATAACGTGTCTCAAAATAAGAGTCTTGATTAAATATGAAATTAGGACTATCAGAGAGGAGGCTACGACTCACCAGAAGCAAATGTTTCAGGTCATTAATGCTGAATTCAGACTCATTCTTTCTGTTCTCATCCAAAAGAGCATCCAACAGATCATTCTTCTTTGTCTCTGATGAACTTTGTCTAGCAATAAGCCGTTCATCGATGAAACCTTCGAAGATATTGAACAAATTTTGGTGGCAGGACTTGGCGTTACGCGCAATTCCTTGTGGATCAATCGGTCGAAGGACGGGGAAGTAATCTAAAAGATTAGTACGACCAATGTACTTGAACACACCTAAGAAAATGTCCTTGAGCTCTTTCGATGAATCGGTATCAAAGTCGACAAAATCTTGCGAAAACACAGTCTTTGATATTAAATTGAGAGATGTGGTGAAGGCAGCTTCACCAATGTCGACTGCTTTCCTGTTCCTACTGCAATAGTGAACATAATCCCGTAATTCTTTTAGCTTTTCCTGACGAAGGGCCTGGCTGGCATTGAGAATTTGAGTCGAAAATATAAGTTCTTTGCACATTTTACGTATGTATCGCCATTGGGTCGACGAGGATGGAAGCCATCCCACAGAAAAGTTGTGGTGATCAAGGGATTGGACTGCAATTGGTACCGAACGGTTGGAGCAAATCAGGTCATTTTTCTGTAGGACTTCTCTGGCCATTTCAGCTGATGATATAACTATGGTTTGCTTGGTTCCAAGCCTAACTGACATGAGAGGGCCATATATTTTTGACAATTTTGCAAATGATTGATGACGCTTCTTGCCAATCTGGTGGAGATTACCGATAATCGGAAACTGGTACGGCCCTGGAGGAAGAAGAACTCTTGATTTCTTGGACCTTAAATTTGAGGTAAACACATAAATGCCTAACCAGAAGAAGATGAAGTAGAATGCTAGAGAAAACAGGTTGTAAGCGACATCCATAATAGTTATGGTCACACTTTTAACTTTTCAATTTCTTTTCCTTTTGGAATTCTCCACTTCCATTCTGGGCTAAAGACAATATGTTTTTTTATAGGGGAGGACCTGCCGACGGGAGAATGTGATGTTATGTTCATATATTGGAGAAATTATTAATTGTACTGGGATTCTTGAATTTAATTTCAGACACGAGTTTAAAACACATTTCAAGTGAATCACATTTTTCATGTCCATTTCGTACAATAATAGTAATATCCATTTCTTTAAACCCCAACAACCCCCCAACTGTTTTCGGGGCAAGTAGAAGTTAATATATAAAGCTAACTGATCATGTGGCAAAATTAGGCTCCATTTGGACAATTGTTTTGAAAATTTGTTTAGAAAAGTCTGTTTCAACCAAAATTTAAAAAAAATACTTTTTGAAAAATAATGCATTTGGACAAGAATTTTTCAAAACTTTTTTAGTAATTAGAACTATTAAAAAGTCATTTGAACTAGGTTTTTTCCAAAATTACTTTTTCTTCAAAATAATTTGTGAAATTTTTTTTTTAAAAAAAATAAAATCACTCTTACACAAATTGTCATTTTCATTTTTTTTTTTTCACTTTTATTGCCTAAATTTTTGTTTTATTATTTGCAATTATCTTGTTCCAAAATTACTACAAGCACAACCTACTGAGGGAAAATATGTGCAAGTTAATAAATGAATGCCCTGCTATACTAAGCTAAAAGACCAAATGGTTATAAGCATCTAAGAACTGGAAGGGTGCATGATTTGAGTTCAAGAAATAAGCTGCTAATCCTGCTAGTAAGACTATCAACATCGCTATGACTACGTACATTTTGCTACTCTTCCGTGCCTTGATCAGATTATTATCCTCCATTTTTTAATCTAGATTATTGCCATTTTATGCACTGTTGGAAATGTCAATTTCATTTTGATCTGAAGATGCAGTATTAAGTGTTTCCTCCACCTGGATCAACAAGTTTAACATCTGTATTAGCATTAATGCGCGGCAGGATGAAAGATGATCAGATTTGCAAAAATGATAGATATGACTGTTATAAGTTTCATTTTCGCTTCAAAACTGTATTTCTGAATATGCCAAAAAAACTACTTTAAATGCACAAATACAGAACATTTGACTAAGATTGGTGAAGAAATCTTACCAGAGAGTTGGAGAATGATTTTGATGACTTTCCTTGTGAGTCAGCATTCAACGACGCATTAGCCGAGTCAGCTCTAGATGTTGGCAACATTTTTTCACTCTTATCAATGTCGTCACGTGCAGTCAAGCATTCATCCTTTTCAGTCTTTCTTAGCTTCACTTTGAGGAACTTGTTTTCTTTCGCTAAATCATTAAGGTGCAACAATGTCAATCATCTCAACTTCTTAGTCTACCAGATTGTATTCAATGTTATCTTAGTTATAGCGTGCCTTCCCTCCTGAAGCAAGAAAATAAAATTGCAGAATATTATATGAGGAATGCACCTCCTCTGCAGAGGGGTGTAATAAATCTTCTGTTAGTTGAATAAATCAACAGAAATGCAATAAAAGTAAAGGTACTTGTTTCTTTACATGCTCCCTTGCCAGTGCAAGTTGCATTACCATATCCATAATGACATTGGTCTTGATACTTATGTCTTTTGCACTTGCCATTTTCTCAATAGTAACATGATCCAGAGTTGTCTCCAAGGAGTCAATTCTACTCCATAAAAATTCATGTTCTATTTTGAAGTCTAAGTTAGCATGAGAAAGAACCATGCGATTGTTCCTCAGCATTTTAAGACTTATTTTCCGCTCTGGAAACCTTTTGCTTAAGTTCATCAATGAAAGGTTTCATATCCCATATTACAGTATACAACATGTTCTGCTGCTCTAGACTAGCTTCTGATGATGCCCTGGCATGTTGCAGATTAAACAAATGGAAAGTCAATCCAGAGTGGAACAACTTGGAGCAGCATACGAATCAGACAGAGACGCATGGAGTTCATGAAAACAATATCAATTTCAAAACCCAAATAGCCATTTGATAAGTCTGAATAATCCTCAAAGCTACCAGGGACATAGTTGTACGCTTGGACGACTTCATCGTTCTGGATATGATTAAGATGCTGAGGTACAGAGTAATAATTGAAGGTAGCCAAGTAGGGCTCAACAAGAGCATCCATTAATCAAGAAAACAAACAACCTTCCGAATAGGATAATGAGAAGATTAAAAAAGAGGTACAAAACTGCTCATCAAGTCTGGAAATGCAGAGATACATTATCTATGAAAACTTTAGAGAACAGAACAAGTGACAAACAAGGTACAGTATAGATTGAAAGAACTATAGGCCCATGACAGAAATGTAAATTGTATCTTGTACAGAGGAGGAAATAAAACTTAATATGAAAACTAAACTAACATGGAAAGGACATTTTCAATCATCAGAATATAGAAAATTGAATCTTGCAGTGACGATCACAAAGATTAAGATATCGATTCCAAAAAGAATGAATAAATGCATATAAACTTAACCATATACGAAAAAGAGTTCATTTTTCATCAAAATACAAAACAAATCTTGCTGTTATGATTACAAATATCAAGTTATACTGATTCAATGAAACGAGCCGATATCTAAAGGAACTCGATAATACGAAAAAAGGGTGGAAACTGAATCTTGCAGTGATAATCCCGAAAATAAGATTCAAAACATGAAGTAATCTGCCAGTTGAGGAATACAGCAAAAATATCTAAACAGAAATGTCTTACTACCGTATATACGTAATTCCTCTAAAATGGGTAGGTCCTTTGAGCTCTTGTCTTCGCGTCTGTGTATACCTTTGAAGCAAATTTTACCTCATCAAACACAAAAACGCTTGATGACTTGGCGGGGCTTTAACCGATATCAATCAAACATTAACAGAACACAAGAAATGGAAATGCCCTATTGGAAGGACAATGAAAACTCCATTTGATGGAGGTTGCATCCTGCGACTATTTTTTCCAACTCATTAAACTCTGAAATGCACAAAAGTTAACCAACACTCTACTCTAACTTATCCGGGGTACTAAGCTGACTATTAACTAATTAACTAGAGTTATTCACTACCCAGATTCAAAGGAAAGGAAACTGTAGTAGTATGAAGGCTGAGTTTGCAATGAATTCCGACACAAAAAGCAAACTCACTTCGAAATGATTCAATAAACAAAACTCACGAAAAATTGACACAGATCCCTACTGAAGTGACAAGGATTTGAGTGTAAATCTAAGTATTAGAAGTGATTGGAAGCTAAACCTAATATAATAAAAAAAGACGGGAATAAAAAAGAAAGATTAACAGAACAAGGTGTCGCCTCCTACTTCGCCGTCGCCGTCATGGGAAGTTTTGCCGTCGCCATCACCGTCGCAGAGGTGCCGAAGGAGAGATAGTGAGAAAGGGGCGGCAGTCTAGGGTATGAAGAGAGTGAGAAAGGTCTTTGTTTTTCGTTATATTCATGACCCGATTTTTTCATAACCCGCCTTCGACCCAGATTTAGACTCGCGACCGGAAAAAAAAGTCCTGTTTCAAAAAATTAAAAAATACCCCCTACTTATTTTCTAAAAAGTCTGTTTTAAGCCTTCTTTTTTTCAAATTGATGTTTAGAAAAGACTTTAATTATTTTGTCCAAACACATTTTAAACTCTAAACAGACATTTTAGCCTTAAAATTATTTTTAAAACTCTTGTCCAAATGGAGTCTTAGATTCTCAATAGAAATTGTCATAGTTTTGTTGTTTTGTTTCTATGTAGTCAACTCAAATCCTGTAAATCCCGAAATAGCCCAACGGGTGGTTCCCATACGACCTAGCTGCCTCAGTCGAGTGTTCAACTCGGCAACAATTGCCACTAAAATCAACTTCTGCCACCACGAGAAGTCCAAAATATGATTTCAAGTCCCAACAATCGCCGAAAGCCGAAATATTGTATCAACAATCATGCCTTCTTAGTACGGCATTAACAAGTATTTCATTATCCAAGTTTGAGACGTACAAAATTTGCATATGAGCGTATGTGTAGACGAGGAACTGGGGGTCTTATACTTTTTTTTTTTTTAATTTCAAAATATGTGTTTAAAATTATGTTTGAAGAACATTTTCGAAAACATGATTCGTCGGTTTGGCACGATATAGTGATGCCGGGGATAGGATCGGCTCTTGACGATTCGACCTGTTTGTGTTTGAACCAAATCAGCAGCGAAGTTAGGAATTGAAGAAAGCGGGAGCGAAACTTTATAAAAAATTTAGTAAGGATGAAAATAAAAAATTTACAAAGTTTATACTCTTTCTGTCCCAAAATTATTGTCCAATTTGAGATCTCACTTTTAGTGCAATTTGAACTAAAAATAGAAATTTAAACTGGACAATAATTAATTATGGGACGGAAGGAGTAGTTTTTTTTTCCTTGTAGTTTTCTTATGAATATCTGCAGGGAGGGGGCAACTGCCCCTACTATCCCCCTCCTCCCTCAGCCACTATACCAAATTGAGAGATAGCTAATGTATAATTATGTTGACGACTTGAATTGCATCCTTCGATCTAAATAACAAGGTGGTAGTTGTTATTTACTAGAAACTAACAATCTCACTGTCTCTCCTTTTAATTTGTTTTTTCCTTTTATTTTAATTAAGTACATACGTAAAACTTAAGAGAAATAGTGTGAAGCAAAAAGCTCAAAGATCACAAGAGAAAAAATTGCGTTTACACAGAAATTTGCTAAGATTTTTATTGGTAAATCACATTTATCTCCGCAACGTGTGTGAAACCCACTTCGTTCAATTTTAATAGTCAATTTTATTTTATTTTTATCTACAAAACGGGACTATTAAAAGTAACGAAAATTTAAAAAAAAAAACAATAAAAGTATCACACAACATCTTCTGGGGGAAAAAAAATGAAACTCCCGAATAACTTTAAAACGGCATCTTTGGTATAGCCCTTTCAAAAAAAAAAAAAAAAATTCAAAAAACATCTTTGGTATAGCTCTGAGGGTCAGTGCCTTTTCTTTTTAGATTACAATTTCTCTTGACCCTATGTAATCTCATGTTAGGTTTACATACTACATTTTTAATAACGATCAACATGTTTTCACGCGTGTTAGAATGTTTATAAATTTTTCCAAAAATGTAAATACTCTAGAAAGACAAAATTGACATTTGTTGTTTTGAGTAGTGTTACTACAATCTTCAATTTCACAATCTGGGAAAAGAAGAAAGAACAAGAAATACTGAGATATTGTTAATTGCGTGCAATCCGTCCAAGCAAATTCTAGCCATTCTCTCTTTATCTTTTTATTAGCATGCCTTCTGTATTTTTTTTTTCCCCGTCACAAATAATGATCATTTTAGTTGTTTTACGACATACACGAGACTCATTTCGACGCAGAAACTGTGATGTTTTCTCATACGTACTTTTCCCTCAAGTCGGTTCATTACTGTCAAAGTCAAACTTGTTTTTGTCCGCCGACTACTTTTGTTTTGAATACTACGTTTGCAACTTGGCTTTTCCGGCTATTTTTCCCTACTTATCTCTGCATCAATTTTATTGGCTAATCTGAATGCAACCTTGAAGAAAACATTGGATACCCAAGGCAGCTTAGTTTGAATTTACTTTGGTGTGGATATTGACTATTGAGGTTCTCCATCAATACTGCATTTCTCGGAAAGTAATTCTTTTATTTTGTACAACAAAAAATGATCTTATTTTCATTTTGGGAAGTAATTAATGGGTACTTGCTGATTCTTTGTACATTTGGGAAATAACTTTTGAGGTAGCTATTACATATGTTGCGTACTCCCTCCATTCCAATTCGATAGGCTCATTTAGACGAACACCGATATTAAAAAAAGTAGATAAAATAATTTAAATGGTTAGTTTTTGAGTAATTTACCTAATGTGCTTTTACTAATGACTAGTGTTAATAGTTAATATAGTGAAATTGAGAGTTGAATTCAATTAAATGTTCTAAATTTATTGTACTTAATTAAAGCAACATACAAGAAGGACAGATGTCAGATCCACGTTGAAAATTTTTCCGCCAAAGGCCTTTTTTAGTACAAAATAAAAATTGACACGTGCCACTCTAAATGTGCGGAAAAAAGGATGGCTTCGGAGTCAAAAACATACTAGTATACTAATATTTATTTATTTCACCAAAAAAAATAAAATAAAAAACTCAGCCAATTTAAATGAGAATAAAGTAAACAAGGAATCCCAATCTTTGCTCATGTTTCCCTAATTTTAGCATAGGATAACAATAATCTTCCCATTATCTTTTCCATTCAGTTAATAAAATCTTCGTTTTTTTTTTTAAATTTGGCTGCAAAATGTAGCCGCCACCTTTGAATGGGTGTGTGATAGATACTCCACCATCATCAATTTCGTTTATTTTCTCTCATCAGGCACGGGTTGTGTTTGCTCCAATTTATTCTTCTCCGCAAAGAAAGAATCCCCAAAAGAGAACAACCATTGTGGCCACGGTGGCTGAACGGGATGGTAAATCGGTGGCTGAAACAAGCCGAAACATTAAACCCTTTGGATGTGACTTATGTTCTGACTTATATAATGGATACTTTGTTTGATTATTTACCGATTAAGATGATATTGCTTTTTTTTTAATTATCGGTTCAAAATTGAATCCAGTTTTAACATGAACTCCATTTAATTATCGGTTCAAAATTGAATCCAGTTTTTATTTTTTGTTTATATTAAGCCTGCAAAACTATATGATTGAACATTTGAATTTGAATTAATATATCCATTCGTTTGAAATGTAACTGATCCTTATTTGTAGTAAAACATGTGTTTTTTTTTAAAAAAAAAAAATTATATAACTTCTAATTAAAAGAGACTTACACGTAGCAAAAAGACTCCTGAAATCTGAAATATGGTGCATTGGAGCCAAAACAGATGCATACTTAGTTGCCACATAAGCTTCATGTCTTCTGCTTTAATAGGGTAAAAGGGATATGTGATTTTTTTTTTAATGTTATGGCATATTATATTTTTAAAGTTACATAGTTTTATAATTTGGTATTGTTTTTTTTATTTAATTTAAACATAACATTAAAGTCGCCCCAGCATCTAGGTCAAATGATGGTAGTGGGGGTATATTACGAAATTCATAGATAAAATTAATGTTAATGAGACAATTTAAAAAAATTTCAAACTAGAAAGTGAGCCTATTAAATTAGAATGAAGAGAATAAGGTAGTATAGATAGACACAATAATTAGAATAAAATATTAATTTAGTGGGAAAGTGATAACTTATATGAAAATTTTAGCAACAAACTAGAGGGCCAATATTTTTTCCACTAACAGAGGGAGCACAAGATTAAGAAAAAAAACCATGGTTAGCAAACTTACTTAGTACATAAGAAGATTAAAATGTAAATTACAATGGATGAAGAATTGTTGATGATGAGGAAGGATCAACGATGATGCCCTCCAAATCGGTGGTTGTTGATTGCTGCTGGATTGCTCCTCCTCTATCTAGATGAAGGTAACCAATAAATCATGTGCCAGAACGAAAGGATGGGCAAGACGATGAAGAAGGATGCAAAAAATTATGGTTAAGATGAGATTCCTCACGTCGCGTCTTGGTGTGGAATGATGTTGGAACCTGTGAACCAGAGGCATCAGAATCGCCCACACGATTATGTTTGCGATCGTAGTGAATGTAAAGCATATGCCCAACATGTCACAACTCTCCACAGGCCACGAGTCAGTCCAATTAATTACCTTTTCTTTGATTCGTGGACATCGTGTTACGTACCAACCAACACCGACTATAATCACAATAGATGTTGTTGTTGCGGAATTTAAATAAATCAGCTGCTTAAGAAATTAAGGCAATGAAACAAAGACGTGGGAGGAGGAATCAAAGGCCTCTATCTCTTTGTATAGTGGGGAGACGTGGTGCTAGCTAGTTTCGTTAGTTCGGTTCCAACTCTGGAAAGGCTGGTGCTAGTTTAGTTCCTAATAGGCTATATTAGAATCCCATTAGGGTTTGGCTTACACACACGACTAATACCAAGCAGTTGATTATGTAACAGGTGCTTAGCTTATACTTATAGTAAGCACTATATTGATCTTTCTTCTTTCTTAACTTAAGAGCTCTATAGCGCCTTAGAATGTGCCTTCTGTACCTCATGTGTGTCGTTAAACGTTGGTTTCTCAGTAGGAAACGTCTTGTCAGAGCCTTTGACTCCTTCTACTACAGCTCCGATTTCCTTGTGACCAGCCAACTTCCCTTACTATCGCAGGAGAGAAAAGAGTCAGAACGGATTCATGCAAAAGAAAAGAGCTATTTTATAATAGTAGAGAAGAGGGGAATTCTTCTTACTACACCAATAGGTCAGTCATTCATCAAGTCTGCTCTGAATTGGGGGTGAGACCTGTTGGCATAATGCACGCTGGAACGTGGGAATTCGCTTTCCGTGGTGAACTGGTGGTTCCATACCGTCCTTGTGGACCAGGGTGAATATTGCAGACCAATGGATCTGGTAGTCGACAATTGTTCGGGCTTGGTAAAGGTTGTCGTGGCACCTGTAGTAGGACAGAGAACTTATCGCGATGCCCGCGGACCAATTTACGATGTCTCCGTCGCTGACGTTCGTCATAGCTGATCCAATAGCCGAGAGAACCTTTTTCACACTCAGATCGAAAGAGAAAGACACAAAAGAGCCCCGAAACCTATCTAAAGGTGCTACTTGGTCGAACGTCCGTCCCATCCATTGGGATGCGTCGGAGAACCTTCGCAAGCCAATCATGAACAGGGTGCAACAACCGCTGATTAATGTAGTTACCAATTTCAAAAATATCCCCCTCTTACCAGCTCCAGCCATAGTGCAACCCCCCGATTTGTTCGTATCGGAAAGAGCTGCCAAGAGACTTGATCTTAAGGTGAAGAAAGGCACGGGATGAATCAAGACGGTGAATATGAAGGAGGTCCCAACCATTGGCATGGCAGGCGGGGTCGAGCTACAACTCGGAGATTGGAAAGGAAAGGAGACACTCGAGGTAATCTCTCTTGATGACTATGACTTTGTCATTGGGCTAGACTTTCTTGATCGGATAAACGCTCTCCTTGTACCTTTTGCCAATTGTATATGTATCTTGGATCCCCGATGCCAATGCATCGTGCCGGTGAGACGAGAGTCCGGCCCATCAACCAAGGTATTGTCCGCTATCCAGCTTGCCAGATCATTGAACCAGTATCTCGATTAAGCTCCGACCGACTTGGTCAAAGTAGTTGTACGTGAAGTTGAAGGAATGCAAAGGCTAAGATTTCTTTCATACTATCAGAGGTCTCTCAGGCAAGGGTGTCCTGTCCTCTCTCCCCCTACTTATTTTTTTTGTGCCAACAATCTCTGTCTTCACCCGTTTATAATATACGAGTTCATGGTAGAGGCATTGATGTTTGCAAGGGTAGAGGTGTTCCCGGTTATCCCAATTTATGCCGATGACTGTTTATTTTTTCTTGAAAGAATATAATCTTATGAATATTCGATGGTTGGCTGTGATACTTGATCGCTATGCTCGCGAGTCAGGTCAACGAATAAATTTTTGATAAGTGCACAATTATGGATGCATCCAAATATGAGGCTGTTGGTGAGCTTAGGGCTTCAAATCCCACTTGGTTCTCATGTGATCTTTTAAGGTCATTTTCGGAAATATGTTCAGATTGGTCGGTTTGGATAGTGATACCAGGTATAGGATCGGCTCATGACAAGCTCACCTGATTGTGTTTGAGCCGAATTGGGAGATAATCTAATGTATAATTATGCATATGTTGACAACTTAAATTACATCCTTTGATCTAAATAACTTAGATAAAAACTGATAATCTCCCAATCTCTCCTTATTAGGTTACTCTGTCAGAATTTGGCTACGATTTTAATTGGTGAATCACATTTCATTTCCCTATAGTTCATTAAGATTAATGGAGGACGAAACTGATAAGATAGTAATGATGTTTTTTCTATTATTAGCATGTCAAAATTTGAAAGGATCCACCATTTAATTGGTGATTCCAGTCCCATATATGATTTACCGAAGAAGTCCGCATATTCTCTGCCAGCACTGAATGGTGTGAGTTCGAAATGTTTCCCTTGGGCTTGGACATGGATTTCATTTCACCCTCCAGAAATTGTTCTAAAATATGCTACAAACCCACACGTGTGAGCTCAGTGTAACCTTTAAGGTCAAACTCCACCAAACTTGCCTAGCAGACGACAATCTTAACTCTATTCCTGCCTTCCTGGGAAAAGTCAAAAAAGGGGGTGGTTGAGGGGAATTTGATATTGTTGATTACGTGCAATCCGTCCAAGCACATTCTAGCCACTCTCTTCTAATCTTTCTCTTAATATGCATTCTGTAAATAACGATATATACTGTATATTTCTTGGTCTCTTAATGATTACTGTTTGTTTGTTCAAACAAACTCATTTTCCATTTTCACCCCTTTTACCTCTTAAACACAAAAACTAATGAAAAAAATATATTATCTAAACAACTTTTTAATTTACCTTTTAAAATGTTGTGTTTGGTCATTACACTATTGTAAAATCTTCGTTTTGGTCACTCAACTATTGTAAAGCCTTCATTGCGTTTGGTTACTAAACTATTGTAAAGTGTTGCGTTTGGTTACTGAACTATTGTAAAATCTTCATTTTGGTCGCTGAACTATTTTAATTTCATAAATGGTCACTATACTATAATACTTTCTAAATGAAAAACGAAACTACCTTTTAAATCTTCTCTCAAATCCAAATCAAAAACTAAAACAAAACATTGTCCAAATAAGCACAGCTTATTTTAATTCACCATATATATCCGGCGGGAACCACTTTGACGTAGATGTTCCCAACAGTCGGTTCATTTCAATGTCGAAGTCAAACTTTTTTTGTCCGCCGACTTCCTTTGAATACAATGCCTGAAATTTGGCTTTTCGACTTTTTTTTTTTCCCCCTTATCTCCGTAGCAATTTTTAGGTTAATCTGAATGCAACCTTGACGAAAAACTTGGATACCCAGGCAGCTTAGTTTGAATTTACTGCATTGTGTGGATAATGGACATTGATGTTCTCCACCTGTACCACATTTTAGGAGAGTAATTCTTTTATTTTGTTCAATAAAGGAGGATTTTTATTTTATTTTTTTAAGTAATTGAGTACTTCTTGAGTCCCAAAATTATTGTTTAGTTTAGTTTTTCATTAATTCAAATTATACAAAAAGTAAAAATATAAAGTGCACAATAATTTTGGGACAGAAGATAATTAATTTTTTGTACATTTAGGAAATAAAAACTGTTGAATTTGATCTTTGTGTAATTTGATAACTACCTTTTTTGACAGAAATATGCATTGGAGACCTATTCCACATCTCTTTGTACATTTGGGAAACGGAAATATGAGTTTTATTTCTGAAAAGAAAAAAAAAAAACTACTGTATATGATAATTCTCTCTTCCTTCTAATGGTTTAAAAGTTGTAACTTTCTTACCTAGGACCGCAAGATCGAGCAAAAGACACATATCTAACTCTCTAAGTACGACGTGTTCTCTATTCTAAAAATAAAAAGTCTGTATTCCCCCCAAAAAAAACAAAAAACATGAATGTTGATTGAATTAAAAACTGAATAGTAAATAAAATTGTTATTTTTTTGTGTGGATGAAAGGTATTATTTCATCGCATAAGCTTTCCATTGAAGTGCGATCTAAAGGAAGTTGTGTACCGTTTTGCATTTACCTCCACAAGATATTCTTTGACTAAAAAAAATAAATCACTTTGTCCCATTCCCATAGTCAGTCCCCCTCCCCCCATAAATATATTATCTTCACCGTTTTTTTTTTCAGTGGAGAATTCAAGAAGCAAAAAGAGCATCATCAAGAAGTTGGCTAGAAAACAACAGTAGATATGAATATCATCACCATCTTGTATTCCGCAGCTCTTTACTTCCTCATTTGGTTATGCATTTATGTTCTAACCTCCAAACTAAGGTCCAGAAAATCAGCCAAACTTCCTCCAGGGCCTTTTCAGTTTCCAATCATTGGAAATCTCCATCAGATTAGCAAGAAGCCTCATCAATCATTTGCAAAACTGTCAAAAACTTATGGCCCTCTTATGTCTGTTAGGCTAGGAAGAAAGCACACTATTATTGTATCATCAGCTGAAGTTGCCAGAGAAGTTTTGCAGAAAAATGATTCAATTTGCTCCACCCGTTCTGTACCCAATGCCGCCGAAACGCTCGATCACAACAAATTCTCAATGGCCTGGCTTCCACCTTCAACCCAGTGGCGAAACATGCGTAAAATGTGCAGAGAGCAAGTCTTTTCGACGCAGAGACTTGATTCGAGCCAGAGCCTTCGTCAGGAAAAACTGAAAGAATTGCGGGATTATGTGAATAGTTGCAGTAACAGCTGGAAATCAGTCGAAATTGGTGAAGCTGCCTTCATAACATCACTCAATCTAATGTCTCGGACTCTGTTTTCGGTCGATTTTGCTAATTATGATAGCGATTCAACTCAAGAATTGAGGGATGCCGTTTGGGGCGTGATGAAAAACGTCGGCGCTCCTAATCTTTCTGATTATTTCCCCGTCCTTCGCCTGATTGATCCACAAGGGATTATGCGTAGCGCCAGGACGAGCTTCCAGAATCTGTTCGACATTTTCGATCGTTTGATAAATGAACGGAAACTTGTCGTTGGAGGGTCGTCAGAGATGAAGAAGAATGATTTGTTGGAAGCCCTTTTGGATGAAAACATCAAGAATGAGTCTGAATTCAGCATCGATGTCCTGAAACATCTGCTTCTGGTAAGCAAATCTTCTTTTCCCGTTCAATCTAGTTTCTAATTTTCATTTTCTTCTTCTGATAATCCTAACAAGAAATCAATTTTGACTCTGTTTTCATGGTGATGATTTTAGGATTTATTTGTGGCTGGAATAGACACAACTTCATCAACAGTTGAATGGGCAATGGCAGAATTACTGCGAAGCCCAAAATGGATGGAAAAAGTCAGGAAAGAACTCAAGCAAGTCATTGGAGAAGAAGGAGTAGTTCAAGAATCAGACATTTCCAGGCTCCCGGACTTGCAAGCCGTCGTTAAAGAAACTTTTCGGCTTCATCCTGCAGCCCCATTTCTAGTTCCTCATAAAGCAACTGAAGATGTTGAGATCAATGGTTACACGGTGCCGAAAAATACAGAGATATTGGTCAATGCATATGCTGTAGGAAGAGATGAAAGGACCTGGTCTGAACCCGAAATGTTTAAGCCGGAGCGATTTTTGGATAGCGAAATCGATGTGAAAGGGAAGCATTTCGAGCTCATTCCATTTGGTGGCGGCAGAAGAATATGTCCTGGACTTCCTCTGGCTTATAGGATGGTACACCTGATGTTGGCTTCTTTGATTCACAACATTGACTGGAAACTTGAAGGGGAAATTAGGCCACAAGATTTGGACATGGATGAAATGTTTGGGTTGACAATACAAAAGGCATTACCCCTCAAGGCCATCCCATTGAAGCTGTAATTGATTTCCTTGATTGTAGTAGTTATTTTGTATTCCATTCTTTTTTTAGTTATATGTTCTATTTATTGCCACTTTTTCTATAAGTAAGCAATGTGAACTCTTGTGCAAACATTTTGTTGAGAAACTTCTACATAGAGATTTATACCGAATACGGATTATACGTCTCTGCTTACAACATCATGTGGATCGATCGTTTGGTGTGCGTTAAGTAATGGTTGATGTTGTTACCCAAAGAAAAATCCTTTTTTTTTTTTTGGTTGCGTATTTGAAACGAATACGTAAGAAATGGTTTTGATGGATCTGACCAAAAGCTTATTTCCGGCTAAAATACAAAATACCCTTGAATAGGAATGACACAAACAAGTTAGTCATACACTCTCAATTTAATCAAGACATCTTCATTTTTTAACAGTAAGAAATTTAATATTTATTATTATGTACTAATCGTAAAAAAAGTTAATTTATGTACCCTTAAGAGTTATTATATTATCTATAATCTATAACAAATCATATTCTAACCAAACATTTCATTAAATAGAAATTATACTTCATTTATCCCCCGAAAAATAATTCACATTAAATTTTGACATTTGCATTATTTAGAAAAAAAAATTCAAAATTCAACTTGAACTTCTTTTTTTTTAATTACAAAAAAGAGAGTGTATAAAACTAATTTAGTACTCCCTCCATTCCAAAATAGATGTCGTTGGGTGAGTTGCACAAAGTTTAAGAACACAATAAATACTTGATTAAAATACTAATCTATCCTCATTTACTTTCAATAGAATCCTATTTCCAATATTATTTAGTTCTAATATACTTCTACTTTAAACACAATTACAATTTCCCATGTAAGGGTAATGTTGGAAGAAATTGACAAAACATGTCTTGAAATGCAAAAACCACATATATGTTGAAAAAAATGAGTTTTCCTCTAATGACATCTATTTTGGAATGGATGGAGTAGTTGCGTATTTTTTTGAAACACTTAGGTTATAAGAGGGGTATGTGGAGAGGTAATGACTAATTAGAGACTCCGTGTGCGTTTGGTTTGAAAATAATGCGTTCTAAAGGCCTCTTACATGGAAAACTTTTTTTCGGGTGATCACTCACGTATCTTACTATATTAGAAATAAAAACCACACTTAAAAGAAAGTACCACCATTTGCCATGTGGCATTTCCACATCATATTCTTAAAATAAATTTTTATTTACACATCAGTTTTCTATACTTAAAAGGTAAATGCAGTCCAAATCCACCTCCACCTCCTATTTTCGCCAAAAAAAAAAAAAAAAAAACCACAGCTTCATACAAAATCCAAATCCTCATCTCCATTTCCACGACAATCGACTCCCTAATCAATTCCTTCCCCACAATAAAAATTAAAAAAAAAAAACAAATTCCTCATCAATCAATCATGAATTGAGAATATGTGGTGAAATATACTCCTTTCCTATTAGCATGTTCAATCTTTTCATTAGCGATAATCAACTACATCCTAATCGGATAAAATTTTGACTTCAAAAAATATTCTCTTTACCTCTCTATATAAACACAAAGGAAAAAAAATAATTTCTCATTGTTCTTGCTTCGGCCGTTGTGGTGGTACCATTACAGATATTAAAATTTAAATAATTTAATATCCACAGATCATTTGTAAGGCTTTTATTATTTTTTGTTTTTTTCCGTTTAAAAATAGTGTTATTACTATTTTTTTATGCGTCTACCCATTACAGCTGCTGTAGCCGTTGCCAGGTAATATGATATGATTTCTTATATGGTTAGTTAGCCTAGAATTTTTGAATGATTTTAGTCCTGTTTTGGATTGAATTGATCAATTGGGTTTTTGTTACAAAGTGTGATTTTTTTAATTTTTTTTATGTTTCATTCAATTAGAGTGGTTTTCTTTTTTTAATTATTATGGAGTCTTAGTTTTTTTTCGTATATGGTCAGTTATGAAAAGTGTTTTTTTTTTGTTTAATTGCTTTTGATTTTGTTTCATACTCCCAGTTGACCAATTATTATTATTATTTTTTTTTATTTTTTTTGCAAATGAAGCGCGTTTTTCTTTCTTTTTTTGTGTTCAGACTTTCAAGAATATACCTTTTTGGATTTGATTTTTGGACTTTTTTGAGTTCATCATCATATAAATAGTTCAGATCGCTTCTTCTAATTAATTTATGAGGAAGCCTTTTATGAATTTGAGGTAGAGAGGGAAGGAATGATATTTCTACGTTTATTTGTATTTTTATACATCATTTTTACCTACAGGAAAAAAATAATTTCTCAATTTTTAATGGGCTCTTTTACTTACTTTTTTTTCATTTGCTATGGTGCGGTGAGTTCTTTTTTACTATAACTTGAAACCTATGCAAATTTACATTAATTTTCATTCTTATATTTGTGATCAACCAGTTTCAACAATTAACCAGTTTCAAAATCATGTTTTTGATATTTTACTACCTATAAACCTTTGGAAGAAACAGTTCTAACAATTAAACGTATACCCTTCGGATGAAACTTACTACAAAACTATTATAAATCTCCAAAACTAAGTATTGATTTCGTACGACAAATGGAAAACATCAATAAATTATCTTACTAATATTTAAACTTATTTGGATGCTTTTATATTTTGTGTAACATTTACTTCAAGACATATACTTGATTAAGTTTATTTATATTTAATAAGTAACACTTATAAAACATTTCTAAAATCTTCAAACATTTCTAAAACGTACCGGGCCAAATACAATATTTTTTTTTTGCCAAATACAAACATTTCTATAATCACACTTATAAAATATTTTTAAATTCTTCAAACATTTCTAAAATATATCGGGTCAAATACAAAATATTTTTTTCAAATACAAACATTTCTAAGATGTACAGATATATTGGGCCAGGGTCGCGCATTCACTAGTACTAGTAGAAGTTATTACTCATCATTGACAAGGATATATGAAAAAGCATCTGTAGTAAAAATTATTAATTGGCTACATTTATTATTATGAAAAAGAAAAACTGTGTGTAAAAGGTGATGTAATTCATTTGTATGGAGATGTAGTTAACTCGAACCATTTCTCCCTCTATACTCCCAAGAGAGAGAAAGTGCTCTCTTTCTCCAAGAGAAGGGCCTTACTTCTACTACCAACTTCCTTCCTTCCTCATCCGGTTCCACAAGCCATTAGCTTCTCTTCATCTTTTTCGCTACATTTGGCAGACAGAAACGTATTTATGACATTTGGACAACATGCAGTTTAACCAATTTTAAAATCCTGCCTTTTTGAAACTTGCATGCACTTATCAGATCTCTTCTGATTTGATTTAATCAAACAGATTACCTTTTCTGGTCTCTTGCATTTATATCAACATAGTAAAACCCGGATACAGTACCTCCTTTATTCTCTCTTTATTCTTCCTTTTTGTCCGTTTGTTAAACCGAGGCATTAATGATCTCCTAGGTCTTCATGACTTGTCTGCTCAAGATTTCCTTTACTGAAAAAGCATAACACCTTTTCACATCCTTGACTGCTCAACTTCTCAACTTCTCCCTGCTCCTTCAAGTCCTTTTCAATCTTCCACTGTAGCTGCCTTACCTCTACTGTTGTGGCTGTATCAGTCCTTTGTACTCTACCCCTTTTCTCTCTTTTCAACTTTCTACTTCCTTTTCATCATGTCTCATAGGCATGCAATGGATGAAGACTCGGTGACAGATATGTCACTGCTGGGATCTGAGTTCTCCGAAGAAGAACATGAGTTCAATCCAGCCACGGAAGTTCATCCTCAATTTATTGCAACCACATATGAGAGATCTATGCGTGTCTTGCTTAATGATTACAATACTAGTCTTTCTAGGGACAATTTCAAGCTCTGTTTGCTTGGATATATACTGGATAATAGATCCTTCACGGATGCGGACATGCAGGCTTACATGACAGAGAACTGGCCCATGTATACTAGGATCTTGCATTATGGTAGGAATTTCTTCATAATTAAGTTTGCGTCAAGGGTAGATCTCCTCCTAGTCTTGGACAATGGACCTTATGCGGTTGATGGCGGTCTCCTAATTCTGTGAAGGATATATGATTAAGAGGATTTGGTTTTGGACAGCCTTCAGATTGACAGACTCAGTGTCTGGGTTCGCATGCATGGTGCTGCCATCACATCCTACAACTACCGTGGTGCTAGGGATTTGGCAAAGAATTTGGGAGAAATTGCAATCATCAAGGAAGATTGTGTCAATCTCAGGAAAGCTACATACATCCGGGCAAAAGTTTGGATAAATCTGGGGGATCCACTTACCCCAGTCTTCCACTATACTAAAAGAAACGGCAAGTCAGGGAAAATCATATGTAAATATGAGTGTGTACATAAATTCTGTACACGTTATGGTAAGCTTGGTCATCCGGCACAGAGGTGTCTTATGGTGGATGACGCTGCTCTGTTCACTTATCTGGACAACCACTTCATGGCCCGAGCCATCAAGAATGATTCTCCAATGCTCATTGATGCTCAACGTCCACTATTCTCTGGTGCTATGAGAGCACATGGACACAAGCAGAAACAGTCATCCAGAATTATGGCAAATAAGTACCTGCAAATGCATCACTTCTATGAAACTGTGCTAGAGTACTATATCCAAGACGGATTTCAAATCACAGAGGTGGATGCCCCTCAGCCGGATGCAATGTATCCTGCCATGTTTCCCGATGATGATGATGATAATAATAATGAAGACGGGCACGATGACCAAGACAATGCAGATCATCCTGATCAGGGTGGTGATGGTCCGAATGGGGATGATGATAATGATCATCCTGGTGGCAATAGTAATTTTCCCGCTGATAATGAGGACCCAGACGGAAATCAAAGGGATGATAGGGATTTTGATCCGTTGTCTGCCTCTCGCCCCAATTATGAGGACCTGTTCGCCAATGACTACCCGGATACTACCAGACGGGCTGCTTCTGCTGCGCCGGCATCTTTCACAGATGATTCAGACTCTGCATCTTCTGGTACGTATCACTCTGTGAAACCTGAATCTTTTAATTCTATCAACCTTGTCAATGGTTTGTTTAGTAATTCGGACTCGGAGATGTCAGAGTCCTTGTAGCCTGAGGAAATTTTAGATCATTCCCACTTTGATGCTGCTGTTGATGTTTTTAGCACTATGAATTTTGAACTTGTGGGTGATGCGCAGTTATCACCAACCTCTGTTTTTGATGTAATTGTATCAGATAGTGAATCTGTAGCTAGTGATAGTAGGCCTGCTAATCGGCCATCTAGGGTTTCCACTTTTGGAGAGGATGTTAATTCTCCTGTATCAAAGTCTAGCTCCTTCCTAAGATCTTTAATGTATTACTCAGCCTCGAAGGAGAATAGTGGATTGCAAACAAGTGCGTCTGAGTCAGAGATATCCTCCCACATTTCTCCCTGGTCTTCAAAGAGAAAAGGGGTATGGACAATGTCGGCTCCAGAGCTGGACTATGGCAGTGCATCTAACACCACTGAGGAAGTCCATTCCTACAACTTCAAAGTTCAGAAAGTGGTATCCGATTCAGAGGTTGCTGCTACATTGATCCGGCAAAACAAGAGGAAGAAAAAGAAGGCTCGCAGAAAGTCCATGGAACCCACATACAGATCGGTCTCACAGCCATCCAGTTCCAATCCTCCCCAAACAGCTATTCCATCATCTTCCGGCAGATTGACACTGGGAGGCACTTGGCGAATGTCAGTGGAGGAGGAGTTCCAGGATCCTAAGGAATTGCTGTCTTGTTCTCGAAAAAGACCACTGGAGTCACAGGAGAGTAGTTGGAGCAGTAACAAAAAGTTCAAGTTTGGGAGCAGTGCCATCACTTGTGCACTGCTGGAACAAGAGACGGAGAAGCTGAAGAGTTTTGCGGTGGTTGAACCAGATCAACCGCCTTCACCAAAATGAATATCCTTACTTAGAACTGTAGAGGTATTAATAGTGCCTCTACTCAGCATTATGTAGGTAGGTTATATAAACATTATAAGTCTAAAATTCTATTCTTAATGGAGACTAAAGCAAGTAGTAGGTTTTTGGCAAAGTGGCAACAGACCACACCTTTTGGACATTCTTTTGTAATAGATCCCATAGGGACTTCGGGTGGTCTCGCTTTATTTTGGATGTCAGATGTAAAGTTAGATATTATGTTGCAGGACCCGAATGTAATAGTAGCGAGGATATGCGAATCCTCGGGGCTTAGTTGGTTAGCAGTTTTCTTGTATGGTTTCCCTAGTAGGCAAGGCCGTGCAGAATTTTGGTCAAATCTTAGCTCCAATCTAAGCTCTTTTCATTAACCTATTGTGTTATTAGGAGATTTTAATCAAGTAGTGTCACAGGAGGATAAGTGTGGTGGTCGATTAGTTAGGGATCAAGATACCGGCCCAGTGCGGCAGTTTCTGATGAGGAATAATTTGGCGGAACTTCAACATATGGGATATTGGTACACCTGGTCCAACAATCGACAACCGGGAGAGAGAATTTTTGAATGACTGGATCGTGCCTTTGTCAACAGACAATGGTTATCTCTATTCCCCTCGGCTTCTGTTAGGAATCTCCCTATTATGGTTTCAGATCATGCTCCTATTGTGGTTCAGGTCAAGCACAAGCAGAAGAAAACAAGACCGCGTTTAAGGTTTCAACAATTCTGGACAAACACCCTGACTTCCACAGAATTGGTTCACACTGCCTGGAGCAATGATAATTTACAGATTCCTAACACCCAAGAGAAATTGTCCTTTAAGCTCAAATCGAGTCTTATAGGCCTGTCTAACTAGAGTAAGGATACCTTTGGTAACCTTGACAAACTAGTAACAAGGCTATCGGATCAACTGGCCATTTTACAATCCCATTGGGAGGAGCATACTGATGATGATTCATCATTTAATCTCCTCTCATAGAAAAAAGAGGAATTAGAGCAAGCGCTTCAGTATCAACGGGATTATTGGCATCAACGCTCCAAACTTGTCTGGCCAGCACAAGGAGACAAGAACACAAAATACTTTCATAAATGGGCTTCCAAGAAGAAAGGTAATAACTGGATCACTGAACTGCAATCCAGTGATGGTCAGTGGTTACATGATTCAACATAGATTTCCCAAGTCCTTTTGAGGCACTTCCAGGATCTTTATGATGTGCAACTGTCGAGTGCTTCTGGCTCCTCAGCACCACGTAGCCAAGTAAATTCTGATCCCTTAAGCTCCCCATTTTTTCTTCAATTCCTCAATCACATGCAGGAAGGCATCACTCTAGAGCAAAGCACAGCTCTGGAAACATCATTCTCTTCCCAAGAAATTTGGAAGGCTCTTAAACAAATGTCATCCTGGAAATCACCGGGTCCAGACGGTATGCCGGCTGGTTTCTACAAAACATACAAGCATATCATAGGATCAGATTTGGAGACCTCTATTTTGGAAGCAGCTGAAAGTCAACAATTCCCTCATGAGTGAAACTAGACTAATATTGTCCTCATCTCTAAGTTGCCTAATCGAGTCACTGCTGGGGATTTTAGACCAATAAGTCTCTGCAATATGAAGTATAAGATCCTCTCGAAGATGATTGCCAGCAGACTTAAACAGGTTATGCCGGAGCTCATTGATGAACACCAGAATGGTTTTGTTCCAGGAAAATATCAGTGAGAATATTTTACTTGCGCATGAAGTCATAGAATACATCAGGAAAAAGGAGGGTGATGTAGGTGTTGCAGCAGTCAAATTAGATATGAGTAAGGCCTATGACAGGATATCATGGCCTTTTCTGAAAGCGGTACTAGTCAAGGTTGGCATCCCACAAAGACTCATAAATCTTATCATGCACTGTGTCACCACGGTTACCTACTCCATCCAGTTCAATAGTGAATATTTGCCTTATTTTGCTCCCAACAGAGGTCTCAGACAGGGCTGTCCTTTGTCCCCTTACCTATTCATTTTATACCAACAAGCTCTTTCCTCGGCAATTAGGGCAGAGCTACAAGTGTTTCCAGGGCTAGGCATCAAAATCAGTAAGCAAGCACCACGAATTAGTCATCTCATGTATGCTGATGATAGCTTATTCTTCCTCGAGTGTCGGGATACATCTATTCAGGCATTGTCTGGATTACTGGAGGATTATGCTTCCTATTTAGGTCAAAAGATCAACTATCACAAATCCTCCATTTTAGTGAGTCAGAATACATCAGCTTCAATGAAAACTCTGGTACACAATACCTTGCATATCCCTGAAGGGACTTTTCAGAGCAAATATCTTGGTTTGTCTCTAGATTTCAAACAGAAAAAAACAGATATCTTTAGGAAATTCACTGCTAGGCTCCAAAGGAAGTTTGCGGACTGGAAGACAAAGCTTCTTAGCTTTGCTGGGAGGGTTACATTAGCAAAGGCTACTTTATCAGCTATGTTGGTATATCCGATGGGTGTTTTTAAACTTTCAGCCTCCACATTAAAGAAAGCTGATGGAATCATTGCTCGTTTTATATGGAAAGGTGATGATCAGGAGCAAGAAATTCATTGGAAATCTTGGAAGAAGATGGCTAAATCACAGTTTTATGGGGGCTTGGGACTCAAAGCAACTGCCGAATTTAATCAAGCTCTCTTGGCTAAACATGCTTGGAAAATTTTGGCACAGCCATCTTCCCTTTTATCCAGAATATATAGAGCAAAATACTGCACCATGGAAAATTTTTCACATCAGATTCCACCCACCAATGCCACTTGGGGATATAAGAGTGTTCTCTGGGGAACAAAACTCCTTCACAACAACTTAAAATGGAAGGTTATAAGTGGTAGAGATATCCCGATTGCCAGCAACTGGATTCCTGGAGTTACTAATCCTATACAGTGCAATTCCTTTTTAGCTCAACATTTCAATCTGATGGTTAGTGATCTACTCCGACCAAATGGATAATGGAAAATGTCTCTCCTTCAGACCTTTTTCCCAGACCAGTATATTCCCTATATAACTGGAATATATGTAGATCCGGCAAGACATAGGCAACCAGATGTACTTCTGTGGCAAAAGACAGATCATGGTTCCTATACGGTCCAATCATTGTATCATGAAGCTCTAAACCGAGACTCTCCCACCTTCCCTGCTCAAGCGACCCAACAGACTCCCTCACATATGGACAGCTTGGTTTGGAAGAAGTTGTGGAATGCTAAAGTACAAGCCAAACACAAATTCCTTTTTTGGAGGGCGGCACTTAATGCCTTACCATCCAAACAAGAACTTGTGAGAAGAGGAATACAGGTTGATACTTCCTGTCCAAGGTGTTTTACCGGATTAGAGGACAATCTTCATCTCTTTTTCAACTGTCTAATTTCTCAAGCAGTCTGGAGCTTTGCATACCCAAATTTCCAATCAATCTTAAATGGCTCCATGACCTCCATACTGGATTGGTTTAAATCATGGATTCAAACTCAACCATCTTCTGAGGACATTGACCTCTTCCTCTTAATCTTCTGGCGTCTTTGGTTAGACAAAAATGATAAAGTATGGAGAAGTCAGACCAATGATCCGGTCACTTCATGGAGATTAATACAACAGGACCTTAAGCAGCACAAGGTTTTGCAGTCCAGACTGAGGTCACAGACGGCTTCGACTTCACCTACCCTTCCTCCTAGCAGACCTAGCGATCCACTGTCAGAAATTACTTTTGATGCATCCTTCAATCCCCATAACAAAAAGGCCGCAGGAGCCTGGCAAATTCTCTCTTCAACCGGGATATTGTTGCAGATTAAGACAGTTTCCATAACACCACTGTCACCTCTCCAAGCAAAAGCTACTACCTGCTTACAGGCTTTACAAGATGCTTCATCCCTGGGCATTCAAAAGCTCCACATCTACACAGACTGTGAACTCTTGACCACCGATCAGGAAATTTCTAAATTTCCAACTGAAGCTCAGGAGATAATCGCCAACATACGTACTCTAATGGCTACTTTTCGGCTTTGCTTACTGCTAAAAGTAAACAGGACGGTAGTTCAGGATCTACACAATTTAGCTTATGCAAAAATGCGGTGTACTAGTTTAGGTATCCCTTAATTAATCCAGGTACCAATTAAAAAAATATATATATTTGTATGGAGAGATGGTAGATATTTTCATAATATAAACTGTAGATACTTTTCATACAAAAGGTTCAGTCTATCAGTGACCAGTGACAACCACTATTCTATGGTGGAGAGGAAAGTCAAGACAAAAATGATTCAACCTCATCTTCTGAATCATATTTGCATCCATTTTTGAAATCAGCTTATCAAAACTGATCAGGGGAGTTAATTGAGAAAAACCCAGAACTTTGTTGGGGAAGTATAATCACGATAATGGATGCTCCGTCGACCCTTTTCGTTTTTCTAATGATTCTTCTGACTTGGTGTTGTTTTTATCTCCTCCGGTCGACATCCAGCCGCCGGAAACTTCCTCCGGGGCCGAACCCACTTCCAATTATCGGCAACATCTTTCAGCTCCGTGGGCTTTTCCATGAATCACTCACAAAACTCTCTTATGAGTACGGACCTTTAATGTCACTCAAGCTCGGAACTAGGACAGCAATTGTTGTTTCCTCACCGGAAATTGCCAAGGAATTATTTCAAAAGAACGATCTCAAGTGCTCCTCCAGGTCGATCCCAGATGCACTAAAGGTGCTCGACCACCATAATCTCTCTGTTGTTTGGTTGCCGGTGACGGCGACCCGGTGGCGGGATCTTCGCAAATTGATCAAAGAGAAGTTGTTTTCGGCCGAACGTCTCAATTCCAATGAAGGGCTCCGTCGAGAAATGGTTCAGCAATTATGTGATTATGTTCAAGAATGCTGCAGAAGTGGTCAAGCTGTGGATATTGGTGAGGCTGCCTTCACGACGTCTCTGAATTTGATATCTAACACTGTTTGTTCTGTTGATTTTGCCCGGCATGATTCGAAGAATTCTCAAGTACTCAAGGAAAATGTATCGGATCTGATGAAAAACCTTACTGCCCCGAATCTAGCGGACTTATTTCCTCTCCTCGCGGTGGTGGATCCGCAGGGTCTCAGGAGAAAAACCAAGCTTTGTCTGGGGAAATTGCTCGATTTTATCGACGGTGTTATGATTGAAAGGTTGCGAGAAAGAGCCACATCTGTCGAGTATTTGAGGAAAAATGACTTGTTGGAAACACTTCTTGATCTTATGGAGAGTAATGAAACAGAATTGAAGTACAAGGACATCAGACATTTGATGTTGGTAAAGTGAATTTGTCAATACATGTTTCACGTGTGAGATTATAAAGTGGTTGGCTGATTCAATTCTATTGCAGGATTTGTTTGTTGCAGGAAGTGAAACCACGTCAACCACGACGGAATGGGGGATGGCAGAGCTAATTCGCAATCCGGAAAAGATGTTAAGAGCTAGAGCAGAGATCGATGAAGTTATTGGACAATGTGATGAACTAATTCCAGAATCATCCATCTCTAGGCTTCCTTATTTGCAAGCCCTTGTTAAGGAGATTTTCCGGCTTCACCCAGCCGGCGCTATAGTTGCTCGCCAAGCTGATGCCGACATGGAGATCAACCAATACTTTGTTCCGAAAAATGCCCAGTTGATTTTAAATGTGTCGGCTATTGCCAGGGATCCGAAGCTGTGGTCAAATCCTGATTCGTTCGAGCCGGAGAGGTTCTTGAACAGTGAGATTGATGTAAAAGGGAAGCATTTTCAGCTCCTTACTTTTGGTGCCGGAAGAAGAATTTGCCCTGGATTGCCTCTAGCTCATAGGATGGTGCATCTCATGGTGGCTACTTTGATTCATAAATTTGACTGGAAGCTTGAAGGTGGTCTTAAACCGGAGGACATGGATATGAGTGAAAAGTCTGGACTAACGGTGCAGAAGGCCATTCCGCTTAAAGCCATTCCAGTTCTGACCATGATCTGAATGCACTTTTTTTTTTTTTTTTTGGTTGGCAGCCGTAATATGCATAATGCTTTCCTAATCATATCTTAATACTATGTTTAGTCTTGTTTCCTCGTTTTGATTAGGTTTCAAAAGCATCAAGTTTTGATCGCAATGTATTCTGTATCAAAATGAAGACGTTGATTGCGGTTGTGTACAGAAAAGATGCAAATTTTAAATCAAATGGACGAAAACAAACAGTTCTCAACCAGGGATGAGACTAACTGGCTTAGATTGGTCAAGATTATTACCTGGATGCATTTATATAGTCATAAATCATAATCCATAACACAGTCTTAACTGGTTATCCAAAAACATAATAAGGGGAATATTGATTTTAAGTGAAGGAAAACCAACTGTTATTTACCGTTGATGAGATCAACTGACTCATGCTAATCAAGATTTATTGATAATTGAGCAACTTGTATTAATTAAATCAGTTGGTAGTCCAAAACTTTACTTACTTCATTAAACTAATCTGCCCAAAACTTGTCAGTATACACATTAATCAAACAGCTAGATAGTCAACAATTCGTGGATCAAAATTTTGGCATTCATTATTAGTGCAGAATTGTTTATATCGCAACTGTATCAATATTATATTCCATAGTCCACATGATGAGTTGAGTAAAATACGCAGGAAAAAGGGTCTCTGATACAACTTACAGAGATGAGTTAGAAGCCACCATTTGGTGAAGAAGGAAAGAGACAATTCCATGATCTATGGAAACTCCCACACTTTTTCTTTCCATAGTTTTGGTAATTTTGTTTTGCATTTGCGTATTGAAGATCAATTCCAGCAGCCGGAAGGCCAGTAAACTTCCTCCGGGGCCTTACCCTTTACCTGTCATTGGCAACATCTTTCAGCTTGGTGGAGTTTTCCATGTTTCACTAGCAGAACTCTCCAAGACTTATGGATCTTTGATGACAATTCATCTAGGAAGCAGGACGACGTTCGTTGTATCGTCATCGGACATCGCGAAACAAATATTGTCCAAACACGAACATCTGTTCATTAGAAGGCCAGTCACAGATGCAAGCAGGGCACTTGATCATGATAAGTTCTCTGCTATCTGGTTGCCGGCGACATCAGGCCAATGGCGCAATCTTCGCAAACTCTGCAAAGAACAAATATTTTCATCCGAGAGACTCAATTCAAGTCAGGGCCTGCGTCAGGAAAAGATGCAACAACTTCGTAATTATTTGCAAGAGTGCTGCAATACTGGAAAGGTTGTCAACATTTGTGAGGCAGCCTTTACAACATCTCTGAATTTGACCTCCAACACCATTTTCTCGGTTGATTTCGCCGATTATGGTTCAAGTTCATCTCAGGAACTAAAAGAGATAGTAACAGGTGTGATGAAAAGTCTTGGCGCTCCAAATGTTTCCGACTTTTTGCCTTTCCTAAAATACATTGATCCACTAGGCATAAGGCGGCAGGCTAAGTACTATCTTGGAAAATTGTTTCAAAGTTTTGACGATCTAATCACTCAAAGGTTACAAGAAAGGCGGACTTCCCTGGATTACTCCAGAAAAGATGATTTCTTGGAAACCCTTCTTGATCTAACCGAGCAGGAAGGAGCTGAATGGAGGTATCAGGACATCAAACATTTGATCCTGGTGAGTATGTGGATATACATGAATTTCAGAATCACAGTTCTTTCTGAGTCATTGGATTTGAAGTCCTTGAAGAATCTCTCTAGTTTCTTATAGTTTTTAAGAAATGATAACTAAGAAAATACTGAGAAAATTGAGGCGGAAGAAAAAAAATTTGAGCCCTCATTCATAATAACTAAGAAATCTATCTTTTTAGTTGAGCTGTTAGTTTGTGATGACCAGATCAGGTATTCTGAAAAAATTTTACTTAACATCTGTTTCAGGATTTAATATATGCTGGAACAGAAACAACTTCACTCACAGTGGAATGGGCAATGACAGAATTGTTAAGGAACCCTGGAAAACTGAGAAAAGCTAGAGATGAGATTAAGGAAGTCATAGGGCACAACAATATTGTTCAAGAATCAGATATCTCAAGGCTTCCTTATTTGCAGGCATTAGTTAAGGAGACATTCCGTCTTCATCCAGTGGTTAGTGTTCTAGTCAAACTACCTGAAGAGGATGTGAAAGTAGAACAGTCTGTAGTGCCAAAAGGAGGTCAAATATTTGTTAACATTTGGGCCATTGGCAGGGATCCGAGCCAGTGGCCTAATCCTGATGCATTCGTCCCCGAAAGATTCTTGAGCAAAGAAATTGATGTGAAAGGCCAGCATTTTGAGCTCCTTCCCTTTGGCACAGGAAGGAGAATATGTCTAGGAATGCCTCTAGCACATCGAATGCTACATCTCATGCTGGCTACTTTGCTGCATAAATTTGATTGGAAACTTGAAGATGGGATCAGACCTGAAGATATTGACATGGCTGAGAGGTTTTGTGGTACAGTTCAGAAGGCAGTGCCCCTTAAGGCCATTCCAATTTTAGATTATAGTACATAGTCCTTGTCTTTCATGGATTGTCTGACTGCATCTGTAACAAGCATTTATGGGCCTTTTTATGTTTGGGAAAAACCGTAGGTTAGCATTTAATATGTTTGGCCCCTTTTTTCATATTTTATGGCAGATTGATTGCGTGAGCAATGTACAACTGGGAGTGATTTTCGTTTTCTAAATGCAATCAGTGGCTGATATTGAGAAAACATATCTTGTCAAATGAAGGAAAACAAATAGTTTTCAATTATGGATGAGATTAACTGGCTCATGGGATCAAGATAATTGATAATTTAATCAGCTGTTCTTCCAACTTTGAGATTAGTGATTACTTCAATAAACTAATCTGTCCAAGATGGTCAGTATTCATGAACTTTGCTGTCACATACGCTGCCAGGTACAGAAAAAAAAAAGCCTAATTTATTGAAGCAGCAGACAAATGAGAGCTACAATCAGATGTCATAAACCACATGCTGAGCTGAGTAAACAAATGCAGCATTAGGGTAATAATACTCCTTCACACTGAGGAGCCACCTTAAGACACATACGTCTCCATTAACCATGGAAACAGCAACCCTTTCACTTTCCATTGTTTTTGTCATTTGGTTTTGCATTTACATCCTGAAAATCAATTCCAGACGCCATGAATCCTCTAGCCTTCCTCCAGGGCCATACTCATTTCCAGTTGTTGGAAACATCTTTCAGCTTGGAACAGTCTTTCATAGGTCAGTTGCAGAACTCTCCAAGATTTATGGACCTTTAATGACAATTAAGCTAGGAAGCCAGACAGCAGTTGTTGTATCCTCATCGGATATTGCTAAACAAATTCATAGAAATGATCATCAGTTCATTAGAAGACCACAGGTAGATGCAACCAGGGCACTTGACCATGATAAATTCTCTGTTATCTGGATGCCGGCAGCATTAGGTAAATGGCGCAATATTCGCAAGCTGTGCAAAGAACAGATATTTTCATCTGAGCGACTCAATGCAAGTCAACGCCTGCGTCAGGAAAAGGTGCAACAACTTTGTGATTATTTGCAGGACTGCTGCAACAATGAGAAAGTGGTCAACATTTGTGAAGCAGCCTTCACAACATCTCTCAACTTGATCTCCAACACCATTTTCTCTGTTGATTTTGCTGATTATGATTCGAGGTCATCCCAGGAACTAAGAGAAATAGTGATGGGAGTGATGAATAGTCTTGGCACTCCAAACATTTCCGACTTTTTGCCTGTCCTAAAAGCCATAGATCCACTGGGCATCAGGCGGCAGTCTAAGTTTTATCTTGGAAAACTGTTTCAAAGTTTCGACGACCTAATTACTCAAAGGTTACGAGCAAGACGGACATCCCTGAATTATTCCAGGAAAGATGATTTCCTGGAAACCCTCCTCGATCTCACCGAGCAGAATGAAGCTGAATGGAGCTACCAGGACATCAAACATTTGATTTTGGTGAGTTGTGTTTACTTGAATTTCAGTACAGAATATGATTCTTACATTCCACATGAGGGCTATTTAACTGGCTTTGTTATTATTCATCTAACTGAAAGTTTACTGGTTGGAAATACACTAGTCCCTAATAGATTGACAACCTTCTGCTAAACGAAAGTTGACTGGTACTCTTTCCTGTTTATATAATTTGATGACATAAAACATATTGAGGGATGAAACAAACATATTCACCATCTGTTTTAGGATTTAATGTCTGCTGGGACAGAAACAACTGCAGTCACTGTGGAATGGGCGATGACAGAATTGCTAAGGAGCCCTGGAAAACTGAGCAAAGCTAGAGATGAGATTAAGGAAGTCATAGGACACAAAAAATTTGTCCAAGAATCAGATATCTCTAGTCTTCCTTATTTGCAGGCATTAGTTAAGGAGACATTTCGTCTTCATCCACCAACAGCAATATTGGGTCGTATACCTGAACAAGACTTGGAACTAGACCAGTATATACTGCCAAAAGAATGTCTAATACTTGTTAACCTCTGGGCCATTGGAAGGGATCCAGGTCATTGGCCTAATCCTGATTCATTTCTGCCTGAAAGATTCTTGGACAAAGAAATCGACGTGAAAGGGCAGCATTTCGAGCTTATTCCATTTGGTACAGGAAGGAGAATATGCCTAGGAATGCCGCTAGCACACCGGATGCTCCATCTCATGTTAGCTACTTTGATTCACAATTTTGATTGGAAGCTTGAAGAAGGGATCAGACCAGAAGACATTGAAATGACTGAAAGATTTGGACTAACAGTTCAGAAAGCGGTGCCCCTCAAGGCCATTCCAATCTCATCACTTTTCATCCCAAAATAAGAGTCCTGTTTGTTGTACTACGGTTGGAGCGATTAGTTCTTTTGGTTTTTCCATTGCTTAACTATATTGCATTAGAAAGTAAGTTTCAAAAAACTTGTAAAGCAATCTGAATCAGAACAAGCAGGTGCATTAATCAGATGATTGTGTTCGTTTCAAGATCAACAAAATCATTGTTGGGCCCGGTATTCCCCTTAATTGGGTCAACAAGGAAACTAATAAAACCAAAGCCAGGAAACAAAACCTACTCCAATTGGGTTTTTGTTTTTAGGTTTTTTGGCTCTATAAAAGCAAGGTTTTGGCATAATTTTTAGGGGTGTATTTTTCAGCCAAGAAGAGAAGAAAAATTTGGGCAGCCGTGCATTGTTTTTGTACGAGAGAAAAAGAAAGAAAGCTAGGGTTTAGTTTTCGGTTTAGCTCTCTTTTGGTTAGATCCTTCCAGCCCTACTTTGTGATAGGTGTGTGTGGAAGAGTATTGTTGTAATCCACCTTTGGGTGAAGTCCTGTGTATCCACCAGTCGATGAAGACTATTTTCTCATTATTGTGATAGTGGAGATTTGACTGTTGTTACAGTCTCGTGGTTTTTCCCGATTTGGGTTTTCACGTAAATTTGCGTGTCTCCTTTATTTTATTAGTTCTTGAGTTAGTTGCTTGTTTGGGTGGTTGTCCTATTTTATTGGTAGTAGGAAAGGAGTTTTTCTTGGGGCTCGCTTCTGCAGTGTGTTGTGCTTATACCCTTTCTGCCACAACAGTGGCATCAGAGCTACGGTTCGGTAATTGAGGTGTTACACCAATAAAATGGAAGAGTCATCGAGTACTGGTACGATGATTAAATTGACTTCATCCAATTATCATATGTGGAAGCCTAGAATGGAAGACTTGTTGTATTGCAAAGATTTGTTTGATTCTGTTCTAGGGGATGAAGGTAGGCCAAGTGATATGACTGATAAAAAGTAGGCTGATATGCACAGGAAGACTGTTGGTAATATTCGACAGTGGATTGATCAAAGTGTGTTTCATCACTTTTCGGGAGAAATAAAAGCTGATGAACTTTGGGAGAAAATCCAGAATATGTACTGGAAGAAGTCCGGCATCAATAAGTCATCTGCGTTGAAATAAATTACCACGTTGAGGTACAAAGATGGTGCTAGCATGAATGAGCACTTGAGTTCGTTTCAGGGTTTGTTGAACCAAGCTGTGAATGTAGGTTTAAAGTTGGATGATGAGGTGCAGGCTTTGTTATTGTTTAGTTCTCTTCCAGACAGTTGGGACACTTTGGTAGTGTCAATCAGTAATTCAACTCAGGATGGTGTCTTGACCTTAGATCAGGTCAAAGAAGCTTTGATGAATGAAGAAGTCAGAAGAAAAGAGCAGAGTATTGAGTCTGAGTCACAGGTTTTGGTGACAGAAAAGTCAGATAGAAGAGGGAGAAGTAAAAGCAGAGGGCCACGTGATCGGAATGACAAGTCTAGGGGACGTCTAAATCCAAGCAAGATGTCGTGTGCTACCATTGTCAAGGGAATGGGCACTTTAAGAGGGAGTGCAGGGTTCTCAAGAGAGAACTAGCAGCGAGAAAAGGTAAAGGCAAGAAGGATAAATCAAGTGATGATGACACTACTGCAGTAGTAACTACCAGTGATGTATTTGTGTACTGTGATGATGATACAATTAATGTTGCGAGTCACGACAGTGATTGGTTCGGTGATTCAGGTGCGTCTTATCATGTGACGCCTCACAGACACTTGTTTACCTCTTACATACCTGGAGATTTTGGTCGTGTAAGAATGGGCAACCAAGCCTCATGCGATGTTGTCGGCATGGGAGAGGTATCATTGGTAACAAATACAGGTTATACTCTTGTCTTGAAGAATGTCAGACATGTTCCGGATATGCGTCTGAACCTTATTTCCGTTGGTAAACTTGATGATGAGGGTTATCATAGCACTGAAGGTGGTGGTCGTTAGACAATTACCAGAGGGAATCTTGTTATTGCTAGAGGAAAAAAGTTGAACTCTTTGTATGTGTTGAATGCAAAGTTGAAGAATGGAGAGGTGAATGCAACTCACAATGCCTCCAGTAATCTCTGGCACAGAAGGCTTGGACACATGAGTGTTAAGGAGTTGCAGATTCTTGGTAAGAAGCAATTTCTCTCAGAGGTGAAAGGTACTACTCTAGAATCTTGTGTTGACTGTATCTATGGTAAACAACATAGGGTTTTCTTTCAAAATTCTCCTCCATCTAGAAAGTCCAGTGCTCTAGAGTTGGTTCATACAGATGTATGTTACATGAAAGATAGGTCGTTGGGTGGAGCATTGTACTTTGTTACTTTCATTGATGACTATACTCGAAAGGTTTGGTGTTTTTCTTTGAAATCTAAAGACCAGGTATTAGATGTGTTCAAAGACTTTCACCTTAGAGTTGAAAGAGAGACTGGCAAGAAATTGAAGTGTGTTCGAGCAGATAATGGTGGTGAGTACAGGGGTCCGTTTGAGAAGTATTGCCGAGACCATGGCATTAAACTTCAGAAGAGTGTTCCGAAGACTCCGCAGCAGAATGGCGTGGCAGAAAGAATGAACAGAACTATTACCGAAAAGGTTAGGTGTATGCTCTCGAATGCAAAGCTGCCTAAATCTTTTTGGGGTGAAGCCATGCAAACAGCAGTTGATTTGATCAACCTATCTCCCTCAGTTCCGTTGGATGGTGATCTACCACAACGAGTTTGGACAGGGAAAGATGTCTCATTTAGGCATTTGCGAGTTTTTGGTTGTCGTGCCTTTGTTCATATTCCCAAAGATGAAAGGTCGAAGCTTGATGGCAAATCCAAGCAGTGTGTATTCTTGGGATATGGAAATGATGATTTTGGGTACAGACTTTGGGATCCTGTAGAAAAGAAAGTTTTCAGAAGCAGAGATGTGATTTTCTTTGAAGACCAGACCATTGATGATATAGGAAAGGCGAGATGCCGAATCTTCACCGAGATTCTGTTGATTTAGATCCAGTTCCTCCACAATCGATGATTCTCCCGAAGGGGAGCCGAGACAGAGCAGGATGGTGAGTTTGATGATGATCCTGCCATCGAAAGAGACACCACCGGTTTCATCACCTCCTGTTCAGCCTAGGAGGTCCACCGGAGACAAGAGACCTTCCACTGTGCAGTACTCATGAGTATTTGTTGCTTACGATGGGGAGAGCGAGTCGTATGAAGAGGTTCTTAGTCATGAGCGAAAGATCAGTGGTTAGCAGCCATGCAAGATGAGATCAAATCCTTGCATGAGAATAACACGTATGACCTGGTAAAGCTGCCTAAAGGCAAGAGAGCACTCAAGAATAAATGGGTGTTTAGACTAAAAACAAGTGAGAAAAGCTCACAACCGAGGTACAAAGCCAGATTGGTTGTGAAGGGATTCAATCAGAGAAAGGGCGTAGACTTTGATGAGATATTCTCTCCTGTTGTAAAAATGTCTTCAATCCGAGTTGTGCTTGGGATAGCGGCCAGCTTGAATCTTGAGATTGAACACTTGATGTGAAGACGACCTTCCCGCATGGTGATTTGGAAGAAGAGATTTACATGGAGCAACCAGATGGGTTTCAGGAAAAGGGGAAAGAGAAGCTTGTATGTCGTCTCAACAAAAGCTTGTATGGGTTGAAGCAAGCTCCGAGGCAATGGTACAAGAAGTTTGATGCCTTTATGATAGGGCAGGGATACCAAAGGACTACAGCTGATCATTGTGTGTTTGTGAAAAAATTCTCTGATGGTGATTTTATAATTCTTCTGCTTTATGTCGATGATATGTTGATTGTTGGTCATGATATTGCAAAGATTGCCAGGTTGAAAAAGGAGTTGAATAAATCCTTTGCGATGAAGGATTTGGGTCCGGCTAGACAGATCCTTGGGATGAAGATTTCTCGTGACAGACAGAATGGGAAGCTTTGGGTATCTCAAGAGAAGTATATCGAGAAGGTTCTTGATAGATTTAACATGAGCGGTGCTAAGGAAGTCTCGACTCCACTTGCAGGGCATTTTAAGCTAAGCAAAACGCAGTGTCCTAAAAGTGAGAAAGATAAGGAAGAGATGAAAAAGGTTCCTTATACTTCGGCAGTTGGCAGCCTAATGTATGCGATGGTTTGCACAAGGCCAGACATAGCTCATGCAGTTGGGGTTGTTAGTCGGTTTTTCTCCAATCTTGGTAAGGAGCATTGGAATGCTGTGAAATGGATTCTCAGGTATCTTAGAGGTACTTCCAGATTGAGTCTTTGCTTTGGCAATAGAAAGACCATGTTGGATGGATATACAGATGCTGACATGGCGGGTGACCTTGATGGTCGGAAGTCTACTTCTGGATACTTGATGACTTATGGAGGGGGAGCGGTTTCATGACAGAGTAGATTGCAGAAATGTGTTGCTTTGTCTACTACAGAGGCAGAGTTTATCGCAACATCGAATCTTGTAAGGAAGCACTTTGGTTGCAGAAGTTTCTACAAGAGCTTGGCATGAAGCAAGAGAAGTATGTGGTGTATTGTGATAGCCAGAGCGCTATTCACTTAGCGAAAAATTCCACATTTCATTCGCGGTCAAAACATATTGATGTGAGATATCATTGGATTCGAGATGTGTTGGAGTCCAAGGCGTTGTTTCTTGAGAAGATCCATACGGATGACAACGGTGCCGATATGTTGACGAAGACTGTGATTAGAGAGAAGCTTCTGTTCTGTAGACAGGAAGCAGGTTTGGTTTTATCCCCCAATTGAGGTGAAGGGGGGGATTGTTGGGCCCGGTATTTCCCTTAATTGGGTCAACAAGGAAACTAACAAAACCTACTCCAATTGGGTTTTTGTTTTTAGTTTTTTTTGCTCTATAAAAGCAAGGTTTTGGCATAATTTTTAGGGGTGTATTTTTCAGCCAAAAAGAGAAGAAAAATTTGGGCAGCCGTGCATTGTTTTTGTACGAGAGAAAAAGAAAGAAAGCTAGGGTTTAATTTTCGGTTTAGCTCTCTTTTGGTTAGATCCTTCCAGCCCTACTTTGTGATAGGTGTGTGTGGAAGAGTATTGTTGTAATCCACCTTTGGGTGAAGTCCTGTGTATCCACCAGTCGATGAAGACTATTTTCCCATTATTGTGATAGTGGAGATTTGACTGTTGTTACAGTCTCGTGGTTTTTCCCGATTTGGGTTTCCACGTAAATTTGCGTGCCTCCTTTATTTTATCAGTTCTTGAGTTAGTTGCTTGTTTGGGTGGTTGTCCTATTTTATTGGTAGTAGGAAAAGAGTTTTTCTTGGGGCTCGCTTCCGCAGTGTGTTGTGCTTATACCCTTTCCGCCACAACAATCATACTATCATACAGTATAGGACTTGCAGGATTCTTCTTTCCTATTCATTAACTGTGCCCTGCAAAGTCAACTGTCTTCAATGTTAATTCCCAACTCATATTATGCTTCAAAATCTTCAAATTTTTGTGTAAAAGTCAATGTGATGTTATGATCCCGTTTTTTTTTTTTTTTAAAGTTGGACTCATTAAACAAACCCAGATCTCTCTGGTCATGTTACAACTTACAACTTACTACAATACATTGATTTGTGACCCCATAAATCATATTTAGACTCTTTGCAGTTTCACTCCAATTCCCATTTCATATTTTCATGTGCCCACAAAGAAAATTCCCCTTTGCTTTTTGTATTTGGCTCTAACAAATACTAAAAAATTCACTCAAATTGAAGACTGGAACTTGTACAATCATCACGTGTCACGCTCTGCACACCTAGGATTCACGTTAGCAATGTTGAAGCAGAGTAGTACTTTCCTTATTTTCTTCCCAAAGGGGTCCAGTTTGTCTCTTTCTTACTAGGGAAGTTCACAACCTAGGAGAAGAACCCTTTTTCCAAAAGAGGGAAATCAATCAAGCATTTCACATCTTCTTCTTACACTGTATTGCAATAGCCCCACCTGCAAATGGAGATCAAAACCATTGTACTTTACCTGATTCTGGCGGTTGTGGCTATAGTGATTGATGCGGCTGCGGCAGCACCAAGTGCTCCTGTAACTGCTTATGCTAATCACACAGTTGGGAAAGATGCTGGTTGGTTCTTTAACTCCACCACCAACAAGACTTCCGTTGATTACTCTGCTTGGGCTGCCACCCAAAGTTTCAATCTTGGAGATTATTTGAGTGAGTTTACATTTTCATTCCAGCTCTTTTTTGTTGTTAACTTTTCTGGGATTTTGTCAAAGATTGTGCTTTTGCTCTTATGTAAATTGTGTAATTGTGGTTTTATGATCAATTGACATTATAATGTGCATCTCGGGCTTTAAATACTAGAGCTAGACCAGTCTGTTTCTGGGAAGGCCTTAAATTGAATTGTGTGCTTTCGGTGAATATCAGGAAGAAAATCATTTTTGTAAGTGAGATTCTATATGGCGAGCCTAGTTTTGATATGATGTGAAAACTGTGCTTACTGTTAACCAAGTTTCCCACTCTGCCAACCTGTTTCATTGATTTTGTTGAAAACTAAATAGATCCTGAGGTCCCTCGTCTAGATATTCCCTTTTGAAAACCAACTTGGGAGGCTGCGTTGGTTGCAGTTGTCTGCAGATACCATGAGACGTTTAAGGAAATTAATAAATAATTAATTGTCTTGAATGGATTAGTACAAGACACAAGGTTACAAAACTTGCATAAGGTGTGCCAACTAGGATGCAGTGCACCACCAGTTTAGTTGGTTTGTATTAGTAGATGCTGCTTAGAAGATGGAAAAAAGGGTCAGTTTCTAGCTCTCTCATTTTAGGGTAAATCATGTCAACTTCAATGAGGACATAATTTTGAGAGAACATTCCTGGTTGGAATGATGTGATAGCTTTTCACTTTCTGTGTCTTCATCTTCATATAAGGAACTTATGCACTTGGCTATGAAAAAAAAAGGAACTTATGTACTATGCATGAATATTTTTCCAACTCAAAGAGGGCAAATGTTTGCATCTCAATTTATCAGTCATGTAGAAAGTGTTCATTCCTTGTGTCTTCACACAGGTCTGGTCTTCGAAGTATGTGTGTCCATTAGAGCTGTAACCTTTACTAAGCTGAAATGATTGAGGGGGCAGGGAAATGAAGAGTAAGACGCTTGAAATAACAACTTCAACTGCATTCAGTTTGGATATAAGTATATAACTAGAAACAGCCATTTGATTCTTCTATTTGGTGCAAAATCTGTGACATGGTTTCAATTCTTGAAAATAAGAACCTCGTGTTGTATCATTGTTTATTTACTTAATATTTGCCACAATGGGATAAGTTTTACGGTCATGCATTTTCAATCCTACTCCGGTCACAGATCCCATTATCTAGTTTAGGTTCCATTGGGATCTTAGAAAATTTGTGCAAGTAATTCATCTGCTTCAATGACTGCAGAAGCATGATAAATGCAAGCGTTTCCTTTGCTTTGCACAATTCAGAATGATCATTGAGCATGATTATGTCTTCTCTTTCCTTACATGAGCAATTGTTCTTCTGCAGTATTCAATACGAACACGAACCAAACTGTGATTCAAACATACAATGCAACAACTTATAAGAACTGCAGCATAGACGACGCCTTAGACAGTGACACATTCCAGTACCAAGGAGGAGAGAATGAGTTTGGGAAGCCAATAACAATAGTTGTGGCATTGACAAAAGAAGGTCCCCAGTACTACTTCTCTGGTGCGGATGATGGTATCCAATGTCAGCATGGCATGGCATTCGAGATCAGTGTAGGCCATGGACTTGGACTGCCTCCAAGCCTGAACCAACCACCTCCTCCACCATATGTCGAACCACCAACAACCACAGAGGAAGGGCAGACCCCCACAACCACAATTGTATCAAGATCACCTAACAGCAATGGTGTGACAATAGGTGCTCATCTCTCCTGGATGGTTTTGATGTCAAGTTTGGCTTTGTATCCGTTTGTAGAAAGGGCATAAAGATTCCTGCTTGGGAGTTTTTTTTTTTAACTTTTGACTTGAACAAGATAAATTCTTTAGTCATATAGCAAAGAAAGCATATTTTGTCAAAGAAAAAGTAACAAGTTGAAATCATTGACACCCAATACACCATCTTTTTACAAGTTATAACAGATTTCATTTTCATAAGAACCCTTTGTGGGGTCAAACTCAATTCTACACCATTTGCAAGGCAGTTAATATTTTTTTTTCTTTTTTTTTTTTTCCCTTTTCTTAAGCTTACAATGGTGTCCTGTATTACTATTATATTGGATTGACTTATGGAGATAATAGTCTTTAAAGAATCTACATCTCTGGTCACTATCTCCATGGCTGCCAGCATACTCAAAAGCCAAACCATTCAATTTGATGTGGGCTTCATGTCCTGTTTTCTGAAAGGGTGAGAAATTGGAGAAACTTGACATGCTAATCACAATTCACAACCCTACCACGGGTATTGCTTACAACTTGTTCAATTATTTTAGGACAAAGCCAACATATATATAACAAAGAAAGGAATCAAAAGCCAATTTCTAGTCAGTTAATGATGAAAATGAAGAAATCCTTTTATGTCTTGGCTGGCTGTCAATTAAATTTTATTTTCTTCTTCTCTAAAAGTTACGTTACCAGTTGAATGAATTGCATTGATTCCCGTTTCAAAACAAAAATAAAAAATAAAAAAGATAAACGAAATTGCATTGATCCCCTCATCATGTGGTAAGGCACAAAGGCAGCAATTACCTATAGCCTCATCGAGAAATTTATCTGACTCTAGTTGAAATATTTGTGAACCTTCCTTGATTAACATTTTTTCAACAAATGTGTGGATGTTTATCTTGCAGTATACTTATTTCATTATGTACAGCTAAGTATATGGATCATCTATCGTGATCGATCAATACAATTTATCTCGTCAAAAAATTGTCTAAATAAACTGAAAATCAAATTAATTTGACTAGGCTAGGCAATCAATCCAATTGGAACATTTTCTGTTTGTTTGATTTTTTTATGATTTTTTCAGTTTATTTTATTAATAATTGTCCCATTCCAGCATACTTTTTTACATTTCCAACACACCTTTTTACATTTCAATACAAAAAATATCTAAAAACACACACTAAAAAAACGAAATACACATGACTCTGGATTTCTTATGCAATTATGAAAATGGTACTTATAAATTGAGCAATTGGGACTTTTAAGCCCTTACAATTCACATTAAGGTGGAAAATTTTAGAACCTCGCATTTGTGGAGCGACATATTTTGGTCATTATTCAATCTTTTGTTAAAATGGATCAAAGCCCCAACCAACCTCTAATTTGGAAAGGCATATAATTATTGATTCCTCTCGAATTCGAGTACCACGATTCAAATCATTATTGTGCTATTCTCATCTTCAATTATTGCATACGAAAAAATTACTTCAACATGTGAAGTTCAACTCAAACACAAAAAATCGACGTATAGTGCCACAATGGAGAAAGTATCTATAACTTTTTCACCATTTTCTAAATGTTCAAGGGTATAAATGAAAATAAAAGGCCTTCACCTTTAACTCCACGTAAAAGGGTCAGCACATTGTAGAAAGCGGACCGACAAATATAAAACGAAATTTAAAAAAAAAAATTAAAAAAAAATCTGAGATTTCAATGTTCCCCTGATCATCATCCACCCCAACAGGTCCTCATCTTTTTAATTTTTTACTGTTCATAAATCGACACAGAAGCATAAAAGGCATTCTGGGTTCAATAGAATTTGGTTTTTTTTTTGTGAGAGAAATAATTGCTGAAGATATTCTGGGTTGGAAATGGGAAACAGGGCCTCTCACATTTATGGCAGTTTTTGATGTATAAATGGCAATAATTACGTGTGCCGTAAATTAATACTACTGTTTGGAGATAAACCCAACATTTGTAACGTTTGATTTGAGTGTGGAGAAGTCCGGTTTAGTCTTTTGGACTGATCCATCCATTTCTTTTCCCTGCTAAAAGGGTCACTTTCTTCTTCTTCTTCTTCTTCTTCTTCTTCTTCACTGTGAGTTTCTCTTTATCTTTTTGTTGCCCGTGATTATTTTTTATGGACTTTGTGTAACTCTTTTGCTAATCGTTTTAGGAATCTTAGTGGGAAATAGGAAGGAATCATGGGTTTGATTTCGGGGATGGTGATGGGCATGCTGTTCGGGATCGCAATAATGGCCGGCTGGCAATATATGATGAAGTATCGAAGCAACAAACGTGTGGCGAAGGTGCTTTACTTGTGTCCATCTTTGTTAATTCTTGAAATGTTGCAAACTCGTTTATCTTACTTACTGGGACGTTAATTTCTGGTGTATGGACAGAATTTGTCCGTAGGTTTAACTTGTGTTCTAATTGGAATGTAATTTCTGGGGATATGAGCAGGAAGTGCTCGTGTATAGCTATCAACAACATTTTTGTTCTTTTGGATTTCTCAAAGTTTAAGACCTGTTTCGATTTATTGAAAGTTGTGACAAGAAAATTGCCTGTATGCAGAAAATATTGTTGTGGACTGAGTGAAATTGATTGTACTTGGAATGAAATGTGCCTTGGAATTATGTAATCCAAGGGAAACGGATTAGAAAGTGATTGGGGCAATTATGTTGCAAGGAATAATAATGGTTTGATGAATGGTTGACAAGGGTGCCAAGGCTTCAATCTGAAGTGTAATTTGTATTTAGCCAATATACTTGGGAAAGGATGGTAGATTATTCCAGACCTATTGCAGTTTATTTAGGGATAGTATAAGCCAGCTAACTGGTTCTTCTGAAATCTTGTGAAGTCAATTGGAGAGGAGAACAGTTTGGAGTTTTTGTTTTTAGGAATTTTTAAGTTACTAGAGTTGAAATGGCATTGAGGCTGAATCTGCTAATTGCCTAATCATAAGGCGCTCTTGATGTTGCCTCTTTTGTCTGTTTACCATGCATACTTTGGTTGGTTCTTTTTTTCTAGCTATGCATGAGAAGTTCAATTTCAGTATATGTTTCTCCCTTCCTGCTGTTGACTGATTTCAAATGTCTATGATACTTGTCACCGTTTCCCGTCTCTAGAAATATAGCCAGAAATTGTATGGAGAAATTTGGACCTTGTACTGTTTGATAAGCAGGGTGAATGATGGGAAAACTAGAGAATGCTTCACCTAGAGTCTCAGTATAGAAGTGTTTCCTTCTGTTTCCATCACATGTTATGTTTATTTTTGTAACTGTGTCTTTTCATGTATGTTGATGCATTGAGAAACATCTAAGCCCATATTGGTTACGGGACTGGGTAGTTTTTCTGTGTTGTTATTTTAGTACTTCTATTTTAAAAGTAGTTTTGTGATTTTCCGCATATGGGTTTTTTTTTTCGGCCTATTATTGCCATCTTGATCTTTCTCTTCTTTTCTAGTTTATGACTTCTTTTATTACACACTCTTTCTAAAGTGGATGTGGTGCGTCTACTCTACACACACACGGATTCAACTGGATGTAGATTGTGTTCTCGCCCTTTGATTTGTTTATGTGAGACATGCTGATCTAATTAAGTCCCTGGTGGTAATCTAAAGGTTGTTTATTCTGGTTTACAGGCCGTTGACATAAAACTACTTAGCTCCCTTAACAGGGAAGACTTGAAAAAGATTTGTGGTGAAAACTTTCCTGAGTGGATATCTTTCCCAGTTTTTGAGCAGGTGAGACCTCACTTCTTTTTATTTAATTGATATTGTTGTCTTTCCATGTTTTTCTCTCATTCTATGATTTATGAGATGTTTCATGTGTGATTTTACTCTACTGATTTTATGAGTTGTTCCGTAAGTTATTTGTAATGATTTCATACTGTCACTAACTGATTCGACTCTAGTGCTAGTAATAAGTCATGCTTTAAGCTTCTGGAGGACTTCTGTAATTTGGGAATGGCAGACTTTTCTTAGTCATGAAACTGTTGTGAATTCCATAGAGCTGAGATAGCATGACATTTAGTACCATATGTATCTAACTGACTCTTTGTATGTAATGATATAGAACTTCTACAATCAAAATAAAGACTTTTGTTGTTTTGTTCATCCAAGAAATGTTGTAGAAAAATTTTGGATTGATTATGTTGGATCAAATATGAAAATGGAGTGTTCCGAATAACTTTTGGGATGGTGGTGGTGAGTTTTGCGAACTGTAGCTTCTCTCTTTGCGAGAGATGGAATGCTTGATTTCAATATCAACATACCCAGTAAATTCCCAACCAAGTTGGGGTTTGGGGGGTCAGATGTACGCAGCCTTACCCTTGTCATTATACAAAGAGGTTGTTTCTGTTGATTGACCTGAGTTGAGTAAATGAGATGCTTGACTTATTGAAAGGAGAATCATGCAGCTAGTGATGGGTTTTATTTGATCGTAAAGTAGAAGGATCTTTTTCTGGCGTAGTGTTAGATTGCTTTTGTCAGCATTATCCAATTTGTACAGCCAATACTCTTTACTTTTTTTAATCTTGTTTTGTGCATTTCTGCAGGTGAAGTGGTTGAATAAACAACTAGCCAAACTATGGCCGTTTGTAGCAGATGTAAGGCTATCTTGTCTTTGCATTTTATAAATAAGAACGGTGATGAGATTTTTATGATCTAAATAAATGTTGTTGTTTTTATTCATTATTTAAGAACTTTCTTTATTTGTTTTTCCAGTCTTCAGATTGTTAGATTATGTATGTAATCCTCTCTTGACAACCGTGTTTCATTCCCTGATGTGTTGTTATGTCGTACTACTTCTATTTTTACTTAACTCAATCTCAATTTTGCTGAAAATTTTACAATAGTGTAATGAGTATTCAACAAACATTTTTTACTGTCTCGTTTCCGGATACATTAATTCCCTATTTAATATCTAATGGTAATTTAAAGATGTAATTTGCCCTACTGAGATACAATTCGACTTGTTTGTGTGGCTTTGAAATTGTTGCTTTGCTTATTTGGCTGATTTCCCTCTTAATGATCACTCAACTAAGCTTTTTGATGTTATTTTTCATAAGCATAATTCTCCAATTTGTGATTTTTTTTTTTAGTAATTTTGTATCCTGGAATTTGTTTCTTCTCAGGCTGCAGAGGCTGTTATCAGAGAATCTGTTGAACCTCTTTTGGAAGACTATCGTCCTCCAGGAATAACTTCGCTAAAGTTCAGCAAACTGACTCTTGGAACTGTGGCACCGAAAATTGAAGGTACCATATCTCCAAATTAATTACATTTCGGATTCTCTTTATGTTCTTCATGTTTTCTGTTTGTTGCACATTTAATGCTTTGTCGTCTGGGATTTTTAACTTACATTAGTGATGTTTGAAACAAAAGGCTAGTGGGATTAATGCTAGTAAAAATGCCACAACCTATGCTTTAGTTTTTCTAGTTTCATGCATATTTGAGTTTGCTGCTGCTGTTTAAACATTTTACCAAAACACATGCAGGGATCCGTGTTCAGAGCCTTAAGAAAGGCCAAATAACTATGGACATCGATCTTCGATGGGGTGGTGATCCGAACATCGTCTTGGGTGTGGAAGCTGCAATGGTGGCATCTATACCCATCCAGGTTTCTAACATGATCTATTCAACAAGTCTTTGATTATCTCTTTTGTATTTGTTTTTGTTTTCTTTTCTCCTTAATTGACTGACTTTGTTAGGTTATCAATCCTTCTGGAATCTTATCATTGACTATGTTGACTGAATGTTGCAATTTTCCATGAACTTTAGCTGAAGAATCTTCAAGTTTTCACTGTTGTTCGCGCTATCTTTCAACTAGCTGAGGAGATCCCCTGCATTTCGGCTGTTGTTGTCGCTCTCCTAGCCGAAGTAATTGTTCTGCAACCTGCTAATTGATGGTCTTACATCTTGCTGAGAAATTTAAGTTACTGGATGATTTTCAGATAACTTACATCATGTCGTCTCTTATCAGCCCAAGCCAAGAATTGATTATACTTTAAAGGCTGTTGGTGGAAGTTTAACAGCTATTCCTGGGCTCTCAGACATGATTGATGTAAGTTTTTTCGGGGTGTTTTATGTATAGCTCAAATTAACTTTTAGTTGGGCTGACTTTTCTGTTCGCTTTGAAGGATACTGTGAATACCATTGTCACAGATATGCTCCAATGGCCTCACCGCATTGTTGTTCCAATTGGTGGCATTCCTGTAGATTTAAGGTAAATCTGTTCTTCTTGTAGTTTGAAATTATCTCCCTTAAATCAGAAATTTGGCATGGATTAAACTCACTTATCTGTAGATTGAGTGCTTAAGTTTGCCCTTGAAGATTGAAAAGTTTGACTGTAATTTTTGAGGAAGTTATATGAGGAGCGAACTTTCCTATTGAGTTATCATAGCTTACAGATACTCTAATTAAACATCAGAGAGACAGTAAATCTCTATTTGACAGGCATAAAAGCTGAGTTAATTTTCATGTTCTTTTCTTTCCAACAAATAGCTGTACTGACGTGATGAATCATTATACTGTAGTGGATAAAAAGTTGATTAATTTACCTGCCATGTCTGAACACTAACTAGCTTTTGTCACTTCATTTAAAATTGGTGGCATCGCAATTCAGTGCTTCCCGTTGCAATGTTGAAATCGGCTTGATTTAAGTTTAAATTGTCACGTCTTTTATAATAGTGGCTAGTTCTTCTCGTTTTGTTTTTTTTTTCTTTTTTTCTTTTTCTTTTTTTTTGTTCCTTCCTTTTTTGTTGTTTTGCTGTGCAAGCTGAGTCCTCGTTGACTGTCATTTCAAAATATTACCACGTTTATAACCTCAAAGGATTCTGTGTTCTATGAAAAGGTGGCAATGGCTTGCAATTCAAATATAAAGTTGTAGTACATGCTTCAACTCTATGAAAATGTTGGGGACTTACCATGCCCATTCCTTGTCCTTTTGGATATAAAGTATCAAGTCCTTTCCTCTCTTTGTTAACCTTTTGTTATACATTTGGACTTGATTTGCAGTGAGTTGGAACTTAAACCACAAGGGAGGCTCACCGTAACTGTGGTGAGGGCAAATGACCTGAAGAACAAGGAATTGATTGGAAAATCTGATCCATATGCAGTCGTCTATATCCGTCCACTATTCAAAGTCAAAACAAAGACCATTGAGAACAACCTGAATCCTGTTTGGAACCAAAAGTTTGACTTGATTGTTGAAGACCATGAGACTCAGTCCCTTATTGTTGAGGTTTATTCTGAACTCATTTATCTTGTCTGAATTCTGTTGGCTGTGATAGTATGAAGTTATGCTTTGGCTGATATATCCTCATTATAAGAATATTGATGTGGATCCAACTCTAATATTGTTTCATTATGTTTTTGTGTATCATTTTCCACTCCTTGAAATCCTTTATTTCTTTTTTGAAATATTACTAGGGTGTTATTTCTTGTCCTTGGGACGTTGGGATGGGGTTCAGTTTGACTGAAGGATAGAAGGTTGTATATTCCTATCTCACGAGAATCAACCGTATTGACTTTTTGTTGCCATATTGTATAAATAGCTTTTGAGTTTATTATACAGATTAAATGTTTTCCGGGCTTCCAAAGTGAATCATATAAGGGCTTTGCTCTTTTGTTCATTTCTACAATTTCAGCAGATACCGTCTTAATTGGTATGCTATTTTGATGTATATAAAGTTACCTGAAAAAAAACAAAAATATTGCCTGGAAGTTTACACTTTGAAGAAGCAACACTGGGGAGATACTTGTCTTGTCCATTTATGCACTTTTATCATCTTCTGATTACGATTTTGGGATCAATCCAAATTACTGTAATGAAGATTTCATCTTGCTTAATTATGTGACCTATTCTCTTTCTCGTGCGATTTATGATTTAATTATAAAATTTGAAATTGTGTTTCCCAGGATGCTAAGAGGCATTTTATAGTTTCTTCTAGTTCTGAAAAGATGATCCCATTTCTACTCCATTATTGATTCTTTGTTAATCTATTTTAATTGAAAGAAGGTGAGAGTCTCACATGTACTGTTGAACTAAGTTCTGATATGGAATGATTTTTTTCCTTTTTTAGTATAAATATGGAACGATATGATGGTGCCTAATAAATCTATAGGGTGGCGAATTCATTTAAATTCCCAAATAATCAATCCTTATTAGAGTAAGCCGTCCATATGTCTAAAAAAAATTATAAAAAAAGTTGTACATATGTCAAGTGTCTATTAATCATCATTCTCTTCTTCTTCCCTGGCTGAATTTGATTTCAGTGGCTGAATGTTTTTAAACTAATCTGATCAGGTTTTTGATAAAGATGTCGGGCAAGATGAAAAGTTGGGGGTTGCAAAAGTGCGTATGAGTGAACTGGAACCTGAAGCAGCAAAGGAGGTTGAACTAAGATTGATGCCAGCTCTAGACATGCTCAAAATTAAAGACAAGAAAGATAGAGGAACTATTACGCTTCAGGTACACATCATATTTAAGTCCATTGTCAAAAGTTAGTCTACGCTCACCCACCCTAGAGAGACAACTTCCTGCCTCTTTACTCCTTGCCAAATCTTGAGATATCAGCACATACTGAAACATTCCGTCTTTTCTCTTGGAATTTCAGTTGTTGTATCATGCATTCAACAAAGAAGAGCAGTTGGCCGCCCTTGAAGAGGAGAAAGCCCTCCTCGAACAAAGAAAGAAGCTTAAAGAATCAGGAGTAATGGGGAGTACAATGGATGCACTTGATGGTGCGGCATCAATGGTTGGTTCAGGCATTGCTGGTGGAGTTGGCCTTGTTGGAAGTGGTGTGGGCGCAGGGGTTGGTCTTGTTGGCAGCGGTCTAGGAGCCGTAGGTAGTGGCCTTGGAGCCGTAGGAAGTGGCTTATCAAAAGCTGGAAAGTTCATGGGGAGGACCATTACTGGTACATCTAGCAGCAATAAGAAGAGTAGCGGCTCTTCAACCCCGGTGAACTCTGCCCTGGAGAACGGTGGTGGTGCAAAACCACTGTAGACATGTGAATGGTTATGATTTGGTTGGCTGAATAGATATTGTGAAAGAATTAGTCGTTAGATTTCCAACTTGCGTTTTGTTTGATTCCATTATCAGCTCTTATATGTGATTAACGCTGTAACAATTTAAACCAGTTCAGATTTGGTTAAAAAGTTGTACTATATTGTTGTCCGTGTGCCATTTCAGTTCTACTAGTATTTGAATCCTTCTTTGGGCATGAAACAGCCTTTTGCCCAGCTCCCGCCGTTTCGAGATATTCCGAAAATGACAATTTTTATCTTTTTGAAACGGTACATGTATATTAATTCGAAATACCTATTTTATTACAATGTTGTTTAGCATAAGTTAAATTATGTAATTTACTGACATTATTTTTACTAACTTTAGTTAAAGTACACTATTGACAGAAAATGACAACTCAAATCAAATTATTGTTACTTTTTTAGTGAATACTCTCTTTGGAATTTGAGTCCTCTTATAACTGTTAAGAACCAAAACGAAAACAAAACTTGCTAAGAAATCCTTAGTATATCTTAATATTAGTAAAAAAAAAAATTTTAAAACTACTAATGCTTTGTTAGTCATGGTAGACCTGGTTTTCTTTGTGGGATAAAAAGAATATGAATATTTGTTATCTTTAAAGGACTGATATATTTTTTAAAAAAAGTGCAACTAGTATGAGTTATATTTTCTCTGTCGAAATGGTTATTCATTACTTTATAATTATTATTATTTCGAGACGAAGTGGGTTATAAAATAATGAAAAAGCCCTTAGAATAGTCTTTTTTTAGTATTATATCAAGCTAGGTTTTTACAAATTGCGGATTAAATCTCCTCGTTTCTAGCAGGAATTTGGTAAATTGATGATGCACAAACCAATTCGAAGTTTCGAACGCAGAATTATATTTAACCCATAGTAAATGGATTTCAACATCATTATTTATGACTTATATGATGTAAGCTTTCAACATCAAATTTGGTGCTTTTGAATTTGTTATGGTGTTTCATTTTAATTTTTTTTATTTAATTTTGAAATAAAGGTTACGGTGTGACTTTGATCTTATGGTTCTTATAACTGTCATACTACCTTGAGATCCACTGTGACTCAAGGCCGGCCTAAGCTAAGCTAATAACGAGCCTAAAACGAGTTTTTTTTAAAATGAGATTTTTTCATTTGGAAATTCGTCTAAACTCTTTTCTTCCCTTACGTATACTATTGATGCAATAATCCTTTTCAGTATTGGAACTGATAGGTATAAAAGTTGAATGTTAATAGGAAAAGAATAATACAATTACACAATCATAATTAAATTTTAATTTATTTCGTCTCTGATTTCATAATACTGTATAACAAACTGGATTTACTCTATTCTATAACAATTAAATGATGAACTAATTAAAATATACAAGATATTAGTTATACGCACATTAGACTTACCGAATAAAAATAAAAATAAAAATTTAAAAAAGATCTCATATTATTGGTTTTTAACGCAATAGTTAAAAAGATATGCAATATACATGACTGAGATACAATCTATGGAAAAAAAAAAAAAATTAATCAAACTAATGTAAGCGATTATTCAATTACTTAGTGTGGTGAGAGAGATGATGGCGAAAATTAATGGTTGGGAAGTTTGAATATAAATGTCAACAAACTTTTAAAATTACACGTGCATTTTGAGCACTTTTTTTTATTTGAAATACAAATATTGTGTATTAATTTAAGCAATAAATGACACAATTTATCAATTCGTATATTTTGTTAATGTCTTACTATAAAATCCTTCATACTTTTTTTCTTAATTTTTGACACTTTAAAGTTTACATGATAAATATGAATGTATCCACGATCTTCTACAAAACTCTTGATCTATTTTTTTTTTCATAAAACTTCACTTGAGTTTTCTTACACTTATCTTTATTTTAATCTAATTTAAAAGTTACACCAAAATGTGTAGTATTGTTGATTTGAAAAAATTGAGGATTATTAACAGGTGATTATTAATCAAGTAGTTATTTTGAAGAAAAAAAAAAAATTGTTGACCCGTCGATAAGTCTTTTTTAGACAAAAAAAAAAAGAGAGAGAGAGAAAGAGAGAAGCAACCAAATAATATTAGTTTTTCTTTTCCTTCTTTTACCTACTTTGGACAAAATAGTGATGTAATTACCCAAAAATAACGCGTCACATTTCCTTAGGTAATTTTACATGCGTCACAAGGATCTTACCTCTAGAATCAATTTCATTGATAAAAATACGTAAAACCAAAATAAAAGGTACGGTTTAACTATGGTGATAAGGACTAATGATAAGGTTGAATAAATCAATTTTAAATAAATGAAACTAAAATAAGATTTTTATTTATAGTACTACTTCTGTCCCAAAAAAAAGTCAAACTTTATAAATATAAAAATTTTATACTTATGAAATTGGTATAACCTAAAATTAATTGTTAAATTAAAATAGTCATGAAATTTTATTCAATTTTTTAAATTAATTTTTTAATTTACAAGATTAAGTCAATTTTCATATTAAAATTAATTATTTAATTTTTCAAATTAGATTATTTATTTAGGATGGAAATAGTATTTTAATTATTAAAATAAAAAAATTTAGACCGCGAGTAATCGCGGGCCAAAGAAACCTAGTTACATACTGAAAATTTTTTACCGTAACTGAATAAGAGAATTAGGGGGTCTTTCCAACTCCTGTAATGTCAATGAAAATTATCTTTTATACAAAAAAAAAAAAAAAAAAAAGCTTATCTCAAGCATAAAAGTTAGTGAAACTTGCGAATTTCTGGTTCTTAGGATTTGTGATAAACTATTGGGGCTATATAGCACCGGAAAATAGTTGATTTCTTGTTAAAGTTTGACATTCTGATTGATTTCATTCCAAAGTAGTCTCTCAAGAAACCAAAAATCTCATGATTTCAGTCGCAAGAGATGTTTGATATTAAATTTATGGGCTCCTAATTTTTTTTTTTTAAAAAAAGGAAATTTTTGTATAGCAACATCTGCATTCACAGGATATCATTCACAAGTGCAAACGGAAAAAAAAAAAAAAAAAGAAGAAAATAATTTAAAAAATGAAAGAAAAGAGGGAGAAATCCAAATCCCTTTGGTCAAACTGAAGGCTGAGAAATTTGTAAAAAAGGTAAAATTGTCAGCTTAAGAGCACGTTACGTAGGAGGAGGAGGAGGAGGCAAGGCATCTGTGAGTGAGTTGTGAGAGTCAGTCCAAAATCACGTGCTCTAAACTTCATTTCTGTAAAGTCGCCCGACTAACACTCACGTGACCCCTTTTGGATGATTTTAGCCTTTTAATTAAAATATTAAAGAAATTATTAAGTTGCTTTATTTGGACCTTGATTCACAGTATTTATCAGTCTTCCCTTTTTATCCATTTTTACTTTTCTCATTTCAAAGAAAAAAATATATATTGTGGACTGACGTATTTGTGCCATCAATCCAAAAAAAAGAAAAGAAAAAAAGATACTACTAGTAATAGGTAGCTATTGTGCATAGATTATTAGCTTTCTTTTATTTAGTCACTCTCATTTTGGACTTTGGTTTGACTTTTATCTCTGCAAAAAGCTTGATGCTGATAAGTCAGCTCTTCAAAAGAGCTCACTAGCCTATTACTACGGAATACTTTTTTAGTCTATTTTAGAAAAATAATTTATAATATTCAATTAAAAGGATACAATAATATGAATTATAAATTGCATGTTAGTGCCAGTAACCTATGTGAAGGGTCACATTCGTTAGGATGATATAATGAATAATACTCCCTCTGTTTTAAAATTATTGTCCAGTTTGAGATTTCGCTTAGTACAATTTGAACTAAAAATGAAAACTCAAACTCGATAATAATTTTCAGACGGACGGAGGAAGCATTCAATTTTATTTTTTATTTTTAACTAACGACAAGATTAAATTGTAGAGGTACATTTGGTTCATCTCTATAATGCTTGGGACATTGTTGTCTTTTATGTGAATTGCGCAACAACAAACTACCAATGTTCGTCCAAGAATTTGAGGGGTTTAGTAAAATTAATCATAAGACCTAAGTCATCTTCATAATCATACATTCGAAGCGCTCCATGAGGGCCTTGGCAATTATGAACAGAGGAAAAGAAAACATTTTCCCACATATTACTTAACATTTAATTGTCAGATGAATTATTAACGTTAATTACCGTTTCTTGTCCTCAGTTATTTTAGTTTTATTTTTCCATACAAATAATTGTCGACAATGTAGGGTATTTTAGCAAATATATATATATCAATATTTATTTGCAGACTCCTCAATTCTGGTTCTTTTCATTTCTTTATTTACCTTTTTGAGGTCATTATTTACAAATATCTCCATGTGGGACTCCAATGTTATTTCTTGTCTCATATATGGAATTTTTTCCATAATAAATATGTTTAAAGAAAAATCCCACCACCCAAAGTAACTTTAAATATCGGTCCATCACATTTCCCACCAATAACGTTAACTAAAACAAACAAACAAAAAACTCAATAAAAAATGACATCTTTTCGTCGCAATATACAAACTGGTTACAATTGTTGCGATGTGTAGTTTTCGAGAATAAGACACGCATTTTTTTATTTTCCTTTTCAAAAAAAAAAAAAAAAAGACACGCATTTTCGGATGGATGTCTTCGTTTAAGTCAAGTTTTAATGAAAATTGATTCACAATTCCTCGATCTACTACTTCAAAGTTTAATCCCAAATTAAATACTCTCTCCATTTCAAAATGTAGGTCGTTTTATGTTTGGAGAGATTTTTTAAAATATAGGTCGTTTTACAGATTCTAGGCAAATTAATGACTATTTTTCTAACTTTATTCTCAATAAATGATGCCAATATATTTTCATTTACTCTCATTTATAATTTCAATGTAATTAATGAGGGGTAAAACAGATATTTAACACATAAATTAATTGTTAGATGATTGTCTCCTTATTATACGTGCAAAGTCTAAAATGACTTATATTTTAAAATGGAGAGAGTAATTTCCTAATGAAAACTATTTTTATTTAATCCCAACTATTCGTTAGTTGTCTGCACGGAGTATGTCATTTCATTTTAATAATAGTATAATTAAACTAGCCTGCACGGAGTATGTCATTTCATTTTTTTCTTTCTCTTTCAAAAAAAAAATCATCGTTCAAATTAAAATTAATTATATTGTTGAAATTATTATCTAGTTTAAATTTTTAATTTTTAAAAAAATTGTACTAAAAGGGAAATCTGAAATTGAACAATAATTTTAGAAAAGAGTGACTAATAAGCACTAAAAATAGAGTGCACTTACATATACGGAATATACGGAATTAATTAAATTATGATAAGTATCTATTTATTATGTGATTGTTCCTTCTAAAAGTATAAACACTTCGATTTAACAAAGGGATTATACACAAAAGAGAAAGATTAATTGTGAAGCAACAATAATAGTAAGTATTGATAAAGTGATTAGTACAAAAAGGAATAAAAGATTGATTAGCAGCCTTTTGTCCTCGTGAACAAAGCCTTTGACTTGACGTTGAACATTTTCATGAGGAAGCCTTAAAAGCCAGATCAGAATTCAGAAGCAAGAAGAACAAGAAGAAGAAGAAGAGGTGGTCTATAATGAGGACGAAAGGATAAAGTAATATTTTAAAAGAAAAATATTCAGTGGGAAAAAAAAACACACAGTCACACACTAGTGTGACTAGTCCTCTCAGCTCAAACAAACCAACAGCGACATCACTTCTCACACACACAGTCACACACTACAGTTGTTTCCGCAGAGCATTTGCCAATTTGCAATTTTGCATCTCTCTGCAAAAGGGGTAGCAGAAAAAAAAAAAAAATAAAGGATGATTCTTTGACAGATTCACACTCGTCTTTCTTCTTACATTTTCACAACTATGTCACTGTCACCGCCGGAGGCTTTCTTTCCGGATTTTCCGACCATTACCTCACCGCCACCGCCTCCACCCCGCCCCTCATAACTTATCACCAAAGCCGCCGCCACCATGCGTCACTCCTGCCGCCAATCCTGGCCGCGACGGTGGCGCTTTCTTTCTTTGTTGTATTTGCCTTTATCTACCGGAAACTGTCTAACAAGCGGACTGCGCCGGTGGATCTGAAGCCGGCTCAGCCTCAACGATTCTCTTACTCTGTCCTCCGCCGTGCCACCTCATCGTTCTCCCCGGGGAACCGACTTGGCCAAGGTGGGTTTGGGTCTGTTTTTAAAGGGGTTCTTCCTTCCGGCCAGGAGGTCGCCGTCAAGCTAATGGATGCTACCGGCTCACTCCAAGGAGAGAGAGAGTTCCACAATGAACTGTCACTGGCATCGAGGATCGATACCGCCTGCTGCCGGCATGTGGTTTCCATTCTGGGCTTCTCAGCTGATGAGCCGAGCATGAGGTGTAAGCAGGGGAGGAGAAGATTAGTCCTAGTTTATGAGTTCATGCAGAATGGGAATTTGCAGGAGGCTCTGTTGGATCGCAAATGTCCAGAATTGATGGTTTGGAAGAAGAGATTTAGTGTTATTCTAGCTGTAGCTAAGGGCATTGAGTATCTTCATAACTCTTGTGATCCACCGATTGTCCATGGAGATATTAAACCCTCTAACATTTTGTTGGATTCCAATTTTGATGCCAAGATAGCTGATTTTGGATTAGCCCAGGTTTTGAGTAAAGAGGAGAATGAGATTGGGGAGAGCTTCATAGAAGATGATGAGAAGATTTACAAGGATAAGAAAGGGGGTGGAATGGAGAATGGAGATGATAATCGATCTATAATTGAGGAAAACGAGAGTGTTGTAACTGAGGATGTGGTGGTGGTGAATGTGGATCAGTCTCCTGAGAGTTGCTGTGTTAAGATTTTGGATGGGGAAAATGGGGCAACGGATGCTTCACCTTCTGAAGGCCTTGATAATAAGACTAGTAGTATTTCTGAGGGTTTCTTTGACAGAGTTAGTGTGGATAGTGGCAGCAGAAGAGGGATTGGAAGGGGTAAATGCGAGTCTCGGAGGGATTGGTGGTGGAAGCAGGACAATGTTAATGGGGGATCAGAATCTGGCCGGATTAAGGACTACGTGATGGAGTGGCTTGGGAGTGAGATTAAGAAAGAGAGGCCTAAAAAGGATTGGATTGCAACTTCCAGCAAAGGTGAAGATGGTGTTCCTAAACCAGAGCAAAAGAAGCAAAGGAAGAAACTGGAGTGGTGGGCATCACTGGATGAGGGTAAAGATAGGAAGGAGAAGAAGAACAGGAAACCAAGAGAATGGTGGAAGGAAGAGTTCTGCGACGAATTAGCTAAAAAGAAGAAGAAGAAGAAGAAAAGGAATGGTAAATCAGAAAATGGAGGAGAGATGTGGTGGCAAAGAGATGATGATGATGATGATGATGATGGTGTGGTGCCTGACAAGAAGAAGAGGAAAAGTAGGAGTAGTAGAGGAAGCATTGATTGGTGGCTTGATGGATTCAGTGGAGAATTCCGGTTAGGTAGAAGAAACAGTCAAGATTGGGCTAGTGGAGAAATCCCAAAAAGTGGTGGCATTAGTAGTACTCCTAGCATGAGAGGAACTGTTTGCTACATTGCTCCTGAGTATGGTGGCGGAGGTCAACTGTCTGAAAAATGTGACATTTACAGTTTTGGTGTTCTGTTATTAGTTCTAATCTCCGGCAGGAGGCCTCTGCAAGTAACGGCTTCGCCGATATCTGAATTCGAGAGGGCTAATTTGATTTCATGGGCTCGGCAGCTTGCCCACAATGGAAGGCTTCTTGATCTTATTGACTCAAACATACAGTTGTTGGACAGAGAACAGTCGTTACTCTGCATCACAATTGCACTTTTGTGCCTGCAAAGATCGCCTAATAAACGCCCTACAATCAAAGAGATTGTGGGAATGCTTACTGGTGAATCTGAACCTCCTCATTTGCCATTTGAATTTTCTCCGTCACCACCTTGCCATTTCCCTTTCAAGTCCCGGAAGAAACCTAGGTGAGTTCATAATTATGTGTACTTGCGGTTCCTGCCCATTCTTCATTATCAGCATTATCAGCTTTACTGCAAAATGTTTGCTTGTTTGATTGATTTGGAAGTTTTTTATTTGCTCTTTCTGGAAAGTAAAATGATTAAAGACTCAATCTTTTTCTTTTACTATGGGCTCCCACAGGTAGTTAGGATTGTAGTTGAGGAATCCCAAGCAAAGAAGTCAGACACAGAACTGATGAGTGATTGTGCCTGATATTTCATTGTAAGTGGTGAGGCCACCTGGAACAGTCAAAAGGGCTAACTTTTTTATACATTGGAAAAGTAAGGTGAGATTTGTTCTTGCCTCTTGGTAAGCATTGATTTCAGGGTTGATGTTTTTATTCGTGGCCCCATTGTTGTTCGCAAAAACACTTTAAAAGCATCCTCCATCTTTGGCTGTTGGAAAGAGGTTGATTCTTTGCTGAAACCAAATGAAAATGGAACTGTACATTTGTATCATCTTCCATTTGGTCCCATCTGGGAGACATTCTTCTCACTAATTATATGTGTAGACAGTCTCACGTTATAGAATTGACAGCAATCCTTAATATATGATAGCTGGAACTGATTAATACATAATGTGGTATCCAGCTAAAGCACAGAAGAAATTTCCATACTTGTCAAACAATCTGCAATAGGAAACAACATATTCTTTGGTCTGAAAGATGCATTTCTCTAGTTCTCTTCATTGTTATCTGACCTATAAAGTGCCACGGAACCTTGTTCATATTAACTTTGTAGTGTAACAGCATATCATTTGTACTCCTTCCGTTTCAAAATAATCGTCCTATTTATAGGGAAGGAGGGAGTATGTTTTTTGTTTCATATGAAAATCAGCAAGTGCAATGTATGCTTATCTATCCTGGAGGAACATAGGTTGCAAAATCGGAAAGGGGGAAAAGATTTGTTGAGGTCACTTCCTAGAGGTTGCATATTGTTTGTTTGGCACAGATAATGAATGTAAGAATGGTCCTCCATTTCTGATCATAGACTTGTCTGATCCAAAATGACCGGTTCTCTCCTTAGATCGTGAGGTTATCTATGCTCAAGAGATATGCTACTTTACAGTTTACCCAATGTTTTTTTTTTTCTAGATAAAAAACTTACCTCAGTCCGGAAATGATTGTCGGGTTTGGATTTTCACATTTATTGCCTATATCAAATGTGAAAATTCAAACTAACTACAAATTTTAAAACTCAATGCAAAATATTTTTTAAAAAAAAACTAGGAATATTTTTATTTTTTTTAACAAAAATTAAGTTTTCTGATATCCGTCGAGCATGAGCACTTAAACAGAGATTAAAAGGCATTTCGGGCTCACTCCCAATAATTTGGTTATAGACAAGATTTGGCCCAACATAGTAAGGTTCCGGGCCGAACGGTGTTAGGCTGGTGGACTTTTAGACCACTAGGATGTTTAATGGATACTGCTTTTGTTAGCCTGACGTCATTACCGCTTTTGTATCTCGTAACAATAATAAGATCTTAGGAGTCAAAATTTAGGACACTAGCAATCTTGGTCGGTTATTAGGAAAATGCTTGAATTCATTTTTGCCAAATGTAACACCTGTGTCAATTCCCTTTTACATATCCAAAAAAATAACGTTGAAAGACTATCCCAGAAATGGCACTGAATTCCCTTTCACATTTCCCGATTAACCGTGATGATACGCGCATGCTAATTCTAGAGGGATCCACATTACTGTGCACTATTTTCTTAGAACAGAGAAAATAATATAAATGAGCTACACATAAGGATAAGAAAAAAAGAAAGAAAAGAAAAAAGTAATGTAGAACTGATAATCACGTAACAAGAAAATGTACACATTCCTGGGTTTTGAAGATTAGTATGTTAATAGTAATCATGAATGTGATTATATTATAAGTAACAAAATCCACCTGCAAATTCAAAAGTTCGTTCTTAAAGTACAAACTCAAACGATGAGATATGAAGTCATAATTAAACTCATAATACAATATACTTCACCTGCTTTGCAGTTTACACCAAAAATAAGTTCCCTTATTTAAATAAAAAGTTGAAGTACACATTGTACTTATATAATTTCTTGTCATAAAATAAGTGGTTCTCAATTAACAGATAAAAAAAAAGTACGTCGGTACTCCTAGGTGATGATCGATGTTAAATCACTTTTTTCAAATAAAGTTACCGTTTTAATTACATGCCTTCATTTTTATTTATTTTTTTGAAAATAACTCTTAAAATGCCGGTAGATTTTGGTGTATCGTGAAATGATCTAGTGATATATATACTACTATTACGTACATTCATCAACCAAATTGGATGGCATGATGCTATTAATGCATTAATTGCATTTTTCACCAACCAAGCCTGACCGCCTCTCGACAAAGGAGCGTAGCCCCTCAGCTTTACAAATTCATTATTTTCCTTCTTCCTCCTCCACTACTCTTCTTCTTCCTCCACCACTCTCCGCCCTCATCTCCTCCGCCTTCTTCCAAATGGCTGATCAGCAAACCATAACCCGAACGCCTCAATCCATGGAGGAAGCCTACGAATTCTTCCACATTTCGGTCAACCCAGACGGTTCCCTCACAAGAAAAACCCCCTTTCCTTCCGTACCCCCCAACCCAGAAGTAGCCGACCTTCCTTATCTCTCCAAAGATATCCCTCTCAACCCGAGAAACAACACTTTTATCCGGCTCTTCCGACCCGTTATTAACCCCCCTCCAAACTCAAACTTCCCGCTCATCATTTACTTCCACGGCGGCGGCTTCGTTTTCTTCAGCGCAGCTGACGTCATCTTCCACGGCTCATGTGGCCGGACGGCTTCCCACGTCCCCGCATTGGTTGCTTCCTTGGAGTACCGTCTTGCGCCAGAACACCGCCTCCCCGCCGCCTACGACGACGCCATCGACGCACTCCACTGGGCCAAAGCTCAGGCCTCCGCCGCCGACGGCGGCGAGGGTTGTGATCCGTGGTTGCGGGAGCTGGCTGATTTCTCCAAGGTTTTCTTGATGGGAAGTAGTGCCGGCGGGAATATGGTCTACCATGTAGCCTTGCGGGCCCAAGATGTTGATCTTGGGCCGATGAAACTCGCTGGGCTGATTATGAACGAGCCCTTCTTCGGCGGGGTCCAGTGGTCGGATTCGGAGCTCCGGCTGGCTGACGATAAGGTCGTACCTCTCCACGGGACGGAGCTTCTGTGGCATCTGGCGTTGCCGGAGGGAGCCGACCGTGATCACGAGTTCAGCAACGTGGCGCACCATGCGGGGTCCCACGTGGAGAAGATCCGGCGGTTCCCGAGGTGTTTGATCAGGGGCTACGGCGGCGATCCTCTTGTCGACCGGCAGAAAGAGGTGGCGAAGTTGCTGGAGGAGAACGGCGTCGAGGTGGTGCCGGTGTTCACTGACGAAGGGTACCATGCTGTTGAGATATTTGACCCTAAAATGGCTGCAATTTTGTACGATGATATCAAGGAATTCGTTAACTCCTCGTCGGAGGCGGCGGCGACGGCCCCATCTGAAATTAACGCCGCCGGAAAGTCGGCTATGTAATTTAATGCGGTGCGCGGGAGTCTGGCATTCGGTGATATTAAATGCCTCCGAATCTCCGACGAAGGATTTTATTTCGTTCATTTTTTTTACCTTTTTTTTTTTTGGACATTTTGCATGCATAATAAGTTAATCCTATTATATTATGGTTTACTTTCATTTTTCTTTTTTTTTTTCCCCCTTTATGAAAAGTGGAAAAACTGGTTGGTTGATGATGTAGTAGTGTGGTACTTGGAGATTTGGAGTACATTCCAAGTGAAGTTATCTCTTATGTTAATAATTATACTTATACTACTCTTTTTTTTTAATATAATAGTTCACCGGTTTAGGGGTTGGCATGGGTAGCCCTATATATTATTGCTATTGTAAAGTGTATAAATTTGATTAAAATAACAATCCATGGATGTTTATTTTACGTAAAAAAAAAATTCTCATTAATCACTTTTATATCACTTTTTCGTGTTCTTTTGAAAATAAAGAAGTCTCAATTGAGTATTACATTAGAGTAAGCAAAGCATGATAATTTCAAGTCTTAACTTTCTTCTTTTTTAAGCTACTTATAGCCATAGGTTCAGTTTATTTACTCGTATAAATTTATTAAGAATCGGCGGCGATAATCCATTCCCTTACAAGTCTTGTTTTATCAGTTAAGGAGAATGTAATTATTTTGGTTAAAGTACTCTAAAGATATGATGACCGCTATAGGCATTTTATGGCTAATACCCTAACAACAGCATAATAATGGAAAACAAATATGTGTTGTACCATGATTACTTCTCATTTGAGAAATGACAACAGTATTTCATCTTTAACATATTCACGATAAAGAAGATCAAGTGTTCCAAGTAGATGAATGAAATGATTTTAAGTGAATATCTTTCTGTAGTTTAATTTTAAATCGACTTTGCGTTGATTTTTTTTTTTCAGTAAAAAAGATTCCGTAACAATATTTTCATCAATATATACATACTCGAACTCAAAACCATATTGAGAAAATGACAAACATGGGTTGTTTCCATTGTTGGTGGTATTCGTTAGTTTTAAGCATTAAATAGATGAAACTGACTGAATGAGCAAACGTGGGTGGTGTTCAACACAACGTGTTATTTGGTCACAACTCCAAAGCTTTTTTTGGGCCATAACTTTGTTTGTGGACTTTGTTGTTCTTACAACCTCCCCGTTTTTTTTTATCTGTTATTTTAGAGTTTACTCAACTATTTAAAAATAATGATTGAGAATTTAATTTATAAGGATATTGTTTTTCTTGTCCCTAATTAAAAAGTATTAGAACTTTAAAAAATTTAAAATAAAAATTAAAAAGTGAGAAATTGTCATTAATATATGTTATTAAAAATAGAGATAGATAAGGGTAAAATTGGAAAAATGGTATTTAATGTTGCGTTAGAAATGAAGTGCGACAGATAAAAAAATATTTTGGGTTCACCCTGAAACGACAGATAAAAAAAAAAAAGAGGTAGTAATATGTTATTATATACGCACGCGCTATAATCATCAACTCAAGGGAAACAACAATAAAAAGCGAAAAAGTTGTAGACGTAATTGCAGAAAAAAAGCTCTAAACATCATATTGCCGATGAATGGAACCAATTTAGAAGCTTCCGAGATCGTGCACCAAGTTTAACTTCAGAGTTAGAGCATCACCCTAAAGTCCATATTTTGATCTTCTGAGGCTTCCAAACACTTCTTCTGTTTTGAGAAGAGTAACATTAGTTTTGGAACGCTGAACTGGAAGTACAATTCACACCCACATTTGAAAATAATGGCCTAATTAAGTACCTCAGATTGTGTTTTCATTTTTAATTTAATTTGTACTTAAAACTGAACATCTAAACTAGACAACAATTATGGGAGCAGACAGTATAAATTTACTAGTAAAAAGAATTTTTTTAAATAAACAATGACCCTTAATCTAACTAACTTATGACAATATAGTTGGGTGGTTAATTGAGAGACCCAAGAAGAATATAACATATCTCCGTACGCCAGCTTAAATTAATTCGACAGATTTTAGAAACTCAAACTCGAGACTTGCTTAATAAGGGGAGAAAATATTGGATCTGAAAGTTAGAACAAGTAAAACTCTACGTGAATGAGGAGGCTTAAACAGTTCAACAACATTCGATTTCATTTCATTTTCCATGTCTCCCAGCTTCGGAATATCCTAGGATTAAGGATAGCCAACCGTCTCAGTTTTCAATGTTTCGTGATCTAATGGGCACCAAAAATATATAGAGGAACTCAAAAAAAAAAAAAAAAAAAACTGAACTTAAAAGAATCTGGTCTCTTCTACAATTTTTTTCCCAGTAAACATTCTTATGATCTTTCCTTAACCATGTCGAAATTCGATGCCTACGATCACCTCAATGTTCAACTGAACCATGATGGTTCACTCACTCGTTATGTTAAGCTTCCCACAACTCCAGCAACAGAGGAAAAGGCAGAGGTTATGGGCCAATCAGCAGTCAGCAAAGATGTCGTCTTGAATTCCGGCCACAAAACCTGGATGAGAGTTTACCGGCCGATGAAATTGCCGTCCAACGACAAGTCCGTCGCGAGGCTTCCCATCATAATATACTTCCACGGTGGTGGATGGATTCAGCTCAGCGTTGGTCAAACCGTGATCCATGAAAGTCTCAATAAGCTCTCTAGTGAGGTTCCGGCAATTGTGGTCGGGGTTGAATACCGTTTAGCCCCGGAAAGCCGGCTTCCGGCACAATACGAGGATGCGGTTGAGGCAGTGAATTGGGTTAAGGATCAAGCTTTGGATGGAAACAATGGTGACAAATGGCTCAAAGACTATGGCGATTTTTCAAGGTGTTATCTCTATGGTATAAGTTGCGGAGCAAATATTGCTTTTAATGCTGCATTGCGATTAAGTGACACAAAACTCGACCCGATTAAGATCGCCGGGGTGATAATGAACCAGCCCTTTTTCGGCGGGAAGAAAAGGACGAAATCGGAGTTGAAACTCGCCACCGACCAATACTTCCCGTTGCCGGTGATTGATCTTCTTTGGGAGCTTGCATTGCCTAAAGGGGCTGATCGAGATCATAGGTATTGCAATCCATTTGTTGATGGCGCTTACAAAGAGAAAATCAAGTCGCTTGGGAGGAGTTTGGTTATTGGTTTTGGAGGTGATCCTTTGATCGAAAGACAACAAGATTTGGTGCAGATTCTGGTGAAGCAAGGGGTGTTAGTTGAAGCCAGATTTGACGATGTTGGATTCCATGGAATTGAAATGATCGATACTCGAAGGGCTGCAGCCATTGTTAATTTTATCAAAGAATTTGTCTAATGTGACCAATTTCTCCTTTTTTTTTTCTTAGAAAAAAAAAAAACCGATTAATATGGTACTCTGGATTAGAGTTTTGATGGATACCAGAACTTGGAGTATGCTAAATCAGAGCTTTTTAATAAGTTATGTTGGTTGTTCATCTAATTTTGGGCTTAATTTTTGTTAATGGATGACTCTTTCATCAATTCGATTCATCTGTTTTATCAACTACTTGAAGTCCACTTGCAAATTCTAGTGAATACTTGTACAGATTGTTGTACCTTGTACGCTTGTCTTCGCCTACCACTTCAGTGCACTTGCTATTCGATTCATCTGATTTACCGACCTAGCTGAGAAAATATTCAGTGCACTACCACTTCCATTTGTGTAACCAGATGTCCATTTAGATTTTAGAGGATGATGTTAATTTTGCGAATAAGAAAAATACACATGATGCCAAAAAATATAATACAGTATTAATCTCTAATTGGGTGGTTATACACTAAAATAGTGTATACAATTGTTGAAGATGTTCTTCTTACCTAGTTTTCTATATACCTCTTTCAGTCAAAGAAAAAAAAAACTCTATATGTCCTTCATAATAAGAGTATTATTTTGAAGATGCCTACCTTCACCTTTTTTTTTTATAATTAATTTATGAAACCAAATTATAACTTGAACGAATTCTCTAATATATTTTCTTAACAATTAGTACCACTTATTATTCTCCAGTAATATATAAAATGAGTGTAGATTAAGAAAGTCGCTCAATTACTTATTGTCTCGACGACATTAACTAACTCGTGGGAATCATATATGATAAGAATAGTTTTTATTGATATAAAACGGAAAATATTATACACGATTTTAATATTTACGAATTATCTTGGTTGAGTACAATTGTATCTCATCGATTAATTATTATTTAAAATTAATCTAGAAAAAACTGCACTGTAAATAATAAAATTAATTATTATTGCATTTTAAATAACAAAATTCTTTATTGTAGCGGTATTTATAACTTTAAAATATGTTATCATCATAATATATTTCATATTCATCTTTTATAAAATTTCGATTGAGAAAACAATTGAAATTGGATTCAAGAATATGGATGAAATTGACAAAGTTTGAAAGAGATAAAATATCCAATAAAAATAAATGCGCTTCATAAAGGAGTAAATCAAATTTATCTATTACCCAGAAATTCAAAAAGTTTTTTTTTTTACAAAAAAAAAAAGAAAAAAAGAAAAACCAATAACCATTGGAAGTTGAATAGAAACAAGAAAAACTGGACGCTGTAGATCAAATGAAAAACCTCGTAAGAAGTAAAAACAAGTACACTAGAACTAGATTGATAATAATCCTCTGATCCGACCGCCAAAATAAAACATCAAATCCTCGATATTCTATCTTCCGATCTACTCGGCGGTGCATTGATGCATCAGATGTAATTTTTTTTCCCCCAAAATCTTTCAATTAATCTGTATTTCATTCGGATTTTAGCTACTCGAGGAAGAAAAATCCCAGTGAGAGTAGTGGAATAATGACCGGCGGTGGAGGCGAAGCACCGCCGCCGGTGGACGGCGGAGAATTCCTTCTCCAACTCCTAAAGAGGCCTGCCCACAAGTCTTCCCATCTTCACCAATCGCAGCCATCAGCACAACCGCCGCCGCCGCCGACGACTCAGATTCTCGGTCAAGATCCCGCCGTTGCCTCTTTTGGCGCCACAGTTCCTATTCCTTTCCCCCAGCAACTCTTTCCGTCCAATGGCGTTAATCCACCTCATTGGACCCATCAACAGCACCTCCATCAGTCTTCTCCCCCTTTTGCCCCGCATGCTTACTTCTTCCAAAACCCAAACCCTAATAATCCCAACCCTAATCTCAGCCAGCTTTTCCCCACCGCCTCTCCACCGGGGATCAATCAAGGCAATTTTCAGCTCAATAACGCGCAATTCAATAACAATTTATCCTGGGATGATGCTAGGAACTTGGGTTTGTTTGGCAGCAATTCTAGTGCTAGCTCACTTCACCAGCATGATGCAAAAGATCTCGTTTTCGGGTCCCTCAGGGCCGGGGAGAGCCCGGTTAACGGTAATTATGGCAATGACTTTCTAGCATCTTTGGAGGATAAGAAGAATGCTAATTTTTCGCGATCTCTGGTGGATAAGGGATATATGGACATTTCAAATATGAGGGAGCACAGAAGAGAAGTGAGTTTAGAGGACATTGGGAGAGTGAAGGATTTTAGAGTTAATTTTCAGCAAGGTTCAACTGCTCGGAACCATATGGCTACTTCTAAGATAGTTAAGGGCGATGGCCTGGAAGGTAGTGATAATACTAGGAGAGGGACTCGTCAGGTTGGTAGACAAGAGCATAATATTGGTAGTCATAGGGCTGTGGTGCCTCCTCCAGGATTTACTCGTCAGCAGATCAATGGGGGAAATGGAGAGTACAACGGTAATATGGAGATTTTTGAGAGGTATCAAAGCGGCAAGGGTGAGATGGGGAGGAGAGTGTCATCCGTTGATGGCAGAGGATTGGGCCGCCAGCTTGATCAGCCTGGCCCTCCAGCTGGGGCTAAACTGCATTCAGCTTCTGCTTCTGATATTGAGCATTCTATGATGGCAACGCATGCTGATTATGGCGCTATAAGCAAAGAAATCAATAGTGGGACAGGGGATAGGCTGAAAGAAGATGCTCGTGGAGACACTGATTTGGATGACTTGGAGGAACAACTTTTGGATCTTGTACGTCTTGAAGATGAATCGGATGATAAAAGTGATCAAAAGAAACCGCGAGACAAGGTAAGTATGAGAAAGCTGCTACCACATTTATTTTCACTATTATTTTAGTTTATGTATATTGCTTGCAATCTTTGTATTAAAAAAGAGTCTCTCACTTGTTAGTCCCAACCAAGTAGGAGCAATTCTTCTCTTGAAGGAAAATATTTTGGGAACTATTTTTGATTCATTGCAATAAATTTTGCTAATCATAGTATCATTGTTGTGCCACTATTGCATTCAGTTGTATTTATTCGCTCTAGCTGTTAGTTATGAATTAATTTATGTTTCACAAAGCTAATACCTTTACTTAATAGCATCTCAATGTGTCCGGTTGAGGATGAAGCATAGTGGTATGGGGTGCTCTTTTTCTGGATGTGTCTGTTACGATTTTTTTGTTGGATAGGTTTGAGAGAATTTAGAAGATGAAATACAATGTAGAGGACGGGAAAGCATAAAATGATGTTCATTAATATTCTTCTCTTTCATTGAGGACTTATGTTTGATTGCTCTGTTTTGTTTTATTGTTACAATAGCAGCATGTTTCTAACTTCTATAGTTGCATTTCAGGTGCTATAGTTGAATATGGTACCTTTTAGTGGATCATGTGGTCTTCCATCTTCCATTCACACATTGCATTTTTAAGTTCTTAGGTTGTAGATCACATTTAGAACAATCTCCACGTCTGGATTGGTGCTCAGCATTTCTGTTAAAACCTTGGCTTCCTTTGTTTGCCATAGTAAACAACAAGCACCACCACCAGAAATTTAAATAAATAAGTCATGTCCTTTTTATTAGTTAGTGATTTATATAGTTCTACGTGTCTAATTGGGGCATCTGAAGGTCTGTTTTCCCAGAGACTGTTTTGACACTATTATGTGATGCGGAGGTATATTGTAATTGTTTTAAGAGCTTGTCTTCTGTGGTAATGATATGCCACAAACAAAATATTTTTCATTTACCTAATCAATATATTAGTTACAAGAAGGCGTGTATTTGGAAATTGGAGACAATTTAAATGGCTGAGCTTGTTCAATGTAACTCTTACGGTTATGCCTCATATGGAATCCAGCTGTAGTTTTTACACTACCTGAGATTGCCATATTAAATTTCAGAGAGCACGATGGATTTCTTAAATTGTTGTGTAATTTTTTTTTTTTAAAAAAATTCCAGCAAGCTTGTTGAGGACTGGTTTGACAAAGCTTCTGGAACAGTTATACTGTGAGAATCTGTGTAATTTTTTAATCATGGATTTAATTTGGTTACCATTTCGTTGAGGTTTATCATTTTTAATCAAGTGAACTGCACGATGTTTATTTTCTATGTTGATCATGAATCTGATTTATATTAGTTCTTTTTACACCTTTTCTTTTCGCATTTACTTCCATAGGCAGAGGAGTTTCTTGATTTTTTTTTTTATTTTTTATTTTTATTTTTCAGGAGTATAGATCCGACAAAAGAGGAAAGTGGTTGATGGCTCAGAGGATGAGGCAATTGAGAAGTCAAGTTGCATGTCGTGGTGACATAGAAACGTGGAATGCATCTTTTCTTGCTATTTATGAGTCATTGATACCTGCAGAGGAGGAAAAGGCAAAGCAAAAGCAATTATTAACATTATTGGAGAGAGTTGTTTGCAAAGAATGGCCAGAAGCTCGCTTATTCCTTTATGGATCTTGTGCTAACTCTTTTGGGTTTCCCAAAAGTGACCTTGATGTTTGCCTCACTATTGATGATGCGGAAATCAACAAGTCTGACGTGTTGTTAAGGCTAGCTGATATGTTGCAGTCAGAAAACCTTCAGAATGTGCAGGTTCAAGATCTATTTTCCTGTTTTTTTTTTTGTATATTTTTATGTAGATTTTACATCCTATGGATTTCTGAAATTCTACTGCAATAATATATTAATATATGGGTTGATAACTTCAATATATAAATTCTTGTGCTGAAATTTGATATGAGTTTCTTTCCAGGCACTAACTCGTGCCAGAGTGCCAATTGTGAAGCTTATGGATCCTACAACTGGGATTTCTTGTGATATATGCGTAAACAATGTACTAGCCGTTGTTAATACAAAATTACTTCGGGATTATGCACAAATAGACACAAGGTTGCGGCAGTTAGCCTTTCTTGTGAAACATTGGGCCAAGTCAAGAGGAGTAAATGAAACTTACCAAGGGACACTCTCCAGCTATGCGTGAGTGAACTTGTACTACTTTAATTCTTCTGTTTGTAATTTAATCACCATTTTCTGATTGAAATGTTTTCCTTTCAGGTACGTGTTAATGTGCATTCACTTTTTACAACATCGTCGACCCGCCATTCTTCCATGTCTACAGGTATATTTCTTTGCTCGTTGTTACTTAAAAGTGAAGCAGGCGATGTTTTTCAGCATTTGCAGTAGGCATGCTTCTTAGTATGTTTCATGTGCTTGGTGAATTGTTAATGAGGCTACTACGCTACGTACTTGGTTAAGCTGATTAGTTTGGAAGGAATTTTTTTTAAATTTATATATATACATATATATATACATGTGTGTGTATGTATATATATATATATATATATATATTATATATATATATACACATAGGGAGCGGCTAGAGTCCCCTTACGGGACGGTTCCGTTGTAGAATAATAACCGTAGGATTAATTAGGATAATTAACAACCGTAGGATTAAAATGAGGGTGTATTATAAGTAAATATACCTAAATCTACCTGATTAAACAGAAAAAATTAGGCAAACTAAAATTTACCCCCTGAGTTTTGGTCTCGTAACAAATTAAACCCTGAGTTTTGATCATATTACTAATACCTCCTGACATTTGACTAACCAAATAGACTTTTCTCATCGGAAATTGACACCAGATGCTGATGTCATCTCAACTTCAGGTCAAAGTGATGAAGTTCAATAGGATTATCATTATTATTATTTATTTTTTTCCAAACCACAAAAGAAAAGGGAAAAAAAAAAACCCAACCCCAAAACCAAAACCCTCATAAGTCTTAATCACGATTCAACCATCATCCAAATTTCCAATTCTACCAACAACAACCCCCCCTCGCCGCCGAATTTCACTAATGAAGAGAGTTAATGAACAGAGAATAGCCTACCCTGTCTAGAAATCTATCAGTAACAAAAGCCATTATGAAATCACAAGTACTACTACTGCCTAACAAGAAAAACTGAAAGAATTAACAAAGGTGAATCATTACTAATCAATTTGACTTGTAGGGTTAATCAAATCAAATCAAATCTTAGATAGCTAACAAACTCACCAGAGTGGACAAACACGGGTTCTTTGTGGGCAATGGACTCTCTTTCGGGTCAGCCCCCAACCCAATCTTCTCAATTCCAAGTCCAGTAATTGGTTCAGGTCGAACAGCAGCCTCGCCGGTTTGTGGGTCGATGCGTCCCCGTCAGATGATGTCATGCCATTTGCAGTTGCAGTCACGGTGGTCGCGGCATCGTCGACCTTGGCAATTGGGCTTGGCATCCGGCTTGAGCTTCGGCTCTGGCTTGGGCTGGGAGATGGCGTTTTTGCTGACATGTCCACCGCCGCTAATGAATTGGCCGTCTTCTGGGGAGACATAATGACTCCGTTGATGACCGCCTAAAGCTTGGCTGGAGGGGAAGAACATGTTTCACACGTCTGATATTTTTAAAGATTGATATTTTCTTTTTGAGGGATATATAAACATCGATATAGGTTTGTTACAATATTTCTTGCCCCACCAATACATGTACCGTTAATTTTGATTGGACAAATTTTTTACGAAATGGTTCCGTTAAAAACAAGAACGGGACTCTAGAATTTTCCATATATATATATATAAAGTTTTTTTTATCTACTTCTTCCTGATGGTGTTTAACGATGGATAGTATTTGGTCATTAGTCATCAAATGGTTTGATAGGCGTAGATCGAGGACTCCTATTATTTTGGCTTCTCGAATTGTGATTACATGCTTAACTTGTTCTTTCTCAGGGGATGAAACCTACCTATTCTATAACAGTAGACGATGTGGATTGTTCCTATTTTGATCAAGTAGAAAACCTCCTGGGATTTGGATCCCACAATCGTGAGGGTATTGCACAGCTGGTATGGGGTTTCTTCAACTATTGGGCCTATCGTCACGATTATGCAAATGATGTTATTTCTGTTCGAACAGGAACTATTTTGAGGTGAGATATCCTGGTTTTCTTAGGGGACTAGCTTTTTGACTTTTAGAAAATGTATTGCAAGTGTTTGATCGCACAGCTTGTTTTTGTGTGCAGCAAACGTGCCAAAGATTGGACCCGGCGGATTGGGAATGATCGCCACCTAATATGCATCGAGGATCCATTTGAAATATCTCATGATCTCGGGCGAGTGGTTGACAAACGCAGCATTAGAGTTCTTAGGGAAGAGTTTGAGCGAGCAGCTGAAATCATACAACATGATCCAAATCCATGCGTGAAACTCTTCGAACCATATGTTCCTTCGTGAGTTTGTAGTTATAGGCCTATAGCCAATCTTGAATGTAACATTTCATTCTGCCCACTTGTATATTCTCTGAGATTTCCCCTGTATATGACAAGTCGTCTGTGTGTTGCGTCCTACCAATTATGGGCTCCTTTTTATCTCTTCTAATGCAATTTGCTGGACTTGAAGGAAATATATGTAAATCATAATACAGTCTTAACAGATACGTTGGCAGTGATTTGAACTGAGCTTTTAGTTGCATTGTCTCGTAGCAGCTAAGGAATATATTATGCAGGATGAAACTTTGAACGAGTAAATCTTTGCGATGGCAATGAATTTTTCCCTTAGTTATACTGAGAATTCACATAATTTGATGATGATGAAATCTATTGGCGATTCCCATGATGAGATATCTTCCTTCCTTTTTGACAACTTTTCTACGCCAATGTCTATCATCTGTACAGCAGTCTTCTTCTACTTTAGCTGGGCTGCAGATGGATAGGTGGTATGGCAGTTTTCTACTCTCTTCCAACCTGCACAAAGAGGAAATCAGATTCATTCAGTTAACTGGTTCATTCACGGATAAATTTGGTTGATTATCATAAAATATTGCAGGGCAGTTATCTTGTTTCCTGAGTTTTTGTTTGTTATAGAAAAAAAACAGAGTGTCCTGATCAACTTGAGAAAGACACAAGTGAATTTTTTTATGTAATGTGCCATAGGAAAGGGCCAAAAAATCTCAAGATGGGTTTCGCTATTTATGATATTATAAAATCTGGTGACTGGATGCCCATTCTCAGGACGAGCTAGGGGAGAAGGAAAAATCATGGCAGACGGTGTTGCTCCGCCGTCGGAAGTTTTAGCATTGGGGCCACCTATTATTCTCCGAACAAAATACGAGAAACAATTGAGTGAGAAGTTCCGGGTCCTTAAACCATGGGAATCTCCGCTTCCTCTGCAGCAATTCCTCCGAACCCATGCCCGAAATACCAGAGCCTTGATTTGTTCCGGTGCCTTCAAGTACCTCGGAGCCGAAACACTCGATCTCCTGCCGTCGCTCCGCCTCGTCGTGACCTCCAGCGCCGGCCTTGACCATATTGACCTTCAGGAGTGTCGCCGCCGGGACATCGCGGTGGCGTACGCCGGCACCATTTTCTCGGCGGATGTTGCTGACATGGCAGTTGGGTTGCTGATTGATGTGCTCAGGAAAATCGGTGCCGCTGATCGCTTCGTGAAGAGTGGGCTTTGGCCAGTTCAGCCGGTTGATGAATCCTATCCCCTCGCCACCAAGGTCTTCCTCTCTTTCTCTCTTGCTCCTAATTACTTTGGTTTGTTGTACATTCTGCTGTATAATTTGGTATTGAAATCGGTGTTTTTTCAGTTAAGTGTCTTTCAAAGTCAACACTTGTTGTGTTTGATTTATGCTAATTCTTCGAGAAGGGAAGAGAGTTCAATGTCAACTCTCTTCTTTGTTCTCCTTCAAAAGATCAATTTGCGTACAGAAGAAGGGTTGGAAATATATCAAAACTTGAACTAGTCATTTAGATTCAGCTGTTTTAACTAAGGTCGTTTATGTCAGGCTGAATTTTATGGAGTATGCGTTTTGATATCATTGTACATGTCATTATGTCAAATAAATCGCTAGTTGAAGAATTTAAGGTTTGAGATGAATGAGACAGATAATGAGTTAGAGACTAGTTACAGAGAGAGACAAAGGCAGAGAGCTAGCTGGTGATTGATTCTCCTACTACTGTATAATATATGCTAATGATCAGCTTACCGGGTAAAGTATCCACATTGGAGCTAATTAGGCTTGTGTTATATGACCTTCCTTCAAATATCAGAGATAGTAACCTTCATTTCAAGAGAAAATCGCATTGATATAACCTTCATTTCAAGATATTGAACAAAGGTTCACCAACAGAATTGGCAATATAGTGTAATAATGTTGTCAGAGTGATGTTGATCGACTCCTATTCTTTGATAGTTTGATATAGTGGTTCGGGTAAAATGCCTTTATCTGCCTTCTCAAGATGTCATCACTGTTCAATTACTGTGGTTGCAGCTGTCGCACAAGCGAGTCGGGATTGTTGGATTAGGAAGCATCGGCCAAGAAGTCGCTAAGAGACTCGAGGCCTTTGACTGCAAAATCTCGTACCAATCAAGGACCAAGAAGTGTTCTGTTTCCTACCCGTTTTACGATGGTGTCCGTGAATTAGCAGCGAATTGCGACATTCTTGTTGTCTGCTGCGCGTTGAACGATCAAACTTATCATCTGATCAATAAGGAAGTTCTCGAGGCGCTGGGAAAACAAGGCGTAATCATTAACATTGCACGTGGACCTGTTATCGATGAGAAGGAACTTGTGCAGTTTCTGCAAGAAGGAAGAATCGCAGGTGCGGGATTGGATGTTTTCGAAGATGAGCCAAATGTTCCTTCTGAACTCTGTGGACTGGACAATGTTGTGTTGTCTCCTCATTATGCTGCCTTAACAGAGGAATCTTTTAGGGAAATGTACGAGCTCATAGTTTCAAATTTAGAAGCTTTCTTCTCAGACCAGCCCCTGATTTCTCCTGTGGTCTTGAAGTAATAAAACTATATTAACACTCCCATAAGATCGATACTATTATTTCCCTAATGGAATTCTTGATTGTTATTCAACTTTTATTTTCAGCCAATTCTAACAAAAAGTAGATAAGATAATAAGTTTCTCACCTCAAACAGAGAAACGTCATCCATAAAAGAGAAGTCTTTGGAGTTGAGAGAGAGATAATCATGGATGAAGATGTTCATTCTCCACCAGAAGTCATAGTTCTGGGGCCACCTGATATTTTCAGAACAGAATACGAGAAACTATTCGATGATAAGTTCCGAATCCTTAAACCATGGCAATCTCCCCTTCCTCTGCAACAATTCCTACAAACCCACGCCCAGAAGACAAGAGCCGCGGTTTGTGGCGGTAGTTTCAAGTACCTCGGATCCGAAATTCTCGACCATTTACCGTCCCTTGGCGTTGTTGTGAGCTCTGCTGTTGGCCTGGACCACATTGACGTCCAAGAGTGTCGCTGCCGTGGCATTGCGGTGGCGTACGCCTCCACCATATTCTCGCCGGATGTCGCCGACTTGGCGGTTGGGTTGCTGATCGATGTGCTGAGGAGGATTACGGCAGCTAATCGATTCGTGAAAAGTGGGATCTGGCAGGCTAAGTCAATTGAAGGTTCCTATCCTCTTGCCACCAAGGTCTTCCCCTTTTTCTTTTGTGTTACAGTGTCTCGTCTTAATTTGTTTTCCTTTTTGTACTTTTGTTGAATGCTTTAGTGTTGATTTCTCTACTGAAAGAGTGCTTCTTAAAATGTAGTAATTCTCAGGTTTAGCTGCTACTAGCTCGAATTTTCGTTACTAATCATTCCAATTAGCTGTTCTGCACTTGATTTCATTGGATATGTTATTAAAATCTTCTAATGAAGAAGTAGTAGATAGGTTAGAGAAATAATGAACTTAGATATCTTTTTATTGTTGGTGATTGATTCTTCAAGCCAACTACTATGAAATTTCTGATTGCAGTCAACCCATCATCTAGCTTGTCTGCATTGAGCCCAGATTTCAGTTGTACCCAAAAAGACACTTGTGACATAATCCTCCTTCAAGGATCAGAACTAAACTCTAGGGCTGATGGCTAAGCTCCTCTGAATTTAACCAGAAATTCTTGTCCTCCACTGTTCAACTCTGGCTGATCATGATAACTGCCTAACCGCCAAGTTTATATGGCTAAAATAAGAAAAGTTTTTCAGGTTCTTAGAAGGCTTCATATTTCAAAATGTAAAGACAGATGATATTTGTTTCTTTCCTTATTTGTAAAGCCCTTGTAAGTTAGGGAACAATGGCATTCTTGATCTGACTTATATTGATATCAATGTAGTAGATTCTTGATCTAACCTGTTTTGTTCATTTGAGGACTGACCCTTGTCATTTTGAGAGAATGTTGTGTGTTAATTGTGAGCACCTCGTTTGCTGTGCTTTGGCTTTCGTATTCTGCAAAAGATAATGTCTCATTGTGATGCATGTTCATTCAAATCCTACATTTCATGTCGGATTCGGCCTTAAACTAGCTGTCGCTTACATAAAAATATTTAGAGGGTTTACCTAACTTTATGGAATTTGTGAATCTGTGTTGGGAACTGCAAATATAAAGTAAAATTTTAAGCAACAGAAAGGAAGTTATTCTGCCTGGGAATTCTTCTCTATAGTGATTTGGTGTCAACTCAGGTTTGCTGACAGATTACTGCTTGTTGCAGTTGTCACACAAGCGAGTCGGGATTGTTGGGTTAGGGAGCATCGGCCAAGAAGTTGCAAAGAGACTCGAGGCCTTTGACTGCAAAATCTCATACCAATCAAGGAACATGAAATCTTCTGTCTCCTACCCATTTTACTCTGATGCCCGCGAACTAGCTGCGAAGAGTGACATTCTTATACTCTGCTGTGCGCTGAATGATCAAACTTATCATCTGATCACCAAGGATGTTCTCGAGGCGCTTGGAAATCAAGGTGTGATCATAAACGTTGCTCGGGGAGCTATCATTGATCAAAAAGAACTTGTGCGATTTTTGCAAGGTGGAAGAATTGCCGGTGCAGGATTGGATGTTCTGGAAAACGAACCCCATGTTCCACCTGAGATCCTTGAATTGGACAATGTTGTGTTGTCACCTCATTTCGCTGTGTATACAGAGGAATCATTCAGGGATTCGTATGAACTCATAGTTGGGAATTTGGATGCCTTCTTCTCAAACCAACCCCTGCTGTCTCCTTTCTTGATGCAATGAATCCGGTAATTCTTTGTTTCCTCAACAGATCCAAATTATGGTACTGATGAAAGATTTCTGGATGATTCTGCTAAAGCCTTACGACAAAGATTTGTTTGCTCTCCAGGGTTACTTCTTATGATAATACTTCCAAACTTATGTGGAGTTCATAGTTCATAGAAACCAGTGTAACAGTAAAGTGTCACACAAACAAATTAGAGTTTCAGCAATATCAGAGTTCAAGTGAGCCTTTTTCATTGGGCCTGCCATTTTTATTTCTGCATTATCACGAGTCCCTTCATTTGATTTGCTTCTTATTATTGTGTCCGTTCTAATATACCTGCCCTTTATCATGCTTGGTGAAAATGATTCCGAGGCTTTGAGCCCAACAACGATTCGGCCGGCTGGCAACCGCGGGCGATGGTCTGGCGGCGTTAGAGGGGATCCAATTGTGAATATTGAAACTTGTACAGAAGCGAATATAGATAATGGGTTTCGCAGCTAATCTAGGCTTCTGCAGTACCTTTGAAGCTGAATTTTGGGGGTGCATATCTCGGTCTCCAAATTGCCTGCGAACTTGGTTTCCGTAATATTATCTTGGAATTAGATAATACTAGATGTTAAAGCCGTACGACGGGGGTAGACAAATATTAATAGAAATTTTAAAAAATTTTTTAAAAAATGAATGTTGTATTATTTTTAGAATTTTGCATGCAAATAAAAATGTTAGATATAGATATGATACTACTTTTTCCATGCATCAAAATAAACTTCAAACTTGAGCAAATTTCTGCAATGGAAATGAAAAATAATTTCCATGCAATCTAAAAACCCTTTGTAGCCAAAAAGAAATTTTTTTATTCTACCCTAACCCACACCCCCCTCCCACAAAAAAAAAAAAAAAACAAAAAAACAAAAAAAAACCCGATGATATTGATCGATTTGAATCCATGAAATCAAACACAATTACGTCAAGTTTGTCAAACTGATTACAACAAATTAATTAATGGTAACAATTAGATGTTTTATATACAATTTTTATGTTATTTCATTTTTCGTTATCAGCAATGACTCTTAAACTTAAAATTTGCCGGAAATGTGAAACCATGACATTTGTGTTTCAGCAATCAGCAACAAAGATGACTGGGAAATTAAAATAACGACACCATACCGCAAACGAAGAGAAGTGTTGCAATCACAATTGTTACTTTCTGGTTTGTTTGTGTCTTTCCATTCATTAAGAGAGTGTGAAGGCACGAACCATCACCTAAATTTTGGAAAAGTTCGCTTCCAAACTTGGAGTAAACCAATATTAATTTTACAGTTGTTCTTCACCTTCGATCCAGTCGAATCAGGATAATAGTAACCTGAAAATTTTTGAAGTCCGAAAATGATTGTGAGAGAATAAGAGAGAAGGTTAGGGAGAGTAGGATTTGGATCATAATATTTATTGTATAAGTTGAGAAATTGTAGGGATTTGTTCCAAATTCAAAGTTGATCAATTAAAATTTGATACGTTACGCATATGAATAAGTGGAATCAGATTATATTTGATGTAATGACATTTAAATGTGGAAAGCATAATAATAAAACAATAAACAGAGATACGTTATATATATTTAATAAACTGTGTAGGTTTTTGTCTTTTTAAATAAATTAAAAATTGGAGAAAATTGCAGTCCTACGTGACAAGCGGAAAATTACATTAGTTTATTCTCTTTAGGTTTTCTATTAGTAAAATATATAGATAAACAGTACAATCTTTATCAAATATAGATAGCGCCAAAATAAATAATAACATCTTTTGTAGAATTAGAGGTTTGCTAAACCTCAGTCAGCCGGGATCAAAATCGTGTGACGGATCCATTGGCAAAATTTGGCTTTTCTTGTCTTTACCGAAGGCAAATTTTGTCCACACGTATTAACTATTAGATCTTTTGAAGGCTGATAGTGTAACCCCTTTTCTAGTGTTAGAGGGATGTTTTGTACTCAAGGCGTTAGACTTCCACCTTGTATATTAAAAAGACTTCCACGGTGTATATTAAAAAAAAAAACTTGGACAAAATTATTTGAAATATGTAGTACTAGTATTTTAAGTTTTTAACGACCAAATCTTGTTGGAATGAAATTCAAATGCTTCATATGATATGATATTGATAAATACAGAGCTATTTTGTTATATAAAGAGCAAAATCTTTATAATTACCGATAATACCCTTATATAAAATTTTAACATTTCTTGTAATTAATTTTCTTTATTTTCTCCCTTTTTTTATGGATAATATGTAAAAGCCATCCTATTCCGAATAAGAAAAAAACTTGCATAAATTATTTTTTTCTCTAAATAAAAAAAAAAACAAAATTGCATAACTTTTTTTCCTTCTCCAAATTTTTTTTAAAAAAACTTGCATAATTTTTTTTCTTCTCATTTCTTGTAATTTTGAATTAAAAATTCCAATACCGAATAATTGCAATGTAGAGATTTTGTTGGCCTTAAGTAGTGGCTGTTTATTTTAACCGCGAAAATTTTAAAATACCATGTTTTGATAGGTTTCTTACTAGGAATTTACTTACACATTAATTTCCAAATGTTAGCAGATTGAAAGGTTCCTTATGGTAGGTACACTTTCTAGCTAGAGCCATCAATTGATTAAGCAGCCATCGATAACGTGCATGCTTGGGAACTGGCCGATTAATCAAGAAGAGCAACATCCGATCTGGCTGGATGGATAGAGGAGCTACAATATCAAGAGGAGAAGAGCGTCTTTCTATCCAAGGGAGCTAACAACAATGACCAATTAAACAACAATTTACCGAGGAGGAAGCGGAAGAAGAGACATTAATTACCACTGTATAAATTGATGCCGGTGAGTGACGATCGGAAAGTGGAAATTAGAACACCAATAAAAGAAATGTAATATTCCACACACTCAGGGATGAAAAAGATAGACGAAGAATTTTGTTTTAAACCATAAAAGAAAGGGAAAAAATAAAAGAAATTAATTACAATACATGTGTTAAAATTTATTATAAGGGTATTATTGGTATTTAGAAAGATTTTGCTCGTTATATAACAAAATGGCTCTTTATTTATCAAATCCCGTATGATAATAATTAGGATTGTAATTTTCCTAAAAATAAATTGTTTATTAGATTATGTCATTTTTTCTATGGAGAAGGGTAGTTTGTTTACAATTTTATAGTAAGATTTACTCCCTCCGTCCCATAATTTCTGTCCAGTTTGAGTTTTTATTTTTATTTCAAATTGTACTAAAAATGAAATCTTAAACTAGACAATAATTTTGGGACATAGGAGTATAAAACTTGGAACTAATTTGTCTACTTTTGAAGTTGCCGTCAAAATGACCGACCTCGCTCGCAAACGTTGTACACAAAAGGTCCATTCTGCGTAATATTGAGATCATTATCATGATTTTAAGTCTATAGAAAAATTCTTTCTGTGCTTCTTCTTCCACTTCCTCCAGATTCCCACATAATTGTCAAATGGAATCGAGCGGTAACCATGTCTGAACAAGTTCCACCTCCTCCGCCGCCGGAAGTCTTAGTATTGGGTCCGCCTGGTATTTTCCGAACAAAAAACTACGAGAAATTATTCGATGACAGGTTCCGAGTCCTTAAACCATGGCAATCTCCGGTTCCTCTGTTTCAATTCCTACAAACCCACGCCCAGAATACCAGAGCCTTGGTTTGTGGCGGTGGTTTTAAGCACCTCGGATCCGAAACCCTCGACCGTTTACCTTCCCTCGGCGTTGTTGTGGTCACAGCTGCTGGCCTGAACCATATTGACCTCCAAGAGTGTCGCCGCCGTGGCATCGCGGTGGCGTACGCCTCCACCATATTCTCGCCGGATGTCGCCGACTTGGCGGTTGGGTTGCTGATCGATGTGTTGAGGAGAATTACTGCCGGTAACCGATTCGTGAAAAGTGGGATTTGGCCGGTTAAGTCGGTTGAAGGTTCCTATCCTCTTGCCACCAAGGTCTTCCCTTTTTCTTCCTTCTTGCTTCTTTATCTTAGTTCTTACTTTTGCTTTTGTTTGATTTTCCCTGACTTCTTAAAATTTTGTAATTCTTAGGTTTATTATCTGAATTTCACTAATCATTCCTATTGGATTGCCCCATTTCGGGATTATATGCACTTGATTCCATTGGATGTAATACTAAAGCTTCAACTGAAAATAATTAGAGGTTGGAAATGAACGAACAAATGCAGATGGTTCTGTTAGGAGGTTATAAATAGATAGTTTTTGTTTGATTATTCTGCCCAACTACTGTGAAATTTATCCAGCGCGACATCCTTGTTGCACCTGTTGCTATAGCCCGTATGGGCCAAAATTGGTAGAAGGTTGTTGAAGCCCGTATGAGTCAAAAAGATTTACCTAGTTTTACTGAAAAGCAGTAATTATATAGACCTCCTTCAAGAATCAGAGCTAGCCGAAACTCTACCTGTAAAACATCCTCCATATGTCTTCGTCTTCTGCCATCCTCTTCTGGCTTTATCATGATAACTGCTAAGTGCATCAAGCCAAATGAGAGAAAGTGTTGAAAAATGTTATTTAGGAACATTGAGGTAGCTGGGTAGTTTGAGTTCTTATTTTCACAGTTTAATAACTAGTAGGAATGTTGCGTAGTTTGATTGTTTTGTGCTAATTAATAAAAGCTTACTGTTTACCAAAACAGTGAATATAGCCAAAATGGAGTCTTTCCAGTTCTAAGAAGGCTTTCTAGTGAAAACTGTCAAAAAGGTTGATTTTTGTCTCTTTCCTTATTTGTGTAGCCATTTTAAGTATGGAAGTAATGACATTCTTGATCTAATATATGTCATGAAGAAAAGTAGATTATCAGTTATCAACATTAACAATACTTTGAGCATTTGAGGCCTCCCCATCTCCCTTTGTCATTAGAAGAGGATGTAATCTGCTAATCGTGCTCTTTGTTCTTCCTGCTTTTTTCTTATTCTGCACAACATGCACCTAATTGATGAAGTAGCAAGCATTAACTTATATTCAAATCCTTACTTTCGTCTCAGATTTAGCTTTAAACAAGCTGCCACATATTTAAATTTTGTCAAAGATTTACCTAATTTTAAAGGATTTTGTGCTATAAACTGCCTAGTTGATGTGAAATTTACTAAGCATGTGAAGTGTTGGGACATTTTGACACCTTTTAATCTGGTAAGTTTCATGGAAGGATCATAACTACTCTGGGAACATAATTTTGTCAGAGTCTTGTTGATTGAGACCATTTCTTTGCTCTAGTGACTTGCTGATACAAAGTAGTATATCATTCAAATCACTGTTGTAGCAGTTGTCACATAAGCGCGTTGGCATAGTTGGATTAGGAAGCATCGGCCAAGAAGTTGCAAAGAGACTGGAGGCCTTCGACTGCAAAATTTCATACCATTCAAGGAGCAAGAAGTCTTCGGTTTCCTACCAGTTTTATTCGGATGTCCGCGAATTAGCAGCAGATTGTGACATCCTTATAATTTGCTGTGCGTTGAATGATCAAACAAATCATCTAATCACTAAGGAAGTCCTCGAGGCGCTTGGAAAGCATGGTGTGATCATAAATATTGCCCGTGGAGCTATCATTGATCAAAAAGAACTTGTGCAGTTTTTGCAAGAAGGAAGAATTGCAGGTGCAGGATTGGATGTTTTGGAAAACGAACCATATGTTCCTCCTGAGCTTTGCGAATTGAACAATGTTGTGTTGTCGCCTCATTTCGCTGTCTATACGGAGGAATCGTTCAGGGATTTATGTGAGCTCGTAGTTGGGAATTTGGATGCTTTCTTCTCAAACCAACCACTACTTTCTCCTGTCTTGAAGGAATGAACCCAAGTGTCTTGAAGCCATTTCCACGACCCTCAATCTTCGTGATCATTTTGGGCATCTTATACCTGTAGAAGGCATTGTCACTGTTGCCGGGGCCAATGTTCTGCATCTCCATTTTTTTTTTTTTTTTTTGTTAGCCCAAACTACTGATCTGATCTAGCCAAATCCTCCAAGAAAAGCTCCGTTCTTTTTCCTTGATTTAAGACAGCATTCGCCAAGCAACGCTATTGATCCACAACAGTCTTTGTTTCAGACATAAAGCAGATATGCACCTGGAGGCTGCATATAAGCGAAATCAAGACATTATAAGACAAGGCCATCCATCACATGCTTAAGAATTTTTGATAAGTTAGAAGAATCACTAGTGTCAAGCTCGAAACAAAATCAGCCAAAAAAAAAAAAAAACGCATTTTTATTCGTCATCAGATACAGAAACTTTGAACACTTACATAAAAAAAAGATACAGAACTGCATTAAGAAATTCTTGTTTCAAAGAGATATATATGATGTCATGTAAATCACATGATCGAATATCACTGCAAGTATATGCGCCAATTAACCCTGTAAATCAAAAATTCACAAACACTCAAAAGACAATGGTTCCAATGACCTGCCATATGCTACTTCTTTGAATTGGATACTGTCGCGTTGTGACTTGTGACCACATTGTGGTGATTTCACAGAGGAATCCTTTAGGGAAATCCTCCTCATCCACCGTTCAACTCTGGCTTCATCATGATAACGGGCTAACTGCATGCCAAGATTACGAGGTCAAAAAATGAGAAGTTGTGCTTAAAACTTATAGTTAAAGAAAATGTGACAAGACAGATGATAGGAGTATTTGTTTTCCTTATTTAAAGACCTTGTAAGTTAGAGAAAAATGAAATTCTTGATCTAAGTTCCCATATTACTGTCAAAATGTCCAAATTTTCAATCTCGTTTGAGTCTTGGATGTTTCAAGAGGATTTTATGTGCTAATCATGTGAGCACCTTTCTTATTCCGGAGAGCTGCATCAGACATTGGTATTCACGTGCCTTTGATGAAAATTAATAATAATGCTTAGAAAGATAGTACTCCATCTGCTTAAAATAATTGTCTAATTTGAATTCTCACTTGTAGTATATTCTGTATTAAAAATAAAACTTAAACTGGGATGAAGAGAATCTTCACATGATTTACTTATCTTTAAAGATTATGAAAATAGAGGAGAAGAAGAAATGCAAATTGTGTCAGTCGACTTTGCCATTGACTAAAACAAGTTGACGAACAAGTCGACGGAAGGTTTATTTTTGCCAATTTTCCTTTTGCAACGTAATGACGGCTGAATTTCGGACTCGACGACTTGTTCATTGACTTATCAATGTTGGTGACTAAGCCGAAACCATAGTTTAATGTTATTTTCTCTATTTAATTTCTATTTCTTCCAAAAATTTTAAAAGTTTTTATGGCCTTTCTATAATTTAGAAGTGGATTCTATTGAATTCATGATTGGAACCAGGCAACCAGCTATTCTGCTTTCCATAGTCAGTACCTGGAAAAAAAAAATAGTAGTCACCGCTGTAAGGGGAGAAGATCGTTTTGGACTAACAGCAGGGGAGATGAAATGAAATTTCCTTAATATAATGAAAAAATTTTGGACATATTTTTATTCGTTCAATCAAAATAAATTGAATACTAACAAAGAAAAAAAGTTCTAAAAAAAAAAACAAAAAAACCAGGAGGTCAAGGGTTCAATTCTCACTAGAACTATCCATTTTTTTTAAAAAAAATTAGTTCTAAAAACATAAAGCGGAAAAAGAATGAAAATAGGGTCCGTCGCTCTCTTCATCGACTTTATCAAGTCGGCAAACAAGTCGATTTGATTTTTCATTTCCCTTTTTTAGCCAATAATGTTATTTTCTTGTAACAAGTCAATGAAGACTGAATCTCAGGCTTGTCGACTTGTTCACATAATTACCAATGTCGATGACTAAGTCGACAATATACTTAAATGTTAATTTTTCTATGTATTTTCCATGTTCTAAAAAATTAATAATTAATACTGAATTTTGATTTGTATAATTTTAGTACAAATTTGTAATATAGACTATTTTTTAAGGACAAAGGTTTACATTTAACATCTTCAATACTTTTAAGTTCCACTATTTTGTAGAATTCGAAAGTATTTTCCTGAATTTATTTGTGAACTAGCTATCCATCTTATACATCCTCAATACATACTCAATTCGTTAAATAAAAACGTATTCACCTCCATAAAAAATGATAATTGTTTTTTTTAAACTTACAACAGGCTGAAATTAAGATATTTAAACATAATGAAAAGTTTTTGAAAGTATTTTGAATATTTACATCAAAATAAAAAGAAAAATAGTAAAAAAATGAGAATTTCAGAAAAAATAAAATGACAGAAAAGAATGAAAAATTGCAGCCATTGACTTTATCGCCGCTCTACACAAGTCAATGAAAATGTCGTCGGGTATATCTAGATGTTTTGCTTCTCCATCGTTAATATGCAATATATATATATATATATATATAAAATAAGAGTTAATGCCGTAAAGAATGATAATCGTTTTTTATTTAGAAGACTAACAACAAAATGTAAGGAGATGACTTGAATTACTTTATAATACTATCTCCCTCCCAAAAAAATAGTTCACATTAAGTTTTCAAATTTGTTACTAAAAATATTATAAAACTCAAAACTCAATGTGGACTATTTTTGTAGGACGGAGGGAGTAATATTTTAGACTAATGTGGAGTCTTTAGATAAAATAAATAAATATTTATATAACAAAGGCAACAATAAGTGCAAAAATTGGATGGGAAGAGGAATGAAAATTTTGTTGGCTGAATTAGTCGTCGATGTAGGCAAACGGACGACAAAGTCGACGGGAGGCATTTCTTGGGCAATTGTCCTTTCTTGCAAGTCAATGACAGCAGAATTTTGGGCTCGCTGAGCTTTCATTGACTTAGCTTAGTCGACAACATAAGTGATAAATTTTCATTTTTATTTCTTTCACGCTTTTGAAAGTTTTTATAATTTTTGTCATAATATGAAAAAGTGTCTTCTAGCATTATTTATTTGGGTCTAGCATACTTGTTTGCCAATCTATGTGGGAAAAGTAAAATTCTAGTCATCGAAGCAAGGAAGGATAATTATTTTTTATTAAAAGGAGTAAAGGGCTAACACAATAGAATGTAGGGAGATGAAATGAGATTTTTTAAAATTTTGCCCTATTTGTAATCTTCATATCAAAATAAAATAAAAAATAATGAAGTCAGGTCGTAACAAGTTCAATAAAAATAGAGTAGTAAAAAATGAAAAAGGTGTCCGTCAATTTTGACATCTACTTACAAAAGTCGACAACAAAGTCGACAACATTTTTGACCATTTTATGAAATCATAAAGAGAACTGACGTTGAAAGAGTTACCGGAAACCAAAGAGCAGGACCCCAGCACTAACGAAGCCGACCCTAAGTTTTGGTACGTTCCACAGCTTTTCTCATTTGGTGAGGTGAATGGGAGTCTGATGACGAAGATGATTCTGAATCCGGGAAGAAGCCTTCATCGATTGGTGAAAAGGGTGATGGGGATGAGCCAAGCAAAGTCTCTGCTGATGATCATAATCAAGAGCCTGTATCTAAATTCTTCAAAGATAATGACATTTACAAATCCATGATATCCCTAATGGCTGCATTCTGGTGGGCCAACATATTAAAAATCACAGCAATTCTTTGAAATGTAGGAAATTTGATCACCAATTTTGGACAATTGTAAAAGATGTCCCTCAATCTGTAATAGATAGGATTAGTCGAGCCGGTTTTGGGGGGATCATGAATGTTGGGGAAATTACTCTTGACCATGCGGTAATAACTGCCTTGGTGGAACGGTGGCGTCCTGAAACCCATACGCTTCACTTCTATTTTGGGGAGGCCACAATCACCCTCCAGGATGTTGAGGTGTTGTTTCGGCCTGCGTGGATGGTCCGGCTATCTTGGGGAGAACGTATGGCTTTGATAGGGCTAAATGGATTGAATATTGCGACAAAATGTGTGGTTTTAGACCTAAGTCTTCTAATTTCAAAGGTAATAAGATATATGCGCAATCCCTTGAAGGCGAGCTAAAACGCGCACTTTCAAAAAACTTATCCGATGATGATGAAGCTTACGACAAGAGGGTTCGGGCTTTTATTCTATATTTGATGGTTTCCTTCTTGTTTGCGGATAAAAGTGGGAACATGGTACCTCTGTGCAATTTGATACAACTTCAGGATTTAGAGTCATGTGGTCAGCTTAGTTGGAGTTCTGCAGTCTTAGTGTATTTGTATAATGGCCTGTTTAAGGCATCTGAATTTGGCTATAACGACATGACCGGTTTCAGTGTATTGGCGCATGTATGCTTTGGTAGGTTTTTATTTTTATTTTTTGCTTTTTTCTGATTTTAGCTATCATTATCAAATATTCGTAAATTTAGTGTTGTTAATTGTTACAGGTTTGAGCTTGGGAGCGTATTCTAAGGATTCAACCCATTCGGAACATCGTGCCTTTTGCTTTTATTATGAATCCGGAAGCTCCATTAGCTCATACGTAAAGCATTTACACGTAATGAATTCTTACATTTATCTTCTTTTTTTTTTCTTGTTTCCTATGAGTAACTACATGTATTTTGTGCCCAGATAGGTGGAATTGCCCGTTTTCTTATTCAAATCTCCAAGGGTTATTTACCTCCGATCAGGGATCAGTTAGCCCTTGTAAGAGATGGTGATGTAAGTTTTTTTTTTTTTCTCATTACCAAGTATGATTTTTTTTATTTTTTTTAATTTTTTGTGGATTTTCTAATCTACTAATCCTGCCTGTTGTTTTTTCATTTTATGCAGTTTCTGTGGCTGCCTTACACGCCTTTCCTTGAGAAACTTTCCGATTGTAATAAGCGGGGCAGTCATGTTTAGAAAACGAGGTCTTGGATTTTCTTCCAATCCATTAGGGAACCTCATGAGCCCAACCGAGTTTTGCGTCAGTTTAATTGTTGGCAATATGAGCCCCAAGATCCATTGATTCGTTGCGACATTCTAGTTTGGAAGGCTATACACAAAGACTGTAAAGCGACTGGGAAATTAGGCATAAAATGGAAAGCCTACCATAGTGATGTTAACCCCCATTGGGATAATAGGAGATCTTATGTGGTAGAAGGTGAAGAAGTAACCGAGGGCCTACCTCTTTAAGCTGTCGCTAACTACCTCCCTTGATTTCACAAGAAAACTGTGATACTCACCAGTGATCCGGAGAGTACGGGTACGGGAGTCAGGGCTATCAGTCATCTTCAGAACGCGAAATATTATATGTAAGTTTTTTTATCTTATGTATTACTTTTTTTATTTCTTATATGTAAGTATTTCAATTAATTTTACTTGTTAATTACTTATATGTATTCTATTTTTATTACTAATAACCAATTAAATCAAAATTAATTTACAATTTCTTTTTTGTAGGCTGACATCCTGAACAATATTTATCACATTGTTGATGAGTATCGTACCAATTACCTGATTAGAGACCGTCCCCTCAATACAATGATAGACAAGGTACTCCGTGACTCTTTCACTACCTTGACTATTGGTCCTGATGCTTTGAACACGGTGTCTAGTCAAAGACTTGTAGAAAGCTAACCAACTCTATCCCAACAGCCGCAACCCCCTCAAAAAAATGGTTACCAAAAGAATATTGGAGGTGAAAGGAAGAAACGCATGCCTCAACCCCTTACAAGCTGACTATGGCCAATCAAGCACGGATCGGAAAATTGTTCCATATCGTGACTCTATGATAGTCAACGAGGAAGAAAGACAAGAGGAGGAAGAGAGCAACGAAAAAAGCGAGGAAGAGAGCGAAGAAGAGGCTACACCCCCTCCTAAAGAATCCTCCCAAAAAAGAAAGCACGGCGGAATGGCACTAGGAAGCATACAAAAACCAAATTGTATACTCCACCTTGAATTTGATTAGAAGCGCAACATTTTTCCTTTTATTTTGAACTTGCTTAGGGTTTGGATTTTGCATTGTAATTTGAACTTGTTTAGGGCTTGGAGTTTGAATTTTTAACTCTTCTATGTTTTCAAAAACATATTATGTTTGACATAGTATGTGGTTTCATTTTTTGCTATTTTGTGTTAATTTTTTTGGTAAAATCTGGTTTCCTGCTGTTGGTACAGGTTAGGACTGGCTAAAACGAAGTCCAACTTTTTTTTTTTAAGTGTTCTATTTAAAATTGGAACCCAAAATCCGATTTAGTCTCCAGGGGGAAATCGGATTTTCAAAATTTGATTTTACTGAAAACGGATTTTCGAATTCCACTTTATAAATTCTTTTTAATTTCTTGAAGTAATTTAAAATTAATTTTTAAAAATAATATTGTATTGCTAAGAAATCAGATTCATGAAATACGATTTGATGCCAAAACGTTATTAAGAAATGATTAGTTTCTAATCAAATGAAAATCGAATTTTCGAAATCTGTTTTAATTAAAAGTCGGATTTAATGAATCCGACATGCCTATTTCTGGCATCTGCGCCTGTTAATGCCGAATTTTGTCTTCTCAAGTTTGGGGAACAGTTTTTGGGTAAAAACTCGTCCTTTCTATTTGTGTCTACCTACCTCCTCTAAAACTAACCAATGAATTAATAACTATTAATTATCAATTAAATAGTAAATTTATAAAGTAATAAATTTAATTTAGAGGTTGATCGTGAAAGTATTACTTATCGATTTTTTTTACTGTAATTGAGCACATGCAGAGATCAAATCCTGGATCTGTCCTGTCAGTTGCCATAGATTTTCTTTTTTAGTTTTTCACTAAATTTTTATTGGATACAAAAGTAAATGGTTTCCATTTGATGATATAGAATGTAGAGAAACCAAAAACTAGAATATTATAACTAAAATGACAGATGCAAACCAATAAGTATCATTACAAACATATTATTATTTCAAAAATAAAATATTTACAATTTAATGTTTACATTTAATCTCTTTTACCTGTAAATGATTTTTTTAAACTCATTGAAACAATTTAATGCATTGTGGCTATCTCATTTGTTTTCAAAAGGAAAGATGTCAAAATGAACTGATTTGATAAGTAACATTGATGAAAGATTTTGTGTCAAGCAATTTTAACAAATTGATAAATTTCGTACAATCAACTTTAAATAGTGTTACAAACAATAGTGAGGCCCATATGAGGGGATTATTCAGGAAAAAAAAGAGAGAGAGAGAGAGAGAGAAAAAAAAAACACTATCGTTTGTTATTTTGAAATTGGTGAATTATTATGTTACATATATATACACTGAGGAGGCCAAAAAAAAAAATCTAAAACTACAGAAGATTTGCCTACCGTCTGATAATATGTGAATTAATCACCTTTGGAATACTGTCTCTTCTTAATATAGTCCTAATTTGGAATATTTAAATGAAAATTAGCAATGTGTGAATTATTTATCTTCGTGTCCGCACATGACAATAGTGCCTTTAGGAATATTTTGGTAGGCTCGGAGCCCAGTAGTTTTGGGCTTGTTAGAATCAGGCAAAATGTCAATGGCATTTCATTCTTTCCATGGAGTATACTAGCCATTGAATTGAAGCACCGATTTAACCTGATTAATTACTCATTTTCTGTCCAAACTTCTTGATTGGATGTTATTCTTAATTTTGTGTCAATGTAGTAATCACACGATATTCATTGTTATTATTATTACTAGCATATATATATATATATATATATATATATCTATGAACCTTTGGATTTATCTATTAAATAATTTGGAGAACAACCACCGCTTGCATACGGAGCTAGGAATTATAAGAAGTAAGGGCAAAAGTTTAAAAAATTATTTTACAGGGGTAAAAATTTAAAGTTTTCAAAATACGGAGGGAATTGTACTTTGTCAAAACAAGATTTTTTTTTTTTATTATTAACTAATTTAGGGATGGTACTGATCATCAATTAAAACATCAATCCCAATCATTGGCAATTTTCAATATTTGAAAGGGTGGCTACTACAACCATAGTGATGTTCATGGTTGGATTTCAGAAGCCTAATTAAACACTACTAATTAACAAGGGTCAACAATGATATGAAATTGGGGATTCGACAACAAATAATGCTAAAACCGAATCTATTGGCTTTGTTTGTCGCCAAGTATCAACGAATAAATCACGTAGTCACACAGTAGATTGAGATTTTGAGAATGATCTTTATTGTCTTCTAATTAATCCCGCATAAATCTTTTAACTTTATAAAAATAATTCATGCATTCTGTCCAAGCAAAAAGTCCAAGTTAAGTGATTTAATAATTAAGAATATTCTAAGTTTCAAAAGTTGTTTTTGAATTTAGTCCCATCAATTTTCTCTACCCATCATAAAACTAAAGACCATATACTCCCTCCGTCCCATAATTATTGTCTACTTTGCCTAAAAAATTTTGTCCCAAAATTATTGTCTAATTTGACTTTTTATGGATCAAGTTACACATTTGTCCTTAGTAACAAACATTATCCATAAAATCTTTGTGGTTAAACAATTACTTATGTAGGGGTATATCTGGTTGTTCAAGGTAAATATATAGTTCAGTTTGACTAAAAATAAAATTTTTCATTTTAGTAGAACTGGACAATAATTATGGGACGGAGGGAGTACAATAAAACATCTATAAATTAATATTGTTGAGACTCAAAAAATTATTATTTAAAGACTATTAATTTATTGATAAATTAATAATTATTCAATAAAATTTTTTGGAAACATTGTAATTTTGTAACCGGTGTCACTAAAAATTCGACTTAAAAATGAAAATGATGATAATTCAATATCTTCGAAACCAATCACACGAAATACATTACTATATTCATACTATAATACTTCTTAGTTTTTATATAAATTTTATTACTTAACGGTTAATTAATTATGACTCAAAAAAAAACAAGAAAAACTTCTGCACCTAAACTCGTCCTTAAAGAAAATACGTACCCTCGTTGTACTAAAAAGAAGAAAAAAGAAAAAGAAAAGAAGCTCCAATCATTTATCTCTGCGTTAGTATCATACAAAACAGTAAAGAGAACAAAGATTCATGAAAGTTGAAATTGAAAAAGAAAAGATGGATAGATCGTCGAATTTACTTTATATCATTATATGTGAATGAAGGACTAAAAATGTGATTCTCGATATAGAGACTATAAGACATATTTGGCATCTTACAACTGTACATGTGTATATGTTGTTAATGTTCTATATGCTTAGGGGATACATCTATCACGCAGTTTTCGATCGGGGCCGTATTAATTTGTTTTTGTTACATGCCAATGCTTTTGTCTGAAAATATCTTCTGTTGTTTTGGGGCGTTTTATTTTTATGTTTAGTTTGGCTTTTGTATAAGCAAAAAATAATGCTTAAACTATAATTGTTCCCAAAATAACAATGCCATCATATATTGACGAAAACTCATGCATGGTTCTAAGTTGCCACGTATCTTATTACGATTAGTTCTCATTGATCGAACCAACTGATGATTTAGGAGTGAAATTTTTTGTTCTGTTTAAAGGAAGACAAGCTTCTTTATAACTTTTGATCAAACAATTCCTTCATTATGAGGTGTATCTTCTTAATGGAAGAGGAGGAGTCCTGTATTTTCCTTAAACTACAAGAAACGTATATACAGCGGAATTGGTAAATCGGTGGTAGAGAGGAAAATTACGTAATTCATCATTAAAAAAAAATGACAAATTATGTACAATACACAAGTAACTTTCAGGTGACAATAATAAAGGTTTTAATGTTTCTATAGAGAAAAAGAAAAGAGTCAATTGCACTTAATGTAAAATCAGGAAAAAAAAAATTGCAAATAATATCATAGTCGAATATTGTTGCTTAACTTCCTCCAATGAAGAAGAACCAAATGAAGGTGAGAAAAGAACATTTTGGACACATCGATGATCTGTTGTCATTTCTTACGTAATTAACCGCTTAAGCTAATCCTTTAATTTGCTTTTTGTTGTTTGTTCAGTCACTTTTGTATTGTGAGGATCCATCAATCGATCAAATATCGATTTATAAATTACTTATTCCGTCTCATAATTATTGTCCAGTTTGAGTTTTCATTTCTAGTTCAAATTGTACTAAAAGTAAAATCTCAAACTGGACAATAATTTTGGGACGGAGGGAATAAATATTAATGCCTTTTCCATGTGAGAGCAAAATCAACCACAATATTACGTACCAAATCTCATGAAAAACTGAAAATCGTGCTTCTCGTAATTAATGGCCTTTCTTCGCTTTGTCGTTTGTTTAATTTTCGGCAACCCTAACTTTTTCTCCTGTTTTTTCCCCCCTTATAATGATATTGTTTTACCTGAATTTTCACATCATTTTTTTTCTTTGCTAACATATATAGGTGATAATTGCGTTCTCGATACTGGCACTTGCATATCTTTAGAATTTTATGTAATCTATGCTTGTTGGCCAAATTTAGATGTATTGTGATTTAGCCGATACAAAGCTATATGATAGTACCCATTTTTTTGATTCCGCGGTTCTTCTTCTTCTTCTTTCTTTCTTCCTCTTTTTTTTTTTAAAAATTTCAATTTCATTTAGTAAAACAAGTGGAATTATGAACACTATGCAAAATATGTTGTACTCTGATACTTTTGGGAAGGAAAAAAAAATTCAGTAAATACCTTAATTAATCCATTAAATATCAATAAATAACCATTCGCAAAAGAAAATACTTGCTTCAGTTTGCTATCTTATCCACGAGAAAATCTAATATACACAACAGATGTACCCATATTCTAAGTGTAACTAACTAATAGAGATTAATATTTAGTTTTTTTTGGGTCTTATGTATTTCTCCCTCTCTCCCCGTAAAAATATTATATTTCTTACTTTTTGTATATAGAATGTACAGCTGATGTGGTACAACGGTTTTGCTGAAGATTTACTCCCTATCCACACCCAAATGATCATGGCCTAAACAGTTGTGATATGGAATAAAAAAAAAAAATATGTAATTAATGAAGTGACTGAAATGTGTAGTTTCTTTTGTGGTTGAGCCAAATTATTATATGCTTATAGCTTGATCGGAATTTTATAATTTCATTTGTTATACTAGCAAGCGTGTTTCATCTGCACACTTTTTTTCTCAAACAATATCATTAGCTTCCAACCCCCCTCCTTTTTCTTTAGCACAAATCGTTTCTTCATTGGTAAAAGGAATGATATATTTTGCCTGTTAGATTTGAGCGAGAATTGAACTGAATATGTATGGTCCATAAATAATTAGTTTAAACTCGCCTTACGATTCTTCCAGAGAAATTATAAAAAAAAAAAAAAAAAAAACAAATCTCATCAACGTCTCCAGTTTTCTGTAAAGGGTTTGAGTGAGGTTTGATTTGGGAGCAAATGCTAATACGCATTCAATCTTAAGTTGTTAACAGATGTGAGTGGGATGGGATGGAAAGTGAATGATTATGTCGACTGCTACATCCAATAAAACTTTGATATCCAGAAATTGCTTTTGTTGTGATGCTATTATTTTTGTGGTTCGTATAAATCAACCCGTGCTAAAATTCCAAAACCATTTTCTCGTACGGACAATCTTCCAAAAACTTCTTGCCCAAACAGAAAAAAGTGAATGTCAAATCTAAAATAATTCTTTGCAGGTGCTGCATTATTTTTATATTAGTGCATTCTAATCTGTATGTGCCCAATGACCACAAAAAAATCAACCATTGTTCAACCAACAACTTAAAAAATCAGCTTGGATTCACAATATCTGTAGGAATCCATTTTGGATAGAGTCCTTAATTAGTATTTCCTCTGTTCCAAAATTATTGTCCAGTTTAAGATTTTACTTTTAGTATAAATTGAATTAAAAATGAAACTCAAACTGGATAATAATTATGGGACGGAAGGAGTACATGAAAATGTTTTGTTTACCGTCCAACAGTGAGACTTTTGTATCAAGCCTGGAGTTTCTCATGTATAGAAAAAATAAATAAGAAATTGTTCAAAACATACGTTGGACATGTCATTTGTGTCTTCACATTAGACGTGGTATTGGAACGTTAGGTCATTATTTATATATATATATATATATATATATATATATACTTTATTAAAATTTCTTTTTTATTAAGGTGATATTTGTTGATTCCTTTAGTTTTGTGGATTGTTATGGACGAAAAATGTCCAAATAACACACCGGCATATAATCTTTTTCTTCTATTATCTGCTGTACATTTTCAAAACAATATGTACGCGGACGATAGACATATTGTGGGTATTGAGATTCTGCTAGCGAATGGATAAATTGAAAAAAAAAAAAAAGAAGAAAAAAGAAGATTTAATTATTGTTTTCTTCCCCCCACCTGTTTTGCTGTCTTCTGTCTTCACAAAATAAATAAATAAATAAATAAATAAACTACCTGACTTAAATCTGGATTAGTGGAACAATGAAATTCGGACACCCATACCACTACAACAAAAATGAGTAGTTTAGACACTTTTTTGTGTCTCAATAAGTGGTGTAATAGGACACATGTGATTCACATTGCGTGGGACACTACAAAATAGTGTCTCCTATAATCTAGTCACAATAAGTCATAAAATATTTGAAAGTGTATTATTAGATTGTCACTTATTAAGACACTTTAAAGTGACCCATTAAGTAGGGTAATAGTTCACAAGCAACCCACATAATACACTTATGACAGTGTTTCATAATATGCATACACTTTTTCATTTTTAATAAGACACTTTTTAACAAATGTCCTAATGCACATATAATGAGACACATTTTAAGAAAAGTGTCCCACCATAAAGGTATTAATAGCTCATTTTTATTGTAGTGTACCAAAAAAAAAAGTTAAATTAAATTAAATTTCAAATGATTTTTTTCTTTTTATTATAAACATGTTTATATGTAGGTGCTTGAAAGTAAATGAATTATTCGTAATATTTTGCTCCAGTTCCAACAAAAAAAAAAGAATTCCTTTTATTTATCGTGTATACTATTTAAATCGTAATTAACTAACTTTTTGCCCATAACACATTATGGAATTTTTAATGAAATAGACGCAAGAGACAAAGGCCTTTTCGTACCAATGAACCTGATCGATCTTGCCACCAATATATCCCTGGCTTTACCTTTACAAACATCAGTGTGCTGAACAGCAGAAACAACATATACAGTACATACATATTATTAGTTTTGAAAATTGTATATATATATATATACATATATATATATATAAAGTGGAAGAAGACAACATATATAGTATATAGTGGCTTTTTATAACCTATGTAATCAATCATTCGAAAAGGCTAAAAAAGAATTAATTTTAGTTTTTTCATCATATGTAGCGTTGAAATTTCTCACCTTATTAGGTTATTTTATTTCATTTTTGAGACCCTCACCATTTTAATTGGTTACCATGTACGAGGTTGTACAGCTCCAACCTCGTCTCAGTCAAGACGAATCTAATAGAAAATCATTAGTTATTGAAATGCGCACTGAACTCGAAGCACATACCCGGCCCTTCCACTTGAATGAATTCAACAAAGTTATGAACAGTGGACGTTTTGGACAATAACGAAATTAAAATGTCAGGATGATCCACATGAAAGGTGGCAGGATTGACCTAGATACTGTTACTGATTTCTTAATTATATCACTAAGGAAGATAGATTGCGAGTTGTGAGAAATATGTTATGGATTGATTATTAGTTATAATCTGTTGGTTTACTCCCTTCTTAAAAATAGGGTTCGGTTTTAATTTTTATTTTTATTACTCCCTCCGTCCCATAATTATTGTCCAGTTTTAATTTTTATTTTTAGTTCAAATTGTACTAAAAAATAAAATCTTAAACTAGACAATAATTTTGGGAGTACAAATTATAAGTGAAACATGACAATTTTTATGAAGCGAAAATGTTAACATGAAGAGGGTTTCTTATCTCTCTCTCTCTCTCTTTTTTTTCCCTCCCCAAATATATAAAAAGGGTTACAATCTCGATTAAGGGATCCCTTGATAGAGAGTATTATATTTGTAGGAGCATGTACGTCTAGGAGACATGGTGAATTTTCATCTTTTGATAAATCCTGCCAATTATGCACCATATAATATTGCTTTGTACAGTTTTTTTTTTAAAATTTTTTTTTTTAATGTTTTTGTGCTTTGATGGTGATTTGGCTCGTCACTCTGATGAAGAGCTAGCTAAATGGCAGTATAGCATATTACCATTTATTTTTAAGTACTACATTAAGCTATATCCTTGTTGCGAATTCTCTAATAAAATTTGTACATTTATACACACAGTTGCTAAAATCAATGTGATATACCATCTAACTCGAATACTGAGTCAGATAGGTCATTTTCAACATTGAATATCGTACACAAATAAATCTACATAAACGGAGCAATCGAACAATAAGAAAATATAAACTTCAAACTATTTTTCAACATTGTCCTTGTTGATGTCTGAGGCTGAGCCAGGTGACGAAAGCATCTAGGGTTTTCATGTCAGCCCTATAATGCTTCTGAGTGAATTCCAGGAGATTTAGCCAAGTAAAATCTGGGAACAGCCTGGGATTGTCAAAAGTGATGAGTTCCTTTGGAGGGCTCACGATTTTATCAGTTTTTGGACACAGAAAGAAAGCCAGAGACTTCCTTGGTTTTCTAGAGTTCACTGTTGCCCTGTGCAGACAACTTTTGTAGATTCCATTGGAAAGTGCCTGAGATTGAACAACTCCTCACAAAGTTTGTTAACCCCATCAATCAAAACCCAAGCCAAAAAAAGAATCAAATTCACATATTAATTCTCTTGCATGCATGGTTACGAATTCAGTTACGTACCTATGATTTGAATTCAATGCTTAAGCTTTTTTATAAATTTTTGAACCTGTAATATCAATACATTTTGTGGCTTTGTTCTTATGATATGATGAGAATCAAATACGCAATCTGATTTATGTTCTTTTCTTTTTTTAAAAAAAAAAAAGGTTGCCACTTGTTGAAGTTTTCTGCCCCGAATCCATATCGTTTAGAAAATAATTAAAATAGTGTGATTATAATAAGTATAAAGACTTACCTAAACTACTAAAACGATATCTATTGGAGTCTTTGTGTATGGTCTCCTATGAAGAAATTCTTGATATTATTACAAATAAGAACATAAAATTCATATGCATTATACATCTTTTTTTCTTTTTCGAGTTTGGGTTTGACTATAATTATGCAAGATATATTATTAATCTGTCTTCATCTCTTGGTGATGGTAATTATACCACATCCTTGCTTCTTTTTAAAATTTCACCGTGATGATAGAGGTCAAACTTTTGCTTCTTTTTTTTTTTTTTTCTCATGAAATACTAGTAGATTAAATATGTCTTACTATAAGTCTAGATATGTACGTCCCACATATAAAATCGAACAAATTATGAAGCTGGAAAGACCTTGAAATTAAGAGCTTACCATGAAGGTGTCACCAATATTGACAACAAAAGCATCTGGATTTGGTGGGACGGCGTGCCATTTCTCATTAACAAACACTTCAAGTCCCTGAACATCATCCTGATGAAGGATGGTTAAAGATGTCGGGTCACAATGAGGACCCGTTCCGAGAGTTAAATCGGGTTTCTGGCATGGAGGATAATAGTTCAATCTCATTATTGAGTCATTCCCTTCATAGAATTCCCGGAAATGTTTTGGTCCAACACCAAGGCTAGTCCCCAAAAGCTCCATAACTTTCAGGGATAGATTACTCATGGCTTCACAATAGTCTTGATACACCTTCCTAAAGAATAATAGAAGGGAAAAAAAAAAGAAAAAAAAAACCATGAATGAGTTCTTAGATGGAAAAATATTTATATAACTAAATAAATTGGTTTGTGGGAAAAAAAAAATTGTTGTACTCTCTCGATCTATCCCATGATAATAGTCTTGATTTTTGAACTATCTGACTATTATTTTGGAACGGAAGGAGTACAACATAAGGCATATATGTTGGGTGGAATTAGTACCCGAATTTGTTGAATTCTTCACCCAATGCATTCAAGAAGTAGCTTTGAACAATGTTGGAGGACTCGGCGCAATATCTGAAAGAGAGAGTTTCTTTCCATGGAAGTTTGGAAGAGAATCTGTTAGTGAAGCTACTAGCATAGCCACAATGTTCACCAACATTTCTCCCAATCCTTAGCTTTTCTTCCAATGACATTCCAAAGAAAAAATCCATGGTCTCATGGGCAAGTTTTAGGAGGCTGGAATCAATGCCATGATTAACCACAAGAAAGAAACCATGATCAAGACAAGCTTGTTTCACCAAATCAGTTGCCTTGGATACTGATTGCGGATCGCCGGATAGAAAGCTGTTTAAATCTATACAAGGAACATGAAGCAATGGTGGAGGATCAGGACAAGGCCTTTCATGATCAGGCCAGATGAACTCTTGAGGTATGTTGGTTTGGTTTTGATGAAAAGAAGCATCAAAGACTAGCCCCTTGTGATCATCTTTTGTTTCTTTTGTTGTTTGGGATGATGGTTTTTTATGTTTAGCCATGGACATTTGGCCCCTTTGATTCTTTGATATAAATTGGTCGATTGAGAGTTTATATAAATTTATGTGTAGGGTTTTTTGATGATTGATTGGTTTTCTAGAGTGGAAGATACACGGAGATTTCAATCACATGCAATAATGGAAGGTTAATTAGATAGAAAGAACGCTATATAGTGGTGAAGATTGAAGATGGTGGAAAAGAAGCTTTGCTTTTTTGGCAAATTGAGGAAGGAGATGAAGAGAAAAGCCAAGATCATCACATTGGAGTAGGGCAATAAACTAGACCTTGGAATCTTTGATTTTTTCTGTTGCGTCATTCCACTCTTTGAATGTAGTATATGTGTTTTTGTATGCATTGCATTTGACAATATTTTGACCCCTCCAAAAATTTATAAATTAAGTACATATATTATGTAATATAAATTTATACATATATCATAATTTAAGTACAAGAAAGGGATGTGAATGTGTCAACTAAAATGCTTCAAATTAAACACTCCAAAAATTTAATGTGTATATTTATCTACTCGCTAAAGAACAAGATACGCTTTCTGAGATCGAATAGGTCCATCTAGTAAATTGTTTGTCCTTTTTTTAAATAGATTTTCAATTTGAGTTGTTAATAAATAATTGATTATTTTTATCAACGAAAGGGATTTACTCGAATCGAATAAGACAGTATGCTTACAAGTATGATAACAAGTGGTCTAAAGTTTTAAAAATAAGAATCGGAAGTGGAAAACAAGTTGCAGGAGAAAAGCTTGTTTTTGAACTGTTGTTTCCAAAAAGTTCATTTGCTTGCCAAATACGGGTTTTTCGAAGCCTATCAGTAGACAAGCCAAGAATCACGACAATAAATCCGAATGGCAATTGTATTATAAAAATTCAAAATACCAGAGAATTTCATCGTATTCCACGTTTGCATGAGCGATATTAAATAAATTATAATAGTACACAGCAACAAAAATTGCCACTGGAAAAGTTGAAAAAAAATTGACCAAACTTTTTGCTGTTTCAAACCCGAAAGAAAACCAATGATTATGCGAGCTTGTGATTGTGCGCATTTACAGACAAGATAAGAGAAAACTAAGCAGTTCAGATTCCTACCTGGAGATGTTTATAAAACTTTTCAAGTGTTGGAAATTTTGGCCTTTACTTTCGAACCCATTCACAATTTGTTTGGTCAAGAAATCTTAACTGAGTATTCCATGTTCTGGAAAAAACAAACAAAAAAAAAAAAAAGAACAAAACACTTTTCAAGTGGTGGAGAACAATTTTGGGACTAGAAAGAAACTGGGAAGCAGAGCCTAATCTAATCTGCTTCACATCTTTTGTTTAGCTCCATAATATCGGGTCGAATCTTTGATGACATTTTCACTTCTAATTAGTTAGTAATACTCTCTATTTTATAATCATTATCATCCATATGCAAACAGATACTCTCTCCATCCCATAATTATTGTCCTGTTTGAATTTTCATTTTTAGTTTAAATTATACTAGAAGTGAGATCTCAAACTGGACAATAATTTTGAGACAGAGGGAGTATGTCGATTTTTTAAAACGAGAATTAGCAACTTAGCACCCCAACAAAAAAAAATCCAAATTAATAGCATATAAATTTGATCACGGCTGAAATATTTAATCCGTTTGTTCAAAAATTATAACAGAAATCAAAATACAGTGGCCGTAAGAGAAATCAGAAAAAGTAGAGCCATAGGCAATGGTGGACTGCAAAAGGCTGTTTCTTGCAATATGGATCGGGCAAATTGGAGTACGGATTATGACACAATCACATCAAAATCCAAACGAAAGAAGATTGAAAGGCACCCCTTTTAAATATCAAAAACCTCAACCCCCATTCACAAATCCCAATACCCAACCCCCAAAATGGTCATTTCCAAATGACTTTCACCTCAACATGTTCTCTCAGGCAACAGTTTAAAAGGAAGGCAAATGAGTTATCAAACTGATGACTGATCATTATCATGTGTTTTATCTGTTTCGGTTATATGTCGTGCTCCTTTTGGCTCTGTCAGCACTCAAAAGGGTAGATTAGATCTCTTTGGCTCACCATTTTTCAGTTCCACTGAAAACCCAATATGCAACACACAAAAAAGAAAGAACGAGAAAGAGCTGCATTATTATCATCGGCAGTAAAGAAGATAGAGATTGTTGAATGTCGATTATCTGCACACAAAGGAAGTGGGGAAAAACATGTTTTAGCAACTAAGGTCCATCACTGGCCCATCATCTATCAGCAACAGAAAAGAAGACACACCAAAAGAGGAAAGACACATGGTTCTGAGTTTTGTCCTGAATCCCGATCTAATAAACGAACTAAAAATCTCACATATTTCCTTAAATTCTCCTTCTTTTTTTTTTTTGGGGGGGGGGGGGTGGTGAAGAAGGTAAGAGGGAAATGTTTTACAAGTTACACCTGATTATAAAGAAACTGAATTCAAGTTAACTCTACAGAGTATAAATTTCTCAAAAGAATACTAGAAAGTAAAGACCTAAAAGTCACGAGGATTACATTTACCCTGATTGTACATGACTCTGGAAGCAGATACAGAAGACAAGTTACGGGTGAATGGTGCACCCTAAATTTTACCCATTTCATGGGAGTGACTATAACGAATCAATTTGAATCACAGAAGAATAAACGATGCGGCAAATTGGCAATTAGAGCATGCCGATGTGTGAATGGTCCTCCTTTGTACGGACTATCAAGCTTTCATGAAGAGTCCTTTTGCACTGTGGAGGGAAAAAAATCATGTCTTGACCTCATGCAACGTTCTTCACTCACTCAATTTGCAATGCCGAACATAGGGATGATCATACTTGATATACTTGGTCCAGTATGCGCGGTACTTTGTCATGGCCAACTCAAGCCATGGTTTCATGTTGCCATTGTAGTGTATTACAGCTGCGTGCTCAATTTCAGAGCGATCAATACTTGGATTGTAACCAAGGCCAAGCACATGCCAAGACTTTTCAAGGGCATGTGTCAACCCATAGAATGTGATCAGCCCAGGAGGTAAAGTTCCCAGCTTCCAAAGAAGCCTATCTTCATTCTGGCAGAAAATGACCACAAAAAAAAAAAAAAACCATTAGTGAGAAGAGTTCCATCCTAAATTTGCTGCAGAATAAACAAAATTTCCTATACGAAACAGACATGAAGTTCCAATTTATCTAACATACATGTCGTTCATCTTAGCTTCTATAAGCCAGAACCAATACCTAGGATCTGAAGCAAACATGAACCAAACATCTACATGCAAAGACACTCTACTCGTAACAGGGGCGCCACAGATGAAAAAACTCATAAACTTATGAAGCAAAACCATAACTCATATAGCAAGATAAAAAAAATTTACTATAGCAGAGGGGTGACAGAAGCAATTAGCAAAGAAGTAACATAACTCTATTTCAAAGGACAAAATATCCATATCAAAACGTTCACACAAAAAAATTACACTTAAGAGAATTTGCGCAAGGTACAAACATACTGTACCAGCCCAGAAGCAAGGTGAAACAGCAAAAATAAAACTGTAATCTTATGTGTAAAATGCTTTCAAACGCTTACCAAATTCTGCCATCTGTGGTATATGCCAGTGATATCCCTCTTTTTCCACTCCTTAAGGTCAAACATGTTCATCCCATAGGCCCAACCACAAGCATTGGGGTCAAAATTCCGAGCAATATGAGGATTAGAAAAGTTGAGATACTTGTCAAAGCGATGGAAACTTTCACCACAAGTTTCAACGGCACCATTAACTTTTCCATGCAGATCGACAGCCCATAGTCCAGTCAGGTCTTTTTGGACAACTATATCATCATCGAGAAACAGAATTTTATCCAACTTCGGATACACCTGTGGAAGATAAAACCTCAGATGGTTGAGCATTGAAAGGTACTTGGGATTCCTATACTTCAGGTTAGAAGAACCAGCAGAAAGTGTCGTGGGATGAGCTGCCTGGAAGTAGTACTCTTTCATGGCAGCAGATTCAAGCTGCCTTAGAACTGGACAATACGACGAGTTTAACCACTTAAATTCATCAACATTTTCAACATGAATCGTAGCTTTTCCAGGAGGATTCAGCAGGAACCACATGTTCATTGCTCCAAAATTTAATTTGTCAGTCACCAGATGGAAAACGTGCTTCTCAGGTTCCTGAAATGAATATATAACCACATTAGAAATCACACCCCTGAAATAAACTTGTCTGCACGCACATCTGCATAAATGACTCGACTAAGGTAATTCCACTGTTATCAACAAATACAACTTCCACATACTTCACTTAATTAAAACACAAAACTTTGACTCATGCACAGATCCTTAGTTATTCATCTTTCCGCATGGATCTAGTGCCATTTCGAGCTGTATATAAGAGTGCTTAATAAAATAGGAATAGTACAAAAGACAAACGAGAAATTGGAGGGATGATATTAGTAGCGTTACACCTGCCACTCTAGATATTAAAGAAAATCAAGACAATATTCCGCACCTTAGCATTCTTTATGGTTGAGTTGACAACAACAGAGGCAGCAAGAACGTTGTCAGAAAAGAGGGCATAGTGATATAGGTTTGGATTTTCCAAATTCTCCATTCTGGGGAAGCTTCTTTTTTCTGGTTCAAGAAGATAATAATCAATTGTTAACCGCAATGACAAACAGTGGATTCCATTTGGAATTGTCTTGGCAGCCAACTGACTGAGAAATGTGCTCTGCTTCTTCAAACTTCGCACTTGCTCATCAGCAGATTGTAGCATTGCTCTGAGCTTCCCAGTGACCAGCTTGCAGTCATACAGTTGTTCTCTAGCTTTCGCAAGCACTTGGCCCATAGCTTTAATTTTTTCACCCGCACTGACTCAAATAACACCAAAACAAGACAATTATCACAAAAGCATCAGATAAAGTGAGGAGCTGTCCCAAAAACTAGGCAAAAAATTCTGACTACCTGCGACTAAGATCAGAATCAGAAGCAGCTTCTCCTAATGCATGCTGACTTTCTTTCAGTCTATTTTGAAGTTCACGGGCCAAGTCAAGCTTATTCTTCATTGTTGCAAGACTTATATACACCCTAGCCATGATCATTTGATCACGGATCAATCGAACAGTTGAATCAGTATTCTCCATATCATTCTCTTTCCTCCATATACTGTATTTCCCAAGAACTGCAGAATCAACCGACTTAGAACGTTCAATAGCTGCATTTTCAAGCTTCAAAGTTACTTCTTCATCTTGTTTTACTAAATCAGCAGCACGTTTTTCACGCCTTTTCTCCCTCAATTGCTGCCAAAGTGATTGAAAAAAGATTTCAAAACAAATAATACAGAATGTAACAGGATAAAGTAAAGGGCTCATTTTTGCATTCAAAAAAGCGTAAAGTTCAACGAAAGTCTTTTTGCTCAATCAAACATCAATAGATGGTTCCACATAATAAATAAATAAAACTCATTCTAACAGGATATCAGTAAGGGCACAGCATGCAAGACTTCTTTTATACTCACCCTTCTAGCTGCTTTAGCAGGTGTATCAGAGGAATGGGATTGGACATCTGCAAAAGCATTCCACAAGACAGAAGTTAGTGCAATAAGAAACATCAGAAAAGAACAAAGAGTTTCGAGAGAAATTAAATCACCTGAAGAAATATCCACTCTAATCCTAGGTGCTTCTTGTTTAATAATTGCACCTGATTTATCAGCCTGTGTGACACAATCAGATATGTGAAAACAAATGAAACGAAAATGAGCACCTTGATTTGCATAATTCAAGAAACTAAAAAAGCATTAAATTGTAGATACAACCAAGTGAGATAAACAAACATCTAACCCTGACCTCATGAGATGAAGCAGCATTCTCATCCTGGAGTTCTTGTCCAACAAATTTCCAAGATGCAGAAAGGTTATTTTTCCTAAAAGAATCAAGACTTAGTGGCCCTAAATCATCAGTGTTGGCCTTAATAACTTCTAGCACCTGCAAAATGAGAATGCTAACAACATCAGAAAATTATAGGAAACAACAAAAAGTAGTAAATAATAACTTCTACATGAAGATATTATAATGAAATAACTATTTACCTCTTTAGTGAGTAAAGATTTTACATTTTGCAATGCCAGCCTCTCTCTCCAGTCAAGATCCTTCACAGGGAAAAAACAAATATTAATAATATAAAAGCATATCAAAAGTAAAGTAACAAGAACAATAGAAAGAAACCTGATTCTGGACAATTGCGGAGAGTTTGTTTTCATCTGCAGAAGAATAGAGTAGTTATACGTAAGCGAGAGAATACAAGACACCAAAAATAATGAGTATGCCCATGATTCTCAACCAGCAATTTCATTTATGGGAACGTGCTGCCTTTCTTGATGAACAGAAATAATTCGAAGCCACTGCCAAGCAAAAGCAGGTTATGAATACTTCTGGAAGTTCTATAAAATAGCATGGAGACTGTGACACCTTATCATCATTCCACGCACAGACTTTTTGCAGAATCATCTGATACATAAATAATCACCAAAATTTTACTCATGTTCTCCTCACACGAAACTACTATACAGTGTAATGCAACAAATCATCTGGAAAGTCCCAAAGCTCATTTAGCAGTGAAGTCACACTCACAATTAGTCTGGCTTCAAGAACTGCAATTACCAAAGAAACTACCAAATTTAACTCTTTTGGTTATCTCCAGAGGCCATGACTTATAAGTGCATTGATTAATTTAATGACCATGGTGTCCTGCTCGTCTAGCATTGCGGACAGGCGTCATTATAGCTACTATTAATTTTAACCTTAACAGCCACTTCAATAAACTCCTTGAAGCTTACCTGAATATATTTCACTAGATTCACCTTCCTATTTGTATTATTCGTCATTTATCTAATGCTCTTATATTTTTGAGTTCCTATTGTCAAGCTTAACCTGATTAACCAGCAAATAATTCCTCGTCGAAATGCACTCTCCTCAATCCATATAGGAAAACTCCAACGGATCCAATATATATGCTAATACTTCCAAAGCCAAGCGCCTTCTAAAGTTTCCACTATAATTACAATTCCTTCATAGCTAGCAACTCATAGAAGCAAAGTATAATTTCTCGCTGATATCCATTGAATCAACAGAATCAATCAATTAAAATCCGATTAAATTAAATAACAAGATCTGCAAACACCTAATAGAACTCCTTCCAATGCTATTAGTATCTCCTACATTACAACTTACAATATTGAAATTATAATACTCTAATTAGATAAAAAACCGAAAAGTGCGGTGGATAAGACACTGACCGGTTACCGTGGTGATGTAGATTCCGCGGCCGACGAAGAAGAGAAACGGCGCAACAACCGAGCAGAAAATAAGAACCACCACGAGAGGGAATCGAGATCCATATCCGACGACTCTGTAGTTCTTCCCGGACAATCCTGCTTTCTTACTGATCCCCATTCTTTCTTTCTTTCTTCCAATCACCACCAGAAAAAAACACAAAATCTTCAAACCACAATCATAACCTAAATCTGACAAAAACTACTAACACCAATTGCTAACTTGAAGCATCACACATTCACACTCGCAAAACGCGTATACAGCACTTCACTAAAGATTTCAAAATCAAATAAGGGAAAGCTTTAATGGAGAAGAAGTTCAATTGGTAGTTGAATTTGGGGGAAAAAGAATAAAAAGGAAAAAAAATTGAGGAAATATATCAACTAAAATTACGCGGGTGGATAGGTAGGAATTTTGCAGAGATTAGAGAGGAGATGATTACGTAAGGGGGAAAATGCCGATCTCATCAGATTCGGACTCTATTAATTGTCACTAATAATTACTCCAATTTTTTCAAAAATTGCTCTATTGTGAATTAATTACTTCCAGATTTGGCTATTTTTTGCAACGACGTCGCTTCAACAGCCGACAACATTCACAGTCTACTCATTTGTTTATTTGCTCGCCCACAATACACGGGATTTTTAATTATTATTATTACTCTAATTAACGGAATTTTAGGCTATTTAACCTATGGTGAATAGTGTAATAAACTAATCATTACTACTTGTACTTTGCACCTTACTGTGTGTTATCTTGGGTGAATTTAGTAGCGTTATATTCACTTTACGTAGTCAATTTCAAAATACCAGGGTCAATTTGTCTCATGAATTTACTAGTAGTACCTTTCATTTTACGTAGTCAATTTCCGCGAAAGCTTGCTTAATCACTGCAATCCCTCCGATATCTTAATCAAATTATGCATGCCCCCTCTCTCTTTTGTTGGAATTACTACCATTCCATCATTGTCGATATACTCGTCTTAAAAAATTACTACCTCTGGCTCAAAATAATTGTCTAATTTAGATTACTCCCTCTATTTTAAAATTATTGTCTAATTTATATTTTCGCTTTTAATACAATTTAAATTAAAAATGAAAATTCAGACTATATAACTTGTTTAAAATGAGTCTATAATAAATAGTGTCATCCAAAACTTAGAAGCCAATGTTGCAGTGTTGATGATTGATTGGCGACATACCAACTCCACCATAAACCAATCTTTGCTTCTTAATTTTACAACCTTTTCCAAACTCGAAATAACAAAAGCAAAAAAAGTTTCAAAAAAAAAAAAGAAGAAAGAAGCCAAAAGACAGTTTCAACATTTCATGGTGTTAATGCATCATCATCACCAAGGCAACGATTAGAAACACAGGAAAACCCATCAAATAGTCTTGTGGACAACTTCTTTGGCACATTTAAGAAACTTAAAAGGAAAGTATCTTCCTTTCATGGCCCAAAATAAGCATATGTTGCCCCCTACTTCTCTCGCACATATACTATATCTAATAGTGAAAATCTTACATATCCTTCGTTACAAAGAGTTCTCTTTGGAAATTAGCTCGCCAAATGAACTACTGCAGAAGTATCGCCACGTCCAAATAATCTCCTATCTGCACAAAAGGGAGATAAATGAGTTGACTAATGTAAGAGACGCAGGAAGAAGAACAAGCAGAGCAACTTACCCGAAAGTTAAGTTCACCCAAAGCCATACTGCCATTGTCCGGTCTCCTGATGTTTGGGTTTGAAAAGGTCTTGCCAACCTGATAGGGAAATAGATTATAATCCAGTATCAGAACACAGACATATTTTAGCAGATACATCATTAACAAGCCGAGAAACTTATAGGTTGCGCAACAAACAATTCAATAGGTAGAAATAGTCACAGATTTTTCCAGCTAACTTTGGGCTTTCACACTGAAGCAATAATACTTAACATATTTACACCTAAAGAGTTTCAGAGAAAAACGAAAAGCTAAAAAAGTAAGGTCGGTCTTCTTCCAAAAGACTTGAGAAAACATAATTATTCTTGATGATGCTTAGTAAAAAAGAGTTCTAAAGATATGCACCTAATTATTGTAATAGGTAATAATTGAGATAACTACAACATGAGCTTCAGTGAACAACTCTTTAAGTTTTCAGCAATGGACAATTTCAACTTGATACAGACATGATCAACCAAAGAACAAATACAATGCACAGCTGCAAAAGACCAGCTAAGGATGAATGTTCAGAACATTAAAGTACAAGAACAAACTTGTCAATTTGTAATCCACTGAGATATGAAGAATAAAGGAAAACAAGATGAAAGACCTCTCTAACCACCATGCGACCACGTGAATCAGGATACACAAACGCAAATGACAGAACTGCATCTCTTCTTCTTGCCTCAGGAGCTACCTCTTTTACCTGGAAAACAACCCTAATCAACAAAAGGCCACCAGAAAAAAGCGTATTTCTCCCTAGTTATTTAAAAATGATTTGAAGAATAAACAGTTACTAGGTAGCAAGTCATAATCTCCAGCCTAACAATCACTTTAATCAATCAACAAAAGCTTCCAAAAGCAGATGAACTGCTCTTGAGTAATAACATGGTAGGGATTTTAAGTATTTTTCATACCAGGTCAGTTAATTCCCGCAAAGTTGCATCCATCCATGTGTATATTTGCACTTCATCCTTCGGTTCCTTCCCTCTTACAGCAAACTCTGATGAGTTGTGATGCTCTCCAACCTGTATAAGGGAAGCTAAAGGTTGGAAGTCCAGTGGACATATAAATAAACATGGCGTGACCCTTCTCTGACCCCTCAAACATACATTAGGTGTTTTAAATCTCAAAATTCTCGACCTAACCCTCCCCCGCCGCCCCCACCCCCCGAGTTGCCCCTCTACTAATAACCAAACAATGAGGAACGTGAAGTAAAAGCTAGTCATCAATCTGCACAAGTGCCTTTGCCCCAGCATAGACAACTACGTATATTCCACATCTAAAGGAGTCCCACAGGATGTTGCACCAATGATACTTTTCCAAATAAGCATATCTTGACAGTTTCAGGGTAAAACATGGTTATTTAAAGTTGCAAGAACTTCTATTTGATGCAATTAGTTGATATCAATCCCAGGTGAGCATCATGTTCATCCTCTCTCTATTCTTTTGGCCTCAAGACAGGTGGAAAAACCATGTCTTGTAAAATTTCCAGAATAATGGGGGAGCACAATGATAATAACAGTGATATTAAAAAGGAAACATATGGTTCACATTCTCTGTAACATACCAAACTAATATTGATGTAGGACAATCAACATGGAAAACAATTCAAAGCTCAATTTTTATTTTTATAAAGACGTCAAAGTTCAAATGGTATTCACAACTTCTGCAATTAAAATTACTCAACTTCTCTTCTTCTTGCTAGATTGAATAAAACCATAGAGCTGCTGCTCATAGATTTGAGCTAATTTAAAAATAATCTAAGGCAGGACTTAAGTAGTGTCAGTGATTTTCCCTGATCATTGCTTAATTCAAGAAATGTCTTCGTTATCAACAAGAATACAACTGAGACTAGAAAACAGATGTACACCCTCCATTAAACATAAAGAGGAAATAACAACGATGTTGTTTTTCAAAAGAAACATACCTTAGTAAATACACGAAGCAGCAACGGACAAATCTGGGCATTAAAAAAAAAATTAAAAATTAAAAATTATGAACCCGAATAATCGGATTTAAGCCAAAAATATAAAGAAAAAGAAAGAAGCAAAATCAAGAAAGAACAAAGGGAAAACTGAAAGGCAACGAGCAGGCACTTGTCAACATTCACCGTAAGCACAGCAAAAATCTATCTTGTATGTTGTGCTTGGCAGGCACCAAGCAACAACTTACTGACTCAAACAATCCATGCTTTCCGCAATTTTTCCATAGTTGCATACATTTACCTTCAACAAATCCAAGCCACAAAAATAATGTTCTGTTCTTCGCAGTTTTGCATTGTTAATGACATTCTAGGCAGAGAAAAAACTCCTCAAACTACTGTCCGCACTAATATAGTGTTGTACGTTGTAATAATCCTTACAGACAGAAAAGAGGAGACTTCATGTACACTCGAATCCGTTGAATAGACCTATTCCAAACAACCAAAAGCTAAGCAAGCAAAAACCCTAATAGACTCCCAATTTCAACAAACACAAAAAAACACCTTCCACCTTTACTGGATATCCGTGATTTAGTGTAGCAAACTATCCTCTCACAAACATTGACATAATTAGAAACGAAAACCAATGCAATTTATTCATGAACTCCATGTAAAAAAGCAAGAAAAAGAATGGAAGTTTTTTTTATTATAATAAGACATAAGCATATGTAGAGACTACATGGTGGAAGAGAGAGAAATCGAACCTTCTCGCGATCGACGGGTTCGAAGCGTGGGCCGGACTTAGTAGGCGGCGGCCCTGGAAGGGGGCCCCTTGACGGCGGAAACGGCCTTCCTCCTCCTCCACCACCTCCTCTCCTCTGAACGTCAGCCATTGTCAGATTCTCGCTCCGGACTTTCGATTCTGGTCTGCGTTTATTGAAGGAAGACTACTATAGGGGCTAGACTTGTAGAATCGAAATTATTTATTAGATCGCTCGGAAGCCCATTGATAAAGTTCAATCTGATCCAAATACAAATCATATTTATTCTGCAGTTGGCCCATACAAGTGTTCTTTTTACAAGAATTTTTTTATCTTTATTTTATTTTATTTTATACTTTTTCCTCCGCACTTTCTTTGAACAGTAATGTACGTAAGTTTGAACAATTAAACTGAAGATAGAGCCACTAAGTTGAAACTGGATTACAAGTTTTAACCCGAAAAAGAAAAAAGTAAAAAAAAAAAAAAAAACCGCATTACGAGATAGTGACAAAGATAACAATAAAAAAAAAATCAAAGTGAATAATCATAAAAATTAATCACATAAATACTAAATCTACTCTCTACTGGTTGGTAGTATTTGATTTTGATACATAAAAACCTCTTCAACTTGTCCTGGATGCAATTCAAGGTCCACAAAAATGTTGTAGTAGTATTCATTTTCTAGAATAAGAGTCGATTATATTTAATTATAAGTATAATAACTGTATAAATATTGTTTTGTGTTGTACCCTTGAAAACACAGTGTCATTCATCTCTTCAGTTTTCCACGCTCTGTTGTCTAGTCAAACTTCTTCGATGAACAAATATTGAGAGTTACATATTCTCTCCGTCCCAAAATTATTGTCCAATTTAGATTTTTTGTTTTAGTTAAAATTATACTAAAAATAAATTATCAAACTGGACAATCACTTTGAGATAGAGGGAGTAATTTTTTTTCCGTCTCAAAATATATGAAAAAAAAACAAACACAAAGTATAACAATATAAAATCGTGAGAGAATATAATTAAAAATATCTTTTCGCGTTCTAAGTAATTACTTATTTCTTGACATTACTACATCAATATTAAAGATTTTAAACTTAATTCTTGACATAACTATATCACTATTAGAGATCGATCTCATTCTTTCATGTACATCACTTCTCATGTTACTCGCGTTTGCGTATTTTAATCGTAAAATGTACAAGAAACTATAATCGAACCTACATACATTAGAGACTGTGTACTTGTGCTCTATAAATTTTGCGCACTTGTAATCATAAATTAAAGGAACTAATTAAAGACATATATCTGAAATCTAATCTTCTATGTTATTTCGTATTCATGATCATGAATTTATAGGGACGTAGCTAGGATCTGGCACCTATGATACACTCTATGAACAACCGCTTCCACATGAAATTTCAGTACTTGCCAGAAAAGAAAAAAAAAAAAAAAAAGCTAAAGATTGGAAATGCTTTTTCCATCTTAGGTAATTCTGGAGTTACAATTTTTGTTGCAGATCCTAAATTAAGTCTGGGCAAAACATAACTTCTCTTCTCTGTATGGCCAAAAACATCCTCCTCTTCTATATATCAGGGCATTTACATCCCAAAAAAAAATAAATAAATAAATAAAAATGGTCCCCTGCACCCCCACCATATGAGCTGTGTTATAGCTAAGTACCATAAATATGGTGGCCATTCATCTGGTAATAATAATATGGTACTTTTTTTGAGAAGAGATTTGAGGGGGCAGGACTTGGTACTACATTAATTGCTTGATATATAGACAACTCTCTCTTAGATTATGACAAAATTTCATACTTCATGATGAAAGATTGAAAGTTACATCACATTCAAAATCTTCTTAGACACTCGAAATTACATCATATATAAGAGCTAAGCAAATTTAGATTTTAATGTTGTCGTTTTTGGTCACTTATTGTACATGATGCGTGCTACTACTTCCATTCCAAAATAAGTATCGTCTTACACTTTATACATAGTTTAAAAAACTCTTAAATAAGATAATAAAATTACTTGAATATTCTCAACCAACCCTATTATAAAATTGTCCACCAATAGCATCAATTCTTTTGAGTGTAATTTTGAAAACTTTTGACAAAAAATGCATTGAAATGTGATAACGACACTTATTTTGAAATTTCTCCATTTTGCTAAAACGACACTTATTTTGGAATAGAGTAAGTACACTATATACTTGAGCAAAGAGTTGTTGGACAAATATAGTGAAGTTTGATATACATTTTTTAAAGACATTTTAAGAGGTTTATATCTCACCCGTTTTTGGTTAATGTGTAACACGACAGTTTTGGTCTGATAATTAATGTCCTACAAATGGCTTAACCAGGATTAGTTACTAATCTCTGTTGTACTAATTTACTTCTAATGGCTTCTTCAAGATCCTAATTTGATTCTTCAAAGGTGGTGGTCTTTTGATTTTGAGCTTCCAATCTCAAATAGGATAGCAATAGATAGCAAAGATGAGACTAAAGTTATGAGTTAATTGCAAATGACCCCCTTGGTGTATCTTCATCGTGCAAGATATGCCATAAAAGATTAGAGTACTAATGATAGAGACCGATAGACAATGAGAGATCATAATGATTTTAGCACAATGATTGATGTGTAATCAATTATTGTTATTGTTATTGGAAAAATGTCTTTAATTAAAAATATTGTTATTGTCATCACATGCGCTAATGAGAAATAAATACTTTTATCATATCACTATATTAAAATCATTCTAATCGCAATAATGCATCTATCACTTTTCTAATCGTTGGAAGTAATGCATTGTTTCAATAAGAAATGTCAAAAGTTGTGTTATAATTGTTCACTTGGGGAAAAATTGCAAAAGAAAGATACTTACGGGTTTTTTATATTTTCATTTTGTAGCTAGCTAGCTCTTGGTGTAATTTCTTTTCTTTTTTTTTTTGGGGAATAACTCTTGGGATAATTTCTTAACACAAAATCAAATGGATGATTATATTATTTATTCTTTTAAAATTATTTTCATGTTTCTTGTACTAAAATAATACAATAATTTTAACACTCAGTTGTTAGAATTTATCTTGTAAAAGCGATAAAAATTATCAGAGGAGTTCAATAATAAAATTATGTATTTAACTGGACAAGTATTTCATAACCGAAAGAACAGTAACATGCAATAATTAATTCGTATAAAGGAATGTGACATAATTGGAATACAGTACAGGAGAGGTTAATTTCCAATTGAGCTGTGGAGTATATGAAGTGAATCAACTGCCCGCTTTTGCATTATTTCATGTGTGGAAACTGTATATCTATATGGCTAGGATGAGGAGGAGAGGTAGAGAAAATTTATAGAATGGTCCCCATGTTTCACAAGAGGTGCAAAATAAGGGCATCCCGGATGTTGAAATGTGAAAAGGTCCACTAAATTGATAAGGAAAGGGTTTGGTAGAAAATAGGAAAAAGGGATATAAAAGCCCCACTTAGATCGATTAAATACCTTCTCAAAATGGAATACTCTAACCACCTCCCCTCCATATTTAGCTAGCCCGCCCTTTTTCTTTTTTCCCTTAGGTCCCTTTACTCCCGCAAGGAGCACGGATTCATTCAAGAGTTGCAAGACGCCTTCAATTCAATGTTGTTATTCGTTGTAGGAGAGACCACTAGTATATGTACTTAAAATTTACCCCCATAGTACATCCTACTCATGATGATGATTGGCTAGTAATAACATCGTGTTTTCACATCTGCGGATAAAATATTTAAAAAAATTGGTATCATATATATTATAACATATACGCGGGTAATTTTTCGGATGAGACCACGTCATTCATATTAATTTTGTGAGGAGTCACAAAATGTTGCTCTTGAACATCGACCAATTGAAACATGAGAGATGAAATTATTGACAGCAACCAAACATTTCATTCATAATACCATGTCTAAGCTTAAAATTTGCATGATGTTGATAATTATAAAAAACAAGTACTACGTAATAAGTGAAACCGAGGATTATATTTGTTGTCAAACAAAAAGAAGGATCAAAGTATGAAGATACAATTGTACAAATTCACTACATATACTAAAAATGACAACTATTCCTTTTGCCGAAAGCCTTTTCCATTTTAACCTTCACCTTTTCCTATGTGCACCCTTAGTAGTAAGGTTTCGAAGGTAAGAAAAGTTTTGTTTTGGGGGATCATATGATAGGTGAAAAGAGGTACTCATTCGTATAGCCAATATGTATATAAAAAAAAAAATGACCAATTTTTTAAGGACTGCATGCATGCAATTGCATATATATGTGCCTTCTGTATGTACTTGATAAATTCTTACTGTTGAGATTATTACATATTTGTAGTCTGTGGACATGAATTTAATTACTGACCTTACAAGTAGTACACCTGTATGATATTTATCCCTCAATTGAAAAAGACAGGTACACTGATTGAAACTTATCTTTACCATTTGAGATGAAAAATTGATCCCTCCCAAGTGTTCTATAGTCAAACTTTACGATATCCATAACAGTAAAAATGAATTGACTTGTACCAAAAACACACACACACACACACACTCGGACACACTAAGTAAAAATGAAATGACTTGTATTAAATATCAGTTCCAATTATTTGTATTACAAAATGTTACAGAATTATAGTCTGAAAACGTCTGTATTTCGCAAAATGGTACAACGAAAATGAAAGTACTCGTGTATTTCGCAATTTGTATACTAACACAATATGATAAGTTATGATTTAAGTTCATCCCATACGAATAAATTCAATATTTTAGTACAAATTATATGATCGCTTAATCACATCAGTTTAGATTTGGTTGAACCTAAAATGAGAGAACAGATGGAATAATAACCATAACACTCGATTCGGGAATTGATTGGTTTTGGAACGTTGGGAACAAATGGTCGTTTCATTGGAGCACTCGTTCCTCATCAGACAGTCGGAATATAAAATTCTATTCGTAATATATGAGCCAATTAACTGCTACCCAAGGAAAAAGGAAAAGTTCGTCTACAGCCAAATCGTCGATATGACCATATTTTTCATTAATTTGCTTGATCGTTTCAAAATCTATTAGTCATTTTGTGGGAGTTTTTACAAGTTATATTACTCCCCATCAAATACAAATCTCATATGCTGTTTCAAAATTATTATTCAGTTTGATTTTCAGTTTAATACTACCATTTGTACTAAAAGTGAAATTTCAAATTGAAAAATAATTTCGGGATGAAAATAGAACAATTCTTAACAAACAAATCAAAATATATATATATATATATATATATTGTAATACGTACGAGGAACAATGACATAAAAGTGCTGTTGGAGGCTTAGAACCAGCTGATTAAGGCACTCTATACCGGCTGGTAACCTGTCTAAATCATGTTACAATCAATCCCAGATTCAAAGTACTACTATCGTTTAATCTTAGGGTAACCGGATGTATATAATGAGTTCCGACATTAATGTCCATAGATATTCATTGAACCATCTAACAAAATGTGTACTTATTACATAATTAAGTACTGGTACCACTTATTAAGTAAGAGCTAAAAGAAGAATAATCCAAATTTTTGGCCTGTTTCATGCTTAGGATAAAACTTACTTTATTCAACTAAAAGCTCAATGGATCCACTCATTAATTATGCTAACCCACATAATTGATAAATCTACAAGAAATATCAAATGAAGAACAAAACCAAGACCATTAGCTTAGATTTAACTCTAGACTTTCATTTTGTGACGGATAAATAATCGCTCACATTTCTAACAGCGCGTGACTTAAATTTATAGATGATTCATAATAAATAATTAGTAGATACACAAACACAAAAGAAAAGAAGGGGGGAGTGTGACTGTGAATAGTCATTTCAGAGATAAAAAGGAGAGGAGGAAACAAGGAAAGTGGCATTTCGATGTAAAATAGCACTGTCTAGTTTTAGTGTACTGTACTGTGTCTATGAACACACATACATGATGTGGCCTTTGGTTTGACAAGAGGGAGATAATTAGAGACTGGGACCCACTTTTAGGTGGTGAGCAGGGCCCACGTAACGTCCACGTCACTCTCTTCCGGCCATCCTGCCGTCCGTTTATGCTGGATGTATACAACGCCGTTAAGGTCTTGGCTACGTCAGTACCATTTCATTTTTGCAGTACTATAAGTCTATTACTATTCTTTTCCCACTTTTTTTTTTTTTTTTTTATAATGGTAATTATGGATTGATGTCAAATGATGTGGTTATCTCTGTTCTCTGCAATTGTTATAAAAGAGATCAGCTGGAAGTTTAAAAGAGAAGGAAAAAACAAAAACAAAAGAATCTGATGTGGGTAGGTTAGGTTTCTGACGAGGAACAGTTTAAGTGTTCCATCAACATTAATTCTTTTTCTTTTTTTTTCGCCCTTTTTCGTGGCTCATTTTCACTCTTTAACTTTGTCCAACTTTGATTTTTGTTTAATAATTATATTCTCCTATATATAATGATATATCTGAAAATATTTTTGGAATATTTTGAAGAACATGTTTGGGCAACATTATAACCATCAGCTAACAATGACTTGACAAGAGTTGGATTATCCGTTGAATTCCGATGACTTGGTGGAAAGTATACTGTCCAGTTCAACGTCTACACTAACACTTCCTCGAGTTCTTATTATAAGGTATTTTGATTTCATTCTATGTTTAATTTAAGATGTCTTTTTTATTAGGAAAAAAATCTTGAAAATATATTTTTACATTCGTTGTATTCTCATAATTATAATGAAATATTTTTAAGGTTTTTATTTCAATTAAGAAGAAATCATAGATGAAATCTAAGACGAAATCAAAATACCTTATAATAACGACCGGAGGGAGTAGCGCAGTTTAGTCTTCCTTTCCAATCATAATTATAAGTAATAGAACGGGAAGGAAACAATATATATATGCTTCTACGATTAACCTTACTTTATAAGGGTATATACAGCCAGTTAATAGTAGTATTTTGTATCAACAGAGGAGATAGATCGATGGAGGAACTTTTAGCTAGTTAGATTATAAAGTCTTTGCAAGTTTCCAAAATTAATACTGCTCATCAAACAGTTTAAATATGTTTATTAATTGACCTCAATATTCAATATTGTACTACTCCTTCCCTTCCGTCACATAATTATTGTCCAGTTTTACTAAAATGAAAGATTTTATTTTTAGTCAAATTTAACTATATTTTACCTTAAACAACCGGATATACCCTTACATAAGTAATTATTTAACCACTAAGATTTTATGGATAATATTTTTTACTAAGGACAAATGTGTAACTTGATCCATAAAAAGTCAAATTGGACAATAATTTTGGGACAAAATTTTTTGGGCGAAGTGGACAATAATTATGGAACGGGGGGAGTATAATTTAAGTGTACGTCTATTATTTGGATAGAAAAGTACTTCCATGTTAAATAATGTCCAAAATTAGAACTTCATTAAGTGTGGTTATCAAACACGCAACAAATTTGATACAATTAGTATTTTGGCAAGAGAGTTCAAAGATATTTCACGTCAATTACAACATTCTCTAATTAGCTAATCAGGTCCAAACGTTTTGGTGTTTCTCCTAAGATTTATATGTTTTGTTTTGGTGTGTGGACATGTTACAAAACATACAACATTCTTAGTTTGAACCCTCTAAACAATGATGATATCCTAATGGTCCACCCAACCTTAATTTATTTAAATTAGGTTAGATCATTAATCGCAGTGATTATCCTAAAGACCTAAACTGTATAACCAAATGGAATAATATATCTCATCTAAGGAATGCTGGAAGTCAACTACAATCAAACCTAATTAACCACATTTTCCCCAAACTAAAGTACCATCCCCCCAAAGTGCAATTTCAAATGACTGTCTTATTTATTGTACTCTTACAACAAACATATCAAGTTATTTTGAGACAGGGGAAGGGATAATATATTTTACCTTGCAAAAAAAATTTATCCAGTTAGAATCCAAATTAACTGGATAGCTATTTTTAAAGCCTGTTTAAAAAAAATAAATCGAAGGAAAAGAAAAAAAAAATTTAGCAAGTCTTTTGTTCATTGGTTGACTGAATCGAGTTTGGATTTTGGAATAAAGCTCTTACTGCTTTACCCAGGAAACAACTGAGAGTTTGTACAGCAGTAAACAAGGAGTGAATTAAAGAACAGAATTTTTGCAGAAAAGAGGAAAAAGCAAGGGGAGAAAGAATTTGGACTCCAGATTAAATTTTTCATCACTTTTTAGCTAATTACATGAAAGAAGAGATATTGAGCATATATTGTACCACAAATGATCAACTCACATTTATAACAGAGAAGCAAATCTGTAAAAGAGAACAAAATAGATATTCCAAATTATACAACAAAATTTTATATTTTTTATTTAACATTTCCATTTTTCTGTAAAGAAGAGGAGAGGTCCAAGATTAAGATTTCCATTCTGCTCCACCATATTTATAAAATTGAGGAATTTTATTTTTTTTTTCTCAGTACCACTCCTCCCCTTCTTTTCACTTTCCTCAACCTCTGTCAACCCCCATTTATACACCATCACTCCTCCATAAACACACTTCACTAAAAAGAAACGCTTTTTTTTACACACAGTCACACACCAACCAATTTCTTTTTTGTTTTTGGGTCACATTCATATCATATCAAATGGGAAGAGGAAGAGTGGAGATGAGAAGGATAGAGAACAAGATCAACCGCCAAGTGACTTTCTCCAAGAGAAGAAATGGTCTGCTCAAGAAAGCTTACGAGCTTTCTGTTCTCTGTGATGCTGAGGTGGCCCTCATCATTTTTTCCAGTCGTGGAAAACTCTATGAATTCGGCAGTTCTGGGTATATATAATAAATCATCTCTTAGTTTACAAACAAAAAGGGTTCTTTTTTTTGTTCCTTCAAAGAATCCATCTTTATCTGAAGAACCCATGATAGATGCCTTCTTTTTTTCAAATGTGAAATTTTTGTAGAAAGAAAGGCATCTCATTTTGTTGCAATTCTGTGGTAGGAGGAGTTCTTTGCCTTTTTCCAGTACCCTTTTAGTTTTGGGGTTTTTTTTCTTAAAAAAAAAAAATCTGTTTTGAGTCTCTTTGATGATGAGTTCAGTTTGTGTTTTCGAGGTTTTTCTTGCTTTTTTTTTTCCCTTTGTTTTAGTGATTAAGTTCCAATGAGAGCTCGACACGTTTACTGTTCAGGGTTCTGTGACTCTGAGAAGAAGAGATAAGTGTACTAAGGAGTGTACTACTTATGAATGACTGACTAGGTTGTTGTGTTGGTTTCCACAGCAGGAACTTCCCCCTCCCAACCCTCTTGGACCCCTGTGCAAGATCTACTTCTAGGGTTTTTCCCCTCTTTTTGTTGTGTTCTTTTTTAGTTTTTACTCTCTTTCTTCTGTCTCCCTGTCTTTGAATGCTTCACCAGTTTTAGTGCAGTACCCATTAAGACATGGAGCTTTTCTTGGTCCAGTGGACTCAAAACTTTACCTTACTTTTTCATCCTTTTAGATCTTGAGGTTTCCATCTGATCAGTTTGTTGTTGTTGTTTTGCCTTTTTACCTTTTCTTACATCCAAGTCTTCAATCATTATGAGACCTTTGCATTGGAGTTCATTTTATAGATCATAAATTAATGATTCTCCTTTCCTTGAACCACAAAATTTATGGAGTTAAATTTTTGGCATATTTTGATATTGGTTTTGAGTTTAAAAATGGGGTTTTTATGTTTTTTTTTTTTCAAAAGAGTAATTAAAATTTTGTTCCTCCCATTCTTCCTTTGGTAGCCTGTTCAACGAGTAGTAGCATCTCTTCAAAGGTGATCTTAGCCCTTCTCAATTTCTTCTCTTTCTTGCATATTTTGGTGAATCTTTCTCTCTTTTTTTGGCTTATGGCTTTTCCTCATTTTTTTTCATTTAGTTTTCAGGCTGCCATTAATTGCTCTTCATTCCAGAATTTTACAGGTTGTTATGAGTTTAATATCTTGGAGAAGGGAAGGACTGAAATCTGAAGTCATTGATTATTCATTATTGCTTTGCTTCACTCATATTTGGTGAAAGTTTTTAGCTTTTTTACTGGAAACCTGGGGATGCTTTAGCTTAAAGAAACTCGTAGTTCTCTCCTGTGTCCAATATTTCCCTTTTTCATGTAACAAAACTTTTTCTCTGGATCTCTCTAGATTTTTTGGCCTCGAATTATAATTTTTCTTCCAGTTATAGTTCATGTCTGCCTTGAGTCTCTTTTCCCAAGAGAAACCCAAATTGAAAACGTTATCCTGCAAAAAGATGCTCTCAGTAATTTCCAAATAATTGAGATCCCCCCTTTGTGCTTTGGTCACGGAAGCATTGTCCCAAATTAAGTAACCTATTGTACAGTTTGCAAAAGTATCTATTGTCCCTCCCTCTTTCCTTAGAGGTGTTTAATGTCCAGTTTCCAAGTATCATATACCAAAATTGTTTAAGTTTTCAAGAATGTCATTAGAGCAAATGTGTGTAAGTCAATTTAGAGCTTAATGTTTGAAGTCCCTTGTTTTTTCTTTATTATTATTTTTTTAAAAAAAGAGTAATTTGGGATAAGAATGTGACTTTGGGGATAGCATTGTAATATGAATCAAACAGAAAAGAAGTATTAGCAGGGACCAGGAGTGCTTCTTGGACCTTGGTTTTATAACAAGTCCAAAGGGTACTTGCTCAAACACACATGAGTAGAAATTGTAACTGTTTCATTGACATCTGAGATGATTTTTTTTTTTTTTTTTTTTTGGACAGAAAGTTTTTCTCCATCTTTTTCCTTTTCATATCTGATTCATGCCCATATTTAATCTTTATCATCTTCTTTCAATGTTGTTATAGCTCAATCGAATGCATCATCCATTGTTTTACTCGAATTTCCATGAGCATAATTTTGCTACTTAGATGAGAAGTCTTCTCTTATACTAGTAATTTTAAGGCTGTATTTTTTGTTTGCTTTATTTTGGGCGTAAAGGAAAGGATTAAATTGAAGTAAAGTTTGTTCTCTGGAGATACCTTATTCACCAAAGGGTATTGCCTCAAAGAAGTTTTGGCATTTCATGTTTACTCCGGGCATGTATGTATATATATATATTAGCCAAAGACTGGCATGCTTTCCATCTTCCAAATTGAGTAAAATTAAACATTTCCCACTGTACAAAGAGTATAAATTGGGATTAAAAATATATATATATATATATATATATCTTTGGTGATGATGATTCTTCTTCATCGAATTGTCCTAAGTATGTCATGCATTAATAAATTATAAGGTTTATCGTCCCCGGGTTAAATTTATGCTTTGTAGGATGGAGTTTAAATTGATGAGATATGATTATTAAGGGACCTGAAAATAAAATGTTACATATTATATGCTTGTTGTTCCTTTCATTAAACCATAACAATAACAATGATTTGTTTTGATCATAACTTTGCAGGATAACAAAAACCATTGAGCGTTATGAACGCAGCACCTATAATCCCGAGGAAAATAACGTTGAGAGGGTATGTTTTTATTTTGTCACAGTCCATTAAACCATAACGGGACAGGGCGGGCTATCACTGCTTTATGATTTGTTCATTGTTGGATCTTAAAAATGTTTCCTTAAACGTAGTTTTTGTGAGAATATATTAGGATTATCTTTTCATAATATTTTGTTGGCAGAGTTGGTATCACGAGGTCTCAAAATTGAGGGCTAAGTACGAATCACTTCAACGCACTCAAAGGTGAATTTCATTCCTCATCATCTTAGTTTTTCAGCTATAATCTTAGTTTGTCAGAGTTGAAAATGGATTGAAATGTTTAAGGTATTTTTTTACTGGATACAAATTGTAGTGTATATATTCTGAATTGGATTTTTGTTGATGTGTTTCAAGGCAATTGCTTGGAGAAGATCTCGGTCCTTTGAGTTTGAAAGAGTTGCAGAATCTTGAAAAGCAGCTTGAGGGAGCTCTTACGCAGACCAGGGAAAGGAAGGTATATATGTCTCATACAGTCCTACTAAAAAATTTAAAGGAGATACTAACACCATTCTTCTTTCCAAATATTGTTAATTTCAGAATCACATACTGATGGAACAGATGGAAGAGCTCCGAGAAAAGGTGTGAAATGCACTACTACTTGTCTAGAAGTAATTGAGTTTCATATGAAACCTTAAAATCTTGTTTGCCGTCGAATAATAATAATAATAATATGTGAATTTGGTTGTTTTTGATGGTCAGGAACGCCAACTTGGGGACATGAACAAACAGCTTAAGATGAAGGTTTCCCTTGAAATGACAGCGGTACACAATTCATACTCATTCAACTCTACGGATATACATATCTCAGAAGCAAACCAATATTGAATATGTCAGTTAAACCCATTTTGGAAGATTTTCAATATTTTTTGCAGTTTGAGGCTGAGCAAAAAGCACTGATGATAGCCCTGCCTTGCCCTTGGAATACCAATGGACCAACAGGAAACCACATCTTTCCTGTTCAGATTTCTCATCAACCCAATGCAATTGAATGCCAACCTGAACCTATACTACAGATGGGGTACCCTACCATTATCTCTTACTAAACACTGTCTCCATTTATTATTATTTGTCTTCCTATCTGAAGAATATTTTTACTCTTCAATTTGTTCATGCAACTTTTAGATCAATATTCTTATCAGGACTTGATGACTTCAAAAGTACATTTGCATATTTAACAGACCTAGCTAGATATACATATATATAGCTGTCTAGGTGGTATAGTCTTTTGACTAGAGGTCTATCTGATGTCATAAGTTAGAAGTCTGCAGCCTTGAATAATTCCCATTCTCCCAAGTTGTAATGACCTTGATGTTTTACCATTTACTTGTTAATCAACTAGGACACAAACACTTCTCTAAGGTAGCAATATGTAATAGCTTTCTTTTGGGTTGGGTAAAAGAGGTTTAGACCCCTTCCTTAGCCAAAATCAACTGAAAGAAAGTTGGATGGGTTTTTCTTTTTCAACCATTCATGAAGCTGAAATGGTTGCCTTCAAGATTTGAATGACTTGAATCACTTGGTAAATCGAATGGATCATAAACTAACCCGATACAATATACTCCCTACGTCCCAAAATTATTGTCCAGTTTGAATTTTCACTTTTAATACGATTTGAACCAAAAAATTAAAACTCAAATTGGACAATAATTATGGGACAGAGGGAGTATAACACCTTGTATTTTTTTTTTTATTTTTTTTTTAACCTTTGTAGCTTAATTTATTCTATAACTAACTTGTAACAAGTGGATTCATTTATTTATTTATTTATTTATTTATTTTTTGGAGATAGGTACCATAACTATAATCCAGGAGAAGGGCCATCTTCAACTCCAAGGAGCTTGGCAATTGAGAGCAGCATTATTCAGGGGTGGGCTATTTGATGATCAACTATACTACTATTATAGCTGATTTCCACCCTCGTTTTTAAGTACATATTATATCATATATATATATATGCTGATGAGATTCCTAAGTACGTACGTAGTAGTCGAAGCTTTTGGAATTTTGTGCACGACAACAAAAAAAAAAGTAGTACTTACTGATGAAATGTTATTTTTGGTGGTCTTCCTCTCACATTGAAACCTACGGATTACTAAATTTTATCTTCTGATGATAATGCCAAAAATGAAGACTTATGTTCTCGTCTATTTATTTGCTTTTTGCTGCAACTATTTAATAAATCGTAGATCTTATTATGTAGAATCTAGCTAGCTATATTTAAAGTTTATACTATTTACTTGGACATAGATCATAATTTGCATCCTTTTAGATTCGTTGTTGTATTTATAATGCGTTAATTACTAGATTAGCACAGAAGGGGGATATATGTAATGAAGAAAATCACTATAGTGATAGTTCATCAATGGGAAGTGTTTCATGTTACAATAATAATCATATTATTTTTTTTTTCCATGGGAACAACCCCATCACTTGCAGCTGGCTGGGGAAGTGTTTTTTGTTCCTTCTATCCTAAAATATTTGTACATAATAAAAAAAATCAGACAATCATTTTAAAATAAATTGAATATTATGATATATGAACACGAGATCGAAACTGGCAGTTTGTCACCAGTGATATTCAGACCCACAAGCTGCCAGAGTTGGAGAATTGAAATACGCAGATGAAATCAATTAAGATTAAAATTATAATTTATTGCACTACAAATAACACGATTTTTTTGGGGCGACAACGATAATAAGAAAAATAAAAATATTGCCCAACTCATGTAAAGGTTTTTTTTTTTTTTTTTCATTTTGTTATGGTAGTTTAGAAAAAGAAAAAAAAATAAAGAAGAAGAGGACGAAGAAGAAAATAATTCCTGTGAAATCGAAATGCGCAGAATAAAAAAATTCAATAAAAAAGGAAATGTGCGCTTCCAATATTTCGATCAACTGGAGACATACTGATGATTAAATTTATGTAAGGCTATTGATATTATATTTATGTGATACTTTTCAATATTTAACACGTATTTTTATATTTATAAGATATCAGCAATTGGATCAAATCAAATTGTGAGTCGACTTAAATAAAAAAAAATAAAAAAGAATGGATTCGTATCAAATCAGTCATGGGTACGATGATAGTAATGTGAAAAGGGAACTGACCACTGAATCGATCCATATAATCAATGAATTGGCCGCTAAACATTTTTGGCCTCGATTTTTTATCTTCACCTCTTTACATTTTTAGGATAATCAAACTAAATTGTAGCAACATAATTTTTCATTTTTAAGGACGAAACAGCTAGTAAAATCTTATTTGAGGGCCCCTAAAATGAATTAAGCCAAAAGAAAATCCAGTTGGAATAAAGTGGGTGCGATATTTATATCGACAAATTATGAGGCTGCTATGTGACAATACATATGGCACAAACTAATATTCCACTTAAAATTTAATCATTTCAAGTTCAGTGAAATTCTAAATAACTAACACTCACTTTGCCATAAAATGGTTGTCTGGTTGGGTTTTCACTTTTAATACAACTTAAACTAGAAATAAAAATCTAAATAATAATAATTATTTCGGGACAGATGAAATAGTAACTATATATATGTGTGTGTGCACGCGCGTCTGTGTATACTACGATTTTTTCACTTCGTCTATCTTTATTTAGGGGTTTGTTCCCCCGTGTATATTAATAAGGATAATGAGGTGGGTTTTAACATTGGCTAGCAGCTGCAGCTTCCCGGCGAGGAGGAAAATGCCGGAGCTGATTCGCCCGGCCAGGCCAACACCAAGCAAAATTAAATTTTTATCCAACATTAATTGACAATCAAGGGGGTCTACGACTTCAGATTTTGGTATTCAGTTTTTATAAAGAAGAGAAAATAACGGTGTTTTTTTAGCATGACTAAGAAAGAAGAAGAGGATCCTGTCATGTTTTCAAAAAAAGAAAAAAAAAAGAAGAGGATCCCGTCAAAATAGTCAAAGCGGCTCTAGCTGAGGCATTAGTGTCTTACTATCCGTTTGCTGGGCGTATGAGACAGGACATGGAAAAAATAGGCGGCACCGAGGAGGGATTGATGTCTATTGGGGCGGAGACAAACATGTCATTCCCGAGCTTTGACGAGCTATTTTATGATGTTCCTGGCTCTAGTGAAATTCTCCATTCCCCTTTACTTTTGATACACGTCATTTATATTTTTTTCGTCCCGAAATAATTGTGTCTTACATATGCTTGTATGAAAAACTTGGCGATCAAAAGCAAAATCACCAATATTTCTGGTAATGAGAAATTAAATTAAAAAAATACTATATCCTCATAAAATTAACTAGATGTTAAACCCGTCCGTTGGACGGGACAACAATATTCAAATAGAAATAATGAAATAATAAAAAAGAATATTGTTGAAATGTATATTGTAAATGTTAAAAAGTATGTTAGAATGAAAAGTTATTAAGAAATTATTTTGAGAATACCATCATAAAAACAAACCAAAAAAAAAGCCTTACAGATTACTTTAACTTCAAATAAAAAAATATTTGGTTATATATACATATAAAAAAAAAGTGCAATTAAAAATTAACAGAAAAAGATGAAGATGATACGGATCAATACCATGTCCATCTCCCGTAAATCAGCCTCCTATTCCAGAATATTTTAATAAATAAAATAAGCACAAATACAAAGAATAAACTAAAATAACCAATTTATTAGCTAATAAAGGTTTATAAACATCATGTAAGTAAAATATTTGGATGGTTTAAAGTAAATTTATTCTTAGAATCTTTATGTTGGGTTGCTCTTCCACAATTTCTGCTTTTAAATGTGCTATTATAATCAAGCCTTTGCTCCCTCCTTTCCCTATATAATTTCAAAATTGTTTCTCTCTTTTTTTTATGACAAATGATCAATCACAATAACTCATATGTATAAGAAACATGAAAAAGTAATAAAATTAAATATTTACTTACTGTAACGTACATTTTAAAATAATTATAACTAAATTATTTTCTCATATATTTATTTATTTTAAATATTTTGCACTCTCTAATCAATATTCTGTTTGGTCTTAGTTTCACCCATACGTTTTTAGAGATTTACAATGTAGAATTTAGTAGTATATGTATCAAATTTTTTGCTCTCTTTATAATATCACTCAATTGTATCTTTCTTCATATATTCTTTTTTACATAACTTAAAGTGATTCTTATCGTATTGTATTTTAATTATTTTACATGTTCATTTATTTATTTTAGTTGTCTTGTATTTTCTACTTATAATTATGTGTTTTGCCAAAACATGATCCGTTATTTTCGCTTAGTGATGGCACATGATCATCTGTGCCGCTATTCTATTACATTCAATAATTTGGCACAATTTAGTTGTTTCCGTCAATATTTATACCATTCATTATCACTTTTGATGTTATATTTAGGACTAAGGGTTCACTTATTTTGGGTTAGGGTCTACTTATTTTAATTTTCATTTATAAATATTCACTAAAAGTGGTAAAAATTCATTGAAATTATAACATTATATAATACAAAAAATAAAATAGCCATATAAAAATTATCTACAATGAATATGTTTGTTTATGGTATATATATATATGTATTAACACAAAATATATAGTCAATAAGAAATAATTAGATTATTTGACAGAGAGTATAGCAAGAAAGTGAGAATTTAGTCCCGTTAATGACATCATTCAACTATTTTTTTTTCACCATTCATTCTTTTTCAAGTTATTTAAAATGATTCCTAACCTTATGGTATTTTAATTTTTTTACCCATTTATATATCTTATTTTTCAGAAACTTCCTATTTAAAATTTAATGGTAGATGTATCTTCTCTTTTTTTCCTCTTTAAATAATGACATTTGACAGTGGTTTTTCTCCATTTAGTATTTTTTCAAATAATTTAAATTGATCCTCAATTAATTGTGTTTTAGTTATTTTATTATTTTATTCAATTATTTCAATTAGAATAAATTTATTTTGTGAAACTATCACCCGTTTTCTCGTGATACCATTAAACTAATTTTTTCACCATTTGTTCTTTCTCAAGTTGATTAAAGGAATTTTTAAGTTATTATATTTTAGTTATTTTACACATTTATTCATTTATTTTGACTTCACACGTTTTTTTAAATTTTCTATTTTACAGCTTAATGGATAGATGTATCATTTTTTCATGTAATAATAATATCACTCAACTATATTTTATTCTATTTAGACTTTCTCATATAAGTTAATGTGATTCTCAATGTAGTGTGTTTCATTTTTTACCTATTTTATTCATTTATTTTAGTTTCACTTGTTTTAAAAAATTTTCTATTTATGAACATAAATTGGGGGTATATTCTTTTCCTTAATAATACCATGCAGCCTTTTTTTTTTTCCTCATTTAATCCTTCTTACAATATTTTTACTAATTGTAGATTTTTTTTTTTTTGTAAAAGATTAATTCTCAAAAGAAATGTGGTGCATAGAGATTTGAAGTTTGTTGAGATTTTTTTGGTTAGTAGTTAGTAATTCTTTTTTTTACCCATTTTATTCATTTATTTTAGTTTCAGTCGTTTTAAAAAATTTTCTATTTAAGAACATAAATTGGGGGTATATTTTTTTTTCCTTAATAATACCATGCAACCTTTTTTTTCATTTAATCCTTCTTACAATATTTTTACTAATTATAGATTTTTTGGTAAAAGATTAATGCTCAAAAGAAATGTGGTGTATAGAGATTTGAAGTTTGTTGAGATTTTTTGGTTAGTACTTAGTAATTTTATTTTATTTTAAATTTGAAATTTCTCTAAATTTGCCACATAGGATTTAATCCTATGTAGTATGAATGTATAACTAAGGCATTCTTTCTCTGAACTTTGCCTTAGTCAATACTAGATGCTTGTCCCGGACAGATATCCGGGCGGCCCCCTCTAGTTTAATTTTTTTGTTAATATATAACTAAATTCATGATTTCAATCAAGTAAAATAAGTCTCTATATATTTGCAAGAAAATACTAAATGAATTCTCTATTGTGTACATGAACACCATGAATCAACACAGCAAGGTACTTCATTTCCGTCTTCATCTTTTGAAGACTGCATCAGTGATTTTCGTTATAGTTTCTCCCGGTTTTGTGAATAACAATCCTTCATCTTTGTTCGGGCCAATTGAAACTCAGTTTCAGCATGACTATGATAATTGCTTAGTGAAGCAACTTGCATAAAGAAGAAGAGAGTATCCATTAGATAATGACCACAAAAAAAAATAAAAAAATACTATCTATGTTGTGCAAAGTTGCGACTTTATAAAGTAACCTTGTGTTCTTTTGAGCATCAAGCCCAAGGTTAACACCATGCGTTTATCGTAATAAATAAATAAGAAAGAAAACTGAATAAACAAAGTATAATGCTCTAACAATTTTGTCCAACAAAACACCCTCTAGTTCAAGTATACATCATTTGTTTTCCTCACACAATTTCCTTCTGTCCTTTAACAGGAATCACCATGGAAAATATTTGATCATGTCATCATACCATATATGCTCATTCACTTTCTGAAGATTACTTTTCACCAAGACTTAATTGACATTGTATCCCTCTACATTAATATATCATGGCCAGAAAAAAATTATTACCTCAACTGGAAAGAGTTTTTATAAGAGCATATATTCAAAAAACAGGAACATGATTGGCGGGATGCAGATTTCAAATTACTTACCGAGCATAACTGGGTGCATTGGTTAAAAAATTGCCTAGAAAAAGGAGTAGAGAGATCTATTTTTTTTTTTTTTTGTAAAGCAAAATATGGAGATCGGATTTACAAAATCCGAACTACTAATTAAATTAGTAAATCGGATTTTGAAAATCCGACCTAATAAAATAATATATTTTTTTCCGAAAAATACATGTGAAAAATAATATATTTTTTGTGGTCAAATAATGAACAGTCCAAGGTCGGATTTTGATTTTCAAAATCCGACCTTTTTTATTAAAGGGCGGGAAAATTTGATAATTTGAAAATTTATTTGAAAATTTAAAAATTTGAAAATAAGTGAACAGTAAAATCGGATTTTGAAAATCCGAACTTCTTTTTATTAAAAAAAATATTTAAGTGTAGAAAAAATTGAAAATTTTTCCAAGTTTTGATAGGAATTCACATTAAATTGACCTATCCACTTTCAAAAAAATAAAAAAAAAATGTATTAGATATGGTAATAATAAAATCTTATATTATTAATAATAAGGAATTTGCATTAAAATTGATGAATAAAATATATTACTAATGTTGTGTAGTACTATTAAAACTGTTAGGAATTTATATTAAATTAATTCATTATAATTCATCTGTACTAGTGTTATGTACTATTTATACGTACTAATGTTATATAGTACATTAATACTATTACTCACTACATATCGTTGGTACTAGTGTTACTTATTACTGTTAAATCTATTAGTCATTAGATATTATCTAGATTAGTGTTACATAGTATCATTAATACTACTACGACATAAATATCACATATATACTAGTCTTATTTATTATTATTAACACTGTTACACATCATATATCACATGTACTAGTAATACAAATTATCATTAACACTGTTACACATTACTACCATTAACATTGTTACCTATTACATATTATTGTTACTATTGATACACCTCATTTGAACTAGTATGACATAATACTATTAATACTGTTATACATTAGATATCACTTGTACTACTGATACATATTATTATTAGTACTGTTTTAGATTATTATTATTAATATTTTTATCTATTAATAATAATAGATAACACACGTACTAATGATACATTGTATTAGTGTTAGAAAATATTGTTAACTCTATTATTCAGTACAAAATACACGTACTAATGCTAAAAATACCACATACATACTAATGGTAACATTGATACATCTATTTTTGCGGATTATATTGACACAATATCAGATTTGAAATATGAATTTTCAGTTAAAGCGAATTTATAAAGAAAATCGGATTCTACAAATCCGAATTTTGATAAAATCGGATTTCACAAATCCGAATTTGCTAATACAAACAGATTCCACAAATCCGATTTTAGAAAAATATCGGATTTCCAAAATCCGATGTAAAGAAAAATCCGGAATTTTGAAATCCGATTTTTGATTTAGGTCGGATTTTGTAAATCCGACCTAAATCAAAAATCGGATTTCAGAATTTCGAATTTTCCCTAAAATCGGATTTGTTGAATCCGTTTTAATCAACAAATTTGGATTTTTAATATCCGAGTTACGTTGAAAGTCGGATTTCTAAACTTCGATTTTATTTTATTATGTGAGATTTTGGAAATTTAAAATTTTTTCTTCTATCACCGGGTTCCTAATGTTTCTTGTATTGGTATGAGTATTGCAAGAATTATAAATTTGAGATATCATTATCAGTTTTACTTTTAAAATCCAGTCTATTTTTTTTAAAAAAAATTATGTTTAATGTCGGATTTAGAAAATCTGAACTTAGTCAAAACTAAACTAATTATTGTGTTTTATATTTATATGGATGAAAAATAGTTTTTATTATTATTGTGATATATTTTGACTAGTTTGAAAATTAGTTTATCCTTTATTTATAAAAAAAAAAATCTTGGTGGAAGTCCGACCTTGTTTTTTTTAAAAATAATTTGAAGGGCGGGAAAATTTGAAAATATAAAAATTTAATTGAAAATTTGAAAATATGAAAAAAAGTAAACAGTAAAATCGGATTTTGAAAATCCGAACTTGGTCAAAATTTTATTTTTGGGAAAAAAAAACTTAATTTTTTGGATATTATTTTTTTATTTATGAAGATCGGATTTTAGAAATCCTATTTTCTTTAAATCTTAATTAAGTTAATTAATTTTTGTTATTAACATAAAGTCGGATTTGTGAAATCCGATTTTAAGGCAAGGTCGGATTTTAAAAATCCGATCTCGGTATTTTTCTCTTCTTCAAAATTTGACCTATATTTCTCTCTACTGCTTTTCTTGAACCATTTTTTAACTCAAAAATTCGAGCATAACTTGACATAGATTTTGCGGCATTGTTGGGGCTTGCTAAATTTTTCGGCCCTCTTTCTTTATTACGTTCGTCGAGAGTGATGGAATCACGATGGCTACTTTTTACCTATTGTTTCCCTACAAAATATATAATAACCCATATCAATAATTGATATGCAAATTGGGTCTAATAAAGATAGTAAGTAAAAGAAAAATGAAGTGTATGAGGAATCGTGGTGACAAACTCTCCAGGCTTGAGCTTATAATACTGAATAGTGGTTTTACTAACTGCATCAAAACCTACCATCAGAATCCACATATATTTCTTGGAAAAAAGCCGACTGAATAGCTTTGTGAACGTCAACCCCATTATACTTTCTTATGAATGAACCCTGCACAATAAGAATACATTTCACAAATAAAAAACCTCCAATAGTCATAGTTTATACTGATGATCATGAGCTTACACAAATTAATATTGAGTTAGAGAAACTTCCACATATGATAATAGGTCTACCAATGCTAATGCTCAAGTGAATTCGTAAAGGATGATGTATGATCAAAATGTAAAATATGACATCAATTATCCTACATGAACACAAAAGTATGTATAATCAAGCACTAACCTAGAAACCAAAAGCAGGCATCATGTATAGAAACCCTTGGAGGATAAAAATCCAATCTTCATTTAAAATCAATGCAGAATGCCCTTTAGATGTCCTCAGTTTTGTTCCCAATACAACTCGTAGAATCCTTCATTAATAATAAAGAATTAATCACTTATTCAAAAACTGAAATAGATAATCTGGTGCAAAAAGTTAGTCAGAGATTATAACTTACCATTTACCCGTAGACTTCTCAAAGACATGTTCTGACTATCGCTTCGTATCGACCTGCCAGATGAGAAAGGAAATAAAATTACATCATTACTACTATTATAACGGCAAAATAATTGATACCCAATTAATACATTTCTCCAAACATTTGGATGAGCAACTGAAATCAAATAGTCAAATGAATTATCAAGATTATAATTGTGTAGACAGAAGTTAAAAAAAAAGACCTTGCTTCAATGAAAAAGGAAAAAAAATAAAAAATAGAGATAAAACCAAAATACTGAGATATCCAATGGTGAAAATTAACTCCTTGAATGACTTCACCATGATGACATCTACATATCAAATTAATCTCACCCGAAAAAAAAACAACTAAAATTCCTTTTCTGGGCTACAAATATTGGCAATAACACACACAAAAAGAATTGGATTATAAAACTATCAAACGAATGACGAATTTATTTTCAAGGAAGAGAAAGAAGTTGCACAGAAAATGGGCAAAGGAAGACTTACAGAGCTAAGGTCCACGGATGCATTTATTCAAACACTTGACATGCAGTTAAACAGGCTTGCACGACTGAACAGAATCAAGTGGGACTAAGCTATTTTTAATCAAACAAAATTCATTCTAATCATACAGAATTCAAATAAGAATGCCTTAAATACAGAAACTTAACATAATCAAAGGGCAGTAAGCCATTTCTAATCAAACAGAGAGGCAGAATATATTCCATAAATAAGTATACCTTCGACAAAATTTATGCGGGATGATGACGCCGCCTAATGAATCATGATCAACAAAGCCGTACTTTGAAGAAACCGCCTTGACCGCCAACACAGACTGACTCTCGATTAAAATTAGTAGATTTTGTCCAAGAATCACACTCATTTCAGAATCTCTCTATTCATTTGTATTTTTCCTAAGAGAAATACAACTATAGTAGCCAATTTTCAGTATAAAAGAAACAAAAATAATTCAAAGGGTATTGAATTATGACGATGAGGAGGATTTTGATTCAAGATTGTTGAATTTGATGTATAACCGATGGAATTCCGAGCATCGGCAGCGTCGCAATCAGAACGTTAATGGTGGCTGTAGTTCTGATCGTAAAAAAAAAAGAATAAGAACAAAAAAACTTACCAAAATTCTCCAGTAGATGCTACTTTATGCTGGGATTTATCGAATTCGGATTCGGCGATTAGGAATCCACCGCCAATTCTAATATTGTTGTTTGACTTTTCTGGGATAAAAACTTCTTCCACCGACGGTGCCCTCTTCTTCTCCACCACCATCCCATTAGCAAAACCTATGTGTTTTTTCATTATCTCGTTAATTTGATGTATAAAATGATATTTAATTTTTCAAAATTGGGAGAATTCATTAGCAGAATCTTGTTAATTGAGAAAGAGGATAATGGAGAAGATAATTGGTGATATATCTTTTTTAAAATTTTATTTTATTAACTAATGGAGAAGATAATGGGAGACTGATTGTTGAGACGAGTTGTTGGAGAGAAAATTAGGGACCCTTATCCCGAATTTCCTATTTTTTTATTTTTTTTATTTTTTTACTTTTTATTATATTTTTTTTTATTTATGTATTTTCCTGCAAAAATATGAATCCACGTGTCTTATTTTCCTTGCTTCGGATTTGTACTGTAAACGTCTCTAAACGTTTAGAGGAAAATTTTTCATTCCGGTGCTGACACGTGTCCTCAATGTTTGTTACTTTAACTAAGTACTAGATGCTTGTCCCGGGCGAATGCCCGGGATGTCGTCTGTATTTTTAAATTGATTAAATAAAAAATACGAATCATTTTTAAAAGAATTAAAAAAATAATTAGAAGAATAATAAATCGATTGAAAGGACAGAAAATAAGTTATAACACATAAATCTATGCCCATTTTTACAACATTTAATTTATAACAGTTAACTTATGCCCGAGTTTACATAAATCATAAACCAATATCTACAACAGAAGAATAAAAAAAAATCATCCTTTAAAAATCAAATTTCTTTCATGACAGCTTATTTTTTCTCTGTTGTAGAAAGCGATGGATTAATAATTGATGTCAGATTTTAAGTAATTAATTTAAAGGCCCGGGTGTGATAGAGGAATAGAATGGAAAAGATTCTTTGAAATTGGAGATTGGGAAGACATTACTGGTGTTTCACTTGATTTAAGAGGATTTCCTTACATTTGATTTTATCAACTAAATATTGTTGTTTTAAGGGATTAGTATATACCTATAATTAAGATATTTTTATGTAGTTATAATTAAGGAATTTATGTATTTATTTATTTAATCTTTTTTTTCTGATTAGTTAGAGTGCCACGTGTCAAAAATGATTTTGTACTGAAAATGGCTTTGGGCGGGAAAATTTTCCATTGTGGTGCTAACACATGTTCTTTTTGTTTGCTGCTTTAATTAAGTGCTATAGATATAGATATAGATAGATAGATTTGTCCCAGCTGCAAAAAATAGTAATACATGTGGTATCTATGAAAATGCAAATAACCACCACTTTAGAATAACATGTATTTTTATATGGTACAATATATCAGTCTCCTTTTCATTGGATATTTCTACTAATTGTATTGTATCATTAATTTTTCATCATTCCCATTCCTACATCCATGAATATTTGTGCTACGATATGTAAACAAAAGGCATACAGTGAACAAGTCAATAACATGTATGTAACGTTCAATCGGAATTGAATTGAATTTGAAGATGTAGTCTATGGGTATGGATTATTATTTGACTTCTGTATATAACTGAAACAGCGAAAAATAAATTGACTTTGACCAACTGTCGTTGACTTATACGATGTGTTGCTCAGGTGACCCTCGCCGGTTTCCTCTTCGCCCTCCGCCTCAATCACACCATGTCCGACGGCGCCGGCGTCGCCCAATTTCAACAGGCCGTCGCTGAAATTGGCCGGGAAGCCGTCCGCCCCGTCCATAGCTCCGGTGTGGAAGAGAATTCTCTTGAAGGCAAGAGACCCACCGAGAATACGACGCTTCCGCCGCCGTTTCAAGGACAAAAGGCCAAAATCCGTTCATGGCAGCCTGCGAATTGGTCAGTAGATCTTTCTTCTTCGGGCCCGCTGATATCTCCGGCGTACGGTCATCGCTTCCGATCAACCTCCGCCTCAACTGCTCCAATTTCGATGCCCTCACCGCCTGCCTTTGGCGATGCCGCACTCGTGCTTGGGTGAACAATTTAAATCTATTGTACGTACTAGGAATTTGTGGGACTGGAGAAGGCTTGGATTGGCCTCTATCCATTTTCCTTTTTTGAATTCCATAGGAGATGCCATGTGAAGATGGGTTGAAATTCTATAGTTAGAATTATTAAATGTCCTCTTTCCTTGTCTTTTTAGCTGCTTCATTTCGAGTTCTAACATATACCAACAACTTGATTATACATTGGAGCAGAGAGATTTAGGTAATTCATGCATGTGTGGTTGTTGATGTTGCAGAACAGAGATGATGGAGATGGAGGAATTGAGTGATGAAATTGTTGCACCCACAGAGGTGATTAATCTGCTTGCTAGTAGCGGGGCAACTACTTCCATCGGATGCTATTGCTATTGCGTCAGTGTTGGATTAGGGAAATGTTCCGTTGGGAAGCAGGGCATACCATTCTCACCTAGTGTGGATAGCTAGAGCTGATTCATTTCGGGTACTCAGCTATCCGGCTTCAGTCAGGGGAAATGAAATCCCTGAGAAAATAGGCCAACTCGAGAATTAACTTGGAGACATTTGTACCATGTGGAGTACTTGGTATTATCAGGCTCCCTGAATCGCCGTCTGGCAAAGTTTTAGATATCTCTTGGAATTTACAGCAAACAGTTCTTTGACAACTTCTCCCAGAAGAGGATTCAGATTGTAGGTGTAGGCCTGTAGGGTACCAATTTTTGGCCAATTTACGGGGTCAAGTCTCAAGGGAGATGTGTTTTTCCCGGAAATTGGACCATTTTTTTATTGACAACTCCGATCACTCAGGATCCTCTTCATTGGGGAGATTCTCTGTCCCCTGTAAAATCCAGTTTCCTTTCAATCCTCGTAAAGTTGTCCATGTCTAATTGTCGCCTTTCCATGGAATATGGATCAAATTTCCAGTCATTCGGAAACTACTCAACAGGGTGCTCCACCCTAGTAATTTTACTTATTCATTTTCAGTGCAATTGTTTTGCGTTTCTGAATTATTTATTTGTTCCTCTTATGAATGGATGGGTATGTAATTATGTTTTGCTACCCCCACCCGTGATATAATCTTGAAAATTTAGTTATGGTAGTACTATAACAATATCATTCGTGTTTAAAAATGAAAAATCACTTTGGTAATTACAAGCTGTTCGGTCAAGGGTAAAGAATTTGTTCTCTTACAAGTAAATTTTGAATTCGATTATGTGCTACACAAATAACTGTGACCCACGTCAAATAAAAATCAGTCTAACTGTGATATGTGTAGTACTGTGGTACTAGAATGGTTCTGGGATGAATGAAGTGACTACTCTAACATAAACCAATTTAATTGAATAGTTGTTTGTCCTTAAAAAAAAAAAACGATTATTACTACAATAATTAATTTTGGAATAAGAGATAGTATCCAAGTTAACTTCATATTGAAACCAATTCACCTCAATGATATTTTTTTTCCATCCTAAACTCTGAAAATTGGGCACCTTCCTCTCCACTCACAACTCAATCATTTCAATCCCAATTCGGAAAATGTCGTTTTCTTATGAGAGCTAAGCCCAGTATTCGAAAACATTACTCCAACTTAACAAACTACCAAAATTTCTCAATCCCGAATCTCAATATCTCAGCAAAAGCAACTTTTTCTTTCTCCCATATTCCCAATGTTCCATTACGTGGTCTTCATTGTCTGTATCCACCTGATTCCTTTATAATTGGAGCTTTACATCCCCCCAAACAAATGATTCAGACAAACTTCTCCTTCTTCTTCTTAATACCATTACATTGGTTAGCCAAGAAAACAGGGCAGAAAATATTTCATATCAAGTTTTTGGTCACAGAGTTCTTTTCCCTTTTTTCTCCCCGGAAAGAATGACTACGGAGTTGGAGAAGCAAGATATTCTCAGTCCGGCGGCTGAAATCGATGTTGAGCAGGCCGCTTCCGCTGCAAGATCATCGCTTGATGAGTTTATCAAGATAAGTGAAGGTATGATATAATTCACTTCTTTGAAAAAATTGTTTAATTTGCCTATTACAATTACAAATACAAATTGTATGTTAAAGGGTACATTCTTAAGGTCAATCAAGTCGCAATTTGGTCTTTGTATGCCAAAATTTGAAAGGAAAAAGAAATTGTTTTAAAATAGTGTTGTTAGATCATAGATGTTTCCACAAAATGGTAGTAGCACACATCTTTATGAGGCCTATTCTATGTCGGGTTAATTACTAAAAGAAATGGTCTTTTATTCATGTCAACTTTCATTTATCGAGTAAAAGAGTTGCTGCCGTGTCACAAAAGATCATCTTTTTACCCTAAATAAGATCGAAATGGATACAAAAGATTGTTGTTGGACCATTGGAATTAACAATTTACAGAAAAACAGAGAAAAAATATTTTAAGCAAAAACAGGGGAAGAAAAAATGGAACCGTTCATTATATAGACGAATTAGACGGACAGTAATACTAATGGCAGAAATTTGATCTATGAAAATGAAAGAAAAGGGTGGGCCCCTGATTTTTCCGGCAATTAAGGATTCCATGAATCTAAAACTAGAGTATATGTGTGGAAGACTTTGCAGGCATTCAAAACTGTATGCTGATATCCCTAATAATACACAATCTGAATATCGTATATCATTGAATGTAAACGTACTATTTTATTTGGGATTTTCTTGCTTCTTCTGTTGCCATCATGGATCGATCTGACGATAAGACCAAAATGGGATGTTGTTTCCCAGTTCGACTTGATCGGTCCATGAGGCGCAGCTTCGGATCTAACCGGAACAACTCCTCTGACAAATTGGGTAAAAAAATAAAAATTCCATTTTCGGGTTTTTTTTAGTTTCATCATTATGGATTGATATTGATTTTAGAGAAAAAATTTTGATGGGTTTTCTTTTTCAACGATTATGATGATATAGGGTCACCGAAATCAGGCGGTACACCGAGATCAAGAAAGAACAAGGAACCGGCAAAGGTTCCTGGACTGGTGGTTTGCTTTGGGGAACTTCTGATTGATTTCGTGCCTACTGCTTCTGGAGTGTCACTCGCTGAGGCACCTGGATTCAAGAAAGCGCCCGGGGGAGCGCCTGCGAATGTTGCTGTTGGAATTGCAAGACTTGGTGGAAATGCTGCTTTCATTGGAAAGGTTTTGTATATATGTGTTTCCCCTATTTGATTGTGATTTGTGATTGCCAATTTGACCAACGAATTTTCCTTGATCTTCTTTTACCTAGTCTACGTTAATGTTTCAGGTTGGTCAGGATGAATTCGGGTATATGTTGGCCGATATACTGAAGCAAAACAATGTTGACAATTCCGGCATGAGATTTGATCCAAATGCGAGAACTGCATTGGCTTTTGTAACCTTAAGGGCTGATGGAGAACGTGAGTTTATGTTCTTCCGCAATCCTAGTGCTGACATGCTTCTTACTGAATCAGAACTAGACAAAGATCTCATCAGAAAGGTAAAACAAGGCTAATGAAATTTGATTACTATCTGGAGCAAGAAAGTTTCCGAATCAAAAAACAGGAGGATAAATCTCTGTTCTTTTTTTTTTTTTTTTTTCTGTTTTGTGATGTAGTCAAGCATTTTTCACTATGGCTCAATCAGCTTGATAGAGGAACCTTGTAGATCAACTCATTTGGAAGCGATGAAAGTCGCCAAAGAGGCAGGCTGCATTCTCTCTTATGACCCAAATCTTAGGTTGCCTTTGTGGCCATCTGCAGAGGCTGCACGGGAAGGCATTATGAGCATTTGGGATCAAGCTGACATCATTAAGGTACTCTTAATTTCTGACAAGATCTTTCATTGATGTCATTAGCCTAGTTCGTTAGGCTTATAATTCTTCTGAAGTTTGGTGCTTTATCATCCTTATTTCTCAGTTAGCCCTGATTGACTCATGCTACTCAATTTCCGTTTTTCTTGTGGACCTTAAATGTGGCATGAATTCAGATAAGTGAGGAGGAGATCACATTTTTGACAGGAGGAGAAGACGCTTTTGATGACAATGTGGTCTTGACCAAACTGTACCCTCAGAATCTCAAGCTTTTGCTTGTAACCGAAGGTTCAGAGGGATGTAGATATTATACTAAGGTTAGCATTGAGATTTACTATTAAAAAAAAAGCCATTAGTTCAATTTCAGAGCATCATAGAAGAAAGAAAAAAAAAATGAATACATTTGCAAATGTTCTTGATCATCCGAAACTTTGTTTCAGGAATTTCATGGCAGAGTTCACGGTGTAAAAGTCGAGGCAGTTGACACAACCGGTGCAGGGGATGCCTTTGTTGGTGGATTGTTGAACAGTTTGGCTGCAAATCCTGAATTGTATAAGGTGCTTACTTAACTTTTAAAATTTTATCTTTATGCTATTCTTGCCAAGGTCACCTTTTGAGTACACTCAAACTATAAGAAATCATGCATTGTACTAAAATGCTGTCTATTTTTCTTTAGGATGAGAAGAAATTACGAGAGGCTCTCCTGTTTGCCAACGGGTGTGGAGCAATCACAGTGACAGAGAAAGGAGCCATCCCAGCTCTCCCAACAAAAGAAGCAGTCGTTAAGATTTTGGATGGTGTTAGTACTGCCAACTGAAAAGGCAGACTCGACAGAAATTTTTGATGTTCTTCCTTAGAACCAAACAGTATCAGTGGAAACTCCCATAGCATTGTTAGATTACTATCAGATCTAGTAATTTTACTTCGTCTTTATACCACAAGGAGCCATCACGAACCCTTTGTGATATTTGCAAGTTTCACAAGCGGGGATGGTTTCATATCATTGTTATCTATTTATATAGTCTACTAATTCTATCATCCGACAGATTTGGCAATATTGCTTCATTTGGTTTTGTCGGACCCGATCTTATGTTCTTACATCAAGGCATTCCGTAATGGCAGCAAAGCCGGCCATACATGCAAAGTATTGTATGCATAGCTAAACTTGAGATAGTTTACTCAGTCCATAACCTAACTTAACCACAAGAACCATAAGAAGATGAAATTATACTTATCAGCAAGTTTCAGCCATTTCGTCTTTAATTAGGACTATAATTAAATCTATAAAATAATTTACATAGGGGATGAACCTTGTGAAATGTTTCTTCTTGAGAGTGTTCCAATGGCAAAAAAAGACAAGTAAATTACTAATATGCATCCGCAAGTTCACAGAACAATGGTAGTACCTAATTTTTCTTATCATAGGATCAGACAAGTCTCCACTTTTCTTCCTTCTTCCTTCTTTTTCTTTTCTTTGGCAACTGATTTTGGAAGTATTCAACTTAAAATTTGAAATGGATGACTAATTAGATGACAAAAGATTCTTCTTTTGATCATCCAAAATCAGTTCTTTACTGTTTGCCTATATCTTCTCTCTGGTGGTCCGATAAACAAATCAGTCTCCACATCTGAAATTTCACTACTTTCCGAACGAGGCAAAATCTCAACACTTTCTTTTGGTCTCAGCTGAGGTTCCACTCCACACTAATATTTGAAACAAGTAATAAACAGAAGCAAGTTTGAATCAGATACCATATCATTTATACAGTTGAACAGAATGACCAAGAAAATCATTTGTCAAGCTAGGACCAAAGGTTTTCTCATTAGCAGTTTTCATGAGTAAAAGGCACAACTGAAAGACCCCAGATAGCCTCAGAAAAGCATAATTGCCAAGATTAAAAAAAATTTCTTACCTTCTCCAGTAACTTCAGATTTTCAGCTGCTAGCACTTTTTCCTGGAAAATGAGAGGAGAAAGACAGTTGTATAAATGCCAAGCTAGTACAAAGTAGCCATACTTGTAGGATCAACTAATCTCCCAGAGCCTTTACAGAAATTAGCAAATTCGTATTCAAAATCTTCACCCATTTTTTCATTTTACAAAACCATAATCTCTTTGGCTAATTGCCTATCTTCTTTCCCTAAAAAATAAAAATAAAAACTTGCACATTTGCTTTTGGTTCAAGGGCAGTACTTAAAATTTCTCCTATACCTTCAATCATTGAAACACCTTGCTCTAATGTTTGAGAATCTCCCTGAAAACATATATTTGACCATGCCAAAAAACTTAAATTCCAACTCAAAACCAATTCACAATGAGTAGAAATCTTAAGAGAGTTTTGGGTTCCAATGTGTGTAACAATATCTTTGCAGACCCTAGAGATGCCTAAGTTGGTACTAGTTTCCTTTCTCCAAATTCTTAAAATGCATGTATAGTTCAAAGGTTTAAGAAAATGCATGCTTGCTATTTTCTTAAAACATGGAGTAAATAACACTGAGAAAACCTTAAGGATTGAATTTGCAGCCATTATCTAGAATCATCTGAAAATTCAAATGAAATTCCGGCATAGAAAATTTGGCCTATGTTTACCTTTTCCTTGAGTTGCTCAATCTGTTCATGATACACTTGCATCTGCATGCAAAAAAAAAACAACAACAAAGAAGTTAGATTATGTGTTACATGTCTTAATCTCATATTCATGACTACGTTTTGCAAAAAGGACCTTTCTTTGTCGAATGCAGTTCACACTTCGTTCCAACTGCTGCTCCAACTTTTGTAATTCTTCAAGGCTACATGACGCTATGCCGTCCCCCAAAAGTTTCCTACATAATGGTGGGTTATAATACATCAGCATTCAAACTATTTATGCCAACCAAGATCACAAGCAAAGTAAATCGATAATGCATAACAAAAGGCAGACTAAAGTATTTTTTCAAACCTTTTGGCAGATTCAAGCTGCTCTATCTTCTTCAGCATGGTTTCTGTTTCATGTTTCAGGTGCTACAATATGAAAGGTAAAAACTCAATCAACCAAAAGAAAGGAGGTATTGATTTCTAGTAAATTGTCTCAAGTTGGAAATAGCTCATTTAGACTAGGGTAAATCATGAGGTGTTGATCTCCCTCAGTATCATCATATACAAACTTCACACTGGTTATTGATGTTGGGATTGGGAGCTCATTTTCCTTCACTTGATATAATTAATCAAATTTGATATATACCACCATACATATACACACATGAGATGCAGGTACAGGTTTTTAAGGGGTAGAAATAACTAAATCTCTGAAAAAACATGCATGTTTTGGGGAGGTAAATGGAGATTCTTTATCCTTTATATTTTACTTATTTACTTATTTTTATTTTCCATTTTCCTCCATGCATGCTTTTGACATGTAGTTAGCTTATCTCAGTTTTCCAATAATTAAGTCCAACGAATATGATAGTATGATGGTATCAATATTATGCAAAAGACGAAGCAAATTTCAGACATTTTGAGCATCGGAAACAAAAATCAAGACATAAGCTTAAATGGACCCTAAGTTCCTGTTTTTTCAAAATAATTTTAAATTTTCTTCATTTTTTTTTTTTGAGTAAAAATTAAAATTTTTTAATCCCAAGCATGGTGCACAATCACATGATATAATCAAATGAGGGTAATTTTGTCCATTTTAAACAAGCTAATTAACCTCTAAAAATATTATGTGATTTAGATATTCCATTAAATTTGGTTAAATCACTTGTTTTCCAAGTCATTAGAACGAAAAGGGGTGATGTTTAAGGACTGCTAATTTGAAAAACTTATAAAAGCATAGATAAAAGTATACTTTGGTTATATATGGAATTTGGAAAATTAGGTAATTTTCACTCTAAATTTGAGTATTGTGGTGTGATTAAACGTAAAGATTAACAAAGAGGAAAGACAACCTGAACATCCTGTTCTATTGTGGGATTGCTGACTGGGATCTCCTTTGCATGGCTTTGATAGCGCTCTATTATCCCCTGCATGCTGAAAGAAGTTCCAAAACCATTCATAAAATGAGCCAATAATCTAAGGGACCAAACTATATATTTCATGCAAACCTGAAACCCTTCAAGAAAAGCCATACTTAAAGCTAGGGTACTGTCAACTGGGATAGCTGGATCAGTAAGTTATTATAATCACCATGAAAGCAAACATTGAATCAGGTTGTGCTTAGCCAAGCTCAGCTAATAATTACACATGCAAAAAGCTTTGAGGTCTGTTTAAGACAGTGTTTTGGTTTTGATTTTTAATTAGTTCAGAAATGTAGGAAGTTTCCATTGAAAAGGTAAACAAGTTGTCAGTATAATGTAAAAATGGAAAATATTTTGTAAGACTGTGACTTCAAGTTTTTCTGGTAGTGCAATGAGATAGAGTATGTAGGAATTATAATAAGAAACGAAATGGACAATTTAGCTACACTTTGTTTTACTTATACATGTATATATTCTGTAAGGTATATTATATGCAATGAAAAATTATAAAGAAAACTTGTAAGGAATGATGCGAATCAAATTGCATCCATTCATATTCACACCGTAAGCTTAGGGTTTACATTTATGGTCAGGTGGACTGGACAACATTATGTAATCAACATTATGTCAAATTAATTACTCCCTCCGTCCCATAATTATTGTCGAGTTTGAGTTTGCATTTTTAGCTCAAATTGTACTAAAAGTGAAATCTCAAACTGGACAATAATTTTGGGACAGAGGGAGTATATTAAACTTCTGCTGGGACGAAGTACATTTTATATTCTCTAGTTGGAATTTGTGACTGTAAATATTTTATGTAAACTTTAGGTTGAGAAACAAGCATACAACTCCATGTCTTGGAATAACTCAAAGAATTAAAATGGCCACAAAAACAATTAAAATCCCATTATGAAGGATTTTCTTTTTTCCTTTTTTTTTTTTTCAAAACTTGGAAAATGAGTTTTATTGCCTAGAATATGTGAAAATATGTTCTAGCAACTTCTCTTGGTCTACAATGTATTACATTCCAAATTCATTTTTTTTATGTTCAATATAATTCTCTTACATTGTCAAGACATAATTTATCTCAAGAAAAAGAAATTTCAACCCAAAGGCACATGCTTAAATTGAATCATCTAAAAAGGTCTTTAATGAGATTTTGCATTATTCTTGTGCTCCTCATTCTATGAATAGAGCACTAGGTTACATTTCATGATGTATGTCTTCACCATTTTTGGGCCAACGGTAAATTTGGCCTGTTTATAGTGACTCACTGTTACAGATTGATGAAAAAAACAAAGTTCTTGTAGTGAACCTAAGATGTACATTCATCTGGTGACCAACTCTCCTTAATCAGGTGCATTGATGTCTTTTGCCAATCTTTCATAGAACCTGATTTAATTACTAAAGCGTAGTATGGCAATGCCATCCTTCTTCCTACGTTTTCATTAGATCAAGTAAAAATGCGAGTACGCTCATCCTTAAAACTCATGCATTTCATATACAAGTAATTATGTTTAATTTTTGATTTTGTAATACCAAGGTTCAACCTTTTCCACAAATTAAAGGGTTACAAGCAAATTAATATCATCTTAGCTAATTGTTGTTTCATTGTGATGCAAGGAACTAACACTTAACTACATTAACATAATCACTCATTTGAAAGCCACAGTTCATTAATTGGTAAGGAAAGTGAACAGCACAATTGTTGGCGGGAGGGGGGGTGGGGTAATCACATGTGTTTTCAAGTACAAGACAAGTGTTTTGAAGTATAAGGCATGCATTTTGGAGAATATATATGCAAAATGTAGCTTCAGGCACTCTCATTTCTAACAGCTTGGTGACTTGGGAAAGCTGCAAAAAATGGTTATTCCCAAGTATTATATAATTAAAGCAAAACACTGACAATCTAAAAAGAACACCTCCCAATGAAGTAGTTCAGAAAATGTATATTTTAGAGACCCTTTAGTTCCATAGTTATGCTTGCAAGCAGAAAGCCAGACAGAAGATTTAGTGAGGTATGTGTCAACATATGAACTAAGCTGTGAAAGTGTGATCCAAAAGATGATCAGGAAGCACATGGTGTTTGCATCCTTGAGGCAATAAAATAAACCGGAATGCAATAAAAGCAAACAAATATGATCCAAAGGGATCTTTTTTGCTTGGAGAATTTCGTGCCAAAAGGATTAATAAAGCAAAAATCCGTACAAAATATTTCCGCACAAAAAGATTCTGCAGGTGTGACATTAAGGGAGCAGCTCTATGTATTTATGAGCCTTTTGTAAGCATTACAATAAAGATTGAAACAGCAAATAAAGAAGGGAAAGAAGGTCCTTCATCAAGATGCAATCTTGAACTTGTAAAAACCAAACTTGCTCCACAAAGCACAACACTATTTCATCATGTATAAAGGACAGTTGTACTACTTACTTCCATTTTAATAACCAGTTCAAAAATCATGTGTTTCCTGGCAAATTTTGACTGATGGGTTGTTTTCAATACACTCCAAGCTAGATGATTAAAGCTTTAGAGTTGGATAAACATGTCTCCAGAAGTGACAACTGTAAGCCCATTTCGGAGACTGACACAGTAGTTTTAGTACATCAAATAAGTTACCAAAAACATTGTAAGAAGTAAAAGAGGATGTTACTCTTGCCATAATAATATTGATGGGATGCAAAAGTTGAAAACTTGCTGACTAAAAAGTCTTCCCGTCTTCGTCACTCTTAGGACATAGCTCATTCATATTTTTCCTATGCCCAGAAAGTTTTTCTGAGTGATCCAAATTGAAGAGGACAGATATGTAGCAGATGATTAGTTTGAAAATGAAGTTTGGTTAATCTTTATCACGATTTGAATTTGATGGGCTTAGCATCAACAATCTTTGCTAACTTTTAAGAAGAAAAAGCTCAAACTTATAAATAGGAGGAAGAAGAACAAATGAAGCCTAATGAAATCCATTTGACTTTACAGATAACTTTGAAGGAAGAAGAAGGAGAAACCCTCGTCTCAAGAAAAGATGGATGCTGAAGGGAAACATATTAAGTTTGTCGGCTACTTTGAAGCAGGAGGAGATCAAATCGGGAAACATTAACAGATGCCAACTTTCTAATTTCGAAGTAGAAGAGATGAGATCTGAATTAATGAACTATGGTGAATTAAGAACAAGCATTAGGCCAAAGGATCAATCTTTTTCTTAGCTACTCAGAAAGATAACATATCCATCATATGTCCAAAAAAAAAAAACTGCATGAATTGAACAAATGTGGCAAAATCATCTAAACAGAAGAGCATTAACAACACCCCAAACAACCGACAGTTTCTATAAATGGTGAAAAAGAAGAAGAAAACAACCTCACAAAAAAAAAAAAAGTACTGTTCATTTTTCATAGCCAAAAAAAACTAATTGACGAGTTGATGATGAATTTTAGGAGAGATTCAAAATGATACCTTGAACTGGCAAACTCATAGAGTTTTCCTCTGGGAGAGAAAATGATGAGTGCAACTTCAGCATCACAAAGAACTGAGAGCTCAAAAGCTTTCTTGAGCAGCCCATTTCTCCTCTTTGAGAAGGTAACTTGCCTGCTTGTGGCGTTCTCTATCCGCCTCATCTGAGTCTTCCCTCTCACCATCTTCCAAAAACCTTTAAAATTGTAGGATCAAAACAAAGGTACAACAACAATCAGATGAAGATGAAGATGAATTGGGAGTGGAAAACAAGAAGAAATAATGGTGAAAAAAAAAAAGTGCAGTACAAATGTTGCAGCAGTTTTGCTAAAAGCTGAGGAAGAAAGTTAATGAAGGAAACAAAAGATTGATGAGAGGTTTGAATTGAAGCAAACCCAAAAAAAAAAATTTCCAAGAAAGGCCAAGAAGATGTATGTGAATTTAAAGCAAAAGAAAATGATGAGACAGTGAGAATTAACAGGTCTAACAAAATTGGCAAAAACTCAGAGAACCTTTTTTTGTTGTGGGCAAGGAAGAAGGAAATAGGCCTAAATATGGGAAGAAACCAAAACAAATTTTCCTCAGCTAGCTATAATATGATGATGGCTTTCTTCTCTTTATATTTTATTTGTTTTACCACCTTTCCTTTTCTATATATGAAAATGAACAATGCAAGGGGTGAGAAAGAGAGAGCAATAACCCCAGAAAGGCTTAACAGAGGTAGGTGCTAGTGACTGATTGATTCTTTTAGACCCCTTTTTTGGGTAAATTCTAATCAAAGAAGAAAAAAAAAAAAAGGGCAAATAATAATGTGGAAAATTCTCCTTCTAGTTTTTGGGTTGGGTTCACACACACACACACACACACAGACAAACTATTTTCTTCTTCATTTTGGCTTTCCTTGCTGCTGCTTAAATTATGATTTTATGATGTACCTTTTTCTTCATTTCTTTATCTAACCACAGTGATGATGATAATAAATAATGTAATATGTTCCTTCAAACCCCACCATTGATAAAGAAAGGCACCAATTATAATAATTATTCTGTATGCTAATCCTAAGGAAGAAAACCTCATCATTTTTCCTTATTTGGTAAAATTCATGGAGACCTAGCCCAAAGTAAGTAAAATGGCTTCCAAGGCCAAGAAAGTGAACACTAATAACTTCTATAAGAGGAAATAGACCCCCTTTTTTTCCCTTAAAAACCAACAAATCTGTTTATCTCTTCTTTCAAAAAGATACCCCCATTCATATATTTTCTTTAGAAAAAGAACATTTGTATTTCATGATAAGAGTCTTGTCTCATAAGTTAAAGGGTCGAATTACATAATTAAAAACACCATTTTCAATTTTTGTTTTACATTTTAGGGTAAAAAAACATTAATAGATGTAAAAAAATATGTAAAGTGTATGTTGTTACTTTTTAACTAAAATTCATATCATATCGCCGTGAGATCAGGCAAGTGGTGATGACGAAACAATCATCGATTGAAAGGGCAAACGTATATTATCATGACATAAAGAGGATGACTATTATCTTCATTTTTATGTAAATTTAAAAAAAAAAATCAACTTTATATTTTTAGAAATTGGTATTCTTAAAATAGAGAGGAGGATATAAATAGAAAGGTAACCAGCTCCACAAGCAAAATGCATCCACACATTACTCTCACATAGTACAAACCATGAATGCAGACAAAATAAGTACCACTACTTTAATTTTATTCATTTAAATATCTTTTTTTTTTTCTTTTCACAATTTGTTTAACAATTGAAATGGGGGGCGTCCGTACGATGTAGGTGTCGAGGTGGCAGGTAACTTGGGTGAAACAACCCAATGAAATATCGAAACGTATCTTGATTAATGATAGAAAAACCAGAGACAACATTTTCTTTCAATTGTCAATTTCATTGGATGTGGAATAGATGGGGAGGGGCCTTGTTATTCTTAATTTATGTCTCCTTTTTTTTTTTTTTGGTTCTTTAATTGTTTCTGCCCTTCTAGTTCTTACCAAATACATATTGGCCTCCAAACTTTAAATACTTTCCTAATGTTGGTTTCTCCTAAATTTGGACCCCCACAACAAAAAACACCTAAACCTACTTTTGGTTTTTAATGTCGCTTTTGCACTGGTGATTTATTTTACATCGAGCGACCGGTCTCACTTTCTTTTTCTTTTTGTTTCTCGTAACTCTTATTGTCGCGTTATTTTGAATTTAGATGAGTGGTGAGTATTTGATTTAAAACTCTTATCTTTATAGAATAATTTCTTTTTAAAAGAGTGTTACAAAGTCTTTTGATAGAGGTAAATTTGTCAACGTGTGTGTTTTGTTCATTCATTTATAAAGGACTCTCAGTTTCTTACTTTGTTCATTTCAAAAGTATCAAATATCTATAAAGAACTTATGAAGTACTTGTCAAAAAACTTCAATTGTATCATCATTATCCTAGTTTTATATATGTTTATATATATATATTTTATGTAAGGATCATGGGGAGGAAAATACTAAACTAAAAAGTAAAAAATAATGGTCTAACTCGTAACTCCATCAAATTTCCATATTTCTAATTCATTGTGCTCTTTTCGTTTGCAACTAAAAGAGTGAACAAGTACTTCTGCTGTACAGTATATTTATTTGTTATGTAAAGTTGAGTTTACAAAAGTTGATTATTTCCTCAATTTACGAAATATAAACATCGAGAAAGAAAACACAACTACAAGCACAAACGGTCCCGGCGAGGGAAATTAAAACACATAATTAAGAAGAGAAACAATTTGGTAAAGTAGGGCTCTCAATAAATACATTACTTTGTAACCAAAAAAAAATAAAAAATTCAGTAAATAAATACATTACTAACTCACCTCATTTGATGCACACCTTTAATTAATCCACAACCCCCGCTTATATAATTCATCTGTCTCGAAAATATATATATGTACATATCCACACCGATTAACTAGTGCAAAAATGAATTCACATTGAATTATTGGTGCAAATCTTAAAGTTCAATATAAATTATTTTCTTGACAGAATAAGTACTTTTTTTTATCCTATAATACTCTATTTTATACTATTTAATAACTAAAGTATAAACATATAGATCGCTCTCTATCTAAGGTGGAGGGAGGTGGAGTGGTGATCCATGATCGCCTCCCTCCATTGAACTTTCTGAGATCAAAAGAAGGATCCAAAATTTAACATCTATGTATTTTCGTCCCTAAGGGAAAAAAAGAAATATTTCTGACTCTGTCATCGTTTTTGCTTATACCAGTAAAATTTTATTTTGATACGAAGTAAGTGATAATTTTGAGTAAGTAAAGAGTTTAGCAGCGTGTAATATAAACCGAAAAACAAAATATCCAATTACACCAGTCATGACTCGGAACTTTACAATGCCTTTTCCATCTACCATTTCATTTCTAGCTCGATTTTCACTATATCTTTTCAGAGCCTCTCATCATTTTCATAATATAGTTAGCTAAACTGAATCATATACGTACGCCATGGGTTAAAAGAATAAGAGGATGATTTGTTGAACTTAAACATCTTGATAAACAGAATGATATTATATTATAACGGGACGAAGGAAGTAAAACAGTAATAATTTTGGTTTAAGGTTACAAAAAAAGGAGGGTGGTAGGTGGGGGCAGACACCTGTCAGCGAGTGGGTACTGGCTTAGGTTTTGGGGGAGATTTTTGGAAGTTAATTGGGTGATTTTTGGTTTCCATTTTTTTAGAAAACCCAGATTTTTAATAGGTTGCCAAAGCCCAGCCACGGCCTGGACCACCGGCGAGGAGGCGTGCTCCCCAGCCCTTTTATTTATGTACCAAGTCATAATTATTATTGTAATTAATTTATTTCCCGAGAAGAAAAAATGGGGCTATTTTGAGTGGTCCTGCATCAATTAAAAATTTAAAACCAAATATTTCTATTCTTTAGTTATGTTTTTATCTTTTTCTCTATATTCTTAAGGAAGTAGTACAACGTTGTTATTTACATTTCGAGGTCTCTTTCCATGTTCTCCTGTACCATGTATTTGAGTTTGACTTTGACTTATACTCCCTTGTGTCCTTAATATAAGTCATTTTGATTTATCTTAGATTTTATAATCTGTATTTTCAACCAAAAAAAAACTAAAAAATATTTCCTAACAATCAGTAGAACACAACGAATGTGAAAATAGTTTTTTTGTCAATTAAAAATTCATATTAAGTGAAACCTAGGATAAATCAAAATGATCGGAGGGAGTATAATGTATAGATTTATTTTTCTAGTGTCTGGAGGTGTCAATTTTTCTGGGGCATTCACGGTGTTGATTGTTATCCAAAGCAACAAAGGTCGGACAATTAATCTGTTTAGCATGGAATGGTTAATCTCTTTGATACTAATACTTTGGCATATTATCAAACAAAAAAAAAAAGTTATGCTATATGTGTGTATATATTTTTTTTTAATGTCCTGAAATAACTGATTGGTTTGAATTTTTATTTATAATGATTTAAATTATACTAGTAATAAAAAATTTAAATAAGAATTTAAGAGTTTACCGCTTTGTAGTTTGTAGCAAAGGGGGAGAAGGATCAATCGTTGTCATCAGAGTACTTTTGTTACCCAAAAACTAAAAAAATAATTAATAAAAAATGAAAAAGATCAAAGAGGACTAAAACGTGTCAAACATATTTTGGTTCCCTAAGTCTAACATCAATTATTTCTTTACTTATCACGCCATATGTAATTGTAGAGAGAGAAAAAAAAATTAAATCGACAAAAAAAAAGAGATGATAAATCAATCAAATGTAACCCTTATCAAAAAAAAAAATAAATAAATAAATAAAATGTAACAACAACCAATATCTTAACAGGATGCAAAAAGAAAAGAGAAAAAGATTATCCAAAAGATGTGTCCAATAGGCATGTAACACGGTTTGTGGTGTCCCAATAATTGTCTGCATTACAGTATATTTTTCTTTGTTTGTTGCGTAGTAATAATAATCATGATGAGGTTTGCCATTTTTGTTGATAATGAATGTAAATCCCATCCTAGGAAACTTCCAGGCCATAATAATAATATTGGTCTTCATGGTACCAGAAAAACAGGGATTCCCAATTTTGAGAAATCAACCAAACATGTGTTGCTTAATTTGTACTTCATCACTTTCACACTCACAGTTTCGCGTTTCACGTTTCATGTCATCCTACGAACAGCAGAATTCGATGATACTATCTTTGTCTCAGAAAAATAATTCATTTTGAGTTTTTAAATTTATATTTTTTCGATTTTAGAGTTGCATTACTTCTTATAATGGATGTGAAAATTTAATACTCCATCCGGTCCTGAATATAATGCATTTTGATTTGTTCAAGGTTTCATCTAGTATGTATTTTTAATTGACAAAAAAAAAATCTTAAAAACATATTTTTAAATTCGATTGTGTTCTCTTGATTATAAATTTTGATTATAAAAAATATGTTTTTAAGATTTTTTTTTTTTGTCATAAAAAATATGTATCAGGTGAAATTTAGGACAAATCAAAATGCCTTATACTAAGGACTGGAGGGAGTACCAAACACTGAACTTTAATTAATAATTTGATCATTATGCTAAGTACTTCCTTTCTTTTTTTATTCCATATATATATAAAAACGTGACATTTGATGAATTCAACCAACATGACTACTTTTATGGAATAGAAGAGTCATTTTCAGACCACAAAGACTTTTGATAGAACCGCTGGACAAGCATCACGAATCACATTTTGAGTGGATTTGCTTGATTGAATTTGCAGGTAACTTAGTAACAATGGTCATAAATGAAAGTGCACATAAAAAATTCTTACTATAAACAAATTATAAATATCATCGTGCCTGATCAAAACACCGATTTTTTTAATTTTTTTTTAACTTAACCTTTTTAAAATCAAATAGTAGTATTTTCTATCTTCAATGTCTGTTACATCAATCACCTAGTCCATTTAGTCTAAAGGAACAATTGTCTATGTTGTTACAGCATAAGCAACCAATACAACTATCTACTACTTCGGAGTTCGGACAGCAAAGCCCAGAAAAAACATGGATACATTGTTGCTGGACTGGACCTATGAGGCAAAACTAAATCTCAGGTAACAACATACAGCATAGTATGGAACACTGGGAGCTGACAAAATTGGCAGAACAAATAAATAAAATTACACAATTTTCATCAGTATCTACAAACTATATAACATGTTCTCTCTCATTTTTTTTTTCTTCTTTTAAGACAAAAATGCATTCATACATTTATACCATTTCCTCTACATCTCTGTGGTTAGCTAGTGACGAGTCTCTGCTCGATATCTGCTGTGAGAATAGCGCTATGAGCGATGGGTTCCTTCTTAAACATGCTTTGAAATCATCTCTGCTGATTCTCCCATCACAATCAACATCAAACATGGTAAAAAGCCCATGTATCTGCCAATGTCAAGATTAACAGAAGTTTTACGTGGCTTCTACGATACAGCCTAGATTCAGTAACTAATTTAACTAAGTGAACTCACAGATTCTGATTCCTTACCTCATCAGCATCCGTGTTGGGCAACATCAGTGCAAGTGAATCTCCAAACTGTTGTAACACACACAGAATGCCAGGGGAGTTAAAGTCGTTTCAAGCACCCAGGGAATAGACTAGTTGGTGAAGAATGGCCAGAGGCAAATGCCTAAGGAATGCGTACCTCTTGTTCTGAAACATAGTTTCTTCCTTCCACGTCACATATAGCAAACGCCATTTCGCAGGAGTTACAAAACAGTCGTTGCCTCAGTATGTGCGCTGATCCGAGCAAGAACTACATACCACATAACTCCAATCAGTTTCGTCATGTAAAATACTGTCAATTAAGCTAAAGGAAATGAAATCCTGTCTAATTTCAGAATCTAGCAGGACCAGGTAGAGGTGCTTCAGCATCACATGTGACAGCTGAGTATATGCAATGAAACCTCAATTCTACTGCGGCATAGAATAGCTCCGAAGAGCTTAAGGCTCAGCCTTTAAAGATGAGTAAGCAGAGAGGTTACCATGAAAGGTTCTGTATCTCATAACTACTGATTTTCATACTCTATTGCTAAACATGCCAATGGGCAATCTCTCAGGTAATTGACAACAAAGTCAGAACATAACAATTAGAAATATCTTATAGAAAAAGGTTAAGGACGGAAGGAAGAGAAGTACCTGTCTGAATGTTATTTTTCCAGAATTCTGCACATCGAAGAACTGAAATATCTGCAACACAGTAAGACCAAGTGAATATGAGACTAAAACTAACTTCCGAATAGTGTTAAAAGCACCTTTTTCCTAATTGAGACAGTTAATTTTCAACATTACAAGATACTTTAAAAATGACGTGAATTCCTTCATATTTCATAAAATATACATGAAGCTTGAAAAAAATCATATCTTAACATTTTGTTTGAATGCAGCCCCCTTCCAAAGCAAATATCACATACATTTGTTCAATGAACCATGAAATTTTCTAAAGCTTTGGGAGTCTCATAATCCAATAGCATCTCTTATTCAAATATGTAAAATCATAATCCCAGGAAATATAATAAATGATACAGGAACAGAATGCAATAAGACTAAATGTAGGATTAAACTACAAGAGAACTTAAATATCAATGACTAACCTGTTCTGAAAGAGTGCAAGGTTTTAGTCTGAGCACCCTGAGAAAGTCATGAATTGCAACATGCCCACTGCAGACAGAAACTAGAAGTTAAGAACTAGCATTCATATCACGCACCTAGCCAGTGACACAAGAAAACAAGAATAGTGAAAGAAGAGAAAGATAAAGGAGAATAATTGATCATCTGTCCTAAATTGATCATCTATGAATAATCTTTTTGAGAAAATTACATCACCGAATTAAAAACTAATAACAAGTGGCCAAACAAATTAGCAGAATTTCTCCTAATTTGGATATTTTCTAATTAAAGATTGATACCTCTATAGAATGAAAATGGTTTTAACTAATAGGACCTCATTCTCATCCAGACATAAGATAGGATAGATGATCAATTTAGTGTACCTGGAATCAGGATTCATAGAAAGAAAAACATCCAGAAGGTCAACAGCTTCAAATGTGCTTATACCAACCATCTGAGAAACAAACATAAATATTCTTAGTATCTTGCATGCAGTAGAACAAAAACAGAGCAATATATTCCAATATTCAGAATCCAAGTCAACAGTAGTACTCATATTGTCCGTTATCATCTCAGAAACTTCCATGAGCACGATAAATATTGATGCTTGCATAGTACCATATTACACAACACCAAACTACTTATCCTTGTGGGTGTAAAAGTAACCTTCATTATCAAGATTTAGTATGCAAGACCTAATTTACTTCCTACATATCAATTTTGGAAATTCTCTTAATAGAAAGCAAGAATGCAGTTCTACTCTGGTCTGTGAGCTACTAGAGGCACTCGTCACAAAAGGCTCTCGTGATTGATTGGACAACACTAATGTCAGAAATAGTTCATGTTTGGTTTATGTTTCGGGAGTGTATCCTCATAAGAGGTACCTCTACGACAGTATTTTGAACCATTATTGCTTTTTCAAGGAAGTTGGTCAAAATTAAAATCACCCGAATTGCTGTAGTTCAGCCAGCAAAAAAGTGTTCTAAAATTTCCATTTGACAACTCAGTCTGTTCTACTTTCTCTCCAAATTTCCATAACTGATTAAGATGGTCAGAAACACTTTCATATCCTTCGCTTCATGTTTTGAGGAAGAATCAGGGTCATTATCAAGAATCCTCCAAATAAAGAGACATACCAATAATCAATCCATATAAATATTTACAACCAGACAGAATTTTGTTCTGCTTATGTATTATCAAAAATACAGAAAGACAACATGAGAGAGGTGAGACTCACTGCATCAACCCGGGCCATTTCAACCATGAATGCAGAGGGGTTCTCCTGGCAAAGAAAGATAAGAAAACAAGAAAAAACATTGAATGTGAGGATAAAACCGTGGAGATTGCAGCTCTCTAGAAAGAACAGGAAGAAGTTTAACAAGACAAGGAAATTGTTCTGAACCCTTGGTCAACTAGTATAAGAAAATACAGCTAGATAGAAAAATTATTATCATAAATCGATCTCAAAACTAAATCTGCGTCCCCCAAACCCCTCCAATCAACACCTTCTCCATAATGAAATAACAAGACTCCATTCCATTCGGTTAATAAGAGTTTCACTAGAAGGAACCAGTAATGTAAACCCGGCAGCTTACAGCATTACCTGCTTGAACTCAGAAGCCTTGGAGACAAGTAACATGTCTCCATAGGAGTGTGATGTTTGAACCACATTGAGAGCATTAGCAATAGCATCGCTAGTCTGCATCGGATCACAGAGAATTTTCTGAGTAACCAATCTGATCAACACAGTTCAATAACTCAAACAAAAAAAGATAATGAGAAAAAATGATGTAAAGAAGAATGCTAAATGGGTTTAAGAAGATTCTTTACACTCACCCTCTGAGAGAATTGGGCAGCAGTTTCTTTCTTATCCTCCAGCGGAAACACAACAGGGAGGTATTCAACCTGTGTATAAATGCTCAGATTTAAAAAGGATCACATGCAAGTGGGAAAACCCCCAAAAATGCAACCACACAAGATCGCAGTAATGATTGACTTTTCAGTACTACATGATAATATAAGCAATTGAGAAAAACAACAATAGGACCATGTTTTCAAGTTTAACAGATCACTAGGCATATTCCAAACAGGATTGAGGGAATGTAAAAGTCAGTTCTGAAGAAAATGGAAAGACAATACTGAAAAAGTTATGTTTAGTCACTGTTGAATAGAATATCAAGAATCAGAAGACAGAAAAAAGGGGGGTGGGGTGGGGTAGTATCACTGAAATAGCTGTCAATAAGTGAGTCAGACCAAAAGAAAGAGATTAAAGTAATATTAATTTTGCTCCAAAAAATTCAACTACTGATTGGTTGACTACTGTTATACAAGTATGCAGATTAAGGATACCCAAGACAATAACAATGCACATAATGATTCACATTAATGTGAGAGAGAGAGAGAGAGAGATAACCTCCATGAAATTGTGAAACTGAGTGAACATTCTAAACATTAGCATTGCCAAGGAAATGTTACCCCTGGACAAAAAAAGACGAGTAAGCTTTTTACTCTGGAAACTAGAGAGGTGTGTTCCTGAACTCATAAAATTTATTATACAACATCATACCAGGATTGGTCAAAATGAACATGGGGGTAGCGGATCACGACTGGTTGGATAGGATAGCCCGGAATAAAAGCACCCAGCTGGAAAGAAATAATGACTCTCCCATTTGTCGTAGTTCCTTCCGGAAATAAAAGCACACGGGGAAATCTATTGCAAGATGCCTTTCTCTGTATTCACAACCTTGAAAGCACACTTCTGTATCAAATAGCTTATATATTGATAATGCATTCAACATTGAAATATTCTTCATCCAGAATCACAAAACAACTCAAACAAACAACATAATCAACATTGATCAACTTTTCCAACACAGAATTCAGTAAGGGCACATTGAATTAAGTTAAGGCTATACAGGAATAATACTTGATTTAACCCAGGAGCCAACGTCATATTTGAATTGCAGACAAACACTACATTTCAAAGTTTGATATCAAACAAGAAAAAGTGAATGTGATCTGAAGCAAATCGAAGTCTTTTCTAACAGGAAATCCCAAATGAAAGTTACAAGTTAGACATGGCCCGTGACGATAAACGTAGTAAACATATCAGCCAGAAACATTTTACCTTTATTTCATTAACAGCTTGCTTCCTTGATGACTGTGAAAATCTATTCACATATATCACCTACAAATATAGAAGTGAAATAATAAATCAATACGAAGAACTCAAATTCAGTATTCAAAATGTAAAACAAAATGTAGAAAGGATCTAGAAATGAAAATTGGAATTTTGGGGCTTAGAAGTTCGATCATGTGATAGTTGTAATATTTTCATCAAACACTTGCAATTATTTGGTAGAGTTTACTCTAATACAAAAATCTATTACGAGCTCCATTCCAACAGCTCAACCAACTCTTAAGTAAGAAGTGATAACAAGAATGCAGTTTGTAGCAGAAAAAAGATAATTAAAAATTACTTAGATGGGCTTACCTGCATTGCCCTGATGATGGTACCAACAAACGGCATGGAATCATGGGACTCAGATGCAACAATTGTGGGAAATAATTCGTAAAAGAAGAATATGGGTTCAATATATGAAACGTGATTAGATACAACAACAGGAGCAATCTCCCTCGGAGCAGGTCTCCCTTTTCTTCTTATCCAGTGGTAGCTGCAGAAGTTAGAGGGCAAAACTATAGTTACTCAACAAGACGCCAAAATCAACTCTCAACAAAGATCATACAAAACTTCAGCATTTTCATTTAAACTCAGAAACAAATCAGTATTCAAAACAGAGACACCAAGCAAAATGATGATGACTAACAGAAACAAATTTTGCAATATATCAACTAGCAATTAAAACCAGTAGAATTAAATTGAGCAAGCACCAAAGGCTATAACAAATCATTTCATAAATCATATATACAATAATTTCCGAAAAGATAAAAGCTACGAACCCGAAAGAGAAAAGGATGCCACGGGAACAGAGACGAGTGATTCCCATGAAACGACACCTCCATTTGGGCATAGGATTTTCTTTATCTTTCCATCCTTCAAGAGCACAACGAGTAGCCAAATACCCAACCAACAAACACAGCCCAAACAACACCAACCTCAACAAAGCAACAGGCAAACAAACCAAAATCTTGACCCATTCATAAAAGCCTTCAACCTTGGGTGTTGAATTCCTAAAAGGATCCACCGTACACGGTTTGGGCACCTCAAATCCATGCAGCCCAAGAAACCCAAACGGGTTGTCTTCAATAAAGTTGCCAACTTTATTATCTCGATTCAAATTCTGCGGAACTTGAATCGTCGAATCATCGACGTGACTGATGGATGGCTGAGATGGGTTCTCATTCTGGTTCTGATTGTCAGAAACGGTGATGATGTAGTGCGGCCCATTTGTGGCCGATGGCTGAGCATTCGGAATAAGTGGTTCCCTGAGATGATTCTGGTCAGCCATCGGAGGTAGTGGGGCAGGCCGCCGGTGGCTGGTCAACGAATCAAACGAATGACTGGAAAAAAATGGTGTAAGTGGAGTGAAATGAGAGAGAGAGAGAGGGGGGAAAAGAAGATGAAAGGACGGTATAATATAAATTGGTTGGATTCAGATTTCAGACAATGATGCGATTTGTATGGGCTTCACTCTGCCGACTGCAAAACGTGGCGACAATTTTTTTACTACTTTTTTTTTTTTTTTTTTAAATTATGAAGATGGGATTTTCTTTATTCTTTCCCGTCTGACTCCACCCACGTATTTTTTTCTAGCCATGAATCATTATCAAAACAACATTACTGGGTCTGAAGAGATGCCTCGGATCACGTGCATTCCACGGCATTACCGACTTAGTATGAATTATGATGAAAATAATATGAAAGTTATAGTTGGTTTTTCTTTTTTTTTTTTTGGTGGTTAGATAAAGATTGGATCTTATTGTTTCTTTTTAACTCTTTCCAATGACTTGATGGGATCTTAATCAACTATGATTAAGCATCTTTTTTTTTTTTTTTGGAAAAGGTATGATTAAGCTTGTTATGTGAACTAAAAGAAGTTTTTTTTTTTTTTTTGGTGGGACAATTTCCTCATTTTTTGCCTGTTATTCGGTAAAAGTTTTTCTTTCATTTTTTTTTTTTGGTCATTTTGTTAAGCATTAAGTAAAAAATATATTTGATGTAACACTACAAAACATTAGAAGGACCAATAGGATGTCTTGTCTGTCGATTAAAGATTGAAGAAGTACTATCTTCAAAACTTCAATTTGACATGTAAATGACAATATTAATCACTTCACTTTCTTAGAAAAATTTAAAAACACGATCTTGTTAATTTTGACACAAGATTCCCCAACTTTGAAGCTTGTAGTCTTGTAGATCCTCCAAATGTTGTTGTTTTTTTTTTTTGGAAATGGTCCTCCAAAAGATAGAAGTATCTTGTTGTTGTTTTTTTAAGATCCTCCAAATGTTTATGTAAGCGCAATCTGAACCTTTTATTAATTAGTATCTGCCGCCGAAAGTCTCCTATATTAATTAATCTACTTAATATACCTCCACAAGCGTGCATGTACATACGATGGAAGATTGAAGTCAGTATGGACTTTTTCATGCATTACGGAAACAAAATCAAACCCCAAAACGCGACCCAAAAAGGTGACTAAACAAGTGGAAGAATTCGGGTCCAAGTGGTTAAAAAAAGAGACTAAAAATATGACAGCAGAAAGGGACATTTTAATTTTTATGCTTTGTGTGTCTTCAACTCAGGACAATATGACCCCCCGTCAATGCCCTTCAATCAAAATGGTGGGAAGAATGTTGCACACGTTTTGATCGGAAAATGAAGACCCCTGTGTCTTGATTTACAAATGGCCGTGATTTTTACACAATATGCGAGTCTAGATTAACACAAAGAGGGAGGTTCCCATCATACCACGTCTTTTTCCAGAAAATACCTGCCTTAAATGTTGTTTATATCCATTGAATTTCCTATGGTATCTTAAAGAAAGATTATAAACCAACAAGACAAAGCTCGTTTTCAAAGTTCTACGACGCTTTATTTTATTTTATTTTTTCCCCCTTAGACTATACAGATGTTAACATTGTCGCGTACAAATATGCTTCCTCATTTCTTACCTCATACACATGTGGAAGACCAGCACACCGTCATAGCCAGGAAAATGCATTTGAAAAACCTCCCCTTCCTCAAGCCTTGACCAACTTCCGAGACTTCCGAGTATTGTCTTTGTTTACAACCCAAAGGACCTGCAAATGGATGCATGACTGCCCACGCTAAGCCTCGTAATGTTCTGTCCGGTGAAAGTAGCGAGCGGGACAATTTTGCATCCAACACCAGAACCACAACGAATCTGTTCCCATATTGGGCTGAATTTGCAAAATATTCCTCCATCCTCTCTGGAATTCCATATGATATATAATACAAGAAGCAAACAAATGCTTACATCACCGAAGCAACACAAGGAAGACGTCCACTGGTTTTACTCCTCCCCAGAGTCTCCTGAATCAAAATCCTGCGGTACTTCAAGGTCATCTGCTATGTCATTTTCATCCACTGGCTGATCCATGTCATGATGAGTATCATTAAATATTTCTTTATCTAAAAGTGAAAATTCATCCATTGCAGGCTTATAGTCTTCGCCCCTCCAAACTACAATCTGTTCCTTGTCAAACGTCACCAGGATACAAGGAACCAAATCCTGCATCAATGAAATTTGGAATTATGTTTCAAATCATCTCGTTAATTTGGAACATTAACAAACAAAAAACAAAACAAGGTCATCACTCCCAATATTGCATGAACAGTAAGCAGTTTACCCCCAACCCCTAAAAGCTCTAATGCACAAAAACTAAAAATCCAGGCTAAATAATGGCATGCAAGTTCTAAGAACCTACCCGCAACTTGCAGCCTATTTTCTTTCTGTCGCTCTTCTCGAGGCCCTTACAGTCTATGCGAACCAGCTCTTCAGTGAGGAATGCATCTCTCACCATGTGCCCAAGACTTCCATAGTAACCATTTTTACCTACAACCAATATTACAGAGTAATTACTTATAGCGACAGTCAAAATAATGTCAGGAAGCTATATAAACACGAAATGAGAAGAAACTACACCAAGTTTTGTTAAAGGAGGCACAGCCAACCCTCTCTTTCTCATTTGCTTCGTTTCTTCAACAGATAGACCATCTATTGTAGTTTTTATAAGTCTGGGATACACAGGTTCTTGAGGCTTCCACAGCATCAATGGGATCACAGGCCGCTTCTTTGGTCTATAGTATCGACCTCTATACAATACAAGAAGTCCTCCCTGTCTGTGGATAATTTTCCCAAATGTCTTGTCCTGGGAGATAACACATTTTTATCAACTCACATGCAATGCAGGGGAACGAAAAAGACAATGAAAAGACATCAACTTCAAGAATTAAATGAAAATGGAAACAAATACAGAGAACCATAAAAAAATAAATCATCCCATAGAGGGAGGAAATATATTTTCGTTGTAGGTGGTAAAGTAACTAAGATCAAACATTTATCAACATAGCCTAGTAAATGTTTATTCACTATCTCAAAAGCAACAATGGAGGACATGAATAGAAAGAGGATTATCGAACACAAAATGATAACCCTTCGTCTACACTTCCATCAACTTGTACTAACACAATGAAAAGCGAATGCAAGTAGAAATAATTCTGGATAAAATGTTATTACTCCGTACAAAAAACAGAAAATGCATAGTGAGAAGGTTATGGTGGATTGGAATGACAGATAATTACCTCTAACTGGATGCAAACGTTGTTCATATCAACAGTAGGCACACCCATACACTTAATCCTAACCGCCTCAGCATGTTTCCAGTGATTATGGATATCATTCAGCATGTTGTGTGTTAAACCATCTCTACCTACAAAAGAAAGCTTAGAATTACAAACGCTCGAAGTAACGTTTCATTCTCTCGATAATCGTCTGCCATAATGGCATAGTCAAGGTACAGCAATGAGATGTTGCAGAGGGTGGAACAAACTATACAGTCATTTGACTCTTGGAAAGTATATTGGAAAACATCTCAACAGCATAGTCTTTAGAACATAAAATTTCAAAGCTCACAATAACAAGGAGACATGATACTGTATTAGGCACTATTACCTCAGTTATCGACAAAGCACACAGCATGGCATAGAGTACCTACCGTGAACAATTCAACTGTAAATGTTTTAGTTTCTTTGACCCTAAGTTTAATTACTTCAATATGAGCAGCACCTGGTAAGATTCATCCAAACTTACCTTTCAGTTACTATATTCCCACCACCTCCTAACATACCCATTCTTTATACCATGCAAACAAGAGAGCAACAAAAGATAACTTTTTGCAGCAGGAGTTAAACTCCATCAAAACATAGACAGATTGCAACACCTTCTAAGATCCCCCTCACAAAGCACGGATACAATAATAATAAAAACAATAATAACACTGTCCCCCAACTCACCATTTTTAGCTAATTTTTTTCAGTCCATTATGCTAGTTCATTCAATCTTTCAATAACATTGATACGTTGAAGAATATCTTACGAAATTTATAACCCTCCACACATATTTGAGAGCTCAAACAACCCAAGACATTCCAACAAAAACAGAGAATATCATAGCAACACACAGGTAAATGGCTTCAAAACAACTTCTATGATTACCTAGATTGATTTGCCTTTTCGTTCTATGCCTCTGGCATCCGTCAACAAGAGCTTTCCTTTCAGCATTGCTCAAGGGCTCTCCCTGGATCATCTCCTTCGTCTCCTCCCTCTTCTCCTCCAACTCCTTTTCAGTCTCAATGGAACCCACTTTTGGGTCAACGGCAGGAGCGCAAACCCCAGTCCACACTCGGTCCAACCTCCCCGGACCAAATGGCGAGTACTTCGGCTCCCGGAGCCCAATGGGCCGGACATAGGGGCTGCTTTCCGTGTAGCTGAACCGGAAATCAAACGGTAATTCTGACTTTAAGGGTTCCACACCTTCTCGGTCCAAAGAAGATGGCGGCCGGTATCGAGGCTTAGATCGCTTTCTGGTGGATTCAGGGGGAGCAGGGTTTTGCTGGGGTTTAAGAGACTCTGGTGGCTGGAATGAATATTCTGTGTATAGCTTAGATGATTTCCCAACGGTGGCCGTGGAGTAACTGATGGCGGTGGTAAGGAGAGAAATGGGCTTTCTCCGGCGGCCGAATCGGCTGAGGACGGTGAACATCGTTCTTCTTCTGCAATTTGGCGGTCAGTCTTGCTGTTGCCCGGTATATTTTCAGTCTAATGCCGTTTGACTATTCTCATTTTGGTCCTGGTACTTTTTGGTATTTAGATCCAACCCCTCTACCTTTTAATAATTCCAATTTGCTCCATTTCTTTTTCTTGGCTAAAAAATCTCGAATTTTCTTTGTCCCCCCCGTTTTCTTCTTCTTATCTTCACACTATTTTAAATTTAGTTTGGTTTCTAAAATCAGAATATATCATGAAACAAGACTATTGTAATGTAAAACAAGAAGCATTTTATTTGCCGAAATGAATACTAGAAAACCATTAACTAGACTTTATATTGTACGGACTAAAATTCATTAAACAGAAGCTAATGAGTTCAAATTTCACCAGTTTTTCTTGTTGGTATCACGATTTTCAAATTTTCATCCTTAGAAAGAGTGTTGTTTGATGAAAGCTAGCTACTTCAAACATAGGTCATTAGCCTTTTTTCCCCAAAGAAATTGTTTCCGATTTATAACTTTGGGAGCCGATACCATTAATATCAGACCTTAATTTGTTAAGAAGTCAACTTATTTGTCACCCGAAAATATGAATTTTTATCGTTAGTAATCATGTTTCAGATCATTATCAATTCATCATTATAGATAATAACCATGCAATAATACATCCTTTGTTAGTTAATGGAATGCAATATATTCACTCTTTCATAACTCTATATCTACACAAGTGGAGGAATGATAAAGCAATATTTTGTAATAAAACGCTTTGTCTTATGTTGCTTGCAAATAATTCAAGTGCAAGAGTATCTTGAAAGGTTAACTTTGTAGGTTTATAGTGGATATTTAGGATGATAAATCCACCTCTAATCCCCTTTTTTCTTCGTATATTGAAGGCTATCTAGGCAATGAGCATAAATCAATCTAGTAGTAATTATATGGTAAAAGGATAAACTCTTCAAGTGGAGAGTGTGTATAAACATTAGGAAATAGGATGCAACTTTTAAAGTTGCAACTTCAAAGAATGAAGAGGCGAAAACACTTGAAAGCATGAAAAGGTATAAAGACTTCTTAATTCCACGAAAAGAGGTTGTATATATATTGATCATGAATCAACTAAAAATGCACTCAGTTTGTGGATTTACCCAAATTGAATTGAATCTGATAAGTTTGAAGCTAACTTTATACATCTAAGCCCTTATTTATGTGAACATTTTACTAATCGATTCTTCTTTATTTAGCCCGTATGGATACAAGATTTTGGTGTCTTGATTTAAAAACAAAACTTTGAACGAAATAACACAACAAGTCATTTTTCATCTCATAATCTCTCTCTCTCTCTCTTTTTTTTTAATACATGGATATTGTCTCTGACTCTATGTACCTAATTTGTAAATACATACATAGTTACCCGTATCGCAAGGGTGGGGGATAGAATGCCGGCCATAGTGCAATGGATGAGAACTAGATAATTTTGTTCCAAAATAGTCGAACCTCCCACATGCATAAAAACATATATAAACAAGAAGCTTTCTTCCAACCAAAAGGAGACTTGCATTTGAATTCAAGGAAAGCGGGGGGTTCTTGAGGTAAACGTCTAAGACGGCTTTTTTAGATCCACTATAATTATATTTGTGTGAAAATGATCCATCTATCTCTAGGAATGTAATCATAAAGCCATTGAAATTCAACTCCAATATATATAAAGAAATAGTATGTAGCTAATTAGGTCAAACATTATTTTATGTGCGGAAACATGTTGCATATGCTCAAAAAGAAAGATAGTTAGTGGTGTTTTAACCACACCACCAAATCACTATGGATTTATCTAATTGGATGTCTCTCAATATAACTAGACGCCACTTTTAGATTTAATAATGTGTCTTTGGGAATGATAAAGCCAGCCAACTTGGTTTAAAGCTAATTAAGTGCTATAATCTTATGACATACATCTTTGTAAATTTAAATGAATTAGAAGTTTAGAACCAAAAAGTGAGACTCAAGTCAGACCATGAGGTAATCACTTTAATATTTTGTTGACCCTCTGTTCATTTTGTCTATAATAACATTACATTTATATTTTGAGTTTTCACGAGAACGAAAAGGCACTGTTGGTGGCAGTATAATCACCATCAATTTTAGGTTAATTATATAATCCATAAAACTTTTATTGCTTCACTTCATCGATAAGGTTCAAGAGATATGCTTCCATACTGTGGTACCTTATATATATATATATATATATATATATATATATATATATATAAGATCCAAAAAAGACTTCCATCGTACACTTGTAGCATTAACTAAAATATGTTTGTTCGAGTAATTCAAAGTGCAAAAAAGTGTGTTTCCCAATCAGAGTGCATTTCACCATCACTCAAATTTACCACACACATCTTTATATTCTTATGGTTGTGATGCACTTGAGCCAACAACATACAGAAACTCCATTTTTGTAATCATTTGCGCAATAAATTGCAATACAAATGTGTTTAGACTAAGAATCGAGGTTTAAATTAACAAGATGAAAAAATATGTTGTCTATAGAACCAAAAAAATGGTAAATAAGAAAAGCATGTAAACCATATTGACAAACACATTATTTTTTGTTGAGTAATCTTTTTCAAACCACAACAAGATGTAAATCATTTTAGTCAAATCTAAAAATGACGGACTCAATGCGGAATTAAGAGTATTTAACTTAGTTTATCAACATGTTTTAACAAGTCATCTACAAAAGAAAACACATAAACAGATCTTTTTCCCAATATTATTGTTCAAGTTAAATTTTCGCTTTTGAGACGGAGGAGTATTTTTTAACTCTATATGCCAATGGCATTTGATAGCTACCTAAATTGACCCTTGTCTTTCTTTAAAGATTTCCATTTTTTTTTAAAAAAAAAACCTCAACAGTCAAGTTAAAGTCTAAACAAGCTTTCCATTTTTGTACAGTATATTGTGGTTGCTTCTCATATAAAAATATAGCCCTTGAAATTGTTTTGGGTTATTTATAAATACAACCAAACCACCTAACAACGAATACAAATCCAAACCAAATTCATTTTGCTTCTACTTCAGCTAAAGAATTTGATGGGGTACACTATTTACATCTGTTCATCCCCTATTCGTCATCTTCTGCTTTTAGTCATCTTCACAGCCCTTCAACTCGCTAATGGAGGTTTGGACAAGGTACATTTATATATTATTTTTACCTTAATTAAACATGCATCTTTTACCATATTTAGTTTTGTACACTATTAAATAATATAAGGACAGGATTTCTCATGCAATCTTGATAGAAATAGGAAGAAAATGATGACTGATGATCATTTTGCAGGACTTCTATATTGTGTTCTTGAGGGATCATTTGGAATTGGATGAAGGGAAGGCAGCTCAGAAACATGTTGATCTTCTTTCCTCTCTCAAAGGAAAGTAAGTATACTTTTTACTTCAATTCTTTTCTTCTCAAATATATATAGAAGTTAGACACTACAATTTCTCCCTTTTTACCACCTTCATCACCTCTCTTTTCACATCTTAGTTTCAATCAATTGTACATTCGAAATAAGGTTGTCTCCTATTTGCGGAAAAGAGGAAAGAAAAATAGGTTGATGCATGTAACTTAGAGTTAAAAGTTATATGCTTTTTGGGCATAAACGTGATACCTGATAGAAATTATAATTATATATCGAGATTTTAGAATTTTAGGAAAAAAGAAATTGTATTGTCAAATTACTTGATCTTATAAATGAAACTCATATCAAATTCACATTGTGAAAAATCCAAATTTGATAGAATCGTACTAGTTTGAAAACGAAAAAAAGAAGGAAGAAAAACATTATAGGCTTTCTTACTTGTTGAAATGAATGCATAAAACAGTGAAGATGGAGCAAGAGAATCCCTGGTTTACAGTTATACCAAAAGCTTCAATGCATTTGCAGCGAAGCTTACTGAAGATGAAGTTGGCCACTTGTCAGGTTAGTGTAATTATAATGTGGTGTATTCTCCATTCACCCAATTATAATTAATGAACTGCTATAGTTAGTAGTCAAAATTAACTGAAATTTTAGTGATTAATTTGCAGGCATGGATGAAGTGGTTTCTGTAATTCCGAATCGGTATCGAAAGTTGCATACCACAAAATCATGGGAGTTTATTGGGCTCCCCACAACTGCCGAAAGAAATTTGCAAGTCGAGAGTGATATCATTGTTGGAGTATTCGACACTGGTATGTGAATTTTTATTTATTTATTTTGGTACAAATTGATATATAGATTGTTGAGTAATCTCTAATACAATATGTATTAGTTTTGAAGTTTTGAAATATATATATATATATATATATATAGTGTATTGTATCTAGCATTGTTCAATAAAAAATATTCAAGTTAAACTTACAAACGCCTAAACAAGCAGTTAACTGGACGTACATTGCTGAAAGTTTAGAACTAGGGGTGTTATTTGGGAGTTTTAGGAAATGGAGGACCCCAGAGTTATAGCTTACGAAATATCGAGGACTGAAAACACTATTTACTCTTTTTGAAGTTCGAACTAATAAAAAGAAAAGGAAAAAAAAAAGTTCTAATTTAATATGTCTTCCCCCTGCCTGTTGTCATCATATTTTTTATGAGTTTAATCTAATTCTTATCATTTTTTTTCTGAATTTCTAATTGCATTGGTAAAAAAAAAGATAAAAAGTGTTACATCATCTGTCTCAAAATAATTGTCTTGTTTAGATTTTCAATTACAGTACAAGTTATTGTTAAAAAAAAATTAAAAATATGCACTAAAATAAAAATATAATGAAATAACCATTTCGAGATGGAAAAAATAAAAAAAGGTGGACCAAACACACCAATGACCAAGCAAGTAAATTAATGAACTAAATAAAGGTTGATCACTATTTCTGGTGCAACAGGGATCACTCCACAATCAGAGAGCTTTAAGGACCATGGTCTCGGACATCCACCTGCTAAATGGAAAGGAACCTGTGCTCAGTTCGCCAATTTTTCTGGGTGCAACAAGTAATATTCAAAATTCAACATTTAGTATTATTTCTTTTCAGCCACATTATTATACTTCAGTATTTCTAGTCATTCTGTACTGAGTACAGGATTTCGTCTTACTTATTATATAGTAATAATCGTGTCTCATTAGTATTGTGATGACATTTTGTTCATGGTGAATAAGCTATAATCTATAACTTAAAATAACAAATTACCCAGTTCATTGAGTTCATTGATATTCAATCAGTAAGATATACTGATATCAGATAGTAATTTTTCCTGATGATGAAGATTTAAGGTTTTGTTGACTCACAGATTGCTACATTTTGGCCAACTTGTTTCAACGATCTTGAAGCAAGCTTATAGGTGCAAGGTATTTCAAGTTGGATGATTTTCCAGATGATGATGACATCTTGTCACCAATAGACGTAGATGGCCACGGAACTCATACATCATCAACCCTAGCTGGAAGTCTAGTTCCGAATGCGAATCTATTCGGCCTGGCGAGAGGAACTGCGAGAGGGGCAGTTCCATCTGCTAGAATTGCAGCCTACAAAGTGTGTTGGGCTAGTTCAGGTTGTGCTGATATGGACATCTTAGCTGCATTTGATGCCGCGATTGCTGATGGTGTTGATATCATTTCCATCTCGATTGGGGGTTTATCCGGTAACTATACCTCGGATGCCATATCTGTTGGATCATTTCATGGCATGAGGAAAGGGATCTTAACTGTGGCTTCTGCTGGAAATGATGGCCCTAGCCTTGGTGGTGTCACAAATCACGCCCCCTGGATTTTCACCGTTGGGGCGAATAGTATTAATCGGAACTTCCAGAGCAATGTTGTTCTGGGAAATGGACACACACTTCCAGTAAGTTTGTTAGCTGCATAACTTGTTACTTCAGTTCAAGCGTGGCAATCAGGTCGTGTTTGGTCGCGAAAAGCTGTTTTCTGAGACAAACTTAGCATACTTCTTTTTCACATCTTGATGAATTGGGCTAATGCTTTTTCAGGGAACTGGAGTCAATACATTTGAACCAAAACAGAAGTCATATCCACTTGTAAGTGGGATGGATGTAGCTAAAGATGCTCAGAACAGAAACAGCTCAAGGTATTCTGCATTTTTTGTGCATTAATCATGTGAACCTGATGCCAGAAAATGAAAGAAACTATCACTTATTATAACTGTTGTGTATATTGGCATCACAGCCAGTGTGTTCAAGGATCAATGGACCCTAAGAAAGTGAAGGGAAAAATTGTTTACTGCAAGCTTCCGGCGTGGGATGCTGATTATATAGTTAAAGGACTTGGAGGCGCCGGCGCCATCATGGAAAGCAATATGTATCTTGATAATGCTCAAATTTTCGTGGCTCCAGCAACAACAATAAACGAGACCATCGGTAAAAGCATTGCAGATTACATAGCTTCAACAAGGTGAAAAAAATTTCAAAAAATATGTTCTTGTGAATGTTAAGTTAGTTTTTTTGGTAAGATTTGTGAATACTGGTTTTGTGTGTTGAAAAAATAAGTTCAGATCACCAACAGCAGTGATTTCAAGATCTCAGGAAGTTAAAATCCAAGCTCCATCTGTTGCTTCATTTTCATCCAGAGGACCAAATCCTGGATCTCAACATCTCTTGAAGGTAACTAATGTTACTGACCAACCTTTGTTTTTCAAGAAAGCTCATTTACTCCCTTATCAAACGAGATTATTGCTAAAATGTTGGCCGATTTTTGCAAACAAAAACGTGAAAAAAGCCCGATATTACAGCTCCAGGAATCGACATTCTTGCATCATACACCCCTATGAAGTCTATAACTGGATTACAAGGCGATTCCAGGCATTCAGATTTCACACTCATGTCTGGAACTTCCATGTCATGTCCACATGTTAGTGGGGCGGCGGCATATGTAAAATCATTCCATCCAAATTGGTCCCCGGCCGCCATCAAATCCGCCATCATGACCACCGGTAACAACATCTACTCATCTCGGCCTGATTTTCGCCATATCATTAGTTGTTGTTACCATCAAACCTGATATAACAACCTGGTTCTTTTTTAACCTTGAAACTTTAGCAGTTTTACAAGAATTTCTGCATTCTTTTCCTCATATTTACAAATTTTCTGCACCAGCAACACCAATGAGCTCAAAAACAAACAAAGTAGCAGAGTTTGGCTATGGTGCAGGACAAGTGAATCCAACTAAAGCTCTGAACCCTGGATTAGTATACGACATGGATGATTTCTCATACATTCAATTTTTATGTCACGAGGGATACGACGACTCATCCCTAGCTAATTTAGTTCATCAGTCATCGATAAACTGTTCAAAATTGCTTCCAACAAATGGAGAAGACGCTTTGAACTATCCCACAATGCAGCTGAGTTTGAAGAGCAAACAAGAACCGACTACCGGTGTTTTCAGGAGGGTTGTCACCAACGTAGGGCCTGAAAATTCCATCACCTACAATGCCACCATTAAAGCACCGAAAGGCGTGGTCATTACAGTGAAACCTGCAGCTCTTACTTTCTCTCATGTGTCCCAAAAGCGGAGCTTTAAAGTTGTGGTGAAAGCAAATCCAATGACAAGTAAAAAGCTAATGGTATCAGGTTCACTCACTTGGAAAAGCTCTGATCATTCAGTCAGGAGCCCCATTGTCATCTTTAATCCAGTGGCACTTGCAACGCAGAATGTCAAATAACAATTGGGATTAGGCGAATTCCAGCAAATATGTGCCCGAAAACCAGATATGTTACATAAAACTTGATCATCCAGATAACAGAATCGATCATTCGATATACTAGAGATGCATGATAGCTGCCAATTTTATGTAAGAAACTAAAATGAGTATACACCAGTATCTTAGCTTCAAAAATGATAAACATTGTTTTGCTTCTCAAGTTTTTGTGTGGGAATTTTTCTTTACAGTTTCACATTATTTACCTTGTTTTAATAGAAATCAAGAAGGGTGACAAAAGAGCGTGTTGAATCACACGGGGCAAAGAAAGTGTAACACAAAATTCGGAGTCTTTAAGTTAAAATAGTCAGCCCTAAATATCAAAACTTTGGATGAAAAGTTGAAAATCCAGAAGATACCAAAATGCGGATGTTTGTATGGATGTCAATCAAGATTCAAGAATGGTCCAAACAGCACTAACAAAACAATTATGGCCATTGGGTTAATGCGGGTGTTTTTGCTGGATGATGATTTGTACACCAAAAAATCAAAAGAATTCTTTTATCAAACGTGGGGATGAGCTCACTAAGCTCCCAACAGCAAGCAACATCATCATTCATTATGTGGATTCCTAGCGTCAACAACAATCGAAACCCTTTGGACCAGACCCAAAAAAAAAAAAATTCTCAATGAGTTGAGCTGAGTTGAGAAAACGGTTGCGATTCTTTGGCCTCTATTAAGGATTTGTTTTTGTGTAATGAAAGCGTACGGCATAAATTTGTAATCGATTGAGCGAGAATACCTCCAAGTTCGTTACAGAAAATATAAATGACCGTGTCGCTGGTTTAATTGGAAACAGAAAAGGAAATAGTCAAAAAAGGCACATTTAAAAGCTATTGCTCGTATTGCTCCATCTTCCTTTCAACATGCATTGTGCTAAGAGTACACCTTTCCCTAATGGGTCATTCATATTCACTCAAATAAGTTCCTTCCAGACAGACACCATAACTAGTACTACAACTAAACTTTTCTTTTTTCGTTTTCCCCTTCAAGAGAAAGTTAATTTTCAACATTAAACGTTGCGGGGATAGTACCACACGCTCTAAAGTGGAAGCAAAGTCCCTTTATGATGATGATGATGATAATACCACAATACTGCAAGGCTAGAAATCAATGGAAGAAATCAAAGGTATGGCAAGGAGAATGGCTAGCTTCTTCTTCTTTTTTTTCTTTTTTTTTTGGTTACCAACCCTAGCTTTTGCTAGAGGACTGTTAAGTCTGCCACAGGTGATGATTATAGAAAGAAAGAGTGGGAGGTCAAGAAATGCATATTTAATAGTAGTTTGAATTTTGGTTTCTTCCAGCTTCAGCCCACTTCATTCAACTAGCCAAATTCATCCAAAGTTCCAAACTGGCTCTGTCTCGGTTCCTCATCAGCATTTGAGTCAAAAAGGTGATAGGGTGGAGGTGGAGTTTTATGGACATGTGTAGAAAAGATTTATTTAACGTTACTTAACATATGCCCTAGTAATTAAGATTAATAGAACAAAAAACTGAAATAAACTCGACATGATATATTTAAATTTAAACGAATATATGCGAGCTGATAAAATTAAGCACGACATCTTTATATGATCCATATAGTTGAAACCTGAGCTAACGTTAGTTAATAAAAAATATATGTAGAATGTAGGATTGGTTAACCTTAGCTGAAAGAGCAAGACTGCAAAAGTAGAAGAATTCTATCATGGAGAAACTATTCAGCCCCAATTTATGCACAAGGTTGAATATATCATCATAGTTACTTTGAATTAAAAATAAGAACTGGATAGTTACTTTCTCTATCCCAAAATAAGAGTCTCGTTTGTTAGTACTCTCTCTGTCCCAAAATTATAGTCCAGTTTAGATTTTTATTTTTAGTATTCTTTGAATTAAAAATAAAAATTCAAACTGAAAAATCATTTCAGGACGACGGAGGGAGTGAAAATCCAAAGGAAAAATCTTAGAGGCTGAGGAAGATGCAGGGCTGACTAAGAATTTTACCCATTAAGCAGATAACATTAGAGCTCATAATTAATTAAATGGATTTACAAGGTAATCATCCAGAAAAAGACAGGTTTATTGCTGAAATCATTTGTAAAGTTGAAGTGGGATTTTAAGATTGTTGCTGCTTATGTCAAAAGTGATTAGTTAATAACTGCCATTTTGCTTAAGTGTTCCATTTAAAGTAAAAAAAAAAAAAAAAGGCGTAATTAGCTAATTAACAGACAATGAAGTTCCTTCTAGATCCTGAAAGTGCGACATTACAGCAGGGATTTGCAATAAGATGCAGATGTCAAGATATCAGCCATGTATGAAGACACACAAAGATCTAATCATGTTTGTAGTTAATTGGCGAATCAATGTATAAATGGCTGAAACTCAAACAAATGCAATGAAATATTCTCTGTTGTTCTGGGAATGCAATGGTTGAATTGGAGTGAGTCAATATAATCATGAAGATTTTGACAGAAAGAGGAGGCAAAACCTGCAGCCCAAGCTATTAGTCATTGCAAAAGCAGATATCTTCAACTGCATGCCAATGCTGTAATAACAAGTGTTCTTCTGTTTCTGAATTAATCCACACTTCATCAACAGCTCAATAGCACAACGATTTTTCCACTAATGATCTGCTATAATTGGCAAATGTGGCATAATGATTTTGCTCTAATTGAGCCACATTATCAAATCATGATCTAACAAGACTGCAAAATATCTCTCTACATTCCTTCATGCTGAAAAAGCTGCTGGTCCATAACTCACTGTCGAAGCTTCATGTAGCTTTAATTCCATCTCTCTGTCTCTCTCTCTCTCTTTTTTAGTTTGTTATGAGAGAAACCACCATGCTTCTTCTTTAGCCTATATAATCTTTGCATTCACCTTGCTCATTGCTCTATCTTAATGCTCTTAGCAAAAGAGCAAGAGAAGGAGGTTGTATTTCCTTCTCTTTTCTTGTTCATAGTTCCTTCTTCTTATTCTTATTGTTTTTCAGTGTAAGAAAAACTTTCATCAACTCTATCAAAACCATTGTCTGATTCTTGGCACCGGGAAAGAAACACAATGGCGTTCGGCTTGTCCCTTATGACGCCAATCTTTGTAGTTTTGTTTGTTGTTGCTTCAGCAGAAGCTGATGTTTATGTGGTGCATATGGATAAGGCCAAGATGAAAACCTTAGATGCTTCTCTTGGAGCTACCAAAAGATGGTATGATGCGGTGATCGAATTCATTGCAGAATCCTCACCTTCTATACATGAGGAAGAAGAACAACAACAGCAAAGATCATCTCCTGATCTTCTATATGTTTATGAAACTGCTATTTCTGGTTTTGCCGCGGTGCTCTCCACAAATCAACTCGAATCACTTAAAAGGATGGATGGTTTTCTTAGTGCCGCAAAAGATGAATTACTAAGCCTCCATACAACTCATACACCTCAATTTCTTGGCCTTAAAATTGGTCATGGACTTTGGAGCGCTCCAAATTTGGCCTCTGATGTGATTATAGGTGTCGTAGACACTGGAATATGGCCTGAACACATCAGTTTCCGTGATTCAGGCCTCCCCTCAGTCCCCTCAAGGTGGAAAGGCACGTGTGAAGCTGGTACAAAGTTTTATACATCAAACTGCAACAAGAAGTTAATTGGTGCTAGAGTTTTCTTCAAAGGTTATGAAGCTATAGCCGGAAGAATCAATGAAACAGTAGATTACAGATCACCGCGAGACTCAGAAGGACATGGCACACACACGGCTTCAACTGCAGCTGGAAATATTGTTAAAAATGCTAACTTTCTTGGTTTGGCGAAAGGCGCGGCGAGTGGCATGAGGTTCACATCAAGGATTGCTGCTTACAAAACTTGTTATGCCCTTGGCTGCGCAAGTTCTGATATTTTAGCTGCCATTGATCAAGCCGTCATCGATGGAGTTGACATCTTGTCATTGTCTTTAGGTGGCTTTTCGCGGCCGTATTACAGTGACAACATGGCTATTGCATCATTCGGTGCGACAGCAAATGGAGTCTTTGTTTCAAGTTCCGCAGGCAATTCAGGCCCTACCAGCTCAACGGTTGGCAATACTGCGCCGTGGATGATGACAGTTGCCGCAAGCTACATTGATCGCAGTTTTCCGAGCAGAGTGAAACTAGGAAATGGTAAAGTCTTCAATGGAGCATCACTGTATTATGGAAAACCTATCAAGCAATTGCCACTCGTATACAGCGATACTGCAGGCGGGCTGGGAGCTCAATATTGCATCACTGGCTCACTCTCTCCAAAACTGGTGAAGGGGAAGATTGTCGTTTGTGATAGAGGAATAAACAGCAGAGTTGGAAAAGGAGAGCAAGTGAAATTAGCAGGCGGAGCTGGAATGATTCTGCTCAATACTCCAACTGAAGGAGAAGAACTCTTTGCTGATCCACATATCCTGCCAGCATTGATGTTGGGAGCTCAAGCTGCCACTTACATCAAATCATACTTAAACACAACAACAAAAGCAACAGCTTCACTTGAGTTTTTAGGAACATCATACAATAATCCTGCGCCGGTTATGGCTGCATTTTCTTCCAGGGGACCTAGTTTAGTTGGACCTGACATTCTAAAGCCAGATGTTACCGCACCAGGTGTAAACATACTGGCGGCTTGGCCACCGAATGTGAGTCCAACTAGGCTCAAGAGTGACAAAAGAAGTGTCCTTTTCAACATTGTTTCGGGCACTTCAATGTCTTGCCCTCATGTTAGCGGCATCGCTGCGCTTCTGAAGTCAGATCACAAAGATTGGTCCCCTGCAGCCATTAAGTCTGCTCTAATGACAACTGCTTATACTGTTGATAGCACAGGAAATCCGATTGGCGACGCGGTTTCAGGAAACAACTCCAAGTTCGCCACTCATTTCGCATATGGTTCAGGCCACATTGATCCTGAAAGTGCTGCAAATCCTGGACTTATATATGACATTACCACTGAAGATTACCTCACTTATCTCTGCAGCATAAACTACAACTCTTCTCAAATTGCTATATTCGCATCAATCTCCAATAACAATTTCACTTGTCCTGATGATTCAGCTCCCCAGCCTGGTGATCTGAACTACCCTTCTTTTGCAGTGATTTTCAGGAATGATTCACAGAGTCCCACTGTCACATACAAAAGAACAGTGACAAATGTAGGGATCCCTAAGAGTGTCTTTTTCGCACATGTCAGTGAGCCTGATGGGGTGTCAGTAACAGTTGAGCCTGATGTTCTTGAATTTCAAGAAATTGGGCAGAAACTAAGTTATAAAGTGAGCTTCACCAAACAGGAAGATAGAAATGCACCAAATGATCACTCATTTGGATCTCTTCTTTGGATATCATTTCATCACAGTGTAACTAGTCCAATTGCTGTCACCTGGAAGTAATAAAGGAAAAAAAAAAATATGCCAAAAGAGTTTAACTTGGCTGGAAGGATTTTTCACGAATACTTCAATTTCAAAATTGTAGAATCATGAAAAATTGAAAAGGGTTCAGTAATGTTACTGAATTTGTTCTTTGACAAATTTTGTCACAGTATTTGCTTAGTTTTTTTCTTTTCTTTTTTTCTTTTTCCATACAAATGTATCATCCAATGAAAGTTTAACCCCGACCTCGCGGTAATAACAATCCACCGTAACCGATGTTTCATCCTCATTACTAAGCCCATTGATTTAACCTTTACCAAACAAATAAAAAAAGGATAATCATCAAATTCCTATTCTACTAACCCAACCAAACACCTCAAAATCTTAAAATTTTCTTTGAAAAGATTGTCTGTAACTCCTCCGGGTCCTACCTTATTCAGAAATACCCGTGAATTTTGTTTGTCCTAAAGCTCAGTATTCTGAACCTAGCAGCTCAAAAATGTCAAACATGTGAACTCCTTACCTCTCACGAAACAAGAATATCAATGTAGAAGAAACAGACGCGTATTGAAACATGAGGAGGAGAATTCTCAAGAAAACAGTAAAAGATCATACCATATATTCTGGTGGTCATTGTAATTCTGTTCTTCGTTTGGGCTCAAGAAAAGAAAGAAAAGAAGCCAGAAACTCAGTCACAAATTCTCCTCAATGAAGAAACAAGGCTGTGAGATTCAAGCAGTTGGTGTCAACTACATAATCACCAAGACAAACAGAGAATGCCCTTTGAAATTATTCTCCAGGGAACCAAAGACAGTTCGCCATGTTTTGAAAGATGTTCATTGCACAGCCAAACCATGGGAGATTCTTGCCATAGTTGGCCCAAGTGGAGCTGGAAAGTCCTCAATGTTGGAGATTCTTTCGGGCAAACTAAAACCCCAAAAAGCTTCCATCTTTGTGAACAAGAAGCCACTTGATGCAGCCAGGTTCAAGAAAATCTCCGGTTATGTGACCCAAAAGGACACATTGTTTCCCCTACTCACAGTTGAAGAAACTCTGATGTTCACTGCTCGGCTCAGATTAAGCCTTCCTGCAACTGAGTTGAGATCAAGAGTGAAGTCTTTAATGGCGGAATTGGGTCTTAGCCATGTATCTTCTGCAAGAGTTGGGGATGACAGAGTTCGAGGGATTTCAGGGGGAGAAAGAAGAAGGGTTTCAATTGGTGTGGAAATTGTTCACGACCCTTGTGTTCTTATGCTTGATGAGCCAACTTCTGGGCTTGACAGCACTGCATCACTGCAGATCATTGATCTGCTGAAAAAAATGGCGGAAACTCGAGGACGGACGATAATCCTGAGTATTCATCAGCCAGGGTTTAGGATTGTGAAGTTGTTCAATTCTATTCTCCTTTTGGCTAATGGCAGAGTTCTGCACCATGGAACAGTGGAGAAACTCAGTGTCAGCATGATGGAGATGGGATTATATGTTCCTGTCCATGTGAATGTGGTCGAATTCGCCATCGAATCCATCGAGACCATTGAGCAGCATCGAAACAAGGGAAGAGGAGGAGCTGATGATGATCATCAGGAGGAGCTGAGTGGAAAAAACAGTAAGTTTACATTAGAACAGTTGTTTCTGCAATCAACTGTTATAGATGATGAGGAAGCGGTTAATTCTTCTAGGATTCTGTTTTCGGATGAATTCGCGAATTCTAGGTTAGAAGAGACCATTATATTGAGCCAGAGATTTTGGAAAAACATATGTAGGACTAAAGAACTTTTTGCTTGTAGAAGCCTTCAGATGCTGATATCTGGCCTAGTTTTAGGTTCAATCTTCTATGATCTCAGTTACAATTTAGTTGGTGCTCAGGAAAGAGTTGGTCTTTTTGCATTCATCTTAACATTTCTGTTGTCAAGTACAACAGAAGCACTGCCAATTTTCCTGCAAGAAAGGGAAATACTAATGAAGGAAACCTCATGCGGGAGCTACCGAGTTTCCTCATACGCCATAGCAAATGGCCTAGTTTACTTACCATTTCTGTTGATTTCGGCATCGCTTTTCAGCATTCCTCTATACTGGCTGGTTGGATTACACAGGAGTTCCATTGCATTCTTCCAGTTCTTGCTTCTGATCTGGTTGATTCTCTACACAGCAAACTCAGTGGTGGTTTGCATCAGCGCTTTAGCCCCGAATTTCATCATCGGGAATTCAGTCATTTCAGGGGTGATGGGATCATTCTTCCTCTTCTCAGGGTACTTCATATCCAAGCATGGGATACCAAGTTACTGGATTTTCATGCATTATATCTCATTGTTTAAGTACCCTTTTGAAGGTTTCTTGATCAACGAATTCGCCGATTCAGGATGCTTGGAATCCATGTTAGGGACCTGTGTTGTGACCGGTGAAGATGTGCTTAAGGAAGTAGGGAATGGTGAAGAAAGTAGATGGAAGAATGTTACCATAATGGTGTGCTTTATCTTGGTTTATAGGTTCATTTCCTATGTCATTCTCAGGTGCAGATGCTCTAATAGAGGACTCAAAGGCTTCTTGATTTGAAACAATAACATTCATCTGTTTAATTTGCATCTCTCCCTCTTTGGTTGAGACTTGAGAGATCATGCAGGTTTTGATTTCACTTTCACCCCCATAATTTTTAACTTTTTACCATTTTGCGTCGAGTTAAATATATCGTTTGGCATGTATAACACTTTCTAGTTTCTTAATTTGGAAAAAAAATATATTTTTGGGATGGGGAATGAAAATAATAAAATAAATATGCGTTACAATGTCTAATATTTTATTTTTTCTCGGAAAAACAAAAAAAAATCATCTAAATAAATTTCGAAATTACTCAATTCACTCACGCATATCTCTAACTACTAGAATGGTATAATTATTGAATGCATCTTCCGCATTACATCGCTTTGTAAAACCAAATAAAAGTAATTATTTAAGTTTATCTTGATTATTAGGATGTTAGCACTAAAAGTAAGAATACAACTCTCAGCTAAAAGTCCGAACAATAGCTAAAGGCAAGAGAAAAGTCTATTGCAACAAGTAAGAATGCCGAAATTTTCCTAAATCAAATTTTATACCACTCCTATTTTGAGAGTCAAAAAATTGATTATATTCGAGCATATTAAAAAAATGTAGTAATTCTATTAACTAAATAAATAAAAACAAGGAGGATGGCTCCATGAAAAAGCCGTTTTTTGATTATCTACGCGGGAAAGAAATGTCTAAACTGGAACCTTCTGCCGTTCTTGCGTAAATTCAATTATCTTTATTTAGATGGTAACTCTTATTTCCTAAGTTTGACCTTTTTATTGAATTGAAATTCTGTTAATAATGCACTATGATGATTAATTTCCTCTCCAAATTCCACAAATACCCAACACAACACAACTGCCAATGGACTAATGAAGTTATTTGGTTCGGTACATTTTGGACAACAAAATAGACTTACAAACATTTAAATATTTTCAGTTTTGATGTTAATCTTGGTCATTTATTGGTCGAAGTACCTGTTTATATATTTACTTATGTGGGTTGTCATTTAAAATTTCGAATATACTCTAAGCTTCTTTTTATTGTAGAAGAAAAAAAAACTTCAATAAAGTGAATAATATATTAAAAATTAAAAAAAAAACTATATAATATGGAGATGGTGTTCATCGATAAAGGAATTAATTATTGTTATTAGAATATATTGTGCTTAATTGATTTGTTACTTTTTACCTGAAGGGAATGATGAATGATGTAAGAATATCAAGTTTGAATAAAAACGAAATTCAATCGCATTCGGTAGGTGGACAAATAGACACTTTCTATGTCTGTGAATCTCAACTTCTCCGAAACTGAAAATAAAGTTTATTAAAAATTTGTTTCATAACAAAAAAGAAACTAGAATTATCCCAAATATTAAATTACACGTTTTCTAATTACACGTTTTTAGCATTAGTTTGTGCTTCTTCTTCTGACAAATTGACAATGGCTGTGGCGGTCCTTTTTAACTTCTTCTTCACCTGATAAATCTTTTGACCTTTTCTTGAGATTCTTTGATTCTTTTTTTTTTTTCTTTTTGTTTTTGAGAATCAGTCATACAAAAAGCTTCTCCGGTAAATTTCAACTTGTGCAAAGGTAATATTCATTCTTTCTGTTTATCTTCTTGTCGGAGTACTAATTTTCTGCAAGATTCGAGCTTTCAACAATTTTCCTCGTTCATGCTCTTTTAATTCAATAACCTGAGATTTATTGTATCCGTCGTCGGTATTTGATCTCTCATTTACATTTTGTTACTGGGTTGCCATTATTTTCGTTGCAATTTGTAAAGTTTTTCATCTTTGCATAGGTTGAACGTTCTTCCTCCATTGATTCCGGTGGTGTGTTGGAGTAATTTTTTTTCCATTGTAGTTTTAGGATTTGATTGAATAAAAGCTATCCATTTCAGCTGAAGAAGCTAACCCTTTTGATCGTTTCCATATCTGGTGAGGTTTGTAGAATCAAGTTTTGATCTTTATTTGGTTTTAGATCAATAGGATCAATTCTGCATATGTTTGTGGATTATGGATAATTACAATTCCCAATCTCAATCACCATATCCACCATATGGTGGTTATGGATACCCTCCTTCACAGCCACCTTCAAATCAGCCATATCCACCACCACCCAACTCTGCTCCATATCCTCCCCCACCTGCAGCTTCTGCACCTTATGGGTATCCTCAATATCCTCCACCAAATTATGCTACTGCGTATGCTGCCCCTCCAACTGCATATGCATATCCACCCCCACAATCTGCACCATCATCAGCACCACCTCATCCTGCAGCCCCTTGGTATCAATCTCCATCACATTCTGGCCATTTTTCCTATCCGTATCCGGGATATCCGGCTCCTCCTGCATCATCAGCTCCTGAGCCTCAGACTGTTCAGAATAGTTCATCAAATGTGCATACTCTCAACAGCCTGAACAGCTTTACATCTGCTGGGAATGAGGTCCCGGGCATTCGCCGTCAAGATAGTTCACAATCCATAACCGGTTCAACTATAAGTTATCATCATCATGCTAGTCATAGTGCTACCACCTATCCTTCGATGTATCCCCACATCGAGGATCAATTAGCAAATGTGCACTTGTCGTCGAACAATTATCCCTCTGGTTCTGGTACTCCACCTGTAAATAATCCTTCTGCACCTGCATCCCCGCCTGCTCCCGCCACGCTTTCGGCTCCCGCTCTCGCCCAGATGTATCACTCGGGCCCACTGCCGGTTACTTCAAACTATAATGATCATGGCTCATTCTATGGTTTTGCAAGTAACTCCTTTTCTAGTAGGGTGGAGAGTCCTTCTTATCCTCCTTCACCCCATCCAAACATGTATTTAGATAATCCACAGAATCAGAATCTACAGATTGTGTCAGTTCCTTCTGCTAAAGGGTCTTTGAAAGTGTTGCTTTTACATGGGAATTTGGATATATGGATCTATGAAGCGAAAAACCTGCCAAATATGGACATGTTCCACAAAACATTGGGTGATATGTTCAACAAACTGCCCGGCAATGTGAATGCTAAGATTGAAGGTCACATGAATCACAAGATAACAAGTGATCCCTATGTCTCAATTACTGTTGCTGGTGCTACCATTGGAAGGACTTACGTGATAAGCAACAATGAAAATCCTGTTTGGATGCAACATTTTAACGTTCCAGTTGCTCATCATGTTGCTGAAGTTCATTTTGTCGTAAAAGACAATGATGTAGTGGGATCTCAGCTTATAGGAACTGTCGCCATTCCGGTGGAGCATATTTACGGTGGCGGAAAAGTTGAAGGGTACTTTCCTATTCTTGGGAATAATGGAAAGCCCTGCAAAGCTGGAGCTGCTTTGAGTATTTCAATTCAGTATACTCCAATAGAAAGATTGAGTATTTATCATCATGGAGTTGGAGCAGGTCCAGATTACATTGGTGTACCAGGGACATACTTTCCACTTAGAAGAGGTGGGACAGTTACTCTTTATCAAGATGCTCATGTGCCTGATGGGTACCTTCCAAACCTGAAGCTAGCAAATGGGATGCATTATGTACATGGAAAGTGTTGGCATGACATCTTTGATGCAATTCGCATGGCTCGAAGGTTGATCTATATTGCTGGATGGTCAGTGTGGCACAAGGTTAGGTTGATCAGAGATGATAGTTCTCGGGCAAATTACACCCTTGGGGAGCTTCTGAAGTCAAAATCACAAGAAGGTGTGAGAGTTCTGCTTCTTATATGGGATGACCCTACATCAAGAAACATCTTGGGTTACAAAACAGTAAGTATTTTTTTTTTTTTTTGATGAAAAATAGTTCTAAGTATTTAGTGTTACGGCAATGCTAAAGTTTTATTATATACCTGAAATGTTGTATATTCAGTGTATGAGGTGCATCAGATCAGATGCTTCCTCCAGAAAGAGTCTCTAATTGAGCCAAGATGAAAGAGTCTATCTAAGCTGTCAAGACCCCATTCTTTTCTTCTTCTTTTTTTTTTTTTTCTTTTTCTTCCTCTCAAATCTTGGTTTTGCTAGTTGTTCGAATCATTCTTTGTTGCAACTAAATCTCATTTTCATTACATATCCCAATTCTTGTGCTTCTTTCCTTGTTTAACTAATGGAATATCCTGCTCGTCTCCTCTGTACCTGTAGATTTATTCAACAAATTCTTCTATCAAATACTAACTTATCTGTGGATTCACTAAATATATTTTTCTCCACTGCCTCCCATATCAAAAATATTCTGATTATAATCGTGCCTTGATTAGCTGGACATGCACCTTTGAAATTCGATATATGCAGGATGGAGTCATGGCAACACACGATGAAGAAACTCGTCGTTTCTTTAAACATTCTTCAGTCCAAGTTCTACTTTGCCCCAGGGTGGCTGGAAAACGTCACAGCTGGTATAAACAGAGGGTAAGTTAGAGTCGATTTTTAAGTTCTCTTGTCAGTTTTATATCTTCATTTTCAGTGATAAACTACTCCAACTCAATCATAGGAAGTCAAGTAATCAAACCCAAACACACACATAAAAGTAGTGCTGTTTAATTTTCATAAAGGGGAATTCACATCAAGATTTATGGGGTCTCCTTTACAGCGATATAATAGTCTTGGTTGTCTCTCTCCTTACTGCCTGACATAGTTTTTGAAACTAATGCTGCAATTATATGATTAGGAAGTTGGAACAATTTACACGCACCATCAGAAGACTGTGATAGTAGATGCTGATGCTGGTGGTAATAAAAGAAGAATTATTTCTTTTTTAGGAGGGCTCGATTTATGTGACGGACGATATGATACTCCTCAGCATCCCATCTTTAAAACTCTGCAAACGACTCATGTGGATGACTATCATAATCCTACTTTTGCGGTAAATTCTTAATCCATTCTTCTTTCATTGGCATTTGAGAATTTTGGATTCAACTTCTCTGTTAAGGTCATCCTAATTATGCTTGGATGCTGTGACAAGCAGTTTAATGAGCATTTATAGTGAAATGGGATGTGTCTGGATCTTTCATTAATACCTCCAATTCTCCTAAAATAGTAATGAATAGTTGACTGCATTTTGTGGACGACTAATATGTTTACAGAAAATAGAAGTAAACACTTAAACCCCAAAAAAAAAAAAAAATTAGTAGTGAAGTTTTGTTCTAACATGCCCTCATGAGTGGCCTCCCCTGCAGTGATGTTTGCATCTTCAAAGGAGCCGGTGTGTTTTTAATGTTTTTTCTGTATGTGTTCCTTTCTTGGGAATGTAAAAATGTGCATTGGGAATGTAAAAAGAGGTATTGGGAAGGTAAATACTATATCGATATGAATTTTGGAAAAAATCAAAAAAAAAATCAAAAAGATCCTCTTGAAAAAGGATCCAAACATGAATGTTTTCTGGTTTTTCATAACTTATTTCTTGGATGATGTTCTTTTGATCAAGTTGACTAAATAACCTTATGCATGGCAAATAAGCTATTTTCTGGAAAATGAGCTCTTAGAGCTCTTTTTGCAATGTAATTTTGAGGAGAAAGTTGCTAAGTAAGGAGCCTCTAATTTTCCAATGTCTATGGAACATTTCCTTTAACCTTTTTCCTTCCGTGTACAAAACATTTCCTTTAACCTTACTGGGAAAATTCTGCATGTTCCAGAATCCAATCAATTGACTCGTTTTTTGAATTTGCAACTTGATCTGTAACAAAGTTTGCAAGATTTTGACTGCTTGCGTTATGTATGTTAAGAACTCAGTGAATGGCAATTCGTGTCGTTCTAGCTGTCTAAAGCGTTGTATGATTTATCATTTTAGATGGATTTAGGAAGTGCTTGCTTCATCAGAAAATCTTTTATTGATAAATTTTTACAATATATTCACCAATAATTGAACAGGGCAGTGTTGCTGGTTGCCCAAGAGAACCGTGGCATGACTTGCATTGCAAAATTGATGGTCCAGCAGCATATGATGTGCTGGCCAACTTTGAGGAGCGTTGGTTCAAGGCTTCAAAACCACAAGGCATTAAAAAGTTGAAAGTGTCATATGACGATTCCTTACTCCGGTTAGAAAGGATGCCAGAAATACTTGGGGCATCTGATTCTCCCTGTGTTGTTGACAGCAACCCTGAATGTTGGCATGCTCAGGTTTGTGGGTATCTTATTGCTTAATATTCAGTTCGAATTTAATTTCAGAATATTCCATCTTGAACCTAGATTCTGTTTGTGCAGATTTTCCGTTCCATTGATTCAAATTCTGTCAAAGGATTTCCAAAGGATCCAAAAGAAGCTACCTTGAAGGTTATAGAAATTTCCCTCTCTTTATTTAGATTTTCCTTTTACTATTTTTGATGGAGATCATTCCATTTTGTTTGACAGAACCTGGTATGCGGAAAGAATGTATTGATTGACATGAGCATACACACAGCTTATGTTAAGGCCATTCGTGCTGCCCAACACTTCATTTACATCGAAAATCAGTATTTCATTGGCTCATCTTATAATTGGAGTCAATATAAGGACCTGGGTAAGAATTACTCATCTTGGCCTTGAGTGTTTTACTGCTAGACCTCTTGGGAAAGTATGGATATCTCTTTATTGGGCTTTGATCTAGAATGTCAACATCAACATGAACCTAAATACTCTTGGCTCAGAACTTTTTAAGAATAGTCAAGATTTAGATAACGGGTGCCATGTTTTAAGAGCAGACATGAACAATTCTTTTTAACAATGTGATGAGACTTATCTAGTTTCATCCCCACTCCCATCTTTTCTCGTGATCAGTAACAAGGCAAAATGATGCACTATATTTTTTATGCCTGAAAAAAGTTTGTTTGTTCGTAAGAATCAGCCAAAGAATAACAATACATAAGGGGATGTGATCCCGATGTTGCATGTGCTTTCTTTCTTCACTTGTCCTTTTTAACAAGAAAATGAGAATGATATTTTTTTTTAAAAAAAAAGGTCCGTTTCTGTGTCTGAACTTAATGAGATTATTTGCAAGGTGGATCCTAAGCTAATTGCTCTTATTCAGGTGCTAACAATTTGATACCGATGGAAATTGCCCTGAAAATTGCTGACAAAATTAGAGCACATGAAAGGTTTGCGGCGTATATAGTCATCCCAATGTGGCCAGAGGGCAATCCAACTGGTGCTGCAACCCAGAGGATTCTATTTTGGCAGGTAGGATGATTTGTCTTTTTTTCATATTCTAACCATGATTAGAAGTTAAACTACCAATGACTTTATCTGCTGCCCAAATATAGTTGCAAGTTTGTCTTTTGTTTTTTATTTTCCCATTCGTTGCTTCCTAATTAGGTGAAGTATATGTGGCATATGTGGCTTTCCAATATTGAAAAATGTACAAATCATGGAATCCTTAGTTATTATCTATTGATTGCTACTTATTGTCAGCGCACCTTACTAGTACGATTTGTTGATTAACATATTTTTATTTTTTATGGACAGCATAAAACAATGCAAATGATGTATGAGACGATCTACAAGGCACTGGTTGAAGTTGGGCTCGAGGATGCATATTCACCACAAGATTATCTCAACTTTTTTTGCCTTGGAAATAGGGAGGCTGTTGACGTCAATAACAACAACCCTGAAGTTCATGGTCCTGTGAACACTCCCCAGGTACTTTGTTACATTGGCATATGTCTTCAGGATTTTTACTAGAATACTTGGTTATTGCAGGCTTTTTGCAGCCTCATTGTTTGTTGTATTTTGTATTTCCCTTTTGTCCTAGATATTTCTCCTTGTATTTTTCCTGGCAGTTAAGTTTCCAATCATTGATCCCGTCTTCCACATACGATCACTTTTATCATTTCAGGGGTTAAGTCGAAAGAACAGAAGATTCATGATATATGTTCACTCCAAAGGTATGATAGTGGATGATGAATACGTCATTATAGGATCTGCAAATATCAATCAACGATCCATGGAAGGTATGAGAGACACAGAGATTGCAATGGGGGCGTATCAGCCTCATCATACATGGGCAAGGAATCAGTCCAGCCCCCACGGACAGGTTAGCTTAGTAGCAGTGGCATATCAGATTTGTGTTTTTGTTCGTATGTGTATATATTCTGATCAAAGTATGCTTGTGAGATTTTGTATTTGTTGAATGCTCTTAAGCTACACCATTTAGATACAAGCTGCTAAATTTTGAATATTCAATCTAGTGGTAAACTTAAGCCTAGATCTTGTGAATTCGAGTGGAAGTAATAGCTTTTAACCTCTCATTGTTTTGGAAATGGATTGTGTAGATATATGGATATAGAATGTCACTGTGGGCAGAGCATCTAGGAGTTATTGAAGACTGTTTTACTCAGCCAGAGTCCTTAGAATGCGTCCGGCGGGTGAAAACAATGAGCGAAATGAACTGGAAGCAATTTGCTGCTCCAGAGGCAACAGAAATGAGGGGACATCTCCTGAAGTACCCTGTGGAAGTTGATCGGACGGGCAAAGTGAGGCCACTTCACGGACAAGAGAGTTTCCCGGACGTCGGAGGCAACATTGTGGGATCTTTTCTTGCCATTCAAGAAAACCTCACCATCTAAATTTTGCACTGTTTTTGTACATAAAACATGTTCAATTCGTCCCGTGTACTGCAGAGTTACTCTCTTGAGTAGCATTAGGGTTTTGATGGTTAGAGTAGGTTTGAACTAGATTCTTTTGGAATGTTGGCCTATAGAGTTGGGGGGACAAGGTGAGGGATCAAAAGACCATAGTTTCGGTTTGATTTGAGAGCTGATACTGAATGTATTGTTTTCTGCTTGAAAAGGCAATAAGAAGATGTATACAGCACTTGGGCTGTAGTTATCATTCTTGTGTGTACATATACGATACCAGACAAACAAGCACTGTACTAATATTTTTTATAATGATTAATATGACATTTACTTGCGGTGGGCAAACTTATATCCTATAAACTAATTCTTCCTCCCTAACGACCCAAAGAAATATAGAGATAAAGCTTGTTAAATTAAAACAATATAGCAAGTAAAACGTTTCTTGTGATGGAGAATGTAGTTGTCCATGTCTTGAAACTATCTTCCTTACTTTGGAAAAAAAAAATAAAAAAATTCAGTTTTTTTTCAATATATACGCCAAAATCGTCTCCTCCAAACCAATGCAAGAAAGATCACCATGTCATTTACATTTGTCCTCAGCTTGAGGATGATATGATTTACTCCTTTTGTCTCAAAATTATTATCCAGTTCGGATTTTTATTTATAGTTCATTTTGTAGTAAAAATAAAAATCTAAACTGGATAATATTTTCGGGGCAGAAGGAGTATGTATTCAAAAGTAAATTTACAGTGTGAATTTCCTCAATTCGGAAATTATTATGTGTTGGAGTAATTAGCAGCGGAGACTTGAGATTGTTGACCATGTAATGCAAACTTCAGGATTCATATGCTACCTATGACATCACTACCCCCAAAGGATTCTTCTAATGGACAAAGTGTGGTATTTACCTACAGTTAGAACATTTCTGTGCGGTAAAAAAATTAAAATCGTATTGGTCCTCAGTCTCATCACAATTTCGGGAAAAAGTAAAGTCCATAAAAAGAAAATCATCATCTCCTTTAATTGATGGAATAAAAGAAAATTTTGTTTGAATTCTTCAAAGCATTAACCCCTACTTTTAGCAAAACCACTTATTTTTAACCTCAAAACGGAAATTAGTACCAGGAAGTTTCCGTAGTTTAAGGTTAGTCAACCAAAGAAAGTAAGCATAAGCCCCTATAAATACCATCCTTTTACCTCCATTAAAATTCGTCCCAGGAAACACTGAAAAAAACAACCCAAAAAAAAAAAAAAAAAAAAAGGCGCAAAGAGAAACTAACAAAAAAGCATCAAAGGCAAGAAAATGGCCAACAAGCTTTTCGCAGTGTTTCTCATGTGCATGGTTGTTCTCGCAGCAGTGAGCATCCACAAGGCTGAAGCCACCAAGACAGAGGCTGAGTTCAAGAGTTGCTACAACACCTGCCACCAGGAGTGCTTCCAGAACGGAAAGGGCAATGGCTACACTTTCTGCGAGATGAAGTGTGATGCCGATTGTTCCGGCTCCGAGATCAAAGGTAAATCCTTTTCAGTCCGATCCTCTGTTCTTCTTGAATGAACAACGACATATGCTCTGTATAATCGATTTCCCACATTGTTTAATAACGACCGCTTTCCTGTCTTTCGTTTCTGTCTGCAGCCACTCTTGGCGGGCTGGCGCCTTGAAGGACCACCAAAGCTAAATGGGAAAGAAAAGGATGCATTTTCCTTACGAATAAACCAGAGGGACATCTAGAATAGTGTGGTTTGGAAACGACATCTTTTTTCTTGTCTGACAAGTTTTTAACATTTATTTCCACCACCAATGTACTTTCAGTAATTTGGAATAAAATCTCCAGATACTTTGATTCCTCAAATGGAAACCTGCTTACTTACCGTACTTTTGTTAATCTTGTCTTTCTCTTTCTCACGGCATACAAATCTAGATCGACACAATCAGGGTAACCAAATAGCCAAGAGAATGATTACAAAACCGATGGGCGATAATTGCCTAGGTCAAATGAAGGACATCATTGCTATCCCCTAATAATGGCAAAATAAAATGGAGGGCATCATTGCTATCCCCTAATAATGGCATAATTTGAAACAGCTTTTCAATGGAAAAGAAAAACTACCTCTATGATCCTTTTGCTAAACATTTCTAAGTTTCGGACGCCGGGTTTGAGGATCCAGCTCTACCCGAAGGCCAAGATCAGCAATTTCAGGGACATCAACAGATCCTTGAAGCTCCAGACCAGCAACCACCTGCTGGTTTTCTAAATTTCCTTCCAGTAAGTTCCTCAAACTCCAGAGTCCCCATTCCCTCAAGAACGGGTTGTCGTCATCATGAATACATTGCTGTAACAACAGAAGAATCCCATTCTTCTCCCTGATTTCATCTTGAACACTCTTGCGCTGATATGCACAATTGGCAAGGATGGAAACAATGTCTTTCCGGAAACCTTTGTAAGGGCAAGGTTGAGAACCTGCCTTATTTGAAGTTTCTTGTACTTTCATTGCCTTCTTAATGGTTGAGGGAGGTTCTAGCTTCCGAAGCAAATTGAGTAGGAACTCAATTAATCCAGCATATACCAATAAATCCACAACATCACCAGATCCTCGTTCCTTCAAACTAGTCAAATTATCATTAGAACAGACATCTCTCAAAATCAGCAGAGAATATCCAAGAATATCAATATCAGTATTCCCTGTGGGGAGACCCGTACTTCCCCTGGGAACAGAGCCAAGCAAGGAAACACTGGCTCTTAAAATTTCAAAAACACATAATGCTAATTCTGTGGAATTGACTTTATCTCGTATCCGTTCGTTCAAGATGATGGATAGAACTTCCATCAGGAATGATTGCTCAGCCGAAAACCCAACAGCTTTGGAAGTAATATTGCCATGTTCCTCAACTTGGCTAATTGGATATAACTGGGAGAAAACTGAGGTGAAGCATGACTTGTCAATGCAAACTCTAGACAAAATTAGTTTAAACCAGTCTTCTTTGAATCCAACTGCTCAAGGACAACAAAAAGAAAGTTATTTCACATTAGAGCCAATTCCAACAATTCAACGTTTCACAGAAATGGAAATTCCATAAAGAAGCATGAAAATTACCTGCAGACACAGTGCGCACAATTTCTACTACTAAGCGTAGACCTCGCACTGAACACAACTCTTCAAGAAGTTCATTGCTTTCGCCAGAGCATGCATATGTAACCATACATAAAGGATCACAGGTGTCTGTTCTTTGAACTTCAGCTATCTTGGTAAAGCTGAGGGGAAAAAACTCGCGCCAAACAGCAAGTTGATGCTCCTCTCCAGCCAAGGAAAAATTTCCCAAAACTTGCAAGCACGTACGAATGATCTTGTAACCAAATTCAGACGAAAATGAAACACAACTTAGCACTGAGGAAACAACCTTCACACCATTTTGCTCCAGAAACGCGTTCTGATTAATTAATTCTCCGGCACATAGGTTTCTAAGAAGCTTCAGAGACAAGAAAAGAAGATCACCGCTGGAGACAAAATCGGGTAGTTGACAAAGCTTTAGAACATACGTGACCAGATCCTTAGAAGCAAGGTCTGCTCGGCCTTCAGGAGACTTGGCAACTTCTATAAGATGCTCCAGGCCCTTGTCTAAGTCAGATGAGTTTGATGCCTTTACCAATGGTTGCAGAATAGTTTCTGGAACTACGAGCTTTCCAGGCATACTATTGTCCACCATCTCCTTCACACTAGTCCAGTGATAAATCAAATTTGATCAGAGAATACTTCCTGTCGAAATAAAAGAAACAGTCAATGGACATAAACCTCAGCCCTCTAAAAAATACAAGTAAACTAGTCTTCTACATTAACCAAAAGCCTCAAGAAGGGGACCCTAAAGCTATTAGCAAATTTCTTTCCCTCCATCCTCAAGTGGAGAAGCTCAGTAACAGCATAAAAATAAATAAAGATTTCAGCATCATCAGATATCACAGACTAAAAGAAAATCAAAAATCTGAGCTCCATCGAATCTAATGTCCCCATTTCGATCAAAGAGAATCTCTGGGCATTATGGTTACTACTTTGTAAACCATACATGTACTCAGTGCATCAAACATCAATGCTTGCCACAAAGAGTTGCATTATTACACAAATAAACTACGAGTACGTCACGGTAAGAAAACATAAGGGGATCCCCAAGAATACAAAATTTTGAATCAATCTTTTCGTTTGGGAATAAAGACAAACACTTAGTGGGCGGAAAATCTACCGGCAAGATAACAGCAAATTGGCGGTGCTTTTCCGCCTTCAAAGCGTAATTGGGGTTAAGGGGTCAAATAAAACAACCATTGCAAGACAACAAGAAGCAGCAGGGTATTTATTATACCAGGAGATTTGGCAGACACGCTTTGATTGATCTTCTTTGTTGGAGAAAGTCCAGCCCGAGCCTTTTTTTTTTTTTTGTCTGGAAGGTGGTCTGGTACTATTTTGTTTTCAATTGCAGTAACTTCGCGAAAAGCGCGGATTTCCAATACCCAGTTGTAAACCTACTTCTCGCGCCTTCTAGTCAAATTCTTATTGGAGGTTTATGACTGAATGGTTCAATTAAAAACAACAATTAGACTCTTTTGTGTTTTGTTTTTTGAACATATTAAGGGTATGTTTGTTTCGTTTTTCTAATGTGCGTTTTTAAGTGTTTTTTGTATTGAGAATATAAAAAAGTATATTGAAAATGTAAAACGGTATGCTGAGATGAAACAATTATTATTTAAATATTTTGAAAATACCATAAAAAAATCTAACAAATAAAGCCTTTCATTCATTATCATCACAATAATGTGGCTGGCTCGATTGATTGCAAAGGCTTTGTGTTGAACAATTAACCTTAACGATGGTTAATCAACTACAATTACGGCCTATAGTATAAAGTTGTTATAAAGTACCTTTCAACTAGAGATGCATGTCTGGTCTGGTACGGTGACAAGGTACAAGTTGTATTTGTAATCACTTAAGGTTATCATATCAGTGAGAGACCTTTAGCAAATTAGTTCGGATCTTATATTAGATATAATATATATATATATATATATATGGTTCGATTCTGTCTCTCATCTCTTTCATCCGATCCCTTTCTTCGATGTGATAATTTACAAATTGTACTCTTTTTTTTTTTTTTGAGAAAATGTACAAATTGTACTTTAATTAACGATAGTTATGAATAGCTAGCTTCGTTGGGATGTGTAATTTGACCTCGTTTTTATGTACAATATAGATGTGAACACTTTTATCCTTACTCGTGTTTGTAATTACGTCTTTTTTGTTATGCATGATCGTAAAATTTTAAAATTTGGACTAAAAACAGTATAAAAATAAAAACTCAATGTGGATGGACTATTTTTTTAAGACAGGAGGTAGTAGTACTCTTGTAAATCTTTGAATATTCTAGCATCTGCGCTCGCCATTCTCGATGGGGTGGTGGTCAGGCTTAGAGGACATGAGTCCCGCAATTTTGGGTTATGCCTTCGTCGGGTTTCTGTGCACCGTCGCAGTGAAGGTGTACCTGATCCGACTGTGCCTCCAGAAGAAGAGGAAGGAGGAGGAGTAGAAGGGAGGAGCTCCACCGCCGATGACCACTGAGTTGGCCCGTGTGTAGCTCAGGAAGAAGAAGAAGAAGAAGGGAGTTCGTCATTTCAGTCTTTTAGTCTCTAAAAAAAAAGATGTGGGTTGTTACATTCTGCTTGCGTGAGTATTTGTACTGATCCTTAGATCTCCTGAAAGTTTTTACCATTATTAGCCTCTTTTGTATTATCATTATGGATTGAAATATCACTTGGGAGCACTATATTATTCTTCTACATGCTTTCCGTTCATTTTTTAAAATTAATTTTTCATTTGTATCTTGTAGATTATTAAAAAAAAAAAATAAGAAACGTAAAATTAATAATTAAATAATTCAATCAAATTTTAAAAAAATTAAATAACTTAAAAGAAACAACTTGTCTTAGCTAATTATTTTAATTTTTTTTTGTATAAAATAGTAAATTATTAATTTTCATGTTTACTTTAACTCGAATTTTTTTTCTTCATGTCTTAAATTTTTTAAAAAAAACTTTATAATGTAGAAGTTAAAATACAAAAGGAAAATAAATTTTTAAAATTTACAATTACACAACCAGTATATACAAGTTAGGAAGTATAAGAAAAAGAATTGTAAAAAAAAAAAAATTAAAAGATTAAAAAATAAAAAAATGACAAAAATATCCCTAAACCTAAAAACATGTGAAAAATAGATTTTTGTCATTATTTAATGGCCAAAATTAACAGAATAATCTGAAATGGATTAAAACTTTAGTAAGGTAACCTGTGTTACAAATAAATTTAATTGATGACCTAGAGTGGAAATATATTAAAGATTAATGACTTGTTTTAAATTTCACTCTATTTATTTTTTATGTTGTAACTGGGATTTTCCACTTGGGGGCCTTTGGTTAACGTAGAAGACTAGTTTAGTTATATTCAGATAGGGTTTAGGGTTTATGTTCTTTTATTTGGACAGGAGGTATTTCCGATCAAAATTTGATTTACCATTGGTTACTGTATCAAAGTCACATTGTGCTCCCATCTCAAAATTAATTGGGTACTATGTCAAAGTTATATTGGGTTCCCATCTCAAAATCAATTGGTAATGAGTGAAGTGACTTTTAGCACTTATAAATAGGTGACAGATCCTTCACGACACCGATGTGAAATTCATTGGGGGTTGCACAACACAACATAATTCACTAATATACTGTTGGGTTAGTCCACAAGCCTGTACACACGCGGGTCCATAATTATCACAGGTCCATAGATCATTGGCTCTGATATCATATCAAAGTTACCTTGGACTCCCATCTCAAAATCAATTAGCAATGAGTAGGGTGACATTTGAAACTTATAAACAAGTAACAGATTATTTACGACACGATGTGGGATTCTTTGTCCCAACATAGTGACATCAAACTGGTCTGATTATTTATACAAGGGCCTGGAGCATCTTATAGAAGCTGCCAAATCCCTGCAGGCCGAGCACACCTTGCTTCTAAGAGTCTAGCTAGTCACGTATGTTTTAAAGCTTTGTCAACTACCCGATTTTGTCTCACACCGGTGATCTTCTTTTCTTGTCTCTAAAGCTTCTAAGAAACTCATTTTTGTTAAAAATATTGATAGAGGATTTACTTTAGTGATGATTTTTATTGATGTATTATCTAGAATGATAGATTTGATTTAGTAATTATTAAGAGTAATTTAATTTAATAACTATTAAGAGTAGATTTATCAAATAATGTAAACATGTCTATAAATATGACATCTCTTTATACTTTTGAATTCAAGCCATTCACAATGTAGTCATCAGATATTATTCCAGTTCAGTTTCTTTATTTTTTTTTAATTTTCTTCGATTTCTCATTTTCGGCTATTCCATGGAGCATTAATCAATCAGAACGTATTTCTGGAACAAAATGGTGTGAAGGTTGTTTCCTTAGTGTTAATTTGTGTTTCAATTTCGTCTGAATTTGGTTACAAGATCATTCGTACGTAGTTACGGAATGAGAGAATTTTCAAATCGTAAAGTCGAAAATTGAATTATTCAAATGTTATCGGAGAGTCAAACTGAAAAAAAATTTCAGCTAACGGATATGGGAAAATCTGGTCGGCCGGGGGTTCGATTGACCACCCTGAACCCTCTTTGGTTTTCTTAAGTGCTTGGAAATTTTTGGGAATGTTGCCTTGGCTGGAGAGGAGCAAGATAGCTGAAGTTCAAAGAACAGAAACCTGTGATCCTTTATGTATGGTTACATATATGGATGCTATGGAGAAAGCGATGAACTTCTTGAAGAGGTAGTTCAGTACGAGGTCTACGCTTAGTAGTAGAAATTGTGCACAATTGTGTCTGTAGGTAACGTTCATGTTTCTTCATGGAATTTCCATTTCTGTGAAACGTTGAATTGTTGGAATTGGTTCTAAATGTGAAATAATTTTCTTTTCTTTGACCTTGAGCAGTTGGATTCAAAGAAGACTGGTTTAAACTAATTTTGCATCGAGTTTACATTGACAAATCATGCTTCACCTCAGTTTTCTCCCAGTTATATCCAATTAGCCAAGTTGAGGAACATGGCAATATTACTTCCACAGTTGTTATTATTATACTGAATTTATTTAGCCATATAAGATACCACAACATTGGCAATGGTATGACACCACATTACTGTTTTTTCCCAACAATTCGTATTTAATATTATCATTGGCTCAATATTCATTTTGCATTGAACTCACACTTGAATTATAAGAAAAATTATCGTCACATCTTGCCATGCTGATAAGGTGAAAATTCCAAACCCAAGGGAGACTTTTAATAAGAAAAAGAACAGCCGTAGATGATAGAATTAGAGGAGATTAAAATAAACTAAACTTCACACATAAAATTGCAGCTACATAAACTTCATACATTTTCATACTACTTTTTTTTTTTTTTTTCATATTTGCAGGGTATTACCGTCGGCAACAGTGATAATCCCCCTAGCTGAATTGTATATTTTCATACTACTTCTGGTTCTTCTGACCATTTGAGTACAACAACTGGGCCCCAATCACAGGCTCCCAGGGAATGGAACCACAAAGAAGCCGCCTTGGGCTCACTGATATCCAAATTTCAGGTCCACTAAATATTTTTTTCTTCCACAAACGGGTCCCATCTTCCACCATGCCCTGCTGGCTGCTGCTGCTTATTTCTTTCTCTTCATCAGACTACAAATTTCAGGCCAATCATACTGAGTCCCCCATATACTGCCCCACCACCCTTCTTGGTCTGGGCTCCACGTACCAAACATCATTTTGGGCCCCTCATTTTTGCCCCTGCCTAACCTGATCTACTTCTTCAGACGTGTACACTGCCCACAACACTCTCCCCACGAGCTTACCCCAACCCCAAAACACCTTTATGGGCCTCTTTGTACATCCATTTCTGCGCCCACTTCCAACCCATTATAGGCCATATAGACATAGATCAGGATCACCGTGATCTCTGCAATCTGTAATTCTGTATTATTATTAGCTGAAATTTTTGAGATTCTTCAATCTCTTGCTGTTAATGAAACTAATGAATTAGGCAGTGATCAAAGCTGCTCCAAAGCTACCCACCAAATGTCCTAATTTTTAACTGAAAAACCCATGAGGAAAAACAAAAAAAATTTCTGAACAATTTGTTGTTAATCAATCTGAAAGATTAGTATTTTTTATCATAGATTTCTAAGGAAAAATCCCTTAAAACATGTGTTTTGCCACTTGATGAAGACTTCCCTGAGCTTGTTGAACTTGCTAGTACACAGCTTGAATTCCGGCTGCTTTCTGTGATCCTTGCTCCTCCTTCCATCACAACATTAGAGCTTGCTGCCCGGGCAGAATTGCTCGTTCTGGGCAGTTGCTGAATTTCCACGGGACCCAGTGCCAATGTTCCGGGAAGATTCGCCGGAGCAGTTGTAACAAAAGTTGAAATTGGCCTGGCTGAAATGTTCAACACCGGAGTCACATTCGGCTGGATTGCCAGAATTTGATGAGGCTGATTTGGTGCCACGCCCACCGGAGTGATGTTTGAAGCTACTAATTGAGAAGGGTTGATGACCCAGAATGCAGGGGTAACGTTTGTGACCGGAATAGTAGCCAAAACAGGTACTTGAATGAATGTTTGATTTTGGGTCTGAATCGCCATCAATGGAGCTAAAGTAGTTGAAATATTGCTGCTGCTAGAAACCGAACTGATGCTGCTGCTACACGTACTTGCGTATTTATTATGATCAGCGGTGGAGACATTAATGTTGTCAGTAGCCCTCTTGATCATATCCACAAATTCATCGTTGTTTACCGGACGTTTTCGTTTCCGATTTGCGTCGGTGTCGGTGGCGGTGGCAGGGGAAGTTGTGGGGATGGTCAACGTGCCGTTGACAGACGTGGCGATCGCCGGGATAGTCCCGGTGCCGGTGGCGGCAATGATGGCTGGCTCCGCGTGTTCCAGGAGCCACCTTATGGTTTCCCCATCGGACTTATGGCCGAGTTCTTTCGTCAGCTGGAACACCCTGGCGGCGCAAGTGGCCGGCATTCTGATTCTTCTCCCTCGACCCTCTACTTTGGTGTGCCTGTCTTTGGTGGAAGATCTCTTCGGCGGCGGCGGCGGTGGCGGTGGCGGTAGTGGTGGAGGTGGAGCCACCCCGGCTTGTCTCATCTGCAATGGAATTGGCATAGGCAGCGACGATGATTCCACCATCCCAATACGCGGTTTGTCTTCCACTTCCGTCTCTTCTTTCAGGGATATCAACGGAATTCCCATCGGTGGCGCCGTGAAAAATGGCTGCGCCGCCGCAGTCGGTTGTGAAGACCGATCATCCCAAATTCTTGACTCCACCACTTGACCTCCTCCTCCTCCAAGGTTGACTATCATTCTCTGGGTGATTTCAGTTGTGGATTTTGCTGTATTTGTATAATCTTCTCTCTTTTGCTCAAGTTTTTGCAGTGAAGCCATGGTCTTTTTTATGAAAAGAAAAAACCTCCCAAAAAATGTAAGCCAAAAGACTAACCAGAGGAAGAAAGAAGAGAGTGAAGATCAGTTCCTCTAAAGTAACTGATGAATTATTATAATTTATGTTATTTTTATTTTATTTTATTTTTACTGGAGGAAAGACTTAAAGGAAAAACTGGAAGTCCAAATTTGGCTTTTTATGGTAATGCTGTGTTGTTGGACAATAAAAATCTGAAAAAACAATAGTGCCTATTTTCCTGATTAAGCCATTTTTAATTTTTATAATTAAAGATGCTTTTAAAGACTATATGGAAAGATGGGGACCCCCAAAAGGGACCAAAAAAGTTTGAGGTCCCAAACCCAGTGGTGTGGGGGCACAGTTATGGTTAATGACAAAAAGATTAGGCCACGCCTTATATATTATAATTTCTGCCAAATTTTTTGAAGAGTTTTTCAATTTTAATTTTTTTTTAGTGAGTTTTTTAATTTTACTTAAATACTTACATTCACCATCAATGCAAGTATGAGAATTGAGATGTTTGCCCCTTCATAATGGATCAATGTAAATGGAAATGTTAATTAGTCGTGATTAGTGAAAATATGGTCTGTGAACAGTTTAGATCCCTCTTATGATTCTTGTAGCAAAAAAATAGAAAATGAAGAGATATGAAAATGTGTTTACTGGTTAAAGTCATACCAATAACTTGTTTAGGCCTAAACCGTTTTCTTATTTCTCTTTGACTTTCTCTTTTTTCGGTTTAGGACATGTTTTCATTAGGTTCCATACATTAGTTTTTTTTTTAAATCAAATTTTTAATGATATTTATTTATTACATTTGTTAAACAAACATTTTCTTTTAAATTTAGATCGCACATTCTAATGATCAATAGTTAACAAAATGATGAGACAATAGGGTAAAAGTGACCAAGAAGATCATTTGGCCTTTCAAACCTATGCACAAAGAAGGATAAACGGGACGACACATATTTGTGTGCTACTATAACTTACAATTACACTAAACAAATGTAAATTTATATTTGTTTCCACGACCCATCAAAATTTCTGAAAAAAAAAATTTGAGCCTAAATGAACACTTACAACCTGGAAAAAAAAAAGTACATACGCAAGCATTTGGACCACCATGACCAAAAACTCTACCATATTACTTTTAAATTCTTAACTCACACTTGTGGACAATGGTAACCTGTAAGTTCCATACCCCCCGGCCCTCACTCTGTGTGTTAATTAATACAGTGTACATAATAGTTGTATTTAAGACTTTAATCGCCTCTCCGGCACGACATTTTTTTTTTAAGCATTTCCTTTGGTCCTAAGAAGTAAGAAGAAGGACCCCCCAATTTTAGTGCATTCCCAAGAAGTAACAAAAGTGAGTAGAGAGACCAATTACGCATTAAGCCCATGTATGCACCCAAGGCCGAAGGTGGTGGTGCCCCTCAGGAAGGGGGGGCCATAGAAATGGTTGGCACAACCTCCTCTAAGTAGAGTTAGAGAGAGTAGAGTGGAGCGGTGGACCCATGGGTGGCGGGGTCCATGGAGGCCATAACCAAAATTAACCCACCACGGCACCACCACTACGGCGGGGAAGGGGATGACGCTTCCTGACGATCGAGGGTCGACGCCCAGTTGTGATGGTGGGCGCACATAAAATTCAAAGTGTGCAACATTTGATATTATTAAAGGGACTTAACAGTTAACATATCTATAGTAGGGAGAACTCACGTTCATGTAGGTATCCAACGTTGATTAAAGTTCCTCGTCCAAAAATGAAAATTCAAATTGGACAGTAATTATGGAACAGACGAAGTACTAGTATGGAAAAATCTCCATCCTAATGAAATTTATTCAGTTCAAACCATGAGCCGGAATGGCAATTTCAACTATCAGAAGGAATATATAAAATTTTGTTATAAAATTTTGTTTTTTACTACTTCTACCACTTTCAATGATAAAAGATCAAACATATAGGGTAAGCCTGTAAAAAGCTTTTAGATCCTCTTCTCTAAGTACAATCATTTTGAAACGCAACAATTACAACCCACGGTAAAAGTATTCAAATATATTAAATCACGGTTTGGGCTATTACCACTCTGGTTTCCTCTTAGAAATTGGAAGCGATTGTTACGTTTTTACTCAATTTAAAAAAATTTTAATTGTTCATTCCACAAGCAATTTGGTCAAGGAGGTATTAGTAACACTTCATTATGAAACTGTAAGATTTCCTCAGTGTGATTTTCAACTGCTCTCTTCTAGTGAGATTCTGAGGTTTATGCTTTATACCAATGTGTGTACAAATGGTATACTCTTCCATTGTATTGGGTCATGGTTTTCTAGTGGGCCACAATCTCTCTTCAAAGTAGTGGATTAATATACTACTAGTTCATAGTGGCACCAACATTCTTATTGCCCAAAATGAAGCCTTCTTCATTGGATCGGGCCCACTAGCTGCTAAACCGACGCATTTGCTGATGAACAGCATAAGCCCACTTGCGCTAAGCGGTCCCCTCTTTCATTTCCCTTCCAGGTGGGCTAAAGCTTGCCTAGGCTTTTATGTCCTAGAGATTAACCCCACCTCATCCTCCAATTTAGAAAAATAAAAATAAAAATTTTTAAAAAATGAAGCTAGTAATTCTTTTTTTAATTATTAAAAAGAAAACAAAAACAAGTAGCACTTGCTAAATAGGAGCGGAAGAAGCATTGGATTCATTAAAAAAAAAATCGTCACAAGTGAAAACAAGTCCTCGAGAGACTCATACTCAGGCAATTTAACAACAATCTACAACACGTAAGATCCAGTTATAGGATGTGTCAAATACTACAGCATACTACAGCCATCTTTATATTGTTCTACTGTCCCTGTCCCATTCTGATTTGCATTTGAAGAGATGGACAATGTCCCCGAGCTTCACATTTCAAAAGTTACCATTAAGCCTACCGAAGAGACTACAGAAGGAAAGAACTAATTATGCAGCTCCGAAAGGACCGAAAGGAAGAGACGAAGAGAAATGTTTTCTGTCCCCTTTCCTTATTTTGAACAACCCTTGTGTACTTTTTGAAGTGTTAAAAGAATCAATTTTGTGGCAGTGGATGCACGAAGAATAAGCATATTTGCTTAACCAAGGGAGGAGACAATAATTTAAATTGGAGATTCCTCATGGATACAAGACAAACCTAGCTGCCAGCCAACTCTCGAGTTCCTCAAGAAAAGAATTTCCTGAACAAGCTTACAGCTTCCCAGCTCATGAACCTGACATGTAAGTGTAGCGGGTTTGCGCTCCAACGAGGAGTTCTATAATTTTTTCTGCATTAAACGGGGAAAAAAAAAGTTGAAAATATGGGAAGAGAGCAAGCACAGAAAGTGGTAGATTGCCAATAATCAACAAAATGAGGAACACTAACCTGCCAAAAATCCAACAAAAGGAACAGGCTCTAGTAGCTTTTGCGTCCGGTCAAGTCTACTCCTGAAGTCCAGTTACAAAGAATTAGTTTCTTAGTTTTCTTGATGAACCTCCTCTCCCTTTCACGTTTAAACTTCAGGGTAATGTAAAACAAAACATAGACAAAAATTAATGTATGAAAATTACCGCGTGTACTTGGCAAAGAACGGATCTCTCATAATGTAAAGTGCCCATAATAGCTTCCGCCTTTTAAGCTGAGGAACAAGAAGTTGTAGTACACTATATCAGCAAGATAGAAGTAATCAAAATGATAGACGCAATCAAAATCGGAGATCAACAGCTGCACTGCCCCGAACCCCACACATATGTAGGAAATTCAAATTACAGATGGGTTAAGCATCTAAAATTTCTATGAGATCAATAAGCTACACATTTTTCGCATATAAACATAGCCAGGGAACCTTCTACCCTGCTACTGTATTTTCTATTAGGGAATGAACAGTGCAAGAATCAGGGGGCGGCAACAATATCCAGTAAATGATTTTGGCAAAGTCGGTAGCAAAAGTGACTACAAATAATAATTAACTGACCTCATCCTTTTCATCCTTGGAAAGATGGAACAGGGGAGCTTTGGCACTATTCCGCATCATTGTAACATATGAAAGAAGAGAATTTCCAACAAGATCCACGATCATTGAGGTGAACCAAGGAAACCAAGAACGAGTTCCATACTTTCTTATTAAGAGGACGTAAACAAGAGGCCTTATGATAAACATTACTTCACCCATCACAAACAGACCTCCAGGAATACCTTTCTCAGATAAGAAATTGGAAAGGCTAGGTTTCTCGATCTCGTCCATCACTGCTGGACAGACAGGATCATGTTATTGAAAATTTTGACACATAACGGATATAAATTTTTCAAGAGAGATCAAGGAATAGATTAGTACTTGCAGGCTCCACCATTGCGTGATGGTGTCGAACTCTATTCAACCAAGATGGATCAGAGACCATCCTGGCATTTTCACCAAACCTATTTAAGGCAGACAGTGCCCTTCCCTCAAGATTCCACGGAATATGATTATTATAATATCTTGAATTAACAGGACCATTGAGATTTCCAGCTTTGCCAAAAGGTCCAGGTTTCTCAATAGAAACATTTGATCCCTTGTCAGAGTTGACAGACTCACCACCATGTAAAAGCATTTTATATCCACTGTTTCGAAACATGGCTAGCCTTACTAACACCCTAAAATATACAAATATTAAGCCAAATCAATGAAGATACAAAATGCACCAATCACAGATGATTAACAAATTGCTGTCAGTTAATGCACTCTTCTTACTTGATGGCTTCTGTGACAGCGATAAAATTCCATTTTCTGTCATCACCATAAAACTGTTGTGCTGCAACTTCTACTAATGTCTCTAAGTCCTTAATCAAAGTTATGCACAATGAGTAAGGAAAAGAAGAAGGCTCTGCCTGGGCAGGGACTCTTTGGGTAGGAGTTGTCTCAATGATGTGCTCATTTATAGCAGTGATAACCCCGAAGAATGATGTTACTGCAGAGAGGTTAGAACGTATTAAGCCAAGATTCAAAATTTGTTCACATGCATAAGATTGCCTCCTAAGTTTACACATCTATGCATGCAAACACAAACAAAATAGAAATATGTTTGGTCGGGATGTTGAATGAATCGTGAGAGGACAAAATAGGAGACAGAGTAACTTGTACCAGATGTTATTAAGATCCCCTGAAATAAAAGCTTTTCAAATGACAATACAAAAGAAAGTACACTATGAAAAGAAGCAACTGAAACTTTTCAAATTAGCTCCATGAAAATCATTTTGAAGAGCCACAAATAACTATAGCATTTTTTTGAGTAATAAGAGGCCAATGTTACCAAAGTATCACAAAACCTGCTTCAGGCCCAATTTCTGATTCTGAAAAACGCTCTGGAAGAAGCCATGTCAATCCCTGATAAACAATTTAAACAACATACCATTGCATCAGTGGTTGAAAAGATCAATTTAACAAAATTTCCATGTTCAACGAAGCAGAAGGGGAAAAAAAAGAAACTTTCTAACGGCATCCCAACTAGAACGAGCAGAAAAGGAACAACAATGCAAGAACACCATAGTTCAGTAATAGCAAAGGAACACAAATCAGGCCCATACCAAACATTCACATTATCACTCGGTTTACAGCCCCAAAAATTTCATCTTTACCCAATATTTGAAACTTCCCTCAAAAGTGAACGTATTTATCAAACAGATGATAAGTTCTTAAAATTTCAATAGCGAAATGCTAATCCCATTTGATTCTTTTGCACCAATTATTGTCCCAACTTCTCCCCAGTTGGTCCATTATTAAAACCTTGAGTATAAAAAATGGAAGAGGAAGAAGACACATGTTAACTAATCAATGTTCTCCTAAACTAAATTTGGTAACAAAAGAAACCATTCAAGCACCTGCTAACCATTACAATGCCAAAATTAACCACAATTGGAATTAAAATCGGTCAAAACTAGCACGACAACTCCCCATACATTGTTCAATGCCACGCGACAGTATATGACCTTTACTTAACATTCAAAAGGAGAGCTTATGCTTCAAAGCAGTCCCGTTCACAGATAAGGAGCTCAACCAATCACTTTATAGCTAAATAAACCACAAGATTAAAACCGGAAAGAACACTTCCTAATCTCAACAGCTCCATAGCTAAAACTAACCTCGAGAATACAAAAGGTCCTTAAATATCAAAGGGGAAAAAAAATTAATGTACAAAATATATTCCGGGAAAAAGGGAGCTTACATTGGCCAGGGACTCCATGGAATGCACGTAATCTCTATTTCTCCGGACCCATCTCTTGTAAGCTTCCATGGGATTAAAACCTAAAAAAGCCCACAACTTTCTAAGTCCTATACACTTCCACGCCAAAACCCTTCTTCTTTGAAACACCTAAAGTTCAATTAACGCTCAAGCTATGGAAATTTATGAGGGAACCCATGTGATAAATAAGTCAACGGATTAGGAGAATTTTTGGCTTCTCGGGGGTTTTCACGATTGAAATGCGCTTAATAATTTGGGATGTTTAAGGTTTTTGGTGGGATAATACCGAGGAGTATCGAGGTGCGGAGTATTACAAGATGATTCTAATAGGCTGATGTCATCTGTGTATTCATTCTGACAGCTGAAATAGCGAAATGGATTCCATAAAGGAAGATGATAAAAATAAAAGCGACTCAGGGCGATCTGATATTTTGCGGAAAAAAGAGCCCCACAGAGCCATTTGCAGGGTCCAGAACAAATTAATATTTATTGATTTCTATTTTTTCTATTTTTCTCTTATCTATTTTCCCCCCTTTTTTTGAGAAAAAAAATCTAAATTTATTCATAGGAAATTGTTTGCTAAGATCAAAATATTAGAGACTCAAACATATATATTTATATTTATATATATATACTAGTGATGTCTGGTCGCACAATGCGCGACCCTGGCCCAATCTATTTGTAGATGTTAGAAATGTTTATATTTGAAAAAAAAAATTTGTATTTGGAGCGATATATTTTAGAAATGGTTGAAAGATTTAGAAATGTTTTATAAGTGTGATCATAGAAATATTTGTATTTAACAAAAAAAGAAATTGAATTTCGCCATATATGTTTTAGAAATGTTTTATAAGTGTTACTTATTAAATATAAATAGACTTAATCGAATATATGTGTTAAAGTAAATATTAGACAAAATATAAAAGCATCCTAATAAGTTTAAATATTAGTAAGATGATTTATTGATGTTCTCCATTGGTCGTGCCAAATCAATACTTAATTTTGGAGATTTTTAATAGCTTTGTAATAAATTTCATCCGAAGAGTTACGCTTAAAACAAAATTGATATTTTGTAACTAAAACCTAATTGATCAATTCAATTTAGACTCCATAATTAATAAAAGAACACCACTCTAATTGAATGAAACATAAAGAAAAAAAAAAAAAACGTGTCACGTAAAGTGCAAATGGGGATTTAGTAATTTAGTTATGGTTAGACAAAAGGACAATTTAGTACTTTGTTCATGTCACGTGACAATCATAGGAGGTGTTTGAAATGGGGGTTTTTAATATTTCTAATATAGTAGGATATATCTATATATATATATATACTACTGATGTCTGGTCGCGCAATACGCGACCCTGGCCCAATATATCCGTACATCTTAGAAATGTTTGTATCTGAAAAAAAAAATTTATATTTGGCCCGATATATTTTAGAAATGTTTGAAAAATTTAGAAATGTTTTATAAGTGTGATTATAGAAATGTTTGTACTTGACATAAAAAGAAATTGTATTTGACCCGGTACGTTTTAGAAATGTTTTATAAGTGTTACTTTTTAAATATAAATAAACTTGATCAAATATATGTCTCGAATTAAATGCTAGACAAAATATAAAAGCATCCTAATAAGTTTAAATATTAAGATAATTTATTGATGTTTTCTAGTTGTGCCAAATCAATACTTAGTTTTGGAGATTTATAATAGCTTTGTAGTAAGCTTCCTCCCAAGGGTATACGCTTAATTGTTGAAACTATTTCTTCCAAAAGTTTATAAGTAGTAAAATATCAAAAATATGATTTTGAAACTGGTTAATTGATGAAATTGGTTGATCACAAATATGAGAATGAAAATAATGTAAATTTGCATAGGTTTCAAGTTATACAAAAAAAGAACTCACCTCACCATGACAAATAAGAAAAAAAGAAAGTAAAAGATAGCCCATTTAAAATTGAGCAATTTATTTTTTTCCTGTAGGTAAAAATGTTGTATAAAAATACAAATAAACATAGAAACATCATTCTTTCCCTCTCCGCCTCAAATTCATAAAAGGCTTCTCTAAATCGCTTAAAAGCGACCGAACTATTTAGACGATGAGAAACTAAAAAAAGTTCAAAAACCAAAATTCAAAAAGTATATTCTTGAAAGCCCGAACACAAAAAGAGCGCTTTATTTGCAAATAAAATAAAATAATAATAATAATAATTGGTCAACTGAGAATATGAAACAAAATAAAAAACAATTAAACAAAGAAAAAATACACTTCGTAACTGACCATATACGAAAAAAAAATTGAGACTCCATAATTAAAAAAAGAAAACCACTCTAATTAAATGAAACATTAAAAAGAAATTTAAAAAACCACACTTTGTAACAAAAATTCAATTAATCAATTCAATCCAAACAGAACTAAAATCATACAAAACTTCTAGACTAACTAACTATATAAGAAATTACATCATATTACCCGACAACGGCTACGGTAAATGTAACGGATGGACGCATAAAAATAATAGTAATAACACTATTCTTGAACATGAAAAACAAAAATAATAAAAGCCAAACAAATGATCTGTGGAAATAAAATCATTTAAATTTTAATACCTGTAATTGCACCACCACAACGGCCGAAGCAAGATCAATGAGAATTTTTTTTTTTCCTTTCTGTTTATATAGAAAGGTAAAGAGAATATTTTTTGAAGTCGAAATTTTATCTGATCAGGATGTAGTTGATCATCACTAATGAAAAGATTGAACATACTAATGGAAAATGAGTATATTTCACCACATATTCTGAATTGATGATTGATGAGGAATTTATTATTTATTTATTTTTTATTGTGGAGAAGGGATTGATTAGAGCGTCGATTGTCATGGAGATGGGGATGAGGATTTGAGTTTTTTATGAACCCGTCTTTTTTTTGTTTTGGCAAAAATAGGAGGTGGAGGTGGAGGTGGAGGTAGATTTGGACTGCATTTGCCTTTTAAGTCTAGGAGATGTGAAAATAAAGATTTATTTTAAAAATATGATGTGAAAATGCCACATGGCAAATAGTTGTGCTTTCTCTTAAGTGTGGTTTTTGTTTCTAATATAGTAAGATATATTCTTTTTTCAAAAATAAAAATAGATTGCCAAAAGTTTTCCTTTGTACATAACTAGAATTGGAATAAATAAAAAATGATACTCCAAGTTGTTCCTACTTATAAACCATTTTTATCACAGCTCTAATTAGTAGGAGTCGTGTAGATGAAGAACATAGGTTAGTCTATTATCAACCACGTGAAATTTTTCTTCGTTATTAATATAATTTAGTCTTCTTTTCAAGGAGAAAAAAAAGAAGTTTCAACCTTAACAATAATCAAAAGATAAAAAAAAAAAATTGTTGCCTTGATAATCAAAATATAGCTCAGATCGATAGCCATGTGTTTTTTCCAATGGTGCAGGGAGGGGAGGAGAAGTTTGTGATTCATGGTGGCGTTCTTTTGAGGAGAATATGGAATGTTAGATTAACTTATGTCCATTAATAAGAGGTTAATTTTGTGGCGAATGTTGTTCACGGAGTCCTATTGAAGTTAGATTATGGTTGGAACACAATATAATCGATTTATTCTATTTACGGAATATTTTCTTATAATTAGACTTAGATCACTCTCGATGTAAAAATAATAATAAAAAAAACAAATCAAAATTTGGATTCATGGTTGACTTATAAACTTAAACACGTTTTAATCTACTTGAGGGAACAAATTTTTTTCCCTTTTTGTTAGTATTGGTATATACTCCATTGCATTTTGATTTCTACATTATTAAGGGTAAAAGAATAGAAAGAAAAAATAAATAAATAGTAATAGATCATGATGTAAATGAAGAGGTGTGAATAGACGAATCTCAATAACATAAGGGCAAATGTGCAATTAGATCCTAAAACCCTATTTGCTTAACTGAAACGCAAGTTCAAAAGGCGCCCCCGAACCCGTTAAGCAGGACCAGTTCAAAACCGGTGAGTTGTTCTTCTTCTCCTTCCGACATATCAAAGATCTTTCTACCTTGCTACCTTGCTTTCCTCGGATCTGATAAGAGGTAATTGAATAATTGTGATTGAGGTATTAATTGTGATGGATGCTGTTGAGAATTTTTCCTCTTTTTATGTATTCCCTTCAGGTGTCAGTATTATTTTGTTTTGCAGGTTATTCTTACACCTGGTTAGAGATGAAGCTGACCCTCGAATTTGGGTAATGATATTGACACTCCCTTAATTTCCTGCAAGTTATGTTTGTTGTTTTCTTATTTAAAATGTTGGGTTTTGTTCTAATGTTCCATTGAGCTGAATATATGTGCTCCCGTGTTCTTTATTTCTTAATAGTTCTTTTCCAATTGACACTTACTCGCGAATGAGTGTTTGAGTTCTTTTGGTGTAGAATTTTGGGTTAGATGGTCGATTGAAGTTTGGAGCAGTCATAATGCTTCAATTTGGCTTGATTGATTGATTGAGCTTCTTTTAGGTTATTAGTTAGTACCATGTACCAGTTTCTGGCTACCATGTAATTATTTGTGCACTACGTTCTTTAATGCGCCAAACACTGATTTCGGGCTTTAGCCGTTTCCTGAGGTTGGGAGTGTGTCAAGGTTGATTCAGTGCTCTCTTATAATGGTGTACTAAGTCTAAGGCATTTTCTCTAACCAAGCTTCAGATGTATGCACCTCTATCTCTATGTGAACATATGATGTTTCACTGCTTTCCGGTTCCGCTTTGCAAGGAATTTCTAATCACTGTGCGACGCACCAAAGTATAGACGAAAGAGATGACTTCATTTAGATTAGTTGGGGTGATAAGTATTGTCACTTTGATAAGGAGCTTCAAAATGCTTATGTTTTTTTGTTTATTTCTCAGAGGTGGGCTGGAACTTCTTTGTGATTCTGTGAAAATCCACAATGTGGATCTCGAACCAGAAAATGGAGAGAAGCAAGTAAGTTTCTTTCTGATGCCATGCTTTCCAAAAAAGAGCTTTTTCTTTCCCTGATAAATTGTATAGTTCTGCAATAACTGTTTGATACTTTTATTTGTACTCCAGTTAACAATGAAACACTTGCTCTCTTGGGTGCGCACCAATTTGATCAAGGAGAGGCCTGAAATGTTCATGAAGGGAGATTCTGTGTAAGTATAGTTTTTACTATCATTATTTTCTGTTGGATGGTTGCCTGACTTGACAGCACAAAAAAAAAAAAAAAAGTAGCTTTCTACCCTAGTCATTCCATCTAGATTACAACTGTATCGCTGTCACCATTACTTTCCAAGATACTATTATTTTTGTGGCATTTTTGTAAACTCTGATCAAGAATGTGTAATTGATGTGTCCTTGACCATTCCTCGCCTTGTTATTTGATCACCGATGCACTGGGGTTGTTGAATAAGCTTTCTTTAATTTTTGTAGGAGACCTGGGGTTCTTGTCCTTGTTAATGATTGTGATTGGGAGCTAAGTGGTCAACTGGATACAACTCTGGAGGATAAAGATGTGGTGGTTTTCATTTCAACTTTGCATGGTGGATAGTGATGCCATACCGCCAAGCAGGTTGTGTCCTTGTGATTTGTGAAAGTAAGACTTGGTTGAAATCACCCTTGCGAGCAGATAAGCATAAAGGACGACTAATTCAAACAGATTAGTTAGGAGATCTGAGATTGTGGTTCATGAAACCATGGGGAGCATGTTAGTAGAGCGGGAACATCTAAAAGTGTATTATAATACTGCTGTTGCATGTGTGGAAGCATTGTGTTAGTGGTTTTCATTTGTGAACAATGTGGTTTATCAACTGCGAGAAGAGAAGATGATTATTATCAGGCTGCATGAATTTTGTTGTTGGACTGCAGAAATTTCTTTCATCCGTGAAAGAAAGCAAGCAAATTTTGAATCATGTCCCTCCTCCCAAAAGGTATAAACAATTCATCTAACTCATAATGCAGCGGCAAACCACATTTCCCTTACATAAGTACCTCCTTAAGAGCAAGAAGCGTCTCCGCCATCAATTCTGCTTTGCAGCAGGAATCTCTTCCTGGTGCTCCTTTTCCTACTCGGAAGAACTTGCGTTCTAAATCGCTAAGCAACAATCTGCTGCAGCTCCAAACATTCCTTACGGGCACACTGGCAATCATTTGAGAAATGAGAATAAAGGGAAGTGATGTTGGGACAAATCTTGATCCCTGAATGATTAATGGCTACTCTAAGTCCTACTCCTCCGAAAATAAAATTGAAAGTCGGAACTTGGAAGTGCCCTTTCAACAGTAGGGAACAATCACATTTCACATATAGTTTGCTAGCTGACATGGATTTATCTCAAATGGAGAAATTTGGTTGTAGTAATTAATTACACAAAAAAAAAAAAAAGAAGAAGAAGAGAAAATCATATGTTGAGAGTGGGATTTGAACCCACGCCCTTTCGGACCAGAACCTTAATCTGGCGCCTTAGACCAACTCGGCCATCTCAACTTTGTATAAGAATAGTCCTTTAAAACATATAATTCTACTAACATTTCAAGATGACAACAAAGCTACAAATTATACTACCAGCATCCATATGATCTTCCGGTCGTCTCAAGTTTCTTTTCTTAAAATAATCAATCCCAAGTCTTTTGACTCGTGGTAATAATAATCTCCCAACCTTTTCCAGTTCCACTGTCCTTAACCTGGAGGAGTAATAGTGTCAACAATCTATTGAATTTTCATTTTCCTTTGTTTGTGTTATCAATGTCTCTGACAATCCTAACATCAATAACCACCCGGACTAAAAGGCTCTAACTAATCTTTGCTCAGAAGATACGATCATATTTCTTGCAGGGCAAATTTTTGGCAATTTAAGAACTTCAAAGAAAGAACAGACGGGCTACTGTAAATCTGTATCGGTTCATGTATAACCACTAAAAGTTTGGGGTAATAGGATAGAGTATGTCTGCAGGTTGATCAATATCCATTTACAATCTAAACTTCTGTCTGCCCATAAATGTTACTCCCTCCGTCCCATAATTATTGTCCATTTTGGGTTTTCATTTCTAGTTCAAATTATACTAAAAGTGAAACCTCAAACTCGACAATAATTCTGGGACAGAGAGAGTACAAAAAAAATCAATGCTATGAAGCTAAATTTATTGCTTTCCTGAATGTTACAGAGGGAAAAAAAAAAAAAAACTCTTCACTTCAATAATAATCTGAAAAGAAAAAGAAGGAAAAAAAAAATGACAATCCACCAACTCCAGCATCCATCTCCGGGCAAAATTCTATACTGAGGTGTAAAGACGAGATAAGACATATCTCAGCTCATAGACCTTTTTCTGGATTCCCATCTTGCACAAATCATGCTTTCTGTTTCCCCTTCTTGATTTTTTCTAATGCTGCTTCAGCTTCTTTCAACTGATCTTTCAGTGTTGTTATCCTCAGTTGCAACTCCTCTACCGTACCTCGAACAAAGGATGGCCGATATGGGGTCAAAAAGTTGCGTGAAAAGGATTTCAAGGCGTCAACACCGCAAACCTACAAAACAGCGAAGCTTGCTCAACCTAACCAAACACTTCTATTATACAATTCCCAGTTGAAAGTATTGACTGATTGAGTTTAGTATCATGAACAAGCAGCAATGCAGACATAGGAGTCACACATAAGCTCTTGAAATCAATCAGGTAAAGGAAGGAGAAAAAGCCATTCATACCTCTTGTGGTAGCAAAGGCAACTTTGTGATGTGAAAATCGTCATATAACATGTAGAATTGATCCAAATATTTTTGCTGCATCTTCATTCTGGCTTTTAGTAACTTGGATTCAACGGCTAAAACAACAAAACATTTGATCTTCTTAGATTTTAAATTAAGGTCATTAACTGAAAACAACTAAGTTAAAATAAACAAAAGTACCTTCTTCATCAAACAGTACTTGGTTGATGATGATATTATGTGTATCTATCTCGAATTTGGTGAGCTCCTGAACTAGCCGTTCAGTTTCATATAGAGAGAGAAATTCAGGGATGCAAACACAGACAAATGTAGTCAAGTCCTGTAACAAAATAAGAAGAATTAGTGAAAATTGTGGGACCAACAGCAACTGCGTGAGGCCAAACTTTTCCACAACTGGCTGCAAGCACATGCAGCAGTAGATTGCAATCAACTATCCCCACAACACCCACCCCTCCTCTACCCCAAGCCCTCTTTTACCGTACTATTCTGCCAAGCACCATATAAAATTTACTCTACTGGAAAGCAGACCTTAATAGAAAACACAAATTGCTGTAAATTACTGCCACCAGGAAAAAGGAAGTCCAAAAAGAGTGCAATTACAAGAGTTGAGTCTCACTGGATCCTTAAACTGTTTGTTGACTTGCTCGATCACATCTTTCATTCCTTCCAACCTTCCCAGGATAGCATCCTCTGCGAATTCATCACCAAGGCCAAACATACGTGACATCTGCAATATTTGGTTGCAGATACTATTCGGATCGGTATCAACAAATTAAGTCAAACATACACGAAATACAGAAAAAGCACACAGCATGAATTCTTGTAGAGGTATTATATCTAATTCACAAAAAAAAAAAAAAAAAGTTTGGTCTTGTACCACATTAAATGCCAAAAGATAACTTTTATTTCAAAATCCAATCACTAACTTTGGGTAGGCACAACTGATTGATATCACAAACATGTGTTCCCATCCCTCCAGAATATTCTTCACAAAAATAACCCAGACTAAAGAGGAACTATACAACTCATGCTCGGAACAAAGTATCATCTTTACTAATTACTAGCATTTGATAAGTTTTAACACTGAGAAATTTGGACACCTACCTGAGATATCATGCCACCAAATTTACTTTTCAATGACATCATCTTGGCTAATCCCTTCTCTAAAGTTGACGGGAATTGCAATAGACGAAGAGTATGACCGGTTGGAGCTGTATCAAATACTATAACAGAATAATCCATTGTTTGCACTAATCTGAAAAAGAAATCGTGCAACAAATTGTCAAAATTGGACACAAGAAAGAATAAGAAAATATAAGGCTGATATAACAGAGAACAATAATCAACAGACTCGCATTAAATTAATTACCAAAGTATATGAACTCAAAAATTGTATGGGTATACTTTTCAGATGAATGATTAATGATATCATCCAGACTATTTTTTAAAGCAGCCACTTAGCATAATTTAGATGTAACAAACTAGAGTTGCTCATATTTTAACTCAACATTGGAAGACAGGACATACTTAAGCATCTCTGCAAAGCTCATAGCCTCATCAATGCCGGGAATTGAATTTGCTAAATCAGATATAAAACCGTCCATTCCATCTGAACCAACTGCGTCTTCATTCTCCACAGTTGGATCCACTTCCTACACAGAACAATGTCAACAGTTTCACACACTTGACAAAAAACTAGCACACAAGTTACGATAATGCAACAACAGATACCATTGGATGACAAAGTAGGAGCAAAAGTCTCCAGAGTTCTATTACAGACCTCCACACATACATCTGTTGGCATTCAAACTAACGAACTTGACAAAAACATCATGTCTAAACAAACTGGTGTCATCTGGCAGCTATTTTATGATCCAAAGATTACAGCAAAAGAAATCATAGCAGTGGTACCTCAAACTAAACAAGAATCAATAATAGTCCATACAATTGTTTATATGAATATATGAATTAAGAGAGGACTACAAAACTGTAAAAGACACGATATTTAATTAATAAACACAAGTATTAAATCTATGATTCGAATCAAATCAAAGTACAGAACCACATTCAATCTAATAACCAACCACAATCATCCCACGCATAAACGAAACGGTGAAGCTAAACCTAAGTACCAAAAATCTGAAGTTCCCAAATAATGAATCACCAAAACGAAACATAATAACAAAAAGCCAATTCCTGAACCCACCAAAAAAAAATCAAGTCCCAAAAAGGAAGAATTATCACAAACGATCAGAATTATATAATTACCATAGCGTATAGATTGGTGAAGCCATTGACAAGTGTAGGATTCTTGGTGAACTTCTGTTGAAAGGCATCGCTGAGATTGTGGGCAGGGTCAGTAGAAATTATGAGAACAGAGGATCGAACCCTGGAGAGAAGAATTGATAAGATAGAGCTACAAGTGGTCTTCCCGACTCCACCTTTGCCTCCGACAAAAACCCACTTGAGAGTATCTTGGTCCAAGATGTTCTGGACGGTTCCCTCGGGCAAGTCTTGATTTGAATCCATCTCCAATTAATTCAATCAAATTCGACCAATTTACTTCTTCTTCCCTACTCCAATCTTTGTTCTTTTCTTGAGATTTATGGAAACCCCAGAAGATAAAATAGTACAGAGCACAATAACATGCGAGAAAAAAGTGCAGAAAAACGAGAGTCGGCAGATGCTCCCGTCGTAGGATTCAGGACTCAGGAGCACGAGCTGATACGCTTTTTGGTTTTTTTTAAGGTTGAAATTTCACATGAAACGACTCTAGTCCGAAATCGTAAAGGTTTCTTCGAATAAAATAACATTACCGCCTCACAACGTTTGTTATAATGAAGAACAAACCCACGAAGTTTCTTTACTCCTTCTTTTTCCCAAATTAATATTCTATCCGTCCCAAATTTTCTACAAACATGACGGCGAAAATACATACATTATGAACTCATGATAAAATACGTCACCTTTTTGGTTTAAAAGTTACTTTACCTTTTTCCCGAATTAAGAGTATACATACATTATGAACTCATGATAAAATACGTCACTTCTTTGGTTTAAGAGTTACGTTACTTTTTTCCCGAATTAAGAGTATCCATGAATATACATTATATTTTGTTCTGAAAAACGATGTGTTTTTGAACTGAAACGCATTGAAATGGTTAGGAACCGGTTGCGAGTTGAAGAAAGAATCTGAGTATAATGAAAATAGGAGTTAAAGAAAAATGAAGCTGACAAGAACGGATTTAAATGAACTTGTTTCCAGGAAAAAGTTCTCTTCATTAAAGTATAACTGTTCACCCAATTCGTATCACATTACACATTAGACATGCATTTCACGGAGCTACATACTGTACAATACATCATTAATTGGCTAACATGATGTACAGTTACAGATAATGCCCTAAAGGTATTAAAAAGGACTCAGTAAAGCGAATTATAAGTGAAGCAGGTTGCTATGATTGAGCAAACACAGATCACAAGGGAAGGAAGTAGGGTGACATTTAACAGCCTACTGATTCCCCAGTATCCAGCCAGGGTTATGGTTCCATCCGCTATCACTCGGGCCAGTGTTCCAGCTTCTGTTGATAGAAGTCCACCATTATATGTCCCCTTTGAAAGACGAGATGACATTACTCGAGATAGAAGTGAAAGATTAACACCTGCATGTGTCAATAAAGCTCTTCGTTCAGAAGTTCTCAGGGTGCAATAATTTCTTTGTTAAGGCTTTTGCTGCTAAAACAAAATGTAGGTTGAGTTATATATTATGTTGATCTTTTCTTATTCTAATCAATCATAGAAGACCAATAAAAGCAAGTGAAGTTAATGCAGAATGTCTCTTTAGTAGACTTATCCTAGCCAATGACTGAAGTGTACCTTCAAGAACTTCAGCTGATACAAATGTGACTAGAGCAGAGCAGATATATTGAGGCGTCGAGTATGGATTCATCACGTTGAAGCTGAATAGTATGCCCAAACATACCAGTACTTCTGATGCTAGTAAAACTTGTCTGCAGATGGCTCAATCATCATTAGCTATAAGAAAACTGAACTTACAAAGGAAAAACGAGGAGCAAAAGAAGTGTATTATTTCCATACCCGCGTCATTGTCTAACTATAGTTGGTTGCTGAACTTGGCAAACAATAATCACCAAATAAAAGAAAAGTGAAACTAGAATGAAGAGTAATATCTTTATGCTTTCCCTGATTACCTTTCTTCAAACAAATTGCTCAAGTAGCTCCCAACAAATATGTTGACAGGAAGAACTGTTAAACCAAGACACGCCAAGAACACTGCCACATTTCTAGAAGACCAGATGAAGTAGTGAGATGTGATGATACTTGATTCAGCAAGTAATATCTCCATAGCATACTTAAGCATAAAGTATATCAATAGCTGGACCTGTGCAGTTGAAAATGAAAACATCAGTATATTCAGGTTTAGACATGATGACTTAACATGATTCGAACCTTAATCAATTCCCCTCATCAATTACACAGTTCAGAAATGGCTGACACATGAAGCTTGGTACCATATGAGGACGAGTAACACCTCTTACTCAGAAGATCAAACCCAATTGTGCAATGAACATGGTAAAAAAATCTAAGAAAAAGTAACTCATCAGCCATCTCATCTTCGTCGACCTATTTCGTCGACTTAGTGATCCTGACTCGTATCTCGACGAAGTCTGGTGTACTACATTTATCTTTGAATTTCGATGGCAGAATTGGCTTTGGTTCATAAGAGTATTCCTCATGTTCATATCTTCTTTTTAGTTTAAGAATCATACATTTTAGCTTAGGGGTTAAGGAGATATCATTGATTGAAGTCCATCTATGTATCCATCATGTTAATTTCGTCACTTTGATACTTTTATACCATATAGATGTTAAAGCACGTTGTAAATTGAAGTGGTGAATTTTGCAATCAAAGCATGCAAAACCATATCAAATCAATGGCAAATGATGATGAATTCAATGATGGAGTGACTAACATTTGACCATATTAAGCAAGTAAATTGAAAATCCATGACCTACTTGAGAAAGAAGGAAACAACTATGAAGTTGAGAACAAGAAAGCTTCGTATGCATTTAAGGTGAAAAAACAAACCTTTACAGATGGAGTTAGCAATTTGTATGCAGAAACAATCGAAGTGACAGGTTTGTCACTTCCGGCACTAGCTGTTTCTGAAACATCACATTCTTGGCCATCATCTTCATTTTCTTGCGTTTCTTGCGAGCTTGAAATCAGTGGTTGAGTGCAATCAATCTCTAGTCCGACACTTTCTGTCGACAGGAACGCACAGTAATGTGTTTGATTCCTAAGCAATTATTCCTTACAAAAATTACTACCTCAGCTCAATACATCAGAAAAACTGGTTGCTCCAGAAATAAAAATTGCATGGTCAGTCCATCAATTTCAAAACAAAATATCGACAAACGACAAACATTTGATAAGATACAAAATTTCATTATCAGATATTCTTGATTGTGATGCTGATGAACAAAATCCACCTGATTACTGAACTTACCAATCTGTGTTGTCTGTTCTTCAAAATCCCCTACATCTTTTGGAGGCTCTCTGAAACATATCCATAACCAAAATAGATATACAAGCCATGCAAGTGCCATCACCCATCCAGGTAAAGTGTCCTCGTTGAATGTGATATTAAAGATTTTGAAGTTGGTTTGAAACAAGCAAGCCAGAGCAGGACCACATGCCATTCCAAGTGCACTAGCACTTACAAATCCAGCGGAGGCCTTCATCCGCAACTTAAGAGGGACGCAATCACTAATGTAACGCCTGTTAATGGCCCTCGCAGAACCTAACCTAAAATGGAAATTTTTTATCATCAATGACATTTCCCACAACAACATTAAATTGATGTCTACTCAACATGCGTAGAGTGTTGCTTTTCTAGGACACATCAAAATCCTCTTCTGTACAAATAATGAAAGAGAAGAATGCAGATGGATAACTGCGAACACCCTGAACTAAAAAGAGAGGATCGGTACATTAATATCTAGAATGAAGCATGAAAGATCAATGATAACAAAACTGATCGTTCTTCAAATAATGATACTGTCTTAGACTCTCAAATGATTCTCCGAAAAGTATATCATGCATTCATGAGAGAAGCATAGCTACTTACCCACAGAATAAACGCCCAATTAGAAGTAGATATATAGAGTTCAGATCATAAGCCAGGGCATATAAAGTGTTTCCAATCAGAAGGACGATGGTGCTGAATACAAGAGGTCTGATGTAAGACTTATTTGACCACGCACTGAAATATACTGAAGAGAACACTTGTGCAACAGCCATAGATCCAATTACCGCACCACAAACAGTTGCGGCAGCTCCAAGGCTCACAGAGTAGTTGTCTGCTGTTGGGACGACTATATATGTATTTACCATGTACAAAAATGTGTTAGCCAAGTTCAAAAGAAGTGACATAAAATGATATCTGTCATCAATCACATGATCCTCTGAAGGACTTGGTAATTCTTCTGGCATGATAAGTGCATGCTTTCCCAAATAATGAAGATAATCTGTTGAATTTGTCAGCCGGTCAACAGCTGCTTTAATGGATACAATGATGGGGTCCTGTATGCAGGCAATAGCAGATAAGAAAAGCAGCTAAACATCTCTGGAAAAAAAAGAACAGATTGTACTTTAAATTAACAACTAAAAACTCTCTTCAAGATGACACAAAGATTGCAGAAAAAAGGCGGCTAACTAGAGCATCAGAAAGAGAAAAAACAAAACTACTTTAATGGCTTTTTGTTTACATAGTAACTAGAGCCAATTAAGGAAATACCACAGGAAGTACAGTTGGCTGGTCATAGATTGAAGTATAGCTCTCATGATGACCTTGGAGATCTGTAAGGTTGCGAGATATGGTCCCAACAACGGCTGAAATCCCCTGCATGTTAGGTCACCCATTAATTTAAACAAAATGTTGAAACTATTAAAGTGAATTTAATGCAAACCAACATCTGCAACATAATGCCTCACAAGATACTATGCATCTGAATTCAAAAATAACAAAACAGGAAATGAAGAACTGAGATTATTGGTAAACCCTCATAAACCATGCAAGGAGTATAAAACAATAGCAGTTTTACCACATGCTTCAGGACTTGTCTCAGTTGGGAATAAGGATGACTTGCCCGAGTCTTCACATAGTGGTTAGTGAAGCTATATCCAAATCGCTTATCAAACTTTTTTAATATCTTTCTAAGACCAATGGCATTCATTTCAACAAAAAACAGAAGCCTTAGAAGATCCCTCCCCACGGCTCGGTATGCTTCAAGGAGTGCAGATAATTCTAAGTAATCTGATCGCTGTAGAAAATCATCCTTCTGTATTCCTAGAGCAGATAATCTTGAAGCTAGTTGACCTTCTTGCTCCAGTAAAAACAAGACAAACTTTTCAATCTGAAATTGCAGAAAATTTTAGTGTCATTTTCCTGTATTTAATGAGATGCTTAACTCCGGCATGATTTGTAGCTGCTTTGTAATTACTGTCGCTCAGAGAACTAACTCCAGGACATCAAAGTAAATACTTTCCGATCATTCTTTTAACCTGCTGATCGAGAATCCTGGAAAAATCCTTCAAAATTTGCTTGCCATTATCATCTGAATCTTCAAGTTGTTGAGCGTATCGGTTGACTTTCTTTTTCATCATCTTGTAGTTGATATAGTATCTGGAAGGAAAAAAAAAAGAAAAGATCACAGTTAAACCTAGATGATGTAAGCCGGCAACAGATATAAGTAAGGTAAACATACATCAGGAAAATTCAGATGTATATTTGACCTGAAAACTGTAACCAAAATAAACATAGCAAAACCCTTCACTCAAGCTATACCTAATAACCAAATCAAACGTTAAAATCTGCCAAACATGGCCCATTAAAATGTAGTATCAAGTAAAACACACAAAATCTTCCAAGTAATCTATGCAGTATGAATACGTCTTGGCACTGGCTGCATGAAAATGACATCAAATCTCAGAAAACATGCAATTGCTTCAATAAAGGCCATTGAAGATAGGAGGCAGGTAAAGACCTACAGTAATTTCTAAGGTAGCTAAAGTGATGCTTTATCCCTCTATCATTAATTAATCTCAATAAACAGAAGCAAACAAGTATCATTACAAAGCATTCATGAGAATCACTGGATTTTAGCAGCAAAACAAAAGGAAACAAACTAAATTTCGAACTGGACAGCATAATTAGTCCATCCCAAATCCAACTAGCAAATGAAGAATAAGAAGATCAATTGTCATCAATGACAGCATTTATGATCTCATACCGTTGCCACTCCTGGATTTGTGTCTCCTTCAGCTTTTTCCCGAATTCAACCATCTCCTTTCCAGAAGCAGCAACCAATTAATACTGCAATCAATTACATGAAGATGAGATGAAATTGAACTCCTGTGAAATCAAAAAATCCACAATTAAAATCTCCTTTTTTTTTTAACTTGTTTTTCTGTTTCAAGATTTAACATTTCCCATGACATCCACAAACACATGCACTACATGCAAGGGAAAATCAATGCTGACGACTGACAAGCACAACACAGAAATCTTCCACAAATAGGGAGAACTAAAAAACCACTTTTTTTTTTTTTTTTGTTCAAAGGATAAATTTTGCATGCCCAAATGGTTAATATAAATGCAATATACTGGCATGCAATCCCTCTGTTTTCAACCCTTAATTCCACTTCTTACTCAAAATCAAAGACCAAAAGAAAGCTCATTTCATCAACGATTTAAAAATGGTGAAGACGGAAGTTTAATTTGCAAAACCTTTATAAATTCCATTGATTATGAATTTGAACTGTAACTAGAACATTAAAAAAAAAAATGACATTACATACAGAGAGCTTGTGACCAGAATTTCAATTCAAACTCTGTAAAAGAATGAATCTTTTGCTTAACTGGGTAACTTATATATACACACACGTTTTTTTGAGAGTGGGTTTGAGTGAGTGAGTGAGTGAGTGAGTGAGTGAGTGTGTGAAATATGGGAATGGTGAAGGGTTCATCATTCATGTGAGGGTTTTTAACCGAAGAAAGAAAAAAAAAAGGACAAAAATAAGACCGAAGAAATTAAGGAAAAAGGCTTATGAATCTCACGTTTAAATATTGTCTTCTTCACTTTGGTGGCGTTGTGTCACGTGACTTTTGATATGGTATGGTGGATTATTTACTAAGCCTAAAATACTCTCTTTCGTTTCCATATTATTTTTGGTTGGTTTTGGTGTAACTTTTTGTTGTGTTTTTTAACCGTCATTTCGCAACATTTTTTTTTAATATTACCCTTATTAATTTTATCATACGCAATTTTTTTAAAAACAAAATTTATAAACTCGTAACATAAATAAGATGATGATTGATTACGTATCGCTGAATTGTATTCAATAAACGAAACTAGAAATATTAAAACTCATTCACGTTCAACATATATAGTGCTCGAACAAACAAGGATGGACATATCATTTTTACTCAATTATAAAGCTTTTCGTTAATTCTGTTAGTTATTAAGTTAGCGTAAAATGATGATAAAAATGAAATGTATTGATTGAAATTTTTTTTTAATAACCAAACCCTTAAAAAACAGATTAAAAAAAACAACAAAGGGAATAATAAACTAGTAGTATTTGTCAAAGGTTATTTTTCCCCTAAAAAAGTAAGTTATGATTCCTAGGTTAAGGATTTATGGAGTGTAGTAGGATTAGACCCACACCACACTAATTGTGCAACTTTTCAATTATAAGAGTTTGCACATTAAATTATCTCTGCCAATCAGCTCATTCCTTGGATTCTAATTAGTACTGTTAATCCTACTTCGAAATGAAATAAGGCAAAGAACATTTCAACACGTGTACAACATGTATAATTACATAAAAGTATGAAAATTCAGGTCTTGCAAGGAAAAGCGTGGCCACATAAAACTTTCCAAACTATAAAGTTTGCCTTTTTCAATTAAGGTCTATATGGAAAGCAGCTTTTGGAAAGAGTCTTCATCATTAATTTGTGATTCTTATGCAAAAGCAAAGTCACAAAAGCGCTAATATAAATAAGGTTAGTGTACATATGATTTTGTTAACTCAACCGTTAATATCATATTATAAAATTTTCCGTTGATCTAAATCTTCCTCTACTAGGAGAAGTATTACCATTATTATCGTCAGAAAATTTAATCTATCCGTCTCATAATCATAATTATACTTATACCGACTTTCCTTTCTCGAAAGTTGAGAAGGATGAATATCGTATTGCATGGACATGCAGAGATGAAACGGATGGATGCAGCAATCTTTGAACAGTGCACGTACGTACCTCGAGGAATCAGAAGGGCTTTTGCAGCTTAATCTTCAAGCTTTCAGAAGGAAATATCACCATCAAAGCGGATTGGAAATATTATGCAGAAATATTGGAAGTTCTTTTTTTTGGGGGGGTTTTACTTGTGTCTAGGAAGAAAGAAACCCAACGAACAATTGGGGCGCCATATAAGGGCCACATGATGTATATAGTAGAGTGCATGGGGATAATTCCCACATCGTGGAATTTTATTTCTCCAGTATATAATAGTGCAAGATTTTTAGAAAATTGCATGAATTTGTTCTTAAAAAAAATATTGCATGTTAATTATTTTATTTTTTTTTCACTTGTGGATGTGCATGTTCATATCTTTGATACAGATATCTTCATTGCCTAAGATATATACTAGTGTGTGATTTTTTTGCTCTTCAATTTATCTTTTTTTAGACGTATTTATTTATATGATGATAGGATGATCTTTATACGTGGTCATGAAAAAATCCCTGATGATGTTGGATGGAAAAGAATCTGTAATTGTGTTGAAAAAATGATTCTGTCCTATGCCAAAAAATACTCTCTCCGTCCCAAAATTATTGTCCGGTGCCAAAATTATGATACTAATAGTAAAATCTCAAAATGGACAATAATATTGAGACAGGGGGAATATATGATTATGTATCATGAGGTAAATTAATGTTTGTACGAAAATAGCGATTGAACCCTAATCTTAGATGACTGAGTGAATCCGTGTCAAATCATTATTATTATATATATATTAAAAGAAAGAAAGATAATCGACATGTGTCGCTCATTGAGACCATCAAGCTTCAATTAATACGTGTTATTTGGTAATTGGTTGATCGTTAATCAGTTAAAATTTTATGTAAATAGTTGATAACTATTATTATTATATAAGATTCTTACAGATATTACAAATTCCTGATTGAGAGCTTGAAAATGAATATTTTCGAGAATTGCTGAGAAACCCCGTCTTCAGAAGTCCTTGCATTTACGAGTTTAAACTTTAAACCTATTGTCATTTTGGCTCTTAAAGTTCCATTCTTGTGCTACTTAGTCTTCAAGTTTATCGATTTTACATTTTCAAGGACTATTAATTGTGTCTCATATTTATTAGAACTACATCTAATCCTCAAAGTCCCCTTGCCTATAAATAGGTCATAGGCATCTAGCTATAATTTACGAATTTTTTAAATGTATTTTTTAATCCAAACATAACATTAGTTAGTGGTGACATTTTTTATTATTCAACTTTTGAAAATCTTTGTTGTAATATTTTTGACCAGATTTTACAAATATACATCTCATAAATAATGTCAATACCTCTCATTTTGATCTAAAATTGATTAATCGAAAAATATTACAATTTTAAGAAATATTAATAATTATATTATCTAATTAATTCTTTTGAAAGATACACTTTTTAACATTGATAAACCCTCGTAAATCGCGGGACACATACTAGTGTAGTATAAGAGCATCACATAAAAAAAAAAGGGTCATATTTATTTAAATCGTGGTTTAAGTGAATCTAATTTATTCCTTGTTTTCCCCCAATACATGGTGATTATTACCAAGATTTTTATTCCCCTGCTCTTTATGGTTTTTTCTCGACAATATATGGTCCTATCCAATTTTTTTTGGCGAGAAGTGAAAAGTTGTCTTCTCCACCTATGTCTCATCTCTTTCCAACTAGATTCCAATCTACACAAACTACATATAATCTTGGATCTCTATACCCATCAACAACAACACTTGCAGGTGTGGCCATGAAACCCTAAAAGATGTTGTCCATGCAAAACTGCAAAATTTTGAAAACAACCCAAATTAAATCAAATACTATCACGTTAGTTGGAAAATTATTTTGAGACGAATAGATTATATATATACAATGTTGTACTTATGCTGTCTACACCCACGTTAAAATTGTGTAGTTCTCATTTTCAAGAACAAAGTTCAAAACGCAGGATTCGTGAATCACGTTGGGTGAATTCATTCCTGCATCGTACATAACAATATAACAGCAGTTCGACGGGTTTGGGGAGAAATTCCTTAAATGTGTAAATGTGATAATTATATAAAGAACCAACCAAGACAGAAAGGAGTACTTATTTTTTTAATCTTATTCGTGATTGGGCCAATCTCTTTGAAGAGTGATGCTTTGAAGACGAGAAGTGGCTTTAATTAATATTAATAAATAAAAAAATTTGGAAATGTGAAGATAACAAACTTTATCCACAAAATTATCCAAAACCGAAAAAGAAAACTCAAGCTATCAAGAGAGATATGTTGATAGTCTTCTCATATTTTTAAAGGTGGACTATTCCCTTTCACTATAATAATTTTGTTAATAACTTTGGTTTAGAAGAAACGTTAGGGCAATTATGCCAAAAGATGATGAATGTATTACAGTGGATATTTGATAATAAGGCAAAATAAATTTCATTAAGGTTGCAGAGAATCTCTCATGAGTTGCATCTGACCAAAAGTAGAAGCATAAATATGCAATATTACAATAGTAATCTGTTTTTCAATTATGATAATCCACTTTGTTGAACTCTACCAAAATGAAATACTCTTTCTGTCTCGTAATTATTGTCCAATTTGAGTTTTCAATTTTAGTATAATTTGTACTAGAAATAAAAACTACAACTGGAGAATAACTTTGGGACGAAGAGGGTATGAAGTTGGGATGATCGGTAGTACTAAAATGTCATTACAAATTACTATGATATTGAAACTAGTAATAAGAACTGTTGCAAAGAAGAGGGAAGGAGATTGAAATGGTTTTTTGTTGGACTCGTAACTCGTAAGTGTTAGTACAATACAAACCATATTAAGAACAAATTAAAGTACACCTCTTCAATGGAAGCATTAAACTTCAAAAACTCAACACCAGGAAGAAACCAACTGAAGAAGAGATCAAAGCTAATGAATGGGATGATGCATCTTTTTTCAGGTCCAAAAACACACAAGAAAACATCAAACTAACAGAAAAAAAAAAATAAAAATTTAATAATCAATAAAGAAAAATCAATTCATATAAGAATGAGAACTTGTTGTTGCTGGGGTGATCTTGATAACAAGGCCAGGAAAGACATCATCAGGATCATGAATGTGAGGATTGTGTTCGACGATGAAGGGGTCGCCGCATTTATCACTGATGGTGTGAAGAGTTTCGCCTTCTCTAACAACGTAGATTTCATCACAAACTCGTCCCGGAAGCAGATTATAGGATCTGAAGCTCAATGATGATGACAAAGAGGATGAACTGATGAAGCCAAGCATGATTATCACAGACAGAAGAATCGCACAGATTGTGAAGACTGCATGAAACAGTGAGGATCTTGATGATGATCTTGTTTCAGACTCCATTATTATTTTTACTTCAAGTGAAGACATCTGTGGATTTTCCAGCAGGCTGAAGAATTTAGAAGACAAAATTTATACTGAGGATGGGAATTTAGGATGGCAGTTTGAAAACGTAGAAAGAAACGTGGGATTGTGGGGGGTTTAAGGTTTAGGCAGTTTAATAGGGAGGGCCACGAAACCCCACATTAACATCAAAACCAGAAAATATAACTGCTAATGTGTAACCGACGCTTTCTCCATTTCTTCTTTGAATTTCATTTTCAAATTGTCATAATCATGACAACTTGAGTTTAAAATACATAAATATAGTATAGAAGATAATACAGCTACAGAAGACATAATTGCTCCTCAAGAATGAAAAGATTTATATACAGTGATGTTGATAAAATTGTACTTTTGATGTACAACCCTGGCAATCTATTACAATGCTCAGGTTAGGCTCCCAATTCTCAGACCAAAAAACAAGTGAGAATCTCTTCTTCTGCAATCAGCAACTTTAACTAGGGAAAGGAGCTGAGAAGGTTTTCCGCATCATTCTTCATGAATTCTCACCCCCTTCACTTGATTGTGCAGCATTCAGTTTCCAAACACAAATTTGTCCTGCAGAGTCACCTGTGAAAAAAAACCCGCCTTTCTCCATCGTTTCAAGACTAACAACTCCTTTGGCAAAAATCCTGCCCCTCTCAGTAAAGGATGGCAGGTTGTATAGGCGGACGGTATTGTCAGCTCGTGAGCATAGTAGAATTGGATTAGCCTCTGCATCATGTATCCCACGTAGAGCAAGTATACCCTGAAGCAGAAGCGATGATCAAAATTCAAGATATATTCGGAAACAGTACAATTTCATCAATCAAGTGTAGCTCTTTTTGAGATGCAAAAAGGAAAGTGGAACTCACACTTTCTTCCCCAAATTCATGTACTACTTCCAATTTTCCGCTTTCAGCTAATGCCCACACCTTCAGTGTGTTATCCAGCGAACCAGATAGCAAATAACTGTCCCAGCACATGACAGAAGTTACAGGTTCAGAGTGACCTTCTAGTGTATGCAGGCAATGCAAAGTTTTCACATCCCACACCTGAGAGTCAAAAAACATTTAATCCAAACTCAGAATGACTGCGAATGTGAAAAAAGATTCTGCTGAACTCAACTGAAGGATATCCAGGATCTAGATGAAGGAACGCTAGAAACAATATAATATGAAAAGGACATACTCTTATTGTTCCATCATTGGAGCCTGAATACAGAAAATTAGCTCCCACAAAAAGAGATACTACAGCTAGCTTGTGGCCCTGCAAAGTGGCCGCCACTACAGGTTGACTGGATTCGGGGGTGGATTTCCACACCAATATAGAACCATCCTGCCACCATCGAAGTAACAACAAAGTTAGTATTGAACAGTCTATACTAGGAGACAAGAAAACATAATGGAACAAAAGAAGAGAACATAATTGTCCGCAATATTTACCAGACGAAACTTCACAAACAAGGAACGGCACCAAAAAGGTAAAAGAAATCTCTACCAAATAATGGTTCCTATTTCAGAAGAGTTGGCTGTACCTCTGCTCCACCAAAAACCATATCAACAGCCCCAGCCACAGAACGAACAAGGCCATTTGCTCCATGGAGGAGGAGCTCAGTTTGGGTTTCAAGGTTGCAAGCCTTTACAGCATTTTGCACACCTATAAATATCCATGGACCTTCGCTGGTCACGCATCCAATTTCACCGCCTGTATTAACAGTGGTAATACACTGCACAAGACACACCAATAGAGTCAAACACATGTAATGGGTAAAAGGAACAGAATTCTAGTGCAAATAAATAATGCCTACCTGACCACTATTACAATCCCAAGTACAAAAAGATTCATCCTTGCTTCCGGAAAAGAGCTTGTCTGAGCCAGAAGGCAGAGAGATTCCAGTGACAGCCTATCCAACCAGCAGTAAACACAAATTACACCAACGGCCACATTTCACGATCCTTCAAAAAATTAAAAAACAAACACAATAGAGAAGAAAATAACAGGCAAAATCTTTGAACAATCACCTTTTTGTGCCTCTCTAACTTAGCCACAAGAGAGAATCCGGAACCAGTGAACCATGAATGCACATCCCTGCAATTTTCACCATAAACACAATTGCCAGTAACCCAGTACAGACAAAGCTTCTTTTTCTGAGCCTCCTGGGGAGTTACTTCAATAGAGACCGAGTCACCCTTTATCAATTCCTTCTGGACCTTGGGAATTATTTCAAGAGAGACAGAGTCTTCGTTTATCAACTCCTTCTGACCCTTCTGGGGAATTTCTTCAGCACAGACAGAGCCTCCTTTTATCGATTCCTTCTGACCCTTCTGGGGAATTTCTTCAACAGATGCCAAGTCTCCTTTTATCAATTCCTTCTGAGCCATCTGGGGAATTACTTCAACAGCGACCGAGTCTCCTTTGATCAATTCCTGTTTCTTCATCACGTGCACAATTTTCCCTTCAGAATTTACACCTTCAGTAGGTGAAGCTCTTGCCATTTTAGAGGGAAGGTTGGGATTTATCCAAGTGGTCTTGAACTTATTGCCGATGAGCTCGTCAGATATCTTAGAGGAAGGATTGGGATTCCTCAATGTGGATTTGAACTTATCACCAACGCTCTCATCAGAAGATACAAAATAAGGCCGTTTTAGTTGTCTTCGTGGCTGTGGCTGTGGCTGTGGCTGTGGCTGTGGCTGTCCTGATTCAGGATGAAGATATTTACAAGGGTTCTTGTTGCACCTTCCTTCGAGCCAATACCTGCAGATTGGCATGTTACCCCGGTGGCCTTCTCCTCCTAGACGATTGAAAACCAACCTTTTTGGTTTCTCAAAAAACCTCCTCGCCGTCTTTGTTTCCATGTTTCTAAAATCCAAAATCATCAAGAGAACCAAAATCACTCACATTGATCACTGTATGGAAACATCAACTAAAACTTGGGACTGAAACAGAAGCTGCCACTGCAGGACCCATTGCGGTAAGCCAATTGGAACCCCAAACTACTGATACTTGACCTGAGATATCCAAAAAGAATTTCTTGCCGCAGGCAAACCAGCAAAAGCACACATAGAAAACTAGACCCTAAACTGCCAATATAATCTATCCATAACAATAGAGACCAAAACTTGCCGACTGATGAACAAAGCCACCGTTATTAAAAAGGTAAGGTGGATAAGAATCCATCTTTGCAGGATAGAACTAAATCCCTAATCAGAAACCGTAGAGGAAACGCTAAATTCCGGCGGATAAAGATAACCCGACGAATCAAGATAGTATCTGGCCGAACAAAGTCTTTTAGAATCAAAACATTCAGACCCATCCATCAGAAACCCAAATCTCGAGCGGGGAACTCCGAATTTTCACGCAAAGATATCAATAAGACAAAATTTCAACCGTAATCAGAAAACCTTAAATCGTAAAAAAGCCATCGCCGAATTGAGCGATAATCCGCTTCCATCGACATAGCAGCGATCGTAAATCCACGGAGGATACCCATACTTACCGACTATTAACCGGAACGAAAAGGAAGAAAACAAAGGACTAAAAGAAAAGAGGAAGATCGAATACCCAAAAAATCGAAACTTTGAAACCAAGGGCTGGCGAATACGGCCATGAATTACGAGCCTTTTTTTACCTATCGATATGGAGAGATTACCGAACCTGAGAGTGCCAATCCAAAAACCCTAAAAGCTGCTACACAAATCGATACTCAAGAAGAAGACCCGAAATCGATCAGAACACGAGGAAAGTAGCTAGAGAGAATCACAGGGAAAGTAGGCAGCCCTTTTACGTCTAGGTAGCTGCGGACCGGGCTTTTGTTACTGTCATTTACCTGGGAAATGAGGCATTTTAATTTTATTGTCACAAAAGTAATTTTTATAAAATTATTCATTCATAATTAAAGATTATGTTGAACATGCATTAATTAAACTAGAAAATATTTCAAAGTATTTAAACTTTGCTAATTGATTTTATCGAGTAACGAACTTCCAGCAGAAATTTATAAATAATTACTCTTACAATGATCGCTCCAAATTTGTAGGATTTATTTTTGTAATTCGCAATCTTCACACAAAATAATGGTTGAAACCAATCATTGATTGAAAAAAATAAATAAATAAATAAAAGTATGTTACTCCCTGTCCCAAAATTATTTTCCAGATTGAGATTTTACTTTTAGTACAATTTGAACTAAAAATGAAAATTCAAACTGGACAATAATTACGGGACGAAGGGAGTATTACTTTACACTGAATAAGGTTTGGTTAACAATAACAAAAAAAGTGTCAGGCTTTACATCCCCAATTACATGAAACAACTTTTAAAATCTTATACCTATTACTTGTTGTTTTGACCAATAAATTCAAATTAGAATGATAGTTTGAGGCGGGATAAATAAGCTTTTTTATACATAATTTTTCACATTCTTTTAGGTTCACTCATCTAATATATGCAGAGTTGTGGCATAAGTTTTATAATACATTTCATAAAAATACTAGTATTTACCTGCGCCTTGTGCGGCGGATAGAGATTTGATTCTGACAAATTTTTCCAATTAAAAATTATTTAAAACCGCCATTGTAGAAATTATTAAGAGAGGAAAATTAGAATATTACGTGAAACAAAACATTATTAACTGAAACAAAATAAAAATCAAGGAACTTAAATGTTATTATCTCTTAGTTCAAATGTCACCAGTGAAGATTTCGTAAGTTCGTTTTCAAATTATAAATCTATATACTATATGCAATCATAACAATTGAGTATGTCATTACAAACAAAAGTTTTCTCATCGACTAATAAGAGAAATGAATAGTTATAGAAATTTATAACTTTATTACGCATAGTCAAAAGTTTTTTTTGGGTGGATTAATACCAAGAATGAACGTTTATATTCTTACTCAACCAATCATCAAAACGGGTATAAAAAATCATAAAGGTTTTAGTTAATCTTAATCATAGATGTTTTAGTTTATATATTTGTCTATAGAATTTGTCAAAAATAAATAAAAAAATCATAAATGGATATCTGAATAATACTCCCTCCTTCCCATAATTATTGTCCAGTTTTGGTTTTCATTTCTAACAATGGTTTGGTCTGTAACTGCATAACTTCAACTTCTTTTTTTTTTTTTTCACATTTGCAGGGTGTCTACCGTCGGCAACAGTTACTAATTCCTCTCGCTGAATTGTAGGCATCTCAATGGGCGAGACAACTTGCTAATAAAATATTTATCGACTATTACCAAAATTGATTCGGCAATCCAGATTTGTATTGCTCTTCCACAAGTTACATGTATCATATACATACATTTAAATTGAAGCCACTATTAGCCAAGGTGTTGTTCAATAGTATATATACAATTAACAAAAGAACAGAACACTCCAAATAAGTGATTTATATTTCATTCTACGAATTGGCAAGTGATTTATATTTCGGTATTGGCAACATAAAATGAAACGTCAAAACCCCATATTTGTGTATTTTGAGAATAAAAAGGTAACCCGACAAACCATCGTTTAGGTATTTTCATTACTACAATTTAAGAATTAAAAGAAGAGTCTTTTGGAACTAAAACGATGTAACACAGGCATGTTTTTATAGTCAAAGATATAAAGAACAACAGGGTGGCTCCAAATTCCACCTTTTCCTGTAAATAGTATATGAACAAAAACTTATTCATACATAATCCTTCTCTATATATCTACATACCTGCTAAAACCCACACAAAAGTAAAAGAAATAGGCAATCACAAATTTGTTAATTACTTTGATTAGGCCATTTAAACAAATATACTTTATACAACAAAAATATTGCAAAGGCTACTAACTTCCTGATCATCAAAAAAATTAGCTGTAGATTTGTCTCATGAAACTAAAATCTGTGTATCCACAACTCCCAACGACTTAATCCTCTTTGTCTCAAATTGTCACCACCTTCACAATTAGGCGTCATCCTGAGTAATGTCAGAAGAGGGTATTTGAATCTTTAACTTAAAAAGAATCCTTTTGCATATACCGTCCCTTTTGGACCTTCAATCACTAAGAATAAACCAAAACCCTTAAAATAAAAGGGATGAATATATACAGATTATTGACAAATTTTCTTCAATCTTGGTAGCTTGTTTCAACTATCGGTGCGGGAAATTCAAGAAAAATTTGAAATTAGCGTGAATCTCTGATTAAATGAAGATTGCAAACTTTGGCTTTTCAACTATTTTAGTACTTATTTTCTGCAATAAAAAATCTCGAGTATTAGACGAGATATTCAAATCCAAATAAAAAATTTCAACTAAATTCAATCTCAAAAGATTTGGATGCAAACGAAAGAGAGATTACCTAAACGACGGTAGATCTTTTGATTTGTCTTTGTCGATAGTGGTTTTTTCTCCGCAACTGAAGTCAGCCAGCCCTAAACTGGAGAGCATTAGTTGTGTGGAGATTTTGTATACATGAGTTGTTGATAACCTTTGAAATCTTTTGAAAACAGTGAAAATCATCTAACCTAGAGAATTTTGTCTTTGATCTGATTGGTTCGTATAATCTTCATCCAAATCATCTTTCAAACATTCCAATTTACGGGCATCATCATCAACTTTGGAACCTTCATAGACACGACCCGTGAACCGATTTCGAATCTACCATCGATACTGCAATTTCCTAGAAAATGATGAGGATGAGTAAATAGGCCAATGTAGGATTCGTGAATATAGAGAAGAAAGGTAGAAGAATCTGACCTTAAAAATATTATTCGATTGCTCTTCTCCCACAATACATTCATTGATGTTACTTACTGGATCTATATGAAGGTTGTTGTTTATAGAAGCTCATAGGGTTCTACCTCAAAACCAATTGGCAATGAGGAGAGTAGCCCATATATTTATATATTGATATCAAGTCTCTCCCACCACCGATGTGGGATACTCAACACTCCCCCGCAAGCTCAACGTCTCTTCTTGGGTTGGGCTTGTCAGCCCAATCACCGCCTCACGTCTCAGCCCTACTAGTTATATCACATCAGGCTTTGGAGTCTGACTTTTGGCGGGCTGGCTCTGATACCATATAGAAGCTCATGGGGTTCCATCTCAAAACCAATTGACAATGAGGGGAGTAGCCCATATACTTATATATTGATATCAAGTTTGTTGATGTCGATTCGATCTGCTTCATAAGTGGATCTCTTTTGAAATTGATATTAGGGACAGAAGTTATCGTCCATCCCAATCCCCATCCTCGAGGCGGCTTGATTTTCGAAAGATCACTTGGGTTTTTTGAAAATCAAATTTGATTTAAAATATGACTTTGAATGTATCAAAGGGATTGAGATATTCGTGCGAAGTTTTTTTTTTAGGAACGTAAATAGTGGATATTAATTGTGGATTTCTACCTTTTTTAGTTTTTACGAAGTAATTTCTTTTCATAAATGGGATACATTTACATAGTCTTTTTTTTTTGCAAATATAGACGGCCACGTGTCAATTTTTTTTTACAGTACTTTGGGGTTTTGGAGGGAAAACATTTAACGTAAAATTACAAGTATCCTCGAATGATTCTGCTTTAAGTAAGTAAAAGGGATTTAGTTTGAGAAAAGGGCGCAAGGTTCTTGGCTCACTATCTTACCTGATAAATTAGTCATCCCTCTTGCTCTATAGAACTCTCCTCATCAATATTACAAAAAGTGATCACCCCTGGATGCTCAAAGTATATGAGGGTGGTAATCAAAGAGACAACACAAAAGACACTAAAGAATAAAGATGAAAGATTTATGAACTTTATCGTTAGAAACTTGAATCTAACAATAATGGGGGAATCACAAGATTTGGATGTGTTCTAATCATGTTAGACACTGTCCTTAAGACAATATTTGCTCCCTCCATGTTGCAATACCGGGTTTGTTTGGCAATTTGCCTCTAGGACATAAAGAACACAAGAACATGCAACTTGCAATTATTGAATGTTCTCAAGAATATAGGAATGCAAAAGTTGCTTAGAAATCCTGCACCAGTTTACTTATTAATAGGTAACACTTGTAGAATTAAAAGAATACAAAACTAAGTACACAACCCTTGGCTTGTAGGAAATAACCACATGCAAGTGAAAGGTTGCCAACTTAATTATTATCCTTAAATTCTAAATTAATTATTTTATTTTACAAACTAAAAATTTCCAACAGATGCTTCATCATGCTGTGTGGAGACATAAAGTATTTAGATGATCAGAACCTAGTAGTTATTTGAAAAACACGAAATAAGAAAAAATCCAGTATAACCAAAACTCACATAAAAACCGTATACAGGTTTAGAAAAACATGAGCTATGCTAAACTGCTAGAGGCGCATAACAAACGGAAATTGACAGCATAAACATTACCGTGACCACTATATAAATAAAAAATAGAGAGCTTTTTTGCAAAGTAAAATAATAAAAATCAAATATCATAATAAAATTAGGAATAAAAGAAAACATTATAACTAATTCTCACCTTGTAAAGCACGCTTTGTTCATTTGCTTAGGGTTTTCAGCGCAAAAAAAAATTAAAAATTAAAAAAAAAATCAAAACTTGCCACCGTCGTGCATCTTTCTCCCATTAGTGCTCATTGAAAGACTTTATAATTGAGATTTCGACTATTTTCGGCTCAATGATATCAATTAAATCCCATCTCTTTTACCCTATTAAAGCAGAATACAAGATGTTGATATGACACCTTCTTATTAAAAATTTTTGGCTCTAAATGCACCATATTGTATTAAACATTCTGCCACGTGTCATCCCTTTTTCAAAGAAAAAAAAATTTTATCCGGAGAAACAAAAGCTACTTTACAAAAATAGCTACACAATTTTAACTCCTAACATTTATCATTTATCAATCAAATTAAAATAGTATTTAAATTTGCCTATAAACTTATCCTCTTTAGTACTCCACATTCTTTTGTATGATTTCTGCATCGTTATATTTTTCAATATTTTTTCTCTTTTGATAGATGATTTTTTTATTTTTATTTTAATTTTTGACTAAAAGGGAAAAAAAACCAAATGTGTAGCTATTTTATTTTTTCCAAATTAAGAATTTATTTATCAATTAATACAAAATTAAAGTAGAGGGCGCCTGGGCATCTGCCCGGGCCAAGCATCTAGTATAAACTTACAACTGTAAATAGTAAATAAGACAACCCCTCAAACACATACCAAGAAAATAGATCAAAATTCTAAATTCACGATTACACTCGACGGATGGAATCCCGTAGGTCGAAAATTTGGGGGAAAAAAAACCCATATTCCAAAAAATAAAATCGACTCACCTTACCCTTACCGGAAATTGATGCCGGAGAGGTTATGTCCAGCGCAAGAGGAGAGATGTTTTGTTGGGATACTCGGAACGTACAGCCTCGGAACTATGGTCTAAACTTTTTTTTTTTAATCATAAATGAGAAAATAAGAGTATTATTCTTTTAAAAAAAAATCATTTAAGCCCCTGATGTTGAAAATGGAAAATTCGGAGCTATCCATTTTGCCGTTTGAAATCGGACGATCACCGACGGACATAGTTGCCGAATTCTGGACAACCACCGGTGAAAGTATCACGTAGAAGCTGCCGGATTGAAACTGGACGATCACTGGGCAAATTTCTATCGTTTTACTCCCTCCGTCCCATAATTAATGTCCACTTTGCCCAAAAAATTTTGTCCCAAAATTATTGTCCAATTTGACTTTTTATGGATCAAGTTACACATTTGTCTTTAGTAAAAAACATTATCCATAAAATCTTAGTAGTTAAACAATTACTTATGTAAGGGTATATCCGGTTATTTAAGGTAAAATATAGTTAACTTTGACCAAAAATAAAATTTTTCATTTCGGTAAAACTGGACAATAATTATGGGACGGAGGGAGTATTTTTTTTAATCCCAGTAATAGTGAAAGTAACAAAACAGTAAATATTAAAATAATATGTCATATAAACATAACATTTTTTATTATAAATAGTAAATGTAATATAATGTATTTATCGTAAAAATTTACCTTGAAACTTATTAACATCCTAATTGAGCGACATGTGTTTCGAAAACAAAATTCTTTTCATATATATTTAAGTCTATACCCCGCACGATGGGTTTAACGTATAGTTAGATATTTAGATTTAGATATTTATAATAGAAACATGCTAATTGAAAGTTTTTAATAAGCGAACCCTTAAAAAAAGATTAAAAACAAAACAAAGGGAATAATAAAGTACTAGTAAGTAGTAGTAGTATTTGTCGAAGGTTATTTTTCCCCCGGGTTTTGGGCTTTTTTTTACCAGGCCTTTGGTTAACCAAAAAAGAATTTGTAAAATTCAGTGGGCCAACTCTAATAATGAGGTTAAAATAATGGCAGGGTCGGTCAGACGGTCTATATAAAGACAGCAAAGCTCCATTTGGCTCCTTATCCTCGTCAATTTGGTAATGTCAACGAAAATTAGGGTTCCGGAAGGAGTGTCGCCTTCTTCGATTCAGGCCTCGAAGGAGAAGGAGATGAAGACGTACAATCCAGAACCTTGTTCGACGGGCGGAAGCGGAATCAGCTCCGTGGACCCCGACGGCAAACCAGTACAGCAGAAGCGGAAGGAGATAATGGCACGGCTGGCGTTAATAGAAAGGGAGTATCATAGCAAATCCAAGAAGCAGGCGACACGACATCCACTACCACCAGAAGAGGATAATCCGTTAGAAGAGGAGGAGAATCTAGATCCTCCTCCTCCACCACCAGAAGAGGATAGTCCACCAGATCCACGAGAAGACAATCTAGGCCCTCTACCAGATTTCTTAAAGAAGGATTTGTCTAGGATGTTCTCTATCCCTTATGGCGGTTGCAATAAGCATAAATGGCTGGAGTACTTTCGGGTGATGCATAACAGTCGGGTTAGGTTTTTAATCTTCACAATTAGTTGGTTAATTACCCTGTTTTCTACATCCCCAAGCTAGTTCCTGTTCCTCCCCCCCTGTGTTATCATTATCAAATATCAAATCAATTTGGGGTTTCTTCTTTCCAGGGATTTGACATAGACACCCAATCCGTTCCGGAGAAGGATGATACTCCAATAATCAAACCTTGTGACTTGAGGAAACATAAAATTCGTAATTCCATCTTTCGGATGTCACAGCATTGCATTAACCTCTTCAACACGCCACGGGAAGGCGACCCTGTTAAGGTAATTGATTCAATTTTCCTGTTTCAAGGTTGCCTATCTAATTTGGTTCATATTCTTCTTGTTGATAAAATGAATTTGTGATTTTCATTATTTGCGGTCTTACTTTTTGATTCTGGGTAGATGATGTACCGGAGTGTTAGAGTTGAGAAGGCCACTCGTGCCCATCGTTCTTATGACTTCACCAAAGAATCTGATGGGATCTTTCCCATTCCAGGGCAGTTCAGCGACGCATATCCTAATAGCGTTAGTTTGATTTCCCTTTTGCCATTTGATTTGATTATTGATTGGATATTCCTCTTTTTGGGTAATTGAGTTTCTGATTTTTAATTTTATATATTTTATGGGTAGTTTCCTCGGGTTGAGTATTATTTTATCACCTTCGTGGCGACTTCTGTTGATGCTGATGACGGCGAGGTAACGTTTCTAGGTGAGTATGTTGTTTATCCTCCTCGTTGTGTACAGAAGTCAATGGCCGTGTTTTGCCAGATGAAAGATATGGTCTTTGAGGATTGGGAGAAGGTGAAGTATACCTCTAGATGCCGACTTCCTTGCTGTAGCTCTACCGACCAGTTTGGTGGTGTCACCCCTTTGCTGAGCGTCCCTCCTCACCCACGCTTTGTGAAGTTTGTGTCTTGAAACTCCTCTTCTTCTAGGGGCTGTGATGTGATTACGTGGTGAACTAGTAAATTATGTGCTACAATGAATGTGATTGTGTTGAACTAGTCGTATTTAGTGTTCATTAACCAAACTAATAATTGTTCTCTAGCGCAAACATAAGACCTGTGTGGATAAGCCCGATTCAATCTGACTGGGTTCATCTTTTCCTGTTTAGTTGTAATGGTGACTAGCAGCTTTTTTACCTCTACAACAATGCAGGGCATAAACTCATCTTCACATCTCATCTTCCAAGCCAAAAACAACAAAGAGAGAAATGCTAACCTCCTTTACCAACTAGGCGACATCAAACCCCCTAAAGTTAAAGTGGATTCATCAATTTGGACCTTCTAACGACGTCAGAGCAATATAACAACTAAAATATTCTTCTGTTCAAAGAAACTTTAACTTACAAACTTTACCCAAAAACATAGATTCACCAAATCAAAACCAAAGGCAACAAGAAGAAAAAGAAAAGAAAACAAGTATCCAGGTCATGTCCTGAATTATGAAACCCCCAGTAAGACGGATCGACGAAAGCCCAACTCTGGCAAGCATTTCTTGACCTCCAATTCACCGCCATAGAGCACCTGCGACTCAAGAGGTCCTACAATGTACTCCCTCCATTCTAAAATAAGTGTCGTTTTAATAAAATAGAGAAATTTCAAAGTTCTCACATTTCAATGCACTTTTTGTCAAAAGTTTTTTAAATTACCCTCAAAAGAGTTAATGCTATTGGTGGACAATTTTATAAATGGTTTTATAAATGGGTTGGTTGAGGATATTTAAGTAATTTTATTACCCTATTTAAGAGTTTCTTAAACTATGTGCAAAGTGTAGGACGACACTTATTTTGCAATGGAGGGAGTACATTTTATACCATATAACGCCAAAAAACAATGCACCCACATCAGGAAAAGATTAGGTGGACATACCAAACTTCAGAGACACAAGTTCCAAAGTGTTAAAAACGAAGAAAGCAACATGGAGAGAGATGTATACTACTCACCAAATCTTCACCATGACCACCAATATATATATATATATATATATATATATATATATATATATCTTACTATATTAGAAACAAAAACCACACTTAGAGAAAATATCACTATCTGCCATGTGGCATTTCCACATCATATTTTTATTTATACATTTCCTATACTTAAAAGGAAAATGCAATCCAAATCCACCCTCACCTCCTATTTTCGCCAAAAAAAACCACGGGTTCATAAAAACCCCAAATCCTCATTCTCATCTCCAAGACAATCGACTTTCTAATCAATCCCTTCTTCACAATAAAAAAACAAAAAAAAATTCCTCATCAATCATCAATTGAGAATATGTGGTGAAATATACTCATTTCCTATTATCATGTTCAATTTTTTCATTAGTGATGATCAACTACATCCTAATCGAATAAAATTTCGAGTTCAACAAATATTCTCTTTACCTCTCTATAAACACAAAGGAGAAAAAAAAATTTCATTAATCTTGCTTCGGCCGTTGTGGTGGTGCCATTACATGTATTAAAATTTAAATGATTTTATTTTCACAAATCATTATTTTCATTTTCATATTTGTGATCAACCAGTTACAATAATTAACCAGTTTCAAAATCATATTTTTGATATTTTACTATCTATAAACTTTTGGAAGAAATAGTTCCAACAATTAAGCGTATGTTTTATGGAGGTAGGAGGAAGCTTACTACAAAGCTATTATAAATCTCCAAAACTAAGTATTGATTTGTCACAACCAATGGAGAACATTAATAAATTATCTTACTAATATTTTAACTTATTAGGATACTTTTGTATTTTGTCTAGCATTTACTTCAAGAAATATATTTGATCAATTTATTTATATTTAAAAAGTAACGCTTATAAAATATTTTTAAAATCTTTAAACATTTCTAAAACGTACCGGACCAAATACAATTTCTTTTTATGCCAAATATAAACATTTCTATGATCACACTTATAAAACATTTCTAATTCTAAAATATATTGAGCCAAATACAAATTTTTTTTTAGATACAATATTTCTAAAATGTACAAATATATTAGGCCAGGGTCGCGCATTGCGCGACCAGACATCACTAGTATATATATTAATGCGCGACCAGACATCACTAGTATATATATATCTGATCAAAATCCACCAGAGATATCACAAGTCACCAAAAAAAAAAAAAAAACAGCGAAAATTCTGTGGATGTTACCGACAATTCAAGTGACGCAACCTGGTATCTTGTGGATGTTACCGACAATTCAAGTGAGTGTGCAGGATCAAAATGTTCCCCATAAGGAGTCGGATCATATAATTTCCATTATCTTGTGGACACAGTGACACACAACCTGGAGGCAGCATTAGAACAGCGGATCTCTTGACCCGGGTAGAAATGGCATTCGAAGGGGACCCATTCTTAGGCCCGTCTTCTTCCTTTAAATCCAAGCCTACGCCGTCATCCTCCTCCCATCTCCGCCGCAGCAGTCCTGCTTTGCTTCCCGGAGCTGACGGCCGTGAGTTACCCATTCTGCTTTCATATTCATTACTTCTAACCGCCATTACTTTACTTCGATTGTTTGTGTAATGAGAATGAGGTGGGATCGTGGTTGCTAACTTAAATTCGAAGTGGTTCTTTTTTTTTGTTGATTGAATCATTAAAGTCGGGGTTTTTGTCATGAGTTACTTGAATTAAGGGATCTTAGGAATAAATCTCTTGCGAGCGTAGGTGTTGATAAGTTGATTTTACAATGTAGTTGCAGAAATTGGTGCTGTAGTTAGGAATGAATGTTTGTGGGGTTGTTTTGGTTGGCCCTTTTTGGATGTTTTTAAGTAGACAAGCAGCATCGGGAACCCACTGATCGAATTAATTGTGTTTGAAGGGAAAAAGAATGTCAGCTTGTAGGGTTTGTTATTACTGTGGCAAGCATTAAACTATCTTAGGAGCAAGGGGGAAATTTTCTGTGGATCATAATACCCCATTGCCCTTCATTATATTTTGGTTTTGATATGTGTTCCCCAATTTGACCTGTCTGTTATCCGTCCCTTAAGTTGTAGAACATGATTGGATAACTAGAACTATCCCAGGAGCAAGGGGAGACTTTCTGTGGATCATGATGCCCCATTGCCCTTAACTGTCTTTTGGGTTCCTTATGTTTTCCCTGGTTCAAATTTTTTTTACGGTTTTTGTTTGTCTCCTCTCCATTACAGAATGTTAACGGATTTATGGTATTTATATTTTTCTCTCTTTTTGGTCCTCTCTCTCTCTCTGTGTATGTAGTGTCCACAAGAGTAAGAGTTGCAGTAAGATTGCGGCCTCGAAATGCTGAAGAGTTGGAAGCTGATGCAGACTTTGCTGATTGTGTGGAAATGCAACCACAGGTATATGGAAAAATTTCTCTAGATTGGAATGAATCCGGGCTGTCATTGAGTTATGGCCTCATCATAATGACTTTATAATAAATATGGTTATATCTACCAGCTTAAAAGATTGAAGCTTCGGAAGAGGGACTCTGATACCTATGAATTCGATGAGGTGCTTACTAAAGATGCATCACAGAAACGTGTCTACGAAGTTGTTGCCAAACCCGTTGTGGAGGTGTAATGCTTGCCTAAAATTGCTCATTCACTTGAAGATACTTCTGCCTGTGGTATCATGGTGAGGTCACTTGAAGATAGTTTTTCAGTATCATGTTCATATATTTCCTCCAGTTTAGGTCTATCATTTAAGTCTTGTCAGTATACTTGCTAAAATTGTTTTACATACCTTGTGTATGCAGCTTTATATGTTTATAAACCATCAAACGATAATATAGCAACTGTTAAATTGAAGATCAAAAAGTGGTGATGATTCTCTACCCGGGGGCAACTCTTGTGGAAATCTGAGATCAACAAAGTTTTTTGGAACTTTTACAAATAGGAGAGGCTCCAAGGTTTGCCGCTCACACAAAGTTGAATACTGAATCTTCTCGCAGTCATGCTATTCCCATGGTATGCATTCAAACTGACCATTCTTTTTTTTCCTTTCTTTCTTTTTCCTTATCTTCATCTGCAAATTTGTATTGCTGCTTATGTAGGTTCAACTCAAGGAGGTCTGTTGGTGGAGCTTCAGAAAATAATGCTTCTAGCTCGACAAACAATTTTAAGTCACCTACCTATGCTTAAGGCAAACTAGTTGTTGTTAGATCTTGCTGGTTCTGAGAGGATCCACAAGTCAGGTACTGTCTAAAATGCTACAAGTCACACCATACTCAAATGATTTTCTTACTTTATGTGCCTACTTGAATTATCATATTTGATTTCACTATATCACTTTCAAGATGGGCAGTATTTGATTTCACTATATCACTTTCAAGATGGGCATTTATTATATTATTGTATTGAAAGCACATCATTCATTATGATTTTATTTTAGAGTGAACCTCAAAACGGGTCATTAAACTATTAGATAATTCTAATACATGTAATCAATCAAATTTATTTGTATAACAAGTCACCATACTAAACAAAAATTCATCCGAAATCATTCTGTTAATTTTAACCGTTAAATAGTGACAAAAATTCTTACTCTAATACTTCCTAACTTGGGCTAATTATATAGTTTTGGCCCAATATTTTGTACTTATTTTACTGAGGATAAAATTAAGAGCTGTGAGAGGGCTGCTATTTGCTACAGTTCCTTTGAACGAATTTACCCCTAACATAAAATTAAAACACAAAAATCTTTTTGTTCTTTCCCTCCTAATCCTATCAAACTCAAAAAAAAAAAAAAAAAAATTCTTTAATCCTATGACTTCAATAATGAAAAATTAAAAGCGTGTTGATCGATGTATAGGTAAATTAAGTACTTTTCCTGTTTTTTTAAGTTTCCTTTTTTGAAATTTATGAGAAAAAAAAATTATTATGGGGGAGAGTTTTTTTTTCCGAAAAAAAAAAATTTAAGTTCTGATTTATTTTTTTTAAAAAAAACGTTCAGGCCGGGTAGGGCGCCCGGTGATAGCACCAAACCGGCGACAAGGGCGTCTAACCCGTCACGCTCACCCATCCGGAGCCGTGTCTAAAGTGGACCTCCCTATTGCCAGTCCAACGCGATCTCTGGGCGCTTATTTGGCCTGAACATTAGACGCCATTTGCACCTGAACATTAGGCGCTTTATTTGCACCTGTGGTTTAGGCATCTAATTCAGACGCCATTCATACGGGTAAGCGTCGGGGTTGGACGCCGCTTTGGCCGGTGGGTGTCGGACCCGACCAAAATTCCTTTTTTTTTGTTTTTTAATAAATTTTGAAATAAAAAAAAATTAAAATATTAGAAATGTTATTTTATTGTTCCGTGGATTCTTGTCTCCCCTAAAACCCGTTTAATCATTAGTTGTTGAGCCTCGGAATTGAATAAATGTTTTTATTTTTTGTTTAGAGTTGAGAAAATTTGAAGAGGTGGAAGAAAAATTGTATGTTTTAATTTTATGACGGGGTAAATTTATCTAAAAGGGCCTCCCTAGAATTTAGAAAATCGACAATTAGCTTAACCCTTAAGGTTTAGGCAGTTTTTAATAGGGCAGCGCCACCAAACCACATTAACGTCACAGAATATAAAACTGTTAATGTGTAACCGAAACTTTCTCCATTTCTTTGAATTTCATTTTCAAATTCTCATAATGATGACAACTTCAGTTTTTGTTTTGACAAGGACAACTTGAGTTTAAAATACATAAATATAGTATAGAAGATAATACAGCTACAAAAGAAATAATTGCTCCTCAAGAATGAAAAGAATTATATACAGTGATGTTGATAAAATTGTACTTTTGATGTACAACCCTGGCAATCTATTACAATGCTCAGGTTAGGCTCCCAATTCTCAGACCAAAAAACAAGTGAGAATCTCTTCTTCTGCAATCAGCAACTTTAACTAGGGAAAGGAGCTGAGAAGGTTTTCCGCATCATTCTTCATGAATTCTCACCCCCTTCACTTGATTGTGCAGCATTCAGTTTCCAAACACAAATTTGTCCTGCGGAGTCACCTGTGAAAAACAACCCGCCTTTCTCCATCGTTTCAAGACTAACAACTCCTTTGGCAAAAATCCTGCCCCTCTCAGTAAAGGATGGCAGGTTGTATAGGCGGACAGTATTGTAAGTTCGTGAACATAGTAGGATTGGATTAGCCTCTGCATCATGTATCCCACGCAGAGCAAGTATACCCTGAAACAGAAGAGATGATCAAAGTTCAAGATATATTCGGAAACAGTACAATTTCACCAATCAAATGTAGCTCTTTTTGAGGTGCAAAAAGGAAAGTGGAACTCACACTTTCTTCCCCAAATTCATGTACTACTTCCAATTTTCCGCTTTCAGCTAATGCCCACACCTTCAGTGTGTTATCCAGCGAACCAGATAGCAAATAACTGTCCCAGCACATGACAGAAGTTACAGGTTCAGAGTGACCTTCTAGTGTATGCAGGCAATGCAAAGTTTTCACATCCCACACCTGAGAGTCAAAAAACATTTAATCCAAACTCAGAATGACTGCGAATGTGAAAAAAGATTCTGCTGAACTCAACTGAAGGATATCCAGGATCTAGATGAAGGAACGCTAGAAACAATATAATATGAAAAGGACATACTCTTATTGTTCCATCATTGGAGCCTGAATACAGAAAATTAGCTCCCACAAAAAGAGATACTACAGATAGCTTGTGGCCCTGCAAAGTGGCCACCACTACAGGTTGACTGGATTCGGGGGTGGATTTCCACACCAATATAGAACCATCCTGCCACCATCGAAGTAACAACAAAGTTAGTATTGAACAGTCTATACTAGGAGACAAGAAAACATAATCGAACAAAAGAAGAGAACATAATTGTCCGCAAGTTTTACTAGACGAAAACTTCACAAACAAGGAACGGCACCAAAAAGGTAAAAGAAATCTCTACCAAATAATGGTTCCTATTCCAGAAGAGTTGGCTGTACCTCTACTCCACCAAAAACCATATCAACAGCCCCAGCCACAGAACGAACAAGGCCATTTGCTCCACGGAGGAGGAGCTCAGTTTGGGTTTCAAGGTTGCAAGCCTTTACAGCATTTTGCACACCTATAAATATCCATGGACCTTCGCTGGTCACGCATCCAATTTCACCGCCTGTATTAACAGTGGTAATACACTGCACAAGACACACCAATAGAGTCAAACACATGTAATGGGTAAAAGGAACAGAATTCTAGTGCAAATAAATAATGCCTACCTGCCCACTATTACAATCCCAAGTACAAAAAGATTCATCCTTGCTTCCGGAAAAGAGCTTGTCTGAGCCAGAAGGCAGAGAGATTCCAGTGACAGCCTATCCAACCAGCAGTAAACACAAATTACACCAACGGCCACATTTCATGATCACTTCAAAAAATTAAAAAACAAACACAATAGCGACGAGAATAACAGGCAAAATTTTTGAAGAATCACCTTCTTGTGCCTCTCTAACTTAGTCACAAGAGAGAACCCGGAACCAGCGAACCATGAATGCACATCCCTGCAATTTCCACCATAAACACAATCGCCAGTAACCCAGTATAGGCAAAGCTTCTTTTTCGGAGCCTCCTGGGGAGTTACTTCATTAGAGACCGAGTCATCCTTTATCAATTCCTTCTGGACCTTCTTGGGAATTGTTTCAAGAGAGACAGAGTCTTCCTTTATCAATTCCTTCTGCACCTTCAGGGGAATAAGTTCGTCTTCAACACAGACAGTCTCTCCTTTTATCCATTCCTTCTGACCCGTCTGGGGAATTTCTTCAACAGATGCCAAGTCTCCTTCTATCAATTCCTTCAGACCCTTCTGGGAAATTTCTTCTACAGATGCCAAGTCTCCTTTTATGAACTCCTTCTGAGCCATCTGGGGAATTACTTCAACAGTGACCGAGTCTCCTTTGATCAATTCCTGTTTCTTCATCACATGCACAATTTTCCCTTCAGAATTTACACCTTCAGTAGGTGAAGCTCTTGCAATCTTAGAGGGAAGGTTGGGATTTATCCAAGTGGTCTTGAACTTATTGCCTCTGAGCTCGTCAGATATCTTAGAGGAAGGATTGGGATTCTTCAAGGTGGATTTGAGCTTATCACCAACGCTATCATCAGAAGATACAAAATGGGGACGTTTTAGTAGTCTTCGTGGCTGTGGCTGTGGCTGTGGCTGTGGCTGTGGCTGTATCTGTATCTGTGTCTGTGGCTGTGGCTGCCCTGATTCAGGATGAAGATATTTACATGGGTTCTTGATGCACCTTCCTTCGAGCCAATACCTGCAGATTGGCATGTTACCCCGGTGGCCTTCTCCTCCTAGACGATTGAAAACCAACCTTTTCGGTTTCTCAAAAAACCTCCTGGCAGTCTTTGTTTCCATGTTTCTAAAAGCCAAAATCATCAAGAGAACCACAATCACTCACATTGATCACTATATGGAAACATCAACTATAACTTGGGACTGAAACAGAAGCTGCCACTGCTGGACACCCATTGCGGTAAGCCAATTGGAACCCCAAACTACTGATACTTGACCTGAGATATCCAACAAGAATCTCTCGCCGCAGGCAAACCAGCAAAAGCACATAGAAAACTAGACCCTAAACTGCCAATAATAATCCATCCATAACTATAGAGACCTAAACGTGAAGCCACCATCATTAAAAGGTAAAAGACATCGATAAATATCAATCTTTGCAGGACAGAACTAAACCCCTAGTCAGAAACCGCAGAGGAAACGCTAAATTCCGGCGGATAAAGATAACCCAATGAATCAAGATAATATCTGGCCCAACAAAGTCTTCTAGAATCAAAACATTCAGACCCATCCATCAGAAACCCTAATCTCGAACGGAGAACTCCGAATTGTCACGAAAAAATACCAATAAAACAAAATTTCAACCGTAATCAGAAAACCCTAAATGGTAAAATAGCCATCGCCGAATTAAGCAAAAATCCACTTCCATCGACATAGCAGCGATCGTAGATCCACGGAGGATGCCCATTCTTACCGGCTATTAACACCGGAACGAAAAAGGAAGAAAACAAAGGACTAAAAGAAAAGAGTAGGAAGATCGAATACCTAAAAATCGAAACTTTGAAACCTAGGGTTGTCGAATACGACCAGGAATTACGAGCCTTTTACCTATCGTTATGGAGAGAATACCGAACCTGAGATTGCGAATCCAAGAACCCTAAAAGCTGAGAGACGAATCGAGACTCAAGAATACCCGAATTCGATCAGAACACGAGAAGACAGTTTCTTTCTTCTTTCTACAACGTTTGTTGGCGAAGAAGTAGACACGGCTAAAAGAGAAGTGAGGAAACACAAGGAAACCTATTTATGGTAGCTCTGTTGCTGTTATTTACCCGTTATTATTTTCCAGGATAATTCTCCACCCTTTAATTTTCGGTCTTGATCAATAAAATTAGAAAATAATTTTGTTTGTGGCAGGACATTTTTTTTTTTTTGGCCCTTTTATAATTCCTACTAGTCATAAAAAAGAAAAGGAATCTGAAGTATCAATTGTTAGATACAATATTTGAAATTGTAAAGTTAGTTTTTAGAGATAAGTGTTTTTTGAAATTCTTGTGCATTTATCTCTTTAAGAGTTCTATCCTCATTGTACTTATCATGTAAAACTTCAACTCTATATATTCAAAGTACACCAGGCTAATCAAATCAATTAAGCCTGTTTGATTCTTTCATGGTATCAGCAGAAATGGCCGCTTCCACATCTATTTTCCCTCCCCACAATCCCTTTGGTGTTCATATTAAAGATCTTGTTCCTGTCACTTTAGATCAAACTAATTATATGAAGTGGAGCCATCTCTTTTTTCCTGTCTTGGAAATTTATGATCTTCATCCTCATCTTGATACTTCTATTCCTATTCCCTCCACTACCATCCCAGATTCTTCCGATAAACTTGTTCCTAACCCTACTTATAATCATTTGTGCCGTCTTGATCGCTTGATTCTCACTTGGATCAATGCTACTATAGCCACTGATCTCTTGCCTCTTTTGTATGATGCCTCTTCTGCTGCTGAGGCTTGGAACACCTTAAAATTTCACTTTCTCCAACAAACCACTGCTCGTGAATTGCAGCTTAAACTGCAACTTCAAACCCTCAAAAAGGGTGATCTATCAATTGATAAATTCATGACCAAAATTCAAGAAACCTCTGATTCTCTTACGGCTATTGGTCGTTCCATCTCTGATCCTGAATTGGTCCTCTCTGTTCTTCAAGGTCTTCCACCTTCTTATGAAGCTTTCATTACTATGGCTTCTAATCAGAAACCTCCACCCACCTTTAAGGGACTCTGGACTATGCTACTTACTCAGGAGTCCCGTATTGAACAACTTCATGGTGTTCCGGTTTCTTCTTCATTCTCCACGGCATTTGTTGCCACCAAGGACTACTTACCTTCTTTTCATGGTGGTCGATCTGTTCGTGGTCGTGGTTTTGGTGGCCGTTGGCAAAATCATGGACGCGGTGGTCGTGGTCGTGCAGGCTGGCACCCTTCTGGACGTGGCAATGGTTCCTTTATGTTGCCTAGTTCTCCAGCTTCTCGGGGTATTTTGGATTGTGCTCCTTACCCGCAATTTGTTTCTCAACAATCAAATCAACCCTCTTTTGCATCTCCAAACCCTGCTCCTCCCAATGTCAAGTGCCGATTTGCAACAACTCGACATGTTGCTTTGATTTGTCCGGATCGTCTAAATCATGCCTATGTCGCCTCGATATTAGCGGCTCCTTTGCGGGCCTTTCTCTCAATGATTCTGGTGATAAAACTTGGTACATGGATAGTAGTGCTGGCTCCCATATGACTCATGATCAAGGTCAGCTTCAATCTTCTGTTACTCCATCTCATGCTTCTATTACTTTAGGCAATGGTTCTACTATCCCAGTCTATCAATCTGGCAATTCATCTTTTTCTACGCCTTATAAATCTTTTCAGTTAAATTCCATTCTTCACTCTCCTTATTTGTCTGCTAACTTACTCTCCGTTAAAAAATTTACTCGTGATAATCATTGCTTTATTGAATTTCATCATTGGGGTTTTGTTGTTAAGGATTTGGTGACAGGGAGAGTGCTTCTCAAATGCCCCAGTGATATCCCTATATATCCCCTTATCCTCCCGTCTTCTGTTTCCCGATCTTCAGCTCTTGGTTCTTCTTTGCATCCGGCTCTCCTCTCTACCACTTCATCCTCATCTCTTTGGCATGCTCGCCTTGGACATCCAGGACGTGATGTGCTTCATCATCTTCATCATCGCAATTTTATTTCTTTCAATAAAAAGGATGATCTCAACCTTCCTTGCAATTCTTGTCTAGTGTCTAAGCATTCTAATTTACCTTTTTCACATAGCACCTCCGTTTCATCTAATGTATTTGATTTAATTCATTCGGATGTATGGACATCTCCCATTTCCTCTGTCAGTGGCTATCGTTACTATGTCATCTTTGTAGACGATTACTCCCGCTTTACTTGGTTTTATCCTTTACGTTTTAAACATGAAGTTTTTGAATGTTTTAAAACCTTCAAAGCACATGTCGAAACACAATTCTCCTCTTGTCTCAAATTTTTTCGCACTGACGGTGGTGGCGAATATCTCAATTCTCGCTTCATTCAATTTCTTAATGAAAATGGTATTCATCATCAATTTACTTGCCCTCATACGCCGCAGCAAAATGGTCTTTCTGAACGAAAGCATCGTCATCTTTCAGATGTTGCCCGTACTATGCTTTATCATGCTAATGCATCTCATTCTCTTTGGGTAGAAGCTTTTTCCACTGCTGCATTTTTAATCAATAGGCTCCCCACTCCTGTTCTTCACCATCAATCACCTTTTGAAGTCTTGTTTAATCGACCTCCTGATTATACTATTTTTCGACCTTTCGGTTGCTTATGTTATCCTAATCTTCAAGCCTATAGAACTCATAAATTAAATTTCCCGTCAGCTCCTTGTGCCTTTCTTGGTTATAGTTCTCAACAAAAGGGTTACCGTTGTCTTCACCTTTCGACTCAGCGAGTATATATCAGTCGCAATGTTCGTTTTGTTGAAAATGTCTTTCCCTTCACATCATCCCTTTCAGCTCCTGATCCTTCAACTCAGTCTTCTTTGCGTCGTCGTCCACTTTTTCCTGTTCCTTCCTTACAAATAAGTCTTTGTTCATCCACACATACACCTACTCCTACTGTCACTCCATCTACCAATTCTGAACTTTCATCCTCTTATCCTATGCTCACTCGCCTTAAGGCTGGAATTCACAAACCTAATCCTAAATATGCACTAGCTGCTCTTCCTTCTCAACCTTTACCATCTGAACCCACCTCATATTCAGCCGCATCTAAAGAATCTCATTGGCGTGTTGCCATGGCCGATGAATTCAATGCTCTCATTTCTAATCAAACTTGGACTGTTGTTCCATATCGCCCTCACATGCATGTCATTGGCAGTAAGTGGGTGTATCGTGTCAAACAAAACTCTAATGGCTCTCTTGAGCGATGCAAAGCGAGACTTGTCGCAAAGGGTTATAACCAACAACGTGGTATTGACTTTGATGAAACTTTCAATCCTGTCGTTAGGCCACCCACCATTCGCTTGGTCCTCTCTATTGCTATTTCTCGGGGTTGGTCCCTACGTCAGCTTGACGTTAAAAATGCTTTTCTACATGGTATTCTGAATGAGGAGGTATATATGTCTCAACCACAAGGTTTTGTTCATCCTAATTTTCCACAGCATGTATGTAAACTCAACAAAGCCATTTATGGTCTCAAACAAGCTCCGCGAGCTTGGTTTTCTCGGTTTAGTTCATTCTTGTTGAATTATGGCTTTCATAATAGTCGGGCAGATACATCCATGTTCATCTATCATCATTCTCATTCCTATCTTATTCTTCTTTTATATGTAGATGATATTATTCTCATAGGGTCCGATTCCTCTCTTCTAGACACATTTATTTCTCATCTCCGCAATACATTCTCCATGAATGATCTTGGTCAATTAAATTACTTTCTTGGCATTCAAGTTATTCACACATCATCGGGTCTTTCTCTTACTCAATCAAAATACGCTCGTGATCTCTTATCTCGTGCTTCTTTACTCCATTGCAAACCTGTGCACAAGAATTTCAAAAAACACTTATCTCTAAAAACTAACTTTACAATTTCAAATATTGTATCTAACATTCCCTCTCAATCAGAACGTGGAGAATCTTGCACGTGAAGATTGTTCCGCAAAGTTTTGAATCGATGAGAAGTCAAGCCTTTACTTCTCTGTGATAACATCAGTGCTATATATCTTACTGTCAATCCTTTGTATCATTCTCGGACTAAACATCTAGAAATTGACCTACATTTTGTCCGAGAAAGGGTGGCTTCCGGTTTTCTTCATGTTCGGTTCATTCCTACTCAACAACAGATTGCTGATGTGCTTACAAAAGGCTTGACTTCTCATCGATTCAAAACTTTGCGGAACAATCTTCACGTGCAGGATTCTCCACGTTCTGATTGAGGGGGAATGTTAGATACAATATTTGAAATTGTAAAGTTAGTTTTTAGAGATAAGTGTTTTTTGAAATTATTGTGCATTTATCTCTTTAAGAGTTCTATCCTCATTGTACTTATCATGTAAAACTTCAACTCTATATATTCAAAGTACACCAGGCTAATCAAATCAATTAAGCCTGTTTGATTCTTTCATCAATCTGCTCCTACGAGAGGAAAATTTTGGAGTTTCAGATTAAGGTCATTGATGGTCTCCAACTGCATTTTTCATTTTTCATTCTCGATTAGAGTTACAATTATTTTTCATTCTCGATTAGAGTTACAATTACAATCGTTAGATGATCCACGTTTAGGTTAAACCGTAGTTAGTACACGAGCGGTGTTTCTTACTCACGGTCGATTGTAAGCTTGTAGTCTAATGATCAAGGCATTGCCTCCTGTTTTCAATTTGAGTTGGAAATCACAAGTTCAATTCTCTAAACATCTCATACGATGTCATAAATATTATCTCATCGCTAATATACATTAGTCCTCCAGCTTCCCCATCAAATAATAATAAGAAGAAGAAAAAGGAAGATTGTGATAAGCTAAACATCATTCTTGGGTTTGATGAATAACATCTATATTGAGCTTTTATTGTCTAAAAATAAGGCGTGTGAACATTTTCATCTATTTCCCTTTTGTTAAAAGTGTTTCATTTCAAGCACATAAGCTCAAGCATGAAAGATCTCTTGTTTCGGGTTTTGCGTAAGAAATTCGTAACACATGGCGAAATTGGTCTCTTCATGCCGGGGAAAGTATAACAAAATAATGTGTAAAATCTAAAAGAATCCCTAAAGATAACTAATAGAATTACAGATACTTAAAGAAAAGCGTTGGCTCTTCCTGCACCAGGATGTCTCCAGCAAAGCTAATTGTGAATTTTACCTAGTAAAATCTCAAGTCCACAAACATTTACTGTGTAACACTCTTACTCTCAAAATGATCAAAATTGTAACCTCATTCCAGTGAGACCAACAATAATTATTCCGGTATAGTTAGGAACGTCTAGTATTGATTGCTGCAAGAATCTGCTTGCAGTTGAGGGCTTGTACGGCGTTATGCCTGAATTCTAGAAGAAACTCCAACTGCATTTTCCATCCTTGAGTACCAACCGCCAATGTGTGTATGCTCTACCATGTCCTTACCAGATTGCAGGTAGCGAATTGGCCTCAAGACACCAAACACAGCAAGGTCAGCTAAGTTGGGTTTTGTACCGCCTGTTAAAAGTGTAAGTGATCAGAATCTCTCTTTCAGATATTAACAGCTTCAATATAAGTGACACGGCAAGAAAATCAACCTAAGAAATCGCGGCCATCAAGTGCGTCGACCCATGTCTCTGCGGCTTCATAAAGAGCTGCACGCTCATCGGTAATATTGTATTTCTTCTTGAGTCTCTTGGATACAAAATACATCGCCACAGCTCCAGCATACTTGGCTGTTATTTTCTCAGTATAGCTGAAGTTGCCTACACAAACAAAAGAACAGCAAAAGGTTCAGTAGGTTTGTAAGCACAATTCAGGAGAGCATGATAGAGGGTTTCATGTGTGTGTGTTTTCAGTTTCTGTTGGTTAACAAGCATGATAGCATGCTAGAAGACAGCAAAAGGCAATCACCAAACAACTCAAAACCAATCTAAGACAAAGTTCGCATAAACATAATCAGTATACAAATCATAAACAAAACGTATTGTCAGCGCCAGCAAAGTAAATGCTACTAGCAACTGATGGCAACATTATAAGTTTGCCATATCATGGCTTTTTTCTCTGATACGCTCACTCAGTTCAATTGCCAAGTAATGTGATGAGAAGTCAACCTAACTCTAAATATTCCAGAATGGATACCACGAGCACTCCAAAGCAATTTCATCTAAGACAATAAACCTTGAGAAAGCTTACAGGAAAAAAACCAAGAAAAAAAACACAGAAAAGTAGTAGAAGAAACTTGTAACGTATGGAAGAGAATTCTAATTAATCTATTTGATGAATGATGATATGAGGCCCCACAAAAAGAATTGCTCAACAAAAGGGCACAAGACTTTACTGCAATCTTGTAAGGGAAAATGACATACAGTGCAAGCATTTTCAAGATGCTTGTCACTTATGAGAGCGAATCCAGAGAGATGAACAGAAGAGTATAGGAAAAGATGTACATGTTCTTCTTCAGAATCAGAACTTACTGACCTGTCCCATTTATTGGAAAGAAAGACATTTTTACTTCACATACTTTAGATAAATATACTCCATTAATAAGAAACACTAGAACTCTCCATGCAGAAAACAAAAGAAGATTCGGCAATCTCAGCCAACCATAAAATTTCAGTACCATTAGTTCTTAAATAGAATCGTATCATCAGCTAGCTCAAATCAGATCTTACCATGACTAGTAATGTAGTCGAAAGACTCAAGGGCCTCCGAAGTGTTTCGGTATATATTGGGTGATAGGATATGCACCAAGTGATTGTCTACCCACCTACAGAAACCAAACACATAATAAGTTACATAGTGTCATCAATCAAAAGTAAACACAATTCCATTTAAGAATTAGAAACAATCTGCAATGACATTTTCCAAAAATTCTGTAGTGATATACAGTTTGAAAGTTTAGGAACATGCTAACTTTACAGATTTCTAAGTAGACACAGGAAGTTTAATTACCCACGCCATTTCTTCTCTTCTTCATCAGCTTCTGGACTTGATTTGACAGAAACTGAAGGACGAGTCTTTTCAGACAACTTGTCAATAATGGCTGCATAAAAATACTTTAATTTAGAACTTCCAGTCTCTTGAGGATGGAATATATAGTTAAAAATCTTACAGCTTTAGTGACCTGAGGAATCAACCATCTGTTCACCATCAACCATTAGTATGGGAACTTTCTTGTAATCTGACCATTTGATTTCCTTCTTGCTGAGAGGATTTACTTCCACGATTTTGTATGGTATATCATAGTAGTCGAGGAAAGCTACAAAAAAGTTATAACCAGTATTAAACTTTAGGCAGCTACAACAAATGAGAACCAGGACTCAAAAGAGATTGCTAATCTACAACCTTTGAGGAACAAGCAAATAGTCAGCTTGATCCATCTACCAGATTTATTTAGACTTCAAAAGTTGAAGCTTTGATGCATTTATAAGGCTTTACGTGAAAAATAACCATAAATGTCAGCGGCTGGCTCGATTAATATCTTTAATGAGTTCAGACGATCTTCTATTCTTGCTTTACAGAGAAAAACATACACAGAGGTCCAAAGAACAGTAGAAAAACTACAAAGACCAGTAGACACAGTAGACAGTTTAGTAGCCTGTTCTATGAATCTTATGTCCAACTAATACTCATACAAAGAAACAGTATACATCTTAAACCTCGATGCTGAACAAGTTTACTAATCGGGTTTCTAAACAGGAAAAAACCAGCAATTTTTGCTGAATTTCACAGTGAAGAATAATTTGTAAACCTAGGTTCCATCAATATCCAACCACAGCAGAGGTCAACCAGTAAAAAGACGAGAGAAAGAGCTGCAACGAAGTTACTACATTTAAGATACACCAGAAAACCCCACCAAGCTAAAACCCTACAAAAATCTCCAACAAATTAAATTTTTTTTTCTCCAATAAGGAAGTCATATGAAAATTTACCTTTAACCTTATTACAAAAGGGGCAAGCTTCATACTGATAAAGAACGACGTCATTGGGGCTAACATTCGGCGGCAATGGTTCTTTAGCTTGTACCTCCCCTGCTAACGACGAAGCCGCCACAGAGAAAAGCACCGCCCCAGACACGGCACAGGCAGCTTTCTGATAAATCCCAGAATCGTTACCGAAAAACCAGCGAAATTTGGAGTATGAATTTGAACTGTTGGCGGTACTGTACAGGGCGAATTGGCGGGCAGCGAAGTTGGTCGACGCCGGAGATACAGCTGCGGCCCTGTAGATGGCGGCCAACCCACTTAAATTAGCCCTCCTCATTGTCTTTTCTGTGAATTTTTCTTCTTTCCTAGCCTGAGATTTTCAACAGAAGGCTCGGGAATAATGGTGAATGGAAGATATGGAATGGTGGAACGTGTCTGCCTTCGCTACTCTTGAGTTTTTTTCTTGGGAAAAAGGGCGTACGATCAGATCAAGTTCTTTGGTTTTGAACAAAAAAAAAATAGTCCAGCCCACCATTTATATGAATTTGTCATTTTAACTTATTTTTTATGTTTCATTTTCAAATAAGTCCTTATTTTATGTTTACCGACTTGTATCAAACTCTCAGTGTCAATTATGAAGAATATATGTATTTGTATGGGATGGAGATATTATATTTTAAAATGATAATTATTATTATTATTTTTTTTGGTTTGAATAATGAATACAATGAAAGACGTGCAAGTTCAGTAGAAAATATAAAGACAAACTGCAGATAATATTAATCTTAACCCTGTTAGTATGTTACCCATTTTAGTAAATAATGTGGTCCCAGTCTGACATGCAGCCTTATCAAATTTTGTGTGCAATGAATTTTTAGTTCAATGTCCCACCATTAGAGAGAATTTGAACAGATTTTTCCTTAGTGGCCCCACTTTTTCAGAAAAATTTGGTAAAAAATGAAAATGCATACGTCCAAAGTAACATTGTGCAATGGTGCTAGGCAAAAACTCGTGTAATTGACCTGAACTCCAATGCCAGTTACCAAGTGTTGAGGTTGCTCTATCACATTCGATGGAGCCGTTAATCTATGCAATACTAGCGATCAAAATTTGATTTTTTTTTGGATTGTTGACGGCTCATGGTGTATAAAAGAGTAGTAGAGATTTTAGAAAGGTCTCAAAGCTGCAAGGAAATAAGTGGGATGAATTTTGGCAGGATTACATTTATCAGGGGCCTTTTATGCAATTGAAAGAATCTTATTTAGCGCTTTTTAACCATTTGAGGAATCTTGCGTCGTCTTCCTTAAACCCTTCCAATTGATGACCTCTTGCATACTTAGGATTTAGTACAACAGCAGAGAAATGGAGAGCCCAGAAGAAGCAAAGCTCCAGTGTTTTCTCCAATGGCTTGAGGTCTCCAATTTACACTTTGAATTTTGCTATACTTCCAATGCTGTTTATCTATAAGTTTTGGAAGGAGGGAACCATATGTTGCTTATTGTTTGATTATGATGAACTCAAAAACTAAAGCGGTTTGCAGGTGAATGGAGTTCAATTACGTGGTTGCAAGATCAAATACTCTGATTCTTGTAAAGGGTTCGGAATTTTTTCTGCAAGCAGTGTTCCTGACGGTAATATGATCTTCTATCTTCGTTCCACTACCTTTTAAAATTTAGAAGATGTTCTTTAGTGGAACGTTTACAGTTAATTTTGTTTGTTTGGTTTTTTATATTATCAATGAAGATTCAACAAAATGCTCAAGTTAGTATGAGAAATTTATGCTAGCTGATGAAACTATCTGCCAACACAAAATGAAAAAGAATAAATAAATCAGCTGCCAAGTTGCTTGGTTCTTGAAGCACAGAAAGGGTTATCGTGTAACTAGCGTTTAGAATCGAAGCTTTGATTAGAACCAAAATAAAAAGTCATCCCCTGTGTGAGGAAATCAAAGGTTGAACTGATGCGAGAAAAACAAATTGTAAAAACACAGTTTTGAGAAGGTGATAACTTTCAGCTTTTCACTTCCCCTGCATCAACCATGATTAATGTGACAACTTGGCATGGATCAGATTCTATCTTATTCCTTATGAAGCACATAAACATGGAATTAGATTGGCTTTTTTTTCCCTGTACCGTTATCTCCAAAACAATAAAAAACAGTAACTTGTTTCATTCTTACTGTTTATGTTTTTAGGCATTCTGTTGGTAGTTCCACTGCATTTAGCAATTACTGCAATGAGGGTTCTCCAAGATCCATTGTGTGGACCTGCATGTAGCGCATTGCGTGATGAAGGACTATTGGATGATAGATTGTTGATTATCTTGTTTCTAACTGTGGAGCGTCTACGTAAAAACTCTCTCTGGAAGCCGTAAGTGCAGTCTTGATTTTATTATCTTCTGGATTCTCAAGAAATTTATGCTGAAATATTTGATGTGGAACTCATTTAGATATCTGGATATGCTTCCAAACACATTTACCAATTCCCTTTGGTTTTCTGACAATGAGCTTTTAGAGCTAAGGGGAACGCCATTATATAGAGCAACAGAGTTGCAGGTACAGATCCAGATAAGGGATACTATTTTTGTTTAGTATTTATCTATGTCTCTGAACAAAAATTGCTTATCAGAATTGTTGGCTTTTCTACATGATCTCCAACTGAAAAACTGATGTTTCATATTGATTTCAGTTATGCTTCTTGATTTGGACACAGATACTTAAAGCAGTGATGTCTCATGTATCTTACTGACTGCTTTAACTTTTATAATTTCATGATGTACCTGACAAGAGTCCGATTTGTCTTGCAGAAGAAAAATCTGCTGGCCTTATTCAATGAGAAAGTGAAGAAATTAGCAGATAAACTATTGATTGATGACGGCCAGCTCGAAAGGTATATATGAATTATGAAGCGATATCTATTCTGTTAAATTTTTTGAATTGTCTTATGAGATGTTTCATGGTAATTCCTTCCTTTTATACTCTTTTATGATATAGTATGTTCTATACGTGGAAGTTGCCAGATTGAAACTTTTGTTCAGTGTTATTCTTTATGGAATTTTATGATTTAATTTTGAAGGTTTGTACTGAATGCTTCACATGGATGGTGTATCTTACTCCAAGTTAATCCGATGGGTATAACAATGATGTAATTAAATCACTAATGAATTTACTAGGTTGCTTGAGATAAAAAAAAAATTGTAGGAAAATATCAGATAATTACCAAGTATTATTTATTTTGCTGTAAAATCACTTTCTGCTTCATATTGTTAGCAGCCCTAGCCGTATAGCGCATAATAGATGTCATGCACATTTTATGACATCCTTTCTTGGGTTTTTGGGTTATACTTTTAAGATTTTGGTGTTGTTTCGGCACATACCCTAGTCAGCTGGTCACGCTTCCTTGCTTTTACTCATTTACTTGTGGAGTAGCCGCCAGTTTTTAGTCATAGATGCTTGGAACTTTTTCAAAGCCTAAGTTTCTTAGTTTCCTTTTGTGATGATACGGGTTTATTAGGTATGTATAGTATAAAACTTCAAAAGCTGTTTACAGGCTACTCCTGTTTTTTCACATTACAACTTCTCCTAAATGGCTTACCTGGTTATTATTATTTTTCTTATGGTTTCCACAGATTCCATTGACTTGAGTTGATTGATTTTGCAAAGTAGAATGGTTGAGTATTCTATTTCTATTCTCTTAAAATATGTAACATACTTCGTTTTTCTTTTTGCAGTGATGTGACATTCAGCGACTTCCTCTGGTATGACTTCATTCTCCACGAGGAATGCTTTGTTCTTAATTAGTGGCATTTTATCATTTGTTGTGTGCATCATTATAATGGTCAATTTAAAGTAATCCTGACTTTGAAAAATGGCTAAACTTTTAGGGCAAATTCTGTCTTCTGGTCTCGAGCACAAAATATTCCTCTTCCACACTTGTATGCGTTTCCAGACACTCAAGAAAACCAAGACGCCACTATCAGCTCCAATAGTGGAGAAAATGGGCGATCTGACAGTCATGTTTCAAGTGAGAAGCTATTCATTGGAAGTTGTGCTTATCTTCTTTTTTTTTTTTTTTCTTTCTTCTTGCTTCCTCTCAAATGTTTGTACTGGGGTTGATGTATTGCACTTTTCTTTCTCTTTCCTACTTTACATTCATGTGTGACTCCGCTAAATTTAGCTTCTTACCTTAGAACCTCAAACTTTTGAGGATGGCACTCAAGTTGCTGGACAACAAGGAGAGACAGTTTGGGTTGAAGGTATTGTTCCTGGCATCGATTTCTGTAACCATGGTGAGTGCATTGTGTAATGTTTGCTATGTAACTGACCTACCAATACCAATGTCTTTGTTGTTGTCTAATATCCAATGCCAATGTCTTCATATAAATAAATGTGAACTGTGACGGCTTTATTTGCATGTTTTCTTTCTCCCTCGATAAGTTCTGCTCTGTTTCAGATTGTAAGGCCCTGGCAACATGGGAAGTTGACGGAATGGGATCAATGACTGGAGTTTCTTGCTCTATGTATCTTTTTTCTGGTATCTTCATTTCCATATTTCTTGTTTGAGTTCACGTATCGTAATTTGGTTTTATGCTTCCGAATATCTAATCAGGATCCCACTTTTCTGCTTGTATAGCTGGACAAAATCCTTTTGAGAAGGAGACAGAGATCTCGATTAGCTATGGAAATAAGGGAAATGAGGTTTGTATTCACACATATGTGGAAATAAGGGAAATAAGCAATTTTGATTAAAAAAAGTAGTTGTCAAGAATAACCTTCATTTGACTTTCTGATTTCATTCATAATTTGGTTGTCCTGATTCACCATGGCATAACCCCAAACTCCCAGTCTCGACCTAGGATGATGTGTATTACATACAGTTCTTATGTCTTCTTGTTCAATGCAATAGGAGCTAGCTCAGACCTTTAAAGGAACAGTTAACTTTGTTGCAGGAGCTACTTTACCTGTATGGATTTGTCATGAAGAACAACCCCGACGACTATCTCATGGTAACCCATTGGTGAAAGTTCTCCTTCTGTGAATAGTTTATTGTGAAGTTCAATTTTCTGGAAATGCTCAATTTCTAATTGTTCTTGACAAAAGCAAGCAGTATTTCGCCTGAGGTACAAAATACAAACTGAGCATTCATATTATCTGAAACTTGCAGGTTAATTATCCGGTGGATGCCATACAGAATGTTGCTTTCTCTGAACAAAAGGAGCAGCTACTTGAAGCACAGGTATGCTACTGATCATAACATGTTGAAAGAAATTGAAAAACCATGCTCACTTATGTAGTACTTTCTCATTGTTATCAGTACAAATATATCTTATTGCGTTTGTCATTCAACAGAAAGCTGAGTTGAGATGTCTTTTACCTAGGAGTTTGTTAGATCATGGGTTTTTTCCTCCATCTATCACACAAGGAGAAAAGGATGATAAATGCAAGGCTGCGCCGGCTTCCAGCTATAGTTGGAGTGGTCATCGGAAGTCACCCTCCTACTTGAATACGCTTGTTTTTCCAGATGACTTCTTGACTGCGTTGAGGACAATAGCCATGAAGGAAAATGAGCTCTATCAGGTTGTATCACTGCTTGAAGAGGTGTGCTTTTTATCCTTCCTACTTGACAATGGTTTCTTTTTTCCTTGGATTTCATTCTCATTGACTGGTGTATAGAATATTGGATGCAACCCTCTGTTAATTCAGCTGTCATTCATATGTCATCCTGTAAAAACTAATCTTGCCTATCTGTCTTCTTGAATCTGCATACTTAAGTGCTCGTAGTCAAAGTGCTAAGAAATGTTATCTACAAAGAAGTATTTTAATGTGTTTTTGTGCATCGTCCAATTCCTCAAATGATTGGGGAAAGGTAAAGCGGAAACTTTTTTCTACAAAAGTTGGTTAACTGAGAAGATTCCCGCATCTAAATTTGAACACAAACTGCACACTAAATAACGTAATTAAACTTAAAAGCTTGAAGCAAAAATCTGCATCAGCTCTTGTTTTCTGCAAACTTTCTCTTTTTTAATTTCCTTTTTGTTCCCTTCCCATTGTTTTCTATCTCAACAAGATTTGTGTATATAACATTGTCTTTTCACGTATATTTAGCTTTGTAAATTGGAGGACCAGGCACTGTAATTTTTTTTGCTTCTAAACATAGCTGAATTGTGATTAAAATTTCTTTTTTATGTCCTGGTATAGCTTGTGGGCCCAGAAGGAAAGAGGCAACCATCTGAGGCTGAAGTCCGAGCGGCAGTATGGGAAGTTTGTGGGGATTCTGGAGGACTACAACTGCTTGTTGACCTTCTAAACATAAAGTAAGTTCTTGATTTTGCTTACAGATCATTTTTGTATCAAAGTTTTCACTTTCCTGGCAAATTCAACGGGAAACTGAAAAGGTGATTATCGTATGGTTTCACATTAGTGCTGCATGAAGTGTAAAGGTTAAGTGGTCCTTTTTGTAAACGAAACATCAATTCGTTTGGTGTGAAACCTGACAGTTGTGCATGTGTGGTAAAGGTTGATGGATCTTGAAGAGAGTTCGGGGACGGAAGAAAGTGATGTTGAGTTACTGAAGAAGGCCCAGGGGTCCGAAGTTCCGGAAGACTGCAAAAGGTAATGTTTACTGTGCTACCTGTTGCTGAAATGTTAATTAGTGGTTCTCTTATAATCAACAGGTTCTGTTGCTCTATTTAAGTAAAACATTTGAAACCCAAAAATCTTAAGAGAACCAGAAAAATAGCTTTGTGAGCTCAGTGACTTCTTTAGTTCTTTTCGTTAAGAACATGAGCCTAGGTTTGAATATGGTTAAGCCATATGCTTTCCCTCCGGTTTGTGTGTGAATAACTCTGTGTGACGCCCCAACTAGCACCTCCCCGGTTTAATCCAAGACGAAGGCACTAATTGGGAAGTCCACCTAGCTCGCGCCAGGCTTAACTATCATTAAATCATTATCTCAAAATTCCATTTACCAATTTTCAAATTTGCTTAGTAAAACTCAGACCACTTCATTAAACAGAGGAGGGTTACCTCTAATGCAAACATAAACCAAACATTAGTTTTCAATGCATTACAAACTAAAACTACCATTCTTACAACATCAAACAGCCTCTAGCCAAAGTTACTACTAAACCAAACCATAGAGGACTATATACATAAGTTACTGTTACAAAACTATATACAATCCACTATATGCAGTACTTTTCCACACACACATGTTTCCCTTGGAAGGCATTCCCAGCTCAAAACAGCAGTACTAAAATGATCCTGGGAGGGAACAATAATATATAGATATATAGAGTGAGCTCCATGCTCAGTGAGGTCCCCAAAAATATTACTAAATACGTTTAAACAAATCACTTCACAAAAACGAAACTCAAATCAGTAAAACAGTTAATCATGTAATTCACTGCTATTCTTTATTTTAAATTAATAACACTATCTACATGGCTATGACATTCTAGTTGATAAAACAAATGTACTAACTGACCTACGAAAATAGACTGCATTTATATAAGAACCATCATTCACATACATATACATAGCAGATGACCATAACCAAGGCCATCGGCAAATTCACGCGATACCCACTCAACACAGTCGATAAAACATTCAAGATCCAGAGTCGCCAAGGGCCTATGTGGCCTTGTTGGTCGACTTACAATCCAGATAGACACAAAGAAGTTCACCTTTGAATCAAACATTCACAGCAATATTCCACACAAAACTTAAAGGAAACACAGTTATTCGTTGGCATTATATAATATAGTAAGCACATATATTTCTGACAGTCCCTTGGGCATTATTTCTTGACAGCCCTTGGGCATTTTGGCATTAACATATGCATGGGTATTCTTGACAGGCCTTTGGGCATTAACACTTGACAGTCCCTCAGGCATTCTTGACAAACCCAGCAACATTTGCTTGGATATTCTTGGCAGCCTTTTAGGCATCTTGACAAATCCGGCTTAAAATTAAACGGATATTCTTGGCAGCCTTTTAGGCATCTTGACAAATCCGGTTTAAACTTGCACGGATATTCTTGACAGCCATTTGGCTTCTTGACAAATCCGGCTCAATGGCACGGATATTCTTGACAGCCACAGGACATCTTGACAAATCCGGCTTAACATAAACACATATTATCTTGACAAAAATGATGACAAATTCATGGCACACCAAACACATATATAATACACAGCTTGCAGTAATCAAATCCCATAGTATCATGCACAATCAATCATTGTTTTAAGGCAAGTATTTAACGACCGTACGAACCACCACAATCACTTGGTCACACAATCAAGTCACCCACAAGCAAAAGACCTCCAGAAACATGCGCATTCACAATCAAGTTATTAATCACTGTCAAACATTCACAAATATAAGCAAAGAATCCAGAGCGATGAAGTACACTCTTGGACCATATAGTGGCATGCCTTTGTACATTTTAATAAAAGTTAAAACGTGCTTATGTGAGGTGGAGTGTCATTTAAAAATAGCTCCGCTCCCAGTTTTGAAAATACTTTTAAAATAGTGAAGATGACTCACAAGTATTATAAGGAAGCTCGTCTTCCTCGTACACTGGATCTGCAGGTTAAACAGCAATAAAATAAGAATTATAAAGTTTAGCTACTGTTTTCTTTTTCTAAATCAAACAAAGGTTGAAAAGCAGAGGTAAATTAAATCTTAGTTTCATTTCCTTAAGAGCTTCAAACCCCCAGACACATAGCATCTAGCTACCAGCCCAACATACACACCCGAACCCGTCTTTCTTTTCTTTTAAAAATTAGAGAACCAAACTCCCAGTTCCTATGCTCCCTATCCTTTCATTCTCTAAAATATGATCAGGCCATTTTCTTTTCCCGTTCCCACAACCCAAATTCAGCAAACAACAACAAAACAGAAAAATGATCAACTAGACAGAAAAGCCACAATTATTACATTTGTGCCATATTCCTTATTCAATAAAATCTGAAATATCTTTATTGCTGTAGCCCCTCTCCTACAGAACCTAATTCAAGGAAGCTAGAATATAAATTTAATGGCAGCAACAGCATCTTACAAGAACAGAACCTTAGGCTTACAATTCAATATCATTTTAATGAAAACGAATGCATAAAGCACCGCCGGCAACCACCTTTCTTCTCCTCTGTTTTCAGACCATAAACCTTGGTTTCCGAACAAATTTACTTCATTAAATTCAGTAGGAGATGACAAGATTAGAATCCACGACAACAGACGTCAAATACGCAGCAAATTTAAACTAACGAGCTACCCGAAAAACCAAAATTGACCCATCGGTAGCTCTCTTTCATTCCCTTCCTTTTTATCAATAAGATCAGCAAGAAATAGCAAAAACAGAAGCATCATAATTATAGCATCCATTCCATTTTTCTTATTTAGTTAAAATCCGGCAACAACCATAACAAAAGAACCCAACGTTTTCACCACTATCACCCTTCAGCTACTGCACTTGAACAAAAGAAAATGAACTGGAGAATGAACGACAAGAGCAGCAACCAACAACCTTAACACCTTGACATGCAAATCAATCATTTTAATGATAAAAACAATACAAATAAGAACAACTAACGTTCCTCTTTCTTTCCCCTTTGTTTTCAGGCCATAAGCCTCAATTTCAAGCAAATATACTTCACTAAAATCTGTAGGAAACGACAAAATCAGAACTTAAGCAGTAGACATCGAGCCGGCAACAAAATCAAGCTAGTGAGCTACGCGCCGAACCGGAATCGAGCCAATGGTAACTCCTCAATTCAATTCACTATTTCTAACACTAATTCAATAATCAAAACTGAAATATAAGCCAGCAATACTCACAAGACAGTAGCTACAAGAAGCATTACCTATAACCCAATTACCTTAAGCCTTCCTCTCTTCCTTCTTTCCTTTCCTATTCCCGCTGCCTTCCTCTAGCCCCTTAGATGGGATTTAGCTTCCTTTCCCTTCTAATTAATTAATTTACTGATTAGTAGAAATTGAAGAGATAAGTGAGGCTGGTGATGTACGGAGAGGTGAGAAAGAGAGAGTTGGGCGGTGGCGTAGAAAGTGAAGAGATGAGGATGATAAAAGATAAAAATATTGGCTTGGGGGAAATGATAAGGGAAACCTGAACTCAATCCTCAAAATGGGTAGGTTAATTGACAAAAATATTAAACAAAGGAGTTCTGGATGTTGGTAAAGGAAGATGAGTATTTAAAATGAAAATGTGCCAAATTTTCCTATGTGTTAATTTAGAAATAGAAATGACTAGACTTGGTTTTCGGTCAACACACATGAGTAACGTTTATAATTCTACTCAAATATATATAATAAAATTAAAATTAACATCCTAATTATAAATTAACTAACTATTGATCAACGTAAAGCACGTTAAAATCCCGGTGTTGTCACACTCTGGACCTGATTTCATCTGTTTAGCCCGTTTCATCACAAGTATATAAACAGAAATTTTAGGTTACTATTATTTGACATTCACACATGCTCATAATAGCTTTTACCCCAATTTTCTAATTTCATTACGAATATAGTTCATCAGGTCATTATTGTTTGCAATGGATTGAACATGTCAAAGGAAGATTTACATTTTCTATGTTCATGCAAGATCCTAGTGTCAATGCAGAACAAGTGTCTCTTTAACACTCGCTTTGATGTCTCGGCACGTCAACTAGTACACAAAACCAACACATGCTTCAGCACTCATCTGCAATTTAGTTCCTAGATGTACATTTCCATGTTTTCATTCTGGAGTAATGTCTTCTCTTGGCATCTTGCAGATCGGACTCCAACGGTACCCAACCCCTCGGCCGAAATATATGGGCTAGCATAGTGTATCGATTAGGGCAGAAGCAGCTGACCAGGCTATTTCTTAAGGAGGCAGAACATGCTTTGCAATTAGCTTTAAGTGAAGGGAACTAATAGAACCATTGCAAAGTGGAAAAGTAAAATGCTTGTGCTAGTTAGTGAGACTCTTAAGAACCATAATATATTTCCAAGAAAAGACTAAACCGTGGGGTACAACATTTCATTACCCATTTCTACTTTTTTCTTTTACAATGTAGGAGTACATGATGTATGAGCAACATGCAAATGTCTTAACAACAATGTGATTAACAAAATGATCTGCTATCTTTCCCAAACATTTTCATTTTTCAAGTTTCACCTTTCTTCTCCTATTATATTTTTATTATATTTGTTTTAGCAGCGAAATTTTGGGTCCTCAAGTATTTGAAAAAATTCCATTTGATAGCCTGTCATCTGGCCATTGTCATGACAATTCAATAGGACGGATTTGGCAACAAATCATTCGGAATAGAAGTACATATATGTTGGCTGCTAAAATTTTGAACGCTGAAGTGAGAATTGAAGTACGCTGTCCTGAAAAGATATTACACTGTAACGAAAATTTGTACCCTACCACTACACAATGACACTGCAAAAACAATCTGGGAAGGGTAATATTCCAGGCAGCTGAACAAGACAACCCAAAATCCTACAGAGACTTGCCTTTCCCAGCCTGCATCGACTGAATTCTCTGCTGTAATTTCATAACCTGCACCAATAAGATATTGAGAAATTTAGCACAGTACACAATAACTTCCAAGATGATCTAAAAAGCACATAGAACTCTAAAAGTAAGGCAACTAAGGCATATGAATAAGGAACACAGACCCCCCAGAAAAAGCTAGTAAAATTTATCAGATTACAGAGCTAAGGTGTCAGGATTAACACTTCACTGATTCAAAAACCGACATGCAATAACATAAAAATATATATATAAACCACTCGTAAATGTGCTCAAGATGATCGCGAAGCATGACAGACAAAAGCACTTGATACGGAGCCAGAATTTCATATCAAAAATAAAGAAATCAAAGAAAGACAAGCAAAAAGACACAAGTTAGTAGCAGATTAAGAAACCTCAAATTTCAAGCTAGCATCCAGGTTTAAAATAAAAGAAAAAGGTATTAACAAGAAAAGATCACCATAATAACCTTGAGGTGACTCAATGTCATGTATAAAAGAATAGAAATAAGTTGTAAGTCAGCTAAACAAAATACTTTAGAAAATGAGGCGGTCAGAGATTTGAGTACCATTACAAAATATAGATGAAAATGAAAGGGGCAGGGGGGATAAGAAAATCACCCAAATATAACAGCAGATTCTAAAGATGACACTGACAAAAAATCAGAGAAAGGTCACTCCAAATAAAGCAGAATACACCATATCAAGAATTAGGCAAAGGTCACTCCATGCTATAGAACAAAACACACTCCTAATTAAAAGTCAATGTCACGCAGAAGTTATGAACCGACGGTGCTAACAAGATAGGATGGAAAGAAAGGCTACGCACCGTTTCTTGCTTGCTCTTTTGCTTGTCTTCTAAATCTTGAAGAGTACCATCCAAACGCTTCCTGGTAAAAAAAAAAAAAAAAAAGGAGGAACTAAGGACACTTCTGCTGCACTTGTGGATAACAACAAAGATTAGCACCTACAGATTTTCAACACAGGCAACCTACACAGAGCACATCCACTAAGACGTAATATGCTTACCAGATTAAAACTGCACAGAGGCCTCAAACTATTGATAAAATTCTTAAAACCATCCTATCAAGCCATCACAATATGTCCAAGGAGCAAAAGAGTAAAAACAGAGCTCTTTTTGCCATCCTCTTCAGACCAAATCCATTAATTTCTCAATCTAAAAAACAAGGCTACGAATTTGCTCCAGAAGCATAGCATTTGCAAGACTTTGATACTTACATTTGCTCCCTTTTCACTAACATGAAAAATTATCCATTTTGCAGAAAAAGGAACGGCTTATCAGCAGTCAAGGCTCCATGTCAAACACTTGAATTAGTAAGCTCACTACAGTTGAGCTCACCCTTTACTAGATTAAGCATATACAAAATTCAGAAAGGGTGAAATACCAAATCAAGGAAAGAACTAAAAAAGAAACCTCATGTGAACTCAATAGAGTCATTTCAAATCCAATCAACTTGAGAAGAGGAAACTTACAATTCCGCAGAGATATAATCGATTCGCTTGCGAACATTAGCTCTGGCCTCAGCTAAATCCTGCTTCACCAACACTGGTCCAATCAATTTGTACACGTTGGCATCTTCATTCAACAATTCCAGTTCCTACAGCAAGAATCAAACTTCGTCCTATCAATTTCTATGCAATTAAGCCAAAAATAAAAGCAAACTCATAAAAAACGTTTTTTAAAAATTTAAAAAAAAAAAAGAAAAAAGAAAACCGACTTTGAGGACTAGCTCGTTTTCTCCGAGCTGAATCGTGTACTTCTTCCTGACTTGGTGATTCTTCGAAATATCTACAACGAAAGAGGAACGAGCAAATGATTAGTGATCGATGAAGAAATAACGAAATTGACATGGCGGAAAAAAAGGGAAAAAGATTAGGGTTTAAGAGGAGTATACCTTTCTGAAGCTTGTTGAGATCATTTGCTTTATTTTCCAGGTCACGTTGAAGCTCTCGGACGGCACTGGACGAACTCATTCTTTGTCGTTCTGATTTTCGTCCTCCTTCTTCGTTTCCGGCACTTCCCTGTTAGTGGATCTTCTTCTTCTTCTTTCTAAACTGAAACGGGGCGAGATTTTTAAAACAGGAGCCCAAATATTTGCGGATCATGGTTCGACCCGACCACACTGTTCTCGTCTATGTTTGTTTTAGAAACAGTTGGGGATAGAATAGGAATTTTGGAGTGAAAAATTTTTGTGATAAATAATAAAGAGAAAATGATACTAATGTCACAAAAAACAGTAGTTATTGTTACTAAGAGTGTTTTCTATGAGTTAGTTATTGTTGGAAGTTTCCCCCGTATGTCCATCATCTTTTACATACTGTAAATTGATTCTTGAAGAGCTTGTTTGTACGTCCACTCATTTTACATTTTCATTTCATTTGACCTCTAAACTACAAAACCCAATGTAAACCAAACTGACATCTAAACAAATTTCTGATTTGCATTTTAAAATCATACTTGAAATATTTTGTTAGTGCAGTAATCATTTTTGAACTAAAAATAGTTTAGTGACTAAATTCAAAACTTTGCACATTTATTTCAGTTTGCCTCTAATCAAAAAACCGATACTCAATCGGATGGTGGTTAGAAAAAAGTTTTTTGGAATATGTATTGAAATATTGAGTACGAAAAATATCACTAAACAATCGAAAAGTGTCAATTTTAATCACTGTAAAAAACATTTAAAAAATGATCACTAAACAACGGAAAAGTGTCAATTTTGGTCACTGTAAAATATTAATTTTAGAAGCTATTTCGTGATTTTAGTGATCATTTTATAATAACTAAAATCGACACTTTTCCATTGTTTAGTGATCATTTTTTAAATTCTTTTTTTACAGTGACTAAAATTGATACTTTTTGATTATTTAGTGATATTTTTCAGATTTGATATGTCAATACATATTCCAAAAAACTTTTTATTAAAATACATATTTTCAGATTTTTTTTGCAACCACCATCTAAACAACTTTTTATTAAAATACCATCCAAACAACTTTTTCATCTTTTATTATGTTTTTCATTTAAAACACTTTCGACCTTCAAATTGAAAATGAAAACAAAACTGACGTCCAAACAAGCGCTTTCTTTCTTGTATATGATCATAATTCATAGCATTTTTTTACCCTCCATTACCGGCCATCTTTCCCCACGTTCATGCTCAGTGACGACCCAGCCCTCCAACACTGCAGGGACTAATCGGGAAGGTAGGGTGAGCAAATTTTTCAAAGGAACAAATAATTAAAATATAATTCTTAAAGAAAAAAAAAGGAAAAAATGGGCTTTTAAAATATAATCTCTTAAAACCAACGACCTTTTATTTTTTACCTACTAGTTTGGGTTTAAAGTGGAGTTTCTAAGGATATAGAACATTTATACACTCGTCTGTGGAACCCTAGGTCCGATATGGAATGTAAACCTTTGTCCCGTGACATTGTCAGATTCCAATTTTTCTCTCTTGCAGATTTGAGGAGAGTTGAATAAGGAACTCCTTGGTTGTTTGGACGCACTGATTTGTTGGTTTTGGAACGGATTGATGATGGTGCAACTGTAGATGATTTAAGCTTCAAAACTTGTCCTTTCTGGGTACAAATTCATGGATTACCATTCGGTTGTATGACAGAAGTAGTGGCTGCATTCTGTGGTAACAAGTTAGGATCATTCGTGGAGGCAACTTCTGATGATGATGGTAGTTTTGTAGGTCACTTTCTCCGAGTTTCAAGGTTAAATTGGAATTGGACAAGCCACTGTGTTCGTATTTGGAGTTTACTTAGAAAGATGTTCCTCGAACATGCCACATTAAGTATGAAAGGCTGCCCAATTTCTGTTATCTCTGTGGAAGAATTGGCCATTTGGAAGAAGTTTGTGAGCATGTATCTTCAATTTCTAGTTCTGATCCAGCAAAATATGGTCCATGGATGAGAGTCACTCCACCTTTTAGCCCTTTCTCTACTTCCTATAACAACCCGAAATCATCCTTCTCCAATTCCTCAACCAATCCGAAATCATCATCTTCCTCCTCTTACCCTCTAATCCATAAAGCGCCTCTAATCACTCATCCCACATATCGTCCTCCATTTCGAACACCAGAAGCATATCATCCCTTCACCACAGTCTCCTCGTCGTCCCTTCTCCTCGTCTATGCACCAACGTCATTCCTCTGCAACAAATCATCCCTCATCCTGCATTTCACGTCCCATTTCTATCCAACATCATCCCACTGAAACTGTATCTGATAAATCTTTCCAAATTGTTACCATATCAGCCCGTACTACTGTCCTCTATCCTGATACAGATTCACCGCATCCAATCCACTCTCCTGCTGTGTTTCTAAAACATAACTTACCCCCTCCCAACCCTGATTCATGTCCTATCATCCAGGAAATACATTCATTACCTTTCTCTGATGAAAATAATCATGATCAACCTGCTCAAAACCTGATCCCACTCCCTTCTTCTTTTTCATCTGACCCCACTGAAATTTCCTCACCACCAACCTTCACGGATGTTTCTGACGATCCTTTCTTGGTTTCGGTTCCAGTGGTATTGGATACTAAGGATAGAATTGCTACCAGGAAGATCAATTATGCAAGGAAGACGTAGCAGCGCACTTTGAAAATGAATGAGGCTTCGTTTACTCGTGCAAAGTGGAGGTTCTTAATTGAGGAAGTTGAAGAGATCACTGTAGAGACCCTGTCTAAAAAAGCACGGACTCATTGCTCAGCAATGGAGACTGATTCCTTTTGGACATTCACATGTTCTGACGATGAGGTTTCTAAGGCTGAGGAGGCGGAGATTGGCGAAGATAGCCAGTCCCGCCAACAAAAATGAGTATCGTAAGTTGGAATAGTCGAGGGCTTGGGAACCCTCGTACAATTAACGAACTTCTAGAGTTCATTCGCATTAAGTCTCCTGATATTGTATTTTTAATGGAAACAAAATATTTTATTCCGTCAATTATGATTATTAGGAATTGTTTAAAATTAGATGGTGTAGCAATTAGTAGCAATGGTATGTCAAGAGGTTTAGCTTTATTTTGGAAAAAATCTGTAAATGTGAAATTAAGGGGCATATGTGAACGTTTTATTGATGTTGATGTTGTGCTAAATAATGTGTCATTCAGATTCACTGGAATTTACGGAGAACCGGATTTGGCAAAACGAAGGTTAGCATGGCAACATTTAAAGAATCTTTACACTTCGCCTGAATTTCCATGATTATGATGGGAGATTTCAATGAAGTTCTCAAGCAGGATGAAACTCAAGGTAGAAGTAGATGTTTGATTGGCAGATTGATGCTATCCAATCTTTTCTTCAACATTGTAATCTGACTGATTTAGGGTTTCATGGACCTCAATACACATGGAGTAGATTTTCTGTTGAGCCTTTTACTCAACGTAGCAGACTTGATAGATGTGTTTGTAATGTGGCATGGCAGACCATTTTTCAATCTCAAAAGGTTGTACATTTACCTACTTTATATTCTGATCATACATTGCTCCATTTGTGTCTTAAGTTGAAAATTCCACAGATTCAACTACGTAAGAAATTATTTCGTTTGAGGCTTTATGGATAAGTCTGATGAATGTGAAAGTATTATTCGTGAGTCTTGGAAAAGAATACCTATGATTTACCATATAAGATCATAGACTGTGCTGTTGGTTTAATGTCTTTGGGAGGAAAACTAGTCCGAGAAATTACGAAAAGAATTAAAATGCTGAAAAAGGAAATTGTTGTACTAGAGCAAGGGATCATTACAGATGCAGTTAAACTGGAAATTCGTAAGAAAAAGGATGAGCTTGAAGTTCTAATGGAGCAGGATAATCTGAAATGGAAGTAGCGCGGTAAGCAGCACTGGTACAAGGAAGGAGATAACACTACTAAATTCATTCACTCTCATGCTAAAAAAAAGGAAAGAGGTAAATCATATAACCTCTTTAAAAGATCACCAGGGTCGCGAATGCTATGCAAAGGAGGAATTAGAGAATATCATTAACTTATTTTGGTGAGTTGTTTACTTCTACAGCTCATTCAGACTCTGACACTCGGCTAACACTTAGTCAGATTAGACCACTTGTGAATTCGGAAATGAATGATCGTTTCTTAATGCTTTTTTTTGGTGAAGAAATTAAAAAAGCTCTTAAATAAATGTGCCCTTTTAAATCTCCTGCTCCAGATGGTATGTCTTTTATCTTTTTCCAAAAATTCTGGCATATTGTAGGGTCTTATTTTATTCGTTATGTTTTAAATATTTTAAATAATAAATGTATTCATCCTTCAATTAATTTTACATATATTTTCCTTATTCCAAAAGTAAAAAAAGCCTGCTATATTAGTCAATTTAGACCAATCAGTTTTTTAATGTAGTTTATAAATCAGCCTCAAAAGTTCTAGCTAATCGAGTCCGAATAATTCTTCCTTCTATCATTAGTAACTCACAATCTACATTCATTCCTAGTAGGCTTATCCCTGACAATATTTTGGTTGCTTATGAAATACACCATTACATGATATCAAGAACATCGGGGCATTTAGATCTAATGTCTTTAAAGCTTGATATGAGCAAAGCTTTTGATAGAGTGAAATGGCCATTTTTATGTTAGGTTATGAGAGCTTTAGGATTCCATTCTTCTTTTATAGATTTAATATACCAGTGTCTTTCTTCTGTGTCTTTTTCTTTTTTATTAAATGGTTCAGTCTGGAAACCTCACCCCTAAAAGATGAATCTGACAAGGAGACTCATTGTCTCCTTATCTATTTATTATTTGTTCAGAAGATTTTTCATGCATACTTAGAGACTTGCAAGCTTGTGCAAGAATACATGGAGTTGCTGTGAGTCATGGTGCTCCTTCTATTTTCTCATCTGTTTTTTTGCAGAGGATACATTACTGTTTGGACATGCAACGGAGGAGAAAGCTTTGCAATTTAAGTATGCTATTGATCTATATGAAAAGGTCTCGGTCATGAATTGTTTTCACTCTAAACACAAAGGTGGAAATACAACAGAAAATCCTGTCAATCCTAAGGTTTCAGCAAGTGGAAAAACATGATAAGTATCTAGGTCTTCCTACATTTTCTGGAAGAAGCAAGAAAGAGCTTTTTGATCAAGTCACGGACCGTGTATGGAAGTGTGTTTCATGTTGGAAAGAGAAGCATCTCTCATGTGGGGGAAAAGAAATTCTTATCAAAAGTGTTCTTCAAGCAATACCGACTTACACCATGTCATGTTTCAGATTGTCTGATACAGTTATTCATAAGTTGAATTCTATGTGTTCTTCATACTGGTGGGGTGATGTAGGAGATAAAAGAAAGATCAGGTGGGTCAAATAGAGTAAATTATCACAGCCAAAGAAAAATGGAGGCCTAGGTTTTCGAGATTTAAAAAATTTCAACTTATCTCTTTTCAGTAAACAAGCTTGGCGTATTCTTACCAATCCAGGTTCATTACTTGCACGAATTTTGAAGGCAAAGTATTTCTCAACTCAATCTTTTCTGGATGCTACACTTGGAAATACCCCTTCATTTACTTGGAGAAGTCTTATGGATGGAAAAGATACTTTATTGCTAGGTTGTCGCAAGAAAATCAATTCTGGCCAAGACACTCGTATTTGGATGGACCGTTGGATTTCTAACACTGTAGATTTTCAGACGCATAGTGCTTTCTCAGTACTACCTTCTGATATTGTCGTTACTGATTTAATAGATCATGATATAGAAAGCTGAAAGGTGAATCTAGTTCAAAGAATTTTCCAACCATCAGAAGCCAAAAATATCCTGTCAATGTTACTTGGCAATCCCACCACAAGGGATAAATGGATGTGGCATCCCTCACCAAACGAAAGATTCAGCATTAAAGCCGCTTATAATGTTTTAACAATGTCTCCACCACCTCCAGTTGATAATCATCCTTCTATAGTTTTGACAGCAGATGATACTTCATTTTGGAATAAACTGTGGAAGCTAAAGATTCTAAACCGAATCATCCATTCCTCTGGCACTGCACTACAGATTCACTTCCTTCATTGGAGAATCTAAAAAAACATGGTTGTTTTCTAAATTTACCATACTCTCTATGTGTTGCACCAAATCCAACAACCTTGCATACCTGTGTTTTTTGCCCTTTCGCAATGCAGTTGTTCATGTTTGCTAGGATACGAGATAAAATTCTTGAATACCAACAACCATAATGGGATTTATGGATAAGAGATATCATCATCCATTCTGAGAAATCTTTTGCTGAATTTTTTGGAATTTTATGCAATCAATTGTGGTATGCACGTAATAATAGCTTATTCAACCACAACATTGCTGTTACTATGCTCCAGACAATTTGGTCACCTAAATTGCGTTCAAGGCACTTATTTCCTCCAGATAATTTGCAAACTTGTGTATTTTTTGATGGTGCTGTGTCGCGGGTTAGAAACTGTATTGCTATGGGTATCTACATCAAAGATCAACATGGCAATTTTGTAGCTGCAAAGGGACGTTGTATGCATGGGATTCGTTCTTCAGAACTTCGGAATTAATGGCTTTGAAGGATGCTATTACTCTAATGAAAGATTTTAATATTAGAAATGCTACTATTATGGGAGATTCTTTTGTAGCTGTTCTTTCAGCCGTTGGAGAGGTTGATTACTCGTACATTTGTCTACCAGTACTACTAGAGATTAGCAATTATTGTTAGATCTCTCCTTCAATTCCATTTTTTGGATTCCGCGTCAAGAAAATGAAGTAGCTCATGTGGTAACTGCTTATGCTAAATCTCATGTAATCAAGTGATATAACTTGGTTAAACACACCAAATTATTTCCAGCAAATTTAATATATTCTATTTCTTAAAAAAAAGGAGGAGAAAATGATACTACTAATAATATTTAAAGAATTGAATTGAACAATGATGTGTAAAAATTTAAGATAATTTTAACAAATACTACTATTATTTTGCTAGTGTTTTTATGAATAAAAATTATAATCCCAACGATTTGATTATTTTAAGTGGACCAATAATATTGAAAATTGTCACCATACTACAAAATTTCTCTGAAATTTTAAATATGAGGTTTATTAGGTGTTTTGCTTTTTTCTATTTTCGTTTTCCAAGGAATGGCACAAACCAAAAAGGCAAACAACTCGTTGTATTTCGTACAAGGTTATGCTGTTATTTTCGTTTTAAGCTCAATACGTCCCCAAATTTCATTTTATTCATTTTAAATGAATAAATGCAATTACAGCTACATTTAAAATTGTGTGTAGTTCTATTGTTAATAGTGTAGTTTTGGTTTTCTCACATTTTACTAATGGTATCAATTGAACAATTTTCAGAAAGCGTGTTTAAGAACTCAATTAACATACACAATTATATATCGTACTTAATCTGCTGAATTCACTCAACTGTAATCTTTTATAAGAATTGAACCTATTAGTAATAAAAATCACACTCCTAATCTGGTGGTTAAAGTTAAGAATTACACTCATGATCTCATAGTTAAAGTTACAACGTCCAAACTATCAGAACACGACTCAATTCCATTTATTTTACTATTCGGAGTAAACGGAATCAGAATTGTGAAAGCCAAAAGTGGTGCAAAGCCAAAGACTAAAAACGCCAGGAAAGTGACCAACCCATTCTTCCATGGCTTCTGATCAGCTGATTGGTCAGGTGGCAACATACCCTTTTCGTTTACCATCTTTTCACCCACCAATATGTCCATGTACGTTGATAATATGGTCACCACCGCCGCGGCGTCGGAATTCATGCCAAGGTCTCTGTATTTCTGAAGCAGTTCGTGCTCTTCATGTCTTCGATGATTTGCCACTTCCCATTTGGTCAATGATCTCTCATTTTCAGCCATGTCCCTCCCCAGGCTGGTCGATATAAAATCCCCAAATCCCATTGATATTCCGTCAGCAACCAGATTTGCAAATCCCAGTACCAAAACATCCACTGCGTACCCAGAAATCAAAAAAGGAAAAGGGTAATTAGAGGACTCACTTTTTACATTTGAAATATATAATCAGACAATTTGGCTGGTTCCAGTTTTTTTTTTTGTCACCTGAAGAGAGACGACCGCCGGAGATGGAAGAAATGAGGGAAAAAGAAGTGACAATGGAATACAGCCCAGCATAGACAATGCTCTTCAGGTAATGTGCTTGCCATGGTTCTTGGGGCCTTTGATTTTTGTTTCCTTCTTCTTCTTTTAAATGATCTGCCACCCGTAGAAGCAGAGGATTGGTGGTTCTTGAACTACCAGCATTGTCGTTTTCGGCCATATTAGTTTTAGGGGAAACTGTCCTTATCGGTTTTCGATTTCAACCACTACAATTTACTGTTGCTAATAGTACAATAATCTGGACAAATCTTTGCCGCCGCTTCTGCTTGTTAAAACGGGAAGAAGTTTTTAAAATGTAATGTCATTGATGATTCTCACGCATCAAATTAAACTGTAATGAATGAAAGTAATAATGGGATTTTCAGGCTGCGGTGTCGGGCATGCATGGGGTTGGGCTTACACGTGTGTGATATTTGCTGATGATCGGAATCAGAATGTGTGTGCCGGTCAAAAGGAGTCAACTGATATTCCGCCGGGAACGTGGCGTCCTGCCAGTCATTATTATCTCTCTTTTCCTGACAGCTTCCAGTTGGATCCTATAGGGCTACCATAGATTAATTTAATAGTAATTTAATTCATTCTTTTTTCTTTTTTCTTCCTTCAATCCGGTTTTAAAAGAAATTTGATCGGTTGATCCGATGGTCACATTACAGCTATGAGCTATGGCTCTGACTTTCTTTAAAAAAAAATAAAAAAAATCCAAGGAATATTTCAAAATTTCGAACTTTTGATACTCACTCACTGTTCTAAAATTATTGTCTAGTTTTAAATTTCACTTATAGTATAACTTGAACTAAAAATAAAAACTCAAACTAAATAATAATTATGGAACGGAAGGAGTACTAATTTACGTTCTTACCTTACTCTTTTTGGATTTTAATACTTATTCTTTTGATCTCTTCGTCTCTAGTAATCTACACCCAATTGAATTCAAATGACAATGTCATAAGTGAGAGCCTTAACCAAATATGTTGCCATACGTGAAATAACTAAAGCTGATGTATGACTGTATGGGTGATTCTTGCACAGAAATGGTATTCAATGTGACAATTCAGTTGTTTTAGAATGAATAGCCACATAAGTTCATATTTCTGACTCTTGAGCTCATAAATAATACTACTCTATCCGAAAATTATTGTCCAGTTTCAGATCTCACTTCTAGTATAATTTAAACTGAAAATGAAAACTCAAACAGGACAATAATTATAAGACGGAACGGAGAGAGTAGTACTACTAATTCCATCAATGAGATTGCGATAGGTACCATACCTCAGTCCAGGATTTTGACGAACATTTTCAAGTTCTATATTTCGTTGGTATTGCAATTTGTATGCTCTATATGACTTGGTAATTAATGCTACACATACTTTCAATTTAGATTCAGTAATAGATTACACAATATACTACACATCCTATTTTCTTTCTCATCAGACCAAAGGCCTCTTCTCCTCTTTCTCAATCTCCATTTGGGAACTGATCTTACCCTCATTGATTGAGGGCTTCGCCGCAGACCGTCTAGGAGGCTGTTTGTTTTCCGGCAACATCTTCAAAATGATCCCCATTGCTATCAATATTAGTCCGGTTCCATGTTGCTCAGTCAATGGCTTTGTGAAAATCAAGTAGGATAGCAGTAATGTTACTGCTTTTCGAGCTGTAGTTATCTGTTAAGCAACAAAAGCAATGTCAAAGCAGGATTTGACATCGACTTCTTGATCTGACTAATTTGCTTCTATGCATTCAATATGTGTGAAATTTTTAAGATGGCAGAAAAAGATTCGAACATCTTTTGTTTTACAAGTCTAAAATTAATCTTTGATAGAACGGTGCGATAGCCGTTAGATTGGTGTAATACATACCATAGCTGTGGTGGCAGCACCAAACAGTGCAATCAGTGAAAGGACGGAGACTTGTCCGACGAATGTAGCCATTGCCTCAAAGACCAAAACTCCGTATACATATGGATGCTACAACAGAAATAAACATGGTTAACTTTAATATTGTTAAATTGAACAGAGGACAATCATTGAGTTTCTTACCTGAGAGCAAGAAGTCCAGGCTTTAAACAACTCTCCAGTCAAAATCATTGGTGGAATCAAGAATGGCAATCCAACAACAGTTGAGCAAAACAGCATCTCCATCTGCAACAGAGGTAAGTTGCAGAAAAATCAATGATACTTCTCCTTGAACAGCTATTGTGCATCCTGATACCAATGCAGGAGGCCTAATACTTTACCTGAGTTGTTTCTGGATTGACCGTGAAGATAGCTTCTTGTAAGTTCCCCAAAAAGGAGTCCATAATCAAAGCACCAGAAACCATTACAACACCAATCACACTAAAGTTTGGTGAACTATGTGCATCTGCCAAAGTGAAAAGGATTAAACCAATTACTAAGAGGATTGCAGATACATATTCATGGGGAGGATATTTCCGCCTTAATCCGGGAATAAAGGCGCCCATTATCATCACTGGAAGAACCTGAAATCCCGGAAACCAGAATTAGCCAAAAAGGCGAATTAAATGATAAAAGATAATCTATGCAGCTTCAGCACAGTCAACATTATATCTATGGTTGGCCTTTAACTTCTAAGTTAGAAATGCTATCTCCATTTATTTCCCAACACGGATTATAAGAATTTGGAACTATCCACCAAAACTAATATTTCAGCACCGAAACTGCAGAGCTCTTTAATGCAAGAATGAATTTCAATGCAGCTATGATCTAGACCGAAAAGTAAGGCCAGCAAGAAAGATTACCTTGGTTGACTTAAACATGAGCTGGGCTGGATAGTTCAGATAAGCCAGCGACCCCTTGGTAAGTCCATGTGATCCCATAAGCACAGCAGAGAGCTTTACATAAGTTTTCCAGGGATTAACCATTTGCTTAGGAGTGAAACCTTGCAAGTAAATCAGGACAATATACACCCATCCTTGAACAAATGTGAAGTACCAGCCATAGCTTCAGGATGAAAAATTGCAGTCAGAATTGGCATGAACCACCAATATCAACAACTAAGACCAAAATGGTTCAATTATTCAGTGAAAAAACAAGTGCCATTGTGAAAACTGACCTGAATTGCAGCCTGTTGTACACGTATTCCTGAACGCGAAAAATTTTGGGTGAGTCTAAAAAGTCAGCTAATGTTCAGTCTTCACATTTGCTAAAAATAGTTTGTGGTTTGAATAATCAACAGATTTGCGAAATTATAATCAACAACACAACAAAAAAGAAGTGTATTGAAGATGCCCATTGTTGACAATAAGAGAAACGTATCAGCCAGTAAAGCCACCGATCCATTCCTTGCAATTTGAGAATCCCAGCTTAACCCCACCAAACCCCACCAAAAGATAAAGACAGATAACTTCAAGGAATCCAAATTGTTTTTATCAATATAAGTAACTGTTACATAACAAATTCTGGGATACTCCCAACCCGAATTCTGGGAAATAATTGCGGAAAAGAAGTTTGATCATCACATTACGACATCAGCACGAGAAATTTGCAATTCAAAACTCAACTTTAAAAAAAAAGAAAGGGAAAATAGAAAAAGAAAAAGAAGAAATGAATTTCTTTGTTTCTTTGTTTTATTAGGTGATAATTAGGATGACGATGATCAGCAAATTCTCCGCACACACCATCAACTACATTATAACAAACTCAAATTTCAAACCCAGGAGAGTTATCTTTTTCTTTAAAGGAATCAATCGCAATTATTTGACCTTATTAATCAATGAATTAAACATTCAACAACAACGCGTTTTCCCCTTTTACCATTTCCGACGGCAAACAGAGTACTAATAATGTTTGAAACGCCGCCAAAGTTCAACCCTTTGGAAGCTTTTACCGTCACCGGAAAAAAACCCCCCAGAATTCAATAACGGAGAACAATGAAGAAATTGAGGAAGAATGCATCAGGATTACCTCACAAATACCGTTGACGAGATAACCGAAGAAGAACCCAGAAGAGCAAAGTATAAATTGCTTCCAAACAGGCAGTTCATTCAGAGAAATCCCAAAAAGAGACCGAGCTTGTTCATCATTCTTCATGGTTTTCTCCCTTTTTTTGTCTTCTGTTAGGACTAAACTCAGTCCAAAAAATCAAAGAAGAAGACAACCAATATGCTCTGTCCCCCCTCCAAAAGGGGAAAAACAGGATGAGAAAAAACGCCCTTTTCAGTGTATTTTGCTCTCACAAAAACAGGGCTTTTAAAACAGGGACTTTATTGAAATCATCAAGTATTCTTTCAGTGGCTGCATGTGAAGATTTCTGGTTTGTTGGGTTCGAAGAACACACAGAAAAACCGACAGATTTAGTAAGAAAGGATGAATTTAAGGAAATGAATATGGCATGGTTTCACGGATGTTATTCCACACCCATCAATGAAATTCAGAAGTGCATTCTGCCTACCATTTTATATGTTTGATTTGATGATGACGATGAAGAAGTTGGAGAGAATAAGGTGGAAAGGATTATAAAACTTCTTATTTAATAGACAAATGAAACTGAAAAAAAAAACAAAACGAAAAAAAATACAAAAATCAAATCATATCACATGGAGTAATTTTCTTCCCAAAAAGTGAAATTTAGGGTTGTTGGATTTATATATGGAAAAAAAATTTGCAGGAAATTTATTACCAAATGCAGAAAATGAGGCAAATCAATCATGGTCCACTCTTATTCCAAGAGTCCTGGTCTCAACAATCGCCTTTTTCCAATTGTATGAATTTCAACTTTCTTTTTGTTATTATAATTCTTTTTTAGAAAACTCTTTAATTACACAACGCAGGCCATTTCTTTTAATTTGGTTTTCGGGGAGAAAAAAAAAAGAAGTGATTTGCATTAATTAAAACAACTTCATCAACGCCAGAATTTTTCCTTTCATAATGTCTATGGGAAAAAAATTACTCCCTCCGTCCCAAAATTATTGTCCAGCTTGAAATTTCTCTTTTAGTACAATTTGAAATAAAAATGAAAACACAAAGTGAGTAATAATTTTGGGACTGAGAGAGTACTATTAGTGGTTTCAATAGGATTAGTTTAGCCCCAAAAAAATGTTTAATTCTTAAGGCAATGTCAGCTACTATTATAGAATGGGGGTAACGTTTTGGTGTTGATTTTAACGTACACGGTGCCGAAGTGCCAAACCATCACATTAATAAACCCCGGAAAATTTCCATCTCATATATATCAATGGAAAAAATACTACTACCATCATGATAAATTTCCAAAACAAAATGCAATCTGTCTCAAAATAAATAAATAACATGTACTATGATTGAAATGGTATTCCTTCCGTTTCAAAACTATTATCAACTTTGAATTTTTAATTTTAATACAAACTGAACTAAAAATAAAAATCCAAACTGGACAATAATTTCGAGACAGAAGATGTATAATTTACCAAATTTTTACTTTGAGATGAATAAAAAAAAATACTGTTGATTCTAAAATCGAAGCCGACTTTTGTAGAATAGGGATAAGAATTTGGTGTTGATTTTAAAGTACGTAATGGAATTATTATTATCAAGTCAAAGCCAACTAGTGTAATGTGTATCATAAATAAATTAAAAAAAAAAGTCAAAGCCAACTAATGTACTGTTATAGAATAGGTTAATATTTTTTGTGTTGATTTTAATGTACGCGTAAATTAGTTTAGTGGCATGAAACTAATGTAATGGACATTTTGAGACGGAGAAAATTTAACGAACACGAGATCTTTTTGAAATGAGAGGAATTTAGAGAAAGAAAAGGAAGCTAAATGCAATGCTAGTCGTTACGGTGTATAAAAAGTAGTATTGCCGAAGAGATACGTTACATATACTTTACTTGATGACGACAACTTCTTAGCCATGTTCAATCTTTTTTTTTTTTAACCATTTTATTTTAATACCATAATAAGCTTAATAAATGACGTTTTGCGTATTCATATGGTTCACCCCCAAGCGTAAAGAGTTCTTCAAAAGTTTTCTTTTACTAATCAAAAGGGTTGTAATTAAATTGTGATTGAATGGCTATAGAAGAAATCTTACATGATATGGTATCGACAATTAGTGACTCTTTTTTTTTTTTTCCCAATATCTGAGATGTTTACAATTCACAAACAAAATTAGTTAGCGGTACGATTGGCGACATTGGACACACAAACATGCTAGAAAACACACAATTTCCTTTCGTACACGTTTATATTTTATAGAAAAGCATTATTAATATTCATTTAGTCCTAACTCCTAACTTAATGATGTAATTAAATTTTAGTTGCCTTTCAAGAAAGGTATCAGAGGTAAAAGTAACAGAAAGACTATAAACCCCCCAAAAAAAAAAAAAGAAAAAGAAAGAAAGAAAGGATGATTCTCTATCAAAACAAAACTAGTTCTAATTTGTAAATTAAGTTCTCCCTAATAAAATTTACTCCGTCTGTCTCATAATTATTGTCTTATCTGGGTTTTCATTTTTAGTTCAAATTGTACTAAAAGTGAAATCTCAAATTGGACAATAATTTTGGCACAGAGAGTACCAATTAGTCGAAATAGAGCACAGAGTATAAACTTTTAGCTAGGTTGGCTAGAAAATTAATGGTGAACCTAAAATCAGGGAAGCCCGCCTTAAAAATTTAGTAATCGTCGTGTAAACTCAAAATTAATGATCGATGTATAAAACAAATATTATTCTTAGTTTAGGACAGATAGTGCATGTAATAAAAAGCAAATATATCAACGTTGCATATATTAAAAAATTAAATGACTTATTTATAACCAAAAAACAAAAATCTGAACGATGAAATGCCAAACACATTCAAATATTTTTCATCCGTTTCTCACAATCAAGAGAAGTCCTGAGCGATTAAACTGTTAATTAAGTTCGTAGTAATTAATATTTTCTCACAATCTTGATTCAAATGAAATTATTATTATATCTTCAAGACCACTGACGATTGATGTTATACGATCTCGACGACACTATCAAATTTTCCAGTAATATTGCTCAATACTTTTTCGATTCCAGTCCTTATTATAAGGTATTTTGATTTTCGCATTCGTTGTATTTTCTTAATTATTATTAGGAAATGTGTTAAGATTTTTATTTTAATAAAAAAAAAATTTTGGTTGAAACTTATAACAAATCAAAATGTCTTATAATAAATAGTACCGGAGGGAGTAAGATTTATTGAGGGGTCAACACTTTAACAATGATCCACACTAAGTGTGATTCAGGTCACTAAGGCCTCACTTAATTTAATCCTAAAAAACAAAATGCTTTTCCTGGAGTTTGTGAGGGCCGTTTTGGAAGCCAAGTAAACACCTTAAACCAAAAACTCAAGCAATTGAAAATACAGCTGTACGGCAGCTAATCGCGGATGATTGAACTGAGGTGGTGCGAACTTAAGCAAAATATATATTTTCTTTTGGTAGACCAAACCAAAATAAATACTGGCCCTCTACCGTGATCTCTTGTCTTGGTTCTAGGTTGCATCTTACATAAATATGAATCTTCTGCATTAAATGAAACAAAATGTTGTTCAAAGGAGTTTTTTTTTTTTTTTTTTATTTGGTTTTGTTTTGTATTATAAACTTGTTTATAGTTTAGTGATTTGGCTATGAACCTGAGTTATTATTTTCTCTACAAAATTTTACTCCCCTCCTCTGCCTCGGAAGAATTTTATAATTTCTCATTGTTCTTTTAGTTTGTAAAAACAGATAAAGTATTCATCTGTTTTCAGAATTTTTCGGATATAAATTTTGAAAAATTCTGTACCAAACTCTTAGGCTATTAATGATCCAAAGATTTATAACAAATTTACTTGTATGGAAATTGCTTAATGGCATCGGACATCGGTTGAAATGGTTAATCCAGTCATTTGACATGACAAATTTTCTATACATTATTTTTTCGTTAACATCTCTTTATAATTCAAACCACCGAACTTTCAAAACAAAAGATATTAGAAACTCATAAATATTATTCATTATTATCTTATTTACAAGACATAATTTTGAACTAAATATAATTTAATTTTTTGCTGTGTATCAATGAGATCGGGGAGAATATATTACATGGCAAGTACTTAATTAATTACAAGGCTAGCTATTAGTCACCCCCCTTTTTTTTTTCCCTTTTTCAAAGATATTGGACATTTCTTGAGGCTAAATCATGGGGTGATCTCTTTGTTTAGGGGAAGAAAGTATCCTATCTTCATGCATTTTTGTTTGGCCCGTTTGTAGCCAGCACAGTTTTATGGGGCAAGTTGATTATATACAAATGGAACAAGTCCAAATGGATGTACAAAAATTATTGTTTCTATTGTTCAATTTAGGTAAACTTTTCTATGGGAGTGTGTGTGTGTGTGTGTGTGTGAAATGGTACCATTTTCAAGATGTTGAAGCACAAGCAAAGTGTCACTGAGTTTGTACGTGATTGTGTGAGAGTTATGTTTGTTTGTTTGTTTGTTTGGATTGGCGTACCACAAATATTTTTGAAATAATAATCTTATCATAATCTAAAATTCTAATCGTCTCATCCGATTCTCATATTCTCCAAGTGAGTTTTTCTTGCTGAAAAATGTGAAGGAATTGAAGTTCAAACAGAAGAGGACATTGGTTTTGATGGGTTGTGGTCTGTAAATCATTCTACTTTGCATCTTAGAAAGATCACAAATTGGCCATGCTTCTTTCTTTGTAGTTTGTTTCGGCATGGATATTGGGCATCGATGCGCGCACATGCTATGTATTCAACCTTTTTACAGTATGGTGCATCTTCTAAACGCTGGAAAGATGTGTGTGTTTAACATTTCCGTTTGCTCTTCTTTTTGGCTTTGGTATCTGAATTTGTGCTAAAATATTTTGTTCTGCGTAGCTTATTTTAAAGAATTAGCAATGATTTAGATTACTTATAAGAATGTAACTGGAATGCCACATGGAGATGACAAATTAGAGGGAAGTGGCTTGATTGATTAAGAGAATAGCTTTTTTTTCAAAAAAATAAAATTAAATTAAGAGAATAAATTAATGACCTATAATTTATGTAAACCATGAATAAATTAATGTTGCTTTACTTTAAGGATACTTTGCGGGCAGTCTAGTTTCTGAGCTACGGTCGCGGTCCTCGCGGACAACGGAGCATTAGACTCTTCTGCAGTTTCATCGGATTTAGAAAAAGAGTTTACCAAATTCACGCATTTGACCTTCTCAAATCTTTACAATCTTGAGTTGTGTGTTAAGAAAAAAAAAATTACTACTTGACTAATTAACTTGAGCTAAGTCAGCTGCTAACAAATTAAAAATGGCAAGTCATATTTCTCATTTTCTAAGTACATACGATTATCTAAGCGGACATATATTACACTCAGATTAATCTTCACTTACAAGTTATCAGGGAAGATATTTTCCGAAAAAAAAAACCCGTCTTCTAAAGATAATTTTGAAGTGATGTTTAGCTGTTTTAGTTAATACAATTTGCAGATTTAGACATGCACGACTTTCGGAATTAGTTAACGAATTCTTCTTATTTTGTTCATTAGTTGATCAGATCTGGAGTCTGAACTTCATCGTTTCACTATGATTAATTAGCAACTAATTAAGCTCGACGGGTCTATTGCATTGCGCAATTTTTATTGTTTGTTTTTTCACTTTCGTCTGGCTAAAACATAAATATTTTAGAATTAACCAAAAAATCTTTTTTAAAAAAACCATAAATAGTCCTTTTATTTTAATTTTAAGGTTAAGAAATCTAATTATTTTGGGATGGATCGAAGTAGAGGGAGTATTGCTAGCTTTAGACTCAAAATATATACGTATGCTAATGCTAGTTGTCTAATGACTCTAATTCAAAGTTCAAAGAAACGCTGAATTCTATCTTAATTTAAGCAAATGTTTTGAGTCTTTTTTTAACTGCTAAATGAGACAGGTTACAGAAGCTTTGTATATTTAAGTCACTTTCCAAAACCACAATTACAGTACTTTTTAATATTCATGTTTACTATGTATTCCACCAATCTGATTTAAATATCCTTAAAACTATCAGTCTATCACATCTATCAATTTCCTTTGACGATTATCAAACGACGTGTTTCGTTGATGCTAACCAACGCTATTCAAATGTCAAACCTCAGTATCCACGTGAAGGGGAAAAAAAAAAATAATTATAATTAACATTAACCGAAGTTATGTACACTAATTAAAATCTTGATCATTTTGTCATCTTGTGTTTATCAATTTTAGTGTCAAGAGGGAACTTTGCGGAGTTCTGACTTGTCCGGATGGAAAAGAACTAGAACTCATAAGTTCCAGTCATACCATAAACACTTTAAAATATTATCTTTTATTATCGAGAATAAGTGACAAAGAACCCCCTAACCTTCTTCAATATGCTTAGGCATCTACCATAGACCCTTATTTTTAAAATGCTGATATTTATGCGTTAGTAACCAAAATAAATAAGAATACCTATTTTTTTTATACATATTAAATAATATCATTACTTGAGAATGAGTTGGATATCTATTAAACTGAAAAATTATGAGACAAAGGCATGGCAGTCACTCTAGTCTAAACCATGCACCTTTGCCCTATCTTTATAAAGTACAATAGTACGTATTTATCTATTCTCCATACTCCATGCTAATTAATTCTATTTTCGACTCTAATATTTTCCAAATAAATAACAAATTGAATAAATAAAAGAATGAAGAAAGAAGACCGTGTGTGGTTTTTATACAAGTCATAGAAGAAGATCGCCCAAAACCTCATCCAACAAATCATTGAGGACTTGGATCTCCACATCACGGCCCAACTCTTGTTGCTCCTCACCAAAATTGTTGCTTCTAGTCCATTTCATGGGCCCAATTTCCATATCCTTGAGACAGGCCTCTTTACAGTCCAACAGCTCACAATCAAATGTGCCCTCGCAATATTCCTTGCTCATCCAATCTTGTGCCGTTTTAAGCATCTCAATTTCACCATTGTTACTAGCAGCCAATTCTTGCCTAAAGAAATCAAGTAAAACAATGTCATTGTGGGTTGAGGAGGAGGATGAGGATGTTGCCTTGACTTGGCTTAATAATTCCCTTGCTTTTGCTTCAACTTCACAGTTTGATTCTTCCACTTTTGTTGTTGCATTCTCTTCTTTGGTCAGTCTTCCTTCTTCTTCATGTGTAATTTGCTCCAGTTTTGCAAGGTTTTCAAACTCTTTTAGTCTTTGCATGAGCATGTTTTTCCTTCCTGTAAAACAACATGTAAACGCATAAATTAGTGACATCATGACGCCGTGGCATTAGATAGTTTTAATTCTGTTGAGGTCGAAATTCGCACAATGATTTCGAAATAGAGAAAATAATGAAGGTATTAGGTATTATATAGGTGTTACATGTGTGTATACGACTTGTCCTAAATAAAAAGGATAATCAGTTCCTACATGTAATTGGTAATTTAATATACTATACATTACTAGGAAAGTGGTGGAGTGTTGCCCAAGTCGGATGCCATATTTTGGAAAGTGATAGATTTGGGCTTATTACCTCCTGAAATTGAGTTTATACGTATCTGAAGCTGGTTATCAATATTATTATGAAGCATAGGGGATAACATCATTATAATTATGAAAAAACTTGTACTCAACATGTCTAGTGTAGGAACCAATTAAATTCGGATTGATAATTCCTTGATTATGCAACCAAACAAAGTAACAATATTTTTATAAAATAAAAAATAAAAAATCCATCATTCAACATCAGTATGGTCGAAAAAATGAACAAACTTAAATGAGAAATTCAAGAGGCGAGAACTTACTTTCCATGGTTTCAACCGTTCGATTGAAGAACGAAACGGGCTCTCCTTCTTCATGATCATCATCTAGAAATACAGAGTCATTAAGGACTGAAACAGGGCTACTCTGTTCATCGTCCTCTTCAAATGAAAATCTCCCCTGATCCACTCTGTTCTTCTTCTTCTTCGTCTTCTGGTGATCCATGAAATAATACCTTCCGTAATCATCATCATCAAGATTATCCAATGAATTCAAGTCTTCAGGGGCAAAATCAGACTCAAGCCATTTGTTAGACAAATCCTCCACCACATCCCTGAATGACTTCCACCGCAAAATGTCTTTGATTTTCGGCGTTTCGACTTGCTGCTGATCCTCACTTGATGACGAGAAAGAAGCCCGATTGCTAATTTCACTGTGTTTTTCACTTTGAATTATTTGATCCCTTTTGGATTTCTTACGGGAAAGGCTTCTTGGGAGCAGAGAAGGGGTCTTAATTGCAGAGCCACGGGCGAACGGGAGGAATTTGATGGCTTTGATTACGGCTTCTGAAGCCTTGTGGATGGCGGAGATGGATATGGAAGATGCCGATTTGGAACGATTCCTGAGTAACAGGGACCTGGGATTTTTCAGGGATGAAGATTTCTTGAAAAGACTTCCATGATGATCAAATGAAGAAGATGAGGGAAGTGATGAATCATCGGACAGGAATTCTTTGAGCAATCGAGGTCGCATTTCGCATGAATATGAGCTCATAATTCTGGTTGATGAAGAAGCCATTTTTTTCTTGATGATTGAATGATTTGATTGATTTGTTTTTGATCTGTTGTTGGGAGATTAGGTGATGAAGATGACTCATATATATATATAATTGGTTCCGATTTGTGTAGAAGAAACTCTAAGAAGGAGGGAAGCAACTTCGTCAAATTCTTGTAGGGCATTATTGGATTATTTGCAAACAACTTCTTCGAAGTTTTAATATTTTCAAACAACCCTATGATATTATTTGTGGTAGTAACTTATGACCTTCAATCATCAATTTTGCATTTGTGAACCATCACATTAAGACAAACATTCGAGATACGGAGTTTAATCTTACCTACAATAAAATTATTTAAAGTTTCTCAGTCGTTTTCTTTTAACATTCCTTTTTTTTTTTTTCTAAATCAACATGATTTAGCAAACATACTACCTCCGTTTTTTTAAATCTATTTTAGACTTATGGTTTGCACAACTATTAAGAAAACAATGATTGAGAATTTAATTTATAAGCGTATTGTCTTCCTTGCCCCTAATTAAAAGTATTAGAACTCTAAAAAATTTGAAATTGAAGTTAAATAGTAGGTAGTTGTCATTAATATATGTTATTAAAAGTAGAGAAAGATAACGGTAAAATTGGGAAAACAGTATTTAATGTTGCATTGAAAATGAAGTACAACATATAAAAAAACAATTTATATTCACCCTAAATTGACAGATAAAAAAAAAATCGGAGGTAGTACTAAGTAACCAGACAGAGGTAGACTTGAAATGTTTAAGAAATAATAGTTTTATTTACTCAAACACCTACATTTTAAATGCATTATATAGACTAATTTTCAACTTATTTGGCGGTTGCTTTCTCACATGACAATGCAATTTTCGAAAACTATTCTTCCATAATTTTTTCATATATGTAAGCCAAAGTCACTGTCTCGATTAATCTAGCTATTTTTTAAGACAATTTAAACAAGGGACGCGACCTAAGACTACGATAATGACGACAAATTGTTGCTACTCGTCCTTTTTAAGGGTATTACTCCTTCATTGGAAAAATCTTAAAGGACTAATTTACAATTTGAACTCTTAAATTAAAGAAACAATGGATCGTGAGGAAAAAGACAAACGCACAAGGGGATGAGGATGGACATAGACACATCTTCAAGAGTTTGTTGCCTGAATTAAATAAATGTAGGACATGGAGGCCATACTATATATTAATTAGTGATGAAAGAAACATTAGAAAATGAAGCCTCACAAGTAGTAAATTTTTTCCACGGGTATGAGATTCGTGTTCTAAAGGGATGTCGGAGAAACAACGGATACTGCCAAATTGAGTACCAAGAAAATAATTCAGATTTGTTTGGTTGATGAATAGTATTAAACGTGGTTGTTGGTGTTGGGTAAGTGTACTGTGTACGCACTCCAACAAGCAAATATATATGGGAATAGTTGACGGTGGATTTAATTTTTTTTTTCCGATAATAAAAGTCCCCATACATGAACCACATAATTTTAAGTCTTAATGTAACATTTTATTATTATAATAAGATGATTAAATCAAGAGACATTTTGAATTAATTATATGCTTAAGGTATATCGTGGCCCCTTAATTTGGCCCTTCAAATATTGTTTGGTTCTTTTTTTAGTATAAATGGACAAGTTTAATTTGATTTGATTAATTACTTGTCCTTGGTTTGTTGGTTTTGATTATAACATTGATAGGAATTAGACTATATATATTTGGCGCGAACCTGACCCGCCGGTGAACCCCAAAAAACCCTACTAAAACCAATTTCAATTAAACAATTCAAGTAGCTTGGGCAGTTGAGTGCTAGGTAGCTAGTTAGATTCAGTTTCATAGCTATCAAGATTGAAAAATGGAAGAGATAATACAAATAATACTGAATCAAGAGTATTGTATTTATTTTATTTTTTGGATCCAAATGTCACAACAAATCCAGTGAACAAATGTAGAGAGAAGTAATGGTACTACGTTTATCTCTAAAAAATAGTCCACATTGAGTTTTAAGTTTTGTACGCTACCCTATAAAACTCAAAACTCAATGTGGACTATTTCTTGGGGACGAATGGAGTATTAATTTTTCCATTTGATCGTAATTTCGTTTGAGTAAATTTAACTCATCCCAGTAAATGTTTGAGTCGAAACCTAGAGGTGATCCACTCTCAATTGATCATAAAGTTGATAAAATAATGGTTGAAATATATATTATAAGATTTAATTATTAAATAACTAAATCGATGTGTTTGTGTTTAATTTCTTTTTCCGATATCAAAAGGTAAATAAAGTTTGAAATATTAACTTAATGTATTTTTTTTTAGTAAAAAATATTTACTGTATCATATTTCAACCACGAGGACTCCTTTTCAGACGACGTTTGGATCATGGATGAAAAGATTTCACAAATGCAGTCAAATTATTGGATCCGGCACTAGTTTTGGTAGTAGTGAAATGGAAATGTCATGATGTGAAATTATTCAAATGAATACCGCCGGGTTTATAACTCGAGAATACGTGTGTGAGCTGTGAAAACAATATTTGATTTGATAAGCTTTTGCAGGGTTTTGAAAGCTGCTCGGTAAAACACTAGAATTTGATTCATCTCCATCTAATTATCTTACGGTGTTCAATCTTGTACTACTAATAATTAATTTGACTAAGACATGATGGGAACATGATTAATTAGGGTGAGTTCAGCAGTTTTGTTTGTCGTTTAATGAGCTTAATAAACAATTTCTTTGTCTTCCTGTTGCCTAATTACTTGGCATAATGACTCATCTAATTGATTTTGTAATGATTTGTTCGCCTAACAACGGCGTTTACTCCAAAATTCCTAACTAAGTCAGTGTTGACTTGCCCCTCTCTCTCTCTCCAACCCTAAAACCCTAAAACAAAAAAAAAACTCCATCTTTTCCCCCATCTTTTCACCATAGAAGGATGAGGGAGATAATTTTGTTTCGATCCTTACACTTTTTATTTTCATTTAATTTATTTTCAATATGTGAGATTATAATCCCCTCTACTAGTTAGGTATGGCGTGGCGCGCGACTTCCATGGTGATGTTTGTTGGTATGGCGACATTTTTGTCGGTGATGTTTGTAGGTATGACGGCGGGTTCGTTGGAGTTCGCTCGTATGGCTTTAAAAGATTCAGTCATTATAGATTTAGTTGTTAGATCTATGATTTGGGAGTTTCAACTGATTTTTAGTGTTGTATCTTTGTTTCGGCACGTGATACTGTATCAATGCTTGATAGGGTAGATCTTTATAGGTTTATCTATATGAAACACAACAAATGCACCATAATTATGGCCAATTGTAGGTTGTGTTTTTCTGACTGTATTTTTTCTTATCAATCGATGCTGGACGGTTTGCACTAAATTAATAAATTTTATTTCTCAAAAAAAAAGTCAGTGTTGACTTTGGCATTAAGTCCGCAATTTTTTACCTTTACATACTTCTAAATGATAGAAGAGTACTACTACTAACTTAAGCCTAACAATATAATTTTCGCCCAACCCTCCTTACTTATCCAACTACTAATGGAAGTTAATCCCAATCACTATTAATTGGATGCTCATACTAGAAACATTATTTTATTTAACTAGTCGCTTTTTTACCATTCGTGCTAAGTGCTAATTTGCTATCTCTGTTATTAGTACTTCTCTCTGTTTTAAAATTATTGTCCGTTTTGAAATTTTATTTTTAATATAATTTGAATTATAAAAAAAAATTTCAAACTGTGGAAACATTTCGATAGGAAGAGAGTATGGAGTATTATAATACTTTACGTATTTGACAGCCACAAGTTTTTCAATGACAAGATGCTCGGAATACAATCTATTGATTTATTGTTCGAGTTTCAACTTAAGGTGATAGAAATTTTCTACATATCTATAAATATACACAACTAACATATACATTATTACTCTGTCTTGAAACGATTATTCAATTTAGATTTTACTTTTAGTTTAAATTATATTAAAATAAAAATTCAAACTGAATAATTATTTGGAACACAAAAAATGTTGTTATTATTTTTTAAAATCGAAGTGGAGTTTATATTTTTCATTCTTTTCAAGAAAATACCAAGACTTAATATGGAATAGCGAAGTTAAGTAAGATGATATGGACGATTGTGCTCATCATTGTATCTTCTTGTTCAATTTGTTCCCACGATTTTCCAGATATTAAATAAAATTTTTATTCCTAAACAAAAAACCCATTAGTAAAAATATTACCGGGCCTTAAATATTTCCGGCCTGCTGCTCTAAATTTAAACTAGGACCTCAAAGCCCATTAATAAAAACTTCAGACAGCGAAAAAGTAGCCCAATCCATGTTAGTTTCCCTAACGGCTTTCTCCATTTTTCTATCTCGTCTAGGTTCAACTCCCACAGCAGAATCCCCAACCTCAAACATTTTGAATTTCCCGGAAAAAAAAATAGAAAGAAATCGCCATTCTCTTTTGCTCCCATTGTTATTAGGGTTTCGGCCACTCTGTGATCAACGGAAACGCCAATGGGAGTTGGAGGAAACTTCTGGGATTTGCTAAAACCCTACGCACGATCCGAAGGGTTCGACTTCTTGAGGGAGAAACGGGTCGCTGTGGATCTCTCGTATTGGATTGTCCAAAATGAGACCGCCATTAAAGGCCAGGCTCTGAATCCCCACATTAGACTCATCTTTTTCCGTACTATTAACCTCTTCTCTAAGGTCTGTTTGTTGCTTTACTCTGTTCACTGGTACACTAGCTTTTTCTTTTTACTACTTCTGTTTTGATATAATTATTTTTATGAACTTAATTTGCTTATAGAAAGGGGAAAAAAGGAAAATTTGGCGTCTTTTTTGAGGGGGATCGTGTCTTTCTGTTTGCCAGTTTGGTTTGATCAGGATTGGAGGTTTATCTGTCCATTTTGATGTTTTTGCATTTGGGTTTTGTCTAAACTGGGATTTGCTCCGTTTTTTATTAATTGTGGACGCTGTTTGGGTTGAAGCAAAGTGAATTTCAGTTGAGTAAAATAAAAAGGATGGATTCTTTATTGAAAGAATGGGGAGGGATTTATGGTTGGCTTCACTTTTGAACTTTTTTCAAAATTTTTGTTTTTCCGTGTCATTGTAATTTCTTGAAGTCTTGAACATTATATTCTGGTATGCTTGTGAGTAAGGTTTTGGTGATTTTATTTAGCTTATTACAACTGTGCAGTTTGGGGCGTATCCTGTATTTGTGGTGGATGGAACTCCTTCACATTTGAAGTCTCAAGCAAGAATAAAACGATATTTTCGAGCCTCTGGTGTTGACATGTCGAGTTTGCCTGTGCCTAAAGATGGCATTTCAGTTGAAAGGAACAAGGCATTCCAGAAGAGCGTCAAAGAATGTATTGTAAGATACCATACCTTTTGGAACTTGAAATGTGATTCCATGCTTTCTCTTTCAATGAGCTTTCTATTGCCTCTGAGGTCGGTAAAGCTGGGGCTCTGAACCAAATTGGAACTGGTTTAATTAATATTCGCATAACTGAATCATATGTACAAGGTGCTTTATATCTAGGAGAGTACAATGTAGAATGACAATAAAGGACAAATACAAACATATCTTAATAGGGCTTGGTATAAATGACTTATGTGATCACTTTTACCTGAAAGGTGATAATTCTTGTACCGACTGAATAGTTGCTATAATGATGAAACACCAAGGTGTAAATGAAAGTACCGACGGGATACTTTTAGATATCAGTAAAACCCTTAAGTGGGCAGGTTTTTGCTTCGAGTTGAACCAAGTCATCCAATGGTTGGTGAACTAGGATTTGCAATATGGATAAAGAGTAGGATATTTCTTGGTTCTTTGGGCATAAGTCAATGTGAAGGACTGATTTTAGTAATTCAAATTAGCTTTATTTCTGACATGCCGAAGTGTTGTGAATGATAGGAGTGAGCTATACTCTTCTATATTGCAGTGTTCGTCTTTCCATTGTTTCGCTTTCTAATTAGTTTTCTTAAGCATGATGTTGTTTTCTGATTGTCTGTTACTTTTCTGGTAGGAATTTCTTCAACTTCTTGGCATGCCTGTCCTCAGAGCAGAAGGCGAGGCTGAAGCCTTATGTGCCCAATTAAATAGAGAGGGGCATGTTGATGCTTGTATTACTGCTGACAGTGATGCATTTCTTTTTGGGGCCAAGTGTGTCATCAAACATATTCGGCCTAATTCCAAAGTAAGAATTTTATTTATCCTTGCCATTGTGAATATTATCATGGGGCTGAATTACAGGATTTGGTTTGATGAATGAAAATTTGAATATTGTATCTTTGTATTTATAAGTAGGTTGACTATTATTCTGTAATTTTGAAGAACCACATTCTTTTGAATCACTCGATGATCTGTGGGTTCTTACTTAATGTTGTTGTGCGACACTCTTTAGTCCCTTTTGGCTTGATTTTGAAGCATTTGCTCTTGAATTACACACGTGTGGAAGAGAACTCTCTTGTTGTTCTTTGAAAGCATTCATATTTCATTCATGTGTCTGAGGTTTGTCGAATTTTTGGGCTCTAGCATTTTTGGGACTATAGCATGTCTGCTGGTTAGTCAGGATGCGGGGAATTTGCGTGGACACACTTCTGTTTGTTTAATTTGATAAAACAAGTGGGATAAGGGCTGCTTGTTGTTGTCATTATTGAATTGTTGATGCAACTCTTTTGATAAATATAATTCTGTTTTCACTGGGATGTCTCTTTTGGCAGGATCCACTTGAATGCTACCTAATGTCTGACATTGAGGCAGGTCTTGGACTTAAGAGAAAACATTTAATTGCCATTTCACTTCTGGTTGGAAGTGATCACGATTTAAATGGGATACAAGGAATTGGTGTTGATAAAGCCATTCGTTTCCTCAAACCTTTCAGTGAAGAGGAGGTTTTGAATAGGTAAGTTAAAATTAATCGAAGTTAAATATGTCGCATCGTCCTTATTTCTTTAACCATTAAACACAGAAGAAAACCGTATTATGCCCGTTAGCTCCGATGACACCCCTCAGAACACCCCTGCCCCCCTCCCCTTGTTCCTGTTCTTAGAATTTGTTACATTTCTCTTTTTCATTATGCTTCACAATGTTTGCAGGTTGCTTCAAGTAGGTCGAGGAGAGAATATCCTTCTCTCTGGGGATATCAACTCAAACAGTGACTTTGTAACCAATGTAGAGAGCCCCAAGTCAAAATTGCCACATTGTTCGCTCTGTGGTCACCCAGGAAGCAAAAAAGCTCATTTCCAGACTTCTTGTGAGATCTGTGTATCTGTTACCGGTGAAGGTTGTACGCAAAAACCTCCAGGCTTCAAATGCAACTGCGCCAGATGCAGTTTGGTAAGAAATCCTCTTTCTTTGGGTAGTTTGATTCTAATTAGCACTTATTTGGATCATTTTATCATCCCACTTTTAATTGCCTGGTACTTTATTTTTTGCTCGGGATCAGTTCATCAGAATTATAACTGTGTTGTCGCATTTGTTGATTGACAGGAGCAGGAAGCCAAAGAGAAGCGAAAGAGAGAAATTTGGCAACTGAAGATCTGTGAAAAGATTGCTTTGGAGCCTAATTTTCCAAATTCAGATATCATAGATATGTACTTAAGGGATAACAATGGAACAGGTAATGGCTGAACCTGTCTGAACATGTAAAATAGATGTAGCTATATGACTCAAAATCATCATTCGTCTTTGACTTTTCTCTTTGATGTGTGTAATTACGTTCTTTTATTGGTTTTTGTCTCTACAGATGATGTTTGTGATATATCTTGGAAAAATCCTGATACAGAAATGCTGATTGACTATTTAGCTTATTCTCAGCGTTGGGAGCCATCTTATATACGAAAGATGATGCTTCCGTTTATGTCTACACTGTATTTGAGAGATGTGGCATCTAATCGAAGTGATATTTTGTTATGCGGGCAATATGAGTTCCATTCCATTCAGCGCATCAAAAAGAGGCTTGGACATCAACTTTATGCAGTTAAATGGAAGAGAAATGCAAATGCAGTGGCTGGCGTTGGGCTAACTACCCCTCTAGAGCCCGATTTGCATCATGAGCTGGGGGAAGCTGATGAATCTGCTGATTTACTAGAAGAACCAGATGTACCTCAGGTGTACATTGAAGATGGATGCTGGTTCTTGTTGACTGATGAAGAATTGAAACTTGTTCAAAATGCTTATCCTGAAAAGGTGAATGTATTTCTTAAGGAAAAGGTAAGAAAATGTCTTCTCCCCCGTATATACCCCCTTATTTTCATCCTCCAGTTTTACGAACAATTTTGTGAACAATGTAGGAGTTGAAAGAAAAGAAGTCAAAAGGAAAGAAAACAAACTTGGAATCACCACGAGGCGTGCAGCTCAGCATCACGGAGTTTTACCGTTCATCTAAGGCTGTTGGTGCTGCAAAGCCCCCGAGTGAAGTTGAAGCAGTTGAAAGTTCGAAGAATAATTATGGTTCTCCTGGAATCAAAAGGAAGGAGAAGAGTTCTATTTCCAAGTCAGTTAGACGACGTCTCTTGTTTGCATAGCCACAACATCGGTACGTTTTCAGTAGAGTAGCAAACCGTTAGTTGATATGTAAATTAAATAGGCCTGATAGCCCTGTTTGTTTGTGCAAGCCATTTTGTTCTAGTTGTAAATTAACTAGAGTCTTCCTCTAGTTAAACAGACTAATTAGTGATAAATGCCCAAGCTCGAAAGTATTTCAGTAGTTAGGTTTTCCTTTGTAGGTGAATCTGGGAACTGGGAAGTATTGCAAGAACCAGTTCTTGTTTGGGTTTGCTTGGCAAGAATAAAGCTAGCTGTACATATGTATCCAGTTATGTACTATGCGAACTCCATTCAAAAAGCTTTTGGTAATGTATTCTGTATAGCAATTGGGTTGCCTTTCGGAAAAGTTAAAAAAGTAAAATGCTGTGACGCTTTTAAAAGAATATGTTATCTATGTATAGTTCTTTTAACAAAAAAATAGAATTTAGGAGAGTGCTACTAATTTTTTCATGACGTCTTGAGAGGAAACTAGTAAGATTGGTCAAATAATTATTTATAAATTTGTATGAATTGGCTTGTTCGTCTAGTCGACAAGTCAGTATTTTAATATAAGATTCACGAAAGTGTTTGATTTTCAAGAGAAATTAGCCGCGGCAACTTTTTCGTGGGCTTTGTTCTGAAATATATTATTTTTAAAATTATTTTCAACGTTTTTATCCTCTGGTAAGTAAGTTAATGTGAAAAAATTAGTACAAAATACTGACTCTTTTTTATAAATTATTTGCGTCCGGTTCATGAGAAAACTTAGTGAAAGTAAAAATTCATTTTTTCTAATTATTTTTACAATTTTTTGATGGTTTATAGTTGGTAATTAAATAAAGTCTCATTATTAACATAAGATTCACATAAGTACTTGCTCTTCAAAAGAAATAAGGCGCGTCAACTTTTTCGTCGATCTATCAAAGTTGACGTGCAAGTTGACGAATTCAAAATATATATATATATATTTTTAAAAATCATCGTCAATATTTTTATTGTCTGATGAGTAATTAATCTAAATAAAGAAAATCAATGCAAAAGTCACAAAATACTTGCTTTTTGTAGAAATTATTTGCGTCGCCTTGTTCATCTTCACACCAATTATGACGAAACGGCTCACGAAGAAACTCAACGAAAGCAAAAATCTATTATCTCTTATGATTTTCATATTTTTTGACGGTATTCTAATTAGTAACTAATTAAGGTATTAATATTAAGATAATACTCAAAAAAAAATTTTGTTTTCTAAAAGAAAGTCGACATTGTCGTCGACTTAACAAAACTAACGAAAAAATAGACAAATTTTACAATATATTGTTGTCTATGGTTTTCAATATTATATACATATGTATATATGTAGGAAAATTAATACTGGACAAAAATGATTGAATTTTAACTCCATAATTATTAAATTGGTTGATTATTTCATTGAATCACGTCACGTGGCTGCGTGTTACGTATTTTGGCTTGAGTTTCAAATTTTCTATAGACAAAATTATAATTTACTACAGTATTATTTTCTTAAAAAAAAAAACTTTTGAGAATAATTCAACAAGGGCCAAGAGTGTCTATTTTGAAACTTGAGGGGCGTAATAACTAAAAATATGGTTCTATTCCTTTTTAACGCAAAACTCACCTCGCACATAATTACAACGGCCAAATGTATATAATTTGAATTTTTTGTTATTATTAAATTATGCGAAGCTAGTACCATGAATATCGAGTAAATGCACCCGCTTAACATATAAAGTTTAAAACTCATTATATCACCTTATGCGCGAAAGTGACACATCTAATCCTATACCAGCTTAATTAACATATAAAGTTAAAAACTTATTTGATTATCTTATGCGCAAAAGTGGCACATCTAATACTCTATCCGCTTAACATATAAAGTTTAGACTTATTTTATTATCTTATGCGCAAAGGCGGCACATAAAATATTTGGCGATTATGCACCATCGTAGATATTTAATTTCATAAAAAAATTTTCTTTTTCATAAAACTAGTATTTGCCCATGATAACTAGTGTTTTATTATCTTAAATGGTCATAATTAACTTTCGCTAAGAGTTTTACAAATTACATAAAATGTGAAATCAGTGGTCAAGTTAAACACGAATAAAAAGGATAGACATAAAAAATTGAAGGTTTACAAAACGTTCTACTTTTGTTTGGTGGACCAAAATTGATATTGCATATAGATTTGAATCATTTTCTCTTAAGAGAAAAAAAGTTTACATTCACAAAGTTATAAGCTACTTGAATCTCTTTCAGTTTTTTTTTTTTCCCTTTTAATTACTTTTATAACATATATTATCATCATATAAACAACCGATGAAGAAATGCACGATAACATTTACATGTTCCTAGAAACAAAAGTAATAATATTATTTGAAGATTAAAATATGAATAAATATTACATTTTTAATTTCGTTCCCGGTTTTCTGTTTTTAATTATCAATTTCAACTTTCAAATTTCAAATTTCAAGTCAGAAATGGAACAAAATAATTTGTTAGTATTTACAATAATTGATAATTACGTTCTTGCAAGTTGCATCATTGCGAATATTGTGGTTAAGGAGCCCAAAAACATTGAATAGTTGCCTATAAGGTTCAGGCCTTTTTTAATTTTTTTTAAATCCAATTGGTTGGCCAACTTATGCCGATGACACAAAATGACAAATGTAAAGAAGGAATTTCACCAAATATTCTATTTTTCTTTGTAAAAGGATGCTTTTTACTAAAACTTAACTCGAACTCTGAGTAACTTCTTTGTTTTCGGCCTAAAATTAACTTTTCAATTGAATGATTGATTAATCATTTCGTTATCGTTTTTTTTTTTTTTTGCATCAGTTCGTACCACTTGTATTTGATTAAATTGAAACAAAAACTAAGGCTTGGGGTCATATTATTACTCTCCGTGCAATATTAGGACCGAAAACCAAAAAAAAAAAAAAAATTGGCTTGAAAATATGAGGGACCGATGGATTAATTTGTTTTATAAATTAAACTTTGGTTAGTGCATAAGTATCCTTTATCCGGGTTCTTCTTACTATTACTACGTACGTTCCCCCTGGATGGCACATTTTAAAAATTCCGACCACCTTAATTTTTCCAAATTAAGACAACAAAAAATCACACGATAAAAAACGTTTTGAGAGAGAAAAAAGTTAGAATCAACAAAAACTCAACCTGAGAGAAATCGAATTAACTATGTTTCGGGGTTTGCGAAATCCAAATGGCCGCAGCTGAGGGAATTTGCATCTTAGTAGTGAATGAGGACATCCCGTGCTCCACCTTGGTGGTACAAATGCTACAAAGTTGTACTTATGAAGGTACTTTACGTGTATCCATTCGCGAAATCTCTTCTTATCAAACATTTATCAAAATAAATCATACATAGATCATGTTCATAAATTCATTATTTATCGTTTCATTTAGATACATACGAATTTATTTCTTTCGTATTTGTGTGTGTGTGTGTCTTAATTATTAATATTTGTTGTTGTGGGGGTCAAGAAGTCATGTACATACCCAAATTCATGAAAAATGACCTCCCTTTTACTTACTGCATTTTTATTTATTCTTTTCAGTGTTGATGAATGCTGGGAGGCAACTGGAAGCTCTAAGCATTATCTGTGCGAACAAAGATTCTATCAAAGTGGTCATAACGAATGCTCAGAGAGTTGAGGGAATTTGGGCACGTGACGTGCTTCATTGTATTCAAAATACGCTCAATTTGCCCATTTCTTGTAAGTTTGGCCTTACTCCTTCATTTAATTGACGTGGTTATTTTCCATTGTAGCTAGCTTTTGTTTTCATGCACTATGTCTATATTGATTTATGATTTGTGGGTTTTTGGATGTAGTGAATGAGGTACATTGGTAAATTATTGACTCGTATATCAAGCATATACACTAATTTAATTGTTACATTTTTTTTTTTTTGATTCTGCATATCTAAATTAAAAACGATTTGATTAGCTGTTCGTTAATTTCTCTGTGGGGGGGGGGGGTGAAGTGAGTGAAGGTTAATTGATTTATGTTTTCTGGAAATATTTCTTGTTTTTTATTCAAATCGTACAAAGAATTTCAAGGATTTTTTTTTTTTTTTTTGAAATCTTGATGATTGACTGTATTTTCACGTTTCATTTTGCAGTTATGTCAACTGATGATAATAAAGTGGAGTTGGAAGATTACACCTTTGGTGTGTATCTTCTCAAGTCGTTCAACAATGGTGACATTGCTGATCTTTTGAGATCAGCCTCGCTCAAAGACGAAGCGGAAGTGACAAAGGTCATGGGATGTATTTTCCCACAGCAGCCTTCTTCGTCACAACAACTTGTTTCTACGAGCGAGGGAACTACCGTTCCATTAGATGGCGGTAATCAAATTAGGAACGGCACAAACGTCGCTCCACCATTGGCCACAGGCGACCGGACTAATGATGAAGGACAACCAAAGGCGGCCACAAATCGAAAGAAAGAGAAAGCTTGGAAAAAGAATGGTGATAATCGAGAAAAGAAGCCTAGGGTGATATGGACTCCAGAGCTGCACGAGAAGTTTTTGATGGCTTTGGATGGCATATTTCCTAGTTCTAGTAAGACAAATTTAACTTCTTTTTTTTTTTTAACCGAGATAATTTCTAAACTATTTGGGTGAATTTGATTAGTGTCACTCTCTTTTCTTTTTACTAACTTGATTATTAATTTTTACTCTTTTTTTTTTTGGTGATTCAGAAGCTGTGCCAAAAAAGATATGCGAATTTATGAACGTTCCGGGATTGACTAGGGAACATGTTGCTAGCCACCTACAGGCGAGTCCTCTAATTAGTTTGTTTCAATTAAGTTCATGTATTGTAATTTCTTGAATTTATTTGGTGTTTTCTCTTCTTTTCTGTTCTTGTTTGAAGGCGTGCGGTAAAAGTGCAAATTAAGTGCTAAATTTAAAAGATAACTTGTTCAAAACTGAGCTTTTGTGAAATGACCAACATGTTCTTTTTTTTTCTTTTTTTTTTTTTTTATGAAAGAATGACAATGTTAAGCAATTTTTGTTTTATGAAAAATGGCCCGTCTTTTCCTTTTTTTTTTTTTTTTTTTTTCTGTTAAGCTAGGAGAGGTCAAACGAAATCTTGAAAAAAGTTAATTTTTGTCCTCTTCTTAAAATAGCAGTCTTTTTTTTTTTCATGTATGGTAGAACAGATCAATAAGTATCCCTTTTAAACTAAAAGGGACTAAATGTGACATTTACTTAAAATAGAAGTGATCCCAAGAATAATCAGTTTTTTTTTTTTGTGTGTGTGAGTGCCATTATTTTCCATAGAATACAAGTTTACGTATCACACAACAAGAATGCAAAAACTTTTGATGAATGCATATAGTTTAAGACATAGATAGGTGCGCATCCTGAGAATAGATGAACATTTAATGTAGGTCTTTATGATTTACTTAGCTAGAAGGCTTTCTAGCTATTACACGAACGGATAAGAATCAAGAGATTGTTTTCATCAAATATGAACAAAAAATTTATATAATCAAGTGCTTGTTTGGATGTCATCTTATATTTCATTTTTCCATTTAAAAGTGAAAAGTGTTTCAAGTTGAAAAGTAAATGGGAAATAAAATGTTGTTTGAATGATATTTTGAGCAAAAAGTTGTTTGGATGTTGGTTTTGAAAAAAATATTTTGAACTATATTTTAAAAATATCAAGTACGAGTCATCACTAAACAATTAAATACTGTCAATTATAGTCACTGCAAAAAATTTTTTTCCAAAAACAATCACTCAATAATGTAATCCTGCCAATTTGTCACTGAACTATTTGTAATTCTAAAATGGTCATTACACTAACAAAAAATGTTTCAAGTTGGAATTTAAAATGTAAGTCAGAAAGTTGTTTGAATGATATTTTCTTTTTTATTGGGTTTTGTGTTTAACAGATAAAATGAGTGTAAAATGAGTGCTTGTCCAAACAAAGAAAGTGTTTGAAGATTAGTGTAATAAATATGAAAGTGTGTTTTAAGTATACGATAGTTGGAAGCAAGATGTGTAGCACAAAAGATGTTCTGATCTCATTTGGAAACGTTATTTTGAACTAAATTTAAATTTCTAAGTGCCTTACTGCCTTATAAATATAATCAGCTAATTAAGTTGAACTACTTCTATTGGTTAAACATGATCTGAATTGATGTGTTTGTGTTTTTTAACTGTTGTTCATATTGACCATTTGTCAGAAATACCGTCTTTTCAAGAAAAAATATGAACAACAAAGGGCAAGAGAAGCAGCTGCTGCCAACAATGAAGGCTCAAATCCAGAAAACCAACAACAAGTTGGACAACAGTTACAGGGAGCTGCTGGAAGCTCTCAATTGACAAATTTGGCATATACATTTGGAATGTCACAACTTCTGCATCGCCCTTTAGGCCTCAATTCTGCTGCCGGCTCGATAGACAGACAGCCAAGCTGGAGAAGCTCAAGTTTTCCACCAGGATACAATGTGGGATCATCAGTGCCTTTGTATAATCAAAATGCAACATCACTGAATCCGTCACAAGGGTTTCAGAGAAGCAGCTTTTCGCCGCTTTCAGTTCCACTGAGACAAGGCCATAATAGCCTCAGTACCTTTAATCCGATGATGAGAAGAACTTATGTTGGGCTCAGATTGTCAGATGTTGTTGGAAGAAGCATTGAGTCAGGGCATCCAGATGCTCCGAATAGGATTGGAATCGGAAATGGATCATCATCACCCCCCAAGAACAAGTCTGAAAATCAGGAGAATCAAAGATTATCAAGTACTACTACTATTGTGCAGCCGCCAGATGATCATTCATTCCAGAATCAGAATGCAGACATTAATACTGACCACATTTCTTATCAGGCCGGGTTCCCACTGCTGATGTCCCACCCGAATAACACGATGCCTGTGGATCCTTCACTGCAGAATCCAAGCCTGGTTGGAAATGAGGAAGAAATTCATATTGGACAAGCTTCAGGACAAGGGAATTCCATCATCTTGCCTCCTCTGCAGCAGCAATCTTTTGCACCTCAATACGAAACCGGGATTGCATTCTCATGGGGAATGTCAGTTCCGAATACACAGAGCCCAATCCCTGGAATGCAACAACCAGCTTCATTTCAATTCAATCCTCCTATATATGGTGATTCTATACAAGTTCACACTATGCCTATGACTAACATTCTTGATGTCCAAGCACAAACCACAATGTCATTACTATCAGGGCATAATCATATGGTTGGGTATCATTCTGCACTGCTTTCTGCACCATTCCCTCCTGGACAACAGGAAAACATGGCGCCTTCGTTTGCTGAGAGTTCAGGCCATGGTGGTTCATTTCGAGAATTACTTGCTTCAGGTTCAGGTTAGAATAAACAGTCTCAAAAACTAGTCTTTAGTACCTTGAAATATTTTAATGTGGCTGATCATTGTTCATTTGTTTTTGCATTGCTTTCTTCAACATTGCCTTCTTCAGAACAACAAAACATGGTGAACTTTGCTGGAAATTCAGGGATTGGTACTTCATTCCAGGGATTACTTGCTTCAGGTGAGAAGAATCTGCATCAAGAATTCCTTAATGATACATTTATAGTACACTAATGTGGCTAATCAATATTCTCCATTGCTTTCTTCAGAATTGCCTTTTGCAGAACAGGAAACCAAAGCGACTTTTTCAGAAAACTCGGGGCATGGTGCTGCTTCATTCCAACAAACACTTGCATCAGGTTAGAAAAATTAGTGTCAACAATCTAATTACTTTTAGCACCTTCAGTAATTTATGTCCCCTCTGATTTTTCGCCTTCAATGTTTCTCTATGCTGAACAAGAAACCATGGAAAATTTTGGAAGATATCCAAGGAATGGTGCTTCAACCCAAGAAACACTTAGATCGGGTTAGAAACATTCTGCATCAAGAATCAATCTTTAGTACTTTTAGTGATAAATTATTCAGGATTAATTGCTTTCTTCACATCAATAAGTTATGGTGCCGATTTTGCAGGGAATTCAGGGGAGGGAAGTGCAATCCAGGCCACTTTGCCATCAGGCCAAAGTAATGTACATCAAGAAGAATCTGCTGTTCCACCAGCTCCAGAAGATGTTGATAGCAACTGGATGGAAGAAAACTTTCCGTTTCTGAATGACACCGGAAGCCCGCCTCGCTTGGATGATGAATTTTTCAATCGAAACAGATGATCATTCTTATTCAGACAAACTGGTTCACCTAGCTCCATGGAGATTGTTTTGATGTATATATATATTTCTCTTTTGGTTCGGGGGAAACACTTTTGGACTTAACTTAGTGTTGTAGAGAGATACTTTTTGTCTTATGGTTTATCAGTTTAGCAAAACCTACTCATTTGAAACCTAGTTATGGTGTAGTAGTAGTGTATACATCCTGCGTAAATAGTTTAGGTTGTCTCAAATTATAACACCTGTAAATAACTATGTAAAAAGTCACACAATACTCATTTTTTTGTATATATTATTTGCATTGGGTTGTTTGTGTACTTAATTATTATGATGAGACGGCTTAGAAAGAAAATCAGCAAAAGCCGGGAATTAAATAACAATTTGGTGGTTAAGCTGTTGCGTTTCTTGGTAATAGATCAGGGTTCAATTCCCACCAAGGGTTTGTAGGGGACATTTTACCTACGTTTAAATAAGGTCACTCGGGGTGGATGTTTTAAGGGGGGAAAAGGAAAGAAAATCAACGAAAGCAAAAATCCATCTCCTACAATTTTTAGTATTTTTGGCATTCTAATTGATAACTAATTAAGATATCAATATTAATATAAAACTCATAAAACTCTTGTTTGTTAAGAAAAATTAAACGCAACGGTATTATTGTTTACTTTGATAAGTCGACGAACCAGTTCACCAATTCCATCATATTGTTTTTTTATCGTTTTAAATATTTTTTATATTTTTATTGTGGGAAAAGTAATCAATGCTAGGGAATCAATATAAAAGTCAGAAAATACTCATTCTTTAGAAATTATTTGCATTGTCTTGTTCTTATATTGAAGAACTGTGACAAGACAATTCTTCATTAAAGCCAACGAAAGATAAAATCGACTATCTCTTATGTTTTTCAATTGTTTTTTTATGGTATTACAATTAGTATTAATTAAGGAATCGATATTAATATAAGACTAAAAAAATTATTGTGTTCGAAGAGAAATCAGTCGTGTCGATATTGTCGTCGACTTAACAAAGTCAACGAGAAAGTCGACGAATTCCATATTACATTATTTTCTATCCTTAAAAAAAAAAAAATTCTTGGTTTATTGTGTTGGAAGCAATTAATGGATAAGAATCAATATACAATAAGGTCCTAAAAAAGTAATACTGGAAAAAATTATTGAATTTTAACTCAATAAATTGGTTAATTATTTGATTATATCACGTGCCACGCCGCGTGTGATGTATTATTGGCTTCGTTTTCAAATTTTCTACCGACACAATTACTATCATTTAAAACCACAATTTTCTTTAAAAAAACTTTTCAGAATAAGTCAACAAGTCAGCCGAGAATGTCTATTTTGAAACTTGAGGGGCGTAATAGAGACACAACTAAAAATATGATTCCATTCATTTTTAACGCAAAAGTTACCTGACACATAATTACACTGGCCAAACGTAAATAACTTGAAATTTATTTGTATTACTGCATTATGCGAAGCTAGTACCATAAATATCAAGTAAGTGCACCAACTTAACATATAAAGTTTAAAACTCATTTTATCACCTTTTGCGCAAAAGTGGCACGTCTAATATTGAACCGGCTTAACATGTATAGTTTAAACTTATTTTATTATCTTATGCGCAAAAGCCGCACATCTAATACTATACCGACTTAACATATCAAGTTTGGACAAATTTTGTTATATTGTGCGCAAAGGTGGCACGTGTAATATCATACGATTACACACCGTCATAAATATTTAATTTCATAAAAAAATTGTCCCTTTATTTACCTTTCACTAAAGAGTTTTACAAATGACATAAAAGGTGAAATCAGCATCAATTTAAACAGAAATAAAAAGGATATATATATATATATATATATATATTAAAGAAGGTTTACAAAACGTTGTATGCGTTTGTTTGATGGACCAAAATTGAAAATTTAAAGAGTTGTGGCAAGACACACGATGTGGTCATTTTTTCTTAATAACAGCAAAAAGTTTACATTCACACACTTATAAGCTACTTCTTTAATTTGATTACAATCTTGAAAGAAGAGCAGCTTAGTTTAGAGAAGAACCATTTATTTCTTCTTTACGACAAGAATGGCAGGTATCGAACAATGCTTCATCCATCTCTTTCCGGTGGCTCTGAGTATTGATTTCGAGAGCTGGAAACATGATGAGTAGTCTGCCAGATATGCGCAATAAGATTGAGTATTTGGTCATTGTTCCACAGTTATAAGCGACTTAAGTGCTCCTCTTTCGATTTATTTTTTTGTTATTACTTTTATAACATACATTATTTTCATATTAACCATCGATAAAGAAATACACGATAATATTTACATCTTATTAAAACAGGGTTATAACAATATTACTTGAAAAATAAACTGTGAAGAAATATTATATTTTTAATTTTATTCCCGGTTCTATATTTTTAATTATCAAATTTCAGTGTTCAAATTTCAAATTTCAAGTCAGAAATAGAACTAAATAATTTGTTAGTATCTACAGTAATTGATAATTACATTTTTGCATCATTGAGAATTAATATTGTGATTAAGGAGCCCAAAAAATTTGAAACTATAAGGTTCAGGCTTCTTTGCTCATTCCGAACCTTTTCATTTTATTTTTTTAATATTAATTTTCACAGCCAATTCAATTTATGCTGAGAACACAAAATGACACATGTAAAGAACGAATTTCACCAAATTTTCTATTTTTCTTGGTAAAAGGATGTTTAATTTATATTAAAATTTAACTCGAACTTTCGGTAACTTCTTGGTTTTCGGCCTAAATGATTAACTTTTCAGTTGAATGAGTGATTAACCATTTCGGTAATCGCTTTTTTCATCAGTTCATTCCACTTATATTGGATTAAATTGAAACAAGAATTAAGTCTTTGGGGCAAACTATTACTCTCCGTGCAATTTCAGGACGAAAAATTTAAAAAAAAAACTTGAAAAATATATGAAGAACCGATGGATTAATTTTTTTTCTTATTAAACTTTGGTTAGTGCATAAGTATCCTTTATCCGGGTTCTTCTTACCAATTACTACGTAAGTTCCCCTTGGCTGGCATATTTCAATAATTCCAACCACCTTAATTTTTCCAAATTAAGACAATAAAACATCATACGATAAAAAACGTTTGAGATAGAGAAAAAAGTTAGAATCAACAAAAGCTCAACCTGAGAGAAATCGAGTTAGCTAGGTTTCGGGTTTTGCAAAATCCAAATGGCCACAGCTGAGAAAATTTGCATCTTAGTAGTGAATGAGGACATCCCGTGCTCCACCTTGGTGACACAAATGCTACAAAGTTGTACTTATGAAGGTACTTTGCGTGTATCCATTCGCAAAATCTCTTCTTATCAAAATAAATCATACATAGATTCTGTTCGTAAATCCATTATTTATCGTTCGTTTAGATATATACCAATTTATTTCTTTCGTATTTTTGTGTGTGTATGTGTGTGTATTAATTATTAATATTTGTTGTTGTTGTGGGGGTCAAGAAGTCATGTACATACCCAAATTCATGAAAAATGACCTCCCTTTTACTTACTGCATTTTTATTTATTCTTTTTTAGTGTTGATGAATGCTGGGAGGCAACTGGAAGCTCTAAGCATTATCTGTGCGAACAAAGATTCTATCAAAGCGGTCATAACGAATGCTCAAAAGAGTTGAGGGAATTTGGGCACGTGACGTGCTTCATTGTATTCAAAACACGCTCAATTTGCCCATTTCTTGTAAGTTTGGCCTTTCTCCTTCATTTAATTGACGTGGTTATTTTTCGTTGTAGCTTTTGTTTTCATGCACTATGTCTATATTGGTTTATGATTTGTGGGTTTTTGGATGTAGTGAATGAGGTACATTGGTAAATTATTGACTCGTATATCAAGCATATACACTAATTTAATTGTTACATTTTATTTTGATTTTGCATATCTAAATTAAAAAGGATTTGATTTGCTGTTCGTTAATTTCTCTGTGGGGTGGGGGTGAAGTGAGTAAAGGTTAATTATTACTTTTTTTGCTACTCCATATTTAGGCACAATGGTTCAAATGCAACTGTATCACCCGCAGCTTGGTAGAAATGCCTCTTGCTTTGCGTAGTTTGATTCTAATTAGCAATTATTTGAACTATTTTACTCCCTCCGGTCCCTAATATAAGACATTTTGATTTGTTTTAAGTTTTACCGAGTACGCATTTTTAATTGATGAAAAACCTTAAAGATATATTTTTACATTCGTTGTATTCTCTTGATTGTTATGAAATGTTTTTAAGATTTTTTTTGTTGATTAAGAATGCGTACTAGATTAAACCTGGGACAAATCAAAATGCCTTATATTATGGACAAAAAGGAGTATTGATTACTGGGTTGTATTGGTTTTTATCTTTGCAAATGATGATGTTCGTGATATATGATGGAAAAATCCTGATGCAGAAGAAAGGCTGATTAATGAGTCAGACTATTTGTTTTATTCTCAGCATTGAGAGCCATCTGATAACGGAAGATGATGCTTGTTCATGTCCTACACTGTTTTTGCGAGACGTGGGCATAAATAAAAGTATAATTAAGTTATTGTTTTTTTAAGACCGCTATCAGTGCCCTAGAAGTATCTAAACTATTAAAACGGAAGTGAAACCTACTAGGACACTGAGTATTACTTTTCTTAGTAGGTTCTATCTTATTATTATGGTCTAAAATTCTCGATACCTCTTTTCTTTAAAAAAAGGAAAAAGAAGAAAGAGTCGGGCTTTCTTTGTTTTTTTCCTCCATAAAATTATATATCAAGAAACAGTTATTGTTTGGGTTTGCTTTGCTAGATTATGGGTTTGCAGTCTCCACATATATCCAATTGTGACCAATATGAACTTCATTCATGAAGGTTTTGATATTGTAGTTTGTATTGTTGCTTTTAAGAAAGATTAACTTTTCTTGTAAAGTGTTAACATTGTTGTTTTATATATTAGATATCCTTTTAATCACACAGTTATGACTTGTGCATATATATTTGTTAGATGGCGTTTACGTGTTTGTATTATATTTCTTCCGGTCCTTATTTAAAACCCTAACTACATTTTTATATTCATTGTGATCATTTAATTATTAAAAAATATTTTTAAAAGTTTTTTTTCTTCAGTCAAGAAATATTATTAAAGAACAATAATTAGTAGTAGAACATAATAAATGTGAATATGTAGTTCTAAGAGTTTTTTCTTCAATAAAAAACACATACTAGGTGAAATTAGGATAAATCAAAATATTTTATCATAAGGACTAGAGGGAATATTACTCTTACATGAAAGTGAAACGATAATAATAATAATATAATTCTTTTTGTAATAAAAAACCATTTGTGATGCTTTAAGAGGATATGTTCACACATATTTGCATGTAAGATAGTTACGAGGTTAATGATACATGTTATACAGGAGAGTGTTACAAATTACAGTATTATGTAAGAATGTATAAGTGCTGGTGATACTGAAACTTACAACTCAAAGATAACATGAAAAATTTGCACAGTCTCTTAATTTGGTATAGAATATGAATAGTGTCCTCACGAATTGAATTTTACCTCACAAATTTGGTTAATTATTCGAAGAATCACCGTGGAAAATCACGACATTTTATGTGTTCTTGTTAGTAGATTCTCTTGATTGGATAAATATTGCACAATTGAGAGGAGTTCAAGTTATCAAGTGAAAAATTTGTTAGTATTTTTTTAAAAATAAAAATTATATTATGTTACCTTACTGAAAATTTTCCACCAACGATTATTATTCGTTGTTTTAATTTTCGAGAATTAGTCCGAAGGGGGCCAAGAGTCTAATTTGAAAATTGAGGGGCATAATAGACACATATAAAATATGATTCTCTTTAGTAATGCAAAAGTTATCCACAGAAGGACACGTAATTATACTAACCAAACATGAATAGCTTGAAATTTATTGCGCGAAAATGGCACTGAAGATGCCGAGTAGGTGTACCCCTCCCGACTAAATATATAAGGTTTAAAATTTTTATTATTTTCTTATTGTGCAAAGAAGGCGCATATAATGACATCTGATCACATTTAGCCGTGAAATTCTATGAAAAATATCTTTCTCTCAATTTTTTTTTTCGGTAATAAGGTTTTTTTTTTTTAATTTTTTTTTTATAGATAGTCATGCTTATTTTTAGGCGAAGTACATTTTACCTTCCCGAGTTTTGGCTCAATGTATCATAAACTTTTTGAGTGCATTAATATAAAAAAAATATTATTGAGTATTTTTAATTTAATTTATGAAACATTTTTAAAAAAATTTAAATTAAAAATTTTTTAAATATAGATTGAAGTTATTTTTTTATTGTTTTCACAAAATTGATGATGATGTTAGCATATTATGGAGTATATAGTAGTATTACAAAAAATCGGAGAAATTTATGATAACTTGAAGGGTTAAATGTAGTTCACTTTTTATTTTTTAATTTCCTTGCAATATTCTTTTTATAAATCATATAAAAGGTAAAATCTAGTCATCAGGTTAAATTCAAATCGATTTGGGTATATAAAAAAAATGAAGGTTCACAAAGTCATAGCTACTCGAGTGGTATTCTTTTATTTTTAATTGAGTAATGATAGGGATAGTTACAATTTATAGTAGAATGAGATAATGAGTTATGAAAAGACAATACACTATCCCCACTGAATATGTGTATTTATTAACTAAGAGTAAAAAATATAATTTTATGAGAAAAATAAAATTTCAACGGGAAAGTGACAAAAAAAAATGGGAGATCATTTCTATTTTTAAATTTACCTTTTAATTTATATAACATCCAGTGTCATCATATTAACAACCGATAAAAGAAATGCACAATAATACTAATTATATATAATGCACAATAATACTAATTATATATTTTTTGAAACAAAAATTTTAATGATAATGCTTGGCCACCTATGAATAAACAATGCTATTTGAACAACCAAATATTTATTTTCTTTATGTATTTCATTCCCGGTTTTCTTTTTTAATTATCCTTTTAAATTTTCAAGACAGAAATGGAACTTATTTAATTGTTAATTATTTTCTTCCATCATTGTGCATTTTGTGACAAGTGACTAAAAATTTGAATAGTCTGGTTAGATAAGCCTGGCCCTTTCCAAGCTTTTCAAAACTTTTCTATCAATTTGGTTGCTCAATTTTTGTCGAGAGGACAAAAAACACCAATTTAAAGAAGGAAATTTTACCACCAAATGATACTATCTATTTCTCTTTCTAGGGGATGTTTTATGTTAAATAAACGCGAATTACTTTTTTTGGTCGACCTAACTTTAATTCGGCCCCGAGTTCGCGCAATTTGCATTCCCGTTTTTTCAATTCAAAGAACCGATTTAACTAGAAATTTAGTTATGTCTCTCAGATACATAGCATATATAAAGTATATGATTATATTGAACCGATGCTTACATTGAGTACACAAAAAGGTCTGTTCCGAATCTGAGTTGAACTAAATGAATAAACGATACATTTCACTTCTAATGATTACATTTGATTCGAATTGTTGATAAATTCTTTTGTTGACGGCCGAAACGATTAACATGTCAACTGAATATTATTGGTTAATCATTCAGTAAATCACTCTCCACATCTTGTGTATTGGATTATTTTGTAACCACAACCAAAATTTAGGGGCATAAGTTTATTTTTCGTGCAATTTCCATGCAAACAATAATTTTACGTAAGAACAAGAAGGACTAATAAATTAAATTGTAATTCACATTTGGTACGTGAATAAAAAAAAAGTCTTTACTTGGCTACTTACCCAACGTACGTCCCCCCTGGTATTTCAATTAATCCGACAACCTCAATTTCTCCAAATTGAGACACAAAAACACAGGATTAAAAAGTTTGAGAGAAAGATTTAAGAATATATAGCTCAAGCTGAGAGCCTGAGAGGAAGAGTTAGATTTCGGGGTTGGAAAATCCAAATGGCTACACCTGAAGGAATTTGCATCCTAGTAGTCAATGAGGATATCTTGTGCTCGACTTTGGTGGCACAAATGCTACAAAGTTGCACTTATGAAGGTAACGTACCCTATATATTCATTCACAAAATCTTAATTCCTCCATCAAATATTGTTTATCAAAATCAATCACACATAAATTATGTTCATAAATCGATTATTTATTCATTTCATTCTGATTGGTGCGAATTTATTTATTCCTTTTGTTTTTGTAAGTCATTATTTGTTGGTGTTGTTCGGGTCTAGAGGTCATGTACGTGCCCAAAATTCATTAGAAAAGACCACCAATTTTATTTACTATATATTCTCATTGTTTTTTCTCCCCCAGTGTTGATGACTGCTGGGCGACCACTGGAAGCTTTAAGCCTCATCTGTGGAAAGAAGGATTCAATCAAGGTGGTGATATCAAACGTTCACAGAGTACAGAGTATTTGGGCGAGTGACGTGCTCCATTGTATCAAGGACACACTCAATGTCCCCATTTCTTGTAAGTTTGGCCTTTTAATTTATTTTATTATGGTTAAGTTTTGGTTATAGTGAATGAAGCATTTGTTACTTCATTCATATCAAATTTATACACTTATTGATTCTAGTATGATTTTGCATGTATCTAAAATATATTTGATTTGCTGTTAATTGTTACTCTGTGGGGGTGGATTGAAGTGAAGTGAAAGGTTGATTATTTAACCGTACCAAGAAATTTAAGGTTTTTTTTTTGTGGTTAATGGTTTGACATGTGTTTTTAATCTTCATTTTGCAGTTATATCACCAGATGACAACAAGCTTGAGTTGAAAGATTACACCTTTGGAGCATATCTTCTAAAGTCAATCAACAATGACATTACTAATGTTTTGAGTTCAGCTGTACTCGAAAACGAGCCAGAAGTAATGAAGGTCGTCGGGTGTCTTTCCCAACCGCCTTCATCCCCACCACGACAACTTGTTTCTGCTGAAGGAATTACCGCTCCACTAAATAGCGGTAACGAAATTTTTAATTGCACAATTACTGCTCCATCACTGCCGGCAGGCGACCATACTATCACTAGTATGGAAATTACTGCTTCAACATCGGGGAACCAAACCACTAGTGAGGCAATTACTGCTCCATTGCCTCCAAACAAGGAAACTACTGCACCACCAACAACCAACCAAGTGGATGGTAGGGAAATTACCGATTCATCGTCGCAAGCTAAGGAGACTACTACACAACCTAGCAAGAAAACTACTAATCGGAAACCTCGCGGTCGGCCGCCAACTAATCCAAGTACTAGTAGTCAGAAAATCACCGCTCCGTCAAGTAATGACCAAACAGAAATTATTGCACCACCACCACCTACTAGCCAAACTACTAGTAGGGAAATTACCGCGCCATCATCCTCTCACCAGATCCCTGAAAATGATGAAGGAAAACCGAAGGCGACAACAAAGCGAAGAAAAGAGAAAGCTCGGAAGAGGAATAGTGGCGATGGTGATGGAAAGCATGTGGAGAAGAAACCTAGGGTCATTTGGACTGATGAACTGCATGAGAAATTTTTGACTGCTATGGATAGCATACTCCCTACCTATAGTAAGACAAATTTCACTTTTTTTACTGAGATAATTTCTAAGTTATAATCATTGGTGAATATTTATCATTCTCTTTTCTTTTTACTAACTTGATTACTATTGTTTGCTTTTTTGTCTTTGTGACTTCAGAAGCGGTACCAAAGAAAATATGTGAATATATGAACGTTCCGGGATTGACAAGGGAAAATGTTGCCAGCCACTTACAGGCGAGTCCTCTTAGTTTGCATTAATTATGTTTATGTATGATAAGTTCTTAAATTTTGTTTGATCTTTCTTTTCGTTATAAGAAACTTTTTTTTTAATCATTATTTTTTTGGAAAAAAAAAGCCCCATGCATGCACAAAGATTGATTATGAGTCGTGAGAATAAGTAATAAATAATAATTTAGTTTCTTTAAATAAAGAATTTTTGCATTTCTGACTAAAACGTCGCAAGAGTAAGCAGAAATCATTTACTCATCAGAGTTTCTATATATTCTATAAAAACGCGTCATGAGAATGAATGTGAATGATATAGTTACTCATCTAAAAAAGAGTACTTTTCATACTTTTGATGAAACACATTGTGAAAGTGCGAATAAAGTTATTTATAAAAATTTTTATGTTTTCTGATTAAAGAGTAAACAAAGTGTTCAATAAAAAGTTTCAAATGTTTATCCAATTCCCTTTATGGGATTTTATCAAACGACCATTATTATTCTTTTATCAAAAAATGTCAATTCAAAGTATTTCTTATTTAGAAATAAGTGACGATACTTCATCCTTTATTTTTCAGTTTTCGGTTCAAGTACGAAATCTTTTTTTTTTTTTTTTGGGTAATCAGGTCAAACGAAATCTTGAAAAAAAGCTACTTTTTGTCCTCTCGTTGTCTGTTGAAGTACTTGTTTTGTCATGTAGCAGTGCATACAAATATAAGGACCCATAAGTATCGATTTTAAACTACAAGGGACTAAATGTGACATTTATTCAAACAGAAATGACCCCAAGAAAAAGATGCTATGTTTTCTTTCTGTAAGTACCATTATTTTCTATAGAGTATAAGTTTATGTGTCACACAATATGAATGCAAAAACTTTTGATAATGTATATGGTTTAGGACATAAATACGTACACATTCTGAGAATATATGAACATTTAATGTATGATGTGTTTATGATTTGCACATAGCTAGCTAGCTATTTTACTACGTATGGATAAAGAATGAAGAGACTGTTTTCATCAACCATAAGCAAAAAATTTAGATAATCAAGAGTTTGAAGATAATGGTAATAAATTAGAGATGGAAGCATTAAGCACGATACTTCCTAATCAGGATGAATCACAAAAGAGAAAAGATAAATAATAACCGAAGCAAGATAATACCAATTTCATATGCATGAAATTTCTTCAATTTTGTAGCAATGTATAACTACCCCCCTTGCTTTAAATTATCTTAATTCAGGTGTTTGTGTTTCTGAACTGTTATTTCAATTGTTCATTTTCAGAAGTACCGTCTTTTCATGAAAAAAAATCAAAGGGCAAGAGAAGCAGCTGTAGCTGCTGCCAACAATGAAGGCTCAAATCCAGAAAACCAACAACAAGTTGGACAACAATTACAACTGGCAAATTTACCATATACATTTGGAATGTCACAACTTCTGCATCGCCCTTTAGGCCTCAATTCTGCAACCGGCTTGAGCAGTAGCAGCAGCAGCAGCAGCCGCCGGGGTTACTGGAATTCGAGACTATCGGACAGACAGCCGAGCTGGTTTCAGAGCAGTAGCTGTTCGCCGTTTTCAGCTTCACTGAGACATGGGCATAGTAGCCTCAGTACCTTTAATCCGATGATGAGGAGGTCAGTTGGCGCTTGTTTGGGGCTCAGATTGACAGATGATGGAAGAAGCTTAGAATTTGGATTTCCAGATGCTCCACATAGGATTGGAATAGGAAATGGATTACCATCATCACCCAACCAGAAGTTTGAAAGTGAGGAGAATCAAAGTCCTAATCATCACATTCATCCTTCGACATCTGCTACAGTTCAGCCAGATGATCATTCATCTCAGAGTCACAATGCAGATGATGCTGACCACATTTCTAATCAACCGCTGGATCATTCAGTATCTACCATTCATGTGCCACCAAGTATGATTCCTCCAGGGCGGCCATTGAATTCATCTCAGGATCACAATCCAGATAGCCAGAACTCATTCATCTCAAGATCTCTCCAGGATATGATGCTAGTGGATCATTCAACATCCCCATTTCGAGAGCCACGAAGAGCTATTTCTCAGCTGTCTAATAATGCATCTCATAATCCCATTGCAGACAACAATAACTTGGTGTTCAATCAGCCCATGTCCGCATATGCGACATCCTTTCAAGACACAATGCTACTCGATCGGTTAATATCTACCATTCAAGCGCCACCAAGTTCCATTCCCCTGCAGCCGGATAGTTATTACCAGGATCACAATGTGAACAGCAATATTTTCTTGACCATGCTTCCATTCGCAATATCCCAACAGAATACAATGCATGTGGGTCATTTTGCAACAATGCAGCAACAGAATCCAAACCCTGTTGGAAATGAGGAAGAACTTCATCATGGACTACTCTCCAGATTAGGGAATTACATCTTACCTCCTCTGCAACAACCATTTGCATCCCAATACGAAATGGGGATTCCATTCTCATTGATAATGTCTGTTCAGAATACACAGTTGCCAATCCCTGGAATGCAACAACCAGCTTCATTTGGATTCAATCCTCCAATATATGGTGATTCTACAGAAGTTCACACTATGCCTATGAATAACATTCTTGATGGCCAGGCACAGATCACAATGCCACCTTCCTCAGGGGATAACAGTATGGTAGGGTATCATTCTGGATTGCTGTTTTCAGCATTGGCTTCTGAACAACAAGAAACCATGGTAACTTCTGCTGGGAGTTCAGTGCAAGGTGCTTCATTCCAAGAACTGCTTGTTTCAGGTTAGAATAATCAGCACCAAACACTAATCTTTAGTACATTTAGTAATTGAATGTGGCCGATCATTATTCATTTGTCTTGTATTAGTTTCTTCAGCATTGCCTTCTGCTGAACAGCAAAGCATGACAAACTTTGCCGAAAATTTAGGACAGGGTGCTTCATTCCAAGGATTACTTGCTTCAGGTTAGAAGAATTTAAATCAGGAACTAATCTAAACTACTTCGATTATTAATGTGCCTGATCTTTATTCTGCATTGCTTTCATTCAGCGTTGCCTAATGCTGAACAAGAAACCTTGGTGAATTCAGCTGGAAATCCAAGCAGTGGGGCCTCAATTCAGGAAACACTTGAATCAGGTTAGAACAATATGCATCAAGAATCAATCTTGACTTTAGTGAATACATTGGCTAGTGATTGATTGTGCAGCATTGCTTTCTTCAAGTTAATAGATTATGGTGCCGCTTTCAGGAAATTCAGGAGAGAGTGGTTCAATTCAGGCAACTTCACCGTCGCCTCAAAGAATTCTGCTTCAAGAAGTACCATCAGCTCCAGAAGAACTTCATAGCTCCTGGATGGATGAAAACTATCCATTTCTGACTGAGACAGGAAGCCCACCTCGCTTGGATGATGCATTCTTCAATCAGAATAGATAATCATTCTTATTCAAACAAATTATTTCAACTCCACAGAGATCTTGTTATGTGATATCTTTTCTCTTTTGGTCTAGGAGAAATACTCCCGAACTTAAATATTGTGTTGTGATCTTGCTGTTTTTTGTCTTGATGTTTTGTGGAGATACTTTTGTCTTATGGTTTATGAATTAAGAAAAACTATCTAATTTTTTTGGCTTCTTCATATTTGGGATTAAAAAGGGGGGTGGGGAGGGGCATTTCAATTGATAGCTTTGTACAAATCTTATCTCTTGGACTTCAAATGCAATTTATCATTTTCTTCTTTAATCCAGATAAAAATCTAGTCTTTGAAAGTTTCCTTGGAATTTTGGCTGGTAATTCCTGCAAAAATTCCCCTGTTCAAATAACCAACCAAAACCCAGAACTGATATTGTAATCATAAATTGAATCAATGCCTTCTCTATCCCTTCACTCTCTCCAGCCATTTTTACCAACTCCAAGAGCTAAATTGGCAATCCCATTACGAAATGCAGTAGCTTCAGCATCACCTACTAACCCAACAATCAAAACCCAGAAGAAGAAGAAGAAGCAAGATGATGATTACCATGCGACCCTTAAAGCCCTCAACTCCAAAGGCCGATTCCCCCGCAAATCCCTTGGTCAAGTAAGCTGCAAGACTTTCTATTTTAATCTGAGATTGGTTGAGGCATTTTATCAAATAGTATGAGGGTGAGTTTTATGGTTGGGAATTCTGTGTAAATTGCAGCACTATATGTTGAATGAGACTATAAATGAGGAATTAGTGGCTGCGGCTGGCGTGGAAGAGGGAGATGTGGTGCTTGAAATCGGTCCTGGGACCGGTTCTCTTACCAATGTTCTTGTCAATGCTGGAGCAACTGTTCTTGCCATTGAGAAGGTCCTTTGTGCTTTTAATTATCATTCTTTTTTTCTCTAAAGAAATATTAGTGCATGTGTTTGCCAAATATTATTTATTGTAACGTCTCATATTGAGCTTCCTCTAGTTGGTTTTGATACTTGAATCCGTCCATTCAATGTCTTAAAATCAGGACTTGTGGATTAGGCTAAATCAATCTGATAGTTCAAGAAGGGGATGAAATGTTCAGTGTAATGCTTTTGAGCTTTTTTTTTTTTTTTTTTTTCTGAAGAGTCAATAAGAAGGCATACAGCTAGACAGAGGTTGACTGTGAAACTGTGGTTTAATATTAGAGTGTTATGTGGTATGTTAAGTTGTAGTGAAGTCTGTAAAAGTGAAATCGAGGAGATTTGTCAATTATCCAACCGATTTCCAAATGGCAAAATAGTCTGTATTGATGCATTTCAAACATAAGCAGAAAAGGTAATCAAGAGACATGTATAAACAGAATCGGAGTTTCCAGTGGGGATAGTTTATTCCTTCACTGTATATTTGAGCTTGATACTTTGCTTGCATTCTTTCTTTTCCTTAGGACCCTTATATGGCAGCCATTGTTGAGGAGCGCTTTGCTGGGACCAATCTGGTGAAGGTGATAATCTTCCCACTTATTTGTCAAGAACTGTAGTTACTCTTTCAAAGACAGTGGCATCATAAAGGTGCCTGCCGTAAACATGTACATTCTCTATGAGGGAGAAAGGCAGCAGCTTTCTCTTTTTCTCGGTCTTTTCTTAATATAAACTTGATTCCATCCAGTCATACACTACCCCTTATGTAAATGGATTCTTTAATGTTAAATCCATAAACCTTCCATCCAGTTATACACTACCCCTTATGTAAATGGATTCTTTAATGTTAAATCCATAAACCTTCAAATCATGTAATAAGTTGTCCAGCAACTGAAAGCATGATGCTTCTTGTTGAAACCTGCAGGTTCTGCAGGAAGATTTCACGAGATGTCATATACATGCCCACATGTCATCAATTTTGCAAGATAGAAGTAATGAGGAGACAAAATTTCGACATGCAAAGGTTAGAATATATATCATCGCCATTTTTCTCATTTGTATCTTGATTGGTGAGCTTTTTCTCCAATGCTGCTCTGGTTCATATCTAATAAGACATAAAAGTCAGAGTTCTAGATTTGGGGCGATAAGTGTTTTGTCTGGATACATTGACTGTGCTAGGGTCTGTTATTCCATTTTTTTTTATGAGGATCTTTACCTGATTGATTTAACGGTTTACAAAGTGCTTGAATTTTTGAATTAAGTTTGGGGTTCAGTTTGAACATTTGAGTACAATTATGAACCAACAATCGCCTCAACAGCCTAGATATTCATCTAAAGCAGTTGTCTATCAGATGTGAGATTTAAGAGCTTCTAGACAATGGACTACAGTTCCATTTAGCACTTTGCTAAGTAATGGAAAAATTTTGTTTTCATATAACCTATCCTTAATATCTTTAAGCAACGCGGATTGCTCATCTGATCTTAGGTTGCTAACTTCTGTTTACAAGAAAGCAAGGTTCCCAAATGCATAATAAATTGCATATTTTGAACTGGTGTTTTGGCTCGACAAGCAGGATCGATGCTGGATCCCGTTTCTGCTTATCTCAGATGTCATTGTTATCCTAATTCTGTGGACGTCTTTCTTAATCGATGGTTTGTTCAAGATTCCACAGTTTCATTTCTAGGAATTGCTCCCCCTAGTATAGCTGAAAGATACTTGCCACTGTTTTCTCTTTATACAACTTAAGTGGCATATTCTTGTGGTTGTGGAATTATTCTTTGGTTGAAGAGTTTGCTTTGACATACCTTCATCACTTAATAACAGGTAGTTGCCAACATACCCTTCAATATAAGTACAGATGTGGTAAAACAACTCCTTCCAATGGGTGACATTTTCTCGGAAGTTGTTCTCCTACTCCAGGTTCTTTTTATGACTTTGATCCTTCATCTTCACTATGCGAATTCCAGTGTTTAATCATTCACAAACGACCATCTTGGTAAAAATAATATTGCTTTTAGTCAAAACTGGGATTGCAATTGCAATAGAACCTTTTACAATTCAGCATAACATCATTGAGCATGTGCATCTTAATGTTCTTTGTCTGAAAAATTTTTCTAGATTCTAAAGCCTTCATTATCTAAAACTGTGATGCTGAGTCAACAATATCCAAATATCTCATTATATTACAGGTACCTTCTTCAAAAAAAAAAAAAAAAAAAAAAACTCATCATATTTTTCTGATGAACATTTGCGCTTGTTCTCAGCTGCTATATTTTCTGTCAGTTTAGAATGGATAGATGTTCATAACAAAGTAGATATTAAGTGGTATAGTTAAGGACTGCATGGTATCTCCGTGAACAGAGCTGCTGAACATAGTACTGTAAATTCTTTCATAATTTGGGGACTAAATCTATTCCATACTCACCAGGATGAAACAGCACAGCGCTTGGCGGATCCTGCGTTGAGGTCATCAGAATATCGGCCTATAAATATTTTTGTCAGATTTTATTCAGGTAATGCATAAGCAAAATAGGCAAAGCCAAGAAAGATCTGTGGTTTCTTTTAAATGTGACTGATACAGTCCTGGAGTTTCAAACTTCATTAGCCATTGCTTAGACTACGGTCCCATGTGCATATCACCTCCTCCCCCCCCCCCCCTTTTCCGCGTTTGAAAGAGCCATTCCTGTGCTCTGATGGGCTTTCTTTTCGCCTTTTGGCTGTCTATTATAATTATATATTTCCTTTTTTTTTTCTTTGCATTTACCAGATCCCATGTATAAATTGAAGGTTCCAAGGGAAAATTTCTTTCCACAACCAAAGGCAAGTGATTGCTTCTTCCGTCTAAAGCTTACAATTTCACATGTATAGTCATATAGATCTCAATCGTGTCTAAGATTTTCCATTTTGGTGTATGCTGATTGATATTTTAAGACACGGCTTTTTTGTTAGATAAATATAATTCAATTGTTTTTCACTTGTGACTGTTGCTGATACTACAATGGTAATGCTTCTCTCTTCAGGTGGATGCAGCAGTTGTTGCCTTTCGGCTGAAGCAAGCTGTAGACTACCCACAAGTTTCATCCACAAAAAGCTTCTTTTCCATGGTTTTCTCATTACTTGTTCTGAGTTTCCTTGATATATTTGTCTTCTTTGTCTCCCGCTATACCTTCCTTTTCTTATAGTGAAATATTAAACGAGCATTACTTTGTATATCTAGCTGCAAATTTTTGAGCAAACCTAGGCTCCTTTTTCTTCTCCTCGATTTCTGTTTCCTTTGTTTGTTCAGATCCTGCTCTCACATTAATCCTCCCTAGATTCAAGAATTTGTTTCCATGATATTTTGACCTTAGTGGAAGCAGTTTCTTTTTAACTTCTGGTTTCAAGACACTCTTTTCATCCGTTCATGAAGTCCCGATTTCTGACCTTGTGTTTCGGAAGTGATTGTCTTCTGGCTAATGTATCTATATCATAATGATTTAGGTAAATTGCGCATTCAATGAAAAGCGGAAAATGCTACGGAAATCACTGCAGCATTTTTGTCCCTCCACTGAGATAGAAGCAGCTCTCAGCGAAGTTGGTTTTCCTGCTACTGTAGGTTTTGAGTTCTTATTTGATAAAAATCTCCACACCTTCAGCTTTTATTCAATACTATAAACCTCACATTCTGTTCTCACATGCAGTCGAGACCAGAAGAGCTTGCTTTGGAAGATTTTGTAAGGTTGCACAACCTGATATTCGAAGTTTAGCTTGTCAGAGCTACTCCCAACAGAAAAAATCTTCCCTGATGTTCCAACATGCTCGTACATGGCATATTACGAGTTCTAAATAGGAAAAGTTGGGACAAACTTCAGCGTGGCCAAAATGGTGGTATCGAGAACAGCCTGCTGGTGTATACATCTGCAAATAACCATTGACTTGAGTTGATTTTGACATCATTTTCTAAGGTCGAACAAGAAAATCAGCCCCGAAGTTAACCTTCCTGAGGAGCCAAGACTAATGAAGGAAGAAATCCACTTTGATAAATCATGCTTGGTGGTCAGCAACCATTTTTTATGCATAGTTGTTGTACATAATGCAATCTAGTATACAGTCAATTGTAATACATTTTCTTCCAGCACCAAATTGATATTGATATATGTTAGCTTGGATGCTGATTGTCCAGAGTAAATTTGCAATGTGAATTTCTCATCTTTCAGTCCAAAATTGTGACTTTTACAACTCCCCTGGGTTCAAATAGGTAAAGGGGGAAGAACAATGAGAAACTACTACAACAAACTGATAAAAAATCAGTTAATTTGGAAGCCAATTTACAGAGATACATTTGCAAAGGAATCTGTTATTCATTGCAAAATTTCTTCAGCCATGAAACTGATAGATTAGATCCAGGGACCTTAATTTATTCCCTTCAGGATCAAACTCTTCCGTCGAATAACCGCCGACTCTAGCAGCCACCTCATTGGCGTAGCTCCGCCGCTGCTCCGCCACCACAGACGGAGACAATGACCTTTTGGGTCTCTTATTCTGGATATAGCAATCCCTCATCCTCTCCTCAACTCCATCAATTCCGGCCGCCGCCGCAACAGCCGAACTAGCGTCCTTTGAGTTATACTCAACATCATCATCATCGTCTTCATCACCCATCTGCATTGGTTCCGCGTAATTCCCATCTCCACCGCCACCCACGGCGGAGGAAACGGAGTTCTCCCGCGCCAGCGGAGCTATTAGCGGGGTGTGCAGAAAAGAGGGTTGCAGCTGGAGAGGCAGAGGTGACGGATGATTGGTTAGGAACTGAGATAGGTGGTGATGGGCGGCGTGAAGAGAAGAATAAATTTGAAGGATTTGGGATTGTTCTAAATTGGTGTTGATTGATGCTGGTGGATTGGAGAGCTGTTTAGCCATTAGGGTTGCTTGCTCAAGTGTTGCCATTAGAGCTGCAGCTTCTGCTCCGGCCATTCCTAATTCCCTTCCTCTCTTCACCGGCGCCGGAAATACAATTTTCAGATTCCTCAGAGAAACAGTTACAGAGTGGTTCAGAACGGAAATTCGGATTCTTCTTCTCTACATTAGTACTACTACTTTTACTTTGGCTTTATACTCTGTTTGTCACTCACTTCCCTAATTATGGATTTGGTTAACATAAAACCAAATTTTCATATATATGAGGTTGAAAAGCAATTAATATTTTATAAAAGTATATTTGGAGAATCTGATTTCACTTCTTCCGTTGGTTCAATAACGTCGACTATTTTTCTAGATAGTGAAACTCTTATTTTTGTAGGGCTAGTTTTCTTTGCTCTATAGATTCATCGAAAACTCATATACCAAATGTTGTACTTCACTAATGAAATGGATTGCATAAACAAGATTAGAACTTTGCATTGATGCAATTCTGGTTTGTTTGTGTCGAGAGTAAATGGTGATTTACAGACTGACTTACATCCGGAGAATTTACAGAAGTAGTAAGCATGATATGGGAAATACAATGTAGAGACTGACAAGAGTTCAGTTTTAAACTTTTAACATCCGCAGATAGTCATCTATAATGGACAGAGCAGATGATCGATAACTTGAGCCGAACAAGTTGTAGTGGTTCAGGTAATGATACAGCAGGTACAGGTCTCTCCTTTTTTCAAAACCTGGTTGTTTTGGCATCACCTGGAATAAAGCAACAAAAACCAGATCCCACACCGTCAACATTTAACTCACTGCTAGTTCTTCCAAGAATGTGAATTTTGCTGAAAGAGGGAGTTTGATGTTGATTTTACCTCAAAATAAGCATTATAGAACGATCCTCCAAATCCAGCACACCATGACATTCCGAATTCGGCTTCATTATGTCCATCTACAAGTCACAGAAAGAGTTCATAACTTTCTCCAAGTAATGCTTCTAAATCAGTTTGGCTCAACAATAAATCATTGCAGAAACTCCAACCCAACAAATCATTATTCATATCCTCCAAATGGATTTTAAGATTCTATGAAAATCTGAAAAGGCTTGGTGTAGAGCTCTACCAAAGGATCTGATTTTTACTTAAAGGGAATCCAAATCCTACGAAGCAAGAACTGACTTACAATAACAAGCAGGGTCAAGAATGACCGGTTCACCATTTTTGTCTGATGTGATATTCCCACTCCATAAGTCACCGTGCAACAAGCAAGGCTCTATTGCAACACCCTCAAACAGAGGACCGATATTTTTTGCAAGCCTTTGACCTTCAAGAAAGAGTACATTCAGGTTAATAATAGCTCTCATGTTAAGGGCAATCTCGCTGCATAAAAGAGTAGTGACCTGATGATTTGTTTAAAGACGGGAATGAAGAAAGGTCAAACAAACTCAATTACTCTTTTGCCCTAAGAAGGTTACAGAACGGACAACGTAATGCAAGTTCACACTTGGGGGGGGAACTTAAGAGACGGAAAAAATAAAATAAACAGAGGTAAACAAAGAAATGGGTGTCAATATCAGTTATATTGCTCGTAAATAGTGTAGCGCAGAATGATCGTCCGACCAAAGGATGGAACTGTCCCAGTATATATACACAACTTCATTAGGTTATATTAACAGTATTTCTTCACATGAAATATGAAATCCAACCAATCCTAGTTCAGATGCTACATACATGATAGATAGATAGCTGCTCATATCTAATCCACTAAGAACTTTAGCCTCGTCGCACCGTACAAAGAACCATCTTATTACCATGATGATATATCTGAAGTAAACGGTATCACTCTAAGTACATCAAGGGGATCACAGAGAAGAAAAGTATGACGATCTAATACCTCTTTCATGAATTGTTGAATCACCATACTGCTGTCTTATCAACTTCAGTTGGTAACCAAGTCTATGCTCAGCATAGAACTCTACCCAATCAGAAGTCCAAGTATTTATCTGTGGAGTACTGCATGAAAATGTATAGAGTTGTTAAACTGTAGAGTATTTGTCCAAGCTAGTAGCAGAAAGTGCTTTGTGGAATCTTTACAAAATGTGGAGGCAAAAATGTGAGCATATGTCCAAGTCACATGTATATGCTGACAAATACAAATCAAGACATGTGCAAATGGCATTAGCACCAGTACAAGAACACAACAAATTGGATACCTGCCTATGGTATTATCAACATGAAAACCAAACCCCTTCTCGGACTTGGCTGCTTTATGCATTTCAGCAAGCTTCCTTCCTAATTCAGACTGTAAAGTGGTAACTCACATCTGTTGGTTGAATATTATAACACCGGCAAAAAGCACACTGGCAGAAATCAAAGCGCAATAAAAGAACAAGAAATATTAACTCACTTGATTGCTTCTTGAAGCCCCAAATTCAATAAATTCCATGATGATATATGAGCCTCCGGTTGGTAATGCTCCAAACTGGGTAGCATAAAGATACCAGCTTTGGCATGTCAAAGCTATTACCCAGCACTAAAATAAAGGACATAACAGGTAGAAACAAAGGAAAGGCTAGATGTTCACATCTTCCATACCTTGTATGGCTTAGGTACACGAATTGTGTGAGTTTCATACATAGCATTCAAGCCCAGAACCTCTCCCTCGAACATGGATGGTCCAATGCTCCTGAAACAAGAAGTTTTTCCAAAACGATTTAGCACTGATCAATTACTCACCATGAGCAAGATTTTTCTTAATTAACAACACGCAAGATTCACAAAGAAAACTTAGCAGAAGAATATATAAGGTTGAAAAAAAAATAAATCAACAACCTGGGAGATTAATTATCATCCCTTTGGGATCACCCAAAAAATTGCAGAAGCTAACCTGTTACTTTTGACAAAAAAGGGACCTGCATCTGTGTCATAACGATTAGCATTATTAATGCAACCACCACCAACAGGACTAATTCGTGTAATTTGGGTTGCCTTTCCTTCTGATAAAATCCACTCAGTTATAGGATCATTCCCCAAGCACGCCACTGCCAAATAACCCCACATTTTGGTAAACTATGTCCAAATTAAAAGCAAAAACACAAAACAAAAGTTTCCACCAACTTTATCACTTTGCAAAAAGCATTCGAAAAAAGGATTGAGACCAAAGATCAGAACTTTTATACATTTATCGTGCCTGCTAGCACTAGAGCACACATCATATAGCATTCAAGAGGAAACAACAAACAGGTAAAATTGAGAAAACAGAACGCAGAGCATGACCACCCAATTTGATTGGGAGGATATCGACAAGAAAAATGAGAACTTCATTGGATTGTGATACTTATTAGCTCACTAAAAATTGTAAAATTGATTCTCTAGCCAAAGCAGAGGAAGAAAAGGGGAAACCCCACAGGCTCTAAAGTAAACAATTAGCAGTTTAGAACTTAGAACAAAGCGAAATTCAGCTAGAAAATGAAGTAGAAACAATTGGGATTATCCATGCTTAATTCAGAAATTCATTACTTACTCACAAGAGGTCTCTGGAATCTGGTGAATGGAGAAGATTTTCTAGGAAGAATACCAGTGTCAGCAAAAGAAATGCACGACGAGGACATGAAGCCCACGTGTAACCCGGCAACCGCCATTCCCTCTCTTCCTATTTATCTAGGCAAGAAAGAAAGAAACCAAGACCTGCTGCTGACTCCAGTTTTTTTTTTTTTTTTTTGTGCTACTATTTGTTGCAGTATCGGTTTTTGTTTGTGTTTGTTTTCTTTCCTCTTGTTCCTTGACCCGTTTTCCACTTTAACCGGAGCAGATTTTAATCCAGGGGCACAGATTCTCCTTTTACTTTTTACATGATACTCACTCCTGTCCTTATTATAATTTATAAATCATTTTGATTTCGTCTTGGATTTAACGTAAGATGTTTTTTAATTGGAACAAAATTTTAAAACTATATTTTCAAATTTTTTGTGTTCTCTTAATTATTACGAAATATTTTTAAGATTTTTATTACGAAATCAAAATGTCTTATAATAAGGATCGGATGAAGTATATAAGAATTTTACTAGAAGGTTGATACTGTTTTGAAATTATTGACTAAAAACTGAAAATTCGAACTTAGATAAATAATTTTGAGACGAAGAGAGTAAAAAAGAGTGTAATTTTCATGTGATTACAAAGTACTAATACCCTTTTCAAAACAAAAACAAAAAAAAAAAAAAAAAGAAGCGCAAATTTTAGGTTAGAGGTCGGGTTTGAATCTCAAAAGACAAATTTTCCCCTTCTATGGCATTTGTTTCATACTCATCTGGTGTTAAATTAGGTATAATGTACCTTGAACGTGTACTCTCAATGTGTATTGTGGATTTGTACATCCAATTTCAAATAAGACCATAAATTAACCCTGTTCCTGTTAGGTAAAAGGGGCAGGAGTAGAGAGAGAATTGAAGAGTGGCCTGAGGCCCGGAGCTCCATCCAATAAAGAAAATGAGGAGCATCTTAGAACTACTTCTCATGATATATCTGTCTACTGGTGGAGAACAAAATGTAATACTATCTGGTATCGCTTGATACAAAAATGTGATGATATGATAGTAGTTGTATAAGATTATCTTCCGAGGCTAGAACCCCTCTGGTACTCTTAAAAAGATCGAAAACTCGCAACCTAATTGCTTCTACACTAAAAAAAATATGTACAGACATGATGTATATTCGATTTCCTCCATAATTCAATACGGCTCGAACTCAGATTCCCTTTTTTCGTGGTGTTTGACTACAAAGAATGTATGATTGACCTGCATGAAGTAAAGGATAGTGTAAAGAGAGCAGTATTGCTTCCCTTCTGTCATGACCTTGCTTCGGATGATGCTGCTCCTACAGAAACACTTGGTTGAGTTGGTTCTATATCTATTGTAATAGCATCAGGACGGGATTCAGTAATCCCATGTTCCTCAGACCGCTGATTTGTAGGTAGGAGAAATACTTGGGAATGCTGAGATTGATCAACTGAAACCTCTGGAGTGTCAAAAGATTGTGTTCTCCGCATCACTGGTTGAACATACTTTGTTTCCAAAGATTCTTCAACTGACAGACGGCAGACAGGGCAGGTTGATTGTTTCCGTAGCCATACATCAATGCAAGTCAAATGAAAACTGTGACCACATTTGGGCATTATTCTCAATACTTCTTTGTCCTCGTAGTCGCCTAAGCATATTGTACACCTGCAACGAAAATACTAAAGTCATGAAAGGCCAGAACAATAAGATAAATTTAATCTATCCAATCCCAGTCATCAAGGTCAGAATACCAAGAAAACAATTTATTTATTTAACTGACTACTACAACATTTGGGATACAAGGCAAGAAAAGCCAGCATAAGGAATGGCAAACAAAGTAAAATCCCTAACTTGAAACGTTCGGTGCCTGCACTGCTGCACAACTGATATTCGAAATGGAAGAATTCATTTTTTACCCGTCACGACAGCATCTTCAGACAAGATTAAGTTATTTTGTTTCAGCATACGAATGTTTACACCCCATATAAGTGTGTTTTCTAGTCAATCCCAGAGAGCTAATTGAACTGCGAAGTCCAATGCTTAGCAAGCAGTGAATTCAAGAATTTTTAGCACTTGGTTCCTTTCTAGTGACTGTTGTGATATCACACAATCGAATGCAGTCATTGTTCCAAACAATTATATAAATACAGTAAATTAACACATCAGGGTCCATATGATGAACTTCTATTTTCAACTAATCTAGGGAGATAGGCAGATTCTTGTATTCGTGTGGAAGGAAATGTTCTACCACTTGAGAGAAGAACCAAAATCAGATATCAGAGAATTCATCTTTGACCATCATAATGTAGGAGGTTAAACTCACTGTGTGTCTTCTGCAGAACTGAAAGCCTCTTGGCTAAACTTCATTGTGGGAATTGCAGCAACGACAGTGGGTTCAAGGCCAGTAATTCGATGCTCTGGCTGCCATCGTAGAAGTTCTAAATTATATACTGATTGAGAATACAGTTTGATAGAAATATTCACAAAAAAAAAAAAAAAAACAGTTGCATGATCTGAAAGGCTAAATAAACAAGAAATTTCACATTTTACATCGAGTACCCTGCAACCAAGAATACAGATGCATGTATGGTTGGTTATACAAATTTGGAACCAGAAGATCAATCGTAACAAAGTTAATCCCTTTGGTTCTTTCAGATTCAGCCCTGACCTCTACTAAATAATGAAAAACAGAAAAGATTTTCTTTTGGCCATGGTTTGAACTTTGATAGAGCAAGAAAGATCCAACCAACAGAGAAAGTTTTTTCAAATAACTCCTGCACTTCTCATAGTTTCACAGAACGCACTGCAAAATTCTGATCAGTCTTCTTACATCTACTAGGTAAAGTGGCACATCTAAATTGAAGCCAAATATCATCAAATGAACAATACTACCAATATCAAAGATATTCAACCACCAGCTGGAGAACTGCATAGCGGAGCCCTAAACAAAATGAGACAAATTGTGGTTCGTATTGAGCTCAAAGTATGCTCATGGCATTAACAAAATAAAGACATTGACCAAACTTGGTATCTTCGCCACAACTAAACTGCTAAAGCTTATCAAATCAATCAACAAAAAGAAATTTTGTTTTCAAAAAAAAAAAAATCCCTCTTAGGACCTCATCAGATCAATTCAATACTCAAAAAGCCCTCAACAACAAACCAATGCAAAATCATCAAGATTGATGACAAGTCAAAGACTCCAGAGAAGGTCAAAACATACCAATTCAAAGTCCATTCTGGTACCAATCTCAAACATTTGCCGGGATTCCATCCTGCGTATCCTCCCACATATCAATCGTGTGCACACAAAAACGATGAAAGTGGCACTCATTCCAAACCCAATGATGGTAGTAATCAGATTCATGCCTGAACCAAACATTCTCCAAATTCCTTACTTCTTTGACCCCCCAGTTGCTTAAAAGCAATAAGAGAGATCAGAATGGACGGCCTAACACTAGATTAAGATGCCAAAGGGGCCAAAAAGAAAAAGACAACAAATAATAATTCATTACAACATTTGAACTTGCATTTTAAGGTTTGTACTATACTCAGAGTCCGGATCAGTCATTCCAAACTCGTATACCATTCTACGAATGAGAACCCAAATGAATCCCAACAACCGGAAAGGACATCAACTGAATATCAGTTACCAAAAAAAAAAAGTGTTCTGGAGAAAAGAAGGAAAAAAAAGGGCAAAAAAAAAAAAAAATGGTCAAGATATTTTTTTGAAGTGGTGGGCAACTATGTTGGGGGAAAAAAGAAAAAAGAAGCAATCTTTAAAAATTACTTCCTCAAAAGAAACAAGTTCAAACAACCAAAACAAAAATCTGGATTCCTATCTACCAACATGAGAAGAGATGACAATGAAAAAAAAAAAAAAAGAAAAACCCAAATTAAGATTCACCAAAAGAAGGTAAGTTCCCTCAGAATCTGAGAGGAAAAAGAGAAAAAAAAAAAGGGGAAGAACTTGCTACCCAAATGGAATCCTCATCCCTTTAGGTGGTCTAAAAGTCAAGAACAGGAAGTAGAGGGCCATAAATGGATTGTGTCGATACGAAATAGACAGCCTAAAAGAAAAGACTCTACATTTTTCCTCTCTTTTGTAAATTTCGGCTTTGCTTCCTTGGACTGGCATTCCTCCTTGTGGGCCCATCAAAATATTAGTATTACGTCTATGGAATTTTCCTTTTTATCTCCTCCTTCATGATAATAAAGACGGCTGTGACGCTGTAAAACTGGAGTCGGTCAATGGTTTACCTGCCTGTAATTTGCGGCTTATGAGTCACACCCATTTGGCCGTCAAGTTGTTAGATTTTTAAGTTGCCCTTTGTGTTACTTGCAACATAAAATAATAATTCAAACTTTGACTGCCATTTTTTTTTAAATGACTACGTATATTGATATATTGATATATTTGTATCATATTACAAATAAGAAGATACTAAGTTAATAAAGAGAAAATAACTCTTTCAACTTCACGCGATTGTATTTATATTCTAATTTTGATATTATGTCTTTTGTTACTCACATATTTTTTGGAACTTATCAATTGAAATTGACATAGCTAGTTAGCTTCCACTCAAGACAGTTGAACTAAGTGTAAAATCTAAAAAGTTCTAAGGATTGTGTAATAATGATTTCAAGTGTGTGTGGGAGTCAGTGAAAAGAATGATTGAGCTGAGGTGAGAGAATCTAGATTTGGATTGAGGGTTGGTTTATTACTACTACTACTACCGTAGATATAGGGGGCCTAGGGCTAAGGGCTGTTGTCTGTTGTTTTTGCTGCTGATTTTTTTTTTTTTTTTCCTTTTAGGCAATTTCCTGAAGTGAATGATTTCTAGTTATAGGATCGATTAGGTCCCCCAAAATTGTCCTAATGATTTGGTGCCTTACAATTTGGAGCAAGTTTCCCTGGTGTTGGGCTGTTGGAGGGTCCCTCCCATGTGACAGTGTGATGCTTTTGGAGGTTGCCAAAATTGAATTATGTAATGCGAATTGTAATATCAATATAAACTTCTACATCAACCAACATTCATCAATCATCATGCAAAAAGGTTTCTCCAATATAATTATGAGGAGTTATATATATTTGCAAAGTGAAAAACAAACCTAGTTGTTTTAAGGCGTACTATCAGTGGTTCCTTCTAGACTGAGTGGTGTTGAGTATTTTATTAAACCTCTTTAGATGTTAAGTCGTGATTATAACATGATGTGATAGGTTTTATAGTTTTACTTGTTAGGTTTCTGTACCAAAAGAGATAAATAAAGATTTATTATTTTTTTAAGTAACATATGTCTATCAATTTCTAGGTAAATGCTAAATGTATTAATGACAAAGATTTATTATTTTTTTTAAGTAACATATATTTTTCATGTAAATACACCCGAAAAAAAAGTTTCTGAAAAGAAGAAAATCTCTTAAATGGTGTATCAATTCTCCATCAAAATTAGGAATAAGGCAACATATACACGCAACAGAGAATTTTATAATTTTATCCAAACAGACAATTAACTAAAATAGAAATGTAACAACAAGTCGTGAGGAACATGATGATTTATAATCGAGTCAAGCTGGCTTATGTAATAATGATTGAGTATTTACAATCTGATAAGGACTTTCTCCTTATTGTAACTTTAATATTTTTTCGAAGAGTTGGCATATACTAACTCATTGCTTTTTGTTACCACTTGCATACTGGTGCTTTTTTTTAGGAATTTTGGCACTAGTACTTTACTCCCTCCTGTCCTTAATTTAAGGTATTTTAGTTTTTTCATAAGTTTAATTTAATACGCATTTTTAATTGGCAGAAAAACTTTAAAAATATATTTTCACATTCATTATATTCTCTTGATTGTTATGAAATATTTTTAAGGTTCTTTTTGTCAATTAAAAATGCGTATTAGGTTAAACATAGGAGAAATCAAAATACCTTATATTAAGGACATGAGGGAGTATCATTGAGTAGTTTTAGCCTTTGAAACCAACCCTGAACATCACATGAAATTCTTACAGCGCAGTATTAATTTGAGAAGATTATATTATCAATATAGCATGATTAATTTTGCAAATCCTGTTTACAAGTTGAAATATCTCAATTTCACACTTAGTTGCCGTCCTGGAGCTGTCTACAACCTATACATCATGCATCAGTCAGCGCGGTCATTAGAACATCTGAAATTTAGAGATTGGATAAATGATTTGTGCTCAGATCAATTAGTACTTATTTATAAATTCGTCCCGCGTGCAACTAATTTAAGCTTAATCTCCTCTGAAGAAAAAAAATATATATATATAGTTCCACTGCCTAGTCCTTTCGGTAATACTCTCGACTTCCAACTTTCATGTAGTCTCTTGTCTATGGACTATGGTTGTTATTATAGAACAATTCCACATAGTCCGTTTATTAACTTGCATTGCAACCATAGTTTATGAAATCGGATCATTATACTTCGTTATGGCAAAATTAAGTTAACAATCATATACGAAAAGTAGAGACGAAATGATGGAGTCCATATGTTGAACTTCAACATTCTCTTTAACTGGCGAGACCATTTGATAAGTTTACCATCGGAGTTGCCAGGCTTCTAGTAGTAATAGAAGTCGCAAACATTTGTTTTTAGTAAAAAGATAACGAAATTCAACCGAGTTCATTAATCAATTCAATCAACAATAGCACTATAAACGAACCTAATAGACAAGGCATTAAAAAGAGAGACAAGAGAGCCACACATATCTTGTGATTTAAACCTAATATAGTACCATTAGTGACAAGTTCAGCACTGCCGAGAAGATGGACAAGAAGGCCAGGCATATTCTTTCTAAAGCCTTTCCCACACCATGAATACTCGAGTCTTTCCAACATTGTTGATGTCGGCGGTTTTAGTATCATCATAGGCAGCCACAAAATGTCCAACATTGTATCTAGAGGTATTCCAATACACGATATTCTTAACTACTACAGGAACCAAAGGTCGCAACCAAAAACTCAAGGTGTAAAACATCTCCAATGTATTCCACTCTCCCGTGTTTGAAGAGAAAGTTTGCATAAATAAACAATCGGTGTTCAGAGATGTGTAGCTGCGTGTGGGGCAATGCAATTATAACCTTAAAATCCATAGTGGAACGACAACTATTGAATCTTTCCTCCTCCATTCTGGGTCGTGCCGGGGAAAAGGTGGAGGAGGTTTTGGCAATGGTAGAATCTGTTTGGTGGGAGGATTGCAGACGTCATACTTGCTATCCCGATGATTACCGGAAAGTATGAGACCGTTTTTGGATGCGGCGATGAATTTACCGATCCCAGTCATGAATTTGGTGATATTTATGTCGCGGCCGAGGATACATGTCGGCCATAGCCGGACCAGATCAGGGATCTTATCCGTACGGCGACGAACGGTTACGTTGGATCCTTCAGAGTTGAGAATCCGAGGAAACCAAAACCCAATCGATTCCAATGCTTCATGTAGTTTTGTCGAAAGACGGGGCTTGTGATTGTGCGAAGCCATTGTTTTGAGACCGAGAAATACTTACAGATATACAAAGGATGTACTTCTTTGAGTAGAATCTCGGCTAAAATATCGTCCACCATCATCTCCGGTGGTGGTTGATTGCTCATCATCGTCGGAGAAATTCCGATTAAAGGCGAATTTTGAGCTTCTAACAATGTTCTGCGATTCTTAAGTGGTGGGAAAAACCGGATCGATGATTTGTGGGAGTTGGAATTGGATGACCCTTATTTTTACGGTTTTTTTTAAGTGATTGTTTTGTATATTTTTGTATATATTTATTATCTGTGTTGGTAATTTTATTTTCTATATTAATTTCATAATTATTTAGTTTAATAGTTTCAATACTTATAAATAATACGTATTTTTATATTTACTAATTATTAAGTTAAATTTATTTATAATCGTTTTTATTGATTTGAGACACAGCTGTTCCTACAAACCCGTCCGTATTAAACAAATTCCATCTATAAATGATGCATTTTAGATTGAAACGTGAGAAAACTTGGGACGTACGTATCCTCTTATCCTCACATATCTTTCTTTCCTTTTATTTCTCTAAAACCCTCAACTCGGAAAAATCATTCCAATTTACCGGCGCCGGAAAATTAATCGACCAGAAAAATAAGTTAAGTTATAAAAATATAAAAAAAAAAAAAAAAAGAAAGAAAAACAATGGATCACTACAAGGTGCTGGGAGTGGATGGGAGCGCAAGCAAAGAAGAAATAAAGGAAGCGTTCAGAGGATTAGCCATGGAACTTCATCCGGACCGGCACACCGACTCTCCCAACCACGTCCGAGACAACGCCGCCGGCAGATTCAAGCAAGTCGCGGAATCCTACGAGATTCTAACCGACGATCGGGAAGCGCGCTGATTATGACAATATTGGCCGCAATCGGATCAGCAGCACTTATGATAATAATAATAATTATCATCATCATAATTACGGAAGAAGACGCAGCGACGGCGGCGGCGGCGGAGGTGGTAATTACAGGTTTTCAGTAACTTACGGTCGCCGCCAATTGGTCTGTGCCGGCCTTGTGATAGCTGCTTATTGCTTCCAGTATTGCGTGGATCGGGCAGCAAGTTCACAGCAGAAGAAAACGCAGGAACTCCTCGACAGAATCTCTAAATATAGTGAAAGAGGAGAAGACAAACACCAAAGTGCTTAGTATAAAGTTATTTCGGCAACAACGTTCTCAAGGCAGTTTTGACGGCAAATTATCTAGTATACCCGGGGCACCGTGCCCCCCTCCTATTTTTTGCACGAGTAGTTGTTATTGTATTTTTCATCAATCTTTCTATATTTTACAAGTATAGTCCCTGTCATTTTTTCTCTCTCTTCCAAAAAAAAACATCTCTAATCTTTCAACGAGTATATCTCATAATCCGTAAAGAATTAGAGAACGTGTTATGCATGAAAATTATAGTACTCGTCGAGATCTATTCAACAAGATCCATTTCGAATATTTTTTTTGAGTTTAAAAATGACTAAATTTTGATGGGCAGAATAAGTTGGATAACCAGTATGCACGAGTTGGATAACCAGTATGAACAAAGTGGATAACTAGTTCAAACAATTTGGATAACCATGTAAATCCATTGGATAACCAGCATTAGTGCATTGGATAATCCAATACAAACCAATGATTGGATAAGCAATACAAACGAGTTGGATAACTAACTTAGTTTATTATTTTTTTAAAAAATAATAAAAACAAAAACCAGGTTGGATAAATAATACTAATTAGTTGGATAATCTGTCCATCAGAATTAAGTCATTTTTAAGCCCGAAAAAATGTTCACTGTGGATTTCGTTGGATAGATCTCGACGAGTACTATAAATTTCATATATAATTCGTTCACAAATTCTTCACGAATTAGGAGATGTGCTCGTTGAAAGATTAGAGTTGGATATGCATACAAACCAAATGGATGGATATTCAGTACAAATAAGTTGGATAACCAGTATGAACAGAATGGATATCCAGTTTAAAAAGATGAATAACCAACTTATTTTACATTCATATTATTCTTTTCCTTGTATCTAATGATTCGTAAAGAATTATAACATCAATTATATATGAAATTTATAGTACTCGACGAGATCTATCCGATAAGATCCATGTTGAATATTTTTTTTGAACTTTAAATGCATTTAAATTTTACGAGCAGAAATGAAGAAATGCGTTTTTTGTTTTTCTTTGTAAAATGGTTATCCGTTATGTTCCTACTGATTATCCAACCGGTTTGGACTGATTATCCATTCTATTCGTACTTGTTATCCAATCATATGTTTGACATTCACTCTTAAAAAAAAAAAAAAGATGGATAACCACCTCTATTCTGCCCGTCAGAATTAAGTCATTTTTAAGCCCGAAAAAAAGTTCACTGTGGATTTCGTTGGATAGATCTCGACGAGTACTATAAATTTCATATATAATTCGTTCACAAATTCTTCACGGATTGGGAGATATGCTCGTTGAAAGATTAGAGTTGGATATGCATGAACACAGTGGATATCCAGTACAAACAAGTTGGATAATCAGCATGAACACAGTGGATAACCAGTATTAGCGCATTGGATAATCAATATGAACACATTGGATAACCAGTTCAAACAATTGGATAACCATGTAAATCCATTGGATAACCAGTATTAGCGCATTCGATAATCAACATGAACACAGTGGATATCCAGTTTGAGAAGATGGATAACCAACTAATTTCACATTTATATTGTTGTGTTCCTTGTATCTTTTGATCCGTAAAGAATTATAACACGAATTACATATGAAATTTATAGTGCTCGATGAGATCTATCCGATAAGATCCATGTTGAATATTTTTTTGAACTTTAAATGCATTTAAATTTTACGGGCAGAAATGAAGAAACGTATTTTTTGTTTTTCTTTGAAAAATGGTTATCCGTTGTGTTCATGCTGATTATCCAACCGGTTTGGAGTGATTATCCATTCGGTTCGTACTTGTTATCCAATCATATGTTTGACATTCACTCTTCAAAAAAAAAAAGATGGATAACCACCTCTATTCTGCCCGTCAGAATTAAGTCATTTTTAAGCCCGAAAAAATATTCACTGTGGATTTCGTTGGATAGATCTCGACGAGTACTATAAATTTCATATATAATTCGTTCATAAATTTTTCACGGATTGGGAGATATACTCGTTGAAAGATTAGAGTTGGATATGCATACAAACCAAATGGATGGATATCCAGTACAAACAAGTTGGATAATCAGCATGAACACAGTAGATAACCAGTACAAATAATTTGGATAAGCATGTAAATCCATTGGATAACCAGTATTAGCGCATTGGATAATCAATAATATCCAGTTTAAGAAGATGGATAACCAACTTATTTTGAATTAAGAAGTTGGATAACCAAATGTATAAGCAGTAGAAACAAAATGGATAACCAGTTTAAACTGATTGGATAATCAGCATGAACACAATGGATAACCAATTTAGAACAAGTTGGTTATCCATCTTGTAAAACTGGATATCCACCCTTATTCTGTCCATCAGAATTAAGTCATTTTTAAGCCCGAAAAAATATTCACTATGGATTTTGTTGGATAGATCTCGACGAGTACTATAAATTTCATATATAGTTCGTTTACAAATTCTTCACGGATTGGGAGATATGGTCGTTGAAAGATTAGAGATGTTTTTTTTAGAAGAGAGAGAAAAAATGACAGGGATTATACTTGTAAAATATAGAAAGATTGATAAAAAGTACAATAAGGGCTAAAAATGCAAAAAATAGGAGGGGGGCACGGTGCCCCCAGGTACACTGAATACAGACTCGTTTTGATGTTCGACATTTCATTCTTAGGCTTTTTTGCATTCTTAATTTGTTGTACCCACACACACAAAAAAAAAAAAAAAAGTGTTTACTCGCATCTTATTAGTTATTATGATCCATATATCTACATGTTTGTAATTAATTGATCGTTGGATTCATTGTTTCAATACCTGACTAATTATAGCATAGTAGTAAATATTGTACGATAAGCGATACGTATCGCATGATATCAAAATCAATGATTTCGATACGTATCATATTATGTATAGTAAACGTTTGTGTATCGATCATTTACCGATACGTACGATATACGATACGATTGTGTATCGTATGATACAAAAACATAGGCAAAAACTAGATATTTTTTTTCTTAAAAGAATTCAAATTGTTACTTCATAATAACCTTTAAATTTCAAATTAAGAGCGGATTTCATTTAATATTTTTTAAAATAGATTTTTTTATTTATTTCTTTCACAAATATAATCTTTTTTAATTGACGATAAAATTGCTTAATAAATTATTATAGTTTAAAAAATAAAATAATTAAAAATATTATTTTATTCATGTTTAATCAATGTAATACATGTTTATATAAATCTTCTCGCTATTAAATTTATGAAAATAATAACAATTACTATGATGAATAGTATTTATTACATAAGTTTTACGATCATTATTCATGTATGAATAAGTAATTTCTGTAACTTTCAAATAATTTTGAATCTAACTTAATCAATTTAGTTGTTTATAACTGAACAATAAAAAAATATAAATATATCAATTACATATAGAGTTTATGATTTTTATTATTTATTATATATATTATTATATTAAAACGTATCTTACGATATAATATACGTATCATAAATTTAGATTTTCGATACACGATACGTATTACGATTTGATAACTATGAATTATAGTACTAATCTTGATGATGACAATATGTATGGCCAAATATGGCGTTTCTTTTTTCTTTTTTTCCTTTTCACTTCAATTTTGTTTTGTATTTATTCTCGTGGTGTTTATTGGTTTCTGGTTGTAGGATTAAAAAAAAAAAAATCTTTTTATGCTAAAGACCGTTTTGCCTCAGTAAAAACAGTACTTCCTCTCTCTCTCTCTCTCTCTATATATATATATATATATATATATATATATATTAACTAAAATACTACAACAAACTTGACTATTATTTTGCTCTTGATGGAAAATAACATTAGTCTTATTTTAGTTCCTTGCATTGGTTTCTATTATGTTTTTTTTTTAGCACTAGTACGCTGTTATTGATTTCTTGTTGTTTCATTCTATTAGGATTATATAATTATTTTTATTTTTTTTACACTTGCCGATAACTAGCATGACAAAATATGATTGAATGGAAATTTCAAAATTCAATGTCGGTTATTTTTATGAGACTGTGAGGATAATTATAGTATGTAAAATACATTCCGTTTGTTTTCATTTTTACTACGCTTTTTCAGAATTAAATATTAATAACTGTCACATTCCAATATATCTTTTTACATTCTCAATACACCTTTTTATGTTTTCAATTAAAAAGAAATACCTAAAAATATACATTATAAAAAAGGAAACAAACAGAGTCAGTCAATCTCGTCGGACTTCCAAATGTAAGAATCACTTTGACTGATTTTTCAAATACCTTTCCTTTGTGGCTTTGTTAACTATGCGGTGATTAGTTGGTACTTGTTAGGAATAATTAACAACAGAACGAGAATATATGTATAACTAGCAAAACCCAATCTTAACCAAGGCCATTGTTTTGAAACCATATCTATACTAATCTCTCTAAGAAATAATCTAATTTGAAGTATGAAAGTTCATTTATTGACGAATGACTTAATCTTTTAAGTTGAAAAATTAAAATGCTAAATTGAATAGAGTGCTACATTTATTTATTATATCAATTCGATAATCCTTTTTAGATAATATAGATCCCTTCTCTCCCACTCTAAGATTTGAATTTACTGAGACGGAAGGAGTTATAGAAAGGTAACACTTGGATTATAATCTCAACCAAAACATCCACCATATCCTATGCATTATTAATTAAGCAAAGTGCATATCATCATCAGCTGCAACGGAGGAGGAGGTGTTAGATCACCAGGATATTATATTTTAGTCTAAATTATACTCTTCGTCTTAAAATAGTTCACATAAAATTTTTAAATTTGTAATAAAATTAATATAAATATCAAAATTTAATGTAGACTATTTTTAAATTTAATCAAGAGGGACATTTTGGGATTGATGGTGTATAAGAATGGAATTTGCCCAATAAAATTGAAAAACATCAGGCCAGATTATACTCAAGCCCATAAAATTGGGCCTTTGAGCCCAACAATTAACACTGGGACTGGAAGAGGATCTTTGTTAGTTTCTCTTTCTTACCTTTCCCACTGGAACTTTCAGTTTGTTCCGGTAGCTTCCTTCAATTGGGGAAATCATCCATTTCCTCGTCGCCGGTAACCGTCGACAACGGCTGGGCGGCCTGAAGAAGTAGTAAATAAAATCAAAATCATGGATTATTACAAGGTGCTAGGAGTTAATCGGAGCGCAAGCAAAGAAGAAATTAAGAAAGCGTTTAGAGATTTAGCCATGGAATTTCATCCGGACAAGCACATCGAATCTCCTAAACACGTCAGAGAAAATGCTATCAGTAAATTCAAGCAAGTATCAGAAGCATACGAGATTCTTATGGATGATCGGAAGCGCGCTGATTATAATTTTGGCCGCAATAGCAGCCGGAGCAATTATAATTATTACGATAACGGAACTCGCCGTGCTTACGCCGGCGGAGGAGGATATGGTTATGGGTATTCTCGAGCATCGGGTAAAAGTGCCGGTATGGATATTCCGTTTGAACGGCTGTTTAGGTACTTGGGGACTCGAGCCTTTGCTCGCGATGCGGCATTCGCCGGCGGTTTGTTAGCTGCAGTTTATGTCATTGATACGGGAGGAGGTGCTCTGTGGAAGATGAAGAACAGTGGGAAATCATTTGAAGAAGCTATTGGATCAATTGAACAAGCCAAAGCTATTAAAGATAAAAAGTGAAAGTGTTTTGTAATAAGAGTCAATTCCCTGCAAATCTGGGTTCTGCCCCGGATGATGTTCATTCCATTCTCATAGGTTAGTGCAATTGTGTATACTGTTCTTTCATACTGCAGACGTATTTAATTCCAATTTGTTCATCAGGAATGTATAATGTGTAATGTAATGTTTACTCCATATCTTTGTATTTATTCATACAATGAAATGATCCAGAGAAAAATAATAATAATCATCCAATTTGTCTCTGATTTGGCTTGGCTTGCTGCCATTCAGTAGATGTCTTTGATGAATGCATAAATCTCACCAGCTTTTGTTGTGGAGTTGATTACTTTAGCTTGATGATTTGTGATTACAACTATGAACGGTTTGATTTAGTATAGGTCTGAATTTGTTACTGGTTGGATCAAATATTGGATCTTGTCATACCTAACTAGATTTGGTAGAACACTGGATATAAGAGGTGAATGCAAATCTACAATCAATATTGAAGTTGTACTTTTTACTCCTGATTAAACAATCTTGATCGTGGAAACTGCCAAATGCCTTCTATTTTTTATGCTTTTCATTCCACTGCTTTTGTATTTATTCATGAATGATTGCTTTCTGTTAGTGGGTTCCAAAAGTTTAACCTTGTTGGTTTATGCCAAATCAGAAAACTTAGACTGGACAAAGAGTTTTGTGTCATGAAGAAAATAACATTAACCTTATTTTAATGGGTTGTGTTTGTTTTCATTTCTATTGGGATCTATCAGGATTTTGGCTCTAGTCTGCAATAATTGATTAGTTGCTATTTCAGTCTCACACTTGCAGTCTGCAATATTCTTTTGCAGCATATTTTATTCCCCTATTTAACTGTTAGTTAGAATTACATCTTTACTTGATTTCTGTTGACTGATGACCATGTTGATTCATCACATTTGAGAGCTTCTTTGAAACCAACCTTGAAAATTTTATGAAGTTAGTCCTTTAGAACTGGAGATTTATACTTGACAGGAGTACAACACGATAAAGTATGCTTAAAACGAAATTCAAAATGGACGAAACTAAGATGAAGAGACTCTAAAAACAACTAATGCAGCTTTATTTATCAAGCTTTGGTGCGTCTAACGTTTCTGATCAGTCAGTCAAAAAAGGCTTTCAAATTTGAGTCTGCTTGACTGGTTTTTCAATTATCATTCCCTGTCCACTGTGCATGATTAGCTTCTTATTATATGTTATCAACATTTCATTGATGAATATAAAACAAATAATGAATGTCTGATTATGCACTTTGGTTGGGATGTCAATTACACTGGAATGCAAATTGCATCCAGTCATAATAGACAAAAGTTTATATTTTACTGATTATTTGGAGTTCCTCCTGAAAGAAGAATGATTCAACAGAAAATTTCACAAGCCCCTCCATTGCAATCTGCATTACCACAATTTAACTCTTAGTTGTCGCTTTACTTAAGCTTCACCTGTTGTTGCAGGCCAATGCTGTCTGCATCATCCAACAGTCTTTTCCCATAAACTTCTGTTGATCATGTCATATTCAGTGTGGTTGTGCGTGGGTGTAAACATGTCGACGAATATCTGAAGTTCATTGATGTGATATGAGAGCAACTGGCACTTAGAAATATTCTTCTTAATGAAAATTTAAACTTGATTTCCCTGTCCATCAGAGAGGTTTGTGTCTGATACAGAAGAAAATAGTTGAACTGCCTAGCCCTTTTAGTGATGCTTTCAAATTTCAAGCAGTCCGGTCTATAATTACTACTAGTACTAAAATAGAAGACCTTTTTGGACTTATGCTGGAGCTTGCCTTTTGCTTGTCTGATATAATCTCATCCTTCAATCATGAATATAGAATGAATATGAAAGAATGTTACAGTACTGTACAGCATCACATGTGTCTGCTGTAATTTCCACTTTTGGAAAGTTCGATAGATCAGCATTCCTCAAGCAAGCATTAGTCTGTTTCTTTGCTGAGTTTACTTGGCAAAATCTCTTCTGGAAATAATTCAGTTCAGACTTGTTTAGGAGGATCAGCTTAGTTCTCTGGAGATTCATAACTTTTAGAATGAACCTAATAATTATATGTCTATACACATGGCTAGCTATAGGGTTGAATGTAAACTCTCAACACTCCTCACACAAAAATCAATAATTTTTTACTGGCATTACAGAAGCTAGACACAAAACTCTTTCATGTTACTGCATTCTGATACAGTGACTTCGGATAAAATCAAATGCTTCGTGACAGACTAGTGAGAAAGATAGAAATAGATTATCTTAATTGAGGGGCCAAGTGATTTCGTTTGAAAGGGAAATGTAGGCACAAAACTGAGTAGTGTGTGAAGGTCATGAGAATACAAATTTGACCTAGTTCCACCAATGGATCCTGACAAAGACCAAGTTGTTTTTTAAGCAGTGAAATGAATTCATCAAATAGCAGGAAACAATCTGCGCTACAATAATCAATTGGAGACAAATATGTTATAATTCCAATGAACGAGTCTACAAAAATGTTGGAACAGAACAGTTGAGGTAATCGCCCATAAACTGCATGTTTGCCTGAGAACTTTATCAAAAATCCAACTCTTGCCTTCTGCAGGAGTAGTTAACACATCCTCAAGTTCTGCAATCTGATGTGTAGTTATTGATAATACTCTCTGTTGTTTTTGTTCTTGATAATTTCTTTAAGGTAACACGTGGTTGACTAATCATTGGATGCTAGACTTCCTTTGGTGCTAACTCATATTTATGTTCTCTACATTAGTTTGGCTCCACCAAAATGTCACTGTTAAGATAACCACCTATCATTCCCTTTGCTACTCTTATAAACAAGATACATATGCTAAATGCCAAAAAAGAGCATTTTTTTTTTCACCTTTGCAAGAATGAAATGCAGGTTATCAAGTAGGAATCTCTGGCCTCATTGCAACACACTGCATAGTTTAGGCCATTCTTTAGAATCAAGAAAACAAAACCAGAACCAGAAATGCTTGGGAAATTGTATTCTTGAGCAATCAAATGGTTACACAGTTTAGCTTCTTAAGGGAAATTAGCACAAAGGACATCAACAGTAGTGTGACTGTGTAAGTGTAGTAGGATTCTGCTGTCTCCCAAGCCCCAAAGCAAAAACACAATGAGTCAATGGCCATACAGAGATCATTTCTCACTGAAACTGGCTAATACTGTAGAAATTTAAAACTTTAGGATCCGATCCGACGTTCCTAAAACGTTGTTCATTCTTGCAACCTGACTGATTACTTTTTTGGCATTATATTTTGTCAGCTCCTGACTAGGCCTAGCCTTTCTTCTATGTAAAGGTGGCCCTTTATTATTTTATTCACTTAGATAATCAATTTGCATTTTGTTGTGGCTCGGCTACTTGCAAAGGAAAGATCGGCTAATGAAGACTGAAGAATGTAATAAAAAGATTGACTAGCAGTGGGTAAGGTTCTCTTTATATCGCACATGAAATTTGTTCTCTTAAGTAAGACTACATGGCACTTGATTCTGAAGTCTTGGGGAGTTGGATGGATTCGTTATGCCTCCGAAGTGCACACATCTTCGAAATTTGACATGATTTCCTGATTATTATAGGTTTAAGAAGAATTCCTTTTGACATGATTTCCTGATTATTATAGGTTTAAGAAGATTTCCTTTTGTTTGATCCTCTAATATAATTTATGCTTAACAAAAGGATCAGAAAAGTGGTAAAATTGTGAACTGATTAGTTGATTGTTTTTGAACTCGAATCATCTGTACCAGTTGTTACATGAAATGCTTGCCATAATATAATAGAAAGCCTGAAACAATTTTGTTTTACAATAAGCCAAGCTTACGAAAGTGGTAAATAAAAAATGCAGAAAATTGGGGATTAAGTAATAGAAAAGAAACAAAAGTAAGTGTACACTAGAGCATATGCTTTTACTACAGTCTTAAGCGACCTTGTATATATAGCTGCTGATATGTACCATTTCTTCTCAGCATTCTTAACAATCCAGTCATAAAACTACACTGTCTTCTTCTTTGTCCTCACTGAATCAGCGAAAGAAATATCTATACATAAAGAAGGGCCTAGAATCATATTGTATTGTACTAGGTCCTAATAAACATTTGCAACCATGGCAGCAGGATCAGAATCAGGAAAAGCTTCAGCAGCCGCCACCACAACCACAAAGAAGGCACAGCCAACAATGCGCAGGTTCGTGGGGGTAAGACAGAGACCATCAGGAAGGTGGGTAGCCGAGATCAAGGACTCTTCTCAGCGAGTTAGACTATGGCTTGGAACTTACGATACGCCTGAAGAAGCAGCTCGAGCCTATGATGAGGCTGCCAGAGCTCTGCGCGGAGAAAATGCTCGGACTAATTTCGGTCCTGCCAATCCAAATTTGAGTGAAAATGGCTCTTCTCCTTCTTCCGGTGGAACCAATGTTTGTGAATCTGATGCAAGGCACGGACTAAGTTTCTCTTCCTTGAAAGCAAAACTAAGCAAGAATTTGCAAAGTATCATGGCTAGGAATTCAGAAACTAAGTCATCAAAGAGCAGGGTAAGTGATCACTTTACATTTGCCAGCATCTTCCACTTCAGGGCCAGCCAATACCAAAGGCCTGTTGATGTGAAGAACATCGAGAAACTGGTTCAACCGAGTGTGATTGTCCCTCATGTTTCTGATGAGCCTTCCTCTTTGGAGAACTCAAGTTTTTCAGATTCCAGCAATGATTGGGTTAGTCTCAGGCAGCATTGCTTGGATTCCGATGCATCAGATGTCAGCGAATTTACTACGGGAGAACACGGATTTGGTGATCAAATGATGGGGTGGATGAGTAGTCCCGATGTGAGTGAAGAAGGCTCAAGGAGTAAGCGATTCAAGGTTTCATCTTCTGTGGTCCTACCTTCAACCTTTGCTGATTCCCCACTGAGCAGTACTTCAAGATTTTATGATGAATCTCTATCAATTGGTTCTCCAACATTTTGTGATTCTCCATACAACAATAGCACGCCTAGTTTTTGTAATTCTCCCTACAACGGAGAAATTTAGGAGTTCCATTCCCTTCCCTTTTAGACTTGTGTTGTTTTCCCAACATTCAAGAGGTTAATAGTTGTTTTCATGTTTTGTGCTACTACTAGTTTGGGTCAAGAGTTAATTTGCTAAAAAAAAAAATAAAAAATAAATAAAAATTGTACAGTGATCTGAAGCATATGTGTCACACGAGACGAGAGAGCATTTCAGCTCTTGAAGCAATAAAACAATGTCAAAAAGCCTTCGTGAATCTAAAAAAAGAAAGAAATTTTTTTTTTCTTTTTTTTGGGCAATATCTCTCGTCTTCTTTGAGCCCCTAAAGAAATGCCACTAAATCTGAGGAAATATATCATCATCCTTCTAAATCTGATTACCATGGTAAGAAGAAGATGTTAAAAGAATTTTTGAGCTGGATCCAATGTCCTTACTCATTTTCCAGAGCAAAATGTTTCTTACAGAGGAAGTTCCATATTGGGTAAATGATGTTGATGGATATTCTTTGAGACTCATATTTTGTCATTTTTTTTTTCTTCTAAACCACACAAGTGTTTGAATAATTGATGCTCATTGTCATGGTGTTGAGTTTCTTATGTTAAATTTAAGTGGACTGTTGTTTTTTCGCCCTTACTATCTAATACACTTATCGTACTAAAAAATACTTCATCCGTCCCAAAATTATTGAATAATTGAGTTGTACGTAGTATAAACAACGATTTGAAAGTTCATCGTACTTGTTATGGTTCTTTGCTGGAGAAATTTCTCTCCATATCTGTGAAAAATTCCATCAACTGAGTTACAAAAACGTTGTGTTTGCTTGGTTTTTTCTCCTTTTATAATTATTTTTCTTTTCTTTTCTTTGCTTTGCCTGTTTGTCTTTTCTCTGAATGGGGCTTAAGTATATTAGCAGTGAAAGAACACTAGTATAAAGTTATGATCTCATGAGAGGTCCCAGAAAATTGGAAAATAAAAAATAAATGTCTTGGCAGGCCAAGCACTCAAAGAATTAAATAGATCCACAGGCAAATTGTAACTTGTATTCTATTGAGATTTTTTTTCTTTCTTTTTTTAATATTGTATACAAATATTAATATCATGGGGTTATTTAATCATTTATGCCATACATGTTTTTTTCAGCTCAAGATCGATCGACATGATGAATATATATATTGGGTCCTTTTCATTCCCTCGTAAGGCATTGATTAAACAATTGAATTATCATTGATAGTGATAAGATCTCGATATTATAGAATTGGAGAATTGCTCTGTCCTCAATGCAGAAAACAATAAGCGATAAATGCATCACTCGTGTGCAGATGTTGGAATATCCATCCCATAAAATTCCTGCAATTTTTGAAAAGGTAAAGTTGCCGGAAATGAAATTTTAAAATTGCTTCATCATCTGGGTCAGCACAAACCAGCATGATGACCTTATTTGTAGTTCATCCTTTCTGAACTAAAAATTGAAATGCTGTGATGGAAACACCTCCTAATCTCATTGAATGAAAGTCCAGTAACAAATGTGATTTAAGAAATTACAAATATAAATGAGTTTTTCTAATGACATCCTAGTGAATTATCAGGTTGAGTATGACAAATATACATCTCTAGATGCATCATTATACAGATCAATCAATAAAAACCACTTTTATTTGTTTTCAGACATACAATGTCAGTATTTTCAATCTTTATCGTGTAATATTGCGCTTAAATATTCCGAAAATAAATAGATGAGACGACACTTTGTAAACTTGATGGGTTGGCAAGAAAATTTCTAAAAGAGTAATCTGGGAGTGGCTATAAAGATGAACAAGTCGATACCAAAAATTTTAGAAGAAATAAAAGTTGATGAATTTTACAAATTTATGTAAATAATTTATAACATTTGGGGATTTTAAGTCGAAAAATGAAAAATTATTAATTAAATCTTAATTTCATCAAAAAGAATTGTGAAAATAATTTTAAAAATTGAATTTTGATTTTTGTCAATTTTCTCCTGACTTCACAAATCAAAAGACGAAAAAAATAAAATAAAATTATGGCTGTTACATTAAAAAAAACAGAAAATCAACAAATATTTCATAAAAAACAATTTCTATAAATGTTAGAAAAGTGAATGACAATATTCTTAATAGATTTTCAAATAGTATTTAGTGTTTTTTTTTTAATTTTTTAGTCAAATAATAAATGTCGATGACCAAGTGGAAATTTGAATGCACTATATCAAGTTCAGTTCATATCATCTTACAAATCAATCTTAAAATATTGACATACTCCTTACATGTTATGCTTAGAAATATCAACATTTTCGGCGTCTTTTTTATTAATAAAAGAAAAAAAAAGAAGAAGAAGAAGCAAAACGTTACCATATCAGAAGACGCTTTAATAAAGGAACTTGAAGGAAGGGTTGGGAAGAAAATTTCTAAGATAGTAGGGGTGGTAGTAGCTAAATAAGGTAACCCTTTGGTCCTTGTGACCTAAAACGCTAAAATATCTTTTCAAACTCACTAACTCACACAGTTTTGAAAGTCTCTTTTCTAATTTCTGTAACTTTGTTGTGCATCTCTGGGGATCTCACTCAAAATTCCCAGCCGCCTCCAGTTTCTTACCTCACCTCAGGTGCGCCTTTCTTCCTTTCTTTTTTCATAACATTGATTTCGAAAAACCCTCAATTCATTTGTGTAGATCTGATGTTTTCTTGACCTTTTCTTTCTTGTTTTAGACACTGTGTTGAGGGTTCGTAGTGACTGATTTCCTGGATCGTGCGATTGCGTGCCGAAAGTGTTGATCTTTGGGTAATATTTCTTGTTATCTTGATGGGTTTTTTTTTTTTTTTTTTTTAAATTTGAGCTTAGAATTTCGACAAAATGTTGAAAATTTTCCCGGAAAGGTAGCATCTTTAGGCCATTTTGATTTGAGTTTTTGGCTTCAATATGTTCGTTTTTTAGATGTTATTGAGGAATGTGCCACTGCCATTGTTTAGCATGGAGGAGTTCTTTTTGAAAAAAAAAAAAGAAAGAAGAGAAAAGAGTTGAAAGTGTTCGGTGGCGTGTATAAATTAAGGTTTGGCTGCGGAATAAGTTTCTGTGAAGGTTAAGGAACAATTTAAAATCAGAATGTAAATGTTCTTTTACCATAAAATTTAGTGTATATGGTACTACGTTTTATTGCCGAGCCTGCAAGTTTACAAAAAGACACTCAGAATCAAGTTTTTTGTGTGAATAACAGTAATTACTAGTTTTGATGCATGGCTGAGTTGCTGACTGTGCCATGTATATGAATGTGCCGCTCTTACATTTTACAATAATGTATTACTAGGAAAAGAAATTGCTTCATTTAAGCCAATTTCTTCAATGCTGGTTTGTGTTGTCATAATTTTTCAGATAGTTTCCGCTCTGCAATGGTATTGAGGAATTATGTCTCTCTTGTTCTGTGTCGATATGGTTTTGAAATGAGTTTGACTTTTTGATTTTTACATTGTCAAATCAGATACTATAAAGCTTCGAAGAATATGAGGCCCGTCTTTTGTGGTAATTTGGAGTTTGACGCTCGCCAATCTGATGTTGAGCGACTTTTTAGGAGATATGGGAAGGTCGAGAGGGTCGATATGAAATCAGGTTCAAATTTTTCTGCTCTTTCATGTTGGTGTCTCTATTTTTGTTTTTTGTTACCCCCAAGGCTACATAATAATTCATCTCCGAGTTGTCCTTGTGAACCATTTGGTGGGGGATCGCCCGAGAGTTAAAACGGTGAACGCTTTGAGAAGATGCTTTAAGACACTCCATGATAGTGTGAATTCTTCTGTGAAATGATTTCATACTATTCTGTATCATTATAAGTGATGGAAGGTTCTTCTTGTATCATTGGCGAACAGACTCCGGTTTCAAAATGCAAATGTGTCTTCAAAATTCCTTTTTCTTTTTTTTTTTCTTTTTCCAATTTTGTTGTCCGTAGGTTTAATTTCAGAAAAACAAGTTTTTGTTGCAGTTGATCCGCCAAGCTCAATAGTTTCTTTGGCGCAGGATTACTTGGAATTTCCATGATCTTCCTGGTGGATGGTTCTCTGCGTCTCTTTTCTGGCTTGTTCCCAAGATTCATGTTATTCTTTTTCCAAAAGGAACAATATGATCTGCCATGGTTCTACCATTCCACACTTACCTCAGACCATTGCCTTTTGCATTTCTCATGACTTTGCACAGTATTTACTTCCCAACATGTTCCACCATAGATATCATGAATCATGATCATCCCGGATCCAATGGCAGGTTTTGTGTTTTTACTTTGTTAGCGTTCTCATTCCCCCATGACCGGTTGGTTTTGTGGTAGTTTGCATCTTGTTATTGTGATTTAGGATTCTCAAGTTTCCTGATTGGAGACTCATTGATTGTATTTTCTGTTTTATTTGTTTTCACGAATATTTTCTATGCATATCATCGAATTCGAGATACTGTTGCAATGGTTTCTTATCATCTTTGTTCCCCAGGTTTTGCTTTTGTCTATATGGAAGATGAGAGAGATGCCGATGATGCAATTAGGAAACTTGACAGAATGGAATTTGGTAGAAAGGGGCGACGACTTCGTGTTGAGTGGACTAAGGTATGCATCTGTTATGTTATGTTGTGTCTGATTAAATAGTGCTCATTGGAAAAAGAAATTGGACGTAATGATGTCCGAAGAAGATTGTTACTTATCTTACAGTCAACTCAATTGTTTTTTGTGCAGCAAGAACGCGGTATTAGAAGGCCTGGTGGCAGCCCTAAAAGATCATCTGCTAACTCAAGGCCTTCGAAGACACTGTTTGTTATCAACTTTGATCCGATTCATACTAGGACGAGGGACCTGGAAAGGCACTTTGAATCGTATGGAAGAATATCAAATGTCAGAATTAGAAGGAATTTCGCCTTTGTGCAGTTTGAGTCACAGGAAGACGCTACGAGGGCTTTGGAAGCACAACATATGAGGTATTTTTTCTTGTGAATATAAGCTGAGATATGATGGTGTTGATTTCATAGTTCCTTGAAAATTGGGTTAAGACTGTTTGTAGAGGAAGTTTTGAATTGAATTACTCTGTAGGTGGCACCCTGAAATTTGTTATCGATAAGGTTAGGAAATTACAATTGGATAATGATGCTACCTCATTTTTCCATCTCAGACAGTTATCCTACTTTGTTGGGCTTTTCTGTTCTGATGTTCATTATTTTCCTGGTCCTATGTTTTGTGGCTCACTTATTAGGTGCTTCCTTTTGGTAATATGATTTTAATTTGCAGCAAGTTCATGGATAGAGTCATTTCGGTTGAGTATGCAATTCGGGATGATGATGAAAGAAGGAATGGATTCAGCCCTGACAGAAGAGGCCGAGATGCATCTCCTGATAGGAGAGGCCATGGTCGCGGAAGGTCACCCAGTCCATACCGTAGGGATAGGGGTAGCCCTGATTATGGTCACGGAGCTGTCCCTAATTCGCGAGGAGACGCTCGTGGAAGCCCTGACTATGGAAGAGCTGAGAGCCCAGTCAATGAAAGATACCACAGGTGAGTATAGATAGGTTGCCTCTTATACTCTTGTTGGCTGCTGATGTTTTATCCATGAAAACTGTACTCACAGTTAGTATCAGTGCTTGATTAGTTTATTTTACCTTTGCTTTTGCAGCCGTTCACCACCACCAAGGGATAGATCTCGATCCTGAGAAAGTGGTGTTTGGATTTGCATGATATTCATTGTTTCAAGCAACGTTGTAATGTTTGGCATTCGGCATGAAACTAGGTAGGTAGCCCGTCTGGCGGCTGCGTATGACTTTCCTTATTCATTTCAAGGAAGTTGTGGTGATGCTTCTGCTTCCGGCACGAACGTAGTTGTGTTTTTAGTTAGCCTGGCATTTTTCCGACCTTAATTTGACGTTGAATTGTGGCGTGGACAGACAGTAGTAGCTTTCTTGTATTTCTTTTAATTAGCAGGATCTGCAGCAAACTTTTGCATCTTCTTCTGACACCATATAAATGGATGAGTGTTTTATTAGTATTATTATTCTATTGTAAAGCAGAGTTATATGATTGTGTTGTCAGATAGGCATTTTGCATTTTGTCTAAACCTCAAATGATAATGCTGCAATTAACGAGGTAATTTGGCAAGGGTTCAAAACTTCTTTTTTTTTTTTTAATAGAACAAAAGGGATTGTTGCAAGTAATACTCTGCTAGGAAATTGATCTTCTTTGGACCTTACATAACATGGGAAATCGGAGATTATGGTCGGCCTTTTGGAATGAAGCTAATTATAGCTCAGGAAAGTCTACTTCCGGGCTCCGGCAAATATCGGATACCTCTTCTCGATGCATTGAAAAGAATGGTAAAATTTGAATAAATTCGAAATCTGAAAAGGTATTGGGCAGCAAGAGGAGAGATGGCAGCAAACATGTCATGGGGGATTGGGCAGTGGTGGCGACCGCAGAGGAGGCAGTGGTTCATCTTTCCCCAGGCTTCATCGGTTCCCTCTCCGTTAAAGGGAAAAAAAAAAAAGAGTAAAAATCAGGCCTGGCCGCCTGAATGAAAAGATCTTTCTCATTTACTTCTTCAATGGATCCGGAAGGAAGGAGAAGGAACTCAAAGGAAGCCTGAATATTTATTAATCATAATGCACTTAGATCAATGATAATGCCCCTTTAATCTTCTTTATTGAAAGGCAGCGGCAAAATGCAAAAAAGTTATCCAAAATCAATCATTCACTCGTGCAATTCTATCGGGTTTCTTCGTTGCTAGATGCAAGCTGCCCCCATTAAAGGGGAGAAAGGAGATTTTCTTTAATCCTTCCACTTCCAAAATATGTTTGGGACTTTTTAAGAAGATGATAGGGCTCATTTTTCACTACTACTCAATACTCGTACATTATTTCAGTTGTCTCCTGTATTGAGTTTTTGTGTTAAAAGTAAGTTTCAAAGTGAAACACATTAATATATATATATATATATATATTTTATGTCACGCGATTTATGTGCGAAGTCGTTGCTCCAATTAATTTGAGTTCGAACCAGCTATTTTATTTTTGGAAGGCAAAACTCTCCCAATTAATATTTTGTCATTCCTCCAACTAATTTAGGTTCAAACAAGAAATGTCGTTTTCGAAAAGTAAAATTCTTCCAACAAATATTTCCTTCACTGATGCATATCTATGTTCAATTTAATTCCAGGTCATAGTTAAAATTATTGTGTTAAACTACAATGTAACAAATTTTAAACGTACACAGACAAATTAGGCCTAGAAATCAGTTTTTCACTTTTATTTTCAGATTACTATGTTAAACAAATACCGTATAACAAATTTTACTAAAAGTAAACAGACAAATTAGGTTTAGCTTTCCCCCTTTTTTTTGGGGGTGTTTGGGGGGCACTAATTTGGAGCAGGAGCAAGTGAAGTTTCGACAAGGGGTTTGACAACCGACTCGAACATGCTACGATCCATCTCATATTTGAATTTATAATCTGCGGTCAACCAATTAGCGTGTCATATGTGCCCTATACTTTGTACGTAGTGTCAAGCTTTATACTCAGAGAACTTTTGTGGAAGATATGATGTTCTCTATTGATTTGGGAAAGAAGAAGAAGAAGAAGATGAAGCCGCAAGTGTACTGTACACATTTGACTATTTGAGTGGATCATCCTTCACCCCTTGAAGTTCATCTTCTTTTCTTTCTCATCATTATATTGAAGGGTGAAATGTTTTGTCATGATGTGATTTGGCATTTTATTATTATCGCGTAGTAATCTAGATCTCTCATTTTTTTAGGCTTAAAACAAATTTCAGATCCAAAACTTTTCTTTCAATAAATTTTTTTTTACTCATATTGCAGAGTGTCTACCGTCAGTAACAGTGACTAATTTCCCTCATTCAATAATAAGTACCTCGATGGATAAGAAAACTGGTCAAAGGATTAAAAATTGCTCCATGTCCATAGCGAGATTCGAACTCTCAATAATTTATTGTAAGAATAGCGCTCAACTGCTGATGATGCTGAATGTTTAAGGACAGCTTTTTGGGATGACTTTTGATTAGGGAATCAAAAGAACGGACTGAAGCAGCAGCAGGCTTTTATTATACATTTCCAATCGTATACATTCTGCGACTCTGAATCATTTCTCCATTATTTCACATTCATTCCAAAAATGGCAACAAAAATAAGAAGGAATGAATATTGCCTACATCATTACAAAAGTATCCTCTCATGTCTCATGCATAATGGCAATAATGACATCAATAAAACTTTTATTAATTCTCACCACCATAATTTTTGATACCATAATATGTCACACTTCATAACGTTATTAAGTGTGTGTTTACATGGTGAATGGTAATAGATTATGCGATCTAACATTGAATTAATTGAAGACTTGGGTTTTCCAATACATACCTAGCTAGCTGATTGGGTTTAACCTTTTATTTTACAGTTTTGCTACAAAAATAATTGAAGTGAAGAACATACACACCATTCATTCATTTACAGACTCACGACAAGCTAGCAGTCATAGCCCGACTTTAACCTGCAACACGTGCATCAAAAGTCCATCTCCAAACACACTTTAACTCGAAACCTTTTTTTCAAAAAAAGAATTGTGTCCCACCCCTCCACAATTTCACCCAAAAAAATAAAGAAAAAAAAATCCCACCCCAACTAATTCCACATGGCAATTTGAATCTAATCGAATCAAGCTACAACATTGATTTTCGTGAAGAAAAAAAAAACCCTCCCAAATTTTGAACATCCCAAATCAACTTTTTCAAAATTCAACTAATCCAACGGTAAGATTTCCACTGTAACATCCCTCCATTCCCCTTAATGCTTAATCCCAGTTGTCTTTTTTCCTTAATAGGCCAACAATCCAAGATATCAAAAATCCCACTGGCACCTCACCCCACAACACACACACACACACACACACTTAAACATATATGGGAATTTGGCTCATTTGCATGCATTTAAAAATTGCCTGAAGTAACATGAATTAGTTGTGGACTTTGTGATTACTAGTACTAAATCTCCTACATTGTTTAAATGTTTGTTGGAGAAGGGCTGCATTATTTTAAGGAGAGACAGCTCTGACAATTGTTTCTATAAGAATATAGATTTAGACAGAAAGAGAGAGAGAAGAAGGGGTGCTTGGAATTTTGATTTTTGAATGTGGGTTGTGTCCTGTTTCGTTCTTAACAGCCCATCTGTAGTTTTTTTACATTGATAAGGTAATATGTCTTTATTTTTCTTTTTTCTTTTTAAGAAAAAAAAGTTATTCTTTCTTCTCAGATTCTTCTGATTTTTCTTTCTCTCTTTCTTTTATCTGTGATGACTGAAGTTTTTTCGACCGTTTGATGTCTTTCTTGTCGTATTAGTGAATCACAGAGACTTTTGTTGGGTAGCTTATTTTGCCCGGCGTCATTCTTTTTTGGTCACGGTCAAATTTATGTATTCTGTGGGTAAAAAGAAAGACTCTGTTTTCTGAGCTTTCCTGGTCTTCCATATCACAGTGGCACTTGGTTTAGTCCATTTCTTGCCTGCTGCTTCAAGGGTAACCGAAGGATTTGGTGGCCATTGTTTCTTTTTTTTTTTTCCCCCTTAAAAGACTTTGTGGGTTGTGGATAAAAAAGCTAGTAAATTTGAGGATCAAGCTATGTAAGGTTGCTTTCTGGAGAAAAAAGGCCTGGAATCTCATTTTTGTGCCTTAAAGGTTGGTTCTTTTGTCTTTTCTTGATCTCTCCAAGCTTTACTCTTTTTTGGGGCTCAGAGAAGAGAGAAGTATCCCAAAGATTTGTGCTTTATTTTTTTCTCTTTCTTCTTTTACAGAATTAAGGTGGAAGATTATGCTATTGTCATTTTCTTTGTGACTTTAATGGTTTAATGACTAAATGTTTCCTTGCAGAACAGTTTTGAGTAAGAAGGGGAAGGTGGTGGTGGCTGAAAAACTTTTTTAGAGTGACTTGAATGGTGGGCAAAAGATAAAGCTCAAATATTTTCTGAGGTATTGTTTCAATTTCATTAATGATTTTGTGAACCATTTGCTTCCATTTTGGTCCCATTTTTTACAAATTTAAATACACCATGTACTGTACAACTGGAGATAGAGACCACTGTCTTCTCTTCAAAGCAAAGTCTCTTTCAGACTTCCATTAGAACATACAAGTTATGTGTATGTATCCCCTTTATCGCTTACAGTGGGAGATAAACTATGGGAAAGGATGGTGGTGGGAAATTGTGGGCCTTTTGTTTTATGTAAATTTTTTTTAGAAAAAGGAAGGATACTTATACTACCCTGCCTAAAAGATTAGATCTACTCCAGTTAATCCATGAGTTTTAAGCTTTAAAGATATCAATTCTTATCTTCAACCATTTCCTACAACTAATTGCACAGTTGAAAAGTAAAGTCACCAACCTTTGCTTTCCTCTTTACAAAATGCCCCCCAACAATTGAGTACGTGAGCTTTATTTTTTTGCATTTTTGGTGTGTTTATCACTGTATTCAACTTGATATTTGGTGAGGGCTTCTTGGTCATCTCAAGATTAATCTACCGACGGCCATTAATGGATGGTCCTGTGTACTCATATAGACCATAGCCGTTGTTAAGTTTACTTCTTTCACTTTCATCAAGTGTACATTATACGTTCATCATTAATTTTGTGTGCATTTAGTTGGCTGATATTAAATGCCTTTTGCACCTTTGTGTTATTGAAAATTCAATCATTATTTGACAAGGCAAAAGAAGTAATCTCGTGGGGACTTCATTAGGTACTTGGAAATTGCCTGTCGGTTCTTGTTCTCTGTATAAACGAGTTTTATGTGATCATGTAAGATTCTCGAAGCTGCTAATCTTCTTCCCTTCTCTTTCCTCTTTATTTTATTGTACTATTTTAATTTTAGGCCTACAATTTGAGGACTCATGATTGCAACTGCTCCACAGCTTTAAAATTTAAAAGGATTTATCAAATTTCTTCCTCACCCAAGCCTCAAATTTGATGGTCTGGGTTTTGAGTCCATAGCTTTTTCTCTCAAGCCAATTATACCCATTTTGTTCTCATTGTAAAAATCCAATCTTTTCCACGTTTTCTTATCTGGGTATATGGAGGAAATGAGTTAAATTTGTTCCAGTCTCTGTTGATTTCAAGGCTTCTTCGTCCAATGTCATAAAGGGTTTCTTTTTATTCTGTTACAGCTTTCTCTAGCTTTGGCGGAATCTTGATCTGCTGCTTTGCTCTACTGGAATCATGATTGAGGATGCAGGAAATGATATTGGGGTCGACAATAGGTCGGCAGAGGAGTGGTTATCTTCTGCACAACTGCTTGTTCCTGTGGCACTGGAGAAAGCAAGGTTGGTTAAGGTTTTCCCTGGTAGATGGAAGATGATAGTTTCAAAGTTGGAGCAGATCCCGACACGGTTATCTGACTTGTCTAGCCATCCCTTCTTCTCAAAGAATGCACTTTGCAAGGAGCAGTTACAGGCGGTTTCAAAGACATTACATGACGCAATTGAATTGGCAGAGTTGTGCATAAAGGAGAAATATGAGGGGAAACTCCGTATGCAAAGCGATCTTGATGCATTATCAGGAAAGCTGGACTTAAACTTGCGTGATTGCGGTCTTTTAATAAAAACTGGTGTTCTAGGTGAGGTGACCTTACCATCCACTGCTCCCAGCAACATTTCAGCTGAACCCGAGGCTTTGTCACATGGCAGTATCAGAGAATTGCTGGCCAGGCTACAGATTGGTCATCTGGAAGCAAAACATAGAGCTCTTGATACCCTTGTGGAAGTCATGAAAGAAGATGAAAAGAATGTTTTGGCTGTTTTAGGACGTAGCAATATTGCAGCTCTTGTTCAATTGTTGACTGCTACGTCTCCTCGAATTAGAGAAAAGACGGTAACAGTGATATGCTCGCTTGCAGAATCTGGCAGTTGTGAAAATTGGCTTGTTTCTGAAGGTGTTCTTCCACCTCTGATAAGGCTTGTTGAGTCTGGTAGTCCAGTGGGTAAAGAAAAGGCTACGATTTCGCTCCAAAGGTTGTCAATGTCGGCAGAAATTGCCCGTTCTATTGTTGGGCATGGCGGGGTTAGACCTCTTGTTGAGATCTGTCGAACTGGTGATTCCGTTTCTCAAGCAGCTTCTGCCTGTACCTTAAAGAACATATCTTCTGTTCCAGAGGTGCGGCAGACACTGGCTGAAGAAGGGATTGTAAAGCTAATGATTAGTCTTTTGGATTGTGGAATTTTGTTGGGATCAAAAGAGTATGCAGCTGAATGCTTACAGAATCTCAGCTCTACCAATGACAGTTTAAGAAAGTCTATAATTTCAGAGAAGGGAATACAAAGCTTGCTAGCTTATTTGGATGGTCCACTTCCTCAGGAATCTGCCGTTGGAGCAGTTCGAAATTTGGTTGGCTTAGTCTCCATGGATGATGTGATCTCACTTGGAGTCATTCCCAGGTTGGTTCATGTACTTAAATTCGGATCAGTTGGCGCTCAGCAAGCTGCGGCATCTGCAATCTGCAAACTCTGTAGTTCTACAGAAATGAAAAAACTGTTCGGCGAAGCTGGTTGCATTCCTCTGCTGGTGAAGATGCTGGAAGCTAAAGCAAATGGTGCCAGGGAAGTCGCGGCACAAGCGATTTCTAACTTAATGACGCTGTCCCATAATTGCAGAGAAGTGAAGAAAGACGACAAAAGCGTGCCAAATCTGGTGCAACTGCTAGATCCAAGCCCTCAAAACTCAGCCAAGAAGTATGCAGTTTCTTGTCTTGCATTGCTCTCCTCGAGCAAGAAATGCAAGAAGCTGATGATCTCATATGGGGCAATTGGCTATCTAAAAAAGCTGAGTGAAATGGACATCCCCGGGGCGAAAAAGCTGCTCGAGCGTTTGGAAAGAGGGAAGTTGAAGAGCTTATTTATCAGGAAGTAGAAGGCAGTTGAAGAACATCAATGTAACATGAACTAATTTAATTATCTTGTTCTTGTTTCATAATCTGTATGAAACAAAATGGTCTTAGATGGGGATGGGGTAAAATTAACCAGCTTGTGTAACTCAAATGTAATAAGTAGTTGTTTGGGTTATGGTATGAGTAATAATTCCATCATTCTGTACAGCATCATTGCCCCATAAATGCCTTTTGGAATGTTATGAAGGAGCCCTTTTATACCCTTCAATTAATTCAATAATAATTATCTCCCTTACTGAATGATTTCATTTTGTTCATCAAGTATTCAACTCTATGAACTATAAATCTTCCAAGTTTTTCAAACACAGTATAGCTAGGATCAAGGAATGATCTTTGCAGTCAAATTGGAGGAATTCATTTTGAAATTCAATTGGTTAGTGGGTTTTGTCAGAATGTCACATTCAAATTTTTTAGCTGAGGTTATGAGTACTTTTCAAGCTTTTAATGATTGGAGAGAGCTCCATTTCACCTGACATCACTTGAAGATATGGTTTGTTATGATGATTAAAATGTCAGCCAGCACTGAGCAACATGCACATATGGGCTTTCTGAAGTTAGCCCCCACTGCCCTCATCTTCCTTTTAATTTTACTATCAATGCCAAGCAAATAAAAGTCATTTTTAGCAATGATGATTCCATTTATTATCAAAAGGTTATGTACTGTTCATCAAGTTCTGTATGGTTAGAAAATAGAAGAAACACAAGCAAGAGACTAGTGTTTGATCTCTGAGGGTAGCGACTTTGTTGTGTTTTTGTGTTTACAGATTGAACGTGAAAATTAATGTGACGATATATCAATTACTATAATGTTAATATAACAGGTTATCTATTCCAGGTTCCAGTTTGCTTGTCCGCGGTTCATGTTTCACACCAAAACAAACGAATGAGTCGTCATTCGTATCATAAATTGTCACTCGAAGTACTCCCTCCATTCGAGATTATTATTTTTTTTTTCATATTTGCAGGGTGTCCACCGTCGGCAATAGTGATCCGTTCGAAATTATTATTTATTTATTTATTATTTTTTTTCATATTTGCAGGGTATCCACTGTCGGCAACAGTGACTAATCCCCCTTACTGAATCGTAGGCATCTCGATTGTAGGACAGCTGTCAGCTGGCCAAAGTATTTAAGGTTGCTCGATGTCCATGGCAAGATTCGAACTCTTTACCTACGGTTAAGGGTGGAGGAGTCCCTTCTACTCGACCAGGTTAAATTTTTTCCTAATGGTACCCAGCAAATTTTCTTAAAGTGGATCGGGTTGGGAAATTGGGTTGGGCTCTTGAAATGCTGGTGAATCCAGGTTGGCCTATGAGCTTTTGAAGTGGAGAATTGAAAAAAGAAAAGAAAAAGAAAAAACACCTTCCAATCAATTATTTGTATTTACGGTTGCTGTCTGTTAGAGAAATTAGTTATTAGTGTCGACAAAAATGACAGGAAAATAAAATAAAATAAAGTATTTATGGAATGAAAATTGGTATGTCCAACAAAATTAAATAGTGATTAATGTAAAAATTGTAAATATGCACAATTATTATTCACGTTGAAAAGTAATTAAGATTTATGAAAGGAATAATAATATTCGTTTCACATGACATTGTTTTATTGGACAATAAATTTCTTATATCACTTGGTGAACCACTACCCTTTCATCAGAATAATATAATGTAAATAGGAGTAATATATTTCTCACTAATATTTGTCCTGTTGATAGTCATTTTCATCATTACTATAACTTTAGCCTTAAAAGTTTAATATTTTTAAGTTAGTTTACTTGTTTTAAAGTTTTGGATATACAAATATTTAAAACTATAAATCCAATAAAAAAGCAATTAATTTATTTATTAAAACTTACTCAATAATTAGTTGTCTTCTTAAATTTTATCTAATATTAAATATCATGCAGTGTGAGATGCAATAGTGATATAAAATAGGTGACTATAATATTATTACTCTTATGAAGAATGTTGATTTGATTTGATTTTTTTATGGTCTTTTTTATTAGTCTCTCCAATTTCATTCTAAAAAATTTTTAGTAGCTGTTTGATTGATTACTAACGTTTGGTACATTAACAATATCAAAATAAGCGAGTGATTAGGTTATAAATAGTGATAAACAAGTTTATCAATTACTCCAAGTAATCATAAAGAAATGTTTGGTAAACACATGAATAAAAGAAGGTGACTCGGACGACTCTATTGACTAATAGCTCTTTTTAATGTAAAACCCAATCAAGATTTTCGTTATATGGCTGGCAGACGACTCATTTGACGAAACTATGACACCAACCAAATAGGTATTCATAGGGAATTGATAAATTGAGAACAGATTTGTTATATTAAGAGTAAAATTTTATTAATTTTTTATATTACTCTCGTCTAAAATTTTATTGGAATTATTAATTTTTTTGCCAAATTTTTTTCGTTTTGTTTCTTAACTGTTCTTCTTCACAAACGAAGATGGGGGCGCGCGGTTCTTCCGCTTGGCATCATAATTCATCTGCGGCCCCTCAATTGCTCATTTGGTCTAAAATCAAATATGTTTTGAATTCCTTCGTATCAATGTTTTTCATCAAAATCAATTTCTATTTTTGGGTTCAGTTCATGGTGCCTCGCACCGAAGCATTGAAGTGAGTTTAATGGGCAATTCTCTCGTATAATAAGTATTAGATTGATACAATGATTTGTTTTAACCATGTAAAATTAGAATTAATTGTAAGGATAATTGCGAGGGGTGGAAGAGGTGGTAACTTTGAATGAAACCGGCGACTGGAAAAGATTTTGATCTGGGCTCGGGTCAAAGGAGTAGCTTGAAGGTTTGTTTTGTGAAGATTGTGGCTGAATTGAACTTGATGAAGTAGTTTTCCATTCTGATTCTTTTCTTGGAAGTTTTGCTTAATGAAGTAATTTTCAAGAAGTTTTGTGAAACTATTTTTTGAAGATGCGTTGGATTTTCTGATTTGGTAGTGAAATCATATTAGCCAAATAAAGATCAACATTGTTGCAAATGACGACCAGATCAAAGAAAAGAGAAAATTTAGAGAAAATAAATAGGATGAGACTTTTATAATTCTAGGAATAATTTAGGTAGTTACTAATATTTTACTCTCAATCTAAAAAAACTGTTATCAATTTATCACCTCCAGCACTCATAATGTTCTTTATTAGAACGAGGAATCTAAGATGGTATACGACCGGTACATCTTATGTTTTTTTAAAAAAAAAATAAAAATAAAAATTAGATGACCCTAGCGATAATCGAATCTCGATCTTCCGATAATAACCATTCCACCCAACCCTCCCACTTAACGGGTATATCTTATGTTCTATACAGCATAATTATTTTCTACCATGTTCTTTTTGGTCAGCATTTTTAGGTAATTATTCGAATGACTTAAAGTACCATAAACAAGTTCCCAAATAGTTTTCTTAACTCACAAGTCCTATATTTGTTTCTGTTTTGAATAAATTTCACAGGTCAACGTGAATTGTTCACTTTTAAAGCAATTACCGAATTCTGCAAAAATAATCTATATTATAAAATATCAACTATGCTATTTTAAATATAATTTACGAAATACAAATATGAATTATTTTTTAAAATGCAAGAAGTATTTTTTTAATAAAACAAAATAATAATACGTGGCGAGGAGTAAGTGCATTTGAAACGTAACTAAGAATGAAAATTAATGTTCCTTTCGTTCCGAAATTATTCCCCAGTTTAAATTTTCATTTTTATTATAAACTGAATTAAAAATAAAAATTTAAATTAAACAATAATTACGGGACGAAGGGAGTAAATTTATCAGTAAGGACGACGATAACTATAAACCCAACTATAAGATCCAACAATTCATAAAAAAAAAAAAGTAACAAGTAAATAAAATCTCAAGCACTTGCAAGGAACAATGCAAAAAAGATTTTTTGTAATACTATAAAGCTTCTCCATTCATCATCTTGTTGTAATTTGTAAAAATAAGTATTCGCGATGTCCAAAATGATTTTTTGAGACTTTATTTTTAATACAGATTATATTAAAAATGAGAATATGAATTGGACAACTATGTTAGAACAAAGAGAGTGTGTAATAATTTTATTTATAATTTTTAAAGATTATCATATAGTGCATATAACGATTAAATTATTCATTTTGAGACGTAAGAATATACATAACATATAACCCCCAAAAAACTCCTATAATTGCAATGAATAGAGCAAAATATCTTTGCTTCTTTTCTTAAAAGTTTTTTATTAAAAGTGAAGAAGTTTTGCTTATTTGGCTAAAAAAGAAAAGGCAGAGAAGAAAAAAAAATATCGTAGAAGGGATAATTCATCAAATATTCTGTGAAAATAATTGTTTTGGCACTGAGTCAAAATGGGAGGACCGAACAAGCCCTTGTCACGCACACATCTTCTCCCCTATCTATTATCGAACTCGTGTTGAATCAATCACATACGATATTTATAGAAACCCGAATTGGGAGGTTCGAGGCAAAAAGACTCCGGCACACTTCCCGGAACCATCATTTTACTGGTATTATTCAATATATCCAGCTTTCATCGTTCGTTTCTTTTTCTTTTCTTCTTCGCGCAATCAATTCTTCACACTCGTCTTGGCACCTTTGTTTTTGTATGTGATAGTGGTCTAAAGGGCGTTTCTTGTTTGTGTTTTCTTTGGTGCTGTTGTGGGTTCTTATTCAGGTAAATCACAAATTTGATTCTTTTGTGTTGAAAAAGTAGCTGTTTTTTTGTTTCTGGGAAGAGGGTCGAGCTAACCTTTGGCTGTGATTGCGATTTTGAGCTAGTCATGCGGGATCGTTGATGGGTTTTATGTGAATTTAGCTGCTTTCTTTTATACTTTTTTTTTTTTTTGAGCTTGTCATGCGGAATCGTTGATGGGTTTTATGTGATTTTTATGCCCTTTTATTCTGTAAAAAGATTACGTTTTGATTTCATGGTCAGGGGAGGTGGGGAAGGTGATTTGTAAGAGTTACTGAAAGGGGAAGAATTTAAGGCTTTTTTTAGACTAGGAAATATAGCTCATTCGACCTTTGCAGTCAACTGACAGAAGTTGATGATTGGAACTGAGCAAATTAAGAATATTACTAATCACAGCTTCTCTTTTGTGCTTTCATTTTGGTTTGCGAGAATTTACTTTTGATGCATCTATGGTGTTTCTAAATACTTGGTGGTGGTGGTGGTGGTGGTTCATAAATTTTGTTGCCAAATATGTTTTTATGAACATCAGTAGCCAGAGCCTTGATTTAAATTTGCATTCTTGCCTATATACAGTAGTAGGGGAATGGAGAGACTGACGTTGACCTTAAACTTGGGAGTATTTGACTAGTAATTTTGCTTTTGAAATCTTTCTTATGGAAGTTAATCTACAAATTTGAAGCTCTGCTCTTTAGTTTCTTTGGGGAAGCTGTGTATAAAATGAAGCTTGGTAGTTCAAGTGTGCAAACTTTTCCATAGTTAATGGAGTTCAGTATCTGATGTTCTCTAGCTGGAAAATAATGAATTGAGCTTCAAGATATAAACATTTGCGGAAAAGTTACCATCAAGTACCAAGTCATGTGATGCAAATGTAGTTTAAAGTTTCCTGTCTCTGTATTCACTGCAATTTGATTTCCTCTTATTGCTTATATGATTTCTTTTCTGCTTATCCTTGATTGATTTATCTGAATGGAATTTTTGAATCTTGATTTCCCCTAAAATTCTAGAAATATGAGCACGAGCACTCTAGACGTAGCCAGAGCAGAACTTGCTCTTGCAGTGCTGTATTTGAACAAAGCAGAAGCCAGGGACAAAATATGCAGGGCAATCCAATATGGTTCGAAATTCTTGAGTAACGGAGAGCCTGGAACAGCACAAAATGTTGACAAATCAACCAGCTTGGCTCGAAAAGTTTTCCGTCTATTTAAGGTCAATATCTGTCGTATAGCCCTTTGTGATTGTAGAAAAAACATCCTTGTTTGCGCTCTATGTTGTCTAGGCTTGATATTATTATTTTGTGTCTTTGCAAACTTTTCATCTCTATGGTTTGTTCTAATTAGTTGGCTTGACTTTTTTCTTTTTGTTTGATTTTTACAGTTTATCAATGATTTGCATGCACTTATTAGCCCACCTGCCCCAGGCACTCCACTTCCAATCGTTTTGTTAGGAAAGGTATGATGGTTGCTTCACAGTCTAACTTCCCAATGAAATGCGTGTTGCTTTTCTAATATTGTTGATGATGTTGCAGTCTAAAAATGCACTTCTGTCAACTTTCTTGTTCCTCGACCAAATTGTATGGCTTGGCAGGACAGGCATTTATAAGGTATCTTAACTCTTGCTGGTTGAAATTTTATTGTTAGATATGTTAAGTTCCTTTGAGGAATTTATTGTAAAATGGCCTGAATTTCCCTCTATTTCAGAACAAAGAACGTACAGAGCTGATTGGCAGGATCTCTCTCTATTGTTGGTTGAGCTCTTCAGTTTGCACCACTTTGGTTGAGGTCTGTAGCTTACTCTTTCTGTTTATGGTCTACTCTGTTCAAGATGTTCTTCTATCTTACTAACATTAAAATGGTTGCCGTTGTCTTGTGGTACTCTGTTGTCAGCTAGGGGAGCTCGGGAGGCTTTCAGCATCAATGAAGAAGTTGGAGAAGGAACTCAAGAATACTGATAAATATAAGGTTCAATTTTTCCGACAACAAGTGCATGATGAGTAGTGTCATTCCTTGTCTCTTTTTTCTCTTTTTCTGCCTTTACCTTTGGTTGACAATCCTTTTCCTTTGGTTGGTTGTTGGTTACTTGGTCTTGCAGAATGAGCAATATCGTACTAAACTTCAGAAGTCCAATGACAGATCCCTGGCACTCATTAAAGCAGGGATTGACATAGTTGTTGCAGTTGGATTGCTTCAATTGGCGCCGAAGAAAGTTACTCCTCGTGTAACAGGGGCCTTTGGATTTGCCAGCTCGCTCATATCTTGTTATCAGGTTTTCAACCACTCTTAGCACTATTCACATCAGTTAATTATGAAACTGGATGCATTGTTTTTGCTTCATATAAAATTAAAGAAGCTGATATGAAAAAACTAAATGCATGTTTCTTATCAATATCTCTCAAAGATGACATTATTATTGACGTATTCGTTTGAGGAAGTATTTTCTTCTTTTTTTTTTTGTTAATCACTGAGCATTGGTTCTGCTATTTTTAGTATCAGAAAAACTCTTTGGATTCAGTTTGGTTTTGTGTTTCTTTGGATTTCTCATCTTATCTCTTCAGGAAATAATTCATGGATATGATATCTAGCACAGAAGCATAGCTTTCAAGATTTTTGCCCTTTCTGGGCACTTTCATGTGTTATACATTATTGAGATACTCTATTTTTATCATTGCAGTTGCTTCCTTCGCGTCCGAAGGCCAAGACTCCTTGAAATTTTAGTCCTCAATCCTCCGCAGTCTCAGTGGAATAAATACTTATGTTTGGGAGATGGAGCTTAGGCACGTTGCTATATGGTTGTAAACAAGCTGCCTGAAATGACATTAGCCTCCATTTATGAAAGCTGCTCTAATAGTACTTCATTTTGTTGTTGTCATACACTTCTATGCCGGTAGCATCATTGGTTTTTCTTAGAAGATAACATGGAAGCAACAATGGCTTTTATCAAATTAATGTTCTTGAAGTTTTCTACATACTGTGTGCTTGTGGTTTTGTTAATGTTGGTTCTGCGACTCCTGTTTGTACATGTGCTCTGTAGAAGGATAAGTCGATAGGCGGGTGAACCCATTTTTAGTCCATTGGTTTAACCTGCTTCTCCAGAGTGTATTATGCATTCCTTTGAAGGCAACTTTTGGGTGGGAAAAAGAAAATCGAGATGGTCCCTCGCGAGATTGCAACCCTTTGGTCCTGTATATTGTGTGTTCGCATTGGGCGTAAAGGGGCATCATGATGACTTTTGATGTCATCCTTAACTTCCTCCGGCTTATCGTGGAATGTATTGAAAAATAAGGTTGCTTGATTTCCTGGTGTTCTTGAATGGAAAAACACTCTGCATTGTATTGTTTTTGGTCAGAAATGCATCCATTATTATCAGGGATCGGGGGAAGGAAAAATTTCTGGAAGATGAAGCAGAAATGCTCTTGTTGAACTGAAATACGTGAAACATTATTCCAAGACAAAAGTATGCAGAGACTGCATCTCTAACACATTTCTCCTAGCACCATCGTTGTCCATAACAGTTACTAAAAGCAGAATTCTCCAAGTGTTTCATACCCAAGATCTGAGGAAGGACTTGGAACTCTGTAATTTTTAGCAACTCCAAACTAAAAGTAAAGATGAAAACTTTTCGTCTTGCTAAGCTTTTCTGGGGCGGGCAACGACGCTTGATTTGCAAGGCTCACTTAAGGGAGTTAGCAACATCGATCACAAAGCGGTATTTCACATCCTTCTTAATCATCCTTTCAAGTGCTTCATTACAGTAATCGATTGGGACAATTTCTATTTCCGGGTAGACTTTGTGCTCTGCACAGAACTCCAACATTTCTTGTGTCTGCTTTGTGCCGCCAGTTACACTCCCCGTGATTGTTCTCGCTTCTGTAAGTAGTACAGGGATAATCCACATTACAAAGGAGCCCTTACAGGAAAAATAATGGCACAAAATTTTCATGATGATATGATTGTGGAAAAGGCGGTACCTGGAATTAGGGCTACAGGGCTGATGTTTATTTCGCGCGGGAAGCCAACCATCGCAAGAACACCACCAGTCTTCAAAGTTTTCAGGTATGGATCACATGGAATATTACCAGAAGCAGTGTTAAGAACAAAGTCCAGTGACTTTGTAAGTGCCTGCCAAGACAGAAAGCAGAGGATTCAGCAATGATTTCAACAATGAACAGTTGGTTTACTTAAATATTCCAAACGAAACTGGAAAAGTTTATACTTCAGAGCCTACTCACATTCATCTGCTGTTCATCAGATGAGATCACAAAATTATCAGCACCTAGATGAGTCATTGCCTCTTCTTTTTTCGATTCGCTAGTGCTGAACACAGTGACTTTCAAACCAAAAGCTTTCCCAAATTTCACAGCCAAATGTCCCAGACCACCTAATCCGATGACACCCAAAGATTTCCCAGGTCGTTTCATGTTGTGTCGCATCATCGGTGAATAAACAGTAATTCCAGCACACAACAATGGTGCTGCCAACTCCATTGGATAACTTTCAGGAATTGTGTAGCAGAATCTGCAAAATTCATAGAGCATCAAAGTAAGCAAATTTCGCTTAAATTCAGGCTTTCCCCAAACTTATGGTAAAACTTTTGCACTATTGCAGTAAAGAACACTCACCTTTCACCAACAACTATTCAGGCTTTCCCCAAACTTATGGTAAAACTTTTGCACTATTGCAGTAAAGAACACTCACCTTTCACCAACAACTATGTAACTGGAATATCCTCCTTTAGTAACTGTACCATCAGAATCTATACCATCATAAGTGAAGATTTGTCCCTTGACGCAGTAATTCTCTTGCTTGTCATTACAGTACTCGCACTCTTTGCAAGAGTTAACATATGTTCCAACTCCAACTCGATCTCCAGGTTTGAATTTCGTAACTTTGGAGCCAACCTTTTTCACATAACCAGTAATCTCATGTCTGTTCACAGAAAATTCCATGCCTTTATCAATAATGAATCAGCCAAGAACCCCATTCTAGTAAAAAAGGCTACATAATCAGCCATATTATACGTACCCGGGTACTAAGGGGTACTTGGAATGTCCCATAAAATTCCTCGACCATATAACATCAGCGTAACAAACCCCACAGTACGCGATATCTAACAAGACATCATCTTCCCTGACATCCCTGTTAAGTGCCAACAGCTTTCAATCAGAGTGTTGCGCGGAAAAATCAACAAGAACCTACCCTCATCGCTTTATTGTTCAACGTACCATACTCATATAGTAGCAGAATAAAATATACTCCCTACGTCTCAGAGAAATAGTCCACTAATATTGTTTTAGTTAAACAAAGCGGACTATTTATGGGATGGATGGATTATGAAAAAAACTTCAGAAATAACCAGATATATGTCAAACCTGCGGCTGAATGTATAAGGAGACAGGACTCCGGATGGATCTCTTGCAGCATAGCCTTTGCAATCTTCTTTGGCGGTTTGTGAAGCCATAGTTCTATGAAAAAAAAAAAGAAAAAAAATCCTGAATCAGTAACCAGTGAAATGATCACAACTCGTATAGAACTGGAGCTGCAGATCATAAACATGAATACAGAATGGAATCATACAGATGAACAAAACACGACAGATTCAAACGTGAGAAGATGCAGATCATGAATCATAAACAGAAATGCCCAAGAGAAAAACATGAACATGCCATCTCAAAATATAGGTGAAAGAAACAGGATTCTTGATTCATTCGATTTCAAAGTACTAATAACACAAATCTAAGACATACCCACAGCCCGGAGAACCTGAAAGATGAGAATTTAGAATAAGATGATTGTTCTTTTCACCTGGCTAGGCTATATAATACTGATATTGTAGTAGAAATGGAAGTGGAAACAGGGGTTTTCTAATAATAGAACATACTTACAAAACAGTGAAAGAAACGCTGATGTCGGATATTACGTGTGAGTGATTATACAGCAGACATCACGGGTTATCCTGGAAGACCGGCAAATCATGATACCTTAAATAGGACTAGATCCTTATCTTGTAAGCCTGATTATGAAACTTAAAAATAATCAAAGCCTGATTGAAGTTAATGGCCTGAAAGCAATGAAAGAATCAAAAAATTAATTATTAAAAATGGCAAGTTCTTCTAAATGCTTTGACTAGGAAAATTAGAAACTTGTCAACTCATCATCAGTACAAAAAGCTTTTCAAGTCGTCGACTTTCATGTGAATGAAAAGGCAGTTTGTTCAAGAATGATTCTGAGTTCAAGGATGAATTTGATGCGCTATACCAAAGCGTGAAAGAAGGGTAACGAGCTTTTCTCAGATTGGATGGAGGACCAGCACCGTAGCTGCTTTCTGTTGGCCTAATTTTGATGTAAAAATCGCATCTTTGGCAGTTTGTACTATGTTAATAGATGAACTGCCCATTGACCCAGGGAAAAGGCAATGTCCATGAGAGGCTTCTTGATGATAAACAAGCCGTAAAAACTTGTTCACGAGAATCATCGGAAACTTTTTGTTAATCAACTTTCTTTTCTTTTTCTGAACAATGAAATCAAGAAACTCTATTAATCTCCAAATTATTACTGTATGGTACATAACTTGTTATGAATTGGCAGAATGTGAAGGTAAATGATACATTACTTTTGCTCGTGCCAGCTAAATTTTAACACCTAAGATAGACAAATGGTAAATGTAATCAATTCAACAGGATTAATACAAGAAAAAGTAGCGTTTTGATACACACCATACAACCTACTATTATAAGTAGATTACAAAGGAAACCAAGTTAATAATTGGAACTCTGTAGTCTGAAAACTGCAGAAGTTTCAGCTGAGATCACTGCATTGCCAAGAGAGTGACTTATTGTTTCTTGAGAGTGTTTGCAACATCAAGCACAAAACGATACTTCACATCCTTCTTCGTCAACCTGGCGAGAGCCTCATTGCAATAATCTATCGGAACTATCTCGACTTCTGGGTACACCTTGTTCTTGGCGCAGAAATCCAACATTTCTTGAGTCTGTTTTGTTCCTCCAGTGAGAGTCCCCACTATGCTTCTCGCCTCTGAAAGGAGCCACATTAGTTAAAAAAGTTATTAGACAACATTTTTGAAATAGGTCAAAAGAATAGGGATGTTATCAGTTGAGAGTGTACCCGGGATTAGGCTCACTGGCATCATTTTGATTTCGTTTGGAAAGCCGACTATCACGAGAACACCTCCGGTTTTCAAGGTTTTCAAGTATGGATCAAAGGGAATGTCGCCAGATGCAGTATTGAGAATGAAGTCCAAGTTCTTGGTAAGTGCCTGCAACAGAAGACAGTTGAGCAAGTTGACGCTGACTACGACATAAGTAAATTAGAAAGTGTGCTGCATAAATTAATGGAAGCGCTACTAACATTCATCTTCTGTTCATCAGATGAGACCACAAAATCATCTGCTCCGAGATGAGTTATTGCCTCGTCTCTTTTGGATTCAGTAGTACTGAAAACTGTGACTTTCAAACCAAAAGCCTTTCCAAATTTCACTGCCATGTGTCCTAGTCCTCCTAAACCAACCACACCCAATGATTTACCAGGTTGGTTCATGTTGTGTCTCATCATTGGCGTGTAAACAGAAATCCCGGCACACAACAAGGGCGCTGCCAACTCTAGCGGGTATCCATCAGGTATCGAATAGCAGTACCTGCAAGTTAACACGGATAAGTTAGTTTAATTTCAGATCATACAGTCAACTTTAGGTAGAGCTTTCGCTGATTACACTCACCTTTCATTAACAACATAGAAACTAGAATATCCTCCTTTAGTCACTGTGCCATCGGTATCTATACCATCATAAGTGTAAACTGTTCCCTTGACGCAGTGAACTTCTAGCCCCTCGTTACAATACTCACATTCCCTGCAAGAATTTACATATACTCCAACTCCTACGTGATCTCCAGCTTTAAATTTTGTCACCTTGGAGCCAACTTCTCTTACAACCCCAGCGATCTCGTGTCTGATGATTAGTACGTTTTATTAGCTTCCCATGAAAGAATGAAGTAGAAGCTTTACTAAAACATCTTGTTATCTTATGAAAAACGTACCCGGGGACTACTGGATACTTTGTACGTCCATGGTAGTTCTTTGTCCACACCACATCAGCATGGCAAACTCCACAGTACTTAATATCTAAAACAACATCGTCTTCTCTAGCTGACCTGTTGAGTTTTGAGTGTTTAGAGTTCTCAGAACTTCAAATTGTCTAGAAATAAAATCAAGAAATATTGAAAGCCCTGACAACTAAGTATATTAGGAGGATGCAAAAATCATACAAAATAGAGATGTTGTTTTTTCCTGCTCCTTATACTAGGTGGACCATGCATATAGGTGACAGTATTATTCTTAAACTGTAGGGATCCTCTTAGTGGTCTCTTTGACATCTTAACTCACTGATATAATTGACACAGAAATCCAATAATTTGCACCGTTCTATTTAGATACCTTTCCAAATGCTCTTTACTTTTCATTTTAAAACTTTGTTAGGTTAATCTCTGAATGAGATGATATGAAAGAGAAGCTAAATTTTGCCAAATGCTCTACACTTCCCTGTTACCTCAATGAGCAAAAATGGTGAGGATTTAAAAAATCTGCATTTTGGCTGACACAGTTTATAAAGGCAGAACTCGGGATCATTTCTTCATAGAAGGAAAAGAGGTAGACAAACCTGCGGGTGAACGCGTAAGGAGACAGGACTCCAGATGTATCTCTCGCTGCATATGCAACACAGTTATCTTTCACACTCTCGGAAGCCATGGTTCAAGAAACCTGAGAAACAGGAGTAGCAGATATAATACGAAAGAAATGACAACGTTGATTCAAAATTATATCGAGAGAGATTCTCGCAATCATGCATATAAGGGATCACTCCTAACATTCATGTTGCTGGATAAAAAACATCTGATTCAGGCATTAAAAAAGCAAACTGTGATCATTATTTTAGGCCCCTCAACCCAAAATTAGCAGGGCATTACAAAATGGAACATTCAATGGGAGATTTTGCATGTTGTACAACTTCATTACTCATTCGAGTCATCTCAACATTCATGTTGAGCAAAAAACTCCAAAATGTATTACAAGTAACGTGGAAATAAACCTACATCAAGGATGAATAAAGGATTGATCATACGTTTTATAAAAACGAAAACCAGTAAAAAGATAGTGTTTGTTTACAGAAGAACACAACATACCCAAATGTCAAAAAATGAGGCCTTGAAGGATGAGATAAATCAGAAGCAGAACAATGGGAAAGAGGATTATGGTATGCCTCCTATTTGGGCGGAGTATTTATAACAGCAACACACATTACAACCTAGGAAAACTTTAGAACCTAATCAGACATTGAATAAAAAAGCCTTGTTTTGAGGATCAATTAGATCAATGTCCAATCTTGGAAAAAAAAAAGAACCAAAAACAAAATTTTTTTTAAAAAAAAAATACTAAAAAGTAAGAGAACCTGGTCAAACCTTGGAATTCAAGGCCTTCTAGACCGGGGCGAGGAACCATTCCCTTTGCCATTGTAGATAATGATTAAAAGCTCACAAAAGTCAAGCTCTGAAATGTTTGAATACGAAGTTTCTCAAAGACATTGACTAACAGATGCTAGATATAATCTTAAATATTCATATTTTCAACTTTCAAGTAACTTTGAGGGAGAAGGACTCAACCTTTTCTGCCGCGAGTGCTGTCACGGCCACAAAGTCTGCCATGGAGGCTGTTTCTGCAAGTTAGAAAGATAGATATGAACTACTTAACAATCTGAAGGTTGATCAAAGACAATTTACATAAAAATATTCATTGCCTATTTGACTATGATCATCTGAAACAATCAACATCCAGTGAATATGACAAAGTAGGATTACATAGACCCAAACTGGGAGTCTACTCCGCAAGAATTGAGCAAAATCCTGGAGTTTATGGATTTCAATGGTAAAAGTACTGTGATTAAAGCCAACCCTGTTTAGAAAACTCTGTTTCTGACGTATACAACAAGACAAACCGAGAAAAAAGAAGGTTATATTAGGGTCACAAATGGGCATTCATACAAAGATTGCATTTTTTCGATAAAGGGTTAGATGTGGAAAAGCGTGGTTATCATATTTACTCGTGACGGTTTTGATTTTGATAAGGCTAATGATGATTTATTCCTTAAACTTTTGCTTGTCTTGTCCTTCACAACATGGTGAGCTTATAAAGTTTAGAATATCATGCTCATTTACGTCGCTTTCTTGATCATCATTGAATATTTATTTAGTGTAACAATGCAAATGAAGTTCATCAAAGTTGAAATAAATTTAAGGGTTGAGGTGGAGACAACCAAAGATTATTAGTCATAGTGGCATTTCGTATTATTTCAAAGAACAGTAACGTATTGATATTGTCAAAGCATTATACAAAAGATGCATCATCGGACAGAAAATGCTAAACTAGCTCTTCCAAGTATCCGTAGGTGGAAATCAGGAAGGTCAACTGAACACTGAAACTTTTGTGCAAAATTATTGAGATATAGCAGAGATCTTTCTGCACAGCAATAAAGCAGCTCTGTTGTGCCTCACTTGAGGGAGTTTGCCACATCCAGCACAAATCGATACTTCACATCCTTCTTTATCATCCTATCAAGTGCTTCATTACAATACTGGATTGGAACTATTTCAATTTCAGGGTAGATCTTGTTGGCAGCGCAGAACTCCAACATTTCCTGAGTCTGTTTCGTTCCACCAGTGAGACTACCCGATATGGTTCTCGCCTCTGCAAGAAGCCATGTTAATTAGCAAATGACAAGACAACTCTTATTAAAAGAAGTGAACATAATCGGGATGTCATCTGCATAATGAGAGTACCTGGGATTAAATTTATAGGGCTTATGTTAATTTCACGTGGGAACCCAACCATCACAAGAACACCACCAGTTTTCAAGGTTTTAAGGTATGCATCACATGGAATATTGCCAGAAGCAGTGTTAAGAATGAAGTCCAATGACTTGGAAAGCGCCTGTATATCAGTAAGGTAAGTCAGCAATTTGATGACTATGGAAAAGTTAAAAAGATATTCTAAAAGAAATTCCACTAACATTCATCTTCTGTTCGTCAGATGAGACCACAAAATCATCCGCTCCCAGATGACTCAAAGCCTCCTCTCTTTTGGATTCGCTAGTGCTGAAAATTGTCACTTTCAAACCAAAAGCCTTTCCAAATTTCACTGCCAAGTGTCCTAAACCTCCTAGCCCAATTACACCCAACGATTTACCGGCCTTGTTCATGTTGTGTCTCATCATTGGCGTGTAAACAGTAATACCAGCACATAACAATGGTGCTGCTAACTCTAGTGGGAAGCCATCAGGTATTGAATAGCAGTACCTGAGAGTTAGAGCAAAAATTAGGCCTTTTGTATTAAACAGATGACTTCAGTAAGAGATGGTTCTGATTAATCTCACCTTTCATGAACAACAATGAAACTAGAGTATCCTCCTTTAGTCACTGTACCATCGGAGTCTATACTATCAAAAGTAAAGACTTGTCCTTTGGCACAGTGAACCTCAAGCCTTTCCTCACAATATTCACACTCCCTGCAAGAGTCAACATATGTTCCAACTCCTACGTTGTCTCCGGGTTTAAATTTTGACACCTTGGAGCCAACTTCTCTTACAACCCCAGTGATCTCGTGTCTGATCATTACAAAGTTTTATTACCTTCTGAAGAAAGAAAAAGCATGGAAATATTTTTAGTAAAGAACGTCTTGTGGTGTGATGAAACACATACCCTGGAACTAAAGGATACTTTGAGTGCCCCATGTAATTCCTTGTCCAAGCAACATCAGCAAAGCAAATTCCACAGTATGAGATATCTAATAAGACATCATCATCTTTTACAGACCTGTTGAGTTTTAAGTGTTAAGGAGTTCTCAGTATTTCATATCTTCAAAAAAATCAAAACAAGAGATATGACAAGACCTTTGACTAAGCAGATTAGAAGAATGCAAAGTCATGCAAAATATTTTATGCTTTAATTAATATTTTTTCTAATGTATCACATCATGCTTGATGTCATACAGAATCCTGGTACCTTTAATTCCCGCGAGAGCAGAGTGGTTAGTGAAGGAATCAAAGAAAGGATAACTCATTCATTAATATGCAATGTTGATACTCCTCTAAGAAGTTCGTTTATTTGTTCTTAAAACTTCATTAGGTCTATCTCTAACTGAGATCATATGAACAGAGACTACATTTACCAAATTTTCCAGTTTTCCACATCTCTGCTATCTCCAACAAGCAAAATTGGTTAAAGGATGTAAAAAATTCTCCTTTTTGTTTGACCATATCATGTATACAGGCATAAAATCAAGTCCACTGATTTAGGTTTCTCTCCTAAAGAAGGAAAACCCAGTAGATATACCTGCGATCGAATGAGTAAGGAGACAGGAATCCAGATGGATCTCTCGCAGCATAGGCAAGACAATTGCCCTCTTTTGCACTCTCAGAAGCCATGGTTCAAAGTTCAAACAAACCTGGAGTGTCGATGATAGCTAGAATCAATCTAACAGACGAACACATATGATGCAATGCAATATTGAACAAATGGAAGCTTCTATAGCACATTAGATTAGCAAACAGGTAAAACCCAGATGAAAGTATTCTATAGTACAGTAAGTGACAAAAAGCTTATCATGTTGATTACAATTTTGTATCTTTTCGTACACTGAGAATGTAACCTGTCACTTCATGAGACAGAAAACAGGGCACACTTCAGTAATTTGAGTATTTATTTATCTGCGAGGGAAACTTTTGGCATTAAAATGGCATCCCAAAACCATTGTTGTAGACCCCTTTACTGAAATCAGCAAAGCAAACTAGGAAATAGTTCTAGCTAAATTGCGAATTCAACACATGAACAACTGAAATTGGAAATTTTGCAAGTAGTACAAATTTTTAAACTCATCTGAGTCATCTCCATACTCGCAAACATGAAAAAATATCTCTATTCATTCCAAGTAATATGGCAATAAATACCAAAAAAGGTTTGATTATAAGTTTCCATATGTATCCGGTGTTGCAGGATCATAAATCTAAACATCATCCTTTAGTAGTTAAAGCTGAAGCAGACATAGGTGGTATCATGGGAGACAGATGAGCAGATCATTATCATACATATCTAATCCAAAGTAAAAAGAAGCATTAGAACATACCCAAAAGTTCAACAGTGGCCTAGAAGATGGTTCTGCAGCTGGGGAGAGGTAAAGACCGAAGAGGATGTTACTCTTTTTATTTTTGGGCTGGTTATTTATAACTGTCAAATATCATCGTCCGGTAAGTTACATCATTCTATTAATAGAATAAACACGACATCATTTTAGGACGCGAGGGTATAAAACTAGAAAAAAATAATGCTGTAAATCTTTGAATAGAACAACGTGGATTGAGGTGCATCTAGATAGTCATTAAAATAATGGTCAAGCCTTTGAATTCAAAACATTGGCATAAAGTAAACGCTCACTAAAGTCAAGGTCTAATACTACTGAGAAAGAAAGACTGTTCTTACACCAACTCTTCACAGAACTGGCTTGAGCAAATTTACTTTTGCATGCGCAAGTGCTGTCATCACAAAGCCTCAGACTGAGTGAGAATCCAATCACGACAACCAATAGAAAAGGGTAGTTTCTGCAAGGATTAAAAGAAACAAATTAGCTACCTAAATAAAGGTTAATTATATCTTCCAATTCAAACAAATACAAAATAAATAGAACAATTTCAGATTCCCTTGACCATAACTTGCTGTCCACACCACGATCTGCAACCCCACATAAAAATAGAAACAGAAACAAAAAGAGAATGACTTCCTACACCAAAATTTAAGCACTGATGAACTTCAATAGTTAGAATACCGTGATTACAGTCAACCCTCTTCAGAAAGACTGTGTTTGATGAGACTTTTGAGGAGGGAAGAAAGCGAGAGGAAGGTTATTCACGGTCACTAATGCGAGGCCCTGATGTAAAGATAGCATTTTTTGAGCATAATTCTATATCACTGCTCTCGTTAGACGGACCATCTATCTAGAGCTACAAAATCATGTACATCATGGGATTATCCTAGTACTACGAAATTAATGGATGGTGATTTTAGACAATAAAGAACAAACCCTGTGGAGAAGGACGATGAAATATTAGGAGGGCTAAAGGTAAAAAAGCTTTCTCCTTTTTTACTTTTTAGTTTTCACTAGTTCTTCGGCTTTGAAGATTGTGGAAGAAAAAAATGAAAGTACGGTAATGAAATGTCAAAAAGAAAAGAGTTACATTTCCTACTCTTATTATTACATTTTCTATTTCATTTGGTTGGATTTTGAACATTGTCTAAAGGAAAGAAAAAGAATGTGAAGAATATAAAAGTAGACTTTAGCTAGGCAAAATTTATTTAACTAAGAAATTCTTTAAGAAAAATCTAAATACTCCTATATTTTTCGGTATAATAAAGGAGGCAAATCATTTTTTCCCCAAAAGACGTTTTAGTCTTATGATTTAAATACGGCGTACTCATGTGAGTAACTGAGTATATGGTGATCTTGCGAAGAACCGATTATGTCACTACATATCACTGGAATAATATAAGGCTATGACTCTCATTCAAACATCTCACTCATAATGATTATTTTACAAAAGTAAGGTGATTCATAGAAGTGATTCTCTATGTTACACAGAACTGTCTCTTCCAAGTGAGCAGCAAACATAATGAATGCTAACTAAAGCTTGAAATTCTGTAGACTTATTGAGTTTTTGCAAATATAACAACTGTGTTTGAACATCACTTGAGGGAGTTTGCAACATCAATCACAAAACGATACTTCACATCCTTCTTGGTTACCCTATCAATGGCCTCATTGCAGTATTGGATTGGAACTATTTCAACTTGAGGGTATATCTTGTTAGCAGCACAGAAGTCTAACATTTCTTGAGTCTGTTTTGTTCCACCAGTGGCACTTCCTGATATAGTTCTCGCCTCTGAAGCAGCCACATTAGTTGTAAAAAAAAAAAAAGAGAGATGATAAAGATAACCCTTGAGGGAAGAAGTGACCAAAATAAGGATTTCATCTGATTGAGTGTACCTGGTATTAAATTTACTAGGCTAATGTTTATCTCTCGCGGGAAGCCGACTGTCACAAGAACACCACCAGTTTTCAAGGTTTTAAGGTATGGATCAAATGTGATATTGCCAGAAGCAGTGTTAAGAATGAAGTCCAATGACTTGGAAAGTGCCTGTATCAGTAAGATTAAGTTTATCAATTTGGCGCTGACTGTGGGAAAAGTTGAAAACCATGATACATTTGTTTAGTGATTATAGTAATGTATGCTTATGGAAATTCAACTAACATTCATCTCCTGTTCATCAGACACGACCACAAAATCATCTGCTCCAAGATGACTCAATGCCTCCTCTCTTTTGGATTCACTAGTGCTGAAAATTGTGACTTTCAAACCCAAGGCCTTCCCGAATTTCACTGCCAAGTGTCCTAGACCTCCTAATCCAATGACACCCAATGACTTACCGGGCTGATTCATGTTGTGTCGCATCATTGGGGTGTAAACAGTGATCCCGGCGCATAACAAAGGTGCTGCTAACTCTAGCGGGTAGCCATCAGGTATTGAATAGCAATGCCTGGGCAAGCTAGCGCAAAAATTAGGTTTTGGTATCAAAAAGGAGATTTCAGGTATAACTTTCTCATTTTAATCTCACCTTTCATGAACAACAATGAAACTAGAGTATCCCCCTTTTGTCACTGTACCATCAGAGTCTATACCATTAAAAGTAATGACTTTTCCCTTGGCACAGTGGACCTCGAGTCTCTCATGACAGTACTCACACTCCCGGCAAGAGTCAACCCGGGTTCCTACTCCTACATGGTCTCCGGGTTTAAATTTTGATACCTTGGAGCCAACTTCTTTTACAACCCCAGTGATCTCGTGTCTGATCATTGAAAAGTTTCGTTACCTTATGAAAAAAGAAAAATCTGGAAAGAAACATCTTGTAGTGTAATGTATCACATACCCAGGGACTAAAGGATACTTCGAATCTCCCATGTGATTCCTCGTCCAAACTACATCCGCGTAACATATTCCACAGTATGCGATATCTAATAAAACATCTTCATCCCTGATGGACCTGTTGAGTTTTAAGTGTTTAGAGTTCTCAGGACATAACTTCAAGATACCGAAACAAGAAATTATGCAAAGTACTAACAGCTAAGTCGATTAGGATAATCCAAAACCATAAAATGGTAAAATATTCAGTTCAGTCTCATTACATTAGGTACATATCAAGATCTAAAAGGTCATACAACTGAACTAGAGATGCTTGCCAGAAGCAGAAAACCAGTTAGACAAACCTGCGGTTAAATGTGTAAGGAGACAAGAATCCAGACGGATCTCTTGCAGCATAGGCAAGACAGTTTCCCTCGTCAGCACTCGCAGAAGCCATGGTTCAACAAACCTGGAATACATGAGATAACTAGAACGAATCAAACTCATATGGAAGCTTCTATAGATCATTAGAGCAGCAGATATTGAGCTGACATGTTGCTGGAAAGTATTTTATAGTACAGTAGGCCCCCCAAAAGCTTAACATGTTGCTTTTTTTCATATACTATGCTCATAAACTTCCAAGGTATGAGCCAAGAAACAGGACATACAACAGAGGTTTGATGATTGATTTATCAAGTTGGAAAAGTTCAGGCATTAAAATTGCATCCCGCAATCATTGTTTTAGGTCCCTCTGCCAAAAAAATCATAGCACCAAGTTGCTAAATTGTAAATTCAACACACCAGCAAATGAAATTGAAATTTCGCAAGCAGTACAACTTCATTACTCATTTGAGTCCATACTCTGATGGTTGCAAGTAATAAAAGCATGGGATTTCATTATAAGTTTTAAATTTGTTGGATTTTGCAGGATCATATATCTAAAAAACATTCATGAACAACCAAAACTGAAACATATACACACTGTATTATGAGAGATGGAATGTAAAAGCATTACAGTATACCCGAGAGTACAACAGAAGCCTCAAAGGGGAGAAAGTCAGAAGCTGAGAAAGGTGAAGAGAATGCTATTCTCCTTTCTGGACTGGGTATTTATAACTGTCAGAAAAAATAAATCCTAAATCTTTGAATGGGACACCTGGAATTGAGGTCTATACTATGGATAATGTCTAAAATAAACGATCAAACCTTTGAATTCAAGACATCAGCAATTGTTAAATGCTCACAAAAGCCACGTATGAAGAACTATATTATTATATATAATTATTATAGTAACAACTTCAAACTGAGCTTGAATTATAGAGTTATGTTTGATAAAATTAAGACTAAACTATTGCAATATCTAAATTGACCTATGTGGCTAATTTGCCCTAACAATCTGGCTAGCATCTGAGCTAGAGCCAGAGAGACTACCCATCCAAGCTGGAGGGAGCATTCCAGTTTGCTCATGCACCGTTTGAAACAATGGTGGCAACGCCTTATATACTGAAGCGATTTCATTCATTGCGACGCCCTCTTTGCCTTCTCCACTATTACCGTTACTCCAGACACTGATCTTTGGCTGTAATCCCCTAATACCATCTGCATTGATTCGGGCAATGTCTTTGAACATTCATCCATTGATCATTAAGTAATCTCTCATGGCGCTGTAGTTCCCACCAAACGATTTCAACAGTTTGGCGACATAAATTGCTTGTGCATCAGCAAGAGCCGCTCTTCCTTCAGCTTCTTTCTTTTTTGCATAGAGTTCGGCATCTGCAACTTGTTGCCTCCCGAAGAATTGAGCTTTTGCTTCCACCATTTGTGCATCTGCTGCTTTTTCCCTCTGGTACAGGAGTGCTTCGGCTTCCTTTTGCTTCTTGTAGAGAGCTGCATTGGCTTGTTGAACCTATAGTTTCACAAAGGTAAGTGTATATTACATACTTGACATAAAAGAATAAACGTTTCAAATTCGTACAAGTTTCATACCAGAAACTAAAGTAGCATATGTTATGATATAAAAAAAAAAACCTGTGGGATCAAGGATCGGAAAAATATACCTGAATCTCGTAATCAACTGTGGCCTTGCTCAGTTTCTCAGCTTTAAGCTGTTCGGTTCTAGCCAATACGTTTTGCTTTTCGACTTACTGATGTAAAACTGCCTCTCTTATCGCCACAGCCTTTTGAGCCTCCACTTCAGTCCGGTTGGCTTGCTGAGACCAGTTGGCCTTCTTGGTAGCAAGCAAAGCATTTGCCTCGGCAACCTCAGCCTCCTTTTGAGTGTTAAAGATGTGAACTTGGGCTTGAACCTCGATCTCCTGCTTATTTGCCTCATCTTCCCTTTGCTTCGATATGATCTTCGTCTCAGCATCAATCTTGGCAGCATTCTGAAGCGTCAAACCTTGTCTTTCCTTTAGCTCCTATCTCACCCTTCATCTTAGCCTCAGACACGTCAACTTTAGCTTGATTGGCTGCCTCATACTGAGTTTTCTGTCCAGGTAAGAGAAATATTCATGCCCCGGAACATAACAAGTTGCTTGATGTTAGCATTGTAGATTGCCAGTCCAAACTGATCAAGCTCGAGTTGAACCTTCTCAAACACTTCCTTCTTGAAATCTTTAGTACCTCTAAAGATTTCTTCCATGGTCATTGAAGCGGCGAGAACGCGAGTTTCTCCCTCAATGACACCTTGAACTAGCTCCTTCACATTGTGGGAATCGCTGCTATGTTCAGAAAGAAGCCTGGCAAACTTGGTGAGGCTCTCCAGATCTTCGGTTCTTGGGCCGATTGTGAAAACAGCAGGGAGAAGGAACTGTAACTTCCCCGAGCTCATTGCATGCACTTCAAAAGTCTAGTTCACCGGAGTTCTTCATCGCTGAGAAGGCCAAATAAATGCCTTCTTAGTGATCTTAATGTCCGAAATTCCGGCTCCTGTGATAGCCAGAAACTCGGACTCTCTAGCAATCTGGTAATGCATCTTTTCTTTCTTATGTTAGCTTTGTTGAATTCCTTTGGTACCTGGCTGCTAAAATTACCAGAAAACAGGAAAAGAAACACCAAAAGGAGTAAGCACTAAATACTAGCTAGAGAAAAGCCAACACGTACAACATTATCATCATCGGTGTACCCTACCAACGGATTGTCGTAAAAACAGCAAAACAACACAGAAGTAAAAGCCAGTATTTGATGCAAATAATTAACCACTGAAACTGTACGTACTAGAGAAATTTAAGACAGACATTAACACAACTTTGAAAGGTGTAGGACTGAAACAGACTTAATTTAATCAAAGTTTCAGAAGGATGGCAGTAATTAACGTACCTTGATCTCTTCAACTTTTTCTCTGGCTGAAAATCTTCAAATCCTCGAAGCAGAAATTTCTTATGTTCTGGTTAACGTGATTTATATTGAGAATTACTGGAAGTCTGGAACACAGTATTCTCCTTTTCTGACTTGGCTTTCATCAGCTGATATAATTGTAACAGAAAAACAAATGATACCATGAATAAGATACAATACAATAATACATACAATTATATTAGGATTACGCGTCAGAGGTTTTGATCATGAATTTCAATTGTAATCTGCAATGACTAAAATCATCCCTCTTCAGAAATTTATGTTTGAAACTTTGACGAGCAAGAAAGAAAACAGAGAAAGTAAACTTACTAACTCCAGTCGCAAAGGTGCAGCCAAAAATGGCATTTTTCAAGCAAGTTTCTATATCCATGTTCTTGTTTTGACCATCTAACTAATATTACAAAATCAAGATGGGGTTATTGGTCACTGTACTCCATCCCAAAAGAATATTCCACACTTAGTTTTACTGTCTTAGTTAAACAAAATAGACAATTTTGATTTGGAGGAAAAAAGTAGTACAAAACCATTGGGATGGCACTGCAAGAAAAGTTGTGTATTGACATTATCAAAAGCATTTTACATGAGATACATCATTGCACAGAGAATATGAAACTGTTTCTTCCAAGTAAACCATAGGTGAACTTGAATACATCATGGAGGCCAACCAAAGGTTGAAACTTTGTATAGATTTATTGAGCTTTAGGGGGGATCTTCGCCTTTGCAATAAAGCAACTATGTCGTACATCACTTGAGGGAATTTGCGACATCTATCACAAAACGATACTTCACATCCTTCTTCATTACTCTGTCGATTGCCTCATTGCAATATTGGATCGGAACTATTTCAACTTCAGGGTAGATCTTGTGAGCGGCGCAGAACTCCAACATTTCATGAATTTGTTTCGTTCCACCTGTGACACTTCCCGATATAGTTCTTGCCTCTGAAAAGAACCACTTTAGTTAGCAACTGAAACGACAACCGTAAGAAAAGAGCTGAACAAAAGGGACATTATCTATTGAGTGTACCTATGATTAGATTCATTGGACTTATGTTCATCTCACGAGGAACCCCAACCGTCACAAGAACACCACCAGTTTTCAAGGTTTTAAGGTATGAATCGAAAGGAATATTGCCAGAAGCCGTGTTAAGAATGAAGTCTAGTGACTTGGAAAGTGCCTGCATCAGAAATATAAGTGAGCAATTTGGCTCCACGATAAACTAGTAATTATTGTATGTAAACTTATGGAAATTCAACTAACATTCATCTTCTGCTCATCAGACGCAACTACAAAATCATCTGCTCCAAGATGACTCAATGCCTCCTCCCTTTTCGATTCGCTCGTGCTGAAAATCGTCACTTTCAAACCAAACGCCTTTCCGAATTTCACTGCCAAGTGTCCAAGACCTCCTAATCCAATGACACCCAACGATTTACCAGGCTGGTTCATGTTGTGGCGCATCATTGGTGTGTAACAAGTAATCCCAGCACATAACAATGGTGCTGCCAACTCTAGTGGGTAGCCATCAGGTATTGAGTGGCAATACCTGCAAGTTAATGCAAAAAATAGGCTTTGTTATTGAAGAGGTGGTTCCAGGTAGAAAGCTTTCTCATATATATCTCACCTTTCATGAACAACAATGAAACTTGAGTATCCTCCTTTAGTCACTGTGCCATCGGAATCGATATCATTAAAAGTACGGACCTTTCCGTTGGCACAATGAACCTCAAGCCTCTCAACACAATACTGACACTCCCTACAAGAGTCAACATAGGTTCCAACTCCAACGTGGTCTCCAGGTTTAAATTTTGACACCTTGGAGCCAACTTCTCGTACAACGCCAGTGATCTCGTGTCTGGTCATTGAAAAGTTTCATTAACTTCTTAAGAAAGGATAATCTAGAAAAAAATTTATTAGAGAATATGTATTGGTCTAATGTATGACATACCCAGGTACTACAGGATACTTCGAATCTCCCATGTGATTCCTCGTCCAAGAAACATCAGCATAGCAAATACCACAGTATGCGATATCCAATAAAACATCATCATCTCTTACAGTCCTGTTGAGATTGATAGTTTACAGTTGTCAGAAACTTCATGATTTCATGAAATCAAAGAAATATGCAAAGCCCCAACAACTAAGTTGAATTGGAGAATGCTAAACCAGATGAAATATTGGAAACTTTAATCCTGTGTCTTCACTTCAGATATAACACATAGTTGACAGTATTCTCCTTAATTTTAGAGGTCTCTCACCTTTAACTTCAGTGAGGGAAGAATATTTAACTTAGAAATCAAATCAAGAATTACTCATCCTTTAATTTACACCGTCTAATTCATAAAGGTGTTAGTACTTAGCGGTTCTATTCTTCTTTTTGAGACTCTGTTAGGTTTACTAATTACTATCCCTTAGTGAGATATTATAAACACAAGACACTACATATACCAACTTTCCCAAAATTTCCTGCTCTCTCAATGAGCCAAAACGATTAAAGGACATATGATTCATCCTTCTGCAGAAGTGCAATCACCAAGATATAAAAATCATCCAACTGAACTAAGAATTCTCTTCCAAAGAAGGAAAACCAGGTAGCATTTACCTGCTGACAGTGCAATTACCTGCGGTTGAATGTGTAAGGAGACAGGAATCCAGACGGATCTCTTGCAGCAAAGGCACGACAGTTGCCCTCACTGGAACCCTCAGAAGCCATGGTTCAACAAACCTGAAATACATGAGATTGCTGGACTCAATTTAACGCATATTGTGCAAAATGGAATGAATCAATACTTCTCTAGCACATTAGAGGACCTAGCAAACAGGTAAGGTTAAAATGTAATTTGTTGCACAATGCACAGTAGGTCACAAACGGATTAAAACTCTCTCGCAATCAGCATTCTTTCGTGCACTAAGAACAAAAAACATATCAGATTAGGAGTCATACTTTACATGTTTGATGATTGGAATGTCTTGAGGGAAAATCTCAGGCATTACACTGGCATTCCGAGATCAAATATTATTGAGGCTCCTATACCAAAAATTAGCAGAGTTGCATTGCAAATTCAACAACACCATCAAATTTTGGAAGTAATTCAACTTCATTACTCTGAGTGATCCCCCAAAACACCCTAATCAGTTTAAGTAATATAGCAATAGATACAATTGAACGATTGGGTCCAGCAGGGATCACAAAACTAAGTAACATTTTATCAACAGTTAAAAAGCTTAAGCAGACAGTCTTATGAGAAACAGATGAACAGACAACTATCATACATCCAATTCAAAGTAGAAGCACAAGCATGACAACATACCTAAAACCTCCAACACAGGCCTTAAAGATGAGAAGGGGAAGAAGGGTTGATTCTCCTTTTTGGGATATACAGTCAACAATATGCTGTAAAATTGGAGAAAGTGGGAATCTTTGGATAAACTCCTTATATTAAGAACCACCACGAGGAAAACAATTGGTCAAAAATTACTGGATGACTTGAGTTCTTACACATAGTCACATACACATTCCTTTAATGAACAAAAAATTCACTTTACATACGCAAGTGCTGACGTTCTCGCCGCAATTAAAGTGGTGTCACTCAGAGAATCCAATCAAAACAACCAATAATAAAAGGGTTGTTTTTTTTTTTTTTTGGAAGGATTTAGAAAGAAGGAAAAACAAAAAAGATTAGCTTAACCGCTCTCAATCAATCATTTGTTGAACTTTCTCAATGAATATAACAATTTTCAGATTCCCTTCACCATAACTGGCAGTCTACAAACATCATGAATTCCTACACTGCAAGAGCCAGATTATGCATGAACTTTTCCGCTACTGAATTTCATAGTGAAGCCTCTGCTGTCTGCTGTGATCAAAATTCAAAGTGAACCCTGAAATGTCAGTTTCAGCAAGACGAAAACGTGAAAAACATTTTTTAAGGGTAAAAAGCACATGTTATAAACGCGAAAACATTTTTTAAGGGTAAAAAGCACATGTTATAAACGCGAAATTTTGAATAAAGACCGATATTGTTTCGCCGTTAGACCATCTCTATCTAGAGCTTGCCGAATACCATTAGGTGAAGTGATCTTTATTATTTAACGTTTCTGTAAATAAAATCATTCGGCTGGTTTGCCCGAGAGGTTAAGGGGGAAGACTTAAGATCTTCTGCACATAAGTGCGCATGGGTTCGAACCCCATAGCCAGCACATTTAATATTAAATTATTTATTTTTGTTTTTTATTTCTTCTTGGATTTCTAATTTTTATTGTTTTTTATTTCTTCTAAATTATTTTTGTTTTTTATTTCTTCTTGGATTTCTAATTTTATTATTTTTGTTTTTTAAAAATTATTTTTGCTAGACAGCAAAATCAAGGAACCAAACTAATTTTATAACTACAAATAACTTGATGGTGATACAGGTTTGATACCCAATATTTGAAATCGAATTGAAGGATATTCTTCCTTCTGTATATATTTCATTACAAACTATAATTTCAGACAAGATCAGAACTAAAAAATTAGAAAGAACTTCATACATTAAGCAAATTGCAAGCCCTTTATACATTTGTATAACCATGCACATGTGTGTATACCATACTGAATCTATATTTAAATACAACATTACTGGACTTGTTTTTTATTCTTTTTAAAGCAATTCCAAGTTTCCAACTGGAGATTTAGATAAATCTCCAGTTTAATGCTCAACCATAAGCATTTCCATGGCTTGTAGCTTGAGGGAGGATTCGCAGTGGTTTTTTTTTTTTTTTTTGTCAACAACGATATTCATTTCTACTATAAAGAGTTATTACAATAGACCTTACAAGCCATGTTTAAGCTACAAAAGGACATTACTATCCCAATTTTGTGTACATTGCTAAACAAAGCTAACTTAACCAAATTGCGGCAAGTGGAATTCCAATATTTACGAATAAACAGAAATTTACAGGTTAAAAAAACTCCTTAAGCAAAAAGATGTCGTCAATTGTGGTAGCGGCTCCTGCTCACCAGTTTTTCTCTCACCAGTTTAACAGAGACTAAATTGACCTTTTTATTTTTTTGATCTCACATACATTGATCTGTTTTTTATTAAATTTTTGATCATATAAAGTGACCCCTGCGCAACTATAGATGATCTCCAGAAAAGCACAAGTCAAAAAAAAAAAAAAAAATAGCATCAACTAAGTGACGTTTCCACGCACTGACGCACATGACAAGGACTTTTTCAACCATTACTGTATTATGTTTATAAGAAAAAAGAACATCATGAGATTAAAAAGCTCCGAGAAGCTTCTTTTTATTAGTAACTCCAAAAGAATTCCTACAGTATGTATAAGAAGGCAAAATATTTGGGAAACGAAGACGATTGCAGACTCAGAGAATAAACTGATCCATCTCATTCTCCTCGTCCCATCCACCAGCTTCATCATCATCATCCTCCTCTAGGCCTCCACCTACCAGATATTCCAACAGACCTACATGCCCCCACAACATTTCTTCTGACGCTACAAGGTGGGTTGGTGCAGCCTCCTGCTCTCTGTCCTTACTAGCGCTTAGCAGTGTTTGGGGAAGCAACTCCGGAAAGTACTTCAAGACAAATTTTCCAGAAGGTTCAACGACCTCCACATTAAATGCCGGTGACAAGGGTTGTCCCAGAACTTTAACATGCGCAATGCTGCATTGAAGGATGTGTGTCATCAGAATGGAACCGTAACCACGAGTCTTTGATAAAAGTCAATAAGCAAAACTCACCATATGTAGAATAATCCATCCATTTCTTGCCTTTGAACCCTTCCCAACAACTCAACCAGCAAAAATCCACCCATGCAAAGAACTGGTTCTGGGAACTTGAAATGCTGCAGTCGATTTTCCTGCTCATAAAAAATTATTTCAACAAAAGGCTCAGACTTTAATTATACTGCAACACAAACTCTTAAAGTTGGGATTTGCCTACAATACAGAATACGCCAGCATTAACATTTTATAACCGTACCTGAACCATCGGAAACTTCGGCGAAGTATATGTCCATATGAACTTGTCGTCAGCAGGCCCTTCAAGTGATTCAAAATTTTCCACCTCATTTATAGATTTCGGATGACCAAACCTAAATCTTACTGAATTGGCAGAATATATTGGATATCCCATCTGGAAAAAGGCTACAAAAAGCGAAGGAACAACATTAAAAATGCTAAAGGTGAAGGTATCAAGTCCAGCTAGAATGGTAGCTTGCTTATCCTATTCCCATTATCAACTAAACTATAAAAAAGCATGGACAGACAACCCACTCCCACCAAAAATATCAATATCAATAATAAATTAATAAAAAGACGAAAAGAAGATACTTAAGTATTATAAAACCTCACCTTCAAAGGGCTGTATGTCGATCTCAGTAATGACACAAAAGTCAGATTTCAGCTTGTAGATCAGAGTCTCAGGAACAGAAGGATCTTTTTGCCCTTTACTTGACCAGTACGAAGCTCTCCTTGCAAACCTGTCTCTTGGATCTAATGTATGAACTACGCTTTCATCTGGATAGTTATCTGTGCTAGAAGCACTAAATGCTTCCTTAATGCATTCTGTAGGCGAAGGTATTAGTTTCGTAAGAGTATGAAGCAGAGAAGCAAAAGCCTTATGATCACTTGAGAGAATCTCCCTCTCCGAGGAGCTGCTAGATCCAACATCAGTAGACACCGTTTTCTTACAATTAAATTCTGCTACATCTACAACATTGGCCAGTTGGGGAAACCGTCCAACACAGAGGATCTTAGAAAGCTTATTGGCAACAACTGCAAAAGGGCAAAAAATACTCATTATCAACATGTTACTTTTCAATTTATTGCCTATATCCCATCTTCAGAAGTTGAATAAAAAGATAAATGCTGGTGCACAAAAATCTCTACCATTGTCATCTTTTTTTCTAAAGACAGATGATGTCAATACTAAAAACTGAACCCAATTCCCGATTCATTGCAACAAGACCAGAATGTCAGTTGCCAAGATGAATGGACAAATGAAACTGTACAAATTCTAGAGTCCGAATGCAGATCTAAAAACTATTACCCAAACCTAATCCGAGATTTAAATGTTCTCATAAACCAAGGCAAATTGTACAATTTCAACACGAATCCCATCATCCTAGTTCCTTCCTATGAATGGATTAACACTTCCCATCAACTTTACATAATACATCAAGAGCGTCTTAATATTAAAAAACCCCACCCCTGTGCGGCGCACTTATGAATGCGGGAAGGATACCCCTCTACATACCATTGATGGAATCGGATACTTGGACCTCTAAGAAATCCACTAAAAGCCTTACCAACTAGGCTAGGACCATTTCCCATGTTACATCAAGAGCTTATTGAGCTCATTCGATGGTGATTTTTCAAATGGCCAGTTGATGAACTAAAATTTTTTCCTTTTAACTGACATCTGTCAGTAAATAAGTACCTTATCCAATATCTATCAATCTCTCATTCTCTGAGAAATACTTCTGTCATTCATCCAACAACCTTCACTTCGGCCTAAGACTCTCTCACGCTTCATCCTGACACAAACTTTTATAAGCTATTATATCCTTCGGCTTAACGCGATCCTAATTCAACATCTAAGATTCAGATCTAGAGAAAGTAACAACATCCAGCAGAACATCAGGAATTAAAGAGGCAAATTAATGATCTTCAGGGAACAAAAGTCGAGCATACAGGCTAAGAAAAGGTTAGTCATTTCCTTGGCAATTAGCAGTTCTCTATGCAGGAATATTTCCTGAGTTTTCCCTATTGTTCACAGGGAAGCTTATTTAACTAACTGAATTGTCAAAGAAGTTTTATTTAAACTCTCGGATGAATGTAGCTTTCTAAAGACCTTACAATAAAAGGATGTGCTTCAGGCAAGGCATTTTCTCTTTGAAGCTTCATACCTATGCAAAAGGATTGTTCTAGAATAACCATCAACAGATCACGATTAACTGTAACTTACAACCTTCTAATATTGCCCTAAATATTATAAGAGAAAGAAACAAGCCGCAGCTTGTTTTCACAAAATTATAACATCCAGTCTCCAATTCTGATAACCCAAGTAGCAACAAATAAAGAATTCATGCAAAGACGGCCAAGGGCATTGAAATTAGCAAGTAAACATTTTTAAGTATATATATATATATATATATAAGAAGAAGAAGAATGGTAGTAATTGCAACATGGGAAATACTTTTAACTACAGTAAACACAAAAACAAGTTCTCAAATAATTGCAAAACTGAATCAAATAGTTCATGAAACTTTCAGAGCTCACCAAAGTCTCTCCAACCCCGTGACACGATACTAGCGCGTAGAAGATCAGCTGGATCATCCATACACTTCAAGATATTCAGCACCATATCAGTTTCAAGGCATTCCAAAAAATCTATACAAGACTCCATCTTTGGAGTGATCAGCTCCTCCGCCAATCAAACCACTCTCCACCGACCTAAGGAAATCATGAAACAGTAGTTTTGTTAAGCATATCACCACAAACACATTAAAAACAGTAATTAGATTCACTCGCGTTTCAAAGATAAAATTGAAACAAGGGACCCAAACGAAAAATCCAACCTTTGCCCAAAAAGATTACTGATTCTAACACACGCAGAGGAACACCAGAATGGAAAAACACCAGTGTACTAACGCAATTAAACAACAAATGCAGGCAAGCAATTTCAAAAAAAAAAAAAAAAGTACATTCCATAAAATTAGAAATTCGCTTCACAGAAATCAGAGAGCGTTGATTGAGGTCGAGCCACACAGCAAGTGATTCAATCATGAATCAATAATAATTAAACAAAAATCCAAAAACCGAAACCCCAGATACCCACTCGATGAATAAATCAATCTCTGTGGCTCTGAATAAGCAGCAAAACGAATCAAGATTCTTTCTAAACAAAATTTAAAAAGAAAAAAAAAAACTCAAATGAAAACGACACACTTAATAAGAAAAAACCAAAAAAGGAAAAGAATCATACCCGCAGGAATCTGTGGAAAAGTATATTATGGAGTAAGGAACAACTCCAAGACAATATAGATTCGAATGTCACAAGTATATACAGAAGGGTTGCAAAGCTACTGCAGAAATTTTGAAGAGGAAATTGATTAATTTTGTTCTGTTTTTTGGTGGGTTTGAGATCGAGAAGGATATATATATTATAAATAATGTCTTCGTCGACTTCTATCAATTTGTTCGGGGATCGCCGAAATAGATAGGATAAATTTTTCCCATTAAATATGGTTCCAGTAATTTCTTTATTTTATATTATTTACGTTGGCGGGTAATAAAAATTAATTATTCTCTTACGTTGTCGTTTAATAACAACATATTAACAGACCCTCTGTCTTTATCCTTTTTTTTTTTTTTGGGGAAAATAATTTCAGATTGATTTGTGAGTTGAAACTTGAAACTGATATTGTATGGAGTCGTGGCTCTGAAAACCAAAAAAAAAAAAAAAAAAGAAGAAGAAGAAGAAATTGTATAGAGTTTATGGTTCCTAATGAATAACTTCGTTTTTGTTCAACCGACATAATTATTTTAAGATTAGGTATTATGATATAAAATAAATATAAATAATAGACAAAAAATGCGTTTTAAATGATAAATGTATCAAAATAGATGGGTTCGAACTCTAATAATCATGATTAATAAAATACTTATGCTCGATGGAAGATTTTCCTTTCAAATTTACATGACTCAAAAAATTCTCATAGAGAGAGTAATTTTGGACGATGATGTAATATTATTAAAAATTACGGAGTGGTAAAGTTTCTAATAAAAGTACTACTAAATTAAATCTCCGAAGTTGGAAGACCAATACACTAAATTAAATGTATTAACTGAATTATTACATAACTCCAATATATATTTTACAAAATGAAATGCATGAATTAACTTAGGAAGGGCATTTTGCAATAATACTTTACATAGTTTTTTAATCGAATCCATACTGCTCATCGGAAAAAGGTGATTGTATTTCATGAAACTGAAGACGCCTCTCCTGAAGAGCATCAGGGAAGTACTGCAAGACAAACTTCCCTGACGATGACGGTTCAATGACCTCAACATCAAATGCCGGAGACAAGGGCCGTCCCAGAACTTTAACATGCGAAATGCTGCATTGCATTGCAAGAACTGAAGTCAGGTTCATCTACGAATGAGCCTATAGCGAGGACACTTTTGCTTTCAGATTTAGTTAAATATTGATTTGGAAGGGTACAGAGTCAGAAATCAGAATGTATAAAGACTAAAATATCTAAATAGTCCTTTACATTTTGGGCTTACTTGAACTTACGTTCCTACATTAACATTTCAATATCGTGATCCCAAATATTATGTTTTCATACTTTTTTTTAATCCCACGGCCACTTTTCTGTCCAGCTTGATGTTGACCGATAATTGACATGCCGGAATCAGTGACATTTTTGTCTTTTCATATAATGTAATCTTTCATTGAAATTTAAATCATTAAAAATATTAGAAAATTCACATTTAATTACTTAATTGCTAAAAATATTATTTATTAATAAAATATTATTATAAAATTAAAATTTACATTATTTTCAAAAATTACTTTTTCTATTTATGATTTATGCTGGATAAAAAATAAATATGAATTACGTTTCATTTTTAACCCCTTCACTCTAAAATTTTACCGCATTACAATAACTAATTCAAAATTTAATTTTTTATTTAAAAAGGAAAAGCAAACTAAATTTTTTATCCAGATTTTCACCCCACAAGTTTTTGCATTTTTTTTTAAAAAATTTGAATTTTGAATTAATCATTATATCGCGGTAAAATTTTAGAAATAACTCAAGATTTATTGCAGCAGCTAAAGTCAAAAATCTTGGTTTTGTTTTTTTTTTTTAATTTGAATTATTTACTGTGACTCGGTAAATTTTTAAAGTTACAGTAAATTGAGGTTAAAAGTGCAATATAATTAACATTTACTTTGGTAACGAAAAAAGTAACTTTGAAAATAATTAAAATTTTAAAATAATATTTTAAATTAATAAATAATATTTTAACAATTAAATAATAAATGTGGAATTTTTACAAAATTTTTAATGATTTAAATTTTAATGGAAGTTCAAATTATATGAAAAGATGAAATACCCCTGATTCGGGATGTCAACTGCCGGTCAACATCGAGTTGGAAGAAAAAGTGGTCGCAAAAGTGAAATGGGACCCAAAAAAGTGTGAAAACATAATGTTTGGGACTACGATATTGAAATGTTAATGTTAGGGACATAAAATCAAGTAAGCCCAAATGTAAAGGACCATTTGGACATTTTAGTCATGTATAAAAAGACTCACCATATGTAGTATAAGCCATCTGACGCTTGCGTTTGAACCCGTCCCAGCAACTCAATCAGCACATACCCACCTATGCAAAGAACAGGTTCTGGCAACTTAAAATGCTGCATTCGGGTTTCCTGCACATAAGAAATTCCTTTCAACAACAATAGTCCCAGAAAGACAGCATCCAAAACCTTTCACGGGCCACAGAAAATGAAAACGGAATGAGATGCAGTAGAGAAACTTCTGAATGCTCAAGCATTTTTACTGCAGTAAAAAATTCATGAACTTGGAGCTTATGCATGATCCAGAAGATGTCAATGTACCTGTGCCATTGGAAACTCCGGCGAAGTGTACGTCCATATGAATTCATCATCCGCTGGCTCTTGTAATAGAATGCTTAGAGAACTTTTAACCTCCATTTTAGATTTGGGATGGCCCATGCGAAATTTTACTGATCGAGCAGAGTATATCGGGCGACCCGTCTGGTAAGAAGCTACAAAGGACAATGTAAGAGTATTAGTGGGGGTAAATAGATAGAACAAGTATTAACTGTACACAGAATTGGAGAAACCATGGGTGGAAGAAACCCAATTTCATCAAAATATGAGTATTCACCTTCAAATGGCTCTACGCCTATCTCAGAAATAACACAAAAGTTAGATTTCAGCTTGTAGATCAGAGTCTCAGGAATAGAAGGATCATTTCGCCCTTTACTTGACCAGTAAGACCAGAATGGAACTCCCCTTACAACTGGATCTAGTGTATGCACTATGCTTTCGGCTGGATAACGATCCGTGCTAGAAGCACTAAAAGCCTCCTTTATGCATTCTATAGGTGCAGGATTTAGTTTGGTAAGAGCATGAAGTAAATAAGCGTAAACCTTATGATCTCTCAAACGAATCTCCACTTCTATGGAACTGCTGAATTTGGATGTTGGGTCGGTGACATATACAACATTGGACAGTTGAGGAAACCATTTCACGCAGAGCTGCTTAGAAAGATCATTTGCAATAACTGCAAAGCGGTAAAAGATTTGTCACAAGTATGGTCAAAAATTTTTATTTTTCCTTTATTCACTTGTAGGAAAATGGAATAAAAAGATAAATGGCGCCCTCAAGAAAATGCCTAAAGATCTTCATCTTCTTTTCTTAAAGAAGTTTCTACCAATACTACCACTGATTTGGGTTGAAAAAAGAATTGGATTCAGCATTATTTTCAATGAGACCATAAAGTCAGTAGCTAAGACGCTAAGACAATCTTCACGGAGAAAGTGTACATCTTTTTCAGACTCCTACTGGTAATCAAAGTCTTATGCCAAACTTTATCTGTTCAAAATCATACTACAAGGAAGGCGTGAAGAAACAGTTTCAAATTGCCAACTCCAACAGCCTCATCCTAGTTAGAACACATAGTAGAAGTAATGTATCAAAATACTTCCTCTCATTTTGAAGTCCTTACTGAGATCATCAAAAAGACATTTACTGTGGGTAATTGATCAAAAGAAACATTAGGTACAAATATAATTTTGACAACTATATGTTCTCCGATTCTTCATTTATCAGTATCTCCTTCTTTTCAATGTCATGATTACCCCCATCACTCCACCAAACTCTGTACTACCTTTTATTTCAATCTCTCTCCGACTTCACCCTGAGGACAAAGCTTCCACAAAACAATAATGATCTTTGTCCTAATGCCAGCATACCAATTTAATATCCAAGATTCAGAACCCAATAAAAAAAATAAAGAAAATAAGGTAGGAAAAGCAATAAACCTTAACTTTAGAGATGCTGCGATATCAGGAATTAAAGAGGTTGGCTAATCCTCTTCCGCAAATCCAAAAAGTCAAGCAAAGAGCTTAAAAAATGTTACCCATTACCAGTTCTCTACATACGACATTCTGGGTTTACCGACAGCCCACTAGGATTCTTATTGAACTTAACTCAACTGCCAAAGAACTCCCTTTGAATTCCCAAAAATGTATCTTTCTAATTGGAATAAAATGACGAAATGTGCTCCAGGCAAGGTACGCAGTCTTTGAAGATTATGTACCAGGATAAAAGCAACACGACAACCTTCAATGGATCAGAGCAACATCTGATTGAAATACTTCCCTGATTTTACCCCGAACATCACATGAAAAAATAATGAAGAAACAACAAATTTTCATTGAAAAAGAAAAACAACCTATCTCCGCTCCCTGCTAACAATAGTAACACTTCGAAGAATTGGAAATATCTTTGTGCAAAGGCTCTCATGATCAAGATTGGCAAGAGGAGAATTACATATCTAAGTATCTAACATAAGCAAGAAGAATCAACTAACAAATATCAGTAAAACCAGAAGAAGAAAAATGCCACTTCCCTAGCTCACCGAAATCTCGCCAAGCGTGAGATACTAAACTGGCACGTACTAGATCAGCTGGATCGTCTAAACAACTCAAGATTTTCAGCACTACATCACTATCAAGGCACTTTACGAAATCCAGACCAGACAGCAGCATTCCTGGAGTCATCAGCTCGGCTGCCACCACCGGCCTAAAAGTAACATGAGGCAAAAATTAAAGTCGTTTCCAGAAACACACCGGTTAAAGAGAACACATGGTAAAAAAAATTAAGAAAGAACGCCAAAAGAAAAAACGGTCTTTGCCTTTGATATGAATGATTCTAAGACACAATGACACATGAATTCCACGCAGAGAAGCCCAGAATAGGAAAATCAACCAAAAGATCAAAACTAACGCAATTCAACAACAAATTACCAGAGACTGTATGCCAAAAATTGACACCAGATATGAATGTGGTTGAATGACACAGCAGGTGATTCAGACCATAAATTGAAACCAGAATCAAAACCCAGATGCCCAATCAATGATAAACTCCATTTAAGTGATTCTACAAAGCTAAAAGTGTGAGCAAATGCGGAGAATTTCAACGGAGAATTTCACACAAGAAGCAGTCAAGCTCAATGGGGTGAGCAAATGCGAAAATCCAAGCGGTCAATGATTTGCTATAAAAAAAAAAAAATTACACCTGCTGGTAACGTTTGGGCTTCTGGGATTATCAATTTTGGGCCGTTTTGTTTAGCCGAAAACGTTTGGACTGTTTTTAAGTAAGGACTTTGGTGAATCAATCAAATGTCAAAATTTTGTTTGGAAAATATCTAAATATTGAAACAAGTTCATTTTCATTCCCAATTTAATACTGTGCAAAAAAACATCATAATGAGAAAATGATTATGTTAACGAAACATTTCTAAACATTGTAAAGAAACTTTAAAATTTCTTTAATCTCGAAATGAAATTTCCATTCCTCTATTCCCTTTTCCGGTACCTGTAGGAGTAGTAGTGTTTTCATGTAATTTCAATTTTCCCTTTAAATATTACTCCTTCAGTCAATTATTGTTCAATTTAAAATTTTATTTTTTGTAAAAATTTGTTATAAAAGTGAATCTAAACTGAAAAATAATTTGGAATAAAAGGATTATTTTATTTTCTGTTTGCGTTGGTTGAAGCAAATATTGTTTACCACAAAACTGTCTACCCAAAATTTTACATGCGTTATCAATTCTACCCTATTCTTTTTTGGTTAGCCAATATTACCCTAATCTATCAAACCGTTAGCTGATTTTCTCCAATTTACCGATTTCCGTTTAAATTAACCGAATTATGTTAGTTTTAATTATAAAAAATACCCTAATAGTTTTAAAAATTACAAAAATAACCCTAAAAATTTTTTAAAAATAACAAAACGGTCTCTTTCAGTTTTTATCGAATTTTTTTTGTTTTCTATTTCTTTTTACTATTTTTCATAACAATAAAAATATACTATATGATCTTTAAAAAAAAAATTTATTTTTAAGCAGTACTGTACAAATTTATAGATATACATATTTGTAACTCATGGTTGATTTACATAAACATATTAACTTTTTTAATAATATTGCTAGACAAGACAATAATGATATTATTTTGTTAATCTATTTTTTTTCAATTTAAAGAATAAGATATATTTTTTTTCTAAAACCAATCTTTTACAAAACATGAAAACATTTAGCATAGGTTAAAAAATTATATATTAGTATATTTTAATTTATTACAAATTAACTGAACAAACTATAAATTGTATTATCTAATTAAAAAATAATAAACTAAAATATATGGCACAGTCTAGTGTTTAGGGTGTTCAGTTTCATGAGAGTAGATATAAGATTAATTCTCACCAAAGGATTTTTAAGTGAGAGAGTGATTTTATCTATATTTTAGCGAGGTCTACTAAAGATGAGAGGGTTGAGTTGGATGGTCAGGTGATTTAAGATATGAGATGATTATTACTGTGTTCGAGGTCTCACTGGGGCTATCTAATTTTGTTTTTTTAAAAAAGGCGGAATCCAGTACTGGAGTAGATTTTTTTATTATTATTTTTTTTAAACAAAAAAGACTTCCTGCTAAAGTTAGATATATTAATATCTCAAAAAATTATCACAAAATATAAAACTCTCTCAATGATAAATATACATATTTTTTTATAAAATAGTTTTTTACCATTTTTGTAAATGTCACGACACTATATTCTTGTGTTGGGTCAATATAGAAACGAAATAGGTTTTTTTTTTAACTTTATGTTCATGTTTGGCCTTTTAAAGAAAATTTATTTATTAGTTTTAATTATTTTTTTAATTTTATAATACAATCTAAAGTCTGTTGAATTAAATTGTAATACATTAAAGTATACCAATAAATTCTTTTTTAATCTATGCTAAATGTTTTGTTTTTTTGTGCAAAATTAGTTTTAGTTAAATAATCTTATTCTTCATATTGAAAAAAAAAATGGATTAAAATAGTATCATTACTGTTAAACTATATTATTGAAAAATTAATATGTTTATGTAAATCAACCATGAGTTACAAATATGTATATTTATATCTATAAATTTGTACAGTACTGTTTAAAAATAAATAGTTTTTTTTTAAATATCATATAGTATATTTTTATAGTTATGAAAAATAGTAAAAAGAAATAAAAAAACAGAAAAAATTAAATAAAAATTGAAAAAAGACTTGCTATTTTTGCAAATTTTTTGGGTCATTTTTATAATTTTTAAAACTATTAGGGTAAATTTTTTAATTAAAACTAACATAATTCCGTTAATTTAAACGGAAATTGGCAAATTGGACAAAATCGGCTAACGGTTTGATAGATTAGGGTATTATTGGCTAACCGAAAAAGAACATGATAGAATTGACAACGAATGTAAAGGTTTGGGTAGATCGACCAATTTTTTCAAAGTTTTAGGAGACCAACAAAACTCATTCAGTAAACGAGGAACTGCATCTTACTTAAAACGAATGTAAATTTTATTTTATTTATTTATTTGAATAGATGATGATCAGAATACCGATGCATGGCTGTGTTTAATAATCACTTAATATAATGACTTAATTTATTTAAGTACTTAATGAAATTAAGTGTGTTTGATAATTGCTACTACAAAGTCTTAATGAATTAAGTTATGAACTAATTAAGTACTTATAAATTAAGTGCGTTTGATAATTAAAATTTCAACGTCTGAATTAATTAAATGCGTCTGAATGGCCAGTTCAATTGTGAGCCAGAAAATTAGTGATAGGCCTACCCCTTATCACTTATCACTTAATTTCTGTGATTACTCTTTTTTTTCTTTTTTCTTTTTTTTCTTTTTTTTCCCTCGTCTTTATTTTGTCGCTAATTTTTACATTGTTTTAAAACTTTTATTTTCTTAAGATAAATTAATTAAGAGTGCTTAAAGTTGAATTTATATTATGAATATAAAAGATCTCAAACTTTCGAACTCAAATTAAACTAATTTTAATACATGAAATTTGCTAAATGACAAGGTATACACATATATGTAATAATCTAAATTTAATTATATATTGATTATTTACCAAGTGTAACATCTACTTTCATTATATATACAAAAATTTTATTTTAAAATTATTATTTATTATTAAGAACAGAATATTAGTTATTTTATATTTAAAAGAATTTTTGTTTATAATTCAATTTTAATAATATTAAAATTTTAAATAACTTTTAGACATGAGTATTCAGTCTTCAGACATTTTTATCAAATAATGTAAATTCAGTCTTCAGATTTCAGAGTTCAATGTTAAATGTTAAGTTTTCAGATTCGGAGTTCAGTGATTATCGAACGGAGGCTTAGGTAAACCAAGAATCCATAATATAACTATCCTATCCTCGTATTCTTTGTATGAATATATAGGGTATCCCATACTAACAACTTCTGGACTTGTTCATATACAATACTTGTAAATTTCATAAAGTTAGTGTGAAACTACTACTTTATCTCTTAAATATGACCGCGTATGTAATACGCATAATAATAGGATTAGTATATAATCCCCTGTACGGAGACACATTAATTTGTTATAATCAATCAGAATCCCCACCCGCCCACCCACCCCCCAATTTGCGACTGCTTGTGAATATTTCTAAATATTTTTGGGAGTAATGGGTTCATTTCTATAGATCCAGATGATATGTTCTTTTTTCTACATGCATCTATAGATCATCGCACAGGAGGGATGCGGGGCTCCGGCGGGAAATATTTGCCGATGACGATGATGATGATGCTGCCGGAGGATTTGTTGATTGAGATTTTGACCAGGCTTCAGGGCAAGCCATTGGGACTCTGTAAATGTGTGTGCAAGTCTTGGTTATCCATGATCAAGAGCCGCACTTTTTTCGAGGTTTACCGGAGTCGGGAACCAAGCCTGATAATGTACTGGGCAGAGGAAATTCACTGGCAAGGCTTTCGCCTGAATTCCGTTTACTCCACTCTCCGACGATCCAAGGAGTCCGCAGAAGAATTCAATCAACTAAGCCAATTAAAGGGGCTGAGTAGTTATAACAAATGGGAAGAGTTGACCACCGAGGTGGTCAACGGCCTCATATGTGTCCGTGAATCAAATCTCCGGTTACGTATTTACAACCTCTGTACCGGGCAGGGGATGAGACTTCCTGACCCTTTATCTTGTACTAGTAATCGGCTGATCAAGTTTTATCTTGGGTATGATCCCAGAATCAAGGTGTACAAATTGCTTCAATTGGTATTTACCAATCAGCTGACTGCCCTGGTAATGACCTTAAGACCATCTAATTCATTATCTGAATGGAGGAAGTTGGACAATGATGGATGTGGTCTGAGTGTCCGACCGGCACCGGCCGGTGTGAATTCTCTCTCGGAAGGTTCAGTTTTAGCTGATGGGTTCCTATGGTGGTTATGTAGGAACTATTATTTGTTGTCTTTTGATCTCAACAATGAGAAGTTCGAATTGGTTAAGGTTCCAGCGGATGTTAGAAGTACGTTTCATTCTCGCATTGTTTTCATTCAATCCATGGGGCGACCGGCTATATGGGTTATTATTTCCGGATGTTTTGTGCTCTTTGTGTTTGAAAATGATAACACATGGAGCAAGCATTGTGTACCATTTCCTCAAGAGCTTGGCCGGGTGGAGTGGATTGTGGATGCAGGAAATCTTCCTACTGGTGAAATTCTGTTGATGAATGTGGAGTTTAGGTATGAAGATTTCCTTCCTTCTTCTGAAATTCTTCCAATGGATGTGGAGTTGATGATGGGTGAGCCTTCTTTGAGATATAAGGATTACAAGACGCCAGTTTATGCTTATAATCATCGCACGAACAAGTTTGATCGATTTCTAGTTGGGAAACTTTACAAAAACGAGAGTCTTTATTATCAGCGTGGCCCCTGTTCAAAGCATATCCGCCGTGGGATTGCCAAGGTATCTTGTTTGCATCATAATAACAATGTATATCTACCCCTGGAGGATGTTCTAAGTGGTTCCTACGAATTCACGAATTGAGGAATTTGCCCCATAGGGTGGCTGATAGTTTGGCGAAAACTTGGTTTCGAATTTCATCTTCTAGGACTACATATTTTGGAACAGCCGCCAATAGATGATGCTTTTGACTGTTGATTGACTAGAAACAACCCTATCTCAGAGTCAGACTCTGAGAGGGATGAAGTGTGAATAAACTCAAAACCCTTAGAAATATGTTGTTTGGTATTTAGTCATTGGTTTAATCAAAATTTTCCTTGATAGGGTGAGTGCTAGATATAGTGCTAGTACTTGGAGAGTTTTCTAGTATTCTATTGGAGAGGATAGCTAGAGTTCTCTTGGTGAGGTTGTGAGAGTGCAAGTGTTGTACATTGTATTTTGTATAGAGTTGATAATATAAGAGACAGGGGCTAGTTGGTTCCGGGGCTTGGAGCCCGTTCCACGCATTTGTCGTGTTGTTGTTGCTTGTTCATTCTCCCAAACTCACGTTATCTTGTGTGCTTGGATTCGGTTATGTTGAGAACCGTTTTTAAGTGAGTTCTAGTATTAGTCGTTTTATAGTCTTTCGTTGTGTACTGTTTCTAAGTGAGTTATAGTGTTAGTCGTTTTATAGTCTTCCGCTGTGTGACTCGTTCCCGGGTGTTGATAACACGGGTAGAGTTGGTTGCTTATCTCGGGTGACCGTTGTTTGGGTCGTGCTGTGTGCTTGTGCTGTGTGCTTCCCGTCAAGTGCAGGAGACCAATGTTCCGCCTACCTTTCCCGTGTTATATTGCCTTGTGTGTTCCAATCCTGGGAAGCAAGCAACATTTCTGGGGGATTGAAATCATCAAAATTAGTGTTTCTTTCATACTGTTGACGGTAGAAACTGGCAATTTTAATTTACACCCAAAATTTTCACTCTGTGAAGGAAGAACGAGAACTACACTGAATAACTTATCTTGATTCAAACCACCATAAGAAATAAAAATGTCATTGTGTATACAAATATTTACAGACTGTACGGTGACAAAATTACAAAACTCAGACAAACCAAACCACAGACCAATCAAAAAACGGAAGGAAACAAGAAAAACTCTATGGAACAAAGGCATCAATGCTCTTCCCACAAAGAAATGGATCTGCTTCCCCTGAACAGAAAACAAATCTGTACTTTGATCGGCTCTGATTGATTTGATGTTTACCTGGACGCTGCTGCAGGTCACTGCCTAAATTAAGATATCCAAGTTCTTCCCTACACTAAAAGGACAAATCAAAACTGAATCTAAACATAAACCTCCTTTGTTGTGGGTGCAATCAATCTGACTAAGAGAATACTTTATCCTCATCAATGAATTGTAATCCTGAACAACAAAATCTCCTACATGGTAATTTACCCATTTTCCTATGTTGTCCAGCACACATCGCCTCGTTGCATGCTGACCATCTGAGGTTGATAACTGGAACTGCACGGGTTTTTTGTCCCAGCCATGTATGTTCTCAGAAGTAGTATAATACCATCGACTGAGCCTCTTGTTTTCCTTTCCTAGCTTAAGTCTGAAAAATAAACTATACGTCCCTGATGGAAACTGAAACTCAAAGTCACCTACAACCTCAAGCCACCATATTTGCTGGAGATAAGCCATTGTTTGAAATCTGCAGGAATAAGGAAGAAAGCCAGTCAGCAAATCTAGAAACTCTGCTTTAGCTGGGCGGCATCAGCAGCCAACAATAAAGGAACGGAATGGTAAAATATACTCTCATAGAGAAAAGAATGGTTGTTACTAGCTGAACAGCTGACAACATGTGGAAACTCATTCAGGAAAGTAGAAAATTTCAAACCATCAGACAGGTCAACATATCAATCAGGGATGTGTATGCACAACCACAACTACAGCTGATATTGCAAATTAAACGTTTATGAGAATAAACAGCACCAAATCTTCACTTTCTAAATAACCATCCTTTTGTAGCTACACGTAACGGTTTTCAGCAATGTCACCTCTAAGTGTAATTATTTATTAAGCCACACATAAATGTCTCAATGCTTGGGCCCTTAAATAAAATACGCGAAGGAATAGTTTTTGCAAAAATCCTTTTAGGCAAACTTGTCTTTCTGTTCACCATCAAGTTTCACGACTTATACGAACTGAAGCACCAAACGAAATTTATTATTCATCACACTTTTGGATGCTGCAATAATCAGACAAAATACTATGGTTGCTCCAAACATATTCACCGATTCGAGAACAAAATTTAACCATATTCAATTATTCATGGCAGGATCTAGATCCTAATGAAGATTAGTGTGATGGTTTTATATACTTCCATGCCTGCATACTAGAGTTTTGCGAGACAATCCAACCCATAGATACACTGTATTATTTAATATTCTTAACCTCCGCAACAATCCTGTGTGTTGGCTCAATCTAAGAGGCTGCCTCATCCAAAATGCAGTTCAAACTTTCAGGAATCTTCACTCTTTTTGACTTCAAATACGTTTCTCTTAGTTTGGAATTCATTGTGAACAAAAGAAGCAACCCTTCCCCCCACTTCTTCCTTGGACTTCATACATATCAAGTTTCTTTGAGACTCTAAGGTCATTAGATTTTCTTATCATAATCAAGGAGAAGCATTTGACGACTGATATCCTCCGGAAGGAAAGCATAACAAGTTTTTCTTGGTCAAGACAAAATTAGAAAAAATATATATATATAAACGACCAACAACCGCCTTGAAGCATCAGGAAGCACATAGATAAATAAGAAGCAAATAAGCAAATATATATATTTTCGATTTGAAGAAAGCCTTTTTATGTAAACAGTAAACAACATCCAGAGAAAAGCAAATCATCAAGGTGTACCTTGGACATATTTATAAAATTACCCAGTCAACATCAAGAGGTGGGTGAAATATCTCATGCTCTTCTGGTCAATAGAAATGAATAGTTTTCCGCGAAGAAAACATAGATAATTTTACATTTTCGCAGCAACACAAACACAAATGAAAAGTCACCAAACAACTTTCAACTGCAAATTTCGCAATTTGGCACACCCAAAAAGAAGGGAAAAAATAAAAAGAAAGTAAACCCCATGAATGAACGGACCTTGACTCAGTGGTAGAAATGTGATTCCAATATCTCCGATCATCAATGCCAGTAATGGTCATCGCACGCCACGAAATTGATAAACATACCCCTCCTGTGCTCTTATCAATCCAAACCTCCTAATCAAACCCAATACATAAAGTTAGTTCCTTGAACAATAAAAAACCTCACTTATATTAAAATCATCAAAATTTTAACCCCAAAGGTAAAGATTAACAGCTCATGAATAGACAAAGATCAAACCTTTGTGCCATCATCAAAAGGATTAGGCTTCGAAAGCAGAGCATAAACATCCCTTTTCCTCAAACGCCTATATTTCTCATCTTGCAACAATAACTTGAGAATATAGGCATAACTGGAAGGCAATTTAGACTCCCAGATGAAATCAGCAGAGGAAGCATCCCGGAAAGCCCTGTTCAGGCGAGCCAATCGGCAGATCTCCGGTGGGTCCAGATAGGACAATACCGAGGCCACGCAAGATTCCGGTATGTCACTCAATTTAGGTTTCATTGATGGATAGAGAATCACATCTGGCTCAGATAGAATCGAAGATTCATTAGCACCCATCTTTGCATGCAGGATTAAATAGCTGCCACCAGGGAAGAAACAGAAAAGAAAGGTCGATTTCCCTCTGGAAGAAATGGCAAATTGGGAAGGAAATTGAGGTGGGATCTTCACATCAAGACACGTAAGGATGGTAGTGCGTGAGTGTGTGTTTTGCTGGAGGTGAAATTTTGCAGGTCGACATCCTTTTTTTTTTTCAGGTTTCAAGAGGGAAAGAATGTAGCTTGAAGAGGAAAGGGCATCTTTATTCTTATCGAGTACACCGTGGAGGTAGAAGGAAATATAGGAAGGAGACGCGATGGTTGGAGCGTGTGGAACACGAAAGCAAGATCAAGAATCAAAATTTTTTTGGTTTGGCTGTGTTCCTCACTTATCAGGTGATTTCTGTAAAAGATTTGTTGAAAATCAACTAGTAATTAATTCTATAATTACTCACTTTGATCCTGTTATTTTCCCTAATCTTATCCATATAATTGTGTTTTGGGTCATTTATATTTTTTCTGTTCATTAATTAATGAAACTACAAGAAAAGAAAGAAAAAAATATTTCAATTTAACAATTTGGTTTTCTTTGGACTTTGGAGGCAAAGTTAAGGTGGTCTGTTGATATTTAATTCAAATTTCTTTTTTTTTTAATTTTTATATGAGCAATAATAAAAATAGTGACGCTTTACTGCATAATAAAATGAGATATTTACTTGTGAAAAGACAAAAATATCACCTCCACCAAAAAATGTATTCATTAATTAAGAGTAAATATGTAAGTTTTTGCAATAAAAATAAAATTTCAACGAAAAACGTTATAAAACTTCATATTAGTCACTATTTTTTTCACTATATTTATCATTTGTTTTTTATGTATGGATATATTCTCTTTTTCCATCTATCATATTTTTAAAATCTTTCACGGTGTTGGAGTAATACTACTCTTTGCTTGTGAGAAATTAGGTGGGCTGTCCATAATAATCCATATATCCATGTAACAGTAGTGGTGGGTTTCACGCTCTTGAAGCACAGGTACGGATGATTTTATTGCTTTGGATAATAACTTCCTTCGCCAGTTTGGTCGGAATTTTGCTTCATTTTTGCCACTTGGCATAAAGATTCTACGCGAAAAAGCCACAGCTTGGCAGGATTTCGGATTTTTTTTTTTTCCATTTTTTCTTTTTTGGTGGATAAGGTGTAAATGCAATATTTTGCAATGTAAAAGATTGCTATTGTGTTTGTGTATGAAAAAAAACAATTGTCGGTATAATTTTACTTACCAAAAAGAATCAGAGGATTATTTTCACCATGATATGTCCATAATCACCGGTTAATAAACACTTCCGGTGACAATGGAGTGTTATTGTCCTCCCCCAAAAAAAAGAAAAAATTGTGAGGAGTCGATCAAAGAGTCATCAATGGAGACACAAACAAGGAAGGAAAGTCTTTATAAAAATGTACTGTCAATAATTTTGGGACGAAAAGAGTATAATATTCTATTTGACAAAAAGGCTTTTTATCCACCTGAATAATTTTTCATTTTTGAGTGACCGCCCGAATAAATGCAATTTAATATTCCTAGAAAGGGTTCAAAGAGGTTCCACAATTCATTTGTTTATTCCTAAAGAAATCAATATTCTCCATTACCCCCTGCACTTTTTGCCCTTTCACTACCAAAAAGCGATGTTTTTTAAAAACTAGTCTTATTTAACTTTTGTGTGATTTCGCTATTCAAACCACTAACTCCTAAAACATAAACAATGACCTCCATTTCGGTTATTATTAGTTTAATCATTCAGTGACTCAGCGTGATTTATTTTTATGTGTCCCCGACTGTTGCTACTCCATGTAACAGTAATAGTTGTTAGCAAAGGCTCCGTTTGGATTTTTTTTTTAGAAAAAAAAAATATTTAGATATGAAATATATGAATAAAAAATTATTATTTTTTTTTTGAAAAATACCTACTAAAAAATAACCACACATAAGTTTACTTTGTATTATTCTCTTTCTGTCCCTAAAAGAAAACCATCCAATTTTTTTAACACAACCTTTTAATTTCAATCACAGCAATTAACAAGAAACTCATTAATTATTTTATGTTCTGAACTTCTATTTGTGCCCTGCTTAACAATTGAATGCGATGAAAGATTATAATCACTAACCTTGAAGTCTCATATAAATCTATATGTAGTTTTACCTCAAACAAAAAATGTTAACGTATAGTCTTTATTCCTCCCCACCCTCCCCACCTCCCCCCCCCCAAATGTTTATTGTACTTCCGCATCATATATCCTATTTATAAAATAGGAATTCATTTTAGAATTAGTTAAAAAAGTTTTATTACACATCGAACCAGAATAAATATTCTATTAATGTAATAAACAAGATTCTAATTTTGGATCGGAAACGACCAAGAATGAGTATTGGACAAACAGTATAATGCTTGTTTGGTTTTTTTAGTTTTAGTTGTTTTTTATATTGAAAATGTAAGAAAGTGTGTTGGAAACGTAAAAAGATATGCTGGGATGGGAAAATTATTAATATATTAATTTAAAAAAATCATTAAAAAAAAAAGAAACAAACAAAACCTAATATTGTGGTGGATACAGTCTATAAATATACCAAAAGGAAAATATAATAAATAAATAAATGTGTAATCAGAAATAGCCCCTAGGAAAAGACAGAAAAGAAAGGAGGTGCACTTTACAGGTGGAGCTGAGTCACCAAGTTTCCAGCAGGACCACATGTAACTTTTTGTAGCAATCCACAACCAGGTCACTGCACTGTCAGCAACGCATAATTAAAATTAGTTTAATTGTTGTTGTCAAAACCTTGTACCCATTTTTTTTTTTTTTAACAAAATTGTTGTTAGGTTTGATTGCTAAGTTGTTGTGTTTAAGACAAACATCATCAAACTCATTATCCATATGTCGGATATCCATAGATTTTGCTTGCACATCTTACTATGTTTATACGAGAATACCTCCAAATTTGGTGCTAGATTTTCCTTTTTCCTTATTTAGTTTGTCAACTACCTCGTTGTGATAGTATATCAAAACGCCCAAACTATCACAAACATAATTTACTCGTTACGATAAAAATGATCAATTTACTCCTTAGAATCGAGTCATAACATAATTTTAATAACAAACAGACTAAATATTCATACACATATAGATTTAATCGCCGGAATCTATTCAATTCAGCTACTGACGTTGGCATATCACGTTGCTGAAAGCCAAATAAAATGGTTTTTTTTTTTTTTTTCTTTTTTTTGGTTGTAATGACTTATGCATATAATAACCAGCTCAAATCAAATAATAGACGTGAGCATGATGAAATGGGCAATGTCCATTCCACACCTTTTAATTTCATTACGAGCCCAACCCATTTCACAACACTAACCCACACTATGCCAACCTAAAATGAGTATCCATTAACTTTTTTCTAGCCGGCTACACTCTTTAATTTACCCATTCTCGGACAGTAAAATTTTCTCATACTCACCGAGAAAATCATTCAAAGAAGACGGAAGTAACGAATATGTATGACATGATTTCCTTAGATGATCGAAGAAGAAGGAAAAGTAAGAAGCGTTAATCCTATATATGGTGGCAACATTACCATCCTTCCCACACTCCATGGATTTTTATCCTATAGCAATCTCATTATAAAATCTAACTAGGATTTTTCTACCCGCGCGCTTAGCGCAGGGTGACCACTTTTTTTTTGAAATGAGATACCCTTGAAATTGTAAATTTAAATCGGGCACATAATAATATATTACTTGCAACGCGATAATTTCATACACAAAAAAAAAAAAAGTAAAAAGGGTGCATAGTAACATGTTTCTAACAATAGGTTAGTCTTCATATGAAAGCCCACTATTAAAATAATAGTGTTTGTCAAATATAAGTCCAAACCGAATAATAATTTCGGAACGGAGAGAGTAGAAGGTAACACCTGTTGGAAATGAATTATTAATTTGAACGAGAATTGTTTTCTCATAGATTAAAAATTTGAGTTTATGCTATCGATTTAGCTTAACTCGTGTATGTGCCCGACGTGCGGACACAAATATTGGACCGAAATCTTGCGGGCATGATCAACCCATGTTTTGTTCAGGTTCGGATGAATTTTCCAACCAAATATTAAGGTGGAGATTAATGTTCATTCATTTCAGTTAGAAGGAAAACTGAAAGGTTGCAATTGAATTGCAATATTCATTGGTGTTGAATGAGCAAATGAATGGCAGAATGAATTCTTGTGACTCTTCAATTGTCAAAACCGTTTTGGAGGTTTATGTAATAAGAATTCATTGCATTAAAGTGATAAAACCGTTATGAGGTTTGCTGACATTTGAAAAATTTTCTCCAGCCGATAAATAGGCACTCATTTTCCAAAGTTCTACACACTTTTCCTCCTCCTCTTTTATAGCTTTCTTTCAAAGCCTTTTTCCCTTCTTGTTTTAGTGTTCATCAGTTTGTTCTAAGTTCACGTTCGCTTGTAGAGTTTGTGCTAAGTTGTCTCTACGTTTCTGTTGTATCCTGGGAAACAAATGCTCACGAATCCTCTAACACTTTAGGAGGGGGCAAATCTGTTTTAAGGAAATCGTGTTTTCACGAGTCTCAGATTTCCGTTTATCCAAATTCATCTATAGCCTTTGCGAATATTTGGCCCATTTCGACCAATAACACCAAACACTACTGAAATGCTAAAGTGTCACTCTGGTTGATTTCAACCCAAAATCTTTTAAGGTAGTCATTTTCCTTATAATAATTAACACTTTGACTAATTTAATTTCATCCTTCCATAAAAAATTAATGCTTTCCGGTAATTTCATCAAAAATATATTATCTTCATTTCAGAAAAAGAAGTCAACAAATTATAATTCATGAATTATAATGAATTACGATGTGAATTATTATTATTATTATTATTATTATTATTATTATTATTATTATTATTATTATTATTATTATTATTCCGTCCACTCAGAAAAATCAGGTTACTTGTTGTAGTATATGGGGTCGTAGGGGATGAAAGATCTGTAGGCGCATGTAGTAATACATTTTGGTTGGACACATTAAAAGGGAAATTTATTAGATGTTTGCGAAAGGAGAAATACATCGGGCATAATGCGCCGCGCGTGGCAGCATTAAGTTCAACAACAATAACAACATAGGAAACAAAGACCAGGGAGATCCTAAAAGAACAAAAACAACATGACGGGCCTTCTCATCCCACTAGGTGGAGTCGGCTAAAACTGCGACGAAAACAAAAACCAACAAAGCAAACACAGACAAGAAACTCCCATGCATGCAGACTCTTCTTCTTGGATGTAAATCTCCTGGTGATGGCCGATAAAACGGCCTGATTTAATTGATTTAGCAAGGATCAAGGCAACCCAACTGGCAAATATGCAGATTCTCGTCGCATAGATCAGTTAAACACGACAATGGGGAGCATGCATTCTTCACGCACGTGCGATAAGAATCCGTGCAGCGAGTGCAACAATCTGCAACTGCGGTTAATACTGCTCCTCCATGGAAAAGCAGCATCACCACCAGCAGCAGAGCTGCCATGGCTGGCAAAGCAGCCATGAAACCCTTCTTGCTCTGCCCAATCAAAGCCATTGATATTTCAGATTGTTAGAATGAGAGATATTAATGGATAATAGAGATTGAGATTTGATGGGGGGTAGATGTGGGATTGAATGGAAGAGGGAAAGAGGTCTTTATATAGGCAGGGAAAATGCTGGTAAAGTGCAAAGGCGCCTTCTTCAATATTTAAGTTTCTAATTAATCCAAGTAGGTAATTAGGGCACACCTGGCAATCTGATCAGCGATTAATTTAAGTACTTCTTCCCGAGATCCAGGTTATCGAGAGAAACAACAGTTACTACTTTTTTTTTTTGTTGTTGTTGGTGATAATGTAGTTTAAGGAATATGAGTAAATGAGAGACATGAGGGAAACCCTAGGTCATCGTGGCAAAGCATGACATGCACCTGATATGATTTAATTAATTATAACAAGAATTCTCTTATAACATGTGGGTTTTCATCAAATACGGCTCCACAATTTCACTCTCCAAAGGTACATTCATACATATATAATGAAATGTGACAGTAACTACTGTGGTGGTAGACTATGCATAACATAACTGGACAATTAATCATACTATATGTAGGAAACTCCGATTGAGAAATTTGCGTCATCTTCATTATTTACTAGTCTCGTTTTTGTAATATTGTTTTCTTACTCTCTGATTCTTGAATGATCAAAGACTTAGCTGTGAGGCTAGCTATTTTGTAATAGCTGAAATGTAGTTCTTTGTTTTTTATAAAGAAAGAAATATTGTTGGTTCGCATTGCACTTCTGAGTTTCATCCATTAATCCATACACATCTACAGATGCCCGACTAATGAGTTGGGACTTGGGTGAATGTAAATATTATTTTTCCATTGCGCTTACGGAAACAAAATAACAAATCACGACTCTTGGTTTTGTGATGGATAAAATATAAATATTTTAAGGGTGGTAATGCATACAGGAAAAAATTGATAATAAAATTTAGAGAGAATGACGTGACTAAATTTTAATTATCCTATAATTCTTAAATGGGTAAACATCTAAAAGAATGTAGAAATATGGACAATTATAATTTATTTATTATTAAAATTCCATATAAAATTTCTCTGCACAAATGATTATTATAAAATCTCGTTAATATATTGCTATCTTGCCTCGTAACAGATCCTTTATGTCTCCAATACACGTGAGTGCATGTGATATCAAAAAATAAAATAATACTGCTGCATTATTTATATCTACACATTTATTGAGCACTACTTCTATTTTCGCTGGTAAAAGATAATTAGATAACTACGGTACAGTACTCTCCTCTAATAGTTCTGCTTCATTAATAAGTCGATTTTGAAAACTAGTTAAATTATAAACTGGGTTACCTAAACAATTGAAGTGGATAGATTATTGCATGGTAATTTATTAATCTTATTACAATCGCTGATTGAAGTATACAAATTTTACGAATCTAATAATTGTCAAAATAATTTTTGGAAAAATAAATCAGACTAAGCGTAACAATTTACTCCCGATATTTCTAAAAATAATTTACATTGCGGACTGTAATTGTGTTAGAGACAGTATTCTATCTGTATTAAAATAATTATCCAACTTAGATTTTTCGTTTTAGTATAATTTATCAAAAAATAAAAAAAATTAAATTAAAAAATTATTTCAAGATGGATGGAGTATAATTTATTTTACTAATCAGCTTAATCTTTACTTTTAATATTATTTAAACCAAAAATTAAATTTAAAATAATTTCGAGACGAAAAAATTATACATTTAATTATTTTTATGGAAAGGAAAAAAACATATTTGGTAATGGTAGATTTTTAAAGATGGGCGTCGCATCAAATGTACGACCCTTCGTTGCTCGAATTGCTGCGTTAGAGACAAGAAGTATAATCCTTAAATTTTGCCATACTTAAAAAACTTAAGATCTCGATTAATTACATGTCAGAGATTGCCGAAATATAGTTTAATTCCTTTCGGCTTTCAGATCTCGATCAGAAACATATGAAAAATTGGTTCAATTGATTTGTTTAAGCATCTCAAGGAACATATGATGAACCCAGGTAATTGAGTTACTAATCTCGGGGCAAGCAGTTGCTAGCTAAGCGCCCTAGCTCGGATTTTGTTTGTTTTCGTTTTTTTTTTTTCTTTCTAAAATTAATGGTCGTCCTTTCTTTTATTTGTTTTTCTTCAATATATTCTTCTTCAAACAAACGCTCATTGGTATCCGAATTTCAAATTTGCAATTGCTCCAAAAAAAATTATATATATATATATATTTTAAATAAGAAATTAGTTTTTTTTTCCCAATAAAAGGTAAGACCGTAAGTGTAACGCTCCGAAAGCAAACCCCTCCCGTTGACAGCGAAGAAGCCATGCTCGGGCGTTGGCTTGACTCTCGTCAGGATTTAATAACAGTCGTTTGGTATTCACGAGCAATTTAAATGATATAATGTATTATGATATTTTATTCAATGTATAAGATTTAAACACTAAACTATTATATTTTTTTTCTAAAATCGGGAGTAATTTCAGAACATTACACTATGACAGTTCAAACTCTGACATGTGCTTTTATTGCAGAGTTAAATTTTTGAGTCTTATTTCGTGGTCTTTATTAACTATAAGAAAAACAAAATTGAAGGAATGAGCTAAAGCTCAGTGAGGTCTCATTAAAACATTAATATAATAAATAGACAATTACATATAAAAATCCGAGTTACGTAACGAGTATAACGAATAAGTCATAGAGGTCACACATAGATAAAGGATACGGAGAGTGCAAAAGAAATCCACTCCGAGTCAATATGACTAGAGAAATTGGAATGAATTTTTGATTACACTCGGAACACTGATCTTGAGTCCACTTGCCAGTCGAGCGATCACTTGTGTATTTCGTCAACCACGCCCAAACACTAATTATGGAACGTACCAATCACCGTGGTAAATCTGCAGATTACCGTTCACTACCTTCTAGTTCCTCTAGCTGACGATTAAGCCCGATGCCGACCCGTCGAGTTCGATTCACTAAAAGGCTCGTGGGTTCAATTCACCTCACTTTAACACGCACATTCAACGAAGTTATTTTGCACAAGTAACACTCAATATATTCAATTTAACATTTTTCAGGAGTGATAAAGTACACACTCGGTCACACTTAAATCATATAAAATCACACAGTATTAACATTTTAATGAAAACACTCACCTCGGACATCTATATCAAGAATAATCACTGAAATGAAGTTGAATTCTTGCGCTTTGCATAAGAACTCTTGTGTTTGTACTTGGCTAAAATCTACGCGTATATTGCCTATTATTAATTTATATTATAAATGGTTATGGTCGGGAAAAAGGGATATATAGTACTCTCTCCATTCTTTTTTATATGTCTTTTTAGAGAATTCATCAAACTAAGAAGACATTAATTAGTGTAGTTAAAATATAAAAATACATTTATTTATTTTCTATATAACTCATCACAAACCAATAAAATTTCATTATAAATATTGTTTCATTTCCAAGGCAAGGGTAACCTCGGTAAAAAATGGTTAAATGTACCTCGTTTTTTGAAAACAACATATATTTAAAAAAATTTAGCAAACTTTAAAACGATATATATTTCAAAATGGAAGATTATAAGTATGTATATGTATATGCTGGGGTTGTGGGTTAGTGTGTGTGTTTACAGAGGCGAGGAGATGATATGTGTGTGTGGTAAGTGTGATGACGAGGGGGATGTGTGTGTGTGTGCGTGTGTTCGGGACAATGAGGGAGGAGTATTTTATAGGGTGTTTGAGAATTGGGGTCTGGGGTAGGGGGGTAACGGTGGGGGTGTTCGTGGAACTAGAACAAGGGGGTATTGGGTTACGTGATAGCCAAGTAATGTAGGGGCACTGGGGGTGGGGGCGTACGGCAAGAGAGTTGGGGGGTAAGTTTTGCTGATTAGGTGTAGTATTTATCCAATATACATTTTCTTTTATCTTCTTTTAATTTTATTTTATTAAATTGGATTATGTTTTTTAATATTCTCGCAGTCACCCCTCATATTTAATTTTTTTAAAGTTCATCTATTTTTAGAACATTTCAATTGAGTCTAATATATTTTTTTAAAAAAACTTTTTTTTAAAAAAACTTTTAGTAATTTATCTTTTTTGAAATAATTTATAATCCCAGATTAATATTTATAACGATCTAAAATTAGTAATTCTATTTTCGTTGAGGCCTCAAAATTTGGGGCCACACAGTAAGGATATGTTTTTTTTCTTTTTTTGAAAGGGGTACCTATATTATTAAGGCAACAGCCTTAAACTATTACATCTCATATGATTGTAAGTCAAATTATGTGTCTCTAAAACATCATATCTGCGCACTTTAGTCAGTGTGCATTCTTCAAATGAGGAAATTAAGGTATCTAATAATAAAAGAATCTCACGTGACCCCGATTGCACCAAGGGAGATGTGCGATCATTTGTGAGGACTTCACAATCCGTGAAAATCTGGATTCTATCCAGGCCAAAGTTTGCCGCCTCCTGCAAAGCCAACAAACATGTTTTGGCTTCCGTTTGTAGCGGTGTAAGAGTATTAATACTCACTGTTTTGAGTTGCATAACCATTCTATGTGGCGAGACGATTTTCCAAGTTCCTGCAGCCTTCCTTGTTTGATGACTAAAGGAGCCATAAAAAATAATCAAAGCAGTGTTAGCAGTTCTCTGTGTTGCACTCTGCCTCCGACTAGTGACATTGTTAGGAGTTGTAGGATTGTGTTGAAGAAGAAAACAAGCATCAGATTGGATCAAGCTCCATGTAAATGCCGGGTCATGAGCCTGATGTCTCCAAATTCGATCGTTTTGATCAAGCCAGATGCGCCATATGATTAACAAAAGAAGATCAACCTCTTGTTTAGATGGATGAGTTGCACACCAGGCAATGAACCACTGGAAGAGTGAGTCATATGTAGTATTGGAGATAGAACTGAATCTTGGGAAAGCTAAGGCCCAGATGGCTTGTGATGCGTCACATTTGAGAAATAAATATGTACTATCCTCTTCTTCCCAGAAACAACAAGGGCAAGTTGTATCTACTTGTACTCCTCTCTTGCTCAGATCCTTGCGGATAGCCAGAGCATTAAGTAAGGCTCTCTAAAATAAGAACTTCTGCTTTGGTTGAACTTTAAAATGTCAAAGTCTTTTCCAAGTCAATTTCTCAGCTTGTGCTATTGCAGGGTTAGGGGCCAGTTGTGGTATGAGTGAATTGATTCCCACCTAGTCAGCCGTTTTAACGGTATACTGACCATGGTCAGTATGAATCCATTATAGATAATCCTTCTGATTATGCCTCGCTGGATCAATGAAGATTGCTCAATGTTTTTTGAAATAAGTACCTATATATTAATAATAGACTAAAATGTCTAAATGGTCTTTTACATTTGGCCTATTTGAATTTCCCTAACATTAACATTCAATATTATATTTCCAAACATTATGTTTTCAAACTTTTTTGGTCCCATTTCACTGTTTTCGGCCATTGACATGCCGGAATCAAAGGTACTTTTGTCATTTAATTTAATTTGAACTTCTATTAAAATTTAAATCATTAAAAATAATTTAAAATTCCTATTTCATTATTTAATTGTTAAAATATTATTTATAATTTTAAAATATTATTATAAAATTTTAAAATTTACATTATTTTCAAAATTATTTATTTCATTTACTATTTACCTTAGGTACACAGTAAATAGTAATTATGTTACACTTTTAACTTTAGACCCATTGTAACTTAAAAAATTTACTGAGTTACGATAAATAATTCAAAATTAAAATTTTTTTTTTAAAAAAGAAAAATTAAAACCAAGATTTTTTTTTACTTTGATCGCTACAATAAACCCTAAATGGTAATTATGTTGCACTTATTACTTTGGGTCTACTTTAGCTTAAAAAATTTACCGAGTTACAGTAAATAATTTAAAATTTAATTTTTTTTTAAAAAAGAAAAAGTAAAACCAAGATTTTTTTTTTTTACTTTGACTGCTACAGTAAACCCTAAATGGTAATTATGTTGCATTTTTAATCTTTGGCCCGCTGTAACTTAAAAAATTTATCGAGTTACTATTAATAATTCAAAATTTAATTTTTTTAAAAAAAAAAGAAAAAGCAAAATAAAGATTTTTTTTTTTTGTACTTTGACCGCTACAGTAAACTTTAAATGGTAATTATATTGTACTTTTAACCTTAGACCCACTATAACTTAAAAAATTTATAGAGTTACAGTAAATAATTCAAAATTCAATTTTTTTTAAAAAAAAGAAAAAACAAAACCGATATTTTTTTTTACTTTGACTGCAACAGTAAACTGTAAATAATAATTACACTTTTAACTTTGGACCGTTATAACTTAAAAATTTTACCGAATTACAATAGATGACATAGTTAATTTTTGAAGGAAGATAATCTCCTAAGTTTCCGAAGGAATGAGATTTATCTGGAAATCAACCGTCAAGATCTCACAATCCGCATGATCTGCCCAATGTGAAGATCAAAACATTTCCCCTGCTGCACTAGAGCAACTGCTACTCAACATTCTTGATAAACTGCTGAAGTGTACCGTTTCCGCTGCTGCTGCACTCTATTTTCCATTTCCCATTTTCATTTAAAAGCGTCATCCATCCATCCATCCATCCATCCATCCATCCATGATCCACCTCTCATATATCAGTGTAGAATGTAGATCACTCACAAATCTTTTTTTGCACGGAATTAAAGTCAATTTTTATGTCTAAAATACTACTACATTTTTCTCACTGAAAAATATCTTAACCTTTTGAAAAGGTTGCTTCTCCCCTCCCCCGGCAGCTGACGCAGGGAAAAAGAGGAATTCAGATGAACTGAAATGTAAGGGCCGAAGCCCGAAGTAGCCATTATATAAAGTCAATCAAACTTTTAATCAATTCACGGCTTTGAGGCACATCCAAATAGATGCGAAGAATTTTCTGTCCACATTTTTAGTTTAAGAAAATTCTAGCATATATATAATGTAAGAGCGTTAAATATGACAAATCTATAACAAAAGTCATGGACGAACATAATCAAAGTTACCAAATCCAAACTTTTTTAATTAAAACGCATTGTTCTCACAAAAAGATCATTTCCTTAACCAAATTCACATTCTTACTTGTTTGCAGTTTCAAATTTCGTATTTCTTGGAGCTTGCATCTTCAACCATTGCACAATAATTTTCACCAAATTGAGTCTAAAAATAGAATATTCCAAACATATTTTTACACCAAAGTTCTTTATACTCCAACCTTGATGCACTAGGTCTATCTATTAAATGTTTTAGTTTAAATTTTATTTTTGTGGTTAATTAAAATCATGTACTTTGGTGATAATTTTGTGAAATATGTTCTTTATAATCGCTTTTTATTTGATTGTAAAAGTATTTTTATATTCAATTTTAATAATAGCTAAATATTATTTTTAAAAAATAAACTTTTATATTCAATATGGATCTTATTTTGAAGATCTCAACAAAATTTTTAATATGATAAAATTTTCATAATATAATTCATTTTATAAGTTAGATTACATAACAAATATATATATATATATATATATATCTAATAAGTAAAAAGATAGTGCATTAAAAATAACGTAATGGACAATTTACACCAAATCTGGTGTAAAATTATTCATTGCACCAAAACAGTGTAGTGATTTAGTGTTTTCAATAGAGTGCAAACTTTACACCAAAATAATAAATTTAGTGTTTTGGTGTTTTCGTTGGAAATGCTCTTAATTGTTAAATTCTGAAAGAGTGTTGATATTGTCAAAACATAAATTACCATCCAAAATATATTATTGTCTTTATGATAAAAATAACCATCTGTCAAATCGAATGGTTGCTCCCTTTCTCCACATTTCCACACTTTGCTTTTTCCCGACCTTTTCTCCCTTCCAACAAAGTGACAAGCTACTTTCTCGTTCTTTTTTTTTTTTGCAAATTTTAAAATTTCAAACACTCAAAAAATTCATTTTTTTACTGCAATATATGAACTCTCAATAAAAAATAATAAAAGAACGCTTTCATAAGAACACTACATAATTCATTATTTTCAATTTCTATCTGCTCCTACCCTATTTCAAAGCGGGAAAAATTTCCAAATATTTTAGTCATCTTATTGCACAAAAAATTGGTGCAAGTGCCAATTTAAATATATTTCAACTGCATAATTATGACACTGGTTCAGGAAAAATAAGCAAAATACTTTTTATTAGATGTCTACAACCTTTTGTGAAAACTAAAGCATAAACTAACAATTAAAATGATCATCCTAATTATGTAATATTGCTTATGGGAGTGGAGAAAACACAAATAGCTTTCTTTCTTTTCTTTTTTTTTTTTTTTTTGAAGTGGAAATGTAAATTTACTTGAGTTCTTTGCTTTATATATTAGATTCTGGAGGGAGATGGTGGAGAGGAGAAAAAAGTTGGTACTCAAAAATATTATTTTCGCGGGATAAGAGTTCTCAAAAAAAAAAAAAAAAAACAAATAAACAAACAAAAAAGGCACGTAGATGGGAAGTGATTGACTTGTAAAAAAGATAATAATTTGTTTTGACAATAGCATTACCCATTTTGAAATTCTTTTATTTATAGAAAAATAAAGAGATTCTCAAAGTCAAAGAAAATAAGAAAAAATAAATGCAAAATTCTCGGATTTTGCAAACCTTAGTTATGGACTTCTATTCATTCCCCGAATACCCTAAGCTTTCCAAGTATTACACATTAGAACTTGTCATATTATAAAATCCAATACTCTCCTATCGAGTTTTTTACCCAAATAATTTTCAATGAAAAGAGCTGGACAAAATATATATTTCGGAGTGATCTGGACAAATCTAGTTATTTCGGATTTGCCAAATCCAAATCTTCTTATAATATAATTGTCTGATGCATCATTTTTATGAGGTAGATTCGGATTAGCCAAATCCGAATATAGTACAAAATAAATAAATTCAAATTTGTCAAATCCGTGACAACTAGTTTTGTCCATTTAAAATAAAAAAAATTATTTTTGTCCACGTCTTTTTTTTGGGGGAAATGAATCTGACAGTTTTACTAGGTAGAATTGACAAAACATACCTTCCTATAGGACACTTAGGGCAAACTTAGCTAATGAATTATGAGTCTGCCGCCTGATTCCGATCTGGACGAATCTAGCAAAAGTGTACTAATCACTGCTGTCTAGCGTTCTTTTACCCGTGATATACACATTGCTCGCAGTTCTTCTTCTTCCATTAGCAAAGAGATGATTAATCTTAGCTCTATATGTTGTAGTTATTATTGATTATGGGTCGAATATTAGAAAGAATGAAGAATTCGGCTAGATTGTCAGCAACTTTTATTTCTACAGTCTTATAAATGAAAACCTTTTGCACTGCAGGCCCAGCTCCCCAAAGATTGAAGTCCAAACAAATTCGAAGGGAAGGTTTGTGGGTTTTCCTGCTCTTACAACTTGCAAGGTGCAAGTCCGCAAGATCAAACACCCCCGGCCTCTTTAGCTGCGTCATATCCAGTGGCTATGACAAAATCCTGATTAAAATGCGACATAATCGATATTTTTTTATTGATACAATATTTCGTTAATGATAGTAAGAGATAAGTGTATACAATATTTTTTGGTGTTTCATGATCTATATATTTATCACTACCATTTACTAAAAAAAAAAGTTTCATTTAAATGTAGACATTTTATACCAAAAGAGTACTTCCAATTTCCAAGAAGTCACCCATTAGCACTCACACTAAACGATCGGAAATTATTACGTGCACATCAAGTGCAGGGAGCTGCATGCACTTAATGCGCGTGCAATTACAGGCTTAGCGCAGAGGCGTGAACAGTGCCACGCGCGGTTACTTCGCAACCTTTTCTTTTTTGTTGTTTTATTGGTTTTTTTTTCCTCTTTTTGAATTTTCGGGTTTTTTTCCAAATTTTATATTATACATTTATCTAGGTAAATGGGTTTTAAAATTTTCTTTAATTTCTAAATTATTTTATTTCATAATCTGTAAAGAATTAGATCAAGTGTCTTATCTTATTTTGATAGTATTCGATGAAATGTATCCAACAAGATCTCTCATGAATATGTTTTTTGAAACATAAAAAATTTTATTAAATAATCTTGGTCTTCCCAAAAGGCACTCTGGTCTTACTTGTTGCTCTTAAGTGTTTTGTGCAAACAGTTTGATCTTTTTATTTGTTGCTATAGGTCTTGACTTTTATGTATTTTCCTTGGTCTTCCTGAAACCAGTGTATGAGTAGCTTGGACCAAGGACCAAAGACCAAAGGCTAAAGACTAAAAATCAAAGATCAAATACCAAAGACTTAGAGACCATAGTGAAGAGCAAAAATGTGTGAGGAGCAACAATCGAAGACCAAATGCCAATGACTAGAGAGCAAAGACCAAAGACAAAAAATCAAAAATTAAAAACTAAAGACTAAAGACCAAAGGCCCAAGACCAAGAACCGAAGACCAAAGATAAAAAAAAAATTAGTGTGTTTAGGGTTTAGGGGTTTTAACCATTTCTGTGTCGTTTAGGGCCCAGTTGTTTAGGGTTTAGGGTTTAGGGGGGTTTAAGCATTTCCGTGTCGGTTAAGGTCTAGTTTTTTAGGGAGATTTAAACATTTCCGTGTTGGTTAGGGTCTAATTGTTTAAGGTTTAGGATTTAGGGGGTTTAAGTATTTCCGTGTCGGTTAGGGCTTAACTTGTGCCGTAACACGATTAACCTTATGAAATTTTTTTAAACTAGACTCTAGCCTAATTGGTTTAAAAAAAATTAAATAAAAAATTAGTGTGTTTAGGGTTTGGGGGGGTTTAACCATTTCCGTGTTAGTTAGGGTCTAATTGTTTAGGGTTTAGTGGAGTTTAAGTATTTTCGTGTCGGTTAGGGCTTAATTTATGCCGTAACACGATTAACCTTATGAAATTTTTTTAAACCAATTAGGCTACGAGACCCTGGCCTAATTGGTTTAAAAGAATTTAAACAAAAAAAAATTAGTGTGTTTAGGGTTTATGGGGGTTTAACCATTTCCGTGTCGGTTAGGGTCTAGTTGTTTAGGGTTTAGGGGGTTTAAGCATTTCCGTGTTGGTTAGGGTCTAGTTGTTTAGGGTTTAGGGTTTAGGGGGTTTAAGCATTTCTGTGTCGGTTAGGGCCTAATTTGTGCCGTAACACGATTAATCTTAAGAAATTTTTTCAAACCAACCCTAGCCTAATTGGTTTAAAAGAATTTAAACAAAAAAAAAATAGTGTGTTTAGGGTTTAGGGGGGTTTAACTATTTCCGTGTCGGTTAGGATCTAGTTGTTTACGGTTTAGGGGGTTTAAGCATTTTCGTGTCAGTTAGGGCCTAATTTGTGTCGTAACACGATTAACTTTATGAAAATTTTTAAAACCAACTAGGCACGAGACCCTAGCCTAATTGGTTTAAAAGAATTTAAACAAAAAAAATTAGTGTGTTTAGGGTTTAGGGGGTTTAACTAGTTCCGTGTCGGTTAAGGTCTAGTTGTTTAGGGTATAGGGAGTTTAACCATTTCCGTGTCGGTTAGGGCCTAATTTGTGCCGTAACACGATTAACCTTATGAAATTTTTTTAAAAAACCAACTAGGCTTTGGTTTAAAAAAATTTAAACCAAAAAAATAAAAAAATATTAGTGTGTTTAGTGGGTTTAAGTTTTTCCGTGTCGGTTAGAGTCTAGTTGTTTAGGGCTTAGGGTTTAGGAGGGTTTAAGCATTTCCGTGTTAGTTAAGGCCTAGTTTGGTCTTTTGACCATTGGTCTTTGTTTTTTTGCTCCTCATACATACTTGCTATTCATTCTTGTTTTTGGTCTTTGATATTTAGTTTTTGGTTTTTGGTCTTTAACCTTTTGTCTTTGGACTTTATTTTTCACATACGTTCGCTCTTCACTCTGGTCTTTGGTTTTCACACACACTCGCTCTTTACTTTAATTTTTGTTCTTTGATTTTTTGTCTTTGCTCTTTGGTTTTCGGTTTTTGGTCTTTGGCCTTTGGTATTTGCTCTAGTTCTTGGTCCTAAAATACAAGTAAGACTATAGCGTCTTTTAGGATGACCAAGCCAACTGCATAAATTTTTTAAAATTTTGAAAATATATATTCATGATGGATTTTGTTGGATAGATCTCACCTAATACTATCAAAATGATATAAGACACTTGATCTAATTATTTACAGATTGAGAAATAAAGTGATTTGAAAATTTAAGAAAATTTTAATAAGGACGTGTGCTTCATGCATAAAAAAAATCCGGATGTGAGGGGACAAGGAATTAAATGCACACGTGTCTTCATGTTAAGTGCAGTTATCAAGGAATTAAACACTCCCGGTCTTCTTTAGCTGCATCATATCTAGTAGCTATGACAAAATCTTGATTAAAATGCGACATAATCGGTATTTCTTATTGATACTATGTTTCGTTAATGCTAGTACAAGACAAGTGCATAAATATTTTTTGGTGATTCATGATCTATATATTTATTATTACCATTTTACTAAAAAAAAAAAGTTTCATTTAAATGCAGACATTTTTTACTAAAAGAGTACTTCCAATTTCCAATAAGTCGCCCATTAGCACCCGTACTAAACGATGATGATAAACTAAAAAGAATGGCTAAAATGGTACGGAGGGGTGAATTTAGGAGGGAAATTTGGCATTTCAGCTAGGAACTATATGAAAAAAATAAAACAAATTAAGAAAACAAGAAACGGAAGCTTCTTCACGCCCTGGGAGACTAATAAAGAATTGATCATGGCTTCCATCACGATGAGTCCATATTTCAACTATTGCCGGCTGCAAAAGGACAAGAAAATGTACATAACGTTATCATTTTCTTTGTTTTCATTAGTAAAGTCTGAATTAAATCGTTTTTAATTAACGTTATCATTGGTTTTATGTTTTGGATAACGCTGTTGACATGCATCTGCAACTTTTGTTTTGTTTTGTTTGTTCTAGCTTAATAATTGTTGGTGAGGTGCGGTGGAAGTGTTAGAATGTGACTTTTGAACCTATACCTAACCTTAAAATTATAGTAATTTTGTTGGGTGATTACCAGTCCTTAAACTGTGAAATAAACTTGCTTGAGATTATATGACAGTTTTTTGCATTTTTCTATGAAAATAATCACTTAATAATTTATCTGATCTTCTAGTTCTATTGATAACATCGACTCGAATCAATATTCAGAAAAACATCTCTTTTTATTAATAATTTAATTTTAAATAAATACAAAACACGACTTGATTGTCGTCGTAAATGAAATGAGAGATGGGAAGACTACGATTAAGGGCGATAGGCAAATAGGGGTTTAAACTAGTGAGTCGCGTGGCTTGTGGGAAGTGTTGGTTGAACGATGCACATGCTTGGCAAGAGGGGCAGGTGAGCTTCACATTGACCAACTGTTTTTACCTTTTCGCGAGATCTGCTTCGAGATTAGAAAAGAAGCTGAAACTGAAACCCCACCTAATCATTACTGAACACACAACATTATCATAACATCTTTAAAAAACTTTTAATTATCAGCTTTGAGACGCACTCCTTTCGGTTCTTATTATAAAAAATATTTCATAACAATTAAGAAAATACAATGAGTATGAAAATATATATCTAAGATTTTTTATTAATTAAAAATATGTATTATGTAAAATCTAATACAAATCAAAATGACTTATATTAAGGATCGGAGGGAGTATATTATAACCTAGGTTTAAGGACCGGAGGGAGCACTTCGTTATTCTTCCTTCATCTTAAAAGTATAATCTAGATGCGAAGTATTTGTGAAGAAAAGAAAATTTGTAAATGAGATAAACCGACACGAACAAATTTTTTTGTTGGTTAAACAAATTACAAAAAGATAAGTGGGCATTGTACTTTAATTTATTTAATATTCACTATTAATATAATATTTCAATCAAAATCAGCTGTGTGGGTTGGAAGGTACATCTCGGTACGTAAGATCGGAAAGTTCTTGCCAAACGCTATGTAATTTTTTTTCATTATCCTGCAAAACTAGCAAAACTATAATCCCCAGAAAAGACCGTTTTGTTTATATGCCAATTTTTTATTATTTTTTTTTTACCGCTGGAATTAGAAAAATTATTACGTACAAGACTGGTAAACATTCCCTGCAACTAGTGTTTGTATTATTATAAACTATATTTCCCGAATTATTTTAACGTTTTTTGACCTAGCTCGGTTTTCTCCATAAATGAAAAGAGTACCACTTGTTGATAAATTATCAATGTTTTTTTAATTCATGATTTGCTGTTTGTTGCGTAAGAAAGTAAAATCGTAATCTTTCCATCTCAAAAATATTAAGCTTTTATTTTTTTTTTCGGTACAATAAGAAATATTAAGTTGATAATTAGTATTTGGTCTGTTTTTTCACCTTGTTTTTTTTTCCTTATAAAATTGAATATCTGGAAACGTCTTAATTTGTTTTTCTGTACATATAAATTGTTACGATATAGACATGGAACCAATCTGAATTATTCTTTAAAACAAATTAAAGTGTTCAGTTAATCGAACCTCTAAGCAGTCTCCCTCAAACAGTAAACATGAACTGATGAACGTGATGTGTTTCTGTCTACTATAGTCTACAAGTACCACAACCAATAACATATATAGAAGTCAAACACGGCCTTTTGGTTGATTAATTAATTATTGAATTGATTTGTTGATTTCAAAGATTAAATTATTTCCATCTGAAATTGAGAGTTACCTGCCAATTTACATCAGCCTAGGCCAGTGCATCAAAACCACCCCCAAATAAGTAGAGATCGATGCGGATGTGGGTCACATTCGTGTGCCACAGTAGTGATTTTGACGTAGTTAATTAATTATAACTTTGCCGTAAATTTTCTTATAAGTGGTGTAATAATAATCATTAAGAAAAAAAAAGGAAAATATAATTTTGGGCAAATGCGTTTGTGAAAATCAACAAAGAGAATCATAAGATCCATCGATCGAGAAAACACTCGTTCGGGTCAATGAACCACTCGAATAAGGTTCATCTGTTTATGATAATGTAAAAACAAATAAAATAAGTAAGGTATGAACTTATGATAATATTTCATAATTCATGTACGTATTAATTAACTAAAAAAAAAAGAAGAAGGAAACAAGAGAATGCATGTATAACAACATTGTGATTAATGTTGACACATGAGCCCATTTGCATAGAAAGAGCCAAGGGACTATTTCAATTCAAGCGGCTGGACCGCAGGATAGTGGATGGATACTACTAAAGAAAACAATAAGGGAGATAGACGAAAATGGATGGGGAATTACCTTAGTAGCTAGCTATCTTAACACCACTTTTCATTGCCTTCTTACGGAGATTTCCATCTTTGTCTATATCTTATTAGGAGGGTGAAAGTGAAATCAAACTTCAACTTTGTTCAAACTCTTTAATCACTATCATTATTGACGATTTTAATCCTCCAAAGTCCATACAAATTGAATTAGTAAACATATAAAATCATACCTCATCATTATTACTTCACTCATTTTGCATCTATTCTCCATAGTCCATATAATAAAATTTTCTCATTTCATAATAAAAATTATTGTTTTCAGGACTAAAAAAAAGGTGAATTTATTCTTTTACGCAATTAGATGAATGAAATGGTGCATAGGTAATGAGAAACAAAGCGGAAAATGAGGAATTCCCTTAATATTCTTACCTTGCAAATGACAAACGACTAAGAATTAAGAAAGAAACCACTCCTATGTGCACAAATTCCTCTGCCTTTTTTTTTTAGGGGGGCTTTTTTGGATCTCACGCCACCCAGTCACCACCACAGCTCCGCCGTCTTCCACCAGCCTACACCACCGTATCAAATTGACCAAAGAGAAATTCAGTTCATTCACAATTCTCACGAGGTGGAGCGTCAGTCAACGCGGGTGAGCGCGTTTCCTAGTATCTAACTACTATTCCATTGTTGTCAGCAAACCTTTACTGCACAGTATTTCCCCAGTTGTTGATATTTCCAAGTTTACTCATTTGGTTCATCCCAACTAAAGGCCGACCTTTTGGTATTCTTTCATTTTTGGATACTCAAAATTACTGTCCCGATTAATTTAAATTTTAAAAAGATAGTATTTTTTTTTTTGAGAAATTAAGATTTCTCATAACAAATATTTTTATTTTTTTCTGTCTCGCAAAAAATCAACAATTAAATAGGAGTATAAGAAATCTGCCTCGCAAAAATCAAAAAGGAAAGAATCACAAGAATTAAAACGAAAATTTCCACCTCTTGTCTTTTCCCGTTACCAATCACACAATTCATTTCATTTACCTGACTCACACACATATTCATTGACTCTCTCGCATATAGTTTTAAAATTCAATTAATCAATCATCAAAGAAAGAATACATAATTCACGAATCATGTGGACATATTACCATATACCGCCACCTTCCATCACGCACGCACACACACTCACATACGAACAAATATTCCTAAATATATTAATTCTAAGACCAAAACAAAAACTCTTCAGAAAAAACACAAAAGTACAAAAAATCTCAGAGAAACTCAGACTTCTCCTTCCCTCCCTCTCTCTCTCTCTTTCTTTCTTGGGGGGTTGGGTGAAAAAGAAGAAGAAAAAAAAATGGCGTCTCCGGCCAACTTACCCCACTACCTCACCTCCAAATTCAAGAAAACCAATTTATTCTACTTGGCCATGATCGCCGTTTTATGTTCTTTATGTTATATGATCGGAATTTGGCAGCACGGCGGTTTAAAAGTCTCCTCCGCCACCAACTCGGCCTCATCATCGTCATCGGTCGCCGGCGACGGATTTTCCGTTCCCGAACTGTCATGCAACTTGAGTGAAAACAACGCCGTATCAAACAGCGTTGGCCGGAAGCAGCAGCCATTGGCTTCCGTGACGCTTGACTTCGCCGCCCACCACAGCGCGGACGACCTCGTCGAGCTGCCGACGACGGAGGCGCGTGAGGATCAGTTCTCCCCATGCAAACCGGAGTTGTCCGAGTACACGCCGTGTGAAGACCAGAACCGGTCGCTGAAGTTCGACCGTGACATGCTGGTGTACCGGGAGAGGCATTGCCCGGAGAAGAGCGAGTTGCTCAAGTGCCGGATTCCGGCGCCGTACGGGTACAAGACGCCGTTCCGGTGGCCGGAGAGCCGGGACATGGTGTGGTACGCGAATGTGCCACATAAGCACCTGACGGTCGAGAAGGCGAACCAGAATTGGGTCCGGTTCGAAGGTGACCGGTTCACTTTCCCGGGCGGTGGGACCATGTTTCCACGTGGCGCTAAGGCCTACATTGATGACATCGGCAAGCTGATCAACCTCAAGGATGGATCTATCAGGACGGCCGTTGACACCGGTTGCGGGGTAACTCATTTATCCACTTTAATACTCATATATTTTTATTAACCCAAAAATTTATCCTTCTTAATTCTTATTAAATTACAGTCAAATTTGGTTTATTTGTACCGAAAATTCCATAAGCTACGTTGGAATTTATGCTTAACTGAGTAATTTGACACCTAATTTTGGAGTAAAATCACAATTAAGAGGAATTGATTGATTGGAGTGACTGAATGGATTAAATTAGGAATTCCTAATAGGATAATCACGTGGGACAGTCTGTGATCAGCCTAATCCGTAGGATAGAAACTAGAAATGATCATGAGTTATTTTTAAGCAAAGGCTAATAAATAATTTTATTGAGTTCGAATTTCAACTATCACAAAAGTACGATTGAAACTTGCGAGATGGAAAACCTGTTAGGCTACTTACTACATTGATTGATTTTGTTATTTTTTGAATCAAAACCAACGAATTTCTACATTGCTGTTTACTAATTAGTCCGGTAATTAATGTCATATTGTTTTACTCTAGATAATTCAATGGGTCATTTTCTTGGTCAAACTATGCGTTTAAGAAAATTAGAAATGATGCACAGCTGTAATATTAGAAATTTTTGGTATTCCACTTGGAGGTGATGTGAGAGGTCAAAGACTTTAATCTGAGTTTGTTGTTTGTTTCTAGGGGTTATGCGCATTGGATTTTGCCTAATATGGTATCTTGCTCAGCCGTCCATTACTGTTAAGCCACAGGATAATTAGAACATGTACATCATATCATAACCAAGGACGTTACAACTTGCCAATCTTTTATTTCTAAATTCGATTTTAACTCAATAAACTCACCAAAAAAAAGAAGAAAAAGGACCCTTATTTATTTTAGAACAGATGGAACATGTTACATGAACATTCTAGTTTTTTATTGATAAAATCCAGAAGAAGAAAACTAGAAAACTTGAAATTACACAATATCCTGATTATCATAAGGAGTTAGAGCTATTGAACTATAGAACATTGTTTTTTGTACTCTTTATGTAGGTTAGGTTAGGTGAAACGCAACAACTTCATTGAAAAATTTCCCTTGAATGGTTTAACTAATTGGTCACGGTCCAGTAGCTAGTTGGTGATGATTGTTTGACAAAAGTAGTTAGTTATTTCCTTTCATGTGAAGTTTTTGAACTGCCATGTCGTGGGACATCATGGAGGGGTATGGGAATCTTGCCACAAGAATTTGTGCCCATACATTAAATGAAGCCTGAAATTCCTTATTTACTTCTGATACACTGCAAGAATAAATGTAACAAGGGGGGAGGGAAAAGAAAAATTACGTAATCAACCGCAAGACCAATTCCGGTATATTCCCTCTTTTTCCTCCGTAACTATGGTAGCAATATAGGTGGAAAATGATAGTGTTTTGGTTGGCAAGTGGAAAGGCTGATAAAGTTTTGCCTCCAAATATTCCAATTTAGTTACTTTGGGTACCATTTCTAGTTGTGCATTGGGTTATGCTGTTCGTAGGCAACCACATGATACTACAACCTTTTGGTATAACCCTACTTGTAAGATTCATCATTGATCATTTGCCCCTGCAAAGTATACCATTATCTACATTTAGTGACATTACGCTGAACTCTCGACAATCAATGTGTGAACCAAAGGGATAAATGAATGCGTTTGTGATTGTTCATCTTGGGTAAGTGCTTCACAAAAGTGACACTTAAGTTCACGTGGCTGAAGAACTTTATTACCCTTGATTTCATCGGCTTGTTTGAGAATGCTCATTAGTAAAATTGACTACTCAATTGGTGTTTTCTAAAAATTTCTTTCTTCTCCTTGAGCGTTTATGGCCGAAAGAGGTTGTTTGATTTGTCTACTCCAATGTTCCAGGAACTGACAAAATTACCTTCAAAGGAGTTAAATATTAAACCTGCAAGTGCTATTTACAAATATGAACACTACATTTCCACTTTTAAGTCGATTGTGTTGTTAATCATGTGCTTGACTGTTGAGTTAGATGCTGATAATGGAGTCAGTTGGCTTCCTTCTTGGACTTTCTAGTATCTGATAGAAGTTGTTACATTTTATGCGATTTACTTTTTGAATGACAGTTTTCTCCCAATGTTTTGACATTGTGCTCAATTTGAATTTCAAACAATCTAAAATAATGTAAATGTTGCTATTCATCATAAGCCTAGAGAACATGCAAATTCCTTTTTCTTCGGAAAACATTTTTATAGAATTAAAAAGATGAAAATAGTAGCTAACTAATTTAAGAATTCCAAGCTGCACATTGTTGATTATTGCTTATGCTTTTCAGGTTGCCAGTTGGGGTGCATATCTATTCAATAGAAACATTATAAGCATATCGATTGCTCCTCGAGATAATAATCATGTAGCACAAGTTCAGTTTGCTCTTGAGCGCGGAGTTCCTGCATTGATTGGGGTATTAGCCTCCATTAGGCTACCATACCCTTCAAGAGCTTTTGATATGGCTCATTGTTCTAGATGCCTTATTCCATGGGGAAAATTCGGTAATCAAGCTTTTTCATTTCAATGATGCTTATTCTTAATGATGCCGAAAGGTTTGATAACAGAATTAAATGTTAATCGTTTTCATGTACCTTGAGCAGATGGGGTATACTTAACAGAAATTGATAGAATTTTACGTCCTGGAGGCTACTGGATTCTTTCTGGACCTCCTATAAACTGGGAAAATCGTTGGAAGGGATGGGAAAGAACACCTGAAGACTTGAAAGCGGAACAAGATGGAATTGAGGATGTTGCAAAAAGCTTATGCTGGAAGAAGGTGGCACAGAAGAATGATTTAGCCATTTGGCAGAAGCCAACAAATCATAAGCACTGCATTGTCAACAGGAAGGTGTTCAAGAAGCCCCAGTTCTGCAAAGCACAAGATCCGGACAGAGCATGGTAATGTTTTGAACTCTTGCATTCTGTTTCACACTTAAATGAAGGTTGATGTTGTTCATTTTAGCCTTTCTTTTCTGAACCTAAACTTTCGATACTGGAAGCCTAAAGACTTTTTACCCGACATTTCAGGTACACAAAAATGGAAACCTGCATCACTCCTCTCCCTGAAGTGTCCGACATTAAAGAAATAGCTGGAGGACCCCTAGCAAATTGGCCAGAGAGACTAACAGCCATTCCTCCAAGAATTGCGAGTGGAAGCTTAGAGGGTATCACCGTAGAGACCTTTGAAGCAGATACAAAGTTGTGGAAGAAGCGAGTCGCACATTACAAGGCCGTAGATTCTCAGTTAGGAGAGCAAGGAAGGTACAGAAACTTGCTTGACATGAATGCTCACTTGGGTGGATTTGCTGCGGCTTTGGTTAATGATCCAGTATGGGTAATGAATGTCGTTCCCGTGGAGGCGTCAGTGGATACCCTTGGAGTCATTTATGAACGTGGGTTAATCGGAACGTATCAGAACTGGTAAGCACTAATCAATCGAATGGCAAGCATGATTTCTTGAATGATTTTTTGAATAGCAGTTTTGCTTAGGACATCCTGTTAAGGTCACATAATCATTGCATTAGTGTTATAATATTAGCTGACAATTTTGCAATATTTTCAGGTGTGAAGCCATGTCTACTTACCCCAGAACCTACGATTTCATTCATGCTGACTCAGTTTTTAGCCTCTACGATGGCAGGTAAGAATTCCGTTCTCGTTCTTGATAAAACCAAACATGATTATCAAAATGATGGATTGCTGAATTTATTGGACATTTATGTGTAACAGGTGTGAAATAGAAGACATCCTATTAGAAATGGACAGGATCTTACGGCCACAAGGTAGCATTATAATCCGAGATGATGTCGATGTATTGGTAAACGTTAAAGCCGTCGTAGACAGACTTCAATGGCAATCCAGAATGGCAGACCATGAAGATGGTCCTCATGTGAGGGAAAAGCTTCTAGTTGCGGTTAAGGAGTATTGGACATCCCCTGCAACCAGTGAAGGTCAATGATGGCTCTGGTCAGCTCAATATATGTGTACACTCTGCATGTTCTTTGATTACACTAATTTACACTCTCTTAAAATCTTTCATTTCCTTCCTTTTTTGCTGTTCTTCTGTTGATAATTCTTTCCATTTTTTTTTTCCCCTTTTTCTGGACATGCCTCTTGGTCGAGCATCAGTTTTGAGTTGTATACTGAACAAGAGGATTATCCTTCTTCTCTCATTAAGCTTACTTTGTAACTTTGACACTTGGAAAAAAAAAAAATGAGCTTCACATTTTCACATTGGAATATATAAATTACAAATTCCAGAATCTTTTCTTATGAGCGGTTCGAGTATCCTGTAACATTTCGGTGTATTTTCAAGGATAAGATTTTACCATCAAAGATGAACTCTTCTTTTGTTACTAATCCACTTCTTTTTTTCCCCCGAAATATTAAGCTTAATTTTTGTAGCCTAGCCTACGTTTTCCAAGAAACAGAATACACGTGAATACCAGAATGAATGACTTACACATGACATTTGTCACGCAAAAAAGTGGACATCTTTGCCGTCACGAACTAATGAAAATGGACGTATCCTACCGGTTTACGGTTGGCAATTTGAATCATTCATCGTGCTTCCCCTCTTTAACATTAATTGGATAAAGAACAAAGTAGTTGTTCTGTAGATATTCTCTAACATTACAATCAGTCTCACAAAACCAAGAAACTATGTCAACTTACTCCGAACTTGATCAACACATTCAAGATTTGAAGGAGTTTGATGACAAAAAAACAGGAGTTAAAGGGCTTGTAGATTCAGGAATCGCAAAGGTCCCAAAGATTTTCATTTGCCCACCTGAAAATCATCATCAAACCATTAATCCCATTAATGGCGGTACTCGCAGCTTGAAAATGCCCATTATAAGTCTCGATGGCTTTGATCAGAAGGGTGATGGTGGAAGAAGGGCTGAAATCGTTGGCGAAATTCGCCGGGCGATGGAGACGTGGGGTTTCTTCCAACTGGTGAACCATGGAGTTCCGACAGCCGTATTGGCGGACCTGTTGAGAAGTACAAAAGAATTCCACCAACAACCGGATGAAATTAAGACGGAATACTATTCCAGGGATCATACCCGGAAAGTCAGATGTTATTCCACTGGAGATCTGTATCAAACCAAAACTGCTCAGTGGAAAGACACTCTTTCTTTTGAGTTTGATGATTACCTCAACATGGACTTAGAAAGCTTGTCTCAGATTTGCAGGTAAAGTATCTACGTTTTTCTGGTATATTATGCACCCAATATCTAAAACCATTATTTTCGAGCGAAACCAGGATACAACCGAAGTGTTAAAAGTGTACATTTGACTTAAAATGGTTTTGCAGGAAGGAGATTGGTGCCTACATCAAGTGCCTGAATGAGCTGAAAAACGTGTTGTCGGAGTTGATATCGGAAGCATTAGGGCTTGAAAGTGAGCATCTTGCGAGTTTGGGATGCTTAGAAGTCAGGAGGCTAGTGTGCCATTATTATCCACCTTGTCCTGAGCCAGAGTTGACCATGGGTATCATGAAGCACTCTGACCTATACTTCCTTACCATCCTCTTTCAAGACCAAATTGGCGGTTTTCAGGTTTTTCATGACAGTCGATGGCTAGATGTACCTCCCCTTGAAGGGTCGCTTTTGATCAACGCTGGAGATATGTTACAGGTGCAAAAATGAGTTAATTTATTCCGCTTGAATTTCAATAATATAATGTGTTTTAGTTCACCAAAAATTGTTTTGGAAATGATGAAATTAGCTTATCACGAATGGGAAATTCAAAAGCGTGGAGCACAGAGTTATTGCGGGAAGAGTTGGACCTAGGATTTCAGCAGCATGCTTTCTGTATCCAAGTAGCAAGAACCAAAGTAAGCCATATGGTCCGCTGAAGGAGTTGGTTTCAGCCGACAATCCTCCAAGGTACAGGGAAACAAGCTATTTAGAGTACCTTCAGTACTATGCCTCGAGAGGTCTCGGAGTTGACAAGGCCCTTCCTCATTTCCAGATCACAAATTAAATGGAAGATCAGAATCTAGATGATTGAACTTTCAGATTCACGTGTATTATTTTGGTTATGCAAAAACATTGATATAGTGTCATTTATTATGTTGATACTGATTATTTGAATTCAAGTTGATAGTATATATTAAATCAATTACAAAAACAATAATGATATGATAAGAATATCATGTTTTACTCTTTTTAATTTATATATATATATAGACATATATGTTACGAACTCGATGTTCGAAATCATTGTTTCAACCAGTCCGGATTCAAGTCAGATAGGACTCTCTCAGAAAGTGAAGTTTTCCCAACAAGTATTTTAGTTACTGCTACGTATTTATATTCGAGTTTGATCTCGGGTCATAATTAAATTGGTCTAATATCTTTATCACTTGAGCCAATTGCTTGTTGGTTGTTTGTTTTATTACACTACTAACTTGTTTCGCTTTTAGAGAAAGGATATTTTCCAATCTTTGTCATGCTTTGAAATTGTCGAAAATTCGATGAGATAGTAGACGATCGAGTAGTCCCGAAGCATTTTAAGTTGCGGACTTTTCTTTTGGTCGACGTTACAAAGTCGACGCGACGGTGGCTTTTCACTTTTTCTGGCCCCTTCAGCTTCCCCGTCAACATTATCAACTCCACGAAAAAGTGAACACAATGGCGCGAGTGTTTAGTTTTTTTGACTTTTTCACCATTGACTTGCAAATGGACGCCAATCTTTTAATATGTTCCCTGGTTTCGAATTTCCTATCTGAATAAATAATACTCCCTCCTGTCCTTATTATAAGGTATTTTGACTTTTTCTAGATTTCAACTAACATATATTTTTAATTGACAAAAAAAAATCTTAAAAATATTTCATGACAATCAGGAGAACACAAGGAATGCAAAAATATATTTTTAAAATTTTTTTGTTAATTAAAAATTTATGGTAGGTGAAATCTAAGACAAATTAAAATGCCTTATATTAAGAACTAGAGTGAGTATATAACTGATATAATATTCTTCTCATTTCAAATATTCTATTTGCCCTAAAATTATTGTCTAGTATGGATTTTCATTTTTAGTTCAAATTGAACTAAAAGTGAAATCTCAAAATAATATTATGGGACGGGGGAGTATTAGTTCTTTTAGTAACTCTAAAAAGATATTTCTTCATGAAATGGCTATTTGTGCCGTTTCTTTTCTTTTATTTTATTTATTTAACTAATCATTTTCACTTTTGAGTGAACGGTAAAAATGGTTTGCTTGTTTTCACTTTGTGTCTGTTTTAGTTCCATTATTAAAACATCTCTAAAAGATAAAGCCCAAGGAGGCAAGGAACTAAAATCCGGACAAAATGGTAGGAACCTAATTGACTGTTAACAATAATGGTAGGAACCTAATCCGGACAAGGGCAATTTCGTTCCACAAAAAATTAAAAAAGAACTCACCAAAAAAAAAAAAAAAAAACTTCAAGTTTCCTAAAAATTACACAAGGGGTTTTTTCACCCTTTTCATTCCGTATTTTTTGTCTGCAAACCACCAAAACTCTTCCATTTCTTTCAAAAGCAATAGGTCATTCAATTAAGTTAATTAAGCAAACAAGATAGAAAATCCTAGATCTTATCTTTTTCGTTCGTTTTTGTTCAATTCAATGGCCGATATTCATTAGCAAAATAATGCAGTGGAGAAAGTCAAGCAAAATAATGCAGTGGAGAGAGTCGATGACTATTTTGACACAATTAAAACTATTGACATTAGTTGCCCACTCATGACAATAACTGAAAAAAAAAAAAAAAAAGAAATTGTTTTATCCTACAACTCACATTCTTTACTATGGATCTCTTTTAGTCATAAATGCGTATGAAACGCAAGGATTAATTAGAAGTGTCTTACATCTTATTGTGGCTATAAGAGAGAGATCGAAAGGTTATGATGGTGACGGAAAAAAATATATCCTTCATAATTAATTTGTTCACTTTTTTGTATTGGAAAAGGCAACGCACTTGAATAGCTAAAATTAAGTTAGAATTCTCCTAGATTTAATTCACCGTGAGTTAAGAAATATTATAAAAGAGTTTAATCTTATTATTCTGCGACAATACGATAAACTTGTTCTACGACTTTCATAAACATATCAAAAGTCAATTAAAACCCTCATTTAATGTAACCTTTATTTTTCTTTTTCAGAAACAAAAATATACAGTATTCACCCTTTCTCGAAATGGTTATCCAGTTTCAAAATTATCACTTTCAAATTTTAGCAGTTACAGTAAAACTTCTATAAATTAATAGTGTTGCGATCACCAAAATATATTAGTTTAGAGAATTATTAAATAATAATTAATAAATTAATAAATTATATATCTAAAAAATTTCTTTAAGAAAAAAAAAGAATCGTCACTAAATTACTTAATTAGCAATCGTGTCTTTACATCCGACTCATTCAAATATTGGAATTTTTCTGAATATAAAAAATCCATATATAAAACATATCATCTCCGGTGACTAAAAAATAAGTATCAATAGTTCAAATTTTACTAATTTTTTATATTTATTATTATTAATTTTTTACATTTCCGGTATTTGTTAATTTATGATATTATTGGAATCTATAGATATATAGGAAATTTTTTGAAACATTATTATTTTATGATTTTATCAAATTTTTTTCACTTTTTATACTTATCCCAAGTTGAGACCAAAGATAATTAGAAATTATTAATTTACCGACGTTTTAATGTGTCTCCTAAAAGAAAAAAAAACTGGATAATAATTTGAAATAGAATGAGTATATATATTTTTAAGGGCTCCCGGCTCCCGGCTCTCTTGAATCTTGACTATTTTGATTGTGCCTCACTGCTGCGGTGATATGAAATTATCGAAATTTGTATTTAACGGCCAAAACTTGACAAAAGTTAGTCAGACATAACATTGAAACACCCCCGCTTTTGATTAATTTATGCGTCATTTATAGAATTTGCTTAGCGAGGGTTCCGATACAGACACAGCGTAGAAGTTTGGGTGCCTTATAAAGAATTTACTCTCCATTATAAAGTTATTTCGATAATTTCAAATTATGTTCGATGACTTTTTGCACAATCACTTAGTGTTTATATACGTAACAATTGAGAAGAAATTGTGAAGAAAATAAGAATATAAACATAATGTCGCCGGGAGCTAAAACATGACTCTTTTTAGCTAGCGTAAGTTAATAAAAACAGTTTTGAATTATACATTTTCAAATGTTAAGTTTTTGAATTTAAATAGAGAAACAAAAAATAATAATTGGTGCAAGGACGTGTTACGGCCTTATGGCGGCAGTAGAGTAAAACTAATAAAACATTGTTTTTTGCCGACATTGTCGTCAGACATTGAAAAGTTTGATGAGAGCCTCGACGAGAAGTAGCATTGGATTTTTGAATTTCTTTAGTCAAATCCAAAAGTCGATGAGGTGGTATTTTTCGCTTTCGTCGACTTTACCGTCGACATTAAAAAGTCGACGGATGTTCTTAAATGTTTGTTCTTAACCATTAACTGGCAATTCAACTCCAATGTCAATCATTTTTCCTCATTCTATATTCTTATGGAGAACTTTATTACCACTTAACTTTCTCATCTGTAACATTAGTTTGTTAGTTAATTTGAAAACTGGCGTACCATGAATAATCATTTTTTGTCGTCATCCAACTTTTTAAGTTTATTGGGGATGATGACACTCGCAGAATCTCCAAACTAATAACCCCAAGCATTTGGATCATATCTATTCGGGATTTGCCATGTTCTGATGAACAATCCTGTAAAGACTAACAACGTTCTCAACCCTTGACAATTCCCAGACAATTATTAAGAAATCGATGCCCGGCAACTTCACAAGATATACATATATATATATATACATATATATATATATATATATATATACGGCCAGAGTTAATTTTGAAAGTACTTTGGGTTTTTTTTTTAATCTCGATACTACTAGGTAATGAGTAAAGTTAACCACGGAGGGTCTATCTATTCCATGCCAAATCATTACTTTCTGGTCAATATGTCAATATCATGGAAGCTGCCTCCGAGTCCGAATCCAAGAACTTTTCTTGTGTCTTTGTCCAACTTGGCTGGGTGGCCGGGGCCTCCTCAATCCCAACAGCAAACGGCACCCCAAAAAGTCAACTCTAAGATGAGTGATGACTGGTGATCGAGTCTGGATATTTTTATTAATTACACCATTTTATTTGTACCAAATTATTACTATTATTTTTGGTTTGCCAGGTTAGTTTTCATTTGGAGAGCATTAAAAATAGACTTCTTCCGGAATAAATGACGAAATATTGACAATGTAAGGGGCGCTAATTTAATTATAGCATTCGGCATGGAATTCACATTAAAAAAAAATTAGCTATTGAATCATTCATTCATCATGGTGCTTGTCCTTTTACCGTTGAATAAAACGCAGTCAAATCTGTAGCCTTTAAATAATAGTAATAAGGTTTGCAGATACACATGTTCTATATAAATATCCTCTAATTACTGAAGAGAGGAGCATCAAACAGCCGAAGAAAACAAGAAAACCCATAAATCAACTCCCTCAGAAATGGATCAACACATTCAAGATCTAAAGGAGTTTGACGACCAAAAAACAGGAGTTAAAGGGCTTGTAGATTCAGGAATCGCAAAAATCCCAAAGATTTTCATTTGCCCACCCAAAAACCATCACCAAACCATTAATCCCATTGATGGCATGATCAAAAGTCCTTTGAAACTGCCTATCATAAATCTTGATGGCTTTGATCAGAAGGGTGATGGTGGAAGAAGGGCTGAAATCGTCGACGAGATTCGCCGGGCGATGGAGACGTGGGGTTTCTTCCAACTGGTGAACCATGGAGTTCCGGCAGCCGTATTGGCGGACCTGTTGAGAAGTACAAAGGAATTCCAGGAGCAACCTCAAGAAGAGAAGATGGAATACTATTCCAGGGATCATACCCGGAAAGTCAAATATTATTCCACTGGAGATCTATATCTAACCAAAACTGCTCAATGGAAAGACACTCTTTCCTTTGATTTTGAAGACACCACCAAAATGGAGCTGGAAAGCTTGCCCCAGATCTGCCGGTACGTGCTTCTTTTTTTATTATAAATTTGGTGTTAAATTTTCCATAACTATTATGAAAGTTCATAATCAAAGTCAAATCAGATACAAATTCCAAGAGTTACATAATTGTATCAGTTCTTTTTCTAAAAAAAAACCTTTACACGCAACTTGTGGTAGATTAATTTAAGGGTTTGTATTATTGATATCGATCACAAAATCTTCTAAGCTCTTCCATGCGTTAACGTCAAGATTATTTTTTGTTTGGTTGACCTTGACTTTGTCCTTGTTTTATTTTAAAATATTTAGACATATGAAAGGTTTTTTTTTTTTTTTTTATGAAAAGGTAAACAGAGGAAAGTTGATCAAGAAGATTACACCTATATATGTTTTGGTGCATGCGCCAAAGTATGAATATAATTCAGGCGATGGTAACAATTGCCCTCCCTGTCTATACGCTGTTGACTAATAAATATATACGGTTATTGTTAGTAAGTAAACTTAATTTGGTCCAATTAATATTAGGTTATCCAAATTATTAACTTGGACCATGAATCTTTATGTTTAAACCTAAGCCCAAGTCCAATAAAGAATTGTCTAAATAAGAAGATATCTAAAAGTAGAAAGTTCTAAAAATGTTCTACATAAATATCAAGAGTATGTAGAATAATTCATGGAAAATATCTAGAAAAAATATCTAGATATTAGTAAGGAAAAGTCTAGATATTAGAATAAAATATGTAGATATTTAGAAGGAGTAGAAAAATCTTGAAAGAGTGTAGAACCTTCTATGCACTCCTATAAATAGGAGTTAACCCCTTAATGTAAGTGTGTGTAGAGAAGTTGTAAGAAACATTAAGCTAAAAGCTTAACACATTCCACTTTGTTTTCTTCTACTACAAAGTAGTAAAGTTCCCTTTCTCCCAAAATTTCCTTCTCTTCCATTTCCACTTCATTCACCCATCACCTAAAAGGTGTATTTCTTATAACCCAAAGGATTCTTTTGCTAACAGTTATCTCATCATATATACAATTATGTAGTTTGACTAATAAAGGATTTTCATTTGATTCCATTAGGATGACCATAATGTGTATAAAATCGAAATTTTCAAGTTTATGTATTCTGAACGGTAATAATAATTAATTACTTATAAAATTAGGATACAACGAGGACCTAGGTATTAATTCCTTCTTTTGGGTGTGTGTTTTTGGGGCTGGCCTTTTACTGGTTTGCAGGGAAGAAATTGGAGTCTACATTAATAGCTTGAACGACCTGAAAAATGTGTTGTCGGAATTGATATCGGAAGCTCTAGGGCTGGGAAGTGATCATCTTGAAAGTTTGGAATGCTTAAAAATTCGGAGGCTGTTATGCCACTACTATCCACCTTGTCCGGAGCCGGACTTGACCATGGGTATCTTGAAGCACTCAGATCCATACTTCCTCACCATTCTCTTGCAAGACCACATTCCTGGTTTCCAGGTTTTTCATGACAACCAATGGTTAGATGTACCTCCTTTAGAAGGGTCGCTCTTAATCAACGGTGGAGATATGTTACAGGTACCAAAATAAATCAAATATCTCGTTTGAATTATAACGTGTTTTTTGTTTCGTTTAAACTTTTTTTTGTGTTTGAGTAATAATTGATTTTGGAAATGTTGAAATTAGCTTATCACGAATGGAAAATTCAAAAGCGTGGAACACAGAGTAATTGCGGGAAGAGTTGGACCAAGAATTTCAGCAGCATGCTTTCTGTATCCAAATGGAAAGAACCAAATCAAGCCATATGGTCCGCTGAAGGAGCTGGTTTCCGCAGACAATCCTCCAAAGTATAGGGAGACAAGTTTCTCAGAGTACGTTCAGTACTATGCTTCCAGAGGTCTTGGAGCTGCCAAGGCCCTTGACCATCATTTCCAATTCACAAATAAAACCAACGGAAAATAGAGAGCATATGGAAACATGGATCAATAGAACACAGCATGTTTCAAATTTAGAAGGCCATTGGCTCTTCACTTCTTGTGTCTTACATTTTTGTGTCATTGTGTGTGTGTTTGTTTGTACGTAAGTGTGTCGTTTAGATTATAATTAGTGTCTTCTATTGCAAACTATTATGCTCATTGTTGGAACCTTTTTTCATATGTACCGAAGTTTGAAAAGTATAAACAGAGACTTGTAGAAAAGATCTTTATTGATTTCCTTATCGAAGACGAAAATTGAAGAGAGATCTAGATAACCCAAAAGATCTTCCAATTTTATTTTATTTTATTTTTTAAACTTATTTATGCGGTGGATAATAAACTTACCATGCATGATTGGCAAAGTCAAATCAAAATGATATGTATATGGTATTATTTGAGTTGACGTTGAGTATTTTTTTTAATCATGAGACATTGACACATGGCGTCCAAATATCCACCTATTTAATGCTTGCAAGGCAGCCATACATAATGATTAATACTCCCTCCGTCCCATAATTTTTGTCCAGTTTGGATTTTCATTTTTAGTTCAAATTATACTAAAAATATAATAAAATATTTTTAAAATTCGTCCAACTTGAAATCATTCATTCTCACGACTTTGACCGAAGACCATGGGTACCGCCCCTGAGAAATCAGAGCAAGAATTGTTGAAAGAGTTGACTGAGTTCGATGAAACTAAGGTCGGAGTCAAAGGCCTTGTCGATTCCGGCATCGCAAAAATCCCAAACATTTTCGTTTTTCCAAAGCGAAATCAAGAAAGCCGCAACAACAACAAAAGCAGCAATGTTAATGACCCGTGTCAGCTTCCGATCATAGATTTTGATGGCATTGAGAAGAACAGGCAAAGCAGGAGAGAAACTGTTGAACAAATACGCCAGGCAATGGAGAAATGGGGATTCTTCCAGATGGTTAATCACGGAGTTCCTGTAAATTCACTAAACGGGTTGCTGAGAAGCATCAAGGAGTTTCACGAACAACCTGAGGAAGTGAGGAAAGGATATTATTCCAGGGATCATACCAAGAAAATCAAGTATTACACCACCGGTGATATGTATCAGACTAAAGCTGCCCAATGGAGAGATACTCTGTCTTTGGATTTCGATGACTCCGACAATTTGGATCTCCACAGCTTGCCTGAACTTTGCAGGTTTGACTGACATGATTTCAATTCTAGTAAATAAATTTCATTATTTGAATGTCGAAATCATGATAGAAATTAGAAAGGGTGTTTAATGAATGGTGAAAAATTGAGTGCAGAGATGGAATTGAAGAGTACATATACTGCTTGACTGGAGTGAGAAACCAGCTATCGGAATTGTTGTCCGAAGCACTTGGATTGGAGAAAGACCATCTGGGAAACATGGAATGCTTTGAAATCCGACGACTTCTTTGCCATTATTATCCACCTTGCCCTGAACCCGACTTGACGTTGGGTATCATGAAGCATTCCGACCCGTATTATCTCACAATCCTCTTGCAAGATTCCATTGGCGGGTTCCAGGTTTTCCATAAGAATCAATGGCTGGATGTACCGCCCATCGAAGGTTCCCTGCTCGTCAACGCCGGAGATTTGTTGCAGGTCAAGAAAAGAGTCTTGTTCGTTATTATTGCTCTAGTTCAACAATATCATTTATATTGTTTTGTTTTTTTTTCTGAGGCGGAAAGAGTAACGTGCATTAGCATTATTTGTTTATTGATTTTCTTGAAATTTTTTGTGCAGCTTGTAACTAATGACAAATTCAAAAGCGTTGAACACAGAGTGATAGCAGGGAGAACTGGTCCGAGGATTTCTGCAGCATGCTTTATGTACCCAGATGTTGATAATCAATTCAAACCATTTGGACCGATTAAGGAGCTTTTATCGGAGACAAATCCAGCAAAGTATAGAGAAACCAGCATCATAGATTATCTGCGTTATTATGCTGGTAAAGGTCTGGACGGTGTCAAATCTCTGCCCCATTTCCAGTTGATTCCAGCAGAAAAGTAGTACGGTAGATGTTAAAAGTGAAAGATTTGCATTCGTACGTTACAAACATGTATACAAAGAAGTTAATTTTCTTTTATAGCTAATTACTTTGACACCAGTATGCTTGTCACTCGTAGAGAAATGCACGATAAAATCGAGTTGCTTAACCTAGAAATGTAATACTAATTCAGTAATTTATGCTTAGGTTTTTGTACAAAGACAATGATAATGTCATGTGTGGCTTGAATTTGTGGTCCAACTTGAATTGCTTTATTTTACAACCTAGGCTTGTGTGGTGATCATTGAGATTTACACACACAAGAAAAAAGAAGAAGAATTATCGACTCCAATTTGTTTTTGTGTTTTTTTCCGGGGGAAAAGAAAAAGAACATAACTATATAATTAACTCCCTCAATGTCATGATTTAACCACTAAACAATTTCTGATGACGGTAAACCTAAATGGATCAGGTTCCGTATTCGTTACGAGTAGCTAGAATATCGACTACAAACTTGCACTCTCTACTTGCATGACTAAGGTCAATGACCCGATCTCTTGACAAAAATTCTCTTTATCGCCCGGATAAATCCCTTCATGCGCGCACGGATTACCGACTCGAGTTTGTAAATTGTTTAATTCAGCTGGAAAAAAGAAAAAAAAAAAAAAAGTCTTATAAGTTTCGAACGGAAAAGGAGTGTTTACAGTTGCAAACAAGACGACTACTTTAGAGTCTACACAAAGAAAAGTTAAAAACAACACAAGGGCCACTTCTCTTATGAACTGGGCCTTAAAGCCTAAATTCCGCACGAAGCCTTTTAGCCCAAGTCCAGCTGTATGAACTAAACATAAGAACGACGCCGTAACAGTTCGAACTTGGAACTCTTTACCTTCTTAAACCCTTTGTTTGTTTCCTCTTACACTCCCCCGGTTATCAGTATCAAGCAAGAAGAAATTGGAGAACCGACGATCGGAAAATAAAATTAAAAAAAAAAAACCCTAGATTCAAGTAGGAGTCACTCAATTTCGCAACAATGGAGGCTGAAGATGACTCTTCCGGACAGATGATGGTCGAGGGTGAGATCTATTCTAACGGAGAAGGTCTTGAAACTGAGCAGCGTCCCCGGCCGATCATTAACGGCGAACAGCTGGACATCGAGGCTTACGCTTCGTTATACACCGGCCGGACGAAAATTGTGAGGCTTTTGTTCATCGCGGAGCGGTGCGGCAACGTTTCGATGCAGTTGGAAGCTTTAAGAATGGCTTACGATGAGCTAAAGAAGGGCGAGAACACTGATCTCTACAGACAAGTTGTTCAGAAGATTGACGGTCGTTTGGGGCCTAATTACGGGATGGACACAGCGTGGGCTGATGCTGTCGACCGTCGGGCTGAGCAGAGGAAGGAGAAGCTTGAGAACGAACTCAATGCTTATAGGGTTTGTGCTTTCCCTAAGCTTTTTTGTCCGTGAATATTTATTTTGCACTCTCTAGTGGTATGTTTTCTAGTGTATCCTGCCTTTGTGTTTGTATGTGTGTTTATGAGTGGTTATTTTATGTCTGTGTACTTCTGAGAGTATTGTGTAGTTGAATACAGTTGAGCAATGCTTCTATGGTAATGTTGATGCTTTTGAAATCTTGAGATAGGCGAGCAGAACTTCTTTTGCTTTCTAATCCTGCCTATTGTCTAATTTGAGTCCTGTTTCTTCTTGTGCAGACTAATTTGATAAAAGAGAGTATTAGGATGGGGTACAATGATTTTGGTGATTTTTACTACGCGCATGGTGCACTTCCCGAAGCATTTAAGAATTATGTTCGGACTCGTGACTATTGCACAACTGCAAAACATATTGTTCATATGTGTTTGAATGCAATTTTGGTTAGTATTGAGATGGGGCAGTTCACTCATGTAACTAGTTATGTCAATAAAGCCGAGTCGAACTCAGAAGCTGTTGATTCTATCACGGGTGCAAAGCTGAAGTGTGCCGCTGCGCTAGCTCACCTGGAGGGTAAAAAGTATAAGCTTGCTGCTCGCAAGGTTCGTGTTGTGTTTCTCATGACGATCTTTTGTTTGTCTTTTTGTTCCTAAATATATTTCTAGCCGTTTTGGTTCAGTGAGTTGAATAGAGAAATTTTGGCTCCTGTAATCTTTATTCCTTGTTGTGCGACTTAAAGCTTGTGATTGCATAGGGTTGCTTTTTCATTTCCTACTTTGTTGTTTTATATGTACAAGTTTCATATCCCTCGGGTAAATCTGATAATTTTATCATTAATATGGCTTATGGTTCATGCAAGGCTTTTTGGTCATTATCCTTGCTCCACGTAGTTGGTTGTTGTTATTTGTCTCTTTCAGGTGGCCTTAAATTCCGCTGTACCACTGATTCCGTCGTAGATATTCAAAGACACCTTTATGGCTATCTTTCTAGATGCAGACTGATAGTTTAAAGAGAAGTATTCTGGCTTTGTTTTTCATTTAGTCATATCCCATAAAATCTAATAAAATGAAGGGTCGCAAAAGAAGGAAGGATTTATGGTTATAACTTATAATATATCATGGACAGTATCTGCTCTTCATGAGCCGTGGGCTAGAGCTTAAGCTTTCTTCTTTGCCTAAAGCTGAATTTCGGTGAACTTGTTTATGATTTATAGTTAGGAATCCTGTGAAGTAAACATTGTTCCATTATGTCTTTTAGACTGAATAAGTTCCCTGTGTTGAATTTTTGCTTTTAATCATTCTGTTTGCTTTTGATTTGTAGTTTCTAGAAGTTGTTCCTGAATTGGGCAACAGCTACACAGAAGTAATAGCACCACAGGATGTTGCAACATATGGTGGATTGTGTGCACTTGCAAGCTTTGACCGAACAGAACTGAAGGTACACTAGCACCCTCTCTCTGATACACTTTTTTGGCTGTCCTCCTTAAATTGGTTTTGTTATTTCTGATCCAATCTTTTTGGTTTTGCAGAGCAAAGTTATTGATAACATTAACTTTAGGAATTTCTTGGAGTTGGTGCCAGAAGTAAGAGAGCTAATTCAAGATTTCTATACCAGGTAGGTTGGCAATTCCCATTTGTAGCATGTGTTCAAATGTAGTTCCTGGTTTTCTCCTGAATGAAATAGAATAACCATTACAGCAGAGAAGCTAGAGATGTGACATTCAGCACTAAATATGTTATTGATGGTTCTTCATGTCTAGAATCTAGTTTTGGTTGCATGTGCTGTTTAGTTTGTCATGCTGACGTTTCCTCGAAACTCTCATTGGCTTCGACTTTAATTTAAGTTTCTCTTTATTTCAACCAAGAAGTAATAATTCCGCTAATAAAAGATTGTAATAAGTTTATGCTCTAATCAGTTTAAGAGCATGGAAAACCAAATTAAATTTTGCTTCATTTCTATGAATATCTTTGACCATTATGTTAATATCTGCGTGTTCTACATGCAAGAGGGGACTTTATAGAGATTGCCTTTCATTATTGACACGTGAACATGAATAAGTGCTTGATAGTAAAAAAGGAATTGGGCAGTTGTCACGTGTCTTTTAGAAATGTTGTTTTTGTTGTTACCCGCTGGCAAGCTTTTCATGTAGTTAGTTCTTTGGAAGGTTGTTGCCTTAATGTTAAGACTGTTAAATGTATGTAAATGTCTCTCTTATTCTATCTGCCTTTGTTTGGTAATACGCGAAGCATGTAAGATGATGCTTTTCAAATTGATTTATTCTCTTCTAATTGAAAAGGTGATTCTGTGAACTCTAGCACGATAGTAGCTTATGATTTGAATTTTCCTGGTCATAGATTTTTTGTTTTCCTTGCAATGAGAAGCATGACTGATTTTTTTATTGCTCATTTAGAATATAGATATTTTTAGTTAATGCAGTGATTGTAGTTGTTTTTAAAACGTGTTGGCACTTAACAAGAACTGTTTATGTGCTGCAGCCGGTATGCTTCCTGCCTGGAGTATCTAGGAAATCTGAAAAACAACTTGTTGCTTGACATTCATTTGCATGACCATGTGGAGACATTGTATGGGCAAATCCGCAACAAAGCCCTGATTCAGTACACTCACCCATTTGTCTCTGTTGATCTGCAAATGATGGCAAATGCTTTTAAGACTAGCATTTCCGGATTGGAGAAAGAACTTGAAGCTTTAATAACTGATAACCAAATACAGGTATCTGCATTATTTTCTAACTGGCTATGTCGCCAGTGGCCACAATTTTCGTGTATTCTCTTTTATGTCCTGAAGATGTTGATATGGGGGATCAAAGGTTGTGATATCATTCTAATATAATAACCACTAATTTATTTCTGCAGGCACGGATTGACTCCCACAACAAAATTCTTTATGCTCGCCATGCTGATCAGAGGAACGCAACCTTCCAGAGGGTATTGCAGACAGGTGATGAATTTAATCGGGATGTCAAAGCCATGTTGTTGAGAGCAAGTCTTGTTAAGCACGATCATGCCGCCAGGTTAGCAAGGAGACATTAGATACAGGGATGTACCGATGATCAGCTGCAACCTTAAAATTCATTATCTTGGAAAGGAGAGGCTGAGGAATTTGTTTAAGCATTGTTAAACTTCCGAAAGAGACAGATATCCATTTGGCTTTTTGGGGTGTTGATTCCCGTGATGGAAATGGTCAATTAGTTCTATTAAGCATTTGTTGTTAATCCCTGTTAATATTGACAAATTTGCTACCCCAGTTTACAAGCATTTCGGTACATAATGCTGTTATCGGTCTTCTTCCTTTCGTCTGAAATTGTCGCTTATGTTTGGTACAGAAGTGATGCATATTAGTATGCCAATATTCTCCCGCTGATATAGAAATCGGATTGGGTTAAATTATGAAAGTGGCTGGTTAACCAAATTCACCATGAAAATGCTATACCACCGACATGAATACATATAACATGTTGTGTCCCAAAATGCAACATTAATAAGGAAAATTATTTTGAAACGGACGGGCGTAGAGATTAAGGACAAGTATTCGTGAGACAACATGAAATCACAACACAAATTAGGTATACAACGAATGGAAAGAGTCACAATATTTAAACTTCCTTAGTTGGGGTATTTCAACACAAAGGTTAACCCCCCTTAATTGGACAAGGAAAATACAGGGTATTTCAACACAAAGGTTAAGCTCCAATTATTCAACACAAAGGTTAGCCCCTTAACTGGACAAGGAAACTATAATTTATTTGAATTGATAATACCATTTGATTTTGACTCTATCTTTACTCGGAACGTGTAATAATTTTTACCGCCTATATAAAATTTTATATCTTCCCCCAATTTTCACCCTTTTTCCACCGACCGGACTCACTTAAAAAAATTCCAATTTGACACCATAACTGTGTGTGGATGCCTCGAGTGAGTGAAGAAGATTAACCAACACAAACCCACCACGATACTTAGATCCTCGATCACACAACGGCTCATGAGTTTTCTATGATTGGATCTTGAATAAAAACGATATGGGTCATCTGAATCTCCCCTCCTCAAAGCGCAACAACAACGCTCGGCAATGGCGTTTGCTGGACATAGTCACTGCCATTTTCTTCGGGGCGGTTCTGATTTTTTTCCTTCTTGTGTTTACCCCATTGGGCGATTCCATGGCTGCGTCTGGGCGGCAGACGTTGCTCCGTACCTCCATGGGTGCGGCCGATCCGCAGCAAAGGGCCCGGCTTGTTGGCCTGATTGAGGCCACCGGCAATCCCGCCATTGATGGTTGCCCAGCGGAAATGGTGGATCATATGCCCTGTGAAGATCCCAGGATCAATAGCCAGCTTAGTAGAGATATGAATTTCTACAGGGAGAGGCATTGCCCTGCTCCTGAGGAAACTCCCCTTTGCTTGATTCCTCCTCCCAAAGACTACCGCGTCTCCGTTCAGTGGCCCGAGAGTTTGAACAAGGTAGTACTTCCCATAGATTCTGTTTTTTGGGTTTTTTGGAAGTTTTTGTTGGTTACTTGTATTTGGGCTGCATTGTTTAGTTGTCTTGCCAAGCTTTTTTTGGTGAATTGGAACACTGTTAATTTGCAGTTTTCTTGTTAGTTTAAGTTTTGGTTTTCAAGTCGAGCCAATGCTACTGATGGGTTACTTAGAATTTGAGGGATTTGATTTGATCCAGTTGTTTTTATCATCTAGTTATCCATTTAGCGAGCATTGAACTTTCTAATCTGGAATTTGTTGCTCTTTCTCCTGGAGCCAATGTTGCTTCACTCCTGTTTTCTGTGATCAGAAAGATTGAACTTCTGTGTACTCACTTCGAGAGGTGTTTTTTCTTTCATCGAATTCTATTTTTAGGTTTGCAGCTAAGTGGCTGAAGGATTATTGATCTTTGCTTTATCTTTTACATTGAACTTCGTTTATCCAAATCAGTTATCTTCTCTTCTGTAGTACTTACTAGCTCCACTAAAAAAATCTGTTATGATATGCTTGTCTGAGAATGTGTTTGCATCTATCATATATTTGTGTCCTTTTTGGCACTCTATTAATAGTGTAACATTATATGTATATTTTTCTGTACACTTGTGTCTATCTTCACTATTAATTCAAGAAAGTTCTCTTTGCCTGCAGATATGGCATGACAACATGCCTTACAACAAAATAGCTGATAGAAAAGGTCACCAAGGATGGATGAAAAGGGAAGGTCCTTACTTTATCTTTCCTGGAGGTGGGACTATGTTTCCAGATGGAGCAATACAATATATTGAAAAACTTAAACAGTATATTCCAATCGCTGGTGGAGTTTTGAGAACAGCTCTTGATATGGGATGTGGGGTATGAACCTTTCTCTGTGTCTCCTCTTCTCTTATTACAAGTTTTCAAAAGTGAAACAATTATCTCATTTTCCATTTCAGGTTGCCAGTTTTGGTGGTTATCTACTTGGTGAGGACATTTTAACTCTTTCATTTGCTCCAAGAGATTCACACAAAGCACAGATACAATTTGCTTTGGAAAGAGGAGTACCAGCATTTGTCGCCATGCTTGGTACTCGCAGGCTTCCATTTCCTGCATCCTCATTTGATCTTATGCATTGTTCTCGATGCTTGATTCCTTTTACTGCCTACAGTGAGTCTCCTTTAACCACTGTCATTGGATTTGTATCGTTCCACTACCAGCTGAATATTTATAACATTTCAAACTTTTGATTTTGTAGATGCGACATACTTCCTTGAAGTTGATAGATTACTTCGTCCAGGAGGATACTTAGTCATCTCTGGTCCTCCTGTACAGTGGCCTAAACAGGATAAGGAATGGGCAGATCTCCAAGCAGTGGCCAGATCATTGTGTTATGAGCTCATCGTAGTGGATGGGAACACTGTAATCTGGAAAAAGCCTGTGGATTTATGTTCTTTAAATCAAAATGAATTTGGGCTTAATTTTTGTGATGACTCTGATGACCCAAACGTTGCATGGTAATTTATTCTTATTGTGAAGCTTGTCATTTTAGTGCTTCCTGTCACCTTTAACTTCTGCAATGCCTTGAAAACAAATCTAAATTTGGATAATACAGTTACTAAATAATGAGATTGCCTTTTCTTCTAGAAGCACTAGTTAAAACCCTCTCTTGCTGACTTATCACATTAATTGAGTAAATCTTTGCAGGTACTTAAAAATGAAGAAATGTATTAGCAAGTCTTCTAATGCGAAGGCAGAGTCCGTTGGAACAGTTCCAAAATGGCCAGAAAGGTTGATCAAAGCTCCTTCACGTGCCAGTTTGGTTAAAAATGGAGCTGATGTGTTCGAGGCTGACACTCGGAGGTGGGCAAGGAGAGTTACCTACTACAAGAAATCATTAAATTTGAAACTTGGTACTTCATCTGTTAGAAATGTCATGGACATGAATGCCTTATTTGGAGGCTTTGCTGCGGCATTATCATCTGACCCTGTCTGGGTTATGAATGTTGTTCCTGCTCGCAGTCCCTCTACACTTGGAGTCATCTATGATAGAGGCCTTATTGGAATGTTTCACGATTGGTAGGCTACCTGTACCTTGACGTTTCATTTTTATTGCTTGAAAGAGGAGCTAGTTAATGGCTAGTTAATGTTTAATATATGTGTGTGTGTGTGTGTGTGTGTATTAAATTAGAAGCTGGCAAAATCCCCAAAAAAATAAATAGAAAAAGAAATTCTTGTCTGACTGTTTCCAACATATGGTTCCTGTTCCTGTTCCTGTTACCTTGTTCTAGAGAAATTTGAGAGTCAGTCAACCTCCTTTATTGTTTCATCCTCCTTTATTTTGTAAAGAAAATTGCATTGTTGTTTTCTGTTATAATGTTTGAAAGAAGTTGAGTCAATGGGGAAGACTTGTATAACTATCTGAATGGCTGACTGAAAACTTTTGAATCTGAAACTGACCGACTGTGTCTGGTTGATTATAAACAGGTGTGAACCATTCTCCACATATCCTCGGACGTATGATTTCATTCATGCTGCTTCAATTGAATCTCTCATAAAGGATTCTAGTACTGGGAAGATGAGGTATTTATTAACTTTTTTTTTTTTCTGTAAATGCTACTTTTAAGTTGTTCTTGTATGATTCTTTCAAAGAGGTCTTCGTTTTCCAATTAATGCTGATTTTGGTAAAACAGTTCAGTGGCTGTTTCTGTTTTCCATTCGTTTTCCAATTAATGCTGATTTTGGTAAAACAGTTCAGTGGCTGTTTCTGTTTTCCATACTGTACATCATTTGTTTGAAAGATGGTTTAAAGATGGTATATATTCTCTCTGAAATGAACTAAAACTAATTGGAATCAAGAATTCTGTAGGGTACTCGTTACTCAATTAGGTTATGGTAAATTTGAGTTCTGCTGCAAAGATTTCATAAACTGTCCTCAATTTCTTGGGCATTTTTATTCTTGATAGTGTTTCTTTATACTGGTGACTGCCGTAGCAGTTGCCCTAAGGCATAGGTTTCTATCTTATTAATGTTACTGAGGCTTGTCTGCTGTTGAAATACCCCAAATGGTCAGAGATGAACTTCTCATACTGTGTCTTTATCATCTGTTTACAGAATCTTAAAAAGAAACGCTTCCCCACCATTTGGTTCAGAATTGATTCAATTGATGATCTCTTATTGGGTTTACTTCATTGCAGGTGTAACCTTGTTGATTTGATGGTTGAAATCGATCGGATCTTGCGACCAGAAGGGACAGTTGTGATTCGAGATTCACCTGAAATGATTGACAAAGTGGGCCGTGTAGCTCGTGCAGTTAGGTGGACATTTACTGTGCACGAAAAAGAACCTGAAACACACGGGAGGGAGAAAATTCTGGTTGCGACGAAACATTTATGGAAGCTGTCTTCATAATTTGGAACCTGAAACACATGAGACAGGATTTTGCTGTTCTCCATGTAGCATAGGAATCTTCAAATCGTTTCAACTGTTAGTTTTCTGTTTGGTATCAATTTATCTATAGTTGCCTTTGTATTGTCTTCATTTCACCGAACCTGCAAAAAGGGCTAGCCGCTAGAATTGCAAGTGTATAAAGATAACAGTATGTAAGGAGAACAGTCCCTTGATGATGGTCGTAACTTATAGTCATAGCTCTAGGTTACTACAGGTAAGATGTGTATTATGAGGTTTCCACTGCACTCTGAAATTTTTGACTTTTTTTAAGAAAATTTTTTATTTTCATATTTTAGAAAAGAAAAACTCTTTTGTTGTGGTGGTGGTGGTATTTGCATTTCAGCCTTTTCAGGTTTCAATTTCATACCCAGGAAAAGAACCCTATTAAATTGGAAAAGGATCAGCTTTGCCAATTGTGATACTCCGTATTACTAAACTACCAGCTTGTATAAGCTTCATCTTGACGTCAATGTGATATTTGTAAATTAATTAAGTTCAACAATAACAATAGACCTTCAATCCACTATGTGACGTATGTTTTATGAATTATATGTCACTAACATGTTCTGTCAAAACACAATAGTTCATTCAAATCATTTTTATTAGTTCATTTCAAGTGTTTTTTGGTTTATTCTTACACATTTTAATTTGAGTTATTGTTCTGTAAATTTCTACCATCTAAAAAATAAAGTCCAAGTTTCAACCCCTTGTTTAATTAAGTTACGGAAGATGGTTGGGAGGATTTACTATGAATACCGGTTTCTGTACGATTACTGGAATAGAGTTGTGAGGCTTTTTCAAGCTTTGAATCTCGCATGGAAGCTTGATTGGCTACAGATTGTCGTCGAAGTGAATAATCTAAGCATTGTGTTCGTGGTTAATGGCGATGAAGAAGTGTTGGGCATTAACGCCGGACTAGTTTATGGTATTCGTGACCTGTTGAAAAGGGAATGGACGGTAAAGCTCAATCACATTTACCGAGAGGCTAATTTTGTAGCCGACTACAACATGGCTTTCTTGGCTTTTCTTGACCACTCAAGGACTCGGGAGTTTGTAACTTTTTGATAGTCATCCACCAAGAGTGATACTATAGGTAAAACATGATGTAATGCGGATTGCATATCCCCGATAAGTTCTATTATAGGAAGTTGCCTTTTCTTTTTGTAAAAAAAATTTTTTTAAAAAAAATCTCATGCCCATGGTATACTATTGTCATTGTTTAATTATCGTAAACTCCAGCGTAGATTCGTTTGTATCCTATTCTAAACTACCTGAATCAACTTTGACTCCATTAAGTTTACATGACACGGTACTAGATCATCATGTGTTTTTTTTATATATAAACAACAAATTTATGCGCCGAAATTAGTTCTACGAGTTAAGACACAAATGAACAAACACAAAACATTTGATAGGTAAATAAATAAAATTAGTTATTCAGTAATGAAAGAGTGGTCACCATGGATTATTTAGTAACGTCAGTGCCATGATGACCACTAAATCATCTCACTAAATCGATTATCTACTCTTTCATTAAAAGAAAAAAAAAAGTTTTTTACTTGGAATTCTGACATTATTCATCAAGGAAGGAAAAAACAAAAGACAAGAAAGAGACTTTTAAAGGCAAAAATGTTCATATGTATAATGGTTAATTAATAACAAATTAAATTATCACTTACGATCCGAATATTAACTGATCACCAAACGAACTGAAATAATAATGTCTCTGAAAAACTTCAATACTAATAATAAATCAGTAAATGTTGCATTAATGTATATCATTATATATATTATTCATAAAACAAACAATTCAACACAACACATCAGCGTTTTTATGATTATATTAACCTGAAACTTCATAACGTGAACTAGCGAGTTAGCTAGCGGAAATCTTTTGTAATCTGAAAAAATATTATTTATTTTAGCTCGAAGAAAAAATGATTACCGAAGAAAATTAATTACGACCGGGTTGCCAATATTCGTATTCTCAATGGCCCAAAAGAAAATAAAAACCCATATATTTTGTAATATAACATGCATAACCGGTGCATATAATTTCCTGCAGTGACATATATATATATATATTATATATATATATATGTATGTAAATAAAGTCAATTGTAAAGTTATTTTAAAATAATGTATTTTCTTGGGAAAGTCAATTGCACATTCTCAAGGAATAATAACAAGAAAACCCCATATGTAATCTTCAATATCAAATGATAAAATAAATTTTAAAAATAAAACTCATTTGTTAGTATTAATAGTGAAATCTACATTATTTAATTTTGTTTCGGGTAATCTTTTTCTCAGATGCAGATTACTGTATTTAATTTTCGGTATTGATATATAGTATCATCTTGATAGTATATTCAGAAAACTGTTAGATTAACAAATGTCCACACACTCTACTAAGTATATCCTGGAATAATGACGACTAACCATGCATATTGTAAGGTGCTTTCTTCATCATGCACCTTCTTCTTTTTTAAAAAAATATTTTTGTCTAAATTACTTTAATGCTTACCAACCTTTTTTAAGAAAAAATAGTTCATTGTTAAAAACAATGTAGAATTTATTATCAATTTCAGTGTACAAAATAGGGCAAGTATATAATATGCGTTCTCCTTTTCATCCCATTTAAATGACTCAAATCAAAATAGTAAAATAAATTAAACAGTTAAGAAAAATGAGACGGAAAAAAGTATATTCAATTTGCATTCAATTTACTTTTCATTTGTAAATACAAATCACAAATTCCATTAATAAGGATCTATGTCAAGCCTCCCACTCTCTGTGATTTGCGTTTGTGGTGTACGAGACCTTTTTTGAACTCATGGCGCCTCAATCGTTGTGAGAGACCTAAAGCGAATTTTATGGTTGAAATTTTTTAAAAATAAAGAATTAAAAAAAGAAAGTTCTCTTAGTTTAATTACGTTTAAGAGACAGGTTGCTATAAATGAGAAACTATAATGAGGGACTTTTTTTTTTAACTGTAAGTTTATCTTTTAAGTTTTTTTTTTTCCAAAATTATTTTTACTGAGTTAATTTTTCTCGCTTTTTTGGAAAAAAAAAATTTTCAATGAAACTTTCATAATTTAATTCTTATACTAAGTCTTTTTAATTGATAAATTTCATACTTTCATAATTTCCATTTATATATGTAAATAATATTGTTGTTGGAAGGTATATAATGATATTATTAAAAATTTAGAGGCCTTCCTAATTTGGGGGTCTACAACAATTGCCTCAAGAGCCACCCCTTAACTGGAAAGACAAACAGTGCATTAGGGAGATTAGATCTTTATTCAGTATGGTTGATGATTGATAATTTCATTTTGTTAGTGTGTCACACAATATTCAATTTCTATTCAATCAATTAGAATGTTAATATTAAAAAAACAAAAAAGACCTCCATGAGTACGTACGAATTAATAAGCACGTTCACATTTACACGAATTTTGCCTAAAATATGGAACATCGACTTATTTAACCAAAGAAAAAGATGCATATGAATCTGATACAGCTAGCTGTTTTCTAGTTTTGTTAAGTAGACATAATTTTCACATTAATTCCATGTGATATAAATGTGACAATTATCATCCAGCAGAATCAATAATTCAATATTTACTTATTAAAGATCCCTCAAAATCTTGGTATGAATTAACGCTTTCATAACGTCTAGATTAATCCATATACGTACACTCAAAGTTATGAAAACAATCACAAGATTAGCAATTTTTCACACTAGTAAAATATTTGATCCTTAATACGCACAAGCCATAATATATTAATTACCCTATCCAAAATCGAAATCATATTGAAAAAAGGATATATTTTGACGAGATAAGTTAAAGATATTCAATAAGTACCTCATTTTGATAACTGATAAAACCTTTGCTATTGATTATTTGGGATATAAAACATTCGTATGTATGTACCTTATAAATGACACTTACTCACATATAGGGGAAAAAATTTAAAATTAAAATTAATTTTCCAAATTCATTAAGTTTTAAATTTGTGCTGCGATGTTATTTCATTGATTTTTAATTAATCAAGTACCAATTCTTTATACTAAAAAACTGGAGGCCTGAAACCATAATCACCGAATCAATTGTTCTGAATTTATACAATTCATTTAAAAAAAGTATTTAGTAAAGTTCTTTTATATTGTTACTTTCATCAATACATTAACCTATTACTCACTTTTGGGAATGAAGGAATGATTTAAGATAGATGCATTACAAAAAGTTCAATAACTGTTAATTATGAACAATTACATGCTTGATTAATTAATTGTATAAAGAAGTTACACATATAATGTAGTCAGCAAATTAGTTTTGTATCCACACCATTTTTGTATTTGAACGCGTTAAAAAGATTTTGTAGAGCAAAAAAAATAAAAAAAATAAAAGATTTTGTGGAGCAAAAACAATAATTCGATATGAATAGTTACCTAAACAACAAAAAAATCAACATATATGGATCCCATCCACTTTTTTTTGTAGTACTTCCCATTTCTGAGCTGATAATTCATGTAGAAAAACGGCATTGAGTGACTGGTTTACAACGTTGATGCCTATCTCTAAAAACGTCATATACAAATTGGGGAAATTTTGGGGAGGATTGGAGATCAATTTATGTAATCAAGGAGAATTCCAAAGATGATTTTTATTTTTATTTTTTTTTACTATTCCATAAATCATCTTGTTCACATAGAATAGTTAAAATATATGTCACGTTTTACAAACGATTTTTCATATAAAAAAATTTCTATATATCGATTAATTGTATATGTAGACTAGCTAGTAAGTGACGTAATTTCACTGACATTGTGATGCGCATCAGCGCATGAAGGAAACATCAGATGAGGTGTGTATCCAAAACAAAATTGTAAATGTGAATCCGAATACCTTCGAGAGAGTGAAGAAAGGAATGAAGAAAAGGAAGAAATATAAAATAAAAAATACTCCCTCTGTTCCATAATTATTGTCCAGTTTGAGTTTTTATTTTTAATTCAAATTGTACTAAAAGTAAAATCTTAAACTGGACAATAATTTTGGGACGGAGTGAGTAATAATTTCAACGAATACATACAAAATCTATCTTTCCTTCTGGGTCCGTAAATTTTTTTCCCTTTCAACCTTTTCGGGAGAAGTATAATGATAAATCAAAAGTCCACCTCATGAATTATCCAAATTCTTTTATTCATTTAAAGTATAATTAATTATTTAATTTTTGTTCAACCATATTCAATCTCAATAATACCCTGTACATGCTCAATTTACTACATTAGCAAGTTATCTGTACTTTAATAACAAGAATTATAAGACTTTATCCACATAATTTACTCATCTCATATATATATATATATACATATATATTACTCATCACATATTATATCAATTGAACCACATATATTCAAACTATAATATGTGCTCGATCTAAAATACCCCCTCTATCCTTATTGTCCAGTTTGATATTTCAATTTTAGTAAAATCTGAACTAAAAATGAAAATCTAAACTAGACAATGATTTCGGGACGAAAAGGGCAGTAAAACTGACTTTCGGAGTTTATTTTACAGTGGGTATATGGGTAAATATGGGGAGAGAGAGAAATGTGGGAGTCGGACAAAGGGACAAAGGAAAAAACACAATGAAAAAGAAGGAAAGTCATAAGCTGAAGAAGTAATAAGAGAGTCAACCGACCTCTTTCTCTTTGTTGTCAATATGGAAGTATATATATATAGCGAATATGTAAGGCTTCCAATAGTCCACATATTTGCGTAAATGTGTGTCACTGTACATCATATTATCTTCAATTCTTCTTCCTTCACTCTCTCTTTTTTTTCTTCATTAGCTTTCTTATAAATCCTTTAATCCCAACCCCTTTTCAGTTTTCACTCTCTCTTCTCTCTTCTTCTGCAGAAAAAAGCACAGACCTTTCTTTTTTTCTTTTTTTTTTTCTTCTCTCTCTGCCTCCGTTTTCTGCTTTTCCTTTCCCCAATCCAGACAACTTATATATGACAGACACACCTAATGCTATTAGCCCTTTATCACTAGGTTTATTCGTTTGAGTTTTCTTTTTGACTGCTCATCAAAGATAGCTTCTTTTGTACTGTATTTTTTTGGGTGGTGGGAGGGGGGAGGGATGATTATGGGATTGAGAAGGAAGTTTCCCTGTTGCAAGAATCAAAAGGGTTTTTAGTTTTTTTCTCTTCTCCCTTCCTTCTTCTTCTTTTTTGTTAGCCTTCTTTGGTTTGAGAGGAAGTTGAGACATTTGGATATAGTCCTCGTGTCTCCTCTGCCTCTCTTCTCTCTTTCTAGTTTGTTGTGTTTGTTTTTTGCTTTTCTGGGTTCAAAGTTTTTCATATGAATGCATTTTGGTCTAGAAGAAAGATACACTTAAAATTTGAGAAGAAGTAGATTTCATGAATTTTGGAGGTTTTCTTGATAGCAATTCAGTTGGTAGTGTTGGCAGCGGTGCAAAAATCGTTGCCGATATACCTTATACCGACAACAACGTTAACAACATCACAACTTCAAATATGCCCACAAGTGCTGCAATTTCTCATCAGCCCCGCTTTGTCACTCAGCAACTCTCTAAGTCCATGTTCTCCTCTCCTGGCCTCTCTCTTGGCCTTGTAATAATCTCATAACTTTTACCAACTTATGGTTTGTTTACTAAGATCATTTCTTTTCTTTCTTTTTTTTTAATGTTTGGTTTTTTGGGTTTTGAAGCAAACCAGTTTGGAGGGGCAAGGGGAAGCGGCTGGCGGAAGGATGGGTGACAATCATCATAATAGCATATATGAAGGGAATAATAATAATACTATAAACATGGGTCGGAGGAACAGACAAGAAGAACATGATATTAGCAGATCTGGGAGTGATAATTTAGAAGGTGCTTCTGGAGATGATCAAGATGCTGCTGATAAGCCCCCCAGAAAGAAGAGATACCATCGTCATACTCCTCAGCAAATCCAAGAACTTGAATCGTAAATCATTTTTTTTTCTTTTCTTTTCCCTTCTTCCTAGATACAATGAAAACATCATTCTTTCTTCTTGATGTTCATTTCTGTTTCTGTTTTGCTTTTTTGGTTTGTTTTTGCAGTTTATTCAAAGAGTGCCCTCATCCCGATGAGAAACAAAGGCTGGAACTTAGCAAAAGGCTATCCTTGGAGACCAGACAAGTCAAATTTTGGTTTCAGAACAGAAGAACTCAAATGAAGGTAAAGGCAGTAACCTTTTTGTTTGGTTCCTGTGAAAAAGGAGAATAGCTGTAAAAAAAAAAAAAAGGAAGAGAGAACTTTGTTTGTACTTCTTTTTCTTGTTTCCTTTTTCTGGGGCAAATCTTGAAATAATAACAGCTAACACAGATTGGACATAATTTTTTTGTTGATTGATTTTGCTTTGAAATTATTGTGCAAACAGACACAATTGGAGAGGCATGAAAATTCGATCCTAAGGCAAGAAAACGATAAGCTACGAGCTGAAAACATGTCAATCAGGGAAGCTATGAGGAATCCAATATGCACCAACTGCGGTGGTCCTGCAATGATTGGTGAAGTCTCTTTAGAGGAGCAACATCTCAGGATTGAAAATGCCAGATTAAAGGACGAATTAGACCGTGTTTGTGCACTCGCCGGAAAGTTTTTGGGGCGTCCCATTTCGTCATCAGCCAATTCCATGACCCCTCCAATGCCTAATTCAGCTCTAGAACTCGGAATGGGAGTCAATGGATTCGGTGCTTTAAGTCCCGTTCCGGCAACATTACCATTAGGCCCGGCCGATTTCGGGGTAGGAATCGGCAACCCTTTACCTGTAGTGCCGGGAAGTGGTGGTCCTCCGAGAGGCGGTTCCGGCATTGTGGACAGATCATTGGAGAGGTCAATGTACTTAGAACTGGCATTGGCTGCAATGAATGAACTGGTGAAAATGGCACAAACGGATGAACCCCTTTGGTTGAGGAGCTTGGAAGGGGGTAGGGAAGTGCTGAATCATGAGGAATATATGAGGACATTTACTCCTTGCATTGGAATGAAACCCAATGGTTTTGTCACAGAGGCATCTAGAGAAACTGGAATGGTAATTATCAACAGCTTGGCTCTTGTGGAAACATTAATGGATGCGGTGAGTAGTTGGAAAAATCCCACCTTTAAGATTTTGATTTTTTTTTTCCATCCTCTTCCTCTCATCACATGACTACGTAATCACATGGATTTCTTTTTGTTTTGGTTAATGTTGTTGTTGTTGTTTGACTTTATTCTTTTGCATGATGAGGTTCTCGTCCCATGAAGGCATAATCTTTGCCTTGTTTTTTAGTGCTAACTAAAAACCAGTTTCATATTAATGCTATTAGTTCATTTTGATGATGATTAATTAATTTTCTGGGCATTTTGTTTGTCATCACAGAACAAATGGGCGGAGATGTTTCCTTGTATGATTGCAAGAACTTCAACTACAGATGTGATTTCGAGTGGAATGGGAGGAACAAGAAATGGGGCACTTCAGCTGGTGATTTTTTATTTTTTTTCATGAAATTAACGTCATAAATGTAGTACTACTAGTACTTTTAATAATAATGTTGTTCCATTGGGATTACAAAAAAAAAAGTTGTGAGTTTTGTGAATTTAATTCGTTGATTGATGATTAATGGCAGATGCACGGGGAATTGCAAGTTCTATCACCGCTAGTACCAGTCCGGGAGGTGAATTTCCTCCGGTTTTGCAAACAGCATGCGGAGGGAGTGTGGGCTGTCGTCGACGTGTCCGTTGATTCCATCCGAGAAACTCCCGGCGCTGGTAGCGCCGGCGGTGCTGCACCACCGACATTTCCCACCAGCAGGAGGCTTCCTTCTGGTTGTTTAGTTCAGGATATGCCTAATGGTTACTCCAAAGTAAGTCTTTTTTTTCTTTATTCTTCCTTAAGTCAACACTCATTGACCCTCTTATTTGGCATTTTCTTATACACTTCACCTAAATTTCATATAGCCCAAATTGGTATAGCTTTCCAAATCGAGTTTCAATGAGTTTGGTGTAGTTATTAAAATGTTAAATCCACCGTCGAAAAAATCTTTACCCATATTATATCAAAATTCCTCCTCTAAATTATTTTGAATATAAAAAAAAGGACTTTTTTTTCCGTTTTCTTGTAAATCAAATGCATTGTTGATAAGTATTATAAGATGAAAATTTATTGAGCACTCCCAAAGTTGACTAGTACAACGGGACAAAAGAAGTAAATTTGTTAGCTATATTTGAGCACACAGATGAGAGACTAGATCCACTTCAAGTTCTTAAAGATTTTGAACCATAGGTTTGAAAGAAAAAGAAAAAAAAAAACATTTTATTGTAGAACACAAGATGCTTAAATGAGAGCAAAATCATGATGTAATGTGTAAGTGTAACCTTCATTTTTGGTACAATGTTAGTACTAAAAAAAAAAAACACTTTATTTTATGAGCACAGTATACTAAGAGAGAGAATCGAGGAAAGGGATGCAGATTTCGATAAACATTAATTAAGCACAAAAATGAATAGAAGGGTCTAATTATTTTTTTTTTATAAAAAAAAATTGATCAACAACCTAGGGAGGGACACATTAATTTCATATGATTTGGAGGTTAAAAATCCGGGGGAGAGATAAAAGAATCAATTTGCTGTTTCTATTCCAATCTCAGATGCTGTCTCGATCATCCACCCTCTTTTTTTTTCTTTTTTTTTACCCACAAAATATTAAATTTTGTCCAACTGGTTCCAGCTTCTATGATGCATTCGTTTTCCTACTCAATCTATATACATACTTACATTGTTTTTTTTATACACACATATATTTTACTTGATCTTATTTAGTCAAATGCTTTAGACTGGAAGGTAGCTAGCTATTTTGTTTTCACGTGAGGATCTAATAATAAAAAGGGTCTTTGCCCTTTGGGTTCATGTCTCTATGGTCTTCCTCGTGCCTTCAAATCTTGCAAAAATTATGTGTATTTATTCTAAAAAATGCTAGCATTATATTTGTGTCTTTTTAAAATTTTTTTTTTCTTGGGTGGGTTAAATTTTTTTTTTTGGTGTTATGTTAAGTCTTGTCTGTCATTTGAATCTAGACCTGAGACTTGAGTCCATCTCCATTCCTCGATATTTGTCTTGTACCATAGTATATATATAATACGTATCAAGGCGATTTCCTGTACTGGAATTATTATTGATTTGGATAGATAAACCGCCGAACCCTACAACATTATTGAGTGTCCTTTTGACGTTTTTCACACAATATCTGGCTAATCCTTTGATCCCAAATTCTCAATTATTGCTCTCTTTTTCATAATTTACGGTAATAATTTTGTTATAGTTTAAAATGAATTTTCTATGTGTTGAAAGAAATGGAGGCTAAAAGAGAAAAAGAAAAATAAAAAATAAAAAATCAATTGCCTAGTGCTGTGGGTTGATGACTTTTTGAAGTTGAATTTATGACTGCGAATTATTTAGAAATTTTGTGATTCCAGTTAGTGCACGTTTGATTTGAACTAATTAGTACGCAATTATCAATGTCCCTCCAGGTCACTTGGGTAGAACATGCGGAATACGACGAGTCCGTCATCCACCAGCTCTACCGCCCGTTGATCAGTTCCGGCATGGGCTTCGGTGCTCAGAGGTGGATCGCCACCCTCCAACGCCAATGCGAGTGCCTCGCCATCCTCATGTCTTCCAGCGTCCCTGCCCGAGATCCCACCGGTAATAACCATTTTATTTATTTAAACAATGTGACATTTATTAGTATGGTTTTTTTTTTCTTTTTTCTTTATTTGATATACTATCATTTACTTATTTATTTGAGATGGAAACATGCATGCAGGAATAACTCCAGGCGGGAGGAGGAGCATGTTAAAGTTAGCCCAACGCATGACGGATAACTTCTGCGCCGGCGTTTGTGCTTCCACGGTGCACAAATGGAACAAGCTGAACACCGGCAACATGGACGAGGACGTCCGGGTGATGACCCGGAAGAGCATGGACGACCCCGGCGAGCCAGCGGGCATTGTGCTGAGTGCGGCGACCTCCGTCTGGCTACCGGTTTCGCCTCAGAGGCTGTTTGATTTCCTGAGGGACGAGCACATCCGCAGTGAATGGGACATCTTATCTAACGGTGGTCCAATGCAAGAAATGACCCACATCGCCAAAGGTCAAGATCATGGCAATTGCGTCTCCCTCCTACGTAGTGTAAGTTATAAAGCTTCCCCCACTCATATGAAAAGGGGGAAAAAAAAAAATCATCTTTATTCCATGCATGCATTACATTCTCCCATCATGAATGATTAATTGGATTCCTAATTTTGCCAACACATTCGTCATCTTTAGAGTTGCATTGATCCTTACCTTTTAGCCAAATTACTGATTGGTACAACCCCACTTCATAATTCACTTTTTTTTCCCCTATAGGAAATATGATAATACGGTGAACTAATATAACACTTTTGTCCCAAAATAATAATGTGTTTCTCATTAATTGTGGTTAATTTTCATGGTAGGTTTAATAGATAGTTATATATGTAAGGTGAAAATAGGTGGATGAGGGCACCACCATATCTTGTTTGGGTGATTGAGGAGGGGTTCAAGTTTTATTAGTGTGAGGGAGAAATGTGAAAGTTGGAAGTGTGTGTAAAGGACAATTGAATAGATCTAAAAGATCTGCCTACTATTTAACCTTTTCTGGTTTTGTAAACATATTAAAGTCAAAAACACTTGGCCACCTGTCTCCTTCTTTGGGTTAACCCATGACTCTGGAAAAAGGAAAAAAAAAAAAAATTATGAAAACTCATCCCTTGAAAAGTCCTTGGATCAAGTTGACTCTTCTTAGATCCTGACATAATATGATGATCATCATTTCTTGAAGTTGCAAAACCTTTTTTGTGTAAAAAGGCATTAGTCATATAGTGTATGATGGATCCATCTCAAAAAGTTATACAGAAAAGTTTTGGCCTTTTTTGCTTGTTGTTTTTCTTATTTTGTTTTCTAAACATTTTTTGTTTGGTCACCTGAAATTCCAACTTCCACCTAAATAATTTCGCATGTACAAGTAAAATTTGTTTTATTTTCTGTTTCATTTTAAGTGTATATTGAAATGGCAATTTATGTAAATATGAAGAAAATTGAGGTCATTTGGTGTGTATAGGCCGTGAACTCGAACCAGAGTAGCATGCTGATACTGCAGGAGACATGCATAGACGCGGCGGGGTCGCTTGTGGTGTACGCGCCCGTTGACATTCCAGCGATGCACGTGGTGATGAACGGTGGAGATTCGGCTTACGTCGCGCTGCTCCCATCGGGTTTCGCAATCGTACCGGACGGCCCAGGCTCTCGTGGGCCTTGTTCTTCTTCTTTACCCAATGGACTAAGCGGAGGCAGCAGCGGTGGGCCCGGCGGCCACAGGGTTGGTGGATCTCTCTTGACGGTGGCCTTCCAGATTCTGGTGAACAGCCAGCCCACGGCGAAGCTGACGGTGGAGTCGGTTGAGACGGTCAATAACCTCATCTCTTGCACAGTACAAAAGATTAAAGCCGCCCTTAATTGTGAAAGCTGATTCAGAAGGAAAACAAAAGGTGGAAAAAGGGGCCAAAATTCTCAAGAATCTGACTTGATATATATAAATAGATTTTTTCTTTTTTTTTTGGGTTTTACTGATTAGATTCAGTCTATAGCGGACTATGCATTAAGAGTTTGTACGATAATACGCATTTTAAAATGCGTTTTTGTACAAATACTTAATGCAATAGGCGCAAAATAGGGCCGAGTCTAGTTGAAATATTTTGTGGGGGTAATTAATTAGATGGTATGTAATTTTGTAGAGGGTGAGTCAAGAACGAACCGCGGTTTAAAAATGGTGTTTTTCTTTTAAGAAAAATGTTTTGGGATAATTATTTTGATTATTCTTTGCACAAAAAGGCAAGAATATAATAGTGGTGGTTCGGGTATTGACTCAAGAAATTGACCCTCAGGGAAAGATGAATTCATGTGACGTACGAATGATGAATTATTAGCATTGGATTTCCATGGTTTTTCTAGTTACAATTACTTTTTGATTGATGACAAGTGTGGTGTGTTGCTGACATTTGACAATGAGTGTTTAATCTCCTTTTAACCTCTTCTTCTTTTTTTTTTTTCTTTTATTGTTAGTACATTGTTACCAAGTGAATTAAAACTCAATTATTGCGTCAAATGTTGATTCTTTAGTCATCTTGAAGCTGGCTTCCAACTTGCTTTAATTATTTGAAAATGACCATCAAAACAGTGGTCGGAGTTTTGAGAGGAAGTTTTTGAAGGAATAGATTGCAAAAAAGTGTAATCATGGTTAGTCTTTGACTGTCAACCTGTCTAGTGAAATCATGCTACTCATCTTGATCATAATAATATCGTAATCACTCACGCGAGAGTAATGAGAAGAAACCTCTGTAGGCAATCTTATCTTGATTTTTGGGATAGAAATGTTTGGACTAATGTGAACCAATTCATCCTATTTCAATATTCAAATTTCAGAGGAAATGTACTTGTATTATCACCGCAAATCTATCTAAACCAATACACTCTTACTATCATGAATAATTTTTATAAAATTAATCGAGGTAAACCATTTAATTTAATTTTTTTTTTTTGTATCACTATATTATAGATGTCGCTCATAAAAGAAATCTACCCGTAAGGGAACATTAATGCCGGTAGAGAAATTGGTCTAACTATATACTCAGAGCATCTCTAATCATTCCCCTATAATTTGCACCAAATTTAGTGTAAAAATAAAATATTTCAAGAATTTTTTTACACCAAAGTTCTTTGAAATCCAACCTTGATGCACCCAAATGGTTTAAATATTTAATATTTAGGTTAAATTTTATTTTTTGATTAATTAAACTCTTGTAATTTGTTGATAATTTTTTGAAATATGTTTTTTATAATCGCTTTTTATTTGATTGTAGTAGTATCATTTTTTTTTCAATTTTGTTCATATTTAATTTTAATAAAAACTAAAAATTAATTTTTTTAAAAATAATTATATTCAATATGGGTCTTATTTTGTAGATCTCAACCAAATTTTTAATATGATATAATTTTCATAATATAATTCGTTTTACAAATTCAATTACATAGCAAACATATATTTAGATCAAAGTAAAAGATAGTGTACTAAAAATAGAGTAATGAATAATTTACATCAAATCTAGTATACCACTATTCACTGTACCAAAATAATGTGGTGATTTAGTGTTTGGAGTGCAATCTTTGTCTCGGTTAGAGATGCCCTCACTCCCTTCTAAAATGACTTGGTTTCCGGTTACCTTTTTTTTAATCCGTCTATTATACTGCATTCGTGACACCAATGCCTTGTAATTGCTCCATTAATAATGATAATCTGAACAATCACTTAAGGGCATCAATGCTATTATTTGAATATATACACCATTTGCCAAATCATTATGTTGATATGTCTGATGATGCTTAAATGATTTATATTCTGAAATTGATGTTATAGAATGTGTAGAGAAATTTTTGTAACTATATACCCACTCTGTTCTAAAATGATCGTCTTCATTGCAAGCATAAAATGTATTAAAAATTAAAAATCTAATCAAAACAATCATTCTGAAATAGAAACAGTATTATTTTTGTGGATGTAGAATATGTATATATTTATATGATCCAAATATCCTTTGGAATAATCAATTTAAGTCAGCTTATGTAATGGGTGCATTGTTCGAATTTTCTCTTAATCGTTATTTATGCATACCCTAACATGTAATTTTATTCTATTCCGAAGTGATTATTTTATTTGTCGCACGAAATATATAATAAAAATAAACAATTAACATAGAACAAATTTTTTTTTTTTGGCTGTTATTTTACTCCGGCAATAATCTTATTAACATCAACCTTATTGGACAAATGATACCGGTAAGGACTAGTTCATTACCATAGTCACATGTGACAAAACCGTGTGTGCACCCCCAAACCTAAACCCTATTAACCAACCTTTGACAGTTCCCTGTAACCTAGTGACACCATACAGACTCTATGAGTCATTCATTCCTTCTAATGTACTTGAAGAAAAGATTCAGCTGATACGAACAAGAGTTACGTAAAAGAAATTTTATAGGTTAACCATATCTCTCTTGTGCCTGGGAATTGTCTTTTGGCTCGACTCGGCTCGTTTACACCCTCAAAACAACAGCTCGAAGGATGTGAAAGGAGAAAAAGAAAGGAAATGTGGGGAGGCTATAAGCTATTTAAAAAAAAAAAGGACGGGGTTTATGTGAAAGGTTGTTGTGGGGGCGAAAGGAAGAGGCATTAAATGAGAAAGAGGGGGGGCAAAGTATGCTGGAAAACTGAGAGAAAAAGAGAGGAAAACGGGGTCGCAATTAATGCACTGACCTTACACAAATTGGCTGGGTTCATTTTATTACATTTCATAACCAACTTCGTACATTCCAAATCCATTCCAGCTTATGGATCATCATCAAGTCACGGATCTCTACATTCTCCATTCTTCATCTTCTTCTGGGATTGGAGTTTTTGAGGGGAATAATAATAATTATTATTACAGTACAGTAGTCAGTAGGCTTCTTTGTAGCAACTAGCAAGCTAAAAAGAAAGGGGAATATATTGGTGGAATCTCTCTATTATATCTAACAAAATGGAGAATGAATGAATGAATGATGATATCTGCGGTTTCCTTCTGACATATTATTACAAAACCCCAAACACCATTTTGCACCCTTTTTTTTTTTTTTTTTTGTGTTCTCTGGTGGTTCAATCCTTTTAGTTTTAGTATACTATACTACGTCTTAATTGCTTTTGGCTGGCTTTGGATGGTTGTGCGTATTTTTAATAGCTTGAAGATGGAAATGAGCTGGTTGAAGATTAGGTCCCTCCCAATCCAATTCCTGACCATTTCTTTTGCGCTTTTATAGTTTTATTTATTCCTTTACCTAAATGGATGTCTCTACGTTGCATGAATTTTTTTTTTTATTTGTTGTTTAAAACGCTTTTGTAACAAGCAACATATCATTAGGCCATTAGTCGATCCCATTTATTACTTTAGGTACATGCACGTACGGTTGACCTCTTCATAGACGAAAGAGCTAGCACTACTATAAGATCCCAGTTTCACATCTCGATTTTATTATTTTATTTGCATATTTCCTTGACACGGGGTTCAGTTTGGGAACGACAGCTACATTTTTTGTATCTCAAAATAAATTTGTTGTTTATAATTGTTGTTTATAACTCTTACTCCCTCTCGTCCTTAATATAAGACATTTTCTTTTGCCTTAACTATAAACTAGTAAGCATTTTTTATCGATAAAAAAAATCTTAAAATATATTTTCACGTTCGTTGTGTTCTCTTGATTGTCATGAAATATTTTTTTCTTTTTTTTTTGTCAATTTAAAATACGTATTAGATAAAACTTATAACAAATCAACATGTCTTATTAAGGACCAGAGGGAATATTTGAGAAGCGGTAATCTTTAACGCAATCACTTATGCACGTACCAATTTATATGTAACATCATTCTTCAAAAAAAAAAAATTGATCGATCTAGGTCACATGCGTTATCAATTCTATCCTATTCTTTTTCGGTTAGCCAATATTATCTTAAGTTATCCAGTCGTTAGCCGATTTAGTCCAATTTACCAATTTTCGTTTAAAGTGACGGAATTCTGTTAGTTTTAACTACAAAAAATACCCTAATTGTAAAAATAACAAAAAAAGTCTCTTTTTCAGTTTTATTTTAATTTTTTCTGTTTTTTTATTTCTTTTTATTATTTTTTGTAATTATAAAAATATATTATATGATCTTTTAAAAAAATATTTATTTTTTAACTCTAATGTACAAATTTATAATTACATATTAGTAAGTCATGTTTGATTTACATAAACATATTAATTTTTTAATATTATAATTTAACAGTAATGATGGTATTTTTTTAATCTATTTTTCAATCTAAAAAATAAGCTTATTTAACTAAAACTAATTTGCACAAAAAAATAAAAAATTTACATAGATTAAAAATTTTTGTTGGTATTAATGTATTACAATTTAATTCAACAAAATTTAGATTGTATTCTAAAATTAAAAAAATATTTAAACTAAAATATAAATTTTCTTTAAAAGGCCAAGTATGAACAGAAATATAAAAAATATGTTACAGATATTTTATAAAAAAATATGTATATTTATCATTGCGAGGCTTTGACATTTCGTGATAATTTTTTTGAGATATTAACATATCTAACTTTAGCACGAAATTTTTGTTTTAATAAAAAAAAAACAAAGAAAATCTACTCCAATACTGGACTCCACCTTTAAAATTTTTTTTTTAAAAAAGGTTGTCCCAGTGAGAATCGAGGCCTCGAACACAGTAATAATCACTCCCATCTTAAATCACATGACCATCCAACTCAACCCTCTTATCTTTAGTAGAACATGCTTAAATGTAGATAAAATAACCCTCCCGGTTAGAAATCTTTTGGTGGGAATTAATCTTATATCTACTCTTATGAAGCTCAACACCCTAAACACAAGATTGTATCCCTATATTTTAGTTTAATTATGTTTCTTTTGAATTGGATAATACAACCTATAGTCTGTTTAGTTAATTTGTAATAAATTAAAATGTACTAATATATTAATTTTTAATCTATGCTAAATGTTTTAATTTTTTGCAAAAAAATTAGTTTTTAGTCAAAAAATCTTATTTTTGAAATTGAAAAAAAAGGATTAAAAAATAATATCATTATTGTCAAGTTATATTATTAAAAAAATTAATATGTTTATGTAACTAAACCATGAGTTACAAAGATGCATATCTATAAATTTGCACAATAGTGTTTAAAAATAAATAATTTTTTTTTAAAGATCATATAATATATTTATATAGTTATTAGAAATAGTAAAAAGAAATAGAAAACAAAAAAAATAAATAAAAAGTGAAAAAAGACTGTTTAGTTATTTTTACAAATTTTTGGTGTCATTTTTATATTTTTCAAAACTTCTTAGGGTGTTTTTATAATTAAAACTAACAGAATTCCGTCAATTTAAACAAAAATTAGGAAATTGGACAAAATAGACTAACGGTTGGATAGTTTAGGGTAATATCGACTGACCCAAAAAAGATAGAATTGACAATGCATGTCAATCTTTAAGTAGATCGAATTTTTCCGTAAAACTAGTACTAATTTTAAAACTGAATGCGGTTTTTTTTTTTTTTTTTTGATGATACTTGTTATCATTATTACGCTAAAAATAACAGTACAACAAAACATTTGAAATTATTGTGACGCGGAGAGATACTACGTTAAAATGAACACATGAATCCGATTAATTAGGAAAAGTGGAGAACAGATGAATTTCGTGAAGGACACAAACAAAGCATACAATTTGCCTTTTTACCATTTTTGTTGAAAAGTTTTACTCATACACCGAAAATGAAAAACATTTAACAGAAACTCACAAGAAATGGGAAGCCATTGTTACGGCCGGATTGATTGATGATGATGATGGTGATAGAATGGCTTTCATCGTCGCTTTGAATTTTTCTTTTTTTTTTTTTCTTTCAAAATTGTGACAAGTCACGATCATTCCTATGATTTGTCCATTTCTGGGTATGAAAATCAATGCATTTTTCTCCGTTCCTTTTCACATCCAAAAAAGCCAGAAAGAGGGTATGAATTGAATCAAATATTATTCTATATCGTGTGGTAGTACCGTTTGCGTCTTCTAGGGCTTTTGATCTTAGTATATTTCCTATCTGCTGTTTTCTGACAAAACTAATTATGTGTTTTATTGGTAATACCTACGTTGTAAAAAAGACCACACTTGTAAGTTGAAAACCCCATTTTGTTTTGTTTTTCACTATGTCGTTTGGGGGACTAAAAAGAGTTTTATTACTGACACAAAAAGATGTGTGAAGTTTCCAGTTTTTTCAGCATCAAACATGGTCACAGTAATTTGTATGTCACAGTAATTAGTACTAAGTTTATAACTAAGACTTTTTATTTTATTTTATTTTAACTCATGAAAATAACAGTGGATTCATATGATACCAAGGGCTTATAACACTTAATGCTTAAAATTATTAGATAAAGTACTTTTTCGTTTCAGCATGTTTGATAACAAAAAATAAATCTCTTAATCAATTAAGTGGTGCTAAAACTACAGTATAAAATATAAGTAATAAAAGTTAGCTTATTGCTTATTCCGTAACTGCTTCATGAATTCATCATCTCTATTTCAGTATTAAACATTCGTAATTAAACACTAATTTTTTATCAAACATGCCCTAAGAAGACGTGTCACCGCAATTATAACAAAGTTTTATCAAATTTTAATCATCAAAACCAAATGTTGTTTTTGGACGTAGTATAAAAAATCAAGTAAATTTATTAGAAAAGAGCTGTCAAATAATTGGAACATGGCATGTTACATGTTTGCATCCCAAACATAGACACGCAATGCTCCTTCGGCTTTCATTTTCCACAACTGTCCACTCCCTATTACCCATCTTCACCCATTTCATAATACTCCCAAACAAGAATTTCATCAATCATAACCCAGAAAAGAAAAAATTAAAAAAAAAAATGGACCACACCCCTCGATCCATCCATATATTGAAAACTATGTATGAAGCTTCATCTTCTTCATATGTATTCACATTCAACCATTTTCTCATCTGCACAATATGTACCTTGAATTGATCATTTGGTTTTGGTTTTTACTGCGTACAAAAGAATTTTTTTCCTCTGGAAATCTGTTCCCCCATGTTAAATTGGTTTAATTCTCTTTTCATCATATAATTATTATATTTTGATGTTTTCTCTGCCGACTAGTCACTCTCATACGTACAAAGGAAGGGCTATATATGTTTTTTTTTTTTTTTTTGCATGTATTATTATACATGATCTCAGAGTACTGATTGAATGGCTGACTATATGACTATACACCAAAGAATAATCCAAGAAATATGTGAAGTACTGCAGAGAAAAGATCAACGATTTTGAGCTTTTTCTTTTCTTTTTTTCTTCCCCTTCACTGACGAGTTCTGAGTTCAGCTGACCCCCTCAACGAATCAATATTGACTTTTCCTAAAGAGTTGACAAATATGACTTGTGAACAACTTGACATTCATATGTATACATTCTCACGACCGCAGTCTCAAAAACTTTTTTAAAAGTACACAATAATAACCCACATCAATTAGGGTTTTTGATGATCAACCTCACTTATTAAACCAATACGAGAATCTTTAATGGCTTACTATTGGAGCGTAACACGAATAAAGGGGCTGTTTTTTTCTTTTTTTTTTTTTTTTTGGTTAGGGTGAACAGCAAATAAAAATATACGCCGTGATTGTTTATCAAAAGTTTAGGTGTAAAGAAAAATCATTTCTGTCACGGGGTGATTATCTTGGGTTTAGAAGATCATTATGGTCCCTTTCTTTGGAGGATAGGGTTGGATAATCCTTTGTTTTGGAAGAATTTCCAAAATTCGGGGATGAAGTAATTAATTAAAGTTCTCAAGTTTCAACTAAGAGGATCCCGCAAGTGTGACTAAGTAACAAAAAGTTAAAAGCTGAATTATTGCTCTTAGTGTTTGAAAAATCTAGACTAGTTGAAGTTGATTTTCAATCAAAGACTTGATAATGCAAACCGGCATATATTGTCTAGAAGTTATATATATGTCTGTCTAAAAGGTCAATATGATGGACCAATTCAACCACAAAGAAAGTTTAAAAAAAAAAAATTGGACCCTAAAACAAGTGTGGAATATGGACTTAAGATGGATAGGTAGATATATTACCTTTTCTTATAGAGTCTTTTTCTCATCTTAATTGCAAGCATTAAACTTGTAAAGGTATGAATTGGTGGTTGGTTGGTAAACATAGTGGCCAAATTGTGCCATTTTTTTGGGTTACATTCGAGTCAAGCAACCGTTTTTTGATAGATTAACATACATCGGTGTGGATTTGCCCACGTCCTCTTGCTGTGATTGAGATAGTCAATTGAAGACATATCACATCCATCAATTTTCACGTACCCAATTTGCAAATTCACAAGTTTTATTGCACCCGCTTTGAGTAAATATGTTATTTATTGTATAAACAAAAACAAATCATGTTGTCATTTTTTTAAACAATTTGTTTCTGCCATTAATGTGAACTTTATTTTCGTCATTTCGAGATTATAGTTCTCCATCTTTACTATTCCATCAAGGCATCAACCCTCACATCCGAACAAATTATGTATTCTATCTAGAATACCATTATATAATTGGTATTTTTTCTGTCTCGTAATATTTTCCAGTAAAGATTTTTATTTTTAGGAGTATCCTTCTTTTTTAGGCTTGATTGATCAATCTTCAAGATTTGAAATTTATTCTGTAAACTTGTGTACGAAGTATGGAAGGTAGGAACCGACCTCTCAATTCTTCTAAATCCTGCATGCCTTTATGGATCAATCAGTCAATCCCGGTGCCTCCATGCATGCTGGAAGTGGCAGAAGAACCAGGTCACAAAGAAAAAGAAAAAGAAGAATACAAAAAGGAGGGCTGAATCAACTAATTTAACAATATTTATTTAGGAGGGATATGCATCCAACTCACATGTTTGTAGGCCTTGCCTTGCAATTAATCCAAAAATCGTCAAATTGTGGGAAATTCATTTGTCGAGATCAAAACCTCTCCATTTCCCATTCTAATTTGTGGGCCTCATTGGACTGATTAAATTCGTTGGTATGGGCAGATTATTAAGGAGTTAAGAGCAGCCACAACCCTAGCATTATTTTTGTAATTTATAGTGTGTGAATTAGTCGATACAATAAGGTGTTTGAAACTTTGAATCAGTCATCACAACACATTCTATCAATGGACCAACACTGGGCCAAAATCTTGTTAGAAAAAAAAAAATGAGCTGATGAACGAGAGAAAGGTTGTTGTATAATTATAAAAAAATCATGGCGTTTTCAAAAGGATACATAAGGGCTAAGATACGATCATTCTATAACTGTTTGTTTTCCTTAATTATTAGAGATGTTTCATTTTCGTTTGACCATCTTATTATTAGCAGGAAAAAACGATTGTGTGAAGAAACATTTATGGGTATGTTTGGATGGTTTTTTTAGTGTGTTTTTGAGTTTTTTTATTGAGAATATAAAAAAAAGATATTAGAAATGTAAAAAAATATGTTGGGATAAAAAAGTTATTAATAATTAATGAATTGGTTGATTATATAAGAAGTACTACTACATTATGTCAATATATGTAATATACTAAAATTAATACTCCCTCCGTTCCAAAATAAGTGTCGTTTTAGCAAAATGGAGAAATTCCAAAATAAGTGTCGTTCTCACATTTCAATGTACTTTTTGTCAAAAATTTCCAAAAGATTACCCTCAAAAGAATTGATGATATTGGTGGACAATTTTATAATGAGGTTGGTTGAGGATATTCAAGTAATTTTATTACCCTATTTAAGAGTTTCTTAAACTATGTGCAAAGTGTAGGAAGACACTTATTTTGGAATGGAAGGAGCACGTTGGAGTCTAAATCATTTTATTTCTGTCAATCTTGGAAAATGGAATGATTGATTCCGGCAGCTGCAACTTTTGCAATTGCATGCATGTGCATGTTACATGATTTCAAACACGTAATTAAGTATCTTGAAACAGTGAGATTGGACACGTAATTAGCATTCTAACGGGTGGAGAATAAATTAAACTACTCAGCCTAAAGAGAGCATTATTGGTTGGGATGAAACGATTATGTGCATGGAGTGTTGCATTTCTCTATAGCTCATCAAACCACGATATTGTTTCTGTTTTGAAATGATTGTTCAGATTGTATCTTTAATTTTAATATAAATTATATTAAAAATAAAATTTAAAAAAAAATACAGAGAGAGAGAGGGAGAGAGCATAATTAACTAGATTAAAAGGTCAATTCACGAGAGGCGAAGATTTCTTGCTGCTCACTTAAAAATGTTTGTCAAGTGGATAATCTTCATTTTAGAGTCACGATCAGCAAATTGCATATACATTTGGGCATAAGTTCCCCCCCAAATTTCTGGTCGACGGTTTTTGCTTCCTTCATCCGACATATCTTCTTCTAGTATTTTCTCTCTATTATACCATAAGATCATTTCCTTGTCGCTTGATTCCCATTATATTAGTTTCTTGCTGAACTGCTGGTCAATGACCCTTTACATCCTCTTGAAAAAAATAATCATATTTATAATATTATTTTAGTTCGAAAGTGTACAAATGAAGATTTTCATCATTATAACTACTTATTAAGTTCGTCTCAAAACTGATTGTACTTTGGAGGTCGACCTGAACCTGAAGAAACGTACCCTTAGCCTTTTTCTTTATTAGTTTTATAATGACTGAAAACAATTGTTTATCCAGTTTACTAAAAGTCATATCTAATTAAGAACCCAAAGAATTAAATGATCACAAGGTATATATTTGTCCACCCTTGAGGTCAGATCTACCTGCAGCCAAAATTTTATACATAAAAAAAGAGATACTCTCTCTGTCTCAAAATGATTATCCAGTTTAAGATTTCATTTTTAATACAATTTAAACTTAAAATTCAAACTTGATAATAATTATGGGACGGAAAGGGGAATATAAGTAATCAGAATATGGAATCTTTGGATCGTCGTCTTAGACATATTCATACGTACTAACAATTAATGCCATGCCTTTGATTTTCAGAGGTGTAATTGAGGCCGTGCATGGAGGCCTGATCTCAACCAGTTCAACTTTTACTCCTATTAATTTATGACAGATAGATTGCCAGCCAGAAAGAAATAAGTAATACTTGATCGGTACCGAAAAAAGTAGATTTCTTTATTGAATTAAGAAAAATTATTTATCTTGGATAAAGGGACTATATCAGAATTAGACACTAGGAATTCATATATTTGCATTTACCGAAAAGAATGTGAATAAACATAAGAGATTAAAAATGGATTTTGCTATTGTCAAAACTGATCATTAGAAAGATTCATGCCATAAACATGTTAACTGTGGTTACATCATGATATAATTGATACTATTTCGTACCAACGAGCTGTCTTCATTTGTATTAAAAAAAAAAAAAAAAAAGCTCACACTTCCACATCACAATTAATTAAGTAAAAGATTGTTAAATTAAGAAAAATGATTGTAAAAAATATACTTGTAATATTCAATGAAAAGGGATTAATTAGAGGGTTGAAGCTAGCTATACCTTTTACTACTACCACTTGATAGAAACTGTATACTCCAACTGGGCGTGTGCATTTAAAGGAGAAGAAATAAATGGTTAAGAAGAAGCTTTTTTTGGGGACCTGGCCATTAATGAGTTGAAAACCAGAAACAACATTAATTGCACCGAACAATTCTTATTTCCTCTCTTTTTTCTTTTTTTTTTAGCAACTGTGCTTTCTAATTTAAATCACCCCATTCCTGGATCGGCGCCAACTTTCTTGGAGGACTTAATTTAATTCTTCCATTCCTACTTATTTGTTGTTTTCTGTTATTAATAAACTATAGTATCTTATTAATGCTTTTGTCTCCACTTCTTTCAATTAATGATTCATTTGAACAGATGAGCTAAAAAACTGATCACGATACAGAATCAAACTCCAGCAAGGTCTGAACAAGTAAATTTTCGTTTGAAGAAAGAAAACGATTCTGACAAATATCTGAAGCTAACTTATTAAAAACTGAAAGTCAGAAATCGAAATGATCTTCATAATTCATCTCCGTTCTCAGGAGAAAACCTTTTACTAATTGCTCCCTTTGACATGTACGCAGTACGCGTGCATGGAGTGATACGATCGAAATTATAAGGTATAAATTAATCTTTAAAATAATTACTAGTTCAAATTAGTGTCATATAATTTTTGTCAGATCAAATGGATTTATTAGGGTCAGATTGTCATGAGAACAAAATGTTTTTTTTTTCCTATTAATTATTTTAATATTTACTCTTTTCTACTACCTTACATCTTTTTCCTGGTAAAGCTAAACGTTATAATAGTTGGGTTTGAACTTAATTTGTTGTCACCGTATTGATGAGAGGATAACGTATTTTGTTAAAGAAATATAATAAACTAAATATTTTCTTTGTTTCAAAATTATTATTTACATTAAATAATATCATTATTTAAAATGAAAAAAATAAGAGGAATACTTTATTGAAAATGTACTTTGTTTGGACAAGCACTCATTTTACATTTTAACTCATTTTACCTCTTAAACACAAAACTCAATAGAAAAGAAAATATCATCCAAACAACTTTCTGATTTACATTTTAAATTCCAACTTGAAACACTTTTTGTTAGTGTAATGACCATTTTAAAACTACAAATAGTTCAGTGACAAATTTGGCAGGATTTCGTTGTTGAGTGATTGTTTTTGGAAAAGTTCTTTTTTGCAGTGACTATAATTGACAGTATTTAATTGTTTAGTGATGACTCGTACTTGATATTTTCAAAATGTAGTTCAAAATATTTTTTTCAAAACCAACATCCAAACAACTTTTTGCTGAAAATACCATCCAAACAACATTTTCATTTCCCATTTAGTTTTCAACTTGAAATACTTTTCGCTTTTAAGTGGCAAAATAAAATGTAAGATGACGTCCCAACAAGCTGGGGATTTTTTCACGACGGACCGTTTCCAACAGGCAACAATAATAAATGTTTTTTTAAGTACGTGACTTTTTCATGAGGGACCGTTTCCAAGAAACTTTCGTTTTTTAAATAATCAATTATTAATGTATGGGCTTAATGGCCCAATATAGATGGGCTTTCATTGTAATTTGGCAAGTAGGCCAACAAAAATGTCATGCATCCCTCCTCCTTTCATGTTACCTTATTCTTTTTTCTCTCAACCAAAAAGATCATCCCGCCATCTCTTGTAGATTGCTAAGCAACAGTGCCTGGGTCGACCATGGAATTTGAACATTTTTTTAATTTAATTTTACTGTGACCAATCACAATCATTTACAATCAAAATTCTGCCATTTACAACAAAATATGCTTGGGCTTGTTCCCCCTCTTTCTTTGCACTACAAAAAACGTGTCTACTCTAGTATTGGGTTTACATCAAAAGATATTAGGCCTCTTTTCCATTTTTTATGTAGTCTATATATTAGGTTTGTGTATGGTTCAAGTTTACATGCAATTTTATTTATACTATAATTTAGTTGTTGAGTGATTGATGCTTGATAAAGTAAACTCTGTTAAATTTTGTAACTTCTCAGTGAAAATATTTGTCTTAGGACTTGGGTTACTACTGGAAGCCTAGCACTTAATTAATGGCCATTGTACCCTTCATAAATCTGCATTGGTCATTTTATTTCATACTAGATCGTGTAAAAACACCAAGGTTGATAGATTTTACTTGAGAAAAATATAAGAAGTCTCTGTTTGGGCTGTGTGTTTACTTTTGGTTTTGTGGATTTGTGTTCTTGGATTGTTTCAAAAATATGTTTGGGCTGTGATTTTGCACATAACATATATTGGCTTAATCTTAACGTTGTTTTTTTTTTAAATCAATCTCAAAATTTATTCCTAAACTCATAAGTACATCTCAAGTACACAACATACAAAATCACAAAACACAAACCAAAACAACAATCTAAACGGAGCCATAAATTCTCGTTTATAAAGAGAAAACTGATATAGTCCAGAAATCACAAGATTTTGACAAGTTCTAGCTAGTGTTGCCACTGAGAGACAGAGCATCAGAACAGGATCAAAATTGGCAAGCTTCAATCTAAATGGATCTTTCAAAGCCACCAATAAAATAGTTCTTGTCTACGTACCCTTCTCGCAACACAATTTTGTGCATATTTTTGTTATGCACCATTCAAGAGATTTTGTTGTCTTCTAGACCAAAAGGTTGAAAAAAGGACGGAAAAGAGATTGTATTTGTAAGTACTACCTCCATTCCTATTTATAAGATTGAATTTCCTAACTCATCACATATCAGTAAAACTATTTTTTTTAACCTCAAACATATTACAAAATTTTTAAATTAATTCTCTATACATAATGGCAACGGTCGAAAGAAATTACGAATTATCAATTGGGAAGGTAAATAATGTTTTACCTTATTAAATGCTTTCTTGAAAAGGTAAAATATCTTATAAAAATGAATAAGAAAATCATGCATAAAGTCTCTTATAGATAGGAATGAAGTAATATAAAACGTTTATCTAACAATCTTCATACACATACAATGCAACGTCTACTTGGTGGGTGGTTCCCAACTATGTATCCCAACCGAAGGATAAAAGCCTAATTCTTGTCCCAAACTTTTGGTTTATCGCACATTTTGAGTCCACTCAGAGGCATCAAAAATCAGCTAAAATCAAATCACTACTGTTGTGTGTGTGTGTTTTTGCCACAAAAGCAGAGAGGAAATAATTATATTCCAACAAGGGTTTTCTACTGGCCAGCTTCAGAATTCATCTCAATTAGAGGGCCATCTAGTCTCCGTTTTGCTTGATATTTGGACCGGAGGTAGAAGGCTTATCAAGCTTCGTTTCCATGGACGGATTTGGGATTCTATTAGTTGGTTTTTGAGTTATGAATTTCTTAAGTTGGTGTTGTCTTGTAGATGTTTTAGGAGTCTCTATCCAGTATACTCGGGGCACCATACTCCTCCTCTTATTTTTTACACTATTAGTCCTTACTATATTTTTTTTCCACTTTTCTAAATAACATCCTATAATTTACAGATTTAGTCCCTTTGATTTTTTTTTTTCTCTCCTTTTAAAAACATCTCTAGTCTTTAAACGACCATATCTTATGATCCGTAAAAAATTAGAGAACGTGTTACACATGAAAATTATAGTACTCGTCGAGATCTATCCAACAAGATCCATGTCGAATATTTTTTTCGAGTTTAAAATGACTAAATTTCGATGAGCAGAATAAGATGTATATCTAGTTTAGAAAGATGGATAACTAGTTTAGTTTAGATTAAGATTCTTGTATTGCATATATCTCTTGATCCGTAAAGAATTAGAATACGAATTATACATGAAATTTATAGTGCTCGACGAAATCTATCCGATAAGATTCATGTTGAATATTTTTTTTGAACTTTAAATGTATTTAAATTTTACGGGCAGAAATGAAGAAATGTGTTTTTCGTTTTTCTTTGAAAAATGGTTTTCTGTTGTGTTCCTACTGATTATCTAACCGGTTTGGACTGATTATCCATTCTGTTTGTACTAGTTATCCAATCATATTTTTGACATTCACTCTTCAAAAAAAAAGAAAGAAAGAAAAAATGATTGGATAAGCATTGCAAACAATTTGGATAATCAATAGAAAATAATTGGATAATCAGTGCAACACGTTGGATAATCGGTACAAAAAAGTTTGACAATCATTTTCATAAAAGAGCAAGGAAAAAAATACTAGATAACCACCACAAAGAAGTTGGATAATCAATATGAACACAATGGATATCTAGTTTAAGAAGATGGATAACCAACTTATTTTACATTTATATTGTTGTGTTCCTTATATCTTTGATCCGTAAAGAATTATAACACGAATTATTTATGAAATTTATAGTGCTCGACGAGATCTATCCGATAAGATCAATGTTGAATATTTCTTTTGAACTTTAAATGCATTTAAATCTTACAGGCAGAAATAAATAAACTGAAAAATGATTATCCGTTGTGTTCATACTGATTATCTAATCACATACTGATTATCTAACCGGTTTGGACTAATTACCTATTTTGTTTTATCCAATCATATTTTTTACAAACCCGTTGGATTACAACTACAAAACAAGTTGGATAAGCATATAAACAAAATGGATGGATATCCAGTACAAGCGAGTTGGATATCCAGTACAAACGAAATGGATATCCAGCACAAACAAGTGGGATATCCATTACAAACAAGTTTGATAAGCATACAAATAAAATGGGTGGATGTCCAGTTCAAACAAGTTGGATAACCAGTTCAAACTAATTGGATAATCAGCATAAACACAATGGATAACTAATTTAAAATGAATTCGGTTATCCCTCTTTCTAAACTAGATATTCATTTTATTCTGTCCATCGAAATTTAGTCATTTTTAAACTCGGGAAAAATATTCGACATGAATCTTGTTGGATAGATCCCGATGAGTACAATAAAATTCATGTATAACACATTTTCTAATTCTTCACGGATTGAGAGATATGATTGTTTGAATATTAGAGATGTTTTTTTAGAAGAGAGAGAAAAAAGTAACAGGGACTAAACTTGCAAATAATAGGAAAATTATTTAAAAAAGTAAAAAAAAGTACAATAAGCACTAATAGTGCAAAAAATAGGAAGTGAAGTATGGTGCCCCCGAATGCACCCAATAAATTGCCGATATTTTAGTATCTACTGATGTTGTAGTATGATTCTAGTGTCTTTATAGACTTGTTAGGAGCTAGATATCATTTGGATATTATTGGATTGCATACATCATACTCTTATTTTCGTTATTAATGAATTTTAGATCATTAGTCTTGTAATTTTTACCTCATCGCATCAAATGGGGATTTCCATGCAAAATTGATATTACATGTTGCTTTTGCTTCTTATTATTTCGTGGATTTCATTACTTGCACTTTGTTGGGTTAAATTATTTTTTATTGTAAAAATTTAGTTAGAGGAATAAATTTTTAAGTTAGGATTGAGATTTATCTAGATTAGTTTGGTTGAGTTTGTTTTGGAGATTTTTAGTTTTTGAACGTAAAGTTTTAGAGTTATTTTAGAGATTGGAAAGTGTTTTTCTCTTTTTAGTTGTTGTAGAGTTATCTATATATTAGAGATTGGAAATGTAACCCTCTTCTAATAAAAATTTTATTTTCCAAAAAATCTCTACTCTTTTTTCATCTCTTTCCCAACAAACTTGATGTAATTAGTATTTGACGCTCCTACTAGAGTCTTGCAAATTTGGGAGGATTTGGGTTTGTTTATACCATGCTATAGCTAGTTTATTTTGTGTAGCTAGTTTGGTTTGATTTGATTTGGTTTCTGTTTCAATCCTCGCCTCCCACCATTATAAAACAATTTGCTTTGTGAAAAAAACACTATCTCTGATCATGTCAACGGCTCGATGTAGTCAAGCTTCTCATTGGTCAGACTAGGCCGTGTGCCAATGTAGAGGGACAAGTAACACGTTAGGAAGCTTGTATCAAATAAGATCATCAAGACTTGTTTTTGTTTTTTCTCAAAATCGCCAAAACATAAAAAAACACACCAATTCGAATATTTCAGTCTATGAGTAAATCTGGATGAAAAATATAAAATATGAAAGATTAAGAGTATAAAAAGTGTTTTAAGATTCATAATCCTAAAGATTTTGACGCCCCAAAATAATCACAAACAACGCATCCAAGCAAGAATTTTAACCAAAACCGAATTCAACTTTAACCAAAAAGAACTTCACTTCTTTTTCATAAAATCAATATCAAAATTCATCAAAATTCACTATTAAACCACACGACCAATGCCTTTATATAGGTAATAATTATTTTCAGCCCTAAAAAAAAACCTAATAATAAAAGGAAAATAACTAAAATGCCACTCTAATTAGAAAAGTAGTTAAAGGTTATTTTTATTACAAGTAAAAATCTCGCAATTAAAAATTCCAACTGAAATACAAAAAAATCTTCCAACAAAAGTTAACGTAAAATTTGGAAAGTGACGAGAATTTTAAGGAGGTCTCAATCGCCGAAGATTTAGAAGAAGATTTGGTGGAGAAAGACCACCGGTGAAATACATGCCGCTATATTTGATACTCCCTCTGTCCCAGAAAAATAGTCCAGTTTGAAAATATACAATTTTTTTTTTAATTTGGCCAACACACCAAATATACAACTCATTTATGTCCCTAACTTCCACTAATGTCCCTTCTAGTTATTTTTATAAAAGTTAACCACATATGCATTTATTTTACAACTTAAATTTGATCAAAATTTTCATCTCAAAAAATATTGACAATAGATCTTGATGGAAAGATCTCGTTGTGTAGATTAATTTGATATATAACACATATTTTAATTATTCATGTATTAAAAGATATAATCATTTAAAAAAATGGGAGAAAACTTAAAAAAAATAAAAATCAGAGGACCTTGTTTTCCTTACCACTACTCTTTTGGATATTTAAGTCATTTCAATTCAATTAATTTTGACTTTGTGAAACTCGACTATTTTTTTGGAACAAACCTTTTTATTAAACTGGATTATTTTTGTGGGACGGAAGGAGTGGTTGTTAAACTATTTAAAAGAGAAAGGCCACTTTAATTTGCTAGAAGACTCATTTAAACTTGATCAGTGCTCTATAAATGAAACAAATCATATTATGAACCAAATATGTGAAAAAGAAACAACCTTGAGACCTATGCATATTTGCATATTCATGGAAAAGAAGTTTTCCTCCACGAATTTAGCATCTAAACCCTTGAGAATGGTATTTGGGTTTGCCACCCCCAAGTGGTAGGGTTCTCGTATTCGGAAATGCAAAATGGAGTTAAATACGGTCTTCTCACGTTTATACGCATTTCGACAATGAACCTAACTAAGCCTGTGTAAGAACTTATAGTCCATGTTGGCTTAAAATAATTTTTAAAACACAATACACTTATAGTTTATAGTTCATCAAATGAAGGATGATGAGATAGTGATGACTGGCACTAAGAACTGTTTCTCTCTTCTGTTCAAATCCCGCTTTAAACTATCCTAAAGTCCACACTTCTAGGCATTTTGATCTTATTTTGGGAATCAAGCCGAGCTTCATTTTGTTTTAACTAGTTAAAGCAAAAATAGGACATACCATTGAAGCTACTATTGAAAATAACAAGCTTGATTGTTTGGTCCAATTAGTAAACAATAATGCAGAGTAACAATTTGAATGCCCTCCCACGACCGCTTCTTAGTTCTTAGTTTCATGGCCTTAGAAGGATAAAGAATACAAGTTATAACTACTACTTTTGACTTGTCCATGAGTCCATGACCAAATGCAATTAGTAACCAAAGTTGACTTGAGGATTCGAAGAGTGTTCAAAATTTTCAATTAAATGAATAAAAATGAATATTTGGAAATGAAATTCGATCATTTAAGACACATTAAAAATTTTATTGTAGAATTATTTTGCCATTTTATACATTAAAAAAATAAACCAAAATTGAAAGAAAAATTGATTAAGTAAATCAAAGTAGGCGAAATCGGTAGTTACTAATTTTACTCTTTTATCAAATAAAATTTTTATTGTTTTTTCGAAAATGAAATAATGAAACACCAAATCAGGCAGGCTCGGACACTAAAGCCCATCACTCTTTTACTCATGAACTCTAAAACAAAAGTGGACCTTTAGCCCAACGTTCATCCACAGTTTGGCGCCTGTTTTTGTTGCGAATCGTTTGATTAAACAAATGCGATCTTTATACGTTTCGTCCTCAAAGATTACGAAGAAATTTAAAGCATATACTCTATTATTAAGTATAGATCCCTGTGATTCGAGTGAGAATCTATTACTCCCGATAAAAAATGGTGTGGTTCTTCATTTCGCGAAGATGAAAAATGAGATTCTTCTTAATGAATTTTATATACCATCTCCTTCGCTGGGAATGAAATGGAAGGACGGTAAAATACCACAATAATATTAGTTACACTCTAATCATTTAGAGTATAATCTTATTGTTATACTTTACTATTTTTAATCATTAATCGCCGTAGATATACATTTGTTTCGTGTGTTTCTTTTTCCGATTTCTCATTATAAGGAAAATTATCTTATCATGAGCAAAGGATATATTCTTTGGTAATAGAAACATAGTGTTGTGTATATGTTGTATAATCTAAATACAATCATGTGTTACAACTGTACAAAAATTAACTTTTACGGTAGAGTTTGAAAATAAATAAATATTATTTTAAAACTCATATAATATACTTTTATGGTCATTAAAAGTAGTTGAGAGAAATGGAACAAAATAGAGAAAATGAAATAAAAAAGTGAAAAGGGACTATTTTATTTTTTTATATATATATATTTTAGGAGTTATTTTTAAAATTTTGACAAATTATTGATGTGTTTTTGTATTTAAATTTATTATTAATTAAAAAACTAACGGAGATCCGTTAATTTGGATAGAAAATGAGTCGATTGGACGAAATTGGCGAATTTTCAAACATTTGAGTAAAATTGGCTAACTGAAAATTTATTAAGTATGATTGACGACGAGGGCAAAGTTTTGAGTAGGAACGACATTTTTTCTGATGAATCCGATTGTGAATTGATCAGAATTCAAGAGCCCTTTGGGCTCCTTTGCTTAGCGGTTGCGCAAATGTATTTTCAGTTGGAAGTTGGAACCTTCTTCTCCATTATGAGCTCTTAAACCAAATTATAGTCAAAGAAAAGTAGAAAACTAGAAAAAGCATGAAAGTATAAAAGGGTTTGTTTGATAAACCACTGTTTAGTATCCTAACGTAGTCGTAGTGGTTGAATCACGCTAAACAAATCGTCACGTTGTTAATGACCCGTATTTCATAATTAAAACCCATTCTTATTTGTCAAAGTATCTGTTTCAATTGTATTTTATTCTCCAGGGTGGTTGTGGTTTTTAGACTTTGGAGAGATGGTCAATGCATTGGATTTTTTCCTACTTCTTTTTGTGTCTATCGTACACATTTTTTTTAAAAAGGTATTTCATAACACTATTTTGAATTTCAGCTTTCAAAGTTTCAATAATGTATTCCATAATGAACGTCGGTTTTAATTGTAAATTTGTAATCTTTCCATTTTTCGCTCATTGGAAAACAAGCTTTCGTCAACAATTGACGATATTTGACTTTCAATAAAATTTACTGCCTATTCACTTCATGTTCGCTTTTCTCTAAACGTTAGTGCACATTTCTCATTACTGATTAATTATGTCATGTATCAATTCTTAATTTTACGAGAATAATCACCGCGGTTCTTGACATATGGTGTGATAACATGCAAAACAAAGTGTCGCAAAATTTGACATCACAAAAAAACCCTTGATGAATAAAATCACACCTATATTCAACAAACCATATGAGTCAGTGCTGCTATTTCAGACAGCCCTTGATAATTTTGACATCCCCAATCCCAAAGACCATTTGATCAAAACATAGAGTCATGGAGACCATTTCTCGTTGTGCCGTCTCAACCGTATCAAGAAGAAAGATAGAGATATGAATTTATTAATTTTTTTTTTTTAAGAAAAAGGAAAAAAGAAATGACATGAGCAAAAAGAAAAGCATTTAATTCAAAAAAAAAAAATCAAAACGTTCAAAGTCCTAAACAAACCGCGAGGCAGTCTCCCGGTCAAACCAAAAAATGGGGGGTTCTTAAGACAAACGCCCTCCGAATATTCCGCTGCCATATATAAATAATAATTGTCTGAATTCCCACTTTTTCCACCCACCCACTACTGCCTCGTAACTCTCTTCAGGCTCACAACTATAACTCCATTTCCGTCATTTCACACACCCCCATCCTGTCATCTCTCACCCCCACCGTGATCTTCATCCGACGGTTCAGAATCAAATTTTGACTGCCCTGCACAGCAACGAGGAGATGATTGGAATGATTGGCCTCTGTTCCACGACTTTGACCATTGGGAAAATGGAAGGAAGAAAAAAAAATTCCAAATTTTTGAATCAAAGTTACCTCTTACTAGTAGTATTTATTTATTTTTTGGCCTTACATTTATGACAATACATATTATACTACATGTACTAATAAAACTCAAATTTAAAAGTAATAGATGATGTCAAAGTTTGTACTTTTACTTTAAGTTGTATTTTCGTACGTCTAAGAAAACTATTTCGTGCACATTTTTGTTACTTTCAAAGCTACAATATTTCGTGTATGATAATCTATTTGTAAAATAGAGTGATTCAAACTTGATCTCATTTGAATGAATTATATAAAAAGACAATAATTTGCCACTAAAATTTTTTTGCAAGATTTGAGGATATTTGGATCTCTATCTCACTTGCTTGATCAAACATAAAGTATTAAGGCCGTACATTGTTTTTTTTTTAATTTTTTTTTGGTTTTAGGATAAGGCAAAATAAAAAAAAAAATTCCACCATAATTTGTGAGTATTTAAGAGAAAAACTTAAAAAAGATTTATTCTATTTCTTCTTCTTTCTATCTTTTTCTCTCAATTTTTTTTTGGTTCCTCTTTTTTAATGTAATCTCCGTTGAATTCAACTGAACAAACAGGACAAGGAGGAGCAGGAGGAGAGAGAGAGAGAGAGAGCGAGAGGCGGAAAAAAGCTTTTTTTTTTCTTTCCTTTCCTTTTTCATTTTGTAGTTTCCTATTTCTCTCTCTCCCCCTCCCCATTCTTTCTGCTACTTTTTTCATCATTGCTTCTTGAAGAAATCCCCCATTTGGGTTTGAGAGAGGAGAGAGATAGAGAAGAAGAAGAAGAAGAAGGGAGCAAAATTTTGTTATTGGGTTTTGTTGTTCTTTGCTCTCATTCCAATTTTTTTATATTTTGTTGAAATTTTATTTTGGGGGAGATTTATCCGTTCAGCTCCTAGCTTGTGCTAGGGTTTGAGTTTGTTTTAGTAATTCGATAAGGCAGAGGAAGGAGAAAAAAAAAAGGAAAGAACCAGAGATGAATGTAATGCGTCGGCTTAAGAGCATTGCTTCCGGTCGCTCGTCTGTTTCAGATCCTGTAAATTTCTCACCTTCTTTTTCTTAGTTCCTCCTGTTTTTTTTTTTTGGGAGGTTGGGAACTCGTGAAATGATGGTGAAATTTGGGTGTTGTTTGGATTTTGTTAATTTGGGTGTTGTTACTATTTTGGGGCAAAATCAATTGTGGGGCGGTTAGTTATATTTTCTGCATTTGGTGTCTTTGATGTTTGGTTTTTTTTTTTGGTGTGTTCGTTCAAGATGCCCTCTTTTTTGAAGTATATGGTGGATTGTGTTTGATGCATGATAATGATTTACCATTGGTTTATTTCTTTGGTTTGTTAAGTTCAGATCAGGGTCAGGCTTGGTTTAAATCTTTTTGCTCAAAATTATTGCTGTTATGTGGTTCATCCTAAATGGTTCTAGGAGGCAAGCATGCAACCTTTCTTTTTTTCTATGTATCTGATGCATTTTGCTCTTGTTTTCTAGGGAGATTCTGGGATCAAGAGGGTGAAAATTGAGCAAGAGGTGGATTGGAGGGCAGCGGGCGATTCAGAAGCAATGGATCAAAGTACTTCATCCTCAGAAACAAACGTGGCATCTACCTCTGGAGATGCTGCTCCTCGTGGGTCTAACATGTTGGCTAAAACTGGAAAATCAGGATATGATCAACTTCCAAAAGAAATGCACGAAATGAAAATCAGAGATGACAAATCTGATGCTGACAGTATCAAGGTTGGTTTATATGGATTGTTTGCTTTGTGTATTAACAACTTCTGAAATTCTCAAGTTCCTGTTTGCATTGTCTTTAATTGCTGCAAACGTGATGCAGGATATGGAGCCTGCCGTCGTCAGTGGCAATGGAACAGAAACAGGCCAAATAATTGTGACAACTGTAGGTGGTCGAAATGGAGCTGAGAAGCAGACATTGTCTTACATGGCTGAGCGCGTAGTTGGTACTGGATCCTTTGGAGTTGTTTTCCAGGTAATGAAATGAGTCACTGCCTACTAGTAAATGTTGTATAAATTGAAGTCTTGGTTTCATGTACCTGATGTTTTGTCAGTTTATCCTTTATCAGCTGGCCTTATTCTGACCTTTTTCCTTGATTGCAGGCCAAGTGCCTGGAAACAGATGAGTCTGTTGCCATAAAGAAGGTGCTTCAAGATAGGAGATACAAGAACAGAGAACTTCAAGTAATGCGTTTACTTGACCATCCTAATGTAGTCCACATGAAGCACTGCTTTTATTCTACCACTGAAAAGAATGAAGTGTACCTGAATCTTGTACTGGAGTATGTGTCTGAGACTGTCTACAGAGTTTCCAGGCACTATAGCAGAATGAATCACCACATGCCTACAATCTATGTTCAGCTTTATACATATCAGGTGAAGTTAACTGTTATTCATTGTCTGTTTAATTCGGATATAAGTACTACAAATTGGTCACCCTCTCTGGGAAGCTAAATTTGTGACTGTTTCTTGTATTTTGTAGATATGCCGTGCACTCAATTACTTGCACAACGTAATTGGTGTTTGTCATCGTGATATTAAACCCCAAAATTTATTGGTGAGATACTGTTTCCTGATATCTTTAAGTGTTATCTGCGTATAATTTCTTAAACTGGTTTGTCCTGTTTGAAAAAGTTATTTTCAACTACAGCATATTGTTGGTAGTTTGTTGTGTATGTTTCATGTACACAGTTTAGATGCCTCTTCTGATGAATAAGGCATTTCAATTCCTGGTGCAGGTCAATCCCCATACTCATCAGCTGAAGGTTTGTGATTTTGGAAGCGCTAAGATGTTGGTATGTTCCGTTCCTGCTGAATTTGGTGTTTTTTTAATCAAGTTGGACAGTTAATGTAAATGATAATCATGAATGCTGTTTTGCAAGCATCGATTAGCTTAAGCTTGGATTGAAAAATTAGTTGAGACAACCCCCTCATTCTAAATCTATTGTTGAAATTATCCTTTTGTAGGTACCGGGTGAACCGAATATATCGTACATCTGCTCTCGGTATTATAGAGCTCCAGAATTGATATTTGGAGCTACAGAGTATACTACTGCTATCGACATGTGGTCGGTCGGTTGTGTAATGGCTGAGCTACTTCTAGGACAGGTGTGTTTAGAATACTTTCAGTTTGTTGGAAGTGAATCTTTTTTTTTTTTTTTTTTTTGAAATAGGAAGTCAGTCATTAATGCTCTAATATAGTATGTCAATTCCGTAACCATATACATGAGAATTTTAAATCTGAACCAAACGATTTTTACTTGTTTGCAGCCTCTGTTTCCTGGGGAAAGTGGCGTTGATCAACTTGTGGAAATCATTAAGGTATAGAAGATGATGGGATGTATTATTCCCTAAGATCATGCTTGCTTCTTTTGAAACTGATTTTGAACTGTATTTTTGTTCTGTGCTTGTCAGATACTTGGAACGCCAACTAGGGAGGAAATTAAGTGCATGAATCCCAACTACAGTGAGTTCAAGTTCCCTCAGATTAAAGCCCATCCATGGTACAAGGTTGGTTGAAAGTCGCAATAATGACCCATCGCTCCCCTTCTTTTTTATTCATTAGCATTCTAATTCCTTAGTTGTACCCGTTTCTTACTCTTAGTTGTTTTACCTGAAAATCTATTGAAGAATAATAGAATATGAGGCATTAACAAAAATGTGAAACTGTTTTTTATAGGTTTTTAATAAAAGAATGCCTACAGAAGCGGTGGATCTAGTATCAAGGCTGCTCCAGTATTCTCCGTCTCTTCGTTGCACTGCTGTAAGTACTTGAGATATGTTCTACCACCAAGATGTAATAAAAGCTTTTTGTAATTACGGAACTTCTTATTGTGGCTGTTTGAGCTTTTAGGATCGGCACATTTGTATGATGCTCTCACTTTAGATTCCATAGGAACTCTTCTTAGAATTTCAGTTGAGCAAGTTGCATTCTTTCCTCTTCTTTTACAGTTGGAGGCATGCGCACACCCTTTCTTTGATAGTTTGCGGGAGCCAAATGCGTGCTTACCTAATGGGCGAGCCTTCCCACCATTGTTTGACTTTACGCCTCAAGGTAAATACAATGTTTTACGTGTTATGTACTTATGTTACTCCTTACCTATTGTCGTGGCGGGATTTAAGTTCTGATGATCTTAAAACACATGTAGAGCTCTCTGGTGCGCCAACTGAACTACGAGATCGTCTCATTCCAGCTCACACAAGGAAATAAGTTACCAAATGCACGAGGATTGCTGTCTTTGCTTAAGTAGAGGGGTTTTTTTTGTAAATGGGATTTTGGATGCATTATCGCCCACTTAAGGGTTGGTTTCTTGCTTAAGTAGAAAGAGGCACGCTGTCTGCTGCGAATCCTGCCATTTGTGGTTTGTTTACGACGAAGGAAGAACAACCTAATCTTTGGTTTTTTTTTTTTTTTTTTTCTCATTATTAGGAGGCTGCTGACCAAGTTCTGTGTAGTTTTAAAAAAGCCCATTGCCGTCTTTGTTTGAAACCTTAGCTGGAATAGATGGATGAGAAGAGGTGTCACCTATTCGTTTAATCAATCATATATATGTTGTAGAAAAACGTCTGGTTCGTCTGCATTCATGGATTTGGTGGATGCCCACGAACTGGAATCTCTTTTTGATTTTAGAATGCGGTTTTATATATGCGTAAAATTTGTTATGTCCACCCATATTGCCCTTCCTCTTCCCCTTTTCCTTTCTCATCCGCTCATGCATTCTGAATTACGTATTCAATATGGTTTGCATTACGAAAACTGATACTATTTCAAAGTCACTGGTTAAGTGGATCTCTATGAAAGTTAATGGGCTTCAAACTCCACGACACTGACTTCTTCAATCAAGTTTAAACGGAAGTCACACAACATGAGCACCAACATTGCTTAAAGTCGAAGGCAGGATTGATTTGAATTAACGTCATGTTATTAATGTTCTTGGATGAACAAGAATCAATTCACGTTTCATCTCGCACCATATGGCAATAAATTCCAGAAAGATACTTAGATAAAAAAACATGAGATAGCTTTCTGGGCTTTGCTGGTCGCATTTTGCTTGCCTTGACCCGTGACCAGAATGACAAGTAGCGGCACGACCTGGGTTATTTATAGGAGTAACTTCAATCTGTCAGTCAAATCCATCCACCGATGCTCTTGAATCTGAAAAATTATACTGTCCTTTTCGAGTTTTGAATAATTAAAGTCCCATTGGGGTTGCCACTTACTACTTACAAGTCGTCTACGGTCTCTTGACCGTTTGCAAAATATAGTCCATATTATCTTTGTTTTAAAAAAAAAGTCTATATCGAATTTTTAAATTTATATTATTTTAATATAAATTTCTAAACTTAATATAAACAATTTTTTAGTATAGAAAGAGTAATAATTTTTTTCAAGTAAGATGATTAGGTGAATGATGGTTGAACATGGATAAACACAATAATTAATTCAATTTTCTAGTATAAATAGAAAAGAGTGATATGATGGCGGGGTTTGTGTCATTTTTTATTTGCCTGACAGTACTCTCTCCTGTTTTTATTATAAAATATTTTGATTTATTTTAGGTTTATCTTAAATTTCACTTAGGATGTCTTTTTAATTGAAATAAACATTTTAAAAATATTTTCTTATAATTATGAGAACACGATGAATGTGTAAAAATATTTTTAGTGTTTTTGCTATTTAAAAACGTATCCTAAATAAAATCTAAGACAAAATCAAAATATCTTATAATAAGAATCGCAAAGAGTATTAATTATTGATCCATCTCAATGATAATATGTAGTAAGTATTTTATCAGGATACTGGTGCTTAGTCGTGCCACTAGTGGGAACTAGTCCTTCTATCTTTAAATCATTGTCCAATTTAAATGCAATATAAACTAAATAATTTTTTCGGAACGAGAAGGGATACTATCTGATTGTGCTTCTTCTGGTTTGATCAACATAATGAATAATATATGCTTCGCATTACAGTCATATTTAGCCAACTAAGTGATTTGATTATCTAAAAATAATCTCTTTGAAGTTACTTTTAATTTGAGATTACATCAAGAGATAATTAATTTATGTAAGTTAGTACTTTGTTGAATTGCTAACGGTAATGACTAAAGAGAGATTCAATCTCCATTATTATTTATGTGATTGTGAAAGCATTGATAGCTACTTAATGATAGATAGCCAAAGATTTGCTCATCATATATGCTATACGAAGTGAATCATTGTTTAGCTAAATATGCTTCTTTTTTTTTCTTACATTAAAAATATACCTTGTCACGATGTTAGCCTTCATATGTGTGAAATCTACAAATAGTCTAATAGAGGTTTAATTTTCTCATCAAATTATTCATTATTATCTGGATAACAAAGAGTTGTTCTTTTAATATTTTTAGGGAGATTAACAAAGTATTTTGGTTGACAATGAGGATAGTTTAGCTTTGTAGTGAGATGGTAAATGTGTTGTTCTCCTAGGCGTCCATTCATTATGATGTCATGTAATATTAATTATTTATTCCAATAGAGGATTGGATCAATATTTTGAACAAGAAATACTAAGAGTAAAAACTTATAACCACTATAACATCATATAAAATCTACGTGGGGAGGAAGCCTTAAAAAACAATGATTTGATTTAAGAGTGCAAAATGACATCGGGAGACCCTTAAAGTAAAAGGCCACAAATTTTCAATTATTAATCACATAACATAGAATCTTCAAAAATAATAATTTCTCAATTCCATAATTAGTTCATGAACTAGTTTTTTTTTTAATTAATAGGTTTCTTTTTTGGCAAGTTATAATAATTTGAAATTACTCGTTGATAAAAATGCAATATATCTATGTATATATATATGTATATATATTGGTCATAAGATCTTTTAGAACATAAATATTACTCTTTCCGTCTCAAAACTGTTGTTCTGTTTGGAATTTCATTTTTAGTTCAAATTGTATTAAAAGTAAAAATCCAAGTTGGACAATAATTTTGGGACAGGAGGTGAATGTAGTAGTTTCGATATTGATTGATTAGATATATTTTTTAAATTAATCTTCTAAGAGAAATTATAAATATATATATAAATAAACATTGAATTATGGTGTTTGAGAGTTAGACGTTGAATGAAATAGTTAGGGGATTAAAATGAAAATAATTTATTTTTTCGTAATTTGATTCGGGAGAATAGAATTGTCATTGTTCAAATCTTACAAGGGCCTCAATTTTATAATTTGCTTTAGACTAGAGCCATCCGTGAGTTTGATTCTTATAATTGAATGTTGAAGTTTTTATTATGTCACAAATTCGCAAATAATCATTGTAATTTCAAGATTACTATTTCTTCCATAACAATTCATCGTTTACTTTCGTTCCAATTATTGTTTGCCATTGGCTAGGTTTAAAATTTTGACCCATGTGTTTACTTAAATAAATCATACTCTAATTCATACTCGTTTCTCATATTTATATATAAAAAAAATGTTACAAATTTTGATACTAAATAAATCAAATCACATGCACTTAAATAATAATAAGGTTATAAAAATTAAAAAATGAGTATATTTGATTGTATTACACGTTATTGTGCTTTTTGAAAAGTCAACGAACCACAAAGCTGTTCAGGGTTAATGGTTTTAGCGCACGTTGGTTTCTTCTCTTCCAATAAAAAACGCACTTAAATTTCTCGAGTTTTTATTTTCTATAATGATTTACTAATTAATTGTATTTTCAAATGAGTGGCAAAACAGATGCTTTGATCAGAGCTCACTTATACTGTTTTACAATTAAATTATCATTTGTAGATAGTTTAAATTAACGTCATTGTCTCTTCTCCTCCTCTAAGAAAAACCCTCCCTTTCTCCCAAATTACGAATAGAGGATTTTCTATCTTCTCCTTTATGAGATCCAATGAATATACTAGCTTTATGCAATTTTTTATTTGATTGTTTTTTTTTTTTTTGCTTTTTTGAGAAATTTCTTATTTCATTCATTAGGCTTATGTCTTTGTTAAGACACTTATAATTAACTATTTTTACAAAGAAGTGAAAAGAACATGTAAGGTGGTTGTGCTGAGAATATTTTAACCATAGATTACTACGTTCTTTCAACCAAAAGAAGAAAAAAAAAATGACTACTTTCTTATACCAATCATGAATATGTTTATTTTGCAGAGACTCCAAATTTATATTTGAAAATGAATATAAATCAATGATACACTATCATAAGAATAGTCACATTAATTTACATAATCAATACAAAGAAAATATTTATGAAAAACAAATATAAAAACTCTATTAAAAAATTATACATAGAAAATATTTCAAAAATATATATAAAATATTTATATGAAAAATAGTCATAAACTTTTCTTTTTTTTGACATTCTACAGGTAAGCTCCTTTTTTTTTAAAGAAAAAAATGGGAAATTAAAAAAAAAAGAATAAAAATGCTTTCTCCATTACTATATATGCCTATGGACCTATATAATAATTTAGATACTCCCAATTTGGCGTTTAACACGTTTAAGAGAGGACAAACTGCAAAATTGCAAAGGGTTAGAACATTGACAGATTTGTTTGTTTGTTGCTACTACTTTTTGTTTCCTTTTTGGAAATTAAATTATGAAATTATGTGTCTAACTCCGAAAATCAGTAAATAAATAAATACAGTAAATTTTTTCAGCAAAACAAAAAAAAAAACAGTAAATAAAATTAATTTTGTTTAAGAAAGAATAATGTCATTCACCACCAGTCATATAAAAATTAGTTTTGATTCGTCAAACAGTTGAACTCAACACACACCTAAGCAGCAGCCTCAGAAACCCCCAAATTGTCACCGTCCGATCATCAGACCTAACTCTTTCTAGGGCTTTCCGATTTCCCCCCAAAATTCCTCCTCAACCCCTTCTCAATTCCAACATTTATCAATCCAGTCCTATCCATGAACCATCTTCTTTGGTTATAGATAGTTTTTTTTGGAACATAGTAGTAGGTAATTTTTAATTTTATATTCGAATTGCTCGCATAGGATTCGCCGGGAAAGATGTCGACGGCGAGGGCACCAAGTGGCGATGACACGGAGAGGGAAGGAGGAAGCGGAATTGATACGTCTCCGTTGCTCGGGGAGCAGATCTTCCGTAACCGGCCTTATCTGCGTCGGCCACCGAGCCTACGTGGCGCGGCTCGGTTCTTACGCCGGGCGAGCAGCCGGCGGATGATGAGGGAGCCGTCCATGAGGGTTCGTGAAGCTGCTGCAGAGCAAATCGAGGAGCGTCAGAGCGATTGGGCTTACTCTAAGCCTATCGTTGTCCTTGACCTTATTTGGAACGTGGCTTTCGTGGTTGTGTCGATTTCGGTGCTGATTTTGAGCCGGAAAGAGAAGCCGTCTATGCCTTTGAGGCTCTGGGTGGTTGGATATGCTCTCCAGTGTCTGCTGCACATGGTTTGTGTTTGTATGGAGTATAAGAAGAGGTGCCAGCAGCGACATTTGGCTGGGGATTCGAGGTGGAGAGCCAGCGGAAGCCCCGGAGGACGATGGAATAGTGACAATTCCAGCTCAGGTAGTGATGATGGGGAGATGCCGGATTATGGTTCTGATAGGAGGCAGGGAGAGGATGAAACCAGGTAAAGTTTTAGTTTTTTTTTTTAATTGAAAAAAATGATAATTTTGATTTCGAACCGAGTCCTGTCCGACATCTGTAGATAATTGGCCCTTTAGAAAGATTCGGTCTCCAATCAGGTGTTTCCGGAGGAGCTATGTGATTTTCTTCCATTTTATGGAGGGTCTTTTGTAGTGAGAAAGAATATTACTTTCTGAGTTGTGAATATTTTGGTTTGAACAAGTTTAGTTTAAACGTTTGAATTTGATGCAGTGTTGCCAAGCATCTGGAATCTGCTAATACCATGTTCTCTTTTATTTGGTGGATAATTGGATTCTACTGGGTATCTGCTGGAGGCCCAAGCCTGATTAATGATTCGCCTCAACTTTACTGGTCTGCCTTTATCTCCTTTGGTTGTACTTGGCAGGCTTTCCTCATATGCTACTAATTCACCTTTTCTTTTCCATTTCTTTGCAGGCTTTGCATTACATTTTTGGCTTTTGATGTTTTCTTTGTTGTTATTTGTGTTGCTGTGGCATGTGTAATCGGGATTGCAGTTTGCTGCTGCCTACCATGCATCATCGCCATTTTATATGCGGTGGCTGATCAGGTAGTTCAAGAAGGAATTTTTTTTATGAGTTTTTGATTTTATTTAAATTTGAAGGGTATTTGTTGGTTTTGTTGAAGTAGGAAGTAATTTTTTCCCCATGTCTTTAAATTTCCTTCTCTGTGCGCCTTTACTCACGAGTAATTTCACTCTATATCGTTCTCTATTTGCTAAAAGATACCTGGTTTCTGTGCTAAAAAGAGTTTCATGTTTAATATTCAGAATCTCTTGCAATGACTAACAATTTGAATCCAATGAAATCTACTTCACATGACTATGATTGACACGTTTATGAACATAGGATTCTATGCTCTGACAATTTGCCATTTGACATAGCTTGTGCATCAGAATTTAAAGGCTCCATTCTTTGATTGCTTTCACTGACTACCATTGTCGAAATCTTTGGAAAATGATGCTCTGTTTTCTTATTTTTACACCCTTTGAAAATGCTGTTTTATTCCCTGGCTGCCCATGTAGCAATATTTTAAACACAGAGCAAAAAATTATGCACAATCAATTACAGAACTTATATGCACAATAATTATGTTGAGTGGCATGGTAATTTTCAAGCTCTATGCTGATTTTTAGGAGCTTAACCAAACATTTTATATGAATGTTATATTATTGGAAGAATAATGTATTTGAATTTAGGAGTAAAGCAGTGCTGAGTATATATTATTAAGGATTATGTCTTTTTGAAAAAAGCAGCCTTGGGTTTTGGTTTACATTCCACTATGTTGCGATCCTCTTCTTTCGAAGTTCTTAACTCTCTATCATATAAAGCAGGAAGGTGCAACCAAGGAAGACATTGAAAGGCTGCCAAAATATAAGTTCCGAAGATTCGGGGATTCTGAGAAACAAAATGGCGAGATTCAAGAATCATTTGGAGGGATCATGACTGAATGTGATACTGATTCCCCTGTTGAGCATGTTCTTCCACTGGAGGATGCTGTACGTTTTCTATTTCACCACTGCCTTCTTGCTCTTCAGTTTAAGTGATTGCCCTGTACATATTGCATGGCAGTATGACTTCTTTTTGTTACTAAGTTCCGGATTGGTAAATCATACGATAAAAACAGGAATGAGTTGGAGATCAATCTTTTCAGCATGTATTATTATTATTATGAGATAGGTATTGCTTGGTTTGGTTCTATGTGGGGGGTTGGTGAGTGTGATTTGTTGGTGACGAGAGAGAGAGAGAGAGAAAAAAATGTTGGCTTCCAGCTTTCTAGGTCAGTTTTAATGGATAAACTTTAGCATGTAGCAGAGGAAGTTGGAAAACATTTTTATGATTGTCCCAACCACCGCCGCCACCTAGCCTTTATCCCTCTATGTGACGTTAGCTTCATGCATCACAAGTCACCACCGTGCTCCACCAACTGGTTTATGACTATTCTGTATGTGAAAATGCTAACTTCTTTGCTCACGCCGAATTGCAGGAATGTTGCATTTGCCTTTGTACATACGATGATGGAGCTGAACTTCGTGAGCTCCCATGTCGTCATCATTTCCATAGTGCATGCATAGACAAATGGCTTTACATCAACGCGACCTGTCCGCTATGCAAACTTAACATACTGAAGGTTGGCAACCTAAGTGGCAGTGAAGAAGTATAAGCAAGTTGTGAGTGAACATTGACACGAATGCCCGCTTCGTGGTGTGGCAGAACTCCATAGTACACACACTGTATGTTGTATTGTGCTTGCGTAATTATGTATATGGATCACCATTTACGTTGGTGGGCTGACCAAATTGTGATGGCGGCTGCTGTTATGCAGATGTAATATGTAGTTATGGGGAAGTTGCTTTTCATATTTCACTAACTCGACCATCTTTGCATACCTTTTCGTCTAGTAGCCATTACGGTAAACTCGACGTTGACTGATATTTGACTCGGTATCAATCATTGTCGATGATATAAAGGGGGCTTTTTAGTTTTCAACACTTCTGATTTTGTTACTTATCGACAAATAAAGCCTCAACGGCTCAACTACTTATTTGTTGATCTACGACGAACATTGGAAGTTTCCAACGGGGTTGAGTACGCGATACATAACAAAGTTAGCGACACTTGACAACGCCTGCTTGGGACTTGCTGAACGAACTCTTTTTTCTCGTATGTTATATTAGGATCTTCGTCACCCATATTCCAAGTTGATACCGGAAGTTTTCTTCGCAAATCCCTGAGAAAGCCTCCGGCAACATCCTCTAGAATATTTTTGCATGGAAGGAAACAGTGTTTTGGCTGCAGCATTTCATAAGTCATTCGTAATTGAAGTCTTCGGTTTACGATTTTAATGTATCATAATCAATCCTAGACTACATTTAACTACTTCAGTGAAATTTCTGACACTACATAAAGAAAAGTACTGGTGTTAAGCAGAAAAACACAACACTGGGGAAAAAAAAAATCATAAAAACATGGTTGTTATTAGGCAATGGAAAGCTCAGACTGAGAAGCAACTATTTAGAATAAGGGCTTCATTTGCTCCGCCCACATGGATAGGCTACAAATAACAACAAATTGATCTAAGTCCTTGCACAGATTGTCTGCTAAACGATTTGAGAGTTGCTGTCTTCCTTTCTCTGGATTGAAAACTACTCTGGCTTTGAATCTAACCCAAAAACTAATAAATAAATTTCTCACGCTTTGTATTTCACTGTCTATGCATACATTAATCTCTTGTGGTAAGATCCGAAAGTAATTCGGATAATGGCGAGAGATTTCCAGCAAGGACATAAGAGGAAGATTTCAGAACACATATATATACTGCAATGAACATTTTACCTTTATCAGGCAAAACAATAATAATAATAAAAAAACTACAATCAAAATACGTCAAGTAAGCTCTTTTTTTATTTTTTTTTATTTTTGCTTAAATTCACCCAATAGACCTCATTTAAATGTGGGTAAAACCCCTCTTACAATTTCTGGTGGGAATCGAACTCTGGTCTATTATCAGGAAGGACAGCAACCTAACCACTATAAGTCAAGTAAGCTCTTCATAGGTTCAACCGCAAAGAGTTGAGGTGAATTTGTGATGGTTCGATTAGGGTGAAATTTTTGTTATTTATAGTGGATTGGAAGATATGATTTACATTTTTATTTTTTTAAAAAAAGAGAAAAAGATATGATTTACTAGTTTGAGTTATAAATTTCCCAATATGGCTTGTTTGAATGAAAGAATTTTTAAATAAAAATGTTTTAGCTCTTTTAGCACCCAGAAAATGTATAAAAATGTACTGATTGTTTAATACCATATGTCGATTCCGCGATGAATGAAACTTCTACCCGTGATCGGCTACTTATGGCTTCATATCATTCAATTATGTAATAAATACATGGAATCGAATACAGGGGAGAGTTACGTGAGAATTCTTTTTCCATTATGTGAGGATAAAACATGATTATAGTTATCTGCTCGCAGTTACAAGTCACAATCCTCATGTCTTTATTATAAATAAAATGACCGCATTCGAAGTTGACCGGTGGATTAGAACGCGGCGAACTATTGTCACAGGCCGGTAGAAGATCTGGAATATGTACGGCAATAGCAGCACTAGGGCCTGCTATCTTCATGTCCCTTAGTGCAGGTGATACGACGACGATCCCCATCAGTTTTCGCGATATTCCGGCCAATGACACATAGTTTTTGTCATTATTTTCTGTAATTCAGTTACAAGTAGAAAAAACAAAACTATTTTGAATATATACGAGAATGTATATAGTGACGCACCTATTGCAAGTACGAGTAAAAGCACCGCAGGGACAGATCTCATTGGTGCCACCATTGTTGCTGTCTTAACAAGAGATTGGATGGTTTTGCTTTATCAAAATTTCCTGCTGAATTTATACGGGAAGAAATAGAATTTCCTCAATGTTATTCCTCAAAGGATTGTAAACTGCAACTTGTAATCTAATTTTTTAAATATCTACTAGTAGAAGTAAATATTAATGGCTAAAACCAGATGTTGATGAGACAGTTTTGTGAACTGACGAAAGTTAGTAAATAGAATGTCTTTAAATTGCATAACTTAACATATATTGTATTATTAGAATGACCTATAATAGCCTAGTTACTAATTAATGTACATGTATCTTTAAAAAAACAAAAACTATTGTTTGCCTGTGAAACTTGGTTAGGGTCTTATGGACATTCTTGTCGGTGGAATGTATGGTCTTTTGCGGCTATACTAGATTTTGAGGAAAAATTCACATGCCTAGGTGGCGGAGCCAAGATTTTGGACTAAGGGATGGTCAATAAAAATAGTGTGCTATCCCTTTTCGATAAAGAAAAAAAAGAAAAAGATAGTGTGCTAAATACTTGAAAAAAAAATTAAGTACTTAAAAATATACCCCTCAATCGTAGTAAAAAAAAATTTTATATTGAGTTTTGAGATTCGTACTAAAATTACTACAAATTTTAAAATTTAATGTGGATTATTTTCTTAGGACAAAGGGAGTACTAAAGTACACTTTTATCTTCTCATAAAAAAAATTATTTAAAACCACTGCATTAATATACAAATGTTTTGCAACTGTAAGTCATATATGGTTCAAATTTATCTTAAGATATAATTAATATGTCACAATTTTACAATAAAAAAAGTTGTAAATTTGTTAAGTTTTTAAGATAAGAAAAAACAAAAACTATATTTATTCTAATTTGGATAGTAGAAAATTTCAGCAGCTGAGGAAGGAGGTTTGATGAAAGATTCAGGGAATTAAAACCATTTTGTCTTCTAGAATTCAATATTTTTTTTTTATCAGAATAGGAAAAATTTAGACATTAATTATTTCACTAAACTTGGAATTCAGTTGTAAATATATGTAATAAACTGCTAGTAGGGATGTATATGGTTGACCTTATTAATGCATATTTTACAATCTACAAAACAAAAAAATTATCCCTAAAAAAAAATCAATCTATTTAACTTGAATTATTTTTTTATAGGGAAAAAAGTGAACTACTCTTATACCTGTGTGTGTATGTGTGTGTATCAACGAGTAACCCCAATTTATTAGTTAGTTAAAAATGAAATAGAAGACCGTGTTTAAAAACTAGCCCAATTGAAGAATTTCTGTACAAATAAAGTACTCCCCTGGCTCCGTCCCATAATTATTATCCAATTTGGATTTTCATTTCTAGTACAAATTGTACTAAAAGTGAAATCTCAAAGTGGACAAAAATTTTGGGACAGAGGGAATACTATAGATTAAGGACAATCTTGTGCATTCGACAAAAGGTAAAGAAATATGACCCCCTCGGTCCAAGAATTATTGTTCAGTTTGGATTTTTTACTTTTAGTTTATTTTGTATTATAAATTAAAATCTAAATTATAGTCACTGTTGCTGACGGAGGATACCCTGCAAATATGCAAAAAAAAATAAAAATTAAAATCTAAATTGAACAATAATTTTGGAAGTGAGAGAATATTATCTACGAAGATTTATTTCACACATAGATATCGGAAAAGCTGATTGTTCCAGCATCAACAAACCTCGAAATGGTGGAGGTCAGGAGGAAACTCTATGAAATTGTCAAAATGCATAAAGACCATTGGAAGGTTGCGTTAATCATCTTCTATCACAAACGCTTTAGACTTTTGTCCATCTCCATTACGGATTGAGTTTCATGGATCATGGGAAGGTTTTTTTTTTTTTTTTTGGAAGATTCAACACTGTTTTATTGTCTATTTGAATGGTAACTTCGAAAAGGTAATTTTTACCTCAGGACTTTAAACCATATAAGATTCCTTCCACTTTGGCTGTCAGAGTAAAACTAACTCTGATGCTTTTGCTTTCTGCCAAACTGTTATAAGCAAATAGGGACATTTCCCTCCAAGTCTCCAAAAGAAAATGTGTATAGAATTTTCTTGTCTATAACAAAATTAATGTAGCTTTAGTTTTGAGACATGTCGAGGGCCAATCCTATTACTCCTAAACCAGAAGAAGATCTCCTTTCAAGAACTTTAGGGATAAACACAATTTAAGTATCACAATTCTACCTATTAATACGCCTTTCATCCTAAAAAATAGTCCAGTTAACCTTAGTTGTCATTTGATACTTTCATTCATATGGCATATCTCGGAGGCAAGTGATAGATATAAATTTAATTTTTGAAAATTTGACGAAAATGAAATTTGACTTTTAGAGTATATATGTTACAATTATAGTTGTTAGTATCGTACAATACGCGATACGTATCGCACGGTACGATACAAAAATAAAGAATTTCGATACATATCGCATGGGTATATCGTAATTGATAAAGTATCGTACGATTCTCTTCTGTATCGACCGATCCGATACATACTTTACGATACGAACAGTACACACGATACACTGTTCTATTGTAAAATTCTTTCTATTTAATTCTATTTTTTTCCAATTGACATTTCATTGGATGGTTTTATTTGCAAACTACTAATGCTATAACTGCCTCTCTTTGATGAACAAAATCAAAAAAAGAAATTCTTAATCATCATATCAGAATAAATATCGTGATTTTTCCTTAAAAAATTTGTAAATGAAATATAAAAAGTACAAAAGGTCATGACTTTTCAACTGATTTAAAACAAATTAAAATAGCATCATTATATGAAAAGAAAAATGGAATTATGATGCTTTTACTATTACTTTTCTTTCTTTCTGTAATAGACATGTCTATCCTATTATCAACATAATTTTGATTTTTTTTTTTTGATTTCAATAGAATTTTTATTAGTAATAATTGGTGGAAAATTTGTTTTTTTTTCTTATTTTTTCAATAGTATTAATCGATGCACATTGATTCAAATGTACTTTCTAAACTGAGGATTTGTCACCATGGGATCATAATAATACATTTATAATAAGAATTTAAAAAATTATAATGGCCTAAATTAACTAAATTTTTAACTCCCCCTAAAAAGAATTGGCAATTTAATAAGAAATATTTATATTTTGTGCAATATACAAATAAAAATATGCTAATTAATTTAATGATTATATATATATATTTATTTTATTATATATTACAATTATAATGTATCTTACAATACGAGACACAATACGATACACGAGTCAAAAAATTGAAATTCGATAGGCGATACGTATCTAGATTCGACAATTATAGTTACAGTGGTGTCATTGTAAAATTTTGATAATAGAGATAAGATTTTGACTCAAATCAATTTCACAATACTGCATCGAGTTTTTCCCTAGTTAAACTACTTGTTTTGGACTGGCGATATTGGCTAAGTTACTCTTAGTAATCAAGTCTCTAATTTCCTCAATATCATTATTTGTTCGTTCAGCGTCTCTGTTTATCTGCCTCCTCCAATTAGTCTATTCAACATAGAGGATTCTTTCTCTAATTAGCCTATTCAACATCCTTTTCAAAAAAGTCTATTCAACATAGAGGATTTATCTCTTTTTCCATTTTCTTTACTTCACTTTATCAGTCAAATTTTATCAAAATTTGGTAGATCTGTGTTTTGCTTCAAGTTCAATCAGTCTCCTAATTGTCGAACTAAATACTATTCTCCCAATCCCAAAAAAAAATACACATTGATTTTTTAGATTTGTTTTGTTTTTAATACATATATTTCAAAACTTAATATTGATTATTTTTTTGAGACGGAAGGAGAGTACAAGTTTATGGATCTGGGTACCTTTTCTTATTTATCAAATCAATTTTCAGTTTGATTTATTACTTTTGTGGATTTTTAATGAATGATGATCGGGGTCCTCATTGTTCTCGGATTGCATGCACGTTTATTTGTCACAGGTATCACCAGCTTATAAACATGTCTTTTGGTTTGTATATGTATTAGCATGTATTCTCAAGCTACCTACGGGTCTAGCCTAATTGCTTTGATCAGTTGGAGGAGAAATAAGTTGTCAATTTGCTTTGAATAAGAGAGAGCTCTTCAAGCTATTTGTCACTGAGAATCACCTTTGTGTGATTTGAGCTATTAACCAGGTGAATTAGTATAAATAATTACCGAGTTGAAGATGACTTATGATTATATTGTCAATCTTCTTCGATAGTACTCCTTCTGGTCCTTATAAAATATTTTGATTTCGTCTTAAATTTTACTTAAAATGTCTTTTGAATTAGAAAAAAAAAACCTCAAAAATATATTTTTACATACGTTGTGTTTTATCAATTATTATAAAAAATATTTTTAAGGTTTTTATTTGAATTAAAAAGACTACATATGTGAAACTAAAACAAAATCAAAATACTTTATAATAAATACCAGAGGGAGTAGTTTAGAACATTTCTCCAATTCCGAATCATATACATACTATATGTGTCTGAAATTCTTAATAATTTGGAGGAAAAAAATAAATCCCAAACCAAAAACTGATGATTATTGAGGATTTTAACAAAATCCCAAACAAAAAGCAAAGTTAGATAAGAACTGCGGTCTACGATGCATATAGGGATTGTTACAAATCCCAAATAAAACGGAAAGAATAATAAGTATGTGCAAATTCATACAAAGTATATCAATAACTCATGTACAATTTACCACCAAATCAATCCCAATTATCCCAGACAATTAAACAGTGGAAATTTCCTTTCACCCCTCCGTCAGAAAATCCTAACCAAACTTATCTACCAAACGGGAATGCCGGTAACCGTTCCTCCACTGGAAACCTTATCGGCAACGGGAACTCCGGCCCACGGTTGCGTAGACGAACAACTAGCACCGCCGGCGTTAAAACCAACCTTCGCCGCCGGCGAACCCTTGACGACCCTGACGGAAAGATTGATGATCCCATTCCTCTCCCCATTGTAATCCCACAACCTGTAACTCAAAAAGTGCAAATAGTTCTCCGGGACGAGCCCACCAAGGAAATCCGTCACCGGAATCTTGGCGGACCCGATCAGCCTGTCGCCGCCAGCGCCGCCCCTGCACCGGACCTCCGCTGTCAAGTAACGTGAATGCATGGGCATGTCGACCGAGAATTTCTCATCCCACGAGGGATAACTCCCGCCGTCCTTATCGACCGTCGTCGCCGCCTCGATTTTCTGGGCTTCCGATTTGATGACCACGAAAGCATTCTTCTTCAAGGGCTGTCTCCGGTTCACGGAGAGATCTTCGGCTGAGATGACCCTGACTTCTAGCACCCTAGAATCGGAATTCTTCATGACGGCCGTACCCCCAATTGATTCAGATTAGATTAGATTAGATTAATTACTGTGTGAGTGCGTGTTTATTTTCGGTAGATTAATTATGTGGGACAAAACAAATGGGATTTATTTGGGGGTGTTTAATTTATATAAGGGTGTAAAAAGGAAGATGGGAAGAAGAGAGAGAGAAAGAGAGAAGCAGTTTCAGAATTGGATTCGTAGAAAGTCTGACGAAGTAACCACGATGCCCTGTCTACGCGCGGCTGAAATACAAGTCAATTTTTATTTTACTCATGTTTATTAATATTTGAACTGGAATTGGACAAAAAGTTTGTGTCCAATTCTTTTTTTTTTTTATTTTGTCAAAAAAATTAATATAAATTATCCTAAATAAACTACTGAATTTTAATTATTATTATTTACAATTCTTTTACTATCTTCTTACTTTTTTTTTTTACAAAAAGTTCTAACGAGGAATTTAACGATTTACTTAATAAATTTTTCTTTAATTTATATACAAAAACGAAAACAATTCAGATTGCTATCCATCAGTTCCTTTACTATCTTACTACAATTTCTAAATGAGAAATTGTCTAACTATATTTATTCAAAGTTGTAAAACAAACAAAAACGAAATCGCTATCAGTCCAATCCAATCCTAGTGGTACAACATTAGTAATTGCGTGGGGCCTGGTCAGATACTAAGCAATTGCGGAGAAAATGGGAATGAAGATGCCATGCATGCATGGGTCTCTGGAGTCTCGACCATTTTTACCTTGAAATTTCTGAGTCTTATATGATGACTATTATATATATTTATTAAGCCACCAACTGAAATCAACTAACACCCATTTTGACGGTTTACCTTTTATTCATTTTTTAATATATATATATATATATATAATTGAAAACACACAGACTTTTATGTTTGTTTTTGTACGATGTTTAATGTAAATCTTCCTTTTTCATTTTTGGGTAACAAAGTTTGATGTAAATCTGATGTCATATTGTGTGTTGTAAGCATGCTTTGGAAAGCCCCATTTTTCACCGCTGCTTAGGTTTTTTGATGTATAGTTTATTTATATTGAAAATAAAGGAAGCGTGTAAACAATAACATGACTCGTATGCCTTTATCGTCGATTACCAAACCATTTGAATACGTTATCAATCAATTGTGAGAATAATAGTCCTCAATTATCATTTGTGATCGTCACTACGTACAGAATGAAAAAAGAAAAAGTGTTAATCAATACTGTATAAATTTTCTTAATTGTTGACTTTACCATAACAAATTGTTTTGGGAGGATATAAAATGACTGGTCCGTAATGTGGCAAGCGAGCTAGTTGCTAATTAAACATGTAGCAAATTAAGAATTAAACCCGTGATGATGCTTTGTTGCTGGATGCCCATTTTCTTAACTAAAATAGTACCAATTAAGTTCGATGGTGATCATGGTGATTTAAAGATTCTATTGTCGAATTGTATCCTGTTTATTAGTATATGTCATCATCAATCATTGACATTGTCTCTCATAATGTATTAATTTCTTCAAACAACCAAGCGTTACAACGGATGAAGGTCCCAAGTCCCAACAAATTAAGGAACAAATTCCCTAACGGAAACTTCCTTAACTACTAGGAGCGCTGTTGACTTTTCTTCTTGAAGCCTATTCACGTTTTTTAGGTGCAAATATATATATCAAAATGAAGCATATACCGACGCTAGCCGGCGGTGCAGGCATGGCCGATCATCGGCCAGCTGCACCTCTTAGGAGGTTTACATGCACCGCAGGTGAGCTTGGGGAACTTGACCGATAATCATGGCCCATATTATTCACCATCAAACGCGGGCAGTAAATGGGAATTAGCTAAGGAATGTTTTACAGCCCACGACTTGCTGTTATCGACCTCACGATCTACCATTTCGCCACGGATTCTCTCCTTAAAAGAGAGCTTCATTTACACCGTTACACGTTTTGGAGACGAGACTTCTTCGTCGTCGTCAAGACAGCCAACTGTTTTTTATATCAAACGGTTGTTTGGCGGTGCTCAACAGTGATGGATCTAGAACTTTTTTATTACGGGGTCGAAAATAAGATTATTCAATTGTCACTGGAGAGTCAAACTGAAAAAATTTCAATTAACAGACACCCTGCAAAGGAAAAATCCGGCCAAATTTGACCGTCCGCGGGTCAATCGACTACCCTGACCCCCCTTGGATGCGTCACTGATGTCTACTCAAGGGAAAGAAACGGCAGGCTTTTGATGTAAAAAGGATCATTATTTTGAACTGATTCCATTCGGTGCTGGAAGAAGAAATTGTCCTGAAAACTGTAGAATGTAATTCTCTCTGTTTCAAAATGATTAGATTTTTACTGTAATTTGAACTAAAATTAAAAATCTAAACTAAACGATAATTTATGGACAAAAGGATTAGTACTTTTCATTGGCGATGTTACACCTTAATTATCCTGGGATATCTTGTCCTTGCTTATGACTTGGAAATTCGCGCTGGATTAACGAATCACCTTATTCTTATCCGTCATCTTCCATCAAATCTTTAATTACTTATCTTAGTGATAAGACTTTTTTTGGAGACAATTGCATGTCAGCATTGTAAACGTAAGCAAAGCTGTCACCGCCAGGCTACATATCCTGTTTATTTAGTCTGTAAACAGAAAGAAAGAATACGTCTTATTTCCATACTTCTTCGTTATCTATATAGTTTTGTAAATTGGTTGGTGTTATCGAAAATAATACACAATTGATATAAAGTTTTCGGTTTCCGGTTTAGGAGGTTGAATATGAAATGTCAACAAATATGTCACACAATTTGGCTCTTAATATACATGTACATATAATACCATTAATATATGCTCTAATAAAATTTAAAGGGAGCGAATGAGGAGTTGGTTCAGTAGTAATACCACCCTTGCTTCAAGAGAAGGTCATGAGTTCAATCCTCCACTCCAACAAAAAATGAAGGGTTGACTCTCACCTTGTCTATTGACACCTATCGGAGTTTGTTATGGTTAACCCACTAATGAATCCCTGATTTCGCACATGAGCTTGTCACTCCGGGCATGCCTAGGGTGATTTACCTCCTATCCTGGTTTGCAAGGCTATTGCAGTGGGGCGTGGGTTTACCCATCTCTGCCCTTGATTTCCACTAATGAATCCATGATTTCGCACCTGAGCTTGTCACTCCGGACATGCCTAGGGTGATTTACCTCCTATCCTGGTTTGCAGGGTTATTGCAGTGGGCGTGGGTTTACCCATCTCTGCCCCTGATTTCGCACTTGTCACTCCGGGCATGTCTAAGGTAGTTTACTTCCACCCTCATTTACAGGGCTATTGCAGTGGGCATGGATATTTACCCACTGTGATATCTAAGTTAGTTTACTTCCTACTGTGATTTGTAGGGCTATTGCAGTGGGCGTGGATATTTACCCATCTCTGATAGGGTTTCCGGCGTTATCAAAAAAAAAAAATAATAAAAAAATAAAAAATTTGAAGGGTACGTTTATCTTAATCCGTTCACCAATGTCAATTCGACTTAGATCGAATTCTTTCTTTACAATATTTTATATTCTACTTATTCCTACCTAGAGTTTAAGATTAGAGATTAATAATGAAAAGGACTGAAATTTCTACAGTTTGATAAAATATAGTAAAATTTTTTGGAAGTTTTAACTTAAAGTGACTGAAGAAAGTGCGAAGAAAGTCTAGAACAAGAAAATTAATGATGAATTCGAAAGCAACTGAAATTTCTAAAGTTTGATGATAAAATATAAAAACATTTTGGAAGTTTTTAAATTTAACGTAACTGATGAAAATGCGAAGAAAATCTAGAGCGAGAAAATATACTACTAAAAATAGAGGAGAAACGTCGTCGTCCAGTTCCATTCTATCCTCAAGTTACAAACACTCGTCTCTGGCTAGAGCAAAACCATGGCAGCTTCGTTTCCTCATCTCTCCCCGTTGGGACTCTCAGCTTCCAAACCTCAACCACTTAAACCACCGTCAACGGCCAGCATATTCAGCGTCCCATCCACCGCCGGTCACTCTTCCATTCATACAGAGAAAGCCCATATCAAATGCTCGGCTGGACAGACCGGGTTCTTCACTAAACTTGGGCGTTTAATCAAAGAAAAAGCCAAAAGCGATGTGGAGAAGATCTTCTCCGGATTCTCTAAGACCAGGAGCAATTTGGCCGTTGTTGATGAACTCTTGCTTTACTGGAATCTCTCTGATACTGACCGTGTTCTTGATGAGCTTGAAGAGGTAACGAGCTGTTTTAGTTAAACTTCATTTGCTTGCAAAATTTTGCCCAAACTTTGTACCTTTTCCTCCTCCATCGGTTAAAAAGAAAAAAAGCTGTAAGTTTGTTTCATTTTAAATTGAATTGATACTTTGCTCAAATGGGCTTATTTAATTTTCTGGTTTCATTTGTTGTATCTCTGTAATCATAATGCGTTTGAGCCTTTTTACTATTCAAAATGTTGTGGAGTCATTTATGGGATTTTGCGCTGTGCAGGCACTATTGGTGGCAGATTTTGGCCCCAGAATTACAATAAAGATTGTTGAGAGTCTGCGTGAGGATATCTATGGAGGGAAGCTCAAATCAGGCAGCGAAATAAAAGTAAGTTTTTGTTATCTTCAGGGAATGATTTTCTTTAAATTTAATTTCAAGACGATGAGTTCACTCTGAATGTGGCATTTGGGGAGCGAATTGGTTTGATTTGATTATTGGAGTTCTAGATGTCATACTCGAGTTCAAATAGTGTTAGATTATTTTTCATAATGAAATGCATCTGCTGTCTGTTTGTTTGTAGGCTGCTTTAAAGAGGAGTATCTTGGAGTTGTTAACCAGTAAAGGACTGAAAACAGAGTTGCAACTTGGATTTAGGTTCATGTTAAATTAAATGTTTTACTCACTTTTCGTTCATGTTTATTTGAATCGTTACGCTTTTGCTTCAGTTGATCTTTGCTGATAAATGCTTCAATTCCTAGGAAACCGGCTGTGATAATGATAGTTGGTGTCAATGGGGGTGGGAAGACGACATCCCTTGGTAAGACTCTTGCACTATGAGAAAAATAATTAAATAGTTGAATGTTTAGGCTAAATGGTGGGAAACTAGAGTATAAGGCTTTTCCAACTGTGTTTATCACGGCTATTTCTATATCTTGAGTAATTTATTTACAGTTTTGTTTGTAAAGTTTATGTGTAGCTTTTATTTTTTTAATAAACTTGTTGTCTATTTACAGAATGGGAATAACTGGTGCATTTAAATGCAGGGAAGCTGGCCAATAGACTGAAGAAAGAAGGTGCAAAGGTACATAGTTTTCTTGTTTTTGTAGCTGCAGAACAATGAAACTGCACATAATTGGTATAAGATTCACGAGTTTTTAGGCTGAATTGATTCAAAGGCATTAAATTTACACTTACAGTTTTACTCTTAAACATTGGCTTTTGAATGCAAGAAGATATTCTGAAGGTTTGATAACTTTCTAAATCTTTCTGATACATTTGTCTGTGGGACGTTGCTTGACATGGGCTATTTTGGTTGCCAATATCAACTTCCTAGTGACTTTCCTTCTAAAGTCAAAGTTATTAGAGTTTGTGTTTTTCCAAGTATCTCTATTATTCAGTTATGCAAACTTCTATTCTTACCTGTATCAGGGGGCAGTCTTGTTAACATTTTTATCATTTACTCGTGTGCTTAAATATCTGCCAGATATTACTGGGGGCTGGTGATACCTTTAGAGCAGCTGCTAGCGATCAATTGGAGGTCTGGGCTGAAAGGACAGGCTGTGAGATTGTAATGGCTGAAAAAGAGCATGCCAAGGCATCTACAGGTGGATAACCTAGTCTGACTGATTTGCTTTGTAAATTATGCTCAGAGTCTTGTAACCAATCCTGACTACTGAGTGTCAAGTATTTTCTGGTAGTTCTTTCACAGGCCGTGAAGAAAGGGAAGGAAGAAGGTTATGATGTTGTTCTGTGTGACACATCTGGACGTAAGTGTCACACTTGAAACTTTCAATTATTCTAAAATGCCGTGGAATTACCAGTGATAAAAGACAAGTAAATTTGTTGTTTGATGTTTGACTTCTTATACTCAACAGGGCTGCACACTAATTACAGTTTAATGGAAGAATTGGTGGCTTGCAAAAAAGCTTTAAGTAAAATTATTCCAGGGGCACCAAATGTGAGTTTCTCTCTGCTCTATGACATCCATCCAAACCTTGGTTTTTCGCAATTTTGATTTCGCACAAAGTACTTACGTATTTGTTCTCTTTAGGAAGTTTTCATTTTTTCATGATTATATTTGTTATTGGATGCAAATCTTTATGCATTTTATTCATCACCCAATTAAGAATCAGGTTATGACTAATGCTACTATTTACCTGTGAATGTTTGAAGGAAATACTTCAAGTATTGGATGGAACTACTGGTTTGAACATGCTTCCTCAAGCAAGAGAGTTTAACGAGGTGATGTTTTTCTCTTTTTATATTACGTGAAGAAATGTTACATTTAGTTCTCAGTTAACTGAAGCTAACATTGGAGAGAATTTGAGAATGTTGAATGGGAAGCTCTTCTAAGGAATGCTCTACAATAATCACAGACATACTCTGTTTAACTTTAAAATCCAACCTTAGTCGTACTTTAGTTTCTGATACCTGTATGATGTTGTGCTGCAAGTAGTCCTCTGCACCAACAAATGAATTTCGCTTCGCTAGATGATTTGGTTAAGATACTAGAATACTCTATTTTTTTATTAGCTGATCCTATGTCTTTTCATTGCCTTATTAAACATTACATCGCCACCTTTTTATGTTCTGAGGCATGCTTGTAATACTGTTAGCGAATCATCTTTTAGCTTGTGGGTGGTAGGCACTGTAAGATTGCTTATCCTAGTATGTTTTGTGACTGAATGAACTTTGCTGGCAGGTGGTTGGAGTTACTGGTTTAATATTGACAAAACTTGATGGATCAGCAAGAGGTGGCTGTGTGGTATGCTTGTATCCCTCAGTTGAAATTTCTTCAACTTGTTCATTGGCATATTGCTCTCTTTTCTTATTGATAAACATAACCTACAGTAATCTAACTTGCTAATGTACGCCTTGAAGGTTAGTGTGGTCGATGAACTTGGAATTCCTGTAAAGTTTGTAGGAGTTGGTGAGGGGGTTGAGGATCTCCAACCTTTTGATGCAGAGGCATTTGTGGATGCAATATTTCCTTGATGCATGAGGTGCGTGACATTAACACAACTTAACCTAGTCTGTTTAAGATACCAGTAATATGAAAGATTTGAAATTGACAATCTTAATTTCAATTTTTTTAATTTTTTAATTTTTTATTTTTGGTTAAGTCTAATTTCAGTTTTTTAACAAAATGGCAACTTTCCCAACTGTGCTTCTGAGTTCTGACATTACATTTTCATGAATACTTTGAAAGCAAGTCATACTGCCTGCCATGTTTCTATCGGGACAGCTCTCTGAAATTTTGCCATGCACTGCTAAATGTGATGCAAATGGAAACAAGCAATGATGTAGCAGTTATATAATTTGTTGCTAAGTTTGAATGTTGTGGTTAGAGTTATAAATGATATTCTTTTTGTTTACTTTCCTTCTCCGAATGCAGGATTCTTTTACATGCTGAATTTTGTGGAAGTTAAAACAGCAATCAGCTTTCGTATGATACAAATGCAATTTTTATCCAGTCAAAAGCCCAAACAAGTACCAGGATCAACAAGATGGAGACAAATCCCATAATGTGAAAGTCCTTATTGCCAGTAATTCCTTCTTTTGTAAAATGACAGAGCCAAGTCAAAAAAGTAATAATCTTTGTACTGGTATCTGATTCACAGAGATATCATTCTTTTCCCTTGTCTTGGGGTCAAAATAGGCGCATTTGTATTGCTGATCTTGATCATTTGGCTATGTAGAACTGTAAATAGCAGCAGGTAGTGCTTTGATATGTATAAACTTGTTAAACCCCTCCATTGGATGAGTTTCTGCCTAAAGCATAAGCATGAGGATTATGAGTATTTCCCTGGTTAAGGTTTGCAGCCCTTTGTTATTCTGGGGATTGTTAGTTTCCCAGTCCAACTGCTTGATTTGATAGATGATGACCAGTCAACTACCATCACAGATGCTTCAGGCAGCGGTTCGCAGAAAAGATCATTACTTTATTCTCAGTCATATACAACTAAACCAGCCACCACAGACCCAAACGGTTCTTCTAAATTCTTTATAGAAATTCTTGCCAGGCCTCTGACACATTTTTAACACAAAACAGAATGGTGCTCATGAATAGATCAAAAGAAAACTTTTGCTTGCATAGTTGTAGGGAAGAGAGTTAACATATATGCAGGTCAAGACCTATATGTAAAGGGTACAAATATACAATCGAAGAGAGCTTTCTTTGCTCACATTAAGCATATCACGTCATTAAAAAGGCCTTAATATCTTGTATCACTTCCAAAAACAACATGATTTGCCACGCCAATTTACTCATATCCTCCATGATGCGAAAGAAAGCTATAATACACAAGCTACTTTTAAATCTAAATGGACATGGTAAAATGGCAATGTCAAACAAAAGCTTGCTACTTCTTTGAATTAATATCTCGAGTGCAATTTTGCAACATCAATATAGCAAGTGGAACCTGCATGTCTGTACATCTTGACCTCAAAATGTAATCATAGACTTGCAGGTGGTAGGTGATATAAGGTAGCACGAGAAGTGTAAACCAATTTGCCCGATTCCTCTAACTTGAACTCAATAGCAACCACAGTAAGGCTTCTCCCACTTCTTACCACAGATCCATCAACAATCACTTTTGACTGTGAAAGAAGAAATAATCTTATTCAATACACAGACATATTAAACAACACAAGTAAACTCAACTAAAAAGTCTAATGCATCATTCGAATGACAAAAATACAAAAGCAGGAAGGCATCAAGCAAATATGTCGAGGTCCAACTTCTATATCATTTAGGTCTACTTCATGCCTGTGACAATTCAATGCAGAACTTCAAAGCAACTGATTAGAGAACATTTCCTTCATGATTTTTTGAATTTCTTTTATTTGTGTCACAATAGTCTGAAACACAGAATGAAATGAAAAAACTTCTAGCAACCAAGATGAGACTTCCCAGGACATCAAGAATCATTCAAGATCAACCACAAACTAATTTTATAACAGCAGCAAATAATTAGAAGTTTCATGCAACCTCAGAAGGAGCAGCAGAGAGATAAGATGTGCTCAATTCTCCAAGAAAAACATCTTTTTCCTTTCCCACGACAGTCCTAGCACAAGCAGTAGCCATCAGCTCGGATACCGCCGCAACTGCTCCTCCATGCATCCCGCCATAAAGATTCTAAAATCAAGAGAACCAGAGCATCTTGGATTAGTGGAACAGTCCATGGAAAAACACAATAACAGAAGAAATAAACCCACGGTATCCTACAATCTACTGCAACTGATGAAAAGAAAGAAGCTACACTAGCTCTTTTTAACCAATCTAAATGTCAACCAACATAACAGTTGGAGATAGTTTTGTTCAGCAAATTCGTAAGGTTAGTGAAATTGTGATCAGAAATGCACTTTTCCTCCCTTTGTCTTCACTCTTCACGACTCTCAAAAGCTTCAGATGTTTTGAGCAATGTAAATCCAAACCTAAGCTAAATACAACATAATTCGTTGAGAATCCCCAAAAAAATGACATCACAAAGAAACCAATTCATAGCAACCCAAAAACACATTTCTCCTACCGGGCTACCTTAGTTTTATCCATGAACCAAGAATAACAGAATTTGTAAAGAAAATAAATTTAATGCACCCAAGAAATATAGTCCAATTTGTTGAAGTGTTTTAGTTCAACAAAGTGGAGTGTTGTCCATGAAACAGGAGTATCTAATAAAAGAACCAGTAAGATTTTGATGCTTTGTAAGCATTATAAATCAAGAAGTAATCAACTTTCTGGCTATCTAATAACAGAAGCAGTAAAAATTGGTGCTTTTTAAGCATTATAAATCGCCAAGTAATCTACTTTCAGGCCATTTCGACGCAACAAGATCATAAATTTTATAAATTCGAGCTAAAACATTAAGATGGGTTTGAGGTGGTTAGATTGAATTACCAGGATTGGAGGCTTAACAACGAGGAGGCATGAGATTTTGCCCGGTTTGATGGAGCGGACCTTAAGAAAGTGCCGGAAGAAGTCAGAATAAGAGTCAGTGGAGTTCAGATGAGCTGGGATGGCCGAAGAGAATCTGACATCGGCGAAGAACGCACGCACCATTAACAGGGCATCGGAGACGATGTCTTTGGAGACTGTAGGGTGTTCATCTGCATCAGAAGGCAGGTCGTCGTCGCCGGCAAAATTGAACGGCCGTTCGTCTTTGTCCGTTGCTCCCATTTCCTCACAGGTCACAGCCCAGTCGTTTAATTGGGCGAATGAGTTTGTTGCAAAATTGCAATTTTGACTTCTAATATTCTTCCCTACTGCAGAGTAGTTTAAAGAACTCCGAATTATTCTTTGATTAATGATACGTACAGAAAGAATAACAAAGAAAAATGACAAGGAATTGATTATAATAATTTATTTTTAATATTTTTAATTTTTTGTTTAAGCATTTAAAGTTAAGGCATAAGTAGATAATTGACAAATCATTCTTTGTAAGTTTTCTTTGGGTAAATTTTAATTCTTTTTCCTAAAAAAATGCATTAATAAATGAAAAAAATAAACTTATTTTAAAAAAAAATGTATTTACAGTTTTCCTCCAAGAATATTAATTCAGAATGGAGGAAATAATACCTATACATACATACATACATATTAAATCCATGGGTAATAATATCGCCAGTTCAATTTTTAGCCTCCAGAGCAAAATTTAAGATCTTGTATGGATGATAATTTGTTTCACTTTTTGGTTTGAATTTAAGATGTGATTAAAAATATATTTTGAAATAAAATTTAAAAATTTGTTTAGATAGTTTTTTTAATTAAAATAATATTATTTTCTTACCACCACTCGCCAATACTTTCATCGCCGGATTCGAGCCAATTTCCGACAAACTCGCCAAAATTTGGCCGGATTCCGGTCAGTTGGTCTCCGGCCAGTGGTGGTCTGGCCGCGGAGGAGGGCGATTCGACGGCGGAGGTGGGTGGCGGAGGTGATCCGATGGTGGTGGGTAAAAAATATGTTAAAATAATTTTTGAAATAAATTTTAAAAAGTAAGTTAAAATGTTGTTTGAATAGTGTATTGGGTTTTGTGTTTAAGAGGTAAAAGGAAATAAGATGAAAAACAATAACCATACAAGACCTAATTTTTTCTAAAGTTGCCAATAGAAAGTCAAACACTTTCTCTTCCACTTTTTTCCTCAATTTTCCTTTTGTTTCTCCCTGCCGCTCTAAGCAAAACAAGCACCACTACCCCTGCCAATGAAGGGTAGCCAAGTGGTAAGGGCTTTGGCACTCATCCACGATGACGCTGGTTCGAACCTCTATTGCAGCGATTTGTCGCCAAAGAAAGTGCTTTTAAGGATGGACAAGTGGACTGGACATAAACGCTTAGAGTTTTCTCGTAGTAGCATTATCCCCTTCCCCATATACCCCATGTATATAATAGTCTAGGCACTTGTAAGTTAGTTCTTATTAAAAAAAAAACACCACTACCCTGAAAAATTTAACACAAAACTCCAAAGTAATAAAAGCTTACAAATCAAATCAATTAAAAAAAGTCGCGAAAAAAAATTAAAAGACGAAAATTGTTGAGATTTGGGATATTAAGGACCAATCCACTAGTGATTTTAGGGCTTGCATAATCACAATCTTCATTCTTATGGGTCAGTTCTACCCGTTTATCTACATTTCACCAATCCCTTAGACTAACTCAAGTTTCTTCTAGGGTTCCCTCAAGTCATCATTCTTGTCTCCCTCGCAACTCCAGCGCCGCCCAACCATTTTCCACTCTCCGTGGCCGAATTAATAACTTCTACTCGCCGGCAAATACGCCAATTTTGTTACCGCAAAATGCTAATAATTTTATTTAGATTAAAAATATCAACTTCATAACCTTCAAGCAGCAACCCCAAAAGTTTAGGCCAACTAAAAAGATGTGAAACATTTCATTCCCTGATTAATCTCCAATGTACATTGTAGGAAAAATATGCAGACATAGCAACTTCTTGGAGGATTAAAAATCAGTAGCCGACCAAACGAGATATTTGTCAATCGAATCATACCTTCTTCTTTTTTACAAGTCGAAATAGGCTTATTGACAAAGTAGATCGAATTGACAAAGTGGTGATAAATGCTGATGAGAGAGACTACTCATTGTGCAGTAAGCGAAAAAGGAATAAATTAAGCAATAGAGATTAGAGAGAGAGGAAATAAAGAGTTTTGACTTCACAAGGGTTATTTTGGAAAGATTGGTAAATTTTGCTCTGCAAGCTAAAAATTGTGTTGGCAATATCGGTAATTTAAATCTACCTACAGAGAAAGTTAGAAGGTTTTCTATTTGCTATTCAATTTTTTATTTTTTATTTTTAAAAAAAACTTGAAATCAATTCATTATAAACCTTAGAAGGATTATAAATAACATATTTCAGTAGGTTAACCTTTTCTCCTCTGGTGCAAAATCTTTCAACTTTGAACTAATTATTTTGATTTCTGATTTTTTTTTCAACTTATTTTGTGTTGTCTTTTGTTTTTATCCAAATAAATCTCCGATTAAGAATCTATCAAGATTGATTCCTAATTTTATTGAACCAAATCTAGAAGAAAATTGAGATTTTAATTTTATTTTAATTTTTTTGAAATACGCACAACATCTACTCCATCCCATATTGTACATTAATTAAATATTAATATTTTATTTTCTTATAAATATTAAGGGATAAATTCACTTTTTACCCTAAGAATAGGGGTCTCCAAATTATGTACCCTAAGAATTGGTCTCGCCAAATTATGTACTCTATGTTTGAAATTTATTGTTTTGAGTACTTTTTGAATGGCAAAATGGGAAATTAACAAAATTTCGTCTTAAATTACTATGTTTTTGCCTCCAAACTTCTGGAAAAGAGAATTTTTTTTTTAAAGGTAAAATGTAAATATACTGCTCCTTCACCAAAATCACCCCATATTTGCAAACATGTACAAACTCCTACTTAGACTACAAAACTTAGATCTACAGCCCCTTTTACAAGATTCATTTGCACAAAATCAATTAAGCTTTCTGTTACATAAGTGCTAACAAATTCAAGTAGTCTCTCTCCTTTGCTTTCAGCTTCTGAAGCTTGTTCTGTACTTGCCATCGAATCTCCCTCTTGATCTCATGGACAATTACCTCCTCTGTTTGACATTTGCCTTCATGGATCTTTTGGTTCTTGGCTCTCCACACATGGTAATAACCTGCAGCAATGACAACAACCATTACCTTTTTCCTAAATCGTTTTCCCTTCCGAGCATAGTCCAGTTTTTGCCAATTCTTCACTTTCAGCCATTTTTTAGAGAACTGCAACCATTTTCTAAGTTCCTGCAATATATTTTGAGCAAACAGACAGTCTAGAAACAAGTGCTCTACATTTTCTTCACTACCAGAACTACAAAGAGGACAACTTCTATAATCAATCATCATTCCCCATCTGCTGTAACCTTGCCCTAGTAAGAATCCTTCCCTGCCAGATCAGCCAGAGACTAATGCAGTGCTTTGGAACATTCAGCCTGTTCCAAATTACTGAAGTTTCTTTCTATTTAGGCTTTTCCTGTGATACAAACTGAACTCCTGAGGCTATAGAGTACCTACCATCAGGATGAGCCAACCATTTCCCCTGATGAAATCTTTCTTTCAGTTTATCTCAGATACTAATGATTTTCTTCCAGTGCCAGCTCGAATCCTGCACTGCTGCAACCTCCCAGAACCCTCCTTTCTTCAAGTAAACACCATGCATCCATCTAATCCAGATATTATCTTTTCCCTATGAAAATTTCCACACCTATTTATCTACTGCAGCCATATTCCATATCCCTATATTTTTTATACCCAATCCCCCTTTTTCCTTTTCCTGTCACACCTTCTACCATGAAACAAAAGCAAACACCCTCCCTGAATTTTTAGTTCCCCACAGAAAGCCCCGAAACAATCTTTCCACCTTCTCTACAACACTTTTCGGGATTAAGCACACTAACACTCAATACGTATGCATATGCATCAGTACTGTGTTTATTAATTGTACTCTTCCCATATACGATAAGTGTCGAGATGCCCAACTCTTAAGTCGACATGTAATCTTATCCACCAGACTGTGACAATCCGTTTGAGACCACATCCCAGATGATAACGGAAACCCTAAATACTTCAGCGGAAAACTTCCCCTTTCAAACCCCACGCGCTCCTCGATTCTATCTCTTACTTCATTAGACACCCCACTCACATAAATCTGCGACTTTTTCAAATTTGCAACTAAACCTGATGTTGCTCCAAATTCCTCTAATTTCTCCTTTACCGTTCTGACCGTATTCAGTTCAGCTTTGCAGACAATTATTAAATCATCTGCAAAGCATAAATTCACAATCTCTAATGCTTCACATTGTGGATGAAACTCAATGGTTCCTTTCCTTATTTTCTCCTTAAAAAGCCTTGTAAGATATTCCATCACCACTACAAACAGCAAAGGGGATATAGGATCTCCTTGCCGAAGTCCCCGTTTTTCCTTGAAAAGCCCTACCAGATTTCCATTTAGATTTAAGGAGAAGGTACTCATAGGATCTTATGGAGAAGAAAATATTCTGTTTGACAGCTATCAATGCTGACGTCTTAAAACCTCTCTTTTCTCTCCTTGCCGAATACTAGAAAATTTGCCGGCATAACCAGAGGCCGAGATAGAGGTGGTGGAGTGGCGAAGGAACCTATGAAATTGAGCAAAAATGAGAGTGGAACGCAAGTGGTTTCTCAGATTGTTATGGGGATTCAAGGGCTAGATGAAGGGGAAGCTCAGATTCACGGGAATGAGTGCAGGGTACTGGAGAATACTAAAGTCAATTCGGCCTACAACAGCGATACACAAGTAAGTAATTCTAAAGCATCTGAATTGAGTTGTAGATATGTGCAAGGGTTAGGTGTACGAAACGGAGATGAACCGATTGAAAGTAGGAGTGAAAGGGTAGGGGAAAGTGGTGTGAAGTTAGATGAAGGCTAGGCGGAATTTGATTTGGACAAAGTGAAAGCAAAAGGCCCAGAACTGGAATTCATAGAACCAGTTTTGGTGGAGAATGAAAAAGTTGCCTTAATTACAATGAAGGATATAGAAAAGGAGATTGAGCTATGGAAGAACACTGTGGTATGCTATGTCTTAGGAAGTCACTTACCTTTCCAGGTGATGTCACGATTTATCTATCGAATTTGGGGTAAATTGAGAATCGAGAAAATATTGAGAAGGGAAGAGGGATACTTTATTGTATAGTTGAAGAATGAACAGGGGAAACAACAAACGCTGGATTCGGTTTATCACTACTTTAGCAAGCCCCTTTTAGTGAAGGATTGGAGCGTGAAAGATGGGTTTAAGCATGGTGACGTATTCAGTTTACCAGTGTGGGTACAATTACCAGACTTAGAGTTAAAATATTGGAGCTCTAATCAACTGAGTAAATTGTTACGTGTTATAGGGAAGCCTAAGAAGATGGATGATCTGACCTGCAACAGAATGAGGGCTGGGTTTGCTAGGGTTTTGGTAGACATGGAGATCAAGGAGTCTTTGCCTAAAATTGTGAAGTTTGTAGATGAAACAGATAGATTGGAGGAGCAAAAACTTGTTTATGAGTGGAAACCTGTAATATGTGGGCAATGCAAAGGCTATAGGCATGTCCAAAAAGAGTGTAAGGTTCCAGTAAAGCCAGTGTGGAAGCATAAAAAGGATGTGGCCAAGGCGAAAGAAACAGTAAATGAAGGAATAGGGATACAACAACAGGAAGAAGGGGGTTTGATACAAGAAAACACGAAGCCAGTAGATCAAGCTATGAACATAAGCACGAAGATGCATAAGGAAACAGTGACATATATGAGGAAGGTAGTCCAATTAGTACAAGGAGAGGATAGGAAGGAAATGATTAGACCAATTGAGAAGAAGAGAAGTATAGTGCTAGGGGAAAGTAGTGGTAGTGATAAGGGAACCAAAAGGACAGTAATGATTTTACTTTTACCGAAGAATGCTACTACCAGGGAAAGAATGGATACAGGGAGTGAAGGGGGGAACCATTAGAGCAAGATCCTGGTATTATATGAATAACATAATGATGTGGAATATAAGAGGGTTTAACAACCCTCTAAGACACCAAGAAGTAGGTAACATCATTAGACGACATAAAGTGGGATTACTAGGGTTGTTAGAAACAAAGTTTAGTGCTGAAAAATGCACACAGATGATGGCAAGATGGTGGAGGGATTGTGATTAGTTGGATAATTCAGTGCAGAACCAAAATGGTAGAGTTGTGGTGAGGTGGAAAAAGAGGGGAGTACAAGATGGTGGGATTAGAGATAAAGGCACAGTTTATTCATTTTCAGGTTGAAAAGAGCAAATTATACTATATATTTTAATGATTTTACAAAAGTTTATCTTTTAGTCAAAGTTCAACAAATTGCACCTAGATTTTTGGTCAAAAATTTCCCATGGCTTCCAGTGTTTATTATTATTGACGTACATGTTTATTTTATTTCAGCGAGTTTTTCTTTATTATAAGTTTTATTTATATTTTTATTTGTCATTTACATAATTATTTTAAAATTTTTTTGAACAAATCAAAATGTTTTATAACAAGAACATCTTCATTAAATTCATCTCTTCATTAGTTCCTTATAATCATCTCCATTTTGGCCATGGTGTAACGCACTTACAGCAAAAAAAAAGAAACACGCACGTGAAATGGTAACAGATTGCGAAATGTGGATGCATGTTCTTGGATTACGAGTTTTTTCATGTTTGTCTAAATTGGATCACACGCAATTAATCATTCGAAATTAATGATCTCGGGCCAATACGTTACGGAGCATGTCATTAAACACATGGCCGATTTTCTACGACCCGGACCGAAAAGTCAACGAACCGCCCGAATGTTTCTATTCCTATGTCCGTGTCGTCCCAAAAAAACCGGTACAACCTTATTAGACCGGGCTTCAACGCTGTCATTCCTTTATATTCCTTTCCCAGTAAAGAACACAGAAGAGAAAGAAAAAAAAAATCATTAGGCGATTTTGATCTTCTTTTTTTTGGGTTGGTCTCTTTCTGCGAGTTGCTGTCATCCCAAATCTTTTCATTTGATCCAACATCCAACCATGCCGCGAGGGACCCTTGAAGTTCTTCTTGTCAGCGCCAAAGGCCTTGACAACACTGATTTCCTCTGTACGTTCTTTTCTTTTCACTATCTCTGTAGTTGTTGACCCTTGAAATTGAATCCAATTCTGTTTTATCTTGTTTCCTTCTTTGTTTTCTCTGATTTCAGCTTCCAATCTGTTGTGTTTAGGTAGAATTTTGTGGGGATTTTTTTTTTTTTTAGTGATTCAGATGGATAATTGATGATGTGACTTTATGGTATTGGAATGTATGATTTAATCGTTGTTATATCATGGTCGAAAAATGCATAATGGAATCAAGATCTTCCTCTGTTATTGAGTGGAAATTCAGAATTGCGAAGAATTGCATTTTTATCTGTGCTGATGTCTACTCATTATTGTTCATTTCTTATGGGTTATGGAATTTTTTGTGGGAAATGAGGAGATGATCAGTTAGTTATACATGAAAGATATTAGACCACCTTCTGAGATAGATGCATATCTCGGAAGATCTGTCCGTTCTGAGAGTACCTATTGCCTTCTAAATACTCCATGTGAAATCCGAAAGACCTGGTTGATTCCCCTGAAATATAGATCTTTGAATTGGAATTTGTTGTTGATCTGTTTAATGATTGATTTCCCTGAACGGGAAGTTTCTGCATCATCCAAAGATTTGATACAAAAATTAGTGATTGTTCAATAGTGTGATGCATTTAATACGATCATTATCCAAGCAAAAGTTTGGAACTTTCAGCACTTTTGTTTCTAAAACACTAGGCATAAGGAACCTATTTGTTATGCATTATGTCTGAAATCTCTCTTTAAGACATAATTTAGGGAAACCTGGTTGGATTGCTGCCAATTCTCATCACTCTAACAGTGACATTTCTTTTATTGTTTCTATTGAGCAGCTGACATGGATCCTTATGCCATTTTCACCTACAAAACTCAGGAGAAGAAGAGTGGTGTTGCATCAGGTTCATTCATAACTATTATTCTGCCATTTAATAGTTTGAATTAATGTTATCTACCCGCAAAGATGAATGAATGTGGTGTTGGATTAATGCATAATATGGATCAAATGTGATGTTTCCCAGTGCATTTGTTATGATGATATCAAGCTTTCTGTTTGTTCTTCTATGTCCTTCAACAGTCTTCATAAACATTCAATGCAGGTAAAGGGTGCGATCCAGAATGGAATGAAACCTTTTTGTTCTCAATCTCTGAAGGTGTTAACGAACTCAAGATTAAACTAATGGACAGCGATAACTTCAGTAGTGATGACTTAGTTGGAGAAACTACGTGAGTAATGCTCTAAATTTGTTTTTTTTTTTTTTTTAGTAACGAAAGTGACTGAGAATGATATGGCGCAGCGAGAACTGCATCTTTGAAATGGTGAAAGTGTAAAGAATTGGATTTTGGTGCTATGTTCCACATGTTTTTTGTGATTATGCCCACTCCATGATTGCAGGCTGCAGTTCATTCTGTACATATATATGCTTATAAATTATCAATCTACATATTATGATTGAGTTAAATATATGCTTTTTTCTGTTATATAGAATCCCCCTAGATGCAGTGTTCGATGAAGGAAGCATTCCACCAACTTCATACAATGTTGTCAAGGATGATGAATACCGTGGAGAGATTAGAATTGGTCTTAATTTTACTCGGGAGGTATAGTATAGCTAATTTTTCTGCACACAAACTTGTTTCGTATTGGCACAATCTGAACAAAAAATCCATTAATAGAGAGTAGAAAGTGTCTGGAAAATCCACTGTCTATTCGTGAATGCTTCAATGAACTTTCATGATTCGCATTTGAGGGGCTAATGTGGTGACTGCTTATCTCCATGCAGAGAAGCATTGACGGGGGATTTGGACAGGAAGAGAACATTGGTGGATGGCAACAATCAGCTAGAAACTACTAAATTATTGTCTGGTATTGAGCTTTGCCGTGTGAAATACTTTTCTGAACATCCATCTCCCAAGGTTTGAGATGCATGTTTGCATCTTTGTATGATCACTTTTTCTCAGAAAACAGTGTTGGTATTCGTCAACAAGACCTTGATATTAAGCCAATGTCAAGTTTCTGGTTTGAAGACATTGATTTGCTGTTCTGCCTCTTAGATTAACTTGCATTCTCAGATGAAAATTCAGAAAAATTTGGCTCTTTCTTCAAAGAGTATACTCTGCATACCCTGATAAATTGTGAAACAGCAAGTCTTTATTTTGCCACCTCTGGAATCATCATTTGAATCATATATTTTCATCGTACTGGATCTGGATTGATGAATGTGGTAAAGAAATAGATTCAACGCTTGTGCATGTTCAAACTTCTTTCATAAATGAGAGGGAAAACCCCCATTTTGATATCAGTACAAAAGAATGAATAGAATAGGATATCATGGTTACAACTTGAAATATACCTGCATTGGGACAAAGACTACATTTATTCATCCAAGCAAAATTTAACTAAGCGGAAATCCAAAAGAAATCTCAAATATCATCAAGATCTTATCTCGGTAACATCCCATCAAGAACAATGATATTGTTTAAGGAATGCTGCTGGAATTCGGAGCAGTGTCAATTCCATGCCTCTGTGTAGGAAATGTGACGATCAGCACACTGCAAATCACACCATTGGCAATAGGAAGGGAATTGAGAATCTCTCCCATCTGAACTGAAGGCTTAGTGTAAAAGCAGTTGACAATGTTACTATCAAGAAGCGCGATGGTGGCGAAAACCAGCAAGGAAAGAAAAGCTTGCAAGAAATCCAACGCATTGATCCTTCTCTTCTTAGCCTCTTCAGGCGGAATAGTCACATTCCTATCAATCGCATAAAAGCCTCTAAATGTAGCGAACCCGTAAAACACTTTTCCCTTCTCATCCTTGTAACTATCCGAGAAACTAAGCACGAAACATGAAAATCCACATAGCGCTAAGAGAACTGCGGTCATGATCCGCGTGGCGTTGTCACAAACACCGTGATTGGATAAAATGGGAGTTAAGAGCTGGAAAGTGAGGACTGTTCCGGTTGGGAGACGGCTGGCTAAGTAAGCTGTGCCTCTGAATGTTGAACTTATGGCTTTCCTTATAGCAGAGTTTTGATCATCATCAGAAGACTTAGATGATGGTGTTTTGGGGGTTAAAAGGGGTGTTTTTTGGTCATTTTGGGCTGGGGCAGCTGGAGTTTCTACTTTGATATCCATGTTGTGTTTCTCTTTTTTGGTCAACAGTGGGGGGAAATTGGCGAATTCTGAATTCAGGCTGTGAATATGATGGTGAAATATGTAACAGGTTGATGATCAATTTATAGGTGTGATGAGAAAGACTTTGAAGTTGCAAGGAAGATAGCAGATGATGTTAAACAAATGATTTGTTAACAATACTAGTACGTGTGTAGTCATCACGACTTTGATTGGGTAAATTAACTTGGAAAAGACTTGGTCCAAAAATACAATAGAAATGCAACCAAGACCAAAGACATTTCAAATGAGCAGCCATCACGATCTTGATTTTTAAGTTTTGAACAACTTCATCTGTTTCTAACAACGTGTATATTTCACTTGATTTAGAAGATTATATTATTAATCTATTGTAGCAGTTAATGAATTTTTCAGGCATATATAATTATGAAAAGATATCGAAGTGTTTACAATTCATAAAGCAGATTATTATTCGTTTTGAGGGTGAACATTGTACTGTATCCCAATAAATAATAAAAGAAAAAAAAAACCTAAAAGACAAAAAAGGACTTCACAATTTAGCTCTTGTTTTTAAGACAGGAATGAAACAAAGGATCACCACTTTTTCCATTATGTTGCTCGGGAATTTTGTTGATTTTTATTCTTTACATTTGAAAATTACAAACATTCTTATTCAACGAAAATAACCAAAATTATATACTCATTCTCTCCTGAAAAATGATTGTTTTGTCTTTGTTTATTCATTACAAAAAGTGAACTAAAGGAGTATATCAAACATTAGAACCTCAATCTCCAATAGCATTAGATCATGAGGAACTTGCTTCTTGTTCCCCAATATGTGACATGAATCTTCATCATAACAAAAGGAGCGATACATCTCCATTAGGAGAGGAAAGATAAGAACAAATTGTATTTACAATTTTTCTGGGACTTTGTTGTCATTCCATTGAATAAACGTCAAATTTCTTTCCATTACCCATATGCTCTCTCTATGATATCTCTCTTTGGTGCCATTTTCCCACCACCTTTCAAAAGTATAAAGGAACTAATTTGATGAATATATATATATACATATATATATATATATACATATATATATATATAGATGGATGCGGATGGCGTAAAATGCAGTAACTATATCTGTCTAATGTTTTAATTCGGCAAAGAATTTTTTTTTTTTTTTTGGGAAAAATATATAGTATGATGGAGTAATTATTACGTTCATGCATGTATTCATCCTTGCCTACTTGGTCAATGCTTGAATGGTCATCTACTAATATTGGCCAGCTCAATTGCTAGTATTTTATTACATATTCCATTCAACTTATACACTTGCACAGTAGTGACTATTGGCGAGGATAAGATGCAAGAAATTAAGGCACAATCATTTTAGTCAATATGTATATCCATTGGCATCACCATTAAAAGACCAAAAGAAATTACACAACACAAAAAAAAAAATAAAAATGAAAATCACTCAACAAAATCAAAACTCCATCATCACTACTTACAATTATAAACTTGCAAGTTATTACAACATTGAAAATCCGCATCATTGAGAGAGATGCAGACACTTACACTCTTTATGATCTAACAAACTTTACTAAAATTGAATTCAAAAGGCAACTAATTAATCAAGAATCATGATCTTGTCTTGGTAATATAATGTTTAAGGAGTCGGAGCAGATCGGTCAATGCCGTGCCTCTGAGTAGGAAATGTCACAATCAACACGCTACAAATCACACCATTGGCAATAGGAAGCGAGTTGAGAACCTCTCCCATCTCAACCGAAGGCTTAGTGTAAAAGCAGTTCACAACATTACTATCAAGAAGCGCGATGGTAGCGAAAACCAACAATGAAAGAAAAGCTTGCAAGAAATCCAAAGCGCTGATCTTCCTCTTCTTAGCTTCCTCAGGGGGAACACTCACGCTCCTGTCAATCGCGTAGAACCCTCGGAACGTCGCGAACCCATAAATCACTTTTCCGGTCGCGTCCTTGTAACTGTCGGTGAAACTTAGCACAAAACAAGATAACCCGCAAAGCGCCAGGAGCACGGCGGTCATGATCCGCGTGGCGTCGTCGCAGACGCCGTGGTTGGATAGAATCGGAGTCAAGAGCTGGAAAGTTAGGACGGTTCCGGTCGGAAGACGGCTGGCTAAGTAGGCTGTGCCTTTGAATGTTGAGCTTATAGCTTTCCTTATAGCTGAATTTTGATCATCATCGGAGGAGGAATTGGTTGGTGTCTTTGGTGTCAAAAGAGGTGTCTTTTGATCATTTTGGCTTGGGGCAGCAGCTGGAGTTTCAACTTTGATATCCATTTATTGTTTTGGGGGGGAAATTGGCTATCAAATTTTGAGTGATTTGGTGTTGTGATTCGTTAATGGTGTGGAGAGTGAAATATTTGATGATGAATTTATAGAGATGATGAGATTGTTTTGCAATTGGAAAAATCAAAGGAAGAGTTTCAATTAATACTTTTTAAAGATTAGCAGCCATCACTGATCATATACCACTTGGGAATAAAACGTGTATCAAGCTACGACTTTGACAGCCAACTTTTGAGTTGTTAATATTTATAGAGACCGAAGACCGAATTAGTTAGCAAGTGTTTAGGCAATTAATTATGCATGGTTGGTTCGTATAAGCAGGCATATTCCCTGGTTAAACAAATGCATGGTTGAATTAAAAATTAAGCAGCCACGACGATTGATTATGACTTTGAGGAATGACTTTTACTCCATGAAGATGATGATTGTTTGTGATAGAAGGGATCATCTTGGCAAAAACCATATAGTAATTCATGTCACAAAAATGGTTTAAAAGTCTTTAATCATTTAGGAGTTATTACTTGTTCTTACCTTTGATCACGTACCCTGTATTTTCTTAGATTTTCCACTAAAAAATGATTATGAGTAGTTATAATAACAGAAGGCAAAATCTTAAAATTATAATGTGAGGAAAAAATATGAGTAATGATACTTACAAAGGAAAGATTGTAAAAAAATAAAATAAAATTATAATACGAGAAAAATCGAACTTTTTTTCCGTTCGAAAATATTTTCGAAACAATAATTTTAAATCAGAGAGATTTATGCTTTATCCATGAGCTTGTTAATTGGTTTATGAGATTTCTAGTACCAAATCCCTCCTCGGAATTAATGAGGTTCCAAGTCCTTGGAACGTAGTAGTATAATATTAGCAATTAGGCACACAACTTGACAATTTGGTCATGTGATCCCTTCTATTACAGCTGACTTCTTTGATGTAATCCCTTCCATATAGACAAAACATACCTACGTTCCATAATTTGAAAGACAACTGCATCAATCAATGCGTTGTATTTGACAATTCAATAGTGTTTGACTGTTTCCCAGTGCTTTAACTGTAATTTATTTTGGAGATACGATCATCAGTCTTTTAGGTCGTTACTTCCACGTCCTTAATTTCACGGTCGTCATGATTAACGTTTCCTCCTGTACTTTGAAGCTACGGTCCAGAATGGAAGGCGACCTCTTTGTGTACCAATGTGTGAAGGCATTTCTGAACTCAGATCAACATCTTGACCAGTATGGATTTAATTCAAAGATCGACATGAGTTCCACCCTATGTTTTCAAAACCGGACCGGAAAGAAAAGTGGACCGGAAAGTAAACCGACAACTTAAGTGGTTTATTAATTTACCGGTTCAATCGATTTATTTTCAAAATTCCAGTTTAATCGGTACCGGTTCTCAGTCAAACCGAAGTTTTGTCCGAGTTTGACCGGTTTTAAACTCTACCAGTTAGTAATTAAAACCGGACTGAAAAGGCTTTCAATTCTCAGTCGAACTGGTTCGACCGTCTAGTCCGGTCCGGTTTTCAAAACACAGGTTCCAACTTCAACTGTCTCGCTTAGTGTATATTATGAATTGTATTCCACGAGGAAAAATTAATCTATATGTGTAAGAGGTAATATGCCTTCTTCATTCCATATCAAGCCGAATAATTAATAGTAATTACTTATGTGAACAATGTCACAAAAAATTACCACATTAGTAAGTATAGTAACTTTCTTTGCAAAGCTGATTTGGGTACAGTTACAAGAGTGAAGAAGGTTCTAGATGAGTTTACAGCTACTTCAGGGCTGAAAACAAACTTGCAGAAATCTCAGGTGTTCTGTGGGGTGGGGGGACAAATAGAGGTCAAAGAGGAGATTCATCGCATCACAGGATTCAGTCAAGGAGGACTCCCTATGAGGTACTTGGGAGTGCCGATTTCGCCAACTAAATGGACGATATTGGACTGCCAGGTACTAGTAGAGAAGGTCACTTCAAGAATCAAGTGCTGAGCAACACGACATCTGTCTTATGCTGGACGTGTAGTACTGGTAAACTCTGTTTTGCTGACTTTGCATTCATATTGGGCATCTCTTTTTTTGCTCCCTAGGAGTATTATAATGGCAATTGTAAGAGAAAGTAGAGAGTATCTATGGAGGAAGAAAGAAGCTGGCAGTGCGTATGCTCTGGTGGCCTGGGAAAATCTTTGCAGGCCTAAGAAGATGGGTGGTCTGAACCTAAAAGAGGCTATCTATTGGAATAAGACAGCTCTTAATAAGGAAGTCTGGGTATTAGCCGGAAAAAAGGACAACCTCTGGGTTAAATGGTGCCATGAGTATTATCTCAAAGGGCAGCCATTCTGGGAATACCAGCCATCTCAGAGTGACTCTTGGGCTTGGAGGAAATAAATGAAGATCAAGGATATGCTTAAAGCTGGAATCCAGGATGGCAAGTGGATAGCAAACCAGCAAGGAGTGTATTCTACCAGTTCTGGTTATACTTAGGCTCAGAGGAGGACAGAAATTTCCAGCAGAAGTAGTATGGAGCAAGTATACAATCCCTAAGCATAGTTTTATATTCTGGTTGGTAACGAAAGGCAGATTGTTGACTGTCGATAGAATTTTGAAATTGAACTTTATTGTGCCGAATGTGGATACAGAGAAATATAAAGTGAGTCTGTAACACTTGAAATGTAGCAGAATGGCAGCAGTGATATAGTAGAAAGGATTAAACAGTCAGGGTAATAGTCAGGGTATAGTAGCAGATTTGGATACAGAGAAATGCAGCTTTTCATGAGTCTGTAATAGTCAGGGTAGATGATGTAGTAGAAAGGATTAAACAGGACGTTAAATATAAAGTGAGTATAAGCTGTAAAAAGTATAGTCTCTCTGAAAAGTCTGTCTTGTAGAAATTAGGGAGTAGTATAAAAACTTGAAAGGAGTTCATGTAATAGAAAAATTCAGGTTGTAAATCGAGTTCACAGCTGTGACAAGTTAATATACCATTCACCAAAAAAAAAAAAAAAACCCTTTCTTGTAAGATATACACGTACTGGGGAAAGAAATAAACATTGCAGCTAAATTCAGTGTAAGTTAATACTGAATAACAAAGGTTGAGGCTATCAGACGATGGGAATTCTTCAAGAAATGCTCCTGTTTGTGGATTTTAAATCAAGGAAAGCATCACACAAGAAAATAAAGGAACAAAGAAATCATCGAAAAACACAAATGAATCCCTCACTGGCAAATAATCACTGTACAAGGCGAACCAGAAAGACATCCAAACCCTCAAATGCCAAGTGTAATTGCCCTTCATTGACAATTTTAGATGAAAATGAAAACATTGGACAAGAGATTCTTAACTTTTGCACAGGTTAGGTGCTGACACATACCGATTCTTAAGCTCCTTTTCTTTTTCGCCCAAAGACTCAGAATTTACCAAGTCTCTCTGTGTTAATCATGGAAGCTACCCAAGAAACAATAAGGTTAAAATAAACTGGCATCTGAGGGTACCTTCTGGATTTCTAAGATTTCCAACTCGAAGTTTTTCTTTGGGTTTTCTCATTCAAAGCCCCATTTTGCTGAATATACCTTCTTTTTCTGAGGTAAAGCCAACCCAAGCTCTTTACATTGCTCTTCATCTGGTTGTTCATTTAGAAATCCGGTTCCAACAAAGTGCATCAATGCAGATGCATCCTCTAATTTCTTCCCCAAATTGAAAGATGGGGTGGACAAGTATAGCTTTGAGGGTGTCTTTTTTAGTTTCTTCGCTGGCAAAACATCAAGTTGTGCAGCTTCAAGAAAACGTTCTGTTGCCGCTTCCCAAGAAAGCTCGTGCATTTGATCATCTGTTAAAGGTAAAGGTTCATCTTTCAAAGCCTTGTTTGTAGCTTCTACAAATCCATTAGCATCGTTATATGTTCTGCAGTTAGGGAACTGCTTGAAGAATTCATTTGACGGATGGTTGGCGCAGACAACTATTTTGCCCATTGCTAATGCTTCAGCAGTGGTTGTGCATACCACATCTGTTGTACTTGGATTCAGAAACACCTTGTAGCTGCAATTAGAAGAATATATCAATTTACAGATAATTTGACTTTCTCATCCAGAACATCAAACACTCATCTTCTCACATGGAAACATACACACACAAGGAGGTTGCTTACCAGAGTAGTCTATCAGCAAGATGGTATGTAATTAAGAAAATAAGAAATTAAAAGTACAGTAGTTTAAGGCTTACTCATGGAACAAAGGATCAGCATGATCACGACCAGGATTAACCCTAACTTCTAAGTCTAGTTTCTTTGCAGCTTGCTGAACTTCAGCTGAATCCTCCCCATTACCATACAAGTCAACCTCAAGACCAGCCAGCTCCTTTTGATGTTCACGTAGAAGTTTCAGAAGCTCCTTGTAGCCTTTACTCCACACCATCTTCCCAATATAGTAGGCACCTTTGCTGAAAGCCTGTTCTCCATTTTCCCATTGCTCTTTCTTTTTCATGCCAATTTGAAGGAACTTGGGATTAACTCCATGGACATTACAGATGATAGATCTAGGTAAATCCTGGGTTGCAGCGGATAATCTGATAACCTGTATTATGACATGAATAAAGGAGTTGATCAGAATTTACGAGTTTTCATGATAATAACAAATATTGATGTTCTACATACGGATTCTTCTGCAATTCCATTTTTCCCCTCAATATCATGCTTACAAGAGTTTCCGATTTTTTTAGAGTACTCCCGTATCAAAACATAAAGAAAAAGAAAGTTGAAGAACACAAAAGCATTATTGCTGACTTCAGGCAAGTTTCAATACATCTCAGATACATGTTTGACAAATTTCCCCACCATAACATTGGACCATTAGGCCGTAAGTTTAAACTTCTCCAAGAATATTTAAGAACACCGAACATATAATAAGAAATGAGATCCCAGAACTAGCTGGAGACACTATTTTAAGCTCTTTTCTTAGCCTTTTATTTGGGGTGGAAGGGTTTGAGGCATAAAACACAGGATTTGAACTAATGAATAATAAACTACATCGTTCACCCAAAAAAAAAAAAAAAAACTACATCTTTTTTTTTTCTTTTAAAAAATTCACCCCAGTGGACCCCACTTAAATGTGGGTAAACCACCCCCGGTACAACCCCTGGTGGGAATCGTACCCTGGTAACCTAACCACTAGGCTGTCATTCAATTCCCACTACACTGTGATATACTGAAAAATGTGGAACAATGAGATTATCCTAACAAATGACTCAATTACATACAAAGAATTTTTGACAACACCCCAAGAGGAAACTCGAAATATATTGATAAGCTTCAGTGTTATCAGTTTTAAGAATGGAATTTCACGTAGTCCGAAACAATACAAACAATCAAGAAACTTATGGTATTCAAAGGCAACAAAAGCAACATTTGTTATGGCTTCAACAGCATTCATGATACAACATCCAACAAGATCAATCCTTCCAGAGTCAGCAACTTTTAAGGACTATAATTGAACCATGTATGGAAACTGATTGCCTCATTGATTCAGCAGTACTTTTCGTTCCTTCTGTTATAATCTTTTCAGTTAGGAGAAACAGTTTAACTATTAAATTCACTCTAAAAGGAACCAACATCAAACAAGTCAACGCATGTGTGATGCATATTCGGCTACTACTTAGCAAAACTTTAGCAGACAATTACACAACAAAATCTAATAAAATTCATAATACACAGATAAAAGGGTAGCAACAGTCTATTTCTAAATCAGAAGCAGAATTTTCAGAAAAAAACAAATGACAAGAAGTAAACTTCTTACCCTGTGACAGTAGATGCCGACTACCCAGTTATTTATCTGTTTGACAAGAAATGCTTGCAATGAGTTCTTTTCTCTCTTAACATACTCCAGATAATTGGTGTGAACAACTCCAATAACTAAACGGAATTTCTTTTTCCACCTCTTTCCATGATGATACCATGTAAGATGCTCAGGTTCCTCAAGAACTGCAATATCTGCCTGCTCATCTGGGATCACCTCTGTTATGTCCCCTAGAGCAAGAATGCTCCTCTTCTCGATTGAGAACTGAAAAACAGGTACAGTTCATTAATAACTGATGCTCCTCTGATCAAAATAACCACTAAAAAACTCTGACTTGCACTAAATCTTAAGAAGAAAAGGAAAAAAGAAATCAAGCTTCCATAAGATAGCTCTCATGTTTGAATATAATACATCCCCAAGGTACGATGAAATTTTGTTCAAGTAGATGCTACTCCAAATAGACTAAAATGTAGCATCACAAGAAACCTTATATATCTTTATCGAATATATCTGAAGGAAATTGCAAGCAAATAAGCTTATTACTGTAATTAACTACAAATGCCTAAAAAACAATGCATCATCATCAAATAAAGATAATTAGGGGGAAAAAAGTAGGAAATAATATTACATAAACTCAAGCGCAGACACAACCATTTCATCCAAATAAATTATCGCATATTTGCAAAGGTGCTCTTGAAGTGTATATGAAATAAAGTACATAGTTGAGATATTGTGGCTTCACTACCTTGCCTGGATAGAAACATATTCTAAAATTTGATGTGAACCCAATCCGATCTTCAAGCCACTGGCGAATATACTTCTCTTGTTCAGCTGGTGAATGGTATGTGATTTTGTCAGGATACACATGCTCTTGATCTTTTAAAGTTAACCAAGGAACCACCAAAGTAACCTTTCTGTCCTCATCTTTCGCAAGATAGGCAGCACGAAATAGAGGGTTGACTGAAGTTCCAGTCAGCCAAGGAAGACTTGCAGTAGTAAATATTGCAATATGCTGCTGCTTCGCCATTCTCTCATTAGATTGAAATGGCAGAACCAATTCAAGTAATATGCACTAAGAATCGCGTGATCAGAGTACTTCAGAGTACTAAACTGCACAGCAAATTACCAGCAACATATCAATTACCACAATCCATGTATAGGAGATACAAGGAATCTTTTCAGCCATGAAAATTTTAAAGCAATTCTTACAGCAAAAGGTTTAACAATAGCACTACAACCCAACACAAAGGCTAAAACTACATTAAGAGTAGAACTAGTTATAGGTCCATATTCTGTCAAACTATATCCAATTCCACCTTGATCAAACAAGAACTTATAAAGTAAGCTAAAAACTCAAGCTACATCAAACTATTATCTAGCTCTTTTGGACAATACAATCCCAACAGAAGATCCTGAATATTAACCCCCTATACCAAAAGAAAACCCATCTTCTTACCCAACCAAAGAACTACAGGAAATGCGAATATCTGAAGCAAAATAACTCATCAACTGGCAACCGGACATGAGAATCTAGAATTCAATTACAATCCCATGTTTTATAATTGATTGGAAAAAAACCCCCAAAAAGATGTAATCTTTATATATTGCGCAGACATACAAGTAAACTGCATGACATAAAAAGTAGGGAAAAGAATTGAGTATACATTGCTGGAGGAGATTACCCACCTAAATGTCTTCTTCCCCTGAGCAAGCAAACAAAAGGGTTGACGAATTCACAAGTTATGGGGGCTTGTTCAAGGAGAAAGAAAAAGGAAATTAAAACAAATAATAATAATAACAAACAGAGAGATTGGGAAAATCAAAACAGAGATTGGTTACAACAAAAAGATCAAAAAAAGTGGAGGAGGAGAAATTGGGTTGTGTTTAAGAGCTAGAATGAGCTGTGAATGAAAGGGAAGATTCGAAGCATCAATGGGGGAATTCAGAGTATTTCTGTTTGAACGAACTAATTAATATATTCTATATTACGTATATTGCTGATTATGTATGCATAAATCATAATCATCATAATAATATTAAAACAATTGTACGAGAATTGTATACGGTAGTTGAATCCTTTTGAAGAAAAGCAGTCACGCGCGTAGAGCGTGGCAATGAGAGAGTGGAGAACTGGAGATCATTCAACAACTTTTAAATCCTTCCCCCCCTGAATTTCGACTATTTCCACTTTTTCCCTTGCAGGTTCAGTTCCTTTTTAAATTTCTCCCATCTAAACTTCTTCCCACTCTGATTTTTGTGCATAAATCCTTTAACATTTTTTAAAGAATAATTTCCCCTTTTCTGGTAAAATATTTAAATTTTCTGTCTCTTGTTTCGTGAATGAAACTCCTCATACGAGCAAGTTCACTTGTTTTACATTTTTTACTGTAATTGTGGGTTCTTCCTCTCCATAGTTAAACATTATCTCACTTTTTTTATTTAACTTTTTAATACAATGGTCTTACCACTACTCTCAAATTTTTTATTTATATATACATCACATGCTTGCTTGTACGTGGCCTACCATGTTTAGACAAAGGCTAGCAAAAGTAATATAAGTACTGATCTCACCTGTAATCACAAATTAACTCTATGTAATGGGTGAGAGTTGATTTTGGGGGTAAGTAGCACATATTTTAGTGGCACTTACCATCAATAGAGTTGCTCTAAGAGCAACCTCAATGCATTCAGGTAAATTATGGTCTCGATATGTCCACTTAAGCTTTACTTGACACAGGGAAATAACATGGTACTTTTTCGCAATGACAGTCAATACAAATGGAAATTAAACATTAAGGACAACACTGACCCGCGTTGCAGAGGCTTTGGGAGTAAAACGTACCAGGACTCCATTTCTTTACTCCATTTTCAGACTTTCTAAGAATAACAAAAGAGACTACTTGTGCATTATTTTATACTATATGCAGTAATAAAATTAGGTAGTAAGTGGCCCGCGTTCCAAGGGGCAATTATTGTCCACTGCAAATGCTCTAAGTTATTGTACATGCTATTCAGTTGTTAATCCTGAATTGAGTGAATTTCTTTTTCTGTTTTAAAATGGTAGAAGAGTAAACATATCTCAAAACAAAATGAAAAAATGAAAAAATTATTCACTAGATACTCATTGCTAAAAGTTATCAATATGATTACTTAGACATTTCAATACTTTGCAATATTAATAAGTTGAATAAAATTTATGGGAAATAGTTAAATTGTTTATTATTATTACTATAATATTAATAGTATTTGAAGATAATTTTATATTGAGATAAGTAAGTCTCTTACAAACAATTGCCATATAAAATGAGATGGAGCGTAAAAACCTAAAAAAAAAAAAAAAGAATAAAATATTTAAGACAGTGGAGGTTTAAAGATGGTTTAGTAAAATGTGGACATTAAGGTGAGAAGCAATTATTGAGAAGGAAAAAAAAATATAAGTTTACCTTGGAGCTGCAATTTTAGAGGATGTGTTAGAAAATTTGGAGTTTTATTTTACATAAATATTTCGAATGGATAGTTTTGGAATTCCAGTGTATATGAGGGAGACATTTTGCAATATACTAGTACTACAATTTTCTTCTTCCGGAAGACTGGACAAGAATAAAGGCAAAAGCCGCAAAGGCAAACCAACATTGGCCCCAAAATTGAATTGGCTGACTTGGCTACTATAGAATGGGAGCTCCACCTGCCAAACGGGAGGGTAGTTTTACACGCAGACCTGTCATTGGTTTTCTGAGAAATTGAGGATATAATTAGTGGTCCATAAACAGAGTTATGGTTACCGTCGCTTGGGCAAACATGAGACAGTAGTATTTAATGAAAGAAAACAGCAATTGTAGCTGCTGGACTTTTTGTTACGTTTTCAACAAAAAACAGAGAAAAAGGAAAACATGGAGTTGAAGTTAGAGTTCGGACACCACCAAGCTAAGGAATCCCACCTCGTTCTATACGTTATTCCATCTAGTTTGATGGAGTTGGTTGATGTTGGAAAGTGGAAATGGCACCAAATGCACAATGATTGAAGTATTAATCTTACCTTCTCGAGATTTAAAATTCAATTAAAATTAACTGGGTTGTTTTGTATTAGACCAAGACGACTAACCTATGTGATTCATATATTAGTTCATCTTATTGTCTCTCTCTCTTTTTTTTTTTTTTAATAAAACATCTATGAAATTGGAGATGGGAATATGGGAATGTAGATCAAGTAACAAGGCTTAATTAATTGCTGCAAAACGCTTAAGAATTCCTCTCATGATAAAAATAAAACAAGAAAAATGAGATATAAGTATAGGTATGTTATTATAAACAAATGGTGTCCTTATTGGTTACCTTTTGTAATTGATTTATCCCGCCATCCAAATAACAGGGTTGAAATTTTGAAGGGAAGTTTGGCCAGAATCTAGGCAGTTAGTCATTAGTTGAGGCCGCGACTTTGGATACCCGTAATAGTAAAATAAATAGAAGAAATGCTTCTCATTCTTTTTCTTTCTTTATTTTTTTTGGGGTAAAATTACCATTTTTTTTGGTTCACTTAATACTCCCAAAACACCAAAACTCGAGTCACCAAAAAAAATTTAAAAAAAAATTCAATCCCCTTTGAAATTCTATTTTTTTTTTACCTTCCTTACAACCCTTGGTGGGAATCGAACCATAATATATTACCAGTAAGTACAACAATCTAATTACTAGGCTGTCATTCAAGTACCCTTTAAAATTCTATTTTAATTACTTCAGATATATTTCAACCGTTTGACAAAGACTCGAGAGATGACCAAACTTAGTAGATCTCTTGTGGTTTTAGTTTGAATCACTAACCATATTTTTGCGTGGCCAAGCATACTGATCCTTACATTATTATCGTTGTATTTGCTCATTCCTAAATTGTCAACTTTATATTTTGAACTAAAGTAAGTTTAAAATGGTCATTACAATAATTAGGGAGACAGGCTACATCAAAACAGTCCTACCATTTTACACACTGTAATTAATCTTCTAAGGACCAGAAGCCCACAAACGAAAACAAACTTTTTCTCAGGAAACTTCCCAATTATCAGCGCAAATTTCTTCGTTTGGCCCATCTGATGAGCCCATCATATCTCCCATACCTTCTTCACCCAAATCAGAATCCAGACAAATCGGGTTAAGAAATGAACCATAATACAGCAAAACGGGTCCTTTCCTTTCTTTCTCTCCCGCATTAAATTCCAGGGTCTTCAAGCAACACACAGAAAAGCAGAAAGAACAGCAACAAAGGAAACAGAAACACTGCTCTGCTCACTCCTTGCTTACCAATTTCCCTAATCTCCCTCAATTTTTCGCATAGAAGAGGAAGGTGTTCAAAATTTTCCAGGTGAAAATTTGGAAAGTTTGTTTCTTTACTATTCGTACGGCCACGCATTTCTTATAATGGAAAGGAATTTTTTATATATTGTTTACATTCCATGCTCCGATTAATTCCCATGAGCAGACTGAAAATAGGTTGTGGGCTAACAACTGGTTTTTACATTTTTTCGCCACTAATTTATATGCTTGATTGTTTTGGTACTCTGTTCTTGTATGTTTTTCTAGAAGAAGCTGTAGTTTTGAACGGGCAGTTTGGTTTATTAACTAAAATTAGTATTCATCCTAACTTCTTTTTTTTTTTTCAGGTATATTTTTAACTTGAAATGCTTATGGGTAACTCAGGAGGGTTGCCAACATGGGGTTCATCAAAGGAGCTGCTGCTTGCTGACCCGGTATCCGAATTGGATGGGGATGAAGGAGGAAGTGGTGAACCAGAAAAAATGAGGCAGATATTGTACGTAGCATCATTTGAAGAACTTGGGACAAAGATTGTTAAGTATGACACAGTTATCTGGTTATGGATATCTTCGCTGCTGATTTTAGCTTGGGGTGTCGGTGTGCTAATGTTGTTATACTGGCCCTTCAGAAGATATGTGCTTAGGAAAGAGATTGCATCTCGCAAACTCTATGTTACTACCGATGAGATAATTTATAAGGTAGTAGCTGAATTTGGTGTTTGGTTGTTTTTTTTTTTTTTTCTTTGATTTATTGTTGTTTTGATTTTGCCTTTGCATCTTTGATAATGAGTTCTGGTAATTGCAAAGGTATCAAGACCTTCGTATATCCCTTTTTGGGGAGAGACAAAGATTGAAAAGCGTGTTCCTTTGCAATTGGTGATTGATATTATCCTTGAACAAGGTATCCCTTGTGCATTTTGAAGGGTTTCTTCAGCTGTTTTCCCCTTTGGAATGCCTTTTGTTCTCATACAGTTTGAGATATATCATTTTCCTTTTCCTTTGCACAATATGTCCAAATTTGAGCATCATGACTGCTCTTTAGATTGAGAGATCATACATGAGACTATGTAGTAAAATTGTTGGTTGTTGGTACTTGTTCTCGTCTTCGGTTGAGTAAGTTATAGGTAGAGTGAACTGCGAACTACCATTATTAAAAAATTTGTGTTGGAATCGGAAAATATGATATGAAAGGGTGATCTGACCGTACAGATGGCTGTTTTGGTCTTGTCCTCTTTTTAGATATAGCCATTGAAGATGATGTTGTAATTAACAGCTCACAAGTTACAAGAAAATGTTTTCCTTCGGATGTTGGAAAGTTGGAACAGTTGATTGTGAATGGCGAATGAAAGAATTGAAAGATTATCAAGTTTGCTTGACAATACAAAGAGGAATAAATTTGCTACAAGTTTGAGTTATTATAGCCCTATGTATGATTAGTTGTTGTTGTGATTAATGCAATTGGGTTTGAGGATCTTTTTCTTCCTGGTTAGAAAGTTTTCCCTTAAGTCTCCTGATGGTTAATGTACACTCGTCGTTGCGGTTTTGCAGGTTGCTTACAGTCAATGTTTGGGATCCATACCCTTAGAGTGGAAAGTATAGCACATGGAAAAGCTGCGCCAGTTGATGAACTACAGTTGCATGGTGTTTATAATCCCGGACGCTTAACAAAGGTAAATGATTGTTCTATGCCTCTACAAATTTGTATTAAATGGTGAAAGGGAGGGGAAGACGATTCATATGAAACCGTAAATAGTTTGAACTTTGGAACTTCATGCAGGTTATAGTAACGCAAGCTTCAAAAATTATACAAGAAGTTGGCAGAAATTGGAAAGCTAATAAGCGCAATGTTGAAGGTGAAGTCATTTTGCCAACAGAATCTTTGATTGAGGACACTACTGGGCTGAGATCACCTTCTAGAAGTTCGAGGGTAAGTAACCATATCCGATTTTTGTTGGAGGGTATAATGTTGTGATATCTTTTTGAACAGTAATTCACGACGAAACACAGAACAAATGTGTTTATACTTTATGATGCTTGCAAGCACCAAAGTTGCTTGGTAAGCTTGAGGCGTTTGTCCACCGAGAATCTAGACATTGATATTTATGTATGAGTGTACGAGGCAAGTTTGATTAGGTGGATTTCCCTCAAGTGCTGTTGTAAACTGAAATTGAATGAATAATTTCTGTTGCCATCTTCCTTTTTCACTTTTTGTTTGTCCACGTTAACATGCATTCCCCCTCTCCCATTATATTCAAGGTTTACTCAAAATTAGAGAATTCAGAGAAATGTCTTTGCGTTCCTCTTTATTGTGATGATTGAGGGTTCCATTTCAAGCCAATCCTTATACAGTACAAGTTATCTTGCAGGGAATCAGTTCACCACACCATAGTATAATGGAACACAGAGGCGTAGCTCAAGATTTGGTTCTCAATAAGCTTGAAGAAGTAAACAAATCCGTTAAGGTGAGCACTCTCTTGTTTCAGTGGTTGACTGGCTGTCATGTACTGTTACATTTTCCCAACTGCCATATCCTTTGTACCTGGTTATTTTAAGTTATTTTATGTCAAAATGTTGAATGTAGCTATTGTTACTGCCTTATTTCAATGAAACAGAACATTGAGATGCTGATAGAGAAATCTCAAGCCTCATCACCACCAATAAGCGGCCATTGATGGAAAGGGGTGATCATCAGAAGTAGAAGCTAGTTTGAATTTGATGGCGGCCACTCATCCAAAAGGGTCATTAGAAAAACGAATGAGACACCACTAAGTCGTTAAAAACATCAAGTTTTGAACTGTTTTGAGGTGGGATAATTTTGTGTACATTTCCAAGCTTTGAAGCTTCCACGGGCAATACTCAACAGAAGGCCAGATTGTTAAATTTGTACCTTATGATAAAAATGTAGTCTTTGTGTTTTCTTTTCATTTTCTGAATCTGGCAAAAAATAAACTTAGATCAACTCCAACCAGTACTGTAAAAGGCACTTTTGCTCTATTTTACAGTACCGGCGGCCTCCCATGCATACTGCAAATCCAGTTTAGGGGGCTGCTACGCTGAATCTAGCGTAACTGGAAAGGGCACTCGATCAGTGTTCTTGCAGGCCCTACATACTTTTCATTCCTTTTCCCCTTTTTAAATTGGCTGTCCAGCTTTTGTTTTCCTTTTTTCCTTTAAATTTTTGTCCTTTTTTATTTTATTTAGTCTATATTTGGACTTGAAAACACATATTAATGTTAAAATTCCACAATTTAGTCATTGCTCATATTAATATATTTGGTGTTTTTAGGAGCATTTCTTTTTAATTTAATCAGTATTTTATACTGTGGATCATATGTTGTTTTTTTTTTACTATTACTATACATATAATTTTTAAAGAATTGTAGTATACACAAATTTTGAAAGTATGTTTATATTTCTTTGTAATCAATATTTTGTTTGCCTTTAATATTTTAATTACTAATAAAAATTTGGAACTGTTTACATGTGTTATTTGATACATTTAAGTTATATAAAATTACTGCAATGAAATCGATATTTTTTTTTAGAAAAGAAATATTTATTATACATAACTCAAAATATACATGATTTATACACTTCTATCACTGCTTAATATATATGGTTTGGAAATGCATAGAGTAAAGTAATAATTTCAATAAAATAATAAAATGTAAAGAAGAATTATAAAAGAATAATAAAATAATAAAATGTAGAGTTGCTGGATTGGAGGAAATAAATAACTGTAGATACTGTAATTTAGGGTATACTATACTATAAATTAGAGTATTGAGTTGGAGATGACCTTATAACTGAATTCAGACCTGGCACAAAGAGATCAGAGGTTGGTAATGGATATCGGTCACGGTTAAATCTGAAACACGGACCAAAAAGTTCCTCATCATATCCCCTCTGTCTCTATGATTAAAGCTGGAATGTTAAACTCCAAGAGGGGGACACTTTGAAAATCAACCAAAAACTCTTTAAAAAAAAGGAAGAAAAAAATCAGAAGGACGAAGATATCAGAGTCATCATCAGTGACTTAAATACAAAAAGTAATCACTTGGGTTAATCATTTTGTTGCAGTTATTTCTTCATCACATGATGAAGCTTCGTCCTCAACAAACCCATTACAAACTAAAAGGAAAAAAAAAAAAAATTGGCTGGGGGGAAAAACCACATTCGGAAAAATTTTGAAGGAAGAAGAATTAGTTGGAAAATCCAACACCAGGAAAATGATTGCAAGAAAAAGAATCGTCGATATAAGACTGTAAACACAGAAAAAATAGAAAGGAATTAGCAGAGAAGAGGTGCGGCCTTCGGCTTGAACAATGCCCATGGAATCAATTTGTGAGAAAGGAAGAAGTCTGCTTTTATAAGCTGAAGGCTGGAGCCCTAAGCAACAAATGGGCTTAACAAGGGCCTTACGAAGGAATTCATTTATAAGTTTTGGCCCAGAATTAGGTGCTGCTTTTTAAAAAGTTGTAGTACAAAACTGTTTCCAGATTGAATAGACCATCAACAAGTTAACTAAAGTGGTTTTGGTGGAGTGGAAGGGACTCCTCTACCCTTAATCATAGGTCGGGGGTTCGAATCTCGCCATGGATATAGAGCAACTTTAAATACTTTGACCAACTGTTCCACCCATTAAGATGCCTACAATTCAACTTATACACCATGTATACACCCTGTAACAAGAATTAGAGAGAAATATGAGCTTCCACAACAGCAAGAAAGTTTTAGAAGTGGGACGAATTGGATACTTGGGCTGACATCTATTACAAGGCTTTGCAGAAGAAATTCAAGGAAAATGCAATCTTGCCTTGGTATTTTTACTCATCAATGCAACTCCTCAGGCTTTTTTTTTTTTTTTTTTTTTCCAGGTTGATATGAAAACTGGTGATGGATTTGATTCTATTTCGGAAAAGTTAGACATCCAACTTTTGCTTTCCATTTATGATTGAATTCTCCACCACCGAGATGGTAAATTTTGACGGCAACAAAGATGCATATAGATAAACTTTTTTCGTACGGCAAATGGCGATCACTTGAATCAACTGAAGATGTTTTTTTTCTAAGGAATGAGTACATGTCTTTTCTCATCTACCATATGCTTTGAGATTTCAATGATAGGTATGCAGAGGGAAAATGCTGTAGTTTTACTGATATTGTCCCTCTAAATACATTTAATTTACAATTACACTATCAACACACGCTTTTCACAGTTAACTAGAATTCAATGTAATACTTCCTCCGTCTCATAATTATTCTCCTGTTTGTTAAAAAAATTTTATCCTAAAATTATTGTCCGATTTGACTTTTTATTTGTGGAGTTACACATATACTCTTTAGTCCCAAAAGGAAAAATACTAACTGAAACTTCTTCCTCCATGACTTATGCAAACGGTAGAAACGAAAAGTTAACCATAGTAGCAAATACAAGCTCTTCTCCGGTGGCTCCAGGCGGCGGTGGAGGTGAGGTGACCTGCCGGTTGTCGGAAAAAAACCTGGAGAAGAAATTCCGAAAAAAACGAAGTCGAAATCGCAGTCGATGGATTCAAACAGTGAAATAGAATAAATCATCTGGATTGAGGAGCATTAGATTGAAACTCAGATTAACAACTTTCTCCAAATTCGAATCAATTCATCCGAGAATTTAGTTCAATTGGCATAAGCGGTGGCTCATAGTTAAAGAACTCCGATCTAATCGATCTAAAAATTTTCTGTTTGTCTTCATAGATATCAAATTGAAACGTAGAGCAGAAACTTATCCAAATTTGAAGTTCATCTAAATTGATTTGATCATGGCTTGGTTCCTGACTAAAGAAAAGGTGAAAGAATTTTTATTCTTGTGCTCTGAAATCGATTTTGGATCTAGGAGTCAAAGTGAAAAAGAAGTGAAGAGTTCTTCCCCAAAATCTTTCGCTGGTTAACCACTTATGTATTTAGGGGTATCTTTGGAAGTTTGTGACAAAATTTGGTTAAGTTTAACTGAAAATAAAATCTTATATCTTAACAAAATTGGACAATAGTTTTGGGACGGATAGAGTACATATTTATTTCTTGAATCAAATAATATGCTTTTGGCAATAGGGGCAAACACTTGGAAGGTTTTGCAAAAAGAATCGAGAAACATGCCATTTTGCCCTTTGCATTATTCACTCATCACAAACTATGTTGTTCTAAGCCATCTCGAGCTATTCCTTTTTATGTTGACCTAACAACCAGTAGTGACCGTTTTAAAAAAAAATCAACCTGTAGTGTGGGTTTGATTTTATCTCGAAAAGGCCGACTTAAGAGCATGTATAGTAATTGTGTAATTGGAATGTAGTATCAGAAAAAATAAAAAAATAAAAAGTTGTTGAGGTGCAGAAAATTGGCCCACTTAACCTACTAATTTTGAATATCCAGTACAAGAATTTATAGAGTAAAAAGAGTGAGGATGGTTTGTGTTTTTTTTTGACACATAATTACAAGCATCTAGTATATTACATATGTGGGTGAGGTCTATAGAAAAGGGGATAGTACTACTAAGGGGGAGACTACATACGGGTGCAAGCTGCAAACCTGCACAACTCAACACTTGAAAGTGTTGTTAGTGGGAATTGAAGCCTGGTCTCCCAGGATTGATGTCAAAGCCCAAACCACTTAGGCTACTCTCTTGTTGGCTGGTTGGTTTGTGCTTATGTGGAGGGAGGAACCCAACTTTTCTACTTCCATCACTGAACATGCTCTTAGAACAAGTACAGTGGAATGGTTTAAAGAGTGGGGTTCCCCTTCAAGTCAGCACAAATAACCCTACCTTATTCACTCTTTATTTATTTTTTATTTTTTTAATCAAAAAATCAACTCCAATAGCCCCCACTTAAAAGTGGGTAAAACTCTCCCTTACAAATTCCTGGTGAGAATTGTTCCCTAGTTTATTACCAGTAAAGACAACACACTAACCACTAGACTGTCATTCAATTCCCACCTTATTCACTCTTCATCTTCTCCAGTGAATTTACTAAAAATAGTGAATAATTGTCCCCTGCGGCTCTCCCACACTTCAATATATATTCCAAAACTTTTGGTACATTATTTTATTTTCGTACTACATTTGGTTTCCTTGTCACATTTTATTTTCTTCCCCTAGCATTCGTAAAAGAAGAAAAATTAGAAAATATATAGATTAAATAAAAATATTTAATCCTTTCAAAAAATGTGCAGAAGATAAGCTGCAATAAATTTTTTAGAAACTAAAATTTCAAGGCAAAAGATAATCTGAAAAAAAAAATTGACACATAATTGTAAAGATAACGTTCAAAAAAACTTTAAGCCTATATCGAATTGGCCAGCAAAATTTTCTTCAAATTTATAAGGTTTTTTTTTGTATATAAAAATAAGGTACTGAAAAACATAAATGAGCGAATGCTAACTCAACTTTTTCAAAAGTTGTCACGTAAAGGCGTCTCCAACCGGCCCTCTATATAAAGAGGGGCCAATTGGAATGGTGGAGAGAGCTCTCCAAGGGCCTCTGTATTTTAAGGGTTCCGCTTTGCTATCTTTCTAATGTCTCCAGTTACACAAGCATAAAATAAATATTGATAAACTTTAAACACAATACATTCTACTCACTGAAAATTACTTGAACATAATACTAAAAATTAAATATTACAATAATAGAATACAAAATAAAAAGTACATAACGCAAAAATATGAGAAATACGGGTTCACAAGCACATAAACCAACACTACAACAATTAGGAAACAAACACTAAATAAGGTTGATGAAGGCACCCCGTATTATCTAACAATCATCATTATTATTACCATAATTATCACCCAAATTCTCTCCGCCATGCCCGATATTGTTAAGAAATCCAAATTGTCCCATGTTAGATGATGACGGTGCTTGAGATTGTTGTTGGGAAAAATTCCTTCTTTGTAAAATTTTCAGTTGTTTACTCTCCCAAAGCGCACGAAACACTGGATTAGGAATGGAATTCAAATAAGTCATTAAAACTAGATTCTACTCTTTCTCTTGTGCTAGTCCTAATGATTCTTTTTTAAGTTAAAGTTGAGCATTTTGAAGTTCATCCTGCTTTATTAGCAAATCAACATTAGCATTATTTTTTAGCAGTTAAATCAATCAATACCTTGTTTTTATATGGTCTTATGATTTTTTCTTCAATTTGGCTTTCTTCACCCCCATAGGCTGTTTAGAGGATGTTCCACCGGCACTACCACTACAGTCGCTTAGTGGAGGATTACAAGATGACATTCCAAGAGATTCCAGTGTTGGTTGTGCATAATACGGATTTTCAGAGTCCGATGATCCATTGATCATAACATAATCCTGTGAATCAATTCTTTGTTAGGGAGTATGATCATCAAATTTTCCAAAATCTTGCAGCAAGTGGAATACATGGTCAAACTTGGACCCTTGTTTATATTTGCTATCTTCATGAAATAACTCGTTTGCTAGATGCATCTACAAAAGTTATATAAAAAATCATTTTTCTCTCATATTTAAGCTGCGACCAAAGCAAAATTTTTAAATGATTTTTACCCGATCTTCTATTGTGTCCCGGTAGGGATGAGACGCTCAACTTTTTTAAATATGCATTGAACTTTCGAACAACCGTTTCAACCGTATGGTAGCGAGATTCACAAGATCTTTCTGATCGTTATGGCCATTTTATTTTATTTGCATTGTAGTCAAAAGTAATTCTCTTCCAAAATGTATCTCCATTTTGCTTTTTTGAAGATATTGGATTTTGTGAAACATTTATATAACATGTCACAAGAAGAACATCTTCAGCATTTGAGAAATTAGTCCCCTTTTTACTTGATGCCATTTTCAATCTTTTAGACTTAGATGCGAAGATGTTTTTTAGAGTAGAAAGAAATGAAAGGAAACAAAGTTGTTAAACAAAAACTGATTGCTATACTTGAATGATCGTTATGGTATTTATTGACAAAATTTTATATTTAATAAGCATTTTTCTTTTTTAAAAATTAATTTGTCCTTTTCTCTTCATATGCATGTCCCGTTTTATTAACTAAAGCATTATTATTATTTTTTTTTGTCCATGCATGATCCTTTTTTTTTAAAATTAACTTGGTTGATTGGTGTAGATTATTTGTCATTTTCTCTTCACATGCATGTCCCCTTTTGTCAACTAAAGCATTGTTTTTTTGGCCATTCATCCTCTTTTTCTTTTTTTTTCTTTGCTTTTATTCATTTTGTCATTGTTCGGTCTTTTCAACCAAACTTTGTTTTATTTTGTCTATTCATGCTTATTTTTATTTTTATTTTTATTTTGTCCATTTAACCATTGTTCGTCATGTCTGTTAAATTTTTTGCAGCATACATGTGATCTTTCTCCTCCTTTTTTTTCTTATTTAAGTAAAAAATCTGATCAGTATGCATGTACTCTTGGTTTTTTTCCACTTAAGCAGCAAAGTCTGGTATTTTCAAATTCAACTTTGCAGTATGTATGTGTTGTTGTTTTTTTTTTCTTTCCATTTAAGCCAACACAGTCCGGTCTTTTCAAATTCAGCTTTGCAGTATGCATGTGCTGTTTTTTTTTTCTTTCCTCGCTCTAATGAATGAAGCACATTCATCTATATAAATAGCAACCGATATACAACCCAAAACATTAAACAACTACTTATCAAATTAGATTTTTTTTAAATTTCCTCTATATTATTGATTCAAAATGAGTTATCTTCCTCCTTATGATTATGATTCAGATAGGAAAATTCAAATATAGAATTTTCTTTTTTCTGAAAAAATTTTATATAAGCAATTGCTCATGTGATCCAAACTAATAGCGTTGTGATTGCACATACCTTTTCAGCAGAAAGTAGACAATCGACTTGGGGTGGTTCTGTTCCAGACCACAAAGTAGTCTATCGAGATCGAGAAGGGGCCAATCAAACTTTGTTTCAAGATTACTTTAGTAGTACTCCAACTTACAATGCAGAAACATTTTGCCGAAGGTTTCAAATGTCGATTAGTCTTTTCAACCGTATTCGTGACACGATAAAAAACCATGATGTTTTTTTCCAACAACACAAGGATGTTATTGGTAGACCTAGACTTTCATCAAATATAAAAATAACAACAATAATTTGTCAGTTGGTTTATGACGATCCAGGAGATCAACTTGATGAATATCTTAAGCTTGTTGAATCAACAACACACGAATCCTTAAAGAGATTTTGCCGAGCTATTATTAAAATTTGCAGTGCACAAAATCTAAGATCACCAAATGTCGCTGATATTGCTAGATTGCTTTACATTGGTGAGAAACGTGATTTCCTGAGAATGTTGGGTAGTTTGGACTGTATGCATTGGAAATAGGAAGCTTGTCCTACAGGGTGGGCGGGCCAATACAATGGACGTTCTGGATACCCAACTATCATTTTAGAAGCTGTTGCAGACTATGATCTATGGATATGGCACGCATATTTTGGTATGTCAAGTACAAATAATGATATTAATGTGTTAGAATCATCTCTTTTGTTTTCTAATCTTGCCCAAGGTATCGCTCTTCCAGCTAATTATACTATTGGAGGTAAGCAATACGATACAGTATACTATTTAGCAGATGGTATACATCCGAAATAGTCTACCATTGTTCAATCTTTTGTTGCACCATCAAATCCAAAGCAACAATATTTTTAAAAAAAACAAGAGGCATGTAGAAAAGATGATGAGTGTGCATTCGGAGTTTTACAAAAAAGATTTGCAATAGTCGCCGGACCCGTGCGCTTTTGGAAAAAAGAAGTCTTGAATGATATAATGACGGCATGTATTATTTTGCACAATATGATAATAGAAGATGAACATGATCTCAGTGCACCAATTAGAGATGATGTGGAATTTGTGCCTTCAACGATTATACCTGTGTTGCGTGATGATGATTATTTTCAACAATTTTAAGCATGTCACAGAAAAATAAAGGATAGAAATACTCACTTTCAACTTCGAGATGCATTAGTTGAGCATTTGTGGGATGATTATTCTCAAAACAATAATTAGTGTTATTAGAGTTCTTCTCAAAATTAAGTTTCGCAATGTATTTTTCATGTTTGTGTGTTTTTTTTTTTTAAGTTAATGCTTTGAATTCCATATCTGTAATGTATGTTTATCATTTTAATGAAGGGTTAGTAATGGATTTTTTATTTTAATAGTGTTTTACATTAAATTATTTACAATTTCACAAACTTAAAATTTTGTATGTAAATCACAAATTAAATTATTTGAGAACTTAATTAAATGACTAATCTTATTATAATATTGCTACATATATATTTTTTACTTGTAAAATGTATCAAATTATTAATTATAAAAACTTTTTTTTTGATAGAGAGAAACTTCATTATGATTGATGAAAATCGGCTAGCTCTGATTGATACAAACCGTCCAACAATGACTGATGGGAGAATACAATCACTAAACTAGTCACTAAACTAGTTACTAAACTATTACAACTGGAAATACAAAATAAAACTTTCACCAACTAGTTGCTACTCCCGGGAGGAAATATCCTCTAACGGCATGATTCTATTGTTAGCATTACAACGGAACATATTAAATATCTGAACTCGAGTAGGCCACTAACTATTGGATTAAAGCACCAATTAGTAAATTTAGATAATAGATTCACCGTGACTGAAAATTCTCGAGCCAAACTAGCCGTAATTAAAGACGGCATGCGACAATCAGTAGATCGAACAGGATCTACTGAGCCACAGAATGTAAACAGCAGACCTAGCTCTGTTGGTGCACTATATTCACTCAGTAAAGAATCAAACCAGGATCTATACTGAGGGGTGGGAAATTCCACTTAATTGAATTAAAAAACAATAGTAAAAACACCAAAAATAAAATAAAAATAAATTAAAAAGATAACACAATATCAGCTGACCAACAGATCGCGTCCGTGATACTGGCGGACAAGCAGATTTGACAATCTGTGGATGGAGCGAAGCAATCAAACAACCACCGATGGACATGAGCAGACGATCCCGATCTGACGACAAACGGGAGTACCGATGGTGACGATACTTCAATCTAACTAGAACTCTAATACCTTGAAGATCAGAACAGATCACTGTTATTAAAGTTTTGATGCGTCTGAGTTGGAGATTTGACAGTTGTTGTTGATGATGCCGACGATGGTGCGGATGATCACTATCGGTGGATGGATGTGTATTTATTTGTTTTTTCCGGTGGTCCATGACCAGGTCCGGAGAGTAGCGGGGCAAGAAGAACATTGATTTTGCTCCCCCAACCATGGTTAATGGAGGTTGGGGCAGGAGATTTTTTTCTTCGGTAGTTTCTTTTTTCTTAAAGAGAGGTGAGAGGTTTTTTTTTAGAGAGAGAGAATCCTTATCTCCAGTTGTGTTTTTAATTAATTATAAAAACTATTTATTAGATTTAATAAATTAAAAAATAATATAATGAGGATATTCTTTTAGAGGGAATCATATAGCAGAAATGTGTTGGAGTTCCTGACATGTTGAAACCATAAAATAGAGGGATTTTATTGTAGGACTTGAGGGTTGGAGATGCCCTAAGAGCAATTGCAGTGGAAGTAAGTGGCCAAAAAATACGTGCCACTTATTTGTAGGGGAGTTCACGGACCAGATTGATTTGGATTGCTATTAATCCGTAACCAAACCGTTACTTACGATTTATAAATTTTTCGAACTTTAACTAGTGCAGATTGATGTTTAACCCGGACCAATCCAATCCGTTTTGAACGGTTTAGTTTGGACGGTTTGACGATTTGGGCTTCGAATTAGACTTCTCCGTTTTGGGCCGTAAATTGAACATTTTTTTTTTGCCATAAATTAAAAAATTGGGGGAATTTAGTGAATGGGGGGGACTTAAACTCACGTCCTCTCCAATGAATATAAGAGTAGGGAGAATAACATTGCAAATGCGAGAACTGATCATTTTTTATATAAATCATTATCCGCAGCTATATATATAAAAACCATTATGTTATTATTTAATATTATATATATATATATACATATACGGTCCAATCCGGTTTGACAAACGATTTGACAGTGCCAAGCCGTAATCCGGACTGATATGACTAGTTTTCAATTTTCAAATCCACCGGTTTTAAAATTTAATTAGAAACCGCCTATTAATCTGAAACGATGACCGGTTTGGACGGTTCCACAGGTTTGAACCAAATCATGAACACCCCTACTTACTTCCACGGTCATTGGAGAGAGTTGATTCGTTGTTCTCCGTTTCATTTATATTTACCTGAACAACTCCTGCAAAAGTGAAGTAAGTGTGAGCCATTATCAAATGTAGTGCAAAAATAAAACTGAACTACTAAAGTGTGGATAAACGTGGGGAGGGGGGGGGGGAGGGGGGAGGGGTCAAGGTGCAGAAAAACTAGCCCACATTATCTACTACTTTTAGTAAATTCATTAGAAGAGATAAACATTAAATAAATGTGGGGCTACATGTACTAACTTGGAAGGGAGAACCCCACCTTTTACCCTCTTCCACTATACTTGCTCAAAGAGCAAGTCCAACAGAAGTAAGTGGCCTAAAACCTTGTGCCACTTACTTCCACAGTCAACTCTTTCCCATTGAGAGAGTTGATTCATTGCTCTCCGTGCTATTTGCTTTTACGTGAACAGCTCCTGCAAAGTGGTGTGGTTGTGGGCCAGTTATGTTTCTACTTTTTAGCCCCTTTTTATTTATTGAGGAAAGAAGACATAAAATTTGAGGCAAATGAGAAATATTGCTCAATAGAGGCTTTCTTCTTCTTCTTTTTTTTTTTTGCACATTATCTCTACATAAAATTTGTGTCAACTTTTTTTTCCACATTATCTTTTGATTTAAATTTTTAGTCTCTCAAAAAAATTTTGCGGTTATCAACTCCAAGCAAATTTGGTTGAACATATTTGGCCACCATTTGGACACAACTATCATGAAAATTAAAGAAATTTTATCTTTTAAGTTGATTTATTTTGTATTTTTATTTTGTACCTTTATTGTGTCATTTTGTACTTTTAAATTTTCTTGTGTTTTTAATTATGATGTGTGTTATGTACCTTAAATTAAATTTATTTTAATTAAGGATTAAATATTTGATTTGATCTATAAATTTATTAATTTTTCTTCTTTTACAAATAGTAGGAAAAAAAATAAAATATGCCAGGAAATCAAATGTAGTTCGAAAATAAAATGATGTACCAAAATGTTATGATAAAATTGATGAAGTGTGCTCAAACGCAGGGACAAAGTGCTGAGAAATTGCCCCACATCTTTTACTATTTTAGGTAAATTTATTGAAGGTGATGCAGATTAAATAAATGTGGGCCAACTTATGCTGAGTTGGAGAAGGAAGCCCCACAATTTACCAAGTTCCGTTGCACTTGGTGAGCAATAGGTAGAAGGAATTTTTTGCCCAATGGAAATTACCATTCTAGTCGTTTTTCCCCCTTCTTTACAAATAATTTTTATTTCTTTTTAATAAAAGGGAAGGGTCAGCCTGCATTAAAGTAATGGCTGGTCCACATTTGACCCCCAAATGTCAAGTAATAACAGAAGCTTTATTCCAATTTGAGTCTCCGGCATGCAATGGGAGGAAGTAACAACATTGGTAATAGACCCAACTTCCCATGACAGTTACCATGCACTGGTGTTGCTCTAGTATAAATCACACACAGAAGAATGAATCACTTCTGTTCGATGAAAAGTAAGTGGAAGTAAGTGGGTTTGTAAGTGACAAGTGCTTTTAGGCCACTAACTTCCACTATACATGCTCTTACGTAATTAGAGCAAGTGCAAAGGTTGAAAGTGGCGTTGAAACACATGCCACTTAGAGCAACCTCAATGCAAATGGAGTAAAAAGTGGTCACATGCAGTCCACATCAGATTTTGTGGTCCATCCATTAAAAGGTTTTTTTTTTTTTTTTCAAGCAATAGGAGTTACCAAATTGTGTATTATATGGCCCACCATTACAGCATCCCTCTTTTTTTTTTTTTCTTCTTTTACTGTCTATAAAAAATAGTTGGCTCACATTTTACTTGTAATAGCATAACACACGGACTTTTTACTTTCAACCCTCTCCAATGGGAGGACATTGTTTGAGCAGTAACTGGCACATATTTTCATGCCAATTACCAAGCATTGGACTTGCTCTTAAAACCCCAGTCAAACCTCTCCCATTGGATATAGTCGAGTCATACCTCTGCGTCAATTTTTTACTTCCCTGCAAACTCTTGCAAAATGTGACGTAAAAGGTGGGCCATCTTGATTTTTGGAGTAGAATTAAAGTGCTAGGGAGACAAGAGTGTATAAAATTAGCACACTTAACTTATTAATTTTGGATAAATTCAGTACAAGAAGTTATAGAGTAAAAAAAGTGAGCTTGGTTTGAAACACCAATGGACATTCTCTTATATGTTTCGTAACACTACCATATTTTTTTAATAATTCGGCGATATTTCTCTTTTTTTTTAATAATAAAATGATGAAATTTGTATTACAATTTTTTTTTATTAAAGAAAAAATGGTTCAAACAGTTTCTTATGCGAAATTAGTACTGCAATTGTCATTTTGGCAAATTAGAAATGAGTTTGGATTGCCAGACCTTTCCCTTTTATTGTCTCCCTACAAAGGGGCCAAGATAGGTGCTTGATAGTATAGGCTGGAACATGTATGATCATTTTGCTTTCCCTTGAGGCCTCCCCCATTAAACAGAATACGTATAATGAAGAGCTAAAAAACTCTTTTCTCTCTTTAGGAGAGTGATTTTGTTTCTAGGAGAGTGGGGTATTCCAACAGGGAACAGTGGTTTTGTTTCAAAAAAAAGAAGACGGACTTTTCAAAATTTTTCAAAAATTTTCAACATTCTACATTGCACGTTTACATTTAATAAGTACATCTGAGCAATGGGTTAGTTATAAATGTGTGTGGATGCTGTTTCGATTCACCTTTCCAGTTCTTTCTACTCAATTTATTGCATCTAGTGAACCTTAAACTATCTCCTTCTTTTCTTTTTTTAACCCTCTGGACCAAATCTAGTGTTTCCTCTTGATCTTTTCTTCAGGTATTGAGCCTGAATCTGGTGGGGTTTCATTGCGATGGAGGATATGATTAAGAGGATGAAGAAATTCCGTCTCATGGATTCAGAAGAAGCGGGGGTAGATATGGAGTGTAAGGATGTGGAGAGTTCAACGAATAAGGTGAAAGAAGCTTATTGGATTTTGTGTATAGGGATAACTCTGCTAATTTCTTTGGAATTAGAGGTCAATTCTCCAAGTTGTGGAGTCAAACGGAGAACGTGACGGTGGAGGAGCAGGGGAGAAATTTCTTTCAGTTTATCTTCCCAAGTATCTCAGAGAGAAATAAGGTCCTCCTTTCTGGGCCTTGGTTCTTTGGTGGGCAGCTGTTAGTTCTTAAGCCATGGGATACCTTGCTTTTGAAAGACAGAGAACCTTTCATGTTTGCGCACTGTGGGTTCAAGTTAGAGGGGTGCCAATCCACTGGGCTTCGAAGGAGGTAGGCTGGAAAATAGGTAAACTCTTTCCTAATGTATGGAATATTATTGTACCTGAAAGTGGTAGTAAGCACGGGTATATTAGTAGAGTCCAAGTTGAGATGGATCTAACGAAACCACTACAAAGGGGTACTTTATTGCATATGTATGATGAATCTGTTTAGGTTGAGTTCAAATATGACCAGCTCCCTCTTTATTTTTATTATTGCGGTCATATATGCCATGTTGAAGGCAAATGTAGTAAGAAAGTAGAGGATGCTAAGAAGGGGATAGTGGATGATGACCAGTATGGGGATTTTCTGCTTGCGGATAATGGGAGACAGGAGATTAAGAGGGAGAAAGGGGTAGCAAAGGGAAGTGGGGGCATAATGAAGTTTTTGGTCCAAATGGTGGATAGACAAATTCTCCGGAGTGAAAATTCTGAGGGGGACTCTAATGGAAGCAAAATTTGGGATGGGTTGGAGGGGAAAAGGAAAAAGGAAAAAGGGACTGGGCAAGGAAGGGATAACGGTGAAGTGATAAAAGAAAAATAGAGTGAGGAGGGAGTTAAGGAGAGGGATACTAAGGGTTTTGGGAAGCAGGTTATAGGAGAAGAGGAGGAAGTAGTTAGCTAGAATTAGGTAGAAAGGGAGGAGGAGGAGACCCGTACAGGAAAAGGAAAAGATACAAACAAAGGGACAAATGAAGGGGTGCCAATAGAGGGGGGGTATGGGTAAGGACATGGAAGTGGAAAAGGTGGTAAATAGGGGAGAGGAGAAGGGAAACAATCAAAAAGGGGGATACAAAATCAGGTGAAGGAATCTAAGACGGATGGCTTGAGTTCAAGGGTAGTGCTGGGGGAGATCTCTCAAAATTTGGGAAGGAGCACAGATTCTCAGAAGTCAAAAAACTCAGGTATGTCAAGAAGAAAAAAAGTGAAATCAGAGGGGCAACCAATGGAGGAGGAGAAAGAAAATCTTTTCAATGGGATAGGAAAAAAGAGAAGAGGGGAGCTGGGTTCTCAGTCTCATGGAGAAGGTTTGTGGTCTAAGAAAGTTAAGAATTCCCATTTGGACAACTCTGAAGCTAAAATGGTGGGGGTAGCCAGCCAAGTGTGGCCCCAAATTTTAATATGAGAATATGCTCATAGAATTGTAGAGGGTTGGGGGAGTCCTTCTACAATTACCTTCTACAATTTCTCAATTAAAGGAGTCAATCAGAATCCACCTTCCCGACATGGTATTCCTTTGTGAGACCAAACAGCAGAAAGGATTTGTGGGTACAGTGTGCAAGCAGTTGAAATTCAGGGAGAAGAATTGGGCAGTTCAAAACCCAACTGGAACCAGAGGAGGCTTGTTGGTATGTTGGAGAGAAAACATAGAAGTTAAGCAAACATTATCAAACGACTTTTGTATGGAGGTGGAATTCACAATGGGCCCCTGGGATGAGTCAGTGTGGGCGATCTTCGTCTGTGCAGCACAGACCTGAATGGGAGGAAGAAGCAGCGGCAATATCTTTTAACAAATAAACATAGATGGGGGGATTTGTGGATCGTAGGAGGGGACTTTAATGACATTAGACTTCTAGAAGAGAAAAAAGGGGGGAGGGCTAGAAGGGTGGGAAGTTGTAGTAGGTTTGGAAGCTTCATCAGTAATATGGGAATGGGAGAAATAAGGTTTAGAGGCGATAGGTTCTCCTCGGCAAATAAAAGGGAAGGGAAAGGTTTCATACAAGAGAGGCTGGATAGATTTTTTGGATCCCCAAGGTAGTTGTTAAAGTTTGACAAGGCAGTAGTAGTGCATGGAGCAAAGCAATCCTCAGACCACTCTCTTTTGTTTCTAGATTGGAGCCCAGATCAGCAGAAAACCAGAAAGAGATTCCTCTTTGAAGCCAGCTGGATTGAGGAAGAAGGAGTAAGGAGAGTTATAGAGGAATCCTTTCGAAACTACAACCTTAGGGGGTCTATGTTTCAGTTCCAGTCTAAATTAAAAGCCTGTAAGGCTGGTCTGATTAGTTGGAGGAAGACGTGGAATAGAAATGCGAGAATGCACATTGATGAAATAAAAAAGGAAATGGTGGCTATACAAGAAAGTGGAGAAGAAAGGGACTGGGGAAAGTGGGGAGAGTTGAAAGCCAAATTAGATAGTGCATATAAAAAAGAGGAAGAGTTTTGGTGCAGAAAGTCAAGAATACAATGGCTTAAAGAGGGGGATAAAAACACCAAGTTCTTTTACGCGGTAACAGCGGAAGGAGGAAGATGAACTGTATTGAAAGACTAGTCACAGCTAATGGGGAAGAAATCACAGGAGAACAAGAACTTGGAGGAGAGATTTCCAATTATTTCCAATCTCTATTTCAGTCTTCAAACCCCAGAGCATCGAATGAAACCCTATAGGAGATCTCGAGCTCAATATCGGCAAGCATGAATGAAGATCTGATCAAAGAGGTCATATTAGAGTAAGTTCAGGAGGCTATGCTTGCAATGCACCCACACAAAGCACCCGGTCCAGATGGTATGACTCCTCTATTTCATCAGAAAAATTGGGATATTATTAATCTTCATTATTTGCTGTTGTTTGTAGTTTTTTTAACTCTAATTCCATGCTATCTGCTTTCAACCATACATTTATTTCTTTGATTCCTAAAGTAAAAAAACCCAAAAAAAGTATCTGACTACTGGCCGATTTCCTTATGCAATGTGGTATACAAAATAATTTCGAAAATCCTTGCTGAAAGAATTAAGCCTCTGCTGGCTCTCTGTGTTAGCCCCAATCAGCCAGCTTTTATTCCAGGTAGACAAATTTTGGACAACATCATCATAGCACATGAGTGCTTTCACTACTTAAATAAAATGAGAAGTACAAACTCTTGCTACTTAGCTCTCAAATTAGATATGGTAAAAGCTTTTGACAGAGTGGAGTGGTGTTTTGTAGAAAAAGTTATGCTCAAAATGGGCTTTCATGTAAAGTTTGTCAGTTGGATAGTTAAATACACGGACTCAGCTTCCTTTTCTTTCTTGGTGAATGGAGCTCCTCATAATTTTGTCAAACCAACTAGATGAATTAGACAAGGGGATCCCTTGTCCCTTATCTGTTTCTAATAGCTTTAGAGGGGGTACCTAGTTTGATTAGGAAAGCTTGTAAGGAGAAAAAGATGACATGGCTTAAAATTAGTAAGGGTGGTCCAATGATCACTCACCTTTTGTTCGCTGATGATTCAATTCTTTTTTGTAAAGCAGATGAATCTCAGGTATTGCAGATCAGGGATTTGCTAGGAAAATATGAGGAAAGCTCAGGATAACAAGTAAATCTAGCCAAATCCTCCATTTTTTTCAGCAAAAATATTGTCCCTGAAGTACGTGTCAAAATCTGCGAAGTTTTGCATGGGGTCATGGAGTAGAGCAAGTGCAAATACCTGGGATTACCAGTGGTGGTGGGGAGGTCTAAGGAGGTGTTTGATTTTGTGAAGGAGAGGGTAGAGAAGAAAAATTGCAAACTGGAAATCAAGGTTTCTGAGTAAGGTTGGAAAGAAGGTTTTATTGAAAGCGGTGGTAATGACCCTACCAGTCTACTATATGTCTTGCTACAAAATTCCTCAAGAGTTGTGTAGAGACATCAACAACATGGCTGCAAAGTATTGGTGTGGTGAAGGAGAAAGGGGGAAGACATCAACAACATGGCCCCAAAGTATTGGTTGGGTGAAGGAGAATTGGGGAATAAAATCCATTGGTTGTCATGGAAGAAGTTATCTATGGATAAGGAGGAAGGGGGCTTGGGATTCAAGGATTTGTAGGCTTTTAATAAAGCCTTATTGGGTAAACAAGTGTGGAGAATAATCACAGAACCCAATACTCTAGTTTCAAAGGTGTTAAAAAGCAAATACTTTCCTAAAACTAACATACTTCAGGCAGTTCCAAAAAAAGGGATTCATGGATATGGAAGGGCTTATGTATTGGGAGGGAAGTTGTAAAGGAGGGAAGCCGATGGTTTATAGGGGATGGTAGGAGCATAAGAATATGGGAGGACTATTGGCTACCTTCTGAAATCATGAAGAAGCCTTTTTCAAGGAAGCCTTAGGGGTGCATGTTAGAGAGGGTCAAAGATCTCTTTAGCGAAAGCCATACAGGGTGGGATTTCAATAAAATGAGGAGTCTATTTTCAGACGAGGAAGTGAATTTAATTAGAACCATTCCAGTCAGCATCTCGGGGGCTAGGGATAGACTAGGGTGGAAGTTTGAAAAGGCGGGGAACTACTCAGTATCATCAGCCTATAAATTGGCCCTCAAACTGGAAAATTATGGGAATGAAGAAGGGGAGAGTAGTATGGCTGCACAAAGGGACAAATTGATCTGGAAAGGAGTCTAGAAGTTAAAGGTGAAAGGAAAAATCCAGCATTTCCTCTAGAATTGTTGCGAAACACGTTGTCAGTGGGGAACATTGGAGAGAGTTGATTCATCGTTCTCCGTTTCATTTATATTTACCTCAACAACTCCTGCAAAAGTGGGGTAAGTGTGAGCCATTATCCAATGTAGCTCAAAAATAATACTGAACTACTGAAGTGTGGATAAACGTGGGGGGTCAAGGTGCAGAAAAACTAGCCCACATTATCTACTACTTTTAGTAAATTCATTAGAAGAGATAAAGAGTAAATAAATGTGGGGCTACATGTACTAACTTGGAAGGGAGAACCTCACCCTTTACTCTCTTCCACTATACTTGCTCTAAGAGCAAGTCCAACGGAAGTAAGTGACCTAAAACCTTATGCCACTTACTTCCACACTTAACTCTCCTATTGGGAGAGTTGATTCATTGCTCTCTGTACTATTTGCTTTTACGTGAACAACTCCTGCAAAGTGGTGTGGTTGTATGCCAGTTATGTTTTCACTTTTCAGCCTCTTTTTATTTATTGAGGAAAAAAGGCATAAAATTTGAGGCAAATGAGAAATATTGCTCGATAGATGCTTTCTTTTTTTTGCTCATTATGTCTACATAAAATTTGTGCCAATTTTTTTTCCCACATTATCTTTTGATTTAAATTTTTAGTCTCATAAAAAATTTTGCAGGTTATCAATTCCAAGCAAATTTGGTTGAACATATTTGGCTACGATTTGGACACAACTATAATGAAAATTAAAGAAATTTTATCTTTTAATATGATTTAATTTGTATTTTTATTTTGTACCTTTATTGTGTCATTTTGTACTTTTAAATTTTTTCGTGTTTTTAATTATGATGTGTGTTATGTACCTTACATTAAATTTATTTTAATTAAGGATTAAATATTTTGTTTGATCTATAAATTTATTAATTTTTCTTCTTTTACAAATAGTAGGAAAAAAAATAAAATGTGCCAGGAAATCACATGTAGTTCGAAAATAAAATGATGTACCAAAATGTTATGATAAAATTGATGAAGCATGCTCAAACGTAGGGACAAAGTGCTGAGAAATTGGCCACGTCTTTTACTATTTTAGGTAAATTTATTGGATGTGATGCAGAGTAAATAAATGTGGGCCAACTTATGCTGAGTTGGAGAAGGAAGCCCCACAATTTACCAAGTTCCGTTGCACTTGGTGAGCAACATGTAGAAGAAATCTTTTGCCCAATGACAATTACCATTCCGGTCAATTTTTTCTCCCTTCTTTGCAAATAATTTTTACTTTTTTTTTAATAAAAGGGAAGGGCTAGCCTGTACTAAAGTAATGGCTGGCCCACATTTGACCCCCAAATGTCAAGTAATAACAGAAGCTTCATTCCCATTTGAGTCTCCTGCATGCAATGGGAGGAAGTAACAACATTGGTAATAGACCCAACTTCTCATGACAGTTACCAAGCACTAGTGTTGCTCTAGTATAAATCACATGCAGAAGAATGAATCACTTCTATTCGATGAAAAATAAGTGGAAGTACGTGGGGTTGTAAGTGACGCGTGCTTTTAGGCCACTAACTTCCACTATACATGCTCTTACGTAATTAGAGCAAGTGCAATGGTTGAAAATAGAGTTGAAAAACATGCCACTTAGAGCAATCTCGATGCAAATGGAATAAAAAGTGGTCCAATGCAGTTCTTATCAATAAGAGTGCAATAAGAGTTACCAAGTTGTGTATTATAAGGCCCATCATTACCGTATCCCTCTTTTTTTCTTTTTTTTTCCCTTCTTTTACTGTCTATAAAAAATTGTTGGCCTACATTTTACTTGTAATAACAGAACACACGGACTTTTTACTTTTAACACTCTCCAATGGGAGGAAATTGTTTGATAGTAATTGGCACATATTTTCATGCCAATTACCAAGCATTGGGTTTGCTCTTACAACTCCAGTCAAACCTCTTCCATTGGATATAGTCGAGTCATACCTTTACGTCAATTTTTTTTACTTCCCTGCAAATTCTTGCAAAATGTGACGTAAAAGATGGACCATCTTGATTTTTGGGATAGAAATTAAAGTGCGAGGGAGACAAGAGTGCATAAAATTAGCCCACTTAACTTATTAATTTTGGATAAATTCAGTACAAGAAGTTATAGAGTAAAAAGAGTGAGCTTGGTTTGTAACACCAATGACATTCTCTTTTATATTTCGTAACACTACCATATTTTTTAATAATTCCGTGATATATTTTTTTTAAATAATAAAATGATGAAATTTGTATTACAGTTTTATTTTATTAAAGAAGAAATAGTTCAAAAGCGAAATTAGTACTGCAATTGTCATTTTCGCAAATTAGAAATGAGTTTGGATGGCCAGACTTTTCCTTTTATTGTCTCCCTCCGAAGGGCCAAGATTGGTACTTGGTAGCATAGCCTGGAACATGATCACTTTGCTATCCCTTGAGGCCTCCCCATTTTCTTCTGCACTTTCTTTCGCTCTCACAAACAAATTTCCTAACACAACACAAACGAGAGAGAGATTGAGAACCCTCATTGGAAAAATTGGAGGTAAAAAATGAGCTTGGGCAACAATAAGAAAGTGTTAGTAGTGGGAGGAACAGGGTACTTGGGCCAACATCTACTACATGGGTTTTCAGAGAATCAAGAAAAATGCAGTCTTGCCTTAGCATTCACTCATCATAGTGCCCCTCCTCCTCAACCATTGCTCCAAGCCATTCCTCAAGCTCTTCCTTTTCAAGTTGATCTGAGAACTGGTGATGGGTTTGATTCTATCTCGGAAAAGTTCGGGCAGGTCAGGAACTCATCAACTCGCAAATTTTCTCTTTTATTGATATGTTATAGCTATATCTGTACTGGGATTTGCCCATTTTGCTAACATATTAATTAGTCGTGAGAATGTAGTTTGGTGTTCTTGTTGGCGTTGCAATTTGCTGATTTGTATGCCAATTTTGCTTTTTAGCCAGATGTTGTGGTTAATTGTGCTGCAATGTCTGTTCCTCGTGCCTGTGAGATTGATCCTACTGCTGCTATGTCGATAAATGTACCTTCTGTTCTTGTTAATTGGATTTCAAGCTTTGGCAATGGCAAGGTTCTTCTCATTCATTTATCAACTGATCAGGGTAAGATACTTGTATCTGTGCTAATGTTTATTTGAGTACTCTAGTCTACAAAAGGCGTTCACTAGTGAAATGAGTTGATTACATTTCTTTCCTTTGCTTACCTAAGATTGATATTGATTTGAGGGGCTAATCTTTGTGTAGAACTGTAGATAGATAGTCGAAATGGAATGAAGGGACTCGTTTCGTTATCTACCTGCAGTTAGTTTAAAGAATAACCAGACACATAGAGACTGCTATTTTGAATTGAGAAACTGCAAATAGTGGCACTAAGAGAATAACAATATTTACTTCTCACTTCTCAGTTCTGGTAGTTACAAGTTTTAATATTTTGAGGATGTTGACAAAAGGCTGAAACTTCATTTGTATAAGAATTTAGCAAGTAGTGTAAGTGGAGTCTTGCTGATTGAAACAGCCTAGTAGCTTTTGGCCCAAACCTAATTTGCCGCAAAAGTTATGCCTTTTTACGAACTTGGAGTAAGGTCTAAATCTAAAAGGGACATCTGAAGCTAAATCTGATGAGATGTTATTTTAAGGTGTACATTCACCATGTGAAGCCTACTAAAAAAAGTAAAATTCTCAATTGAAATAATAGCAAGTGCCAATTGAATTTTTTAGCTGTTCAATGTATAATTCTTTCATCTGCTTGTGTTTGTTCCGACACAACTATTCCCACTAAAGAACATCAATCTTTATTCTATATGCATCATTTTATGGGTTTTGTTTAAGATGATTAAAATTCTTTATACAAAAGTATGTGAAGGATCAAAACCCTTATATAAGAAAGAGGATGAAATTGTTTCTGTCTTTATGGAAAGTTCCATCTTTATTCTCTTTGCATTGTTACATGCATCTGTTTTGTCTAAGATGATTAAACTTCTTTGTAACTTCTTTGTTCATTAGTTTATGAAGGAACAAAATCTTTCTATAAGGAAGAGGATGAAGTTGTTCCTGTGAATGTTTATGGAAAATCAAAAGTGGCTGCTGAGCAATTTATCAGTACATGCTGCTCAAACTTTGCAATATTGAGAAGCAGCATAATAGTTGGGCCACAAACAATCTCACCAGTCCCAAAGTCACTCCCTATTCAGGTACCTTGTGCATGAAGCTTCTTCTTTGTCAAAGTTCTTCTTTACCATCTTTGGTATTGATTTCTGCTTTTGACAGTACCAGTTCTTACTGATATGTGCTTATATATTCGCCCCTGGTCGTCATTTCTTGTTTCTGTTCACGAATGTGTCATATCTGGTGAAAAACATAGAATTGGAACTTTTAGTTTTACTTTAGATTATGAAGATTCTGAGAGAAATTCATAGGTTGGAAAATTTATTTTTTGACTTCTCTTAATGCTCTTTGATCAAATGATATGCTTTACTTAAGTAGCAGTGGTTTTTGCAAATTTAGTTCTACATAGCTTGATAGTAGTGCAAAAAGCCACATTCAGTTTTTGGCATTGGCTAAAAGTCTGATCTCTTGATCCCGATCTTACTGGAATTCTTTTATTCATCAATCATTTCACGTGTTTAGAGAGGCAGTTTCTTCTTTCCTTGATTTGTGATGTTTGGTGACTTTAAATAATGAATAATAACCACTCCACCATTTGTAATTATGTGCTGAAAATGAAATTCAACCATTAAATGTTTTGTTTACTGAAATCTTACGCTTCGCATGATGCTGGATTGTGTAATCCTTTCATAGAATGTTGACAAATGCATGCTTGACACAGTGGATGGATGGGGTCCTTACCAAGGGTGAGCCAATTGAATTTTTCCACGATGAGTATCGTTGTCCTGTCTATGTGAAGGACCTGGTGACCATTATACAAGCTTTGACTACCAGATGGATATCAGGTTTGAGAGGATTTCTGTTCATGTCATGTCCGACTTCACGCGATAGTTACTTTTGTCATTGGTTGTCTTTACGTCTTGGTTTTGCTGGTGTTTTAATTTGTTCTGAGATCTCTGTGGGATACATGTTTTTGTTGTTTAATTTCTCCATCCTTTCGATGCTGTGAATGAAGCATTATCCATCCCTCATGAAATAATTCATTTCTGTAGCAAAATATGTACATATATAGGTCAACTTTATTACTCCCAAATATCGTAAAACAACACGTTTTGCACTTCCAGAAGGTAAACAGTGAAATTATGTTGGAAGGAAGGGTGACACCTAAATTTAAATGGTCAGAAGACTGAAAGAAAACCAACGTAGCCAATGCTTGCCCTTGTGATTATCTCACATTGTTTAACCCATGCAGTAGGTTGAAACCAGAGAGCCACTTATTACATGTTTCCCCTGTGTCTCTTTCAAAGCACCTCTTGGTTTACAAAGGCTTTAAATTTGTGTATCATCTGAAAATAATATATCCCATGATCAGTTCTATGTGGTAAAAGTGAAAAAAATGAAATTTTCTTTCCACAATCTTTCTTGTTGCAGTTTAGTTCTCCTCAACTTCATTTCACTAAGTCATGAGCTATCCTTGGTGCTTGGATTCTTTGCAGAGGGTAAACCAATGCATTTGCTCCTGAATGTTGGTGGCCCAGATAGGGTATCGCGAGTTCAAATGGCTGAGGCAGTTGCTCATGTCAGAGGTTATAAAGCTGCATTAATCAAGCCGGTCTCTGCATCATCGGTACGTGTACTGCATTTTGTTGTAAATCATGTAAAAGCCTTTCCGAATGGGTTAAAGACTAGGTTTTACATCTGTTAGCCTTCACTAGCCCCGCATAAAAGATTGATCATGCTTTCTGCGCTCAATACACATCATTAACAAATTTCTCTTTCATCACCATGCTTTGGACTCCTGTTTGAAAATGCATTTTCGATTCGCAGGTTGATCGTGGTGTCAAGTCCCCATCAGATATATCAATGGACACTAGTAAACTCATTCAGACGCTGGGTATAAAGCCTACTAACTTTATTGATGGTGTCCGATTGACCCTTGAATGCTGAACTTAATCCAAATTATTTTGACTCATTTCCTAAATATTGATCAATGCTTTTTATTGGCCCTCTTCGGAGGAACTTAGGTACAAAATAAGTTTTTTTTTTTTTTTAAAATTATTTCCCCAGTTCTTCTGGTTGCTGTAACTGTAAGCCTGTGACCAAACCATATGCTTTTGGTACAAAAAGGAGCCTAAAATTTTGGTACAAAAAGGTAAAGAGATAAAACGTCAATTTTTTGCATATGCCTTTTTGTTTGGTGCCATGGGCGTCCATGCTCTTCTATTTAACACGGATTTACGCGGAGAATCGAATTTGATGCTTCTTTACTTGTCTGACTGGTTCAGATTTTCATAGTAAAGTTTGGTCTTGTAATCCTAAATTCCATTCATGTGCTGATGTCTCAATTCTGGGAATTATTCTTCTTCTGGAATGACTTCTCTTTCCGGGCAGAGTTTCCATGCCACCAAGATGGAACAATTCTACATACTCATAATGGAAATTTGATTAGTCATATGAAAAGAAAGAGCTACTTTTCGTGTGTTGGTTGGGTGGTAGATAGATTACAAAATACATAACCATTTGTAACACGACATTATAACATATTAAATACTATTTCTGTCTCTAAAATAATAGTCCACAGACAGAGATAGTACCATAATTAACAAGTCATGTGTGTAATGTTTCGAGTTCATGTTGTTAATAAGGGCAGATGATTGCAACCCTTAAGTGGCGGTGAGGAGGCCATCTAACTTAAACTCAAATGGGTGTGATTGTGTTCAATAAAGCGTAAATTATTGGATGTGGAATTATACTGTCAGACATCAATTAACAGCATATATTCTCAAGATTAGGGTAGAATCAGATCCCAATAACGTTATCAGACTTCATTCTTTAGTAGTACTATGATTATTAACATATTCTTCAATCTCCATACTGTAAACTGAAAAAATAAAAAGCAGAAAATCTACCTCTCCGCATTCGTGAAATTGTTAAACAATCTCAATAATCCTTCTTAAAAGAGTAATGATAATACCTAAATAACTTACCTTATCATTTCACTTTACATGACATCTACTGATTGGACAATGCATTTGTTATTTAAATCTAAATGAATTAAATTAAAATATCATTATATATCTTATTAATATTCGGCGTACTTATTATATTTTGTTTAGTTATTATTTTACCCTAAAAGGTTTACTTTTTTAGGGGTTAGGGTCTATTTATTTTAAAATTTTAGACATATAAGTATTCAAAAACTAAAATAAATCTAACAAAGTAATTATGAAATTAACTTATTAGATTTTATCTAATAATTATTTAACTTATTAAATTTCATCCAATAACTAAATACCATATAAGGTGAGATACATTAGGTGAGATGTGTAACATCACTCATTTTAAAAATACGTTGCATCCGTATTTCTTTAATTTTATAAAATGATTTTGGACAAAACAATTATTTCTAAATATGGAAAGTTCAAGGAAAATTTAACCATCTTGTGTGCGAAAGAGTATAGTTCTTCAAAAAACAAGGAAAAAAGAAAGATAGAACAAAATTTTGAAGTAATAATGAAAGAAACTTTGAGATTTTGTGCAAACTACTGATCGAATTTCAAAGTTTTATGAACAACCAGTAATTTCCTTCAACATTTCAAACTACAGACAGATAACATTGTCACCCGTAACAATCTATTCTTATTCTCTTGTATAAAGGCGGGGGAGGGAGGAGTTCTACAGTACTTTCGTGTTGCACCCCCCTCTCACTTCAATTTTTTTTTTTGTTAGCAAAATAAGATAAATAGTATAATAGTAACTCCACAACTTCATTTATTTACTCTACCACGTACATCGTAAAAAAAGCCAAATCTGAAGGTTTTTGTCATTTGTTACCCTTTTCTCTTTTTTTTTTTTTTTCCTTTTACTAATTAAACTATTTTAATAGACTTTTAGATAGTGTTATTATAGAAAATTTCAAATTCTTTTTATATAATTATAACTCTATCTCTCTCAAAATAATTGTCCCAACTAAATATTATTTCCCTGATCGTCTTTCCAAAAAAACAAAAATTTCCGAAACCTTTTTGTGTTATTGATGCAAAACCCTATTTGCATTTTTCTCAATTATATGCAAATATTTAATTGATATGACAGCATTTATAAAATTTCATTTAACAAAGTGATTATTATTACTTTGAATGTTTACAATTGTTAGTTAAATTAATAAAACATATTATTTTACAACTGTATTACTAAAAATCGCCCACGCGTAGGTGTGGGCAAGAAAAACCTAGTAATACCATAAAGTACATTTTGTTGTCTGATTTGTAGTATTATTTTTTGTTTAACCGTCTGATAAATTGAGTTTTACCGCACTAAAAACCCAAAAAAAAAATAAAAAAAAAAATTCCAAAACATTCCTCTAAAATCTAAATTCCAAGTCATATTAACCCAACCCAGTTAAAAACGGGAACTTTCCTTTCATTGGCTACTTTCCACACCGTAAGCCTGCCCGCCATTACACAACATTGGGATTGGGCAGCTCCTCCGCGGTCCAACCAAACGGCTTTCCTCCACCACTGACTCACTGACCGAACCCAACTCAGTCCTCTATTCGTCAACGCGCTCTTCACTTCCTTGTCGGCTCTCTCTTTCTCTCTCTTCTCTTCCCCTGCCCGTAAAAAGCGCGGTGGACCAGTTCTCTCTTGAGTCCAAAATCTTCGTCGGTTCTCGTCATCCTCCGCTTTTTGAACTCCCCTGCAGTCAAATTTCTTCAACTCACTCCGTAATCGATCAATTCTGTTTACCATAATTGTCGTCAGTATATATTCCTCCATATCCTCCCTACTGTGTGACTGCGTGTGTTTTGTTAATGGTGTGGGAATTGGAATCAGTGCCCCTATATTAAATAGGCATTGTTAGTGTGAGAGTTAATTTGAGTTTGGTGCTTTGCTTGAAAGAGACGTTGTAGTCAGCGAAATTGGATAAACCGTGAGGTTCAATTCGATCACTTCAATTTCGATTCTACTCTTTTGATTTATTTATTACTGGAATGAACTTGACTTGTTGAGGAACTTCCTTCTTGGTGTGATTTTTTTTTTTTTTTTGGGTTTGCAGTAGTTCTGTTTTGCACAGAGGATGTGGAGGATTGTAGCTCGATCTGCCGCAATGTCGGGCCTCCGCGGATCGCGGAGGATGGCGTCGACGGCGATGTCTGGTCCTTGTATCATTCGCAAGCGCGGTGCTGATATTCTCCACGATCCGTGGTTTAATAAGGTGATCATTTCTCCCCTTTCTTCGCCATCATTGCATTTGCGTTTCCTTTTGTCTGCAATGCTTGATTGCTGTTTGTAGCTGCTGGACGTAGGATGTGGGTTGGTAATTATTAGAGTTTTTCATCTTTGGTATTTGACTGTAAGTTACAACGAGACTGTTTTAGCAGGGCAGGAGTGATTATTATTTATTTATTTCTTTTCCTGATCAACACTGAAAGCTGAAGAATCCAAAAGAAACAAAAAAAATAAGGAAAAAATTGTACGGGATAATTAATGCGAGTGATTGTCAGAAATAGGTAGACATTTGAAGGACGGATGTAGGATGACTAGATGAATCTTGATTTTTTGGAGAAATGTCTACAATTTGCTATTCATCCTGGTTTCTACTTGGTTGCTTCACACCTAATAGTCTCAGTTGTCTCACTAAGCTCTAGGCTCATACTGATTGAGTAACTTGTATGCATGGCTGGGTTGCTTTTCTAATTTTAGCGGATTGTACATAATAATGTTTGTGTGCAATAACAGGATACTGGATTCCCAGTAACTGAAAGAGATCGCCTTGGGCTTCGTGGTCTTCTCCCTCCTCGTGTAATATCATTCGAGCAGCAGTATACTCGTTTCAGTAAGTACCTTAAATGAAGTGGTTCTAATTAAGTTATTTGTCGTAGAACCTTATTGATTCTTTTTGTTCTTTTGAGGAATCAGTGCCAGTTTGTTCTAGATGTCTAAGCGAGGACTTAAATTTGGGCAGTTTGATATATAAGTTTAATTTTGGAGACTTTTTTCTCTTAATTTCACCCATTGGGTGTTGGAATAACTTTTAGAGCTGAATCCATGTGGCACTCATCTATAGTTCAAGAATTTTGTTTTTCCGCAATTCCTTAAGTTTTTGGGTTAGCTGGTTTTTATTTTCTGGGAGTATTTTTCTATGAAGATGTGAACTTCTAAAAGTTATAAAGTTTAATAGCATGATTCTGGTGGTTTAATTGTCAGTGGAATCATATCGATCTCTGGAAAAGAATACGCAGGGTCAAAAGGAGGATTTTGTAGCTCTGTCAAAGTGGAGGATTCTAAATAGGCTGCATGACAGAAATGAGACATTATACTACCGTGTAAGTATGACGGCAAATAGTTCTTGTAGAATATTAAACACTTTTTTTAAATATTTACCATCTGATGCAAAGTTGCTTGTTTTTGCAGGTTCTCATCAATAATATCAAAGACTTTGCTCCAATAATATATACACCCACAGTGGGATTGGTTTGTCAAAACTATTCCGGTTTATTTAGACGTCCACGTGGAATGTACTTTAGTGCCAAGGATAAGGGAGAAATGATGTCTATGATCTATAATTGGCCTGCTAGCCAGGTATTGTTTTAACCTTGGATTCTCATTATTATCGACTTAATTCAGTTTTCGGGCTTGAAAATATTGTACACTTAGAACGACATTTGTGCTTTTTCATAAAACTGTACTTCTCCGTTTTTGGCATGGTGATTATTGATTCTCTGTTACAAGGGTTTGCTTGTTGTCTGTTCACTATATTTAGCTATTTGTAATCACGGTTAGTTGGATATTCCTTCCAGATGACCACTGTATAAGGATGTGGGACTTTCCTTTCTGAAGGGGCCAGTGCAGTTTACATATTAGGAGCTACACACTTATCTAGGTTCTTTGTTCTTAGAACTACAAATGCTTGGTTAAATGAGTGACTGAAATTTGGTGATTTAGTGTTTTAGCTTACAAATGATTTGCAGAGTAGGCCAGTAATGTCTTATTTTTAATGGCAGGTTGACATGATTGTTCTGACTGATGGCAGTCGCATACTTGGGCTTGGTGATCTTGGAGTTCAGGGAATTGGTATACCAATTGGAAAGCTTGATATGTACGTGGCAGCTGCAGGGATCAATCCACAGCGTGTATGCCTACTCTCACGTTTGATATGATAGTTACTTTCGAATCTAACTGATGCAAAGCTCTCTATTACAGTGGCAATTATATCTCTGATTACAAAAGTGCTGTCATGATGTTAGCTATATACCTTGTCTTTCTGTGTTTAATAAAATGTTTTGACTTCAATATGACCTGTAGATGACCAATTTGACTTCAATATGACCAGTTAATCACTGTCCTGTAGTAACCTATGCCACTTCTTAACAGATACTCCCAGTTATGCTTGATGTGGGTACCAACAATAAGAGGCTCCTCGAAGATCGACTATGTGAGTTTATTGTACAGTTGCATTTGTTGATGTCTAGTTCCTTCATCATGATCTTTTTCCTTTTCTGCCTATTCTGCTATCTTCAGAGCAGTGCTGATTTTTTGAGTCAGGGTCTTTTATATGAATGTGTTTGCATGTACATAAAGTAAACAGACCTTTGCAATCACTGGAGATGATGCACACATATGACTAGATTACGTAATCACATCTCATGTTAGCTTGACATGTTTGGAGTTCCGAAGGGATCATATCTTTCTGTGGCTTTTCAACATGTTGGTTTTGTGTTTTCTATATCTAACTTGGCTTATCTCTCTGCCTCTTAAATGTATTTATTTTTCTTTCTTATTCCTGCCTCAAGATCCCAGTTCTCAAGTTCTATACTTCTTACTGGCATGATTTAAAAAATAGGGTACAGTTCGGAAAATAACTGTTACAGAAAGCAAACATGCTGTTAATCTTATCATTATTGGCAGTAACATGATGCATTATAGCAGCTTTCATAGTTCAAAACATTAGGCTTTCCGTATAAACTGAGATTGAGCATTTTGAAGGAGCATTTCTGATTTTTTTTCTTAGTTTGATAGATTTAGGTTTGCGTCAACCAAGGTTGGAAGGAGAAGAATATTTATCGATAGTTGATGAATTCATGGAAGCTGTCCATGCTCGTTGGCCTAAGGCTATTGTGCAGGTCAATTTTTGTCCTTTGATGCTTGTTTACCACAATTATTGATTCCGTACTGATTTCTAGTGACTGAAATGATTCTTTCAGTTTGAGGACTTCCAAATGAAGTGGGCATTTGAAACATTGCAACGCTATCGGAACAGATTTTGCATGTTTAATGATGACATACAGGTGATCAACTAGGAGCCAGTCCTTTTCCTATAGATAACTTTATGGATATGAAAGGGATTGCTTTTATTGTGTTCTTTATGGTGTAACTCTGCTTACGTTCTTTCTTGTTACGCAGGGGACAGCAGGTGTTGCACTGGCTGGGCTACTTGGAACTGTTAGATCACAAGGTCGACCGTTAACCGATTTCGCGAATCAAAAGATAGTTGTTGTTGGAGCTGGAAGGTAAGGCAATATGAACTTGTGACATTTTACTGTTGATTGGTAAAATGTTCTTTGTTCTCCAATATTTTTATGCTGCATTGATGTAAAATACCTACTTTTTAATGTTATCTGTATTGCAGTGCGGGGCTCGGTGTTCTTAACATGGCATTACAGGCTGTTTCAAGGATGGCTGGGCCAGTAGCAAACCCTCACTTTTTCCTGCTAGATAAAGATGTATGGTTCTACTGGTTCTGATAATTAACTCATCACTATGTCAATGCTGTAGTACTACTTCCTTATATAGATGTAAAGATGGGTCGTGTATTTGACCCTAGCAGATCACACCTCTCCCCCAACAAAGGGAAAAAGGCTGATACATACTATGCTTACACGCAGGGACTAATTACTAAAGATAGGGATGTCATTGATCCATCTGCTGCTCCATTTGCTAAAGCACATCAAGAGCTTGAGGAATTCGGTCTTAGAGAGGGTGCGAGTCTCACTGAAGTGGTAAACCTTACTAAATGCCTTGCCAGTAGCATTGTGCATTGTAAAAACTGCCATACTCTATGTTTCAGCTTTTCTGGAAAGAACTTCTATATTTTACTCAAGCATATATTTTAATTATGACTTTTGTTGGTCATTCAGCCTTATGCATTTGAGTCTTTTAAAAGATTCTGATAAGTATTGCACATTAATTTTGTTTGTTCAGGTGAAAAAAGTCAAACCTCATGTGCTTCTTGGTTTGTCTGGTTGTGGAGGCATCTTTAATGAAGAGGTGGGTATTCATTCTACTGTATGTTAAATCAGCCTGATATGTACCAAAGGGATCTTTTAAATAACAATGACTATGCCTTTATCCCTTTATGGGGTGTTGGTAACATGGATGATGGATCATATCTCGTCATCGTGTTTTGTGAAAACACATACATCCTGTACAAATGGAAAGTAATTAGCTCAAATTGAATGGGAATGAGAAGATTTGAAAAGACTGCCAAAACAAACTTTGCAAAGAACATAAAACACATGGATAACAACATGCTTTTTTGTTTTTTTTTTTTTAGGAGGGGGGTTAAATCATAACATCATGTTTCCGATAAAACGCAAATGCAAGATATGGTTCTTTTAACTATGTGGCGTAAACGAGTCTTTTGCTTGTGAGGCTTTATTCAATATGGGTGACAGATTGAATGTCGCAAGTACCTGATACTGAAAATCTATTGACATTGGAAAGCAGTTTTCGAATCTTACCAGGTATCGGATTTATTACGTGCCTTTCTGTTTTTTCTTGTAAATTTAGGTGCTCACAGCAATGAAGGAGTCAGACTCCATTAAGCCTGCTATTTTTGCAATGTCAAATCCCACAAAGAATGGTATGCGCTCTGATTTTTTGATTTGCGTATGCTCGTTCTTTAAACTTTCTGACCTATTAAACTCCTTACTGTGTTTCCAACAGCTGAATGCACTGCAAAGGATGCTTTCCAGTTTGCCGGTGAAAATATCGTTTTCGGAAGTGGCAGCCCATTCGAAAATGTTGATCTTGGTATTATACAACTTCTTTTATATTTATCTGTCATATGCTTAGATTTTCTTGGTATGTAGAAGCATATAACATTTTTGTAAATTATTATCTATCATCAGTGTTGATTACAAACTATAGTTTCCATATGTCAAACCTGATTACTGTAAAACTATAGTGGGCTCTAATTTTTCAATAGCCTTCCTTTCCAGGTTAATAATGTCTAGTAGTAAATTAGTTTTATGTTCACTAACTCAAGATCTTCTGTTCAGGTGACGGAAAAGTTGGTCATGTGAATCAAGCAAATAATATGTACCTCTTCCCTGGGTGGGTGTTTATATTTTCAACTTCTTTCAGTCAATATACTTATTACTAGAATAAAAATATTTATACTTGTGTTTGTACTGATTCAGGATTGGTTTGGGAGCTCTTGTATCTGGAGCTCGCATTATTACTGATGGAATGTTGCAAGCTGCAGCAGAATGGTATGGACTGATCTTTAACCACTTCACTCATTTTTCTGATGTTAATTTTTGCGTGAAGACAGATGTAATTCGTAATTCCCTGTAGGTTAAGCTTTCTGTACCACGTGTTTCCTTTGTACCATCAGTAATTCATGTCCTTGCTTTAATTGGGAACCTTGTTCGTTTAACATACTTTATACCTTGTGGCATAATGACTAAGTAGTGTCATTCTGTGTGAAAAGCACAAGTAATTTTGGTCCTCCATGTGTCATCAAATTCCTGCAGATTTGAAGTCTTTGCTCTTTAGATTTGGTTAGTTGTTATATTATGTTTTGTCAGGGGTTCATGTCTTTGCCTGTTGAATAAAATTCTATTGCACTTGTTATTTTTATTTTCTTAATTGATCTTCATCCTTACCTCAGCTTTTTGTTCATTCTACGAGCAGTCAGACACTTCCTTTTTCTTATTATTTTTATTTTCTTAATTGATCTTCATCCCTCAGTTTTTTGTTCATTCTATGAGCAGTAAGACACTTCCTTTTTCTTTTTCTTTTTCCCCTCCCCCTTTACTTAAAAAATCATGGACTGTGGATCAATTCTGCCGGGCATGTTTTATGATTCTATAATCATAGATCAGAGGACTGTGTTGGACGGGGGACTATCGAAGTTATCCACCAAACACCCCCAACGACCCCATCCTCTTGCTTTTTTTTTTTTTTTTTTTCCATATTCTGTAAGATGGCTTTGCTCTTTTCATCACTTGCTGCTCTGTGTTATTATCTGTTTTTTGCAACTGAGAATTATTAAAAAAACCACCACGATGAATTCCTTTTAACTTATACTCCTTTCCCTTCGGCAGCCTTGCTTCATATATGACAGATGAAGAAATTCAGAGAGGAGTTTTGTATCCATCCATTGATTGGTAAAGTTCTCAGTTCTCTAGAAAGTACTTCCATCTTACTGTTGGCAGAGGTAAATTGTTATGAGATGCTTTAAGATTGATAACCGCCACATGAAAAAGGGAAAGAATAAAAGGAAAGCTGTTACAATCAACTACTACATGCAAGTTTTGATCCTTCTTAACCACTGTGACTTAAGCCTCATAGGTCACCAGTAACGTTTTGCTAGAGTTCTACATTACCTCAGATTTTCTTCTTTTGTTCTGGCTTTCTCCATTCATTTTCCCGGTTTAGATTAAAATAATCGTAAATATTTATTTACCAATAAATAGAGAGTAAAATATTGATAAATGAGAAAAAGACCTAAATTCTCAGAGAAATATAACTGGGAGATACTCTTGTTGGGTGGCTGCAGTATTCGGGATATAACAGCAGAGGTTGGAGCAGCAGTTCTCCGAGCAGCTGTTGTTGAAGAGGTAGCTGAAGGATATCATGATGTGGGACCTAAAGAACTTTCAAACATGTCCAGAGTAAGCACATCTTAAACTTCAGTCAGAAGAAAATGAGACTTTCGTAGATGTGTATAGAGCATGGATTTCTAATGCTTCATATAAATACATAACATCATGGTATCATGAATAGATAAAAACATGCCTTTCAGCTGTGTATCTTACTTCTATATTGTTGGTTGCAGGAGGAGACGGTGCTACACGTTAAGAGAAACATGTGGTATCCTGTTTACAGTCCTCTAGTCCATGAAAAATGAACTTCACATTGATTCATGTTTTAGTTTGGAGACCCTAATTTTAAAATTCGCCAGCAGATTGTAACATTCTATATTCATTACATTGGCCTGTCGGGGTTGAATAGAGAAAACAAAAAGAATCAGACAATAGATAAACAACCCTCTCTACAAGTTTTGATCCTTCTTTTAAATCTTTTTGTTACAAAAGAAGTTATGTTACTGCTGTAACGGATAAATATTGTGTACTGGAGCCATTATATTGATGTTTAATCGAAAATGATCAGCGTTTAGTTTAAACTTCTCTTGCGTTGGGTTTGGGATGCTTTGTACTGAGAAATATCCGACATTTGATGAAGCCAGTGATTAAGCTGATTTATTAGTCCAGAGAAGCTGTTTGCAGGGCGGGGTTTAAAATGTATTGTTAGCATTAAAACAGTTCATCTTCATCTTCATCATTGCTTTAAAACAGTTCTAATAGGACAGAACCCGAACTTCATCTGGTTCTCAGTTTCCTCTAGTTAATCCAGGGAGACCTCTGACCAAAGTCGATACTCCACCTGTCCCCAAAATATAGTCCATTCTGTTAAACTAAAACAATACAACAAAGTGAATTTTTTTTTTGAGACCGAAAGAGTAATTTGCAAGAGCGGGTGGGACTTCTTGCATCATATTGATATTGTGGCTGAAGAAATTTCGTCATTTCATTTTTTCGCTTACGTAAATTGAAGTCGGCCCAAGATTTTTTTTACTTTCCTGGGGTATTTTGGATGATAAAGTTTCTTTCTGAAGTCCTTCTCACCAGTTAATGCATTATGTATTGTGTATAATTCATGTCAAAATCATCGGAATGTACTATCTCCAGTTACATTTTCATAACAGCCTTCCAATGTCAATGTATATCCATCTTGTTTTGGTGATTAAAAAAGGTAGTACAAGAATAATGGGGGAATCTCTTTATCCCCTTTTTTCCCTGACGTGAATGGCATCTCCACCCACCAGTGAGGTGGTGAAATCAAACACGAATTCCTGACTCGATATGCAGAACGAATGAAGACCATTAGTTGAGTTTGTACAACCTTGTGAGCTTTATTTCCCATCAATGATTGAGAGCAACATAAATGCTACTTCTAGAAGGACTAGAACGTTACCGTGAATTTAGTTGGTGAACCTGCTGCAGAGTCTCTGAATCGCTTTTTTTTTTTTTTATTTTTTTTTTTAAAACAAGAAACTGTTATGTCTGGATCGCTTATTATTGCGATCAAAATAGTTTAATCAAATAAATGGCATAAATTAGTAGCCATATGTAATTTTCTGGAGATTTTAATTTAATTTGTCTGCATCCTAATTATATTGAAGTGTTTGTAACCAACGAGGAATCCTGCATTATCAATACTCAACATACCTGTATTCGGACTTCGGGATGTTTGATTTCGTGGTCATATTTTGTTTGGAAACATGTTTATTACAAGCAATTATATGGGTGCACGGAATTGCTGATGTCGGGGCAAACTTTCATTCTGACCTTAATATTTTCATTTCCGTGGTAATTTTGCAACCACGAGGTCCACGACACCTCTTCAAATATCGTTGGAAACATTCTACAAATAAATGAATAATACTCGTTCTGTCTCAAAATTATTGTCCAGTTTAAGATTTTAGTTTCAGTAAAATTTAAATCGAATATAAAAACCCAAACTGGACCATGATTCCAGGAGGGGGGAGAAGCAACAGGTTAATAAGAAAGTATGTGAATCCTGAATCTGAGAATACTGTAATCTTCAATTTCGTGGAAATCAGAATACTTTTAAAGACATTTGTACTTAAAATGAAAATTTAAACTGCACAATAATATCGGGGACGAAGGGATTATCTCATTATCTTATTTAAATGAGAGGCTCCAACACACTTTCTGCAGCAAAGGACCAAGATTGCCCATATACAGAGTGAAAATGACAAGTCTAGTTCTGTATCCATCTCCGGGCATGGGTCACCTGATTTCCATGGTGGAGCTCGGAAAATTCATACTGAACCACCACCCTGAATTCGAAATCGTCGTCCTCACCGTCAGCCTCCCTGTCAACACCGGCGCCACCGCTTCATACATCAAAGCCGTTTCTGCTTCCAACACTTCCATCACCTTCATTTCCTTACCCAATGTCACTCTTCCTCACGACCTTAACTCTTACACTGCCATGGAAGCCATAATTTATGACACCCTCCATCTCAGTAACCCTCATGTTCATCAAGCTCTCCAGTCCATTTCTTCAAAGAACAACAATACTACCATCTCTGCATTCATCATAGACTTCTTTTGTTATCCTTCTCTCTCTGTCTCTGCACAACTCAACATTCCTACATATTTCTTCTTCACCTCTGGCGCAAACTGTTTAGCCACTTTTCTGTACTTTCCAACCCTCCATAGATCAACCACCAAAAGTTTTAAGGACATGAATGAAATTCTTCATATTCCAGGCTTACCACCATTACCATCTTCTGATATGATACTGCCAATGCTTGATAGAACAACTCCAGAATACGCATGTTTCTTGGAAACAGCTACCTTTTTACCCAAATCGTCTGGAATCATAATCAACACCTTCAGTTCCCTCGAAGAAGAAGTTCTGAAATCAATTTCTCAAGGAACTTATGTCCAGGATGGACCCACTCCCCCTCTGTTCCCCATAGGACCTCTGATTTCAACTCAGGGTCGAGGAAGAAAGCACGATTGCCTGGAATGGCTAGACAAGCAGCGAAGTGGAAGTGTAGTTTTCCTCTGTTTTGGGAGCTTGGGTCTGTTTTCTGCAGAGCAATTAAGAGAAATTGCTATTGGTTTGGAGAAGAGCGAGAAAAAGTTCTTGTGGGTTGTGCGGAGTCCACCTTCAAAGGACAAAAGCAAACGGTATTTGCCACCGCCGGAGCCGGAGTTGGATTTGCTACTCCCGGACGGTTTCTTGGAAAGAACAGAGGACAGGGGATTGATTGTGAAGTCTTGGGCTCCCCAGTTGGAGATTCTAAATCATGGATCCGTGGGCGGGTTCGTCACGCATTGTGGGTGGAATTCGGTTTTGGAAGCAGTTTGTGCGGGTGTGCCAATGGTGGCATGGCCGCTTTATGCAGAACAGAGGATTAACAGGATATACTTGGTTGAGGAACTGAAGCTGGCTTTACCAATGGTTGAAGGAGAGAATGGATTCGTGAACTCAATTGAGGTGGAGAAACGTGTGAGGGAATTGATGGACGAGGAAGGAGGAGGAGGGAAATTGATCAGGGAAAATATCCAGGCCAAGAAAGAGGAAGCTGAACTAGCAATGGCGGATGGAGGTTCCTCCGTTATTGAACTGCAGAAATTGGTTGATTCCTGGAAGCTATCCCTGTAACTGAGGATGGGAGATTTTACAAAATTACTAATAATTCAAATTTTTATTTATTTATTTTTTTTTTGGGGGGAAATTTCAAAGTGCAAAATGATTATGCTGCCTGCTTCGCTAGTGTCCACAAATTCTTCTTCTTTTTATCTTTTCTTGCATCATGTCCTTTGATGATGATGCTTGTACATTGCTTGCACTTTCTGTGTTCTGTTTTCCCCATTCAGGCTGGACTTTAGGTTGGTCCAACATTGTATAAAACCCAAAAATCGTCACATTCATCTTATGATAATGTTAGTGGCCTCTAATTTCAAGCTTTCAACACCTTCAACCCCATTGATCAAATATCATCAACTCACCTTTGGAACTCCTTCAGGCGCGGCAGAATATCATCATCATCATCAACTTATACAGGTGTTGATTGTTGAATAAATTCAGAATTTAGTTCGATTAGGTGATTCTTGCTGGGCATGGTCTTGTTGTATTTTGTACATAGAAGTTGGATTAGTTGTCATGAGTAAATGTCTTGAAAGTTTGGTATAGCTCGTTGCTCTCCTGATTTGCTTGCATGTTTGTGCTTAATCTATTTTGCATTGCTTAAGAATGTTTATAAAGCTATTATGAATCATAGATTACGAGATTTCCCTTTTTAGTAGTTAGGAGCAAAACTTGGATGTGGCAGCTCATATTTTGTACAGGTTGAAACATCTCCTAAAAAACAATTCTATGTTTTCTTTCTTATCAGAATCTGATAATTAACATCGAGTAACAAACACGTGGTTATTTTATTTTATTTTATTTTTTGAAAAAGTAGCACGTGGCTATGAATATATATATATATATATATAGTATTTTCTTTTTACAAATTATGAATACTGACTTTATCAAATTCTATAGAACAAGAAGAAAAAAAGTGAAATTTCCAAAACCATCGACTTTTCAGTCCGTTTTGATATCGCGACGAAGTTGTCGACCAGGAGTTATAGGTCTTATTAGAGTTGAGAATGGCTATTGGAAAGCAGGTTGGCTTAGTGTAATCAGCATGGACGGTCACGATCAAGTATTTTCACGGAGAAATCAATTTCACATTTTATTTTCAAATTTTGGAGGTTATCATCATTTTGTACGACCCCGAGCGTGCTAGTTCATAACATTGTAGGAATTCGTTTGGTAGAGTTATTATTGCTTAACTTTAAGGTTTTGCCTCCCAATTCTATTAAAAATAGTAATAATTAAAAAAAAAATGATTCCGCCACCAAGTAAACAAGCGTACGTCGACTTTATTGTCGGGATAAGGAGAGAGATGCCGAAGTCGACGAATATTTCTTCAATTTTTTTCCTCATCGAATTGAGTAGCTCAGCTGCGATATGTTTGTTTCACTTGATTGATTTACAACAAAGTACTACTCCAATTTAATGTAACACTTATCAAGTTAGGGTTTTGGGCTGAGGCTTGACGTTTTTTGTTTGTTTTTTTTCTGTCTTGTTCAAAACCAACTCCAGCATACATGTCAAAAGGCAAGCAACTTAATTATACGCCACATATTAGAAAAGCAATTAAGGACGCACTTATTGGGTAATTTGGACTCATCATGTTGCCGTTTCAAATTTTGCTTCCTCGAAACTAACAGGATATTTTTCTAAGGTGTACTCAGTTTTTGCAACTTCTTGTAGCAGCCATTTATTCCGAAATGTCAACAGTTCCGTGTAACATTCAAACGTGTTAGTCCATCTAGAATCTAAGCTTGGAATGTGCTAAAAAAAACTGGAGAAAACAGAAGCCAATCTCTTGAACCATTACTGATCATAATGGCAGAAACTAAGAGGTTTAATACTAGTTGGTTACTTTGTTCTGTGTTCTGTTTTCCCATTTGAGGATTTTTTTGGGTCTAATGGTTACTCATCCTTTTACAGAATTGCAATTGTGAGTGGGTCAAACAAAGGGATAGGATTTGAAGTTGTAAGGCAATTAGCCTCTCAAGGAATCACTGTTGTGTTAACTGCCAGAAATGAGAAAAGGGGTCTTGATGCACTCCACAAACTTAAAGAATACACTGATCTTTCTGGTGATGTGATATTTCATCAGCTTGATGTGGCAGATCCATCTAGTGTTGCTTCACTTACCGAATTCGTCAAGGCTCAGTTTGGAAGGCTTGATATTCTGGTACCAGTTTCTGAATGTTGTTCTGTTTTCTACTTCTACATGTCATTTTTTGTCCTCATAAAGTTCAAATTTTTGTTTCAGGTTAACAATGCAGGAATTGGTGGAGCCAATTTGGATGGTGATGCTTTAAGAGCTTCAGCAACAGCTGCTGAAAGGGTGAGATTTTCATTTTATCTCATTAAATCTGTAGCTTAATTAGTACGAGGAACTATTAAGATCTTCGTTAGTCTTATTGAATGTTTGATGAACACAGACAGGAGCAGCTAAGATCAATTGGGACTTGGTAAAAATTGATCAAACATATGAACTGGCTTTGGAATGCTTGCAAACGAACTACTTTGGCACGAAAAGAATGACGGAGGCCTTCATCCCACTTCTCAAATCATCTAAATCACCAAGAATTCTCAATGTTTCTTCAGCCAGGGGCAAATTACAGGTAAACTTTACTCTGGCAATGTTTACAATTCTGCATTTAGAAAAACACACTTGAATGTTGTCGTGATTAACTTCTGTCCCTGATTCGATCGTCCTCAAATGAAATGTTTCAGAAAATAACAAATGAATGGGCTAAAGGGATATTAAGCGATGTTGACAACCTTACAGAAGAGAGAGTCGATGAAGTGGTGGATGAATTTTTGAAAGATTTCAAAGAAGGTTCCCTGGAATCCAAAGGATGGCCTTCATCCTATTCAGCTTACATCGTGTCGAAAGTGGCCCTGAATGCATACACAAGAATTGTGGCAAAAGAGCAGCCAAACATGAAGGTGAATTGCATCTGTCCTGGTAATGTAAGAACCGATATAAATCTCCACACAGGCATATTGAGTGTGGAAGAAGGTGCTGAAGTGATTGTGAAGCTTGCTCTGCTGCCTGATGATTGTCCTTCTGGCTTGTTCTTCATTAGGGAAGAAGTGTCCGTTTTCTAATCATTGGTACTCCCATTGTCCTCTTTTTTTCTTACTTTCGTGTGCGTGTGTGGAGGGTGGAAATGGAGTACATAGATCTAGCGTTTTTTACTGTTTATATAGGTAAACACACAGTTGAGATTCCATTTTCTTGTGTAACATTTCGCTGGAGGAATTATTAATTTAAGAAGAGTTATACTCCCCCGTTCCAAAATTTATTGATTATACTAAAATTGAAAATTCAAATTTAGACAATAATTTTTGAAACGGGCGGAGTATCTCAAATTTAGACAATATTGCTATATGTCCCTTTACAAATAGTTGTTTACTTTTGAGTAAGATCTTTTTTAATTTTTTAATGTACGCAACAGGATATGATTAATAAAAGAGATATATCTTGAAATAGTACGGATTATGATTATACATCTCTATTGACCGTTAGAATTAGAAAGCATTACATTATTCTAACAGCTTCCCAAGGACTTAAAATCCTGATACATCACGTTTTCACAGAAGCGAATTCGAGTGAATTGCAACATCTTATTATTCCCGTCGTAGGTTAGTTCAGTGGTTAAAGACATAATAACATCATAATTTGTTTTATTAATTAAGTATTTTGATTTTTAGAATTAAGGCTTTGGCCTCTTTCATTACACATAAAAAAGAATCGTAATACTAGCAAGTTTACAACATTCAACAATTTTCAGCTAATACTCTGAATTATTCCTTAGCAAATGTCATAAATAATGAAACTTATAAAAAAAATTGGTAATCAAAAAAACAATTACTTCTTAAATTGATTACCTCATTGAATCGGTCAAACAGCAATTGATTAGCTCATTGTATATATGCATACAAGCGCCGTTGTTGCTACTTCATTGTTTGGCTTTAAATTGTTCTAGTTTATTTTAGAAATGTACTTCAATCATGTGTTTGTAACCAAAACAGAGTAACTTACTTCTTATTCAGCCTTCTATCCCAACAACTAAACATATACTTTTTGTTCCAAAAGAAATAGTTTACATTAAGTTTTGAGATGATCTATCTTTTTAGGACAGAATAAATATTTTTTTTTTCCGTCGCATTTAATTTAACAAAATGAAGTAATCAAAGAGCACGAAAAAAATATGTTTTAAATTAGTTGATACAAAATAATTCTATCAAAATTTGATTGTCATCTCACACATTCACATTTAGGCTTTATAATAATACAAATGCATGTCAAGGTTGACCCGTACATGCTCATATTACTCTAAGCAATCAATTTTTTGGCATGTTTATGGACTCTTTGGAATAACTAGATTAATATTAATGAATTTAGATGGTGTGTTCATCGCCGCGTGACAAAGATTACTGCCCACAATGTACGGGCATATCGGGATCAACTTGCGAAATTGGAGAATAGCATGGTAGCTTTTGATTTCACTATAATGCATTACTTTTAATTCTAGTTTTTATTTTAATTTTTTTTAGTATTTTCCATTTCAGTTTAACTGGATGCCTTACTCTGACGAAGTCATCAATTATCTTCCCGAGTCCTGTCGTGCTGGCAAGGCTATCTGGACCTCCATGACCCCTATAATATTCTTTCATATTGTGGAGTTTCACATGTCTCATAGGGTCATGCGACAATTTGGTTTGGAGCAAAAAGTGCCTAACACGTACTTATTTTAGACGGAAAATTTTCATAACACACTACACAAGTTGAATAGAAAAGGAAGGCCTGGAGTTGATTGGTACACCTACCACCTCGAGTACATCACATGGTGGGACAATAGATTGAATAATTTGGTAGACAGTGACAACGGTGAGCCTACCGATTTGGATTACTTTGAGTGGTATCGGTCACACACTGTTTCAGTTATCTCACGTCCTCTTTGTTCGAATCCTCCTCTATCGGGTTTCCACGGCCGTACCAAGATTCATCGGATATGGGTAAGTCTTTCTAATTTATTATTATTATTTTTATTTTTTTGTTGCTGTTATTCTTTTATCCCTTTAAACTAGAGGCAGAATCCTGTTTGAATGCTACGATAGTATCATAGGGTTAGGATTTGACTATTGGATTAATACTATACTTGTTGACCATTGGATTTATGTGGTTTTGTTGATGATTGTGTTCTCATTGAATAGTGGTATCGTGTGGTTTTGCTGGATTTTTTTGTGTGATTGTGTTTATTGATTGGCCATTTCAATTTAGTAAATAATAGAACTTTAATTGATCATTCTGAGTTTAGTATGAGAATGAAATGGAGGGTGGATGTAAATTAAGGCTGATTTTATATGGAGAGTTATGCTGAGAACTGTTTTTTCCAGGGCAATGTTTTGGCCACATTAACATTCAAGCTTCAAAGTTGGCTGCTCAATTCGAAGGGACAGAGCATTATACCAATTACATTGATATTGCTAATATGGCCCTTAATGCCCCACATTTGAATGGGACGGAACCGGCCCCCTCCTACCCTAGTCATACTCTAATTGAACAAGATTTGAGTCAAATTCAGCCGGGCCATCATCCGCATCGTGCGCGATTCAAGCCTCGTGGTGGGCCCATGGAGGGGGTGGGAGGCAGCCCCGACGACCCCAAAAACCAAAAAAACAAGCTCAACCCCATGGAATTCCTACTCCATTTACACCGCGAGAGGCGATATTTAATTTTGAGTCTCGGCAACTTTTACATGACTTTGGGCAACATTATCAAGAATTCAATCAACAACTATCGCACGACTATAATTTTGGCCCAACGGTTGAGCAAGACAATGATATTGATATGGGTGGTGAAGGAAGTTCAGCCACCTCACACACAAGCTTAAGCATTGGCGGTCATGATGGTGGTCTTGAAGGTGAAATATCTCCAGAATTAGGTCGGGAAAAAGAAAGAAAATTTTTACAAAGTGTGGAACAAGAAACCATTTGAATGTAGATCATTGAGGCTTTGTATATTATGTTTTTTAGTTTAAAAACATATTCACTTCAATTCTAGGTACTTTTGAATTTGTTATTTTGTTGAACGTTATCTTATTTTATAGAATTTTTTGATATATTAGACCCAAGTAAAAAAAAAATTTCTGGAGGCAAAAAAAAAAGAGACTAATTTATGAATTAGAATTTTGAGTTTTCCTTAAAACTTACAAAACCCTCGAACTATACATGTGAAGTTGAAAACTAAATTTAATTTTAAGTCTTATTTTTTCCTAAAATAAATTAATGGGTTTATTTTTTTATTGAGGTAGATCATTATATGACTTTTACAATAAACAAAAATAAGTAATTTGCTTGAGGAATAAAATTTCTTGTTGAGCTGAAAATTATATTTTTTTTACTGATAAAACCAATTTTGGATAAGCGAAATCCGAAATATATTATTTCAGATTCCTAGTATACGAAACGTGTTGTTTCAGACTTAGAGAACTCGAAATGTTTCTATTTTTTCCATTTATTTTCCGTCCCAATTTTTTTATTTGTTTTTTTCTTTTTTATTTCGGATAAGCAAAATCCGAAATATGGTATTTCGGATTCCTAGTATACGAAACGTGTTGTTTCGGACTTAGGGAACCTGAAATGTTTCTATTTTTCCATTTATTTTCCGTCCTAATTTTTTTAATTTATTTTTTTCTTTTTACAATATATTGTTTCGGATATAGGTTATCCGAAATATTAATAATTTCCTGCTTAACACAATATCTTTATTTATGAAATATATTAGCAAGTATTTCGGATATCAAGAAATATATTAGCAAGTATTGATATCCGAAATACATGTATTTCGGGTTTCGTGAATGTGAAAATCACCTACATGCCGACAATTTAAAAATTAAGCCCCTTTCTGTCCACTATTTGAAAATCCATCTCCCCAATCCAAATGATCCGCAATTTACGCGTCAACTTGATGCAGACAGAACAAACGTGGTAGGTCTGGTCTGTACGAGTCTTGAATGTCTTTCATCGGATGATTTCAAAGATGAGAGCAGAGCTCCTTTCCTCCATTAATTGAATCTGATCCCTATCCCTCCAGTTACAATGTACTGTAACGCGTTTTCGTGAACTGACTCTAGTTTGCTCTTATTAATCGAAATTTGATTATTGAAACAACGAATTCATTTGATTCTGATCTATCTAATTAAACATACTAAAAATGCTATTTACTACGTACAGTATGAAAACCTTTCAATTGCTGATGCACCACTTAAAAATGATTCATACTATAATCTTCAGTCCTACAACATATATGCCACCTAAAACACACAACTTTATGCCTCTCATTTGCAAGTCATTGGCATCTAAGCTAACCGTGATTTTCCCGAATCCCGCCACCTAAAACACAAAAAGTAAGCAGAAAAAGTGTTTATGTTTATTCGGGTAATTTGCGTGAAGACAACATCAATATATTCTTGTAGTTTTCTTGCATTTAACAACTTTTATTATTTCTTTTCATCGAAGACCAAAAAATTATTAATTGTTAGAAATTATTAATTTATCGATTATTACTCCGTCTTTTTGTCCCAGAAAAAGAATATACAGTAAGTATATTTTTATTCGATTACATTGCATGAAAACAGAATCAATCTTGTAAATCTCTTGCGTTTAACGGCTTTTTAAAACTAAGTCAATCTCTTAATCTCGAAAATTATCATACAAAACGAGTAAAAACAAAAAAAAAAAAACAAAAAAAATCTCCATCACTCTTCAACTAGTGGATTTACGCGTAAAGCAATAGTTGGACCAATTCACCAATCCGTTCACTAAACCTTCATTTTAATTGATCAAATTGAATTAGTTAAAGCAAACAAATAAAAATCAACTTGCTAGCCAATATCGTCTCCAAGTGACATGCGTTTACTTTGACTCACTAAATAGTTCAAAGTCAAATAAGTCAATGTTTTGTCATATCTTGAAGTTAATCAATTCGATCGATTTATCAAATAATTTACTCTACGATAATGACACCATCTCTTCCAGCAATAATTGATCCTTTAATTGCTCGAGCGGCCCCTTAACTTCCCTTGAAGCTTGGTATAGTCCTTCAAACTTGAAACATAATCTATTATTACATGTGAGAGATGCGTTGCTAAATCACCCAAATCAAATGGATAACATCATTTTAACACGTTATGTGATTTTTCTAAACAGGAATACTTTCAGGAGGAAATTTTTTGCAACTTTTTAAGAAATGTTTGTCTGAGTTTTTTTTTTTTTTTTTTTCCTTTCCTTTTAGGTACAATGAAGGAGGCCAATGACCTAAATACTAAGCGATCACATCACATAAAGGAAGCTCACGACCAAAACATATTCCAACTACGTGAGTGAGATAAAAAAGATCTAACAAGAAAAACACCACTGACGAGTCTAATTATTACGGCCCACGACTAGGCCGGCCCAAGTTCGGCGAGCGGTTCAACCGGTCCCTGAAAGTTTCTAGGACGGTTGCTAATTACTTTCTTACCAAGAAAGGGTTTCACAAACAGGTAACCCTAACTCTATAAATAGGGATCAACCTCTCATATCAAAGGTACACTCTACGCACCACAATCCATACCCCTATTACAATTACCCTAAATGACTTAAGTATCGGAGTGTCTACCATCGGGAGACCCCGAGGCCCTCTTTTGCAGGTTTTAGGGTTTCGATACCGCTATGGCCCCTGGTTCAATTAACTGGAGACGTCGGTACAAATCTATGCTTCGTCAAGTGGCACACCCGGTGAGACTCGATTAAGGTTTTCCTTCTCAACAAATTATCTCGCGAACAAAGAGTAGACAGCTCCAACGTCTCCCTACAATTTGTTGATAAATAATGGCAGTATACGCCCATGAGGTAGAGCAACACCATGTCCAGGTTTATGCTTTTGATTTTCATGCACGATAATCTCCTCCTCTTTATGAATCTGCATGTGTGATATCTTTATTATGATGTCGATTTCAGCCCTTGCAAATAGGGTCAACAACGGTGGGTTTGAGTTTGTCTTCTATTAATCATGCAAAAAAAGCTTATCTTGTTTGCCCTTGCACTAGTTTATCACCCACCAGACAAGACAGGTGAATTTGGTTTACACATGCAATAAACTTGTCTTCATCAAAAGGCTTTAGAAAATAATGCCTCGGTTAAATTGCTTTGCCGGCATACGTTTAAACTTTGGGTATTCAACCTATTCCGGTTATGTGCTGAGATTAATATTTTAAGTTAAACACACCATTCATGTGTTATGTTCTCCTTGATGCATGCAAATTAAGTCCCAATTTCCAGGGAATAAGCTACAAATATGCTTTTATGCATTATGGCAGGGTAATAATCTCGGTGACAATAGCTTCTCGATTGAAGCTTCGATGAACTCCTTGATAAAAACTTGTCGAGGTCTAAATTACTTATTATGGTAACTAGGTTCTATCCATCAATTCATACATTTTAATGTGCTCAATTATTCTTTACATATATCACTATATGAGCCTTTGCTGAACCTTTTTTACAAATGTATGACAACCATGTCTGGACATACATCTGTGACGATCATAACTTTGACATTTTGCCATAATTCTTAAACAAAGTAACTATATTTCAAGTTACTACTAATTCATTACTTGAGCTCTTTTGATAAAAGATAGCGGCAACCTACAGTCTCCGGAGCTCGAGGCCGTGTAGTGGACTATACCATGGAAGAAGAAATTAAGAAGTCATCATAATTGACATGCACAAACTTTTTGCATCAACATCGCCTATCCACAAATAAGCCGATGAAGGAAGTTTCAAACCAAAGGTGGTAAAGAAGAAACGGGTCAAGCAGCTCCTTGAAGTCAATGTTCGCTTAACAGCAACACCTAGACGGAAGTGGAAACAATCCACGCCTAGTCAAACACTATTTAATGAATTTTAAAGTTTAACAATTCATTTCCTATTAATTATATTGGTTATATATGATCTTCTCTTTCGAGATTGTATAATTGTGCGGATTAGCCCTCTCAAAGGAACTGGCAATTCGAGACTGGTGTCAAGACACATCTCTTCAACGGGGCAAGTATCCCCTGAACAACGTACTACTGCTAGGAATATCTGAGATGACGTATCTTGACATCCAACCACTAATACAAACATCCTACTTAAATATAAGGTTGTTCATTACCATTCGAAAGTACAAGCTGAACCACCTCTTCTTTCGTGATCACACGAGGCAGAGGCCCTAATGACGGGCATAGCTCGATTTTTCGAGAGATTGAGGGCACATACAGCCGTGATCACACGAATCTTCCCTATGACAAGAGTGGAGACAATATCCTCGATTGATATGAAAAGAGATAAGTAGCCCTAAACTTAATTATGCCATATTACCATGCAATTCTGGATATACTCTGTAAATAACACATTAAACATGTGTGCCTCCTTCAACGTGCTCTAATGAAATGTGTGTAGTTACGATAACTTACCCGAACTTGGCACAGTTGCACTACTTAGTTTTGTAGGTCTTACCATTCGAGTAGCATCCTTCTTGAATTACAAAGCGACTCAATCCAAGGGGCAATGATTTGCTTGAAAAAAAAGATAAGTGTTAAGTTTTTTCCGACTTTTCACTATGAGAAATTTCACTTCCATTCCAAGACTCATACGTTAAGCGTTTTATCTGAAAATTCTCGCAATGATATATCCTTCGATGTAATCATGAGAACGATATGCAACTTGCATGACAACATTCTTTGATATGCCATATGACTTGTACATACAACGCTGCTTGTCAATTACATGCTCTTCGGATACTAGAGCTTTTCGAATAAATAGTAAATATTTGAAAATCTCGCACATGCATATTTTTGTGTCATCCAATGATCCACTCAACCGATTCATCAAGGCCGAGATGGACTCATAAATCAAGGACCAAGTTTCACTGGCATCACTCTTGTGACTGTAACTTTAATATGCATGTAATGACTGATTTAATGTCTCAAATCACATAGACTACAAGTCAAATAAGTTAACCTATTCTCTGTACATACAATGTGTGAATTTGCTAGTTTTTGTATCATTACATCTATGATCGACTATTACCTAGCCTTCACACACACAAATTCTTAAGATAAAATCACAGAGTCATGGCATCTATGCTTTCTCAAGTGGGGCCTAATTGCGATTTGCAATCTAGATCTTGACCATAGCACATTATGTGAATCGCCCTCAAACCTCACGAACAACTGTTATATAGGATCTTGAGAATAGTGATGCAGGGGCTTCTATCATGAAGCCATACTCCATTTTTGGGGAAAACTTCTACTTGTTCTTGCAAAATGTGCAAGAATGCAAAAACGAAGATAGCCCCTCTATGATACAAGGGTGTAATCATGTCACAGTGGCCTAGAACAAATGAAAGACCAATACACAGTGCATGTCAAGAACGAGCTCCGTCGAAAATGAACAATAAGGAGTTTCTCGACAAATGGGTATTGCTTCTCTGACTTGTAGATACCCATGGAAGAGTGCCAACATATAAGTGATAAGATCTTCTTATAATATTATTGTTTGAATATATGAACATCTGCATTATAACATAAATGTTACGATAGTTCATGAGCATTGAATAATTGTTCTTACGAGACACATTAGACCTATGTGCTTCTTGAGCCTCTTCCGTTTTCTTGAACTTTCACATGCAAACTTCTTGCACGAAAATCCTTTCTCACAATCATGGTTTATTTACCAAAACAGTTGCATCATCGCATATTAGTCATGAAGCATGGTGCTACAGCTTTTACATATACATGTCTTTGTTTGCTCTCCACGCGTAAATTTTTCGACCTATCTTAAAGTTGATAGCTAAGTCATGTTCATTTTCTTTTCTTTTGAAAGTGGGTAGATACCCCTCTCATATTGATAGTTGTCGGTAATATGCTCTAAAGGTCATAGTGCAGGATGGTTTCTTTTCCTTGAGCCATGAGTCGCAATGGATCGTTGTATCTACTCTACCAAACAACTAACTTGCAGTTGCTGTCTCGAGGATGCAATGACTTTCAAATCTGATGGTCTAGCTCCATGAAAAATCACTATGACTCTTCAGGAGTCCGTAGTAAGTACAAATCCATGGAGAAGCGTTGCACAATCTCCTCAACATTCTTTTATAGCTGTTGTGAGTTAACCAAACCATGACTTCAATAGTCTTACTCATATTCTTTTTTGCCAGGATCAGAGAACCATCTTGGTTTATAATAGTGTTTGCGCTCGAGAGGCATCACCATCAGAATACTATATCCTCGACTGTTATCATGAAAGGATTCAAACGAGTTCTTCCTCTAAACCAAGGTACCCTCGAACGAGCCTTTGGGTATGCATCCTTGATCAAGGAAAATGACATATTACACTTGAATGTTTCTAAGGTTCGAGAGCCTTTTTATGTTCTTGTTAGATGAATTTCACACTGTTTACATAAACATGTCATTATTATGCTTGCAATACGTGTCTCGAACTAAGTTGCAGGATAAACATACTCCGAGAACTCTGGCGCAAAATAAGCAAAGATATGTAACTCTTGTAACTGATCCCTCGAGCGTAATAGTGACACCAAATTTGCTCTGACCTTAGGGAGTTTATACTTTAAACCCGGGATATAGACTATCAGTTTAATGCACACAGTGGTAGCCCACTCGAGTACTCATGAGAGCTGGCGTATCACATATACCCAGTTAAACATGAGTAGTCATTTGAACGGAAATCCTCTTTAGGAACGTCCTCGAAACAAATATCCTCTTCAAGACCGTTATCGAAAGTGTCGTGTATTCAACATCTGGATGTTCATTAGGCCATGCTACCCTTAACTGTTATGCTCTTCAGGGCCGTTCTTGAATGTGCCGTGTATTCAACATCCAGATGTTCATTAGGTTATGCTACCCTTAACTGTTATGACCAACCGTCTAAATTCGATGAGCTCGTATGCAGTTTCCTTGTGGATATCCTCTTCAGGATCGTCCTTGGAAAGACATTCTCTTCAGAATCATCTATACAAAGGTATCCTCTTTAGGATCGCCTACAAAAAAGCTGTGTACTTAACATCCGGCCAATATAAGTGCTTTACAAATAAGTCATAAGCTGTGTACTCGACATCCGGTATTGAGAAAAGCCTAGATTGCCATGTTCATGAACAAGGGGAAGACTATCCCCCAAACCTAAACACACATGTTTTATACATCAATGAGAACTAGACTTGTTCTCGAGTATACTTTCTTGCATTGACCTATTATATCATCCAATGCAAAATGACTTTATTCTCGATGTTCTCGAGTTTACTTTGTGCCTCGTCAATAAAGGCCTATTTCTTCTATTTTGATGGTTACTATCCACCTCCTTCTGATAGATGTCAGTTCATTGCTTTACTCCTGCGAGTATAGGGGTCTCTTGAGCAGGCATCGCCTCGAACTGAGTAGCAAAAATTACAATCTCATACTATTCTTATCTAAGAAGTCTTGGTCTGCCAAATGCCATCCCAAGACTTGGGGGGCTCCGAAATGAGTAATGGTTCCGGGGTTATCTATAACGAAGAACGTTTATATATAAGAGATTGTAAGGTGTCTGAAGGTGTGTAAGGTGTTTGAGAGATTGTGTTTTTGTTTTTTTTTTTGTGATGATCTTAGATCTACGGATCTCATTTTATGACTATTCTCAACGGTCTTCACCTAATGCTTAGACAGAGGCATTTTTTCTTCTCATACTAATGAGTACAATCTCCTCGATTCTTACTTGCATTTTGAGCAATGATATTATATATCTACCCAGATACGACACATCAACCTGATTTATACTTTTCAAACCTGGACCAAGAGTTCTATGCTTTACTTCTCGGGACATGAGAAATGGCAAGTAGGTCATTTGGGCGGATATAAGTAAGCTTAAATGCATGTGCACCTTCTTCAAGGTCAGAGAATTACAATTCTTGAGTTTGGTCTAGCACTCTACTCGAGAGAATCTTCTCGAGTCTTACTATCTCTGCATTAATGATATCACATGCAACATCTTCAACGGTGTCTGCAACTTTTTCCTCGACAACCGAGGATGCTTATGATGACGGTCTCTACTCTCTAATGATATATTACACCCGAGCTAGTCTTCTCGAGCCTTTGTATCTCTTAACAGGAGGTCATATTGGGGCAAGTTCTCGACATGCAGTTCAACCCCAGACAATGTTTCTTCTCAAACTTATGTCCTTGACATCGAGTATCACCATGCTTCTCGATCCACTACTCTGTGGACGTTCTCGAAGGTTTGGGTATATTTTTATTACCACTTGATCAGAAGTATATGTCATAGTTCTTAGTAGACTCCTCACTCGAGAGTTGATATATCTTAGTTGCTGCTAATGGCACATATTTTGAGACTAGTGGGAATCTCCGCTACGTTTCCTTCTCGAATCTTTCAATGAGCGGGCCACCTGCTTTGATATTTCCTTAGAGCATATCGTGGGAATCATCGCGAAAGGAATTCTTGACTGAAGTCTGGGTCAATGACATGAATTGCAATCTTCAAACAGATTTTTCGTTCTGGCAGTTATTGTACCTTTGAAAGTTATTGATAACGCATCCCTGTATTCAGGGTAATGGGAATCTCCATTACACTTCTTTATTACCTTTTCAAGCAGTAGGGCATCTGCTTTAGTAAAGATCATCGCACATCGACTTCTCACTGGAAAGTTTGAACTGATGACTCTTCTTTCTTCACAAATTGGCATACATGTCAATCGCCCTTTATGACACGTACATTCGAAAAGGTACGCACTAATGCTTTCAGTGCTTTGATTTCTCCTTGATGCTAACTTGTTGCAGGTTCTCGATTCATGTTAGTTCTTCCCGAACTTGAAGAAACTTTATACTTCATATTATCAAGCCTACCTTATCTCTAGACTTCGATATATAGGTTTGATAAGAGGCACTTGACGAGTCTAATTATTACGGCCCACGACTAGGCCGGCCGAAGTTCGGCGAGCGGTTCAACTGGCCCCTGGAAGCTTCTAGGACGGTTGCTAATTACTTTCCTACTAAGAAAGAGTTTCACAAACAGGTAACCCTAGCTCTATAAATAGGGATCAACCCTTCATATCAAAGGTACGCTCTACGCACTACAATCCATACCCCTATCACAATTACCGTAACTGACTTAAGCATCTGAGTGTCTACCCTCGGGAGACCCCGAGGCCCTCTTTTGCAGGTTTTATGGTTTCGATACCGCCATGGCTGCCGGTTCAATCAACTAGAGACGTCGGTACAAATCTATGCTTCGTCAACCACCTTTTTCCTACCTAGATATCTGAGGATTCCAACAACGTGAGTGAGATATAAAAATCTGTAGATCTCTGAGGATTCCTCCATAAATGCCCAAATTATCTTCCTGACATTATGGTACCCATAAAATGCATAACTGCATAGGATTTCTGAGTTTTAAAAATAAACCAATTTGATTTAATTCAGTTTTTTTAATCTAAAATTAAATAATTCGTTTCTATCGTTAAAATTTTCCTTTCTCTTTAATCCTAAGGAAGGCTAATTAGGATTCAATTACTAGCATTTTATTCTTTTTTAACCATTACTAAAAATTCTCGTAGTTTCCCTTGGTTATAATTGATCCTGACAGAACATGAGGGACTAATGAAGATAATTTTTCAAGTTTAGGTATGTCTAGTGAATATTTTCGAAGTTTGACGACTATGTCAAGTAATATAATATAGTAAATCTTAAAGGATTAGTTGGAGCGATTTGGTCCATATAATATAATGTATATATGCCTGTTAGATAAGTCATAATTGTTAAAATATCACAGCAATCAAAATACAGAGAATTTATCCGTTCGCCATTTGCAAGTTCAAGCCCAATATTAGTCTCTGGATCTTCTTGTATTCTATAAACTCATTCACTCATTTTCTCCCGTCGCCTTAATTTGATCACTCGAGATATCTAATTTCGAAGTGTGTTTTTCCCCACTTTTATAGTACTACCAAAGATACCAACAAACAACCCAAAAAAAAAAAAAAACCACACACACAAAAGAGAACAACATTTTCTTTGGGATTTAAGTGGAAGGATCTTTTCCCTTGGCGTTGGTTGAAACTTGCAAGTGATTGTATTCGTTCAATTGAAAGAGAGCTTTCATCAATAACCAGGTATCTCTTCCTTGCCTAGATCTGTGCTTTTTTTTTTCAGTAAAATAATTCCCCCTTTATTTCAGAACCTTTTAATTTAGTTGGATTGTTAAAGTTTTTTAATAACAATAAGTACATAAATTCAAGCTCATAATACTGATGATCAGTGATCAAGTAGACTCTTCATTATGGATTTGATTATTTTGGTCATTGATGAACGTCCATTTCATTACTTTCTTCAGTAGAATATTCACTCACCATATGCTTTCTCCATAATCAAGATCAGAGGCCGCGGGAGGGGACTAGAACTAGATATTGTTTTAATATTTTACTACTCCCTTTGTCCAAAAAGTATTGTCCTGTTTGAGATTTCACTTTCAGTATAATTTGAACTAGAAATGAAAACTCAAACTGGACAATAATTATGAGAATGATGGAGTATTTTATTTTTTTCCTTGCTCAATTTTTCCTCTTGCGACTACAACAAATCCTTCCGGTTTATATAGACACAATCTTTTTAGCTGAAGAATTTCTAGTGGAGGTTCGCAAGACTGGAGATGTGTCTTCCAATATTTTGCGTTTTGAAGTTACAACTTCATTTTTTCTAAGTGAGATCATAGTCTAAAATACAAAAATATTAATATGTCACTAGGAATGTTTATCAAATGGTGTTCCTAACAGGTAAGTATGATGATCTAAAGTAAAATGACAACAAAACTACTATTGTGATTGTTTTTTTCTTTTTAGACATAATTTTACAAACCAACCAAATTTATTATAGTTTATACTCTTTCTGCCCTGAAAAAAATAATTTACATTTTAATTATGATATACTCCATCTGCTCCTTAATATAAAATATTTTGATTTGTCCTAGTTTTAATCTCGTACACATTTTTAATCGACGAAAAAACTTTAAACATATATCACAACAATTAAGAGAACACAACGAATGTGAAAATATATTTTTAAGATTTTTTCGTCGATAAAAAATATGTACTAGGTGAAATATATGAAAAGTCGAAATGCCTTATAATAAGGGCCAGAGGAAGTACCATTATATATTATTCTTAGTATGGCAAATTAGAGTATTTTTCTAATGGCTAGTGATATCCTACTATATTAGAAATAAAAACCCCTCTTTCAAACACCTCCTATGATTGCCACGTGACATGAGCAAAGTATTGAATTGCCTTTTGTCTAACCATAACTAAATTACTAAATCCCCCTTTGCACTTTACGTGACACATTTTTTTTTAAAATTTTTTCTTTATGTTTCATTCAATTAGAGTGGTTTTTTTTCTTAATTATGGAGTCTAAATTGAATTGATGAATTAGGTTTTTGTTACAAAATGTCAATTTTGTTTTAAGCGTATACCCTTCAGATGAAACTTATTACAAAGCTATTAAAAATCTCCAAAACTAAGTATTGATTTGGCACGACCAATGGAGAACATCAATAAATTATCTTACTAATATTTAAACTTATTAGGATGCTTTTATATTTTATCTAATATTTACTTCAACACATATATTCGATTAAGTCTATTTATATTTAATAAGTAACATTTCTAAAACATACATGGCGAAATACAATTTTTTTTTTATTAAATACAAATATTTCTATGATCACACTTATAAAACATTTCTAAATCCTTCAAACATTTCTAAAATATATTGCTCCAAATACAATTTTTTTTTCAAATATAAACATTTCTAAGATCTATATATACTTAGATCCGGGAAATTGTGCAAAAATACTACCTGCTTATAATACTAAAACATACTCCACATGTGACGCTGCCGACTTTTGTTTTTTCTTTAAGGGCCGCCGTTTTGACGGCAGCAATATCCCAACCTCCGCTCTTTTTAATTTTTCTCTTCTCAAAGAAGAATTGATTCAATCCTCATTTTTTTTTTTTCAAATTAATTAGGTCGACTTGCTTAAAACTTGAAGATGCAAGTTTCACCACTACTCTTTTCCCAAGCTTCGGCCTTGGCTTTTCCTACCGCCGCCGGCAATCTTCTTAGCCTTATATATAATAATAAATTGAAGATTTGCAAAGAATTAGAGAATGCTTGGTGACGGTATGGAGTTTTCTGCCTGTTGATGTACATGTGGTGGTACAACAACAACATGCTCACTTGCCCGATTTTTTAATTAGAGAAACACCACATCCACAAAGAATCTCCTTTCTGATTTGATTCAAAAAAAAAAAAAAAATTTATTTCTTGTCAATTGATTGTTATTTTTCTGGGTTAAATGCTCATAGACGAACTAATAATCTATTTATATCCAAATGTTTGCATCAGCCTTCAATCGTTGCGGCATTTTCTTGCTTCCTTGAAGATGTCTTATCTCTCTATTGTTGGGGCTCTCCTGTCGCCCGCGGTCAAGAAGGCATTTGACCTAGCTTCTGAGGAGCTTGGTCGTATGTGGAATGTCAATGAAGATATTGAATCACTTGCTAAGAAGTTGACATTCCTCCAAGCTTTGTTATCCGATGCACAAAAAAAACAACTGAACAGTGACGTACTTCGACTTTGGCTAAAGGACATCCAGTCAATTTCCGTTGATGCCGAGATTGTATTGGATGATTTTGGCTATGAAGTAATTCGTCGAAAGGTTAAAAAGAAACAGATGTTAGGAGAGTGTTTTCCTTTTAATCGTTTTCCATTTAATCGGGAAATGAGTAACAAGATCAAGAGTGTTTTATCTTCCTTGGATCAAGTTTGTGAAGAAGCAAGCAAGTTTGGCCTTCATCCAGTTGATTTGATCAACACACTCCCTCATGTTGGAGCAGTTAGGCCAACGTATCCTTTCATAGGCGATTCAGAACGTGTGGGAAGGGAGGATGATGTCTCAAAGGTGATACACATGTTAATACATTCCAGTTACGGCTATGCCTTACCAGTTGTTACTATACTTGGAATGGGCGGCCAAGGGAAGACAACGCTTGCCAAGGTTGTGTACAACAATCACATGGTTAGGGAAAACTTTGATAAAACAATATGGATTTGTGTCTCTGATAACTTCAACATTGCAAGGTTGTTAGGAGAGATTTTGCAATCTGTGTCAGGAATTAACCGTCAACTGACCAATGCTGAATCTTTAGTGAATGAGCTTCAAAAACATCTAAGAGGCCAACGATATCTGCTAGTGCTTGATGATATGTGGAACAAAGATAAGGTTCAATGGGAAGAAATGAGGAATTGTTTGCTTGATATCGGTGGTTCCAAAGAAAGTAAGATCTTGGCCACCACACGGAGCGAGGAAGTTGCTGAGACAATGAAAACACCAGATTCAGATATCCATCGGGTTCAACCACTCTCCGAGGACGAAAGCCGGGAATTATTTGACAAGTTTGCATTTGCAGCTGGTAGGGCTAAAAAAACACCTCAACTGATGGAAATAGGCAAAAGGATTTTAAAAAAGTGTGGAGGCCTTCCTCTAGCTATCAAGACAATCGCCACAACTCTCAGCTCTAAGCATTTTGAACATGAGTGGTTGACGATTGAAAAAAGTAAGTGGTGGAATGCTACGCAAGAAAATTCAGTTCTTTCTGTTATCAAGCTAAGTTATGATCACTTGCCCTCGCCATCAATCAAACAATGCTTTGCATTTTGTGCTATCTTTGAGAAGGATAAGATCCTGAAAAAGGATGAACTCATACAACTGTGGATGGCACAGGGTCTGTTAAATACAGGTGAGAAAAGTGATTTGCTCATGGAAGACATAGGCAACGTCTACTTCAACATTCTTTTGAGGAGTTCTTTATTCCAAGACGTTGAAATGGATGAGGATAATAACATATGGAGATGCAAGATGCACGATCTCGTGCATGATGTTGCATTGGAAGTCTCCAAGGAACAAATCTCCCATGTAGTAGTAGTAGAAGGGAAGCCCATAACGAAAACGATTGAAACTCTGCATGTGTCACTCAATGCCATGGAAAATGGTTGGCCTATTTCAAGCGAAAGTCTGAAGAACTTAAAAAGTGTTCTTCACAGAAATTTGCGAACACTTTATTGGAAAGGGCCGATGTCTGGAACCCTATTTAAAGATTTGTCCGAAGAATTTGAACGCCTCACTATTTTGATAGTTCATGATGCTTATGTAGGTGAAATGAAATTGCCAAATTCAATCGGTAAGATGAAACATTTGAGGTTTCTTGGCCTTGAAGTTGCTCAGATAGATAATCTTCCAGAGTCCTTTTCAAAGTTATACTATTTGCAAACCCTAAGAGTTTATAAATTGGATGGGATACCAAAGGGATTCGGGAATTTAATAAACTTGCGGCATCTTTATATTGGCTCGCAAGACCAACGTATGGAGAATATTTCTCCTCTGGACAGGTTATTTGATGAAATTTTGTTTCCAGGAATAGGCCGATTGACCAATCTTCAAACATTATCGGTATTTAATGTGAAGAGAAGTGAGGGATGTGCAATACAAGAATTGGGAAACATGAACAAGTTGACAGGCATGCTAAGTATACGTCATCTGGAAAATGTGGGCAGCCGCGCATCTGCCAAGATGGCCAAATTGTGGGAGAAGTCAAGAGTTCAAAGATTACAACTTTTATGGAATAGAGAAGGGGGAGAAGAAGGCGGCGATGATATTGAGGTATTGGAGGGATTAAAGCCACATTCAAATCTAAAAATCTTGGGAATCAAGGGTTATCAGGGCCAAAAGTTTGCATCCTGGATGGTAGCAAAGGAATATCCATCAGCAGTACTCCACAATCTTAAGATTCTTAAATTGCAGGATTTGGATAAATGTGAAAACCTCCCAACACTTGGACGCTTGCCTTACCTTGAGAATCTATATCTACGGAATATGGGAAGCATAAAGCGTATAGGAGAAGAATTCTACGGTTGGTCAAATGATGATTTGGGAACCAGGAGTAGTACTCCTGGTAGCAGCAGTAGTAATGGTTCAGTAATTACTCTCTTTCCAGCATTGAGGATATTTGATTTAGATCAGTTGGACAGTCTGAGGGAGTGGTTTGATGTGATGGGAGCATTTCAAAGTCACAATTCATCGTCATCCGTGCAAGTAAAAGTATTTCCTCATTTAGAGGAGCTGCATATGATGAATGTTCCCTGCATTTTGCCCAATTTAGGTGACCGGCCAAGTCTTCGAGTATTGCGGATATGGGGTTTAAAGGATACGCCGATTTCCTCCTCATTCAACCCCGCTCAACCTCGGTTCCCATCTCTAGTTGTGCTAGGGATTAATGAATGTGGAGAAACAACTGAAGCATTATGCGACCTCATCCCAAGTTCGACCCCACTTCAAGACTTGGACATTTCGGCTGGCATCAAAACATGGCCCAAGGACCTGCACCACTTAACCAGACTTCAGAATTTAACTCTACGAGATTCCGTCTGGATTGAGGATGACGAGGATGAGGAGGATGATTGTCTTCCGTGGCCATATCCGTACATCTGTGATGATGCTACGAGTCATCCTCCTCCTGTGTCTCTTACTTCTCTCACATTGGATGGAGCATCAAAATACCCCAACGTCACTCATCTACCTGCTCAAATTCAGTATGTAACCACCTTGGAGCATTTAGAGATACGAGGTTTCGTTGGGTTAGAATCTCTTCCTGAATGGTTGCGTAATCTCCATCGTCTTCAGAGATTCCTACTTAGAGGCTGCGAGAACCTCAAGCAGCTGCCATCGGCTGAAGCAATTGGAAGACTTACAAATTTACGCTACTTAACAATCATAGACTGTCCGATCCTGAAAGAGAGATGCAGGGAGGAAAGTGGGTCGGAGTGGCCCAAGATTGCCCATATTCCCTCTTTGCGAATTATCTGAGATCATTGCTGTGAGCAACGCTAACTATTTTCGTTAATTATTCATCTTATTTCTCCTTCAGGAAAAAAAAAAAAAAAATTCTTTTCCCGTCTTTTCTTTTTGCAGGGAGCACCGGCCTAAGCCATTGAAGCTCAGCAAAGGCGAAGGCTGAATCCAAAGAATTTCTAGCATCGAGTGGCGATTTCAGGTATCTTTTTATTCACAGTTTTACAATGTCTAGTTCTTTGTGTCTCGTAATAGTTCTTTCTTTCTTTTCTTTTTATTATTATTATTATTTTTTTTGGTTCTTATTTTTCCCGATCTTGGTATTAGGCATTCAAACAACGACGATGAATTTAAACCGTATTACTCCCTCTGGTCCTTAATATAAGGTATTTTAGTTTGTCCTAAATTTCACTTAATACGCATTTTTAATTAACAAAAAAATCTTCAAAATGTATCTTCATATTCATTGTGTTCTCTAGATTGTTATGAAGTATTTTTAATATTTTTTGTCAATTACAAGAGCGTATTAGATTAATCTTATGATAAATCAAAATACCTTATATTAAGGACGGGAGGGAGTATTATTCATTATGTCTCAAATATCGTAAACTTGTGACCCGTAGATTGTCATAATTGGTGTTAGGTTCTTTAAGGGGAAAAAAAAAATCAATTTTTTCAATATTCCAATCTCAGGTCTTCGGTGGATTGAAGGACTTCAGAAGAGCTGGCTCCGTTACTTGGAATTATGTTGATTGTTTGGTCCATAAAAGGCTGAAATTTCCTTCAAGTTTCTGGTTAGTTTCAGTTTCCAGCCAACTCCTCTAATCTTCGTTGAGTGAAATAAATAAACGTTACCTAGTGCTAACAGCTAAATATGATTTCTCTCAACAGAAAAAGTCATGTTTAACATTTTAGGCTCGATATTGAAATTTCAAGCTTCAAAATGTTTAATAAAAGTATATAAAAAGGTTATAATAAATGTAGTTTATGATTAGGAGAAGAAAGAGCTGCTTCTTGGTAGAGGAGCATATGATACATACTACAACCAGTTGATATAAATGATTTAACAAGTAATGCTCCGTTCCAGAACATTGATGTATAAGTTAATATAAAAGCCCCACTTGGCCAATTAATTTCTTACGATTTGATTGGCCAATGCTTTTTTTTTTTTTTAATTATGGTCAACTCAATCATATCAAGTATACTAAACATTAGTTATCAATAAATTTTTAATTGTGTTCGCATTTAGTTTGTTTCCAACTCTGAAAATGGATTACCTCTTTTTTCTTGTTATGAAACTTGACTATTTGTTTGGGACAAAATTTTTTATGAAATTGTATCTTTTAAAAAAATACTTACATCGTTGTTTTCATATGAAGGATCTTGGGGTTCTTAAGTACTTTCATGGTCTTGAAGTGATCCGTCATTCTTCTGGTATTTTTCTGTGTCAGCGTAAGTATGCTTTGGATATTATTTCTGAGGTTGGATTGTTGGGAGTTAAGCTGCTTGTGATCAAAAAGAGCGGCCGCCATAAACTCAAATTGCCGTAATACCGTCTGTTGTTTAGGGTTTATACATATATACATACATATAATATAACTCAGCCGTAAAGCGGTAACTATTGTACCGTAAAATACACTATTACTAATTACATCCGTATGACTATATTTTCTGGGCAACGATTGTAGTATCTATTAAAATTCATGGTGCTGGGACGATCAAAATCATACTGCAAGTTTTGGGTGTTTGATGAATTGCATGACGTCTTTCCATAAGATATACTACTCAGGTTGAAACATGCACTTTTTAAAAAGCAAGTAATGAAACCCCATTTCGGGGTTATTATTAATTGTCAAAGTTGTCTACGAATGATGATCAAGGGGTAACAATTGAATTTTCAACTAACCACAACTTATGTTTTATGCAGTTAGTAACCGGCATAACATTGATTCAAACTACCAGAACAGTTGGCAAGGAGACCTCAAATTCAAAGCTGGCTGCAGGGCAAGCACAGGATTGAGGGAATTGGAGTTAACCGCGAAATGAGTAGTCTAACGGAGTGGTTTGATATAATCGGAGCTGTTCAAAGACATAATTCATCATCATCATCAATTATGCAAGTGAAGGTGTTGTTTGGAGGAGATGAAGATGTTCTGGGTTCCCTGTATTTTTTGCCAAATTTAGGTGATCTACAGTCTTCCAGAATTGGTGATAGTATATGGTTTATAAGAAATGCCAATTTCATCTTCAAACTCCTCTCAACTCTTTCAATCTCTACACCGTCTACGGATCCTAGATTCACATTGTGGAATTTTTACATTGTGTCGCAACATTTACTAAAGTAATTATTTCTTGTATGAATTCACTCTTTTTGTCTATAATTTCTTCGAAATAAATATTGATAACTTCACATGTTAAAATGACTTACGAAATGATTTTTAAAATAAGTTACTCCCTCCGTCTCATAATTATTGTCCAATTTAGATTTTCAGTTCTAGTTCAAATTGTACTAAAAGTGAAATCTCAAACTGGATAATAATTTTGAGACAGAGGAAGTATATTAGATTTTGGATTAAAATGAGTAAAAACCAAAATCAAATTAGAATAAAAATTACATTATGCTCTTTATATGTAGGACCAAAACTATTTTTTACACGCATTGAGACAATAAAACAATATTATTAGTACCGCTATTTTGTTGTTGTTGCAAAGATGACACGCACAGAGGAATACTCTTTATTGTATGTTTATTTTTAATTACTAAGTTAAGCCGCCTTTATTGAAATAACGGTCCACTCAATCACTAAATTGCTTAGAGCCCAATTCTTATATTGTTCACTGTACATGCTGCACTGATGTAATTAATATAATTTATTTAAGGAATAACAACAATCAAAATATTTTTTAATTAGTCAATTCTCTCTTTACATTTAATCTTCGATGTCCTATTTTCAAGTTCAAATATAACTACGTGAAAAATTCAAACAGAAAAAAATAAAAATGAATTAAAATAATAGTCTTTTATATAAAAACTTAAGGTTCATGATCATATAATGTAAAATTCATAAATTAAAATAATATGTTTCATATCAAATATCTATAAAGTTCACAGATTTTGATTTTAAAAAATTGTAAATAATAATCACAAGTAAAAGTTGTGTGCTTTTTAATTTTTATTTATACACACATTAGTCAATATTTATGAAAATTATGTGAAATGTTCATACAAATTGGAGAACTATCAATACATTATTACGTAAAATATAAATATTCATATTGTTTTTATGAAATATTCATGAACGACAATCATACTTTTCATATCACGTGTATTGAAGTTTCACAATTTTCATGACAATTGGAAGATTAGTCACATATAAAAAGACCAAACACTATATTCATACTCATATACAATGATGTTCATGAGAATTACAAAACATTTCATACTAAAAATGAAAATATTAATCTGGAATTTATGAATTCATATATTCATACTCATTTTATATGAAGTTCATCAATTAGAATAACATTTTTCGTGATATATACATCAAAATTTCATAATTTTTTAGTAAATTTAAATTGTTTGTCAATTCCCCGTTAGTAATTATTAATAAAAGGAGAGTTACAAAAAATTATTGGAATATTAATTTTTTGTGGTGTATTTAGAAAATGATATATAAAATTAAATGGTGACAGAGAATGGAGTAATTTAATAATATTTTAATTAATTTCCATTTCATATTTAAAATGTATTAAATGCACAAGTGTACCAAGAATGGTGAACAAGGTTCACCATATAAATTGTCATAGCCGCCCCAATTATAAAATGATATTAATACTTTAATCATGCTTTGTTATCAGTACTATTTAGGAATTTAAGCATTTTTTATTGTTAGAAGTTTACATTTCTTTTTCTCAAGACTTCGAATTAATTAATAATATCTGAATTTACTTCATAATGCAACTCTGTTTGGTTACCACTTACTCGATTACACCCATTCAAGGTTTTTTTTTTTAAAAAAAACAAATCTTCGAGTTTTAAAATTACTTTTCAAACTAAAGGTACACAATGAAACAACATTTTAGACGTATGATATCGCAGTGTATCGTTCTCATTGAAGATGACGTTGTCTACTATTTCAAAAATGAAAAACGTAAATAAGAATAGAGTCTGGTGTAAAAAGGAGAAAATTACCATGTAATTTGTTTGATTTGTAGTTGTATTTTTTGTAGAGATCTTTTGTAAATTTTGTAGATGGGTAAGTATAGCACATGTAAAAATTTGTGTAGGATTATTTTGTTGACTGATTGAGGTTCAACGGAAAGAAAAAAAAAATTTCATTTAAAAAAAAAGACATTTAGACGTATTTTTCTTCCATATTGTTAATTCATGTTGTCTCCTAGTTTGGTAGGTACTATTTAATAGTCCATAAATGATAAATGTTCTCTATTCTACTCCTTCCGGTCGTTATTATAAGTCATTTTGATTTTGTCTTATGTTTTAATTAGGATGTCTCTTTAATTGGAAAAAAAACCTTAAAAATATATTTTTCACATTCATTGTGTTCTACTAATTATTATAAAATATTTTTAAGGTTTTTATTTCAATTTAAAAGATATTTTAAATGAAAGGTAGGACGAAATTAAAATATCTTATGATAAGGAACCGAGGGAGTAATATTCTTCAACAACTCCGTTACTCTGGGTGGACCCATAGCTTGAATAATTTACTTTAGTGATTTTTTATATAAAAAGGAATTGTCCTTGCAATTTTTAATGTATTATTGTTTGACGTGCCCTTTTCTTCTTTGTGGAAATCTACGACTAATCGAATCATGTGGGTCAAATCGAAGAAATTTTATATAGCCAGTTCCCAGTAAACTAGTGAACTGGTCTTACCTAAACAAAATTGAACCTGAATTTAGATTCATCGTACCATTAATGGCGGAATCGAAGAGGTTAGCGATTCTATGATTTTGTCGCAATTTTCTCTTAAAATTAGAAATCATCTTACTTTTGCTGCTGCCTTCAACAGCTTTTCCATAATTAAATCATTTCCCAACTTTTTTTAAAAAAGAAATTTGGTTAATTTGCAGGTATGCAGTTGTGACAGGGTCCAACAAAGGCATAGGATTTGAGATTGTGAGGCAATTAGCTTCTCATGGAATCACTGTGGTGTTGACAGCTAGAGATGAGAAAAGGGGTCTTGAGGCTGTGCAGAAGCTGAAAGAATCTGATGGCTTTTCTGATGATATTCTGCTTTTTCATCAGCTTGATGTGTCTGATTCATCCAGTGTTGCTTCCCTTGCTGAATTCATCAAGAATAAATTTGGAAGGCTTGATATCTTGGTAGGTTAAACAAAACTTGATGATCCCTTATTTCAGAGATATAGAAGATACAGTAGATCTTTGTCGTGTTGATGCTCGAATTTGCAGTTGCATTTCCATAGTTCTTGCTCTTTGATTCTTTAAATTGATCGATCCTTGTATTGAGTCCAAACATGCATAGGTTGGTAAAGATGGAAACTTTATCGATTTGTCACTAACCCTTCTGTCAATTTTAGGTGAATAATGCCGGAGTCGCTGGTGTGGAGGCAGATGCTGAGGCAATGAAGGCTGCTGCTGGTGGAGAGGTTAGTTGAACTTGTAATTTAAGCTGTCATGATTCATATCTGTAATCTAGTTGTAATACAGTGTGGTAAGATTATACTTTTCTGAAAGGATTACGTTTTGATATTAGTCTTTGTACGTGTATTACTGCATAGCGGAAGTGAACTTGTCAATTTGTTTCTGCAGCTGCTATATTCTAGTCAGTATGATGTTAGCACTTTCTTCCCCGCCATCTAATCTTTTATATGGATTGATGCAGTCGCGAGATCCTAAATGGGATAAATGGGATGCTCTGCAGAGTTCATTGACTAAGACTTACGAGTCCACAGTACAATGCTTTGAAATAAACTATTTTGGTACCAGAAGAATGATTGAAGCCTTCATACCACTTCTGCAGCGTTCTCAATCACCAATAGTTGTCAATGTTTCCTCTACTGTTGGATTGCTAAAGGTAAATAAGTTTATGTATGAAAATATTTTTGTTTTGGTGCATATTTCTCCATGATTTTGATTTTTGGTTAACTGTCAACGTAAGCCAAACTATATCTGTGGATGGCCCTTTAGATACTTCTGAGCCAATAAGTCGAGGCCTCTGAATTTGTGCTAAAGTTTATCTTTGCCTGTCTGTTCAAAACTGGGAAAATCTTATGGATACCGGGTTCTGATGTTGTTGTCTATTTGAATGTTGATGTTGAACTAAAATGAGCAAAAGATCTTTTAGAAATTAGACCAACCTTGATTTTTTTTTTTCACCTAGAAACTCCTGCATAAGTAAATCCGTTGTTGAGATTATTATCTAAGCAAGTCTCAACATGTTTCAGAATGTAAACAACGAATGGGCTAAAGGGATACTAAGTGATGTCGACAACCTTACAGAAGAGAGAGTTGACGAGGTGGTGAATGCATTTTTGAAAGACTTCAAGGAAGGCAACATAGAGGCCAATGGCTGGCCTGCGACATTTTCAGCTTATACAGTGTCGAAAGTAATCGTGAATGCATACACTAGAGTTGCGGCCAAGAAGCATAAAGACATCAAGATCAATTGCGTCTGTCCTGGTTACATAAAAACTGACTTAAACTTCCAGACAGGCATGCTAACTCCAGCAGAAGGTGCGGAAAGTATTGTGAGGCTTGCTTTGCTGCCTGAAGATGGCCCTTCCGGTGTGTTTTTCAGTCGTGCCGAGGTGTCATCCTATTAATGGACTTCCTGGGAAAGTTATGATTTTTTCAGTCGGTCGTGGTCTGTGATCTTCCGTGTGTGTGTGTGTATACCACTATCTGTACTAAACTATGATCCGTTTCCTTCCTGTAAACATTTCCTTTATCTTTTGCTCTGGATAAATAAGTTCTGCAATGGAAATAAGTTATTATTAACGAGGTTGAATGTGTAGCATTCTATTATCGATCTATGCATTTTCTTATCAGGATCTACTGTCATGAATACACATATATAAGAGCTTGAAGACTTAAACAAGGATTTTGGCAAAGCTCTGAAACGTCCAGGCGAACTGTATTTGTTCTGTCTCTGTCATCACAGATAGAACTGTATTTGAACTGGGCACAAAATTTGATCTTCCCCGGAACTCCTGGGTACTGATCGAAAGCTAGAAAGGAGCATCCTCATTGCCAAATATTAAAGTATGTTCATCACTAAGATGATCATTTGGCCTTCAAAACAATGTTATAACATTATAATCATGATGTAAGCTTAGATTTAATTGAAGTAGATAGTTTCTCTGTTGTAGTTGTTTGACTGTTTCAAATTATATTCATCCATTCTAGAAAATTAGGCCACATCATGCATGGAGTTAATATTTTTCTCGCATTTTTCCTTGCAGATTCCAAAACCCAAAATGATATTAATTTTACATGCGTGATTCGTCCATGAAGTGGAGTTATTATGAAAATGACCACAGGAAGAACAAATCAATTGGGGTTTAGAACTGGTCCTGAAAAAAATTTGTGGTGTGTGCACTAAAAGCTGAGTGAGACCATCAAGTGTACGTCTGTTGGCAACTGATGAACTGAATTAAAAGTATAGCCAAAGTCTAGACAGAAGATACTTTCTAACCAAATATGGCTGAGATGAAGAGGTTAGTTATCCGTTTCATTTTTCTGTACATGATACTCCATCCTAGATAACTATTTTATTGTAACAAAGTAGACGATGTTTTCAGACTTAAAAAAGTACTTGTTGACTGGTTTGAGCTATTATTTGTTGAATTTTTGTTAGGTTTGCAGTAGTGACAGGGGCAAACAAAGGGATAGGACTTGAAGTAGTGAGGCAATTAGCTTATAATGGAATCACTGCGGTATTAACTGCAAGAGATGAGAAGAGGGGACATGATGCTCTTAAGAAGCTTAAAGAATCTGGTAATCTTTCTGGTGATGTGATATTTCATCAGCTTGATGTGGCAGATTCATCTAGTGTTGCTTCTCTAGCCGAATTCATCAAAGCTCAGTTTGGAAGGCTTGATATCTTGGTATACTGCTTGGTTCTTATATCAGATTTCGCTTTTTATGAGGCTTGATGTCCCATTGCGTGTTTACCTAGATTGCCCAATGCAATTCTTGATAATATTGTGTCTAGGCTGAAAAATCCTTCCCTGGTTAATATTTGCGGCCAATTGGCCTAAGGATATAATAATCTGGAAATGCTGAAGCTTTATACGGAAGAATTCCTTGATTAAAGTCCAACAAGAACTTTAGATTCTTGTGAGACTCAGAACTTGCTCATGATCTCAACAGAAACTATACACAGACCTGCTGAAACCTTAATTGCTTGTTGATGTTTGATTATAATCTTGACCATTCTTTTCCAATTAAGGTGTATTCTGTTTTCTTGAAGGTAAATAATGCAGGAGTGCTCGGCGTTGTTACAGATGGCGATGGCTTTACAACTGTTGTAAGAGCGGCTTTAGGAGAAGTAAGTTTCGTACTTTTTGTTTTGGGTTTGTGTACCTTCTTCTACAGATTACTGTTCATCATAAAATTCTCTTGAAGAAATATTATTGTTTCACCTTAGACCTTCAAGAAGCTTTGGATTACAAAGAGATGATATCTTCACAATCAATGCTTAGTTACTTGGTAATGTTGGCAGTAGTACTTTGTATATTGGCTTTGATCCTTGACCTTGCTGTTGCAGATGGACGGATCTAAAATTAATTGGGATGAGGTGATGACTCAAACATATGAGTTAGCAGTGAACTGCATGCGAACCAACTATTATGGTGCAAAAAGAATGATTGAAGCCTTCATCCCACTTCTCCAATTATCTCAATCACCAAGGATTGTCAATGTTTCCTCAGAAGCAGGGATACTAAAGGTAATATATTGTTCTGAAATATCCTTTTCTGTTGTGTGGATTATCATTTTGCAGCAGAACGTAGTGTTAACTAATCTAAACAAATCCACACTGCAAAGTAGATAAATCTAGAAGCTATAATAGCTGCCGTAGAGTTTGTCCTGTTAGACTACTTTGAACATGTACAAAGGTACAGAATTGAGAATTTTGATTTTGGAGTCAAATACAATTAACCTGATCGAGGGAAACATATCTGAGCATGGTTTTGACTAGTGGAAAAGTAAACCTTTGAACTAATTCTTGACATTTTTATCGCAGACTTTACCATACGAACGAGCTAAAGAGATATTCAGCAACGAAAACCTTCTTACAGAAGAGAGAGTGAATGAGGTGGTGCATGAATTTCTAAAGGACTTCAAAGAAGGTGCCGTGGGGTCAAAAAGATGGCCTTTATTGGCTTATTTTGTGTCGAAAGCAGCGATGAATGCATACACAAGAATTGTGGCAAAAAAGCAACCAAACATGAAGGTGAATTGCCTCTGTCCTGGTTATGTCAAAACTGATATGACTTACGACACAGGCATATTGACTGTAGAAGAAGGTGCAGAAAGGATTTTGAAGCTTGCTCTGTTGCCTGATGATGGTCCTTCTGGCTTTTTTTTCGCTCGGGGAGAGGTTTCATCCTTTTAATGAAAAATTGGTCCTCAATGATCTCTCTATACTCAATGATCCATCTTGGATTATGCCCAAATAATTGTGATTATATGTGTTTTTGTACTCAAATATTTAAGTGATTTAGTCCAAAATTAAACTACATTCTCTGTAATGGCCTCAGTAGGAATACCAAATGGTGAACTTACATCACCAAATATTTACTGTGTCTATTCTATCTTTGTCAAAACAGATATAACCTTCAACTCAAGCATCTATACCGCAGAAGACTGTAAAGGTGCTTTAAATCTGAACTGGCCAAAAACTTTGTAAAAATCTCCCAGGATACTTCTGGGCACTGATTGCAAGCCAGAAATTCGTTGCCACGCATAACGCTGATCATCTCTGGACATCGGAACAGTGTTATAAAATGGTAGTCATAATGTAAGCTAAAATTTAAATGAAGTTGATAATTTCACCATTCTGGCAGCCTCATGATTTGTGTTTATCAATCATAAAGTTAATGTGTACACATGATGCATTGGGTTCTTGCTTTGGATTTTTTTTGCATTGTCCAAAACCCAAAAAGACGTGATTTTAAGATTTTCACACGTTTCTAAAGCCAACCGAAAACTTTTGGAGGATATTCACCACTGACATATGCATGGAGTGGGGTTATGAATATGACCACAGGAAGAAAAAAACAGTTGCTGTTTGGAAATGGTCCTAAAAGAATCTAATGGTGTATATGCACTAAAAGCTGAAGAAGTGAGATCATCAACGTCTGTTGGTAAACTGATGAATTGAGAAAAACTGAAACCAAACTCAAAGAAACTTCCTCCTAATTTTATGGCAGAAGTGAAGAGGTTAGTAGTTAATGCTTGTGTTCTCTTTGGCTTTCTGCTGTATGTGATACTTACTCCATCCCAGATTTATCAAAGTAGGCGATTTCTTTGAGACTTAAGAAGTACTTGTTGACTGGTTTGAGCTATTATTTGTTGCATTTTGGTTAGGTTTGCAGTAGTGACTGGGGCAAACAAAGGGATAGGATTTGAGGTTGTGAGGCAGTTAGCCTCTCAAGAAATCACTGTGGTACTAACTGCAAGAGATGAGAAGAGAGGACTTGATGCCCTTCACAAGCTCAAAGAATCTAGTGATCATTCTGGTGATATAATTTTTCATCAGCTAGATGTGGCAGATTCGTCTAGTGTTGCTTCACTTGCCGAATTCATCAAAGCTCAGTTCGGACGGCTTGATATCTTGGTATACTGTTTTATTTTAACATCTGATGGTTCCACTAAGGATGGCCTATTTCAATGTTCTTTGCTTTTCTGCACTTTTCACAAACCCATACAAATTTTCGATGATTTGCGCTCCTGTGGCGATAAATGGATTCCTCGGTAGATACTAGGGGCCAATGATACCAAGTGAAAACCGCAAGTCAAGATCTTTGATTTGACCTGAGATTTATTACCAGCACATGAATTTCAACAGAAACAATACATTGATATGAGCAGACCTTGATAGTCCATTGAAACATGACATGTAGATTAACTAGACCATTCTCTTCAAACCAAAAGGTGTATTCTATTTCCTTTTTCAGGTGAACAATGCTGGATTCATTGGAGTTATTACAGATGGCAATTCTTTTACAACAGCCAGGAGAATTCATGCCGGAGAAGTAAGTTTTAGTTTTTCTTTTTCTTTTTTCCCCTCTACACAGAACAGCAGCTTATTATGGATCAGATCGCAATTTGCTTGAAGAAATATTATCCTTTCCATCTAGGAGATTCAAGAAGATTTAAGGATTTCAAATATATGATATCTTTACAATCTACACATTCTACTAATACCATTTGAAATGACATTATAACTTTGTAGATTTCCTTACATCTGAATTGTTGCAGATAGACGGAGCTCGAGTTAATTGGGACCAGATGATGTCTCAAACATATGAGTTAGCAGTGAACTGCATGCAAACCAACTACTATGGCGCAAGAAGAATGATTGAAGCCTTGATCCCATTTCTCCAGTTATCTCAATCACCAAGAATTGTCAATGTTTCCTCAGTGCTGGGGAAACTAGAGGTAGTAATTCCGAAAAAATATTTCAACCTGTGTGTTATTTTTCATTTTCTTCCATATCTTAACAATAGGCCTAAATGTAAAACTGAAACAGCTTCAACAATGACAACTATACAGAAGCGAAAATTTTGATTTTGAAGTCAAATATGTATAAACTGACATAGAAAAACATACTTGAGCATGGAAAAGAATGCACCTGAACTGATTCTTCGACACTTCCTCAGATTATACCAAGCGAAAGGGCGAAAGGGATATTAAGCAACGAAAACCTTACAGAAGAGAGCGTGGACGAGGTGGTGAACGAGTTTCTGAAAGAATTCAGAGAAGGTTCCCTGGAATCAAAAGGATGGCCCTATTCGGCTTACAGCGTGTCGAAAGCGGCCCTGAATGCATACACAAGAATCGTGGCGAAAAAGCAACCGAAAATGAAGGTGAATTGCCTCTGTCCTGGTTATGTCAGAACTGATCTGACCTTCCACACAGGCATATTGACTGCAGAAGAAGGTGCTGAAAGGATTGTGAGGCTGGTTCAGTTGCCTGATGATGGTCCTTCGGGCTTGTTTTTCATTCACGGAGAAGTCTCATCCTTCTAATCAAAAAAGGTCCTCAGTGATCTCCTTTTACTCAGGAACTTGGATTCTTCAATTGTTTTTTACCTGAATAATTGTGATTATCTGTGTTTAATCAACTCAATAATTCAAGTGATTTGGTTCAAATTTACCAATATTCACTGTAATGGCCAAATTAGTAACATCAAATAAACTACTTATTAAAATAGTACTATTAAATACTCTCTCCGTTCAGAAAAAAAAATACAGTATTTCACTTTGTTGTACTGTTTTAATTCAACAAACTCGATATTTTTTCTGAGATTGAGAGAGTGAAAAACATCACCACAAATCCAACAAAGCATCAATCTGAAATCAATGCCCAAATAAATATTAGAAAACTTTTACCGCGAAGCTACAAAAAGCGCCAAAAATGTGATCTTTCCAGAAAGCTAGATACAGCTGACTTTTTGGTAAAAGGAAATGTTCTTCAATATCTTCATTTTTGTGTCTTGAGCAAAAGGCAGAAAAAGTCTTTTCTTTCGTCGTATTAACACATCCAGCCCTGAGGAACTCCTGGATGTGATTGAAACAAGTTATCAACTTTGTGACCATAAAAACTAAAATTTTCACCACAGGTTGAATTGGGATTATGACCACTATATGGGAAGAAAGCATTGATCGGGATTTTACCATTGGGTTACGAAAGTAACAAAATTTATAAACGAGTGAAGAATGCAATTGGTAGCATTGATAAAGTGAGAAAACAGAGACAAAGACAAACTTCAGAAACCTCGTACCGATCACATGGCTGAAGCGAAAAGGTCGGTGGCCTATTTCTGTACTCTGTTCTGGATTCCCTTTTAGCAATAAATGCTTAAAGATTCCAGCTTTTAAGCTCCTATCAACTGTTGTGTGTTTTTTTTGCAGGTTTGCAGTTGTGACTGGCGCGAACAAAGGGATAGGATTTGAGGTAGTGAGGCAATTGGCTTCTCATGGAATCACTGTGGTTTTAACTGCACGAGACGAAAAGAGGGGCCTTGATGCTCTTCACAAGCTCCAAGAATCTGGTGGGCTTTCCAGTGATGTGATCTTCCATCAGCTAGATGTGGCAGATTCATCAAGTGTTAATTCACTAGCTGAATTCGTCAAAGCTCAGTTTGGAAGGCTTGATATCTTGGTACTAATCAACTCTAATATCTGATTTTGCTTCTGTTTTCTTTTTTCTTTTTTTTTTGTTTGTTAACTGTGTTTAATGGCGATGTATAATGATATAATCCATATAGTCCCACAGGAGGATGAAGGGTTAGGTAATGATGTATGAACGTCTAATTTCATAGTTCTATGCTTTTCTGAACCTGTGTGATTACATTTTTTTTTTTTTCTGGCTGTGGCCAAAAAAACCCATGTAATCTTCATCATTAGAGTCCCTGGCAAGAGAACTCTTTTCTCTGATAGATACATGGGACCTATTAGGCTTTGAGAAGAGGCAAAAAGAGCAAATTTTTGAAGCATTGAGACTAATAACAGTTTCTGGGCTGAAGTCCAACAAGATTGTGAAGTTCAAGTGTCCAAGAACATTCTAGTATTCTGGTATTTTTGTGTTGAGATATGGTGCTAAAACCTTGTATATGTATATAATTGAACTTGTCAACTACTGTCATCCCTGATGAAAGAAAAAGTATGTTGAAATGAGCAAACTTCACTCTTTGATGAATTTTCAAGTTCATTCTCTCCAGCTAAGGTATTTTTTCGGTTCAGGTGAATAATGCAGGAGTTAGCGGAGCTGATGTAGATGGTGATGCTTTAAGAGCTGCAGGGGAAGCTGCCGGAGGAGTAAGTCCTGTACCTTCAACTGCAGCTACATTAGTGTTGTTATTTTGCACTTTCTTTAGGACTTTATTCACCACCTCAAATTCTTAAGTTCTTTATTTGTCCTGTATCTTGATTATTGCAGGCAGGAGGAGCTAAAATCAATTGGAATGAGATAATGACTCAAACATACGATTTGGCAGTAAGCTGCTTGCAAACAAACTACTATGGTGCAAAAAGAATGATAGAAGCCTTTATACCACTTCTCCAATTATCTCAATCACCAAAAATTGTCAATGTCTCATCAGAAATGGGGAAACTGAAGGTGTGATATCATTCTCAAATCTTCTATATATTTATGTGGATTTCCATTTTGCCATAGGAAATCCTACATAATGCTGTTATTGTAAGAAAGTCAACAAGATAGGATTTGGACTCTGCACTAGAGCTGCCAGGTTAACTGCTTTCGGGTTTAACCAAATGAAATACTAATACTGAAAAAAGAATGCTGATCAGAAGAAATCAACTTATAGCAAAATAACACACAGAAATTGTATCAGGAACCATACTTGAGCATGTTTATTAGTGTATATGTTGTGTAAAGGAATGTACCTGAACCAGTTCTTCATATTTTACCAGAATATACAAAGCGAATGGGCGAAAGGAATATTAAGCGACGAAAATGTCCTTACAGAAGAGAGAGTGGATGAGGTCCTGAATGAATTTCTGAAAGATTTCAAAGAAGGATCCCTTGAATCCAAAGGATGGCCTTCGTTCTCAGGAGCTTACAGACTCTCAAAAGCAGCCATGAATGCATACACAAGAATTGTGGCAAAGAAGCAGCCAAACATCAAAGTCAACTGCGTCTGTCCAGGGTTTGTGAAAACTGATTTAAACTTCCACACCGGCAAACGGACAGTAGAAGAAGGTGCACTAAGTATAGTCAGGCTTGCTTTGCTACCGGATGATGGTCCTTCTGGCTTGTTTTTCATTCGTGGTGAAGAATCGCCCTTCTAAATGATCCAAACATCTTTAAAAGATTTTAACCACGTTGTCTATCTAAATGATGCTATGTGAACCACTGAACATGTATAGTTGATGTTTTACCATGCGGGAAATAAATAGCCTGAAACTCTTGCACATTAGTGAGACAGGTTCAAAAGTAAATTACTCCTTCCGTTCCGAAATTATTATCCAGTTTGAATCTTCAATATTAGTCCATTCAGCACCTTCTTCTGCAGTCATTAAACTCGCTTGGAAGGTCATATCAGTTGACCTTCTGCTGAAAGGATTCTGAGGCTTGTTCTGTTGCCTCCTTCTGGCTCTTTTTCATTCACGGAGAAGTCTCATCCTTCTAATATAAACGGGTCCTCAGTGATCTCCCTTTCCTCAGGAACTTGGATTCTTCAATTGGTTTTACCTGAATAATTTTGATAACCTGTTTTGAATCAACGCAATGATTCAATTTCAAGTGATTTAGTCCAAAATTGAGCTGTGTTCACTTTAATGACCAAAGTATGAACTTCAAATGTCCTACTTAAAAGCTACTCCCTCTGTCTCAAAATCATTGTCCAGTTTGAAATTTCATTTTAGTACAATTTATACTAGAAATAAAAACCCAAACTGGACAATAATTATGGGACGCCCTCCGCCTCAGAAAAGATTCTACTTTATTTATTTATTTATTTTTTATAAATTTAACGAAGCGAACATTTTTTTATATGATTGAGAGAATAGTAAAGGTATCACCAGTGATCTCAAATCAATGTCCAAATAAGTATAAAATAACTTTTTAAGTTTTAACTCAAAGAACGGCAAAAAATGTCGGATTTTTGCAGAAAGCTTGATACTGCTGATTCTTTTTGTAAAGGAAATGTTCATCTATATCTTCATTTTTTTTATTTTTTTTTATTTTTTTTGTCTTCTGCAAAAGACGAAATCTTTTTTTTTTTTTTAATTTTTATTTTATTTTTTACATCCAGCCCTGGAACTCCTGGAGAAGACTGACAAGTTATCAACTTCGTGGCCATCGAATCACTTCTCACCACTGGTTGAATTGGGAATTTGGGATTTTGACAGTTATATGGGAAGAAACTAGAAAGCATTGATCGGGATTTTATCATTTTACCATTGGGTTACAAAATATAAACCAGTGAGCCCACCAAGAATACTGTTAGTAGCATTAGTGAACTGAGATAACGAAAGGCAAACTCCAGAAACCTCGTACCAATCAATCCTATGGCTAACTGCAAGAGATGAGAAGAGGGGTCTTGATGCGCTCCACCAGCTTCAAGAAATCGGAGGTCTTTCTGATTCTGAGGATGTGATCTATCATCAGCTTGATGTGGCAGATCCATCAAGCATTGTTTCACTAGCCGAGTTCATCAAGGCTCAGTTTGGAAGGCTTGATATCTTGGTACTAATTGGTTTCCATATCTGATTTAGCTTTAACATGAATTCCTAATTTCATACTTGTTGCTGTACTGCTCAAGAGTCATCCATTCTTATTAACTGTACCCAAAACCCTTCCATATTTTCTGGATCATGCCTGGATTGAAAACTCCTCTTGCTGATTAAGGAAAAAGTATGTTGAGAGGAAAAAACTTGACAATTAGCTCACAAATTAAGTTTCATTCGCCTCGAGCTAATGTTTACTTTTTGTTTCAGGTGAACAATGCTGGAATAATTGGAACAAACAATGATGCTTATACAGCTGCGGCTGAGGAACTTGCTTCAGGGGTAATTTCCCTTTTTTTTTGGGAAAAAGAATCTATGGAGTTAAATGTGTGGGTAATTTGTTTGAAGAAGTTTTTTGAACTACAAAATATACAATATCTTTCACACTGGACAAGTTTCTTCAGACCTGTTTTTCAACTTACAATATTGTTATCTCGTTAATTAGGAACTTTGGTTTCTTCTAAATCTAGTTTGGTGGATCCAAATACAGTACACTATTTAGGCCTTGCTCGTTGATGTGTCTGTATCATGATCTAGAGAAAGGTTAAGTAGCATGCCATCTGAAAGCTGCTTCTCTTTTAACAATCAAAAATTAATTAGACCGTATTCACCAGAAAAAGAAAACAAAACTTTAGGTCATATGTGTAATGTGTTTACGCATCAGGGGGATCATAAAAAGCAGAATACAAACAAATATGTTTCGATGGATTCGAATTTTAGCCCTTTTTGCATTTCTTTATGTCCTTCCATTTTCCATCTTTGAAGCTATTTCTGTAAGTCTTCCTGGTTGGGATTTGGAACATCAACACAACATGGCTCATGTGCATACTTCAAGATTTTCTTTGATCCATAGTCAGATAGTCTTGGTTGTTGGCTTGTTGCAGACAGAATGGGAGAAAATCGATTGGAATAAGATTATTGTTGCTGAAACGTATGAGTTGGCAGTGGACTGCTTGCGAACAAACTATTATGGCTCAAAAAGAATGATTGAAGCCTTCACCCCCACTTCTCCAATTATCTCAATCACCCAGAATTGTCAATGTTTCATCAAAAATGGGGCAGTTAAAGGTGATCTTAATCTCAAACCTTCTTTCCAGTTATAGTATCATTTTCAGATACGATATAGAACCTAAAAAAAGTTGGTTAATCCAGCTAACATGATAAGAAGAAAAATACAAAGGCGATGTAAAAATCGTATCAGAAAACGAATTAACTCGAGCATAGTATTGAGCCCTTTTTGCTAGTAGAAAAGAAAAAATGCATCTGAATGGCGCGATTCTTGACATTATTTCTTAGAATATACCAAGCGAATGGGCAAAGTGGATGCTAGGCGATGACAAGTTTATCATAGAAGAGAGAGTAGATGAGGTGGTGAATAAATTCATGCAAGACTTCAAGGAAGGTTCCCTGGAATCCCAAGGATGGCCTTTATCCTACTCTGCTTACATTGTCTCAAAAGCAGCCAACAATGCATACACAAGAATTGTGGCAAAGAAGCTGCCAGACATGAAAGTCAATTGCGTTTGTCCTGGTTATGTCCAAACTGATCTTAACAACAACACAGGCATGCAAACTGCAGAAAAAGGTGCTGAAAAGATTATGAAGCTTGTGATGCTGCCTGATGATGGTCCTTCTGGCTTGTTTTTCGCGCGATGGGAAGTGGCATCCTTCTAATCAAAATGGTCTTCTCCTTAAAAACCATGACCTTGGATTATCGTTGAGTTTTGTTTGATAAATAACTGTATGTGTACAAAGTGTATAATCCATTTAATCACGCGTTTAGTGATTTTCCTTTAACAGCTTTTGCATTTGGGAATTGGGATAATCTGTTGTAACCATGATTACTGCAATGCAAGCTTCTTTGCGCCTAGAGAAAATGTCAGGTAAGAATAAACCAAAAAGCATTTGGTTGAGGTAGTCGGTCGTCTAGACAGTAAATTTAACTATGAAGATGAAAAGGAGCTATTTGATTCAGATGAATTTGGACTTTGAGTTCGGACAATGGGTGTGTAATTCAAGGGGAAATAACAAAAGAAGAAACTGTACCATGAAACCACACTGAAGGTACGTTAACCAACTCCTGTTTTCTTTTGGACTTTTCTTTCTCTTCCTTAATCCCATCTTGTTTGAACTTTCTCATTTTTCAACATAGACATTTAGTCGATTAAGTTACGATTCTTCCGGGATGTGTAAAACGCTCATAAGTCTTAAAGCACCCAATTGGGATTATGCCGGTTGGAAAAAAACATTGATGGGGATTGTTTAAATATTGTGATCCATATATAAGAAATTTGAACAAGTCAAAGCCTGGTAAAGAAGGAATACAATAATATAAAAGACATCAGCTGCCAACTGAAGATCATCTGAGAAAACAAAGGTAGGATCTTGAAACCTTGCACCAATAAAATGGCGGAATCCAAGAGGTTGGTAGTACTTGTGTTCTCTGTTTCAGTTTGTCCCCACTGTTAAAAAGGTTAATGTATATTTTAAGCTATATTATTTGTCAGGTTTGCAGTAGTGACTGGGGCAAACAAAGGGATAGGATTTGAGGTTGTGAGGCAATTAGCCTCTCAAGGAATCACTGTGGTGTTAACTGCAAGAGATGAGAAGAGGGGTCTTGATGCAGTCCACAAGCTCAAAGAATCTGGTGATCTTTCTGGTGATGTGATATTTCATCAGCTTGATGTCGCAGATTCGTCTAGTGTTGCTTCACTTGCCGAATTTGTCAAAGCTCAGTTTGGAAGGCTCGATATCCTGGTACTATTTAGTTTTCATATCTGATTTTGTGCTTCTAAGATTAAACCTTCTATGATGGATGCATGGGACCAATGGGGATAAATCTTTGGTAGAAACCAGGAATATTCAGCTCTATTACCAAGAAGTTCTGGCTTGTTGTCCAACCAGATCTTGTTCATGGTTGAGTGTCCAATAACAGCAAATGTTCTGTTTCGTTTTCTTGATATTTTAAATTTCTGGGGGCAGTGATGGTGTGTAGACATGATGCTAATATTCTTTGTAATTGTAATGCATATCAGTTGAATTTGTCAAATGTTTATAACTGATTGAAGAAAAAGTAGTTTGCAATAAGCAAACTTGACAATTGTCTCACATTTCTAGTTCATTACTTTCAGGCTAATGTATACTTTTTGTTTCAGGTGAACAATGCAGGGATAATTGGAGTCAAAACAAGTCATGAAGGCTATTCTGCTGCAGCTGCACAAGCAGCTACCGGGGTAAGCTGTTGTAATTTTTTTTTTTTTTTAAACCTTGAACTGCTGCTAAATCTGTGGGCATTTTCTTTGAAGAAATATTAGGCATCGACCATTGAGCTATAAGACCTTCGATTTGTTCTAGATCTAATTTGGTATATCAGATTACAGCATTCACCTTTGAATGTCCCTCTTGATGTGTCTGTTTCATGATCCCTTGCATGACAACCTCTCTAAAAGCTGCTTCCTAACATTCAACAGTTAAGACCATTCATAACTATAATGTCCTTACGCATCAGGACGATCATACAAAGCAGAACATAGCAAAAATATGTTTGATTAATCAAACTTTTCACCCTTCTTCCCCTGTCTTTTTGTCCTGCCATTTTCAATCTTTGAAGCTGTTAATTTTTTTTTTTTTTTTGGGTTGGGTGTGGTTGAAAAGTGGTGTGATATGTTATATATACATGGTTCTTTTATATGAGGGCGTAAATGATATATATACTTGAAGATTTCCTTTGATCCATAATCCTAATTCTTGCAGACAGAATGGGAAAAAATCAATTGGAATGAGATGATTGATTCTCAAACGTACGAAATGGCAGTGAACTGCTTGCAAACAAACTACTATGGTGATAAGAGAATGATTGAAGCCTTTACACCACTTCTCGAGTTATCTAAATCACCAAGAGTTGTAAATGTTTCCTCAGTAACGGGGCTTCTAAAGGTGATATATATTACTCCTAACTCACATCTTCTTTTCGGTTATCTGGAATTTTCATGTTGTGGTAGGATATCAAACTTAGTAGTAGTACAGTTAATTTTGTCAAAGGGATCAACACTGCCAAGTTGGTTATTCTAGCTATAACATGATACATGGGAAGAAACACAGACACAGAAACTAAAAATGTTTGGTTTTGAGTCCTTTTTGAAATTGCTGAGATTCTTACATTTTTCCAGTACATATCGAATGAATGGGCAAAGGGGACACTAAGCGACGAGAAGCATCTTACAGAAGAGAGAGTGGATGAGGTGGTGAATGAATTTCTGCAGGACTTTGAGGCCGGATCCCTGGAAGCCAAAGGATGGCCTTTATTCTTTGGGGCTTACATTGTCTCAAAAGCTGCCATTAACGCGTACACAAAGGTCGCAGCGAGGAAGCAGCCAAGTATGAAGATCAATTGCCTCTGTCCTGGTTATGTCAAAACTGATATTAACTACAACACAGGCTTCATAACTGCAGAAGAAGCTGCTGAAAAGGTTCTCCAGCTTGTTATGCTCCCTGATGATGGCCCCTCCGGGTTGTTTTTCATTGAGGGAGAAGTGTCATCCCTCTAGACTCTAATCAAACTGTTTCTCCATGATCTTGGATTATCATTTTGTTTTTTATAGATAAATAACTGTGTACGAAAAGTGTATAATCCATTTCTCATGCATGAGCTTGTAAACATTGTCCTTAAGCTTAAACTATTTGGAGATTACTTCCAAACAGCACTTTTTTGTTCAAATTGTGATTTAGTCCATCCTCAGTCTTCACTCTGATCTTGGATTATTCTAGTTTTTTTCCCTTGAATGATTGAAGTATCTACTATGCAAGGGTACATTTACAGTCCAATTTTTCCAACCATTCAAACTGATTGGAACAAATCCTAAACGAGAATCTGCTTTGATTCAGCACATAAAAGCGATTCTGCACGATTTAGGATTGTTTCCCTGATATTGGTAGGATCACGAGTCGCTGATTCTACAACTTAGGATCATAATTTCGATAACACTGATTTCAGTTTGGTCTTTTCCAATGCAAGGAATTAAGTGGAGCAGACAGAGACAAAGAAAATGATGCTTTTACTGCTGCAAAAGCTGCAGGAATGGTAAAGTTTGCAGCTAAATCTGGTGTTATGTTCTTTTCTTTCCAGAGTTATCAGCCGTCATCCATGACGTTCAGGAACTTTTGTCGATTACGAAAGATATGCTATCTTTATTCTTTTCGTCATTAGGTAAAGAATGCACCTGAATCAACTCTTCATTTCTTTTGAAACTGTTCTATCTTTCTCTTCTCTTAAGCACCATTTGTTTGAACTTTCTCATTATTCAATGTGGACTTTTCATATGGATTCCAGGTGTTCAAAAATTATTTATGAATGAACTGATAAGGTTTTTAACCAGTTTGTGCACCAAGTGATATCATGAAGATGACTATGGAAGAAAACTTTAATGGGACTATTACACATTGTTGATCACTACAACTTTGAACAATTCAAAGCCCTGCCACCTGGAATATAACTAACTATATAAGGCATCTGTTGCCAACTGAAGGTCAGCTGAGAAAATAAAGACCAAACTCTTGAAACCTCGTACCAATCATATGGCTGAATCCAAGCGGTTGGTAGTACTGATGTTCGCCTTTTAATTTTGTCGGATGTTAAAGCTTTTAGCGAAAATTTACGTGTTACCATTTAGCAGGTTTGCAGTTGTGACAGGGTCCAACAAAGGGCTGGGATTTGAGATTGTGAGGCAATTAGCTTCTCATGGAATCACTGTGGTGTTGACAGCTAGAGATGAGAAAAGGGGTCTTGAGGCTGTGCAGAAGCTGAAAGAATCTGATGGCTTTTCTGATGGTATTCTGCTTTTTCATCAGCTTGATGTGTCTGATTCATCCAGTGTTGCTTCCCTCGCTGAATTCATCAAGAATAAATTTGGAAGGCTTGATATCTTGGTATTGATCGGTTCTCATCTCTTATTTGTGCTTTAATATAGCTTTAATATGAAATTATGAATATCCAAATTTCATATTTCTTGCTTTTTTTTTCGGAGCTCATGATGATTATATATGCATATGTGCATAGAAAACACTTCCTGTAATACACTTTGGATTGAAAGGGCCTCAATTTCAAGAAAAAGTTTGAAGTTTGAACTCTTGGCAATCTCAAATTTCAAGTTCATTCACTTCAAGCTACTGTATTTTTTTCCATCTTAGGTGAATAATGCAGGAATAATCGGAGCCAGCGCAGACAGTGATATTGCGCAAGCTGCTGCTGCACAAGCTGCTTCAGGGGTCAGGTTTTTTTTTTTTTTTTTTTTTTTCCTTCCTTGAACTGCAGATGAATCTGTTTGGCACAGTTTCTTTGAAGAAATATAACAGTCTACAGTTAGACAGTTCACAATGACCATATGTCTATATACATCAAAAGGAATGAAAAGAAAAAAATCAGGATACTCAAAAATATTTTGATTAATCAAAAAGCTCACCCCTGTTTGTATTTCTTTTGTGCTGCCATTTTCTTTCTTTGTAGACTGCTAATGTTCTTTTGTACCACCCCTTCAGCTTCCCTTTAATTTCATGGGGAGGTTGGATGATAAGATTTTTATTATCTAATCTTGATTCTGTATAACCAGATTTACTTTAATCTTGATTGTTGCAGACAGAATGGGATAACATCAATTGGAATGAGATGAATATCCCTCAAACATATGAACTGGCAGTGAACTGCTTGCAAACAAACTACTACGGCGCAAAAAGAATGGTTGAAGCCTTCATGCCACTTCTCCAATTATCTCCATCACCCAGAATTGTCAATGTGTCCTCTGAGTATGGGCTATTAAAGGTGATCTTATTTTAAAATCTTCTTCTCAGTTACCTTGTTTGGAAATGTTGAATGTTATTTGAAGTCTTGTATAGCAATAGGACACAGAAAAGGCCTATCAGAAAACTTACTTGTGGATGGCTTTGAGTCTTTTTGCACTATTGGAAAAGAATGCACCTCAACTGTGTGATGCTTGACATTTTTCACAGTATACGAAAAGCATGTCACAGAGGAGAGAGTGGATAAGGTGGTGAATGAATTTCTGCATGACTTCAAAGCAGGATCCTTGGAAGCCAAAGGATGGCCTCTATTCTTTGGGGCTTACCATGTCTCAAAAGCAGCCCTGAATGCCTACACAAGGATTGTGGCAAAGATACACCCTGATATGAAGGTCAATTGCATCTGTCCAGGTTTTATCAAAACTGATTTCAACTTCCACGCCGGCACGATATCTGTTACAGAAGGTGCTGAGAAGGTTATGAAGCTTGTGCTGCTGCTTGATGATGGTCCTTCTGGCTTGTTTTTCCTTGGGGGAGAAGTATCATCCTACTAATAAAAAATGGCCCACTATTATATATACTCTTTATGTTTATAGTTTTGTATATATACTCATGATCTAGGGGTTATCCATGTGTTTTACATATAGATTAATAGATAAATAATGTGTAGATCAGTCAAGAGTTTTGCGACAATCACTAGTTGAAGCTGCATTTTTATTTCTTGTTGTCGTGTGCCATTAATCATCAAAATCTATTGTGTATTAATCATGTTTCAGAAAAAAAATTTCCCTTACAACAATTTTAAGTTGGATGTAGAACACTACATAAAGGTCTGTGCTTTTCTCCTTTTTTTAAAAAGAAATACCATGCATTAATGGCGCGATCGGGTTTGCCAAATTTTTTTTTTTTTCCATTCTGTCATTAGGAAACTTACTGAATAATAGATGAGAGCGAAGAATGTGATCTGAATAAAAATACGAAATGAAGCAATGATATTTGTTATTCTTGTAAATATATATATGATGATGAGAAACCTTTGATGTCCTCAACAACTCAACTTAGGAAAAGAATGCTTGACATCGTGTCTTTACGCATTGTCAAGCATATCGCATAGTTCAGGTGCATTTCTTTTCTTTCAAGAGTTATCATCCGTCATTTATGATGTTTAGGAACTTTTGTCGATCACGAAAGATCTTTATACTTGAGGGAGCTTGGTTTGCCTTCGACAGTTCAATAGTGGAACACCGGCTAGAGTTTCCTGCAAAAGAGAGTCTCGGGGGTGGCTCCTGAGGATAGACACTTCGATATTTAAGTTAAGAAAGGGTTTTAGGAATATTTGTAAGTCGTAAGGTATGCTAGAGATTGCGTACTTTTATTATGGTGAGACCAACCGTATTTATAGGCATGGAATTACCTTGAGGGAAGCCGAATTCTCTTAGGATTCTTATTCCCGAATTGCCTTAAGACCGACTAGGCCCTAATTGCCGAATAGCCCGGTCCTATAATCTTTGGTGGATACGGATTCGTAAATATTTTTCTTCATTGGGTAGAAATTTGTACCAGGAAACCACACACTTGAGCGTGGTTGCGAGTCTTTTGATTGATGGAAAAGAATGCACCTGAATCAACTCTTCATTTCTTTCTCTTTTTCAAGCACCACTTATTTGAACTTTTTCATTCTTCAGTGTGGAATTTTCATATGGATTCCCGGTGTTCAAAGATTATTTGGAAACTTTATCAATTTTGGAAAGCATTTTGTGCACGAAGTGATATCATAATGATGACTATGGAAGAAAACTTTAATGTGACTATTAAACATTATTGTTGATCACTACAACTTTGAACAATTAATTCAAAGCCCTCCAACCTGGAATATAAGAAACCGTATAACGCATCACTCTCAGATGCCAACAGAAGATCAGCTGAGAAAATAAAGACCAAACTCTTGAAACCTCTCGTACCAATCATAGTTGAATCACAAAGTAAAAAAAAAATCGACATACAATGTTAAGAATTCAAAATGTTGTTTGCCATTCATTTTATGCATGCATGAAAAAATGAGGGATATGATTGATAACTTATATGCAGTCTAGTATTCGTCATTCATCGTCATTTACGTTGCCACGAGAAGAATACTCTCAAATTTATAATTTTACATTAAGTTTTGAGTTTTAATTAATACAAATCTCAAAACTCAATGTGAACTTTTTTTTTTTTTTGACAAAAGGAATACATGGTATTTAGAAATATATTGGGTGGTTTTTCTTCCAATTTTTTTTTTTAAAAAAAAAAGCCGAAAAGTTTGGGAAACTTTTTTCTTCTGGGTTGCGAGAGAAACTAAAATTATTAGTAGGGACACATTAGATTTTTGAATTAGGGTTACACCTTTCCAAAACCCTAGTTCTTGATTAAGTAAACAAGGCATCTCTAGCCTCTAGGGTTCCTAGCCGCCTGTAAGCCATAAAAATATAGAAAATATTACAATGGTTCATATTATTTTTAGTATATCAGATTATCTCGTTAGTGTTTAATTACCTTACCTTAATTATTTTCAAAAAAAAAAAGGGAAATCACGCTAATTAATTCACAAATCAAGCGTGTGAGAAGAAATCATGAAGGAAACTAGCTAAATAAATTAAGGAGGATGGTTTAAAATCAACGCAAAAGAAGGTAATGGTTTAGGTAATTATATTTAATTTAAGCTAGTAATTGACTTCTTTCTATAAGGTTTGACGATCATTTAGTGGTTATAAGCCCATTGAATTAACTCCATCGATCAATTTGACGTAAAAGGTAATACCGAATGAATCGATAATAAGTCTATATATACCGCTATATGAAATCAAAAAGTAGCTATAACATACATAATTAGGGTTCTATCAACGTTGTATCAGTATAGCAAAACAGAAGAGAAATTATGGACGATATCGACTTGTGTTGTTTTGACGACGACGACTGCGAATCATGTGAATGTTGTCTTTGTTGTATGTCTTTGCCGGTCAAGGTGTGGTGTATCCTTTTCATTTTGCTCTGTTTAGTTGCCATAGCTGTCGGGATTTGGGCTCTTATCACACGTAATGTTTCTTCTTCTTCTGTCTAGAAATTATCGTTTGAGTTTAAATTTTTATTTTTAGTGCAAAGTGAACTAAAATTAAAAAAATTCAAATTGGACAATAATTTTTGGGACGGATGGACTATCGCTTCATGCTTTTATCTTATCTTTTTGTTTATTAATTTTATGATTTACGAGAGAAATGTTTTAGGGTTGTGATATGTAGTATTAGGTTAATGTATGGTCATACGCATTCAAATTTTGGAGAATAAAATCCAAAATCTGTACATATAAAATTTAGTTTTCTCTTTGAGAAAATCCTTCTCAACATATATTTTTTTTCGTTCCAAATTAATACTGTCAGTGTCAGTGGTTTTGTTTATAAAATAAACTAAATTCCTTTTCTTTTTTTTTTTGGTGGTGATTTCAGACCAAATAAAGTTTCCAAGGCTCAATTAGGTTGGAACATTATGTTTTGGATGAAGACAAGAGAAGGGGCAGAAGAAGAGAGAAGGTGCACGATTTGCAATATGCATGATGTGACCATCTAATTGAAGTTTCAGTTTTAAAAATAAATATTATTGGTGATATATTGCCAGTTCAATTCTTGATTTCTACCTTTCGCGAAGAATTGTGTGGCCTTCTTTTCTTTTTCGAAATGTGATGATAAAACAAGCGCCAAAAGGTATCATAATAAGCAAGCGTTACATGGCCTTTCCACGCAAAATTTGTTAGCATGTTTGTTTTTTTCTTTTTTATTTTTTTTAAAATAATGATAAGAGATTTATAATCTGATACGACTCGTTGATAAGAAATACCAATTATGTCATGAAGTAACCATAGTTTTAGTTTATCTAAAGGCTCATTCAACCAAATAAGACCTCTAACACTTGCCGCCGCAAATGATGCCAAAAAATCGGTTGTAAAATTCTGCATAAATATGCTTTACACCATTCTTTGTGAATCATTTCACGTTTATTCAAAACAACGATCTAAAAAAATAAAATAAAATATAATAATTTCTAACAGTAATAATAAGCATTATTTCTTCCATACCACAATCTCCAAACTGGGTTCAGATCACCTATCTAAAAAATCTCTATCCAGTCCCTAGAACAAAACTACATTGTTTTGATGTATAATTGTGTTTTTTATAATTAAACAGGTTTACTTTTTCACCGTTTAATCTATCATCTAATATATGGGCTCAAAATGAACCAACATGCTCAAAAATTACTTGATTTTTCTCCTCTGCTCCCTTGGAAAAATTGAGACTTTCATCAGAAGAAGACTACCTCGGCATTGAAGAACTTGAAGAGCTCAAAGATTCATCTGAACTTTGGGGTGATCTAATCTTTCATCGCCTTGATGTGGTGGATTCACCTAGTGTTGCCTTGCTTGCTGAATTCGTCAAGGCTCAGTTTGGAAGGCTTGATATCTTGGTACTGATTGGTTCTAATCTCTTAGTTTGTGCTTAAATATTTCATAATTCTCGCCTTTTTTTCAAGTTCTCGATGATTATATGCATATGTGGATAAAAAACACTTCCTGTGACACACTTAGGATTGGAATGGCCTCAATTTGATCCGAGGAGGAGACCACAAATGTGAACTGCCCGAGAGGCCACTAAACTATTCAAATGTTAATCAAAGGGGTTGTTAATGACTCCTCCACCTTTAACCATATGTCGAGAGTTCAAATCGTGTTATGGGCATGGAGCAACCTTAAATCCTTTGGCCACCTTTCCCACCCATCGAAGTGCTTACCATGAGCGAGGGGAATTAGTCACTATTGCCGACGGTGGACACCCTGAAATATGAAAAAAAAAAAAAGAAAAAATTCAAATGTACGTAGTTTGATCACTATAAAAATTTAATTAATATGAAGGTCACTATACTTATGAATAATGTTTATAATTAGTCATTCTGTTAACTTTGACCACTAATTTCAAATTTTCCGTTAAATTGGGTATATTGAACGTCCAATACAGAAATTAATATCTATCAAATTTATTATTTGGTCCTTCTAGTTAGGAGTATTAACATTTTGCTCTTCGCAAAATTTTACTTTATAAAAAAGGTTAAGTTGACATTTTTTTATTTTTTTTTAAGTATTTTCTAATTAGATTGTTTTTGTAATCTTTTTATTTTTAATTTGTTTTCAATGTATATTCCTTTAATGTCTACTATGTACAAGAATTTAATTTATATTTTTTTACAAATTACTTTTTTTTAGAAAAGATGGTTCTAATAGAAAATTTGCCAAAAGTACACACTAAAATTGGAATTTAACAAATTGGTTCCTACTAGTAAATGTTCCAGACTTACGAAATAGCGACCAATTTCAAATTCGTTTCTAAATTTAATTTATAAAATGTTTTGATCATTATGTATAAACTATATTCATAAAGAATAATGATTAGTGTAAGGAAAAATGACAAAAAAATTGATCATAGCCATTTATTTTTAAAAGTTTCCATTCGGGTTCAAGTAGTTATGGTTATGGCATAGTTTTGATGAATGACACATCATTCCTTGTAAGTTTTTCTTGTAATTTTTTCATGTATCTATCACAACTCAATCATAAAATACTGATATTATTTTAATTTGATTAAAATTATTTGATAATCCAAGTAGATATTATAAATATTTTTAAAAAAATTTAATTGCAGAAAAAAATGTAAATTGAATTCGTATGCACATAGACATTAGATAAAAATATATTAAAAATAAAATAAAAATAAAAATATTACAAAAACAATGTAATTAGAGGATACTAAAATAACACAAAAAAAGAAATGTTAAATTAAATTTTTAGGATTAAAATGTTAATAATCCTTAGAAGGATCCAAAAAATAAAGACGATAAATAGTAATTTTTACATTGGACATTCAATACCCCTAATTCTAATGAAAATTTGAGACTAACGGTCAAAATTAATATACTATTCATAAGTATAGTGTACTCAGTAGTAATTAAATATTTGTAGTAACCGAATCACGTACTTTTTAATAGTTTAGTGACCTCTGATGCAGTTCACTCTTTTTTTTTTTAATTATCTTTTCGGGGGAGAGGGGCATGGTTGTCAAGACATGATGGCCATGTTTCTTCTTAGTCATGATGCATGTCAATTCTGCCTGTAACCTTCATGTTGCTAATTATTTAAGAAAAAAAAAAGTTTGAAATCTGTACTTTTGGCAATCTCACATTTCAAGTTCATTCATTTAAAGCTAATGCATTTTTTAAGGAAAGAGGAGAAAAGTATAAGAATCAATTTTGAAATGGTTGGCAGTGGAGTAATAACTATTGCAACCATGACGGGTAGAATCTTGTTGTTTTGGAATGATAGTTTGGAGGTAGAGTCAAACTTTCAGACGGATCAATGACTTCATTGTTTAGTGAAACTGAAGGAGAAGAACATATCCTTTCAATTTATGGAGATATATGCTTCAAATGATCAAGAAGAGCGAAAGTTATTATGGGCAGATTTGGTTAGTCTGTCAAGAAGTGTTAAGGAACCCTGGCTTATTATGGGGGACTTTAATAATGTTCTCAAACCTGAGGAGAAACTTGGGGGTAATCCAGTGATGTTGCAAGACTATGAAGATTTCCAGCTATGTCTTGAAGAATGTGGGCTGATGGATCCTCAATTTACTGGGAAGTTGTACACTTGGTGCAATCAAAGAGTTGAAATTGATAGAGTTTATTCAAAATTAGATCGAGCTCTGGTGAATGAGGAGTGGGTGGAAGAATTTTTTGAATCAAGGGCCTTAGTTAAACCTGAGGGGATTTCTGATCATGCACCATTAATTGTAGGAGTGAACGCTGAAAGACAGAAAAGTTTAAACCGTTTTACTACTTTAATATGTGGAGCATGTCTGATCATTTTCAGGACACTGTCAAGAGAAGTTGGGGAAAGCAAATTAAGGGGACTAAGATGATTCAGGTGACTTGTAGACTGAAGCAACTGAAAGCTCAACTGAAAGAGCTAAATCGCATTCAGTTTGATGATATAGTTGAAACAGCAAACAGGGATCAGAGATTGCTACAGGGACTGCAAGAGGAGTTAGCAAATGATCCATGTAATACTGAGTTGCAGGTAAAAGAAAGAGAAGCTTATAGTCGATACATCCTGTCAAACAGAGTGACGATACCTGGAATTGCACCTCCAGTCTAGTGGTGGAACTCCGGTTATTTCCTGCAAAACAGACCCTCGGGACCTCCCGAGGATAAACACTCCGAAACTTAAGTCAGAAAATAGGTTGTGAAATAGTCTGTGTGAATTAGTGTCAAAGATAGCGTACCTCAATTATGGTGAGACCAATCCTATTTATAGGCATGGAATTACCTCCAGGGAAGCTGAATCCCATTAGGATGCATATTCCTGAACCGTCTCTACAAGGCCAAGGCCGGTTAAGCCTTACTTGGTGGATGGGCCGGTCCAATAATCGTGGTGGATATGGACTCGTCACAGAGCAGCTTTAAGTTTTCTGTAGCAAAAGGCGAAAGCACATTGGGTTGCAGAAGGTGATGCAAATACAAAATTTTTTCATTCAGTGCTGAAAGTAAAGACCATGCGAAATAGAATCTGGAATGTGGTGGAGGAGAATGGAGAAGAGATAAACGACTGGGTTGGAATAGAATATCACTTCTTGAAATTTTATCAACAACTTTTAGGGCAATCTGCTGCAAGGGAAACCTCTGTAAATGTTGTATTCAAACTGAGTCCAGTGGTTTCGGTGGAGCAACAAGTCAATCTAATCAGGCCGGTTACAGAAGCGGAGGTCAAAGCAGCACTATGGGAGATGAGTATAAATAAAAACCCCGGGCCAGATGGATTCGGAGCAGGTTTCTAGAAGTCAACCTGGAACATTGTAGGAAAGAATATCACTGATGATGTGCTGGAGTTCTTCAATTCTGGTCAGTTATTAAAATAACTTAATGCCACTATTTTGGCTCTTATTCATAAGATTAATGTCCCTCTTAATGCTAGTCACTTTCGGCCAATAGCATGTTGTAATGTCTTTTACAAATGCATCTCTAAGGTACTTTGTAATAGACTAAAAATGTTATTATTTGCTCTTATTGATGAGAACCAGAATGCCTTCGTTAAGGACCCTTATATACTTCATAATATCCTGATCTCTCAGGAGCTGATTAGAATGTATAGGAGGATGAAGGAAGATGATGAGTCCTGGGCTAGAAAATGATAAATACGAAAAAAGAAGGGGGAGAAAAAAAGGCATAGAAATTACATTTTTGTTCCTAAGGAAATTAATTGGCTTTTAATGATTTTGATAATCCATAAGTGTGACCCGAAATCAATAGAGATGTTTATGTTTCCGCTTTGAATATTCAACCAAGCTTACTGCAAATCTTAACCTTGGCGGAAAATAAAGAGCCTGGAAGTTCTTGGATGATTGATATTAAGACAGGTAAACTACTTCCGTAACCGTGGAAACTACATTTACCACTTGTTTTCTCCTTTTGCATGAACATGGGATTAGGACCACATAAGATGCCATTAATGCGGGGGTTGTTGATTTGGAGTTCCCTTCATGACTTTGACCAAGTCAGAGAGTCCACCATGACAATGATAGTATAAGCAATCAAGCACGATCTGCAGGGAACTGAAGATCAACTGAGAAAATAAAGTCGAAGTCTTTAAATTTTGGTACCAATCATATGGCTGAATCCAAGAGGTTCTGTATCTGTTTTATTTTAGACCCTTTATGAAAATCTTAAAGGTTCTGGTTTTAAAGTGATTATGTATGGTGATTTGGCAGATTTGCTATTGTGACCGGTTCAAACAAAGGCTTAGGATTTGAGATTGTCAGGCAATTAGCTTCTCTTGGAATCACAGTGGTGTTAACTGCGAGAGATGAAAAGAGGGGTCTTGATGCACTTCACGAGCTCAAAGAATCTGGTGGGCTTTCCGGTGATGTGATCTTCCATCAGCTGGATGTGGCTGATTCATCAAGTGTTGCTTCACTTGCTGAATTTGTCACAACTGAGTTTGGAAGGCTTGATATCTTGGTACTGGTCAACTCTCTAATATAATGTGTTGTTAATTAGTGTATGATTCACTAGCTTTGATATGAATGTCCAATTAGTACAGTTAATTGCACTAAACCCATTATCATTTCTTTCTGATTAGCTGTTGAAAGAAAACGTAGGAGTATTATGATCAAACCTGATGATCAGTTGACACTTGAAGTTCATTCTGTTCCAGCTTAGTTATGTTTTCTTTGAACTTTAGGTGAACAATGCGGCAATACTTGGAGTCTATTCAGATGGTGCAGATAGTTTAACAGCTGCAGTGAGAGCTGGTGATGAAGGGGTAATTAATTAACCTTCTTTGCCTTGGACTGCAGCTTTGCTAGAATAGACATTATTGATTATAGGTTGTCTTTTTATCTCTTCATATTAATCGTACAATTTCACATTTTATCTTGCAACTTGCACGGGTTTATTTATCATCTCGCTGTGATGTCGATTTATTCCAATTCGACTTCCGGGTGATCCTTCATTTTGACTACTTCAGGTTGAAGGATCTAAAGATTGTGGTAATGAGTTAGTGACTCAAACATATGACTTGGCATTGAACTGCTTACAAACAAACTACTATGGAGCTAAAAGAATGATTGAATCCTTTCTCCCACTTCTCCAGTCATCTCAATCCCCACGAATTGTAAATGTTTCTGCTGAAATGGGGAAGCTAGAGGTAATATAAATCAGAAATTTTCTTTAAAGTTGTATGTGTTTTCGATTTGCAAAAAAAAAATACTGTGGGACAATGGTTCTTCATGTATTCCTTAAATTTTAAACCGATTCTTGACATTTTTCAGAATATACCAAGCAAATGGGCTCAAGAGATATTAAGCGATGTCGACAACCTTACAGAAGAAAGAGTGGATGAGGTGGTGAATGAATTTCTGAAAGACTTCAAAGAAGGAACCCTGGAAACCAAAGGATGGCCCTTATACTTTGGGGCATATAGAGTCTCAAAAGCAGCCATGAATGCATACACAAGAATAGTGGCAAAGAAGCAGCTGCCAAACATGAAGGCGAATTGCGTCTGTCCTGGTTATGTCAAAACTGATATGAACTTTAACTCAGGCATCCTGACAGTAGAAGAAGGTGCTGACAAGATTATGAAGCTTGTTGTTCTGCCTGATGATGGTCCTTCTGGTTTATTTTTTGCTCGGGGAGAAGTGACATCCTTCTAAATGAGAAAATAGTCCTCCATGATCTCTTTATAGTCAAGTTCTTGCATTGTTCAAGTCCTTGCATGATGATAGTATTTTTAAAGTGTATAATGCATTTTTGTTGTATGTAAACATTTGTGAGATATGCACTTAGGTATTGTTGTTGTAAACGTTCAATGGGGTGAATGCTTAGTTATTGCAATCGCAAGCAAATTTTTTATAATTTTGGACTGGAGAATAGTCTGACCGCAATGATTTTTATACTAACCTTTTGGGTAGTATATGATATCTCATTATGGTTGAGGTTCTAAATTCGAAGTGTAGTGAATTTAATAATTATTCCGTGCACTTCTTGCTGGTGTCACAAACTGATGCACCAATTTTTATTGTTTTGAAGATCGTAGATGGCATATTTTATTACGCCAATATTGTTGCTTGAGGTCTCTTCACAGTTGCAGCTGATCTCAACTGGTGCAAGTTAATGAGATTTGCAGTAGAATCTATCAACTACTACAGCCTGCAATCATGGAAGGCGCTTCCGAGTTTCTTTCCACACAAAGGTACTTTCACTGATTGTTATTCCCATTAAGAATTTTAGCTCTTCATCATTGGATCCATTTGTTTTCCTCAGAAAGTGATTGTGATTTTTGTACATATGGATGGCCAGCCTGAATTCATCTTTTCATCACTCCTCAGTTTTCATTTAGTTACATATGTAGGTCATAATCTTGTTTCTGCCAAGTTTGGCTGATTCCTATACTGAACTAAAGCATGATTTACTTTATCTTCTTCTCTCTTTAGCGAGTTGAATGCCTAGGAAATCTGTTTTCCTTTTTGTAATTTTTAAGTGCATCTGCCAGGGTTGCAGTTATCACGGGAGCAAACAAAGGAATAGGACTCGAGATCTGTAGACAGTTAGTTTCCAAGGGTGTGATTGTGGTGCTAACTGCCAGAGATGAAGAAAGGGGTATTAAAGCTACTGATTATCTCAAGAAGGAAGGTGTATCTGACTATCTGATCTTTCATCAGCTTGACATTCTCAATCCTGTTAGCATAGCTTCCATTGCAGAGTTTATCAAAAGCTGATTTGGGAAGCTTGATATACTGGTATTACCATCCATAACTCCCTTACATATTTGAACTTCAGGAAGAAATTCCCCCTTTGGATACACTTATGATGTAGACCATAAAACTCTCACTTTCGATGAAAGTTTGTAGCTTAATTTGTGGATAAAGTGTTCCAAAGTCAATCTAGTTTTATTTGGGCTGAAACATGTATCATATTGGTAAATTGTGTGATGGTTTGGAAAGTTCTATCAGATCAGGCATCCAAAAAATGGCTTGCTCTTAAGTTTCGGCTCCAGATCAATTACTTTCTTGCATTTTCCTACTTCAGTGTCGTACAAGAAATGGTATGTGAATCATGATCATATTCTGAACTCCTTTGCAGGTAAACAATGCAGCGGCTATTGGAGTTAGAGTGGATATGAAAGCTCTGTCTCTTTCGGAAAGTCTTCAGGTACGCTGCATACGTGCACATTCACTCTGAACCTAGAGATTGCAAATGGCACAGATCTGACAATTTTGCTTCTTTTTCGACCCGGAAATCCCTTATAATGAACTTCTATATCATTCATATTGCAGCCTGGTAAAAACATTGAATGGAATGAGGTATCCTCTCAAACTTATGAATTAGCAGAAGACTGCTTAAAGACTAACTATCTGATTCCGGCAGAATTGTCAATGTTTCTTCTTTATCTGGAAAGCTTAAGGTAACTTGGTACAATTTACAAGGATTCTTCCAGTTTGTTGCATCATCACTAGCTAATGGCAAATGGCTTCCTTTTCTGATTCATTGCCATAGTTGAAACTTTGACAGTTTGTTGGCAACAGATGGGCTCAAACAATATTAGATGATACGAATCGCTTGTCTCTGGAGACGGTTGATGAGGTACTGAACAAATTTATGAGAGACTTCAAAGAAGGCTTGCTGGAAACTGAAGGCTGGCCATCTGTTCTTTCTGCTTACACATTATCAAAAGCAGCCCTGAATGCATACACCAGGATACTGGCCAAAAAATACCTGGATATAACGGCTGGCTCTGTTGCAAAAGCCAGGACCATCAGGATTGTTTTTCTCCCGCAAAATTGTGTCACCTTTTTAGGATCATGTATCATCACACAAGAAATTTCATGATACATGCAGGTTTGTTGTAAAAAATTATGCCTTAAGCATGCTTTGATGGGAAATGAGGCATAATGTTGAAGTTAAAGTCTCAAACTGTATCATGTGAAGAAATAGAAATTTCAATATCCCGCATTTTTTCTTAGAAAACAAAATTCAATATCATGCGTTTAAATGGCGAAATACCTCCCATAATCATTTCTCATCACAAACCCAAAAGCAAACAACAGGTTTATGAAGTTTGGATTGAAAATGTCACAACTTTTGCTCCAATGGTTTAAGGGTCGTTTTGGTAGACTAATGACTTCCGTGGCCGGAAGAAAGTATGAGTACTAAAGATTTTTCTGCTAACAGAGAGCAGAATATTGATAATGCTATTATGTTACTTACATTCAAGTCATCAATGGCTCAAATTTGCCATGTGTAACTAACTCTATTGCTGATTTGTCATTGTATGAACAGAGAGCTCCATCCAATTAAACAAAATAAAGTCACAAGTCTAGACTGACCCGAGTCATGTTTGACAATACTTGAATATACCGTTACCCTGCCCTGAATTTCAATTGCCATAGTGATGAAGATGATGACCTCAGTGAATCTACTGTTCTTTATTAGCTTCTGCTTCCAAATGCTACTTCTAAGCATATTAATCAAACTGGATATCAGCAACGCTGGTCCCTTGGTTTAGACTGCCCCAACAGTACAATATACGATATGAACAGTACTAATGGCAAAACTTACAAAACCAACCTGGATTCCCTCCTTTCAGGATTAGTTTCAAATGCTACCCAACTAATTGGCTTCTATCATCTCACCGCCGGGGATGACCCTGCCACCGCCGTCGACGGCTTGTTTCTCTGCCGGGGGGATATTTCAACCAGTGATTGTCAAGTTTGCTTGCCAACAGCCCGGCAGGAAGTTTTGCAGCTCTGCCAGGATAAAAACAGAGTATATATCTGGTACGATGGTTGTATGCTGCGTTATTCAAATCAATCCATCTTCTCAAACATGGATAGAAGCTTTCAATGGTCTCTAGCGAACGGATACAATGCTTCGGATCCGGGTTTGTTAAACAGGGTCATCGGCGAATCGTTTGATCGGATCGCGACCAGGGCGGCTGGATATGGCGACCCGAATTCCGGCAAGAAGAAAATTCGCGGTTGCGGAAGCTAATTACACGACGTTTCAGAAGATATTCACTCTGGGACATTGTACTCCTGATATTTCGAGTATGGATTGTGATATTTGTCTGAGAAGTGCTATTTCGAATCTTCCCGGATGCTGTGTTAATCGTCAGGGAGGTAGAGTTTTATTTCCCAGCTGTAATAACAGGTTCTAGCTGTACCCGTTTTATGTACAAATCCCACCTCCTCCTCCGCCACCGTCGGAATCGCCCACAATTAGTCTTCCACCACCACTTCCTCCGGCGGGTCCTGCAATTAAAAGCAGTAAAGGTAAACCCATAAGGCCAAATGAACTCCTTTGAATCAATGACAATCTCATTTAAATTTTTTTGTTTTTTTTTTTTTTTTTTTATACTTTGGACGAGTTTACAGATAATGGAGGTGTATCAACCCGAATAATTATAGCCATTGTTGTCCTTGCCCTTGTTGCCATTGTTGAGTTTGCCGCGATTTTCTACATAATAAAGGCGGCAAAAAAGATTAAAAATGCAATACACGAAACATCAGGTGGCTTTTTTTTTAAAAGGTTCATGAATACAAGAATTTTAGAACATTAGGATCCATTTGAAGACCAATTCACTATAGTGTTGCTATTCTTTGATTTACTACAGGTGTAAGCACTTTCAGAACGGATGCACAATCATTGCAGTATAGATTGAGTCAACTTCAAGCATGTACAAACAACTTTGCTGTCGAAAACAGGATTGGCGAAGGCGGATTTGGCCCTGTATACCGAAATATTACTCCTGAAAAATAATCTATTTTGTTGAACTAAAACAGTATAACTAAATAAATTTTTTTTTTTTGAGACGGAGAGAGTACTTAAGATTTGATTATCTGCTTCTTTTTTTTTTTCTTAACTGACCAGGGTACATTGCCAAATGGGCAAATGATAGCCATAAAGAGATTGTCTAGACACTCAACACAAGGTACTGAAGAATTCGTTAATGAAATGGCTCTGGTTGTCAAGCTTCAGCACAGGAATCTTGTTAGACTGTTGGGATATTGCTTGGCAGGAGAAGAAAAACTACTCATTTATGAATATGTTCCCAACAAAAGCCTTGACTACTTCCTTTTTGGTAAGCTTTTAGTGCATGGGAATTTCATATGATGTCATTAGAATGTTGAGAAGAGAAGAAATTGGGCTTATTGCCAAAACAGTGTGTGACTTTGTCTTCAAGTTAATGACTATCTTGGTGATTTACCCAACTAGAGGTTCTAGGTTTTTACCTTAACTATCATCACCAAGATCAACTAATTTGAGGGCATCAATGATTGTTTTGTGCCACTCTATGTAGATTTTGGAAAGCAATCGATGTTAAACTGGGTGACCCGCTACCAGATCATAGGTGGGATTGCAAAAGGCCTTCTCTATCTTCATGAAGATTCTCGCATCAAAATTATACATCGTGATCTTAAAGCAAGTAATGTGCTACTAGACCGAAATATGAACCCAAAAATTGCAGACTTTGGCATGGCCAGACTTTTTGATATTGATCAATCTAATGGAAACACAAGCAGAATTGCTGGCACATTGTAAGTTCTACATACCAATGTTTCATATCAACACCCATAAGAAACTGCGATTCCTACCTTTTTAACCCATGGATTTTGCTTTGTACTTTTTCCTTTGGCATTTCCATATTTCTGAAGTCTTAATTCGACCTTCATTAGCCCATCAAATTAACATTTTTTCTTCTTCAATTTTAATGATAGCGGTTATATGGCTCCTGAATACGCATCCCATGGTCGTTTCTCAATCAAGTCGGATGTGTATAGTTTTGGCGTTATAATTTTGGAAATTATAAGTGGCAGGAGAAACAGTAGTTTCTTGCAATCACATGGTGGCGATTGTGACCTCCTAAGTTATGTGAGTTTTCTCCCTTACCGGACATATGAAGAATGCATTTTCTTGAACACTTTTTTTATAATGGTACAATATTGTCATTTACCTCATAAATGTCTAAGATTTTAACAGAAAAATAAGATTTCAAATTCATGAATTTCAGGCTTGGAGACAATGGAGGGATGGAACACCATTAGCATTACTCGATCCAAGTATCGGGGAATCCTACAACAAGATGGAAGTGATTCAGTGTGTACACATTGGTTTATTATGTGTTCAAGGAGATGTTGATTTAAGACCTACCATGGCTTCAGTGGCTCTAATGCTGAACAGTTCCTCTGTTACGCTACCAATACCTAATCCACCTGCATTCTTCATACGTCCAACGCCGATTCCCCAAACAGGGTTACCTGCTCAGCGGGATCAATCATCTGCCGGCAACTCAACACATCCAGAAGTCTCCATAAATGAACTGTCCATCATAGAACTTTATCTTAGATAAAATAATTGGGGAAAGAACAAGACGTGATGACTTTATTTATTTTTCTTTTCATGCCATTTCGTCCGAGAACTGGTTGGATTGTGGACAAATTCTTTTTTGGGTAAAGTTAACACAGACAGCAATTTCCAAATTGGGCACTGAAAGTCCAGTATGGCTGGCTCTGTTGCTTGAGGCATGACCACCAGGATTGTTTTTCACCAGCAAAAATATGTCACCTTTTTAGGCACCTTATTATTATTATATTGGAAATTTCTTGGGGTTGAACTTGCTTAAGTAGGATTCTATTCAAAAGGAAATGTTTGTCCACATCTTTTTCAGAAACTAGAATTCTGAATGCACCAGAATGATCTTAACCCATTACATCTTTTTCACCAGAATGATCTTGACACGGTACAGATTAATCAAAATCAACATCATTTTATGTTTTCAGCAACTGCACAAAAAGTGTATGTAAACACAAATTCCAGGCTACTATTTTTTGTGATCTGTAAAGCAACCCATCAGGTTAGCAACTGACGAAGCATGAATCTGCACCGACGTCTCCATTGATTGAACCAGCGACCATGACGGTATCAAAAGCCTAAAACCTACAAAGAGGGTCTCGGGATCTCTCGAGGGTAGACAAACATGTCCTCACCAAAAACCTGAAGATCCAAAATTACCAAGGTTTAGGAACTATCGAGTTTCCATATGATAAATAAGGCTTAATTTATAGCTATTCAATGTGTAGCACTCTGTAGAATATTAGCAAGTCTAGCAGGGAGCTGCCAAGTTAAATGTGTAAGAATAGTACCGTAACTTATGAGATTCAACAAGAACTCAATGAAGATCAGTAGCTGAGAGGTGAAGAGTCCACATCTCGGCCCAGTCATTGGGCCGTCTGTTCGACAATTGTAAGCCCTGCCGACTCTTTTAAGGCACTTTGCACAATAAGAAACCTAGTAGAACTCGGATGTTTTGCAGGTAACTCCATGCTTATAAATAGGGTGAATCACATCATCATACGGGTACACGCTATCTCTGGAACAAATTACTACATATACATTTTTCATAACCCTATTTCTGACTTAAGTATCGGAGTGTCTACCTTTAGGAGACCCTCGATGCTCTCTTTTGCAAGAAACCCTAGCCGGTGTTTCACTATCAAGCTGGCGGTACAATTCCGGACTTCGTCAAGTGGCACGCCCAGTGGGACCCGAAAACTAAGGTTTGTGTCACAGAGATTTCTCAAGCTTTCTGTACTATATCAACCTCTTGCCACCATTGCAAGTTAGGGTTCATCTCCTGAAACAGATGGCAGTAATCGATAATCCCCAATCCAGTACGGCATCAACAGGCAAATAACCAAGCCCTGATGACAACGAAACCTTGGTGAAATTCCAGGAGAAGCATAGGCGAGAGAAGAACAACTGCCAGTCGAGAAAAGAAAAAACTCACACGAGACCATCCAGTCCTAGGGAAGAAAGGGAGGAGAACCACAACAATCGTTGCAAAACACCCATCCCACGTGATAATGCACGGCTGGCAGAAATCAAAGCAGGACTCAAAAAGCTACGGGATTATTACAGTCTTAATCAAAGGAAGAAAAAGTGCGTATTTGAGGAATACTGACACCATTGTTTGCACAGTCTATCTAATCTAACAGATCAAGAATTGTAAGACTTAATTGATAAAAAAGAGGTATGCAGGACGTTGGCTTTGCTCGAGAAGAAAAAAGGCAAACGCAAAATTCTGAACAAGGAAACTGAAAACATTTACAGGGAAACACCCGAGCATGAAGTTTCTCGAGAAGAACACTTGATTGGTCGTAGTTCAGCCTTCTGGGGTTCGTTTGAATGAGCATACCCTGCTTTTCTGTTAGCGCTCGAGGAGTTTGTCAAAGAACGACAACGCAGAAAGCAGTCTCGTACCGACCATCGGCGCGACTCACCTAGTATCGAGATGGTATTCGGAAGAAATTAGAACCCCCCACCCAGGGCTAACATATAATCTCGTCCGGCACCGAGAGTGCCTTAAAAAAAGTCCCGTCCTAATAATGATGATGCGTATCGTGCCCACGCAAGTCATTACCCAGACGACCGTTACGGCACACGATGGTCCCCTCAACCTCAGAATACCAAATGGCGCCCTCAAGAAGAACTTCACCCCTCTCGACATCAGAGAGAGTATGGCAACCAGAACCTGTCCGTTCGAGAATCAATGAGAAGAATGATAGGGATGATTATTGACAAAAGCCAATTCGTACCAAGGATTCGTGACTGCCCGAAACCTAAGGACTTCGATTTTCCCAAGGATTTCATGAAATACTCAGGGGACTTCGACCCCCAACAATTCCTGCACGGATATGTCCAAGTTATGAGGATTTGAAATGCCTCACTCGATTTTATGGCTAAACCCCTACCATCTTATCTCGGGGACAGGCGCAAAGGTGGTTCTGACAGTTGCCAGAAGAAAGCATACACAGCTTTGAGGACTTATCGGTTAAGTTGGCTACGCGGTTCTTTCCCAGCAAGCAGATCATGAAGATGTCAATCGACCTTTCCTCGATCAAGCAGGGACAAAACGAGAGCCTGTCTGATTTTCACCGTCGCTTCACCCGGGAAACTCTCCAAGTAGACTACCTCGACAATAGAGACGTACAGAATGGGTTCATTCAAGGCCTCAACCCGTTCGGAAAGTCTGCCCTTTTGAGGGTAAAATTGTCAACCAAACCTCCTCGAAATACACAAGAAATGTGGGTTACAGTTGAAAGTTGCATTCAGAGAGAACAGACACTCAAGCACTCACAAGAGTCCTTCTCGATCGCAGGAGATCGAGGGGGGAGGGATCGGTACAAATCCACGATGGAAACTAAGCCGGCTTTACCTAAGTTTGACAGGCAGTTGACCCCGCTACTGAAGCCGCGGCGAGAAATACTTCAAATCCACAAGCTATTCCAAAGCCCTTGGTTCACAATCCAAACAGGTCTACGGATCAATATTGTGAGTACCACAAGGACCATGGTCACAACACTGGGGATTGTAGGGAACTCAAGGGTGAAATCGAGGCTGGGGTAAAATCTAGGAAATTCCAGCAATATGTGCAGGGCACTCCTCAGACAAAGGGCAGGAAGTTCGCAGGATTCTGTAACTTTCCCAAACGGAATAACAACCGTGGTCCTCGAGAAGATAATCGAGCAAACAACTGGCAACCAAAAAGCAACGCACAGCAATCTGCTCAGCAACTCCTCGACGGTGGACCATAACTGATCCATCAAGTTCCTCCCCCCAATCCTGCTAAGAAAATTACTCATAATGTGGTGAAGCGTCACTCGAGGTTCTCTCTACAACAGCAATGAAAGCCTCCATTCGATAACTAACTAAAACTCCTCCTCAAAAACCCAGTCACAAGTGGTTCAGGGAACCGAGGCTATAGTCTTCACCGACCGCGATGTAGTCCCAGATATTTGTCTACACAGTGATGCCATGGTCATCGAGGCTATCATAGGAAACGTCCACGTGAGCCGTGTATATGTCGACAACGGAACTGCAGTCGACATCATCTACAACGATTGCTTTAAGAAGATGAACATATAAAATCCCGATTGGCGTCCAGCAACACTACCACTCATGGGCTTCTCTGGGCACATGATTATCCCTAGCGGAATCGTAAAGCTTCCTATCACAGTAGGATCGCATCCCCGACTGGAAACCCCGACAATGGATTTTGCCATAATTGATGCACCCTTGCTATTTAACGTGATCCTACGACAACCGTGGATGTGCCAAGCCCTCGCTGTTTGGTTCCCTTATCACCTAGTAATGAAATTCCCAACAGAGTACCAGATAGGTATAGTGTAAGGGTGCCAACGCAATTTTCGAGAATGCCTCCTCACGGCAGTCAAGATAGGGAAAAAGGCAGTAGCGTCAGGAGGTACCACCACCGAGTCGGGGTGTTACTCAATACAGTAGGAGATTTTATCAGTAGAATCCAAGGAAGAGAAACAGCCCATGGATCTTGAACTTCCTAATCAGCCACCACTTAACAGTAAAACGGAGGAACTGGTCTTGAACAAGAAAGATTCTCAGAAGACAATCCAGCTTGGAGTATCCATAGATGGAATATTGCTAGCCGAGATAATTGCCTTGCTACGCGATTTCTGAGATATTTGCTTGGGCACCATCCGACATGACTAGCGTCCCTCGACAAATTATTGAACATAAGCTAAACGTGGATCCCAGCGTCAAGCCTGTGCAATAGAAAAAAAGGATATTCGCCTGAGATTGTAATAACGTCATCAACGAGGAAACACTCAAACTTGTTCGCGCCAACATCCTACAGGAAGTCCTCTGGTCCACATGAGCCACTCTCAGTTTCATTGATCTCCTTACTCTCAATTTCCGGCAGCTTGAAGTGCAGCAGGACATACAGGATTCCAGCCACTCCATGAGCAGCACCCCAGTAGTTCTTTCCATTCCACTAAAACATCAGTGGAATTCCACTCTTTCTTCCAAGTTCTCTCCCATTGCAGATGATTTGGTAAATAATAGGTACCTAGCCATTCAATCTATTAATTCACTCAACTCACGGAGCATAATGAAGAACATCTCAACCTTACCAAATGCGCAGACGAAATAGTTCCTTTGCCTAGATGCTTATTGATAAAGAGACAAGCCCACAAGTAACTAGCTCTTCCATGCATTAGTCCATCAGAAAGATCTGCTGGCAGGTCAATCTGTCCACAAAAGAAAATGCTTTTATAATATTTGAATATCTGTACTGCCAAAAGTATAATAGATCAAGATACATCCTGGACAATAATCCAAGCTACCAACCTCTTTGAATTTGCTTAGATAGGAAATCATAAGCTCATCGCCGTCCATTGCTTTTGCCACCACTGCTCCAAAGGCACAAACACCAGCTCTCCCTTTGATAAACGAGACATCCCTTGAAGCAAACCATGAGTCAGCAAAATCACAAATTCAAAATGTAGAATTAGACTATTACAAATTCAAAAGAAAAAGGCAAGAATGACAAGTAAAATTTGTCACTACATGTACTCGAGGAAATCTTAGAGGTTTTTGCTTTTGTTGTTTAAGCAAGGTAATCATCAATGACATCATTTTGTTAAAACATTTTTGTGTCCATCATACATGAATCCATTATATATCCATCTGATTCACTGCTCAATAATGTCTAAAGAACAACAAAGAGGAAAAAAATGAAACACACACACGCACAGGTATAAGCCTATCTTTTATCTGTTTTTAGAAAGGCAAGCAAAACACAACAAAACATAACTAATCTCTCTGGACACGAGTTTTTACAACAAAAAGTGATCCAATTATCTCTTCTTCCTTTCAAGTCGAACATGAAAAGTCCAAGAAAAGGCAGCATCTTTTCACTACATTCTCTGTTCTCCAAACAAATCCAGTAGACAAACAGAGCTTACAAACCAGAACCCTTAACGAAATTGTAAAGCACCATGATTTACAAAATGGAGAAAAGAATAAAAGGCAGCATTTTTTTTCTCTGTTTCCAAACAAATCAGGCAGCATAACAGAGCCCACAAACCAAAACCCTCAAAGAAGAAGCAAAGTAACTTGAACATACACAACACAATGTGAACAAAAGAGAAAAAGAAGAAAGAAACAGAATAATACCTTGAGCAAACAGGAGCACTGTCGCAAGCCTTCACAATCTCAGAACAGGTACGAAGGTCCTCTTCATCTTGGGTAACACGAAATGACTTCCGTGGCAGGAAGGTAGTCCCAAGAGCACCAGAATACAGAGTAAAATCACCCACATTTTGGCCTGAACCCCAGGTTTCAGCAACGATAGTCTCCTTCAGCTCCAAAGCTGCAACCTTCAACCTCTCAACAATCCTGTCATACGTGGTTAACAGCAACATGAAGAGATGATCGTCAGAACCCAGTTCAGGAAGCTGGCCCCTCTGCTCGATTTCATCTTCATAATCAGGATTTTCGTGAGCATAATCAAGCATTCCCATCTGGAAATTCCTCAAGGCCATTTTTTTTTTTGTTGTTTTCTCTCTTCTTTGCTTCAATTTTTTTGGGAGCGCTCTCCTGTCTGCAAAGTTTTCTGTTCTCTTTAAATGCTAATGAAATGAAACCCTAAATACCCAATGAAGAAACAAGGAATACAGCTATGAAGCAGTGCAATATCCTTTGGGTTTTGATTACATGGCGATTTGGTTGCTTTGCATTGGCTTTTGCTTCTGCAAGAAGGTACAACTTCTATAGCGCTTGTTCTAGAATGTACAAGTTTTAATGCGCAAGGTTGCGCACTTTCTTAGTCAAAGAAGTCAAAGAGCGCGGGAGAGTGTAACAACACTGTGTGACTGTGTGTAAAATTACCTCTTATCTGGAACCTTTTTTTGTTACACTGATTTCCTCACAAATTATACTGAGCAACCGAGCACCCGATGTGCTCAGCTTAAAGGGCACCGGGCTGGGCCAGTGCACGTTTGACCCGCTTGCTTACTATTTTTTTTCCTCTTTTTTTTCTTTTTGATTTTAATTTTATATTTTAGTGTTTTTAACTTTATAATTTTGTTAATGCAGTATCAACCCCATTTTACAAACGTAATTAATAGGTTACGTTTTAGTGTATGATTTGACATGAATAACTTATAACTTTTAATTCGTTTACGAGACCCTAGCCTAATTGAATTCAAAAAAATTTAAACCAAACAAAAAACATAGTGTGTTTTTAGAGTTTAGGTGGGTTTAAACATTTTAATTAGGTTAGGGTCTAGTAATTAGTGTTTAGGATTTAAGAGGGTTTAAATATTTCAATTAGGTCAGGGTCTAATGATTATGATTTAGGGTTTAGGAGGGTTTAAATATTTTAATTTGGTTAGGATCTAGTGCGTGATGTAACACGATTAACGTATAATTTTTTTAATTCAATTAGGCTAAGGTTGAATTAAAAAAAATTAAACCGAACAAAAAATATAATATGTTTAGTGTTTAAGGTTTAAGGAGGTTTAAACATTTTAATTAGGTTAGTATTTAAAAATAAAAAAAAATAAAATTAAGAAGTGGCCAAAAAAGGTGCCCAGTATAAGAACTGCTAATTTCCTAGTTTTAGTCCTTACTTTAAGGTACATACATTATTAAAAAAAAAAAAATCCCATCCAAAATTGGATAACCCATCTTATTTATAAGGTATAAAAGTAATCTTCTTTCATATACCGAATAAACAATTCTCGTACTAAAAACTTGCAAATTACAAGGCTATGTCAACATACTATTGGTTAAAATGGCCCTTTATTAATGGGATTACGCCATTGTCGTAATTTGTAGTACAAGAGCATGATTTTGAACTGCCAGCCCAAATGACTATTTTTCAAAAAATAAATGGTGTACATGGGGTCACTATTCTCTATTCTGTGTACTTACCAACAAAACTTGCAACGCGCGGGCCAACGTACAAGGTTCCAGCTCCTTGAGAACGATTATAGTACTCTTGCACAACATCCACTTGAGTGTTACTGTATTCCGCAGTGAAATTCTTGATCAGAGCTACGTTACCATATAAATTAAACTTATAACCGTACGGCTGAACCACAGGATTAGGTTGCTGCTGAACCACTTGGTTTACTGCCACCCAAAAATATCCAAAATTTACTGCTTTCTTTATTTTGGCAGGAGCACCAGGTAATTTGGGTAGTAGAACTTCGTTTATTCGCCCCATGAAGGAAAACCTGAAAATTTGTTGAGTGGTAGCAGAACCATATGCTATAAAAGTGCTGTCTGGGTTAACTGCGGGTCCTGTTGGACTGGGAATGCCGTCTAGCAGTACCATCACTTCTCCTGTTCTGATGTCATATTCTAATAATCTTCCGGTTGAATCTCCTGGAGGAGGAGGACGTCCAAGAAGATTATACCTATCACAATATAGATCATGCAAATGTGGATGAATGTAATTAAAGTAGTTTAAAAGTATAGTGTAAGAACAAATTTCTAAAGTATGTTAAAAGAATTACTCCTCTATCTCAAAATAACTGTTCAGTTTAAATTTTTTACTTTTAGTACAATTTGAATTAGAAATAAAAATCCAAATTGGACAGTAATTTTAGAATGGAAGTAGTATTAGTTAGAACGGAGACGTACGTGATGTTGTATACCAAACTGTAATCTGTGAAGTAAACAACTCTTCTGAAATTATCAAAAACGCAGTCATTAAGAAAGTTGAATGGTACGCCATATGCATCAGTGACAATTAGTGTGGCTTGACCGCCTTGGGGTCCGACTTCATATAATCCCCCGTAAGCATTCACAACGTAAAGATCTCCGGTTTCCAAGTCAAAAGTAATCCCTGATGCCCTTCCGCATGTCACGCCCAAACTAATATCTGTTGTACCATCACATAACTGCTTGGACCTGAGAGAGGGAAAATACATGGCATAAATACTAAATGGAAAATAATACTACCCCCGTCTCAAAAAAATAGTCCATATTGAGTTTTCAAATTTATACAAAAAATAATACAAAACTCTAAACCTTTTTTTTTGGAGTATGTATAGTGAAAAAAAAAAAGTTACAAAAAATAACGAATGATGTGTAGTTTTTATGGCCCCTTTTTTTTGCCACTCTCCTGTCGAAATTTTTATCTTTCCCGTTAAATTATTTTTTTATTTTTAATTAATAAATACACATGTATAGTGAGAGTCGTGTAAATGTCTTTTCATTAGTCACTACCTAAATTCACTATATTTTGTCATTATGGCTATCATTGCTCATACTAAATATAGTTACAATATATGGTAAAGGCGACTGTTAATTCCTCCGTCCGTTCCTTATTTTAAAGCATCTTGATTTCTCCAAAACTCTACTTATTGTATTTCTTAATTGAAAATAAAATCTTAAAAAATTATTTTTATATGTATTGTGCTCCCTCAATTATTACAAAGTATTTTTATGGTTTCATTTACAATTACAAAAATGCAATAAATAAAATTGAATTAGAAGAAAAACCACAATACCTTCTAACAACACCTGACCTTAATAAGGCCAATTTTGAAATTTTTTTTCTTTTCTTTTTTATTTTGCTCCAAAGATCAACAATATCGTCAATCTTTTTCACCAATGACATACAATTAGTACATAAAAGCTGAGAAATAGAACCTCTTCCCACCTCAAATCATTGTCCTTTTTGGGAATTTAAATTTTATGTCTCAATTTATGTACCAATTATATGCTTTGATAAATAGCACTGTATACTTTACTTAAAGCCCCAGGTGATGAAACGTGTTCCAGTGTATCGTATTTGTGAATAAAATAAATCCCATTTCCCTCATGGAAGTAATTGGTAAAAACAAAAATGATAAATAAAACGCATCTCATCTCTAACTTTTCTGAGGCAGTTTAATTATATACTCACCAAAAACTTTTATGCCCTCTGACAACAAAAGAGTATATTGACTCAAAACATATAAACTAAAACTAATGACTTTCATTCAGAGACGAGTGGTAAAATAGAGTCTCGTGCACAAATACTAAAATAGTTATTGGAAGAACAGTTTACCTGTTTGGAGAGAGATAAGCAAAATCCAAAAAATCAGTACCATTGTATTTGAGAATTCTGCCATCACTAGTACCTACATAGGGACCTTGATTCAATGGATCCAAGGACACTGAACCAACCCCAATTACACCTGGAGGAAGGTTGAGCTTAGAAAATATGGTGTATGGATCGGGAAGTGAGAAAACAAGTGAGTGAGGAATGAAACACATAATGAAAAAAATGATCAACATTGTTCTAGGTAGAGCAAGTTATGATGGTAACATTCAAAAGGAAAACTGCATCATTTTATAGCGCAGGGGCATCACATTGATGCAAGTTTTGGTGCTCTAATAGAGTATTAATTTGTTTTAAAAAAATTCAGCTGTTCTTTTAATTAATGAGATGGATCATAATTTCCATCATCACTCTCTTTTATTCCTTTGTCTAACTGTTTTTCAAAAGTACCTACCAGTAACCTCAATTATAATATAGAGCACCTAGGTACACTTATCTACATTGATACACACATACCCAAAAAAGAGTAAAAAAAAAAGATTTTTCAAATTTTCAATTTCTAATATTTCTCCTGATTTTTAGTCATTATTAATCATATCCAACTTACTATTTTATTGCAAAGACGTCTCAAACTAAAAAGAAAAACTAAAAACCCAAATTTTATCTCTACAACGATACAGCAACAGAAACACCCGACGGCAGTACATTCGAGGACGAAATCAGATTTTGCATCAAAACTCGTGATTTTGGTTGCAAGAGACCCTACTCGATATGAAATTCAGGTAATTATGGTTAATTTCATCAGGTATTCATCGGTTTTGCTTGATTCTTCCATTTTTGAATTTGAAAATATTGATATTGCTCTGAAACATTCATGCAGAAAGCTACGGTTGTTTATTCTGAGACAGAATTTGATCTATTTATAAGGTAATACTACTATTTTCTTCAACAATTGATGTATTTTTTAGATGAGTTATGTAGATCTAAGGTTATTCACTTGATCAATGATGTTAGATATGAATTTCTTAGTTTCGTTGATCGATATGTGGTTGATTATGGAAAAGATTAATAGATCTAAGCTTTGTTCATCAGTTTAATATCATTATTCATCTGTAAAATATGTTAGTTCATCTATGTTCTAATCTTGTTCATCGATTTGTAGTTGATTTCAGAAAATATTAATAGATGTGGCACTATTCATCATCTTGGTGTCATTATTCATCATCAATGTGTGGTTGTTTTAGTCATGTTTTCTTCTTCTGTGAAATGTTTATTCATCATTCGTCATCGATTAATGATGTTAGTTCATTAATTTTTCAGTTTTGTTCATCGATTTGTGGTTAATTTTAGAAAATATTAATAGATCTAGGTTTTGTTCATCAGTTTAATATCATTATTAATATTTAAAACATGTTAGTTCATCGATGTTCTAGTCTTGTTCATCGATTTTGTGGTTGATTTTAGAAATCAGATTTTGATATCATTATTTATTTTTGGCGGTTATTCATCATCTCGATATCATTATTCATCATCAATTTTGAATTGTTTTAGTCATGTTTTCTTCTTCTATGAAATGTTTATACATCAACTATTTCTAGTTATTCATTATTTTTTCTTAGTTATATTATGTACAGTACACGACTGTTATTAATTGGATTCGATTTATGTTATTTTAATGTTTATTTAACATTTTCAAAATGATTATTCATTTTCAATAGCATTGTTATTGATGATTAACAGAGTTTTGATTGAATGTGAAATCTCACTTATTGTAATGTTTTTTTTGTTTGATCAGCGGCAAAGAAATGTTCATCAAGATAAACTCAATCGGTCCGGAATCAAATATTTGGCAGAATTGTTGAAATCAAATAATCACATAAACGTATCAGGCATCAATGGATCCTTCAAGATATTATATGTTAAAAACAATGATTAGTTTTTTTTGTTCAATTTTAGTTTAGTATAATACATAATTAGAAGTTTGTTAGCTTAGTTGCTGAAATTAACTCATTGTAAAATATATTTTTGTTAATCTTTTTGTATCAATGTTATTCATTCTGTTGCGTATTATTTATCCACTAACAATATTTTATTCATTCATTAAGTTATAATTAGTCATCTAACAAAATTATATCAATTCTTCATTTTAGTATAGTTATTCATCTAGGATGGGATCATTATTCATCAAAATATGCTTCGTTATTCATCTTTGCAAATATCATTATTCATTTCAAAATTTAAATTTATCCATAACTTTGTCACTATAAGAACACCATTATACATCCATAATATTATCATTATTCATCGATAAACATACCATTATTCATCCAAACAAACATCGTTATCTATTAACATCTTTCATATTTGGCGCTTAATTCCCGAATTCCATTGATAATCAGTTCAAATTTTTTACTCGAATTGATTCTCCATATTCATAAGTCTTGATGACAAAGTATATTCAATTTTACTAAAAAAAAATCCATAGTTATAAAAACAAATTCACGTAAAATAATATAATATAAAAGATAAAATGATAAGCAAAAAAAAATTAAAATTAAATGTGTACGAAAAAAAATGGGATAAAATTTAGAGGATTAAATACGCGTGTAACTGAAATTTAGAGGAAAAAAAATCAACTTGTATAAAAGAAGAGTGTATTACACATACTCATGAGGTACACCTTGCAAGATATACCTAGCCACCTAGGTCCTTGATATTATTTGCCCCAGTAAACTATTATATCCAGGAAAGCTTGTAAAGTTTGTTAGGTTTTGGTTGGATATATCAAATCCCTCCCTACTAGAGAGATCCTAATGCATGTTAAGAAGTCATGCATGTCCGCCTAATCCAAATTTAATGACATTCAATTACCATCAAGGTATAAATCAAAGATAGACCTGCCCAAACCCTAGGTCATGAATATAGGAATTAGTCTGAATCACTGACTGGTATGTACTATTTAGAATGATCCCATGACCCCTATTAAAGAAAACAAAACAAATTTTTGAATCCGAATAAATCAGATCAATGACTTCAAATATCGAATACATAATATTTAAAAAAAAACAAAACAAAAGAAGCTAAAGAATAATTTAATCATATTCTTCAAAAAAAATAGTACTCTTCTTATTTCACAATACTAAGAGCAATTATAGAAGGGTACAACTACTTATTTTCACTGAAATTACTAATATAAAACATTTCGAGAGTTTTCACTTCTTTGTATACGTGCATTTTGTTTTGTTTTGTTTTGTGTTTTTTTTTTTTTTTGAAACGGTGCAATTTGTTATGTATAAGTGAACAAGTTTGCGTACTTTTAGACACAAACATATATACCAACCTACATTATGTAAAAACCCTAGCCATATATGTTGGTCATTTACAGAATCTCATTTGTAGTTATAAAAATCATCCTTATCCTAATCTCTGACCTCCTCTTCTCCACTCTATCAAGTTAGTAAAATTGAAACAAAACAACAAGAGTAAACCTCCAAAATAATCCTTTACATTTCTTCAAATTTAAATTTTAATCCAAAACATTAACAATAGGTATTGCTATTTACAGTTATAAAAATTGCTCATCTACAATTGTTAAGATAATTTTATTCCTCTTCCTCCTACTTTCTTCTTTTTTCCTCTTATTTTTCTCTTTTCTTGAAAAATATAATTATTGATTCTACTCATTTAAACAAACTAATAAATGAATATATCAAGAATAATAACAATAACACAAAAATATAATTAACACTAAATTAAACCCTAAAGGTATGTTTGTTTCGTTTTTTTAGTGTGTATTTTTAGGTATTTTTTGTATTGGAAATATTAAAAGGTATATTGAAAATGTAAAAAAATATACTGCGATGGGACAGTTATTATTTACATATTTTGAAAATACCATAAAAAATTATCGTCTCACAAATCTAACAACATAAGAACTACTTCATCGGAGTAACAATTATGGCAGCGGCAACAAGGTTTGGATCCGGAGTACTTTATGTCCACTTTCCTAATTTGCAGATTATTTAAAATTTTGTCATCCCGCACAAAGTTTTTTCCGAGTCAATTTCATTTTCCCAATCCCAATATGGTTACTACGGCAGGTACGCAGTGGTGACAGGGGCAAACAAAGGTGTTGGTTTTGAGGTTGTGAGGCAATTAGTTTCTCATGGAATCATCGTGGTATTAACTGCAAGAGATGAAAAGAGGGGTCTTGATGCTCTTCACAAGCTCAAAGAATCCGGTGGGTTTTTCGGCGACCGTCTGCTTTTTCACCAGCTTGATGTGGCTGATTCATCCAGTGTTGATTCCCTAGCCGGGTTCATCAAGAATCAGTTTGGAAGGCTCGATATCCTGGTAAATTGATTCAATATTAGCTTCTTTTTTTTTTTTTTTTTTTTAACTTGGCTCTGAAATCGATTCCCACCGTCATAATTCGTGTTATTTTGGTTTTAAATTTGTGGGATTTCAAGGTTTTTTTGATCTAATGTTCATGGAAAATGCTCTATTCAAATTGAAGTGTATATTTATCACTTTGTTCCCTTTGTTGAAGGTGAACAATGCTGGAGTTCTTGGATGCCACATAAACGAGGATAAAATAAAAGCTTCATCTGCAGCTAGAGGAAGGGTAAGTTGATTGTACTATTTGAATTTGTAAAACTAAAAGTTTTGATTTGCATAATTGTGTGGATGTGTTGTATTCAATCTATGGCATTTCTATAGGCTAGCCATTGGTACTTTTTCATCTTCTGATCTTTTTATATGCATCAATGCAGTCAGGAACATCTCAAGTAAGCTGGGGTGTAGTAGCGAATGCCATTACTGAGTCTTACGAGCTGGCCATAGAATGCTTTCAAATAAACTATCATGGTGCCAAAATAATGGTTCAAGCTTTTTTGCCTCTTCTGCAATTATCTCACTCAGCAAGGATTGTCAATGTTTCCTCTGACATGGGCAATTTGGAGGTAAATATCGGCTCCCTGAGAAAATTGTATGAGTTGCTAAATTCTTTGAAGTAACAAGCAAAGTAAAGCTCAACTCCAAGCATGATATGTGACTAAGTAGAGTTGGGACATCAATTGTAGCTTTTAGTTTGGTATTTCTGTTCACATACTGAAAATCTAATTTTTCCAGTAGTATATATATGGTAAGTCCACTAATTCTAACTTCACATTTAGAAAGAGCAGAAGGACCTTTTGTTGTTCGACTTCTTTAGAAATGATATCTGTCATAAGTTCTGCAGAAAGAATTCATGCTTGATAATAGTTTTGAGTTCTGAGTCTTGCAACTCCCGGACAGAATTCATACTGAGAGTCTCTCAACATGTTACAGAGTATACCCAGTGAATGGGCTAAAGGGATTTTAAACGATGTTGACAACCTTACAGAAGAGAGAGTGGATGATGTGTTGAATGTTTTTCTAAAAGACTTTAAAGAAGGATCTCTAAAAGACAGAGGCTGGCCAAGATTCTTGTCAGCATATACTGTCTCGAAAGCAGCATTGAATGCATACACAAGGATATTGGCCAAGAAGCATCACAACATCCAAGTCAACTGTGTTTGTCCGGGCTTTGCAAAAACCGATATGAACTTGCATTCAGGCACCTGTCCTGTAGAAGAATGTGCTGGGCGCATTGTAAAGGTAGCTCTGCAGCCTGATGATGGTCCTTCTGGATTGTATTTTGTTCATGGTAGAGTGACACCATTCTGTGGTTAATCTGATTTTGTATAGCCGGTGTTCCTTTAGATGTCCTGTGTAATGAGTTTCTGTATCTCATTCAGTAACAACATAATCTTCAGGTGTGTTGACCATAATTAGTGCCTTCATTTATGACAGTAGCAGTAATAATATTCTCTACTGTGATGGATCTTATTCAAAAGTCACTTTGCCACTCATCGCATTACTTCAGCTTTAGTTATCAATGATACGTAAAACCATTCGGTATTTCTTGAGTCGGGCAGAATTGGGGAAAATATTGAGAGGCCTTTTCATATTGTGTTTGACAGTAAGAGGCAATCCTTACAATGCTTTGCGCCTTTGCCTACTCTTCGCCCTAATTTTTCTTTTAGTTTTCGGGCTCGCCATGTCCGAAATGTGATTTCGAGTGAATGGAATCTTGAGTCTCCCACCATTGTAACTTTTGAGTTACCAGCCAACAGGTGTGCTCAAACTAAGTAATCTGCCTTTCCTAATTCTGTGTGTGGATGTGGCGTTCAACAAGTCTGGAATCATGGAATGTCAAGTTGGTTTCGTGGGAGCTGTGTAGCCTCTAATGTTCTGTATACATACGAATTATCAAGAAGAACCACAAAGATAACCTACTTTCATGATTAACCGTCTTCCCCTGGCAATGTTAAAGCTGATATCAAGTGCCATAACAGGTCTTCATTCAGCTGAAGAAGGGCTAAAAGCTGTCTTTTCACTCAACAATGAACCAATTTTATATGGGATTGAAAAGCTTTTGCTGCAAATTTCAGCAAATGATTTGCAGTAAATGTCTAAATAGGTGGCTGGAATAATCTGGGCAATTAAAATTTGAAAGCAAAGTGGTGATTTTTATCTGGAGTGGACAGAATATATGTTTGTTGCACAGACAGATAGACCTGTTGCAACGAATATCTTATTGCATTGCCTCACCTACTTTTTTGTCTCTGTAGATCCAAGGTATCTCTCTATTTGAGAACCAAGAAAAAAAAAAAAAAAGAAAGGAAAAGACAACAGTGGTGGGGATACATCTTGCAAATTTATGGAGGATAATGAGTCAATCATTGATTGATTTGACTCAACTTGAAAAAGTTGCAGGTTTCAACCCACATAACTAGTTCCTAATAAAGTGATCTTACCAAAACAAATCAAACCAGATTCTAGATTTGTTACACCAATAATGGCAGAAGCAAAGAGGTTTGTCAATTTCATTCTGTGTTTTCTTTCCTTCTTTGTTCGAATTGGCAGATTATGCACTCTTGGTGTAAAAGCCTCTTCCCTAACTTCTGTTTTCATTTGCAGGTATGCTGTAGTAACAGGAGCTAACAAAGGGATTGGTTTTGAGGTATGCAGACAGCTAGCATCCCATGGAATCACAGTGGTGTTGACTGCTAGAGATGAAAAGAGGGGACTTGATGCTCTTCACAAGCTCAAAGAATCTAGTGGCTTTTCAGATGATCTTCTTCTATTTCATCAGCTTGATGTAGCCAATCCATCTAGTGTTGCTTCCCTCGCCGAATTCATCAAGAATCAATTTGGAAGGCTTGATATATTGGTAGGTGCACACAAACTTTATGTGTAAGTCTTCCGGATGCTATGCATCACTGTAAAAGTTGGTGTCTTCTTTCTGAACTATAGAAATGGTAATGTTTGATGCTTCAGTATGCACTGCCATGGTTCTTATTCTTTTATACTCACAAGTGCTTGAACTTCAACTATTTATCCAAATTAGGTAGGGACAGAAGGAAGTTTCTTTGACTGACACGGAGAGTCGTATTAATCCACATTTTTTTTTTTTTTGCAATTGTTGCTAATCCATCTGTTACTTTAAGGTGAACAATGCAGGAATCTCTGGTGTCCAAGTAGATGGTGATGCAGTAAAGGCTGCTGCTGAAGTGGTAAGTTGAACTAGTATGTGAAAGCTGCCACGATATCAAAATGTAATCTACTTGTGATACAGTGTGGAACTTTAGATTTTTGTAAAAGATTACATCTTGATATAGTGGTTCTCCAAGTAATGCATCTGCAGAACCAAGTTGTCAATTTGTTTCTGCATCTTTTTTATATCCCTATTCAGAAGGACTGTTGCTGATATGATTTCTTTCCCCTCTTTTCTATCCTTTTATATGGATTGATGCAGTCACGAGAAGCTCAATGGGAAGTTTTGAAGAGTACGATGTCTAAGACTTACGAGTCGGCACTAGAATGCTTGGAGATAAACTATTATGGTGCCAAAAGAATGGTTGAAGCATTTGTACCACTTCTGCAGTTTTCTCAATCACCAATAATTGTCAATGTTTCCTCTTCTGCGGGCAGGTTGAAGGTAAATCCACTCTGTATATAAAATTTTGTTCTGTTACAAGATTTTTTTTCCCCACTATATTGACTTAGGTACATTATCAAAGATAGGCGAACTGATTTATGGATTGGCCATTTTGATAATTCTGAACCAATCAACTGAGCATTCTTATGTTCTGTTGACGTTCTTCTCTTAGCTTGCTAAAAATCAGTTTTCAGAAAGTAAGTATCATTTATGGAATTATGGATGTCGGAAGCTGACAATGTTAAAAAGTTTTAATTCAGGAGTAAAATGAATGAAAGAACTTCTACAAATTGGACATTATTTGATACTTCTCATTAAGTAATTCATGCATAGTGATATCCACACATGGTACTAACTGAAGGGGTCTCGACATGTTTCAGACTATACCCAGTGAACGGGTAAAAGGGATACTAAGTGATGTCGACAACCTGACAGAAGAGACAGTAGATGAAGTGGTGACTGCATTTCTGAAAGACTTCAAGGAAGGCTCCTTAGAAGCCAATGGTTGGCCTGAATTGTTTTCAGCTTACACAGTCTCAAAAGTAGCCATGAATGCGTATACTAGAGTTTTGGCTAAGAAGCATCAGAATATCAAGATCAATTGCCTCTGTCCTGGTTACGTAAAAACTGACCTAAACTACCACTCGGGCAAGCTAACTGCAGAAGAAGGTGCAGAAAGTGTTGTCAGGCTTGCTTTGCTGCCGGAAGATGGCCCTTCTGGCTTGTTTTTCATTCGTACGGAAGAATCACCCTTCTGATGGTCCTGCATTATCTGTTTCTAGTGATGGTCATTGATCATCCATCTGTGTTTCTAGACAACCATCTGAGGTTGAGTATTATCCAGTATTATCCTCGGTCACTGCCTGTAAACATGCCCTTAAATTTTGTACTGAAGAATGATCTTTTGTGATCATTTCATTATATTAATGGGAATGTTCTCTTACTAAGAGATATTTTGTGATCAATCATCAATCCTTTGCATTTCTTGTCCTTGAAAGTGTTATTAAGACTGATCCTTTTCATTCATGAGGGCAAGTCTGTGCAGAAAGCTTCTTCTCATTCAAAGATGGTTTCACCTTTGGCAGAGCTAATTGCAGGAAATGCTTCAGCAAAAACGATTTCCTCACGCCATTGAGACCCAGTCGGGCTTCACTAATTTGCAAACAATATCTGGCGAAACAGCAGCTCCGATCATCTGAGTATTTCAACAGCAAATCCAAAAATTGTTCTCTTTTGAGTGAAAAAGAAAAACAGGGTAGCTTAAAAAAGATACCATAACTGTTGCTAATTGCAATGTAAATTAGGAGAGACAAAATGGTGGACTAAAATACTTGAAACACGTGGAGGATAATGAGTCAAACATAATGACTGCAATGATTAAAGAACAAACCTTCAGAAGTAGTTCCCAAAAAAATTTGATCATCCTTTCAAGTTCTAAATCCAGTTTCCTTGCACCAACGATGGCAGAAGCAAAGAGGTTTGATTTGTCTATGATCTGTTTCAATTTCTGTGTCCACTTTGCATTTTAAACAACTTTTTTCTTGACCAAAGTATTTCGCTACTGGTTTTTCTGGGGTGCAGGTATGCTGTAGTTACAGGGGCAAACAAAGGGATCGGCTTTGAGGTATGCCGGGAATTAGCGTCTCATGGAATCACGGTGGTGATGACAGCCAGAGATGAAAAAAGGGGTCTTGATGCTCTTGGAAAGCTCAAAAGTTCCAATGGCTTTTCTGATGATATTCTGTTCTTTCATCAGCTTGATGTGGCTGATTCATCTAGTGTTGCTTCCCTCGCCGAATTCATCAAAAATCAGTTTGGAAGGCTTGATATCTTGGTGGGTTCACAAACTTTATTGTAATCCATGTCAAGCTTCATGGGAGGATTTTTGTTTTAATGTTGTTATTGGTTGTTTGAATGTGTGCACTCGCAGAGTAGCTGTTTGATTTTTTTTCCTTCTATTCTTAAATTGCCAAATTCTCAACTCTTGTGTCCAAATAAGTTGGGTAAATTGAACCAAAATACTATAAATTTAAAAAGTGAACTTAACAAATCCATCTGTTTGTTTCAGGTGAATAATGCAGGAGTTTCTGGTGTACATGTTGATGCGGATGTTGAGGCAATAAAGGCCGAGGTTGGTGAGGTAAGTTGAACTTGTTGTAATCTAAGCTAGTCGATTGAAAATGTATCAGGGTTTGAATTTTCTGTGTTTGGGTGGGTCGTCCATCTGGAATGCTCGGCTAGGTTTTCGCTCTAGTTTATGCCGACTGTAATTATTATCTGTGATATGGATCAATGCAGTCAGAAGAAGCTCGATGGGATGCTGTAACGAAGGCAATGACTCAAACATATGAGTCTGCATTAGAATGCTTGGAGATAAACTATTATGGTGCAAAAAGAATGGTTGAGGCCTTTATACCTCTTCTACAGTTGTCTCAGTCACCAACAATCGTCAATGTTTCTTCTGAAGCCGTTAAGTTACTGGTAAATCAGCCATGTATATATTTTTCACTGAGCTCCATGATATTGTCAAAGTAAGTTAGATATTGCCTGCATGGACTGCCCTCTAGATGGTTGTGAACTAATGATGTTGACTAATTTCATTTCAAAATTAAACTGATCAAAAAGCTTTTACAAGTCGAAAATTCCTATATTCCTCTCCAAAATCTCTGCAACATATCATTCATACTTGGAATTAGTCAAGCTAATTCTCAACCTGTTTTACAGAATCTCAGTGAATGGGCGATAAGGATACTAAATGATGTCGACAACCTAACGGAAGAGAGAATAGATGAGGTCTTGAATGCATTTCTGAAGGACTTCAAAGAAGGCACCCTCGAAGCCAATGGCTGGCCTGTTCTTTTGTCAGGTTACAGAGTCTCGAAAGTAGCCATTAATGCATACACAAGACTTTTGGCAAAGAAGTATCGAAACATCAAAGTCAATTGTGTCTGTCCTGGACATGGGAAAACTGATTCAAGCTTCAACATAGGCACGTATACTGCTGAAGAATGTGCCAGAAATGTGGTGATGGTAGCTCTACTGCCTGATGATGGTCCTTCTGGTTTGTTTTTTGTTCGCGGTAAAGTGTCATCTTTTTGAATAGATTGACATCTTTATAAGCAATGTCCCTATCTCTCTATACCTTGCGCTTTTGTAAGACTGTAGAATATATCTTAGATGTGTGTGGACTACTATGAGGCTTTTCAGTCGAGAAAAAATGATCATCTTTAGTGTTATGTGATCTATTCAAATATGACCGAAAGTGCACAGCAAGCAAGCTTTTCTTGGCAGTATTAGAGATCAAAAGTTCAATAACTCACACAACGGAAAAGAACAAGAGAATGATATTAAGAGTGAACTTGTCGCAGGTTCTCTACTTGTCGTGTTGCAGGTTCTCTGCATGTCTTGACTCTCTAACGGACTTAAAACACTGGGAGATAACATTATCGAATCCAAATTTATCATATGATCCCAATATCAAGCATGATCGTGATTTTTTTTTTTATGTGATGATGATCATACATGATATATGTCTGACAAACTGTTAAGGAGAAAACTAAGAGCTTGGTAACCGTCATCCAAAGCAGTCAAGCTTACAAATTGATCCGTGCGTCATACAAACTTATGCTGCTGCAAGAGGCAATGAAGCATCTTGTATTGTTTTGTTGGTTCAATACAACAGTTCAATGATATGAAGTAGTATATTTTATGAAAAAGGCTTGTAAAATTTCTCTGTTTGACACAGGTACTCATACAAACTGAAGGTTTCAATCTTTTTCTGCTACAAATGTAGATTGATATTCCCTATCTGCTTAAATTTCGAGGCATCATTCTAATCAAATGGGGTCAATTTACCATGAACAAAAAACAATCCAGAAGGGCCATCGTCAGGCTGCAGAGCTAACCTTACAACACGCTCGGCACATTCTTCTACAGAATAGATTCCCGAGTTAAGGTTTGAGTCTGTTTTTGCAAAGCCAGGGCAGACACAGTTGACCTTGAAGTTATGATGCCTTTTCGCCAAAATTCTTGTGTAAGCATTCATGGATGCTTTGGAAACTGTATATCCTGACAAGAATAAAGGCCAGCCATTGGCCTCTAGGGAGCCTTCTTTGTAGTCTTTCAGAAATGCATTCAGCATCTCGTCCATCCTCTCTTCTGTCAGGCTGTCAACATCTCTTAATAAGCCTTTTGCCCTTTCACTGGGTATATTCTACAACATGTTGAGACTTTCAGGCAGTGAAAGATTGACAACTCAAACACCCTACATAGTGTAGATCCTTTATGGTTGAACACAATAGATAGAAATCAGGATTTCACAGAAATTCACATTTTGAGTTCTGTTGCCAATTTTTGTTGTAAACATTTAAATTACTACTTAACATCAGATGTTTTGTTGCAACTATCTCAGATGTTTTGGGATAATCAATTTACCTTTAACTTGCCCATTTCAGAAGAAACATTGACAATTCTTGGTGATTGAGATAGTTGCAGAAGTGGTAGAAAAGCTTCAATCACTCTTTTTGCACCATAATAATTTATTTGCAAGCACTCCAGAGTTGAATCATAAGTCTCGCTCATCGCGTTCTTCACGACATCCCAGCTGATTTGGGCTCCTTCTGTCTGCATTCAGCCATTTTAAATGTACAACAGAAAACGAGAAGTGAAAAAAGAATACACTATTAATAAGTTCCACAGAGAAGAGTTGCTATGAAAATGCTGTAGATAAACTGAAAGTAACATTGATATATTCATGCTACAACAGCAGAACTCCCAAGAGAAATTGTAGTTTGGAAGAGGATCTAGGCCAGCTATCATCCTGGTTATCTCGAAAAAGGAAGGAAAAAAAGGATCTAGGCTGATGAAAATATGTTGGAAGTAGATCACGCGATTTTATCATGGCAGGTCAAGTTACAACTTCAACTTACCCCTCCAGCAGCTGCAAATGAAGACTTAACTGCATCACCATCTATATGTGCTCCCGTGATTCCTGCATTGTTCACCTGAAATGAACAGATGAGTTAGCTCAAGTTAATTTGGCTGTTCCAGAAATTTAAGAATCATGCCAACTTACTTTGGACCAAATCAATAACAATTGATAAATAGCTAACAAATACACTTCTCAGAACTATAACTCTGCACATTTTTGCTAATGACAATAATGGATTAGATATCCTGGTAGAAAAACAGAATTTATGCCTAGTTCAACATTTGTATTTTGTAACGCAGAATTTTGCGATATTACCAGGATATCAAGCCTTCCAAACACATTCCGGATGAAATCAGAAAGGGAAGCAATGCTGGACATGTCAATCACATCTAGCTGATGAAACAGCAGAAGATCATCAGGAAAACCACCAGACCCTTTGAGCTTCTGAAGAGCATCAAGACCCCTCTTCGCATCTCTTGCAGTTAACACCACAGTGATTCCTTGAGAAGCTAATTGCCTCACAACCTCAAATCCAATCCCTTTGTTTGCCCCAGTAACAACTGCATATAATCTGTCATCCAACATATCAGAAAAGAATTTTCATGAATAGTCACTAAAAGCTGTTGCTGTCAGATATACTATGATGCAATAAAAAATCCTAGTAAGTTTACATACCTTTTGGAAGTGGTGACTTTAGTTGCTTCAGCCATTGATGGTGTCTTTGAGATATTGATTTCTAATTTCAAGGGTATACTGCCTATTTTTCATTTCCCTCTTTTTTTAAGTACTGTAAGTACTTCTTCCTAGAGCTATCTTGTCCTCCATTCTACAAGAAAGTTAGACAGTGATGTTATATTTGATGTGCTGGAGATTAGAAATGATAGCCATCTGACTGTTAGATGGATAAGCACATATTTCATACGAAAGGTAAAGCCTTAAAAAGGAAGTTTTTGGAAATGGAAACATTCTAAATATAGAGCATCCCTATTTTTGGATTTTAACTAAGAAACAATATGTTTTGTACATATATTGGCCATTTAGGTATATTGCTGGCAAGTCATAGTCCAAAAAGTTTTCAGTACTATATTGATGCTAGAGGCTTTTCTAAGTTATAAATGGGACCATTTAAATTCAGGCCTTAATATGCCATGAGTCGAAATGACGGCCAGCAAGCACTGATGTCCAATGCAAATTTAGTTTGGTAAATATTGCGTTCAAAAGATGGCATACATAGTCCAATACAGCAATCGAATAACAATTTGATGTTTTGTGCCATTTTATTGACTTCAGTTTAAAGACCATGATACTATTATTCTCCTAGAAATGTACAACACCATCTTGGATAAAGAACAATCCTGAAGGACCATCATCGGACATCAGAGCTAGCTTTACAGGCCATTCAGCACCTTCTTCTGCTGAAAGCATGCCACAATCATGGTTTATATCTGTTTTAACATAGCCAGGACAGATGGAATTCACCTTACAGCTCGGAAACTTCTTAGCTAGGATTCTGGTGTATGCATTGAGGGCCGCTTTGGAGACAGAATAAGCGAAAGGCCAACCTTTGGCTAATTGAGAGCCGGACTTGAAGTCTTTCAGATACTCACTCAGCACCTCATCTACCTTCTCTTCTGTAAGGTTTTCCACATCGCTTAGTTTTCCTTTAGCCCATTCATTTGATATAATATGCGTAAAAGATCATCAGAATAACCAATGAGTGAGGATTTTAGGCAATTTTGCTTTGTCCTGATCTGATCGTACTGAAGCACAAAATAATGGACTAGTTTGGTACCTTTAACTGCCCTCCCTGAGACGACACATTGACAATTCTCGGACAATTCTCTTTTTTTTTTTTTTGGCAACTTCTCTGATGTGAGAAAAACAACTTCTCTGATGTTATTTTGGCAATAACGTCAAATGGACAGTCTGTTCATCAGATGAAGCAATTCATCCAACAATCATCCTCAGTTCAGCTGATTAATGGTTTGTTCTTTCTACATTTCTTCAGGCAAGGAACATACTAGTTTTTGTGCATTTATTTATCGGTTGAGTTAGAATGATAGCTTCAACTCTCCAGCAGCAAAAGCTTTAAAACCCTCAGGTTTTGCAATAGCTCCAAGCACCCCGGCATTGTTCACCTTAAGCAAGAAAACCATATTACTAACAACAAGACAAACAAGTAAGGAACACTTGAATCCAAAATTTTCATGTTAGTCACAGAAAAAGCCTGTGTGAAAACACACAACACGCATCCATCAAAGTACGTTCGCTTAATAGCTAAACATAGAGTCAAGAAGTTGGGGGAGAAAAAAAAAATGATCAGGTCTTCAAATGTTTTTAGTACCAAGATGTCGAGCCGTCCAAACTGGCTCTTGATGAAATTTACCAACATAGATGAACCTAAATTTGCCATAGAATGTAGAATCTAGAAGCAAGGCAGGGCAAATTAAAATTCTTTTCCAAGTAATAGTCAAAAAACACACGCAGGCCAGATTTTGTACAGTCTTCATGATTTTGAAAGGCTCAGTGTATATGACCTTAGTTCTTCTTTAGACTTGTATGTGGCAGTTAACACTAACATTTTGGTTTTGTTTAAACTGTTTTTTTTCCGGGTTTTTTTTTTTTACCGTAAAAAAAAACCATTTGAAATATTTAAATTTGTCCGATGAGTTATGCACCGACTGTGCACGATGGCGACATATGATCCATATAGCCGACTCCACCTAGTTGGAAAAGCCTTGTTGTTATACCGTCAAAAGGTGTATAAGAAATGTCTCAACTAAGAAAATGTCTTAGCTTTTGAATAACCTCGGAGTGATTTTAAACAGATCCTTGTTATTTTCACCAAACAAAAATGAATGAAAACAGAAACAATTCCTTGTTCTTCAACATGTTTCTTATAAACACAGAACAGAACATAGCTGCTAATTGATCTTTGATCAGGATATAAGAATACATAGTTCAGAATTTTGCTAAGTGCAGAGATATAGTCTTCTGCTGAAAAAACAACAAAGGGCTTACTGACAACAGTACACAACTTGGCTTTATCACAAGCAAAGTCCACAATATATGGATCACCATCAAACTTACCACTTGCATACTTGCTATAAACTTACAGCAGCAAGTAATGGACTGCATCGAAGACATCATAAACACCACAAAACAGATCTGAAAGTTGTTCAACACGATAATTCTCAAAATATAACAATCTTTCACTAAATCTTCAATCAAAAGATGACAGTTCCGTTCTGAAAAATGACAAGCCGGTAGGACCGTCATCAGGCAACAGAGCCAGCGTTACCGGACCTTCAGCTCCTTCTTCTACGGTTAACCTTCCAAGTTGAAAGCTGAAATCTGTTTTCACAAATCCAGGACAGACGCAATTAACCTTGGCAGTAGGGAACCTTTTAGCCACAATTCTCGTGTATGCATTCATGCTCGCTTTGGAGAGCGTGTAGGCTAACGGCCAGCCTTTGGTTTCCTGGTTACCCTCTTTGAAATCTTTAAGATATTCACACACTACCTCATCCACCCTCGCTTCAGAAAGGTTATCAGCGGCACCCAACATTGCTTTCGCCCATTCGTTGCTAAAACTCTGAAACATTCATCAGAAGAGCAGATTGTAATGATTCTCAGACAATGTGGGAAAAAATTCAAAGACAGGAAACTGGAAACCTTTGGCAAAAGATTCTATTAGCTTTTTTCTTGAAGACAGTTGTGATGGAATGTGGATTTTGATGGCATTATCTGCTGGTTTAATACTTCATTTCGTGCGGTTAAAGTGTATTAGATAAACAAGTACAGTACCCGCAACCTGCCCATGGTTGAAGTGACATTTACAATTCTTGGTGATTGAGAAGATTGGAGAAGAGGCAAAAAGGCTTCGATCATTCTCTTTGCACCGTAGTAGTTTGTTTCCAAGCATTCTGTAGCCAATTCATATGTTTCTGTACGGATGGGCCTCCAGTCATTTTGTGTTCCTACGTGCATCTGCATTGATCACAATGAAAATGAACATAACAACAATCAATGTGCATGCAATATGAAGCCGCATTGGAAGTGTAATCAACATGTTTACTGCTACACTAGATAAATCATGTCATTTCACATTTTCACTGCTGCACTTGATAAAAAAGCTAACTTCAATCAGCTAAGTATTTGCAAACTTACTGTTTCAACTCCACATTTGAAAACTTCAACGTCTACAATGGCTCCAATAATTCCGGCATTGTTCACCTGAAAGAGAACACATCAACATATTTCGATCCTAAGTTAACAAGTGCGCGTATTGCATTATGGTTTCAAGCTAAAATTTCCACTCAAGAGTCATGGCCCTTGTCTAACTGCACAAATTCTTTGCAGAAAACAACACAAATAATGCAAAATCAAACCGCAGACCTTAGGTCAACAGAGAGAGAATTATCCTATTGTACGCACTCAAATTCAGCTGAAAAAGTTGTCATCTTTACTAATGAGAAGTAAGCTATAATTACCATACCAAGATATCAAGCCTTCTGAACTGATTCTTGATGAATTCGGCAAGGGAAGCAACACTGGATGAATTAGCCACGTCGAGCTGATGAAAGAGCAGAATATCATCAGAAAAGCCATCAGATTCTTTGAGCTTCTGGACAGCATCAAGACCCCTTTTCTCATCTCTAGAGGTCAACACCACAGTGATTCCATGAGAAGCTAATTGCCTCACAATCTCAAATCCAATTCCTTTGTTTGACCCGGTCACAACTGCATACCTGCCATCAAAAATAATAATGGTATCTCAATAACTATTAGGGAGAACCTGATACTTATTTATTAGTATCTCACCTTTTCTCCATATCTTCACTGCCTGATTCTTGAATAAGAATTCTGAGAGCAGTACTCACAAGTGTTTTTATGGAAGATTAGATGTGATCTGTTTCGGTTCTTTGTCTAGTAATGAAAATGGAGATGTGTTGGAATCAAAGGCATTTTGTTGGTGGCCATACCTGGAATTGTACCGGCGGTGTAGGGTGAAACCCCGACTAGGGTTTCCTGCAAAACAGAGTCTCGGGCGTCTCCCGGGGGTAGACACTCCGAAGCTTAAGTTAGAAAATAGGGTTATGTCTGTGTTGATATTATAGTCAAGATTGCGTACCTTTAGTGTAGAATAAAGGTCCCTATTCATAGACTTGGGAGGAATCCGATTCCTACTAGGGTTAACAATAACAAACCGCCATATCGGGGCGGTCTTGACCCTAAGGCCAAGTAGTGGGCCGGCCCGTTGACGGTGATGGACCTGGACTCGTCAAGTGCCCCTGTCAAGTGTTAATTATGCAAAATAAATAAGACTTGACACTTAAATAAAACTGACCTAGCCCGGCCCATATGAAACAAATAAGCTTCAGCCCAGCCCAAATATAGCTGTCCGCGAGTGAGGATCCGATCCGGGAACTGCGACCCGTTTTATTTGAATCCCACCCGAACGGAAATTAAGCCCCACTACCACGCACGTTTCCCAAACGACGGCTGGGCAATTATGAGTGCCTTGGATTTCGGCCACGGTGTCGGGTCGTGGGAAAAAGGGCGCCTCCTATTTGTTTAACTGGGAGAAAGGCTAAGGACTTTGGCCATATACTCCTCTCGCCAAACCCAGAAAACTCCATACTCTCTATTCCGGTGCATCAGATTTCTTTGTCACCAAATACTGCCGTTAAACAGAGTTTGGAAATCCCTCCGACAGACTTCAACCAGGGAGCGCTATCTCATACGTAAGTCTTCTAACTTCTGGACATTCTCATCGTTGTTCATTGGTATATATATTTTGCTTTATCTGAACCTGGTTAGACTTGCATATACTAGGATAGGTATGGCGTCACAAACAATTTCTGATTTTGCGTCGACCATAGACTCTGTTGAAAAGGCCGATTCTATTGCTGAAAAATATAACTTCCCCATAGATCTAGATTATCGAGCTCCCATAGGCACTGAGAGGGCTAACAATCCACCAGAGGGGAAAATCACTGTGTACGAGAGGTCGATGTTTCTCGGACTACGGTTCCCCCTTCACCCTCTATTTGGTAGGCTAGTGCAGTATTATAAGATCCCGCTTGCTCGATTTACTCCAAACCTAGTCACTGCCGTCCTTGGTTTTGTGAGGCTTTGTGAAATAAAGATGATAGCGCCTCGATTGTTGGTATGGAGATACTTTTTTAAGGTCTGTGTGCCCTCGACCAAATATAAGGATTGGTATAACGTGAAGACAAACGTTTCCTCAAAGGCAAAACGTATAATAGAACTCTTCGACGGTGCCCCATCGTGGAAGCCGAATTATTTGTTTGTTTCGGCTCCCGACGATGTTTGTATGGCCTGGGTCCTCCTTGCTTTTTTTTCCTCAATTAACTCTTCCATCTCTTGTTTTGTTGGGTCAGGAAGACCTAACAAGCAGCAGCGTTTATACTCCTCGAGGATATATTTCTTTTTCCTTTAGTTGAGGGAGTTATCACCCTTCAACTTTTTTAGTTCCGCCTCGATCTTGGCCAACCGCTGTTTCTGGTATGGATCGGGGTTTTCGAGGTGACGATTATGGTTGGTTGGTTTGACAGGAGTGGTTTCTTTTTTGGTTCGGCGATCATTCCTTTTCCATTTCTGCCTCCATTGGAAGTGTGCCAGAGTTTCGCCGTCCTCAGGGCTTGTTTGTCTTCCAGTTGACGCAGCATTGGATTGGGGACTGTCGACTTCCACCATCTTTCTTTCCACCGATCCTGTTCTAGAGGTGCTGGAAGCGGATTGAAAGGCTTTGAAAAAAGCTTGAGAAAGCTTAGTGACACAAACCCTAGTTTTCGGGTCCCACCGGGCGTGCCACTTGGCGATACTTGGAATTGTACCGCCGGTGTAAGGTGAAACTCCGACTAGGGTTTCCTGCAAAACAGAGCCTCGGACGTCTCTCGAAGGTAGACACTCCGAAGCTTAAGTTAGAAAATAGGGTTATGTCTGTGTTGATATTATAGTCAAGATTGCGTACCTTTAGTTGGCATTCGTAATATAATAATTGTTCTAGCCATTTGGTACAACCTAATATTCTCCAATTAATTCAATAAGAAATATCAAACAGGTTGATCAAACTCTTTATATCTTCTTTAACCAACCAACCCATTTCTCTAATCATTCATTAAGTAATATCAAACAAAATTGGTCGTGATGTTCCAAATGGAAAACTTAAACAAATGCAGCACTGAACAGCAGTAACAGGTCCGTTATACACATAGCTCATAGCTGCTATTTTACTCAAAAGATGACAGTTCCTTTCTGAAATATGAAAAGCCAGAAGGACCATCATCAGGCAACAAAGCCAGCATTGCTGGACCTTCAGCGCCTTCTTGTACCGTCAACCTGCCAAGATGAAAGCTAAAATCCGTTTTCACAAATCCAGGACAGACGCAATTGACCTTGAACATAGGGAACTTTTTAGCCAAAATTCTTGTGTAAGCATTCATGCTCGCTTTTGAGACGGAGTATGCTAATGGCCAGCCTTTGGTTTCTTGGTTACCCTCCCTAAAATCTTTCAGATATTCATGCAGTACCTCATCCACTCTCTCTTCTGAGAGGTTGTCAGCATCACCCAATATTTCTTTGGCCCATTCATTGTTGAAATTCTGAAACATGCATTAGAAGAGCAAATTACATGAAGGGATTTTCAACTACCAATTAATCTGAAAAAAATTCATCCAACATTGTACGCTTCTGTACACCTGGAATTCTGACAAATTTGCAGAATAGTTACAGAAAATGTGGCAAAAGAAACTATGACAGGGGAGTGAAAAAACTCCGGAACATGATTTCTAAGGAAGAAACATTTCATCAGAATGAAGAAAGGCCAGGCCATAATCAGATTGAACCAGGATTTGTGTAGCCACCAGTCTTTTTAATTTTATTTTCTTTTTTTGGTTAGAGCCGCCAGTCTAATTTTAGCTCACTCTAGGAGGTGATCATGATTGAACCTCAATTCTGATAACAAATACAGTACCTGTAACCTCCCACTGGACGAGGTAACATTAACGATTCTTGGTGATTGAGAAGATTGCAGAAGAGGCAAAAAGGCTTCAACCATTCGCTTTGCGCCATAGTAATTTATTTCCAAGCATTCTGCCGCCAAGCCATATGTCTCTGCCATGATGGACTTCCATTCATCTTGTGTTCCAACAAGCTTCTGCATCGGGTCAAAATCAAAATGAATTGAACATAACATATAGATCATAATACAATATGAATGCACCTGAATGACTATTATCAACGTATTACAACCAACAGGGTCCTGAAATTTCCCTGAAGTAGCAAAAAATGGAGTACATTGCAACATTCTGAGCTATCGTCACTTCTAGTTGGAGCTGAATTAAAAGACACAAGTTGAAGATTCCAACTTTGGAAGCTTGAAGTTGGTAATCACTTGACACTTCTACTCTTCTTCTGGTTTTCGATTAACCTTAAGGAAATCTCAAAAATTGGTATTTTAAGTCTTACCTGATCTCACAAAAAAGTGATCAGGACAATTCATCTAGTTACCACATATCCAAAATTTTTCTCTAATCAAGAACAATCAAGTATATTGTTGCACTAGATGAAGCTAATTAATTGACTTCAATTAACTAAGTTTCCGTAAACTTACTGCTTCAACTCCTCGTCTGAAACCTTCAACATCTACAACAGCTCCAACAATTCCCGCATTGTTTACCTGCAAGAGAAACATATGAACAGATATACTTATATCCTAAACATAACAACAATGGAAAATGCTTTTAAGGAAAATTTCCATTCATGTGTAAGAACAATGGGACGCAATCAAATGTTAAACTGAATCAACATATATGAGTAAGAACAATTGGACGCAATCAGATGTTAAACTGAAAATTCGCATATTGGAATTAAGCTGTAGCTATAACCATACCAGGATATCAAGCCTTCCAAATTTGTTCTTGATGAATTCAGCTAGGGAAGCAACACTGGATGAATCAGCCACATCAAGCTGATGAAAGAGCAGAATATCATCAGAAAAGCCATCAGATTCCTTGAGCTTCTGGACCGCTTCAAGACCCCTTTTCTCATCTCTACCAGTCAACACCACAGTAATCCCATGAGAAGCTAATTGTCTGCATATCTCAAATCCAATCCCTCTGTTTGCCCCTGTCACTACAGCATACCTGCCACCCAAAAAAAAAAAACCCAGAAAACAGAAACACAGTAAATCAAAGACGGTTACTTAATATAGTACAATGATTGATCAACTACAGATGCGCTTTAACAAAACAATCAGAAAATCTGTACTTGATATGTTTTGATAAAATAGGAAAATATTCTTTCAAGTATATCACCTTTTCTTGATATTTTCTCCCACTGATTCTTCCATAATAACAATGGGAGGTAGTATTCACAAGTGTTTTGTGATAAGTTTCAGTTCTTTGTCTATTTGATGAAGATGAAGCTAATGTTAAAAACTTGAAAGTAAGAGAAAATACTCAAATATCTATATGGTCAACAGTCATACTAATTATACTTGGCCTAATTCTCCAATCAACAAGAACTACCAAAAGCTCCAAAACCACTTAATACTATCGGCGCATCTTGGACTTTTCTAATTTGCATTTGAGGTGTCAAATGCTTTCAAGGAAGACAAAAACGAAGCTATCACGCTTTTGTTTATACAGTCCAAGTCACGTGTGTGGGTTACATGGAATTTAAAAATCTCCTCACCGCTCACCAAAGTGGAATTATGGTTTCATCGTACTATAAATAAATTAAAGGTGAGAATATCCAACGCTAGTATTTAAAAGATTTTGCAACTGAACAACTTCAGCTTCAGCAATGGCAGAACAGAAGTGAGTAAAAGCTTCTTTTTTTTTTTTTTTTTCCATTCTGTTTTCTGGGTTGCTCTGATATTCTTTAGTTTGTAACATTAATCATGGGTTTTCAATCTGTCGATTCGTTTGTACATGTGATTTTCTTTCTTGTAGGATTGCAGTGGTTACAGGGGGAAACAAAGGAATTGGGTTTGAAATATGTAAGCAGTTGACATCTCAAGGAGTTACAGTTGTTCTAACAGCCAGGGATGAGAAGAAAGGCAATGAAGCTCTGGAGAAGCTTCTTAAAGATTCTGGGATTTCTGATAAAAATGTGATCTTTCATCAGCTTGATGTGATGAACCCGGATAGCATAGCCAGCCTGGTTGAGTTCATCAAGTCCAAGTTTGGAAAGCTGGACATTTTGGTACTATCTTTTGCCTCCAATTTCCAAAATTCCCATATTTGATTTTACATCCTCCTCAAACTTGGAATAACAAAGCAGAATAAGATTTTAGTATCATTTGGTTAAGTGCTTTGGTTAGATATTGGGCGTTGATTTTGTGTTCTCCTTATATTCCAAAAAAAAAAAAAAAAATGTACATGTGCTCTAATCTGAGGCGAAAAGGGTTCTACTAATTTGAAATTCGCGAAATCATCAGACTTGGAAATGGAGTTAAATTGTACTTTGGCCCATATATTGAATATCTGATTGAAGGTTAAAAATAGATTGAAGTTATTGTGTGTAACTTATGTGATGATCATCTGACTTGAGGTTGGATATGTGGATCATGATCATCTGTAAACATTATGATCAGGATGTTTCTTAGTAGAAGATGGGATGGATTAAAAAAAAAAAACTTTCAGTTTTGATGTTATTTTCAATAGTTGCATACTTTGATGTGTTTATCCCATATATTGGATTAGTTCAATATCTTTAAGATAACTTTTAGGCGCTGTTTGTGTTGATGATGTTCTATAAGTTAATTTTGAAGCTCTTTGAATTCGCAGGTTAACAATGCGGGAGTTATTGGACTGGAGGTAGAAGGAGATGCGACAATTCTCCGAGAGATCATTTCAGGAGACGAGTTCAGGGTTCACGGAAAAGTAAGTCTATGTTATACCTGATTTGAAAGTGACTAATGAACTCTAAATTCATTGGTAAGTTGTTCCTAAGAAGTTTCAAATGCATTTTGATTGATGCAGGAAGCACCAAAGATAAAATCAGATGGAAAAATCATTCAGACTTATGAAATGGCAGAAGAGTGCCTGGAAACGAACTACTATGGTGTCAAACGCATGACCGAGGCATTCATTCCGCTCTTGCAGTCATCTGCTTTGCCTAGAATTGTGAATTTATCTTCTTTCTTGGGGAAGCTCTTGGTAACTCTTCAGAAACACTTTTCGTGGTGGTTTCTAATTATCTATACTATTTCAGATTTGTCAGTCTTTCATGTAATGAAAAATCAAAAGTCAAAAAGGCAGCTCAGTTTCAATCCTTTAAGATTGAAACTTGAAAAGTTCTGCTGATTCCTTTATGTTCAACCATGACAATGCCATATGGAGTAGTCTATAAACATTCATGTGTGTCTTGTCACAAATTATGATACATGATCTTTGTTGAAACTATGACATCAACTTTTGATCCTTCATCATCAGGTTATTTTCTCTGAATGTTTACTACATCGTATACGTTCATACTGTTTCAGCTTATATCAAATGAATGGGCTCAAGGGGTACTTAGCGACGGCGAAAACCTAACAGAAGAAAGAGTAGATGAAGTTGTAGCACAGTTTCTGAAGGACTTCAAGGATGGTTCAGCACAAACCAAAGGTTGGCCAACTGCTTTCACTCCATACAAAGTCTCCAAAGCAGCCCTAAATGGTTATACAAGAGTTCTATCGAAGAAATACCCGGATTTCTGCATCAATTGTGTTTGTCCAGGCTACTGCAAGACAGATATAAACTGCAATACTGGATTCCTTACTTCTGCAGTGGGTGCTGAAGGTCCTGTGATGCTTGTATTGTTGCCTAGTGGTGGCCCTTCTGGCTCATACTTTTTAAGGAAGGAGGTGACAACATTTTAATGAAATAGACTTTTAATTATGATCAGTACACAAATACTATTTGCTGATGAATAAGCAATGCTTATTTTCAGTACTAAAATATTGTATTGTCATTGGAGTTGTATTACTTTGTTCTATGTTCAGAAGCCTTCTTGTTTTTTCTCTCTCTTTTTTTTTTTTTTTTTTTTTTTTTGGTTACAAAGAAAGAGTTACAATAATATATTTCAAGATAAGCCACCCTAACAACAGCCTGCATAATTTTGGTACCATACCATTTAGTCATTTACCATGAACATTTTCTTATGCATTTGTTTGGTTTAGTCTACTTAGTTATTCTCAACCCTTTGTGACTCTAGAAACAACAAATTTGGTGAATCAACTTATCTGTCCTCAAGATATATAAGATATTAAATATTCCTTGAAAGAACCAACCCACCTTTCTGGAGGGAGAAAAAAAAAACCTTAAACAAACAAAACCAACTCACGTGATGCGAGAATCCTGCTTCAATCTCACGTGCAAGCCGGCAACAGATGGAAAAATGATCAGGAAAATTCCCTAAAAGGAAAAAATCAAGCTGAGAATTCCAGAACTTACAAAACTAAGACGGAAGTTAAGCTTTAGATATGGCAGAAGTAACAGCAAATCATGCAGAACAGAGGTCTGTAACTTTTTTCCTGAACTTTTGAGTTTGTAACCAAACCTTAAACATCTGTTAAAAAGATGTTATTTTGTAAGAAATGTTCTTTGGTTGCAGGATTGCAGTGGTCACAGGGGGGAACAAAGGGATAGGATTTGAAATATGTAAGCAGTTGGCATCTCAAGGTGTTACAGTTGTTCTAACAGCCAGGGATCAGAAAAAGGGCAATGAAGCTCTGGAGAAGCTAATTAAAGATTCTGGGATTTCAGACAAAAATGTGATCTTTCATCAGCTTGATGTGATGGACCAAGATAGCATAGCCACCCTGGTTGACTTCATCAATTCCAAGTTTGGAAAGCTTGACATTTTGGTACTACCTGCTAACCTTTTTTTTTTTTTTTTCCAATTCCCTCATTGAGGTATATCCTTTTTGAACTTGAGCTAAAATGGCAGTATGAGAATGCAATATTGAAACAGAAATGTGCAAGAATTTGAGAAAATGCAACTTCCAACCAGATTAGGAGGATTTGACAGGAAGTATAAAACTAATAACCTGCGGAGTTTCTTATCGAAGTCTTGATTGAAATTTTGCTGCTAAAGAACAGATTGAGGGAAGGTAGGTAGTTATATAACTTATATAATGCAAGTATGTAACGCTTCACAGAAGTAGATGTGGTCGTCTAGAAGTTCAATCAACGAGAAAATACGGTTATTCACTGAAATCATAGCAATTTGCCATATTGTTGGTTCTTCTCAGGTTAACAATGCAGGAGTTGGAGGGCTAACAGTAGAAGGAGATGTTTCAATTATCCATGACATAATTATGGGAGATGTTTTCAGGATTGCTGGTCAAGTAAGTTCTCTCTGCCTAAGCAATTTACATGTTACCTGCCATATTTAGAAATGAATCGACCATGAATTTGCGCGTTTCTAACTGATGTCTCTTTGGCAAATCAAAGTTTCATATAATCCCGGTATCAGAATGTACTCATGTGGTAGGCATTATCGTCAGCTAAAGAGAGATCATGTATATCTTTAAGTTTCTAAATCGATTTTGATTGATGCAGGAAGTACCGGAGATGAAATCAACAGGGAAAATCATTCAGACTTATGATTTGGCTGAGGAATCCGCGAAAACCAACTATTATGGTGTGAAAGAGTTGATTGAAGCATTTATTCCACTCATGCAGTTATCTTCTTTGCCTAGAATTGTTAATGTATCCTCTTTCTTGGGGAAGATTGAGGTAACTATTTCATTTGCTTCTCAATAAACGGATGTAGGATTCGCTACCACCCCATAATCTCAACATACTCATTCTTACATTTTCAGCTCTTATCCAATGAATGGGCGAAAAGGGTGCTTAGCGATGGCGAAAATCTCACAGACGAAAAGATAGATGAGGTAGTAACACAATTCCTCCAGGACTTCAAGGATGGCACATTTGAAGCTAAAAACTGGCCAACTGCTTTTACTGCATACAAAGTTGCAAAATCAGCCCTCAATGCCTATACAAGGCTCCTAGCCAAGAGATACCCGGATTTCTGCATCAATTGCGTCTGTCCAGGATATTGCAAAACGGATATAAACTGCAACACTGGATTCCTTACTTCAGCAGAAGGTGCTGAAGCTCCTGTGATGCTTGCATTGTTGCCCAATGGTGGTCCTTCTGGCTTATTTTTTTCGAGAAAGGCGGTGACATCTTTTTGATAAAAATTTGAAATGGCTTTTTTATAATGAGCATAAAAATTGCTGATTATGTATAAGCAAATGTTCATTTTAGCAGCCTTGAAATGTCCTGTGTTGGATTTGGATTTCTTTTATGAAGGTTGGGAAATCTCATCATGGGATTTTCTTTTTTGTTACTCAAGTTACAAAATCTCTACTCCACCGGCCTAAAATAATATTCTTAATTTTTTTTTTTATCTGTAAAACTAATAACTTGAACTTCATTAAAAAAACAACATCCTCATGTCAAAAAAGAAGAAACCCAGAAAAATCTAAAATCAACCTTTGACCAAAGCCAAGTTAGGATTAACAGGATGCCTCATCACCATATATACTGCCAATGATCCTACTATAAATTGAGGGGGAGGACATTCAGCGCCATAACTCACAAAAATCTGACCTAACTTAATTAAGCTTCAGCTATGGCAGAAAGGAGGTGTGTCACTCTTGAGCCCTGAGGTCCCTTTAGTTTGTAAACAATAAAAATAGGTTTCAATCAGTCAGATTTGATTCTTATATATGTGTTTATTTTTTGCAGGATTGCAGTGGTTACAGGGGGAAACAAAGGAATAGGTTTCGAAATATGTAAACAGTTAGCATCTCAAGGTGTTACTGTTGTGTTAACTGCCAGAGATGAGAAGAGAGGCAATGAAGCTGTGGAGAAGCTTGTTGAAGATTCTGGGATTTCTGATAAAAATGTGATCTTTCATCAGCTTGATGTGATGGACCCCAAAAGCATGGCCACTCTTTTTGACTTCATCAATTCCAAGTTCGGAAAGCTAGATATTTTGGTAAAAAAATCTGCTGACCTTTTTCTCCAATTCCATAATTGATGTTACAGTCTTCTTGAACTTGGGCATAATGAGAATGGATAAAAATATTTCATTTGAGATACATCAAAATAAGTGGACTTGACTGGGAATGTAATTTTATTATTGAATGAATTATTACAGCCGAGAAAAGATTGAAATCTCACCTGTAAAAAAGGTTAATTACTGAAATCTGGTCAGACCAACTAGCCATATATATTTGGTGCTGATGATGTTCAACGTTTCAAGCTTGAAGAAACTTTAATCAGGAACTTTTTCACAGATTAACAATGCGGGGATTGGAGGGGTAACAGTAGAAGGAGATGTTTCAATTTATCATGACCAAATCATGGCAGATTTCTTCAGGGCTACTGGTCAAGTAAGTCTTGTCTTCTCTGCCTCTTAACAGTTTTAACTGTTTTCTGCTACATTTTGCAAGTGAGGTTCTGATGACATATCTTTGGTAACTCAACCACAAATGATACCTGATTCTGTTGGTTAATCATCTATTCCTCACCAGATAAATGAGAAATCTTGTACTCAATCAATTGATTGATGCAGGAAGTACCTGAGATCAGATCAACTGGAAAACTCATTCAGACTTGTGATTTGGCAGAAGAGTGCCTGAAAACCAACTACTATGGTGTGAAACAGATGACCGAAGCATTTATTCCGCTCATGCAGTCATCTTCTTTGCCTAGAATTGTAAACATCTCCTCTTTCTTGGGGAAGCTTGAGGTAACTCTTTTCCATACTTCAAACTGAAGTTCAATCTGAATACAAAAGTTTCAGCTCATAAATATCGGACATTTATTTGATCATACATTTGCAGCTCTTATCCAATGAGTGGGCGAAAAAGGTGCTGAGCAACGGCGAAAACCTGACAGCAGAAAGAGTAGATGAGGTGGTAGCTCAATTTCTCAAGGACTTCAAGGAGGGCACAGCAGAAGTTAAAGGTTGGCCAACTGCTATAGCAGCGTACAAAGTTTCGAAATCAGCCCTGAACGGGTACACCAGAATCCTATCGAAAACATACCCGGGTTTCTGCATCAATTGTGTTTGTCCAGGCTACTGCAGCACAGATATAAACTGCCACACTGGATTTCTTACTTCAGCAGAAGGTGCTGAAGCTCCTGTGATGCTTGCATTGTTGCCTAATGGTGGCCCTTCTGGCTCATACTTTTTAGGGAAAGAAGTGACAACTTTTTAGAGAAGTTTATGATGAGCATAAAAAAATGGTATTGCTGAATGAAAAATGCTCATCTTAGTAACTGTGTGATGTACCTTGCTGGATGTGGATTTGTTTTATGAAAGACAGCTTTGGAGTCGTAAATTCGACTTCTCATACGTCCTAAAATAATTGTTCAATTTGTTTCTCTAAATTAAATGAAACCGAGATTTATTAATACGAAATTTGGCGGAAAAATTCATTTCTATGTGGATGGTTCATCCTCTTCAAGTCTTCATTGCTTAAAAAAAACAAAACATCAAAAACAAATTACTTCTAATAGTTCAATAAACCCGACTTTTATTTTCAGCCAATAACATGTCCTTTCAAAATTCTCCAAATTATTACACCATTCAAAATTGAAAGGAAAAAGTATACAATCAACCAAACCACGTGTTTGGATTTGTCTCTTGACCATATATAGTGGACACTTTTTCTAGTTCTACCTTTCATACCTTCTGGCAGGCTAATGATCTTGCTTTAAACATTCAACGACAGAACTTACAAAATTTCAACCCAGCTTAAGCTTTAGCTATGGCAGAAACGAGGTGTGTAAAAAGATTTTCCCAACTTCTGTGATTTCACTCTGTACTTTAGTTTGTTAACATGAAACATGGGCTTCAATCAGACTAGTTTTGCAGGTATGCAGTGGTTACAGGAGGAAACAAGGGAATTGGTTTTGAAATCTGTAAACAATTGGCCTCCCAAGGAGTTACAGTTGTTCTAACAGCCAGGGATGAGAAGAAAGGCAATGAAGCTGTGGAGAAGCTTGTTAAAGATTCTGGGATTTCTGATAAAAATTTGATCTTTCATCAGCTTGATGTGATGGACCCAAATAGCATAGCCACCCTGGTTGAATTCATCAATTCCAAGTTTGGAAAGCTTGATATCTTGGTAAAAGCTGCTGACCCTTTTCTCCAATTCCATTATTGATGTTATATCCACCTTGAACTTGGCATGAAATGGCAGAATGAGAATGAAAAATTTGCATAAGTTCTTTCAAATTGATCATGTACATGTTGGTTATTGTATTATTTGATTGAATATGTAAAGCACCAAAAAAGATTAAGGTAGGTAGTTATGTACTTGTAACACTTCATAGAAGTTGATGTTGTGGTTTAGAAAGTTCAAACAGATGAGTAAATGAGGTTAAAAAGTGGAATCTGATCTTGCAATATATTTGGTGCTTATGATGTTCGTGGTATGAAGCTTTTTGAAATTTTAATTGGATACTTATTCACAGGTTAACAATGCCGGAATCGGGGGGATAATAGTAGAAGGAGATGTTTCAGTTCTTCATGAGACAATAATGGAAAGTGCTCTCAGCATGACTGGTCAAGTAAGTCTCCTGTGACAGGTTTACCTCTTTTCTGCTACATTTCGGATTCAGAACAATGAAACTTTTGTATTTCTGAACTCAAAATCAAAACTCATCATCCCTGATTCTCTGTTGTATTCTATTTGATTGATACAGGAAGTACCTGAGATGAAATCAACTGGAAAAATCGTTTACACTTATGATTTAGCAGAAGAGTGCCTGAAAACTAACTACTATGGTCCAAAACAGTTGGCTGAAGCATTTATCTCACTCATGCAGTCATCTCCTTCGCCTAGAATTGTAAACATCTCCTCTTCCATGGGGAAGCTTGCGGTAACTCTAACAGTACCTCGAATTGTAGCACAATCTGAAGATTTTACTTTCAGTAAACGTTGTCGAATTCACTAATTTCTCTTAAATCTCAACACATTTGTGCTTACATTTTCAGCTCTTATCCAATGAATGGGCTAAAAGGGTGCTTAGTGACGGCGAAAACCTGACTGCAGAAAGAGTAGATGAGGTGGTAGCACAGTTTCTGAAAGACTTCAAGGAGGGCACAGCAGAAGCTAAAGGTTGGCCAACTACTTTGGCATCATACAAAGTGTCAAAAGCAGCCCTCAAGCCTATACAAGGGTCCTATCGAAGAAATACCCGAATTTCTGCATCAATTGTGTTTGTCCAGGCTACTGCAGAACTGATATAACCTGCAGCAATGGATTTCTTACTTCAGCAGAAGGTGCTGAAGCTCCTGTGATGCTTGCATTGTTGCCTAATGGTGGCCCTTCTGGCTCATATTTTTTAGGAAAAGAAGTGACCACTTATTAGTTAAAAAGGGATTTTAGATGAGCACAAAAAAAATGGTTGTTATGAATGAGCAATGTTCAAGTAGCAGCCTGCGCAATGTACTGTGTTAGAGGATTTGGGTTATTTTCAATGTAGATTGATAAATCTGTGTAAGGATACCCCTCTATCCTAAAATTGTATTCTTGATTTAAAAGTTTTTTTTTTTTTTAATCATATGAAATAAGAATACCCCTATCTTATTCATAGCTAGCTACTAATCAAGAATGAATAAGAGGGTCTTATACAAACATATTAAATAAAGACAATAATTTGATAGTTAAATCACTCGAGGTTGAGACTTGAGAATGAAGAAGGTCTTATACAAACATATTTGTTGCACGGACACAAATATGATGAATGGTTTTTGGAGTGTCTAAACTCGTTAGTAAGAGTTTGTCTAGAATTATCGGAATTGCATATATATAAACTGTAATAATTTAGATTTTAAGGGGATTGTTTCTTTCATTGCACAGAAAAAAAAAAAGAATTTGTCTAGAGTGATTTATATTCATTTTGCTAAGAAATTACTACGTATCTCCTTTCACAAAATTTTGAAATCATTATATATATTAAAGGAAAGAAGGATAATCAACTTAATTGAGACCATCAAGCATCACTTTTAACTTATTATTATTTTAGCCCTTAAAGTTCTATTTATGTATTACTTTGTCTTCAATTTTATCGATTTTACATTTTCAAGTACGATTAATTGTGTCTAATCCCCAAAGTCCCCTTGCCTATAAATAAGCCATAGGCATCTAGATATAATTTACTTATTTTTTAATATATTTTTTAATCCAAACATAACATTAGTTAGTGGTGACAATTTTTATTATACAACTTTTCAAAATTTTTGTTGTAATATTTTTTGCCAGATCTTACAAATATACATCTCATAAATAATATCAATACCTCTTATTTTGATCTAAAATTGATTAATCAAAAAAATTTTACGATTTTAAGAAATATTAATAACTACATTATCAAATTAATTCTTTGAGAAGATAAATTTTCAACATTGACAAACCCGTGCAAAGCGCGGGACACATACAAGTTATATAAAATAGTGATGATAGTAACAACACTATTGTTTTGTTTGCAAGATTTAGTTAGCGAATCTTATTTTTGGATATTCCGTATTATGTTATCTCAAAACCTTTTTTTTCCCCATGTTTTAAATCTTTTTTCCCAACATTACGGACGAATTTCGATCCAAAATTCCAAACTAGCGGAAACTTCATTCTTCAACTTTGAGTGTAACAAACGATAAAAAAAAAAGTCCTCACTCTCACACACACTATATTCTTCTTCCCTCAGATCCCCAAATTCTTTATCTGAAAACCTTTCAATTCCAAGCTTTATAGCCATTGGTAAAAGAGCTCTCAACTCAAGCATTCAATCTTGGATCAAAGTCTCCTTCTTGCGCTTCATCAGCTAAGGGTAATCCACAACAACTGTAAATTTAGTTCAGTAATAAATGCCAACATGCTTACATCCTTTATTTTGATTCATCATTGCTTTACTTAGTTTGTTGTTGCATGACTCATATATTTTGCGGTGCCTTGCTTAAATTGACATTCTTTTTTAGAAGAAAAATCGAAGAAGAGATCAATTTAATGTCGTGTGTATATTAGTTAATAATGCCTCATCAAAGGGGATCAAATAAAAATTTGATCTTTTTTACCGCATAATTTCTTTGCATATCCATCTGCCAGTAGGATACTATCTTCTCGGCTCACCCATTTGTAATCTAATTCTTATTCAGCAGACCTCATTATTGGATACCCTTTTCCCCATTTTCTATCTGATTTAGTGCAAAGCCCCAGATCATTTACTCTAGTACCCTCATTGGATATTACAGCCCTCCACCACACTCATCATTTGAAGCTTCCCGTAGAAAGGAGCAAAGCATTTTAATTGATTAGGTGGGTTCATCCCTATTGCTTCTTTAAGTAGATTCCCATGGTCAGTTTTGATTTTTGTTTTTATGATTATAATTGGCAGTATAGGACCACCCGAATCGGCGAAAGCACCGATTTTTTGCTAGTATATCCACATTCTTGTTTTAGTTGAATTCATGAATTTTCCTTGATGTTTAGGGTTTACTCATGTATCTTTATTTATTATTCTATTTTTGGGTTCGAAATATGAATGCAGTGGTTGATTTATAATGGCTGGATTGAAGCCTGGTGTAATCGCTCTTTTTGATGTCGATGGCACACTCACCGCTCCACGGAAGGTATGCAGACTTGATGCACAAAACGGTGAATGTTGTTACTTATTGCGTTGCTCATTTTTAAAAGATTTCCTGGTTGAAAGAACGATTTAAAGTTATGATAATTAAGTTTCTCTTTATGTTAATGATTTGAATGTAAGTAGCCGACACCGTTTTAGAACAATTTGTTTTTATATTACCTCTTTTGCTTGAAGATCATTGATTTATAATCATATATTTAGATCTATGTCGATCTGATTGTTTAGATTATTGGTTGAAATTAGACATCGTTTTTCGCCTTAGAATTTGTGGTGATTTGTCATTGTTTGTGACTTTCTTTCTCTGCTCCACTTTCAGGGGGCTACACCTGAAATGTTAGAATTCATGCAGAAATTGAGGAAGGTTATTTCCGTTTCTCCCTTCAAGATACATTTTTGTGTTTCTTTCCATAATATTGGAGTTTCTCCTATGAAATGTTATGCAATTCACCAGCTCTTCGTGCCTGCAGGTTGTTACTGTTGGTGTGGTCGGGGGTTCTGACCTTGTTAAGATTTCAGAACAGCTTGGAAGTACTGGTGAGGCTCATGCAGCTCTCGATATGTGTCTATTATGAGGATCTTATAGTAGAGCTCCTCCTTCTGTGTACCTCTTATAGTCGAGCTTCTTGTGATGGTGTTTTATGCTTCCGCCTTGTTTTACATAAAATTGTTTGAGACCTTTAGATGCTTTGGTAGACGTGTAGAAAACGGCAAGCATTTATCCGAATTAAAACTGAAGGGGAAGGGAAGACGTGAAAAAGGTTGAAATAGACTAATAGAGAAGTCATTATATTCAAACCTAAATGAGAATTTGTGTTCTGAAAGAACAATGCGGAGCGAAGAACATATAGCTCTTGTTGTATTAACCTCTGTGTTGTTATAGTGATAGGTGCTTTAAGGTTCATTTCTCTTAGTTTCTCTTCCGTGCTTTCTCTAGCTCTCTTGCTCTCACCATTTTTCTATGATATAGTTTTTCTTCAACCTTTTTGGGATCTTTAGTTTATTTTTACCTGGTTTTTCTCTTATCCACTTGGCTGATATCTGGCCTAATTCTTTTCGCAGTTAACTTTTATATGACCGTTTCAAATCGCTAATGAAAGTTTTTTCCTTGCAGTTATTAATGACTATGATTATGTTTTCTCTGAAAACGGTCTTGTAGCCCATAAGGCTGGAAAGCTAATTGGAAAAGAGGTACCTTTAAGACCAAGACCACTCTTTGCTTTCAATTTGATTTTGAAGTTTAGAATACATAAGTTTTCACTCTTCAATGTGTACATTTAGTTTGAGCTTACATTAAGAAAAATGAATGATATCATCATTCCACTTCTTTCTTACAAAGCAATAGTGTGATATTCGTGTTGAGAAAACGGAGAAGGAACAAGTTTGTGGGTTTACATATCATACTGTAGTCATAGTTCTGGTAGAGATTGTGAATGCCGTAACCTCGAAGTTAATTGTTTTGACTTCTCTAGCTTAGTGGCTGAGGTTTGACCCCATATAGTTGTTACTGTGTTATCCGACTTTCGTACTCTCACGTTAGAAGACTAAGCCATAGCATGTTAGAGTGTAGTTATCAGGGTTCCTATCCTTCAAAAAGAGAAGTAGGGCATAGAGGAAAGTTTCTTTGTTTACACTAGTAATGTGGACAAAGAAGGGCCTAAGAACTCTATCATTAGGATATTCTATTCTTATGCCCAGGATCATCATGATCCAAGGAAGGAACCAAAGTTTTGGGACTTTGGTTAAGTTAAACCTTTATTAAGCAGCAATTTAATTAGTTTATTATCTTCAGTAATAATAGTTAGGAAAGGGTATTTTAGTATATTAGCTATGCTGCAGGATTTTTTGGAATAAAAAGGAAATTAGGTGTGAATCCTAGTTGCCTTTGGTTTAGGTTAAGTTTTGGGCCTATTTATATGTACCTCATATGAGGATAATTGGGAGATGTTGATTAGTAAGATTCCTGCAATAAGCTTTGCTCTGCAATAGTTGTGTGACTCAACTAAACCCTTGGTGTGATGCCTAGGAATCCTGCGGTGTGATGCCAAAGGGACCTAAGAGTGATTCTTATGTTTTCTTCTCTTTTTCTACAGTTTATCTCTGTTCTTCCTGCGATTTCAACCTTGTTCCCTACAGATTCTTTTAGTTTTCCGCTGCATACTATTCTTTAATCAGCCTAAGTTCTGATTTTCCTAACCACCACGTTTGGTGCTGCATCAACTAGAGTAGAAGCTTGGGACCTGATATGCATGTCAGGTGCATGATTTTCGTTGTATTTGAGTCTAATTTCTTTGACAAACGCCTGTTATTTTGTGCAGAGTTTGAAGACATTTCTTGGTGAAGAGAAACTCAAGGTAATTTGTAGAGTCTGCTGTGTTCATAAACTTATGTTTTGAACAGTTAACTCTACTGGGAATACCCAGTATACTTCTAGTTTAGATTTTACATGATCTTGGAAATGTTTAAATGACCAATAAATTGTTATGGCCAAGATGGACCTAAGAAGAGAAGGGTGTTTGAGAAAACTCATTTGTTTCTGCTTGCTTTGCAGGAATTTATTAATTTCACGCTACATTATATTGCTGATTTGGACATTCCAATAAAAAGGTGAACAAGTAATGTCTGTATAGTAAAACAACTGGTTATCTTTTACCCTTTTTTCCCTTCTCTCAAGAGAACTTTATCCAGGTTCAGCTTTTCTCTTTCCTCTCTCCAGGGGAACATTTATCGAGTTCCGTAGTGGAATGCTTAACGTGTCACCAATCGGGAGGAATTGCAGTCAGGAAGAACGAGATGAGTTTGAGAAGTATGATAAGGTACTATTCTGTTGTTCTTACCTGGCAGAACATGAGTTTCTGATACACTTTTGTTTCGTATTATTGGAACTAAACTTGGGACAATACATCTAGATTCACAACATCCGTCCGAAGATGGTTTCAGTGCTAAAAGAGAGGTTTGCGCATTTTAACCTCACTTTTTCAATCGGTGGACAAATCAGCTTTGATGTGAGTGGAAATGGTGCTATTTCATCTCCACATAGTTACCCTTTTTAATAATTAGAAATAGCAAAGACAAACAATACTGAAAGTTGATATTGGACAATTGTATGTTACAGGTTTTCCCTCAAGGCTGGGATAAGACATACTGTTTGAGATACCTTGAGGAGTTTACAGAGATCCACTTCTTTGGAGACAAGACATACAAGGTTGATTCATAATAACTACTCATTACCTTCCCTCTAATCTTTCTTTTTGGATTACTTGTCCAACTTCAATTGTGCTGCTTCCCTCTTCTGCAACAAGGAAGTCAAAAACAAAAAGGATCTTGCAGGACCAAACTAATAGCTTCTTGTTTCTTGAACAGGGAGGAAATGACTATGAGATCTATGAATCTGAGAGAACCGTAGGACACACAGGTCTGTTTTGCTGGTTCAACCTTTTCTCCCGCTATCTGAATATTGCTTGCTTTTAGACTTCTGTTTTTCTTCAATGCTGTAGGAGTTTTCCTTTTAGGCTGACTAGAATGCTTAATGTTGACAAAGTATATAATGAATCATCCCTGCATTCTTACACACATTGCATAGTACATGTAATGACACACATTTTTCTTATTTTTAAGAGTTGAGCCAAACGTTGCGGAAAAATACAATAGATTCATGGTTCATGTTAATGATGAATGTACATACCTCTCTTACAGTCATTTTACCATTTGTTTATGTTTCGAGCTAACTAAGTGTTATCATCAGTGACGAGTCCGACAGACACCTTGAATCAATGCACAACTCTGTTCCTGGCGAAGGGGAATGCGGATAGCTGAGCATGTACAGAGATCCTCCTGACTGTATGCTGTATTTGCTGTATTTCCATTCTTATGCGTGTTGAAAGCTGTAAAATTTTGCCATTTTTACCCATTAAGATCACTAGTGAGGTCTTGTTGATCCATGTTGTAAGACCTCGGAAATAACAAACTGTATGACGATTTTCATCCCAAAATGGAACCGTAAGAATTTTGCCATTTTTTCGGCTCGTAAATTGCGTACTTGAAACGTCTCTTGATTACACACTTTCATAAAAACGATTAAAATGCCTTTTGGTACAAATCGTACCACAAGAATTTAGGAAGGCAAAATATTTTCTATACCATAGAAAAATTATTGGATACAGTTGCTAAATCTTGATTTTTAGTGCGACAAGTACTAGCACCTCCTATTTTGGTGATATAACTCTCGTAGAAAATATTTTTCCTCCAAAATTACTATTTTATTTTTATTATTGTGTCTTGCTGCACAATCTTATGGGTATAATAGCTGCACTGAATAATTTCTCTGCACCATAATACTATACTTCCTACACCATAATTGACAGTTATGAATATAATAACCAAATCAATTTCTGGCATCTATATAGAATTTTTCCGACGCAAAAATGTCAATAAAAAGCCATTTTTCAGTCATGTTTATTTCCATAAAAATAAAAATAAAAATAACCTTTCTTTTTTGTGGTTGTTTCACTCTGGCCTATCAAAATACTTACGATTTAGCAATGAGAATTAATTAGTGTTGTCAACGTTAGACATCTATAAATTTGAAAACGAAATAAAATTGAAATAAATATGCTTGAATCGTCAATATTGCTTTGTTCGGAAACATACCAATATTGGAATAATAACGGACCATAAACGTCAATACCTACGAAAAAAGAAATGTTATTTGTACAATCTGACAATAATACGTAGCAGATTAAAAAAGTCAACCCAACAGAATCTTTGATTTTGGACTTACGACTGAATCCATTAGTTGTCGAATCCATCGAAGCAGCATGGCCTGCGAAGTACCTGATCAGAACCGTAGATTCTTCGTCGCCCTCCATGTCGGCGCCGGATATCACCCGCCGTCCGACGAGAAAGCTATCCGTTTCGCCATGAAACGCGCCTGTCTTGCCGCTTCTTCCGTTCTCCGACAGGTCTCTCCATCTCTCTCCCTTATTCTTTTTTCCTTTCTCTGTTTTGCAGTTTTTATGCAATTAGTGTCTTCAATAACGCTTACACGTTCGTGGATTTAGGGCGCCGGCCGATGTATAGATGCTGTGGTTGCTGCAATTCAAGTATTGGAGGTTTATCTTCTTTTCTTCTCAACTCAGTAACATATATTATGAAATTTTACTGGGCAAAAATCATGGTCTCTTTAGTTGATTACTGATAGGAATAGTTTTGTGTGCTAGTTGTTAAGTGCAATTTTGCCTTGGTTATTCGTGGTTATTATTATGATTGGAAATGGCCTGCCGATTTATCATTGTTGTATACTGACGATGATCCTGTTTGGCAACAGGATGATCCTAATATAAATGCTGGGAGAGGCTCAAATTTGACCGAGGATGGACATGTAGAATCCGATGCCAGTGTCATGGACGGTTGTTCTGGAGCTTTTGGTGCTGTTGGAGCAGTGCCAGGTACTTGGAATGACGGAATTTGTGTAGCATTTTTTATTCACTAGTGTAATGCATTGTTGTGTACAGTTCAGTTAAAACTTTCCGTTTGCTCTGATTAGTATTCATGGTTTCAATTCATATGCAAATTGCGGCTTACATAGTGCCTAAATGGAAGATGGTGGTGGTGTTTACTGGTTGTCAGGTGTGAGAAACGCCATCCAAATTGCTGGACTACTGGCTAAGGAACAGGCCTTGGGTTCATCTGTGCTTGGTAGGATAAATCCCATGTATGGTTTTTTTTAATTTCTGTGGACTATTTTTGCGGAATCTCTTTACTTCTCCATTGTGCATTGTATAAAGGAAATTGAACTTTGGACTTAGGTTCTTGGTTGGTGAAGGAGCTCGGAGATGGGCAATGTCCAAGGGTATTGCCTTGCCAAAAACAGTGATGGAAGCCGAAAAAGTAATTCCTCATTTTGCAAGCCCATGATTATTGTCTTTGTCCTAGGACATATTATGTGTCTTGTGTAGAATTTGAATTTCTATGTTATAATTATTGGTTCTATATGAACAGTGGCTAATAACGGAAAAGACATTCAAGAAATGGAAGATATTCAGAAAAAGGCTTGATGATGCCAAAGCTATGGCTGATGCTTCAGCCAGAGTCCCTTGCTTATCCCAAAAGGCTGTCGTATCAGGTGAGCTTGTAAATAGTGTTGTGAATTCCTTTTTTTAACAAAGGCAGACTTTTTCTTTTTGCTAATAGTTGAAATGATTCCCTCACCATCATTACAATGTAGAAGCAATAAGGGGACAATAGTTTCTCTTAGGTGACTGGCATATTAAAATTGTCCGCTAATGTTCATTGACATTCAGAATTTTATTTTTATTTTTATTTTTATTTTTTGAAGAGGTACCTGTATGTTAATTAAGAACCAGGACCTAGCCTATTACATTGCGACATTCAGAATTTATTTTAACCAAAAAAACCAAAGCAAAAGAATGCTCTAGAAGTTAAATAATTTTTGTAAACTTCAACTTTAACACTAAGACAAAAGGGCACCTTTGTATCATAGTCTCAACTGTGATTCCCTAAAGCTTGCCTTTTCTTATTTTATGTCATGTTCTTGGAAATTTCATTTCTTGGATATTTGGGCTAGTTTATATGGATATTTGAGCTAGTTTGTTGTAAAAGTATCAGAGCAACCACGTAGATGCATTTCTGAAGTATAATTTTTATTCAACGGGAAATGAAAAGGAAAAGAGTACAAATAAACATGTGAAATGTTGTCATCCATGAACTTGTTTATCTGTGATCAAACTTGTACTCCCGTTTTACAACTAGAGGCTCCACTTGATGGAAATGAAGTCAGTTCTCAGAGTTCAGCGCATAACGCCATAGATGACCAGGGCATTAAGGACACGGTCGGGGTTATATGTGTTGATTGTGAAGGAAATGTCGCAGTTGGATCCTCAAGTGGTGGAATTGCTCTTAAGGTGATGCAAAAGACTAGACTGATTGTATCCTAAGAGGTTTTACAGATCTTGGTAGATAAGTATCCTGCTTTGAACATTATTTTTCCATTAATATTTGTTTTGAGGATGCTAGAAGTTGAGGGAAAAGCTCTTACTATGTTGAATCTTGAAGATTTACCTCCCTAAAATTGTAGATTTCTACTTTCGTTGGACTTTGAATCTACAATGAGACATGTAGAAACTGTTGGTCGTAATGTCTGTTTGCTTTTTGTCAATGGTACTCATGATGCGTCATGAATTTTGTCCACACTGGATTAGAGACTTCCTGAGTCTTTTAGATGAACAAGTTTCTTGGTCTGACACTGGATCTTTTCTTTTATCCTTTTTTTCCCTGGAAACTGACACTGGATTTTGACTTCTGAAATCTAACTAAAATTATCTGCAACAGGTGAGTGGACGGGTGGGATTGGCAGCAATGTATGGCTGCGGTTGCTGGGCATCCTCAAAAGGACCACCCGGGGTGCCCGTGAGTGTTGGCTGTTGTGTTAGTGGCTCCGGGGAGTATCTAATAAGGGGGCTTATTGCCAGAGAATGTTGCATATCATCATCTTTGTACGTATTTGGAAGAAATTTGTTGTGACCATACTGTTCAACCCTGCTTAAGCCTCAGAAGTAGTGTAACAGAATGTGGCTTGAATTTTAACTTTTTCAGCTTTTGGGCCAGTAGTTTGTGATGCTGAGCTGGAAAACTTCTCTTCTTGCTTCCCTTTCTAGTTGTAAAGCTACTCGTTTTCCCTAAAAGGAATAACATTTTGTCACTATTGCAGGTCTCAGGCTGGTCCTGCCTCTGCATGTAGAGAAGTATTGCGTGATTTAATTCAAGAATGTCAAAATTCTATAGAAATAACTGCTGGTATCCTTTTAGTTGAAGCCGACACTCACATGGTAAGTCAGATTAAGCTGACACTCGGCATGTTTTTTTATTTTATTTTTTTTTTGGGTAACACAAGTACTCGTTCATTTTCCTTGTGTTGATTTATCTACTATTGCAGGCTTCAGGAGGTTCAGCAATACTAAGAGCAGTTGATATTGCAGCTGGTTATAATGCCTCATCCTTTGGGATGGGCTATTTTGCAAACAATATGAAGTGTCCCAAGGTATTGCATTATATTGATTCAGCCTTCTTTCTCGCAGTCGTTTTTACTAAAACTGGTGCTATTTTTTGCTACAATTTTGCAGGTGTCGATTCTTCGAAAGCAAACCAAAGCCGAAGTAGACCAGTTGTTTGCAGCGAGAATTAATCTTGTCGGTGACAATCATTCATTATAGTACTAAGCACTCAAGTCAATCTTGTGGTTGTCAATAGTATTTTGGTTTGTCGTGAAGTCTTGCAGAAACAGAATTGGTATCAAAGATCCTGTTACTGTGATCTCCAAAAGGAATATGCCACTTCAGTGGCGTGTTAGAGAGAATAGAAGCTAACCATACAATTTGATGTAATTTATCTCAGAATTAATGGAACTCCTGTTTTCACTTTATTCACCAACAGAGTACTCTTCCTATGTAGAAATTGGTAGGGAGTAACATCCAATATGAAATTGATATTTTCCTTTCAGTTTTTGTTATCATCTCATTTTAATTCGTATCCCAGAATATATTACCTTTTGAGAAGGCAATTCTTTAGATTTGCATTATGATATTTCATCAGAAAAGAACCATAATATAAAAATTAGTAAGCACTTTATAAGACAAAAAAAGAGTCATCAATGGAATAGTATAACCAAAAAAAATCAGTTCTAAAATACAAACAATTTGATTCTAAGATGAATCAACATCATTGATGCACCAAATGCATTAGATGTTTCGAACCCTTAAATTAGTAAAATCTCCTGTGTTGCTCAAAGAGGAAGAGAACTATCAATGCATACACAACCTTAGCATGATAGTGCGGCATTTCCCCGGTTAGCCACCAACTTCTTTGTATGGCCTTGTAACGTAGAGCTTCAGCTTCTTTGTCTGATTAGCTAAAAGTAATTTGCTAATATTCATCCTCTTCAAAAAGCTCAGCCAAAAGAGGCTGCCACTGTCGCAGCTAGGTCTAAACCACGATTACGCATTCATAGACACAGTTCTTGAATCGAAAGGTTTGGCAAAGGTAGTAATGTGAGCCAAACACATGCAATTTATAAGGCAAAGTAGCAGCTACGAAAACATTACTAGTTATGAATTGGGCCGGTCACTTCCATTATTTTTGTATAAGGCACGATGAAAAGGCAGAGGGTCACTTGAAATTGTGAATCCTCTTCGCAGAGACGAGAGTATTTGATAGCAGCATGGCTATGGTCATTGGCCCAACTCCCCCAGGAACTGGAGTTATTGCAGATGCAATCTTGCTAGCCTCTTCATAACAAACATCGCCAACAAGACGATAGCCTCGGGAGCTCTTTGCATCCTGTCCCAAATGCACATCCAGAAAAAGTGTTATTACTCATACACACAAGGAACAACAAAGGAGAACTAAGGCATGCTATTAACCAAACCAAGCCTTTAAGAGCCTAATCAAACAAAGATGTAGGCCAGGGGAAGCACCAGCCATAGGGCAAAATAAGATTTCTTAAATAGTCATGAATAGAATATCAAACCTCCACTGGATTTATCCCAACATCAATAACAACTGCACCAGGCTTTATCCAGCTACCCCTCACCATATTTGGCTTCCCTACAGCTGCAATTATGATATCTGCTTCTCTTGTGAATTCTTCAGGATTCGTTGTTCGTGAATGGACCACAGTGACAGTTGCATCCTCCCTCTACCATCCACAGTTAAAAGTAAATAATAAATCTTTGGACAATATTGAGACAAAATAGTAAACTTAACAGGGTAAGGACACAAGCATATATCAAGATTCATATCAGAAACTTTACGACAAGAACCTTACTTGTAGCAGTTGAGCTGCCGGAGTTCCGACAATGTTACTTCTGCCAATAACAACTGCTCTCTTTCCTTTAATAGCAATACCTTGTCTATGCAACAACTCCAAGCATCCTTTAGGAGTGCATGGAACAAACAACGGTTCTCTGTCCCGCATAGCAAGGCGACCAATATTCAAAGGATGGAATCCATCCACATCTTTCTCAATGCAAACAGCATCTAAGACTTTCTTCTCATTCATATGCTGGTCCAAATCCAATAAAACACGAGTTAGTGAAATAATCAAATCCTATGGCCAAAGATAACTCTTCTACCGTCGATCATTACAGAATATTAAACTTCAAATCCTACTCAGATATAACACAAATGATGACTTGAATCATGAAAAGCATAAAAATTACACATAGGAAGTCATGCAGAAAAAGACAACAGGGGCCAGGAATTTTTCTCATGCTCTGTCTTATTAAAAGTACTCTAAATGTGCAAAAACTAGTCAACCGTTTGAGAAACCTACATGAAACAAGATACAAAAGATGCAAAAAGAACACTTGATCACCAAATGACCATAAAATATATAACACAGTACAATAATAATTAGGAGTTCTCCATACAGTTAGAAGAACCACAAAAAACAGCCACGTGATAAATGCCAAGAGATATGATCTCTGCAAGTGTGGAAAAAGAAAACCTTTGCAACAGTAAACTGTCCCAGACCCTGCTGTAAAGTTGAAGACACAAAATCACATCCTAATGACTCATACGGATAAAAAGAGTAGCATTTCAAACTTTAAAGAACCTACTAACCTAAAAAAGAACCCACTTCCTCAAACCCATAACTCCGATTATCCAATTAACTAACAAATTGCTTCTACTAAAAAAAATCAAATCTAGAAGGACAGTATTACAGCTACATAATTTATTTCATGGACTAAGTTGAAATCCAACGTTAGGTTCTGATGGAAACATAAAATAAAATGAGGCGTAACTGAATATTTTATGGTCAATAATTAAGCTAAAAAAGAATTGACATCCACAACTTACAGATGGTAAGGGCAGCTGAACAAGGATGCCGTGGACGGCAGGATCATCATTGAAGCTCCTGATATGTTTTAGCACTTCTTCTTCTGGGGAATCTTCAGGCAAGCGCACTTCAAATGAATTTATTCCTACAGATTCACAAGCCTTCTTCTTGTTGCGAACATAAGTAGCAGAATCCTTCCTATCCCCTACTAAGATCACTGCTAGCCCTGGTACAACACCAATTGCCTCCTTCATCCTAGACACTTCAGCAGCTACTTCATCTCTAACATCTTTGGCAATCGATTTTCCATCAATTATTTTTGCAGAAGCTTCAGTAGCTAGGGCAGCTGGGTATTGAAATTCATCACAAAAGACAAACAAATCAAAATTTTATCAAATCCAACCCAAGTACAGGAACCCGAATTCAAAAGCACTAACTAAATATGCAAGTGATTTTCTTTTGAATGATCAAATAGTTGTTCATCAAATTCAAGCCTAATAAAAACATCTGGGTACTCAAAAGAATTCAAACAATGAAACAACAAAATCATAACAACCACTAAATGCAATTAAGTAAAAGCTTTTGCACTTTACCAACTAAAAAGGAAATGCACATCTATATCATGCATAATCCAGGAAAGAAATTACTTTTATCAATACATAAGAGATGCAATTATCCGTTTGATTCATGCAAAAAATGTGCAGATTCAAACTGCATAAAAAGAAAATGAAATTCCCCTTTTTTTGGGTGCGTAGCTGAACATACCAGCAGTGAAGGACGGAGAATGTGTGGCGGTACGAGTGCAAAGAAATGCGGGACTCTTATAATAACCGGCGTGAAAATTCAGGAGGCGATTAAACCGGTGGTCGGAATGGAAAGCTCGGCATTTGAAATTGAGGTTGGTGAAAGGGAGGAGCCGGTTGGGGGCGGTGGAAGTGGACGGAGAAGAGGAAGGTGAGCAGCCGGAGAGTACGAATTTTGCGGTGGCAGACGTTGTCGTCATGGAGGACGATGCCGGAAAGTGACGCCGGAGAGATTGAAGCCGGAGTATCCCTATGCTTGAAAATGCAACTTTTGAACCTCTGCGTGTAGGGTTTATGAGGTTTTTAAATAAATAACTCAGGACAATATATATATAATTTGGAAAGAAATTTATTTTGCGTGGTGAAAATCACAATTTTGGTCCACAAAGTTTGAAGATATACGACTGTAGTAGTACACAAAATTTCAATTGATAGCATTTCTAATCCTCAAAGTTTGATGAATATGAGACACCTAATGTGCTCCCTTAGTCGGAAATAAATTGGCATGTTTGATGTAATTTCCTTCCCAAATGAATAGTCATCATATTTGATATAATTTGAGACAGAGAAAGTCTTAAACTACAAATCGGTCTTTTAAATTGTAATGTATATCATTTTTGGTTAGTTTTCCAACACGTGAGTGATTGATTGATTTCACTAATAACTATAGTATCACTATCAACTTTTAAATTTTATTTTATGTCGTAAAATGATTGTATAATTTTAACTAAAAAGTGAAAATCAAAACTGAACGATTATTTCGAAAAAAAAAGAATATATTTCAATAAATGTCACATTTTTCATCATCTAATTTCACTATCTATTTTTTTATTATATATGACATTTTCCGGACTAAAATGCATCCACAATGTGACATTTTAGTTAAAATTAGATAGTGAAATATATAATAAACGAGATGGATTGGACGCGCTTTGTGCGTAAGAGAAATATAATAACATTTTAAAATTTAAATTTATATAATAAAACATTACGAATTACTTTGTTTACTGTTACATAGTATTCAAAAAAAGACCAACAATAAATTTTAATTTACAAATTTTACTACGTGCAAAAGTATACATATCAACTAAAATGGTCATTTCTGAATTTCAGCAGAAGTGACACATAGTGTTCTATCAAAAAGGAAAAACAACAAATAAGACATGAAAGATCAAAGATGAAAATAAAAATAAAATGAAAAAAACATAATTTAGGTAGTTACCTCAAGAAAATTGTGATGGAGAGAGAGATTAATGAGGGTTAGGGACATATGCTTTGAAGAAAAAAATTCAAGCAAAGAGAAAAAAATTTTGCAATTGGGAATTATATATTTGTGAATTCAATATGCAAACATTTTACTATTCTCTTAATTTATGCAACCTTTCTTTAAATTCTCATAAAAACAAGAACATTCAATTCAGAGAATAGAAAAAAAGTAAAAGACATTGAAAAGTTTGGAATAATTAGAATTATAAAAATCAGTTATTTGACAATCCTAATTCATCTAATAATAAACAATAAATATTTATTAATCTTAAAAATAAAAAATAAAAGAGAAAATTAATAATGGAAAGATATCAAAGATGAGAAATAAGGAAGGTAGACTTTAACAGGAAACCAAACTGGGTGTAACGGTTGTCACAAGATTAAACGATGCAATGAACAAGATAATAAAGTTGTGATAATAAAATTAAATTTAAATGTTGTGTGGTAATTAAAGTAGAGATAAATGAAGAAAGTGAAATGATTAAAAAAATATATATATATATTTTAAATGATGTGTGGTAATTAAAGTGAAGGACTACCAAACTTAAAATCAAGTTATTTTGCAATTATAATATAGGTAGAAAAATGTGACATTTTAATGGTACGTGGTTTTTTACATAAGAACCAACATTTACAATTACAAACTAACCGGAAATGTTCTTCTTATTGGCACTGTAGTCGATGTTAAGATTACGGTGAACTAAAAGTCTGGATTTAAGGGTATGTATCAATTTAGCAAGGCACTCACAAGGAAGGGAAAAAAAAAGGTATTTTGAGCAAACTTTTTTCATGTAATTTGATTTGAAATCTGGAGAATGGTTTTGTTAAACTATTATTGATGATGGTTTTGTTAAACTACAAAATATTTACTCCTGAAAAAAAAAAGTGGTCATCTACATATGATGATCCGAAAGAAACCCTTACCGTCATCATCACCTTTTGATATGTTTACTTCCGTTGTTGATATGGTAATAATTGCAAGAGTTGTTTCTGTAAGTAAATCAATCCTAACGCAGCGTAATAAACACAGACTAATTACATACTAAAATCACTTTGTAATCTATAAATAATATAAATAGTTCAGAATTGTGTACCTTTAAGAGCTAATTCAGGAATCACGATTAACACATAATGAAGTTTGATCACAAAGTTGTTCAAGTGTCCAGCCCCTAACAGTATCCACACGAACAATTTTTAGGACACAGACACAAAGCATGACGACTAGTTCTCTGGATTATAAACTAGGGTTTATGGAATCAGCAGATTAATTCCAAAACTTGTGTCTGTGACTTATTTGTATAAGACTACGGATCTTGGTAGTTACCATAAAGCACATATCTTATTTATTTAATAAGTCCTTGTGATTAATTTATCATATAAATTAATTCCTAATTTATCCCAATTAATTGTCCTATTGTGTGTGACCTTTTAAGTTCCTAAAACACGTTGGCAATAAATATAAATTCTATTATTTTTATTAATTGACTTTTGGACATAAAACCAACAGCTTATGCTGATTCAAAGGCAGAGACCATTGCGCCGCCTTCGGAAATTGGCCACGTCCACCGGCCTGCTGTTTAACGGATCAAACTGATCACTTCTCGTTGCAAAAAAAGTGGTTATTACCTTGCCAAAAATAGTGATGGAAGCCGAAAAAGTCATTCCGCATTTGCAAGCCCATGATTATTGTCTTTGCCCTAGTAGGACATACGATGTGTCTTGTGTAGCATTTTAATTTTTATGTTATGATTATTGGTTCTATATGAACAGTTGCTAATAACGGAAAAGGCATACATGAAATGGAAGATATTCAGAAAAAGGATGAAAATGACCACCGTGCACTGAACTCCCAGAAGAAGTTACCATGGTTTCCTGCTGTTCAGAAGGCAATGCTGAAAATAACAATCCCGGATGATACCTTACAACATTGTTATCCCCTGATGGCGGTGGTATTGTGATTTATGCTCGGCCATCAAGAATGTGATTCATAGTCATAGTGTGAACTTGTATAGAATCACCATATATTAGAGGATTGATTTTGAACTTGTATAGAATCACCATATATTAGAGGATTGATTTGAGATGAAGCTGGTTGTCGCATTCTAGGGATTGGCAACCGTGTATTCTGAGCAGAGATTCCCCATGAGAATGGAATCCCGGTTTCGTATTGGGATGCAAATGATTGTTGCAGAGGAGGTAAGATGTAATTGCCTAATCCGGAGAGTAGTCCATGATGAAGTTCTCCCTCATTTCCAATGGGGGTTGGATTCTGTTGCTGCATTGTTGCAAAATGATCCAAATGCATTGTATTCTGGTGTGATATCGCGAACGGAAGCATGGTCAAGAAAGTATTGCTGTTCACATAATGATCCTGGTAATAACTATCCGGCTGCAGAGGAATAGAACTCGGTGGCACTTGAATGGTCGATATTAACCGATCCAGTAGCATTGTATCCTGAAAGGTCTTTGCATATGTGGACATGGGCTGATTGGACACCAAGTTATTGTTGTCTGCAATGGGATTATGAGATGCATTACTGGACAGCAGAGAAATAGCTCTTCATGGCTCTCGAAATGGGGATGTTGAATGATCCACTAGCATCATATCCTGGAGAGATCTTGAGATGAATGAGTTGTGGCTATCTGGATTGTGATCCTGAGATGAATTCAATGGCCGCCCTGGAGGAATCATACTTGGTGGCACATGAATGGTAGATACTGAATGATCCAGCGGTTGATTAGAAATGTGGTCAGCATCATCTGCATTGTGACTCTGAGATGAATGATCATCTGGCTGAACTGTAGCAGATGTCGAAGGATGAATGTGATGATTAGGACTTTGATTCTCCTCACTTTCAGACTTCTGGTTGGGTGATGATGGTAATCCATTTCCGATTCCAACCCTATGTGGAGCATCTGGAAGTCCAAAATGGAAAAGGCAACATCTGCAAAGCCATGGCTGATGCGTCAGCCAGAGTCCCCTGCCTATCCCAAAAGGTTGTCGTATCAGGTGAGCTTGTAAATAGTGTTGTAAATTCTTTATTTGAACAGAGGCAGACTTTTTTTTTTTTTTTTTTGCTAATAGCTGAAATGATTCCCTCATCATCATTACAATGTAGAAGCAATAAGGGGACAAAAGTTTGTCTTACGTGACTGGCATATTAAAATTGTGTGTTAAATGTTCATTGACATTCAGAATTTATTTTAACGAAAAATAAAAAAAAAAACAACGAAGCAACAGAATGCTCTAGAAGCTATATAATGTGTAAACTTCAACTTTAACACTAAGACAAAGTTGCACCTTGTATATCATAGTCTCAACTGCGATTCCCTAAAGCTTGCTTCTTCTTATTAGATGTCATGTTCTTGGAACTTGGATAGTTAGGCAAACTATTTTGAATATTTGAGCTAGTTTGTTGTAAAAGTATCAAAGCAACCACTTAGATGCATCTTTGAAGTAGTATAATTTTTATTCAACGGGAAATGAAAAGGAAAAAAAGTACTCACTCCATTCACAAATAAATGCCGCTAGAGAGATTTCACAAAGTTTAAGGAGGTAATAATTATCTTGTTAAAATATTATAATATCCTCATTTATTTTTAATTCAATTGTAGTCCCAATAAAATTCAGTTCTAATACAATTTTACATTAAACATCACTATAATTTCCAATGTAAGGGTAATATTAGAAAAAATTGACAAATTATGCCTCGATTTGTGAGAACGACATCTATTTTGGAATATTTGGTTTTTCCTCCAATGACATCTATTTGTGAATAGAGGGAGTATAAATAAATATGTGAAATGTTGTCATCCATAAACTTTGTTCATCTGTGATCAAACTTGTACTCCTCTTTTACAACTAGGTGCGCCACTTGATGATCGGTTGAAAGGAAATGAAGTTAGTTCTCAGAGTTCGGCGCATAACTCCTTAGATGACCATGGCATTAAGGACACAGTTGGAGTTATATGTGTTGATTCTGAAGGAAACATCGCAGTTGGATCCTCAAGTGGTGGAATTGCTCTTAAGGTGATCGAAAAGACTAGATTGATTGTATCCTAAGAGGTTTTAGAGATCTTGGTAGATAAGTATCATGTCATGAACTTTAACTTTCCATTAATATTTATTTTGAGGATGCTAGAGGTTTAGGCAAAAGCTCTGACTATGTCGAGTTTCTTGGAGATTTATCTCCCCGAAATTGTAGATTTCTATTTCCGCTGGACTTCGTACCTACAAAGAGACATTTTAGAAACTGTTGGTCGTAATGTTTGTTTGCTTTTTGTCAATGGTACTCATGATGCGTCATGTATTTTGTCCACACTGGATTTGAGACTTCCTGAGTCATATACACTGAGCCTTTCAAAATCATGAAGACTGAAACAAGTATAGCCTGCATGTGTTTTTTGACAATTACTTGGAAAAGAATTTTAATTTGTCTGCCTTGCTTCTAGATTCTACTGTCTGTGGCAAATTTATGTTCATCTATGTTGATAAATTTCAAATCTTTCAAGCATCAAATTCAATATTCTCTTCTTAACTTCCGATATTTTACTTAAAGACTTTTCAAATTAACACAGCTTAAAACACAGCTTTTCTGTCCTTCCCATAATTCTTTTTTCATTAAGTCTCTTTGCCCTCTCCATTCCAGTTGGATGTGTAGAAAATTTGTCTCTGTAACTGTTAAAAGTTTTCGCACAAAAATAAGGGAGGTGTGAGGAGAGTAACCAGCATTGGCCATTAACATCAGTCCAATTTCATCTGCTTCATATTTCCATCTAAAATAAGAAAAATAAGAAATTAAAGAAAAGTGAACATTATAGCTTTTATAGAGAACCATAATCTAATTCAATGAACGAAATAGAAAATAGACATTATCTCCTGGAGTTGAAGGCATTGATAACTTTAATAAGATTACAAACACCTTGAATGGGTTTGTGTTCATAATAGCCTTTGAAAAGTTGCTTCAAAATTGCATCAAAGGTAACCTCAAATTGTAAACTCGCACCATCACAATCCAAAAAAATCAGAGAAACCCAAAAATTCTTCCTGCGGCGACACATCCACAGAAGCTACCGTCGACGGAACTTCCAAAGCCTGAATCAGAACGTTCATCAGAACCGGTGATTCTGCTGACAGTTTACTATACTGAATATGAGGATTAAGGTAAATTCTGAACAAATTCATCTGTTTTCCTGGGTTAATCCAATGTATAGAGTTCGATGAATATTATTTTTCTTTAAAATACTCATGTAGAGACTAGTCGCTGAGGATTCCGAACCCAATATGAATAAATCGGACGATGAAGGGAAAGCCAGGTAATAGAACTATTCTCTTCAACAATTGGTGTGTTTTTTTGTTTGGGTTATGTGGATTTGATGTATGTTCACGCGATTGACTATGTTTGTTCATCAATTTCATAGATTTGTTCATCTCCGAGATGATTTTTTTATGTAAATTAGTAGATCTGGAAACTATTCATCAGTTTGTAAGAAAAATTCATTGTTAAAATTCTCATATTCATTAAATTGTTTTGGTTTGTAGTATTCATTATTAGATCTGAGAATTATTCATCACTCTAGTATAATTATTCATTGTTAAAATAGGCAAATTCATTAAATTGTGGTTGGTTTTTGGTATTTCTCATATTGGTAATTTGTATCAGTTAATTTTCTTCATCAGTTTGGTAGTTGGTATTAATTAGATTGTATTGTTGATTTTATTTCCATTCGATATTCATCCGTAAAGGACTTTTATTCATTGATTCAGCAATGATTATTGATTTTCTGATTTCATAATCCGAAAGGAATAAATGGTATATCATCATCGAAAAAATGTGTATTCATAATCTATGTACAGTCATTCATTATTTCAGAATTAGTTATTCATTAAGTTTGTGATACGCCTGATACGTGTATGTCAAGAAACAAACTAAAAAATTCATCACATACAACAAGTTATTCATGGAGTTTGTTAACATATTGTAGCACGAGCGAAGAAAATCAATAGAATAAGAACCTGAAAGAAGCATTAGCGATGAACAATAATCAGCAGCCGATATATCTGAATCGGCAATAAACCAATCCAAAAATAAATGTAGACATAGAGATAGAGGGCTCTGGGAAAAAGAGGACCAAGGGTGACACTGATGTTATTATTCTGAAAGCCGATGAAAAAAGGTACGATATTTCAGTTGTACATTTTTTCTTTATTGGTATTCATCAAATACAGGTTATAAATCATGATTCATTTTTCATGATGTGGTTATTAATCTATAAACAACAAAATATTCATCAATACCCAGTCCATATGCATCATGTTATAAGTAAATTTTTTATGCACCAGTGTACAAAGTTTAGCAAAACAGAAAAGGGTCAACAGGTCACCACTAACTTCAGAAACGAACAAAGAAGCAGCATCACACGTTTCCAAGAAGTAACCAAATAGGGGAGAGAAAAAACAAAGGTAACATTTCAACTTGATGGGTTTAAGTTTATACAATATTCGTCTGTTTAAAACCATTTCAGACATCTATAAAACATATATTCATCCATTTTAGTTATTTGAACAGCAAAAATATGGGCTCCAAAGTAGTGAAAAGCTCAAGAAGGAATACAAGGACAACTAAAAATGAAGACAGGTAACAATTAAAAAAACATGATTATGTGAAAAATAGTTTAAGTTACTTAGACTAAGTATAATATTTTTTTGTTTCTATTTTATATTTAACATCAAATTTTATGACAGTGATTTCGAAGCGGAGGATGATGATGACAGGAAAAAACATAAAGTAAGCCGCGGGAGAAAGGAACAAGAAAGCAAGGAAAGCATGAAAGGTGTAAAAGGAAAGAAAACTCCAAAAATAACAGGGCAGAAAAGGAAAAGAAGAATGGGTGAAGGTGAAACGTTCAAAACGAGGGTTTCACCTCATGTTGTATGTGAGTTCGTCTCTAAACTGAATCCAGAACAACAAAAACATGTTAGGAAAATAGGTTTCGGACACATCCTGGATATTAAATGCAAAAGGTTTGATTGTGCAGATCTGTGCAAATATCTGCTCGAACACTACGAGTAAGTAATAAAATATCCACTCATATGCAGTTATTATTCGTGTTAAAAAGAATTTATACTCATCAATTTGACATCTATATTCATCATAAAACATAATGTAGTCATAATGAATTTTTTATTCCACTGACCATCAAACAGCCCCACTTATTTGTGACTCATACTGAAAGGGAAAAACAAGTTGTCAATAGGTGAAGCAAATGTGGAGTCCGTTTTCGGTCTTCAACGAGGGGAATATGAGGTGGAAGACTATTCAAAGATGTTGGTACTGACGAATACCTCATGCTAGTGGAAGAAATGAGGATAACATTTGGATTGGATCCAAAGAAGGGAGGTCTAACAACAACAAAAGTGATAAATCATTTTGTTGGTGGAAGAATGGTCATAAAAGGCAAACAGCCTGATCCGAAAAATATAACGGACAGTGTTTATAGTGATAAATTCAAAAGATAGTTTGTTATTGGAGTTTTCTCGAGTATTTTTTGGAGAAACAGGGGACAAGAGTGCCATACCCTGATGAATTCACTGATCGATGTAGGTAGAATTAAGAATCTTAATTGTTTGTGAATACATAATAACGGCACTGAAGCACTCGGTGAATGAATGCAGAAGCAATCCTGCTCATTTTACAGGTCCGTTATTGTTTTTACTAGTAAGGATATAAATTTGATATTTATTTTATTTGATGCATTTATCTGATAGATATTCATTAATAATATTAAGATGTTCATTATAAATGTTATTCTTATTCACCGGCATTGATGTTCTGAATAACCTTTGAGCTTACATACCTGGATCGTGTAGTACCAAATTCAAAATCTAGGAGAGCGCGAAGATTTCCAGTGGTTGTACATTGGTCAAAAGAGGATGTGAAAAAAAGAGCAGATGTAGAGAGGAGGGGACGGTTTCAAAAGTGGTATTATACATAAAAAGTCCGTAACACCAAGACAAAACCCTCAACAGCAAAGTCATTTCGAACCAGATCCTCAGCAACAGACGACCCAGAAGGTACATTTTCTAGTTAGGTAATATTTAATTGTATATATTTCATGAATATCAAATAGACTAACGATGAATGGATGTTTTATAGGAAATGAGTTTGGCAGAAAAATTTGAACATGTAATGATAAATGATATGGGTCCACTGCTAATCAAGCTTTGAGGGTTATTCGAGCAGGCTAAATCTGCAGGGCTTTGTAGCGAGAGTGTATTGAGCAAGTTATTCTTCAATTACACCGAAAAGATAAACAGTATGATTATTGCAACCCAAAAGTAAGCTGAAGGTGTTTATGAGGAATAACGACAGGAAGGAGATTTCAACACAGAAGTCAAATGTTGGATTGGTACAACTGCCCAGAAATGCTGAATTTTTGCAGAAAATTCGAAGGGTTCATTGATGGTGCATCAACATCATCAGATCCACAAGGGGGAGCCACACATGCCGTTCTTTCATCACAACCGGACTTTAGCCTTGGGTTGACACAGATGTTTGCATCCTTGAATAACAAAGGTAATATATTTATATTTTTTAATGTAAATGTGCTTATATTCATTATTAAACATTTGTATATTCATTATATTTCACATACATTTTCATCAATTCAGTTGTACCTACATGTTTATAATATACTACAAAATCATTAATAAGTATACATATGCATCATACTCCAAAAATTTCTGCATCTTCCCAATATGAAATGACCATTAACGAAGCTACATACGACCCTGTAGGGGACACTGTTGATGATGTTCAGAATCAATCAAATGAAGCTGAAAAAAATATAGGAATCGACAATGTAAATCTTGGTGACAACATACCTGATGATGACGTATTTTCAACATCAAAAAGAGCTGATCATGGATCAGGTGATAACCAAGAACAACAAAGTGTCAGGACAAAAAAGATCAAAGCGTATATTGAAGGGTATACACATAATCCATGTTTAACATTTTTTGTTATTCATCCAACACACATTGGATATGCATTCAACGAAACCCTAAATATATTGTATATTTTTTCAGGGTGCTCAGTGGCAAAAAAGATAACCTGAATAGGCAAGAAATTCAACAACATGATGTGTCGCCATTCTGGAAAATAAAAGGATTGAAGATGACTAACGTCATTGAAAAAGAGAGGATATTGTCGGATTATGTTTTTGGAATTCAAGACAACACAAAAGATACATGAGATTTCACAATCTCACTCGAGTTTTCTCTGTTTTTAACATAATTTATTTAATCATAAACTTTGTTTACTGCATTTTCTGTTAAACTGTTATGTAGTGAAACACTTTTTGAGATACCAGAAGTAGAAAAGTCAACGATCCAATACATATTCGTACAAAGATCGAGCTTTAAGACAATGGAACCTGATCAACTGGTGGATAATGAAGTAGTTGATGCTTGGGCAGCACACCTGAACACAGTAGTATCACATGAAAGAACCAAACATCCAGCAATATACTTTACAACCCTGATATCGGTAATAGAATCATTTGCACATACTAACTGTTCATCTTTTTAATGTACATATTCATTACTTCAGCATTGATATTCATTTTTTCGTATATAACCATTCATCTTGTTACAATATGGCACAGGCACAATATCCAAATGAAAAAGGTCCAGTTCCAATGGAGACGGGCCTTGTTAATGCCATATATAGGATAGGGTACGAACTTCGTTGCATGAACATTAGTGTCTATAAGCTCGCACGTGCAAGCCAGGTAATATACGACTATATCAACATGTTTGTATGTTTCTTTTGCTTTACTTAATCTAGAATATGAATAAACAAGTATCATGAGTTTTGCAGCTTTTTCTGCCAGTATTGCACTCTGCTCATTATTACTTGTATGTCTTCAATATGGTCAACAAACGGGTGGAAGTAATTGATAACGCCGATTCAATAGGCGCTAGCATACCGTTCAAGAACAAATATGGAGAGACATACATGTTTATGGTGAGATATTAAATGCTAACCAAATTGAATCTTCAGCGAACTATGTAATAATTGTGATTCTGTCTTCGATGAATAACTCTATTTTTTATGAATTATTGATATAGTTGATGAATACCTTATTGTAACTAATGTTTGGAACCTGAACAGATGGAAGCTTTTACCAGTTACTCACAGAAAATGGGTCAACTCAGCTGAACAATGTACAACAGTTCAAAGATCCAAAGGTGCATCCCCTTAAATGGAGCAACAATGGTAACCACATCGACTGTGCCATATTTATGATGTGCCACATGAAAACTTTCAGTATATTTTTGAAAGAGTTTGAGATTGGGATTCCAGTATATGGGACAACAAAGGTAAATATAATTACTTTAAAATCATCAAGTTCTTCACCAAACATACAACTCTTTTACTTGATCAATAACTACCTTTTGTTTGCATGTTTAGAGGCAACATGATAACCACCAAACAAAACTTGATCAGCTGCGGATAAAATATCTGGGAGAGGTGTTAACTTCAAAAGTCAACACAAAGTTATTGATGATAACCGAGGTAATGAAGAAGTTATACACTACAATGAAGGACTAGATGTTGATCATAATCATATTGTACACCGTCTTTACGGTCATCAAACATATATATATATATATATTTGCAATGTACATTTTGATTATTGGAGTATGTTTTAAGAATATTCTATTATTATTATGATAATGGATATTTGTTACTCTTTTTTACCACTCATTATTGAATAATATATTCATCAATGTCGCTTGGATATTCATGAATACAATACAAATAATACATTTTACCACCTAAAAATGGTAACTCAAAATATGAAAAACGAAATTACAAAATTCTATTTGTACCATATTAAGGGTTAAAATGAATGAAAATACACCAATTTGGGTTTGTGAAGCATGTTTCGATGGATATGAAGTAAAAAAAAAATTGTATACTATTCATCATAACACCCATTATTCATTAGTATATAATCTTTTGTTCATCACAATTGAGTTGATATTCATTATGTACACCTAGTTGTTCAACCAAATTCATCAAAAGCTGAAATGTAATGATATTCATCATAAATGTAAGAATATTCATTGTTCACAACCATATGTTCAACTCTAATTCATCATAAATGTAAGGATAACAACATAAATCATGATTAAATAATTTCATAATTCATTAATAACTGAAACAATACATCATAACACAGTTATTTCGGCTATAATAATACATCAAGTGGGAAATAGTTGTTCATTTTATCAGATCAAAAGATATCTCATAATATTTACATTCTATAGAATATGTACTGACAAAAAAGATGAATAAAGACAACCACAATCTCATGATGAATAATGATTTCAAAATGATGATTAATTATAGCGAGATGATGAATAAAAACAACCACCACTCAGTATGATGAATAAAGATATACTCAGACTGGAATTGATGTGTTATAAGAGAACTTCACAATATCATAATACAATTATTTTATTTTTATATTACGTTATGCATCATTATAATATTAATGATCATTGAAAAACAAAAAAAAACACGTTAATGGAATACATAAAAGAGTATTTCACCATAATTCATTAATAATAATTTGATTATTCATTATAAAAATAAGCACAAAACATTAAAATAAAAAACCTAGGTGCATTCTGCTATATATTACTACTTTGACCGATACCCTGATCAAAACCACTAAACTTTAATGGATGTGCATAACGACCAATCAATCCAGGGTTTGCACTGCTCATCATCTTGTATATGGTCTTCCTCGTGCTCAAAGCTGCCCATTTATCGTGTTTAACTCTAACTTGTCTTGATCTCTTCTCGATAGCACTCTTTAACCTTACATTCCGCTCACCCAGTGGCCTCAAGATCTCAGGATCTTTAATATTCATAGTAGAACTTGTATTAGCATTCAAACCATCATTTCCATCCAGAATCTCTCCTATTTCTTGATTCAAAGGTCCAACCTCCTTACCAACCATTTCAGTCAATGACTTCATGTTATCAGTGATAAGTTTTTTGGCACTATCACATGATTCACTAGCTGATAAAAGTTTGATACGAGTGTTGATCATATCAGTCCTCCATAAAAAGGAACCACTCATATCAAACTTAGAACCATATGCATTGTCCAAAGAATCACCGATACACTGTAGATTAGCATTCCTTCTGATCTTGGTAAAATATAAAATTCCGAAACTTGATCAACGTTACGAAACATGAAAACTCTGAGACAATCTGTACACAAGAATCTCGCATCTGAAAACATGTTGCAGGTGCATTTAATCTCGTGAGAACGAGCATTAAACACAACTTGATGAACCAAGACATCAACAAGCATCCGCTTCACACGATGTAACTCTAGATCAGGGTCAATAGTAAAAGTCTCAACAAACCAGTGTTTACATTGAACAGCGGTATCAAATTGCTTTTCTAAAACAATATATGCCTCAATTGTGTATAGTTCTCTTGCATGCCGACACATGTTAATACTCGGAAAAGGCATATTAATACAACCATTGTTGCAACGGTGGTCTTCATCATTCTCTTTCTGCCTCCAACCATCAATTACTTTTTTGAACCTTTCATAAAAAGTGCATAACCGAGAAGCCTTAGTAAGAGATTGTGAAATTGACCTGTTGGTTGATTCACTCCTCTGAGATGAAAATGCACCACCTGAAAAAAATCATTTGCTAAATACCGGACACCACTTCTCTCCGGTATCATACTTGTCTTTCAACCATTTATCATTGTGACAATTGTAAGTATCGTCCATCCTAGTTGTAGAAAAAATAGAACAACGCAAAATCAGAAAATTAATTCATCAACAAATGTTGAGATATTCATCAACTTTAGGAAATTGTGCATAAAAAAATTGTAATACGTAATCAGAAACTTTATTAATCTAAATGGGTTCCCATAATCAACAGATATGCAGAAATATTCATTAGACAACAAACAGTACATAAAGTAACATTGAATAAATGATACTTACAGATGCCAATAATACTCAAATTCGATAACTGTATCGGTGTGTGTCAAAACGATCCGGAATAAATCCTGAAAACCAACATTGTTTCAAAGGTTTCCAATGCGCTTCTTCGAATTTTCGTCGATATGCCAAGTGCTTAGACGATGTCGTGCCTTTTTGAATACTGAAGGGATTGCAGCACCCATGGCAACATACTGATCAGTCATTATGGTTGTCGGTTCTTTACCACCCATAGACTTTAAGAATTCATCAAAACATCATTTAAATGATGGTGTATCCTCATGCAACAAAAAACCAACAGCAAACATTAGGTTTTGTGTATGGCTATTCATTCCAGTAAATGATGCACATACAAGTTTGTATCTTGTTGTCCTGTGAGTGATATCATGAACAACCAAATCACGAAAGACATCATAACCTCTTTTCATGCGTGCATCCCTCCAGAAAACACAAGAAAGCCTACATTCTTTATCATGACTATAGTTATAATAAAAACCATCTTCACTCCCTTTCCTTTCCTTCAACATATCCAACAACTTGTTCGCATCACGATCTTCTCATTTAGAATGTTCATGGGCTGCAACCTTATTTCTGGCATTTGTTATGATGTAGCCTAGGTTAGGAACACCTTGTGCTTTTTCCTTAAGAACTCCGAAACCATTAGTAAGGCCAATACGACTATCCTTTAATTTGGACAAAAGCGTAACATCATTCGTTGAAACTTCTCTTTAAGAATGAGTCAAATGCCTCTGTCTTAAAGGAACAAGTCATGACAATAATCAGTCACATGATTCACCACCTTCCATATCCCCTCATCATCCTTCCTCACCACAACCATCGCCTTACAACCAACACGCGTATCCGTCTTGGTATAGCAAAGACCTTTTGAAGTTTTCACCTTTTGTTTGCTACATGTAAACTGTTTCCAATACACAACACCAGATTTGACCCTTTTCCTGTCTTTGAACATTTTAATTGAAAACCGGATGTGCTTTGCATAAGCATTATAAGTACGAAATGCTTCTTGTTCAGAGTTAAAACATCGTCTAATTAGCGCATCATCCGTTGAAGATTAAAAAAGTTATTCATCGATGAGTTATTGTTATTCAATAAATTACTTAAGATACACATCAGTCAATCGACAAATTATAATAACACTGGTCAAAACACAAAATTGAGGCTATGTTCATCAGTAACCATACGTTATGCATTACCTTAAGCATATATATACATCAGTAACACTAATACACATTGTATTTCACAAATTTAAATAATATCATAAATCATTGATTGTAAGACCGTACGTTATTCATTGTTTAAAGGTACACTACTCATTCATCATAAAACATTCACAAACAATCTCCTCCGCATAAATATCCATAGGGATATTCATCATACATGGTTCATTGTTCATTAACAACGAAGGCAACATTCATTTAAAAAACAATAACATTCGAACAAAATGCTGATAGTACCTCCTGTAGAATCAAGATTTTGATCATCGTATACAACCAACGATCCATCGTCACCAACAATTGATGAAGAAACATGATAACATCACCGATTACTTCTATTTCATCTGCATTCATATTACCATCCAAAGCAGCAACTTCAACTGCAAAATCAGGAACTTCTTCCTCATGTATCGAATCATCGTCGCATGATTCCGTTCTGATGTAAAAATCTTCACCCTCCATCGTTAGAGACTTTTGTTATTGAAAACTATTTTCGATGAATTTAAAATAGATGACTTTGATTTGGGTACAATTATTGAATGAATGAATGATCTTCATGATAATGAGAAAACAAAATAACCGTTCAAAATTTAAAACGGAGTGGAGATCACGTTTTTGTGATCAAGTAATTAATCCGATAATATTGAAGTTTAAATGCGCGAGTGGATACAATAAAATAGGACGAAAATCTCCACTTTTTTTTTGTCAAAATTGAAACACACGTACCTCCTAGGAGCACCATGCTAGGAGCTCCTAAGAGCTTGTTATTATTTGCCATTATCAGTAGCTTTAGTTTGATTAATTTATAATTTATTATTATATAGGGATTACACAACGACAATGTTCGTATTTGAATAAGTCGAAACAATAATTTATTTTACATCTATTTTAAGCTTTGAGGAAATGCATCTTATCTCCTTCGACAGTTTGGCAGCATGAAGGAATTAATGGGTGTTTTTCTTTTTGATTTTGGGATTCTCTTTGTTCGATCATGATAATGCCAATGGTACTACTACGTTATTTTTTTCAACTGTATTATATTTATATAAAATCCAATACTCATGTCAAACGCACTCTGTTCATCATCATTACCGATTCCAGCTAGCATTACTCTCCGTTTGTACGGCTTTGTTGCTTAAGGGGTGGTTTGTTTCAGCTTTTTTTTCTTGTCATTTAGTTTGGGTCTCTTTCCCAATTAGTAGTATTTCCATTCTGTTTAATTTTCTAGTGTCAGTTGTAATATTCATTTATTTGGTAAGGAAGGGGTAAAAAAAAATTCATATTTGACCGGTGAAATTTTTTTCTATTCATTTCGTTTCTCTTTTTTTTTTTTTTTGGGTTTATTAGATTTTTGTTGGGTTTTAAACTTTGACTACGCCATCAAGAAAAGGAAACAAAAAATAAGAGGCCTGAAATGGATGTGATGCAAATTATTGGCCGATCGAAATCGTTTTGTTTGTGTTTGAACTTAATCTCTCATTTATCGTCCTCATGCAACAATGAAACTAAATTTATTTGGTGAGTAATTTGAAGGGATGTTTTTGATTAGTAATATTTCAACTTGCATCGTGTTTTTTTTTTTTTTAAACTCCCTCTAACTTTTATGTTTGCTAAAAAATATGAACCCGATGTGAACTTGTAGTATAAAAAAATATGGAATCAAATCTATACTGAAAAAACAGCACACGTTGGGTGATATTTTCCCTCCTCTGCTATACAGCCACTGTTTCAACTAAAATCTATACTAAGCAATAGGCGCGTGTTTTTCAAAAAATTTTCATTTTAACTTTTTTTTTTGGAAAGTCGTTTTCTCAGTACATAAGTTTTGAATTGTGGATTGATATACAATAATTTTTTGGGTGGGAGGATTGGGTGAGGTTGTTAGGAATTAGGAACGGTATGGTTATTATCAGGGTTCAATTTTCACTGGAGCAATCCATTTAAAAAAAATGATTGTTTTGATTATGTATATATTACTTATACAACAATGTAAAACTTACTAATTAAGAGAAAGCTATAAGATTATTAAGAAAGCAAAAATCACGTAACACGGAAAAAGAAAAAAAAAAACAAAAACTATTATAACGAACAAAAATTTTATTCACTAAAGATCGAATAACCAAGAATTCATGAAAAATAAATCAAAACATATAAATCTCTAAAATTGAACCCCAACAAAGTAACAACTAGGTGTTGTCTTCACTCAGATGGTGTTTTACACCTCCCGAATACCGCACAAATACAAGCTAAGAACATAAGGACCACCGCCGCACCAATTGAACACCCGATGATTAGACCGGGCGAGTCCCATGGCAGCATCTTCGTCGTCCTCTTCTTCTTCTTCGAACCCCTAAACCCTAAGTTTGCTTCTTGATTATTTAGAAGAGGAATTATAAATTAACCTAGTGCGATTACTTGCACTATATATAAGACGGCCAAAAGTCTTATTTAAGGCAATCATCCAAACTTTCCATCTAAATTTGAGGCGAGGAATTAGTGTATTTCATCAATTTTCACACTTACTCTCGTATATGAGCAATGATATGTATTTGCTATTTCTCAAAAAAAAAATATATATATATATATATATTATTAAAGTTGGCCACTTTTAAACCATGTTGTGAAGTCACATTAGCCATCTTACATGCCATTTTGTCCTTTTTTTCGGCTTTTTTGTTTCAACAAATCATTTGATAATGTAAAGTAAAACTATACAAATTATTTGACATTTACTAATGTACTAATTAGTAATTAATTTAATGCATGGAATTCATTCCTAAAAAAAACAACATAGTGAACGTAATCAGTCTTCTCCTCCAAAATTTGATTCCACATCAAACCCTTTAATGATTCACAGAATAGAAGAACTAACACCATACCGGAACGTAATTTGTCCCAAGGTCAATAACAACCGCACCGGGCTTTATCCAGCTGCTGTTCACCACAGTTCGCTTTCCAACAGCGTGAATTATAATATCTGCTTCTCGAGTGAATTCCTCAGGATTCATAGTTCCTGAATGGACCACTGTCACAGTTGCATGTTTCCTCTACCACACAAAGAGTAAAAAGAAATAAAGAATCAATCTCTCCGCAACGATGATTATGGCAAAGTATTGAGATTCGTAGGCTGAAACTTTAAGAAGGGAAGAAACCTTACTTGTAGCAATTGAGCCACTTGTGTTCCTTTACTCATGTCAATAACAACAGCTCTCTTTCCTTCGATTGCAACACCGTTTCTATGCAACAACTCCAAGCATCCTTTAGGACAGCATGGAACAAACAGCGGTTCTCTGCCCCGCATAGCAAGACAGCCAATATTAAATGGATGGATTCCTTCCACACTCTAAAACTTTGCTCTCATTCATGTGCTGGTTCAATGAAATAAACAATAGTTACTGGAATGAACAAACTTCTACAACGCAACTGTTTGGTTCTACAGTTTATTACAACAGAGTCTTCATTTCTATTATCATTATTTTGTTTTATTTAACTAAGAAAATGACATAAATGGCTGAAATATACAATCGCGATAACAAAGAAAATAGTGCCCTTAATATGACTAATTGGAAGCCAGCCAAAAAACCATACAGCCATGATCAAATGACCATGATTAAAGATATTAAGATATGCTGAAACAAAAAGGAGTTCAGCTTGATGGAAGAAGAGTATACATATGATCTCTCAAAATTGTAACAGAGATAACACATTTGCAATTATAGATTGTATCGTTAGATGAAAACGGACGAGACTAAAACCACAGACAAACAACTCAAATGGATAAACTGAGGACGAAGCATTTCTAAACCTTGAAAAACCGGCACTTTCTCAAACTCATAATTGCAGTATTCCAGCAGACTAACAATACTAGAATCAAATACGGATGATAATTATGCTGAAAAGAGAATCGCAATTGATAAACCTACAGAAGGTAAGGGCAGCTGAACAAGGATGCTGTCGTGGATGGCAGGATCATCATCGAAGCTCCTTATTTGCTTAAGGACTTGTTCTTCTGAAGAATCTCCTGGAAAGTGTGCTTCGTAGGAAATCATTCCTACAGGGCACCTACAAGAATGCTACTTGTCGAGAACATATTCTGCTGAAACGAACCCCTTCCCATTCCCTACTAAGATAAATGCTAGCCCCGGCACAGCCCCGGTTTTCGTCTTCATCCTAGATACTTCAGCAGCTACTTCAAGTGTGATATCATCCGCAATCGAATTGCCATTAATTACTCTCACAGAAGCTTCACTAGCCTTGGCAGCAGCTGGGCAACAAAAATGATCCTAGAATCCCATAATCCAGTAATTAGTAAATACATTAAAATTTCCTAGGGATTAGAACACAAGTAACTTCCTTTCGTCTTACACGATCAATAATTGGTTCATCATATTTAACACTTATGAAATCGATTCATTGAACGAAACCATCAAAATCATCAGAGCAACAGACTGTTATAATCAAGTATAAGGCTTTATACTTCACCGACTCCCCAAAAAATTGAACCCTTTTGATGCACATAATTAAACCAAAAAAAAAAATCCAATGTTTTATCATTGAATAAAACGAAAAACACATAATTTCATGCACAGTTGGACAAACCAGTTGAGAAGGAAGAAGTCCTCCAGCAGAATGCGGGATTGTTATGAGACCCAAATTCAAAGTGAAGCCCGCGATCCACATGGAAAGATCCGGGTTTGAAATTATGGGTGGTGGACAAGGCGATTCCAGCCATTGTTAAGAGCGATTTTGACAGATTGTGTTTTGTGGTTGATAGCGCGGAAATGGTGTGATTTTGAGTTTGAATTGGTGGAACTAGAAGGTTATAGTAATTGTCACTTCGTTGCATGGAAAGCTTTTAGATCACTTGCGGAAGTAGTATTATATTCTCTTCTTTTTCATGGCAGGTTTATCCACAGTCGTAAACTATGAAAATGCCATTATAATCCATGTGAAATGTATTAATTCTTCTTCAATGTTTAAGTCTTGACTTTACCATAAATTAATATCAATTGTGTGTTAAGCATTAATCAGTATTCATTAACAATCTGATAATAGTAATAATGATCCAGACCTTCCAAGTTGCGATCGTGGGTATCCCGGACTTGAAAAAGGTTGATTTACGTTCGATTGTCGAGAAAATGAGGCAAAAGGTAAATGCAGCATCAAAACTAATCGAATGGTCTTCAGATGTCATCCTAATGGTTATAAAAAGTACCATCGTTACTGCCGTATCACGAGCATCTCGACATTTTCACTGTTATAATTAGTTCTGAAACTGATGTAACATTTGCCAAAAATATGTATCTGGGAATTCTCCATCAAAATTTACGGGCAGCAAAGTCTATCATATCACCTGCGGGCTTAAGTCTCCTTAAGTCCGCCTACTGTTGCGGTATATTCTGTACAACAGGGGTAGATGGATAACCACGAGTCATCAAGGCTATACAATTCTTCATGCTTTCATCGTCTTCTATTAAAAGGTCCCCTCTTGGTTTTTTGGGTTCCCTCCTCTGGGGCAAATAATACAACCCCATTTCAGTCTTTAGCTGCAATACATCCATCAATAAGAGTTACGCCGCCAATATTCCTTCACCAACTTGATTATCGTCAGAGTCGGATAGCTGCGTCTTGGACTTGTTCATGACCCTGCTAAATCCGTAACCAAGAGAACTTCCACTAGCTTCACATAGCTGCAAAACAGACAAGGTTTCAGATAGTAAACCTTTGTCAAGTAGAGGCCGTAATAGTATTGCATAAAGAAAAAGAAATATGCCCAAATTTGCGTACCTCGGTGAGCTCAGAGAGATGGCGTGACCTAAACTCATTAATCGTTGCTGCAATCTCTGACGTAGGCAGTTTAGCCTGAAAGAAGAAAACCACAGTAATTACTAGAACAAAGCACCCCTATGCAATGTGAAAACATTCCAAATTTCACCATGCCTAAATGCCTATTACAAATGCTTCCAACTTCCCAGTTAATTTTATTCAGGACCAAGACCTTAATACTATTTGTCCATTTTACCGAACAAAGGGCACTTATATTACAGGACAAAGGGAGTATTATTTACTTCCATAAAAACTGAGGCGCCTACAGCTCAGTAACTGGGTAACCCCAACAGACTAGACAAGTGAACAGTACAGAAATAGTATGCTAACGATTCTCTTTTAGTTGAAAGAAATTTGGACACCCATTTATGATACAACTACAAATTAAATGGCAAGGACATGATTATTAGACAAATTCAAATGCATACAAGAGAAAACTATCAATCATAATATCATCTCTCTAAGACGAAGTCCCACTACATGGTCAAAGGAAAACATTGAAATTGACCCAGAAAGAGACTATAACTATCAACTGCCACCGCTTAATTTCGACAGAAAATCAAAATTGACTAGATGCGGCCTAAAGATTAATTGAGACAATTACTACTTTCAGCATTGGTAAACTTAAAAGCTGAGTTGATGAAAAAGATTGGACTTACTTGTGCAAGGACAGCTGCAGCCAACTGCAGACTTGGTTCCAAAGTTTCAGGAACAACCTGCAAAACTTATCAATTTAGAACTGAAATGCAAAATAAAATTCTCCGATTAATAATCATGGTATGCTATTTAAATCCATTATTATGCCCATCTGTCTAAGAAGGGGAGTTCAAGCAAGGAGTACGGGCAGTTGCTATGTGACAGGAGACATGGGTTTTTATTTTTATTTTTTAAGTCAAGGAAATAGCCTCGGAGAAACAAGGAAAGGCTTCGATGAAGGCCTTAACAGCCCAACTCTTCACTCGATGCCACATATGCAGCCCGGTTTTTTATTATCGTGTGTCTAAAAGGGAATACTATTAGATATCATGATGACAGTCCACAATGAATATATCCAAGAATATCAGCTATCATGACTAAGTCCAGAATGAATATATCCAAGTTTATCAGCCTTCATGACTATTCAGTCCATAATGAATGTACACACGAGTATCAACACGCAATAGGATTGATACAATAGAGAGAGATGGAAAACCAAGGTAGGCAAGAGAAAGATACCGCTGTTGCCCCAGCCTTTTCCAAATTGAGCCCATGATCGACATCATGTGCTCGGACAAATGTCTTCACATTAGGAAAATACTTGCTCAGAGCCCAAACAGTTCTATAATTTGCACCAGGAGTATCCAAAGTAATGGCAGCAGCACAGGCTCTTTCGGCACCAACTTTGTGGAGAACCTAAAATTCATAAAATTACATAGCTCATGATTCAAGCTGCAATAAAGCAAGAATGCACTTCCAGCAGGCATTTCACATACCTCCCGACTACCAGCATCACCAAAGTACACAGGAAGGTCAAGTTGACGTCCAAATGTCACTCGATCACTGCAATTACCAACAGTCAAATAAATCACTTGGGTGATACAAAAGGTTTTGCTCATCAGATAAGGGCAAATATAACCTTATTGCTTAGAGTATCAAGTCTTATTCTTGTACTCCCTCTCGTCCTAGTTATAAGACACAAGTTTGAACCACTGTAGCGTTAATTCGTACCATATAATTAGTGCCGGAGGGAGCATAAAGAAAAAGCAATAGAAACTTTAAACACGAAAAGTCTAAGGCACAGCATTTCATTTCATGGCACAAAGAAACATAGTGAATAAATTCAGAGTTGCTTTGCATCAAACAATGAAATGTTCAATCATCAACCACCCAAAACGCCAAGGGACCTTCAGCCCCTTTAAAGTAGAGAAAGATACAAATGTAGTCTAAATTGTCATGCTCAATATGCCATTTCTATTCCCTTATGTGCTTAAAAATAACTTCCCCCACCTAGGCTGCCCTTCTATTCTCTACCTTTTTGAAGGTGTAAAGGATATTCCAACCTTGCAGTTAACAACCCGCTAAATCTCCAGACTACAAAAAAGCTATGGTCATGGACGTAACAAACTTTCTGCATCCCCTGGATTATTGGTTTTTGAGGATGATTTCCTTGCCTTATCTAGTGTAAATATCAGCATGCCAAAGGGCTAAAAAGAAACTGGATGTCGTAACTCGTGAGGTTCTAGTTTACATCACACAAACTCATATCCAGCAATCAAATTACTCTTACCCACACCATATAATTTAAATTCTAAAAACAAGAAGTAAAAATAACATGTAATGTTGTAGATACAACATAATACATAGGGGAGAGAGAAGTAACTTTACCTCCTCACATCCAGAGCAACAAATGGAATTAGGCGTTCTGAGAGAAGTTGGGCAATAATCTGTTTGGAGGGAGTGAAAAAATCATCATTTAAAGAGTACTAACTGCAGCAGCTTGTATAACTTGCTACTATTCTATGGCACCCATGACAGAAATGGTCTTAAATTGGACAATGAAACAAGATAAGGGTAAGCATAAACCTGTCCAACACGTCCAAATCCACATATGATTATATGATCTTGCAGATCATCAGTCTGTAAAGTTCCAAACGGGAAACCTCTTCAGTTCACAGATGCAAGTCAGTAATGTTATTTAATGTGATAATTAAAGTACAGTCAAAAGCAGATCAAAACTTAGCTCAGCGAACTAAGCATCAGAAAGTTACAAATGTCAGCTGATTAAGATTCAAAATAGGATCAAACACCCAAAAGAAGGAAAAAAACAAATGCTCAATTACTGATTATCTGTGCATCATTGAAGCCTAGCCAAAAAGAAAAGGTACCCCATAAACCTTCAGAATATAAATTCTCAATGTCTGAACAGGAAACCAAATCTACAGATGCTAAATCACACCCCACAGTAAAATGATGTACAGCATCAACAGAACATGAAGTTATTCACCTCACTCTCCACGGGCAATAAGCTCCGCACATCATGAAGTTCAAACCGAGAGGCTATTAACTGGCCACCAGCAGCAAGCCAAGGTGTAAGGGCCATGGAAATACCCACCACAAGAAACATCAAAGAGGAAAGCTGAGAAGACATTATTCCCTGAAAAGTTAAAAAGAAAAACAACAGTTAGTTCCTAGTGCATGGACTGAAAATCTTTCTTTTCTAAGAATTTGACTAAAATATCTGGCATCAAGGAAAGAAGGGCAACAGATTAGCTTTGACATTTGAGTGAGGACAATTTCCAATAGGCCACTAATGAGCTCAAGAAGGCTAAAAAGGGGTGAAAGAGTTAAATATGTAGTTAACTGCAAATGAGAGATTTTCTAATCAAAAAGGATCTCTCGCAGGAGAGGAGATCAACACAATAGAGACTTTATTTGGAATACAATCATCTTGTGTTACAAAGACAACAATTATAAAAAACATATCGACTCCCCAAAGAGTGATATGGAGAGTAAGTATATTTAGGATGAGCGATTGATAAAAACCTAACGTTCCTCACCATACACACACATCACCAGCCACAAGACCGTCATCCACTTGATATCCCAGACATGTACCGAATTGCTCAATAGGAGGTGTGAAAGATATTTTGCAATGAAATGCTAGGGAAAAAAATTCATTACCTAACAGAATGGTCCTAATAAATATCATAGGAACCACACAGTTCGATTTCAGAGAGGGAACCGAGTCTGTATATATAACGGCAAAGATATCATCCACACTGGGAAAGAAAAAATTTCAGGTCACCTGATTAACAGCTTCACCAAATGCAACAAAAGCAAACTCTCCTCCTGGAGCAAGCAGAAGCCCAACTCTTATAGCGGAAATAATTGAAACCCCAAACAGTTTACCAACTAAAGTGACTAATATGGTCTTTCCAGCAATCAAAAGTCCCAATGTCCCCGCTATAACAGGAAAGTTTGAAACAAGAAGTTTAGGATCAATAGACATTCCAACCTGCAAATTGAAATATTATACCATTAGCTCTAAGCAATAATAGCTAATATGTAAACTCATACTACTCTAATAACATAAGCAGAACTATCCGATGCTCCCCAAACACAGAAATGTCCATTTTTAATTTGCAGTTGTAACAGAAGTGAGAGCTGAGAAAGAAAGAGATGTCTTGAAAGATAAATACAGCACAAAATACAAATCTATAACTATTTATTATTTCATTGTGGTTGATATCAAATAGGACATGTGAGGACATACCGTCATGAAGAAAAGGCCCAATAGAAGGCCACGATATGGAGCAATATCTGATTCAACCTGCAGAGAAAACTCAGTTTCGGCAAGAAGTAAACCAGCCAAAAAGGCTCCCAAAGCCATGGACAAACCAGCCTGTTTCAGCACATCCAGCAGCAACAGCATTAATCAATTAGCAAAGACCTTGAAGGAAAACTAACGTACTATGAGACAGTACACGAGAATGGCATAAAATAAGAATGTACGTACTCTAGCAGTAAGGAGACTAGTCCCCAAAATAACAAGCAGAGTATTTGCAGAAAATATTTCTGCATTCTGGTTCTCAGCAATTTGCTTGTAAATAGGACGGAGCAACTGCATTAATAAAAAGATGCAAACACAAGATTGTTATGTTTAGCCAACCAAATAAAAATTCCTCTTACATGTAAATACCACCCATTTTGTACATTATCTTCAATCTGGATTGCAAGATAAATGGCCAAAAGCATCCCAAGCATGAACTCTTCAACGTCTGCAGATTCCATTAACTTTCTGCAGCTAAAAGCATGCAAGAACTTACCAGGCGGCCCCCAGCAATAATCGCAGCAATAGCAACTACAGCTTTCACAGCAGCCAATCCAAGGGCTTCAGCAATCGCTTGAAAACCAATCTGAAAAGACAAGATATGGTTCACCCCGAGTTCATTAGAGCTGACAAAGAAGCTTTGGGACACGCGTAACGTAATTAAATATGGTGAACTTAAACTCTATTTGATAACTTCATTCATGACTCAAAGATTGATTAAGTACTCAAAAACTAAGCCAGAAACAAGCCTATCAGTAATGATTTGCTCGAACCCCCCACCTTTCTCTTATCTCTTTGTCACTGTCTCGCATTTACACATGATGTTCATTTTAAGTCAAGATTACAAGTTTCAAAAGTCATCATCATGTGTAGAATATTTCCTAAACAAATGATAATGAAAATGTGTTTTACTTTAAAACTTTATAAAGCATTTAGAATATCAAATATTGTTATTTTCTTAATTACAAAAAAATTAAAAAAAGAATTTAACACTCTTCCCTCCATCCCAAAAGAAGAGTCTAAACAAATGCAGAGTCCTATCCATTGATATTTTTGCAAAATATGATTTCTATGTTAGATCTAGAAAAATGTAAGTCAATTCAGACCAGAGATTTCAGACTAATTTCAGTTTCAAATGGTAGCTTTCATCAACCAGTAAATCTTTACGGGCTTCATATCTCAGATTTCAATTTTATCAAATGAAGCCCAAGTCCTCTTACAACTAGGAAATCAATTTTAGCGAGCAACATCAAGACAGCTGCCATAGAAAACAACATGTGAGAGAAAACCTGCGGCAGCTCACGCATCCAGAGAGATAGAAAATGAAAATAGAGAGTATGAAGTAATGACTTCCATTAGTTATTAATAGAAAAGGCTGTGGAAAGTCTTTTTACCCCTCCTTTAGACGAATTTGGTGAAATAAGAGGTATAAGAATAAGCAAAACCACCACAGCCAAATCCTGCAAGAAAATAACAGTATGTGAGTAAAATCTAGGCAGGACACATGAATTAGAATCACAATCAAAAGTCCAAGACAATGAGGCAACATTAAAAGAAAAGAGAGAGAACTTCCAAAATGACCCTGATCTATATATTTGCAACACTTCCATCGATCAAAATGTCTATACCTGAAAAAGTAAAACAGAGAATGTTGCTCGTCCATGGCGTGAAGTGCTTTCACCTCGTTCTTGTAGTACCTGCAGGCAATCCCCGGGAAATTATTTTAATTTAACAAAGGAAACAATTAATAGACTATCATATCAAGAATCATCCTCAACACAGCCAAAAAGCAGGTACATATAGATGAAGACAGTTGGAAACTGCATAAATTCATCCTGTCCAGAATCACAGCCTAAGCTCCCGCAAAAAAGCCTATTTCAGATCTTCAATGATAAGTTCAGTCACAGCACAAAGATTTAGAATTGACACATCATAGAAACGTGCAGCTAGAATTGCAGTTAGTTAAACAGGAAACCCAACAACAACGCCCATATACCAGGGTAATCAATGCTCTTATTCCAAAAATACATCCCAAAATATAATTTATAAACTGCAAAAGGAGGAGAAGTTATGCGAAAGACACTCCCAACAAGAGCCTGCAAATGAATACCAACATAATTCAGATATGTGGAAACATCATTTTGGCCACATATGTCTCTCTCCCATCAATCGATACTAGTTGAAGTAATGAAAGCAGTAAAAATTTGGAAATTTCTCCGGAGAACAAAACATGAAAGGAGTGCGATCAAGTTTACCTGAAGGACAACGGCCGTAGACGAAAGTGCCAGACCATTCCCTATGACAATTGCAGCAGGACCAGCCAGACCAACCCCATAATGAGCAAGCAAACCAACCACTGTAGCAGTCAGCAAGACCTGCATTTTTCAGAAAACAGAAGCTATAGATTTAAGTAGTTCATAGATCACCACACCAAAGAATTTGCCAGATGATTACAAAGATTTCCAATTACCTGAGCAGAGCCCAAGCCGAAAACATATTTCTTCATGGAACTTAAACGTTCAACAGAAAGCTGCCAAAAAAGCAGGGCGGAGGTTTATCTATCATTGCAACTTAAATGTGCGGTCTCTATCTTAGAAAAACAAAAGGTTTACGATGGATTCCACCTCAAGGCCAATATTGAATAGCAAGAACACAACTCCGAATTCTGCTATGGCCTTTGTCCCGTGCACATGACGAATGATTGAAAGGCCATAAGGTCCAATCAAAATTCCAGCAGCAAGGTACCCAAGAACCGGACTGCCTGAAAATAAGAATGACCAGGCAACATCAACTTGAGGACATAGGTTACAAATTTCAAGACGAAGCTCAAATCATACACGTTTGTAAATCATGGCAATATAACCGAAAAAATAAAAATGAAACACTGAAAGAGATTAACATTTAAACAAAAAAAATGCGACTACAAAAGAGCCCAAATGCTGAATGGAAGTTCACTTGGTAGAGAACAATCACAGAAGAGTTTCACAGAATGTGCTATGGAGATACTAAGATTTGCGCAATCTGTTTGAGACCTTGGAAAAGAAAAAATCAAATGCCTCTATTACCTCCAGGGATTTTTTGGAAAATCGGTACAAATATGACACTTGCTAGCAACAACCACAGCATGTCGAAAAGCGAAGCTTCCTCCTCATTGACCTGAAAAGCATGGAAAACAGATATAAGCGAAATGGGAGAAGAAAAGTGGCAACAGGAGTAAGAAAACTGGTAACAGGCATTTTGAAGAATTGCCTCTTGATGAGGAAGCATCTCCATCAGCTTTTTAATCTTTTGAGGCACTTTACGTAATTGTCTAACAAAAGGCCTTGCATTGATAGAAACTTCATCAATACTAGAAACGACGGTATCTGGCTGCTGGAAGAACTGAGGAATCCTGTCTGCCCGCTTGACATAAAATGCAAATCTGACACCAGTTTCACAGATAAATATTTCAGAGTGCAACACTCAAAGCTGTATTACAAAGCCAAAACATAAGAGGACATAAGACCTTAAGAGATAACAGCAACAAAACTTGATAACTTGAGGTACTACATGGTAGAATACAGATGCAGGAGGAAAAAGAAATATTTTGCTGCCTTTCGTAGATATATTGAATACATTAACAGTCAGACCTACCCTGCTCCCACAACTAATGAACCAACCAACAATTTAGGCAATTGCTTCCTGGCTGAATCCAGAAGACCACGGAACACTGAGGCAGGTGTAAATTCTTCATCAGCAGCAGAAAAAAATGAGGCTGAAAAGAATCGGGAAGACTTTTTCAGTAATGCTTTTGGAGTATTCAATGGTGAGCCACTTGGGTCTTTCAGAGGTTCCTGGTTTTTTGTTTGAGCAGTTTTAAACTTCTCTGCTTCTATTTCAGAATCTCTGTTCAAATCTATATTATATTTCTCGTTATCATCATCAATTCCATCAGATGAACTCTCATATTTTTGATAGGAGGTATCAGGTTGACTATCAGCTGGAGTCTCGTAAAATGATTTATTGTCATCTATGGTCCCATCTTTGCTGTCACCAACACTGACAAAAGTACCTTCAGTTCCTTCCTCCGTGATAGACTCATCATTCATTTCTGGAGATGTTGATCCACTCTGGAGTACTGTGGTGTCCGAGCCATCAATTTCACCAATTGACAGATTCTTCTCTGCCCTCTGCAAGGCAATTTCTGCATCACTTACCCGCTGGGCAACCTCGAGCTCAAAAGCAACAGCTTGCTCTGCTAAAAGCATTATATTTGCTACATCTTCTTCCGCTTTTGAAACACTTAGTTCTGCTCTCTCAGCAATTTCATTCAACCTATCCAATTCTTTTTGCAATTCTTCTTTTCTGCTTTGCAAATTCTTCAATTCATCCTCACAATTTGTCAAATTTTCCTGACATTCCCTTATATCTTGTTGAGCAAGCAGGAGTATTTCACCTTCCTTTTGAAATGCATTTTGTTCTTCCCCTCCATTTTCATCACCAGAACTAGCTTCCGTACGAGTTTCCAACAGCCCTTGGCCTTCTTTAGAAGTTCTTACTGAATCAACTGCCACCTGAAGCCTTGCCTCAGCCAGGGAAAGAGCTAATGTTGCTCTCTGAACAGCTTCTTTGGCAATTGTCTCTTCATTGACTACCTCTTGAATGCAATTAAGGACATCAGTGACATCATTCCAAGCTTTTACTGCTTCATCCTTTAATGCAATAGCAGCTTCGGATATTTTTTGTGCTTTTTCCTCGTACATCGTGCTATTGATTTGTGCAGCCTCCAAATCCTTAAGTGCTTTTTGTAGCAACTCTCGCAATTCTTCTAAACTGGGCACATTTGGTTGATCTTCTCCTTGTGATTCTTCTTTCAAAATACTCAAATCATCCCTGATGTTAGTCTCTGTCCTCAAGCTCTCATCATTCTCTCCTTCAGACAGATTCACATCTCTGCCATTGGCATCAACAAAAGCTATTGAATCATTTCCTTGACACTGTGCTTTTCTTTCCTTTGACGTTTTAACACTACTCCCAGGTGGATAGATGGCTGATTTACAAGAATCATAATGCCACAAAAGATTGTATACCTTCCTTCTTGATATAGTCCCACAACAAGAGTTGCTATGTTTTAACGCTTGCACATGGCCAGATCTTGACAAGAGTCTCGGGAAACCAAGACATTTTAGATTAATACCTTTACCTGAATGTCCAGGGAAGATACTAAATTTTTCTAGACTTCGGTAAGTAATAGGATTACTTGCATGAGTAATGTTCGCTCGATATAAGCTATTAGTAAACTCCATTTCCTATATGTCTATTCACTAAGAAACAAGAAAAAAATCCATGAAAAAATTTTCAAGCTGGATATTCACTTTGAAGTACTTGCACAAGCACCACCTGCAGAATAAAATTAATATCAGGACACGAGTAAATTAAATTTATGAGATGTAAATAAGCCACAAATATATATACCAGTAAATAAATAATAAAGATGAATAAATTATGGTATCCATTTCATGGTCTTTATCTAATTAAAAAAGGCACCTTCCAGTCATATATGAATTCAATCATGAACCTAACAGCTAATGATATGGTTGGTTCTCAGCAAACAATTTTAAGTTGTAATCTTAACAAATCAATTTTAAGTTGTAATCTTAACAAATTTAGACACGTCTATCGCATCAATAAAAAGAAAGTAATTGCATCTTTATAAATACAAATATCTTCACGTATATGTACTTCATGTCACGTGTAAATGTGGGACAAAATGTGTTAAAGCATGCAAGGCATCATCTCCCTTTAATGGTGTAGCATCCCATCTACAAATGACCAAGTGAGCCCGTGCATGTGACTAAACAAGAAAGATCATTTAAGGTATTCGAACTACACAAATCTGTCTAGTTTTGTGAGTAGAAGAATTACTACACGTGCCCAGAAAAGGTTTGGAATCATAAGAAGAATTCACGTGCCAGAAACTAATGTGAGCAAACTAGTCGCTGCACGTGTTCAAACCAACACCATCATCATATGCAAGAGCAAATACACGCATCCAGAAACAATTCAAAAGCACAAGAAGCATTTACGCGCCATAATCGAATGTATTATATCAGGGAGCTAACCGTTGCATACATTATATAAACACCATGTTTAGCTATTGAGATCAGCAATGAAGTCTAGAATATACACCTACACATAGTAGCTTCAGAATTTGTTTCTCATATGCAATATGCTTTCTATTTTCACCACATTTGAATATCAACATTTACGCCTCTTAACAATCACAAATGCCATCAGAAAGGAAAAGCTAAAAGCATAAGACAAGCTCCGACTGCGTTCGAATAAAATTAAAGAAATTATCTAAAAGAAGGCGCAATTAGTTCAACTTACTAAAATTTCAATCCGTTTCCATAAACAGCTGACAAAAAAAAATCTTTCACTCAGCAACGTTGGACTAGCATTGACCTCATCGAAGAAACCAGGAAACAAAAGCAATCCACTCCAAAACGCAATTAATAAATAACAAATAAAAAGTACTCTCTCTAATCGATGATTCCTATGCGGCAGCTCATTCCGAGCTATGAGTTGGAACAACAAAAATGAAGCAAGACGAAAAACGGCACCACGGATTAACAAAACGCATAGTAGAAACAAATTAGCAACAAACAGACGAGAATTACATGTATGCATGGGCATTTTTGAGTGGAGTATTCAAATTCGATGAAAACACCGAAATGATGAAGCCTTGAACTTACCGATGAAGACCGCCGGCCGGAGAATTGAGTAGTTGGATACTTTGGACTGAAGAAGAAGAAGAAGCAGCGGCGGAGGAGTGGAGTTTCTGAAGACTAATTTTATGGGGGCCAGGAGTAGACAGCTTTTAGAAATGAATGACGTGGCTTTCTCCTATTTTTCAGGTTATGTTTTTTTATCAGTAGATTGAAAATGAAGAGAACGGTGGCGTTTCGAGTGTGATGATGTGATTACGAAAATCTGTGATTCTGCCACCGCCGCTTCCTTCTTCCTTCTTACTCTGGCCTCCACCTCCGGTTTCGGAAGAGCAAGTTTAATTGAAAAAACAAAAAATAAAATAAAATTTTTGACTATTTTTCTTTTTGGAAAAATCAATTAGCAAATGGATAAATAATATGTGGGGTTTACTCAAATGCCCTCTGCTCACGTCAGATTTTTTATAATTTATCTAGCTTTTCTTTTTTTGCTTCTTGCCACTCTCATTTATCATCAATTTCCCGTTTTCTTGTTTGCATTGCTTTTTCTTTTTTAATTTGGGATACATTTACTTATTAATTTTTTAAACTAGTTTTTTTTTTTGTTAGTGTTCGATTAGAGTATAAATTCATATTTCTGACACCATATGATAAAATTGATCCTTTCTTTCGATCCACTAATTTCATTCATCGTTATCGAGACAATTAAAATCTCAAATTTAATATTCCCATATCTTATGATCATCTAAAGATTGTGATAGAGTTAATAATTCAATGAATATAATCATTTATCAGTTTCATAATGTTGGTAGTTTAATTTCTAAAAGCAAGTAATCTAATTCCTAGGATAAAGTTTTAAAAATCCATTTATTAAGAGATTATAATGATGAAAAGTGTTCTTTTTTTTTTTTTTACCCTCTTCATTTCAATCATAACCATTTCAAGTATTTCCTCCGTCCCATAATTATTGTTCAGTTTGAATTTTCATTTCTAGTTCAAATTGTACTAAAAGTAAAATCTTAAATTGAACAATAATTTTGAGAGTATCACATACCGTATATCGGGAAACTGGACGCCAAGTGGTAAATTCACAGAAATAACTCCAATGATGGCGAGGATTAATTGATAATGATGGAGGTGCTTGTAGCGTGATTAAAAAAAATGTCTTACTGAACTAATTTTTTTTTAAAAAAAAAAAAAAAAACTCCCAGCATCAAATGTGCATGAAGCAAAGCCCCTCGTGGGTCATGCGAAATTGATTTTTTATTCGCTTACATCCATTTTTGTTAATTACCCAACACATTTTTGAAAAAAAAAAAGAGAGAGAGAAAGAATTTCCTTAAGAGAAAAGGGAAATCAGATTTTCCATTAAATGAAAACACATAAAAATATATTTTAAAAAATGACATGAAAACTAGTAGGAAATTAAAGAATAGATTTTTCTCCCAAGTCCCGCCTTCTTTTAATTTTTGTTCTTCAAGTAACTTTTCTTTTCCCATACTTCCTCCGTCCCAAAATTATTGTCCAGTTTAAGTTTTCACTTCTAGTACAAAATTGAACTAAAAATGAAAATTCAAATTGGACAATAATTATGGGACAGAGAGAATACTTTTTTTATGAATGAAAAACTCGTACGTATACCAGAATGTAATTCAAAGCTGATTACATGAATATTGGGGCAATTTAATTTCTTAATTACACATTTTAAAACTGCCATTATTTACGACTTTAAGAATAATTAAGAATAATAATTAAAAGAGAACTCCAATCAACCTTTTTTTTTTGGCCCACTGTTTGCAGCTACGTACCAACTCTGACGAAACTTTGTCACGTCTGAGTCATCATCACTGATAAAAGATTCTAGTTATATGCTTAAGGGAGAACAAAACCGTAAAATTCAGTATTAGTTGGGACCAAAAAAATAAAAGCAGATCAATTAACAGTTGCTAGGACCAATTTTTCTTTAAGATTAAGGGAGATTCCAACTGGCGCTTTTACGAGAAATGATCTGTTCAATCTCTTTAGTACTCGTTCTATGCTAAAATGGTTATTATGTTCTTTTCAGATATGTATGTATATATATATATATATAGTTATTATAGTTATTATATATGTTAAAATATTACATATTATAATATATAACTTAGTGAGGATATGAAAACTACTGTAATCCTAACCGCATCCCGCAACCTTTTCTCCCATAAAAGTATGGGAAAGTATTTCAATTTCATGCTTAGGAGTGAAAACTAAAAAGAAAACGTGATCGAATTTGCTAACCACATTTGTCACTAGCTGCCAAAACAAAAACTAGATTTTTATTTTTTTTTTAATTTTTTTTTTTTTTGGGTACATAAAGGGAGTTACAAAAACTAGATTCTCTTGAACGATGGGAGATGGATGGGATATTCGGTATTCCTTTCGCATATCATGTGATTTTGATTTTTCAATAACCATTTCGTGCCAAATATTGAAACCACACAATACCACTTCTTACAACTTGTTCCTTAACATCGTTCATGCTATTTATGTTTATTTTCGGTCGACTAAATTGTGACAGAACTAAGAAATTTCAAATTTTTATTTTTAATCCAAATTGTACTAAAATGAAATCCTACGCAATATATGTCAAAGTCACCTTCGATTCCCATCTCAAAACCAATTGGCAATGAGTGGTGGCATTTGGTACTTATAAACAGGTGACAGATCCTTCACGACACCGATGTGGGATTCTTTTATCCCAACACCCTCCCTCAAGCCTAATGGAGTATTTGACCCATTGGGGTTGCACAACACAACATAATTCACCAGATATACTGCTGGGTCAGTCAACAAGCCCGTACATACGGGTACATACTCCGGATATACTGCTGGGTCAGTCCACAAGCCCGCACACACGGGTCCATAGTTATCACAGGTTCACAAATCGTGGGCTCTGATACCATGTCAAAGTCACCTTGGGCTCTCATTTCAAAACTAATTGGCAATGAGTGGGGTGGCCTTTGGTACTTATAAACGACACCGATGTGGGATTCTTTTATCCCAACAATATATATTTTTTTGGATAGAATCATAGAAAGAGTATGCATATGATTATAATTTCACGTCTGCTCCATGTATTTAAGGCCCGAATTCCATATGATAACTTCATTTTATTTATGGATTGCAATTGTGGTTGAGCTCATGAAGTTGAATGACAAAATACGTACCGTATATATGGCTGTTCATCACACGCAGCATAAATATGCATGTGTCTTTTCGGTTTCCAAATGGGTACAAGAAATCAATTTGTTTTTAATTCATTCTTGAGATTTGCACGACCTTTTCATATATAAAAAAAATTTATATATTAGAGGTGAATGGTGTGTTAATCTGTACCTTTAGAAGGATTGCCCCGCTCTAAACCAAACTGTTCAATCTCCTGTTCGGGAGAAAACAAAAACCAAAAAAGAGGGGAAAAAAAAAAGAAGGACAAATTATCTCGGCAAAGAGATTGATTGTGGTCATGTTAACTTTATATTATATTGACAAAATCTTGATTGATATGTTTGTGAGCTTATTAAATTTTTAGTTAATTACTTCTGTTACGAAATGATTGTACAGTTTAAATTTTTACATTGATATAATTTCTATAAAAATGAAAATTAAAATTGGAGAAATCATTTGAGAGAGAGAAAGAATATTATAGCTAAGTGAAAGAAGAATATCATAGTTCAAATCATGTGCAACGAAACGTCGAAACCGCCAAAGGAGAAAAGAGACAGATAGAGAGAGACTAACCGCTTTACAGAAAAAGGCAACACTTCCTAAATTGCATTCTTCTCAAAGATCCGATAAAATCAAAATTAGACGCTGTCAATAATTAAGCATATTATTTTCCCTTCCGGTTAGTCAGTAATGATGTCCATTTGTCCATGAAGTAAGCTGTTTAGTCCTAAGTCCCTTTATGTAACCACCTCATAATTCGGATTTGAGTTATGTAAGTTTTTGGTGAGAAGAAAATATTTTTCCGACGAAATGTCTGTTATTGAGAGTTTGAAACTATAGTCATTTACTATCCGCATATGAAAAATCTTTAAATTGGGACTTTTTATCACACAATTCATCGATGTGGAAAAAACTGAAATGATAATCTTTAAAATTATTCACTTAATCTTAATTATTTTATATTTCATCTGTCCGATAAAAATAGTCTATATTATTTTGCGAATTTACTAAAAACAGTAGTATTTCCAAATTGTAATGTGAACTACTTAGACTGGAGTACTGAGCAAATAAGTTAATCTTTTTCTTTTTTTTTTTTCAAAGAGGTAGTTCAACCTGAAGCAGTAAATTTCATGGCTTATTTCTTCATTTCTTCTCCCCACATCACAACCCCACTGATCTCTCAGTTGACCTTGTGAACGTGAATGACAAAAATAAGTATGCAGATGCATGGTCACTCATCACGAAATGTAGGTGTCTTTTCGGTTTCCAAATGGCTACAACCTAAAGTAACCCTTTCTATAGCTTCCTTTTATTTTTTCTTTTTAAATTCATGTTCAAACTATTAATACAATTATTTTGAATTTGTCTTCAAAAAGAATTCTATTTTGCAGATCCAGTTTAATCTGGTCCTCAGTGTACGCTTGATTCTTTGTAAACTTTTGCTTCGTTTATCGTCTACAAATATTAATATATTTTACGGTTGAGATATCACGTGTGCAAACAGGGGGGAGTTACATAGTAACCAGGTGGGGCAATCGTCCTAGTTCAAATTTCCTCAACTACTCTTAATATTATCTAAAATTTCAAAGATAACTAATATTTGCCCCAGTAAAATTTAGAAAGATTGGAGGCAAAAACTGAAACTGCAAACTAACTCTTGGAAAAAATATAAGACTACTGAGTTTGAATTTCAATTTATGTCATGATTAGTTTTTATGTGCCACAGTGAATACCCATTATCTTACCAATTTCTCTAGGTTTTTTTAGTTTTTACAGTGAATAGTCATTAGACTTCTCAAATAAAAAAAAATCTAGAGTTTCTTAGGCTCTGTTTGGTTCGTTTTTTTATTAGACTTTTTTTAGAATTTTTAATTAATATCTATTTCATCCCATCATATCTTTTTTGCAACTCGAAACACTTTTTTACATTCTTAATACAAAAAAAAAAAAACACACTCAAAAAACCATCCAAACATAGCCTTATATTCTCCATCGTCAAAGGCCCAAAGTTCAAACCCTTCGATCCTATTTCCCGTGTTAAAAGATAAATGAAAGTCTTTAATTAATAATTGTCATTTTATACCCTTTCTTATGTTTTTTTTTTATGATTAAACTATTTTGGCTTATTTATATGGAGAAACTTTGTAAGTTTTTATTACGTAAGTCTTGTTTTATTCCCTTTTTTCTTGGAATAATGGTAACTTTTGTGTGAATTTTTCTTCCTACAATAAAAAGACAAAATACAGTACTTAAAATATCAAAATATAATAGACTGGATCAAATAAACATAATTGTCCATCAAAATTAATCACATTTAAGAAAACCAAAAAACCTGTTACAAAATTAGACTTTTGCAAAACATATTTTCTTGTGAAAATATTTGCCCCACCGAGTGTAAGGGGCCTAGCTCCACCCCTGTGTGCAAACCTAAATGTGCATATCCTAGCTCTTCTTTATTGTCAAAACCCATCAAATCCTCTTCTCCGTTAGGTTTTTTCCATTGTTCATGTTGCAACCTGTAAATGTGCATATCCTACAACTTGTTGTGTGGACTTAGTGAATAGGAAGATCTCTCTTGTTCTAAAAAATTAAAGTTTCAATCTTGTCTTCAAACTTTCTATTACAATATGCTCTAATTCAACACTATATATCAACTTAGCTAGTTTTCTTCTTTTCGAGAAAAAAAAAAAAGATATACCAAGAAAATCTATATCTAGCAAGATTCGAGATGATAATAATCCTCTTCCGTGTTGTATATATCATTTTTCCAGTGTTCATAACCCTCCCAACCGCTCTCATGGTAAATGTATAGCAAAGTTAAAGTTGAATATGATAGTTCAAAACTTCAAATATGTGCAATATATGTACATACATGCTTTTAGTAAAAAAAAATGTATTCAGAGAAAAGGGCGTCTATACATGATCAAAAAGAATTATTTGCTCCAATTAAACCCTAGTAGGTAACATATGATAGTCGCTTGTACAAAGAAAATCGAAAAAAAAAAGAAGAAAAAATTACATCAAACTTCCTTAATTGATACATTGCTGAACACGTCATGAAAAAGAAAAAAAAAACATAGAAAAAAAATTTCACCTCAATTTCAAGAATAAGAAAACTATCGAGATAAATGGAGGAGAAATCCCGGAACGGAAAAAAAAATATGTAGAAGACCAGAAGAGAGGGTATGTATAATGATCAATATATGATGAAGAAGAATTATTTTTGGTGGTTATATTTTTCTAGGACTGCTCTTGTGTGTGTGGACCATCTTCTTCTTCTTCTGCTGGTGATTCGGCCGCGGCCTGATCACCAGCAATCTCCTCTGCATCCTTACTAGCTGCTGATTCTTCTGGCTCGGGATCAACGGGGGCGACCGCGCTTTTCCTATGGGTGGCGGCCTTGAGTACGTGCTGGTAGTTGCCTTTCTCCATGAAAAGCTGAGCAAAATGGTGCTTGCAGTACAAAACGCCATCAAGGGCTGCGTAGGAAGAATGTGTAAGTGGGCAGCCTCCATGAGCGCACTTGAAGCATGACTTGTGGTATGATTCTCCTTCCATTGTCATCTACAACCACAAACCAAAATACGTGTGTTTAATTATCAGCTCACTTACCCTTCTTCTTCTTCTTTTTTCTTCTTCTTTTTTTTTTTTTTGGTGGCTGTTTGATTGCCATAGACAAATGAGCGTTTTATTTCAAATAGATTATGTGTGATTTTGCGGCTGTATAAGAAGTCAACTTTTCTAAGATGGCACTATGTATAGTAATGTATCATATTTGGAAAGTACCCCAGAAATGTGGAAAAACATCGGATTAATGGTTTCGGTTTTTTTAAAAATGTAAAAAAGTGTGTGAAAATAATACTATATCAGTTATAATAAAACAATGAGAAATTTCAGAAAAATAAAGGGACTGAATTTTGTGATTTGAGTTTCAGAGATTGGCATACCTTTTCTAATGGATAGACGGTTTTGCTACAAGCAGCACATTTGTCCTGAGTTCCAGAGAACAATGCAGAGAGTTTGCTTGGTGCCCTCGTCTGCATGGAACGTACGATTTTTACCGAAATGTATTAATGAATTAGCATTATTTGTAATTCACTCTCTCTCTGTCCCAATTTAATTGTTACTTCGTTAAATTAAAATTTTAATAATTAATACGAATTATGAAAATGGAAATTAACAAAAACACATGATGACGCAAATTCATATATGCTAGAATATCTTACCAGTGAATTTTCCCTCTCGGGTTTTCCTGCAACACGAAAAATTGGAACGAAGAAATTAAATTAGAGAAACTAATTACTAGACTAAATAATACAGAATAAAGTTAATTAAGAGTCCTCTGAAGTCTGACCAGTTTGAAAATTTTTGCTAAAATTTCCAGATTCCTTGAAAAGTTGTTCAAAATGAGGCTTGCAGTAAAGGACCCCGTCCATCGACGAGTAGTTACTCATCTGCCAAACAAAATAGTGAAGAATTAAGAGAAAATGATATTTGTTTTTTCTTCTGAGAAACTCTTAATTTTTAAGATAAACGCATAAAACACTGGTAATGGTGCTATTCATCGCCATATTTTTGGATCTCAAACAAAAATTCATGTAAATTGTGAAAACATACCACAAGAGTGCCTTTGCAATGGCTGCATTTGAAGCAGGATTTATGAAAAATAGCTCCATCAGTAGTCAACAAATCCACAAAATACACAGTCTTGTCGCAAGCCTTGCATTTATCCAAAGTTCCTGTGAATGCCATGTTTCTTTTCCCCTCTTTTCTTTTTTTTTTAAAAAAAACTTTTAAAAATTTTTTTTGGGGCTAAATGTTTTCTTCCTCCTGAATGGTCTGAATCTCAATAACTCATCTGAACAAATATATGATCATAGAGAAAAAAAAAATTCTGTACAAAGAGAGAGAGCAAACCTCGGTTATTGAGACTAGACAAAAATCTTTGTTGTGTCTTAGTAAAACAGATTTATATTCAATATTTCTAATTTAACAAATTAAAATGTCTAATAACCTCTTGTGTAATTTACGCTATTTAGCCATTAATTTGTGGACACGTGATTGGAGATCCCCTCTTGTTGATGCAATTAAGGTTGGGAAATTTTTTTGGTTATGTAATAAATTGTGGATATAAGTTGGGAGATAAAATAGGCATTTTTCTCTGACTAATTCCAGTGATAATTAGTTTCTGTGTCAAAGCCACCGCAAAAAATTACGTTAGTGTTGATGTTTATGTTTTTATATTTTTTGTTCTTACTTATATTTTATTTTATTTTCTGGAAAAGAGAAATCCTAATTTTTCCCGAAGAAAAGGCTTTCCCACTCGAACAATTGGATGAATTTGAGTGTGTTATGATAATGTAACTTGTAAGATAGGAAGTTCCTAGTGCAAAGTTCCCCTTTAACTTTTTCCTTTTTTCCTCTTTTTCTCTCTTTTCATCTCTGAGATGAGATTCATTTGAATCCATACTATAAGAATGTGGAAAATTCTAATTGTACAGGAGATGTCTTTATTTATTTTTCTCTCCATTTAGATTTGCATTTGTTTTCTTGGTTACTATGTCTTTTTGGACCATGCCTAAACTACATACTCAATCATACTAATTAATCGGTATATTTATTAATTTAGAATAAGGACCTTTTTCGGAGGTAAAAATTTCCCAACATTATTTTACATATATGATAGGAGAAACTTAAGACTATATGACAAAGTTTTCTAGCTAGGTATGCTACTAATCAAATGTTTGATCTCATATGAGTCATTTGAGAAAACTTTTGTGTCATGTTTAGTTGAATTTTCATTTCATTCACTTTTAGTTTTCAAGCGAATTAATTACATTTTGTTGTATTTAAAAAGTTAGGATCAATTTGAGGAAAAAATGAGGCCAGGAAAGAAGAATGAGAAAAGCTAAGGGATGAGATTTAGGCAACTAATAAAAGGAAACTTTATGTTATCATATGCACCAAAATATAAAAGGTTTCAATTTATCAACAACGATGACATTGAATCAACTTGTCGCAAATCTACACCATAGACCGAAAAACAAAGATTGGTACAAATGCAATCCATTCAATTTTTGTTAGGTCCGAATTATAACAATACAATATCTCTATATCTTTTTACCTGAGTTTGGAAAAGAAAAATGGATTGAATGAGTTAATCTTATTAGACCCACTGCAGGGGCAGAATCCTTTAGGGACTCGGGGGATACCGAGCCCCCGGCCGGCCGGAAACCTCTTAGGAGTAGTTACCGCTAACCATGTATCATTTATGTTCAACTATCTATCTTAATCATGGTATGTAGTTAGCCTCTCCAAGTCCGTGTAGTTGGTTTCGCCACTGACCCAGAGTGTTCATTTTAAATATGGATTGAATGAGTTAATTTTATTAGACCCACTGCGTCCTTTTTAAATAAATACATAGATGTACTTTTAAATGAAATTAAATCAGTAGTATTAAAAATTAAACTTGTTAATTAGCATTTAAAAAAAAAAGTAACTTTGACAAATGGAAGGATGGATTCATATGCAGATAAGTTAAACAGTATCAAGCAAAAATTATCAATTGAATCGAGGTGACTAGGAAAAAAAAAAGTAGCAATTTCTTCAGAACCCAAGGAATATAAATCAAACCAAAAAATAGAAAAAGGTTTTTGGCGGAAAGCAGAATGAATTTTATGCTTACATACAGTTCTAATTTCATTGGGTACCGCAAAAGTCTTCAAAATCGACTGCCTTTTTTTTTATTTTTTTATTTTTTTCTCTTTGAAATCTCTTCAAGGCAACGCATGCATTATCAACCATTCTTTAATCCATAATGTATGAGACTAATAAGAACGTAAATGGTTCAATTTGATAAATCCTCGCATATGTGATTATGAATATGTTATTATAATATATATATATATGTAATTTGCAAATCATTATAGGGTTAATTCTATAATCTTGAAATAGCTAAATCAATTCAATTTTAACATGTTGTACTCCTCATAACATTTTTTTCTAGACAAAAAGAGTACTAAAGTTTAAGCTTTAGGATATGATCGATTGAATACGCCTAATGCGTGAACGGCACCATAGATTAATCTTCAAAGTTGGAAAATGGGATAAGAAATCGCTCTCAACGTGCCTTAATAGGATAACAGTCGTGTAGCTATAGTAACCAACAAGCCCTCTGATTTTGACATCCAATTTCCTTAATAATATGTTTGACAATCATTCAACAGACCACAAATAATGGATGGAACAGTAACTCAAAACTATAAAAATTGTGTACATTGTATTGCAAAGGATTAGGGTTTTGTGTTATACTCTCTTTTCCGTTTTCAATAATGTGGTGCGAGGAGTTGTAATCACTATATGAGTTATCTAAGGCTTTGTTTGTTTAGGTTTTTTTTATGGTTTTTTTAGATTAATAAAATAATAACTGTCTCATCTCAGTATAGTTTTTTATATTTTCAATATACTTTTTTTATTCTCAATACAAAAAACACCTAAAAACACACATTATAAAAACGAAAAAAAAAACGTACCCTAAGTAACTGCGAGTTTGAGCAAAGGTAGTAGCCCCAAAAGAATAAAGAGATTGTTACTTAGGAGAACAAGGAAATTAAAATGATTAGAGTTTTATCACCAATCCCAACTTCCTTGATTACTCAAATCCATAAATTTTATGTCGTGTTCCAAACATCTTGACCCATTTTAAATCGAAAAAGAAAAAAAAAAAATTCTGATTTATACCTCTATCGTTGAAACGAGATTCATGATACATTGGTGATAGTATTGCAAACAAGAGGATATCTCATTGTTTACGATTTCCGTTCTAAAATTATTATGTACTTCCACTCCTTTGAAAAATAATTTATTTAGTATTTATTCTGTTCGACTGTTTTGAAATTATTATTAAGTTTGAATTTTTATTTTTAGTTAGCTACGAAAAGTACTGTATAAGTCTTCTTTTAAAGAGAACGCACCATACTATTGCCGTCCATGGCAAGTTGCTAGGGAAAAAAAAAACCCACATCTTTTCTCTCCATGTTTTCAGCTTTGTCATTGTGTTGTCTCCACGAACACCTTGCTTTTCTTTCCACGTAGTTGTTTTTCTTATTCTATCCTGCCAATTTGACGAACGTGTACTTAAAACCCCCAATTATATCTTGACCAATTGATTTAGGCACTGATGGAATATTGCAAAAAAAAAAAAAAAAATCATTTGGAATTAGATGAATTGATTGAATTTAGACTTAAAATCGTATCCCACTCGTAAGGAGGGAAAAAAAAATGTGTTTGCTTAGTTTGAGTAGCCAAAAAAATAGTTACTCCTTTCGTCCCAAAATGATGATTGTTTAATTTCGATTTTCATTTTTAATTTAAAATATATGAAAAGTGAAATTTCAAAGTGGACGATAATTTTGAGAAAGAGGGAGTTAATCATATTCTCCACGAGTTTTGGTGATGACACAAAATACGATCAATGATCGAACTGAAAAGCTTGTCAATGCCAAACTTGGTCCAGGCATGAAGCTTGCTTCATTTTTTTAAGGGATCAAATTCAAAACCAAATCTTTACGATTTAACGCTCTCACGTGTTTTGTAGTCTGTAGACTATAAATCGTTTAGAATTGAACCAATAACGAATTCCTTCGGAAAAAGACATAGTTTAAGAAAAGCAAAACTTGGAACTAGCTCCCAAGCCAACTAGGTTACCTAAATATCTACGTCAATAATCTTGTTTAACAATGGAAATTATATAATCAAGGGAACTGAATGGAGATGCGCTTTCGGACATAAAGAATTCCTAGTCATTGGATGCCGTGATTTTTTTCAACCAAAAACTTTTACCCCTAGAAAAATAGTGGAATTCCCAAGTATAATACAACAACAAAAAAAGGGACAATGACAAAACATATCATATTTTAGCCTAATTCCAGCCAACCTAGCTTGTGTAGTTCAAAAATCAAATCACCCCACAAAGCCAAAAAGGCCAAAAAAGCACTATAAAAGTAGAGCCTTGAGAGAGCCCTCTTGAGCAAATAAGTCATAATCTGAACTCATTGTATCACACAGGTTTTGAAAGTTTGAAGAAGCATGGAGGAACCTGAGTTGAGAGCAAGAAGTTTTCGGTATGAAGATTACAACAACAGAAGGGCCTTCCTGAGAAGTTACCCTCTCTATCAGGATCATGAAGATGATAACAAAGCAGAAGAGAATCATCACAAAGTGGATAATGGAAATGGAAAACGAGTTACTAGCACGACAACAAAGAAGCCCATGAAGAAGATAATCTTATCAGTTTTCCAATGGGGAGGAGAGACCATCTTAATCTTCAGGAGGTTCAAGCATAAGGTCACCTTTTATGTCATTACCTGTATTCCTGCTGGCCTTAAAGCTCGTACCGCCTTTATTTCAGTATAATGACTCTTATCTGCTGATATAAGATGCTGCTATTTTCTTTGCTTTCTTTCCTTTTTCATTTCTGAATCGAGCAGAGTGTGTTTCTACATCTTCTGTATTACTATCTACAGAGGAAGTTCAACTGCTTTTCTTTACAAAGCAAGGAAAGAATGAAAGTGCAGAAACAGATGAGCAGCTGTATATAATATTTGGTTGCTAAAAGGAAAATGATTGTAAAGAAAATAAACATAACTTTGAGAGCTAAAGAGGTCACAGAAACTAAGTCTGCATGTTGTAATCACTCCATTTGACTACTTTATCTCAAAGTATACTATATAGTATAATGATTTCTATTGCAACGTTCATCGGCTCCTCTCTACTGTACTAGTGTTCAATCCCATGCAATTTTCCAGAGAATTGTATGCTCAACTAAGTTCATATCAAGCACACTATCTAACAAAAGTTTCCAAGTATGAAAGGTAATACATGTTTTTACTCCCAAAAACTGTGTCCAAGTTAATAAGTTGAGACGGGAATAAGAAAATTTCTTCATACCTGGTATAGTGTAGCCTGGTAATATAGACAATCTTAGCTGACCTCCTGTAGCCAAATTCAAACCCTGGAAGTGAGTTCAAATCATCTCACACAAAATGCAACTTTTCTATGACGGGATGTATTAAACTTCAGAGTATCTTCATCTCGCAGTGTTTTGTAGTTGCTTGTCATCAGGGTCTTCTACAGTGTATTATTCGTACAGCATGTTTAATCATCAAGAATCATGTGGTACCTATTATTACTATAAGAAACTGCAGTCTATAGCATTAAACAGAAAACGTATCTTATTTGCAACCATTAATGAGTTTTTCATTGATCGCCGAGTTACAGCCATTGACAAAAATGTCAAAGGTATAGTGACACATTAACCTGTAATCAAGGAGGCAATATAACTAGCTGGGACAATATGAGATCTGATATGGATTTCCCATGCCTATCAATTCTCCTTGAGCAATTAACTCCACCATCTAGAATATTACGAACTACAACATTTAAAGAATGAATTCCCCTTGCTTCATATATTTCAACCTTAACATTTTCTGCGATCCACGAGTTTCTTCTTGCAATAGAATCTAAATCAGGAAAAGAAGATTGGTCTAAAAGCTCCGAAACAGCCGCTTTCACCCACTCCGGTGTTATGACCAGCTTCAACCTATTAATATCTGGTGGGAAGTATGGAATAATGGAAAAATTAAGGTCATTTCCTTTATCACCAGCCCTGCTATGAGCAACATCATAGAGAGGAATATCCCGCCCAGAAGGAGCTGGAAAACCAGTTGATGCTAAAAGTTCCTGATATTCAGCTGATAGTAGTCTTGAGTCCAAACCGTGACTCATAGACGTCTTTTCCACATCTTTACGTCTAGGAATCAGATCACTGGAGCCCTTTGTGCCATTTCTTGCAGCTGAAATATGCCAAGTGATGTACTGGCGTCCAATCTGCATCCAAAAAAAAAAAAATTCTGACAAATTCAGGATTCCAAGATGTAGTAGTCTATTTCAGTTGAGATGAACTTAAAGACACTAAGTCTACTGCATAGTTTTGATATTGAACACTGCCCCTTAGTGGTATTCCACATGCAATCCAAATAATTTTCTTTGTTTATAATTAAGTCAGAAAATCCAGCAATCTGCCCATGACTGTACCCACGCAGAGAAAGAGATAGAGAAAGGAAGAAAAAAAAAAGAACAAGACAAACAAGCGAGACATACCAATCCCTTTTCAAGTATAATCTCTTTCTTGTAACCAGTGCTGCGTAATGAATAGTACAGAAAGCATCAGAACACAGAAGCTATGAAAGAAGAGATAAAACATGTTTCCACCAATAAAGTCGAAAAGAACAAGTTTGTATACCAAGTGATAAAAAAAAAAAGAAAAAGAAAGAAGTGGTTGTTGGAGAGAATTTAGTTACAATGTCTAGAAAGGTATATTCAATATATCAGCAAGAAAGTGACTGAACAATTTCCCATGCCAGGAATCAATATGCTGATACTAATTTTATTGCATATCAATGAAATGGAAGTGGATAATAACAGAAAATAATACCTCGTTATGTGACCATATCAAAGTTCCACATTAACTTGCACAAATTTAGATACCTGATACCACCACCACCAGCTGGACCATTTGTATATAAGGCTGTGAACTCTTTTGTAAGTTGGATTGCATGTTTCTCTTCTTCAAATAAGCCATCCATCCGCAATCTAATATCTTCACTAGTTTGGATCATTCTATTTGTCTTGCACATCACGTGTAAGCTATCCAGGCCAATAATATAGGATACTATGTGATTCTTTGTGCTGGGGAATGTTTCTTCCATCCATGATCTTACCTGAGATTGGAAAAACGAAAAAAAGCTGAGATACTTGCTTCTAAATTCCTTCAAACTTTCATCCCAAAATGTAAGGACTTACACCTTTTCCAAGATGAAGAATGATATAGATAACTACAAATTTAAGGAGAAAACCATGACGCCCATTCAGTTAATTGAATGCCAAATTCAACCCAGGAGAAGGAAGGTTGCATTAGGTTGACAGCCACCTTAAAATTTTGACACATTTTATGATGTCGAAACAAGCCCAGTTTAAAAAATTGAGCAAACGGAAAGCAAATCAGCATACATAGACTTCACTTTACCAAAAATTCAGCAGTAGCGGCACGTTCAATACATTTGCAGCCCCCATAGGATATTTCTCCCCAGCCTTTCCAGCCTTTGTCCTACAGATATAGATGGTAAAGTAATATAAAACTTACATGTTTGATAATGTCCATCTTTTCTAAATAAAGCAATCATAACAGAGAGACTCAACAAGAAAAGATCAAATATCTGAACCACATGCAGATGTCTGAAAGCTCATTAAATCTATGCAACAGAACTGATGTGGAAGGAATTTCATTTGACAGTCACTACCAACATCATGCAAGTGCGAATTAATTGAGAAAAGATGGACGTAAAATATGGGTTTTATAGCATGACAGTCTACAAAAAGGAAACAATAGAAGAACTTACTGTCATCCAATATACCCATTTTTCCATGAAAAAACAACCACATTGACAACAATAACTATAATCTGCAGACCTAAAACCATGTAATGTCCATTTCACTGAGAAAAAACCACTGTTGTGCAATCTTAATATTGCTGTACTTTTGTGGCTAGCAGCAAAAGTTTATCAGGTAATGGCTCAGCAGATGGCTTTGCTCCAAAGCAGAGGACTTGATCATTTGACAATTGTTGAAATGAAACTTCTCGTAAGTCTATAACCTGCACCAGAAATAGAAGATGTCAGCTACTCATTTTCACTTCAACAAGGCTGAAACTTATTAAGGTACAGTATAAAGAAGTAAAGCAGAACTTGCCACATCAGGAGTAATATAAGCACTAGGATCCCCAACTTCATAAAGAAGTTGTTGAGCGCATGTGCTTGAATTCAAAACCCCACCACTTCCTTCTGCTTTTGCAACACATACTCTTCCATCAAACCAAACTTCAGCAAATGGAAGGGACAAATCTAAAAGTTTTTCAGGAGATATGTCTCTTTGCTTATCACCTTCAGTGGGAAAAATAAAACAATATGTCAAAATGGAAAGTCATCCATCAACATAAAAACAGTACTTCACCACAGAGTAAAACATATAAGACTTCAAAGATCACCTGGATGTACATAATATCCTCCTGTAAGCTGGCAACCACACTCAAGCAAGTGGCCAGCTAATGTACCTTGGGCAAGCAGCTGATACTCATCCCAGTTCCAACCAAGCTCATAAACCTGATTACACCAACAGGAACCCAAAGGCATTACAATCTAAACAAGGTACGGAAAAGACCTGGAACGATCAATTTTAAAGATACCCACAATCCCAACCCTGAGAATTAGAATGGACATAAATTAAATGAACAAACTTTGTATCTTTAGAAATGAAAATGGGAGATAGTTTAAAAAGAAATGGAAGAATAGTACTTCGTCTAGTTTTTCTCATGCTGCATTAAACTAATATCAGCCAGAATCTGACAAGTCACACATTTAAAGAAATCAAACGATGTGTCTCCAAAGTAAAGTTCAGAGGAAAAATCAAAACAAGGTAATACCATTGGTGCTAGAAACAAGGCTGCATCAGCAACCCGGGAAGTAATAACAACATTTGGTTTGTACTTCTCTAGACATTGGACGAGTGGAGCTGCTCCCAGATAGACACTTGCAGCCTGAGGAAATTAGGCAGATTGTGAGAGCCTTCCTAAATCTGTAAGGGATAAATAATGTACTAAATGGCCAAAAAGGAAGTCCATCCGCATGCATGATGTTTCAAGCCACACCCCAGAGACAGGCTGTTAATCAATATCCCAAAGTTATATCTTAACTCCGATGGGAGTATATAAAACAATTGTACAGTATGAGAAAGGCAAAAGTTTTTGTCTCAATATCATAAACCCCACATATAAAAAGAAAAGTGGAAACTACAGATGCTATGACTTGGAGATTATTTGAGAAAAGAATACCAAATCTTACACCATCAATGTTCTTCAGGTGATCATCCAAACCTGAAAAATTTAAGCACAAAAAAAATGTTGTAAGAAGAGTGTGATTTAAGTAGAAAACTTTACTAAGAGATAAATGGTTTAAAATGAAAATGAGGTGAATGCAATCAATTGCCCAACAACATCCATCACTCCATCGAACATTTCATTATGCTAAGATCATAAAAGTTTTAGCTAATATCCAGAATTTTCGGAGAATACCTTCGTCATCAATAGCAAACTGATGTGCCACACCGACATTTATGCTAATACCCAGTTTGGTGGCAGTTTTTATAACTTCCTCTCGAGCCCCATATGGATCACCTAGCATACAGTTGCAGACAGCCAAGTCAGGCAAAGAAAGGTGCAGATTAAACTGAAAGAAATGTTTACCCAAAAAGAAAAACAAAAAAAAAAAAAAAAACTGAAAGAAATCAGTGAGCAGGACTTGTGCTTCTAACTTTTCAGATTTTCTTACATGCACCCATGTTTGTGATTATACAAATTCCTTTCTCCAGGGCCGCAGGCAATAGGAGTTGCATCCACTCCGAAACTGCAACAATCCTCATGTTTTTAGCATATAGGCTACAGAAGTTGCATCTTGTATCTAGACTCTACAATCTTTGAGAATAAGAATAAAGAATCAATGGCTCTCAAAATATGTAGAGTGCATTAAACATTAGAGAACGATCAAATCAAGCCAGAAACTTTAACCACAAGCCTAAACTAGCAAAGACACACAATTATCTGAACCCTCATCATCAAAAACAAAGAAAACTAAACAAATTGGAAGAAAACATACTCCGAGGATCGTATCCTTTTCCACCAGACTTCATTGCTTGGTAACGTTCGGCAAGGGTGCGTTCTGCTAGGCACTCAAGAACTATATAGTCTAACTCCTCCACCCTCTGAAGCAATTTGAACGCCGCTAATGGACGATCACCCCCAAAACCAGCACCACATCCAATGTAAACCTTTTCTTTTCGCCTTTCTGGGTTCATTCTCTGCAATTGGGTAAAAACCAATCAGCCCATTTCTTGCTTTGTATCTTATGAACCAAAAAAGGGAGTTAAAGAACACTAACAGACCAGTCTAACTGAACAGTCATGGAATTCCTCTGAGGTAGAATCAGGGCCTTCCATTGATTCCTGAAAAATCCCATTTTAAGAAATCAAGCAAAAAAGCGGGAATGCATGACTAAGATCAATAATAAGAAAGTTTCCAACCATGATCATCATTTTGCAGTATCAAAGAGTCCCAACCATTGAAAAAACGGATAAAAATGTCATCTCGATGACGATTCAAAGCCACAAGGAAAGTATCAATCAAGTGAAAGGGTCACAAAATTACCGTTGTGATTGAGGATGAGAAGAGATTGTCGTCAATTTCCATCGCCTTACTCCAGTCCAGACAGAAGACAAAGAGGGTATTTTGACAAAAACAAAAAGAGCTGTAGTTTTGAAGTTCTTACCAAATTCAGATTAAAATTTGTAGTATTTGGAAAAAAAATGGAGTTAGAAGTTAATTATTTACTTAGCTAAATATGTTTTGGTTGTAGATAACACTTAAGTTGATGACTCACACTGTCACACACACTCACACAGTGATGAGTCGGTCCCAGTGATCATATGTGTTGGTCAACTGAACACTTCTTGCTTGTAGCAATATACTTTTGATTATTATTAACCAAAAAAAAATTGAAAAGAAAAGGAAAGAAAAATTAACAATGTATACATGGTTGAAAATTGTGCATATACAGAATATCATTTACAGTAGTTTATTTACATGAATTAACATGAGATGCGTTTGAATATAATCAACCAAAAAGATTTAATTCAGAATAAACACGTGAAGTACTGTTATCAATTAAGGTGATTAAGATGGCCAACATTAAACAATTTTTTCAAAAGTTTATACAAGTTTCATTTTGAATGACATTTGGCACCAACATATGTATAATATGCTTTCCACAAAGAAATTGATGGGGAAAATGACCAATGAGTTACCAAAAAAATCAACCTTATCCCAAAAACTAGCTAACATGGCAACATTGAGAGACACAATCTTTATTATTAGAGCCAAAGGGACCAAGCAAGTAAAATTTCGAGTTGACGCACATATCATATCAATATCATGGTATGAGTAATTAGAACCGTTGATTTCTTATACTGTCTGTCTGTGTTTTGTCCATTTTTTCAGTCCATCATGACAGATTTTGCCACTATAGTTTGATAGGAACCTATTTCATTGGAATATTTTTAATGCTAAAGCTGCCAATCTATGCAGTCCTTTTAGCTTATGATATGTTGCATATGTACTTCAATTCTGGTTTTTTTTACTTATTTTGCTAACTTATGTAACATCCCTTCATGCAACTTTACTCATTTGGTTCAGTAATGGTTCATTTTCTAACTCATGGAAGTGTTCACCTTCTGCAGTTTATGTATTCTTGGAACTTCGTGTAAACATGGCTCTGATGGTTTTCTGCTAAATTACAGCCCTTTTTGCTTCTATGTTTCCTCTTATTTCATTACTAGCTTTTTGTGGTTAAACTGTTTTTTCTTCTGTAATTTCTTTGTTATTTGAGAATTAGGATATTCTGCATTTGGATAAAAAGTAGTATGATGAAGCTCAAATGTGAATGGAATAATCAAAGAACTTAAGGCTTCTGTTTCATTACAGTTTTTAAAGTTCAAAGTTTGCATTTTGCAACTTAGGCTACAGGTTCCGCTAATTGTTGTGTTCAGGTTAATTGCTATTGGATATGACTACGTTATCTATCATTGCGGCGAAATATGGAACTGGCACGGGGGAAGAGAGTGGCCTTTCCGAGTTAAGGAATGAATTCTTCGGTAATGGTACTAGTTTTAGAGGTTGGGTTCGGACTCGGAGCTTTGATAGCATTTGGTTCAGAAATGTAGAGGGCTCTAAGGTGAGGAATGGGAGGAAATTTCCTATGGCTGCACTGATTAAAAAGGGAAAGAAGCATGATCATCCATGGCCTGATAATATTGATCCAAATTGTGACAACCCATTGAAGTATCTGTCCTACTTTAAGCCTCTGGATGAGAAACCAAAGCCTGTAACTCTTGCATTTGAGAAGCCACTCATCGATTTGGAGAAAAAGATCATCGAGGTAAGCCACTCATTGAGTGCATTGCTACATGAGATGCATCACGAAGTGAATCAATGTTTCGTAAAATTGTGGATGTATGAATGTAGTTTGGATTTACTGAGGAAGTGGAGTGATCACTTATTTGATGTCAATGGACAGAATATTAGCTTCTACTTGATTGATCTCATGTTCTTTGATTTTTTCCCTCCAACAGGTAAGCCAACTTGCGGAAGAAACTGGCTTAGATTTCAGTTATCAGATCAATCTTTTGGAAGCCAAGTATGAGCAGGTACTCCATAGGTATTCTGGTTCATGTGGGTTTTTAGTGAACTTCAACTGCATTATCTTTTAGCTTTGTTTGACGCCCAACATTTGTTTCTTCTTGTCTGTGTACTTTCAGGCTCTCAAAGATTTATACACACATTTGACTCCAATTCAACGCCTGAACATCGCTAGACATCCAAATAGGCCAACAGTTCTTGATCACATCGTAAACATCACTGAAAAAGTATATTTCAGCCTTTTGCCTGAAATTAATTGATGGCATTATATTGCTTTGCCAGTTGAAAATCTTACTCATTTTCAACTTGATGAAGTGGGTGGAGCTGCATGGAGATCGAGCAGGCTACGATGATCCAGCAATTGTGACTGGTTTAGGGAGCATTGAAGGTGAAGTTTACATGTTCATAGGCCATCAGAAAGGTAGGAACACAAAAGAGAATATAAAGCGTAACTTTGCGATGCCAACTCCACATGGGTAAGTTTCACAATCATCTTCTGGAAAGATGAAGATCACTATTCAGAACTATATGCATTCTTCTTCTATGTGTTCTCCTCCTGTGATGGGTTCAAATGTAGCATACAACTTTTCTGGTTGACTTTGTACCTGGAATATGCATTCAATTTCATAAGAAAGGTTTTTCTTGTCCCCCATTCGCTTCTGTCCACGAGATTTCTTAAGGAAATTACTGTCTGTTTCTTCCATGGAAAAAGAGTCCTTAGTTTTTCTCCTTGAAATGGCCATGTGGCCCTCTACTTTGCTTCTGCACTATAGGATTTGATTTGATGTTCATATGCCACTTCTGCACTACTTTGCTTTTAGTTTTAGCTTACATATTATTTGACCTTACTTGCAGCTATAGAAAGGCTCTGCGCATGATGAAATATGCTGATCATCATGGTTTCCCGATTGTTACTTTTGTTGACACACCAGGCGCTTTTGCTGATTTGAAATCAGAGGAACTTGGTCAGGTTGTTGTGCCTTTTGAACTTTTACATTTAATATTGCAGAACTGTCTTATTGTAATTTGAACAAAATCGTGCAGGGCGAAGCAATAGCACATAATTTAAGGACAATGTTTGGCCTGAAAGTTCCCATTATAACAATAGTGACTGGTGAAGGTGGTTCAGGTGGTGCTCTTGCCATCGCTTGCGCGAACAAGTTGCTAATGATGGAAAACTCTGCATTTTATGTTGCAAGGTGATGTTTTGCTTCTTGGTCTGTCATCACTAGTCCATCCTAGTTATTATTGATTTCTTTGGCTTTCCAAGAGAATGTCTAGTCCAACAAAATTTGTTTAGAGGAAGTTGAAGTTCCCTGAGAGAGGATGAGTCACAAACTGTGTCTGAATTTATAAAACAGCATGATGATGTTTGGCACAGACCCCACTAATGTACAAGCTACATGTTCCTTAGACATTATTCTGTTGGATGCAGACTCAGTGTACCAATCATTACTTTTAAGTTTATATATATTGTTTGAAAATTGCTCAATTTGGTTTTTTTTTTTTTATTTTCTAACTAGTCCGGAAGCATGTGCTGCAATCTTGTGGAAATCATCCTCAGCTGCACCGAAGGTACTCTTTTAAAGCTCCCCTGGTCCTGGATTTTTTGGGTGTGAGAAATCCTACTTGCATTATCATCTCTCACAATTTAACAGGCAGCTGAAAAGCTGAAGATCACTGCTCAAGAACACTACAGACTAAGGATTGCAGATGGTGTCATTCCAGTAAGCACATTCATCTTCTTTAGCATTTGAACCTGCTTATTGCACCTTTTGAACCTATTCTTGATTGAAGATTATGGCTACTGAAATCATTACTTAAGGCCAAGAGGATAAACAGCTCTCACAAGTTTAACCATCCCCCCAAGATTTAACGCCACGTACATTAGTGTATTGCATTTTCCTCTCAGATAATAGTTTCATGATTCTTTTGCTGTCAATGCCTCCAGGAACCTCTTGGTGGTGCTCATGCGGATCCTATTTGGGCTTCGCAGCAGATTAAACTTGCAATTCTTAGAGCTATGGAGGTAAAGTAATTTTATTAGTTTACATTTCCGATGAGAACTCTTATGCCATCTTCAGTGTCATATTTCTTTAGAATCAAAACGAATTTAATTGGAGAAAATGTATTTGCATGTGTTTGTCTGCTTAATAAATTTATATCAGAGAAATAGGTAAAGATATTCTCCCTTTGTCATTCTGTATTATGATCGAAGTTTAGCTCTTTTAAGTAGAATACAGAAAACTTTCATCACTGTCAGTAAAAGTAATGTGCGTACAGTCTTTTGTCCATCGACTTCATTAAGGTTGTTATGAATTTAGGAATTAAGAAAGATGGATTCTGAGGAACTGATTCGCCACCGCATGCTCAAGTTCCGGGCAATTGGACAAGGAGGTTACAAAGAAGATGGTCAAGTGGAACCTGAAAAGAAACGTAGAATGAAGCCATCTGAGGTAAATGTACCAACGACTGCTGAGATAGAATCTCAGCTAGAAGAACTCAAGATGAACATCCTGGAAGCGAAGGGAACATTTGATCCGACAACCACTGAGGCGATCAGGAAGCTCGAACAGGATCTGGACGAGGAGATGACAAAAGCTTTCATTTCTATGGGGTTGCAAGAGAAGGTGAAATCACTTAAACTCGAACTCACTAGAGCCCCTCCAAATAAACCCCTTAGCACCCCTTTAAAAGAAAAAGGAGATAAAATAGTGCAGGAGTTTAAGCGCAATTTGTCCCGGCCTGGCGCTTATCTTCGGCTGAAACAAAAGTTGAGAACTCTCAGCACAGTTAACAGGCTCATCAAGTTGAAGGAGAAAACTGAGAGATTAAAAGCTGAGGTTAATCAGAAAATCCCACCAGAGATCAAAGTTAAGATTGGCCATTACAAGAAGACTCTTGAGAAACAAGGTTCATCTGATCAGAGTAGTCTATCTGAAGAACTACAGACACTGAGGAAAGAACTGGAGGATGCATTGAAGTCAGCTAACTTGGAAATTGTGGCCATTTCCAAAAGGAATGATCAACCTGGTGCAAGCCCTGATGCAAAAGAGAAGGTTAAGAAGTTAAACAAGGAAATCAGCAGGGAGATCGAAAATGCTGTGAAAAACACTGAAATTCAAAAGAAAATTCAAGAACTAAAGGAGGAAATTCTAAGGGACTCAAAATCAGAGAAAGCACAGAAATTGGAAGCAGAAATTAAGAAGGAAATTTCAAGTGCTCTCAGTGTCACCCCACTGAAGGAAAAAGCTGAGAATCTGGAAAAGGAGCTGGCATCATCATCAAGCACAACTAGAGCTACTGTTGGTGTTGATAATGGCAGATTATGAAATCAGTTAAAAAGTTTGATTACAGTGATATCAGACAGAGTGTTGGATCATCATGCGAACTGCAAACTCATGCAAAAACATTCTGATTGGCCTTTTTTTTTTTTTTTTTGTGTGTGTGTGTGAGAGAGAGAGAGATGATGTAATGGTCTTCATGTATAGATACAATCATCAATTTAACCGTATAAAAAATACCTTGAGCAGTTGAGCTAAATGAGAAAGTACTCAAGCAAATGAAAGTTTGGCCTCGTAGATTTTGGAATTATTGGTATGATCTTTGGTTTACTCATCCATATCCTCTTAAACTCGAGGATTCACCACATAATAAAGAGTTTTTTTTTTTTTTTTCCTTAATATTGCAGGGTGTCCACTGTCGGCAACAGTGACTAATCCCTCGACATATGGTAAAGAGTTTTTAACTCAAAATTAAAACGAAAATGAAAACAAAAAGGATACAGACCTACATCTTTAATCTAAGAGTAATAACTTTTCAACATTGTTAACATCATTTTAGATAATCATCTTACCTAACAAAACCCTTCATTAACGAGTGAAAGCTATAGGAATGTTATTTTAATGAAACTAAGAAATCAAACATAAAATTAAGAAAGAGGATAATTATCTTATCCATAAAAATATAATACTAACACCTTTGTTAAAAAGAAAAAGTAAAACAAACAAGAAAAGCGAGAAAATGACAGGTCAACTGAGTCTGGACTCTGGAATACTCTTCTAATCACCTAATCTACAAAAGCAAATCGCATGAACATGGATTTTAATTATTGTTTAATTAAAAATCAATCATTAACCAAAAATTGTGACAGGCCCATTTCTGCAACTATCAGGTTCTTTGACGAGCGGAAACGCAAATTGTTATAAATATCATGCCGACTTTAACAAATTGGGAAAAATTTCTTTGACGCCCTAAAACGGTCATGTCTCTTTCTTTTCTTCACTCACTCAGAAATATCTCCTCCGTCTTCCTCAGCGATCAGCCCTCAAATTAGCTTCCCCTCAAGAATTTTCATGGCGTTTTTTTTTTCTTTTCTTTAATCCTTTCTTTTGTAGATTTGAATTAATTCGACTCAGGGTATTTTTAGGTTTTATTATAGGTTCTAGGTTTTTCCATCCAAGACTGCAAAATCTGTGGCAGTTTTTATTCGCCCACAATTTTGCTTGTTGATTGCCGGAAAACCCAAGCTCCCCCCAATCGATCTACATAGTGTTGGAAAGATTTGTGTATGTATTAGGGCCTTCTTTTTTCTGTTCATTTTTTTTTTCGGCTGCAAATTGTTTTAGCTTCAAGAATCCGGTGACCTAGTTGTGTTAGGGTTTCGGTTTTCGCGCATTTTCGTGATGAATCAGCGAACCAGGTATCCTCCGGGGATCGGTGGTCCGGGTGTTGGTAGAGGCGGTGGGAACATGAACCCCAATGCGAACCCTAACTTTCAGCCGAGGAATCCGCAGCAGTATATACAGAGGAATCCAATGCATTATCAGAATCAACCACCACCGCAGCAGCAGCAGCAATGGCTGCGTAGAAATCAGTTAAGTAATGAGGCTGCAGTAGATGAGGTCGAGAAGACCGTCCAATCTGAAGCCGTTGACTCAAGGTAAGATTTTTTCTTGAAGTTTCCATTGCTCTTTGTTTTCCGTTCTTGGGGTTATTGACGTTTTGGGTAATAATTTTACTGAATGTTTCGGTAGTTTCTTGAATATTCTTCTTAGATCTATTTGGTGCCTTTTTCTTGGTACTAATTAGTGGATTTTTAGTATTTAGTTCTCTGGCTAGTGGGTTCTTGTTTAGAAATAAGAAAAGATGGGTCAAGATTTCTATGTCTAGTGATGTTTTCATTCTAAACTGGATTATAAGCATTTTCATATGACTCTGCAAGAATCTGATGGACTCTTAAGTCTAGAATGAGACTTTAGGAAAGTATGAAGTAGGCTGTATCAAAATTGTTTGGCACATTAGTTGAACTTTCAATGGTTTTAAAAGAGGGTTGAACATTTCTACCATCTAACTTTGGATTCTTGCTCTGTTAGTTAACCTTGTTTACTTCTTTTTTTCTTTTTTGGCTGAAAGGTAACCTTCTTTACTTTGGTTACAATGTAAATGGAACTTTTCTCCTGCTGAAATACTCACTTATTATACGCCATGAAACTTGTGGTAGTCATTGCCTGAGAACAAAGTCTTTTCTGTTTCTGTTTGTGTGTAGTGTGACAACTACTAGGTCCTGAGAATTGAATTTTAAGTACGTCTATGGCTGCTAATGGTTAGTCTTATGGCGGATACCAGAATTAGTTCAATTTGATTTATCCAAATATAAGAAAAGTTATTAATTGGTTCGATTTGAATTATCAATGTCTAAGAAAGGTGCAATAGGCTACTTTTTGTAGCTAGTATAGTTGTTGTTACATCCTTTTGTTGTCTTTTTTGTAATCATTCAGCTCCTTGTGATCTTAAATTCGTTTATGAGATCTAAACTGAGATGTTAACTAAGGTTGATACGGTCTTCTTACAAATGTTTACGTGAAACATTCTCTTACCTGCTTTGTCGTACTGGTGCTGTAATTCTATGTTAAGCTGTGGCTTTTTTGAATCTTGAACATACTAGGGAAAAGGATTAGGCATATGGAAATTGTCAAGTTTTAGAGTTTTGGTGTTAAGGTTCAACCTCTACGGGTCAATTGTGTTAGTTATCATCGTCAATGAAGCATATGCTTGTTTGCTTTTGTGTTTGTATTATTCAATAACTTGACGCAGCACAAACGTGGTGGTTGAGAAAATCAGAACTTAGGCTGATTAAAGAGTATTATGCAGCGGAAAATCAATAGAAAACTGTAGAGAATAAGGGTAGAAATCGCAGGAACACAGAGATAAGCAGTAGGAAAAGAGAAGAAAACCTAAGAATCACTCTTAGGGCCCTTTGGCGTCGCACCGCAGGAATCCTAGACATCACACCAAGGGTTTAGTTGAGTCACACAACTGATGTTGAAAGCAAAAGCTCGCAGGAATTTTTTTAATCTGATAACCTGTCTAAAACCCTCAAACGAGGTACATATATATAGGCCTAAAACTTAACCTAAACCAAAGACAACTAGGATTCTCACCTAATTTCCTTTTTATTCCAAGAAAATCCTGCAGCATAACTAATATACTAAAATACCCTTTCGTAAATATCAATACTGAAATAAACTAATTAAATTACTGCTTAATAAAGGATTAACTTAACCAAATTCCTAACACTTTGGCTCCTTCCTTGGATCATGATAATCCTGGGCATAAATATGGAGTATACTAAAGATAGAGTTCTTAGGCCCTTCTTTGTCCGCATTATAACTATTCTACTTTCTTTCTTCTAGACTCCACAAACTCCTTAAGTCAATGTTTTTCTGTCCTCTCTAGTTTATTTGACTCATAGTGTATTTGATGAATTCTTTTACGACTTTGCTGCAGTTCACAAGACTGGAAGGCAAAGCTAAAGGTTCCTCCACCAGATACGCGGTATAGAACTGAGGTAAGATGATGATCTACACTTTTTAGCGTATACTTGGTATGCTGTTGTTTTTGCACTTTTATTTACAGATTTAGTACATCAGTTGCTGTTGTAATATTTATAGATTTATCTCAGTTAGTTAATATTCTTTTTTAACTTGCAATTGTTAGAAATTACAACCAATTTACTTCTATTTTAGGCTGAGAACTATCTCATTTTGATCCTTTTTTCCTTTGTGTTTCCATTTGCCTTTTTTTGGGGTTTTTGTCTTCATGTCTTTTCACTTTGGGTGATGGATGATTTGTTCATTCCAGTTACTTTTCCCGTCTTGAAACAAATTGTCCGCATAAGGTCAATGTTTGCTGCTCTTGTTTCAATTGTTGGATTTAGTGTTAGCAAAAGGATGAATCTAATTCTCTTTTACTTCAAAAGCCTGCTGTGTGTCAATAAATGAACAAACTTTTAATTAGTTGACCCCTGTATTTTTGGGAACTGCAGTTTTCTTGTTACATGTTCATTGTTTCTTTTGTGTGGTGTCACTGTAGGGTACGTGATCTGTTATGCATTGGTGTCTTTTCAATGTCATGCTCTGATTGCTATAAACTCTTTGTATAACAGGATGTGACCGCCACCAAAGGAAATGAATTTGAAGACTACTTTTTGAAGCGAGAGTTGCTTATGGGAATATATGAAAAGGGTTTTGAAAGACCATCTCCAATTCAGGAGGAAAGTATCCCAATCGCTCTAACTGGAAGTGATATTTTGGCCCGAGCTAAAAATGGAACTGGAAAAACTGCAGCCTTTTGTATTCCCGCCTTAGAAAAGATTGATCAAGATAACAATGTCATTCAAGGTTTAGCCCTTCCCCTTATTTTCTCTTTTGTAATTTATTTTGTTATTGCTTTTTCTCTATGCATTAAATGAAGCATTTGTGAGAATTCAACTTATGGCAGATGAATAGGCTTACATAGTTTGGCTAGTAAAAGGGTAGGATTGTTTGGTAGTATTGTTTATTAATGTTGATTGATTGTATTCACTGGTCTCTGAGGGAAGGGTTGATTTTCATTTAGTTTGGCAAGAAAACAACAGTAAAGCAGTATGCACTCACCTTATCTGCTTCTGAGTTATTCATCTGAAGATGTTACTCTAAATCAACTGTTTCTTAACCATTGAGCTTTTCTTGCACAGTTGTTATCCTTGTCCCTACAAGAGAATTGGCTCTTCAGACATCACAAGTTTGTAAAGAACTTGGCAAGCACTTGAAAATTCAAGTCATGGTTACCACCGGTGGGACAAGCTTGAAAGATGACATTATGCGTCTATATCAACCTGTTCATTTGCTTGTTGGAACTCCGGGTAGAATTCTGGATCTTGCAAAGAAGGGTGTTTGTGTTTTGAAAGGTTGTGCAATGATGATTATGGATGAGGTCTGGTACCACTTCTTGTCTTTATATTACATTTCCATGTTGGATTTGTATGTCTTTTGTGTCGGCTGATTTTTGCTTAGGATGTAAGTATGTGTATGCATAAAATGTAATGTTCGAGGTATGATATATGTAGCGACATTACATTGTGGGATGAGTATTAGGAGCAGTTTTGTAATTTTGCTTTAAAAAATGTTTAGAAGCAGATGTTGGGAGAACATGGGAAAGGTTTAAATTGGATTTTGGGTTACTCTACTTGCTTGGAATACATTTTTTGATCTCTTTGAACTTGTTTTGTTTATGTTCTTTCTGTCTGTCTGTCATGTCTTACGTTGTCTTAAGATCTGGATGTGTATTGTGATGTTTGCAGGCTGATAAGCTATTATCACCGGAGTTCCAACCATCTATAGAGCATCTTATTCGTTTCATGCCTGCAAACCGGCAAATCTTGATGTTTTCTGCTACCTTTCCTGTCACTGTCAAGGATTTCAAAGACAGATACTTGAAGAAGCCATATGTCATTAATCTCATGGACGAGCTTACTCTGAAGGGTATTACACAGTATTATGCTTTTGTTGAAGAAAGACAGAAAGTTCACTGTCTTAACACTCTCTTCTCGAAGGTTTGTCCTTTCCCTGATTGTCTGAATTTTTTACCAAGTATTTGATGCATTGGTCATGTCTAATTTGTCATTTTGTCTGCAGCTTCAAATCAATCAATCAATCATCTTCTGCAATTCAGTCAATCGAGTGGAGCTTTTGGCCAAGAAAATTACCGAACTTGGATATTCTTGCTTCTATATTCATGCAAAAATGCTTCAAGATCACCGCAATAGAGTATTTCACGACTTCCGTAATGGTGCATGCAGGAATCTTGTTTGCACTGGTATATTTCCTTCATCTTTTTGATTTGGATTGATCTTTTTTTCTCCATTTACCCTTAGGATTTGTCACTTGAAGTAATAGGTTACTGACTATAAGAGAGTATTCCAAGTTCATTGTGTATTGTAGTTTAATGCTTGCATCTGAGAAAAGTAGTAGTTGTTGCTATATCTTGAGTCTTTACAGGATAAAAGGCACAAACCCGTTTGTGGGATTCTGATTGTTGCTCATGTCAATTCTTGTAGTTTGTGGATAATAGTTTGCACATTTCTGGTATCTTCTGAAGTTTTGACCTTCATTGGCTGCCTTTTCTGCTTGCAGATCTGTTTACCAGAGGGATAGACATTCAGGCTGTCAATGTTGTCATTAATTTTGACTTTCCGAAAAATTCAGAAACATATTTACACAGGGTAAGCTGGCGTGACTTTTACTTGATACATATGGTAGCTTAAAAGTTGTGGTACTAACTTCCCTATGCATTCTCACAGGTTGGTAGATCTGGGAGGTTTGGGCATCTTGGATTGGCTGTGAATCTGATCACCTATGAGGATCGCTTCAACTTGTAAGGATATCTTTCTTTTTCTCCTGAATACTGTTGATGGTGGTGCTTTCTTTAGCATACTGATAAGTTTCTTTGGCTCATTGCCATTCAGGTATAGGATTGAGCAAGAATTGGGAACTGAAATCAAGCAAATCCCACCGCACATAGATCAAGCCATTTACTGTCGGTGATCCGTGGTGTAGGCACTTCTGTATTTCGGGGCTAAGCTGGATTGTGTAATAGTGTTAGGGCGAAAACCCAAGAGATAGTAAGTGGAATTTGTAATAATGGGATTGTTTTAGATAGATGGGATTTGATTATAATCATTTCAAGTGGATTTATGTCTCCATTAGTCATAAATATGAAAGCCAGGAGTGAAAGATTTGGTCAAATGCTTTTTCTCTTGAGTCCATGTAACAGATTTAATTGCATAATTTGAGGAGAGTTAGGTTGGTTTTTTACTAACTTAAACTCTAAATTCCCTTTTTAGCATAAAATCTCTATAAATTTCCAGTCGTATTCATGTTGGTTTGTTCCAGAGACTTGCAGTTTTGCAACTTCGTCCAATCCACTCAAAATTGGTTAATTCCAATCGGAATTTACATTTTTTAATGCCCCTAGTTGTGCTAAACAGGTAAGAGTACAAACACAGGCCTATATGTGGCTGAAAGAGACAGAGATACTGTGACACCAGTCCAGACTTTGACTGCATTAAATTCACTTTGGTTTGCTTTCTGAAATTTTGGAACCATATCTTTCTTTTCCCATCACCTTTTTCAATGTTCTCAATAGTCAACCTTTCTCTTCCCTCCTCCATTTTCATTTGTATTTCGAATGATGACAGATGATTGATGGTGATGATGATGATACCAATTAACAAGCCACATGACTGCAGGGTTATAGAAGAAGAAGAAGAAGTGGAAGGACACATGCCCAGTTTTTGGTTCTGCAATCCACGCAAAAGATCATTGATGATGGTGTGGAGGAGAAATCCAGAAGAAAAACAATAACATAGTACAATTTCAACACATTATAGACTTGTCATCATAGCAAAAAATATTACATTAAAGATTGGGTTTTTCTTCTTCTTCATTTATTACCACACTCTTTAATGCTTTTTTCTTGCATCAATCCGTACTCCATTTCACTGTGCCGACCGCCATTAATGCTACCTCCTGTCCCTCTTTCCCTGGCCCCTCTACGCTGCATATAATAAACATGTGTATATCTATCATGTATGTATAGATTTGTAATGAGGAAGAGATATCATATGATGATTTGCTGCAGAACCCAAAATATATCTTTTTACATAAATATGGTTTCTGTGTCCTCCCTTTGATTCAATCTGGCATTTAATGCCCTTTCACTTCATCCCTCTTTTCTGCATTTTCTTCTGTCTTGGCATTTAATGGCATATAGGAAGATGTCACTCTCTTACACACAGTCACACACTTCTTGTCCTTTTGTTGATCAATTGTTTGTAGTTTCTTTCTACTTTGAGCAGCTCTTACGAGCTCCATTATGCTGGAATAATGAAAGTTATGGTGTCTTTAAAGAATGTGCTTGTGGAAAGCTAAACAAATGCAAGCCTAAAATACCCTCTGTTCCATTTCAAGGGAAAGCAGTGTTATTTAAGTAGTGGGCATTTAGTATTTCCACTGTAGTTTTTACTGTACCAGTGGGGAAAAAAACCAAAAGATTCTCAGATATAAAAGAGATGGCATTTATTGTGGGTTCAAACATTCATTCAATTTCCTCCTGCAAAACCCTCTTGCTTGCATACAAGTGTTATTATCTTTCTATATCTTTATGTATGTAACTTGAGAAAAATTGCAGAGAAAGTATCTTTATTTATGTCCATTGTCTTAAATGCAATCCATAGCCGGCTTTGATCTTGCTGAGTACCCATAGTCTCTATCTCTCTTTCTTTCTTTTTCAGCTAAGCTAGAAGTTTGGCATGTTCTTGTGTTTGTGTGCATGTAAGGTCATTTCATCCCTTTCTCTCTTTTCGAGCAGTATTCAATCATATAATCTCGTTTCTCCATCCCACTTCTTTGGTTCAATGCACATCAAAACTTGAGCTTTTTGTTCTTTGTTCTCCACTTTTTCTGTTCATTCTTCAAGAAGTAATTTAAGGTAGATCAAGACAGGGAGAATAGGCATCATCTAGTGAAGAAGTTAGTGGGAAATGGGAAGAGCACCCTGTTGTGAAAAGAAGGATGGGTTGAAGAAAGGGTCATGGACTGCGGAGGAAGACGAGAAGCTCGTTGAATACATCAAGAACCATGGTCATGGTAGCTGGCGTTCTCTTCCCAAGAATGCAGGTGCTTTTTACCTTCTGTCTGTTGTTTCCCCTGCTTTTAAACACTAGTTTATGAAGTTTGCATGGTCAAAAGTTGCTCTGGTTGATGAGAATATTAAGTCAGTTATGAGCATTTCAGTATTCTTTCACGCTAATGTTGTTTTTGTTGGTAAAAGATTTAATCTTGTTTCCGTAGGTTCTGTTGAAGGTATATTCTTTTGAAACTAATTTGTTCATGATTCAGTATTATAGTTTAATAGTTTGATGAAGGAATTTGATAGTTTCTGACGAGGAGTCCTAATTTTGATCCTACTTACATTTGGACATTCCAATCATGAATTGCAATGTTGCATTTGGTTATTATTAAACTGCATCTCTGAAGCTGAACTTCATGAATGTTCTGGTTTCGGTTGATCTCATCTGAGTTGATTCCAGTATGTCATTGTTTACAATCTTGTTCTGTTCTGTTTGAGAAGATTGTGAAAGTTAATCCAAATTTTCTTTTGAAGGTCTTCTTCGTTGTGGGAAGAGTTGTCGGCTACGGTGGACAAACTATCTTAGGCCAGACATCAAGCGTGGCCCTTTTACTGAAGATGAAGAGAAGCTTGTCCTTCAGTTACATGCAATTCTTGGCAACAGGTTTTCTTTAAGTGTCTAGTTTGTTTGTATTCCTACAATGATAGTGTTAAATTCAGCCAAGTTTTGTCCTGGCTTCTTACATAAACATATAGACTCTCGAATTTAGTTGTTGAATGAAAGATCCTTGTTGTTTCTTATCAGATGGGCTGCCATTGCTTCTCAATTACCTGGTAGAACCGATAATGAGGTCAAGAATTTGTGGAACACTCATCTTAAAAAGCGCCTGATATGTCTTGGCATTGATCCTCGGACTCATGAGCCTTCAGCTATGCTGAACATACTGTCTGCAAACTCTTCCACCCGTCACATGGCACAGTGGGAGAGTGCAAGGCTCGAAGCTGAGGCGCGCCTGCGCCTATCTAGAGAATCGTTCCACTTGGTGCCTTCATCAACTGAGAAGTCATCTGAGTCGGACTATATTCTGCGGATGTGGAATTCCGAGGTAGGAGAAGCATTTCGCAATTTCAATCCAAGTCAGAAAACTTCTTGTCAAAGCCCCACCTCTCAAGCTTCTTCATCGACCAAGTGTGGATCGACTTCAGGGGCCATCAAGGAGGAGAACCTGTGTTCAACTGATTATTCCATGGCGGCTGGAACTGGAAGCAATCAAACTGAAGATATAGAATACAAGTGTAGCAGACCAGTTGTTGAAGATGTTCCTCTTGGTGCAGATTCTGCTTGCTCTAGTGACTTGGAGGATTCCTCCGAATTAACATTGCAGCTACTCCTAGATTTCCCTGGTTCCAATGATATGAGCTTCTTAGGAAATACCGATAACTACATGTACTCTGGTGTTAACAGTTGAAGCTCAAGAAGAAGGAAGCTGATTAAAAAGTAAAAGAAAAAAGTTCTCGGTGTAGCCTGAGTTTTGAGCTGGTTGTTTTTAGCATCTCCAGCTGTAAAACCAAAAAGATATTATGCCATTATGTTAGAAATCAGACTTTAAAGGCATAGATAACTAATGCAGCCAAGAGTTTCTTCCGTTTCTTAGCAGCAGAGTATGAAGCCTTGTGCTTAAGGGATATTTACTAATCTACTCTATATCCATGGTGATGTTAGCAGAAAACTCTTGATAGTTGTGGTCAGATGATCAATTGACGTTTGTGCTTTAGGTGCCAATGATGATAGAAGCGCACCCTTCATTTAGCTGTGCGCAATGGTGTCCATTCGCATACTCGGAATGAAAATGCATTTTGCACAACACCTAAGCGGCATATAATGCATGTAAACTACAAAATGTGGTATAGGAGCATGCATTGTTGTTGATGCATAAGCTGAAAACTAACAGTAGTTGTCATTTTTTCACAAAAAGTAGTGGCAAGTATGACCTCACTTGTGCTATATGTACATTCCAAAAGGCTAAAATGGAAATAATGGTTTGGCCTAAATCTTAATGGTTCATTCTGCAGATGTCACTGCAATGGTAAAAGCAGCAACAAACAATTACAGACTTTCTGTAAGAAGGGGGCAATCAACGTGTCCAAATTTTATGGACATTCATTTTGAAAACAAAATCTTCTGTTACATGTTGAGAACACACAATTACACATTTTTCAAATGATGACACAGCACTTTCACAAGCTTTAAGATGTTTCCCTATACAAACCACTTCTTCTCAAAAGGAAAACCGAGTCTTGAGATAAAATAAACATAAAATTACAGCCAACAAACAGAAGCATTTACAAGAAAAATCGGAACTTGTCCTTTCAGGCTCCGAAGCATCCCACCTGTTTAGGAGTTGAATTAGTTGCACGATACTTGGCAGCCATTTCCTCTGCTTTAAGGATTTCTTCCCGACGTCTGGCATCAGTCATGGCTCTTTTCTCTTCAGCCTGTTTGTGGACTGCAGCTATTTTGTTTTTCTTCGCCTCTGCATAATCTGCCTTCTTCTTTTCCATTTTTTCCTGCAGATAACAATTTTCATTCAGAGCAAGTCTTCTACATCTAGCAGCTAGACAAATGAAGGAGAAGTTCAAATCTTTCATTTAATAATGAAGAACCACTTCACTAAAATACAACATCATCTCCGACGAGGCAAATGCAAGAATAAAAGAAAGCAGGGGAGTGGATCGGAGACAATCACATGAATTTTAAAAAACTCGGGAAATAACCTCATGTCTAATCACTAGTGAGATCATCATGTATTGCGATAATTGTAATGTGCCATTGAAGAACCTTCTTGATAAGGAATCTATCGTTGTTATAAGATAAATATCGCATTATTTAAGAAACAAGGAGGAAGAATCTTCAACTGTATACTAAAACACTTGACTCACCTCAATTTTCTTTAGTTCAGCTTCAATAGCTGCTTTCTTGCTATTTTCCCATGCTGTAACTTCAGCCAACTTCTTCTGTGCCCTGTCCAAATCATATGCACAAGATCATTCTCGAGGCAAAAGTTATTTTTCCCTGTAAAAGAGAAGGGGGAAAAAAAGAGACTGTATCTTGACATTCATCAAATACCCTAGAAAGCACGAAACCGAGTATCTCTGAGGCGGAATCACAAGCAAAACTCCAACTTCAATAGAAAAAGGAATTGTTTCATTTTTGGAATGATAAAGCAAGAGGAGTTGAAGCAACACTTAGCATTATCCATTGAATTTGATCCAGTTTAAAAGCAAATGTAGCCTCGAAAAAAGAGCTGGCAAAATTAGGATCACTAGATTCCTGAACATAATCCTAGCATAAATTTCTATCCTTTTTAAAGTAAGAAACTGAGGAGGAACCAAACAAGAAGAACACCACTTTATGATTTACTAAAACCATCACGAAATTGGGAATCCAATCAAAGAACTTAATACTCAGCAGCATGCAAGACGTAACCCCTAGGGAAAGTTAAAGAAAACAGTAATGACACACTTAAAGCGAATCTCACTTGTTTTCGGCTTTAGCTTTTTCAGTCTCCTCCCATGCCTTGATGAAAGACAACCTTTTCTCAGTTTCAACCTGGGCAAGTGCAATATCTGGGACATGAAGACAAAAATAATAAATGCACTTGGTGCTTACTAACAATAACTAATCAAATCAGAGTCTAAGCATATTGCAGAAGCTAATATTATCAGAAAAACCAATGCTTTCTGCAACAAAAAGACTGCAGAAATAACTTCACTGACACACCTCTATCAAGTGATCCTTTGGTAGGCTTCTGCACTGCAAGTTCTGAAGCTTCTGTCGAAAGCACGGACATACTAGTTGTTAGATATAACTATCATGTGGATATACAGGAAGCAAGTGATGAACATAACCACCATTAATAAACAAAAACAGAGCATAGTCCTCGAGCGTGTCTCGATTCATGAGTTCAACAAGTCCGAGAATATTTCAATAAGAAACCCAATATAACAGAAAAACTATTGGACAGAATGTGGAAGTAAAATTTATGCTAAAGCTATCAAAACCCCCCAAAATTGAACTAAAATAACAGCATGGGATAGAGGTATCTTACAAAATGATATTGGAAGGTCAATAAAAGATTGTAAAACAGGAAGACGAGGAATACATTGAGATGCAACATCGCAGCATACAATTGTACAAAACAAGCTCCAACGAACCGAATTTTCTAAATTTAACAAATATGATCATGCGCAGAACAAGCACTACAATTCATCAAACTAGTACCTTTCTTAGACTTCAACATGCTCAGAGACATAAGACTTCACCAAAAAAAAAAAAATTATTCAAGACGACCTTTCAAGTGATCCCTCTCAGAAATGAAACTCAATGCTGCTCACAATAGGCCACACATGACTGATATATGGATATATACAACTCATGACACGGTTAAAGTGCAAAGGTGTCAGTGCACTCAAATTTTCAACATATAATCACCACTAGAAGTACCCTCCTCAATTCAGGAAAGACATTAACTTGGCCCTAGAATAAGATGCTCTTTATTATAAATTTTCAGTAAATAAAACATTCCCTTGACCATGCAAAATATGGGAATTATTATATAAAATAACCTGTATAAAAGTAATATCACCAGGATTCCTATTCTAGCGTTCAAAGACAGCAAAAACAACTCAGGCCATAGCTTTTCATACACCATGAACAACCAATTAAGTTCAGGAACCACGAAAAAGAAGTCACTTTTATTTCCTTTAAAGAATATAAGAACAATGCCAGTAATGGAAAAAAAAGAAGAAAAAAAAACAGAAAACTTCTTATCTCTTTTGTGAAAATCATTAATAAAAAGGATGATACGTCAACTTTTTGTTAGAACTTTATTTATTCTTCCCTCCTTTGGCTGGGTGATGTGTGGAGTGGAGGAGACTCAGAAACAGAATCTTGCAAACGCATAAGAATCAAGAAACTTTAAATAAACTTCCCAATATGGAAAATCCACTCAAAAGAATCAATCCCACTTCATTTCACAATCCAAATTATTCAGAAAGGCAAGTTAATCATTCAAAAACAAATAAAATTGTGAATGAATACAAATTGAAGCTAGTCTTACTGTCGGCGACAGGAGCAGAAGCTGCAGGGACAACAGCCTTCTCCTCCACGGCGTCGTGAGCCGGTGGGGCAGCCGCGAGAGGCGGCTCATTTTCCACCGCGGCCGGCGCCGGTTTCACTGCTTCCTCCGCCATTAATTTCCAACAATTTTCCTCTTGTGGGCTATTGTCAAAAAAAGGAAAAAACTCAAAAATCCAAACTTTTTTTTAAAACCCAAAACCAAAAAGATTGAAACTTTTGACTAAATTTAGCTAAAGAAGAATACACTTGAAGAGACGGTTGGTCTCCAGCTACTCTGTGGAAAAGCTTTTACTATATTTATCAATGGCTGATGCTCGGTGTCATGAACGTGTTACCATTATAGCATGGTCTCTATAATTGTTGATCCTGTGTTACGCGATGTAGAAATTTAGGTGTACAGGAATTCAATCTGACCGTTGCTTTTCATGGGATTTTTATTGGACGATCATGATTGTTTAAAACTGTGGTGTACACCTAGGTTGTGTGTACATGTGATGTAGGGAATGATGGTCCTTCATGCCGACAAGATGTTTGTTAATTGGTCGGTTAAAAGCTAGACTGTTATAATGAGCTATTAGAAGAAAATGGTAGAATTTAGAACTACGTACTATTAGAGTAATTTTGAAAGAGTGATTTTTGATACATCCATTGGGACATCATTATTGGAGGGGCAAAAAAATCATTGCATGAATCCTCACTTCTCATCATGTAAAAGTTTTACTCCCTCCGTTCTATAAATATTGTCTAATTTAAATTTTTAATTTTTAGTTTAAATTATATTAAAAGTGAAATCTTAAACTTAACAATAATTTTAGAACAGATGGAGTATTACACAAGTGACGTAGGTACGTTCTGAAAAGATATGCATTAGATGTCTGATGTCTTGATGAGTATTATTTGGTATAACAATTATTTGATGTATTTATTAGTCAAGTCATTAAAATATGATAAGAATTGGATAAACATATTAATAAGAAAAAAAATAATGTTTGGGTTGATTCCAAAATCTAAAATGTTTTTTAGCTATTACACATACATGAAACATGACGTAGTGAAACTATAGTGAGCCAAAACACCAAAATATCTTTTGGGACAAATATGGATACTATATATTTCTAGTTTTGATTTTGTTTGTCCAGAAAAAATAAAATGATACTTCCAAATACTAGTAGTATTCCTTTCATTTTTAGTATATATCGTGTTGTAAATTGATTTTCGAGACATATTTTTATATTTTTTATACCAATTTTCTAAAATTTACGATAATCAATAATAATTATAAGATGAAAGAAATAGACATGAGTGGAGGTCAGGCCGTTTTCCTTCAACTAGGATTTTTGTCTCCTTCGGCCGAAACCATTTGTTTTGGCCAAATAAAATGACGCATGCCTCTATGTGATGACTGATGGATATCATCATATCAAGTGGATATATTAACTGCCAAATCCTAAATCCTTCCGGTAGTAGAATTATCCATGGTTCAATTTATGTGCAGAAGGTGTACTACCTAGTTTTTTTTTATAAAAAAAAAAAAATCCACAACGAAAATGATATAATAATTAATAAGTAACAAAATGTATATTATTAGTATAAATTTTGTTGCTTTAATTAGTAAACACTAAACATGACTGTTTTAATTATACTTTTCCAAACAACATGAATACACGATAATGATGCATAAGGGGCGTGCATGATTGTTGTCGTATAGTACTGTTTGGTTCATCACCATGTGAGAGTTTATGAATTCTTTAGCTTTTCTATTGCCTAAAATCAATCATATATCATTTTGCATGTTGACTATTAAGCTAGTCAAACTGTATCTGATTGATTTTAGTCAATCAGATGTATGTGATTTTTTTTTGTGTGTTATTAGGGTTATATTTTTCTCGTTTCATAACAATAATCGACATTAATTTCTGATATTTGTATGATTATAAATACAGGGATTTCTTTCTCTTTAATTAACGGCATTGCATGGTTGGCTTTGAGTTAATACACGTAACTATGTTAGTAGCAACACAAGATTCATCAAAATAATCAATTTAGAGAAACATATCTTTACTATCCAATTAAAAAAAATTTAAAGTATTACCTACTCAACCCATATCAATAGTATCCTATATTAGTAATATTGTTAAGAGTCATAATAAGAGAAGTTGGCCAAACCTTTCTAGCACTTACTACAAAATTGAGAAGGCGGGTCCCTAAATCTATTTAATTTATTTTTCGATGTGGATTGAGTTTGATTAGGTTTGCTTTTCCACTGGAAAAAGGCTTGTGATTTGTTTGCATTATTGGTTTCCCATGCCAAGAAATGTTCCTCACTACTACACGTTCCAGAGTAATAATTCTGTTTATTGCCTTAATAGATTAATAAGTAGGACCAAAAAAAAAAAAAATGGAGTGAGAGTATTCCAATAATTTCTTCCCCTTTGGATGCCAGATTTTCACCTTATTTTAGTGAAGGAAAAGGTTAAACTTTATGGTTGTCTTTGTCACTTTCTTTTGTTTTCTTAATTGTTGCAATCATACCATGAAATGGATACTAATTATATTTCGTCCTACTTCTTGTTACTATACTAATACAGTGACACGGTTATGACATACTCCTTCTGTCTTAAAATTATTGTCTAATTTAATTTTAGTACAATTTAAATTAAAAATAAACAATTTAAACTGGAAAATATACGAATTCTAATCCCTCTGTTTTTATTTACAATAATAAAATTTAGGCATATGCGTGTCGATACAAATAATGAAAAAAAAAAATCTCTGCATCATTTATTCAGTCTCAGTGGGAGAACCATAACAACTTTGATATCTTGATAATTTCTATTCAAAAATTTGTGAATTATTCGCAATATCAATTTTAAAGATGGACATATATAGTTATCATGTGAATCATCAAGGAGTATATTTAGAACTTTCACCATTTCGTCTCAAAGAAAACATATCCTAATTCGAAATAATTGTTGTTCATTACTTCATTTGTTCTGTTGTAGTGTATTGGGCATAAAGTATGGCCCAAAATAGTACTTCGGGCTCAAACTAGGCCCGACAAAAATTGACCTTACTTCATAGAAAAAAGAGTCAGTCTTCTTCAGTCTTCACAACCAGAGTCAAACATCAAACGGCAATGTTGACGCCGTCATCTCCGTCTTCTTCTTCTTCTTCTGCTGAGCTCAAAGTCAAAGAACAATGGGGAGAGAGAGTTTCAAAAGCAGTAATTTCATTGTACGAATCTTTACCGAAGAAAGGGAAGCCTCAGGGCCGGGAAGTTACCGTCTTGGCTGCTTTTCTGCTGTCTTCCCCTTCCGGAGGTTTGTTTTTTCTTTTTCCACTCAGCAAAACAAAATTACTACTGCAAGAATTGCATAATTTGAATTATGTTTCTTAATTTTTTTTAAACCCATCATTCCTTTAATGTTTGTAGAATTGAAAGTTGTGGCATTGGGGACGGGGACGAAATGCATTGGACGGTCGAGGAGGAGTTCGAAAGGGGACGTGATCAATGATTCCCATGCTGAGATTATTGCAAGAAGAGCTCTTTTAAGGTATTATTTTCTTCCAAAATGAGTTTCTTTCGTCAGTTTATGTTCTGGGATTTTTTGCATATGATTTAGTAATGACGGATTTTGTTGGAAATTGTTTTCTTATGGGATGATTCTCTATACTTTGTTGAACATAGTTTTGAAGGTTACATGTTCTGGGATAGAAGCTTAGTTGTTGTTCTTGACTTGTTGCAAAAATAAACCTTAGCGTTTCTGTTGTTTTTTTTTTTTTTAATGTTACCTCATATTTCCTTTGCACTTAATTGAGACTTTTTTAGGACTTCTAGCAGCAAATTTTAAATTTTTGATACTCCCTCTGATCTAAATTAAGAGTCCTGTTTGCACATTTTTAGTACAGCAAGGAGAACTCTCAGAAGAGAATATGTTGGAAACCTTTTTCTTAAAACCACATTGCTGTTCAAATTTACATGCTGGTGAACTTAGAACTTTGGAATTTAAGTTGTGCCTAGAACATCCTAGAGATGATTTGGGAACTGAAATGCACGTTGCATGTGAAGCAATTCATTGAGCTGTGACTTGTGACCATAATGGATCCAGGTACTTCTATTCGGAAATTGAGAGTCTAACTCTTTCACACGAGAAGTTCAAGGACCATGGTGGAACTTGTGTTGATGTTGAAAACCAGCATTCCTGTTTGGAGAATATTAGAGACCAAGCAAAAATGTTCAAAATGAAGCAGGGATGGAATTTGCATTTGTACATATCACAGTTACCTTGTAGGTAATTGCATGTATGACTCTTTTTTTAACATGATTTCTTTGCCTTTTGAGCTTTTTCGACGTCTGACTAGGTGGTTATTCTATCATTTGTAGGTGGAGTGGCCTCTGTTAATAATGACCAAACGAAGGATGATTCCCCAAATGGCAAGATCTCATCATGCCCTTCTGGAAGAATCAGTTCTTCTACAATGGGATTATGCAATTATCAGGCAACAAATAATGGTAAAAATTCGATGATCTCTGGTCTTTGTTTTACAATTTCTTTTGTAACCTCTGCAATTTGTTTTGAACTGTTGATTAATACTTCCACCTGAAATTAAGCATAGCCGAAACGTTTAATCTGCATCTTCATAATTGGGATTGACTATTGATGGTACATGGTCAGAGGGTAGGCATCTTACCATTCCTCTAGTGTGCAAGTGCACTAAGTTGTCAAAAACTAAACATGAAGAAATGAGGAAGTTGGATCGTGAATGGAGTTTGTAGATTGAGCTTTAAGTTTGCGTGAAGGAATCAGCTTTACGGGGACAGAAAAACTTTTCTTTGAAAAAACAGCTATTTATGCCTCACAAGAAATTTATACTCGTGACATTGTCTTGGATCTTTCTTGAAATTTGAATCCTGTCAATTTCTGTCGCCAACTATTAATTTTTTCGTCTTTCTTTCCTGTTCTATGCCTTTTCTATTTCTTTCTCTTTATGCAGTCTATTCATTACTTTTTGTGCTATCTCAACATGTGGGCAATTGTTCATAAGCGATGGGAACTGTTCAGAGGAAGCCTGGTCGTGGCGATACAACTCTGTCAGTTAGCTGCTCAGATAAGATTGCCCGTTGGAATGTTGTTGGAGTACAAGGTTTGTTTAATCCAGTATCCCCGTGTCATTTTTCTACCGTTGAATTGTACTTCTGTCTTGTTTAATATTGGAGTATTTCTTTGTTTCTTACAACTGCTTTCTGTATGCTTCTGTCCTGGCTAAAGATTTGGCTGGATTGATTGGCTCACAAATAAGTTCCTTTCCTTCAGTTTCTTGCTTCCTGTCCTTGTATTCTGTATTTTGTTTATTAGGAAGGTGTACTTGTTTCTGTTGAACACCAGAATGGTGATCTTCATCCTGACTTGATTGCTTCTAAACCGTGTATTGCTTTAGTGGGCCATTTCTCCTTAAAGAAAGTTAAGTAGTAGGAACTCGCTTCTTATTTTGAGACACTATTTCAATGAATTCCATAATAATTCGCCAATATTTTTTGGATTTGCTTTGGAGAATTGGCTCACCGACTTTATTCAATTATAGCTGCAGAAGTTCTCTGATGATGTGTTCTCTCTTTTGGCTGCTGGCCTGATAATAGTTTCGTTGTTGATGGTTTTGCTGTTGTTGCAGGAGCGTTACTTTCTTATTTCCTGGAACCAGTGTATGTTTCTTCGATCACTGTTGGTTCTTGCCATCCAAGTACCGAAAACTTAGTTGTGGAAGATAACTTGAGAAGAGCTCTACATGAAAGGATCCTGCCATTGTCAGACAAGTTAATTACTCCCTTTCGAGCAAATAAAGTATGTCCTTCACAACTCCTGTCAATAAATAGGCATAAGTAGAACAAAGTAGGTTCCTCTTTTCTCTACCTGTATGTGTCTGGTAATCTTATTTTACTGATAATGACAGCCTACGTTTTGGGTTGCTCCCTTGCCCCTGAAAGAGTTTCAGCATGCTGAGACAGCTCTGGACACTCTGACCTGTGGGTAGGCTTGATCAAAATTTCCCATTTCTTAGTAGCAAATCAGTAAAATTATCCCATTTTTGATGTCCTTATTCTTAAATTGAAGATACTCTATTTGCTGGAATATGTCCGGCTTGCATGAAGTGATTCTCGGGACAACGGGAAGGAAGCAGGGCACATCTTCTAAAGGGGCGATGTTTCCTTCTACTGAGGCCTCTTTATGCAAGTATGTAATTAGAAATTCAGTCAGAGAAGCAGATTACAGTGGCCTCTTTTCTTTATTATTAATATGAACATGTCTGCTCTTAAAAGTATTAGCCCTAGTTTAAAGATAAGTATGTTGTTTCTAGTGTTCTCTCTGTCTCTGCTGAGCTTGTGAAATGATTATTGGCAATAATTCTGAGAATCTCTTGACAGGAAGCGGTTGCTCATCTTATTTTTTTCACTTGCACATCATCTTTGGGCTCAAGATGCTATCACTGAATTATCATACCGAGAACTCAAGGTAAGTTTTCTCTCATGAATAAGTGATTTAATATGTGGGTTAAGAGTTAAGTACTCATGAGTTACGTAATTACTCTGGGCCTGTCTTGGAGGGTAAATGTTTATGCAACTTATGTGTGATGCAAAAATGTGCAATACATGAAAAGCTTATTCATATAATTCGGATGTTTGGCGTCTTAATGTAATTTTCAGGATAGAGCTACTGACTACAGTTTTGCTTCAAAGTCTTTCAAAGGAAGCCCACATTTTGGAAGCTGGTTTCTCAAGCCTCATGATTTCGAGTCTTTCTCGCATATGGGATGATGATTGTTAAGGTCAAATCTTTGAACTGTTTTGGAGACCTTATATTAGTACTTAAATGTGTTACTACTAACTGCGGAGCAAAAATTTTGACAGTGGTCTTAGTGTAAGACTGTAAGTTAAGGCAAGTTGATTTGCTTTCTTGCTAGACTATTAGATGATCCTTAGTTTCCGGGTAACGTCATTAATAGTAAACTCGTGTTCCATGTTCCATGTTCCATGTGCCTACTTATGTGGGAATTCTTGAGATTGGCAATGAGGAAGCTACAATTATTAAATTTTGCCATTGACATTAACCTTTTACAATTATAACGAATTAGAAATTTAGAATCTCGAGGTAGTTTTCTTTTCCCTTGCATCTCTCTGTGCATACTCCATTCTAAAGAATCTTTTGAAGTATTTGACCGTAAAGCACAAGTTGCGCCAAACAAGACTGTAATGTTAATAAATGAGTAATATTGTTAGAATTTTTTTTTTTATCGTAAAATGAAAGATTTTATTTAATTACTAGAAGAACGTCTAGTACGATTTGAGGTACAAATTGGGAAATAAAATCCCAATATATCTCAGTATTTCGCTTACATTTAGCAAATTGAGCTAGAGAATGAGCAAAAAATTAAATCTATGATTCACCCAACGACAATCAACGTCGACCAATTCTTTGAACCGGGCTTTAACATCCAAAAGTATCAAGTTTGCATCCGATAGATCAGTCTCTTCTGATTGCAGGCGGGAAATGACTGACGAGGAATCACCCATCAACGTGAAGCGCGTGATAACTCCGCCACTTTATGTTTTGAATAAATGAAAAGGATAAATTAATGTGGGAGGTTAAACTATGAAGGTTACAACTGATATTAATAATTTTAATATAGTTCTAATACTTAAAAATTAAATTTGGAGGTAATGAAGTCTTTAATGGTCATACTCTTGATTGATATACTCCATCCGTCCCAAAATTATTGTCCAATTTACCAAAAAAATTTTATCCCAAAATTATTGTCACTTTTTATAAATTAAGTTATAAACATACCCTTTAAGAAAACAAAATTAACTAAAACCTTTTTCCTCATTTGCTGCCCACACCATAGAAGCAAAATGATGGTTCTCCGACTCCATTATTTCTTATGCACATCAAAGAAGCAAACAACACACAGAGGCAGCAAACGATGGCTCTCCAACGGCTCGAAGCCACGATGAAGATGTGAGGGTGGTTCTCGGAAAGGAAAATGAAAAAGAAAGTCCAAGAAATTCCGACGACTCCAACCGACGGCAATAGATTTGATGGATATTCCCGGCAAAATGGAAAACTCAGCATCCACTTGAAAATCAAAGTAAGAATTTTCTCCAAATTCGGATCAATTCATCCGAAATTCGGTTTAGTTGGTACAATTGACGGTCTCCAGTTGAAAACTCTGTTCGATTCAAAAACTTCCGATGGAAAGGATTGCCTTCATAAATACCAAAATTGAAACTTATAAGAAGAAGATACTCCAAATTCGATGTTCTTCATATTGGTTCAATTATGACTAGGTACTGACCGAAAAAACGATTGGAAGTATTGTTCTTGCATTTGAAATCGGGTTTGGATCTGGGGTAAAGTGAAAAAAAATAAAGAAAGTTCATTTCTGACCGGTTAAAATATTTATGTATGCAGGGTTATACGTGGAATTTTATGTTAAAATTTGGTTAAGTTTGACAAAAAATAAAATCTTGTATTTCAACAAAACTGGATAATAATTATGGGACGGAGGGAATATGTGTTATGACTGAGTTTGTGATAGAGAGAAGTTGAAAAAGTCTAAACTCCTCTTCTATATTAATTTTAATACTTCACAATACAGAGAACACTATCACTATATATGGAGATTTATATGTGGATTGTTGTTTTTTCCAGTAAAGAACACAATCGAACGCTATATAGAGGAAACATATTTGATATTTCTTTTTAGGATAACGCCTTTGACATTACTAAATTCAGTTTTTTTTCCCCTCTAATTTTATTTTATTATTTATTTTAATACTTGTGATATGTGGTTTTGTGATATTGATATACTTTCTTATATTTTCTCACATGCATAATTCCCACTCTACGAGGTTGAATCTATTGACAAATGCACACTAATATCAAGTCTTCTGAAAATGATATATCTCCATACCGTGTTGTAAGGAGGCATTAAGAAAGAACACTTCACATGTCAAACTACAAACGATAGCAACCCGAGCCTAAATCTCACTGTACAGCTTAAAAAGATCGACTAGATGAATCATATGTCGCTCATTTAAAACGCTTACACTACCCCTTTCCAATGCTTAATACGACTTCTATAGATAAGTTTGGCACAAGATCAATGGTGAAGTTTCAAGCCTGAAGCAGCAGCCCTTTATAGCTTCTTCTGACAATCATGGAAGCAGGAATACTAAAAAAGTTTTCCTCATCTATAAAGGCACACACCTTAACAACAACAGCAACTACAACATTCCTTTTAGTCTTCTGCTTGCTTTCCCTCCTATTAATCTCTACAAGTCTTTGGATTGATCCTGTAAGTATATATACGATGATGTTTTACATTTCTGTAGTCAGATTAATGTTAGATAAGGCTTTCCATCTGCTTGGATTCTTCTGAAAACATTTATTTCTCTTCATAAGTATTTGGTGCAAATTAAGTGTAGTATAATCAACAGTTTTTTTTGGGTTATGTTATGAACTGTAACATAAAACTTTCATTGGCATACACATAGTGCTAATTACTACTCTCTTCGTCCCAAATAGAAGACGCATGTCTGTTGAACTAAAATAATACTCCCTCTGTCCCATAATTATTGTCCACTTTGCCCAAAAAATTTTATCTCAAAATTATTGTCCAATTTGGCTTTTTATGGATCAAGTTACACATTTGTCCTTAGTAAAAAACATTATCCATTAAAATCTTTGTGGTTAAACAATTACTTATGTAGGGGTATATCCGGTTGTTCAAGGTAAAATATAGTTAAGTTTGACTAAAAATAAAATATTTCATTTTAGTAAAACTGGACAATAATTATGGGACGGAAGGAGTACAATAAGACTATTCAGGAGGAGTAAAACATATTTTTGTAGTTTTTCTCTTTTTTCATTCTTGTTCTGGGGGGGGGGGGTCAAAAAAGTGCTTTTCTTAATTTGATTAAGTCACATTCATATATGAGGTATTAATCAAGAGAAGATAATTTTCACTTTGCAGGGAAAATATTCAGGCCTATTTTCCTATGGGAATACTGGACTGAGACAAAGTTCCTACAGATCAGAAGCACCAATAATTGAATATCCTCTAAAATGCACTGCATGGAATGAAGCCAATAAAACATGCCCAAGAACACATCCAGTCACTCATGCACCCGATCCGTTATCGAAAAACGCGACCTGCCCGGAATATTTTCGATGGATTCATGAAGATTTAAGGCACTGGAAAGAGACAGGGATTACTAGGGAGATGTTAGAAGGGGCAAGAAATAATGCACATTTTAGACTGGTGATCTTAGACGGGAAGGTGTACGTGGAGAAATATAGGGAATCAATGCTTTATCGGGTTTGGTTTACTGTTTGGGGCATCGTACAGCTTGCCAGGTGGTATCCCGGAAAATTGCCGGATTTGGAGCTGATGTTTGACAGCGAAGACCGGCCGGTGATTCCGGCCAGGGATTTGGGTGCTCGTCCTTTGTTTCGGTATTGTTCCGATTGGGAGCATATGGACATTGTCTTCCCAGATTGGTCTTTTTGGGGCTGGTATTATTATTATTATTTTTTTACCATAAACTCGACATCTCTACAAAATTCATTGACCTTTTTTTTTTACCTCCTTGTTCTTTTATTTCTTTATTAAAAGAGTTAAATGTGAAGGCATTGATATCATTGAAGAATTGTTTTCTAGTATTAAGAAGGAAAAAAAAAATGCTTCATTAAGCTGAAAATTTTCTTTTTGGTTGTCCTTAAATTTTGTAGGCCTGAGATCAACATAAAGCCATGGAGGAGTGTGATGAAGGACATAAAAATAGGAAACAGCAAGAGCAAATGGAGAGATAGGGTACCGTATGCCTATTGGAAGGGAAACCCTCATGTGGCTCCATGGAGGGCTGATCTTTTGAAATGCAACGTTACGGACAAGGATGATTGGAACACTCGTTTATACATCCAGGTATATCAATAAAAAAAAAAAAATATTCTCCGTCCGTCTTTTTCTTTTTTTTTTTTGGGGGGTGTTCGTCTAATTTGTTGAACTAACATATTAACATTATTATGACATTGATGAAATTCTTTAACGTGTTTATTGTAGGACTGGAATGAAGAATACAAACGGGGATTCAACAATTCAAATCTTGGGGATCAATGCACCTACAGGTTGCCCAAAATCTCCCTCCCTTTAATTATTTCCCATTTTGGTCTTCCAAAGAATTATTTATCAATAAAAATATGGGTCCTCTTTTGCATGTTACATGTTTTAGTATTTCTAGGAACGTACACCTAAAAAAAGGTAGCTACTTTATTTATTTATTTTTTTTGGTAATGAGGTTAATTTTATTACGAGCAATGATGGAGAGAGAGACAAATTTTAGTGAAATGAAATAGTGACTAATGAAAAGATAAATACAGCTAGCTATTAATTAGGGATAAAAATGTAATGTTTAGGGAAAGATAAAATTTTAATGAGAAAGTGGCAAAAAACTATAGGCAAAAATACTCTAAATTACTCGATATCTTTTTTCACTATTTTTTTTTCACTATATATATCATTTTCCTTTTATTACAGTGGGAGATTATAAAACATCAGTTTCTTTTCACATCACCATCAACAAATGATCACCCTAAGAGGAGAAAAACAGCTAGCTAGTTGCCACCATTCCTTATAAAATTTTCGTTTTTTGAGATAATTATTTTTAATAAAAACACTATATTTCTAAATTAGTTATTGACGTTGGCAGATACAAGATATATATAGAAGGATGGGCATGGTCAGTGAGTGAAAAGTACATATTTGCATGTGATTCCCCGGTGTTGTATATGACTCCTCGTTTCTATGATTTCTTCATAAGAGGAATGGTTCCCCAACGCCATTATTGGCCCGTGAAGGACCATGATAAGTGCAGATCTCTTAAATTCGCTGTTGAATACGGAAACAATCATCCCGAAAAGGTAAGGGCTAACTCTGACGACTACATTGTGTTCTGAAATCTTCTTCGTTTTTCGCTTCGCTGATTAAAATATATTGGTATGTTTTAATTGGAAATGCAGGCAGAGGCGATTGGAGCCGCAGGCAGTCGATTTATCCAAGAGGATATGAAGATGGAATACATTTTTGACTACATATTCCATTTGTTGAATGAATATTCTAAGCTCTTGAAGTTCAAGCCTGAAATTCCACCAAAAGCAACTGAGGTTTGTGCTGAATCCATAGCATGTCCTGCTGATGAGCTCTGGAGAAAATCCATGGAAGAATCCTTGGAGAAATCTCCTAGTAATACCAATCCATGCAGTTTGCCCGCAGCTTATGACCCTGAGGAACTTAAAGCATTTATTGATGAAAAAGCTAAGTTAACCATGGAAGTAGAGAGATGGGAAAGTGAGTACTGGGAAATGCAAACCAAGGTTCGATGAGTTCAGTTGAATACACGACTGAATTTATTGTAGTACAATCTATTGTTGGGTACGTAGAACCAAAAAGTGATGAGATTTTAAAGCATAATATAGAGTTTCAAAGATGAAAGTCAAAACTTACACTCAGGATATATAGCTTATAATTACATCTTGTACCATATTTTTTTACATTCACATTAGTTTTTTATCTTTGGTTAATTAGACTTCGAATCTTACTTTTAGCTGTTGATCGGATCTAATAGATATTAGATATTCTTTCCATTTCAAAATTATTGTCCAGTTTGAACTTTCTCTTTTAGTATAATTCAAACTAAAAATGAAAGTCCAAACTAAATAATAATTTCGGGGCGGAAGAAGTACATAATATAAAAGTAAACTTTGAGTAATCGTTGTTTAATTTTTATGGCTCGAGACAAGGTGTTATCTTGAGAGTAACCAATGATTAAGTTACAATATGCAATATTACGATCATCAGTCATTCAGTTTCCCATCTCAAAACTCACACACATTGACTAATTATTTTGACATTCTAATATTTTATCCGTCTTGAAGTCCTAAACTGATGTAAAGGCAAGGCAAAAGTGAAAATCACAATTTTATATATTCTGACTCTTTCATATTTTCCAGTTCTTTTAAGCCTCTGGAATCTGGATGGTACCTTATTATATTTTATTACCTTCCATGCTTCTCGAGTCAATGATATCGATGATTCCACCGAAAATCTACATAATGGTAAAATGTCTAAGAAAATGATACCTTAGCTGTATATCCGCATAAAAAAATTCAATTGATACCAAAAATTGCTTATGGTTGGTTAGTAGTTAATAGGCTTTTGATCAAGAAAGGAGAGCACCAATAAATACCGTTATAATATAGAGCACCTAAGTACACCTTACAAAGTATACCTAGAGTGGATATCACGCGCCCAAAAAGAGGATAAAAAATAACATTTTTCAAATTTTTAATTTCCTGATATCTCTCCTAATTTTTCAGCCATCATTAATCATATCCATCCAACTTTTTATTCTAATCCAAATATGGCTCAAACTAAAAAAATCTAAAAAACAAAATATTCTCTGCAGCAATTTGGAATTGAAACCTCTCGTCGGCAGTATTTTTGAAGACGGAATCCGATTGTACATCAAATCCCATGAGTTTAGTTGCAATATACGCTGCTGAATATGAGAATTACAGTAAGATTTGAGATTATTCATCTGTTTTGTATTTAGTCCGGTGAATTTTGTTTGAATCAACCCGGTAAGACATGATAATTCATCATACCTGTCAAGTTATTTATCATTAGTGAAATAATTATTCATTTAGTATGTAATAGTTTTTCACCATATTAATTTGATTATTCATCATTTTAAAGATGATTATTCATCTTCAATAGTCTTGTTATTTATGATTAATAGAGTTTTGATTAAATGTGAAATCTCACATATTGTAATGTTGTTTTTGTTTAATCAGCGGTAAAAAATGCTCATCAAAATGAACTCTGTCGGTCGCGAATTAAATATTTGGCAGAGTTGCTGAAATCAAACAATCAACACAAATGTATCGAACATCAGCGGATTTTTCAAGACTTTATATGTTAAAAACAATGACTAGTTTTCTTGTTCAATTTTGATATAGCATGCAACATAATTAGAATTTTATTCGCTTAGTTGCTGACATTAACTCATTGTAAAATATACTTTTATTAGTTTTTTTCATCAAAGTTATTTATGCTGTTGTGCATTATTCATCAACCAACGATATATTATTTATTTATTAAAATACAATTATCTATCTTGCAAAAACTACATACTCCCTCCGTCTTTTAATTATTGTCCAGTTTTACTAAAATGAAAGATTTTATTTTTGGTCAAACTTAACTATATTTTACCTTAAACAACCGGATATACCCCTACATAAGTAATTTTTTAACCACTAAAATTTTATGGATAATATTTTTTACTAAGGACAAATGTGTAACTTGATCCATAAAAAGTCATATTGGACAATAATTTTGGGACAAAATTTTTTGGACAAAGTGGACAATAATTATGGGACGGAGGGAGTATATTCTTTATTTTAGTATTGTTATTCATTTAGGATGGATCATTATTCATCAATATTTGCATCGTTATTCATTTTTGTGAATATTGTTACTCATCCATAAATTTACCCGTACACATATCCAATTTTACCAAAAATAAAATCCAACTTTTTTAAAAAAATCTTATGAAATAAAATAATATAAAAGCTAATAGGATAAGCATTAAAAAAATCAGTTTGAAATTAAACGTGTGCTAAAAAAATAGGATGAAATTTGGAGAATTAATTGCGCGTGTGGTATTTTGAAATCCGGATTTAAAGCTCCATTTATGTAGAAGAAGAGTGTATTACACATGCCCATGAGTTACACCTTGCAAAGTGTACTTAAGTGCTTGTTATTATTTGTCCGAATGAATAGACATGCAATAGATTGAGGGGCGCTGTATGCATGCTTGCTTAAAATAACGTAAATGTGATCTTAGTCTGACGGTAAGCTGTACCTAGGTTGATTTCTTAAAGGCCCCATAATCGAATCCGGCCCATTTAGAGGTTGAGTGGGAGTTTATCGATCTGTTTGTGTAAAACATTTGAGGGCATAGCCAATTGGAGCTGCATGAAGCCGATTCATTCATGAGGATATGAAGATGGAATATGTTTTTGATCACATATTCTATTTATTAACTGAATATTACTGCCTCCGTCTTAAAAAAATAGTCAACATTGAGTTCTTAAATTTGTACTAAAATTAATACAAATATCAAAACTCAATGTAAACTATTTTTTTAGGATGGAGGTAGCATATTACAAGCTCTTGAAGTTCCAGCCTTCCCTCCAAAAGCAACTGACCAGCTTTGTGCTGAAAGCCCTTGCATGATCTGCTGCTGAAATCTGGTGAGGATTCTTGGAAAAGTAGTTGGGAAAACCATGTGGAAGTATATATATAGACTATGGAAGCTTTTAATGATCGAAAACCGTAACTAAAATTGTCGCTATATATATTAGTTTCGGTTCTTCTCCCTTTGATCTTAATTATATAAGGTACTTTTATTTGTCCTAAATTTTATTTATCATGTTCTTTCAATTCTAAATGAAACTTCAAAAATATTTTATAATAATAGGAAGAATAAAAATATATTTTAAAATTTTATTTTTAATTAAAAGAACACAATAATTTAATGAAAGTTAGGGCAAATAGAATTAACTTATACCCCCTCCAAATTGGACAATAATTTTGAGACATATGAAGTAATAAAGACGGGAGTGAGTATTGATATTGAATTGATTTGAAACTGTGGCCGCGTCCGAACCTTTACTTCTCTTGAAAATAGCTAAGTCGAACAAACTAATTCGAGCATAGTTGTATGTTCCCATTCAAACATCTAACACGTCCGCAACATGCCTCATTATACCAAGGTACATGGTGTGCCTATATAATTAATCAATTTCATCGCTAACTAAACAAGAGTAAACATACCTAAAGTAGCGGGAAGTTGTGAGAAAATATCACAAGAGGAGCCGTATATAGTAGATCTCTTATTCTGGAAAATTTGATCTTTAGGGTGGGAAAAATCTATAAGATAGGGTAAAAACAAATGGCTACACATGTTTATTACTTCCTCCATCCTTATTATAAGATATTTTCAGTTGTCTTAAAATTTATTTTAGTACAGTATGTTCTTCTCATTGAAAATAAAACGTTGAATATATATTTTCAGATTTATTGTATTCTTCCAATTACTGTAAGACAATTTTAAGATTTTATTCTTTTAATTAGTAGAACATATTAAATAAAATTTAGGACAATCAAAATGTCTTATAATAAGAATCACATGGAATACCATTTTAGTCCAGTTGTCTACTAGCTATGCACATATATGTTTTAGTTCAAGTTGCAAGTTTTGTCAACTTTATGTGCATTGAGAATGTATCTAAATTCCTTTCAAATACGAGACAGGTTGATATAGTTAAAATGAAGCACGTTGAAACATCGTGGAAGTAGTTTATTTCAACAAAGTGAATTTTGATTTTTCGGAACATAGTATATATATGAAAGTAAATAGAAAAAGAGATAAATGAACTTTGACACTTCTCACGAACTATTGTGTCTTTAACTAAGGTATTTAGCTAATACACCCAAAATTTGGAATCATCTTTGTTAACGTATAGTAATTTTTTTTTCCTTTTTCGGGGACAAAAGAAGTATTATATTATTTTTGACTGACCAGTAAACACACTCTAAATAAGCATGGGGGATGAAGAAAATAATACAAGTGGAGATATTGGAGATGTCTTTAGCGTGTCTATTCTATACAATAGAGCACCTATATATTGATGCCAACTGAACAATGTGTCGAGTCTAGTTACATCTTCAGTTCAAATAGTCAAAGAATCATTTTGCGTTGGGAATGGGTGCTGAATTCTTTCCACGAAAAAAAAGAAAAAAGAAAAAGACTGCAATTGAATAGTTTCAATGCAAAAACTAGACACATACGTATAAATTATTATCCTCCGTCCCAGAATATATTAAATCTTAAAATTTGTATTAAAAACAATATAAATGTTAAAACTCAAAGTGAGATTACATTTTTTAGGATAAAGATAGTACAAGAGTAGTAGTCAACTATACATGCTAATTCCAAAATTCATTTGTCCGTCTATAGCTAGCAACATCTCAAATGCAAGCTGCAAGTTAGGGCACCATAATTGTGCCTTGAGAATGGATCTGAACTCCTTTCTCATAAGCTATCGGCCTAAAAAGATATTTTCGTTTGTGGTTTTGTTTTAATCTAATTTGTGAGAATAGAATGAGATTTTTGCAACTGACCTGCATGGCTAGAGTTTTTATTTTTTATTTTTTATTTTTTGGTATAATTACTCACCCGGTGTCTGCAGTTATTGCTCCGTTTAATCCAAATTCGAGTCGAGTAGGTCTTTTTCGGAAGGCAAAACTCTCCCAATAAGTATTTTAATTAATACTGCATACCGATGTCCGGGTTTGAACCCAGATCATAGTTAAACTAACCCAATACCTTTACCACTTGGACTAAGTGTTTGTTGGTTAAAGTTTTTAATACAGTGTATGTAGATGGAGGGAATTTATGGTGTAGCATTTGTACATGTGTCCGTCAGAGTTGTTTGCATAACATGCATATATACAAAGAGATGAAAACTTTTGAAATGTTGTATTTTAGGTAGTTTATAAAAACAAGTAGTTGTACCCTTCAACACTAAATCAACCGGATCCTTTCATTTTAAGTGAAGATAGGGTCAAGTCAACTGGCTCAATTTGCTCCGGAAATTTCAATTTCAAGTGAAGGAAATTTGAAGTCAAAGTCTCCCCAAAATAGTGAAGTGATTTTTCCCGAAAATAGTTCTAAAAATAGCTCTACAAAGAAACTAAATCCTGATGCTGAGGAATTCTCTTAAGGCATGTTTGGTTGTCTTGAAATTTAGGTGGGAATGTAATCTTTTTCCTTGTTTTTAAATTTTCATGTTTGTTTTGTTCAGGAAAGTAATCATTTTCCTAATTATTAAATTTCAATGTTTGTTTAGTTATAGGAAAGTAAAAAGATTCCAAAAATCAAAGAAAATTAAGTAAAATAAGTGCAAGATTCAAGGATTGTGATTACCCACCTAAAAACTGTTATTCTTTTTACTTTCCTTTGGATTCTAAACTTTTATACATTTTTTTATGTCTAATCTTCATACCATTTCTTATCATACTAATCATTTATTTTTTAATTTACTCATGTTCTATTTTCAAATTGACACTTATTTGATCAGATAAATTAGTCACTATAATTAATTTATATTGTCCAATATAAAATTATCTATAAATTAATTTTGATTTAAAAAATGTATTTTCATTTTTTTAATTTTAAAATTACCATAATATTAAAATATTAAAATTCTCAATTTGAAAAAATTAACAAATAATTTATTTATTAATTAAATGATTTAATTTAAAAGTGCTTACATTGACTTTGAAATTTTTTTTAAATTTAACTTAGTCTAATTTAGTTTGCAATATGAATTGTACTGATAAGTCTTATTTTCTTGTAATGATATTCCTAATAGTTAGCAAACAAAAAATGATTTTTTACATTATTAATTATTAATTATTAAAATACTTGATTGGCCACATAAAACTAGACTATTTATTAAAATAACTTTTTTTTTTGAAAAAAAGGAATTATTGATCGTTCATGTATAAATGTTAGATAAATAAATTTATAATTTTTTAACAAAGAAAATCAAGTTTCATTAAATAACTTGTAATATTAAAATGGCTATGGTAAATATATCTAACATCAAAATTTAAGCCGATCATATTTAATATAGTTTTAACTTAATTCATCTAGCTAAAAATCATATGACTTTTGTTAAATTATATAATTATACACCTACAAACATATATTTAATGTTGTTTGTGTAGTTAGATTTTGAACGGATAGTTTCAAGATTTTGAAATGAAATTCAAAACCGGCATGTTGGAGGTTAATAGGCGACAAAAAAAGATTAAAACAAAAACTCACTTTCAAGCATATTTTCCAAACATGTAAACAAACATAGAAAAGTATTTAGATTCTCCAAAATCATATTTTTAGGAATCATAAAGTAAAGTAAAATATTAATTTTCCTCTGAATTGAAATCTCAGGAATGTTCACTTTACTTTCCTCAACTTTCCAAGCAACGAAATAGGCCCTTATCCCTCTAGCCCACAAATCCTTATTCTTCAAGTTCTGTTACCAATTTCAGGTCCAATCATCGGGAAAAATTATTTATCCAAAGATGATAAGGAGATAGGAAAGCATTTAGAGTCTTCAGAAACAAGCTTATCAGTTGATCACATTAATTCCGAGGGTGAACAAAAAACATCTATTTAGATGATGATGAATTTGATACGGAACGGGAATTGGAACGACAGTCTTTCTACAGTGAAACTTCTGCTCTGACATATCATAATCACTTGAAAAAAGCAAAGGCAAAAAATAAAAAAGTCCAAGTTCGTCGGTCAGTTAGATTGAATAAGTATTAAAATTTTTCATTTTTAATTTATAAAATTTTGTTAAAAAAAAAGAAGTAGTAGTTGTACGTTTCTACAATTACCGCTCTTATTGTGAAACGAAAGCTTACTACCTATTTATTGAAAAATTGGATTAATTTTAATTTTTCGTTTTTTTTTTTTTTTTGGTTTTACAAGGATCATAAGATCTTTCTAAGCATTACATACCATCCAGATTATCCCTAACATCTTATGATAATTGAATGTCATCAAATTAATTTAAATTGGGCGCGCATGCAGGACCTCGTAAATCCCTGTAGATAGGTCCTTTTCAATAGAGAGGGGTTTTATATCCAACTAAAACCTAGCAACAATATCAAGAAAATGTACTCGCCATCTGAGCTTTTCTGGATGTAATAGTTCCGTATGCAGTTTTGAAATACAGTTATAAAATGAAATGAAAGAGTGATGGTGAAGATAGTGATCCATCACACGAATTAGAGAATATCTAAAAAATACAAAAATTAATACTCTCTTATAGAGCTCTCCTACCTGCAGGCTATCACAACTTGTATCAATATGATGCCCCTGCGGCCTACAAATTGCTGCAGTTTTCCGTTTGAATCATACCATCTTTAATTTGTTCCAACATACAAATAGAAGAATGTTGATCATTTTTTTTAATTATGTGTTTCAGTCCTCACTCATTTGCTTTCTTACTTCCCGATCCATACACCACATTTTACAAGCTCAATCTTCCTCCGGGAGTAACAGGAGGGGGTTCATTGTCTCTGGATCTGCTCACTCAAGGTCCCTATGTAGGTGTTAGCGACGGCATAATTCTCAAATACAATGGCACCGATTTTGTGGATTTTGCTTACTTTTCTCCAAACAGGTAAAATGTTCTTCCAATAACTAGTTTATATTAGTGTTCGTGCATGAAACTCTATCTTTCTCTAAAAATAGACTCTTGTTTGTTATACTCTTTTGAATCTACATACTCTTTTCGTAGCAAAGACTATTAGTTTTTGGAGAGTAATTAATTAAACAGCCTCATAAAATTTAGAGATCGATAAAGACGCTTTGTTTTTTAATTTTTGTGTATCAATCGCGCTTCCACGAATGAAATGGGATTTATATTATTCAAAAACACTATATATACATGAAGTTCACGATACATAACTTGGGGCTTTAGGGAAAGTAGATCGTGCTGCATGGTGTAATAGAATACATCCAAGTCCTGTAATTGTCAGTAGAAAACGTTAGAATTTACTTGGATAAGAACTAGTGTAGCATAATATGTGTCATTATGAGTAGACATGATTGTGATTTACGAACCTTCTTCCACACAGTAATGAAATCAAACTTTTTTGATCGACTTGACGTATGAAGATGTCCGATTTCTCAATTTTTATGTACTAATAGTATGTCATAATGAAAAAGGTTGACGATAGTAATAATATTGTTCGAGCATTTGTAGCCTTAGAGCAAGGAAATTTATATTTTGCAAGATGGCTGTTATTAAGGTCAAAGGCTCATCTGTTTATCCTACAATCCCTCCTTCTCCTGAGATATAGATGTTTATAAAATTATGTTATTTAAGCAAAACCGTCTAAACATGTTGTTATTAAATTGGGTGCAATTGATACACAGTAGTATGTGACATAAAATATTCCTTGTAGCTGACATTGTGCTAATGAAGTTTCTATAACATTCCGGGCAACTTTTGTTATGTGTTTAGACACACAGAAATTCTAACTCTATTTAGTCTGCCATACATTTTTCCGTACTTAGGTCGAAGCAGTTATGCGATGGTACAACAAATATTAGTTTGGGCGTGACATGTGGAAGGTCATCAGGATTCACTTTTTGACCCGGTAACTGGAAATCTTTACGCCGCGGGTGCTTACGGTGGATTCTATAGAGTCAGACCACAAGGCGGTCAAGCCACACTACTTGCTACTAGTGCAGATGGCGTACCTTTCAACTTTCTTAATGGCTTTGATTTCGATAAATTAAGAAGAGTTGTTTACTTCACAGCTGCCAGCTTGGTATACAACCATACGTGAGATTCAACCGGAAGATTATTAGGGAAAATCTTCTAGGGATTCCTCCCCCTCCAGGAGATTCAACCAGAAGATTATTAGAATATAACACATCAACCGGAGTAGCGAGAGTACTGTTAAATGATCTTCCCTTTCCAGGAGGACGCGCGGTTAGCGCGGACGGAACATTTATAGTTTATAGTTCTTCCGGCACTCAACAGATTTACAAAAGTATTATCTGATAGGGCCAAAAGCAGGAACAACCGAAGTTCTAATATTTAACTTACCAGGTTCTCCTGTCAAAAACAAGAGAGCCGCAGAACTTGGATACAAGTGGTTCAGCAGCAACCTACTCCTGTGTCTCAGCCTTATGGTTATAAATTTTGTTCGAGTGGTAACATAGTTCTGATCAAGGATTTCACTGCGGAATTCGGCAACTTCGCGTGAATGTTGTGCAAGAATACTTTAATCTTTTTCAAGGTGGAACCTTGTATGCTGGCTCGCGCTTTGCAAGTTTTGTTGGTAAGTATACAAAATGGTGATTAATTATGTACAACCTTTTTTTTTTTTTTTAAAGAAAATGAAATGGCGTTTTGGGCTGGGATTATAATGTTATGACCTTGTAATGACCTGTATCAATAAAGGATGAACTATATTTTACTCCCAACTTATAGTTGGATTCGTCGTTCAATGAACTGCATGCATCACTTAATTTCTTAATTTACAAGTTTTTAGTAATAATTAAGAAGAGAAGTATTTTCTGACGTATTCGGAGGAAGAATAAGGTCTCTAAACCTAAACTTTAACATTTCCAATAACATGATACCTCATGAGCCTGCTAATCAAAGACGGCATTCCGTTTATACCAAAGATAATTCTTAATAAATATGCTTCAAAATTGTATCGCGGGAACTCGATTACTGGTTGGTTTGCTTCAGATTCACTATGAATCCATCGCTTTTAATTACCATCATCTGAAACATTTTTCACCATACCGAACATGATTAATTGAAAGAAAAACATTAATTGTTGACTTCAACAACACATTTTGTGTAAATTGGGAGGATTTTCAGCAGCTTTCCTAGAATCGGAAAAGGGATTGGTGAACCTTGATAAAGTCTCATACACATTACGTCAGATCAAAATCGCTGTCTTAAACTAATTTTTTTTTCTCTTTTGGCTTTGAGCACGTGTATTTATTCATTTATTTTAAATCTTTTTAGAATCATGTTGTTGATAAGTATGTTAACTTGAAAAAAAAAAAAAATCTTATTTTAGGACATAGTAAGTATATTCTAGTTGCAACATTTCTGGCTACTTAACAAGGCCAATCTATACCCTAAAGAGTATCTACAAATTAAAATCCAATTTAATTAACCCTCGGTTTTGTTCCATCATTTGCATAAAAAAACGAATGGCCATGGTAAGAAAGCGGAAAATATGTATTTGCGTGCAATTCCACCGGTATTTAAACATACTCTAACGTAGCGGGAAGTAGTGAGAAAATATCACAAGTGGAGACGTATATAGTAGACCTCTTATTTTGGAAAATTGATCTTTAGGGTGGGCAATCTATGCTGTAAGATAGGGTGGTTACAAATGGCAGCACATGTGTATTACCATTTTCGTCCAGTAGTTTACTAGCTATATTTGCACATACATGTTTAGTTCAAGTTGCAAGTTTGGTCAACTTTATGCGCATTGAGAATGTATCTAAATTCCTTTCAAATCCGAGGCAGATGGATATATATTTACGAGGAAAAGCACGTTCAAAATAATCCACTTAAAAGAAGTAATCCTTCAAAAATATATTCCCTCTGTACTAAAAGAAATAATCCACTTAAAAGAGGACTGAAAAAGAAGGGAGAATTAGGGAAACTGAATCTGATTATTATCTCAGGAAATCTTAATTAGCAAGGCTAATATATATGTTGTTATATATTAATTGGAAATGCAGGCAGAGGCGATTGGAGCCGCAGGCAGTCGATTCATCCAAGAGGATATGAAGATGGAATGCATTTTTTACTACATATTCCATTTCTTGAATGAATATTCTAAGCTGTTGAAGTTCAAGCCTGAAATTCCTCCCAAAGCAACTGAGATTTATGCCAAAGCCCTAGCATGTCCCTGAGGCACTTAAAGCATTTAATGATGAAAAAGCTAAGTTAACCATGTAAGGAGAGAGATGGGGCAGTGAGTACTGGAAAATGCAAACAAAGATCAATCCATGAGTTCAATCATACACAACTGAATTTGTTGTACAATTTAGTGCTGGGTAGAACCAAAAGTAATGAGAATTGAAAGGATATAAGGGGCAAAAAGTATTCAAAGACCCCTAATTTTGCACATGAGCTTATCAATCCGGGTTTGCTAGGGTGATCTTCCATTGTGGTTTGCAGGCTATTGCAGTGGGCGTGAATTTACCCATTTCTAGTGGGGTCCCTGGCATTACAAAAAAAAAAAAAAATTCAAAGATAAGAGTCAAAATTTACTCTCAGGATATATAGTTTAATTACATCTTGTACCATATTTTTTTACAATTATACCTTAGATTTATCTTTGGTTTATTAGACTTTCAATCTTACTTTTAGCTGTTGACCGAATCTAATAGATACAGTATCAAAGGTAAAGTTTAAATAATCGGTGTTTAAATTTTATGGCTCGAGACAAGGTGTTATTCCTGAGAGTACCAATGATTATGTTACACAACGCTATATTACGATCCTGATTGATTCACTTCCCCTTTCAAAAATTCAAACACATTGACTAATTATTTTGTCATTCTAATATTTTATTCACCTTGAGGTAGTCTTAAAACTGATGTAAAAGCAAAAGTGAAAATAACAACTTTATTCTAACTCTTGCATATTTTCCAGTTCTTATTTTAAGCCTCTGGATGGTACATTATATTTTATTTACCTTCCATGCTTCTCGGGTCAATGATATTGATGATTCCACTGAAAATCGAGACATTTCAAGCTGATCAGTGTGACCATGTTTTTAAGTATGATACATGGAAGTCATTACGGTGGTTCTTTGCGAACGGAAAAGTGTGCTTGAATCACGATGCAAATGAAGCGGATCGAGCTAGAGGTTGTCCACTTGCCAAGTTTCTAGCCGCATCATGGATGAACTTGGAATCATGGCAATGTGAGAAAATATCAACAAATGGAGACGTAGTCGTCTCTTAATTTGGAAAATCGGATCTTTATGGTGGGCAAAATCTATAAGATAGGGTGGTCATTTTAGTCCAGTGGTCTACTAGCTATATATGCACATATATGTTTAGTGCAATTTGCAAGTTTGGTCAACTTCATGTGCATTAATGATAATGTATCTAAATTCCTTTCAAATAAGAGGCAGGTTGATATAGTTACGACGTTGAAAATAATCCCCGTGGTTGAAGTTGTTTATTTCAACAAAGTAAATTATGATTCATGGAACACAGAAGATATATACGGAAGGAATTAGAAAAAGAGATAAATGAATTTCGAGACTTCACATGAATTATATATGCATCTTTAAGGAATTTAACCAATAAAAAAAACACTTTTTCGAAATTTGGAATTATCTTTGTTAACATAATAGATAATGTTTTTTTTCTTTTGGGACGAAAGAAGTATTATGTCATTTCTGACTAACCAGTAAAGACAGTCTAAATAAGCATGCAGAATGGAGAAAATAACACACAAGTGAAGATATTGGAGATGTCTTTAGCGTGTCTATTCTATACGATAGAGCAGCTATATATATTGATGCCCATGGAACAGTTTGTCGAGTCTTGCTACATCTTCAGTTCAAATTGTCAACTAATCAATTTGCGTAAGGAATGTGTGCTGAATTCTTTTCACTAAAAAAGGAAAAAGAAAAAGAATCTAATCGAATGGGTTTGATGCACAAAACACACGTATAAATTTTACTCCTTTAGTCCCAAAAAATAATTACCTTCAATTATGAAATTTGTACTAAAAATAGTACACATATGAAAACTCAAAGTAGACGATTTATTTGGGATAGAAATAGTACAAAAATAGTAGTCAACTATACATGCTTGCCAATTCGAAAGTTAATTTGTCCAGTCTATAGCTAGCTACATCCACAGTGCAAGCTGCAAGTTAGGGCACCTTAAGCGTGCATTGATAATGTATTGGAATTCCTTTCATATGCTATCGTCCTATAAAAGAAGTAGTTTTTGTTTGTTTGTTTAATTTGTTTTGAATTAACTTGAGATAATAGAATAAGATTTTTGCAACGGACCTGCATGGCTACAGTTTTTATATAATGTACGTAGATGGAGGGAATTGGGAGGGAGATGGGGCAACTTAATTGTGGCTGAAAATAAAATTGATAGTTGAAGAGTACTCAAAGTTGTTTACAAAACCTAATGCGCAAGTATACAAAGAGATGTGAATTAACGTCTGAAATGTGTTATTAAAGGTACTCTACTAAAGATAAGTAAGTGTACCCTTCTAGAATTGCCGCTGTAATTGTGAAACGAAAGATTACTATTGTTCCAAAACAAAGAAAGAAAGAAAAAAAGAAGAAAGATGACTATTTACAGATTAAGAAATTCGATTAAAGAAAAAATTTTCCTTGACTTTTTTTTTTAAAAAATCATTGTTTTATAAGGATCATATATAAGATCATTTCTTAATTTAGCAGTGTATACCCTTCAGAATTTCAGATTAATCCGTAGCATCTTGATGATAATTGAATGTCAACTGGGCGCGAATGCAGGACCTCTTAACATGCCTTAGTCTTCATTAGGGCGGGGGGTTTCATATCCAACCAAAACCTAGCAACAATATAAAGAAAACGAACTACTTTATGAGCTTTTTGGATGAAATAGTTTGCTAGGTAGTTTGAAAAGGAGTTAGAAATTGGAATGAAAGAATGATCAATGGTGAAGATAGTGATCCATCCCACTAAGTAGAGAATAGCAGAAAAATACAAAATTAATATATAATTCTTCTGTCTCAAAATTATTGTCCTGTTTGGATTTTTATTTTTAGTAATTGAATTAAAAGTGAAAATCCAAACTGGATAATAATTTTGTGATAAAAGGGAGCACTCTCTTATAGAAGTGTCCTACCAGGCTATCAAAACTTGCACCAATGTGATACCCCTGCTGCCTATAAATTACTGCAGTTTTCCTTTAGAATCTCACCATCTTTAATTTGTTCATCTAAAATCCAAATAGAGAACAATGTTGATCATTTTTTGCTTTCTGTTTTTCATTTCTCACTCATTTGCTTTCTTACTTCCCGATCCATACACCACATTTTCCAAGCTCAATCTTCCTCCGGGAGTAACAGGAGGGGGCTCACTGTCTCTGGATCCGCTAAATCAAGGTCCCTACGTAGGTGCCAGCGATGGCAGAATTCTCAAGTACAATGGCACGGATTTTGTGGATTTTGCATACCTTTCTCCAAACAGGTTAAATGTTCTTCCATTAATAACTATATTAGTAAGTGTGCATGAAACTCTATTTCACCTATTGCTCTAGAAAAGATAATCATACTTATTATTATATTGTTTTGTATCAATATACTCTTTTGGTGACAAAGGAAACACTAGCTAGTTTTGGGTGAGTAATAAACCGCTTCAGAAAAGTTTTTTTTTTAAAAAACAGGACCTGTATATTAATTGAAAGTAGCTTCAGAAAAGTTAGAAGTCGATGAGATGCTTTTTTTTTTTTTTTTAATTTTTGTGTACCTGTAGCTTCCATGAGGGAAATGAAAGTTAATTTTTACACAAATACGAAACACCAGATCACGATACATAACTTGGGGCTTTAAGTAAAGTAGATCGTCCTATAACCAATGAGCTAAATTGGTACACGGAATTGAGGCATAACATTTAAAGTCCCCAAAAGAAAAAGGCTTGAGGTGAGAAGAGGTCAGATTTATTTATTTTACAAATGTACTGCTTATAGTATGAGATTTTTTTAAAAAGGTAAAAGTGTTTGAGCAATTTGTAGCCCTAGAGTAATAAGAAATTCATATTTCTAAAATTCCCTAATTAATTATGATGAAAGGCTCATCTTTTTCTCCTACAATTCCCTTCTCCTGATATCCTGATAAAATTGCCTTATTAACCAAAACAGACTAAACATATTTATTTATTGTTTTAATAATAAATGATATTGATACACAAAGGCACATGACACAAAATCTTCCTTGTAGCTGACATTTTGCTAATAAAGTTTCTATCGCTTTTCAGGTAAGTTCCCTTATGTTTTGTGTTAAGCCATACATTCTAACTGTATTTAGTATGCACTAATTGCCATGCTTCTTTCCTCTCTTAGAACCAAGCAATTATGCGATGGTACGACGAATGTTAGTTTGGGCGTGACATGTGGAAGGGCATTAGGGTTCACGTTTGACCCGGTAACTGGAAATCTTTACGTCGCGGGTGCTTACGGTGGATTCTATAGAATCGGACCACAAGGCGGTCAAGCCACACTACTTGCTACTAGTGCAGATGGCGTGCCTTTCAACTTCCTTAATGGCTGTGATTTCGATAAATTCAGAAGAGTTGTTTACTTCACAGATGCCAGCTTGGTATACAACTACACGTGAGTCTTCCTTCTAGTATGCTTATACTTTTTCTTCCTTACTTCGGTAATTTGTTCTTGAAACATGATGTATTATGCTTTCAACTAATTTAGTTACGTCCCTTCCGGGACATCCGGTAAAATTGAAACGTTACAGAGAAGATTTGAGTTGCTCCTGCGCAAGGATGACAAGCACAAAACAGATTAATCTATTTACATATTTATCCATTTATATGTTCTATATTGCGCAGGGCTAATCTTCTAGGGATCCCTGCTCCTCCAGGAGATTCAACCGGAAGATTATTAGAATATAACACCGAAACCGGAGAAGTGAGAACACTGCTAAATAACGATACATGGATCTGCATCAACGTCTCCGGTTGGTTGAATGGCGGCCATAGCGGAGTCAAAACCCTAAAACCTGCAAAAGAGGGCCTCGGGGTCTCCCGAGGGTAGACACTCCGATGCTTAAGTCAGTAAGATTAGTTGTAATAGGGTATGAATTGTGATGCGTAGAGCGTACCTTTAATCGTGAGGGGTTGATCCCTATTTATAGAGTTAGGTTATGAAACCTTTTCTTAGTAGGAAAGCAATTGACAACTGCCCTAGAAGCTTCCATGGGCTGGTTGGACCTTTTACCGAACTTAGGCCGGCCTAGTCGCGGGCCATGCTAATTTGGACTCGTCAAGTGCCCCTTATCAAGCCTACACTTCGAAGTCTGAAGATAGGATAGGCTTGATAATATGAAGTGTAAATTGTTCCCAAGTTCGGGAAGAACTGACTTGAATCGAGAACCTGTGAAAGGTTAGCATCGAGGAGAAATCAAAGTAATGAATGCATTACACATACTTTGTCGAATGTATGTGTCAAAAAGGGCGATTGATATGTAGGCCAATTTGCGAAGAAAGAAGAGTCATCAGTTTAAACTGTCGAGTGAGAAGTTGATATGCGATGATCTTAATATTCTGCCCCAGAGAGATACTAGGGCAGATACCCTCTTGCTCGAGAAGGTAATAAAGAAGTGTAATGGAGATTCCCATTACACTGAACACAGAGATGTGTTATCAATAACTTTCGAAAACACAACTGCCAGAACGAAAATTCTGTTTGAAGATTGCAGTTCACGTCATCGACCCAGACGTTGGTCGAGAAGGCCAAGCATGATGAATTATCGAATCAGGTGGCCCGTCTGTTGAGAAAATCGAGAAGAAAACGTAGTGGAGATTCCCACTAGTCTCAATATGTGTGTCACTAGCAGCGGCTAAGATATACTTATTGTCGAGATGATGACTTGACTAGAGAACTGTGACATATGCTTCTGAACGAGAGGTAAAAAGTCTGAACCCTCGAGAGTAACCACAGGGTAGTGGATCGAGAAGCATAATGAATGAAGACAGAATATCCGATGTCGAGGACATAAGTTTGAAAGAGTAGTCTGGGTTTGAGTCAGTACGTCGAGAACTTGTCCCAGAACAATCCGAAGACTCGAGAAGACCATCTTGAGCTTAATAGAGCATTTAGAGAGTCGAGACTGTCACCATATGAATCCTCGATTTTTCAGGAGGGACAAAAGAAAGTAGAAGACACCGTAGAAGATGCCGTGTGATTACGTGAATGCTGGGATAGTGAGATTCGAGAAGATTCTCTCGAGTAGGACTCCACACCAATCCCAAGAATTGCGACTTATCTGACCTTGAAGAAGGTATACAAGCATTTAAGCTTATTTATATGCGTCCAACCGACCCGCTTGCCATTTCTCATGCCCCGAGAAATAAAGCATGGTATCCTTAGTCCAGGTTTGAGAAGTGTAAGCTAGGTTGATGTGTCGAACCCGAGTAGGTGTATAATATCGTTGCTCGAGACTTGAGCAAGAATCGAGGAGGTATTACGCGTTGGTATGAGAAGAAATAATGCCCCAGTCCTAGCATTAATCGGAGACCGTTGAGAAAAGTCACCTTACATACTTACAATCTCCCATATATAAGCTCTCCTCGTTATAGATAACCCCGAAGTCATTACTCATCTCGGAGCCCCCAAGTCTTGGGGTGGCATCTGGCAGACCGAGACTTTAGATGAAAGTGTAATTCCCGTTGCTCAGTTCGAGGAGATGCCTGATCAAGAAGTCCCCATACTCGTAAGGTTAAGGCAATAAAATGGTGTCTATCAAAAGGGGATAGATGGTAACCACCATAATCGAGGAAGTAGGCCTGTGTTGACAAGGCGCAAAAGTAAACTCGAGAATATCGAGATTAAAGCCATTTGCATTGGATGATATAGTTGATCGATCCAATAGAGCATACTCGAGAACAAGTCTAGTTCTCATTGAGGTGTAAAACACGTATTTAGTTCCGAGGGATAGTCCACCCATTGTTCAAGGCCCTTCTCAATGCCGGATGTCGAGTACACGGCTTATGAGTTATTTGTAAAGCGTTTATAATGGCCGGATGTTAAGTACACGGCTCTCTTGCAGGCGATCCTGAAGAGGATACCTTTGAATAGACGATTCTGAAGAGAATGCCTTTTTAAGGACGATCCTGAAGAGGATATTCTCGAGGAGGCTGGGTACGAGCTCCTCGAATTTAAACTGTTAGTCGTAACAGTTAAGGGTAGCATGACCCAATGAATGTCCGGATGTTGAATACACGGCACTTTCGAGGACGGTTCTGAAGAGGATGTCTGTTCAAATGACTAGTCATGTTTAACTGGGTATAACTGGGTATATGTGATACGCCAGCTCCCATGAGTACTCGAGTGGGCTACCACTATGTGCATTAGACCAATGGTCTATATCCCGGGTTTAAAGTATGAACACTCTAAGGTTAGAGCGATGTTGCTGCTATCCTTGAGGGATCAGCTGTAAGAGTTACGTATCTCTGCTTATTTTGCCCCAAAGTTCTTGGGAAATGTTTTCCTGCAACTTAGTCCGAGACATATATTGCAAATATAAAAATGACATGTCAGCTGAAAGATAGTGTGTACCTTCATCTAATAAGGTCATAAAGGCTCTCGGAGCTTGATAATATATACATTGGTTCCTCGATCGAGGATGCATTGTCGAAGGGATCATTTGAGTGTACCTTAGTGTCGAGGGAGTATTTTCCTGAACTCTTCGATGATAACTACCAAGGACACATTGATCAACCAACCTGGTCTCTGATCTACGGACCCCTGAAGAGTTATAGCTGGACCATCAGATGTGAAAGTCATTGCGGCCCCATTTGTCGAGAGACTCCTCATTGTTGTCGACGGAGCTCGTTCTTGACATGCACCGTGTATTACATGCTTGTGTAAGGTGTCTCTTTGGTTCGAGGCTACGGCGGCCTGATTACATGCTTGTGTCATGGAAGAGCTACCTTTGTCTCGCTCGTTTGCAAGTTCTGCAAAAGTAGAATTTTTCTCGAAAATCGAGTATGCCTTCATTATAGAAGGCCTTACATTAGTATTCTCAAGATCATAGATTAACAGCTTAGGTGTTATGACTCTATGATTGTATCCTAAGAATTGATGCATGTGAGGACTAGATAATGGATGATCATAGACGTAATGATATGAACACTAGCAGATTCACACAGTGCATGCATGGAGAATAGGTTAACGATTAACTCAGTCGATTATTCCCTAATTCCATGATGTGATTTATAGTCTATGTGATTCGAGACACTAAATCAGTCCTTATATGTATATTAGAGTTAATGTCACAAGGGTGATGCCAGTGAAACTTGATCCTTGATCTATGAATCCATCTCAGCCTTGATGAATCGACTGAGTGGATGAGGGGATGACACAAAAATATGCATGTGCGATATTTTCAAATATATAAGGTTTATTCGAAAAGATCTAGTATTTGGAGAGCATGTAATTGACAAGTAATGTTGCATATACAAGTCAAATGGCATGTCAAAGAATGTTGTCATGTAAGTTGCATATAGTTCTCATGAGTATATCGAGGGACATATCATGCTAATAATTTCAGATAAATATGTGCAATATATCAATCTTGGGATGGAAGTGAAATATCCCATATTAAAGACTCAGAATTGAACTATCCCATATTAAAGACTCAGAATTTAACGAGTAAACTTAATACTTATCTTAGTCTTCGGGCAGATCATCGCCCCTTATAGTGAGTAGCTTCACAATTCGAGAAGGATGCTACTCGAATTGTCTTATTGTAAGACCTGCGAAACCAAGTAGTACAACTGCGCTATGCTCGGGCAGGTTATTGTAACTGCATAATTTGTTGGATCTCCTCGAAGGAGGCACATATGACTAGTATGTTATCTCGAGAGCATAACCAGGATTGTATACGTATTGAAATCTGGTTAGAAATATGAAAACGTGATAGAATTAAGTTTAGGGCTACTTATCTTTTTCCAAATCAGTCGAAGAAATCATCACCACTCGTATCATGGGGCCGATATGTGCCCTCACGACTGTATATGCCCTCGATCCCTCGAAATATCGAGCTATGCTTGCATAGCTGTTCACTCGTGCAATTATGTAGGAAGGAATGTTTCAGCTTGTGCTGCCGGAAACAAACGAGTAGCTTTGTACTCAAGTCCCAAGGAAGATGTGCGCCTCTTCGAGGGGATGTGACTTTTGAGATATCATGTCACCCCTTGTTGTAAAATCAGGACAATGAAACCATCAGAGGAAAGAATCGCAAATGATACCCGAAGGGATTGAATCATGAATTCCGCTTAGTTAAAGAGAAATGTATCCAAGTATGTCCTTTGCCGATCCAGGGGCTATTCTGTGCATTCAGAAAATTTAGCGTCAGATAATAAAATCACTGAGAACCGTTTTTACAATTGTTAGAAAGTTTAAAATCTTTGTGGAGTGGCTGCGGCTGCTTGGATATCTGCGTAACTAGAGGCCTCGTAGTCCTTGCTAGCTGATTTGCTTCTCGGCCTTATTTGGTTTGAGGAGTATGTGTATTCTCTCGAACCAAAATTGTCAGGCAGTAAATTTCTTAGTCAACCATAAACTCACATTATTTATCGTACAAAATCATGGATAATCAGAATAGACTAATAATTTTCAAATACGGAATTAATAAACCTACGTCAATAGGTGCAATATGTAAATAAGATTCTCGAGATACCACGATCCATGGCACGGATAGAGTTATATCCTCAAATTTATAAGCTTGTCCCCATAGTTCAAGTAGTTTTGTGAACTTGGGAAGGTTATATTCCAAGGTTTCAATCGTTTCAATGAAATAAATATATGTGCTATTGGATTATTATGGTTGATGGAAATAAAGTAATTATGCTTTAAATAAAAAATTAAGAGACCCATGTAAATAGGTGCAATGTTGCCATCCAGTTACCATAATAAATAATTTAGACCTCGACAATTTTATCACAAAGTTCATGGAAGCTTCGGTCGAGAAGCTATTGCCACTGAGATTAGTACCCTGCTACAGTGCATAAAAGCATGTTCGAAGCTTTCTTCCCGGAATTTGGAACTTAATGTGCATGCAACAAGAAGAACAAAACACATGAATGGTGTCTTATAACATCAGCCTTGGCACATAATTTGAATAAGTTTAATATCCAAAAATAAAAGTGTAGCTATAGATCAATTAATCAATATTGCCGAGGGATCAATCTAATAACCTAGACTAAGTCATGTGTCTAGTGGGTGGCTAGGCAGTCCAGAGCCGTAAGTGGCTGTTGACGTGCATAACATACAGTTTCCCAAGAATATGAAGTCTGCCCCCTTTATGCATATCCCACTCAATTAATAATTAAAATCCACCACAAATTCTGGAATTTTCATGAATTGGCATCAAGATAGGGAAAATAGGGAGCGTGCATGTTTGCAAGAAGACACAGAAGTTAACTTTAATTTTAGTGGGAAACACAGAATCTGGAAACATAATTTGGTGGACATAGAAATAGAAATATAAAACCTGGACGTCATGATATGAGACGTGTTCAGCACTTCTCGTTCTCCATAAATTCAGAAGAGACAATTGGGCGTCGTAACTTGCACTGTCCACGCAACGAGATGAGTTGATGGCTTGGGAGGCCAAATCGGTCTCAATGGAGCTCCTCGAATATCATCAGGTATTTTTGTTTTGGGGAGCTGTTCTATATAGTCGAGAGTATAATATCATCATAATGAGTCATGGATAATCAAGATGATGTCGTTGATTCCCACATAAGGATAGTTCATCCTATTATGCTCAAAAGAAAGAAAAATCATAAAGCACCTTTCAAGAGACTTGTGGCCGAATAAATAGACATGAAACATATTAGGTTTAGTAGAGGAATAAATTGACATGGCCTGTGCATTCAGAAGATTAAAAACCCAACATGAAACTTGTGGTGTTCACGTTTTAGCATAATTGATTAATTATAGGGCTGCCTTGATTTATCATACTAAAAGACTTGTTATTTGGGTAACCAATGTGCAAAGGAAACCCAAGGATTACTTCGAGCAATTCCAGTTAACCAATCTTTGAAGCATGATATCAAAAGTATTGTTAACTAAGAATGTGAAACCTGGATCACGATGATAGACGCTCGTCTGCACGGCCCGCCATCGACCTTTGAAGAGAGTCGTTCGGTCGTCAACAATTGAAAGGAGATGTCCGTATCTCCTCTCCTCCCCTCTTCGTTCCAACTTGAGTGATTAAAAATTTTGGACGGCATGATTTTGCGGTTATGGCGTATGATGGTCTTTGAACCTTTTGATCAAGGAAGTTCGCCGAAGGGAAAATCTCAATCCTCAGCGTGAATTTATGCCCAATTGAGATGACGGGCATGCACTGCCGTTCATGGTCGAGGATTGAGGGAGACCATCTCCACCTTCTTCACGAGAAACTTATTGAAAAGTGAAAAAACCCTAATCGGGTCCCACTGGGCGTGCCACTTGACGATACATGGATCTGCATCAACGTCTCCGGTTGGTTGAATGGCGGTCATAGCGGAGTCAAAACCCTAAAACCTGCAAAAGAGGGCCTCGGGGTCTCCCGAGGGTAGACACTCCGATGCTTAAGTCAGTAAGATTAGTTGTAATAGGGTATGAATTGTGATGCGTAGAGCGTACCTTTAATCGTGAGGGGTTGATCCCTATTTATAGAGTTAGGTTATGAAACCTTTTCTTAGTAGGAAAGCAATTGACAACTGCCCTAGAAGCTTCCATGGGCTGGTTGGACCTTTTATCGAACTTAGGCCGGCCTAGTCGCGGGCCGTGCTAATTTGGACTCGTCACTAAACAATCTTCCCCGTCCAGGAGGACCCGCGGCTAGCGCAGACAGCACATTTATAGTGTATAGTTCTTTCGGCACTCAACAAATTTACAAGTATTACCTCGTAGGGCTAAAAGCAGGAACAACTGAAGATTTAATACCTCCATTACCGGGTGCTCCTGGCAAAATCAAGAGAGCCGTGGAACTTGGATATTTTTGGGTGGCAGTAAACCAAGTGGTTCAGCAGCAACCTACTCCTGTGTCTCAGCCTTCTGGTTATAAGTTCAGTTCAAATGGTAACGTAGTTCTGATCAAGAATTTTACTGCGGAATTTGGCAATGGTCGAGTGAGTGTTGTGCAAGAATACTTTAATCTTCTTCAAGGTGGAACCTTGTATGCTGGCTCACGCTTTGCAAATTATGTTGTTAAGTACAGAAAATGGTGATGTGTACACCATTTTTCTTTTCAATGAAATATGGTTATTTGGGCTGGGATTTTAATGTTATGACCTTGTACCACAAATTACTATAATTAAGTAATAGCCTTATAATGGCCTATATCAATAAAGGATGAAACTATGTTTTACTCACGGCTTATAGTTGGATTCGTTGTTTCAAAAAACTGCGCCTTGACATAATTTCTTGATTTACAAGTTTATTTTAGTAAGAAGTGAAGTATTTTCTGCGATATGCGGAAGAAGAATAAGGTCTCGAAAACTAAACTAGCTGTAACATTTCCATTTAACATCATATTGAAAAAAAAAAGTCGCACACCTCATGAGCCAGCTAATCAAAGGCGACATTCCGTATATATCGAAGAAAATTCATATTTGGAAAGAAACAAACTGGGGGGGGGGGGGATTATTTGGCCTTGTAGCGGCTCAGGGACTAAGGGGATTGTATATTCTACGAAATTCTCGAACAGGAGCTCATATGTGGCTGTAGCATGATGTAATAGGAATTGCGTGCCATGTAAATATTATAATTTAGTTTGTCCAAAATAAGAGGTCTACTGTATATATGTCACCACTTGTGATATTTTCTCACTATTTCCTGCTACGTTAGGGTATATATGTTTAATAACTGGTGGAATTGCATGCAAATACATATTTTCCGCTGGAACTCGATATTACTGGTTGGTTTGCTTCAAATTCATTATAAATCCATTCTTAATTACCATCGTTTGAAACATTTTTCACCATCCAAAATAAAATCCATGATTAATTGCAAGAAAAACGTTAATTATTGACTTCAACAACACATTTTGTTTAATTTGGGAGAATTTTCAGAGCTTTCCTAGAATCGAAAAAGGGATTGGTGAACCTTATGATAAAGTCTCATACACATTACGTCAGATCAAAATAGCTGTCTTAACTAAATTTTTTCTCTTTTGGCTTTGAGCACATGTATTTATTCATTTATTTAAATCCTTTTAAAATCATGTTGTTGGATAATTATATTCTAATTGATCTTGAAAAAAAAAATTCGTATTTTAGGACAGGGTAAGTATATTCTAGTTGCAACATTTCTAACTACTTAACAAGGCCAATCTATACCCAAGAGACTGGCTATAAATTAAAAGCCAATTTAATTAAGCTTCGGTTTCGTTCCAACATTTGCATGGAAAGAACGGATGGTCATGATAAGGAAGCGGAAAATATGTATTTGCATGAAATTCCCCCGGTATTTAAACATATATACCCTAACGTAGCGGAATATAGTGAGAAAATATCACAAGCGGAGACGTATATAGTAGACCTCTTATTTTGGAAAATTGATCTTTAGGGTGGGCAATCTATACTATAAGATAGGGTGGTTACAAATGGCAGCACGTGTATTACCATTTTTGACCAGTCTACTAGTTATACATGTACAGTTATACACATATGTTTAGTTCAAGTTGCAAGTTCGGTCAACTTTATGTACATTGAGAATGTATCTAAATTCCCTTCAAATACGAGGCAGTACGACGAAGTACGTTCATAATTATCCACCTAAAAGAAGTAGTTTATTTTTCAACAAAATGGATTTGATTTTAGGAGATAGAGAATATCTGTAAGCAATTGAAAAAGGGAGGGCCTGTGTAACTCAAGAAAGTTGAAACAAATTGTACAAGGAGCATAAATAAATTTTAAAACTTTTCATGAAATATTGTATCTTCATTTAAGTCATTTTTTTTATAAAAAAAATTAGATGCCCTAGTGAGAATCGAACTCTCGACCTCTTGATAATAACCATCCCCATCCTAATCCCCTAATCACCCCACTCAACCCTATCATCCATTTTCATTTAAGGTAATTTCACTTATACTCCCCAAAATTTGGAGTCATCTTTGTTAATGTATTAAGTAGTAACTTTTTTGGAAGAAAAAAGTATTATATCATTTCTGTCTGACCAGTAAACACACTCCAAACAAGCATGGGGAGAATGGATCAGAAAGCAACACAAGTGGAGAGAATGGGTGCCTTTAATTAGCGTGTCCATTCTATATAATAGAGCCGGTATATATTGGTGTCAATTCAACACTTTGTCGAAAACCAAAATATTCAGATAAGATACTGCATGTTGTAATTTGTGCAATTGTGCTTTGATTTATCACATTTGGGAAGAACGCAATTGTGTAAAATCTTCAATACTCAACATCATACTGCTACTGAAACTTTTACTTCTTGCAATGCAGGAAATTTTATGTAGGATTTAGGGCAGTGTCCTTATAAAATTGATCATGAAGGAGCTGGATCAATGCACGGTGTCTACAAGCTTTGTGTATGTAAAGAATCTTTACACTACAGCAGCATAATTTATGAAGAAGTATGAAACTAACCCAAGGGGAGGAAACCTAGGAGAAAACTTCAGATATGTTGTACTTTAGTTAGTTTAGTAAAAATAAGTAGGTACCCTTCTAAGATTACTGATCCTATTATGAAACGGAAGAGTACTATATTTTTATTGATTGAATACTATCATTGAAGTAAAAAATTTGTCCTAACTTTTTATTTTGTTTATTTTTTTCTGTAAAAGTCATGAGATCATTCTAAACAGTACATACCACAAACTGATCCCTATTGTATGATTCCAGCTGGGCAGTTCCAACTTTAGTGATACATGTAAGATTTATGTGGACTTTATACACTAATATATATATATAATTGTATATTATAAGTTATCATAAAATACTAGTCCACATAAAGTGATCTAATTAAAGCAACTAAAGTTTGGGCTAATTATAATAATTAAGTTATAAGGTGTGGCCCAGTATTGTGTAGAAACTCTAAGGCCGAGATTCCTGTTCTGTGATGGGTGGAACCGGAAACCCTATTATATATTGGTTGTGGTCCCCGGATGAACCGTCATGCCAAATCTTCGACTCTCCATTTGTTAGAGATTCCCCCAAGGGCTTGACGGAATCATCTGGAAGGCCAAACCGGATTGATGTTCTTGCCACTTTAGATTAAGGTACGTTTCCGCTTTCGTACAGTTCTCGATAATATGATGTGGAGGTCTCTACGGTATATGGATTTAATCCATCAAGTGGTATCAGAGCTACCTTCATGTCAATTATTGGGATATTTGGTTGTTTGATTAATTCGGATCAATTTATTTCAAGATCTTGGTTTTGGCTTATGATCAATTCAAAAAAAATTGAGAAGGTTTTGGTTCGGTTTCGTTAAAAGCCATTAATGGTTTACGAAATTTGACTTCGTTTATCAATTTTTCTATTTGGGTGCCAGATCAGGATAATTTTATTCCACAACAGATTTAATTAGGCCATTTAGGTTTATGTTTTTTGTTTGTTGGTTTTGGTGTTCAATTTTTCGTAAAATTGATTGTTTAATTCGGAATCATTTTTTAGTCTTAAGGTTTTATGATTTCGGTATTCAGTTTAGTTAGGTTGATTAAGTTTTATTAATCTTCAGATCTACTGTTTTGGTGGGGGACTTTTGATTCGTTTTTTGAGTTTTTTTGATACTCATGGACCAAGTTTGTGAAAAGTTAAGAATCCTGAGTTGCATCATTCAAGAACAATTTTTTACAAACCTCTGGATTAATTGGTTACGAGTTTAAAATTGGTTTCGGTTTTAAGTTTTTCGGCTTCGGTTTTCAAACTCACTTTGATTCCAATGAGTTTTTTTGGTTTTCCGGTTCATTATTTTGGTGATCAATGGTTTAGGTTCCAATCAAGTTGACCATGATAATGTCTTTCCGAATCTTGATAATTGGAGGTTTTGAGTTTTATTTTATTTTAATTTTTTGGGCTTGGATTAAGATTCAGGCATATGCAGTTTGAGTTTCTGATTTGGTGAAGGATAATTTTATATAGAGTAACCATTGCTGGAACCCTAGTATTAACCAATTAATTGGTATTTGCTCCAAGAATTTGGATTCGGACTTCCTAGTGGGTATACATGCATACTAGGGATAGTATTATATCATTCCTTGTGCATTTGGATGATGCATGCGGACAAACTAAAGAAAATTTCTAGGTTTTCGTGCTTGCACTCAAAAGTCAAAATCGAAGGCCTCAAATGTTTTGTCATTTTTTTTTTGGTTCGGTTTTGAATTTAGTCTCGCTTTGGTTCTGATTTTCGGTGTAAGTAGTTTATTTCAAAACCTTGGATAAATTATTTGGTACTCTGGTTTGTCATTTTAAAATTGCATAGATTGATTCAATTTGATCAGATTGCAAAATATTGTTGATCAGATTGCATAATGTTGTTTGGCTAGCAATTTAATTCGATAATGATCCATTATGGTTTCGTCAACCCTGTGATTTCAATTAAACCAAATTTAGTTTTGCCCTTAAGGGTTACGGATTAATGTGATATAAATTTATATTTGGAATAAAAAAAGAATCTATTTCCGGACATCTAGTATTATTTAAGTTGATTGATTGATATAATACGTCGCCAAAGTGACCTCTTTTGTGTTGATTAATTAATTTAAAATACAAAGATGACAGTTATGTGTGTTTTTATTTCATGCGGGTAATGATCGGCCCAAAGGAAGGTCGTTATTTGGCCGAAATTAAAACATTCTTGTGGTAATAAATATGTGATAATTATTATGATTATTCCATGTGAATAATAAGTCGGTCCAAAGAAAGGCTTATTATTTGATAGGACTGAATTATCAATATTTGATTACTACACCAAGAGTACCACTTGCAAATTGATGTTTCTGTCCAAAGACTAAACCCAATGTTGCACTAGGTATCTTGTAAATGGGGAATGCCAATTTGAATTTATTAATCATGTTATATTAAGTTTTAAATGTGAGCTTGTGTTTGGTTATTTTTTAATACAGTTGATTCCGCTATTTTAGTTATATCTGCTTTAGTTAACTCCGTTAAGACTTTCAAGAACTAGCAAGAAACATTAAGGAAAATTAAGGAGCATGGTATAAAATAATACAAACATATTTCTATTATAAAATATTTTGTCAAAACAATAAGGCGGGAATGAATACTCTTTCAAGAGATCTTGCTTCCATAAGGTATAAGGAAAAAGGGAACATACAAAAATGTATTATTCAAGGTATCATCTCGAACTAAGGCTAAAGACATTAAAGTGAAAGCTGCCTTATGACTTTTTCGTGCAATAAGAATCGATTTCTCTCATACACAGTGAGATTCGGTTAAGAACAGTTTTACTGCTATTAAGTAGAATAGACTCTTAATGAGTTCATTTCATATTGTGTGCAAGAAGGGAGATTAAAGTAAGAGATGAATATACATTTAGAAAATAAAGAAGAATCAATAAGTGCTCAATTAAGTTTAAATCATTTAGAAAATAAAGAAATAGGAAAAAAAAGATAATTAAGTTGCAATATACAGTATCACAAAAGAAGCAAAATTAGGAAATTAAATTTGGTTGCTACTTTTGTGGTGGTGCTTCAATTAACCAAACATTGTATGATAATTCATGTAGTACTAAAAGAAAATTTGGTAATGGGAATTTCGTATCAATTTGGTAAAACTGTTTAAGGCACTTGCTTTAGGCAAATAATAAAGTTAGTCGGAATTCCACTTGACTTATCAGATTTCAAAATATGAGTTAAGTACAGTAAGCAAAACAAACAAACAAAATAAAATTGGGTGGCATAAGATTTTCAGATGTTGTTAGAACTAATGCATACGGCTACATGTGAACCATTATTTACGGTCTTCTTTTAGAATGGTCAAGCATATTGTATTATGTTCCCAAACAACTTCCCAGGGCTACCTCTTTACCATTAGTGAGAAGTACTAAGGTCTAAACTTGTTCAAAGTTTTAAGACTAAATACATTTTATAAACTAATTAAGTATTAGGTAAACTATGTCTAGGGTCTGGTCAAATTTCTTAGTGAATATGGTATGTCATATAGTATCACTATGCCAAAAAGTATTACTATTAATAGTGTTATTATTAGACGAATTCGGAAACTAAAAGAATCGGCTAAGTAGTATGACAAGTTCTACAACTTAGTTAAACTCACTAAAAGAAAAAAGACATAAAAGATTGTAACTTATAGATAGGACAGTGTCCCAACTAAAGCAACAATCCTTGTGGATTATGGACGTGCAAACAAGCTAGCTATAGGCATTTCCATATTTTGAATTATCCAGTTAAGGCAAGATCGCATAGGTCTACAGGAACAAAACTGGATTCGGTTTGTTGCTATTTTGTTGGGCACGCTAAAATATCTAGTCTAGGGAATATAAGTTCTAAGATCCCAAAAATAATCTTTCTTTTAGGCGGAAAATATCGATTTTCTTGAGAATATTGAGTTTGGAGGGGAAGATAAGGTTAATGACATTGTCTTGAATATTTTTCTATTCATATGGTAATTTAAGATAATGTTACTTTTCCTCATCAAGACAATTGTACATGACAAACTCAACAATCTCAAGTATGGATGCCATTAAGAGATTTCAAAGGAGAGAGAAGAAATACAGTTACGATTGATACCATAAAATAAATAAATACAGAAATTGATAAAAATAACGTTTAGGTTCTTTTCTCATTACCCAAAGGTGATGTAAAAAGATATAAAGGTTATTTTGTCAATAAAGAATTTAGTCGTAAAGATGACATTATCATATAGAGACCTTCTCTTTGGTATAATTGGAAGTCCAGATTTTAAGACATTCTATAATGGCATATATGGTACATTTTATATTTCGGTTTCATTAGATGGATATTAAAAGATTGTTTCTTAATGGCGAAAATTTGAGACAATTTATTTGGTGCAACCGGAAAATTTTGTTTGATGGTTTGCAAATTAAAGAATTTCATCTAAGGACTTAAAAAAGTTTCATGTTAATAACTCAAGTACTTTTAAGTTCTCTTCTCATTTGGTTTTGAGGTGAATATTGTGATGATTATACACATCACAATTTCAGTGGGAATTTATAGCAGATAATTAAAGAATTATATTTAGATATTTTAGTAGTAGCTATAAGTTTATGCGGAATCATTAAGACTTTAAAAATTACAAGCTCACATATCAGAGTTCAGTCAAGTTAGAGATCATTCAGTATCCCGACTTCGATTCAGTTTAGTTGTCGATATTGTCACAAGGTTGCAAATACAGTATGGTCTTAAAAGACTACTTAAGTTATAATGTGACAATAATGCAACAATTCAAGATACTCTAATAACAATGAACATTAAGTTCTTAAGTGTTAGATTTAAGTTCAGAATGAATAAATTTTTTAAGGAGCACATTCGGACAAACTCCAATATCATAGATTACTTCAGCTAAGGTATTCGATGAGTATCTTGCTTAAATGAGTGTTGTGTAATCTGATGATATGACGGTTTAGTGGGAGTTTGTAATTTTAGTTTTACTAAGGGTTCATACATTTATGAACATTCAGATATTGATTAATACTGCAGTACAAAGTCTAAAGTCTCAAGTAAAGTTTAAGGTATAAGGTTAAGTTTTTCAGTGTGCTTACATTTTGAAATTTCGGTTGATCTCATTAAGGTATAAAGAGGACCAGTTGAAAATAGGCATGTTAAAGATCACATTACATGAAGTTTCCATGTTACACATCCACACTTGATCCATGTCATTTAGTTATATTAATGTATGTGACCACTGATGGGTTTAGTTGTCATTCGTGTAACGACTGCCCCTTTGATCCTATGCTTATATAATTAATGGACCGGATTGTTTAAGTCATTTTATGATAGCAAATATTGCGCGCTCTTAAGTTTTCGGTATAATATACAATTATAAGGTATATATATGGTGTATAGTCCAAGTGGGAGATTGTAAAATCTATGTGGACTTTATACACTAATATATATAATTGTATATTATAAGCTATCATAAAATACTAGCCCACATAAAGTGATCTAATTAAAGCAACTAAAGTTTGGGCTAATTATAATAATTAAGTTATAAGGTGTGGCCCAGTATTGTGTAGAAACTCTAAGGCCCAGTTTCATGTTCTGTGATGGGTGGAACCGGAAACCCTATTATATATTAGTTGTGGTCCCCGGATGAACCGTCATGCCAAATCTTCGACTCCCCATTTGTCAGAGGTTCCCGCAAGGGCTTGACGGAATCATCTGGAAGGTCAAACCGGATTGATGTTCTTGCCACTTCAGATTAAGGTACGCTTCCGCTTTCGTACAGTTCTCGATAATATGATGTGGAGGTCGCTACGGTATATGGATTTAATCCATCAATACATTCCACTAATTAAAGATTGGCTGAAAAATTACAAAAATTAATACTCCTCGTTCTGAAATGATTTTTTTTTAATTTTTTTTTTTGATGAAATGTAAACTTTGTATTAAGGATTTGCAAGAGCACAATTGTCACCACTTACAAAACTGGATTCTCTTCTTCATGCTACTCTACATTTCTATAACAAGATATTTACATTAGTTACAAAAAGAATGAAAAAAACATTCCGTCAAAAATACTGCTGCAAAACAGCCTTCTTAGTTTCACTCCATCTGTGGTGTTTTCCAAGAAACCTGACATTCACTTCATACTTAATCAAACTCATAATATCCTATACCTGTCTTACTTCATCAGAGAACAATCTTCGGTTTCTTTATACCCAAACATGATAAATTACAGCAGCCAATATAGCCCAGAAAATTTTCCTCTTTAACTTTGTTCCCTTGTTGTAGCCTGCTTCTGCCATCTTCCCCAGCAACTTGAGATTTTTCTGTTTCCTATCCAGTCTTGTGCTTGAACCAACACTTGATCACAACAGGTGCAGCCAAAGAACAAATGAGGTACTGATTCATCTGCTTGGTGGCACAAATACATTTCTTTTCCGCCACAGGAATATGCATGTGGACAAGTCTCTCCTTCGTTAATAATCGTTGCCAGCTAATAAATGCATGCTTAGGAACATTTTGTCTTGCCCAAATGCATTTAGCTCCCAGAAATTTCTTGAAGGAGGAGTGTTGAGAATATAATCTTGTCCCACATAGGTAGATGGAGACTCTTGAAACTAATATATAATTACATGTGTTACTCCCCTTATCACCAATTGGTTTTAAGGTAGTATTAATGTGGGCCCATATTTGGGCCTTCAAGATGGTATCAGAGCGGGTATTATCTGCGGACTTATGTGACTTGTGGGACGGGCTTTAACTGACCCGACAGTTATATCCGGGGTCTGATTTACTTACTAGTTTGGGCCTTCTACTTCTACTTACCCAAATCTGGACTTCTATTTTTACTTCTTCTACTTACCCCAAATCTGGGCCTTCTATTTCTACTTCTTCTATTTACCCAGTTATATTTGGGCTTTTTACTGATCAGGTATTTTATCCGGTTTGTCCAACCCCTTCGGGCTTGAGAAGAGAGGGGGGATGTTGAGAATATAATCTTGTTACACATGGATAGATGGAGACGTTTGAAACCAATATATAACCACATGTGCTACTTTCCTTATCACCAATTGGTTTTAAGGTGAAATCACATGTGGGCCTATATTTAGGTCTTCAAGAAGGAGGAACCTTATATGTTGGATCAAGGGATGCGAATTTTGTTGGCAAATACTCCATCCGTCCCAAAAAAATAGTCTAGTTTGAGTTCTGAGATTTATACTAGTTTTAGTACAAATCTAAAAACTCGAACTGGATTATTTTTTTCGTCGGAGGTAGTATACAAAACTGTGATCGTGTACAACAATTTACTACAAATGGTGACCTTGTACTACAAATTACTATAATGAAGCAATGGCTTTGTGATGGCTTCTGTTAATTAAGGGCGAAGTACATGTAACCCCCGATTTATCAATAATATATAGTCGGATTCGCCATGCAATAAACTGTTTGCTTGGCATAACTTCTGAAGTTACAAGTTTCTCGTAAGAGAAGTACTAAAAACTAAACTACTAACCATTTCCAATATCGTCATGTTGAAAAAATAAGTCGCGCATTGGATAATTTCAAGGCGTTAAAGACGCCAATCCGCATAAAATATATTCCTTCCGTCCCATAATTATTGTCCAGTTTTATTAAAGTACAAGATTTGGGTACAGAAGTCAAACTTAACCAAATTTTGACATAAAATTCCACATATAACCCTGTATACATAAATGTTTTAATCTGTTAAAAAAGAACTTTTTTTAATTTTTTTTTCATTTTACCCCTAGATCCAAAACCCGATTTCAAACGCAAGAACAATACTTCCAATTAATCTTCGGTCAGTACCTAGTCATAATCGAACCAATATGAAGAACTTTGAATTTAGAGTATTTTCTTCTTCTAAGTTTCAATTTTAGTGTTTATGAAGGTAATCCTTTCCTTCGGAAGTTTTTGAATCGAACAGAGTGTTCAACTGGAGACCATCAATTGTGCCAACCAAACCAAATTTCGAATGAATTGATTCGAATTTAGAGAAAATTCTTACTTTGATTTTCAAGTGGATGTTCCTCTGATTGAGATGAGTTTTCCATTTTGCTGGGAATGTACATCGAATCTATCACCATCGGTTGGAGTCATCAGAATTTTTCGGACTTTTTTTTTCATATTCATTTCCGAGAACCACCCCCACATCTTCATCGTGGCTTGGAGCCGTCGGAGAGCCATCGTTTGCGGCCTCTGTGTTGTTTGCTTCTTAGATGTGCGTAGGAAATAATAGAGTCGGAGAACCATCATTTTGTTTCTACCGTGTGGGCAGCAAATGAGGAAAAAGGTTTTAGTTAATTTTGTTTTCTTAAAGGGTGTATTTGTAATTTAATCATAAAAAAGTCAAATCGGACAATAATTTTGGAACAAAATTTTTTTGATAAATTGGACAATAATTTTGAGACGGAAGGAGTAATTACAATTCCTAACAAAGATGCTTTCAAAATTTTACTTCTCAAAGCGTGCTCTCATTCAAACGGTCCTTAATTACTATCATCATCTCGAATCTGAACAATACTCAATATATCTATGTATATTTGTACCAAAGATCCGCTAACCTTGCAATAAACACCGAAGTCAGCCCCAGTTTTACAGGTGCCTATGAATTAATTGAAGTAACAACGGTCATAGAATAACAATTGTGCCATGCTTTTACTCTCTCAAATAAAATATTTCCTCGATTCAAAACTTATTGTCCACTTTGAAATTTGACTTTTAGTACAAATAGTATTAAAAAAGAAAAATTCAAACTGAACAATAACTGTGGGACGGAGAGAGTATTGATTTGAGTGCTGGGGGTTTGCTCTTGAGAACACCCTCGACTTTTTTTTAAAAAATTTTACAGGTTGTTTGATCAATTAAAGAAACTGTTGCCCGGATGTGCCTCATCATTTGGGAGAGGTGGATTCCCGTTATGTTTTGAGTTTTTTACGGTTACGGGACTCAATCAGCTAACGCTTTATGAGTGTGGGACTAAATGACTAATTTTAAAACCTTAGAATTAAATCGCATTCAGGAGGCGAACGTTGGGAATCTAGACCTAATTTTCCCTCGCTCTTCAATTATATACCTATAATTTTCGCTGCCCTATTTTTTCTTCATTATTAATAAAATTATTTTTTGTTAAAGAAAATAAAAAAATAATGGGTGTTGATAAAATGAGAGCAAAAATGTTATATAAAGAGCAATTTTTTCCTAATTACACATGTTACACGTTTACATGTTTCAATATATATATATATATATTCTTATTTCTCTTTCATTTTATGATTTATTATCATTATTATCACATTAATTACCTTTACAGGCCTATCTTATACTCTTAGTTCCACATTCCTTTTGTTAAATTTTTTTTTTAAAAAATAATCTGACAAGATTTTCATTATGAAAAAAGTGTTCCAATCTCACATGGAAAAATATATTAAGAACTCTTTGAGGATTTGTCTCAAAAAAAAAAAAAAAACCAAAAATCACTACCCCATAAAAATAAGATAACATCTATAGTTATTTTTCCAAATTTTTATACACATGTATTTTGTGTATACAAAAATAATTTTTCCTAAATGTATATCTATTCTAAATGTAGTGGAGTTTTTAAAATTTTCCAACTTTATTTGCGCCAATATTTATTTATGTTATTCAAGAAAAATTTCAAGATCACATTATGCGGACTTCTATTTTATTTTATTTTACGTTGAATGGAAATTTTGACAGATCATAACACGGAAAAAACCAAAAAATTTTAAAATAAATAGCATAGATGTAATGAACTTAAAATAGGTAGAAAATAAATAGATGTTAATTAATAGGGTGTGAGAAATAGTTTTTTCCTCTATCATAGAGAGTGGGAGAAATTAAGGTGAAAAAAGAAAAATTTAGAATACATATTAAATTCATGTAAAAGGGTAACATAGGTAGTTAGGAAAAGAATGCTCTTTATTTGATATTTTTGCTCTCAATTTATCAACAACCTAATATAATTAATTGGATAGGGTTGAGTGTTTATTTTTAATTAATGAATTTCAACTTTTTCTTAACTATTTAATTTTAAGTTATTAAATTGAGGTGAAAATTAATTAAAGTTGGAATTTAACATGACAGTCCGAAAACCGCTACTATAATATGTCCATGTATATTTCAGGTTTCGGTTCTATTGATGTTTCGGATCGGAATTGGCAGTAGCGGAAATAGTCGGAAAGAACACAAATGGAGACTTAAAAGAGATTTCCCATTTTGGAAAATTTGATCTTTAGGGTGGGCAATCTATAAAATAGCTCGGTTACAAATGGCAATACACGCGCAATGCCATTTTTGTCGAGTCTACACATATTTATGTCCAAGCTACATATACTCCAAGTTGCAAATATGGTCAACTTAATGTGCGTTGAGAATGTATCCGAACTCCTTTCAAATAAGAGGCGCATATAGCTACGGTATGGGAGGCAAGATGAAAATGATTTTTTTGCTAATGTAGTTTAATCCAACTAAGTAAATTATGTTTTTGAACGAAGAGTACTGTATTTCTTTTTAAACAAAAATAAACTTCATTAAAATATAAAAAATAAATAGGACAGCGAATATATTAAACTCTATGTAGAATTACACAAAATTTGATTCTTTGTTTAGCTTAGAAGAACGACAGATTTTAACATTAGACCTGCCCTTATTTTATTTCTTGCGATTGTGATGTGATTGAGTTGAGATTTCATTTTAGAAAGACTCCCTTTCCATTGTTAATTCCATATCAGTTTGTTCATCTTCCAAAAAGTTGGAGAATTGGTTGGTTCACCTTCCGAATTGATTTAGATCAATTGAGGGATTTGTAGTAAAGACTCAGTGTTTTGAGAGATATGGTTCTTGAGATTTCTTATGGCAGGCCTGCAATAGGAAGTATAACTTGCAAAATAGGTATTTGTATATATATGATACTAGGGGAATTAAAATAGGAGATGAGCTCAGGTGTATAGCCCAGAAAGTTTTTTTTTTGGTAAAGATTTAATTTCATTACCAGAAAAAAACAATTACGTACAGACTGTTCAAAAAAGTCTGAAAAGAATCACAAATACAACAAAATATGAAAGAAAAAACTATCATACATGTCATCTCTTACTGACAACCAATGGATTAAGGTGTAGTCTATTACACCACAAGATGACCTTGGGGGAGTTTGGGATCCTTTCCATCGCAGCGAATCTAATTTTCAAATGAAAAAACAATCTCTTGAATAACTTTGGAGATAACCATAGGCTTATTTTGAAAGATAATCTTATTCCTTGCTCTCCAAATATAATAGACCGAGACACACCAAGAAGCTTTCTTAGCTGCACTTAAAATATCATTCTTCCATCTTAGAATATGCTGAGTGATAGCATCCCAAGAATAGGGAAGATCCCATCCATGAAAATCACAAATCGCTAGCCAAATTTGAGAGGAGAATGGTATTCAAAGAAGAGGTGTTTAACTGACTCCGCATGTTGATTGCAAAGGACACATAGAGTATTGACAGAAGGATTCCATTTGGACACAGTAGTTTTAAGCAAAAGCCGATCCAAACAACATAGCCAAGAAACAAAAGAGACTTTTGGAGGAGTTAACCTGGACCATAGAACCCTGCACCACCATGGAGAAGGATACACTCTGGAGTCCAAAACATCATAGCACGCCTGAAAAGAATATGGCCTCCCTGGAGCTAACCATGTCAAAGATTCATTTGTCACGGATACACATTTTAATGCCAACTCTTTAAGTCTCAATATTTTCTTTGTACCCCAAGAATAAGAAGGTTTAATATCAACACTCCATATAGAGATACCTTTAAGGTAGATCTCATGAACCCATTTAACCCGAAGAGAAGACTTTTCATAAAATTAGTGAATTTAATTAACTAATACTGTTCTCCAAAACATGGAGCCATCTTTGTTCATGTAACAAATAGATCCTTTTTAGGGCACAGGAAATATTACATCTGATCGGCAAGTACTCTAAACAAGCATGGAGAATGGAGAAAATAACACAAGCGGAGATATATGAGATTTCTATATTCTTTCGGAAAATTTCGTTCTTCAGCATATAGCCAATCTTGCTGTACAATAGGGGGGCTACATGCATGCCAATTCGAAAGTTTGTCCAGTCTAGCTAGCTACAACTTCAGTGCTAGCTGCAATTTAGGTAATATTTCTCCTGACTTGAGAATGGATCTGAATTCCTTTCATATACTTTCATCCTAACTTAAGAGTTTTGTTTGTCTTTTTATTAATTTACTTAACTTGAGATAGTAGAAATGGAATTTTTGCAATTGACCTGCATGGCTAGGGCTTTTATGTATTGTACGTAGATGGAGGGAAATAGGAAAACGTTTCGGGGCGTAGAATTTGCATATATTTGTTTCCGAGGAAAAAGAAAAATCATTGTTGAATAGTACCCAAAATTATTACCCAACACAATGCACATATACAAAAAGTTGAAAACTTCAGAAATTTTGTATCCTAGTTAGTTTAGTAAAAATAAGTAGTTCCACCCTTCTAAAATTTACTGCTCTTCTTGTGAAACTAGAATAATATTTACTGACAGAAGAATAATATTAAGGTAAAAAGGTTGTCTTAATTTTTTTTAAAGGAGCAATATAATGAGATTGTACTAAGCTGCCACTCAGGCTAATCCCTATATTATGTCCAACTTAAATTTAATATCTTGATGATAGCTAAATGTCATTAAACTTGAACTGGGCAAGCATGCAAGAATTCTTAACATGCCTAATAGGGCCTCATTTATACGGAAGTCACTTGCCTTAGCTGCTTTTCTGGATGGAATAGCTTAGTAGGTAGTTTTGAAAAACAGTCAGAAAAAAGAAATAAAAGAGAGTGATGATGGAGAAAGTAATCCATCCCACTAATTAAAGAATAACTGAAAGTTACAAAACCTAATACTCTCTCTGATCTTTAATATAAAATATTTTGATTTATTTTAGATTTTACCTAATATGCATTTTTACATAGATGAAAAATCTTAAAAATATATTTTCACATTTGTTGTATTCTCTTGATTTACAAAATAATTTTAAATTTTTTTGTCAATTAGAAAAACATATTAGGTGAAACATAATACAGATCAAAATACTTTATATTAAGAACCAAAAGGATTACTCTCTTAGAGCTGTCCTAATGGGCTACCACAACTTGGATCAAATGTGATGCCCCCGTGCCTATAAAATACTGCGGTTTTTCCTTTTGAATCTTACCATCTTTGATTTGCTCCAAATAGAACAATGTTGATCATTTTCTGCATTCTGTTTTTCATTCCTCACTCATTTGCTTTCTCACTTCCCGATCCATACACCACATTTTCCAAACTCAACCTTCCTCCGGGAGTAAATGGTGGTTCAGTTTCCCTGGATCCATTAAATCAAGGTCCCTACGTAGCTACTAGTGATGGCAGAATTCTCAAATACAATGGTAGTGATTTCATGGATTTTGCTTACCTTTCTCCAAACAGGTAAAATGTTGTTCCAGTAACTATAATCAGTAATTGGGCATGAGACTCTAGACTCTATTTTACCATTTTATTCCTTAAAAGATAATTATACTTAATATATATATATATATATATATATATATATATATATATATACACACACCAATATATATAACCGCCTCAAAAAGATTGAAGTGGATGAGACGTTTTTTGATTTTTAAGTTTTGTGTTCATGAGGGAAATGGAAGTTATTTTTCACAAATACTAAACAACAGATCACGATACATCACTTGGGGTATTAAGTAAATTAGACCCCCCTATTACGTATCAACGAAGCTAAATTGCCATATGGAATTGAGCCCTAGAATTTAAAGTCCCAGAAAGAAAAACACTTAAGGCTAATAGTATCCCATTTTTTGAAAAGGTTAAGTAATCAGTAAATTGTTTGAGCAATTTGTCGGACTATAATAATAACGAATTCATATTTCAAAATTCCCCTTATCAATAAGGTGAAAGGCTCATCTTCTTCTCCTATAATTGATCATCCTTCTCTTGATATCCTCATTATATATTAATATTTAAATTTACGTTATTTAACCCAAACAGACTAAACAGACTAAAAAAAAAGGACTAAATATATATTGTTTCAATAACAAAATGCAATTGATACACGAAAGAACAGGACACAATCTTCATTATAATTGTTGCTAACATTTTGCTAATTTAAAGTTTCTGTCGCTTTTCGGGTAATTAAGTTCCCTTACTTTTTGTGTTTGTGCATATATTCTTCTAACTGTATTTAGTATGCCACCATTTTTCCTCTCTTAGAACCAAGCAATTATGTGATGGTACAACAAATATTAGTATTGGTCCGATATGCGGAAGGCCAAATGGACTCTCTTTTGACCCGGCAACGGGAAATCTTTACGTTGTGGGTGCTTATGGTGGATTCTATAGAGTTTGACCACAAGGAGGTCAAGCCACACTACTAGCTACAAGTGCAAATGGAGTTACATTCAAGTTCCTTAATGGCTGTGATTTCGATAAACTCAGAAGAGTTGTTTACTTCACAGATGCCAGCTTGGTATACACCTACACGTGAGTCTTCATTCAACTTTTAACTATAATTTGTATTAGAAATGAAAACTCAAACTGGACAATAATTATGGGACAGAGAAAGTATATAATTTGTTCTTGAAATATGTATTATGCTTCCAACTAATTTAATTACGATTCATCCATTTTTATATGCTCTATATTGTGATAGGGATAATCTTCTAGGAATTCCTGCTCCTCTAGGAGATTCAACTGGAAGAATATTAGAATATAACACCGTAACCGGAGAAGTGAGAGCATTGCTAAAGGATCTTCCCGTCCAGCAGGACCAGCGGTTAGCGCCGACGGCACATTTATTGCGTATGGTTCTTACAACACTCAACAAATTTTCAAATATTACCTCCAAGGGCTAAAAGCCGGAACGACAGAAGTTTTAGTACCTGAATTACCAGGTGCCCCAGGCATAACAAAAGAGCCGTGGAATTTGGATATTTTTGGGTGGGAGTAAACCAAATGGTTCAGCAGCAACCTACTCCTGTGGTTCAGGCATATGGTTATAAGTTTAGTTCAAATGGTAACGTAGTTCTGATCAAGAATTTCACTACGGAATATGGCAATGCTCGAGTGAATGTTGTGCAAGAATACTTTAATCTTCTTCAAGGTGGAACCTTGTATGCTGGCTCGCGCACTTCAAATTATGTTGGTAAGTATACCAAATGGTGATCATAAATTACTACAAATCCTTTGATCCGCTCTCCCACTTGTCAAGGTGCCTGTCATAAGCGAGAGAAGTTAGTCCGTATGTACGACAGAGGACACCCCTATAATATGCCCCCCCAAAAAAAAAAATTACTACAAATTGTGACCTTGTACTACAAACTAAAAAGTACTAAAACGAAGTAATGCACTTGTAATCGGTTGTTATTAATAAAGGGTGAACTACATTTTACTCCCAAAGTTCTAGTCGGATTAAACATTGATAAAATGTGTGCATGATATATATTGTGTTTTAATTACAAGTTTTTAGTAAGCAGTATTTTTTTAGTGCACGGAAGAAGATTAAAGTCCCGAAAACTACGCTGTAACATTTCCAATAACGGCACACACGGAGGATAATTGCAAGGCGAGAAATCTCAAATTTTTTGCAAGGCAAGTAAAACACGGTGGATATATAGCCTAACAAGCAAATTTTGTTAGGCTTTGGCTATGTTCTTGATGATGGTAGGTACGACATTTAAATGTGTAGAAGGATGGACATGGTATGAAATCGTCAAAAACATATTTGCATGTAAATTGACAATGTGGTTGATGACTCCTTATTTCTGTGATTTCTTCCTAAGTGTTAATTAATCTCCTGAGCTTGCTGTTGAATATGACAAAAATCACATAGGTTAATTACATTTTTTCCCTTTGAATTTTGTGTTTTTTTTTTTCTCTTTGAAAATGAAAGGTCTGGACCTGCTTGGGACCATGACAATTTTTTTTAAAAAAATTAATAAATGGGCTCCGTTAATGGGAGTGATTAATGTCCTTTATATATTTTGTTAACTTACGGCCTAGGTACTAAATCAACCTATAGTGTTTAATAAATGTGGGACTATATGACTAATTTTGAAACGTCGAGAAATCGCACTCAGAATGCAAATGTTGCATAGGGACTCTGTTATTGGATCTTCTGTGATATTTGGTATGTCATTCCCTGTGATAGTAGTAAAATGGTTGAGACATGTTTAATTAGTTAGTTACTAACATCCTAAATAAATAATAAGTGAACCTTATTTGACTGGTATTACAAGGAATGTAATACAAAAGTGTCATAAAAAATCTTTTGACGGATTCTAGAGTCTAAACCTAATTTTCTCTCACTTGAAGTCATCAAACTGTGTGTAGTATCCAAATTACAATTTCGTGTAGAATATAGTTTTTATAGAATTTAGTTTTAATTTATTTCCCTTTTAATTCAAGAACTTCAATTTCTTATTTATTATTATTTTGTTTCAAAAGCATTTACGTTGAGGTGAAAATTCAAAACAATTACTTAATCAAACATGCACTTGCAACCTGCAGTTTTAGAACTGAAATTCGTAAATAAAATTGTCTTTCTACATGTCGGTTCGATTCTATTTAGTTTTCGGATCGGAATTGGTTGGTTTCAAACAGGATTCGGTTCTGAAACTCTGGGAATCCACATAGAGTATAAGACCTTTACTCATCTTGAGAATAGTCATATCCAAATCGAGATTCTAATTAGAGCATATAGCTAGTATGTTACACCTAACATGCCTGCTGGTCAGCTTGCCAAGAAATTCATGGTGGCCATAGAATTAAATTTGCTTGTGAAAACACCCCAAAGTAGCGGGTGGTGAGAAAAATATCACAAGTGAAGACCTCGGAGATCCCTTATTTTGGAAAGTTTGATCTTTAGCGTGGGCAATCTCTAAAATAGGGCAATTACAAACGGCAATCCACATATTAAGAGTAATTTGGTCCAGTCTACGAGTTTCAAGTTTGGTCAACTTAATTGTATCTCATCAATTCCTTTCAAGAGGGGGGTTATATATGTAGCGACTAGCGAGCCTAGCTAGGTAACATGCAGTGTTGATTTGTAGGGAATTCGAAGAGGAGCATAAATGAAACTTAGGACTCTCATGCATGAAGTTATTTCTGTTTAACGAAAATAATGTGTAATAGATTGAATTTTTTTAGTGGAATGAAGGAGGTGGGTGGAACTAAATCTTTCACCCTGACAGTAGTATATAATGAATACACTGCACTGAGAAGAGCAAATGTTTGGGCAGAGTTAAGACAACTTAGTCTTAATGGGTGTGAAGAATGGCTTGTTATGGGGGACTATAATTGTATATTACAGAAAGAAGATAAGATTGGGGGAGTGAATGAAGTCAGTGCTGATACAGAGATTTACAGGAATCTGGTTGAAGAGAATAAATGGTGGGAAATGCAGACTTATGGGGGTAGATTTACCTGGACAAATAAACAAATTGGTGCAATGAGAATCTTTTCAAAGCTGGATAGAGTGTTTGTAAATAATAAATGGATGCAAAAGTATTCTGATGCATACTGTACAGTCATGCCTGCTGGTATCTCAGATCACAATGCTCTGCTGATCAGATGGGGAGAAGGAATGCAAAAGAGTAAAAGATCATTTAGATACTTTAACAGGTGGGCACAACATCTAGAATTCTTATCAACAGTTGTGAAGGGTTGGCAAATAGAAATGGAAGGTACTAAACAATTCCAGCTAGTGAGAAAGCAAAAGGTGCTGAAACAAATTCTGAGACAGTTTAATAAAAGGAATTTTGCCAATATAGAAGAGAAAGAGCAGGAATGCAGAGTAAGAATGGAGAAGATTTAGGAGGCCCTAAAGCAGGATCCATTGAATGAGGCAATACAGAAATCAGAAAAAGAAGCAGTACTGGAATATACTGTAGCAGCAAGAGTAGTAATCAGTTTTTGGGCACAGAAGTTGAAAGAAAAGTGGATTTGTGATGGTGATATGAATACTAAGTACTTCTATGCAGCAATCAGGCAAAAAATAAGCAGGAATAGGATCAAGGCTTTTGTTTCAGAATAAGGGGAATTGGTGGAAGACCAATGTTGAGTGGAGGAACACTTCATAGGTTACTACAAAGAGCTATTGGGGAAAAAAGTGGCAAGAACTAGTGCCAAGACTGAAATGAAGTAGGAAGTAAACTGAACCTTGATCAACAGGTACAGCTGATTAAGATTTACCAAAGCAGATGTAAAGGAAGCATTATTCAGCATTGATGAAACCAAAAGTTCTAGTCCTGATGGATACAGTGGGTTCTATAAGAAGGCATGGAACATAGTAGGAGATGATTTCAGCAATGCCATACTGGAATTTTTCAAAACTGGGAAAATGCAGAAGTAGATCAATCCAACCATGATACCACTGATACCAAAGAATGCCAGTCCAAAGAATGCCCCAGAATACAGGCCAATCTCCTGCTGTAATACTATATATAAAAGCATCTCTAAGATGATTTGCAAAAGATTGAGCATTGTGTTACCAGATTTAGTGGAGTGCAATCAGGGAGCATTTGTCAAGGGAAGATTAATGCTCTGAAGCATTAATCTTCCCTTGACAAATGCTCCCTGATTGCACTCAACCTTAATCAGATTGTATAACAGGAAATCAGCCAAGCCATCCTGTATGATGAAGGTTGATTTAAGGAAGGCATATGATTCAGTTCACTGGGAGTTCCTTGAGGAAATGTTGCAAGAATACAAGTTTCCTGAGAGGTTTAGAAAATGGATTATGGAATGTGTGACTTCATCAACTTACTCACTGAACCTTAATGGAACTAGTGTTGCGTATTTTTCAGGTCAAAGAGGATTAAGGCAAGGTGATCCAATGTCTCCATTGCTCTTTGTGCTAGTAATGGAATACCTAACCAGGAGCTTTAAATTGGTGGCAAATATGGATGGATTTGTGAAACATCCATACTATGAAAAGTTGAATATCACATCACTAAACTTTGCAGATGATCTTCTAATATTCTGTGGAGCTGAGATTAGTACAGTCAGGAAGGTTAAAGGAACTCTGGATCATTTTGCAAGCACCACTGGGTTGACAATCAATGAAGGGAAGTCTAATCTGTATTTTGGTGGATCAGGAGAAAGTACAGAAAAGGTGATAAGGCAGGTGATGGAATTTGAAATTGGAACATTTCCTATGAGATACTTAGGACTTCCAGTTGCTCCAACTGCATGGAGTAAATCAGATTGCCAGTACTTAGTGGACAAAGTAACTGCAAGGATGAAATGTTGGAAATTCAGGCATCTTTCATATGCAGGAAGAACAGTGTTGATCAATGCAGTGTTGATCAATGTAGTGTTGATGACCCTTCACAGCTATTGGGCAAGTATTTTTCTTATTCCACAATCTGTTATTATTGAAATTACTTCTTGTTGTAGGAAGTTTCTGTGGGGGAAAAAAGAATCAGGAAAATGCCTTCCTTTGGTAGCCTGGAATGATCTGTGTTATACAAAGAGAGATGGAGGATTAAACATAAAGGAACCAGGTGCTTGGAATAAAGCAATGTTGGGAAAACAGTTGTGGGATTTGGAATCAAAGAAAGATAGCCTCTGGATTAGATGGATGCACATATACTACCTAAAAGGCAGGAGTATTTGGAATTATAATCCTCCAAATGATTGTAGTTGGCATTGGAAGAAGTTGATGAAGATCAGAGATGCACTAAAGGCTAGAGTAGTAAATGGTAACTGGAAAGGAAACAAGGGTAAACAGTATGATGCTAGAAGTGGCTATGGCTAGCTGAGAGGTAGTAGAGAGAAATTTATACCAGCAGCTGTTTATTGGAGTAAATCCTCTCTTCCTAAACATTGTTTTTGTGCATGGTTAGCTTGGAAAGGTAGATTGCTAACTAAAGACAGAATGAGAAGCATGAAGATGAACGTAACAGACCGAACATGCATACTGTGTAAGGAAGAGGAGAAAACAGGTGCACATCTGTTTTTTAAATGCTCCTATGCATAGGAAATGATGGCTGGCATTACTCACTGGCTGGGAATAAGAACACAGATCAAAACACTGTTTGCTGCAAGAATGATGAAGATCTGGAAATATAAAGCAACCAGAAGGAAGATTCTGTTTGCTAGTTTGAATGCAGTGGTGTACCATATTTGGACAGAAAGGAACAAAAGGCTGTTCCAGTAGAAAAATGAGGCAAATGGTGATAGAATCAGGAAAATACAGCAGGAAATGAAGTGCAGAATTGCACATATGTATAGGAATGGAAGTGGAGATGATGTTAGGTTTTTGGAAAGTCTTGACATTATAATAGCTTCTTGATACAAGTTCAGTTGATGATACTTCAATGAAATACATTCACATTTCAACAAAAAAAAAAAAATAAAGGGAGCGGAAATATTTTACTTTCCTACTTTATTGCTCAACATATTTTGAAATTGGAGTAGTACTATCTACTGATTGAGAAAAGTTATGGGAAAAAATTGCGACTCCATTGAATTATTGTTGCATTGCACACTCAAATGTTCAAAATTACTACTATTCGACCATAATCCAATTCCATATTGGGTACATCGATCCTTTTAGAGAGACAACTCTCCCATCACAGCATTGATTTAGTACCTTACTAATTGAATGTAATTAATATGAAAAGGCGGGCCAATACTTCCAATACGAGTATACGATACAACTGGCCGTATATAGCACCAGCCAACTCTAATTTGAACATAGTTGCATGCTCGCATTCATACACCTAACTCGTGGTAATTAACATACCCTAAAGAAGCGGGAAGTAGTGAGAAAATAACGCGAGTGGAGACGTGGTATAGAAGAGGCACAAAAACCTAACATCAAACAAACACACTAAGGGGTATTGTATTACTATATTTGTCAAGTCCACAAAGCTGTACACATATGCATGTTCCGTCCAAGTTGCAAGTCTTGTCAACTTGATAGGCGTTTGAGATTATGTCATTTTGGGACAGAGAGAGTATAAGGGATCGAAAAACAAATTCTAATTTATTTATTTTTATCTATGTATATTTGCAGCTATGGATATTACTGCTACAGCAACCCTACGAACTTGTACCTATATTGTGAATCTGCGTATATATATTGTACTCAAATTTCAGTTTTTAATACCACCATTCTTCTTGCTAGCTGTTTTAGCTAGTTATAGTACAATGCTGCACAAAATGCTCTCCATTTTTGTTATTTTGTTGTTCATTTTGTTATTTTCATATCACTAATCAAAATCCTTAAATTCAAAATCGGGTGTTTGCACGCAACTAAACCCTAAACCATTAAGGGTGGTATTTAAACCATTCTAAACTATAAATCCTAAACGCCATATGGGAGAAAAATATTGTTTGAATTTAAGTATTTTAAATCCTAAACATGAATATATTTTAATGTTCCAGCAGCATAGTTACAAAGTTCCTATTGTAATATTTTGATATTCCAGCAATATAGTTTTAAAGTTCTTGTGATAATTTTTTTGAAGTTCCAGGAATATAGTTACAAAATAGATACATTAAAAATCTAAGACTATAGAATCCTAATTATAAAATTTTAAAAATGTATTTAACATGGAGATCGTTGTATAAATATCGCTGAATACTATAAATTAAATGTATAACATATTTTTTAATTGTTTATGGATCAAGAGATAAAACCATTTTATTGTTTTGGATTTTTTTAAAACTTGTTTTCAAAATAATAAAAACTGCCATGTAATTAACTGAAATTATAAAGAGATCCCAAAAATTTTACTCCCTCCGTCTCACAAAAATAGTCCACATTGAGTTTTGAGTTTTGTATTGTTTTTAGTACAAATTTGAAAACTCAGTGTGGACTATTTTTATGGGACGTAGGTGGTATAAAAAATTGAGTGAACCCCACCTGATCCCCCAAATTGGACAATTGTCTAATTTTGAAGAGGGGATGCACCACTCCTTCCATGGAACCGGGTCTATGGAAAAATCTGCCTTTTGTTTTGGGTTACAGCGATTAATTAACTTCAGTTCTTTTTTTTTTTTTTTTTTAAAAAAAGAAACAAACTGCATTAATCTTCCTATGTTCAAACCTAGCCTCTGGCCGTGTATATTCTGTATGTGAATTTGAGAAAATATTAAAGAATGAGTGGTAAGTTAGAGTGGTTGGTGATAGTTTAAAGTAAAATTTAATTTTTTTTATGAAAATTTGTTGCAGTAGATTTGATGCATGTAGGTATGTAGATGTCGTTAGTTTGCTAACTAGCTTGGTGCAACAAACCCATTTCGTGCGCCTCCTGTATGTCAAATTGTTTTCTTTTGATAAAATATACTTCTAAAGAACAAAAAAAAAAAAAGGAATTCCGAGAATATGAAAAATTTTTATCCAGTGCATCTCCAGTAGTAATTGCCACTTGCGAGCTCGATGACCTAACAAGAAACGGGGAGAAAAAAAAGAAAAGAAAACTTGTGAAAACACTAGAGAAGACATAAGGATAACCCAATTCGGGAAGTTTATTTGCAGGTTTGGCCAATCTATACAGTAGTGTGGCTAAAAGTGCCAAGTTAGGTCAACAAATTAATGTGCGTTGAGAAGGTAAGTGATTTCCTTTCAAAGAGTGGCAGTGCTGTAGGTAGGGGATCTAAGTTCGATCTGCGTATAGAGAGGGGATAAGGATAGGTGATGGCAGTAGCCTTTATACTAACATATATCATAACGTCACAAAATCGCAATGTTCAACTCGAGTTTCTACATAGTAAGAAAGTTTTTATGTTTGTTTAAGTGAATTTATGAAAAACTTTCTTAAACGTAACCTTTTCATTTGAAAGATTAAATTGTCCAATTTATAGATTCTGTTTTTCTAAATTCATCTACATTTTTCTTAGTGGAGGGAGTATATGATTAGTGGAAAAAGAAAAAGAAGAAAGAAGTCATTGCATTTGTTTGGTTTATGTAGAGAGAGGGCTATGTTCCGAAACAGATTACACATGGGGGGGGGGGGCGGCTTACACTAGCAAAGACTATGACATGCCGGACGTAATTGAGTGATGGACTTTAAAAGGAAGGTCATTTCATAACTTGCTATAATTGGTAATATTTTTTTCAAAATAAATATGATCGATATATTTTAAAAATTATAACATACAGGTCGTAATATACATATATGTTTAAATAGATATGATCGAAATATTGACTTTTTTTTTTGGAGCTCTGATAAACTATTTTTTGTATTATATTTGAAATCATTGCTCAACTAATTTGAATATAAGTCGGGTAAATTCTTTTGGGAGGCAAAATTCATTGATTTGAACTAATTAACTCCAGTTTCCATACTGTTCGATATCTTCACCGGAAGCTTGCATAATAATGCACTAGATCCTACAAGCTTCGTGCCGTCCTATACCTGCACACCTTAAGCCGATATCCCCCTGCCTATAAATAATGCAGAATTTCTTTCTAAATTCTTATCACCTTAATTTGTTCTCGAAATAGCAAAGTACAATAATGTTGTACACAATATTGTTATTGGTTTTTGGCGTCCAGTTTTTCATTCCTCAATTATTTGCTTTCCCAATTCCCGATCTGTACACGGGATTTTCCAAACTCAATCTTCCAGTACCTGGACCTTTTGGTCCCGATTCAGTTTCCCGAGATCCAAATAATCAAGGTCCCTATGTGGGTGTTAGTGATGGCAGAATTCTCAAGTACAATGGCACGGATTTCGTGGATTTTGCTTACCTTTCACCAAACAGGTTAAATTTTTCTTCTAATATATGTTACACCATATGTTTACCAAACTGGTGCAGTGTTTAATTAGGACTTATTTTAATGAAATGTTTGAGTATACTAGTAAAATACTCCCTCCATTCTAAAATTATTGTTCAGTTGAAGTTTTCGTTTTTAGTTTGAATTGTACTAAAAGTGAAATCTCAAACTGGATAATCATTTTGGGACCGATGAACTCCTTAATTTCCCGGTAAACAAATATGATCATCTCACGGGAAAAAGACTATATATATAAATGAGATATTCTTTTTAATTATCTGTTTTTGTTTACTAATCTTATTCTATATATGGGCGAAACTACCTGTATATATATAATCAACCAAGTGTAATACAAGATGCATTTCTTTCTTCTTCTTCTTCCATTTTTTTTTTTTTTTTTTTTTGTCTCAGGTCAAAACAGTTATGTGATGGAGTGACAAACCTAAGTTTGGGTCCTGTCTGCGGAAGGCCATTAGGTTTTAGTTTTGACCCGATTTTTGGTTATCTTTACATTGTGGGTGCTTATGGTGGATTCTATAGAGTTGGCCCCCAAGGTGGACAAGCCACGTTACTTGCTACTAGTGCAAATGGCGTAACGTTCAACTTTCTCAATGGATGCGAGTTTGATAAACTCAGAAGAGTTGTTTACTTCACCGATGCCAGTCTGGTATACAATTTTACGTAGGTGTTGATTCAATTCATTGATTCGTTCTTGGAGCATTTTATCATTACTATTTCAACTGGATTTCGCCTTTATTTATGCTATATATGTTTTGGTAACATAGGGATGCTAGCTTAGGAATCCCAGCTCCTCCAGGGGATTCAAGTGGAAGATTATTAGAATATAACACCGTAACCGGAGAAGTAAGAGAATTATTGAGGAACATTCCTCGTCCGGGAGGACCAGCAGTTAGTTCAGACAGCTCGTTTATTGTGTACGGTTCTTTCACCACTCAAAAGGTTTACAAATATTATCTGATAGGGCCAAAAGCAGGAGCATCCGAAGTTCTGATTAATAGTTTACTAGGTTTTCCGGTCAAAATCAAGAGAGCCCCGGAATTCGGATTGTTTTGGGGGACAGCAAACGTGATTGTTCAACAGCAACCTCGTTTGACTAATGGATATGGATACAAGTTCAATTCACAGGGTGACATAATTATTCTTAAGAATTTTACTGCGGAATACGGCAATGCTCAAATTAATGTTGTGCAAGAGTACTCTGATGTTATACAGGGAGCAACCTTATATGTTGGCTCACGCTCACGAAGTGTTAATTATGTTGGCGTGTATACAAAATGGAGATGATCATTACTTGGCCACCATTTTGTCTATAATAAAATTACATATGACCCTTGTACTATAAAATTATGTGAAGTAAATAATGGTCTTGTAATGGCTTCTTTCAATAAATTTGTGAGCTAGCTTTACATAGACTCACTATTTTTAGTAAGAGAAGCTGGTTTTACATTTATATGCAATGTTGGTTATTGGCAGAATATAGCTTTTGTTTGTTTGGCCTCTAAATATGCGTCAATTCGTATAGAAGATAGTTCCTAATAAATACGCCTTAGTAATTTATGTACTCCTCAAAGAATGCTCTCAAGTGGCCTTATAATCTTTTATCTCGAATAATAAGAAAACTACTCATCATCTACTTTGGCTTGCACCTATTTCAACCCCACATCCCATGCATAAACCTTAATTGGAATTAATCGCAAAATTAATGCCCTAACCCTCATGCGTCTCTCTCTTTTCTTTCCTTTTTTTTTGGATAAAAAGTGATTTCATTACCAACTAAAAGAGTTTTATCGTACATCATTGTGTTTGTCCATATCATAGAACTTGTTTCACTAATGTAAAGAGTTTTTAACATCAGTTTCGTTCACTGGCTCTATTTACTTAGCAAGTATGATAAAAAAAAAATGGAATATGACGTTTTAAAGGCAAGTTGCACAAAAACTTTTTAATTATCCATCTGAATATAAGTATCAATTCACCTTAGTAGATCCAACTTAAATGTAGATAAAATTCTCCATTTACAAACCCGAGCTTGTAGAAATTAAATCTAGATCTACTCAAAATAATGACATCATCTTAACCACTAGTCTGTTACTTAATTCGTTCCAAATCTTATTAATGAAATTATATTGTATAATTACTAAATTTACATAAGATAATTACATGTAAATTTCGGTAGTTATCTAGTTATCATAGTTATATGTTGTAAATCTGTATAAATGTAACACGAATAGTTTTTACACAATCAGTGGAATCAATTTGGATCCAACTTTTCATGTTATCGAGAGCCTAAAGAAAACCCTAAACCTAAAAACATCTTTTGGCTGCCAGCTTTTTTTTTTTTTCAGCCATTGAAGCTTTCGGCTGATTGATTGAGATCCAGCCATATTGATCAGTTTCCTCCATCGTTAATCTAGGTTGAAACAACTTCACCGACTTCTTCTCGAGTTACGGCAACGCCATCGGAACAACAAGTTCTTACTGCTGAATCGACTGCCATTGTTGACCTGAAGTCTCCTTTCGTCGTCCCTTCATCGGATCATCCTGGTTTGATATTTGTTACTAATGTCCTGGTCGAAATCGGAGACAATTACTTCACACGGTGCAACACCAACCTCAATTGGCGCACATTATTTTTTTATTATTGTGGATGATGATAGTCGATCTACATGGATTTTTCTCATGCGTCACAAGTCTGAGACCAAAAGATATTTGTTGTTATTTTTCAACTGGGTTAAAACGCAATTTGATGCTAAGATTAAGGTGTTTCGAACTGATAATGGTCTTCAATTCAGTCATTCTACCTTGTTGACTCATTTTATGGATAATGGAATTGAGAAGCAAACTAGTTGTACATATACGCCTCAACAGAATGGAGACGAAGAACGTAAGCATCGTCATATTCTAGAAGTTGCTAGGGCATTGAGGTTTCAAGCAAACTTACCAATCAGTGTTTGGGACAAATGTGTTCTTACTGCCACATATCTCATTAATCGCATGCCATTGTCTTCATTGAATAATAAAACTCCATACGAGATTTTATTCGGTAAAAAACCATCATATGAACATCTGTGTATTTTTGAGTGCCTCTGTTATGTACATGAATCTACAAAGCCCGAGACGAATTTGCATCTCATGGTCATCCTTTTTTGTTTTTTGGATATCCCCATGGGCAGAAGGGTTATCGAGTTTTTGACCTTGATCGTAAAATGATCACTACTTCTAGAGATGTTCATTTCTTTGAAGATGACTTTCCCTATTGTTTAGCTTCTCTTCCGTTATCTTCCTCAGATTAACCTGGGACAAACATTGATCTCACTTTTGCATCCGATAATGAATTAAAACCACCAGCTTCCGCAGAATCATCAGCTCATGAATCTTCTCCAATGCCACTTCCTTCCGAGGTTTCTGAGTCATCTCCGGTTACAAATGAATATCCACCATTTTCACCTCTTCCTAGCACACAAGACATTGCACCATTGCCCTCTCCTCCAGCTCGTCGATCTCGCCAAGTGTCACAACGCCTTTCTGGTTATAAGTATACTTTACTGCCTTCACTGGTTCCCAACTTTGAGCCATCCACCACACCATCAGCTAATTCGATGGTATATCCTCTTTCCAGCTCCTTGTGCTACAATTGCTTTTCTAAACCTCATACTACTTTTTTATCAGCCATCTCTTCTGTAGATGAGCCTACTTCTTTCTTTGAAGAAGTTAAGCATGCACCTTGGAGATAGGCAATGAGTAAGGAGATCTCGGCTCTGAAGCCAACGGCACTTGCAATTTAGAAGCTTTGCCCCCTGGAAAAGGGCAATTGACTCAAAATGGGTTTATAAAATCAAGTTTCAGCCGGATGGGAGCATTGAGGCGCTATAAGGCTTGACTGGTCGCAAAGGGCTATACTCAGATTGAGGGCATTGATTTCAATGAAACATGTGCTCCTGTTGCAAAGCTGGTCACTGTCAGGTGTTTATTGGCGGTTGCAGTCGTTAGGTCTTAGAAACTGCATCAATTGGATATAACTAATACCTTTCTCCATGGCTACCTTCATGAAGAAGTATACCTGAAGATTCCCCAGGGTTTTGCATGAAAGGGGGAGCAACGAGTTTGCCGCCTGCGTAAGTCTCTTTTTGGCTTGCGATAAGCTTCACGCAACTGGTATCAAAAGTTTTCTCATTCTCTAGTTTCTGCTGGATTCAAGGAGTCATTTTCTGATTCTTCCTTATTCACCTACACACATGAGAATTGTTTCATTGCTATCCTTATCTATGTTGACGATTTGTATTATTGTTACTCGGAATGATCTTCCAAAGATAAGCAACCTCAAACAATATCTCAACAGTCAGTTCCACATAAAGGAGCTTGGAGCGCTCAAATATTTTTTGGGCATTTAAGTTGCTCGTTCTCCTGCTGGTATTGCCCTTACTCAGAGGAAATACACCTTGGGTGTTCTTGCTGAATGTGGACTCATTGCCTGTCGACCTTGTGCCACTCCTATGGAGCAACACCATCGGCTTGCACATGAAGAAGCTGAACTTTGTGATGATCCTGGTCGTTATAGGCGTATTGTGGAAAGCTTACTATACTTGACTATCACACGTCTAGGTATTAGTTATGATGTTCATGTCCTTAGTCAATTCATCCAGAAACCTCATCGACAACGTATGGATGCCGCCTTCAGAGTTCTGCATTATTTGAAAGGTGCACCAGGTCAAGATATTTACCTTCATTTTGCAAATTTTTTGCATTTACGGGCATATTGTGATGCGAATTTGGCAGGTTGTCCTACCACGCGCAGATCCACTACTGGGTTTCTTGTGTTCTTGGGATCTTCTCCTATTTCTTGGCGCTCCAAGAAACAAACAGTGGTATCTTGTTCCTCACTAGAAGAAGAATATAGAGCCATGGCTATCACTTCTAGTGAGTTAGTGTGGCTCGTTCGTTTGTTGTCGGAATTGGGTGTTCCATCCTCGGGACCAATCTTTCTCTTCTATGATAACCATGTTGCGATTTACATTGTGGCGAATCCCGTGTTTCATGAGCAGACGAAACATATAGAGATTGATTGCCATTTCATTCATCATCATTTTCAGACGAAACTTTTGGTTCCTCGCCAAATTTCTTGGAAACTACAACTGGCAGATATTTTCACGAAAGCTTTGGGTCGTGATCAGTTCCATGCATTATTACGCAAGTCGGCCATTCTAGATCTACATGCTCCGACTTGAGGGGGAGTAATGAGATTATATTGTATAATTACAATATTTACATAAGATAAGTACATGTAAATTTAGGTAGATAAATAGTTACCATAGTTATATGTTGTAATTCTGTATAAATGTAACACGCAAAATAGTTTTCACAATCAATGTTGTAATTCTGTATGTTGTATTTCTGGAAGAACTGATAAGTTGCGTGGTATTCCTGACTCATAGTATATGCTACCTCAAAACTTTTGTTTTCTTAAGATATCTTAGTTTGTGGTGGGTTGTCAAACCAACAAAAATAAAAGATTCTACTCCTAAAAAATTGAGTAGCATAGCAATGAGTAGAGTCGTCTCCTCAGGGAGCAAGGAAGTGAAAATATTTCTAATCAAAAGCAAAGTAACCAAATGGGAGAGATTTTGGATTTGTAACTAATGAATAACAAAAATAATTTGCATGCAATAAAAGATACTTTTGGAAAATCAATAATAAGAGCAACTCTAGTCAAAGGAATAATTTCCACCTTCACGTATCCAACTGATCATTGATGCAAAGATTAACTCAATAAATGATGAATATATTAGTTATCGTTGTTGGAACCTCTTAACAACTCAGTCTTTTTATTTAACTACCAGTGACTAAAAAACCTTCATTAATCACTCTATAGCCAAAAAAAACACTACCTGGAACCTCCTAGGATTTAGTTTTTGACAAGCAAAAACCCAATTCAATTTCTAACAAACAAACCTTGTTTCATTAAGAATTGATTATTTATTCTCACAACACAAGTAAACTACTTACCAAGTAATTATTTGCATTGTCTCTTCTAAGGAACAAACAAACCTTGTTGTTCAATAAATTAGATTATCTAGGAGAATTGAATGCTACCAGCTATTCAAATAATGCCAAATAATCATCAATACACATCAAAGAGAATAAATAAATACTCAAAATTCGTTGGTGAAAAGCAAACGGTTAGATCTCACAATTGAATAACATCAAGACTTCAATAAAATCCTTTAACTAGAAAAGAGGTTTAGTTGCTAATCATGGTGAAATCAACAACAAAAGAATTGATGTTTGACATTACAGAGCTAAAACTGACGAAAACGGAGAGAAATCCTTGTCCTGAGCTCTAACTGTTGCTCCCTGTGTTGTGCCTCTTCTCCTCCCTCTCTTAATAATAAGAAAAAGACTATTTATATGCAAATTTAGGATAATAAAATTTAGGGTTGAAATTTTTAATGTATAGGATAATTAGATTAGAATAATAATATTAATCCGTATTTACTAAAATGTAGGGTTGAAATTTTTAATGTATATGATAATTAGATTAGAATAATAATATTAATCAGTATTTACTAAAATGTAGGGTTGGAATTTTTAATGTATAGGATAATTAGATTAGAAAAATAATATTAATCCGTATTTACTAAAATGTAGGGTTGGAATTTTTAATGTATAGGATAATAAAAAAGAATAATAATATTAATCTGTATTTACTAAAATGTAAGGTTTGAATTTTTAATGTATAGGATGATAAAAAAGAATAATAATATTAATCTGTACTTACTAAAATTATTTGTAAATTGTACTAGCCATGGACATTGGATCATCTTCTTCCTCCCAATCTACCTCAAAGAAGCTACGGCAGGGACCCAGAGACAGTAGTTTGTTGTTTTTCCAAAACGCCTATAGGTCACACAATATATTCCATGGTGCACAGTATGATATAGGGATTTCGGAGCCCAGGCGCGTAGATAGCGCCGCGTGGAAATTAATAAAAGATGCACCGAGGTTGACAAAGGAATATATTGAGAAATTTGGTTTTGGACCGTTCTCTAGAGTTGGGTCCATAAGATGTGACCATGCCCTGCTTACAGCTCTTGTGGAGCGATGGCGCCCAGAGACCCATACATTTCATTTACCTTTTGGGGAGGCTACTATCACACTCCGGGACGTCGAGGTTCTTTTGGGTCTTGGGTTGATGGACGTCCGATTCTGAGGACATCACACCATGCCTGATGGTGGTTGGGCAGACTATTTGGAGAGGATGTTTGGATTTAGGTTCCAGACAGAGGAGTCTAGATTGACGAGCATTTCCATCACTGAAATAAAGACTCACATAGAGAATAATCCTTTGACGGACCTGTCCCCTGACGATGCACACCTACAGTGAGCCCGTTGTTTTGTTGGATGGCTCGTTGGTGGATTACTGTTCTCAAACACTACGAGAAACAGTTTTCCTCTCGATCTTGTGCATTTTCTTCATACTCCCAAGATTTGCTCGGAGTACAGTTGGGGTAGTGCGGCACTATGTTACTTGTACCGCAGCATGTCCACGTCATCTCTGGCCGCTTCTGCCAAGGCTATTACCGGCTGTGTGATTCTTCTTCAAGTATTTTATCTTTTCATTTCTCTCTAGTTTCATTTTATATTCTCCCATTATTATTGGTGATTTTAGCTAATGATTTCTTCATTCTGAATTAGCTCTGGGCCTGGGAGCGGATTTTGACGGTTCAGCCCAAGATACTGGGTGGGGATCTCGATCTATCTGATTGTCCATTGGGCACGAGGTAATCTTATACATGTTCCCATCGTAAATTTTGACATTTTGATTTGTACTGTCATGTCTCAATTTAATGTTACTTTCTCCGTGCAGGTGGTCCCGTGAGAAAAAAGTTCAAGGTATCACGCGGTTCAATTTGGCCGCGTACCGGGATCAGCTTGCAATTCTCGCAGAGTCTGATGTTAGTATTCTATTCAATTAGTATAACTTATGTTTTATTCGTTTTTTTTAACGGTGTCGGACTTTTAATTACGCGTCTCTTACTTAATTACCATTGCAGTTTGTATGGATGCCGTACACGACTCTTTTGGGTCGTATTGCCAGGGTTTGTCTTGTGGGACAGGGCATATGGCGATCTCAGACATGGCTCATCTGCGGTGATGTCGTTGCGCCACACAACCCCAGTAGGGTATTTCGCCAATTTGGTTATTACCAGCGGATACCCGGCGACGCATTACTTCTCACTGCGGCGGAAATTACTAGCCTGCTCAAGAGAAAGCCGTTTGGAGGATCCGATAGGAGATGGTTACAACAACTAGGGATATATCTCCAGGTTTGGAATGATCGCCACGGCCAACTTGTGGGGACTGATGATGATTATGTTGGCGAGCCTTCTGCAGATCCGGAGTATCTCTTGTGGTACCATCAGGTTACTGTAAAGTATGTTACGGATCCGACGAACTCTGAAAATGCGAGGGGTTTTCACGGTTCTGCAGAGACTTTGCGCCTCATGGTGAGTATTTCGCCTACAGTCCATTTGGTTCTTTTTATTAACACTGTTGTCGATTTATGATTCTTTCTAATAAAAATTTCAGGCCACATTGATGGAGGACGTTCGTAGTCTGAGTATTATAGGCCAGCGTACTTTCGACGCGGACTCCTTTGGTTATGATCGCTTAGGCGAGATTGCCCAGGTTGCTGAGCGGGCGTTGTCCGTCAATGCAACAAATGTTGTACGTCACGATCTCGATAGGCATGCTGAGGTTCATGACATTTTGAGTCAAGAACTTGCACCTGTAGACCCGACCCAGCAACATCCACCACCCAGACCTCCGAGGCGTTTGCGCAGGTCTCAGCGTGGGCGTGGGGGGCAAGAGACAATCACATCATCTCAGCCACATCAGTCCTCCCAGCATGAGCAGTCTCATTTTTCCTTCACTGGCGGTTCATCCCATTAGTCTCCACATCAGTCTCCACTCCATTCTCGACAGCATTCAGCCCATCAGTCTCCACATCATTCATCCCATCAGTCTCCACATCATTCTTCGCCGACCCAACAGGCGTTTTACCGTCCGATTATGTCTCCCCAGCACCAGCAGTCCAATTTTGCCTTCACTCAGTTTTCCTCCCCTTAGACTTCTCAGCGTCAGTTTGGAGATTCTTTTATTGACTTTTCTGGGTTTCAGCAGAGTTCGCTAGATGGCCAGTCGATACATTACACGAGTAACTTTCTTTCGAGTATGTTCGAGGGTGTTGCGGGTCAGCATCAGGCTGATGACCCAGTTGAGGGTGAGCGTGAGAGTCAGGGTGAAGATGAGGCTGAGGATGCAGACCAGGATGATCAGTTTGAAGGTCAGGGTTATCAGCGCCATGAGGAGCAGGGATTGAGTCAGACTCTAGGGACTCCACCGTTGGCTGTGAGTAAAGGCCAGAGAGTGACGAAGGAGCCCGATAGATTGACTTATAGCCTTTTTCGGGCTAAAAAGCCCAAGAAGAAGTAGGGTACTAGACTTCTTATGTAGTATTATTAGACTTGTATTTTTTTTTTCCCTTTTGTTCATTTCTGTTTTTTTTCCTTTTGTTATGACTTGTTTTATTTTTTTTACCTTTTGTTATGACTTGTAGTATTTTGTTATGACTTGTATTAATATTCTTAATAGTTTGATTTCACCTGCATCGTAAATACAATAATTAATATTTATAAAACACATCTTCGCCGATCAAATCGAAACACATATTTAAACTTTCTTATATTTTTTTTCATAATTAATAGTTGCTTCATCTTAAGTGTTGGTAAATTGTAATAAATATTTAACAAAATTTATTCCTATTTTAAGCTTTTTTCTTATATTAAAACCATCATAATTAATAAAAATAATTTGTAAATTAAATTACATCTCATTAAATCCATAAAATTACGTCATTATCATTATTGAAAATTTTTCATATAAAATTATTTTTTAACATAATGATTACATTTTTAATATAATCATTATAATCATTATTAAATTTTTTTATATAATGTTCTAAAAAATTAATACATTATAATAACTATATCATGCTTTTAATAATTTATATTTAGTATAGCTCTATTTAATTTAATGAGTATCAATTATAATATTATATTCTTATTCAAAATTTAATTTGCGCATTATTAAAATTATCAATATAATTTACCTCTTTGTAGCTCTATTCAAAATTTAATGATTAACAATTATAATTTTAAAATTTTCTGTTACCATTATTCAAATCCCTATAACGTTTTAAACTAGTCAAATTAATCATATTTTTATGCATATTTTCTTTTTTATTTAAATAAAATATTTTTTTAATTGATTTCGCGCTTTGAAAACGCGAATTCTTATTTATTCAAATTAATTAATTAGGATTAAGTTAAATTAATTACGTCTTCTTATTTTTCGCGTTTCTGAAACGCGAAAAACATATATTAGCATTTTGAAAACGGGAATTTTCATTTTTAGCGTTTTCAAAACGCGGATTTTGGTTTTTTCGCGTTTCTGAAGCCCGAAAAAGCTATTTTTGGGCACAATTTAAACCCTAAGCATATTTTGTTCTTCATTTTTTTTTTCAGGTATTAATAAGTAAATTTTCCCCAGAAGATTATTAGAATATAACACATCAACTTGAGTAGCGAGAGTACTGTTAAATGATCTTCCCTTTCAAGGAGGACCCGCGGTTAGCGCGGACGGAACATTTATAGTTTATAGTTCTTCCGGCACTCAACAGATTTACAAAAGTATTATCTGATAGGGCCAAAAGCAGGAACAACCGAAGTTCTAATATCTAACTTACCAGGTTCTCCTGTCAAAAACAAGAGAGCCGCAGAACTTGGATATTTTTGGGTGGCAGTAAACCAAGTGGTTCAGCAGCAACCTACTCCTGTGTCTCAGCCTTATGGTTATAAATTTTGTTCAAGTGGTAACATAGTTCTGATCAAGAACTTCACTGCGGAATTCGGCAACGTTCGCGTTAATGTTGTGCAAGAATACTTTAATCTTTTTCAAGCTGGAACCTTGTATGCTGGCTCGCGCTTTGCAAGCTTTGTTGGTAAGTATACAAAATGGTGATTAATTATGTACAACCTTTTTTTTTTAAAGAAAATGAAATGGTGTTTTGGGCTGGGATTATAATGTTATGACCTTGTAATGACCTGTATCAATAAAGGATGAACTATATTTTACTCCCAACTTATAGTTGGATTCGTCGTTCATTGAACTGCATGCATGACTTAATTTCTTAATTTACAAGTTTTTAGTAATAATTAAGAAGAGAAGTATTTTCTGCGGTATTCGGAGGAAGAATGAGGTCTCTAAACCTAAACTTTAACATCTCCAATAACATCACACCTCATGAGCCTGCTAATCAAAGACGGCATTCCGTTTATATCAAAGATAATTCTTAATAAATATGCTTCAAAATTGTATCGCGGGAACTCGATTACTGGGTGGTTTGCTTCAAATTCACTATGATTCCATCGCTTTTAATTACCATCATCTGAAACATTTTTCACCATACCGAACATGACTAATTGAAAATTGGGAGGATTTTCAGCAGCTTTCCTAGAATCCGAAAAGGGATTGGGAAACCTTGATAAAGTCTCATACACATTACGTCAGATCAAAATCGCTGTCTTAAACTAACTTTTTTTCTCTTTTGGCTTTGAGCACGTGTATTTATTCATTTATTTTAAATCTTTTAGAATCATGTTGTTGATAAGTATGTTAACTTGAAAAAAAAAAAACTTATTTTAGGACATAGTAAGTATATTCTAGTTGCAACATTTCTGGCTACTTAACAAGGCCAATCTATACCCTAAAGAGTATCTACAAATTAAAATCCAATTTAATTAACCCTCGGTTTTGTTCCATCATTTGCATAAAAAAACGAATGGCCATGGTAAGAAAGCGGAAAATATGTATTTGCATGCAATTCCACCGGTATTTAAACATAGTCTAAGGTAGCGGGAAGTAGTGAGAAAATATCACAAGTGGAGACGTATATAGTAGACCTCTTATTTTGGAAAATTGATCTTTAGGGTGGGCAATCTATGCTGTAAGATAGGGTGGTTACAAATGGCAGCACATGTGCATTACCATTTTCGTCCAATAGTTTACTAGCTATATTTGCACATACATGTTTAGTTCAAGTTGCAAGTTTGGTCAACTTTATGCGCATTGAGAATGTATCTAAATTCCTTTCAAATCCGAGGCAGATGGATATATATTTACGAGGAAAAGCACGTTCAAAATAATCCACTTAAAAGAAGTAATCCTTCAAAAATATATTCCCTCTGTACTAAAAGAAATAATCCACTTAAAAGAGGACTGAAAAAGAAGGGAGAATTAGGGAAACTGAATCTGATTATTATCTCAGGAAATCTTAATTAGCAAGGCTAATATATATGTTGTTATATATTAATTGGAAATGCAGGCAGAGGCGATTGGAGCCGCAGGCAGTCGATTCATCCAAGAGGATATGAAGATGGAATGCATTTTTTACTACATATTCCATTTCTTGAATGAATATTCTAAGCTGTTGAAGTTCAAGCCTGAAATTCCTCCCAAAGCAACTGAGATTTGTGCTAAAGCCCTAGCATGTCCCTGAGGCACTTAAAGCATTTAATGATGAAAAAGCTAAGTTAACCATGTAAGGAGAGAGATGGGGCAGTGAGTACTGGAAAATGCAAACAAAGATCAATCCATGAGTTCAATCATACACAACTGAATTTGTTGTACAATTTAGTGCTGGGTAGAACCAAAAGTAATGAGAGTTGAAAGGATATAAGGGGCAAAAAGTATTCAAAGACCCCTAATTTTGCACATGAGCTTATCAATCCGGGTTTGCTAGGGTGACCTTCCATTGTGGTTTGCAGGCTATTGGAGTGGGCGTGAATTTACCCATTTCTAGTGGGGTCCCTGGCATTACAAAAAAAAAAAAAAATTCAAAGATGAGAGTCAAAATTTACTCTCAGGATATATAGTTTAATTACATCTTGTACCATATTTTTTTACAATTATACCTTAGATTTATCTTTGGTTTATTAGACTTTCAATCTTACTTTTAGCTGTTGACCGAATCTAATAGATACAGTATCAAAGGTAAAGTTTAAATAATCGGTGTTTAAATTTTATGGCTCGAGACAAGGTGTTATTCCTGAGAGTACCAATGATTATGTTACACAACGCTATATTACGATCCTGATTGATTCACTTCCCCTTTCAAAAATTCAAACACATTGACTAATTATTTTGTCATTCTAACATTTTATTCACCTTGAGGTAGTCTTAAAACTGATGTAAAAGCAAAAGTGAAAATAACAACTTTATTCTAACTCTTGCATATTTTCCAGTTCTTATTTTAAGCCTCTGGATGGTACATTATATTTTATTTACCTTCCATGCTTCTCGGGTCAATGATATTGATGATTCCACTGAAAATCGAGACATTTCAAGCTGATCAGTGTGACCATGTTTTTAAGTATGATACATGGAAGTCATTACGGTGGTTCTTTGCGAACGGAAAAGTGTGCTTGAATCACGATGCAAATGAAGCGGATCGAGCTAGAGGTTGTCCACTTGCCAAGTTTCTAGCCGCATCATGGATGAACTTGGAATCATGGCAATGTGAGAAAATATCAACAAATGGAGACCTAGTCGTCTCTTAATTTGGAAAATCGGATCTTTATGGTGGGCAAAATCTATAAGATAGGGTGGTCATTTTAGTCCAGTGGTCTACTAGCTATATATGCACATATATGTTTAGTGCAATTTGCAAGTTTGGTCAACTTCATGTGCATTAATGATAATGTATCTAAATTCCTTTCAAATAAGAGGTAGGTTGATATAGTTACGACGTTGAAAATAATCCCCGTGGTTGAAGTTGTTTATTTCAACAAAGTAAATTATGATTCATGGAACACAGAAGATATATACGGAAGGAATTAGAAAAAGAGATAAATGAATTTCGAGACTTCACATGAATTATATATGCATCTTTAAGGAATTTAACCAATAAAAAAAACACTTTTTCGAAATTTGGAATTATCTTTGTTAACATAATAGATAATGTTTTTTTTCTTTTGGGACGAAAGAAGTATTATGTCATTTCTGACTAACCAGTAAAGACAGTCTAAATAAGCATGCAGAATGGAGAAAATAACACACAAGTGAAGATATTGGAGATGTCTTTAGCGTGTCTATTCTATACGATAGAGCAGCTATATATTGATGCCCATGGAACAGTTTGTCGAGTCTTGCTACATCTTCAGTTCAAATTGTCAACTAATCAATTTGCGTAAGGAATGTGTGCTGAATTCTTTTCACTAAAAAAGGAAAAAGAAAAAGAATCTAATCGAATGGGTTTGATGCACAAAACACACGTATAAATTTTACTCCTTCAGTCCCAAAAAATAATTACCTTCAATTATGAAATTTGTACTAAAAATAGTACACATATGAAAACTCAAAGTAGACGATTTATTTGGGATAGAGATAGTACAAATATAGTAGTCAACTATACATGCTTGCCAATTCGAAAGTTAATTTGTCCAGTCTATAGCTAGCTACATCCACAGTGCAAGCTGCAAGTTAGGGCACCTTAAGCGTGCATTGATAATGTATTGGAATTCCTTTCATATGCTATCGTCCTATAAAAGAAGTAGTTTTTGTTTGTTTGTTTAATTTGTTTTGAATTAACTTGAGATAATAGAATAAGATTTTTGCAACGGACCTGCATGGCTACAGTTTTTATATAATGTACGTAGATGGAGGGAATTGGGAGGGAGATGGGGCAACTTAATTGTGGCTGAAAATAAAATTGATAGTTGAAGAGTACTCAAAGTTGTTTACAAAACCTAATGCGCAAGTATACAAAGAGATGTGAATTAACGTCTGAAATGTGTTATTAAAGGTACACTACTAAAGATAAGTAAGTGTACCCTTCTAGAATTGCCGCTGTAATTGTGAAACGAAAGATTACTATTGTTCCAAAACAAAGAAAGAAAGAAAAAAAGAAGAAAGATGACTATTTACAGATTAAGAAATTCGATTAAAGAAAAAATTTTCCTTGACTTTTTTTTTTTTAAATCATTGTTTTATAAGGATCATATATAAGATCATTTCTTAATTTAGCAGTGTATACCCTTCAGAATTTCAGATTAATCCGTAGCATCTTGATGATAATTGAATGTCAACTGGGCGCGAATGCAGGACCTCTTAACATGCCTTAGTCTTCATTAGGGCGGGGGGGTTTCATATCCAACCAAAACCTAGCAACAATATAAAGAAAACGAACTACTTTCTTTTTGGATGAAATAGTTTGCTAGGTAGTTTGAAAAGGAGTTGGAAATTGGAATGAAAGAATGATCAATGGTGAAGATAGTGATCCATCCCACTAAGTAGAGAATAGCAGAAAAATACAAAATTAATATATAATTCTTCTGTCTCAAAATATCACAAGCGGAGACGTATATAGTAGACCTCTTATTTTGGAAAATTGATCTTTAGGGTGGGCAATCTATACTGTAAGATAGGGTGGTTACAAATGGCAGCACGTGTATTACCATTTTTGACCAGTCTACTAGTTATAGATGTACAGTTATACACATATGTTTAGTTCAAGTTGCAAGTTCGGTCAACTTTATGTACATTGAGAATGTATCTAAATTCCCTTCAAATACGAGGCAGTACGACGAAGTACGTTCATAATTATCCACTTAAAAGAAGTAGTTTATTTTTCAACAAAATGGATTTGATTTTAGGAGATAGAGAATATCTGTAAGCAATTGAAAAAGGGAGGGCCTGTGTAACTCAAGAAAGTTGAAACAAATTGTACAAGGAGCATAAATAAATTTTAAAACTTTTCATGAAATATTGTATCTTCATTTAAGTCATTTTTTTTATAAAAAAAATTAGATGTCCCAGTGAGAATCGAACTCTCGACCTCCTGATAATAATCATCCCCATTTTAATCCCCTAACCACCCCACTCAACCCTATCATCCATTTTCATTTAAGGTAATTTCACTTATACTCCCCAAAATTTGGAGTCATCTTTGTTAATGTATTAAGTAGTATTTTTTTTTGGAAGAAAAAAGTATTATATCATTTCTGTCTGACCAGTAAACACACTCCAAACAAGCATGGGGAGAATGGATCAGAAAGCAACACAAGTGGAGAGAATGGGTGCCTTTAATTAGCGTGTCCATTCTATATAATAGAGCCGGTATATATTGGTGTCAATTCAACACTTTGTCGAAAACCAAAATATTCAGATAAGATACTGCATGTTGTAATTTGTGCAATTGTGCTTTGATTTATCACATTTGGGAAGAACGCAATTGTGTAAAATCTTCAATACTCAACATCATACTGCTACTGAAACTTTTACTTCTTGCAATGCAGGAAATTTTATGTAGGATTTAGGGCAGTGTCCTTATAAAATTGATCATGAAGGAGCTGGATCAATGCACGGTGTCTACAAGCTTTGTGTATGTAAAGAATCTTTACACTACAGCAGCATAATTTATGAAGAAGTATGAAACTAACCCAAGGGGAGGAAACCTCGGAGAAAACTTCAGATATGTTGTACTTTAGTTAGTTTAGTAAAAATAAGTAGGTACCCTTCTAAGATTACTGATCCTATTATGAAACGGAAGAGTACTATATTTTTATTGATTGAATACTATCATTGAAGTAAAAAATTTGTCCTAACTTTTTATTTTGTTTTTTTTTTTCTGTAAAAGTCATGAGATCATTCTAAACAGTACATACCACAAACTGATCCCTATTGCATGATTCCAGCTGGGCAGTTCCAACTTTAGTGATAAATTCCACTAATTAAAGACTGGCTGAAAAATTACAAAAATTAATACCCCTCGTTCTGAAATGATTTTTTTTTAAATTTTTTTTTGATGAAATGTAAACTTTGTATTACGGATTTGCAAGAGCACAATTGTCACCACTTACAAAACTGGATTCTCTTCATGCTACTTTACATTTCTATAACAAGATATTTACATTAGTTACAAAAAGTATGAAAAAAACATTCCGTCAAAAACACTGCTGCAAAACAGCCTTCTTAGTTTCACTCCATCTGTGGTGTTTTCCAAGAAACCTGACATTCACTTCATACTTAATCACACTCATAATATCCATACCTGTCTTACTTCATCAGAGAACAATCTTCGGTTTCTTTCTACCCAAACATGATAAATTACAGCAGCCAATATAGCCCAGAAAATTTTCCTCTTTAACTTTGTTCCCTTCCAAATTGTTGTAGCCTGCTTCTGCCATCTTCCCCAGCAACTTGAAATTCTTCTGTTTCCTATCCAGTTTTGTGCTTGAACCAACACTTGATCACAATAGGTGCAGCCAAAGAACAAATGAGGTACTGATTCATCTGCTTGGTGGCACAAAATACATTCCTTTTCCGCCACAGGAATATGCATGTGGACAAGTCTCTCCTTCGTTAATAATCGTTGCCAGCTAATAAATGCATGCTTAGGAACATTTGTCCGGCCCAAATGCATTTAGCTCCCAGAAATTTCCCAGAGGAGTGTTGAGAATATAATCTTGTCCCAAATAGATAGATGGAGACTCTTGAAACCAATATATAACCACATGTGCTACTCCCTTTATCACCAATTGGTTTTAAGATAGTACATATTGGGCCTATATTTGGGCCTTCAAGATGATATCAGAGCGGGTATTATCCGTGGACTTATGTGACTTGTAGGACGAGCTTTAACTGACCCGGCAGTTATATCCGGGGTCTGATTTACTTACTAGTTTGGGCCTTCTACTTCTACTTACCCAAATCTGGACTTCTATGTCTACTTCTTCTACTTATCTAGTTATATCAGGGCCTTTTACTGATCAGGTATTTTATCCGGTTTGTCCAACCCCTTCGGGCTTCAGAAGAGAGGGGGATGTTGAAAATATAATCTTGTTCCACATAGATAGATGGAGACTTTTGAAACCAATATATAACCACATGTGCTACTTTCCTTATCACCAATTGGTTTTAAGGTGAAATCACATGTGGACCTATATTTGAGTCTTCAAGAAAGAGGAACCTTATATGTTGGATCAAGGGATGCGAATTTTGTTGGCAAATACTACCTCTGTCCCAAAAAAATAGTCCAATTTGAGTTTTGAGATTTGTACTAATTTTAGTAGAAATCTAAAAACTCGAACTGGACTATTTTTTTTGAGTCGGAGGTAGTATACAAAACTGTGATCGTGTACAACATTTTACTACAAATGGTGACCTTGTACTACAAATTACTATAATGAAGTAACGGCTTTGTGATGGCTTCTGTTAATTAAGGGCGACGTACAAGTAACCCCCGATTTATCAATAATATATAGTCGGATTCGCCATGCAATAAACTGTTTGCTTGGCATAACTTCTGAAGTTACAAGTTTCTCGTAAGAGAAGTACTAAAAAGTAAACTACTAACATTTCCAATATCGTCATATTGAAAAAATATGTCGCGCATTGGATAATTTCAAGGCGTTAAAGACGCCAATTCCCATAAAATATACTTCTTTCATCTTATAATTATTGTCCAGTTTTGTTGAAGTACATGATTTTATTTTTGGTTAAATTTAACCAAATTTTAACATAAAATTCCACGTATAACCCTGCATACATAAATGTTTTAACCAGTCAGAAAAGAACTTTCTTTATTTTTTTTTTCATTTTAGCCCTAGATCCAAAACCCAATTTCAAACACAAAAACAATACTTCCAATCGTTCTTCGGTCAGTACCTTGCCATAATCGAACCAATATGAAGAACTTTGAATTTGGAGTATTTTCTTCTTCTAAGTTTCAATTTTGGTATTTATGAAGGCAATCCTTTCCTTCGGAAGTTTTTGAATCGAACAAAGTGTTCAACCAGTGACCATCAATTGTGCCAACCAAACCAAATTTCGGATGAATTGATTTGAATTTGGAGAAAATTCTTACTTTGATTTTCAAGTGGATGTTCCTCTGATTGAGATGAGTTTTTCATTTTGCTGGAAATGTCCATCGAAGCTATCACCCTCGGTTGGAGCCGTCAGAATTTTTCGGACTTTCTTTTTCATATTCATTTCCGAGAACCACCCCCACATCTTCATCGTAGCTTGGAACCGTCGGAGAGCCATCGTTTGCGGCCTTTGTGTTGTTTGCTTCTTAGATGTGCGTAGGAAATAATAGAGTCGGAGAACCATCATTTTGTTCCTACCGTGTGGGCAGCAAATGAGGGAAAAAGGTTTTAGTTAATTTTGTTTTCTTAAAGGGTATATTTGTAATTTAATTCATAAAAAGTCAAATCGGACAATAATTTTGGGACAAAATTTTTTTAGTAAATTAGACAATAATTTTGAGACGGAAGGAGTAATTACAATTCCTAACAAAGATGCTTTCAAAATTTTACTTCTCAAAGCGTGCTCTCATTCAAACGTCTTTAATTACTATCATCATCTCGAATCTGAACAATACTCAATATATCTATGTATATTTGTACCACAGATCTGATAACCTTGCAATAAACTCCAAAGTAAGCCCCAGTTTTACAGGTGCCTATGAATTAATTGAAGTAACAGCGGTCATAGAATAACAATTGTGCCATGCTTTTACTCTCTCAAATAAAATATTTCCTCTCCCAAACTTTGTACAGTTTGAGATTTCACTTTTAGTATAAATAGTACTAAAAAAAAAAATTCAAACTAGATAATAACTATGGGACGGAGAAAGTATTAATTTGAGTGCTGGGGGTTTGCTCTTGAGAACACCCTCGATTTTTTTTGTTTTTTTTGTTTAATTTTACAGGTTGTTTGATCAATTAAAGAAACTGTTGCCCGGATGCGCCTCATCATTTGGGAGAGGTGGATTCCCGTTATGTTTTAAGTTTTTTACGGTTACGGGACTCAATCAGCTAACGCTTTATGAGTGTGGGACTAAATGACTAATTTTAAAACCTTAGAATTAAATCGCATTCAGGAATTATTTACCTATAATTTTCGCTGCCCTATTTTTTCTTCATTATTAATAAAATTATTTTTTGTTAAAAAAGATAAAAAAAAATAATGGGTGTTGATAAAATGAGAGCAAAAATGTTATATAAAGAGCAATTTTTTCCTAATTACACATGTTACACGTTTACATGTTTCAATATATATTCTTATTTCTCTTTCCTTTATGATTTATTATCATTATTATCACATTAATTACCTTTACAGGCCTATCTTATACTCTTAGTTCCACATTCCTTTTGTTAAATTTTTTTTTTTAAAAATAATCTGACAAGATTTTCATTATGAAAAAAAGTGTTCCAATCTCACATGGAAAAATATATTAAGAACTCTTTGAGGACTTGTCTCAAAAAAAAAAAAAAAAACCAAAAATCACTACCCCATAAAAATAAGATAACATCTATAGTTATTTTTCCAAATTTTTATACACATGTATTTTGTGTATACAAAAATAATTTTTCCTAAATGTATATCTATTCTAAATGTAGTGGAGTTTTTAAAATTTTCCAACTTTATTTGCGCCAATATTTATTTATGTTATTCAAGAAAAATTTCAAGATCACATTATGCGGACTTCTATTTTATTTTATTTTACGTTGAATGAAAATTTTGACAGATCATAACACGGAAAAAACCAACGTAAATTTTAAAATAAATAGCATAGATGTAATGAACTTAAAATAGGTAGAAAATAAATAGATGTTAATTAATAGGGTGTGAGAAATAGTTTTTTCCTCTATCATAAAGAGTGGGAGAAATTAAGGTGAAAAAAGAAAAATTTAGAATACATATTAAATTCATGTAAAAGGGTAACATAGGTAGTTAGGAAAAGAATGCTCTTTATTTGATATTTTTGCTCTCAATTTATCAACAACCTAATATAATTAATTCGATAGGGTTGAGTGTTTATTTTTAATTAATGAATTTCAACTTTTTCTTAACTATTTAATTTTAAGTTATCAAATTGAGGTGAAAATTAATTAAAGTTGGAATTTAACATGACAGTCCGAAAACCGCTACTATGATATGTCCATGTATATTTCAGGTTTCGGTTCTATTGATGTTTCGGATCGGAATTGGCAGTAGCGGAAATAGTCGGAAAGAACACAAATGGAAACTTAAAAGAGATTTCCCATTTTGGAAAATTTGATCTTTAGGGTGGGCAATCTATAAAATAGCTCGGTTACAAATGGCAATACACGCGCAATGCCATTTTTGTCGAGTCTACACATATTTATGTCCGAGCCATATATACTCCAAGTTGCAAATATGGTCAACTTAATGTGCGTTGAGAATGTATCCGAACTCCTTTCAAATAAGAGGCGCATATAGCTACGGTATGGGAGGCAAGATGAAAATGATTTTTTTGCTAATGTAGTTTAATCCAACTAAGTAAATTATGTTTTTGAACGAAGAGTACTGTATTTCTTTTTAAACAAAAATAAACTTCATTAAAATATGAAAAATAAATAGAGCAACGAATATATTAAACTCTATGTAAAATTACACAAAATTTGATTTTTTGTTTAGCTTAGAAGAACGACAGATTTTAACATTAGACCTGCCCTTATTTTATTTCTTGCGATTGTGATGTGATTGAGTTGAGATTTCATTTTAGAAAGACTCCCTTTCCATTGTTAATTCCATATCAGTTTGTTCATCTTCCAAAAAGTTGGAGAATTGGTTGGTTCACCTTCCGAATTGATTTAGATCAATTGAAGGATTTGTAGTAAAGACTCAGTGTTTTTCCCAATATATATATATATATATATATATATATATATCTTTGAGAGATATGGTTCTTGCGATTTCTTATGGCAGGCCTGCAATAGGAAGCATAACTTGCAAAATAGGTATTTGTATATATATGATACTAGGGGAATTAAAATAGGAGATGAGCTCAGGTGTATAGCCCAGAAAGTTTTTTTTTGGTAAAGATTTAATTTCATTACCAGAGAAAAACAATTATGTACAGACTGTTCAAAAAAGTCCGAAAAGAATTACAAATACAACAAAATATAAAAGAAAAAACTATCATACATGTCATCTCCTACTGACAACCAATGGATTAAGGTGTAGTCTATTACACCACAAGATGATCTTGGGGGAGTTTGGAATCCTTTCTATCGCAGCGAATCTAATTTTCAAATGAAAAAACAATCTCTTGAATAACTTTGGAGATAACCATAGGCTCATTTTGAAAGATAATCTTATTCCTTGCTCTCCAAATATAATTGACCGAGACACACCAAGAAGCTTTCTTAGCTGCACTTAAAATATCATTCTTCCATCTTAGAATATGCTGAGTGATAGCATCCCAAGAACAGGGAAGATCCCATCCATGAAAATCACAAATCGCTAGTCAAATTTGAGAGGAGAAATGGCATTCAAAGAAGAGGTGTTTAACTGACTCCTCATGTTGATTGCAAAGGACACATAGAGTATTGACAGAAGGATTCCATTTGGACACAGTAGTTCTAAGCGAAAGCCGATCCAAATAACATAGCCAAGAAACAAAAGAGACTTTTGGAGGAGTTAACCTGGACCATAGAACCCTGCACCACCATGGAGAAGGATACACTCTGGAGTCCAAAACATCATAGCATGCATGAAAAGAATATGGCCTCCCTGGAGCTATCCATGTCAAAGATTCATTTGTCACGGATACGCATTTTAATGCCAACTCTTTAAGTCTCAATATTTTCTTTGTACCCCAAGAATAAGAAGGTTTAACATCAACACTCCATATAAAGATACCTTTAAGGTAGATCTCATGAACCCATTTAACCGAAAGAGAAGACTTTTCATAAAATTAGTGAATTTAATTAACTAATACTGTTCTCCAAAACATGGAGCCATCTTTGTTCATGTAACAAATAGATCCTTTTTAGGGCACAGGAAATATTACATCTGATCGGCAAGTACTCTAAACAAGCATGGAGAATGGAGAAAATAACACAAGCGGAGATATATGAGATTTCTATATTCTTTCGGAAAATTTCGTTCTTCAGCATATAGCCAATCTTGCTGTACAATAGGGGGGCTACATGCATGCCAATTCGAAAGTTTGTCCAGTCTAGCTAGCTACAACTTCAGTGCTAGCTGCAATTTAGGTAATATTTCTCCTGACTTGAGAATGGATCTGAATTCCTTTCATATACTTTCATCCTAACTTAAGAGTTTTGCTTGTCTTTTTATTAATTTACTTAACTTGAGATAGTAGAAATGGAATTTTTGCAATTGACCTGCATGGCTAGGGCTTTTATGTAGTGTACGTAGATGGAGGGAAATAGGAAAACGTTTCGGGGCGTAGAATTTGTATATATTTGTTTCCGAGGAAAAAGAAAAATCATTGTTGAATAGTACCCAAAATTATTACCCAACACAATGCACATATACAAAAAGTTGAAAACTTCAGAAATTTTGTATCCTAGTTAGTTTAGTAAAAATAAGTAGTTCCACCCTTCTAAAATTTACTGCTCTTATTGTGAAACTAGAATAATATTTACTGACAGAAGAATAATATTAAGGTAAAAAGGTTGTCTTAATTTTTTTTAAAGGAGCAATATAATGAGATCATACTAAGCTGCCACTCAGGCTAATCCCTATATTATGTCCAACTTAAATTTAATATCTTGATGATAGCTAAATGTCATTAAACTTGAACTGGGCAAGCATGCAAGAATTCCTAACATGCCTAATAGGGCCTCATTTATACGGAAGTCACTTGCCTTAGCTGCATTTCTGGATGGAATAGCTTAGTAGGTAGTTTTGAAAAACAGTCAGAAAAAAGAAATAAAAGAGAGTGATGATGGAGAAAGTAATCCATCCCACTAATTAAAGAATAACTGAAAGTTACAAAACCTAATACTCTCTCTGATCTTTAATATAAGACATTTTGATTTATTTTAGATTTTACCTAATATGCATTTTTACATAGATAAAAAATCTTAAAAGTATATTTTCACATTTGTTGTATTCTCTTGATTTACAAAATAATTTTAAATTTTTTTGTCAATTAGAAAAATATATTAGGTGAAACATAATACAAATCAAAATACTTTATATTAAGAACCAAAAGGATTACTCTCTTAGAGCTGCCCTAATAGGCTACCACAACTTGGATCAAATGTGATGCCCCCGTGCCTATAAAATACTGCGGTTTTTCCTTTTGAATCTTACCATCTTTGATTTGCTCCAAATAGAACAATGTTGATCATTTTCTGCATTCTGTTTTTCATTCCTCACTCATTTGCTTTCTCACTTCCCGATCCATACACCACATTTTCCAAACTCAACCTTCCTCCGGGAGTAAATGGTGGTTCAGTTTCCCTGGATCCATTAAATCAAGGTCCCTACGTAGCTACTAGTGATGGCAGAATTCTCAAATACAATGGTAGTGATTTCATGGATTTTGCTTACCTTTCTCCAAACAGGTAAAATGTTGTTCCAGTAACTATAATCAGTAATTGGGCATGAGACTCTAGACTCTATTTTACCATTTTATTCCTTAAAAGATAATTATACTTAATATATATATATATATATATATATATATATATATATATACACACACCAATATATATAACCGCCTCAAAAAGATTGAAGTGGATGAGACGTTTTTTGATTTTTAAGTTTTGTGTTCATGAGGGAAATGGAAGTTATTTTTTCACAAATACTAAACAACAGATCACGATACATCACTTGGGGTATTAAGTAAATTAGACCCCCCTATTACGTATCAACGAAGCTAAATTGCCATATGGAATTGAGCCCTAGAATTTAAAGTCCCAGAAAGAAAAACACTTAAGGCTAATAGTATCCCATTTTTTGAAAAGGTTAAGTAATCAGTAAATTGTTTGAGCAATTTGTCGGACTATAATAATAACGAATTCATATTTCAAAAATTCCCCTTATCAATAAGGTGAAAGGCTCATCTTCTTCTCCTATAATTGATCATCCTTCTCTTGATATCCTCATTATATATTAATATTTAAATTTACGTTATTTAACCCAAACAGACTAAACAGACTAAAAAAAAAGGACTAAATATATATTGTTTCAATAACAAAATGCAATTGATACACGAAAGAACAGGACACAATCTTCATTATAATTGTTGCTAACATTTTGCTAATTTAAAGTTTCTGTCGCTTTTCGGGTAATTAAGTTCCCTTACTTTTTGTGTTTGTGCATATATTCTTCTAACTGTATTTAGTATGCCACCATTTTTCCTCTCTTAGAACCAAGCAATTATGTGATGGTACAACAAATATTAGTATTGGTCCGATATGCGGAAGGCCAAATGGACTCTCTTTTGACCCGGCAACGGGAAATCTTTACGTTGTGGGTGCTTATGGTGGATTCTATAGAGTTTGACCACAAGGAGGTCAAGCCACACTACTAGCTACAAGTGCAAATGGAGTTACATTCAAGTTCCTTAATGGCTGTGATTTCGATAAACTCAGAAGAGTTGTTTACTTCACAGATGCCAGCTTGGTATACACCTACACGTGAGTCTTCATTCAACTTTTAACTATAATTTGTATTAGAAATGAAAACTCAAACTGGACAATAATTATGGGACAGAGAAAGTATATAATTTGTTCTTGAAATATGTATTATGCTTCCAACTAATTTAATTACGATTCATCCATTTTTATATGCTCTATATTGTGATAGGGATAATCTTCTAGGAATTCCTGCTCCTCTAGGAGATTCAACTGGAAGAATATTAGAATATAACACCGTAACCGGAGAAGTGAGAGCATTGCTAAAGGATCTTCCCCGTCCAGCAGGACCCGCGGTTAGCGCCGACGGCACATTTATTGCGTATGGTTCTTACAACACTCAACAAATTTTCAAATATTACCTCCAAGGGCTAAAAGCCGGAACGACAGAAGTTTTAGTACCTGAATTACCAGGTGCCCCAGGCATAACAAAAAGAGCCGTGGAATTTGGATATTTTTGGGTGGGAGTAAACCAAATGGTTCAGCAGCAACCTACTCCTGTGGTTCAGGCATATGGTTATAAGTTTAGTTCAAATGGTAACGTAGTTCTGATCAAGAATTTCACTACGGAATATGGCAATGCTCGAGTGAATGTTGTGCAAGAATACTTTAATCTTCTTCAAGGTGGAACCTTGTATGCTGGCTCGCGCACTTCAAATTATGTTGGTAAGTATACCAAATGGTGATCATAAATTACTACAAATCCTTTGATCCGCTCTCCCACTTGTCAAGGTGCCTGTCATAAGCGAGAGAAGTTAGTCCGTGTGTACGACAGAGGACACCCCTATAGTATGCCCCCCCAAAAAAAAAAATTACTACAAATTGTGACCTTGTACTACAAACTAAAAAGTACTAAAACGAAGTAATGCACTTGTAATCGGTTGTTATTAATAAAGGGTGAACTACATTTTACTCCCAAAGTTCTAGTCGGATTAAACATTGATAAAATGTGTGCATGATATATATTGTGTTTTATTTACAAGTTTTTAGTAAGCAGTATTTTTTTAGTGCACGGAAGAAGATTAAAGTCCCGAAAACTACGCTGTAACATTTCCAATAACGGCGCACACGGAGGATAATTGCAAGGCGAGAAATCTCAAATTTTTTGCAATGCAAGTAAAACACGGTGGATATATAGCCTAACAAGCAAATTTTGTTAGGCTTTGGCTATGTTCTTGATGATGGTAGGTACGACATTTAAATGTGTAGAAGGATGGACATGGTATGAAATCGTCAAAAACATATTTGCATGTAAATTGACAATGTGGTTGATGACTCCTTATTTCTGTGATTTCTTCCTAAGTGTTAATTAATCTCCTGAGCTTGCTGTTGAATATGACAAAAATCACATAGGTTAATTACATTTTTTCCCTTTGAATTTTGTGTTTTTTTTTTTTCTCTTTGAAAATGAAAGGTCTGGACCTGCTTGGGACCATGACAATTTTTTTTCAAAAAAATTAATAAATGGGCTCCGTTAATGGTAGTGATTAATGTCCTTTATGTATTTTGTTAACTTACGGCCTAGGTACTAAATCAACCTATAGTGTTTAATAAATGTGGGACTATATGACTAATTTTGAAACGTCGAGAAATCGCACTCAGAATGCAAATGTTGCATAGGGACTCTGTTATTGGATCTTCTGTGATATTTGGTATGTCACTCCCTGTGATAGTAGTAAAATGCTTGAGACATGTTTAATTAGTTAGTTACTAACATCCTAAATAAATAGTAAGTGAATCTTATTTGACAATTAAGCGCGTGTCAATCATTTAACTGGTATTACAAAGAATGTAATACAAAAGTGTCATAAAAATTTTTTTGACGGATTCTAGAGTCTAAACCTAATTTTCTCTCACTTGAAGTCATCTAACTGTGTGTAGTTTCCAAATTACAATTTCGTGTAGAATATAGTTTTTATAGAATTTAGTTTTAATTTATTTCCCTTTTAATTCAAGAACTTCAATTTCTTATTTATTATTATTTTGTTTCAAAAGCATTTACGTTGAGGTGAAAATTCAAAACAATTACTTAATCAAACATGCACTTGCAACCTGCAGTTTTAGAACTGAAATTCGTAAATAAAATTGTCTTTCTACATGTCGGTTCGATTCTATTTAGTTTTCTGATCGGAATTGGTTGGTTTCAAACAGGATTCGGTTCTGAAACTCTGGCAATCCACATAGAGTATAAGACCTTTACTCATCTTGAGAATAGTCATGTCCAAATCGAGATTCTAATTAGAGCATATAGCTAGTATGTTACACCTAACATGCCTGCTGGTCAGCTTGCCAAGAAATTCATGGTGGCCATAGAATTAAATTTGCTTGTGAAAACACCCCAAAGTAGCGGGTGGTGAGAAAAATATCACAAGTGAAGACCTCGGAGATCCCTTATTTTGGAAAGTTTGATCTTTAGCGTGGGCAATCTCTAAAATAGGGCAATTACAAACGGCAATCCACATATTAAGAGTAATTTGGTCCAGTCTACGAGTTTCAAGTTTGGTCAACTTAATTGTATCTCATCAATTCCTTTCAAGAGGGGGGTTATATATGTAGCGACTAGCGAGCCTAGCTAGGTAACGTGCAGTGTTGATTTGTAGGGAATTCGAAGAGGAGCATAAATGAAACTTAGGACTCTCATGCATGAAGTTATTTCTGTTTAACGAAAATAATGTGTAATAGATTGAATTTTTTTAGTGGAATGAAGGAGGTGGGTGGAACTAAATCTTTCACCCTGACAGTAGTATATAATGAATACACGCACTGAGAAGAGCAAATGTTTGGGTAGAGTTAAGACAACTTAGTCTTAATGGGTGTGAAGAATGGCTTGTTATAGGGGACTATAATTGTATATTACAGAAATAAGATAAGATTGGGGGAGTGAATGAAGTCAGTGCTGATACAGAGATTTACAGGAATCTGGTTGAAGAGAATAAATGGTGGGAAATGCAGACTTATGGGGGTAGATTTACCTGGACAAATAAACAAATTGGTGCAATGAGAATCTTTTCAAAGCTGGATAGAGTGTTTGTAAATGATAAATGGATGCAAAGGTATTCTGATGCATACTGTACAGTCATGCCTGCTGGTATCTCAGATCACAATGCTCTGCTGATCAGATGGGGAGAAGGACTGCAAAAGAGTAAAAGATCATTTAGACACTTTAACATGTGGGCACAACATCCAAAATTCTTATCAACAATTGCGAAGGGTTGGCAAATAGAAATGGAAGGTACTAAACAATTCCAGCTAGTGAGAAAGCAAAAGGTGCTGAAACAAATTCTGAGACAGTTTAATAAAAGGAATTTTGCCAATATAGAAGAGAAGGAGCAGGAATGCAGAGTAAGAATAGAGAAGATTCAGGAGGCCCTAAAGTAGGATCCATTGAATGAGGCAATACAGAAATCAGAAAAAGAAGCAGTACTGGAATATACTGTAGCAGCAAGAGCAGTAATAAGTTTTTGGGTACAGAAGTTGAAAGAAAAGTGGATTTGTGATGGTGATATGAATACTAAGTACTTCCATGCAGCAATCAGGCAAAAAATAAGCAGGAATAGGATCAAGGCTTTTGTTTCAGAACAAGGGGAATTGGTGGAAGACCAATGTAGAGTGGAGGAACACTTCATAGGTTACTACAAAGAGCTATTGGGGAAAAAAGTGGCAAGAACTAGTGCCAAGACTGAAATGAAGTAGGAAGTAAACTGAACCTTGATCAACAGATACAACTGATTAAGGAATTTACCAAAGCAGATGTAAAGGAAGCATTATTCAGCATTGATGAAACCAAAAGTTCTAGTCCTGATGGATACAGTGGGTTTTATCAGAAGGCATAGAACATAGTGGGAGATGATTTCAGCAATGCCGTACTGGAATTTTTCAAAACTGGGAAAATGCAGAAGTAGATCAATGCAACCATGATAGCACTAATACCAAAGAATGCCAGTCCAAAGAATGCCACAGAATACAGGCCAATCTCCTTCTGTAATACTATATATAAATGCATCTCTAAGATGATTTGCAAAATATTGAGCATTGTGTTACCAGATTTAGTGGAGTGCAATCAGGGAGCATTTGTCAAGGGAAGATTAATTCTACATAATGTGTTGCTAGCACAAGAGTTAATCAGATTGTATAACAGGAAATCAGCCAAGCCATCCTGTATGATGAAGGTTGATTTAAGGAAGGCATATGATTCAGTTCACTGGGAGTTCCTTGAGGAAATGTTGCAAGAATACAAGTTTCCTGAGAGGTTTAGAAAATAGATTATGGAATGTGTGGCTTCATCAACTTACTCACTGAACCTTAATGGAACTAGTGTTGGGTATTTTTCAGGTCAAAGAGGATTAAGACAAGGTGATCCAATGTCTCCATTGCTCTTTATGCTAGTAATGGAATACCTAACCAGGAGCTTTAAATTGGTGGCAAATATGGATGGATTTGTGAAACATCCATACTCTGAAAAGTTGAATATCACATCACTAAGCTTTGCAGATGATCTTCTAATATTCTGTGGAGCTGAGATTAGTACAGTCAGGAAGGTTAAAGGAACTCTGGATCATTTTGCAAGCACCACTGGGTTGACAATCAATGAAGGGAAGTCTAATCTGTATTTTGGTGGATCAGGAGAAAGTACACAAAGGGTGATAAGGCAGGTGATGAAATTTGAAATTGGAACATTTCCTATGAGATACTTAGGACTTCCAGTTGCTCCAATTGCTTGAAGTAAATCAGATTGCCAGTACTTAGTGGACAAAGTAACTGCAAGGATGAAATGTTGGGAATCCAGGCATCTTTCATATGCAGGAAAAACAGTGTTGATCAATGCAGTGTTGATCAATGTAGTGTTGATGACCCTTCACAGCTATTGGGCAAGTATTTTTCTTATTCCACAATCTGTTATTATTGAAATTACTTCTTGTTGTAGGAAGTTTTTGTGGGGGAAAAAAGAATCAGGAAAATGCCTTCCTTTGGTAGCCTGGAATGATCTGTGTTATACAAAGAGAGATGGAGGATTAAACATAAAGGAACCAGGTGCTTGGAATAAAGCAATGTTGGGAAAACAGTTGTGGGATTTAGAATCAAAGAAAGATAGCCTCTGGATTAGATGGATGCACATATACTACTTAAAAAGCAGGAGTATTTGGAGTTATGATCCTCCAAATGATTGTAGTTGGCATTGGAAGAAGTTGATGAAGATCATAGATGCACTAAAGGCTAGAGTAGTAAATGGTAGCTGGAAAGGGAACAAGGATAAACAATATGATGCTAGAAGTGGCTATAGCTGGCTGAGAGGTAGTAGAGGGAAATTTATACCAGCAGCTGTTTGTTGGAGTAAATCCTCTCTTCCTAAACATTGTTTTTGTGCATGGTTAGCTTGGAAAGGTAGATTGCTAACTAAAGACAGAATGAGAAGCATGAACATGAATGTAAGAGACCGAACATGCATACTGTGTAAGGAAGAGGAGGAAACAGGTGCACATCTGTTTTTTAAATGCTCCTATGCACAGGAAATGATGGCTGGCATTACTCACTGGCTGGGAATAAGAACACAGATCAAAACACTGTCTGCTGCAAGAATGATGAAGATCTGGAAATATAAAGCAACCAGAAGGAAGATTCTGTTAGCTAGTTTGAATGCAGTGGTGTACCATATTTGGACAGAAAGGAACAAAAGGCTGTTCCAGCAGAAAAATAAGGCAACTGGCGATAGAATCAGGAAAATACAGCAGGAAATAAAGTGTAGAATTCTACATATGTATAGGAATGGAAGTGGAGATGATGTTAGGTTTTTGAAAAGTCTTGGCATTGTAATAGCTTCTTGATACAAGTTCAGTTGATGATACTTCAATGAAATACATTCACATTTCACCAAAAAAAAAAAAATAAAGGGAGCGAAAATATTTTACTTTCCTACTTTATTGCTCAACATATTTTGAAATTGGAGTAGTACTATCTACTGATTGAGAAAAGTTATGGGAAAAAATTGCAGACTCCATTGAATTATTGTTGCATTGCACACTCAAATGTTCAAAATTACTACTATTCGACCATAATCCAATTCCATATTGGGTACATCGATCCTTTTAGAGAGACAACTCTCCCATCACAGCATTGATTTAGTACCTTACTAATTGAATGTAATTAATATGAAAAGGCGGGCCAATACTTCCAGTACGAGTAGACGATACAACTGGCCGTATATAGCACCAGCCAACTCTAATTTGAACATAGTTGCATGCTCGCATTCATACACCTAACTCGTGGTAATTAAACATACCCTAAAGAAGCGGGAAGTAGTGAGAAAATATCGCGAGTGGAGACGTGGTATAGAAGAGGCACAAAAACCTAACATCAAAAAAACACACTAAGGGGTATTGTATTACTATATTTGTCAAGTCCACAAACCTGTACACATATGCATGTTCCGTCCAAGTTGCAAGTCTTGTCAACTTGACAGGCATTTGAGATTATGTCATTTTGGGACAGAGAGAGTATAAAGGATCGAAAAACAAATTCTAATTTATTTATTTTTATCTATGTATATTTGCAGCTATGGATATTACTGCTACAGCAACCCTACGAACTTGTACCTATATTTTGAATCTGCGTATATATAATGTACTCAAATTTCAGTTTTTAATACCACCATTCTTCTTGCTAGCTGTTTTAGCTAGTTATAGTACAATGCTGCACAAAATGCTCTCCATTTTTGTTATTTTGTTGTTCATTCCTCACATATTTGCTTTCCCAATCACCGATCCCTACACGAGTTATTCCCAACTCAATCTTATTATTGCATCTAGACCAGAGTCCGTTGCTCTGGATCCATTGAATCGAGGTCCGTATGTTGGTGTCAGCGATGGCAGAATTCTCAAATATAATGGCACTAATTTTGTGGATTTCGCTTATCTGTCACCAAACTGGTGATATTTTGTCCTTCTTCACAATCAAGCAATTTTTTTGAGCATTTTTTTCCCTTCTTCGGAGACAATGTTGAGCATTTTTTTGTTGCCGTAGGTCCAAGCAATTATGTGACTATACAACAGACCTAAGTTTGGGCGTTATATGCGGAAGGCCATTAGGGTTCAGTTTCGATCCTTTAACCCGAAATCTTTACGTTGTGGGTGCTTATGGCGGCTTTTACCGGATAATCCCACGAGACGGACAAGCCACATTACTTGCTACAGAGGCAAATGGCGTGCGATTCAATTTTCTCACTGGGGTTGATTTCGATCAACTGAAGAGAGTTGTTTACCTCACAGACGCCAGCTTGACATCTAACTTCACGTAGGTCTTTATATTATACATCCATTTTTTTCTTTTGTCCCTTTTATTTATGTTAATTATATAAATCTCTCATGAACTTATGATATAGGGATGCTTTGCAAGGGAACCCTCCTCGTGATTCAAGCGGAAGGTTATTGAAATACAACGTTTCAACAGGACAAGTAAGCGTATTAGCGCAAAATCTCCCGGCCCCATCAGGGTCGGCAGTTAATTTGCTCAGCACTTATGTGTTATTCGCTTCCTACACAAATCAGCAAATCTTAAGGTATAATCTCATCGGACTATAAGCCGGAACAATCGAAGTCGTGTTAAGCTTACCAGGTAATCCTGTCAAAATAAAAAGAGCCCCTGAACTTGGACTGTATTGGGTTGGAGTAGACCAAGGGGCTGCTGTGGCTCAGCCTTATGGCTATAAGTTCAATTCAAATGGAAGCGTAATTCTGATCAAGAATTTCACTGCGGAATATGGCAATGCTCGAGTTAATGTTGTGGAAGAATACTCTAGTCTTCTTGGAGGAGCAACCATGTATGTTGGATCACCTGATGCGAGTTTTGTTGGCAAATATAGCGAAAGGTGAAAATTAGGTTACGAATTATGAAGGTTAACTATGTGTGTGGAGCAAGGGTTATAACCTGCTTTGCAATAATAAATAACCTAAATAATGAAGTTGACCTAATAGTTTGTACCAATATATCAGGACCGTCTTATACTACTTCACCCGTATCATTTTAATAGATTATTTGTTAATTTAAAACGGAATAATCTCTCTATTCCAAAAAAGATAGTCTCATTGAATTTTTAAATTTTATATTAAAAATAATATAAATTTTAAAACTTTAAGTGAATTATTTTTTTTAGAACAGAGAGAATAATGTACTAATAGATATTTAAATGGGACAGTTGTACATCGTACTATATTAATTACTTGGCAGCAAAAGGTGGTTTCTACACTTTGCCCAGCTATGTTCATTAATTCGGATAGAGATTACGATTTCCTAATTTAGCATTTGTTATTAGTAACCATTTATTATCAAATTACATCAATTAAGAATATTATTATGGAATTTAGGGTATAACGTAGTAATCATCTATCAATTTCACACCGAATGGATTACTAGTTATCTATCATCATTTCCTCTATTTGTCTTTCGCGTATGTCGAAACTTGTGAGCCTTTGATGTTTCTATATATACATTCGGTTGAAATAGGAAGAAGTTAATATTATCAATATTTTTAAAGTAATTGACGATTCGGATGGGAATGGTTATTACCGGTAGATCGAGGGTTCGATTCTAACTAGAGCCATCCAATTTTTTGTTTTTTTATTTTATTTTTTAAGTAATTGACAATTCTTGAGATGAAGTGGTGCCCTTTTCATATTGATCTCTCTGTCCATCCTATGAGTTCCTCCTCAAAATCAATTGGTAATGAGGGGAAATAGCCCATGTACTTATATATTAATATTATATTTCTTCCGACACCAACATGTTAATAGTCTCCCGCAAGCTAGCCCAACAATTTTTTTTTTGTTAGGCTTGGTCAATTTTTTTAAGTCCATACACCGCCTCATGCCTCAAGTCTACTAGTTTTATTATATTAGTCTTTTTGAAGTCCGATGTTGGCAGACTGACTCTGATACCATACAGAAACCCATAGAATTGCACCTCAAAATCAACTTATATATTGATATCATATTTCTCCCAATAATTCCTTCGTATTGTTTAATGAAATAAAAAGAAATCTAATGCATCTTCTTAAACAAAGGACACACATTATGCATATTTTTTGAGAAATTAATTCGGTAGACCATGGACTACCACTTTCTAGCTTAATTAGTTTTTGTGCTTACAAAAAATGAGCGTGATCCAACACAATTATAAGTAGACAAAATTAATCATATGCAAAAGAAAAGACAATCATCCATGAAGAAATTAAAAAGACCATCATATTTTTTTTTTTTTTGAAACTCTATGTTATTTTTTATGTTTCTTTAAAAACTAAAATCTAGAACCATTGATTCTTTTATTTATTTTGGGGTTGGAGAAAATTTTGGAGTTGGATGAAAAGTCTTTAAGATCGTCCTTAAATTTTATTTCGGGATAGGGTTGTTTCTTTTCGCCAACTAACTTTGTTACGATATATAGGTTTAAACAAGAAAAGCTATTCTATTATTTTCTTCTTCATCTACTTTGGTTTTCGCTTTTCTGGTTTTCAACTTCCTCTCGTCGGAATAGATTGAAAAAAAATGGAGATGGAGAGTTTTTATAATTTTGAAGCCCAAAGTGGTTTTGTAGTGGTCGTTAGATTTCTGCGTAATACTAATTAAGGGAGAGTAAAAAAACTTATTTTAGCTAAATTCAACGTGTAAAATATGGTTGTGGGATCTGGGATGAGATATCATTTTCATTTATCCCTTTTACCCTATTAAAGTAGAAGCATGAAGCTTATGTGGCAACTACGTATGCATCTGTTTTACTCCAATGCACTATATTTCAGATTTCAGAAGTTTCTTTGCCACGTGTAAGTCTCTTTTAATTAGAAGCTATATAATTTTTATTTTTTAAAAAAAACACATGTTTTACTACAAGTAAGGATCAGTTACATTTCAAACGAATGGATATATTAATTCAAATTCAAATGTCCAATCGTATAGTTTGCAGGCTTAATATAAACAAAAAATAAAAATACCTAAATCCAGCAATTAAGAATAATGCCTTATAAACTAATTATTTATTATTCCCTTATAACCTTAGATTTATAGGTATATTTTTTTAAGCCTCAAACCATAGCATAAATGATATATACGCCTAATTAATTCATCAAAAAATAGTAATTCAATTAGATTTTAATAAAATAGTAATTTAGAGGGGGCGCCCGGGCATCTGTCCGGGCCAAGCATCTAGTATATTATTATAGGATATCCATGAACATGTAAGTTTATTCAAGACAAAAAATAAACTCGCAAAGCTAATCTGCAGAAAATTTTTACAACTAATTAGAATATTATGTACAACACAAAAAGTTCATTTTTCTTAACTTAAAAAGGCTTGCTTTCCTAACTTAACCTCAATAAATCATCCTCTTCCGTACACCACCACCGTGTTCCACCAGGAACAGGATTATATATAATATTTTTGAAATTATAAAAATACTCCCTCCGGTCCTTAATATAAAGCATTTTGATTTTGTCCTAAATTTTACCTAGTGAGCATTTTTTATTAAAAAAAATCTTAAAAATATATTTTAACATTGATTTTATTCTTTTGATTGTTACGAAATATTTTAAAGATTTTTTTATCAATTAAAAATATGTACTAGATTAAACCTAGGATAAATCAAAATGCCTTATATTAAGGACATGAAAGAGTATTTTCCCTATCCTTCTTTGTTCCTCACAAAAATAAAACAAAGGCTTCCCAAGATACGAGCAAATGATTAAACAGCAGAATCATAGAGTTGTAAGCTTGGGTGATTTAAATGTGATTAATTAGTTTTTCTGTTTTAGTACATCTTCTTGTAGTTATATTTTGAAATTCCTGCGGTTATTTTTTGAAATTCCCGTGGTTATATCTTGAAATTCCTGTGGATATATATTGATGTATCTGTTGTTATTTTTGAAATTTCTATACTTATTTTTCATATCACTAATCAAAATCCTTAAATTCAAAATCGGGTGTTTGCACGCAACTAAACCCTAAACCATTAAGGGTGGTATTTAAACCATTCTAAACTATAAATCCTAAACGCCATATGGGAGAAAAATATTGTTTGAATTTAAGTATTTTAAATCCTAAACATGAATATATTTAATGTTCCAGCAGCATAGTTACAAAGTTCCTATTGTAATATTTTGATATTCCAGCAATATAATTTTAAAGTTCTTGTGATAATTTTTTTGAAGTTCCAGGAATATAGTTATAAAATAGATTTATTAAAAATCGAAGACTATAAAATCCTAATTATAAAATTTTAAAAATATATTTAACATGGAGTTCGTTGTATAAATATCACCGAGTACTATAAATTACATGTACAACATATTTTCTAATAGTTTATGGACCAAGAGATAAAATCATTTTATTGTTTTGGATTTTTTTTAAAATCTTTTTTTTAAAATAATAAAAACTGCCATGTAATTAACTGAAATTATGAAGAGATCCCAAAAATTTTACTCCCTCCGTCTCACAAAAATAGTCCACATTGAGTTTTGAGTTTTGTATTGTTTTTAGTACAAATTTGAAAAGTCAGTGTGGACTATTTTTATGGGACGTAGGTGGTATAAAAAATTGAGTGAACCCCACCTGATCCCCCAAATTGGACAATTGTCTAATTTTGAAGAGGGGATACACCACTCCTTCCATGGAACCGGTTCTATGGAAAAATCTGCCTTTTGTTTTGGGTTATAGCGATTAATTAACTTCAGTTTTTTTTTTTTTTTTAAAAAAAGAATCAAACTTCATTAATCTTCCTATGTTCAAACCTAGCCTCCGGCCGTGTATGTTCTGTATGTGAATTTGAGAAAATATTAAAGAATGAGTGGTAAGTTAGAGTGGTTGGTGATAGTTTAAAGTAAAATTTAATTTTTTTTATGAAAATTTGTTGCAGTAGATTTGATGCATGTAGGTATGTAGATGTCGTTAGTTTGCTAACTAGCTTGGTGCAACAAACCCATTTCGTGCGCCTCCTGTATGTCAAATTGTTTTCTTTTGATAAAATATACTTCTAAAGAACAAAAAAAAAAAAAGGAATTCCGAGAATATGAAAAATTTTTATCCAGTGCATCTCCAGTTGTAATTGCTACTTGCGAGCTCGATGACCTAACAAGAAACGGGGAGAAAAAAAAGAAAAGAAAACTTGTGAAAACACTAGAGAAGACATAAGGATAACCCAATTCGGGAAGTTTATTTGCAGGTTTGGCCAATCTATACAGTAGTGTGGCTAAAAGTGCCAAGTTAGGTCAACAAATTAATGTGCGTTGAGAAGGTAAGTGATTTCCTTTCAAAGAGTGGCAGTGCTGTAGGTAGGGGATCTAAGTTCGATCTGCGTATAGAGAGGGGATAAGGATAGGTGATGGCAGTAGCCTTTATACTAACATATATCATAACGTCACAAAATCGCAATGTTCAACTCGAGTTTCTACATAGTAAGAAAGTTTTTATGTTTGTTTAAGTGAATTTATGAAAAACTTTCTTAAACGTAACCTTTTCATTTGAAAGATTAAATTGTCCAATTTATAGATTCTGTTTTTCTAAATTCATCTACATTTTTCTTAGTGGAGGGAGTATATGATTAGTGGAAAAAGAAAAAGAAGAAAGAAGTCATTGCATTTGTTTGGTTTATGTAGAGAGAGGGCTATGTTCCGAAACAGATTACACATGGGGGAGGGGGCGGCTTACACTAGCAAAGACTATGACATGCCGGACGTAATTGAGTGATGGACTTTAAAAGGAAGGTCATTTCATAACTTGCTATAATTGGTAATATTTTTTTCAAAATAAATATGATCGATATATTTTAAAAATTATAACATACAGGTCGTAATATACATATATGTTTAAATAGATATGATCGAAATATTGACTTTTTTTTTTGGAGCTCTGATAAACTATTTTTTGTATTATATTTGAAATCATTGCTCAACTAATTTGAATATAAGTCGGGTAAATTCTTTTTGGGAGGCAAAATTCATTGATTTGAACTAATTAACTCCAGTTTCCATACTGTTCGATATCTTCACCGGAAGCTTGCATAATAATGCACTAGATCCTACAAGCTTCGTGCCGTCCTATACCTGCACACCTTAAGCCGATATCCCCCTGCCTATAAATAATGCAGAATTTCTTTCTAAATTCTTATCACCTTAATTTGTTCTCGAAATAGCAAAGTACAATAATGTTGTACACAATATTGTTATTGGTTTTTGGCGTCCAGTTTTTCATTCCTCAATTATTTGCTTTCCCAATTCCCGATCTGTACACGGGATTTTCCAAACTCAATCTTCCAGTACCTGGACCTTTTGGTCCCGATTCAGTTTCCCGAGATCCAAATAATCAAGGTCCCTATGTGGGTGTTAGTGATGGCAGAATTCTCAAGTACAATGGCACGGATTTCGTGGATTTTGCTTACCTTTCACCAAACAGGTTAAATTTTTCTTCTAATATATATTACACCATATGTTTACCAAACTGGTGCAGTGTTTAATTAGGACTCCATTTTAATGAAATGTTTGAGTATACTAGTAAAATACTCCCTCTATTCTAAAATTATTGTTCTGTTGAAGTTTTCGTTTTTAGTTTGAATTGTACTAAAAGTGAAATCTCAAACTGGATAATCATTTTGGGACCGATGAACTCCTTAATTTCCCGGTAAACAAATATGATCATCTCACGGGAAAAAGACTATATATATAAATGAGATATTCTTTTTAATTATCTGTTTTTGTTTACTAATCTTATTCTATATATGGGCGAAACTACCTGTATATATATAATCAACCAAGTGTAATACAAGATGCATTTCTTTCTTCTTCTTCTTCCATTTTTTTTTTTTTTTTTTTTTGTCTCAGGTCAAAACAGTTATGTGATGGAGTGACAAACCTAAGTTTGGGTCCTGTCTGCGGAAGGCCATTAGGTTTTAGTTTTGACCCGATTTTTGGTTATCTTTACATTGTGGGTGCTTATGGTGGATTCTATAGAGTTGGCCCCCAAGGTGGACAAGCCACGTTACTTGCTACTAGTGCAAATGGCGTAACGTTCAACTTTCTCAATGGATGCGAGTTTGATAAACTCAGAAGAGTTGTTTACTTCACCGATGCCAGTCTGGTATACAATTTTACGTAGGTGTTGATTCCATTCATTGATTCATTCTTGGAGCATTTTATCATTACTATTTCAACTGGATTTCGCCTTTATTTATGCTATATATGTTTTGGTAACATAGGGATGCTAGCTTAGGAATCCCAGCTCCTCCAGGGGATTCAAGTGGAAGATTATTAGAATATAACACCGTAACCGGAGAAGTAAGAGAATTATTGAGGAACATTCCTCGTCCGGGAGGACCAGCAGTTAGTTCAGACAGCTCGTTTATTGTGTACGGTTCTTTCACCACTCAAAAGGTTTACAAATATTATCTGATAGGGCCAAAAGCAGGAGCATCCGAAGTTCTGATTAATAGTTTACTAGGTTTTCCGGTCAAAATCAAGAGAGCCCCGGAATTCGGATTGTTTTGGGGGACAGCAAACGTGATTGTTCAACAGCAACCTCGTTTGACTAATGGATATGGATACAAGTTCAATTCAAAGGGTGACATAATTATTCTTAAGAATTTCACTGCGGAATACGGCAATGCTCAAATTAATGTTGTGCAAGAGTACTCTGATCTTATACAGGGAGCAACCTTATATGTTGGCTCACGCTCACGAAGTGTTAATTATGTTGGCGTGTATACAAAATGGAGATGATCATTACTTGGCCACCATTTTGTCTATAATAAAATTACATATGACCCTTGTACTACAAAATTATGTGAAGTAAATAATGGTCTTGTAATGGCTTCTTTCAATAAATTTGTGAGCTAGCTTTACATAGACTCACTATTTTTAGTAAGCGAAGCTGGTTTTACATTTATATGCAATGTTGGTTATTGGCAGAATATAGCTTTTGTTTGTTTGGCCTCTAAATATGCGTCAATCCGTATAGAAGATAGTTCCTAATAAATACGCCTTAGTAATTTATGTACTCCTCAAAGAATGCTCTCAAGTGGCCTTATAATCTTTTATCTCGAATAATAAGAAAACTACTCATATCATCTACTTTGGCTTGCACCTATTTCAACCCCACATCCCATGCATAAACCTTAATTGGAATTAATCGCAAAATTAATGCCCTAACCCTCATGCGTCTCTTTCTTTTCTTTCCTTTTTTTTTGGATAAAAAAGTGATTTCATTACCAACTAAAAGAGTTTTATCGTACATCATTGTGTTTGTCCATATCATAGAACTTGTTTCACTAATGTAAAGAGTTTTTAACATCAGTTTCACTGGCTCTATTTACTTAGCAAGTATGATAAAAAAAATGGAATATGACGTTTTAAAGGCAAGTTGCACAAAAACTTTTTAATTATCCATCTGAATATAAGTATCAATTCAGCTTAGTAGATCCAATTTAAATGTAGATAAAATTCTCCATTTACAAACCCGAGCTTGTAGAAATTAAATCTAGATCTATTCAAAATAATGACATCATCTTAACCACTAGTCTGTTATTTAATTCGTTCCAAATCTTATTAATGAAATTATATTGTATAATTACTATATTTACATAAGATAATTACATGTAAATTTCGGTAGTTATCTAGTTATCATAGTTATATGTTATAAATCTGTATAAATGTAACACACAGAATAGTTTTACACAATCAGTGGAATCAATTTGGATCCAACTTTTCATGTTATCGAGAGCCTAAAGAAAACCCTAAACCTAAAAACATCTTTTGGCTGCCGGCTGTTTTTTTTTTTTTTTTCAGCCATTGACGCTTTCGGCTGATTGATTGAGATCCAGCCATATTGATCAGTTTCCTCCATCGTTAATCTAGGTTGAAACAACTTCACCGACTTCTTCTCGAGTTACGGCAACGCCATCGGAACAACAAGTTCTTACTGCTGATTCGACTGCCATTGTTGACCTGAAGTCTCCTTTCGTCGTCCCTTCATCGGATCATCCTGATTTGATATTTGTTACTAATGTCTTGGTCGAAACCGGAGACAATTACTTCACACGGTGCAACACTATCCTTAATTGGCGCACATTATTTTCTTATTATTGTGGATGATGATAGTCGATCTACATAGATTTTTCTCATGCGTCACAAGTCTGAGACCAAAAGATATTTGTTGTTATTTTTCAACTGGGTTAAAAACGCAATTTGATGCTAAGATTAAGGTGTTTCGAACTGATAATGGTCTTGAATTCAGTCATTCTACCTTGTTGACTCATTTTACGGATAATGGAATTGAGAAGCAAACTAGTTGTACATATACGCCTCAACAGAATGGAGACGTAGAACGTAAGCATCATCATATTCTAGAAGTTGCTAGGGCATTGAGGTTCCAAGCAAACTTACCAATCAGTTTTTGGGACAAATGTGTTCTTACTGCCACATATCTCATTAATCGCATGCCATTGTCTTCATTAAATAATAAAACTCCATACGAGATTTTATTCGGTAAAAAACCATCATATGAACATCTGCGTATTTTTGAGTGCCTCTGTTATGTAAATGACTCTGCAAAGCCCGAGACGAATTTGCATCTCGTGGTCATCCTTTTTTGTTTTTTGGATATCCCCATGGGCAGAAGGGTTATCGAGGTTTTGACCTTGATCGTAAGGTGATCACTACTTCTAGAGATGTTCATTTCTTTGAAGATGACTTTCCCTATTGTTTGGCTTCTCTTCCGTTATCTTCCTCAGATTAACCTGGGACAAACATTGATCTCACTTTTGCATCCGATAATGAATTAAAACCACCAGCTTCCGCAGAATCATCAGCTCATGAATCTTCTCCAATGCCACTTCCTTCCGAGGTTTCTGAGTCATCTCCGGTTACAAATGAATCTCCACCATTTTCACCTCTTCCTAGCACACAAGACATTGCACCATTGCCCTCTCCTCCAGCTCGTCGATCTCGCCAAGTGTCACAACGCCTATCTGGTTATAAGTATACTTTACTGCATTCACTGGTTCCCAACTTTGAGTCATCCACCACACCATCAGCTAATTCGATGGTATATCCTCTTTCCAGCTCCTTGTGCTACAATTTTTTTTCTAAACCTCATACTACTTTTTTATCAGCCATCTCTTCTGTAGATGAGCCTACTTCTTTCTTTGAAGAAGTTAAGCATGCACCTTGGAGATAGGCAATGAGTACGGAGATCTCGGCTCTGAAGCCAACGGCACTTGCAATTTAGAAGCTTTGCCCCCTGGAAAAAAGGGCAATTGACTCAAAATGGGTTTATAAAATCAAGTTTCAGCCGGATGGGAGCATTGAGGCGCTATAAGGCTTGACTGGTCGCAAAGGGCTATACTCAGATTGAGGGCATTGAGTTCAATGAAACATGTGCTCCTGTTGCAAAGCTGGTCAATGTCAGGTGTTTATTGGCGGTTGCAGTCGTTAGGTCTTGGAAACTGCATCAATTGGATGTAACTAATTCCTTTCTCCATGGCTACCTTCATGAAGAAGTATACCTGAACATTTCCCAAGGTTTTGCACGAAAGGGGGAGCAACGAGTTTGCCGCCTGCGTAAGTCTCTTTTTGGCTTGCGATAAGCTTCGCGCAACTAGTATCAAAAATTTACTCATTCTCTAGTTTCTGCTGGATTCAAGGAGTCATTTTCTGATTCTTCCTTATTCACCTACACACATGAGAATTGTTTCATTGCTATCCTTATCTATGTTGACAATATGTATTATTGTTACTCGGAATGATCTTCCAAAGATAAGCAACCTCAAACAATATCTCAACAGTCAGTTCCACATAAAGGAGCTTGGAGCGCTCAAATATTTTTTGGGCATTTAAGTTGCTCGTTCTCCTGCTGGTATTGCCCTTACTCAGAGGAAATACACCTTGGGTATTCTTGCTGAATGTGGACTCATTGCCTGTCGACCTTGTGCCACTCCAATGGAGCAACACCATCGGCTTGCACATGAAGAAGCTGAACTTTGTGATGATCCTGGTCGTTATAGGCGTATTGTGGGAAGCTTACTATACTTGACTATCACACGTGTAGGTATTAGTTATGATGTTTATGTCCTTAGTCAATTCATCTAGAAACCTCATCGACAACATATGGATGCTGCCTTCAGAGTTCTGCATTATTTGAAAGGTGCACCAGGTCAAGATATTTACCTTCCTTTTGCAAATTTTTTGCATTTACGGGCATATTGTGATGCGGATTTGGCAGGTTGTCCTACCACGCGCAGATCCACTACTGGGTTTCTTGTGTTCTTGGGATCTTCTCCTATTTCTTGGCGCTCCAAGAAACAAACAGTGGTATCTCGTTCCTCACTAGAAGAAGAATATAGAGCCATGGCTATCACTTCTAGTGAGTTAGTGTGGATCGTTCGTTTGTTGTCGGAATTGGGTGTTCCATCCTCGGGACCAATCTTTCTCTTCTATGATAACCATGCTGCGATTCACATTGTGGCGAATCCCGTGTTTCATGAGCAGACGAAACATATAGAGATTGATTGCCATTTTATTCATCATCATTTTTAGACGAAACTTTTTGTTCCTCGCCCAATTTCTTGGAAACTACAACTGGCTGATATTTCACGAAAGCTTTGGGTCGTGATCAGTTCCATGCATTATTATGCAAGTCGGCCATTCTAGATCTACATGCTCCGACTTGAGGGGGAGTAATGAGATTATATTGTATAATTACAATATTTACATAAGATAAGTACATGTAAATTTAGGTAGATAAATAGTTACCATAGTTATATGTTGTAATTCTGTATAAATGTAACACACAAAATAGTTTTCACAATCAATGTTGTAATTCTGTATGTTGTATTTCTGGAAGAACTGATAAGTTGCGTGGTATTCCTGACTCATGGTATATGCTACCTCAAAAATTTTGTTTTCTTAAGATATCTTAGTTTGTGGTGGGTTGTCAAACCAACAAAAATAAAAGATTCTACTCTTAACAAATTTAGTAGCATAGCAATGAGTAGAGTCGTCTCCTCAGGGAGCAAGGAAGTGAAAATATTTCTAATCAAAAGCAAAGTAACCAAATGGGAGAGATTTTGGATTTGTAACTAATGAATAACAAAAATAATTTGCAAACAATAAAAGATACTTTTGGAAAATCAATAATAAGAGCAACTCTAGTCAAAGGAATAATTTCCACCTTGATGTATCCAACTGATCATTGATGCAAAGATTAACTCAACAAATGATGAATATATTAGTTATCGTTGTTTGAAACCTCCTAACAACTCAGTCTTTTTATTTAACTACCAGTGACTAAGAAACCTTAATTAATCACTCTATAGCCAAAAAAACACTACCTGGAACCTCCTAGGATTTAGTTTTTGACAAGCAAAGACCCAATTCAATTTCTAACAAACAAACCTTGTTTCATTAAGAATTGATTATTTATTCTCACAACACAAGTAAACTACTTTCCAAGTAATTATTTGCATTGTCTCTTCTAAGGAACAAACAAACCTTGTTGTTCCATAAATTAGATTATCTAGGAGAATTGAATGCTACCAGCTATTCAAGTAATGCCAAATAATCATCAATACACATCAAAGAGAATAAATAAATACTCAAAATTCGTTGGTGAAAAGCAAACGGTTAGATCTCACAATTGGTGAAAAGAGGTTTAGTTGCTAATCATGGTGAAATCAACAACACAAGAATTGATGTTTGACATTACAGAGCTAAAACTGACGAAAACGGAGAAAAATCCTTGTCCTGAGCTCCAGCTGTTGCTCCCTGTGTTGTGCCTCTTCTCCTCCCTCTCTTAATAATAAGAAAAAGACTATTTATATGCAAATTTAGGGCATCCCACGTTCAGCCCGTTCAAAAATCGCAGCAACCAATTAAAATGTTCAGAATTTACAAATTGGTCCCTAAAATTTGTCAAAATTACAAATTGACCCTAAAACTTTAGAAATTTTGCACTTTAGTCCCTGTTTCAGCGCGCCCACCCAGGAATACAACATTGTTTCTGGAATTTCCTGCTTCTTCATTGATTTTGGCATGGATTTTGTGTGCCCACGCGGGAATCAACCACTTCTTCTCCAACTTGAAACTTGATTCAATAAAACCTTCAAAATCTCTTCAAAATCAACACTTTTCCTTTTTTTGTTCCAAATCCTTCCTATGATCAAATTAAGAACCAAAGCACTAATATTACCATAGATAATATTCAAAACAACACATAAACTACCACAAATATCATGCTAACATTAACATTATCAACTCCTCCACACTTAGATTTTGCTTGTCCTCAAGAAAACTTAAAAAGAATAACTTTTAACTCAACTTGCAAACCACTACTTTGAACCACAAAATTTTGAAATCATTTAAAACAAAATCTCAACTACCATGTCACGCATGAATCATAAACTTAATCAATTAGGCAATCAAACATAAGCTCCTCTAATACTATGCATAGTCAACAAGATAGTTGCTTCATCTCTAAACTCGATCAATGATTGAAACAAAACCACCTCACCAGTAAGTTCCCTCATTTTCTTTCTTCTTTTCCCTCAAGTGTAGCGTATTAAACAATTCACACAAATCAATATCTAGCAGAATACACAAGAATTTGAAAATGCGTCAAATCATCATACACCAAGCAAATAAACTTGTCTGAAACCTGGGGGGACTGTAAATCTGAGGGCTAGACTAAGGCAGCCCTACGCATTATGGTAGTCTCGAATCGAGTCCATAGTGGTTTTGATTAGCCTAAATACCTTTGGAAAAGGGGAAGTTGGCGATTGAATCTGAGGTTAAGTGCTTTATCTAATGAGGGAGTATAGGCAGAGTGTCCAATGTGACATTTAATCCCTTGAGAGATGAGGTATGACACCAAAGAGAGGAGTGTCCTCAGGCTTGGTGAGATTAAAAAAAAAGAAATTAAATGCTTTGATTACCATATTTGCTGAGACATGATCTTGTTAAATGCTTGAGTGGAAATGAGCCCGAAGAAAAGCTAATTGGACCAAGGAAGAAAAGATACGAGTGTGAAAAGATTCAGCCAATAATGCTTGCATAAATGAGAGGAAGCCCTTAGTTCTAAACGTCAATAAGAATAACCTAGTTGAAGGCAAGAAGGAAATAGGTACAGATCCCAAGAATGTCCATCCGAAATAAATTGAACCTAATCTTAGAATGGACAATAAGTTAAGCAACATACTGTTTTGTGGTCTGTTCCACACACTCACGAAAGTGAGTTTCTGTCTTGCTCAAATGATACTGAACTCTAGTGTAAATTATTTGTCCCTGATGAGACTTGAATCTGAGACAAGTTTTGGTAATCCTCTTTGCTGCTTTTGTATGTTTTTTTACTAATAAAATGAGTTTTGAATTTGTTTGCTAGAGGAGAAGCAAAGTCTTAAGTTTGGGGGAGTTTGATGAGTCAGTTATTTACATACATTTTCATAAATCTTCACTTAAGATTTTGTACTATTTTTATATGCTTTAAAAATGATTTTACTTAATAAATCTTTGTTTACAGGATTAAGGAGATTGATGATGATTGGAGTAAATCTGGATAGAATGGACTTAATTGAAAGAGAAAACTAATCTCAAGGGTTGAAGCGAAGACACAGAAAAGTTACAAGAAGGAGGTAAAGAAGCTTGGAATTGAAAAGGCCAAAATTGTAAAAAATAAACAACCACATTCCAAGTTTGGCCGTGGGGGTTTGGTATCTAAAGTGGCTGGTGAATGATGATTAATTAAGTGATGGACTACTCCATTTCCTTGGACCAGCGAGAAGGCTTTGCAAATGAAATTGGTCTTTGGGTCAATTAATTAAAAATTGGCCCACATGATTAAGTGAGAGTTTGGATGCCCTAGATTCTAAAATAAAAAGCAGCACGTACCTTATGCTTTAGAGGAGTTCGACCGGGAGAGTTCGGCTGGGGTAGACTTGCGGCAGAGAGCTACGGAGTTCAAGGCTTTTTGGTCTTGCGCGCAACAAAGAAAGGGGCAGCAGCCCCTTGCTGCTGTCTTTCGCACTGCACTCTAGTTTGTTTTATTTTATTATGTCGTTTGAGTAGTTGATTGGTTCAATTATTTAAAGTACACAGATGTTGTTTGAATTAAATTTTACACTATGTTGGTGTTTTCATGAATGATTATTCTTCCTGATTTAATTCCATACAATCGTCTGATAATTGTGTGTATCTGAGAATTATGCATTACTAGGAATAGAGTGGATAGTTTTAGCTCTAGGAAGGATAAATCATGACAACAACGTAAAAGTTTATGGTTTCATGCAAGATAGGAATATACTGGTAAGGCATGGATAGGCATATGTGATACCCGTTTCTAATGACACTACAATTAAATGCAATTATAGTAATATTAGTTTGTGATTAATTTTAGGGATACTCTTATGACTTCGGAAAGAGGTTAAGGATATATTTAGGAGATCCGACCAACATTCATTTGCCACTGTTAGTTTAGATCCTAATTCAAAAATTAAGTAGAAATAAATAATTGAACTTGTTTGCATCACTTTATTTGTTTTTCCCATCACAACTTTAGTTTTAGGAGATTGTTTTCATTCTTTTCTCTTTTGATCACTATTTGTTAAACTGGATATTTGCTTACCTCTGTGTGAGATTCGACCCTACTTGCCGCTTTATTGCGTTTTAGAGTAGGTTAATAATTGTTGGTTTGACACCCATCACGCCTCCGGCCGTGTATGTTCTGTATGTGAATTTGAGAAAATATTAAAGAATGAGTGCTAAGTTAGAGTAGTTGGTGATAGTTCAGAGTAAAATTTAATTTTGGTATGAAAATTTGTTGTAGTAGATTTGATGCATTTAGGTATCTAGATGTTGTTAGTTTGCTAACTAGGTGCGACAAACCCATTTCGTGCACTTCTTTTACGTAAAAATTGTTTTCTTTTGATAAAATTTACTTGTAAAGAAAAAAAAAAGGCATTCCGAGAAAATGAAATATTTTTATCCAGTGTACCAGCAGTTGTAAATGTCACTTGCGAGCTCGATGACCTAACCAAGAGGGGGGACATAAGAATATAGAGGGGATTGCCCAATTTGGGAAAGTTTATTCGCAGGTATGGCCAATCTATACAGTAGTGTGGCCAAAAAGGCCAAGTTAGGTCAACAAATTATGTGCGTTGAGAAGGTAAGTGAATTCCTTTCAAAGTGTGGCAGTGCTTTATGTAGGGGGATCTAAGTTCTGTGTATATAGCGGGGATAAGGATAGGTGATGGCTGTAGCCTTTATATTGGTGTGTCCTCAATCTGTCTCAATATATAGTCATAACGTCACAAAATGTCTACGTACAACTCGAGTTTCTATCTCAAAAGTACTTAGGGTGAATTTATATAATTTTTTCGTCCCGAAATAATTGTTTAATTTGAAATTTTCCGTTTTAATATTGAAACTCTCATAAGTATTTAGAGTGGACTCCTTCCGTTTTGATATGATTGTCCTATTTACATTTTTCATATTTAGCATAACATTTCGAGGATCGAAGGAATACATATTTCGGGACTGAGGGAATATATATTTCAGTTCTAATATAAGTTTTAATACTAAAACTGAAAAATTCAAACTGAACAATTATATATATTTAAGACATTATAAATTGAAAATGTGGGACTTTTTTATTATTATTCTTTTTAATCCCAACTCCAACTGAATTCCACTGAAAATGTGACTCAAATTTTTGTTTTAGATATCATACACCACTTCCTCTGTCTCAAAAATATTCTCTAGTTGCACTAAATACTGTGACGACTCTTAGGTTGTTATTATTAAATCATTTTCTAACGATTGTAAATGTTGTAACAGAATATTGTTACAACTTATGAAGTCGTAACTGACGGCAGCGTTTTGTGATCTTTTTTGTTACTGCAAAAAATGTTGTAATTAACAATTTTAATTCTTGTAGTATTAGATTTTAACTTTATTACAAATTTTAATAAAAAATAAAATAAAAACTGAACAATAATTTGGGATTGAAGGAATTCTAAAAAAATAAACAGTTGTTCATCATTTAGAGAAACTGTTGCTGGGATGCACAGTCTGGTTCATCCCCATGTTTTGAGTTTTTCAAGGTCACGGGATTCAATCAAACTAATTCTTTATAAGCGTTGGATTGAGCTACTCATTTTGAATCGGAATGAAACCGCAACCTTCCTTCATTTCAATTTTAATTTTTAAGAAATTAGTAGACGTTCCCACTCACCTCGGCGTGACTGGAACCTTGAAATGTATAATGTGCAAATAACAATTTGAAATTCATGCATTAAAAAGAATAAACACTAAATTCTATTAATATTCTATGCAAAATTGTTAATCAAAATTGGAAATCCAACTCAAAACAGTAAAATCATTTTTATCTCCTCTCTTTCTTCTCTAAAATCTTTCTTCCCTTCCGCCCATGGCCAACGATCCGCCGCCGGCCATAGGCCCTTCACAACAAAATAAACCATTGTTTGCTCAAATTTTGGGAAAGGCAAATCCAAAAACCATACAAAATCACTCAATCACAAATCAAGATCAAAGTCAGTTTGAAATTCATTCCCAACCAACGATATTCAAAGGTAAGCTAACTTTTCTTCTTACCAAAGAAGAGGATGTTCAATTGGCTGCACCCTTCCGACTAGCCCTTGTAGGGCCGACCGAAAATGGATTATTTACGAAGAGAATTCCAAATTATCGGTTTCAAAGGAAACTTCTCTCTTGGATCGATTGACTCACGACATATCCTATATGCTTCAATTTAGAAGAAGATTTTCATGGTTGCTGGTTAAAAAGTCTATGGACCTTTGAATCGCATCGTATGCGAGTTCGAAATGGACCACTGATTTTAATCCGGCACATGAAAGCTCCATCTTACCAGTCTGGATCTCCTTCGAAGGCTTTCCCATCCACCATTTCAACAAGGCTTACTTGTGGAAACTAGCTAGTATCATTGGTACTCCACTTCAAATAGATGTTCCCACCCTCAACATGTCACGACTGTCTGTGGCACGGGTCTGTGTAGAGTTGGATCTTCTCAAGGATCATCATATTGGGATCAGACTGGGAGTTGAATGGATGACTTATTTTCAACCAATCTTCTATGAGAACATGCCGCAATACTGTGTTGACTGCAAGAAGATTGGCCATGATCTTCAATCCTGTCGACACAACACCCGAACTTCATTAACACAAAAGAAAGAATCACAACCTTCAAAGCATCAATCAAAAATTCAAACACAAGGGAAGCAATCAAATGTTGTACAAATCAGAGATGAATCCGAGATCAATTCATTGGCCTCCAATGTTATGGGGATCCCGTCTTTGTTAGGTGCTAATGGAGGGGACCAGATTCCGCCAATCATTGCCGTTGAAGACCCCCTTCATTCTAAAGTTGCGCAAACAACATTGCAATCGTCTCCGAACTTGCAAGCTGCTAATGATGACCAACAAACCTCAGCAAACTAGAAAGCCGCCGAAGATATCACCGCTGCTGCTAATGAACACACCACCCCCATTGTTGCGACTAAACCTATAGTTGCGACCCAAATCATAGCCGCGACTGAAACCCTTCAACCGGTTTCTGTTGTTGCTGCTAATCCAATGATTGAATCTGTCAACTTCACTTCAATCTTCTCCGATGGCTGCTACATCGTCAATGGTGCAGAGCCAGCGGGAAACTCTAATGACAGCCGGCGAATTGGAAATCCCAACGATTTCGCAAAATCTAAAACTGAATTCCATTGATGCGCAATCAACGCCCAAGATGCGCGGAATCTCTAGTCAATTCGATTCAATTTCAAATTCTCAAAGCCATTTAGGTTCGAATATGAACCTGACGACGTCTTCTTCAAGTGCTGGTCATTAAGGCTCTCCGATGGTTGACGCTGCTGCGGATTATTCTCCACTGCCGGCAATGGAAGAACGGCAGCAGCCACTGGCGATGGAGGATACTAAGGGAATTCTGCAGAACCCTGCTAATTCACTTCTGAGATGCGTGTCAATTGTGCCCGCGGCTGTTGCGACATCAGCAGGGAAAATTTTGTTACCCCCAAATCTGCTATCTCAATCTGATGAGCATATCTCGCTTTTGAATAAGGAAACGTCTAAGTCAAACTCCCCTTCGCAGCAAATCTCTCCCTCAAGTTTAGAAAAAGAAGATTCTTCCCCAAATATCTCTAGTAATAACTCCAGTCAAAGGTTAAATCCCGAAGTTCTAGAATTTACTATCTCGATTTTAGAGCTAATTATGGCCCAAAAAACGTATTTGTCTAAGGATGATATGGAGATAGGGAACAATACTAAGCTCTTTAACCCAAGTTATTCGATTGAAGAAATTAATTCCGAATCCGGACTAAATCATGTTTCCAATGGTTCTGAAGATGAAGATTTCGATATGGAATACGCAATGGCACAAGAGTCTTTTTATAGTGAAATTTCTGCACCAACATATCACAATCGTTTGAAAAAGCCAAAGCTAAAGCAAAACTTCGAGTTCATCGAATAAGGATTGAAATTTACTTTAAGATTAAAATTATACTTGATATGGGGTTTAGTATATTCGCTGCCCCACTATTCCTTTATTATTAATAACATTATTTTTTGTTTAAAAAAAAATTCGAAATCCAACTCGACGGTTTGAAAAGCGCAGCTAACATCGTCTATGAATATTTCAAGTTTCGATTTCATTAACTGAGGTTTCGGATCGGAATTGGCGGGAAGTAGTCAGAAAGAACGCAAATGGAGTCATAAGATTGTATTTCTTAGTTTGGAAAATTTGGCCTTTAGGGCAATCTAGAAAATAGGTCGGTTGCAAATGGCAATACACTCGCATTGCAATTTTTATAGTTTATGCTGCAAATTCGGTCAACTTAATGTGCATTGAGAACGGGAGGCAAGATGAAAATAATTTATTTTGTTAAAATATATTTTTTCAACAAAGCAAATTATGTTTTTGGGATGAAAATTAGTACTGTATATGGTGCATGGGGATTAGAAAAGGAGATAAGCTCAGGGATGTAGCCCAAGAAAGTTTAAATAGATTATAAGAGGAGACTTATCATGAAATTAATGAATTTCGTTAACAAATGCTCTTCTCCTAAGCTTGGAGTCATTTTTGTTGATGTAATAAAAAGATTTTTTTTAGAGCACAGGACATATTATATCTGACCGACAAGTAAACACTCTAAACAAGCATGGAGAATGGAGAAAATAACACCAGTGAGACATAGAAGATTTATCAATTATTTTGGAAAAATTCGTTGTTCAGCATAGCCTATTATGCTATACAATAGGGCGGCTACATGCTTGCTAATTTGAAAGTTTGTCCAGTCTAGGTAGCTATATCTTGAGTGCAAGCTACAATTTAGGCCATCTTACTCGTGACTTGAGAATGCATATGAAGCAATTAGATGTTGTATCTAAATAGAACTTAAAAGTTCAAGAGTCACAATGAAAATTTATGTATTAAGAAGCATAATATTGACATATAAAAGATATGATGGATATATATATGGGTGTATATATATATGAATGATGGGGTTGTCATAAGCTTAGAAAGAGACGAAAAACTTTCTTAGTTTTCAAATTAACCTTTTGTTTTGAAAGATTAAATTGTCCAATATATGCTAATTAACTTGATGGAGTACAACAACAACAAATCTTTTTGCCACAAGATGGATCATGTGTCGTCATCGCGCTCAATGAGTGCCTAAATTATCAGTCAAATTTAATTTCTTAAATCATTTTTAATAGTTTCATTATTTTTAAGTCTACCCTTACCTCTTTTAATTTGAATTCTTGATTCTATAACTTTTTCTCTCCTAATCGGGACCTCTATATGTCTGCTATGCACAGACCCGAACCATCTCAAACTATTAGTGAAAAAAGAAAAAAAAAAGAAAAAAGTCATTGTATTTGTTGGTGTAGAGAGGGCTATGTTCCGAAACAGATTACCAATAGAGGGGGCTTACACTAGCAAAAACTATAACATACCGGACGTAATTGAGTGATCGACTTTAAATAGAAAGGTTATCAAAATTTGTTAGACATTGATATACAACTTGATAATTTATGAGAATATTATTAATCACGAAGGCAGATGATAACAAGGGAATCAAGAACAAAATAAAACTATTTAATCTTATTTGTAATTAACAGAGTGCATTACAATTTTAAACGAAAAAAGGGAAGTTAATAGGTGATTGGGATTCATCTATGCTTAAAGAGAGAGGGTAGAACACCCCAAAATACTTTTTAAAAAGAGAAGTAGATATGATCCATACGTTGTTTTTTTTTTTTTTGGGGGAGGAGCTCATTGATAGTTAGTGTCCGATATCTGAGCTCTGAAAACCGAATTCAAGTAGAGTAGATCTTTTTGGGAGGCATAACCCATTAATAAACTAATTTGAACTATTTGACTCCAGTTCCAAACTGTTCGATATCTTTACCCGATTGTCCCGAACCTAGCATCAAAGTTATAAAATGCACGATTGGTGGATGCAGAAAATCTTTAATATTTTGTATCTCAGAGCCGTCCTATACCACAACTTAATGAGATGCCCCCTGCCTATAAATACTGCAGAATTTCCTTCTAAATCTTATCACCTTCACAGTACAATACTACAATGTTGTACACAATGTTATCCATTTTTGGCATCCTATTTTTCATTCCTCACTCATTTACTTTCCCACTTCCGGATCCATACACTAAATTTTCCAAACTAAACCTTCCAGTGCCTGGACCCTTTGGTCCTGATTCAGTTGCCCGAGATTCAAATAATCAAGGTCCGTATGTGGGTGTAAGTGATGGTAGAATTCTTAAATACAATGGAACTGATTTCGTGGATTTTGCTTACCTTTCTCCAAACAGGTGATATTAATTTCTTCTCTTCTAATAACTATGACTTAGTTACATACCATATGCCATATGCTTTAGATCGAACGGGAACAAAATATTTGATCGTATGATATTGTTTCGGTTTAATACAAATATAAATCAATCGTCCCACAAAAATAAATAATGGAGATTTGATATGCTTTTTCATATTTTTTGTTTTTGTGTACCAGTTGTATTTCATGGGCAAAGAGACCAATATAATCTAATAATACATTGCAATTTTGTCTTCTCTTAGGTCAAAGCAGCTATGTGATGGAGTGACAGACCTAAGTTTAGGCCCTATATGCGGAAGGCCATTAGGGTTTAGTTTCGATCCATTGACTAATTATCTTTACGTTGTGGGTGCTTAGGGTGGATTCTATAGAGTTGGCCCTAAAGGCGGACAAGCCACGTTACTTGCTACAGGCGCGAATGGCGTACGATTCAACTTTCTTAATGGCTGTGATGTCGATACACTCAAAAGAGTTGTTTACTTCACAGAAATCTGCCAGGCGATTAACTTCACGTACGTCTCCATTCAGCTTATTATTCTTTGGGCTAAATCATCAGTTAGTGCCGGCTTTCAGGGGAGGCTACTAAAACCCTAATTTCAGGCCTAATTTTATTTAGGTTCTCATTTTTTCGAATTTTATTTACTATAATTATTTTATAATAATTATTGAAATAATAATAAAAAAGCTTCTAACATAAACATTTTGACATGAGAAGAATGTTATAATTCTCATAAAATTATTTGCATAGAAATTTTAAAGTATTTTAACCAAAATTTTGTTTATCGAAATCCGACTATTGGAGGGTTCTAAATTAAAATTACGCTTCAGGCCTCAACATGCGTTGAGTTAGCTCTGTCATCAGTTCGTTAATTTTGGAGCATTCTATCATTATTTGAACTAAAGTTTTACGTTCAACCTTTTATTTAATTATGCTATCTTTTGTTACAATAGGGATGCTTCTCTGGGAAAGCAACCTCCTCCAGAAGATTCAACTGGAAGATTATTAGAATATAACATTGTGACCGGAGAAGTGAGAATTATTGACCAACATACGTTCTCCGGGCGGACCGGCAGTTAGTGCAGACAGCACATTTGTTGTGTATGGTTCTATAGCCACTCTACAAGTTTTCAAGTATTACAGCATAGGGCTAAAAGCGGGAACAACCGAAGTTCTGATCAATAGTTTACCAGGCTATCCTATCAAGATCAAGAGAGCCCCAGAATTCGGATTGTTTTGGGGGACAGCAAATATTATTGTTCAACAGCAACCTCTTGTGACTAATGGATATGGATACAAGTTCAATTCAAAGGGTGAGATACTTATTTTTAAGAATTTTACTGGGGAATTCGGCAATGCTCAAATTAATGCTGTGCAAGAGTATTCTGATCTTCTACAAGGAGGAACCTTATATGTTGGCTCACGCTCACGAAATGTTAATTATGTTGGTGTGTATACAAAATGGTGATGATCATTAATTGGCCACCATTTTGACTATAAAATTACATATGTCACCTTTTAGTCTTGTACTACTAAATTCCATGAAGAAGTAATTAATGGCCTTGTAATGGCTTTTATCAATAAATTTGAGCTAGCTTTACATAGACTTACTATTTTTAGTAAGAGAAGCTGGTTTTACATTTATATGCAATGTTGGTTTTTGGTAGAATATAGCTTTTTATTTCTTTGGCCTCTAAATATGAGCCAATCCATATCGATGATAGTTCCTCACAAAGATGCTTTTGTAAATTATGCACTCTTCAAAAAATGCCCTCAAGCGGCCTGCCCTTATAACTTATAGTATCTCGATTAACGAGAACACTACTCATATTACTTTTACTTGCACCTTCTTCAACTCCGCATCCCATGCATAAACCTTAATTGTCATTGCCCCCAAATTTAATGCCCTAACCCTCATGCGTCTCTCTCTTTTCTTTCCTTTTTTTTTGGATAAAAAAATTTGATTTCATTACCAACTAAAAGAGTTTTATCGTACATCATTGTGTTTGTTGACTTCGTAGAACTTGTTTCACTAATTTACAGAATTTTTATCGTACATCAGTTTCGTTTATTGGTACTATTTACTCAGCGAGTACGATAAAAAGTTGAATATTGACGTTTGACAGGGTAGTTGCACAAAAACTTTGAATTATCCATCTTAATATTAGAATCTTATCTTTTTCAAAAAAAAAAAAAGTAATAATAAAATTCACCATAGTGTATTCTACTTAAATGTTGGTAAAATTCTTCATTTATAAAACCCAACTAGTACGAATTAAACCCGGATCCACTCCTAATAAAGACATCATCCTAATCACTAGTCTATTATTTAATTCATTCCAAATCTTAATTTTGATAGAAGAACTGATAAGTTGCGTGGTATTCCCGACTCATAGTATATGCTACCTCAAAAAGTTCTACTTTTGTTTTTTTAAGTCATATCTTAATTTGTTTTGATTACCTTTGTTTTGTTTTGTTTTTTAACACAAACTTATCTCTCACCAAACATTCTTACTTTTTTTTGGACTCTTGCTGTTGAGTTCAAGAGTAGAAATAATTATTTTACACTGCTATCTGGGATCAATAGAGAAAAATTTCTCAAATAAGTTGGTCTCAAAACTTATTATTTTGAGCTTTTAGGTTGAGGTACATTCCTACTTACTAATTGGCTCGATTTTGAAATTCATTAGACCTCATTTCCTGGGCAAGATTTCGTAACAAGTGGTATTAGAGCAAAAAATTGGCTAGACCTAGTGGGCTATCTAGGCTTTGGAAGTTGTATAGCTGGTTAACCCATGAAACTCGTTACTCTTGAAGTTGTCTCCTTAATTTCCGGCTTGGAGAAAAGGTGAGCTTGTAGTGCGGTTAGCCGGTTACAACAGAAAAAAGAATTGCATTTTGATATGGTGAGGTACTCATGACGGGAGAGATTGTTGAAGTCATCTGTAATAGTAATTGTCCCACATTGGTATCTATGAGCAATAAAGAGCACTGATGACAGTAAAATATATACACTTTTACTAGGCATTTTCTACTCATTTTTACTTAGAATTAGATGTCAATTCATTAGAACTAGTTTACTTTTGGGTTGATTTTGTATTTCAGGATAATCTAGGGGCTAATGTGGAAAATCAGCATAAATAAGGGCCAAATTGCACATAAGAGCATCATTCTGGACCGAAATAGGAGCTGCTGGAGGATCGATCAGAGCTTAAGCAAGTGGAGAAATCCTTGCTGAGGAAGGAAGAATGGCTGCAGATGATCACAATTGCGAAGAATCTGCAGCAACACACTCAATTGAGGAACTTAGAGAATGGAATGGCTTCAATTTAGCAATTGATCAATAGACTATTACATGACTTAAATAGCAGAACCTACAACTAGGATAACACCAAATGAGATAATATCAAATACAAGATAATAACTACACAATATCACTAATTCTAAATAATTATCACATGTGATAATTATCATACTGACACGTCCCCTCAAACTGATGGTAGAGAAGGTAGTACTCTCAATTTGCCCAAGAATCAGGTGGACCACGATGCAGCAACAACAGACAATAAGCGAACAAGAGCGGTAAAGTAACAAGGACTGACGGCAGCGCAAGAAAGAGAAGCAGCACGACCGAAGGTGGCGCAAGAATGCAGCACAGGCCGAATGATGAATGATGGGGGCGCAAGAATGCAGCTCGACCCGGATGATGAGTTTTAGGGGAGAGGCAGTGAGGTTGTATGCCTGATTTGAATGCAACAACGTCCTCTAGACGGCCCGAGCAAAAAATAGAAAGAGATACTATGTCCTTGCTACGCAGTGGTCGAATAGAATTTGGTAGGGGGTTCTGGTGTTGTGGTTTTCTGTTTTATTAAGTGCTAAAAAAAGAAAAAGACTCAATTGAAAAATGCAGGAGCTGTAGAACCTATGTGCACAAATTTTAAATTACTAGGACTTATTTGTAAAAAATAAAAGAGATAGGACTATTTGGACAGAAGATAAACAGTAGGGACTGAGTGTGACATTTTATAAAGTAGAAGGGCTATAATTGCAAACTTCAAATTTGAATGATGAGGATGATGGATGATGGCTGGGGGACGGTTGATGTCTTGATGATGAGGTGATGATAGATGTAGTGATGGGAGCAAAGGAATGATAGTGCGTGGGGGGTGCAAAGGAGATTTTTTTGTTTTTGCGTTTCACAAGGAGAACCGTGGACACATGGACACAAAGGGGAAAGAGCAGCGTCGACTGAGAGAAGAGGAAAAGCTGGCGGAAAATAAGAGAAAGGATGAAAGAGAAGGTCGGCAGCAGCAAAGGTGCACACAGCGACAAGGGAGAGAAATAGAGTCGGTGGCGGCGGCAGGGGAAGAATAATAGGGTAATCGGCCAAGAAAAAAAAAGAAAAAGAGAGACCAGCGGCGGTGGCGACGAGGAAAGGAGAGGAGAAAGAGAGCCTTTTTGTTTGTTGTTTCTTTTTTTTTTGGTTGGTGCCGGCGGCGGCAAAACAAGAGGAAAGGAGAACCCGGCAAAGAAAACGGGCGGCCAAGGGAAAGGGTCGGCAGCCGCAAGAGAAGGGAGGGATAACGCGGCCAAAGGAGAAGAAGAAAAAAAAGCAGAGTGTGGTTTTTTTTAAGGTAACCTGGCTATGGAGAAAGGATTTCTCACGGCCAAAAAGAAGAAATCGGCGGCCCGGGAAAGAGAAAAGAAGGCTGGCCGGAGAAAAGATGGAAGAAAAGAATATGTTTTTTTTCTATTTTTTTTGGTTTTGTAACCCGGCTCGATACCAACTTAGAGAATGGAATGGCTTCAATTTAGCAATTGATCAATAGACTATTACATGACTTAAATAGCAGAACCTACAACTAGGATAACACCAAATGAGATAATATCAAATACAAGATAATAACTACACAATATCACTAATTCTAAATAATTATCACATGTGATAATTATCATATTGACAGAGGAGAAGAAGGGCACCTGCTCTGCTGCCAAGTTGCTGCTGTAGTAGCTGTTGCTGCTGTCAATCAAGGAAGAGCCACGAGCTGAAATCTTGGTGCCCAAGGAAAGAAATTGCTTTGCCATCACCACAAGTTGATGCTGCTACAACTAGAAGAAGAGAAAGAATGACAATATGTGAAGAACTACAGCTGTAACTCTGCTACTTACCAACTGATGCTGCTGCTGAGTTGATGGATTGGCTACTGCAGAAGGGTGAGCAATAGTAAAGAAAGTGTCCCTGGAAACAAGGAAGAAAAGGAGAGAAGATTGAGGCTGGAAACACAGTGATGGAAGGAAGCATGCTGCTTGCTGACTGCTGTGAATTGAGCTGTGAGGATTAAAGAATGGAGAAATGGAGATTTGTGGCTAAAAATAGTGAGAATGTGGGGAGAAGGAGACTAATGAGCAGACGGTGGTGGATTGCGGGTGAAAAAGAAAGGAGCTACTGAGAGAAGACGGCAACTTGCCAATTAGGCAAGTTGCTGAATAAATAAATACTTTCAACTGCTGCAACTTGTTTTGTCCTCCAATCTGCTGCAAGGAAGGCCAAAACTCCACCATCCAAGCCTTTCCAAATCCTTATAAATATTCAGCCAATAGCAGTAGGAAAAGGAGACAGATTGGGTAGTTAGAATCAGTTACAAAAACAATATTTAGGTAGTTAGTTAGTTGGTTAGAAACAGGGTAGTAGCAGGAATAAGAGTGCAGAATGTCACTCTATCAAGTGGCGAACGCCACTCGCCAAAGTGAGCAAATAGTAACTGCCTCTGCTACCATCTTTCCGTTCTATCCTCTAACCTTGTGATCTTGAATCATGTCTTATCTTTTGTACTCTGTTGCTCTCATGTTTAACTCAATAAACATGAGTAGTTAACTCAGTTAAGGGTTCAATCCTACTATTTTTATGTGAAGGGAAGTGATAAATTGAGAGGCATTTTTTATATTGAGAGCAATATTTTATCAACTACCGATAATACCTATACTTAAGACATTAAAGAAATGAGTATATTTATTATAACCTCTTAATTTTTTCCTTCTTTCTTATTTAGACACGTTAACTTTATTTCGTAATAAAAATTTTATTTTTATTAAAAAGACAAGTTAACTTCAGTTTTGCCATTAGTAGTTTTTTTTTTTTTTTGATATGCAAAAATGAAAAACCATACAATCTATCCTAAATCCTTATTCTTTAAGCAAAGAAATTTATCTCCATGACCTCTGAATTGATGAGTAGACACAATAAAATTTCAAAATCAGCAGGATTTTAACAATATTAATCTGAACAATTCAACTCTAAAAATCAATTATCATCAATGAATTCTAATTTTAGATCCTAAGTCTTTGACAATAAGTACATGAACATAAAAACAAAAGCAATATTAAAACCTGTTACGTGAGAACTAATAGAAGATTTTGCCTCACAAGTCTCAACACAAAGGATGATGACTGTGAAAATCAGTGCATGTCGCTATGAATCAAAGAACATAAATTTAACTTAGGAGATATATTTTTGAAGAAACTGAAATTTCATTTGTTTGAGCGCCAAAAAATAATTAAGGAAAAATCTCATTTGTTTAAACAATGATTATGCCCAAAAAAAAAAAAAAGTGAGAAGAATAGCGCTTTGGAGGTGAACAGGAATGGCCAAAAAAAAAGGAGGGAGAAATTGGGAAAAAAATGAATGGCCGAGAAAAGGAAGGAGTAGTTAAGTAAAAATGAATGTGATTATTATCTCTAGAAAATCTATAAATAAGGGTAGTATAGGTAGTTGATAAAAATTTTGCTCTCAATATAAAAAAAAAAAAACAGCTCTCAATTTATTAATTTTCTTATGTGAAGGTTTTGATTCAATTTTCTTGATGGGGCATTGTGTTTAGAGAAGTGAGTTAATTAACCTTTTGATTAAACTGACAATTTAATTAAATGCGCATGTATAGTTATGAAGATCATCAACGAGAGTTAGGTGATTGGCATAGGAGGTAATTTAGTCTATGACAAAGGAGAAATTTTATTGTATCAACTTAATTAAATCTGAGAGCAGAAGCATAACTTTAGAACAGTTTAATCTAGTCTATGGCAAAGGAAAAAACATACCCTTTGATTTCAATCCTCAACGAGAGTTAGGTGATTGGCATATGTGATCAAAGAAGGCTTTTGAACTAAATGGCTTAGATTAATGAATCACTCTGACTGAAAAGTAGGTAATTTTAGATAATCTAGGACTCTTTATTCTGTTTGAGAGGAATTATAAATAATATATGTGCCTGATCAAACAATAAATCATATACTACAGGATTACTTGAATCAAAACTGGATCATAAAAGTAGGAAGGTGATTGACACTTCTGCCTCTTCACCTTGTCAAGTGAATGTTCTCATTCTCCCAAGTGATAAATCTGTTGAATTCATTTACTTTCCTTTTCTTGCACTGTAATCAGATTTTGAGTAGTTGACTGCTATCTCTATGGAACGACATTGTTTACCACTAGCTAATAATTTTAAATAGGTTTTATAAATATTCTCTTGGGGTGAAATCAATGACAGATTCCTCATCTGCCAAGCAGCTCATAAGTAAGTTGATCATAAAACCTATTACTTGAGATTTTAGGTTGAGGTAGGTCGCCACTTACTTTTTGAATTCACTACGGAAACTCTCTAAACCAGATTAGCCAGACGGAATTCCTGACACTTGCTTCCTCAATTGAGCCAATATCCACAATTCCAATTGTTTCATTTAAAGACACATAAAATGATAACATGGTCAAATTGCTAGGTTAAAAGAGTCAAAACTGGCAACAACGCGTTTGATATCACGATAATTCAGAGTTATCTCGCAGTTTAAAAAAAAAAATAAATCCACCCTAGTGGATCCCACTTAAATGTAGATAAAACCCCCCTTATAACCGTTGGTGGTAATCGAACCCTGTCTATTTTCAGAAAAGGCAGCAATCTAACCACTAAGATGTTATTCAATTCTCGAAATACCTGTAACTTAACAATCAATTTCTCAGTAATTATTATTACCGGTGGACACCTGAAATTAAACAAAAATCATAGTTGCACTAACTAAAAATTAATAGCTTATATTTCAAAATGGTTATATAGTCTTAAGTTTCATTTTTCATGAATTTTATTAAAAGTGAAATCTCAGTAGTGCATAGAATTTAATTTGTTTGGTCAATTGATTAATTAGTATCATTTGCTCATGGTTTTGAGTTTAATTTATGTAATGAAGAACATAATTAATCATGGCGAGCTTTACATGTCTTTACACGGAGCCCGATTGGCTTAAGTCAATAATCATTAATTTGAATTGTCTATCAGTCATAAAATGATTTTTCAATCAGAGATTAACTTTTAATGTAATTTGTATTATAATGAAAATTTAAATTGGACGATAATTTTGGGACAGTGGCAGTAATATATTCTGTGTTTTAAAATGACTGTGCATATTAAGATTTTACTTTTAACATAATTTGAATTAAAAATAAAAAATTAAACTAAAGTATGTGTCTACTTAAAACAAGATACATTTACTACTTGATGGGGGGCTGTATATATAATCAAATTTACCTGTAAACATACCCTAAGCATACCCTATAGGAGCGTAGAGAAGTGGGGAAATAACGCATATGGAGACAAGGGGAGATTTCTTCTTTTGAAAGTTTTATTTTTTTACAAAATCTGCGTAGGATAATCTGAGAAGTGGGAAAATAACAGAAGTGGAGGCATGGGGAGATTTTTTCTTTTGGAAAGTTTTGTCTTTTTTGACAAAACCTCAAGCATGGGTAATCTATAAAATAGGACCGCTACAAACGGCAAAAAATTAACCATTTGTCCGGTCTAGCTACGAATATCTTCAGTTTAAGTTGCACGTCTGGTCAACTTAATGTGCGTTGAGAATGCATCTGAATTCCTTTAAAATGCGACTCAAGTTTTTTTTTTTTTTTTGCTTTCTTGAAAGATAAAATATATGTTGGGGATTTCGTAGGGAATGAATGTCGAACATCAAGCCTAATATTACAAATCCTAGACATGTATCCCTAGTCATATCCACATATGTGCGTAAACAATAGCGGTTATTAATTAATAAAAAATTAATTTAGAGGTTCTATTGATTCTGGTTTTTTTTCTCTTTCTTTTTTTTTTTTTCTGGTTACAAAGATGCACAAGGTCTAGAATCAAATTAGCATGTTATAAGAGTATATTACTCCGATAATATCACGTTTAAACTATGGTTTTACTTTCAATGGTATCAATACATTGTAGTCCATCCGGAGTTTGTGGTGCTAGTAATATATAGTTTGTTAGTCTAATGCCATTGATTCTGGTGTTTAAGTTTGCCAGCAGTTATTTATTATTATTATTATTATTATTATTTTTACATTTTGGATAGGAAAATTTTTGATGGGAATGAAAAATTTTTAGATCGCCATAATTAACCATATATAAATTCATCAAACTCTGACGATCAAATTCATTATTGTTCGTTTTCTTTCTAAAATCTTTTGTCGTCCTACCGAGAAATAGCCAGTAGATTGTTTCTTTTGGTCAACTAACTTTTCTACCATACGTTAATTAAAAAAAAATTTAAACTGAATATATATACTCTTATATTTGAGTATCCATTTCAAAACCAATTGCTAAAGACTGGGGTTGCGGGTGGCTTTTGAAACAAATAAATCATTGTTACACAAATCAATATTTCTTCATGCGGATGATATGGGGCAACTTCTATCAACTTACGGAGTGAGATTATAAATTTTATTTTAAAAGTATTTTAGTCTTTTTTCACTGTTACGTTGCAATTTGCATCAGGACGACCATTGACCAAACCCAATTCAAAGGTATTTCGGAATACTATGTATAAAATCAAAATAACTTACTAGGTTAATAATAAAGTATTCAAAAAATATTATTTTATAATAAAAATATTAAATAATTTAAAAGTAATACAAAACAAAATTAACTTCAAATTCAATTTTTTCCACTTCCCCCTTTGTGGGTCCCACTTCCTAGTCAATTTTTCCGATTTTTTTATGCTTCAGTTATTATTATTTTTTTTTCATTTAATTTATTGATTAATGGTACCGAAATTTAACTACTAAATTTAAAAAGTTAATAAACCATTTTATTAAATCAGTTTGAATACTTTAGATTATGATCTTATTCGTTTTTAGAAAAACTACATTAATTTGATTGAGTCCCAACAACTCTTATCTCAATTTGAATTTAATGCAGTGAACAAATTTAATATTTCTATATCAATTTGACTCACATATTAATCAATTAAAATTTTCATCTAATGATGTTTCTAATTTAAATTTGATTTAAAAATTTCAGATAATATCTTGAGTTCATAATGAAGAAAAAAAATTATTGTAATGATATAATCATAAATTTATATACAATATAATGCTATAAGAAATCAAAAGATTGAGGAAAAAAAAAGTTATAAAAACAGGAATTAGATCAAAACTCGAACCCTGGTGAGTTTAAAAAATTCTTAAATAATTAAGTATCAATCCTTTACTGCCAATTTAAAATTTGTCAACCAAACATCAAAAACTCGAATTATTTCATCTTCTCATTTCAAAACCCACCAAGCTAGTCTAAATGAGAGATTAATTACGTCAATTCTTGTCTTTAAAAAATTTTCATTAATCTCTCTACAATCAAACCTAGTCCCCAACCGTGTAATGTATGTGAATTTCGTGAAAATGTTAAAGAACTGGTCCTAGTTAGAGTAGTTTATAGTATGTGGAAGGTATTTTAGGATAAAAATATATTGTAGTATGAAAATTTGTAGAAGTAGATTTGATGCATTTAGCTATATAGTTGTGTGTTAGTTTGCTGGTATGACAAATTATTTCATACACTCCTAGTAACAAATTATTCTTTTTCTAATTGACTTTGGAAAAAAAAAAAGAGTTCCGAGAAAATGAAGAATTTTACATCCAGTGCACCTCCAATTATATATGCCACTTGCGAGCTCGATGACATAACCAAAAAATGAAAGGGAAAAAAGAGCACTTGTGAGTTCATTCTGACTTAGTAACTTTAAGTTTGTGATAAATTAATTCTTTTTTAGTAATCTATAGTATTTAATTAAAGCATCAAACAAAAAGGACATATGTTAGCACTACAATGAAAATTTTCCCGCCAAAAATTATTTTCAGTACAAAATCATTTTTGACAAGTGGCACTCTAACTAATCAAAAAAAAAATAGAATAGATAAATACATAAATCCGTTAATTATAGCTACATAAAAATCTCTTAATTATATGTATATACTAATCTCTTAAAATAATAATATTTAATTAATAAAATTAAATGTAAGTAAATCTCCTTAAATCAAGTGAAACACAATAATGTCTTCCCAATCCCCAATTTCAAAGAATCTCTTCCATTCCGCTCCTCTCTCACACACCCGGGCCTTTAAATCAATCTATTAAAATCTGACATCAATTATCAATCCATCTATTTCTACAACAGAGAAAAAATAAGCTGTCATGAAAGAAATTTGATCTTTTAAGGATGAGTTTTTTTTATTCTTCTGTTGTAGATATTAGTTTATGATTTATGTAAACTCGGGCATAAGTTAAAAGTTGTAAATTAAATGTTATAAATCTGCGCCATAAATTTATGTATAATAACTGACTTTCTGTCCTTTCAATCGATTTTTTATTCTTCTATTTTTTTTTATTCTTTTAAGAATGATTCGAATTTTTTATTTAATCGATTTAAAAATACAGACGGCACCCCGGATATTCGCATGGCCACCTTTGCATGTCTTTACACGGAGTTCAATGACTTAAGCAAAATAATTATTGTTGAATATTCTCCTTCATCAAACAACACACATTTATCGTACGTCTACTTGATGGCGGGCAGTATAATCGAATTTACCTGTACACATACCTAACGGTGCATGGAGAACTGGGAACATAACACAAATGGAGACATGAGAAGATATCTTCTTTTGGAAAGTTTTGTCTTTTTTACAAAATCTTAAGCGTGGGATAATCTGAGGAAAATAACACAAGTGGAGACATGGGGAGATTTCTTCTTTTGGAAAGTTGTTTTTTTTTTACAAAATCTCAAGCGTGGTTAGTCTATAAAATAGCACGTCTGCAAATGGCAAATATTTAACCATTTGTCCCGTCTAGCACTCTAGCTACAAATATCTTCAGTTCAAGTTGCAATTCTGGTCAACTTAATGTGTGTTGAGAATGCATCTGAATTCCTTTAAAATGAGATTCAAGTTTTTTTTTCCTTTTTGAAAGATAAAATATATGTTGGGTATTTACTCGGGAAAGAATCTCCAACATCAAGCCTGATGTTAGAAATCCTAGTCATGTATACTTACCCATATCGACATGCGCGTGTGAAAACTATACTGGGGATCAAAATAAATACTATTTTATTTTATTTGTTGACTTTTTTTTTCTACTACTCCTTCCAATCGTATCATCATTTTTAAAAGATTCCGTTCATCCTATTCATAAGGAATGGATCGAAGTTGATACAGATGGATCTTTTAATCCCTATACAGGAATGGATAGTGCAGGCAGTTTTATAAGATATCCACGATTTTCGGTCTTTCATGGGTAAGTCCTGGATACTCACGAATTACCCATAAATCGTTGACCAAATTCTGATGCTCTCTAAATTTCAATTTACCCACACCGTACCACGAAATTACTCACGTCAAAAAAAAGTCATAGGTAATCTGTGGGTGATTTTTTCCCGCCATCAAATTTGCGTGGGTAATTACACACAAACATTTTTGTGGTTAATCCGTGGGTAAAAATTTCCTGCTAACAAGTTTCCTACGTCTTACCCACAACATTTTTTGTGAGTAAAATTATACACGAAAATATTGGTGAGTAAGTCGTGGAAAGTTTTTCGGACAGAGACAGACACAATATTTTTTTTCATGTATGAATCACGGGATCATTCCAAGCAGTAGATGCCAAATCTGACTAATCTATATCTTATGATTACAGCTGGACATGTCAAACTTTGATTTAATGAGAGTCATAATTGAGAGTCATTATGTTTAAATTGTGCGCGTATGCAAGACCTTTTAACATGCCTTAGGACCTTTTTAATAGGGAGGGATTTGATATCCAACAAAAACCTAGATAGCCACGATAGCAAGAAAACACACTCCGCATTTGAGTTCTTTCTGAATGGAATAGCTTGTTAATTAAAACCCACTAGAAAATGAATTGAAAAAGTGATTATGTACTCGTAGATAGCTATTGTAACATCTCACTAATTAGCTGAAAGTTACAAAAATTACTACTCTCTTAGAGCTGTCCTAACATGCGACCAAAACTTGGATCAATGCGATGTCCGTGCCTATAAATGCTGCAGTATTCCTTTTGAGTCTCTTACCATCTTTAATTTGTTCCGAACTGAACAATGTTGATCATGTTTTGTATTCTGTCTTTCATTCCTCGCTCTTTTGCTTTCTCACTTTCCGATCCGTACACAAAATTTTCCAAGCTCAATCTTCCTCTTGGAGTAAAAGCGGATTCAGTGTCCCTTGATCCATTGAATCAAGGTCCTCTCGCAGCTATTAGTGATGGTAGAATTCTCAAATACAATGGCACTAATTTCGTGGATTTTGCTTACCTTTCTCCAAACAGGTGAAATGTTCTTCCAGTAACGATATTAGTTGTTGTGCATTCATTAACCATCGTCCGTAAACCAAAGACCCGTATTTTATTCTACTGTTTTGGATCAATATACCTTTTTGGTGCCAGAGAAATACAAGTGTTTGGCGATTAATTAAATCTTTCTCAGAAAACTTAGAGAAGAGATGATTTTGTTTTTTTATGTGCCAATCGCTTTCACAAGGGAAATGGAATTTATTTTGTTCACAATCTTCACGATGTATAACTTGGGCCTTTAAATAAAGTAGATCGTACCAATTATTTGTACATGGAATTGAGATATAAAACTTAAATTCCAAAATAAAATATAGTGACTTGAGGGTGAGAAAGGTCCGATTTCTCAATTTTTATGTACTAATAGTATGTAATTAGTGAAAAAGGTTGAAGATATTGATCGGGTAATTTCTACCCTCTAGAGGAAAAAGAATCATATATACTTCCCAAGTTTCTCATATTTAAGGTCAACAAAGGGTCATTTATTTTCTCCTACAAGCCCTCTTTCTCCTGATAAATTGATAACTAAAATTACATTACATATTTTAACCAAAACGACTAAACATATTTTTTGTAATTAAAATGCAACGAAATCGATACACAAAAGCAGGCGACATAAAATCTTCCTTGTAGTTGACATTGTGCTAATTAATGAAGTTTACTCATATATTCTAACAGTATTAATATCGATGCCTTTTACCTCCCTTAGGTCCAAGCAATTATGCGATGGTGCACAAGATATTGGTTTGGGAATGATATGTGGAAGGCCATTAGGGTTCACTTTTGATCCAGAAACTGGAAATCTTTATGTTGTTGGTGCTTATGGTGGATTCTACAGAGTCGGACCACAAGGTGGTCAAGCCACACTACTTGCTACTAGTGCATATGGCGTACCATTCAACTTTCTTAATGGCTGTGATTTCGACAAAATCAGAAGAGTTGTATACTTTACAGATACCAGCTTGGTATACAATTACACGTGAGTCTTCATTTAAGTTACTCCTCTATCCAAAAATTATTGTCCAGAAACTGTAAAATAATTTTGGGACGGAGAGAGTATAATTTTTCTTTCTTACAAGATAATTTGTTCCAACTATAATTATGATTCTTTCAACTAACTTAATTACATTCATCCATTAATCGGATGTGTATAATGACAGGGATGCTATTCTAGGGAACCCTCTTCCTCCAGGAGATTCAAGCGGAAGATTATTAGAATATAGCACCATAACAGGACTAGTGAGGGTACTAGTAAACGGTATTCCCCGTCCATCAGGACCCGCAGTTAGCGCAGACAGCTCATTTATAGTGTATGGCTCTTATAGCACTCAACAAATTTACAAGTATTATCTCATTGGGCCAAAATCAGGAACAACCGATGTTCTAATACCTAACCTACTAGGTTCTCCTGCCAAAACGAAGAGAGCCGCGGAATTTGGATATTTTTGGGTGGCAGTAAACCAAGTGGTTCAGACGCAACCTACTCCTGTGTTTCAGCCATATGGTTATAAGTTTAGTTCAAATGGTAATGTAATTGTGATCAAGAATTTCACATTGGAATATGGCAATGGTCGGGTCAATGTTGTGCAAGAATATTTTAATCTTCTTGAAGGAGGAACCTTGTATGTTGGCTCGCGCAGTGCAAATTATGTTGGAAAATATACAAAATGCTGATGATGTATTCATCCTTTCATATAAATAAAAACGGAGGATGCCAGTCTGATATTGTTCGGGTTCACCTAAACAATAGTGATTATGTATACCCCATTTCTTTTGAGATGGAAGTATAAAATGATGGCCTTGTATCAGCAAATTACTACAATGAAGTAATTAATTGCTTGTAATCAATTGTTTTTATTAAGTACATATACATATGGGAGCGACTATATATATATGTATCTATATATACATATATATATATAATCAATTATTTTTATTAAGTATTTATATATATATATATATATGGGAGCGACTATAGTCCAGTCGACTGAACTGTTCAGTTGATTAATACTAACCATTAAATTATAAGAAATAATACAAACTGTTAGATTAAGTATGGTGTACCACATAATTACAAATACTCAAACATACCGAATAAATATACTATCAAACTCATTTCATTTAATTACTACTGTAAGACACTTTTTTTAGGCACACGCGCATGAGCTGAACTGCTTTTTCATCGGCGGCCATGGGCTACAGCTATTCATCAACATGAAAATGAGCCTAGAGATTTTGTAGTCGGCAGTATTTGGTTTGCCCTTCTGTTTTTTATTTGCCTAATTCTAATCGATGATTAAGTAACAATACCAAACATCTAATCGATGTTTAAGTAACACTGCTGCTATTACATATGATTAATCGAGACTTGTATTAACTTCCTTTTTCGGCGAGAGCATCCCAATAGATAACATGGAATTACCCTAAATTGCGAGGTAAAAGATTAATGGGGTTGTTATCATCTACTTCTCACCCTATGGTAATATGCAGTTGATGTGTCAAGTTCTTATTAATTATCTTTTCACTTAATGATTAAGTTAAAAACTAACTCTGGACTGTGGTATATATAATTGTCATCATACCATGGCTTTCATATTTCCCTCAAAAGTCCTCATGCTATCAACATCAGGTCCAGTTCAATTGTTCTTTTTGTTTCAAGGACAAAATAAAATCGTCGCTCTTACCGATGGGTTTATATTATGGTTACCATTGCATTCTTTCGGTTTTTCATTTAGTAGTATAAACTTTCGACCTTCGCATATCTCCTTTTGATGTTACACCCGATTTGGTCTCAACAAAATTTACCGGCAGTTTTGAACCTAAAGCAAGTGTGATATTGGAAGATTTATCCTTGTGAATTTAATCTTAAGAATGTGCAATGATACACTAAAAAGATTCGGGGAGGGTGGCTATAAAATCCAAAAGGAAAGGTTGTCCGCCTTGTTCTTTTGCAAGCTAGGTCAACTAATTTGCGTTGACAAAGGGTCTAGATTCCTTCCAAACTAATTCAAAGTAGGTTTTTTTAAATAATTTCCTTTTTGGGATAAATTTATGGGGGACAAGATATGTATAGTGAAAAAGAATTATGAAAAAGGATAGTGACTATTCCATTTCACATATTTAATTTTTTTCTGGAAACTTATATTTTTACCCTTAATTAATAAGTATAAATATATTTAGTATAGATGGTGTATTTGTCTTTTAATTAGATACTATTTAATTTTAGTATAATTTGTCACGCCCTCTGCTCAATTTATGGAACAGAAACCAAAACTTTACATAATCGTAAATGATTCGTGTCTCGGATAGTGACAACATTATTAATAGAGAGCTCCAAACCAATAACCAAAAACTTTTTTACGAAATATTGCGGCTAGAGCCGTCATACAAACTTGTACCATTGTGAATTGCCTATAAATTGCTGCCAAATTTCCTTTTGAATCCGCCATCGTTTTCGCTACTTGGTTTTACCCTATACAATGTTTTCCATTTTGGGGATTCTATTTTTCATTCCTCATTTGTTTGCTTTGCAAGCTACAGATCCATACACCAAATATTCCCAACTCAATCTTCCCGATGGAGTGAAAGGGGATTCAGTCTCGCTAGATCCATCCAATCAAGGTCCTTATGTGGGAGTCAGCGATGGTAGAATCCTCAAATACAATGGAACAGATTTCGTGGATTTCGCTTATCTTTCCCCAAACAGGTGACATGTCCTCAACCAAAGCAACTAACTAATAGCTAGAATTTGAGTGCAAATTCTAGCTCAGAGTTTTCCAAACATCTAATCCATCTTGCCTAACTATGTTGTGCATTTTGCTCTCCTAGGCCCAAACAATTATGCGATGGTACAACAGATATAAATTTGGGTTCAGTATGCGGAAGGCCATTAGGATTCAGTTTCGATCCTTTAACGGGTTATCTTTATATTGTGGGTGCTTATGGTGGCTTTTACAGAGTTGGTCCAAGGGGTGGATTAGCTACGAAACTTGCTACCGATGTAAATGGCGTGCCATTTCACTTTCTAAATGGTGTTGATTTTGACCCGATAAGAAGATCGGTTTACTTTACAGATGCTAGCTTGATATTCAACTTCACGTATGTCTTCATTCAACATATTGTTTTAGCATACAGATTAATTTGTTCACGGAAAAGAATTATATATTGTTACGTAATCTCTACGTTCCCGAAAAATAATACAACAAAGCAGTTTATTTTTCTGGAGCAGAGGGAGTATGTTTTCTGCTTGTATATTCGACACCTAAACTAATCAGAGCGTTTATCATTTATGCATCATAGGGATGTTCTTATGGGAAACCCTATCAGTTCCGATGATTCGACGGGAAGATTGATAGAATATGACACGAAAACAAAAACTTTGAGGGTACTGCTTGACAAACTTCCTCTTCCTACTGGACCTTCGGTAAGTGGAGATGGTTCATTTGTATTATACGGCTCTGTCGGTACTAAACAGATCTTCAAGTATTCTGTTCCTCTCATAGGGCCATTGCCAGCAAAACCCCAAGCTTTGTTGAATTTAACAGGTTCCCCTCTCAAAATAAAGAGGGCACCAGATTATGGGTCATTTTGGGTGCCTGTGAACGTGTTGCTTCAACTACGGCCTCGTCTGGTTCATCCATTTGGTTATAAATTCAATTCAAATGGAGATGTGATTTTGATAAAGGATTTTACTGCGGAGTATTCTCAAGCTCAAGTGAATGTGGTGCAAGAGTATGACAGTTTCCTTGGACTGGAAGGAAGAACATTGTATGTTGGCTCAACTATCAATTCTTATGTTGGCGTCTATGGAACAAAATGATTAATCATACTTGTTTTCTTGATTTCATTTTGCACCCCTTAAGAGCACTCTTCCATTGCATGCACCAGTGATGAATTAAGGTGTAGTAATGTTTGATTCGCAAAGACCATAACCTTGTACTCTAATAAATTTTCTTTTTATATAAAATTGTGCCACTGATTAAAACTACGTCCATCTCAATTTTACTAGTATTTTTTAGTACAGGATGATATATATATATATATATATATAGTCTTTTCAATACTCAAATTATGTCAGTGATATTGATGGAAAACTAATAGCGTTTCGTTAACAAAGCTTTGCCTTTTTACTTATAGGCTATGTCTTAACTCAAAATACAGAACTCTACTTCTAATGAACTGATAATACAGTGTTTAACCAGAAACAGAAATTGATATTGTTCTGTTACAGTAAGCAGCGCGACATATAGAATTGTAGGACCAAAAATCTAGTACCTGACACTATGCTGCAGGGAAAAGGAAAATTTGATAATTCTTTTTTATATTAGTATAACTCTTTTTATTTGAGAAAATAACCTTTAGCTAAGTACTTGAGCATTGTGGTTTATGCTGATCTAACCTTGAAATAACTATGTTCATTTATGTTGAGCTTTGTTTTTTCTTTTTAAGGACCAAGCAATTATGCGATGGAGTGAGAGACCTAAGTTTGGCTCCTGTATGCGGTGAAAGAATTAATTTACTGTGTATTATCATGTATGTACATATGATATATATATAGAATATTACAAAAACCCTAGGTGTCAATTACGGAAATCCTAACAAATTTGTTGATTCAGCGCATGAATATTAAGAATGCTCAAAATCTTAAGATATCAAAATTTTTGTGTTCGAGACAAACATTAATTTTTTCAACAAAACTTACATCGCATAGGCAGCCGCCTTAAACCAAAAAAAAAAAAAACGAAAAAAGAAGAAGAGAGAGAGAGAGAGAGAGAGAGAGAGAGAGAGAGTTACTTCGATGTATGGACATAATTTATGAATTTGTCAACAGAGTGTTTGCAAATGTGTAAGCTACGAACTTCTCATGCTTTTTAAACAGAAAAAAAAAGCTAGTGGCGGGGCAGAGTTCCACCAGCTCAGTGTTTTGTCGAATTTATTTATTTATTTTTTTTTATACCCGTCCCGGCTCTGTCTTTGTCGGTTTTCTTATTTATATATATATATATATATTTTGTTTTTTTTTTTAATTTTTTTTGAAAATACCAGCTCTGACTAGAAACTCTCACATGTACTAAAGCAATATGAAGAAGTGAAATGGTGGAAATTGTTCCGTTATTTTTTTATCTTCCGCATGGGCAATCCATAGGCCAGCGGCTATGAGTTCCAATTGAAAAGGCTGTCCTCCTGCTAGTTCAATTTGCAAGCTAGGTCACCTAATTTCAATTTGCGTTGAGAAATGATATGTTTTTCATCTTCTTCTTCTTTTTGTTTTAAAATGTAGCATTGTAGAGGGAGGTAATGATATGAAAATTGATGGACAAGTACGAATCCAGAGATAATGACAATGATATGAAAGTTGATGGACAAGTACGAATTTACAACAAGAAAGTCTTTTTCCACTAACTCAAATCAGTTATATATAGCTCATTTGTCGCTCTCGTGTCCCATAACTACATAAGTGATCATTCAAAGTATAACAATTATTTCATCTAGTTATTTTTATTTCTTTCCAAAAAATTATTAAGAATACTCTTACCCTTCTTAAACCATATTAACTGTGATTGTCTCACTTCTCGTCTGCCGTTGCAACTCCTAATTTCTTTCTAATACATTCCTTTCTATCCTATCTAACCTACCATAACCTTAATATTCTCATTTCTATTAATCTTATTTTTAATTCATTTTTTTTTTTGGATTACAAAAATCCTTGCTTAAGCTTAGATATATTTTCACGATAATGGACGCTTAAACTTCGAAACAAGATAAAAATCATAAGTATTATAACCTAGAGCAGTAAAAACCAACTATTCGTTCTTACATGAGGAATATTTTAATGGGATAGAATTAACACGCCCAAAAATGTAATAAAATTGTAACCATCCACAAAACACTTTTTCTCTTCCTTTTTTTTTTTTTTTTGCTGAGACAAGGACCGTACTCAAGAGCATAGTCATATTTATTTATATACATTAAATCTCCAACGTAATGGCTCATCGCATTAACAACGTGAGAAACCGGTAATATCACGATGGCCCAGTATAGTGATTGAAAATGAATTTAGAGTCAAAATAGCAAAAACTTTATCAAAAAACTTACTGCTACAATGTCAAATTCTGCCTGCATATAAATGTTGCCAACTTTCCAAATTTCTATTGATTATAACAGCCTTCTTGCTAATGGTGATAACCCCTTCATACCGTTCAATGTTGTACATAATGATGTTCATGATTGGCATTCTGGTTTTCATTCCTCACTTATGTGGTGTCCTACTTACCGATCCATACACCAAATATTCCCAACTCAATCTTCCTCCTGGTGTGAAAGGGGATTCAGTCTCACTGGATCCACTTAACCAAGGTCCCTATGTAGGCGTTAGTGATGGCAGAATTCTCAAATACAACGGAACCGATTTTGTGGATTTCGCTTACCTTTCTCCAAATAGGTGATATTTACTCTTCTTTCAAAGCAAAGTTACTAATTTAGTACTACCATTTGAGGATATTATTCTCTTTTTTTTCTCCTTTTCAAAAAAGAGAACAATAAAAGAGATATCTTATCACTAGACAGTATCTCGTTATCTAGTACAAACTTGTTCATGTTTCACTAACTTAAAGGTTTTTTTTTCCCCCCAAGATCTAAATTCATTTAGCCAAACTAAACATACTGATTGCTGAGCAATTTTCTTGTCCGCTTAGGTCCAAGCAACTATGTGACGGTACAACAGATATAAGTTTGAGCACAACATGTGGAAGGCCATTAGGGTTCAGTTTTGATCCTTTAACGGGATACCTTTATATTGTGGGTGCGTATGGTGGCTTTTACAGAGTAAGCCCACAAGGTGGACTTGCTACGAAATTTGCAACTGATGTAAATGGTGTCCCGTTTCATTTTCTCAATGGCATTGACTTCGATCCAATCAAAAGAGTTGTTTATTTCACAGATACCAGTTTGGTATTTAGCTTCACGTACGTCTTCATTAAACATATATATTCTTATTGATTTTTCCTCCAACTTAGATTATTATGTACTTTCTCAGTATGAAAATTGTTGTCCCCATTGATAAATTACTGTAGTATTATTTAGAAGAAAAAAAAATCAAGCTAAACAATATTTTGGGGACAAAGGGGTATTTAATAGTTTTGTTTCAGTAACATTTGAACTGATTTTAGTTGTTATCATGTTTGCATCACAGGGATGTTCTTCTAGGAAACCCTCTCAATCCAGAAGATTCAACCGGAAGATTGATCGAATATAATACTATAACGGGAAAACTAAGAGTATTAATAGACCAACTTCCTCTTCCAACAGGCCCGGCAGCAAGTGGAGATGGTACATTTATATTATATGGTTCTACTACTGGGAAGATTTTCAAGTACACTCTTCCTCTCATAGGTTCATTGGCCGGAAAACCCCAAGCTTTGTTGAATTTAACAGGTTATCCTCTCAAAATAAAGAGAGCCGCCGAATTGGGATGTTTTTGGGTTCCAGTAAACGAGTTGGTTCAACTACGACCTCGTTTGGTCCATCCATTTGGTTACAAGTTCAATTCAACTGGCGGCGTAATTTTGATAAAAAATTTCACTGCCGAGTATTTCCAATCTCAAGTAAATGTTGTGCAAGAGTATGGCAGTTTCCTTGGACTTGGAGGGAAAACATTGTACGTTGGCTCAATTATGGATTCTTACGTTGGTGTCTATGGAACACAGTGATTACTGGTACTTGTTCAGATAATTTGTTTTTGTTCCAGCTAAATCAAAATTCGTGCTCCGTTACTCATACACCAACGAAGTAGTAGGGTGCAGTAATGTTCATAACCTTTACTACAATAAAATAATTATGAGATTATTAGGACATTCAATTGTTCTAGTAAAAATTATGTCCATCTTATTTTACACTAGTAATTTTTATTAGAAAGAGCTGGTTTCTACACACTCATTTAATGTCCTCACTCCAATATGGCTTAATTTCTATAATCATAACAAGTTAAAGTAAATGTCTCCTGAACATGTTATTTCTTGGGATGCGATTAACAAGACGACACAGTAATTTCAATTATATATCTGCTTAATATTTTAATAAAATCCTCACAAACAATACGACGCGGTTTAGTTTTTTTTTTTTTCCTAATAAGAAAAAAATTCTTCTTACACAAGCTCACACGGGTCATGTAACGGGTCAATCCCGAGTTTTAACACGACTTTAGTGCATAATACGCTAGGGTTCTTTTCTTTTTAACACAAAAAGTATCCTCCTGTGGATCTTGAGTCTTCTAGTTGCTTCAAATAACTAGACGTTTTTTGAAACATGAGATCTCATATTGAAATATTAAAGAGAATCAAATAACATGCGGTTTGCCATCACTAGTGTTGCCTTTGTCATTCTATGCGAAGTTTAACACTTCTACAGCCATACCACTATACCAAAAGAGACCTTAACCTCCGGACGCATTATAAGAATCCACCCTTGCCAAACTACTAAAACCAGTGCTGTCTAACACCTTTCTATAAAACCACTAGCTACTTTTGTTTCTTGCAGGTACATAATATCTGGTTTATATGAGCCAAGCAGGTCTTTGAGGTCCTTTGCAGGTGGTCCATTTGAACAAAACATAGTTGAAGCCTCCAAAAGTAACTATTGTAACCAAAGCCATTGCCCATTGAGATCTGTTGAATCAACGCTTGAATACTAAGAATGCTCAAAATCTTAAGATATCAAAATTTTATCAATCACAATTGAATTAAATTTTTGTATTCCAGACAAGTCTTAATTTTCAATAATAATTCAACAAATATTACATCGTATAGATGGCCGATCGATGCCTTACAAAAAAAAAAAGAAAAAAAAAGCGAGAGAGAGAGCGAGTCTTCGATGTATGGACATAATTTCTGAATTTATCAACAAAGTGTTGGTAAATGTGTAAGCTACGTACTTCTCATGCTTTTTAAACCAATATATATATATATATATATATATATATATATATATATATAGTGACGGGGGAGAGTTCCACCAGCTCAATGTTTTGTCGAATTTATTTATTTATTCTTTGTACCCGTACGGGCTCTAACTTTGTCGGTTTTCATATATATATATATATATATATATATATATATTTATGTTTTGTTTTTTTTTTTATTTCTTTTGAAAATACCAGCTCTGACTAGAAACTCTCGCATGTGCTAAAACAATATGAAGAAGTGAGATGGTGGAAATTGTTCCGTTATTTTTTTATCTTCCGCATGGGCAATCCATAGGCCAGCAGCTGTGAGTTCCAATCGAAAAGGCTGTCCTCCTGCTAGTTCAATTTGCAAGCTAGGTCACCTAATTTCAATTTGCGTTGAGAAATGATATGTTTTTCTTCTTCTTTTTTGTTTTAAAATGTAGCATTGTAGAGAGCGATAATGATATGAAAATTGATGGACAAGTAGGAATCCAGAGATAATGATAATGATATGAAAGTTGATGGACAAGTACAAATTTACAACAGGAAAGTCTCTTTCCACTAACCCAAATCAGTTATATATAGATCATTTGTCACTCCCGTGTCCCATAACTACATAAGTCATCATTAAAAGTATAACAATTATTTCATCGAGTTATTTTTATTTCTTTCTAAAAATTATTAAGAATACTATTACCCTTCTTAAACCATATTAAGTGTGATTGTCTCATTCTCGTCTGTTGTTGCAACTCCTAAATTCTTTCTAATACATTCCTTTCGATCCTATCTAATCTACCATAACCTTAGCATTCTCATTTCTATTAATCTTATTTTTAAATCTTTTTTTTTTTGGATTACAAAAATCCTTGCTTAAGCTTAGATATATTTTCACGATAATGGACGCTCAAACTTCGAAACAAGATAAAAATTATATGTATTATACGCCCAAATGAGGAATGTTTTAATGGGATAGAATTAATACGCCCAAATATGTCTGAAAATTGCAACCATCCACAAAACACTTTTTTCCTTCTTTTTTATTTTTATTTTTAGCGGAGACAAGGACCGTACTCAAGAGCATAGTCATATTTATTTATATACATTAAATCTCCAACGTAATGGCTCATCGGATTCACAACGAGAGAAACCGGTAATATCGCGAATTCGCGATGGCCGACGATAGTGATAGAAAATGAATTTAGAGTCAAAATAGCAAAAGGTTTATCAAAAAAATTACTGCTACAATGTCAAATTCTGCCTGTATATAAATGTTGCCAACTTTCCAAATTTCTATCGAGTACAACAGCCTTCTTGTTAATAGTGATAACCCCTTCATACCGTACAATGTTGTACATAATGATGTTCATGATTGGCATTCTGGTTTTCATTCCTCTCTTATCTGCTATCCCACTTACCGACCCATACACCAAATATTCCCAACTCAATCTTCCTCCTGGTGTGAAAGGGGATTCAGTCTCACTGGATCCACTTAACCAAGGTCCCTATGTAGGCGTTAGTGATGGCAGAATTCTCAAATACAATGGAATGGATTTTGTGGATTACGCTTATCTTTCTCCAAACAGGTCTTATTCACTCTTCTTTCAAAGCAAAGTAACTAGTTAAAGTACTATCATTTGAGGACAAAATTATTCTCTCTTTTTTTTCTTCTTTTCTAAAAAGGGCTCAATAAAGGAGACATCTTATCACTATACCATATCTCGTTATCTAGTACAAACTTTTTCATGTTTCACAAACTAAAAGGTTTTTTTTTTTTCCCCAAGATCTACATTCATCTAACCAAACTATACATATTGATCGTTGAGCAATTTTTTTTTTTTTTTCCCGCTTAGGTCCAAGCAACTATGTGATGGTACAACAGATATCAGTTTGAGCACAACATGTGGAAGGCCATTAGGGTTCAGTTTTGATCCTTTAACGGGATACCTTTATATTGTGGGTGCGTATGGTGGCTTTTACAGAGTAAGCCCTCAAGGTGGACTTGCTACGAAACTTGCTACTGATGTAAATGGTGTCGCATTTCACTTTCTCGAAGGCATTGACTTTGATCCAATCAGAAGAGTTGTTTATTTCACTGATACCAGCTTGGTGTACAGCTTTTCGTACGTTTTCATTTAATATAATTTTCTGGCTAACAGATTGATTAATTTGTTCTTAAAAGTAGATTATTATACATGTAGGTAGTACTGCCTCATGTTCTTTTTATAAGATATTCTGATTTGTTATAAGTTTCACCTAGTATGTTTTTTCAATTGAAAAAAAAAACCATATTTTCAAATTCATTTAGTTCTCATAATTATTAGGAAATATTTGTAAACTTTTTTTTCCCAATTGGAAAAATGTAATATGTGAAAACTGATTTTATAATAAAGACCCGATGGATTATTAAGTATGTTCCTGTGTTCGAGTGACTGATCTCAGTTTTTATCATGTATGCATCATATTTTCATAGGGATGTTCTTCTAGGAAACCCTCCCAATCTAGAAGATTCAACAGGAAGACTGATTGAATATAATACTGTAACGGGAAAACTGAGAGTATTAGTAAACGAACTTCCTCTTCCATCAGGCCCCGCAGCAAGTGGAGATGGTACATTTGTGTTGTATGGTTCTGTCAGTACTTCAAAGATTTTCAAGTACACTCTTCCAACACTAATAGGGCCATTGGCGAGGAAACCCCAAGTTCTGTTGAATTTAATAGGTTATCCTCTGAAGATAAAGAGAGCCGCCGAATTGGGGTCTTTTTGGGTGCCAGTAAACGTGTTCCTTCAGCTACGACCTCCTCTGGTTCATTCATTTGGTTATAAGTTCAATTCAAATGGCGAAGTGATTTTGATAAAGGATTTTGCTGCGGAGTATTCCGATCAAGTGAATGTTGTGCAAGAGTATGATAGTTTCCTTGGACTTGGTGGAAAAACATTGTTCATTGGCTCGATTATCTACTCTTACGTTGGCATCTATGGAACGAAGTGATTATTCATACTTGTCCTGTTCATTTCAATTTGTACCGTAAACCAAAATCCTAGCTCCGTTACTGCATGCTTGCACCAATGATATATTAAGGTGCAGTAATGTTTGGTACTCAATGAGCATAACATTGTGCTACAATAAACAAGTTATTACATTAGGGCTGATTGTCTCCTACTTGTTAAAATTTTGTCCATCTCATTTTTACTAAGAGGAGCTGGTTTGTACATGCAATTAATTTCTGAAACACGATATCAAATAATTCAAATATTTCCCATGTTTGAAAATTAGTGTCCAATTTGAATTTTTTATTTTTCGTTCAATTTGTACTAAAAATAAAAATCGAGCTTGATGATATAATTTCAGGAACGAGGAATTCAAAAAAAACACATTTGATCAGCAGGAAATAAACCGCACAACCGTCTGGGGATTTCGTTTGCCATTTAGTAATTTGTCAGATCCCTCGAAGAGCTTCCACTTCTTGATAACGGATCAGCTAATGCGTTGGGTTCTCCAAATGTATATGTTGCACTATGATCTCAAAGATAGCCATTAAAGCCCACATATTTCTGCATCTAGACTTCTAGCAAATCCGATGTCCTTTGTTCCAGCAAGGATATCATGCATTCCTCCGAATTAATCACGTATTTTTATTCTTTTACCAGCCCTAACTATTACTGCTTCTATTTTATTTTTCCTTTTCTAAGTTCTCTGCTCATATCTCTACATGTTACTATACATACATATATATATAGAGAGAGAGAGAGCGAGAGAGAGAGAGAGACACCATTTAGTGTCTATAAGTCAACAGCGACTAGACCGAACGCAAGCAGCATACACGAACTAGTGAGTCATTTGAAAAAATATTTGTTGAGAAATTAATCTTCAGCATGGCCATATTAAAACACTAGGGCGGCCTAACAAATGCCAGTGAAAAAGGTTGCCACCTAATTCAATTTGCAAGCTACGTCAATTAATTTGCGTTGAGCTAGAAATTTTCTTTTTCTTTGGATTGAGTGAGGGTATTGTCACGAATTCTGACCGGGGATAACATGCCCAAAGAGTTTCCAATATCGAACCTTATAAGTAACTAGAAACCGAACTCAACGTAAAGTTTTAAGGTAATAAATTTTTGAACAAACTTACTCATTAACCATTTTTTATTTTTCTCACAAACCGATGTGGCACAATTAACCTACTCATAACTTGAACATGGACGGCCTATGTATTTAGATGTGCAGGATCATGTATGCCAAAAGCTAACCCTTCGCTAGTAACAAACTTTACATGGCCTTAATGTAGCAACGGCCAAGATTGTGACAACAATTCATGAAGAGCTTAAAAAAGCAAAAAAATTTTAAGGGATATTACTGACAGAGCCGTCCTACGAACTTGTACATATTCTGCTTCGATTGATTTAATCAAGGTCCTTATGCACGTGTCAATGATGAAAAAATTCTCAAATGCCGATAGACTTTTCTCCAAACTGGTGATATTATTTCTTCTTAGAATTAAAATACCTTTTTAATTGTTACTTACCAATTGTATTTCATGGGATAAAAATATAATTATTATGGTTGATATCTTACAGAAACTTAAAAATTAAAATAGACAAATTTGAGCTTTGAAAATCAAATCACATCGCATCGCAATGAATCCCACAAAACAATGAGACCTAAAGGAGTAATATTATTTCATTTGCAAAGCGATATATATCCTTCTGAAGAAGATACGGCTACAATTGGCAAATATTTTACAATTTGTCCACCCTAGCTACATATATACATATCTTCGGTCCAAGTTGCAAGTTAGGTCAAAATCAATGTGCATACAGAATGTATCTGAATACCACTAAAATGCGAGTCAACTTGTTAAGTGTATGTAGTTTGTCTATAGTGTAGATGGAGGCCAACACTAGAACTTGATGCATATCCATAATTATATCCGCATTACCGCATAAGGTATAGGTGATCAAAAGAAATACTACAACTGTTGTCGGATCTTATTAATTAGCTTTTAATTGGTTAATATTTTTCTAATAAATTGTACAATATGCATGGATAAGGCTTATAGAAAAGCTATTACATCCACTCTTTGAAAAATATCTTTATAGTAACCCTAAAATATTATCACTTATTGGTGGGAATCAATCCGAATCTCCTAGATTTAGTTCTAGAGCTCTGACACTTACAACTATCCGTTTGACATTGGTTGATTACAGAGCATGTGACTATGATAGATGCATTAATGATTTTGTTTATTTATTTAGTTTTGGGAACTAATTGATAAACTAAGTTGAACTTATTGGTCTGCTTTAGTTGCCATCGATATCTTAGCCAAACCTATATATATGAACGATAGCAAGAAAGTCCGATGTCCTACTTGTACATAGAATAGCTAGGAATAGTTGTGAAAAACGTTTACAAAAATTAAATGATAGAGTTGTGACGTTCAAAGTGATACAAATTAATGTAAAGCTTATATATGGTAGCTAAAATATTCTTGCTCCATTGTGAGTCCCTGCGTATAAATGCTGCAGAATTTCTTTCGAATTTTACCATCTCAATTGGTTCTAACGAGCCAAGTACAATGTTGTACACAATGTCAACGCTTTTGGCATGTTATTTTTCATTCCTCACTTATTTGCTTTCCAATGTCCGGATCCGTACTCAAAATTTTCCAAGCTCTATCTTGGAGATTCGGGAGCTAATGGCCCGGATTCAATTTCCCGAGATCCAAATAATCAAGGTCCCTACGTGGTTGTTATGATGGCAGAATTATAAAATACAATGGTTATGTTACAACGAACTGGTGAAATGTTCTTCTTCTAATACTCATACATATATATTATTTATTTTCTCTGTTCCAAAATGATTGTCCAGTTTGGATTTTAATTTTGATATTTCTTTTACTAAAAGTAAAATTTAAAACTAGACAATCATTTCGAGACAAATATATACTACTATAAATATTTGGTTTTAATGAATTTTTATTATAAGTATCGTAGTATGTAGCAGGGTTACATACAGAAGTGTAGGACAAGCAAAACTAGTTATAGCTGTATACTAAGGTTTACGGAAAAAAGAAAATCTAATAATTCCCTTTCACAAAAAAAAAAAAACAAAATACAACCAATTTTTTAAAATGACATTCAGGTATACTCGTGTGTAGATCTAACCTGAAAATAACTTTCTTCATTAGGTGATGTGTTTTTCTATTTTTTTTTTTTAGGACCAAGCGATTATGTGATGGAGTGACAAAACTAAGTCTTGGTTCTGTATGGGGAAGGCCATTAGGGTTTACTTTTGATCGTTACACGTACTGGAGAGCTATACGTTGTCGATGCTTGTGGTGGGTTCTGGTGAAGTCTTGAATTGTATCGCCGGTTTAACGGTGGAACGCCGGCTAGGTTTTATGTAAAACAGAGCCTCAGGGTTCTCCCGAGGATAGCCGCTCCGATTCTTAAGTCATAAATAGGGTTATAAGAGAACGTGTGTATGAGAACTGGTGCCAGCCGGCGTTTCATCTCTTCACCTTTCCAGCTGGAAAGGTAAAGAGTTCCCTCAGGAGGAGAATTGGCCCTCTCGGTTCGTAACGGGACTCTAGCTTCTAGATCTAGGGGCAAGTCATATCTCGTTTTTACAGCTTTTATTTTCTCGTCAGAATCTATGATGGGAGCAAAATCATCAATGGTTTTCAGATCTGGATTTCTATCCATAATTCTCTACATGCAGCAACGAATCTTTCCAGCATGATGCTTCAAATCAGTTGGATACACCTCTTGACAGGTTACCCCTTGATACAAATATTTCTTCACCCATAGAAACCACAGCCACCACTCTTCCATTAGACATTATTGCTACTGATCCAGTTAATAATACTTTTGTTTCCCTTAGGAAAAGCATTAGAGCTAGACAAGCTCCAAAATGGATGAATGATTATGTTCCTGAGAAAGCATGGCTTTTTTATTCTCATACTACTAAACCCGATACAATTCATGAATACACCCAAGACACACCTCACAGTTTCCCTTTTTATTCCATCCGTAATTGCACAGTAGCTCATGTATCTTTCTTAACCAAAGTAGACACTGTCATAGAACCAACATGTTACTTGGAAGCAAATCAACACTTAGGTTGGAAAGATGCTATGGATGCTGAGATCAAGGCATTGGAAGACAACAAAACTTGGGAAATTACAGACCTACCACCTGGAAAGAAGGCCATAGGATGTAAATGGGTTTACAACATCAAGTATTGTTCAGATGAGAATGTGGAAAGACTGAAAGCAAGATTAGTAGAAAAAGGTCTGTAATCAAATAAGGGAGAGGACTACTATGACAGTTTCTCAGCAGTTGCAAGAGTAGTCAAAGTGAGGTTGATGTTGGCAATTCCAGCTCGCTCAGGATGGTTTCTACATCAATTAGTCATCGACAATGTTTTTTTCGTGGAGGAAAAGTTTACATGCTGCCTCCTGAACGGTACAAAAAGATAGCACCAAGACAAGTTTACAGATTAAGAAGATCATTATACAGTCTGAAACAGGCTTCAAGACAACGGAATGTAAAATTTTGTTTCAGGATTCAAAAGCTTGGTTTTCAGCAATCACAGCATGATCCTTGTTAGTTCACCAAGGGTTCTGGAGGATCTTTCATGGCCTTACTTGTATATGTTGATGATGTTTTGATAACAGGGCCTGATGAACAGTCAATTATAGCAATCAAGAAAGCTTTGGACAGTGCTTTCACAATCAAGGATCTTGGAAATGCTAAATATTTCCTTGGGATTGAACTTACCAGGTCAAGCACAGGTCTTTATATCAACCAGAGAAAGTACATTCTGGATATTCTCAGTTCAGTTGGGCTCCTGGGGTGTAAACCTACAACTACTCCACTTCCAAAGGGACATCAGTTCAATGATAAGCTAGGAGATCTCATAGAAGAAGCTTCAAGATACAAGAAGATAGTTGGTCAGTTACTTTATCTCAGCTTTACGAGACTAGATATCCAATTTGCAGTTCAACAACTGAGTAGATATATACAGAAACCATGTGAAGATCACTGGAATGCCATGATCCATGTGCTTAAATACTTTAAAGGAACACCATAACATGGACTATTTTATGCAGCACAAGATTCACCTCAAATTGCTTCATACAGAGATGCAGCTTGGAACTCAGATCCAGTTGATAGGAAATCAGTCATAGGTTTTGTGGTTTCCTTGGAACATCTTTGATTTCTTGGAAAATGAAACACCAAGGTACAGTATCATGCTCTTCAGTAGAAGCTGAATATAGAAGCATGAGTTTTACAGCAAGAGAATTATTATGGTTATCATATTTGCTGCATGATTTTCACATCTCAGTCACCTTGCCAACACCACTTTGGTGTGATAACCAAGCTGCAACCTATATCACCGAAAATCCAGTGTTTCATGAAAGAACAAAACACTTAGAGGTGGATTGTCATTTTGTGAGACACCAGTTTTAGCCAGGTTTTTTGGTTCCCCTTCATGATAGTTCTTAGGAGCAGATAGCAGACATTGATGGAGTGTCAAATCCACACAAATAAAATAACCTACTTCAAACTACTATAATATAAGGAAGTAAGGTCGTCTCATCAGTACTTAAATCATAGGAAAAAACAATAAATTAAGAACAAACCTCGTAATAAAATAATTGGATAAATTCCTTCAGTCAGAAAGAAATGATTAGCCACTCATGGATGCAACCATGAGGGCTTTATTCTCCATGAAAAATAAAGAAAGTTGGAAAAAACGAAAGGGTTAGAAGAGCTTGCTTGGCCTCCACACGACAGCCCTCTAAAATAAAACTAAAAGTATATTTATATGGGAAATTTAGGTCAGCCGCTGGAAAAGAAGAATTAGTCCACGATTTGTATCTTTGGTCTCTCGAGTTTGCAGTATTTTTACTTTTGCCCCAAAACTTCTTCAATTTTGCATTGAAGTCCCTAGTCGTGCAAAATCATGCAAAACAGCTCAAATATCTTATTTTCAGCTCCTAACAAGAAATAATAACAAAACCAATGAATTAAATCCATCCGAATCCATAAACTAATAAAATATCAACAATTAAAACACAATTTATGGACTCTATCAAATTCCCCACACTTGAAATATGCTTGTCCTCAAGCATTAAAGAACACATAAATTCTAAACTTTCTCTTATTTAAGATGCGCCTTAGAAACTCTAGCACTCAAAAGAAATCATGATAACAATGAAACAAAAATTCACAACCAAGTCAAATACATTATATACTTTTACCCTTTAGCCCTTTGTGTGTGAGTGTAAACCACTCCCTAGGGACGTCACTGTCACATATATCATAAAATACAAAAATTCAAATGCAAATATGCCACTGAAGAGTGAACTTAGGATCCCTAATTTAGACCGTACTTCAAAGCAATATTACTCCTACACATATTATGAAACCGAAGGCTTACAATCACTCCTCACAATATAAAATTCAATGCACTTCCCTCGTACCCATTCTTCAGTGTCCATATGGCTTTTCTTCAGGATGTTTCCCACTCAGGCCCCTACCTAGAGCATTTTTCTACTTGATTTATGTAGTGATTTACATAGTGGCTTAGCAACTTAGGGCAGTCTACTTACTCATATTTTCTCACCGACGCGCCTGAGGACACTCTGCTAGTTGTTTGCCAAACTTCTCACCTATCAATGGGCTAGCATCAACATTGAATGCTCTTCCTTTTCTCTTTAAAGTGTACCTAACCTGAGAAAAGCATCAACCAATAAACCCTCCCCCACACTTACTTAGTACAAAGTACTTTAAGCAAGAAGGTAAAAAGGCTATTTTCAAACCATCACTCCCCCGTTATTCGAGTTTGAAGTGATGATAGGGTTAATGCCTATTTTTGAGTTTCATAATATAGCAAGTTCCCACATGCAAATGGTACAAATACTGAATGAATCAAATCAAACTTTGGCATATCGCATGAATTTAGGCAATTACACATACATGTTAAGTTTATCCCAGAGTTATGGCTAAAGTACGCGAGTAAAGTATTCAGGGTATAACACATAATGCACAGACTCAAAAGAAATTTTTGTCCCAATGTAATTAGATTTCTTAGAGTCTCAAGTTAAATTCATCATTGGCTATTTTTGGTATTTTTCATTTTTCTGGTTTTTTTTTGGTTTTATTTTTCAATTTTTTTTAAACAAAACACGCAAAAACACACAAAAGAAAACAAGAAAACACACAAAAGAAAACAGAAACCCCTCCCCCACACTTAATTTGTACATTGTCCTCAATGTAGCTTATTGTACTCACACAAAAAAAGTAAACCAATGAGCTCAACACGACTTCATAGTGTGGGATACAACAATACATTTAAATTCAATTCACTCAAATTCAATCCCCACGAAAGAACTACTAAAGGCACAAATCAAACTCAACTCATAGCAGCATAGAAGAAAAAGTATTCAAACAAGTTGAGACTTATAAACATTGATACTCTCAACACCAATTAAAAAACACACAAACTCCAAAGAAGACCATCATCAAACCTGCAGCAAAAAGAATTAAATCGGAACTGCTGTAAAAAGATGGAGTTAGAATCTTCCTTGGAGAATGTTTTTCGCAATTGAAAGTGCTGAAATAGAAATGGATAGTGTGAAAAACTTGTTGATAATTCATCTCCAAGGCTTGACAGATAATGGCTAAACCGAGGGTGAAGCATCCAGGATGATGATGATGATGACTAATAGAGACAGCGGCAGCGGTGGACTTCATGCTAACATAAAGGTGAAAATGGAGGAAGTGTCTATTTATAACAAAATCTTCTGATCCGGATTGCTAACGCTGCTCTGTTCTTTTCCTTTCCATCGCGATCTTCTGATCGCTTACGTTGCTCCCGCTGATTGCTTCTGCCGGTCACCGACGATGAGTTCGGAGCGGCAGTGCGAACAATGATGATGATGGTGATGGTTGATGGTGGATGGAGTAGAATTGAACGATGATGACGACGGTGGTAAACGGACAGAATTGCCGGGCCAAGGAAGATGAAGGAGTGTACCGGACTTTATGGTATAGCCGTTGGAATTAATCGGGACAAAGAGAGCGGCGCCCTTGCTGTGGTGCAGTGGTGGAGAAACCTGGCTGCGGGCAACAATGGGAATCGGCGATGGATGTGAAGCAGATGGCTGTCAATGCTAATCCGCCGCTGGTAATGTGGAATTGTAGGTTCCTGAAAAAGGGAAAAAAACGACAGTATTTTTTTTAAAAAAAAAAATGGCTGTGTTTGTGTTATACGTGATCACGTCTAGTAAGGATGGAGATTCACTGGTCATTGTCAAAAATTAAATCAAAATTTCATAATCCTTTCTTCTCTTAGGCATGATCACGCCTAAGAGAAAATTACTCCAATAAAAATGCAGCAAACCAAACATTATCTTACCCATGATCACGCTTAACAAAATCTTTTCTTTTTTACTAAAATAAAACACTAAACATGCATGAAAAACTAAATTTCAACTGACAAAACTAATTTAACAAATCAAAACACAATCAAGTAAACTTGGGTTGCCTCCCAATAAGCGCCTTTCTTTATTGTCTTTGGCTAGACAAATTTTGTGTGTCTCAAGGTGGAAATTTTGAACTTCCACCTTACAACGGTAGATAAAATTTTGAGCAACATCCAAGGAAATCGAAGTTAGATGGACCAAATTCATATTTAGATTGATTCAACAAAATGAGGTGGAAAGTAGTATCCTCTAACTGATTCTTTAAACACTCCACATCTATCTAGACTCACGAAACTTGCATCTACAATTAGCCTTATTTCAAGAGGTCGAGATAGATCCATATGCACACTCAAGAGATTTAGGTAATGGCATTAAAACAACTTTTGGAGGCTTCCAATCCTTAAATGCATCATTGAAAGTGCATGAAGTAGTAACCATACCTGGATTCTTGCATTTGGAAGAAAATTTTGATTGTGGCATAATAGATACATTTTTCCCAATTAAAACTACCTCGACACCATGGAATTGGAATTCTTTCTTTTAGTACAAAACTTCTTAAGAAGCTCACCATGATAAGGCAGCTCGTCAAAATTTTTCACCAAATGTACATTTACCTCATCCTTGGAAAAATTCTCCACCACATTCTGTTTGGGCTCCACTATCTTTGGCTCTACTGACGTATCTAAAAAAGAAGTATCAGCTGTATTAGTTTGACTAAATTAAATAGAAAGATCAATTACCTAATTTCGTCCAATGCCTCTGCCTCATTTTTCTCTACTCTCATATGTTTCAAATCTTTTGCGTTTTGAGTAGCTGCAGTCTCGACACCATAAACCTGTTCTATGAATGGATATTTCATTTTTTCTAATTCGGCCCTTGAGAATCTGCTAGAAAACGGAGGAAGTACCACATAATATGGCTCTTCTCTAGCAATTTCTTTCTCTACCTTCGTCTCAGATACATCATTTTTGGGACTTACTTCCTTCATGGCACACACACTTTCAACAAGATTAACTACCGATGGAGATGGTAATTCCACAGGCTTTGAGACTTCGAACTTCCTAATAGCATTAGCTAGCTGGCTAATTCGGCTCCCCAAATCTTGTATGCTTGCTCTTGTTTCCTGTTCAAATTCAAGAGTATTAGTTGCCAAAGTGTTAACAATCTCATCTAAAGACAAACCTGAGTTTTGAGACTGTAGAGGTTCCGGAACATGATACACTTTTGGCTGAGATGGCTAATACTCATAGTTGAAATTCCGATAATCCTGCCATCCTGGATCATATGAATATGAACGAGGTTCGTATCTTTCTTGTGGCGGTCTCCAAGATTCTCTTATGGTATTCTAACCCTCCCACTGGTAGTAATTCGCATATAAAAACAAGACAAAAATATTTGAAAGAAATAACTACAATAGCAAGAAAATAAACTAAATAAAATAAAAATAAATCCAAACTAATAAAAGAAAGTAATCTGAATTCGATATTAGCTGCCTTCCCCAGCAACGACGCCAAATTTGACAAGCCGTCATCACAACTAGTCAAATAAATTCAACCAATTAACACTAGTATAGCGTAAAATAGGGTCGTACCCATAGAGAATGAATACTAATTTCCAGGTATAAATTACTCCTATTATTATCTAGATAAATGATGATCTCAGATTTATAAAATTTAAAACTAAAATAAATAAATAAAATAAAGCAAATAATATTAATTCAAATAATCAGATGAAGAAAACCTAGGACATTGGGTTCATCTACCGAATATTTGGTTTAGTTCAATTCACAAATTTTTGACTTTTAACTTCCATTAATCTCACAACAACTCACCTAATTAAGAACCATACACTCTCGTGTTAAAATTCTCTTACTTAGATTAACCCTATGACTACTCTCGTGACTATAGGGATTAAACAAAAGCACATTAAGACCATTAAGAATCAAATATTGCAAAGGTTATAATCTTAGTCTTGCAGCTTACAACCTAAGTCTATTATTCCTATGAACTAATACTAATCTGCCACTCTCGTTACTTCGATTAGTATCTTCAGACATGTAAATAGTGGCCAATTACTTACACGAATTAAAACAAGAATAACAGATATTAATTAATGGAAAAGTCAAATAATAATGAAACAAATAAACTAAATAAATCCGGTAGCTACATCAAAGCCCTAGGTTAAAAGAATTTAGCCACTAAACTGAGATGAGCTGTACAAGGAGTTCCTGATCAATTTCTTCCCACCAGATAAGGCAGCGAAACTGAGAAATCAAATTACTGGGTTTATTCAAGAAGATGATGAGACATTTCATGCTGCATGGACAATATTCAAGGAATTGCAAAGAAGATATCCTCACCATGGTATTGAGAAATGTACTCTAGTTTAGACTTTCTATCAAGGATTGACAGACTTTGCAAGAAATAATGTGGATGATGCAGCTGGAGGTTCATTAATGGATAAGTCAATTGATGAAACCTATGAATTGTTTCAAATTATGGCAAGGAATAGGAATCAATGGTAGAACTCGAGAAGTGTTTCCAAGAAGCCTGCTGAAATGTATGAAGTCAATGAACTAAGTGCCATGAACGCAAAGATAGATGCACTGACTAAGGCGATGGGTAATCTTGTAAATGCTAATGCAGTCTTCCATGCCACTATCTGTGAGTTCTGTGGAGGTCCTCATGTGAGCTCTGAATGTATGCAACTGGCAAGTGCACAATATGTCTCTAACTTCAGTAAGCCTCAATAGCAGAACAATCCTTACTCCAACACATACAATCCTGGTTGGCGAAATCATCCAAACTTTTTTTGGAATAATCAAGGGACTCAAAACTTTAATGCAAGACCTCAAAACCCTCCTGGTTTCCAAGTAAAGTCATACCAATCTGCACCTAAGTCAGCAACGGAGTCATGTTTGGAGAGAATTGAGAAATTGTTGAGTGATAATAATGACCGATCTAACAGAATAGAATCAAGGTTAGATCAATTGACTACTACTCATAGGACCTTGGAGATGCAAGTGAGTCAAATGGCCTCTGCCATGAATACTCGTGGGCAAGGTCAATTGACAAACAAGTCTGAAATCAACCCTCGTGAAAATTGCAGTGCTATCATGTTGAGAAGTTGGAAGCAGTTGGGTGACAAGGAGGAAGCAAAGACCACTGAAGTGAATGTGGCCACTGATTAGAAGAAAGAAGAGAGGAAAGAGAGCGATGAAGAGGAAGTGGAGAAAGTGAAACAAGAGGAAGAAAAGATATATGTGCCACCACCGCTTAAACCTTATGTTCCACCAGTGCCTTTTCCACAAAGACTCCATATGACTAAGCAAGATAAGCTATTTGAGAAATTTCTGAAAATTTTTAGGCAATTGCATATTAACATTCCTTTTGCAGATGCTTTAGCTCAGATTCCTGCTTATAGGAAGTTCTTGAAGGAGATCATCTCCAACCGAAGGAAACTGGAAGACTTTGAGACAATTGCATTATCTGAGGAGTGTAGTGCTGTTATTCAGAGAAAGTTGCCTCCAAAATTTAGTGATCCAGGGAGTTTCTCTATTCCTATCTCTATGGTTGATGTTTGTTTTGATAAAGCTTTATGTGATTTAGGTGCTAGTGTTTCATTGATGCCTTTATCTGTTTGTAGAAAGCTTGGGTTGAAACATTTGAAACAAACTAACATCACTTTGCAGTTAGCCGATAGATCCATAACTCATCCGAAAGGGATTTTGGAAAATGTGCTAGTAAAAGTAAAGAAATTTTATATCCCTATTGATTTTGTTGTGTTAGATATAGAAGAAGATTCTAATGTGCCAAGTATTTTAGGTCGACCATTTCTAGCCACAGCTGGTGCTGTTATAGATGTTATGAAATGGAGTTTAAAATTTCATATTGGAGAAGAATCTGTGGAGTTCACTTTTTCTGAAAATTACAAATGCCCTACATTTACTCATCATGTGTTTAGGGTAGATATTCTTGAGGAGCTAGATAAAACTGATGTTTTCATTGCTAATTCTAAAGATCCTCCTAACATATGTATCAGTGATGTAGGCACAGATAGAAATGGAAGAACAATGATGTATGGAAGAGTTTCACACTCTTTAATTGAGCGTCTACCTGATTGATTAGCCAAATAGTCCGGCTCATGACTTTAAAGAAGCGCTTATTGGAAGGCAACCCAATTCTTTATTTTGCTTTATTTTTCTTTTTCTTTCATTAATCAATTGATGGTTAAGTTTTTTGTTTCTGATTATCTGGAGATCTTTGATTTCTGGATTTTCATGGTTTTTTTTAATAATCTGTTTTTAGGTTTATTTTTTTAATTTATTTTAGTTTGCAATTAGGTTTGTTGGAAGTGCGAAACTCTAGTGTCCAATGCTGTTGAAAATGAAACATCCAAAAGTCGGAAGAAGTTGGTCGTGTGCTTGGATGGCAGTTGCAACAGTTTATTCAACAATTCCGGTCCTCTGTTTTGCATTTCCAAGGTTGTGTCGTTTCTTTTCATTCTTTTTGTTTTTGTCTTTTCTTTTCTTTTCACTTGGTTGTCTTATCTTTTGTGTTTTATACATTGAGGGCAATGTATGCTTTAAGTGTGGGGGAGAGGAATATTTGTGTTTTGTGTTTATCTTTCGTAAATAAAAAAAAACCCATAAAAATTGAAAAAAAATTGAAAAATAAAAAAAAGGCCTATGATGAAGTTGGTTTGATTATCTATAGCATGTAAGAATTAGACCAACTTATGTATTTCTGTATGTTGCTTTGAATATCCTGCTTTATATGCACTTAGTCGTGACTTTGGGATAAGCGTAAAGTGAGATATAGTTGCATAAGTTTGATGTAGATATGACATGAAAAGTTGTGTTTGATTCACTCATACTTATATGATTTGTATGTGGAACCCATCATGTTGTGAAAGAAAAGCAAGGCATTAACCCAATATCAGCCTTAAAAAAACTTTATTGCTTTGACACTTTGTGTTAAGTAAGTTTGGGAGAGAGATGTTGGCGGATGTTTCTGAGGTTAGCTTAATTTTAATGAGGGAGAAAGGAAGATCATTCAATGTTGATGCTAGCCCATTGAGAGGTGAGGAATTGGCAACCATGAGTGGAGAGCCCTCAGGCCCGATGAGAAAAAATAGATATGTAGATAGCCCTAAGTTGCTGAGCCACTATGTATAGGAGTGGAAAAATGCTCTGGGTAGTGGTCTGAGTTGGAAAGAGTCCTGAAGAAAAGCCGCATGGACCGAAGAATGGGTTATGAGGGGGAATAGGTTGTCTGCGAGATAAGTCCTTCTCTTTCATAGCATGTTTTGTGGTCCATTGCATTGAAATATGGTATGAAATGTGAATCTGTGTTAAAGTGTTAATATATGGCATATTTGCAGTAGAGTTTTTGTTTTCTATGTTAAATGTAAAGTGATGTCCATAAGAAACGAATCGCACACACAAGATAAACGCAACTCAAAAGGGAGAATTAAAGATTTGATAAATTGACAAGGAAGAAAATGAAGCACTTGGAGATTTAGAGGACCGAATTACAATTTTTATTTTTTTTCTTATGGTTTGGCCGAAGCAAGCTTATGCGGCTGATTGGAGTTGAAATTGGGTAAGAATTTTAATCCCAATATTATTTGGGGAAACAAGTTTTCTTTCTCTCCAAGTAGTAGGGTTTGATGGAAGCCTATGAAAGGAGGATTAGTGTTTTATTTTTCCAATTGAACTAGACCGAAAACTCAGGAAACCCTCAAGGCTGCAAAACTCTCCCCCGCCGACCTCCACCTTCACCTTCTTGCCGCTGCAAATTCCTCCATCTCCACGCATCAGCCTTGAACTTCGGCAGCTTTCTCCTCCACTCCCACGCACCACCGAACTTCAACAAAACCCAACCAAAGCAGCCAGCTCTTCCTTGCGCAGCAAATCACCACACGCAGTAGCAGCATCAACAAACCTTCATCTCTTTCGCACATCATCTTTACACATCCATAACCTCTCCATTACCTCGCGCATCAATTCAAAACCAAACCAGCAGCAGCCGCGAGTGCAAAAACGGGGAACTCTTCGGCGATTCTCGCCTTCGTCCGGGTGTTTTAAGATTATGTCTCTAAATATTATTGAATTAATTTTGATAATGTTTAGTGGCTAAATTCTTTTAACCTAGGGCTTGGATGTAGCCGCCGGATTTATTTGGTTTAAATGGTTCATTATTATTTGACTTTTTCATTAATTAATATCTGTTATTCTTGTTTTAATTCGTGTAAGTAATTGGCCACTATTTACATGTCTGAAGATACTAATCGAAGTAGCGAGAGTGGAAGATTAGTATTAGTTCATAGGAATAATAGACTTTGGTTGTAAGCTAAGAGAGTAAGATTATAACCTTTACAATGTTTGATTCTTTATGGTCTTAATATGCTTATGCTTAATCCCTGTAGTCACGAGAGTAGTCATAGGTTTAATCTAAGTAAGAGAATTATAACATGAGAGTGTACGGTTCCTAATTAGGTGAATCGTTGTGAGATTAATAGAAGTTAAAAGTCAAAAATTTGTGAATTGAACTAAACCAAATATTCGGTAGGTGAACCCAATATCCTAAGTTTTCTTTGTCTGATTATTTGAATTAATATTATTTGCTTTTATTTTATTTATTTATTTTAGTTTTAAATTTTATAAATCTGAGATCATCATTTATCTAGATAATAATAGGAGTAATTTATACCTGGTAATTAGTATTCCTTCTCTGTGGGTACGACCCTATTTTTCGCTATACTAGTGTTAATTAGGTTAATTTATTTGACTAGTTGTGACGACGGCTTGTCAAGGATCTGTGACCTATTTAAAGGCTCCAAAGGCTACCCCATTTATTGCCAATTGGTTTTGAGATAGGAGGCAAAGGTGACTTTGACATGGTATTAGAGCCCACGATCTGTGGATATGTAATGACTCGGCAGTATATCCGAAGTGTGCCCGTATGTATGGGCTTGTGGACTGAACCTGCAGCACATCCGGAGTCCTGAACTGACCCAGTAGTATATCTGATGAATTATATTGTGTTGTGTAACCCTAATGGGCCAAATAACCTATTGGGCTTGATGAGGGTGTTGGCACAAAAGAATCCCACATCGGTGTCGTGAAGGATCTGTGATCTGTTTATAACCTCCAAAGGCCACACCACTTATTGGCAATTAGTTTTGAAATAGGAGACTAATGTGACTTTGACACATATTGAAGCAACATAAGTGATGTCACAATTCTACCATGCTTTTACTCTCTCAAAGAAAATATTGCTTAAAGTGTTGGAGTTTTACTCTTGGGAACACCCACGATTCTTTTTTTTTTTCCAGGTTGTTTCATCATTTAGAGAAACTGTTGCTGGGATACACCTCATGGAGTGGTTGATTCCCGTTATGTTCGAGTGTTTCACGGTTGTGGGACTCAATCGACTTGTGGTTTATACGTGCGGGACTAAATGGCTAATATTTAAACGTTGAAATTAAATCGCATTCAGGTACAATTTTAATAGGGACTCTACATTTGAAAGGTAGGTCAACTAAGTGGAGTTAATAAACGGTAGAGATTCCTTTCAAATGCGAGAGGTGGGCATTTTTCTTCAACTAAGGTTATCCATCGCATTTTTCTTTAATGCGAGAAATAGAAACAAAACTTGTCAAAATATATATAAGTAATTTCGCCTCTTATCGGAAAACTAATTAGTAACAATGAAATAATTCTTAAATTTTATATATTGACACACTTCTATTCATGTTCACATCCTAACAAAACTTTACGTACTCGTAAATTATCCGCGTCGTGGATAGTGACAACATATTTAAGAGCTCAAATACCAAAGCTTTTCTACGAAATATTGCTGCGAGAGCCGTCATACAAACATGGTCCACTATGAACTGCCTGTAAACTGCTGCCATCTTCGACTTCTTTGCTACTTGTTTTTATCCTCTACACTTACACTGATAAACAAGATAACAATATTATTCTCATAACCCAGTGCAGTTAAAACCAACTACATGAGGAAAGTTTCTTTGGTATAGGATTCCCAGACCCAGCAATCCGTGAGAAAATAGTCACCCCTCACAAAACCCTTGTTATTTTGTTCAACACCCCATTCCCGCACCCCCGCTCAAGGGCAGAGCCAGGATTTATAGAATGGAGGGGCCAAATGTATAAACTATGTTTAGCAGGGACGAAAATATAAAAATATAGAAATTTATACTTAATTTTTAAGGGGTCTATGCCGAAAAAAATTGGGCTAAAAGGGGCGACCGCCCTGCAGGTCTAACTATGTTTAGCAGGGACGAAAATATAAAAATACAGAAATTTATACTTAATTTTTAAGGGGTCTATGCCGAAAAAAATTGGGCTAAAAGGGGCGACCGCCCTGCAGGTCCGCCCTAGCTCCACCACTGCCCGGCCCCCTTTTTTGTTCATAGATATGGATCGAACTCAAGAAAATAGTCATATAAAGATAAACATCCAACGTAATGGCTCATCCTAGAAACCAAACCGTGAGAATATGGCAATATCACAATGGCCACGATAGTGATATAAAATGAATTAAGAGTTAAAATAAACGAAAAAAGTTTATCTGAAAAATTCCTGGACGACCTGGAAGTAATTTGGGATAACATTTGTTTCTGATCACCTGTCCAAAAAATCTATGTCTGGTCCCTATCTAGAATAAGATTATATAGTTTTAATTAAAATATCACCTCCTAAAATTAAACGAATTTTCATACTTTTCAAACTCTCACCGATAGGCTTAAGCCAATCAGACTTAATTTCTCTCAATATTAGATAATCTATTTGGTCGGTGTTTTTTCTGGTTTTTTCATATTTTATTATTATTATCTGTCTCATTCTAACATATCTTTTTACATTTTCAATGCCCCTTTCTACATTCCCAATACAAAAAACACCTAAAAACACACACTAAAAAAACAATCCAAACGTACCCTTAACTTTCTCATTGCCTCTATCTTCAGAACGTTAGGTGTTTTTGGGCGGCTCATTTCTCTTCATTCGAAAAACAAGAAAACCTAAAGGTTTCATTATATAGTAGAACTTTTTTGTTTTTTTAATATTTCTGGATACAGGATTAGGCTTACATCACGTGGTTGGGGCACAACTTATATTTTTCTTGCCTCCGTATCGACAGAAAAAGTCCTCGTTAGTTGTATGATTAGATTAAAGAATTTTACGAATTGGGTGAGCGTTTTTATATTTTCAGAGTAAATTTGATAACGCATCCGCTAATGCGCTGGGTTAGCTAAATTTATTCGTCGCACTATGATCTCTGTGATAGATATTAAAGTCCACAGATTTCTTCAGGGACGTCCCAAACTCTCCATATACGGACACAATATTTTTCTGTTAATAATGTTAACCAATTGAAGAGAGAATCAGATTCCTTCCGTAGCTGCTGTGAATTCTGCATCTAGACTTCAAGGAAATCCGATGTCCTTAGTTCCAGCAAGGACATCATTCCTCCAAATTCATCACGTATTTGTATTCTACTACCAGTGCTAACTATTATATAGCTTCTTATTTATTTATTTTTTTTACAAGTCCTCTGCTCATATCTCTACATTTTAGTTTATATATATATATATATATATATATATATATATATATCATTTACTGTCTATAAGTCAATAGCGACTAGATTAGGACCGGAAGCAAGTAGCACACGAACTAGTTAGTCATTTGAAAAACATGTCGTTCAGAAGTTAATCTTCAGCATGGCCAATCTAAACACTAGGGCGGCCTAAAAAATGCCAGTGGAGAAGGTTGTCCACCTTGCAAGCTACGTCGATTAATTTGCGTTGAGCTAGAAAGGATAAAAAACCGTGCATGGAGGATCTTTTTTTTTTTCTTCTTTTGTAGTGAATTAGGGTATGGACTATGTATTTACCTATGCACGATTATGTATGCCAAGTACTCAACCTAGCTAGTAATAAACGTTACAGGGCCGTAATGTAGCAACGGCCAAGATAGTGACAACAATTTATGAACTATTATCATAAATATAATACAGTAACTTAAAATTTAAAATAGACAAATTTGAGCTTTGAAAATTCATCAAATCACATGTATCACAATGAAGCACACAACACAATGAGACCTAAAGGAGTAATAGTATTTCATTAACAAAGCAATAAAATATCATTTTGAAGAAGGATACGGCTACAATTGGCAAATATTTTAGAATTTGTCCCCCCTATACATATCTTCAGTCCAAGTTGCAATTTAGGTCAAATTAATGTGCTTACAGAATGTATCTGAGTTCCACTAAAATGCGACTGAAGTTGATAGTATTTAGTTTGTCTATAGTGTAGACGGAGGCCAATAGTAGAACTTGATACATATCCAGTGATATCCCTAATTATATCTGCATTACCACATAAGTAATTACTATATATAGGGACAAAAGATATACAATCATTGTTGTATCTTATTAATTTGCTTTTAATTGGTTAATTTTTTAAAAAAATTAAATTTTACAAAATCTAGGCTATGACATGAATAAAAGCTATTACATCCACTTTTTGAAAAATATCTTGACTGAAACCGTAAAATATTACACTTATTGGTGATAATCAATCTGAATCTCCTGGATTTGGTTCTAGAACTTTGACACTTCGAACTATTCCCATTTGAAATTGATTGATTTCAAAGCATGTGACTATGATAGATGCATTGATTTTGTTTATTAATTTAGTTTTGGGTACTAATTGATAAACTAAGTTGAAACTTATTGGTCTTCTTTAGTTGGGATCGATAGCTTAGCCAAACCTATATGAACAATAGCAAGAACGTCCGATGTCCTACTTGTAGATATATAGAATAGCTAAGAATAGTTTTGACAAAAGTTTACAAAAGTTAAATGAAAGAGTTGTGATGTACATAGTGACAAAAATTAATGTACAGCTCATATATAGTAGCAAAAATATTCTTGCTCCATTGTGAGTCCCTGCCCATAAATGCTGCAGAATTTCTTTTGAATTTCACCATCTCACTTGGTTCCAACGAGCCGAGTACAATGTTGTACACAATGTCAACCATTTTTGGCATACTATTTTTCGTTCCTCACTTTTTGGCTTTTCAATTTCCAGATCCCTACCCGAATTTTTCTAAGCTGTATCTTGGAGATTCTGGAGCTAATGGCCCGGATTCAATTTCCCGAGATCCAAATAATCAAGGTCCATACGTGGGTGTTAGTGATGGCAGAATTATCAAATACAATGGTACTGATTTTGTGGATTTTGCTTATCTTACACCGAACAGGTGAAATGTTCTTCTTCTAATACTCAACATATATATTATATATTTTCTTTGTCTTAAAATGATTGTCCAATTTCGATTTTTAGTTTTGACACATTTTTTACTAAAAGTGAAAATTAAAACTAGACAATAATTTGGAGAGAAATATATACTAGTGTAAATATTTGGTTTTAATGAATTTTTATTCTGAGTGTCGTAGTATACATACACAAGTGTAGGACAAACAAAACCAGTTATAGTTTTACACTATTCTTTACGGAAAAAAGAAAATCTAATATTTCCCTTTCACAAAAAAAAAAAAAAAAAAATGCAACAAACTTTTTAACATGACATTCAGGTATACTCGTGTGTAGATCGAACCTTAAAATAACTTTGTTCATTAGGTGATGTGTTTTTTCTTTTTTTTTTTTAGGACAAAGCAATTATGCGATGGAGTGACAGACCTAAGTCTAGGTCCAGTATGCGGAAGGCCATTAGGCTTTACTTTTGATCGTTACACTGGAGAGCTATACGTTGTGGATGCTTATGGTGGGTTCTATAAAGTCGGACCACAAGGTGGACAGGCCACATTACTTGCTACAAGCGCAAATGGTGAACGATTCAACTTTCTTAACGGCGTTGACTACGATAAATTTAGAAGAGTTGTATACATTACAGAAGCTAGCGAGATATACAACTTTACGTACGTCTTCATTCCGCATTTGATTCTTTTGGCTAACTCATGAATTTGTTTTACATACTTCTAACTAAGTTTACCTATCCATGATGCCATTATAGTTCTGCTATTCTAGGGCTTCCTGGCGATCCAGGAGATAAAAGTGGAAAATTGTTAGAATACAACACCGTGACGAATACAGTGAGAGTATTATTGAACAATCTTTCAGCTCCGGCAGGACCAGCAGTTAGTGAAGACGGAACATATCTATTGTTTAGTTCTTACGGCACTCAACAAGTTTTCAAGTATTACCTCGTAGGACCAAAAGCTGGAACCGCTGAATTTAAGATAAATTTACCAGGTTTTCCGGTAAAAATTAAGAGAGCCGCGGAATTCGGGTTCTTTTGGGTGGCAGTGAACGTGGTGGTTCAACAGCAACCTCGTGTGGTTCAACCTTATGGTTATAAGATCAATGGAAATGGTGTGGTTTTTCTGGTGAAAAATTTTACTGCAGAATATCCCAATGATATTCAAGTGAATGTTGTTCAAGAGTACTTTGATCTTCCTCAAGGAGGAGTTTTGTATGTTGGCTCACGCTCCCGTAATGTTGATTACGTCGTTAAATATACAAAGCGGTGATCATGGACACAGCCATTTACCAATATATACTGTAATATATTTTTTCTGTTTCCTTGTAATGGCTTGTATGAAATAAATTAATGTCCTTGTAATGGCTTGTATCAAATAAATTATGTGCTCGCAGCTAGCATATTTCTGTATAAGTGGTTTTTCACAAGTATTTTGCATTCCGTAAAAATGATAAATTCACCGCATCGCTCTATTTTTGGTTCGTTAACATTTCGGTTTTTTTGTTGTTCTGCATCAAAGTTTAAGGGCGGGCTCACCTAGAAACAGGGAAACCATTAATTCACGATAGCGATGAAAAATAAGTAAGAGGTCAAAATAAATGAAAAATTCCCATAAAATTACTACAGCCGGCCGTCCTATGTGAAATTCTGCATATATTTAAATGTTGCCAACTTTCTGAATTTCCTTTTGTATATACCATCTTTATTGGTAAATGTTTTAGCATACATATTGTACAACGTTGTACGAAATGTGCAATCTCTCGTGCTCATTAAAATCATTTTTCTTGTTCTATTACCAGCTTCAGTTTCTCTATGGAATTTTTTAATTCCGACTCATAAACTCACCTTAAAGTAGCGTATAAGTAATATTTATTTTTGTTCATTCTCCTGCTCATATTTCTGATGTTACTCCCGATTTGGTCTCAATAAAGTATATACAGGCAGAATGGCAGATACCTAAAGCAAGTAAGATAGATATCGAAGTATTTCTCCTTGATTATTTTAATCTTCAGGATGTAGCTATAAAAACCAAAAGAAAAGGTTGTCCACCTAGTTCAATTTCCAAACTAAGGTCCATTAATTTGCGTTGACAAACGGTTTAGATCCCTTTCAAATGCGAGGTAGGATTTATATAAATTCCATTATTGTATAAATCTATGGTGTAGAAACAAAAGTTTATGTAATCGTATACGATCAGTGTCCCGGACAGGGACAACCCAACAGGCCACGATGAGAGCTCAAAATACCAAAATTTTAACGAATATTGCCGCTGGAGCCATCATACCAACATGTACCAATGTAAACTTCTGCCTATAAAATGCTGGCAAATTTCCTTTTGAATCCACCATCCTTTTTGCTACTTGTTTTTAACCTATACGATGTTGTCCATTTTTGGCATTCTGTTTTTTATTCCTCAATTGTTTGCTTTGCGAGTTTCAGACCCATACACCAAATATTCTCAACTCAGTTATCCCGATGGAGTGAAAGGCGATTCAGTCTCACTGGATCCTTTCAATCAAGGTCCCTATGTGGGAGTCAGTGATGGCAGAATTCTCAAATACAATGGAACTGATTTTGTGGATTTTGCTTATCTTTCCCCAAACAGGTGATATATGTACTTCTCAATCAACCTAAACCCTAACTAATTAATAGCTTGAATTTGATACAAGATCTAATTTATCTTGCCTAAGTATATTTAATCTTGTGCTGTTTTGTTCACTTAGAACGAAGCAAATATGCGATGGTACAACAGACATAAGTTTGAGCACAACATGTGGAAGGCCATTAGGATTCAGTTTCGATCCTCTAACAGGATATCTTTATATTGTGGGGGCTTATGGTGGCTTTTATAGAGTAAGCCCACGGGGAGGTCTAGCTACGAAACTTGCTACAGAAGTAAATGGCGTGCCATTTCATTTTCTCCAAGGCATTGACTTCGATCCAATCAGAAGAGTTGTTTATTTTACAGATACCAGTTTGGTATTCAGCTTCACGTGCGTTCTCTTTCAAAGCATTTTTTTTAGAACTCGTTGGTTTCTTCTTGAAAACAATTAATAATACTTCCTCCGTCGAGATTGATATTTAAGACTTGTAACAAAAAAATGAAACAAATCTCTCAAAATTTTTAACGATTTTTCTTGGACAGGGCAAGTTCAATTCTGTCTGTTTTATGTTCTTATATATATCTTCAACAGTCGAACTAACTTGAGTTTTTATCATCAATTTATCATAGGGACATTCTCTTGGGAAATCCTCTTATTCCAGATGATTCGACCGGAAGATTGATAGAATATGACACTAAAACTAAAACTTTGAGATTATTATTAGACAAACTTCCTCTTCCTTCAGGACCAGCAGCTAGTGGAGATGGTACATTTGTATTATACAGCTCGGTGATTACTAAACAAATTTTCAAGTATTCTCTTCCTCTCATAGGGCCATTGCCAGCAAAACCCCAGGCTTTGTTGAATTTAACGGGTTCCCCTCTCAAAATAAAGAAAGCCCCAGAAGTTGGGTCATTTTGGGTGCCCGTAAACGTGTTGCTTCAAGTAAGACCTCGTCTGGTTCACGCATTTGGTTTTAAGTTCAATTCAAATGGAGATGTGATTTTGATAAAGGATTTTGCTGCGGAGTATTCCCAAGCTCAAGTGAATGTGGTGCAGGAGTATGACAGTTTCCTTGGACTTGGAGGAAGAACATTGTACGTTGGATCAGTTATGGTTTCTAATGTTGGAGTCTACGCAACAAAGTGATTAAGGTCTAATTGTGCATAAATAGTAAGGAGCATAACTTTGTCCTGTAATAATATATTTATAACACTTACTATGAGATTAGAACTATCGAAAATTATGTCCATCTCTTTTTTACTACTTTCCAGAAAGGTTTATATGTGCCATGTAATTTGCAAAGATATATACAGCATATGTGTCGTTCGACTTTTGTACTGTGATTTATTCAGGAGAAAATAAAACTGTTTAAGATTATGGAAACAAAAAGAAGGCAACTGATACATGTTAAGAGCAACTATGTTCTAATTAGGGCAAACTTTTCCATAATACCAAATTTATCCTTCTCTATTAAGATTTTAATTAATATATTAAGATCTTATGTACTCCTCTTCATTATGATCACAGGTAAAAAAAGTTTTCACGTCCAATAAGTTTCTTTTTTTCCCAAGAAGTTTATATTTGTGAATAGCTTTTTTGGAAAGGTTACTTACGTTTGTTGTATGTTTTTGCGCAAAATTGAAATAAAAATATCACGGCTGATGATTTTGTCAAAACAAAAAGTAGAATCCAAAACAAATTTTCTTTCTATTACCTAAAATAACCTCTTCCTTCTTTACTCTCTCATCAATTATCAGACGCTAATCCATGAAATTTCTTCCATCTTGGATTGTTAATTCCTTCTGAAACTTTTCTTCACTTCCTTTATATATTCTCTTTAAAAATGCTGTCACACACCGATTTCTTAAGTCAATATTGTTTTTCTTTTCTTTCATACATGTTTCTCATTTCAAAAGAATAAAAAACTTCAAAATGCTACAGAAAAATACAATCAGAATGGGGACATGCCTAATTTGCATGGATAATGTTATGGTTTTAGTATACCACAAATTTAATTTGTAAATATATATATATATGTGTGTGTGTGGGTAAAATTATCGGAAATGCTTTTAACTTCTAAATAAAAGAATTGCTTTTAGGATGCAAAACAACAATCATGTGTGAATATTTGAAGGAGACTGGATCTCTGTTCTGTTGTTTTAGGATGCATGCATGGATCTAACATCCATGACACAATTAGCTTTATCAGCATCAACCTTTTGATTACATAATGAATGTTGTTGCCAGCGACTGTGTTTCAGTCGGATCTAAGTGGATGAATCATAAATTAAAGGTGAAGAGATATTAAAATGGGTTGTTTAATCAATGAGGGTATTTTGGGTAGTAAGACAAAATTTTGGATGCTATTTTTTATTTGGCACAATCATCAACCAAACATAACAAAAGTTTTCTTTAAGGACATACAATTAAGGTTAATATATATCTTATGAATGTCTTAAGCTTTGTTTGTTGACAACTCATTTTACATTTTAACTCATTTTACCTCTTAAACACAAAACCCAATTAAAAAGAAAACATCATTCAAACAACTTTCAGATTTACATTTTAAATTCCAACTTGAAACACTTTTTGTTAGTGTAATGACCTTTTTTGGAAAAGAAGTAATTCAGTGACAAATTTGGCAGGATTTCGTTGTTGAATGATTGTTTTTAGAAAAGTTCTTTTTTGCAGTGACTATAATTGACAGTATTTAATTGTTTAGTGATGACTTGTACTTGATATTTTAAAATGTAGTTCAAAGTATTTTTTTTAAAACTAACATCTAAACAAAAATTTTATTTCCCATTTAGTTTTCATTTTGAAACACTTTCCACTTTTAAGTGGCAAAATGAAATGTAAGTTGACGTCCAAACAAGCACTTAATATTCTACAAAAAAAAAAACATTATTTTGCGCACTATCTAATCCTACATAAAAAAAATTAAAAAAAAATCAATTTGTCTTTACGGATAGTTAAAATACTTTCGAGAAAAAAATTAAAATATTAGTACACAAGAATTAATTGAGTAAGTTAAATATATTATTTAAAATTAGATTCATGCATTAAAAATTGAGAACTTTTTTAAAGTGTCAGAATTTTATAAAAGAGAGCCAAAGAATAGAATCGATTAAGAAGCCATAACTTTGAATAAGAGCTGCGTAAACGTAATGATCATCATTTTTCTGTTGAAGGAGAGGAGTTGAGAATTTTTTGTTACACTAACTATCAAGGAGATTATCAAGAAGTTTGGAAAAATAAATAGGAGATAAATATGATTAATATTAGTCCGTTCTAAAATTTGATGGACGGTAATATTCGTGATAGAGAAATGTTTGCTCTCACTTTAACAAAATTGCTCTTAAAATATCAATTTTGCCCGTTAAGAAAACCGTAAATTTTAGTTTCAAAGTGAACATTACTTGTTAAAATATTTAGTTTTCCTATGATAATAAAAATACGTACTTTATTCGGTTTGGCAAGTTTCACAAACATGGGAATGTGTTGGTCAAAATGTTTTTAAAAAATTTATATTTAAGTTTTGAAATAAGTAGGAGGACATAAGTAGATTCTATGATTATCGAATTACATTTGTTCTCATCGACCATTTAATCACTTTATTTACAAAGTCGACCAAATAAATTTTCTTTCTTTCATCTCTATTTTTGTGGACTTGCTAGTGCCTTTATCTTTTTCCTATTTCCCAAAGGCCAAATACATCTACAAACTTTACATATTGTTAAGAAAGCTCATCTCATCTCGCTACATGCATTTCCATCAATCAGTTCTTTCAACCAAAAATTATTAGCATTCATTTCTACGTTTCTTAAAGTTACGATTTTTATTCTCTTAAAGAAAATATTGAGTAGGAAAAATAGAATATCTATACAAAATTTCTATAAAACACTTCAAAACGTTTAAAAGTTTGAAGAGATATAAAATAAATTATTTCGAAAAAATAACATGTAAGAATGTTATCGACTTTGACATCGCGGCATAGGTAAGTCCATGAACAAGTTTGCGACCGTGATTTGCTAGCAAGAAAGAAAATTATAAAAAAAAAAAAACCCATCCCGTTCACTTTTTCATGGATTTCATAATTCGGCAACAAAGTCGATGGGCGCAATTTTCATTCACCCCCCTTTTGTGAATTTGTTATTGCCTTTATTATCAAATGGAGACTCCAGAAACGTGTAAAACTTTTTCGTTATGTTTTGAAAGAATCTCATTTCATCTCCCTTCTTCATTAGTTGTATCACTTTTATGGTCAAAACTACGATTTTATTTTTATTTTTTTTAAAAAAAAAAAACCTTCGACTATTTAGTGAAGAAAAGAAAACCGGAAACTCTACCACTTAATTACTTCTTTCCTCAACGGCAGGACTACGAGTTTTTGCCCAAATATTGTATTCTTTTCTGTCTCTCCTTATGTTAATTAAGTAGATTTTAGTTAGATCGACTAAAAGACTATATTTTTCGGTTCTTCATAACATTGTTGGAATAACAAATTCTCGCAATTAATGTAGCTCTTTATTTATCTTGGACGTTTTTGCGTTTTTCATTTATTTATTTTTAGTTACAAAGAAGGAGGCGAATGCCTGATTAATTAGCACATTTTTTGGAACTACCACAATTACATCATGTTATAGCCATTGACGACACCCAAAGGCGACTTTCCAAGCCATTGTAACCCTTCCGACCCATGTGAAGCTAAATAAGCTAAATAGTCTGCAAAAAAATTGGTCTCCTGATAAAAAAAAAGAAAATCGATATTTCCTTTTTAGTGTCTTTGAAATTGGCCTCACAATTATTTTTTCTTTCTTCATTGATAAAAATAGAAAAAAAAAATCGGTATTTCCTTAATTTTGTGTGTATTTGAGAATGTTCATCATCAGTAAAAATAAAAGAATATCTTATTTAAATTATGGACATGCAGCTCGATTAGTTGGGGCAGGAAGTAAAACATTCAAGGCTTTTAATTTACATATCTACTTATAGAATTCTTTGAAATCTAACATCAGTTCGAACAAGTAAATTAACGCACCCTAAAGTTGCATATATAAATTATGGAAAATTCAAGGGTGCCGTTGATAACTTTTAGGGTATGGTCCCATTATAATTTAATCAATGACAAAGTAACACCTTATGAATACTTACAAAAATTTTCAAAAATCAATAATTTAGAAAAGTTTCAGCATTTCTTTTTCATTTTTTTTAAGTTCAGCATTAAAAATAACAAAACCACTATCAATTAATAATTAAGTTTATTTATTTTATGTTTTATATTGCACTAAATACTTACATGTAGTTGCACATTAGTTTATAAAGAGTTGTACACCATCTTTTACATAGACATTTTTTTTTCCTTAATATGGTAATGGACACACAAATATTAAATTTTTTGAGGATCCTATTGCACATTTAAGAAAAACACATTGCACATCTATCTTTAAATAATTGCACAATACCAAACCTACCATAATTATTGATTAGTTTTCTTATTTTTTTTTACATTGCACAAAAATCTATGTGTGATTGCACATTTGCTCATTTAAAATAGGACCTATATTGATACTTGATTGAACATTAGCTCATAAAACATTGCACCATCTCCTATGCAAACTTTGTTTTATAATTATAATTCTTTATTTACAACTTAATCATAAAGCCTTTGCTTTAAGCAGTTATTTAATATTATTTTGAGTAATAGATTTTTATTTATTATTTTTAAATTTTTATGATAATAGATTTTAAAGAATTGTATATTTATGATAATAGATAGCATTTTCACTTGAAAGTAATTGCAGCATGAAAAAACACTAAAAATTATAAATAATTATTGTATAATAATATATATATAGAAGTATTGTACGTTTATAAAATAAAAAAAAAAGCATTACCCGCTATATAAAGTGAACCTTTGTTATACACAATGCATCACATTTTTAACAGAAAAAATTTTGCATTCTAGACAAACAGAACAAAGATTACACACTTAAATTTTACAGAAGAAACAAAATTCTATTTTAAACAAGTAAAAACTTATTGTCAAAAACTAGTGACAATTATTTTCATGATTTTTGTTTTAATAATAAGAAAAATGTTAAAGTACATTACATGCTTTTTTTAAAAAAAACAATTATGAAGAAAGTACATGGCTCAAGCAAATTGAGTCTGTAAATATGGGAATTAAAAAATATTATGCACAATTTAAGACATAAAATATGAAATCGTTAGTTTTATGGGCTATCGATGAGCTTTTTTATTTTTTAGGATTATGAATTTATATTTAAATTTTTATACGTAGCAAAAAATTACCATGGGTGAGAATTACCATGCGTTGTGTAATCCATATCTATACCATAAGGTTAATTGGTTGCCTTTAATATTTTCCTTGATTATTTTATTCATTTAGTACATATTATATATTTGTGATCGTTTTAAACTCATCGAACGGTTATTAATTAAATAACAGGACCGTCCCCCTAACATTGACAACAAAAATGTAGCTTTATCCACAAATTATAAGAAGATGGCAAATTTTTTCTTTGACAAATATCACTTTCATCAGCATGTTCAATCTATATTAGACTAGGGCGGCCTATAAATGGCAAAAAAAGAAGGTTGTCCAGTTATTTCAATTTGCAAGTTAGATCAACATATTTGGTGGAAAAAAGTAGTTCCAATTGCGAGGCAGCTGCTTTTTCCCTTTTTCATGTTTCGATTATACAGGGTGTGTATATTATTGAAGAAGAATAACTAGTTAGAGAGGTAATTTGTACCACTGCACCAAACAAAATTCAAAGAAAACACAAACATTACCATTTTACGGGAATCAGTAACATAATTAACCGTAGAGAATGGGATCCTTCGAAATGCTGTGAAGTTGGTGCTTTTAGAAATAATAACGCTCATAGACTCAAATTGTCAACCTCTTTGAAATCACGAAACACAATTTAGTGCGTGACAACTTGTTCCATATGAGAAAGAACACAAATGGAGACATAAAAGATCTCTTATTTTGGAAAATCTTATCTTTAGCATGAGCAATCTAAATAAAGGCAGTGTATTACCATTTTTGTCCAATCTACTAGCTACAGACATACATATGTTCAGCCCAAGTTGCGAGTTGAAATCTGCGTTGACTTGAACCTTCTTCAAGCCCATATCCCATACGTAAAAAGTAACCCCAAAGTTAAATGCCCTAACCCTCATGCTGCTTTTTTTTTTTATTTCATTTTTTTTGGTAAAGAAGTTGATTTTATTACCAAGATAAAGAGTTTTATTGTACATCTCTCATGTTTATTGATATCACAGCGCGAAGTTCTCTGGTATTGTTGAGCCAGCAAGTGCCTCAAAAAATTGAATACTGAAGCTTGAAGGGCTAGTTGCACAGAAAAAAATAAACATTAATTATCTGTTTGAATATAAGAATTTTATTTTATTCCTTACATTCCCTACTCATGCTATCGGCTAAGTTTTAAAAGTTCAACTTGAATCTTTGTTTTCTTCATTGAATTAAACCGGACAAATGAGCTGCATGTCTAATTGTCTATGATTTTATTGATAACTAATAAATTAATTTTAATAGTTCTTTTGTCCTTAAAAAAATTATCTACATTGTCATTAGTGAACATATATATTCAATGCTTCTATTGAATACATAATACAGGAGCCAAGGGATAAGGAATGTTTCAGCTTTACCATAAATGGAAGAGTTTCACGACCTTTTAGTAATGCTCATAGGAAGTTTGGTTTTACCGATACGCGAGGCCAAAGCCTCAACCAGAAGGTTTCTCTTTTTAGTTAATTATGACTTTCTATTCTTTTCATCTATAGAATATAATACTTCTTCCGGTCCTTAATATAAGACATTTTGATTTTTACTAAGTTTAAACTAGTGCACATTTTTAATCGACGAAAAAAACTTAGAAATATATTTTCATATTCATTGTGTTCTCTTGATTATTATGAAATATTTTTAAGATTTTTTTTGTCGATTAAAAATATGTATTAAATTAAACATAGGATAAATCAAAATGTCTTATAAAAAGGACCGGAAGGTATATTGAGCTAATGGACCCTTCTCTAAAGACTCTTTCTCCTCATTAGATAGACTTATCAGAATACGCTATCAACCTCTTCTGACGGAACAGAGAAGACATCCTATCGTGGGAAATGATCAAAAAAAGCGGAGCAGTACGTTAGGATCCGTCATCCTCAACGAGTAGGATTCTCTTTATAGTTCATTATGAGTATAGATTCATTGAACTAATGTTCATAGGGATCTCTTAAGAGTCCATTATCTGGTCTTCCATTCCTGCCTTTGCAACATTATTCATTTAATTTGTTGCACACCTGAGATAATAAAAAATTTACTTTCTCCAGTTCTAATTACAAGGAACTAATTTTAAGTAATTTTGGTGTTGATTCTATGTCATATAATTAAGACGGGAGGGAATACGCTTTTTGTACCTCATGTGTATAATATTTGGATTATTTTTCTGCGACCTGGAAGAGTACTATACTTATATAAAACTTTCGCAAAGCAAGATTACCTTTATTACGATTTTTTTTTGGTCGATTTCTTGCGAATTTCTATCACAACAGTAAAACCTCCATAAATTAATCGTATATAAATTAATAATCTTCATAAATAATTTTGCTTGTCGCAACTCGATATCAGTACGAAGAATAAAGAAACTCGATTCACTAAATAGATAATAAATTTTTAATAATCCTTTATGTAAATATATATTCTCATAATTTTATAATAATCAATACATATGTAAAAAAAAAAAATTAGATTGGAAAATTAAGTTAGATTTAACTTAATTCGCCTTCAAGGTTTGCGAGTGCCACCCTTTATTGATTTATTGATAATTTTACTAATAGATTATTAACTCTATATAAATTAATAAAATTTTAGGGACCCAAATATATTGTTTCTAAAAGTTTTACTGTATATTACATTTCGCATCACTCCACATGAAACAATAAACAGCAAAACAAAATTATATAAGTCTATTTAATCCGTAAATTAGAAAGTGATCTTTGATCCAAATTAATGAAGCCTAATGCACTACTAATATCAAAAAAAAAAAAAAACCCAAAAACTCTTCCAATAAATTGAAGTGAAAATAACACCATATCATGTTTAACGTGATTCCGGAAATTCAAGAATACCACATGATGCATGCTGCTTCCGTCCAAAAGTTTACATAAAAGGGATTGGAATCTGATTTGCTTTGTCCGCATTATTCCCTTTGCCCAAAATAGAGTTTATATTAGTAGATATGTTATTATTGAGTGTTGACTTAACCTTCCTTTAAAAAGGAAGTAATTAACTCGGACAGTACCAGAAACCAGCGGTCATACGCTGTCAATAGTATTGCTGCCACTACCAACAATTAATTTATGAGGATCAAGTTGCGAGAAATTTGTCAACCCTTACAACCACATATTGAGTTCAATTTTATTTATGAAATCAAATTAATTGTAATTAAAAGAAAAGATCTTATTTTCAGAGATATTTTATGTCATTAATTTATTGTTCCGGTTGTACTTTCAGTCTCTTATCAATTTTATTTCAATTTCAATTATTTGCTCAACAATAATCCAAATAATTATTATATCAGCCCACCTCACGATCGAGTTACATATGAATTGTAGCACTATCATACTCTAAGCACATCGATTAAAGGAGTGATACCAAAGAAGAAATCTTTGACTAATTATATACTGGGATCAGGCTGATGACCAACTTGTTTTTTTTTTTTTTAAATAAAATACAAATTCATTAATTTACTAGATTTTCACTAGAGAAAGAGAGAGGCGGATAGTAGCAAATTCGTCAATTAAAGAGATGATCAAATCCAGAAGGCAAAAATATGTATAACACTCCATCTGTCTCAGAATAATTGTTTGTTTGAATTTTTATTTTTTATATAATTTATATTAAATAGAGAAATCCAAATTGGACATTTGTTTCAGAACGAAAAGAATATATATCTTATAAGATACGTTAATAATGAGATTTTTTTTTCCTTTTTCTCCAAAATAAATGGATATTGAGTTAAACTTAAGCTTGCAATTAATTTAGGTGCACCTAAGCTCGACCAACGTGCATTTCTTTTAGAGCCAAACCTCAAACTTTTATACTATCCGTGTCGAAATTATTATTCAATTTGGATTTTAACCTTAAATACCAATTAAGCTTAAATAGAAAATTCAACTAGAACATGATTTGAGAACTTGTGCAGTATTTAATTTTATTTCACTTAAAATCGAACTCCAGATCCGGTTTCATTTGTCAACCTTTAACGAGTTGGTCATCAGCTTGATCCTAAGAATTATTCAATGGTTTCCTTTTTCGTGTCACTCCGTTTATAGGCGTGGTAAGAAAATGACAGTAGAGTACTACAATTTATTTGTAATTCGTGAGGTTGACTGACGACATAAGAACTATTGGAGTTGTTGTCGAGCAAATATTGAAATTAAAATAAAATAGATGAGATTCTCAAAGTACCGAAATAATAAATGAATGACACAAAATATCTCTAAAAATAAGACCTTTTCATTACAATTAGTAAGAGGGGAAAAAGAAAAAAAAAAAAAAAACGAGCAGTTCTTCCGCCATCTTCCCTGTCATGAGAGGACTACTCAGGAATTAAGACCGGAATAATTTCGTCAAATCGCTTTTTCGCTCTAGTTTAAATAAGTGGGAGTCTCTGGAGTTTTTCCCTTATTCTTTGACCTTGGGTATTATCATTGTAACTTATGACTGAAGGGTAGGGTCTTTTTGATCGATACTATATAACATTCTTTTACTTACCGGTTAGAGAGTAAAATATTTGCTATAGTTGTGTTGTTAGTAATGTTTACTAGTTCGTTATGCTTTAGGATGACTAACCCTTTTTAATCCCGTCATATAATGTCTTTTTCTGGTGCAAGACTTGGTGTTATGAAATTCCATTTTTTTTAAACCTAACTATTAATGTATCTACAATTTCTGGTTTCTATATGAACAATTATGTCTACACTATGAATAGTTTAAATTTATGATTTATGAAACTAATTTAATGCCTTTGATGCATAGTATCATAGTATACATTTTATTAATTAACATCTCGCTACGACCCTTAATCCATATTTTCCCTAAATAAATCTTCATGTGTTAGAGTACTTGTAGGAAATGACTAACATCTGAATTTTATGGTATTTGAAAAGTATAATTATAATTTATATTTTCTTTCTCCTAATATAATTGTATGGATTTTCATAGTTATGACACTTTTTACTAATTGTGAAAATTTAAACCAGAAAATCATTTTAGGAATGAAGAAAGTATTAATCTTGACACTTCTTTTAACATATATATATATATATAAATATATATATAACATAGAAAAGCTCGCACGCACATTGTGAAAACCGAAACGAGATAATTATTTCATAACAGAGAGCATAAATCTCCACACTTCTTAAGATAATAGCTGGAGTGCTAGAAACAAGCTACCTACTGACAATTGACTGCCCCAAATTTGATAACACGTAATTTCCTAAATAATTTAAAGACAACTAAGCATCCCTGCCACAGGTAGATTGAGTTAAACGAATGTAATGTTCTGCCTATAAAAATTGCAGATTTCTTTTCGAATATGTACAATCTTTATCTGTTTAAACTTGCTTAGAACAATACGGCACAAATGTTATCCATTTTTGGCATTCTGCTTTTCATTCCTCAATTGCTCATCTCTTTGCAAGATACCGATCTATACACCATATATTCCCAACTCAACCTTCCTTCTGGAGTAAGAGGGGATTCGGTTTCCATGGATCCAGACAATCATGGTCCGTATGTTGGTGTCAGTGATGTTAGAATTCTCAAATATAATGGAACTGATTTCGTAGATTTTGCTTACCTTTCCGCAGACAGGTAAAATTTTGTCCTTCTTAATTGAAGTTCTTCCATTCTAAAATGACAATTTCTCCTACATTCTTAATCATGCCTTACAAACTGAAATTTTTTCCAAAGATCTAATCCATCTAGCTAGCATTAGCTATATTCAATTAATATTTTTGTGCACCGGTCCAAAGACTTATGTGATGGTACAACAAACCTAAGCTTGGGATCAATATGCGGAAGGCCATTGGGACTCAGTTTTGATCCTTTAACCGGATTCCTTTATGTCGTTGGTGCTTAGGGCGGTTTTTACAAAGTAAACCCACAAGGTGGACTGGCTACAAAACTTGCTACTGATGTAAATAACGTATCATTTCACTTTCTTAACGGCATTGACTTTGATCCAATCAGAAGACTTGTTTACTTCACAGATACCAATTTGGTATACAACTTCACGTACGTCTTCTTTGCTACCAGATTCATCTGTTGTTAAAATAGTGTTTTTCTTTACATATTTGAGACTAAAAAATTTGATTTCCTCGAAGGATTGATAGGACTAAATTTCATATTCATTTAATGGATCCATTTTTAAACATTTAACTGTCAAGATAATCTGTATTGTTTTTATCATGTATGCATCATGGGGACGTTCTTGTAGGAACCCCTCTCAGCCCAGAAGATAGAACCGGAAGTGACGAGTCCAAATAGTACGGCCCGTGGAAATTGCCGTTTGACCATAGCCGTTTTTTCGAAGCCATGATCCAACATGACTAGTCATTTTGCAAATCCAACTTTGTAAAGTTTCTGCTTGCCTTGTTTCCTTTGGCTGACCCATGACATCCAGATTTGATCTTACAAATTTATGAACCATATAAGATTATATCCCATGATCGTTTGCATATAAGCCTCCTCGAACCAAACGAGCTCGAGGAGCAAGTCAACCAGCGAGGACTATGAAGCCTCCCGTTACACAGAAATCCAAGCAGCCATAGCCGCTCGATAAGGATTCTAAATCCTCTGAAAATTATAAAACGGACTTGAGCTATTTTGTTATTTATAATCTGACGCTAACACTTCTGAATGCCCAGAACAGCCCCTGGACCGTCAAAGGACATACTTGGACAAAATTCTCTTCCACTAAGCAGAATTTACGATTCAATCTTTTCATCTAATATTATTTATCATTCTTGCCTCTAATAGCTTCCTTGTTTTTCATACAAGTCCTACCTTTACAGCAAGGGGCGACCGAGTGTCCCAAAAGTCACATCTTCTCGACGAGGCGCCCAATCCTTAGGACTTGAGTACAAGATCACTCGTTTGTTTTCGGTAGCATAAGCTGAAACACTTACTTCTACATAAATGCACGAGGCAGGGGCTTTAATGACAGATAAGTTATTGTAGCCTTCTATGATATATAAGTTCATATCATGCAAACTTATTTAGTTTGAGAGTGACAAATTTAAATCTCACGCATCATTATGCATAACTACTAGGCCTCCTTAAAGCCTGTTGTTGACACAATATTATAGCAATGCCATGTTGATCGTATGTTACCTGATTAGGTTTCCTCACATATTTATATGAATCATCCCCTTTTTTGCCCTAATAGCAAGCATGAAGATCCTTACGAAATATTTCAATGACACATAAAGTCGCATCGCATGCATGATATTACTTGCCATACGTTTATCCGAACGTCAAATTCACTCGCTTACTTGTTCTACTCTTAGCCATACATAAATCTGGTATGCTCGCTAAGGGTCTAACCACCTTATTATTAGAACTAACGTTTTGTACAAAGTGAACAGCTATGCAAGCATAGCTCGTTTTTACTAAGGGACCGAGGGCATATTGATGGTGTGTCAAGCCACACAAATAAAATAACCTACTTCAAACTACTGTAATATAGGGAAGTAAGGTCGTCTCCTCAGGGAACGATGGATTGTTTCCTTCAAATTAATGCAAAGGAGATTTTTGGATTGTTTTTCTAAACTAAGATAATGAAATACAAATAACGAAAACTAAATAAAAGAAAAGAAATCAAAGTAACAGACTTCTGACTCAAGGAACGGATAACTCAATTATTTCATTAATCATAGGCTACTAAAACTACTCTTGCAATTTAAGCATTCAACCAAAGATCTATTAGGATAGCCGTAATAAATCAATTAATCTCCCTAAATTAACTAACCAAGCCTAGCACTCAATTAATCCTTATCATAATTCGGCTGGGCACGATAGCGTTTCATACCAAACAATGATAGCATAAAAACCAAGGAAATATAGTTGAACCAAAATCTAAACAATTGAGATAGCTACAACTATTCAGACTTTGACTCATTGAATCCACATTTAAACTAACATGCATATTCAATGTCTCACCAATACACATGCTTTGTCTAATTGCTACTCAGTACTTCTAGTTCTTGTCTATTACGTAACATTCAACTAGCAGATAGCACTAGAAAATAAATAACAAATCAAGTTGTCAATTTGAATGATATCTACTTTCATAAATAAAGACAAGAATCAACAAATACTTAAATCATAGGCAAGAACAATGATTAAGAACAAAACCTCATAATGGAAGAACTGAATAAATCCCTTGAATCAGAAAAGAAAACTTAGCCACTCATAGTTGGAAGTATGACGGTTCGATTCTCCATGGAAAACAATGAAAATTCGGGAAAAACAAGAGGTGGGAGGTGCTAGCCTATGGCTACACACACGGCTGCCCACAAAACATCACTCAAATTCTTTCTATAATAGAAATTTAGGTCAGCCGCAGGAAAACAGCAATTATTCCACGTTTTGCATCTTTGGTCCCTCAAGTTTGCAGTATTTTTACTTTTGCCCCAAAACTTCTTCAATTTTGTATTTCAGTCCTTGGACGTCCAAATTAATCCAAATCAGCTCCAATCTCTTATTTCCAGCTCCTAACATGAAATAATAACAAAACCAATGAATTAAATCCATCCGAGTCCATAAACTAGTAAAATATCAACAATTAAAACACAATTTATGGACTCTATCAAATTCCCCGACACTTAAAGTATGCTTGTCCTCAAGCATTAAAGAACATAGGAATTCTAAACTTTCTCTTATTCAAGATGCGCCTTAGAAACTCTAGCACTCAAAAGAAATCATGGTAACAGTGAAACAAAAATTCACAACCAAGTCAAATACATTATGTACTTTTACCCTTTAGCTCTTTGTGTGTGTGTGTAAACCACTTCCTAGGGACATCACTATCACATATAGCATAAAATACAAAAATTCAAATGCAAATATGCCACTGAAGAGTGAACTTAGGATCCTTAATTCAGACCGTACTTCAATGCAATGTTACTCCTACAAATATTATGAAATCGAAGGCTTATAATTACACCTCACATAATACAATTCAACGCACTTCCCTCGTACCCATTCTTCGGTGTCCATATGGCTTTTCTTCAGGATCTTTCCCACTCAGGCCCCTACCCAGAGCATTTTTTCACTTGATTTATGTAATGATTTACATAGTGGCTCAGCAACTTAGGGTAGTCTACTTACTCATATTTTCTCACCGACGGGCCTGAGGACACTCTGCTAGTTGTTTGCCAAACTTGTAACCTATCAATGGGCTAGCATCAACATTGAATGCCCGTCCTTTTCTCCCTCTTTAAATTGTACCTAACCTCAGAAAAGCATCCGCCAACAACCCCTCCCCCACACTTACTTAGTACAAAGTACTTTAAGCAAGAAGGTAAAAAGGCTATTTTCAAACCACCACTCCCCCGTTTTCCGGGTTTGAAGTGATGATAGGGTTAATGCCTTATTTTGAGTTTCATAATATAGTAAGGTCCCACATGCAAATGGTACAAATACTGAATGAATCAAATCAAACTTTGGCATATCGGATGAATTTAGGCAATTACACATACATGTTAAGTTTATCCCAGAGTTATGAATAAAGTGCGCAAGTAAAGTATTCAGGGTATAACACATAATGCATAGACTCAAAAGAAATTTTTTGTCCCAATGTAATTAGATTTCTTAGAGTCTCAAGTTAAGTTCATCATCGGCTATTTTTGGTATTTTTTATTTTTCTGACTTTTTTTTTTCATTTTTCAATGTTTTTCTTCTTTTTTTTTTTTAAAACATAAGCAAACATTAAAATTAAAAAAAAACAAACAGAGAAGAACACCTAAAATCCCCCCCACACTTAGAACAAACATTGTCCACAATGTAGCAAAAGATATAAAAAGGAAGAGCAACACTTCCCTGAAAAATGTTTTTGGTGATGCTGGTGCGAAACAACAATTGACGAACGATGATAATAGCAGTAGAAGCTAGCCAATGATCCAATTGAAGTTTGGTTTGCCCGATTGCAACTTTGGGATTTAGGGTTCCTGGAAAAGAACAGAAAAGGAAAAAAACAAAAATAAAAATAAAAATAAAAATAAAATATTTTTGGGTTTTTTTTAGATGTGATCACGTCTAACATGACATTCCCTATTTCGTTTTTTTTTTTTTTTAAAAAAAAAAAAACGAAATAGGGAATGTCATGTTAGACGTGATCACATCTAAGGCGTCGTTCAAATCTGACCTGGACAACAAAACAAGCGTTAAAAAAAAAAATCAAACACTTATTTTCTTAGGTATAATCACACCTAAAAAAAAAAATAACACTTGCAAAAATTAATCCAGCAAACCTAAAATGCACCTATCCATGATCATGCTTACAAAACACTATTTTTCTTAAAACATTAAGCACACATTAAAACTCAACTCCAAATAACAAAAAAAAACGAACTAATTTTATTTTATTTTTTTAAAAAAAAAACCTAGTTTAAACACTTTGGGTTGCCTCCCAAATAGTGCCTTTCTTTAATGTCTTTGGCTAGACAAATTCCATGCGTCTCAAGGTGGAAATTTTGAAACTCCACCTAACAACGGTAGATAAAATCTTGAGCAACATTCAAGAGAGTAAAAGTTAGATGGACCAAATTCATGTTTAGACATCGTCTCAACAAAATGAGGTGGAAAGTAGGCTCCTCTAATTGATTCTTTAAACACTCCAGATCTATCTAGATTTTCTAAAATTGAATCTATCTTTATCTCTATTTCAGGAGGTCGAGGAAGATGCCCATATGCACAATCTAGAGATATAGGTGGTGGTTTTGACTCTAGTATTGGAGATTTCCATTCATCAATTATATCAGCAATAGAACATGGTAGAGTAAGTATACCTGGATCATTGCATTTGGAAGAAAGTATTAATTGTAACATACCAGATGCATCTTCTCCAACCACTACCTCATTCTTGGAAAAGTCCTCCATCACTCTCTGATTAGGCTCCTCTATCTTTGGCCCTACTGACATATCTGAAAAAGAAGTATCAGTTGCATTAGTTTGACTAAATAAAATGGAAAGATCAATTATCTCATTGTCATCCAATGCCTCTGATTCATTTTTCTCTACTTCCTTATGTACCAAATCTTCTGCATTTTGAGTAGGTACAGTTTCCACACCATAAACCTGTTCTATGAAAGGATATTTCATTCTCTCTAACTCAGCCCTTGAGAATCTGCTCGGAAATGGAGGAAGTATCATGTAACGTGGATCTTCTCTAACAACTTCCTTCGCTACCTTCTTCTCAAATACATCATCTTTGGGAGTCACTTCTTTCATGGCACACACACTTTCAACAGGATTAACTACCGATGGAGATGGTAATTCTACAGGCTTTGAGACTTTGAATTTGCTAATAGCATTAGCTAACTGGCTAATTCGACTCCCCAAATCTTGTATGCTTGCTCTTGTTTCCTGTTCAAATTCAAGAGTATTAGTTGCCAAAGCGTTAACAATCTCATTTAAAGACAAACCTGAGCTTTGAGACTGTGGAGGTTCCGGAACATGATACACTTGTGGCTGAGATGGCTGATACTCATAGTTGAAATTCTGATAATCCTGCCAGCCTGTATCATATGAATATGAACGAGGTTTGTATCTTTCTTGTGGCGGTCTCCGAGATTCTCTCATGGCATTCTGACCCTCCCACTGGTAGTATGGTAATCTTGGACAAAAGTCTCTAGTATGATCAGTCATTAGACAAATATCGCATCTTTGGACTTGTTTCTGTTGACCTATAGCCATATTTTTCACAAGAGACGTTAGTTCAAATAATTGTTGCTCAAGATACAAAGAACTTACCTCATTTTTATTCCAATGGTCATCTCGTCGGTTCCAAGATTGATGTGCATAATAGTCCATTGCAAAAGAAAAAAAACAACTAAAATAAAACAAAACAAAAATTTAAAGAAAACAAATCAATTAACACCGTTCCCCGGCAATGGCGCCAATTTGATGGTGTGTCAAGCCACACAAATAAAATAACCTACTTCAAACTACTGTAATATAGGGAAGTAAGGTCGTCTCCTCAGGGAACGATGGATTGTTTCCTTCAAATTAATGCAAAGGAGATTTTTGGATTGTTTTTCTAAACTAAGATAATGAAATACAAATAACGAAAACTAAATAAAAGAAAAGAAATCAAAGTAACAGACTTCTGACTCAAGGAACGGATAACTCAATTATTTCATTAATCATAGGCTACTAAAACTACTCTTGCAATTTAAGCATTCAACCAAAGATCTATTAGGATAGCCGTAATAAATCAATTAATCTCCCTAAATTAACTAACCAAGCCTAGCACTCAATTAATCCTTATCATAATTCGGTTGGGCACGATAGCGTTTCATACCAAACAATGATAGCATAAAAACCAAGGAAATATAGTTGAACCAAAATCTAAACAATTGAGATAGCTACAACTATTCAGACTTTGACTCATTGATTCCACATTTAAACTAACATGCATATTCAATGTCTCACCAATACACATGCTTTGTCTAATTGCTACTCAGTACTTCTAGTTCTTGTCTATTACGTAACATTCAACTAGCAGATAGCACTAGAAAATAAATAACAAATCAAGTTGTCAATTTGAATGATATCTACTTTCATAAATAAAGACAAGAATCAACAAATACTTAAATCATAGGCAAGAACAATGATTAAGAACAAAACCTCATAATGGAAGTACTGAATAAATCCCTTGAATCAGAAAAGAAAACTTAGCCACTCATAGTTGGAAGTATGACGGTTCGATTCTCCATGGAAAACAATGAAAATTCGGGAAAAACAAGAGGTGGGAGGTGCTAGCCTATGGCTACACACACGGCTGCCCACAAAACATCACTCAAATTCTTTCTATAATAGAAATTTAGGCCAGCCGCAGGAAAACAGCAATTATTCCACGATTTGCATCTTTGGTCCCTCAAGTTTGCAGTATTTTTACTTTTGCCCCAAAACTTCTTCAATTTTGTATTTCAGTCCTTGGACGTCCAAATTAATCCAAATCAGCTCCAATCTCTTATTTCCAGCTCCTAACATGAAATAATAACAAAACCAATGAATTAAATCCATCCGAGTCCATAAACTAGTAAAATATCAACAATTAAAACACAATTTATGGACTCTATCACATATACAGTCGTGATCACACAAGACGGCCCTATGACAAGGGTGGAGTCAATCTCCTCGACAGATTTGAAAAGAGATAAGTAGCTCTAAACTTACTTGTGCCATGTTATAATGTTTCTAACTAGACTTCTATAACGGATGTAATTTTGGTTATGCCCTTTAAATTACACAGTGCCTCCCTTGACGTGATCTAACGAAAAATGCGTACAGTTACAACAACATGTCCGAGAATGGCGCAGTTGTACTATTTGATTTCGCAAGTCTTACAATAAGATAATTCGAGGAGCATCCTTCTCAAACCACGAAGCAACCCATTCCAAGGGGCAATGACCTGCTCGAAAAGGAAGATAAGTGTTATTACCTCCTTAACATTTATATGCTCTATGGCTAGTATCTTCTTGCATAGATAGCATATTGATCGAATTAATGTCGAGCCTCACATAGACTATAAATCATCGACTGAGTTTATCATTAACCTAGTCTCCATAAATGTAATGTGTAAATTTACTAGTCTTTGTATCACTACATTCATGATCAACCATTACCTATCTCTCACACGAATCATTATGACAACTACCTCCATATCTCTCGAAAAGTTGTTACTATATGATCTTGAGCATAGTTTTGCAGGGCCTTCTATCGCAAAGGCATGCTCGAGAAGTGGGAGAACTTCTTCATATTTTTGCAGAACTTGCAGAAAATCGAGAACGAAGATAGCCCCTCTATGATACAAGAGTATACTTAGGCCACAGTAGCCCCAGATAAATAAAGGACCAATACACGGTACATGTCAAGAATGAGCTCTGTTGACAACAATGAGGAACTTCTCGACAAATGGGTATTGCCGCTCTAACTTGCGGATACCCCTGAAAGAGGGCCACGAGATAAGTCATACGTTATCCTTATGATATTATTGCCTAAATATATGAACATCTGTATTACAATCTGAATGTTACGATAGTTCATTAAATAATTTTTTCTACATGATATATGTGTTTTGCGAGCCTCTACCGAGTCCTAGAAACTTTTGCGTGCATACCTTTTGCAGGAAAAGTCTTTCTCATATGCATGACTGCTTACATCATCGCATATTAGTCATAAAGCATGATGCCACTGCTTTTACAAATATATGGCTCTATTTACTCTCCAGGAAGTAAATTTTTCGACCTATGTTAAACACAATAAGTCAATTTCATTTCCTTTGTTTTGAAAGGGGGTAGATACCCCTTTCGTATTTATAGTTGTCGGTAATGTTCTCTAAAGGCCGCAGCGCAGGATGGTCTCCTTGAGCCACAAGTCACAATAGGTCGTTGTATCTACTCTACCGAACAACTAACTGGCAGTTGCCGTCTAGAGACTGCAAGGGCTTTCACATCTGATGGCCCAGTTCCATGCCAAATTGCTATGACTCTTCAGGGGTACGTAGTAAGTACAAATCCGTGGAAAAGCATTGCACTATCTCCGCATCATTCTTTCATGGTTGTCGTGAGTTAACCAAACCGTGGCTTCAACAGCCTTGCTTGTATCGAGGTGAAATCTTTCCACTTCTCACATTTTATATCTCAAAATGGCTGCTTTTGAAGGGGATAGAGTCCCCCAATAATCTATTGCATTCTATGTCATTTCTCGTGCCATGTTAATTTATTATGCACTAATAAATAGTGCATGAGTAAGTGTTTTGTCAGGATCAGAGACCAGGTTGGTTGATCATGGTGTCTATGCTCGAGAAGTATCACCATCAGATTAATGTGTCCTCGGTAGTTATTATTGAAGAGTTTAGGGGAATACTTCCTCGAAACTAAGGTACACTCGAATGATCCCTTCACCTGCGCATCCTCGATCGAGGGGCCAATATATACATTATCAAGGTCTGAGAGCCTTTTATGTGCTTATTTTCATAAACATATCATTATTATACCTGTGATACATGTCTGGGACTAAGTTACAGGATGAACATACCCCGAGCACTCTGGGGCAAAATAAGCAGAGATACGTAACTCTCGCAGCTGATCCCTCGAGGATAGTGGCATCGTCAAGTTCGCTCTGACTTTAGGGCGTTTATGTTTTAAACCTGAGATATAGACTATCAGTCTAATGCACATAGTGGTGGCCCACCCGAGTACTCATGGGAGCTGTTATATCTCATATATGCAGTTACTCCCAGTTAAACATGACTAGTCACTTGAACGGATATCCTCTTCAGAATCGTCCACAAAAAGACATTCTCTTCAAAATCGTCTATATTTGAGGAACTCTGATCCAGTGTCCTCGAGGAAATTCTCTTCAGGATCGTCCGTAAAAAGACATTCTCTTCAGAATTGTCTGCATTCGAGGAACTCTGATCCAGTCTCCTCGAGGATATCCTCTTCAGGAGCGTCCATAAAAAGACATTCTCTTCAGAATCGTCTATATTCGAGGAACTCTGATCCAGTCTCCTCGAGGATATCCTCTTCAGGATCGTCCGTAAAAAGACATTCTCTTCAGAATCGTCTGTATTCGAGGAACTCTAATCCAGTCTCCTCAAGGATATCCTCTTCAGGATCGTCCATAAAAAGACATTCTCTTCAGAATCGTCTATATTCGAGGAACTCTGATCCAGTTTCCTCGAGGATATCCTCTTCAGGATCTTCCTCAAAAGAGCCGTGTGCTTAACATCTGGCCATTATAAGCACTTTACAACTAACTCATAAGCCGTGTACTCAACATCCGGTATTGAGAAAGGCCTAGATTATCATTTTCATGAACAAGGGGTTGACTATCCCTCGAACCTAAACACACGTGTTTTATACCTTAATGAGAACTAGACTTGTTCTCGAGTATACTTTCTTAGATTGATCTATCATATCATCCAATACATCAGAATGAAAATGACTTTATTCTCGATGTTCTCGAATTCAATTTGTGTCTCGTTACTACAGGTCTATTCCTTCTGTAAGGTGGTTACCATCCATCTCCTTTTGATAGACGCCATTTTATTGCCTTAACCCTACGAGTATGGGGGCTTCTTGATCAGGCACCTCCTCGAACTGAGCGGCGGGAATTACACTCTCATCTAAAGTCTCGGTCTGCCAAATGTCACCCCAAGACTTGGGGGTTTCCGAGATGAGTAATGGCTCTAGGGTTATCTATAACAAGGAGCGTATATATATGGGAGATTGTAAGGCGTCTGGAAGGTATATAAGGTGTTTGGAAAGTGTGGAAGGTGTTTTGGGAGGTTGTGTTTTTGTTTTTTTTTTATGATCGTTGGTCTATGGATCTCTTCCTATGACTATTCTCGACGGTCATCAGACTGGGGCATCGTTCCTTCTCACACTAATGCGTGATACCTCCTCGATTCTTGCTCAAATCTCGGGCAACAACATTATATACCTACTTGGGTTCGACACATCAACCTGATTTATATCTCAAACCCGGACTAAGGGTTCCATGCTTTATTTCTTGGGACATGAGAAATGGCAAGCGGGTCGGTTGGGTGGATATAAATTAGCTTAAATGCTTGTATACCTTCTTCAAGGTCAGATAAGTCGCAATTCTTGGGATTGGTGTGGAGTCCTACTCGAGAGAATCTTCTCGAACCTCACTATCCCAGCATTCACGTAATCACACGGCATCTTCCACGGTGTCTTCTACTTTCTTCTGTCCCTCTCACTATCGAGGATCCATATGGTGACAGTCTCGACTCTCTAAATGCTCTACTAAGCTCGAGATGGTCTTCTCGAGTCTTCGGATTATTCTGGGACAAGTTCTCGACATACTAACTTAATCCCAGATTGTTCTTTCAGACTTATGTCCTCGACATTGGGTATTCTGTCTTCATTCATTATGCTTCTTGATCCACTACCCTGTGGTTACTCTCGAGGGTTTGGATTTATTACCTCTCGTTCAGAAGCATATGTCACAGTTCTCTAGTCAACTCATCATCTCGACAATAAGTATATCTTAGCCGCTGCTAGTGACACACATATTAAGACTAGTGGGAATCTCCACTACGTTTTCTTCTCGATTCTCTCAACAGACGGGCCACCTGATTCGATAATTCATCATGCAAGGCCTTCTCGACTAATGTCTGGGTCAATGACGTGAACTGCAATCTTCAAACAGAATCTTCGTTCTGGCAGTTGTGTTTTCGAAAGTTAATTATAACACATCTCTGTGTTCAGTGTAATGGGAATCTCCATTACACTTCTTTATTACCTTCTCGAGCAAGAGGGTATCTGCCTTAGTATCTCTCTGGGGCAGAATGTTAAGATCATTGCATATTGACTTCTTACTCGACAGTTTGAACTGATGATTCTTCTTTCTTCACAAATTGGCGTACATATCAATCGCCCTTTATGACACATACATTCGACAAGGTATGTGCTAATACATTCATTACTTTGATTTCTCCTTGATGCTAACCTTTCGCAGGCTCTCGATTCAAATCAGTTTTTCCCGAACATGGGAACAATTTATACTTCATATTATCAAGCCTATCCCATCTTCAAGCTTCAAAGTATAGGCTTGATAAGGGGCACTTGACGAGTCCAAATAGTACAGCCCGTTGTCACGGGCTTACTTTTTCAAAGTAACGGCCGTGCGGCACTAGCACAAAACAACTAACGATCAAGTGCTAGCTCAGCCTTAAGACTCCCAAAGTGTGCAAAGCTAGGCGAGATTTTAAAGAACGGAGGCAAAGAAAAACTTAAGAAAGGTTGAAAGTGAAAGAATGATGAAGGCACAAGAGAGCTTAAGGAATGCTTGAGAACTCTACTCAAAGCTTGGATGATTACAAATGAAGGGGGGGCATGGGGTATTTATAGGCAAACCCCCAAGTCCTAAAGAATTCTAGAGAATTCTATGTACATAATAAAATAATGGGATTCTAGAGAATTCCTACAATAAAATATTCTAAGTTCAAAATATCTACAAGTCTCTAGAATCTTCCACACGGTTCTAGCAAACTCGGGTAGCTTCCACACGGTTCCACTCGTTTCTAGAGAGTTCCGGGCTTCTCTAGAAAATTCCGAGTCTTCAAGATTTGACTGGAGAATTCCACAAGGCTCTAGACCGTTCCGTCCCATGTCCGTCTACGAAAATAGCCCGTTTCGCATCAAACCACCCGAATTCGTGGTGAAGAAAAACTGTCCGTGACATCCTCCCCACCAAAATGGTGCATCGCCCGATGCACCTAAGTCTCGAAGGCAATGTTGATAGGAATGGGTGCACGATTCTCCTCAAAGTCCTCGATCAATTTGGTGAATTGCCAAAGCTTCTCGATTGGCTCCCAACTCGTCTCACTCATTGGCAAATTCTTCCATTTCACCAAGTATTCTTTAGTTGCTGCCCCGCTCCTGCCCCGAACGATCCTCTTAGAAAGGATCTCCTCAACGGTCCGTTCCTCATGCTCGCGTACACCAGCTGGTGCCCTTGTGGAAACGTTCCGTTCTTCGTCCTCTGGGTCCTTGCGGTATGGCTTAAGTAGGCTCACATGAAAGACTGGATGAAGCCTTGAGAAGGCCTCGGGTAGCTCCAGCTTGTAAGCAACCGAACCCACTTTCTTAAGAACGGTGAAAGGACCCTCGTATCTGCGCATGAGACCCTTGTGTAGACCACGGCTCCGTCCATGTTCATAAAGCTTCACCAAGACTTGGTCGCCTTCTTCAAACTCGCGTCGGGTCCGTTTCTTATCCGCCCATTTCTTCATGCGCACGGCTGACTTCTCCAAGTAGAGTTTTGCCTCGTCGGCCCGTTCTTGCCAATCTTTGGCAAACTTGTATGCGGGTGGGCTATTGCCCTTGTAGCCCCCAAGAATGTCCTTAGGCGTAGTCGGTTGGAAACCAAGGATAATCTCAAACGGACTTTTGCCCGTGCTCTCACTCCGCATCAAGTTATAGGAAAATTGGGCAACGTCTAGCAAACGTACCCAATCTTTTCGGTTGGCTGCCACATAGTGCCTAAGGTACACCTCCAAGAGGTCGTTGATGCGCTCCGTCGCCCATCCGTTTGCGGGTGCAAAGATGTAGACATCTTGAGCTCCGTCCCAAGCAAACGAAAGAGTTCTTGCCAAAAACGGCCGGTGAACCTTGAGTCCCTGTCGCTTATGATCGATGTAGGCAGTCCCCAATACTTCACCACATGCCTAAGAAAGAGTTTGGCCGTTATCTCCGCGGTGCACTCTTTTGGGGCGGGAATGAAGACCGCATACTTAGACAAACGGTCTACCACAACAAGTATGTTGGTGCAACCCTCGGAAACGGGCAGGCTCACGATGAAATCCATCAAAACGCTGTCCCACGGGCGTTCGGAATAGGCAAGGGTGATAACAAGCCATGCGGGTGGTCTTGCTCGGTCTTGTCTTGTTGGCAAACTAGACAAGTCCTTACATATGTCTCCACGTCTTCCCGCATGCGAGGCCAATAGAACCGTTCATGTACTAAGGCAAGTGTGCGATGCGTACCTGGGTGACCCGCATAACGGCTATCATGGCAATCCCTTAGAATCTCCCTTCTAAGTCCATCCCATGCGGGCACGTACAAACGGTTCCCTTTGGCATAAAGTATCCCATCCTCAAGCCAGAACCGCGTTGTCTTGCCTTCCTTCACGAGCTCCATGAACCTTTGGGCTTGACGGTCGTGCTCAAGACCCTTCTTAATGCGATCAACCAGCGTTCCTCGGGTATGCTAACGATTGGAGCAAGACACGCCTTCGGCTTAGGGCGTCGGCCACGTGGTTAGTCTTCCCCGGGCTATACTCAAGCTCGTATTTAAACTCGGCCAAGAAGTCCAACCAACGCGCTTGCTTGCTTGAAAGCTTAGGTTGGCTTTGATGGTAGCTCACTGCCCGATTGTCCGTCTTGATCTTGAACGGTGTGGCGGCCTTCAAGTAATGCTCCCAAACTCTAAGGCAGTGAACTATAGCCAACATCTCCTTCTCGTGCGTCGGCCACCTTTTCTCGGTTTCATTCAGCTTGCGACTTTCAAAGGCGATCGGATGACCATCTTGCATGAGAACGCCCCCAATGGCGAAGTCCGAAGCGTCCGTGCACACCTCGAACGATTTCTCAAAATCAGGGAGAGCTAGGACTGGCTCTCGAGTGACGGCGTCCTTTAAAGCCTCGAACGCTGTTTGGTGTTTTGGTGTCCAACACCAAGCTTGCCCCTTTTTCAAGAGATCCGTTAGTGGAGCGGCTATAGCGGAGTGCCCTTCAATAAACCGCCTATAGTAATTAACAAGCCCCAAGAACGATCTCAGCTCCGTTGGCTTCGTGGGTGCCTCCCACTCCACGATAGCTTTGATTTTGGCCGGATCCATGCGGATTTTGCCCCTACCAATGATGTGTCCCAAGAACGACACCTCCTCAAGGCCGAAGGAACACTTCTCCCTTTTAACATAGAGCTGGTTTTCCCTAAGGACTTGAAAAACGGCTCTAAGATGCTCCACATGCTCCTTCATTGTGTTACTATAGATAACGATGTTGCCCAAGTATACTACAACGAACTTATCAATGAAATCTGCTAGCACACGTTGCATCAGAGTGCAAAACGTGGCTGGGGCGTTAGTTAAACCGAACGGCATAACAAGAAACTCATAAGAGCCATACCTCGTCACCATGGCCGTTTTCGGTTCATCACCGGGTACTATGCGTACTTGGTAGTATCCCTTCCGCAAGTCTAGCTTGGAAAAGATCCGTGCCCGTTGCAGCCGGTCGAACAAGTCCGCTATAAGTGGGATAGGGTACTTGTTCTTCACGGTTAGTTTGTTTAACGCCCGATAGTCGATGCACAAACGTAGCGTCCCATCTTTCTTGCGTTGGAATAAGGCCGGCGAACCCCACGGACTTTTAGACGGCCTTGCATGACCCGATTCAAGTAGCTCCTTGATTTGCACCTTGAGCTCCTCTAGCTCACTAGGGGACATACGATAAGGCACCTTGGCTATCGGTTTCGCCCCGTCCACCAACTCGATGGCATGATCAACCTCCCTCCTTGGTGGAAGACCTTTGGGTAAATCGTCAGGCATCACGTCCTTGAACTCAACAAGGACTCGCTCTATGGGAGGCGGGATTCGTTCCTCCTTTGCCTGCTCCTCTGTGCATGGTTCCTCCTCAAACATCATGGCGGCAAAGGTGTGTTCACCCCGTTTTAGCCCCTTGTTCAGCTGGGAAGGGCTAATCTCATTTTCCCGTCTAAACTTTACCACACAAGGCTTCTCGCCTTGGAGGATCACCATCGTGTCGTTGCTAGGCACGATGATCGGCTTTACCTGGTCTAAAACTCCATGCCAAACACAAGACCATAATCATCCATAGGTGCAATGGAGAAATTAGCCGTACTCGACGGTTGCCGATTTTAAGAGGCACATCCTCGGCTTTGCCTACAAGACCCGTCCATTCGCCGTTCACGCCCTTGAAACGGCCTTTGCTAGGTGTCCACTTGACGCCAACCGAACGGGCTACCTCTTCCGTGAGATAACTCGTGTCGGCCCCCGTGTCTAGCATGCCCCATCTAGACCCGTTTGCGAACGATGCCTCCATGTAAAGACGGCCTTGACGTGTCTCGGCCTTGGCATGCACGGCATCTAGCCGTTTCATGCAAGCGACCCGTTTCTCCTCTTCTTGGCACAAACCTTGTGCCAATGCTGCCAACTTTGAACGAGACGGGCAATCACGTGCCATGTGCGCTCCCCCGCACAAGAAGCACCCTTGAAACTTCTTTGGCTTGTCCCCCTTGGTCTCCTTGCTTGAAGACGGCTTTGTATAGTCGGCTGCCGGCTTCGCGGGTGTGGAAGACTTCCCTTTGTCTCCCCCACCTTTGCCTTGGAACGGCTTCTTGCCCTTGTCCTTGGAGCTATCCTTCTTTTGGAACTCAACAAGCGACTCGACCACCTTTAACGCCCGATCGATGTCCTGGACTTCTCTCCATTGTAGCTCAAGTTTGGCCCAACGGTTGAGACCGTCCATGAAAGTAAAGAACGCCTCCTTGGGCGAGAGATCCGGAATTTCAAGCATCAAGTCCGAAAATTCCTTAACGTATTCCCGAATTTGACCTTCCCTATGGTGCAGACGACGAAGCTTGGCCCGGGCTTCGTCTTCCGCATCCACTGGTAGGAAATACTTTCTAAACTCTTCCTTAAAACCATCCCACGTGGTGAAGACCGGGTCTCCATCCCCCACGGGTTTCATCATACGTTTCCACCATGATAAAGCACTATCTTTAAGATAAAGAGAGGCTTGGAAGAGTCTTACCGAGTCGTCCATGATATTCATAGCCCCAAAGTACCGTTCCATGCTGTAGAGAAAGTTCTCTACGTCCCTCAAGCGACGGCTGCCCTTATATTCGTCCGGCTTGGGCGCCTCAAGCCTTGGAACCATCCCCACGGCTCCGGTTGTCCCTTGCCCGGCCACGGCGTCAAGCCGTGCCTTGAGACGCGCCGATTCTGCCCGAGAAGTCTCCAGCTCCCCCATAAGCCGGTTGACGTCGTCTTGGAGGGCGGCAACACGAGCAAGGCTTTCCTCCTTCGACTTGTTGCAACGTTCCACCATTTCGTTGAGCGTCCCTAGCATGTCGTCCTTCATTTGCTGCATGACCTCTTGCAATTCCCCTGCGAATCGCTCCATGCGAGCTTCGACGACCCCTGCTACCACCTCAGGGTGCTCGTCCCAACGGTCTTGGTGGTCGGCCACAGCAAGCTCTAGCTTGGCAAGCCGTTTCTCAAATTCCACCATCGGCTCCCTAACGACCGACTTCTCCTTACGGCTTCCTTTGCGGGTGGTCCTCCCCACCTCGCGGGAAACGTGATCCCCCTCAAGCTCCGACCCTTGAACGACCTCCGAAGGGTTGGACATAGCTTATGCACGAAAGAAAACCGACAAACGGAAGCGTAGACGATGTAGCACACCAAGTACCGAGCCGAGGCTCTGATACCAACTGTCACGGGCTTACTTTTTCAAAGTAACGGCCGTGCGGCACTAGCACAAAACAACTAACGATCAAGTGCTAGCTCAGCCTTAAGACTCCCAAATTGTGCAAAGCTAGGCGAGATTTTAAAGAACGGAGGCAAAGAAAAACTTAAGAAATGTTGAAAGTGAAAGAATGATGAAGGCACAAGAGAGCTTAAGGAATGCTTGAGAACTCTACTCAAAGCTTGGATGATTACAAATGAAGGGGGGGTATGGGGTATTTATAGGCAAACCCCCAAGTCCTAAAGAATTCTAGAGAATTCTATGTACATAATAAAATAATGGGATTCTAGAGAATTCCTACAATAAAATATTCTAAGTTCAAAATATCTACAAGTCTCTAGAATCTTCCACACGGTTCTAGCAAACTCGGGTAGCTTCCACACGGTTCCACTCGTTTCTAGAGAGTTCCGGGCTTCTCTAGAAAATTCCAGAGTCTTCAAGATTTGACTGGAGAATTCCACAAGGCTCTAGACCGTTCCGTCCCATGTCCGTCTACGAAAATAGCCCGTTTCGCATCAAACCACCCGAATTCGTGGTGAAGAAAAACTGTCCGTGACACCGTTACTAGGCCGACCCAAGTTCGGTGAACGGTCCAACCGGCACCTGGAAGCTTCTAGGGCGGTTGTCAATTACTTTCCTACGAAGAAAAGGTTCCATAATCTAACTCTATAAATAGGGATCAATCCTTATTATCAAAGGTACGCTTTATGCACCCGGTTTATACCCTAATTACGAATACTCTTACTGACTTAAGCATCCGAGTGTCTACCCTTGGGAGACCCCGAGGCTCTCTTTTGCAGGTTTTAAGGTTCCGATACCGCCTTGGCCGCCGGAGTAACCAACCAGAGACGTCAGTGAAGTTCCATCCTTCGTCAGGAAGATTGATAGAATCCAACACAATAACAGGAAAATTGAGAGTTCTATTGGACCAACTTCCGCTTCAACAGGACCAGCAGCAAGTGGAGATGGTACTTCTATTTTATATGGTTCTTTCACAACTAAACAAATCTTCAGGTATCCTCTCATTGGAAATCCCGAAGTTTTGTTAGATGGGTTACCAGGTTATCCTCTCAAAATCAAAAGAGCACCACAAATTGGATCATTTTGGGTGCCGGTAAACGTGATGCTTCAACAAAAACCTCTTCTCGTTCATCCATTTGCTTATAAGTTCATTGTGAATGGAGACATTATCTTGATCAAAAATTTTACTCCTGAGTATTCCCAGGCTCAAATTAATGTTGTGCAAGAGTATGGCAATATCCTTGGGACTTGGGGGAACTACATTGTACGCCAGCTCGATTTTTACTTCTTATGTTGGCGTCTATAAAACAAATGAATGGATTTATTAAGGACATGTAAACCAATTACAAATTAAAGTTTTCTCTTATGTTACATTTGCAATACGTACGTATACTATATGAATAAATAAATTATGAGATTAGGACCAATTGCTAAACTTATCGAACTTATGTCCATCTCATCTCAGAATATGTATTATTTTCCTACAGTGATTTTATATGTGTAATGTAATTTGGCAAGGAGGATATAATGTATTGTATTCAAAGATTAATACACATCTCGAATAAACGAAATTTTATTACCAGTTGTTATTGGGGTCAAGAGATAATGCAGGGTTGTTCATTTGCTGTTAGTTGTTACTCATTTCACTTATACAGGTTTTAAATTAGAATATGTACGTAAACAAGTAAGTTTTGAGAACTTTTTTTACGTTGACTAAGATCATTTAGCGGGTGAATCATGCGTATAGCGTTTGAATCTTTCTTGATCTCCCAGTATAACATATCAACAATTTATACATTTAGAAATTATGTCAAAAGTTTTGTACAACACTTTGCTTCTCTCTCTGTGAGCTTGAAATAACACTCTTCTAGTCGTGATGATACTATTACTGTTTTAAAGACCATTAATCAAATTTTGCTATGTTTTGAAGACCATTATTTGCAACTATATCCAGAAACTTTTAAAATCAACAAAAATTCTCGCCTCTATAAATGTTTTCGTATTAGTTCTACTGTTATCAGCAATAAGCATAGATCATAGTACTTAGCTCTCTTTGGGATTATGATATTCTAATGGCCTCTTTATTTTTTGAGATTGATCTTTTGATATCTATTCAAGCACACACTGTAATATTTTTGTAAATATGTTTTTAATTAAAAAAAAACTACCCCGCCAAAATAAAAAAATTAAAAAAAAAGAGAACAGAAAAGTAATTGACGAATGAGGTGTTGGATCAGTGGTAAAACTATCATTGCTTTCAAGAGGAGGTCTAGAGTTCAAACTACCACTCCAACAAGAGTGAGAGAATTACTCTAACATTGTTTATTGGTACCTCTAGAGGGTTTGTCATAGCAAACCCACTCATCTTCCCCCAATTTCGCACCCGAGCTTGGCACTCCAAACTTGCTTAGGGTGATTTACCTCCAACTGTGGTTTGTGGACTATCGCAATGGGTGTGGGTTTACCTACCTCTGGTGGAATTCCTGGCGTTATCAGGAGAAAAAAAAAAGTAATTGACAGGCCAAAAAAAAGGGTGATTCACAAGTATAGTAACAATTTCCTTCGCTCGTGTGCATGGTACTTTTTATAAAAAAAAATCCTCCACAGGTCTCAATATAATTATCTTATAAAATTTATCACAAAGTGAACCACAAAATAAATTGACACATGTACTATGAGTTATAATTCCATCATAATGAAATTACTCATTTTTTTATGACCACTGAGTTTATTACGATTCTGGAAACTAGTATCCAAGTTATAATTCCCTTTTTGTAATGTTCTGGAGGCAAGAGCTAGCCCTTTTGATGGAATCGGGGATTCAGATTTGGAGTCATTTGATTGTTTGGTTAGTTGGAAATGGATTGAAGGAATTGGATTCAGAATTCATTTTTAAATCCCACCTCCCCCTAGGGATTCAAAGGAATCGGATTCATGAATCCTTTTGCGTTTATTTTTTTTTCACTTTCCTTTTCTGTTTCTTTTCTACCCTTCTTCTTCCTTTTCTCTCACCTCTCTATTGTTCCTTCCCGTTCCAGTTCCACCACCACCTCCTTACCATCGCTGCTACACAAACACCTTCCACTGCCCATCAACACCCTTCACACACAAACACCAACACAACACTGCCCACTATTCATGTGAGTCATGGTTGCTGTCGTCAATTCTTTAATTTTTGGATCTTTGTCAGATTATTGATTGAATTCCAATCTACGACAGTAACCACGCAGATTCCAAATGCCCAACTTGGACAGAAAAATAAGTAAATTGTCGCTGACCCAAAGCTTTGATGAAGATACCAGCAAGCTCGAAAGTAGTAGAAACATAACGAGGAGAAATGACCCCCTGGATAAACACATCACATAAGAAATGACAGTCAACCTTAATGTGTTTAGTACGCTCATGGAGAACAGGGTTAGCCACAAGATGAAGAGCAAACTGACTATCATAATGAAGGCGCATCGATTGAGAATATCGAACACCCAGACTCAATAACAAAGCCTTTAGCCACTTGAGCTCACAAATAGTATTAGCAATAGCACGATATTCTGCCTCGCCAGAAGAACGAGAGACAACCTGCTGCTTCTTAGTAAGCCAAGAAACAGGAGAAGCACCAAGTGTAATAAACCACCCAGTAAGAAAGCGCCGAGAGGACAACTGGCCCATCCGAGTCACACCAACCATAAAGCTGAAGATCACAATCAGCACAAACCAATATTCCTTGACCAGGATTTTGCTTCAAATAACGCACAACACAAAGCGCAACATCCCAGTGGGCCTACTGAGGAGTCTGCATGAATTGAGCCAACATATGAACTGAATAAGAAAGATCATGGCGAGTAACCGCTAAATAGATCAGTCGACCAACCAAACGACGATACGACTCCGGATCGGATAGAGGAGAAACCTCAGCCAGCGGAAGATGGTGATTTTTGTCCATGAAAAAGTAAAAGGTTTCACTCGCAGAAGACTAACCTCAGAAAGCATGTCCAAAGCGTATTTTCGTTGACACAAAAATATGCCACAGGAATTCTGAGAGACTTCAATACACAAGACATACTTTATGGACCAAGATCTTTCCTTTGAAAGCAATGGGTCAAATACTATTTGAAAGCAACAATAGCAACATGATCACTACCAGCAAGGACAAGATCATCAACATACACCAACAAACTATGAGAGACAAAGCCACGATGAAAAGTGAACAAAGAGTAGTCCGCGAAAGATTGGACAAAACCATACTGTTTTAAAGCCTGGGCAAGCTTAGCAAACCTGCAACAAGGAGCCTGTTTCAGGCCATAAAGAGACCGACGCAGGCGACACACCTGACCAGAAGAACCATTGCGAAAACCTGGAGGGAACGTCATATAAACCTCATCATGTAGATCACCATGAAGAAAGGCGTTATGAACATCCATCTGATGAAGTTCCCAATTCTTGGCATTAGCAACAACTAAAAAAGTACGGGAAGTGACCATTTTTGCAACAAGCGCAAAAGTCTCCTGATAGTCAATGCCTTTAACCTGATTAATACCAAGGATAACTGGACGAGCTTTATAATGCTCAACAGAACCGTCACTATCATATTTGATTTTAAAAACCCACTTACAACCAATGGCACGGTTGTTAGGAGGAAGAGCGGTAATCTCCCAAGTACGGTTGTGCTCCAAAGCACGAATCTCATCATACATGGCAGAACGCCATTTGGCATCCTGCATGGCCTCATGAAAAGACCGAGGCTCAACACATGTAGTAATAGCTGCTACGAAAGCTCGATGCTGGGGTGAGAAAGATTCACAGTATACAAAATGTGGTATAGAGTCGGGAGTACTTGAGCACACAGGCAGAGCAGGCAGGGCAGTAGGGGGAGAAGAAGAAACAGTATGACACGCAAAATCATGAAGACAGGTGGAGGGAAACTTAGTACGATATCCATGACCCAACAAAGTAGGAGGCACAAAAGGAGGAGGCGAAGAGGAAGAACTTCCAGAAGCGAGAGATAAGACCAGAGAATCCCCGAGATCAGGAAACAAATCAAGAAGACAAGGAGACTCAACCAGAGAAGTGAAAACGTTTGGAACAGGGTGGCGCAGATTCAGAAATAGAAATATCATCATCATCGTCAAGGACATTACGAAAAGTAGGAACAGGAGAAGGAGACTCTGATGAAACAAGATAAGAAATGACAAAGGGAAATTCAGTTTCACAAAACACAACATCACAAGAGACAGAAAATTTTTGTAACTCAAAATCATAGACCAACCAACCTTTCTTACCAAACGGATAGCCCACAAAAACACACATGCGACTATGAGGAGCAAATTTATCACCACCACGAGACTGATTATGCATATAGCAGAGACAACGAAAAACACGCAGGTGTTGAAGAGAGAAAGATTTACCATAAAGAATCTCAAAAGGAGACTTGCCATTTAAAATTGAGAAAGGGGTGCGATTGATTAAATAGCCAACAGTTAAGACACAATTGCCCCAAAACTCAATAGGAAGGCTAGCTTGAAAAACCAAAGCACAAGCGACATTAAGAATATGTTGATGTTTACGTTCGACACAACCATTTTATTGAGGTGTGCCGACACAAGAAGTTTCATGCCAAATGCCCTTTTGGCGAAAGAATGAACCATCCCCAAAAACTCAGAACCATTATCATTACGAATTTTGACAGATTTTCTAACGTGTACATGAATCATGGCAAAAAAACTCACATAACTTAGTAGACACAGATTTCTTATCCTCAAAGAGTTATAACCAAGTAGCACAAGAGAACATCAACAATTGTTAAAACATAATGAGCACCGCAAAAAGCAGGAGTAGGATAAGGTCCCATAAATCACAATGAATTAAAGAGAAAAATTCATCACTTTTTGTACTAATAAGAGAAAAAGATTCACAAGATTGTTTGCCTCGGACACAAATGTCACAAGATGTATTCAAAGTATCACTACTAGAATCAAAAAAAGACAACTGCCGTAAAACTTTCAGAGAAGGATGGCCTAACCGTTGATGCCATAAAACTGGGTAATAACATTAGAATACCGAGCAGGAACCGATCCACAAAAGAAATAGAGAGCCCCTAGCTGTTCACCCGCGCCAATCAGAGACCTTGAAGTGCAGTCTTGAACAACACAAAATTTAGTAAATGATACAGAGTGAGAATCCTCCTGTAAATGATACAGGGAAATCAAACTGCATTTCAAAGCCGGAACATGGAAAACATTGTGTAAAACCACTAAATCACTCAAATAAGTGACACCCGACTGCGAGGCATAAGTCATAGAACCATCAGGCAACTGAACTGGACGATGAGTAATATCACTCAAATTTGTCAAATAAGACAAACACCCCGTCATGTGATGAGAAGTGCCACAATCAAACATCCATTCAGTAGAATGAGGCTTACCATAGAGAGTGCCACCACTTGTGATGAGTATTAAGCATGGAGATTAAAGTCTGCCACTGATTGGGAGAAAGGCCAGTAACAGTCGTCTTATCAGAATCAGTCAACACAGAGCCAACAAACTAAGATTAACATCATCTTGCATTTTTCGGCTCACAAAGGAGCTATATATACACATATACAACATGTTAGGGTTTGCGGAAGAAACCCTAAATCTTATGTAATGACTAAACTAACCCTATATACGTGATATACATTTTTTTACCATTATGTCATTCTCATTTTCCCATTTATGTAATGTATTTTCCCATGACGGCAAGACCTTCATTTATTTACTACTATATTGAGTTAGTCTTGTCTGGTATTTAAGAGTATTATCGCTTCATGAGTGAAATAAAGTATTTTAACTTCTAGATTATAAAATTTTTTTAAAAAAAACTCAAAAATGAAGAAGAAAAATTCGAGTTAAAGTAAACATGAAAATAAATAATTTACCATTTAAAAAAAAGAAAAATTAAAATACTTAGCTAAGACAAGTTGTTTCTTCTAGGTTATTCAATTTTTTTCAACTCGATTAAATTATTTAATTATTAATTTTCGCATTTCTTATTCCTTTTTTTTTAATAATCTACAAGTTAATATACAAATGACAAATTAATTTTCAAAAATGAATTTGTTTGTCATTTGTATCTTAATTTCTAGATTATAAAAAAAAAGAATAAGAAACGTGGAAATTAATAATTAAATAATTCAATCGAGTTGAAAAAAATTAAATAACCTAGAAGAAACAACTTGTCTTAGCTAATTCTTTTAGGTTTTATTTTTGTTTAAAATGGTAAATTATTAATTTTGATGTTTACTTTAACTCGAATTTTTCTTCTTCATTTCTTAAATTTTTTTAAAAAAATTTTATAAACTAGAAGTTAAAATACAAAAAGAAAATAAATTTTTAAAATTTAGAATTATACTACCATTGTAAACAAGTTAGGAAGTATAAGAAGAAGAATTGTAAAAATAAAAATAAAAATTTAAAGATTAAAAAATTTAAAAAAATAATAAAATGACAAAAATACCCAAAAGCATTTGAAAAATGGATTATATATATATATACTATTTCACTCATAAATCCGTTAGTCCGTAGACTATATATATATATATATATATATATATATATATATATATATATTCTTTCTACTTTTTCCTTCTTCCTAAAAATCGAAGTGACTCATTAAAAAAATATCATTTTTCACAATTAATTAAACCCATATGAAGCTTTTTCGACCGGCAATATCATTGTCAAAAAATGATATGTACATATAACCAAATTGCAAAAGGAAAACTGATGATTTGCTTGATTAATTTTTATAAGCATTGCATATTCCTTTAGTATCAGCACATTTGTGGTGTTCATGTACCTAACCAACAAGAAGTTTCGAATTAGGCAAAAAATCCACCGAAGTTTTGTTGATCACTTTGCTACAATTCCCTCTCAAAAATGAAAAACCTCGCGCAATCTGGACTGTTTCGGGTGGCAGTAAGTAAACGTGGTAGATCAAGAATGATCTTGTAGCTATAAATTCCATAATTGTATCTTGTCTAACTGGTTATTTAACAAAATCGAAATTCCAAACATTCTGATAACCTTATGGATAAACTGCGTACTCGTGGTTTTAAGATGGAAGGCAATTAAGTTTGAATGGCCTAAATCTGTAGTTCACACACCAAATCAATTATCACAATGGTCACCTCTCCTTTTTTACCGTATAGCAAATTGATGACTTCGAAACTTTATGTGGCTATTTATATTGACATTCCATTCCAACGAGATATATCATTTGAGATTATTGACACGCAAAGAGGAGTAGGCTTCACGAGATTAGCGTTTTTCTTCCTTCTCACGTTTCGATCTTCACTGTCTATGCAATATAACCTTTTCCTTCCTATATAAGTTTGTTAATGTAGGAATAGCTAAGTAAATCATTTTTACTTGCACACTTTTTCTGAATTTTTTTTTTCCTTAAAAAACAGAGAAGGAAGGAGGAGGAAATTCATAGATCGGACGTGACGCGCTTTATTAACATTATACTGAACGACGTTACCATATTTGTATTAGGGTTAGTAAATGTCTTGTATTTACTGTATTTACGGTAATTCATTTATCGGCTGTAACTGTATATATTAAACTCTAACTGAATGAGAAAAGGCAAGAAAGCCAATTCACATTTCTTCCTTTGGCCGCCGCGTTCGAATTCCTTTATGGTATCAATCGCTGGCAAGTTCTTCCTGTTGCAAGTTCTTCCGCGTTCGCTGGCATGACGCATCCCTCCAATCCTCCTCAGTCCAGCAAGTCTGTCTCTCTGCCGACGGATGAGGATGGCCGTGATCGTTCACACACCGACGATTTCTCTCGTCGTCGAACGATCTCTCCGTATGATATTTCCGGCAGTGATCAGCCGGGTCAATCCATCACGCAAGTTCAGCTTCAAGGCGAGCACAATTACGATGAATGGTGCAGCGCCGTCAAGACTGCGTTACGGGCCAGAAAAAAATACGGCTTTGTGGATGGCTCCATTCCTGAACCGGCGCTGGCATCCCCAGAATTCGAAGATTGGTGGACAATCAATTCTTTGATTGTTTCTTGGATTATGAACTCTGTCGAACCTTCCTTTCGTTCGACCCTCACTCACATGGAGGTTGCTGCCGATTTGTGGGCCGACATCAAAGAACGTCTCTCCCAGGTGAATGGTCCGAAGATTCAACAGTTGAAGGCGGATTTGATGGCGTGCAAACAGAAAGGTCTGTCCATGGCTACCTATTATGGCCGTTTGAAGAAGATTTGGGAAGCTTTGGCCACGTACGATCAATTTCCAGCGTGCTCGTGCGGCAAATGTACGTGCAATCTTCCTGCCATCGCTGCTCAACGTCTTGAAACCGAGAAAATTCATCAATTTCTTCTTGGTTTGGATGATTCCGCCTATGGAACGGCTCGCTCCAACATTCTGGCGCAAGATCCCATGCCTCGCCTCAATAAAGTTTATGCGGCAATGGTTCGTGAAGAAAAAATGCGGTAGATTACGCAATCGGCTCAGTCCACAACTGACGCCATGAGCTTTGCGGTTCAGCCCTCCTCTGGCGTCTCTGGTTCTTCCTCCGGCGTCCCAGTTTCTGCGACACCTTCACCGTCCGGGGATTCGTCCGCCTTTGCGGCTGCTGCTGAGGTAGTTTCCGGCTTCCGTGGGTCTGCTCAGGCGAAACCTTTGTTTTGCACCCACTGTAATTAGCCAAATCATGATGTCTCCACCTGTTTTCAACTCGTGGGTTACTCGGATGGCTGGTCGCGTGGGTCTCCTGGGCGCGCGCGTGGACGTGGCCGCGGGCGTGGTCGCTCTACTTCGGGTGTTGGCAATGTTTCTTTTGCTCCGGGTTCTGGTGTTTCGGCTTTCGCAAATGCGGTCACCGGTTTGAATAATGATCAGTGGCAGACCTTACTCCAACTTTTGCAGTCGTCTAAGCCTGTTTTGACAGACACGCTTTCTGGTATGTCTTGGTCTACATTGTGGATGTATGATTCCAGTGCAACTAGACATATGACTAGTCGTTTGGAATTTTTTTACGGATGTTCGTGCTATTCCTGCTGTCTCGGTCCGTTTGCCTAATGGCCAACACACTTGGGCCACTCAGGCTGGCACTGTTATTCTCAGCAGCACTATCATGCTGCTTAATGTGCTTTATGTTCCCACTTTGTTGTGTCATTTGATTTCTGTTTCACAGCTGTTACGGGATTCCGGATATGTTGCTCATTTCACTCGTGATTTTTGTATTATACAGGACATCGCTTTGAGGACGCTGATTGGAGCGGGTGAGCAACAAGAAGGGTTATATTTCTTCCGGGCCGTGGAGATTGCTGCTCAAGTTACACCTGCTGGTGTTTCTTCTTTTGATCTATGGCACCAACGTCTCGGTCATCCTTCTCCTCAGGTCTTAGAATCCTTTCCATTTGTTGGTCCAAAAGTGGGTAGTAATAAAGCTTGTGATGTATGTTTTCGTGCCAAACAGTCTCGGACTAGCTTTCCTCTTAGTTCTACAACTAGTTCTGATATTTTTCATTTGATCCATTGTGATTTGTGGGGCCCGTATCAGGTACCTAGTTTTTCTGGAGCTCGCTGTTTCTTGACTATTGTTGATGACTATTCTCGCGCTACTTGGCTTTATTTGTTGCATGATAAGAAAGAGGTTTCCTCTACTTTATTCCAATTTTTCGCCATGGTTGAACGTCATTTTAACAAACTTGTGAAAATCGTTCGTAGTGATAATGGCACCGAGTTTTTATGCTTGACTGATTATTTCCGCCAACATGGCATTATTCATGAAACCACTTGTGTTGGTACTCCTCAACAAAATGGTCGTGTCGAACGCAAGCACCGACACATTCTCAATGTTGCTCGCGCTTTGCGGTTCCAGGCCAACTTACCTATTGAGTTTTGGGGGGAGTGTGTTTTGACAGCCGGATATTTGATTAATCGTATCCCATCCCGCATTTTGCATGGGAAAACCCCCTGTGAAATTCTTTATGGCAAACCCCCTTCTGTGTCTCATTTGCGTGTTTTCGGTTGTTTGTGCTATGCGCATAACCAGGATCGTAAGGGTGATAAGTTTTCTAGCCGCAGTTGCAAGTGTGTTTTTTTGGGGTATCCTTTTGGTAAGAAGGGTTGGCGGCTCTATGATTTAGATTCTGGTACGATTTTTGTTTCCCGGGATGTCGTTTTCTCTGAGTCTGAATTTCCCTATCAGTCTTCCTCTTCTCCCGTTGTTCCTTCCTCTTCCGTTCTTCCTATTGTTTTGGAAGACGATGAGTTTGAGTCACGGGTGGTCTCTTTTCCTTCCGCTGCTGTTCCTAGTTCTTCGCCTGCTGCTTCAGAATCAGCTCCTTTCTCTAGTCCTTCCATTGATCCTTCTTCAGGTCAGGGGGGGCAGTCCCCTCCTCCACAACAGGTAGAACTTCTGGGTCGTGGGCATCGGGCCAAGTTTCGCTCCACCCGTCTCACTGATTTTCTGTCCCATACTATCACTTCTTCCGACCCTTCTCTCCGCTCACCTACTTCGTCAGTCTCCTCAGGTACGTCCTATCCTTTGAATCGCTATGTATCTTGTGATTCCTTTTCGGCTCCACATCGGGCGTTTTTGGCCAGTCTTACTGCAGATACTGAACCTCGCACTTTCTCGGAGGCTGTCCAAGATGATCGGTGGTGTGCCGCCATGCAGCAAGAGATTCAAGCTTTAGAACAAAACGGCACTTGGACGCTTGAGTCTCTTCCTTCTGGCAAGCGGGCTATAGGCTACAAATGGGTGTTTAAAATTAAGCATCGGTCTGATGGTTCAGTTGAGCGTTTTAAAGCACGTCTTGTCATTTTGGGTAATAACCAGATTGAGGGTCTGGATTATACTGAGACGTTCGCTCCTGTTGCCAAAATGGTTACTGTGCGGACCTTGCTCACTGTTGCTGCTACTAAAGGCTGGGAACTTCATCAGATGGATGTTCGCAACGCTTTTCTGCATGGTGATCTTGACGAGGAAGTCAATATGAAGTTGCCTCCTGGTTTCTCTTCGTCTCATCCGGGGACTGTTTGTCGACTTCGGCGGTCTCTTTATGGACTTCGTCAGGCACCTCGTTGTTGGTTCGCCAAGTTGGCTACGGCTTTGCGTCGGTATGGTTTTAAGCAGTCTTACTCTGATTACTCGCTTTTTACCTTACATCGTGATCATTTGCAGCTCAATGTGTTGATTTACGTTGACGATCTTATCATTTCGGGCAATGATCATAATGCCATTCAGACTTTCAAAGATTATTTGAGTCACTGTTTTCATATGAAGGATCTGGGCATTTTGAAGTATTTTTTAGGGATTGAAGTTGCTCGCAACTCGACTGGCATTTTTCTTTGCCAACGCAAATATGCCCTGGATATCATTTCTGAGACTGGTCTGTTGGGTGCTAAGCCCGCTAGTTTTCCTTTGGAGCCCAATCATCAGCTTTCTCTTGTCACTACCGAGCCCTTCTCTGATCCTGAACGCTATCACCGTTTGGTCGGCCGTTTGATTTATCTGGCTGTTACTCGTCCCGAGTTGTCATATGTTGTTCATACTCTAGCCCAATATATGCAGAAACCCATGCAGGCTCATTGGGAAGCGGCGTTACGTGTTGTTCGCTATCTCAAGGGTTCTCCTGGTCAGGGTATTCTTCTTCGTGCTGATTGCGATTTACAGCTTTCTGGTTGGTGCGACTCTGATTGGCCAGTTGTCCTCTGACTCGGCGCTCTCTATCTGGCTGGTTTGTTCAGTTAGGATCCTCTCCCATTTCTTGGAAGACTAAGAAACAGCAGACAGTTGCTCGCTCGTCTGCTGAAGCTGAGTATCGTGCTATGGCTGAAGTCGTATGTGAGTTGAAATGGCTTAAGGGCCTGTTACTTTCTCTCGGTGTTTCTCAGCCTCAGCCTGCTTCTCTGTTTTGTGATAGTCAGGCCGCTCTTCACATCGCTGCTAATCCGGTTTTTCATGAGCGTATGAAACACATTGAGATTGATTGTCATTTCATTCGGGATGAGATTTTGAAGGGTGCTATTCTCCCTAGTTATGTTTCCACACATGTCCAAGTTGCAGATATATTTACCAAGGCATTGGGCAAGTCTCAGTTTGATTTTTTTATTCCCAAGTTGGGCATTCGGAATCTTCATGCTCCAACTTGAGGGGGGGTGAACGACATTACCATATTTGTATTAGGGTTAGTAAATGTCTTGTATTTACTGTATTTACGGTAATTCATTTATCGGCTGTAACTGTATATATTAAACTCTAACTGAATGAGAAAAGGCAAGAAAGCCAATTCACATTTCTTCCTTTGGCCGCCGCGTTCGAATTCCTTTATGGTATCAATCGCTGGCAAGTTCTTCCTGTTGCAAGTTCTTCCGCGTTCGCTGGCATGACGCATCCCTCCAATCCTCCTCAGTCCAGCAAGTCTGTCTCTCTGCCGACGGATGAGGATGGCCGTGATCGTTCACACACCGACGATTTCTCTCGTCGTCGAACGATCTCTCCGTATGATATTTCCGGCAGTGATCAGCCGGGTCAATCCATCACGCAAGTTCAGCTTCAAGGCGAGCACAATTACGATGAATGGTGCAGCGCCGTCAAGACTGCGTTACGGGCCAGAAAAAAATACGGCTTTGTGGATGGCTCCATTCCTGAACCGGCGCTGGCATCCCCAGAATTCGAAGATTGGTGGACAATCAATTCTTTGATTGTTTCTTGGATTATGAACTCTGTCGAACCTTCCTTTCGTTCGACCCTCACTCACATGGAGGTTGCTGCCGATTTGTGGGCCGACATCAAAGAACGTCTCTCCCAGGTGAATGGTCCGAAGATTCAACAGTTGAAGGCGGATTTGATGGCGTGCAAACAGAAAGGTCTGTCCATGGCTACCTATTATGGCCGTTTGAAGAAGATTTGGGAAGCTTTGGCCACGTACGATCAATTTCCAGCGTGCTCGTGCGGCAAATGTACGTGCAATCTTCCTGCCATCGCTGCTCAACGTCTTGAAACCGAGAAAATTCATCAATTTCTTCTTGGTTTGGATGATTCCGCCTATGGAACGGCTCGCTCCAACATTCTGGCGCAAGATCCCATGCCTCGCCTCAATAAAGTTTATGCGGCAATGGTTCGTGAAGAAAAAATGCGGTAGATTACGCAATCGGCTCAGTCCACAACTGACGCCATGAGCTTTGCGGTTCAGCCCTCCTCTGGCGTCTCTGGTTCTTCCTCCGGCGTCCCAGTTTCTGCGACACCTTCACCGTCCGGGGATTCGTCCGCCTTTGCGGCTGCTGCTGAGGTAGTTTCCGGCTTCCGTGGGTCTGCTCAGGCGAAACCTTTGTTTTGCACCCACTGTAATTAGCCAAATCATGATGTCTCCACCTGTTTTCAACTCGTGGGTTACTCGGATGGCTGGTCGCGTGGGTCTCCTGGGCGCGCGCGTGGACGTGGCCGCGGGCGTGGTCGCTCTACTTCGGGTGTTGGCAATGTTTCTTTTGCTCCGGGTTCTGGTGTTTCGGCTTTCGCAAATGCGGTCACCGGTTTGAATAATGATCAGTGGCAGACCTTACTCCAACTTTTGCAGTCGTCTAAGCCTGTTTTGACAGACACGCTTTCTGGTATGTCTTGGTCTACATTGTGGATGTATGATTCCAGTGCAACTAGACATATGACTAGTCGTTTGGAATTTTTTACGGATGTTCGTGCTATTCCTGCTGTCTCGGTCCGTTTGCCTAATGGCCAACACACTTGGGCCACTCAGGCTGGCACTGTTATTCTCAGCAGCACTATCATGCTGCTTAATGTGCTTTATGTTCCCACTTTGTTGTGTCATTTGATTTCTGTTTCACAGCTGTTACGGGATTCCGGATATGTTGCTCATTTCACTCGTGATTTTTGTATTATACAGGACATCGCTTTGAGGACGCTGATTGGAGCGGGTGAGCAACAAGAAGGGTTATATTTCTTCCGGGCCGTGGAGATTGCTGCTCAAGTTACACCTGCTGGTGTTTCTTCTTTTGATCTATGGCACCAACGTCTCGGTCATCCTTCTCCTCAGGGTCTTAGAATCCTTTCCATTTGTTGGTCCAAAAGTGGGTAGTAATAAAGCTTGTGATGTATGTTTTCGTGCCAAACAGTCTCGGACTAGCTTTCCTCTTAGTTCTACAACTAGTTCTGATATTTTTCATTTGATCCATTGTGATTTGTGGGGCCCGTATCAGGTACCTAGTTTTTCTGGAGCTCGCTGTTTCTTGACTATTGTTGATGACTATTCTCGCGCTACTTGGCTTTATTTGTTGCATGATAAGAAAGAGGTTTCCTCTACTTTATTCCAATTTTTCGCCATGGTTGAACGTCATTTTAACAAACTTGTGAAAATCGTTCGTAGTGATAATGGCACCGAGTTTTTATGCTTGACTGATTATTTCCGCCAACATGGCATTATTCATGAAACCACTTGTGTTGGTACTCCTCAACAAAATGGTCGTGTCGAACGCAAGCACCGACACATTCTCAATGTTGCTCGCGCTTTGCGGTTCCAGGCCAACTTACCTATTGAGTTTTGGGGGGAGTGTGTTTTGACAGCCGGATATTTGATTAATCGTATCCCATCCCGCATTTTGCATGGGAAAACCCCCTGTGAAATTCTTTATGGCAAACCCCCTTCTGTGTCTCATTTGCGTGTTTTCGGTTGTTTGTGCTATGCGCATAACCAGGATCGTAAGGGTGATAAGTTTTCTAGCCGCAGTTGCAAGTGTGTTTTTTTGGGGTATCCTTTTGGTAAGAAGGGTTGGCGGCTCTATGATTTAGATTCTGGTACGATTTTTGTTTCCCGGGATGTAGTTTTCTCTGAGTCTGAATTTCCCTATCAGTCTTCCCCTTCTCCCGTTGTTCCTTCTTCTTCCGTTCCTCCTTTTGTTTTGGAAGACGATGAGTTTGAGTCACGGGTGGTCTCTTTTCCTTCCGCTGCTGTTCCTAGTTCTTCGCCTGCTGCTTCAGAATCAGCTCCTTTCTCTAGTCCTTCCATTGATCCTTCTTCAGGTCAGGGGGGGCAGTCCCCTCCTCCACAACAGGTAGAACTTCTGGGTCGTGGGCATCGGGCCAAGTTTCGCTCCACCCGTCTCACTGATTTTCTGTCCCATACTATCACTTCTTCCGACCCTTCTCTCCGCTCACCTACTTCGTCAGTCTCCTCAGGTACGTCCTATCCTTTGAATCGCTATGTATCTTGTGATTCCTTTTCGGCTCCACATCGGGCGTTTTTGGCCAGTCTTACTGCAGATACTGAACCTCGCACTTTCTCGGAGGCTGTCCAAGATGATCGGTGGTGTGCCGCCATGCAGCAAGAGATTCAAGCTTTAGAACAAAACGGCACTTGGACGCTTGAGTCTCTTCCTTCTGGCAAGCGGGCTATAGGCTACAAATGGGTGTTTAAAATTAAGCATCGGTCTGATGGTTCAGTTGAGCGTTTTAAAGCACGTCTTGTCATTTTGGGTAATAACCAGATTGAGGGTCTGGATTATACTGAGACGTTCGCTCCTGTTGCCAAAATGGTTACTGTGCGGACCTTGCTCACTGTTGCTGCTACTAAAGGCTGGGAACTTCATCAGATGGATGTTCGCAACGCTTTTCTGCATGGTGATCTTGACGAGGAAGTCAATATGAAGTTGCCTCCTGGTTTCTCTTCGTCTCATCCGGGGACTGTTTGTCGACTTCGGCGGTCTCTTTATGGACTTCGTCAGGCACCTCGTTGTTGGTTCGCCAAGTTGGCTACGGCTTTGCGTCGGTATGGTTTTAAGCAGTCTTACTCTGATTACTCGCTTTTTACCTTACATCGTGATCATTTGCAGCTCAATGTGTTGATTTACGTTGACGATCTTATCATTTCGGGCAATGATCATAATGCCATTCAGACTTTCAAAGATTATTTGAGTCACTGTTTTCATATGAAGGATCTGGGCATTTTGAAGTATTTTTTAGGGATTGAAGTTGCTCGCAACTCGACTGGCATTTTTCTTTGCCAACGCAAATATGCCCTGGATATCATTTCTGAGACTGGTCTGTTGGGTGCTAAGCCCGCTAGTTTTCCTTTGGAGCCCAATCATCAGCTTTCTCTTGTCACTACCGAGCCCTTCTCTGATCCTGAACGCTATCACCGTTTGGTCGGCCGTTTGATTTATCTGGCTGTTACTCGTCCCGAGTTGTCATATGTTGTTCATACTCTAGCCCAATATATGCAGAAACCCATGCAGGCTCATTGGGAAGCGGCGTTACGTGTTGTTCGCTATCTCAAGGGTTCTCCTGGTCAGGGTATTCTTCTTCGTGCTGATTGCGATTTACAGCTTTCTGGTTGGTGCGACTCTGATTGGCCAGTTGTCCTCTGACTCGGCGCTCTCTATCTGGCTGGTTTGTTCAGTTAGGATCCTCTCCCATTTCTTGGAAGACTAAGAAACAGCAGACAGTTGCTCGCTCGTCTGCTGAAGCTGAGTATCGTGCTATGGCTGAAGTCGTATGTGAGTTGAAATGGCTTAAGGGCCTGTTACTTTCTCTCGGTGTTTCTCAGCCTCAGCCTGCTTCTCTGTTTTGTGATAGTCAGGCCGCTCTTCACATCGCTGCTAATCCGGTTTTTCATGAGCGTATGAAACACATTGAGATTGATTGTCATTTCATTCGGGATGAGATTTTGAAGGGTGCTATTCTCCCTAGTTATGTTTCCACACATGTCCAACTTGCAGATATATTTACCAAGGCATTGGGCAAGTCTCAGTTTGATTTTTTTATTCCCAAGTTGGGCATTCGGAATCTTCATGCTCCAACTTGAGGGGGGGTGAACGACATTACCATATTTGTATTAGGGTTAGTAAATGTCTTGTATTTACTGTATTTACGGTAATTCATTTATCGGCTGTAACTGTATATATTAAACTCTAACTGAATGAGAAAAGGCAAGAAAGCCAATTCACATTTCTTCCTTTGGCCGCCGCGTTCGAATTCCTTTATGGTATCAATCGCTGGCAAGTTCTTCCTGTTGCAAGTTCTTCCGCGTTCGCTGGCATGACGCATCCCTCCAATCCTCCTCAGTCCAGCAAGTCTGTCTCTCTGCCGACGGATGAGGATGGCCGTGATCGTTCACACACCGACGATTTCTCTCGTCGTCGAACGATCTCTCCGTATGATATTTCCGGCAGTGATCAGCCGGGTCAATCCATCACGCAAGTTCAGCTTCAAGGCGAGCACAATTACGATGAATGGTGCAGCGCCGTCAAGACTGCGTTACGGGCCAGAAAAAAATACGGCTTTGTGGATGGCTCCATTCCTGAACCGGCGCTGGCATCCCCAGAATTCGAAGATTGGTGGACAATCAATTCTTTGATTGTTTCTTGGATTATGAACTCTGTCGAACCTTCCTTTCGTTCGACCCTCACTCACATGGAGGTTGCTGCCGATTTGTGGGCCGACATCAAAGAACGTCTCTCCCAGGTGAATGGTCCGAAGATTCAACAGTTGAAGGCGGATTTGATGGCGTGCAAACAGAAAGGTCTGTCCATGGCTACCTATTATGGCCGTTTGAAGAAGATTTGGGAAGCTTTGGCCACGTACGATCAATTTCCAGCGTGCTCGTGCGGCAAATGTACGTGCAATCTTCCTGCCATCGCTGCTCAACGTCTTGAAACCGAGAAAATTCATCAATTTCTTCTTGGTTTGGATGATTCCGCCTATGGAACGGCTCGCTCCAACATTCTGGCGCAAGATCCCATGCCTCGCCTCAATAAAGTTTATGCGGCAATGGTTCGTGAAGAAAAAATGCGGTAGATTACGCAATCGGCTCAGTCCACAACTGACGCCATGAGCTTTGCGGTTCAGCCCTCCTCTGGCGTCTCTGGTTCTTCCTCCGGCGTCCCAGTTTCTGCGACACCTTCACCGTCCGGGGATTCGTCCGCCTTTGCGGCTGCTGCTGAGGTAGTTTCCGGCTTCCGTGGGTCTGCTCAGGCGAAACCTTTGTTTTGCACCCACTGTAATTAGCCAAATCATGATGTCTCCACCTGTTTTCAACTCGTGGGTTACTCGGATGGCTGGTCGCGTGGGTCTCCTGGGCGCGCGCGTGGACGTGGCCGCGGGCGTGGTCGCTCTACTTCGGGTGTTGGCAATGTTTCTTTTGCTCCGGGTTCTGGTGTTTCGGCTTTCGCAAATGCGGTCACCGGTTTGAATAATGATCAGTGGCAGACCTTACTCCAACTTTTGCAGTCGTCTAAGCCTGTTTTGACAGACACGCTTTCTGGTATGTCTTGGTCTACATTGTGGATGTATGATTCCAGTGCAACTAGACATATGACTAGTCGTTTGGAATTTTTTACGGATGTTCGTGCTATTCCTGCTGTCTCGGTCCGTTTGCCTAATGGCCAACACACTTGGGCCACTCAGGCTGGCACTGTTATTCTCAGCAGCACTATCATGCTGCTTAATGTGCTTTATGTTCCCACTTTGTTGTGTCATTTGATTTCTGTTTCACAGCTGTTACGGGATTCCGGATATGTTGCTCATTTCACTCGTGATTTTTGTATTATACAGGACATCGCTTTGAGGACGCTGATTGGAGCGGGTGAGCAACAAGAAGGGTTATATTTCTTCCGGGCCGTGGAGATTGCTGCTCAAGTTACACCTGCTGGTGTTTCTTCTTTTGATCTATGGCACCAACGTCTCGGTCATCCTTCTCCTCAGGTCTTAGAATCCTTTCCATTTGTTGGTCCAAAAGTGGGTAGTAATAAAGCTTGTGATGTATGTTTTCGTGCCAAACAGTCTCGGACTAGCTTTCCTCTTAGTTCTACAACTAGTTCTGATATTTTTCATTTGATCCATTGTGATTTGTGGGGCCCGTATCAGGTACCTAGTTTTTCTGGAGCTCGCTGTTTCTTGACTATTGTTGATGACTATTCTCGCGCTACTTGGCTTTATTTGTTGCATGATAAGAAAGAGGTTTCCTCTACTTTATTCCAATTTTTCGCCATGGTTGAACGTCATTTTAACAAACTTGTGAAAATCGTTCGTAGTGATAATGGCACCGAGTTTTTATGCTTGACTGATTATTTCCGCCAACATGGCATTATTCATGAAACCACTTGTGTTGGTACTCCTCAACAAAATGGTCGTGTCGAACGCAAGCACCGACACATTCTCAATGTTGCTCGCGCTTTGCGGTTCCAGGCCAACTTACCTATTGAGTTTTGGGGGGAGTGTGTTTTGACAGCCGGATATTTGATTAATCGTATCCCATCCCGCATTTTGCATGGGAAAACCCCCTGTGAAATTCTTTATGGCAAACCCCCTTCTGTGTCTCATTTGCGTGTTTTCGGTTGTTTGTGCTATGCGCATAACCAGGATCGTAAGGGTGATAAGTTTTCTAGCCGCAGTTGCAAGTGTGTTTTTTTGGGGTATCCTTTTGGTAAGAAGGGTTGGCGGCTCTATGATTTAGATTCTGGTACGATTTTTGTTTCCCGGGATGTCGTTTTCTCTGAGTCTGAATTTCCCTATCAGTCTTCCTCTTCTCCCGTTGTTCCTTCCTCTTCCGTTCTTCCTATTGTTTTGGAAGACGATGAGTTTGAGTCACGGGTGGTCTCTTTTCCTTCCGCTGCTGTTCCTAGTTCTTCGCCTGCTGCTTCAGAATCAGCTCCTTTCTCTAGTCCTTCCATTGATCCTTCTTCAGGTCAGGGGGGGCAGTCCCCTCCTCCACAACAGGTAGAACTTCTGGGTCGTGGGCATCGGGCCAAGTTTCGCTCCACCCGTCTCACTGATTTTCTGTCCCATACTATCACTTCTTCCGACCCTTCTCTCCGCTCACCTACTTCGTCAGTCTCCTCAGGGTACGTCCTATCCTTTGAATCGCTATGTATCTTGTGATTCCTTTTCGGCTCCACATCGGGCGTTTTTGGCCAGTCTTATCTGCAGATACTGAACCTCGCACTTTCTCGGAGGCTGTCCAAGATGATCGGTGGTGTGCCGCCATGCAGCAAGAGATTCAAGCTTTAGAACAAAACGGCACTTGGACGCTTGAGTCTCTTCCTTCTGGCAAGCGGGCTATAGGCTACAAATGGGTGTTTAAAATTAAGCATCGGTCTGATGGTTCAGTTGAGCGTTTTAAAGCACGTCTTGTCATTTTGGGTAATAACCAGATTGAGGGTCTGGATTATACTGAGACGTTCGCTCCTGTTGCCAAAATGGTTACTGTGCGGACCTTGCTCACTGTTGCTGCTACTAAAGGCTGGGAACTTCATCAGATGGATGTTCGCAACGCTTTTCTGCATGGTGATCTTGACGAGGAAGTCAATATGAAGTTGCCTCCTGGTTTCTCTTCGTCTCATCCGGGGACTGTTTGTCGACTTCGGCGGTCTCTTTATGGACTTCGTCAGGCACCTCGTTGTTGGTTCGCCAAGTTGGCTACGGCTTTGCGTCGGTATGGTTTTAAGCAGTCTTACTCTGATTACTCGCTTTTTACCTTACATCGTGATCATTTGCAGCTCAATGTGTTGATTTACGTTGACGATCTTATCATTTCGGGCAATGATCATAATGCCATTCAGACTTTCAAAGATTATTTGAGTCACTGTTTTCATATGAAGGATCTGGGCATTTTGAAGTATTTTTTAGGGATTGAAGTTGCTCGCAACTCGACTGGCATTTTTCTTTGCCAACGCAAATATGCCCTGGATATCATTTCTGAGACTGGTCTGTTGGGTGCTAAGCCCGCTAGTTTTCCTTTGGAGCCCAATCATCAGCTTTCTCTTGTCACTACCGAGCCCTTCTCTGATCCTGAACGCTATCACCGTTTGGTCGGCCGTTTGATTTATCTGGCTGTTACTCGTCCCGAGTTGTCATATGTTGTTCATACTCTAGCCCAATATATGCAGAAACCCATGCAGGCTCATTGGGAAGCGGCGTTACGTGTTGTTCGCTATCTCAAGGGTTCTCCTGGTCAGGGTATTCTTCTTCGTGCTGATTGCGATTTACAGCTTTCTGGTTGGTGCGACTCTGATTGGCCAGTTGTCCTCTGACTCGGCGCTCTCTATCTGGCTGGTTTGTTCAGTTAGGATCCTCTCCCATTTCTTGGAAGACTAAGAAACAGCAGACAGTTGCTCGCTCGTCTGCTGAAGCTGAGTATCGTGCTATGGCTGAAGTCGTATGTGAGTTGAAATGGCTTAAGGGCCTGTTACTTTCTCTCGGTGTTTCTCATCCTCAGCCTGCTTCTCTGTTTTGCGATAGTCAGGCCGCTCTTCACATTGCCGCTAATCCGGTTTTTCATGAGCGTACGAAACACATTGAGGTTGATTGTCATTTCATTCGGGATGAGATTTTGAAGGGTGCTATTCTCCCTAGTTATGTTTCCACACATGTCCAACTTGCAGATATATTTACCAAGGCATTGGGCAAGTCTCAGTTTGATTTTTTTATTCCCAAGTTGGGCATTCGGAATCTTCATGCTCCAACTTGAGGGGGGGTGAACGACATTACCATATTTGTATTAGGGTTAGTAAATGTCTTGTATTTACTGTATTTACGGTAATTCATTTATCAACTGTAACTTTATATATTAAACCCTAACTGAATGAGAAAACGCAAGAAAGCCAATTCACATTTCTTCCTTTGGCCGCCGCGTTCGAATTCCTTTATGGTATCAATCGCTGGCAAGTTCTTCCTGTTGCAAGTTCTTCCGCGTTCGCTGGCATGACGCATCCCTCCAATCCTCCTCAGTCCAGCAAGTCTGTCTCTCTGCCGACGGATGAGGATGGCCGTGATCGTTCACACACCGACGATTTCTCTCGTCGTCGAACGATCTCTCCGTATGATATTTCCGGCAGTGATCAGCCGGGTCAATCCATCACGCAAGTTCAGCTTCAAGGCGAGCACAATTACGATGAATGGTGCAGCGCCGTCAAGACTGCGTTACGGGCCAGAAAAAAATACGGCTTTGTGGATGGCTCCATTCCTGAACCGGCGCTGGCATCCCCAGAATTCGAAGATTGGTGGACAATCAATTCTTTGATTGTTTCTTGGATTATGAACTCTGTCGAACCTTCCTTTCGTTCGACCCTCACTCACATGGAGGTTGCTGCCGATTTGTGGGCCGACATCAAAGAACGTCTCTCCCAGGTGAATGGTCCGAAGATTCAACAGTTGAAGGCGGATTTGATGGCGTGCAAACAGAAAGGTCTGTCCATGGCTACCTATTATGGCCGTTTGAAGAAGATTTGGGAAGCTTTGGCCACGTACGATCAATTTCCAGCGTGCTCGTGCGGCAAATGTACGTGCAATCTTCCTGCCATCGCTGCTCAACGTCTTGAAACCGAGAAAATTCATCAATTTCTTCTTGGTTTGGATGATTCCGCCTATGGAACGGCTCGCTCCAACATTCTGGCGCAAGATCCCATGCCTCGCCTCAATAAAGTTTATGCGGCAATGGTTCGTGAAGAAAAAATGCGGTAGATTACGCAATCGGCTCAGTCCACAACTGACGCCATGAGCTTTGCGGTTCAGCCCTCCTCTGGCGTCTCTGGTTCTTCCTCCGGCGTCCCAGTTTCTGCGACACCTTCACCGTCCGGGGATTCGTCCGCCTTTGCGGCTGCTGCTGAGGTAGTTTCCGGCTTCCGTGGGTCTGCTCAGGCGAAACCTTTGTTTTGCACCCACTGTAATTAGCCAAATCATGATGTCTCCACCTGTTTTCAACTCGTGGGTTACTCGGATGGCTGGTCGCGTGGGTCTCCTGGGCGCGCGCGTGGACGTGGCCGCGGGCGTGGTCGCTCTACTTCGGGTGTTGGCAATGTTTCTTTTGCTCCGGGTTCTGGTGTTTCGGCTTTCGCAAATGCGGTCACCGGTTTGAATAATGATCAGTGGCAGACCTTACTCCAACTTTTGCAGTCGTCTAAGCCTGTTTTGACAGACACGCTTTCTGGTATGTCTTGGTCTACATTGTGGATGTATGATTCCAGTGCAACTAGACATATGACTAGTCGTTTGGAATTTTTTACGGATGTTCGTGCTATTCCTGCTGTCTCGGTCCGTTTGCCTAATGGCCAACACACTTGGGCCACTCAGGCTGGCACTGTTATTCTCAGCAGCACTATCATGCTGCTTAATGTGCTTTATGTTCCCACTTTGTTGTGTCATTTGATTTCTGTTTCACAGCTGTTACGGGATTCCGGATATGTTGCTCATTTCACTCGTGATTTTTGTATTATACAGGACATCGCTTTGAGGACGCTGATTGGAGCGGGTGAGCAACAAGAAGGGTTATATTTCTTCCGGGCCGTGGAGATTGCTGCTCAAGTTACACCTGCTGGTGTTTCTTCTTTTGATCTATGGCACCAACGTCTCGGTCATCCTTCTCCTCAGGTCTTAGAATCCTTTCCATTTGTTGGTCCAAAAGTGGGTAGTAATAAAGCTTGTGATGTATGTTTTCGTGCCAAACAGTCTCGGACTAGCTTTCCTCTTAGTTCTACAACTAGTTCTGATATTTTTCATTTGATCCATTGTGATTTGTGGGGCCCGTATCAGGTACCTAGTTTTTCTGGAGCTCGCTGTTTCTTGACTATTGTTGATGACTATTCTCGCGCTACTTGGCTTTATTTGTTGCATGATAAGAAAGAGGTTTCCTCTACTTTATTCCAATTTTTCGCCATGGTTGAACGTCATTTTAACAAACTTGTGAAAATCGTTCGTAGTGATAATGGCACCGAGTTTTTATGCTTGACTGATTATTTCCGCCAACATGGCATTATTCATGAAACCACTTGTGTTGGTACTCCTCAACAAAATGGTCGTGTCGAACGCAAGCACCGACACATTCTCAATGTTGCTCGCGCTTTGCGGTTCCAGGCCAACTTACCTATTGAGTTTTGGGGGGAGTGTGTTTTGACAGCCGGATATTTGATTAATCGTATCCCATCCCGCATTTTGCATGGGAAAACCCCCTGTGAAATTCTTTATGGCAAACCCCCTTCTGTGTCTCATTTGCGTGTTTTCGGTTGTTTGTGCTATGCGCATAACCAGGATCGTAAGGGTGATAAGTTTTCTAGCCGCAGTCGCAAGTGTGTTTTTTTGGGGTATCCTTTTGGTAAGAAGGGTTGGCGGCTCTATGATTTAGATTCTGGTACGATTTTTGTTTCCCGGGATGTCGTTTTCTCTGAGTCTGAATTTCCCTATCAGTCTTCCTCTTCTCCCGTTGTTCCTTCCTCTTCCGTTCTTCCTATTGTTTTGGAAGACGATGAGTTTGAGTCACGGGTGGTCTCTTTTCCTTCCGCTGCTGTTCCTAGTTCTTCGCCTGCTGCTTCAGAATCAGCTCCTTTCTCTAGTCCTTCCATTGATCCTTCTTCAGGTCAGGGGGGGCAGTCCCCTCCTCCACAACAGGTAGAACTTCTGGGTCGTGGGCATCGGGCCAAGTTTCGCTCCACCCGTCTCACTGATTTTCTGTCCCATACTATCACTTCTTCCGACCCTTCTCTCAGCTCATCTATTTCGTCAGTCTCCTCATGTACGTCCTATCCTTTGAATCGTTATGTATCTTGTGATTCCTTTTCTGCTCCACATCGGGCGTTTTTGGCCAGTCTTATTGCAGATACTGAACCTCGCACTTTCTCGGAGGCTGTCAAAGATGATCGGTGGTGTGCCGCCATGCAGCAAGAGATTCAAGCTTTAGAACAAAACGGCACTTGGACGCTTGAGTCTCTTCCTTCTGGCAAGCGGGCTATAGGCTGCAAATGGGTGTTTAAAATTAAGCATCGGTCTGATGGTTCAGTTGAGCGTTTTAAAGCACGTCTTGTCATTTTGGGTAATAACCAGATTGAGGGTCTGGATTATACTGAGACGTTCGCTCCTGTTGCCAAAATGGTTACTGTGCGGACCTTGCTCACTGTTGCTGCTACTAAAGGCTGGGAACTTCATCAGATGGATGTTCGCAACGCTTTTCTGCATGGTGATCTTGACGAGGAAGTCAATATGAAGTTGCCTCCTGGTTTCTCTTCGTCTCATCCGGGGACTGTTTGTCGACTTCGGCGGTCTCTTTATGGACTTCGTCAGGCACCTCGTTGTTGGTTCGCCAAGTTGGCTACGGCTTTGCGTCGGTATGGTTTTAAGCAGTCTTACTCTGATTACTCGCTTTTTACCTTACATCGTGATCATTTGCAGCTCAATGTGTTGATTTACGTTGACGATCTTATCATTTCGGGCAATGATCATAATGCCATTCAGACTTTCAAAGATTATTTGAGTCACTGTTTTCATATGAAGGATCTGGGCATTTTGAAGTATTTTTTAGGGATTGAAGTTGCTCGCAACTCGACTGGCATTTTTCTTTGCCAACGCAAATATGCCCTGGATATCATTTCTTGAGACTGGTCTGTTGGGTGCTAAGCCCGCTAGTTTTCCTTTGGAGCCCAATCATCAGCTTTCTCTTGTCACTACCGAGCCCTTCTCTGATCCTGAACGCTATCACCGTTTGGTCGGCCGTTTGATTTATCTGGCTATTACTCGTCCCGAGTTGTCATATGTTGTTCATACTCTAGCCCAATATATGCAGAAACCCATGCAGGCTCATTGGGAAGCGGCGTTACGTGTTGTTCGCTATCTCAAGGGTTCTCCTGGTCAGGGTATTCTTCTTCGTGCTGATTGCGATTTACAGCTTTCTGGTTGGTGCGACTCTGATTGGCCAGTTGTCCTCTGACTCGGCGCTCTCTATCTGGCTGGTTTGTTCAGTTAGGATCCTCTCCCATTTCTTGGAAGACTAAGAAACAGCAGACAGTTGCTCGCTCGTCTGCTGAAGCTGAGTATCGTGCTATGGCTGAAGTCGTATGTGAGTTGAAATGGCTTAAGGGCCTGTTACTTTCTCTCGGTGTTTCTCAGCCTCAGCCTGCTTCTCTGTTTTGTGATAGTCAGGCCGCTCTTCACATCGCTGCTAATCCGGTTTTTCATGAGCGTATGAAACACATTGAGATTGATTGTCATTTCATTCGGGATGAGATTTTGAAGGGTGCTATTCTCCCTAGTTATGTTTCCACACATGTCCAACTTGCAGATATATTTACCAAGGCATTGGGCAAGTCTCAGTTTGATTTTTTTATTCCCAAGTTGGGCATTCGGAATCTTCATGCTCCAACTTGAGGGGGGGTGAACGACATTACCATATTTGTATTAGGGTTAGTAAATGTCTTGTATTTACTGTATTTACGGTAATTCATTTATCAACTGTAACTTTATATATTAAACCCTAACTGAATGAGAAAACGCAAGAAAGCCAATTCACATTTCTTCCTTTGGCCGCCGCGTTCGAATTCCTTTAATCACTAGCGAAAAGTCAAACATAAAACGAGATTGTAAACCTTGATTAATTTGCCTTGTCATGTATTCCATTGCCCAAGCTTATGCCTTTGGAGCATTGACTAACCTTCTCTTAAAACAAATACTCCCACTGTCCCAAAATTATTGTCTAATTTCTGATTTTACTTTTAGTACAATTTGAACTAGAAATGGAAATTTAAACCAGACAATAATTATGGAAAAGAGGAAATAATAAATTACCATTATGATTATGTATCTGCTGTCAGGACTTTCTGATGATATGGTAGTGGGTTTCTGGTTTCGAGAGATTTGATAATCTGAAAATGGTGTATTGTTTATTACACGCATACTGCATGTACATTTTTTTTTTCAAAAAAAAAAAAGATCTCTGACTTTCTAATTTGATTCGAAGAAGACAAAAGGTGAGCTGGTATATATTATTCAGTTTGAGGCTAAATAGTACTCCCTCTAAATTTTATTATAAGAAAAATTATTAATGCTAAAATTTAATTTGTATTTCTGTTTTATAATTAGGATTGGAGGGACTAGTTGGTATTAGCCAAAAGTTGCACTATATAAATTTTTTTCTTTTTTGTATAAAGCTTGCGTAAAATTAATTTGATTAAGACATTAAAAATAGAAAATTAAAAAGTTTATGTGTGAGAAATTTGTCTCCGTAGTGGTAAAATTTCTCATAATTAAACTGATCGCCGCAAACGAGGCTAAGTTAAGCTTAAAAAAAAAAGAATGGACTCTCGGAACGCACGTTTAAACTTTAAAGTCGAATCAAAGATTGCTTTTCCTTGTCGATTGGTTGGTGCTTACAAATGTGATAATGTATTTGTAAGTTGTGAACGGCGACCAAGTAATTATCAAAATATTTTGTTCAGCAGTATGAAATTAAACAAAGTAAAGTCAAATTCTTTGCTTATTAGATGAGACTAGTAATTTTGCATGGGAAATTTTATATCGAAATAAAACCTAGGTATCAAAGTATGACTACATACTAGATCAGATTTTCTTCCATCTCATTTTAATTCTTCATTTTACTAAATTATTATCACACATAAAAAAAACGGTACTGTAATTTTTTGTTTTATTTTAAAAAATTTACAATTCACAAATTACAATATAAACTATTTTTCTGGAATAAAAAGAGTAATCTAACAAAGTAAATTATAAAAATATTAGGATCTAAATCTTAAGTAATGGCTCCCACGCTAGAAACAAGCTGGTAGCGACTGATAATATAGTGCCGACATAAAAAATTACAATATCTAATTAATTAATTGACAGCTTAGACCAGCAAACTTGTTTCTACAAAACTATTAGGGATTTCCACCCGTTTTGTGTTCTACTCTGCCTATAAGTACTTCAGAAATTCCTTTGATAATTCACCACCATCTTTCTGTCTATTTTGTTTAACCAGTTTAGTAATACAACTCAATTATTACAAAATGTTGCCCATTTTTACGCTTCTGTTTTTCATTCCTCAGTTGTTTGCTTTGCAAGTAACAGATCCGTACACAAGATTTTCCAAACTCGATCTTCCTCCTGGACCTTTTGGTCCTGATTCAGTTTCCTTGGATCCCTCCAATACAGGTCCCTACGTGGGTGTAAGCGATGGCAGAATTCTCAAATACAATGGTAAAGAGTTCGTGGATTTTGCTTACCTTTCCCCAAACTGGTACGTGCTTTTAATTTGTATATTAATTTTGGAATTATCCAAATTTTGCTCCAATATTTCTGTAACATTCTGGAGATAGCCTTTTGTCACTACTATTTTTTTTTCCTTTGTAATACATCCATGATCCATCTTTCTTTTCTAGGACAAAGGAATTATGCGAAGGGGTGAGAAACTTGAGTATGGGTCCTATTTGTGGAAGGCCGTTAGGGTTCAGTTTCGATTCAAACACAGGAAATCTTTACGTCGTGGGTGCTTACGGTGGTTTTTACAGAGTAAGCCCCGGCGGCGGAAAAGCCAATTTAATTGCCTCCGGCGTAAATAACGTTAAATTTAACTTTCTTAACGGCATCGACGTTGACTCAAACAAAAGAGTCGTTTACTTCACCGACACCAGTTTGGTATACAATTTCACGTACGTCTTCACTCCATTTCGTTACTTTTCATTTTTTTATTTTTTAGCCTTAATTTACTTTTTGAATGTACTTTCTCTGGTATATATTGTAAGGTATTTTGATTTGTTTTAAATTTTGTCCGGTTTATATTTTATTAAAAAATTATTAAAATTTACAATTTCACATTCATTTCTTTCTCTAATTATTAAGAACTATTTTTAAGGTTTTTTTCATTCGAAAAATTATACTATGTGAAATATAGGACCAATCAAAATGTTTTGCTAGAAGGATCGAAGGAAGTATTTCTCTTCTTAAATTTTTAAAAATTTCAGCACCTTTTGAATTCCAATGATCTTGTGTATATGCTTTACAGGGATGCTCTCCTAGGACTCCCAGCAATACCAGGAGATTCAAGTGGAAGATTAATAAAATATGACATTGAAAAAAACCAATTAACAGTATTATTAGACAAGCTTCCTCGACCAACAGGACCCGCAGTAAGTGAAGACAGTACATTTCTAGTGTACGGCTCTTTTACCACTCAACAAATCTTCAAGTATCACCTCATAGGGCCAAAAGCAGGAGCAACCGAAGTCATGATAGATAATTTACCCGGGTTTCCTGTGAAAATAAAGAGGGCCCCTTTCGGGTCATTTTGGGTGCCAGTCAACGTGTTGGTTCAACAGCAACCTCGTCTGGTTCATCCGTTTGGTTATAAGTTCAATTCCTTTGGTGGTATAATTGTGAAGAAGAATTTTAGTACGGACTATTCTGAAGCTCAAGTGAATGTTGTGCAAGAGTATAACAGTTTCCTTGGACTTTCTGGGACAACATTGTTCGTTGGCTCTCGAGTTGTGTCTTATGTTGGTATCTATCGAACATCGGGATTACTATAGATAACCAATTACGAATGAATTTAGGTGGTACTGGTTTTTTATATTTCATGTCGACTTTGATCATTCCTCTATCGACGTGGTTCCCGCGAATGTAAATTAATTTGTAATTTCACTCTATAAGTATGTTAATTTCGTTCAATAAAGTGTAACTTTTTTATTATTAATTTTTTTTCTTACTGAAGAAGTACAATACTCAACAAATGAAGAATGAAATTTAAGAGTAAAACTAATGCGTTATCCAAAAAAAAAAAAAAGAAAAAGAAAAATCTCATTCGCATTTTTCCATTATCATGTGCCACAACATTTTTTTTTTAATCAAACCAGGTAAGTACCTAAAAATTTATTAATAAAGAAAAAATTTTCGGAGCAGTGCGTAAGACTTACCCAGTATAATGAGAAATGTCATATAATGACAATAATTTAAAAACTAGTAAACTATATCGAAAAAGACTAGCCGGTAATACGCTTGTATTTGTCAGAGAAATTTTCTCTGTCACCATTCATGGACTGCCGCATTGGTGGGCATATTTGAGAATCCCGAACAGTGAGTACAGAGAAAATTGCCGACAGTCAACAAGCCTAACTAACTAACCCGTAATCCGATACAGCCCATTTGTAGACCAAAATGACCGAATAGTGGATTTTTTAGAGTTTAACCGGCGAACCGGTATTTGAACTGGAGCCCAGTGAACCGGGTTTTTAGTTTTGGACTGGCGGACCAGTTTTCATATTGCGAACCGGCGAATTGGTTTCAGGAGAGGTGGCCAACAAAGCAGCTTTGGAACAGAGAGGCCGTGACCTGGCTTTAGGTGTGGACCGGTTTGAGTTGATTCTCCAGAGATGAAGAAGATAAATTTGTAGATTTTCTGATGGGACTTAACAAGGCTTATGAAGCAATTAAAGATCAGGTTCCACTTATGGATCCTCCACCAACCGTCAATAAGGCATATGCCTTGTTGCTGAAAGTAGAAAAACAACTAAAACCAGGGGCAGTGAGTATACAACTCGGATAACAGTGCCTTTATAGCTAGCAAGTTTGTAAACAACGTCTTTCAAAGTGGAGGAAATTCAAGCAGTGCTATAGTAAACTATGGTCAAAGTATACAATCCAGTCCATCAATAAACTTCCAAGGAGGAATTTCTACTGCTCATTTGAATGTTCAGGAACCTGCTGCTGGTTTACTAGGGAAACCTGTTTTCCAGGCAGAAAGAAGAAATAACAATTCTAATGGAGGATGGAATAACAGATGAAGGAAGAATGATTTGTTTTGTACTCATTGCAATCGACCAGGCCATGACAAGGGAGGTTGTTTTCTGCTGATAGGGTTCCCTGATTGGTGGAAGGAGTTCAAGAACAAAGGAAATGCTGGTGGAAATGACAGGAATTTTGCTCATGCAGTTCAACCAGAAACTCCTTTGCAGCTGGAATTCTCTGCTGGAAATGATTGGAATGCTATGGCCAAACAAATTAGTCAGCTGCAACAGAATTTTAATACCATGCTTAAAGGAAAAGGAGTTCAGACAGATCATCCCCAAGCTGTTGTCAATTTTGCGCACCTTCATGACTTTGCAGGTAGCACAACTTATTCCATTTTAAGTGCTTCTAATACTGAACATCATGATCTAGGTTTCTTTGATAGTGGAGCAACTGGCCACATGATATACACCCTTTCTTGGTTTCACGATCCTCAACCTGTTACAGTTGATACACCTATTAAACTACCTGATGGATCAATTCAATATGTTAAACAAACAGGACACGTTCCTTTATCAGAGAGAATTGTTCTAGAAAATGCTCTCTATGTCCCATCCTTTAAGTATAATCTCATTTTAGTGAGGAAACTTGCTCAATCAGCCAAAAATGTTTTCTCATTTCTTCCCGAATTGTGCATTATACAGGACCAAGTGACTGATCAAATCTTTGGAGTGGGAATAGTTGTCAAAGGACTCTATGCCTTAACCAAAGACTCTTTTGATCCTGTGCACATCAGATCACAAATCCAGCTTCATTTTCCCAGATTGTTTCTTAGAGCTACTATAGATTCTACTTTAGTGTCTAAATCTTGTGCTGTAAATCAGGCTGCTTTGACTGCTCAATGGCATAATAGATTAGGACATCCTTCATTTCCTGTAATGAAACACATAGATTCTATTATCAATTGTAAATATCAGGAAGTTGATTGCTGTGAATTTGCCCTTTAGCAAAACAGCAACGACTACCTTTTCCAGACAGTTCAATAAAAACTACAGCATGTTTTGAAATGATTCATGTTGATCTTTGGGGACCATATAATCATCCTAATCTTTCCCAAAAAATTACTTTGTGACCATAGTCAATGATTTTAGTAGGTGTACTTGGACTCAGTTACTAAAACACAAAACTGAGGTTGTTTCTATTCTTGAAACTTTCTTTTCTATGGACAAAAACCAATTTAATACCACAGTCAAGATCTTAAGGTCTGATAATGGCAGTGAATTTGTCAATCATCACTGTCAACACATTTTTTCTACTCTAGGCATCCTTCATCAAAAGTCATGTTCCTATACACCACAACAAAATGGTGTGGTGGAACGAAAGCATAAACACTTACTTCAGGTAGCTAGAGCTCTCATGTTCCAGTCTTCACTTCCAAAAAAATTTTGGGGGGATGCCATTCTCACAGCTACCTACTTAATAAACAGGTTATCATCTTCTCTTCTTCAATGGAAAACTCCATATGAAGTTCTGTTCCTTAAGAAGCCCGTTCTTTCACACCTGAAAACTTTTGGATGCCTTTGCTTCATGACTAATACCAATCCTCATAAAGACAAGTTTTCCCCCAGGGCATTCAAGGGTGTCTTCATTAGATATCCTGTTGGTCAAAAAGGTTACAAAGTATACAACCTTACAGATCACAAAACTCATATCACCATAGATGTGGTATTTAGAGAGGAGGTGTTTCCTTATAATTCCTCTAAAATCACACCTTCTCCAACTTCTTTTCAGCATTCTACTAACAATCCTGATTTACTCCTGGATTCACACATCTTGCCATCACTTTCTCCTTCTTCTACTGTCTCAGGATCCACTAGTGATCCATAACCAATCAACTCCCCTTCTTCCACTAGTGATGCCATACCTTCTTCTCCTCCACATTCTCCTCCCATTTTTGTACCAAGAACCAGCACTAGAGTCAGAAAAGCACCAAACTGGATGGAACAATATGTTTCACATTCTGCCATTGATACTACCACTCTTCCTATTTCTGCGTCTTCTGATTTCTCAGACATTATTCATGTTTCCAAGTTTATTCCTCCTCTCACATTTCCTTTCATTCAACAACCTTATCTTAGTTTTTCTCATACAGCCTTTCTGACCAATATTTCTCACATCCAAGAACCTAAGTCCTATGTTCAGGCCAATAAGCACTTAGAATGGCAATTGGCTATGGAAAAGGAGCTACGAGCTCTTGAAGAAAATCAGACGTGGGAAATTACTGATTTACCTATTGGCAAGAAAGCCATTGGATGTAAATGGATTTACAAGGTGAAATATAATGCTGATGGATCTCTTGATAAACATAAGGCCCGCTTGGTGGCCAAAGGTTACACTCAAGTGGAGGGTGAAGATTACTTCGAATCCTTCTCTCCTGTGGCTAAAATTGTCATAGTACAAGTCCTTTTTGCTTTGCCAGCTGCAAAAGGATGGCATCTTCATCAGTTGGATGTCAACAATGCGTTTTTGCATGGATTTATGGATGAAACAGTGTTTATGAAACTGCCTCTTGGTTATACTAAAGCATCTCCTCCTCAAGTTTGCCGTCTGAAGCATTCCTTATACGGCCTGAAACAAGCCTCTCGACAGTGGAATCATGAGTTAACCAAGCAGTTAGAATTATTTGGTTATCAGCAATCCTCTGCTGATCATTGTTTGTTTACCATGACCACTGCTTCTGATTTTGTTGTGTTGCTGGTGTATGTAGATGATGTCCTGATAACCGGTTCTTCTGATTCTCTGATTGCTTCCACTAAGGCATATCTGCACAAGTTGTTCACCATCAAAGACTTAGGCCCATCCAAATACTTCTTGGGGGTGGAGATAGCCCGATCTAGCAGTGGCATTACTCTTAATCAAAGGAAGTATATTCTTGATCTTTTAGACTGTACTGGTCTTCTGGGATGTGTTTTCGTTTCTACTCGTCTTCCCAAGGGCCTGATTCTCCCACAGCCTTACTTTCTGATCCTGAAGCTTATCGGAGGTTAGTGGGACGACTTCTGTATTTGGGATTTACCAAGCCTGATATTACTCATGCCACTCAACAATTGAGTCAACATGTGCATTCTCCCAGAGAAGCTCACTGGAATGCCGCATTACATGTGGTTAAATACCTTAAAGGTACGCCTTCTTTGGGACTCTTTTATGCAACCAACAGTGACCTTCACCTCACTGCTTTTTCTGATGCTGACTGGGCACAATGTCCTGAAAGTCGTTTTTCCTTAACTGGTTACTGCATTTTCTTGGGTTCTTCCCTTGTCTCTTGGAAGACCAAGAAGCAAACTACGGTTTCACGTTCTTGTTGTGAAGCAGAATATCGTAGCATGGCTTCAACAGTTTGTGAATTACAATGGCTTTACTACCTTCTGTCTGATCTTCATGTTCCAGTTAATCTTCCTATCAGTTTTTGCTGTGGTAATAAGTCTGCGATGCATATTGCTGCAAATCCTTCTTTCCATGAATGCACCAAACATCTTGATATTGATTGCCACGTAGTTCGCAATCAATACAAGAAGGGCTTTATTAATCTCCTCCATGTTGGTACCAAGTCACAACCTGCTGACCTGTTTACCAAGGTTCTTTGTTCTCCTCAGTTTCACTATCTTTTGTCCAAGTTGAGTCTTGCAGATCTTCACCATCCCAAGCCTCAACTTGAGGGGGGCATCTACGATATCAGCCAGCAACTTCAGCAATTGGATCTTGACCGAGAGTCAACTTCATCAGACCAATTTGCTTCTTCACTGGATGCTGATCAAGAGATAATGAAACGAGTACTGCAACTCACGTGACAGTGTACATAAATATGTGAATTGTATAGGTGCTGATGTGGAATATTGTACATAAAAATACAGAATAGAAATGTATATAAAGACAGCTGGAAAATACATGAGTAGGTTGGTTTTTAGACTGTATAAAAGTAGAATATACTTGTAAATTAAAAGACATCAATGACTAATGATTTACAGAATATTTTTTACCCAAAATAACTGCTCCTCTTCTGCTCCTCTTCTTCGAAGCTCTACCATGGCAAACCCTTGATCGATTTTCAGGTAGTTCAAGAATGATCTTGTAGCTACAAATTCCATAATTGTATCTTGTCTAACTGGTTATTTAACAAAATCGAAATTCCAAAGATCCTGATAACCTTATGGATAAACTGCGTACTCGTGGTTTTAAGATGGAAGGCAATTAAGTTTGAATGGCCTAAATCTATAGTTCACACACCAAATCAATTATCCCAATGGTCACCTCTCCTTTTTTACCGTATTGCAAATTGATAACTTCGAAACTTTATGTGGCTATTTATATTGACATTCCATTTCAACGAGATATATCATTTGAGATTATTGACACGCAAAGAGGAGTAGGCTTCACGAGATTAACGTTTTTCTTCCTTCTCACGTTTCGATCTTCATTGTCTATGCAATATAACCTTTTCCTTCCTATATAAGTTTGTTAATGTAAGAATAGCTAAGTAAATCATTTTTACTTGCACACTTTTTTTGAATTTTTTTTCCTTAAAAAACAGAGAAGCAAGAAGGAGGAAATTCATGGATCGGACGTGACGCGCTTTATTAGCATTATCACTAGCGAAAAGTCAAACATAAAACGAGATTGTAAACCTTGATTAATTTGCCTTGTCATGTATTCCGTTGCCCAAGCTTATGGGTTTGGAGCATTGACTAACCTTCTCTTAAAAAAATACTTCTACTGTCCCAAAATTATAATCCAAATTGTGATTTCACTTTTAGTATAATTTAAACTCGAAATGAAAATCCAAACCGGACAATAATTATGGAAAAGAGGGAATAATAAATTACCATTATAATTATGTATCTGCTGTCAGGACTTTCTGATGATATGGTAGTGGGTTTCTGGTTTCGAGAGATTTGATGATCTGAAAATGGTCTATTGTTTATTGCACGCATACTGCATGTACATTTTTTTAAAAAAAAAAATTGATATCTGACTTTCTAATTTGATTCGAAGAAGACAAAGGGTGAGCTGGTATATATTATTCTGTTTGAGGCTAAATAGTACTCCCTCTAATTTTGATTATAAGAAAAATTATTAATTCTAAAATTAATTTATATTTCTGTTTTATAATTAGGATTGGAGGGACTAGTTGGTATTAGCCAAAAGTTGCACAATATACATTTTTTTGTATAAAGCTTGCGTAAAATTAATTCAATTAAGACATTAAAAATAGAAAATAAAAAAATTTATGTGTGAGAAATTTGTCTCCGTAGTAGTAAAATTTCTCATAATTAAACTGATCGCCGAAACGAGGCTAAGTTAAGCTAAAAATAAAAAAAAAAAAAAATAAAAAAAATAAAAAAAAAAAAAGAATGGACTCTCGGAACGCACGTTTAAACTTTAAAGTCGAATCAAAGATTGCTTTTCCTTGTCGATTGGATGATGCTTACAAATATGATAATGTATGTGTAAGTTGTGAACGGCGACCAAGTAATTATCAAAATATTTTGTTCAGCAGTATGAAATTAAACAAAGTAAAGTCAAATTCTTTGCTTATTAGATGAGACTAGCAATTGTGCATGGGAAATTTTATATCGGAATAAAACCTAGGTCTCAAAGTATGACTACATACTAGATCGGATTTTCTTCCATCTCATTTTAATGCTTCATTTTACTGAATTATTCTCACACATAAAAAAACGGTATTGTAATTTTTTTAAAAAAAAAAACTTTACAATTCACAAATTACAATATAAACTATTTTTTTGGAGGAGTAATCTAACAAAGTAAATTATAAAAATATTAGGATCTAAATCTTAAGTAATGGCTCCCACGCTAGAAACAAGCTGGTACCGACTGATAATTTAGTGCCTAAAAAATTACAATATCTAATTAATTAATTAACAGCTTAGACCAGCAAACTTGTTTCTCCAAAACTATTAGGGATTTCCACCCCTTTTGTGTTCTACTCTGCCTATAAGTACTTCAGAAATTCCTTTGATAATCCACCACCATCTTTCTGTCTATTTTGTTTAACTAGTTTAGTAATACAACTCAATTATTACAAAATGTTGCCCATTTTTACGCTTCTGTTTTTCATTCCTCAATTGTTTGCTTTGCAAGTAACAGATCCGTACACAAGATTTTCCAAACTCGATCTTCCTCCTGGACCTTTTGGTCCTGATTCAGTTTCCTTGGATCCATCCAATAAAGGTCCCTACGTGGGTGTAAGCGATGGCAGAATTCTCAAATACAATGGTAAAGAGTTCGTGGATTTTGCTTACCTTTCCCCAAATTGGTACGTGCTTTTAATTTGTATATTAATTTTGGAATTATCCAAATTTTGCTCCAATATTTCTGTAACATTCTGGAGGCAAGAGATAGCCTTTTGTCACTACTATTTTTTTTTTTCTTTTTAATACATCCATGATCCATCTTTCTTTTCTAGGACAAAGGAATTATGCGAAGGGGTGAGAAACTTGAGTATGGGTCCTATTTGTGGAAGGCCGTTAGGGTTCAGTTTCGATTCAAACACAGGAAATCTTTACGTCGTGGGTGCTTACGGTGGTTTTTACAGAGTAAGCCCCGGCGGCGGAAAAGCCAATTTAATAGCCTCCGGCGTAAATAACGTTAAATTTAACTATCTTAACGGCATCGACGTTGACTCAAACAAAAGAGTCGTTTACTTCACCGACACCAGTTTGGTATACAATTTCACGTACGTCTTCACTCCATTTCGTTTCTTTTCATTTTTTTATTTTTAGCCATAATTTACTTTTTGAATGTACTTTCTCTGGTATATATTGTAAGGCATTTTGATTTGTTTTAAATTTTGTCCAGTTTATGTTTTATTAAAAAATTATTAAAATTTACAATTTCACATTCATTGCTTTCTCTAATTATTAAGAAATATTTTTAAGATTTTTTTTATTCGAAAAATTATACTATGTAAAATATAGGACCAATCAAAATGTTTTGTTATAAGGATCGAAGGAAGTATTTCTCTTCTTATATTTTTAAAAATTTCAGCACCTTTTGAATTCCAATGATCTTGTGTATATGTTTTACAGGGATGCTCTCCTATCACGCCCAGAAATACCAGGAGATTCAAGTGGAAGATTAATAAAATATGACATTGAAAAAAAACAATTAACAGTATTATTAGACAAGCTTCCTCGTCCAACAGGACCCGCAGTAAGTGAAGACAGTACATTTCTAGTGTACGGCTCTTTTACCACTCAACGAATTTTCAAGTATCACCTCATAGGGCCAAAAAAAGGAGCAACCGAAGTCCTGATAGATAATTTACCCGGGTTTCCTGTGAAAATAAAGAGAGCCCCTTGCGGGTCATTTTGGGTGCCAGTCAACGTGTTGGTTCAACCGCAACCTCGTCTGGTTCATCCGTTTGGTTATAAGTTCAATTCCTTTGGTGGTATAATTTTGAAGAAGAATTTTAGTACGGAGTATTCTGAAGCTCAAGTGAATGTTGTGCAAGAGTATAACAGTTTGCTTGGTTTTTCTGGGAAAACATTGTTCGTTGGCTCTCGAATTGTGTCTTTTGTTGGTAAATATCGAACATCGGGACTACTATAGATAACCAATTACGAATGAATTTAGGTGGTACTGGTTTTTTATATATCATGTCGACTTTGATCATTCCTCTATCGACATGGTTCCCGCGAACGTAAATTAATTTGTAATTTCACTCTATAAGTATGTTAATTTCGTTCAATAAAGTCTAACTTTTTTATTATGAATTTTTTTTTTTTTTACTGAAGAAGTACAATACTCGACAAATGAAGAATGAAATTTTAGAGTAAAAGTAATGCGTTACCCAAAAAAAAAAAAAGAAAAGAAAAATCTCATTCGCATTTTTCCATTATCATGTGCCACAACATTTATTATACTAATATAGTAAATTTGTAGTACTGATTCACTCTTTTTATAGATCATTTTTCTGAGGAAATTTTGGTGACAATAGTGAGTTCAGGTAACTAACAAAATGATTTGAAAACGAGCTACACTAGTTTCGGGAATTTATAGTACTTGAATAAAGCAACATATAGAAAGATGAGATATATCAGTTCCTCAATTAATATTTTTTCACCCCTGTATCGGAGTGATTTTAGGCTTAGTTGTCAAAAATTTAGAATTATGACTTTCAACGGTGGAGATTAAGTTAAACAAATTTGATCTAACAATTTTCATATATTACAGTCACATTGTAATTTGCAAAAAAAAAAAAAATTCACTCTAAATATAAAAATCCCTAATTTTCCATCTCAAAACTCACTCAATTTATTTAATATACCTTTAGGTTCAAATTCAAAAGATTTCAAAATATTAAAAGCTAGAAAAATCTTAAATTTTTCCAATATTTTTATTCTTTTAGATATTTAATGAATTCTTAAATTTTAAAAATAATTAATTTATTATTGAACCGATCTAATGTATGGGTGACTGGCATTCGCCCGGCAGAAACATCTAGTTTGGATTAAAGAGTGGAAATTGTCTATTGTGCTCTGAATAGCGTTGTCTCTTACGCCAAACTAGTTTCCTTTTGTAACTGCTTTTTTTCTGGTACCCTTCTCTTTTAGCCTTTTTCTAATAGTATTCTTACAATTTTAGCATCCATTATATTTAACTATTAATTTCCATACCGATTGAAACGGAACTTCAAACAGTAATAAAAAAGAAAAGAAAAGAAATCTTCCCCTCTTCAAATTAAAGTCGTATTTGTTTATATTGTTTAATTTTTTTAAAAAAATTGATACAATATTTAATGATATGAATTTTCTTATATGGGTGAGCTGGAGGGAGTAATAATACTCAACTCGGGTTATTCGGGATCCCACATGATCCGTGAGCATCATCATTGTCCAAAACTCAAATCATAAAATCGAGATTTTAAACTTATTTGCTTAGCAAACATTATTTCCTTTGCCCTAGTTTATGGAGTGTTGACTAAAGTTCTTTTGAAAGTGAAGTTGTACAGTACCATTTAATTGGTATGCCATTAATGTTCTTACCTGTAGATTCGAAATCTTAGAAAATGGTACATTGTTTATTCCATGCATACTGCCTGTACGCTTTTTTTAAAACAGAGCAACTAATCGACTGAATTTGTGAGCATCATAAGTCAACTTTATGCGCTCGAGGTTACAAATTGGTTTGATTTGTCAAATTTTCCTCAACATTATTAATTTCCTGCTACCAAAAAAATAAATTATTAAGTTCATTTGCCCTTGTTCATGGAGAGGTAACTTCTTTTCAAACTAATTAATTAAAGTGATAAAATGTGCCACTTGTAGGTTGTAAAAATTATTGCTCTGATCTTGTTGATTTGAAATCTGGAACAAAAATAAACAAATACATTGTTTATTGCATGCATATACTGCATGTACGATTTTTTTTTATTTCACGCCTGACTCGCAAATTATATTAATTATAGGAGAATGTATATTGTCAAAGATTTGGTTTACATCGAAATTAGTCGAGTAGCCTAGAAAAAGATTATTCATTTACGCGTAAGTTATCAAGTTGATTAATTTATTTAGTTGTGCCTTGGATGTACTGCCAGATTGAAATCAAGTTTTACATCGGAGTTTGATGGTATTAGCCAGTGATTTCCATGGAGTCTTACTTCAAATCAAGAAACGACGATAAGAGATTACTTTGTTTTTTTAAAAAAAAAATTATTTATACATTTAAAAAATCAAGTGAAAAAAAAAACAGAAAAACTTTAATCTGAATTGAAATTTTTCCATTCTATATTTACTGCTCGCTCAATTTTTAAAGAAACTTAATTAATTATTACTCCCTCCATTCACAAATAGATGTCGCTGGAGAGATTTCACAAAGTTTAAGGAGGCAATAATTATCTTGTTAAAATACTATAATACCCTCATTTATTCTCAATTCAATTGTAGTCCCAATAAAATTCACTTCTAATACAATTCTACATTAAACATCACAACAATTTCCAATGTAAGGGTGATATTGGAAAAATTGACAAAATATGTCTCGATTTGTGAGAACGACATCTATTTTGGAATATTTAAGTTTTCCTCTAACGACATCTATTTGTGAATGGAGGGAGTAGCATTCAAGTAAGAACTTATACAACTAACTATATGTAGTATGATTCAAATACCAAGAAAGATCCGAATTTTTTTCCTCCCCGATGCCTTACTCGCTGGAAATTAACAGGATATACCTATATACCAATACAGTTGACCGATCGAATAGTAAATGAAAAATTGTATAATTGGTTAATGGGCAGCTCAGAACAACCACTTTCATTCTCCGGAACAAAAAATCATTCTGCCTATAAATACAGCAGAATTTCCTGTTGAACATGTACAAACTTCATTTTATTTTAGCCACCATTGTAGAATTAATGGCGAAGAAAACGTTATCCGTTTTTATCATTCTGTACTTTTTGCCTCATTTATACGCTTTGCGATTGACAGATCCATTTACAAAATATTCTCAGCTCAATCTTCCTCCTGGACCAGTTGGTCCCGATTCGGTTGCCCTGAATCCATCCAATAAAGGTCCCTACGTGGGTGTAAGCGATGGCAGAATCCTCAAATACAATGGTCGGGAGTTTGAGGATTTTGCTTGGATTTCCCCGAACAGGTACTTTTTATGTATTATCTGTGTTTTACAGGTGAACTGGAAACATGTGAAACTTACACATGCACTGCTCACACCGTCTAATCCTTGTTCATCTCATGAATTAATGCATATTTCCTTTCTTATTAGGTCTAAAGCACTATGCGATGGCGTGAGAAACTTAACTATGGGTCGAACATGCGGAAGGACGTTAGGGTTCAGTTTTGATCCCCAAACTGGGGACCTGTATGTTGTGGGTGCTTATGGTGGATTTTATAGAGTTGGACCAAAAGGTGGACTAGCCAAGAAGATTGCATCGGGGGTAAACAACGTGCCGTTCAAATTTCTTAACGGCATTGACTTTGATCCGTACCGACGAGTTGTTTACTTCACAGATACCAGTTCGAAATACAACTTCACGTACGTACACCTCACTCCGTTATTCATCTTGGTGCTAACAACTCATCAGTTTGTTCATAATTGATTAAAAAGCATGCATCTTGTATTTACAGTATCATGTTATGCACCCTTTTGGAAATTGCGTAATTTTTTTTATCATTTATGCATCACAGGGATGTTCTTATGGGAAACCCTCTCAGTTCAAAAGATTCAACCGGAAGATTGATAGAATACGACACTAGAACCGGAAAACTGAGAGTTTTGTTAGACAAACTTCATCTTCCCACAGGGCCGGCGGCGAGTGGAGACGGTAGATATGTAATGTACGGTTCTTTCGGCACGCATCAAATTTTCAAGTATTACTTCAAAGGAGAACCCCAAAAGGTGTTAGATTTACCAGGTTATCCTCTCAAGATAAAAAGATCCCCCGAGTCCGGGTTGTTTTGGGTGCCAGTAAACGTGGTGGTTCGGCAAAAACCACTTTTGATTCATTCCTTTGGTTACAAGTTCAATTCGACGGGCGGCGTTATTTTGGCCAAAAGTTTTGCCGCACAGTATTCCGGAGTTCAAGTGAATATTGTGCAAGAGTATCGCAGCAATCTTGGAAGAAGAAGATTGTACGTTGGCTCAATAAATGTTGCTTTCGTTGGCGTCTACGAGAGCTGATGGTTATGATGGCCACGCGCTCGTTACAAATATTACCCCGTTGGCTCACTTAATGTTTTTTTTTTTTTTGTTGCTTTTGCTGTTTTTATATAAATAAATTTTAGAATTCAATGTGGATTATTTTATGAAAAGGGTAATATTTTCCTGCAGTAATTTTATACATACGATGTAATTTGGCTCGATGAATATAATGTATTGCATTCAAGCATTAATGATTACGCATCTCTAATAAAATAGGGTTATGATCCGTATTTACGGGGGTTGAGTGACAGTTAATGCAGAGTTTATACTCATTTCATTTATGCAGCTTTTAAGTTCGAATATGTATTCAATTTTTATATGGTGCACCAGGTTCACCATACTTGGTGCACGGATTTAATTAATACAATATAATCAAGGAATGAGTAATTAGTTATTAATGGTATTTAGTAAATTAATTTTTCTTCCACATTTAATTTTTCACACTATGTTTTCAAATCTAAACAAACCAATATCATAGTAATTTTGAAATTATCTCTTTTTTTTCCCTCATACGTATGTTAAAAATCAGTATCTCAAATTTCACATATTCATGAATGACCATCATTTTTTTCATACCATATCCATCATACTTTCATGTCATATATGTTGGAGTTAATTTCATGATATATAATTAAAATTATGAAATTAGATTAAAAAAATTATTAATTATTATATATTCATATCATATCATACAATGTTCATGAGAGATTATTCAAAAAGTTCAAACAAAATAGAAATAGATTAATCCGGTGTCTTTTGTGATATATCAAATGTTCATACTCATGTCATGATAAATTCATTAATAAAACTATATTATTCATGTCAAGTATATTTAAATTTCATCATTTTGGAAAAAAAATATAATCCAAAATAAAATTTTATACTAATTCTATTCATACAAAACTAAACGTTCATAATCATACAATGTAAAATTCATAAATGATAATCACATTTTTCATATGAAATATACATAAACTTCATAACTTTTGATTAAAGAAATTGTACACATAACCACAAAAAAAAATTGCCATGTATTTCATCTTCTATTCATGCATACACTATGACTATTCATAAAGACTATGCGAAATGTTCATATATATTAGAGAAATTTCAATAAATTAATCATGTGTGCAATATATGTTCATACTCTTTTCATATAATATTCATGTATAACATTCATACTTTTCATATCATGAGTATCCCAGTTTCACAATTGTTTCTTGAAAAATTGAAAATTAATGCGCAAAAAAAACAAAGACTAACTAAAGACCATATTCATACCCATATAAAATAATGTTCATGAAAGTTTTGAAAATTTTTATACGAAGAAATTAAAAATATTAATAAAATGTTTATAAATTCTTATATTCATGGTTCATACCCATTCTATGAAAAATTCATGAATTAGAATAACATATCTCATGACATATATATCAAAATTTCATGATTTGTTTTGGTTAGATTTAAATTTTTTATAATTTACAAACACTACAAGAAACTGGAGGTTTAGTCACAAGTTGACATCTTGTCACTAAACTATTGTCATTATAGCTATGGTTTAATGACAACTTTTTTCCACAATGACAAGTTAATATTCTTGTCACTACACGCCCCTATAATGACGATCTATATCTTGTCACTAGTTTTAGTGATGACATGTTAATGACAACATTTTGCCTTGTTGGTAGAGTAATCAATATTGACGACTTGTCTTTGTCGTTGTGTTGTGACAAGTATATGTTGTCATTGAAGAATGGAAGCGATGATGTCAAGGAATGTTTTAGTTAGTAATTGTAATAGATATGACACCTTAATATAGTGGCATGCACTGGCATCTTAGAAGAACAAAATTGTAGTAAAACCAAATAGTTTCATACGGGATTTTCCTCTGTCAAACCAGCTATTTAAAAATATTGGACCAAATCATTTATAAAATCGAAACCGAACCTAATAGTCTAGTTCAGGATTTTTCCTGCCAAATAAACTGCTTAAAAATGTTCGATTAAACTGTCAGATCATTTGTAACCGATTTAGGACTTGTTTGATAAAACCACTTAATGCTTAAAATTAGTGGATTAAGTAATTTTTCTTGTTTCAGCATGTTTGATGACAAAAAATGAAACTTTTTAATGAAATAAGTGGTGCTGAAACTGCAGTACAAAATATAAGTAATAAAAGTTAACTTATTACTTTTTCCTTAACTGCTTAATAAATTCAGTATTTCAGATTTAGTATTAAGCAATAATTTTTATCAAATAGACCCTTAGTCAAGCTGGGTTAGACAATTTGGGCCCTAAGTGGACTTTTTAGAAGTCCAATTTTTCGACTCTAAAAATTTAATTTATATCTCTTAATAATGGTCTAAATTTTTTATTTCTTGATTTGTTAAAAATATAATGGCTCTCATTTTTTTTATCCCTAAAGCCCACGAATTGTTTCATAAAGCCCAAAAAGATTCTTAAAATTAAACATTTTGATTCCTTAAATGCCCATGTCTTAAAAACCTACATTATTTCTTTAAAAATAGCCTATATTTTCAGACCCCGAAAGCCTGCTATCTGTTTCATAAAAACCCATGAAAAGAATAAGTTTAAAAGTGCTTTATGGCCCATATTTTTAATCCCTAAAGGCCCAAGGAAAAAAAAAACTTAAAAATATCATTGGGCATATTCGAACCAAAGATCATTTAATGTAAAAGAAACCACATTACCAATAGAACACTTGATGATTTGTGTTTAAAGATGATAAATAAATTTATATATATTTAAGTGCAACCGTGTCCATATAGACAAATACATACATATATATAAATATATATATATATATACACACATATTCATACATATATATATATATATATACACACACACTTAATGAAATATGTATGGGCAAAATGTGTAAGTGTCTCCATACCATACATATGATAGATATATATATATATATATATATATATATATATATATATATATATATATACAGTCTAGTCTGGTCTAAATCATCGTTTTCACAATCAGACCGAAATCAGATCAAATAATGGTAAAAAAAACCTTACTGACCTTCAATTTTACGTATTCCAAAGTGGTCAAATTTAATTGGCACGACCGATTTAGCCAATTTTAACTGAGCCATGCACACCCCATCCTAATATATGAATTCTTTACAGAACTTTGACTTAAACACGTATTGTTAACTCTAGTAAAATAACTCGTTGAAACACTGAAATACTAAATACCTTGTAGTTAAATTCTTAAGTATATTTACTCTTTCAGTCCCATAATAATTGTCTAGTTTGAGGTTTTTTAAAAAGAAAAAAAGTAGCAGGCAGAAGCTTAATGTGTACACGATTACATTTTGTTGGTATGCAAACTCGATTACGTTATGTGCTAGCTATGATTTTACAATAACAGGTTGTTTTAACAACTCGTTGTCTCCTCAATTAATATATTGCATCCCTGATAGACAATTCACCACAAAATTTGCCTCTATATACATGTATGTCCAGATTGTGTCTCTATCTTCTTTTTGGGTTAATATCTGTAGCTGCTAATTGCTATAAAAATTCTTTTGATACATTCCCACAACAAAGTATTATCTTAACTTATTTGCATATTTGTCTGAAGGTATGTGTTTGAGGAGATTTCAGAGAGCTTGTACAACGGGCGAGCCAGTCTTTTCGCTTAACCCTGGGCGGCCAGAGATTGACAGTAAATGGTTGGTTACCGTTCTTTCCTTTTTTAATTTTTCTCTCAGGACCAGTTTCAAGTATGACTCGTCAAAGTACTACGATTATACTTCAAAATATATCTGTACGTGAATGCAAAGGGATTCTTGAACAAACTTTCATTATGTGAACTCCTTTCCTTATCGGTTTAATGGATATATTGCTAGCTCCAGTTGCCAAATAAAGATGTGTGCAAAACACGTTGAACTTCTACTTTTCTATCATGTGTAGAAAAGAATAGTTTCTAGATGTAGAATGTTGTAAATCCATTTCTTTTGGTGAAAATAAATCATCATCACTTTTCAAGTAGTTACTGTATATCACTTTTCCAGTTGTTACTTTGACTGCATCTTATTTGTAACCAGCAAAGTAAACTGCCTATTTTAACAACCTTTCATTCATGTTTTTCCTCTTGGTTAGTGCATGAAATTTCAGTTTCCTGATGTATCATTTTTTTATGGATGATTTGTTGATATTTTAAGAACTTTATAATTGATTTGCACTAGGCTTGGTAGTGTTTGAGAATTGAGACCCATCCTATTTGTAAACAATTTAGGAGCTGTTTCTTGTACTTAGGTTTGTTTAAGCAATTTCTAAATTTCATTCTCTGTTGACACTGAAAAGTGTAATATGTTTTTGGTCGCTGGGACAAATATATTCTATTGTGTGCTAAATAGACTTGGTCGTCTTCTTAGATTGATTGACTTCATGATTTTGAATGGTTCTTTAACTGTTGTTATCCTAGGCTTGTTTACTGGACCCTGGTCAATTCTTATCGCGCATATTTGCATGTTTACCATTATTAGGCATCATCGAGAAAGTTTGATCTTAATCTCCTTTTTCTACTTATCTGGTGATAACGGGTGTAGCAACAATTGTGTTGAGAATGTGGGAGTGCACGCAACTTCCAAACCAGAAACAAAGGGTTGTGAGACCTTAAGAATGAAGCTCTGAGAGATACTAGGAACCATTGCACCATCAGACAATGAGCACGGTCTTGATGCAGAAACCAAAAGCATGTCAACGTTCCAGAATATGGTTGAAGAGCATGTTCCTACTATGAAGCTTAGACATAGCTCATATTGCCTCAACATGGAAGCTGAGAACATGTCCCTGTTGCAGAATAGTGTTGACAAGAGTATTCCTGATGCAAAGACGGGAAATAACTCTTATTGCCTCCACACGGGAGCTGAGAACATGCCACCAGTGCAGAATAATTAGGAAGGAAGTGTGCCTGGTGCAAAGCTTATACAGAACTCATATCACCTCGATTTGCAAGACATAAACAAGATGCAGGTACATAATAACAAATGCATGGCGTGTTCCTGCCATGAAGCTTGGACAGAACTCAAATTGCCACAACATGGAAGGTGAAAACACATCACCATTTCAGGTTAGCGATGAAGAGCATGTTCCTGTTGCAAATCCAAGGCAGAAGTCATCTCACCTCAACATGCAAGCCAAAAACATGCTTGACTTTAGGGTGGCTCAGATTAAAAGGGTGGGAGAGAATAAGTCTAGAGTATCGAAATTGGACATTTCTAATCTTCTCCCGCTTTACAAACGCAAAATAACGTATTCTCGCGTTTGCAAAACGCGAAACTTGTTGATTAATTTTTGGAAAAGTTGATCCGGGGGAAAATAAAGAAAAATGAACCGGAATCAAAAGGAAAAATGATGGATCACGTTTTGAAAACGCGAAAAGCTTCAATAGCCTTTCTAAAACGCAAATCTTTATATTTTAAAGAAAATATTTTGAGTTTCAAGGGGGTTGGGTTTGGAGGGGTTGGGTTCCGGGATGGGCTTTGAGTTTTGGGTTTAATGGTGGGTTAAGGTTTTAGGATGGTTTGGGTTTAGAGTGGTTGGGTTTCCCGGGAGTGTTTTGGGGTGGAATAATTGGGCTTCGAGGGCGTTGGGTTTGGAGGGGTTGGGTTTCCGGGTGGGCTTTGGGTTTTGGGTTTCATGGCGGGTTAAGGTTTTTGGGTGGTTTGGGTTTTGGAATGGGTTGGGTTTCTGGTTTTGGGTTTATTTTTACAAAATAGGCACCCTAATATTTCAGATTATGACACCCTTTAATTTTTTTTCTTATTTGAATCACGTAAGATTAAAATTTTTTCAATTACACCCTTAATAATAATTTTTCTATTTCAATTTTATCCCAAATAGTATTTCAAGTGTTTTTCTTATTTTTAAACCATCATAATTAATATAAGCAATTTGTAAATTGAATTACATCTAATTATATAAATTCTTAAAATTACATCATTTATCATTATTGATATTTTTAAATATCAATTACATCATTTATTATATTATATTTTAAATTTGTAGATTTAATATTTTAATTTGTAGATTTTACATCATTTATAATATTTTCTTTGGTTGCTACAGTAAACTTTTCTTATTTAAAAAGTACAAATTTGATGATATATAACAGATTTTGTTTAATTAAAACTAAGTAGTACGTATGCAAAAAGTACATAATTTAATCAATAACAGATTCCATTTATGTAAAACTAAGTAGTACGTATGTAAAAAGTACAAATGTTATCCATAACAGATTCCATTTAAGTAAAACTAAGTAGTACGTATTTAAAAGTTCAAATTTGATCAATAACAGATTTTTGTTAAGTAAAACTAAGTAGTACATATGTAAAAAGTATAAATTTGATCAATAACAGATTCTGTTTAAGTAAAACTAAGTAGTACGTGTATAATAAGTACAAATTTGATCAATAACAGATTCCGTTTAAGTAAAACTAAGATATACGTATGTAAAAAGTTCAAATTTGATCAATGACAGATTTTATTTAAGTAAAACTAAGTAGTACGTATGTAAAAAAGTTCAAATTTGATCAATAACAGATTCTATTTAAGTAAAGCTAAGTAGTACGTATGTAAAAAGTATAAATTTGATCAATAACATATTCCCTTTAAGTAAAACTAAATATTACGAATAAAAAAAATTCAAATTTGATCAATAACAGATTCCGTTTGAACAAAACTAAGTATTATGTATGTAAAAAGTAAAAATTTGATCAATAATAGATTCCGATTAAGTGAAACTAGCTATTACATATATAAAAATAATAAATATTGTAATATAATTGTTAAATAACTTTCAATTACTAGATGTGTAATTCCGGCTTCAATGGTACCTCTTAGATTAAAGAGGTGCCAGGTTTGAAACCTTCTTGCACCTTTTTTTTCTGCTTAACAAGCGTTTTTAAAACGCGAATTACTGCGGGAAAGAAGGGATTCGCATTTTTGAAGCGCGGTCATGTGGGGGATAAATTTTTTCTTCCTATTCGCATTTCATGTGGGGTTTTGGGCTAATTTTAAAATTTTCCTTTTCTTCTCATCATCTCAAACCCGATTCGGTCTCGGCGGAGGCGGTGAAGAACACCATCAAAGAATGCGAGGATCCTGGAATTGACGGCGAGGAGAAGTACTGTGCCACTTTGCTGGAATCCATGGTGGATTTCATCACAACTAAATTGGGTAAAAATCGAGGCGGTTTCAACAGAGGTTCAGAAACCCGATACAAAGTCATCCCAAAATTACCAAATTGTGGATGCCCGGAAGTTGAATGGCATCAAGGATGACAAATTAGTGGTTTGCCACAAGATAAAATACGCCGTATACTGCCACAAAACGGTGGAAACCAAGGCTTATGTGTTGCCTATATATAGATACTGTAGACCAACCTCCATTCATTTTTTTTTTTTTGGCTTAACGTGACTCATCTTTAAGGAGTCCAGGACTTGGACTCCTGCTCTGCTTTAGTGTGAGTATTTTCCCTTTTTAAAATAAAAATACGCATTTTTTTTAGTTTGCGTTTTAAAAATGTGAATTTTGTATTTTAGCGTTTTGAAAACGCGATTTCTTCATTTTTCGCGTTTCTGAAGCGCGAAACGATTAGTTTTAGCGACAATAAAAATCTTAGATCTATTTTGTTCTTCTTCAATTTTTTGAGATATATATAAGTAAATTTCCCCAAAAACAAGACATGTTGCAGAAAGATGATGAAGAGGTTCATTTTGCAAATCCAAGGCAGAACTCACATTGCCAAAAACATGTCATCGTTAAAGAGTGAAGATCAAGAGTGTTCCTATTGCAATGCCTAGACAGAACTCAGATACCATTGAAACGGATTCTGAATGTCCTCCTGATGTCATTGTTGGGAGACTGAGGACACGCTCTTTAACTAGAGAAGGGGCTGCTGGTAGATTGAAGGAAAGCAAAATGGAGAATGCGCCATCCACTCATCCTAAGAAGGAGAAGAAAGGAGTATACAACTCAGTTTTTGAAAGAAGGATTCTCTACAAGACTACGATATGGTATCGGTGGAGGTCCTAAAACATCCACAAGAAAGATAGGCAAGAGGTTCAGTGTTGGGACTGGGGCTCACACATTGTTCTCTGATTAATCGATCGTGCTCTATTATAGGCGTCATCCTCTATTGTTCCTCTATTGTGATTTTACAAGAATGCACCTTAAGTGGTGCAACCACGGATCCATTGTTCATTTTGGAGCTCTTGCTTATAGAAGTAGATATGATTTCTAATTCTTTGATACTTAGAAAAAATGGAATACTATTTTATTTGTATATATAGAATCTTTCTATTAATCAGATCTATATCTTATACTCCATAATTAGGTCACCAACGACGGACTAAAATTAAGTTAATTAAAACAACCTTCGTTGTTGCTTTTAAGTTTATAAATTTAGACAACTTTTAGAGTTTCTTTGGTCTTCACAATTCAAAAGTTTGCCGGTTTCCATACTAAATGAAACATGTGTTTTCTTAACCCCAAATACATATCATCTCTTGTGTAGAATAAACAAAAATTTTAACCTGTAACTTCCAACTATCAAATATATCCTTTCAGTTACAAATTTCCTCAAAAGAATTATAAATTATTATTCAATTTGAAAATATTGAAATTTGAAATTTATAATTCTTTTTTCCCCTATAAGTAGAACGTAAGTTCCTAATTAATGCATAAAAATCTAGAGCTGTACCGACACAATTTTGTTCGAGAACAAATGTTTTGCTATAAAGTTGCTGAAATTAATGCCTAAAAATCCATACTTGTAGTGGCACACTTTTATAACACAAAATTAGTTTATATACTTTTTGTTTTTCTTGTCACAATAAGAATAGAAAACCTATCTATAAATCATCATCAATATAACCCTGGTCTTTTATAAATATAAATTTTGTACCACATTACAAATTATATCGATATTTCCGCTCCACAATATTTAAAATGTCAATTAATATAATCATTATTAATGATTATTTTGTTAAAAAAATTTCAAATACACCAAAATAATATTAAAGAAATTAGTTTAACCAAAAACCAAACTAATTACACTAAACTATTTATATATCCAAAAACTTTGATAGCAAACCTTACGCTCATAATTCTTAAATACCCAAATTATTTATAAGGTGTGTCGTGCATCACGTGATGAATGCTAAGCACTAATTAAATTATAAAATTAAAATACGCACGAAGCACGTTCAAACCAACTAGTTTTAATCATATGCGTCTGACAACAGTTACACTAAAAATAAATTTCCCTTAATCGAGCTTCCTAATAATTTAATTGGGGACTCCAAATAGCAAAATTCTTCTCGTGTTCTATCAAATGGTCAGCAAGTGTGGCTATTGTTTGCATCGTTTCTCCTTATAATTCGAAACTTTATCGCACAAAAAAAAGGTTATTGTTTTATGCTAATTTTTCACAACGGATAATCCCCGTTACGATTTTTGAACATGAGATGAATACTTGAGTTTTGATCTTCAGTAATTTACATTAATTCTTCCAAAATAAAGTAAATGTACAAATTACTCATTGATGAATTAAATTTTTATCATGGGACGAATTAATGGACTTTATACTTTTATTGCTGTTGAAATATTAGTACTTTTATTTGAAGAATTGTATCAAAAATGATCCTGAATACTGATTTTGGTTTTCAGTTCACGTGGCAATCGTTCACAATATACTTGGGCCAGTGTGCATGCTTACGCTCAGGCGCAGCTTCAATCTCATTTTTCTCAAGCCATTCTACCAGGTGGGAAAGGTTAGGCCACGAGGAAAGTGTTTCAATTTGTGTTATACATAAAAGTTAACTGAAAATGAAACTGAAAAATTTTCCAACTACAAAAACCAGCGCAGAAATGAGCTAATTAATTTACATAATCGGGGTCAATCATGGAAGCAGCTATGAACAAAAAGCTGATGAAAATATTTTGGCTCAGGCCTGCGATCCAAAAACCTTCATTGTTAACCAGAAGCTGCGCTTTCTTCAAGACATATACCTTGAGATTAACTAGTATAATCCTTTCACTCTTCTTCTTCCTCCTGATTTCTGCTGGTTGGACTAATCTTGTAAGTATAAATATTTCCTCTTTTTTTTTCTTTTTGTTTTGGTATATTTTCCATAAATTGAGTCGAAATTCTTTATGAATTTGCAGGGAAGAGTTTCATTTACTTCCTATGAGAATGCAATGAAATATTTGATGATCAGCTCATCCACGGATCCAATGATTCAGTTTCCTCTAAACTGCGCTGCATGGAGTGAGGCCAACAAAAAGTGTCCAAAAACTTATCCAATCAAACATCAACCAAGTCTTATAAACCATCTTGAATCTTCATCGAAAAACGGAACCTGCCCGGATTACTTCCGATGGATTCACGAAGATTTGAGGCCCTGGAAAGAGACAGGGATAACGAGGAAGATGCTGGAAGGAGCAAGAAAGCATGCACATTTCAGACTGGTGATCTTAGACGGGAAAGTGTATGTTGAGAAATTCAAGGAATCAATTCAAAGCAGGGCTTTGTTCACTATGTGGGGAATTGTACAACTTGCCAGGTGGTATCCCGGAAGATTGCCTGATCTGGAATTGATGTTTGACTGCGACGATCGGCCGGTGATCGCTTCCACGGCTTACCGTGGACGCAATTCCGGCCCACCGCCTCTCTTCCGGTACTGTTCCGATTCGAAGCATTTGGACATCATCTTCCCTGATTGGTCCTTTTGGGGATGGTATTTTTATTATATCCAACTTTTTTAATTCTTTTTATTTTTCCTTCTGATGTCCTTCAATATTACCACTTGTTCTCATTTCTCATTTCTTCTTTAAATTTCTACAAAGTTTGAATATTTTTTTTATTTCATCTTTCCCAAAAAATATTAACATTGAATATTTTGATATTTATATTATTTTTTAGTAAAAATCTCAAAATTTAACGGGATTTTTTTTTTTTTTTTGGATTTAGGGTAAACTATTTTTAACATTGAATATTTTGATATTTATGTTTTTTTTTTTAGAAACTAAACTATTTTAAAAATCTATAATTTTGTAGGGCGGAGACCAACATAAGGCCGTGGAGGAGTGTGTTGAATGACATTAAAGAAGGGAACAATAAGAGCAATTGGAGAGATAGGATACCCTATGCCTATTGGAAAGGGAATCCTAATGTAGCTCCATGGAGAGCTGATCTGTTGAAATGTAACGTTACCAGCAAGGCTGATTGGAATACTCGTCTATACATTCAGGTAATAATTTAATTCGAATATTCGAATATCCTTGATTAGAACAAAAAATGACTTGTAACACGAGATTTGTACTCTAGAATTCAAAGTTTTGAAACTCAAAAGGATTTGCTTAATTAGATTACTCGAGTTAGTTTTCTTTTTTAAGAGAGGTAATAAACAGCGTGAAAGTTCACACGATGAATAATGTTAGGAAATGAGAATGTGGTGCTTTTATGAGCAAGTTGACTTTGATAACCGTCACTTTGAATAATTCCCCCTCTCTGTCACGTGTAACGATAGCTAAGGTGTCACTTTGAATATTTACGGTTTTGGTCGCGTGTAATCATACTCCCTCCAATTCAAAATGTAATTCATTTCAGATTTAGAAAAATTTTTGAAAATGTAAGTCGTTTTAGTATTTCAAAGTGAATTAATGACTATTTTTCTAACTTTACTCTCAGTAAATAACGTCAATTCATTTTTATTTAATGAGCGGTAAAACAGATATTAATTGCTGAATGATTGTCTCCTTAGTTTACGTGCAAAATCTAGAGTGATTTACATTTCGAAATGGAGGGAGTAATTAAGAAACATTAAGAAATATTTTTGTTTAAAGCATCTTCAATCATTGCACCATAACTTACACCAAATTTAGTGCACAAAAGTAATATCCAAGCATCTTTTTACGATTTACACTTCAAGCTTGATGCACTAAAAAGCCTATCTATTACTAACTCTGTCCCAAAACAATAATCCACATTGAGTTTTCAAATTTGTACTAAAAACAGTATAAAACTCAAAACACAATGTGGATTATTTTTTTGGAACGAAGGGAGTAAATGTTTTAGTTTAATTTTTATATTTGTGGTTGACTAAAATCATGTAATTTGGTGATAGTTTTGTTAAATTTGTTCCTTATAATCGCTTTTTATTTGATTGTAGAATTATCAATTTTTTTTACTTTTCTTTCACATTCAATTTTAATAATGACTAAAATTTTTTAAAAAAATAAAATTTATATTCAATATGAATTTTATTTCAAAGATCTCAACAAAATATTTAATTTGATAGATGTTTATAAGTTTAATTGCATAGTAAATATATATTAGATTTAAATAAAAAGATATTGCACTAAAAATAGTGTAATAGAGAGGCCGCCTCAAGCCCTCAAGGAGCCTCAAGCAAAGTCCAAAATTTGGGCCCTTTTTCAAGCCTAGCTCAAACCTAAATTTTCTTTTTTCTTTTTTTTTTTTTTTTTTTTTTCGGGAAGTCATTGAAATTCGACTCATGGATCAGAATTCTAAAACTCAGCCCAGGATATTAAAAAATTCTAATGGGATAAATGTTGAGTTTGGGCTCTTAAATATTGAAGACCGAATATGTTTTTATTTTAAATAATACATAGTAATTCAATATTATGGGCCCTAAAAAATATTGGGCCTTAAATAATACATAGTAATTCAATATTATGGGTCCTAAAAAATATTGGGCCTAAAGCCCTAACTTTACTTGCTTTATGGATGAGCCAGGCCTGATAATGGACAATTTACATCAAATTTGGTATAATTCTAGTCATTGCACCAAAATAGTGTAGAGATTGTATTCGTCAAAGTGCAAACTTTACACCAAAAACACTAAATTTAGTATTTTGATGTTTTCGTTGGAGATGCTCTTAATACTGTCACTAACCCAAAATCTCTAAATAAAAGTCATAGTTATTGGATGATATTAACTCAACAAACAAGATTTCAACTTTGAGATCGAATTAATGAGAAGTATCATAATAAGATTATTTGATGTTAGATAGACAATGAAAATGGATAACAAATAAAGAGGAAAAAGGGTAATGCAAGAAACGGAATTCTTGCTTTATTATTAGTAAGATCATACACGAACTGGAATTTAATTTCAGGACTGGAACGAAGAAATCAAGAAGGGATACAACAATTCAAATCTTGGAGATCAATGCACTCATAGGTAAGCCTTTATACGAGGTTCATCTTCCAAAATGATGAAGCTAGATATATCGAAATTTATGTATCCCCTTTTACAATTCTTTTATTCATATATAACAAGCTCAATTCCTCCTTGATTGATTAACTACATAAGTTTTACTCCCTCTTCAAAAAAAATAATCTACATTAAGTTTTTGTACTATGTTTATTACAAATTTAAAAATTAAATGTGGACTATTTTTTTAAAACAGAAATAGTATTTTAGTTAAACTAAAAAAAATAAAATAAAATAAAACAAATCGACTTATCTCCTTGTTTGATGATGGCAGATACAAGATATATATAGAAGGATGGGCATGGTCAGTGAGTGAAAAGTACATACTTGCATGCAATTCGCCAGTGTTGTATATGACACCTCGTTTCTATGATTTCTTCATAAGAGGAATGGTTCCCCAACGCCATTATTGGCCTGTGAGAGACAACAATAAGTGCAAATCTCTTAAATTCGCTGTTGAATATGGCAACAATCACATGGAAAAGGTCATTAATTTTTTTTTTCCTTTTTTTTTTTGTTTTTTACTCTATAGTTGGATTTATTTGGTCCCTTTTCAGAATCATTAAATTTCATAATTTGTACAACTTTCCCAAATAAATTTTTTTCTGGACAATTACTTTGTAGGCAGAAGCAATTGGAACTGCCGGAAGCAGATTCATCCATGAGGATATGAAGATGGAATATGTTTTTGACTATATATTCCATTTATTGAATGAATATTCTAAGCTCTTGAAGTTCAAGCCTTCCATTTCTCCAAAAGCAACAGAGATTTGTGCTGAATCCCTAGCTTGTCCTGCTGATGGGATCTGGAGAAAATTCATGGAAGAATCCCTGGAAATGTCGCCTAGTAATACCATTCCATGCACTTTGCCACCAGCTTATGACCCCGAGGCCTTCAAAGCTTTTAGTGATGAAAAGGCTAAATTAACCATAGAAGTAGAAAAATGGGAAAATGAATTCTGGAAAAGCCAAAAAAAAGAATGATCAATAGGCTCATTTTCCTTCAATGAGGTCATTTAATTTATTTATTATTATTATTATTTTTTTTTTGATACCCTGTTGATCTGACGGAGTAGACAAATGAGAAATACAAATGCGAATTGTTCGACTTATTAGTCTCATTCAAATTGTTTATTATAAGAAATCAGTTTCCATTGTTTAATCTCTCATTATTTCGTAACTATTCAATTATCTGTTTGTGTTTTCATAAATTGTGTGATTTTCCCCTATTCTTAAGAACGGATAAATATAGGTAGCCAACATAAAACTATTCAACAGAACTAATTATAGACTAGGTGGAAAATCTACCTTTTTGTAGACATTAATGGGTTAATTTGCATTTTGGACTAAAAGACTAGTACAATATTATTATTTTATAGCTGGATAGATCATAATCTAACTTAAAATAGGTACTGGTTCACCAACATTACTTAGCAAACTTTTATTAATTGTGATTGAATTTTGGAGTTTTAATTGTGGTACCACCTATATATATATATATATATATATATATATATATAGAGTACACTCTATCTTATAGATCGGTAGCCTGAGTAACAAGCAACTTGAAAAATTCAAAACAAGCTAGTTAATCAAATTTGTGAGCTAAGTAGTCTATCTATCTTCTTCCTAGTTTTCATTAATTACCCCACATTTCATTTCTTTTATATGTGTACCAAGACGCGAAAAGTTGGTTTAAGTGAAAGGATTAATTTTCTTTGATTTTTTTTATTTTTTAAAGAAGAAAAAAAAGAGAAAAACGAATTCCGATCAAGCATGAATCCCCAAGAGGAGAAGTTGATGAATATATTCTGGCTTAGGCCTGCTTATCAAAGAAATTCCTGGGCTACAAGAATGAAGGCTCTAATCAAGAATCCCCATTTCAGAACCGCAGTTCTTCTCATCAGCTTGTTCGTTTTGCTTGTTTCCGTCTTCGTTTACATGGGTTGGATTGATCTGGTCAGTATCTAATTCATCATTTCCCAAATTTTTAATATTCCGTCAATCCCAAAAAAATAGTTCACATTAAGTTTTAAAATTTGTACTAAAAAAGATTTTTTTAAAAAAAACTCAAAACTAAATGTGGATTGTTTTCTGGGACGAGTACAATAAACCAATCAGAAAAGTTAAAAAAAAAAAAAAAAAGCATGCAAATGTCCAGGTTACGGTATATATAATTTTGTCAATGAATACAAGTTAGCTTAATTTACCAAATTTCGTGTTTGAAAAATAATTATTAAGAAGGATACCATTCAAATTTGTTGTTGTGGAATGGCGTTTTAACTGATTTCCTAGCCTTTTTATTCTGACATTATTGTCCTCAAATAAAATTTTCAGGTTCAATATTCGGGTGTAACGAAAGAAAAGGCAATCAAAGCCCTAGTCAAAGTGTCAGAATCGAATTCTCACCTTCCTCAGAATCAGTTCCCTCTGGATTGCAAAGCTTGGAATCGGAAAAAGACATGCCCGAACAACTATCCAACCTCGTACAAACCAAAAATCAACCGGGACCCGTCATCAAACCCGACTTGCCCTGAATATTTTCGATGGATTCACGAGGATTTAAAGCCCTGGAAGGAGACAGGAATCACCAGGGACATGGTGGAAAGATCAAAAGGCAATGCACATTTTAGACTGGTGATCCTAAAAGGGAAAGTCTATGTCGAGAACTTTAAGGATCGCCATCCTTATAGGGTGTCGCTTACTATATGGGGTATACTTCAGTTCCTGAGATTTTACCCTGGAAAATTGCCCGACCTGGAGCTCATGTTTGATGCCGATGATCTGCCGGTGATTCCGACAAAGGATTATCGCGGACCCAATTCCGGGCCACCGGCTTTGTTCCGTTACTGCTCTGATTGGTGGAGTTATGACATTGTCTTCCCCGATTGGACGTTTTGGGGCTGGTACGTAATTTTTTTTTTTTTTAGCTAAAAAGCCTTGCCTGTGTTTCATCGCCATGCTTAAAAGGTTACAATTCGAGTTATTTAGTTATAACTATTTATTTATTTGTTTAAATCACACATAAAACATATGATATTGCACGAAAATAATATTATCACCCCTTCCCCCAAAAAAAAAAAAAAAATATTCAAGCATTATTTGAATTTTTTGTGTAACATTTTGCACAAAAGCTATTTTTTTCAAGGTGTATATTGGATGACTGGTTGAAACTTTGATAATTCGAATCTCTTTACAAGGTGCAACTCTAGGTTACATAAGACCGAAGAGAGTGATACTGTAATTAATGAATTGCAACATGACAAAAATCAACTGAGCAATTGATAATAGTCTAAATGTATTAAAGTTCCTTTCTTCCCCCCCTTTTTTTTTTTGGAAAATCATAATCAATTGCTATTTGTTTTGGATACTTTGTAGGCCTGATTTGAACATAAGGCCATGGAGACATATATTGAAAGAGATCAAAGAAGGCAATAAGAAAATAAAATGGAAGGATAGGGAACCTTACGCATATTGGAAAGGGAATCCACACGTTGCTGGTTGGAGGGGTGAGCTTATGACATGCAACCCGACCGAAACAGTTGACTGGAATACTCGATTATTTGATATGGTATCATTTCAACCAAATTTATAAGTCTACAACATTACGATTGTCCATTGTCATTATTAGCAAATATAATCCCTCAGTGTTTGTGCTACAGAACTGGGATGAGGAAATAAAGGCCGGATATACCCAATCTAAGCTTGCAGATCAATGCACCTACAGGTGAATTCCTTTAAATATTTAATAGTTTCTATTAAATAATATTTATTTTATATTCCGTCTCTTCCATCAATAAGTAGACCATTTTTATGAGAGGAGGAAATATTGGTAAATTTGTTTAGCCTATTAATCATTTTTTGATTTAGAATCAGAATTTGACTTTTTTTTTTCTTTCTTTGCCTGATTAATCAAATTGCAGATACAAAATATATATAGAAGGAACTGCGTGGTCAGTGAGTGAAAAATACATATTTGCGTGTGACTCGCCAGTGTTGCTGATCACTCTACATTTTCATGATTTCTTCAACAGAGGCATGTTGCCTCAACAACATTATTGGCCCATTAAGGGCAGCGATAAATGCAAATCCCTCAAATTTGCGGTTGAATATGGTAACAACCACACCCAAAAGGTATATTATAAAATCAAACATACATCCATCATGTCGGGGCAAATAATTCAGTCAATAGTCATTTGATCAAAAGAACCTCCCCAATAAGAGTTACTATGATCGTCGAATTATTGTCAGAAATATTTAGTCGATATGACTACATAAGTTTCTACGATGATTTACCAATTTTTGTTGTGTTACTTTAATATGTTGCAGGCAGAGGCAATTGGCAAGGCAGGGAGCAGATTTATCCACGAGGATATGAAAATGGAATATATTTACGACTATATTTTTCATCTACTGAATGAATATGCGAAGCTTTTGAGGTTTGAGCCAGTTGTTCCACCAAATGCAGTGGAAACATGTGTAGAATCCATGGCGTGTCACACGGATGGGAATTGGAGGAAATTCATGGAAGAATCTATGGAGTCTCCAAGTCACACAATCCCATGCTCATTGCCTCCACCTTATAATGTTGAAGAACTTAAAGTTTTTAATGACAAGAAATTTGTGCTAAACAAAGAAGTGGAAATGTGGGAAAATGAGTATTGGGAGAAACCAACCAAGAACGACGCAGCAATCTAGCAATCTAAAGTATTATACCGTAATATTTCTGTTTAGCTTTGTTTTAATTTTGTTAGAAAGATTTGGGGGTGTCGATTTGAGTTATCGGGCTAATTTCGTGTTATGTATTCCACGTAATTAAAAAAAAAAATTGGAACAAAAATGTGATAAAAACTCAAATCGGGTTAAACGTGTTGTATCGTGTCGGATTGTCTCTATAAATCGTGTCGTCGTGTTGAAAATTGATACCCCTAACACGCTTGATAATTGCTCATTTGTGTTTTGCACGTAGTTAAAGGGAAAATTAGTGATTAATGATGATGTGGTAATTGTTCTTTTAATTTTGATGCTCTCATGTCACATGGCAAAGGTAAAACCAACTCGATTGTAGCAATTTATGGAGAATTTGAGAATGAGCAATGCATTCGGGATGTTTGAACTTCATAAACCCTTAACCAAAGTTATTAACTAATCAGTTTTTTCATCATTTTCAAGAACTATAGAAAAACAAAATTTAAAAGAAACTTGCTTATTAGACCATTTTTGAGTAATTTGACAGACAACTTTTGTAACGCCTTTGCATAGATCTTGCCATAAATAGTCCAAGACATGACCGTGTTATTTTAGCCCAATAAGCCATAACTAACAGCTAATTAAGGTCACCAAAAAAAAAAAAAAGGTCACCAAAAAAAATGCAATCTCTTTTGGGCCCCAAACATTTCTCTTTGCAAAATAGTAGGGTTTTGACTAATGCAAGTGTAATTCAGTCTTGTAAGAACTGCCAATTCTACTGATTCCTGTGCGTTATTAGCCATTCATTCCCTAAAGAACAGGGCAAATATGGTTATTCGGATTGAAGCACATTGACTTTGTAGTAAAACTCCCCAATCAAGTCTGTCGTTTGCGCCCAAAAAAAGAAAGAGAATTATGATGCCACGATTCGTATTTGCAACTTAAAAGACAAATTGTAGGTGATAAGTCACTTGAGAAGTATTAGAACTTTGGTGGCAGAAATTAAAAATTCAGCAGCTATGATCATATAATAAAAGATTAAATTGCAATATTCAAATGTTAGATGTTACGCAGGTTCTGAAACAGAAGAAGAGGATGATGTAAATGGATGTTTTTTTCCTAAAAGATCTGCTTCCGACTTAGTCAACAGCTAATTATTGTGTGTTCAAGCTAAGGGATTTTTCCTTGTTTTTCCTTTTCTGTTGTTACATGGATTCAGTCTTATGACTAATGTGATATTAAGAATGATTGATCGACGGAGGAGAAAGGGGATCCAAAGCATTGTCATTGTCTTCCTCACCATTCTGGTTTTCTCTGCTATCGCGACGCGATGGATCAATGTAGTAAGTTGATAACTTGGCAGAACCGTCTCATTAGTCCTGCTCCTTTTCTGTTTACTATTGAGTACTAGCTAATGGTCCTTTTTCAGTCCAGTAATGCAGGTTTGATCCCAAGAGAATTTGAATCCTCCGAAACATACAAGACCTTTATTGCAAAACCTACATGTTTGATGAGCTGTTTTGAGAAACTAGCTGCGGCGCAGAATAATGCAACTTCAGCAACTGAGGAGGCGTGTCCAGAGTACTTTCGATGGATCCATGAAGACTTAAGCCCGTGGAAAGAGACTGGAATTTCAAGGGAAATGGTAGAAAGAGGTAAAGATGTTGCACACATAAGAGTGGTTATAGTTAGTGGTAGATTATATGTGGAGAAATACAAGCGCGCTTTCCAGACGAGAGATGTTGTCACGATTTGGGGAATTTTGCAGCTTCTTAAGTTGTATCCTGGTAAGTTACCGGATTTGGATCTAATGTTCGAATGTGATGACAAGCCGGTCGTCAAGAAACAGGATTATGCAGGAAATGAGGCCTTGGTTCCACCACCGGTGTTTCATTACTGTGGTGATGATGAGACTTTTGATATTGTCTTTCCTGACTGGTCCTTCTGGGGTTGGTAAACATTTTTATCCTACTTTTAGCATTATGAACATTGCTCGAAAAAGTAATCATGGAACCATTATGATGTATGTTTGAGATTGACTTGCATTTTTTTTGCAGGACTGAAATCAAGATAAAGCCTTGGGAGATCCTGAAGAGTGAGATTAAAGAAAGCAATGAAAAGCTTAAATGGATGGACAGAGAGCCTTATGCCTTTTGGAAAGGTAACACAAAGTTGAGCAAAGTTAGACATGATCTCGTGGGATGCAACTCTTCGACAAATGGTGAATGGAACATCCGAATCTTTGATCTGGTAAACTCTGCTTTTGATGTTATCATGCTGATGATATTCAAGACCATGTATACTGTAAGACATCAATGAGAATTGATTGATCAAAATCATATCTAGATTCTAGCAGTGGTGTTTGTTAGGATAGGATACAAGAGATAGGAAACAATAGAGGCTTTGTTAATTTCATGATAATCGCAGGACTGGCAGCGCGAGCGTAAAGGTGGCTTCAAAACTACAGATTTAACTACCCAATGCACTCACAGGTACTAGTTCAATTTGCAAATCATGGCCATAATGATCTTTGCTTAATGTTCACTCTTTTTATGAACATATCTCTGCAGGTATAAAATTTACTCCGAAGGGCATGCATGGTCTGTTAGTCAAAAGTATATTCTAGCATGTGATTCCATGACTCTGATCATAAGTCCACACTACTATGATTTCTATAGTAGGGGTTTGCTACCGGCGATTCATTACTGGCCGATAAGTGAGAATGACCTCTGTAATTCTATCAACTTCGCGGTAAAATTTGGCAACAAGCACACTGATCAGGTAACCTAGATGAGTTTAACCAAAAGAAGTGCTAGTCTGAATCATCTGATAATTTAACTAATCAGTGGCTGATAAACAGGTGAGAGAGATTGGAAAAGCCGGGAGCAAATTTGTTCAAGAACAGCTAAAAATGAAATATGTTTACGACTACATGTTTCATGTCTTGTACCAATATGCAAAGCTCTTGAAGTACCAGCCAACTGTGCCTAAAGGGGCCGTGGAAGTGTGTTCGGATACATTTATTTGCAACACAAAAGGGTTAAGGAAAAAGTTTAGGCTTTCTTCCAAGGTTGACAGTCCTTCAGATTCAGGCCCTTGCAATCTGCAACATCCATATGATCATCGAACACTTGAAGCTTTTGTTAGGAGGAAAAGTAATCTGACAAAGAAAATTGAACAATGGGAAGAGAGTGATATTTCAACAAGAAAGTATTTTTACTAGCCTCAGACCTCAGTGTATACTAACATCAGTAGTGTAATTTTCCAATTTTGAGAATTATAGGAAATTTAATCAGCACTTTAGTTCTGCAAGTTCATCAAATGCTGCAACATTTAACAATGCAGAGCTGATGCACCAGAAATCAGCTTTTGTTTTATAATAGAAATAAACAGAACAACCTTCAATAGTGAGAATTTGCTGGATTCAGAGTCAATACAAAATTCTTTTGATAACAAAGTTGTGAATTTCTTATTTCATAAATCAAGTTGAATGTCATGACAACGGAACAATCTGCATCGATCTTGTAAAAAAAGCAACGATTTCCCACAGCATGGTTTACAATCTCGTTTCTCTAACTCTATAGTACTGAAAATCTTCAGAGGAAGTCTGGCCAAAGCCAAAATCTGCAACACTGCCGCAATTATGGGACAAAAGGCCTGAAGTATTCTTACACCTGATCCAACAAATCATCTAACTAATATCTGAAACAGCCACAAGAAAATAACCGAAGGCGTGGCTGAGAAGATTGTGTGAGTTTACAGGGCGCGCGATTTGATGGTATCCAGGCTCATCTCGCTTGGATCAGTTGCTTGCAACTCCACCTGAATACCGTCTAATTCCCTCTTGAATCTGTCTTTGGAGCTTGCATAGAGCATCTTAGCTCTCACCCTGGCTGTCTCAGGGGACCTAAATGAATTTGCAAATGAATGTTAATATCATTCAATTCCTGATCAACTGTATGTTACATAACTTGAACAAATTATAAGAAACAGAAAAACCACAGTCCTTCAACATTTGATTTACCAAAACCAATCAAGGAGTTGGAAATCAATAAATCAAACACATTGTAAATTTGATCCACAAGGTACCATGCGATGAAGTAAATCTTGCTTTTGTGGCAGTTCTCATCGGTTGTGAAATCATAATCGAAAACAGCATATCGGCACTCATTGGCAGGCAAGCTGTCTGCGAAATTTTCGTAGGTTTCATCATGACTCCCCAGCTTCTCCACCGCCACTTGGTTGTTTTGGCCATCAATTTTGAACACAATGTACCTGAAGTTCCTCTTTGCTTTCAGCTCCAGAAATTTGAGCTTGCATTCATCATTCACAGCCACCCCAGATGATGAGTTTGCCTGAATTTCCCAAAATAGATTAGAAAAGAGAAAAAAGAAATTGGCTTAACTCATCAGCTTGAGCTAATGACCAAAACCATTCCAACAGAAACAGAATTCAGAAATTCTCCCTACAAAACACACCCTCTTTCAAACATCAATCCCAAAAGGGCTCAAACAAATCATCATGAAAATAAACATTTTGCCAATTTCATTGACGTAATAATTACCCGCCGATAACATCCACAATCCCTACAAGATATATAGGCAAATGCGGGCTCTTAATTTTCAGAGAAGATTGGTCATTTCTCATGCATTGTATTTTCCTTTCTTTCATCATTCAAATACATAATGTATGCATTGTACTCCTTTCGGACATTTAATTATCAATCCAAAATGTATATATGGATCTTATAAGGTGTAAAAAAAATACAGGAGTATCAAGCACGAGCAGGATATATAAGAGCTTACCATTTTTTATATTTGTCACTCTTGAATGTGAGAAATGAGCTTAATTCACATAAGGATGAGCAACAAAAGCAAAGTGGAAAAGAGAGAAACAGAAACAAATTCCCGTCAGGAACAATTACCCAATTGGACTTGGTCACGACTGAAGGTCGTTATTTAGATTTTAAATAAAACCATATTTTCAAGGGATGAGAGAAATTTTAGGGGGTCTATGAGAAAATTCAAGGTCTCTATTATCTCTCATCAATTAGTCTTAGGTTCATCCGATACTTTCAAAACTTGCTAAAAATATACTCCCTCCGTCCCATAATTATTATCCAGTTTTACTAAAATGAAATATTTTATTTTTTGTCAAACTTAATTATATTTTATCTTAAACAACCGGATATACCCCTACATAAGTAATTGTTTAACCACTAAGATTTTATGGATAATGTTTTTTACTAAGGACAAATGTGTAACTTGATCCATAAAAAGTTAAATTGGACAATAATTTTGGGACAAAATTTTTTGAACAAAGTGGACAATAAATATAGGACGGAGAGAGTATATAACTGAATCTGAGCCATTACTATTTACAATAAGTGAACAATCAGAATTTATGTACCATATATTCAAGAGGGTAACAATTTGTGATAGGATAGATAAACATAAGTACACAACAACAATCTGATGTGGAGGATGTAACCGAACAGAAACCTCTTATTAGGTTGGGAGAAATCAATTAGAATATGAATAACAATGAAAACTAGAAGTCTCTTTTGCTCCAGATTTATTACCCATTTCATAAAACTACTCTATGTTGTGGTTCCACGTACAACATGTACCATAATCCACAAATGATATACAACCGGTAATTTTTTATGAATAATTTTGATTCATCGTCGTTCTTAACCACAGTAGTACCAATAAAAAAAAAAAAAAAACACACACACACACACACAGCTGTATTTCTGCGTAATTTGCTTCTTTGTCAACCCTTAATACTACCTCCATTCATTTGAACTGTCCCTTTAGGGTAAATCCAAAATTATTTTTTATCTATCGCACTTTATTTTTAATGTAGCATTAAATATTATTTTTTCAATTTCATCTTTATCTCTCTATAATTTTAATAATATATATTAATGACAATAACATATTCTTTTACTCCAAATTCAAATTTTTTTTAGAGTCTCAATACCTTTAATTAAGGGCAAGAAAGGTATTATACTTAAAAATGCAATTATCAATCATTATTTTTTTAATATTTGTGCAAACCATAAAGCGACTGATAAAAGTGAACGGAGGTAGTAATAAGCTCTCCTTTTTTGTGTGACTTCGAAAAAAACTGCACACAAGTTACACGATATCTCTGTTATGTCTCGTTGGCTAATAAAATGCTCATGACATTTTGAACAAAACAATTATCGAGGCTAGCTTGACCAGGACTAATATCTAAACTAGTCTTACTTTATTTGTAGCGATGAGTAGTCTTTATAGTCTTTAGCCGGGTGGTTTTTAATTCATCTACCTGTTATTGGGCTAAAAGACGAATTCCCATTTCAAATTCCTATATAACATCATGTTATCTCCTCTTAATTACCTGCTTCATCCTTTCTTCACCATTTTCTTTACCATTATCGTGTCTAGCAACAAAAGATAACACTCAATTTTTGTCCTTGTTCCAGAAATTAAGCACCAAAATCCGATTTTAGGGTTTAGGTATGCACATGACACAAAATTACTTGAGATCCTTCACGATATATACCGATGGTAAATTTCTTGTCTCAACAACTAATGATACTATGTTCATATTTAAGCTCTCTTGAGTTCCTTGCCAAAACAATTGTCTTGCTCGGAGGTGGATCGAGTTTTCATTTGAGTGTCCCTAGACCGAATACTTGACGGTGAACTCTTTCAATGAGTGGATTTTGGCGAATTGGCGATTTCCATCCGCCGCCGGTCATGGAAGTTGTAGATTGATAAATATGATTGTAATATTTTATATTCCTGTCTATCCCGCAACTGTATTTTCCAAGTATCTAGTTTGTCGAAGTTCTTATCTAGAACGTACGAATATATATAATCAATTTATCAAAACAAAAGGTGTTAGTTATTCAATTTTACAGTTCATTGTCTTTGTAATACTAAAAAATAAAAATTCAAACCGAACAATAATTTTGGGAGAGCTGAACTCGATCTACGCACGCATGTTACGGGCAAACAAATAGTTTGTAAGGGGCTTTGTCGAATGAGTTGGAAAGAACACAACCAGATCCGTGGTAATTAGGGAGAGTCTTCAAGATACATCATCAACTCAATCGCGGTCAGTCGAATTGCCCCTTCTTGTGTCCAATAAAAAAGAAAAACTAAAAAAGCGACTCTTCTAGAACAGTCAATTTTTCTTGAAGCCAAACAGTAGACCAAGAATACAGAGTAGTGTTCGCACATTGTGTTTATTTGATGTTATAGATTTTACGCCTCCTTCATTCACATTCAAAAATAATTCACATTAATCCTCCCTGTCCTTTAGGATAGAAGTATCCATGGTGATATCCTATAATTAGGATGGGTGATGGGATTGGTGCATCATGATATTACAATTGAGAAAAGCAAAAGTGATGCAAAAGAATTGTAAAAGAATATTTTTTCCGTCCCAAAATAATAATTCACATGATAAACTGTAAATTGTATCCTAACTTCTATAATTGCTTAAACCAGTTGCAATGCAAAATGGAAGTATTCACCCTAACCATAGAGTGCACTGTCCTACTCCAAACTATTACTATTGTTAATATGAATTATATATAATGCAAAAGGGAAGTATCCACCCTAAACATAGAGTGGACTATCCTTCTCCAAGCTATTACTATTGTTAATATGAATTGTAATGCTTAATGTACGTTCACAATTTACAATGTGAATTATTTAGGTGGAATAAAGGAATTATTTTATCCCTTTTCGAGTGTGATTTTTCTGTTTTAACACAACAAACTTAACTACTATTATAATTGAGACGAGTGTATATAATAATCATATTAAAAAACGTGCTGAGTTTTGGTTTCGGCTTTTTTGAGCGTGTGGATGAGCTAAAACATTTACAAATATCACTAGAAAAACTCCCCCTCATTGCCCATTTGCGTGTTGAGACTGCTACTTGAACTGAACTCCGACCTACTTTTTTCGCTTTATGTCTGAACCAAATCCACATATCAATATCCTTGTTATCTTCAACTTCTCGGGCAAATTAATTCTGAACAAGTTCAGTAATCAGTGAGCACGAGCCCGGTCTATCGTATCCTTGTTAAAAAAATTCATATGGTTAATTGAGAAATTAAAATGGTATACATATTGAATTTTAAATTCTCAATTGTAAGTTTAGAGACACCCACAGTCATTAGTTACGTGTCTTGGGTCTTTGCCAGACGGACGCAAAGAAAATTAAGGTTGAAAAATCATGCAACGTGTGATTTGTTGGTCAAAATTCCACTATTAAATATGTACTATCTTTTGTAATTTTTTATTTTTCCTTTGGGGCAAGAAATCCTTTTTTTTTCCCCAAAAAAAAAACAAAAAGGAAGAAAGAAAGAAAGAAAAAAAAGGTTTATTTATTGAAGAAACGAAACATCTCTTAGATGTGATACTTCTTCAGTAAAAAGAAGATTACAAGTTCACAACTACAGTGGCATACACAAACACGATGACACCTTACACATTTTGCCAATTGAAGTTTTAGTACTTCATGTTTCAAATAATCAAGTTACTGAGTGTAGCACTCATCAGTTTGGTCAATGTTACATATATTGTGTTTCCGGGTTACCAAATTAACCTTCATATATATATAGATACATAAAATGCTTACCGCGACCCTAACCTCTTCTTTATCTTCCTCGATCAGCTCCCAACTTCAGATCCTTCTTTTAGGTGTCCTCATCATTCTTTGCCGAACCACCGACACGGCGACACCAACACCCCAGCCTCATCCTTCCTTACCTTCCTTCCAGATTAAAAATGCCGGCATCGAAGTCCGATCGGCTCGATCAATCGGAATTGAAAAAAAAAAACAAAAGCTATGATGTTCAGGTCAGGTGTTCCAAGATTCATTGATTTCGAGTGTTCTGTAAAACCCCTTATCAGATGTTAGGGTTATATAAGCTCCCTTGAGTTCCTAGCTAAAAGTTATTACTGTGTCCAACCAGCCGCTGACACGGTACTGGAACATTTCGCACAACCATCATTCAACCCGGAAAACCAAGCATCTCAAATTGGCTTGGAAATTCAGGGATATGGGATCAACTTCTTTGGAGATGAAGTCAGCGATGTTACGTTGTTGTCCATATAATTTGGAAATTCTATATAATGCTCTAAGGAATTGTAAAAGTTCAAAGAATTCATATTGTTGTTTAGAGATTGATTCATCTTGAGCATAATTTTCGGTTTCGTTTCAGCTATATAAGCGCACTGTTTCTTTAACATTTTTGCAGCAAGAAGGGTTTTTATTTTGTATTTTTTTCGGGTTCAATACATGCAACTTAATTAGGCATATATAGCCATAGTTTCTACCCTCTGTATAAATAAAGTGTGATGCACAGTTTGCCTATGTTATGATGGAATTATGGAGCTTCAGTATCTCATTGATTAACGGAGAAAAAGAAAACCTCACAAGGTTTCATATTTACTTCGTCCCCGAAAAATTATTAATTTTCTATTAAAATTTTTTATGTTTATAAAAAAAATTTAACGAAACAGAACAATCATGTCGAGACAGATGAAGTCTACCACACATATCATATGACATTGTTTAACTCGCACATATCTTACTAAAAAGCCTTATTTTACCCTCTCTCTGGTTGACTGATTCTATACGACAAGTTCCTTTTAAAATTTATTCGGTGTGAAGAATGTGACTCTTTGACTGCGACGGGGGATTCATTTCTTTATTGGAAAAAAGAACATATTATTGTTGCCTAGAAACAATAAAAACGACTCAAATTAGAATAATTTTAGTCATGTTTGTAACTAATTAACTTTATAGTAAAATAAAGATGACTCCGTCCTACATATATATATATATATATATATATGTAGGACGGAGTCATCTTTATTTTACTATATATATATATATATATTGAAGTGATGTGTACATGTCATTGTGGTACAAAGCGGCTCCTTTTACCATCAGTTCAGTTCTTACCCTCCCCGCCCCTCCCGCTTTCTTCTTCAAGATGCACTCCATGAGTTTATGTTTCTTTGTTTCAGAAAGCCGATATCCTATTTTAGTTTTCATTTTCTTCTTATCTAAAGTAGCTCTCCTGAGTATCTTGCTAAAGAATTCCCTCGAATGGAAATTTTCCTCAATATCATGCTATTAGGAAACGTATAATCCTTCACACTTCATCGCTGCTTCAGACCTTCTGTACCCCCATTTTTACCCACAATTTAGTTTGCAATCCAATACCTCCCACAGAATTTGTACTAAATGAAAAAACCAAACAAAACAAAACCGCACAGTTGTTATGGTTAGTCGTATGAGTTGGAATTTGGAAATGGTACAACCAGATATACGGTAAGTTATTGTTTTGACATTCCATACAACCACATCTTGTATTTTTTATGATACTATGGTATTGTTTTGACATTTCATACCCATTGTCAAAATACGCAGACCGGACATTGTATAGTCCACTCCATTTTTTACTTAGTCATTGACTTTTGATAACCCCGCTAAAGTAGAAGTAGTCCAAAATTTTAACAAAAGATACCATTGAGTTTAGTAATGTATATTATTTCCTTAAAATCCAAATTCCATGATTTGGCTTAATTTTTGTAACTTTTTTTTAATTAAATTATTTGCGGTAAGTGATCACTTCGAACTATCCCATGTTTAATAGTATAACCAAAAATTAGTAACGAAATAACAAAACACAATTTTCCTAGTGGGTCTCGTTCTCCATTGCTAATTAGTGTTCCCCAAAAATAATAATAATAATAATAATAATAATAATAATAATAAGTCAATTCTCAATTTTGATTCATTTCTAATAAGTGCGAGAAATATCGCTGCATCTGGGATTTGCATGGGCTTGATTGGAGTGTGCTGGCCAAGCATGTACTGCGACATTATTGGAAGCCAAGGTTCAACCGTTCAAGCAAGTTGGTAGCGGTGGCTTGCTCCATGTACAACTTGAGTTATTCTATGATTAAAATTTATAACTTTATTTATTCTAAAATGATTGTCTAATTTAGATTTTTATTTTTAGTTTAATCATTTAGGACAGATGAAGTATAAAAAAACAATCACAATAACAACTCAGCCTTTTAGCATGCAGCCAAATTACGAAGTCAACAGGTTTAGGCCACCTTTTCTGTAATAAATCTTTTTTTAAAAAATAATTTGTGCTAAAAAATATATTTGCTGAATAATAGTATACTTTTGTTTCAAAAACACATGTATCAACGAACCGAAAGAAGAAACCAACCCCAAATAATTTCGTCTTCCACCAAATATTTTCATTGTGAAATCAATCATGATCGCCGGAGAAGATGTATACAAGGTGGTGATCGCCATGTTGCCGCTGTACACGGCGATTTTCTTAGGATACGCCTCCGTAAAATGGTGCAAAATGTTCAAACCTGATCAATGCGATGCCATAAACCGGTTCATATGCTATTTAGTCATCCCATTTTTCATCTTCGAATTCATCAGTAGCATCGACCCTTACAAGATGAATCTCCGGTTCCTCGCGGCCGATGTCATCGCCAAATCCATCGCCGGAGCAGTTCTTGTTTTGTGGGCTAACCTGAACAAGAAAGGGAGCTTTGATTGGTCCATCACGACTTTTTCACTGTCGAGTTTGAGTAACACGCTCCTTTTCGGTGTTCCCTTGTTGGAAGCCATGTATGGAGTTGAAGGCAAAGACCTTGTTATTCAGTCAACCATCCTACAGTTCCTAATATGGTTCATCATTTTGATGATTTTATTAGAATTGAGGCTCGCTAAGTCGGTTGCATATGAATATGAAAAGTCAACCCGGACAACGACTACCGCTCAGGTGGCGGATATCGCAACTCGAGATATTGAGGATATTCCGACCATGATCACGGCCGCGACCGTAGACGGGCCGAGCAAACCACTTGCATTTTGGAAGGTAATGAAGATCGTCTGTTTCAAGCTTGCTAAGAACCCTAATGTTCTTTCTACCGTTATTGGACTCATTTGGGCTCTTATTGCCAAAAGGTATAGGCTTTCGTTGTTACATATATGTTCCACTGTCTTTAAATGATTGTCTGATTTTTCACTTTTAATGTAATTTATACTAAAGTAAAAATTTAAATTGGACAGTTATTTAAGAAAAGAGCAAGTAAGGAATTCTTTTTTTTTTTTTTCAAATGGAAATTTTCCGCTCGAAATGAATTGATTCTCCTCGTTTAATTAGGTGGCATATTGGGATGCCGAAGATCATTGAGGGATCAATTTTGATAATGTCGAGTGGAGGAGTTGGGTTGGCTATGTTTAGCCTGGGTAAGAAAGAACTAATTGAGGACACTCCTCTCTAATTTAGTCCTACTTTATTTTATGACACTGTTTTAATTCATCAAAATGATGTGTTATTATATGTTTAACCATGCATTAGTTTCTTGTTCTGATGGTTTTCCCTTTTTCCTTCTTTTCATTAAATGAAACAGGGCTTTTCATGGCATTGCAAGAGAAAGTTATTGCTTGTGGTGTGGGCGTAGCTTCATACACCATGGTTATGAGGTTTGTCATTGGACCGGCAATCGCAGCCATCGGTGCTTTGGCCACCGGTTTGCATGGGGATGTCCTACGCATCGTCGTCATTCAGGTCACTATTCATTTTCATCTCATCTCATCTCATCTAAAAACTACAGTTTCATTTTATAATTAGTACTCTTTCTGTCCAAAAAAAAAAAAGTCAAAATTAAGTTTTAATATTTACATGACTATTCTTTTTTTTTTTTTTGGAGCAAAGTGGTTTACTTTTATGCAAGCAAACAAATTGTTGCACAAATATTTTACTCAACAGTAGAAATGGAATCTAAATTGGATGAGACCGAAAGTCAACTAACTATATTATTGAATAACAACCGAATATATATATATATATATATATATATATATATATATATATATAGATTCGATGCGTGTATGTTAAATTTTGTCTTAAATTAATTCAAGTTGAAATTTGAAAAAGGGCAACAAAAAAGTATAATAGGGTGCCTTCTTTATATTTATTTTGAAGTATGATCCTTGCCTTGACTCTTTCCTGAAGAACCGGCGGAGTGTTTATCTTAGAATGTATTTTGATATTTAACATATACTAGATGCTTGGCCCAGGCAGATGCCCGGATGCCCCTCTACTTTAATTTTATGTCAATAGATAAATGAATTCTTGATTTGGAAAAAATAAAATAGCTACACTTTTGGTTTTTTTTTCCTTTTTTAGCAAAAAATAATTATAAAAATAAAAAATCATCTATCAAAGGAGAAAAAATATTAAAAAGTACAACGATTCAGAAATCGTACAAAAGAATATGGAGTAATAAAGGTGATAAGTTTATGGACAAATTTAAATACTATTTTAATTTGATTGATAAATGATAAATGTTAGGAGTTAAAATTGTGTAGCTATTTTTGTAAAGTAGCTTTTATTTTTCCGGATAAGAATTTTTTTTTTCTTTTAAAAAGGGATGACATGTGGCAGAATGGTTAATGCAATATGGTGCATTTAGAGCCAAAAATTTTTAATAAGAAGTTGCCACATCAACATCATGTATTCTGTTTTAATAGGGTAAAAGGGATATTTAGCCAGAAAGAATCCCAACAACCACTGCATATACGTTTCGATATAGATGCATGTTTTTTTTAAAAAAAAAAAAAAAAATCTCATTAGTTATATGAACATATATGACACAGTTTGATTTTTTTATTTTAATATATAACTTCCTTGTAAGTTTGATTACTATCATTGCAGTATTTGCCTGTACTTCTGGGTGAAAAGGGTCGTCTTATAAATTATTATTATTATTATTATTATTGTGTACTTCTTCCATCTTGAAAAAATACTCCTTGTTTAATTATTATTATTATTATTTTCACATTTATTATGTTATCTTAATTATTATAAAATATTTTTAAGGCTTTATTTTAGTTAGAAGAATATATTAAATGAGACTTATAACAAATCAAAATACCTTATAACAAGAACAACAGGAAGTAATTTATTTTGTTGATCTAAAACGGTACAACAGAACAGACTATTTTCTGAGACAGATAGATTATCTTTTTCCTTTCTTTTTTTGGTTATAGGCAGCACTGCCACAATCCGTAGGATCATTTGTTTATGCTCAAGAATATGGATTACATGCTCAAGTAATTAGCACAGCGTAAGTTTTCTTAAGTCTTATCTTCAAATTTAGCCAACCCAATTCATTTAAAATTATTAGTAGTTTAATTTTGGTTTGGTAATTAACTACACTGATTACGCACATATGTATGCTAACTCATTGCCCTTGCAGGATCCTTTTAGGCACAGTAGTAGCCCTACCTTTGCTGATAGGCTACTATGCTGTTCTGGACATTTGGCATTGATAATAGAGAGCGACTTTTTTAACTGAATCATACAGTTAAATCAGTAATTAACCGTTGGATACTGAACAAAATGAGCAACTGGTCATCATCAACAAAAAGTCTTCTATTTTTATAACATTGCGAACTGAGTCATGCGATTTTGATTTTTTTTTTCCCCTATTAAATCAGTGTCATGACATATGCTAAAGGATGTATGTGCATCATTCTATGAATCATGTTAGCGGTACAATTATCTTCATTCTATTATTTTCATTTTATTTAGTTTTGAGTGAAGAGATGCCTACACCAAAAAAAAACAAAACTGCGACGTCACCAATTTTGTCCACAAAATATGTGGGAAATTCCAAGTTTGCAAACTCCGTCTTTCTTGTTCTCGTGGTTGCTACTCATCTATCCTAAAATTATTATTTAATTTAAATTTTTGCTTTTATTTCAATTTAGATTAAAAATAAAATTTAAACTGGATAATAGTTTGAGAACAACAGAATTACTGAGTGGTGAGCCTCCGCTGACCTGATCCGATGGCTCATTTTCGCTCTTTCGCGCTTGGGTTATGTTCTTACAACTATTATACTATCTCATTCCCCTCAAACAACCGCTATATAGTCCACCCCATTGTTTACTTGGTCGTGGACTTTTGATAGCCCGACTAAAGTAAATACAATCCAAAATTTTAATAAAATACTTAGCGTTGATTGTGATGTATGTAATATCTATTGTTTTTTTAAAATATTCTTAGGTGCATCGGTATCAATCTAAAATATGCTGGATCAAAGGCCCGCAATCATTCAACCCGGACACCAAACATCCGAAGTTGAATATTGGAATGGACCAAGTCTCGGATATTTGCTTTCCATGGAAATTAGAAGTTTGTTCCCATGAACGTTCATGGAAGGAATGGGAGTGTGAGCTTTTGATTAATTGAAAGACACCGAAGCACACCAAATGTGCTCTCTCTCTCTCTCTCTCTCTCTCTCTCTCTCTCTCTCTCTCTCTCTCTCTCTCTCTCTCTCTCTCTCTCTCTCTCTCTCTCTCTCTCTCTCTCTCTCTCTCTCTCTCTCTCTCTCTCTCTCTCTCTCTCTCTCTCTCTCTCTCTCTCTCTCTCTCTCTCTCTCTCTCTCTCTCTCTCTCTCTCTCTCTCTCTCTCTCTCTCTCTCTCTCTCTCTCTCTCTCTCTCTCTCTCTCTCTCTCTCTCTCTCTCTCTCTCTCTCTCTCTCTCTCTCTCTCTCTCTCTCTCTCTCTCTCTCTCTCTCTCTCTCTCTCTCTCTATATATATATATATATATCAAGCAATTGTCGATATAATTCGGAAATCTAATGCTATAAGAAATTTATACACAGTTAAGAGAGTTCATATTGATGTTTCGAATGATTTAAGTTAAGAACTCCATCTGTCTCAAAATTATTATTCAGTTTGAGATATTATTTTTAATACAATTTGAACTAGAAATGAAAACTTAAATTGGACAATAATTATGAGACGGGGGTGTATTTTTTACATTGAAATTATTCAATTTAAAGTTATCCAAGTGGTTATCTAAATATCGAAGGATATATGTGATCCACAGTTTGACTCATGTAGATCTCATCAATTAATGGAGAGAAAAGAAAACCTCATAACATTTATGGAAATTATTTATGTTGTTTTCTTTTTAGGTACTGTACAATTATTCAATTTAAAGTTATCCAAGTGGTTATCTAAATATCGACGGACATATGTGATCCACAGTTTGACTCATGTGGATCTCATCAATTAATGGAGAGAAAAGAAAACCTCATAACATTTATGGAAATTATTTATGTTGTTTTCTTTTTAGGTACTGTACAATTTTAGAATGATCATCTTGGGAAAAAGTATCAACTTACATTTAAAACTTACCCAAATATCTCTGATACTCTTAGCACAGTTTCTTTCAAGATTTCTTGGGGGAGAGAGAATGTGAGACTCTTTGACTTTAATGGGGGATTTATTCTTGATTGGAAAAACGAACATCGATATTAATCTAAACCAAATCAGCTAGGCATCTAAAAAACATAGCCATGTCTGTTTAGAATTAATTTGTTGACGAGTCCATATCCACCACCTGTCTTGGACCGACCCATTCACCGGCTTTGCCTAAGCTCGATAGATAGCTGACTCCATTACTGAAGCCCCGGCGAGAAATACTCCAAATCCACAAGGATGAGTTCCCTATTCAAAAACTCCTGGCTCACAATCCAAATAGGTCCACGGATCAATAATGTGAATATCATAAGTACCACGGCCACGACACTGAAGATTGTGGGAAACTCAAGCGTGAAATCGAAGCCGAGGTGAAATCGGGAAAATTCCAACAATATGTGTAGAATGCTCCTCGACAAAAGGGAGAAAAGTTTGCGGGACCCCGTAACTTCACGCGGCCCTCGAGTGGATACCCGAGGGAATAACTGGACACCAAGGAACAATGTGCAGCAATCTGCTCAGCAACCCCTCGATGGCGGTCCTCAGCCACTTCAACAAGTCCCTCCACCTGATCCTGCTAAGCAAATTACTCACAACGTGGGGGTAATCTACGGTGCATCACTCGAGGTTCTTTCTACAATAGCTATGAAGGCGTTAGTTCGAGAAGTAACCAAAATGCCTCCAAAAGAGCCTAGCCATAAACGGTTCAAGGGAACCGAGGCAATAGTCTTTACGGATAGTGACGTAGTTCCAGGCATCTGTCCACACAGCGACGCCATGGTTATTGAAGCCATTATAGGAAACATTTGCGTGAGCCGAGTGTACGTTGATAACGGCAGTGCAATCGACATCATCTATAGCGACTGTTTCAAGAAGATGAACATACAAAATCCTGATTGGCGTCCGGTAACGTTACCACTAATGGGCTTCTCTGGGCACACGATTATCTCCAGCAGAATCGTAAGTCTTCCAATCATGGTAGGGTCACATCCTCGAATGGTAACCTTAATCATAGATTTCGCCATAATTGATGCACCCTCACCGTTTAACGTGATTTTAGGACGGTCATGGATATGCCAAGCTCGCACTATTTGGTCCCCTTACCACTTGGTCATGAAATTCCCAACTGAGTATGGGATAGGGATAGTGCAAGGATGACAATACAGTTCTCAAGATTGCCTCCTCACGGCAGTGAAAACAGGGAAAAAAAAGTGAAATCTGGAGTCACCACCGCCACATCGGGATGTTACTTAGTCCAGCAAAGGATGCCATCAGTCAAAGACGTAAGGGAAGCACAACCCATGGATCTCAACCGCCCGAATCAACCGCCACTCAGCAGCAAAATAGAGGAATTAATTTTGGATGAGAAGGAACCAGAAAAGACAATCCAACTGGAAATGTCTATAAGCAAAACTTTGCGAGCCGAGGTAGTCGCCTTGCTACGCGAGTTCCGAGATATATTTGCATGGGCTCCCTTTGATATGACCGGGGTCCCAACACAAATTATTGAGCACAAGCTAAATGTGGATCCCAACGTTGAGCCAATACAACAGAAGAGGAGAATCTTTGCTCGAGACCGCAAATGAAATCATCAACGAGGAAACGCTCAATCTAGTTCGTGCCAATATCCTCCGAGAAGTTCTCTGGCCAACATGGTTGGCCAACCCGGTCCTTGTCCGAAAACCAGATAACTCTTAGCGCATGTGTCAAGACTACACTGATCTCAACAAGCATTGCCCCAAGGATTGCTACCCTTTACTGGTCATCGATCAAATGGTCGAGGGGATTACTGGGTTTAGAACTCTCAGCTTCCTCGATACCTACAAGGGGTACCACCAGATTCTTATGGCCCAAGAAGATGCTGAAAAAACGGCCTACATCACTGAGATTGGATTATATTGCTACGATAAAATACCCTTTGGATTAAAGAATGCCGGAGCTACCAGAGCCTTCCATGACCAAATTGGGCGGAACGTCAAAATCTATGTGGACGACATGGTCATCAAGAGTAATCTCGATGAAAAGATAGTAGGCGACATGCGAGAAATCTTCACGATTCTCCATAATATTAACATGAATCTTAATCCAAAAAATGTGCTTTCTGCGTCGGCTCCGGGAAATTTTTCAAATTTCAAGTTTCCAAGGATGGCATAAGTGTAGATCCCACGAAAGTTGAGGCAATCCTCTCCATGGAAGCCCCAAAGACGGTCAAGGAAGTCCAAAAACTTACCGGTTCCTGGCAGCATTAAATAGGTTCCTTTCTGGAGCCACTGAAAGAAGCCTTCCTTTCTTCAAGATGCTACGAAAAGGAAGGAAATTCGAGTGGACGGAGGAATGCCAGCAAGCCTTTCAAGATTTGAAAGAGCATCTCAAACAACTTCCTATGTTGACAAAGCCGGAGCCAGGAGAAGTCCTATATATCTAACTAGCTGCACGAGAAACAGCCATATCAGCAGTCCTGATCCAGAAGAAAGAAGGGAAAGAAATCCCGATTTATTTTGTGAGCAAGGTCCTACAAGGAGCAGAATCTCGATATACCCCTATAGAAAAGCTGATACTAAGCCTAGTGCTAGCCGCTCGACGGTTGCGCTCCTACTTCCAAGCTCATCCAATTCAATTCCTGACCGAGCAGCCTATTCAACAGGTTCTCCTCAAGCCTGAAGCTTCCGGTAGAATGATGAAGTGGGCCGTTGAGTTGGGGGAACATCATATTGAGTATAAGCCTAGAACGGCTATAAAAGGACAGACATTTGCAGACTTCCTCGTCGAAATACCCCGTACTTCAGATACCATGCTTGAACCGTCTTCAAAGACGTAAGCACAAAAGCGTACTCTCACATATCCTCGAGCTTGGACTCTTTACGTTGATGGCTCGTCTTGCGAGGAAGGAAGAGGAGCCAGTATTATCCTAGCCAAGCCAACTAAGCCACAGGACATCGAGGAGATAAAGGAATATGAGGCGGAATACTCTTACGTCTTGTGATTTGACTTCTTGGTAACCAACAATATAGCTGAGTATGAAGCAATGATTACGGGGTTAAATATGACTCTGAGACTGGGGGTCCGAAATCTGGAGACTTTCAATGACTCTCAGGTGGTTGTTAAGCAAATCAGTAGCGATTACATTGTTCCCGAGGAGCATCTAAGAGTGTATCTCGAAAAAGTCCTTGAACTCAAGGATAAGTTTGACAGGTGTTCTATTTCCCACATCCTTAGAACCAGCAACAAAAGAGCTAGCCGATGCTTAAGCAAGCTAGCTTCATCCAACTTTGCACATCTCAGTCATAAGGTTTGGGTCGAGATATTCCCCGAACCTAGCATCCAACCTCGAGTATCCTTTAACATCACCAAAGATGGAGAAACTTGGATGACACCATTTATCCAGTTTCTCGAGAGCAAAACCCTTCCCAGTAACAAGTCTGAAGCTCGAGCGTTAAAGCTAAAGATAGTCAAGTACACCTTGAAGGACGGAATTCTATACAAGCACGGCTATCTGCTACCAATGCTGCGTTATATCGGCCCGAAACAAGCAGCCAATATCCTCGAGGAAGTCCATGAAGGATCATGTGGCGCTCATATGGGAGCACGTGGTCTGGCTAAAAAGGTACTTTGAGCAGGTTTTTTTTAGCCAACAGTCATCAAGGATGCCTATCAGTTTGTGCAAAAGTGCAATAGATGTCAGCGATTCTCCCCTATCACTCGACAGCCGCAACATGAGATGGTAACTATACAAAGCCCTTGGCCCTTCTACCAATGGGGTACTGACATCATTGGCCCTTTTCCAAAAGGGGGAGGGGGACTACGATGGGTGATCGTAACAGTGGATTATTTTACCAAATGGATAGAAGCGAAACCGTTGGCCTCGATATCTGGGTGGAAAGTATTGAATTTTTTCTAGCAGAACGTGGTTTGCCGCTTTGGTGTGCCCAAGATCATTGTGTCAGATAACGGGACTCAATTCGAGAGTGATCCTTTCAAGTCATGGTGTGCTGAAATGCAAATCGAGCGCCGGTTCTCTGCGGTCGCTCATCCACAGGCAAACCTTCAGGCTGAATCCATCAACAGAACCGTCTTGCATGGGATAAAGACAAGACTGCAAAATACCAAAGGGGCATGGGTCGACGAACTATCACATGTCCTATGGGCTTACCATACCACAGCTCACTCCTCGACAGATGAAACTCCCTACAGTCTGGTTTATGGAATGGATGTTGTACTCCCCGTCGAGATTGGCCTTGCCAGTCCCCGTACCATCAACTTTGTCGAAGACACGAACAATGAAGACATTCTGACTAACCTTGACCTGCTCGAGGAACGGCGAGATGTTGTAAAAGTCCAGGAAGCCAAGTACAAAGAGATCCTCAGAAAGCATTATCATAAGCGAGTCAAGAGCACTGACTTCGCGATCGGGGGCCTGGTACTTAGGAAGAATGAAACCAGTCGAGTAGAAGCTCTGGGAAAATTGTCAGCAAACTGGGAAGGACCTTATTGAGTCATCCAAGTCTCCCCTTCTAGCAGTTATCGCCTGCAGACAACGGATGATACAGAAACCATGCTCCCTCGATGGTGGAACATTCAGAACCTCCGCAGGTTCTATGTTTAAATTTTTTACATGCTACTTGCTAATTTATTTCCTCTATGTGATTTGCTGCTTTTATTTCCTTATGTAATGCTAACCCTAGTCCTCGGGTAATTATTCAATAAAAGCCACTGCATATTTTTTATATTTTAAATGTGTCGACACTATCTGATGACTAGTCCACGATATGGACACCCTCTTTAGGGTCATCCTCGAATTAAGCCGTGTATTCAACATCCGAATACAATAAGTCGGGGAACTCCCCTCGTGTTAGCCGTAGATCGCAGTACTTTGACATCGAGGAACTCGTACCCGGATCTCGAGAGAGAGCTGTGTACTTTACATCCGGCCACTAAGCACTACATAAATTATACTCGAGTATGAGGTAACATACGATGCCGCCAAGACTCGAATTAGGAAATATGATGGCAGAGCCGTCGTTTAGGAAATATGCCCACTTACTGCGCACGATTGAATCTTTTGGGCGGGATTCTAAAGCGGGTCACCTCCTCAAATCGGATCCTGGCCCGCGAACTATACCATTAAGCCTGCTCAATGCAGTATGGGGGGAGACTTGTCCAATTAACTTGGGCCGAGTCCAAGTTAGAATTACTTTGGGTCAAGTTTTGTTTATTTCATATGACTAGTATTTGAAAGGGGTACTTGACGAGTCCATATCCACCACCTGTCTTGGACCGGCCCATTCACCGAGTTCAGGGTCCAACCGACTCTATAGAGACGGTGCAAGAGTACTAAACCTAGTAAGATTCGGACATCTCCTAGATCTATAAATAAGGATAATTACTCCATAATTGAGGTACGCTATCTCTAACACCAATTCGCATACCCATACTTTTTCATAACCCTATTTTATGACTTAAGCATCGAAGTGTCTACCCTCGGGAGACCTCGAGGCTCTGTTTTACAGGTAACCCTAATCGGAATTCTACGGTTAAGTCGAGAATGCAATTCCAGGTTTCATCATATGCATAACTCTAATCATGTTTGTAGAAATAACCTTATAATAAAATAAAGATGACTCTTATATATTTGGACCGACACATGAAGTTTTTAGTATTCATATAGTATGTAAAGTTGTGTGCCTTAGTCCCTTACGTTCGAAATGACATGTCACAAGTGTTTTTGCTTCAATGATTCAATCCATTTTCCAATAAGAAAAATTGAATTCAGATAATAACAAGTAAAGGTGTCTGGATTCCATCTTTTGCCTTCAAGCTATATTCCTCCAAATGGATTCTTTAAAAATACTATAAATTTTTTATGGTGCGCGTCATTTTTTTCCCCCAATCTTTACCACTAAGATGAGAATATCTCTCATCATCAGTTTAGTTAATCGGGTTCCTCCCATTCCGATTTCTTTCTATTTCAAAAATTATTTCAAGTAAAAAAAAAAATACTTCATAATCCTTACAAATACAAGGATAAAAACAGCAACAAATTACAAACGGTCTATAGTATTATTCATCATAAACTTTGAAGATGTCACCATGAAGAAAACGTACAGTTCGATATATCAGTCATGCAAATTAAAAGAGATATGTACACCTCTGGAAATTAAAGTGATACTGGAATGAGCCAAATATTTTCAAGCCGGAGAGATTGATTTCTGCTTGATGTATTTAATCAGTTAAATTAGCTTATTTTTTCCTTAGAATCAGATTGATTTCCTCTGTTTTTTGGTTTCTTCTTTTTGGGGTTATTTTTCCTTTTCTTTTCCTTATTGAATCTGCCATCATCGATGCAAATTTGCAACCAAGATTTGGGATGAAAAGATACAACGGCGGTGTTGAAGGTGGTGTGAAGAGGAGGTGAGATATTTTTTTTACTACAATTGTTAACAATAATATTGGAGTAAATCTGTAAATGAAATAGATCATATGATATATTAATAGAGTTGTAAAAATCATGTACGCATGGTAATGTCGATATTTTAGAGAAAAAAGAAAAATAGCTTTAGATATATTTAAAAAAAAATTCAATTTATTATTTGTCATTTTATATTGCTCTGATACCAACTCAAATAGTTGACTGTCATTTTACTATATAAATTATGCATTGTACAAAAAAAAAAAAAATCATATTCTAGAAGATTTTAAAATATACATTCACCTCACAATCATGCGCGTATATCCAACTACAAAGGAAATAAGTAAAACTTAAATCTCTTCAGTAATGCTGTAGAATTCAGATATCGTATCTTTGTTTAAGCTTTTTGCCTTTAAAATATTTTCCTCAAATGAGTTAAACAACAAAATCATCTTTGGGAATTGCATCCTCTTCTCTTCATCCGTCTACCACGAATCAATAAATCAAAAGTATAAAAAGGTGTACTTTACATGATAAAGCAAGACGTGAAATGAAGGATAGAGTGAAAAATGACGTTACGTGCATTAACATGAATATATATATTAAATTCCAGATAACACTCGTGCAATTTCCTTTAATAAAGTCACAAACTAAAGTATTATAGTATTAAAAAAGAAAAAAAAAGTATGGTAACACCACGTTTTTCAATTGCTTTGCCATGGCACTTTTTGGTCCTCGTCGGAAACTTCAATTCTGTCCATGAAATTTCCCCAATATTTTCCGGTACTTGACACAACTTACAGCTTACGTATTACAATCACAACGTAACTTGTGAGTTGCTCATATTGTTGGTACCATGTAATTAATTGAGTGACCGAATTACAAAAGAGTTTAGAGATAATTTAATCTAGTTAGGTGAACGTATATTGTCATTAACTATTGAAAGAAAATAAGAGTTTTTTACTCAAATAATTTTCAATAGAAGGACCTGGACAAAAATATATATCCTGTAGTCATGTGGACAAATCTAGTTATCTCGGATTTGCCATATCCGGATCTATCCATTTTATACTAGATTTGGATTTGGCAAATCCGAATCTCCTTGTATTACAACTATGTGATGAATCAATTCTATTTGGTAGATTCGGATTTAGTACAAAATGGATAGATTCGGATTTGGTAAATCCGGGACAATTAGTTTTGTCCACCAAAAACAGAAAAAAATTATTCTTATCCACATCTTTTTTTGAAAATTTTTTTGACCGAAGCACCCAAGAAAACAAAGATAGCTTATGAAAAAACCAACTCGACGAAACATCCAAAAATTTGCATTACTAGGTCTTGAATTTCTAGCAAAATTACCATTAGAAGCACATACAAGCGTACATTAGTCTATGCTAGTCTTTTATTTTATTTTTTTTTTCCTTACAAGACTTTTGGTCCGTGTTTTGTCCACTCGGATAGTCCTTTTAAGTCTTTATAATTATCATAATTTTTTTTTTATGACCATACTCATCATAAGATTTCATAAAATATGAACGTTTGATGTTTATTTAATTGTACACGAGTTGTGCGATACAGTTTTGTATATGATTTTGTAAATGTAAACTTTGGACCAGTAAATACGATTACGCTCAAATGATACTCATGACATCCAACAAAATCTCATCATCTGATATGATTCTCAGGGGTGGGAAGAAAAATTGATTAATGTGTCGTATATTCATGGAAGTTTTGGATCTGAAAGACTGAAAAGGAACAGAACAAAAATTGAAAAAAGGAAAACCATTTTATATATGCAGTCTGACTCATATATGAACTTTAGGGCGTTGATGAATGGGGAAAAAAAAAAAAAACCCCCCACCAATTATTGGAAAGGGGTGTTTAAAAGTTATCTCGATTTATTACTTTATTAAGAAATTGCATTGTACATATATCTGAAAGAAATTGAGGGGAAAAAAAAAAGGCCTTCAAAGATTTCTTCGGTAGGAAGAGTCTCTCTCAAGCTGTATGGTCCACGCGACACAATGGGAATCAGTATCACCAAACAAATATTCCCACATTTTGAACATCCTAATATATTCGTACAGGTAGCCATTGTTATTTCTTTATTGAAGGAATGAACATCACAAAATCGCATGCTGATAACGCTGATGTATAATGAAACGGAAAAAAAAAAAAAAAAAGGAGTAGTGTTCTCATTCTCATTTACGTAACAAACACAAATAGTATAACAAAATAGATTATTTATTAAATTGAATAAAAAATAATTTAAAGTAACCATTGGGATTCTTAAACAGTCACATACAAACAAATAAGACAGATATTTATTTTTTTTTAAAAGATTTAGGTGATCCCTTACATTTGACCAAATGTTGTTTTAGTATTCCATATTTGATCGAATAAAGCTTCACTACTTACTGTTTAAGTTTATATCAACGTCTACTTTCTATTACTATGTGTATACATGGCAATCGAAGTGTTGAAATAGAAAGATATTCCTATTGGCCACTCTCTTTACCTTATAGTCAATGTTAATGTATCAAATATAGGTTCCACACAAACTTAAAAGATCAAACCCAAAATCAAAAGTATTTATAACAATCATGGTCTCAATTTGAAAATGAGGTAATTGTCCAATCCGAATCTGTATAAATCAAACAAAGGGCCATAAGAATTTTAATAGTCGGATAATTAATACTGCACCAATAGCGAATCACTTGCTTTACTCCCCATATTTGGAGATTCGATAAGATAATATATCAACTCAAAAATTAGAAATTGTGAAGTTAAAGCCCTCCAAAAATATACGGTAATAAAAGCTCATTTATTGAAGTAATAGGGACCAATTCAGTAAACAACTGTACTAAAAATTAACGTTATTTTCATCAATTAGGAAAGAAACACTGATATCAGCAATGCTGACGAGAAGTCGTCCCAGCCCGCCAACCAGAGAGTGGACTTTAGAGATTGGACCATTCTTCTTCACACCATTATTCCCTTTTTCGTGTCTGATTTTTTTTTGTTCTGTTCATCTCTCTGCTGTATATTAAACGAGTATCTGTTACACGCTTAGTTGTTAAGAAGACAATCGTTTTTATCATTATTTCCTCTCTTTCTTCGAACCATCTCAGAAAACGACTCTGTGTGTTCTTTTCTCCACCCTTTTTCCCTTGATGATTTTTATCCTTTTATTTGATTGTTTGAAATATATCCCGGGTTCAGTTCTTTTCGTTATATTTGTACGCTTAAGAGTTTAGACGTAACGTTTTTTGGTGGATTAATAGAGCAGAAGACAAAGAACAAGAGCAATAAAGGAGCTTTCTTTTTTCAATTCTTTTTGCGGATTTCCTTTCTGAAGCAGGTAAATTTTTTGTTCTTTCTCTTTTGTTGGGTTGACTGTGATAAGTTTTTAAAATATTCAAATGGGTTGCTTTGTTCATAAGTATCTTATGTTTATTTTTGTCATTTTTATCTGATTGATGATGATTTGGGGAAGGTCTGAATAATGATCACTTGAACACATGGAAAAGGGATATTTTTATGAATTTCTGGATTAAAAAAAATAAAATTTAAGTGTTACATTATCTTCAGAAGTTGATTCATGAAAGTGGATTATTTGGAATTGCGAATAGATTGATAGTTTTAAAAAAGTTACCCTGCTTTAGGTCTTCAATTCAATCCCCCTTTCCTCTTTTCCGAGGACTTCGATCATTTTAGAGCTAGCTGTGATAGCCAACATGAAACCTTTTGTTGAAGATTCTATCTAAAGTATCAGAAAAAGAATAATTACTTTGGGATGTTGGATGAACTTTATTGGTTCATTTCCTTCAATTCCTCTGTGGTCTCCGGGATATACTTTGTCTGAGCATCTGCATACACTCTTTTCTATTCTGAGGAATTGGATGCATAAAGTTAAATTGCCTTTATGTTTTCATTTTGCTGCAGGATTTAGCTTTGAAATTGATCTTTGATATTATGTGTGTGTCTGTGTGTGTTTTGTGAAGTGTAATGTGTGAAATGGCACTTACTCTTGCCTCTTCCCGGTGAAAAGTTTTTCTGCTGTATATTCACTTTTGTTGGTTCTCTTTGCTTCTGATTTGCTTAATTCCAGCTGCATGTGTTAATAAAATTAAATATCTTATCCAGGGAAATTTTCTCCTATCTGATACAGCGAGTGGATTTTAACTTTTCATAGTTTGTTCTCACTCCTGAAACGGAACAAGCATTTAGTTGATATATAGAACTCAATGAGCAAAGTCAAGGTTGGTGTCGAAGTAGTGAGCGCCCATAATCTTTTGCCTAAAGATGGGCAGGGCTCATCTAATGCATATGTGGAGCTTAAGTTAGATGGGCAGAAATTCCGAACAACTGTCAAAGAGAAGGATCTTAACCCTTATTGGAACGAGACATTTTACTTCAATATATCTAATCCGGAGGAATTGCCTAACCTGACCCTTGAAGCCCATGTTTACTGCGACAATAAAAATGGCCAATCGAAATCCTCTCTTGGCAAAGTTCGTATTGCTGGTACAACATTTGTTGCCTATTCTGATGCAGTTATTTCTCATTACCCTCTGGAGAAAGGAAGCCTTTTCTCTCGTTGTAGTGGGGAATTAGGCCTGAAAGTTTTTGTCACAGATGATTCTTATATACGGTCCTCCAACCCACTTCCTGGAATGGATTCTTCTTCATATACAAGTTCATATCCAACTGAAACACAAGAAAGAAATGTGCAAGTTCCAAATGTAACTCCTGATGCACTTCCAAGTGGGAAAAAGAGCTCTAGACGCACATTTCACCACTTGCCGAATGCAAAACATCAGCAGCAACAGTCTGGCTTTGCCATTGATGCCTCCCAGGCACCAATGAACTATGGGGGCGGACAGTATAGAGCTGAGTCTCGTGCACCAAAAATCATTCAAACATACTCTGATTCATCTTCACAGCCATTTGAATTTTCACTTAAGGAAACATCACCTGTCCTTGGAGGAGGACAAGTTGTTGGTGGTCGAGTATGGAGATCAGACAAGCCAGCCAGCACCTATGACCTTGTCGAGCCCATGCAGTTCCTTTTTGTACGAGTTGTTAGAGCACGCGATCTCCCTTCCATGGATGTTACTGGAAGCCTTGACCCTTATGTTGAAGTTAGGGTTGGAAACTATCGTGGGAAAACCATTCACTTTGAGAAAAGGCAAAATCCAGAGTGGAATGCAGTGTTTGCCTTTTCCAAAGAAAGGTTACAGTCATCTTCAATTGAAGTTGTAGTCATGGATAAGGATATGTTGATAGATGACTTTGTTGGATTGGTTCGGTTTGATCTTGCTGATGTTCCAAGGCGAGTCCCTCCTGATAGTCCATTAGCCCCAGAATGGTATCGTCTTGAGTCTAAGAGTGGGGAAAAGAAGAAGGGAGAGTTGATGCTTGCAGTGTGGATGGGCACTCAAGCTGATGAAGCTTATCCTGATGCTTGGCATTCTGATGCAGTTGGCTCAGTTGATACCTCATTTCCATACTCACTAATCCGCTCGAAAGTCTACCATTCTCCAAGATTATGGTATGTCCGTGTCAATGTAATTGAGGCACAGGACTTGGTTGTGGCTGAAAACAATCATCTTCCAAATGTGTATGTCAAGGTACAGATAGGTGGTCAAGTTCTTCGGACTAAACCTGTCCAAACTCGGATGGTGAATGCCCTCTGGAATGAGGATCTGATGTTTGTTACTGCTGAACCCTTTGATGATCATTTACTTCTTTCAGTTGAAGATCGTGTTGGTCCAAACAAAGATGAAACATTGGGAAAGGTCATTATACCATTGACTTCTGTTGAAAAACGTATTGATGACCGTAGTGTTCATTCACGGTGGTTCAACCTTCAAAAACATAGTGTCACTGATGTGGAAGAGACAAAGAAAGACAAGTTTGCAACTAGGCTTCACCTTCGTGTTTGCCTTGATGGAGGATACCATGTATTGGATGAATCTACTCACTATAGCAGTGATCTCCGCCCCACAGCAAAGCAACTTTGGAAGCCACCAATAGGTGTACTAGAACTAGGAGTATTGAGTGCTGATGGGCTGCAACCAATGAAAACAAGAGATGGAAGGGGTACATCAGACACATATTGTGTGGCTAAGTATGGTCAAAAGTGGATTAGAACCCGGACTGTCGTTGACAGTTTGAATCCCAAATACAATGAACAGTATACTTGGGAGGTTTTTGATCCTGCAACAGTTCTCACAGTAGGTGTTTTTGATAGCCATGATGTGGGTTCAAATGGTAATAAAGACAAGACAGTAGGTAAAGTACGGATTCGGCTATCTACACTTGAAACTGGACGCGTTTACACACATTCTTATCCTTTGCTAGTTCTTCACCCTTCAGGTGTAAAGAAAATGGGTGAGTTGCATTTGGCAATACGCTTTTCATGCACATCATTTGTGAATATGATGCTTCTTTACAGTAGGCCGCCATTGCCAAAGATGCATTATGTCCGGCCTTTGAACATAATGCAGCAGGAGATGTTACGTCGCCAAGCTGTCAATATAGTAGCAGCTCGGCTTGGCCGAGCTGAGCCCCCTGTCAAAAAGGAAGTTGTTGAGTACATGACTGATTCAGATTCACATCTCTGGAGCATGAGACGTAGTAAAGCCAACTTTTTCCGCTTGATGTCTGTTTTTAGTGGGTTATTTGCAGTCTCCAAATGGTTTGGGGATGTTTGTATGTGGAAGAACCCAATCACTACATCTCTGGTCCATATTCTTTTTGTGATGCTCATCTGCTTTCCGGAATTAATCTTGCCCACATGTTTTCTGTACATGTTCGTGATTGGGATTTGGAACTATCGCTATAGGCCAAAGTATCCACCTCACATGAACACGAGAATGTCCTACGCTGATGCAGCACATCCTGATGAGCTTGATGAGGAATTTGATACATTTCCTACTTCAAGGAGTCAAGATATACTTAGAATGAGATATGACCGTTTAAGAAGTGTGGCTGGTCGCATACAGACAGTAGTTGGTGATGTTGCAGCTCAAGGAGAGCGGATCCAGGCATTGCTGAGTTGGCGAGATCCCCGTGCAACTGCCATATTCGTGATCTTTTGCCTTGTTGCTGCTATCGTGTTGTATGCAACGCCCTTCCAGGCTTTGGCTGTCATGACTGGATTCTACATAATGAGGCATCCCAGATTCCGACACAGGTTGCCTGCAGCACCATTAAGTTTCTTCCGAAGATTACCAGCAAGGACTGATAGTATGTTGTAGGTCAGTGTGACCATTTGATGCAAATATTTCTGCGGGAAAGATTGGCCGTGTTCTTCCTCGTCAGTCTGTTTTATATTTCTGCTTGAATGATATTCACTTGTAATTAAATGTTGAAGAAACTGTAAAAAGATGAAGAGTATTAAAACTTTGTATATTTTGTATAGGTTTTGCTCAGCCCTGAAGCAGCCCTTTGTTTTGTAGAATGCTAATGTTGACAGACTAGAAAAGCTGCAGGTATCTCTGTTTAGCACCTTCTCTTCAGAACAAGATGATAGTGTGAGTTTTCCAATTGCCGAAGGGTCAAACTCATTTATCGTTTGTGCATTCTAGATTCTGCAACATAGTAGCATTTTTCATGTATGCTTCCAATTGACTACAAGAAAACAAAATCTATCTATCTATATACTATACTAAGGCAAAAAGCGGAGAGAGAAAACTAAAGGCATGGAGCACATGCAACACAGGATTTAATCCTATGTGACATTTTCTTAATTTCTAAGACTTAAAAATGCAAAAAACAAAATAATAAAACCAAAAAATAAGCAACTGAAATAATTTTTTAAAAAAACAAAATAATAAAAACCGAACTCTTATTTTCATGAACCAAATCCTAACAGAGAGATTGATTGGAAAGAGTACCAAATCCTAACAAATTTTAGAGAGATCTGCATAAACCTTATCACCAGTGAATTTAAAATGTCATTTAAAAAAAAACAAATTCCTATAAATCCAAAAGTAATCACATTTAAAACTGAAACTAGCGGATTCTCATAAACTAAATCCCTAAAACATATGCTTTCTCCTCCGCACAGCCATCTGAATCACCCAATTAACTCAGAGAGGCGGCTTTTCATATTTTTCTTAAAACACCGGTAGGTTTACGGCCGATACAGAGGTGGCGAACGGCGAGAACGGAAGAAGAAGAAGGCGAGAGTACTGGATGATGATGCTGTGGCGAGAGATGCTTGAGGAAAATAGGAGTGCGGTGGTGGAGATGGCTGATCGGACGGTGGAGGAGTGCCAGTCGAAGAGTTGTTAGAGATGCCGGAGATGATTGGCTGACCGGGAACCGGATCTTAAGGTATTTATATCTTTGTTGTGCCTGCGATGATGAAGAATGCATGAAATTGATAAGCTTTGCTGTCGTCGTTCTCTATATATATCTCTTTGTTATCGTTGCTAATTGATTTTTTTCCTTTTAATTCAGAGCTGTTATCATGCGCAAAGGTTGACAATCTCACCGTCTGAAAATTGGTCATGGTCACCGGTCACCGTCGATTGGGATAGACTTTTGGAGACGATAGCTAAAAGGAAAGAGAATATAATTTAGTGGAGATTCATTTAGAGAGGCTGTAATTGAGCGATATTGGGTTTACCGCAATTTCTAAATGTTCTAAGCTAGAGATTTTGCATTTAGTAAAGGCTTTGGATTGTACGAACGCTGGTGTGGTGGCCGTAGCTGAGAACTATAAGCTTTTGAGAAAATTCCACATTGATGGGTGAAGGTTAAATAGAATTAGAGATGAGGGTTCGATTGCTATTGCTATGAACTTTGTCAATCTTCAAGAGCTTGTCCTTATTGGTTTGAATCTAAGGTCAGTTAGCATGTCTGTTATTGCATCAAATTGTAAGAAGAGGTACTCTCACCCTAAGATACTCCCACCCTCATATTTTAAATAAAATATTTTTTACAACAGGTAAGTTAAAGTAAAAATAAATTATTAGATAGATAACAAGAAACAGTTATATCAAACGAATAAATGGGTTAGCCAAAAAAAAAAGAGATAATGTGAGAATGCATCGTATGTTAAAAAAATAATAATAAAAGCACTAAAAACATAAGTCACTTCAAGAAAATGAATAAAGGTCTTGATAATTGATGAAAATGATGATGCCAATTCCATGATTACAAATGTAGTCTACAAAGAAGTTTTACATGATATATAGAATTATAATCATTCAATTCGAAGTTCATTTGTTTTATTTTTTAATATTCTCTATTTTGAATTTCTTAACAATCCTCCATGCGTTAAATAAATTATCATTGTATTTATTTGATAAAGTGTTGTTGGTGTTTGTGTTTATATTTTCCAATGAAGTCATTACATATTTTATAAAAATACAAAATTTATATAAAAATGTTTATATGTGGATGCCTTCCCCGTCCATTGGACGGGTCTAACACTTAGTATAGATATAATTTGAATATGGCTAAAAAATTTAGTTTTTGCAATTTAAGGCACCATTAATAGTGATTTGCTCTTATTTGGTTGTTATGACTTATGACCATAAACAACAGTTTCTTTAGAAAAGCAGACAAGAAATAATGTACCACCGCCAACCAGCTTAGACCGTTCTTGTTTTTCCACTATTTACTCCTTTGATATTCCTTTTATTCCATTAATCTATATATGCGGCGTAATTTGACGATTGTTAGTTTCTTTTACCAGCTAAAATATACTTGAAAGTTTACACTATACCAATAAAGAAGCAAAACAACCATTCTTATGGTTTCTCAGCTTTCTTTGAACCATCTCAGTTGTATACTTTTCTCCTTTTTCTCCTTCATGGTTCTTTCTTCTTTAATATAAATACATCAGGTCTTTGTTGGAGGAACAAAATAGAAGGGTATCGATCTTGAACGAGTAAGAACATAAAACTGGAAGAAGAAGCAGAAGAATAGAAAGAAAGGAGCATTCTTTCTTCTCGGTTGTTTCCCGAACAGGTTATTGGTGTTCTTTTCTCTCTTTCTTTCTGTTGCAGTAGCTGTAAAGGGTTGTCTAAATATATTAAAATAGGTTGTCTTCCAAAATTGTATACTGTGTTCCTTTTGATCTCCTTTGTGTTCATTCTGAATACTGATCTCATCCAGTAGATGATTTGGTTAAGGTCTGAACAGTGATGATATCGGAAAACTGATCTTCTTCAAGATATTCCCAGCTTAAAGAATTTCCTTTTTAATGTAGTGTCAGCTATATCCCTTGTCCACTTCTTTTCAAGGAGTTCAAGCTATTCTACAGGAAACTGGTAATCGATTAGAGTCTCCCCATTAAAGTACAATGATATTTTTTTTTATTTTTTTTTAGGACAATGATAGTTGATCACCCCAAAATTGATCTTTGGTTTTTCTATATAGAGCTGCATTGAAGCTTGCCTCATCTCTCTGAAAATTTTGACTGTCCTGCTTATGTTCCATGTCATTGGAAGTTTTTTTTCACCTCTGAATTACTTAAAAACTCCTCTGATGGCGCCGGCCTCACTTTTCCATCTGCAGGGAGATTCTAGTGATAAAATGTACAACTCAATCTGGCAAGCCAAAGTTGGTGTGGAAGTTGTGAATGCCCGAAATCTCTCGAGTAAGGATGGGAAGGGCTTAGCTAATGCATTCGTTGAGCTTAGCTTAGATGGGCAGAAAATTCGTACTACTGTCAAAGAAAATGACCTAAACCCTTGTTGGAATGAAACCTTTTACTTCAATATTTATTATCCAGATGAAATTCCAAAACAGACACTGGAAGCCCATGTTTACAGCTACAACAACAAAAATGGCAAATCCAAATCCTCCCTCGGGAAAGCTTGCGTCCCGGGTACAGCATTTGTTCCCTATTCTGATGCTCCTGTCTCACATTACCCACTGGAAAGGGGAAGCCTTTTCTCAAGTTCTAGTGGAGAACTAGGCCTGAAACTTTATATTATAAGGTCTCAGGCTTATGAGATGGTAAGCGGTCTCACCCGCAACAACACTGTTGATTATCGACCTGGTGGCTCCCGATATTCAACACAAAGCCGTGAGCGATATGGGCAATTTCCTAATGGGCAGAATCACCATTTTGCAAAGGATCTCATCCGCAGCAACACTGTTGGTCATCGGCCTGATGGTTCCGGATATTCAACACAAAGCCTGAATGGATATGAGCAAGTTCCTGATTTAACTTCTTTTGCAATTCCTCGTAAGAAGAATTACCATTTGGCAAAGAATCCCATCCGTGGTAACACCAACACTGTCGTTTATCGACCTGGCGGCTCCCTGCAGTCAGGAATGAACAATGAGGCTGGACAGAAAACAGCGGAGTCTCGTGCTCAAAGATTGGTTCGATCATACTCTCATTCTACGGTACATACTGAATTGGAGCTTGAGGAAACAACGCCAGCCCAACCCAAGCGATTTCTTTATGTACAAGTTGTTAGAGCTCGAGACCTCCGTGGCATGGATGTTAATCAGACCCTGGACCCTTATGTTGAAGTTAAGGTCGGGGACTATCGAGGAGTAACCAATCACGTCGAAAAATGCCTGAATCCAGAGTGGAATGCAGTTTTTGCCTTGTCAGAAGAAAGGATTTCGCAGTCAGCTGCGGTTGAAGTTGTTGTCATGGACAAAGATTTTACGAAGGACGAGTTTGTTGGGATGGTTTGGCTTGATCTCCATGAGATTCCAAGTCAAGTTCCCCCTTATAGTCCAATAGATCCAGAATGGTATCATCTCAAATCTAAGAGTGGTAGAAACAGAAAGGGGAAGTTGATGCTTGCTGTTTGGAAGGGCACTGAAGCTGATGAAGCTTACGCTGATGCAATGGCATTCCAACGCGTCATCTTGTAGTTGTATTTCGAACCATTCCTCGGTTAATTCATTGATCATATTGTATTTATAGGTTAGGAAGAGATTAGATTCAACACAACTTTCATTCATATTTGCTGAAAATCGTTCCCGAAACCATTGAATCCTCTGTACTACTACTTTTGAAAACTCTAGCTGATCCTCGAAACCGCTGCAACCCCCAACTTCTGGGGTGTTATAATTCATTTCAGTGTGTTAATATTATTTTCACAAGACGAACCTAGCTTGTACTATTAAATTTAGCCGCATTTTATTTGTGCTGTCTTTGTGGAAATATACACAACAAAATGTAACAAATTAAGCCAGGTTCATCTCGCTTAAATCTTGCCGCTTAGCTCTTTTAGGCCACAATATGATCCTGTTTTTGAATCGTGTTACTGTCAATGGGAACACACGCATTTTCGAAAATTATACCAATGTGAAACAAAACTGTGAAACATTGGCATTTCCTTCAGATGTGGACATGGAGAAGAGGAATCATCGCCGGCCACGCCAAGTTCTCATTCTTGGCTCTTTTCTAAAAATTTGAGAATCTTCAAACATTGAAGAATCTGTCTTATTCCAAACTTTTTCTTTATAAATGTGTAGATGATCCATTGTTCCTGGTTCAAACCATAATAATTCAGCAAAAACACATTAGTGTATATTTATTTACTATGACCATGAAAAATTTCAGCTCTAAATCATTCCTTCTAATGATACTGCTTTTCCTTACCATTCTTTCCTCCGGGGCAGAGCTCAAAACTTGCAAGCCAAATGGCAGGGTCAAAGCTCGAAAAACACCACCAGGTTTCTGCAGTAACAACCCAGATTGCTGCATTGAAGGACACTATTATCCCACATACCAATGCTCGCCTCCAGTAAGCCAAAAGACCAGAGCGATTCTCACTTTGAGCAGCTTTGAAAACGAGATTTATGGGCCAACCAGCTGTAGTGAGAGGTACTATAGCGATGAAATGCACGTTGTAGCGCTATCGACTGGATGGTACAACCGCGGTGCAAGGTGTCTGAACAACATCACCATTACTGCACCCAATGGAAAGTCTGTGAATGCCATTGTTGTTGATGAGTGCGATTCGACGGTGGGTTGTGACGAGGACGATGATTTTCAACCTCCTTGTGCTAACAACGTTGTTGAGGCCTCCAAAGGTGTGTGGAAGGCCTTAGGTGTTCCTCAGGAGGAATGGGCAAAGTTGCCTATAACTTGGTCCCCTCTCTGAACCTATAATCACGGATCATGTTCCGAGCCTTTAACGCACATTTTTACATTCTCAAAACACCTTATTGTGTTTTCACCATAAGAAGCTAAAATCAGAACAAAAACTAGAACACTAAAGTCATACATGAATGAATGTTTGTTTCTGGAACAGAGGTATCATCTGATCATCTAGATTGAAAGTTTTACAGAGTGATTAAATGTGGGTTGCTGTACCAAAAGTTCATCAAAATCTTTGCAGAGTATTAACTAGAGCAAAAGTCCATCAAATGAATATAAACAGTAAACTTCCATTAAAGAGAGTTACAGAGCTGAAACCGGGCAGAAAAACACCAGTCTGTTATTACATACGCCAAAAAGGGTAAAGATAAATAGCTAGTCTTTTAATGGGTGATTCATCACCATAGATTATCCAGCAAGAACAAAGTATTCAATCGCGTAATGTTTCCACGATTTCTTCAAAAATTTACTGCAGGAAATGTAAACGTAACCTAAATAACACAAAGAATTTCTCCTAAGTTTAGTTAAAGTCTGTAAATCTTCAAACCCACCCTTAGAGGATACTGAAAAGCATCAGAAACTATAGGAGGAAGTATTGCAATCAGTAACTGGGGAGAGTGAGAATTAGGCCAGAATAATCAGGATTTTCATGGTGGAAATAATGAATTTGATGGAGCAGTTTCAATATCATCTTCAACCAACAAGGTCAACAGTTCATCCATCCAGTCATGATCCTCAAGAACTTCTCCATATTTAATCGGAACAAACCCTTGATCGGCATTGTGATTAGGTCTGAGATCAACAGCTGTTAAATCCTTAATCTCCTCTTCAACACTCTCCGTCCTTTCAAGAATCTGATGATCCTGGCCGAAATTGGAGGCTCCACCGGCAACAGAGGAAGAGGAAGTTCCACATTCAAAAGAAAGCCCTTGACAACCGGCATTAGTACTGGGCCACTGATCAATCGCCATCGAACCCTCAAGAACTTCTGATTGATGATCACGACCCAAGAAAGAAGAAGTTCCGCTTGCACAAGAAAACCCTTTAAATTCCTCATGATCACGGCCTCTGATTGAAGCGGAGGCGGAGGAGGAGGCGACACCGGAACAAGAAGATCCGGCTATAGAGAGATACTCATCAATGATGGAATTAATCTCGGACTCGTTTCCGGAGACTTTAAACGTGCCGGTGGGATATTGAATAATGACGGCGGCCTGAGCTCCGCATAATTCTTTGAGTTCCGCAGCCTTCTTGAACAGAGTTTTCTTCCGTTTGGAAAGCGAAGTCCGCAATCCCCTAAGCTTCTTGATTTTCTCCATCTTAATCTTACGCCGACCACCACCAGTTTTTCCCTTCACAATGGATATTACTTCCATTGTCATCGCCGTGTAAGTTAATCAGGATTGTTGTTAGCTTGATGAAATCGCTGAGGGCTATATATAGAGTTTGAAGGGAAAAACAGAGTGGTTTCTTTACCGCTTTTTTCCTTTCCTAATTTGGTTTTATGTTTCCATAAATAAATCGGAAAAGAGTGCTCTTTTTTTTTAATAATGTAATAACAGTATATTTTACTACGTATTTGTTTGTTGCCATAATCTGCCTTCTTTTCTTTGTGTGTGTGTGTGTGTGTAATTACGGAAATTTTATGGCATTCGTCCATTAAATTCTTTATTTGATATACTAAAACAGCTTGAGAAACAATAGTATTAGAATGGAGAAAGTATTTCCTTTCTTTTCTTGTTCTTTCTTTTTTCATTAGATAAAATAAAATGATTTATTTACTCATTATAAATTTGATCCCATAAGTATTTTACATATAATTTGAATTATAGAATAAGCAATATGGAATGAATTTTTCCCAATTTCCATATATGAATTTTATTTTTAAAAAATTAGAATATCGAATTATCAGTTAGGTGTTGAAAATACCAAGTTTTGCCTCCTCTTCTTCTTTTTTTTTTTTTTTTTTTAAAAAGACAATAAAGATTTTCTTGATCAATGTAAGTTGGTACAAAAAAATACACTAACATCTCATTTTTAATGGTAGAATAAATAACAGAATTATTGGATTTTTTTTATGTACATTGGAAAATCAATAACAATAGAAAAATGATTAGGAAAAGAGAAAATTTCCGAGCCTAATCTTTTTAAAAAAGATATGTACAGTTCTTTTGCGTTTCCGAACCAAAGTTTTAGCACAAGAAAGTTGAAGTATATACTTTATTGAGTAAAAATCGGTTTTGGTCCCCAAAATTTGGAGGTAGCTTGAAAAATGAGTCACTAATAATTTTTTTTTAACAGAATAATCCTCAAAAAGTGTTTTTCCACCAATTTCAGTCTATTTAACGTAATTTAGAGAGAATTAATGGTTGTTCAAGTCCTTCCATCAACGGCCAATTTATTTTATTTTTTCCCTCCTAACTGTGGTTGAAGTTGAACGAACTACAAGGAAAAAGAAGGGAATCGGAATTTAATTTTTCTTTTGTTATTTTTTTATTAAAATTATGAGTCAAGGACCCGTGGCTCACTGTTAGAAGGAAAATAATAAAATAATTTGTTGTTGATGGAAGGAGTAGAACAACTGTTAGTTCTCTCTAAATTTTGTTAAAAAGACTGAAATTGGTGAGAAGATACTTTTCGAAAACTAATTCTATTAAAAAAAAATTAATATTGACTCGGTCAAACTACCCCGAACATTGGGGATCAAAACCGAATTTTACCCTACTTTATCCAATACAAACTCTTTTTTTTCGAAGACCCACTATAATAATAATGAGAAAGGTTTCTACATATATACCCAAACCAATTAATAATATCAGAATCCGATAAATCAATCCAAAACTGTCTTACTAATTGGATGTCCTAATGGATTACAAATTTAGCTTTAGACAATGATCAAATAATTTTTGTTGCAAGACAATTTTGGATTTATACAGGATTAGTCTCGGCAAAATTTTATGTAGCAAAACTACAAAGCTTTGGATGCATCTAAAAAATCATTGTGCCATACTTCTAAAATTTGGGACAAAAGATCAAACATGAAGTACAATTTTTTTGTAATTAACAAAAAGTACAATTCAATCATACAACTTGTGCCAAAGACTAATCCGGCATCCATGCAAGCTCTTCCAAAAATACTACTGATAACCCTCACTTATACTGGATTTCATTGCTTCAATAAACCTATTTATTGAATTTGAATCAGTCCATTTGACACTTTCATGCACCTTAAGTTTTGACTATGTTATTCTTTTCGTCTCATTTAAATAATTTACTTTGTTGAACTAAAATCAATAAGAAAGTATTTAAATGGAAGGTGTTTTTATATATAGAGAGAGAACTTCATTAGTTCATTTGATGAGAGTAGCCTAGTCTAGTAGTCTTTATTTTCCTTGGCAACACCCTTGCAAAAAAGCCAGAAAACACTTGCAATTCCAACCACTCCATTGATGATAAACCAGGAACTTGTAGGTAGCAAAAGATGATGAAAAACTACAGCTATGTTCTTATGTTAACAGCACTGTCACTCCTCTTTGTTGCTTCTGTTAGAAGTCAATTTTCATGTAATCCTGGCTCTATCCCAGGCATCACTCCACCTGAAGGGCAATGCGACTCGGACTGCTGTGTACAAGGACAACAATACCCAACTTACACATGTTCGCCTCCAGTTCTCGGGCAAACCAGCGCAACCCTGACGATTAACAGCTTTGAAGAAGGCGGGGATGGAGGCGGCCCATCAGCTTGCGATGGGAAATACCACTCTGATGATACTCCCTTGGTTGCGCTTTCGACAGGATGGTTCAGTGGAGGAAGTAGGTGTTTCAGAAACATAGCGATTCAGGCTAATGCACGAAGTGTGATAGCTATGGTAGTGGATGAATGTAACTCCACAGTGGGATGTGATGCAGAGCATGGTTACCAGCCACCATGCGGTAACAGCATTGTCGATGCCTCCAAAGCTGTTTGGGAAGCCTTGGGAGTTTCAGAAGGTGATCGGGGTGAACTGCAGATCACCTGGTCTGATGCTTAATGAATCTGTTAGCCCTGCTAAATCTTCGTTTTTTTTATGACGATCATGTTACTGTCAGATCTTTACTGTGTGGATTGAATTGTATAACTTAATGTTTGAAATCAGATTATCTACCTCACTTATAGCGTATTAACCGTGTTAGAGAAACGTGTTCCTGTACACATAATGCGAACATAAACTGCATTGGATCAGTCTATTCCAAATATGATCAAAATATGACAATAAGTAATGCTCTCAACTTGGTTGCTACTACTTCAAATGAACAGGTTCATTAATTCAGAGTAACTCTGCGAGTCATCACAGTTAAGAAGTGCAGAAATGTAGTACAAGAATTATATATTATTCCTTAAACTGCAAAAACAGTAGGACAGCCTAGAGCTAGGATTGGTAATTAGAACCAGGTTTATATAGGAACGCAAGCTAGCTCCTTCCCGGATCCATTAGGACTAGAAGAAATTAGTTTTCATGTTGGCTCTTGATGTGCAATATATATACAGAATGCTCATCTCTACACCTACCAGCCAGCAGAAATTTGGTCATCCGTGCATCAAATCAATGTCAGCATGAGAAGTTTGTACTACATCCATATGTTGTGAACCAGGCCATGTCGCCATCGACGAGGTTGTTCCCAGATTCTGACTTTGTTGAAAGCTATTAATGGTTACAGAATTGTCAACCATCCGATGATCTGATTCTACTGCACTCCCAACACTTTGGCTATCCTTCTGCTTTGTCTTCGAATTGCTGCTACACAGAAAGCTCCCAACTATCACCTGTGAATTACAAATCAAGAATGGGGCCATAGCCTTTAGAGTTTGGACCAAGGATTCAGGAAAAAGGACAGAAATTTACGGTATCCTGAATGAAAAAATTTTACAAGTCACCTGAACTGGGCTGGCTGCAATGAGAACACCCCCAACTCCACCACCAATTACACGACCATCAGGACTAGCAAGAGAGATACTTAGACCACCAATTCGACTATGAGAACTACTGTTTGCAGTTACCAGGTACGAGCCTGAGAGGCACAATATCTCAAACCGTCCCTATGATTGGAGAGACGAAAGGAGGTGAAAATTTAATTTGACATAATAAAAGATACATGCACAACAAAGAAGGAAAGGATAAGAGTGCATCAGATAGATATACAGATAATGAACTTGATGAACAATGAGCTACAGAATGGAAAAGACACTTCTGATGAGTTCATCTGCCGAACTGGAAAACAGCCCATGTCAAAGAGGGATCTTCTCACAACGAGAAGTCTCTGACGGATTGACCGTTAGAAACAATGCTAATTTTTCTGACTGCTTAAAAGGTCAGATAGAGGATTCTTTGTACAAATATGCTGAAATAAATCAATTCCTTCAAAAATATAATCAGGAAACGGCTAAAACTTGCTCAAATTCACCTACCAAGTATGCAAATGCCATTTCGGCATACTTTACATTTAAGTCACCTATATGACGTTTCTTGTGTGAGCATGCATAGCGTTGTTTTCTTAATTACCACAGGTAGTTAAAATATCAGAAGTGAGACTAGTGCATTATGTAAACACTCAAATCATGCCAAGTCCTGCACAAAGACTGAATGTAGATGGACAATGTTATGCTTATGATGATGTAAAGTTCTTTTAGTTTTCACCATCTGTTAATTTATGTCCAAACTGAAAGAAACATTCACTTAATCAGTCAAATACTAAGCAAAATCATGATGAAGAATTTAACCTCATATGTCACAGTGCCACCAGAAGATGAAGGCTGGCGAAGAGTTACTGTGGAAATTGCACCATTTGCGGACAAGACACATAGAGCCCTCGGTCCTTGTTGCGAAAATGCCATTATTTTTGTTGCAATGTCCTGCACAAATTCAAATTTTCAGTAAAAGAGGAACGGATCTTCTACTTAGACCTAAATAAGTCGATCAACGTATCAACGTATTCATGTCTGTCAATTAATCTAATAAAAGAGATCAAATACTCTCTATCAGTACGTGTATAGGGATAGAATTGACACATTGCAGAAACATGATCATAATATCTATCAGGATATTGTTAAGTTTCCAAAACAAAAATCTCTTGTAAGGGCTTCCTACCAGTTGCTTACTGCAACAAATTATAAAGTCAGGAAAAAAGGATAAGGGGGCCTCATATGCCATTGTAAATTCAAAAAAAAAAAAAATTAATCTAGCAGAAGATATTTTAATCTATGCTTGTCAAATGACAAAGTCAAAACAGAATAGCCTTTTTAACTTTAGATTAGTACACTTTAACAACTTAAGTTAAAAGTCTAATACTCATAAACAAAGGGATCCACATACTTCTCCCACAGAAATGGTGAGCACATGCGGAGTAAAACCAATCCCAGCTGAACTTGACAGCAATCCACCTAGCAAACATAGTTAGATTTGCAATGTCAGTGAAATAATCCGAGACATACTTAACAAGAGAATGTCACAGAAACCAGATATCCCAGAAAAAGAAGTACAGAACTTCTCAATTATAGTCATCAATAATTGGCCTAAAAGCATAAAGCATTACCAAGGGTGGCTAGTTGTTGTTTCCGGCCAGTTCCGGGTGGTCTTCCTCTTCCCCGCTTATGAACAGTGGAGGTTGAAACCGGGGGTGGAGGAGCAGATGAAGTTGGAGACAATGCTAATGAAACCTTGCTACCATCAGGTCCGTATTTCCGAGGTCTTCCTCTTTTTCTCCGAACTGGCTCACCCTGTGGCATAGTTGAGGGTGCCCCTGCATTGACACCACGAACTGACATTGCTGAAGATGGCTCAACTGATAGTGATGATCCACCAATTGGACTTCCAACAGCATTAGGTTGGAAAGAAGAAGCATTTGTCCCTGTTAATGGATACATTGTTGGTGATCCCTGTAAACTACTCCCAGAACTAGTTACTCCTCTCTGAATATAGTAAGGGGATGACCCGGAAAAGGTCATTGCATCTCTTCTATCCATGGATTACTACAAACTTTACGGTAATCACTGAGATCTTCAAAACTCAAAAGCTCTAAACCTAATCTCTGAAACAAAAATTGTTTCTTTTTTCTTCTCTGCTGAAAGGGCTTTACTTTTCCAAGTGAAAGAACAGAAAACCACTCAAAGTGAATCAATTTCCTAATCTTGGACGAAATTTCAAGCTGAACAAAGGGAAAAAGAACTTGGTTCCAAGTTGAATTTCAGTTGGTATATGACAACAATCACATTGTCAAGCAGACATGATCACCAAAATCCATTCTTGGGAACATCACAGCATGGTAGACTGCCCCAATATGTCGACGAATTGTGTAGAATTAACCAAGTAGTATGCATAACTAGAGACAACCCTCAAGAAATGAGCTCAAACAAAGCAGCCTGAAAGCAGAGCAAAAGGGTCCTGCTTGAGAGGTGGAAAAGAACAGGGATCAGATTCAGATTTACTGGCATTCAGTCTAAGATTATTGCACACATAATGAAGAGATTGAATTGTCAGAAAAAAAGAAGGGTTCTTTTTAGGCAAAGAAGATGATGATTAGAGAAGAACCCTTTGGGCATGGACCTAATGAAGGTTCAAAATTCAACATAGCAGCAGGAGGAAAAGACTGAAGGGCGTTTTACAGCTCACCAAAACCAAGATAGACAAGGAGAGGCTTCAATTCAAAGACAAAAGGAAATGGATAAAGACTGAGAAACTATTTACTGATCTGGTCCACTGACTCCCACTCTCCCACCAACCCATATTTAACGGAGCCTTCAAACCCAAAGCACCTCCTCTCAAAAGTTAAAACCACAGCACACGCTCACACACAAGTCACAAGTTTTGACAATTGTCCATTTTGCATGAGAAGGAAAAAAAAAAAGAAAAACCAACTTCCAGTAATGTGATTATGAGCTCAGTTTTCAATCCCAGAAAGAAAAAAACACAACAACCCAAAGAATGGCCAAGTCAAAGATAGCAACTTTATGAATGTCAAGAACCTTTTTTACTTTTCAAGCCTTAAAACTTTGATGAGGTGAAAAGCGTCAAATGTTGTGGAAAAGAAAAAGGGATCAAATTTTAGGAAAGAATCAGTCAAAAACCAAATGAAGAAGGTGAATTAATTAAGAAGGATTGAAGCATTGTCAGTGAGGGGAAAAGACTAAAGAGAGAGAGAGAAAAGAGTGTGAGGAAGTGAACTGAACTTACTGTATGTAAAATGATGGAACACAACATGATGGCAACAATGCCCAAATGGGAGCCAGTCTTTATCTGAAATATCTTTGCATGAAATGAAAGCCACCACATTGAAAGGTAAAAAATAAAGCAGAAAAAATTTGGGTCAGTTTTACTTTTCTTTTATTTTCTGTGCTTTAAAAGTTGTTCACCTATATCTACATCTATATCTATCTATCTATCTATCTCTTCTGATTCATTCAGTTGTGTCACTGTGGGTGTACCGTTTTGTGTGTCATCAGCTACTTTGTTTGCTTCCGTTTGCTACTTATTACGATTGCAGCAGTTCACAGATTGAACAGCGTACACAGAGTGATTAAAGAAGCTTGAAAGCAGATGAAACAAACAAAATTCGTATGACAAAAATTATTCTTTCAAAAATTAAAAAAGAAAAAAATACAGAGTTTGTGCAGATGATAATAATACTGACGATATATTTATGGCGTTGACGTCGAGCCAAACTAGATTTCTGCGATATTCACGCGCCTTTGGCTGTGAGTTCATCGTCGGACACGGAGCTTTCAACAGCACATCTAATGTTTTACTTTTGGTTACCATTGCCAGTGCGAAGTACACAGGTTCAACTGGGGGAAAAAACGTTTGTGACCCAACATGAAATCAATGTGAATAAAATAACCCTTAATTCAAAGTTTAAACTTTGGAATTCTTCTCATGAAATTTTCAGCACTCAGTTAGTAAACACGAAACACGACTCGCTTATCACGCCATAATAATTTTCTACATTTGATGAAACACCATGAGGTTAATCACGCTATAGTTTTCATTTCCTCACTTTCTTATGTAGTTTTCATAATGCTCACTATAATTGCAGGGCGATAGGGAGGATATGGATTGTAAGTTCGTAACGACCATTTTGGTTTACAACGTTTGTGAAACGTAGAAATTTTTGTATATACAATTGCTGTGTACACCAAGACGGATAAAAAAGATGTCGCTGAGGCGTATACATAAGCAGGTTGTATATAGAAAAAGGAGGCGATCGATAATTGAATTGGTGAACAAAGCATTTATCCATAACATAGATCAGCTCTAAACTACTCTCTCGTCTACACAGTTTCAAACAAGATATTCAAAATTCGTTGATAACATCATGATCAAAATTGATAACTCCAATGACCAATTCTGATCATTTCGAACCAGAATATGATTCTACAAAGTAAATCATCTCTACCTTCAGATTTACAAAGACAGTTACGTCAGATTGACAGATTCTTGAATCCTGATTAATAAAAAAAGGCAGCAACAATAAACAGTGGAGAAGAAACACCTAGTACACTGGAAGTCTGGAACATATCGTGCATCGGAGACCAACTACAAAAGTCCTAGTGTCTGTGAGATCTAGACCGATGCTCTTCGTCCAAGGTTCTACGACGATCTGAAGAGGATTCATGATCACCCCTTCTACTCTTCCCCCTTGCATCCCTATCTTCTCTGTGGTAAGATTCAGATTCGCGCTTTCTTGAACTTCTCGCATCTCTCTGATCGCGATCTTCTCTAGAGTGTGATTCATAACTTCTTCTACCTCTATCACGAGAGTCATCCCTGTCATCCACATGCCTTGGCCTTTCATTTCTTTCAGAAGCTTCAATTCTGCCATCGGCTCTTCTTGAACGCCTATCTTCTTCGCGACCCCAACCAGTATTTGCAGCTCTCTGAATCAAGAACCAAAATACCACAGTAAGCAAATGAAATTCAAGATATCGAAACACTAAATTCACATAACAGATTAGAGGAAGCAAAAAACCAGACTTCATAATTTACTCCAACCATACCACAGTCCAAAGTATACGAATAAGATGTAACAGAAACACCAATGGACTGTAAAACAGTCACGAAATTGGCACGAACAAATAGGATTACTTAACAGGAGACACATTTTTAATGACACACAATAGCAATTGTCCACGTTATCACCAAAATATTCATAAGTAATCAAATTGTTTCAATAAGTTTTATAATTGTTTCTTCTATCAATGATTAACATATTCTCGTATTTAAAAGCTACTGTACAATGATTCACTATAATCACAATTCCTGATCAAGAGCCAGTGAAAATGGGAGGTCCAGTTTTAGACCAGTTACAGTTGCAAATTTATCAACAGGAAGAAGGAGGTCCAGTTTTAGGCCAGTTACAGCTGCAAATTAATCGACAGGAAGAAGTATGTTATAACAATACTGTAAATTACACATTAGTTCATTATCTATCAACAGAACTCTACTTTTCACTCCATTAACTCGTGAAATAGGGTGTCTGTGTGATCTGAAATAGTTCAAAGTTTAAACAATAACAGCAGATTACAAGTACTAGAGTATGCAACAACCACAAATACTCACATCTAGATAACTAGTTAACCTACCAACGTATTCAACCAAAAGTTAACTGAACTCACCTGTTCATCGTGAGAGAATTTGCAGCCAGCACCACGAGTGCACTCACCCCTTTGAAAAGCACGACAAACACCACGTTCTTCCCTCTTTTTTTGCTCAGTCTCTTCATCCTCTTCCTCTTTCTTCTTGTACTTGCTAACATGGTCTACCCTAATTGTTCTCCCCAAAATTGCAGCACCATTCAAATTATCTGCAACAGAGTAATCAAATTAGATAAAGAACTAAAGTAAACCAACAACAAGAATACAAAAAAAAAAAAACTGAGAATCAAAATGCCTAGGACTCACCAACAGCAAGGTTAGTACTTCTTTGATCTTCATATGCAATAAATGCAAAGCCTTTAGATTTTCCAGTCCCCTTATCTCTAACAAGATTACAATCAACTACCTCCCCGTACCTAAAAATCATCAAAACAGATAAATACACATATATGTAATACTACAACCAGAAACATCATATGTACAAAACGAAGAAGCTTACTGAGCAAAGACGGCAAGGAGATCGCCTTCAGTGAGGTCATAAGGAATGCCGCCGACGAAAACATAGGCAGATTCTTTGTACTTAGCGTGCCAGGACGCCTCATCGGAAATCCCTAAGGCTGCTTCTTTTGCGTTAATATTCTGAATGCGCTTCACTAAAGTTAACGGATTCATCCCCTCTACAAACCAAAGAAGCAAATTATAAAATTGAATTTACATAGAAATCAAACCAGGACAATATTAAAAGCTTAATTTCCAAAGCTCCGCAACTGAAAATTTCCTACGTTCCTTAAACCAAGTTTAACGGATACTAGAAACCGTACCTGTTAAACGTTAAAATGGAGATTCTGAGGGTAGAGAGGGCAGAGAGCGGACCGCTGACCGGTGGATTTTTGGACGAACGGCGGCTAGGTTTACGATTATCACTCGGCTGTTGCCGCGGAAGCTCAAGAAGAAGACAGCAAATGCCTCAATTAAAATGCGCAGAAAGCGGCGGCGAATTGATGGAGTTGGTGAGTGGCGAGGGTCCGGCGGAATTTGATCGGAGGGAGGGTCGGAGAATAGAAGATACAGTTGATCGGATTCGGAAGATTTCCGGACCCGATAAATATTTCTGGTCTTACTACCGCCTTACCCTTTCAAATTATTTTTCCTTAACCCAAATTAAAAAGGTCAAAAGAATCAAAACGATGTGTGAAAGAAACTAGTAGTAAAAATATACAGTGAAAATTCTACTAATAGTGTTGGCCCTTAAAAATTTGCTAATTTATAAAAATTATTATTTTATCGATAGATTAATATTTTAATAATTTCAAGATTCTTTTTAATTTATTAAGAAATATAAAATCAAGTTCAGCTCTATTATTTTTATTTACGGGTTGGAGACAAAATGATAGCTGAAAATATTTCAGATGTAAATAAAATACTCAATAGTCTCCTACATTCTTAAAAATTCTTAGTTTTTTTATCATTAATTTATGATTTTTAGAGGAGCGATATATATATAGGAATTTCGTAAAATCTTATTATCTTTTTAATTTATCAAATTTGTTTAATTTTAGTATTATCCCAACTTGGGGCTGGAAAAAGTTATTATTTAATAGTAGAATTTATAAAATTTTGTAGAGTATTAATTTACGGAGTTTTTATTGTCTAAGTTTTAGATTCATATTAATTTAGATTCAAATGTATTACATATTTTAAAATAAAAACTGTTTTTTTTTTCACAGAGACAAAGGTAAAATAAAATTTATAGATTATGTCATACAATTCCTCCATCCAAAAATGAAAGTTTAACATTTTTTTTTTAGAAAAGAAAAACTTTTCAATCCAAAAAGTTTTACGTTTTTTATGCAACACTAAACTCCCTAAAGTTTATACCAAAGTCTAAATGTTGTATCTTTAAGTGAAACAAGAAAAAAAAATAGAAATAATAATTTCATGAGAATAATTAGTTACAAACATTATTCCTTTTAGTTACCCATCTATGGTGGAGTTCCCGGCGTTACCAAAAAAAAAAAATATTGTTTTCCCAAAATGAAAAGAAAAATACATGGCATAAACCAAAGTTAAGAATTTTTTTTCCTTTTTACTAGAAAAAATTGTATGATGGGACAACTAAACATATTAAGTTGGAGATAACATAAACTTTTATCAAAATAGATTAGTTATTCTTGATAGTAATTTGAGATACAAAAATTTGATCGAGTAATTTTTTTAATGTATGTCGTATTTTGTCACATAAAATTTAAATCAACAATTTTAGATTACAACCACATTATTTCAACTGTTTAAATTTTTAAATTAAAGTAGTAACTGATTAAGTTCATTCGTATTGACACCCCAGTCAAATGGAATCAATTACCAAAATACAGCTCCAACACCATTTGTGGAATGAAATAGCAGGATCAGCAGGAGTACCAGAAAACAAAAATTTGTTTTTTATAGCTACAGCACTAAAAATGGACTTTGATTATACGTATTAATCATAGAGCCAAAAACAGAACCAAATAGAACCTAAGCAATTGGTTCAGCTCTTTTAGGTTGAGTTTGAAGGAGCACTTTATGAGATACAAAGCAGAGGTGTCATGCTTCATTGTACTTCACATCCACATTATAGTGTGTTTTCGCATCGTTCTGATCAACTTTACTTTATAATCTAGGTATGTTTCAGCACTTATCCATGATGTCACATTGCGGTAGTCATTTTCTATGGTCTATCTAACACAATTATGTCGATCAATTCAGCTTACTATTTCCCACAGAACATGAGCCTTCAAAGATGCACGCATCTTCCATCCACAAGTATAGTGGCCGGGTGGAGTTTTCATTTTTCTTGTTATGCACTCTGCAATCCACATTCTTCGATCAGAATTTTTCACATAAAAATGTGTATTATGTGAACTGCTCCAGTCTTTGATAGCTGTCTTAACTTCTTCTTTGTCGTTGAAACACGTCCTTAAACTAATATTTTCTTTCTTCTCTTTCCACATCTTAAGTGCAAATTCATCTCTGTCTACTAACGCAATGTTAAATTTACCCATCTCTAAATAAATATGCTGACCTTGACCAGAAGTGACTAATTTGTCCACTTGTTCTTCTTCTACTTCTTCGTCATCAGTTTAGTCTGACACTGATGTTTGATAGTCACTTTTTTCTTCACTTTCTATATAAGTCCAGTCTGATTCACATCATCATCATCATCCGAATCACGGTCATCATGTTGATCCCCGCCTTCATCCTCACCAATAAATCCATCCCCGCTACTCCTGCTAGACCTTGTTTCTGTGTGTTGTTGAGAAATACTTACCCAAAGTGACTGTGACCAAAGTGTACTCGGCCCTGCTTCTGCATGTTGCTGAGAAGTACTCGCCCATTGTTGTTGGGACACAAATGTACACAATGTTTATCAAAAAAAGTTCAATAAATTTTGAGCATGGACTATTCCCTCATTTTCTGTATACAGCTCCAAATTTGATGATCGAGGGAAATAATAAATAATTTCCAAAGACGAGTTATCTATGATTATTGTGGTACGTCTAACACCATTGGTTTCAAACAATAAAGTAATTCTCAAATTTACAGAATCTCTATCCCATCCGACCTTATCACAAATTCTGTCCAAAAACTCATAATACGACAGTTTGCATTCAATAAACAATGTGACGTCTGCCCTATTATCAAAAGTTCAAGTCATACCATCCTTTGCAACATACTTATTTCTCCAGTATACATTAATAAAATATGGGCCGTTTCACTCCATTTTTTCTGGTCAAAAAACATAATAATCCGTACTAAATAATTACAATTTACACAGAATGAACATTAATCAACGTAATATATTCAAAATCAACAAAACAGGACCCTAAAAAATTTAGTAATTCTAAATTTTAAAAAAAAAACATAATAATCCCTACTAAATATTTACAATTAACACCTAATAAACATCAATCAACGTGACAAATTCAAAATCAACAAAATACGACCCTAAAAAATTTAATAATTCTACATAAAAAAAAATAAAGAATCTCATAAAGCATACAAGAAAGGTCATTTCATCGGTCGTCACATGATTAATACGTTGCAAACATAATTAAACTAATTTAAAAATTAGTAAAATAGTAAATACACTTAAACCTAACAAATAAGATCAAATATTACTAAACTTTTTAATGTTATAAATGTGGGATCACACAAGCCAAAATGCACGGACTCTTCCAAACTGCATCCAACTTTTATTTCGTCTAAAACTGCCCAAATGCGCGAATAGTGAAAATATCCAATCATATAATGTGTTAAAAACGGAATTTCAATTTCCGTTTTTAGAAAAGCCTGCCACAAACAGTGGGTGAGTGTCAGATTAATAATTGTGTTGGGCAACCACACTTTAATAAAAAAAACGGCGTTTCAGTTCGTTATATAAAACGGAGTTTATATTCCGTTTTTTTTTTTCCCAACACAATTTCAATATTAAAATTACGCAGAAATTATTTTTTGCATTTTTCGGTTCAAATAAACCTTTAGAAAACGGAATTCTATTTTCCGGTAAAGGTATTTCATGACCAGAAAAAAATAAAATAAAATTAAAAAAATGTCCTTCACTATTTTGGAGCATTATTTTGGTCAAACACCCTACACAAATGAGAACGTAGAATATTAAACCGAAATAAAATAGGATTCGGTTGTTTCAATTATTATTACCTTTTGGATTCGAGATAGTTTCCTTTAAATAGAGGGGTTAATTGAATTGCGGAAGAACTTCATTCTGCGCTGATCCCAAATCTCAGCACCCCGACTGAAATCATCAACTTGCTAAAGAAAACCCTAATAATGGATGTTGAGGAGATCAATTCTGTTTCAGTTCCTCGGCCATTGTCACCTTCCGAATTCGAGTTTTCGGAAGAAATCAGAGTGGCCAGAGAGAAGCATGAGAAAGCAGTCCAAGATCATATCATGAAGAGACGAGCTGCTGCTCTTGCTGTGCCTACAAACGATTCATCGGTTCGAGCTCGTCTTCGTCGATTGGGCGAGCCCGTTACCCTTTTTGGTGATCGGGAGATGGAAAGAAGAGAACGGCTGCGAGAGCTTATGGTGAAGCTTGATTCTGAAGGCCAGTTGGAGAAGCTGTTGAAGGCTCATGAGGATGATGAAGCTGCTGCAGGTGATGATGCTTCTGCTGAGGAAAAAATTCAGTATCCTTTCTACACTGAAGGGTCAAATCGCCTTCGCGAGGCTCGCCTAGATATCGCTAGGTATTCAATTGTAAAAGCGGCATTATGCATTCACCATGCTAAGACAAGAAGAGATGGTGATCCCAATCAGGAAGACTTGGTAGATGCAGAGGTCATAGAATGGAGACCTTTGAGGACTAATTTCGATGAGAGGCCTCTTTCAGGATGTTCCTTCTCACAGGAAGGAGATATGCTTGCCACCTGCTCACTGAGTGGAGATTCAAGGATATGGAGCATACCAAATATGACCAGAATCGCAATTCTAAGGGGCGGTCACACAGAGAGAGCTACAGATGTTGCATTTTCTCCCATTGGAGACCTGATCGCAACAGCCTCCGCTGACAGGACAGCAAAATTATGGAACACAGAAGGGCTGATCTTGAACACATACCATGGTCATTTGGATCGTCTTTCTCGCATTGCATTCCATCCAATGGGAAAATACTTGGGGACAACTAGCTTTGACAAGACATGGAGGCTGTGGGATGTTGAGACAGGTGAAGAGTTACTTCTCCAAGAAGGTCATAGTAGAAGTGTTTATGGAATATCTTTTCAAGGTGATGGTGCCTTGGTAGCAACATGTGGACTTGATGCACTTGTTAGAGTATGGGATCTGAGATCTGGGGGAGGTATTCTTGCATTGGAAGGTCATGTTAAGCCAGTTCTTGGGGTCAGTTTCTCCCCTAATGGCTATCATTTGGCTTCCGGTGGTGAAGACAATACTTGTCGTGTCTGGGATTTAAGGAAGAAAAGATCACTTTGTATAATACCAGCTCACTCAAATCTTATATCTCAGGTGAAATTTGAATCACAACAAGGAAGCTTCTTGGTTACTGGTTCATTTGATACAACAGCTAAGGTGTGGTCATCAACAGATTTTAGGCCGATTCAGACACTATCTTGGCATGACGCGAAAGTCACGTCACTGGATATAGCACGAGATGGGCAATATATTGCAACTGTGTCGCGTGATCGCGCCATTAAGCTGTGGTCTGATAGTCAGAGTGATGAGGAAGACATGCAATTTGGTTAAGGACTGGGGTGGATAACAAGCTAAAATTGTGTGCTTAGCAGGTGTTGAATGTACTAGGTTAGGACTGTCGGGGGAAATTTGTAGATTTCAAACATAAAACAAGAACTTATGTTCTCAGAATGAGATAGCATGAACATTCTCCATATGTTGCTCACCTTAGCCTGAAGATTCAAATCCACATGTAATTCTACTTTCAAGTCTAGGTTGCTAGGGATTTGGCACAATGAATCATGTTAGGCAGCAGTTAACCAGGTTCAGAACTACAGCTATTAAATCACCTGCACTTTTCTCCATCATGTATGATTAGCAACCCTTCACACCTAACCTTACAAACCCAAGTCTGAATCCACTGATTTTGATAGATTGTACATTATATGCTGTTTTATAACAAGGAGGAACTACCTACCATCCTCATAAGCTCATTCATAATATTCACAAAAGAAAGCCTTCAAATATTCCAGTCTTTAAACATCGGAAGAATATATAACATTCCTAGCACCCGAATCTGAATAACGAACTCCAAATACAAACACCAGAAAACAAAATAAAACAAGTGGCTTTCTACGCAGCATAGCTAGCACTATAAACTGAACAAGACCTTCCTCCCTCCCTCCGCCTAGGAATACACACAGATAATAAGCCTAAAATGAAACACTTTTAACAAAAATTGTTATTCCATAAATAGTTTGCATAAAGCCATAAACAAAAATGTGACTGTTCCTCTTCATTCTTAGCTACAAACACAAATTTCAATTGCCACAAACATAAATGACATCTGGCTTCTTACAGTAGAGAATTCCTATCTACCTCACATAAAACTTCATTTGTCCAGCTCCATTGCTTGGGCAGCTTTAGCTTTGGCCAATTGCGTCAATTTTGTTTTCAGCTTCTTCTTCCCCACTGGAAACTTGCCCCCTCCCTTCTTTTTGTTGCCACCATCCACCTAATCAAACCAACATTTTATTCACTTAAACAAAGCAAAACTACAATAATCACATTGACCCTTCAATCACAATCAATCCTAACCGTGTACCCACAATTGTAAAACAATAAGCAAAATCATCAAAATGCAGAACAAATTAAGTTAACTAAGACAAGGTTCCCCCTTTGTGCATGCTCTTTCAACACAGCAAGGAAAAACAAACCACCTAAAACAGAACTCGCTCGAATTAAATTCATGCCTAAACAAAATAACACCAAAAGGATACAGAATCCGAAGAGAAAAAAGAATTATCACATCAACTTACTTTCATCTTGTTTTTCTTGGCCTGCAGCTTCTTTTCCTTTAGTTCTTTCTCCTGCTTTTCCCCTATTTATTTCCAAAAAATTAAGAAATAGAAAAACGATCAGAATCTAAACAAAAAGAAAAATTAAAGCCCCAATTGAATTCATCCAAAACTATAATAAAGAACTAAAATCTACTAAAGAAGTTCAAAGATGCTAACTTTGGAGGTCGAATGCATGTTGCCTTCTTCTGGTGGCCAAATTATTCTTCTTCGACATAATTGGATTTGGGGCAGGCTACCGAATTCCTCAATATGTGACCGGTGTCAGAGGTGGCGACTTCTCGGAGGGGTGCGGCCTAAACCCTAGGGCTCGAACTACTGAATACTGATGCTTTCCGGTTTTCCCCTTTCCGTCTTCGTTCTTTTCCCTCTTTTTTAAAGTATCAGTTGCGAGGCGTAATTAAATCCCAATTTATTATTATTATTTTTATATAAAAAATATATATATTCATTGATATTTGTAAATTTTACCCCTCAAATTTTGAGTTGTTCGTTCTTTTTTGTCAAAATAATTATTTTGGAGAAGAAAAATTATTGTACTACTAATAACAACTAATAACACCTAAAAGATCATAACATTTGGTGTCTCATAAGTATTGAAATATCACAAGTAATGGAATCTCTTAACGTAGTTGTATTATTTGTATGTAATACGCTTTTCTTATGTACTACTACGAACATGATTAGTAATGCTGAATGATTACAAGTTAAATTTTAATGAAATTAAAATTGATAGGTAAGTTTATTAAAATCAATTGATTACAACACGATGTAATTGATCACAACAGTATGAGTTCTACATATATAAGACTAGTTTTTTTGTAAGATTGCTAAATTTATTTGAATGCATTAGTACTTCTGTACTTGTTAAAAATCCTCATAAATATCTTCTACATTTGTATATGACTTGTTAAATCACAGATTGCGGAATTAAGAAAATAGTAGCTCTGTAAGAGTTTAAATTCAGTTGTACAGTATTCATCAATAGAGTTGTTCATGCATAAAATAAATGCCCGGAACTCCAACAACTTATCCTTGCAGTGATCTTCTCAATCAGTAGTAGTCGATCACCTTGAAAATGTGTTAAATCTATTTGTTTATAATTAAGTTTTCCAAGTCTAATCACAGGTAGCATACAATAAATGAAATAAGAAAATTGTTTCACATATAGTACATTTTTGGTTACATACTTCTTCATAAAACTCTCTTTTCTTTTATACTTTTACCGTTTTACCCATGTTATGAAGGCGTGATATGGTGCGTTCCTCTTTTTAGCGAATTGTCGGCTAAATTGTTAGTACTAAAAGGATTTCCAACTCCAATCTTTTTTCTATTCTCCCTCCCTTCCTAAACCCAAAGTCCTCGCAGCGGTTCCGACACCGGCCACCGCCCAGCACCACCACCACAACCTATTCCCGGGATTAAGGATCAAAAGTATTAAGCTCGGAGGATTCTAGGCGAAATAAGGGCAATGCCCGGCGCCACAATGGAGGGGGAATTTCCTGTAGAACCCCAATCATTAAAGAAGCTGAGCTTAAAGTCCGTAAAACGTGCCCTAGATGTATTCTCCCCGCTTCACGGCCAGTTCCCTCCTCCCGATGCCGAAAGGTAACCATACTCAAACGCCAGAAACCTCTGTTCTTTTAATGCCTGGATTGTAAAATTTATGTCTCAAATTATTATTTTACGGAGAAGTTCTGACTTTATGTTTTCTTTTGTTTTCGTTTTTTGCTCCTCTTGATTTCAGCAAAAAGGTTCGCGTCAGCCACAAGGTTGGTGATTGTTTCGAATTTAATTGTTACTTTTTTTAGAAGTTGATGGATTGGCTGTGAAAGAAGTAAAGTACTACTGGATTGTTTTATGGGAATCTTAATTGAATGGCTTATAAGATATATGATTCTTTATAGTTAGTTTAATTCTTGGTCGAGTTTTTCTATGGGGTTTTGAACTTTCTGATGAGTTTCTGTTATGTTATGATATTTCAGCTGAATGTTGAATACCAAGGCATTAAAGGCACCAATACTCAGCCTGCACCTGCCCGTAAAGTTAACGCCCAACAGTCTTCTGCTACCTCGAATGTTCTTGCTCTTCCTGGTATTGAATTTTTTTGTTTCTGCATTGATGTTTTTTGATTTTCTGGTGAACTCGGGGAGTTTGGATAATTATACCGGTGCATTATTGGATTCCTTGTTCCCTCTTTTTTTTTTTTTTCAAAGTGATTGATATCAACATGGCTATTTCCAGACTAGTGTATAAGTTTCAGATTTATTAGCTGAAGCTTTGAATATATTATTCTGTATGATCTTTGTTTTTGTTCAATCATCCTGTTAGTCAGAAGAAGCTCATGATGTAATGATCTTGGGCTAAGAATTGAAATCTGTGTTGGTAATAACCTTTGGAAATGATTACTTGATGTCATGAGACTTGCATGCATATGATTGATTGGTCAGCCTTTATACATGTTTCTCTGTGCCTCTCTCTTTTAATGTAGTTGAGCTAGTAATCCAGTTTTGCCCGTAAGATCAATTTAGCTTCGTTTTTGTTGTCAGCACATGTTAAGCATGCCGAAGAAATCTATGCTGTTAGCCAATCCTGCTGTTTTGCTAAACCATGTTAATTGGTTTGTAATGGAATTTTGGTTCCCTTGACATACTTTTTTTTGAATTTTTCTGCCTTTAAAAGGTCCAGAAAGCTCCAGAGACCAACAGCAAGGAGTGGCCCAAAATGAGATTGTTGTTGGTCCTTCTGTACAACCAAATAGCATGTATGTTTTCTCCTGGCCCTGGATAATATTTTTCTAATATTATAATATCTATTTCTCCCATTTTAGTTCTCTTTCCCTAATGTTGGGTTTAACAGGGCTGAAGATGGGTTCTCAGGCAAAAGTAATGCACTTGTTGCTTCTCGTGTTCCATCTGAAAGGTTTGCATTGTTTTTCTCTTGTTAATAATTGCTGTCACCTTTTTAGTGACTGTTTATCCACTGACTGCATTTCTTTTATCCATCAACCTATGATATCCAAAGAAATGACTTATTTCGTGTTGTTATGAGCTTAGTGCTATGAGAGACTAATTTATGTGGTGGTTTTTCTATCCCCAGGATAGTCTGAAAAGAAAAGAATACACATAGTAATGCATTTCTTGCAAAATATCTTGCCCATCACATGAATAAAATTTAAGTTTCATTTTTTCTTTTTTCTCGTTTGGTAGTGGAATAAAGTATCTCAAGGCAATTTTAAGCTGTTGACAAAAGTAAATGTGTACTCTGGATTGTCATCAATAGTATAAATCCTCTTTGGGAAGAGTTTGAGGCTTGTATTTCGTCCTGCTGAAATTTACGCTTATTTGGTTTGCTGTTGCTTGTTCCTATTGGTGAATTTGAAAACTTTTCAGACATCATAGGATTTATCGAAAATGCAGCTTCACATGCATTTGGTTGAGAGAATTGTGAGAAGTGAGGGAGATGGGTTGGGGAGAGGACATTCCATGTTACCTATTATTTTGTGTGGTTGTACATGAACTTAAAAATCCAAGAAGAACCAGAAAATTTTACTAGTTGCCTCTGTTGGTGCTGGTCAGTAAATTCTTCAAAATCCTGAACCTTAATGCAACACTGTGGTTCTTCTTTTGTTATTTGACTCATACAAGTTTATGGAAATTAAGATATGTTCACATTCTTTGCATTTCCATGTGTTTGCAATCCAGAAATTATTCTACTTCCGCTCTTATGGAAAGGATCCCGAGCAAGTGGCCTCGTCCTGTTTGGCGTCCCCCATGGAAGAATTACAGAGTAAGTAGCTGGTTGCACTACTTTTACTGAGTCTTTAGCATCTGGTTTTTTTTTTTTTTTTTTTTTTATTCTTTCTTCATTGGAGAATTCTATGCCTTTGCAGCAAAGGCATTTTCATCTTATGGAAGTACACCCTTCTTCTTTATTGTCATAATTCCTTTTAACTAGATTTTTAAACTTCAAGCAACCTTCAGCTAGCGCACACCAGATGCTTGAAGAAAACTTTGGACTTCATAATCAATTATCAATCACTACCTGAATGCTCAATTCCAATTCTTGAACTTCTGGCTAATATATCACTGAATGCAGTATAATGTCTTCCCTGACATTGATTTTTTTTTCTTGTTAGGTCATCAGTGGTCATTTGGGATGGGTACGATCTGTTGCGGTTGACCCAAGTAATACCTGGTTTTGTACTGGATCAGCAGACCGGACAATCAAGGTTTAGTATATTAAAACTCTATTTGTAATTTTTTAAAAATAAACGTTAAGGTTAAGATTTAAGTTTGTCCTAATTTCTGATACTCGTGATTCATAATTCTGAGCTTTCCCACCTAAATTATGTTTCGTCTAAAGGCATTTTCTTATTGTAGACATTATTTATCATTTCTTTAGTGCGCAACCATTAGGAACAAAATGACCATTTCTGCCAAGTGCCTGTCTGTTTATATGCATTAATATTGAATCAATATTCTCTTCTTAGTCAATATGTTTCGGACCACCTACTTAGACTTCCTTCTGTTCATTTTCCTTGTTTTGTTTCATTAGATTTGGGATTTGGCTAGCGGACAGTTAAAGCTGACATTAACAGGACATATTGAACAAATAAGAGGTTAGTTGTTAATGGTTCATATTTTGGCAGTTGAGCAACTTTAGTTACATGTGACATTTTGCTTGGATAACCACAAGTCAGAGATGGGTTCAAGGGAGAATGGTAGAGAGCAGAATGACAGTGTTTAATGTTTTGTTGCAGGTCTTGCTGTTAGCAGCAAGCATACTTATATGTTTTCTGCCGGGGATGACAAACAAGTAAAATGCTGGGACCTCGAACAAAATAAGGTCAGTATGAATGAATTGAACATTCAGTACTTTTGGCATAAATGGGTAGTCAAATAAACTCTCTTATACTTTTTATGCTTCTGCAGGTCATCCGGTCTTATCATGGTCATCTGAGTGGTGTTTACTGCCTGGCACTTCATCCGACTATTGACGTCCTCCTAACTGGGGGACGTGATTCTGTTTGTCGCGTATGTAATTTGTTATGCAACTTTTCCAAACACACTTTCCTGAATGCTTGCTAGACTTGCGAATGATCATGTTCTCATCCCCTCCTGGGGGCAAATCTTCAAATAATGCTTTATGTTGCTATACTTGGGAGTTTTTGTATGCATTTCGTAGCTGTCAACATATCCAGTCTTTGGTCCTCTTAAGTTTTTCATTTTCTGCGTTTGAGACACTACATTGATGATTATGAAACTTTCTTTTCCACCAGGTTTGGGACATTCGAAGTAAGATGCAAATTCACGCCCTTAGTGGACACGAAAATACTGTCTGCTCAGTTTTTACTCGACCCACGGTAAGGTTTTAGTTGGTTTGAGGTTTAAAAGTTTCTGTAAGTTTTTTTATACGCCACCAGAGATTTTCTAGCCGTACCTGGATAATCTGATGAAACTTATTGCTATCAATCCTTAGAGAAGCTTAGGTTTTTGTATTCCCTTCATTGTGCAAGAAAGTATGTAAAAGTTCTTTTTGTTGATCTCAAATGATAGTATTCTGTAGAATATGGAAAAAATAAAATAAAATCATCAGAAGTATTAGAAGTAAATTATAAATATTGGTATGAATTGTTCATACTGCTTAGAAATGGATATAAGAGTTGCCAGGAATGTTCTTGTTGATTAAGCAATCCTTGTACATCACAGGGAGACCATTAAATTTGCCCTGTGGAGCTTGTTATTGAGGCACCTAATGAATGACAATTTCAGTTATTACTAATGGTGGGAAATAAATAATGCACGCTCATTTTGACTTAGGTTAACCGATTTTTGTAATTGTTGTTTTTGGCATCACAGGACTTTGTTTGCATCTCTAATTCACTGGTGAATCGTTTCAGGATCCGCAGGTTGTAACTGGATCACATGACTCCACAATAAAGTTCTGGGACCTTAGACATGGTAAAGTTTTGTGAATAATTTGTGTATGTAATCTTCATTCTCTTATGTCTGAATTCTAATGCATGTTTTTGCAGGTAAGACCATGGCAACTTTGACACACCACAAGAAATCTGTGCGTGCAATGGCACCTCATCCAAGCGAGTAAGATTTTATCCTTTTTCCTTTGCTGGATTTTGGTGTACGTTTTGTTTACATTAGACTTGTTGCCTTCCTTTCATGTCTTAGATGACTCACCTTTTCATGCTACAGGGAGTGCTTTGCATCGGCGTCTGCTGACAACATTAAAAAGTTCAGTCTTCCCAGAGGAGAATTTATGCACAATATGCTGTGAGTTTTCTTCGTAGCTTGATATTGCATTGCCCATATTTTGTTCTTGTGACATTCATTTCATGTAACGTATGATTCTGATTTATGCCAAGGGAAGTCCTAATGGTTTTTGGTTATGCAGCTCTCAACAGAAAACCATCCTTAATGCTATGGCGGTGAATGATGATGGTGTATTAGCTACAGCAGGTGAGAATTCAGTGCTGCAACTATGTATCATGTTTTAGGATCTGAAAGTGTGGTCATCCAGCTTTTGATTTGTATTCATCTCTCCAGTTATTTGGAGCATTGAGCTGATGCTCATACAGTTAAAGCCAGTGATTCTTGCTGGTTTATCAGAAAATAAAATAAAGCCAGTAATCAAATCCCTTACAGAAGTATTAGAGAATAGTATGCTTTCAAATTTAAACGGCAGTACTGTTGGAATGCTGGTCATGCTGATCATTCTTATTTTTTGTGGTGAAGGTGATAACGGAAGTTTGTGGTTCTGGGACTGGAAGAGCGGTCATAATTTCCAGCAAGCTCAGACCATAGTTCAACCTGGTAACTGGCATTGTAGATTTTCTCTTCCTTTTTTTTTTTTTTTTTGTTTGGTTCTAATTGATAAAATTGAATCTGCTTTCTGTTTAATTAGGATCGCTGGAGAGTGAGGCTGGCATATACGCCCTCACCTATGATGTCACGGGGTCGAGGCTCATCAGTTGTGAAGCTGACAAGACCATCAAGATGTGGAGAGAGGATGAAACTGCTACCCCTGAAACACATCCCCTTAATTTCAAGCCACCTAAAGATTTGCGGCGTTTTTAAGTGCACATTGGCCTGTTTAAGTTGCACTATAATTTTTAGAATCCGAACTCATGGTTTGGCATCAGATTTTCATCCGCACTGAGGTAGCCGAAGTATTTGGCGCAGCATAACTGCTGAAGCCCAAGTGTTTTGATCACTTACTGTTGAATCATTTATTTAGGATGTAATCTGTATTGTATTTTAGCATTTTCTTTGCTACTTTAAATGGAAGAATATTTAAGGCAGTAATTTATTAATTCAAAGAATTTCCATTTTTTTAATAGAAATACAGCTATGCAAAAACACCAGAACTTATATTAATGCAACAAATATCAACTTGATCCGTTCAATTTGAGCGCAACAAAAATTGGACAAGAAAATTAAAACTTGCTCTTGAACACGATGTGATACATCTTCAATGTGATGTGAAATTTGTATCGATTTTAGTAAACTGATGATATTAACAGTAGGAGCGATAATTCTCATAATGATGTAGTATAAAAGTTTTGAGGGTTTGAAAGGGTGTGTACAGCAACACTATTTCTGTAAATGACAGTAAAATAGAAGAAGAAACACCATAATAACAGATGAAAATGAAAACCAAAATCTTACTAAATGTTTGATTTTAGAACTTTGGCTTGAACGATTCAGGAAGACCCAATCAATTATACCATACAACTGTACTGTAACAATTCTTTCTTATACCACACGGCTGACACAAGGTCTAAAAGAGGACAAAAGTGAAAGAATCAGGAATCATCTACTTGAGTCTTCGGGTTAGCCAGTCGAAAAGATTCCTTCGTTCTGCCATAATACGTGACTTTACTTTCAGGAAATGTAACAAAATTCCACCCGAAAGCCGAACCACCAACAACATGTGTCCCTTCAGGTAGACCAAACTCAGGTTGCTGCTTCTGTGAGATGTTCCCAGCAAAAAATGATTGAGGCTTCTCTGGAGGTTTCGTATGTGACTGATTCTTCTGTCCATCTTGCATCTCAACTGATGAAGTTTCTCCTATCACTTTGTATAGATCCATTACTATCCTCATCTCTGTAATCATGATACCAACTTGGGTTAGGCTAGCCCAGCAGCAAAAACAATCATACAAAAATATTCTCTTATTTAGAACGGCGAAGTAGGTTCCCATGGTTCAGGTTTGGCACCATTCTCACGGATATTAATATGTGCAAGTTGATGGCATGCAAAAGGCCACATGTCTATTCAAACCATGAAGCTGCAAAACATTCAACATTAAACTTCGTCTTTTATACAGAGCAAAATACCAAAGGCAATGGCAAAAAGGTAAATGTTTGCTTTAATTCACATTTCCTTGGGAAATCCTTCACTGAAAATAGAGTATAGGAAAATGTAAATCTACCAAAAATAAAAGTTGAAATTTACTAAAGAAAGCGTAATAAATAAAGGACACTGATACAGCAGAAAATGGATATCTACTTAAGAAAGTATCTTCAACGATAAAATTGTGCAAATTTTGAAATGAGTTCGGGCAATGATAGTCAGGTCAAATTTAGAAACACAGAGACCATCTTTGGTCAATAATATAGAAACATCAGGTTAATGGAAACTTAAGAACCTAAGTCATATGAAAGCTCAGTCCTTATGCATAAATGGACCTCCCAAAGTGACGGGTAACAGAGATCAAACATCTCTCTAAAGAGCAAGCAACTGGCGTTGGAAGATACGAAGTGTTCAAATAAAATGAAGGAAAATAAAACAACAGCTGTTATATAACATGGCAAACAACCAAGTACAAGAAATTCCCCAAGAAGATGGTCCAATTCAATCGAGAGAAGCTTGTGTAACCAGCTAGCAGAAAACTGTTGTTTCTTGTGCTAGCATCAAATCTTAAAAAAATGAAGCACTAAATGAACTACAAAGCAGGACCAAATTTAAACTCTAGAGCTTACTTTCACGAATTTCTTCAGCTGCCTTGCAGTTCCGGAAGTCAGGAGTTTTGAGAACCTTCAAAATCATAAAGAACTTCTTTTAATAATTCAAAGAAAGAACACTTCCAGAAGAAGTCATCATAAAGAAAACAGGGAGAAGATCAAAAGTAATGCAGATCCTTTCAAGTTTAGACAATAACATTTATGTGTAGAAATAGCGCTGAGAGCATTAATGTTAAGTAGTAACTGGCAATCCAAAGGTTTCTTACTTCCAAGAAATCTCAAGTCATTATGTACCAATTTCATGACTTTCAAATTGCCAAAACTACCCACCTCCTAAGCTCAGGAAATAATCTAACATGAGCTTCTTTTGGGGCCAAATCTTAAAAAAAGATCTTTATGACAAGAACCTACAAGACTTCAGAAGTCTTATCACACCCTTAGGAGCCACAATATCAATCAAATAAAAACAGCTCGTCATACATTAAGCATGAAGAGTGTACATCATAAGTAGAATTAACAAATTAGTAAGACAGATTCAAATAAGAACCAGACACCATTGTAAAATTTACATAAACTACGATTCAAGTTGATCTAAATATACAGCGATCCCAACTATTCGGATGCATAATTCCTTAATGAAATGTTCTGTTTAGGACATAGAATCTGCATTATTTCCAGAATCTTGAAAACCACCTCCCCTGTCGAAACAAATTCAGATTGCACAAATCCAGTCAACTACCATTCCTCACTATACTATTATGTTTCAGGAAGGGATTCATGAAGGATATTCAGTGCTCTGGAGATAACCTAAAGAAATTACTCAAATTAACAACCAACGGGCAAACACACCAGATTATGAAGGGATTTAAAGAAACTGCCAGAACACGCTAAACAAAAACTCATCATACACATTCTAATAAAACTTCGCCAAAAAACATTGTCGTTACTGCAAATAAAAATCACATTTTTATCACCAAGAACTACGTCAAGGACAAAAAAGCCGGTTCTAGTAAGGTTCAATAATCAATATCATCTAAATAACGAAACAAAGCCAAACTCAAACACAATAAAGGACAACCCAATCTACAGATTCAGCAAAAGAAACGAAATTCGTTCTTTCCAACAAATGTTTTGGGTAAAACCCAAGATTGCAATCGCCAAAAATGGCCACAAACCAAACAAACCCAAAAGAAAATTCAACACAATAAGTTCTTCAGCACTTTCGAAATTCGCATCAAACTCATGAATTTATTCGAGGATGGGGTTTCTACCTCGATGAAATGGGGACGAAGGTCTCTAACAATGGCGCGCATTTTGTAGTAAGGGGAGTACTCCCACTGGACATTGTTGTCAAAAGGCCTCTTCCTGCTACTGCTAACATTATTAAGCGTAGGATCAGCAAAACTCGGGGGCTGATTTACTGAAGTAGTTTGTGCAGTTTCCATGGCTGATAAATCTTGTCTGCACACAGAGAAAAAAAAAAGTGGGACTTCTCCTGGGAGGGACTAGCTTGACTTGAAATAATAAACTGGGACAGAAAGCAAAAGGAAATCCTAAATATGGAATTCTCATTTATACCCCAAAACTTTAGTCAATAAAATTTAATCCCTGTATTTTTTTTGGCCATTTTTTTTTTCTCAATTTCAGGAACTTCCCATCTAGAGGAAGCAAGTTTTTTGGTTTTGTCTGAGGCTTTGCAAATGCTACATGAACATAACCAAAATGCTTGCTGATCTTTCAATTACAATGCTCAACCATTGATGCAAGTTAAGATCATTAGATGACCTCATTGTTTCAAGTTTCAACACTACAGATGAAAAATGATACACTAACTTTCCTTCCTTTTTGAAGTGCAGAGAGTGTACAGAGGTGTTGTAATACAATACTGAGTTTTATTGTGTTTGGTCAGAAAGTGAATACGCAGATTATACTTTGCTTAAGCCATTGAATAACAAATTCAAGCATCTAGGAAATCAGTTCATATCAGTTCCGCCATAAAAGATCCGTATCATCACAAACCTTTACGTAGGCAGATTCTCATCTACCGATGAAGGAATACAATCACATCCTTAACAAATATCACAACCCCAAGAAATACAATGCGGTGTCAAAGTGCTATGGGAAGGAACCCCGAGAGAAAAAGAAAAACACAGTTTGAAAGGGGAACAGCCGCCTGAATCAGAAAACAGCACTGAGATACAATATTGCAGTTGGGTATTTCCTGCTCCAGGTACAACAGTATCTCTCAGACCAATTCCATAGAGAACTTTACAGACTATGACTCTACATGAACAAAAGCAACTATGGATCGACAATCTCCACATTAAGAGATCTAAGTATTCAATATGTGATCAAAACCTGAACTTGAATTATAATACATTGCAAAGTTTACTGAGTTGACTACCAAACAATCATCTACAATCATCTACAACGCTTGAACTTGTCATAGAATAAGATACAACACCTCTTAAATGGTCTTAAACAAAACTTTTACCCTAACATGGAGAAATATTACTGAAGAAGAAGATCCGTTTTTCTTTTTCTTTTAAACACAGGATGGATTGTGATCCCATTATCTGAGTCAAGGTCATCAATCCTTTTCATACAGTCTTTCATTCTCTTCAAGACAACTGGAATGGTGGTGGTATTACTTGTAATCTTCTGTTTGAGGAGTTTAATCTTCTCATTTTCCTGTTCGTTTCCTGCTGAGGCTTCATTACCAGTCCCAATAGGTCTCACCACATCTACAAAACAAAGAAAGAGTTGAGATTGAGATACATAATTACAAAGTTATACAATAAAGTCAAATGAATGACAAACAGCAAATTTAAAAAAATATGGGAGGATAAGAAGATACAAAAACAAAAGGGTGACCAAGTTAGCATTACATCATTAGCATTTTAGGATCAAATTCAAGCATAAGAACTCGCCACCAAGCAGGGTGACATTTTCTTTAGTAATGAGAAAAGAGCTTAAGCAAAGTGACAATATATCATATATGTCAATGCTTGTATGTGTTTGCTACTATGAAACAGTAGGTAAAGTCCTTCCAAATATTGGTTGGCAGTTTGCATGATCAGTTGACTCAATCTGGCATCAGTAAAGCTCTATACTCTAATGCAGAACCAACATTCAGCTCATTTTATCTTTTGTGCAACCGTCTAACACTATTCTGAGCCTCCCATTCTGTCCCAAATCAACAACTTGGAAAATAAATAAAAAGTTTAAGGGAAAAACCCCGGATTCAGAAAGATTTGCTTTGCGCAGCCAGTTACATTAGACGTCCGAGCCATAGACCGTTATCAAAATGGGTATTTTTCACAACAATTGATAACTTCATGTCAGCCATATGAAATACATTCTTCAAGCAGAGAGAGCAACGAAAATTGGGGCAAGAGTGAATTTTTATATTCACTTTGCAATCCAAAAAAAATCAAGAAGTTTCAAGAAACATACTGCACAGTCAATGGACAAGATAAATCCATTCTCAAATTAGTTCATATGCTTACACCTGATTGTGATAACATCATTTGATGTCTGTATATAGGTTTTGGAACCCGAAACATTGTGTCTTTTTCTAAGGCTGATTAACCTTTAGAAATTTCTAAGTCTGCTTAAGAATTTCACGCCCATGTCAGGATTATTCTTCAGAATTCAACAACACATGGCGAATGGGTTGATTAAAGAATTTTTACAAACAACTGTCTGGCATTGCTTACCTTATGAGTGTAACATTTAATTTCAAGTCAATGGTACACAGAGATAATGTTTTAAACTCCAGATGCAAAACGGTAACAACCCAAGCACAAACATCTCATAATAAGTTAACCGATCAGAGGCATAGAAAGCAAAAGGGGGAAAAACTGATTACCACGCATAGACAAGTTAGCACCAAGGCGAAACCCAGAAAAAAAAAAAAAAAAAAAAAAAAGAGACTAAACTTCAAATTCACTGAATCTGGAAAAGAGAGCAATTCTAGGAAAAGATAACAGTAATTCCAGAAAGTTAAAAGAGGGAGCGAGAATTCACCTTGGTTAGGGTCGTCAGAGGTTCCGGGCTCGGATTCTGACCCGGAATCGAAATGGGTCGGAATGAGTGGCCGGCGGGCAACAAGAACGGAAGAAAGAGTGGACTTGAGCTGATCTGGGAAGGTGGCTCTGTAGTTGAGTAATTTCTGGGCCATTTCGTTTACCTGGGCTTCCAGCTTCTCAACTTCGTCTTCTTCTCCATCTCCACCTTCCTCCTCCTCCTCATCTTCCGATTCCACTTCGTCCTGAACTAGGGCTTCTTGGCTTTGCTCCCGGGTCGCCATTTTTTTTTTTTTGAAAATCTGTGGTTCCAAAGCGAGGTTTCTGAACTTTCTGGGCGCGGGAGGGGGAAAATTTTGGAGAAGAGATAATGGCGGAAGTGTGAAAATTTTCAAAAGTTTCGATTTTTGGCAACTTCTCTCAATTTCTCTATTCTGATGTCTCACAATTTATTGGGTTTTGACTTTGGTTTTAAACTCTCTGTTTGTGTGTGTTTTCCCTTTTTTTTTTTTTTTTTTGGTTTGAACTTTGAAACCTTTTTTGTGTTGATTTTACTCAGTAAAACCTCTCTAAATTAATAGTATTGAGTTTTCCAATAATTATTAATTTATCGAATTATTAATTTATCGATAAATTAATAATTATTAATTTAAAGAGTTTTTCAATCTTAATAGGGTATAATATTTGTCAAGAAGAAAAGAAAAGTCGATTATAAATATAGATTTCAATGTTAACAGATTATATTACAAATTCTCTCTTTTCAGAGTTTCTCTCTCTAGGCGAACGACATCCCTGTATGACGTAAGCTTACAATGGCAAGGGGAAGCAAAAGGGGAAGAAGGTGACTAAAGATCCAATAATTTCAGAAACACCAACAAGAATTAGCACTTTAGAAGCGAGATTTAGATCTGGGAACATGATTAATATTGGCAAAGCTCCATCAGCAGGGAAAGAAACACATGAAGCAAACCCTAAGGAAATTTCAATGGGGTCAAAGGGAATTAGATCTGAATAGCCGATTACAGTGAATGAGTCCAACAAGAAGCTTAGTGATATCTTGGGCATCCCAACAGCAAGAAGAATCGACTGGTCGGCGGAGAAGAACCAGGATGTAAATCAGCCGGATTTAGGATGGGCGAATTTTGACCCGAAGAAATTGAAGAAAGTTGGGGTTAAACTGAGTTACTTCAAACCGATTGAGCATGCTGGGAAGAAGATTTGCCAGATGCAATATACTGTTGTGCATGCGAAGGAACAATACTGGGAGCAATCTGTAATTAGCCTCGTTCTAGGAACTAATCCACCAGTTCAGGTAATGGAGCTTTATTATCATAGTTTATGGAGGAACAATGTTGATAAAGTGCTATTGCTTCCATCTCATTTATTTTTGGTTAGATTTAAGTCCATGGCTGCTAGAGAAGAAGCTCTAAATATTAATATCTATCATATGGGGGTGAATCTTGTAATAGTGAAACCATGGAGTCTAGAAAAAGGTATAAACTATAGGGAAATCACTCATGTGCCAATTGGGTGCAATTTCATAGATTAGACTTGAAGTATTGAAATATTGAATCACTTGGTAGATTAGCAAGCAATATGGGTCAGCCTATTATGGCTGATAAGGAAACAACAGAAAAAAAAAATACAAAGTCCAATTTCCTCGAGTGCTGATAGATGTTAAAATTCAAGATTATCCCCCTCTAGAATCGTTTTTTTGAAGATGAGCAGGGTGTAAATCAGTCACATGTAGTATATTATGAATGGGGTCCAACAATGTGCTCCCATTGTAAAGGGTATGGCCATAGAAAAGAGATTGTAGGAAGTAGTTAGCTGAACTAAAAGCACAAGACTCCAAGGTAGAACCCAGTTCTAATGCTGTCATGGGAAAAGAGTGGAAAAGAATATAAAAAGGCAAGATTGTAGTCATAGAGAGTAATGATGTTGAAATACAGGAAGTGAAGGATGGGAAGTAAGATGTAGAGGGAGAACTAGCATTAATCAACAAGCACAACAATAGGGTACAACACTCTCGGTTTCATGTTTTGACCTTTACTGATGATGCTGAATCAAGCAACAGAGAGGAGGAGAAGGAAGATGAGATTCAGAAGGATATTCCAGCTGCCTCCAATCTTGCAAATCCATGACAAGTCTTCTCACTTGGAATATCAGAGGTTTAAATAGCTCTTAAAGCAAAAGGAGTTAAAAAGGTTAGTAGAATTTTATGATATTGTAGTAGCTATGGTAGTAGAAACAAAATTATCACAAAATAAAGGGGATGAGTACTTGAAGAAGGCATGGCCACATCATTGCCATTTTGTTAATTTTAGCAAGCATCCTAGAGGGAGGATTTGTTTGATTTGGAATTTGGTTTGATTACACTGACTGTGTTGAGTTGTACTGATCAGTTGAGACATTGTTTTGTCAAGACGAAGAGTAACCAAGAGTTTTGTTTGGCGGCTGTTTATGCAAGTAATGATGCCAATGACAGAGCTCAATTATAGGAGGATTTAATTGAGATATCAGAAAGGATAAATGCAGCATGGATAGTCACTGGGGATTTCAACAATGTTCTTGCAGTGGATGAAAGACTAGGTGGTAATCCGGTTGCTTGATCAGAAATCCAAGGTTTCAAGTGTTGTATAGAGGAATGTGAAATTCAAGATATGACAAAACAAGGTCACTTCTTTACTTGGTCCAATAAGCAAATTGGAAATGGAAGAATTGTGTCACGTTTAGACTGGGCTTTAGTCAACGCAGAATGGATGATGAGGTTTGATCAGTCCATTATGACTGTATTGTCAGAGGGTGTATCAAATCACACTCCTCTGATTATACGAACAGATGTAAAGATGCAGCATCATCCAAAGCCTTTAAAATTCTTTAACCTGTGGAGTATGGACCCTAAATTCCTTCCACTAGTTAAGGTGAGCTAGGATCAGAAGATATATGGGACAAAAATGTACAAGCTGGCTAAGAAACTCAAAAGGTTGAAAGGAGTTTTGAAAAGCTTCAACAAAAAAAGGTATTCAGGAATAGAATAGAGTGCAAGAGGCGTATGAGAAGCTCATGGAGGCTCAAAACCTGCTACATGATCATCCTGATGATTTGCAAGCCCAGATTGTAGAAAAAGAAAAGAACCAGGATTATTTTCTATTATCTAAAGCACTTGACAATTTTCTACTTCAAAAGACTAAGGAGGATTGGCTCAGTTCAGGGGATGAAAATACATCTTTTTTCCATGCCAAATTGAAGCAAAGAACGATGAAAAACAGAATATAGTCATATACAGAGTATGATGGCACCTTGCAAACTGAATGGAAAGCAGTTGAGAATCACTTTTTGAACTTCTTTAAAGTACAGTTAGGATAGAAAGCTAGCAGATCACCAGCTGATATGCAGGTTTTCTTGCAGGGACCAAGACTGACCATTCAACAGCAACTTGATATGATCAAACCAGTCTCAGCTGAGAAAATCAAACGAGCTCTCTGGGGGTCAATAGCAATAAAAGCCTAGATCCTGATAGTTATGGTAGTGGATTTTTTAAAGCATCATGGAGTCTTGTTGGAGAAGAGGTAATTACAGCAGTACAGGAAGTTTTTAGTACTGAGAAGCTATTGAAGCAAATGAATTCCACCTGTTTGGCCCTGAACCCAAAAACAGATACTCCTCAGAATGCAGGAGAGTACAGGCCCATTGCGTATTGCAATGTGGTGTACAAGTGCATTTCTAAGGTTCTTTGTGAAAGGATGAGGGACATAGTGGCTGAACTAGTTAATGAGAACCAAGGAGCTTTTGTAAGTCACAGGCGGATCCTTCATAATGTGCTTATTGTTCAATAGCTGATAAGACTCTATAGAAGAAAGAAGATCACAGAAAGGTGCCTGATGAAAATTGACATCCGAAAAGCAAATGATATAGTGGAATAGAATTTTATTGAGGAGATGTTGGTGGGTTATGGATTTCCACAGAAGTTTACTATGTGGATTATGGAATGCATTTCCACAGCATCTTATACAGTTGCTTTGAATGGGAACGAATGTGGGTTATTTTGAAGGCAAGAGGGATTTATGACAAGGAGATCCTGTCTCCCCATTACTATTTGTTTTAGTAATGGAATATTTAACCAGGAAACTTAAATTGGTTGCATCTTCTTCCAGTTTCAAATTTCACCCTTTGTGTAAAAATTTGAAACTAACCAATGTATGTTTTGCCGATGACCTTATGTTGTTTTGTAAAGCAGATGAACCAACTGTGCAAGGCGTAAAAGCAGGTTTAGAAGATTTCTCAAATACCATTGGATTGCATCCAAACTTGTAGAAATCCAGCATATATTTTGGTGGGGTCAATTCTGCTAAAAGGTCAAGGCTATGTGACATCACAGGATTCCAAGAGGGAGTTTCCAATGCACTACCTGGGTGTTCCTTTACCTCCCCAAAAGTGGTCTCAAGTTGAGTATGATAGTTTGATCCAGAAAATGACGGCCCGAATCAAATGCTGGAGCACTCGAAACCTTTCTTACGCAGGTAGAGTGCAACTTATAAATTCAGTTCTCATGACCATGAACATTTATTGAGCTAGTACTTTCATTCTGTCCCAGAGTGTTATAAACCAGGTTAATAGAGTTTGTAGAAGCTTTCTTTGAGGGGTAAAACAATCTGGGAGATCATTAGCTTTGGTTGCATGGGAAACTGTTTGTAAAACAAAAAGAGAAGGGGGTTTGGGGGTAAAAGATATCAAAATATGGAACCAAGCAACAATATTAAAAACAAGTATGGAATATTGTTAGGAAAGAAGATTCGCTTTGGGTCAAGTGGGTGCATGAAATTTATTTAAAATAGCAATCTATTTGGGAAGTTAACAGTAAGTTAGATGCCAGTTGGCATTGGAAACTAATTATTAAGGTTAGAGACATTGGCAATGCTGGTTTTAATGAGCAGAAGTGGTTAGGATCAGCCTGTGGAAAGTACAGTATAGCTACTGGTTATAAATGGCTCAGGGGTGAAACTGAAAGCCCGAGAGACAGGTGTTATTTGATCATGTTTTAACCTCCCTAAGCATGCTTTTATTGCGTGGATTGTTTGGCAAGGGAAGCTATTGACTAAGGATAGACTGGCTTCAATGTTCATTTTAGAGGTAGATCCTCTTTATGCGTTGTGCCAGTCACATCCTGAAAATCATCAGCATTTATTCTTTGAATGTCCTGCAACTATTGATGTTTTGAGCAGAATCTTGTCTTGGCTAGGTATTAGAAGAGTCTCTCTGGATTGGAATCTCTGGAAAAAAGTTGTCTGGAAGATTTGGAAAAGAACTAAGTTTAAATACAAGTTATGGTGTGCTGCTTTTGTTGCTGTTTTATACTATATATGCCAAGAAAGGAATCAGAGGGTGTTTACAGGAGAAGACGGAAGTGCAGACCTGATTGTGGAGGCAATACAGAAGGAGCTTTATTTGAGGTTAAAAGGAAAGTTTAGTTTGAAGTTTACTCAGGCAGAAAATGAACTATTTCAACAGTTTTTTCCAACACAAAATTACCTTGTATAGTTGAGTAGAACAGGTTATTTTGGTTGTAAATATGCATTTTCAAGTTATATATAAAGTTTTTATAGTTTTCCAAAAAAAAAAAAAACTTTCTTAATGCAGTACTAGGGTTCTCTTTGTGTGGCTGCAAATTTTAAATCTCCAGAAAAGAAACAGTAAATGCTATAGCAACTCGTCATAATTTTTTTGTTGCAGTATGACAAAGCGACACAGGAACTTTTGAATGCAATGAGGTAGATCAAAGATGATATCTCCGTAGATATGAATTTTGAAAAAAAACAAAGATCAATACATTCATTCTTTATTAGAAATTTTATTAGTTTTTGTTTAGGTAATTATTAATTTATGAAAATATGGAGACCTAGATTTACATAGGCGAATCTTAAAAATTTATTATCTTATAAATTAATCGAGTTTATTCATTTTTTGTATTGGTCCCGAGTTGGGACCGGCAAAAATTATTATTTAATAGAGGTTATAAATTTATAGAAAATTAATTTAGAGAGGTTTTACTGTACTTGTTTAAGCCTTCAAGGCTATACTACATTAATGTTTGGTTATGAACGCCTTTTCATTAATTTTTTATCGGGAAAAAAATAACGTTATCGAACTACTGCCAATTTGTTTCACTTTTCCGACGACAAATGAATAAACTTAAATATTTCTATTTTCTACTAGCACAAGTGGAGTTGTCCAAAGCTAGCTATTGTTTTGCGTTTAAGAATAAGAAATAACGAAGCTCGTGTGTTAAGAATGCACACAAAATATAGATGCCGCATTTTAAAGGGAATAATCCAATGGTTCTGCAAATATTTTGAAGGTTTTATAATTAATTTGTGACGGCAAGTCACAAACTACTGCGGGTCTGGGTGGTGTAGTTGGTTATCACGCTAGTCTCACACACTAGAGGTCCCCGGTTCGAACCCGGGCTCAGACACATCTTACCTGTTTTGATTTTTTGGGATCCTCTTTATTCAATTTTCCCGCCAAGTTTTGATTTGAATTATCTTAGGAACAACAAATTTGGATCTTTATTCAATTTTCCCGCCAACTTTTGATTTGATTTATCTTAGGAACAACAAATTTTGCTCCAAAAATCTAACTCCAGGAGAGCTGCGCAACAGTAAGATCCCCAGTTATAAACTTCATCTTTTCCTTTACATGATGCAAAGGAATGATAGGAAACACTCCTTTGCACCATTATGTAGCAATAAATGATACTTCCTCTGGTCCTTAATATAAAGCGTTTTGATTTTATCCTAAGTTTAATTTAGTATGTATTTTTAATTGACCCAAAAACCTTAAAAATATTTCATAGCAATCAAGAAAGTGCAATGAATGTAAAAATATATTTTTAAGGTTTTTTTATCAATTAAAAATGCCTCTTAGGTAAAACCTAAAATAAAATCATAATACCTTATATTTAAGGATCAGAGGGAGTAGTAAATGAATTTCAATACCTAGTTTGATAAAAGCTAAATCTAAAGTCAGACGCTTTGAAGATAAAGAGATGTGCATTTTGGGCTGTTAAACTAAACATGAGTGCCAGCAAGAACATTCCTTCCACAAATCTGGGAGGAAGTAGAAAGTACTGGACTTTTGAGGCTTTACATCTGATTCTACAAACTGCAAACTAGTGTCTGAACTTCCAACTTAGTCTTATATTTACATCTATATCTCAGTTTTCGTACTGTGAAGCTTTCTGTCAACAGGCTAATTCGATCCTTTACCAAGGATAATCTTCGGGGATTCATATTGCATGTAACAGATGCCTTAGTATCTTTATTACTCCCTCCGTCCCAAAATTATTGTCCAGTTTGAGATTTCACTTTTAGTGCAATTTGAATTAAAAAGGAATATCCAAACTGGACAATAATTATGGGACGGAGGGAGTACTTATTAGATGTATAAGGATAACTTTGCAACCAATACTAATTACCAACATATTCCGTTTTGTCTCATCCATATTTAGCAGCTTTAGAGGTTGAGAGATGAACTCAATGAGGCAGCGAGGGCGGTCCTTTTTACCAAGAACGATAACTAAATCATCATCATCAAGCGGACCTCGAAGGTCTTCCTTGTGATACATGTGAACCGTGAGTCAAGTGGCATTGCATCAAGGATCAACTATCAAATGTTGGTTATTTACCTTTCGAACAGACATACTGTAATGAACTAAATCATTAACTCATTCAAAACCAGACGTGCATATAACCCCAAATTTAGCGCGAAATTTCTAATTTGATGTGAGCCGTGCAACCATAACGGAAGATTCCAGGTTATAAACTATGATGAATAGGAAACGCTCAACACACTGTCATAGCCTAATTGATACACTTTTTTTTTTTTTCAGAATTTCTTTTCCCATCCTAACTGATATGCATACGATACTTCAGAGTAGGATTTGAAGAAAATTAAGACTTGTTCTTGAACACGATAGGTCAGTTTTCAGTCACGATACTGCTTCTGTGAGATGTTCCCAGCAAAGAATAATTGAGGCTTCTCTGGAGGTTTCATATGTGCCTGATTCTTCTGTCCATCTTGCATCTCCACTGATGAAGTTTCTCCTATCACTTTGTGTAGATTCATTACTATCCTCATCTCTGTAACCATGACACCAAATTGGGTTAGGCTAGCCCAGCAGCAAAAACAATCGTATACCAAATCATTCTCTTATTACTCATGGTTCTGGTTTGACACCGTTCTCAAAGATATTAATACGTGCAAGTTGTTTGCATGCAAAAGGCCACATGCCTATTCGAGCCATATAGCCACTCAAAATTCGACATTAAACTTTGTCCTTCGTACAGTGCACAAACCAAAGGCAACGGCAAAAAAGAAAAAGAAAAAAAAACCACTTGGTTCAATTCACATTTCCTCAGGAAATCCTTGCATTGAAATAGAGTATAGGAAAATGGAAATCTACCAAAAATAAAAATTGAAATTTACTAAAGAAAGCGTATCTACTAAAAGGCGCTGATACATCAGAAAATGGATATCTACTAAAGAAAGTATCTTCAAGGATAAAATTGTGCAAATTTTAGAAATGAGTGAGCAATGATAGTCAGGTCAAATTTTAGAAACACAGAGACCATCTCTGGTCAATAATATAAAAACATCAGGTTAATGGAATCTTAAGAACCTAAGTCATATGAAATCTCAGTCCTTATGCACAAATGGACCTCTCAAAGTGATGGGTAACAGAAATCAAACATCTCTCTAAAGAGCAAGTGACTGGCGTGGGAAGGTAAGAAGTGTTAAAATAAAATGAAGGAAATCGAAAGAACATCTGTTATATAACATGCCAAACAACCAAGTACAAGAAATTCCCCAAGAAGATGATCCGATTGAATCGACAGAAGCTTGTGTAAACTAGCTCGCAGACACTCTAGGATAGTTAAAAAGGTAAACAATCAACATGGTAATAATCCTTCGAGAACAGCACAACTTTCAAAGGAAGAGATGAGAAAATTATTGTTTCATTTGCAATCAAATTTAAAAACAATGAAGTACTAAATGAACTACAAAGCAAGACCAAATTCAAACTCTAAAGCTTACTTTCACGAATTTCTTCAGCTGCCTTGCATTTCTGGAAGTCTGGAGTTTTGAGAACCTTCAAAATCATAAAGAACTTCTTTTAATAATTCAAAGAAAGAACGTTTCCAGAAGAAGTCATCGTAAAGAAAACAGGGAGAAATGCAGACCCTTTAAAATTTAGACAATAACATTAAAGTCTAGAAATAACGCTGAGAGCATGAATGTAAAGCACTCACTGGCAATCCAAAGGTTTCTTACTTCCAAGAAATCACAAGTCGTTATGTACAATTTCATGACATTCAAACTGCCAACACTACCCACCTCCTAAGCCCAGAAACAATCTAACATGAGATTTCTTTGGGGCTAAATCTTAAAAAAGATCTGTATGAAAAAAACCTCCTTGAGTTCATCCTAAGTATTTGAGTGCGGTACAAGACTTCAGAAGTCTTATCGCACTCTTAGAAGCCACAAAATCAATCAAATAAAAACTTGACATACATCAAGCATGAGCAGTTTACTACATCACAAGCAGAAGTAACAAATTAGTAAAGACCAATTCAACTAAAAACCAGACACCATTGTAATATTCACATAAACTACGATTCAAGTTAACCCGTAACACCAGCAATTTCCTGTCATACAACTTTCAACTACACAGCAAGCCTTGTATACACCCTATCTATATTCTCAGGGTTCCAGTATTTAACAAATCAAAGTAGAATGAGGACATAGTGCCAATAGAGCAAAAAAGTACTTCTCTTGAAAACAAATCGCAATTAAGCAAGTTTGATCTCAGGCAAATTGAAACCTTTCATGGATTAAGACTTTTGTAAAGCTATCTGTCAAAGAGCTAATGAGAAACTCTTCACTAAGCAAAAAAGTTTGATCTCGGGCGAATTGAAAAGAACATCAGTTGCATCTGAGTTGGCTTCTTAATTAGAATTACCACTTTCCTTTGAACCGAAAAAGATGTGATATGATTTAAATGAAAATCCACCTTTCAAACAATGATAATAGAGCTGTATTAACAGGAAAAAAAAACTCAAAATTGAACAAGAACTGTACCACAAAGACAGAGATAAAGAAAAATTAAGCCATCTGGAAACTGTAGAACGAAAGGGTTCAGTCTCTTACAATGCATTTTTTGGATAAAACTTTCAAACTCCAAGGGATGCTGCAGCATATCAGGACCAAATCTACCACATGTAAAGGAGAAAAAATGTCTCCTCTCAAGATCTGAGCTGGGTCTCGCTTTCTCAAATAAGTAGTTGTAGGCGTTACTACCATGGTGTGCAAGTTCAATTTCATATATAAATGGTACATCGGCATCCCAAGCATCATTCATAACCTAGAATTCAATAAATCAGAATATAAATCCCCTGGAACAATAATGAAATCCCCCTAAACTTGATAACTAGTTGTTTCATAAAAATCTATCCTCTGTGGAGATTAAAAAAATAAAGATGCGAAAATAAAATCAGGAACTATCGTAATGATCCTTACTTGCCAGGGCAATCCCTCAGGATCAGCAAGGGCATCATTGAACTCAACGTTCTGATCCAATTTACTCATTCCTGTACATGACAAAATTAACGCAGCATCATTCTTCTTCAACATCTTTATGACTTCAACGTAGCCATCCCGGTTGTGCGAGTTGTAGAATCCTGCTGTTAGCTCGGGAGCGTGGCTTTGGGTCTTGTACCACCACGGGATACTTGACAACTGCCCACAAAAAAAAGGATCAATGTCAACTGAAAAAGAAAATAGTTCATGAAAATAAAACCTTGAAAGCATTAGTGAGCTAAAAGAAAAAAGCTTCCATATCTAGTTTCAACTCACAAATCACACTATCTAGTTTCAAAATTATCCTAGTCAAGCTTCCATATGCATCAGACGAAGAATGTAGAAGTATGATCTCACTAGGTGCAGGCAAAACAGCAAATTCTAATTATTTATTTTCTTTCCCTATTTCGTCTGAATATTTCATCACTCTGTATAGATTAATAAAACTAGAAACAAAAGAAGCAACACCACTCTGTATAGATTAAGGCATTATATGTCAGTTTATTTAAGGATTTAACTCTCATAATTTTAATCTACAAGCTATGATGAGAATTCTGATGGAAAATCAGAAAATTTTCCCAGTGTCTCTGAAACTAAGTTTTCTTTGCCCTTTAATGCCGATTTTCTACCTAAGCAAAGTTTATTTAAACATAGAAATGTAGTGTCATTTGCTGAAATTACAATCGTACATTTACAACCTTCAAAAAACTACAAATACACGCAATTCCTTATGCCCAGTTCATCCAATAATGCAATAGCAGAGAAATGCACTTCTTGTTTAAAAGATTTCTTATTCATATTAGTACAAATGTTCAAATATTGAATGTCCTTGCAGATGCTAAAAGAGTTGTACTTACTTTTAATACAACATTATTCTGTGAAAAAATTCTAAATCCTTATTCTAAGTGAAATAAAAGTAGTCACAAATGAATCCAATCATAAACTTAAAGCCATATATCACATTCAACTTCCATTCAACACCCAATCTGTACACAATTTAACTCATTTTGAGTGTGATACCACATAGAAACAACCAAAATCATCTATTGGTTTCCCCAGTACTCTAAACTCTCAATTTTTTGAAGTTTCATTTTAAAAACGCTTCAGAATTACACCATTTTAGGACAGAATTATAAACTTAAGGCAATCAAATCAAAAATACATTCACAGATGGTCTGGCTATACTTTGACAGAATTAGTTCTTCTTATATGCAGTGTAATGTTTACCGATGCATTTCCAATCAAAATTTTAACCAAATTTATGTGTCAAATTCCTTCCTATCGATTAACATCATTTAAAAACAAAAGAAATCGGGTGACATGCTTAGACTAAGACATACATAAATCATCTATAATTTCTCGATATAATCCTTAGCAAACTAAGAACAGCACGCAGCAAAAGAGTATAAGGGTTTAGCTATAACACACAATTTCCTCACTTCAATTGGAAACAAACAAGTCTTGATGTCTAACCATTATCAACATCATCCTTCCACATGCTTTGATTAACAAATTCCATTTTATTTACATGAGTATGACTATTGACTAACCTTGATTGCAATGGGAGTGTTATCAAACACTTGTTTGGCCTGCGAGAGTATAAGGTCCCGGTGATCAATTAGTACCTTCGAGTACCACTCGAGGAAGAACCTCCCATGATACTCATCATATTGTCCTCCATCACGAAAAAATCCCAAATCCAGCGGCTGAGAATTGTACGCACCAACTTCAAGGGGCCCCTCGCTCAACTCTGTGTATCCCTTTGTATAAGCTGCCATTCGCAAGCTATGCGCCAAGTAATGATCATAACACTGTAGATAAAAAAGGACAGAACAGATGGTTCAATTAAAGAGTGTACAATGGATCAACTTTCCAGAAAATTTGAAGATACAAGGAATACACCAACTGCCAATCCCCTGGCCCAAGAGAGACACAACAGTGGCTCACTATTATTTGCCAAACAAGAAGGTTTACCAACATCAATTTGCAACTAAAAATTAAAGCACCCCAGTTGGGCCAAGTTACAGAACAAAATATCTGTTGGCAGTGTTTTAACTGATTTCCCTGGCAGTTCTTTCCACTTATTTGTGATTTCACCATGAAAACGGGGGCAGTTATTTATTTGGCACATTCCCCCTTAAAATACTGAAGGACTTCATACGATAAATAAACAAAAACTACTACATTATGGATACATAGAATCTGGAAAGGAAGCGGTAGTATTACGACACTTGAAATACCAAAAGAGGGTAACCACAACTTTCACTGTCATTTAAGTTCTCCCTATCCTTTAAAACAAGAGAACCGTGAAAAAGCACTAAGAATTCTGCAAATTCTCTTCGCTAGACTACATTCGACATACCAAAAAACCACCTAGTAGAACAGTTCACTACAAATATTCCATTGTTTATTCCAGTTCAAAAAAAGATACTGTGTTGAGTATATAAACTACCTGGAATTCACCAATGCCTGGGTACTTCCAACCTTGGCTTACTGAAAAGGATGGGTATCTTAACTCCCCTGATGGACCTAGTCCAACTACAATTAAGGAGATCACATTATCCTCAAAGAAGTCATTAAATTCAGCTCTGAACTTTTTCATGAAGTCGATGTAGACCTACACCAGAAATTAGCCAACAGAATCAACAAAATCTCTATTCAATAAAAGGTACTTAGGAACAAATAATGGAACAAACAGATCAACAAATAAATAAACTGATTACAACCGCCACATGTCCTGTAATAGAAAACATGATATTCGGTATATTGTATGAAAAGTGTAGTCTCCAATGGATAACTGTGACTGACATTACTATCCATATGAAGAAGAACAGGGTTTTAGCTTGAATTTGTAACAGTCCATAAAGGATAAGTAGACATTAGGTTGATGCATGAATACCTGCACAACTAAACCGAGATACTATAAAGTATGCATGAGTGGAGAATAAACAGAATACCTCAGAAGCAGTACGGGTTCCTAATACTTCTACCTTGTCGACACCCCATGTTAAACATTCTCGATACCGCCTGAGCGACCGATCAGCGAAGAATATGTTGTCATTTGCGTCACCGATTTCAAGAACCCATTGAGGCAGGTCAATGTCATCGTTACATTTATGGAAACACATAACTACCTAAACACAGAATGCAAATACTTCCATAAATAATAAATTAATCATTAAAATTTTAATCATCTTAACTAGTGACTTTCTCCATATTAAACCACTTGAATACAACAATAACAGCAAAGGAAAGCAGCAAGATATAAGCTAAAAGTGAAAGTAGGGTGGTGAGTAGGCCTACCTGCAACTTGAGTCCAACTCTCTTGACCATTTCAAAGAGGTGCCTGTAACCCGTCCAATTATACAGCTTTTCATGAGCTTCCACTATCCCCCACCAGCAATCAACGACCACACCGTCAACGTTCATAGCCTTCAATGTTCTCAATTGCTCTAGAAGAACCGCTGGATCAACAAGATAACAGTATTTATCAATTATCCCCAAGGGCAGAAGCATGTAAACCGGGATATATGAATCCTCAGCTAAATCAATCGCCGCCAATTCTAAATCCATTTCATCAGGCTGGACAACAGGGATGGAGCCTAGGAACTCTAACATGCAGGCTCCAATGGTTTCTCTACCCCAATCGATCCATGATTTTTCATCCTCCCCAAAGGTTATAGACTTTGTTTTTGGGTCGTAGGTTCCCCAGTCTTTCTGTGACTCGTTGAGGAAACTACGGGTAAACAAATATAAGTTGGAACTAGGACGGGTCCCGATTTCCCTGATGAAATGTATACTTCTAACCAGCCTTAAATGGATTTTTATATAGCCCTCAACACCAAATTGTTTACCCCGAGAATTTTGGCACACAATATACTCTTCTGATGGACAAATTCCAGTGACCATCATCAAATGAGAAGCGCCGCACAGATCCGTATGATGGTCCTCATCATAGATCTGGTAACTGTCCCCCCATTGATTGAATTTGTAAGAGATTTCAATGCTCATTAATCCGGGTCCCTCGTTCAATCCTCTTATCATGCTTTCCACATCTGTAGCTTCATAGTAGTCCTCAATAAACACCGGAGCAACATCCGGCAGAGGAAACTCCGACGGAGAAAGGTGTGTGAGGTGCTCTGGAGTTGGTATTTCGTTTTCTTCCGGATTAAAGTTATCATCATAGTCGAAAACGTCAATTTCAGATGGTACGGACGGCTTAACCCCCCAAGCAGCACCCGCCATTAACCCATGTACAGTACTCACCTCTATCTCCCCGACCTGTCCGAAGAAGTCCATGTACTGGAATCGAGTGGCTTTTTTGGGAGGACCAGATTTTGCTCTCTTAATTTCCATGAGCGTACCTAAAACACCAGTTATAGCAATCGCTACACAACAGTCTACATCACCTTGGTCCTCTACTTCTGGAACAATTTCATGCCAGGTCTTGGTACAATTCCGGCAAAATTCTTCAAGAGTAACTTCCTCTTTTTCATCAGCCATGCTTCATGGAAGGAGAACAACGATCAGGGGGGATGCGTATCGGAACGGAAGGCAATGGCGGTTGGAGTTTGTTTGAAGAGCGCCGGTGAGTATGGAAACTTCGAGAATGCAGGGTTTAGGAAACGGGTCCCCAGGGTTTTGGCCCTTTTTTGACCCACACCTATTGGAGCATCTACAATTGGTCTCTATCTATAGCTTAACCAAAATAGCCATCTGCCATGCTTAAGGATCTTCTTTTTTATAGTTTTATAAGTTTAAGGATTTATTTTTTACCAGTAATCAGCAGAGTTATATTAACATCATGCCAAAATAGGATCAAATGAGTGTCTGTACATGCTACCTCTAGTAGCCAAAGGGGGAAGTTTTCCTTCCAGCTCCAAGGGATATTTCCCTCTAAAATGAATTCTCCTAATCTAAAAAAAGTTCTACTATAACATCTATGACCAAAAAAATAATTACAAACGAGAAAAAAAGATTCTAAAACGTAGATATCTTCAACTATAATTAAAGTTTCAGGTACCAGACCCCTTTTATCATTCAGACAGTCCACCAAAGTTTTAACATTTAACTCCACCTGTACATTCTTTCACAAATTCATTTGTGCAAAAATTAGAGCCACTCGAACTGCATCTAAGGTTGCCACCACTGGATTTTGAAGACGATTCCTAGTGACTACCCAAACTTGCAGAAGACTGCCTCTACAATCTCTAGCGACAATACCTACTCCAATTATACCCGCATACTATTGAAATAAAGCACTTACATTTAATTTGATCACCCACTCTGCTGGTTTACTCCAATGCGATTGTTGTTGTACTCTAGTATGATGAATCCGACTTGGAAAAAGAACCTTGCAGTGAGCTTCATATTCCAACTATTCCTTCATTGCCTTATTGACTACCTCCCATTGTGAAAGACACTGAGTATTGAACACCCAATTCTTTCTCCATTTTCATATATTCCATAACAAAAATACAGAAAAATGGACTCTTCTCTGGCCTTCACAATTATTACCCACTTTCATCATATGAAAACACCATTCCTTAAAAGAATATGTATGAACCTCCAAGCCATCCCACTTTACTGGAGCTAGTTCCCATGTATGCTTCACTACTGGACAAAGGAGGAAAAGATGTTCCTCAGATTCCAACTCCTCCCCACACAACTTACACCTTGGATCAACAGGAATGCCTCTTCTTAGTAGGTTACTTCCTAGTGCTAAAGTGTTGTTACAACAGCTCCAAAGAAAATGTTGCACATTACCCTTTACTTAGTTTCCAAATACCCTTCCAAATTAATTTGTCCCTCACAGCTGCACTACTACTTTCACCTCTATCATACCCATTATCCAACATATTTTTTGCAATACTATATGCTGAATTCACAGAATAGACCCCGTCTTTTTCAGCCTTCCACCCCAATCTATCCCTTGCTCCCCGTTACACTGAGTGGAATAGACATAATCAAATGAACCTCCTCTGGTGAGAACAACTGTTGTAAGGACTAAATTGTGATAGTTAGTAGAAAGGAGCCCAAAGGCTTTCGTACAAAAGTCACCTTTGGTGAAACACTTTAATTTATCCTGATAGACCAGGGGGTTCCAAATCAGGTGGTGGATTTGGGCAAGGAATCCAGAAACCTAATTTGGCTAACTAAAACATTCAGGTTGATACTCCTCCATTATCTGTAAACTCAACAAAAAAATATCAAATGAGATTTGTCATTGATTCAAATAAGATTTGGTCTTTCGGGCTTACCTTCACTGCTTTTAGTTGCAGGACCAGCCGGAGATGGTGGCGGTGGAAGACGGTTCAGCAAGGACGGACATAAAATGGATAGAGCTCGAATCTGATGGTACAGCTGGGAGATAAAACTCTGCCTCCCTGACGATCAACACAGCATCTTGGCAATACCGAAATGGCACTTCTCAAACAACGTTCACAATCAGCACTTGAAATATCAGGAGTGCATTGCGTAAACGTCGTGTAATTAGCCTCTGCAACCGCGAATTTCTTCTCGCCGGAATTCGGGTCTGCCCCTGATCGCAAACAACTCGCCGAAGACCCTGTTCAGCAAACCCGGATCCGTAGCGTTGTAAATATTCGCCAAAGGAAATTGAAAGGTGTCATCCATGTTGGAGAAGAGAAGATGGATTGATTCGAATAACGCAGCATACCATCATCGTACCAGATACTTGCTCTGTTTCTATCAGGGCAGAGTTGCAAAATTTCCATCCGGTCGGTTGTTAAGCAAGCTTGACAATTGCTGGTTGTATTATCCCCAAGGCAGAGAAACAAGCCGTAGACTGCGGTGGCCGGTTCATCCCCGGCGGTGAGATTATAAAATCCGTTTGATCGAGTAGCATTAGAAACTAATCCAGAAAGGAGGGAATCTATCCAGGTTGGGTTTTGTACGTTTTGGCATTAGCACTGTTCATATCCTATATCGCATTGTCCGAGCAGTCGTATTCCAGGTTGCTAGCGTTACTGACATCCAGGTTGATTAGTATACCTAGAACTAGAAGCAAGCTACAGCAAAAGAATGCTAGATTCATGGAATTCATTGTCTTCATCATTATGGTAACTGAATTGCAGGGCAGGTTAAGGGTACTGATTCTTCAGTTTGAAACAGAGCGTGGAGTATGAATAACGCGTTTGGACAAAGAAAAAGAAGACAGGAGTGGCGCACATTGACTGTGATATTCGTTGAAGATGACTGGAGTCTGGAGTTATCAATGTGCATTACTTCTCAAAGACTATTTCATAAATCATTTTCAGAAGTTAGAGTGAACTGTAAGTTAGAATAGGGAAATTGTATTTCATTCATTGTATCGTTATGTACAATATACAGACTATATATAGACAATAACAAACCCTAAACAAGGATATTATAGGAAATATATTAAATATTACAATACGCCCCCGCAAACTGACGACGGAGAAAAGAGAAGCCGAAGTTTGTCCCGAAATCGAAAGAATAACTCCTTGGACAAGGCTTTGGTCAGAATATCAGCAAGTTGATCAGCAGCAGAGATAGAGTTGACCGAAACAAACTTTCGCCGAACATGATCTCGAACAAAGTGAAAATCAACCTCAACATGTCTGGTACGAGCATGAAACACAGGATTGACAGCAAGGAAAACTGCACTACTGTTGTCACACCAAATAGAGGGAGGGCGATGTAAAGAAACGCCTAACTCGGACAACAGATGACACACCCAATGCAGTTCAACACAGACATTAGCAACTGCACGAAACTCATTCTCAATAGACGAGCGAGCCACAATGGGCTGCTTCCGAGATGCCCAGGCAATGAGATTAGGTCCCAAATAAATGAGAAAACCAGTAGTAGAATGACGATTATCCGGACAACCAGCCCAGTCAGCATCACTAAAGGCAGTAAGAGTGCCCAAATCTGTAGGATGCAGAACTAAACAGAAATCAACGGTACCACGAAGATAGCGAAGAACCCGTTTGAGAGCCTGAAAATGAGAAGTGCAAGGCTGATGCATGAACTGACAAAGCTTATTAACCGCAAAGGAGATATCTGGACGAGTGAGAGTGGTATACTGCAGACTGCCACACAGCCGACTATAAGTTTTCGCATCATGAGGAGACAACACAGTACCATCCAAACGGGACAACACAACATTAGCCTGCAAAAGAGTGGAAATAGGTTTGCAAGTATGCATATTTGCAAGTCGTAGCAAATCAGTGACATACTTGTGCTGAGAGAGGAGCAAACCCTTGGAAGTACGACGAACCTCGACCCCAAGAAAGTAACTCAAAGACCTAAATCCCGAAGAGAAAACTCCTTAGCAAGACAAGAGATAAAATATTGGACCAAACCAGAAGTGCTGCTTGTAAGAATAATGTCATCCACATAGACCAGTAAAAAACACAACTGAGACCCACAGCGATAGACAAAGAGGGAAGGATCACAACGAGACTCCACAAAACCCAAGGTGATCAGAAACGCAGCCAGCCGAGAATACCAGGCCCGAGGAGCTTGTTTAAGACCATATAAGGACTTATGCAGTTTACACACATAATGAGGGCGCACCGGATCAACAAAACCCTGTGGCTGAACCATATACACAGTCTCACTCAGAACACCATTAAGAAAGACATTACTCACATTAAGCTGAGAAATCGACCATCCACGAGCCAAGGCAACTGTCAAAACCGAGCGAATAGTGATCGGCTTAACAACCGGACTAAATGTGTTAGTGTAATCAACCCTGAAAGACTGAGTAAAACCTCGAGCCACCAACCGAGCCTTATAGCGCTCAATGGATACATCAGCATGGGTCTTAATCTTATAGAGCCATCGATTGCCGACAACATTGCCGGAGAAGGAGGGGGAACTAAAGTCCATGTGTTATTTTTGAGGAGGGCAGAAATTTCATCCTTCATGGCATTCTGCCTCTGAGGAAAAGATTTGGCTTGGGTGAAGGATGTAGGAGCAGTAGACAAAGCTGGAAAAACAGAGGTAAGATGAGCCGAGGGATCAAAGATTTTCTTGGGCTTGTGGTGTGGACGAAGTGTCATTGAATGCTGACGGGAAGAAGGAGGAGGAGGTGGCGGAGGAGGACTGGAATCAGATGATGAAGAGCTGGATGCAGGAGAACTAGCTAAAGATGATGAGTCGGAGGGATGGGAGGAGACGAAGGAACTGGTGTACTAGAAGGAGACGAAGAGGATGCAGAAGACGAAGCAAGCATACCAGGAGAACTGGTTACACGCAACCAAGGGGTAGCAGGAGATTCCGGCAGCGAAGAAGGAGAACTAGAAATAGGATGTTTAAAGGGAAAGAGTTTCTCATCAAACTCAACATGACGAGCAACATAAAGATGGTTATTCACCACATCAACACAGCGATAACCAAGATGAGATGGAGAATACCCAAGAAAGACACACTGAGTAGAACGAAAGGAGAATTTATGTCGATTATAAGAGCGAAGAAGAGGATAGATAGCACAGCCAAAAACACGAAGAAAGGTATAATCAGGTGGCTGGTGATATAGTATAGTGAATGGTAGGTGACCTTGAAGAGGTTTACTAGGGTGGCGATTAATAAAAAACACAACGGTTTCAAAAGCAAAGCCCCAAAACCGAAAAGGAGTACTAGAATGGCCAAAGAGAGCAAGTCCAATGTCGACAATGTGACGAATTTTGCATTCAGCAGTGCCATTCTGCTCATGAGTGTGTGGACACGCTAAACGATGAACAATACTGACATCCTTAAAAAAAGAATTGAGAGAACGAAATTCACCACCCCAATCAGAGTTAACACTTTTAATGGTAGTGCCAAATTGATTTTCTACGAGAGCTGTGAATTGCTTGAAAACATGAAAAACATCACTTTTATACTTAATGGGATAAATCCATGTGAATAAAGAGAAATCATCAATAAAAAGTACAAACTATCGATAACCATTGAATGACAAAATAGGAGCAGGGCCCCAAACATCAGTGTGAATTAAATCAAGAGGTTTAGAGCTACGATGAAAAGTAGAAGGTAAACTAACCCTATGCAACTTCCCTAAACAACACGCCTCACATTTATAAGTGGACATGGACACAGAGGAATGAGGGAGTTGAAACTGCCTAACCAAAGTAAGAAGAGTGACATTATTAGGGTGCCCTAAACGAGCATGCCATTGACCTAGAGAGACAAGATAAGCTGCTGGAGACAAGGAACCACGAGCAGGAAGATCTAAGCAATAGAGACCATTATCAGCCCGACCGTGGAGGAGGAGTTCCTTGGTTGAAAGATCCTTAACACAACAAGAGTCAGAATAAAATTCAAAGAAACAGTGATTATCACGGATAAATTTTTGAACAGATAACAGAGGCTTAGTAAGAGAAGGAGCATGAAAAACACGATTTAAATAAAGAGGGCAAGAAAACGATGGCAAAACAGATTGACCAACATGCTAAATAGGTAAAGCATCACCATTACCAAGTAAAATATGATCCGTACCATTATAATCATTGGAGATACTGAGAGAGGACAAATCTGGCGTGACATGATCGGTAGCACCAGTGTCCGGATGCCAGGGCGTGACAGGAGGGGCATACTACGCCATATGGGCTTGAGAAGACATAATCGACTCCGGGTAAGATGGAGGAGGCAACAAACCACCCGAATGTTGTGTAGGAGAAACTGCCTGGGCATAAGCAGCCGGCTGAATGGCAGGGGGTCGAGGAACAAAATTAGCATCAAAACGGCGTCGGCAAGTGGCGGCCGTGTGATTCAAGATGCCGCAAAGCTGACACGTCTAACCCGGCGCAGGAGGGGTGTACCTATGTCGACCACCACCACGACCAGAAAACTGATTGGGCCGGCGCCGCGTTGCGAGCAACCGGCATGAGAGGATTGAGGCGGCGTAGGAGAAGGTGGCGACTGCACAAGCATGGCCGTCGGCTGAAGAACCGGTTGTTGGGCGTGAAGAAGCACCTCATACGAAACTAACTGTCCAAGGAGATCTTGATAGGAGAGAGGTTCAGATCGCTGCTGCAAAGATCCGATGATGCCATTGAATTCGGCACCAAGCTTGCGAAAGATTATGGCATTGAACTCCGCTGGAGATAGGCGATGGCCGGCAAGCTGCAGTGTATCTGCGATACCCTTCGCTTTGGAGAGGAGAGCCGTGACTGACAAGTCACGTTTTTACAAGCTGTGGAGCTCCATAATAAGCTGGGTCTGTTGAGCATAAGAAAGAGTGCCGAAACCCTGCTGAAGAGCTGTCCATGCTGCCGCCGACGTTGTGCAGCCCTGGAGAACGGGAAAGATCTCCTCAGCAACGGAAGAAAGAATCCAAGAGAGGACCAGCTGATCCTTTTGCTGCCAGATATCAAACTCAGGATTGAGTTGGGGCGCGGCACCACTGACAGAAGGAAGAAAACGTGGCGGTGCAGGTTCAGTGCCGTCGACAATACCGGTAACACGAAACATAGTCAATAAAGGAGTAAACTAAAGACGCCAAGACTAATAGTTGGTCCGAGATTGCAGCTTCACAGTAAAAGAATGATTGAGAGACTGTAGACTAGGTTGAAGAAGTGATACTGGTGTCCGTGAAGAAGGTGCCGCCGGCCGAAGATGGGTAGCCTGGTCGGTGGATGAAAGGTCGGTGATAGTCATCGTTGAAAGTAAGCAAGCAAGACTTAATAAAGTTCAATTGTTTTTTTTTTTTGTTTAAAAAAAAAAACACCAACACCGAGAACAAAGAGCAGCAGGCGGCGACGGTAGGGACGGGTGGATGGTAGAAGCAGCAACACGTCGGCAGAAGCAGCAACACGGGTGGATGGTACAGAAGCAGCAATATGCCAGCAGAAGCAGCAACACGTGTGGATGGCACAGTATGCAGCACATGCCGGCAGCAGGAGAAAACGTGGCGGCAGGCAACTGGAATTAATCACACGCCGGCAGCAGCGGCTGTGGCAGACAGAAGAAGACGGGACCGGCAGCAGCAGCGGCAGCGGACTGAAAGAGGAGCAATGGCAGCAACAGCAGAAAACAACGGCAGCAGCAGAAAATAGCGGCGGTAGCAGGAAGTAGACGAAACGACGACGGCAGCAGCACGGAGATGCAACCGACGACGGAACGGAATTGAAAGAGGAGAAGAAGGTGCACGCCGGCTAAAAGCCACAGATTTTGGGCGATGGTGGAGAAAAAGAACTCACGACCGAAAGAAAGAAAGAAAGAAAAAAAAACGCTAGCTCTGTACCAAGTTAGAATAGAGAAATTGTATTTCATTCATTGTATCGTTATGTACAATATACAGACTATATATAGACAATAACAAACCCTAAACAAGAATATTATAAAAAATATATTAAATATTACAATACTGTAAAACTATACCCAGAGAACCACCACTATAGTTAGTTACACATGGCACATTTGAGCCATTGATGACTTGAATGTAAGATTGATTCTAACATAGAAACATTCAAAACAATATTCTGCCGTCTGTTAGGAGCAAAATCTATGGTAATCAATGATAATTTCTGCAGGCCACGGAATTCGTTAGTCTACCAAAACAACCCTTTAAACCGTTGGGAGTTAAAGTTCTGACATTATCTTCAAACTTGAATTAATGTGGGTTTTCGACATCTAGAAGTGATGGGAAGTGATTATGGGTGGTTGATTTTTTTGCCATTTAAACGCCTGATAATTTTCTTTTATAGAAGAAAAAAAAATGCAGGATATTTAAATTTCGATTGCTTCACACGACACAGCTTGGGACTTTAACTTCAAAATTATGCCTCATTTCCCATCAAAGCATGCTTACGGCATAATTTTTTATTAGAAACATCTAGTGTAATGATATATGATCCTAAAAAGGTGACGCATTTTGCCGGGTCCTGATTGTCCTGCCTTGGGCAACAGAGCCAGCCACACTGGACTCTCTGCGCCTTCTTCGACAGATAAAACCCCATTATGGAAATTGATTTCGGTCTTAACAAAGCCCAGGCAACACAGTTGATCATGATTTCGGTGTAGTTTTTGGCCAGTATCCTTGTGAAGGCACTCATGGCTGTTTTTGATAATGTGTAAGCAGAGAGAACAGATGGCCGGCCTTCTGTTTCCAGCAAGCCTTCTTTGACATCTTTCAGAAATTTGTACAGTACCTCATCGACCGTTTCCAGGGACAAGAATTCGTACCATCCAATATTGTTTAAGCCCAATTGGTGCCTACAGACTCAAAGTTGCAATTTTGGCAATGAATCAGGGAATGAAGTCATTTGCCTTTGTTTCAAAAAGACAAAGTCATCAGCAGAATCAAGATTAAACAACACAACTCTTATTCTCCAACCCCGCCATGAAACTCAAGGAAAGCTGAAGGCGCGGTACAAAAAAACAATCAGCTGTCTACGGAGACAGAAAATGGCAACACAAAAGAAATGCAAACAGGTGAGAGCTTTTTAATTGACCAAAATATTTTTGAGCATTCTGAATTTTTTTTTTTTTTCTTTTTCATTCCTTTGGACGTGTAGACAGACATAATCTACTGTAGATTGTTAAAAGAAAGAAACAAACGTTTAGAAAGCTTGTCATAGACTAGATAGCATATATGCATGTTAACCGGTGAAACAGACACATCAAGAGCCAAATTCTTAAGTTCTTTATATGGTTTCATAGGATTTTTCAAATCATATTTGGGGAAAATCAAACTTTGTAATAACAAGATAACATTCCTTGCAGATTGGAAACTGAAATTTTGAACAAAACTGCACAATTTTGAAGATATCATACCATATGTATCATCATTTGTTATTCTCATAACTTTCTAATGGTCACTAGTCATGGCTAATATTTCATCAAAGAAACTATACCCAACAGATTTAGCTGCAGTTCAAGGAACAGGAAAAAAATAAAAAAAAAAATAAAAAAAATTTGACCCCTGCAGCAGCTTGTGAAGCAGCAGCTTGCCCAATATCACTATCTGCTCTGGCTCCGATTTCTCCTGCATTATTTGCCTAAAATTATTAAAAATGCATTAGCTTGAAGTGAATGAACTTGAAATGTGAGATAATGCTAAGCGTTCACATTCCAAACCATTTTTTTTTTAATTAGGAACTGAAGTTGACAGGTACAACTGACATGCATTATGATTTAGAAGAAACATGGCAATTTAGCATCATGTCTTAACACCCCTGCCCTCTTCGCCAAAAAGATTATTAAAAAGGAAAAAAAAGAATACTATCATGTTAGTAGACACTCAAACATGGTCAAGATTATTGGACAACAAACCAGGAACTATTAGTAACAGAATTAAACTATTAGTAACAGAATTCACATAAGCATATAATCATCATGAACTTGAGAAAAAGGCAAGATATGGGAATATTCATATTAAAGCTCTACTGAAGCACAAAATAAGAGATTAGAACCAAGCAGTACCAAGATATCAAGCCTTCCAAACCAAGCCTTGACGAATTCAGCAAGCAAGGAAACACTAGATGAATCTGCCACATCAAGCTGATGAAAGATAACATCCACAATAAGTTCACATGACTCTTTGAGCTTGTGAAGTGCGTACCCTTCTTTTCATCTCTGGTGGTTAACACCACAGTGATTCCATGAGAAGCTAATTGTCTCACAATCTCAAATCCTAGCCCTTTCTTTGACCCAGTAATAACTGCAAACCTGCTAAATGGCAATATGTAAATTTAGCTAAAAAAGGAACTTTTAACATTGGACAACAAACTTAAAAGGAGAACATTAATACAAATACCTCTTGGATTCAGCCATATGATTGGCACGAGGTTTCAATGGTCGCTCTTTATTTTCTCAGGGGATCTTCAGTTGTCAACTGATGCTTATATAGTTAGTTATACTCCAGGTGACGGTTTTGAATTGTTCAAAGTTGTAGTGATCAGCAATGTTTAGTAATCCCGTTGGAGTTTTCTTCCAAAGTCATCATTATGACACCACTTTGTGCACAAAATGGTGGCAAAATTGATAAAGTTCGTCAATAATTTTTGAACACCTGGAATCCATATTGAAAAGTGACGGTTTTGTCGAGACCCGCAAAAAGTAATCTGAATTCCAAACAGACCAAAAAATAAAATTGTAGAAATAGTGGAATCAGGTCGAGTCCCAGGAGAGCCGACTTTTAACACTTGGCTTCACAAAAATGCAAACAAGGGGGATTTTTCTTCTTTAAAATAAAATGACAATTTGAAGTAAATAAAAATGGAGAGAAAATTTATAAAAGAAAAATTTTGGTTCAAGGAATGATTCAAATATATTATAGATCATCGACTAAAAATACATTTTTCTACAACTCAAGCATTCAACCGTAGGCTTAATAGGATAGCCGTAGAAAGCCTTATATTTTCTAAAAATATTTGACCAAGCCCAGCACCTAATCAAAACTTAGTATAATTTAACTGGGCACGATAGCGTTCCATGTTAAATTATACTAGCAATAAAAACTTTGAAAATTTAGTTGAACCAAAAACTAAAATAATTGAGATAGCTGCAATTAAAATGTTTTTGTCCTATTGATCTCCTAGTTAAACTTATTATGCACATTCAACGTGTCACTACCAACATGCATAATCTGCTAATGTGCTACTTAGTGCCAAATGTTTAAGACGATAGCGCAGCATAAACAATTTGGTAGCAGTAGGAAGAAAACACTTGATTAAATTGTCAGATTAATCAAATATTTACTCTCATAAAAAGAAATCAAGATCAATAAATACTTAAAGTCAAAAAGTAGAAAAGAATAAAGTGAAACTTGTAGTCTCATATATAATATAAATGAATAAAAATTCTTGAACCAAATGAAGAAAACTAGCCACTCATAGTGACTAGAAACATCTTTAAAGGTGTAGACAAAAAAAATTAAAACAAAAGGCTAAATGAAGATGGTGGCAAAAATGGAGAAAAGTGGTAACAGCCTAATGCTTGTTACATGTTTATGTTCTTTGAAGCCTACCACTACTACTCTATTTATAGTGATGTTTTCCTAACCGAAAAATCTAAAAAAAAGGTACAACAACCTATCTCAAATCACTTCCAATATATCCAAATGGATTTAGTTGTTGCTGCAAATCTTTTACCAAATCAGGTCGGTCAAACGGGTGGAGAAAATCAAGAAATGGATTTCTTTGATTTGGTAAAGAAAATCTTCCAGTAAGAGCTTTGACTAATCTCCTTGTGGTAAAATCTTTTCATTTTTAACTCCATAAAGCAGTCAGTAAACCTCAAAACAGTCCATCTTTCATTGTTTCACTACATTAACACAAAATAATAATAAAGTCTATTAATAATCTTCAAAATATAACTAAATTAGGCATAAAAGATTATAATAAAATGAATTTTATTATAACTATCAAAAAGTCCTTATTGAAGAATGAGAGAGTTCAAACAAGTGATGCTTAAAGAAGAGAAAGAACAGTTCAAAATGAAATGAAGAGTTGGCTCAGGTGCATTCTTTTCCATCAATCAAAAGACTCACAACCACGCACAAGTGGAGTTTCCTGGTACAAATTTGTTCCCAACGAGAAAAAGTATAAAGATATCAAATCTTTTGCAATTGGCAAATATTCTGGAAAGAACGGAACTAACATGGATTTAGCTTCAAACTTACCATCCTGCAGTTTTCGCAGCAGTAAAAGCGTCATTGTTTTGTCTATTCTGCTCCACTTTTCCTGCATTGTCCACCTTGCTTGAGGGATAACCCTTACCTGGAAAAGAATGAACATGAAACCACTGATATCAAAATTGTGATCCTAAGTTGTAGAATCAGCAATTCTTGATCCTACTAATATCAGGAAAACAATCCTAAATCTTGCAGAATTGCGTTTGTGTGCGGAATCAAAGCGGGTTCCCGTTTAGGATTTCTTCCGAACAGTATAAATGCATGAGAAAAGTGACTGTAATAGTGACCGTGTGTAGATAAATTAATTCTTTAGAAACACACTAGAATAATCCAAGATTATGGTATGCCTGCATTTTCCACTTTGTCCAAAAGTTCCAAAAATTTCTTTTTGAGAAGTGACGGATACTTTTTGGTATTGGTCCAAGTGCTAGATGTCCATGATGTCTCGTTTGGCAATTACAAGGATTCTTATAGTGAAATGGCTGCTCACAATCTGCACAGAAATATTTGCAGCTAGTCTTAAAGAAATCATGGTCACAAAATATTTACTCCTCCGTCCCAAAACGATTATCCAATTTAGATTTTCATTTACACTAAAATGACAATTCAAACTGAATAACCATTTCAGGACAGAGGGAATATTATCTACAGCACAACAGTAGTTTAAGGACAGTGTTTACAAGCTCATGCATGAGAAATGGATTATACAACATTTGTACTGTTGTACCCAGTTATTTTATCTATATAAAAAAAATGATAATCCAATTACGATCATGGAGAACCAGTTTCATTAGAGTCTAGAAGGATGACACTTCTCCCCGAATGAAAAACAAGCCAGAGGGACCGTCATCGGGGAGCATAACAAGCTCAAGAATCTTTTCAGCAGCTTCTTCTGCAGTTATGTTGCCTTAGTTGTGGTTAACATCAGTTCGGACAATACCAGGACAGATGCAATTGATCTTCACGTTTGGCAGCTTCGTTGCCACAATTCTTGTGTACGCATTAATCGCTGCTTTTGAGACTATGTATGCCCCGACGAATAAAGGCCATCCTTTGGCTTCCAGGGATCTGCCTTAAAGTCCGGCAGGAATTCAGTCACCACCTCATCCATCTTCTTCTGTGAGAAACCACAAAGCTGCTAGATAAATTGTGCTCTTGCATATACACCTCCGCGTTTTACCCAGAAACCTTTGATTCTCTCATAATTATCCTGGCAACAAATCTGAGCAAGAATATTATCAAATAACCTGTGCTTCTCCACTGCACTTGCATTATAGGTGGCTTTACTAAATCTCTTTTCACCCATCTCACTCCCATAACAAACACTTGCTTATCCAGAAATTTGAATTCCACAAGTCTCAACACCAAACTCTTTAAGGAAGACTCCTCCATTACTAAAATCACTAATAGCAGCTCTGTTGTGTATGTTAACTTTTGATGTTAGCAAGCCAGCACATATTCTCAAGAGCAAATAACTCACAATATTGAACTTGATGCCGGTGGTGTGCTGCTCATTTGCAATAAACACCCAAAAGAAGCTAAAGTAACCAGTATCCACTGCATCTAAAACCTTCATATGCAGTTGAGCTTTGTTATTCTCCCCCACCTAAATATGACCTTGTCCTCAAGGCTAAAACATAAAAATAAAACAGTGAGCAACCGAGGTCTGTGAAGTTTTCTGATTTGAGAATTTAAATGTTTGATCCACCCTTCGCATGTCCTTAATTTGAAGCTCAGCAATTCCTCACTGTTTCTAAGGCCCTTAAGTAACATATATGCAGGAATCGTCCTGCAAATAACAGGATAATCCAAGATCTTATTCTCATTTAGAAAGGAAGTATCACCCTCTCTATAAATGGTAGCTACCAGTGGAACCCAAGACTTGGGAATTATCTTGCTTCCACCAAAGATATTAACAAAAGTTAACCAAGGAAAACAAATGAGCCAGCCATTAAACCAGTCTTTCTCAACCATACCAGTGTTGATGCGCTTTTTTATGAATTTCAGAGAGCTAATGGTTTTATTAAAAAAGATTATGGCTGCAAACCAGAGCTGTTAAAATGCCAACACTCCCTGTATCCTTCTTTAGGAAGACATCCATTTTGTATAAAATAGCTCCCAACAATTCAACTCAGAACTTGAATTATGCCTCTTTGTAACATGATCAGAATAATAATCAACTAACAGTTTCCACTCATTTATGTTGATATCCACTACAAGAATCTCAAAACCTTCAGTATGCCTAAACAACCGAAGTTTGCTACAAATTTCTCCAATCTCTGCAACCCGTGTTGAATTCCAGCGTGCCTTCTTGGTGATTTTTAGATTCAACAAGATTAATATTCAGTACACAAACATACATATCCGAGGTATACTCCATCAACAGTTTGCAAGTAAATTGGCTTAACTCTAGAGATCCATTTATTAATTTCACAAGTTCCCCATGCCTATCATTCCCAAATTTATGATTCTTCTCTTGATAAAATTTATTTTCCAACACTAATGAACCATAAATCCCTATTCTGATTAACCCTTTTTTAATACTCAAACTAGTCCTTGACTCATGTGTTCTCCAACTAAATACTATAGTATGAAGATTCATATCTACCAACTCTTTTGTACAACCATTTCGCAAGAAGACACAAAAACTCCTAGTAGAACGATATACTGTGACATAAAGCGTAATGTTTGAAACAGAGCAACTCGGAATTCATTGATAAATCAGAATGGCTTATTTTTCGGAAGATTTGGTTACCGTTCATTTTGTGCCTTAGAAGTTCAAGATACCTTCGAATATATGCCAAACTTCTAGCTCTATTTGAATTACTCTCAACCCAGTCTAGACCTAATTCCCTGAATTTAACAAAATAATGGCTCAGTCTGAGTACCAGACCTAGCTTCACTAAGGTAGCAGAATAAACATTTAACATACTGCCAATGAAATTCCAATTTCCAGTTCCTCCTTTAAATCCAGTAATTAATATTCCAAAATCTGAACTCATAGGACTGCTGCCACATAAAACTTCATATCTCCTATCGCGGAAACACTTTTTGCTTTTAGGTGAGGTAAATTTGTCCATAGACTGCCCAATATTCTCGCTTGCTTCATGCATATTAACTTTACCAACAATATCAATCAACGATTAAAGTCAGACATCTATATCCATTTTCACGCAATTCCTACTCTCATCAGTTGAACTCGTGCATTCAGAAATAACCACATCCACAATAACCGAATCACCATTCATCCAAGATTCAGATTCATTATTCGCTATATTTGATATCACAACACTATCGTATAAATCGGTTACAAACTTTTCACATTTCCATCTCTTTCTCAAAGGCTTCAAACCATGTCAAAGCGCAGCCATGCAAATACCACTCTACCTCATCCATTTTGTTGTTACAGTCTGTAATACTATTTTGAGCACAGAATTTATTCCAAATTTGAGGCCAACGACGAAGATTTTCTCCATACAAACCCGGCAAGTCCTTCGCGTAAATTATGGAATCATCTCCGGCTGTGGACTCCTCAGTTCAGTATCACTGCCCAAAGCTCCAATTTTAGACGCCGAGACCAAGAGATTCAATACTTTAATTCTCGCTTCTCCAGATTATCCACGTCCGACTTGGTGATTGTTTCTGAGGCAGCATCAGAAATTTCTTTCTGTGAACCTTAGTTACTGTTCAATACAGCTTGTATTTTACCAACTGCTTCCAAAATTTGACCAATTACATTCAATTGAAACTCCGCTTCACTTGTTTCCATTTTTTTTCTGATTGTTCTTTGAAAGAGCGCTGTCCAAGAACCGTCAGCCTGGATACTCACGATCGGAATTAATCGGAACCATGTTAGAGTTCAAAATCTAGAGGACTAGAGAAAAGAAATTGGAGATGAGGAGAAACTAATCAAACCGGGGAAGAAGGGAATTGGGAGAAAAGAAAAATTGACGCTTATATGGCTAAAACTTCTGTTAGACAATTCTACTCGTTCATCGTTAATTCTACTCATTCATTTTTGAAAATTGGAAGGTTTTGGTCATGGCGAAGACGGTATGGCAGAGGATCAAGAAATCAATTTGGGGAAAATAAATCTGTATGATTGATAATGATTAACCGTATCATTAATGTGTCTTAAGGGTTTAATATATACTAGTAACTAAGCTACGAATTTACACGTATAACCCTATTAAGTATTTACACATCTATTCTAGCTAAGGGTATTTACGACACTTCATCCTATTCCAAAGATTTCCTGGATAGTGTGATCATCCGAATATTGAAGCTGATGGAACTGGAGCTGGATCTTCAACCCGATGCTGTTGAATGTCAACGTCTGTCAACACCTCAAGATGATCCTTCAATTCCTTGATCCCCTTAAACTTAGCACAAGGATTATAGAGATCGTTGAGGCTAAGTTTGGACAATAAAAAACAAAACTGAGGCGAGAGTAATGTTTTGGTGCACAAATCTGCAGGCTGTAAAGTAGTACGAATGTGATAGAGATCCAAGAAGCCTGATTTGTATAAGTTGCGCACAAGATGACAATCCATGTCCAAATGCTTGGGTTATTCATGGAAGGTTAGATTAGCAGCAATGTGAAGGGTTGCTTTGTTGTTACAAACCAAAGGAGTAGGAAGAATTGAGGAAACCTGAAAATCATGAAGAATGGAATGGATCCATTGAACTTCAGAGGCAGTGTAAGCCATACTACAATACTCCGCCTCACAAGATAAATGAGAAACAGTGATTTGTTTCTTCGTTTTCCAAGAAACAAGTGAAGTACCAAGGAATATGCAATATCCTGTGAGTGAAAACCTGGTGGAAGGACACTGAGCGCAATCCGAATCACAAAACACTTTGAGAGTAAGATCACATTTGCTTGGATAGAATAGACCCAGAGATGGAGTGCCTTTCAAGTATCTGACCACATGCAACGCAGCTTGCCAGTGAATATCTCATGGAGTATGAACATATTGACTCAACTACTGGGTAGAATGAGTAACATCTGGTCTGGTGAAACCAAGATAGAGTAATCATCCCACTAATCTTCGATGCTGATTAGGCTGACCATAAAGAGGACTCTTTGCATCATGCGAGTTGAGACATTTGGGTAAAGGGCTGGAGACTGATTTGCAGCCAAGCAAAGTAGCATTATAAATGATATCCAACATGTATTTGCGTTGATGAAGAGCAATGCCTGCATCAGTTCTTGCAATCTCAACTCCAAGAAAGTACTTGGCAGCTCCCAGGTCTTTAATATTAAAGGCACGATGAAGGAATTGCTTGGTGGAGGAGATCATAGAATCAGAAGAGCCTGTAAGAAGAACATCATCCGCATAAACCAGTAAAAAAAGAGTGTTATGTCCTTCTGTTTTAACAAAGAGGCAATGATCAATGGAAGATTGTTGGAAACCGAAAGAACTCAATTGATGAGTAAATTCTGTGTTTCATTGCCTTGATGCCTGTTTTAATTCATACAAGGACTTCTTTAACTTGCAGACCTTTGAAAAAGAAGAAAAATCAGAACGAGGATAACCAGGTGGTAGCTTCATGTAAAAATCTTCATTAATATAGCCATGCAGAAAAGTATTGTTGATGTCTAATTGATGACTATTCAAGTTTCTAGCAGCAGCAATGGCAATCAATAGCCTGTCTAATTGATGACGATTCAAGTTTCTAACAGCAGCAATGGCAATCAATAGCCTAACTGTAACAAGTTTGGCAATAGGTGAAAAAGAGTCTACATAATCTTCTCCAGCCACTTGGTTATATCCTTTGGCAACCAATCTAGCCTTATACTTGTCAAGTGAGCCATCAACATTATACTTAACCTTGTACACCCATTTACAGTCTATTGACTTCTTTCCAGGGGCAAATCAATAATCTCCCAGGTTTGGTTTCTGTCTAGAGCATTAAGTTCCTGTTGCATGGCATCTTGCCATTCTGGATGTGCACAAGCCTGTTCATATGAAAATGGTTCTGGAATTTTGGATATGTTAGCTACAAATGCCAAATAAAAGGTTTGAGGTGATTAGAATTAGGGCTACTAGTTAATCGGACCGACTCGAAGAACCGCCCGACCCGATATGAATTCGGACAAAACGGGTTGGCTAATTGGTTAATCGGGTGGTATTTCGACTCCACCCGATTAACCAATTAGTTTATACGGTTCGGTTTTGGTTTTCAGAAATATTATTTGGGTTTGCCCGAATAACCCGATTAATTTATTTTTTAATTATTTTTTTATTACATATATATTAAATGTATTTATTTTCAAAGCCACCACCTTTACTACTTGAAACCACATATTTTAAAATTGAACCATTTTACCCCTATAATTTTTTCAAATCAAATAATTTGACTAGAGAGAAAATAAAAAAATTGAAAATCTAAAAAAAAAAAAATTGACCGACCGGGCAGTCCACCTGTTCCGGGTTAACTCGGGACGGGCAAAGAAAGCGCCCTCTTTGCCCGAACGAGTTCAATGGACAGGTGGATTGCTCGGCCGGGCTCGGTTTGGTCCGATATAGTGAACCGGACCGGTTAGGCCCTTTTTTTTAATTTTTAAATTGTGTTTTTTTTTGTAATTGAAAAATAGCAATATTTGTTATTTAAAAAAGTCTAAAAATTAAAAAATATTAATAGGATTCATTGCTATTTTTTTGAATTTTTAGATTTTTTGTTGTAATTAGTTAATCTAGTTTTTAGGTCATTAAATTTATTAATAATTTATTATTTGAGTTACATTAAGTATCACCAATCTTTGTAGTACAAAAAATAGTTAATCTATTTACACATATTTGTCACGATCTTTGTAGTACAATTATTATTTTTCGTTATAAATGTATAATTATTATTTTAACTAAAAATTATCTTTAAAATAATGATTAAAGCAAAATTTATATTTTAATATCAATTCAAATAAATTAACTTAACAAATAATCTTAAATTTATTTTCAAATAAAAATTAATTACTTGTTTATTTTCAAATAAATATAAAATTGAGATTTAAGTACTAAAGTAGAAATATTGTTAATAATATTTAAAGTATGAGGTATTCAACATGTAACAATACTACGAATAAATTAACATTAAAATAAAACTTAATAATTTATCCGTTCTCATGTGAATCGAACCGAATGACTTGTCCGAATCGGTTCGAGTGACAAGGACAAAAGAGAAATTCTTGGTGGCTTCAAGTACTAATTTGGGTGGTTGGAAAAATCTATCCCTTATATTAACTCATTATAGGCTTCAGTCTTTCCCATTTTTTTCCCTCCCGAAGTAGCAGCTCTATTTTCATTTTGCTCTTCTCCTCCTCTTTCGTTTCTGCCGCCCAGTTCCACTTCCACCTTCACCCCTCCACTTTCGTCACCACCACCAACAACCTCCACCCCTCCTTCTTCGTTTCCGCCGCCAACCTCCACCCCTCCATTTTCCGCCACCACCACTAACAACCTCCAGCCCTCCTCCTTCTTCGTTTCCGCCGCTCACCTCCACCCCTTCACTTTCCGCCACCACCACCAACAACCTCCCATGGCCATCCTCAATATTATTTCTATTAGGATATCACAAACCTTTGACCTTTCCCATCCCCTTCAACCAGAAGAGCAAAAATGGGGGCCATTCGAGAGAAAACTCATTTGAAAACGGTGTACTCATTTTTCCTATCTCTCCTTTTCAAATATGAAAAACCCCAAATATCCATTTCTCAAATTTTCAAATCTCTAATTTCTATCCAATCACAATCGCAGATCTGATAGATCCGGCACCTACTTCGAGCTACTACAGCAACTCAGCAACGGCGGGTAGATTCAAGCAAAATAAAAAGTTTCTCTTCACCAAATTATTTTTTTGATTTTTTTTCTTTCAAAGAATTTTGTAGAGATAAACTTTTGAAATATTTATTCTGTTTGTTTTTTGGAGAAAAAAAGTGCCAAACAAGTGTGCTTTCTTTTTCAATTTTTCCTGGGAAGAAATTGGCTCTGTTGATTTCGGATAAATCGGGCACCGATCCGATTGTTTATTCGGTCAGTTCGATTAGGTGCAAATTGATTTTTTGGTTCGGTTTCGGTCGGGTCTTCTGTAAAAAAAATCCGATTAAACCGAACTAAACTCACCCAAACCGCACTGAACCGACCGAATTAGCAGCCCTAAAATTTAAGATGTGAGAAAGGAAAGGTATATGGAGGTATAAACTTTGAAGGAGTATGTGGAGAAGTGAGAACAGAATATCTTTCATAACTGTTCATCTAAACAGAAGGTTTCCTGATTCTTGTACTAGTTCTGACAGAGGTGGAAGGAATAGTATCAGAGGTGGGAGAAGAAGAAGTATTACTAGGATTAGAGAATGCTGAAGGAGTAATAATAGAATCATCATGAGTGGAAGAATGATCAAGAGGTAAAGGAACGAGGATGTTGAAGAAGTGTCTGATTGGAAAGGAAAAATATTCTCCTTGAAGACAGCATCACGAGAAATATATAATTTGTGATCTTGCAAGTTGTAGATCTTATAGGCTTTTTGGCTATTAGGATAACAAATAAAAACACCTCTGAAAACTCTAGGTCCAAACTTATCAGGTGAGGAGATGTACGGTAACAAACACAAGACGACCAAAGGTTTTTAAATGAGTTATATCTGGCAGTTTGGAGTAAAACACTTGATAAGGTGACTGCCACTTCAACAAGGAGGAAGGCATTCTATTGATCAAATAGGTAGCAGTCAAAATTGTACTTTCCCACAATTTCTTTGGAAGAGAGGCTTGAAACATGAGGGCTCTACCAACTTGCAAAAGATGTTTGTGTTTCCTTTCTACTACCTCATTCTCTTGAGGGGTATAAGGATAAGATTTTTTATGTAAGATCTTAAGTTTTGCAAAAAGAAGCTGGTATTCTTGGTTAACAAACTCTGTACCATTGTCCAATCTAATGGTCTTGACCTTAGTGTTAAATTGAGTTTGTATCATGAGGGGGAAATTTTCTTATACTGATGGAATTTGGGTTTTATATCAGATTAGATGTGTCAAGTACATCTACTAAAATCATCAACAGTGGTCAGGAAGTAATGTGTTTGAGATAAATTTAACTGTGTATAGGGACCCCAAAGATTAACATGAATGAGTTCAAAAAACAGAAGTAGAAAGAATTGCACTAAGAAGAAAAGTCAAACGTTGTTACTTTGCCGAAGGGCATATATCACAGTTTACATTAGAATCCATAGGCATTTTCAGAGCAGTGCTAAGATGCTGCATTACAACTGAAGAAGGATGACCTAATCTAGAATGTCAATGTGCATTTAAAGCAATGACTTCTTTATTATTACATAATGGAAAGCTAGTATGTGTTTCTATGGAAGTATGAAGCAAAAGCCTTGGCAAATGAAGTTTTATCTCTGTGTGTGAATTACTTGTGGATTAAAGGAGTCCTTTCTGATGGCATAGAGACCTTTGTAAATGGTAGTAATCCCCAGGACCTGATCAGTCACTAGGTCATGCATGATGCATAAATCAACAAGGAAGAAAAGTAAATATTGACAGTTTGAGCAAACTTTCTAACAGAAATCAAATTGTATTTGAAGGTGGAAACAAAAAGAGCATCTGAAACCTGTAGTCTAGAAGTTGAAGAGACAGTTCCAATTTCCTTAATATATAGAAAACTGCCATCACGGAGTCCTACTGGTGTAATTTGTTCAACAAGTTTATGATTAGAAAACAAAGATAAAGTATGAATCATATGGCCAACAGCTCCACTATCCAAAAAACCAAGATCATCATCAAATGAATCATAAGAACTGAGTTTATGATATGTAGTGCTACCTGCAAACTCCGTAATGTGAGTAAAGTTCACCCTGTTGTCCTCCTGCATGACTCCTTTCCCTTTTACCAACCTCCCAAATTCCTGCTACAAAAGACTGATTTGCTGAGCCATTGCATTCCAATCCCTGGATGAACTTTCTCCTAAATCCAATGATATGTCCACTGATTCAGTAGCATTTGCAAAGTTCATTTTTGGAGCCTTTGACTTGTCTGGCCACCACTCAGGGTATCCAATCACCTTGAAACAATGCTCTTTGTTATGTCCTCCCCTGTACCAAAGAGTGCACCATCTAGAATCAAAACGCTCAAACCTTTTCCTGCCACCACTAGTATTGTACCCTTCATTGTGAGTAAAGTTCTGAATCACTGTTGAACCTTTTGAAGAATTAAACTGTTCTTTTGAAAGAAGTGTTGTGTTATCAACTGATACTGGTGTTGATGTCACATGAGCAGAGTTACTAGTTTTAACAGCATTGAAAGCCACATTATCAAGAACTGCTTAACCAGAATTGCCTGAATGCTTGTTTTCTGTTTTGAGAACTATGGAATACGCTTTGTTAATTGTAGGTGGCGGATCAAGCAACAAAATTTGATCCTTGATAGATTCATAACATCCATTCAGTCCCATTAGAAATTCTATCAGCTTATCTTCTTCAGCACGTGCCTGCCAAACTCTAGCAACTTCAGGAGTACATATTGGAATTGGCTTGTAGTGAGCATATTCATCCCACACCTTTTTAAGAGAATTATAGTACTCACCAGGGACATGTCGCCTTGTTTGATATTGACCAATTTTGAAGCAGATTATAAAGCTTGTTGATGTTAGAGGTACCGTACTGAGAAGCCAAATTATCCCACAGTTCTTTAGCTGTCATAGTATACATATATCCGTCAGCAATGTTAGGTGACAACGCAGCCATTAACCAAGATTTCATCGTCAAATCGACCTGCTTCCACCGAAAATGTTCAAGCGAGTTCACCGGCGGCTCTAGACATTTTCCATCAATAAAATCGGCTTTTAGTTTTGATTCAAGAGCAATTCGCATCGATCTACTCCATCCTAAGTAATTATTTTCATTTAGCGGTACTGAAACTAACACCAATCCTAGATGTTCCGAAGCGTGAAATGTCTTTGTTGTATCTTAGATTCTCTGTTCTTCCTTCAATCGACGATCATTCTTTATATTGTGTTCCATGGCGGTTTTCTGGATTTTTGGTCAAATCAAAAAATTTAAATGACAAGAATTAAGCGGTAGTCGAGGAGAAGAAGATTACGGTTTCAGATTTAAAAGATCGAGCCTAGAAGCTCTGGTATCATGAAAATGGGAAGGTTTTGGTCATGGCAAAGGCGGTTAGGGCAGAGGATCAAAAGTTCTATTTGGGGAAAATAAATCTGTATGATTGATAATGATTAACCATATCATTAATGTGTCTTAAGGGTTTAATATATACAAGTAACTAAGCTACGAATTTACAAGTATAACCCTATTAAGTATTTACACATCTATTCTAGCTAAGGGTATTTACAACACTTCATCCGATTCCAAGGATTTCCTGGATAATGTGATCATCCGTATCAAGTAAAGCTGATGGAACTAGAGTTGGATCTTCAACCCAATGCTGTTGAATAGCATCGTCTGTCAACACCTCAAGATGATCCTTCAATTCCTTGAATTTTAGATAAGACAATTTTTCCCTTATGTATATATATGTGTGTGTGTGTGTGTGTGTGTGTGAAAGAAGCCAGAGGCTTAAGTTACAAAGACCCATGATGTACAAAGAGGCTTTGTCTATACATAGTAAATCTAATGTAGAGGGTGGGGATAACGTCAAGAGATGTTTTCCCCGTTGGGAAAGAGAAATAAAGTTTGGCTAACGAGTCTGCCAATTTGTTTCCATTTCTGTGGGTGTGCAAAAAGTCCACAGTCTAATGATTTTTGAGAAGATGGAGTATTCTCCTAAAGACATTGCTAGAGCTGTCGTGGAGAGGCTGTTGTTGGTTGAGGAGTTTGGTGGCTTTCGCATTGTCCATCTCCAAAATCAACTTTCTAAAATCTAGCTCCGAAGCAATTTGGAGGCCGGAAAAGGCTCCCCAGAGTTTCGCTTCAAGGCTATAGCAGTCGCCTATGTTGACTAGGTATCCAACAACCCACTCATCTTCATAATTCCTTAGCAAACGTCCTGCCGCTGTATGTTTGGAAGTTCAACTGAAAGCACCATTGCTGGTGGGGGTTTCCCTGTTGAAGCAGATGAAGGTTTTTTGTGATCCAATCTTTGAGCAAAAATAACGTTGGACCTTGATATTTCTCTAACAAGTGCATGGGATAAGCCTGCAATTTCTCTCTCGCTGACATCCAGGCTACCAAGAACTACATCATTGCGTGCCTTCCATATTTTCCAGCAAACAATTCCAAACCATAGAGCCCAAATGCTGCCCTTCTGCAGAAAAGAAGAGTCAAGATTATAGAAGATGCAAGTGTGCCAGTTTGATTCATACCAAAAATCGCTTCCCAGATTTTGACAATAGTTTTTCCAAATTTTTCAACTTCTGCAGCGCTGAACAAGTGAAATAGGGTTTTCGCCTTTCCACATAGGTGACAGGGATCCTCATGAGACAAGTGCCTTCTTTTCCTTTCCGCATTAGTGAGAAGGACTCCTCTAAACAACCTCCAGAGAAATGTTTTAATTCTTTCCAGACCTTGCCATTTCCAGATTAAGTCCCAAATTTTGTGTTTAGGACTCCACCTAGAGACATTCATGGTGTTATAGGCTGATGTTGAAGTAAACTTCCCATTTGGTGACCCCCTACAAGCTGTGGTATCCTCTTCCGAATTCAAAGATGGTGGAGGCATGGCTGTGATTTTCTTTAGAATATTTGATAAAAAGAAAGCTGTGATATCCTCCCACTTCCATTCAAATGAAGGGCTCACAAAGTCCTCCATTTTTCTGTCTTTCTAAGATACAGAGACTGGAGATGAAGATAAGAGGTGGAGTGGTTTGTCTAGGTCAAGCCAATTATCCTTCCAAAAATAAATTGTTTTTCCATCACCAACGACCCATTTGATGCCCTGTAGAGCCATTGGCCATATAAGATTCATTTGTTTCAATAGGGGAGAGCCTTTATTAATTAGTATTAATGGCGCTTGGGATGATTTTTTTTGGAATTCCATACTTCGCTCGAAAGACGAATTTCCAGAGGCTGTTCCCTTCAGCAATAATTCCCCAACCCAACTTAAGCTTAAAAGCCTTTTTGGCTTCTCTCAATTTCTGTATCCCCATACATCCTCTTTTTTTTTCGGTTGACATACCGTGTCCCAATCTACGAGATTCATTTTCTTCAGCAATAATTCATTTTCTTTTTTTTTTTTTTTACTTTTACTATTAGTTCATCATAGGTGGCCTTCTGAACCCTCCCATGAATTATGGGGGTGCCTAAGTATGTTTTAAGCTGGCAAATGGGCAGATTTGGACTATTTGAAATTGGTTTTTAATGGTTATTAACTTAATGGAGAAATACCCATCTATATCCATTAAATTTAAAGGACTTAAATGGATGGGTATTAAATATCCATGTGTATCTATGGATATCCATGAATGCATACCCATGAATATCTATAAATACATTTAGTGGACTTTTTAACATAAATACATATGTTACCAATGTAATAAATATGAGCTAAACTAAATAAAACGAAATAATAAATTAATTCTTGCACACCAATATGAATAGTATGAGTCCAATAAGTTGGAAAATACAAGTGTATATTTTATTTGAACAAAAATTCAAATATGACCCAGATATTGGATCTACTCGTTAAAACTTGATGTGAAACATAAAACTTATTATTGTCCAATATTAAAATTCATGTTTGTACTTTATTTAACAAAAAAAAAATAAAATTAGACCCATATATCGTGGCTCGATTATTGGGTCCACCCAACTTGACCCAGTTAACTATTGCTTCAAACGTGAAAATTTGAAGTTCAACGAGTTTAAAAATACAAGTATAAGTTTTATTTGAACAAAAAATAAAATAAAAATTCGCCCGCTTATCGTGACCCGGTTAATGGGTTGACCCAGTTCGATTCATGGGTCGACCTAGTTTGATCCATTGGTCGACTCGGTAAAACGTGATAGAAAACATAAAAATTATTAGTCTCTTATGTTAAAATTCATTATTGTACTTTAGTTTTTAAGAAAATCAAAATACGATACATGTACCGTGGTCCAGTTACTGAGTCGACCCAATATGACCTGTGGATCGACCCAGTTTAATATGGCTCGAAACATGAAAATTAAATTTCAATGAGTGAGAAAATATAAAGTGTATATGTTTCTTTGAACAAAAATAAAAAATCAACCCAAATATCCTGACCCGGTTACTGGATGGACCCAACTCGATTCATGGGTCGATCCATGGGTCGACAGGTACAACTTAGTAAAAAATATAATTATTAGTCTCCTAAGTTAAAATCCATAGTTGTACTTTATTTTTTTAAAATCAAAATTCGATTAATGTACCTTGGTTTGGTTATTGGATCGATCCGAGATGACTCATGAATTGACCTAGTTTAATATGGCTCAAAACGTAAAAGTTGAACTTGAAGGAGTTAGAAAATACAAGTGTAAAATTTATTCGAACAAAAAATAAAAATTCGACTCATGTATCATGATCTGGTTACCGGTTCGACCCACGGACTGACCCAGTTATACTTGCCGTAAATATAAAATTTTGAAGTCCATTAAATTATAAAATATACTATTATTAAAAAGTAATTTATGTATAGGTTAACTTGCGGGTAAAAAATTTTATAGTAAACCAGTTGACTCACAACCCATGCCAACTCGTCATGACCCAGCCCGTATATGACCCTTCCTTAAATGGGTTGGGTTGGGTCGGGTCATGACCTACTTAAATAACGATTATATAGTTTGAAAATCTAATAGACTACCTGATGGGTAACCGTGGACTACCCATACCCGTCCAAATAATTTTTTATCCAGATCCACCCAAGCCCAACATTTTAAATGGATGGACATTTATGGACTAAAGTCCAATGAATTTGGATGGGTAGTAAGTCCGTGGGTATTCTTGCCAGCTCTAAGTATGTTTCTAAGTTGTTAACTAGGTGGATGCCCGAGGATGCACTAAAGGAGGCAGCATGTGTTGTATCCACATTTGGGGAGCAGTATAACACCAATTTTTCTTTGCTTATAGCTTGACCTGAACTCTTACAGAAAAGATCCAAGGTCTTGGAGATGATTCCAACCTGTTGCGTGTTAGCTTATGCAAATAAAATCAAATCATCGGCAAAAAGTAGATGAGACAAAAGAAATTTTTTGTTACAAAAAATATAAGTTTCCAGGTCCCTTTTTGAACTTCTAAATTAGTTGCATGAGATATTCGTTCCATGTATAAAACAAAAATATATGGAGAGAGGGTCTCCTTGGCGCACTCCCCTGTTACGTTGAAAAGCCTCTCCTATGATGCCGTCTGACAGAATTTGAGTCATCCCTGTATGTAGATCATAGCTCATGATGATTCTTAGAAAGGATTGGGGCATTTCAGCATCGTATAAGGTATCTTCTATAAAGGACCAACTAATTTTATCAAAGGCCTTGACAAGATCAAACTTTAAGGCCATCTAACCTTTCATGCCTTTTGAGGAAGCCATAGAGTGGATGGCTTCTTGGGTGGTAGTAATGTTTTCAACTATATTTCTCCCTACTATGAAGTTGGTTTGAGTGGGCAAGGTGAGCGTAGGCATAGCCTCCTTCAGACGGTTCGCGATGAATATTGATATAATCTTTGTTAAGACGTTGATCAAATTGATACACCTAAAACTCTGAAATCTTTCAGGCTTGGCAGTTTAGGGAATAAGCACCACCATTCCCTTATTGTGAGAAGGATCCACTACCCCTTCGTTGAAAACTTTCCTGACCATTTCACAAAAAGAGGGCCCAACAATATCCCAGTTATGCTGATAGAAACTAGGATTGAAACCATCTATGCCTCCTGCTTTGTTACAATCCATATCAAAAGTGGCTATCTTGATCACTTCTTAATTCATCTGAGAAGTTTGCTGCAAGCAGATTACGTATTCTTTGGGCCAGCTTTTCAAATTTCCCTTGATAGGATTGAAGGCTGGGTTTGTATTATTGGAGTAGATGTTCGTGAAATACTTGGTCGCTTCTCGGTTCAGAGTCTCACGTTTTGTACACCAGCTTCCATCATCAAGTTGGAGGCTTTTGCATTATCTTTTTGGCCTAAGGGGCCTGTGGACTAGATGAAAGGATCTTGAATTTTTGTCTCCTTGTGAAAGCCATAAAATCCTTCGGTTTTGAGACTTAAGCATCTCCTCCTGTGTTACAAGCTGCTCATAATCTATACGTAACTCTCTTTCAAGATCAGTCAGGTTGTAGACGGGTAAGTAGCTAGAGCTTTCTGGATACCTCCCAGCCTTGCCAACAACTTGTTTTTTCTTTTGTGTAGACTTCTAAAATAGTTAAATTTTCAATCACCTATTTTGTTGATCAAGAAATCCTGGTTTGCTAGTAAGTCTGCAAGGGATTCCAAGTGCTCCTCAACCAAGAATTCCAACTATCATGAGCTTCCCACATTAAGATATCTGAAAGGTTGAGGGATTGAAGTGATGGTATCTACAGTGTGAAAAGAAATGAAGAGCGGGTAGTGATCTGAAGCTGTTCTTGGAGCATGGATGACTTTTGATTCTTTGAAATGATGGTTCCGCAGGCTATTGACTACCGCACAATCAATACGTTCGTGACATTTAAAATTTCAGTCAGTTTTTTCCAATTGGCTCAATTTTCCTTAAAGTTAATGGATTTGTTTTAGTTTTTTTTTTTTTAACAAAAATACCCCAATAGTTTCAAAAAAATTTAAAAATTACACCAAAAATTTAAAAATAACAAAATAATCACTTTTTATTTTTTTTTCTATTTTATTTTATTTTTCTTACTACTACTATTCATAACCACCAAAATATACTATGTGATCTATAAAAAAATTATTTATTTTCAAATTATCTATTTTTCATATGCAACACATGCGAGTCAGATCCAGGGGTGGTTTTTTATTTTAATTTATTACTTTTTTAAATTTAATTTTTAAAATTTTTTTTTTATGATTTCTTCTTATACTCCTTAACTTGTATATGTTGGTACTAATATAATTACTAAATTCCAAGAAACAATTTACCTTTTTGTATTCCAACAATGAGGGTTAAAAAATATTTTTTAAAAAGGACTGTTAAATAATACACCTATTTATTGTTGTCATGAAATATAATGATTGCTTATATAGTTTAGCCATTGGAAAAGTAGGAATGGTAATTAATAAAAAAGAATAAAAATATTGTGTTGACCATATTTATAGAAATTTATCATTGTTGACTAATTAAATTAACACTTTTTCCTGTTTCAAATAATTGTCTAGTTCCCATATTATTTTTACTACAACGAACAAAAAAAATTATTTTAGGTTAAATTGAATAAAATTTATATTTTGTAACTTACCTATGGATTATAAGAAATCAAGAAAGAAAGAATATTAGCATTTTTTTTGATTTCCTTTTCTTTTTATTTTATATCAATAAAATATTAATTTCATGCTTATTTGAACTCGATTTTTTCTTTCTTGTTTATTTAGTCTAAATTTTTTTTGTAATCGATGAAATAAAAAAGTAAATGAATTATTAAAATTTAGTAATAATATTTGTACCAACATATACAAATCATAAGTATAAGAAAAAAATAATAAAACAAAAAAAATTTAAAAATTTAAAAAAATTTAAAAAGAGAAATTTATTCTCGGACCCAACTCACATGTTTTTTTGTAGGTGAAAATTTAGTTTGAAACAAATAATTATTTTTTATGATCAAATGGTGTATTTTGATGGTTATGAAAAGTAATAAAGACAAATGAATAAATATAAAAAATGAATAAAAAGTCAAAAGGGAATTTTTAAAATTATTTTTACATATTTTATGTGTTATTTTTACAATTTTTTGAAACTATAAGTCCGTTTTAGTTAAAAATTAACGAAAAGTTCAACAAAAATTGGGTCAATGGTACGAAATTGGCAAAAATTACAAATATTAAAGACAAATTTGGTTCACCGAAAATCTGTGGTGTAGAATTTGACAATGAGCTCAAAACTTTAGAAATGATCGGCATTTTTCCGATTTCAGACGAATTGATGTGATTTTCATTGATTGTTTCTTTGCATCATTGATGGGAAAAAACAACGGTTATACGTTGGCCTAATCGTCAATTCTACCTTCTTAAATTTTTATTGGATAATTTTGTCTTGTCTGTTTGAAATTTTTGTCAATGACATCCAATTGGGTTAATTTTCGTTGAACATAAAAGAATTTTCGTTAGTTTTTAATAAAAATAGTCTAATAATTTCAAAATTTTAAGATAACTCTCAAAATACATAAAAATAACAAAATAATACAATCGTGGTATTAATTACATATATCATATCGTAGACGTAGAGTATATTTCGATGACAGAATATCGAAACTTTCTTTCCGTTTTTTTTTTTTAAAAAAAAAAATTTATATACACCTCGAAACTGACTCGTGGCCGAAATATTCTTATAGCGTAATTGTACTCCAAATGGGCTTTTGCCCCAACTTTTGGTACCATAAGATCATTGTTTGCTCATCCATGGTCTGTAAATACAAGCCAGTGCCAATTTAAGTTCTTATATTTCATCATATCATCGTTCGATGTCAAATTCCGGCGAAACATCTAAAATTAGGGTTTCCCGAGGAAAAGGTAAGATCAGTTATCACTATAAAGATATCCGTTGTCCTGACTGCGGCTTTACCGAATGGAGGGGCTGTCTGCATCACCAATACATCTGCCACCCTAAGAAAGCCCGCGACGAGGCGACCGTCGACGATGAAGCATCGGCCGAAGCAGCCGCCGCTGCCAAGGCAGACGTCGACGATGAAGCATCGGACAAAGAAGCCGCCGCCGCCAGGGCAGCCTTCGTCGATGAAGCATTGGCCAAGGCGTCCGCCATCCTCAAGGCATCGGCCGCTGCGGTTGCCGAAGCCGAGATAGCCGCCAGCGCGGCAGCCGACAATTTAGCAGCCGCTAGATTAGCCGAACGATTAGACAGGGAACGGGTAGCCGCCCTGGAGGCCGTACTTAAAAAAGCATCTGCCGTACCTACCGTCGAGTTAGCCGCCGTCGAGAGAGTCGTCAAGGTATTAACCGCCGAGCCACCAAAAACGGAACCGATGGAGGGATTGACGAGCGAAGAATATTTCGTGTATTTAGAACGCAGGAAAGAAGAAGCCGACAAGAAAGAAGCCGTAAGGACAGCCTCCATCAAGGCAAAATTTGATGTGGGATTGTCGGAGTCGGAGATGCCGTCGGATACCGGATCTGAAATAGATAAATGGATAAAGTACTACAAGATGATGCACTACACCCGGGTTTGTACTCTATTACTTTTAATAATGATGTTAATTACTCTTACCCCTTTTCCTTTTTACATGATTGCTAATTGAAGGTTCTTTCTTCTAGGGTTTTGGCGTCAAATGGGTTCCTGATAATAACCTCAATGCACCAATCTTACCTTGTAAATTCAGAGAAGATGATAACCTCACAATCAGAGCTGAGATCAATGAGCTCATCCAGGATTGCATTCATTGGTACAACTCCAACCGTGAGCAGGTACCTTAGTATTAAATTTACCCTGCATTGATCAATGCTTTGGTTCAAAAAAGTACTATTTGTAGTTAAGGATGCTTTTTTTTGCCAGTAGTCCGTTTTTTTTTTGTTATTTTATTGCCTGAACCTGATTTATTCATTCTCATTGAGACTTTACAATAACACTGGTATTGCTGTAATCATTAACTTTCTAATGTATGAATGGATGTTTGCAGAAATACCTAACTTTCTAATGTATGAATGGATGTTTGCAGAAATATAGGTATGATGGGAGGAATGTTAAGAACGTTTCTTTTGAGGCTACATTTTATCATACAAAGTATCATATTACCTTCACTGCTGCTTCAGTTGACGATCCCAACATTGAGAAAAGCTTTGTTGGTTACTGTATTGTTCGTGAGCCCCCTCCTTTTCGTTGTAGATATGGTCCTTTCAGTTGGCGTCCTTATGCAAGGAGTTTGCGTTTGAATAGAGGTGTGAGAATTAGTGCGGAGGACAAGGATCAGAAGGAGGACAGGGATCGTAAAAGTGACACTAAGGCGGGTGGTGTGGGTGTGGGTCGTGTGGAGGACAAGGTTCAGGAGGAGGAGAAGGATCAGAAGGAGGACAAGGATTATGAGGGTGAGGTTGAGGGCGTGGATGTGGACGACAAGGTTAAGGAGGAGGAGGAGAAGGATCAGAAGGAGGACAAGGATCATGAGGGTGAGGTTGAGGGCGTGGATGTGGACGACAAGGTTAAGGAGGAGGAGGATCAGAAGGGTGAGGGTTGTGGTCGTGTTGATCTTGCTCTAACGGCGAAGCAGATTAATCTATCCGTGAAGCATAATGAAGTGAGGTTTTGCTTGCCCGGTGATTGTGAGCCAGTTCTTACACGGGATAAGAAGCCGTGTATATTGCCTTGCTGTAGTCCGTATTTCAGCTACCGTAAGAGACTAGGACTTAACTCCTTCAGCGAATACATCAACAAGTGCTTGAAAGATGAAGCGACTTCAACGAGCCCCTTTAATATGATGATGCGGAGAACTTGAAGGTGGAATCCGTTCCAAGGAGCACCTTAATCTGTTGCTGCCAGTGGGTGGCGTGGGTGATGTGTTGAACTATTTATATATACATTTCTAGAGACTTTTTTATGCTTTTAATGTTATAAATAAATGACAGAATGTCTGTTCTTTGTTGAACTATTCTCGTTGCTGCTATTTAATGCGTAATTGAACTATTTAATTCACAATGATTGGTATCTTTTTGTCATTTGATCTTTGATTATTCATCAGCTGCTTTTGATTGTGGTAGACAATAATGTAAAGTTTTTTTGTGATGGTGTAGTGGAATGGTGTGTGTTCTTGAAGTGGTGGTTACTCTACAGTGTGCTGTTTTGCAATTAGTGGAAAACATGAATCGATTGGAATATACTTGTATGCACAGAGGGGGATGCATTCTGTACTTGTGTGGATAGCTTGGATGACTAGTTGAGTGCTGCTTTGGTTGCTTTGGGGGAGGGATGCCTGGATTGTATTTTGAGGAAGGTTGTCTTTCCTCTACCATACCATATTTGAAGTGTACCAGTGTTTGATGTATTCTCCGGCATGTTGGCTTCAAATGTCTTTTGGTTTCAACGACAAGACAATGTAGTTGCCTGATGTGTAAAATCAAATATTGTTGAATGTAGTAAGCTGGAAATCACGTCCTTTTATCTTAATCCGAGCTCACATCCTTCTTCATGCATCTTATCTTAATTGAAAGGTCTCCAATTGAAATCACAATCAATAGGAGGTCTGGGTAGTGTAACCAGTTATACTGCTTGGCTCATACAGTAGAGTCCCAATATCAAATCGTCGGGCCCTCTTTTTTCCATCTTGGACGGAATGATACACTAAATAAAAGATTCTATTCCTAACAAATTTAGTAGTATAGCAATGAGTAGAGTCGTCTCCTAAGGAGCAAGGAAGTGAAAATATTTCTAATTAAAAGAAAGTTAACTAAATGGGAGAGATTTTGGATTTGTAACTAATGAATAACAAAAATAATTTGCAAGCAATAAAAGATACTTTTGAAAAATCAATAATAAGAGCAACTCTAGTCAAAGGAATAATTTCCACCTTGATGTATCTAACTGATCATTGATGCAAAGATTAACTCAACAAATGATGAATATATTAGTTATCGTTATTGGAACCTCCTAACAACTCAGTCTTTTTATTTAACTACCAGTGACTAAGAAACCTTCATTAATCACTCTATAGCCAAAACACACTACCTGGAACCTCCTAGGATTCAGTTTTTGACAAGCAAAGACCCAATTCAATTTCTAACAAACAAACCTTGTTTCATTAAAAATTGATTATTTATTCTCACAACACAAGTAAACTACTTACCAAGTAATTATTTGCATTGTCTCTTCTAAGGAACAAACAAACCTTGTTGTTCAATAAATTAGATTATCTAGGAGAATTGAATGCTACCAGCTATTCAAATAATGCCAAATAATCATCAATACACATCAAAGAGAATAAATAAATACTCAAAATTCGTTGGTGAAAAGCAAACAGTTAGATCTCACAATTGAATAACATCAAGGCTTCAATAAAATCTTTTAACTAGAAAAAAAAGGTTTAGTTGCTAATCATGGTGAAATCAACAACACAAGAATTGATGTTTGACATTACAGAGCTAAAACTGACGAAAACGGAGAGAAATCCTTGTCCTGAGCTCCAGCTGTTGCTCCCTGTGTTGTGCCTCTTCTCCTCCATCTTCTTAATAATAAGAAAAAGACTATTTATATGCAAATTTAGGGCATCCCCACGTTCAGCCTCTTCAAAATCCGCAGAGACCAATTAAAGTTTTCAAAATTTGCAAATTGATCCCTGAAGTTTCCAAAATTACAAATTGACCCCAAAACTTTGGAAATTTTGAACTTTAGTCCCTATTTCAGCGTGCCCACGCGGGAATACAACATTGTTGCTGGAATTTCCTGCTTCCTTCATTGATTTTGGCATGGATTTTGTGTGCCCACGCGGGAATTAACCACTTCTTCTCTAACTTGAAACTTGATTCAATAAAACCTTCAAAATCTCTTCAAAATCAACACTTTTCTTCTTTTTGTTCCAAATCCTTCCTATGATCAAATTAAGAATTAAAAACACTAATATTAGCATAGATAATATTCAAAACAACACATAAACCACCACAAATATCATGCTAATATTAACATTATCAACTCCCCCACACTTAGATTTTGCTTGTCCTCAAGCAAACTTAAAAAGAATAACTTTTAAAACCACTACTTTAAACCACAAAATTTAGAAATCATTTAAAACACAATCTCAACCACCATGTCACATATCAATCATAAACTTAATTAATTAGGCAATCAAACATAAGCTCCTCTAATACTATGCATAGTCAACAAGATAGTTGCTTCATCCCTAAACTCCATCAATGATTGGAACAAAATCACCTCACCAGTAAGTTCTCTCATTTTCTTTCTTCTTTTCTCTCAAGTGTGGCGTATCAAACAATTCACACAAATCAATATCTAGCAGAATACACAAGAATTTGAAAAGGCGTCACATCATCATACACCAAGAAAATAAACTTACCAATAAAGGTCTTTACATAGGGTTGTAATGGGGCTTTAGGTAAAGAAAAGGGTGGATAATTATGGATGTAGGCTTATTTTGTCAAGATAGACCAAGTATACTTAAACTCTACCATCCTACCATATATCCCATATAATGACATTGCTCATCCTCACACTTCAGAGTTCAAGTGTGCTTTGCATAAGAACTTGCAGTAAACTTCTCATATTACATTTAAAAACCTATGGCATCTCAAAAATATAATTAAGAACTTACCATACTCTCAAACAAGTAGAAAATAGGGATTCATGCGATTTTTTTTTCTTCTTTTTTTTTCCGGGTATTTTTTACCCTTTTTTTTTTTTGCATTTTTCTCTATTTTTTTCGTACGCCCTATATTACATCAAATGCATAACTTAAAACAAGAACACATGCCACTATAATGTCCAACTCTTACCACAAACCCAGTTTAAGCAACCTAATCCAGAGCTTGAAAAAAGGGTAATGGATAAAAAAAAAAACAAGGCTAATGGTTTAATGTATCTGGAGCTAAAGAAAAACGGTCAAGGCTTGAATGGTTCACTAGGGGTAAACATAAATGGGTAGGCTTTTTAAGCTAACTTGGCTAAATCCTAGTGCCTTTATTCTTGTGGCAAGCCATCTACAAGAGCACAGATGCGTCCTAGCTCGGCAAATTCAAGATTAATCTATACTAGATATGATATACTTCCCACATAAAAATGTTGAGCATTCAAATACACTAACTCTATTTGCTCAGAAAAGCTCATATCACTCAATTTAAAGTAACTTTTTTGTGATAATATTCCAATCATCACTTCAACACTTAAATTCACAACATATCTGAATAGTACATAGCAAAGAAAAATTTATGTTTTTCATGCTTCACTTTTCAACCTATGATGATTAGCAACATAACAGTTGAAACGTTGAAAAAAGTGGTTCAGACTCACGAAAAATTTTCATCAAAAACAAGTCTAACTCTTTCAAGTAAGCAATTTAATGAAGACAAATTTGAAACACACAAACTCCTCCCCCACACCTAAAGCATACATTGTCCTCAATGTATAAAACATACAGAGACAAAGAATAAAAGCACATACAAACTCCCAAATAATATTAAAGAGAGGAAAAAAAAACGGCACTTCCTTGGGAATTCGCAGTGGAGGAATCAAATTGATGTAAAGCGGGAGTAACATCTTTTTGCATTGGATCAAAAGGATTGACCAAGTAGAAGAATTTTCCTCGAAAGCTAGCTGTCACACTCAAACAACCATTAAAAAAAACTAACTCTACGTCGATTAAATGATTAAGAAAAACCACGAAAATCAAGAAATCATAGATCTCAAGATCATCAGGAACAAAAAACTTAACCACCTAGTCGATTTATTCAAGAAAACAAATAACAAAAATTAAACCACTGGGTTGCCTCCCAACAAGCGCCTTTCTTTAGTGTCTTTGGCTAGACACAGCATGTGTGTATCAAGGTGGAAATTTGAAAGCTCCACACACAATCAGAACTTGATACAGCTCTAAATAGGTCTCAACAAAACCAAGGTTATATGTCTCAAACTGATATTCAAGCATTGTATCAACAAACAAAGGTGGAAAATGATCTCCTCTAAATGACTCTTTAAAAGTATTACACACTCTCCACACGTAAACACAAACATGAAATTCAAAATTGACATCTATCATCCACCCAAATTCAGGAGGTCTAAGAAAATGTCCATATCCATGCTTAAGATCTATAGGTACGGATCTTAAGTCAACTTTTGATGGTTTCCACTTTTCAAAAATTGTAGGCACATAGTCAAAAGGACAACTGCCATTCACATTAACTCGTGAAGCACACTTAGCATTCAAATTCACAATTTCCCAACCTAAAGATTTAACTCCATTTGTTAATTTAATTCTAGCAGTTTTTCGAAATGACCTTCCTAAGAAAAGTGAAATCAATTTTATTGCAGAATTTTCGTTCAAATCAATCACATCAAAAGTAACAGGAAACACAAAATGACCACTTTTCACTATAGATTTCTCAAACATACAAGTAGGAAATTCAAGAGACTCGTCAACAATATTTATAGCCACATTACTTTTAGATAAAGGCTCATGTTTTAACAAGTCAAATATAGAACAAGGTAAGTTACTCGAACTAAATTCACTAAGTTGAACCTGTTGAAGATTGCAAAATATAGTGAACCTACCAAAGATCTTGCATTTTGGATGAAATTCTGAATTAAATGTCCTATAGGAATTATTGCTTACCGAAATAATCTCATTATCTTTGAGAGAGCTCTCTAAGGCTTCTTTCTCATTCTCTTCCTCCTTTGGCTCCAACAACCTCTCTAAAAGAGATGAAAACATTGCATAAGTAGGACCAGTATACATAGCAACAACACTTTCCTTATCAATATTTTCCAAAGCCTTTTTCATTGCTTCTTCTGCCTTTGCATCTTCAACACTTTCTTCATCATGCGCCTGTGTGGCGTCTACTAGAACATTCTCTTCAGAAAGAATCTCCACATTATTTGGCTTAACCTCTTCTTTAATCGGTCCTCTCAACCTTTCAGGAAAAAGAGGGGGTATCACAATCTTTAGTCGCTCATTCTTACAGTCCTTTATTTCTTCCCTCTTTAGTACATCTTGCTTGAATTGAGTGTCTTCCACCACCATTGTACATTCACTCTCTGTACCATAATTCTCAACTTGATCTGGAATCTGAAATGTCTCAGCCTCTAATCTGCTAACTTCTGCAACCATCTGGGACATTTGATTCTCCAAGTTTTGAATTATAGCACAAGTAGATTAAGATTCCTGTATAAGATCATGCACATTAATCGTCAAATTTCTAATCATTTCCTCTAAAGACATACCTGGCTCTGGCGTTGGTATTGGTGGTGGATACACTTGTTGTGATATTGGTAGTGGGTTGTAGTCGTAATTTGAGCAATCTTGCAAACTTGGATAATGTGTATATGGATTCTGCTCATATCTCGTTCGTGGTGATTCCCAAAATCCTCCTTTGCTACCCACATATCCTCGAAGATGATATTGAAAATTTGGACAAACATTAGCTGTGTGATCGCGCTTAGAACATATACCACATGCTTGCACCTGCTTGAGTTGACCTACAGAAGAAGTTAGTTCATCTAGTTGTTGACTGATGGACAAGAGTCTTACCTCATTTGGATCCCAGGTGTTATACTGATGATATCCATATGAACTCATGGCAAAAGTAAAATCTCAAAATAGAGAAAATAAACAAAAGCAAAAACAAAAACAACTTCTAAAGAGAAATAAATCACTTCACCGTGCTCCCCGGCAACGGCGCCAAAATTTGGTGGATTGTCAAACCAACAAAATAAAAGATTCTACTCCTAACAAATTTAGTAGTATAGCAATGAGTAGAGTCGTCTCCTCAAGGAGCAAGGAAGTGAAAATATTTCTAATCAAAAGAAAGTTAACTAAATGGGAGAGATTTTGGATTTGTAACTAATGAATAACAAAAATAATTTGCAAGCAATAAAAAGATACTTTTGGAAAATCAATAATAAGAGCAACTCTAGTCAAAGGAATAATTTCCATCTTGATGTATCTAACTGATCATTGATGCAAAGATTAACTCAACAAATGATGAATATATTAGTTATCGTTATTGGAACCTCCTAACAACTCAGTCTTTTTATTTAACTACCAGTGACTAAGAAACCTTCATTAATCACTCTATAGCCAAAACACACTACCTGGAACCTCCTAGGATTCAGTTTTTGACAAGCAAAGACCCAATTCAATTTCTAACAAACAAACCTTGTTTCATTAAAAATTGATTATTTATTCTCACAACACAAGTAAACTACTTACCAAGTAATTATTTGCATTGTCTCTTCTAAGGAACAAACAAACCTTGTTGTTCAATAAATTAGATTATCTAGGAGAATTGAATGCTACCAGCTATTCAAATAATGCCAAATAATCATCAATACACATCAAAGAGAATAAATAAATACTCAAAATTCGTTGGTGAAAAGCAAACAGTTAGATCTCACAATTGAATAACATCAAGGCTTCAATAAAATCCTTTAACTAGAAAAAAAAGGTTTAGTTGCTAATCATGGTGAAATCAACAACACAAGAATTGATGTTTGACATTATAGAGCTAAAACTGACGAAAACGGAGAGAAATCCTTGTCCTGAGCTCCAGCTGTTGCTCCCTGTGTTGTGCCTCTTCTCCTCCCTCTTCTTAATAATAAGAAAAAGACTATTTATATGCAAATTTAGGGCATCCCCACGTTCAGCCTCTTCAAAATCCGCAGAGACCAATTAAAGTTTTCAAAATTTGCAAATTGATCCCTGAAGTTTCCAAAATTACAAATTGACCCCAAAACTTTGGAAATTTTGAACTTTAGTCCCTATTTCAGCGTGCCCACGCGGGAATACAACATTGTTGCTGGAATTTCCTGCTTCCTTCATTGATTTTGGCATGGATTTTGTGTGCCCACGCGGGAATTAACCACTTCTTCTCTAACTTGAAACTTGATTCAATAAAACCTTCAAAATCTCTTCAAAATCAACACTTTTCTTCTTTTTGTTCCAAATCCTTCCTAAGATCAAATTAAGAATTAAAAACACTAATATTAGCATAGATAATATTCAAAACAACACATAAACCACCGCAAATATCATGCTAATATTAACATTATCAAGCATCTCCTCTTGTGTTACAAGCTGATCATAATCTATACGTAACTCTCTTTCAAGATCAGTCAGGTTTGTAGACGGGTAAGTAGCTACAGCTTTCTGGATACCTCCCAGCCTTGCCAACAACTTGTTTTTTTTTTGTGTAGACTTCTAAAATAGTTAAATTTTCCATCACCTATTTTGTTGATCAAGAAATCCTGGTTTGCTAGTAAGTCTGCAAGGGATTCCAAGTGCTCCTCAACCTGGAATTCCAACTATCATGAGCTTCCCACATTAAGATATCTGAAAGGTTGAGGGATTGAAGTGATGGTATCTACAGTGTGAAAAGAAATGAAGAGCGGGTAGTGATCTGAAGCTGTTCTAGGGGCATGGATGACTTTTGATTCTTTGAAATGATGGTTCCGCAGGCTATTGACTACCGCAGAATCAATACGTTCGTGACATTTAAAATTTCAGTCAATTTTTTTCAATTGGCTCAATTTCCTTAAAGTTAATGGATTGGTTTTAGTTTTTTTTATAACAAAAATACCCCAATAGTTTCAAAAAAATTTAAAAATTACACCATAAATTTAAAAATAACAAAATAATCACTTTTTATTTTTTATTTTTTTCTATTTTATTTTATTTTTCTTACTACTATTCATAACCACCAAAATATACTATGTGATCTATAAAAAAATTATTTATTTTCAAATTATCTATTTTTCATATGCAACACATGCGAGTCAGATCCAGGGGTGGTTTTTTATTTTAATTTATTACTTTTTTAAATTTAATTTTTTAAATTTTTTTTTTTATGATTTCTTCTTATACTTCTTAACTTGTATATGTTGGTACTAATATAATTACTAAATTCCAAGAAACAATTTACCTTTTTGTATTTCAACAATGAGGGTTAAAAAATATTTTTTAAAAAGCACTGTTAAATAATACACCTATTTATTGCTGTCATGAAATATAATGATTGCTTATATAGTTTAGCGATTGGAAAAGTAGGAATGGTAATTAATAAAAAAGAATAAAAATATTGTGTTGACCATATTTATAGAAATTCATCATTGTTGACTAATTAAATTAACACTTTTTCCTGTTTCAAATAATTGTCTAGTTCCCATATTATTTTTACTACAACGAGCAAAAAAAATTATTTTAGGTTAAATTGAATAAAATTTATATTGTAGCTTACCTATGGATTACAAGAAATCAAGAAAGAAAGAATATTAGCATTTTTTTTGATTTCCTTTTCTTTTTATTTTATATCAATAAAATATTAATTTCATGCTTATTTGAACTCGATTTTTTCTTTCTTGTTTATTTATTTTAAATTTTTTTTGTAATCGATGAAATAAAAAGGTAAATGAATTATTAAAATTTAGTAATAATATTTGTACCAACATATACAAATCATAAGTATAAGAAAAAAATAATAAAACAAAAAAAAATTTTAAAATTTAAAAAAATATAAAAAGAGAAAATTATTCTCGGACCCAACTCACATGTTTTTTTGTAGGTGAAAATTTAGTTTGAAACAAATAATTATTTTTTATGATCAAATGGTGTATTTTGATGGTTATGAAAAGTAATAAAGACAAATGAATAAATATAAAAAATGAATAAAAAGTCAAAAGGGAATTTTTAAAATTATTTTTTATATTTATTCATTTGTCTTTATTAAAAAATGAATAAAAAGTCAAAAGGGAATTTTTAAAATTATTTTTACATATTTTAGGTGTTATTTTTACAATTTTTTGAAACTATAAGTCCGTTTTAGTTAAAAATTAACGAAAAGTTTAACAAAAATTGGGTTAATGGTACGAAATTGGCAAAAATTACAAATATTAAAGACAAATTTGGTTAACCGAAAATCTGTGGTGTAGAATTTGACAATGAGCTCAAAACTTTAGAAATGATTGGTATTTTTCCGATTTCAGACGAATTGATGTGATTTTCATTGATTGTTTCTTCGCATCATTGATGGGAAAAAACAACGGTTATACGTTGGCCTAATCGTCAATTCTACCTTCTTAAATTTTTATTGGATAATTTTGTCTTGTCTGTTTGAAATTTTTGTCAATGACATCCAATTGGGTTAATTTTCGTTGAACATAAAAGAATTTCCGTTAGTTTTTAATAAAAATAGTCTAATAATTTCAAAATTTTAAGATAACTCTCAAAATACATAAAAATAACAAAATAATACAATCGTGTATTAAATACATATATCATATCGTAGAGTATATTTCGATGACAGAATATCGAAACTTTCTTTCTGTTTTTTTTTTTTTTAAAAAAAAATTTATATACACCTCGAAACTGACTCGTGGCCGAAATATTCTTATAGCGTAATTGTACTCCAAATGGGCTTTTGGCCCAACTTTTGGTACCATAAGATCATTGTTTGCTCATCCATGGTCTGTAAATACAAGCCAGTGCCAATTTAAGTTCTTATATTTCATCATATCATCGTTCGATGTCAAATTCCGGCGAAACATCTAAAATTAGGGTTTCCCAAGGAAAAGGTAAGATCAGTTATCACTATAAAGATATCCGTTGTCCTGACTGCGGCTTTACCGAATGGAGGGGCTGTCTGCATCACCAATACATCTGCCACCCTAAGAAAGCCCGCGACGAGGCGACCGTCGACGATGAAGCATCGGCCGAAGCAGCCGCCGCTGCCAAGGCAGCCGTCGACGATGAAGCATCGGCCGAAGCAGCCGCCGCTGCCAAGGCAGCCGTCGACGATGAAGCATCGGACAAAGAAGCCGCCGCCGCCAGGGCAGCCTTCGTCGATGAAGCATTGGCCAAGGCGTCCGCCATCCTCAAGGCATCGGCCGCTGCGGTTGCCGAAGCCGAGATAGCCGCCAGCGCGGCAGCCGACAATTTAGCAGCCGCTAGATTAGCCGAACGATTAGACAGGGAACGGGTAGCCGCGCTGGAGGCCGTACTTAAAAAAGCATCTGCCGTACCTACCGTCGAGTTAGCCGCCGTCGAGAGAGTCGTCAAGGTATTAACCGCCGAGCCACCAAAAACGGAACCGATGGAGGGATTGACGAGCGAAGAATATTTCGTGTATTTAGAACGCAGAAAAGAAGAAGCCGACAAGAAAGAAGCCGTAACGACAGCCTCCATCAAGGCAAAATTTGATGTGGGATTGTCGGAGTCGGAGATGCCGTCGGATACCGGATCTGAAATAGATAAATGGATAAAGTACTACAAGATGATGCACTACACCCGGGTTTGTACTCTATTACTTTTAATAATGATGTTAATTACTCTTACCCCTTTTCCTTTTTACATGATTGCTAATTGAAGGTTCTTTCTTCCAGGGTTTTGGCGTCAAATGGGTTCCTGATAATAACCTCAATGCACCAATCTTACCTTGTAAATTCAGAGAAGATGATAACCTCACAATCAGAGCTGAGATCAATGAGCTCATCCAGGATTGCATTCATTGGTACAACTCCAACCGTGAGCAGGTACCTTAGTATTAAATTTACCCTGCATTGATCAATGCTTTGGTTCAAAAAAGTACTATTTGTAGTTAAGGATGCTTTTTTTTGCCAGTAGTCCGTTTTTTTTTTTTTTGTTATTTTATTGCCTGAACCTGATTTATTCATTCTCATTGAGACTTTACAATAACACTGGTATTGCTGTAATCATTAACTTTCTAATGTATGAATGGATGTTTGCAGAAATACCTAACTTTCTAATGTATGAATGGATGTTTGCAGAAATATAGGTATGATGGGAGGAATGTTAAGAACGTTTCTTTTGAGGCTACATTTTATCATACAAATTATCATATTACCTTCACTGCTGCTTCAGTTGACGATCCCAACATTGAGAAAAGCTTTGTTGGTTACTGTATTGTTCGTGAGCCCCCTCCTTTTCGTTGTAGATATGGTCCTTTCAGTTGGCGTCCTTATGCAAGGAGTTTGCGTTTGAATAGAGGTGTGAGAATTAGTGCGGAGGACAAGGATCAGAAGGAGGACAGGGATCGTAAAAGTGACACTAAGGCGGGTGGTGTGGGTGTGGGTCGTGTGGAGGACAAGGTTCAGGAGGAGGAGAAGGATCAGAAGGAGGACAAGGATTATGAGGGTGAGGTTGAGGGCGTGGATGTGGACGACAAGGTTAAGGAGGAGGAGGAGAAGGATCAGAAGGAGGACAAGGATCATGAGGGTGAGGTTGAGGGCGTGGATGTGGACGACAAGGTTAAGGAGGAGGAGGATCAGAAGGGTGAGGGTTGTGGTCGTGTTGATCTTGCTCTAATGGCGAAGCAGATTAATCTATCCGTGAAGCATAATGAAGTGAGGTTTTGCTTGCCCGGTGATTGTGAGCCAGTTCTTACACGGGATAAGAAGCCGTGTGCATTGCCTTGCTGTAGTCGGTATCTCAGATACCGTAAGAGACTAGGACTTAACTCCTTCAGCGAATACATCAACAAGTGCTTGAAAGATGAAGCGACTTCAACGAGCCCCTTTAATATGATGATGCGGAGAACTTGAAGGTGGAATCCGTTCCAAGGAGCACCTTAATCTGTTGCTGCCAGTGGGTGGCGTGGGTGATGTGTTGAACTATTTATATATACATTTCTAGAGACTTTTTTATGCTTTTAATGTATTTATTATAAATAAATGACAGAATGTCTGTTCTTTGTTGAACTATTCTCGTTGCTGCTATTTAATGCGTAACTGAACTATTTAATTCACAATGATTGGTATCTTTTTGTCATTTGATCTGTTGATTATTCATCAGCTGCTTTTGATTGTGGTAAACAATTATGTAAAGTTTTTTGTGATGGTGTAGTGGAATGGTGTGTGTTCTTGAAGTGGTTGTTTAAATGTACCCAGAGGTTGTATACACACACATGAGGTTACTCTACAGTGTGCTGTTTTGCAATTAGTGGAAAACATGAATCGATTGGAATATACTTGTATGCACAGAGGGGGATGCATTCTGTACTTGTGTGGATAGCTTGGATGACTAGTTGAGTGCTGCTTTGGTTGCTTTGGGGGAGGGATGCCTGGATTGTATTTTGAGGAAGGTTGTCTTTCCTCTACCATACCATATTTGAAGTGTACAAGTGTTTGATGTATTCTCCGGCATGTTGGCTTCAAATGTCTTTTGGTTTCAACGACAAGACAATGTAGTTGCCTGATGTGTAAAATCAAATATTGTTGAATGTAGTAAGCTGGAAATCACGTCCTTTTATCTTAATCCGAGCTCACATCCTTCTTCATGCATCTTATCTTAATTGAAAGGTCTCCAATTGAAATCACAATCAATAAGAGGTCTGGGTAGTGTAGCCAGTTATACTGCTTGGCTCATACAGTAGAGTCCCAATATCAAATCGTCGGGCCCTCTTTCTTCCATCTTGGACGGAATGATATACTAAAAATTTAACTGGAGTGATCCGTGCATAATAACCGATGATTCTAGGTTATAAAGGCATATGAACTCCAACTTTCCTTCACATGATGCATAAGAAAAACACTTAACGCGCAACTGTAGCATTAAGTGTCGTGCTTATGCTACTTCACAGTCTGAATTGAGGTTGATAATTCACTTGATAATCATCAAACTGTATCTAGAGTCGGACACTTTGAAGATTAAAGAATGCTCTGTTGCATTTTAGGCTGATAAAATAGTTAGTATTGAGTGCCAACAAGAACATTCAATCCACAAATCCGGGGAGGAAGTATTTAAATATTGGACTTTCATTGCTTTAGACTTGATCTGCCAACCGCAAACTAGCATATGAAACTTTTCACCTATCCTTATATTTACATCTATTGCTCAGTATTCATGCTGGGAAAGCTATCTGTCATCTATGACGCCAAATCGAACGTAACAGCAGTTATCTCCTCATTTCCCATTGCTTTGCGAATGATGCTATGGTCAAGATCACAGAGCTCATTTAGTGCTTGAAAATGGCTCCTCTATAAGAACACCAACCTGTGACATCCACTATTTCTTATTATTCTCTTGCATGATACTCATCTGAAATCAGGAGTTTTCACAAGCAGATATGCGGAGTCTATTTCCATGTCTACGTAGGTATAGGAAGATCCCCTAGGTTTTAAACTTCATCTTTTCCTCTACATGATGCATAGGAATGATAGGAAACACTCCTTGCACCATTACAGCCATAAATGATAGTACATGAAATTTAACGACTCCTTTGATAAAACTAAATCTCAAGTTAGATGCTTTGAAGTTAAATACAGCTGCATTTTGGGATGTAAAGATAAACTAGAGTGCCAGCAAGAACATTCCTTCCACAGATCTGGGAGGAAGTAGAAAGTACTGGACTTCTGAGGCTTTACACCTGATTCAACTAATTGCAAACTGGTACCTGAACTTCTAACCTAGCCTTATATTTACATCTATATCTCAGTTTTTGTACTGTGAAGCCATCTGTCAACTAGCTAATGCGGATCCTTCAGCTAAGGATAATCTTCAAGGATTCACATTGCATGTAACAGATGCCTTATCATCTGTATTCTCGAGATGCTGGCCAACCATTTGTAGGGCGCTTGTTGTAGTGACTTTGTCTTTTTGCATTCACCTGCACTTGGATCATCTCCTCATTTCCCATTGCTTCGCTAATGCTGCTATGGACGAGATCACAGAGCTCATCAAGCGCAAGCATTGAAAATGGCTCCTCAATAAGAACACCAACCTGTAACATCCACAAGTTCGTGTTATAGAACCACATGATACTGGTCCAAATAACTAGAGCACTATGGAGTCTCCACAAGCAGATATAGTCAGATTATATTTGTGGATGTTGTCCATAGAGAGGTGAAGTTTAGTTTCTCTCTATTTCTTGTTTAGTTTAGATCAGTTAGCAAGGAACAAAAGAATCAAGAGCTTCAAAGGATTTCAGTGATGAAACCTGAAAGGAGTAAGAAATTTATTGAACACTATGCAAGGAAATGCAGAACATCCTTACATATCACAGCTTGGAGCATGGCACTGATACAAATATAACTACAGTAGTTCACAAATACTAATAGTCCTCCCAAAATATTTCTAGCGCATATTGAAGCGTATTGTGCCTTGCTGTGTATTTGAATCAATGAAAAGTCTAGAGAGGAATGAGAAATTCACCTCTTCAATACAGAATAATGAAGCAGCGCTGATGAAAGTAGCAGGAACTACGATCCAGTTGCAATCATCCCAAAGAATGATGGGAAGAGTAAGATGCCACAGGACCAGAAACCTTGAGGTCAATCGTGTATAGGAGAGAGGGATAGGAATACCCATGAGTTCTTCACAAATGCCGATGCCTTCATGAAAACAAGAAATTTTCGTCTCCTACATCAAAGAGCAGATACCAGATGTATAAGGATAACTTTGCAACTATATACAATCATTCCCAACACGAATAAGCTTGCCAAATTAGTACTTACCAACATATTCCGCTTTGTCTCATCCATATTTAGCAGCTTAATAGATTGAGAGATGAACTCAATGAGGCAACGAGGACGGTCCTTTGTACGAAGAACGATAGCTAAATCATCATCATCAAGCAAACCTCGAAGGTCTTGTGAAACATCTGAGCCATGAATCAAGTGGCACTGCATTAAGACATCCCATTACCTAGATTGTCAAGTCACATTCCCGGGAAACAAACAGAAATTGACCCTCTAAGTTTATCACGATAAATGTTTCCTAATTCAAACAGCAAAACAAACAGAACATCAATAGCTTATGCATAATTTTGGGCTAATGCCAATAATATCCTGCTCTATATAAAAGAAAAACCATTGGATTAGGCAAGATAGATTGCAGACCTTAAGCGCCACTGGAAAAGCCATGATGTATTGCAAGAGAGCCCTTTTAAGAAACGAATCCGTTGAGCAAACCACAGTAGCAATCACTTGCCTAGCGAAGTCATTGGTACCCGAAATCACTTTAATCCAAGCCTTCCTTCCTTCTTCATACCTAGAATAAGATGCTTCAGTCCTAAACACCAACAACAACGCCAAAGCAGGGGCTGTAAGCTGGTAAGGCAGCGAGGAAGCCCTTAGAACAGGGAAAAATTCAGGCAACCAATGCAAAATGACCGCCGAATTGTAACTTGCTATCAACACTGCCACAGTAGTAAAGGCCAAAACAGGTGGGACCAAAGATAGAATAACCCTGGAACCCAAACTTGAACTCAAATGCCTAATATGCCTCAAAGAACTCCTGTGTTCAACCCATTTTTCATGGTTGTATAAAGACCTTTTCTTCCGCATACCCCTTTCTTTGATTTCATCAGCCCAATTTGGAATTGCAGTCAAAATTGAGATAAGGGTCGTTGTCAAAGTTTCATTTGAAGAAGAAGAAGAAGAAGGCTGTGGAGTCGGTGAATGTTGTGATGAACAGAATACTCTCAGAGCTATTCTGCTGTGCTTGAAGTGGAAAGATTGCTGCTTTTGCAGCTGAAGTTTGAGGAGTGGAAAGGAAGAGGATGGAGCATGGACTGGCGATTGAATTGGATTTGTGGGTTTCCTCATTTGTGGACAAATTTTGAGGTTATGGTGGTCTGGAAATGGAGAAGGGAGAGAAGAAGAAGATGTATAAAAAATGAAGACCCGTTGATGCGCTTTTTCCAGGGACAGAGTATTCTGTGATGCAAGATTTTACACGTTGCCACGTGTTTGGACTGAAAATGAACAAATAGCCGCGAGGTGTTTAAAGTAATTAAAATAATAATACAGCTTATTTATTTGTTGTTGTTTTTCCTTGCATAATACTGTCCTTCTTTGGTTGTAACATTGTATCTGAATTTTTCCACCAATTTATAAACAATATAGTATACTACAATTATTTTAAGACAAACATTTAAGTAAATGATTTTTAAAGTATAAGCTAAAAATGCATTCTTTATTTGTGGATGTTTTCGTATAACAAAACATGTATTCACCATTATTACATCTGACAAGCCGTCGTCACACTAGTCAAATAATAATTACCTACTTAATACAATTACTAGTAGTAAAGCAGAAAGCAGGGTCGATCCCACAGAGAAGGAATACTAATTACCAGGTATAAATTACTCCTATTATTATCTAGATAAATGATGATCTCAGAGTTATAAAATTTAAAACTAAACTAAATAAAATAAAAACAAATAATATTAATCCAAATAATTAGACAAAGGAAACCTAGGACATTGGGTTCACCTACCGAATATTTGGTTGAGTTCAATTCATAAATATCTGACTTTTAACTTCCATTAATCTCACAACGATTCACCTAATTAAGAATTATACACTCTCGTGTTATAATTCTCTTACTTATATTAACCCTATGACTACTCTCGTGACTATAGAGATTAACAAAAGCACATTAAGACCATTAAGAATCAAATATTGCAAAGGTTATAATCTTACTCTCGTAGCTTATAACCTAAGTTTATTATTCTTACGAACTAATATTAATCTTCCACTCTCGCTACTTCGATTAATATCTTCAGACATGCAAATAGTGGCCAATTACTTACACGAATTAAAACAAGAATAACAAATATTAATTAATGAAAAAATCAAATAAAAATAAACTAAATAAACCAAATAAATTCGGTGGCTACACCCAAGCCCTAGATTAAAATAATTTAGCCACTAAACATTATCAAAAACAAAGTGAAATTAATAATGCTCATTGTCTAAATATTCTGAAAATAAAATAAAACTGAAATATGAAACCCGAAAAGCTTTTGCCGAAGTGACCAAAAGCTTAGAATCAAGTCGAAGCTGCTGCTTGGCTCGCCGGTTGCTGTCGCGCGGATGATGATGGGAGGAAACACGGTGGATAGAGGGAGCAAGGTGAGTGTTCGCTGCTGCTGCTGTGTGGGAATGGAGGAGGGTGGTGCTGCGCGGCGGTAATGGTCAAGGAGAAGATGTTGGGGCTGGTGAGAGGACAGCAAGGTGAGGCCGCGTGGGAAGGGAGGAGGATGGTGCTGCGGTGGTGCTGGCTGCGTTGGTGAAGAGGAAGGCGGAGAAAAGTTGCAGCGGGGGAAGATGGTGTGTGAGCGAGGGAGACAAGGTGGAGAAGGAGGTTGCCGGTGAAAGAGGAGGAAGTTCGGTGGCGGTGAAGAAGTAGAGGTGGTGATGATGCTGCCGAAGAGAGGTGAAAAGGTGGAGGAGGGCTGGTGCTGCGTGGTGGTTATGGAAGCACAGCGGCGGTGAAGAGGAAGGCGGCGAAGGAGGAGGGAGTTTGGTGGTGGTCGGCGGTGATGGAGGTTTTAACCGTAGGGTTCGGTGGTTTTCGGTCAAGTTTCGGTTCAGTTCTGTTGTAAAAATAAATCTCTAATCCCCCTTTTATAGGCTTCCGGCTAAACCCTACTCCTTGAAGAACAAGAAAACTTGTTTCCCAATTAATATCGGGATTAAAATTCTTATCCAATTCCAATCCCAAATCGGCCGCATAACCAACGTAACCTTCGGCCAATTTTCCAAAAATTAGAATCAAATTGCAAAATTGCATGATTGGCCCTCCAATTCTCTAAACTCATTAATTTCTTCCCCATCAATTGCTCCAATGTTCAATTCATTCCCATTGAGTTGCTTTTAATTCGATTTTAGCTCAAAACTTCAATAATTCTTCATTTGAGTACAATTCCTACAATTAAAGATAAAACCACATAAATAGCATATTTGTACTCAAAATATATTGCAAAAAATCACAAATTAGGGATATAATAAATAGGTAAAATATAAGCATATCAAATACCCCCAAACTTGAATTATTGCTTGTCCTCAAGCAATCCCAAACATTAAACAAACAAAAACATTTAATTATTTAATTTGGCGGCCTCAGAGATTCAATCACATCATATAACACAAAGATTTTGACTACCTCTAGTATGGACTACCTAAAAATGCAAACCATAGCTACTTTTAGCCCCCACGCTTGTGTGTGTGTGCGATTCGTTTCTTAGGGACATCACTTTACATTTAACATAGAAAACAAAAGCTCTACTGCAAATATGCCATTTTACTTTAACAACAGACTCACATTTCATACCATATTTCAATGCAATGGACCGCCAAACATACTATGAACTAGAAGGACTTATCTCACAGACAACCTATTCCCCCTCGTAACCCATTCTTCGGTCCATGCGGCTTTTCTTCAGGACTCTTTCCAACTCAGGCCACTACCCAGAGCATTTTTCCACTCCTATACATAGTGGCTCAGCAACTTAGGGCAGTCTATATATCTATTTTTCCTCACCGGGCCTGGGGACTCTCCGCTCAGGTTGCCAATTCCTCACCTCTCAAGGGGCTAGCATCAACATTGAATGCTCTTCCTTTTCTTCCTCATTAAAATTAACCTAACCTCAGAAGCATCCGCCAACACCCCTCCCCCAAACTTACTTAACACAAAGTGTCAACGCAATAAGGTTTTTTAAGGCTAATATTGGGTTAATGCCTTGCTTTTCCTTCACAACATGATGGGTTCTACATACAAATCATATAAGTATGAGTGAATCAAACACAACGTTTTATGGCATATCTACATCAAACTTATGCAACTATGTCTCACTTTAGGCTTATCCCACAGTCACGACTAAGTGCAAAAGAAACAGGGTATTCAAAGCAACATACAGAAATACATAAGTTAAGCAATAAAATTCAAAATAGTCTAATTCTTACATGTTATAGATAATCAAACCAACTTCATCATAGGCCTTTTTGGATTTTTCAATTTATCAATTTTTATGGGTTTTTTTATTTAAGAAAGATAAACACAAAACGCATTCCTCTCCCCCACACTTAATGTATACATTGCCCTCAATGTATAAAACACAAAAGACACACAACCAAGTGTAAAGAAAAGAAAAGACAAAAACAAAAAGAATGAAAAGAAACGACACAACCTTGGGAATGTGAAGTGGAGGACCGGAATTGTTGAAAAATATTGCAACTGCCATTCAAGCACACGACCAACTTCTTCAGAATTTTGGATGTTTCATTTTCAGCACCATTGGACACCAGAGTTTCGCCCGTCCAACAAACCTAATTGCAAACTAAAATAAATTAGAAAATCAAACCTAAACACAGATGATTAAGAAAAACCACGAAAATCCAGAAATCAAAGATCTCCACTAATCAGGAACAAAAAACTTAACCATCAACTTATTAATGAAAGAAAAAGAAAAATAAAGCAAAATAAAGAATTGGATTGCCTCCCAATAAGCGCTTTTTTAAAGTCATGAGCCGGACTATATGGCTGATCAATCAGGTGGACGCTCAATCAAAGAGTGGGAACCCCTTTGATACATCATTCTTCTTTCGTCTCCAACTGCACCTACATCACTGATACACTTGTCGGAGGGTCATCAAAATTAGCAATAAACACATCATTTTTATCTGGTTCCTTAATGAATCTACTCTAAACACATGATGAGTAAATGCGGGGCATTTGTAATTTTCGAAAAAGTAAACTCCATGATTCTTCTCCAATATGAAATTTTAAACTCCCTTTTAACATCTATAACAGACCATTGTGGCTAGAAATGGTCGACCTAAAATAATTGACACATTAGCATCTTCTTCCATATCTAACACAACAAAATCAACAGGGATATAAAATTTCTTCACTTTTACCAGCACATTTTCTAAAATCCCTTTCGGATGAGTTATGGATCTATCAGCTAACTGCAAAGTAATGTTAGTTGGTTTCAAATGTTTCAACCCAAGGTTTCTACAAACAGATAAAGGCATCAATGAAACACTAGCACCTAAATCACATAAAGCTTTATCAAAACAAACATCACCCATAGAGATAGGAATAGAGAAACTCCCTGGATCACTCAATTTTGGAGGCAACTTTCTCTGAATGACAGCACTACACTCCTCAGATAATGCAATTGTCTCAAAGTCTTTCACTTTTCTTCGATTGGAGATGATCTCCTTCAAGAACTTTCCATACGCTGGAATCTGAGCTAAAGCATCTGCAAAAGGAATGTTAATATGCAATTGCCTAAAAATTTTCAAAAATTTCTCAAACAACCTATCTTGCTTGGTCATATGGAGTCTCTGCGGAAAAGGCACTGGTGGAACATAAGGTTTAAGCGGTGGTGGCACATATATATTTTCTTCCTCTTGTTCCACTTTCTCCACTTTTTCTTCATTAATCTGCTTACTCTCTACTTTCTTCTCATCGGTGGTCTCATTCACTTGGTGGTCTTTGGTTCCTCCTTGTCACCCAACCGCTTCCCACTTCTCAACATGATAGCACTACAATTTTCACGAGGGTTGATTTCAGACTTGCTTGGCAGTTGACCTTGCCCACGAGTATTCATGGCGGAGGCCATTTGACTCACTTGCATCTCCAAGGTTCTATGAGCGGTAGTCAATTGATCTAACCTTGATTCTATTCTGTTAAACCGTTCAGTGTTTTCACTCAACAATTTCTCCATTCTCTCCAAACTTTCCTCCGTAGCTGTCTTAGGCGCGGATTGGTGTGACTTTGCTTGGAAACCAGGAGGGTTTTGAGGTCTTACATTAAAGTCTTGAGCCCCTTGATTATTCCAAGAAAAGTTTGGATGATTTCGCCACCCAGGATTGTATGTGTTGGAGTAAGGATTGTTCATTGTTGAGGCTTGCTAAAATTAGAGACATATTGTGCACTTGCCACTTGCATACATTCAGAGCTCAAATGAGGACCTCCACAGAACTCACAGACAGTGGCATGGAAGACTGCATTAGCATTTACAAGATTACCCATCGCCTTGGTCAGTGCATCTATCTTTGCGCTCATGGCACTTAGTTCATTGACTTCATACATTCCAGCAGGCTTCTTGGAAACACTTCTCGAGTTCGACCATTGATTCCTATTCTTTGCCATAATTTGAAACAATTCATAGGCATCATCAATTGATTTATCCATTAATGAACCTCCACTGCAGAGATCCACATTGTTTCTTGCAAAGTCCGTCAATCCTTGATAGAAAGTCCGAACTAGAGTACTTTTCTCAATACCATGGTGAGGATATCTTCTTTGCAATTCCTTGAATCTTGTCCATGCAGCATGAAATGTCTCATCATCTTCTTGAATAAACCCAGTAATTTGATTTCTCAATTTCACGCCTTATGTGGTGGGAAGAAATTGATCAGAATTCTTTGTACCGCTCATCCCAAGTTGTGATGGAACCAGGATCGCAAGTATTCAACCAATTCTTCGCTTCTCCCTCAATGAAAAAGGGAAAAGTCTCAGCGGATTGCATCCGACGTTACACCATTTATCTTAACAGATCACGAGATCTCCAAAAAGTTATCAATATGCGCATTCGGATCCTCATTGTTAAAACCGAGAATTGATTCCGCTGCACCATCTGGATCAATGCTGGCTTGAGCTCAAAGGTATTCGCAGCAATGGTAGGCCTAGTAATACTTGACCTAGCAACATTCTCCGTAGGTGTAAAGTAATCCCTCAGTGTCCGAGTGTTTACTCTGTCGCCCATGGTTTCACTCTGATTCTGCTCTTTTCTTAGTTTTGCTTCCTTTCTGTTCGCACGAGCTGTTCTTTCTATCTCTGGATCAAATTGCAAAGTCTCAGAATTAGCACTTCGCATATAAAAACAAGACAAAAATATTTAAAAGAAATCACTAAAATAGTAAGACAATAAAATAAAATAAAATAAAAACAAATCTAAACTAATAAAAGAAAGTAATCTAAATTCGATATTAGCTGCCTTCCCCGGCAACGGCGCCAAATTTGACAAGCCGTCGTCACACTAGTCAAATAATAATTACCTACTTAATACAATTACTAGTAGTAAAGCAGAAAGCAGGGTCGATCCCACAGAGAAGGAATACTAATTATCAGGTATAAATTACTCCTATTATTATCTAGATAAATGATGATCTCAGAGTTATAAAATTTAAAACTAAACTAAATAAAATAAAAACAAATAATATTAATCCAAATAATTAGACAAAGGAAACCTAGGACATTGGGTTCACCTACCGAATATTTGGTTGAGTTCAATTCACAAATATCTGACTTTTAACTTCCATTAATCTCACAACGATTCACCTAATTAAGAATTATACACTCTCGTGTTATAATTCTCTTACTTATATTAACCCTATGACTACTCGTGACTATAGAGATTAACAAAAGCACATTAAGACCATTAAGAATCAAATATTGCAAAGGTTATAATCTTACTCTCGTAGCTTATAACCTAAGTTTATTATTCTTACGAACTAATATTAATCTTCCACTCTCGCTACTTCGATTAATATCTTCAGACATGCAAATAGTGGCCAATTACTTACACGAATTAAAACAAGAATAACAAATATTAATTGATGAAAAAATCAAATAAAAATAAACTAAATAAACCAAATAAATTCGGTGGCTACACCCAAGCCCTAGATTAAAATAATTTAACCACTAAACATTATCAAAAACAAAGTGAAATTAATAATGCTCATTGTCTAAATATTCTGAAAATAAAATAAAACTGAAATATGAAACCCGAAAAGCTTTTGCCGAAGTGACCAAAAGCTTAGAATCAAGTCAAGCCGCCGCTTGGCTCGCCGGATTCTTGTCGCGCGGATGATGATGGGAGGAAACACGGTGGATAGAGGGAGCAAGGTGAGTGTTCGCTGCTGCTGCTGTGTGGGAATGGAGGAGGGTGGTGCTGCGCGGCGGTAATGGTCAAGGAGAAGATGTTGGGGCTTGTGAGAGGACAGCAAGGTGAGGCCGCGTGGGAAGGGAGGAGGATGGTGCTGCGGTGGTGCTGGCTGCGTTGGTGAAGAGGAAGGCGGAGAAGAGTTGCAGCGGGGGAAGATGGTGTGTGAGCGAGGGAGACAAGGTGGAGAAGGAGGCTGCCGGTGAAAGAGGAGGAAGTTCGGTGGCGGTGAAAAAGTAGAGGTGGTGATGATGCTGCGAAGAGAGGTGAAAAGGTGGAGGAGGGCTGGTGCTGCGTGGTGGTTATGGAAGCACAGCGGCGGTGAAGAGGAAGGCGGCGAAGGAGGAGGGAGTTTGGTGGTGGTCGGCGGTGATGGAGGTTTTAACCGTAGGGTTCGGTGGTTTTCGGTCAAGTTTCGGTTCAGTTCTGTTGTAAAAATAAATCTCTAATCCCCCTTTTATAGGCTTCCGGCTAAACCCTACTCCTTGAAGAACAAGAAAAATTTATTTCCCAATTAATATCGGAATTAAAATTCTTATCCAATTCCAATCCCAAATCGGCCGCATAACCAACGTAACCTTCGGCCAATTTTCCAAAAATTAGAATCAAATTGCAAAATTGCATGATTGGCCCTCCAATTCTCTAAACTCATTAATTTCTTCCCCATCAATTGCTCCAATGTTCAATTCATTCCCATTGAGTTGCTTTTAATTCGATTTTAGCTCAAAACTTCAACAATTCTTCATTTGAGTACAATTCCTACAATTAAAGATAAAACCACATAAATAGCATATTTGTACTCAAAATATATTGCAAAAAATCACAAATTAGGGATATAATAAATAGGTAAAATATAAGCATATCAACATCACACTATGAATTAACACAACGTATTTGTCCACGATCCAGAGAGTTACTAATCTTTTGTCCAATATTTAATTTTTTATAATTCATTTTATTGATTTCAAGATGATAACTTTACACAAAAAGAGGTGAAACTCCTAAAAAAAAAGCATATAATTTGTACCGATGGAACGAAATTGGAGAAAGGGAATGTAGGAGAGAAAGGGTTCAAACCTTGAACCCATAACCTCGTACTAGCCTGCACATAGTTGTGGTCACTGTCGAATCTAAAGAAAGAAGAAGAAAAATAAAATAAGATGTAAGAAGAGTTATATAAGCGCTACTTCTTAAATTGATCTATTTTGAAGATTTAGACCTGGAATGATCTGCAAAAGATGGTTCAAGATGGTGCCAAGGCTTGAGGTTTTGTTCCTAAAAGGTTGCAATTAGATTGGAATTTTGGTGGTCAAAATGTGAAAACTGAGATTAATAAGCAGAGTGTACGTAGTAACAATAGTGATGGACCAAGACAATGCTTTTGGTGTAAAGCGGGGTTAGTATGGGCCATAAAAGAACTATTATCTCGGTTTCGGCCGGTTGAGTTGGTGCATGTGTATGGAGGCGATTTCCGATTTGGGAAACAAATTAGTACTTCAGTGGGGTTTACAAAACTGAATAGTTCACCAATGCAGGTACCTTATATTTTCCCGTTCCAAAATTATTAGCCAATTTAAATTTTCACTTTTAGTATAATTTCTACTAGAAATTATACTAAAAGTGAAAATTTAAATTGGATAATAATTTCAGGATGGAGTATTAAATTTACCCTTTATTTCAATGCTCTGGTTCAAAGTTAAGGTTGCTTTTTTAGGTAGCCCGATTGATTTGATTTTGTCAGTAATCCTTTTTTTTAATAAATTTATTGCCTGATGAATGGATTTATTCACGTTGAGATTTTATAATAACAGAGTGGTAAAGGTTGGTGGTAATTATTAACTTTCTAATGTATGAATGGATGTTTGCAAAAATATAGGTATGATGGGAGGAATGTTAAGAACGTGTCTTTTGAGGCTACATGTTATCATACAAAAGTATCATATTACCTTCACCGCTGCTTCAGTTGACGATCCCAACATTGAGAAAAGCTTTGTTGGTTACTGTATTGTTCATGAGCCCCCTACTTTTCGTAGTAGATATGGTCCTTTTAGTTTGCGTCGTTATACAAAGAGTTTGCGTTTGAATAGAGGTGTGGGAATTAGTGCGGAGGACAAGGATCAGAAGAAGGAGGACAGGGATCGTAAAAGTGACACTAAGGCGGGTGGTGTGGGTGTGGGTCGTGTGGAGGACAAGGTTCAGGAGGAGGAGAAGGATCAGAAGGAGGACAAGGATTATGAGGGTGAGGTTGAGGGCGTGGATTTGGACGACAAGGTTAAGGAGGAGGAGGAGAAGGATCAGAAGGAGGACAAGGATCATGAGGGTGAGGTTGAGGGCGTGGATGTGGACGACAAGGTTAAGGAGGAGGAGGAGCAGAAGGGTGAGGGTTGTGGTCGTGTTGATCTTGCTCTAATGGTGAAGCAGAGTAATCTATCCGTGAAGCATAATGAAGTGAGGTTTTGCTTGCCCGGTGATTGTGAGCCAGTTCTTACACGGGATAAGAAGCCGTGTGTATTTCCTTGCTGTAGTCTGTATCTCAGCTACCGTAAGAGACTAGGGCTTAACTCCTTCAGCGAATACATCGACAAGTGCTTGAAGGATGAAGCGACTTCAACGAGCACCTTTAATATGATGATGCGGAGTGCTTGAAGGTGGAATCCATTCCAGGGGGTGGCGTGTTGAACTGTTATTATATACATTTCTCAAGACTCTTTTAAGTTTTTAATGTGTTACAAATAAATGATTGAACATCCGTTCTTTGTTGAACTACTCTTTGCTGCTATTTAATGCATAATTGAACTATTTAATTGATGATGATTGTCATCTTTTCCTCATTTGATCTGTTGGTTATTCATTGCTGCTTTTGATTGTCGCATAGAGACAAATAATGCAAAGTTGTTTGTGATGGTGTAGAATGGTGTGTGATGTCTTTCATGGATTCTTCCTCCTTCATGATCAATGTGTACTTTGTATGTATTTGGCGAACGGTCTACGTAGTAAAACCTCAGAGGTATGTTTCTCATTGTTTGTTTCATGGGTGTCTAGTGTGCTAGGGAGTGTCACTAAGCATGAGGGAAGAGAAAGGGGTTCTCCAACCCGCCCTCAATACTCACCGATCCAATCCCACATCCATTTTGATAATCTTTTGAAGGGATTATTTTGTGAAACTAGAGATCTTGTCTGAAAGGAATAGGTTTGAGGATGTACTTACATGGTGATGAAGCGGTGATGAGCCGGCATCCAATATTTCACCGGAGTCCGGACTGCGCCTCTGTCCATTTCAAGATTTCGTAAAAGGGAAGAAAGAAAGCTACGAGACACTTCAAATTAAGTACCTAAACATGTGACATGATGAAGGTTCAATCACATACGTTTACATTTTAAAACCATCACTCTTGCAATAGCATCCAATCACTGTGAAACAGGCTAGCTAAAAATCACAAAACACAACTTTTTATGTGCATAGAGTTTTGAGCGTGGTTGAGTGATAAATTTTACCATTAACCAAAAAAAACCTTAAAAATAAACTCCAGCTTCCACAGAAAATAGAAACTACTCCCTCTGTCCCAAAATTATTGTCCAATTTGAGTTTTTATTTTTAAACTGGACAATAATTTTGAGACAGAGGGAGTACTATAAAAGAAAACTCACCAATAACGGATAGTAGGACGAGGCTCCATCGCAATCCTAATAAGTGTTTTCGTTTCTGGGTTCAAGATGTATGCAAATCGATCGGTCGCGCACATTGTTCCTTTGACGTCAATCACATTGATGTTTCGATGTTTAATTTTCCCAGTACGGAGTCGGTGGACAATCTATGATCCTAAACTTGTCTTTATCAAGGTCAAATGCGACTATGAGTTCCTTCTTTCCTCTCCTTGCTAAAGATGGAAACCAATTTTGAATACCGTCACGAGAATTGATTAACCAATAAACCAATAAAATTAACTTTTGAGAAACAACCTTATTATTCTCTTTAATTTATTTTTCATCAGTATTTATACATATATCTAAAAAATAATAATGAGAAGTAAACCACGCTATATAAATTTTTAGGGACAATTAGAAAAAGCATGTACTTGTTGCATAAAAAAAATAAAAAAAAAATAAAAGCACCCCTAACTTTCTATTATTTTGGTCCACCATCCTTGTTTTGACCTTTCTGATACAATGTCCAAATTAATACTCATTCGTCTCATTAAAACTATATTTTGAAATAGAAGACTAAATCTCAACCAAAAAAAAAAAACCAAAAACAAAATCAGTATGGAAATAAGAATAAGAAAGCAAAATAAGTATCGAAATAAGAATAACTCAAACGTGTATGAATGTAATGTAAATAGAAATTGAAAAAAATGTCACGAAAATTTTTTGTTCTTTTTTCTTTCCTTTTCTTTTTTTGGGAGCTGATGTAGTTGATGCCAATAATTGGCTAGTATTCCCTGTAAAAGACCTTTATAACCTATTGGCTCCAACTTGTAGTTGATGTAGCATATTAAAGCTTTTTCAGTTTTCACCGCAAACAAAGTCTCTTTTACACAAGTCATTATTCCACTGTGTTTTTGCACCCATCTCCGGTGAATAAATTCTTGAATCTCGGATGCACGCATTATAATTCGTCGATCTAGTGAATTTTGTCTTGTTTCAAATCGGCCAAAGAGAAGAAACTTTCACTGAAAAAACTCGCTGCCGTAAACCCGCCGCATGAGAAAGGCGCAATGGCTGGCCTAAGTTTTCTCGTCTCTAGGATTAAAAAGATACTCCCTCCCTCCCATAATTATTGTCCACTTTGCCTAAAAAATTTTGTCCCAAAATTATTGTTCAATTTGACTTTTTATGGATCAAGTTACACATTTGTCCTTAGTAAAAAATATTATCCATAAAATCTTAATGGTTAAATAATTACTTATGTAGGGGTATATCCGGTTACAATAATTATGGGACGGCAGGAGTAGTACATTCCGCTAACCTGCGACTTATAATAAGCTCTCCTTCTCCCGAAGACTTGGGATGTATATCATACCAGTTCCTCGTCGCAAATCTGCTGCTTCCCGGCATTGGAAGTGGAAATTCCAACTCAACTTTATACTCTGTCACCCATTTGTCCAATCTCAAAGCCCAAAGCTCCAAAGTTTTTGTCATGCAAACTGCACTGAAATCTGTTAAGCACATAGTTCCTTTGACCTCAATCAAACGAAAGCTATTATCATCATCCTGATACAACGGTGGACCGTCTATGATTCTGAACTTTTCTTCATCAACATCAAACGTGACAATGAGTTCATTCTTTCCTCCTCTTCTTGTTGAAGATGATTCATCTATTAACCAATAAATTGCATTATTTATTAAATTCCCACTAAATACTCGGCATGGAAAATCTTCTTCAATCTCTTCCCAACATGGTTGTGGCAATGACGACGACGACGATGTAATAACACTACTGTTACTACTACTAAACCAGAATTTTTCAGCCCGATATTTTTTTCTTCCAGCTTTTTCACCACGAGTTTTGCATACAGAAAACACCAAGTATTTTTGTCTAGAAGCCACATAGTCAAACACCACATCAACCAACTTATACTTCATGTTGTTTGCGAACGAGGGCTAGGAAATACAGCCGCCTCGCCGGTCCTAGGGTTACACACTCGGATATCGTTCGAGTCTTTGAGGCATACCAAATCGCAAGAGCTCGGGTAAATCGCGATTCCCCGGTCCGCCTCGACACCAACGGTGCTAAAGTGGACATCCGCTGTTTCTTTTGAATGTCCTTCGACGTCCAAGTCAGTAGGGTCAACCCTAGCAAATCACCATCTCTTATTGGTACCGGCCATGAAAACCAGAAGGTTGTTTCTAGCTATGGATCGTTCCCTGTAATCGTTGATGAAATTGGGGCTGGTTATGATTCGGTTCCAGTTTCGGCACACGGATCGACAAACGGACACACTTTTTAGGTCTAATCTTAGAAGTATGTCAACGAACAGATCATCATGAAGCTGTTGTATAGGGAACGTCATGTTTTTATTGCCTTTCTCGATATCAGCTTGCTCTTCTTTTCGAGCCCTTTTCAAATCTAATCTATCTGCTAGCCCACTTTACAAAGCCACAAGTTTGAGGCTAAAAGGACCTTGTGAATTTCCCAGTAGGAACCGTCCGCATAACAGTAAAGTTTCGTATATTTGGGGACAATGAAAATATATTGAAATAAATAAATAATAACGCACCGCATTATGCCATCTATACACATTAAATTCCTTAGATTCTGGTTTCCAACTCTTTATAAACTACTAACTAACATTGCAATACATTATTGCACCATCTTTTATGAGTAATGATATACAACTCACCTAATTCATTTCACTATTGAATCTCACCTAATTATATGGCATTTAATTATTGGGTGGACTTTATAAGTGAATTTAATTATTTTTTTAAATTTATAGACTTTTTAAATATTATTATATCTAAAATTTTAAGGGAAAATTTATAATATTACAAATGATTTATTAATTGGACTAATATTGATAAAAAATTAATATAATATTAAAAATTGAGTTATTTAGATGTGGTTAACCGTGTAAGAAGTGGTGCACCAAGAGGAAAATTATGGTCCAATAAATGATTGACATGTTAGGTGACACCTTACATGTCAATCATTTAAGGGATAATAAATTTCTTGCACTTGGTTCACCACTTCCTACATCACATCTAAGTAATTCAATTTAAACATTATAATTCTTATCAATATTGGTCCAACTGATAAATCATTTGTATTATTATAATTTTTCTTTTAATGGTTTACGTTTTTCGTGATTAGGGTCTATTTATTTTAAAATTTTGGTATAAAATAAAAATTCTATACATTTAATAAAAAATAATTAAATTACTTATAAAATTTTACCCAATATTTAAATGTCGTATAAGGTGAGATACAATGGTGAGATGAATTAGGTGAGTTGTGTATCATTACTTCTTTTATATATACACTTATACGTATTTGTGGAATGTAGAAAATAAATAAAGAAACTTAATTATTAATTGATGGTGATTTGGTTAGTTTAAATGTTGAAACATTCCTAAATTATTAATTTTTAAAAATTATATTAAGTTACTTGTCGTAGGTTTTGTTTTTGAAAAAACTCAACCTTGAAATGTACCTTAATTGTCATATGAAAGAATCCTTAGGGTACATTTATACAATAGCGTGTGTACCGGGAACCTCATCTATGTATATAGTATATTATGTCAATAGCATAAGCTAAAAATGCAGTTGCGCAAACTTTCTAGTGGTATTAATTAAGTCATTTATCTAATCTACCCACGCAACAGTTCGAGTATAGCAAGACTTCTCGTATCAGTAATCACTACTTGAGCAAGCATTGCAGGTCAAAGAAGGAGATATAAAGAATGGATAAAAGTTGATTAAGTAAAACCACACTATCTCAGCTTCCAATGCTCTTTACAAGCCTTTTGATGCAGCAATGAGAGTAGCCAAATCATCATAATTAGGTAACTTGGTGTGGACATGCTTAGTCTGACTGTCCGACTGAAAAGAACTTGCATGGGTATAAACTTTATTGTGCTCTGCTGAAAATGTTTCTTCATGAGGAAGTGATTTTGATCGTGTAAGAGTGGCTATGTTCTCATCATGGGTCAAATGACTCCCTTCACTCTTTCTTAAATGAGAAGATTCACCAGCATCATGATCGATTTGCTTGAAATTTTTCCTCAATGTTTTCACATCACAAGTTGATGGTTTCTTACCAGAATGTAGCAAAAATTTATCGAACACCCATTCATTATCATATTTAGCAGAATGTTCAGCATCATGCGAGGTTGCAACCGTTCTGTGAACTGTCCCTCCTCCTACTGCTGGAACTTCTCTTTAAAGCTCCTACATTATCAGTATGAACAACGGATGAGCTTAATTTTGTGATGGTTTCTCCTAGATGACCTTTGTTTTCACAAGTTATGATCATCTTGGTAATACAGCTCTATTTGATGAACATGATCACGTGTAGCATGTCTAACCATTTGTCCATGGTCTCCAACATTATCTTGCTTCTTTTAGATTGAATGTGATCCACTCCATTCATTGACCGTGTTGTGTGACTTGGGCTTTGCCGAACGCCCATTATGGTCAGAACCTGCTTGCTCAGATTTTTCACATGAGGTGGAGGAAATTATGATTATAGCCCATCAGCTTTTCAAAAGCCAGAAGAGTTGGGACCATAATTTCAATGTTAGGAAGGAAAGATGCAGTAAGAGACATATCTAGATTTCCAACTAAGAAGGAAAAAAAAGGAGAACACACTACAAAACGAGGCAATGATGAAAAGTTACTGGAGACAAGGCAGGAAGTAATAGTGGATGAACCCAATTCTCCAAGTAAGAAGGAAGATAGTTTATTCAGGGTCAATATCTGAGAGAGCAAAAGAAAATATTTCCTTCCTTCCTAACATAAAAATATATATATCATGGATAGGAGTTTGTTCAGATTGTTAAAAAGAAATATATATATATATATATATATATGTATATCGGAGAGAGCAAGAGAATGGGAAAAAATGAAGATAATTTTAATGAGAGAAATTTGAAAAAGAAAAAATTCGATATATTCATTCAAAATCCTTTACAATTAGTTCGGAGCACCAAACCTTTTTATACTTGACTAATATTTATAATTATAACTTTAATCCATATAAGTTTTCTCAATTCCTTGTTGATTGATTTAAAATTGGTGTGTTGATTTTTGTTCACATAGATTGTGAACAATTGTTAACATATGATTAAATTCTAAAAAGTAAAAAAAATAAAAACTAAATTACATGATTTGAATTGATTTGATTAAGCTTAAAAGGTTATGGAAAATGTTGTTCACGTCTCTTAATTTTTTATCGTCTATTTTACTCATGTATAGGTTACGCGTAATGTACTTATCATTTATATCACCAGTTCATGTTTGTATTTTAGTTAATAATCAATAATTAGTCGAGTAAGATTTATATGATACCACCCTCATTCTATCTATAAAGAGTTTTAGAGATGATTTTCTTATTCCTATATTTATAATATGTTCTACTTTTAAAGAAAGTATTAAATAAGATTTTTCCATTATTTACCTCTCTACTTTAAAATTTAGAGTAAACCTCAAAACGGGTCATTGAACTATTAGGTAATTCTATTATAAGTCATCAATCAAATTTATTTGTATAACAGATCACCATACTAAGCAAAAAATACATCTGAGATCATTCTATTAATTTTGGCTATTAAACAGTGACGGAAATCCATTTTTCACATACTTTTGAGTTTAGGGGTATTTTTGTCATTATATTTTAATTTTTAATTATTTAAAAAAATTAATTTTTTTTTTACGATTCTTCTTCTTATAATTTCTAACTTGTATATACTGATACTATAATTCTAAATTTCAAAAGTTCATTTTACTTTTGTATTATAACTTCTAGTAATAAATTTTTTTAAAAAAACTTAAGAAATTAAGAAGAAAAATTCGAGTGAAAGAAAACATGAAAATTAATAGTTTACCATTTTAAACAAAAAGAAAAAGTAAAAGAATTAGCTAAGACAAGTTGTTTCTTCTAGGTTATTTAATTTTTTTTATCAATTGAATTATTTAATTATTAATTTTTACATTAACTTCAATTTGAATTTTTTTATATTTTTTCTTCTTCTTTTTTTTTTATAATCTAGAAGTTAAGATACAAATGACAAATTAATTTTTAGAATTTAATAATGATACTATTACTAACATATACAAGTTAGGAAGAAAAAGAAGAAGAATTGTAAAAATAAATTAATTAAAATATCAATATTTTTTAAAAAAATATATAAATTGATGAAATTTTCCCTGGACCCAAAAGCAAGTGAAAAAATAGTTTTTTGTCACGATTTAACACCCAAAATAACCTAGGGGAAACAACTCCTCTTAGCTGAAAGCTATTTTGAACGTTAAATCGTGACAAAAAACTATGTTTCACATGGTTTTGGGTTCAAGGGTAGTTTCATAATTCTGTATTTTTCTTTAAATATATTAATATTTTAATTTTTTTAACGATTCTTTTTCTTTTTTTAATTCCTAACTTGTATATGTTGGTATTATAATAATTATTAAATTTCAAAAATTAATTTGTCATTTGTATTTTAACTTCTAGTTTATGAAAAAATAAAGAAGAGAAATTCAAATTGAAGTAAACGTGAAAATTAATAATTAAATGATTAAATCGAGTTGAAAATAATGAAACAACCTAGAAGAAATAACTTGCCTTAGCTAATTTTTTTAGTTTTTTTGGTTTAAAATGATAATCTATTAATTTTTATATGTTTATTTCAACTCGAATTCTTCTTTTTCATTTTTCTAATTTTTTTTTTGAAAAATTATGATCTAGAAGTTAAAATACGAAAGTTAAATTAATTTTTAAAATTTAGAAATTATACTACTAGCAAATACAAGTTATGAAATATAAGAAGAAGAACTGTAAAAAATAAAAATAAAAAAATAATTTTTTCAAAAAAAATAAAAATTTTAAAATAACAAAATAACGAAAAATACCTTGAACCCAAAAGCATGTGAAAAACGGATTTTCGTCACTATTTAACAGCCAAAATTAACAGAATGATCTTGGATGAATTTTTCGCTTAGTATAGTGACATGTTATACACATAAATTTGATTGATAACGTTTATTAGAATTATCTAATAGTTCAATGACCCGTTTTGAGGTCCATTCTAAAATTTATGTCAAACCATTATCAGCATAGCTTTAAGGTAAATTTAAGAATTTTGTAACATATCTCCTATTCGTACGCTTGTGAAATGATATATGCACTATATACTAATATGAAATCTATAATTAGATATTTAGATTGACACATTAGTAATATAATAATACCATATAGTAGCACCTATATATTCCACAAAGATAATTGAATTCTAGAGAAAAAGATTACATTTAATCGAATCAATCACTACTTGGTATTTTTCGTGATTTGTTAAGCATTTTGGCAAAGTTAATAAAATGGAGAAATAATTGTTATTATGGAACACAAAAATTCAAATCCCTTCAGAATTCACTAGCAAACTACAGATTGTAGTGTTATCCAACATGTAAAACATAAAATGATTCAAATCCTATTGAAATTCTAAGACCACCTACATTGGCATCACCTCAACCTAATGTAAATTCCGACCCCCAACCACCTCAACATTTTCCTCCGTCAAATATTTGTTAAATTTACCGTAGATCATCAGCACCTATGGCCATGTCTTCTTCTTGATTCTAAGACATGAGATCGTGCTTTTTTTATTTTTTCGTTTCCATTCCAAAGTTGATGCCTTTGACAACATTACTGAAACTTTTACTGAACCTCTGAATGTGTGCTGATCTTAATTCTACTAGGACCCAAATTTCCACTAATTTGAAAAAACAAAAACCTAACATTTTTAAATTTTTTTGTTGTTTTTCATGTGGTTTCTGTTGGTGCTTAATTGAATCAAGTGTGATGACGACGATATTGTGCCTGAGGGAGATGATGATGGTATTTTAGAGGTTTCTCCAGATGGCCTTTACAAGGCCATGTACAAAGGATTCGATCAGGATAAGGGAAATGACGTTCGCTTGGTGTCAGATCAAGATTGAAGAAGCGATTGTCAAACCAAGCTTTGCCGATAGTCTGCTATCAAAGTTTTGCCGATAAATGTTCAATTGATTAACATTGTCACTTGTTTGATGTTACTTATGAATTGTAATTGTGCTATTTTTCTATATTTTTAAGCTCACTATTATTACATTTCTATCTTAACACACAAAAGTTTATAACAAAACAATTTTCTTCATTTTTATATTACATATTCATCTAAAATAAATACCAGATCTTCCTAAACGAACGTACAATATCTTTATTTCTGCTCCGAAAATTTTAATTATTTTACGTTCAGAAAAAATATTAAACATGATAAATTTCGTTGAGTATTATAAATTTCATATATAACACATTGTTCGTTTGAAAATTTTGGATATTTTTTCATGTGTTGTTTAAAAAATTGCTAAAATTCCCCTCAATTTTAATAGGAAAAACAAAACCACAAAAAACATAAGCTTTACTTAGTTGATTTAGAGGAGAGAGAAAATTATGATAGAAACCACAAGTACAAAAAAATAGGAAGTTATTTATAAGGAGAGAAAAAGTGTAATAAGAACTGGCAATCCGAATCCATCTAAAAATTTTTTCTCGAACAATACTACTACCATCTAAATCTTTCAAATAATTTAATCTATGTTCAACATCTAAAAGCACCAGAATTCAGCTGTAATCCATGAACTCAGATATATAGGTACATTCTGGATTAATCCATCTAGAGGACTAGTGTAAACCGTTAAGCACATATATGAGCTATATGGTTGTTGTGTCACCTAAAAGCACCAGAATTCACCTATAATCCATGAAAAAATTCCCTCGAGTTCAAAGCTTAACAATGATATGCGAAATCTTTGATTTGCATGATTAGAGGACTAGTGTAAACCATTAAGCACATATATGAGCTATATATGTTGCAAAATCTAAGCTTTGTTCCATACGAGGACTAAACAACTATTAGTTTGTTGTTTCAATACACTTATTTGGAGTAAAAACTTTAATAAAGTCAGCTCGTCAATCTATTTTCGAAAAAATGGTTGTTTTGACCGAAGGTTTCAGCTCCATGGCCAATTTAACCCAAAAGAAACTAATTTTATCCGAATTGTTTCACTTTCTGGTCAATTTCGTATAAATTCCGTTTATTTTAACCATTATGCTGTCTATTGATCTCCAACGAACACTTGTATTTTAGACCGTACTCAGGCTAATAAGTTTTTGCACATTTGTAAAAAAAAAAAAAAATAGTAAATATGTAAAAATAACAAAATAATCCCTATTTCATTTATCTCATCTTTCGTACTAAAAAATATTAAAAAAATATTGGGGCTCTACTCAGTAGCAGAGTATCAGATCTTCTGGGTAGAAACGCAGTGAATATCGCAATCGTTATGTAGATAAAGTTCTATTATAACTTGCTGACATCCCTCTATCTTGATCCTAAACAATTCTTCGAGCATGTTAAAATTAGTCTTTCATACAGACAATGTGGATTTTGGAGATACTCTTCGTTTTGGGCTGGATTTTTGATAAACTTCCGTTTCATCATCATTTAGCCATGTCAATTGAACACGATCAGTTTTCAATGTTAAATTGCCACACATTTACAATCTATATCACTTACTATGTCATAGGTTGTTGATCTAAATGGGGAGCTTAAAGTTTGTAATTCCCAGGCATTTTCAGTATGGAACACGGTTGTATTAAGCCCCTTCCCAATGATCAATATCTTCTTCCCAATTGACACAAGCTGGCATGGCGGTTGGATTTTTTTCGACGCGAATCTACCAACAGATACCCACTGTCTTCGATCATCCACCCATTTCATCATTTGGTTACCTAAATTGTGGTTCAACACATAAAAGTTCCCATCAACAACAGCTGCCGGACCAAACCAGCCCGCAACCAGTTCAGGATCCGCGTGTTCCCATGTATGGTTCGATGGATCATAAGCGATAGCATTGTTAGAACCAAACCGGATGTAAATTTTCCCGTTCAAGATGACAGAATCTTCAACGTCGCCAAGGACGTGTGGAAACACATGAGAACTCCAAACATTCTCTTTAGGGTTATAAACATCCAAGGAGTTTAGATACCTTGAGTTAGGGCCTAATCCACCAATTGCATAGATTTTGTCATTCACAGCTTCACAAGCAAAATTGCACCTGAAATGAAGCCAATGAGAACTTCAAAGCATGTTGGTTTTGATCAACTGTTGAGATTATTCGACTAAAACTATATGATACCTGGCAACTGATAAACTAGCAGCTGGGCTCCAAGAATTCGTCGCAGCATCATAACAATATACTTCATTGGTTGTATCTTCTGACCATCCAGAGCCACCAAGCAAGTAAAGCCTCTTTCCCAACACTTCAAATCTCATGCCTTTCCTTTTCATACAACAACTAGGGATGCCCGAAATTCGGTTCCAGCCTCTTGATGGCCGACTCGGGTCTAACACAAAGCAGCAGAGTTGGTCATACTTATCTTTGCCTAGAGCATAAATCCATGCCTCTACCAAATCATGCCTTTTCCTGTATGAATACCATTCTTCAGAATCGGCCAAATCTTTCCATCGCACACAAACACATTTCATTACAGGATGATATTGTCTGGGAATCCTTGCCAAGCAAATGAAAGCAATGTCATCAGGAAGACCTGGAATGAGGGATGATTCTTCTGTGTCGCAATGCTTGATCCCGCAAGACCACCTTTCAGATGAGCCACTCGCGTCTAAATCTGATTCCATTGAACCAAAGTACCAAAATTCGGGCCTAATTATAATCTGCATGAAGAATATAGCTGATCTAAGAAAATGAAATTCTCTGTAGAAATTGACCCACCTTAACTGGATCCACAATCGATTAAATTACACCCGTCTGAACAGGAGGATTTAGCTAATCATTCACCTAATTAATCCTCAATCAAACAACACAATGTACAAATCCCGTGAACCACACACAACCCGAGTTTGTAATTGTTCAAAAAGTTTGTAACTTGGAGCAGAAGTAGTGAAAATGACAGAACAACTTCAGCATCAAAGTTTCATCATATCTTAGTCTATATTCCAGAACAAAAAAACAGAGAGGCATGATGAATTATGATCGTGACAAAACAAAACAGATAAAAATTCATAAAATCAACAACTTTGTGCCTCCAATCTTCCACAACTGTTCTATCAAAGGTGGAAAATTGTTTCAATCCTAATTACTCAAAACAGTTCAAAACACACGCTTCCAATCGACCCACGATCAACATCTTTCTTCAAGAAAGATTGGACCGAAACACAAACAAACTCAGATAAGCTAACCTCTTTAAAGAAACTGGATTTCCTCTTGATTAAAGAAGACTTATGCAGAGATTTCCAAAGGGCCGTTGGCTCTTGCTATGCTATGAAATGGAGTTGGAAAAAAATTGGTTCTTGAAATACACTATTGTTTATAAATCATGGATCACTTGGCTTTTCGTGCATTGCAAAAACGAGCTGGACATGCTGTGCAAGCAAAACTAAACGTGTAATTGAACTTGAAAACCTTTTTCAGTTTGATGAAATTGGCTTTGGGTACTGTTCAAGTTTGCTGTGCACGACTTTGTGAGAAGGAACTATTATTACAAGATAAAAACAAATCGTACCCACCAAGAAAAAACGTCAGCAGCTCTTTATTGTTTTTAATTATTTTTTCAGTGTGTGTGAGAATGAATCATCATCTATTTTTAATTGGCCTTTCGGGTTCTTGTGGATTAGTTTGATTTAGCTGAGCCTTTTCCTTCATATTTGTATCTAATTGCCCTGTTCCACTTTCCAGAACCCTCTTTTGATACCAATGGTTTATTCAAGGTTCAAAAAAAAAAAAAAAAAAGGTCATATTAAAAAAGTATTTGATCTTTTCTTTTATGGTTTTTAAGTTCCTTTAGGTTTTTTTTTTTTTGAAACACTACAATTATATGTATCTTGTTTCACACAAAGTGGGGTGAAACTCTCACAATACAGTACAATATGTACTTATTCTAAATTAAAGGAGAGAAGATGCGAATGGGGAAGGGGAAGTGAAGGAACGGGGATTCGATCCCTCCACTTCTGGCCTAGCATGACATACTTTTAGGTTTTCAATAAATGGCAAAATCAAAAACTTACTCTATAAGAAACATAATTATGCCGCACCAAAAGAAATAGTCCATATTTTGTTATACACGGAATGTTAAGAAACTATTTTTGGGTCAAACAAAACAAATTACAGGTGTACTCGTTTCCTATTGAACTGAGTTCTTAGTCAACTGTATCTTAGGTTCCTTGTACTTTTCTGACAATAATCCGCGTTTGGAATCTTAAACATAGTTTTTTTGACTCTTAAAATATGACAGCTCAATGAAAGAAAATTCAGTGAGCTCATTTCTGAGTCATAACCCATGTGTATAAGTTTTATTAGCAGAAATTAGATAATGAGTTTACACAGTCCTTTGAATTTACAATCATACAAATCTTTTCCTCTGGTTGGAGTGAGAGTAATGGACAATAACATTCATACGGCTTAAATCATCGAGGCCTATATAAAAAAAAATTAAAACTAAACAAGAAGAAGAAAAAATTAAAAATAAAAAAAGCCCACAAAAATAAAGGAAAAATGGAGCCGAAACAACATAGGTAAATTAGCTTAAGTTAAAGCTAAAGGATGATGAAATTCACCCTAATGTGACTGTTGAACAACCAGAGCAGTTAGTACTATTCAGACACTGATTTATTTATTTATTTTTTAAATGAGACAATTCAACCGAACTTTGAGTTGCATCTTACTTATTGTAACAAAATGGTTTGGCAGAGATCAATCGTGGCTGTGGAGCTAACACCATTTGCTTTCAAGTTAGTAAGATTAGGATGGTATCATGTCACCTAAAGAATTGAAGTAACATCCTTGAAACATTGGTGTAAGGAAACTATCATATCACAGAAAGTTTCCTCTCTTATAGGAGGAAGCCTAATCTAACTTGACAAGGATAGTTTCCTCTTTATCTGAAGTTTCTATTTATATTTTCCCGTCTCCAGAGGATCTAACCAGTGGATTGCCTCTGGTTACATATTTGATGGATTAGTTTCTACTTTCTACCATACTTGCAAGAAATTCAGACATATTAATTGTAGAAAAAAATGCCTCTTTGAGCTCTTATTTCATATAAACTATATGTTGCAGTTGTAGGGAGCCCCTGGTTTAGACATTAATATAACTCCGGGTTATTTTACAGGAATCAATGTAGCTCCAAAGAATTTCTGTCTATGGCTTCGTGTGAATATACCATTGAACTCGACGGACTCTATTACAGCTTCGATTTAATAGCTGAGCCTGGAGTTCTTAAGCGCCTCAGTAATCCCTCTTGTGTCAAGGATGCAACCAGCTGATATGGAAAAACATCATGAAGCGTATCATACATAGGAAACAATGGGAAGTATGATTATGAATTACTGAAAGACAATCTCTAAATATGTGGAAATCAACCATTTACCTCTCCTTTTTGGGTAAACATTTGGCCAGTAACAAAACCACGCGCATTATGAGCATTTGGGCTATGTATCTACACATGGTATTTGGAAAAAATAAGACTCCGATAATAATAGTGGGCGAAGGAAAAACATGGACGAGCCCAAATTTAAATAACTTGTGATACTTACAACAAATAATAGCCAATCATCCGCTCTAAAGGACCTGTGAAACCAGATCCTACACAAATGAAGTTAATGTTAGGGAAAAACATTCGACATCTGCACATCTACCTATATTTAACTTCATTGAAACTGGGAGAACAAAACTTGTTTGATTTCAGATCTTTAACAAAATTAGGTGCAACAACGGTTCTATTGATCAATCCTGACAAATAGACACAAGACATCCAACTCATATTGTTGGTCCAAGTCCAAGTATTGTAATGGTAACTACCCACTCCCCCCCCCCTCCCCCTCCTTTTTATGATTGCCCCAGCAACAAACAAACTATCCTCATGGTAATAACAACTACCCAGGTTGAACCTCTAACCATGCAGCCCCACCCTCCCACGCCACATTATAATGGTAACTTTTCAGGTATAAAATATCACCATACATCTTCACCTATAAATAATAGAAATAGGACCACAAAACTATAAATTACAATTGTACTCTTTGGCATAATATCTCGAGTTTTCAACAACCATGTTCAGTTTCATTAAAAAGATCATAAAACGATTTCCTTTCTTTCCAATATAAAAGTAATTTCATTTTACCCAGACCTCTATATATTCTTCTATACAATTCTAACCATATTTTGGAACAACTTGACAGAGTATTATCAGAAATCCAACTTTACACGCATATCAAAAAATTATATTTTGTTATTTTTTATGTATTTATTTTTCTGCATAGCAAGCAAGAATAACTTTGAATACTTACGAATGGTCCAGACTAACTGCAGAAGTTTTCAAACCCTTTTCACGGTGAGGATTTAGACTTATTTGTAGAAATAGCAGATCGGATGCATACGCAACAACACATCTGCAGAACCAAGCAACCAAAACTCCAGAGAGGTTATAACAAGACTTACAGAATTCAGAATATTAAAGGGGTTACACTTTTTTAACTATGAAATATCTACATATTTGACATCATCTAATGCGCTTCAGGACATGCTATTAATAAATAATTGGAGAGCACAAGAACATAAATTTTCCATGAGTGAGAAATTTCTAGTGCAAAACAAGATAACATTTTGAAATGATGATGGAAAAATCATATCTCAGTAGCAATGTGATGGCCATCATATGCGCTACAGAAAAACTGCTGAAATGAGCACTAAGGTCACAATCTTTCAATCAGCCATCAAAAAGTGCAAGGAAAGGCCACACATGATAGCCTGAATGTCCCCAACCCTTTCCTGGAAGCAACGAGTGCCAGAGCTTCTATCTACCAGGTTACCCTTTATCTTTGGAAGGTTTGTCAAAGTTGATATGAAGATTGAGTCACAAAAGATGTACTTAGTAACTTCTAAAATCGCAGGCTCATATTGAATGGCCAACCATAGAGAGTCTTACTAACTAACCCTGTGATACTATGTCTTTATCGTAGCAACATCTTGCTGATATCAGATTGATTCCCTTTCAATGGCTCATGGATGATACGGGAGGATATAAACTTCAACTCCTGGTCAGTTGGTTTTACATAAGTTCTACTAAATCTCGACATTCTACAAAACTGACTCTTTTCCAATAAAATAGAATAGGGAAACCAACCAATTGGCTTCTAGAGATCTTAACTGCCGGCAAATTGGAAGACAGATGAGCACGACCCTGAACTTACCAGAAGCGACTTTCTTTTCTGGAAAAAAGAAAATAAAATAAAGCAAGCCTAACCAATCATGACATGCTGATATTTATAGAGTTGGGGAATTCTCTTTTTCTCTCGACTATAAATGCAAGTATAGGAGTGGCATAATTTCTGAGGGGAGGATATACGTATCTCTGCTGTATGGAATCAAATATTTGAAATATTTCAGATTACACAGTAAGCTGTTGTAACTTCACTAAAAGACAGTTGAGTAAAGACAGAATTTTCTTACCGGTGCAAATTTTGGTCATCTGAAAGTTTTCCTCGCGCTCTGAACCAGTAATTCAAACTGCACCAGAAAGTTGGAAAAGATCAAACTTTCATAGTTCTTGCAAAGGAGTGTCAGACTTTCCGTTTCCATTTTGACGGAAACAAATAGATGATAAGTGATTGGGAATAAACCTGGGAGGTGATTTGTCATTATTCGTTGAAGTATTAGGCCGACAGAAGCGAATCTCAATTGGCCAAGGTGTAAACTTCCTTGTTGCAACTTTATTCCGGTAAGTCCTGCAAATACTTAACATATTCAATACCACCAAACAAAAAACATCTTTGCAGTTCAAGTTACCAGGACTCCTAAAAAATACAATAATACATGACTAATTTGGAAAGAAAAAATTGGTCATGGTAAAATGGTTCAAACTTTAGAATTCAGATAGCTACAAATTTCACAACTAAAAGTACTATAAAAGCTATAATCACTCTGAACTATTAGGAGAGATTATCTTTTATCACTTTAACTAGATGAAAATAACTGACCTTGGAAGACGGGGATCAGTCAGACGCTTCTCTCGCAACTCTTCCATAGATAAAAGCTGCATAGAATCAATGTGGCTAAGCAGATTTAGTAGGGAACATAACAAGCAAAATAAGTGTTTGTGAGTGCGTGCATGTGCATGTCTGTGTAATATTAGTGTTTAATTTTGCATATCAAAGTTACCGTGTCTGGATTGGGCACAGATGGCATTGTTGCATCTTGATGATTGAAGCCCTCTTCCTCTTTCTGCAAAATGTTGCAGTAAAAAAATAAAATCTCACCATTCACTTCAAAGAAACCAAAGAAGGGAATAAATTCACAAAGAAGTTAAGAATGCAAATCAAAATTATTCTGGATTCTGGACTAAATTGACTGCAGGACAAGCTAAAATACATTCCATACTTTTAAGTTGGTTCTTGTCTACACCTCAACAAATGGTATGCTTCAAGGCCCTAGCATGTGGATGACCATTTGAAAACAAAATAGCTAACTCGCCAATCCCCAAAAGAGCGAGCTACAGTTGCATTCATAATTATTTTATCCTTCTACGAGCTGTGCAACCATAACTTCCAGTGACAAAGTTCTTATTGAAGTTAGGCATCCGAAAATTATTCTGCCAGCTCCAAGATAAGTATATAAACCTAGATTTATGAAGGATCTTTATGCCTTAAAAGCTGATAAGAGATGACAGATTAAACTACTTCCCACTAGACGACGAAAGTTATCTCCAGAACAAGGAATCATAAGAAGTCCAAATTCTCTAAGATCTCCGTTAAAAATTTGTTCCACTTACTTTAAGAGAAATGAAAGTATGAAACTATGATAGTTCAAATGTTCAAACCTCGAAGGTTTCTCCAACTCATATTTTTGTCATCATCAATTGAATGCAGCAACAGTAAGAATAAATATAAAATTGTCTTGAACGGTTGTCAACTACCTGAAAGGAAGCAGTCAGTGTGAATACAACTATTCCTTTTTGAATTGCTTCCACTCTTCGAGTAGCAAAGCTCTTTCCATCACGAACTCGATGAACATGATATATAATTGGCACTGAAATTAAAGAGTGGATGAATTAATTTTCAGATTGAAAAGCTTAACATTTACGAAAAGAATATGAGAACAAGAAACATTATTTTTCCAGTCCAGGTCATCCAGCCATGGGGATTTCCGCAATTTTATTTTTACTTTTCAGTATTATGTTTGGGGCTACCTAAGAATTCAATTCACTGGATCTGTGTTGCAAGAGAAATGACTTCCTTAATTTTCTCCACAAAGTTGATTGTAACACGCATGACTTGTGATGATCCAGACAGTTAAAAAGAAATACGTGGATTACACCCCACCACCCCCAAAAAAAAAGGTGGACTGTGACACCTATGCATCTTCATTTGTTTTTAATGACTCTAGCTTGCAAAACAATTAATAATAACAACTAAAAGTCATTAAGGACATTTGAAAAGAAAATGACTTACTATCCACGTCCCCAACAAGGAGGAAGTAAGCATGCAAACTGTGAACAATCTTAAGGCAGTCCACTGTTTTAGATGCTGCAGCAAGTGCCTGACAGCCAATACAAACTAATCAAACAGCAATCCATTAGTATAAATCCATCAGTTGCAGTTCCAAGAACCAACAACTGATTAAGTTGCCTAGGGTTGTACGGCAAGGAACGAATTGGTACCGGATCTAATATCACAACAACAGCAAGGAGACTACCCTTTTCTTTGTAATGATACTACAGAAATAGATATAACAAAATAACATCTACATAACTGTTCTCTAATCAATAGAAATGGCAATCTTGATTAAACTATAAAAAATTGCCCTGGCCAAATAAAAGCACTACACTTCACTTGGTGAAATTAAATACATAGTAAAAAATTTTCAAATCCAATTTGTAAATCATTTAAAGTACGTCACAAATTTCATGCATTGGCTTTCAAGTTCAACTGACCCGTCCACTCCCATTTACCAACTTAGGATACCAAGAAAAATATCTAGTATCTTTGTCAAATTATACCCCAGTCAACTTCTGTATTAAAATATGTTTAGTAAGTCCTTTATATTGCATGCATCCTGCACAGTCAAACTGACTCATAATATATCATTTTGACACCAGGAATGCAATTGCTAATATTCCAGGCAGAAAATTTTGCAATAGCAAGCATTTCTATCATACACCGCTGGAACTGTATATTTACTGTAGAGAAACATATGAACAGATCTTTACAGTGATCGATAATTCCTTAGAAGGCTGTCCAACATATAACAGTTTTCAGAGAACATAATAACTATTACCTGCCCAATGAACTGTCCTCCAAAAACTTTCCCAAATCTTGGTGCATCAGGTAAGGTGATTCCTTGGAAGATGTTCACCTACACGTTATCATTAGCAAAGCAGTCAGATAAAATCCTCGAGGCTAGCGTCAGAAAGAATTAAATATTCCAAACTGCAGACAAGCGACCAACCAATCAAAATTAGATTTTATAATTAAAATCATTGAGTGTTTCAAGCTAGCAGAACAGGTTATCCCGTCAAGCCCATATCAATAACAGATTACCAAATCAAAGGTTTTTAAATAATCATTTCAGGCAATATATTAGCTGCTCCACCCAATATTTTGTGAGACCATTATACAGAAACCACATCCTCCCAATATTTTAGTCACCTTGCTCACTCATCCATTCATTGTTCCAAGTAAAATCCTTCCCTTACGGAATGGACAAGTTTTAAAAAATCTGTAACAGTCAGAGCAAATTATTAGAGAAACCAACATACATTCCTATGAATGAAATTGCCTGAACAGCTCCAAGCCCTTCCTCATCCTTAGGGTCATGGTCGCCATGGTTAATGAGTTCTTCTTCTTTTTGTGTTTTTTTTTTTTTTTTGGGAAATTCAATTTTATTTTATTAAATGAAAAAAGAGAATACATATAATAAACAACTACACGCACCCTTATGTCACCTAGCTAATTGACAAATGATGAGCACCTAACCTCCAACAAATGAACCTATTAATTGACTAAAGAAAAATACACAACCAGATTATCAAGGTCAAGGTCAATTCCAAGCAATTTTCCATATACGGTGAAGTGCTCTAGTTTGAACTCAATCTCGAAGTTTCAAAGTGTATATTCTATCTCAGACCATGTCAAGGCTTTGTCTAGCTACCACTTCGGCAGATCTCTTGTCAATGAGTTCTTCATCTATTTCATACAAATTTTGGCTCATGCATTAATCTTTCATATCTTTACAAACTTCTCTCTGAAGTTGTTCAATAGTTAACTTTTTAGTACCATTAAGGAATGCCATTAATCTTTCAAGCATAGTATTTGAAGAGGTTGCTCAACACGCGTGAAATAGGAGTTCATTAAATATGCCGGCCATTCACTGCTCACTACTTCAAAGACATCTATTTTCACATAACACAATGGCTATATGTGATCCAAACAGCCAATCCCATGCAGTGAGACAACTTCTTAGTAGTTAATTATGTCAAGAAGAAGATTTTATTGTGGTTCCAATATCATCCGTCTCACATACTTCAGAGTTCAGACAGCTGAAACTACAACCTTCCGGTTTACATTGAAAAGATTGTAGATTACATTCAGCATTCATAGACTACTTCAAACAAACTCAATCTTAGCATAAGTGTATCAACTCCATTATCACATTTGAATAACCCCCTGAACTCATGATTAAAAGGTACAGTTTCAAAGCCTCGCCATAGTGGGTAACTTAGGAGGAAAAAACAAATAATGACAATCCTTTTCAAGCCCATGATCAGTTGCCACTGAAAAATTTATTCACAGAAAAGGGAGGGGGTCACAAAATGGAAAGGGGATTCAATCAAGTGGCAATGAGAAACTTTTGCAAGGGTTTTCAATGATGTTAATTGTTAGGAACAGAAAACATACTTCTAAGGGCTTCAGATGCAGTATCTGCTCCACAAATGAAGTGTTATCAACTCCTTTATCTGCATTCCAGATTGATTTTGTTTGCAGTAAATTACCATATTCGTGAGGAAGCACTAAACAGGTGAGCTGAAATGAAAAGGAAAAACGAAGTTATCCTTGAACGTGGAAACATCTCGGAGGTAGAAACATTTTGTGAAGTTAATTCCAATGACTGTAATAAACAAATGATGTTCTTCTACCTTAGACAGTGCTACCACTTCAGCTTGTTGATTAGATGAGATGGTGCCTGCAACAACAAAAATAGAAAAGCATTCTTGCATTTGAGCTCATGTCTGAAAACATTTTCAACTATAGCAGTTGCCCAGAGTCTTAATGATTAAACATGATGGATAACACTGATTGTTTATTTATCAAATAAACTATGGTACATCATGAGTCATAAAGCTGGAAGTACGATGACGAATTAAAATACACTATGAAACCAGCCTCTCTCACCATGGCCAAAGAAGTCATATCGTTGCAAGTGAAATTCAGGATGAATCTCATCTTCAGTATGCATCGAGCTCACTTCAGCCTGCCTCAACATTGGGAAAAATTACAGATTTTTACCAACAGGTATGAGGAAAATAATGTCATTTAACACATTGCAGGGAATCGTAACCAAAATACCTCTCCATCCCATATAATATAAACTCCATCACCTGGATCTCCTTCACGAACGACATACTCTCCAGGTTCTTCAGAGACCCGAAAAAAGAAAGAAAATAAAAAAATAAGGCAAAATGAAAAATGGCACCACCACATGCAGGTAGGTAAAACTGCAATTGAAACGGATAGAAAATAAAGTACAGATTGATCATTGAATCAATCAAATGCCAACAGTTGGAAGCATAACATCAAATAAACAATTTGAAATGAAGGTACATATTTGAATTGAATTGGAGTTAGCATTTTCACACAATTTAGAACAGACTCATCCGGTGATCCAACGCATACAACAACGCCAAACAAGCTAGAGAAGAAACCTCCGGAGCTGAATTGGATAATCTTGGATAAAAGGGAGATGAAATTTACCGTAATGTTTGACGGTAACAACTTGGGCAATCTTCCTGAGGGAAGAGCTCGGGAGTCTCTGCAGCAAAGGCACACAGCCCAAGAACTCAATCACTGCAAAAATACATACCAAAAAACACAAATAAAAAATGCTAACTTTACCAATTAAAAAGACAACCCACAACAGAATTCGTTGTTCCAAACAATAATTCAACCACAATTGCGAGTGAAAGTAGTTAAAAAAAAAAAATTAAAAAAAGAGGGATTTTTCACTAACCTGAATCATGGTCCATTCTAAGCGTCTCCTCAAAAATTCTACCTAACTCTTAAACCCAGAACCCAATTTCAATGGTTTCTCAAATGGGAGTGAAAATGTGAAGATTGAAGGACTAACCAGAAGAAGGGAAAAATGGAAAAGGGTTTTCCCTTTCTGTTTGGCGAGCTTCCTTTGATCCTGCGTGCCAAATTTGAACAGTATGGCTGAAATCAGAGTGAATCATGACCATCATCATCAAAAATGCTGATATTGTGTAATAAATAAACATATTATAAAACGTGCGATATTTCTTATTCTGACTCATGATAAAACGTGTGACCATTGTAATTTTTATTTTTCGCTTTTCTTTTTTTTTCCAAATAAAAATGAGACCTTAAACTAAAAAAACAAACAATATGATGGAAAACTGAATAGTGAGATGTTCAGGTAAATATTTTGGTCATGTAAATCTCGGAGAGATGTTCATTTTCCTGCTCCACATTCGGTTCTTTGTCGTATCTTTCACCTTTGATATTTACTTCTTGTTTTTATCTATGACTAAATTGAATCTTATCTTATACTCCCTCCATTCTAAAATAAGTATCGTTTTAGTAAAATGAAGAAATTTCAAAATAAGTGTCCTTCTCATATTTCAATACAATTTTTGTCAAAAATTTCCAAAATTACCCTCAAAAGAGTTGATGCTATTGGTGGAAAATTTTATAATGGGGTTGGTTAAGGATATTTAAGTAATTTTATTACCTTATTTAAAAATTTCTTAAATTATGTGCAAAGTGTAGGACGACACTTATTTTGAAACGGAGAGAGTAGTATCATTAGTCAATATTGAGACATTCACATTCAGCTACAACAAAATAGATGAATATGTTGGTGTCCGCTTCTTTCCTTCACTAAAAATGCTTATAATGTTGTTAAATTGAGTAATGATACCTTTTGTTTACATATATATATATATATATATATATATATATATATATATCTTCCACCCAAAAGAAATTTGCAAAAATTCCCTATACTTCAAAGCAAGAACTGGTCAACTATGGCTGCTGAAACTTTCTTTGCTAGCACATAGTAGTACAATTTGGGTCGGATTTGCACCAGAACATCCTCTTTGCCACTTTTGGAATTGAGGCCCACTCAACCGAAGCCCAAACAGAGGGCCCATATTAAATACTTGTTACCTTAATGCATGCATGCATGAACACAAATTAGATAACCACACTAGTTCTAGTAGGGTGGAAAGTACTCCTCCACCCTTAACAATAGGTTGATGATTCGAACATGGGCATAGAACAGTCTTAAATATTTTGGCCATCTGTCTATCATTCGAGGGGAATTTAAATTCGAACCTCACTATGGGCATGGAACAACATGCTAACACTTGCAAATATGAAAAAAAAAAAAAAAGAACACAAATAAGATACAGTTACAGTTTAGATGTCAGATGACCAGAAAAAGTTGAGAGGATGTCGGTTTCAGTAGCCCAGGTAGATTTCATAGTTTTAGATACTTCCCATCTTTCATAATGAAGAATTTTGCAACTATATTTTTAGTAAAATTTTATTTGATCGAACTGGAAAATCTTTCTTCTTCTTTTTACTGAATTGATGCAATTAATCCTTGTACCCTTTCCAGGTTTTTTACAATTTCTTGCCCGTGGAAGATCAACCGGCAACCTTCGTTGTGGATGATCTATACATCGGAACCAGAGGTCAATTGTTTAAGATTCCGAGTGGATTAAGTTCCAGCCTGAATGTGAGAGCTGATGAGCCCCTTTCCGTTTGTTAATTCTGTCAATTAGACCATATTCTATAATTAATTTGTTGTATTTGTGCTCGTATCTTGGTGAATCTTTTTCTTGGGTTTATGCCTTCATGGAGTTGCTTGTGTTGTTTCATTGCATCTATTATGCTCAAATTTGTGTGTGTGTTCTGCTCTCTCAGGCCTATCTTGGTAGTTTTAAGTTTATGATTTTGTTTATCAGGTTGATTTGTTGCTACATTTAGTGTATCATTCTGGAATAATTTGTTGTGTATATTCTACTCCCCTCTGGCCTAGGTTTGTACTTCTTGGTATGATGTTTGTGCTTTTGAAGGTGGTTTTACCTGTTGCATTTTGTCTATCATACTGAACTTTTCTTGTGTGGATTTCGCTCCCTCATGCCTACCTTCCCAGTTTTTGGCATGGGGTTTATGTTATGAAGTTTGATTAGTTGTTGTTGCATTGTAAATATTCGTGTAGATTTTACTCCCTCGGTGAATTTGATTGCCTATTGCATTGTGTATTATTGTCAATCTACTTACAGGGAGCTTTCTACAAAGGATGTTATCAGTCAGATTGCCCCATGATGTTCTTCTTCATATTTTATCCTTTTTGACAACCTCGGAAGCTGCAAAAACCAGTATCCTATCCACCCGGTGAGCGACATTGTGGTTACATATTTCCAAGCTTAACTTTCACCATACTTCAAGATATTTGAAGGAAGAAGTTGTTATGGAAAAGGCCTCTAAGTTTTTATCCCAGATTCACCGTGTGTTGCAGTTGCATGAAGCTACTGCGTTAGATGAATTTAGAGTTCGTCTGGACTTTAATATAAGTCCCATGATGGTTAATGCTTGGATCTATTATGCTTTTGCCAAGAGGGTTCAGAGACTTGAACTGAACTTTGCTAAGTTTCTTGAGTATAAGCAGGGACTACCTTTGCGCTCCTCTGCCTGTGAAGATTGGTTCTCAGCCATGAGTAAAGGATCTGTAGAATTGCTCAAAACCATCTTGATTTGTGGGTTGACTTCAGCTCCTTGAGAGAATTGAGTTTGACAGGAGTCACAGTGACGGACCAATTTCTCAATTACTTGATACTCAAATGTCATCACCTTGAACAACTCACTGTTATAGGCACTGGACCCTTGGATAAAGTTGTTGTTTCAAGTACATCTCTTGAATACCTGAATATAACATACGCTGAGTCTGTTAAGTCACTCGATATTTGCTGTCCAAACCTCAGGACATTAAAATTAGATGATGCAGGTAAGGTCATGCTCAAAAACACTCTTATGCTTGTTGAGTTTCATGTTTACAGGCCCTATTGCCCCTTGAGTAACGACTTCTCAAGCCATTTCCATCAGCTTGAGGTTCTTACGTTACATTCATTACGCTCCAAGCACCTAGAGGTAAAGGTCTTGGACATTATTTTCTGAGAGTGATTTGTTTTTATATAGTCTTGAAAGTTCAGGTTTTTATTTCTTTTTCTTTTTCCCTTTCTTGTTACCAGCGCATTCCCTGTGCTAGTGGATTTCCTATATTAAGCAAACTCAAGGTATTGATCATAAATGTTGGATCATGGGATGATGAAAGCCTCTATGGAACGACTTCCTTCATGACAGTAGTCCCAATTTCCAGAAGTTTATCCTGCAGGTAAATGAAAGTTCCCCCAAAAAATTTATATACCTCCAAAAGCTGACATGTTTGACCCTTTCTTGTGCATTGTACAGTTATTTTGGGTGCAACCATCGAGAAAGGAAGGACCGATCCAGATAATCAAACATCCCCTGGACCTGAAACATAAACATCTTAAGGTGGTTGAATTATCAGGTTACTATGGTCGTAGATGTGAAGATGAACTTGTCGCATACTTGTCACATTATGCTGTTGGACTTGAGCAGCTTATCATTGATCCACGGAATAATACTTCTATTCCTTGCGTTCCTATGTTTGATGATATTGAAAGGAGCGAAACAGCAAGGCTTTGTGACAAGCAGCAGCTACCAAAGCTGGTGCCAAAACATGTTAAACTGATAATTCTCTAGTAGCTCTGGAGCTGGCCAAAACATGTTACATTGTACCCTAGTTTGTCTAAACATGCTAGAAAGCCTGTCCAAAATCATACATACGTTTTTTGTCTTCTCCAGTTGCCAAATGCCATATGACAACATCGTGTTACAAACTAGAAGGGGGGAGAGAGTGTATAGACACTACAAGGGGGAAGAAAGTGCATCTCTTTGCTCCTCGTATTAGCCTTGGAGAATGGTACAAAGTCCATTGCATTTCAACTGAATTTTGTTCAGATAACTAATAGAACCATTTGAACTCTCCAATTCATCACAATGGTGCATCTTGAGTAGAAATTCTGAAGCTGAACAGTTGAGTGATATTGAAGGAAACAACAGTGAAGATCACATCATCGTGACAAGCACACAAAGATAACAATATTCTGAAACTGAACGGGTTGAAGGAAACAACAGTGAGCTGAAACGCAAGTGATATTTCTGATTGATTCTTCAACATAATACATGCATATAGTTGAAGATCACATCATGGTAACAAGCACACCAAGATAAGATAATTAGTTTATATAGCGAACTCTAAAATTTCCAACATTCAAAAAGCCAAGTTCTTGACTGCAATGTGAATTCTCAAAACATAACAAAAGCAACGCTCCCATAAGAAGACAATGCAATTCTTAACTCTTAAGTTCCATATGCTGCTACTCTTCTATTACAAAGCAGGTAAAACTACGCAAAATTCCAGCTTTTGGCAGCTTACTTCTTCTTGTCACCACCACCAGCAGCCCTACAATTCAAGTATACATGTGTTAATGCCCAGAAACACATGTAAATGAATGGCATAGCAAAAAAGAAGTAAAATAACTAACAATGCCCATGATAAATTGAAAGAATCATGAAGAAATCAACTGACTCATGGCAAAGCTAACACAAGCTACAGCTAATCTCTAATAAGGATCATAACTAGTTATGGCTAGCATGTTAGCAAACCAGTCTTTAGCAGAATGCTTCAAAATGAACCGGAACCTAATGGGAGTACAAGATCTCCCATTCTCCCTAACTCAAATTCATTTTCAAAATTAAAAGTAGATTGGTGATGCAAAGCTTATCTTGCCTCATCTTGCGAAGAACATTGGACATCTCTTCACGCTTCTTCTTTGCCCTCTTGTGAGTTCCCAACTTCCTCTTAGCAACCTTTAGTGCACGTTTGTCTTTTCCAACCTTAAGAAGTTCAGTGATTCGCTTCTCATAAGGCGCGAAGCCAGCAACTTCCCTGATGAGGCTTCTCACGAAGTGCACCCTCTTGCTTGTTTTCTGAAGAAAACAAGATAATTATAACAAAATCTAAGACAACCATTCCAGATGGATAAGCCAAATCCAGAGTAAAGAAGAGACAACTAAAGTATTACCCCTTTCCTATCAGAAGGACGAGGTGCCAATTCCTTCTTGGTCACAACATGGCCTTTATTGAGCCCCACAAACAAGCCAGTGTTGGGTTGCTTTGGAGCCATCTCCTGGGAAAAACACAAATCCTTGTCTTAGCAACTTTTTCCATATCACCATGATTGCAGTTGGATAATAAAAACCATGATAATAAAGTCACTAATTCCACAATCCCAAGCTAAAAAGACGGACCATATTCACAACTGATTTAGTTTACAGCAAGCTCCCAATAATCAACATCTTAACTCAACAATGAAATCGTACAAAAACAGACTTTTCCACATTAATCAACAAAACGACCACACTAACAAGAGTTTTCAGCAAGAATTATAACGTCAAAGGAATCCATCCAAAAAAAAAACAAAAAAGTGTAGCACAGCTCAAATCCGATTAAACATATCACTACTTTTCGGTTACCGAAGATGACCACAAAATAGAATCTCCAAACACACAACGAAGACGAAAAACAAAACAGCGGGTTTTAGGATTTTCAGTGCAGAAATGAAGGCGCAGAACTTGAACCTTACGTACCAAATCTAATTTCTCAGACGAGATAACCACAAATCAATTAGCCAGAAAGAATAAAAAGTAACCGGAATGGTGGAACTTACGCAATGGCGGAGGAGACAGAAACAAGGAGGTTGACGGCGGCGAAAAAACTGGCGGAAGCTCTACCCGATGCGGCTCTACTGGGAGAACGGACTGGAGTTTAGGGTTTAAAAGGAAGCGGCTGAGTGGGCTACCGGATGCAGTATCAAAGGAACCACAATAACGTATCCTTTGGCCAATTTGCCCTTGTTCTTTTACGGTAATTATATTGAAATCCCCAGATACTCTGAAATTAAAATAGCACCCACATTTTCTTTTGGCCTTCATTATTGAGTTTTTTTTTTTTTATATTTATTTATCAACCTCACGTTGTAAGGTACACTTTTTGTTCCACAGAAAAGAAATCATGAAAATTGAAAATTAGTCATGTCCTTTGAGACGTCAAAATTGACAATCACCCCCTAATCAAATTGTTTGTTTTTTTTAATATCAAAGTATAGTCGATTGAAGAATACATAATCTACAAAATTGTTAAACTCGTAATGGTTAAATTCATATCACAACACTAACATGTGTTAGTCAAATTATTATATCGTGACCCGAATTTATACCTTATGTTTTGTGATGACAATTTCAAAGTAATCAAATTCTCTATACACATGTTAGTTGTTTCATCGTGATCCACTAAACTTATACATGTCTTATAAAAAAGAAAAAAAAAAAAATTAAACTTGTCACTCTTTCTGTCAACAAAAGCAATTGGGCTGTTTATATGATGATAAGAAGTATATTTTGCTCCCCGGAAAACATTGAGTTCCGATCAAATGAGCGTGACATCTAATCAAACATTTGATGAAGACACCAATTAAAACATATAATGAAATCTTGATTTACATTGAACAGAGTACGGAAAAAAAGTTCAAAAAGAAGAAGAAAGATAACATTAACAATTCAACCACAATGAGAGCTTTTTTTTGATTCCATATATCCCCTGGGGTTTATAACGTAGTAAGAAGCAAAAGTTGGTCAAAATCCAAATTAAATTTAGTATCCAAATGCATTCAGTATATTATAATTCAAAAAGAAATCCTGTTTTACATTGAACAGAGTACAGAAACAAAAAAAAAAAAAAACAGGGTCAAATAACAACATTAACAATTCAACAACAATGAGAGCTTTTGATCTCCATATCCAAAACTGATAACACTGATCGTATGGTATTGCAAATTTGCTTCCGTCAATTATTACCAGTCATTGAAAAGTTCATCAGAAACACCCTGGTCTTGGATGATGACAACCTTGTATTCCTCAATTGCATTGAAGTTGGTTTCATCCAGGTGATAAGTTCTCGTCTTCGCAACTCCACGCGCCATCCGAAACGCACCGGTGCCTCCGATGATCGGCATCTCCCGGGAGGCGTCGAACACCGGATCGTCGCCGAGGAGGGTCAGGGAACTGCCTTTGTATTCTCCCTCCGTGAACACCAAATTCATGACCAACATGTAGTGGAGCTTGGCCTGGCTGACCGAAACGTAAACCCCCTGGGCTCGGCCGAATACCTCGGTTTTTCCGAGGTCCGGGTCCAGCGTCAAGGGGTTGTCCATCGCCACGGTCCGCCCGAACATGAACGGCGCGTCGCCGCCGTTGATTCGTACTTGCGGGACGACTTCGACGGCGGTTGGTTCCTTGGAAATGACAATGTCGTGCATGTAGAAATGAAGCTTTGTTACCTTTGGTTCTGTGATTCCGCTACTCACTGGAATGCCGGCCATGATTTTTATGCTCTTAATTGATCTTTCTCTCTCTCTCTCTCTCTATAAATCAAACTAAATTATCACTGTTTTTGCTAAAGCTCTCTAGCTCGTTTGTGTGTTTCCTACTTGCTTCTACCTTGTATTTATAGATGGCATATGTGATTCAAACTTTGAAGGAAAGAATAGTTTTCTCTGTCTTTATGACACGACGTAAAATATGCAAAAATGATCATTTTAGAGTGATTGATCGATTTATTTCACTTGTGTAATACTAATTTGATTTGAAAAAGAAATGAGATTTATAATTAGTGTAACATGTGTTTGATTGTTTTGTTAAAATGATTTTGAGAGTCTGAGATTCTGACTATAAAATAATTAAAACTTTTTTATTTGAGAACACAGAAACACGATTGTTCGATTATGAGTTTTTTTGAGGTGATGAAATTATGTTAGTCTCCTCCTCACTTGTTGACTATGTGATTAGAATAAGTAGTTTTCGGTCGCCAAAGTTCCTAGAAATATTGAAGACAATTCGACTAAGTTTGAATTTAAGGTTTACTCGTGATTATTAATTCAAAGAGAGTTGAAATTAAGGTTTACTCATGATGATTATTAATTCAAAAATTAAGGCTATCTGCGAATAGTTCCCCTGTTCGTTGGACGGTCAATTATAACATACCCAAGTTATGACTTCTTCATATTTTGTTGACTTTGACAATTTCAAAAAATATTTTTTCCCAGCCAACCAGCGTTGATTATATTTGCCCTCAACTCTCGAGTTATTGTGACTTCAACAGCACTGTAATTTTGAAGCAGACTTCAAAACCATCAATCATTTTTTTTGTGCGTGTGTGGGGTGTTGGGGGTAAAACGAACTCGTTATACATTCACATCGACGGAGTAAATAAGGCACATCTTTTAATTAATGTACTACTCCCTTCATACCACAAAAATAATCCATGTTGAGTTTTGTTAAAAATTCAATGTGGACTATTGTTTTAGAACGGAAGGAGTATAACTTTTCAGATTATAAATTAACGAATAACCAGATAAATCTTGAAAGGTATACCTGTTATGATATATTCAAGTATCACATCTGATGAATGTTCCAAAAAATGTAACACAAAGTGTAACTGAAAATCTCATCCCATTTTTGTTGGGGGAAAGGATAAACCCAAGGATTGTAAGGCAGAAATACACAAGTGTGACAAGACACAACAGAGGCATATTATCGAACAGTTGTTTGGAATAAACATCTTGTTATTCTTTCCATTTCTATTGGACCTACAAATGACAATTTGGATTAGGCCACACTAAGTGAAATATGAATACTGAATTCAAATTGGGCCAGATAAATATGAGCCGAACTGCAGGTGTTGCAACTTTGTAGCGTTCACATAAATTTCTTCTCTAATCGCGATTGCATTTTTATATAGGAGTTTTTTTCTATGATACATGGCTCAAATGAGCCCCCATTTCCCTTCCCTCGGTGTCGAACCCGTGTCATGCAGGTGAGGGGTGTAAGGCCGCGTGAGGGGTGTAAGGCCGCCCCACTGCGGCAAACCCTCATCTCTTTTACCCTATTAAAGCAGAAGACATGAAGCTTATGTGGCAACTACGTATGCATCTGTTTTAGCTCCAATGTACCATATTTCAGATTTCAGGAGTCTTTTTGCCACATGTAAGTCTCTTTTAATTAGAAACTATATAATTCTTTTTTTAAAAAAACACATGTTTTAGATGTGACACTTATCCAATGAAAAAATTCTACAAATAAGAATCAGTTACATTTCAAACGAATGGATATATTAATTCAAATTCAAATGTCCAATCGTACAGTTTTGCAGGCTTAGTATAAACAAAAAATAAAAAAACTTAAATCCAGTAATTCAAGAATAATGCCTTATAAACTAATTATTTATTATTCCCTTATAACCTCAGATTTATAGGTATATTTTTTTGAGCCCCAAACCATAGCATAAATGATATATACGCCAAATTGATTCCTCAAAAAATAGTAATTCAATTAGATTTTAATAAAATAGTAATTTAGAAGGGGCGCCCGGACATCTGCCTGGGCCAAACATCTAGTTGACTATATGGGAGTTGGGTCGGCTAAAAAGCCTAAAATCGTGATTAGAGAAAAAGTTTAACTTTTTCTTTTTGAAATGATAAACATTATAGTATTTATTATCTATTGTCAAAATAAACATGTATTCCTCCGGTCTTAATTATAAAGTATTTTAATTTTTTATAAGTTTTATTTATTGTATTTTTTAATTAAATACATTTATTGTGTTCTCTTAATTATATTATAAAATATTTTTAAGATTTTATTTTCAATTGAAAAAATAAAATAAATGAAACTTAAGATAATCAAAATACCTTATAATAAGAACATGAGGGAGTAAGTGTATTATGTATTAAAAAAATTAGTTAACACAAACTTGCTTTCAAAATCAGATGGATAATGGATTAGAGGGGGGGAAAAATGACAGATGTTAAACAACAAAATTCATTAAATGCCAAACTTAAAGTGGTAAGACAAGAATTGACAATAACAAAAAAGGGACAAAATATTCTTTGACAATGGGTTTGTTTTGTATACAACCACTTGAAGTTTAAAATGCCTATAAAAAATTAATTTCTCATATATTCTCATATGAACTTCTTAATCAGTCAAATCATCATTGAACATTATTAATACCTTAGCATTGATGAGGCTTTTTTATTGCCGGGGAGTGATAAGGAGAAAAAGAAAAAAAAAAAAAAACCTTATCAAAGGTCTCAACACCCATTTTTCATTACCTTTTTCAAATATAATTTCTATATTATTTCAAACCTAAAATTAAAAACCAAAAAAAAAAAGAAAAGAAAATGTTGTCCATATACGTCCTTAATATTGAGGATTATAAGAAACTATATTTATATTTTGAGGAATGTTGTCCACTTCAGTGTGAAAATTTTAAAGAACTCGTCTATTTATTTCATTTCCATGGAAAAGATGGTTGGAATAACCTACCATTAGCACAATACAGATGATGAATAACCACCAAAAAAAAAATAAAATAAAGTAATGGATGTTTATGTTGACTAAAAACAGAGTGCTTTTTATTTATTCACGATTTATAACCAAAAAAAGGGGAAGGAGTTATCATGAACCAGTTTAATTATCAAGATACTGTTTAGATTAGCAGTTATATCATCACACAACATCTCCTTAATGCATGTGAAATGTGCAACAGATGATAATGAAAAATTGAGTTATAAAATTCCCTCTATCCAAAACTACAAAAACTTAAAAAAAACCCCCTTCAAACATTTGGAGAACCAACAAGAAGCTACAAGAAATTTTATTACAATTGGAGGAATCTTAAGGCATAACAACAGGTAGATTCGCTCCTCAGGAGGGTCCCTTTAGTCGTCCTCCTTAAACTTGCTCCAATGATGTGTTTTGTTATTTGACTATTGCCAACACGTGGTTTCCGTTGTCCCAAATTCCCCAACTCTCCAGAGCCTTAAAAGAGTGTGATCAGATTTCTGAACTTCAATTTTTACTGAACTAGTTGAATCATAGAAATTCCTCACTTTTACAAGTTGGGTTTGGTTTGGTTCTGGGTCTGATTTTGTTTTTTCATGTGATCATTACTTTCTTTGAAAAGTATAAAAGAATTGCAAAGTTCTGGCTTTTTTGCTATATCTTTGTTCTTTTCGTTCTTATAATTCTCCTTTTGTGGGGCATGTTTTTCTCTCGTCTTTGATTTGTAGGCTACAACTGTCCCTCATTTATCATCGTCCTTCTTCCCCTTGTTTTCACTGCGATTGATAAGTTCATAAAAAAGTTTGGAACTTGATACCAGAATTTCATTCATTGTTCTGGTAATCCGGTGTTTGCAAGTGTTTGCTCCACAAAGTTTGAATTTTTGCTATTTTCTTGACAAAGCATCCGAACCCTCTAGCTATTGTTGCTGTTGATTTTATTGGTTTCAGGTAATCTTTTTACTCATCAACTTTTTGCTTTAGTTAGGCTGGTTGGTGATTGAAGCTTCGTTTGAATTGAATTCGCCATATAGGGATTTCCGGTGCTTCTCTGGCTTCAACATGGGAAATATATTTGTTTACTGTGATGCATGAAGATACATTAACATGATTGAATTGGTAAAGAACAAATGTCTGTGGTATCTTGCTGCATTCCAGTTCTTGAGTGTGTATATTGTTTAGCATGTACCCGTTGGGTATGGAAGAAATTCTTATACACTTCAGGAAGGGAAAGTGAAAACTGGGGTCTTGCAACTGCTACAGAATTTGAGCCTGTACCTAGACTCTGTAGATACATTTTATCTGTATACGAGGAAGATATTAGGAACCCGATTTTGGATATCCCTGGAGGGTATGGTGTTAATCCAGAGTGGATTGTTTTGAAGAAAACTCATGTAGAAACTGAAGGAAGGGTAACTCCCTATATGATTTACCTCGACCACGATAATTCAGATATAGTGGTGGCTATTAGGGGTCTTACTATGATTAAGGAAAGTGATCTGTTGGTTCTCTTCGACAACAAGCTTGGTCAAACACAATTTGAAGGTGGTTATGTTCACAATGGCCTATTGAAGGCTGCTCAATGGGTTTTTGAAAGAGATTGTGCAATTTTGAGAGAATTGTTGGAGAAATATCAGGATTACAAGTTGACCTTTGTTGGGCATTCCTTAGGGGCAGGTGTAGTGACCCTTTTGACCATATTGGCGATTAAGAATCGAGAGAGGTTGGGTAATGTTGATAGACGAAGGATTAGATGTTTTGCAATTGCTCCGACACGGTGCATATCATTGAATCTGGCTGTCAGATATGCAGATGTTATAAATTCAGTTGTTCTGCAGGTAATGATGGGTCTATTATATGTTAGTTAAAGATTTTCTCAGTATGTGTACCCTTGTTAGTTTAGCTTATTCATCATAGATTATTGATATCCGTAAAGCATTCTTGGCTTTGCAACTATATTATTCACCATAGCTTATTTGTCAAAATTTTCTCAGTATGTGATAATTTGGTTACAAAGCACTGTGCTTGAACAAGGAATTCTTATCAGAAATGACCAATTGTATGATGTGCCCATTCTTCTGTTGAACTTCTGTCTTCTGATATGTGCTACAAAATCTTGATGTGCTAAAAGTTCGCTCTTTACCTTACTATGTTCGCCCAAGTAGCCTTATTGGACCCTTTTTGTTTTCTCATTTTATTGATATAATTTTTAGCTGACATCTTAATGTTTGTTACACTAATAAACCAGGATGATTTCTTACCTCGGACGACTGTAGCGCTTGAAGACATATTCAAGTCACTTATCTGGTAAAAGAATGCAGGTCTTAACTCATTTCATTTTTGTGTTTCCATTATTTATCATGTGGTGATATGTCAAAAAGCAAGCATAACCAAATCTTGTTTTCACCTTAGAGTGTTAATTCCATCGCAAAAATATTGATGTTCGCATTTGGATTCATGGCTTTACCTTCAAGTTAAACATCCCCTGGTGGACATTTTCTTTTGTTTATTGATGATTGGCTTGCAATCCTATTTTATATTCTTTGACAGTTTCCCATGCTTGCTGTGCATGATGTGCCTGAAAGATACATGCACTCTGGAAGAGAAAATGCTGAAGGATCCCAGGCGACTATATGCACCCGGTCGCCTCTATCACATCATTGTAAGGAAGCCCTTCAGGTATGATCTTAAGTATGTACTTTAAATTACATCTTTGAGTTACTCTGGAGTTCCTGGGGGTTGGGGGTGTTTTGGGTGGTCTGGTTCCTCTCACTACTTAATGTGCGGAAAGGCAAAAACAGTGAGAAGGCTGTTACATGTTAGATGGGTTATAGACAATATGACGCCTGCTGCATGTCAGACATGTGGCTTATTACATTCTTTGTACAGTGTTAACTTTTGTTGTACAAGAAACTAGGAGATTGGTTTTGAATATAACTCCTTAAGGACTTCTTAAGTTGTAATCTTTCTCAGATTGTATCGTGAGAAACTAACTGCAATATTTGCTATTTCTTGCAGCTTAGGGAAAATATCACCAACTGTGAGGACAGCTGTTCCTGTTGATGGGCGTTTTGAACATATTGTTCTTTCCTGCAACATGACATCAGATCACGGTATAATTTGGATACTGCAAGAATCTAGTAGGGCACTTGATGTAAGTTCTCAAGATCCTGTAACGCTGATGGATGTTAATTGAAATTCATGGTTTCAATCTAAATTCACTTAAAGGACTGCAGCCTTATTATGGTTCTGGTTTACTGAAAATGCAGTAGGATGAGAGAGCATGTTCACTTTCACAAATGGCTTATTAAATACTACTAGAATTCAAGGAATTTGACACTTACAGCTAATTTTTTGTACTGTCATTTCATAGGCTTGTCCTCTGTGCAGGCATTGGTGGAGAAAGAGCATGTCATGGATATTCCACCAGAACAGAGGATGGAAAGGAAGGCATCTCTAGCCAAGGAACACATGGAGGAACACAGAGCAGCTTTACAGAGAGCGGTTGCTTTAGATGTTCCCCAGGCATACTCACCATCATTTTATGGAACATTCCATGGGACAGAGGAACACGAGTATTCCAGCGGAACTGAGATCCCGTCTGATTCATCAGACTGGAGAAGAAGCTGGGACGAACTAGCTGGGCGTCTATTTGACACAGATGAGTCTACGATGAGATAGTATAGGCAGGAATTTTGATGATACATGGGTGCAGTAATCTTCATTCTTTCATTCTTACCGATTCCGTTCCTGAGGGAATGGAAGCTCTAGATGCTAAGAGAGCATAGGTAGACCCTTCTCTTCAATAGGTAGAATTTTTGTAATTACAGAAGACAATTATCCGTCTATGGCACTGAAACTAGAACTTAGTTGTATACCACGACTGTTGAATTAGGTAAATATGGCCGAAAGATAATTAGGAAAGAACGTTCATTCAGTCAAGCAGCTCGAACTTGGTAATTTTTATCTTAGTTATTGAGGGTTTGATTTTTATTGCTAACAGATTTACTAGTTTATCAAAAGTAATTTAAAGAAAGCTCTCAACTTTCGTATGACCCTCAAAGCAAGATTGTGGTATATGAATTTCGTTTCTCAAAAAAAAAAAAAAAGAAAAGAAAAAGAAAGAAAGAAAGAAGATACAGTTTCCAAGATCACAAGACAACTTCTGCTGTGTTTTCCAAGCGTACAGAAAAGAGCTATAAAATCTAACATGCCTTAAAGCAGCAGAATGATAGAAAAGCACATGGAAATGGATCATCAACATATTTGATCATATCCATTAGGCACCATCACAATAGTGTGTTACCATTTCGGTCAATAAATAATTTGGTTTTCCCTACTGTTAAAACTACCGGACTGCATTAGGTACACCATAATTTTGCCTAGATAGCAGGTGTTAGCATTAATTAGTTGAAGCTCAATGGAGCAGTCACTCAATACATATTGCTTTAACCATATCATACATTTTTCATGTACAAAACTGCATCTGATAGTATATACCGAAAGATGAAAGTGACGAACTTCTCCTCTGCTCTCTTCAGGGAAGACCAAAATACCGCTGAAACTATCCCTGTAAGTCGAGAACAGCTTCACCTACAATACATGTAAGATTAGGACAACATAGGAAACCTTGCATATCCAGTCAATATCTCCAGGTTGCTAATTTAATAACTCAAAGTACCGCGAGGAGTCAAGGACATCGTGTCAAGAGAGCAAAAAAATGTACTCCACAGGAAAAGAAATCATAACTAAGAAAAAAATGATCTCAGGATAATTGAAAGAAGAAGATGAATTAATTTGATAAGGCTCAATATTAACATATCATTTTTCTTTGAAAAGACATGACAGGAAATTATTTGAATAGAATTCCACCTTTCAGAGGATATTAAAGATGTTTATTTAGCAGAAGACTACTTCGGATACTAGAAACTAGACCACATAGACGAATAAATATGAATCAACATATAGGAACTGTAAAATGAAGGCATTCAATCCCTTACCATGCATTCTTTTGAGAAACCGTTCAAACTCCAAGAAGTTGGGTCTGTCCATTAAAACGGGGCTTAGTCTAAAATACGTAAAAGAGAAAAAATGCCTCCCATCAGGATCATTGATTGGCTTGGCTTTCTCTAGTATGTAGTTGTAGCCTTCTCTATCGTGGCATGGAAGTGCATTTTCATTAGTAAAAGGAACAGCGGCATCCCAAGCAGCATTCAACACCTAGAATACAAAAAATGAGAATGTAAAGCTGCTTGAACAATTGTGATCCCTAGGAAACTAGTATCTTAAAAGAGACCTCCAAAACTTCCTGTAAACTTGAGAACTAGTTTGGAAATTTATCCTCCCCGAGAACTATGAAATTTAAAGGAAAACTAGATACAAGAGCTATCATTATGATACTTACTTGCCAGGTTAACCCCTCAGGATCGGCAAGAGCTTCTGAGAAGTCAACAGCCTGATTTAACATGCTCATTCCACTACATGAGAAGCTCAACACGGCCCCGTGCTTCTTCAACATTGTCATGAATGCAGCATAGCCATTGCGGTTACTTGGGTTGTAAAATCCAGCAGCTAGCTCCGGAGCATGGCTAGCAGTCTTGTACCACCAAGGAAGACCTGATAGCTGCTCAAAATTAAAAATATGGAAGGGAAAATGGATCAAGCTCTACTGAAACAAAAAAAAGTTCACATTCACAAACTGAACTGCAAGGCAAGCAAATTATTCACATCTATTCGGCCTCAAAATGATGAAATATATAGAAGATTGCTTTTGCAAATACTGAAGGAAGGGATTCAGGGAAAACTCATCATCAACGGAACCATAAGACCTATGTGATGTTAATTGCTCACAACTTGATATGGGAGGAAGAATTTTTTATAACAGACACAATTTACGAAAGAATCACTTTAGTCAGGAGGATAACTAACCTTAACAGCAATGCAAGTCCCATCAAAAGCTAGTTTTGCTAGAGAAAGCACTTGATCACCGTGGTCAACCAAAACCTGAGAGTACCAATTGAGAAAGAACCTCCCATAATAGCCATCATAATCTCCACCATCACAAAAAAACCCTGTTTCGTGCGGCTGAGAATTGTAAGAACCAGCATTATCTGGCCCCCGAGCCCAAAATGCATGTCCCCTGGTTTCAGCAGCCTTTCTCAGGCTTTTCAACAAGTATTGATCATAACACTGAAGATGAAAATGGACAAAAAGGACAGTCCATTCAGGAAAGTACAATGGATTAGCTCCACATCAACTTTTTAGAAAATTTGAAGTTAAAAGGAATAATGTGATCAAGCTACACCAGGCTTGCTATTGTTAGCAACGAGAAGGTTTACCAATATCAATTTGGGACTAAAACTTAAAGCTCAGGTTAAGCAAATCGGCAAAAAGGATTTGAAAATGTTTAGAAGTTCCCACAGGGAACAGTAGGCAGTTAATTTTTTTATTTATTTTCTTTTTCTCTCAAGATAAATAAATGAATCACTTCATTTGAGAAATAAAGATTATATATAAGTGGAAGCTTGAAAGGAAGCAGTAGCATAACGACACTTGAAATACCAAAAAAAGGGTAACCACAAGTTTCACTGTCAGTGAAGCTCCTCCTATCCTTCAAATCAAGAGAAAACTGAAAAAGAATGTGGGTATTCTGCTAATTCTCTTTGCAAGATTACATTCGACAAACCGAAAGACCACCTCGTAAAACGGTTCACTCCCAAAATTTCGATGTTTATTCCAGTGTATAAGACTAAACATACAGAGCTGAGTAGATAAATCACCTGAAATTCACCAATGCCTGGGTACCTCCAGCCATGCTTTACAGGGTGTGATGGGTACCTTAGCTCCCCGCATGGGCCGAGTCCAACTGCAATCATGGAGATTAGACCATCCTCAAAAAACTCACCGAATTCAACACGGAAGCTTCTCATGAAGTCAAAGTAGACCTACATCAGAATTCAGCCAACAGAATCAACAAAATATCTATTTAATACTAGACACTTAAATAACAGAAAAAAAAAAAAAAAGAAGAAGAAAGGAAAACCAAAACAAGTAAACCATAAATAAGTTGGTCATTGCCACCACCTCTTCAGTAACAGCAAACATGCAGTTTAGTGTATGACATGACAAGAGTTTTCCCCGAGGGATAATAACGGGGTTCATAATTACATATCAAGAATAAGATTTTACCTTCAGTTTGTAATAGTTACACAATGCATGAATACTGGCACAAATAACAAAAATACTATTGAACAAGCATATGTGAGCTAGGAATAAACACAATACCTCAACAGCAGTGCGACCTCTTAATACTCTTTCCTTGTCAACCCCCCATGATAAACATTCTGGATTCCGCCTACCAGACCTATCGGTGAAGAATATATCAGGATTGCTTACACCGATTTCAACTATCCACTGAGGCAGTGGTATGCAGACATCGTCACCAATATTACTTCCACATTCATGGAAAGACATTACAACCTAATTCAAATCGGAATTCATTTTAGCAGGACTTCAAGGGAACCAAACATAAGTGACTGGAAAATAAAGTATGAAGGTTTTTTCTTTGTGCTGATGATATGAAGCATTAAAGCAAAAGATGCTTTGATAGGAAAATTTATTGATATTTCCGCATATAAACCATTCAACTAAAGAATGCTAAATGGTCAAAGTCAGATTTAAACTTTCTGTACAGAACTGAAGGATCATACTGACTACATAGTCAACATCTGGGGTACAAATAAGATTTAAGACAGTCCCAATAATGAACTGTCAAGCATATAGGGAACCCAAGGAAATACTCATTTAAGTAATTTTAAATAAAATCATCCCTTCAACAACCAAGTACCCCCCAGCATGACAGATATCATGAAGTGTGATACAGCTCTATCAAAAACAACAACCTTTCATCTTATTCCCAGATTAAAACTGGGACTGGCTGCTATACGTAGACAGATTTCCAACACACCAATAGGAGAAAGATACCCAAAAAAACTTAATAAAGTAATAGAAAAGGTAAGATAACGCTAAAAGTACAAGAAGGATGGCGTAGTTACAGCAACAGACAGATTTTATGCAAGTCTACCTGCAAATTAAGTTTAAGTTCACGGACAATTTGAAACAACCGCTTGTAACCATTCCAATTATACTCCTGCGGAGCGCGTGCTTCCACTATTCCCCACCAGCAATCAACCACGACACCGTCGACATTAATAGATTTCAAGATTCTCAGTTGTTTTATAAGACCCTCTGGATCAACAAGCTCACAATTCAAATTAAGTATCCCCAAAGGTAGCAAAACATAAACTGGAACATATGGAGTGCCAGCAAAATCACGCTCCTGCAATTTTGTTGGCATCTCAACGATCTGCTGCTTGTCAATAGAATCTATCGAGCCTCCTAAAAGTGGATCGTGTATATCTCCTCCATCTCCCACGAGTGACGAGGACTGCGTCCGGATGCTTGAGGATTCATCATACGGAGATGAATTGGAAACAAAAACACTTTTCAATTGACATGCATTATAATCAATTGTACTTTGGAAAGTTGGAGAAGAGATGCTCCTCAATGAAACAGGGGGAGTTTGTTGTGCTGGTATTACTGAAGGTGTTGACTGCACTGCAGGGGTAGTTGGGCCACTTGCAGGCCTCGAACCCTGTGATCTGGAAGGAAAGGTGGTTCCATCAGGAAGAACCACCCAACCTGCCTCCCTAGCCAAAGCAGCAATCACATCATTTATATCGGCCCTGACTCTAAGGTTATAGTTTCCATGCCTTCGAAGTCCAGCTAAAATCTTTGCAGTAATAGCCCTTCTTTGACGCTCTCGTAGTTTTGTTCTCTCCTTCTCTTCTTGTGGTCTACACCTCCTCGACCCTCCCGGAGGAGTTGGCTGCTCTTGATATTGCTGCTGATGATGAAACCTGTTGCTGCCACTAGCTGATGCAGTTCCTCCATCAACACCCTCCATTGCTGAATTTTCTATATTCTTCTCTCTATCATCATCGTCTTCATCATCTTCCTCCTTTACATCCATCCCCATTTCATCGTCATCATCTTCACTTGTGATAAACTTAGGGATCTCAGCCGCCATAAAAGCTTGCTCTGTCCCCAACCGTTAAGAGTCCTCCCTTTAACAGCGCAAGACGATAACTAGATCACGCTTCTCATTCACATGTCTAAAGTGAAGATCACTCCAAAGTGCTAACGGTAAATATTCTCTGCGGTGCACCAGAACTACTCAAACAATCTGGGAGCTCCAGTCACCAAGCCCGATAATCTGAGCCTATTTTAAACCACAAAAGGGCACAATGAGGTCAGGAAAGAAAAAAGAAACATACTCACAAAACAAAGGGACTCAAGATTAACAAAAAGAAGAGATATATTCTATGATTTTCACTTTTCAGAATCAATTCATCAACATTTTGCAAGGGAATTATATCTCTCCATCTTTGAAGAGAATGCTAAGCTCCTATACTATAGGTACATTCCCACCTTTTAATGTCTTAATAAGTAGTTCCCCAACTACCATCTACTATTTGTGCAGAAAGGACACGAGGAACAAAATTCCAAGAAACTGAGAAACAGCTCAATTATTGAAGATCAAGCAGTTAATTAAAGCTAAAAATTCTTCCTATTTTCCTGCTTTGTCTCTTACATTCTAAATTCCTCAGCTTAATTCTACTATTAACTATGAGTTCCAATCCTTACATGAACTGTAACGGTTAAGTTTAAGAAATGAGCAGCCTGAGTTAAGTGGAGTAAATTACTTACTGATGCCCTCAATTCTCAAACTCTTCCAGTCCAGATCCAAAGGGAGAGAAGAAAAGCAAGGAAAATTCCGGCTTGCAGAGTAATCGAAGAGGGAAGACTTCTCCAGCTTTGCAAAGCAACGAAAGTGACGATCGAAGATACAAAAAAGTTTGGCAACTTTCCGGCGAAGTTCCGGCGACAGCGTGGCGAGCATGCGATAGGGGATCGGCACACGTGCAAGCCTGCCCGGAGATTAAGGATTGGCACGGTCTACGCGTTTGACGAGCCTTATCCTCGGCCGTGTGAGTCACGTGCAATGCACATGTTCTTTATCAAACACAACACATTTTGATGATGTTGTGACCTAACTGATGGTTTATTTAGTGCATAAAAATTTCTTTTTCTTTTTTTTTTTTTTTGGGTTGATAAACAAGTTGGAAGGAAAGAAAAAGGATTCTTGAAAGCATTCTACAAACGCTTATTTCAACTTTTTTTTGTGTTCTTGATTTTTTCCATGTTCATTTTAATTTAAAAAATCGAACCGAATGATTTCGCTCCGATTTTTTTATAAAGTCTTAGCAAAACATGGTTGAATGATAATGTGGTTGATGAATTTCTGAAAGAAAAATCACATCAAATAAGATTGGTATTTTTGTATTTTGGTGTTGATTATCATCATGTTAGAAGTCATATGAACAATGTCTTTTTCCCATATTTCTACTGAAAATTGTACTATGTTACACAAGAATATAAAATCGTCAATACAAGTAATATCATTACGAGAAATATTTCACACAATCGAGTAGAGTTTCGAATTTATCTTCCCGCCACAATTTAGACCTCACTTTTTGTAGGATAAGATTCGATAGATTGTTTAGAAGTATGAACCCTAAAATGTTGCGATAATTTGAAACCAACCAAACAAAGCGAATGTGGAAAAAGTTTGTTCCTCTATTATGTACATCTATCAACAAAGTTACAAGCCTTCTTGCACTTGGAGGAGCTATGGAGGCTGTTCCTCCAGCATAAACTACTTTACAAAATAGAGCAGAATAGATATTAGCTTGGATAACCACGATTCAGCATCTTATGATGTTGTCACAACTCACAAGGCGGTCAGACATTCTGCTTCTAACTTCTCTGAAACTGTAAGTCTTGTCGATTATTTGACATCTGAAACTGCTTCTTCACTCGTGTCGACTACCAAATCAGGGACAGGTTCCCCTGCACAAGGAAAATAAGCAAAGGCCTTAGACATCCTTAACCACATATCTGATATGGAGGTGAGCTTAAATTAACCTTATCCTAACTTCACATATATTTTAAGACAACAATGTACCATGCATTTTCTTCACAAAGCGTTCAAACTCGATGAAGTTGTGTTGGTCCATGAGACTCTGGTTGAGTCTGAGGTATGTGAAAGCGGATAGATGTCTCCCGTCTGGATTAGTAAGAGGCTTGGCATTTTCCAATATCTTGTTGTATCCTTCCCTATCGTAGCATGGAAGAGCATTCTCACTGGCAACAGATATGCTAACATCCCAAGCCGCATTTAGTACCTTCAATTGTGCAATAAAATCTCAGGAGTTAGTTCTTCATTTAGATTCTAATCACGGTTGAATTTAAACAAGCCAGTTTTGAGTCTCTGATCACTAACACACGATCAAACATCATGTCAGATTGAACCATACACTTGGGTCTGAGATTTTGCTCGAAACTCAAATTTTATATACTACCATGAAACTGAAATATATCCAAAAAATAAAAAAATAAAAACGAAAAACAAAAGAAGGAGAAAAAAAAAAAAGAAAAAAAAAAAGAAGAAGAAGAAGATGTGAGACACCAACATCGGGTCATCCTCTTGAAGCAAAGAACTGAAACAGGAAGCCCTTGACTTGCATTGGGGTGTACCAGCCATTCCATTCAATGAGAAAGAAAAAAGATTACTCTTTGTTTATAAATGCGTACCTGCCAAACTAAACCCTCGGGATCTGCTAATGCCTCTGGAAAGTCTTCATGCTGATCCAATGTACGTAACTCAACACACGTGAAATTAAGAGTGGCATCATGTTTCTTAAACATTGACGCAATTGGAGCATAGCCATCACGATTGCACGGATTGTAAAATCCGGCAGTCAACTCAGCAGCATGGCTGGCTGTTTTATACCACCAGTGAATACCTGAGAGCTACGCATCAACAAAAATATATCAGAAACAGTTCAATTTGATCACAATTTGTATTGGAAGTGAAGAAGATCCGAAGGGGAAAAGTTCATCCTTCTTGAATCATTAACTTCATCACAGGAATTCACCTTTGCAGCAATTGGAGTATCTTCGAAGGCCAAATTTGCAAGAGCAAGCACACGATCACCATGATCAATCAGAATATGAGAGTACCAATTCAGGAAGAATCTGCCATAGTATCCATCATAGTCACCCCCATCACAAAAGAATCTGGTGTCATGTGGCTTCGAATTGTATGAACCTGCATTATCAGGTCCCTTGCCCCAAAAAGCATGTCCTCTCACTTCTGCTGCCTTTTCCAGACTCTTCATCAGGTATTTGTCATAGCACTTGATAGGAATAAGGAGTTCAAACGTCAAAATATATCCCAAAAATCTCTAGTGTAGAACATTGTAGCTTAATAATGCGATATTAGACAGAATTAAATATTCTGATGCACACAGCTGTCTAAAGAAAAAAGAGGCAGTCCGATAAGTACCTGAAATTCACCGATACCAGGATATTTCCAACCATGTTTTGCGGGATAAGAAGGATACCGCAGCTCACCGCATGGACCTAGTCCAATCTCAATTTCAGAAATAACTCTATTCTCAAAGAACTCATCAAACTCGACGCGGAAGCTTCTCATATAATCAAAGTAAACCTAAAATGTTTTGGATAACAAATTAGAATGAGATTATGAAATGGAATCACTGTGAAACTTTCAATAGAGTCCCTATCTCATGGGGGGGAGGGAAAAAAAAAAACCCTTTCAATAGAGTCAAAGAGTAAACATATCGTTAAGATTTAAAAGAGGTTATAACATAAGTAAACATTTTGATAATCATAGGAAATTAAAAAGAACAGATACACACTGCACGAACCTGTGAAATTTTAGCCTACCTCAAGAGCTGTTCGGCCTCTTAAAACTCGTTCCTTGTCAATTCCCCAAGTGAGGCATTCATTGTTTCGTCTTCCCTCTCTGTCTGTGAAAAATATGTCAGGATTATTGTGGCCAATTTCCATCACCCACTGAGGAAGTGGAATATGAACATCATCACCAACATTTCCGCCACATTCATGGAAGGACATAACAACCTGCAGTGTTCTTTTTCCCATTTAATAAATCTTCAATCTGAAGAATACCCAGCCATTCAAGCATCCAACATTCCCCATCAGGATCACAATCAAAAAGCGTTGACATAACATATAGCACTGATACTAACCTGTAACTTTAGGCCAAGATCACACACAATTTGAAAGAGCCTCTTGTAACCACTCCAATTGTACTGCTGAGGGGCATGTGCTTCCACAATCCCCCACCAGCAGTCGACCATGACCCCATCAACATTAATTGACTTCAAGACCCTTAACTGGTTTATCAGACTATCAGGATCCACCAACTCACAGTTCATATTGATGGTGCCTAACTGTTTCCACAAGAAGGGGGATTATATTAAAATCTTCCTCCATGCTGCCACACTACAATGCTGATAGCAGAAATCACGGATAAACCTAAAGCGACTCTAAAGAATGTAATGTGCGCTCATTTATGAGATAAATGAGTTCAATAAAGAGACGCTAGGGACGCTTATTGACTCACCGGTAGCATCACATAGACGGGAACATAAGCGGTGCCAGTAAAATCTCGCTCTGGCATCTTTGGATGACTATCAACAACCACTTCCTACATGAAAGAAACTGGAATGAAATGCAGACTAGCCAAGATAAACCCCAATGGGCTTGCACGTGATCATTACTTCTCAAAGAATACTAAAGTTCATCTAAAAGAAAAACTGCAAAATGGGAATCGCTCAAACAAGAAATACACCATAAAGCGGCCATTTTAAACACAGTTATACCTTCATCACTCATAACTCAAACACATGGCATGCATACTTATTCTGTTTTCCACTGGGGATATTTCTTCAATAAATCCCATAAAGTTTGAGTCTTTTGAGCTATACTATTCAGTACCTGACTGTCAATGCCAGAATCGGGAGAAACATTCCCGATCAAGTCTTGATGATCATCGACCAAAGCCCGAGTCCTCCTAGCCCTGAATTCCCTAACAGAGTAGCATTTGTTCAACCCTTTGAACTTGGAAGACCAACCCAGAAAAAGGGATGGCCGTGTTATTGAAAGGGTAGTCAAATGAAGTGGGAAATTGGGAGCAGGGCTCAACTTCAAGGTCCGCAGAAGTGCCATTGTTTTGGCCAAGTTCTGCAGTTTCAAGCAATCTTGATGCCAATAGTAATGATATTTACATTGGATATACACATGCTACTTTGCAGAAAGCGAAAATGGCGGGTGAAGCACCAAGAAATCCGTGAAAAAATGGACGGTGGTGCAGGATCCAATGCTACTCCCAAGTCTCTCAACTCAAGGGAAGAACTCATTAGTCTAAAAATCTGCATAATCATCAAATGGAGGGGAAGAAAATGACATTTTAGTCCTAATGTTTATACTCCGTAACAATTTCGTTCCAACATTTGAATTTAGCCGATTTAGTCCTGAATGTTCACTTGTTTAATCAATTTAGTCGATATAACGGTTAAAAATAAATTATTAAGTAAGGATTTTTACCGTCACACATTTCATTTGTGTATCACAATGATTTGTGAAGGAGCTATTAAGTATCACAATAGATAATATTATGTTTATTGTTACTCTTATTTTATACAGCATTTTAAGTTAATTTAAACTCCTCTTTGTTTTAGTGTTTTAATCTCCAATTTCATTGAAGAAGTATGTATTCCCTTGTTCACTCGTTCAGTGCTAAACCATTTCAAGCATGTATGCACGTGAGTAATAGAATCACATTTGGTTTTTGCAATTTGAAAAGAAAACCAATTTTGAAATTTGGAGAGATAAATATCAATATCTACACCGGTAATTTTCAATATTGGAAAGATCTAGATACTCCATCTATTATCAAAAAAAACCCAAAAACCGTAAATAATGATAAACACTAGAAATTGTAATGACGTTGTAACTATCTGTTACACGGTAAAACTTTTTGAATACTTATATATGTTGGTATGTGATTAAATAAGTGAAATTTTTGTACCTTTTCGGTTTAATGGTTTTATAAATTGAGCCCGCCTCAAGGTAAACAGTGATGTTAACTTTATAGACCCATCACTAACATACTTGCAATATTGCAATCTTCCAGCATAAATTTTGTCCTCAAAAGCAACGTCAACTTTTATCTTCCAGACCCCTCCAGTTGATGATTACTAGCAATTCAGCAAAGCCTGGACATTTTGCCAATTTATGTCCATTGAACCATGTTTTTTTGGCCTAGTTCAGTAATTCATGTGTCTAACTTTGATGCCAAGCTAAGGATGAGTGAACTCCATTTTAATCATTTTTTTTCCCTTTTCTTTTCTTGCGTGAACTATTTTATCCTGTAATAAGTGTAAATATTTCTATACCGTAGATTTTTAAACACCGGCTTATCAAACAAGAAACTTATTTTCGACATCTCATTGATTTAGTCTTATTCTCTTCTCGTTAAATCATTTTAGTTTTTCCCTTTTTTCGAAGTACTTAACACGAGCGAAATAGTTAAATATCCCAATTAACATCTTTTCTGTAGTTAACATATGTTTAAGAAAATACTTCTAACTAAGATTCCCAACTAGAGGAATATTTTGTGATAGAAGAAAGTCAATCAAACTACCACATAATCACATGTAGAGCTGTAAACCTTGATTGATTACAAGTAAAAGAATGGTGACAAGAAGAAAAAGAACCTTGGTAGCCTACAGAATTTAAATAGAATACTTGATTGTAGACATTATCAACTCTTCTCCATACATACACAGCTAGGCAAAAAAAGCATCTGAGAAATGGGAGATAACCCTAAAACTTTGCATTATGCACAAGTTGAAGCCTGGAAGTTCTTGATTCCAACTGTACTTGCCTTCTGTTATTCCCACCAAACAGGTCAAATTCAACTATCCACCAAATTCATCTGTTGTCTTTGCCTCTTCTCAAATTGCACAAATAATTATAAGCTTTATACACAAATGAACATTTGTAACAGAATATGATTTGACCGCGACATTATGATACATAATCGACCTCACATGGTGGGATAAAAGTTTAGTTGTTGTATACAAATAAACACTCAAATTACAGGACAAACAAACATATAACTTCAAGAATCCATTTACTAGATTGTCATAATGATAGAATTTACTGATGATCACTTCATCATCAGTATCATCATCTAACATGTGTTAAACAAAGAATTTGTCTCCTAAATCCAAGATTTTTTTGTTACTATTTCTCATGCTTCAACTCAATACCAGCAAAACCTTTAACAGTGAATCCAACTATTTCAAACTTGCCTTTCTCATTGTTCTCCCTGAACTTCAAGTAATCTGAGCAGACAAACGGCTTATAACGCCGCGAATTCCCTTTGCCTACAACATCATCAGGTGCCAGAACTACCTTCTCATTTTCAAAGCACCAAAAGAAACCTAAAGAAAATCGATTCACGAGCTTTTTTCTCAATACAACGCGATGCTCAGATGACCTACACTTATCATTGCTCCAAGCTTGCAACAGATCACCAATGTTTACCACCAAAGTCCCTTCACAGGGAAGAATGTCCATCCATTTCCCATCCCTTGATTTCACCTGAAGTCCTCCAACTTCGTCCTGATACACAATAGTTATACAGCTCATATCTGTATGCATTCCGAGTCCCTCAGCTTCTTCCTCTAAATCATCTGGAGGTGTATAATTGTTTATCCTCAAATAACCTTGGCAATTTCCAAACTCAGATTCATAATACTCATTAGCTTCATCTCCCAGGATCATCAAAACTAGTCTCAGGATTTCTTTAGATATTGCTGACATTTTGAGTCCATATTCCTGCAATAACTCACTGAAGTTGGAAAATGAAAACCAAATTTAACCAACATATGATCACCCCATGACCCTAAAAGCATTACAAACATCGAAAAGGCGACAAAGTTTTTTACCTGAACTCCTTTCTGTGCTGATCAGAAAGCACATCAGCAGAGCCCCGAGCAGATGCAGCAAACTCTGGTCCAGAAACTCTGAGGCTCTCAAAGAAAGGAGATGCAATGAAATGAGGAGTATAAGCTTTCAGTTTAAGCTTTGCATCAGGAGGGAGACTGAAGAAATCTCTGGAGAATGACTGAATCTTGGTGTAAAGTTCTTTGGAGATTCCATGATTGCTGATTAAGAAGAAACCCCATTCTCTGCATGCTGCAGCCAAAGAGGAAAGACAGCATGAACACATTGGCTGAGAGATGTCTAAACTTGGGAGCTTTATGGTTGTTGTTTGTGACTGATCAGAAACCATTTCTTTTTTTTTTTTTTTTTCCTTAGGAGCTATGGAGTAGGTGAATGATCTTGTCTGCTTAGGTACTAGTTCTAGTTTAGATGAAAAAGAGGTGTATATATATAGGGGTATTCATCAACAGTTGATCATATGATTGTTTTGCTTTTGTAATGAATACGGCTTTGTTTGTTAGGTTCGTTTTTATGGTATTTTTAAAATATTTAAAGAATAATTATCACATCACATTATAACTTTTTACATTTTTTACACATTTTTTTACATTTTCAATACAAAAAACACCTAAAAATACGTATTAAAAAAACGAAACAAACATAAATTACATACCCTATACCCTATTGTACAAAAATGATCAATATGAGGAATGTCAGGAAGTTGGAATTCTGTATTTTCATTTGTTTTTTTTTAATAGATTGTCAACAAGATTTGAACAACGATCTTCTGAAAATAACAATCTTTCCATCCTAATTTTTTTTTGTTACTTTGCATACTGTATTTTTATTTTTATTTTTTACATAAATTGGCAACGAGATTTGAACCACAACCTTTTCATAATAACAATCTTTCCACCCAAAATTTTGTTATTTTGTCTTTATCTCATCAAGAAATGTTTTTCCTTTTTGGGCAACTACATGTGAATATGCTACTAGATGTGCATGGTGCAGCATCTGTAGCCAAAAAAAATGTCAAACTAGTAAATTTTATATTTGCATCTGTAAATGTGCATGTGAATATGCTAGTAAATTTATATTAAGGTCATTGGACTTTGAATCGAGTTTGAAAAAATGCTGGTATAAATTGGATCGTGTTTCTTATTTGGAAGATAAAACTGATAAACTTCCTAGACAACTTTAAAATGGGAGTACTGTATATGTACATTTTCCTTTTATCAAATACTCTCTCCGTCTCATAATTATTGTCTAGTTTAAATTTTTATTTTTAGTTCAAATTGTATTAAAAGTGAAATTTCAAACTGGACAATAATTATGAGACAGAGGGAGTACTAACTTACTGATTCACCTCCATTGCTAAATCAACTTTGATATTGGTGGACAAAATCATAGACGCTTTTGATTTAACTATGCCACTAATATTTGTGCCGGGGATGAAACAAAATAAAAGAAAAAAAAAAAAGTGATTGAACTATGCCACTAATCTTTCACCTAAAAAGGGATTCCACCAACCCGACAATTGAAACTATTACCACTAACAAAGGGCCAACTCTATGACTCTGTGAAAAATAGTGTCAAAGTCTTATGTAATTTTTTAAACTGAGTGGCAATATATTTAATTATTTATTAAAAAAATTAATCTGCATATACATTATTATTCTTACGTTTAGAAATTTTCGTTGCAAAATATTCTTTTTGTCTCAAAAAAAAAAAATTCATTTATTCAACTAATTTAACATAACTAGCACGATTCTTAATTTACAACGGAAAGATTTTGCTAACGTATAGACAAATGGTAATATGTAGTTCGGTTTGGCCGCTTTCAGCCAAAGTATGTATTGAAATTTGGAATTTGCAAGTATTTCAGGGAGCAACAAGTAAATAAACTATAAATAATAAAATGAAATTAAAGGGGAAGTTTTAAATATAAGAAATTTTGGAAATGAGGCGGGAGAGGTAGCTCCGAAAAGTACAAACTGAATCTGCATATTTGCCGTCACGATTGGAGTTCCTGATTTCGGTCGCGTCAATATTGCCACAGTTTAAGTTGGGGAAATTATCATTCAGTTTTTCCATTCCAATTGGAATTTTGATTATCGTATGTGGTATCCTATTCAAAGTGCAAACAAACTGTTTGTGAAAATTCCCAAGAGAATCATCTCGTTTCGAATATTGGGAATCCACAGTTTATCATGGCAGAATTCATATTACGGGCACGAAAGAGATGGAGTTTTTACGAGAGAGGAAGATGTAGTGCTGTGGACTGCAAAGATGTCCAATTTGGTGAGGGAAAACCTCCCTGAGGAGGCCATTGGCATGTACAAGAGAATGTGTATGCGCTCGCAAAAACCTAATTATGTTACCATTTTGACCGTCATACGGGCAATTGGTCAACTGGGTTCGCATCGTATGATTAGGGCTATTCATGGTTTGGCCGTGAAATCGGGGTTTGACTCAGAAGTATCCATAGTCACTGCACTTCTTGGCCTTTACTCTGATTGGGACGTTAGCATTGTTAGGAAACTTTTTGATCAGATGCCAAATAAAGATGTGGTTTTGTGGACTGCTATGGTTTCTGCTTGTTTGAAAAATGAAGAGTATGCAGAAGCCTTTGAATATTTTAGGAAAATGCAGCTTTCTGGCGTGCAGCCAAACGAGGCCAGTGTTCTGACTGCACTTCCCACTTGTGCTAATCTTGGTGCTTTGCAGTTCGGGAAAGAAATTCATGCATTCACTATAAAAAGAGTCTTCTACTCTTATACTGATGTTATGAATTCAATTGTTGATATGTACGCGAAGTGCAGGTCTTGGAATTACTCAGTCAATGTTTTTAGAGGAATGCAAATAAAAGATATTGTTTCTTGGAGGAGTATGATATGTGGTTGTATCATAAATGAGATACCGGAAAAGGCTTTGACTCTTTTCTCGGAAATGCGATTCTGTGGTGTTGAATTCGATATCACAATTCTCCATGAGTTGATGGTAGCTGCTTCACAGTTAGAGGATATCATGGTAGGATGTGGTTTACATGTCCTTGTTTTGAAGGTAGGATATCTTGAAGTTGTTTCGGTAGGGACTGCGCTTCTTCAAATGTATGCTAAATTTGGTGAAATCGAGTCAGCGAGTATATTATTTGATCACTTGAATGATAAAGATCTGATTGCCTGGAGTGCGTTGATCTCAGCTTACATCCAAAATGGACAACCTTTCAATGCTTTCAATTTACATAGACAGATGCAATCAGCTGGTAAGAAGCCGAATGAGGTTACTTTTGTCAGTTTACTGCAATCTTGTTCCTTATTGGGAGCGCAAGAAATTTGCGAGAGTATACACGCCCATATATTTAAGGTTGGATATACGTCCAATTCTTTTCTGACGTCTGCTCTGATTGACATGTACTGTAAGTTTGGAAGAACGAAAGAAGGAGAGACTCTGTTTTATGAAAGACCTACAAGGGATCTTATATGTTGGAGTTCAATGATCAATGGATATGGGATAAACGGGTTAGGAGACGAGGCTCTTCAGTGCTTTTCAAACATGTTGCATTGTGGAATAAAACCCAATGATGTGGTCTTCATATCTGTTCTGGCTGCTTGCAGCCATTGTGGTCTCGATTATGAGGGTTGGAGTTGGTTTCATAAAATGGAAGATAGCTACGGAGTAATTCCAAAACTTGCACACTATGCCTGCATGGTGGATTTGCTTAGTCGTCAAGGAAATGTTGAAGGAGCTTTTGAATTCGCAAACAACATGCCGATCGAACCAGATAAACGGATATGGGGAGCGATTCTTGCTGGCTGTCGGAAGACTAACGGATCCTCTGACATCTCGGAGATCGTTGCCAAGCGCCTTATCAGCTTGGACCCCAAAAATGCAAGTTATCATGTAATATTATCAAACTTATATGCAGAACAAGGTAAATGGAAAGAGGTAGCAAATTTAAGAGAACTGGTGGACACCGGTGGATCAAAGAAAGAGATAGGCTGTAGCATGATATAGATACAACTTTATACAAATGAAGCTGATTTTGATGCAGCTCACTTTACATGGATGGGTATGATATATTATTTCACTTTTTTTAAAAGTCACGTGAATATCCTATAAATTCTATAAAATTGCATTTTGTGTTTCTCATTGTCTTTTCAACCAAGTGAATCGCTACCTACATTCTTCCACACATTAATGCTTAGATATGTATGAATTGAGTAAGTTGCAGTAAATTTTCTGTTTAGATAGTGGACTTGGTTACTGAGAAGTAACTGACTTATGAAAAAAAATTTCTCTGTGCAAATCTAAAACTGAAGATGCAATTAAACTGCTGCAATTAATATGCTGTATCTTTAGTTAATAAGCTAGTATTAGTTAACCTCTGGTATGTTTATATGAAAACATTTACTGACCTTAAAACCTTAAGTTGTAAATCCCAAGCATAAATTGCTGGATTTTTGTGCCTCATAAACTCTGTGGAATCATTTCTTTTTAGAAGGTCAAGAACAAAAACCAAACTCACTCTCTTTTTCTTCTCAGTAATGGGAGGAACACTTGAAGTCCTTCTTGTTAGTGCTGAAGGCATTAGACACACTAACATAATTGGTAAGATCATGTGTGAAAACATTTGTGTACAATGTTGATTCTTTTGGAGTTTTCAACAGATTCATTCAATTTATGATCTTTGTAGGAAAACCAAACTACTATGTTATCCTTGAAATTGGAAATCAAGTTCTTAAGAGCAAGACATCTAAAGGTCCACTATGCGGTAAAGTTTGTGGGAATCTTAATTTCTTATCTTAAACAGTTTCTTAATATTCTCTTGACATGATGGTTCAGTATTGCAGGGCATCAAGAAATTTTCTGGAATGAAAAATTCATGTTTGATTTGCCAAGATCAGAATTTAACAATGAAATTTACCTCAAACTGAAGATAATGGATGAGGAAATCTTCTGCCCTGGAGGATTAGTTGGTGAAACGACGTACAAACACACAAAATATCCCTGGAAAAAGTTCTCTCAGTTGGTTTAAAGTTTGATCATTCTATGTTTTCTCTTATTTTCAGGATTTACCTGAAAGGGATACTCATAGAGGGAAGAGACGAAGGATTCATAGAAGTCAAACCATCTCCGTATAGTGTAGTTCTTGATGATGATACATTCCAGGGGGAGATACATATTGGTCTGAAATACACTCATGCGGTAAGCCTATAACATCACGCCTCTTAGTTGTGGCATTCATCGTATGGAACAAAAACTCCATTTTTTTTTTTCCAAATTTAACTAGCTGAATGATACATGCACATATACACTGAAAATACTAGCTGAAAGATACATTTATAGTAACACATACCGTACAAAGATGATCTATTCATCATGGATAATACAGACTGATAGACCTTACTATTAAAATATGTTTAGCTCATCTCATCTACCCAACTTCAACACCCAAATTACCATCCTCGCTTGCTTAAGAATTTGCTTCTGATTAACCGAAATTTATCTGAGTCAAACTAATTTCTTTGTGTGTGTTTGTCTTTTTTGTCTCCTCCTTGCAGAAGTCTAAACAAACGGGATCAAAGAAACCTGTCACTGAAAAGGATGAGGAGAAGGAGCCCATTCGGCATTCATTGTGCAGGAATATGGTAAACTTTTTGCAGACAACTACTTGGTTGAGGTTGTGGTTTGGGTGTAAGAGTAAAGATAGTTCAACATCCAGTGAAAAGACAGAAGCTTAATTTGGAGATGGAGATACATTGAAGTTTATTTTTACTAGACGATTTCAGTTTTTTTTTTTTTTTTTAAATTCCTGTATTTTCAACTTAGTCTCAACTTAGTTATAGAACATACAATGTTACCTCTATCTCTTTGGCGTTTTTAATTTACCTTTTGACTATAAATATATTTGAGCCAAACACTTGCATTTAGAGGATGTGGAACTGAAGAAACAACAAACGCTTCTGAAACCCGAGTGTCTGACGGTTAGTACTAGATCTCTAGTTCGAGAGTTAAGGATTATACATTTGATATCAGAACTAACATGATTCACGAAGTAACTTTTGTTTTCTTTCTTTTTTTTTTTTTTTTTGGCTTTAACTTGATTTGAATAAAACACTTACAAAGTAGGATTAGCTTTATTATATTATTATTAATATGTAGGAAGAATAACACCGAACCGGTCTTAGCTCGGTGGCAGAGCTCGGGATTGTAGTTTGGTTCTACAAATTAAAACCGCTTACAATTAATCCCAGGGGTCGTAGGTTCGATTCCTACAGCCGGTGAAAATTTGTTTTTTCGAAAAAGCGTTTCAAATCCGAATTTGTTTAGGATTTGTACTTCAAACTGTTAATCGAACTCCCAAAGTGTTCAGGCCTTAATCACTATTCAATATAAGATGACGGCCCAACTAATAGTCAAAGATGACGGCCCCAATTAACGGAGCCCACTTTCCATTGGAGAAGTTCAAATCAAATTTACTTTTATGTCTAACCTAAGGAGAAAAAGAAAAAAAATCGTAAATGTGTTATTTTATTAATTTTAACAAATACATTTAATTCTATTATTTCAAAAATATCAAGAAGCAAATAACCAACACTTGCAAAGATAAATAATTAATTTTTTGGGAAAAAATTAGATTAAAAATTACTTAAAATGTTGAGAAAATGTAAGAAAATTTCTAATTTCTTGATAAATTTTGGCCAAGTCTATATAATTCAGCGGAGAGATTAATTACTTACTATTGTATGGTATAATAGAAAAATTTTTCTTCTTTGATACAATTGTTTATACAAAAGAAATTCAAACCCAGAATATGGATGCATTGCATAATTGAATTTGTTTAATGCAGGAGATCCATTATTGAGTTGACCTTAATTATTTTGGTGATTGAAGTTTACCCCATAACTTCATCTTCTTCAACAAAGAAACTCTGCATAAACAATTCACACGTTCATTTTTATTTTTAATGTCAATGGGTTGGGTTATGCTGCGCACGTCGAATGAAAGAAGCAGAGGTTCATTATTGTGTATTTATTGTTGTTTCTTTAATCATGCAGGGAGTATTATTCTCGCTATGTCCCATCTCATGATAATTCCACAGAATGAGTAAATAAAATGAGATAGAAAGAATACATATTAGCAAATAAAATATTGAAATGAGATGAAAAAAATATGGCTTTATTGATCTCTCTAAGAAAATTGGGGTGAATTTATATTTTGATGAACTTATGAATCATGTAAATTGTAAACTGCAAGGCCACCTAATTTGATGAATTAGCTACGAACGGAAATCTCACAAAAAAAAATCATCTTGGTACTCAACAACCAAAGTATGATAATGTGTTGAATTCAACCAAACTAAATTACTCATTGTGTCCCAGAATTATTTTTCCGGTGTAAAATTTCAATTTTAATACAATCTGAACGAAAATAAAAATCTATATTGGACAATAATTTTGGAACGTGGGAAGACTCTTGCCCTGAAACGTTTATGCAAACATGTATACCTCTACGGAATAGTTAACCAAATAATTTTCGACTTCCATAGTCCAGAGTCCAAATTTTGTATGGAAAATGTTCACTCAAACCGTCCATAATAATTATTAAAATCTTCACAGAAATGTAGACAATTAAAATCGTAAACTTTATATGAGATTTTTTAGTCAGCATATATACATTTATCAAATTTGAAAACATTAACGTTATTTTCCTATAAAGTTCACACGTTACTCTTGTTAGCTTTTGCTTATTATCAAATTTGAAAACATTAACGTTTTTGAACAAAGTAACAACATAGACGATGATAAAGTTAATAACTGATCCATAATTCTTATTAGTGTGTTCCAAAAAAAAAAAAAAAACCAAAAAGCTATCTTAAATTAGTCCACCCCAATAGTTTAATCAGTTGTTAGGAGGTCAAATTCAATGCCTCCAAAAACAAATAAATTAAAAATAGTGCCAGCAGATTCTTATTCTTATTCACTGGAAAGAAAAGATTGATAGAGACGAGTTTGTGTAACTCTGGGATTGGATTGGGATTGGGATTTTGGGAGGGAACTGTTTCAAACAAAAAAAAAAACGGTATTTAGTATTAAAATCTGCAGAATTTTTGCAATCTGTAGCTATCATCAACAACTGTTTAAATTTAAATCCTCAAAAGCATCCCATTACAGTTAACAACAACAGCATCATAATAAAGATTGGATTTTTATTTCTTATTTTTTTACCGTTGCTTTTCTTTATTACTTTTCCATCTTTTCTCATTTTCTTCATGCCTTTTGCTTAGCATGACTGACATTTTCAAGAAAGTTTGCCTGCTGCATATTCTGTGAATTATTTCAAGAAGAAGCCTTTTTTTTTTCTTATAGTTGAAACCAATTTATATAGAAGATTCATATTCGTTCATTGCTTTTGTTTTATGGACCAGTTGGATTCTTAGACTAGAATTTGAAATGGGTTCCCGGTAAATATAAAATCTCCAGCTTCTTTAATAAAAATGCATTCTTTTGATCTTTTCCCCCCCAGAATCCTGACTTTTGTTGAATTTTTGTTCATTTCAGAGGGATAAAGAAGAAGGGTTCGTTTCAAATGGACAGGATATCGAATTCTGAAGAAAGTTATGATGTGGGATCTTACTATAGAAATTCACAATCTTCTTCTTCTTCTTCTGTTGATCAAAGTGATCAATCACCAGTAACAGAAGCAGCAGCTACAAGGTTGTCTATGAAGAGTGAGAACTCTTTCTGCAGAACAAGTTCTGATGTTTCAGCATTTTCGGAACCTACAGATGATAACAGCAGTTATTCAGAAACTCCTTCCCCTTTGTATTGGCCCATGAAATCTCCAAAATCCCATGTGCTTTCAAGGTTAGGGATGCAGCAGCATAAAGATGTACTTGATGATGAGACAGAAACAGAGGATTTTGGTAAGTTTCTTGTAATTTTGCTGGGCTCAGATAGAGAGAGTAGTTAATTTATATGGATATGCTGACAAGTTACCTGCTTTTTTTCCCCCCCAAGAGCTTGAAATGATGAAGGAGAGATTCTCAAAGCTTTTATTAGGCCAGGATATGTCTGGAAGTGGAAAAGGAGTTAGTACTGCTGTAGCCATATCGAATTCGATTACAAACCTCTATGGTATTCTTCATCAAAGCTCTTAGTTTTCTGATCTGATTGTCTCAGTCTGCCATAATTTTCTGACAGAATTCTGTTTGGTTCCTAATGTTGTATCAATGCAGCTTCAATTTTCGGTCCACACCTGAGATTAGAACCTTTGCATACTGACAAGAAAAGTATGTGGAAGAGAGAAATGAGTTGCTTTCTATCCATCTGTGATTACATAGTGGAGTTTGTACCCACAATACAGGAGTTACAAGATGGAACTGCTCTTGAGGTGACTGATCTAATCTGTTTCCTTTTTCAATTTTCACTCCCTTTTGGTGTCTATTTTCCCCATGCTTAGGACCTAACAAGATGATAAATATATCTCTTAATTAGGTGATGGCTAGTTCACCAAGATCAGACATTTGTATCAGCCTTCCTGCACTGAAAAAGCTTGATGCTTTACTGCTGGTAAAGGAAACAATTGTTCTACTGCTAATGGGACAGTTTTCTCTGAGAGTAATGATTCATCCGCACCAAATCACAGTGATTTCTGATTGTGACTGAAGTGGCTGTCTATCTGTCAGTCATTAACTACGAGAATTCGATGTGAATTTGTTACATGACGGATGTATCATTACTCTTTATTCGTCTTGTGTGAAATCTAACCCAAATCAATGTTTTTCCTTGATAGGACATACTGGACAGTTTTGCGGAAACTGAATTTTGGTATGAAGAACAAGGAAGTAGGTCTGAAAAATCGACTCGTTCGGGGTCATTTAGGAGGATTCTTCCAGCTCCTCAGCGCAAGGAGGAAAAATGGTGGCTGCCAGTTCCATGTGTTCCTTCTAATGGTCTATCTGAAGAGTCTAGGAAGCACTTGAGAAACAAGCGTGATTGTGCCAACCAGATTCACAAAGCAGCAAAAGCCCTTAATAATAGCATCCTCTCCGAAATGGAAATTCCTGATTCATACATTTCATCACTCCCTAAGGTATAGCAAGTGTCATTGTGAATTTGTCATTAGATGTATCATTCCGCATTCAGCTCCACGAAATCATGATTTGTTGATTTTCTGCATTTTCTCGGATCCTTTTACATTACTAAACATTATATGATGTGTTTCAGACTGGAAAAACAATTGTTGGAGACACAGTTTACCGTTATATGTGTACTTCAGACAAATTCATACCAGACTTGCTTCTGAACCACCTTAACTTGAGCTCTGAACATGAAGCACTTGAGCTTGCAGACAAGATTGAAGCATCTATGTACACTTGGAGGCGTAAAGCATGCAGCATTCCACATTCAAAATCATCATGGGACATAATGAAAGATTTCATGTCTGACACTGATCGAACCGATAAGAATATTGTCTTAGCAGAACGAGCCGAGAGTCTGCTCTTCTGCTTGAAACAAAGATACCCTGAACTTGCTCAAACATCTCTGGACACCAGCAAGATTCAGCACAACAGAGTAAGCAACTGTAGCATTAAGTACTTTTGTACAGGAATGTCTTTGGGATGGAGAAAACGTTATAAATAGCTATAAATTGTGGTTGCAGGACGTGGGAAAAGCTATCCTCGAGAGCTATTCTCGAGTTTTGGAAGGCTTGGCGTTCAACATTGTTGCTTGGATAGAGGATGTGATGTTTGTAGATAAAACCATGCAAAGCAACCAATAGTAGGATGGATCAGGTTTTTTTTCTGAGTTTTATTCAATTCATGTTACAGAATCGCCTGCAAAGAAGGCTCTATGTATGATGAGGTTTTTCCTTACTTAGAAGATTTACCTTTTCGTGTAATACAAGCATTTAGCTACATTGGTTTAGCATCTTCCTGAATTGTAATTCATACTCAATCCCAGAATATTTTATGATCTATGCAGCTCTTTTATCTGCCCATAGCATTCAGCACTCTTCGACAAAGCCAAAAAAAATAACCAAAAAAAAAAAAAAAGGTCATATGGTTTGGATCACCAATATATACAGTTACTCGCATCATAAATCCAAAGTAGGCTGTATTCTACTTGTGAATTGTACAATAATGCAATCCACAAAACGCAATCTGCACTATTTCTCTAGAACAAAAGGAATATAAAACCTGTTACGAGAACAACATATGATCATCTGATCATATGTTTCGCGCTGGGTGATAACAGATTCACAAATATAAGACACCATGTGTTACAATAAAAGATGAATACAACACCAGGTCATGTAGTAAGATTAGAGCTATCGTTATGTTTGGACATGCCAAAAGAGAACATGGTCCCCTATTATTCTAAAGTTGCAATATCTGTCCCATGTATCTTGGGAAATTTAACGTTCGAATTTCTGATTATTTTCGCATACATGATGACAAAACCGTTTTACTCAAAAGTTTCAAACTTTTTAACAAAAAAAAAAAAAAGTTTCAAACTATAAACCTGTTGAAAATGTCGGACCATTTCAACACTGTTCCAGGCCGTAGAAGCCATTCAGCCAGCTTAATAGCCTCAAACCCACGGTGCTGCTAGTCCAAAGTGAAAACTACAAAATGATCACCACGAAGCATTGCTCTAACAAAATCATTTGGTAGCTAAGAATGTAAAACCAAAAATATACTAGTAACTTTCCACATGTAATGGCCTTTGCAAGAATAATGCAGAACTTTCCAAGGCCCTAACTAAACATGGAGATGGAAAAATAACAATGAAATCAGTAAGCTACAGTACATTCTTATGGTACTTTTACCCAAATTTGGCTAAGATGTAACAACATATGCTGACCAAGGAGGCAGAAAATCATATCTGACAAACTCTACTCGGCTCCCAAAAAGAAAAAAGAGGGAAAATTATCCCCAGTATGTACAAGTTCTGGATTGCGCCATGAATAGTGCTGTCCAGAGAGGTAGAGATCAAAAGGTTAGTTGTTAATCGAAGAGGAGCGGCAGATAGGACAGGTGGTGAGTAGTCTTTCTCTTTATGATCAGGTCCTAACTCCATGCCCCAGAAAGAATGTGCCTCATAGCAGGTGGCTCTGCTGCTAGAAGCAATACACCGACCCCAATGGCAACTTCACAAGTCAACTTGGGCAACGTCGTACTTACAGATGCCGGGTGACATCTATATGTATCAATCCAAAACCACGGTCCTAGTCAAATCAGCTGTCCTCGTCTACTGAACCAATGTAAGTGAGGTCTGTCCTCCGTACCCTAACGGCACCTTTAAGGCAGTTTGAAGCTCTCAAATTAGCATGGTCACTGCCACCAATTACTGCAGAGTTACTTGAAGACTGCCCTCCAGCACCATCCTCCAATAATGTCCATGGGTCCATTTCCACATCAGATTCTTGCACTTGCTGCTGCTTAGCCTTTCCAGCCGCATTAGTAGCAGTTCTAGCCAAAGACCCAGAATTTCTTTGCTGGGTTGAGTTCCTAGCATGTAAAACAGATATTGTATTGCTGGACTGAAGAACGGCAAGGGATGCAGATGAAACAGAAGGAGGCTGACACGAGATTGAGCATCTAACAGAAGGAAGCAAGACCGGCATTGCAGTTTGAATTCGCCAACGTATTGCATCAGGCAATTGCATACGATCAAGATCATTCTGTGTCAACAACAAAATAAATAACTAAATTCAACAGATAAGTCTAGAGTGATGATCGCATCAATTATATATCAATAACAAGAAACACTCAAGCAACAGAAACAACTTACAACCACAATAAGATGCTTATAGGTTAATAAGTCTGGTTTCATCTTCTTCAACATTAAACATACGGCTTCCATTCACATTTAAACTGAACCGAAAAAAAGTTCGCGATTTATATTATACTCACTCCTCATCAAGAATACTGTAGTAGTTGAAAACTAAATGCTCAGTAGGGCTAGAGTACATCAAACAGTGATTACGTGTATCCACAAAGTAATAATTAACATTCTCCAACAATGTTGTACTGTGGAATAATTCTGCCCAGGAAAATGCATGCAATATAAACTTTTATGTTAGCAGCATTCAAACCTGAAGGTTCTCCACCACCTCACGCTCAAAGGCATTGAAGTCCTTGCCACAATCAGAGGACTTGGAGTTAGATTTCAACTTTAGCCAGCTTGGTCGATGACTGCTCAGCAACCCATGCAGCAGTAATAATAATCGATCAAAGAGGCTTTCCCCAGATAAAACTACAGAAGAAGGAGAAGATGTCTCTGCATGAGACTCAACATCTCTCTTCAATGAACTGGAGCTGATCATGTAGCCTGCATCATCATGGACAACTCTACTTCCAAGGAGGCGCAATATAACTGAGGCAAGTGTATGTCTCATACTCTTACCTGATGGCTCCCTGAAAAATCCAAAATTGTTAAATAAAAATACTAAAAGCAGATAATCACCGTCAGCACAATGAAGATAGAAGCAACAATAGGCAGCCAACAAATGCAGCTGAAAGTAGCTGAGTTTCAAACACATTTGTACGTACAATGGAGATAGATTCTCTCATTAGAAAATTTATAGTCCATGCACCTCATTAAAAAGCAATCAATTATTTTTTTAAAAAAAAAACGAAAACACGATTCAGCAAGGTCTGCTGAAAGAATTCGTCTAACCTTCGATTAAAATATTACTTGCATGAACTAGAACAGAAAATGGCACCACAAAAGCTTCAGAAAATCATAACCATTCAATTAGAATAATCTGTACACTTCTGAAAAGAAACTAAAAGCAGGATGCATAATTACCCGTCTGTGCACATTATAGGTAGTAATCTCAGAAGAAACTGCAGGCGCAATGAAATGGAAGCTCTCAGTGCCCCAGGAGATGGCGGCACGTTATCTGCTGGCATAGTAGACCGTCTCGCTAATCCAGGACTGCCACCTCTACCACTTTTTCTGCTGTTGCCCTTCCCAGAGGGGCTTTCAATTCCAGATAAAGAGGAACCAGCAGATTTATTTGCTCCACGAGAAAAGGCATTTATTTGCTGCTCAAGATTATTCATCTGCTTAATCAACTCACTGGCAAAGGCGTTCCTTGCATCATCAGAACCATGATCCACACAAGGAAGAATTAATTCTACAAACGCTCTCTCAGCAACATGCTGCTGAGTGACTATAAAGCCCTCAACATCCACTACTTGAGAAGATCCTCTCCCTGTCCATCTACTCTCTGCCCCTCCATCAACCACTTCCCCCTCTTCAAGAGAGGTAACTTCATGTTTCCGTTTGTTTCCCTTAGTTTTCTTCAGACCAGTGCTTGAATTGCACCATCCCCATGGTTTGGAGAACTGCAGTTCAGTTGACAGATGCTTACTGTCAGCAAAAGCAATAAGCCGTTGCCGTACAGATTTTCTTCCATAGAGAACATCACCGCCTTCAAGAAACCATTTAGCTTGCATCAGCATTGAGTCATCAAGTGACCTCCCAAAAAGGTGTATAACTTCAGAAAAGAGCGAAGCAGCATCTGGTCTGGCAAGTAACCTAGCAAGGATGAGTGGCACAAAGCTTTTCCCTTTTTCAGATGCTGCAACCTTGTCAGCATTTGGTGAAACAGACCTGATAGCCTCAACTAATGAGGCATCAGCTTCGAGCTTCTCAAGGACAGCTTGTTCATCTAATAAAAGCCTGAGCTCAACCCACTGCCAATGAAATTTTGCAGGTTGCAATGTATCCAAAACATGTACAAGCTGGTCACGAACTTTTGCTTCCTTCTCCTTATATTTCTTTGGGTCATTTTGTTCATCAACAGCAATACCATCTTCCAATTTAAACATCTGCTGTGGCATTTTACAGTCAATAAGGGAATCTAAGAAAAGTCGCGCTCGAAGAGGAAGAAAGACAGCAGCTTTCAAAAGGATATCTGCACCATTTGATTCTAACAAGGCTGCAAACTCACAGTCAAGAGTATCCGCAGCAATCAGATCATAAAGGCAATGAGTGTCCCTCAGACACACATCACGGAACGGCAGGTGCTTTAGTGCATCTCCTATGGCCAAAGCAAAGGATTGATATAATTGCTGTACATCATCCCGCATTCCAAAGCCAGAATTGATAATGAATCCTCTCCAGGTTAAGAATGCAAATATGGAATAGGCAGGTGGGAAGACCAAGTTCACTGATAGTGTTCTTTGCATTCTTGATAAAGCTACAACTGAAGCTTCACCCAATAAATCCACAATGAATCCATCTGAAACAGTTCTACAATTGCCTACAAGTACACGGAACCAATGGGTTGATACTTCAACCAAGTTCTCCACCTTCACAACCCCGACAGACCGAGCATTCCCATTTGAGTTGGACTTCAAACTCCTCACAAACTGAATTGGATCAAGCCCCTCCCTTAATCTAAAGAGTGTAACCATCCTCTCAAGGCTAGCAACTCCCTGTAGAAGTGCCCCAACAAGAAGTGCAGATATAGCTCCAGAAATTCGAGCATTTCTTGAGACTACCGTTTTGACAGAACTGTTGAGAGCTTCGTAGGAGTTAGAAGAGGAATCATGAGATTCAGGAGATGGCTGAAATTGAGTGCGAGAACCTTTTCCTGGTACAGAAGCTTGTGCAAGGGCAGATGAAGATTCTGCTGCAAGAACAACCTCAAATACACGGCTCTGACGCTCGCCTAGCGCATCCTTCAGCAGGCATAAGCAAGTGATATGCATGCGTAGAATGGACCTTGCAAAATACATCGAGCTGGATGTTGACTGAGAATTCAGGTTATTGCCAACAGTTAAATCAGGAATTTTAGCAATAACCTGCCCAACATTACCGACAATAGCTGAAATAGCTGAAGATACCAAAGTGGGATCACCTTCCTGAGCAGCACCACCAGTTTGCCTCATGCATTCCATTAGTCCTCCAACTATCTGTTGCACTGTTTGAAAACCGTCATCCAACTTTTCCAAGCCAGAGCTTTTCACTGCAGCAGGTGGAAAATTTTTTCTCTCTTTGCCATAGAAAGAGGTTAAAACTTCTTCAAATTTCCTCTGTACTATATCTCTCATGGCTAAAGCAACTCGAGATACTCTTACACCACTTATCTTTTGACGGAAGTAATCATCAAGGTCTTCAACTCCCGCTGGGACTCCAAGAGGGAACCCAAATTCTCCATCAGACAATCTTCCAGATTCGAGCTCAGCGACCAATCTCTTGTCGTAATTAGATTTGAAGTCCTTCACACATTCAACAACACTAACAGTGTTGCCATACTTCTTCAACAAGTGCCGTGCATAAGCCAAAGCTGATGATCCAGAAACCCTTCCTGTAGACGCCATTGTAGCTGCAACACGACGCATTGCAGCTGTCAAGATTTCAGGAATAAGATCAGCTGCAGCAATTATGTTTTCATACCTGAATTGAAGCAATAGAAGTGGATTAGACAAAATTCAATCAACCACAGGGAAGCTAACGATTTAAAGTCATAATATTCATGTTTAAAATTTGAAAGGCAAAGGCAACTAAGAAAATTCAAGTAGAAGATTTAAGCAGCTGAACGGCGTAAAGCATAAAAGGAAAAAAATAATACAAAAGAACACTAAAACCAGACCTCTGGATGGATGACACAAGAAATGCCTCCCCAACTTCACACACAAAGTTCTCTGTATTCCTTGAGAGCATTAAAACATTCCGTCCACCATGGATGGAAGAAGCAGGGCTGCTAGGAACCTTTGGTAGCAGAAAAAGAAGAAACCTGACTGCAGATACCAATTCATTAGAAACATCCATCAAATACAATATTACAGATAACTCATCTTCCCCAAGTTTCCATCGAACAGCGCTCCTATCATCAGTCGCAGAATATGGCCTCCCAAACTGCCCAACCTTGGTGGCAGTTTTTTCAGCCTCTTCAACATACTGCTTTACAACATTTATCAACCATACCATGATAGATCTCTTCTCTACAAGACGCATCTTTTTAAGGATTCTACTAATGGAGGTAATGTCTCCATTGGATGGCAATCTGATCCCATCGGTTGATTTTGGTACTGCATCTCCTTCCGATCCCGTCCTATGATGCGGGCAGTTCACCCTGTTATCACAAACATGGCTAGTGGAGGCTCCTTGACTACCTTCGATCCTAGCAGCAGCCAACTGTGCAAGGCTTTGAGTCTTGCGCACAACCTTTTGTCTCCCCCTTCCAGATTGCTTGGCAGGCTTTGGAGGTGGATCAACTTTGTATGACTCCAGTGACTTTGGTCCCTTCTTTGTCCACCAAATTTCCTCATCGTCCAATGTACTAGGTGAAAATCCCTGTATGTATGTGCTCCTATCTTCACTGAGCCTTTGTCTTTTAACCCTTCTACATTCTTCACATCCAGGGGTTGCTTCACTGATCTCCATTTTGTTACCAGACAAGCTAGAACTTCTCTTAAGACTGCTCACAGAATCTTCTTCTATCCCCGTGTCACCTGATATTGACGAAGGAGGAAAATGCAGCAATATTGCTATTGAAGCCTTTAAATCATCAAGCTCGACTGCTTGAACAACACTGTTAGATGTCAAGCTGGATGTAGCCTGAAAAGATTTCCAATATTCACTGGATGAAGGAGAAGCCATGCTACTTCCAAAGTTGTAGTTATATTTTTGTTTCGGCCTTGAATTGCCATAACCATCGGAAATCTTGGGGTGATCGAGCAGCCCCTGAAGCACCAGCCGGCGCTCATTTGAATATATATTAATCATCTCTGAAAGCACTGGTTCTTCAAGTATTCGTGCTTCTTCCAGAGCACACCGTGTGAAGGAACCAGTAAGCTGCTTTAAGATTCTATGATGTCTCTTCCGTTTCTCCAGGTCTGAAACTCCATTTCTTTCCATAATTCCACTAACCATTAACTGCCTCACATATGCCTGGGGATAAAAGATGCCAGCCTTTATGAGTTCCATTAAGAGTAGCTGGAGCCTCTTAATACCTTCTCGACTCTCCACTTCATGCTGATCCATCCAACATACAAGAATGTCATGTAAGGGGCTTGGGCTCTCAAAAATCCTGGAAACTTTGGCACTTCCTCCACTTTTTGAAATGTATTTAAGTTCAAAACTGCTGCCTAATCCAGGGAACTTATTCACCAACTCAGTATCTTTAGCTATAGTATCAAAAGAAATGTTGCTCTGATTCTTGTACCGGGATGCACCTTTCATCTCCAACCTTTTCAGCTTCAGAATACGAATAGCAATGTAAACTTGGGAGAAGTCCTTTCTGCCAGTAAACTTCAAGCCTGACAACGGGCCAGTTCGAAAATCCCTGAAGTCGCACGTTGCCCATTCACATATGAAAAAGATAGAGGATATAAATGACAATTTGACTGATCCGATATACTTCAGAGAAGAACGTAAATATGAACTAACTTCAGCAAACCAACTTTCATCAACAGCTCTGTCACAAAGATTGTCAAAAAGAAGTTTGAAAGCCACTCTGACATCCCCGTGACTAAGAGATTTATCCAGGGCCTGTAAAGCTTTTGCAAGACTTTGACCTGGATGTCCAGGTCTAGCAGCTCTTGCAAGGTTTCCGGCACAATTCTGAATGGACGAAACTACTCGCGCAATGGACAAGGACTCGGGTAGAACCTCAGTGCCCTTTTCTCTCTGCAAACATGCAACCTCAAGGGGAACACTTTTTGTCTGGCTTGCATCTTCAGCAATTTTTAATAAAAAGTTCCCATCATTGACCACGTGTGTGATCAAACATGCTGGTAAAGGAAAGCAGTCCAGAGCAACAAAAGTATCGGGGACAGAAAGTATCAGATAACGAAGCATCTCAACAAGAGCAGAAATAGTATAAGCTCGTCGCGAATTATCTACAAGATCAGAGCCACCAGGGGAAGGTTCCTGGATGAAACGTATAGCTATTCCTACTAAAGTGCGCACATAGGACTGACATAATACAACAGCTTCCAGAACGCCATATATAACAGGTAACAACAACTGTAAAACACCAAGTGATTCTTTTTCCTGGAAAAAAAATAAATAAATAAACTTGATCAAAACAAATGAACCAACATACAAGGACAACTCAATTCAAACACTAAAATGGTTGTAATCAAAATTTGAGTACCTGTAGTTGATTAAACACCCAATCAATAACAAGGGAAGGAATGATCAGACCCTCTGCATGGTGCCACTGTAACAGCCTAACAACGTACCACCATTTGAAATGCAAAGAAGGCTCATCTGCATCAAAAGAAGTAGAAGCAGGACCATTTCTGTGTTGAGACCCAGCATAGACCATTTGTGGTGATTGGTCCCTAATATGTGCAATGGAGTGGAAATTATTTTTTGAAACAAACTCTTCCAAGAGAGTCTGGAGGTAATCAAGGACATCTTTGGTCCACTGCTCTGAACGAGAAAATTGACTTTTGTCAGGAACACCAGCAGACAAATTAGAAGACCCAGGTCGAACCTGCAAAGTCAAATTATGGTCAGATCTGTTTACAAGGTCAAAACCACCAGACAGAATGACAAGGGAAACCATGTAGGCTACAAAAGAAAATACCTGATTAAGATAAGTTACTTTCACAAACCACGTAGCTCTAAGCAGCGGAACCTCATTCCTAATAAGAACCTCAATAAGAGCTTTTCTTCGAAAACCATGAGGGACGTGATCAGCCAAAGAACGCAATCTCTTATGCTGTTGGGATAATCCCTGTAAGTATGTTTAACATATAAGATCACCAACTGCACATTGCAAAGACTAAAAATTCTTTTAAATGAGAAATCCCAGTATGCAGTAGAAAAAATTTATCAATTGGAAGTTTAAAAAGTTGGCCTATAGCTCGGTAATGATGTATTACAAATTTTAACTAACATCAAAATAAGACTGCACAGACAAGCAGAAAGGCTTTTTTGGATGATGCAGACAGAAATCATGACCTCTTCTAAAGGTATTCAGCACTAAGTTTTTGCATCATCCAAATTACACAGCAGTTTTCTTCCACATTCAGGCTAAATGTTTGCCCAATGGCAATTCATAATGAATGACACTAATTGTACATTCCAGCCAAGGATAACAGAAAACTGCAATAAAGAACTATTTATTATTCCAGGTACCTTGTGAAATGCAACCAATTTTGGAGAAGTTCTGTTTTTCCAAAGTTTTTTTCCAATGTCTACATGACCTCCTACGTCAAATTTTTTTCTCCCCAAGGAAAATATCCAATATGTTGTCTTAAACTGAATTATACACCATGCATTCATACACTCAAGGACTCGAATACTGAGCACAATAAGAAGATGTAAGGTTATGAATGCAATACATATCCAAAAAATATCTGCAGACGGGCTTAAATAGATCAACTTCTATCTCATGCGGTTATAAAGACTAGGGAGAGGAAAGCCAGTGATAATGCTATACTCAAGGAGGCCAGAGTAATGATGATTTTAGTGAAATTCATAAACAGAGACATTTCAACAATCATTAAGAGGTGAATCTTTCTTCAGACTGTAAGCGAAACGAGAGCATAGGCCATCGACATAATTAAACAGGAAGAATTTGCATTAAAAACGAGAGCAAACCTCAATCCACTTCTTCCGAAACTCTTCACCACAAGGTCTTTGCTCTGGGAAGATACCAGGCTTGTTCACTAGCTGACCTGAGAGAGGAACTCCATAAACTTGGCCCGCCTGCCAAATAGAAACTCATCAGATTCATAATTGCCTAAAACCACAGGTCCATAATTTGTACTGATCTGTCAGCAAAGTACAAGCAAGTAACTTTATCTAAAACAGGATGAATTGCAATCTTAGCAATGATGCATAGGATTGTAATCAGCAACAGTAAGAAGTATGAGTGTCACCTTGCGTTTTTGCGCACGGCTCTCGTTTATGGCCCGGTGACATTTTCTTATTGACTGCAAAAGAATACACAAACAGACAGAGAGAAGAAGGGGGGCATAATCAGTAAACCAAGTCTTCCAATGGAATCAAGAAATAAGTGGGAAAAAAGTGAACCTCATAAACAAGAACTACCTCCTTGCACTTCAGAATAATAGGCTTTGTGAAATACTGTATCTGTGACAGCGAAATCTCTCGAGCTTCCTGCAAATTGCCCAGAAATCATAGCTATTATATCTACTAAATGAGAAAAGAAAGAGGCACCAATTGATAGGTACACATGGTCCAATTATTAAGATCCAAAATGGTTAGCAACTAAAAATTACCTCGAGGCCTTCAACTGTTTCCTTGTAACCAGACTGCACATATTCCCTGGTAAGTGTCTCTTCGGGACAAGAAGATGTCTGGAGATGAAGGTCAGGTGGCCCAAGCCTGTGTGAAATGGTATAGAACCGATTATTGATAATAATGAAACAAATAGAAAAAATCCAGCAAAAACTTAGATTTGTTATCAAAAAAGCTAAACTACCTGGAATTCAATGGCTCTTTATCACACTTCAGCTTGTATGGAGTTAATGGTGATGGCCGCCTGACAAAGCAAAAGTGATAATTCTTGAGAAGAGGAAGATGAATTAAAGCAAGGTAACGGTACTTTCGTCTGAGCAACTAACCTACTCATCCCGTCACATCTAAAAGTACATAATCCACCAATAAAAAACAGAAAACCCTACACCAGGGGAATAAATCAAAAAGGCATATATCCTTCAGCGGCATTTAACATTCTTTCTTGCCGTGGAATCGAAGAGGTAGAGGTTGTCATAGTATAAAAACAAACACATCAACTCATACAAGGCAAATCAGATTTCTTGCCAAAGATAATGACCAGAAGATCGCACGGGATAACCATTAACTTGGGAAACTTCTGTAAAAATTAATGTCTAATAAGAGTACTCGAGGCAGAGTACAGTGATGAAAATCCCTAGAACTTCTGAAGAATAATATCCCATTGAACTATGAGAATTGGAAATCAGATGAGTAGCCCAGCAATAGAATCGATGTTCAGTCAAATGCATCCCTCTACAAGTGAGCCCAAGTGAAGGTGGATGACGACCCGTTTCAGTTAAACTTCACCGCTTCACAATTGCGAAGCAAGTGCCACGTATAAAATCCACCGCCCAATCCCAAAAAGAGGAAAAAAGCAGGGGGTTATGTTCTCTAGATTGCCAAAAGAGCAATTCTTTTTCTTTATTTTTCTTCTTTGAGGCTGGGGGCATAAAAGTAAAAGCACCACAACTTTGAACCTTCTTACTTTGATTGCACGAAGTGATGATAAGGGAAATGCCCAAGCTACAACTAAATACTTGAAAGAGCCTGTGAATCATGAAGAACTAAAGGCATTATAGGAAAGCATGGCACTTCACTAAATAATCCCAAATGGAGCCATCGCCAAGCACAATACGAATCAGTGTCAAATTTAAGCAACTTCCAAAGCATCTATGTGTGTGCGTGCATGCGTGTGTGTGAAATTGACTTTGTAACGTCTCTAGACACAGTCCAACAAGAAACTAGATAAGATGGAATCTTTCCTAAAAGGAAAAATGAAGAGGTAATCAACAATTGAGGTGGGTGAGGTTAAGCTTGCATTCTTGAACTAGAAACCAATAGGGTAAACCATCAACTACACCAAATCTTCCAAAGCGCGGCACGATGTTCCCAGTTATCATATATGTTGACCGACCATAGCAGATGTGTAGTAGAAAAATTACAAACACCAACTTCATAATCTTAGCTATATACACCTACTAGATAGCCCAATTACCAACATTGACAAAGCATTCCATAGAATAAAAACATCGGAAAAATTGTCTCTCATGACATTTCCAAAATGCAGCACTAACTTTGCAATATATTTTCAATTGGTCCAACTGAATTCACAGGTCTTTCTTGTTAAATTAGTAACTTTGGTAACCCCGCGATCGCGAATATACGAGCCTAGTCACCTGCCTATCTCTGAAAAAGGATCAATTACCCGTGATTGCGGCTACTGCTGGCTTAATCACCACAAATTCCCCTATTCTTTCTCCAATCATACAAATTCTAAAGCAGTTTCACTTCCGTCACGCTTTCACTAGTAACCCACAACACGATTGCTTATAATAATAGTGTAATGATGGGGGAAAAAATCTGCATTCAAATCGAAGATGGCAGCATAACTGTTCTACAGCTCCACCTAATGATTCAATAAAAACTTACAAAAATAGTCAAGCTCACAGGAAGGAAGGGAAGGATTTTAAACAATAAACGCAAGCATTTAAAGCTAATTAATCAGTCTAAAAAAGGGTAAGAAAGGAAGGAAAGGATGTTACACAGCTCCTGTAACACTAATTAAGGGGTAAAAATTAGACAATTCCTTGCCATTAACATATTCTGAAACAAATTATTCACCCTCCACGGTTTCTTCCCAAATCTATCTAGCAAACCAAAAATATTTCCTTTTATGTTGTAGTACCCCATCTTTTCTTTCCCCATTCCTTCAATCTAAAGATACCTTAAAAGAACCCTGAATCCCTTCAAAAATTATTTTCATGCATCTCAACGAATACAGAACCTCAAAAATATTGAACCAAACTCCATAAAAGTATTTGAAAACACAGAAACATCAAAAGAGAATAACAAAAGCGAAGCCCATCTCTCATAAAACCATCTAGGATATAATTATATCCACTGCTATGGTCAGAAAAATATCATAATGTCAGCGTTTCATTCTTCAAATCCCAAAACGTTCAAGACCCTCTAGTAAAAGTGTTACCGAGGCCAAATCCTGATCGTGATGCAGTTACAACAGATGCTAAAAGCTGTAAAAGAAGTTGGGGAATATGAGCATAGTCTATAAGAGACCCACCAACTTCAGATTACTATCTTCAAGGAAACCCATGCACAAATCATGCACCGTCCTAAAATATTCCATATATACCAATTGTGAAGGAAATTTTCCCAAATATAACAAAATTACAGTATACCAATGATTCTTCAAACAAAAATCTATAAGTGACAAAATGAATACGAAAAGAATGACAGGAATATAACTTATCCCTAAAAGTAAAACTGTTCTCTTTCGTATTAGGATGAAAGGCTATACCAGCATTGCCTTACTTGAGTGTCAAGCATTGAACATAAAGCATGCAAAAAGAACCAGGACTCAGGAGTAGCACTTAAACAAGGTTAAACAAAATCATCATTGCTGTACCTGGAATTCAGGGAATAGTTTGGCGTTGTTGATGACTCGGCTCGGGGAATGTCCCTGGCTGGTCCACCAACGCTATTGTTATTAACTGCACTAGTGCAGCTGGTAGCATGATACCTTTGCATCTCTCCCAGCTGTTATCTGCATGCTGACTTCAGCATCGAACCTCAGCAAAGTATGCTGGCAAATTCTGATAAACACAAGAGGAGATCATGAACATGTTACAAAAATCATAAAACTGAAGCGATACATTTGGAATAAAATCAGTAATAATCAACAAAAGGAATCCCATTTCAGGGTAATCAGTTAGCAGTGGGAGCTACATCCAGTCCTAACTAAAAATTCAATATAACTGAATAATTGGTTGCAAGTTTATACTAGTACTGGAACCATAAAGGTACAGAATGTAGATAAGTTTAAGCACTAAAGTAAATGCAAGAATATTTGAATAAGGAAAAAAGATAATCTTTATGAGTGCCACATAAAAACATGAAAAGGATGGGAATCCAGTCACTCAGAGTAACGTTCATATCAGCAATGTATAGAAATCCAGCAACTCAAACCTATATACACAAAGCCATCATATGCGCACAGCAAATTTTAGATATCAATCAGACAAAAAACCAACAAGACCGACACAGTTTAAAAGACTCGTTTTGACATTGAGGATAAAAAAAAAAAGTTAATCTTCACTCCTCCCCCAAAAAAAGGAAACTCAGAAACTAGCTCAACATAGACATTGGACTTTTTCTGCTAGCTCATTTTTCCTCCACTAATGCTAGAGGTTATAGACACTACGGCATGCAAAAGGCCTTCACTGAAAAATTAAAGCAAAACTCAGTTGATACATGCCAAATTATTATACCTCACCTCCGAAAAATTACCCGATAAAAGTTAACTCTCAAAACCAGCATAAATCAAACAAAAGTCGGCCATTACAGGCGCGCAACAAGAAATGGAATGAAAATCTAATGTAGGTCCCATAACCTTATGTCACAAAACAGTGCCTTAAGTCACTAACAGTTTTAAGTCAGTACCATCAAGAAATCATCTAGCTGCAGTACAATTTCCCAAAACCGTAACCCTACGAAAGTGAAAGTGTTTCACTGCCATCTTACTAGAGTAAAATTATTCTGATCTTACTACAGCAAATCATTCTGATCCAATGAGGATTCAAGCAACCAAAAAAAAAAACCCAGAAAGGGGAGAGGGAAGCAGCTTCTTAAACAACAACGTAACTAGTTCACATCAGTACAGGATACCAAGTACGACGTACCAGTCAAGTAAAAGAAGAGCATTTAAACTTCCGCGCAATTCCAAATTTAATTGAATTCAATTCTACTTAAGAACTTAACAAAACTATATATAAAAAAACACCCCAAGAGAATCCACAAAATCAGGAAACTAAATTTTTTTCAATGATCAAAAAAGTTGACAGCTTCAGTCAGAATTCATCATTCCCCATTTCATTACCTCAAAAAAAGGAACAAAAAACATAAAAATTTCCCGTAACAACCAAATCCGTATCGCCAGTGGAACTTCGAATCTCCAGCTCAACACACTCCGAACCGAATTCTTCAACAAAAACTAGGGTTCAGAGAGGTTTTTCAGTTTATTTGAAAACTAGGGTTTTTTCGGGCTTACTAATTCCAAGAAAGAGGAAAAAAAAAGGGAACAATTCGAGGAATGGGGGAAAGAGAGAGAAGTTGAGAAATCAAAATAGAAGAAGAAGAAAATCGACAATCGAATGTGGGAAAAAAAAAAGACCCAATTTTTTTTTTAGGGATTGAAAAATCAACAAGAGAATTCGTAGAGATACATGTACATATGTATATATATATCTATTTATGGCAGTTTTTTTTGTATGTATAGATTTAGAGAGAGAAAACCAACACAGATGAAGTGGTTTGACTCTTCTTTTTTTTTCCGCTTTTCCCAGATGACGACGATGAGAGAGTTCTTGTAATAAAACGGTAAAAGAGAAATTCACCTCAGTAAGAAATTTGGTACTCATCGGTGAAATCACGAGAAAGGACAGGGAGCGGCCGTGAAACATGTGTTTGGGGAAAGGGTAAAATGGAGAAAAGAGTACTGACCACATAATTTAATGCGTCATGCTTCTTTCAGTCAGTGATATCAGTAATTAACAGTATTTAATTATGGAAATTAAATTACACGATTATTTTCTTTTTTCGGAGATTATCAGTTTCTAACGTTATTTTTCCTTTTTGTGAAGGGGGCGTGTATCTGAAGATTTTTAGTGGGTATTTTGGGGAAGTTGAATAATTGAGTTCCTAATTTCCAAGGGGAGCGTCATTTTGTGAAAGATTTTAAAAATGGTTTTGAAATGTATACATTTCTCTAAAGATTTTGTTACAACTTTGGTAGATAGCACGAATTTAATTATCAGCATATTATATGTAAATTCGTTCTTATTTGCACATAAATTTTCAAGTCAAATCAAGATGCATGGACCGATATTTTTTTTTATAAAATAACAAGTGAACTACTGTAACAAAATAAATACTTATTTATAAATTTTATACGAGTAAAAGTGCGTCTCGTTACTTATTGATAGTTAATTTGTAAGTATTTTGTAAGAAGAAGATTAAGGAAGCCTTGAATCCGTTATGTTGGCCAATTGAGAAAAAGTGTAAAACATGCTAGATTAGTGTACTAATTTGAGATCGAACAATGTTGGGCGGTTAAGAGTCAATGAGCAGATACGCATGGAAAAAATATTTCATTGCGTACTTTTGTGGTTGAATAGTTAATGAGTTTTTTATTCAAATTTGGAAGGAGATTTGAAATATAGTTTGAGTAAAAATTTAAAAAATTGTTTGGATAATATTTTAAATAAAATAATAATTTTTTTAGTATAGCGACCATTTATGAAATTAAAATAATTCAGTGACCGTCGACGCGTCACTCACCATCGCCAGCTACCGAACCACTGCTAGTAGGACTGCTGGTTAATCGGGTGAACTCGAAAACCTACCCGATCCGAACCCGTTTTGGGGCAAACAGTTCGGATTATCGGGTGAATTTCAGGATTTTTTATTCTACCTAATTAATCGGGGGAGAGTATTCAGTGCGGGTGCGAGCGAGAAAAAATTTACTTCGACCCCTCCCTGAAAACTCGAGCTATCAGTTTTAAAAAATAACAATAATTAATATATATATATATATACATATCTATATATATCACTAACCCTACCAATTTCCTTCTCATCCTATTTTCTTTCTTCACTTCTTCATAATTGGTAGCCGACGCCCCAGTATCAATCTTCATCTCCATTATCCATTCACCATTTTCAAATATCCACAACATCAATCCCTTCATCTTCATTCTCACTTCACCATATCCAAATCTCCAATTGTCCCCCGTCACTCGTCCAAAAAAGACATCAGATTTGTCACCGTCCTAAAAGAAGTAGAAGAGAGACAACGGCGGAAAAATGAGAAAGAAAGAGGAGGAGGAAGTTGGGTTACAAAGTTCGACTGTCCTTCACTCTCGATCTCCCCCTCTTTGTTCAAGATTTGAACTTTTGGAGGCTTGAAATTTTAGAATTGTTGTTTTTGTTTATAGGCTTTCTGAAAATTAATTCTTTTTTTTTTAGATATGAGCTTTCAAAATTTTTGAATCGGGTTTATTATTTGTGCTTTCTTCTTGAATTGGTATGGAATGTTTGTAATTGTGAGAATTTTAAATTTTGACTCATTGAAGGATTCAGAAGAAAAAAGAGGCGGAGTCTCATTTCTGTATAGTTAAATCCGGTTTATCCAAAAATCGAACCGATTAATTCGAATTTTTAATTGGCCGGTTCGGTTCAATGATGTATATTTTGCGGTTCAGTTTCGAACGAGTTTGGTGAGGGAAAAAATCGATTAACCTGAACCAAATTAGCAGCCCTAGCCGCCAGTGGTGATCGGCTGGCCGGATTCCAGCTAAATTACGGCCTTGGTTGGAATCCGGCCGACCGGCGGTGGTTTGGTCACTGGCCGACGATGGTGGGCGGCGAGCGGCGATGGTGGGTGACGCGTAAATAGTCACTAAACTATTGCAAAGTCTTCAGTTTTCAATCTACACGTGTCGCTCAAATAGTTCAGAATCTCCTTTGCAACATGTCAAGCTTAGAATCTTTTTTTTTTGGCACGTGTCAACGCCAAAGACGCCTTTTCATTAAAGTATTAAATTTTTTTTGTAAGTTAGTTATTTCAATTTATTTCTCACCCATGCATTTCACCTATCTGTAGTACATTCCATATATATTTCTATTTTATTAATAATGAAAACTCATCTTTTCTATTGCTAATTATTTTTAGTTTTTTTAGTGGTTGCTAAGAATGATTTTTCTCACATTTTAAGCAGAGTTCACTGTGGTGGAAATTTTTTTAAAGAAATAATAAAATTTATTTCATTGGATGAAAAACCATCAAATATGTATAAAATGTAGTATTATTCAGAAAAATCTAACGAAAAAATATTACTAAAGAAATATTGTATAAAACATTATAATCATTACATTTTTTTCCTTTTGAGTTTGCTAAAACTTTCATTTTCAGTTTACTAAATTAATTTGTAAAAGTTTACGAAATTACACTACTTATTACAAATATTATCGATGATTACTTTTAAAATTTTACTACGAATGAGTCATACCAATATTTTACTTTTTAAAATGTACACCATCTTGAATGTAAAACATAGAGAAAGATTAATATAATTTACACAACAAAACACTGACAAGAATTATTATATTATAAAACATGACACAAACTTTATCATATTATGACGATAACGCTCGTCTCACATGTGCACATAATTTTATAAATTTACACAATATATATAACACCATCCGTGCAAGGCACGTGGATAATTCTAGTAGTCTTGGAATGGAGTGTGAGCTGACGTTGAGGCAATCACTAATGTTGAAAAATCATAGGTTTTTGCCGTTAATATACATTTTATTTGCACAAAAATAGAATGAGTTTTGATATACATGACACAAATGTAAAAAGGAAAAAAAAATGCAAGAATATGTACTATATGTCTTACCTTAAATAAATAAATTTTCGAATAATGTATGAATATGAAGGATTATGATTACGTTCACGTTGTTTGTATAATTTTTTTATAGCCCGTAAATTATATATTTATCGCAATTTGTTATATTTGCTTAAGTATAAACTATTTTTTTTTCTTTTTTAGTGACGTTATAATTAGTTAAATGAATTGAAGGTAGAAGAAAATATCTAAAAAATGGTTAACATCAAAAAAAACCCTAAAACTTTAATTAGTTCATTATCTAAAATATATCTTTACTATTTGAAAAAAAAAATATATATATATATAGAAAAATATCTCTAAATTGACAAGTCAAATATCAAAAAGGTCGTCCAGTGACTGAAAAAAGATAAAATCAAATAAGTACTTCTAAATTCAAAATTCAAAAAGTATCAAATGGACAGTTATACCCCAACAAAACCCTCCACGAAATTTTCTTTCTTTTTTAACAAAAAACTCTAATAAAGTCAAATAAGTAATTCTAAATTCGAAATCCATTATTTGCAGTCCCTGAATTTTAGGAGTTAGTATATTAAAGGGTTTCCAAAAACTAAATTTTGGATTTGAAAATAAATGCTTGATTTTATTAGACCTCTAAAAAAAATTATGAAATATTTCTTTGAGCTACAAATGTCATTTTGACACTTTTTTTTTGTTGATTTTGTTTGCATACATTAATTTCTGTTCGTCGTAAGACTATTTTTTATGCTTAACTTGTCAATCAATGAATGTTTGTCATATTTTTTTTTAATAGTAAGAGTATTTTAGATAAGACTGAATTGTAGAAATGATCTCCTACATTTGCCCGAATTTAAATTTTGGTCCCCTCATTTATATGAATTGAGCCTTTACATTTCATTTTGAAACTATTTTAGTCCCTTTTCACTGTTCCGTTACAATTTTTGTCATGATCATCGTTGACCCAACTCATGTCAGGGGTATTTTTGGAATACCACATATAAATCAAAATAATTTCAAATTTCAAAATTTTCACTTTTTCCCTTTTGTGGATCCAACATGTATTTTGGTTTCACTTGTATTTTGTATCATTCAATTCTAAAATCTACAAAATATAAGAAATAATTTTATTTTTTTTACCAAGTCCCATTACAGCAAAAAATTCTACAGATTTATCATAACTTTTTACTTTTTGTTTTCTTGAGCTTTTATTTACCTTCTTTTACTATTATTTTTTTCTTTTTACTATTTACTTGTTACAGTAAAGGCTTGTGATTTACTTTAACAAGTAAACCCCATCAGTCAAACTCATTCCTTCCCAAACAATCGACTTCCTCCCCAAATTGAATCTATATAACTTAATAATAGAAAACTCAGAGAGAGGAAACTGTGATAAATTTCCACTTGCCACGTAGGACTTGCAATTTTCTCAAATTTTTTCATTTATTAAAAAGGAAAAAAAATTATATCTTCAATTAAAAAAAACAATTGGAATTTGTTATGTCTTTTGATTAAATCGAAAATTATCGAAAGAAGATTGCAATCCTAACTAATGATTTCAAGTTGAATCCTTCATCAAATCTGATGATTTTAAATTAAAATCATATGAGATAACTACAATCAAATGAACCTCTATGTTAGTAAATTTAATCAATATATAAACATAATTTAGTCTGCATTCATTTCTCCGATCTTTTTTGTATCGGCAGTCTCCCGCTCCTTTTTTTTTCTGCTCCAAACTCTTCCAAGCTGCCACCATCGTGACATGTCTGCTACCGGTGCCAAGATTTTTGAAGTATCATCATACCTAATTGTTTGAAATAATTGTTTTCTAGATCATCAGTAATCAATTTAACCCCGGCGTGTTAAGGCTGGGAGAAAATTTCTATTACTTATTTTTGCGTAGTTTTTTTTTTTCTATTATATTGTAGGTGTCTCCCTCTTTCACCGTGTTGATGCAAATGCAAGCCGAATTGTCCAATCTATTTTGAGGACATGAAGGAGGTTAGTTTTCTAGAGCAATCTTCTTAAATATTGACATCCCAAGTGTTCCAAATTTTTTTTATCATTTTAAGTTTGTTCAACATTGAAGTCCTTAAATTCCTCTTGCCTTTGAATGTATCTTTTCACTGGTTGTTGAGGCTACAAGTTTACTGCGAGTATACATTGGAGAACTATGCTCTGATACATGCTGAATAAGAACTGGTACTCTAAACTGAACTTTTGATTTCAAGAATTAATTGGTTTCTGAACTTTTAATTGTGCTCTGATATACCTTTTGCTAAGTCAATCAGTATCTCCAACAGGCTCAACAAACGAAAAACAGTTGGTCTCACCATGTCAAAACCTGAGTATGTGAAAAATGTATGGCTTTCACTTCGAGGCTGAAACTGATCGAAGGGAACTATTCTAGAAAGTGGTGCATCTTTTTCATACGACTATGGAGCTCCTACAATCCTTATTTCTGGACCCGTTCATTATCTCAGGAAACCCGTAGATATATTTACAACTCTCTCTGTTGGATAAAGATAATATTATTCATTTTCAAAGTACAGTTCACGGATCACATCTTAATCCATCTTTTTAAGGCATTTCTTACCAACTTCAAGGATTGTTTGTTAATGTGATCGAATCTCATTCAAAATGCTAAAATATAAGTTTGGATGTCATCAAAAGTGATGTGTGTCTGCATATAAGTAACCTTGATCCTGGAAAAGCAAAATGAGTGAGTTTCTTCTTCTTTTTTTTTTCTTTTTCTCTTAAGTTTTTGTTTAAATGTTATCGTTTACTCTTACAATATTATTTTGAGAGAAGATAATTAACTTGAGTTTGTTAAGTTATTAAGTGTAGTAGTGGTGTATTCTTCCCGTGTTTTTTTTTTGTCTTTCCAATTACTATATAACTATCGCAATGTGCATGTACAAAATAAAATGGGTAAAGTTTAGATAGAATGAATAATCAAAATGAAATTAGACAGATAATTGGGTAAAACAATTCAATGAATTAAGTTGATGATCAAACTTTTTAAAAAAGAAATATTGAGAATCATTGAAAACAATATAAGAGATTATATATATATATATACATACATACATACATATATATATATAAAGAGCTGAATGATATTTTCAATAAAAATTGATGGATATTCCCACCAGTGTAGCCGTGGCAAAATGAATGAGTAAATGGATGTCTCAGAATAAAAATAAAAATAAATGTCTAATGCCATATTGGGTTTAATACTATGTGGTATTTTCTTATATTTATGGCTTATAAAAAAAGTATTTTAAAAAAACTTGAAGTTGCTTACTATTTTTTTTTTACCAATAGTACTCTATCTATCTATCTATCTATATACTATACTAAGGCAAAAATCAGAGAGAGAAATCTAAAGTTAAAGAGCACATAGGATTTTATCCTATGTGGCATTTTCTTAATTTTTTAGATATAAAAATACACAAAATAAAACAATAAAAACCAAAAAAAAAAACGCAACTGAAAAAGTCCAAACTCTATATTGATTCGACCAAAACCCTGCAAATCCGATGGATGGATCTCTTCCTCCTAAAAAAAAAAAACACAACTGAAAAAGAATTTTATATTAATAATTTATTAAAATAATTAAAGAAGTTAGGCCAACCTGAAACTCCTATAATTTAGTTTCAAATATGGAATTGTTGAGTTAAAATATTATGGTGATGGGTTGATGTAGCGGGGCTAAGAAATCAAAAGGCACTCCGAAACAAGGAATAAAAGTCCTGATATCCAACTTTTTTATTTTTTTAATTTTTCTTATTAAAAAATTAGATGGCCTCTACAACAAGTTAGGGTTGTTGTTTCTGTAGTAACCATTTTTTATCATAAACCTATTCCAAAAAAAAAATAATTCCTTGTCATAATTTCTTAACCACCCTAGCCGACCTTTCTACCCCAAACTACCAATGTAGTCTACTAAGAAATATTGCAAGATATATAATTATTTAATTCAAAGTTCATTTTTTTTAATTTCTTAACAATCTTTTTTGCGTTAAATAAATTACCAGTGTATTCGTTTGGTAAAGTGTTGTCGATGTTTGTGTTTTATATTTTTTAATGAAGTCATTATATATTTTATAAAAATACAAAAATCAATACAAATATTAACATTTTTTTTATTTGTTAGTGTAGTAATGTTTATGTATATGTGCTCCCCGTCCATCCGACGGGTCTAACACCTATTATAATTAATGTTGTTTTAGGGGATGGATTTTTAAAGCCACCCGGTTTAGTACTCAAAGCCACCGAAAAAAATGGACGATTTTGCCCCTGTTATTTAATACAGTAGAGAGAGAAAGAAAATGAGCAATTCAGAGGTAAAAAAAAAAACTTAAAAAAAAACTGAACCGGGCAAGAAAATCGTCCCGGTTGAACCGGGGACGCGCAACAAACGCGTCCGGCCATTGAACCGGAGCGTTCATTCGCGCCCCGATTCAACCGGACGCGTGTGTTCAGAAATGTCCGGTTGAACGGGGGCCAGCAACAAACGCGTCCGCCATTGAACCAGACGCGTTCATTGCGCGTCCCCGGTTCAACCGGGACGCGTGTGTTATACTAAGGCAAATACCAGAGAGAAATCGAAAGTTAAAGAGCACATGACACATAGGATTTTATCAATCCTATGTGGTATTTTCTTAATTTTTTAGATATCAAAATGCACAAAATAAAACAATAAAAACCAAAAAAAAAAAAAACGCAACTGAAAAACTCTAAACTCTATATTGATTCGACCAAAACCCTGCAAATCCGATGGATGGATCTCTTCCTCCTAAAAAAAAAAAAACGCAACTGAAAAAGAATTTTATATTAATAATTTATTAAAATAATTAAAGAAGTTAGGCCAACCTGAAACTCCTATAATTTAGCTTCAAATATGGAATTGTTGAGTTAAAATATTATGGTGATAGGTTGATGTAGCGGGGCAAAGAAATCAAAAGGCACTCCGAAACAAGGAATAAAGGTCCTGATATCCAACTTTTTTATTTTTTTAATTTTTCTAATTAAAAAATTAGATGGCCTCTACAACAAGTTAGGGTTGTTGTTTCTGTAGTAACCATTCCTTATCATAAACCTTTTCAAAAAAAAATAAAAAATTCCTTATCATAATTTTTTAATCACCATAGTCGACCTTTCTACCCCAAACTACCAATGTAGTCTACCAAGAAATATTGCAAGATATATAATTATTTAATTCAAAGTTCATTTTTTTTAATTTCTTTACAATCTTTTTTGCGTTAAATAAATTACCAGTGTATTCGTTTGGTAAAGTGTTGTCGATATTTGTGTTTTATATTTTTTAATGAATTCATTATATATTTTATAAAAATACAAAAATCAATACAAATATTAACATTTTTTTTATTTGTTTGTGTAGCAATGTTTATGTATATGTGCTCCCCGTCCATCCGACGGGTCTAACACCTAATATATACTATTAATGAATCTTATAGGATAAGTGTTGGATATAATCTAGTCTCAAATTAACGCAACTGACTTTGGAATTGTATGATCACTTAATCTTATCATCAACCTTTTCAAAAAGATGAATTTAAAATTTAAACATTAGTAACTAATTCTTATCATCATTCTGAATAATTAATATTATCAGTATCATCTACACACAAGGGGAAAATTCTTTAAACTATATACCTAAAAACATAATCATTATCAATTTACAAAGAATCCAAAATTAAAACTTTTTTTTTAAGTTAATTGTATTTGTTACCAGAATAAAGTTACATTTTCAACTATTTGAACTAATTCACTGCATATATTGGAATCTACACTTTTCTAATTGCGTTATTCATTTTTTGCAAGTATTACATATTTTCATTTAACACGGTTTTAAATCTATATCGTTTGTTTGTTTTCTATAAACATTTATTTATGATGTGATATTATTTAAATTGTAACTTTTTTACCTGTGCGCTGCACGGGTTACATCTAGTTAAAGAAAATTAGAAAACAAATCGACTTGGATTAATCCCAAGTGTTACAGTATTAAATAAACTCCACCATCACTGACTACTATTTCTCCCTAGCTATTGGTTCTATTGTCGTTGCCTCTGGCGGTGAAATCTGCTATTTTCTCCCCCTACTATCACTTTTACGGTTATCTGAGATCCCGTCTGATCAAAGTAGCCCGGCTATATCTTCATTTTTTCTTTGGATCAAATTCACTCATAGACAAAATTAGAAATCAGATCTGATAATTTTGTCGCCTCCCTTGAAGCTGGTCTCGAAAATGTATCTACCGGGTTCTAAAGCCCGCGTGGTTATATATTTCTTATGAATGGGTCACCATTGAGCTGTACCCGCCTGATAACTCGAAATATGTAGTGATTTCTGGGAGAAAGAGGGGATGCACTGTCTGGATTGAGGGCTGTTGCTGAGATGGTGAGGAGAGTTGAGTTTGAACTGCTTGATGAGAAGAACTTAGCTAAGCCGTCGGCGGAGCCATGGTGGACACAATTGAAGATGGGTCGGATTGCTTACTGGAGGAACAACATTTTGGTGACTGTTCTTGCTTGGCTTGGATGCTAATCGCACAAAAAAGAGTAGTGGATGTCCACGAGATGTTGTTCGCACGGTTGATTATTTCACTAAAGGGGGTTACCAAGGGATTTTCTGTCCTATGCATATGATTCTCTGTAGAAATCTAGACATGGCTCAATTAGGGAGAGATGATGTTGATGATATGTTTGATGAGATGAAGATGAAGAGAAAGAAAATGGGTTTCATCTTTTTTTTTTTTGGTGTTGTTGCTGAGCCCCAAATTTTCTCATTTGAGCGCCTTAAAAAGACTTCAAAGACTATTTTATCCTTATTATTATTTTTTTTTAAAGGGAGGGGGCGACGCATTTTTGCGCCAGCCGAGGAACACGCCACCCGTGCACTTTTCTCGCCACCCTTCTTAGGATGGCGAGAATTTTTTTGCCTCTTTAAAGGGGGTGGCGCACACCGGTTTGGCGAGCAAACCGCTCGCCAAACCGATTGGGTGGCGGTCCAATCGGCCGCCACCCTTTTTTTTAAAAAATAATTATTTAATTTATTTCTTTTTTTAATTTATTTATTTAATTAATTCTTTAATTTATTTAATTCATTTATTTATTTAAGTATATATATTTATTTGTTTGGCAGTTAAATAAATAATTTTTTAACTTAAATATTTGGAGAATGTTGCTTAATTACGTAGTAAATTTATCATTTAATTATGTAGAATTTTTTAAATTTAAATTAAAAAATTATCATTTAATAATAACTAAAACTTATGAAAAGCTATAGACAATGAGGACTTAGTTAGCTATAGTACGTAATTTCTTTATTAATTGATTAAACGAAGACACATCACTTATTCATTTATTACTATTTTAGTCAAAGAAAAGCTACATTTTGTAAATATTACAACGAAATTCATCAGTACACACTCCAATAATTTCTTCCATATCCACCAGATGATGTAGTCAATACCAATTTGTTATTTAATCTAACATTTTGTTTTATATATTAAACAATCGATGGTGCTTACTTTTAATTGGATAATCATCAAAGAAAAATTAATGCTTTAAAAAGAAAAAGAACATGAAAAGTTTTCTCTATCATATGTGTTTGGAACTGTTTATGATCTAATTATTTTTTCTGCAAATCAAAAAATTATTATTACTATGTTTGTTTAATTGAAGAATCACTTCAAGACGGGGAGAATATTTTATTATTAAAAAAATATTATTTAAAAATTAGAACTTATGAACCGATTTATTGCTATTAGGCTTAAACCCCATGTACCTTAAAAGCTAATATCAAATGTTTAAGAAATTTGCATTAACGTTAATGTCATTTGTTTAAAAAGCTTGATTTATGTGAAACAAATATCCTCTCAAATAAAGGCAAAAAAATGTAGTCGAATAATCTGTTAAATAAAGCGCCTTAGGCTTTGTTTGGATCGTTTTTTGAGTGTATATTTTTTTGTATTGGGAATGTAAAAAGGTTTATTGAAAATGTGAAAAGGTGTATTGAGAATGTAAAAAGGTATGTTGAGATGGGACAGATATTAATTAAAAAATTCTGAAAAAAACCAATGAAAAAACGAACCAAACAGAGCCTTACCAAGAGGAACGAGGTAGATTAATTTCCAAGGTTATAATGTCATAAATCTATACTCCATAACAAAAAATACCTTGAAATGATGAAGGTCTAAAATTGGGAGCCTATTGATGGAGGATGAGAGGAGGTAATAGTGGTGGGATGAAGATGAAGACGGAAGAAAAATGGGGCTTTCATTTTCGTGATTTTCTTTTTTTTTTTTTTTTTCTTTTTTGTTCTTAATAAAGATGGAGGATCACTGTGTATATCTATGGTAAATAAAAAGCTCAAGAAAAAAGAAGTAAAAAGTTATGATGAATTTGTAGAATTTTTTGCTGTAATGAGACTTGGTAAAAACAAAAAAATTTCTTATATTTTGTAGATTTTGGAATTGAATGATGTAAAATACAAGTGAAACCAAAATACATGTTGGACCCACAAAAGGGAAAAAGTAAAAAAAAATGAAATTAAAATTATTTCGATTTTATATATGGTATTCGGAAAATACCCCTGACATGAGTTAGGTCAACGATGGTCATGACGGAAATTGTAACGGAACTATGAAAAAGGACTAAAATAGTTCCAAAATGAAATGTAAAAGCTCAATCTATATACATGTTGATGTAGGGGACCAAAATTTAAATTCGAGCAAATGTAAAGGACCATTTCTACAGTTTAGTCTTTAGATAATCTAACTAAAGTTACTTTTTATATAATGCAAACTCAACTTTTTGTTTGGCTGACAAAAACTGTATCAATATTACAAGATAAAAGACGAACTCTATATATGACAAAATCTGTATAGATTTATTTATGGAAAAAAATTAAATCCAGGACTAAGACTGATAATTTTTTTTTGGGTAGTAACATCGACAACTACTAATACTGTACTATCAACAATGAAAAAAAAAAGAAAAAAAGGACAAAACACACTTTTGATCCCTAAATTTTGAGGGGTCACAATTTCGAGTCACCATTAATTTTCTTTTCTTTTTTTTGAAGTAACACACTTTTTTGGTAGTAACGCACTTTTTTTAATTATTTTTTAATAATTTTTGTCGAACTTTTATTTTTAGTTCTAGAAAAATTATTTTCTTGACAGTATTTTCTACCCCGTGCATTGCTCGGTTCACATCAAGTATACTTTTGTCCGAAATACTTTAACATATTCTTCTTCCTTTTTTCTCAAAAGAAAAAAAAGAGTAAGGTGTAATTGATGCTAATTCAGGGAAGAATACCTATATTACACATGGTACGTCCCCAAATAAAATTGGACTCCTACAACTGTTATTGAATAAATTAAACTTAAACCCTATTTTAATTTCCATAATTTAAATTTGGCAGAAAAAGAAATCACTACAATCTAAATACAACTACTATTTCAAGCAGTACCTCCCGAGTCCACCCAACAGCTCCGACGGCGTGCGCAAGCAACAGCAATTGAGGCGTCTCCGTTAGTTTTCACGGCCAACAGTCACCTGGTCACCGCCCCGAGGCTCTGAAACTCCCAACACTACAATTCCCAGAAACCCGAGACCTTCTGTCGAACAGTAGAGTTCATATTCAAAACTTCTGAGCTCTCCGCAGCCCGGCCGCATCCCGTTACAGAGTTCAGCGTTTACAGAGATTAGGAATGGTAATTTTGTTTACTTTCTACAAATCTGGGTTGTTATTATGATAACCCTGCTTTCCGAGCTCATATTTAATTTCATAGCTTCTGCGCAAAAAAGATTGAATCTTTTTCTGTGTTAGTACTATGTTGGAGGGTGCCTTTTTCAGGATTTGAGTAGTGTAATGAGAAGAATCAAAAGCTTAGAATGTTCCCTCTTTAGGATGGTGCTGGTCATAGGTTTATATCAACTCAGGAATTGAACTCTCCTGCTGTTTAATTGATTCTGTTCTTAGGTTCAATCATATATTTGTCACATTTATATAATTGGGGTTCTTTCCCCCTCATTCTTTTACATTCAAACCCGATATCTTGTGTTACACATGGATGTGAACTTATGATTTTGGTGAACTTCTTTACAATTTCAGTTTGATGAAGTTCTGAGCTTGTAAATGAGAAGTGTGATTGCATTATCCATTGTCTATTTGAGAAGTTGATATTGGTTAGTTTCTACTTGGACAGGGTGGTGAGCAGAACAATATACAACCAGAGAAGGGTTCTAAAGGAGCACCACTGCCTCCGTTAGTGAAGTTTAATAGAGCATTCAAATTGGTATGTTCGTTCATTTATTTGTTTGGTTTAATTGGTATGTCTATTAAATTTTTGCTCGTTGTGATTGAATTTAAGTATGAGTTGTTTACGTATTCTTGGCATCACAAGATGCAGAGTAACCTTGTTTTAGTAACTTGTATTTTTGATGATTCTGGTAGAAGTATTTGAAAATTGGCATGCCTTGATGTTTTTTGTTTGAGCATCAATTTCTTTGCCTTTTGATTTAAAACCATAGATCCTATTGTCCTGGAGTGCAGATAATTTGTTCATGAGCTTCTCTTCTTAATGTAAATGAACTTTTAAGCGGCTGAATTATCATAATGTGTTACTTACTTGCAGGCTGAAGAATGGGTCGGTAAGATGAGTAACATGGATGAGCTTGATAAATCAGCTAAAGTGAAGATAGAAACTCGTCCTCCTAGGTAAGATGAGTAAGTGACTGGATGAGTAAGATGAGTCAGTGACTAGATGAACTGCTGAATTTGCTTTGAGACATTACACACTAATTTCTCAGGGTCTTTCAGGCTGGGTGTTGGAGCAATTGTTCCTCGTGAAACCAAAGTTATGCATTCAAATGACCCTGTTGAAAGGAGATTACGTGCCAAACTGGTGACTAGTAAAACAAAAGCTGCCAAGCACGATGACAAATCTGCAGGTCCTGGGAAAGGTGGGAGTATTGAGGAAGACACTGATGATGATGAACTTGAAAGTAAAACCAAACTATTCGAGAGAAAAAGACCTGTAGATTGGTCCTCAAGTTTACAAGCGAAGAAACAACATAGATAACTTGAGAACTTGTTGCATCTTGATCACTTTGGGTAGGGATGCATGAACTTAACTGCGAGTTTATCATTGGTAAAGTGGTTTTGTATGCAGTCTAGGAGGGACTAATTCTTCAATTGCTTTTGACTTGGAGACCATTAGACTTGTTCTACATTCTGTCCAGGCTTTTTAGGCAGCATTTAGTAAATTACATTTGGGATAAATGCAACCAAATTGTGCAAGCTTGCTGTTGTTGGTAGAGCTGGAATCTATGAGCTAGTCAGTTATTTGAATCAAACGGATTAGTCTCCTGACATGAGACTGCATCTTTGTAAAATGGAGATTGAGATTTATGTTATGTACTTCAGAGCTTCTGCTACTGTAATTAACACAACCTTATTAGTAATTGGATTGTTTCTTTTCAGGAAACACATTTGGCTCTGGATTGTATGTTATGCCTTATTCATCTCTCCCATATTTGATATAAATCAAAGATATCTTTCTGAAAAAATTTCCCCACTAGTTGTGCTAATCCATGTGTAGCTTATAATTTGAAGTATCTATAATATTCTTTATTCATTTATTATGTTTTGGTTTATGATATCTATGATATTTGGAAATGGAAACTGTAGAATTCTTTCTGATTTTTGTAAGGTAGAAATGGTTTTAGTAGTTACATTGTATGATTGCTGCAACATCATAAGTCTAATTTTCCTGGCAAATCTGACAAATTTGATTTAAACTTCAGCTTCCAATGAAATTTAGGTGCTATATATGCAGTATGCTGTATGAACTGTATTTCTTTGGAGTATTGACTGTTTTCATGCAGTTGTATCACATACTTTAATTTGTTCCATTACCGTAGCCATTTATGTACTGTATACTTCTTGGTATACAGTAGAAGATGGTACTTGTAGGATGTCTCTCTTCTCATATCTGTAACTTACATTTTTTGGCTTCTCCTATCCTCTAAAGCTAGGTAGGAAACAAACAAGGTTGTTCAATTTTCCCGGAATCCGAATTTTACTTACTAAAATGCAGATGGCCGATCATTGAGACAGCATTTGTAACACGTTGAAAAGAAGGCCCTCCGGCAAATGCTTTGGCATGATCCCAGATGCGCAATACAGCAGCATGCATATCTAGGTGCATCAGGATGACACTTCAGATATGCATTGAGTATATATAATTGTGATGCTGCAAAATGAAGCATCGTTGAATCTGGAATCCTTTACTCATTGGCGATAACGATGAGTTTTAAGATCCAGCATTGACCCTATTATCTTTTAATCCTTGATGGTTCTTTTTGGCCTTATTGTGTTGCTGTTGTGATGTGGCTCTATTCTTGTGCTTGTTCCTCCCTTTATTGGTGATGATGCTTCTCTTTGTCCTTCCTAGAAGAACAGAATGGGATTTTCCCCCTTCCTGTTGTTGGCTGATGTTAGATATCCTCTGTATTTGATTGTTTCCGTGCGTCTTCCATTGGTTTTCTGGAAGGAAGATTAGGTTAGGACTTAGGATGCTAACTGAAACAATTCCATAGTGTGTTCATGAAGTGCTTTTGTGATGGAGTAAGGAGTTACTAGTAACAGTAATTCCGTACTTAAGCTGATAAAATCAGCATTATAACAAATTACACTTGACCTCCTTAATTTTTTCTGTAATTCTAAACTCACCCTAATTGTACACTACTATGAGCTTGCATTTTCCTTCACTTGATGAGCTTTCTGCTATAGATTGAGTGAAGATTTGGGAACTTTATTTTGAGTGTTTTAGGGTCCATCATCTCTAGTAATTTTTAGAATTAGATCTGTTGTGATCATCATAAAAAATTTTTTTACTAGCCATGACCTTTAAAGAAATATAATGCATTCCTATTAATAAAATTCTATAATAGATCCATCCAACTTATATTTCCTGTCCATTAAAATCTTGTATAGTAGGTCCATCAAATTTTCAATAATTAATAATTTAAAAATTGCGTAATCAAAATTAGATATCATGTTCATCAAAATTATGTATTAGATCAACTAAAGATTCAAAGCTATAAACATGCAAATCGAGTAAAGCATGATAATTTTCATACAAAAATTAGAATTCAAAAACATATTGCGAGGATCACATTATATATATTTGGTGAGTGCAATAAAATTTATTTAGAAAATACCTTTGCTAAGTTTTTACAAATTAAGAGAAATATCTATCTAAAATTTTGAATTTTTAAATTCATTTTTTCCTGAAATTACAGAACAATGTCATAATTTGGAAAAAGTAATAAAAGAGCATACCTACACACTTCTACATGGATCTGGAGCTACCATATAATTTACCATGTAAAGTTACTCTCTAGATGCACTAAATAATTTGCCGCGAAAAATCGCTCTCTTGCTTATCTCTAACTTGATTTGAAGCATAATAACTACACTCTAAATATGCTACTAGTGATGTATAACAATATTTCATCATGAAACGTGCTTGAAATCATACAACACCGCTAAATTATAGCTAGAAATAGACGCGGTTGTAAGTTTGATTAGATAATAGTAATTGTAACCTCTCAGAGTACTCAATTTATGCAAAAAATAACGTCTTAAAATTTTAATATCATACCTAACGCAACTCGTGCAACGAACAAAATTATAATTACTATCAATGATGATGATGATACTTATAATGGATTAATTTGAACCATTAGATTTTATTCAGGAAGCATAACTAATTTTAATGTTTTAAAAACTATTAGATGGAATGAACGCGCTTCGCGTATACGTAAATCATACTATTATATAGTAAAAAATATTCAACATAATTTAGTGTAAATATAAATCGTATTTTAACTCTTGAAAAAATACACACACACATGCACAAAGTGAATAATAAAATACAATCAATTTTTTTTCCATAACAAAGCCTTTCCCATCCCCTCTACCCTCCCCTCCAAAAAAAAAAAAAACAAAAAAAAAGGGGAAGGAAAAAGAAATCGAAACTGGAAGTTTCATAAAAAATGAGTAAAAATAATTGAGTTGGTGATTACATTCAATGAACTTGGGATGAAAAGGTCATCGAGCGCAGAAAACAAACAAATGAAAGAAAAAAAAAAGATAGATGTGATAAAACTCTTATTTTTTAGAGTTATATATATTGACAAATTTAAAGTACAAAACTCTTAGTATTTTATCTGAATTATGGAATAATCTTTCCAATTCTCATTACTGAAAGCTTAAAATTTAAAGAAGAGAAGATGAAAAGATACATGAAAATTTAAAGCTACAAAATTACTGAAACCATGGCCAATAATAATTCAACAAACAATCAGCCTTAATTTGTTTATAATATTTAAATTAAAAATAAAATAAAAATTAATTGAAGGGATCAAAAGTCAGAACATTAAGAAACACCAAATGTAACCCATAAAGTCTAATTAAAGGGAGAAGTATCGATTTAGTTCGATCGTTTACTCTGGTTGTCGATTTAGTTCAAATGTTTGTTCTACTTGTCAATTTCATTCAAAGGTATGACTTTTGTCGTCGTTTTAGTCCCTTGGACGAAAAAATCCCTCAAACTAAATGAAATTAGGCCAAATAGTTTAGAAATTTTTTAAAAATGCTCCTTATGGTATAAAAATTTATAAAAGTATTTTACTTTTAAATTTTCTTGTCCATTGTTTTTCTTGATTTTTTTTGGTATACACCAAAAAGTTATGAAAAGAGATCGAGAAAAAATAAAAAAATACAAGTTTTTAATTAACATAAAAGAAAAAAAAATAATTATTGAAAAAAATGAAGGTGTAACATAATTTTGTATATATTTATAACACATAGAAAAAATGGTGTCATAAAAAAGAATTTGTAATATAGTTTTTTATGTATCTATAACATAGAGGAAAAACAAAAAAAAAAAATTGGAGTTCATCTGTCACACTAAAAAAAATTTAAAATAATTTTTATTAAGAGACTATTAGATGAAAATTAATAAATAAATTTAAATATCTTTTTTATACCATAAGGGTTAAGTTTTGAAAACTTTTTAACTATTTCGTCTAATTTAAATTAGTTTGAGGGATATTCTCATCCAAAGGACTAACTCGACTAACTCGACTACAAGGGGAAGAGCTCCGACTTCGAGAAAAAAGAATCATTTTCCCACACCACACTTATGAGTATGTCAAATTGCAGCGACACCATGAGTATGTCAATCTCAATCATCGGTTCGGTTTCAATTCACCCGCATAAGTATTTTTCCTTTTTTTTTTTTTTGAGAAAGTCATCGGAATAGTGTTTAACACTTCCTTGGTTTCTCCTCCATAAAAGGGCAAAAAATCGACACCAAAAACTAATTTTCAAGGAAACAGCCGCACAAATACAACAAATTCTTATTATCCTATAAAATTCTTTCAAAAAGAAAAGAAACTTGAATCGTTGTCCTTTGACCGTTGCTGAAGAAACTTGAAGAAGTTGTTGGAATCTGTCAGATTGGAGATTGAGAATTGATGTTTTGGGGATCTCCTCAAATATTTGAGAAGAAGAGATTGAAAAAAAAAGAAAAAAGGATGAGTGTTGGTGATGGAGAAGAAAGTTGAAGAATGGGAAATGGAAGAGGGAGCAATGAGAAACTGAGAGGAGTAGTGCGACGGCCAAAAAGAATGAGACCATCAACCCTAGCATATTTTTAGTATATATATTTTAAGATTTCTTTTTTTTAAAAAAATGTTTATTGTTTCAGGTTTTCGGGCGGTGCCGAATAAAAAGCTTTCCACCCACACCCGCACCGCATTATCACTTCGGTTGATGGGTAAACCAGAAATTCCCCGATTTGACCCGAATGTTCGGCCCCTTTTATTCGAATCGGGTTTGGTTCGGGCTGATTTTCGAGTTGCCCCAATTAACTGACAGCCCTAGTATTTTCAGAGTTACTGAGACTTCGTAATTAGTAGCTTTTATGTATTTTAGAACAATGACTGAATGCCCATCTATTTATTTATTGAACTACTTGTTGCTAATTAGTGCATAATAGTTGAACTATTTTAATTCAATATGATTGCCATTGTTTCCTCATTTAGTACTAAGTTGTTTGTGATGGTTTTAGTGGAATGGAGAATGATGTCCTCCATGGATTTCTCTGGATTCTTCCTCTTACTTAGTCAATATGTAGTTCATTTGCCTGTTTTTGGTCAATCGTTCTCTGCCAAATCTTCACCCAACGGTAACCAAGTAACACTTTAATGTTCTTTTTTTTGTGTTGAACATTCACGGGATTGTCTTAGATTGTATTTTTTCTCTGCTCAAAATTCTGTATAGCGTTTTGATTTTGGAAGCTTAGGAATACTAAATACTTTACCAATTTCCATCGTTTTCTTTTTGTCTTTGCGCAAAAATGTGATCTTCAAATCATTGCTGTGTTTGAAATCCCATACTTCTAAGTTGGAGCTTTTGGTTGTATTTGTTTTCTATTAATTCCACCCTTGTTTTTTAACACTTAAACCGTGAGCATTTTCAAGGATGGCTGGATGGGGTCATAAAACTAAAACGAATCTCAAAGCCGTTTGATCGAGACAAACCATATTCGTTTCCATAATGAAAACTCTAAAACAACTGATAAAGTAATTAAATCATCAGTCTAAGCAAGATCTTTTCCCAAAAAAAAAAAAAAAGTCTAAGCAAGATGATGTTGCCTTTACGGTTCAAGAGAAAAATGTTACTGGGTGTACGTACGAAAGTCGACTTCCACGTTTACATACGAGTTTTGTGACATTTCTGTTTCAGAAGCAGTGACAGCACCAATATACAAAAAGATCAACAAATAAAAATATAGATACTATCTTATTGTTACAAAATGTATGGATTTAAAGATGACTACTTGCAAACTGGAGACTAACTAATCAAACAAGATTGGCCAAGAATGATGAACCTCCAGGGCCTGGAAAATTTGGGGGAGTTTTCATGAAGACCGTGATGACGATGAATTCGACAGCAGAACCAAGCTATTATCAATAATCATCATACCATAGCCTTCTTGTTTTTCGGTAGTTTTTTTTAGGGAAACACATCTGGCCCAAATGTAAAAGGACCAATTTTGTTTTTTTTTTTTGAAAAAGAATTCTGCAGATTTATTTGGAAGGAAACTACAAACTCTGTTTCATGTGACAAAAGGAAACAGAGGACTCTGTTTTGTAAACTGCTTTCAAACGTTTCCATCTCTTTAGATCCTGCCTGAAAAGACAGTGAACATTCAGAATCTATAATTGGTTGATGTTGGGGATCATTAACGACGTATTTCCCTCCGCTGATGCTCTGACTATCTGTATAAAGAGGAAACAATCCAACTTCACTTTGGCACTTTGAAAGTATTTGGCGATGTTCACCGCCAGGTTTTGAATTTTTGACTAAAGAGAGACAAAAGAGTTCACCAGTCTGGGAGTCGCTGGAGGATCGGCAAAAGAAAATCCCTGGATCAACAACTCATTCTACAATCAACCTCTTTTGATCTTCCTAAAACGTGCCGAGGCTTCTGTTTCTGGAAACCATTGGGTCGTTGTTGTAATCGAATGGCGGTGCCTTGGTCGTTTAAACTATAAAGTTATTACACGATGAAGGTAAATCGAAGAACCGGCCTTAGCTCAGTGGAAGAGCGCGGGGTGTGGTTTGGGCACTGATGGGGTGTCAAGCCACACAAATAAAATAACCTACTTCAAACTACTGTAATATAGGGAAGTAAGGTCGTCTCCTCAGGGAACGATGGATTGTTTCCTTCAAATTAATGCAAAGGAGATTTTTGGATTGTTTTTCTAAACTAAGATAATGAAATACAAATAACGAAAACTAAATAAAAGAAAAGAAATCAAAGTAACAGACTTCTGACTCAAGGAACGGATAACTCAATTATTTCATTAATCATAGGCTACTAAAACTACTCATGCAATTTAAGCATTCAACCAAAGATCTATTAGGATAGCCGTAATAAATCAATTAATCTCCCTAAATTAACTAACCAAGCCTAGCACTCAATTAATCCTTATCATAATTCGGCTGGGCACGATAGCGTTTCATACCGAACAATGATAGCATAAAAACCAAGGAAATATAGTTGAACCAAAATCTAAACAACTGAGATAGCTACAACTATTCAGACTTTGACTCATTGATTCCACATTTAAACTAACATGCATATTCAATGTCTCACCAATACACGTGCCTTGTCTAATTGCTACTCAGTACTGCCAGTTCTTGTCTATTACGTAACATTCAACTAGCAGATAGCACGAGAAAATAAATAACAAATCAAGTTGTCAATTTGAATAATATCTACTTTCATAAATAAAGACAAGAATCAACAAATACTTAAATCATAGGCAAGAACAATAATTAAGAACAAAACCTCATAATGGAATAACTGAATAAATCCCTTGAATCAGAAAAGAAAACTTAGCCACTCATAGTTGGAAGTATGACGGTTCGATTCTCCATAAAAAACAATGAAAATTCGGGAAAAACAAAAGGTTGGAGGTGCTAGCCTATGGCTACACACACGGCTGCCCACAAAACATCACTCAAATTCTTTTTATAATAGAAGTTTAGGTCAGCCGCAGGAAAATAGCAATTATTCCACGATTTGCATCTTTGGTCCCTCAAGTTTGTAGTATTTTTACTTTTGCCCCAAAACTTCTTCAATTTTGTATTTCAGTCCTTGGACGTCCAAATTAATCCAAATCAGCTCCAATCTCTTATTTCCAGCTCCTAACATAAAATAATAACAAAACTAATGAATTAAATCCATCCGAGTCCATAAACTAATAAAATATCAACAATTAAAACACAATTTATGGACTCTATCAGGCACCACCTTAAAATACCCTAAATGCAATTCAAATCCTCGAGGTCGCAGGTTCAATTCCTGCAGGCTGGAAACTTTTTTTTTTAATTTTTTCCCTGATTATTTAGATTAGGTCGGTTCCGTCCAATCCCAATCCCGTCCAATCCAACCAAGGCAAACCTCCCATGTCGTAAAAAATAAGGACTCTCCTGAAAAGCGCACCAAATTAAACTTTACTGCTGAGGTTTTATGATTCTGTATTAGAATCAAATTACATCCTGCGACCCGCTAAATATGTCCTCTGATGAACTTGAATTGAAACGGAAGATTTTATGTTTCCGACGGAGAGCTCCATACATTGTGCCATGATCTAACACGTATTGTATCTGAGGAAAGCAAAGTTGTTGATGGTGAGAAGTAGGGGGAGGATCGACGGAGGAAATGGTGGAGTTGGTCATGATCGAAAAAGAACTCGTAATACCATAAAAGAATCGAACTAGGTAAAATGATTTTTAATGTGATATCACAGTGTATTGAGTTTCATTATATAGAGTGGTACAAACAATCAAGATATTTACAAGAGATGATTTGATTTGATGTCTAACTGATTCTATGCTATCAATTACTCCGTACAATATTTTCCATACTAGATAATTGCAAAATACTTTCTATTCTTAAAAGGATGTTTCTTCCACTTTTGCAATTTTTTTGCTACGATTAAGCATCAGTTTGATACTTTTGTTAAATTCATTCATAGTGACAACGGTACCGAGTTCATGTGCTTGTTTGGGTATTTTCGCACAAATGGAATTTTGCATGAGAATTCTTGTGTCGGTACTCCCCAACAGAATGGCTGCATGGAACGTAAACATAAACACATTCTTAATGTTGCTCATACTTTGGGTTTCCAAGCTAAGTTACCTATTGAGTTTTGGGGTGAATGTGTGTTAACCGCTGCTTATCTAATCAACAGACTACATCTTGTGATTTATATGGCAAAACCCCTGTTGAAGTTTTGTACGTCAAACCACTTTCTTTGTCTCATCTGCGTGTGTTTGGGTGTTGTTCACAATCAAAATACCATAGGTAATAAGTTTTCTCGCCGTAGCGGAAATGTATGTTTGTGGGTATCCTTATGGGCAAAAACATAGGCACACACAAAAGACCAAATTATTAATTAAAAACTATTTTCAAACCGTCTTTCAGCCTTTCTTCCGATCAAATATTTCCTGTTAATAAAGGCTTCTCTCCAAAACTATTTTTTTTATCAATTGATATTTTCCTTTTTTTTTTTTTTGACTCTATGCTTTGCCTCCCAGTGTTGAGAAAAAAGAAAAAGGATAAGCATAAGCGAATGTAGAATCATCAAATAATAGTACTTCATTAAGTTTTCACGGTTTTAGTTGAATATGGTTCACATTGCAATAAACTGAAACTGAATCATACATATAGTGCTTTAACTGACATCATTGACTCCCGTCATTTGGTTTGGGAGGATGCAAGACGACCTTGATTGAGGTGGATGCTTCCAGAGGAGACACAACTTTGCCGAACAATTTTGAGCTCAAATGCTTTTGAATGCCATCATAATGAGTTGCAAAATAAAATGATTTTGTTTGGTTATTCATAAGACGTGTGTGATCTTAATTCTGTTTGGATCAAAAAAAAATATTAGAATTAAGATGATGATAGCTGATGCGCCAGGGCTTCTTTGGTTATGAATCTCCCTTGGATATAATTATGAGATTAATTATGACAATGTTTATCATGATTGGAAAACCAAAACGAATCTCAAAGCATCATAATCGAATCATTAAGACAAATGATAAAGTGGTCTATTTTTGCAATAGACAATCTTGCTCACCAATCAGAAAACACGATAACAAAGTTACAAACTAGACTACTTTTATATGGAGACCTTCTCTTGGGCGTTGGAACACAGGAATCGCAGCTTTTGATTCGATAGGATTTGGAGGGCAAACTGGAGGCGTATAAAGCCTTTTAACCTATAAAATTATTATTTGATTAGGATAAATCGAATCACCGGCCTTAGCTCAGCGGTAGAGCGAGGGGTGTAGAAGGGAACTACTACTAAAAAACCCATGTGTGCGAGTACTAATAAAATCCCCAAGGTCGCAGGTTCAATTCCTGCAGGCCGGAAGAATTACTTTTTTCATGGATTATTAGATTAGGTCGCTGTGTGTCTAATCCAAATCCAATCCAGCAAAGGCAAACCTCCCCTGTCGTAAAAATAAGGACTTGCTGCAGCAATACAAATAGATTGAATAGAAAAGCTCACCATTCTTTACTGCTGCGATTTAATTATCATCAAATTATAGTTCCAGCGAACTGCTCGTAGTCTGATGAACTTGAATTGTGAGGGAACGCATAGATCTGAAGGAAGTCTTTGTTTGTTTGTTTGTTTTTTTTTCCCCCCTTTTTCGCAGTTCTTTTGCCTTCTCTCCTCTAAAATCTAAATTGGAAACAAGAAGGATGGTTCAATCCGAAATTCTGGAATAAATATTACTTACCGAAATGGTTATGACCGAGTTAAGAACATTTTTGACAAGGTGAAAAAAGAAAAGCTCCATGGCAAAGACATCAGAATGAGCCCAAATCTGCACTGTTTTTTTTTTTTTTTATACCCCCATTGGCGAATATGTTGAGTATAAGATCCAGCATCTGAGATGACTTCCGAGTAACATAGCGTTTACTATGAGATCAAGGTTTGTAGTCCTTTTGGCCTACCCGAGTTGGCGATGGAAATAATTTGGGTGCTGTTTTGGGTGTGAATACAAGTCAGTGCTGTACCCTTTTTGGGTCTCTTCTTTACCCCCAGATCAAAATTTTGGTTTGTTTGAAGATTAGGTTTGATTGCAGGTTTGAAGATTAGCTCATCAGTGCTTTCTGCTTATAGACTGAAAATGTTGCAGGGTATTGGCGACAATGTGTCAAGATTCTGATTTGTGGAGTACCAATGCCACTCCGAAAGGTTTTTGGTGATTTTTTCAGCGTAGAATCACAGAATGGTCTAATCGGTAGCTTCATCTTCATTATAATCAGAAGGCCGAAAATATTTTACAAACAATTGTTATCAATACACAGCCCAAACGAGACCTGTTTGTCGATTCAACCAACCAAAGGATCATATGCACAATTGGACAAAAAAGGGAAATGTCAATAGGCAAATAGGAGCTACCCTGTTTCGATTCGGGGGTTCAAATGGAAACACTCACAGCTAGTTTGATCTTGTTCATCCTCTTGCTTATCGTATCCATCCTCAGTTCGGTTATCATACTCGCCTGAGGGATCTCGATGTCTGAGGTAGGTTCTCATGGCGGCATCACCACGTCTGAGGTTGGTTCTCACTCCTCCAGGAGATTAAAATTCGAACTAGACTCAAGCTGGTCTGAAGCTAGTACTCACCAACCATCGAATGATAATAAAGGTTTAGCAAGGAACTCAAGGAAGCTCTATGTTACCTGGACTCGGATACGGGTATCGTATCGGGTGCGGGGATCTGAGTATCCGGCTCGTCAATATTTTAGAAATCTTGAACATTTTAGACTAAAATACCACACTCGACATTCATACCCACACCAGTGTTGACACGACACGACATGGGTATTCTCCCCAAATAGAAGAGTCAGGGTAACATAGAGGAAGCTTATGGATTTGATTCCATCATATTGTTGCTCCACTGGTGCAACCAAAAAGCTTATAAACTCATTACAATTCACTAAGCCAAGAGCAAATCGAGGAAGCGGAAAACTCTTCCACAATAAAAGAAAAACACTTTCCACTTTCTCTCCCATTTCAGGATTCCACTGGACAAATCACAACTTAAGATTTGTTAATCAGTTGGTTGCAGGGTTTTCTTAATTGAAAGGAAGGGTGGGGGATTGAGGAAGTGGAACTGTAGAGGGCTAGATAGGGGTGTGTTTGTATAGCATTTTCTGCCACTAATTAATCTCAGAATGACCACAAGAGCATGGAATCTGCTTGTATTCATAAATATGCCGAGATAAAAAACAAAACAAAATTTGAGAAGTGCAAAGACTAACTTCCTAATTAAAACCAAATGTACATGAAGACACGCCATACACGTGAAGACATCCTCAACATATTGCATTCTCTGGTCTGTTTGTTGCCAGTCATATTATTGACTCGTCAAAAAACAGTAGAGATTGTGGTATAACTTATAACTAAAAATTGTATCATCCATGACCGACGTCATTTTCCCAACAACAATTGTGGTTGAATCCACTTTATTAGGAGCACAATCTTGTTTCACAAATCCAAAAAGAAAGAAGACATTTTTTATTATTATTATTTTTAGGGATGTGTCGGAGATTTGTTTGAGGATTTAGCCACTAATCTAAAACCCCAAATGAAGAACTCATTCAACAATCTCTTGATTTCCGGAAGTGCATTGAAAACATATGTCAAAACTTACGTTTCAAAAGATCATTGTGAGAACAATGTAGAAGTCAGGACATTTAGTTTAAAGTTTGCTTAATTACTTGTTTCAATCAAGAAAGTAGCGAATGGCTACAACTTTGAAATGTTCTTTCCTCTAAAAGTTCCAAAAAAGTGCACAACCATGCATATTACCCTTTACCATAAATCAACAGATTTCGTTGTTTTCATGATTGAAAATCTAAAACGAGCCACAAAGAAGAAAGCCATAGTGAAACAGAGCAGAAGACTCGAGGAGATGGAGGCTGAGAGGAAATTTTGTGAGAAGTTAGAACCGTAGAAGACAGAGTTAAAAAGGGGTGCATCTGCTTCAATTGAGGGGGGATCAAAGAAAAGTGAAAAACAAACTTTACATACCCTCTTCATTATCAAAACATTTTAGTCATGTTTTTTTTTTTTTTTTCCTTCTTTCCATTTCTTCCCAGATAATACTGAATTGTACATTTTGTCGTTTGGCAAATGGATCGTTATAACATATTTTTCTTACTTTAAAGCATTTGTTTTTATCTTCTGAAATGTCAAGGCTCTGCATGGTTTAGTGATGGCGGCCGAGTGTTAAAACTATTGTATATTGGAAAAGCAAAAAAGAGTTAGTTTGGGTTTTGTAGCTGAGATTAAAAGCCCCTGCGACCCTCTTTATATGTGGAATTTGTGTCCCTTAGACCCTTACAACGTATTTTTCCAACTTTTACCTTAATTTAGTCTCGCACAGTTTAACCAAAAATAAAATAAAATAAAATAAAGGTAGTATCGCACAGTAATAATATTCTCATCATTACACGTTTTTAGTGTGTGTTGAGAAGATAGGAGTATTGATCAAAACTTCCTGAACCCAGATTCAACCGGCGGCCGACATTCCCGAAACTCGTACAATTGTAGTCTGGTCGATCTTCCATCTTACCTGATTTTGTCAACTGGAGGGTGAGAATTTACAACGGGAAAACATTCGTTTCTAAAAAGATTTCTGAGGGTATTGTCGGCCAAAAATTTGGAGAGTTTGCAAATACAAGGAAACGTCGACCTCATTTTTCCAAGAAGTAAGTTCTTTTTTTCTAGTAAAGTGGAAATCCAAAAAAAAAAGAAAAAAGAAAAGAAAATTTATATGGCTTCTGACGACGAAGGATCGGTCAGGAGCGAAGAAGATGACGATTTTAATGAAGACTTTGAAGCTTTGAGAAGAGCTTGCCTTCTTACTGGAACCACCCCTAGTGACCTCCAAATACAGTCTGTCTCCACCTCTGCAGCCGCCGCCAATGCCTGGGATGCGACTTCCAACACCCGCTTCAACTCGGATGACGACGATGATCATGATGGTTATGAGGACCTCCTGTTGGTTCGTGATATCCAGAGAAGATTCGCCATTGTGACTGATAACAGGGAGCCGTTAACGCTTGAGCCTCTCAGCTCGATGCTTCCGGGGTCAGTGGATAAAGAAGATTGACTTCGAGGATGATATGGAAATACTTCGAGCTATTCAGCGTTGATTTTTCTCTTACAATGAAGATGATCAGAAAGCTAGCTTGGAAACTGTTTTACATTCCACAGAGCATGATGGGACTAATACTCTACATCTTGAAAGTTGCGAGGATATGTTTGTTGATAGTTCTAATGGCGGTGTAGATCATAGTTACAATATCGTAAACTATGGATCTTGTAATAACGTTGCTGCTGGGGCTGAGGATGGTTTGTTGCAAGATTCTAGTTTTGGTGATGCAACAAAGTTGCCCGTTAAAGGTTCATCATTCCCGCAAGCAGCCCAAGCTTCATAGATGCAATCAAGAAGAATAGGTCTTGTCAGAAATTAATCAGGAGTAAATTATTGCACATTGAATCCAGGGTTCAAGAGTTAAAAAAACTCAAGGAAAGAGTTAAAATCTTGAAAGATTTTCAGGTTGCATGTAGGAGGAGAACTAGTTTAGCATTGTCTCAGAAAAAGGATGCCCGCGCTCTAATATCTTTGTCAAGGATTGATCCTAGTTCAAAGCTTAATTCCAAGAAGCCGTCCCCAATGTTGTATGGCCCTGCTGAATCAGGTCTCTAAGTTCAAAGAGACAGTGGAAAGATCCCCTGCCTTTATAGGTCGAGCCAGGTGGTCAAAGGAAGAAAGTGAGAAGCTCACACATGGTTCGAGACAACAATTTCAAGAGATGCTGCTTCAGAGATCACTTGATTTACTCAGTGAAGGCGAAGGAGGGGGCAAAGGTTCTGGTGTATTTGATGGCATTCTTGTATCTATTGGTGAAGTTGATTTTACCCCAGAGAAAATGAGACTGTTCTTTCCAAAGGTCAATTGGGAGTACTTAGCCTCCATGTACGTTCCTAGTCGATCCGGGCCTGAATGTCAAACAAGGTGGTTAAATCATGAAGATCCCTTGATTAATCAAAGTACTTGGACTCCGACAGAGGACAAAGCTCTTCTTCATGTGGTTCAACAGAAGGGGCTTCGGAACTGGATTGACATTGCTACCTCTGTGGGAACAAACAGGCTCGCTATCAGAGAAGTCTTAATGCTTCAATAATTAAAAGGGAATGGACTGAGGAAGAGGACAATCAACTTCGAGCTGCTGTGGAAGCTTTTGGGGAAGGTAATTGGCAGTTTGTTGCTTCAGCTATTGAAGGACGGACTGGTACTCAATGCTCAAATCGAAGGATGAAGACACTGCATCCTACTAGGCAAAGGGTCGGTAGATGGACTAAAGATGAAGACAAGCATTTGAAAGTTGCTGTGATGCTTTTTGGCCCTAAAAATTGGAGGAAAATAGGTGAATTTGTGCCTGGCCGAACACAAGTTCAGTGTAGAGAAAGGTGGGTTAATTCCTTAGATCCTTCATTGAATCTCAATACTGGACCGAAGAAGAGGATTTGAAGTTACAAGAAGCCATAGAACAACATGGTTTTTGTTGGTCAAAGGTTGCAACTTGTGTTCCTCCTCGGACCGATAATCAGTGCCGGAGAAGATGGAAGGTGCTTCGCCCTGACCAAGTTTATCGGCTTCGAGCTAATAGAGACTGAAAAGGCTGCCCTGATATCCGATTTTGTGGATCGGGAATCTGAACGACCTGCCTTGTGACCTAATGATTTTGTTGTGGCCTCTCAGGAAATAGTTTGTGTACCGAAATCTGAATGTGTCAATCCTTCTGGTAAAATAAACAAGGGTTCAAGGAGGAGGAGAGAAGATGCTCTGTCAAGTTCATGTTCAGGGGACACCTTTGATTATAACACAACCCTTGCTTCGTATTGCAGGAGTTTTGACGAGTCCAAATCCAACCCTGGTTTTGAACCGGCCCAAGAACCGTGCGATAGGCCCGACCAACTCCAATAGGGCGGCAATGTGACTAAACCCTAGTAGTATTCAGTTCTATGATCATACCTTCCTGCCTATAAATAGGGATGTAAGTTCCACAATTAAGGTACGCTATCTTGGCTATCAATCAATATACGCACATAACCCTACTTTCTGACTTAAGCTTCGGAGTGTCTACCCTCGGGAGACGCCCGAGGTTCTGTTTTGCAGGAAATCCTAACCGAAGTTCCACCCTAAAGCTGCGGTACAATTCCAGGTATCATCAAGTGGCATGCCCAATGGGATCCGAAAACTAGGGTTTGTGTCACCAAGCTTTCTCAAGCTTTTCAAAACCTTTCAGTCCGCACCCAACGCTTCTAGAACAGGGTTGGTGGAAGAAAAGATGGTGGTAGTTGACAGTCCTCAATCCAGTGCTGTATCAACTGGAAGGCAGACGAGCCCCGAGGACGGTGAAACCCTAGCACACTTCCAATGGAGGCAAAAACGGAAAAGAAACGACCGACGAACGAAGAAAGAGACTACCCCTGTAAAGCCAACTGATTAGAAAGGTCACCGCAAAGCCCCCGACCCGTATAAAAAACAACGGCTGGCCAAGATCTAAGCGGAACTGAAGAAGTTGAAGGACGATAATTCCCTCAACCAAAGAAAAAAGAAATATATCCTTGAAGAATACAAGCGCTGTTGTCTGTTAGGCCTGCCCGACCCTACGGACCAAGAGATGGAGGAGTTGGTCGAAGAGAAAGAGGCGAGAAGGACCTTGGATCTCCTCGAGATCAGAAGAGGTGAACGCCCAGTCCCAAACGAAGGAGAAGAAAGGGCTCGTAAAGAAATCCCCTATCGTGAAGCTTCTCGCGCCGAACTTTTCGACGCCCTTGGTGATACTTTCTGGGAAGCGCTCGAGAAGACAAACCCAGTGGTTTATCAGGCGATTCAGCAATTTGCACAGGAACACCTGCAAAAGAAACAATCGCGCAGGCAGGATCGACAAAGATCACCCAGCTTCGAGGAACTGTCTAAAAGGGATTGGGAACCTTCAAGAGGCAATGTCCAATCTCGACTCGGACCAAAAGCTCCTCCAGAAAAGTCCCGTCATGACTATCATCGAGGAGGAGATCCTCCACCTTGACACCAAGAAAATCGAGGCAATCAGGATCTTGCAATTCGAGACTTGATACGGAGGACGATAGAGATGATCGTGGACAGAAGCCCTTTCATCCCCAGGATTCGAGACTGCCCGAAACCTCAAGACTTTGACTTCCCCAAAGACTTCACCTGTTATACAGGACATTCTGATCCACAACATTTTTTAAACAAGTAGGTCCAAGTCATGAGAATCCGCAATGCATCCCTGGACTTCATGGCGAAAGCTTTACCATCATTCCTCGACGGGCAAGCACAACGTTGGTTTGGACAGCTGCCAGAAGGAAGCATCGACAGCTTTGAGGATCTCACGGTAAAGCTAGCTACCCGGTTTTTCCTCAGCAAGTAAGTTACAAAGATGTCCATTGATCTATCTTCAATCAGGCGAGGACATAATGAGACCCTCTCAGACTTCCATTGCCGCTTTACCCGTGAATCTCTCTAGATTGACAACCTTGATGATAGAGACGTGCGGAATGGGTTCATCCAAGGTCTTAACCCTTGGGGAAAATCCGCCCCCCTGTGAGTGAAATTAACCACTAAACCTCCCCGAAACACACCGGAGATGTGGGCCACAGTGGAAAGTTATATCCAACGGGAACAAACACTGAAAAATTCTCAAGAATCTTTCTCACTTGCACGGGAGCAAGGAGGAAAGGACAGATATAAATCCCTGACTGATAGTAAAACATCCCTGCCCAGGCTCGACAAACTACTCACCCCGTTGATAAAGCCTCGCAGAGAAATACTCCAAATCCACAAGGACGAGTTCTTGGTTCCGAAGCCACTGGCTCATAATCTGAATAGGTCCACAGATCGGTATTGCGAATACCACAAAGACCATAGGCATGACAGAAGATTGTCGGGAACTCAAGTGGAAAATTAAAGTAGGAGCGAGGTCTGGGAAATTCCAACAGTATGTGCAGAATACACAAGGCACCGCTCGAGGAGATACACGCGGTTCTCGAGAAAAATCCGCTTTCTCGCCCAATTTTCGTAAGCGAAACAACAATCGTGGTTCCCGCCGGGACAATCGAGGGAATAATTGGCAGCCGAGGGACAACTCACAGTAACTTGCTCAGCAAACTCTCGATAACAGACCACAGCCAATCCAGCAGGTTCCTTCCCTAGATCCTGCTAAGCAGATTACCCACAATGTCGAAGCAATTTTTGGAGCACCCCTCGAGATTCTTTCGACCACGGCAATGAAAGCCTCAGTTCGACAAGTAACAAAAACTCCACCACAAGAGCCAAGTCACAAGCGGTTTAGAGGAACCGAGGCAATTGTCGTCACTGATAGTGACGTCGCTCCTGGGATTTGTCTCCATAGCGACGCCATGGTTATCGAAGCCATCATAGGAAACGTGGGGGTAAGCCGTGTGTATGTCGACAATGGCAGCGCGGTCGACATCATCTACAATGACTGTTTCAAGAGAATGAACATACAAAATCCAAATTGACGCCCGACTACCTTACCATTGATGGGCTTCTCTGGGCACACGATAATCTCTAGTGGAATCATCAGGCTTCCAATCACGGTAGGGACGTATCCTCCGATGGTAAATCTAACAATAGATTTCGCCATAATCGATGCTCCCTCGCCATTTAATGTGATTCTAGGACGGCCATGGATGTGCCAAGCCCGCGCTGTCTGGTCACCCTACCACTTGGTTATGAAATTTCCAACGGAATATGGGATAAGAATAGTCCAAGGGTGCCAACGCAGCTCTCGAGAATGTCTTCTCACGGCAGTAAAAATTGGAAAGAAAATAGTAAAGCCGGAGCTAGCTGTCACGACAGCAGGATGTTATTCGATCCAGCAAGGAGTATCATCGGCTGAGTAAAAAGAGGGAAAACAAGAAACCCAAGACATGGATCTGGATCAACCTCAGAACCCTCCACTCAGCAGCAAGACGGAAGAGTTAATCCAGGATGAAAGAGAGCCAGAAAAACCCATCAAGCTTGGTATATCCATCGATGGAACGCTGCGGGCCGAGGTAATTGCCTTGTTATGCGACTTCCATGACATCTTTGTATGGTCGCCATCTGATATGATTGGAGTTCCTCGACATATCATCAAACACAAGTTAAATGTAGATCCCAACGTCAAGCCGGTTAAACAAAAGAAAAGGGTTTTTGCTCGAGATCGCAACGATGTAATTAATGAGGAAACCCTCAAACTGGTTCGAGCTAATATCCTCAAAGAAGTGTTATGGCCCACGTGGCTGGCCAACCCGGTTCTTGTTCGCAAACCTGATAATTCCTGGCGCATGTGTCAAGACTACACAGACCTAAATAAATATTGCCCCAAGGAATGCTACCCTTTGCCCATAATTGATCAAATGGTGAAAGGTATTACCGGTTACAGGACCCTTAGCTTTCTCGATGCGTATAAGGGATACCATCAGATTCATATGGCCTGGGAAGACACAGAGAAAATACATCACGGAGATTGGAGTGTACTGTTATGACAAAATGCCGTTTGGGTTGAAAAACACTGGGGCCACCTACCAGCGTTTGGTTAATAGAGCTTTCCACAATCAGATTGGAAGGAACATCGAGATTTACATGGATGACATGGTTATCAAGAGCAACTTGGATAGCGGGGTGGTTGAAGACATGAAAGAGATCTTCACAATTCTTCGAGGAATTAACATGAAACTCAACCCGAAGAAGTGCGCATTCTGTGTGGGTTCTGGGAAGTTCCTCGGATTTCAAGTGTCAAAAGACGGAATAAGCGTAGATCCTTCAAAAGTCGAAGCAATTCTTTCAATGGAGGCCCCGAAGACCGTCAAGGAGGTACAGAGACTCACAGGATCTCTGGCCGGGCTTAGCAGGTTTCTGTCTCGAGCAGCAGAAAGAAGCCTTCCCTTCTTCAAGACTCTAAGAAAAGGGAGAGGTTTCCAATGGACTGAAAAATGTCAAAAAGCCTTCCAAGAGTTAAAGGAACACCTTAAGCAACTCCCTATGCTGGCGAAGCCACAGCCAGGAGAAGTTCTATATATCTATTTAGCCGCTCGAGAAACGGCCATATCCGCGGTGCTTATTCAGAAAAAAGACGGTAAAGAGCTCCCTGTCTACTTCTTTAGCAAAGTCCTGCAAGGGGCGGAATCTCGGTACGCCCCTATGGAAAAACTGATCCTAAGCCTTGTGCTCACTGCTCGACGATTGCGCCCCTACTTCCAAGCTCACCCTATACAGGTCTTGACCGAGCAACCTATCCAGCAAGTCCTCCCCAAGCCGGAAGCTTCAGGTAGAATGATGAAGTGGGCAGTCGAGCTGGAGGAACACCATATCGAGTACAAGCCCCGCACAGCTATAAAGGGGCAGGCATTCGCAGATTTCTTGGTTGAAATGCCCAGAACTCCAGTTACTACGCAAGAGTCAACACCAAAGAAACAACTACAGGAACATCCCTCCATAGATCCTCGAGCCTGGACTCTTTATGTCGACGGTTTTTTTGTGAAGACGGGGGAGGAGCGGGTATCATCCTAGCAAAACCAGCTGCACCTCGAGAAATCAAGGAAGTCAAGGAATATGATGTTGAATACTCCTATGCCTTACAGTTTGGTTTCCCAGTTACCAATAACATCGCTGAATATGAGTTAATGATCACGGGATTAAATATGGCTCTCAAATTAGGGGTTCGAAATCTGCAAGTTTTCTGCGACTCTAAAGTGATTATCAAGCAAATCAAAGGCGAGTACACAATCCGCGAAGAACACTTTCGACCCTATCTCGAGAAGGTCTTGGAGATCAAAGACAAGTTTGAGGAATGCTCTATTTCTCACATCCTCAGAACCAGCAATAAAAGAGCCGACGCGCTGAGTAAGCTCGCTTCGTCCAATTTTGCTAATCTCAGTCACAAGGTTTGGGTTGAGATACTCCCGAACCCAGCATTCAGCCCAAAGTTTCCCTGGCTATTACCGATGATAAGGATACATGGATGACGCCATTCATCCAATTCCTCGAAAATGGGACGCTCCCCGATAACAAGCACGAACCTCGAGCGTTGAAGCTAAAAGCAGTTAAGTACACCTTGAAAGATGGAGTCCTCTACAAGCACGGGTACTTGTTACTGATGTTATGGTGCGTCAGACCAAATCAGGCAGCGTATATCCTTGAGGAAGTCCACAAGGGATCGTGTGGAGCCCACATGGGAGCAAGAAGCTTGGCAAAAAAGGTCCTTCGAGCAGGATACTTCTGGCCCACAGTTTTTAAAGATGCTTACCACTTTGTCCAAAAGTGCAACAGATGTCAAAGGTTTTCACCGGTAACCCGACAACCACAACACGAGATGGTGACCATACAAAGTCCTTGGCCATTCTACCAATGGAGTACCGACATCATCGGGCCCTTTCCAAAAGGGGCGGGAGGGCTGCGATGGGTTAACGTAGCCGTGGATTACTTCACCAAATGGGTAGAAGCAAAACCGTTGGCCTCGATACCAAGAAGAAAAGTGTTGAATTTTTTCTGGCAAAACGTAGTCTGCCGGTTTGGAGTGCCCAAGGTAATTGTATCAGAGAATGGGACCCAGTTCGAGAGCGATTCTTTCAAGTCATGGTGTGCAGAAATGCAGATCGAGTGCCGATTCTCTGTTGTCGCCCATCCGCAGGCGAATGGACAAGCTGAGTCAATCAAAAGAACCATCCTACATGGAATTAAGACAAGGTTGCATAATGCCAAAGAGGCATGGGTCGAAGAGCTCTCTCACGTTTTGTGGGCATACCGTACCACGACTCACTCCTCGACAAACGAAACACCATACAACTTAGTCTATGAAATGGACGCCGTTCTCCCAGTCGAAATTGGCCTGGCGAGTCCTCGAATGATTAACTTTGTCGAAGACACCAATAATGAAGATATCCTGACTAACCTTGACCTGCTTGAGGAACGGCGAGATACCGTGAAAGTCCGGGAAGCTAAGTACAAAGAAATCATTAGAAAGAACTATAATAAACGAGTCAGGAGCACCGACTTCGTGATCGGGGACTTGGTACTTAGGAAAAATGCAGCCAGTCGAGCAGAAACTCCTGGAAAATTAGCGGCCAACTGGGAAGGGCCATATCAAGTCATTCAGGTCTCTCCATCGGGCAGTTACCGGTTACAGACGACAGATGACATGGGAACCATTCTCCCTCCTTGGTGGAACATTCAGAATCTATGCAGGTTCTATGTTTAGATTCCCTACATGTTATTTGCTATTTTGTTTACTGAAGTGGTTTGAGGCTTTCATTTACTTATATGTAATGCTAACCCGGGTCCTCGGGTAATTATTAATAAAATTCATCACATATTTCTTCTATACGTTTCATGTGTCGACACTATCTTATGACTAGTCATGGAGATGGACACCCTCTATAGGGCTATTCTCGAATTGAGGCGTGTATTCAACATCCGGACACTTAAGCCAAGGACTTCTCCTCGCACCTACCGTAGATCGCGGTGTTGTTAAGTCGAGGGATCCGTATCCGATTCCTTGATAGGGCCATGTACCTTACATTTGGCCAAATAAGCGCTATACAAACATACTCGAGTACAAACAAATAACTGACGCTGATACAGCTCGGTTTAAATATAATACCCTCACACTCAGTGCGGGGTTAGGAAAATGTATCAATACACACTTGTTATATACCTAAATCTTAAGATCTGTCCCCTTAGGGTTAAACCGGAAGGCTTGATAACGCCGGAACATCCCATCACCCTAAGCTTATGGAGAAACTGACTAAGCTTATCTTTTAAGTCTATAATCTCCCAATCTTGGTCGTTGATTCTAAGGAGATACTCTTCAGCGGCTGCCCTTTCCTTTGCCTCATCATCCGGATCGAGGTCCTCGAGAATGGGTAAGGAAATCTCGTTGTCCACCAATATGTTCTGCAGGACAGCAGCTTGCCTCGAGTAGAACTCCGCCTCTTTGGTCCTCTTCTTTAGGAGGTCGATTGCAGCGATAAAGCGTTCCGTGCGAACCTTTATCTGAGACTCGACCAGAGCAAGTGTGTCAAACTTTTCAAGAAACCATGGAGACACGACAATATTCTCGCGCTTCCTCAGTCGAGCATTTTCCTTCTTCAGCTTCTCCATCTCCTCGTTGATGTTGGCTTCCAGCGACAAGGAATCATAACAAGTCATATTGGTGGAGTCGACGCTTCCACTCTTCCTCCTGCTGTTTGAAGCGTTGTACCAAGTGGGAATGTGCCTGTAGGTTGAGTGCATTAACAGCATCGGTAAGCTCTTTCTCGAGGGCTCTCACTTTTTCGATATTGTGAACGTCCCCAAATTTCCTCAAAATTGAAGAAATCATCGCATACATGGGAAACCTCGCAACCTCGTCTTCCTCAAGAATCAATAGACGTACTAGATGAACGAAGTGTGAATCCTGGTATGATGGACAGAAGTATATCAAATGTTAGAGGAAAGAGGTACCGATCTAATTAATAATTGGCAAAAGGGTTCGAGAATCGCTACAACAGGCTAAGGTCTACAACCTTAGCAGCAAAAACCCTATTACAAGAAGAAGGTTCATACATCATTCTGACTGGGGCGGCTGGCTTGGCTGGCTTTCATTTGTCTCCTCGACGGGTGACAGAGCCGACGTCCCTTCCTTCTCCGGCTCCTGGTCATTCTGCCCATCTCCCTCGACTTGCTCTGAGGAATCCTCTTCCCATTCCACATCGACACCGATAAAGTCTGGGGCCAGCTCCGGCACGCACACCTCTTCTCCAGCATCATCAAGGATCATTGTAAGGGCATCTCCCTCAAAGAAGGCGATCTCTGTCGATGACCCCATCTGAGCAACGGCACTGCATAATGGCCCGAACAGGGGGAGTTGACCATCAGAGAGTTGTTGCAATCCATTCTTGATGGCCTCATGGAGAGTTTTCTAAGGATGCGGCCTTATGAATTGCTGGAGCCATCCAGCATTAATAGTCCTTCCGCTCTCCATCCTCTCGAGAGCGACTACTGCTACGCCATGTCCCCCCAATGCCTTGGCATCGTTGTTGATGCCCACTAGGATGCTCGCCAACCCACCAGTGGGTACCATTCTTGCCCAAAAGGTGATCATCCATGCTTGCAAATTTGATCTGGGAATATGAGTCTCCTTATATTCTGTTAGCTTGGCCTCGATCTCCTTATACATGGCCTGAACCTTGGCCAGCTCCTGCTCCCTAGCAAGCCTCAGAGCCTGCTACTCCTTCCTCGACTCCTCGCTCGATAGTCTCTCTTGCTCGAGGAGCCCCTTCTCGAGTTGCAAGCTGGCAATCTCTTGCTTCAACGTCTTCTCTTGCATAAGGATGCTGGCCATCGCGGTAGTCAACTGCAACAAATACATGATGAATGTCAGCGGAAGTATTACAGGGTTTCAAGAAAAACATAACTTGCAGATGGATAAATCTTACCATTTTCAGCGACTCCTCTTCTGTCAAGGTCGGTGCAACTTCTTCGATAATGGGACACTCGATCCTAGTGTCCCCAAAATGATATATGGCGGTGGCAGTAGTGTAAGTCGATGACCCATCGGTGTCCTCGATAGCATTCTTCTTCTCTAGCGAGGCCTCGAGTGGCCTGAACCACTCTGGATGCCGCTCTGTTACCGGGATGGTCTCGGGAATTGGATCCTCAGGCATTGGGACCTCTGTTTCCTTGGCAGTAGAGGGGACAACTTTTGATAGATCAGCCGCGTCGTCAATTCTCCCCTCCCTCTCGACCGGGGCTTCCTCCTCGATAGGCTTCTCTGTCTCCTCGACAGTGGGCGGTTTCTTCTTCTTGGCCTTTGCACCCGCGTCGGATGCCTTCACAAGCCTTCTTAACTTCCTTTTCTTGGTAACCTTGTTGGACGACCGCTCATCATCTGAATTTTTAATTTCAAAAATCTGGGCGTCACCAAACAATCCAACGGTATCTTTGCTCGATGACATGACCTAAAACAAAGAAAATGCACATAACAAGTTAGTACCTTTCTTTTCCTCGACGTGAACAGGGGGAATGTATTGTTGGACTTTGGTGTAGCTGAGGATGGTCTCGAACGATTCCAGAGTGTTAATATCAGCTCTGTAATTCTCGATTTTCCGTCTGTCAGCACTTGTCCAAGTATCCACTACGACACCTAGTTCGTGGGTTTCACGATAATCCCACGCCATACAGAACTCTTCTGGTGCCTCCACAAATAAGTAGTTTGGCTTCCATATCGGGGGAACCGTCGAAGAGTTCTACTATGTGGTTTGCTTTCGACGATATATTGGTCTTTACATTATACCATTCTTTATACTTAGTTGAGGGAACGCAGACTTTAAAGAAATACCTCCACACTATTAGTCGAGGCGTGATGTTCTGCAATTCACAGAGTCTTGCAAAACCAAGGACCGCTGTGACTAAATTGGGGGTGAATCGAGCAAGTAAAATTTTGTAATGCTGAACTATTCTACCAAACAGAGGGAAAAGGGGGAATCTTAACCCTAGAAACATGAATCTAGCAAACACAGTAATTTTCTCCTCTGGCAGAGTATCAGCTCGTTCATAATCCAGTGGTGCTCGATAATCTAGATCTACGGGGAAGTTATACTGCTTGGCGACTTCTTTAGCCTATGTCTCGGAGTTTATGGTTGATGAAAACCCAGATACGGTCTGAGCGGCCATATCTACCCCAATATACATGCAATCTAACCAGATTCAGACAAAGCAAAAAGCACACAGGGGCATCAAACATACAAGGGGATAAGGAAACTTACTTCTGTTGGAATCTGATGTATGGAGCTGAGATGATGCTTTCCTGGCGGCAGATGCTGTAAGCGTTTCCGACGAGGATGGGAAATCTTTGTCCTTGACTGCAAAATTTGATGCGCCAGGGCAGAAGACTTGTGTGTGGTTTTCGGGTGTGACTTTGAAAAAAAAAAAAAAAAAAGAGATGACCTCCCCAATATAAAAAGAAAACCTTTTTCCTCTCTCTCTTTCCCATGACCTGACGTTTCGGGGGAAGTTTCAGGGGTAATTATGATTGCCCTGCCGCCGTTTGGGAAACGTGCGCACTGATGGGGCACGTCTGCCAGGATTTGGGCGGGATTCTGAAGCGAGTTTTTTTCCCGGGTCGGGTTTGACCCGCGAGTTAAGTCAACCAGCTTGCCCAAGGCGCTTTGGGTTTGGGCTATGCAACTACAAGCACTTTGGGTTTGGGCTATGCAACTACTTTGGGCCGGACCAGGTCAGATTTACATTTTGTGAAGTCTTGTTTATTTCATATAGCTAATACTTGACAGGGGCACTTGCCGAGTCCATATCCAACCCCGGTGTTGAACCGGCCCAAGAACCGTGTGATGGGCCCGACCGACTCCAATAGAGCGGCAATGTGACTAAACCCTAGTAAGATTCGGTTCTATGATCATACCTTCCTGCCTATAGATAGGGATGTAAGTTCCACAATTAAGGTATGCTATCTTGGCTATTAATCAATATACGCACATAACCCTACTTTCTGACTTAAGTTTCGGAGTGTCTACCCTCGGGAGACGTCCGAAGTTCTGTTTTGCAGGAAATCCGAACCGGAGTTCTACCCTAAAGCTGCGGTACAATTCCAGGTATCGTCAAGTTTGAAGAAAAAGAAAGTTTGAATTGGTGGAAAAGTAGAATAATGCATAGCTGTAGAGATTTTTCTTTCATATGTTCGGCTTTGTCTCGCTTTATTATTGGCTTTACACATGGTGATTTCTTCCGATCTCTTTCCCTTTGTCACTGTAGTTACTTGCAATCATATGAAACTCGGAATGGAAGAATGGGGCATTTGAAGATATTTTAGTTTTTTTTTTTTTTCCTTCTGGGCCGAAAAATCAGTTTCTAATATGTGCTAAAATGATTCTTAAATGTTTTGCACAGTAACATTCACAATATTTAGAAGAATTATATATGATTTTAATCCTCCTTATGAGTTAGATTCACAAACTCCAGGTCTCGACTTTGGTTCACAAAAAATCCCAAAATTCAAATTAAAATTCTTCGCAATCATTATTAAAACCAAAAAGAAAATCCTGAAGTAATAACAAAATAAAATCATTGAAACAAATATAAAAGTACTTTTATTTGATAGCATTGTGCTAGACTCAATCATCTTCGTCCTCACGAAAGTGGGAGGTCAATTAACACTGGAGAAATTAAAATCAAAATATTCAACTCCTAAGTTACACATATCCTTTCCTAATTTAATTTAGAAATTTGTAAAAATGCACTACCTAATACAAGATCCTTCTCATTTTTGGCATGTCCGGCCAGGAGGGAATATCTTGAAGAAAGGTAAGCAACATATATCCAATGAAAGAGACCAGAACTCCCTCATTTGAAGGGTATGTTACACTGAGGTTGATTCTCTCATTTTGGTTCTTCCACCTTAGCAAGGAACTCAAGGAAGCTCTCAACCATGTGAGAGTGGCCAGTTCAGAAACCTGTTGTTTGACACTTGAAACCCTAATTCTGATACAATTCACTAAACCAAGAGCAAACCGAGAGAGTCTACGGCTCATTTTCTCTCCCATCCCAAAGACCTCAAACCTGTGTCTGGAGGGGAAGGGGGAATGCAATTGGGGAAGAAGGAGAGTAGAATGCAATATGCTAAAGGATGGAGGCAGAGTGGGAAATGGTGGGAAGGAGATTTTTAAAAATTCGGAGGGGCAAAATGATCGTAATAGACGGCAGGAAGTAAAAATGTGAATGGTATAAAGCATTAGTCATGTTATATCGTCTACCCTTAATTAAATCTCCTGACCTTAACCCATGCTTGGTTTTGATGCCCGAGTCTAACAACAACAATAAAAACAGCGCGCATATTTTTCACAAATAGGCGATAATTTGCTTTTTGTGGGGCTATTTTGCTACAAATAGTGCATCAAAACCGACGTCATTGGATCACGGCAATTGCTAATTCTTATGTGCAACACAGTATTTTAGTTGTAGCTCATCCAAAGATTGTTGTAATTAGAACAGTCATGCAAGACCACTTTTTATTTGTGGTAAACTAACTGTACTCTTTCATTTTTTTCCTGCCCTCTTTACTCTTTAATACTCACGTTGTCTCAAAATTATTATCCAGTTGGAATTTTCACTTTTGATTTAATTTATACTAAACATGAAAATCTAAATTGAATAATAATTTCGAGACGGAAAGAGTACATAGCAACATATTTTAGTCTTTTTTCACTTTTTGTTCTTCCTCTGGCCCTAAAAGTCACTTTCTAATATTTGGTAAGATATCATTAAATGTTTTGAGCAGTAACATTCACGATATTTTGAAGAATTATGCTTTTAATCTCCTAATGAGTTCGAGCATTATTCATGTCCAAAATCCAAGTCTCGATCATCAGGTTCACAGGACATCCCGAAATTCAAATTTTCAAATTCTTCGCTGCCATTATATGAAATCAGAACTCCAGCCATTTGAAGGGGCTCTTTGTGTGTTCTTCGACCTGAGCAAGGAACTCAAGGAAGCTCAAGCATATAAATGTCTGACCAGTTCAGAAACTTGTTGTTTCACACGCAAAACCCTAATTCCAATACAATTCACTAAACCAAGAGCAAACCCAGAGAGCCTACGGCTAATTTTCTGTGACGAAAGAAAAAAGGCTCCCTCTTTCTCTCCTATTCCAAAGACTTCCTTGAAAATCGCAGTCTTCAAATCTGTATAGAGAAGGCAGAATGCTCTTGAGGATGGAGGCGGAGTGGGAAATGGTGAGAAGTCAAAAACCCTAGTAGTGAAGAGTGGAGACTGGAAACAGTAGTATATAAAGGAGTGGCTTCCAATAAAATAAATAAATAAATATAAACCAACTTTATCTTTATGCTCCTCCATTTTTCCTTTTTTAGGGCAGTCCTTTCTCTGTTAATTTAATTTTTTAATTTTCCTTTTGATCAGGTGAAGCAATTTTAAATAAATTCTTTCTTTCACCACTGATATTTTTTATCTTTTCACATTTTCTTTTCGGACTCTTTGACTCCCCTTGTCCGAAAGGGGGGGTGGTGGGTGGGGCGGGTAGTAGAGGACAAGCATAAACGGCAGAACTGAGAGGAAAAATGTAGAGGACAAGCAAATGAAGTCCTTTTGTCCTAAAGAAAGTCATATTTGTATTAGTACAAATCTAAAAACTCAATATTATTTTTTGTATTTTTTAACAGTGGGGAACTGGGGATCAGTAATATTTTTTCTTTGTTCACCACCTTGATCTTATTATTAAAGATGCAAAAACAAAGCGAATTCTAACTGTAGTTCCTATATTCGAGATTACTTTTAGAAAGAGGAAAAGAAGGAGAAACTGACCCCCAAATTAAAGATTCAACAAACTTTTTTTATTTGGTTTTGTACATGTATTAGGTAAAGACGATATACTTTGACCTTACTTCTGCTTATCCTCGATGAAATATCTTGGGTGGTTTAATTGAAACTGACCCGACCGAATGATAAATGCATAGTTTCAAAGGAAAAATGTTATTCAGTGCACAAGAGTACAATTTGACCCTATTGTGAACTAAGATTTGTGAATTTCCTAATCAACAATTAATTACAACATTTCCAATTTCATTTCCTCAGGTTTCCTGATCAATGTTATCGCCCTGTCAACATGCAAGTACCTTGTCCGCAGCGGCCGGCCAAGATCAGCTCCCTAAGTAGTCACATACATCACAAAAGAGGCATCATACACATAAATTGGCGCCCACAGCAGTGTAGAAGCAAGACTTAAAAATTTGAATTTGAGCCTCCCAAGAGGCAGGTTCAAAACCAAAACATAGCAAGAAACTCAAGTCACAGGATCAAGAGGTGAAACCAAAACCCTCATTTTATTACAATCACTAGTCCGAGAACAAATTGAAAAGGCGCCATTAATTTCGGTGTTTAATAAAACTTGGGACATGAAATCACAATCATAAATTTGATCGAAGTGGGTTATATATACTGGTTGCTATGTGGGTGGATGGGTCGTTAAATTCGAGGCAGCGAAGAGCTAAGCAAACCCTAGAAGAAAGCGTTAAGAAGGCAAAGAATCTCTGCTCTTTAAAAGGGAAAAAAAAAAAAGTAAATAAATACAAAACACGCAAAAGAATGTGAAAAATGTGAAAAGCCGACGTTACCGTCTACTCTTTCCTTTTCTCCTCTTTAATAACAAAAACATTTGAGTCCCTTTTTCATTCCCACTTGCATCCGAAAAACGATGTTTATGCAATGACTATTGTAGTTTTCGTATAAAATAATTATTTTTACTAAGAATAAAAGAGAAATTTTTTCATTCAAATTAGAAATTCGCTAATTGACTAAATTATTCATGAACAATTTTGTTCTCATTCTGCGGCAAAAGAAAAAAAAAATAGCCCATACTAATTTTGAAATTTTTATTATTTTTTAGTACAAATTTGAAAATTCAATATATATTATTTTTTGGTGTATTTCACAACACATGGAGTAAGCTCTTTATCATTTTTTTTTTTTTTGTTGCTTCTAACTTTTCACATTCATTTTGGAACAAAACCCATTATGATGGTACTATAACGTGATTGAATGTTCAATATATATGTTCATGCAATGGCATTGAGATCAATGGATACAATTATGTTTGGTAATGGTGGATAGTGATTTCCTTCGAAAAAGAAGGTGAAGTGATGTTTTACCCTAAACTAAACTCACTAACAACGTTTCGGGAAAAAAAAAAAAAAAAAAACTAACAACAAATGAGTGAAGTCCACTTGAATACAAGACTATTGATACAAAAAGCAGAAAATGGATAGTCATTTGTGTATAGATACAAAAGTGAATGGATTTATAGAATTATTAAGTCACCATTCAATCAACGTTCCGTTCCGATAACCAAAACATTAAAACAAATGTACTTCTTCTGTTAATAGCACACGCGAGATGATGATCCCACTCATCCGGACGAAATGATCATGTGTATACAAGGTAAGTGATTTAGAATCATTCGATGAAATCGACATTTCCCAATTTCACATATCAGTTTTTAAAAAATGCAAAATTACAAAAGAATATATAAAAAGCCATTCCCAATTAATTACTGCAGCAAGTACTAATAATATTAGCACATTTAACTCGACTTATCCAATAGTATTGCATTTATAAGTTTTATCAGCATGTGACATGATTCAGTAGAAAATCTGTTGCAGCTCACTGGCTGCGTAATTAAGTTGCGTCGAAAATCTTCACGAACTAGCCTATGAAAAGACAACCAAACTTTGAGCCATCAGTAAATCGCTGGCACGGGGAGGACTTCCAAGGGCTTCAAGTGTGCCAGTGGGCTGAAACTCGACAACTTTAGCTAGGAACTCAAGGGAGTTAAAACACGCGACTTTCGAAACATGTCCGTTCGTACATGACCAGGATGTGAAATCGAAACCTAATTCCGTAAGGATGATTCTCAAACACAAGAAAAACTCTTCCCTGCTTATGTTTCATTATTTCAGACTTAAATCTTGCGATCTGGAGGAATAGCAGAAGGCGTTATGGATTAGTGGCAGGTTATGAAAGAGAAAATTAAGGATTGGGAGGCGGAGAAGGTGTGAAGGTGGTCGGTCGATTGATTAAAACTTTTTGTTTTTCAAAAGAAAAACTCACAAATTAAATGCACATGAAAAAAATGATGATTCAAACAAAGCCTCACCAATACTATTTGCGTGATGAAGGTTTGTATACTACTATTATCCTTCAGGGCGGAAAAAAAAAATACAAGTAAATCTCTATAGGTGGTATGGTTGTAGTGAATAACAATTGCGTGATTAAAGAAACTCTATATATCACTCTTCATTCTTGTTAGGCCATGAATTAAATTTTCAAAAATATTAAAATATCATTTTTTTTTACATTTAATTATAACTTCGCCAGATGAATCTCTTAATATGTTCATATTTAAATTTATCTAGGACGTCACACCAGTCAACCCTTAATTAAATATCCTGAACTTAATCCCATACTGAGCTGGTTTTGAGGTTTGCTACAGACCATGCATATTTTTCACAATTAGGCGATTAACTTCATTCAAAAACAAAAAATCAAAAAAAAAAAAGGCGATAAGTTAGCTTTTTGCGGGCCGTTTTGCCTACCCACAGAATCAAAACCGAAGCTTATTCAAATATCACTGTAATTTGAGACCTACCTGCTTATGATTTAAGAAAAAAAGGACGAAATTACTATGTAATCTTATCCTCCACCCTTTTTCCTTTTCCCCCTTTGATCCTTTTTTTCCCCTCGTTTTTTCTTTGTCCCAAAAGTCAATTTCTTTTTTTTTTTTTACAACAGAAGTCTATCACTAAATGATTGTCTAGTTTTGTATTAAAAAAAAAAAATCCAAATTAGACGATCATTTCAGGATACAACAAATATATGTTTAACAAAATGTCCCTTGAAATGTTTTGTGCAGTAACATATTGACAATATTTTGAACAATGATGATGCTTTCAATTCTCCTAATTATGAGTTGGAGCATCCTCTTGTTAGCTATATTCATGGCAAACTCCTGGTCTTGAGCATTTGGTTCACAAAACATCCCAATATTGAAATTCAAATATCTTCCTAACCATTGTGGAAGAAAAGAAATAACAAAACAGAATCATGAAAACAAATCTAAAAGTACTTTTATCGATAGCGTTATGCTAGACAATGACCTTCAAAATAAAAACCAAAATATGTAACATTCATTCAGTTGGATTAATTCGTAATTTCGGTGACTATATCATCCTTATTTTCCTTATTTCATTTTACAAGCTCCTAAGCTCTACAATTATGAACTTTCTAGCTTCGTACACAAATCTTACTCATCTTTACATACTTCTTCCTCCCAAGAATATGCCCAACAAGAAGAGGTGAGAGCCTCGATCGGGCTGAATTGAAGGACCCCCTTAAAGGATCCCCTCTGATGATGACGATTGTCCTCGGGCTGGTCTATTCTAGCTAGGAACTCAAGGAAGCTCAAACATGTGACCAGTTCAGAATCCGGTTGGTAATTCAGAGGTGAAACCGAAAACCTAATTTCGATACAATTCACTAAACCAAGAGCAAATCGAGAACGCAGACTGCTTTTGTGCAACCCACAAAGAATGAAACCTCCCTCTTTCTCTCTCATTTTTATTAGACTTTCAGCAAATCGCAAGTTGTTGCCTTCAATTTAATCGGAGTGATTGATTTGGCGACGTGGTTATCTTTATGGAGAAGGAAGAAGAGTAGAATGCGAGAGAATTAATGGAGGTGGAAGTGGGAAATGGTGAGAAGTATAATATATATAAAGGCCGGAAACACGCAAAAAACCAATGCAACTAAATTTAATCCTTCTCTCCAAAACTTATTTTTTATCAATAGATATTTTCCTTTTTTTTGACTCCCAGTGTTGAGAAAAAGAAAAAGGAAAAAGCATAAATGAATGTAGAATCAAATAATGGTACTACATTAAGTTTTCATGATTTAGTTGAATATGGTTTACATTGCAATAAACCATTTGGTTTTGGAGGATGCAAGACGACCTTGATTGAGGTGGATGCTTCCAGAGGAGACACAACTTTGTCGAACAATTTTGCGCTCAAACGCTTTTGAATGCCATCAAAATGAGTTGCAAAATAAAAATAATTCTCTTTGGTACTGTGTGATCCTTAATTCTGTTTAGATGATGTTTTTGGCGGGTGTTTTTCCTTTTAGAGATGTAAAATGATGTACATATTGTACTTAAGATTATCAACAAAAATTTTTTGGTTTGGTTTATGAATGATTAATCAAAATCCGAGCTTAATTCTGCTTATTCTTGATGAAATATCATGAATGATCAAACCGAATGCTCATTGCATGCATGGTTCAAATGAAAAATGTCATTCACTAGTGGGAAGAAACACTTTAAAACTTTAATTTGACGGTGCCTCACAGAAAATTAGAAACACGAAGATCAAAACACAGCAAGGAACTCAAGCAATCTTAAGCCAAGAACCAAAACCCCATTTCATTACTGTTCGGTACTAATCCAATAACAGATCAAAAAAGCACCATTTCAGCATTCGAGGAGATGGAGGCGGAGAGCTAAGGAATTTTTTTTTTATACAGAATTACAAGTACCTAGTCTATTACATGTGGGGTAAAGCCTATGAGGAAGGGGCATTACTACTAAGGGAGAGACTCCGTGCGCACGTCTATAAATGTGGGGTAAAACCTATGAGGAAGGGGCATTACTACTAAGGGAGAGACTCCGCGTGCACGTCTCAATCTGATACTCAGAAAGTCTTCCTAGCCTGGCGGGTGCAAGATAATCTGCACAACTCAACACACAAAAGTGTTATTAGCGGGGTTTGAACTTGAGACCTCTTGAAACCTCAAGTTTTAATGTCTTGCCCACTGTCACTTGGACAACCCCTTGTTGGCGCTAAGAAACCTAGAACAAAGAGACTTAGAAGTAGTACTCAAAGCATCTCTTCTCCTGAAATAGCCAAAAAAAATGTGAAAAGCCAATGTTACCCTCTACGTACTCTTTCCTTTTCTCCTCTTTAACAACAGAACATTTTAGTCCTTTTGATGTTAACACTCTCTCTTGCAACGACTATCATATTTGTTGTGTTATATTTCTTTTTTTTCTTTTTTTACTGAGGATAAAAGAGATACTTATTCTATCTTAAAAAATAGTCCAAATTGAATTTTCAAATTTATTTTTTTTATTACAAATCTTAAACTCAATATGGACAATTTTTTTTTTTTTGGAACAAAGGGAATATTTTCATGCGTAAGACATTTTGATTTGTTCTAGATTTATTCTTAGTTTCACCTAGGATATCTTTTTAATTGAAATAAAAATTTTAAAAATATTTTCTAATAATTAGAATAACACGAAGAATGTAAAAATATATTTTTAAAGTTTTTTTCAATTAAAAACGCATCTTAGGTGAAATTTAATCTATCTATATAACTTAATAATAGAAAACCTAGAAAGAGGAACTATGATAGTTTTCCAACTGCCAAGTAGGATTGGGAATTTTCTCTATTTTTTGATTTATTAAAAAAGGAAAAAATTATATCTTCAGTTAAAATTATATGTTATTATTTACTTTTGTCATAACATGGTAAAATTAATATCCTTTTGTAGTAAACAAGAAATTATAAATATTTATATGATTGTTTATATATATATATATATAAAGAATGCAGTTAAAACTTCTTCTTCTTATAAATTAATGTATTAGTTATATTGAATGCTTGCATTTAACTGATATTGCTTCCCAGTACAGTAAGTTATTGTTTATTGCAATCACAACTTTCCACTTATGTGTATTGAATTGCATAAAATAAATTTTTTGACTTTTTCAATCGACACTAATGTTATTCCATCTTACTTTCTTTTCAATATGTTGGTTTTCACATTCACTTTTTTTTCCTGTTATTTGTCAAATTAAGTCCGACATCTCGGTCAACACAAACAAAACCTTAAATTAAGAATTTTACCTGGTTTAGTTACATGAAAGTTAACCTACTTCATAATTTAAAGTTTAAAGTTTGCATTTGTCCAGAATCGCCATGCAAAAAAAATTTTATCCAGAGTTTCAAAACAACATCAACTTTTCCAATCGGTGAACTAAGAATGTTTTATTTTTCATACAAAGGCAGATTTTTTTTTTGTTATTAATCTTGTAACGTGTATTTTAGTTTGAATAGAAATAGTTACCATATTTATACATATATTAAAATTTTTGCCTTTATATAAAGTATTACTTAAAAGATGTAAATCATATCTTGTCGTGTTTGTTCTGTCATCAGGAATGCTTTCAAAAGTGTTCTATAAAATTTTAATTGTCTACAATATATAAAGATGTAGACCTTAATTTTTGTTATTTCATATTAACATCTGTCATAACATAATTTAGTTATTATGCTTTTTTAAAGGTGATATTGAGATTGCGAGTGATAAATATTTTATATATGTTTGCGTTAGCAATTTAAATCAATGCCGGTTAAGTTTAAATAACGAAATACCTATCAAAATCTATCCAACTATAGAATTATAAATTGAATTTTAAAAAAAAAACTATAAATTTGATCCACTTACTTTTTTTCTATAAATTATACAACTTCTTTTTTGTTAATGCCTTGCATCTCGCAAACTCTTTAATATTTAAATCAATAATTAGTTCTGTTTCGAAAAAATTAGTAACTAATTGAGTTAATAATAAACGAAAATAGTATATCCAGTTTCACGTGTAATGTTTTCCATGTTTGTACTATACATATTCCTTTCAATTTTCAATTATGTATTTCAAATGATTTATTATGCCTGATTTATTCTTCCCACTTAATCCAAAATCAAATGTTCTTGGTATAGCTAGATTCAAATAAAAATAATCTTGACTCTTTATTATAATGGAATACATTTTTTATTGTTTAATTATGGTTAATATTTTTTATATAAAAATATATATTATAGTTAAATTAACGAACTTTCTTTTTATATATAGAGATGATTTGCTCAATTCAACATCTTCAATTAGCACAACCACGCTATTTTTTAAATCTTCCATCCTCAGACTTAGGCAGTGTAGTAAGAGTTTAAGGAATAATAAGCAAAAGAAGCGGAAAAGATGGATGTCAATTCCAAATTTTATCCATGGTCAGTCGTATGTTGCACTATCTAAATTTATATCTTGAAAAGGACTCAAAATTTTAATATGTTGCGAAGTCTGTAAGACAGGTATTATGACAACGGATGTATTGTATAAAGAAATACTGCAAGATTTGTAATACATATTTTATTTCATGAAACATTTATCAATCTCAATAGTTCGTTTTCACAAAAATTTTCTACCCCGATCATCGGACGGGTTTAACACCTAGTCTAAGATAAAAGCAAAATACTTTATAATAAGGATCAGATGGAGTATCTTAATTTTTAATTGGTGACTGGAGGGATGGGATAAGACCTTGGAAGAAGATGATGATCGTTGATGCTTCACGGCGTATTTTGTTATGAATCTCCCATGGATGTTATGAGATTAATTATGACAATGTTTATCATGATTGTAAAACCAAAACAAATCACAAAGCATCATAATCGATTAATCATTAAAACAAATGATAAAGTGGTCTATTTTACCAATAGACGTTCTTGCTCACATAACAAACTATACCACTTTTTATCTTGAGACCTTCTCTTGGAAGTTGGAACCCAGGAATCGCAGCTTTTGATTCGATAGGATTTGGAGGGCAAATCGGCGGTGTATGAAGCCTTTTAACCTATAAAATTATTATTTGATTAGGATAAATCAAATCACCGGCCTTAGCTCAGCGGTAGAGCGCGGGGTGTAGAAGGGAACTACTACTAAAAAACCCATGTGTGTGAGTACTAATAAAATCCCCGAGGTCGCAGGTTCAATTCCTGCAGGCTGGATAAAATTATTTTTTCATGGATTATTAGATTAGGTCGCTGTGCGTCTAATCCAAATCCAATCCAGCAACGGGACACAGCTATTCATAATGGATGGTGCTCATAGATTCAAATCGCGGCGCGCTAAGCCTCTTAAACTATAAAGTCATTATGTGAGTATGGTAAATCAAAGAACCGGCCTTAGCTCAGTGGAAGAGCGCGGGGTGTGGTTTGGGCACCACCTTAAAAAACTCTATATGCGATTCAAATCCTCGAGGTCGCAGGTTCAATTCCTGCAGGCCGGATACTTTTTAATTTTTTTCCCCGATTTTGTTAGCTTAGGTCGGTTGTGTGCGTCCGATCCAAATCCAATCCTACAAAGGCAAACCTTCCTTGTCATAAAAAGTAAGGATTTGTGCTGCAATTCAGTTAGATAGGTAAGAAAAGGCGCACCAATCTTTACAACTCTACGCTGAGATTTTATGATTCTGTATTAGTATCAAATCAAATTACATCCAGCGAACCGCTAAGTACGTCGTCATCCGATCGATGAACTTGAAATGAAAGCTCGAGTGTATTAGTATCCTGAGCGTCGACATCTGATGATCATTTGTCAAATCTCGAGGAAATTCTGTACTATGATGCTGCTTGTAATTTGCTGCAAAATACTGTATATACTAGCTGCTCATTGCAATAACCGGGGTTTTGCTGCACTATATGTATGTTAGTCTGACTTCCTCAACAAAATTGCTCAACAGAGACTAAAATTTTAATTAATGAGGAGGACCAAAAGGGCTTATTCAAATTGTGAATATTGTGACTTCAGAAGTGATGAAACCAAAACCTTAGCTCCATTCCAATTCATTTATCCAATGGCAAAGAGAAAGCTTAGTTGAGATGAGGCAAACCTGAGAGGTTGGATTTGGACTTTGAAGATTTCATGCTCTGTAGCCGAGATACTCTGCATCAATACGACTACCTCCTTTTTTTTTCTTTCAACTTTTTTTTTTCTTTTTTAGAGACACAGATCTAGCCCTGAATTTTATCTAGTAGTAACAATTTTCTCCCGTCTTTGAAGGAAACTACCAAAAAAAAAAAAAAAAAACCTCTGTTTTGCAACACAGTTTCAAGCATTTATGAATTAGCACCTCAATGGATTCTGATGAAAAGAGAACATTGAGAATTTGGTTGATGTTGTAGATCCTTAACAATGTGTTAAACTTCAGCTAAGGTTCTGATCTGTGTAAAGAACTATGAAGGATTTGCCGATGTTCACAGCTAGAGCTTGATTTTTGGCTAAGAGACAGAGAGTTCACATCTTGGAGTCGCTGGAGAGGATCGGCTGATGAAACTTAAATCCCTGGATCAACAACAACTCATTCTACAATCAACCTCTTTTGATCTTCGGAAATCGTGTCAAGATTGGGTCGTTGTTGTAATCAAATGGCAGTGCCTTAGACGTTTATAAACTGCAAAGTTATTATATGAGGGTTGTAAATCGAATAACCGGCCTTAGCTCAGTGGTAGAGCGCGGGGTGTGGTTCAGGGATCCACTGATAAAAAAACCCTAGTGTGTGCGAGAATAAATCCCCAAGTTCGATTCCTGCAGGCCGGAAGATTAATTTTTTTTCCAAATTTATTAGATTAGGTTGGTTTCGTCCAATCCAAATCCAATTAAATAAGCACACTCTAGAAAAGCGCACCCATTTGATCTGCCGCCCTTTCTACAACGCTAAGTTTAGTTTAAAACTGAATCCTATAAAAAGGACATAGGCTTTCTAAATTCATTTCTAGACTCTAGAGTATCTGTTGCGGAGCAGTATGAATTTTTAACAAAAAAAGGACATAGGCATTATGGTTTTCTCTGTGTTTTTTCCATGACTTTGCGCATAAAATTGAACCAAAAACCAAAAAAAAAACAAAAAACAAAACTTGACTTAGAAAAGATAACACAAGGAAATGAATCACTGATTTGGGTTGTAATTGCCAAAGAAAATAATCATAATTTATACATCATGACCCAAGATAGATTATCTTGTCTGTTAACTGATGTAAATGAAAACATTAACATGGTTAATGGTTGCGATCATGTCCCAAAATAACCAGTTTGATCATCCAACTACAGATATATATCTGGTGAAGAACCAACAGAGGGTTTTAAAAGTTTGTCAATAGCGTCAACTTGATAGTCGACCTTTCAATGGTCTCAATAGAGGGTTGTAAGAGAACAGAGGACTCTGGTTGGTGCAATGGTCTCAAACCCTGAAAAGATAGTGAACATTGAGGATTTGGTTGGAGTAGTGGAGCATTAAATCATGTATTTTTCTTCAGCTAAGGCTCTGATCTGTTTTTTTTTTTTAAAGGAAACAATGCAACATAACTTTAAAGGGATTCGTCGTGTTCACCGCTGGATATCGATTCTGACGTAGTTTAAGAGGCTGGAAGATCAGCTGCGGGAAGATCTGCCTGATAAAGAATGACCCTTTGCAACAATTTATTGTCATCTTTTGAGGGAGTATATATCAACAACCTGTAATACTTCTCCACGAGAAACCCAATACGCTGTTGTTGTAATAATCAAATTGAATGGCGGTGCGTAAAGCCTCTTAAACTATATAGTAATTATATGATGAAATTAATCAAAGAACCGGCCTTAGCTCAGTGGGAGAGCGCGGGGTGTGGTTTGGGCACCACCTTAAAAAACCCTATATGCGATTCAAATCCTCGAGGTCGCAGGTTCAATTCCTGCAGGCCGGAAGTTTAATTTTTTTTTTTCTTTGGATTTATTTTGATTAGGTTGGTTGTGGGTCCAATCCAAATCCAAAGGCAACAAGGGAAACATCATGTCATAAAAATCAGAATCCTGCAAAACAATGGGAACTGCTTTCGAGGAACTAGAATTGAGAAGGAATACATCGGTTATGCAGTGCTGTAAAGAACCTTAACCTTTTTGGGTCTTTTTTTTTTACCCCCAGTTTTTGGTTTGCTTGAAGATTATAGTTTGTTCGTTAGTGCTTTCTACTTAGACTGAGAATAATGTTGGAGCGTCATTAACAATGGGTTGCCTATACATGCAAGACTCTGATTTGTGGAGATAAAGAGGGAACGCCGCAACCCTGATTTCTAACACTCCGGAAGGATTTGGTGATGGTTCAGTATCGAATTACCAACTGAAATTGGAAAATGTTAATGGGCAAATAGAAGCTACCCTGTTTCGAGTTGGGGGTCAAATGGAAACATTGATTCAATTGTTCATACGCAAAAATAATCTACAGCTAGTTTAATGTTGTTTATTCGGGAGGATTAAATTCCGAACCGGACTCAAGCTCAACCCAAGCTAGTATCCCCCACCATGGCATGAAGATAAAAGGTTTAGCAAGGAACTCAAGGAAGCTTAAGGATGTGATTCCATCATATTGTTGGCTCAGTGGCGCAACCAAAAAGCTTATAAACTCATTACAATTTACTAAGCCAAGACCGAATCGAGGAAGCCCAAATCTCTTCCGCAATAAAAGAAAAACACTTTCCTTTTTCTCTCCCATTTCGAGATTCCAGGAAGTTTTAATTGGTTAACCGGTTGGTTTCAGGGTTGAATTTACTCGGAAGGAATAGTGGGGGAATTGAGGAAGTAGAACTGTAGAGGGCTAGAGAGGGTGTACTTATATAGCCATCTCTGCCACTAATTAATTAATCTCAGAATAAGATCATGGAATCTGCTTGTATTCATTAATATGCCGAGATTATAAAGAAAGAAAAACAGAAGTGCAAAGACTAACTTTCAACTCAAACCAAATGCACATGAATACACGCTTTGCCCATGAAGACACGTATTGCATGTTCTGCTGTGCTTTGGCTTGTCATATTATTGACTCATTAAAGAAAGTAGAGGTTGTTATAACGAAATCTCTTCCCAAATTCCAATTCACACAATAAACTGATATTGATCAAAGATGCTGCACATTTCAACCCAGAAATCATGGCCTAATCATGACATTAGAAAAAACCTATCTATGATTTCTTAAGCAATTCTGAGCTTCTGTTTCTTGACGGCCAGATTTACATCGGCCATCCTCAGGTCGTAGTCGATTAAAACTTTGCTGCATCAACTACATAAGAGCTTGTTGCAGTTGGTATTTGCGGCAACATCTACTAGTCTGGTTTTAAACTCGTAGCTGGTTGGAAGTTTGGTTAACAAATGGTTATCAGATCATGATATTTATTTTCTAGGATGCTAAATTGTTGTCGATCAAGACATTAGGACATTTTTTAGCTAAAAATGTTCATAGGATAAGCAAATGGCTACTTTCAGATTTCCTTACGGATAAATAATGTTCATAACTAAATTAGAAAGTACAGTTTAATCAATGATGATCATATCACTGAACACAAAATTACAGAGTTGTAGCTCAATCGACATAGCAAGACAATCCAAACACCTTCATCCTCAAAAAATTCCACACCGCTCAAAAATCATGGTTTAGCAAGGAACTCAAACGAACTTAAATAATCCCGAGGACCAGGAGTAGCAACCAAAACATTTCATTTGATCGGCAAGTCAATATGCCAACAAATCACGAGAGCGGACAGCTTTCGAACTTCCAGCAACTCATAGAAGCTGGATATCAAATCGGGTTATTAATTTTGTCGGTGGCAGAAGGCGACGTGCAAACTTGAGGACTAATCAAACTGCCAGGAACGATGAACCTCCTGGAAAAAACTGGGAGTTTTCACGAAGACAATGAACTCGAAAGCAAAACCAAACTATTATCAATGATCTGTAACCACAGCCTTCGTGTTTGGATTTTATTTTGAAGGAAATTACAGAAACTCTGTTTTGTGCGTCTAAAGGATTCAAAGGACTCTGTTTTGTGAAGTGATTTCAGACATTTCCAATATCTCTTTATATCCTGCCTGAAAAGATTAGTGAGCATTGAGAATCTATTTGGTTGATGTTGTGGATCATTAACGACGTATTTCTTCCGCCGAGGCTCTGATTATCTGTATAAACAGGAAACAATCCAACACCACTTTGAAATGTTTTGAGTTTGACTTAACATTTGGGAGTGGGTGGAGGATCAAGAGCCTCTTTGCAACAATCTCTTCTCGTCATATGAGGGTAATACCAACAACCTGTAAAATCTCTCCATGCGAAACCCAAAAGGCTGTTGTAGTAATCAAATTGAATGGCGGTGGATAAAGCCTTTTTAACTATAAAGTTATGATTTGATTAGGGTATATCGAATATCCGGCCTTAGCTCAGTGGCAGAGCGCGGGGTGTGGTTCATGGATCCACTAATAAAAAAAACCCTAATGTGTTGCGAGAATAAATCCCAAGGGTCGCAGGTTCGAATCCTGCAGGCCGGAAGATTTTTTTTTTTTTCCAGATTGATTAGATTAGGTCGGTGCATCTGCATCAGATCCAATTCCGATCCAACAAAGGCAAACCTCCACTGAAAAAAAAAAAAAGAAAAAAAAGAATTCTGGTGCAATACAATTAGATTAAGATACAGTTTCTGGGATGCTTTCTTGTTCAATCAAGAAAGTAGAGAATGTCTACAGCTTTGAATTGTACTTTCCTCCTCAGTTCCAAAAAAGTACACAACCATTGCTCTTTTACCCTAAATTAGCATACTGTATTTCTTTGTTATCGTGATTGGGAACAAAACCGAACTACGCAGTATTTGTTCTCATAATCTCAAGAATTTATTATGGGATTGAGGAAGTACTTTTTATGGATTGCGCGGGCGAGGGGTTGATATGTGATGAAACTAATGATCATACTCAAATGGAAGGAAAACTTTTTAATTCAATACGAAGGGTTTACCCCTGTTGGGGTTCAATCATACACATTCTATTTGTGTTGAAATTTTCTCCAAATTCCTTACAATTCAAGCAAGGGTGGAAAACCAATCATGAAACGTTCGATTGTACGAATGCCCATAGCCCTTCAAAGTTCATCGTCTGCTTTTGGAGGCTGCTAGAACTGGATCAACTTGACGCGAATTTGACGAAGAATTCAGAGCTCAAATGCTATTGAATGCCATTAAAAACGATTACATCACGAAAATAAAAAACAAATAGTTCTGTTCGATAGTTCATAAAACGGTGATATCTTTCATATATTAATACTACTTCCGTCCCGAAATGATTGTCCAATTTGCATAGAGGGAGTATTACTTTTAGGAAGGCCCCAAGGAAAGATTATCAATAAATACCAATATATGAATTTCAGTAGCAATAACGAAATGATTATCCATTGGCACCTCTTTATCCCCTCAAAAGGTAGGGAGCAATAGCAGTGAGAGTTTGGTACGTTGATGTTGTGGATTAATAACAATGTGTTTTCCTTCGGCTGAAGCTCTGATATCTATAAAGAGAAAACCAAGCAACACCCACTTTTAAAGGATCTGTCGACGTTCACCGCCGAGTTTTGATCAGCCGCGGGAAGATCTGCCTGATCAAATGACGGTGCGTAAAATATAAAGTAATTATATGATTAGGGTAAATCAAATAACCGGCCTTAGCTCAGTGGGAGAGTGTGGTCTGGGCACCACCTTAAAAAACCCTAAATGCGATTCAAATCCTCGAGGTCGCAGGTTCAATTCCTGCAGGCTGGAAGAATTATTTTTTCCCGGATTTATTAGATTAGGTCGGTGTGCGTCCAATCCAAATCCAATCCAACAAATGCAAACCTCTCCCCTGTCATAAAAATAAAAAAAAGGACTTATGGTGCAATACGATTAGATTAAGATACAACAAACTCCTGAAACGGAATTGAAACGGAAGATTTTATGTTTCAGACGGAGAGCTCCATACATTGTGCCATGATCTAACGCTATTGTATTTTAGGAAAGCGAAGTTGTTGATGGTGAGGTGGAGGTAGAAGTAAGGGAAGGATCGCCGGAGGAAATGGTGGAGTTGGTCATGATTGAAAAAGAACTCGTTATACCATAAAACAATTGAACTAGGTGAAATGAATTTCAATCTGAGATCACAGTGTATTGAGTTTCATTATATAGAGTGGTACACACAATCAAGATATTTACAAGAGATGATTTGATTTGATCTCTAACTGATTCTATGCTATCAATTACTCCGTATAATATTTTCCATACTAGATAATCACAATATACTTTCTATTCTAAAAAGGATATTTCTTCCACTTTGTGCAATTTTTTTGCTATGATTAAACGTCAGTTTTGATACTTCTGTTAAATTCATTCGTAGTGACAACGGTACTGAATTCATGTGCTTGTCTAGATATTTTCGCACAAATGAATTTTGCATGAGACTTCTTGTGTTACTCCCCAACAGAATGGCCGTGTGGAACGTAAACATAAGCACATTCTTAACGTTGCTCGTACTTTGGATTTCCAAGCTAAACTACCTATTGAGTTTTGGGGTGAATGTGTGTTAACCGCTGCTTATCTAATCATTGGACTACTTCTAGTGATTTATATGGCAAAACCCTTGTTGAAGTTTTGTACGTCAAACCACTTTCTTTGTTTCATCTGCGTGTGTTTGGGTATTGTTCACAATCAAAATACCAAAGGTGATAAGTTTTCTAGCCGTAGTTGGAAATGCTTGTTTGTGGGTATCCTTATGGGCAAAAACATAGGCACACACAAAAGACCAAATTATTAATAAAAATTATTTTCAATCCGCCTTTCAGCCTTTCTACCGATCAAATTATTTCTTGTTAATAAAGGCCGGAAACACGCAAAAGAAACCAATGCCACTTTACCCCTTCTCTCCAAAACTATTTTTTTTATCAATTGATATTTTCCTTCTTTTTTTTGACTCTAGGCTTTGCCTCTCAGTGTTGAGAAAAAAGAAAAAGGATAAGCATAAGCCAATGTAGAATCATCAAATAATAGTACTTCATTAAGTTTTCACGTTTTTAGTTGAATATGGTTCATATTGCAATAAACTGAAACTGAATCATATATATAGTGCTTTAACTGACGTCATTGACTCCCGCCATTTGCATTTGGAGGATGCAAGACGACCTTGATTGAGGTCGATGCTTCCAGAGGAGACACAACTTTGCCGAACAATTTTGAGCTCAAACGCTTTTGAATGCCATCAAAATGAGTTGCAAACTAAAATGATTTTGATTGGTTATTCATAAGACGTGTGTGATCTTAATTATGTTTGGATCATTTTTTTTTCAGTGTCTATTTTTCCTTTTATAGATATAAAAGGATGTATTGAAAATTCTTTTAAAAAAATTTAGTGAAAATGTTGAAGAAAGGATCCAAACAGACATTATTCAACATTGTCCGCGGAACTCATTTAACCAGAAGCAAAAGAATGGAAGCGAAAAAAAACCACAAAGATCCTACAATTACTCAAGATTATCAACAATTTTTTTTTTGTTTTGGTCTATGAAAGATTAATAAAAAAACGTTCTTAATTCTGCTTATTCTTGATTAAATATCATGAATGAATCGACACTGATCACTGGACCGAATGATCATTGCATGATTCAAATGAGGCATGTTATTCACTACGCAAGAGTATTTTACCCTATTGGGTTCAATCATCCATAAGATATAATTTGGGAATTTCCTAAACTACAATTACAATAATTCCAATTTCATATTCCTCAAGTTCCCTAATCTACCAATAAGGAGAGAGAGTTGTCCATATTATATAACTGTACTATCCTAATATGTAAGAATCTTGTTCCGATCCGGTCATCTCACCGGCCGGAAAACACCTCCTGCACTAGTCAATATCAGAAAAGAGGATCAGAAACAGAAATTGGCACCTTATCTTTTTAACCTGGAGGCTTCAAGTACTGAGGAGGAATACGTAAAAACTTGAATTTGACCATGCCTCACAGAAACACGAAGATCAAAATATAGCAAGGAACTCAAGCAATCTTAAGCCAAGAACCAAAACCCCATTTCATTACAGTTCAGTGCTAAGCCAAGAACAGATCGAAAAAAACGCCATTCAGTATTTGAGGAGATGGAGGTGGGGAGCTAAGGAACCCTAGACTAAAAGATGTTGGATTTTTTCAGATGAAGAAAAAGAAAGAAAAAAGGAACTCATCGTTAAAGAAGAGAAAAGATAAAAGTATGATAAAAACTAGTTACTTTTTTATTAATAAATAAAATACTAACTGCCTTTAAATAGGCTTTACATAATAACCATGAAGAGAAAAAATAGGAATCAAATCACACCTTAACTGAAACTAAAAAAATAAGAAAATCATGAATAATCTAAACAACTAAATAATTGACTAAATCTACTTTGAATCAATCTCCAACACTCTCCCATGATTCAAAGTAGCAAAAAAAATTTTTTGATGCGAATGAAAAATACGAATTTTGACGCACTTTCTTATCAAATTTTTTGATGCACTATCTCACCAACCTTGTTGATGCACTCTCTCACCAACCAAACAATTTTGGAGTACTTCAATTCTTCTATTTGTTGATGCACCTTCTCACCAACCTTCTTCAAAAAAGTATTTCTTCTTCAGTTTCCAACATAACATTGGCTTGTTCTTCAACTTTAGTCCTACAATTTATTTGTCGGTGTCCAAATCTTTTGCACTTATAGCATTGAGGCTTTCCTCTAAACCAGCAGTCTTTTTCTTCATGACCCGGTTTCTTGACCATTTTCGCATTCAGTCATTTTACCCTTCCCTTTGGAGACCCTTGCCATATAAGCTCCATCAATTACTTGTTCCTTTCTAGTATTTCTCATAATTCTTCTCTGCTCTTGTGCTTGTAGAGAGCTGATCAATTCTGATGGAGTCATTGTACTGACATCTTTTGATTTTTCGAGAGACGAAATTTTTGCTTCAAAATTTTCTGGCAAGCTCACAAGTATCTTTTCTACAATCCGGCTATCAGGTAGTTGCTCTCCCATTAAGCGAATTTTGTTCACCACTGTCATCAACCTTTCAGAAAAATTCTCCACAGTTTCTTCTTCTTTCATGCTTAAAAACTCAAAATCTCTTTTAAGATTCAAGACCTTCATGTTCTTCGTTTTCTCATCACCTTGATATTGTTGCTGCAAAATATCCCAAGCCTCCTTTGCTTTATCACAAGTCATGATTCTTGTGAAAACTGACTCTGAAACGGCTGCAAAAATTATTGATAAAGCTCTTGGAATTTTCGGTTTTTCTTCTTCATGAGCCTTGATCTGAGAAAGTGTCGGATTGTTATCCTAGAGGTGGTAATTCCACCTCATTAGCAATCCACTGCCAAAGACCAAGACCCTTTAAATGAGCTTTCATTTTGACAGCCCAAGTTTGATAGTTTTCACCTTTGAAAATTGGTGGTGGAGGAAATGAAAAACTGTTGGAAGCCATGGTTTTTTTTTTTCTTTCACAGGCTCTCAGGATCAAAAAACTCTGATACCATGTTGGATTTTTTCAGATGAAGAAAAAGAAAGAAAAAAGGAACTCATCGTTAAAGAAGAGAAAAGATAGAAGTATGATAAAAACTAGTTACTTTCTTATTAATGAATAAAATACCAACTATCTTTAAATAGGCTTTACATAATAACCATGAAGAGAAAAAATAGAAATTAAATCCCACCTTAACTGAAACTAAAAAACAAGAAAATCAGGAATAATCTAAACAACTAAATAATTGACAAAATCTACTTTGAATCAATTTCCAAAAAAGAGAGCATTGAGAAGGCAAAGCTAGCATCTCTGCTCCTTAGATAGAAAAAAAAAATTAGAATTAAGATGATGATAGCTGATGCGGCACGGCTTCTTTGGTTATGAATCTCCCTTGGATATAATTATGAGATTAATTATGACAATATTTATCATGATTGGAAAACCAAAACGAATCTCAAAGCATCATAATCGAATCATTAAGACAAATGATAAAGTGGTCTATTTTTGCAATAGACAATCTTGCTCACCAATCAGAAAACACGATAACAAAGTTACAAACAATACTACTTCTATATGGAGACCTTCTCCCGGGCGTTGGAACACAGGAATCGCAGCTTTTGATTCGATAGGATTTGGAGGGCAAAAGGGCGGTGTATAAAGCCTTTTAACCTATAAAATTATTATTTGATTAGGATAAATCGAATCACCGGCCTTAGCTCAGCGGTAGAGCGCGGGGTGTAGAAGGGAACTACTACTAAAAAACCCATGTGTGCGAGTACTAATAAAATCCCCGAGGTCGCAGGTTCAATTCCTGCAGGCCGGATAAAATTATTTTTTCATGGATTATTAGATTAGGTCGCTGTGCGTCTAATCCAAATCCAATCCAGCAACGGACAACCTCCTGTCAAACAGCTATTCATAATGGGTGGTGCTCATATATTCAAATCGCGGCGCGCTAAGCCTCTTAAACTATAAAGTTATGTGAGTATGGTAAATCAAAGAACCGGCCTTAGCTCAGTGGAAGAGCGCGGGGTGTGGTTTGGGCACCACCTTAAAAAACCCTATATGCGATTCAAATCCTCGAGGTCGCAGGTTCAATTCCTGCAGGCCGGAAACTTTTTAATTTTTTCCCCGATTTTGTTAGTTTAGGTCGGTTGTGTGCGTCCGATCCAAATCCAATCCTACAAAGGCAAACCTCCCGTGTCTTACAAATAAGGACACTCCTAGAAAGCGCACCAGTTAATCATTACCGCCGAGATTTTTATCACTGTATTAGAATCAAAATTACATCCAGCGAACCGCTAGGTATGTCGTCTGATGAACTTGAATTGAAACGGAACATTTTATGTTTCAGACGGAGAGCTCCATACATTGTGTCATGAATGATCTAACACTTGTTTGTATCCTTAAAATTAAGGTCCCCATTTTTTTTCCTTGAGCGAAGAATTTACATTCCTGATCGTCCATCTGATCATTTGCCGAATCCAGTGGTCATTACACTTCATGTAGTTCTATCATCATGCTGGTTGTACAGCTGCAAAATCTCCACTCTGTCCCCAAAAAAAAAAAAAGTCTATGTTAAGTTTTTAAATTTGTACTGGATGTGGACTATTTTTTTGAGACAGATGGTGCTTCTTTTATACATTGAATTTGGTGAAAATCAATTCATCAGGGGCATATGTGGTTTATCCATGAATTTAGGTCAGGAAAGTAATCATTTTCCAATCCATTTTTTTTTTTTTTTGAATTTTATGGTTTAATTCCATAAGGCTGAAGTAAAAAGAATCCTTAAAATGAGGAAAGTGGTGTAGTTTTCCCAAATTGTGATTTCACTGTCTGCCACCTTTCCGCAATTCAATATTCTCGAGTGAAATTTCAGCTAAATATGTTCAAGTTCCACCAATTCCATGTCCTTTTTAATCTCTTGAGATATGCTTCAAATTGTGTTTCATTCCAAGTGCTACAAATTCCCAAAGGGCAGCGGGTACATACACAACTTTAAGGATTCAACAATAATGAGTTCTACACCTTCGATTTGCGGCAGGTTTTTACCATCATCAACTGATGAGTTCCGTGAAATGAAATGTATGTGTGGATCGTTCTTTTACTACGTGCGTTTTTAGGTGTTCTTTTCTATTAAAAATATAGAAAAGTGTGTTAAAAATATATAAAAAGATATACCGAAGTAGACATTTATTAATTAAAGATTATATATAAAAAAAAAAAAACAACAAAAAGAGAGTCTCCATAGTTTTCATGGAAATCATGCACAAGATAGTATCCTTTCTAGCAAGAGAAAACAATGTTTCTGGAAAAAGGATCAAGACGTACAATCCCCTCTAAAAATCCAGTCACCTTCTCAGTCCATTGTTCATGAAATATTGTCTTTACAAGATTAGGCTCATTTTCTGCCAAATCATACACTCCCTCCGTCTTAAAATTATTATCTATTTTGGATTTTTACTTTTAATTAACTTAATTTATACTAAAAATAAAAATTCAAACTACACAATAATTTCGGGGACAGGAAGTACATTACACACCATAACTAAGCTGGTAGTCCAGGTTTGCCAGCCCCTTTCGGCTAAATCATGTCAGAAAAAGGTAAATAGAGGGATAAAATGTGATGAAAATGCTAGTCCTTCTTGATCGGATCTTTCTTTTAAAAAAAAAAAAAGAAAAAAAGAAAAAGTGCGGGTTCTTTAGTGAAATGGATTAAAGCTGCTGCGTGTTTTGAATGTTAGAATTAGAATCAAGAAGCTTATTTCTATACGAGCGAAATTTGATTTTATTTTTATTTTTGAAATACAATTGCTGAGTTCAATTTGTTGGAGAATTTTCGCAGCACAAAGTGATGATCTTCTTTTGAGTAAGTTGTTCCAATTCTTATCAAAAAACAATAAAAAAAAAAAATAAATTCTCGATTTTTTTTTGTGGGGGGGGGGGGGGGGAAGGGGATTTTGTTTGTACTACAACAACATTGTAGAGTATTCAGTGTTGTTATATTTTGGATTATTTTTTCCATGTTCAATTTTATACAATTTGCAGAACCAACATTTTACTTGAGAGTTTTCTCATCATTTTACAAACTCTCAACTGTTGATCCTATGGGTAATATAAAAGAGTAACTTTCTTAAATCTTGAAATGATTCGTAATTTCTCCAAAGCAAGAAGAGTACCTTTTTTTTTTTAATGCAATTTGATCAATACAGCTTCTAAACTAAGAAGAAACTGGAAAACTGTTTAGTGAGGGGACCAAAACAAATGGTTTTATCATTTATGATGCTGTGGGAAGTATGAACACAGACCACGTTCTGTGAAGAATATTGAGAGAATAACATTGCTTCCATTTCTCGAATCCATCACCTTAACAAAATCTTTATACACATAATCTAGAAAATGTGAGATTAAAGAAATGACCTGAAAAGGCCCAGAAAAAGAAAAGAAAGGTTTGTCCTTACTTTCACCAACTTCCAGAGACTGGTTTCCATGAAAATGAGTCTTTTAGTCAAAGCCAGCTTTTGATTAGAACTTAGAAGGTGAGATGGATTTGTCAACAAAGTTTATATAAAATAATAATAATCCCAGAATCTGCACAATCTTTTCTTTAAGAATGGGCTAAAAAACACAGACACCAAACAAAGGTCAAAGTTTTGAACCAAGAGAAAAGACACCATCTCTACATTATCAAGTTAACCAATTAGTACGTTTTTAACTTGTCACTAATGCAACCCATTACCGCATTTTGTCCAAAGTTGTTGTGGAGTGGAGCTATATGGAGCCCCCTCCCATTTCATGTTTCAAAAGTCTCTACAGATACCCCACTGCCCATGTTCATAATACCAAAGCAGATGTGAATACTTACAAAAGAATGATTATGGAGGATTTGAATGGTTTTCCCCAAGAAGACATTCTACAACACCAAGTTTTTTTTTATTAATCCGGATTCGAGCAGAATAAATTTACTAAGAGACGCTCATGTCAAGATTCAAATCTTAGTCACAGTAAAATCGTCTAATATATTATTATCATTCGGATTAGGTTTCATTAATCCGCATTAACATTAGTTTTAAAGTTGTTGAAATTATAATTTGTAACTTTGCATGATTGATAATGTATGTAATATAATAATATACATTTGTCAAACACAACCGGGCTCGTGAAGAATGATACTCCCAATAAAATTATGTTATTCCATTGTTCAGACTGAGGGAAGGGAACTCGTGAGTAGTGATTGAAAAAAGATAAACAAAACAGAAGATCTGGTGTCTGCCACATTTGAAATATCACCGCAGACTTTTTGATCAGATTTTGTTAATTCGGATTTCTATCTCTCTCTCTCTCTCTCTCTTTCTTTGTCCAATCTTGTCCGCATGTGGAACCTTTTTCAGATACTATATCCTAAGAACAACAAATCAGTTTTACTCGGCCACTTTCCCTTCTTTTTTGTACTGTTGTCTCTCTCACATTTCCTTCAAAATTGTTCATCTACTCTCCCCTCTCTTCTCCAGCTGAAAGAAAATGGTTTTGGTTCTGGTTTTGATTCGATGACTCGATGTCTTTAACCGCCAAAAATGCTTTTTCACTTCAGGCTTAATACCTCTGAAACTCCATCAAAATGTCGGCTTTTGCTCTTGTTATTCTTTTCTCTGTACTTCTTTCAGGAGCTTTTGCTCTCCAACCCACTTCAGAAATATTCCCAAAATCACAAAGCCGGGTTGGTTTGAGCATAAAGTCCAAGTCTTTGCAGGGATCTCATGTTGTACTTGCTGGAAACAGCACAGTTTTGAGTGCTAACAAGACATTTGAGTTGGGATTTTTCAGCACTGGTTCTGTTGATGACAAAGAAAACTGGTACTTGGGCATTTGGTATGCTTCAATTCCTAACCCGACTTATGTTTGGGTTGCCAATCGAGAAGATCCCATCAAGAATGTGTCTTCTGCAAGCCTTGAAATCACTGAGGATGGGAAGCTAGCTGTGAAAGAAGAAGATTCAGGAACCATTGTTTGGCAAACCAACAATGTGGAGAAAGGTAGAAAAGCTAAGCTCCTGGAGCAAGGAAATTTGGTGCTCTACAATGGTGAAGGTCAGCAAGTGTGGCAAAGCTTTGATTATCCAACTGACACGTGGCTTCCTGGCATGAATTTGACTGCAGAAAAGTGGCTGACTTGTTGGAAGAGCTCCACTGATCCATCTCCAGGGAAGTATTCTCTGATATTGAGGCCTCCGTATTATGGTGAGATTGCCCTTGTGTATATTGATGTTGATAATTCTCCTTATTATTATTGGTCAACTGGGAATTGGACTGGAAATGCATTTGCAGGAGTACCAGAAATGACTGTCCCATACATTTATAATTTTCATTTTGATAATCCTTTTACTGCCATGGCATCTTTTGGTTACAATGAGGTGTCTTTAGAAACTGGTTTGAGTCCTCCTTTAACTAGGTTCTATTTGGACTACGAAGGACTATTGCAGCAGTTCACATGGTCCCCTCAGACAGGATATTGGAATATGTTCTGGTCTCAGCCTGAGAATGTATGTAAAGTTTATGGATTGTGTGGGAATTTTGGGTTCTGTAATGCTAAGTTATTCAAACCATGTAAGTGCTTCAATGGCTTCCGTCCAGTGAATCAGGTTTCCTGGGATGCAGGGGAATTTTCGGGTGGATGTCACCGTGAAGGTCGTGAGCTTTGTCGGAAGAACGATGGATTTGGAGATGCGGGAGTGGTGAGTTATGAGGGGGCAACAGTGTCTTCATTTACTGGGGGTAGGAGTGTGTGTGAAAAGACATGTTTAGGTAATTGTTCATGTATTGGTTTACACCATAATGAGAGGAGTAATTTATGCAAGAACTTGTATGGATCTCTGCTTAACCTCAAAAATCAATCTTCTGATAGCACAATTGAGGAGACACTGTACTTGAGGGTGCCAAGGAGCAGTACTAAGCAGAACACCAGGACTAAACTGGCTCTGATCGAAGCAATATGTGGATGTCTAGCCATTCTTCTTGTAGGATTGCCAATCGTGTTGTTTTTACGCCGCAGAAGAAATAGGAAAAGGAAAGAGGATGAAGAAGGCATTTTTCCTGTGACGAATCTGAGAGTGTTCTCCTACAAAGAGCTTCATGCTGCTACTAGGGGATTCTCAGAAAAGCTTGGCCATGGTGGATTTGGGGCAGTGTTTCAAGGGGAGCTATCTGATTCCACACTAGTTGCTGTGAAGAGACTAGAAAAGCCAGGTGGTGGAGAGAAGGAATTTCGCGCTGAAGTTTGTACAATTGGAAATATTCAGCATGTCAATCTGGTGAGGTTAAGGGGTTTTTGCTCTGAAGATTCTCACAGGCTTCTAGTTTATGATTACATGGCGAATGGTCCTCTCAGCTCGTATTTGAGACGGGATGGTAGGAATCTTAGCTGGGATGTTAGATTTCGAATAGCCATTGGCACGGCAAAAGGGATTGCTTACTTACATGAGGAATGCAGAAATTGTATCATTCATTGTGATATTAAGCCAGAGAACATATTATTAGATGAAGATTTCTCTGCGAAAGTATCAGATTTTGGGTTGGCAAAGCTTGTTGGAAGGGATTTCAGTAGAGTACTAGCTACAATGAGAGGAACATGGGGATATGTTGCACCAGAGTGGATATCTGGTGTAGCAATCACCACAAAAGCAGATGTGTACAGCTATGGCATGACCCTGTTAGAAGTATTAGGGGGACGGCGCAATGTAGAGGGCCCGCCCTCTGCTGGTGGAGGTGTAGGCGGTGGAACAGAGAAATGGTTTTTTCCACCCTGGGCAGCTAGTCAGATAATAGAGGGCAGAATTGCTGCAGTGGTTGATCAGAGACTCGGTAACATATACAACAAAGCAGAAGCACAACGAGCAGGATTAGTCGCTGTTTGGTGTATCCAGGATGATGAATCAATGAGGCCGACAATGGGGATGGTGGTGAAAATGCTGGAAGGAGTAGTTGAAGTGGCAATCCCACCACCACCAAAGCTGCTTCAAGCGTTGGTTTCTGGCGAATCCTTTCAGGGCATAGCTGACAACAATTCAAGCAGCAAAGTGTCGTTGTCACATGATACAGACGATGATGTCAGAATTGATTTAAATTCCAAGGTTTCTCAGTCATCTGTATGATATTTCCTTGATTCATAGGACTAGTTTGTTACGAGAAGCCTCAAGCTTGATGATCAGGTAATTGAATCTTCATTGGCAAGTTTTTGCTTTTGGCCTTATGTAAGATGAGTGTAGAAATTGGATAAAAAACAAATGAGTATTGCTAATTGTATCAATTTACAGATGAAACAGATTTCTTGATGCTCCTTCATATGTTTGGGAAAACTCATCATGAGTTTTAAGGATAGAATATAAAGAATAAGGCTCAAACTGAAACCTCAAAAATAGGCAAAATTCTTGTAATAAGTGTAACTACCACTTGTCAAAGTTTGCTGCATTTTAGCTGGTAAAAATGTAACAAACACATATGTCTAAATTTTGAACAAAAGACATTCTCAAAAACAAAAGTACTACTACATCAAGCTTCTTTTTTCTCCATTTTTTCAAACAGGGTAATCAAATTCAACGCAGAAAAAATAAATTGAAAATGGTCTTTTAAAAAGTGCAAAAATTGATCATACAGCTAATGCAAAAGGAGAGGGAAGCAATAATGGCTCACCCTCCAAGAAATCATCACCATCATCACCTCAGAAACTTGTGGTGCTGGAAATGGAATCACCATTCTTGGATGGTTCCACCACCTCTTCATCCCATGAGGAGGCGGTTGTTCTCCACTCGGCACCCTCCACCGTGTTAGTTAATGGCTGGGAGGAGGGAGGAGATTATCCTCACGTGCGCAGCTTTGAGGATGTGAGAAATCTATGGTACATTGAATCTGGGAAGCTTTGGTCTATAGCAGCACCAATTGCATTCAATATTCTTTGTAATTATGGGATTAATTCATTCACCAACATTTTTGTTGGCCATATTGGGGATGTGGAGCTCTCTGCCATTGCAATTTCCTTATCAGTTATTGCAAACTTCTCGTTTGGTTTCTTGGTAAGTTCTCTTGTCATTACATACCAACTTTTCTTTTCTGGCTTTGAATACCTGCAACGCATTAAGAAAATTGACTGCTTTGTTATACAAATTAATTAAGGGAATGAGGAAATTCTTCATGCTTATTGTTCTAATCTTATTCCTGACTTAAATATAAGACCTACACAATTGTTTAAAGTAAAACCATCAGTAGTGAAAGATCAGTATTGGCTTTATATGTACAGAGAGAAAAAAGAGCCCATCAAAATTAAGATTTGCAAATGCTGCTTATATTTTTTCATTTCACAAATCTTGTATCTTCTTTGCATATTACAGCTTGGGATGAGTAGTGCTCTTGAAACATTATGTGGACAGGCATTTGGGGCTGGCCAAGTAGATATGCTTGGTGTTTACATGCAAAGATCATGGATAATCCTAACAGTTGCATGCATAAGTCTAATGCCACTTTACATCTATGCAACACCAGTACTAAAGCTATTAGGCCAAAGGGGTGACATAGCAGATATGGCAGGAAGGTTTTCGATCCAAATTATACCCCAAATGTTCTCTTTAGCCATCAATTTTTCAACACAAAAGTTCTTACAAGCACAAAGCAAAGTAGGAATTCTAGCTTGGGTCGGATTTGTGGCTCTGGTATTACACATAGGGGTGCTTTTTCTCTTCGTTAGTGTGTTTAAATGGGGAACGGCGGGTGCTGCTGCAGCTTACGACATTTCTGGTTGGATCATTTCTCTAGCTCAGGTTGTGTATATTCTTGGTTGGTGTAAAGATGCATGGAAGGGATTCTCCTGGTTGGCCTTCAAAGACATTTGGTCTTTTGTAAAGCTTTCAGTAGCTTCAGCAGTGATGCTCTGCCTTGAAATTTGGTACTTCATGAGCATTATTGTTCTCACCGGACACCTTGAAGATCCTGTTATTGCAGTTGGCTCCCTTTCCATATGGTAAGTATTTTTAGCCAGTAAACCTTTTGGCGCACTAATAATAACTATTTTGAACTTTTTAAATTAGTCACTTCTAATCATCGTATCTTAAAGGACAACAAATCATTGATAGGGGAAAAAAAATAGTACACCTTACTGCTTAAGGAGTTAAGGCTTGTTCCTTGAAGTATTAACTTCCTGATGTGTTTTTTCGTTTTAGTATGAACTTGAATGGATGGGAAGGCATGCTTTTCATAGGAATCAATGCAGCAATCAGGTATGAATTTTCCTCGTAAAGTTTATGTATAATTCACTCTTTTCTTTATACGAGCAATGATACAGTAAAACCATAATCGCACGCCACCAAAAAAAAAAAAAAAAAAACTCTTGTTTAGTATGATCGATGATCTGTTCTTTTTTCGACGTGACCATGAACGGCCTAAAAGTAAAAAGACACTGAATTTTCCTTGGAATTTTTTTGCAGTGTTAGAGTGTCTAATGAGCTGGGGTCAGGACATCCAAGGGCAGCAAAATATTCAGTTTTTGTGACTGTTTTCCAATCAATGGTAATTGGGATTTTGAGCATGTTTGCCATAATGGCAACCAAGAACCATTTTGCCGTATTGTTCACAAACAGTGAGAAAATGCAGAAAGCTGTGGCTGATTTAGCTTATTTGCTAGCTGCCACCTTAGTCCTAAACAGTATCCAACCAGTCATATCAGGTGCCAAAATTTAGACTAAAATTCCCTCAATCTCAGAACAAATAAGCATATTTTTTTGCACTAAAGTTTTTCGATAAACATGATTCTTTCTTTGGGACGTACAGAGTAATTAGAGAGAATTGTGTAAGAAGAAATTAAATGATGGTTGTGTGCAGGGGTTGCTGTTGGAGGAGGCTGGCAAGGACTTGTGGCTTACATCAATTTGGCTTGCTATTATGTTATTGGGCTTCCTCTTGGATTCTTGTTGGGCTATAAAGCAAAATTAGGTGTTCAGGTAAGGGCTTGTTTATTTTGGGTCATCAATTTTTGTTCTTGGTGGCGACAAACCAGAAAGTCAGAAATTTCTCGACCACATTTGGTTGCAGGGAATATGGATGGGAATGATATTTGGGACATTTTTACAAACGTTAATACTATGTTACATTGTGTGGAAAACCAATTGGAATGACGAGGTAATTTTATTATTCTCAATTCATTGTTTTGTGATGATTTTTTATGACGAAGATAACAATATTTAGCTCTTTCCGTCCTAAAAAAGAAAAAAGAGTTCATATTATCGAACTAAAACAGTATAATTAAATGAGATTTTTATAGTGCGAACTCAGTATTACCATTTTAGTTAATCTTTTGAGAGGGCTTACAAAATTCATACTTTCTTTTTTCACTTGATGAATATTTCGCAGGTTGCTCAAGCATCAGAACGGATGCGAGAGTGGGGTGGTTCAAACGAAGAACGTGGATTACATTGACAATTTGGCTTCTTTTCCTTTTTTTTTTTTTAACTTTCATTAGGTTTTTCCTTTTCTTTTTTTTTTCCCTTCGTGTTTCTACCTAGATACATTTTCATACTTTGTTTAAACAAAAATTCTTTAAATTCTCCTAGTTTTTCTTTTTAATACTATTTGATATCGCACTTCTGCTCTTACAATCAATTTACTTTTTTTTCTTTTTTTTTTTTTACAATAAACACTTACAAAGAAATATCTAAGAGGTTAAAGAACGTCTTACACTCCAACATATATAAAATTATATAAGTAACGAAACACGCATGTGAAGATAAAACAATATGTGATTTTGACGTTAATCAAGATGGTATTAGACGGATATTTGATAATAATAAATTAAAATTACAAAATGACTAATATAAAATTTATATATCAGCTAAATTGTTATGAACGTATATTCTAGTGATATCAGTGTATGTCTTAAAAACAGCTTGAAACTTGTCACTTTCAAAATTATCATTCTCAATAAACATATGCATTATTTTTAAAAAAATCAATTGAGAAAGATATCCAAAAAAGAACCTAAAAAGAAAAAAGAAAAAACGCAAAAAGCAGCGAATAGAAGGATAAGAAGAATCGGTGGTGTTGCTTCTTTTCTCCAAATTATCAAAAACTAGCACTTTAGCTTTAATTTTTTCATGGCCAAAAGATTAACATTAACAATTATTATCATATGACTCTCTCTGTCCCAAAAAAAAATCTATATTTTATTTAAAAATTTGTACTAAAAATAGTAGAAATTTAAAACTCAATATGGATTTTTTTTTTTTAGACAAAGATCATAATGCATAAGAGAAAAGACAGAAGAAAAGTGATACCATGTGAATAAATATTGTAATTTAATAATCAATACATGTGATGATAACTCATGACCAGCTCAATCAAGTTATTTTGTTTATTTTTTCAAAAGAAAAATTAAAGTGTTTGGAAGTTTTAATAATTGTAATAAAATTGAAAGCATTACTTATTTTGTAATAATAAAATATAACTCCTAATAAAAATAACTAGCTTTATCACATAAATTTCTTTTTGTGAGATATATATCTATAAATATGATTTACTATATTATAATAGAAATAAGATATGCAAACTTGCAAAGGGAAAAAAAAAACAATAGCCTTCTTTATCTATGAAAGAATATGAAATTATCTCTAAGAAAAAAATTTTGGTTTCTTTCTTTTGTCGTATAAGCGATATGACAAAAGAGATACAATTACAAATACATAATTCAATTACAACAACCTACAATTAAATAATGACAATTATCATTTGTGCAATTGAAATGGATGCATAGATCTTCCTATGTTAAGCTAAATTGGCTAACTTGCCACAATTTTACTAATTACGCGGAAAAGAGATACTACGACAAAAAGAATACAGAGAGAATCCTATTAAACAGAAACTCTAAGTATGAATGCGACATACATTCCAAAACTGACATTGGGATATTAAATTTTTATAACGGTTATAAGACTAAGACCCGCAACAGATCCATTCTTTGCTGGCCTTCGAATCACATTTTTCTTCATGTTCTTCATTTGGATCTTCTTCATTTTACTATAGGCACATTTTTTAGTTTTTATTTCTTTTTTTCCCTTGTGTTAACTACGATACCATTGAACAGATAAGCAAACACATATAATCAATTCATCATATCAAATGAATTCACTTTGACATCAACCTAAAAAAAAGGGGTAAAATTATGATACATGAGGTGAGAAATTACTCTGAAAATGAATAATAATTGATGAAAAGACAAAATTTCTCATCTTTGAGAAAATTACCATAGATCGAGTTTTGAATCGCACTATAAGGAATAACCTTAAATTTTTTTAGTCACCTAGTTTATTTGTCAATATGTCTATAATTCAGTAAGCGGGACTAATCACTATGATCCACAGTGTACACCCTGTAAATAAAAAAAAATGACAATTTTATAATTATGCCCGTGTCATATAAGTCACTGTCATCATTTCATTATAGAGTGGTGATACTTGTTATAAGAAAATTTAAAGGGAATGACGTGGCTGAATTTTAACTATCCACTAACCCTTAACTGAATAAAGTTTTCAAGTTAAGGTGTAAGTATGGACAACTATGATTCACTCCCTGAAATTTTTCCTATATAAATCATTATCCTTCATTGTATATTTTCAATGAATATATATCACTCTCCTTGAAGAAAATATAGGCGATATGACAAAAGAGATACAATTACAAATACATAATTTAATTACAACAACCTATAATTATATAATTACAATTACCATTTGTGCAATTGAAATGGATCCATAGATCTTCCTGTGCTAAGCTAAATTGGCTAATTTGCCATAATTTTACTAATTACGTGGAAAAGAAATACTACGACAAAAAGAATACAGAGAGAATCCTATTAAACAGAAACTCTAAGTACGAATGCGATATACATTCCAAAACTGACACTAGGATATTAAATTTTTATAACGGTTATAAGACTTAGACCCGTAACGGATCCATTCTTTGCTGACCTTCGAATCACATTTTTCTTCATGTTCTTCATTTGGATCTTCTTCATTTTACGATAGGCACATTTTTTAGTTTTTATTTCTTTTTTTCCCTTTGTTAACTACAATACCATTGAACAGATACGCAAACACATATAATCAATTCATCATATCAAATGAATTCACTTTGACATCAACCCAAAAAAAGGGGTAAAATTATGATACATGAGGTGAGAAATTACTCTGAAAATGAATAATAATTGATGAAAAGATAAAATTTCTCATCTTTGAGAAAATTACCATAGATCGAGTTTTGAATCGGACTATAAGGAATAACCTTAAATTTTTTTAGTCACCTAGTCTATTTGTGAATGTGTCTATAATTCATTAAGCGGGACTAATCACTATGATCCACACCCTGTAAATAAAAAAAAAATTACAATTTTATAATTATGCCCGCGTCATATAAGTCACGGTCATCATTTCATTATAGAGTGGTGATACATGTGATAAGAAAATTTAAAGGAAATGACGTGGCTGAATTTTAACCATCCACTAACCCTTAAATGAATAAAGTTTTCAAGGTAAGGTGTAAGTATGGGACTATGATTCACTCTTTGAAATTTTTCCTATATAAATCATTATCCTTCATTGTATATTTTCAATGAATATATATCACTTTCCTCGAAGAAAATATAGTTTCATTGAGTATTTTGGGTGAAAATTTCACTAATGAATAATGCACAATGTTGTGGAGATAAAACTATTACCATTATAAATAAAAACTTACTATTTGTTCATTACTTAAATTTAGAGAACTAAAAATAATAGCCTTTCGCACATTCATCAAAAGTTATACGATGATTTCATGAATTAATCTATAAATCCACAAACTAGGGCATTAACCGATTATGTTATGAAGCAGTAACTGAAAATTCAATTTTTCTATAATTAAAACTTACACAATGCATGGATGAATCGTGTCCAGTTTACACCTAATTAAAAAAAAATCACGATTTTTTTTCAATTTCGATGTGTCAAGGTATCAAACCTTTAGTTTTTATTAGATTGTCCCAAACGAGATTTGAATAGTGGATCTCGTGGTTATGGTCTGCTTGAGTTTGTCATACCTAAGTCTTTAAATTAAAAATGCTAGTAGGCATTCAAAGCAACAAAAATGTCAAAAGAAATATATATATATATATATATACACATATAATATTAATATATAATTTCACCATTTCGTTGTTCTTAAAACTTATCTCTATGGCCAAATCCATAAATATGCAGGAAATTCCCATTCCATTTATACGGATTTCGATTCCTAAACTTTTAAAAGACCTATTTAAAAGATTACTAATAAAAAGAATTAGGACATAATACCTTAATACTTTCTTCCCCCAGAAAAATAATTAATTTTATTTATTTGTTTGGAGAATATTTTGTAGGACGAAGAAAATATATTCTTACTAATAAACGAGTTATTTCATTTTATTAAGTTTCATTCCAATAATGACATGTGGAAGATTGTAATACGTGAGCATATATCATCTATAAAAATTCATGGTATCATTTTTAAAATAAAAATAATAATTTTTTAAAAAACAATCCTATCCTTAAAGTTTAGCTAGAATGCAGAATGAACACAGTTTCTTTTTTCTTTTTCTTTTTTTTTCTTTTTGGATCTAGATTGAATTTTATTTTTAAATATTAAAAGTTTCAACAAGATTTTTGTAAAGAAAAGATATTATATATATGTATGTATAATAGTTTTATGAATAAGAACAATAATTTACACTTGAAAATTCATGTAAAAAGAGTATAAAAAATATGTAAACTGAATCACAGCCCTCCATTTTTTACACAATATATCCATGATTTACCTATTTGATGTTAGGTTAGTTGGATAATTAAGATCCAACCACATTTTATTACTTGTAAGTTTTCTTCGTAAATAATCATCACGTTTAAAAATAAATCCTGTATCTCGATATTTAAATATCGTTCAACAAGTGCTGATTATATCGACCCACTTTTAAAAGAAACCAAGTATGGTTCATTTAATCATCCCAGATGTATAGAAATTATAAATATCAAAGAGATACAATTATAAATATATAATTCAATTACAACAACCCAAATTAAATAATTACAATTACCATATGCGCAATTGAAATGGGTGCATAAATCTTAAGTTAAGCTAAATTGACTAATTTGTCAGAATTTCACTAATTACATATAAAAGAGATACCACGATAAGGAAAAAGAACACATAGAGAATCACGCTAAACGGAAACTTCAATTATGAATATGACGTGCATTCCAAAACTGACAGTAGGATATTAGATTTTTATAACGGTTATAAGACTTAGATATGTAACGGATCTATTCTTTGCTGACCTTCGAATCACATTTTTCTTCATTGTCTTCATTTGGATCTTTTTCGTTTTACTATTTGTTGACGTAATATGTAATATAGGCACAATTTTTTTTTCTTTTTACCCTTGTGTAAGTATGGACGGTCATAATTCATTCCCAGAAAATTTTCCTGCACAAATCATTAACCTTAATATATATCACTTTCTTTGAAGAAAATATAGTTTCAGTATTTTGGGTGAAAATTTCACTAAGTAATAATTCACAATGTTTTGGAGATAAAACTATTACCATAAAAATCAAAACTTACTATCGCTTCATTACTTAAATTTGAGAACTAAAATAAATACCTTATAACTAAAGCACGGAAGCTCAATAAAGGATATACATATGAAGATTTCATGAATGAATCTAAATCCACAAATTAGGGCATTAACTGATTATGTTATGAAGCAATAACTTAAAATTCAATTTTTCTATAATGCTTTTTTATTTATTGAAAGTTGTCACTAAAGACACGTGATAACTCATCATATAATAATTTTCCGCCTAAAATACAAAACTACTAAGATGGTTTAGTTTGTAAACTTCAGACAAAGAATATTAAAAATATATACTTCCTCCGTCCCATAATTATTGTCCACTTCGCACAAAAAATTTTGTCCCAAAATTATTGTTCAATTTAACTTTTTATGGATCAAGTTACACATTTGTCCTTAGTAAAAAACATTATCCATAAAATCTTAGTGGTGAAACAATTACTTATGTAGGGGTATATTCGGTTGTTTAAGGTAAAATATAGTAAAATTTGACCAAAAATAAAATTTTTTATTTTAGTAAAAGCGGACAATAATTATGGGACGGAGGGAGTATTTACTAATCCCTAAAATATTAAGTATCATATGTTTTTATTCCAACAGTAACTGCAGGTTCAATGTCACATTTATTTCGAAATTCAAATGAACTAAATCTCTTAAATTAAGATTATAATCATGCAAATTCCGCACGGTATATAATCATTTTCTTAATAAAAAACATGTTTAGACCAATGCCTTGGCATCGGCCGGAGCTGAGTCACTAGTTAAAACTTAACACAATGCATGGATGAATCGTGGCCAGAACTTGAATAAGAAGACTTTTATAAAATAATTCATAGTATTATTATTTATTTTGCTTCTTTTGCAGTTTGTCATTCTTACACTTTTTTTTTTTTTTCTCTTTGACATACTCCCATTTCTTCTACTTTTGAAAAAAATTACAGCAAAAAAGACACGTCTTCAAGCTTTACACCTCGATTTTTTTTTTTTTTTTCCAATTTCGATGTATCAAAGGATCAAACCCAAAGTGACACCTTTAGTTTTTATTAGATTGTTCCAAACGAAATTTGAATAGATCTCGTGGTTTTGGTCTGCTTGAGTTTGTCATACCTAACTCTTTAAATTAAAATTCTAGTGGGCATTCAAAGCAACAAAAATATCAAAAAAAAAAAAAATGCAGGAAATATATATTACCATTTCTTTGTTCTTAAAACTTATCTCTGTGGCCTAATTCATAAATATGCAGGAAATTCTTATTTTAGTTATATGGAATTTGATTCCTAAATTTTTAAAAGACCTATTTAAAAGATTACTAATAAAATTAAAACATAATACCTTAACTTTCTTCATCCCAGAAAAATAATTTATTTTATTTATCTGTTCTAGTTTAGCAAAAATGGGCGATGTTTTGTGGGATGGAGGAAATATGTTTTACTAATAAACGAGTTATCTTGTTTTGTTAAATTTCATTTTAATAATGACTTGTGGAATATTGTACTATGTAACAAATATCATCTATATATTGATGGTATCATCATTTTTAAAATAATAACAATCTTTTTTTTTTTAAAAAAAAATCCTATCCTAAAAGATTGGCGAGAATGCAGAATGAACAACATTTCTTATATGTTTTGGATCTGGATTGAATTTTAGTTTTTAAATATAAAAAGTTTCACCAATATTTTTGTAAAAAAAAAAGATATTATATGTATATAATTTCATGAATAAGAAGAACAATAATATCACACTGGAAAATTCATGAAAAAAAGAGTATAAAGAATATGTAGAATGAATCATAGCCGTCCATGTTTATACCTTATCCCCATGATTTATCTATTTGATGTTAGGTTGGTTAGATAATTAAGATCCACTCAGCATTTTATTACTTGTAAGTTTTTTTCGTAAATAATCTTTACGTTTAAAATAAATTGTGTTTCTCGATATTTAAATATCGTTCTACAGATGATGGTTATACGACCCACTTTTAAAAGAAACCAAGCATGGTTTATTTAACCATCCCAAATTTATAGAAATTGATGAAAAGACAATTTCATCCTCTAGATACAAAAGCAATTGTCTAACCAAAAAAAACAAAAATTATCCCCAATATGGTGATATACTTTGCCATCCAACCCTACATAAACTCATCACCTTAGTTTAATTAACCACACCAAAAAGCCAATAGGTTTTTTCACCTATAAATTAGTCCTTTCCTCCATTCTTTGTCTTTGACAACCCTTAGAAAACCAACACAAATCTTATACCCCCTTTTTATTCATTTTCTCCTACGATTTGGAGTCTCACACATCTCTCTCCCAAAATCCCAAATCCCAAATCTCAAAAACAACCCATCATCCCCTAAAAACTTTCCTACCCTATATTTCTACTTCTTTTTAATAACCCACAAAATCAAAACCCTAAATCTAGGGTGTGGGAATAGAAAAGAAGAGAAAAGAAAAGAAAAGGAATAAGAAAAGAAAGAGAAAAAAAATCCATTCTTTAAAAAGCCCTCTTCTTTGCCTTCCAAGTTCCAAATAGAAATTGACCAAAACAAAAATCCAGTCTTTACTCAAACCAATATTCTCAGGGTCCCTTCTTCCATTTGGTCTAACACTTTCTCCTCAGCAAAAAGAAATACACAAATACAAAAACAGACCAAACCAAATCAAAGCTAATTCAATTCGTCAAATTAAACAGGTATGTCCTTTTCTTTTCTCTTACCCCAATACCCCTAAACTACTCCTACTCATAGCAATAGAATTATACCAGAAAATTTTTATTATCATCTTTGGTTTTTCTTTTCTCTATTTTTCTTTTTGGGAATTTTCGTTTTCAATTTTTCTTTTTTTCCTTTCTGTCAATTGGGTTTTTGCTAGAGAAGGGCCTGTTAAGGAAAAAAACCCAACCTTTGGTTCCTCTGGCTCGTCTCCCTCCCTGTAGCCACTCTCTCTCTAACGTAGAGAGAGAAAAGAGCGGCACTTGAATTTATGGGCTCCTAAATTTTCTCTATTGGAAAACTCAGATTAAAAACTTCCCGCCTAAACCAAGAAGAAAACTTCCATCTTCTATGGTGCCCATTGATTTAGGTTGCTAGTTTTGAGGACCAAAAACCCATTTGTTTCTAGTTTTTTCTTTTTTTTCCCACGCACAAACACTCAGTACACTCGTACTTTCTGAAACTCTGTTGATTTTTTCTGTGTTTTAATCACTTGAAATGGTGTTTTATGCGTAGTGTGGTGTGGGTATCATCGATGTGTCGAATGCTTTGCTTTTTTTGGGTTTGAATTCAGAAATTAATGGCAGGCTGGTTGAAAAGAGTTGATGGGTCTCGTCCAGAGAGCTTTGAAGTTCACCCAAACGTAGAAGTAAGGAAACCCTTATCGGATCAAGACCCAGTTGAAGCGGAAGATGATTTTTACAGCCAAAAGCTCAAATCTTTGTTTGATGAGGTTTTGGCTGTATTCCTTGAGGCATTTCGCGGTGCTTGCTTTTTCAGGCCAATGCCACCGGTAATTGGTGAGGGTGAATCAGTAGATTTGTTGAAACTGTATCTGAAAGTTAAAGAAAGAGGTGGGTTTGAAAAGGTTTCGGAAACTGGACAATGGGATTGTGTAGCTAGGGAATGCGGGTTTGATTCTGTTGTTGGTTCGTCTTTGAAGTTGGTGTATGTTCAGTACTTGGGTTTATTGAGTAGGTATCTGGAGAAGGTTATTCTCAAGGAAAAGGATCTTAACAACAGAGGGATAGAAGAACAGAGTAGTTCAGGGCTTTTGTGTAGGTTACTGATGGATGTAGAGTCTGATTTGAAGGGACGTTTTTCTGGAATTTCCCATAAGAAAGAAAAAGATGTGGAGCTTCTGGATGTGATCAAAACTGAATTAGGATTTGGAATGGATGGTAAGTTGCACGGGTTAAATGACCATGGAGGCTTTGTAAAATTGACTGGAGGTACTGACATTTTAGAGAAAAAGGGTTTCGTTCAGGAAGCTGAAAAGGGTAGAGATGAGGATATTTCTAAAGGAGAGGGAGGTACTGATGTTGGAGACCTACATTTTGTAATTGACATTGGTCAAGTAAAAAGAGATGATGATGCTGTTACAGCAGTAGATTCTATTGGTGGCACCGAAGATGGTTTTGGCAGAAAGAGGAAACCAGAAAATTCATGCAGAATGCTAGATTGGATTCATAATGTTGCCATGGATCCTTGTAACCCAGCGATTGGTTCGATGCCAGATAGTTCAAAGTGGAAATACTATGCAAGTGATTTAGTCTGGAAGCAGGTTTTGCTGGCTCGGGAGGCAATGCTGTCAAAAAGAAAGAACGAGTCAAGTGATCATCAAGCAACTTTGCAGGTACCATATTTAACTAACGCTTTATTATATATTGATGGTTTAGGGAACCCAAGATTGTTAATTCAGAACTGGAATTATGCCTAAGTGTTATTAAACATGCCTTAAATTATAAAGCTTCGGCTCTTTGTGTTGATGAATGCCAAGCTGGTTTCCTATCTTTCCTTTAATAGATATCTTTTTTTTTTAAACCATAAACATGAAACATTAAAAATTTCATTTCACCAATGTTGGAATTTGAACTGTAACTATTGCTATTATAGCCAACATTCAGTGGTTTGCGGTTTATATTCTTCATTTAATTTCCTTTTCAATCTGTTCTTTCATGAAGTTCGTTTTGTGAATAATTATGCTTTTTGGTGTTAGATGCTTCTTTCATTCGAAAGTGAATGCCTTTCTTTGTTATTGCTCAAATCTAATTTAATGTTTTCTTTTCCAAATTTAGTGAGTTCATGAAGGTGAGATGATTGTTTACTTAATAGACTGTTATGTGCAAATTGAATTTCATTCTAGATGTTTGCTTTTGTATCTGTACATGGATGTAGAGGATTTGAGTGGGGACTTATGCTACCTTATTCATAACAAGCGGGTGACAATTGAATACATATTCTGATCGGTTCACACTTCTATATTAACCAATGTTGTTTGTTCTTTACGGTGCAAGATAATCTATTCAATATGAAGTATATGTCACTCCTTATGCAAAAGTGGGAATTGTGGAAACCTATGATGTTATAAGAATTATTTGTTTTTTTCGGTTCTCAGATCCTTAGGACAGTTTGCAATTGTGTTGTGATTTGATCAGGCAATAATATCGACTTAATGCAACATAGTCTTCAGCCAACTTCACTTTATTTAAGCTTAAATTATCTGCTATTAACATTCTTTATTGGCTTGTCCGTGGCACTCAAATTTGTGCAGGAGCTTGTTTAGAAAATATCTGTATTCCTGCACATCTGATTCATATATGGAATTTTATTCAACAATGGCCAATTTTACGTTCCTGAACCTATTGTCTCCTACATGGTTCCTTCTGGTTCCTTTAGTCCTTGGAACCAGACTAAATTCCACAACCAGGGCGGTCCAGTTCTGGAACTGTGTCGGTGTTTAATCGTAATAATGAACATGAGTTGTCAAGTTATTGAATACTAAGATACTCCGAGTAATAAATAATTGTCGGTGAGTCTTTTGACCAGATTGTGATAAAAGAAAAGATGTGCATTGAGATTACAGTCACTGCGGATTACAAAACTTTAGGTAGACAAAAAGATCTTTTCAGTTCGAGTTTTGATTGGATTCTTAAAATGAAAGGCAGGAAATTCAAGCTTCAGAACAAGGTTGAAGTTTATGATCTTTCACTTTGAATAGTTTGAACTGCTTTACATACCTGCAGGTTTTGTGGTTGTTAATGGGAAACATTCATGCATGTCCTTTTCCCTTGTAAGTGATCTGATGTAGATTTGTAGGTAATGATATTTGAGATTGTTGAGTTCTGCCCAGGATAAAGTCATCAATTGGTTTTGAATCTGAGGCTGTGTTAAATTCTGAGTCTCACTCGAATGATGATTTTCTAGTAACTCCTTTTTGTATATTTAATAACTTCTTTCTTGGGCCAATTATGTATACTTCTGTTGGCAGAGTGACCTTCCATTTAAGTCATGAAGCAATAACCAAGGGATGAATGTTTTCACCCTTTTCATGGCTTCTTTTTGGGCCATCATAATTAACTTGCTCCGGACTTGCTTGCTCTGATTGAATATCCTGTTGAAAGTCTTCTTGGTCCATTTAAACAGAAACTTAAAAGGATTAGCATCTGATTGATGTAAGAGGAACAGAAGCATTAGTTAGCTACCTGCTATCTAGTAGCGTCGGGCACATAGTATTGAATTTGAGAGTTCGTACATTTCTTATTTAATACCTATACTGTTAATTTTTGCTACTTGCACGTGACACCTCTGTTTTGTTTGTTAATATTCTGGATTTTGAGCTTCATAAAGTATCCTTTTCCTGTTACGATGGCTTGTTCAATTTGCTGATGCCAGTAAATGGATACACCAAGTAGTTTTGCAACAATTAATCTCTAGTGTGCTTTTTGGGGTCAGTTACATGGATGCATCTCACCCTTGTGTTGCACTTAAACAAATAGGTTCATTGAAGTTTATGTATCTTATATCCTATGTCCTTTTTTGTATATCGTGCCGAGCATTTTGGGTCTTTTTGGCTTTTCTTTTTCTCTTTGGTTTGAGTTGATAATTTTTTTAATTCTAAATCTCATTTCAAGCTCTCCTATGCATTTGTCCAAAGTGCTGAATTGTTAAATCTCAAAGTTTCATTTATAGGGTTGACCCTTTACCTTTCTGATCCATTTATTACTTGTTATTGTCTAATATTATATGTCAATAATTCTATCTCACCATCACCATTATGCAGAAAAAGCAAAAGATGCATCCAACCATGTATGATGATCAATGTGAGAAGCCGAGATTCAGCAAGAGGATACTTGAAGCCAAGGCTCCTTCGAGAAAAACAAAAGCTCGGACGTATGTTGAGACATCTTCCTCCGGCACTTTGAGTGATGATGATCTTGCTGGGTCACAGTCTGATTCCTCTTGGGAAGCAGATCCAAAGTTTGTCGGTGGAAGTCGTCGTCGAGAGAAGCGAGTTCCTATTGGAAGCAGCTTCCAAGCTGATATTCCAGAATGGACTGGGAAGGCTTCTTCTGAAAATAGTGATTCCAAGTGGTTAGGTACCAGATTGTGGCCGCTTGATAAAGCAGAACAAACAAGAAACTTAATTGAACGAGAACGTATTGGGAAAGGAAGGCAGGATTCTTGCGGTTGCCAATTTCCAGTTTCCTTGGAATGCATCCGGTTTCATATATCTGAGAAAAGGGCGAGATTGAAACTTGAGTTGGGACTAGCCTTTTACAGTTCGAGAATTGACCAAATGGGGGAAGAATTTGCATCCTCGTGGACGAAGGAAGACGAAAAGAAATTCCACAATATAGTGGAAACAAACCCATCATATCTTGGCAAGTTTTTCTGGCAGGAAATTGTCAAATCTTTTCCTAACAAAAGTAGTAAAACATTGGTTAGCTACTATTACAATGTGTACCTTCTCCGGCGCAGAGGTCAGCAAAACAGGATTGCACCTCATGATATCAACAGTGATGACGACGAGTCGGGTCCCAGGTACAATACAGCTATCTCCCCTGGTTCCATCTTTTGTTCCCCTAAGAAGCCAGCATGAATGTCCAGTAGGCTAGAAAGGAATATTGGTATAGAGGCACAGTGGTATTTTGTTCAAAAGATGTATAGTGCAGAAAGTTCCTTTTACGGGTTGATTCAATTTGTTCAGCTAGTTAGTCTGAATCTTTTTTTACTCCGGGAAGAGTTTTGTACTCTTCAATATAGGAATGTAGGATTTCATGGAAGGACCATGGGCGCAGGGAACGTCTACCTACCTTTTGTGGTGAAACATACAGTCAAATCAAAACTCGAAATTTTTTTTATGTTTAAATTCTTCTGTTTGTTGATTTTTTCTCTTAAGTAGTGTTGCTAGTTACTATATATAATGAAAAATTATTGACGTTCCTTATAATTGATTGGTGATGGTCATTCATGGATTCTTAGCTTACATTTCTATTGTGATTTGTGACCTGAACAAGACGGAGACTCATGAATCATAAAATCAACTCTAGGTTGTGGAAAAAAACACTTTGATCAACTGCCTAATATTTTCATCAGCATATATATATACTAGTGATGTCTGGTCGCGCAATGCGCGACCCTGGCCCAGTCTATCTGTAGATCTTAGAAATGTTTATATTTGAAAAAAATAAAATTTTGTGTTTGGAGCGATATATTTTAGAAATTTTTGAAGGATTTAGAAATGTTTTATAAGTGTGATCATAGAAATATTTGTATTTCGCAAAAAAAAAAAAAAATTGTATTTCGCCATGTATGTTTTAGGAATGTTTTATAAGTGTTACTTATTAAATATAAATAGCTTAATCGAATATATGTGTTGAAGTAAATGTTAGATAAAATATAAAAGCATCCTAATAAATTTAAATATTAGTAAGATGATTTATTGATGTTCTCCATTGGTCGTGCCAAATCAATACTTAGTTTTGGAGATTTTTAATAACTTTGTAATAAGCTTCATCCGAAGGGTATACGCTTAAAACAAAATTGACACTTTGTAACAAAAAACCTAATTGATCAATTCAATTTAAAAAACCACTCTAGTTGAATGAAACATAAAGAAAAAATTAAAAAAAAAACGTGTCAGGTAAAGTGCAAAGGGAGATTTAGTAATTTAGTTATGCTTAGACAAAAGGGCAATTTAGTATTTTCTACATGCCACGTGGCAATCATATGAGGTGTTTGAAAGGGAGGTTTTTGTTCCTAATATAGTAGGATATAGGGAGTTCTCCATTCTTACACTTGAATTTTGAATGTACATAACTTTTTCATCTTTTATCATTAATTTTCACTTTGAAAAATTTCAAGTTTCTTTCTCTTTTAACTCTTTCATATTCTCTTTAGTTATATTCAATCCATTCATTTCACTTTAATTTTGGTGGTATCTTCAACCTATATGAACTATTTTTTCATTTTCTCTTTTATTAATTTTCACTTTAAAAAAATTTCATCTTTTTTTTGAAAAAAAAAATCTTCCAACCCTCTCATATTTTCCAAAATTATATTCAATTAATTATTTCATTAAAAAATTGATTCTATCTCCCATCTTCTCACCTTTTCATCTTTTCCACTACTATTTTTTATTATTCCCCGCATATATTAACTATCTTTTCATCTTCTATCATTAAATTTCACTTTAAAAAACTCAGGTTTCTTTCTCTTTTAACTCTTTCATCTTATATGTTATTATATTCAATCCATTCATTGCACTTTAATTTCGGTGATATCTTCAATCTACATGAACTATTTTTTCATTTTCTCTTATTAATTTTTCACTTTGAAAAAATTTCAATTTTTTTTTACCTCTCATCTTCTCCGTCATTATATCCAATTAATTATTTTCATAAAAAACTGATTCTATCTTCTATTTTCTCACTTTTTCATCTTCTCCACTATTATTTTTAATTAATTATGTTTATTATATGTAACCATTTCATTTCGGTTTCATATAAGTATAAAAAAATACAAGAGTCCATCTACCTTTTTGCTTCTCCTGTCCTTTTAAACAGTTTATCTACTGAATTCTACAAAGATAATTATAATGCATAAGAGGATTGAATGGCAGTTTATCGGAGCCAAATTATTAATGATGCGATCTCTTTCCGAACGTAATATCTCTTTTTCACACTTTTTAATAGCATATTACGTTTCCTACTGTGTTTTAATTTTTCTGAAACTAATATTTTAGTTTATGTTTTCCCATTTTAATAGTTATGCATCTACTCAAAACTAATTTATAAGTACTCCAAACAAAAGAAGATGCACTCCTTAGGCGATACTTAAAACTTATAAGTGTGAATTAAATTTTTTAAGAAAGTTATAAATATGACGATTTTTGTGAATATTCTAGATTGTTTTTTAACATCTCTCAACTTTTCGTGTTCTCTCTCTCTCTCTATATATATATATATATTTAATTTATACAATAGTATTAAATTAGTCAACTTTATATAAATTTTCCTCCATTTTTCAAAGAATATAAGAATTCCATGTATTAAAAAGTTTTGTATGTATGTTAGAAACTGTATTATCGCATAAATTTGTTTGTTCATGAATTTTGATTAGAATCATATTTATGAGAAATAATTAGAGGGCACGTGCGAAAGCAGTCCACATTAACTAAGTATCTCTTATTAATATGCTTAAAAATGTGGTGTTCAGCTGTTATGGGTTAAACCGTGGGCTTTTCATCTGGTAATTGGGCTGGGCCCAGTATTATGATAAGGAGGACCCAAATACATGTACTATATGAATTGAGGGATTTATGGTGAGTGATTGGAGGTTCAGTTTATTTTATTTTATTTTATTTTTCTAGTTGAAACAATTTAGTTTAAAAAACAAAAAAAAAATGCTAGCGAAATAGTAGGTAAACATACACAAAGACCACATAGATATAATTGTTAATGAAGCTGTTAATTAGAGCAAATTTGAGGGGGAAAGAAATAATGAGAGTTCCACACACATTATAAAACTATAATTTTGGATAGCTTAGAAGGTCAATTATAGTGTGATGTAAGACATTGGTCACACCAACAGCTTGATGAATAGAGAAAACAAACAAAATTTTCAATCACTAATAATTGTGTTTGAATGGAGTGCCGTGGAATCATCAAATTGTGTTTATGAGATGATCTTGAAATACTCCGAAATCTTTATTATAAGGTATTTTGATTTCTCTTAAATTTAATTTAATATATATATTTTTTAATTAACAATGAAACCTTATGATATAATTTATAATAATTGAGTGAACATAATAAATGTGAATATGTAATTTAAAGTTTTATTTTCAATTTGAAAAACATACTAAATAAAATTTAAGATAAAGTGAAATGAATTATAATAAGGACCAGAAAGTATTTCATAATCAAGGCTAAAACTTAGGGTTAAATAGTCAACTACTCAATTATGTTTCTTTCATCCTTCTTGAATAGTTGTTAAACTAACATTGTATGTACAAAAAAGTGAATTATTAAATTGGGATAGAAACTATATTTTTGTCAAGGTTATGATATATTTTATGCTCATTCAAAAAAGGACACGTATTTGTTTATATTTTTGGAGGTAGATAATTAGCATTATTAATAAAATGATGATTACATAGGTGCCTAATTTGGATAAATATTGATTGAGCTTAAGGAATAATGCAATGAACCCTCTCCAAATGGCTTAACTTGTAAGGAGGGATCATTCAGCACGTAACTTCACTCGTTCTCTTTTGACCGATGACAAATTTTAAACACAGACATATGAATTTTTTTAAAGTGATAACTAACTTTTTGTTATAACGAGTTCTAACATTCGTCACGCATTATGTTCATAAGTTGATGAAATGGAATTGGAAAAGAAACTTAATCAGACTTAAAATGGTATTGAAATGATATTGGATGTAATTCAGTTAGTCGTGGAAAAGAAACTTGGGGTATCATCATTTGTACGAAAAATTGGCGGATCTACCCAAAGCTTTATGTGTGTCGTCAATTCTATCTTATTCTTTTTTAGTTAGCTAATATTATCCTAAACTATCCAACCGTTAGCCGATTTTGTCCAATTTACTATTTTCCGTCTAAATTAACGGAATTCTATTTGTCTTAATTACAAAAATACCCTAATAAATTTAAAAATTTATAAAAAGAACCCAAAAATTACAAAAATTATAAAATAGTCTCTTTTCAGTTTTTATTTAAAATTTTCTTTTTTTTTAATTTCTTTTTACTATTTTTCATAACCATAAAAATATACTATATGATCTTTTAAATAAATAATTTATTTTTAAACACTACAGTACAAATTTATAGATATACATTTTGTAACTAATGATTGATTTACATAAACATATTAATTTTTTTAATAATATGGCTAGACAATAATGATATTATTCTTTTAATCCGTCTTTTTCAATTTAAAGAATAAGATTTTTTTGACTAAAACTAATTTTTTACAAAAAATAAAAACATTTAGCATAGATTAAAAAAATATATATTAGTACATTTTAATTTATTGCAAATTAATTAAACAGACTATAAATTATATTATCCAATTAAAAAAATTATTAAATTAAAATATAGGGTACTGTCTAGTGTTTAGGGTGTTAAGTTTCATGAGAGTAGATATAAGATTAATTGTCACCAAAGTATTTCTAACCGGGAGAGTGATTTTACCACGTTTAAGCGGGGTCCACTAAAGTTAAGAGGGTTGCATTGGATGGTTAGGTGATTTAAGATATGAGATGATTAAAACTGTGTTCGAGATTCGATTCTCACTGGAGAAATCTAATTTTTTTTTTAATGTAAAAAAAAAAGATGGAGTCCAATACTGGAGTAGTTTTTTTATTATTATTATTATTTTTTTAAAAAAAAAGACTTTCTGCTAAAGTTAGATATATTAATTCTCAAAATATTATCACAAAATGTTAAACCCTCGCAGTAATAAATATACATATTTTTTATAAAATATTTTGTACCATTTTTGTAAATGCCACGATACTATATTCTTGTGTTGGGCCAACGTAGAAATGAAATATGTTTTTTTTTTTTACTTTCTGTCTGTACTTGGCCTTTTAAAAAAAAATTATATTTTAGTTTTGATTTCTTTTTAAATTTTAAAATACAATCTAAAGTCAGTTGAATTATATTGTAATGCATTAAAGTATACCAATAGATTCTTTTTTAATCTATGCGAATTGTTTAATTTTTTTGTGAAAAATTAGTATTACTTAAATAATCTTATTCTTTAGATTGAAAAAAATAGATTAAAAAATAGTATCATTATTGTAAAACTATATTATTAAAAAATTAATATGCTTATGTAAATCAAACATGACATACAAATATGTAATTAAAAATTTGTACATTAAAGTTTAAAAATAAATATTTTTTTAAAAGATCATATAGTATATTTTTATAGTTACGAAAAATAGTAAAAAGAAATAAAAAACAGAAAATTTTAAATAAAAACTGAAAATACACTATTTTATAATTTTTATAAAATTTTGGGGTCATTTTTATAAATTTTTAAAACTATTAGGGTGTTTTTATAATTAAAACATATAAAGTTCTGTTAATTTAGACAGAAAATAGCAAATTGGACAAAATCGGCTAACGGTTGGATAATTTAGGGTAATATTGGCTAACCGAAAAAGAATAAAGTAGAATTGACGAAACATGTAAAACTTTAGATAAATCCACCAATATTCCATCATTTGTACACAAAGAAAGCCTAATAAAACAGGCATATGGGATTCTCTAAAATAACATAAAAGGAGGCTCTTAGTTTTTGTAAAGGAGGGCCATGATACAATTACAAGCAAATTCATGAGCAAAGTAAACCTACTTACACAAGTACAAGTATGTAAGGCAGAAAAGAAATAAATGCATATTCAAATGAAAAACAGTTACCTTTGTGGAGAACTTTTGAATGTGATCTGATTGCTATATAGAATTGGAGATGAATGAATTAGAAAAACTCTGCAGTTACATGTTCATTACTTAATAATTTGACTTTAAAACTCTTTGTAAAGAAAAGCTAACATTTCTCAATGATGCAGTTTTTGGATCCTAGAGCTGATTATCAAACTTAATTAATTCAAAAGAAAATAAATCCCCTTTATTCCCACATTGACATCATTCTTGAAGGTTTAAAGCAACAGTTAAAGAGTTATTCAATTCTGCTATGATCATACCAATTTCACCATACCCATAATTATATGTGCTATAATGATGCTTGGACAATACGAAAGCTAAAGGAATCCCCAATAAAAAATACTCTAGAGAATGAATGGACAAAATTAGCTCCACAGTAGAAACTCCACTTACTACAATTGAACAAATAAGGATCAGATTAAAAGTCATTGACCAAAAACTCATTCAAGCTTTTCTTACCGAAAATTGAAGACACAAAAGACTTTGTTATCACAATGGAAAGTTGGCAAAAATCTTACGCATATATGCATTCTTACCAAAAGACTTTGTTATCACAATAAAGCGTTTTACCAAATCCTTGGTCAATCGAAAAAAATAATAAAAATAATAATGTTGAAAACAAAATAGATTTAGCGAATGAGGGAACGAAAATAGATACGGAGGGGGAAACCTAATTTTGTTGGCCTTGTTCCCAAAAAAGAGAGATTTTTGATAAATTGAATTCCGCACAAGAAAAGACGAGGAGGAAGAAAATAGGAGCAAGCAATGTCCGTATTAGGGGAAAGGAGGATTTGGGGTTTTTCTTCAACAACATATATCTGAACGGTGTCTTTTTGTACGGCAACTTTTTTTGCCAAAAGAAAAAATGATGAAAAAATTGTATTTTGCAATGACATTTTTAATCCCGATTAATAATGTGACCATCAAACATTTTTTGCCAAAAGAAAAAATGATGAAAAAATTGTATTTTGCAATGACATTTTTAATCCCGATTAATAATGTGACCATCAAACAAAATTAGGCCGTTAGATTAAAATCACTCTGTAACGCCATAACTGCTAAGTCTAACCCAATAACTATTTGGGTAATCGTACTCACTAGATCCAAAAGGGTTAACCCAAGTTACCAGTAAACCAGAAGCTTAACTTATATACTGAACATTATCTTCATCCATTCCCGATGTGGGACTTTTTGTTTCACATGCTAGCTTGGGGGATATCACACACAACCAGTAGGATCGCTCAGTTAGAGCTCAAATTCTAAACTTAAGAAACGTTTACTTTACCTTTTAGATAAAGGAGGTTCAAGCCTTATAATTAAATCGTTATATTTTAGAGATACATCATCCATATAACATTAAGATCAATCAATAACTATAGTTACAAGTCACCAAATCATTGTGCTGTAAAAGATACGAGATAATTTGACATAAATTTTGCTTCTCGAAACTCATAATGCAATTCAGCGTCCCCCTCCTAATTCATGGTGATTCGACAAATTTTAAATAATTGATACTTATCATATTGTTTTGATTGTCAAAGTCGTAACAATATTAATCACTAGTTTTCGAGTGTTTTGGCCAAAAAAATTCCTAAAAAAAATGTGGATAAAAATAATTTTTTCTATTTAGATGGATAAATCTAGTTATGTTGAATTTGTCAAATCCGAATCTACTCATTTATTACTACTCAATAGAAATGATGTATCGGATAGTTGTATTATAAGAAGATTTGGATTCGCCAAATCCGAATCTATGTAATTTTAAATTTGATAAATTTGAGATAATTAGATTTATCCACACCATTTCAGGACATTCATTTTTGTCCAGATCCTTAGTTTTTTACAAACTCACTCAACTCTTCGATCAAAATTTTTTTATTATTTGTAAGGTGGGGATAACAATTTGAGTTAGTACACGATATCACCTTTTCAATTGTTTTTTGGCCGACGGATTTTCTACCCAATTATGGTGTTCTTTTAAGCAACTTTGGCTGTTTCTTAAGTAAAGTGACCCCCCAAAACACAATTGAATGATCACACGTGAACAGTACTTTTCCTTTCGGCCCAAATGGCAATAACTAATATTTTGATGAGATGAGATCATATGAAAGTAGACGAATATTTTCGTGTAAATTACATTATCATTGTAATTCGAAATAACACTAAACCTCCCCGAGAAGAGTGCTTTTAGGGAGGGTTTGTAGAATTTGATTCATAAGTTTTTGAGTAGATTAAAACTTTCGAATCGTTTCTACCTAGCTCTGTCATTGGTTATGAAATGAAATACTCCCTTTATCCCAAAATTATTGTGCAGTTTAGATTTTCTATTTTTAGTATAATATAAACTACAAATGAAAACTCAAACTAGACAATAATTTTGGGACGGAGGGAGTATGAAACAAAATAAATATAAAATTTAATGAAAGAGTTAAACATAATATTGTTATAAGAAGGGGAAAGTGTAGTAGTAATAAACTATTAGGGCAGAGAACTGTAGATGGATTCAATTGTCGACATTCTTGGTTGCTTGTGGTATAGCTGCTAACTAGGATTCTGTGGCATGTGATCTCTTGATTCTTCCTAGAATCGAATAAAAAAAACTTCACTTTTATTAATGATTCAAAAAATTCAAAGGGATAATGTGACCGAAAGATGATTGTTTGTATGTCCACATTGATTTATCCCCACCTATGTTAAAGACCCTAACTTTTTATCCCTTTGAATTTTAGCGTTTTCTTTTGCATATTTATAGGTTAAGACGAAAAGAAAGAAATTTTACGACTCATTTTCTCCCCCTTTTTCTTCCTTGAGATGATTGTCATACACTAGATGCAAATTGCAAACATAACTAATGATTTCAGCCGTCCAAAAATATTCAATCCAAGATGATTGAGCATCTTCATGATTATGACTACTTCATTTTAAGTTTGCATCTTTGATGCGCATCACAGTTATTCTACTAGTCTTAAAAGAGAATCGTGCTTTTTCAATTTCAAACGTGCATCTTATTTGACAGAGATGAGTGATAACAATATATATATATGTATATAACGAAAGATCAAATTGCTCGATAAAATATATACCTACGTTTTTTGAAATTCGATGAGCTTGTTAAGTAATTGTTTCTACATATGTGGATAACTTTGGTGTAATCTTGTTGGTGTTTGATGAGCAAAGATGTTCTAGTGGTCATGATAGAATTATTGGAGAGACAATGAAGAGCATTGATGTATGAATATAAAGAAGTAGCTATGTTTGGATCGTTTTTTAGTGTGTGTCTTTAGGTGTTTTTTGTATTGAGAATATAAAAAGGTGTATTGAAAATATCAAAAAAGTATGTTGAGATGTGACAGTTAATATTTATTTATTTTGAAATTACCATAATAAAACAAACCAAACAATTGTAATTACTTTTATGTTGGTATCATAGTTGGTAGAATGGAAAAATTGAAAGACCTACCTTAGGATACTTTCTTGACTTCATCAAGTTATTATTATTAGGTAGTTGTTATCATCTAATACAGTAATAATCTTACTATTTTAGGATGAAAAAAAGAGAATAAGAAGATGGTGACCAAGTGTTGGGTATGCATAGAGGTTTGGTAATAGCTATTCGAGATCTCTAGCAAAGATTGTGGACCGTGAACTTGAACCATATACATCGCGGGTTCCTTAGCCGGGTTAACTGCTTCAACCCTGTAGCTATTATACAATTGGAAGTTCCGCCGTCAGATGTTAAACTATAATTATATCATCATATACCAACGTAATATAATCTTCTAGTTTTCTTAGGCTTCTATGCCTCCTTCATTGTATTAAGGGAAATTAATATCTGGTATCCTTAATTAAGATTAAGGGAAATTAAGATAATTCTCATTAAAAGTTGTGTGTCAAAACACAAAATAATAATAATAATTACACTGGGACCCTGTAGTTCTTTGAATTTAGATATAATGGTCCTTCATAGTTTTAATTTGATTCTTATTATTTTAAGGGCTGCGGGTATCCATCATTCTCCACCCGTCTATTTTCTATTCAATTCCTTGTTCTTCTGTTCATTATCTTTAGCTTTCTCTTTTATTGTTTGCTTCTGCGACTCGTTCAAGTAAACTTTGTTTCGTTTCATCTTTCTTGCTCTTTTGAGTGTTTCTTACCCTTTTTCCTTCCCTTCAAAACCCACCAAGAAAATAGCCCGGAAATTCGTTCCAAGAATCAAGGAACCGATCATGTCTTCCCCAAGCAAACGCCGGGAGATGGACTTGATGAAACTGTGATTTCTCTGATCAATCTCTGGATTCTTTTTTTTTTTTTTATTGGAAAATTTCCATCTAGTATTTTTTTTGTTGGATTGCTTGCTTATGATTTTTTTTTTTCCCTCTTCTTGGTTTTGATTTTTGAGTAGGATGATGAGTGATTATAAGGTGGATATGCTCAATGATGATATGCAGGAGTTCTATGTTCATTTCCATGGACCTAATGAAAGTAAACACTTTATCCGTTTCTCAACCCCTCTCTCTATGTCTATACATTTTGTTTATTTTATGGGTGTTTGCTGATATGCTTATCTTCATTGAATTCTTTTTATTTTTTATTTTTTGGTTATTCCTTACTCTATGATGTTGAATCTTGATTTAGCCTATAAGATGGATTGGACATCAGTGTGCGAAAGAGAGAAAATGTGTGGGTCTGTATCTAACCAAACAAAGACTGATGCCGTATGTATGTGGCTCTTCTGTTTGAGTATTCTGATAGTTGCAGCCTCTTATTTTCTTCCATTGTGGTTCCTCCACAATCTTGCACTCGGATGGTGTAGTCGAACTCATTAAGGCTTAAGCCTCTAAATTCTCTCTGCAATCGAATAAATAGACTTAGCATGAGAAAAGGATTTCTCGTTTTCTTATTCTGATTGGTTTGCTTCTCTGGAAAAGATGATACAACCAATGCACCGAGTAAGATCTCTCTACTAAGGGATAAGGAGCGAAGACCTTATTTTGTCCTCAGTCCTCTCCAGATTGAAACTATGATAACTCTTTCTGCTGTGTTCAAAATCACCCGATAAATTAACATTGCGTATGCTTTTGGTTGGCTTGCTGAGTTTCGGCTCTGGGGTTAGTGTTGATTAGGATAGTCACTCTGTAGATTTTAGCAAAAGCCAATGCAATTTGTTTTTATTTTTATTTATTTACTTTTGTGTGTGTGTGTGTGTAAAACACCGACATTCTTTTTGTGGAATTAGTGATGAATGTATTGATTTAGTAGGAATTTCTCTGCTCAGTGTTTGAGTGTGATGGGGGGTTTTTTTCTTTTTTCCTTTTTTATTTGCAAGTTTTTCCTTTTTTTCCTTTGATTCCTAACTTTTGGACCTCGTTTGTTTATTTGGGCAGGTCTCTATCATGGTGGTGTTTGGAAAATAAGGGTGGAGCTTCCGGATGCTTACCCCTATAAATCTCCATCTATAGGCTTTATTAATAAGATCTTCCACCCAAATGTGGATGAGATGTAAGTTTCTGGTTTCAATATGTTTTATAGCTCTCTGTTTGTTTCTCATGACATCTCAAACTGTGTTGATTTTGGAACTGTCAGGTCGGGGTCTGTTTGTTTAGATGTGATCAATCAGACATGGAGCCCCATGTTCGGTAATACAATTATTCCGTTGCTTTGATAGTTTGGTTTTCATTCAATTTTTACATTCCAAGAATTTAATATCTTTGTTTCTGTTTCAATGATTGACTAAAACATTCCAATGTGGACAAATGTGTTGCAGATCTCTTAAATGTGTTTGAAACTTTTCTTCCCCAACTTCTTTTATACCCAAACCCATCAGACCCATTGAATGGGGAGGCTGCTGCTTTGATGATGCGTGATCGAGCTGCTTATGAACAGAAAGTCAAAGGTAATTTGTTACTTTGATAAGACAAATTTCTTTGTATTTATTAATAGTGAGAAAATGGTAGCTCTTTACTTCATTTTTAGTCACAAGATTTTGCATTGTTCTATTCTATTTGTATAGCCTTTCAATTTGCAAATTTAATATTGCATGAGATTGGCATTGTAGTTTCTCTGTAATAATTTGCATCAAAAGCAGTTCTGCAATAATGAGGTTCAGTTTGTAACTTCAACACTCAAATGGGGTTTCACATTGTAGTTTCTTTGTAAGCATCTTCATCAGAAGCGGGACAACTGCAATAATTATGTTTTCTAATTCATTTTTTATTTTTTATTTTCTTTTTAATTTTTTTGGGTTACAACATGACATTCACAAGTGCCGTAATATGCTTGCTGAACCTGTACTCTTCACATAATATGCTTGCTGAACCGGTACTCTTCATGTTGGACCGTGTTTAAGTACGGCAACAAGGTTCTGCCAGGAATTTTATCCCACAAATCAGAAGCAACTTTACATATGGATTTGGAGTGGACAACTTATGTTTAGCTCTTAAATCTTAATTCTTTATTCAATTTGTGAAATTTAGTTTGCTGGAGGACATAACTACGCTGAAGAAAGAAAAGTGCCGAGCATAGATTTAGACTGTCACTGACATTAGAAATTTATTTCCTGTGTCTGCCAACAGTAGGTAAAGAGAGTAGGAATTGTAACTATGGATACAAGGAATGCTGATGATTTTAGATTTGGTGCAATGATTGATACGTTCAGAAGTTGTGTTAGGTGGCAGCGCAGTTGCCTTCCTGACTTGAATATTAAATCTAGTGTCGTGTCGACTTTTCATTGATTGATGCTTGCATATCAATGGTTTACATTTAACTACTTTTCTACTGAATATTTTGCATAAGCCTTTGAAGCCTTGTATGCAGTATCCCTTGTTTTTTGATCCCTTGTATTTTGATGTTCATATGTGCAACGCTTCTACTCTATTTTGTTTATCGAAAAATCCTTCGCAACAAACCCCATTTGTCATCCTCGATTGCTCAAAATTTTCTTTGGGACATGAGTTTCTTCAGTCCCTTTACTGAATTGATCTTCCTCTAGTATGATGAACGTGCTCATTCTATACACTGTCTCAGAATACTGTCAAAAGTATGCGAAGCCAGAAGACATCGGAGCAGTACCTGAGGAGAAATCGAGTGACGATGAGGAACTCAGTGAAGATGAATATGATTCTAGTGATGAAGCTATTGCTGGCCCTGTGGATCCTTAGCCAGCATCTATTTCTAGTCGTTATCTTGTAAATTATTGTCTGTTCCTGCATATGTAAACTTAAATCTGATAGACTATTTATTGGGAAAGGGATTAGCATAAGTGCCAGAATCCCATCCCCCATCATTTATTCTCTTGTTGTAAATATATGCATTGTTAAACACATTCTCATGTTTATTCACTAAGTTTTTCTTATTGATTAGTAGCCTTGTCTCCTTGTCTGTGGACATCATGGTATCAAAATACTGTGAACATGCATTTCTAATTCTAGCTCATTGATCAGGCTTCAGTTCATGGTTTACTATATATGAACACATGACCCTCTGTCCTTTCAATCACAGCAGAGCATGTAACTGACAGTACAGACCACTGTTGAGGTCATCCCCGGGTACACTATGAACTAATATTTTGTCAAACCCAGAACCTTGTCACACAATATTAAGAATCATCCATGAAACTAGAACCAACAATAAGCGAACTGTATGGTTTGGAGTAAAGATGTCGAATGAGAACCAAAATAATTGTGCTTCATTCATAAGCTGAAGCATAACTACTTCGAATGAGAATAGAATCGCTTTTCGCAGTTGTTTTCTTCTCTACACTAAACACGGTGTTAGTTTACTACAATAGATGGCACAAGTAATATATCATACAAGGCGAAATGCCATAACCTCCTATATTAACAGGTATTACAACTCGCAAGGGCCATTTCTGCACAGCACCTCAGGCTTTACGTCAATGAATCTGTTTGCAAAAGCATACATACAAATCATAAATGGCTCGGACGTCTTTTTCCAGCATCCGTTCGCATCCTTTTTACCGGATTAGCCCAGCCAACGCTCCCGCCACTTCCGTTGACCTGCTGAGGTGATTGGTTATTATTCCGAGCCTGCTGCTGAGTAACCTGTTGATTCAGTCTCCCGTCTTTTGCAACTGAAGAAGGTCCGGCAGGACTTCTCATACCTCGACTAATACCGGTAGGCGATATAGGACCAGCTGACCCACTACCTGGTCTTAACCCCAACTTTTCCCTGTCCTTTCTCTTCTTTTTGCAGATAACAAGCTCCCCTGGATGAGGGAATGGACGTGTATCATCTTGTTGGGCAGTGGTATCACGGCTGCTGCTACTTCCTACCCTTGATTCCTTTTGAGACACATGAACCCTCGATTTTGTGTCTTCATGGATCATTCCACGGGTCTGTGGTTTCTGAGGGCGACTTGGCTCAGGTTCTGCAGCACTCAATGGTTTTTGGCGTTTATTTTGACCAGGAAGCACATGTTTTGAAGCTGACCCATACGCAGAGGATGATGGTGGGCTGTTGAAAAATAGAGAATTCCTGGCTTCTCGAAAATCAACATCTGGGAAGACTATCTTCAAGAGGTCAAAGAAAAGATCATGGACTTTTCTTGCTTCAGATCTCACCTGTCCCAAGTCAAATAAATTACTAAAACTTTCAGTTTAGCGATTGGAAAGGCCCAAATGCTTATAACGCTAATTGGAATGCTTCACGAAAAAGCGGGAATTAAGGGATGCCAGTGGAGAGCTAATGAAAAACTGATCTAGTGATTGCCCCAAAGAAGGAATTGATCTAGTTGAAGCCCTAAAAACTACAGCCAAAAGAGGGAGGGGTACTGATCACAACTCCATGAAACAATTTTCTTCTCAATAAAAAAAATCAGCATAATAACCTAAAAAAAGAAAATATAACATACCTCGTACGATAAACCATAAAATTGCATAGCACTTTTCAGCATAAGCTGCACATCGGATACGAATTCCATCACCCCGCCATACTCATAATTGTCAAGACGCATACCAATCTCAGATAAATCAAAAAGCTCATCCTCGGTTCCAGGAATGCAACCAGAACTTGCTATTCTCTTCCACAGATCAGTCAGCAGCGGAATTATCTGGGGACCTTCACGATCTATTCTCTTTCGGAGCTTGCTAATTACATTCTTGCACTGCAAAAGATGGAACAATCACTCACACACAAACAAAGAAAAATAATGGATGACGCACTATTTATGACTTTTCTGATGGCGTGAAGTATTTCAAAAATACTTAAATATTGATTAGCATCATAGCATGATCTATACATTTGAGTTTGCAACTGAGTAGCATCGAACAATAATAAGTAGGGAATTACTATTGTAGAATGCTGAAACTTGTAATTGGTTTAGTAAGTGTTACTCTTTATGTGTGTTCCCTCATCCTACTTATCTTAATTAGTACCAAACAAAAAATAAATAAGTAGGATAGGAATCTACAACACTGTTCTACTACACACAGATGCAGATACAGCTACCAACATCATATACTAGATAAACAGGTCTCGTTGAACCATCCAATCAAAGGTAAAATAAAAACGATTTGAACTGTAAAAGAGCTTAAGAACACAAACCAAAAAGCATAAGGCCTACCAGGTTATACTGGTAACAGCGCTATTTTAGATACAAATAAATTCCAAACAGTGACAGATATAGACTTGATATCCATAGAAGGTGCGAAATCAGTCTCCCATCACTGGCTACCACAAATCTACTTAAAAAATATTTGTATGACTGCAATTTGCAACAATGTGGTCCCTGGTGGGAGCGTCGGGAAGGGTGTAATGTTATTACCACGAGGTCGGGAATTTAAAACCTCGTTGGGGCAGGCAATCCAATTTAAAATCATATAATGGTAAAAAAGAATGCATAAATCACCTTTTTTCAAGAAAAAAAAAAGTGGATGTAAACAAGCCAGTAAAAAGACTAGTGGTAATACGGAAAAGGGGCCAAACATACACACCTTTTTCTGAATGACCTCATTCATTCTAGAACCACCACTTGACCTCCCACCAACATGTACGACCTTAGTGTCAGAGTTTTCCCTCGAGGTCTGAATAGACTCATCTGAATGAACAACTCTGCCAGATTTTAGGGAACCCCCCACCTTGGCTGTGTTCGGTAATTTCCGCAGGTTCATATTCCGTCTGTTCTTCATAGATGAATCAACTTGCTCCTGTTTCAACATCACAGGCTCTCCGGGCATTTTTCGTCCCCGATCATTCCTGAGTTGAGGCTCGTATTTTTGGTCAACCAGAGATGATAGAACGAGAGAATCTCCACGGCGAAGAGAGGGCTTCTCATCCGATCTCTCTGTGACATGACGTGGTCGAAGCCTTATACTGCGTTTCCTTTTTGTTCTAGGTTGTAATACCTGCTCTTCTTCCCCCTCATCACGATCCTGGTTCCAACTACCAGACTGCTGGATGTCCATGGGGGAGTCTCCAGACACTGCAATTTCTCCTTCCTCTAGCTCATCTGCCTGATAAACAGAATTTCTTAAATGAGCATCATATTTAATCCAAAAAAAATAATAATAATAAAAAGATTGAGCATCAAAAAACTATCAACGTTGGTGTTCTAAACCCAAAAAGTGGGGAGAGTAAAGAAAAAATAAAAAGGAAAAATGATGAAACATACAAGCTTCTTAGAATGAGAGCTGGGCCTTGCATCTAATGCCGAAAGGGAACCAAACTTCTGAGAAGACAAAGAAGGAGACACCCTTCGCGTCGACCTTCGACCATCCAAGGAAGAACCAGATGAGCCAGCTTCTTCGTGCATTTGCGTATCTTTGGGGTTATTTAAAGGTCGAGAATATCCATATCCACCTGTTGGAGGAGCAATATCATCTTCGGACTGATCTTTATTAGTTTGAGGAGCTCCACCAGCACCGTTAAAGTCATCATCTTCAAATTCTCCAATTTCCCCTTCTTCCTCACGTGCAGAATCTACATTCCTCTCCTCCGAACTCGCTTCAGAGAATTCACCATCATCATCATCCAATTCTGTGTAAATAGGAACTTTTCTAGGCCGCCCCCTTTTCTTCTCCCCTTCTTCTTTTGTTTCAACAGCTATACCTTCTCCATACAGAGAGGTTTTTGATGGCTTTTTCGATAAATTAGCAATAGCAGCATTCACTTCCTTAGTATTTGCACGAAGCCACTTTGGAACCTGATCATATTTGGTCATTTCCTCTGCCCAGTCCAATTCTTCATCCATCTGATCAAAAAGCTCCACCTCTTCCTCGCTCCTAGCAATCATCCTGTTTACCTCCTGAAGAGATGGGACATCGTGGACTGTCTCTTGATATCGTTCTTCATCATGCAACAATGTCTCTAGTGTCATGCGACGCTCTTCATGTGTAGTCCTCTGATCGAAGCGCCCAGCATTTATAACTTCATCAGCCATATCAATCTTGTATTGCTGAATGTTATTACGAATCAGGCTTTCAATAGATCCCATATACCGGTCCTTACCAGCAAGGTCATCATCAGACTCTACTGTACCCCCATTTCGAAGTTCATCCTCTTTCTGATGGCTAGAAATCTTGTCGACAACTGCTTCCATGTAGATAACTTTCACTTCTCTTGTCTGCCCAATGCGATGGGCTCTTGCAACTGCCTGTTCTTCATTCTTTGGGTTTGGATCAGGATCATAAATGATCACTGTGTCAGCTGTCTGGAGATTCAGACCTCGTCCAGCAGCACGTATGCTAAGCAAGAAAATAAAGCAATCAGTGTTGGGCCTATTAAAGTCAACTATAGCGGATTCACGATCTTCTAAGCTAGTTGTTCCATCAATCCGTCTGTACACAAGTCGTCTCCACTGGAGATACTCCTCCAATATGTCTAAGAGCTTTGTCATGGTGCTGAAGAGCAATACTCGATGACCAGTTCTTTGGAGCTTTATTAAAATTCTATCCAGAATCCACAATTTTCCACATGATCTCACAAGAAAATCTTTTGACAAGTCACCATAGTAGGGATAGTTCAGCAATGGATGATTGCAAGCTTTCCGGAGCTCCATACATCTGTTATTCAATGGCTTGTAAGCTTTAACTTGGTAAATGGCATTCCTCTCAGCCTTGCGAATCTCATCTTCAGGATCGACTCGAATAGTACCCGTGGATTTTATCCAGTCATAGATAGCACTTTGAATTGCTGACATTCTACATCTCAGAACAATGGACACCTGCAATTCAACTGCCATAAGAAACGATCCCACAACTTGAAAATTGGACAGCAGAAAAGAACTAAGGAGCATACCTTGGGAGGAAGTGAGCCTTCTACATCTTCCACACGACGCCTGAGCATAAAAGGCTCCAGAATCTGGTGGAGACGGTGAATGATGATCACCTTCTTTTCTGTCTCAAGCCAGTCATCCTCGGCATTATGAGAAGGACCTTCTTTTTGGAAAGGTTGAGAGAACCAATCATGAAATGCTTTGCGGTTATCAAATACTTCAGGAAGCAGTAGATTCAAAAGCGACCAGAGTTCTTTAAGATCATTCTGCAGGAAAAGAAGGTGATGAAAATCCATATTCACATTAAACAATAAATGATTACCAAGGAAAGTAACGTGTTGAGCAAAACATAAACTTTAATTACCAGATAGTATTTATTTATCGACAAGAGCACACAAGCCAGAGTATGATGTAAACCTTAGGCTAACATATGATAATCACTCCCTTATAAACAGTAGTCTAATTGTATTCATCAAGCCCAAAAGTCTTGCCCCATAGAATTTAGAACTAGCAGTCGCTTGAAAAACAAATAAGAGAAAATGACCAGATTTATGCTTTAATTTACCTGCAAAGGTGTGCCCGTCAGAAGCAAGCGCCTTTGGCAGCGATACTTATCAAGATCACGAGCTAGAACTGATTCCCTGTCCTTCATTCGTTGAGCTTCATCAATAATGATGTACTTCCAATCGACCTTGGATAATTTGGAGCGGTCAAACATAATAAACTCGTAGGTCGTCACCAGCACATTAAATTTCATTGCTGACACTTCCTACATGACAATACAACATTCATAACTTCAAGGTTGAAGGACCAACAAAATGCAAATAAGCTAAAATGAGAAAAAAAAAAAAAAAAAGAAGCTGCCTTACTTGAGAAAATAACTTTGCCCGTTGTTCCTTTCCACCGACATAGTAGATACAGGACACAGATGGAAGCCAATTATGAAGTTCACTCTGAAAATTTAGCCAAGTTAGCCAACTCAAAAATTGATGTCTGAGGCATGGATGTAAAAGGTATAAACAGAACACCAACCTTCCAATTGACCAGAACAGCATTAGGCACTATAATCAGATGCGGGCCATAGTTCCCTTTAAACTCCATCAGGTACGCAATCAATGACATAACCTAGAGTAGGGCAAAGAAAAAACGCATATGCTGAGAGTCAAAATTGAACAAGGATGAAACACTTTTTCTTGCTGGAAAAAATAAAATTCACCTGGACTGTCTTCCCAAGACCCATTTCATCAGCCAAGATTCCATTTAATTTATTATTATACAAAGAAAGCATCCATTGCAAGCCAACCTGCAGTATTTGCAACGAACAATGGACTCAAACTGTGCTTCTTTGAAATCTGAAGGTGTTTTCTTTAACAGTCTGCGGCAAATCTAAGATACAAATTTTTTTTTGGCAATTACACATCTGAGAGACTGCAACTTACAAGCTGATAGTCGCGCAGGGTTCCTTTACGCAACATTGATGGTTGCCTAACAACCCTTTCATTCACAGCATGCGCAAGGTTATAATACCTGGCACCAAAGTAGGCGGGAAACATTAAGAAAGTGCAGAAGAACTATTCTTAATAAATTTACAACCACTGACAAAATCTGCAAACAAATGCTATTTACGTTTCTTGATGTATTCATCAAACACACAACAGTGGCATATCAAATAGAAACATAAACATATAGAGTGAGATATAGCACTTTCAAACTAATAACTTGTTAGAGAACTGAGAAAGAACTGATTCGTTATCCACATGTATCATGCGTAAATCAATTTGTTGTGCAAATAACTCACTTGTTAACCGACGAATTCTCTTTTGGTGCATTCATTTCAGAGAAACGATTCCGAATCATCACTTCCTCCCTGGCACAGGCAGCTGCAGATCTTACTTCTTCCTCAGAAAGACCCTTTTTGAAAGAGAAAGCAGGCATTAGTTACAACCATGACGCAAATTAAATTACATTGGTATAGCTAAAAAAGCTGTGGAGAAACTACAGATATCAACTCAATTAGCTTGGTGTGACACAATCTAACAAGCAAATGTCAGTCAATTAAAAAAGCTACAATTTTAAATTTCAATGCCTAGCACAAGAATGGAAATTTGAGAAGTCAGTTAAATCTAGTCCATCTCAGATGTTTCGGTCGAGTTATTTACAATCTTGTAGCAAACTGTTTTGCAGCTGCTTATTCTTCTAGAACTGGAAGAGATACGTAGTTATCATTCAGAACATCAAAACAAAAGCAGTAAATAACCACTTCTTTTGCCACTACTCCAAGAACATGGGAAACCCTGTTCTCCACATAACTTCCCTCTATTTAAACGCAGCCTTCCCATTTTTTTCTACCAACAACTAATAAGCTTCACAAAGTAATAAATTACGCAAAAAACTTTGTGCACATAATACACCAAAAGTAAAAAGAAAAGAAACTCGTCCAGATCCGTTTCTTTTTAGCTACAATTAGTTTCTACCCTGAACATTCTGATTTGCAAAGACAAGGCCTCAAAACTCTGAAAAACAGTATAATACCTGGGCCCGCGCAGCGGCTGCTGCTGCATTAGCCGCCTCCTCAACCTCTTGCTGATTTTTTGCAGCAGTAATTTTGTTTCCTAGTCTGTGAAGATACTCCTCTGTCTGTGACAAAAATGATGAAAGAACAGCGTATCTCTCAGCAGCTTCTCCGGGTATGCTCGTCTGCTGCTCGAGCAACATCTCCCGGTACCTTTCAACATCATTATTTTTCAAAGCCTCCATTCTCTTATTCCGATCGTCATCTTTTCTCTTTGAAAACTCTCTCAACATCCTTTCATGATACTTAGCAACTCCCCTATTACGTGCTGTTCTAGCATCACGAATTGCCCAATGCGTCTCAAGGAGTTTTTTACGCCACTGGAAAATAGATTTCAGTTGCTTTTCTCTCACAGCTTTCTGCGAAGCATGAACTTGCCTAGTCATTTCCTGTCGTTGACGCTCACAAAGCCTCACAAATTTCCGATACGGTCGCTCAGGCATTGCCATTATATCCTGCTGTTGTTGCTCAATCTCATCCCTCAACCGCGCCTGAACATCTGCTAGTTGAAGTTTTTTCTCTTCAATTTGCATGCGTACAATAAGGTCAGGCCTGATCCGTTTCCTCTCCAAGTTAACAGCTAGTATGTTACCAATCTTCCTGATGCTGTCCTGCCTCTTCCTTTTGAAAAATTCCACACCTTCCTCGGCAAGAAGGTCTTTAATATCATAGGCAAGGGCAAGATTGTTATTAGTGTTCATCATCAAAGCTGACCCAAAAGCATCATGTTTCCTAGTGAAGGCAGGGAAATCAAACAATGGCCCATGGTATTTTCTACTTGAACCCACATCTTTAGTTTGAGTGGAGTTTCCGTGCACAGTTTTTTTTGACAGCTCTGTCTCAGGAATATTTGGCTGGGCCGCAATAGCTTTACCTCTATCAGCTGAAATATCATTTCTACTAGCAACTTTCTGAGTGACATGTTCAACCTCTGACTCGCATTTAGTAGAAGGTCCAGAAGCTTGATGCTCGTCTTTCCGTAAAGGAACCATAGATGTAGGTTCCTTCTTGATTGCAGCCCTACTTTGTGCATTAGCAACAGAAGTAGCAACACTTTCATCAGCAACTTCCTTCTCCAACCTCTGCCGCTCATCACCAGGGCTTGCCAGCTGGCTGGATTTCTCGCCAGGCTCCGGAACACGCACTTCTATGTTTTTGCCAACAGATTTCTCCTGAATAGTTCCACTGGGCGGAGGGACCGGCTGAATCGGCATTTCAAGGGGAGGTGGTGCTATAGCTTGAAGCAACTCTCTAGGCAATGTTGCATCTCCTTTCTGTAGCCAAGTGGGGGAAAAAAAATTTAGAAAAACAGCAAATAAAGCTCACCAAACATTTTCCACGTGCTAGAGAAAGAAGAAAAAAGTGTATAGATGTGCATGCCAAGCCACAAACCTTGATACGTCTAAAAGCTAGTATTTGTGCTTTTAAAACATGCAATTGTTGCTTCGTGAAGCCCTGATGTTGCTGCTGCACTGGGATCACATTTCCGCCCTGAGATGTTGAGGGATTTACCAAGGCCCCATCACTAGAAGATGCTGTTGACTGTGGAGAAGACAGACTCGGCTGCCTGACATATTGCATTTGACGAGACTCTGACCCAAGCTGGGTACTTTTGGCCCCTGCTGCATTTTCCACTCCTTGCTTCAAATTCAGAGATGCCTGTGGTGGAGGCATAGGTGGCATTCCATTGCCTATGACAATGCCCTGTCTCGAAGCCAACTGATTGTCTCTACCATGAGGAGAAAACTGCTGCATTGGGACACTACCAGCATTGCTAAGCATAGCCGAATTTGGAGATGCAATAGTAGGAGCAGATGTCGAAGGATATCTAGATTTTGCTGTATTAGACTGTGCCAATGCATCACTTGAGGCATTCCCTCTGGGAGAACTTTCATTTGGCCCCATTGCGGGACTAACAGGCTGCTTTTGCACATGAGCATTTAGTGCCTGCAGGGATGTGCTGTTTTCATTTCCTCGCTGCTGAGAAGCCAATTTGTATTGCATTAATTGAGCTACCATATTCGCATTTGCAGGTAATGAAAGGTCAATATTATGCTCAAGAGCAAACGCCTGCATTTGTGAAGCCAAAGCAATAGGATTGGCTGTCATATTCTGAATATTGTGCTGAGCCTGTTGTGGTTGCATCATAGGCCTCACAGGAAATGCTTGGCCAATTAATGTTGGTTGAGTAGAGGGCTCTGCATCAGTTCTGTGATCAGGCATATGCCGTTGACCATGATCTGACTGGGACTCACTGCGAGTCAAATTCTCTGTCGATTTCTTTGATGATGATGCTTGTGACTGATTAGCAGCCGGAACTTTCATAGATCCCATTCGCAGATCTTCCTTGTTTGGAGGACTGAATATACCAGGTTTCATTTGAGGTTGTGACTGTGTTCCGGCAGCTGATTTCTGCTGCGCCGCCTGAAAAGCATTTATGTATGCCTGATGCATTGGATTCAGTAATTGTTGCTCAAAGCCCTGACTCCTACCTTGTCCATCCTCTCTGACACCAGAAGGAACTTGCTGTTGACCAAAATCCAAATATTTTCTCTGCTGCTGAGACAACAGCAAGGAGCCTGAAGGTGCATTAAAATTACCCATCCCAATGACGTCATGTGTAGGAGCACTTTGGTAGGCTAAAACTGAGTCATTTCCTTCAGATCTTCTAAGAAATTGCTGTTGCAATGTCTGTATACAAAAACACAAAGATCAAAAACATAATTTTTAACAGGTTATGATTCAGATGCTAAAGGTACAGAACAAGTGCCCTCTTCTCCCCCCAGCTTTTTCAGATATAAACTCAACACCATTATAGTTCACTACAGCACTGGGACATAAAAAGAGTTAAAGAGAGGCAGAGCCTCTTTTCTGCAACTGAAAAAAACAAAAAGGAAATTTTGTGCACTGAGCTTGTACATAACAATAAAGCCAAAAACGAGATGGCAAATGGATATTAGGCACCCCAAACAGAACCTTGCCCATTTTCATCAAAAGAACACAGAGAAGAATTCCAATTACCATTAAAAAAAACATGCATAAAAAGAGTAAAATTTAGACCAACCAAAAAATATAGACGACTAAAAAGATGGAGACAGAATTGCGGCAAAGATATTACCACTAGATCTTCATGAGATGATCACAAGAATTTTGACATAAACCACAGACAAATATCCTCGAAACGATATTCAATGGGGTTGTAAGGAAACCAAATAATTACATATCAGATGATGTTAAAAGCAGCAATTCTATTTCATCTTCTCTACTCACTGGTGTCACCTACATCTTCACACAGTTCATCTAAATTCGATTTCCAGGACTTTCAAAGAGGATAAGAGCTTCGTTCCCATGAATTATAGATCAAACAAACTCATCCTTTGTTGCAATTCCTTACGTATGCAATTTTGTCATTTTTTGACATCATTTCATTTAGAAGATTATTTTAGGGGATCTATAGGAGCTAAAATCCGAAATCTTACAACTGCTATAAGTGGTGGCTCAAAATGGAATCTCAATCTACACCGCAAAAACAAAACAGGGAAAAATGATTGTCAAAACAGATTACTTCAAAGTGCCGAAAGTTTCAACACTGAAATATCCGTGAGCCGACATACACTAGCATCATAGGTTTTATAAGGCCCACATAAACCCTTATTTTTTGTACCTATTTTCATGCATAGAAAATTGCATTAACTTCCACCATTTCTTCCACAGTTAGCAATCACAACCATTCCTCTCAAAGAAATAGAACCACTTAAACAGTCCATGGGAGAACCCATTAAATGGATGCAAATCCAAATACCAATGCAAGGAAATCAAGCATCAAAAATAAATAAATAAAAAGAAATATTGTTCTCAAGAGTAGGTTCAGAGTTTACGAAAAGGAGATATAACTGCTGCTCGAAACTTCAATCTAGGGATATAAACAAATATCCCTAAACCTTCATTCTCAATATCAATGGCACATCAACTCAGAAACTTAAACAAATTCTCCATAGCAAGTCAATCGCATAGGAACACAAAACACCAACACTTAAAGCAACAACAGGAATAGCTCAAATTTCCTTAAACAAAATCAAAGATTATTCCTCCACCACACCACTCAGAATGAAGGTTAATCCCTTTTTACAAATTACTTACTGAAAAGTCAATTTTCTTTTTTTTTTAAAAAAAAAAAAGGAACTCGTCAACAAATTTAGCAATAAACAGGAACCCACCTAATAAGCATAACCCCCATTGCACAAATGGTACTCAATAAAAATATAAAATTTTAGCTAATACAGAGTGAAAGAACACAGTGCTAAAGCAGGTAAATGCAGGTAAAACCCTAACCTGTCTTTGGTGCTGGTGCTGCTGCTGCTGCTGCTGCTGCTGCTGATCAAGTCCCAGCTGAGGAGCGGAGACACCAGATGATGAGGAAGCCGGCGAGGCAGCCGCACTCCGGCCATGCCCACTGCCCTGCTGGGCCCCACCTCCGGATTGCATGCAGAAATTTCGAAAACTTGTATCCCAAATTCCAAAAAATTCAATGAGAAATCCCTAACAAATTTTCCATCAAACACCCATTCCAAAAAAGAAAAATTAAAGAGCCCAATCAAAACCCTCCACTAAAAACTCCAAGCGCGGGATTTTTTAAAAAGAGATTAAAGATTGGAAGGGGAAAAAAAGGAGAATAAAAATCCGCTGTCGTTTAAGCGCCTCCCTTTTTTCTCGAGCCCGATCCCAACGTTAAAATTGACGTACCCCCCTCTGTCCCACCAAAGGATTGGTTTAGATACAAAATGCCTTATAAATCTCCCCTAAACCCCCTTCTTTTTTTCCCCAATTAAAAAAAAAAAATCAAATTTATGCCTCCAAATAATAAATAATTATCGGTGAAAAATTTGCTGCGAAGTGAAGAAGATAGAGGAGGTTGGGTAGGAAGGGGAGATTTGGTGGCACGGGAATTGTGGGCCCCGTGACAGATCGATCTTGCAGCCGGCGAGAGCTTCCGATGTTGCCGGAATGGACTGATTTGACACGCACTCACACACACACACACAGTCACTCACTGATTTTTCTCTCTGTCTCTCTCTCTCTCTTCAATTTTCACACGCAATATACTCTTTTTTTGGCCGCAGAGAGAGCCCTAATTCTGTGATACGACGAAAATACTTTTCTTCTGGTTTTATAGAGGGACGGTAAAAAAATTAATGTTATGGCTGTAATTTAGAGAAACGTGAAAATTTAGGGGTTTATATACAAAATAAAGAAAGTTGAGGGATTTGCGACTAATTCTCTATTTTATTTTCTTTTTCGTCTTTTCTTTGACTACTTTCGCAGGATTTGTGTGCTGTACAATTTAACCGTGGTTAGGTTGAGTGAGAGGAAAATTTTTTAATTTAGTAGTTCAACCCCGGCAGAAATTGATATTTCGTAATGCGCCCATGTAACTTGAAATTTTGAACTGTATTAGCAAAATTCTTTTTCTTTTTTCCCCTTGTTACATTAGTTAGGGAAATACATGGAAAGTCATCAAGTGTTGCCTTAATATACCATATTTACCTTCTTCTTGCTGACTGATAATGTTAGATTTGGAAAAAGTTTTAAGATGATACAGTTGAAAAAACATGTGTGCAATGTTTTCTGTGACATAAATAGTTATTAGTGCTAATTGCCAAATGTTATTAATGTTGTTTAACTGTTACTTTTGTAAGAGTGAAAAAAATGTATGCGAATTTTGTTGAAAGTTGAGAATTATTTCATGCAATTTTAAAGATATTCAATAAGAAATTAACAAGATTTCGTGTGTCAAATTATCACACTTTCTGTTCTTTTGGTAAATTAAACAAACTCTGTTATATAAGAAATGTATATATTTTATAACCAACGAAATATATGTAGCACGAAATCCACTTATTGGTTTTTTACCATTCTTTAAATTAGTACACTTCCAAAGATAAATTTGTCTATAGATATTTTATTAACGATATTGATTTACGATATCAAAATATATATGGATCGGATGTGTAATATTAAAGTCGCAAAGGGGTCAAGTTTAAAATTTCTTTTAGATGGGTGAGCTGTCTTTTCTTACGTCAAAATCAAAACCGAATCACATGTTTTACCACATGACACTCAAAATCTGATCACACTTTTTACTCGTTGTAATTGAGGTGTTAATCCTCGATATAAAATGGGGAAAAAGAGTATTTAATTAAGGTAATGTGTTTAGTTGGAGAAAGTTTTGGACATAAAATGGAAGTAAAAGTATAAGAAGAAAATACTTCATGTTACAAGTCAAAACAGAGGAAAAATACACATCTTTTAGCAGTATTTTCTGCTATGGAAAAACGATCTATAATGCAAATATGACAGAACATTAATCAACTGAAACTGGTTGCATATTCTCAGCTTCTTTCCTGAGCTCTTGAAACAGGACAGATGAAAGATAACGCTCTCCAAAACTTGGATGCACAGTCTGCAGATGAAATTCAATTACATTCTTGTATTCGGATAAATTTTTCGAACCCTTAATCTCGCGGTTGCAATTAATACGGTAAAGTAAAAGGAAACTTCTTGTACGTACCACAATGAGTTTGCCCTTGTTTTCTGGTTTTTGGGCTAGTCTCATTGCTGCAACAGTGTTTGCACCTGATGATATCCCAACCTACATTGACCACATTTCCATCAAATCATGTCAATGCCACCAAAATAAGCCCATCATAACTCAGATTCAACACAAATTTACACAAAAAAAAAGAAAGAAACAGTTTTATGTATTGGGATTGTTACATAAAGCCCTTCCTTCAAGGCCAATTGTCTCGCCATGTTTACCGCTTCATCACTAGATACCTGCAACAAATGAAACAGCACTTCTTGAGACTTGGACTGAATAATGTTAGGTCCAAAGATGAGGATGTTAGGCCTTACCATAAGAACCTCTTCCATTACATCCATGTCGAGGATGTCGGGTTTGAATCCAACGCCATTTCCAGTGATATGATGTGGACCTGTATGCATGATTGATGAAGAAATCTGATAAGTGATATCATCATAACATTTTGTCAACTGCTAATGAACTGAAAAGATTATGAAAGGTACCTGGTTTGCCTCCATTCAATACATTGCTTTCAGTAGGCTCAATACCATAGATCTATCAGAAGCGCGAAATCATAATTTAGGATTGATTTTTCCAAACAAATAACAATCACAACCCAATGATCATTTCTGTTTATTACATGGTTCAGGTTTTGCTTACCTTTACATCAGGATTTTGGGACTTGAGATACTGCCCAACTCCAGTGACAGTTCCTCCACTTCCAATTCCCATGACAAAAATGTCAACTTTACCATTAGTATCTTCCCATATTTCAGGACCAGTTGTCTCAAAGTGAACCTGTTTCAATTAAGGAATAAGTACAACAGACAATCTGAATGTATCTGCAAACAACAAAGTAGACATTTACGGGAAACAAACAACACAACAAGACGGAAAATGCAATTAACATGGTGTAAATAGACCTTGGTGTTGGCAGGGTTAGAGAACTGCTGAAGCATGAAGGCATCTGGTGTGTTCTCCAACAAATCATATGCTTTCTTGACGGTTCCACCCATTCCTTTGGTTGGGTCAGTTAAGACTAAATCGGCTCCGAATGCTCTCATAGTCACCCTTCTCTCCAAGCTTGTGTAAGAGGGCATGGTAAGAACCATCTTGTATCCTTTCATGGCTGCCATAAAGGCCATACTAATCCCCATATTTCCTGATGTGGGCTCAATCAATGTTGTCTGAATACCATGATCAACATCCAAAACATCAGAATTCATGTACAAATTATGAACAAAAATCAAACTGTTCCCCTAATTCACTTGCCTTTCCAGGTGAGATCAGACCTTTCTCTTCAGCATCATTGATCATGGCCAAAGCTGGTCTGAAACATAACAACCAAAGTCAAGATTTAGCATTTAGGACATCTTAGCTTTTGTCCTGTCACAATGTGGGATCAGTTATGTGGATCATATCGTCGCCAAAACACGAGTATTCATTAAACCTGTAATGAGTTTTTGATTTCTTAATCACTTTAATTAGTCACAAGCTGGCAAGCAAAATCACCTGTCTTTGATACTGGCAGTTGGCTGCATCATTTCCTGTTTCACAGCTATAAAAGCTCCACATCCTTCTGTAACTTTATTGAGATAAACAAGTGGTGTTCTTCCAATCAACTGAAATGAATGAACTTGCATTAGTCAATACCTTATTCAAACCATGGCCAGTTGAAAAGTTTCAAGCTGAACACATAGTCCTTGCTTAACTATATGCATTACGCAAATCGTAGGAGTTTAATTGTACAATTGTACGGATTTTTATATTAGAGAAATGAAGCTTAAAATAGGGAAAACGTTGGGGGAAAAAATTGAGAGGACCAAGAAAAGGAAGAAAAAAAAAAGTACTACTACTCATGAGGCGTTTTTTGTCCTGGACTGCTCTGTTTTTAACTAAAACCACGTGATCATGATTCATGTGGTGATGAAATAAATGAAACTTAACGCTAGATTTTCTCTATTTCCATTGGTTTCCGCTTTTCTACTTGTTCCTGACATTTTGCTTCCAAATTAAACTGACATATCATCAGAGCAGAAAGACAGAAATGGAGTCCTGGAGAATTATAAAAAGTAAAAAAAAAAAAAAAAACTCTCAGAAAACCATGTTGTTAAGATTGGCCAAGACTGAAGAGCAATCAGAATCACCAAAATTCTCCCTGGATGGAATTCCAAAAGTTGAAGACTAATTACAAATGGGTTGGAGAGAAATGAAAATGATGAATTGATGACCTCTCTGTCAGCTTACTTACTTCAACAGGGTAAATTCTGCTAAAAAAAATCCGGGAATGTAATGAACAAATAAATGGGACTCTGAAATTGTCACCTCAGCAATCAAAATGGTATTAAAATCAGCACCCAAAAGCAAAAAAAAAAAAAAACAATTACATACCTGGGAAACTTCTCTTTTGATGCTAGTAGCAGGGAAAGATGAAGAAGCAGCATGATGATCAGCCAAAGGTTGAGCAGAGAACAATCTGCTACTACTACTGATGAGATAATTCAGACAAGTTGGGCCTGATTTCCTGCTGATGAGTTTTGTCAAAGCGGCCATTGTTGAATTGTTGGTGAACTAATCAAATTAAGCTAAAGCTAGATAAGCCGCCAACTATGTTTGGCAAGAGACCAAAGAAATGGAAGTGATTTATTTGCCTCTCAACAGTATGGGATATAATAAATATTGGCCTCTTTTTTATAGCTGCAATTCTTGTAATAATGTGTGTTGTACTATTATTACACTAGCTATATTCGTCTGCAGCCACACTCATGGTACTTTCTGTGAGCTCTCTCTTTTTCCTATAATTTTTTTCTTCCAATGATAATCACATGCTATTAGAGATTATTCTCTATTCTGTATAGTGTAAACCATTTTTTGTTATCAAAAGGTAATATGAATGCTTGTCTTTTTGCCCGGGAGAGTGGAGACTATGATGGTAATTATTTACTTACAGGAACTGTGGAGGTTGTTTCATTAATTTATTTGCTATTACCGCTCAGGCCAAATCAGTGCCATTCATTGAGTTTGATCAAATGAAAGGCTGCCTGAAATGACAGATCATGTTTAATAAATAAATAAAATAAATAAGGGAAAAGGAGATTAGAACATTATTGTCATATAGACTTTTATTCAAGTGAAATTTTATCTTGTTCTGTTTGAAATAAAAATAGTTCATCATGACTCATGAGAATATTTTGAGAATATATGTGGTAATTTAAAATGACAAAAATTTCATTTGGAAAGTTTAAAACTAACACATGCCCGATTTGTGTAAGAATAGCACTAAAAGTGAAAATAAAAATTATATTTTTTGTTGTAGATGTTTAATTGGTAATAGTATCATAATTGAGTAGTTATAGTATGCATTATATATGCATTAGCAATTACACTGCATCAATTGCATTTTATTTGACCTTATTAATAGTAGTGAAAGTAAAATTAAAAAAATGAAATAAAATGCATTTAGATATGATTTTTATCGTAGAACGTATGATTATAATTTCTGATATGATAACTAAAACCCACAATGTGATTTATTGAAGGTTGAATTATAGTACGATATGTTCATATGTTCTATGCATTAAACCCTTGGGGTTATTTATTTTGGAAGGAAAAAACAAAAAACTTACAATAAAATTTTGCAGTGTATTCTACAAATGATAAATTTAAGGCTTTAGAGATGATTTGATTTCTAGGAGTCAAGGCCCTTGTCAAGTTTGCTAATTATATTTAGCATAAAAATATATTAATTTTGAAAAACTTATCATTTTTACGTAAGTAAATTCTGTGGGATGTCGGTTTTTGCTTTAATAACATCATTTGAGAATGACCCAAATATATAGTTCCTACAACATAGAAAAGGCTTGCGATCATTTTTAACATAATGGCTCCTAGTAGGAAGAAATTAGTAACTCCTAGTAGTACATTATTTATCATTATATTATGATTCCTAGTAGTGAGGCTATTGGCTACTTAGTAGTTCCTAATAGTAGACTAATGGTCATTTTCATGGTGATTTCTAATAGTAAGATTACTGACTACTAAACTGTGGCGGTTGTCAAATAATGAAATGAAACTGTAATACAGTTAGTGGTCCCTATATATCCAAATGTGACCCCAAAAGTCTAATAAAAATTGGATATCATATTCGGGCGGAATCAAAGTAGCTAAAATGGTGCATTTACAAGTGAAGGGAATATGTAAAAGTATAAAAACAGATGGTCTAATATTAGCCTTATATTTAACATATTTGAGGAAATCGATTTTCTTCGACATCGGGAAGGATTATAATCGAGCAAAACTCAACAAAGTCGGGATGTAACGAAGCATGGATCTGCACCGACGTCTCCAGTTGATTGAACCGGCGGCCATGGCTGTATCAAAACCCTAAAACCTGCAAAAGAGGGTCTTGGGATCTCCCGAGGGTAAACACTCTGATGCTTAAGTCAGTAAGAGTAATTGTAATACGGGTATCAATTGGGTGCATAAAGCGTACCTTTGATATGAGGGGTTCATCCCTAATATAGAGCTAGGGTTACCTGTTTGTGAAACCTTTTTCTTAGTGAGAAAGTAACTGGCAACCGCCCTAGAAGCTTCCAGGGGCCGGTTGGACCTTTCACCGAACTTGAGCCGGCCTAGTCGCAGGCCGTATCAATTTGGACTCGTCAAGCGCCCTTTATCAAGCTTATACTTCGAAGTCTGAAGATAGGGTGGGCTTGATAATATGAATTATAAATTCTCCACAAGTTCGGGAAGAACTGACTTGAATCAAGAACCCGCGACAAGTTAGCATCGAGGAGAAATCAAAGTAATAAAAGCATTAGCGCGTACCTTGTCGAATGTACGTGTCATAAAGGGCGATTAAGATTTATACCAATTTGTGAAGAAAGAAGGGTCATTGGTTCAAACTTTCGAGCGAGATGTCGATAGGTGATGATCTTAATAATTTGCCCCCTGGAGATACTAAGGCAGATGTCCTGTTGCTTGAGAAGATTATAAAGAAGTGTAGTGGAGATGTCCACTACTCGGAATATGAAGATGTGTTATCAATAACTTCAAAAGGTTCAACGACTGTTAGAATGAAGAATTTGGTCGAAAATTGCAATTCACGTCATTGACCCATACGTTAGTTGAGAAGGCATTGCATGATGACTTCCATGTTATGCTCAAGGGAAATATCAAAAAAGATGACCCGCTCATTATGAGAATTGAGAAAGAAACGTAGTGGAGATTCCCACTAGTCTCAAAATATGCACCATTAGTAGCGACTAAGATATATCAACCGTTGAAATGAGGAGTCTACTGGAGAATTATAACGTATGCTTCTGATCGAGAGGTAATAGATCCAAACCTCAAGAACAATCATAGAGTGGTGGATTGAGAAACATCATGAATGAAAACAGAATATTCCGTTGGTACTCAATGTCGAGAGCATAAGTTTGAGAAGGAACACTGTCTGGGATTGAACCGCACGTCGAGAACTTGCCCCAATGTGACCTTCTACTAAGAAATCTAGAGACTCGAGACTGACACCATAAGCATTCCGATTGTCGAGGAGAAACTAAAGAGAGTAGAAGATGCCGCATGTGGTTACGTCAATGCATGGACAGTGAGACTCAAGAAGATTCTCTCGAGTAGAACATCAGAAAGCACTCAAGAATTGTAACCATCTGACCTTGAAGAAGATACACAAGCATTTAAGCTTATTTATATCCGCCCAACCGACACGCTGGCCATTTCTCATGTCTAGAGAAATAAAGCATAGAACCCTTAGTCCGGTTTAAAGAGTATAAATCAGGTTGATGTATCGAACCCGAGTATATGTATAATATCGTTGCTCAAGACTCGAGCAAGAATCAAGGAGGTTTTATGCATTAGTGTAAGAAGAAACAATGCTCCAGTCTGACTATTAATTGAAGACCGTCAAGAAAAGTCATAGGAAGAGATCTGTAGACCCAAGATCATAAAAAAAATAATAAAAACACAACCTCCCAAACACCTTACACACCTTCCAGACACCTTACACACCTTCCAAACATCTTACAATCTCTCATATACAAACGTTCCTCGTTATAGATAACCTCGGAACCATTACTCATCTCGGAGCCCCAAATCTTGAGGTGACATTTGGAAGACCGAGACTTTTAGATGAGAGTGTAATTTCCGCTACTCAGTTCGAGGCCGAGTCTGATCAAGAAGCCCCCATACTCGTAGGGTTAAGATATTAAAGTGGCGTCTATCAGAAGGAGATGGATGGCAACCACCATAGTCAAAGAAATAGGCCTGTGTTGACAAGGCACAAAGTGAACTCGAGAACATCGAGAATAAAGTCATTTTCTTTTGATGCATTGGATGATATAATAGATCGATCCAAGAAAGTATACTCGGAAACGAGTCTAGTTCTCCTTGAGGTATAAAACACGTGTGTTTAGATTTGAGGGATAGTCCACCCCTTGTTCGTGAACATGGCAATCTAGGCTTTTCTCAATACCAGATCGAGTACACGGCTTATGAGTTATTTGTAAAACGCTTATAATGGCCGGATGTTAAGTACACAGCTCTTTTGTAGGTGATCCTAAAGAGGATACCTTTGTAAAGACGATTCTGAAGAGAATGTCTTGTCAAGGACGATCCTGAAGAGGACATCCGCAAGGAAGCTAGGTACGAGCTTCTCTAGTTTATACTGTTAGTCGTAACTGTTAAGGGTAGCATGACCCAATGAATGTCCGAATGTTGAATATACGACACTTTCGAGGATGGTCCTGAAAAGGATGTCCGTCTCGAAAACCGTCCTAAAGAGGATGTCCGTCTCGAGAATGATCCTAAAGAGGATGTCCGTTCAAATGACTAGTCGTGTTGAACTGGGTGTAACTGGGTATATATGATACACTAGCTCCCATGAGTACTCGAGTGGGGTACCACTATATGCATTAGACCGATGGTCTATATCTCGGGTTTAAAGTATAAACACCCTAAGGTTAGAGCGAACGTGGTGTTGCTACTATCCTCGAGGGATCAGTTGCGATAGATACATATCTCGGCGTATTTTGCCCCAGAGTTCTCGGGGTATGTCCATCCTGCAACTTAGTCCGAGACATGTATTGAAAGTATAATAATAACATGCTTATGTAAACAGTGTGAAACTCAACTAATGAGCACATGAAAACACTCAAGTGTAATATGTCGTTCTCCTTGATCAAAGATGCACACCCAAAGGCTCGTTCGAGCGTACCTTGGTTTAGAGGGAAGAATTCGTCCGAATCCTTTCAACATTAATTGTCTAGGATGTACTGTTCTGATGGTGATGCCTCTCGAGCACATGCACCATGATAAACCACCATAGTTCTCTTATCCTAACAAAATACCTACTCATGTACTCGTAGATTTATTAGTTGAGTAATAAATTATGGAAGCACGAGAAATGACATGGAATTCAATATAGTATTGGGGGAGTCTACCCTTTTAAAAAACAGTCATTTTGAGATACAAAATATATGGAGTGGAAAGATCTCATCACAACATGAGCAAGGCTATTGAAGCCATGTTTTGGTTAACTCACGACAGCCATGAAATAATTCTGCTGAGATCGTGCAACGCTTTTCTACGGATTTGTACTTACTACGGACCCCTGAAGAGTCATAGCGATTTGATATGGAACTGGACCATCGGACGTGAAAGCCATTGCAGCCTCGAGACAACAGCTGCAAGTTAGTTGTTCGGTAGAGTAGGTACAACGACCCATTGTGACTCATGGCTCAAGGAAAGGAAACCATCCTGCACTATGACCTTTAGAGTATATAACCAACAACTATAAGTATGAGAGGGGTATCTACCCCCTTTCAAAAGTAAGAAAATGAACATGACTTGGCTATCGACATTAAGATTGGTCGAAACATTTACGCGTGGAGAGTAAACAAAGTCATTTATATATGAAAACTGTAGCATCATGCTTCATTACTAATACGTGATGATGCAAGTAATTGAGAAATAAATCATGCATCCGAGAAAGGCTTTTCGTGCAAGAAGTTTGCATTGCGAAAGTTCGAGGACACGAAAGAGGCTCGAGAAACACATATGTCTAATGTGTCATAATAGGAATGCAAGAACATTTATATCATGCTCATGAACAATCATTTCCAATTGTAATGCAGATGTTCACGTATTTAGGCAATTACATTATAAGAAAATCGTATCACTTATCTTTTGGCACTCTTCCAGGGGTATCCGTAAGTTAGAGCAGCAATACCCATTTGTCAAGAAGCTCCTCATTGTTGCCGACGGAGCTCGTTCTTGACATGTACCATGTATTGGTCCTTTGTTTGTTCGAGACTACTGTGGCCTGATTACACTCTTGTATCATAGAGAGGCTATCTTCGTTCTTGCTTTTCTGCAAGTTCTACAAAAATAAGTTGAAGTTCTACCCAGAATCGAGTATGCCTTTGCGATAGAAGACTCTGCATAACTATTCCCAAGATCATACAGTAACAGCTTTTCGAGAATCGACATAATGTTCTGTGGTTAGATTTTAGTTCGTCAATAGCAATTAAACTCCACTCGAGAAAGCATAGATGTCACGACTCTATGATTTTATCTACCGAATTTAGGTGATAGCCGATCCTAGATGTGAAAATAGCAAATCCACACATTGCATGAATAAAGAACAGGTTAATGATTATGTGATTTATGTGATTTGCGACATTAAATTAGTCATGCATGCACATTGAAGTTACAGTCAATAGAATGATACTAGTAAAACTCGATCCTCGATTTATGAATCCATCTCAGCCTCAAAGAATCGACTGAGTGGATCAGGGAATAGCACGAAAACATACATGTACAATGTTTTCAAATAATTCATGTGATATACTATTTATTTAAGGAGATGGTATCCAGAGAACATGTAAATGTCAATGAGATAATAACACTTATCTTCCTTTTCGAGCAGGTCATTGCCCCTTGGAATGGGTTGCTTCGTGGTTCGAGAAGGATGCTCCTTAAATTGTCTTATTGTAAGACCTAAAAAACCATGTAGTACAACTGCGCCACGCTCGGGCAGGTTATTGTAACTGTACACATTTCGTTAGATCACCTCAAAGGAGGTACACACATTTAATGTGTTATTTAAAGAGCATAATCAAGATTGGATTCGTTATAGAAGTCCAGTTAGAAATATGGTAATATGGCACAAGTAAGTTTAGGGCTACTTATCTGTTTTCAATTCAGTCGAGGGGATTGTCTCCACCCTTATTATATGGCTAATCTGTGTGATCACGACTGTATGTGTCCTCGGTCCCTCGAAAAATGGAGCTATGCTTCCATAGCTGTTCACTTTGAACAAAACGTTAGTTGTTCTAATAACAAGGTGGTTGGACCCTTAGTGAGCATACAAGAATTGTGCATGGCTTAAAATGAAGTAAGCTTGCGAAGGTCACGTTTTGATAAAAGAATAGGGCAAGTAGTACCCCAAAATTGGTGAGCTGTGCATGCAAATCAATTTATTGAAAAACTTTTCAAAAACCTTCATGTTTGCTGTGATGGCAAAGAGGTATTGACTATTATAAGTATGTGAGAAAAAAAACTTATTAGGTAACATACAATTGACATGCTACTACTATGATTATGTAGCAACCATAGGATCAGGGAGGCATAGTATGTGTACATGCATAATGATGCTTGAGACATAAATTTGTTATATCATATGAATAAGTTTGGAAGTCAATGAGATATGAACTTATTTGTAATAGAAGGCAATGATAACTTATCTGTCGTTAAAGCCTCTGCCTCGTGTAATTATGTAGAAAATGGTGTTTCAGCTTGTGCTACCGAAAACAAACGAGTAGTCTTGTACTCAAGTCTCGAGGTAGTTGTGCGCCTCTTCGGGGAGTTGTGGCTTTTGAGATATCAGGTCGCCCCTTGCTGTAAAGTTAGGACTTGTATGAAAGACAATGAAACCATTAGAGGCAAGAATGATAGTTATCCGAAGGGACTTAATAAAAAATTCTGCATAGTTAAAGATAATTGTGTCCAAGTATGTCCTTTGACGGTTCAGGGGCTATACTGCGCATTCAGAGGTATTTATCGTTAGAGTATAAATAATAAAATCACTCAAGACCGTTTTACAATTTTTAGAGAGTTTAGAATCCTTATCGAGCGGCTGCGGCTGCTTGGATTTCTGTGTGATTGGAGGCTTCGTAGTCCTCGGTGGCTGACTTGTTTCTCGATCTTATTTGATTTGAGTAGGCCGTGTAATCTCGCGAACCAAACTTGCGGGCAGTAATTTCCTTAGTCAACCATAAACTCAAAAGATTTATCGTAAACAATCATGGATGATAAAAATAGAACAATGATGCTCAAAAATAGAATTAACAAACCCATGTCAATTGGTGCAACATGTATATAAGATCCTTGGGTTACCACGATCCATGGCACGGATAGAGTTATATCTTCAAATTTATAAGTTGTTCCCAATAATTGAAGTAGTTTTGTAAATTTGGGAAGGCTATATTTCAATGGTAAGCTTTCAATTCTGAATGAAAAACAAAGAAGCCACAAAACTTTAAGATATTGAGGTTGATCAATTAAGTCTGACCAGAAGACACATGGGCTAATCGAGCCAAAATATGGGTAGACTACACCAGGTTATAACACATGTCTAGAAGGGCTTTTTGTCCAAAGCATTGGCACGGTGATAATTACCATTTAATGCTTTATTTCAGGAAAGCTAAAAGAAAAACCCTTACTTCTTGTTATTGCATTGCATCAAAGGAATAAACAAAAGCCTCATGAATATAAGTGCAACAACAAACCGTGCAAGAGTCATATAGCTCCTTATCTGGACAAAACCGACGTATGTACTTGGACAGAAAACAAAGCGTGAGGTTTATGCATGCAAGTCCAGCATACGGCTGATTATATCAAATCAAAATTATAATCAAAAATGCAAAACCTGAGGGCCATGATTTGGTTTAAACTTGAGCTGAATTATGATCATGTACCGTTACTTAAGCAAGCCTGTGAATTGCTATTTCCGCTGCATGTTGTCTTACTCAAGCTAGCACCACTAGTGCTCTTCACCAAAACGTAGTGATCCACCACGAATTAATATAAAGCTAAGAAATTAATCAGTAAGCGATTTGAAAGCACAAAAATTGCAAAAACAAACAGAGTATGGATCACAAGTTAATATGCATCGTTTTAGATGGTTTGTTAATAAAGTTGATCTCCTATTTAGGGAGAAATTATAGGGTATATGTGTCCACCTTCAGACAAACCTGATCATGATTATGTCAGATTGGGGCTAATTAAAGACACCAACTTAAGCTAATCAAATAGCTACTAAAGCATCAACCTACTTTGCAAAATTAAGTTTCAAGGCCAGAAACCTATGACGGCATATAAACTAAGCTACGTGATTATGAAAGCCCGAAGTTGTAAGAATTGATTTATGGCACATAACAAATTAAGCATTGATCTGCTTAATAAACCTGAATATGCTTAATCCAAGACCGATAGTTGTAGTTATTAGCGGTAACGTTCAAGTAGTTTTGGTTGTCGAAACTAACCTTGCCATCATGAATGTTTCGTGAAGGGCCACTTACCAGATCAATCAAGCATTGTCATATAACATGTACCACCGTCGAAGAAGATTAGAAAGAGACGTTCGGTCCATCCTTCCCTTCGAATCAAGAAAAATTATTTTTTCCGGTCCCACTAGGCGTGCCACTCGACGAAGTATGGATCTGCACTGACGTTTCCAGTTGATTGAACCGGCGGCCATGGCTGTATCAAAACCCTAAAACCTGCAAAAGAGGGCCTTGGGGTCTCCTGAAGGTAAAAACTCTGATGCTTAAATCAATAAGAGTAATTGCAATACAGATATCAATTGGGTGCATAAAGCGTACTTTTGTTGTGAGGGATTCATCCTTATTTATAGAGTTAGGGTTACCTGTTTGTAAAACTTTTTTCTTAGTTGGAAAGTAACTGGCAACCGGCCCATGGATTTCGGATAACAGTTGAAAAAATGAGATATATCTCTGGTACCAGAAGCATACTATAAAATAATTGTTAAGTCAAGACAAATCTTGATTGTGGGGCATACCATAATCTAGCCAAAATCTTTACAAAAGATTGGCTTACTAAATCATCGAGGGGAATGAGATCTAAAGCCTATGAAAAGGTTATCATAGTGGACACCTAACCTTTGTGATTGGAGATCCCATGAAGGAGGTTCAATAGGTACAAACGAAACTACATGGATTACTATTATCAACACACATATATAAAGGAAAATATCTCTTTCTCATTCCTAAGATGAGTGTTGATATTTGTGATGGAAAAAGGAAAAGTTTCTCTCTAAATGAGTCCAAGACAGAAATCTGCAGGGTGGAGATCACAAACACCTTTGGAGGGTTCACCTATATGATTGTTAGTAGTGAGGCCGCTAATCTGGGATTCGGGATAATCTCTAGATAGCAATTCATGAATATAAGATACAACGCATGGCCGTTAAGAGGGAAAAACTTTTAGAACTGGTCTAGTATCCATATCATATGTGTTATTAGGATATGTCCGTCTCAAAGAGTCTAGTTCAAAACTTTGTGTTACTATAATTCTTCAGATGGACCTAATAGTCGCTAAGTGAAGGTTCAAGTTCGGAAGACACCTATCACCTATTGCATGATATTTTTGCCCAACATTTTTTAAACTTATTTTTAAAATTTTTTCTTTTATTTAATATTGAATTATGTGAAGGATGGTTGAAAAGTTAATTCAATATTACAATTAAATGATTGTTGGAAAGTGTAACCCATGGTTTTAAGACTTGGAGTAAAGTCTATATGTTACTCCTGTGAAAATATTTCATAGCTCTTATCATTTTAATGTGGGGGTTAATGATATTTAACATTCAAAATTTATTAAAACTATTTTGAATGCTATGTTTACGTTGGAAGAAAAATGTGGCAACAAATGAGATCATCTTGAGTGTACCCGGAACCATCATGGTCCCCCTCCTATTTTTTTTTTTCATTATTAGTTCTTATTGTACTTTTTCTAAACAACTTCCTATATTTTGCAAATTTAGTCATGTTACTTTTTATCTCTCTTCTAAAAAAACATCTCTGATCTTTAAATGAGCATAACTCATGATCCGTGAAAAATTTGTGAACGAATTATATATGAAATTTATAGTACTTGTCGAGATCTATCCAACGAGATCTATATGGAATATTTTTCTCGAACTAAAAATGATTAAATTCTAATAGGCAGAAATGAAGAAAATTTGTATGTTATTTGGATGGACATCTAGTTAAAAAAAATAACCAACTTATTTTATATTGATATTCTTATAAATTTATATTTCTCAATCTGTAAAGAATTAGATAACGAATTATACATGAAATTTATAGTGCTCGACGAGATCTACCCGATAAGATCAATATTGAATTTTTTTTGAAAAAATAAAAATAATTAAAATACTCCGGACAGAAATGAGGAAAATATTTGTGTTAGATAGTCAGTACAAAGACATTGGATAAGCACTAGGAAACCGGTAGATAGGCAGCCCAATTCAAATTCACTCTCACATTTTTTTGCTGATGGAAATAGCTACATTCGGAGGCGTTGGATAAACACTACAAAAGTAATGAATAGCCGCCGTAATTTGGAGAAAAAGTAAAAATGATTGGATAAACAGTACAAACCGGTTGGATAATCAGTGTAAAAAATACAGACAAGAATATCCAAAAACATGTAAACGGAAAAAAAAATTGGAGAAACAGTGAAAACCGGTCAGTTGGATAATTGGTATGAAAACATTAGAAAACTATTTTTCATAAAATAAAAATAAAAGAAAAAAAATGATTAGACAAATAGTACAAAACCTATTTGGATAAGCAGAGAAAATGGTTGGATAACTAATGCAAAACGGTTGGATAGTCAGTATAAAAGGCCGGACAAGGACTTTCACAAAAAAAAATAAAGAAAAAGAATTGGTTGAATATCAGTACCAAACAGTTAGATATCCATCAGTTTATTACTAATTATCCAAAAACTTTATACTATTTATTCATATATTTTAACTGCCTATCCAACCAATGATTATTCCTTATCTACCATAACAGTGGACTTCAAATTTTAACAAAATTCTGTCAATATCTCAATAATAAAGATTAAACCAATGGAGATCAAATTAAATTTGATTTCTGAAAATCCAATCATGTTATTAAGGGTGAGGGTGATTATTGCTAATAATTCAAAAATGATTAGACAAGTGGTACAAACTTATTTGGACAATCAGTAAAAATAATTAGACAATCAATACAAAACGATTAGATAATCAGTATAAACACATTGGACAAGCAGTAAAATTAATTGGATAAGTAGTACAAACTGGTTAGATAATCAGTATAAAAAAATTGGACAATTACGTTTTAAAAAAAAAGAAAAAAAAAGTTGGATAACGATTACCAAGAAGTTGGATAATAAATGATTGGATAAGCACTATTAACAAGTTGGAAAATCACTTTTTTACAAAATAAATGATTGGATAAGCAGTATAAATAATTTGGATAACCAGTAGAAAAATGCTGGATAAGTACCAAAAAAGGCAATGGGTAAGCGTCTCGATTTGAACTGTCTTGGACATTCCTTCTTTAGTGATGGATAGGAAGTACAAAGCAAGTGGATAGGCGCTACCAAACCAAACCGGTTGAATAATCAGTTTGAACACACTGGACAACCATTTTTTCAGAAAAAAATAATTGGATAAACATTACAATTCATTTGGATAATCAGTGAAAATAATTGGATAAGTAGTATAAACTGGTTGGATAATCAGTACAAAAATTAGACATCATTTTTATGAAAAAACAAGAAAAAAAGGTTAGATAACCATCACCAAGAAGTTGGATAATCAATATGAACACATTGAACAGATATTTTTAAAAAAGAAAAAAAGAGAAAAGAAATTCTGTTTGGATAATCAGTGAAAATGATTGGCTAACCAATAAAAAACAGTTGGATAGTCAGTAAAAAAAATGGACCCACAAATACTTTTTTCGTTTCTGCCCAGAGTATTTTAATTTTTTTTATTTTTCGAATTTAATATTCAATATTGATCTTATCGGATAAATCTCGTCGAGTATTATAAATTTCATGTATAATCCGTTTTCTAATTATTCACAGATCAAGAAATACAAGGAACAAAACAATATAAATGTAAAATAAGTTGGTTATCCATATTCTTAAACTAGATATCCATCCAAATAATATACAAATTTCCTTCATTTCTGCCCATCAAAATTTAGTCATTTAAAGTTCGAAAAAAATATTTGATATGGATCTTGTTGGATATGAGTACTATGAATTTCATATATAATTTGTTTTCTAGTTCTTCACGGATTGAGAGATATGCTCATTTAAAAATTAGAGATATTTTATGAAGAGAGAAAAAAAAAGTGACAGGGACTTAAACTTGCAAAACATAAGAAGTTTGAGAAAAAATACAATAAGGAACATATGTGTAAAAAATAGGAGGGAGACCATAGTGGTTCCAGATACACCCAAGAATTTGCCGCAGCAAATGATTCATATTTGTCTTACTTTAAATAGGAAAATAGGTGTACATGAAAAACAACCGTTTTCCACTCCCTTTTTGAAAGGTTAAGTACACACGGTTTTCATATCCAAAGTATATATACTCTTGTTCTTCACCTTCTACTTTATATAAATAATGCTTATCTTTTGATCCATTTTACAATAAACAAATATATTTAATTTCCTTGTTGAGCAAGTTGGATCGTGATCAAGTTCGCAATATAGAGAATCCTGCCATCACCAGGACTCTTATGACGATTATTGTATCTTAGGAAATGAACGCTGTCAAACTCTGTGTAGAGGGGGCGTATCTCTTCTTAAGACAGCACCTTTGGCGTGCCTGAATCTTAATCCTATTTCTCAAACTTTCTCTGTTATCTATTTTAAAGATTATGATTATGGATTTATATCTTACTTTGTTGATTTAAATATATATTAACTAACAGTACATTCCACTGCCTGCTCAACAGACTCCGGATACCATGGACTAATGCAGTATGTGATCCCATATTCAAACCCTCATCCTGAATCATAGAGACAACACACAAGCTGTCTGATTCCACAATAATACTATGGTATCCCAGTTCCCAAGTCAAATTAAGCCCTTGAAAAAGCTCCCATAATTCAGCTCCTGTAATAAAGCAAAATTTGATATTCATGATAAACCCCTCAAGCCATCTACCACAGTGGTCTCGCACTACTCCGCCAGCACATGCCATTCCAAAAACCGGATTAAAAGCACCATCTGAGTTCATCTTTACCCAATTTTCTGGTGGAAATTCCCAATGCAAAAATTTCTCGCCCGACCAACACCAAAACCACTAACCCTCCTTTCACTCGCCATTGCATTTTGATTTATCTTATGTTTCACCTAATATACACTTTTAATTGACAGAAAAAACCTTTAAAAATATTTCATAACAATCAAGATAATACAACGAATATGAAAATATATTCATAAAATTTTCGCGTCAATTAAAAATGTGTATAGGTGAAATCTAGAACAAATTTAAATACTTAATATTAAGGACCAGAGAGAGTATTATTTTCGGAAAAACTTTCATTTCAATTCTAAGGTGTTGACAAATCTTTTAAATTAGTCCCAAACTATTAAACTCTTTGATTTTTAGTCTTAGAGCTATAAGATAGTATTAAAAATCTTTTTATGATTTCCACAAATGATGGACCGCCGTATGAGATAAGTATATGAAAAAACGTTACTCTACTACAATCCAAAACTTGTTTCAAAATGAGGAATGTAATGACGTATTATTGTGTTTAAGTGGTCAATTTCATTTAACTAGCCCAGAGGGAGACTATAAAGTTAGTGGTGAAGGTACCCAAAATGGAATTGAAATAATGCTCTTGATTTGATTGCCCTTTTCGTAAAGTGGATTATGCCTGCCGTCGGATATTCGAATCAAATGTTGGACTGGTCAACATGCAATTCACCTGGTAGTACACTTCGGTTGACAAGGATCCAAATGATTTTACTATTTTAGTTAGATGGTGATATATTTTCTATGTCATCACCAAAAATCGGAAAATGCTCACCAAAAAATAAAAATAATAAATGAGGATCCAATTATTATTACATTTTTTTCCCCTCCAATGATTAGTCGCTTTTCTGAATTCTCTAAAGAAAAAGAAAAAAAATCCATTTGGTCCCCTCTCCCTCTGGGATGAAAGGCTGCCGGAGAATCCAAAACTCAGAAGGAAAAAATTCTGTGGAGTCCAAACACACGCCATTTGGCTAAGGCAACTAATCCAGACCACTTAAGCTCGCCCTTTCCCGGAAAAAACTCTACATATATATGTCCCTCAGCTAAGCCAAAGGGTGATTTGCTTGAATGACTTTAGCTGTCACTAACGTTTACAGAAAAATAGACGATACCTTACGATTGGATTATTATGAATTTATAGATACATTAGGTGAATGCAAAATTCCGACTATATCATATTCTAGTATGATGATATGAATCTCGCATTATTAAGTTTGACTATATATCATATAGGCTATGAAATCTTTTGAGTAAGCAAAAATAAAAAAAAGAAAAGAAAAGTACAATCGACTGTAAAAATTCACCGTACGATAAATGTGCTTAATCTCCCTAATCTATCGCCTTTTCAAAAATCTTTCATAGTTCAAACTACAGTACTACACCACTATGAACTCCCGCATTTTCCCCTCTGCGTAGACCACTTACACTTTGATTGTCTACAAAATGTCGTTTAAAATTATAATACAATTCTTTTACGTTGTTTTAGAAATGCTTAGATTTTCCAAAAAAAAAAAAAAGAAAATGAGTTCAACCCCAAATGGGTCTATTCGATCGCCAAACAGTAATTTTAATAATCAACCAAGAAAAAAAAAAGTATTTTAAAGTCAGCCACATCCCAATTATTGGGATTCCCTTCTCCATTGGTTATGCATTAGGCATCTTTAACCAAGACACGAAAATACTAAATTTGGTGTTTTAGTATAAAAATTGCACTTCAACGAAGACACCAAATCACAACACTATTTTGATGTAATGAATAGGGTTACACCAGATTTGATGTAAATTGTCCATTACACTAAATTTAGTGCACTATTTTTTTACTTTAATCTAAATATATGTTTGCTATGTAATTGAACTTGTAAAACGAATTATGTTGGAAAAATTATATCATATTAAATATTTTGTTGAGATCTTCAAAATAAGACCCATATTGAATATAAAATTTATTTTTTAAAACATTAATTTTTAGGTATTATTAAAATTGAAAAAAAATTTGATACTACCACAATCAAATAAAGAGTGATTGTAAAAAACAAATTTCACAAAATCATCACCAAATTATAAGATTTTAATTAATCACAAAATAAAATTTAACCTGAAATATTAAATATTTAAACAATTTACTGCATCAAGGTTGGAGAGCAAAGAATTTTAGTATAGAAACATTCTTGAAATATTCTATTTTTACACTAAACTTGGTATAAATTATAATGGAATGGTTGGAGATGCTCTTAATTCTTAATTATGTACCCATGTCAAATCCGTAAATGTAAACAATACCGGGTAAGCTTGAATAGTCAAGAAATATAGATAGTGACATTGTTTTTATTATTATTATTATTTTTGTTACAATGAGTTAGTGACATTGCTAAAATTATTACATACAAGAACTACGTAGCGTACATGTAAAGTTAATGAATTGATCCCATTTTGGATAGCATCGTTTCAAGAAAAAAAAAAAAAAAAAAAGAACCACCAAACAAAAATAAATAAATAAACTTACTAAGTAGGGAGTAATATTTTAAGCACTTTACTGATTCGGTTTTCCCCGGAGTATAACTAGATGGGAAGAATCTTGGTGTCATGGTGTGCTTGTTGTTTTGTTTGATTTTCGGCAAATCGAGATTTCAATATATTGATTTTATTCAAAAAAAAAAGAGAAGAAAATTCAATATATCAATAGATCATTTGATTCATTTTCATGAAGAATGATCGTTGGAAATAAGGTTGAAACACATCATCTATTCTGTTATAATGAAACCTATACGTTGATTATTCTTAAATATGTTCGCATGATGTAAGAAATTGATCAAAGTAAAGAATTATTTTTGCATCAACTAACATCGTTATATTGAAAATGTAGAAACCAATAAATTAAAATATATGCAAATCACAATATGCTTTTTTTTTTTTTTTTGGGTAGTAAATCCACTAATTCACCACTATAATCAAACAATGGTGAATCTGAATGCCTTGGGTTTGCTGAATCAACATTTTGTTTTTTTAAGGATAATAATAATCGTTAGACGAGAAAGTTGGAGGCAATTTGGTTTCATTGCACAGAACCGAAAAATGAGTTGTGTCAGTCTGTCATCTAATTCTCGTCAACTTAATCACTCACTCCCACGTTCTAAATTCAGATGATGAAAATACCAGAAGAACCCATTTCTCCATAATTCTCTCTCTCTCTGAAGAATCAAAGAAACAATTGGAACAGAAATGGCGATGATTAAGCAAAGAAGGAAAAGAAGCGGATTTGCACTCGTTTTCATCCTCCTAATTGGGCTCCAGTTCGGGTTGTTTTTCGGGTTCAGTGAGGCGGGTAAGGGCAGAATCCACATCACCGACGACCTCGACGACGTCGTCGACGACGAGGAGGATGACGAGTGGAGGGAATGGGGCAAGAAGAAATCACCCGATTTTGATCCGCCGCCCGAACCCGAAGAATTTTCCAAGATGGATGTTGCGGAGATGCAGGCCGAAATGCTCAAGCGCCAAACGGGTCCTGTTTTCGGGTTTGCTAAGCTCCGACTTGGCACTCGTCGGACCTCTGTAATGCAATTTTTTTTTTTTTTTTGTCATCGTTAATGGTGGTTTTTGGTATTAATTTCAACTGCCCTTTTGGTTTGATAGGAAATGGTGTCTGAACTTGCGATGAAATGGACGAATTTGGCGAAGACGGGAGGAGTTCAGGCGCATTTCATGGGCTTTGATGTCAGTACTATCATGTTCACCATGGAAAAAGGCCAAGACACCATTGAGGTAATATTGGTTTCTCCACATAATTTCCAAATATGGTTAGAATCTCAGAAGCGGTGGCATTTGTGTCCGTTTGTCAATATTGTTTTCACGAAATGAATCTAGTTCTAAGATCCCGTTCGAAATATTGTGTCTTCACGCGCAATATAAATGTGATGTTTGTGTTCGATGCGATGAATGTATCAATTTTCGGGTTAGATTTCATTAGATTTGTCTCGTGTTCTGATCTTGTGTCATGAATCGCCTTATTAAGGATGCGTGGTTTTGGTGAATTAGTGATTAGCCAAACTAGATTAAACGCTTATGCTGTTCTACAATCTGAATTTATGATTGCAGTTGAAGGAGTTTATATTAAGCCAACCAGATGCATACGAAATCAAGATAGGGGATCAGTTTTTCCGAAGGCCTGGGGATCCTCCATTTGATCAAGTATTCGATGAGCATCAGAGTGTGAAAAGTGGAGGAGATCAGGACAAACACACTGAACTGTAATGCTAGTGTAATAACTGTTACGTAGTAGTCTTTTCTTGTCTCTTTGTCATTGCAGCTTTTATGAATCTCTCTCCTAATTCTGCATCGGCCTTGTCTAACCTAAGAGATCTATTACATAGTGCATACTGTAAACTTCTTTTCATTGCTTTCAAAGTAACGGAGAACAGAAGTCCTAGATGACATACAGTGGCTTTGTATCTCCGGCTTCATAGTCCGGCATATTCTGTTCACAGCTTATCAATGAAGTAAACTTTCTGAACTAATCAACTGATAAGATTCATACTCTTTCCTTTAACAAGCGACACATTAGGTGTCATTATTGCACAGAATGTTTGTTCTTAAGTAACAATGGTTATGTTCCCAAAGCTAGAAGTGTTATCCTGTTGGATTGAGTCACAGACAAGATGATATGGTCATCCCTATCATTTTTTTCACTTTTTGGGGAGTGTGACTAGAGAATATTTTTTGGTGCCATTTCCCACATGTTCTTGAGCTACGACAGTTATGTTGTTAACTATTTTGAAGAAACTGTTGGAGAAGGCAAAGGAGGGCATTTATAGCGGGGTGATCCAATAGATACTACATTGAAGTAACCATAATCTAGTAGTTGGATGGGAAAGTAGAAACGTGATCAGAGGTAGAAGTGGTACTTGGCCACTACAAGTGACGCTAAAAAATGAATCCTTTTGGTAATCATAGAGAAATAACTCAATGAGTGCTATCTCTCCCGAAAATCTTATACTAGAAGATAGTAGGACTGTGGGAGTATTGTGGACAATATTTCACTTTAACTTCTCACTAAAGTCAGAGAGTTGAAGAAGGTGAATTCTGGATATGCTTGCAGCTTCCTCCCTTTCCTTTTGAGTGTTGTATCCCCAATCTCCTGCTTCATTAAAGTGTTGTTAAAAACCATACCATCATAATTCACTCTGAAACTAAACAAGGAAGCTATATCACTAAAGATGTGATGACTTTCACCTAGATACAAGTTCCAGCTGTTCAATTCTGGTTCTTTAATGACATTCTTCAGGGTAGCAAGCCGGTCTTCTACAAAGCTGGTCCATATAGTGAGAAATGTATGATCAAACATAAGAAGAAAAGAAAAACAAAATGGCGACAGTAAGCATGCTAAGCTCAAGTTATAGTTCTGAATTCAGGAAAAGGAAGTGGTCACAGTTAATGAATGAATTAACAAAGGGATCTTCTTACTGCAGTGTCAGACCCTGGTGCTCTGGCATTTTCTGAAGCTTCTTCAACACTTCAACTTTTGGCCTGAGTAATTTAGACAACTATGTCAAATTTTGCGAAAGTGAAATTACACCATCTTGTATAATAACAGATCAGAAGACCCAGTAATTGATTTTACCTATTATGTTCATTTTAAAGAATACTCACCCTGTCCCAAGTCCATAAATTCTTTCCCCTGGAATAGTTACACCAGCTAGCTCTCGAAGCAATGCATCAGCAAAGCGACTCTGGAGGCATGATGAGGATAAGAGAATCTTAATAAAGATAACAGAAGGAGAAACACTTTAGCTTACATGACTTTGTGAATAATAGCAAAATTGTGAATTAGTTCAACACAGGAAGTATACTCCTTTTAGAGAACGGAAAAAGGTTTCAAATTTGCCTGTAACCAATTAAAAACAGAAGAAAAATTAGAATCTGATCTTCCGAACTGGCTTTTTTAAGTTCATTTAGAAGAAACCTGTTTTGTGGTGACAATGTAGAGCTTGGAGCTAGCAAACTTCAGAGCATCTGGAACACCAGGATAAAATCTGCAGCAGAAGCACTTCTACTTATCATTCTCAATCTACAAATATCAGTAAAACTACAGTTGACATATACCACCGTTCTTTCAATATAGTGATGAAGTTCATCCATAAGCAGTTTATTAGCTGAGTACATCTACTACGAGAAAAAGGTTGGCTATACAAGTTAAACATGCAGAGCCATGAATAGGCTTAAACACTTGGCAAGGTGGTCTAAGACTCATGGCTAGGATTGTAACTTATATAATAATGTATCAAACAGACATTTCTTTTTCGCCCTTTAAAGAGAAAAAGAAAATAAGATTCAAGCATTTTGATGAAGATTCTGTATGTTAAAGTAATGAAATGAAAGCCATAGAGTGAAAAAGTTTATGGAACACTGATTATGAGCACAATGTGCAATTTATTTAGTCATACAACCATGATTATAAAGTTTACCTGTTGGCCCCGATCCATGTTGCCAAATCGTTGTCGATCCATTCATCTCTGATCTTACCAAAGAGTTCAATCAGAGGATCCCTCTTCTCATCCCATTCTTCCATGATAACAGGCTTTAACTTCGACCAATTCTCAAGAATTCCTTCCACGGTGAGTCCATCCGCAACCTTGAACACCAACCAGAAATATCAGGCCCAAGGCTACCATTTAAAGAGCAAGTAAAATAAACCCGATAAGGATCATTTTGAAGTAACATGAAAATTTACACCATGAATTACTCACCGATGAAGTTCGAACAGAAGGGTTTGTCATCTCCAACAGCAGCCTCACCAGTAAAACATTTTCATATCCAGTTTCCACAACTGGCCTAACCTACAAGATAAAAGAAATTCAAACAATTTTAAGCTGAAAGATGATGGATATGTATAACATTTGTGTATCATTCCATCTAATACTCTTTAAACATTTGACACATCATTCAACAATTAGGATTCACCCAAAAGGATGTACAATCGAATACAAATAGACTAAACATAAATACAAGAAAAATATTTATCAATCAGATCATCCAATAGTGTAACAAGCAGATACAATTAAGCACATTTAACTTAATTTCAGTATCAACAAGCAATGACAACAAAAAAGTACTCAACAATTACATGATTCCGAGCAGATTAGTTCACACTTACTACGTGCATTTGATCAACAATCCATTCTTCTGTCGACGAACCTACGCCTTTGAACAGATTAGGCCATCTTACTTTCGCAGCCTACCAATAAAAACATCGATGAAACTACTAAAACATCAAATTTTAATCTAAGTACAAATAATTCAACTTTAACTTGCGAAAATGTGCGTAGGAAAAAAAAGGGAGATATTCTTTTTCCGTCTGACCTTAACGGCGGAAAGAGAGCTCTCTCCACAGCTGTCGCAGAGAACTCCGTCAAAATCCAAGGCGTAGAGATCACCCATTCCTTTCACTCCGTTACCGGTGCCGTGTGGAGGCGGTCGGACTTGGAGGTACTTTTTTCAGTTTTCCGAGCTCTCAGATAGATAAAGCGATTTTTCTGTTGCATTCCCCGCCACACCAACTATATTCGTCGTCGCCGTGATCCGACGTCGTTTGTTGGCAAGTGACAAACCTTTGATCTTTCTGAGTCATTAGGCCTCCTAATCCTCTAACAAAAACCAAGCGTTTATTTGGACGTTTACTCATTTTGACTCTTAAACACAAAACTTAATGTAAATCAAATTGACATCCAAACAATTTTTTGATTTATATTTTAAAATCAAATTTGAAACATTTTGCTAGTACAGTAACTATTTTTTGAACTAAAAATAGTTCAGTGACTAAATCCAAAACTTTGCATATTTATTTCAGTTTGCCTCTAGTAAAAAAACTGAGGCCCAATCGGATGGTAGTTAGGAAAAAGGTTTTTGGAATATGTATTGAAATATCAAGTGCAAAAAATATCACTAAACAATCGAAAATTATCAATTTTAGTCACTGTAAAAAAAGAATTTCAAAAATGATCACTAAACAACGGAAAAGTGTCGATTTTGGTCACTACAAAATGATCACTAAAATCACGGAATAACTTTTAAAATTAATATTTTACAGTGACCAAAATCGACAATTTTCCGTTGTTTAGAGATTATTTTTAAAATTCTTTTTTTTACAGTGAATAAAATTGACACTTTTCGATTATTTAGTGATATTTTTCGTACTTGATATTCCAATACATATTCCAAAAAACTTTTTCCTAACCACCATCCAAACAAGAAATGCTTTTTCTGCCTCATTTATATAAATTGTTATACGATATTATATAATAAAATAGAGTGAAATGAACTAATAAAATTGCATGAAATGAACAAAAAAAAGGTCAAATATACTTTAGAAAGAGGAACATATATAGACAAGTAGTAAAATATTGTTGGTGGAAATTCAATATTCTTCAATATAGCAAAACCCATCCTAAAAACAAGTAGCCCCAATAATAATAAATAAAAATACCCCCTAAAATGTAAAACAACAAGTCATAATGAATCAAGTCGAAATTGTAATTGTTCATTTGTTCATTTCTAAAAGGAACAAATCGTCTTTAAAATAAATCCCCATCTATTATGAGCCATGTTTAAGATACAAATTGTCATGAAAGTGTGGAACAAGCAACAATCAATATTAACAAAATCATGCTAATAAAATAGAAATTGTCAGATTTAGCCTCATCATGTGATCACGATCTAACCTTGGAACTATTACTAATAGATAGGTAACAGTGAAAAGAGATAAAGAGAGGTAGTAGAAAAAGTAGTACACATATACTACAAAAATTACCGCCAGTTCCGGTACTCTTTTTACCGCCCCTCGTTTTGCGACGGATATAGACCACTTTCTTCAGACTGAGGCAGTTTCCCCCAATTATTTCTCCCACGCCACCACACCGGGCCCCTTCTCCGATCCCCACCGTTCTTTGCTTCTTCTTCACTTCTGTGAGTACTTTTATCGGTTTTCTTTTTCTCTTTGATCAGCTTCGATTCGTTTGTTTTGTTTTAATTCCGATTTAAGTATGACGATCAGATTGACTTCATTTGTTTTGGATGTTTTTGTTTTGTTTCATTTGGATCTTTGTTTTTTTGATTTCTTGGAGCTTGCGTGGACTTTGAAATTTTGTTTTTATTACTTTGTGGTCGGCCGTTGAAGGATTCGGAGGGTTTGGTTTGATTGAAATGTTTTGTATCTGTTCAATTTTTTTTTATTGGAAATATCCACCCGCCCCCCAATGATTTCAGTTGTGTTTTGCAATCGGTACTTCATCAGTGTTACGGGGAAGAATTGTGCAATTCTGTTGAAGTTTAATTGTGGTGTTTGGTGGAATTATTTGATGCTTTTAGTTGTTTTAATCAGCTTTTAGTATTTTGTGAAAAAATACTTGGCATGCTGTATTCTGTTTGGTTTTGCTGATTGCCTGATAATATATTTGAGAGGTTTTTCATTTGGCAATCACTTGAAACTAGGAAATATACAACTAGCTCCATAACTGTGTTGTTATGTTCATTCTCTTTGCTCTGCTCTTTTGAAATTAGTTGGATATCTGAATTAGTTTTGTGAAAGTTATATGGTTTACGGCCGCGGTGTTAAAAATTCTATTATTGGTGCAGTTTGTAGATCCCACTGGCCATAGATGGAAGATAAACAGGACAATGAGGATTATGCCCCTCGCGGGAATGAGTGGGAGGTCGTGTCACTCACGGCATCAACATATGCTGCTGCTCCTAACCCAGAGCAAGTTGATATGACTCATGATGCAAAAAGTGAGTTTGCTGAAGGAAACCAGCCGGAAACTTCTCTCGCATTATTTATGTCGGGTCACTTTGTCTTTCCTCCAAGTGAGCATGAAAATTTGCCATTGGAGCCTGAAACTAATGAGATTGACAGTAGCGTACAGCAAAGTGAAGATTCGGATTCTCAATTTGTTGGTGAAGAAGGGATCCAATCTGACACTAAGGAGGAGGAAATTTTTTCATCCAAAAGGTTGGATGCCACAGATGAGTTTCCAGGCATTCCAATGTTCGGAGAAAAGGGTAATATGTTTGGTGCTACAAGATTTGAGGAAGGTTCTACATTTCCAGGGTTAAACATGGTAGAAAAAGAGCAGAGTTTTTATGAAACTGAAAATTTTAGTTCCTATAATGATGACCCAACTATTGATGAGTCTTCTGAAGTGGATGAGGACATTGCAGCTACTGGTGCGATAGAATCTTATCATGATGATCTGCATTTGAGCATATCGAATCTGAAAGAACAAGTAGACAAAGATTATGAGGGCCCTGATGTTCCCTTCGGAGCTTGGTGGAAAAGGCGGGCTGCTTCATTTTACACTCATGCCAAAGAAGCCAACACAGTTTGGTCTATATTCGTCGCTGCTGCTCTGATGGGTCTGGTTATTCTTGGCCAGCACTGGCAGCAGGAGAGATGGCAAGTTTTGCAACTCAAGTGGCAATTTAGTCTCAACAATGAGGTACTTACGTTAATTTATGGTTTTCTACTGTTGAGGGGCAACTCAAAAGTAATCACATTTTCTGCGTGATTACAACCTGTTAGTGTGGTACATGTTTGCAAAATGACAGGGGAATTTATCATCAATAGTCTGTTTTATGGTAGGAAATTATGAAGTGATTAGTGAACTAGATATAATTATAATACACAACATAAATGGATAACAATTATGAGAATGATAACGGAGTTCTTGAATTGCTCCATAACCGGATGGGAGTGTTGAATTGGCTGGATATTTTTTTTTTTTGTTTACGTGATGGTGTTGAGGTGTTGATCGGGCTCAGCCATTATAATATCTACTTAGGATGAGCTAGTACCGTTTCATTGATGAGTTAGTGGGTTCTTACTTCTTGAATTGACACATGAGGTTCTTGGTTAATTCATAACTTGGCTTTCGCAGCTCCAAATAAATGATTTTTTCTGGAAGTTTTAGTTTTAAGATTTTATGAAATCATCTAACCACCGTGATTATTGGTGATTGCTTTTGAGTTTGACAGAAACCCAAAAATTGGAATGTGAAAGCAAATCTGATTACTTGATGAACAAATGATGAAAGGACAACTTGCTTCAGTTATTTCACTGAGAAAGCCACAATGTTTAAACTGCTACTCCCTCCGGTCCTTAATAAATGGCATTTTGATTTGTCCTAATTTTCACCTAGTACGCATTTATAATGGACGAGAAAACCTTAAAAATATTTCATAACAATCGAAAGAATACAAAGAATGTGAAAATATATTTTTAAGGTTTTTTTGTTAGTTAAAAATGCTTAATAGGCGAAACTTTAGGACAAATCAAAATGCGTTATATTAAGGACCGGAGGGAGTATGTGTGATTATTGGTGCACAACTCAACCGTGATCATTGACCTTTAGTCATAGTTGGTTCTCTGTTCTCTATACCATGGGCAGCTATGAATTAATATTTTTCTTTAATGACAGAGAATGAGCAGGTTGTTCGGCCCCTTGACTCGTTTGAAAGATGTGCTTGTGGGTGGTCAACAACATGGTTCTTTCCTGAGGGCCGGCAGAGCTTCCACAGAGCATTAAGACATCCATTAAGAAGGTTTCAGAAAAGAACAGCAATAAAAGATGTCGGGCGAGAAAATGCGAGGACAGAGAGAATATCGGGTTCTGAGTGGGCGGCCCTTTGCTGTTTCTCAATGTTAGTTTACTTTGAGATCAGAAGTCTGTAGATGGTGTTAATATTTGCTTATTATTGTTTTTACTGCTGTTGAATTGGCTGAGGGTTTTGTTTATAAGCTTGAATAATTATTTTGGTGGCTTTGATATTTTCATCGTAAATAGTTTTAGCTGTGTGATGATGGTTGCTATTTAGCATATGCTGGAACTTGTTTCTCGTAAATAGGTTGAATGCAGTGGTTGAATATTGTAAGTTTGGTTGTATTTCAATTACTACTAACAAGCATGTAGTGAATTCAAGCCTTTGAAGCCGTATTTGAGAATGCAAACTTTCAAAGGTTTGTTATAATTGTTGCAGTAAACTTCCCAATTTACTGCAGAATGAGCTTTCAGGACCTAAACGCATTCAATTTACTACCAGTAAAAAATAGCTTCCCTAAAATAGTAACAAATGAAGATTTGTAGTTTTATTAGTTTGTTATGCAAAAAACAATGTTCCTGTCAACGACTGTTTCCAATTGAAAGTTATCTAAAGTGGTTTGTTTAATTTCTGAATACTACTCCCTCTGTCCCAAAATTATTGTCCAGTTTGAGATTTTACTTTTAGTACAATTTGAACTAAAAATGAAAACCTAAACTGGACAATAATTATGGGACGGAGGGAGTATTTGATTGTACCAATCGGAGTCGTTTAATCACTTAACAGAGGAAATCAAAAGATCGGTTGACATTGGCAAAACAGAGGGAGAATATGTTTTTCACAAATCTTTCACGGAGATCAACAGAAAAGGTACAGAAGCCAGCCGCGGCGACCGTTGCTCATGTGTTGCTATGTAGTTCTAGTATTCCACTAGAACCTAAGCGGGACTTCGTTGCGGATCATCCATTCTTTTGCATAATTAAAGAAGATTACAATGGCAATGTAGTTAATCCTTTTGCATCTTTAAGTAATCATCATTGCATGTGTAACCAGATTTTGATGGACTATATAAGTTTTATCTAGCACAATTTCTATATGACTCCGATAATAATATTTGCCTTAGGATTCCTTTAATTTCATGTATTTTATCCTTTGATCCAAAATGTTTTCATTACGAGTTTATAACAGGGAAGTATATTCAAGCTTCTAAGGAATCACAACACGACAGGAGTAAGTTACCACTGATACATCGTGGCGTAATCAACAACGGGCTCTTTCTCTAATCCCATTTGTAATATCATAAACTATAGCGATTTGCCGATTGAATGGCATGTCCGGTTGAAGCATCCAATGGCTCCTTAAAATGAAATTTTTTGGTACACTTTGGCACCACCGTGTTATTTTTGAAACAATTTGCCGCTTGATTTTGTACACCATAACATTCCAAAAAAATAGTCCCTATATGTAAAAAAAATTAAAATAACAAATGACACAAATCTATCTGTCTATATATATATATATACATATATAGGAAATTCTATGATCCAGTCATTTGTTTTAGACTAAACCATTCAGTTAAATTATAACCAATCAAAATATAGTGCAGTCTAATAATTGTGGGGTGAGAAATATTTGAAAAAAATTCTTCTCTATTCTTAACCTGCTAATTAGGTGAAAAACATGCTAATGATTATGTTTTCACCTCATCAAGATTTGAAAAAAAAATCAACTTACCATCCAGTAAGTTTTATATGTGAATCAGGATTACTAATCCAAACTAAAACTAAATTCATGGATATTAATTTGGATTGTGATCAAAGAACATTTAGTTTCGATTACATTCTCATATTCTCCATTTAGTTTCTTGGACTTTTTAAGTCATTTTTCTATTCTTCATCACATTCAATAAGATCCAAATAAACTTGAATTAATAAAGGTAATTACAGAAGCTCATATCCCCTCGGATAACACAGAAGGTCATATATATGCACTTCATGAGGCAAAATCTCCCTGAATCTCAAATTTTTTTTTCCTATTCGTTGCCCTATTGTCAATTTTCCTCATTGAAATTCAATGTTGCACAAAGAAAGCTTTATCTTTCAATAAGTCAAGAATGTAACCTAAACTTAAGATATCGATTGGATTGAAGATCATCCAACACATGATGGCGCTTCACTAAACTCTGGTCATCAAACTTGTCATAACCAACCTTGACATTGAAGTGGGTTTCCTCAGTAGCGGTACCTTTGACGGCAGCATGGCCGGCGGGTAAGATACATCTTTTGCTTCGGCAACTGTAACTCCAAAGCGCCGATTTCTCAATTTTAGAATTTCTTAATTCTGACAAAAGATTCACTTTGATTCTAGTCGGCCGTGAAAGTATCCCTCTCGACACCAGTCCTGCAAATCTTTGGCCTGTTCGACTCAAGAATGAATCATGATTGAATGAATCAATAAATCTGGAAAGAACGCCAGAAAAAATTAATCCTGATTAATCAACAAACAACAGAACCTCCATAAATTAATCAACAAATGACAAACAACAGAACCTCCATAAATTAATCATTTATAAATCTATAACTTCTTTTAAAAAATAATTTTTTTGAGTCCCAGCTAGGAACTCAATTAATATATAAGATCATAACTTTTCGATAATTCTCTATGTAATTATAAGTTTTCACAATTTCTTAATTAATAAATACCTGATTTGATAATTATTTCTTTTTCTAGATTCACAATTGTCATAACTCTCTTCCAATACAAAAAAATTAGTATAATAATATGAATAGGATAGTAACCAAATTTTCTCCTTATGAAAATAATAAAACTTTGGATGATTTGTTCTTTATTAGAATTGAAAAACTCATTAATTATTAATTTATCCATAAATTAATGAATCTTTATAAAAAGGCCAAAGGTTCCCCACAAAAGCCCTGCGTTCAATTTAGATGATGAGGAAGAGTAATAATAACAATCACCCTCCGGTGGTGTTTACTCACCGGAATATTTTGAGGGTCCATTCCGGTACCGGCGGCCTGAAAGATACGACTATTCTGCCCCCGATTCCTCCGATCGTCCTTCCCAACAGAAGGAAATCAAGAATCCCACTCCGACCAGTAAGCAAAACGATGCCGGAGTGACATTAGCAAAGCCGATTATTGTCGAACAGGTGAAGGGCAACACCAATTGCGTGTTGTCGCCGCTGTCCTTAAACGTTGTACTGAGTTTCATCGTAGCAGGGGCTACAGGGCCGACTAAACAGCAGCTCCTCTCTTTCCTCAACTCCAAATCCATCGAGGAACTGAATTCTTTGTCCTCTGAACTCGTGAATTTTGTGTTGATCGATGGCAGCAGCGCCAGTGGCCCTCGGTTGTCGTTTGTTAACGGAGCCTGGATTGATCAGTCCCTTTCTTTCAAGCCCGATTTCAAGCACGTTGCCGACTATGTTTATAAAGCTCGTTCCAGTCAAGTGGATTTCCAGAACAAGCCCGATGAGGCTAGAGTTGAGGTGAACACTTGGGCTGAAACCGAAACCAATGGTATCATCAAACACCTTATTCCGCCCGGTGAAGTCGATGAATCAACAAAGTTGATTCTTGCAAATGCTCTGTATTTTAAAGGAGTCTGGGAGCAGAGTTTTGATGAATCAACGACGAGAAAACATGAATTTCACCTCTTGGATGGCAGCACGATCAAAGCCCCTTTGATGACCAGTAAGGAAGATCAGTATATAAAGGTCTACAATGGTTTCAAAGTGTTGCGCCTTCCTTATCGAATCGGGCAAGATAAAGGTCGTGTACTTGTATCTCCCTGATGCCTATAACGGGTTGTTGTCTTTGGTGGAAAAGATTATTGGTGAACCCGGATTTGTAGACCGTCATTTGCCGAGATGTGAAGTTCCAGTTGGTGACTTTGTCATTCCAAAATTTAAGATCTCATATGGGTTCGAAGCTTGAGATGTTCTTAAGCAATTAGGCCTGGTTTTACCTTTTACCAAAGGCCTCAATGACATGGTAAATGGCAGCAATCTTCGTGTTAAGAAAATCTTTCACTAATCTTTCATTGAGGTGAACGAAAAAGGTACCGAAGCTGCTGCCGCAACCGCTGCTATTCTGCGGGGACAGGATGCTTGTTCTCCACCAAGAAGAGTGGACTTTGTTGCGGATCATCCCTTCCTTTTCCTGATCAGGAAGGTTGCACCGGGACTGTGCGTAGTGTAGTAGTAATCATTAGCTAGCAAGATTTTTGATTCGGAATGGACCCTAAGTTTTAAACTATTGTGCTTTGTGACTTTCATATGTTATAGGATTCTTAATTAACATTTCCCGCGCTTTCTTGTTTTCTTTTAAATCATAAAACTTTAAAAGGGGCTGAGGATATAGCTTAAATCTCTTTACAAATATGTTACACTATTTATCTTTCCAACGCCAATTTCATCACAAAGAGGGAAAGTTGCGGCCCCTAGATATCGATCTAATGTGTCTGAAGATAAAGCTTTATTTAAAGGGTGTTCATTTATCTGAATGAATGCTGGTTGTATGAGTCTTATTTAATGTCCTCATGAGTTGATTTCTGGGAAGGATTACTGGCAGGTGGGTTTGAATTAGCTTAGTCTCATTTCTGAAGGAAAACAAGCAAGAGAATAAGCATGATCTTCTCTGTTCTGTGCTGAATTGAATTGTGAGCAAAGAGATTTGGCCGCAGCAATGTCAGAAAAAGTGATTGAGAGAACATGGAGTTGGTTTCTTCTTTCCATCTTTTTGTGATTTGCAAGTTCTTCTCTATTAGTGATGGACTCTTGTGCTTTCTTATTAATCGGAAAAGAAATCACTGAAAGAAAATGGGACACTGTTCATGGAGAAATCTGTTGTTTTTCTGAGATGACATGTCTCTATTGCAACTATATCCGTTTGCTCCTCACTTTGAAGCTAATCACGGCCTTGAGCATGGTTTGGATTTCTAGATTTCAGTTACAAACACCTCTCAGCTTCTTTTCATTGAATTCATTCATGGACATTATTTTGCTCATTTTTATCTTGAGGTTATCAAAAATTTGTTTCAGTTGATGCTGTAGTCTTAACTTAGTTTTGGATCAGCATTGGGAGAATCATCTTTTCTATTCTAGTCTTCTTGTTGTAGATATGACGTCTGAACTCAATGGCACTTCTTTTTTATTGCAGTCTTTAAGGAAACAATGGCACTTCTACAGATCAACGACTCTTATTAAATTGCTGTTAGGGTTGCAGTTTGGTTCCAAAGTACAATGCTTCTTACTTTTCAGGTGTTTGATTTGATTATCAGACTTAGCTGAGAAAGTCTTTCCTCCATATCGTATTGTCTTTTAGAATTAGTACTTATATATTCCGATAGTAATCTCAAAGTTTTATTTTTTGGAAAAGAGTAAACTCAAAGTTAACTTTTTCAAGATTCCAAACTCCAAATTTTATAATTTAGGGTTCCTATTTTCTATGTGAAAGACCTATAGTTGTGGGATTTAATCAGCTAATCACTGATTTACTCTATTTTCTTAATGAATAAAAAGAGAAAACCATCACACTGGACCCAATCACTGATTTACTCTTAAATTACTCCTAAATTTAACTTTAACATTCTGTTAATTTTGGATTGAATGACAAATGTAAAGAGAAAGCAATTCTTATTAGGTACCCAACATTCGGGACTAAATCCTTCCAAATAAAAATGTATACATCTTCTGAAGATGGAGATGGTTAACTGAACTAGCTTTGGGTAAGCACAAATTCTTTTTCCTTGGTCATTTGTTCTTCTTCTTCTTTATTAACTGATGAAAACACATATAATCATTGATTATTTTATTTTATTTTTTTTTGGGCTGATTTTACTTTCAAGACAGACACAATCTCTTGATGTTTGTTGGATAGTACTCGACACCGTTCCATAAAAATAATTCACATTTTAACAAAAATGTATAGTTAGCATAATGACTATAAACGTAAATAAGAGAAAGCTCCTAACTTGGTATCTTCCATCTGATATTCCCAACTTCTCGTGATTTCAAGATTATTCTCTATCGGGGATGGTCTCTTGTATTTATGCATTTAATAACACTCTGATCTTTGGAAGAAAAACTTACATTGTTCAAGAGAATATTTATCTTCCTCTCTTTTGAGACTGCATCTCAAATTGAAGCATCCAGTTGCTTGTTTCGGTTGATGCTTCCGTATAACTGTAGTCTTAACTTAGTTTGGATCGATCGTGTTTTGCATCCAGAGAACCATTTTCCCTATCCAAGTTGAAGATGTATCATCTGAGCTCTATGAAAATGAACTGCAAAATGTTGCAACTGCCAATCTATGTCAGTGTTTAAGGATCAATCCATCAAGACAATTGGCACTTCTACAGAATCTTAAGACTCTTATTAATTGCAGTTTGGTTCCAAGTGCAATGCTTCTAACTTTGTATCCTTTTAGATGATTGATTTGAATTGTCCTGCATCAGACTTAGCTGTGGAAGTCTTCCTCCATAACGTAATCATATGATATGCTGCTCCCCAGAAGCAAGTATGGCTTGAACATGTTACTTTACTGGTATATCCATAATTGCATTATGTATTCCTCTTCCAAAAAAACAAAACACTTTATGTATTCTACAAAGTAATAGTTTATTTTCTGGGATGGATGAAGTATTATTTACTCCCCGTCCCAGAAAAACAATCTACATTGAGATTTATATTGTTTTCTCCTCTCAAAAAAATAATCCATAATAATCTACATTGAGATTTATATTGTTTTCCCGTCTCAAAAAAAAAAAATCCACAATGAAATTTGTACTGAATACATTACAAATTCTTCCGTTCCAGAAAAATAGTCTACATTGAGATTTGTACTAAAAATATTATAATTTTTAAAAATCAATTTGGACTTTATTTTTGGTTGGATAAAGGGAGAATTTTTTTTTTTAAGAACTTTGCTTATTGTATTTTTTTATTTCTTAGATATTTGCTTCAATTTGGCACTTTACTGTGGGTGGAACCACCGACTTTTCGCTTCCTAGTAGTTTACCCTCTATATTAAGAGCACTTTAAAAAATGTAGGTTAGAGGGTTGTTCAAATATTAATTGTTCCTATAGCCAGAAACCTTTTATTCAATTCTACCTGTCTAAATTGTGCTGGCCACCAAAAAGTATAGGCAGCCATATCTTGGTTTAAAACAATAATTGAGATTATTTTGATCCACGTTGATGAAACGCAAACAGATGGGACGATTTATTTAGGTGTTTGGGAAGACCTCTTTTGTTTTTTCGGGACTTAGATGAGCTAGTATTACATATTCTGGTTCGACTAATCTCCAAGTTAACTTCTTCAAGATTCCAAACTCCATACTTTATGCTTATGGTACATATTTTCTATGTCAAATCGTACTTAATTCCTGAATTTACCAATTGGTCTAACCTACGGATTTGGTGTCTTACTCTGGAAGTGTGTGATTAAGTCGATAACCAATCAATTGAAAATACCTCTATTTGTGCTAATTTGCTCAAATGTTATTAACACCCTCATATAGTTTAGTCTTTTTCTTTTTTCTTTTTTTTTTTAAAAGTAAAAAGTATGGCATCTTGGCAATGTAGGTAATATTTATTTGCTTTTGGACATACTCAGATTGAAGATAGAAATATTTGTCATTATCATACGTAGAGTATTTGGTGAGAGTTAACAACACGCAAAAAAAAAAAAAAAAGGTCATCCTTTATTAAATCTTGTGCTCGTTATTGATTAAAAAAAGACAGTCCTATGTTAAGTTTGTTAAGAAATGAGTATATTCTCTCGATTTAGGATAAAATGACAAATGTGAAGAGAAAGCAATTCTTATTAGGTAGCCAATATGCCTATTATATGACTAAATCCTGCCAAATAAAAATGTATACATGTTCTCAAGAAGGTTAGGTAAACTAGTTTTGATTAAGCACACATTCTTTTTCCTCAAGGAATCACGTACGATTAAACTAATTTAATAATTTGTTCTTGGTCTTTTTCATTAACTGATGCAAACACCTATAATCTTTTTCCTTTTTTTCTTTGCTGATTTTTCTTTCATAAGCAGACGCCGTTGTCCATCCATTTGTTGATGTTGAGTAGTTTCCTTCAGTCCAGAAAAGTAATTCACCGTATTGTGTTGTTCTAATTCAACCGAGTGTATTATTTTGAAACAGAGAAAGTGCAGCAAAAATGTATCTTATCATGAAATATTTGATCTCGAACGGATAACCAATTGATATTGGAAAAACAAACACAAACGTGAATAAATTGAACTTCTTTTTCAAGAGAAAAAAACCAAAATGAACTGAAGATCAACATTTAAGAACCAAAAAGTTTCATTCAATATAGATAATTAGTTAAAGTTGGCGGTAAATAATGCTCTAACAAATGTTACTCTCCATCCTCGTTGAGGTATCGTATTTCCAGACCAATAGGCTTCGACTAAATTAAACAAACTACTTAAAACACACACACACACACACACTGCTGGTTCAAAATTAACTTCTTTTCAGTTCTTTTTACGTTCCATAAGCCAATGAATGAATGAGTACTGAGTGATGAAAACATTAAAAAATGGTCATATTGAAAAAAAAAAATAAATAAAGAAAAAAATTCTTATTAGACTTCAATTCAATTGTGTAAAAATGCTACATACGTGTTAGGCTAACTTGATCATCATCAGAATCATGGCAACGTTTGACTGACCGACTGACTTATGCCTTTTTTCTTTTTTTTTTTCCTTTCTGGGTTAATAAGGATAAAAATGCTTTTGATTTCCCAATCAGCTAAGATTGGGCTCTGCTCTGCGGTTGTTTGTTGTGCTGCCCAAAAATATCAAATCCCATGAGTTGACTTTTTGATTTTTTTTTTTTTTTGGGCGGGGGTGGTAGTTTGCAGTTTGCACCGAGAACCGTGACAGTAATGTGGTTGACCTTTGCCCCCCCCACTCTGCCATCTGCATTGAAGACAGGTCCAAAGGTCAAACCTCAATGGCTTCTAAATTCTTACCTCTGGCGATGAATTTTAGATAATGTTTCTGTTTTTGTTATTCTTAGTAATTTTGATGGTTTGGAGAAAAGGCTAGTAGTTATCACACAAGAATATGTTCCAAAAAATCTGAAAGTTACAGCAAACTAGACAATCGTTTTTGGACAGAAACATTTACTGTTTTTTAAACTTTTGTTTGGTTAATGTTACTACATTGTTGGTGGGTTGTTCACCCAACTCTAACCAGCCAAAGAGATCAGTTTCAGAACCCATGTTCTAGTAAACAACAACTAAAACATATTACCAGCATCTTAAGGCCAGCTCCCTCTATATTAATGTAAAGTAGTATGCAAATTGTTTTTTTTTTTTTCTTTCTTTCTTGATGAAATTTGGAATCTAGTTCTTGCACACATTCATTCATGGCTTCTCTCCTTTCTCTCAACCAATCTCATTTATTTCTCTTCTCCTTTCATTGAATGCAGCAACTTAAAGACTCAGCTCCTTTCCCTGCAGAAATTAGTTGAAGAGAGAGTAAAAAGGAAAAAAGAGGGGTCCCTAGCCTTCTTTCTTTCCCTGGACCTAAAATTATTATTATTTTCTTTCCCTATTGCCCTTATTGCCGCTTTTTATTCTTTTGATTTTTTGAAGAACACTACCCACTGAAACTTCCTCCTCCTTCAATTAGCCAGAAACTGGTTTTTAAAAATTGTTTTTATTAAAGGTGTTAAATTTGAAGGGTGCATGAAATAGTGGAAAATTGAAATCCAACGGCTGCATTAATGAAGAGGGCATCTGATGGTTAGAACGTTGTAGAGAAAGAGAGACACAAAGAGATGGTGAAATTCAAGGAAACAGACTGGCGTTATTCATCCTCCTCCTTTAATGACTTAATTCTTCCTCCTCTTTAATTTTCCACCTATAAAAATCACCCCCTTTTTTCCTTTCCTTCTTATGCTCCATTCAGTTTCTTCTTCTTCATCATCATTCATCATCATCATCAGTCATCGCAAACAAATATTCATTCACACACACACACTCACCTAGTACTCCTCCCTCCTCCCTCCATTCATGTGGTTTTTGCTTCTCTGACTTCACAAAACACATTCTCTCAAACATAACTCCCTTTGTAGAGTAAAGCTACTCCCTTTTAGCTGTCCGTACAAAAAACACTCCAAATCAAAAACTTGTTCATTTTCTTAGCTCAAACACTCCAAAGTCTGAAACTTTATACAGAATCAGCCAACTTTAGACCATTTTATGCAAAAAAAAAAAAAAAGCCAACAGACATTATAGGTTATCTTCTCTTCAGGGCTGATATTTTTCCTGCTTGCTTTTAAGCTAGCATTTTCAATATTATTATCATCCCATTATTAGTATATACTAGTTTTTTTTTTTTTTTTTTTGGGTTCGTTCGTTAGGTGAACGATTAGATGGATTTCTACGTAGCCATTTTGTTGTTTACTGCTGTAACTTCATACTTGATATGGTTCACCTACATTTCCAGACCTTTTAAAGGTCCTAGAGTTTGGCCACTTCTGGGCAGCCTGCCCGGACTCATCGAAAACGCTGACCGCATGCATGAATGGATCGCCGACAACCTACGCGCCTGCGGCGGCACGTACCAGACCTCCATCTGCGCCATCCCCTTCTTGGCTCGGAAGCAAGGTCTCGTGACCGTCACGTGCGACCCGAAGAATCTGGAGCACATCTTGAAGACCCGGTTCGACAACTACCCGAAGGGTCCGACCTGGCAGGCCGTGTTTCATGATCTGTTGGGTCAAGGAATATTCAACTCCGACGGTGACACGTGGCTTTTTCAGCGGAAGACGGCGGCGCTTGAGTTCACCACCAGGACGCTCCGGCAGGCCATGGGTCGTTGGGTCAACCGGGCCATCCAGCAGCGGTTCTGCCCGATTTTGGAAGCGGCTCAGAAGGACTCTAAGCCGGTTGACTTGCAAGACCTCTTGCTACGGCTCACTTTTGATAACATTTGCGGCTTGACATTTGGGAAGGATCCACAGACTATGGCTCCCGGCTTGCCGGATAACAGCTTCGCCTCGGCTTTCGACAGAGCCACGGAGGCGTCGCTTCAGCGGTTTATCTTTCCGGAAGTGATGTGGAAGCTGAAGAAATGGCTTCGGCTTGGAATGGAAGTCAGCTTGAGCCGGAGCCTCGTCCACGTGGACGAATACTTGTCCAGCATCATCGACTCCAGGAAGCTCGAGCTGATGAGTCAGCCAAAAGACGGGGCCCAGCACGATGACCTGTTATCGAGGTTCATGAAGAAGAAGGAATCCTACACGGACACCTACTTGCAACACGTGGCACTGAGCTTCATCCTAGCTGGACGTGACACGTCATCCGTCGCCCTGAGCTGGTTCTTCTGGCTGATGATGCAGAACCCATCCGTGGAGGAGAAAATCCTACGAGAATTATGCACTGTTTTGATGGAGACTCGCGGTGATAACGTATCATCCTGGAGGGACGGGCCGTTGACTTTCGACGAAGTTGACCGCCTGGTGTATCTGAAAGCTGCATTGTCGGAAACGCTGAGGTTGTACCCTTCAGTGCCTGAGGATTCAAAACACGCAATCGCCGATGATGTTTTGCCGGATGGTACTTTTATTCCGGCAGGATCGTCGATTACGTATTCGATATATTCAGCAGGGAGGATGAAGTACACGTGGGGCGAAGACTGTTTAGAGTATAAGCCAGAAAGATGGTTATCTGATGATGGCAAGAAGTTCATGATGCACGATCAGTTCAAGTTTGTTGCTTTCAATGCTGGTCCAAGAATATGTTTAGGTAAAGATTTGGCGTATCTGCAAATGAAGTCGGTGGCGGCGGCTGTGTTACTCCGGCATAAACTCAGCCTGATGCCAGGACACAAGGTGGAGCAAAAGATGTCATTGACATTGTTCATGAAATATGGACTTAAAGTTAATCTTCAGCCAAGGGATCTTTCTGGAATAGTAGCTAGTATTAAGATGAATAATAATTGTAAGTCAACTGAGTTGTCATCATCAGATGTGGTGGTCGGATCATCTGGTGTTGAGTGTAATGGACAATGTGAAGCTTGCTGTGGGAAGAGTGGTGGTGCCGCCGCCGCCGTTGGTTGTTGATCCACCGCCCCTGGTTATTTGTTTGTTTTTTTTTTTTTTATAAGTTTTGAAGTCACAAGAGTTTGGTTGAGGGTAGATGGTTTACAATTAGTGCATTGCCCCAACTCAGAGCATTTTGGTGGTGTTAATGAAAGGAGGAGGCTGGATGGTCTTGTGGTTGTGGGGATAGCTTCACGTGGATGCTGCTTATTCAATTTTTGGTCGGTTTTTAATTTGGAGGGAAACCATTGAATGCTGATTTGCTTTTGGTGTTCAAAGAGTTGTCATGAATTTGCATTTTCTCATTTATTGCAGATGCAAAGCAGAACTTTCAAAATGGGTTCGTTCCTAGTGGTACAGAAAAACCAGCCCCCCACCTTGTAATTTCCTTAGTTCTTTGGTGGTGTTTTTTTTTTTAACCTTTTTTCCCATCCCCAACATATAAAATTCTATGATTCTTTTGTATTTGTTTTTTCTGTAAATTTTTGTTTCTATTCATCTCTAATAAAAGACTCAATTCTTTTGATGATCACATTTTGTGTCTACAATTGCATACATTTTTTTGTCGTCAATTTAGCTTGGGATAGTTTGGAATGTTGGTTCGGACACGAGTGGGAATATCAATCAACAATAACTGGGTAGATTTGACTAAAATTCAACAAATAATCCAAGAGAACCCAATTCCATTGAAGAGAAATTGCTAAAGTTCTTTCCGGACCTATCTATAAGGTACAAAGGTGAACTCAATTTAGTCTTTTTACATAATATGATAGCAAGTTTCCATGGTATAGGTCACAGAGTAGGGGGACTTTATCTCTTCGTTACTCTAACAACAAGAAGGTACAAGCCACTATTGCTTCAAGAAAGTACACCTTCAGCTGATGGGAGGCACAAATTAAGCAGGCAACCATCATCCTGAGGCTTTCAGAATCAAGAACATTGTACCATAACTAAAATTAGCTGTCTTTTCTCCTCAAGCCAAATTATCATATCATCTGGGGGAGCTGTTGGAAGGAGTTCTCATGGAAGGATCTGCAAATTGACCAGCTTCAACCGCATGGTTTTCCATGTTTCTTATTACAAAATGTTACATTTTCTCCCTATCCCCTTCCTCCCCCATCCGATCGACCTCCTCATTGTATCAAAAGCATTATCTTTAACCTCTCTTACTTTCCTACTCTAAAACTCTCTCCCCTGTCGCAAGGGTATTCCAGACTATTGTGCCTATGATATACAAGATGACAGCCACTTTAAACACGTCATCCCACGAACCTGGCGAAGTAAACCACAAGGGGTCAAGTTCTTTAGTTCAAGCAAGAGTTTTAGGAAAATAATCCATTCAAAGAGAAAATAAGATTAGTGTACCTCTTTGCAGTATGTATCCCGTTGCCGCTGTGCCAAAGACACCAGCTAATACTCCAGCTGTATTTGACAGCCCCAATAGTACTCCCTGAGCAGGAAAACAGTAAACTTTATTATTCACTGCCAGATTTTAAAGCCATATGTCCAGGCTAAGCCATGCATGTACAAAGAAAAGCAATCAATGTAAAATGCAACTGTAAAACAGAGAATTGGGTGAATGATCCAATGTGCAGAGGGGCCCATAGAAACTAAGAGTACAAATTAGTTCCTTAGCCATAAGTCTCGACTCTACTCGTCTAAGGCTGTAACAATACAGTTAGGAAACTGTAAAACAGGTGAAAGTGGTTGATTTGATTGGAAAGAATCCACTGTCCAAGACCGCAGGTGAAGCATTATTGTAATATTGCATTAAAAAAAATGACTTAATAACACTATCTACTCACAGCATAACGGGGCCCAATGTCTTGGTGATTGGAGTATAGTCCTGACTGAGAGAATGCATCCGATCCCTGGAAATTTATGAACAGGTTATTTTATTTGCCCCTAGTGTTTAAAAGCACAACACAATGAGTAGTTGGATAGTTTAGACCTGACTGCATGCCATACATAGCACTGCCATGGCAGGTGTCTTGACATGGCTAAGCTGTGTAAGAAAGAAGGCGGGCCCAAGAAATCCAATTGATTGCATGATCTGCAATAAATCATTCCAGAATAATCATTCACTGAAACATTTACAAGCAGCTGCTTTCACTAAAATTCCTCTGTGCTATGCACGTAAGATAAAAACAAAAACTTGAGACTCTATCTTCTTTAATGGCCTAAGGTAAAAATATGTGGCTGAAACATAGAAAAAGATTTGAGATCCTTGCCTTGCGAACAGATGTTACTGACAGTCCTTTGCTCACAAGAGTATCTGCAATCCAACCTCCTATATTTGCAAAGAAAGCCATAGTCAGCCATGGTAGCACACAGAGAAGCCCGGATTCTGTAAGGTTGAACTTCAAAACCTGGACAAGAATAAGCACAGAGTAAAGCATTAGATAGTTAATCCAATTGAGTAATCTGTGAACAAGGTAGCCCGTTTAGAAGATTTAGATCTTACATTCATTCAACAACATAGGAAGGTGTCACTAGCTTAAGTGAAAGCAACACAAAATACCAATTTGAACAGCAGTTCACATTATTGTACAATAATGAGCAATGCTGCTTAACAAGGATCACACATGCTGTTGTTCAACTGAGAAACAAAGAACAATGTTTGATATATATATTGTTTAAAATGCGGTACAAAAGAAGAAATAGTAAAAATTGCAAAGTAAGCATGACAAGGTACAAGTTCAAGATCAGGAGAAAGGATGGTAAATGTTATATCCATTTACAAGGGGGATGTGCAAAAAACAAAGCCTAGGTATCCTCTGCTTTCAAACTTCTAAGACGAAATAGAAGATCAGTATATGACAGCATCTGACTGATACCACAAAAAAATATTCTTTACCTGATTATAATAAGTTGGCATCCACGTCAAAAGAATAAATGTTCCCCAATTATGACAGAAGTGGGAGATGATGAGAGCCCAGACGGCTGGCTTGGATAAAATTAATTTCCAAGGAATGGAAGTAACAGGTTCCGCAGCGACACTGTCTCCCAGAATCAAATTTCTTTCCTCTGCACTGAGGTGTGGATCTTCACTGGGAGAGCTATAAGCCTGGAAGAATAAAAGTTATAAATGTTTGAGAGAGTTGATAACACAGACTAATAAATGTGAAAAGGTAATCTGTTCATCAGGCAATTTGAGTTGGTTTCCCAAAAGGAATTATCGCACTCTTCTTGAATTAAGAGAATCATCAAACCATATATCTTGTAAGGATTTAGCTACATTCGCGGTTATAAATCGATATCCGTGTTGTGGTAGATACTTCATATGCCATTCAAAACCAGCACGTTAAAAATCTTTTCAACAGATATTAACTAACTCTCTAACTAAGTTGGTGAAGCAAGAAACAACACCAGAAGGAATAACCTACTTTGCTCAGCCATAATGCAATCCAGATGCTCCCAAGAGAACCAAATGAGTAGAAGACAGATGGCCAGCCAAAGTGTTGGATCAAAACTGGGGAGAGAGCCAAGCCGGTAACAGAACCAAGATACATGCCACTGTATACTAATGCTAGTGATCTGCTTCTTTCTGATACTGGAATCCACTTAGATAGCAAATTGTTCATTGCAGGCATTGCAACACCCTAAAAACAAATTACACTCTGATTGAGTGAACAGATTGTGTTTCAAAGTTAAAGTTCATGAAGAGCTTCTACTAAACTTACCTCCCCAATCCCCATGAAAGCACGCATCATCAGCAAGAAAGGAAGTCCAATTCGAGCAGCTATTGGAGTCAAAACAGTGGCCACTGACCACCAGACAACTCCAAAACCCAATACACGTTTTCCACCAATTTTATCTGCCGCAATGCCGCCAATAATCTATATGCAAAAAAATAAAAAAAAAGACTGAAATACAAAATATGTGGAATGTACGGTGAAAAACAAACAGCAATGATCAAGAATCTAGGAGACTGAGGCTCTTTATGCTTTTGTTTCACCAAAGATAGTTGCCAGCATAAGAAGTACTGAACAAAAGAAACTTTAACTTTCATGAAAGAGACATAAATGATACAGAAAAGAAGGGGAAAAAAAGTACTCTTCTCTTCAACAGTATTAAACCTTTTGTAATTAAAGTTCAAAAGTCTGACGTGATTGAAGAATGTTAAAGTCAAAATAAAACGTTGACATCATTAATTATCCAAAATGCAAGCGTTTAAGTCAGTTTAATATGGTGCAGGAGGTTCAGCAAAGTGCTTAACAAGACTTGTGTTGCACAAACACATTAAATAAGTCTGATTAGGACCTGAGTTAACAAATAGCCCCAGAAGAAGGAAGACTGGATAACTCCAACTGTAGCACTGTTCCAGTTGAACTCCTTTGCCATGGGGAGTATTGCAATGCTCATGTTTACCTGGTTTTGAAACAACAAAGATGATAAGATGACTGGTAGAGGTCATAATCACCATTGGAACACTCAACCTAGCGAATGAACAAGATAACGTATGAAGGAGTTGTGTTCATAATGCATAATTAGAGCATTGATCTTTATGGCAAGATGTGATGAGTGAAAAGTTTACTACACTTGCACCAGAATCATTAGGCATTAGCAGGGCACAATATGAAAGGAGTAGAGAGCACTCACCCGGTCCATATTACATAGCAAAAATGAAGCAAAGCAAAGCAGCACTATGACCCAGCGCTTTGGGAATTGTTCCCACCAAGGTTTTGCTCGAAGAAGTCCTTCCATGATAACCGCTTCAGTTGTACCTTCGGATGGGACAAGAGACTCCAAATTTGCTCCTGTGATGTCATACTCTTCAGATTTGTACTCAGCTCGAACCCCATCACCTATTGAACTCTTTGAACGCTGGCATTGTTCCCCCAAGAAACCAAGTTTGCCTGGTTTTCTCAGTTGTGCCCAAATCTTTTTTGAGAAAGTTGGGGATGAAGAGCATTTACAAACTCCATTGCTTTTACTTAAGCTATGGTGGTGATTGATACGACTGCATAAATGAAGGTTGTCTGTTTTAACGTGACATGTGCCCTTCAAGTTTGTAGTGCCCGGCAGACAGTTACGGTTAATGGATAAGGTATATTGACAGCTAAACTGCGAACAGCGTACTCTAGGGTTATATAGCTTGCTGTACAACGTCCTTCTTTGCAAGCACTTTGGAGCACCCACTGACACCTTCTGTCCTTGGGAGCTGACAACAGCTTGTTCGGCATGATATACTCTTTCTGGTTACAGAAGTATGAACAGATCCAATAGTTAACTTAATGAGAAGTGCAGTAGGCCAGAAGAAAAGATTCAATCATTCAAGAGCAATGTAAATCAATGGAACAGTCAGTTGCCAGATCCTGATTCAATCAGAAAATTTACAGGCTTCCATGTAATAGGAGTTAGAAGGAAAAAAAAAGGTTTGAAGTGAATGAATTGAGGAATAAGCTAATCACGACCTCACATTGGATCCTCCTAAAGGTCAACATATTGCCATTTGGTATTGGTTAATAATGTACTTAAGAAAATAAAGCAGAACCAAAGGTAAAACAAGCCAATCCTTTTGTCTACCTGGGAATAATTAAGACAAAGAGATCGACTTGATCAAATGCAAAAAGTATATCAAGCTCCTCGACTCTTTCCTTTTACTTTCTTCTTGTTTATTTTACAAAATCCTTGTCCGTATATTTTCACCAACTTGATGCTCTAAACAAATTAAGAAATTCGCAAAAGTAAAAGTTATTTTCCAGATTCTAGATTCAGCTATGTGATTGCAGGCGCGCACATGAATTTGGATGAGATTAATAACAGTAGAGTTTCTCTCTTTTTTCACATAGTCCACAAATTCATTAGAATTCCACCGAAAAATAAATAAAAGGATACGAATTCATACCGATATATGAAATTCGTACTTCACTTCCAAAGAAGGAGAATGGAATTGCACAGATAAGTAACCCCAAAAAAAAATCAAAATGAAATTACAGTGATACAGTTAGTAGGGGAAAAGCACCTGAACCGATGAAGGAACCGAAATTCCGGCTGGAGACGGCAGCACCGATTGCCATTGTCTCCGGCGAAAACAAGCTGAGGCCTGGGGGAGGGAATAGTAATCCAAAACGCACAAATTCAAAGCATTTTCAGCTCAATCCACTGTGTGACTGTGTGTTCTGTATCTGTCTCCGAAGAAGAGGATAAAATAAATTTCTTTTTCTGATTTTCAAAAAGCGGGAGAAAATCTAACTGGCAGACGGCGGAGAGTGTGACACGTAGGATTTTCGTACCGATGATTGTCATAATTCCGATTTTGCCCCGACCTTTTCACGGTTTAAGTTGACGTGGACGCAGCAAGATGAAGTAATGCAGGGCACGTGAGGCAATGTAGGAAAAAGTGGAAGGGGCCCGTTTTCTACAACAAAATATTAGAAAATGGAATAAAGCGAAGGGCCTGTTAAATGGACCTAGTTTGGGCTTCTTTCTACCGAAAATTAAATTCCAACGAAAAAGAAAAAGAGGGGCTGCATGTACAAACGAATTAAAATAATAAAGATAATTTGGTTTTGGTTCGATGAATTTCCAGCCTTTAATTATTTTTTTCTTGGTATATATTTCCAACCTTTAAATTCAGAAAAGAACGATGCGTGGGATATTCTGCTCAAAACACCCTTGTGCCTCAACTTGTATTTTTTTTGTTATGGTTATTTTTTCATCCCATAGTCATATTTTTTGTTCAAAAAAGTATTTTCCAAAAAAAAATATATATATATATATATTCCTGCATCGAAACGTCAACAACCGTAATTAATCTCTTTCCTGAATTGCAAGTACTTTAAATATGTTTTATACCCACCATATAAGTTTTCAAACCTTCAACATTTATTTAAAGGCGAATAACTACGTACTGATCATTCAACCACAAACCTTTTAATTATAGTCTAGTAGCAGTCAATATTATTAACGATGGAGCATATGGATCAAAAATACTTTTCTTACTATATACTCTTCTATTTGAGAGTACCATTTGTTAAACTATACTAATATTGTTAATATATGGCTTTTTAAATTTGAAAATTAGACATACGATACATAATAGTTGGTGGGAAAGAAACTATAATGTAACCTGACATCTTGAAAATTTCTTATAATTATGAGTAGGAAAAAAAAATGAGGACCAAATATACATTAAATATGTGTATCAAGAAAGCTGTTTATCAAAAAAGAAAAAGAGAAAAGAGAAAAAACACATGGAAGTCTAGAGTAGTCGGTGTGGCAAATTATTGTTGTACCATAATCATCAGTACTGGCAAATTTTGCTTCTTAATTTAGCAACCAGAATTAATATGTTTCTTGTAATACAAGAGATGAATTAATAGAGCAATGTCTTATACATAATATAATATACCTATGTCCACAAATCAAAAATATATATAGTCTATCACAAAACATCAATCTGCATGCGCCACTAAATTAAAACCATACAAATATCCCTGGTACGCATTTTAAGTAGTTCCATTTGCCTTCTTACCGTACATGGATTCAACCTTGCCATCATTTCCCCCAAGCAACAGATACTTATCTTTCCTTGTCAGCTGAGTGCACTCAAATCCCAGAACTCCGGCCAACACTTTCTGCACGTGATTCGCCACCTCGATCGGCGACTTCCCGCCCTTCACCGTCATCTCCTCCGGCAGCCGATCAAGAAATGTGGCCTCGTAAGACGGCCTAGGGTTCATGAAGTAAAAGTAAGGGTCCCAAAATTTGACCCCTCGAACAGTTGTACCATGGAACATGTTGGTCTTTAGGTTAACAGCGACGGGCACGATTCTGTCGCTCAACTCAGCAAACAAGGCACTAAATCTCAACAGATACGGCTCCCGGCAAGTAGTCCCTTCCGGGCAGACCACGAGGTCGCCTTTCTCCAGTAAGGATTTGATCCGGGCAGCATCGGCCTCGCGATCACGTGTTAGGGCAATGGCCGGGATAGGCGAAAGGAATCGCGACAGTTTACTGACGCTATAAGTGACGGTGGAGGGTTTCCGGCCGAGCGCGATGGCGATGATGATCGGGTCAAGGGCGGTCCGGTGGTTGCATACGTAGAGGTTTCCGGGGCAACCCTTAGACGGCGGAGGAGGGATGTTGCCCTTGATGTCGAGGCTAATGCCGAGCATTGGGTAAGTGTACCGGACCCAACGTTCGGGAAGAGGAAGGTTGAAGTAGACACGGAAAATGGAAAGTGCGAATCCAAATGGCAACCATAGATAGGTTATGAAGGCGTTGAGTGGGTCCGGTCGCTGAACGAGCCGGCCGTCGTGGAAAATCAACGGCGATTTCAGCCGGTCACGAGGCAATGGAGTTGCCGACTTGTTGCGGGGCACCATGTATCCTTCCTGCATCCATCATGAAAACGTAAGGTGAGTCAGAAAATAATGTTATTTCAATCTAGGGGAGTTGACTTTTTGAATGGATGCACATATTAAAGAAAATGCAAAATAATAAAATTAGAAAAAAAAAAAAAGAAAAAGAATTTGAAGAATATCAGAAATGTGGTCAGGTCAACCAAAACTTAACCGATTATTTGTCCAATGGGTGGATAGCCAAGCGAAACAGAGAACCAATAGTTTTGTTGCTCAACCTCCATCTTCCTCACAGTTGGACAGTTGAGCCAACACAAACATTAATTAATCAAACATCTCTGTTGACCATCATCAATCTTGGAGTACTAATTTCTTTGGTCTTTTACAGCTCACGATGTTGTCTTTAACGATTTTTGTTTAACAATAATAATAATAAAAAAAAAACAATCTGATCTGTTTAAGGCTAAAAAAACATCTCAACTTTTTTTGTAAAGATCAATCTAAAACACAACAGGGATAACTACTGTTTTTTTAGTATATTACGTACAAGATATCTGAAATTATCTCCCAAATAGAAAGACAAACCATATCTGATTGTACACATCATTTTGTATTTGTTAAGGAGACAATGAATTGGTGAATTTTATCTTATTTTCCTTCATTATAATTTTTTTTTTCTCTTTTACGACAGCATATTTCCCAGCTACATTTGCCGCAATTGAATTCACGAACTACTACAACAGCACATTGAATTATATGGCGACATATTAAGCGGCAACTGTAATCTGTAATTGTAGTAAATGCCCGTGGGGGCCTCTTTCACTAAATTTCATTGTTTGCCTGATTTTCCCGCATCTGCTTTTTCACCCACGTCATTAATTTTCATGTCTACTCATTTCTGGCTATCAAAAAATGTCACCCCACAAAACGAAAAAAAAAAATTTCAAATCCACTAATTGATCACATCAATTTCTAAATTTGACATTAAGTTAAGTGACACTTAATCATTTTTAAGCATTATAATAAAAGGCAAATTTTCAAAATGCATTTAATTAGTTATATGTTTTGTTAACTCTTTCAAGAAATCATAAAAATGGCCGTATTCGAAGATTAGTATAAAAGGTTCACGCAAGCATTTGATACTCAGAATTGGTAGGTGGTGAGCGTTAACCTAATCACATGGAGTGTTACTGATTACATAAATAATTTCCTTTATTAGTATACTTAGCTAGCTAGCTTGACATTGTAGTTTTCTCGATCTAGACTATGTGAAATGCGGAGAGAAAATAACGCCCAAGTGAGAAATTTCAATGGAATGAATTTATTAATTTTGGTTACAAATTTACAACTGTTACATTACAAACACAATCTGGCAATACTCAAGCCGAATTCCGTTTATTTTTCGCAAGCCTAAAGTAATTTGAAAGAAAATTCAGGTAATTCATGTCCAAATTCATAGTCCACAAAATTTCAGGCAAAAATTTTTTTTAGCGATAAATGATATCTAGCTGTGGTACTACGTGTTAAACTTTTATTCAACGAAGTTTGACAAAAAAAAAAAAAAAAATACTCCCCCTTCTAAAATAAGTTACGTTTTAGCAAAATGAAAAAATTCTAAAATAAGTATCGTTTTAAGATTCCAATACATTTTTTATCAAAAATTTCTGAACATACAATTAAAAGAAATAATATTATTAGTGAGTAGTATTTTAATGGTGTTGGTTGAAGATATTCTAGTAACTTAGCTACCCTATTTAAGTGTTTTCTTAAACTATGTATAAACTCTAGAATGACGCTTATTTTCGAAAGGAGTGAGTACTACTAACACATTAATTTTTCAACTGAAAATCAAATTATGGCAATCCAATAATATATGTTGATGAAGAGAAAATAAAAAATACCTTGCAAATGGACATGAAATCATGATCGGATTCACGATCTCCGATTCCGATATGGGGCTGTTCTTCTCCAAACTCCTTCAACAAAGCCAGCTTCTTCAGCTTTCCGACCAAAATCCCGGGTTTCTTGACGAATCCGGTGGCTTTCTTAGTCTTAGGATTCACTTCAATCTCGGTTCCAAGAACTTTATCAGCTCCCAAGAAATCCTTACAAAAAGGATCCACCATTATGGTTGGGTTCGCCGTCACCACCACCTTCCTTTTACATTTATCAAACACCTCGAAGCTCTCCCGCCGGATGTCGGCGGTGTAGAACTTGGGGAGCACCGCCCGGGCGGCGAGCTCGATGTCCCGGACCTTAACTCCGGCGAAGGAGATGAAAATGAGCATTTGGATGGCTAAGGCTTCGGAGAAAAATACGTAAGCAACGGCTATGATGGGGAAGGAGAGGAGGAGGATTAGTCCACGTAAGAGGCTGCCAGCTTCGATGGCTACCAGCATGAAATACGGGAAGGATGAGCTGGATATCAAAAGGGTTCCGTCCAAATCCGCCGCGATGGACTCCCGGCTCCCGTCCGCCGGAATGTCGCATTTTTCGATGGACGGGAACTTGGTTGATGATGATGGCTTTTTAGTGGTTGGCATGGTAATAAGATGAAGAAGAAAATGTAATAGCTTAGTAGGATGTGTTATGAGGCTGAATTGGAAGTGAAAGTTTTAGTTGTATTTTGCAATGTATATATAGATTCAATTTAGAGGAATAGAAAGGCTAATTGGCTAGTACTAATAATAATCGACGTTAGTTCAATTTTTTTTTTTTTTTCCTTTTGTTTGGAATTTGGATGAGTTTAGAGGACTTTGGGTGGGGTGGTGACCGGTGGGAGAGGGAAGGTCAAGTTTTATTAAATGCGGTAAAAAGAGATAAAAACTAATAACAAAACTGTTTTCATCACTGGTCAAGTCTAGCTGTGTTTTTTTGTCAATTTAGTGGATAGATAACTATGGTTTAACGTGTTTTTAGAAATATCATTTTAGTGCTTTTTTTTATTTTATAACTAAATAAATATGTCGCGTTGTGTGTATATTATTGTTGTAGAGTACTCTCTCCGTTTTATAATTATTGTCCACTTTGAGTTTTCATTTTTAGTTTAAATTATACTAACAATAAAATTTCAAATTGGACAATAATTTTGGGACAGAGGGAGTACTACTATTTTGTTGTATGAACTTAATTTTGTCTAATAATACTAGTATCTTAGAATACAGGAAATATTTTGTAACCGGTAAAACACATAAATCTTTTATTTTTTCCCTCTGCACTTCACAATTAATTTAGAGCATGAGATGCGATCAGGTTGGAGATATTGGTATTGGGGTGGACTTCTTGGATAATCTTATGACAACCTGGCTGCATTTTTTTTTTTCCTTTTTTGTTTGTTTTTTCGCAAACCTAGAATAAATGCATATGAGCTCCCTTCTATATTCATCATTAATTATGTATGCTTTGGTCAAAGATTTACTATGAATTACAAGTAAGAATTAACTGCATTCAGATTACAGTTTTTTTTTTTTTAATGCACATATGAAAACCTCCGCCAAGAACAACTCTAATCACCAAGTGAAAAAGATTTACCGGAAAATTCATCATTTCTTTTGAACCTTTATATACTCATAGATTGGGTTAAAGTTGACATTAATTCGTCAAAAAAATAAAAATAAAAAAATCATCATTTTTATTTTTTATGGTCCCTAAGTCCGGCCTCCGGCACTTTGGTAAATTAGTGATTGTTACTCTACAAGTCTACTCTGAATTTTTTCTTTTCCATAGAACAATTTTAATTAAAAAAAAAAAGAAAGAAAAACTAGTTATAGTAGTACGTAGGTAGTATTTATGGATGGAGATGATAAGGTTGGTGGACAGATGACTTATAGTTGTTAATAAATGCGTCAGCATGTGAAATTTTTTCCTGCCGCTAACTGTATAAGCTTAGAGCTAACAACAATATTAATTCAAGAGGAAAATATGGAATTCCTCACTTTATTTAATTTTGTTATAAATTTCATTTTTAATTTTTTCTAGTTTGGCATAAATATTCTTTCCCCCCCTCTAGGTAATAGTAATTCAAAATATTTCACACTATTCTTTAAACATTCTAGAATAGTTGTCTATTTAAACAACAATATTAAGTTGTTTCCATTGTGATTAGTGGTCGATTTTGGAAATATGGAGACACGATATCTTAGTCGGACCAGCTAAATCATTACAAATACCGTTAAAAGTTAGTGTTAATTGTCATTTATTTTGTCCAAAGCCAGTGTGGTCCAAAACGAAGGAGCAATTAATTTTTGCAGCAGGAATAATTTGTCCTCAAAATCTAGTGAATTAGTCCTCGTACACTCAATTGCTCTTGCAGTTTTTAATAGTACGTTGTTTATGTTTTAACAGTTTTTTTTTTTTTTTTTGTGTGTCAATGTCAAAATGTGATGTGATTTTATTTCTTATCATAGAATTAGTTCGAACCTACTCCTTCTGTCCCAAAATTATTGTCTAGTTTGAGATTTCACTTTTAGTACAATCTGTACTAGAAATGAAAATCAAAATTGGACAATAATTATGGGACGGAGGGAGTGCAATTAAGCTAATTCAAAACAATGTCATTTCAAATTGTAACATGCTCCTACATAACACAATAAAATATGACTAGAAGGTTTGGTGTGTTTACTGAAGAAATCTAAAATGTTGCTGTTGAACTGAATTTGATTATGCAAACTGATGAAGAGAGGTTAGTTTTGATCCTTATTGAGATTCAGTTGGAGTAGTTGAAGCCTTATACAATACTCCAATTACTCTTTCCCCGTCAATACACAACAGAGATGTATAGTTCTTCATTTGTTCGTATTACTAATTGGTTATAATTCGGTCTAATCTAATAAACTTCTTGCTCAAGTTTGTCACCATTCTCACGCAATATATCATCATCTGCGTTTTTGTTACGTTCATGGGTCTTTCAGATTTCATATTGCTTAATTTTTATTTTTTTTTGGGTACAATGTGGCTTAGTTATGTTTAAGGTTAATTGTAGATCACATTGTATCCCTAGATATAGTTTAACTTAACGATTAATATATGTCGGTTAAATAATAGCGCAAGAAGAAGACCTTCTACAGTTCGGGAGATGCAGTTAAATGATTACGAACCCTAGTACCTAAAACGTTTTTATTCAAATTGAATTACAACTTAATTACTTTACACTTGAGATCCTATTTAGTGCATTGTTCTCACTATTGTGCCTGACTATCCTCATGTCCATTAGTACAAATTGGTCTGGAGCATATAGTAAGTATGTTCCAAAATACAGTTTTATACTAGCTTGGATTTGACAGGTTTCAGACATGGGATTTAACAATTATTTTGAGTTTGGTAGGAAACTTAATATGCTCTTACTCACCTAATTCCAACATAAACTTATGAAATTAAGTGGTGATTTGGACAAAGTGAATTGTTGATTTGGCTATCGTGAGTACGTGACTAATAGATTAAGTTTATATTTCCCTTTTTTTTACTTTCCTTTAATGAAAAGTTAACCTAATTTTCAACCGCGGAAGAATAAGGCTGAAACACAGCCGAGCTACCACATCCATCCGGGTTGATGGAAAGCTTTTTAAGAAGGTGAACCATCGATGAGGACAACAATAAATTATGATTTGACGATTATGATCGATTTGGGACTATTAATTATGGTTCGAGGATTTAAATTTATTTTCTTCTTTTCTTCCTCCTTGTTAGTAAAGCTCATTGAAAATGAAATTAAAATACAAAAAAAAAGAATAAAATTCTCAACCTGAAAAAAAAAAAAGCAAAGGGGGGTCTAGAAGAAGAAAAGAAAGCAACATTATAACAGCAACAAACAAGAACCAAGCAATCTCTACAAGAACAAGTACTTGATACAAAGTACAATAGCTTTAATTGCATCCTCCCAACAAATTCCTTCTTTTCTTCTTCTTCCCATCAAATTTTCATGCATTATGATCCACACATAATAATAGATCGACCATAAAATGAGAACCCAGCAATAATTAATATTAATTTAGTTTAGAAGGCGATGAAAATTATTGCAAGTAAGAGTAGAATTAATTTCCGCTCTTGAAAGGGATGGCCCTGAGAACAACTTGGTGATAGATAGCTGCAAGAGCTGCCCCTGTGAAAGGTCCAACCCAGAAGACCCACTGTAAAACAAATTCAATATTTTATAGGTTTGTCACGTGTATTGTTGTCTAATATTAAAAACTAACAAAAATCGAATTTTTGGTAGAGAAATAGTTATAGATACGTTTCAAAAAATATAAACCGAAAAGTGATACAGAAAATCTTTTGATATACTAGATAAGAAATGATTAACTTACTTGGTCATCCCAGACATGGTGCCGGTTATAAAGAATGGCTGTACCAAGACTCCTGGCTGGATTGATGCCTGTTCCTGTGATTGGTATGGTTGCCAAGTGAACCAAAAATACAGCAAACCCAATTGGTAGAGGAGCCAATATCTGCAAAATTTAAAAGTCCAAAAAGATTATTTTGTTAGTTTCCAAAGGATGTAGGTTGGTTCATTTTGTTACAATATTTTGATCCAAACTGCACAGAATTGTGAACTGTGGTTCTTTCCCCAAATGTATATTCAAGTACTACTTTTTTTATGGTATGATGAAAATTTAGAGGAAAGAAGTGGCTTACAGGGACGTGAGAATCTCTGGCATTTCTCTTGGCATCAGTAGCAGAAAAGACAGTGTAGACAAGGATAAAAGTACCAAGGATTTCAGCACCAAGTCCATCACCCTTACTAAAGCCATGGGCTACAAAATTAGCACCTCCTTTCTTAGTCTCAAAGAGTGATGGCTGAAATCCCTTGACCACAGCAGCCCCACATATTGCCCCAAGGCATTGCATCACTATGTAGAAAATAGCCCTAATTAGGGACAACTTCCTTGCTAGCAAGAACCCAAATGTCACCGCTGGATTTATATGTCCACCTGATGGTTATGAAAAACAAAAAAAAAAAAGAAGTTAAAAAAGAGTACTATACACAACTTTTACAATTATTCTTAGTGGTTTCTTGTACTAAAAAAAAAAATCAATGTGCGACGAATATATTTACTGAATATTTGAGTAATTTAAATAATAAGTTGTATCTTATTATGTGACATCGGTTATACAAATCGTATACATAATCAAATATATATGTACCTGAGACACCAGCAGTGGAGTAGACAAGGGCAAAGATCATGCCACCAAAAGACCAAGCAATGCCTTGAACACCAACAGATTGGCACTTGTTCTTAGCCCTTGAAACTCCCATGACAGTCAACAGAGTTATGTAAATGAATAAGAAAGTGGCTACGAATTCGGCGATTCCGGCCCTCCAGAATGACCACAAATGCATCTCAACTGGCTCAAACAATGGTGCGGGTGGTGCTTCATTGTAGTCCTTACTAATGTTCTGTGCAGATGTTCCCAATGCCTGCCTCTCTGAATACCTGTTGGCTCCTACCCTTACATCCTCATCTCTTCCCTCCATTTTTTTTTTTTGGGATATGATGATCAAATTGTAAGTTTGGATTTAGAATGTATTGAGTTTGATGAAGGAAGTGAAGTGAAAGTTTTGGAGTTTATATAGAAGTGTTTGGAGATGATTAAATTGGATATGAAGAAGAAGAAGAACGATAATGGGTTGGTAATGATGTTACTCTTTCTGCTTTTTTACTTATCTTGCTCTTTGTGCAAACTGCAAATGGCCGAGAAGGATAGGTGTGAGTGGTGGATTTCGATTTACATTTTCTTTTCCAAATTTACCATTTAACTTTGCAAATGTTTGGCCAATTGTGTATTATAATTACAAATTGAAAGTTGAATACTTATTTTTCATTACAAATTCAACACGTATTTGTTAAAGTTAACACGTGTTTTATTTTTTTATACTTCGTAGTATTCACAAGAATGTTCATAAGAATAACGAAACATGTTGTCTATGCGGTATAGTGGTTCAAACACGAGTTCTTAATATCTTGTTACAAAATTACAGCTAAGAAGTTCGGTTTGCAAAATTCTTTTTCAGTGATTAAAACCATCTAACATTTTTTTTTTAGAGTGAATTGAAATTCTGTATTTCTATTTAAAAGTTTCAAACCATTGATGGGGGTAATATTCAATGTTAAGATGAATCACTCTGTTTTCAAATGAGCAAAAGAGGAAAACTATAGCCAAAGAAATAACCAAGCAGTTTACTTGACTTATACATCATGCACCAACAAGAAAGCCATGAAAAATATAGGTGGCGAGTCTCACTAAACAAAAAAAATACATGGATGTGGTGTGAAGTTTGAAGTGCCAATTGTCAATTCTCTTGTTCTTTACTTCTACCATAGAGTAGAAGTGTTGAGTGAAAAATGTGACTATAGGGAAGATAAGGTTAGGACTTAAAAAGACTGTTACTTTGGAGTTTTGGGGGGTATTGTAAAGTAGGGGCCCGCAAACTAAAAAAAGATCCAAATTCGTAACCGCTTCGAGAATCAGATTCACATGACACACGAGTGAGTGAGGGAACTCACACCAAACGTACAACCTCACTCTTGAGTCTTGACTCTTTGTTGTTGTTCTTACTCAAAAGTGAAGTCTCTCAAACATGGAACTTGTGAAATTGTGAGATTCTAACCAAATCTATAACCTAGGATAATGTGAAATCCACACTAGTTACTCTAATGACCCAAAGAAAACACTCATCACCATGAATATGCATTTCACACCATTCAGAACGTTATTGGTTTATCCATGTGATGATGATACAATACTGTTTTAATATTGATAAGGGATTGATTATTATTAAGCGGGAAAATTTTCAGAATAGAATAATATACTAATTATAATATTCAACTTACTTTTACATATCTGGCATCCACCCATTGTTGATTATTGTATTTTTGTAAAGGAAAAAAAAATCATTGTAAATTCTCCCATGAATGAATCAAATAAGGCGAAATGTTAAAGTGAATTTATTTTCCTGAGTCATTCTCGTGATACGATGATACATACATTATCTATAAATAATGTTTGTGTTATATCTTAAAAAAAGATTTAATTTTATGAATTTTTCAATGTAATATTTTATATTTCCAACACATTTTTCTACTACTACCTTTTCACATTTCTTATAAAAAAATTTCAAAAAAAAAAAGTTGGACTTAAGTTGACTTCTAAAACTCGATGTTAATCATGAATTTTGGGCTGTAAGGCCCTCTTTAATGTGATTAATTAAGACAATCACATTTGGGCCCGACAAAACGGTCCATAATAACTTCTCAAGCAGTAGTAATTACTAGTAGTTCTTTGATAATTAGTGTTTTTCTTTAATATAGAAGGTCTGTGTCTTTATTTTGACAACAATATAAATTCTTATTATCTAACCCTTGATTTCATTTGACTATTGTATTTTCCTTCTTTAGCACATAATAAAAAGGTTAGAAGATCTTTGTTTTTATTATTTTTCCTCCTAATGTATTTTCCTTCTTTAGCACATAAAAAGTTTAGAAGATCTTTGCTTTAATTAATTTTCCTCTTAACACATTAACCAAATTCATTGTATAGTACTACGCACAAGAAATAATCAATATATATTTTTAAATGTTATACTTTTTGAATTTCTTTATGATTCAATTTAAAACTTTCATTTTTTCGAGATTGAGAATGAGTAATATTTTCTCCCTCCATTTCAAAATAATCCATTGTATTTAGATTTTAAGATATTAAAAATGTCCACTACATTTCGGCTTGCGCGGGAAAAGCTCAATCGAGCTTTAAGAAAAATGCCAGAATTCTTGACGCTTAACGAATATTTGAAACCGATTAATGAACTAAACATTCGGGACTTGGGGATTAATTAGCAGTTTGCATGCTTAAGAGAAGTTAATTGCGCAGGAGATTGTCTCCACTTATAAAAGAAGTGTGCCAATCAATTGTTGGTCAATTCGTTCAAAAATTAATTAAAAAAAAAACTTTATTGAATTCTTAGAATTGATAACGTTAAAATTTGTGTTATATAGGTTTCCCAAAATTTGAAAATGAAATTGTGCTTATATCATCAGTGAATAATAATCTTCTTAAATTTTTTGTTTTCTCGATTTTTTTTTTTGAAACGGAGATATATAATAAGGTAAGTAATAATATCTTTTTTTTTTTTTTTTGAGAAAAGGTAAGTAATAGTATTCTAATAATGATGATAAATTAATGCTCATGATTAAAAAGAAATGGTGCCAAGGATTATTAATATTTCCTAAAACGGAACCTCCTAAAGAAAAAAAAAAAAAGGGCTTGTGACAACCAAACCCGAACAAACAAATCTCGGGTTCAGTCGGGCCCTGCTAGATTTTGGTAACTCACTTCGCAAAGATGAAAGAACAACAACGTTAGCCGACGGCCCGTTGCCGCCACCTTATTCCCCCATACCCACCCACTAACATGCCCCGTAAACCCGTAAAATAGATTATCTGAACCTCCTGATATAGAAAGAAATAAGGAAAGAAAATAAAATAAAAGAAAAGAATTTTTTTTTTTTTTTTAATAATTTTGTGTAACGCTTCTCTTTTCTGACATGTTGAGGAAATCTTTCCACCATTGTTTCCGTTTCTCCCAGTTTTATCAGATAACCGCCAATTTCACTTGTTCAAAGCTTCTCCTTCCCACCCTTTAATCTGTCTATCTTTTCTATCTGGTTTAACAGGAAGAGAGGATAGATTTTAATTTGATTCCTTCCTGACATTCAATAACGAAGGTATATTAAAACCATTCCTTTTAATGAGGCATTCATTCAAGTTTTCTGTTTTTCTGTTGGGATTTTTTAAATTTTGTTTTGCTATGTTTTATTTTGGATGCTGGAATGTGTTGTCAGCTGGGTTTATTTAATTGTTTTTTAATTTGTTTTGTTGGTTAAGCTTCTCTGCAGCTGGCTGCTACCCTTGTCGTTCATTTTTTTCTCTCTGTGTTAATAGAAATGAATACCCTTTTGGTGCAGGGATAATGTTGTGATTAGGGTTTTTGTGTTAGTAGTTGTTGTTGGTGGTTCAAGATTGAATCTTTGTTGTTGCTTCTTCCACTGGTGGTGTGGTGACGTGTGGTTTTATTAGGAGAAAAGAGGGGGCATCTGTTATTTTCTGGAAATGAAATGGAATTTTGTTTTTCGGTTTGAATTGAATTTAGCAATTGTTTTTGTCGGGAATTAGTGTTGCAACTTCTGGAAGTTGGGACACACTAACTAATGTCAGTTGTCTGAGTGATTGGGGTTTTTCATCCTTGGTTAATTTGGTTGTTTGGTCAATCATCTTCTACGTTTCATTCATTCGCCTTTTTTCAAGGGGGGAAACAGAAGAGGACGTAGGAAGAAATCTGAAACAGGGAGGGATTAGAATTTATTGTTTTCCTCTGTTTTGATGTGCTCGGTTTATACCTAGTACTGAAGTAATTTCACAATGCTTTATTCAATTTGCTGTTGTCTCAGCCTTGGAAACTATTTGCTTCCTTCCTCCTGCTCAGAAGCAAAGCTTCCCTGTCACTTTTGTATCTTCTTATTGGAAACATTTCTTTGTTGCAATGGTCCCTAATTCTTTTTATTCACATCAATTGATGAATGTCCTTCAATAGTGGTATATATTCAGTTGTTGATCATTGGTCTGTTGGGCTTGCACTAAATTGTTTATTACAGTAAGTTTTTTGTGATTGGTTACTCCAAATTTTTCTCTCATATTGGGCATATATTTTAGGTACGTTACTTGATCTCGTTGCATGTTCTGGAAATCGAACTATCGGTTTGGTTGCATATGGCTTTTTTAGTTAAATGAAGTGTTGGGAAGAGAAATTGGGAAGACCTATGGTTTGTCTATGTTCATATAGTGCCGGCTGCATTTGCAGTTCAGCTTGTTTAGATGCATCATTTGTCTATGTTCTAGGTGCCTTTGTATTTCAACTTGTTAGAGACCATTAATGTATATTTTTTGGGGGGGAAAAGATGGTATTGTTTCCAAAACTATCCGTATTGTCCACTGGGGAATTGAGTTGTTTGTGATTTAACTGATATGTCATTGTTATTTTAGCAGGTATTGATGGCAGAGGTTGTTGATAGTGAAATAATTAAACCAGAGGTATGTTTCTCCAATTGTTGTGAACAGTATAAAGATGATAATGATACTTTTGTTTTTTGTGTAATTTTAACCCGTCCCTCTATTTTTCCCATTATGTATAAACATAATATTTTGATCTTTTGATGTTCTCTGTGGTTGTTGGCATTAGTAGCGCCTGAAATATCCTTCAGTTGCATAAATTGATGAAACCGTGCCTTTATCCACGTACTGATTCGGGTCAAATTTTAGTGCCGGACAGTTATCTGTTTGCGATCTTGTATCATTTCACATTTGACAGCAGAGATCATCTTAGTTGCGTGACTCTGTAATTTACAGATGATGAAGTCATACATATGGCTACAAACTTCGGAAGGATCCATACAACAGGTTGAACAAGAGGTTGCTGTGTTTTGCCCTCTTATATGTCATGAAATTCACTCGGGCATGGGAACTTCCAAGAATTACCCTATAGTACTTCCTTCACGGGTCAGTCCAGCCATGTTGAGTCTGATTCTTGATTATTGCCGTTTTCATCAAGTTCCGGGCCGCAGTAACAAGGTTTGTAGTAGTTTTATCACTCAATCGCAGTGTGGACACATATCAAACTGGTGGAATAGGTTTAACTTCTATCTGCTCTTTGATGCAGGAAAGGAAGTCCTTCGATGAGAAGTTTATTAGGATGGATACAAAAAGGCTATGTGAGTTGACATCTGCTGCAGATAGCTTGCAACTGAAGCCTCTTGTTGATCTTACTAGTCGTGCCCTTGCAAGAATGATTGAAGGGAAGACTCCAGAAGAGATACGTGATATTTTCCATCTTCCTGATGATCTGACCGAGGTCTTTTTTGCCTTTCAAACAATCAATGTGCTACATATCTTATCCTGACCTCCCCCTCCCCCCGTTTATTCCTTTTGTGTTAATGTGTTGATTTTAACTCAGGAAGAGAAGCTGGAGCCTATAAAGAATACTATTGACGACCCGCGGATTCGCTTATTAAATAGACTATATGCAAGAAAGAGGAAAGAATTGAGGGAAAGAGAAAGATTGAAGGTGACAACAATATGATTTTCCTTGCAAGTATCATACCTTTCATGAAATTTAGTAAATTTGTTTTTGTTCTCTTTCATTTTTTCCCCGGACAGTTGAAATTGTTTGCGCATTCTGTATTCAATGTTTTCACAGCTTAAGATGTTTGCTTCAACACTGACCTGTTTGTGCTTTCGATCTTTTTCTAGAATGTTGAAGTTGAAGAGGAGCGCGTTGACGATCGATCAGTTGAGGATCTCTTGTCTTTCATCAACGGGGGAGATGCAGGTTTCCTCTGGTCTCACTCTGAATTTTTAATCAAGGACTTGATGGCTGTATTTTGATTTATATTTAAAAAAGAAGGAACCTTGTGTCACTTCTTTGGAGCACAAAATTATTCGTGATCTGTAACCTGTTAATTATCAGTGTCTTCCTGTTATTCTCATTTCTTAAATCTAAAGGGAATACTTTTCATTGCTGGATCCCAGAGCAGTGAATATGTTGGATTAAGTTCATGGATGTAGTCCCTGGAATGAAATTGATGAAATTCATGGTTATCACTGATAAGACTAAAAGAAGGCTACACCTTTGGTTTTTTTTTTTAATTTTTTTTTTTAAAATTTATTTATTTTATTTTTTTTAGGCATATAGAAAAGATATAGTCTTTGCTTTCAATTGACCAATCATGCTGAAGAAGCTAGGGGCTAATTATTTGTTATTTTAGTGTATCTGTCATTTATCGTGGTTTGATTGTATTCCCACCATTTGTTTCGGTTTCGTCTTTCCATAAATTATTTAATCAGACGTGCCAGATTTTTTAGAGGCTGGTTTGATGAAAAGTAATTTGTTTCTCTGCAGATTCAAAGGCAGTCAAAACTTCTAAGAACAAAAAGAAGAACCGCAAAAAGAAAGATTCACAAAAGAACACTCCATCAAACGGCGGTAAAACCTCAAACAATGGTTCATCTTCTAGCAATAATGCTCTGAAGCTTGGGGTTAGTATTTAGCCTTTCGCACAATTTTTTTTGCTGTTACAGTTGCTGTCTTCAGGCTCTCTTCTTTATGCCCATTTACATACTCACAAGTACACAAAAACTGAGAAAGAGAAAGAGAGAGATTGAGCAGGATTGAGTGAAAAAGCTGACATTTTCAACATGTAGCAGGGGTCCCATGGGTCTGATTTGACGTGCTCTGATGCTTCAGCTTGCGATAACGTTCTTGACAACCTGGGAAAGAAATTGAAGTTGCAGAATTTAGAAGACAGCCTTGGTCCTGATGATGACTTTGATGCTGGTGACTTAGATGATGATATTGACCCTGCAATGAAAGAAAAGATTGATAGGTGGGTTCTGACATGAGTTGATAAATATGCTTCCGTAAGCGTAATGGAACTTGTTTTTTTTAGGGATAGTGTTTGTGAATTCTACGTTGGCATAAATTTTGTTAAAATGCGAGTTGCATTTGAAGGCTGTGGAAGTAGTAGTTCTGAGTTGTTGACATTTTTTATTTTACCTTTTTTCAGTTACAAAAATTAAGCTTATTTCTAATTTTGATAGTGAAGGGGCATGATTGGTTGAATTATTTGCATACCAGGCTACAATTTTTCCAATTTCAACCTTCGGGCCGTGTAAGGCCTGAAATTAAATATTTCATGAAGTGTAGGAAAACAAGGAAAAATATGTGTTCGCTCATGTACACACACTCTAGCATAAACTAAAATAAGATACAGAAATACTTAAGATTATATTCTGTAGAGTAATTAAGAAATTTTTTGTGGTGTCTATGTTTATTGTCTTAAGCTTGAGCTGTAGTACAACATCTATATACTGATGAATTAGTGTTGAGCATCATTTTTGTCACTTATTTACATATTTACATTCTCGAAGAAGGTAGTACTCAACAGTCCTTAATTGGTGTGGGATCGAGTGGTAAGAAAACTTTGAGATTGCTTTTAAATGGATTAGACTTGGGATGGAAATGATGCTTTAAGGTAATTTTCATGAGGTGGTGCTCCGTAGTCGCTTTATATGCTAGTCTCAGTGTTTCCGATGCTCAGATTCTGTTTGATTCACCTTTTAATTCCATAATTCGCCAAATGTTGTAGTCTATGCTCGTGTCAGACTCATCTTATTTATGCAACTTTCTTTTGCGAAAAATGAATCCTTGAAGAATTTTGTAGTTAACAGCATATCTAATGGATCTGTATCAAAGTGCATTTGTTGACTTAAGGGGGGGGTTTAATACACGTAACATAACATACAATTTTATGAACTTCTAATAACTTTTTTAGATTAATGTAACTTATCGACCTAAAGAGCCTTTCACTTCGCGGCTGTTTGGTTTTTCATTTGTATACATGTGAGCGTGGTATCATCATTTTGTCTATTTCGTTAGAATGCATAGATTCCAAGCGTATACAAATGATATTGTATCGACCTAAAGAGCCTTTTACTTCGCGGCTGTTTGGTTTTTCATTTGTATACACGTGAGCGTGGTATCATCATTTTGTCTATTCGTTAAAATGCATAGGATTTAGCTTTAAATTAAAGGGATCTTTGAGTATTTCCTTTTGTGACTGAAAATTGCTTTTTTCGCCCTTCCCGTAAGTGCGAGAATTGTTCTTTACTTCATACCTTTCTGGACCATTTGCGCACAATTAACATGTTGTTACTATATTTTGCGAAAATGACACATTGTTGCTGACGTAGGCACATTGTATTCTGTGTTCTATCTGGCGTTCACCTTTTGGCATACTCATTATATTTATTTCTTCTTATAGGGAAGTGGAAGATTTTGCTAGGAGATTGAACTCAGACTGGCCTGAGAGAATGCAAGAGTTACTTTCTGTTGGACAAGAGAAAAGGCGAATACCAACAGCCATTAATTGCAATGGTTCCTTGAGGAGATATGCAAGTATGCACAATTCATTTTTTCCATGAATCTTTCCTTTGATGTCTTATTTTTATACTTGTCATGTTGATGGGCTGGCTATTCTGACCTTACGAGCTTTTAGTTCCTTTGTTGCTTCCTTCCCTTCCTGTAATTTGCATATGTGGAAGTTTCTTGGCGGCCGGTAGCTTGTTTTTTGTTATGTGTTACCTATTAAGTTTTTAATACTTGTGCAGTCACATTTACCTTTTACCATGCAAACACTTGCGTAGTTCTCCTACCTGTCCTTTTATGTTGACTCCTTCCCGTTGGGTTATGACTCTATGTTTGTTTATCATGGAAGATACCTGTGGTGTTATGTTTTGCTCGGTTACCATTACTTGATCATTGATATGAGTGTGATTTGTTACCTGGAATAGCAGATATTCCATGTGATTTTATGTGGATGCCCTTGAGCAGGCTATTCTAACTGTAAAAGTGTTGAGTTTCAGAACTGCTTCTGTATTGGTGAACTCACCATTTCTGGAGTGGCTTTCAATAGTTCTTTATTTGTCATAGTGAGTACCTGCAATGGACGATTCTGTTTTTTTTGGGTCGTCAAAAATTGAATAGCAAGTATATGTGTGTCATGTGACACCCTCGGTCTTTCTCTTGAGTAGTTTCGTAAAAAAAGTATTTTTTTTGTCCTTTCTTTTTACCAGTTTTCAGCCTCCAATACTCGAAACCAAGTTCTTCATGGTGCAATTTCCCACCCTTACCTTGACCCTAAGCTCTCGCCTTTTCCCATTGCTTATTATGTGATTAAAGTGGTAATAGTATTTAGTGGTAATCAATGAAGCAAGGAATATGACACATGACCCGATAGGGAAACTATCTCACTATAGATTGTTGGAAATCAACTTTCAATGTTTTCCTGGATGAGACCGACTTGCTGAAATTTCCGCATGTTGTCTTCCTGTGGGCTATGTATTACTCACTTAACTTTACTTCATAAAGAGGAGGTCTTGTTGTCGAGGATACAAGTCAAAACATAATCGATGATGTAGATGCTGTCAATTTATGATTTTGGAAATAATTTGGGTGAAAATGCAGTGCTGGAGAAAGTCATCATCTTCTTCCTCATTTCTGCTTGCAGAGTCGCTATACAAACTTTTCTATCAGGGTTTTACTGGTCATGTAGTTCCCCTAAAATGTTTTAAACTTGCCTAATCAGAAATAGGAATTCTCCACCCATGAATCATGATCCCATTTCCTTTTTGTTCATATTTGTGTTAATCAGAAGCAAAAGTTGTACAAGTTTTTGAAAGACTTCTTCTAATACTTCATTGGAGAAGAAACTGAACGTCAAGTTTAGATGTTAAACAATGAAGTGCTGAGGTTACCAGGGGCTGGCTGACAGCAGTCAAAATAAAGTTTTGCTTCATACAAAATGAAGTGCTCTTATCATAATAAAATACTCAACTAGAGAAGTTCAGAAACATGAAAGGGTGCTGTCAGATGACGAAATAACTAATATGATTATCAAATGAGAAATTTACACGTTGAAGAAGTGTTTGGTACGGGATGGAACTATCTGCAAGTTCACATTTCTCAAGTGTAAATGTGTGACAGTTCTTATAATTGGAGATGAGCAACTCTGTATGGTACATTTTTCCTCTGCTGTGTCTTCCATCGGTGGTTTTGAATGTTTTGGGCTGGCTATATGACAGTTGAAGTAACTATAATGTGGCTTCGTGGGTGGTATAGTACTTTTTTGTGGATTGACTTGCTTACTTTTCTTTTGTTTAATCTGGCATTTACCTGCCCGATCAGATAACTGTTTTTTTCCTATGGTCAATGATTAATAGGATTAACCGAGTGATATGATATTGAATTTGGTTCATAGGCTTACTATGGTTGTGCCTGATATGATATTTAATGAACTAGGTGCCCTTGTCTTAGTCATGCATGATATGTTTGCTATGACTCTTCACTCATGACTGTATAAATCAAGGAATCTGATTCAAAGTTCTGGATGGCAGCCTCATGTATCCCTTTCCTTCCTACTTGATTATATTTCAAACTCTACTTCGGAGGAACTCTGACCTGAGTTCCTTCTGTGCTCGAATTCTGCTTCTAATTTTTGGTTTCGAAATGGTTCTAGTTGTAACTATTTGTTGCTTTACCGGACTCAAGATAAATTTTCTTCAACAGAACTTGATGCGTCTTGTGGCAGTATCTAGACTGCTGACATTATTTATGCTAAAAGTAAAGCGTTCGGAAGTTGATAATCTTTTCTTCTTTGTTTGCAGGAGTGAATCACCACCAGAAGTGATCCCCCGTAGTATGTAACTGTTCAGGATGTCACCAACTGTAACAATTTTGTTCATTGGCTTCCTCAGCTAAAATGGTGATGATGTCACCTAGAAGATTGGGTAGCATACATCGATTATGAAACTCTCAGCTAGCTGGTTAGCCATTTTTTGATACTTCTCGTCGGGAATCAGTTTTGATACACTGAGCTCAAGGTATTTTAACATGAATAGAGGCACAACATTAAGATAAGATGTGCTCTGTATACCAATGTGTATCGGCTTTAGGGTTTTCTCATTCCTTTTTTTCGGTGATGAGGGTTTCAGGTAGCTAACATTTTTTTTTTCTTTTTTGTAGATAGGAGGATAGGCATCTCTCTCAATTTATGTACTATTATTCTTCTGAACTTTGAATTTGTACTCACTAGTTTTAGACATTTTAGTAAAGCTTCTGATTTTCTTCGTTTCAATCGTAGTTTGGTAGATTGTTGGTGTCAGAAAATTTCTCAGTATGACAGATGCTAAATTGAGAAGTGGCTTTGAGGCTGCATTTCGGACTGATGGAAGGGATTGTTGCGAAATCAGCCATTGCCTTCACTAGGCTTCCTATTCTCTAGAAATCTACCTATTATTTGTTGATATGAGAAGTGTCACATAGGAAGTTTAAGAAAGAAGGTTACATAAGAAATCTATCTACTTGTTGAACTTTAAGCACATAATTAAAAAAATAGAGAAAGATGGTTACATCGGTGGAAAATGGAGTTTCCAAAAGACCAGAACCATTGGTCCCTTAGAAAAAGGATACTTTCAGCTTTTTTTACCCCCTCCAAGCACCACTAATCGGTAAACTTTCCCTATGGTTCATTTATCCATTATATGACCTATACTCTATGCAAACAAATCCCTGCTCGAACTTTTGTACACTATCGTACAAAGACATCATCCTGCGAACCACAAATACAATGTTAGTACAAAAGTCCAGCTAACTACGAAGCACCACTATAACACTACTAGGTATAGTTACTTCCTCTGAGTGTTACAACACCTAAGTTAAATCTATTCTCGATTAGGCTCCACTGTAAGACTTAACTATGCAGTAGTTATGAGATGAACTGATCGATGATCAGAAAATCATTCATCGTGAGTTTGTTGAAGCTGGATGTGTGGGCAAGGCCTCTCTGGCTCTCCTCTTGTCCATAAATTCTTGAGATCGCCTCTCTTCTTTCCTAGTGTTATAAAAGTTCCTGCAATAACATATTCACATAGATAGTCAAATGTAGGATATCGCACAAATGTTTTCAAAAGCAAACTTCTGGCTGGTTGAATTATGTAAATACTGATAAGGCACATGTCTACTTAGATGCTACATGTCATTTCACCACTCATGTATATTGGCATAAAACATGAGCTTTTTGTTTACCTAGGGTGAACGGGACAATGTAAAGCAAAGCTGGTTGTCCATGTCCATCCATCAGGTTCAGAGCAACATACGTAATGAGGAGGCCTGCAAAGAGTAACATATGTATTAGCACCTCCTTTTTCCAACACAAATTATAACATAAGCCTGATAATTCTATCTGACAGCAACTTTACTATGGTCTTTAAGAATATAGGTGTTTATTACTCATGTGAACTAAGGGCTTTAGATTGCAACTGGGATCATGGCCCTCCCCATATCAACCTCACATCTTAGCATTTTAATTAATCCCACATCAAAAAGGGTAGAATAGAACAATCAATTGTTGGATTTTATTATTTTTGTTATTAATAATGTTCAAAAGGCAGATAAACGATTAATAAACAAGCATCACATGATGATGATCACTTGTCGTCTGAACAAGCACAAGAAGGAGAAACTCCATATCAGAAATTTAAGAAATACCTAATCCATATGCAATCATTGCCCACAGGAAGTATCCTTCTTTAAGTTTCTTGTTGGACAGCCAATCATACCTGAAAGAATCAACCTTAAAGAGTGATGAAGGCATCTCAGACGATAAACATCTCGAATACCACTTTGCTATATGCAGCATATGATTAATCTGAAATGCAAAATGCTTTGGACTCTAAATGGACCGTGTTAAAAGCAAAGCTGAAAATAAAGAGGAATTTTTTATTTTTCTAATTTTTGGAAAATAAAGAGGAAATTGAAAACTCAATGAATGACTTTAGAATTACGCCTCTTCAAAGTCTTACAAAAGTAATGCAGACCACCATAACCTTACTCAACCAAATGGTTCACATCGTTGCTCCAGGGAATGATATTCAGTAAATTAAGTGATCAAGAAAACATACTCAGAGCTCCCAACAAAATTAACGGGATAGCCATACTTTATATTCTTCAGAAAACACAGCTCACTACCTTAGCGAAAATGCAACAAGCAATCCAGGTAAGATTATGTCACCAAATCCAATAATACTGTAGCCACCCCAAGGATCAAACAACCTAGGGATTTTGAGTAGCATTGGTATACCATCCTCTCCACTTCTATCACCACGAGCAACCTGGTCGGGAAAACAACTCGTAATTCAATTGTGGGAATAAGAACTCACCAAGAGTCAAATCAACACATCCAAATTAAGTGCAAGATTAAGAGAAGCTTACCACTATCATTACACTCTCGTGAAACCACCACTTCGACACAAACACCCAAAAAATGTCGTACAAGAACGCACAACCAAGCAGAACCGTTCCCACCTGGGCACACCAAGAAAACACAGAAGCAAGTGAGATAACTGCTGGTGCTGTATTGTCAGCATTATTTTTCAGGATCAAGACTCGTAGACCGGTAGAAAACAAAAGGAGGAGAAAAAGAACTAACCTTGAGATTCGGTACTCTTATAATCTGAAGAACAGTGATTATTAAAGTTATGCCCTGCATATGAAAAAAGAAAGGGAAAAAAAAAAGAACAATGTTGAGGCCCCCGTCCATTTCTTTGTGAAAAAAGACATTGTCGCCCGATTAAACAAATAGAGAAAGCAGTCAATCTTAGCATGTAAAAAGGTCATGCAGAGAAAAGAAGGCCTCCCAAGGCGTCTTTAATGAACCCACTGAAAGATATACAAGCAGTAACAGAGGGAATGTTATTTTAATTGAACTGTGAGTGGTTCTAAAATTAAAGCGGTATACAAGCATAAAGGATTAGGCGGTTCACAGTGAAACAAATGAAATACACCAGTGATTAGAGCAGATATGAAATTTTTCAGAGCTTCTTACGAATGACTTCAGTCAAGGAGCATTCGTTCCACAAATTAGTACTCCCAATTTTAAAAATTATGATTTTCTAGGAAATTGAAACAGCAATTTAATTTACCCCTCCAGTCAATTGCACATTCTAAATGCTTATTTCCACCTTTTCAAGAAAACAAGTCATTGTTAAGAACAACAAAGTCCTACTCTTTGTAGATAATGCAGACATCTATAACATGGATAAGTGGAACAGCACAGCAATGAAATAAAAATACAAGGCTTATCCAACTTTATTTCTTCCATCTTAATGTGTGATTGGAAACAAAGATCACTTACATTCTAGGACATACCCAAAAAACAAAATAGGATACCGCAGGGTCAGAGTTCACAGGCTAATCAACCACTTAACCCAAGTAATCACATTAGATATCTAATGGTCAATCATGTCTAAACAAAGTTGTCGGTGTTGACTTACAAGGATATCTTGACCTATCCAGGCAAAGGAGACACGCCGATAGACTGCCCAAAGAACAGCAAATGCAACGCAGAACGGCGCAACAAAGAGTGTCAGATGTGAGACAGCTCCAATAAACGGCACTTTCACATAAGCTTGTGCAGCGTGTTCAAACCATCTGAAACTATATTTGTGTAGTATAAGTTTTTACTTCCAAAAAGGGAAAAAAAAAATGTTAAAAAATTTGAAATAAGGACACTACACTCATAAACCCATCATGTCTTCCACATTCGCGATTTGATGGATCCATCGAATGCACTCAGAACTTGAAGATTTTACCAGCAAATTTCAGAGCACAAAAGGGAAAGCAGAATTGGAGATTGTTCTATGGGCAGATTTTCGCATCATGAATGCAAAAGGTAAAAGTGTAGTTTCATTGTTTTTACACCCCTATTTTCTCCCTATCAAATTAGAAGGAATAATGCGGTGTGTGTGGTGATGGGGGACGCTTCCCCTTTGGAACATAGTTCATGTTTGTTCTAGACTGAGGAAAATACAGAACAGAAATACAATGGTCACGGATGGTACATGAAAGGAAGAGAGAGTACATACCATGATAACAATGCAACCAGACAGGTTTGCAATCCCTGTATGTAAAAGAAAATGAGGTTTAAAATTTTAAATAAAAACAAAGGCATGTATAAAACCATGATCGAACAGGCAAATATAACACCTTCTCCAAATACAATTCTGTTCAAACTTAAACATCCATATCAACTAATAGAACAAGTAGAAACAAAATGTTGCATCCATATAGAACAAGAGCCAACTTTTTGTAGTCCTATGATGCATGTTTCAATTCTTTCGAATTAATATAATCTATTTGCATCAGAATCAGAATACATAAGCAGATGGTTGCACCCAACTTTCCACAGAATATGGTTCAACGTAAAACATTTGTATTCCTTTTAAAGTGTAATCCACCCCCCATGGCAATATCAACTCAAAAGGGAGAAAAAATAAACCCTAATCTCTATTCATCCACATAACATGTCCCACTGCATAAGAAAATGAACAGGATAAAGCTGACTAACCTCTACGCCACCAATACAAAATAGAACCACGAGAACCTCGATGAACCAGAAGGACATCAGCTTGTAGAGCATAATCAAGAAACAAGATGCGACCAGAACAAAGAGAATTGCAGATGTTGTGCTAATGTCCACTACACCTCTAGGACTACCGTCTGGCGAATCAAGATACTCATCTGATCCATCCTGCAAGATTCATCCATTCAAGCACACGGGGGACTGCATCAACATCTCAGGATAACAATATTTCTCATGCATTTTAGGAAGATAATAGTAAAGATTTAGCATTACCTTTAATAGCTTGTCCAACTCAATAGCTGCTTCCCTTGCAGTCCATGCAGACCAATAAGATGCACATAAGATGGTCCCAACAGCCATAAGCCATAAAAACACTTCAGCTACATCAACCACTGTACGCTGAGGCGAGTACAATTGCACAGAAACTGAAACGGAGGTGAACATATATTATCACATGGGCCCAATCATCACAAACAAAAATGTCTTAAAAGCAGACCAAAAAGTTGTCAACGTGTTATTTCTCCTCCTAAATATGACAACGTGTTATTTCTCCTCCTAAATAAGTTCCAGAATATGACAACTGAAGAGGGAATGAAAACCACAGAGGAGATATTACCATGAGACTTGTTTCTTATGTTGGCCTCCAAGCTTTGACCAGCGTCTATAGGGAGCATGACAGCAGGAATACCAATTTGTACGTCAGTTTCATTAGCTTCACAAACCATCTTGAAGAGTTCTGTGGAGGCATTGGGCAGTCATTATTAAGCAACAGAAAAGAAATACAATAAATTGATAAAAAGAAATGAAAAATGGAAATAGACGAGCTCCCATACAGATGACAGACAGATTTTGTAACATTAATCAAGGGTCCAATTAAAAGCTCTTAGTTACTTAATGACCCAGCAATGACATTTTCATGGCATGTATTCAAATCAACTTTCAACTTCTGTAGGTAGAACTTCAAGAAAAGCAATCAACAGATATCCGAAGTCTGATGAAGAGGAGAGACCCATTAAACAAGGAAACTCGATAGAAGACTTGACTAGACCAAAGACAGATGAATATTTGAACTCAGTGTAAGCAATGATCAGTATCTCCATCTCGTAGATAGTTTAAAAAGTATCAAAACAAGGATTTTAGCATCAAACCTGTCTGATTGTTTATGATAAGGATTGCTGAAGCACCTGCAGCCTCGGCAACATTTGCCTTGGTTGTAAAGCTACAATTACCACGATATACCAAGATGACCTCTCCGGTGAGCTGTAAAATACCAGCTCTTAGTGTTGATTTAAAGATTTCTAGCAAGATTTAGCTACTATTAACAAGAAAATCAAATGGTACTTTATTCTTTGGTTTACTACAACAATCAGCTGGGTCAGCAAGGGCAAGTTTGGTTTGGTTGGCGCGTTTCTCTTTGGATTCCAAAGTTTGCCCAAATCTAGCACCAACACCAACAAATTCCATTTCTTCTACACCATTAATCCAAGTAGCAACTTTAACCTATCATAAGAAGTAAGAGAATATTTAGATTAAAACTGCAAGAAGAAGTTCAGAAGACTCAATTGAGCAGTCTATCACATCCAACTATCTACAATACAGAGAAAATAACGAAGGCAACACAACCTCAAAAGTCCAAGAGACCCAAATTACTGAATTCATACTGCACCAGAAATTTTGTTTATTAATTATCACATTCCAGTTGATACGCGACAACACATGCAAATGCAGCATTTTATTCTCATGGAAAAACAAAACCAAAACCTCCCCAGAGAAAACTGCAATTTAGATAAGCTAATGGCCATTAGCCGAATTATTTCCTCCTAATTCCTATAATCATGACCCAACTCCAAACTGATTTGATTTAAGTAATAGATCTATCATCACTTCAGATGAGACTGATTTGGAATTGGCAATGAAAGAACCTGCTGAATTAAAATAACAAACAACAAGCTGCTGGAATAAGATAGTCATAACAAACTTAACAGTGAAAAACAATCACAAATTTTAATCTCCAAACCCCAAGAAAATTATAGCGGGCGAGGGTCAATTCGGTGCAGACAATGCGACCGAAATTATGATCACAGGACAATCAAATTATCAACCTAGAAACCAAAACTTCATTTCAATTAGAAAAGATAAAGCAAATCCCAAAAGATTAAGAGTCCCATCAATTAAAAAAAAAAATACCACACTGATTGTCACAGGGTCAAAGAAAGAAAGTGCTTCTTGAACTAATTAAGCTGAAAAATTCAAAAAAACTCAATAACACAACCATCCAAAAAACCAGAGCGCACACAGAAATCAAAATGTACGCCGTCAATTCCAAATGTATACTGATTAACAAACATAATTAAAAAAAATAAAAAAAAACCGGGGTTTTTTTTTTCCAGAAGTGAAAACAATGGGAGAAAAAGAAAAAAGAAGTACCAGAACAAAATTGTTGTCGCAGCCAGGTCTCTTGGGTGCCACATCATCTTGGTGAACTATATCACCTCCATAAACCAAAGAAGAAGAGCTCAACAACAACAACAAAACCACTGAAACAACTGTACAAACCCAACAGTCAACAGTTCTTCCTCCCATATTCTACTTCAGCAGCTCATAGATGGAAAGGAAATGAAATCAGCAAAACAGTCCAACCAAATTAAAATGATTCCCAAAAAAAAAAAAAAAAAACCTAGTGAGAATTTCTTTCCAGCCACAAATTTGGAAATTTTCTTCTGTTGCCTGGATTTGTCAAAATAATTATACACAAAAAAACAATGGGAGGTGGAAAAAAGGGGGGAAGGAAAACAGAGATGCAGAGAGAAGAAGCAAGATGCTGCTGTGAAAAAGGAAACTGCTAATAAGGGGCTGTTTGGTTTTTAATATTTTTTTTTTTTTTTTTAATTTGGGAAAAGGGAAGTGATAAGTTGTTGAATTAGCGTTGGTCACGTCAACAAAAACGCGAAGTAATAACCGTTTGATCAAATTGTACGAACTTTTCCCACTAAATGGACTTTACCATTTTTATTTATATGGTACTGTTTGATGGTGATAAGCGTTACGCGGGGGTACGGCGAGTGAGGTACACGTGAAAGGTTTACTTTCTTTTTTTTTTTTTAATTGATGATATCTAATTTATAAAAGAGAATATTGTCATGTTGACAAAGTAGCAGGATCCATGTTTCACTGTTTACTTTATTGTTTTTGCTTGTCCGATCTGTTACAACATAATCACACAATTAATATCACCATATTTTTATTCATGGATCTTTGCTCTTTTGTTATTGATGATGATTCCATGGCATTCTTGAACTATTTCAAGCGTCGATTTGGGACGTTTCTTACTTATATTTTATTGATTTTTGTGTTCTTGCTTAAACATAACCCTATTAAAATCTTCTTTTTTTTAAAGAGATTATCTATAAACAATACAAGACGATTTTGATGATTGAGTACTATTTTCTCCAGCGTTTCACCATTGTTTGGTTGGTTTTTTTCCCTTCTTTTTTTCATAATTTTTAATTAATAATAGTCTCATCCCAGCATACCTTTTCACATTTTTAATAAATTTTTTTACCTTCCCAATAGAAAAAAAAAATCATTTAAAACACACGCTAAAAAAACGAACCAAACATATTAAAATTCCACAATTTATATTCAATGAGAATAAATTAGAAATGAAATACAGTACATTTAGACATTTATTATTTCAACATTCCATGGTTTTACGAATATTTAAACACTAAATTAACTTGAACAATGAACATCATCATCAAGCTTTCAAAATGTACGTACAAATTCAAGAAGTTAGTACTCATACTTTTGATATGCAAACTGATAAATAGAAACTATTTTAGACATTTCTTTAATTAGGAAATCATTTTTTCATATATACTTAGAGTTAAAAGATTGCTACAGATAAAGATCTCTCACATCACTTGCTAAACTATCACGTCATATTTTGATACATGTTCATTTAAATATTACTCCCATTTTCGTAAGAAAAAAAAAACTATTTTTGAAACAGAGATAGTAGTATTTATATGTTTAACATTTAACAAATATCCTAACTCAACTTTTAGATGAACTTTTAGGGGATTAAGTATCAAAATTCTCGGTAAATGATGTAAGTAGTAGTGTAAAATTATGTGGTGTAAGAAAACTTTTATTGACGGTTGCTATAGATCAAAGTGGTTAGTGTACATTAACCCAAAAAAAGTGATTAGTGTACGAATAAGAATGCACTCATACATTAAAAAGGATTAATATTAATATAATGGATTTTGTACAGTACTTTTCTTAGACCTCGGAAAAACGAAAGTGTCCCAAATGAATTGGAATGGAGGAAAGGTTGATGAATAGATACTACTACTACTTGCCTTATCTCGTGCTGCTTTTAGTGAAAAGAGGAGCTACATTTATGACATAGTTAATGATACTTGATTATTAGTATCAGTACTTATTTTTTAAAAAGTACTTATTTTAAACCAAGTTGACTGTTAAACACAAAGTTTACTTTCGATAATTCATCCTTCCTAACATAGGGAGTTTCATAATCTATTTAATAATTGGTGTTCTAAAACTAATAAAAAAATTCGGGGTTGGGACAACTAAGTACGGTGTACTAGGGCTGCCACGTGAGCGCGGTGTGAACAAGTTTATTAATTCACAAATTGACTAGGTAATTATTAATAATTTTTTTTAAAAAAAAAAGTTCGTCCAGCCACCTTTAATAAATCATTCATAGTCATAGTCGTAAAATATGTAGAGTGAATAGATATGAAGCTTAATGTCTTTTTCCCAGTCGATTCAAAACATTAAATCTTATATATATTTTGTTTGAACTTTGAATTGCAGGTATGAAAATCTTAATAATGTCATAGTGGCACCTAAATTTCATTTGAATGAATGGATCTACACAACGTTAATAACTTAGGATACCATAAATTATTCTCATGTAAAAAAATCATCAAATATTGAAATATACTGCAAAATTTGTCCTCTCCAAAGAAGCTATCAGATCATGTGCCCCTCTATTGCTTTACCATTTGTATGTTCGACAATTTTTGAAGCTCCTCAATTGTCCTTTTATTTGAATATTGAAAATAATAAATTATAAAGCAATGTAGTTAGGTTTTTTTTTTTTTTTTTTTGTTAACAAACATACAAGGATGAGCCTCAACTCAAATCTATGTTTCTGTCCTTCTCAATATCTATTAATAAGTCTATATTATTCGGGGCAACATCAAATGAATATTTGCCCTTTCTAACCGCTAGACCCTCTTTTGCAAGGATATCAGCACAAAGGTTGTTCTCTCTAAAGATATGTGTAAACGATACATCCCAATTACTTGACAAAAGCCTGTGGATGACTCTAAGTTCTGGATCCATATTAGTTTCAATTTTAAGGCTATCTATAAGTTTCAAACCTTCGTAAAATCAGTCTTTACAATGACCTTTTTGAATCCAAATTTTTGTGCCAGTTGTAGGTCGATCCTGACTGCTGTGATCTCTGCTGTGACAACATAAAGGAGTCCCCAACTTTCCATGCTACACCTTTATGACATTCTCATCGCTATCCCGAATAATATTCCACTGCAATTTTAACGTTTCCTAAGCTGACAGTACTGTCGTAATTTAACTTAACGCATCTTGTCGGGGGTGTACTCACTCGAATCCCTCTGTTCTGTATGTAGTTAAGATTTAATTCCTATAATTGACAAAATTGGAATAGGCAAAAAGTAAGAAGCTTTTCATATGTTGATATTCTCCACATGCTAGTTACAAAAACGACCGGTTATATGATTTTGATAATATATTTATATAATAGTACAAAAATTTACTTTGTTATTATGTATGACTAAAATATACTTGTAGGCGTTCGATTTTGAAGTATGTTTTTCTACTTCACAATGCAATTATTCATTAAAAACATTATGTAAAAAAAAGAAATTGGAAAGATTGACAAAAACATTTGGGATGATAAGTTATAGGGTGGAAAGGGGAGAGTGATGTGACAGGAAGGAAAAAGCGCGTGAGAATAGTGGAAGTCAAAAAGGCACGGTCTACCTCGCTAGCACTAAGGCTAAACTATTACTAGATTGGTAAGTAATTAATACTATATAATAAAATTATTATAAGGCCGTATTGGCCGTACAGAGAGAGATAAGACGGCGGCCTTTTTATTTACTCCACTTTTTTCCTTTTTCTTTTTTTATTTCTCAACTTTTTTTATTTATTTATTATTTTTAGTTTTTCTAGATCAGGTTTTGAGTCAGTCTGATGAGATAGATAGAGGTAGCAGTAGTATCTTGTGGGCTCAACCTCTGGCTACTTTCCTACACCCCCCTACAATTTAATGCGTAATTATCAAAAAAAAAATAATATATATATATATATATTCTTTTAGCGGTGTACTTTTCCAGCCACCCAAATTAGTAATTGAAACTACCAATTTTGAAGAATTTTCCTTTTGTCCCTGCCACTCGGACCGAACCGGACAAGTCATTCGGTCCGATTCACGTGAGAACGGACAAATTATTAATTTTTATTTTAATGTTAATTTATTCGCAGTATCGTTACATGTTAAACACCTCGTACTTTAAATAGTATTAACAATATTTATACTTTAGTGCTTAAACTCTCGATTTTATATTTACTTGAAAATAAACAAGTAATTACAAATTTAAGATTATTTGTTAAGTTAATTTATTTGAATTGATATTAAAATATAAATTTTGGTTTAATCATTATTTTAAAGATAATTTTTAGTTAAAATAATAATTATACATTTATAATGAAAAATAATAATTGTACTACAAAGATTGTGACAAATATGTGCAAATAGATTAACTATTTTTTGTACTACAAAGATTGGTGATACTTAATGTAAGTCAAATAATAAATTATTAATAAATTTAATGACCTAAAAACTAGATTAACTAAATACAACAAAAAATCTAAAAATTAAAAAAATAGCAATGAATCCGATTGATATTTTTTAATTTTTAGACTTTTTTAAATAACAAATATTTTTATTTTTTAATTACAAAAAAAAAACAAAAAATTTAAAAATAAAAAAAAAGGCCTGACCGGTCCGGTTCACCATATCGGACCGAACCGGAACCGACCGAACAATGAAAACCCAGGACGGACGGACCGCCTGGTCGGTCATTTTTTTTCAATTTTTTTTTTATTTTCTCTCTAGTCAAATTATTTGATTTGAAAAAAATAATAATGATAAAATAGTCCAATTTTAAAATATGTGGTTTCAAGTAATAAAGGTGGTGGCTTTGAAATAAAACACCTTTACTAGTTTTGATTCTGATCTCATCATAGTTAGGATTACTCTCCAACCATGTTTAAGATAACTCAATAGTTATCATTTTCTCCAGCTATCTTTACAATTATCTTCTGTTGTGAATGAGAAGTGATGTAATAAAAAAAAAAGAAGAGAAAAAAAGAACGAAATAATGAGAATGATCTGTTTTTGTCTAATATAACTTGTTTTTGTATTGGTTTATTTTTATTTATTTTTTTCTATTTTTTAATGTAAAAACCTAGTGAATCAAAAACAAGATCACTGATTATAAAAAGTTTACAAACTCTAGTTGACATACCACAAAAAAATTTCATGTGGGCGTGCAGTCATTTTTCGCAAGAATAAGAGGGCTGGGTTATTTGCAGTTAACTAAAATATAAACATTTTCTTAATCTTGTTCATTAAGTCCCCTCACATGTGGATGATGATTATTAAGATGAGTATTAAACTAGTGTGGAAATAATTTTTTTTTAATTCCTTATTAAAATGACTTAAAATTGAAAAATGGAGGGATGGAAGTGTTATATGGGGGTGGATTTTCACTTGACTATTGGTCTGCCTAAATAATTCTTTTTTTTTTCTTCCTATAAGATGTAGTAAAATGAAATATTCCTAAAAGTTCATGTGAAATGAACATGGGCATGGCCAAAGATAGTTCGTTTCAATTGAATTTGTTCTTTTTTAGGTTGGGTGTGGGTGGTCCATTTGGTCATCTGTTTTTTTTTTTTTTTTGTTGTCAAAAAAGCGATAATCATTTCATAAATAAAAAAGAGGTCATATGTGACTCATCTGCTCCATGATTTTGGTAGTCCTAGTCAGGCAACACAACAACGAACAATCTAAAAATTGGCAATTATTGATTGATATGCAGAACAAAATAAACTCTCTTGTCTGGGCAACTTTTTTTTTTTTTTTTTTATAACAATTATACAGTAGTTAACACATTCAAATGTAAAAACAGTCCGATTTATGTGAATTAGATTAGTCGAGATAGTAAATTCAAATATCTTATACTATGTGATTTACCTAAAAAGAAAAGGCAAATACAAATGGGGATACTCAATCCATAAATTTGATGACACCTGAAGTTATATAATATTCTCTCCGGTCCTTATTATAAAGCATTTTGATTTTGTCTTAGATTTAATATAGGATGTCTTTTTAATTGAAATAAAAATCTTAAAAATATTCTTAACAATGAAGGGAATACAACGAATGTAAAAATATATTTTTAAGATTTTTTTTTATAATTAAAAAGATATCTTAGACGAAACCTAAGACAAAATCAAATTGCCTTGTAATAAGGAGCAGAGGGAGCATTTTGTCAAAAATGAAAAGAAAAGGAAGTTAAATTGTGTGAATATCAATTAGGTGAAACGAAAGAAAAAGAAATAAAGAGATAAGATGACAAGAAGTAATAGGACATATAATTAGTGGTCCTTCTATAAATCTTGATCCACAAATTGTACGATTTTGAAGTGTCACCATCAATCAAAATTATTTATGACTTAGGGTTCATATTTTTGTATACAAACAAACAACCTAGTCAATTCTTGGTACCGCACCTTGTCCAGTCAGATTGCCCAGATGAAATCCAATTGATCTGATTGTTGTTAATAGCAGTTTTACACTTCTAGTTTAACACCTGCCACTCATTGTTTGGGATAAATGTAATATTTGGCGCAAAAACATAAATATAATCAAATGAATTCAAAAATAAACAGCATCTCCAAAAAACAAAAAATGGATCATCAATGTTGAAAGAAAAATTTGTAAAATCTATCATAAAGGAATCCCGAAATGCCCTGTAACTATACATGTATAAATCATTCTTCTGCAGAATCTGGTATGTATTACAAGAAAGGATAACAAACAAAGGGTTCCAAACCCACCAGCTATTCAATATCAACAACCTAACATATTTTCTATGGGATGTATGGTTTTTTGTATGAAAAAATGATACTTTCTGCGAAATCATCAAGTGAAATAGCTTAGGAAACGATGTGGCATTGATTGTAACAAAATCCCGAGCAAATGGTTCTTCGAAAAATTTCGCCGGACGACTTTTCTGTGGGTATCGCTACTACTCTTTCTGTGTATGTATATATATTTATGCACATGCACACGGTTAAGGGTCTCCAAAGTGAAAGGGATGAGAAGAAACTGAAAGGAAAAAGTGGAAGAATTGATGAAATGTGAAAGCAACTAGCTAGCTACACTCACTCAAGTAATTAAGTTGCGCTATTTTTGAGTCTTTTGAGACCACTCTTGAATGGCGGATCGAAGAGCATGGTTGGGTACAAGATTGGTATGGGCAAGCTTCAGGTTCGTCATGGGCGATGTATCATGACCACTATCCAACCATCCTCGTACGGCCTCTGCTTCATATGTATAGCCATCAGCTGCAACGACTGGATCCTGCATGACTTCCTGCAAATTTGAGCATGCAACATTACCAAAGGCTTGTTAATAATGTAAAATCCTGTAGACATCAAAACTGAAGCTACAAGTGTACATCTTCCATTGCCTGAAAGGAGAGGGTCTTTAGGTTAACATGCTTCTGGATAAGATGGAATCCATTTCTTTTACTCCTGGTATGAGTAGGTTTCTAATTGTCACATGTTAAGCGTGGATGCATTTGAAAATGTGAATGTAACACTTAATAGATATTAAGCTTCTTCACCGTTAATCCAAGTACTCATGTATTCGGAAATTGATTAAAAAACGTGCTTCGAAGAAATCAGAGATCAAAAGCAACACTCACCTGAAAGATGGGACAAATGAAGTATTCTGGAGAGTGAGATTGTTCTCTGGAAATCAACCTAGAAGGTGTCCCGCAGGATGCTTTCATTGGAGCAAGCACTCTCCACACCTCTGATGAAAGTTCAGGCCGGTTCCTTCGAGTCATTTCACAACAACTCAAAGCTATGTTAACCAACTGTTGTGCTTTAACAAATGGCCAATCCCCTGCTGTGTTATCTAAGATATCTTTCAAGTTCCCATCGTTCAGAGCAGCCTGAACTTCCTTCCCTATCCCCAATGCTGGCTTTCCAGTTAATAACCTTAGCAATATAACCCCGAATGAGTAGACATCAGACTTTGGGGTAAGCTCTCCAGTTGCAACAAACTCAGGATCCATGTAAGCAAAAGTTCCTTTTGGATCAGTTTTTCGCATTACTGTAGTGTTGTTCTCTGAAAATTCATTTTCATTCAGGATGTGACAGATGCCAAAGTCACTGAGCTTGCTGATGTAATTAGCATCAAGCAAAATGTTTGATGGTTTCAGATCACCATGTACAACGCTCTTGGGCCTGCACGAATGCAAGAAAATAAGAACTGAGCAAATCTCTGAAGCAATGCGGATTCGAGTTTGCCATGTGAGTGGAGGGGTGTTGCCCTTGCAGTTAAGTCTATCTTCAAGGCTTCCATTCTGTAAATACTCATAGATGAGAGCACAAGCTTCTGGACAGGCTCCTACGAGCGTAACGAGGTTGGGATGCCTCAATTTGCTCAAAATATTTACCTAAAAAACAAAGCCAACCATGATGATATTGAAGGATAGAAATAAAAAAAGGAGGGGGAGGAGAAGCATTGGCAGTTCTCTACTTCTAAAACCAAGTGCGACATCATATCCTCTTAGTCCCCACCCCCCTTAGCAACATCCTGGCAGATTTCGTAGTTATTCTTACATTATAAGCATTTGACACAGGTCAATCCTACATAACACACAATTGATTAGATGAAGAAAAATACTGATAAAGTGTCAATTGCATTTCTCAAAGTCAAGTAGGATTTCAGGCCCCATCTTTACATTTCCCTGCCAAATTCTTTCAAGGTTTTGGGACAGAACAAAAACAAAAACTTGAAGACAGGGATGCTTGGAAATTACTTTTAGAGACCATAAGCCCATTAGTTATAGTGGGAGCAAAAGCAACACAATTTATAATTTGGCAATTCATCTGAGCGATAGAATAAGAAAAATTACTGACCTCTGCCTGAAACTCCAAAGGGCCTTGCATACTATCCTGATTTAGGATCTTTACAGCCACGTGAGTGTGACGAAGGAAGCCCTTGTAGATACTGCCGTAACCTCCTTCGCCAATCTTTAATGCTGGATCAAAATGGCAAGTTGCCTGTTCTATTTCTGAGAAAAGGTATTCGGAAAAGAAACATGACATGGATGCACTTGATTCCTTCTCAGCATATTTGTTTCTTAGCTCTTCAGCTTCCTTTAGTGCCTTGTCACGCTCTTCCTGCAATTCATCTCTTTCTTGCTTGTACTTTTTCAGTAGCTCCACAGCAGAGAACATTTTCTGTTCTAACTCGTGGACCATCTTCTCAGAAGCATCAATTTGGATCTCCAGAGAGGACTTTTGTTCCATGGAAAGTCTAAGTTTCATCTGGATCTCATCTAATTGGTAACTCATTTTCTCAACTTCTTTTTGGTGCTGGGCTAGTGCTTCCTCAACTTCCTTTCTGTGTTTAATTTCGTCTGCGCATCTTGATTCTGATGCTTTAGCCTATTTAGATAGAAGATTGATTAAGCCTCGTTAAGTCAAAAATATCATTTCAAGTTGGAACTTAGCCTTATAGATGATCAACTTCTGGAGTAGACATTCCTCTGTTTTCTTATACCAATAAAAGAACACTTTTCTCCAGGAAACCCAAAGACCACTACTACTCATCATTCCGTATTCAAGATCAAAATTGAAAAAATCCCTTCTAAAATTTGCCTCAATTTATTAGTTTTAGGAGTAAAATAAACATAAAACCAGGAAAAAATTGTTGTCTTCCTCCAAATTAAAATCACCACAGAAAATCTTCCGCCAAAGTCTTTTCAGTTCACAAAAGAAGTATCCCCAAAGAAACTAGAAACAAAAACCTCTGAAATGTCACCACTGATACATATTTCATCCCGAATGAGATCAAGTTAAAGACACTGAGAACTACAACCAATCAGGGAAACAATAAACTTAACAATAATGGAAATATTAGTCCAGGTAGGACAAAATTCCAAAAGCCACAAAGGCCATTCTGTAACTTGAAACTTCAGAACAAGAAAGTTCACATCCGGCAAAAGCTATTCTATAAGATACATGGGATTTCACTGGAACTTTGCACAAAATAGTAGATGAATAAATAGGATGCTGAAATCGGACACTGTCATGTTCTGACAAATGTAAAAGTATACCTGGAACCTAGCCTCAATAGCCTCTCTTTCAGCTTTTCTACGCTTGGTTGTTTCTTCATATGCCTCTCGTCTGGAATTTTCTGCCTCCTCAACGTACTGGTGGAGTTTATGATAAAGTTCATCATTCACAGTTCCTTCCTACAAAAGCTCGAACATTATTTACTATTCCAGATAAATGCAAAAATTAACTTACTCCCAGCAAAACAGAGGCTCAAGAAAAAACAACACCCTCTGAGGTAAAAAGGGAAGAATAATTTACCAAATCACTTATCCATTCAGGCTTCAGCACTCGCTCATAACATGAGTACCTCACAAAATAATGAATGCCTAGGGTACTCAAGAACCATAACAGGATGAAAAACCATTTGTACTTACTGTTTCTTGATGATGATAAGACGTGTTAGAATCATCTTTGTCAGGCTGATGAGGGGCATCTCCGTCTAATCCATTTTCGAGTCCCTCTGCCCCAGTCTTAGAGGCAGAAGCTGTATCATCCAGTATTTCACTTGATGATGAGGAAACAAATGAAATCAAAGATAGACTTCTCTGAGACAGGACATCACTGCTCCTGCCAACACTTGAACTACTATGCGTGGTTGTGGCTCCTGAAATGTCGGAGGGAGGAAGTCCAGGAAACTGAGTGCCAAGATTTTCAGACATTACTCTGCGATGATCAACAGTAGACTCCAATGGACTCAATTGATAATTTAGACCTTCAGTGACGGATTTTGATCTCGGGGGATATGATTTCTCAGTTTCGGAACTCGGACTAGCCTGAGGTAATGGAGTCATACCCTCTGTGTTCACTCCAATTGATGTAGCTTCCCTGTAGATGACGAATTCATTGATGGTAATCAATTCATCAGAATTCCTAAAGTCAGATTAGAACTTTCAGGAAAGAAAGTGGCCAGAAGCCCACCTAGCTAGCATAAACCTAGGTCTATCTAGGAGAAACATCAAAATAAGATGTTTAGATGAACTTAGATCTGGAAAGCTACCTTGTGTGAATCAGGTGTCCCTTGCATAAGAAACGAATTTGACAGAAAGGAGGAGCTTGTTGACGCACATAGATTGCTTTGCTAGACTTAGGCTCCATTAATTTCCTGCATCAGTAATGCGTGTTCAACACACACATACATAACATTGCTTCAAAGCAAACATAATGCTAAAAGATGTACAAATCCGACGATAACTAAATATTATTATAACCGACCGTGAAATGCCAATAGTAACCAAAAATCAGATTGTAGGTAGAAAATTAACAAATATTTCAGCTCTGAGATGATAATTAAGAGCAGAAATCACTTCCTGGTTCATATCAACAAGTAAAATACTCCAGATCTAGGATAAAGTGCAAACATCATGCTTCGTATGTTATGTAACTATGTATGTATGAAATATTTCTTGAAGATGATTTGTACAACCAACCTTCCTAACTCACCACCAAATCCAAAACAGGATAGATGGAAAAGCGAAGAAGTGAAGTTCTGGCGTTTTAATGAGTCTTCATACCACACGAAACTATTTCAAGGTATGGAATGGACAAAAAATATACATTAACATTCATGACCCAAGGAATGTTTCTCTACAAATACTTTTAAAGATGATAATGAACCTTGAGGACAAACCAGTCTTGAAACTTTTTTGGTACAAATTGGTTGACTTCAATCAAAGAAATCACCCTTGACAATTATAGAAATGCGTGAAAAGGGAAAATTTCCCAATACTCTGTTGGAAAAATTAGCGATCAAGAAAAGTTATTGAGTTCTCAACATATCAAACTGAAGAAGTTTAAGATAGTTTCAAATCTTACTTTGTATAATGTTTTTTTGCTGCACCTCCCATTACCAACTTCCTAATGTGATGCATAGATATTAGTTCCACAATGCCCTTTTCAACCGAGTCCATCTCAATGTATAATTTCTCTGCTTGCACCTACAAAGAAATGTGCCTATTAATGAGAGCCAATGAATCAAACAGTAGACACACCCAAGACAACAATATTAAAGGAGAGTTACCCCTGCTTTCTGACAAAATGACACGTATTTTTCAAGAATCTTCTGTGCATCTTGCCTCTCAGCTTCGTGATAAGCTTTAACTCGGTATTCTTCCATCCGACTGATGGGCACTTGTGCACCCACTGCAAGCCACGAATATGTTAAGCAAACGAACACAGCCACACAGAACAGCAATCAAGAACTGATCTTCGCTTCCATATAGAGAACAGTTGGAACTTTCTCAGATTAAGTCACTCAACTAGAACCTCAAAGACATCAATGCAGGGTACAAATAAACAAGCACTGCTACAATATTTGCATGCTTCTTTCACAGCTCAAGGATACACTATCAAGAAAAGTTCCAAACACCTCCGCCGGTCCCCCCTCACACATACATTCATGAATAAAAAGTTATGTAGATACTTAATAACAGATCATCTTCTCAAAATTCAGTTGAGTTGAAAGATAAAACATAAGGTAACAAAATAAAACCAAAGCTCGGTGCAGATTGCATTGACAGTGTTAAAAATGAAAAAAATAAAATAAAAAATCAAAGATAGATTTCTCCCAAACTTACATCATCAAATGTTACACAAAGTTACTAAATATTGAAAGCCTGCAAAGAGCACATTTTAATCCACTAAGGTATTTCACATAAAGGCTCCTATTCTAACCAAAGTAATAAGTTTTAGGAATCACACGCAAACATGGAGGTTATAATAATCATGAGTTGACTTCTTCAATTGTTCCTTTTAGAAATGGCCAGAAAGTCAACAATTTACTATCGTTCTTATACCACCCCTATTTAAATTTTCCATTATCCTAGTCGAAAAATGGAGAAAGGAGTTACATATTCTTCGATTTCCTATACTAAAATGACTTAAAGAACAACAAACACCATATGATCATGATGAAATCTAAGCTGACATGAAAGTCTAAACTTATATATATAACAGCCAAAATCAAAGCAATCACAGGAAAACAAAAAGCATCATAAAATTGGCACGACCAACACTTCTGTAAGATTTAAGGAAAGTATTAAAGATGATTACTCATTGAAATTGTCTGGGCTGGCTGATGAACATAAAGGATGACAATTTTTCTTCCTCCACAATTATGCAACGCCCAAGTCAGTGCATACACAGCTTCCTTCATTTCTTTCCCCACGGCAACATAAACTGTTTCATCATTCGGAGATAGAGAGTAAGAAGAAATTGACCTCGGAGTTGAAGAGGCAGAAGCCACCGGAGACCTTTCTTCAATCTCACTGCCGGAACTTAAACTCACGCTTCTCCTATCCACCTCTGGGTATCTTATTCTCTCCATTTTTCTAGGGAATTCTGGAGCTACTACTGCCATTTACCACCGACCCAATTCTCTAATCAACTGATGGGGAAGTAGTAGAAAAAAAAAAAAAATTATATGCGGAAGAAAAAATAAACAGAACCCATGATGATTTTGTGGGAAAAGAGAAAAGGGAATTGAAATGGGGGGAGAATCTGAAGCGATGAAATTGAGGAAGAGAGATTTTCTTTTTGTGAATTGTGATGATTACCGTGAAAAGAGTTTGCTTGTCCGAAGCAAATACAGTTAGAGTTGGTACTTGAATTCTCCTCTCGTTATTTATGCTAATAATCACTTGTTTTGGTCAATGGTTTTTCCATTTGCCCCAAAAACACACACACAAAAAAAAAAATTTATGTAAAAGAAATTATACCAAAATTGCGTAAATTAATTTCTGGCCGAATTATCTCTGTTTTCTGCTTTGTATAAGTCGTGCTCATGTAATTTTCTGACCTTTTTTCATAGAAGAAATAAGAATTGAATTGAAGAATGAAAGTATAATACGGATAAGTAGTATCGACAAGTTCATGATTTAATATATATAGTTATTTTATAATCAATTTTTATTCAGTAGACCATGGTGCCTATTATAATAATACGATATTAACCTTCGTTTCCTAAAATAATTATCAAAATTTTATATTTTGTTCTACATTGATATATTCTGAATGGATCATGCTTAATGTTCCATTGAGTTTATTTATAACTTTAGAAATAAATGATTTCAGCGATAAAATCACCTAATTTTATTAACTAATAAGGAGGCGGAATTTATTTGTGCATTAAATGATTAAAACGGCATAACTGTTTTTTTCCGAGCGGGGTCTAAATGGCTTTGCAAAATAAACGTTCCTTAATTCTTATGAACGAATACGAAACTTCAGAAAAATTGCACTATTTTTGGTCCCACCTTAACCCTTAGAACAAATCTATTTGCTAATTCAAGTTGATTCTATGAAGTCAAATACTTTTTAAAAACTCGCAAATTGCACAAGTTTGAAAGGCTGCTGGTTTTTTTGTCTGGCACTTTCTAATTATACATTTACAAAATTTATATCAGCAATGTGTCATTAAATAAATTGATATACACACAAAGAAAAGGCGGCACTTTGCGCTGTAGATGCATAGAACCTGAAGTTTAATTGAATTTCATAAAACCATATGCTACTATAAAAATGATTAATGGAGTCACTCCAGAAAATGAATTCATGCATGAGTCAGAAGTAGTGGCAAACCACACATACAGATAGGAATCAAATAGAATGAGTACTAGTCTATCAACACAAGTGCATGAATCAGATAGAGAGATGAGTTGAATTGAAAAAAAAAAAAAAACCTTTTGAACATAACTCTAATGGTGATTGTTACAAAGAATTTCTCGTCTTGGTTTTTTTTTTTTTTTTTAATCAGATTTCGTTTTGTATATAGTATGATTTTTCTCAGTTTGTCAAGAAAAATTTATCACAGGATCTAATAAAGACAACAAAGTCCATGTTACGACCATGACCACTTAAATTAGTTAGGACGAAAATTAATCTCAGATGTTGTTTGTAATTAAGTTCTTGTTGAAAGGCCCTCCTCTTCTCTCTCTCTCAAACCCTAAAAAAAAAAATCTCCAATTTTCCCTCATCTTTCCACCGTAAAAGGATGGGGGAAATAATTTTTCCTTTAATTTTAGCGTATTCTTGTTTCTCTTTTTGTTTTAAATAAAGGGGATTAACCCCCCAAAAGTTCCTTCAATAGATTACTCGGGTGATTTATTGAGAGGATAGAGTACTTTTGATTATAGTGTTCACCCAGTAAATTGAATTTACTGGTTGAGGGTAGGGTATGCTGTCTGCAGTATTCGTGATGTCATTGGTGATACTTGCAGGCTCGTTGTTCACTCTTCAACAAGAATCGGTTGTTATGTTCGTGATGTGTTTGATGATGTTCGTGGGCTCGTTGTTTACTCTTCAACAAGAATCGTTATGAATCTATTTATTAGATTTGTAATTTAGAGTTTTCATATGCTAATTAGTGATATATCCTTAACCGAATCTGAATCTCGGTACGTGATATGTTCGGTCTTATTTTGGATAGATCTGTGTAGGTTTATTTATGGTAAATAAAACAATATGATGATAGCAATCTATTATAAATTGTGTTTTAGACTGTTTCTTTGTATTGTCAAATGTAATTAGACGATTTTCAACGTAAGAATGAAAATTTTCTTAAAAAAAAAAGAAGAAGAAGTTAGGATTTAGCGGGATGTTTCTGTATGATTGACATTTCAAATAGATCAAACAAAAATGTTTCATCAAATTGCGACACATTTAATACAATTATATAAGTCTATGCCTAGATTATATTCTTTTCAAATTTCAAAACCTCCTAATTACACAAATAAAAACAGCAGCCTAAAGACATGATCAAAGTGGCAGAGAGTAGTAAGCTAGCTAGTCAGAAAACGAAAGGTTGTTAAAAAGTAAGTACTAAAAGTCTGAAATATCATTACTATTTAAGAATAAGCATTTCCTTTTCTGATCAAACACCGCCTAAGCAAAGCTCTTATGAATTTTGTCGATTGAAGGAAACATTCAAGATAACGTTCTTAAATGGTTTTACCAAATCTATAATGAATCAAGATTTTGAGTTCTAAAAGTTCATTAGTAAGATAATTAATTAGAAAATACTATAGTAGACGCAGTGATATTGATAATATAAATATTTGTTTTAAAGAAAAATAGAAAAAAATAAATTTTTTTGGTACAATAAGGGAGACAAGAACTTAGTTACAAGAGATCAAAATACTTATCGGATAAGAAAAACCAATCATGTCATATTTTAACTATTTCCAAAGTTCTACCGCGGATATAACAGAGGTTGGAAACCTCCCGGACTTTGAAAAGCGATTTCTACGATACAATCTGTACTAAAATTCGCTCTGTAGGAAAAAAAAAAAAAACTTTTGGAGTATGCTTTTTGAAATTCTTAACCCACATATGGATACTTTCTCCATGCTAACACAATTGTTCTGATTTATTTATATTTTTAATATACCAAAAGAAAAAACAAATCAAGAAAATAGTTATTTTGGGAGAGAAAGAGTAATCGAAAAAAACAAAAATTACATTTTACGCGCAGGCGCCAAAGTGTACGGATAGAGAATTAATGCTGAGTCTAGAATGGAATGAAGGAATATCCCTAGATCCTCAGGTTGAATAATTGACCAATATGTATTTCTATATGTATTTTTTGGTTTTTAATCTTTAAATGAACGCATAAAATCAAATGGTTGGCAGAGCTGTCATATCATAGCTTCAAGCTTGATGTAATTTTCGAAGTGTCCAAGCGAATGCCTTACAATTTCGGAGAAAGCTACGCAAATAGATTGGGGTCTAAAATAAATTCTGTTAAGAAAAAAAAATCAATTACAGGACTCGATATCCGTCACATCCCGTTGAGGTTTTATTTTATTTTATTTTATTTTTTTAATATATATATGCTGAGAAAGGAAAAATTTAATATAAAATCAACTTCAACGGGTTGAGTCGGACCAATCGACGGCCATTTTCTCAACCGTTACATCTGAGAGCATTAACAAAACATGCAAATCCATAACATATGATAAATCTAACTTCGTTAGGGAATCAACAGATTCGTTACTGTTACGTTTTATGTGTGTGATTTTTACCACCCATTGATGGTCCAAAAAATTTCTAATTCTGTACAAAATGTTACTAGGAGATGAAACTTGACAATTATCATTCATTGACATCCCGTTGAGTTTGATCAAGGTTTTGCATTTGAAAATAAATGAGGATGCTAGATGCAGGCCATCCATTTGTATGTAAGAACTACACTTGGTAATGATGGAAATTGGAAGGGAAGAATAGATTCACAATTGGTTATGTGCATCAATCAGAATACTATTATTGAAGTAAAAGTTTACAGATTTTTTAAAAGGTTAAGATCTTAGGTACAGATTAAAGTAAAATGTAGAAGTTAATGATACAAGTATGATTTGTTTGAGTAAAAACAGACTTATGAAAAACTAGAGTTCACGCGTAAATGTAAGTAGATGACACATGGAACCTTTTTGTACATATTGATTCATAATATTCTTTTTCTTATAGTATATCTATGATATATTTGAAATAATATAAGTTGTCATATAGTTATCGTCTACTCTACTCGTATTTATATAATTGTCTACTGTACCTGTATTTATATAATTGACTTTAAAATATTATGTATCGATTTCACAAATTGATGTTATGATTTTATAAGTCATTTTTGTCGATTTTAGAATAACGATAGCAAGCGGTTTATGAAATGAATAAGGAACATGAACTTTTTGAGACTAAGGAACATCAATTCATGGTGGCAATAGACCCCTTAATTGAGTAGTGAAATAAGGAAATTTTCTAAGCAAGAAGTTTTCTTTTTTTTTTTTTGGGAAAAAGTTGTAAATAAGAGTTGTACAATGAATGGAGTAGAGGTCAATTTAAAAAAAAAATTGTGTAAAAATAACAGATTATTGCTTAGTTTCAAGTATTCGGGGGGTTGTTTTCTCCATTAAGGTTGTCATTCCATGTGATCCTAAACTCAAATTACCCAACTTTGACTAGCTGAAGTTCTAATTTATAGTACTATTTTAAAAACTTTTTGATATCTTTGTGCTCTTTCAAGAAGAAGAAGAAAAAAAAAGTATAACAGTGCTATCATGCATCATGCATTAATGTTCCTTACTCAATATAAACAGTACAAGTAATTCTTTATTTCTTTTTTAATACATAGCCACTGATAGTGAGCTATTTAGAAATGGAGTACTTTTTATACTCCCACCGGTCTTTATTATAAGCATTTTAATTCCATCCTAGGTTTAACCTAAGGTGTCTTTTTAATTAGAGAAAAAACCTTAAAAATATATTTTCACATTCGTTGTATTTTCCTAATTATTATGAAATGCTTTTAAAGTTTTTATTTCAATTAAAAAGACATCTTAGGTGAAACATAGGACGAAATCAAAATGCTTTATAATAAAGACATAAGGGAGTAGTTTGAAGCCAAAAGGGAAAAAAGTACTCGTAATATATAATATATATATATTTATATTTTCTTGAAAAAATCAATTTTATTGAGAGAAAATAATGTAATATATAAAAAACGCACAACATCACTTTGTCACACCGAACTACATTAATTAAAAAATTAACTACTCCCTCCGTCCCAGAAAATATATACTCTTCGTTTTACCACCGATAATTATTATTAAAATCTGAAAACAAAATTTTATCTGCAATAACTAATGAAAATGCATTTGAAAAATGTAGTACCTAATACGTACTAGTATTTGTTTCTCTTTACTTTAATTTTTGTACTCGGAGAACAAAATTCTCTTAAACGACTTCGTTTTTTAAGTTCAAACTGCAGCAGCTAAGGACTGTCAGGCGCCCAAAACCTCCCAGTTCATATAAATACTCAGCTCTACTTCACGGAATTCGGAACCTCCCAAACGGTCGCAAGCATTTTCACATTCCTTAGTTCTTAAGGGGATCGGTCAATTCGATTTGAAATGCTAGGGTTTTAATTTATGCTCTGACAGTTTGCATCGCTTTGCGTATGATAACATTAACATAACCTGAAAATTGGAGCATCGATTCATTCCAAAATGAAGCTCAAAATTAACAAAGCCTCAGATCTCAGCTCCATCTCTGTGCTTCCTCCGCAGTCAAGGTTTGATTCCTCAATTTCGTAAAGCTTTTGGTTCCAGTTTGCACGGAAATTATGTTGTGTTTCTTCGGTGATTGAATTTTGAAGTTCTTTTGCGGTTGAATTATGTTGTATTATTCCGGGATTGAATTTTTGAAGTTGTTTTCCGTGGCGGTATTTTTTTATTTGAAGGCGACCGAACGGAGCGGAGAACTCAATTTTCGGTAAAAATCAAGCGTCGACTTCGCAGTTGCGATCACAGGCGTCGCAGCAATCGCTCTCGCAAGGAATTTCAGCTCATCAAGGACTTTTCTCGCAGTTGTCGCAGAATTCTCTCGACGATCACATCGCCAACGCACCGGTAACTCTTTCCCCACTGAACTTACGAATAAGATCTTTAGTTCTTCGATTTCTTGTCAGCTCTGAGCAAAAGACAAAAAATCTGCTAAGTTTTCAACTGTGTTTTCAGTTCGATGCATTAGAGTTTGCTTGATCTATACACTGCAATTTGAACATATTTTTTAGTGAATTTGGAAGAGATTGAAACTGGAAGCTCTTTTCTTTTGATTTTCACATTATTTGAGGATTAGTGCAGCTAATAGTTGATATTGTTTTGGTCAAATCTGTTGTCAAACAGCAAGCGATGCGTCGATTTTAAATTTTGTTGAGAATGTATGATTTCTGGTAGTAAGCATTTGGAGCACATATTACTGCTGTAGTTATGATTATTATGTTCGGGAGGGAGAGACATTGTGTACTTTCAGTTCATAAGGTACTTTGAACAGAGTACAGAACAGAAGTTGAAGAAGAAAGTAGCAAGATAAAATCTGCAATTACATTGTATCATTAGATCTTTTTGGTTTTACTACTGCTTGAATGAACTGCAATTTTTGATTTCCTTTTTCTATCTAATTCGTCAGAAGTTGAATTCTCAAGAAAGGGAGGCTTCTGTGCTGAGGAGTTCTTGCTTGGCTCCTGTTACATATCCTCGGGATGAGAGTCAAATGCAGGTGTCACGATCTTCTGCAAATTTGATGCGTAAATGGTCCACCCCTGAACATAAATGTAAGGTCAACCGTTGTCAGCTAAACTTATTTCTACTTCATTTTTTTATTGTTCATAGTTTGGGGAAGATAAAGTATATCCAATTTGACCTTTTGTTCTGATGTATGTATAGGTCTATGTAAGTCTCAGAAATCAAGCGATTGTTAAGTTTGATCGCCTGGATAAGTCTGATTTCACTTTGTGTTCTGAAACTCAAATGTGCAGGTCAGGTCAGTGAAGAACTGGAACATAGATTGGGAACAATGGAAGCTTCACTAAGCAGAATGGGGATAATCGTGGAGTCTCTTCAAAGTGATATCATTCAAGTCAACAAAGGAACAAGAGAATTGTTGCTTGAAAGTAAGTGTCCCATTTCTGTTGTCTAAAAGGTAGAAAAGAAGGCCTTATAGGCTTAGTCATGGCTGTACTGCTGTAAAAGTTCTGTATGGGATGCACTTTTCTTTTTGAAAATAGTTTGGGATGCTTTTGACATCCCTATTTGCGGTTGCTTTTTTTACATGTCCAATTAGAGATGTCATTAACCCTTTCCCTAATTAGAACATTTTAGATGCGTGGCCTATTCGTATTCACACATGCAAAGTCTATGATTACCATTGCACAAGTGAAACTTCTCTATCAACATGAACGAATCAGGTTCACCAATGAGAAAATGATGAGTCCTTTATCATATGTTTCTGAACGGGATTGAAAAGGTGGCAAGTATATGAACTTTTCGACACACTGATACGTGATGATTCTCTCTGGTGTGTTTTTGTAGTGCAAGGTGTGCGCCAGAAGATGGTAGTTCATGATGATTTTCTGCAATTAATGGTACCAAATTTCAGATCATTAAAACATCCTTAGCCTGTTCTGTTTGTTTTGGTGAATGTCCATTTTCTAATACAAGTGAAATTGGACAAGCAGAAGAAAGGACAGGAAGATATCAAATCATATTTAGACAGGAGCTTGAAAGCTTTGTCTGGAAAGATTTCAGATAAAAGTTCTTCTCAAAGCATAAGTGCAATTTCTTCAACAGTATCAGCTTTGCCACAGAAGATTGAGACTTCAGTACTGAAATTGCAAAGAGAACTTGAGAAGACTTTCAGCAAAGAAATGCAGGCATGTTGAACCTGAAATTTCTTTTCCAGTGATTTTAAAGCTTCAAGGATCAATACATAGCAATACAGCAAACAATTACTAAACGTTGAACCATTCTTCATGTTGCTTTTGATCGTTGCTTGTTTAGTAATACATCCATTTGTGCAGACATTCTGTCGGAGCTTAAAAGCTTCCAACAAAAAATGTGCAACTCCTGTTATAAATCCACCAAAGGTACTTCTATCTTTTCCTGTCATGCAAAGGATTTTGTGAGTTACCTGCCTTATATGATAGCATTTTTCAGAAGTTTGATCAGCTTTTCCTTTTCCATAGGCTACTGACCATCTTCTGACTTCAAAAGTAATGCAACCTCCGAAAAGGTACTTCTGGTTGACTTCTATATAATTTGTTCTTACCCCTCTTTGCTTTTAACACATTATGAGGTGATTGGATGAGTCTCTTCAGAAGATATTGAGACCTTTTCATCTTTTAACGAGACGAGAGAGAGAGAAGGGGGAGCATGATGACAAATCTACAACTTTCTGTTTGAAAATCATCTAGAGTCTAGAACATTTTTAATTGCTGACATAGAATTCTGTTCGTTTAAGCATATTTTTCTATCCTTTTTGAAGGTTTAGTTCTTAGGTAAGGAAATATTAATTCCTGCATGGCCACTGAACTTCTTTTGTTATTAAAGCTTCCAAGTACAATCCAAGGATCATCAAGCAACCAAGGTTCCAAGGGTCGAAACGGGAGGGTGGAAGACAGTAAAGCACGAGGAAGCTACTTTGAAAGACAAAAAGGCTATGGCTAATCCCCGCCTGAAATGCGCTTCAGAACAAAAGCCTATGACAAATCCTCACCTGGCAGGAGCTTTAAGCCAAAAACCTATTTTGAATTCCCAACTGAAAGAAGTTTCACACCAACAGGTAACTAAAGATCATCTTTCTTTACATGACATTTTCCTTTTTTTTGGAATGAAGAAGATCATAAGGGTTATAACGAATAGAGTTTTGTAGTTAAGTAATCTTGGTTTATGGCACAGGAAAAAAATTGTGAAGATTTAACTGAACCAGATGTGGATACAGATATATTCTGCTTGTTCGATGAAACAGGTAAACTATTAAGTTCTAGTCCACATAGGATGCTTTTCTGTGAATATGCACTGAAAAGTTTTCCATCATCCTCAGAGCTTAACTTATGAGGCAAGATAAAGTAGGAAAACAATCATGTTTCCTTTGTTCCAGAATATGGTGCATTAGAGTAAAATTAAAATACCAAATTACTGAAAGTTCAAACACCTCTTTTCCCAAGCTGTAGGCTTATTTGCGATTCTATGCTTTATCACCCGAAATACGTTAGCTATTTATCCTGCTCCATCCATTTCTTTACCTAATGTCTGTATCAAGCATATTCTCGTAATTGAATTTGTATAACCCTGATATTTTTCTATGTAAGTTTAACTTTGGTGCCAGAGTTCTGCAGCTTCAATACTGATCCTTGATGCAGAATCTAGTATCTATTTTCTTGATAAATTTTCTTTGATGGTTTTTTTCTTAGTCCATCAAAGGTTAGTTGCTGTTTGTGTGTTTTCTCAAATTATTCTGGAGACCAATTTTGTTATTCACAATGGGTTGGTCCTTGTTGATGTGATCTTTGCCTTTTGGAACGTATAGGGAATAGTTCAATAGAGCAAGGAACAGATGAGTTCAAGCGTACACTGAGGAGAGCAAGAAGAAAAAAGAGAAAACACTCCAGCATCATCTTAATTGATTGAAGGTGAAACTGATACTTCAACACCTTCATTTTTTATACTCATTGCGTTATACTATATCATATTAGGCATTCCCTCTTTGGAAACTAAGCAGAGTCATCCAAAGAAAGAAAAAAGGAAAAAAAAGAAACTGACTTTTGGAGTAACCATTCTTCTATATGTTTGAAATCTATTATCTCATCACATTGGCAAACTTTTTTTTTCCCCTTATAGCCGTAGAGCCCTTTCTTATGATTTTGTTAGCATTTGGTTTCTACCCCTTCCGTCCCATCATTATAGTCTTTTACTATAACGTGTGTTATTAGGGGACTCAGGGAGTTTTAATCAGCTAGTTCATACAGGTCCATTCTTTTGTCAAGTAAAAACGAAAATATCACACTTCATCTTCAGCTGCTTGATTCTGCAACAGTGACAGTGTCCCAGCATTGAGGTCAAATGAGGTAAATTGATGTAGATAGTGCATAGTGCATACAACAGCTCGTGAACTACTGAAGGAGGAAAGCCAAAGATATAGTCTGAAACTGAAAGTTCACATGAATTGCATTGTTTTATTGCTGCCTTACTATTTACTAACTTTGGTGTGAATTAGGTAAGATCGGCCTAACCAAAGTTCATCTTTGTAAATTAATTATACTGTGAGTTTCTTTCTTTTCTTTTTTGGCGAAAGCTTAAGATTATTATTAATTTTATTACATCAGTATTTATACATGTGTCGGGTCTGACTCATAAGAGGCTAAACTGTTTGCTAGTGTGTGAAAAATTGTGCACCTCATCTCTGTTTACTATTCCATCCGTTCCTCTTTAATTATCTACTTTGTTGTAATAAAGTGGACTATAAAGCTACACGAAACAATTTCAACGCATAGTCCTTTGCCTCTCATTAGACTGGCTAATTGAACACTACAATTTTTGATAGCCACAGGTAGCAACTGATTCTGCCAAGGCTGGGCATTTATATACCAGTTGTTTAACGTTACTAATTGGTATGAAAGATTAAGATATAAGTATCGGAACGTATGGCTCATAGAATTGACAAAAACAGAGCAACTAAATTTTATTTGGATCCAACTCTCTTTGTTGGATATTTCAAACTTCAAAGGCAACAACTTGAACAGAAATCTAAAGGCTACTAATCCATATCTCTTCATGTGATTAAGAAGAAACATTTAGTTTGACATTTTATAAGTTCAAAGTGGCGTTAATAAGGGCTTTAGACCCCTAATTAGATGGACAGAACATGTTTGAAATTGAGTAGAAGGTTGGCTCGAAAGAAGTATAGGAAAAAATGCAAGATGTGATCACCAGATTTTGGGCCCTCCGTTCCACTAATTTCTAGTTTTTTTCCACTCACAGGCTCACAGTCACAGCCTTCTTGTAGTATTCCCCAGTGTCCTTTCTTTTCAAGGTAAAATTGTACATCAATTTTCAAAAAAAGAGACCTTTTTTTTTAACATGCCAAATCCACTAAAGATAGCGTATCCAAATCATTCATTAGGATCAATATGATTGTTAATCATCACTTTGGTTGAATCTGATGATGTTAGATTCTTTTTTAATCAAACCAATTCCATTAGGATCGCACAACCTACCTTGTCCTATTCAGCAAACGATGGTGATAGTACGTATCAAATCCAAATTAATTTTTTAAATTTATGCTTCATAATTAAATTCGAAGGAATGCGACAGAGCGTTTCAAGAAAACAAATCAACAATGAACCCCAAATAACGACGTAGTTCCACTTCCACCACTAATATCATCACGATGCACGTTGTTACTAACTAAACGGAATTTATTGTTGTACTATGTGGGAAGAATTATGAAACCATATGGCCGCTGTGTGCCGACAATGCTACGACGTTTTTGTGCATCAGGGATTTGACTACCGTAGGACCACATGATCAAGTGTGAGAGAGAAATATGAGAGAAAGAAACAATGCATGAAAAATATGTAAAGGTTTTTAGGGGTTTGTCGGGGAGCAATGATGGTTATCAACATATTATCAGTTGATCCATCGCATTCCAATCCAAGCAAACGTGACTTCGAGTACTGATTTATTGTTCCGACATTTGCTTCCTTAATAACCGACTCATTTGTTCCACGTACTATATACACTACACATCTCTCACCCATCTCATTTCAAGGAGATTGCATCACAATCACACATCCAATCTTTTCTTCCTCGTGGAACCACCGTAGCTAATTACAGATATATGGTTCAGATATGGTCTATACTAGTGATCTTATTTATTTCGTTCTGGTCGTGCTTAGTTTCTAAACTGATATCTGTTTATTTATATGTAGTTCAACCTAAAATATACACATACTCTTCTTGTAATAGAGTTGTACTGATTTAAATACTTCTTTCATCCGATTTAACAATACGACTAATTTATTGATACAAAATCGTTCAGCAAAGTAGATTGTTTACGATAAACGGAAAGAAATAAGTATCTTATTAATCCGGTCAGATAGGATGCTTTGAGTTTGAAGACACTGTGTGTCCAAAAGTTGAAGCATCCAATGCCTTTGAAACGAATATGCAAAACCCTTATAAGTTATGAAGAAAAATTGGACCACTAATGCCCCCACAATTAAAAAGAAATCAAACGTTTGAGCTAGCTAGCACTTGTGCTTGCAATTTATACGTTACGTTCAACAATGCTTACATTTTTTTCGTACTAGCTTTTGATAGCTATAGAACTTTTGTGGTCAAGTTACCCAACCTTCTTCGCATTAGACTAAGGAATGAATGGTATGATTTTGGGACGAGTCTATTCACAAATTTTCATCTTACTGTTTTATCTGTTCTATTGTGATCATGAAAAAGAGATTATTAAATTAAGAAATACAACTACGTGATTCAATTATTAATGTAAAATACCGACAATATATTATTTTACAATTCATAACTTTTTAATTGTAATACAAGAGTCAATTTAAAAACCATTAGACTCACTATCTGCTTGTCGAAATCATTTCAGATTTCACGTAAACTATATAGACAAAAATGGGAATTATGTCCACAGAATTTTGCATATGTTTGTCCCGATCGGTTATCCAATTAATGGTTCATCTACTCGTACGTCAATTCATAATGTAGTTTTAAATTAGTTCGCATGCTTCGATTGAAAATGACCAACAAAGTTGGTCTCTCTTTTTCCTCATTAATTAAGTTTTCATGATACAAATTTCGTTCATTATTTACGCAACAAAACATATTAGTAGTAGCTAAGAGCCTAAGACATGACAATATCGATCCTTTTCTTCAAGCTTTCGAGTACTTGTTTTGTTTTTCCCTTATGAAAGAAGCCAACACAACTTCTACGTTTTAACCTCTTGGAATTAACATCCCACAATATTCAATTCAATTGGTTGATTAATTAATTGCTTTTCAATAAAGTTTAACCTAATCTCTGATGAAATCTAATCAGCATAGCTAATTGTCAGATCACACATGAAGACATTGATTGAATTAGGTACTATATATCCTCCAATTTAATCATGAAATGGTCTCTATGAGTCAAGATCCAGCAGGGTCCCCATATATGTTTTTATAGGTCCACCCTATTCTCTAGTAAAATGATTTTATTTATAAAATACAGATTACAAACTTGCTTATAGAATAATGGAATAGATATAAAATTACCTGGATCCAACTTATAAGATGGTTATTATGAGAACAATTCTTTTAAGAATGATATGAGATTCGATCTTAATACTCAAAACTGTTTTTACGAATCTTCCAACAATTTATTTTATTTAATCAGCAATATCACTCCATTGTAGTTTTGTTGCTAAATATTTTCTACGAAACCATAATTGTACAAGTTTTCATTTTAATTACTCCCTCCATCCCATAATTATTGTCTAGTTTGGATTTTCATTTCTAGTTCAAATTGTACTAGAAGTGAAATCTCAAACTGGACAATAATTTTGGGACAGCGGGAGTATAAAAAAAACTATAACTTCTTGTAACAATGTAATATCTTTGACTCTCCCTCCTTTTTACCTTTTAAAAGCTAACTCTAATATAGTATTTTAGTTTAATAAACTGAATTTTTTTTGTTTTAATAAAATGTAGTAGAGACCATATGCTTGCAAAATCTTAAAGAAGTACGACGACATTACTTAAAAATCGGTAAATTCATCTATACACTATTTCACCAGACATGATGATTGCTTCAGCGTGTCCTCCTCCTCTTAAAGTAAACGAATAAATGAATTTCTAATACTACTATATATTTATGAAACAAAAAAGAATATAAAGAAAGATAATTTAAAAATAAAAGGGAACAAATTCTTTGTCTCCCCCTTCAAATTCAACGGTACGCACTTTTGTATGGGCTATCGTTTTCTTTAGTATTGGTGTCGACAGTTGAGGACTCAATACGCTTTGATTTATTCTTTTACTTGAATGGATATATCTAATTAGTTAGTTACTGCTATATTCAATTAAATCAATTGCGTTAGTGATTTTGAATTAATAGACGATAGAAGACGATATATATATATACAACTTCATTGTGCAATTATTTATACATCATCTAGTCCGAGACTTGAGAGTGGTCCGACTATATATCATAGAATCAGTGAAAACATGCTGAATTATTTTGCATAATAATATCAACTGTCTCTTCCATTTGATAATGTCACATTTATTAATTATCATAGAATCATCGATGGTCAATTTAATAATTGTCACAATTATTAATTCCTCAAGCCACTAAACATTCACCTAAGTAACAACGGTAGAGACGGTCTATACATAGGCTCAAATTAATTCCTTCAAAATTTTTAATTTTTTTTCTTGGCCATATAAAAGTATGATTAAAAATGGATGAATCCCTTCTAACTAGCCCTTTGTTATACCTTCATCATTCTTGGCATTTGTAGAACTTGTTTATCGTTTAATCACCTATCTACATTACATTAATATAATATGAGATTTGTTCACAAGGTAAAAACAAACTACATATAACCAGAGCAAGAATTGTAAAAATAATAAAAATAATGGACAATTGACATCTCAACCAGGTATAATAAAAACAGTGGTATAAAATTCTAAGGTTATTATTATTTTTATTTTTTTCCCAAAGGCAGTTGTAATAGTGACCTGAGTGTGAGGTGAGCTGCCGACAGTATATATATAAAAAAAAAAAAAAAAGAGAGAGGCTTACGTTTTCTGAAAGAGAAAAATAAAATAAATTATTTAAATTTATGGGACAGAATACCACCAAGAATGAGATAGAATAGAACCAAACCCGATGATTAAAAAGACGAAAAAACTGCACAGAGAATGTCTCCATTTTTAATTTAGTTATTGAATAAATAATAGCTTCAAACATCCATTGATTAATCATTTTCATAAATAATATAAAGTCTATATTAAAAATAAATTCTGGTTTTCTCGTAATGATGATTTCATGTAATGAATTATAAGTACTCCCACATTTTCTTTCTCTGTTTGTCAATAAAAAAAAAAAAATTGTACTGTATTTATTTTGTAGTCTCTTCCTGTGAATTCCGTCTGACCATGGCTAGTGGTCAACGCCAACTCTCTCTATTGTATTCTTCTCAAATAAAAAACAATAATTAGTTGATCATAATCATCCAATGGAAAGAAGAATAACTTTATTAAGTGTCCGTTTAATAAAATGTTGTGATTGAAAGAAACTCCCAACTACCGATTGAATTGCTCATAGCCTTAAGATAAGAATATTTACTAGTAGTTAAATTAAAATTATATGATTAAAAAAACATGATTTTTTGGGGGTTAAAGACGTATGAAACGTCCAAGTGGTACTATGTAGTGTTTAAATTACAATTAACAGCTCTTTTAGTTAATCTTCTTAGTAATACACATAATCAAGATGCAAATATTACATTTTGCATTTTGAAAAATTCGATCAGAATTTGTCACTATGCTATTCCGGAATTAAGAAAATAGATATATGAACACACTTTTGTAAACACACATCAAAGTGATTATGAGAGGTAACATGGGTTTCTGAGAGTAAAAATATTCAAATTTGACATGATTAGCTAGGGAGAGTTAATTTAACTACGTTCAATGTGTAATGTTTTGTTTACTTTTCTTTAACAAAAAATGGCTGAAAAAAAAAAGTACTAGAAATTACACTAGAAAATTTTAGGAAAGTACCTTCCTAATATACTTTTATAATTTAATTAATCAGTTAAACCTTCCTAATCAGTCCACTGTCTAATTTACCTTTTGACTTGTACAAAGTACCTTTCTCAATCAGTCATCTTAAGTTTGTTTTACTATAATTTTGTATTTTTGCTAAACACCCCCTTGAACATTAATTCAATTGTTTGTCCTCTTTTCATCCAAAATAATTATCTTTATTGTAAACAGAAAAATCATTTTACGATAGAAATATTATTATTATTATACTCTTATTATTCAAAGGTTTCCAAAAAAAACATTTTGATTTAGAGCCAAAAAAATAAGAAAAAAATTTTTGCTCTGCTACCTGTAACACAAAAAACTAATTAATAATCTGTACAAAATATTTTGGTGTGTAAAATGCTTATGTGTTTTTACAATTTTGGGACATATAGTTTTTATTGATATCATCAATGGTTAAACTGATTTTACCTCATCTGGTAAATTAGTTATATGCGCCTTTTTAAGTTTGGCTTCCCTGTAAATGAGATTTATCAACTTCCAAATCTTACATTACGCGTAACGTTAACACAGGTTTTCACTTTTTTACCGGAATTAATATTAGTGTAATATTTGTAACTTCTTCCATCCATAATATATTTTTAAATTAAGTTTAAAAATCTTTAACAAATAAAATGAAAAAGATATTGCTCTTATCTTCTTCAACCGAAACCACCCTCCAAAAATGGCTGCACAGAAAGAAATATTACATAACTAATCCACCATTTTCCCAACCGATTTCACCAAAGTCTCTCTCTCTCTCTCTCTCTCACTCTCTTTCCCCTTTCTCTGTCATTGCGTATTCATCCGATGTCCCTTTTCACGCTTTTGTCTCACTATCTACATTATACAACTACGCACTTGTAATTAAAGAAATGAGATTATGATAAATAAAGGGATGGGATCAAATCAAAATCAAAATCCCACAAAAAAATTGAGAGAAAAAGGTGGGTATTAGATATTATTCTTATTGGTGGAGATACAAGTGTGAGGTGGTGGGAAGTACTGAATTTACAGACAATTTTTATGCTCTTTTTATATTTTCCTGATTGTATATTTTGATGAATGATATGTATATATCATCAATATCGGATGAACGTGGGAATTTTTTGTTGCAGAAAAGTGCAGGGCAACAGAGAGGGAGAGATGGGAAAAGGGGAAAAAGAAAAACAAAACCTCATCAATCAATTATGCCTTCACTTTTCTTCACAGGAAAGCCTTCATCTTTGTTCCTCCTCTCTCTTTTGGTCCCACTCTGCCAAATTCCTCACTTGTATCTGAATTGAATTTTTGATTATTATTAAAGCCTTCTCCAGTACTGCTTCTTTAACTTTCCAACCTTCGCCTTTTTTTTTCCCCCTCAGTCTTTTATGGCTGCACCCCACTCACATTTTGTCCATTTTATTATGCGGGTCGGTGTTCTTTCTCCCTCTTTTTGGTCGGTGTAGATAGAAAAAATTGCCCGAACAAGAAAAGAAGAAGAACATTTCTGGGGTTTTTTTTTTTTTTCTGGGTTTTATTCCTTGTTGCGTGTTTACGCCTCATTTCCTATCTGGGTTCATTGCCGCCTGATTTGTAAAGACGGGATTTTTTCAATTGCATTTTTTTAGGCTGTCGGTTTTGTATTTGGAATTCGCTCACGGCGGGTCAATTTTTTTGATCTTTTTGTACCTTGGGACAGCATATCATTACGTGGTTTTGTCTTCTAGCGTGGATTGTCCTGGGTGGAGATGATTTGCGGTTTGGCTATGAATTCTTAGTAATCTAATCAATTATCAATGTGTGCAATATATTGAATCCTGGGTTTTTTACAACAGCATCAGCATTTGATTCTAAGGGGTCCTTGAGGATTTCTATTCGGTTGCATTATTCCTGGCATGGTCAATCGCCAATTTGGGATCTGCTATGATGATGAAAGCTGAAATTTGGACCAGATAGTTCCAGCTTTTCTGAATGGGAATGTGTCAGATTGTGGAAGACTAATCATTGATTGTTAAGATTTGGACCACAATCCCAGTAACTGGATCAAGTCCGGTGCTCAGAAGTTGTTTTGAGGCTGGTAATCTCCTTTGAAAAGTTGGCTGGACGGAGGAATTTGTTGATACATTATCTGAAGTATTTTTAGGCTTATATGACCGATAGAGTAGTCTTCTATTTCATTGCCTTACAGAGACCATTGCAGCCCTTTTTGCTGACTATGTCTGGGTTAATTCAGTTTTGTTAGTTCGTGATTGCCTCTTATTGCAGGTAATTGTCTGAATTCCTTTAGTGTTTTTGTTCAGAGTACTATGTGCTTTTGGGTTTAAGGAGTGTATTTGTGAATTTTTGAGAAAGGTTTACTGCCCTCCTGAGTCTCCGGTGATTTCTTAGTTCTACGCTTGCACAGATATGGCTTTAGGACGGCAGTTGGCGATTTGTTTATTTCTGCTTAGTGAAAATTAGGAACTAATTTCCTGAGCTAAAAAGGAATTAACTTAGTTTTTACTTTGGGTTAAGTTTAGAATCTTTTGTGCTCTTCAGAATACCAATTTTCCTGAAAAGCAATATTGAGTTGTATCATAATCTATTATATGAGAAATGAATGAATTATTTTTGTTATTGATTAGGGATATTGAGGGAAATTTGTTACCATTTTGTCCGTATAATAATGGTCATAAATATATTGTTTTTCTTATGTTTCCGAGTTGGTCGCATTGAGAACTAAGTATAGGTCATACTCATGTTTATGTATGTTGAATGCACTTGGTAAATAAGTTCAAGTTTGGAAATTTGTGTCTCGGAATTTGTTCAGCTACTTAATCAGGCTGTTCGCGGTTGCATTTGTGGAAACAGGTTTCATGAACGCAATACTTGAATTCTAAGAGTTTCAGTAAGTCATGACAAAGAAATCACAAAGACGATCTTTGCGGCATGAAAAGGATCATCCAGGTTGCATATCGGGATTGATCCATATCTTTGATTTTCGCAATGGTCGTTCCACTAGAAAGCTGCTTCCAGATAGACGACGGGCGAATAAGCATGCTGTTGGTAAGAACTATATGTGATGTGCATATCAAGTTGCTGGGTGCAAGTTATATTGTATTGTCTTGTTAAGTTTTCTCAAAATATCTGCAGGTACTTGTTCCTCGCATACCAGACCAATGCTAACAGATTGTGATGATAGATCTCGAAATACAGAGGTAAACCAAAAAAACCCTCTTTCCTGCCAACATTTATGATGATGAATTCTGATTTAGTATGCTTTACAATATCACTGGCTGATAATGTGATTTCCTTTGAACACCAACAAAGGATGATACAGATGGTGGAATTACATCAACTGACGCCGTTACCACCAGTGTAAAGAAACTCATGGAAAATGAGATGTGCAATGACAGCAATGATCTAGAAGTTGGAACAGAGAAGGGTAGCCCTGAACATTCGCGTGGCCGTCAAGCTAAAAGAAACATCAGGGTTTCAAATAAAGCCTGCAAAAGATCTAATGAAACCATTGACCTTTGTGACCTGGAAGCTGAAAAAAATTTGGGGTCTGATAAGTCTCGCAATCAGGTTGGCAGTAAAAATGCTTCAGATAGATTTGATGTCGAAATAATAATGCATTTGCTGCATGATTATTTTGACAGACAGACAGATCAGGTAAGTGCAGTTGACAAGGGAAAGTTAAGTGCGGCCATTGAAATCTTTATTGATCAAAGTTCATCTGATAGTAAGCATTTTATAGAAGATGGGCAGATCCAGCAATCCCAAGAGTTTCAGAATGCTTTGCAGAAATTAAGTTCAAACAAGGATTTGCTTTTACAACTCTTTGAAGATCCAAAATGCCAATTGTCAAAGCAGGTCAATGATTTGGAGGGTGCCAAATTGCGGGAGAACCTGCGTTCTAATTCATTACCAAGATCTAGCTTCTCAGAAGAGAAAGCTGCTCATTCAAAAGCAGACGAACTCACCGGCCACAAACCAAGCCGAAAATTCTTTCGAAGGAGGAGCAAATCTCAGGAACATTTCCCGTCCATCGAAACTGAGAATTGTCAACGCTCTAGTAAGATTGTAATTTTGAAACCTGGACCAACTTCCTTGGTACCACAAGATAGGGAGAATGATGTGCAATCACATGCTGGAAGGAAGATCCAAGAAGAAAGAAGTCAGTTCTCTTTTGCTGAGTTCAAACGAAAGCTGAAGCATGCTATCACAAGGGAACGACAGAGCACATCTGAGGATGGAATCAACCATAAAACTCAATTGGTGCATCCAAAGCGACATGATTTGGATAAAGGTTCAGGTGGAGAAAATCTTGGATGGCGCTCACCAAACAGAAAGCACTTTTATGTTGAAAAATTTGCAAAACCTTCAATCTCTTCGAAGATAGGAGACAAGATAGCCAAGCCAAATGGTTCTGAAGATATTGGCGCAACTGACAAATCTAACCAGGCCGTGCCTGGAAATTCTAACATCTACCTTGAGGCCAAGAAACACCTTATTGAGATGCTCAACAGCAGTGACTATAACACAGAATTAAGGAGCCAGCAGTTACCGAAATCCCTAGGTAGGATCCTTTCCTATTCCGAATACCAATATTCCCCAACGTCAAACAACAGCCCTCGAAAGGTTGACGAGGAAGACGTCTCTGTAACCGTAGAAAGGTCATCGTCACCTCATGGTGGTATTGAGATTGTTAAGGAGGGTGTAGATCAATCTTCTCAGGAAAACCTCACTGATCATACAAGCTCTTTTGAGCACAGCTCAGAGATTGAGCTATGCTCTACTCATATCAGTCCCAGTGAGGAATTTGACTCTTCGGAAGCAAATAGAGGTTTGCCCTGTGAACATTTTGGCACTCAGTTTGATGAAAAATCACTTCCTTCATCAGGAAATGATACTGTATCCATAGGTACTTTGTCCATTGGATACTTTGAGATAATTTTATGCACAATTTATTCTTTGATTTTGAACTTCTGAACATCATATGTACCTGTGTGTCTTTTGCAGGAGCTGCAGGATTCACTGAAAAAACCAACAATGACCTGGATGATAATGAAATCCATCCTGGTCAATCATGTAGCTCTTACAGTAAGGAAGAAGGAGTTCAATTTGGTGATTCAGATGGTGAACTACTCGAAGATAGGGCGATACCATCTTTAGATGTGGTACTGATCTTGCTGTCTGGGTGTTTAGTTGAACCTATTCATTTTGGCACTTTATATATATGCTTTTTGTTTATAATCCTTCCTATTTACTTTTGCAGGAAACTACTGAAGATTGTCAAACCATCTCTCCACCATTATCCCCATCATCATCAAGTAGTTCAGTTGCAATCAAAGTCGAAGATTTGGGAGACACAAGTGAGAGAACAGATCGACCCAGTCCTGTATCCGTTCTTGAACCATTGTTTGTTGAGGATGATATTAGCCCTGCGAGGACTTTATCTAAACCTGGTTAGTTGGACCACTAGGATTTGTTAGAAGAAAATTTCTTTACAGTTACATATTTTACTGAAAACAAGTCTTCATTCTGGTGTTTCAGTTGCTCAAGAAATCGAACCCCGAAAAATACAATTTGAAGAGTTGAAGTCTTCTGGTGACCAAGGAATCTGTTCACAAACTTGTTTGGAGGATGAAGAATCTGCGTTTGAGTATGTTGAAGCAGTTCTGCTAGGTTCTGGATTGAACTGGGATGACTATTTGTTGAGGTGGCTTTCTTCATCTTCAATCCTTGAATCCACATTGTATGATGAAGTGGAGCTCTTTTCGAGCCGTTCTCGTGATGAGCAAAAGTTACTCTTCGATTGTATCAATGAAGTCCTTGAGGAGGTTTGTGACTACTATTTCGGGTCTTTTCCCTTATCATGGCATGCTAAGCAGAATATTCGTCCAGTCCCTATGAGAATGAACCTTATCCACGAGATTTGGGAAGGAGTCGAGTGGCACCTTTTGCAGTATCCGTCACCTCAGTCTTTGGATCAGCTTCTGAAAAAGGACATGGCGAAGTCCAGAACCTGGATGAACCTTCGATTAGACTTCCAGCACATTGGTGAAGAGGTGGAAGACATCATTGTAGATGATTTAATCGAAGACATTATATCAACTTTCATCTCAGATGCTCCGCCAACTGACCTGGCATCCTAATCTTCTCACTGAAGTTTGTGGCATTGACTAGTCACGTATAATTAGCAGTAATTAAAGGAAGCTAATCTTGAAGCCCTAGAGGAAGTGAAAGTCTTCAGCCTTAGTTTCTTCCTCTAGCTTTGACAAGTGATCAGATGGAGGCTCAGGACAGTACTTTCTTAGCAGGTAACTGGGGAGCGTTTTAAGGCTACCAACCATGTGTTACGTCAACACAACATATGGAGCTCTGCATCTCAAACATACAAAAATAAAGGATCGAAAGGGATCATTGATATTCCCTTTCAGTTCCAAGTTCAACAGACGGCGAAAGTGGTTCGCTGGATCTAATTTGATAATACAGAAGATAAAAAATCTCAGCGTAGAGTTGTAAAGATTGGTGTGCTTTTCAGGAGTGGTGTGTATCTATTAAGTTGTGTGCAAATTTCTTTTCTTTGGTGTTTCAAGTTTTCTTGTGGAGTGTTGTTGGCCCTTGAGTTTGAGGTTGTGATAACAATTACAGGGGCATAGAGAAGTAGCTAATGAACAGAAGATAGGAAACATTCATATTAGTTACAACTTACAACTTCTTTTGTACAGTTTGACAGGTTTTATCTTCTGAAGTTAGAAAGAAAAAGGTTTTGAAGGAGCAAAGAGATTCTGAACTTGAATTGCCTCATCTCTGGACGGTTAATGATCAGAACAGCTTCCATCTAATTTCTGCATTTCTTCAGATAATATGTTTTTGCTGGACATTAAGTTGAGACTGTTTTCGAATTTCCTATTTTGGACTCTGGCAAGCTGGGTAGGCCGGCCCATTAATACGACGGAACCTTTTCGAGCTATTTGAAGTGAGAAATTTGTTCGGGCCTGGGAAAAGGGTGCCTTTGTTGGATTGGATTTGGATCTGACAAACCGACCTAATCTAATAATCTATGAAAAATAATTTTATCCGGCCTGCAGGAATTGAACCTGCGACCTCGGGGATTTTATTAGTACTCGCACACATGGGTTTTTTAGTAGTAGTTCCCTTCTACACCCCGCGCTCTACCGCTGAGCTAAGGCCGGTGATTTGATTTATCCTAATCAAATAATAATTTTATAGGTTAAAAGGCTTTATACACTGCCCTTTTGCCCTCCAAATCCTATCGAATCAAAAGCTGCGACTCCTGTGTTCCAACGCCCAAGAGAAGGTCTCCATATAGAAGTAGTATAGTTTGTAACTTTGTTATCGTGTTTTCTGATTGGTGAGCAAGATTGTCTATTGCAAAAATAGACCACTTTATCATTTGTCTTAATGATTCGACTATGATGCTTTGAGATTCGTTTTGGTATTCCAATCATGATAAACATTGTCATAATTAATCTCATAATTATATCCAAGGGAGATTCATAACCAAAGAAGCCCTGGCGCATCAGCCATCATCATCTTAATTCTAATATTATTTTTTGATCCAAACAGAATTAAGATCACACACGTCTTATGAATAACCAAACAAATCATTTTATTTTGCAACTCATTTTGATGGCATTCAAAAGCATTTGAGCTCAAAATTGTTCGGCAAAGTTGTCTCCTCTGGAAGCTTCCACCTCAATCAAGGTGGTCTTGCATCCTCCAAAAGCAAATGAAGGGAGTCAATGATGTCTGTTAAAGCACTATATATATGATTCAGTTTCAGTTTATTGCAATGTGAACCATATTCAACTAAAAACGTGAAAACTTAATGAAGTACTATTATTTGATGATTCTACATTCGCTTATGCTTATCCTTTTTCTTTTTTCTCAACACTGGGAGGCAAAGCATAGAGTCAAAAAAAAAAAGAAAAGGAAAATATCAATTGATAAAAAAAATAGTTTTGGAGAGAAGGGGTAAAGTTGCATTGGTTTCTTTTGCGTGTTTCCGGCCTTTATTAACAAGAAATAATTTGATCGGAAGAAAGGCTGAAAGACGGATTGAAAATAGTTTTTATTAATAATTTGGTCTTTTGTGGGTTTCTTTTGCGCGTGCCTATGTTTTTGCCCATATGGATACCCAACAAACAAGCATTTCCGACTATGGCTAGAAAACTTATCACCTTTGGTATTTTGATTGTGAACGTAGCACAGACACCCAAATACACGCAGATGGAACAAAGAAAGTAGTTTGACGTACAAAACTTCAACAGGAGTTTTGCTATCTAAAACACTAGGAGTCCGGTTGATCAGATAAGCAGCAGTTAACACACATTTACCCAAAACTCAATATGTAGCTTAGCTTGGAAATGCAAAACACGGGCAACATTAAGAATGTGCTTATGTTTACGTTCCACGCGGCCATTCTGTTGGGGAGTACCGACAAAGAAGTCTCGTGGAAAATTCCATTTGAGCGAAAATACCCAGACAAGTACATCAACTCAGTACCATTGTCACTATGAACGGATTTAACATAAGCATCAAACTGACGCTTCATCAAAGCAAAAAAATTGTACAAAGTGGAAGAAACATCCTTTTTAGAATAGAAAGTATTTTGTAATTATTTAGTATGGAAAATATTGTACATAGAATCAGTTAGAGATCAAATCAAATCATCTCTTGTAAATATCTTGATTGTGTTTACCCCTCCATATAATGAAACTCAATACACTGTGATCTCACACATTGAAAATCATTTCACCTACTTCAATTCTTTTATGGTATAACGAGTTCTTTTGCAATCATGACCAACTCCACCGTTTCCTCCGTCCCTCGATCCTCCCCCTACTTCTACCTGCACCTCACCATCAACAACTTCGCTTTCCTCATATACAATACGCGTTAGATCATGACACAATGTATGGAGCTCTCCGTCTGAAACATAAAATGTTCCGTTTCAATTCAAGTTCATCAGACGACATATTTAGCGGGACGCTGGATGTAATTTGATTCTAATACAGAATCATAGAATCTCAGCGGTAAAGTTTGATTTGGTGAGCTTTTCAGGAGTGTCCTCCTTATCTTTTACGACAGGGGAGGTTTGCCTTGGTTGGATTGGATTGGGATTGGACGGAACCGACCTAACCCAAAAAATCAGGGAAAAAATCTAAATAATCAGGGATTGAAAAAAATTAAAACATCCGGCCTGCAGGAATTGAACCTGCGACCTCGAGGATTTGAATCGCATATAGGGTTTTTTAAGGTGGTGCCCAAACCACACCCCGCGCTCTTCCACTGAGCTAAGGCCGGTTCTTTGATTTACCTTCATCGTATAATTACTTTATATTGTAAGAGGCTTTACGTACCGCCATTCAATTTGATTACAACAACAACTGCCCCTGGGTTTCCCCTGGAGAACTTTTAGGGGTTGTTGATATACCCTCAAAAGACGGGAAGAAATTGTTGCTAGAGTTGTTTGATCTTGGGATTTTTCAGCTGCCAATCCACCGGCCGCTCCCATATGTTAAGTCAAAATCAAAACCTGGCGGTGAACATGGACGAATCCTTTCAAAGTGGTGGTGGATTGTTTCCTGTTTTTACAAATACCAGAGCCTCGGCTAAAGGCAGCACATGGGTTAATTACTCCACAACATCAACCAAACTACTCTCAAACTTCACCATCTTTTCAGCATATCTAAAGAGATGCTAATGTTTGAAACCATTGTCCAAACCAGAGTCCTCTGTTTTCTTTTGTTTATGTTGTGTGATATTTTCAGTTGGCAAAAATGCTCCAACAAACTTGAAACGGAAGCTGCTTTATTTGGAGCCCACTGATTGAGCGCTCTAGCGCCGAAGATGACCGGGGCTAAGCAATCTGCCGAAGCTGTGGGATGTAAAAATACATCGGTAAGTGAGCGTTACGCCTTAAAGAGAAGCCTCTGTGCGAGGTGGACGAAGCGGAAGCAAAAATGTCGACGGCAACCCGCTTGGTCCCACTTATGGGGACTCTCTTGAAGGAGAGGGGTGCCTTCGGGAACGCGGACACAGGTGGTGCATGGCTGTCGTCAGCTCGTGCCGTAAGGTGTTGGGTTAAGTCCCGCAACGAAAAAAGGGAGATCAACACTCGAATTTTTATGATTTGGGGGATGTGGATTATGCTCCATTTCCCTGTTGGACAAATATACCGATTGTATCCTATTTATTTCTATTTATATATTGTAATGTTTGATTGATGACAGGTCTATACTACCGAGATTGGAGATGAAAACAGTGGGTAAGACAGTGAGACCTGTCCATGCGGACATTAGTCCATTTGGAGTTTTGGTCGGAAAATATGCATATTGGGAGGCTATGGAGTAAGACACAAATGAGCTCATTGTCCGTCCTCAGGGCCGACGCTGGAATACATCAGTTCATAAACATGAGTTCGAATTCGACTGTAATTGTAACGCGGGCACTTAATAAATCTGGTTTTTAAGAATATAGCATTACCTCGATCTTCAAGTGAAGGAGTGTTGATAGTTGAGCAGCTAACCCCATTGGTGAAGAGGTTACTATGTTCTTTATCCAGACACAGGAAGGGGTTAAACTTGTGTTATTATTCTTGTTTGCTTTTAAGATTTTTATTGGTTGCACAACTCACCATAAGCAATTAATGGGAGCTCTTTTTCAGTCCTGAAAATCTACTGAGAATATCAGGTGAGGAAAGTGTGCAACTATTTGCAAACTCCTTTGTCGATTCTAAGGGGAAAAGACAGAGTAGTAGTACATCTGCATTCTAATCTGCATGGTTATTACATCATAATTGAACTACTCCACTAATAGAAACCAATCAAGGATTTAACTTTCGAACAAATCTTCGCATCACCGTATTGCTGATGGGATCAGCTTGTAAGACACAGATTGACAAAACAGAAATCAAAGCTCCTCTGCTTTTAGGGTGGTGCATTTTGTTTACGAATGAACCACATATGGTAGAGGAGATACATTGATCTGAATTTTATGATTCATGCTGTAGGTTTAGCAGGATACATTGGATTTGTATTACTGTCATTTTTGCTCTTCTCAAATTGCATAACGTTGTTTTGGTGGTGTCGTAATTTAATTCTCTTGATTCCATCAGTAGATTATAATATGCATAAGTGAAGAGTTCTTATAGTTGCACTGAAGTTGTACAATCCCTCTACAACTATTTCTTGGTAAATTGCATTTGTACAAGTTTCTTTGGTCGACTTTGCCATCGATTTAGAAAGTCGACTATCAAGTTGATGTTATTGACAAACGTTTGCAGCCACATGGTTGCAAAAGTAAAAAATGGAGGGGAAAAAAAAAACAACAGAGATTTTTCTTTAGTCAGATGATCGCCTAGTTTATTTTGGGACAAGACCGCAACCATGTTAGTTCTTCAGCATAGAGATAGTTGCTGAAAGATTTTAACGTTTTCATTTACATCAGTTAACAAACAACATGACTATGTTGGGACATAAAGTATGATTATTTTTTCCCGCAATCACAATCCAAATCAGTGATTAATTTCCTTGGAGTATCTTTTTTAACCTTCTAAGTCAAGTTTTGTTTTTCTGGTTCAATATAATGCGCAAAGTCCTGAAAGAAACACACAGAAAAGCACGATGTAAAAAACTAAAAAAAGTCCTGCTTCAAAAACACAGTGTAAACAAATTAAAATAAAAATGGACAAATTTAAATTTTTCAGAATATTTATGGGCAGGAATATATCTCACGGATTTTCGAAATCCGAGTTATAATTAAAATTAAACATTCGAATTTCGGAAATCCGAATCTATATTTAATAATAAAATAATAATTAAATAATTTTGTTAAATAATAGTTTTTAAAAAATCTTACATGAACAGTGCCGTTCGGATTTGCGTAATCCGAGTCCCATTAAAAAATAATAAATTGATGCGCGAAATATTTGAACTCAAATAAGGAGGAGTCCAGGACCTGGACTCCTTAAATAAACAGTAGTACTCGGATTTTTGAAATCCGAGTTCTTAAAAAGAAAAAAAATAAAATAAAATCAAGGCGCGAAATTTTTGAAATCAAAGAACTGGAATACCATAATCCGGTTACATGTATTAGTGTTATGTACTATTTGTACGTATTAGTATTATGTAGTACATTAATATTATTACTCATTATACATTATTGGTACTATTGTTATTTATTACTGTTAAATCTGTTAGCCATTATATATTATCATTAATTCAGTATAATGTATCTGTACTAGTGTAATGTACTATTTGTACGTACTAGTATTATGAAGTACATTAATATTAATACCCATTATACATTATTGGTACTATTGTTATTTATATTGTTCAATCTGTTAGTCATTATATATTATCACAAAAATAGTATAATTTATCTGTACTAGTGTTATGTACTATTTGTACGTACTAGTATTATGTAGTACATTAATACTAATACCCATTATACATTATTGGTACTAGTGTTACTTATTACTGTTAAATCTATTAGTTATTAGATATTGTCATAAATTCAGTATAATTCATCTGTATTAGTGTTATGTACTATTTGTACGTACTAGTATTATGTAGTACATTAATACTATTACCCATTATACATTACTGGTACTAGTGTTACTTATTACTGTTACATCTATTAGTTATTAGATATTATCATTAATTTAGTATAATTTATCTGTATTAGTATTATGTACTATTTGTACGTACTAGTATTATGTAATACATTAATACTATTATCCATTATTGGTACTAGTGTTACTTATTATTGTTAAATCTATTAGTTATTAGATATTATCATAAATTCAGTATAATTCATTTGTATTAGTGTTATGTACTATTTGTACGTACTAGTATTATGTAGTACATTAATACTAATACTCATGATACATTAGTAGTATTACTGTTATTTATTATTGTTAAATCTGTTAGTTATTAAATATTATCATTAATTCAGTATAATCTATCTGTACTACTGTTATGTACCTTTTAAGCAAATAATCGCATTTTCAGAATCTGAGTCAAGCAAAAATTATATTTTCAAAATAAGGCCATAGGATTTAGGGTTTAACTTCGAATTTCCCAAATCCAAGTGTTACTTATACTCGGATTACCAAACTCCGAGTGTAACCTATATACGGATTACCAAAATCCGGTGCAACATATAATCGGATTACCAAAATCTGAGTGTAACATATACTCAGATTTAGGGTTTAGGGTTTAGGTTCGGATTTCTAGAATCCGAGTTTATCAGGAAAACATGGAAGATTCGGATTTCGGAAATCCGATTCGTGTCCAAAAAATTACCAACACTTGTACAAAAAATTTTTTCTCAAAAATTAATATTTTAATCATAAAGTCGGATTTCAGAAATTCGAATTCTGATTAATTATGCCAGATTAAAAATTTACTTAGTTTTAGTTTTAATTCAAATAAATTCGGATTTTCGAAATCCGTTTTCTATTGAATTCGGATTACCGAAATCCAAATTTATCCCGGATTCAAATTTTAGAAATTCGGAGGATATAGGTTTGTCCACACAAATTTCAAAATAATTAATTTGGTCTATTTTTTTTGAGAAAATATTTTAGGTAAAAAACTCTCCACATGACAGATGGAGAAGCACTTAAAAAGCGTCTACCGGTGACGTTTTAGTCATTTTCAAGACAATGATCCTCTCATTTAAAAGCACTCAGAAAAAATAATAAAATTGCGCTATATATTCCTTGTTCTATTTACAAAGAGTTCAATTTTAAACTTAACTTAGTGTTATAAAAAGGGCAGAAGATCATACTATCAGTTAGGAGAATGCAATGAATTAAATTAATCACACAAATTGAATTTTCAAAATCCTTTCCGTGATCTGGTGTGACTGAACTTTCAAAGTTATTAATAGATGCAAGGAAATCGTCAAATTTCCGTTGGCTAACCAATGAAGAAACAATAAAGTGATGATAAATACACTTCAAAAAACAATAATAACCGAAAGTGTAGATAATAAAATAAAATTTGGCCCTCTAACGAATCAAAAAAAAAAAAAAAGGACCTACAGATACTGTATTATCTTTTTAATATTAATTTCGATTTTTTCTTTTCTGAATTGGAGGACAGCCTTTTTTTTTATTTTTTTTTTCCCGAATAATACATTTTCAAATCTCTGGGGGCTAATTCGTAATCCCATTTTTCCACCTGACCCCTTCTTCCCACGAACCAACTTCATTTGGTCGTCAACTTAGCTGCTCATATACGCCGGTGGTAGAATTTGGGGGTTTAGGCCTTAGGGTTTTCACGAATTGATGGCTTCGAGTTCAGACGCCGAAGAAGCCAGCGGAGAGCATCTTCATCTTCCATCGCCGTCCGCTGCGGAGGCTCTCTTCAACCGCGACATTCTTCCGGAGGTACCGTTCTACTCATTTGCAAAGATTATTTTACCACTCCTTATCAATTGCAAAATCGGTACTGTTCTGAGACGATGAGTGAATCACTTAGTAGTAATCGTTTGCTTTCACCGTGTATTTAAAGACTTACTCAACATTTACGCCTTATCTAGTGTTATCAAAATTTTACACTATGTTTGCATAGTAGTTGAGGCTCTCAGTTGTGAGGAACAGAAATGTTCATAATTCGTTTTTTCGGAAATTCATGTATCCATGTACAAATGTGATTGACAACTACTTTTGGACGTCCCTTTTGGGGGAAGATTCTTTTTTGATAGGAAATTCATGTATGTACAACTGTGATTGACAACTATGTTTGGAAGTCCCTTTTGGGGGAAGAATTTTATATATATATATATATATATAGGAAAAAGATTTAGTTGCAGATAGGTACTGTGCTAGTACTAACTACTAAAGAAGGAAACTTAATTAATGAGGTTGAGTCATGCAAATTTGACTCTTACCTCTTTTCTCATTGTTAGGAATATTTCACCTCTGTTCTCTAATCTGTAGTTAATGGGTTGTTTCTCTTGAAAAAGGAAATAACCTTGACACTCCTATCCAAATTCTAATGGCAGGTTCTCCTACGGCTGGACGTGAAAACTGTGTGCAAGTGTCAATCCGTTTGCAAGTCCTGGAAGGATGCCATCGCCAACCCTTCTTTTGTCAACATGCACCGCGATCGATCCAGCCAGAGGGAATCCCTCCTCTTGACGGAGCTTGACCAATTTTATTTTACCTTCTCAAGAGTTGACTATAAGGAGTTGAATCTGGATGGAGCTGAAGTAGAATTGAAGCATGTCTCCAGTATTTCTGTTGAAGGCATTGCTATTGGGTATCTTGGCTACCATGCTTATGCTGGTGATCTAGTGTGTCTTGTAAGTGAACCTGAGGTGTTCCATTTGTGCAACCCCCAGACAGGTCAGTCTCGTGCCCTGTATGAGCCATTTGAGTCGTATCTCCACTGTGAAGGAAACTTGAATATAGGATTTGTATTTGGATATATGAGTCCTAGAAGTGAGTATGTAGTGGTGACTATCAGTAGGTTTTGGAGTGATAGTGACACTGACGATGACGATGATGATCGTGTTGCTTCATTGTGGGCTAGCAAATTTTGCTTTACCCATGATAGTATCAACTCAGCATGCTGGAAAGAGATTGAGGAGAACTGTCCTTGTGCAGTTGAACAGTTTGGGGTTGTGGTTGGTAATTCTTCGTATTGGGTGGCTGCTGAGAAGGATGTATACTCTGTTACCCCTATTGTTACTCTGGATCTTGTGGAGGACAAATTTCAGCTCATTGCTGGCCCCCAAGGCTGGAATCCAAAATTGTTGCCTGGTTTGATTGGTCTGAAAGAAAAGCTGTACGTGATTGACAATGACGCTTCGAATTCTGGTGTATTAGTAATTTGGGGGCTGAACAAATCCAATGAACCATATTGGGTGAAAGATTATGAAGTCAAACTGGATTTCCCGGCTGCGACTTTACCTAGGACTTCAAGTAAAGGAGTGTTGATAGTTGAACTCATCCATATGGTCAGAAAGTATTATATTCTTGATCCAGAGACGGGAAGTGTTAGACTTGTGTTTCATGAGGAATTCCCTTTTCGTTCCAGTTTGGGTTTCTATTGGAGGAGTTTCTTTCCTTTGGGGAAGACCACATCTTCCGTTGGTTTGGATGAGCAAGAACACGATTCAGATCAAGATGATTAATCGTACTGCACCAAAACAGAGTTCAGTGCTTTTATCCATTTTTCATGTGATGGTGTTAATGTGAGATTTATTAGTAGCCTGTCTAATCTCGGGATACTATAGATATAACTTTTTGCGTAATTTATGCATAACGTGTTCGATATTCAGGAGAAATTTCAGCTAATGTAAAACTTCTCAAACAGACCCTTTGCCTTGGGTTAGGAATTATGTTCTACCAGCATTTGTTAAAGGTATAAATGTCTCATGGATTATGTCATTATTCTTTTTTGCTTTTAAGATTTTTACAGGTTGCACAACTCATCATCAGCAAGAATTCTTTTGGTTCTGAAGATCTACTGAGAATATGTGGTGTGTAAACTATATGAAATGTTTGCAATTTCCTTTTTAGATTGGTGAGATGATCATCATTGTTCGTTTGTTAATAGTGCAACAAGAGATGAATTTAAGGAAATCAATCTCTGGATGGAAAGGAGGATGGAATGAGTCTCTTTATTTTGCCTTTATGAGTTTTGACGACATAACTGCATATGGAAACTTGTGGTTCCGATCTAAAAGTGTATTGAATGTAAGCCTGACCAGTTCCGCTTGTGAAACCCCTAACATCAAATCTCCCCTGTAAGTTGGGTTGCGCCGTTGAATATAGGATTCGCGTTTACCTTGTAAGCATGAGCACGCAGCGGTGATTATTCCTGATTAAGAACAATGATGGTGGTGTTAGAATATCGCTACGAGCTTGCAAATTCTGCTACCATGACTCTGATAGTATTGACTCTGCATTTTTCGATGCGCATTATCCATTCAAAAGTTGAGGATTTTGGTTTCTGAACTAAATTTTCTGGTGGAAGAGCTGAAATGTGGATGCTACAGCTACACCACACATGAACGTAATTAATGGCATCACTCAAATTAGCTACTATAACTTGTAACTGAGATGATGATCATAAGTGTCTAATCTCCTTTGACATAGATATTATTATATAGTCTCATGGATTATATCATTAAATTGTCTGTCTTCTTTTTCTTTTGTTGAGATTTTGACTGGTTGCACAACTTTTTGATCGATCACCAGATTAAGAAAATTCTTCTGTTGGAAAAATATAAATAATCCTTGGTGACGATTTGTTTTGGTCCCCAATAATTTCTTATTTTCTTCTTCTGCTCCCATCCACACCCAAAAAAAAAAAAAAAAGAACCCAAAAAAAAAAACAAGGTGATCAGGAAATTCTCTTTATGAGGAGGATAACCAGAATCAAATTTTAAATACTAATCCAAAATTCATAATTAATTTTTTTAAAAAAAAACTCCTATAAAAACAATTCACGTTGTAATTTGTAAAATAATTAAATACGGTATAATTTATAAATTTGATGTAAGAGGAAATACAATTTTTCGTTCAAAAAATCTTAGAATGATCGAATTTCAATTTTAAATATTTAACCCCTCCAAAAATCACTCCCACGACAGTATATCATCATCTCAAACTTTCTGTTATCCCCCTTTAAAAGAGAAAATAAAAATGCTACCTTAAGTATATATACCCTCATTTGTGGAGTTATTATTTTCACACAAAAACCGAAAAGGGTTGCGGTTATAAAGACCATATACGATACGGTTAGATGTAGGCTTGTTCATTGGGTCGGGTTGTACCCGAGCCGACCGACCCGAATTTGTTTTATTGTGTTCGGTTGAATGAAATTCGGTTGTTTTGATTATAATTTGATTAAATCGAAATGAGCCAAATATTGTAAGGACACCCGAATGAATACTCCTTAGGTTTCAAGGATGCCCGTTTCCACTAATCTTTTTGTGAATTCGGTACTTGAATCTTGTCCAATATTGATTTTGTACTATTGAATTGATTTGGGAAAAGATTAAAGGCATATGGCCGAAAGGTTTTGATAATGTAAAAGAAATAGGGCGTATTCGGGTTAGGAAATTGTTGTTTCGCCAAACTGAGGACCAGTTGTCTTTTTCGCCGCCGGCGATTAACCGTACTTCCTTCTGATTTTGGTTGTTAATGTTGGTTGTTCCACTCAAATCTGCAGTCCCCTTTGTTATTGCCAAGAGAATAAGGAAAAAAAACAGACCGAGAACAATTTTGTTCTATGATTTGCCTTTGTGAAAACTAAAAGTGCTACAAACATCAATTTCACCTTTCTTAATTCTGATGATGCGTGTTTGAATTTACAGTTGGTAGCTAAATTAATTAGTTCAAATCTTTGTTATTAGATTATTAAAACTAGATGGAATGATTTTAGGCTAAAATTATTCTACTGCTCGCTGTCATCTGGAAAACCAGTTTCTGGCTAACAGTAGGGCTAAATCGTTTTGTAATTTTTCAATATTAATGCACTTACTATAATGTAACATAACAAGTGGTGGAAAACTTTTTTATCTGTACAAAGCTACTTAGTTGGAACTTGGAAGGGGGGTGAATGTGAAGCATAAAATTAAATTTATGAGCTTTGGAGTTTGGAAGGAGTTTTGATTTTAATTTAATTTTTTTTTTTCCTTTCATTTTGTTCCTTGAATTATGTCAATTGGTTCAACTTTCACTCTCACTTATGTAGTCATGTTCGTAGCTGATATGTATATCTTCCCATTTTTTATTTTTATTTTTTTTTGCAATTTAGGGATTGCCATCCTATCCAAATGCTTTGGTTACCAGGTTCTAGTAAGACTGGAAGCGAATGTTGTGGCCAAGTGTCGTTGCGTTAGCAAGGCCTGGAAGGATGCCATCGCTGACCCTTCTTTTGTGAAAATGCACCGTGATCGATCTAGCAAGAGGGAGTGCCTCCTCATTGCGAAATATGACCAGTTTTGTGGTAGGTTCACAAGAGTTGACTATAAGGAGTTGAATTTGGGATATTGGTTGCTAATTCTGCATATTGGGTGGCTTCCAAGATGGATATATTCAATGTTACTCCGGTTGTTAGTTTGGATCTTGAGGGGGACAAATTTGAGGTCATCGCTGCCCCTCCATGTTGGGAACCGGAATCAATGCCTTGTTTAATTGGTCTGAAAGGAAAGTTGTACTTGGTTGACATAGACACGAGTTTATATTCCGGCGTAATTGTAATGTGGGCACTGATAAAATCTGGTGAATCCTATTGGATGAAGGATTATGAAAACAGTGTGGATTTCCCAGTTTCTGTAATTCCTAGGACTTCAAGCGAAGGAGTGTAGGTAGTTGAGGAAAGCGATAGTACCAGGACGTATTATATTCTTAGCCCAGACACAGGAACTGTTAGATTTGTATTTCAGGATACATATCCTTTCCGAGCCAATTTGGAATTTTACTGGAGGAGTTTCTTACCATTGATAACACCAAATCTTTGGGTGGAGTACCTGATTGTACCACCCAAGTACTCATTGCAATGCCTCTTTCCATTTTCCAGGTGAAGCTCTAATTGTGGAAAGTATTTGCTTGTTATACTCTTCAGACACTATGAATATGACTTTTGAGTAATTATGTGTAACCTATTCAGTAGAAACAGCAACTAATGTTATTTAGTACTACTAGTTTCTGAATCTTCTCCGACAGAGAGAGATCATTCTGGCCTTATATGGCTAAAAACTGTCTCTCATTTTACCACCATACTCACTCTCCGTCATACTTTAAACTGCTCGGTTGCATTTCTGTAATCAATAGTTGATTTTCATAGGTAGATTAGCAATGCACATGTCACTTTTAGTTGTTGCATACCACCAGGAACAGATCTCCATAACCACAAAGGTAAGTCACGAGTCAGAACTGAACTTCACAGATGAAATCCAGCCATCAAGGGAGCACATTGATAAAATTAGTTACATTAGAATATACACAAATTTAGAGAGATGTTGAGGATTGTTGCATATTCCTTAGGTACTATGTTGTGATCTGACAAGATCTTTCATCCCTGGGAGTGTTGAGTGTAGCAAAGAAGGGATTGCTAGTGCACCCCTGTCCGCTGTCTACATCCATGATTTATGGAAATCGTTACCGTCTGAGGAGTTTGTCACGCCCAAACGTCTTTTCTGATGACCAGCTCAGGGGATACTTTCAATTAATTTCGCTTCGTCTTTCCAGAAGGCATGATGGATTAGTTCGTGCTTCCACGTTTTGGTTTCAGAAGCAGCCTACAGCCTCCAATTGTGCATACCGACGCTATTGTCATACACAAACACGTTAACCTAACCCAATAACAAAGTTTCTGAATAAAGAGGCTAAAAGGGTAAGTGTTCGACTCGTGTTCCATGCAAGTTCCAATTCATACCAAAAGTGGATATTTACTGGAGGAGTTTCTATCCATTAGGATTACCGAGTCCTCGTCGTATAGCACAAGGACGTACTTTATGGTTCCGTCAATGAGATTAATTGTCTAGAGTTTCATATTATCTTCCAGAGAGACCCTTAGGGCCTTTATCTCTGGATTATGTCTCTTGTTACTAGCCTTTGTTACAGTTATTAATGTTTCGGCATATCACACATGGGTTACTGAAGAGACTAGTGTGTATGCATTAGGTCAAAAGGAAACCATATATTACTGAATAGACAACTGCAAAAGATTGCCACAACCACGCGAACACGAATGAAAGTAACAACCCTTACAGACATGGCAAAGCAACTTGGATTGTTCATCTTTGCTGATGTGAATATTGTGTTTCAAGGTTAAAAAAGGCTGATGTCTTTTGGATGGGGGTACTTCTTTTTGTAAAGGGATGGAAGTACTTTGTACCTTCAAATGAAAAGAAACTATCCTGCACCAGTAGCCACATTTTTCCATATCGATTAGGTGACTCTAGATTCTTCTCTAGATTTCAACAAGATGCCCCCAACTTAACTTTTACATCACAAACTATGCACATAATTTACAGGATTATTTCGCATCGAGTTCAATGTCGAGAAAAAATTTGCCGGCACTACCCTAATTGAAAGCATGAAAACCTTACTCCAGACATTTGGAATCAATCTCCATGCTGCGGCACCTTCATTGCTGATAGGCTCAAGGCACCTCAATACCGAGTCATCATAAAGTTTCATAAATCATTTCCTGTAATGTTAAGCATCGTCAATCACTATTGCTTCTTGTGCAGATGTTCATAAATCCCAAACAAAAAGATGGAAAACAGATGTTCATAAACCTGATCACATATGGGGCAGGTGTTACTTCTTTCCATCCATTCAAGTATGCAAGAGAGATGAAAATGATGATTACATTTTGTCACAATTCTTGGATTCTCTGCATCATAATCTGCCACACAAGTTCAACCATTGGCTGTAAGCAACACGTTGGGGGAACACCATGAAATTAACTAACACCTAAGAATTAGTAAATTTCTTCCATGAGCCTATTAAACTAAAATGTGCACCTTCAAGGCATGTTGGACAAATATCTGCTTCTTCATCGGCCTTCAAAGGGTTTATCTGACGGTCCGATTTCAGAAGCTCAGAGTCGATCTTTTTGGCAGAAGCAAGAAGGAACCCACTATCAGCTTTGAAGTGAGATTCTTTCAAAGCCATAGATTCGTTCCCTGGTTCTCCTGCAGTATCGGCAGCGGCCGTTGGTGGATGCCCCAAAACCACATCAAAGGGAATGGGAGTCGGAGGTGATCGGAAAGTATCTGGTATTGATGTATCGAGATTCAAATCTACCAGAAAACCGGCAGTTAATGCAGTTGCAGCACTATCATTAGAAGTCAAGGACTCATGTTCCTCAGAGACAGATGGGCACTGCATAAGAAAGGTGAAAACTTTACCACTATTTCAATACGTAAAACAGTCTGCTATTACATTCCTTCACAAAAGGCAACACAGCTAAATATTGCAAACACCAATGTCCAACATTTAGTGAAAGGCAACTAAGAAAGAGCCAAGGTGGTACAGCAGGAACCCTTCGAAAGAGCACCACGATCCATTCCAGAAAACCAGAAAGTGTATATACAGCAATGATCGTTAAGATGGTCGAAAAGTTTCAAATACCTTTACATGTTTACCCACTTCTTTTCCTACGAATTTCCCTCACACTTCGAGTATAATTCATACTTTTTGAGAACCAGGAGACATGTCCAGTCAACTAAAACAAGGATGGAACACACAGGCCTTACAGCAGTGGTTCTCTCAAATAAGCATGAAAGTTTTAAACAAATGAGACAAACAGAGCAAATAGTCAATCAGAATCTCATTGTTAATCAGAAGATTGGGGCATCTCAAAAGGTAAGAGGGAGCTAATAAGCTACCTTATCAGCTATAAATAAAAGTTATTACTTACATAGTAATATACAGGGGTTCCATGAAACTGAGGTTTGCGTGAAGAACAACAGCATCCGCCCATTTTGTTCTTATTTTTTGATACAAATGGGTAGATGAGACATGTATTCAGCTGTCCATATTTATTAGGAAATTAACTGCCACAAGAATCAAAATGATACAACATTAATCCCAAGAACAACGCTGGGAAAAAACATAAGCTTATGAAATAAAGTTGCAGAAAGGAAACATGGATAGCAACCATAAATGAAATGGAAAATTCCATTGCAAGCACCTTGGCATTCTATTATTAATAACTCGATAGAGATTATTTTCTCTTTACTCAGACACTCCACCCTTGATCTTGGGGTTAAAATTAAAATCTCCATCAAATAAGGCCATATCAAACAGAGTTAACATGTATGAAAGGGTAGCGGAAGCCTTTAAGCAAAAAGGAACATTCTAATGCAGATGTCTCAAGTCTGATTATGTACTTTCAGTGTTTCATGGCCATAAATCATAATTGATGCAGAAACCATTGATGGACCAAAGAGAATCGATGATTAAAGAAAATATTCTATCAATGAGGGTCATAAGATTCATTTCCATGGAAACATAGCATACCCTTCTAGAAATACCAGTAAGAGAAAACTCACGTTATCTATGACAAATTGAACTAGCAGAAGCTACATAAATTCACAAAAAAATAAAAATAAATAAATAAATAAAAATGCATTCCATTACATGGTCAATTGAACTAAAAGTATAGAACTGGGAGTGATTTTCTGACAACCGAAATGAGCCATCTTTATTTCTGGCCTTCCTGGCCTTCAGAATATCCCAAACTATGACACAACTACTAGTTTTACTGTCTGCCTTAACTAATCTTTCTCATAGCTGATTAAATAACAGTTACAAATTCACCTGGATAAAGTTTACATCTTTCAACCCCCTTTCTCCCGATCACCTTCCCCAAGAAAGAGTATAAACTTAAAATTGAGGTGCACATTTTATGAGCAACCTAAAACTAATTTAAGCCCTTTAAAGAATCATGTGGGGAAACAAAAGAAAAAGAAACCTTCTTTCTTAACCAGAAAAAGAAGAAAAGAAAAAGTCAACAAAACAAATGAAGAAAATTTGCCATAACCTCTTCTCTCCATTCCTGGAGCACTCCACAGTTCACCACAAGCCTCCCACAAGCGAAACAGAACAAATTATACAGGGATGACTTTTCTAGGAACATAAAATCAAATCAACAAACTCATGTTTCAAGCTACTATAACTACTGATGACCAAAACAAGCAGGCAGCGATGAACTGGAAGCAACTAAAAACAGCCCAAAAAAAAAAGGGGGAGAAAGTCAAACTTACACAAGAAACAGAGAAAACTCTGATGGTTAATGGCTGCCCTTTTCTGGGCTCCGCACAGTTCCAGAATGAGAAAAGGTGGGGTCAAAAGGGTGGCTGCTTTTCTGCTTATATGTTACAGAGGAAAAATGACTGAACGAGAAGGAGGGATTTTGAGTTTTGTTTTCATTTTTTGAGTATGAAAACTTTTTTTTGTAACGTAAAGAAGGAATATTTATGAAATATTTATAAGGAAAATGGGAGGGCCTGAGTTGATGAGAATGATTATTGATAATTGCAACCAGAAAAGAAGTCAAAGAAATGAAAATGGAAATGGGAAAATTTTTCATCAGTTTCATTCAGCAGGAGCGTGCCAGTGTGGATGGGATTAAATTATGTGGAAATTTAGAAATGAATGATAATAAAATAAATGAATAAATAAATGCAGAGGCTGTGGCTTTGGAAAAAAATCATGATCATCCATTAGTAAGGCACGACAGCCACTTTTGAAATTGATTGAGTTAGTGGCCTGCCTTCTTTTCCAATTTTCTACTGTAATATTTTTTTTCTTATATTCTTTTTACATTTTTTTTTTTTAAAAAAAAGGAAAAGACAAGAACGGGAGAAGAAACAAAGAAAAAAATATATATAAAACTATTGGCGTCGCCCGGACTCGAACCGGAGACCTTCAGTGTGTTAGACTGACGTGATAACCAACTACACCACGACACCGGGAGTGTTAACATTTTTCAAGAATCTAAATATTACCATAATCATACTCCCTCCGTCCCATAGGCTCCATTTGGACAAGAGTTTCAAAAAGACTTTTAAGGCTAAAAAGTCTGTTTAGAATTTAAAATGCATTTGGACAAAATAATTAAGCTCTTTTCTAAACACCATTTTGAAAAAAAAAAGGTTTGAAACAGACTTTTTAGAAAATTGGTAGAGAGTATTTTTCAATATTTTTGAACAGCCCTTTTTTCTCCGTTCGCGGGTCTAAATTCGGGTCAAATCCGGGTTATGAAAAAACGAGTAATATATATAATGGAGAAGTGTCGTATTCTTTTAGTCTTGCCCTAGATCCGCCGCCCCTTTCCCATTTCTCACTCTCTCTCCTTCACCCGTCCGGCACCCCGGCGACGTCGACAGCGACGGCAAACCTCCCCGTGACAGGTACTCCTCTTCATCAATCATCCTCTCTCAATCTCTCATACTTCTTTTGTGTCTTTTCCTTTCGATTTGAAGATGGCTTCTTTTTCGCTTGTGATGTAAATTAAATTTATGTTGTTTTTTGGATTTTATGGTACATTTATCACTCTGTGCTCATGGGTTTATTCCTTTATTCTGAAAATATCTTTTCCCGTCCATTTAGGATTCATCTCTTCATCGAGTGTAAAAATGTATGTTTTTAATCGTTTTTTTTTTTTTTTGGCTATAAAAGCTGGATGCACTAATTTGTTGAATTCACTCTTGAAGGGTTAGATATGTGCATTTGTGAACCGAAATCTTTGTCTTGTTTGTTGGATTTTCTTTGTATTAGTGATTTATGTTTACTTGATACATTTGTTGATTTATGTTAACTGTTTGCTCTATATGGTTTGGTTCACGCTTTAATTCCATGAATTTAAATTTGTCTTCTTGTAACTAATTTGAGCTGGGTTTTACTTTACTTTGTAGGCTTTTGTTAAAGCCCAAAAGGGTAAAGCTTACTTCAAGAGGTACCAAGTTCAGTTTAAGAGGAGGAGAGGTAAATAGGTTTCTACCTTGCTTTTGCTTGACCAGGGATTTAGTCATATAGTGATGAAATGTTTTGTCATTTTTGTAACTTTCCATGAAATGTTTAGAACAATCTTCATGGAAATGGTAGTTTCGAGATAGTTTGGGCTCTAGGATTAAATGTTTTAGGAGGTTAGGGTGAGTGGATCTTTGGGAATTTTTTTTTTAAATTAGAAAAGATCGAATATGTATCTGTAGCTTGAGATTATGTTCCGTTAGAAAATTAGCATAATTTGATAAGTTCTTCTTATAAAGTAGTTTTGGTTTGCCCTAGAAAATTGGGTTATTCTTTATTTCCTATGAAAATCAGTGATGGGATTTAATCTTGTTTCCTTTATGTTAAATGTCTGGCTGAATTAGAGTACAAATGTTGATAGATTTAGGCTGAATTTCATGTTTGGATTGCCAAAGGGATATATACATGATCAGGCCTGATTGGATTCATCTTTTGGAATTCATTGGGGGAAAGAGTACATTAGTGGCAGTGGGACATGTAGTAACGACGTATTGTGTTTTGTTGGCTTAGTTACTGTTTCTTCTGATACAGTTATCCCCTAATTTAACTTGCTCAGTTCGTTAGATTTGTGGTTGATTTGATCTTACTTTCATGCTTTTTTCTCTCTCTCTCTCTCTCTCTCTCTCTCTCTCTCTCTCTCTCTCTCTCTCTCTCTCTCTCTCTCTCTGCATCCCATGTTTCAAGTTCTATTATTTAGGTTAATCAAATTAATTGATCTGTGGGTTTTCAGTTGGAGGAGTTCTATTATTCTGGTAGCTATTTTGTTCTGATTTGAATTGATTTATATGCAAGTAGGGTTGAGCTGATTTTTGCAAGTTTCTATCATTTGATTAGTTTCTCTGGTTTAGATTATTTTTGGAAAATCTGGGTCTGTTTGATCTTGTTTTGTGGCTCGGTTTCAGTTTTAGTGCATTGCAAAAGTGAAAAAGTTTCCTGTTCCAAAATAGTATATTTTGAATGTTGGAAAATATCCCATATGTTAAGCTGTGCTGAGCCAAAATGTCCAAGTTTGAGGTGAATTTAAGATCTTGTTGCGACATCATTTTGGTTAAATATAAAGATGAATGATGCACACATGCCCTTGTAAAGCTGAATTTTTTTAGTTCCTTTTTGGCACATATATGTTAGTGTTTAGTTTGTTTAGCAGTGAACAAAATGTTTGACCTCAGGACCTTCTCACCTTTAATATTCGATGAAGTAACTTTCATTATCAAGTAGACTGTAACTTTGGATTGCAAGCGATGTTTTCTTGTCAAAGTTTGATCTTGTTTAGTTTGAGAATTTGTCTTCGAGGTTTGTAAGGCTAAACTATCTTTGAGAGATTGAGGGTGTGTGATTTCCAGACTGCATTTTCCTCCGATAACTCTTAAGACATGGATGTTTTGAAAGCCTATCCCAAAATTATTGTACTCGTGGTCTGCAATTTCAACTAGTTTCTTGTTGTAGCTAAGATTTATGGCATCCTCATATGTCTTCTTTCTGTGTATTGCATTTATTTTTCGTTCTTTGTCTTTTCCTGCTCTTGCTGTTGCAGGTTTCTTTCATTTTATTTTTCACACATTCTTTGAACTACTGTTACTAGGGTATTTCCATTCAATTTGAATAGATGAATAGTGAAGTTTTGGTTAATATATTGGAGATTATACTTGCAAAGCATACAATTATTCTTGGGAGGTTTTGTGGGCTTATCTCTCTTATGAACTATGTTTTTTTTTTTTGAGAGTTGGATGTTTAAAAATCTCTCGATAACAATATTTCAAATTTATTATGCATTCGATAAGCTAGAATGGTCATATAATGGTTTTAAAATGAAACAAAAATGCAATAATAATATGAAAATTTGTGTAAGTATTTCTTTTTATTAAAAAAAAAAGGTGCCATAATTATTTTTTGACAAAAAGTGTTTTTGGAAAAGGTCTAATCCAAATGAATTTTTAATATTTTTAACTACAAAAAGCTTTTTGTTAAATTTTTGTCCAAATGGATTTTCTTTCAAAAAGTCTTTTTGAAATTTTGCTTCAAAAAGACTTATTCGAAAAGTTTTTTAAAACTCTTGTCCAAATGGAGCCATAATTATTGTCTAGTTTTACTAAAATGAAAGATTTTATTTTTGGTCAAACTTAACTATATTTTACCTTAAACAACCGGATATACCCTACATAAGTACTTGTTTAACCACTAAGATTTTATGGATAATGTTTTTTACTAAGGACAAATGTGTAACTTGATCCATAAAAAGTCAAATTGGACAATAATTTTGGGACAAAATTTTTTGGGCAAAGTGGACAATAATTATGGGAGGGAAGGAGTAATCTTTTTCGCCTCCTTCCTCCTCGTGAGTAGGACGCAAGAAATAACCTCGCTGTAAATTTCTATATATTAGGAAAAAATAGAATTCTACAGGTCATAATCTAGCCAATTTAACATTATCTAACAAGTATACACAAAGTTGGGAAAATGATACCCTTTTGTGGTTAGATGAGATGTTTAAGGCAGATTGTACTAGCTAAGTGTACATTATTTCATATTTTCTTTCATCTTAGAAATGAATATCGCTTTTGACCAAAAAAAAAAAAAAAGTATGACGCAAGAAAGTAGGAAAAATTAGTCGATCTATCGAAAAATTGATAGACGTGGTCAATTCTATCTTATTTTTTTCGGTTAGCCAATATTATCCTAAATAATCCTACCATTAGTCGATTTGGTCTAATTTGTCAACCTCCATTTAAATTGACGGAATTCTGTTAGTTTTATTTAAAAAAAATACCCTAATAATTTTAAAAATTATAAAATTGACTCTAAAAATTTGAAAAAAATAAAAAAAACAGTCTTTTCTCAGTTTTATTTTAATTTTTCTGTTTTTAATTTCTTTTTACTAGTATATTAATTTTTAATCTATGCTAAATGTTTTAATTTTTTCGTGAAAAAAAATAGTTTTTAGTCAAAAAATCTAATTCTTTAAATTGAAAAAAAAAGGATTGAAAAAATAATATCATTATTTTAAAGTTATTATATTAAAAAAATTAATATGTTCATGTAAGTCAACCATGAGTTACAAATATGTATATCTATAGATTTGCACAGTAGTGTTAAAAAATAAATAGTTTTTTTTTGAGATCATATAATATATTTTTATAGTTATGAAAAAATAGTAAAGAGAAATAGAAAACAAAAAAAATTAAATAAAAAGTGAAAAAAAAAGAATGTTTAGTTAGTTTTACAAATTTTTGGGGTCATTTTTATAATTTTCAAAATTATTAGAGTATTTTTGTAATTAAAACTAACAGAATTCCGTTAATTTAAACGGAAATTGACAAATTTGACAAAATTGGCTAACGGTTGGATAATTTATGGTAATATTGACTAACAAAAAAAAATGGTAGAATTGACAACGTATGTCAACCTTTGGGTAGAATGGCCAATTTTTACAAATATGGGATGACCTCAAGTATAGAGTACTAGTAACTAGTAACCCCTCCGGTATCGATGTAGTAGCTCTGTCCATTCCTGTCCAAGTTTTTTTTTTTTCCCTGGAACAGTCTCTCGAAGTTCGAATGGACTATGATTAAGCCTGGTCCAGATGTGAATACTATCTCCTTTCGGCGATGTTTTTGCATTTATGAAAGATGCTAGCTAGTCCTCTAAAGTCTCTGAAGGCTAGAAACTCAAGACACAATGAGTAGATGCCGCCTATAGAGGCGGAACTAGACTTTCAGTTTTGGGGGGTCAAATTTTGAATATGATTTTTTTGTTCTTTTGATAAGTTGAATACTATATTTTTATTCATGTTAAATATCAATTTGTATTTAAAATAACTTTTCGAATTGTATTTAAAAAATTGGACGAAGAAGGGTCAAATTGTAAAGCATATAAATAGTAGGGGCTAATAAAAAAATCTACCTAAACTTTTAATATGAGAATGGGCTTCGTTTGGAAAACTATCAAATTATATGCACCCATTGGTAATAATCAATAATTATTAACATCTTTCTTCTTCACATATGGTCTGCAACTCCCATTGACCACTGCTGTAACTTCCGCCGCAGCCCATAGAAATTTTACCTACCCATCTTTTGAGCCCCTCTCTCCTTTAGATGTAAGCCTTTCTTTAGTCTTTTTTAAGAAAATTAGAGGGCTGAAAGGGAAGATAAAAGAATCAAATAGAGCTCCGCCTATGGAAAATCTGACAGGAATTCCGGCCACCGGGGGGTCAACAGACCCCTCGGGCACTATACTACGTCCGCCAGATAGGTAGCAGCTAGGACAACATCTTTTTCCAATAATAAACCTGAATGAACCCGATTATCCTTGATTAGGGTAGAGAAGCTATTTACATATATTCGTGTATAATAACCAATGCCAAATGAGCCCCGATAATTGGATGGGTCGTGTCACTTGTGAAATGAAGGTCCCGAATTCGATACGGAAGATTTTAAAACAAATCTTGAAACTTACTCCCTCCGTCCTAAAAATAATAATCTATGTGGATTTTTAAATTTGTATCAAAATTAGTACAAATTTCAAAATTTAATGTGAATTATTTTTTCTTTTGGACGGAAATATTAATACGAATACTAAGTTGCTTTGTATAGGTGCGGGGTCAGAACAAAAAAGGTTTATACAGACGGATTCTTAATTATAGAAGAGAGATACATTAAATAATTTCCGCCTTTAATTCATCCCTCCACATGACTCATAAAGCATCAAGGACTTGAGGGCTTGGATTAATCCAACAATACTGCATGTCCTTGGTTTCTTCGGTTGGATTTTATGGTGGGGGATTTTTGAAGCTACTAAATTTAGTTCTTGAAGCCGCCACTAATTTTTAATTTTGATCATTTTTCTCCTAGCATTTGACCAAACAAAATTGAAGGAGAGAAAGAGAGAGTGAGGGAGTAAGCCACTTGGACCGAACTGGGCAAGTCATCCGGTCGATTCATGTGAGAATGGACAAATTATTAATATTTATTTTAATACTAATTTATTTGCAGTATCACTGCCTGTTGAATACCTTTTACTTTAAATGTTATTAACAATATTTATACTTTAGTGCTTAAACTCTCAACTTTATATTTACTTGAAAACAAACAAGTAATTAGTTTTTATTTGAAAACAAATTTACGATTATTCGTTAAGTTAATTTATTTAAATTAATATTAAAATATAAATTTTGCTTCAATCATTATTTTTTAAGATAATTTTTAGTTAAAAATAATAATAATACATTTATAATCAAAAATAATAATTGTACTACAAAGATTGTGACAAATATGTGCAAACAGATTAATTATTTTTTGTACTACAAAATTAGTGATACTTAATATAACTCAAATAATAAATTATTCATAAATTTAATAAAAAATATTAATGACCTAAAAACTAGATTAACTAATTAAAAAAAAACAAAAAAACAAAAAATTTAAAAAATAAAAAAATAGCAATAATTCCGATTGCTATTTTTTTAATTACAAAAAAAAAACAAAAAATTTAAAAATTAAAAAATAGACCTGATCAGACTAGTTCACCATATCAGACCGAACCGGGATCGACCGTGCAATGAATCCGTCCCGAGTTAATCCGGAAAGAGTGAACCGCCCGTCCAACGAACCTGTTCGGGCAAATAAGAGGACGAGCGGTCCATCCGTCCGGGGTTATTTCGGGACGGTTTCATTGCATTGTAAGTTAGTTTTTTGTTTTTTTTTTTAGTTTTTAATTTCTTTAAAAAAAAATTTCTCTTAGTCAAATTATTCGATTTGAAAAAATGGTCAAAATTAGAAATTTGTGCTGAGAGAACAAAAATTGGTGACTTGAAAAAGTAACACACTTTATGGTTGTCTCTACTACCGGAAATAGCCTAGTGTAACTCTCAAATCCTGCGGGAGCAGCCACGGCAATGCTTCAAGTACCTTCTCCGACAGAATCTCCCCTTCCCCTTTTGTTTCGTTCAACCAGCTTTCATGTTCCGCCTGCCGGAGAGACCAACCGGCTTCGGCCGAAGAAGGGAAACCGAGGACATATAGCAATGGAGTAAGCTGGGAACTTGAAATGCCATGACTTGATAGAACGAAGGAGGTTTGATCGGGGATGTAAAATGCAGGGAGCGCGGTGCTATTTGATATTTCCCTTTTCGAATTGCAAAATAAAAATACCCTAACTTATATATATATATATATATATATATATATATATATATTATATAATGTTCGGCCTTCGGGTGGCTTCTTCCTTTATTTCTTTCTTCTTCTGTTTTTGGCCTTATTTTAGAAAGTGACTTTCAGTTCAAATGAGCCAAACATGAAAAAATGATGCCGCTTTACTAATTAAATAAATATGAATGAATGAGAAACTAGACGTAGTGCAATTCGGATGACAGAGAAGTAAAGTAACGAAACTGATTCGGAATCTGTTTATTTTGCAATTTGCATTGAGGCCTGGACTGATTATTTTGCTCTCTGGCACACCCATCCAAATTATGATGATGATGATGATGATCAAATGCCACGATTTCCCGGCCGTCGCTTATCATCTTTAGCAACTACATTCCCGGGTTCGCTTTCCACACAAAATGCTAGCAGCAGCAACTCAGTCACTTTTTACAAACAAATTCATTTCCGATGCGCTGAGGACCGCCGCAAAATTGAATCTTTTACGTCAAGGACAACACTTGCATTGCCACTTTATCAAATTGGGGCGTCCGGATAGCCTGTCGTTGCAGAATTCGCTGTTGGGTTTATATGTTCAATGTGGACATGTCTCTGATGCCTTCCTTCTGTTTGATGAAATGCCTGCGAGAAGCGTAATCACTTGGAACGCATTGATCTCTGGTTTAGCTAGCAGAGGTAAGGATTATGAGGCTAAGGTCCATCCGGGTTTTCGTTATTTTAGGAGGATGCTGATGGAATTAGTTAAACCAGATCGGATTACTTTTGTGGGGCTGCTTCGGATTTGTGGATGTAGTCATCAAATTGTTATGGGTAGAGTGTTACATTCTTTTATAGTAAAGTTGGGCTTGTTTGGAGATTGTTTTGTTGGTAGTGCTCTCGTGGATATGTACGCAAAACTCAGAATGATTGAAGAGGCAAGGCGTGCCTTTGATCTTGCTCCAGACAGAGACTTGGTGCTTTGGAATGTGATGCTTTCCTGCTATTCGCGAAATTGTTGTGGGAAAGATGGATTAACATTGTACAAATTAATGAGGTTGGGGGGCTACATTGGTGATCAATTTACTTTTTCAAGTTTGCTTAATTCGTGTGCTAGTTCTGGATTTTGGGAGTTCGGCATCGGCATCCACGGGACTGTTGTTAGACTTTGCCTTGATTTGGATGTTATGGTATCGACTTCACTTATTGATATGTACGCAAAAAATAAATTTCTGTTAGATGCGAGGAATGTTTTTGATCGAATGATCTTCAAAAATGTAGTTTCTTGGACCACTATGATTGTCGGTTATGGGCAAAATGGTGATGGGGTGGAGGCTATCAAACTCCTGAAGAAAATGTTACAAGAAGACTTTCATCCTGATGAGCTGACTTTGGCTAGTGTCCTCACATCATGTGGTCATTTGGCATTGGTTGGTGAGACCTTGCAAATTCATGCATATTCTGTAAAGAATGGTTTTTCCTCGAGTCAATCAGTTGCTAACGCAACAATAAGTGCATACTCTAAGTGTGGTGACATTACTTGTGCTTCACTAACTTTCAGGTCAATGTTGAATCCTGATCTTCTTTCATGGACATCCATTATTGGAGCTTATGCAAAGCACGGTCTTCCAAATGAAGCTGTCGAACTTTTCGAGAAGATGTTATCTGTTGGTATGAAACCAGACCAGATTGCTTTCCTTGAAGTTCTTTCTGCTTGCAGTCATGGTGGACTTTTCAACAAGGGGTTACAATACTTTACATTGATGACTGAAGTTTACGAAATTATTCCAGATTCAGAGCATTATGCTTGCCTTATTGATCTGTTTGGACGTGTTGGGCTTTTGAAGGAGGCTTTTGATGTTTTGAACTCGGTACCGCTTCAATCTAGCTCAGATATCTTGGGGGCCTTTCTTGGTGCTTGTAAGAAACACGGGAATGTAGAATTAGCCAAATGGACAGCTGAAAAGCTTTTTGCTTTGGAGCCAAACAAGCCTGTCAATTATGCACTCATGTCAAACATGTATGCTTCAACCAGCGCCTGGTTGGATGTGGCCAGCGTCCGCAAATTGATGAGGGAAAGGTGTCTTAGAAAAGCTCCGGGTTGTAGCTGGATAGAAATTGCTGGAGAACTCTATTCCTTTGTCTCAAGTGATAACTCACATCCAGAGGCTGTAAGAGCTTATTCCATCTTGGGATGTCTTTATGAGTTAATGCGAGAAGAAAGTGATGAACTCACTGAGAGCTTTACTTGACCGTTGTTCGCTTGAGTAAAAGAACTGTCATTGAGAAGTTCATTTGACTACTTTTTGGCTTGAACCTATTTGAAATGTGGCTGGAAATGAACACAATGATTTGAGCTGGATTCACAGGTGAAATGAAGACCTGTCTTGACAGTTGGTACCCAAGTAAGGTCTTCCTCATAGTTTCATGTGCTGTTCTTTCCTTTTTCTGAAAGTTTTATCTTTGCTAAAATCGTGAACCAGCATTAGGATCAGTCGCTTTTCTGACATATCCATCCAAGCATTGCTCTTCATTCTTTCTGTTTCCAGTTTTCAGACACAAAGATTCAATGACTGTCTTTGTGTTCAAACTTTCGGTGTGCTTTTATCACTAAAGCTTATGTCCTTTCCTTTCAGGAATCCATTTGTTCTTTTACTTATGAAAACAGGAGAGCAGAACCTAACTTTCTAGGTGCTGACGACTAAGATAATACGTTTACAAGCACAACATCCAATGTAAGAACACTACATTGACTTCTCTCTTTATTATTGAGTAAAAAAAAGTGTGAAATCACAAAGCGTGGAGAAAATGTTGAGTTTTTTTCTCTTTGTTGATTTTCCAGGATTCCGGTGCCATTTTTTTTTTCTGATTAGCTAACCATTGACAACTGGATACCGTACATGTAAGAAGAGTTCGAAGGAATGTTAAGTGCAAATATCCAAGGGTGATGATATCCAGTGCAAATATTCAAGGATTCGTCAACTTGAATTCCTTCACCTCAAGTAAATTTGCCCAGTTTTTGAGTAAGTGAATAGTAACTCACTGATCAAACTCCTGAGTTTTGAGGAGTCAATATCAATCTGTTTCAGTTCATCTGTGCTAGATAGATGCTTTGACCAATAGATCAAATTTTCTTTCGGACAAAGGATTTTCTATTGGAACCAACAGCCCTGAATGAACATAAGTTAATGTGAGCCTTCGTTATTTTCAGTTTTCACCAACTTTAGCTTGTGTTTTCTTGAATTAGTATCCAAGCATACCAATCAACCAAATGTGATTTGGACACTGTGAATTCGACTAGCAATCCACTTATGTAAAGATGTACTTTTGTTAATTAATATTAAAACAAAACGATGATGCGGTTCCTTTCAGCATATCATTTCTAGTTGGTTGAGTTGGAAGGCTTGAAGCAGGCCGAATAATGGATACAGCAACGCTTGATTATTGCTATCTGATTGGTTAACCCCACAAACTTGTTGCCCATTTTAAGGCAATTGCGCGTATGGATATGGATTTCTTTCTTTGTGTCTTTCTTTTAATCCTTATAGAGTGTTTGTTGAATACCCTCTTTCTGGTATCTCTCCATCCCAAAATTATTATCCAATTTGAATTCATTTCATAATATTATTGTACGCTCACAATGAGATCTAAACTGGACAAATAATATTGGGACAGAAAGGATATTATTTACAAGGCAAAAATTAAAAACTAATTTAGTTCAAAATGCATCTTAACTTTAGAAATAAGACCGAAAGATCATGTACATGAAATTCACGTTCAATTTTTATTTTTAGTTTTGAAAACAAACAGTAATATTTTGATCAAGCAAAACAGGAATACATTACATGTACAATTATTAAATCTAGACTATTTCTGGAAATTGGAGAAAGCAATATTGTTGATCAGGAATTTTTTTCAACGCGGGGTAGAACTGGAGATCGGTGGGTTAATCATGCCAGAAATGCAAGTGCAAAAGTATTAATTGTTTATCGCAGTTCTTGTACCTCATGCTAGTATTTTACTACTAAAAGTGTATCTACTACTACTTTGGACTTTAATACTGAAGGATGAAGATATTGACGTATGATTAACATTTGCCCATCAAATGGGGGTAAGAAATGGACAAATCTGTCAAGGCCCCCTAAGTGGAGACAATATTATTTGAAAGCGTAGATGAGATTGTATGTTATCCTACAAATATATGATACATTAGGGGAAACATTATGCGTATACTTATATATCTATTATGATCGATTCCACTAAAATTTGCAAGCTGCTTGTACATAGATTATCATAATTAATCACAAATTAAAACTTGTGATCCTTCTAATGTAAAAATCAAGTCTGTATATATTCATTTACTTCAAGACTTATTCTCTTTATACAGATGACCGAGAACAAATAATAAAACGATACAAGAAGTGAGGGTTTTGAATTTGTTAGAACAGTAGTACTCCTTAGTTTATGTGTGGTTATATAGTAAATTTATTGGTGCGAACAGCTAAGCATAATGTATTATTTCAATCTAGAAGTAGATTAATTATAACAATAGCAATCAAAATAGGGTTAATGCATTAATTTGGAAGGCTAAAATGGGCCCAAGCTGAAATCCTGAAATCGACATTTAAGGAAAACCTTTTTAGACCATTTTGCACACAATTGGCCCACAACCTCCCTTGCCCACCCACCATGGAAAATGGGTGCCAATCGTTTCATTTATTTCCTTTATGCGCCTGATTTTCACACCTATTGCATTATGGGAACCACTAGAAAATTAGCATTTTGCAAGGGGGAGTGTTTCGAAAACAAACAATAATACTCCTTCCGTTCCGAAATTATTGTCTACTTTAAAATTATATTTTAGTGAAAATTATACAAAAAGTAAAAATCTAAACTAGACAATCATTTTAAAACAGAAAGAGCATATTAGTTTTCAGTTTTGTTTAAGGAGATAGGAGATTGAATATGAATGTTCAATCCCATATTTAGAATGATTCATCATGGACTAATCCAATTTCACTCATACTGAGTGATTAATTATTCTATTGTAGGAATTTTAATTGCTTTATACACACATGTTCCATCAAATTAACGAAAGTTCGAATGATATTTTCTACTACTTATTTTAACCTTCCAAATGGCTGGCTCACTCCAACCAATTTAGTTTTGAAGTACTCAAAGGAGAAAAATGTATAATCTCTACGTCTCAAATTAATTGTCATCTTTAGATTTTCATTTTTGCAATAATTTATACTATTTTTGTTTCACAAAAGTAGTTCAGATTGTAAATGAGAATTGCTCTACTATTTTTAAAACAACTACAAAATATGATATGAACTATTTTACTGAAACGAAAAAAGTACTAAAAATGAAAATTTAAATCAGGCAATTATTTTGAGACGAAATAATAAATAGAGGGGGTTTGGATGTGAATATTTCCTAGGAGGAGCCTACAAAAGTCAGAGTCGTTAAGAAAACAAAAGTAAACCATAATTAATTCATACAAATCTATTACAACTACCCGCCAATTTTTATTCTGCCACCGTACACTCTCGCCGAACCACCATGACCAGCCCCGGCCGCGGTGGTCGCTGGCGTAATCTCTCCAGTCCCGGCTCAACTGGGACTGGGCCCGGAACGCCGGACCTCCGCCGGGGCCATTTCTCCCCGAGCCCTTCTCCGTATTATTCCTCCTCACCTTCCCCCTACAAGTCAAACTCCGACAAGAACCCCGTCAAGATCGCTGTCCGGAGCGTCGCCGGAGCTTTCATAGCTTGCTTTACTCCACCGGAGAAAGTTCCGGCCGGGAGTGTCAAAAGCTACGGTAAAAGCCACTGTCACTGGATTAAATCACACGGTTCTTTAGACTTTTTAATACTTCCCATATTATGTCATCATTCTGAATCACACATTTCGGTTTGACTTGAGATGATGGTCCTGAAGAAAAATACTGGACTTTGAAATGTTTTCAACTCTTGTAGATTTGGAAGTTTTAAAATTTCGAGGAGATTGAGGAAGAGATATAGTATACAATATCACAATTCCTCTGTCTTTCTATTCTTTTGCAATTTGGGATTATCCTCTGTTTTGGATTCATTAGTCCCTTTTTCAAATTTGAGTTGGAACGAAATTTCTCAGGGAACTTATATTTTCAGATGAAAGATCGGATTGTTCTAGCCAATCCGGCAGTACGGAGAGGAGACGAAGAGGGACATACTCGACTTCCAACAATGGCAGAGAGCCGAGGAATCAGAAATTCAGCATTGAAGAGATCTACAAGGCCACAAAGAATTTCTCCCCAAGCTTGAAAATTGGTCAAGGCGGCTTTGGGACAGTGTACAAGGGTAAACTTGATGATGGAAAACTTGTTGCAATCAAACGTGCTAAAAGGGTTAGAAACCATTTCATCCATTACTGTTTCAATTTATTTTTTGCTGCAACGTTCCTCTGTATCTGTTCATGTTATTGGAGTTCATTCATTAGTGATTGACAAATGAAAAGTAGTTCATAATGTATTCTTGTCTTTAGGGTGTTATTGATAAGAATTCTGGAGCTGAATTTCGAAGTGAGGTACGAACTCTGGAAAAAGTTGGGCATCTAAATCTAGTGAAGTTCTATGGATACTTGGAACTCGAGGAAGAAAGGATCATTGTGGTTGAATATGTTCCTAATGGAACCCTCAGAGAACATCTGGATTGTAAGTTTTTTGCAAGCCTAGTTAGGCCATCCATGTTTTTCTGCATTTTTTTTCCTGGTTTCTTCATGGTGCTGACTGCTGACATTAATGGATTCTTTCAGGTATGCACGGTAGGGTTCTCGAATTCGCTTCCCGTCTTGATATCGCAATAGATGTGGCTCATGCAGTTACATATCTCCATATGTACATAGGTAAATCCATTTTGATGATCCAGAATCTGTTTTTGGTCTTGGTGAAACTTAGTCAGTGAACTTTGGTTTGTTTGTGTGTTGATATTTTGTTGCAGATCATCCTATCATTCACAGAGACATTAAATCCTCAAATATCCTCCTGACTGAAAATTTCCGAGCTAAAGTCGCTGACTTTGGTTTTGCAAGGCTGGCAGCCGACAGTGAATCAGGAGCAACTCATGTTTCCACCCAAGTCAAAGGAACAGCTGGTTACTTGGACCCTGAATACCTAAAAAGCTTCCAGCTTACTGAAAAGAGTGATGTCTACTCATTTGGAGTTCTGCTTGTCGAATTGGTCACCGGCCGGCGGCCTATTGAGCCGAAACGGGAAATGAAGGAACGTATAACTGTGAGATGGGTATGTGTTTGTTTATCATTCATTTATCAGTTTTGATCACCCTCTCTGTCAAATTTTCGAGCCGGTTCTGGTGAAATCATCAAGCATTTTCATGTGGGAGATTTGTTGATTAAGGCTCTATATAGGTACATAGTTTTTCTCGTGTGTTTCAAGTCTTTTTGGATTAATTTGCAGGCAATGAAGAAGTTCATGGAAGGAGACGCCATCCTAACTTTGGATCCCAGGCTGGAAAGATGTGGAGCAAAGAACTTGGCCATAGAAAAGATGTATGAACTAGCTTTGGTATGTTTGGCTCCTACCAGGCGGAATCGGCCATCAATGAGGAAATGTGCAGAGGTTCTTTGGAGTATTCGGAAAGATTATAGAGAACAGCTAGGTTCAGACATCTCTTCCGATGATTCTCAAGCCAGATTTTCAATGGCAGAAGAATGAGAGCAGCTTTGTATGTACTGCACTTTGTCATTTTTTTTTTTTCCAGAAATTGTAAATGCCAGTTTTTTTTTTCTTCTTTTTTGGGAGGACTCATATTTAACATTGACTTGTAAGGAGATTCGAGGATGTATTTGTTAAGAACTGAGCTATAAATTTTCAGTTTTGTATTTTGGTTTTGATTTGGCATTGTATTTGATGAGGCTGAACTCCAGTTCCATTCGATTTCTAAATGGATTACCAGTTTGATCTTCTTTCTCTTCGAAAGAGGCAAAAAGATAATCAAGTTGATTCCAAGACTGCTCATCGAAATCTATGATAAAAGAATATATAAATATATGCTTCTACTGACATTTCAATTACATACAGATTAAATGGATCTCAAGTAATTTACTACTTCTATCACTCTCAAAACTGCTTTCCTCCAATTAGTGAGATATTTACAACTCGTGCAGCACCTAAACAATGTGGTCGTTAAGGGAAAAAAAAAGCCCCTACTTTGATAGCAAAAGATCCCCATTATCTTCGCACTGAGGGCTGCACATGAAAAACAGAGGCACTCAATATACAAAAGTGCATAAATTTAGTCAGCAAAGGATTCTATTTACCACCTATCTATCATCTCTTTGGTCGTCTCTTGGTTGAGAATTTTGCCGAGTTAACACGTAGTTCCCATCCGACGTTCTTTCATCCACACAATTAACAACTTTTGCTTTCGAACACAGGAAAAGGAAGGATGAAGTATAGATTGAAATATGCCATACGCTGAAAAAAAAAACAATTTGGTATCAGTTATAAGACTGATAAAAAATTGTCAGTAGTAAAGGGCGGGTTATTGATTTAATTCTATATGTTTACCTGTGCCAAATCCAGTAGGTTTTGCTAGTTTCCAGAGCCCAACTTATAGCAGCCAATGCTAAGGCACAGAACCCACCAATCACAAATCCCCAACGAAATCGTTTGAGAAGTGTTCGAATAAGATTTTGCATCCACTCCCTCATGGTCCGCCAGCTGCAAACGAGAAAAAGACACTTTAGGTCTACAAATTGGCCTCAGCAAAAGCAGAATCAATAAACATCACCACTGTCCACCTTGAGGCAGGTCAAAGGGATAATTTTCTAGTCTTATGAGATCACAAGTACAAACTAATACTGTCGGTAAAATTACATTCCAAACTATGTTTTGTAGAAATCCTACGAAATCAGCGAATACTATATCTGCTTCTAGGTTTGCTTTTATATTGGGTCAATATTGACAAGGGTAATATGGAGCAATATAAAAGTTTACTAAGCTAACTTACCTATCAGCCATATTTAGATGAAATTCGACTGGCCAGGACCAGGACCAAGAAATAGACCGGTAGTGAGTAGAAAGCTCAATCAGCCATCCAACAACTAGTCCCACAATCCCAATTGCTAACACAAGGACAATGTTGGAGGACCTGCTAGAGATATAAAAAATTAAATATTTATAAAAAAGAAGTGAAAATCCCTATCATTATTCCAGCATTCGGAACACCTTGAATTAGAGGAAAATTACCTCGTAGGACCAGTTTCAGCCATTAGGGCTGTTACTATGGCAACAACTGTGTGAATTGTCCGCTTCGAAGTTTCATCAATTGATGCCAAGTACACAAAAGTGCTGACAACCGCCATGAATGATAGCCAGAAATCCATGAACTAGAACATAGAAAATATATAAAAAACAAACATTAATACTTGTGCTTCAAGAGATACACATCTTCACTTGTATGAGAAGCCACAACTCTTATTACCTGTAAAACATGAAATGTTAATGGACACCAGGTTCCAACATCACAAGCATGATAAAGTCCGCTTGAAATCCCACTTGAAGTGTAAAGTACCCATTCAGCAAACGCCTACCACAGATCAATGATATATGTCAAACTGAAGAAACAAAAATAGTATTGAAGCTGGGTGTAATGATGCAAAATCAGAAAGCAAATCATGCTTCACGCTGAAGATTTTTAAAATAAAAAATGGTCGCTACTATGTTGCATTTGAGAGTGAGCAATATTCACCTTATGACGGAGGGCCCAGTAAGCAGGCAGTACGGCTGCAGCATTTGATGCAATAAGTGAAATTGATTGCCATAAGTGCCCTACATAAGTTTTCACCCGTTTTCCCACAAGAGATCAGCATGGTTAAGACACCCAAAGACAAAAATAAAGATAACTAAGACCCCCAGCATGGTTAAAATTTTGTTTTCAAATCACTCAAAATGACCGCCAGGGTGACCTTCACTACACACTTCAAACATTGCATAACCAAATTGCAGACTCGAGCAAAAATGTTGCAGACAAATTGGAAGATCCATCATATTACGAATAAAAAGTTCCCAAGACATAATAAAAATGTGCACATACGAATCTTATCCAGCAGGTACTGGTATTACATGACTTGACATATATAGTACAGCTGAAATACATTCTATCATCTCAAATATACAAGTCTTCGATCACAAGCTTCCAACTGCTCTAAATGGTTTAGTACCTACCAATTCCCAAAATGAAATCGACAGTTTTATAAAACTCCATGACCAACATACAAAATTAAACAGTGAAAATGAAGCTGTATTTCACTGCCAAATTGCTCAAATAATCCAGATCCAACTTTTATTCTTTTTCACCTAAGACTAAAAGACAAACCTGAATGTGACACAAGTTCAATACTGCAGTCAAACCCTCCATGGTCCCGGTCACAAGCACAGTAGCTGCGCAGAAGAAAGGATTTCAGATTGAGCCTAAATGAAGCATTAGCTAAAAAGTTAACATATCAATCATAGGTATGAACCTGTATAATGTCAGGCCACTTGTATCTAAAGCAAATTTACAGGTCCCATGAGAAGAACACTTTTCCGGACAACTCTCCATTGAGATAGACATGGTAGTTCGAGACATGGATTTAGTACCAGCTGAGGCAAGGTGCTTAAGTCCCAAACTCCAAGTTCCTTCTCTAGGGTATAATATATAAAAACTCATCGACTTCTCAGTGGCATCATACAACTTGAAAAACATGGAGTCATTGCTGCTGCTTGTGCTGTTCGTACAATAATAATCCCAGTTTTCAAGAGATGGGAACCCAGCATATCTGGCATAAATTTCGTAGTCTATCTTATCATCTGAAGCAGTGTGAAAGTGGATGTTGCCTCCTGCAGCACCAAAAGGAACATCTACGAGGAAATATGTCCAAGCAACATCACTATTCCCACCAGAAGAATTACTCAACAGCGGTTCTATTGGAAAATTAGCAGAATCAAAGGCCACTGTCTTTGTTATTGGCAAGTAATAGGATTCAAAAGTACCACCATTATTTTTTACTGTCTGCAAGAAACAATTTTCAGCTTGTGAATAACAAAACCAAACCATCCAAGCAAGTAAATTCTGTGACAGATGATACAGAATCACATAAAAATGGAGATATAGGAAGCAGTGGATCCACATCGTAGGCAAGTGGCAGGAAATAACAAACTCAACGAAGTTAAAACATTCTAAATTCAAATATTAACTGCAGATTGTCCAAATAGTGGTTTAAGGAGCAAGGTTTTAAAATTATATGCAAAGAGAGCATGAAAATTTGTATGAATTTACCTGAAGCATGTAGCTTTTCCAAGTACAGTTTGGTCCCGCTTTATCTACTGGACACTGAAGCACTTGCCATTCCAAAGAATAACAAACTTCTCCAATCGGAAGATTAACAGGTTGGACACTGACATACCAACGACCAACTTTTGGTCTCGATATAATTAAAGGGGCTTCCGTGATATTGCCATAATAATCATGCAATGTATCCAGTGGCATGGCACCATGACGAGCGTAACATGTGAAAATAATGTCACTGGCAGTAATAGTGCCATTTGAATTTTTTGATGATTTAACAGTAATATTTGATACTTTAAGAATTAGCTCTTCAGAAAACCCCACTAGATTCAAAGAGAAGATTTTCGGTCCAGTATCTGAGGTACAAGTGCTGTTGTCCGGATTTCTGCAAATAACAGCGTATTCGGCCGTGTTATCCGAGGTATGGTTATCAAAACTGCCTTGAATTAAATTAGGGCTGTCAATGCATGATAGTAGATCGACTGTCTTGTTGCAGAATTGGCCAGATACCATTGGGGCTATACATCCTTCCACAGTAACATTACCATGAAAAGAGTATGATTGACCTCGATTTATCTGCAATCGTATCAGTAAAAAGAACTAACTGAGATAAAGCTTCCAGAAGCCAAAATATAGCCAAAGCAAATGAAGTCATTCATGATTCATCAATGAAAACAGGTGTTGATATCTCAGGCTGAGCAAATGAATGGGCAGAATGCAAAGAAATAGTAAAAGGGGAAATATGGAGGAGGAATGACAAGTAAGAGTGGACATAATTTCAGTAAGTGATGCATATATGCTTGGATGGCACCATTTTAAGTGATTACTAGGTTCAGGCAGAGACATGAAGCATTCCCCTATAGAAGAAAGAATGAAGGAAAACTATAACAAAAAATATTGGCAAGAAAATTCTGTTGGGTTATTATACAGTACGACACCATGAGACCAAAGGATAATTATTTTGAAGCCAACTTTAAACAGTTCGTAAACTAATTACAATGAACAAGCAGAGAGAAGAAGGAATTGAACAAAATTTTGTACGGGTTTGTTAGACATTAAACCCAGGCAATTCTCCCCAACGTTGACAAACGGCATAGGAACAAGAAAATGTATAAAAGATTCAAAAAGAATTCACTTCAAAATGTCATTAAATGTAACCCAGGAAAAAATAAAGACATGACACATTACTACAGGACAGATTACCATTTTTGACTGCGTTCTCATAGGTCCGATGCCATTAAATAGACCGAAATACCACACGCCTGGAGATATCTGTATCACAATTTCAAAGTTACCATGATGATGAAACGTATTACGAACGCGAAAAACAACTAAAATGGAGAAAACTGTTTGCAAAACTATGCTGACAAAACAAGCAAAATGGAGGGAGAGAATTCGTCACAATCTGCAGCGGGCAAGATCAACCCACCAAAAACCATGTTTGAAAAGAAAGGAAAAGGAAGGAAAAACAGGAGAAAAGACCATATAACTTAGTCGAACCTGCTCATTTGTCAATCTAACTGATAATGTCTTCTGCATCGGATAACACTCCTCAACAGTCTGAAGGCCATTAGTCCCTCCAAAAGTACCATTAGAGACTTTTTTTAACACTGCAGCAGATAAACCTTTATAAGAAAAAGGTGAATTACAAATATCTGTTCTGATAAGAAGATACTGCTATCTCGTTAAATTGAGATGACAAATATAAGCAATACATTCAATTCACTCCAAGAAATAACAAGAACCAATTAAGCTCAAGGGAAACAGCTTCTAAACGGGACATGCATCACTTTACATTATTATCATCAACTCAAGGAAATTTTTAAGAATCAGAAATACCGAGTTCAAAACCTTAACTTATCTCTGGTATAAAGGTACTACCAAAGCCTGCGCACTCAAACAAGTTCCATCCAAAAATATTCCATCTCAACTTACACTATAAGGATCATGGAGTTTGATTAATACATCACGAGTTTACCTAGACCAGTTATAGAAGTGTTATGCACATCAGGTAATGGAGGACTCCCTTCTCGGAAACATATCATGGGAAGAGTGCTTCTTGGGGCTTTTCCAATGCTTCGCAGATCCTGCAACAAGCATGAAGATGAGAGAAAAAGTAAACCACCCATACATTTGTTATGGAAAACGTAACGAGGAAATTCAAAGAACAAATACTCAAGATTATACAAATTCAAAGCCTTACGAGGTCTACGTCTGATTCTAGATTTATTGTCATTGAAGAAAACCACGGTGGCAAGTTCACTGCAAGAAAACAAAATAGCAGAGAACTCCAATAAGACATTACAGTAGCCATAATAGTTCAAGGTTAATAAATTCCCCCAAGCTTAGTTAGAAACAAGTGCGTGTGTGTATTGTCTCTGTGCCCACTAGTCTGCTGTCCTATACGTCTTCGCAATATCTAAATGACATGAATATAAATATCTATTGAAGCATTTCACCGTGATACAAGTGATGTCTAACACTGTAAACCTGACAACATCACTACTAAAATTGCTAATTTTGCAACTAACTGTGAAAAGCGTCCTAAGATGAGGAAAACAGGTAACTGAACAGGGTTACTGTTTCAATCAGAGAGAGAATTTGCATCAAACAAAATTAACCACCAAGTCCTAATTTACTTTGTGGGGGTTGGCTACGTTGATCACATTGCTTCTTCATATTCTATCAATAAACATAGTTCAAAACCCTGTGAAGACATACATCTGAGTCCCCAGACACCAACTTGGTTGGGAATATATTGGGTATGTTGATGTTAATTGAAAACCCTGTCAAGACTGTCCCTTTACCTCTTTCATCTGACATCAAAAGATTTTCTTCTTTTTTCCTTTAATCAAATTAAGATCAAACTTTTATATGTGATGAGATGGTGGATTTAAAACTCTCTTACACAAATGTCCAGCCCATCTTCATCATTCTTATTTGTCATCTATCCGGATTCAGACAACCCAGTAATCAACTAATAGGATTCGGACCACTCCATCTTCTTTTGAAGACATACATTACTTATTCTGTCTACCACAATGTTCTAATCCATTTCCACATTCTCCCTTGTACCACCCTAGTTGGCTTTTGCCTGCATAGTGATAAACTAAAGTTAGACAGATTTTGGTTCCTTTTATTTATATATAATGTTGCTATCCCTACTGTGTAACCAATAGGCTTCTTGTTTCAGAAAATTACCATATGAATCCATGGAACAAACCCATGTAGTGGGATATATTAGCTCTGGTGCCTTGTTTGCGCACAACCCAGAATACTGAACCATTTATGCCAACAATGAAATCTAAATGACCCTACTATTAAATGAAAACTTCTTTCAAATAATCCTAATTAATTTAAACGTGTTAGATTCATCTCCAAAACTGTACGACGAAAGATAACAGCACTAATAAGAACAACAATAATAACTTCTTTGAATCAAGAAACAGGGGCAGAATGCAGAAATTATTTGCCCTCAACCCGCCCAACATCAATCAGTGTGAGCTTTCAAACTGGCAGGACAACAAACCAAAAAGATCAAATTTTTAATCCCGGCTGAATACCCATCCTGAGAAATGATAAATTTTCGAAAAGAACAATACAAACGCAGCAGACCAGAAAGGAGGAAGTGAAACAAATTCTGATCAAGTTTTCTTAATACCTCTTATATAACGCCAATCATACGGATTGAGACGGGTTTCTGGGTAAGATGAGCTTGAAATAGTATAAGTATTATTAAGAACATCACCACCAACGTCATCACTCCCTGCAGCTTGTACTTGTCCGTACAAAAAACAGTGAACTCCAATACTAAAAGCTATAAAGAATGAAAACAGCCGATTGAAATAAGGCCGACCCAGAAGCAAAATCTTCGCCATTCTGGATTCCCAATTGCTATTATGCCGGTTCGATTCTCAGCACAAAGAAAAAGAATAAAATGGGTATATATGAATGGAGCCTAAAACCACAATATGGGTTTTTGATTAAATTAAATGTGCATAGAGTATTACAAAGAAAAAAAAATTTGGTGATGATTGATTGAAGGGTATAAAAGATTGTTTACGTTAACCCCTGAGAATTTTATACTATAGTTTGGTGGAATTTTTTAGCTATATAAGAGTATAATTAAATACCAGTGGGTTGACTGATGCTTTCTCTGTTTGGGGTCGGATTCGGACCGGGACCCCCCCTTTTGGAAATGGAATTTGGACTGTATTACACGTTCGAACAAACAACGTAGGAAACTGCGAAGAGGATCTCCGAATAGGAGGAGTTTTTGTTCACTTTTGCGGTTCAAATATAACTTGTGGGAAACCGAAACTATGTGAATTTGATTATACTTGCGTCAATTACTACTCCTCATTCATTTCGTATTGTTGAAACACCCCCGATTTTTTTACATTAATTTACACATCAAGGTTAATTCTTTTTTTTTTTAAACTCATTCTTGTTTTTATTATAAGATATTTTGATTTGTCATGTATTTTAAGTACTGTGTTCTTTTAATTAAAAATGAAATCTTAAAAATATGTTTTTATATTTTAATGTGCTATATCAATTATTATAGAGTTTTTTTAAAGTTTCATTCTCAATTGAAAAAAAAATAATAAATGAAACTTAGAAAAATCAAAATGCCTTAATAAGGTTTTGAGGATTACTATTATTTTTACCAACTCATAAAACTTGGGTGCCACAGTCTATGTAATCTACATTTTGGTGTGTTTTTTTTAAAAAATAGTTTTTAGCCATACACGATTTGGTCGAAGATCAATGCAGACTAGTACTCCCGCATGTCCTTAATATAAGGTATTTTGGTTTGATATAGTTTTTATCTGATATATATTTTTAATCGAAAAAAAACTCATAAAAAACATATTTTCACATTCGTTATGTTTTCTCGATTGTTATGTGTATTAGGTGAAATCTAGAACAAATCAAAATATTTTATATTAAAGACGGTAATAGAAAATAAAGAACTAGACATGGATAGTGTTATAACTATATTCAGAGTCATCTTTCTTTTTTTTTTTTGACAGTAGAGTCATCTTTTATCTGTTGATTGAAAAAAACATTTAACTATGCCCATCTGTCGTTTAATGATCGAGCGATGTACTAAAATACAGTCACGTGAATAGTTAGTTATGAATGGATACGGAATTACGGATCATATACAAGAATCCAAATTCCTGTACCCAATCAAAGCATGTTTTACAGGGTTCCGGTCTTTATGTGGAACAATTGACACATGATTGAACCCTGATAACATCTGAGCAAATGATAAGTAAAATCATTTGGATAAGAAATTATTAACCGCGTCAATAATTTAACACAAATCTTTTTTTTACGTCTTAAACTAGTACTATTTCATCTCGAACAAACTCCAATTCCGCCCAATATAATACGAAAGAGCAATGTATTTTTGCAATTGAATTTTTGGACACTTGACATGCTATCTTTTGAAGAGTTGAAGGCCAATATTATTATTTCTTGATTCCGAAAATTATTCATTTTGTATTTTCATTTTTAATACAATTTTGGACAGAAATTTTTCTTACAAGATTAACAAGTTGTGTTGTGTTCTGTTGCTGCATCGTTGACAAGCGTTCATTTATGTCTGAAATATTCTTGTCCGAAAATCACTTTTTTTTTTTTTCTAACAGGATAATCCAAATATTAACAGGATGAACTTCTATTGTAAGCAATTAAAACCGTTAACACAAATAATACTACATCAGAAAAAAGTGAAATTTAGAGTTCAAGAAGATGACTAAAAATAAATCAAGCATCAGACCAAGTGATTTCCAATTCACCCCAATCATCTTCGGAGATTCCTAAAGCTTTCCAAACAGCTTTAGACCCATCAACAATGTTGTTTCCGACACGGCGGCTGGTAATCATGTTCCTCGTCACATTCATCCACCACCGTCGCCTCCCTCCACGCTCCGCCCATTCCCGTGAATCACAATCTTGTTCAAACACCTGTCTCCGCCCTTGTACCATCCCGTCGAAAGCGCCACCACCGGAGCATCGTCGGAGTGGTATTCTCCGTCGCACCTCCGTCGCCGCCTTTGATGGTCAGAATTGCTCTGTTTTGGCCGGGAACCGACGGTGAGCATTTGTAAGTGGTGTATTCTTTTCCCTGTTCACAACATTCCGCTCCGTAATCTCGGTTGCAATGTCCTTTTTGTTCCGGTGATTGAACCACTCGGATTGCATGAAGATTGACTTCTAACAGCATTAACAAAGAGGGACATGTAAACTAAAAAAGCTGTTAGAACTAAAACAGAGCTAGAGTTGTTGCTATTCATCTTTTAACTAGTGATTGATACCTTTAAATTTCCTGTTTTTTGCTTGGTTTGATTTCCTTAAGAAATAAATTAGTGATGAGAGAGCTGAACTGGGAGTTTGATTTTTTAAATAAAGTTTCCAAAAGCATAAGAAGCCAAGACTCTGATCAAGCTTCCAACATTTAAGGTTTTTAAGATAGACTGTAAAATCTGACGTCTTAACTGTGTTTATAATTTATTAAAATTGGAATTGTGGGTCAGTTTCTGTATTAATCCCAGGAGACAGGTCAATCATTTTGACTGCTGTTTCTAACTCAATGCCAAATCTGAACCAAGTAACGATTTTTAGGCACTGTCAAGTGTTCAAACTTCAAAGAAGAAGTCGTAAGTGCACTGAATATAATGCAGATGCTAAAAACAATACTACTACTTGAGTACAAAGACTAAGCGGATACGATAATTAACCTAAAATCCGACGTTTTGTTCTTTTTTACTAGTTTTGCATGGGAAAGATTCGAGAAAACTTTCCATATCTGATCAAAAGGGTTTACAGGGCACCCCGCTTTGAGGTCCAAAGAATCGGGATTCCTCCATCATTACTTGTAAAAAAAAACAAATAATGATATATTTTTGTGAAAATTTATCAGCGACATGAAATAATGATTGATGAAATAACAGAATCACTTAGTCATAATGAAAGGATGATCGAGTAGCTCATCGTAACAATATTTTCTCTATACCCAGTTTTCCTACACTCTCCATGTCGACGGTCTTATTTTTACTAATAATGTAAATTGTTAAAACGAAAAAAAAAGATACCAATAAACTATTAACTTGGAACTAAGGGAGAAGGTGCTCTTTGATGCTGACAAGTGACATGGATATGCTGCCATTGCTATCCACATTATTTGAATCTGGGATTTAAATATTCAGAAAGAAACGTGTTTTCATTTGTACGGGAATAGTGATGCCGGGCTCCACATCTAATTTCCTCACTAGTAGTACTACTCCTCATTTTGGATGTCAATCTTCTTGTTCCCGGAGTTTAGAGTTTGGCCAATTTTCTTCTAGAATAAATATCTATAACGCTGCGCTGAGAAATTACATTTTTCATTGGCGAAAATACTAATGAATTAAGTTTGTTTTCGGGAGATAATCTACTTTATTATTTTAGAAAAAGAAAACCCTAAAGTTGAATGCTATAAATTACACATGTTGCCAACATAATCAGCATATATAAAATCAAAGTTTCGTTCTTTTTTTCTAAAACCTCATTTTCATCCGGTGTGTAAGGGACCAAACCGTTATTTACCCAGTAGTAAAGAACTACATCAAAAATCAAAACAATAAAAAAAGACAGAAAATAAATAATTGGTCAAGAAGAAGAAAGTTACTGCTATAAAAAGTTACAGAGAGGTGCTACATACAAAAAAAAAAAAAAAAAAAACCCAAAATCCACGTAAAATAAAATATAGTAAAATAAAAGGCCAGCAGCTGCCTAGCTGATCTAATCTTACTACACCCACGTTGCACACAGTCACACACTAACACAGCCTTTTAACGGTCCAAACAAAAACAACACGTACACCACCACCACAGTGAGTCCACTCTCCACACACAAATTAAAAAGACCCAGAAAACAAGCCTTTTAAAAACAACACCGAAGTAAGCTACAGAAAAATATCAAAATCCTAATAAGAAGAACAACAACAACATTAAATTTTTTTTTTTTCCTTCCCTTTGTTACATGAGAGACTTGAGTGACCTAGCCTTAATTGGTTTCCGACTTCGAGCCCGTTTTTTCGTCCCAATTTTTGCATCGTCTTCATCATCGTAGTCGTCATAATCATCATCATCATCGAAATAATCTTCCTCCATATCACCATCATCGTCATCATCCAAATCATAATCAACAAGCCCATGACTCCTCTTGAATTGAGTAAAGACCGAAACTTTATCATCAGCCCCATTTGAATTTTTTGAGGATGATAATTTAGACTTATTAGTCCCCCCAATATTATTTTCACCAGCAGCAGCAATATCCTCAGTAATTACCGAAACATTTCTACTAGTAGTACTCGATGTGTCACTCCCACTCCCACTCTCGAGGCTCGAGTACGCCTCTTGTTTCCCAGAAACAGCACCCGAATTATTATTATTCTGGTTCTGATTCTCACCTCTTCTCTTCCCCCACCGGGGTCCGAACCCGGAATAATAGTAGAACTCGTAAGGATTTGACGATGCCGGTTTCCGGGGACGGGGTGCCAGCCGGCGATTGTTCTCCTCGGAATCCGGAGCCGGAGCCGGAGCCGGAGCGGATTTCTTGGAATGAGCTGAGTTATTGTTCTTCTTCTGGGTGGTCTTCCCTTTGGGCAAATGCTTCTCACAGAAAGGATTCCCATTCTTCACTATTCCCCCACATTGCCATCCTTTTTTATCAGTCTTTGTGCACAGAGTCACTTCCTCTTCTTCCACCTCAGTCATTGGGGTGTCATTTTCCACTTTATTGCGGCGATTATTGTTGACTTTTCCGACCACCACCGCCGCCGCCGTAGCAGCCACCGTGATGACGTCCTCCCGTTTCTCCTTCTTAGGAGTACTGTAAAAGATTTGCATACGCGATGGGGATGTTCATTCTAAGTTGGAAATTATCTAATACTTACAGCTGGGATATACTTACAAATAACGGGATCGAAAACTTAAACCCTAATTATCCATCGAGCAAAATTTAAAAATGGGCGGAAAAATCTCAAAATTAATTCCAATTCGTAAAAGGGCAGAAGGCTAACCTCTCTTCCACAGCAATGTGATTGGCAAAGGTCCTATTAGGTATATAGCTACCCCCGTAATAATAATCTCGGTCGACCTGCCGCAAAAAATGGCGAACCCAACGAAGAAAAAGAACAAGAAAGTCAAGAAATACAGCAAAACGGGGAAGACCCAGAAAATGAATTCACTATTCGAGTATGAATAAAGGATCAAAATGGTGGGATTTGATGTTTTTAAAGGGAACCCTACAAGGAGCAGTAGCCGAAACCCTAGACCCAGATGAAAAAAACACACAAAAGAACGAAGTCGGGGGAAACCAAAAAAAAAATGCCAGCGAAATAAAAAAAATGGGCCCAGACCCGGATCTAAAAAAGGTATTCCGGAACTGGGTTTTTGAGTAAATAGGAAAAAGTAGAAGAAGAAGAAGAAGAAATCTGACCAGAAATGGAGGTGGCGACGGTGGCAGACTTGGTGGGTCGTCGTCGTCGTCTTCGGGAGGAAAAGTGATGATATCCCACGGCGACTGGTTGAGCTGGCAGAGGGTGGGTTGAGGAACGACGGCGGGGGCGGCGGCGGAGGGATTAGGAGTGGGATTAAGCGGGGAAATCCGTGCATGTTTTCTGATTCGCATGGTTAAAAAATGGGAGAGAAGGAAACCGGCGAGGAGAGGAGTTTCTTTTTTTGGGGGAGAGATAGATAATGAAGGCAAATAAAAGGCGACGGGGCGTGAGATTAAGACTGGGCCGTTGGTTTAATTCTTTTTTATTTATTTTTAAGGTCCGGCAAATAGATCCAATGGTTACTTTCTTTCTTTTTTTTGTGTGTTTTTTTCTTCTCTCTCTCTAAAAGATATAGATATATTTAATTAATTATTATTTTGTATATGTAGGATTTTGGCCAGGTAGGGTAGGGGTGGTATGGATCTTTTTACTATTTGAGTCTTGGAGGAAGAGACTAGGGAGTCTGGCTCAGGTTTCTTTCATTTTTTTGTTGGTTCGGTTCTGTTGTGATGTGTAGTTTTGTACAGATCTTAATTTATTTTTTTTCGAAAAATTGAAGTGTTTTATATTTACATTTAGGTCCCTTCTCTTGTTGATATTTATAGTTTGTATTTATGTTCGTGTCCCTTTATTTTTGAAGTGCGGTAATATGACCTCGGCCGTAGTCATCGCCGCTAGCGGTTTTGACGTGTGGTGGAGTCAACGAACTAAGAGTTTCGTTATTAAAAGGATCAAGAGTCGGCACTAGCTGACATAGTTGATTCGTGCGTGTGGAGTTTTCTAGACATTTATGTGAAACGTCGGTCAACGGTCAAACTCTATTGCATTGTATGAGTTACATTTTGATTTTGGTTATGAATCACTGCTAGTGACTACGAACAGATGCTGACACCGAGTGACTTAGAAAAAAAAAGTGAAAAACTAAAGCATTTTATAATTATATTTAGGTCCTTTCTCTTGTTGATATTTATATGTTGTATTTACGTTCATGTCCCTTTTGTTTTTAAGGGTAGATGGTTGTCGCCTAACAATTTTAACGTGTATTGAGTTGACGGTTTATGAGTTCTGTTATTAAATGGATCAGTAGTTTATACTTACTGGTGTGGCTGATTCGTGCATGCGGAAATTTTTAGAAATTTATAGGGAAAATTTGGTTAAAAGTAAGTGGAACAAGTCAAATTAAGAAAAGGGTTATGACAAAAAAATATTTTAATTTATTTGTCAAAAATCTCAAATTCAATATAATTTTATAATGACATAATTACCCTTATAATTTTAATATAATTTAAATTTTTGCTTTTCCCTTCCATGGCACCTGGATCATGCAAATATCCAATTTATAAATCTCAATTCGCAGACAAACCTAATAACCATGATTGTATCAACAATCATGATCCTAATTTGCTTGAGCTTCAAATTATGCTAACTGAATAGCAACTTAACATTAGCCAAAGGAACAGACAACTTATCAGAAGTACATAAATGCACCCCAAATTTCTAAACCTCCAAAAAATTCCACATGACCAAAACAAATATGATAAAGATGCTGCAAATGCTACAATTGTGTGGCGTAATATCAGCACCATATTTTTGAAATTGAATAGAATTGGATCAACATACGAGGTTTCTTCCATGGATTTCAAGAAGGCCAGTGGTATTTCAGGGAAAAAGTAAAAGGAAGAAAAAGAACATAAACTATATATGGAGAACAATACTTACCGTAGGAAATTTAATAAATTTCGACACCAGTTTGGACCTCCATGGTTAAAACTTTATCACATACTCCCTCCATTTCAAAATGTAAGTCTTTTTAGACTTAGTACATAAACTAAGGAGACAATCATCCAATAATTAATTTATGTGTTAAATATTTTTTTTACCCCTCATTAATTTCATTGAAACTATAAACAAGACTAAATAAAAATAGATTAACATCATTTATTGAGAGTAAAGTTGGAAAAATAGTCATTAATTTGCCTAGAATTTGTAAAACGACCTACATTTTAAAAAAATTTTCCAAATTTAAAACGACCTACATTTTGAAATGGAAGGAGTATAATCAAGAAAAAATCACTTTCGAAAGTCCAAAACGAATATCTCACGTTGTTCTCCATGACCTCGGTTCTATTCAAAAAGAAGACCTATAAGTCATAAACCCACAATGATAACTTTAGTGCAGAAATGAACGATTAACAATTCATTAACTTGGCCGAAGAAAATGCTAAAAACCCATATATAAATCACCATCAAGTTGTCTTTTAAAAATCAAAGTTGCACCCAAAAATAAAAAATAAAAAAATCATCATCATCATCGGTAAATCAAACTTGAGCAAAACACAAATCATCATCATCATCATTGTATTCACCATCGTCGCGAAATCATAATCATCATCATTATTGATTTTCAATTCACAGATAGACCAAAAAAAACATATAATACAAGAAGAAAGTTTACCTTTGCCTACCATATATGGAGGAGGCTGGATTCTTAATTTTAGAAAAAGATACGAATAGGGTTTTTCTAGATGAGATGAAACCCGTGTCATTGAAGAAATGGTTTCAATTTCCTTTTGGCGTGATTAAGAGTTTCTGCCGTTCGCATTGTTGCACAATGTAGGTTAAGCTTATAAATTCTTCGTGCCTGAAAATCAACTCGCTTGATATGGATGTTGCTCTTCTTGAAGCTTCAAATTCGTGCCGATCAATTTCAATTTGGTTTTTGTTCTATTATTATTATTATTATTATTATTTTTCCTAAAACATAAGGGTAACTGTTATTTTAAAATTATATTCAATTTGTAATTTTTAAAAAATAAACTACTGCCCTTCATCATACATAATATTTTAAGCCATACCCCTTTTATTAATTTGACTTGTTCTACCGCCTTTTATTAATTTGAATTTGTAGTTTTTGTATTACGCTGGTCAAAACGGTCAAACTCTCCTCTGTTGTATGGTTAGATTTTGATTTAATTTTGAATCACCGCTAATGACTATACAGTGAACCAACTATTAATTACTTCGTCGATTTAAAAAGTTAAAAATTATTTTTCTCATCTTAATTGTGATTATAAGTATTGACCGTAGATTGTACGCAATTTGCACTGAGAATATTCTACACGACTTGAAGTACTCTTGTAAAGTAAGAAAATCTTCTCGAATTTATTATTCATACCGATAATAAAAAGAGGAGTATATCTACTGCAAAACGACAAAAATCTTTTCTTAGAAACACTAATCTACATAATCTACATCTTTAGAAAAATTAACACAGTATTCTTAAACAGTTTTTTCTAATGAAATTTTAATGTAATACAAAAACTACTATATTAATTCATCTTCATCATTTCGCGAATTGCCGAATTTAAATCATCAGTTAATCTTTCCCCTATCAACGTGTAAAGTAGACTAATAGATCTCATGTATTTTAGTTTCCTTTCCTTACATTTTTTACTCAGTTTTTTCTTATTGCCTATAGTTCAATTGTGATCACCTTATGTACTTTCTACTTAACTTAACGCTAGGCTAAATGTGCTTGATCAAAAAGTAAGCGGTGGCAAATGGCTACTAATTTTCAACATTGGGTCATCATTGCAAAAAATTAATTTTAATAATGAAAATTAGTGCTGTAATTTTAATTTAATTAATTTGTATGACACATAACTTGCACAGTCTAATTGATGAGGTTGTTGTACATATATATAAGAAATGTGGCGTTTAATCTTTTATATTAATATTTTGGTCCTTTATCTTTTTGATATTTACACTTTATTTGCATTCTCATCCCTTTATTTATATAGACGATAATGTAACCTTATGATTGCTATTTCCACATAGTAGTCATCTATTAATTTAACATGGTCAATTTGTATTACGAGTTCTGTACAAAATGGATCAAGGTTGACAGGGTTTTCGTAAGTCAATGTAAAGTAAATTTTCGGAAATTTATAAATAATTTCGGTTGATCGTCAAACTCGTGTACTATTTAGTTATGTTAACTTTTGATTGACTGACAGTGATTACTAGTATTAAAAGTTATCAATGATAAATGACACAACCCTAAGCACTTGCTAATTTTTTTTAAAAATAGATATTAATTGTTATCATCTACTCTAATCTAAACTCGGCTGAATTTTCCTAAACTTGATCTCGCATAATTAACTCAATAATTAATCATCAAGTCGAATTCAAAACCAGTCATTAATGTTTCTTACAACCCAATTCCGCATTTCAGCTTACAAATTGGAAAAATATTGTAAACATTTCCCTTCTAATTAATGGATCATAGTGTCTTCAGAAAAAGAAAGAAAGAAAAAAAGAAAGAAACTAATGGATGTAATTTTTAATACTAGTCTCAATTGACTTGATTCGTGAGTCAATGCATTGTTTTTCTTTAATACATGTCTTAAAATGATTGTCCAGTTTGGTTTTTTCACTTTTAGTACCATTTGAATTAAAAATGAAAATTCAAATTGGACAATTATTTCAGAACGGGACTATTACATTTTTAATTATTTGCTTCTTTTTTTTTTTTTAAAACTAATTTACAACTTTCTAATATATGAGGGGTATATTTGAGATATTAATAACTAGGAGCCGCTAACTATCACCACCTAATTAGTCATTCTCATAAAATTTTACAACATTGCAATTTGACTTGAATGAGTTTATATGCGCAGCTACATTATTTATATAAATGAATCAGATGTAAAATACTCTAACTCATTTGTATCACTCTATTTTTTTAATTAATATTCTTATTCATGATATGCACTAATCAAACTTAAAGCGCGAGGATTATAAATAGAAATTTAATTTTTGTATAGTTCTTAAACTTTTGTTTCCTTAATATTCATCCTCATATTATGCACAATATTAAAATTGCCACACGCTCACACACACACACACACACACACACACACCAAAAACCCTCACGTGACTGATGCGTGGATATTGGCGGCTTGTGAGTTTTGATACTCTATGGCTTCTTCATGAGTAATTTTGACCAAGTAGCAGAAAAATGTCAAAATGCCCAAACCTCGGACTGTTAAGGCAATCCAGTCTTCTTACTTCCCTACAGACGGAAAATAACTACCTTTTGAATCCATTATCATCCTCTTCCCTGGCCTCAGTTCTTCAATTCTATATCAACTCCGATTATCCTTCCCATGGCCAAAAGATTCATTCTCACATTATCAAAACTGGGTATAAGCCCAATACTAATATCTCAATCAAGATACTCATACTTTACATCAAGTCTTCTTGCCTATCATATGCGCGAAGAGTGTTCGATGGATTGCCTCAGCCAACTCTCTCTGCGTATAACTACATGATATCGGGATACATCAGATATGGGTTCGTTGAGGAATCCTTAGATTTGTTCCGGAAATTGACGTTTTCCGGTGAAAATCCAGATGGGTTTACATTTTCGATGGTCTTGAAAGGGTCTAGCTCTGAAAATGTGGTGTCACGATCACGGAGTTTAGCTAAAGAAGTGCACGGGCAAATAGTTAAATCTAGCGTCCAGGGTGACGATGTGCTTTACACTGCGTTGGTTGACTCGTATGTGAAGAGCGGTAGAGTGGATTATGCAAGGAGAGTGTTTGATTCGATGTTGGGCAGTAATATTGTTTGTTCGACGTCGATGATTACTGGCTACATGAATCGAGGTTCTATCCAAGATGCCGAGGAGGTCTTCAGTAAAACCGTGCAAAAAGATGTGGTGATTTTCAATGCAATGATTGAGGGTTACAGTAAGTTGATTGAGACGGCCAAGAAGGCAATTCAGGTTTTCATTGATATGCAAAGATTGGACTTTCGGCCCACGGTATCAACCTTTGCCAGCATTATTGGTGCCTGTTCTGTGATATCCTCCTTTGAAATCGGTCAACAAGTTCAGGGGCAACTTTTGAAGACTGAATTTTATGGAGATATTAAAATGGGGAGTGCACTTCTGGATATGTATTCAAAATGTGCAAGGATAGAGGACGCGAGGAGAGTTTTTGAACATATGCAGAAGAAGAATGTGTTGTCATGGACTTCCATGATTGATGGGTATGGTAAAAATGGTTATCCCAGTGAAGCGCTTGAGCTCTTCAACAGGATGCTGTTAGATACTACCGTCAAGCCAAACTATGTGACATTTCTCGTTGCACTATCTGCCTGTGCACATGCAGGACTGGTTGATAGGGGATGGGAGATCTTTTTAAGCATGGAGAGGGATTACTTGATGAAACCAAGGATGGAGCATTATGCTTGTATGGTTGATCTCTTAGGCCGTGCAGGAAGTCTTAACGATGCTTTGGAGTTTATTATGGAAATTCCTGAAAGGCCTAGTTCTGATGTTTGGGCATCTCTTCTTAGTTCATCTAGACTTCATGGAGATGTGGAGATGGCTAATTTTGCTGCAAATGAACTTTTCAAGTTAAACTCTCAGAGCCGTCCTGGGGCATATGTAGCATTATCTAATACTCTGGCTGAGGCTGGAAGATGGAACCATGTAAGTGAACTTCGGGAATTGATGAAGAAAAGAGGAATTTCCAAAGGCACTGGCTTTAGTTGGTACGGGAATAAAACTGGCTTAGAAGCTTTTCATGCTGGAAAACAAATGTGAAAATTGAAGGCTAATGGAGTAGCTGAAGTAATATGAGGGTGCATCTTGTGGAGCTTGTTTCAATAATGATGATAGCTGTGCTGCCACTTGGACGTTTGAAAGTGCTTTATTTGGTTAAACGAGAGTTCATCAGCGGAAGCCACCTAGCAAGTCAGAATCAAGCACATTGAGATTAGCTGTGATGTATGTACTTCTATGACTATCTATACCCTTAAGTTCCTGCCATTGAATTGCTAATTCTTCCTATTTTATCCATTTCAAGCATTGTAGTTCTGCAAAGCGCAAGCAAGGCTTTTAAAAGAGCAGGGAAAACAGCCTTGAGTTTATTCAGTTAGGGTGCAGATTGACCTCGGTACTGATTTGAATTTGAGCGGATTCAGTTATGATTTTTGGCTGCTGTTTTAAGATTTCAATGAAATTAGACATTGTAGTTCTGGTAATTTCCTTTTACGCCTAGGGCTCCGTGTGCAGGATTTACAATGGCTCTGCTTCCTAGAGGTTTAAATGTAAAGCAATAATTTTTCCTGAAGGTAGCTTGTGGGAGAACTACATATTCTTTTAGTTCCACATTCGGTTGATTCATCTGGTAGAACTGATAATGAGGTCTAGAACTTCTGGAAAACCTATCTTAGAAATGGCATTATCTGCCTTGGCGATGATCCTCAGACTCATGAGCTTTCACCTTCGCTGAACAATCTTTCTGCAACCCTTTCCACCCATCACATGGCAAAATGGGACAGTGCAAGGCTCAAATCTGAGGCGCGCTTGTGCGCATCCACAGAATCGCTCCTCTTGGTGCCTTCATCAATGATTCAACTGAGAAGTTATACGAGTCCGATTATATTCTGCAAATATGTCAGAGGTTAGAGAAGCATTCTGCTATTTCAATCCTAGTCTGAGAACTTGTCAAAGCCCCACCTCTCAAACTTCTTTATCTATCAACTGGGGATCAACTTCAGGCACCATGAAGGAAGATAACCTCCGTTCAACTGGTAATTCCATGGCATAATATGGGAATTACTATATATTAAAAAAAATGTATAAAAGAAAGATCAGCAGGATTTCTATTATTACGTTCACAGTCAGCAAAAAACAACTCAGGCCATAGCTTTTCATTGTGGCAAATTGTGTACGATCTTGTTCCATTTTGTTAGAGAAGATTGTTAAAAGTCACTCCATTTTTCCTTTTCAAGGTCGTCTTCTTTGTGGGAAGAAGAGTTGTCGATTACATCAAGCGCGGCCCAGTTACTGAAGATGAATCGAAGGTTATCGTTCAGTTTACATGCCATTCTTGGTACCAGGTTCTCTCTTATGTGTCTTGTTTGTTTGTATTACAATGATAGCATTCAATTCAGCCAAGTTCTGTATTGGCTTCTTTCCGTTGACATTGCTCTTGAATTTAGTTAATTGAATGAATGATTCTTGTTATACGTATATCTTTTCAATTGCCTCTCTAAAATTCCTCATGGTGATAGTGGTATCTTCTGCATATTTTTTTGGCTTCAATTCAATAGATTCTGGGAACTGGACATAGTGCTGGTGTAATGCATGATGGCCCAAGTCTTAAACGTGGGAGGAAGAAACCAAATTGGCAAACTTTAAGTCCATGCTTTATTTTACTGCATATGAATTACTAATTTATTGTAGGGTTAGTTTATCGAGTTAATGTAATACTCCCTTCCCTCCGTCTCGAAATTGATATTGTCCAGTTTAAATTTTCAGTTTTAGTATAAATTGAATTAAAAATAAAATTTTAAGTTAATTCCAAACTGTACAATAATTTTAGAATAGAGGAAATAATATTTTCTTGGATTAGGAATTTTACCATCGTGGTTACTTTGATAGGTATTTGAAGTTGTAAACTTGTAAGTCTGTAAGCGTACGATTTGGAGTCTATTTATGTGTAACAGTTAGAACTATTAAGAGGAAATTGGTTTGAGAACAATACTCTTTTTGTCTTAATTTTCTGGAGTTCTCACTTCTTATCTCGAATTGGGTCATTACAGCTAGGATAGTCGGACAATTGCAATTCAATAATCATAACACATCTGCGGTAGGATTAGCCAAAGGAAATATATATTACGTGTTCAAGTGAACCATTGTGGCTCATATGCAGTTTGCAGGGAAGAAACCCAAATTCACGAATGATTCACAAAACTCTGAAGTAGAAACAATTATCATCTCACAAGACTCTTCTAAGATCAAAGGTGCATATTGAAATGAACTTATAAAAATAGCAGTTAAATTATTCAACGGTTAATTGAGACTTGGTAAGAAAAAGGAACTGAAAGTGACCAGAATCCAGCTGCTTGACGTGAAGGTTACTGCGAGTGCGACAGTGCGAATCATTTTGGCCACTTATCCTGAAAATTGAAAATTAACACATTCATAACAACAGTTGGAGCACATAACATGATTTGTTAATTATGATACAAATGTGACGCTACTATTAGAAGTTATGAGAACGTGTTGAATAATTCTGGTAGAAAATACAATTGTCTTTTATAATTACAACTGATTAAATCTATAAGAAAGTTCCAATTATTACCTGGAATTATAACTGACTAAAATTATTACGAGATAAATATTTCAAATGATGTAAATATATATTTTCATTGATATAAAATGTTCTCCCGGCTAGGGTGTATTCGAGTCGAGTCGAGTCGAGCCGAGTAGTGGTATACTCAAACCCGAATTCGAATACTTTTAGTTCAACTCGAACTCGACGAGTACTAAATTTAAAACTCGATCTCAATTCGTTGACAAATTTAATGAGCACGAGTTCGACTTGATAATTTTTTTAAAAATTAATTTTCTACAAAAAAATTTTTAAAAATTAATCTCCCCGTTGAACTAAGAATGGAATTCTGCTATGAAGATTGTTGCGAGAAAGAAAACCAAATTCTAACATTTATTTTTCATCTAGCAGGGAAGTTTAAATTTTCACCAAACATTAACTTGACCAAATGGTTAAGAAGTAAAAGGGAATAATGAAAAAAGGATGGAAGATGATAAGTGAAGAGAGAAGAGAACAAATACAGTATTAGATTTGTTAACTGGAGTTGAAAATGAAAATGGACTGTCGATTGAAGATGAAAGCGAGGATGGGGAGAAAACATACGAGGATGGGAAAGAGGGATGATGGAGGAGGAAGGTGGGCCGAATTTTTTAGTTGAAGAAGGGGGATGTGGATGAAAAATTAGATCCAAGTGGAAGAAGTAAAAAAGTTAACGATGAGAAGGAGGAGAGAGAAGAAGAAGATGGGTGGCTGGGCTATTTTGATTGGCAAAATAGATTAGAGGTGCTTGGAAAAAGTGTAAAGTGTATTGGAGAATTTTCTAAAATAATAGTATTATGTATGCATATTGAAAATAAAAATATAAAATAATTATTAAATATTCGAGCCAAGTTACTTGTCGAGTTTTCGAGCTCATTATGGGTTTGTTTGGCCAACATTTTGTTTTAATTTTTGTTTTGATTTTTGATTTGAGTTTGAGATGTGATTTAAAATGTGGTTTGAGATAAAATTGAAAAAGTTGTTTGGGTGATATTTTAAATAAACTAATAATATTTTAGGCCCGAATTTGACCGAAATCCGGTCGGCCGGTCGGTCGATCTCCGGCCGACGACAGTTCGGCGACGGCGGTGGGAAGTCTGGCGACAGCAGCGGTGGTGCAGGTAGTCCGGTGGTGGTGGATGAAAATTGTGTAAAAATAATTTTTTGAATATTTTTTAAAAAATAAATTAAAAAATTGTTTAGATAGTATTGAAATTTGCGTTTAAGAGGTGTTATAAGAGGTAAAATGAAAGAAGCCCTTAAGTATCGAGTAAAATAAGTATTGAGCAAACAAGCCCTTAATACTCGAACTCGACTTGATTAACCAACGATACTACTCAAACACGGTTCGAATTTGGTCAAACTCGAGTCGAGCTTAAGTTGTTGACCGAGCTACTCACGAGTACTCGAACTCGGCTCGGTTCGTTTAAGAGTCTCCCCTAGAGAGAACCGAGAGGGGGGGAACAAAATGGAAATAGAATCCAAGAAGATTCGAAGGTACATTCATTTTTCCCATGTGTGCTTCATGGTCTAATAAAATTCAGTCGTAATGCCGTCCCAATTCCTCAATTCTTTGTATTGTTTAATTTAAAGAAAATATTCCTTATCTTCACTTACAAATTTGCATAAAAATTTCACCGTACGAGAATAAGTTCAACTCGTTCCATCGGATGAGATTTTCTTTAGCCTGAACTTTATTGGAGTAGTATAATTTCCTAATCTTGCCTTGATATACATGAGTTATATACTTGAGTAAACAGGCAAAAGATCTCATACACTATTATTCTACATTACTTTCTATATCATTCACTAACATATGTAAAAAATCACATACACTATTATTCTACACTATTTTTTATATCATCCACTAATATTTAACAAAATGGTCTTAATGGGTTCATCCAATCACGGATTAAGGTGTTAGTAAAATTTTTAAAAAATAAAATAATAATCATAGAAAAATGTTATAAATTTTACGCGATGGTTTAGAAAATACCGTAGAGAGTTGTGGCGGAGGAAATCCTAATCCTTAACCAAACAATTATAGAGAAGATACGATTATCTAAGCGTGTTCGTGACTTTATTATGTTAGCTGATTACATTGTTCTTTCCCTTTTTGACTAATTGAACTTAATGACCTAATTTATTACTATCTTCCTTTATTCCTTTCGTTGCCTTTTCTGAGAAGCAGAGGGGTAAACTAATAACCACATCTTTATTTTAAAGTTTTTGCTAAACGAAAAGAACCAACTTTACTCAATTTTGAATTACTTGTGGACGTAATTTCGTCCACTAATTCGCAAAAACTTCATAACAACTTAAATCATAGAGAAAATCTTCTTTAAAAAAATTGCAACAAACCTTGCCGAGTTCCGCCATCACCAATAATGTTATTATTAACGTTAAACTCTGCCAAGAACTGCACTCCAAAAAGTTAAACGCCACGCCATTGCCACCTTTTCTTTTTCTTCTACTACCATACATTTGCCAAAAATTCCAACTTAACCTACCAAACCACCCAACCAATAAACTAAAAGTTGAATATAGAGATAAACTTCAATAAAAGTAACAATTTTTTCCCAAAAATAAATAAATAAATAAAATAACTTTTTTCTTCATCACTATATACAACGTGTGTAACTAAAAAGCTGTCCCAAAAAATAAAATAAATAAAAAAAAACTAAAAATTGGAAATAATACTAGGAATGTTATCATCGTAATCTTCATCAAACAAATTATGAGCAATGGCCGGGGAAAAGTACGATGTAGAAGCAGCAGCAGCAGCGGAGAGCCGTTGATTGAACTCCTCTTCCAAGTGACGTGGCACAAAGGGAGTCCTACAAAGTGGACAAGTCCTCTGATCGTGGTCCATCCAACGGTCCAGACAGCTCCGATGGAAAATGTGCTTACAGTTGTTCAGCCACCGGATTTCCTCCTCCCCTTCGAACTCGTACAAGCACACCGGGCAACTCTCCTCCGGCGGCCCCCCGCCAGAACAATCCACCAGCTCCGAGAACTTGATGACCGGGAGAAGCTCCCGTATCAAGACGGCGGATAACGGTGGGTTAACGGGTTGCAAGCGGGTCGGATCACTCTCCGACTGGAAGTACCCGTCAGCTGGTTCGATGAAATCAGATAGACCCAGAAGGCTAAAAACGGAGAGAATCACATTCCGTACAAAACCCAGAAAGGAAAGCGCGTAGATGAAGATCTTTGGTAAGAAAACCTCTGAATAACACACTGGAAAACCCATCAACTGCCCCCACCCGAATGTTCAGCAACGACCCGGATTAATCTAGCTTCTGTGTTTCGTTACCGAGATTTCTATTTATATATAGGGAGAGGGAAGAAGTCAAGAAGATGAAGCTTCGTAGTCACAGACTCATAGTTGGAACTTTGGAACTGGAAGAAGTGTGAAAATGGAGGAAATTTGGTGTGTTAAAAAAAAATGAAAGAATTAATTTAGGATATATCTAAAAGGGGTAAAATAATAGAGTAAGAACTACGTTGTATGGGGTGGGTGAGATTGTAAAGTGACGGAGCGGTGAGATTTGGGCTTTCTTGAACCGTTGATAGGTTGATATGATTGTGATAATTTGGGATGACGGAAGGGATATTTGTGACAGATGCTGTTAGATTAGCAAAGAAGGAGGCTGCTGACTTTTTTAGTAATTTTGGTAAAGAGGGACAGAGGCCGGGGCTGCTTATGATTGCTTTGTGGCAATTGGACAAATCCATATAAAAAAAGCCCAAGTTGCTCTATAATGGCATGCCGCATGCGTCTCACGTGCCATAATTGGTCCTTAGTGCAGGCCTCTTTTAATTTTAATTTTTTTCATGGATAAGCTCCTAAATAAGGTATTGACTTCACTAAATTAGATTTTTACATTTTTCTTAAAGTTTACGTAGGTACTCCTTCCGTCCCAAAATTATTGTCCAATTTGAGATTTCACTTTTAGTACAATTTGAACTAAAAATGAAAACTCAAACTGGACAATAATTATGGGACAGAGGGAATATTTTTTTATTTTGCTAGAAAATCATTTTATTACTTTCCGTATCAGTAATGATCATATTCTATATCTTTTACAAAAGTCGATATGTGATATCGTAACCTGAATGTTCGTGGAGGATAAATGTATTTTCTAGTACTGACTAAGCTGTTGCAATATTCTTGTTATCATTTTTTCCCCTTTTGGCAATGATATTTATCTAAAAAAGATTATACCAAATTACACAAGAAAAAAAAAACCTCACACACACACACAACCCCATCAATGAAAATATTTGACAGCGATAAAAGTATCGCGATAACAACTGTTAGGTACATATCTGGTAGATTTCCTCATTACCGAACAAAAATGTAATGTGCATATCATTTGAATCTAAGCAAAAACTAGTGCTTAACAATTAACATATCTAACATACCGTCTTGGGTAAACTAGGTTTCTTTTGTTTTTTTGTTTTTGTTTTGTTTTGTTTTGTTTTGTTTTTTTTTTGTTTTTCTGTTTTTAAGAATCCTTCGTTAGCTATACTAGGGATCTCTCGTAACACATAGACTGTTATTTCTCATGTACCATTTATTAAATTTCTAGATGTGCACTAAGTTTGTCTTCTAAAATTTATTTATTGACTGATTAGGATATTATATAACAAACATACAAATGAAGTTGCTTTGGAAGCTTCTTAAAACATACTAATACGTAGAATACCCTCTCATAATTAAAAAAAAAAAAAGAAAAACTAAATGCAATAGTAATTGGAACATTTGGTCATTCAAATGAATATTAATTGATCACTAATGGATTGACTCTCTTAAAGCCCAAAATATAGACTCATATGTGGTCTCACTTTAAAACCAATTGGTGATAAGGGGGGTAGCACATGTGGTTATATATTGGTTTCAAGAGTCTCCATCTATTCATGTGGGAGAAGGTTATATTCTCAACACTTCCTCTCAAGCTCGAAGGGGTTGGACAAACCGGATAAGTTAACGAATCAATAAAGGCCCACATATAACAAGGTAAGTAGAACAAGTAGAATAGAAGGCCCAGATTTAGTAAATAGAAGTAGAAGGCCCAAACGGGTAAACAAATCAGACCCCAGATATAACTGTTGGGTCAGTCAAATCCCGTCCCAAAAGTCACATAGGTCCGCAGATAAAATCCGCTCTAATACCATTTTGAAGGCCCAAATATAAGCTCACATGTGGTAACCAACAACACTAACGGCGACAGAAGAAACAGTAACGGTGACAAAAAGAACAACAATGGACGGCAGAAGAAAGGCCAAAGAACTAGTAGTGAAGAACGACAAAGAAGATGGAAGGAAAAGGATAGTGGTTGCTGAGAGAAAAAGAAAAGAATGCGCAACCGAAAAAAATCCTAACTCTGTACCAACTTAGAATAATAGATATGTATTACATTCATATGTATTATGTACAATATACAGAGTATATATAGATAATTCTATACGTAAAGCTATAATCGTAAATACATATATTACAAGAGACTCAATGAACTATACACTCCAACATGACTTGAGTGATGAAAATACGATTTACGACCTTAAAACTTATGATGGAAAAGTATCTCAAGATGAAAAAGAAAATGCTAAGAATAATCATGATTCTATAGGTAAATCCTTTTCGAATTTTAAAGAGGGAAAAAGTTAGGTACCTAAAGGGCAAGGATGCAGTTTGTGGCTGGGACGGTCATGAAACGAAATGTATATATGGAGGGACAAATAGGGAATGCGATGGGACTATGGCAAAGGACAATTTGATTAATTACTGAATTGATTTGGAGACAAAGAACCCCGAAGAAATTAGGATTAGTGGTAAGCAAAGAACAAAAGGCTGCCAACCAACCAATCATCATTCTAATTTGTTGTGTTATTTTTAAAATATAACGAGATACGACAAAGGTTAATAATCAAAGTGTGTGACACATTGTTTTTGAATTGTTATATGAAGAGATGATCCCTAGAAATTTCTCATATCTTTCAAGAATAAAAAATTTCTCGACACACTGCTAAGCATCATTTGAGTGATGTAGTAAAAAATGTTAGTATTTGATTTACTTATCCAGAGAGAATGTAACTAAAAAAACACCGACAATTCTTATTAACAAAAGTGTCGTGATTTATATTTTAGACTTATTTTCTTTATTGTAAACAAAATAATAAAGATTATTAAAAAATGATGAGTATGATACATGAATGGATAAAAGTAATACTACTCTAAAATAGTACAAAGACTAATAAAAAAGAGTTGAGCGAAATTCGAATCTGTGGTGTGTATGTTCAGAAGTTAAATCCATTTTCTGTTTTTCTCTTCAGAAGAAAATGGGAAATGGGAAGAAGAAAAAGGAAATCCAATTCGGAATCGGAATTGGAAATTGGAAAGTGTTAGCTGCCCCAAAAACCTACTTGTTGCTACTCTATATATTCTACACCGGAAAACCACCACCGCCGTAGCAACAACTTCCTCATTCCAGGACTCTGGAAAACAGAGATTAACCAGAAACCAAAAACAATATTAATCAGCCAGTACGCCGGAAAAAGGGTAACGCCGGCCATTTTTGGGATTTCCTCTCATTTTCAAACCCGGCAATCATGATGGGTAAAAGGGTTAGGCTGGAGAACTCTTCATCTGCATCGAATTGTACTCATCCGGGTTTGATTGGAGGCTTGTGCATAAAATGTGGTGAAACGATGGATAATGATGATGGGTTTGGCGGTGTTGCACTTGAATACATTCATAAAAGATTACGCCTTTCCCTTGAGGAAATCATTCGATTACGCGACAAAGACTTCAGGAATCAACTCCGTCAGAGAAAGCTTTACTTGGTTCTTGATTTGGATAATACCCTGCTCCATTCGATGGACGTTAACAAGATTCAGGAGAACCAAGAACAATTCTTCTTGAACAGGGGAATCTATAAAGTAGAGCGTGTCCGGAAGATGACCAAGTTGAGACCTTTTGTTCATACTTTTCTGGAAGAAGCAAGCAAACTGTTTGACATGTATGTTTACACAATGGGTTGTCGAAATTATGCAGTTGAGATGGCAAAGTTGCTGGATCCCGAAGGGGTTTATTTCAATTCGAAGATCATTGCACATGAGAACAGCACGGATAAGAGTAAGAAGGGCCTTGATGTTGTTTTGGGGAAAGAAAATGCGGTGTTGATTCTTGATGACAGGGAGAGCGTTTGGGAAGGCCACCGTGATAACCTGATATTGGTGGAAAAATACGAGTTTTTCGGTTCAGGTGTTACCGCAGGAGGCACTGATGATGAAAATGATGGAGTTCTTGATTTAGTTCTCAAAGTTCTTCAGAGAATCCATGCTAGTTTTTATGATACCGAAGATTTGGATACCCTGTTGAACAGAGATGTGAGGCGGGTTTTGCAAGATTTCCGAAAAGAGGCTTTGAAAGGTTGCAAGATTGTGTTCAGTGGGGTGTTGAAGCCTGAGAAACAACATTACTGGAAATTGGCGGAGAAATTGGGGGCGAAATGTGCTACAAAACGTGGCCCCGGAATAACCCATGTGGTTTCGTTGGATTCCGCATCAGATCTTTCCTGTTGGGCAATCAGGGAGAAGAGGTTTTTGGTGAATCCGGAGTGGATTGATGCTGCTCGCTACTTGTGGCAAAGGCAACCTGAAGAAAAATTCCCTGTTACTAATGAGCTGAAGATTGCCCCGGTAACAAGTTGTTCGGTTGAGGTTTGCTGAGGGATCAGACTATGTTGTTGGTTAATGGTGTCGTTGATGATGTTAAAACGCATGAACTTTTTTCTGTTCTAGGCTCCAGAAAATTGATTATGGGGTGTTATTTTGTGATTTGATCTTCGTGTGCTAAAAGAAGACCACACAATGTTGGTTTTCACTTTTCACTTCAGTTCCTGCAACATTGCTCTGTACAGGATCGATCACCATTCTGCCATTGCTCAAAGAGTAAAAAGTTAATTCATTTTTTCCCATTTTATTAGTCAATTTTGCTTTTCATAGAGTATAATATTGTGTGTGTATACTGACAACTTTTTCTACTTAAAAGGGGTAAATAAGTCACAATATTATAAGATACGGACACAGAAACCTTAAAAAAAAAGTCTTTCTTGCACAATTACAAACAAGAACCTCCTCCCAAACTACCAGTCTACCACCATCCTCCGCCGCCGACCACCGCTTCTACAAATACTAATAAAACAACTCCGCAATCCTCTATACTTTTTAATTCTTCTGGACTGAAAAGCACCCTCTAACGGTCTCACCTCACTTCACTTCCACCGTTCTTCCCTTTGTTTTTTTTTTTTTTTTTGGGGCAATAGTTAAACCCCTATAGAAACCCCACCATGCTACCCGGATGCTCAGCAGATGAAGCTGAAAGTGTAGCTGATAAATTTGAGGAATCTAAAACAGTGGTGGATGAGTTAGGCTTGTACAAGGGAAAGGTTAAAATTGTAAGCAACGATGACCCTGCAGAAGAAATCATGCTTTTGTGGGGAATTCAACAGCCCATTTACTCTAAGCCCAATGCTTTTGTTCGTCAATCCTCTCTCCAACTTCACTTGGATGCCTGTGGACGCTCTCTCTCCATTCTCCAGTCCCCTTCTTCTTTGGTTAGTTTCTCAATAATATCTAATTACTGTTATTCGTTTGTAGAATTGTGAATTCTTTGTTTTGTGGATTTTTGTTGTAATTTGATGTATTTTAATGTTTCTTATTGGTAATGCAATGCATTTGATTTGAGAATTTTAAAAAATGTTAACTTTAGTCTTCATTCATTCAGTATCTCCTTTTCACCATTTGAGTAATTGACATTATATCAGTTGATCTATTTTAAATTTAGGGTGTACCTGGGGTAACTGGGTCAGTGATGTGGGACAGTGGCGTTGTTCTTGGGAAGTTCATAGAGCATGCTACTGAGACTGGAACTCTTCATTTTCAGGGCAAGAAAGTGGTTGAATTGGGTGCTGGCTGTGGACTCGTGGGGTAATTCGTAACTCTTCATAATTCTTCTCTCTATCTTTGCCCCTGTTATTGTCTGGACTAACGTTGGTGAATACCATTGCGTTCTTGGTTACCCATTACATATGTCCAAGACTGCTCTTCTGTTGTAATTTTTAATGTTATCTGTCATAGAGTACATGTTAGCATTATGCGTAGGCTTCTGTACCTTAATTTTCTTTTTAGTGGAGTTTGTGGATGTTTTGATTGTTGAAGTTCTCTTTCTCACGTCTTCTTCAGCTGTATTGCAGCTCTTTTGGGTGCACATGTTGTTCTTACTGACTTGCCGGATAGACTCAGGCTATTAAAGAAAAATGTTGAAGACAATCTATACGGAAATGTGCGTGGGTCTGCAGTAGTAACCGAGCTCACGTGGGGCAATAATCTGGACCCAGATTTGTGCTGTCCTTCACCTGATTATGGTACTAGTCACTAAACTATCTGTTCCTTGCTTTAAGTTTCCATTAGATGGTCACTAAATTGCACATAGATAGTCATTTACCTGACATGGATATCCCGGAGTTCCACTTAGGTACTTAACATATTCAACTTGTAACTGTTGAAAGTTTGTGCTGTATAACATTAAAATAGCTCCAAGCACTGCACCAAGGCTTTCCCTTGAAAACTTCATTTGGAATTTTTTCTTTACTGTGTGATGCCCATGCTCTTACATCTACAAATTTTAAATTCAATCTTTCTTCTAATTGGGGATATCCCAGTAAACTATACAAACTATACTTTATCCTTGATTAGCTACGTCTTGCTTTGCATCTGTTATTAATAGTTGTAAATTATCTTAACTTATCATCGAGATTTAGGAAGTTTGGCGAATAAGAGAAAATCTTATGGCTATATAGCTTGAATAGTATTATAATCCCCAAAACTAAAGCTTTTCTCGATTCTTAAAATGGAAATGCATGGCCATCTCATTTAATCGTTTGGGTTTGCAATTTGAAGAAGAGACTTCGGTGTGGGTTCAAGTCACAGAGACAAGCCTCTTATGAGAGAGCTTTTATGAGGCCTGCTTGTTCTTGTATCTTTATTTGCATATAATCAAGCTTCTGCGAAGTCGATTTGTTGTCTAGGAAATCCATGTCTTGAAACTAACTACAACTTGGTTTGATATGTGGCATGGATGCGATAATACATATTCAGTTATGGTAATGTTTAATATTCAAGTCCTGATACACTTAGTGATGTATGAATATTGTCTGCCTTAGCATTCAAGCTCAAATTTTTGTGGGTTACTCAGTGTAAATGATACTGATAGCCATTGATCATGTCACATTAGTCACTCTGAGAAATCACTCTGAATTTTTCACTGAATGCGTTATCTTTTGTATTCTTACAGTTTTAAACATTGTCCCGCTCTTAATGTCTTTTCTTTTTGAATTGTCAATTTTTGTGGCGACGTTTGTCAGTGCTTGGCTCCGACGTGATCTATGGTGAGGACGCCGTAGTTGATTTGTTGGAGACACTTTCTGACCTTTGTGGAGCACAGACGACTGTCATCCTGGCTGGGGAACTCCGGAATGGTATGCTAATCCTATCCGCGCAGCAAAACCAAATTATTTCAAGTTTGCAGTAAATTCTTATTAATGCCTTTTTTTCCTCTTTTGTTGTTAGATGCTATCCTTGAATACTTCTTGGAGGCAGCTATAAAGGATTTTGTTGTTGGTAGTATAGATCAACAGCAATGGCATCCAGATTATCGCAGCCAGCGAGTTGTGATTTACATTCTGGTGAAGAAATAGAGGGAAAATATTGCCAGTTTACCACTCACTTGAACATGGCAATTGTCTATTCCATCGGGGAAGAATGAACAGTTGAGGAATATTCCATAACTTTGTTGAAATAGGCATGTGAATGTTTTGGTTGAAGTTGGTGCACATTGTTGAAGTGATTGTCTTGGTTGAATGTTAAATCACACTGATGGGTCGGCCATCTGATTAAGAAGAGAACAGATTTTCCTTGTACCCTAAAAAATCTCAGTAGTTATAAATTGGTTTTGCAATTCGCTGATTTCCCTTAGATTGAACTGTTGAATGTGGCGAGATATGCTTCTTGATCCCTTTCTGGGGGCTAACGTTCTTGGAGGAATGAAAATTTTGCCCGGTGATGAAGGTTTGCAATCTTTCGGTTTTGGAGTCGAATAAAGTTTTAGTAAATAGATTTACAGATGAGAAGGTTTGCAATCTTTCGGTTTTGGAGTCGAATAAAGTTTTAGTAAATAGATTTACAAATGAGCTTTATTGTAGTTTTCATGGCGTGTTGCAGTCATGCAAGTCACTGCTCATGGATTGCAATAATATTCCAAAGTTCAGAGTCTCATGATATTTGAGCATGGAAGACAAATCACAAAATACAAAAGAATTAAATCGCATGCTCTTAGTTTCCAAAACAAAGCTTTTCTAGCTAATCGGGACAATAACAGTCTTAGTCGCTTTTACCAATGATGGTAATCCAAAATGTCGAACTCAGTACAATTTTGGCAATGGCTACTTGACAAGTGCATCATTTTTCAAGTCTTTGTAATGGATTCCCAATGAAATGAACCTAATGACTGAGCATGACATCACAACTCATTTCAAAAACTATGATATAAACTAAAAAGTAAAATAAATTCAAGGGATAGGAAGGTCCCAATATCAGAACATCCATAAGCACAAGACTGCTGGTCTACTATATAAGAATTGCAAGTTCTTGGCAGAAGGGAACTACATATGTAGCCTCATAACCTCTGTTCCAACTTTTAAACGAACCGAAGGATTAGCCAACATGTGATTCCGAAGTATAAGAAACGAATTCGTCACAAATCCTGAAGGCCATGCCAAACCCTGCAATTCACATTTACAAATCACAAGATACAAACATAGGTTAAAAAGGACAAGTACTTTTTCGAGGGAAATATTTGTTGGGAAAACCTGCAGGCCCAAATATCTAAGGAGTAGCAGTTTCCGGAGCACAGTTCTTGGCCACCTCCAGCATATCTGCTGGAAGGTATGTTCCTCTAGCCTTAATTATGTGAATAGCGGCCCAAATTTCTCTCTTTTGTCATCATTTTCCCATCATCAATCTTGTCTTGCTGCCACTTCCACTGGAAAAATCTCCCATTTTCTCCACAACCAGATCAAAGGTAATACTAAAATTCCAAGTCAGAACCATCAGCAGTATTATTAGTTACAGAACTGAACCATCACTTTAATGCTGAGCCTTGATCTACAAGAAGTTGAACTCTCAGCAGTTTGGATTCATGCACTTGATTTCCTTGCAGATGGGTGTTCCAAGTACCTGGTTAGCAAGGATAAGAGTCTGCTTATATTCATCTCATGACAAAAAGAAAACAACTCACTCAAGAACAAGATATCAAGTTACCCAAGTACTTCAAAGATAACCAAGAAGAAATTGCAGCAATAAAACAGTTTTACTCCCTCTGTCCCATAATTATTGTCCAGCTTGAGTTTTCATTTCTAGTTCAAATTGTACTAAAAATGAAATCTCAAACTGGACAATAATTTTGGGACAGAGGGAGTAGCACATTTCAAATTTATTTTAAAAGCACTGCTCAAAATTTAATCCTAACCTGTAAAGACTGTAACAAAGCTATCATCATCATCAATCACAATGATGGGATTCCCTGTAGGTTACCAGTAATCGTTACAAGAACAACATCCATCCCTAAAATGGTGGAACCTGTTGTTATCCCTTACAATGATCTCCCGCGAGACTATTTTACAAATAAACTTGAATGCAGTATGGCAATCCACACAAATCCGAAGATTCTTTTTCACTCTAATAGGAGCTCCTTCAGGAGTAACAAGCAGCCCAAAGGCAACTGCAAGTTTCTCACTGTGATAGGCAAGAAGCAGCTCCTTTTCTTTTTGTCCAACATCATGGAGATCAGTCTCTATCACGGGAACATAACCAGCTTTAGCCATTAGACCGCTTAGCTCCTCAAGCTTGTAGTATATTTCTTTAGTTCTTGAGTGTTCGCGGTCTCCAACAGTAAATGTGTGAATCTCGCCTTTCACCTCGACCCAACTCATACCTGGCTCCTTCTTCACCTTGGTTTCTTTCATTAACCTTCTCATTTTTGCGACGTTTTCCCAAGATCCCACTGACGCATATACATTCGAAAGAAGTACATGTGTACCAGATTTTTCTGGATGATAAGTTAAAAGCATCTCAGCAGCATGTTGACCAAGCTCGACATTCTTATGGATTCTGGCAGCGCCCAGAAGTGCTCCCCAGACAGCAGCATTAGGTTCAAAAGGCATGCTACTTACTAAATCCTTTGCTTCATCCAACCTCCCAGCTCTACCAAGAACATCAATCATGCAAGAGTAGTGCTCTTGTGTTGGCTGAAAGCCAAATGAGTCTTTGATCATCTCAAAGTACCTTTTGGCTTCTGTTACAAGACCAGCATGATTACAGGCATAAAGGACACTAACCAAAGTCACATGATTAGGAGGCACACCCTCTCTAAGCATCTCATCAAATAGGGTGAGGGCTTTCTTTCCATGCCCATGTTGGGCAAGTCCTCCTATCATGGCAGACCAGGATACAACAACTTTCTGAGAAAGCCGGGAGAAAGCACGGTCAGCATCCTCCAAACTTCCACATTTGGCATACATGTTGACGAGAGAATTTCCAGCAAAGAGATCTGACATGAAACCATATTTCAAGACATGAACATGAATTTGTTTCCCCTGCTCATATGCTGATAGATTTGCACATGCATTTAGGAGAGAACTAAACAGATACGAGTCTGGGTTGACATCCACATCTTGCAACTTCACATAAAGTTTGAAGGCTTCTTCACCTTGCCCACATTGAGCAAAAGCTGTTATCAAAGAAGTAATCACAGGCAAGTCTACAGTTGGGCACTCTTCGAAAATTCGAGCAGCATCATAGGTCTGCCTACATTTTGCATATGCATCAATTAAGCTGTTTACGACAAATGCACTTGATTGAAACCCTGACTTCACAGATAGGGCGTGAGCTTGTTTACAAGCTTCAACAGATTGCATGCCAGCTGTACAGTTGAGAATTGCCAGTAAAGTCGTCTCGTCAAATATAATTCCTTTCTTATAATTCTCGATAAACAGCATTAAACCCTGTCTGTCAGAACCATTTTGTCTATATCCAGAGATCATTGCATTTATGGCCGCCAAATCTTCTTGAGGCATCAAATCATAAACTAACCTGGCATTATCTACTAAACCACACTTTGAGTACATATCAATAAGTGCAACACTAACAAATTCATCCAACATATTCATTTTTAAAAGCAGAGAATGCAGTCGTATGCCAAACTTTGGATGCCTCAGCCCAGTGCAAGCTTTGAGAGCACTTGAAAAGGTGTATACTGTTGGCCATTCCCCTAAGTTCATCATTTGTGAAAAGAGCTCCAGCGCCTGCTCGTGAGATTCATGGAGAACGAAGCCTGTAATCAGAGAATTCCAAGAAATAATATCTGGTTGGCAAATTTCCTGAAAAACAGAATTCGCGTCATCAAGTGAACCCACTTTTGTATACATGTCGACAAGTGCATTAGAAGAGAATGAATCAGAATCAAAACCCAGTTTAATCAAATATCCATGAATTTTCTTTCCTTGACTAATATCTCCCAAACCACTACAAGCATTGATGATGGTTGATAAAGTGAATTCGTCAGGCCTAATTCCACTAACAGCCATTTCTTGAAACAAACCAAGAGCTTCTTCAAAAAAATCATTCCGTATGTAAGATGAACACAATGCATTCCAAGAAATGACATTCCTTTCTGGGATTTCATCAAACAACCTCCTAGATTCCCTGAATTCACCACATTTCGTATACATAACCACCAGAGTGTTTGCAACAAAAACATCACGTTCAAACCCTGTGATCACCACAATACCGTGAACTACTTTTCCAAGTACAATATCCTTAGTTGTGGAGCACGCTTTAAGCACACTAGGGAAAGAAAATTCATTAAATCTGATCCCCAAGCCATGCATTTCTTGAAAAGCCAAAAGGGCTTCTTTTCCATACCCATTTTGGACAAATCCAGATAACAAAGAAGCCCATGACACCAAGTCTGGTTCGGGACTTTCATCAACCAGTTTCCGAGCATATGCAAAAAGACGACACTTGGAATATAAACTTATCAAATGGTTCCTATGATTGGAGTCTTGATTCAACCCAATCTTAGTTAAGAGTGCATGGATTTTGAGACCGGGCTCAAGAGACCTTTCTTTGGAGAGCTGCGACAATTGCTTGGTGTAGGAAATGCGGGGGATGCTGAAGCTAAAATTCGAAAAGGCGACTGCTGGTGATTGTGCATCAGAATGAAATCTGTGTACCAGTTTACATAATGACCAGACTTTAAGGCACCCAAACTTTGTGTACAGCCGTTTATGTAGTCTCTTTTGGATGGGAACTAGGGTGCAACGAATAGAGGAACACATGATCCATTAGGCTCCAGCTCCAAGATCAAGTTATTTCAGAATGACATTACCACAAATTCCGAATTACTAACTCCCAAATTTGTTACTGACCAATATTAGGAGTTGCTTCGTGAGTAAAATTTTCCTCTGCATAATAAACACGATCAATTAGCTACCTCTCAATGCTGGAAAGAGAAGATAAGGAAGAAAAAACTTGGAGATAACAAATGGAAAATCAGAGTGTGACAGGCATATATTTCGAAGGGTCTACCAAGGGAGAAATGTACGTGATGCATAATATCAACAAGACAGCAACGTATTGAAAGAAATGACATTTAGATTGATTCAGACTTTAAGGAGCACCCTTTTCCCTGGGAATCATGCCCACTTGAAGGAACCACAATAGCAATTGACAGAAATACAAAGTTCCTAAATTTCAGATTATTCAGCTCCGCATAAAGCGAACGCCCTAAGAGCTCAGAAATATATCCTCGTGGATTACATTAAGCCTTCCAGGAGAGTGCATGTGCTTGAAGTTTCATTATAGGATTACACTACGATTTAGGGGTTGATCTGATGTCGAAAAAACAACAAGATGATGTCCAAAGATGGGGGCAGAAAATCAAGAAAGATCAACTTAGGCATAAATCAATCTAGAGGTATCCAAAGAGTAAGAAAAAGGTTCAGGTCTTCACCCAATTTTCAGCCTAGTAGTACATTACGTGTTAAGCTTCAGTAACTCTGAATATTATCTTCTTCCTAAAGTTTGATTCTTTACCCTGTAATGTTTGGACTTTTACCTCAAAGCTGCTATATCATCAATTGTAAATAGCATTCAACTAATATTTGCCAAAGCAACTCCGGAAGAGGCCCTTAAACCCCCCCTATGGCTATGGTCTATGGGCACAAACAAACAGAAAAAGAAAAGAACTCTTAACACGCAACATTTGCAAAAGCAAAACAATGATTTTGTTTCTTTAAAGAACATTTCTCTAAAAAAGAAACTCTTTCAAACAAACCAACATGGGAATTGAGTGAGACATTTAATCAAACGCATGGCAAGCATGAATTACAACCGCGCGGGATGTTCACAGAAATAAGCTCCTTCACCCTCCAACATGCAAACTGGCGGTAACCACGGCCAGAGTTCAACAAAGAGATGCAATGCAGAGTCACGGAAAGCGTCAAAAACACAAAACAAAAATTCAAACACCATAAACATAGAAGAGTTGGGAAACACACCTTCACCACATTGAATTCACGGGATTAAATGATGAGTGTTACAGTGTGACTATGTGATTGCAAGGGTGAAATCGTTGTGTTTTGTTGAGAGTGGAGAGTTGAGAGTTTGAGGAAAGAAAAGAGGAGTTGATAGTTTGTCGTGGATTCCTGTCTTAGAGCCGAGACGGTGTGTGAATTTTGGCGTCAAAACTCAAAACCTCAATTTTCTTCCGCAAATTAGAAATAACGAAAATTATGAAAATGGTATTTATATTATCCAAAATAAAAAGGGTATTTTATTTGCCACTAGTAATAATTTTGTTTTCATTCTAATTGTGAGAATTAACTATGGTTTATAAAATTTCACATCTCAAGCGTTTCTGTCACGTGAGAGAGATTGACAAATATGTCGATGTGAGAATTCACTAATCAATTTCTATATGTTAACGTACGAAATATACGATTAAATTAAAGTAACAATTTATTCACTAACAGAAAAAAATGTCCGTTAAATAGTTAATCGAATTTTACCTCATCTGAATTTTAAAATTACGATTCAGACTCATAAATACGTCATTGTTATCTACAAAGTTTTATTATAGGGACAGTTTTGTATAATATACTGTATACTTCCTTTATTTTCAAATAATTGTCAAATTTAAATCTATACTTTTAGTACAATTGACAAGTATTTTGGGACATGAAGATTGAAGAGTCGTAATAAAGTTTATAATATAAATTACAGAATCATTTTATTTTATACACTAGTATTACATTGTGCTTGTTGTTATCGAGTTACCCACATTTTGAAACTTTATAATAATACATACATTTAGTTCAAGTTAGGCCTATCATTATCCACATTAATTACGGCCTTGAAACAAAAGTAACCGTTGTGCGAATAAGGCGAGGCAAGTAAAACAGCAAAATGGAGTACTCATTACTGTACTACATTCCCAGACATAAGCCTTGGTAATACTGATGAATGAATTTAATTAATTTACCCAAAAAAAAAAAGCCAACAAAATTGAAATTAAAATTAAATCTCAGATCCAAAAGACCTTCCCACCTGAAAAATTGTCTTCTCCCTCTCCGTCTCGACAACACACAATCACCCACCACGAAATCAAATGCTACTATGTGATCTGGATCTCCTTCCCTAAACCCTAAATTCTTCTTCGATCATCAACCCTAAATTAATTCATTTCTCTATTGAATTCACACTCAGAATATCTGCATTTTGAACGAATCTCTGACAGAGAGTGTGTGATAAATTTTGGGGGGGAAGGAAAGATGTATATGGCATACGGATGGCCTCAAGTGATCCCGTTGGAATCAGGAGGATTAATCCCCAGCTCTTCTACTTCCCAAGACAATATTGTTTACCTCAATGTACTCAATCGATTGTTGCTTGTTGTCTCTCGCTCTCACATCGAGCTCTGGTCTTCCTCTCAGGTTAATTCTTTTTGTTTCTGTGCATTTCTGAAAATTCAGTTTCAGTTATGGAGGTTTGGGGATTTTTATTTATTTTTTTTTGTTTTGGGTTTTGTTTTGAATTTCCAATTGCAGCATAGAGTGAGACTGGGAAAGTACAAGAGAAGTGAGGAATCAGTTCGGAAAGAAGGGGAGAATATTCGGGCCGTCTGGAGCCCGGATACTAAACTGATCGCTGTTATTGTAAGTGTGTAGGAATTCAGCCAATTGGCATTGTGAATACTACTTTAGTAATTGTTTGCTTTTATGCGGTTCTGTTGTGTTTATGCATTTCTTTTCCCGCAAATTTTCAGCGCAATGCAAGGTTTTATCCTAAATAAATGTGGGAGTGTGTGGAAAATTGGAGTTCTCCTATTTTATGTATTTTGTGGTGCAAAGACTGGGTATTGATAGTTGGAATTCTTCCTCACTTTAATACGCCAGTGTCTAGCTTATTGTAATCGTTTACGGTATAACCTACGTTTATGAAAAGAGCAATTTAGAGAAAGAATAACAATTTGGAAAGACTAGGAAAGGAATAAGTTCCAACTGTAAAGATTTCAGGAAGCAAAAATGTTTCTTCAACTGTAAAGATTATCATTTGTTTCTTTGGAAGAAATGAACTGTGACAGACGGGTGGGAGGGTTGGGTGGGGTGGTTAGGGGATTAGGATGGGGGATGGTTATTACTAGGAGGCCGAAGGTTCGATTCTCGCTGGGGCCATCCAATTTTTTTTTTTTAAGTGAACTGTGACACACAGTCTACAGTTTGTCTGAGTTACTTTTTATATGTACTGGTTTTAGACTCTGAAAGGTTCATGTATATCAGATATCATATTTGTTTTCCTGGATAACATTGATATTCTTACATTGACTTTCTTTTGTGCATTCTGTGGCAGACATCTTCCTTCTATCTTCAAATTTTCAAAGTCCACTTCACAGAAAAGAAAATACAAATCGGAGGAAAGCATCCGAGTGGTTTATTTCTTGCTACCATTTCGTTACTTTTGAATGAGGAGGTTCCTTTTACAGGCAACAACTTAACATTGTAAGTGGCTTTTTGTTTTTTCTTTTTTTTTTTCCCTAAAAAATTTGATGGCTAAAAGCTTTGAACTTGTTCTTCTTTATTGAATGATTATGCTGTTTCGGTATTCATGGACTTCAACTGAGTGACTCTTGACTCTTCTTTAAATTTCTGGGTCATTGGTTGTATTGAAGCTGTGGAAAGTAGGTCCTTAGTTATGGTGATGGTTTTTGGTTGGAGGAATGTGGGGGAAATTGGTTGACTAATTTTAATATCTACTAGTAGGGATTAAGAATGCTTGAGTTTTTGAATTAATATAGGGTAGTCTCTTTTCTCCTTTTTGAAGTGTGTATTTACTATTCGGTGTCATTTTTCTTCGCCCCTGATTTGAAACAACAACCGAATCCATAGTTTTGTCATACCTGTCTGTGAACCTTGGATATTTTATGCATGCATTGATCTTGTCAACCTTGTAAAAAAAACCCGATGTATTGCATTCTCATGGATTAAATTTTTTATATAATTTTTTTTAAATTTATATTTATCTTCTGTTCTGTTCTGTACCATTTGTTCAATTTCTTGGAACGAGACCTTGTTTATCCCCCTTCCTGCAAAAGGGGACATAATGGGGGGAAAAAGAAAAAGAAACTTGTGATGTTGATGAAGCACTTCTTTCTTTTGGTCGAATGGGAAGCAAAAATGGAAATATAGTTTGGCGGATTGTCGTTTGTCATGAGCTTTTTCTTGATAATTTTTTGTTTGCTACTGTCAGGAGCAACATTATTTGTGATACCAGACATATGCTCGTTGGCCTTTCTGATGGATCCTTGTATAATATATCGTGGAAGGGTGAGGTAATGTCAATGCATGTGTCTCCAGTAATCTTTAGGATTTACCCTGAGAAAGCATCATGGTGTTCTAAACTTTTAGATAGCAGAAATTTTGTTTTTCTTCATTGTCAGCTACCGTTTGTCCTTTTTCTTGTCTCTTTGGAACCGGTAATCAATATTTTCACACACTTGAATTCCATCCGGTTTTGACAGTCTATCTTCACCCTTTATGCAGTTTTGTGGTTCTGTTGATATCAACATTGGAATGGACAATGGCAATGCATCAAATGCACCGTCTCATTCTCTAGAAAATGGTCTTCCTTCTAACGGGACACAAGGTGTATCTATGCCCAATCATTATTTGCAGAAAAAGCCTGCTATAATTCACATGGAGTTTTCCTTGACACTGAGACTACTATTTCTAGTTCTTTCGGATGGTCGACTTTTATTATGTTCTGTGAGCAAGAGAGGGTTAAAGCAGGCTGAGTTCATTAAAGTTGAAAAGTATTTGGGTTCTGGTGATGCTGTATGTGCTTCAGTTGCTTCCGAGCAACAAATTCTTGCAGTGGGTACAAAAAGGGGTGTCGTTGAGCTGTACGACCTATCAGATGCTGCTTCCCTTATTCGCTCCGTGTCTTTGTATGACTGGGGGTAAGTCGATAATTACCCGTATAAATTGGAAAATATTTACCTAATGGCTCTAAGATCTCTTAGAGATCATGCGGACCGTTCTGCTTTGTTCGGCATTTTGTATCCTTTCTCTGATGTCAATTTTCTGGAAGATGAACTTACCTTACACTGTTTATTTGCTCTTCACTTTTACATAGTTACCTTCTTTCCATTGTTCCGGTCCCCCAACCTTATCATTTGGTAAATTAGTTTACTAGACTAAGAACTACTCATGAAAATTCAAGTATGAAGAAAGTGGTTCATATTTTTCTAAAAATATTGAGCTTGGACTTGATCAATATGTTCTAACTTTGAGCAATCTGTAGCTTATACAAGTCATGTAATACAACAGATGATGTTATTATGTCTTAGAAATTCTATAAAATTCCGAATCTGGGTACGTAGTACTGTGACTGACAACTATCCTTGCCAATCATTTATCTTCCAAGTTCTCCCTATTTCTGAATGGCTCAGAATTCATCTTTCTTCTACAAATCAATGTTGGCAGATATTCTGCGGATGACACTGGAGCTGTCAGTTGCATTGCCTGGACCCCTGATAATTCTGCTTTTGCTGTTGGGTGGAAATTAAGGGGCCTTACAGTTTGGTCTGTTTCTGGCTGTCGTTTGATGTCTACAATTCGTCAAATCGGTTTAACATCAGTGTCTTCTCCTGTTAAGCCAAAACAAGACCAGAAATATGAGCCTATGATCGGTGGCACTTCTCGTATGCACTGGGATGAATATGGGTATAGACTTTATGCAGTAGAAGGAAGATCATCAGAAAGAATTATTGCATTTCCATTTGGCAAATGTTGTCTTAACAGAGGAGTCTCTGGTACAACCCATGTTCGCCAAGTTATTTATGGTGAAGATCGGTTGCTTATTGTGCAGTCTGAAGATACCGATGAACTCAAAATCCTTCATCTGAATCTTCCAGTTATGTTTCTAACTAATTCTGCCTTTGTACTTTGTTTCTTTTAGTTGTAAAATGGTATTTCTGATGTGCATTCTGAATGCCAGGTTTCTTACATGGCACCAAATTGGCCTATTTTGCATGTTTCCGCTAGCAAGGATGGGATGTACTTGGCTATTGCCGGACTCCATGGATTAATTTTGTATGACATTCGACTTAAACGTTGGCGGGTGTTTGGAGATATTACCCAAGAGCAGAAGATCCAATGCCAAGGCTTGTTATGGCTCGGGAAAATTGTTGTTGTTTGCAACTACCTTGAAGCTTCAAACATGTGCGTGTGCGATATGTTTACTTATATTAATGGAAATAATATTCATGCACAGGGGTAAAAAGCTAAAATAGTATCTGGTGGCGGATTTTTATCCACTAACAATAGAGCTAATTATTGTGTCGTAAGAAACAGATATACAATGTCATTCTCAAATAGAAAACCTTCCATTCTATACATCTTTACCCTTTTGATTTCAAACTTCAAGTATTACCCTGTTAATTTTATCCTTGTGTTGGAAAACAAATTGTTACATTTGCTTGTTACCTCCAATTTGAATTAATCCTTATACATGCTTTCCTGACTGTCAGGTATGAATTGCTCTTTTATCCAAGATATCACCTGGATCAGAGCTCGTTACTTTGTCGGAAACCGTTGCTCGCAAAGCCTGTGGTTATGGATGTTTATCGAGATTATCTACTTGTTACATACCGCCCCTTTGATGTTCATGTATATCATGTGAATTTATCTGGTGATTTGACACCTTCTAGCACCCCAGATCTACAGGTAATGCATTGCTTCAACTTAACACTTGAACCTTCTATTTACGAATCTTGGGTGATTATATCTTCTAGATTTTTAGCCTGATTAACTCATGTAAGAATCATTGCTCTTTGTAAGGAGGTATCCTTTTAAAGAATTATTCTTCTTGCATTTTTAAGTGATAAAATGACAAACAGCTTTCTACAGTACGAGAACTCTCAATTATGACTGCAAAGACCCATCCAGCTGCTATGCGTTTTATCCCTGATCAGCATCCTGAAGAAAGTGTTTTGAGAAAGGATTTATCTTCATCAGATCATTTAGATAGAGAACCTGCTAGGTAGGTGATACAACATGCTGTTTGTAACTGGATTTTAGGGCTTTTGCTCGACAGTGATTGATTCTGTGCTTTTAGATGTTTAATTTTGAGGACCAATGGGGAGCTTTCCTTGCTGGATTTGGATGAAGGACGTGAGAGAGAACTCACTGACTCGGTAGAATTGTTTTGGGTCACTTGTGGTCAGTCTGAGGAGAAAACAAACTTAATTGAGGAAGTTTCTTGGTTAGATTATGGCCACAGAGGAATGCAGGTGACAGTTTTTTGTACATCATTTTGTGTTTTCAGCAAAAGGCTCTCTCTCTCTCTCTTTTTTTTTTTTTTTTCCCTTTTCTATTTCACCTACTTTACCTGTCTGATAGAAGGTCATCATTGCAGGTTTGGTACCCTTCTCCTGGCTTGGATCGTTTTAAGCAGGAAGATTTCTTGCAGGTAATTTTTTGCTTTTGGATGATATTAGTGGCTTTCATTGGGTTTCATCTAAAGCTCAAAATACTGTACTTTTACCTTCCATTTCTAGAACTTCGAATCGTATTACTTTTCCTGCACCAACTATTGGTTGAATCCTTCTTTGCCTTTTTCTGTCAAGCAATAAGATTACTCGTCATGGTATGATTTGAGTAGTAAACTGGAATTTGGATTTAGTTATAACTTAAGACATCACAGGATTTTGAAAAATTCAAACAAAAATTTTGACTTGGCATTCCTTAGCTTTGATCTCTTTGCTGCAACTTGTTAAAGCTTGCTTTTGTTTCAAACCTTAATGGATATCGTGATTTACCGTATTGGATGATGGTTGCTACTTGGTAGATTTTATTTATAGTTGAATAGTTTACCATATCATGATTTAGCATATCGTGATATGATTTATCCGAATTGTTTTGTATCTCTCAGTTGGACCCGGAGCTGGAATTTGACCGGGAAGTATATCCCCTTGGGCTGCTTCCCAATGCGGGGGTTGTAGTTGGTGTTTCTCAAAGAATGTCCTTTTCAGCAAGCACAGAGTTCCCATGCTTTGAGCCATCACCTCAGGCCCAAACTATATTGCATTGTCTACTTCGGCATCTTCTTCAGGTATGCCAATCTGAGATGGTCATAGGATTGCCTTCAGTTTTGAAATCCTTTCAGCTACTCAAAATGCATATGTTAAAATTACATGAAATATTGTCTAATTTTAGAAAACCTTTCTCAAGTTTTACCTTGGAAAGTAAATTGTTTTACCTTTTCAACAGAGGGACAAGAGTGAAGAAGCTTTACGTTTAGCACAATTGTCTGCAGAGAAACCACATTTTTCTCATTGCCTTGAGTGGCTTCTTTTTACTGTGTTTGATGCGGATATCTCGAGGTAAATTCAGAGGAAGCCACCATTTCTCATTCTTTATCTCTTTGATGTCGGAAGTTTTTATTGAATCGAAATCTTTCTTCTTGTCATTTGATTTCGTTTATTTCAAATGGTTCTCCATCTTCTTAAGTTCTGAAATACAAAAATTTTGTAAAGGTCCCAATCCTCAGATTCTGATTCCTTTTTGAAATTTTTGTCTGTCTAAATTTCTTTTGATGTCTATTGGCTGATAACTTTTTATTGTTTTCACAGCCAAAATAGCAGCAAAAACCAGACACGAGGTCCTAATCATGCTTCTAGCGCTTCTCTTTTGGAGAAAACTTGTGATCTCATCAGAAACTTTCCAGAGTATTTTGATGTTGTTGTAAGTGTTGCTAGAAAGACTGACGGTCGGCATTGGGCGGATTTATTTTCTGCTGCTGGGAGATCGACCGAGTATGTTGTTGGACTTCTTGTTCTTTTTCTCAATGAAACTAACTATATACTATGTCAAACATCATGAGAGGGGGACGTGATAATTTTGCTTGATCAAATAGAAAAAGAGGAAATGGTGTTATCGTGTTGAGCTGATTATCTTTGGGTTTTAGGTTGTTTGAGGAATGCTTTCAACGGAGATGGTATCGAACGGCTGCTTGCTATATTCTCGTGAGTAATTCTTTAATATGCTTCTGATTATCTCTGTAATATATGCAAAAATATTCTTCTCCTTTTGCTTGTGGAAACATAGTAGTTTGGGTCTCACATCTTGTAAAACATGTGGGTTTTGAGGGTTCAGGTAATTTAAAGGGCATAGATTTTGGTGGACCTTTTTCATCAATTTATTCCTTCAACAATTCTTTTTCCCTATGCCATCTTCTTCATTTGGTGAAGGCTTTTGAGAGAGAACCTCAACATGGAAGTACTTCTTTTTCTCATTTAATCTCATGAGCTCCAGCTAGCCAGCTTTATGTAAATTGTTTCACAATAATATGGAATGGAAGCAGGAAACCTACTCCAGTGCTATTTTGTGTGCTCAGAAGAGGGACCTACTTTCTTCTAGCAGTGGTAGAAAAGCTCAATTTCTAAGGTCTAATGAGAGTGTTATATGTACATAATTTGCCCCTTTTTTTTTAAAAAAAAAAACCAATGGCATCTAAGATATGCTAATTCCAGAAATTGAGGAACCATCTTTAGTTGCTTAGAGAATTATTAATATTATTATTATGATTATTACTATTACTATTTTAATTTGAATGAAACTGTCAAAAAGATTGTAAAGCTTTTAAGTGTGATACTCCATTTATGGTTTGTTTTTTTTTGTTTTTTGTTTTTTTTGTTTGTTTGTTTGTTTTTTTTTTATTTTTTTTATTCTTTTATTTTTATTTTTTAAATGTGATCTTGTCTCATTCTGTTGTATCAGGTTATTGCCAAACTTGAAGGTCCTGCAGTCAGCCAATACTGTGCATTGCGCCTATTGCAGGTTACTTTCTGAAAATCTACTATATTATATTTACTACTTTAGCCAATCATGAGCTTTCTCTATGTTATTATTATGTGATTCAGAATACGATTTTAGAATAAATGAAAGGATGCAAAAGTTAAGACCTCTTTTGCATCCTGCGGTTTGTGGATACAATATTTTCTTTGCGTTTTCATTCAGAAAATTTCTGGCATTGGGATGTCTTACATAGGGTTTCTCATTCTCTGCAGGCAACTCTTGATGAATCTCTTTATGAGCTCGCTGGGGAACTGGTATGAGTTCTAATTGAAGGTGTGAATTGACTTTACTACTTCTATTCACTATTGTGTAGTTAAACCCCTCCTTTTTGTAGGTGAGATTTCTCCTTAGATCAGGGAGGGAATATGAACCTGCCAGTACAGAGACATCCCCCAGATTCTTGGGTTATTTTCTTTTCCCATCTACTAATCGGAGGCAACAATTGGACTCTAAGAGGTAAAGTGCTGATTCCTGATGTTATTAAGCATCTGTTTATCCACATAGATATCTTCGCCAGCTCGTATTTATCTTTTACCAGTTCACTTTCTTGGAGAAATTCTTATCCCCTACCATCAATCCAGCAGTTCGTTTAAAGATCAGAGTGCTCATGTTGCTTCTGTTAAGAACATTTTGGAAAGCCATGCCAGCTACTTGATGTCTGGGAAAGAACTCTCAAAGCTTGTTGCATTTGTTAAAGGCACTCAATTTGACTTGGTGGTAAGAAATTTTCGGTATTCTGTATAAGCCTTTTATATAGTACCATCTTTGGATATCTTAGTATTGATTTAATGCAGGATTTCCTTCAACGAGAAAGATATGGAAGTGCTCGCTTAGAGAATTTTGCTTCAGGGCTTGAATTAATTGGTCAAAAGGTATTGATGAATTGATTATTAAGTTTTCATGGCCGAGGCCATATATTGGGGGTTTATCATCTTAAAGAAATGCCTGAAAGCAAGGTGTACGTGATTTTTCAGTATTTGATTGCATTCTTTAGTAGAACTGTAAGTTCGTGCATTTAGGCCACAGTATCTATGTGGCTCTGTATTGTAGAGCCTATTTCAAAGTTCAAAAACATGAGGTAAGAAAAATTTTATATGCTAACTCTTGATTATTTATTTATTTGTTTATTTATTTCTCTATTTTCAGCTTCAAATGGGAACTTTGCAGAGCCGGTTAGATGCAGAATTTCTCTTGTCACATATGTGCTCTGTTAAGTTCAAAGAGTGGGTGGTAGTCCTGGCCACTCTTTTGAGGCGATCCGAGGTTGATTTTTCTTTATTATACTTTGTGACAATTACTGTGGTTGTAGGGATAAATGCCAAGATTGATATAGATTCTGAAGTATCTACTTTTAACATTATCCCAGGTTCTGTTTGATCTGTTCCGTCATGATTTCCGGTTGTGGAAAGCATATAGCATAACCCTACAGGTACAGTGTTTTTTAACCATCTCAATTCTGATCTATTTCCAGCTGTTGAAACCTACATTCCCAATTATAATTTTTGTATGGACAATTCTTTAACGTCCTGTCCATTCACAACAAAATGTTGAGGTTTATACCAATCACGAGATTAAGAAATTGATCTATTAAAATTGATTTGTTAAAAATTGATCTATTCACAAAATGTTGCACGTGCCTGCAGTAAATCTATTAAAATGTGTTTAAATTGATCTGGTAATTATACATGTAAATTCATTGCCATATTCCATAGTCATCCCTTCTTTGTGGGTTATATCACCTTGAATTCTTTCGAAATTTTAAATACATTAGGTCTGGTCTTGAAAACTTGTGTGTTAGATTTTATGATTTCTCAAGTTCTTTTGCTCTAATAGCTTTGACAGTACCCTGATACTTTTTTATTTTCTTTTTTTCTTCTCAACTCCAGTCCCATCCTGTATTTTCTGAATACACTGATTTGGTTGAAGCCTTGGAAGAAAGGCTTTCGTATTCGAACAATTCATCAAGTACAACATCTGATGAGAGATGAGCCTTTTGGATTCCTCAAGCACAATGGGTAAATTGTATGATAATCAAGTGGTGGATGCCCGCACACTTCTGAGCGCAAGTATTGTTGGCCTAGTGAGAGGTCACGGAGCTAATGAAAAGCGTGAATAGTTCTCGTTAAGCTTTGTGACGAGCAGCACCAAGATTGCCGAGGTCCCATGGAAATTGTAAGTTCTACTTGTAAATAAGCAACAGCCTGGTGGTTAGTTTTATTTAGGCCATTCTCATTTTCTGTTTTTCACAGTTTGTATCATTCTTTCCTTACCCCTCCATCCCTCTTGGGGATTGAATTTTGATTTTTGAGAATAGATGACAAAGATAGTCGATTGTTGGTTGTAGGTAGATATGATGATCATCAAATAAAATCAATTATGTTGAAGAGCAGATTTGTAAAGATAGGGACCGAGTTCAGTTCAATTAAGCTTATTTATACAAGTTGCGGGAGTTCATTTTGATTGGCTTTCTGAAATTTAGAGTTTATACCTCTGTCGTTGATGCTTTATACTTCACACAATTGTTTTATACTAATGCATGTACAAAGTTTTCATGGCTTCGAATACATTGCTTGTAACTCATCCGTCTGTACTCGTTTGAAATTGCATATATTTCTGTTCTCCTAATCTAGTTGGTTTGAAGCATGATTAGAACATGCGTGCACCTGATGTCACTATGAAAATAGTGTGATGTTTTAAGCTTTATATCGCCATGTAGATTTGTCTAGATTGACGGAATTCACTCTTGAACCTGGGCTTTTTCTCTAGCAATGACACTATCCTTCGCGAGGAAAAATTGGCCGATTTACTCAAAGGTTGATATGCGTTGTCAATTTTACCTTATTCTTTTTTGGTTACTCAATATTACCCTAAACTATCTAACCGTTAGCCCATTTTGTCCAATTTGCCAATTTCTGTTTAAATTAACAGAATTCTATTAGTTTTAATTATAAAAAATACTCTAATAGTTTTAAAAATTATAAAAATGACCCCAAAAATTTATAAAAATAACCCAAAAAACAATCTTTTTTCACTTTTTATTTAATTTTTTCTGTTTTCTATTTCTTTTCACTATTTCTCATAACTATAAAAATATACTATATAATCTTTTAAGAAAAAAGCTATTTATTTTTAAAACACTACTGTGCTAATTTATAGATATGCATATTCGTAACTCATGGTTGATTTACATAAACATACTAATTTTTTAATAATATGGTTTAACAGTAATGATATTATTTTTCAATCTATTTTTTCAATCTAAAAAAAAAGTTATTTAACTAAACCTAATTTTACACAAAAAATAAAACATTTAGCATAGATTAAATTTTTTTATTAGTATACTTTAATGTATTATTACAATACAATTCAACAGAATTTAGATTGGATTATAAAATTAAAAAAAATAATTAAACTAAAATATATATTTTCTTTAAAAAGCCAACAACAAACAGAAAGTAAAAAAAAAATATTACAAAATATTTTATAAAAAATATGTATATTTATCATTGCGAGAGTTTAACATTTCGTAATAATTTTTTTGAGATATTAACATCTAACTTTAGCAGGAAATTTTTTTTTAATAATAATAAAAAAAATATGCTCCAGTACTGGACTCCACCTTTTTTTTTAAAAAAAAGATCGCCCCAGTGAGAATTGAGGCCTCGAACACAGTAATAATCATCTCCCATCTTAAATCACCTGACCATCCAACTCAACTCTCTCACCTTTAGTAAACCATGTATAAATATGGATAAAATCACTATCCCGGTTAAAAATCCTTAGTGAAAATTAATCTTATATCTACTATCATGAAGCTCAACACCCTAAACACTAGATTATACACTATATTTTAGTTTAGTAATTTTTTGAATTGGATAATACAATCTATAGTTTGTTTATTCAATTTGTAATAAATTAAAATGTACTAATATATTAATTTTTAATCTATGCTAAATGTTTTACTTGTTTGTAAAAAATTAATTTTTAGTCAAAAAATATTATTCTTTAAATTGAAAAAAGGATTAAAAAAACTAATATCATTATTTTCAAGTTATATTATTAAAAAACTAATATGTTTATGTAAATCAACCATGAGTTACAAATATACATATCTATAAATTTAAACAGTAGTGTTTAAAAATAAATAGTTTTTTAAAAAAGATCATATAATATATTTTTATAATTATGAGAAATAATAAAAATAAATAGAAAACAGAAAAAATTAAATAAAAAGTGTAAAAAGACTTTTTGGTTATTTTTACAAATTTTTAGGGTCGTTTTTATAATTTTCAAAACTACTAGGGTATTTTTTGTAATTAAAACTAACAGAATTCCGTTAATTTAAACGAAAATTGGCCAATTAGACAAAATCGGCTAACGGTTGGATAGTTTAGGGTAATATTGGCTAATCGAAAAAAATAGGGTAGAATTGACAACGCATATCAACTTTTAGGTAGATCATCCAATGTTTCCTCCTTCGCGAGGTTGCAGTTTTTATTCAATCAGGGTGTGAATTTATAGTGAAATTGAGTAGGCCCAAGTTGCAATCTGACATTGAATATGAAAACAACTCAATGAACATTACAAAAACTCCACTTCTATGTTCATAATCTCACTGTGTTATTCAGAATATCCCTTAGCCAGAATATGCTACAAAGTTCAAACCACGGTATACTAGTACACTAGTACTGATCTAGTAGTCACCATTATGCACAGGCTCACACACACAAACACACCAACAGATACACATACTTAAAAAGATAGCATAAGGATCTAAATCCACAGCAAATCAGGAGATTTAAGTAATCACCAGCTGAAGCTGATGGATTCAAAGTGAAGGTTGTCTGCTAAACCAGACGAGCAGATGGCCGCAACGTCATGCCTCATCTGCTTTGGACCGCACACTAGAGCTCCAACACTTGAACCTTTCGCCTCCAAAAGAATCCCTGCAAGATTACTCAGTGTCACACTCATAGATATCATCAAAATCGAGAACAAAGTACTCCGTCTATCCCATAATATTAGTCTCCATTTTAGAAACAAGAGTATTGTTATGGAATGGGAGTGGTGCATAACAAGCAAAGAGTGATGATATGCTTACTGTTGAGGTCAGGCCTTGATCCATAATGAACCTTCATGGTCTTCACCAAAGATTGATACGGCAAGCTTTCTAATTCTCTGTCAGCATTATCATTTTGAGCACTGAATGATTTTCCTTTTGTCCATTCGTCCAAGTCCTGAATCTGTTTTGTTTCTCTGGCATTTTGTTTCTTATTCCATAGGAATGCTGCAGTAGATGTAACCGCGATTGAAAAGAATATGAGGAATATAGTGAATACAGTCCTTCTCGTCATTAGGTCGATCCTCATCATGTTTAGATCCTTAGGGTAAATGTAATAGTTAGTGTAGATCCCGGAAATGAGCAAGAATATGATGAAAGATGATGAGATGATGGCAGCTAGCCATAGCCAACTGTATCGGCCTAAACTTGAAGCAATCGGAATATCAGAAGGCAGTGGCTTGAAGTGAATAGTTCTGATGGGCTCAGATTTCTCTGTTGGTTGTGTGTTTTCTCTGGTTATATAAGCCTCAATTTCTAGGTCTAAATTGTAAGATTTTGAGGGTGTACTTGAGAGCGGAAGAAGAAGGTCTAGCATTGAGAGGTGTGAGGTGTTCTTGAACGTGCTAACGAGTACTAGTTTTGGGGTTTTGCATTTTTGTTCTGAGCTCATGAAGATCAAATCTCTGATGATAGATATCATTGGGGTAATTCCACTTCCTCCACTGATCATCACTAGTGTGTCATGCCTGCAATCGAGTCTTAGCTGTTACTGCTGTTTTATACTTGGGATGATATTAGTGATATCCAAAAGATGTATTAGGAAGTTATTATTATAGACTGTTGGAACTCACCTGAGAAAATGAGTTGTTGGAGGTCCATAGGGTCCTTCAACGGCGACTTGAAGACGATGATCAATGGAGGATGGAGACGAAACCACATCATAAAGCTTCTTAGTCCAACTTCCTTCGCATTTGATGACCACGCTTAGCGTGTCTGGTTCCAAGCTACTGTTGGAAACTACCGTAAATGGATGCCATTGCAGCTTAGATACGATTGGAATATTCACAAACATAGTGCTTGTTGTGGTATACTCCAATGCTGCACCATCATATAAACATTTTCACGTACATAAGCAAACACAATTCGACTTGGAAATCTATAGCATTCTATAGAACAGGACGATGACAGAGTGTTTTACTTAAGTTTGTACCTCGACTTTTGGAGAAGTTGAGTTCAACAGCTTCGCAAGGTAGAACTCGAGCTGAAACTAGACGAACATTTTGCCGTGATTGCAAGAACCTCAGGAACCGATCAATGACGAAGAGGTACATGCCGGGAAGCATAATGCAGATGAAGAACAGGCCTTTGTGAAGGATGTAGAAAATGATGAAGAGGATATAGAGGTGATGTGTGTAATAGAAGAGCTCAAACATGGTTCTTCTGATACGAGGAAATGTGGTGCTCCACATTATTAATCCACACAGCAAACACAGCTCTCCGGCTATGTTGTTTACATATGTTTGATCCCATGTCTCATCCCATTTCAGCATCTGCACAAACATTCCAAACAAATTTATACTATGTATTCATATTAGACTACTATAAGCAAATGCAAAGTTTGGCCTTGCTCATATTAGAATGTGATTTTCCTACAACTTTGATTAATAATTAAGTAGGGTAATCGGGAAATTGATAACAGTCTAGTGGTTAGGGTGCTGTGTTTTCTGGTAATAGACAAGGGTTCAATTCCCACTCGGGGTTTGTAAGGGGTTTCACCCACATTTAAGTAGGGTCTACTGGGGTGGATTTAAAAAAAAAAAATTAAACATGGTAATTATTTTGTCGTGAACTTAAATCATGTAACATATTCTTTTGAACGTTGCAGTTTGCGCCATCTTACTTAAGGTATAATTGTTATCTGTAAATGAATATGAAATTTTACTAGTAACTTTGCATATTCATTTTATGAATTAGTCGATTTTATTGAATTCTTTTTTCTAGGATGTTTAAGAGTGAAGAACCACACAAAAAGAAAGAAGGGAAAAAAAAAGAAAAAAAGAAGCCTAATACATATAGTATGAATGATCCAATTCCTGTACATATGAAATGACCATGACCAAAGGGTTGCGATGGCATGACGCAATAAATGTATCTTTTTTCTGTGACACAAAGTGTATTATCATCAGCTCCAACTTTATTTGGTGAGAACTTATCCCATAATTTCCCATCAATCAGTATCTATATAATAGGACCTGTAATGGGCCACTAAGTCACTAACCCGATCTGGGCTATTTTGGTTTCTGACAATAGATTGATGTCTGGCCCATTTTCAGGGAAAATGGTCCCAGCTTCCAGAAACCTATGATGAAAGTGAAACAAACAAAAAACTAAACCCACAAAAAGGACTTTTCCCTTGAAGCACTTTGTTAGTTATGGTGACAAAACATCCGGCAAATATAAAATTCACAAATCACAATAATAATTACTCCCTCCGTCCCATAATTATTTTCCAGTTTTACTAAAATGAAAGATTTTATTTTTGGTCAAACTTAACTATATTTTACCTTAAACAACCGGATATACCCCTACATAAGTAATTATTTAACCACTAAGATTTTTTGGATAATATTTTTTACTAAGGACAAATGTGTAACTTGATCCATAAAAAGTCAAATTGGACAATAATTTTGGGACAAAATTTTTTGGGCAAAGTGGACAATAATTATGGAACGGAGGGAGTATTTTATAATCTTACATGGTTCATACGTGTAATATATGTCATGATCGCTTCATGCAGAAACAGGCACTTCTATATTTATTGGAATGGAATCTATTGGAAAGCTCCATCCTATATATTTATTTAATTCTTTAACGAAATCCTTATTTCTTTAACATGATGTAATGGGTTATGGCAGGATTTAAGATTTTAGTTTATAGGTGCAAGATAAATGTAAATTCGTCATGAGTATATATATCATTTGATTACGAACCTGAGTTTAAATTCGGATTTTATTTGTGTATGTTATTATGATGTAATCAGTCATTATAGCTTGATTATGTAACACGATTAATTGTTGATCAGTTAAAAGTTTTGTTATATCGAGTGATAACCTTGATCAGATCTGAGGGTATTATACTCTAAAAATCCCTCTAAAATCAGAAAATTATACAAGACTTATTCCGTCACTATCATCGTCGAACTGAAGTTAGACTTTAGTAGTAGTAAGTGATACAATAAGACCTCTTTGATTTACGAGCACAAATCACTTTGACCTTCACACACTTTCACACTTTGGACACTCGTAAGTCATTTGATTCACCTAACTCCATCCATTTAATCGACTTGGTTTGAATTTCTAGGTTTTTCCAAGTGCCGTTAGGTACCATAGAAAGTGGAATCCTATTTTTTATCAAAAGAGAAATGATTACTAAGTCTTTATTATGGATCAGAACAGTAATCCATGATTAGATGGAGCTTTTTATTTGTATACACTAAACAACTTGGAGGTCCACTTCTTTTCTTAAAGGCTAGTGAGATCAGATCTCCTGTTAGACTTAGTACTTACAATTGAAAATCACCAAGCTTCAGAAAGACGGGGTAAAAATTCTTTATCACGAAAAATTTTACTCAGTTCGATGTTTACTTAGTTATTAAGCACGTCATGACCTATATAGGAAGCTCTCTTCCAACTATATTGGAATGGCTACCTAATTTAATTATGCTCTAAGAGGTAATGATCACTTTTTTACCGTGCATGTTAAGATGAAGAAGCTTACTATATGTGTAGAAATAATTATAGCCAAATCCAAGTTAGTGAGATGAAAGGCTTGCGTTTCAAGTGAGAACCTAATGTAGCTAGCAAGAAAAGATGTCCTAGTTAGGTGGTCCTAGCTTGAACGTAATGGGTAAATTTTTCATCATCAAATCACTAACTTAAAAACTTGAACCATAATCTACAAATGTTTTACTGTATATAGTTTCTTCAAGACTCCAAACATTGTTGTTCAGATTAATTATGAGCATTAATTAACCTCCTAGTTGAAGAATATTTGCTATTATTTCTTCAGGGATATCTTTGTTGTTTACGTTAATTATCTCTGTATACGTAGTCTAGTGGTAAAGTTATGACAAGATCTAATAAAAACATGTACCATAATCCTAGTGGTAAACTCATAATAATTCAACTAATTAGGAAGAATATCGGGACAATGTCTTAGTGAACCAACATAGTAATATAAAAGAAAAGAAATTTTAACGTAATCTTTCTCATACCATTTGAACAAAGTCCTCCGCAGTATCTTGGATGCTAAGATTTAATGCACACAGTAAATCTTAGAATCTTGGTTACACTTAATTATGTTGTTTACACGTTTCTTGATTACCATGAGTAAAGAAAATCTTGAGTTAACTTGTTGTTTTAACTTGTTTAATTACCTCCGAATTTTGAGTAAGAGGATAACTTGAACCAATTATTGACACCACTCATCTAAAGCTGTAAAGCTTGCTTGCCTTTTTTGTAAGTTGTATGCGCTTATTCAATCCATCTCCATCATGACCAAGAAATATAAGTACTCTTCCTTGGAAAACAACTTTATGTTACGCAGAAAATAAAGCTGATCATCAGCTCTTGTTAATAGTTAAACTAATTAAATTCACAACTCAATTTCAAGAAACTGTGGCTCACTTCGAAAATAATTATTGTAATCTTTGGATCGTTCATTTTTATTTTCACAAAACTTCTACCGCACAAAGTTAATTAGTAGCAATTAATGCAGCGTGTTAAAGTCGAACCCACTAATTATTTAAAAGATGAAAAGAAGTAATTAAGAACAAAATTAAACCATGAATAGAGAAGAATAGGAAAGTAGAATTTTTTTTTTTCTCAAAATTTACCTCAGATAATCGATCTGTAAGACCCCAGTAGATAATGTAAAGAGTGCCATGAGCAGTAAAAAGGGCCATTGCGATGTTTCCGAGCCACATATGATACTTGATGCTGGCCTCTGAACTCAATCCCAAAAATGCCAAAATGGATGATCCTCTTGTCACCGGAACAAACAGAAATGTTAAGGCCACATTTCCAGCCAATCCTATCACCAAAGCCAATCTTTCCAATTTTGCTTGCCACCTGAAATAACCAATAATTTGTAAAATTTGTAATTGAATAACAAGATGAGGAATTTGTAAGTGACGTAACAGAATAGTTTATTGAATCTGTAGATTTTTAAATTATTGACTGAACTATTCAGTGACAAAAATTCTCCAATCTAAAAAAGTTAAGGGACCAATTGCTTACACTTTATCTCCTCTTGACATTGCAACCATGGAAATCTTCTCGTACCAGAAGTGCATGTAAGCAGAAAAGTACCAAAGGGTGAGAAGAATGAACATTCCAAAGAAGAAAAGCTCAATCCAAGTAACAACGCCAAGTGCTTTAATTATCATTGGCTTCTTCAAGAACTTGAATGAATCATTTGTCTTGCAGCAACTCACTTCATTGGCATCCATTCTCTTGCCCAAATAAGTGTAAAAACAACCCAAAACCGCAATGAACAATATTGGGAATGTGAAATCCAAGATTATAGGACCTGTGAACAAAGAGATTGAACCAATTGATCAAAAGCGAATATATATATTCAATATGTTATTTAAGGTTGGAAAATGAATCTTACCTTGTAAACCAAAGTAAGTAGAATTGGTGTCAGCCATGATGTGAGGAACCCATTTGTTGTAGTAAGTATCAGTTGGCATGATGCACCACATCATTATGTAACCCAGAAATACCATCACTGAGATTCCCACCATTGATGCCCTCGCAATCTTGATTAATCCAGCATTTTGATGACTTGCCCTTTCACTCATTTTCTCCTCCTTCTGCTCCATATTTTTCATTTTCTTGTGCTCCTGGGAGATTCTCTCACTCTGTGTGTGTGTCTGTGTGGATTTCGAGTTGTGGAAAGAGACGAAGATGTTTTCTTGGGGATATATTATTGATAGTGTCTCATGCACACTTCGAGTTTGTGGCTGAGTTAATATATTTATAAACTAAGAACAGGGCTTATGCTGAATGGGTTGTTGAGATTTGACATAAACATGATGTATGCGGTCATTGTATGAGTGGAACGAGGTTATCATATACTCCCCGTCCAGAGTTGATTATCTAATCCAGTTTGAATTTTATTTTTAATACAATATTATATTGTATTAAAAATAAAATTTAAATAAAATAATCATTTCGAAATAAAAAAATATTATTTTAGTAATGTTTCAACTTTTAATAGTTTACTTACTAATTAAATTAAAATAAATAGTGTCAATGTTTCTGAAGACGATGATGTTAATTACTGTGACACAAAATGAAAAGATTTATGCTTTACTAGAATTACATTTTTTTTGTTATTACGAAGTCAACATTTTATTTATTTTTGAAAACTTCCATCCAACTAATTTTTTTTTTTGAAAGGTACCTGATATTGGTATTACAATTTGAGACACCTAAATTATTACACATGATATACAATTACCATAGTACTACAACTACAACTCCTATGCAAGCGTTTCATCGTTTCCAAAAATATACAATCGACATAGAGTTCTGAAAACCAATGTCATTGTTACTAAACCTTCGATGGCTCTTCAAAGAATGGAGTTACGGAGCATGTATGCAGTTGGTCAAAACGCCGTTTATGACTCTCTTCATTCTGAAAACATATTACGCTCTCCGTTTTAAGATAATAGTCCGGTTCATTACATTATTTTAATAAAACAAATATGAAACTTCCATTTATTGTTATTATTATTTTTGAATAAGAGACTTCCATTTTTGTGAATGGATCCAAGTCTTGTACTCATATTGATCAATGAGGTTATCATATTTGTGTATTGCTTATAGTTTATTCAACTTTAGGGGGAATGAGTTGATCCCCATTTGACCTACATACATCACATGTGGTAGTTAGGTGATGGGTTGAATTATGACTTCATGGGTTTGATATTGGAGTAACAACAGCAATCAAATAGACTCACAACCAAATTTACACAATTTCCATTTTATTTATTTTGTATCAATATTCTTCACAATTAATTAGAGAATAGTCAAGTATGAACATAAAGATTTATGCAGCCAATATTATTGATCTTTAATCCTTTATTTCGACTCTAGAAATTTCTGATTCTTCTGCCAAAAATGACTAAATTACAAGTAAAGTTTTTCATACAATTCCAAGGAAATTGCAATTAGGTAAAAGACAATGACGAGTTTAGTTACTTCCCACTTTTTCCCCTCAAAGTGTGTATTGTCCTTGACTTGAGTTTTTTTCATCTCAATTAGGTCTATTACCTTTTCGTTTACAAAGTGTTTGATAAAAATTAGGACTTAATGATAAAACAACAATGTTTCATTCACCAAACAGTTACAAAATTCACATTGAGTTAACCTTTATATTCCTTAAATTTTGTACTAATTTTAAGCATCTCTTACTTGAGATGAAGTTCCTTGTAATCAAACACTCTCAAATGAAAGATCTTTTGATTATATAATTTTATTTTAGTTTAATAATTTTTTTTTTTAATTTTTTGGTTACAAGACTCAAATTTTACAATTAAACAGAAACCTTACGAAGATACGTTACCCGATGTCTTGCTGAAACAATATGATTTTTTCTTCCTTGCGTGTGTGTCCAATTAATCTTCCCTTTTCTTCTCTTTGTATTTTTTTAATTATTTTTTTAAAGTTTAACCAAGGGGTACCTTTCTGCGAACCTGAAAATATCTATGTAAAAAATAAAGCTTTCTTCTTTTTTTAAAAAAAATAAAATAAAAATTAAAGAATAGCTACAAATTGAGGCATATACAATTTGTTCACTGTTACCAGTCAAAGTAACAAATGGGGAGAGGAGTTGCTACCTTAAATTTTTTTTTTTTTTTAAAAAAAAAAGAAGAATAGGGAGTTTTTTTTTTTTTTTTTTTGCATATTTGCAGACTGTCCATCATCAGTAACAGTGACTAAACCCCCTCACTGAATTGAAGGCACCTCAATGAATGTAATAGCTAGTCAAAATATTTAAGGTTGCTCGATGTACATGAGAAATTTTATTCCTCAAAGTCTCAAACAAACAACATTTACATTTACATTTTCAAGGCCAAAAAATGGGCCAAGACGAAGTGGATCGAGCCTTCACCAGCTAAAACTGATGGATTCAAAGTGCAGATTGGCTCCCAAACCAGACGAACAAATATTTGCTACTTCATGCCTTAACTTCTTAGGCCCACAAACTAAAACTCCCACACTGGATTCTTTTCGCTCAAACAAAATTCCTGCATCGAAATTCCAAAACCAATTTATCACGACAGATTACAAACACAAGTTTACATATCGCAATAATTGTTTAACCAATACGAAAAGTGTTACAAATGACCTGATGTAGTTCGTATATCAATATTCCAAGTAGGAACACTTTTTTTGCAAAACTTCCATAGTTCATTTGTTATAACATTGTTTATAATAGTACTCACTCGTTCCAAAATTATTTTCCAGAGACAGAAGAGTATCATGTATGTGATTCGGATAAATAAGAGAAATTTGAATTGTTTAAAATACTTACTCTTAAGGTCAGGCCTTACGCCGTAATGCACATTTGTGGCCAAAACAAGTGACTGTTGTGGCAAGCTTTCCAGTTCTCTATCTGCATTATATGAATTTGGTGAAGCAACACCTCCAAAGTTCTGAATCTGCTTGCTTTCCATGGCATTTTGTTTCTTGTTCCAAAGGAAAACCACGGTCGCCACGATAACCATGGACATACACAGGACAAGCATATTCAATAAAGATCTAGAAGAGGTTGAGAAGATCTTATTTGTGTCATGATCAATGGGATAAATGTAGTATCTGGTAATGATCCCAACTAAGATGAGGAAGATTATGAAGGATGCCGATATAATCGCGGCGAGCCAAAGCCAGCCATTTTGACCTAGGATTGGTGCTATTGGTGAATCGGTTGTCTTTGGTTTGAACCAGATTGTTCTGACATTCTTATTGGCTTCTGGCGAATCGGGTTGTTTTTCTCTTGTCACATAGGCTTGAATTTGTAAGTCTAGATTGGATATTTGGGTTGGGGAATTGGCATTGGGGAGAATGAGATTTAGCATTGTCAAATCTGATGAATTCTTGAAAAATGAAAGGAGTAGAATTGAGGGAGTTTTGTGTTTCAGTGTCTCACTAGCATGCATTAGTTCTCGAATTATTGAGAAGAAAGGCGTGATTCCGCTGCCTCCACTCACCATGACCAGCAAATCATGCCTGCCCAAAACCAAAAAATAACAAATACAAATGTCAGCCTCTACTAATAAAAATATACTCAAAGGTTATTTTTCTGATTGTTGTATTGCTTTAGTATAACAAATATAACAATCATTTTAGGACGTCGAAAGATTACTAGAATTGATATTCATCGGACACTAATACCTTAGAAAATCGGTAGAAATTGGTCCATAGGGTCCTTCAACAGACACATCAGGATGATCAACTGCTGAAGGTGATGAAAGAATATGGTGCAATTTCTTAGTCCAACTCCCATCTCCTTTAATGATGACACTGAGTTGTTCGGACTCCAAATTACTGCTTGAGCTAATAGTAAAAGGATGCCATTGCATCCTTGAAATGCTAGGCACATTTAAGAACAGAATGCTCGTGGGAGTATAAGTAAGACCTAATCATATTGTATAACAAATATCATATCAGAAAATAAGTTTTTCATCGAAAATATTTCAAGATGGTTAATTATGTCCATCAGATACCGTCCATAAAAGCGAAAATTAATCTAAGATCAATAGTTACAGTATACCTCGTGTCTTGGAGAAGTTGAGCTCTAGAGTTTGGGAAGGGAGGATTCGAGCAGAGACTAAGCGAACATTTTGGCGAGATTGCAAGTACCTCAAGTAACGATCGACAAGGAAGAGATAGAAAGCGGGAAGAACATAGCAAAAGTAAGAGATGCCGACATGAAGGAGGAAGAAGAACATGAAGAGGATGTAGAAATGATGAATGTAAAAGAAGAGCTCAAAGAATTTTCTCCTAATGCGAGGGAATGTTGTTGCCCACATAACCAGCCCTGATAACAATGCTAATTCTCCTGCCACATTTGATATGCCTGTTTTTGCCCATTCTGACATCTGAATTCATCCAAGTAAATTGCATAAAACCAAGAAAAAAGTTACTGTTAAACCATATATTTGGTAATTATTTGATAGATCAATATAATAGGTTCTCCTGGAAAAACAAAGATTTCGTATCCTCAAAATTTTCTTTAAACTGGAGAAACATTCAGATTAACATTCGTCTTGTCCATATAATTAAGTAAGATGGATGTTGAATTCACAATAAAAGAAAATGCTCCCTCTATACCAAAAAAAATATATAGTACCCTTGTCCTAAAAGAATAATCCAATTTTAGAAATATAAATTTTAAAATTAGACTTATGAGATTGATGTGACATAATGATTCTTAAATTGATAAATAGTCATGAACTTTATTTAATTTTTTATATTAATTTTTAATTTACAAAATTAAGTCATCTAATTTTTATATTTGAGTTTTTCAAATTGGAGTATTTTTATCAGACGTAAATAGTACCGTAGTAATCCACATTGACTACAACTCAATTATTTTGTAAATTTTAATACAAAATCGTTATATCTTACTATATTAGAAACAAACACCACACTTAAGAGAAAGCATCACCATTTGCCATGTGGTATTTTCACATCATATTTTTAAAATAAATTTTTATTTCCACATCTCCTAGACTTAAAAGGTAAATGCAGTCCAAATCCACCCCCGCCTCCTATTTTCGCCAAAAAAAAAATCATGGGTTCATAAAAAAAACCCAAATCCACATCCCCATTTTTACCACAATAGACTCCCTAATCAATCCCTTTTCCACAATAAATAAATAAATAAAATTCCTCATCAATCATCAATTGAGAATATGTGATGAAATATACTCTATTCCAATTAGCATGTTCAATCTTTTCATTAGTTATGATCAACTATATCCTAATCGGATAAAATTTCGACTTCAAAAAATATTCTCTTTACCTGTATATATAAACACAAAGGAAAAAAAAATTCTCATTGATCTTGCTTCGGCCGTTGTGGTGGTGCAATTACAGGTATTAAAATTTAAATGATTTTATTTTCACAGATCATTTGTTTGGCTTTTATTATTTTTTGTTTTTTCCGTTCAAGAATAGTGTTATTACTATTATTTTTATGCATCCATCCGTTACAGCTATCGTAGCCGTTGTCAGGTAATATGATGTGATTTCTTATATGGTTAGTTAGCCTAGAATTTTTATATGATTTTAGTTCTGTTTGGATTGAATTCATTAATTGGGTTTTTGTTACAAAATGTGGTTTTTTAAATTTCTTTTTTATATTTCGTTCAATTAGAGTGGTTTTCTTTTTTTAATTATAGAGTCTTGGTTTTTTTTCGTATATGGTCAGTTATGAAGTGTGTTTTTTCTTTGTTTAATTGCATTTGATTTTGTTTCACACTCCCAGTTGACCAATTATTATTATTATTATTATTATTATTATTATTATTATTATTATTATTTGCAAATGAAGCGCGTTTTTTTGTGTTCGGACTTTCAAGAATATACTTTTTTGGATTTGATTTTTGGACTTTTTTTAGTTCCTCATCATATAAATAGTTCAGATCGCTTCTTCTAATTAATTTATGGGAAGCCTTTTATGAATTTGAGGCGGAGAGGGAAGGAATGATGTTGCTACGTTTATTTGTGTTTTTATAAAAATAAATTTCTCAATTTTTAATGGGTTATTTTTTAATTTTTTTTATTTGCCATGGCGAGGTGAGTTCTTTTTTACTTAACTTGAAACCTATGCAAATTTACATTATTTTCATTCTCATATTTGTTATCAACTAGTTTCAACCAATTTTAAAATCATATTTTTGATATTTTACTACCTATAAACTTTTAGAAGAAATAGTTCCAACAATTAAGGGTATACCCTTGGGAGGAAGCTTACTACAAAGCTATTATAAATCTCCAAAACTAAATATTGATCTGACACAACCAATGGAGAACATCAATAGATTATCTTACTAATATTTAAACTTATTGGCATGCTTTCATATTTTGTCTAGCATTTACTTCAAGACATATGTTTGATCAAGTTTATTTATATTTAAGAAGTAACACTTATGAAACATTTCTAAAATCTTCAAACATTTCTAAAATGTACCGGACCAAATACAATTTCTTTTTATGCCAAATACAAACATTTCTATGATCACACTTATAAAATATTTCTAAATTCTTCAAAAATTTCTAAAATATATCGGCCAAATACAAAATTTTTTTTTTCAGATACAAATAATTCTAAGATCTACAGATATATTGGGCCAGGGTCGCGCATTGCGCGACCAGACATCTCTAGTATATCAAAGGAAAGAAGATAATCGACACGTGTCGCTCATTGAGACCATCAAGTCTCAATTAACACGTGTCATTTGCTAATTGGTTGATCATTAATCAGTTAAAATTTTTTGTAAACAGCTAATAAATTATTTGCTACTCCCTCCGTCCCACAAAAATAATCCAATTTAATAAAAAATCTTGTCCTAAAAAAAAGTCCAATTTAACAAAAGTCAAAATTCATTGAATTGAAATGACTTAAATATCCAAAATAGTAGTGGTATGAAAAACAAGGTCCACTTACTTTGATTTTCATTTTTTTAGTTTTCTTATTTTTTCAAATGATTATATCTTTTAATACATGAATAATTAAAAAATATGTTATATATCAAATTAATCTACGTAACGAGATCTTTCCATCAAGATCCATTGTCAATATTTTTTGAGATAAAAATTTTGATCAAATTTAAATTGTAAAATAAATGCATATGTAGTTAACTTTTATAGAAATAACTAAAAGGGACATTTTTAACAAAAAAAAAACTAGAAGGGGCATTAATGAAAGTTAGGGGAATGAAATGAGTTGTACATTTGGTATGTTGACCAAATTAAAAAAGTTGTACAGTTTCAAACTGGATTATTTTTGTGGGACGGAGGGAGTATATAAGATTTTTACAGATATTACAAATTCCTGATTTTGAGCTTGAAAATGAATATTTTTAAAAATTGCTGAGAAACTCCCGACTTCAAAAGTCTTTTCATTTACGAGTTTAAACTTTTAATCTATTTTCATTTTGGCCCTTAAATTTCTATTTGTGTGCTATTTAGTTTTCAAGTTTATCGAAGCGATTAATTGTGTCTCATATTTTATTAGAACTACATCTAATCCCCAAAGTCCACTTGCCTATAAAAATAGGCCATATGCATCAAGACATAATTTACTCATTTTTTAAATATATTTTTTAAACCAAACATAACATTAGTTAGTGGTGACAATTTTTATCATACAACTTTTGAAAATCTTTGTTGTAATATTTTTTACCAGATCTTACAAATATACCTCTCATAAATAATATCAATACCTCTCATTTTGATCTAAAACTGATTAATCAAAAAATATTACAGTTTTAAGAAATATTAGTAACTACATTTTTTTAAGAGAATAAGAACAATATATTTGTAACTACATTATCTAATCAATTCTTTTGAAATATAAATTTTCAATATTGACAAAACCGCGCAAAGCGGATGATACACACTAGTTATTATAATAAAAATGATATTTCAACCAAATAGATACACCGAGAATAGCAAGAATCAAAAGACAATTTCGCTTTGTCGTATAACGCCAAAATATAGCTTAATTTGGTTGAAAAGGTAAATAGTGGTAACATCAAACGACTAGAAACGACAAACTAAACAGCTAAGATCCAATATTTATTTCGTCTGCAAACCGAACAATAAAAAGACATGCAACTCATTAAATCATTCACTTTAGTTATGAGTATATTAGTTGACCATATTAGTGTCAGTACTAACTAATACAGTAGTAACTAGTAAGTTATTATAGTAACTACTAATTACCTCGGATAGCCGATGGGTAACCGCCCAGAAGATGACGTAACAAACGCCGTGAGCAGTGAAGAGTGCCATGGCGATGTGTCCTAACCAGATATGATACTTGATGCTAGCCTCCGACGTCAGCCCGAATACCGGCAGCACCGACGAGCCACGCGCCACCGGGAAGAACAGAAACACCAGGCACGTATTCCCCACGATCCCCAGCCTTAAGGCCGCATTTTCCAGCCGAGCTTGCCACCTTTTTTTTTTTTACAATTACAAAAAATAAAAATAAAAATTCACACGATAATTCATTAATATAAAAACCAAAAAGAAATAATTAAGGCATTGAATCATCATGATTTTTTATTCTTACAATTTCTCCCCAGATTTTGCAGCTGATTTGGGTGTGATTTTGTCGAAATTGTTGTGTAAGGCAACTGAATAAGACCAAAGGAGAAGGACAATGAACATGAGGAAGAAAGCCAATTCGATTCCGGACACAATTCCAAGTCCTTTGATGATGATCGGCCTCCTCCATACACCACTTAATGCATTTACCTCACCACTATACATATCATATAAACAAAAGTAATTACAAAACCATCATTAATATCAATAATATTTTGGCATTTTTTTTTCTCTTTGTTAAACAAATTTTTGGACCGAATATACTTGCTCTCTCCGTCTCAAAAGAATAGTCCGAGAAAATAATAAATAATAATAATTAATTATTACCGCTTGGGATAGTGATCACCACCACCGCTGGTCTTGTTTCTAGAATGGAGATACCAACAGCCCAAAACCGCAACGAAGAGTACTGGAAATGTGTTCATCAGCATAGATGGCCCTGAAAATTCCAATCCAATTGGTCATCACAGAAACATATTAAACACCTGCGATATTCTAGGAATCTAAAGGGTTCAATTACTAAAAAAAAAGTTATGTCTCAGAATAATGCAAATTGAACAAAATTAATTAACATCACTTATATATATTTACCTTGACCTCCAAAATAAGTTGAATTGGCAGCGGTTCGGATCTTAGGAAGCCATTTTTGCCTGAAAAGATTTGTGGGTGCCATGATGTACATGAAGATATATCCCACGGAGACAACCAGAATAATTGCCATTATAACGGCTTGAATGGCATTTCTTGACGCCATTGCTGCCGCCTGCTTAATAGCTTCCCTTGTTTGATAATATTATAATCTCAATTAAGAACACAAGATTCACAGGATCTGGAGTACTATCAAGATTCCAACCAGAAGTTAAACTGCCAACTGGAACAAAAAAAATACTACTAAATAAATTGAAGTTTTGAGACGTTTGTGCATTGATTGCGAATATATAGAAGCTGCCCGCGACTCTGTGTGTGTGTGTGTGTGTGTGTGTGTTGGGTTCGCGTGTGTTTCGCGAATATAGGGGGGGTTGGGAAATAATGGTTAATATTTGAGAATTAAAATGCTGAGTTTAAGTGAAATTAGGATTCATTAATTACTGCTGATTACGTAGTGCTCGTGTCAAATTCAGTATGGCGTGTGTAGTTTTAGGCAATGCAGATGGTAAGCTTGGGTTTAATGTTCTAGCTGATTTGCAGGAGTTAATAATGTAAAAAAAAAAAAACCCCCGGGTAGTTATAATTGCTACTACACAAATTTCTAATTTAATTAAACATCATCAAGAATTTTAAAAACGTGCTCTTTAACTCACACAAGAAAAAAACAATTTTTTTATTTTCCCTTTGTCTTTTATCTATTTACTTTTATTTTTTATTTTTTACTTTTTTCCCTTTGACTAGGATAAGAAAAATGGCTAGGAATTTCACTTTTTAGTAACTGGAAATGTAGCATCATGAAGAATTCATTTTGGAATAATTTATGAAAAAAACCAAACAAATAAATGTACATTAATTTCATAGAAATAAATCTAAACAATCTCAGTCCGAGAAAATCTTCCATACAACTGCTGTACCACGTAGGATTGTGCAGCCAGACACGTAATAGGGTAAGATTGTAATTTTACAGGAAAAGTTACCATAAAATTAAGGGACATAATATTTTCGAGTATAATGAGTGTGTTACTGCACTAAAAAATGAGATACACTTGTTGTATAAAATAATTTTTCTCTCAGTCTTGCGTGCACGGAATTTTGATTCTTTTTTAGCAATACATACTGTTTTATTATTTACCATATACTTCAAAAATAATTAGTAGAAATTATCGAATTTATGTAAATATCTGCATTGAAATACATTGCATAAATATAAAGATAAGGCGAGGATACCCTTCTAATTGGTCAGACACACCGTACAACATGAGATATACGGTATATACAATAGAACGTCGGTAAATTAAAAATTGATAAATTAGTAATTTCTAACAATTAATAATTTTATTTGATCTCAACTTGAGACCAGTAGAAAAAGTGAAGAAAATCGATAAAATAATAAGATATTAATGTTTCAGAAAATCTTCTATATATCTATAGGTCCCAACAATACCATAAATTAATAAATACCCTAAAAGCAAAATAATAATAATAATGACTACAAATATTTAGTACAATGTAAACTATAAATACTTATTCTTTGTCACTGCAGATGATATGAACTATATATAAAAATAAGTATTTAAAAGAGTTTTTAATTATTGATTAATTCGAACGTAAAGATAATTGCAAATCATGTAATTTAGTGACGACTTTTATTTCTTATATAAATTATTTAAATTAATAATTTATTAATTATTTAATAATTATCTAAAATGATAAATTTTGGTGATCTCAACATTATTAATTTATCAAAGTTCTACTGTACTTCTTCAGCTTTTTTTTTTCCCTGAAGAAGGAATGTCCTCTTTTTTCCTTATTGTTTCTTCAGATAGAGCCCTAATTAATTATTTACTTATTTTTGTACAAAGACAGAACTCTAATTTTCAATTATGATTGTGAATTCCAAAACTTACTTTAACAAACAACTAATAAAAAAGAAAAAGAATAGCATTCGGATATGACATAAATAACTACAATAATAAATTAATCGACAAAACGAATTATTTTTAAAACGAGAATCATGGTTTCTATATCCAGTCGACCCGTAAACTCATTGTCTAGTCAACCTAAATGCTTTAAATGACGATTATGCTATTAATGATAATCGTGTTCGTATATACTAGATTACACGATTCACCAAATAATACGAAAATGTGAAATGTGATAAAAATTTCAAATGGTAATATACTCCCTCTATTTTAAAATATATGTCGTTTTAGGATTTGATGAATTTTTTTAAATATATGTCGTTTTTACAAATCGAGGCATATTTGACCATTTTTTACCAATATTACTCTTACATTGGAAATGAAACAGTATTTATAATGAATTTTTATTGGTTTATGATGAATTGTATAGACAATAAATAAAGGTATTTTTGTATTTTAACTACATTAATTAATGTTTTCTTGGTTTTGATGATTTCTTTAAAAAGACATATAGAAAAATAGAAGGAATAGTTTTTATTAAAAAAAAATCAATTTTGTTAAAATTGAAGTAGTTATAACCAAATTTACTATTTCGCCACAACCGATAGAGTATCTTGAGCTTCTACACAAGTGTGTTATTGTTGTTGTCGTTGTTGTTTTTTTTTTTCCTTTCCGTATTTTAGGGTGAAGTAATAAAGATGTGAAAAGGAGATATTGGAGATTTTAAGACCAATGTAAAGCTAAAACTGCAAAAGCACAGAGGGGATGTTGTCACAAAAAAAAAAAAAAAAAAGATACAAAGGGACAAAGGTCCGATGTGAACAAAACGGACAAAGCAATTATAAACTTTTCTTTTCATTTTCAAAATGAACATAGGTTGATTGGCATGTGCATAGAGCAATCTGTAATCTTTTGGTTAGTTCTCTCATCTGCCGAGATGCTTACCATGAGCTAGGGAGATTAGTCACTATTGTCGATAGTGGACACCAATGGAAAAAAAAAATTAAAAATAAAAAATGAAAAAATATTCTTTTTATTTACAATATTTGCCCTATCTTCAATCATGTGCTGTCGGTTTATTTTTTGTTCTTGTTTCTTATCAAAGTAGTAATAAATGACGGGAAGAAAAAAAATGAGGGGCAAACAAAAAAAAAATCTGATAAATAAATTATAATACTTCCTCAATTCCAAAATGATCGTTTAGTTCAGAATTCCTGTTTTCTTGTGTAAGTTATATTAAAATTAAAACATTAAATTGTACGATTATTTTGAAAGGTAGGAGTACTGTATATTTTATAACTCTTTTCTTCAAGCGATACATTTACATTCTATCTCTGAACATTTTAAAAGGGCTGAAGAATTGGGCCCACATGAAATGGATTGAGCTATGAAACTGGCAATGATTTTTTCAAACAAAACGATTTGTATTAGTTCTTTTCTTCACCAGCTGAAACTGATGGATTCAAAATGTAGATTGGCTCCCAAACCAGACGAACAAATATTAGCTACTTCATGTCTCATCTTCTTTGGCCCACAAACTAAAACCCCAACACTGGATTCTTTGCGCTCAAACAAAATTCCTGCATCGAAACCCAAACATAAACTTGTCAACTATATAAGTGACAGATCGTAAAATGATCTAAAAAGATCATCTGAATCCATATAATTAAATTGTGATACTTTTCTCATCCGTTTCTTGTAACATTGTTGTTTAAAATGGTACTGTCTCCGTCCCAAAATTATTTTACGCGTAGATAATTACTTTTCGTACAATTTGTACTAAAAATAAAAATTCAAACTAGACAATAATTTTGAGACAGACAGAGTATATATTATGTTTTTTGACTCGTAAAAGAAACTGTATAACATTTTGTCTTCTCGGGTTTGTTTATAATACTTACTCTTGAGGTCAGGCCTTTCACCATAATGCACATTTGTGGCCAAAACAAGTGATTGCTGAGGCAAACTTTCCAATTCTCTATCAGCATTGTAGAACCATGAATTAGGTGAGGCTGCTGGAGTTGCGCCTTCCAAGTTCTGGATCTGTTTGTTTTCCATTGCATTTTGTTTCTTGTTCCAAAGGAAAACCGCGGTCGCCACGATAACCATGCAGACACAAAGGAAGAGCATGTTCAGAACAGCTCTAGAAGAGGTTGAGTAGATCCTATTAGTACCATGATCAATGGGATAAATGTAGTATCTTGTAATAATTCCAAGAAAGATGAGGAAGATGATGAAGGACGCGGATATAATCGCGCCGAGCCACAGCCAGCCGTTTTGGCCTAGAATTGGTGCTATTGGTGAATCAGATGGCTTTGGTTTGAACCAAATTGTGCTTATGTTCTTCTTGGTTTCTGATGAACCGGGTTGTTTTTCTCTTGTCACGTAAGCTTCGATTTGTAGGTCTAGATTGGAAATTTGGGTTGGGGTATTGGCAATGGGGAGGATGAGATTTAGCATTGTCAAATCTGATGAATTCTTGAATGAAGAAATGAGAAGAACTGAGGGAGTCTTTTGTTTTAATGTCTCACTGGTGTGGATCAATTCTCGAATTATTGAGAAGAAAGGCGTGATTCCACTGCCTCCACTCACCATGACTAGCAGATCATGCCTGCCCAAAACAGAAAAAAAAAAAAAAAAAGAGAGAAGAAAATGCATCAAATTAATGTACTAATAAAACCATAATGTTTTGGTACTAAAAAGAAAAAGTTCAGTATTTACCTTAGAAAGTCAGTAGAAATTGGTCCATAGGGTCCTTCAACGGACATGGCAACATTTTCAACTGAAGAAGGTGATGAAAGAACTTGGTGCAATTTCTTTGTCCAACTCCCTTCTCCTTTGATGATAACGCTAAGCTTTTCAGGCTCCAAAGCGCAGCTTGAGCTAATTGTAAAAGGATGCCATTGCAACTTTGAAATGCTTGGCACATTCAAGAACATAATGCTCGTGGGAGTATAAGTAAGACCTAACCATATTATAGGCAATAAATTTCATGTCAATCAGTCTGTACTAAAAAAATAGGTCACATTAAATTTTTATATCTGTATTTAAAACAGTACAAATTTCAAAACTTAATTTGGACGGTTTGTTACACCTATAAACTACCGTTCCCATACAACATACCTCTTGTCTTAGAGAAGTTGAGCTCTAGAGTTTTGGAAGGTAGAATCCGAGCGGAGACTAAGCGAACATTTTGGCGAGATTGCAAGAATCTCAAGTAACGATCAACAAGGAAAAGATAGAAAGCGGGAAGAACATAGCAAAAGTAAGAGATTCCGACATGGAGGAGGAAGAAGAGCATGAAGAGGATGTAGAAATGATGAACGTAAAAGAAGAGCTCGAAAAATTTTCTCCTAATGCGAGGAAACGTTGTAGCCCACATCGCCAGCCCTGCTAACAATGCAATTTCTCCTGCCACATTTGATACGTCTGTTTTTGCCCATTTCAACATCTGTATTCAAAGCAAAATACATAAAATTTAAAACCCAAGGGGAAAAAAAATAATTATTGTTATATTACAATAACATTAGACTAAAACATATACAAATTCTAATGCAGAGTGTTAATTAGTAATTAAACATGAATTAATTACCTCGGAGAGTTGATGTGTAACAGCCCATAAGATGACGTAACACATTCCGTGAGCAGTGAAGAGTGCCATGGCGATGTGTCCTAACCAGATATGATACTTGATGCTTGCTTCTGACGTCAGCCCAAATATTTGCAGCACTGACGATCCACGCGCCACCGGGAAGAACAGAAACACCAGGCACATATTGCCCACTATTCCTAGCCTTAATCCCGCACCATCCAGCTTAGCTTGCCACCTTTAATTAATTAATTTTCATCAAAATCATGCATTGTTGTTACTTGAATAAATAAAATTTTAATTTTCTTAGAGAAAAATGGACAAGTGTAACTTCATGTTTATTCAACGAAAATAGTACATTAAATGCGACTTTTACTTTGGAATAGTAATACATTAGATATTGTTGGAGGGTGGATGATATAATTCTTACACTGTCTCCCCATTTTTTGCAGCTGATTTGGGGGTGATTTTGGCGTAACCGTTGTGCAAGGAGACTGAAAAAACCCAGACAAGAAGGGCGATGAACATCACCAGAAAAGCCAACTCGATTCGAGAAACAATCCCAAGTCCTTTGATGATGATCGGCCTCTTCCATGAAGCCAATGCATTTTCCGCACCATTTCTGTCAAAAGAATTAACAAATAGTGTTACATACTAAAAGTAAAATCTCAAACTGGATAATAATTTTGGGACAAAGGGAGTATATTTTACTTGATTCGCAAAAAAATCATTGAATTATATATTTAATTATTTTATACCCTTTGGAATGGTGATACTGATCACCAGAAATGCTCTTCTTTCTCAAGTGGAGATAGACACAGCCCAAAGCAGCAACAAAGAGTACAGGAAATGTGTTAATCAACATGGATGGCCCTGCATAATGCACAAAAATGGTTAATAGAGAATTGAAGATTAATTGACAAAAAATGTTCTTTTCCTTTTTTTTTTAATTTACAAAATAATTAAATTGGATAATGACTTACCTTGAGCTCCAAAGTAAGTTGAATCAGCATCCGTTCGAATCTTCGCCAGCCATTTTTGTCTATAAAGATTTGTTGGTCCCATGATGTACATGAAGATATATCCAACGCTGACAACAAGAAGAAGTGCCATTATTATTGCTTGAATGACATTGTTTGTAGCCATTGTTGCTTGCTTCTCAATTTGTGTAGCTAATTTGTTGTTCTTATGAGAGAACAGGTGTATAGAAGAAGCTGATGAGTACTTGAGGTAGGGAGAAGGGAGATTAGGACTTGCATTTATAGGGTGACTATGTACGTATGAATATTCCAAATAGAAGTTAAACTAGCAAGTGAAAAAAATAAAAATAATGTGGGCGTTGATTATTGATATTCTCATACCTTTAAAAAGCATGGTTCAGGCCATTTTCTTCTCTGTTTTTTTTTGTCTTTCCTAAGTGGTGATTATTAATTTATTTATTTTGTTTGAATAACGTGAATGGAGCCATTAGGTTACAGAAATTTTGTATTACTGAAATCCTGAATTATGTGATAGAAATTGTCCTATGAACAGAGCACGATATTATAAGTAATACTCCCTCCGTCCCATAATTATTGTTCTGTTTGAGTTTTCATTTATAGTTCAAATTGTACTAAAAGTAAAAGCTCAAATTGGACAATAATTTTAGGATAGAGGGAGTAATTTTTAGTTCAACAAATGCACTATTAAAATGAAAATATTGCCAATATTTATCGGTTGATATGATATGTATCTCCTGCAACACAGTACAGACAAGGATTTTATAATCATTAAAATTGTACACTTCATTTATAGATTTCCACTTCATTTACCAACAATCATTTTTTGTGACTTGCAATCAGATTAGACCTTGCTTTGCAAAAACTATATACTCCATAGGTCTCAAATAAAATATTGTTTGTTAAATTGATTTTGCATAATGTAAACACGATTCTAAGTTTTTGAGACAGGAAAAGTATACATGTTTGGTTCAGGCCTTGTTGTGCTGAATGAGTTGACATTTTGAGTAAAGAGTCAACTCCAAGCGAATTGCGGCACAAGTGATTTAATTTTGGTTTTGTTTACTTCCCTTCATTGCATGGTTCACGCTGCGTTTTGCAGATCCTTTAACATCACCTTCAATAAATTCTGATCATTTGGCATGAAAATTAGCATTTAGCTCATATCATCTTTGTTTAAACGTAATCATAATGTATATTCCTTGAGAAAGATGAAATGGATCGGTTAACATCAACAAAAGAATTGGCAGACGTCACTTGCACATTTTTAATTCCATCCTATTTCAAGTTTAAACTCAATAATGCATCCCCTGCACCAGATAGTTGTGAAATAAATAAATAAATAAATTGTAACACCACAAGTTTCTCCTATAGAAAGTTGTTTGACCTAAATTATGAATGTATACTTGGGTGTGGCACATAATGAGAGATGTACATGTTATCTTGTGTTCATCTTAGGCCCGATGTTGGATTCCTCGTGTTTGATGTGTGTCAAACTTGAGTTAACACATTGATTGGTATAGAATATATGTTCATATACACGGCCTCCATTTACTTTTATCGTTTTAAGGTGATTTTAAAATATTTTTTCATTTGTCGCACTTCATTTCTAATATATCGTCATTAAAGACAGTTTTTTCAATTTCACCTTTATTTCTCTCTACTTTATAATTAAAATATATTAATGACAATTACTTATTTTTTGCTCCAATTTCAATTTTTTAAAAAAATTATAACACCTTTTAATTAGGAGCAAGAAAGACAATGGATATAAAAATTAAAGATTCAATCATTGTTTCTTACAAGCTTTAAAGAGACAGATAAACGTAAATAAAAGTAATATGTAGATATAAGGGCTGACTTTCATGGATGGAAGTACATTTAATTAACAGTTTTTTTCCCAACATCCTATGCATTGTATTTACTGTGGCTAACAATAACTAGTATTTTACTCGTTCAGTAGGTGTATGCTAGCATTGTACTCTTTCGGTTCCAAAATAAGTGTCATATTAGAGTTTGCACATAGTTTAAAAGAACATTAAATAGAATAGCTAAATTACTAGAATATTCTCAATTAACCCCATTAAAATAAATACTCACTAATAATATTATTTCTTTTGAGGGTATGTTTTAGAAATTTTTGAGAAAAAATACGTTGGAATCCAAAACGACACTTAATTTGAAATTTCTCTATTTTGCTAAAACGACACTTATTTTAGAATAGAGGGAATACTAATAGTAACCGTAGCATTTACATAATACCCTCTCATTAATTTTTTTAGTGACTAATCTCATCGTTCATGGTAAGAACACCACGGTGGAAGAGCTAGCCAAAAGATCTAATACCTTTTCATTCATTTCTTTGATCATTAATTAAATAAAAACTCATGCATAAAGGCCTCTTTTGAATTTGAATGATACAAATAAGATTTCTTGCGTAGTTGGGCTTGCCAAAGGGGCATTGAGTTGATAATCAAATAAATTGCTCTTCTGAATTCAATAAGTGAATCAATTTCAATGAAAAGCTACATGACCATTCATAAATCCTTATGTTCATTCTTTCATGGCAATTAATACAAATTTAACTCAGGCAAGAACACTTGAGACTGAATTTGCCTGATCATAATGTGTTGATCATCGATCTTCATACCATCCTGTATTTGTATTATATATATATGCGCATCTAGATCAATCAATATTGTTGATTAATGCCTTCTGTATTGTTGTGTGTATATATGTATATATGTGCATGATGAATTATTGTATCTTCTACTTCACGCCCTTTTCAGAAGCAACTGCAAACTCCTTCATTTCAAGCAAAGCATCTTCAAAGCACTTAGCCAGAAGTTGGGAATCTGGGATTATGTCCTTTGCCACTAAAATTTGCATATCAGCCTTCCCAGCATAACTCACCATATGCATCGTGATAGCCTTCAATTTCAATTAAACCAAAATTACTAACAAAACTTACACATTAATGACCAATTTATGGTCCTGTTTATGATACAACAGTACAACAAGTAAAAAAATCATTTTGACACGGAAGAAATACAATAATATTAAAGGCAATCGAATCGGGAGAAATGGTGCATAGAGAACTTACATGTGGTAGGCTGGTGGAATTTGCTCTGAGATAAGTAACTGGGTTGCCAACTGCTGTAATTTCTTCCTTAGGGCCAATCACATTCGAGATTGTGAATGTTGTGTTACACACAATCCTATAATTAAGCTTGCAAGCCAACTATATTCAAAAAAAAAGAAAAGATAGCAAAGGAAATTAGGAAAGTATAACTTTGTAAAGTTGCTATAATAACAATGATGGCAAAGTAAAGTTGAATGATTGATTTGAAACATGTTGATTAAGGTGAAGGATGAAAAACATGAAGTAGATTACAGGATGAAATTGAGGAGTCCCGATTAATAATCGCGATTTACTAAATTAAAAGTTCGATTCATTAACCTAGTTTTTGAAACCTAGCTAATTATTTACAGTGAGGAGATATACAAAGTTACAGCACATCACCTTGGGTCCAAAGTTGGACATAACAAAGTCCCCAATTTTGTAGGAGAATAAGGCCTCGAGTGAAAGCTTCTTCTTGTCGATCATTTGTTTAGCTCTTCTTACAAATTGGAGAGGATCCGATTCATTTTTGTGGTAATAAACAGGCAATAGCAGCATCCCAAACTGGTTACCGAATCGAGTTTTTGATTTTTCATCCATCAACTTGGTCATATCCTATCTTGGCAAAATACCGGAAAATTTGTGTCAGAATAAATGTCTAAAAGAAGTCTATTATTCCCTACGTCCCAATAATATGATTGTTCTATTCATTGTACTAATTTAATATTACAAAAGAGAGAATTATTTTAAGACGAAGAGAGTATACGTTTTCATAACGATCAAGGAAAAACGTACCTGCAACCCTGGCTGTGGTCTCAAGTTTACCATAGAAAGTCCAGTCATCTTACGTCCCTCTGGTAAAGCTAATAAAAATACCAACCCAGACCCAAACATGAGAATTCTAACCATAAGTCCATAACATTAAACTATCCGATCATTACAAAATACATCTAAATTGAATTTACCACGAGCACGTTATATTCATTGAGCCGGTTTAGGGTCATAGCATGGCTTTTTTTTATCTGTGTTTGTTTTGAGTACATGAACCGCGAGTTGCCAAAACATTACATAATATATTGAAACTAGTTCTTGAAATTGTGATCAGAAGCAAAGTTTCCGAACTTAATCAAATTAAATCCCTAAATTGACTATATATTCTTGTTATTATCCAAATAATTTTAGAAAAAAAAAATCTAAAACAATTTATCAAAGGCCCAAAAAAAAGAAAAAGAAAAAAAGAATTGGTACCTTCAGGTGATGATCGGATGCTTAGGTATTTCGAGAGCCCGGATGAGACAACTCCAAAAAGTACGTCATTTATAGTCTGCAAAGAACCATACCTATATTTTACACTTAATAAAGTGCCCTTCAAAAGGGAATACAAGTACAAAAGGGCATAGATAAATTTGGTGGCGCATTCAAGATGGATTTGCAGATTCAATCTTTTCTGTTCTTTGGTAAGCCAGCTTCCAATCAGATTAATATGAAAAATGGAAAACAATATAAAAATCCTTCCGTCCCAAAATAATTGTCATATTTATCATTTCACTTTTAATATAATCATTACAATCATTTTAGGACAGAAAAAAAAAATTTAAATTAAACTTTTGCCATGACAACTATCCAAATCCCCGAGATAAATTACTCACTCAGTTCCTCTCTTTAATAGTCTTTTACGTTATATTATTGATTTAGTTTAGCAAAATAAATTCAGAAAATAAGACGGAGAAAGTATATATGCCTATAAGCGACGAGGCTGACTAAGGAGGCAGTCTATGTCACAGACGGAAAAGGAGCAAATCCACACGTAAAATAACATCTGCAATGGTTGTGGACCTTGCGGCTGTTCTTGTTTTTTCGTGGAAATAACTAAAAAGGGGCGAAAAAAAAAAAGAAGTGTTTTTTGTGGATCCAAAAATTCCACCCTATATATGGATGGAATGGAGATCATGGACCGCAAAAGAAGAGAACTTATCAACGCTATTCAATTCCCATTTTGAAAGCGAGATGCGAAGATTATATTCTACTACTAGTAATAAATACTACTAAATACGTGATAGAAGAATAATGCATTTCTACCATTAGTGAAATTCTTGCCTTAAAATTTTTAATGCCTACACATAAAAGGTGTGTGAATTTGATTTTTGAAGTGAAACATGACTATTATAATAAAACGGGACACTAGTTCCCAAATAGAGAGCTATAGCATTGACAAACAAAAATGTCTCCATTTTAGTTATCAAATATGATTGATAATTTTTTTTTTTTTGGAGGGGGTGAAATACAAAATATGATTGATAGTAGGTACAAGTAAAGTGGGTAAATGATCAATCCTCCATATTCGTAGTTTTATGCACCAAAATATTCTCTTTTCTTTATTATAATTGCATTCCACTTTATACCCTAAAGTTTTAAACATTGGAAATTTCAAAATCTATATTGTCTCATCTCATCAAAAAATAAAAATTAAAAAAAATCTATATTGTCTAATGATCGAGATAAAAAGAACATAATGAAATTTGAGTACCATTCCATAATGTTGATATTCCTGCAATTACTTAATCTGGCCTCGCGATAAAATGTGATTATCAATATAAAATAATCTTGTAAGAGAAATCATACCGTAAAATAAATAAGAAATACTACCTCCGTTCTAAAAAAAAATAGTCCACATTGAGTTTTGAGTTTTGTATTATTTTTAGTACAAATTTGAAAACTCAATGTGAATTATTTTTTTTTGAGATGGGAGCAGTACATTATTGATGTGGCCAGAAAAAATGACTATTAATCTTAGCATTAAATTGTACTACTAGCTAGTTATAAACTATGCTATTGATGATAAATTAGCTTTTGGTCATTATCATTGTCACTTCATTCACTCAAGCCATCCGTTTGTTCATCATTACTAATAAATAATAATAGTCAAATAGAACAAGTAAATATAATAAAGAAAATATGCGAAGGAAAGAAATTTTTTATAAAAAAAAAAAAAGAAAAAAGAGGTCCACATATGAAAAAACTTACCGCGCCAACAACCGCTTTTTTGACAATCTTCATGTCATCAAGCACGAACTTAGCGGTTTCCAATTTCCTCGGCCAGAGCTCCACCCCAGCTCCGCCACTAACGGCGGTCTTCTTATCCTTCAGCCACATGCTTCTCAGACAAAACTCAACCGCGTACACCAACGTGTACCAAACCACATTCAACAACGTCCACAAGCTCCGCCTTCTCCTCCGGCGCTCCTCGCCGGAAGCAGCAGTAGAAGAAGAAGTCCCCAAACCGCCGATGGTCGGCGTCTGGGCCGGGTCATCGGCTCTCCGGCAACACGACAAGAACATGGACATCAACGAGATCCCATCTCCAAGCGCGTGGTGAACACGGAGGACGATGCAGTTATGGGCCATCAGGAGGTGGATTTCCCACAACGGCTTGTCGGTGCTGAGCGGACACGAAACGGAAAGATCGGCCAAGTACTCGTTGACGGCGTCCTCCGGGGAAACTGACGGGTCCTCCGTTACGGGTTCGGGCCGGATGACCAGGTGCCGGTCAACGTTGATTTGGGTGCTCCGCCAGTGTTCCCGGCCGTTTGAGTCGCGGACTAGAAGGCTGGTGAATCTGGGTTGTTTGAGCATTACGGAGGCCTTGACTTCGGATCTTATGGCGCCGATATCGATCGGGTTCTTCAACCCGATTGCGCAAGTTATGATCGTGTTCATCTCCGGCTGCAGGAACATCCGGCCGGCCGGAGTTAATGGCTCGTCTTTCTCGGTATTATAACCCATTTCTTCTTCTTTGTGAATATTTTTACGGTAAGAGGCTGCTATATATATATATATATATATATATATCTATATATATATTGTTGATGGAGAAATGTCAAAGTCAAATATGGGGTTGATTTAATTCAGATGGACTAATGTTATTTTATTAAAAAAAAATTGACCATCTCATCAATTTTTAAGACTGCTTTCTCAAATCGTGGAAACTTTCTAGCAAAAACTAGAAGAGATTGATTTGCTATAGCCTCATAGCTAAAAGGTAAATGAACAAGATTATCTATAGATATACACAAATTAATTGAAGGATCATTATTAGGTTGGTAAACATCAATGTCAAGCAGACAAGGGAATCTAATAAGAACTCATTTAAGGAAAAATGACTATATGTTTGAGGATGTAACTTTGGGTTCTCGGGTCCCGAGTACTCTCTAACAGTTTTTGTCATTTTCTTTCGATAGTCATGAATATCATCTGATATTGTTTTTAGAGAGACGAATTTCGTAGTAAATTATTTCGGCGTTATGCGAACCATCGTCCAAAGGGAATTCAAATGTTCAGCTTCTCCTTTTTTGGTGTTGAGTCGCAGCTGGAGCAAGATGTAGTTAGTAAAATTCTCTTGTTAATTGTTTTATTTTGAATTTAGCCTTTTGCCTTGTACCAAAAAATAAAATAAAATTATTCGTTGTATACCGGTAGCTAAAATTAATAGGACGGTCAAACTCAATAATATTAGCTAAAATTAATTGGACGGTCAAACTCAATAATATAATCCCTCTGTCAGCAAATAATTTTTATTTTTCTATTACAGATTGCAAACTAGACTGTTTCTTTTGGGACGGAAGAAAGAAAGTGCATTTCTCTTCTTAATTTGAACTTTGAAGGTTTAAGTTTAAACATGAGTTAGGACGACAAGTTCGTTACTTGGATAGGCTTTCATGGGCCACACGTTTGTGAAAATGCCAAAGAGGAAGTTAGGACTTAGAAGTAATTAGCCTGACTTCATCCAAGTTTGATTATGACAGTAGGTAACCCCCGTATATAAGCAGTATTCTGATCTGGGATCTAGTTGAAATTTTGTCTGGAAGTATGAAAGATCCAAATTCTGCCATCAAGTTAGAAATATTGTTCACAAAATGAGTAATGAGATGGGTAATTATTAGTCCTTCGCAAGTTAGCAATAGGGAGTGATTGGCCTAAACAGCTGAACTAGCTAAAAATAAAATGTCCATCTCTTAAATTAAACACAGCTACATGAAAATGATGGGCTGGTTATTTAATGCCTTTCATCTCTATTTTTCAACAAAGTTCTCATTTTTCAGCATCCGTGGAACCACTAAACCCAAACAATACCAATTAATCGATGCAAGACCTTGGCAGAAAAGCAGTGTTCATCAATCACCATTTACATGTTATTTAGAGAGGTTCTAAAAAATGTCCTGGACCCGGTGTAAATGGGTTGCTATCTACTGCTATGTTCAGCTTCCGCAGCATTCTTCATGTCGCACAGAGCATCTTCGAAACATTTGGCGAGAAGTTTTGGATCGAGCACGATGTCTTTTGCTGCCAGTATCTGTAGATCAGCCTTCCCAGCATAACTCACCATGTGCATTGTGATTGCCTGCAATGTGCATTGTAGCCAAACTGCCATTATGATGAAATTTACCATATCTCCAGCTAAATAATTTATATACCGCCTGAGGAAAAAACAAAACAAAAGAGATGGCTAAATAGGAAGCTTTACATGAGGCAGGCTAGTTGAATTCACCCTCAGGTAAGTCACTGGATTCCCAACAATTGTGATCTCCTCGCGAGGACCAATCACGTTTGAGATGGTGAATGTCGTGTTGCTTATTATCCGGTAATTCAGACAGCTAGCCATCTACATATACGGCAACAGAAGAGCGAATGATGTAAACACTAGGAAGAGAAGCCAAAAAGATATCAGCAACAGGACCATATCTCATGTTACAATTTTGTGTCACATTTGTGCATCATTGTTCTAGACGTCACTGTTTGAATCAAATGGTCAGCTCCGCATTGTTGTTACTCGAATAGGGCATATATAGCACAAAAAGAAAATGTAATGGAGAATTTATGCCTTGTATATTCACCTTTGGTCCAAAACAAGACATAACTAGGTCGCCGATTTTGTATGAGAAGAGTGCCTCCAGCGATAGTTTTTTCTTGTCAATCATCGCTTTAGCTCTCCTCACAAACTGGAGAGGATCAGAACCGCCTTTGTGGTAATAAATAGGTAATGCTATCATACCAAACTGGTTACCAAACCAGGTGTCTCTTTTGCTTTCCAATACTTTCTGAAACAGAAGAGAAATTGTACTTGAGCTTCCCAGTTAGAGATGGAGAAAGTCATAACTTCCAAGTGAAAAACTAGGCTCGTCTTGGATATGAAAATATACCTGCAGCCCAGGCTGTGGTCTTAAATTTACCATAGCAATTCCTGTGATCTGAACCCCTTCTTTCAGATCTATAGGCAATAGCTAAAAGTAAGGCAGTTGGTACATCATATATATAGTTTCTTGATACACAAAAAATTCATGTTCTCAAAGATGAATAGAGTTTTGCAATACACATTAAACAATGTGCCATTAAAATGCATGAAAGTCTTAAATTACATGGATTCTGAATCAAAATTCATGGATTAATTATTGCAGTCAATTGGAGTACCTTTGGCTTCTGTTGACTGGACATCCAAGTATCTGGAAATTCCACATGAGATAACTCCAAAAAGGACATCATTTATAGTCTGCAAGACAGAAAGAAACAGAAAATTGATGAGAGAGCAGAGTATCTATACTAAGAGATTTCTTAAAGAAATTAAACTAGTATCAATGTCTCTGTTTGACTGTTCATTGCAAATCCGTGTACGAAAACTTAACCAACATGCCCCACTTGGAAAAGGAAAGCATTCGAACCCCCAATCGTTTTGGTACTGATATTTTCCAAGGATTGAGGAGATAGTTCCAAAAAGTTGGGAAAAGGGAAAACAAATGTACAAAGATCAAATTACCAATAGAAATGAAAGGAATCAAACTGAACTAACCGCGTTAGCAACGGCTCTTTTGACAGTCTTCATATCATCAATTCGGAACTTGGCGGTGACTAACTTCCTAGGCCAGAGCTCCACTCCATCTCCGCCGCTAATGGCGGTCTTCTTGTCCTTTAACCACAAGCTCCTCAGTATGAGCTCCATCACAAAGATCAGAGTATACCAAATCATCTTAATTATCCGGCAAAAGCTCCACCTAATCGTACTGCCCTGCTGCCGCCCGCCAACGCCGTCGAAGGTTGGCGAGCGAGTTGGATCGTCTGCTCTCCGGCAACAAGATAGTAATGTGGACATCAAAGAAATCCCATCTCCGAGCGCGTGGTGTAGTCGGAAAATGCCGCAGTTGTGGGCCATTAAAAGATGGATTTCCCACAAGGGCTTGTCCGTGCTGAGTGGAGTGGAAACGGAAAGGTCAGCTAAGTAGTCGTTGACGGCGTCTTCTTCCGGGATTGACCCGTCGCCGCGGGTGAGGGAATCGGGGAGGACAATCACGTGCTGATCAACGTTGACTTGGGTCCTTCTCCAGTGCTCACGGCCACGCCGGTCAACGACAAGGAGGCTGGAGAACCTGGGGTGCTTCAGCATTACGGAGCTGGCGATTTCGGCTTTTACGGCGTCAATGTCAATCGGGTTTTGAACGCCAATGACACAGTGGATGATCTGGTTGATGTTTGGCTGGAGGAATAACCGGCCAGCCGGAGTGAGTGGCTGGTCGCATTCTTTCTCCGGCACGATTTCTTCCATTGCTTAGCTGCTGTTTAATCTTTCCTCTGTTTTTTTTTTCCCTATCGGGCATTGAATTGAAGTTTATATGGTTCCCCATGTGCTGCGTTTGAAAGGGAAATCAGCCTGCCTCGATGTTCGAGTGTTGTCCCAAAAGAATCTTCTGGCCAATGCACTTCCGCGTGACGTTTTTAATGACATTAATATGCTTTCTGCGATTCTATTCGTTGTTTTTGTTTTGCTTTCAAGTGATGTATACGTCAATCGCTTGATCAAGCAAAGTAATCTTTGATGAATTGCAGATTCTTGTTAAGATAAGCTCTACAGACTCTAACAAGAACACATGCAATTCACTCCGTAATCCTGTGGTCCTTTTAGGCTTTCATTGCATCTGTCCTTGTGAATTGGCGTTCACATAAAATGTCAAAAGACAGGACTAATCCATTATCATCGGTCCTAAAGCTTTTCTTTTGGTACATATTGGGGCTTTTTCCCCCTTCCTTTGTTGTCTTGATAAGGCTAAGGGGTTCTACCCCTAATTTCGAACAGGCAACATACTCGCCCATAAAACAGATGCATATGAGCAGGTACTACTTTAAGGAGGGCAGTAATGACTTAGGAACCTACGCATGTCTCCTTTCAAGATTGATAGAGTAGGAAGTCCTCAGTTCTCAGTTCTTAGACCAAATTTGAATAAGGAACCAATAATTAATGACTTTCAAATCGTTACTATCAGATTTAAAACAGTTAACAAGACAATACATATGCTTTCTCGGAAGTCGGAACAACGTGTTCAAAATAGATGACGAACACCGGGCTAAATGACAACCACGAAAGACCTTGCAATGGAATTTTCCGCAATAACTAATTCTTTCTAGTTGGTGTATGCCAACCAAAGCTAAAAAACTAAAACTCATTTCAAACAGAATGTTTCATGGCATCAGATACACAGCACAACACAGAAATGATGTTTAACAATCATTGAGCTTTCAATCTCATTATCGGAAACCGCCATTATGATTAGAATAGGGGTATCAAGCAATTTCGAGCCTCGCAGATAATAAAAATGTAGAACTAGATTTTGTCATTGTTTCATTAAATGAGAAACCAGAGAACAGCAAAACAAAGAGCAAAGAAAGCGCGGAGAAACAATGACAGAATGAACACAGTTCAAATTGAAGCAAAAACCAGAAAAGACAAAGGTCTCTTATTCTTATCTGAATTATGGCTTGGAGCAATAGAAACCCATAGTTAATCTGTGATTGGTAGGTAAAAGAACTATTCGGTTCCCGGCTGAAGGGACACAGATGTACCTCAGTAACTTCTAACAGACTCCAAATATTAAGGGAGTAGAAAACTTGTCCACACAATGGAAAACTTGTTCACACAATGCACAGGGAAGGGGCAACCAAACACTAGATCCAAGTATCAAAAGAAACATGAGCCTTAGAGAAGAAATCAAACTCAAAAAGAGGCTTTAAGTGATGCTTCAAAACCTTAGAAGGGGGTAAAAGCTAAGCATTAATCTCTTTCAGCAAGATATTACTGTTGCATCATTCGGCCCTTGAGGATGAGGATGCAAGATAAAAACAAATAAAATTTCCTCAAAGGGTACAAAATAATCCAAAGCTAAAAAAACAACATTCCTATCATCCAACTATTATGAAAAATAAGAAGTAGACACAAAACAAGACAACAAAAAGGAACATCCATTTATGAAGCAATGCAGAAATCAAGGATAAAAGTTTCCTGGTAAAATTAATAACCATTGTCAAAGGACATGACACAGGTGCTCGCAATAAGTTCCATTCAAGGGTTCTGAAAAAATAGAACATCACATCACAGGGGGGAAAACAAATTCAACTAATTTGAATCCCAGTTGCATCAGAAACAGGAACATATCCATTAACAATTACCACCCAGCAATCAAAAAGGCTAACCTTAAGGAAAACTCAAAACAGACAGCTGACTTAAAGAACGGAAAATAAGCTTCACAATACACTCGATGCAGAATCAGAATAGAGAGAAGCCCATACCATTGGGTATCCAATTCCAAAATTTTAACATCAGAACATTAAAACATTACTACAGTCTCAAATAACTTAATTAACTATTAAGCAGGAAATCTGTAATTCGTAATACCCTAACAAGGTCCACAATAATCCAACAAGAAATGAAAACATTTCAACTTTCCAAAGCATTAGGCTTACTCAAAATCCATACTTGAACAAACAAGTAACAATAAAAACACTCAACGGTAAGACTTCTGGAACCTAGAACGAGCACCACGACCACCAAACTTCTTGGGCTCGCACCGCCTGGGATCAGCAACAAGCAAAGTCCTGTCGTATCGAGCCAGGATGTCCTTAATCTCCTTCTTCGCCTGCTCATCAACGTACTTCTGGTAGAAGGCAACAAGGGCCTTGGCGATGGACTGACGGATAGCGTAGATCTGGGAGGTGTGACCGCCTCCCTTGACGCGGATGCGCATGTCAACTCCGGCAAAGCGGTGGCGGCCGAGGAGCAGGATTGGCTCGAAAGCCTTGTACCGGAGGATCTCCGGCTGGACCAGCTCGATAGGAACCCCATTGATCTTGATCAGGCCGCGGCCTCGCTTGCAGTGGGTGACGGCCACAGCCGTCTTCTTCCGGCCAAAACATTGAACGGATTCCGCAGGGGCAGTCGCCATCTTTGTTTCCTGTATTCGTCTTCCTCTTTGCGCCGCAATAGAACCCTAAATGCCTGAGCTGTGGTTGAGAGTGGAGGGTTCAACGTGAGTATATATATTGATTTGTATTTCCTCTTAACCCCTCAGAGATTAAAACAATTACTTTATGAGCCCTAATAGTTTGGAAATATTTGTTTATGCCGTATCATTTAAACTAGAAAGTTTTGTAACCCCATGGAAATTCATCCAAAAAAATTAATAAGATAATGATTTCATCTTTGTGAAATAAGTTCTTTTTTCAAGCTGAAATAATTTATAAATATTGGAAATAAAATATAAAAACCAAAAAGAACACCACAAACAAAACAAGAAGAAATTATCATGATTCATGACGCATAAAACAAATAAAAACAATTAATTGTATTTTATGGAAGATGGAATCATATTAAGACACTAGATAGGTATCGCATGTGTCAGTAATTTTGAAAATATTTTCATAATTTCCTATCCTGAGTCCTGACTACTAAGATGTCAACTTTCTCCCTAAATCTTATTTTCTTTTCCTCTAAGGAGGTGGGAGGAAGAGAAGGGTTTTTGAGAGTATTGAAGAAAAATAATCATCATGGATCAAAGTGTTTTTTTTTTCTTTTTTGGAAAAAATAGTTGTATATATTAGTTAAGAAGAAATATCTATTCTACGGCACATTCGACTGAATGCTAAAGTATACATCTCAATTACGTCTTGTCTATTAACTTTACTCAGTATACAAGAGAGATTTTTTGTTGCTCTTCCCGAATTGTTGCAGAAGGTCGGGCATGTTTGAGAGTAATTGAAGAAGCATTGAGAGACAACTCAACTTTTGCCAAATTCAAACAGATAGTACCACGGTTGTCCATGCAGTAAAAGGATTAGTTAAACTTTCTTATGAATTTAGTGTGTTAGGAACTGATATGTGTATAATATTATCGCTAATAACAAGCTCTAGTATTACTAAAGTAAGTAGAAATATTATAGAAAATGCCCATAGAATGGGGAAGGCAACCCTGAGGTTGTTATTGAATTTGTACTTGTAATACTTTGTGTTTAATGGTTTTCAAAAAAAAAAAAACAAAAACAAAAACTCAGTGTACAAGACTAAAATGAGGAAAATTAAATTAACTAACAAATCAAGAACCTCCTAAGCCTCAGAATGCATTAAAGCAGAATGTAAATCTCCAAGAGGAATCTCACAATCTGTATAAAATATAAACCTGGCGGCGAGTGATTCCCAAGTGTGTTGCTTCATTCAAATCGAAAAGACAAGTCGTTGCATCTGCTTGAAAAGGAGAAAGCACGATTAGATCCACCGTCTTGCTTTGCATCACCATTCCACGTGGTGATACTATTTCCAAGTGCACGGCCGCTTTCTGTGATTGATGACTAAATGAACTATCAAATATAATCAAAATATCCATTGGAACCCTCTGTGATTGATGACTAAATGAACTATCAAATATAATCAAAATATCCATTGGAACCCTCTGCGGATGCTGCTGAGTGGCACGCTTTGTAACCCTAATTGTAGCATGATTTTGTTGATGGAAATCTGGCTATGAAAATTGATATCAGTGTGAATGAGACTCCATGATATCGCCAGGTCAATAGTCTGACTACGTTGTTTGTTCAGTTTTTTTTTTGTGATTTTTTTAAATTAATAAAATAATAACTGTCCTATCCCAATATACTTTTTTATATTTCCAATATATCTTTTTACATTATTAATACAAAAAATACTTAAAACATACACACTAAAAAAACGAAACAAACATTCTATCGTTCTTGTCCCACTAAATCCTCCAAACAATGATTAAGAACAAATCAACCTCTTGTTTAGGCGAATGCGTCTAAATCCATGAGATGAACCATTGAAGTATAAAATCATATGTGGAATGAAATATATAATTAAAGTGTTTTTATATTGTAAGTTTTTTGGTGCATAAAAATACGCACTAGCTTAATGTGAGGGAGGAAAAAAAAAACAAAATATTTAAAGAATTACCATTACTTGTAAGTCTTACACTTCCAGGAAAAAAAAATAATTCACATCTTTAATACATAGTCTTTCAAAACTTAATATGATTTTTGTTTTCGGACAGAGGTACTTTATTCCATGACATTTTTTTAGTGTTTTCTTTGCCCCAACAAAAATCACAGCCACCGAGATAATTTACCCATCTATTTTAGCATTTTTAGCATAGTGATCTGTCTCAAATTTATCTTATGGACTTTGCCTTCTTATTTTCTTTTTTGCCCAAAATCCACCACTCAAATAATAATAATAATAATAAAATCATCACTCAAAATAGATCTTTTAATCGTTATTCCCCTTGGTATGTGCGACGGGTGCTGATTGTTAATGTGATGCCGGACGTAATTCCTCATCGGAGCATATTATGGCGGCGCTACGGCTGAGCCACCCCGTAAAGAGTTGTCTTGTCCGCTACTTTGAGGTACTCATTTGTCTTTTAAAAAGAAATGATCAAATGTGTCCCATGCGTGCCCTGAATCCCGATGATGATAATGCTGTATTAATAAGGAACTAATGAAAGAGTTATGTTTCTGAACTGATGATGACAGTTGATAAGAATTGATTATTACTTCTCCAGTATGGATTATGACGAGTCATAAATTAACCCTAGGTCTATTGGGCCTAGGATTAGGTTACTTGGAGATTTAAGTCACCGCCTAAACCTATAAGTCACCGCCTAAACCTAATACGACTAGGTTTCAGATTTCAGAAAACAGTTAACACCACCTCTATTTCAGGTTTCAGGAAACAGGTAAAACCACCTCTAGTGGTGCCTCTTCCATAATTCATATTTTCTACCTATCTTCCGACTAGGTTTCAGATTTCAGAAAACAGCTAACACCACCTCTATTTCAGGTTTCAGGAAACAGGTAAAACCACCTCTAGTGGTGCCTCTCCCATAATTCATATTTTCTACCTATCTTCTACACCTTCTACACACGACACACATCCCTCTCTCTCTATTATCTCTATTCCCTTATTGATTTAAGTATCGGAGAGTCTATGTATCGGAAAGTCTACCCTCGGGAGACACCCGAGGTTCTGCATGCATCGGAGAGTCTACCCTAGGAGACACCTGAAACTCTGTCTTGCAGGTTTTAGGCCGTTCGCCGCCGCTTAGGTCATCATTACCGCCCGTCCTAAGTAACGTGTAAATCCATGCTTCGTCAGATTAATTAGTTAGTGAAAGAAATATTGTTTAATGTGAGGGACACAAAAGTGAACAATTTCTTTTCCTCACTGTGACATGTACTTGTTCATATTTTCATAACACTAAATCAGATACAATTTCTGGCGGGACGCCAAAACTCTCTCAATCAATGCTGCCGGTGGACTATGTGAGGGAGGTTTTGAATCTTTCTTTTCACAGAGAATTTAGACATTTGCTTCATTGCCAAACTTGGAATATACTACTTGTTACCCTTGGTATAATAGCTGTTAGTGCGTTTAAGAATGCAATTATATATATTGATTAAGGGTATCTTGTTTTGATTAAAGCATGATTAAGGAAGTAAGGTATTGTGTGTTTGCTTTCCTAAACAATGGCTTTGCTGCTCTAAATCAACTCTAAGCACCATTAAACATTGTTTTATAGCTGTTTTATATGCCAAAGAATTCAGGGGAAAGACAGAATACTGCAGTTAACAAAAGAATTGGGTTAAACTAGAGCTTGTTTGGTTTTCATTAATCCCCACAAAAACAAAGACAAACTCAAAGAGCTCACATATTTCAAGGATGGCTGAACTTTTAATTTCAAAAATAATAGATGGGCTCAGTGATGTTTTGTTGAAGCAAGTTGAGGAGAGAGTTAATTTGGTGGCCGGTGTTGAAGTGGAGGTGCAAAATCTCTCTTCCAAACTAACAAAACTCGAAAACTTGTTAGGTGATGCTGCGAGGAGAAGACTGCAGGAGAAGAATGTTTCCATATGGCTGGAAGCGCTTGAAGGCATCACTCACGAGATGGAAGATGTACTGGATGAATGGAACATCAAGATTGTTCGTCCCCAGGAGCTTGATCAGCAGGGAGGCGGGAGCTCAAGTACAGTCTCTAGCATTCTTAGGAAAGGTGCATTCTTTTATCCTGTCTCTTTGTTCTTGTCTGAAACAAGTTCCAATTCTAAGCGAAATCGCCCTGAAAATTAAGGAGATTAATGCTAAGCTAGAATCCACTCTAAGAGAGGCAAATGAATTTAAGTTTCTTAGTACCCCCGAGTTTTAGCCAAATGCTCCCCCCTGAATATAGGCGCCCCATGACAACCTCCATCTTTGATGAATCAGAGGTCCATGGTCGAGATCCTGATAAGCATTCCCTGATTAAGCACATGGTTTTTGAGGTTAAGGGTGATGGGGTTAAGGTCATCTCCATTGTAGGGGCTGAGGGTAGTGGAAAAACCACACTAGCTCAACTTCTTTACAATGATGATAAAGTGAATAATCATTTTGAAGTAATAAATGTGTATGCGTATCAGACCCTTTTGATGAGAAAAGGATCGCAAATGCTATCCTTGAGGGGACGAGAATGAGTGGTACTAGCAATCTGTCAGAGTTGGAATCACTACTCCAAGCTGTAAACAAAACCTTTCTAAGAAGAGATTCCTACTTGTCCTCGATGATGTTTGGACTGAGGATTACTCAAAGTGGAAACTGTTTAGAGACTCGCTCAGGGGTGGTGCTCCTGGAAGCATAATCATTGTGACGACTAGAAAGGAAAGTGTGGCAATAATAGTAGGCACTGATTATCAACATAGTTTAGGCCTACTGTCCAACATGGATTGCTGGCTAATCATTAAGCAGATAGCATTGTCTAAAAGATCAGAACTGTGTTGGAAAGTGGAGAAGGCAGGGCTTAAAATTGCAGAAAAATGCAAGGGATTGCCACTCGCTGCAAAGACTGTAGGAAGCCTGCTGCAATTTAAAGACACTCCATTAGAGTGTTGCGAGAAGTTTTGGATAGTCAGATATGGCAAATGAAGGAAGCATCCATGGAGCTTTTTCCCCATTTCTATTTGAGTTATAAGGAGCTATTCCCACAGTTGAAACGATGCTTCTCATATTGCGGGGTCTTTCCTAAAGATAGTCGTATGAAGGTGGATACATTAATAAAATTGTGGATGTCACAAGGTTATCCTGCTGGTTCAAGTACAAAATGTGATGATAGGATGGAGAAGAGGGGGCGTGAGTATTTTAAAATTTTGGCAATGCGATCCTTTTTCCAAGATGCAGAGCAGGATTTAGAAAGGAATGGCATAACCTCAGTCAAGATGCATGACATAATTCATGATTTTGCACAATTTGTTACAAATTATGAATGTCGTGTATTTGGAAATGCTAATTCCCCGGAGGTAGGTGATAATTCAGGATGTTTCAGAGGAAGAGTTCGCCACTTGTTGTTGATTGGCATGAAAACATCAACTAGTGTTTCCATAATCCCTGACATAGGCAAGGTGCGAAGTCTTTTTCTCTCCCATAGAAGTCAACTTCCCCAAGATTTGTTTACAAGTCTGAAATCTGCGAGGTCTTTAACATTGTCCAAGTGTGATTTCGGGGAACTACCACAAGAGATATGAACTCTAATTCATATCAGGTTGTTGGATGTGAGTTCAAATTGGTTTTCATGTTTGCCACAAACAGTATGTGATCTTTATTATCTGGAGGCCTTGGACGTCAGTTGGTGCAAGCGGCTTAAGTATCTTCCTCCAAGGATTGGAGACCTTGTACATTTGAGACACCTTCACAATGATGGGACAGTGAAGTTGAAACAAATGCCACCAGGGATTGAACAGCTAACTTGGCTTCGTAGTTTAACAAGATTCATTGTTGATGGTGGATTATCCAATACATCACGAAGTTGAAACTCTTGAACCAACTCGAAGAATTGCAAGTTGATGTTCATGGTAGTGATGTCGATTTTGAAAATGCTCTTTTGGAAAACAAAATCTACTTGTATAAGTTGACGTTGAGATTTGAGATGAGACATGGCTATGATTCAGAGAATGAGAGTTTGGTGGAGATGATAAAGTTAAAACCACCTCCAATTCTACAAGAGCTTCAGTTGTATGATTACCCGGCAACCCAATTGCCCGAGTGGATTGTAGCCCAACCGCTTGTTAATAATTTAAGAAGTTTGGCTTTGCTTGGTGCTAAGGTTTCATCATTTCCTTCTTTATGGAAGTTGTCATCACTTGAATCCCTCACTTTCGGGTTTCTTCCAAACATAAAGCACATAGGTCCCGAATTCTGTGGACTAGTTGATGATCTATCGGTAGAAGACTCCTGTGAAGGTGCTACAAGCTCACTGGTGGCATTTCCCAGTTTGAGAAGATTAAGCTTTATTTCTTTTTGGAGTTGGGAAACCTGGGAAGACATATCTGAAGAAGATGAAGAGAACATGGAGAATGGTAGGATCTCGATCCTGCCACGCCTTCAGCATCTCGAAATTTTTGGGGTTGATGAACTGAAAGCTTTGCCACATCGAGTCCTTAGAAGGACATCATTGCTCAAAACCTAGCACATCTGCAATAGTGACATATTGACAAGCCGATACTCCAATTAACACGCCGGGAAAGATTGGATCAACATATCTCATATTCCTAAAATTGTCATTATTAAGGTTAGATTACTTACCAAATTTGTTCCTTTGATTTGTAGTAGATCAACTGATTCTGACTATATGTTTTGCATTTCTGATGCAGGATGTTCTCTGAATTTGATGGATATGAATTCAGAGTTCATGGTTCAGAAACATAGAAGGTTGAGGTAAATATTGTGGATGATAAAAGCAGAAGATATAGCTGCGTATAGTACATTACATTGGAAATCATCCTTACCATTTCCTGTGGTTACATATAATATAATATTTTTACCTTTGTCAAAGCGTGTACATATAGTAGATTTTGACTCCAGTGCTTTTAACTCTCTAGGACTGCTCCCTCGATAATTCGCTCTTGGTCTTCCGGTCGCAAAACAACGTCGATGAAGACGTGTAGGTGCGCTATTCCGCGGTAGTGATTGTAATTTTCTATAAATTTCCCATTTGTCAGTCAACGACTGAACTTTGCTTATTTCTGTTTTTGAGGATCGACGAATCAAATGATATTTTTGTTCCAATTTTTGCCTTTTCTTCTCCCGCTGAATCAAATCTTTCCTTGCCATAATAGTTTAGTTACAGAAATTACTACTAAATAAACTGAGAGTAGCTTTTATAGCCGTAAGTTGCACCGGAAAGTTACATGTCATTTTTAATGAAAATCTTTTGCAGAGTTTTGTTGATTCTATCGAGTTGTCCAGTTATGAATGATCCACCGTGTCACACACATTATTTTGTTGTTCAAATTTAAGGTGTTGTATATATGTCATTCGCATTATTAGGGAAAGTAATTGTCAAGATAACTGAATGATCATGTCAATCATCATTATGAGATTCATCAATGATAGAAGCTTTGATGGGTCAAGAGAACCATAAATTTGTGAAACTGCAGGATCTTATTCGTCAAAAACTGCAGATTGTTGTGAAGATAATTCGATCCATAGTTTTGTTGCTCTTTAGGCTTTCATTGCATCTGTCCTTGTGAGATAGCGTTTGCATAAGATGTCAAAAGACGTAACTCCATTTACCATTGTCGTCAGCTATATAGCTTTTCTTTTGGTACGACTAGGCTTTTTCCCACCTTTTGTTGTCATGATAAGGTGAAAGGGTTAACTAAAAGTATTTGAAGAGGCAAAATACTCACCCTGGAAAAAAGAGCAAGTGCAGTAAACCCGTTATACAAATGCATTTGAACAGGCACAACTTTGAGGGCAGTAATAACTCGGGAACCTTCGTATGTCTTCAGTCAAGAATCAAGATAGTGACCAACAAGAGTAGGGATGCCCTCTGTTCTCAGTTCTTAAGACCAAATTTGAGCAAGTGACCAACAATAATTAATTTCTTATTGTCAAAATTCGAACAGCAAAAAAGACATTTCTTCTGCTTTCTCGGAACAATAACTCTGTTCAAAAGCAATGATAAACACCAAAGCTAAATGACACACACAGAAGCCTCACAGAGCAATTTCTGCTACAAGCTAAATCTTCTAGTTGGTATACACCAACCAAAGCTAACGAAAATTAGACTGGTTTCAAACAGAGAGTCTCGTGGCATGAGAAACACAGAACATGCAGCCCAAAAAATGATGTTTAACAAGGCATTGAGCTTTCAATCCCATAAACTGGAAACAACCATTATGATTAGTATAAAGGTATCAAGTGATTTCTAGCCTCAACAGATAACGAAAAATGTCAAACTTCGTTTAGTGATGGTTTTATTAAAAGAACCAGAGAACAGCAAAACAAAGAGCACACAGAAAAACAATGCCAGAATGCACAATTAAAATTGAAGCAAAAACCAGAAATGATGATTCTCATATTCATATCTTGCTTATGGCATGGGAAAGTAGAAATCCTAGTTAATGTGTGTCTGATAGGCAAAGTTTCCTGGCTGAAGGGAATCATAGTTGTGCCTAAGCAACTTCTAAAGAACTCCACATATTGAGAGAGGGAAAATCTTGGCCATACAATGCACAGAGAAAAGGAAGAAATCAAACACTAGAGCCAAGCATCATACGAGACGTGAGCCCTACAGAAGAAATCAAATTCCAAAAGAGTTTTAAGAGATGCTCCAAAAACCTTAAAAGGGGCACATAGCTAAGCATTAATCTCTTTCACCAAGATATTGATGTTGCAACATTTGGCTCAGAGGACATAGATGCAAGACACAGCCGAATAAAACTTCAACAAAGGGGGAAAAAATCCAAAGCTTGTGCAGAAATAAAAAGTTTTATTCGGTTGTGTCTATCATCCAACTAACATGGAAATAAGAAGTTTCGAAACAAAACAGGGCAGCAAAAAGGAAAACTTGTGCAGAAATCAAGGTTAAAAGTTTCTAGGTAAATTAATGAACATTGTTGAAGGACAAATGACCGAAAGACTGAAGTGATGACAGAGGTGCCCCCAATAAGTTCGAACATCAATCACAGGAGAAAAAACAATTCAACTAAATCTATAATCTTAGGTGCATCAATAACTGGAACATTTCCAGTAAACAAATTAACATTCGGCAGTCAACAAGCCTAAGTGCCCAACCTTCAGGACAACTCAAAACAGGCGGCTAAATCAAAGAATGGAAGACCACATTCACAGCAGGGTGGATTCAGAACAGGAACAAAAAAAAGCCCATAACATTGATATCGAATCTCAAAATTTTAACATCAGGGCATTAAAACATTACCAACGAGTCTCAAATAACAACTTAATTAAGTAACTATTAAGCAGGAAATCTGTAATTCGTAATACCCTAACAAGGTCCACAATCATCCAACAGGAAATGAAAACATTTCAATTTTCCAAAGCATTAGGCTTACTCAAAATCCACTTGAACAAACAAGTAACAGTGAAAACACTTAACGATAAGACTTCTGGAACCTAGAACGAGCACCACGACCACCAAACTTCTTGGGCTCGCACCGCCTGGGATCAGCAACAAGCAAAGTTCTGTCGTATCGAGCCAGGATGTCCTTAATCTCCTTCTTCGCCTGCTCATCAACGTACTTCTGGTAGAAGGCAACAAGGGCCTTGGCGATGGACTGACGGATAGCGTAGATCTGGGAGGTGTGACCGCCTCCCTTGACGCGGATGCGCATGTCAACTCCGGCGAAGCGGTGGCGGCCAAGGAGCAGGATTGGCTCGAAAGCCTTGTACCGGAGGATCTCCGGTTGGACCAGCTCGATAGGAACGCCGTTGATCTTGATCAGGCCGCGGCCTCGCTTGCAATGGGTAACGGCCACCGCCGTCTTCTTCCGGCCGAAACATTGAACGGATTCCGCTGGAGCAGTAGCCATCTTTGTTTGCTGTATTCGTCTACCTCTTTGCGCCGCAGTAAAACCCTAAAAACGCCCGAGCTGCTGTTTAGATTGTAGGGTTCAAGGCGGGTATATATACTAATTTGTATTTCCTGTTAACCCCTCAAAATTTTAAATAACTATACTTTATGTGCCCTTATAGATTGGAATTGCTCATTTTTGCCGTATCATTTGAACTAGTAATTTGTAAAAAAAAAAAAAAAAATTCTTTCTACCTAATGTAATGTAATAGTTTTCCATTAAAAAAAGATAATAAATTCAATTTTTGTTAATTATAAGTTCGAGTTTCGGGCAAAATAATATATAACTTTTGGAAATAAAATATATCAAACAAAAAGAACATCAAACCGCAACTTCCCAAAGCACAGGAGAATGGAGAGTCTCAAAGCTATTTCCTTACAACTTCGACTTGCTCTCAGGGATAAATTACTTACTTAAGACAGGTTGCATAAGCTGAATTGTTTTGAAGGAGCCCATCAAATGTGAGTTATGTGATGGGAATGAATAAAACGTTGATCATTTGTTCTTTTAGTGTGCTTACTCTCAACAACTGATAAATCAGTTAAAGTAATGGTTAGAAATGTAAATCCGTTCGAAATGCTCAAGGAATGATACAAGATGGTTGATGAAAACATGGTAGTATAGAAAGGTAACCAAAGATTTGCAGTAGTAGTAGCAATTGTTCATCACATATGGTCGAAAAGGAATAGAAGAAAGTTTAGACAGCAAAAAACTGCAGTGGACGATAATCTCAAGAGTATCAAAATGGTGGTAATATGGAAACTTCCCATTTACTTGTAAAAAAAAGCAGAAGCAGTGACATTTCCTTTTTAGATAGTATTGGTGCAAATTGATTGAGTAAATGTAATCGAAAGATAGCGTGATTTGCAATGGCGAAGTTACGAAAAAATCTCACTTGGGGGCACATTAACATTGTCAAATATTGACATCATGGTTTTTTTTAAAAAAATAAAAATAAAAGATGCTAGTGAAAATTATTCTCGTATTAAACAAATATTTGTCTCATACATTCTTATTGATTTAATAAGTTAATTGGACAACAAAATTTTGTAAACATATATCACTAATATAATATATAAAAGTAAATTTATAAATTTTCAAATGATTTTTCTGCTCTTAAAATTTTTTTCTCCCTTGAAAGAAGTCAAATTTTAATTAACATAAATAACCCCTTTTAAAAATAGAGCTTTGTTTTTTTTACTGTAGGTCAATTAGTGGGCTTTTCGAATTCTTAAACATGAAATATTAATATTTTTTAAAGCTCAATTCATATTAATTCTCCCCCAGCCAAGTAATTCACCTAATTAATTATAATTTTTATAATTTTTAAAACAATTAAATTAATAAATACGAATAAAATACTCTAAGAGTGGGCCCACTCCAGTGGGGGCACGTGCCCCACCTTACATTCGCCCTTGGTGATTTGTACATCTCAAGTTATTGCAATATAATTTTACCTTTGACAAAAAAAAAACAAAAGAACACCACAAACAGACAAGAAGAAATGATCATTACGAATAAATTTTTTATTGTGATTTCTAATTTTTTATCCTTAGTAATGGTTAGCTTAACTTTTCCTCTATTTTTTATCTTAAAATTAGATAGTTTCATGGAGAATCGAATCATCGAACTCCGGATAATAACTATTTCCCATTCTAATCTCCTAACGACCCCATCTAATCCTGCTCCTAAATTTTATTCCAAAAATTTTAAAAGAAAAAAAAAATGGTTCTTGAAACTATTGAAGAAAAAATGCGAACATTTAAAAAACAACAAGGTTGGCGTGGTGGTTCAGCACCTCATCCCTTAAGACCATCCCCAAAGGCAGCACCAATCTGGTGCACATATTTTGAAGTCCAACCATTAGCACCAATTCTATACCCAACTCACAATTCTCCTTTATCCTTCCTTTTTTTTTATTAAGTTTATTAAATTACAAAATTCAACCTATTTTTGTCCATATTTCAAATGTAGCCAAAAATTTTGTATCGACATTACAAAAAAAATATTATAATAAATTAAACTAGATTCTGGACCCGTGCATTCGCACGGGTACACAATCGACTAATTTTTTTGTTTGCGTTTAAATAATATTATGTTATAATTGCACGTGGTTGCAAATATTATGTAGGTGTAATGAGATTAAAAAAAAAATCCTTTTCAAGAAAGACTAAATATTGAAATGAATTTATCCTTAACAAAAAATATAAAATAGTTAAACTGTTAAAACAGTTAAAAACTTAAACTATGAAAAGATTTTCAGATTTGAGGATATTCAAACTGAAATTATTGAAGATGTTGAATTTTGAAAAGATCGATTCTTGTAAATCATCATTTTTTGGGAATCTTCAAAAAATTATACACAGTATTTAGTGAAAAACTTTGTTCACTGAATTTAGTCACATAATAATGAAGTTATACTATGCCTAGATACAACGTCAATCATTACAGACATTTGCGTAAAGATTTGATTGCTAATCACTTTTGGTACCTGCCAAACAATATCTTTGATACCTTCCTTGTGTATAACTTTTGGATTTGTATTTGACATCATCGATGAATTATCTGCGATGTCAATGATCTCAATTTTGAGAGTTATTGGGTGAGATCCATTTGCTTTCATTGTAATTGTGCGCTAAGATATTCTTATAAATTCGTCTCATTCTTGTGGGATCTTTTTAGTTTGAATATTCAGAGTATCTCAGTTTGGTTAATATGAGTGGTTTTTGGTTTTTTTAGAAGATTAGAAACTTGAATTAATTAGGCTGTTATTTGGGACAAGTTTCAAAAGAGGCTTGAATTAGATGGTGATGAGAATTGTGATGCCTGGAGAAAACCAATCAGTAACCGTTTGTTTCTATCGTGGGTTTCTTTTTTTTTTTCTTTTTTTTTTTGAAATAAATCTCATGAAATTGATAAGTGGATATTTTAAAGGAGAGCTTTACAAGTAGAATTTTGAGAAAAAACTGATTTTTACTATAATGGAGTTTATTTATAGATTCTAGATTTGAGAAACCGTATTTCATCAAACTAAGAATTAAAATAACATTTTATTATAAAAATGAAAACATACAAACTTGTAATAACATTATAAATTAAAAGGACAAACTAAAAAATAAATAAATAAATAGATATAACATACATTAATTTCCATGATGACCACTCCTTGCCCACAAATGAACAATCAGTGCATTCCTTAGTTCGTAATGTGCATCCTTGTTCCTATTTTGTTTATAACGAGTAATAAATTCTTGAAATCGAGCATGTTCTCTTGGTACCCGAACAACATTTATGTACGGAACTATTCGTGTTTCTGTAATTGGTTCATTGAGATCGGTTTCGTCTACCACTATCATATTGTGCGTAATAATACAAGCGGGTATAATATCATATAACACTTCTTTATCCCAAAACGAACTGGAGTTCCAACAATTGCACATCGAGATTGAAGAACTCCGAATGCACGCTCCACATTTTTTCTACACGCTTCTTGTTTCTGAGCAAAATATTTTGTCATATTGGTACTTGAGTTTTGAATTGATTACACAATAGTCGACCACTTTGGATAAATACCATTAGCTAAATAATAACCCACAATATACTCTTTTCCTTGGATAACATAATTAGTCGGAGGTGCAACCTTGAGCTAGATTAGAAAATAAATGTGAGGATTCTAAAACATTAATGTCATTATTTGTACCTGGCATAAAAAAAAAGACGTGCCAAATCCATAGATTATAATTGGCTATAGCTTCAAGAATGATGGTTGGTGATCCAGAACGTCTAACATATTGTCCTGCCCATGCTCTTGGAAAAATTTTTCACCTCTAATGCATACAATCGAGACTACCCAGCATGTCAGGAAAACTACGTTGTTCGCCAATATAAAATAACCTAGCAATGTTATTAGCTGTTGGTGATCTAAGGTACTGCTCTACGAAAATCTTGGCAATAGCACGACAAAATCTCTTACAGCATTCAATCGCAATTGACTCACCAATTTTGATGTATTCATCTGTAGCATCTGCGGATGAGCCGTATGCTAACATACGGATAGATGCAGTTGATTTTTGTAAACTTGATAATCCAGGTTTACCAGTTGCATCCATTGTAAACTTGATAACCGTTCATCCACGATACCTAGGAAAAATAAAGATGAACAAGAAATTTTGATGCACATTTGGGATCAGGAGGAAGGTTTATATAGATATATTTAAAGTGATATGAGATAAGACGGTAATTAAATGAACGGTTGATATAGTAAAGAAATCCAATCGAATGGTTCCGGTGAAAATAATATTGAAGATAATTTTTAAAATATTTTTACAAATATATGTCTTGTCCATAAATTGACTATAGTACACTTAGACTATAGTGAAAGTATGGATATGCAGAAGATAAAAATGAATGGGTGTTCAGCTTTTTTTTCCGTTTTGGTTTAGAACTTTAAGGTAGCTAAAGTCCAAAATATGCATTGTAGAAATATTTCGGCTTAATTTAGACAATAGTGAAAGTATGGGTATGCAGAAGATAAAAAGGAATGTGTGTTCAGCTTCTTTATTTTTTCCTTTTTTGTTTAGAACTTTAAGGTAGCTAACATTCAAAATATGTATGGATTGTAAAAATATTCCAGCTTAATTTGGACTATAGTGAAAGTTTGGTTCTGCAGAAAATAAAAAGGAATGGGTGTTCAACTTTTTTTTCTTTTTCTTTTTCATTTACAACTTTAAGGTAGCTAATCTCCAAAATATGCATTCGTTGAGAACTATAATGAAAGTATGCTTATGTAAAAGATTAAAAAGAATGGCGTGTTTAGATTTTTTTCATTGACGATAAGATATATTCCTTGAAAATTTCAAGAGAATGAAAAAAATAATAACAATCAATAGTAAAATAATTTAAGATGAATCAATCTTAAGCATCAATATATTCAGCTTCCAGTTTAAATAAGAACTAATTTATGCATTAAGCAAACTTTAACCTAAGATTAAAAGCGATTGAAATGATTGTGTAAATCATTGGATGGTTAAAATGCAAATAATATAGACGATAAGATTTTGATTGTTAGATAATCTAATCCTACAGTTGAAATTAATATCTAATCCATCTGACTGTACAAATATGGATGACAATGACGATAAGCCAATAATTTTTTGACAATCTCATCTAACAGTTCTGATGTAATAGTAATCCATCTAACGGTGGAAATGGAGATAATATAGTTGATAATGTTAATATACTCCATTCTATAAATATGGGCTATGAAGGCTTCCATTTAACATCTATTTCATATCATTTTCTTTACTAGCATACAAGTTTTTTCAGCAAAAACAAAAAAGGCCTTTCGAGCTGCAGGCTACACAAATGGTGAAGACAAACTCTTATGCCAAATTTACATGAATGTCTCTCAAAATCCAATTGTTAGAAATTTGCAAGCACATAATGATTTTTGGGGCAGGATCGTTGACGATTAGAATATGAAGCAGGAGCTAAGGAAAGTTGGATTCCACATAATGATAGGTCTCTAAAAAAATGATGGCAAGGCATAGAAAAGTCAGTTTGAAAATTGCGTGGATGCTATAAACAAGTAGAAGACATGAATCCAAGTGGTGCAAATGAAAATATTTATGTAAGTGATGAATAATTTTATTTGTTTATATACTTTGGCAATGATTTAATAATCTTTTTTTTTTAATATTTTGCAGTTAGAACGTGCAAAATATTTATTCATGTTGGACAAAGAATTCGAAGCAGGGTTCAAATTTGATCATGTGTGGAACATGCTTAGAGATTTTAACAAATATCATGTTGACGCCACTACATCAAGATGCAAATTCAATAGGCACATATCAGATGAATTTGATAATTTAACTCCCGAATCTCAAATACATGAATCTCAAATACCGGATTCTTCTGATTTTTCTAACTTGGGTGACAGTGACATAGGCGGATCTTCGTCTAAAAGACCTATTGGTGTCAAAAAAAGAGAGGCCAAAAGTAAGAGAAAAATGGAGGACCAATCTTCTTTCGAGTTGCAATATTTAAATGAAGCAAATGAAAAACTTTTCGAGATTTTGCAAAAATCACACCAAGATCATAATGCAATGCATGAGAAAAAGATAGAAATTCAGATGCAAAAATTGGCTTTAGAGAAATAGACGAAGGAAAGTGAAACTATGGAGAAAGATCCGTCCTAAATTACAGTTCCTAGATACCATGCTTTTATTGAAAGTGAACAATGACGAATTATACAAGAAAGGCTATAAAGAGCCAACAACAACCACAAGCGTCAAACAGTGTTTTCAGTGAAATTTTACTAATATTGGTGAAGATGGAACTGACCTCCCAAATTATTATCATTAGTTTTGTTTAAATCAATGTATGCGTACTATTAGATTGTTTGTGTCCAATTTTCTTTTCTTTTTGGGGGATGAGTCTCGTGTATGTTTTCATTTCTGTGTCCAAGTAATTTTTTTTCCCCTTCTGTTGTATTTCTTATTAATGATGTCAATGTATGAGTGCTTTGTTAATTATCTCAATTTTTATGTATTTATTTTATCCGTATATGTTTTTTTTCTTAATATCACATATATACATTTTTATATGTTACGTTTTTTTTTTGTAATGTTATAAATTAAATATTAAGTCATACACATGAGATCAATTAAAATTCATCAAATTTATATTTATAAATTTATAATGATATACAATAGTCATAAATTATACATTAGTTAATTTAAAGAGGTTGTTTTATAAATTAAAAAAATTAAATAAAAGTAAAAAAAAATAAAAAAATTCAAGCACCAAATTGGTGTTCATGAACAGTAAGACGCCAAATTGGTGCCTTTTTGTTCACATGCAACCGTTTGGTTACAAGAATAGTGCAACCGTTGGGCTTGCACTTTGTACCCAATTGGTGATTTGGTGTGTCCCATTAGGGATAGTCTAAGCATGAAGTTAGGGGTTCAATCCTCACACATGTAAATGGAGCAAAATATTTAGCCAGTCTCTTACCGCTTAGTGCGCTGACTGTAGGGAGGAGGATTAGTGGCTATGCTCATTGATTCCTCTATATTTTTTACAGAATGGTTAGGAGCAAATCATATAGTTGCTTAAAACAAATATATAAATAGTTGTGGGGAACATATCTAACTAAGGGAGAATGAGTCTTTTCATCCCAAGGTTTGAGCCACACCATCTAAAACATCCCAAATTTTAAAAGCATACCATTTTCATCCCAAACTTTTCAAAAATATGTAATATTAGGATATTTGTTAATTTTTTCAAGTTATTAAGGGGGATATTTCATTCAGTTTCTTTTCCCCCATTTTTTTTAGTCAAAAAAGTTTCATGCTTGCGTTTGGTAAATTTAGTCCATGCCAGGCAAAAAAGTTGCATGCCACTGCATCAATTATAACACCAATTTTTATAATAATGCTACATATTTAAAAAAATAAATGAAATAGGGCTTACTTTCTAATTAGGACATACACAAAACCTCTCATGATTGTTATCAATCTAGAAGGTGAATCTTGAATTTTTTTTTTCTTTTTTTAAGTAAGGGAAGAATGGATGATGTGAAGACCAAATTAGGTTTAGCTATTTTCTTATAAGGTGGGAGTTAGTGGAACGTGTTAAATGATTAAAAGAATTGGGAAGGAGAAACAGAATAAAGTATTACCACTAATTAATTAACTGGAGTTAAAAATTTAACGAATATCTTAATGTAACATGTTTTTAAAAAGTTTGGGATGTAAATGGTATGTTCTTAAACTTTGGGATGTTTTGGATGGTGTGGCCCAAACTTTGGGATGAAAAGACGGGTGCTTTGGTTAAAAAATTGCCTAGAAAAAGGAGTAGAAAGATCTATATAATTTTTTTTTTCTGTAAAGCAAAATATGGAGATCGGATTTACAAAATCCGAACAACTACTAATTAAACTAGTAGTTCGGATTTTACGAATCCGACTTAATAAAATAATAATTTTTTTTCGGAAAATAAATGTAAGAAAAATGTTTTGAAAGTCAACTAATGAACAGTCTAAAATCCGACCTTCTTTATTTTTCTTAAAAAAATGTAGGCAGGAGATTTGAAAATTAAGAACAATACAAGGTCGGATTTACAAAATCCGACCTTGTTTAAGCATACCTAACAGTAGATATCGGCATTGAATTGACGTTATTAGCAGGCAGAAGGTCGGATTCTTGAAATCCGACCTTACTTGTAAATCGGATTTCCTAAATCCGATTTTACTTATAAACTCGGATTTTAGAAATCCGACCTTTTTGTGTTATAATGGGGCGACGGAAAACACTGTTCACATATCGGGATTTTGGTAAAGGAGGCGATTTCTTGAAGGAGGAGGTGATTTTAGTGGCGATTTGAAGATTTTGTTCAAGATTCTTCGCAACGGATGTCTTAAAACCATTTCACAAGAAGGTTAGTTAATGTTTTGATGTATTTAGAATTATTGTTGTTGTTTTCTTTGTAAAAGTGTAGAACTAGGATGATTTATAAGGTTTTAGGGTTGATGTTGGGTGTAGTTGATGGTTGTTGTTGTATAAGTGGTATTGAACGTTCAATTTAGTAAAATGCTTGAATTTGGCCTAAACTTTTGAATTTGTAGGGGGTTTAGTAAATTTAGTGTTGATTATGCCTTGTTTGTGGTAATTGTTATAATAAGTTGTTTGATAATGCCTTGTTTGTGTCATTTTTTTAACAATTTATTCATAATGTGTTGTAATTCATGTAATCAACAGATATAAATGGCGTTTAACGGCCCATATTTCATTAATGTCTATTGGTCGAGCAAATTTGTTGTGAAGAATGGGATTGTGAATACTTTTAACAACATGCCGGATGATTCCTTTGTGATTGATCATAAGGTATTGTACAATGATTTGGTTGGACTAATTTGTGAAAAAGCGGGGTGGAATAGAGAGAATGTGAATTTGAGTCTATCGATTTTGTATGATATGATGGGCAATGGTTTTAGGCGTATCGCCAAAATCAAGGACGACGCATCATTGCAAGTGTTGTATTTCCTCCCAAATTCGATATATATTGATTTGTATGTGGATTTGGAATCCGATCTTTGCACTGTTTACTCCAAGATCGGATTTTGGACCAAGGTCAGATTTTGGTGAAAATTTGAAACGAATTTCAAAACTCTCTGTCCAAGGTCGGATTTCTAAAATCCGATCTTTTCACTTAATGAATAGATCGAATTTGCGGAATCCGATTTTTGGGGACTATATATACGGTTGATCAAAATTTGGGGGAGTCAAAATCGACTCCCCCTTCTTCTCCAGCCCTAACCTGATTCCCCTACCCGGCGATTTCCCCTCCCTGGCGATTTCCCCTCCCCTGGCACCGGTGATTTCTCCCCAGTGACCCTCCATCCCCGGTGACTCCACTCTTCCCCGGCGACTCCACCCTCCTCGGCGACTCCAGTTTAATAATTCAGGTAATTTGTGCCGTTAATTCAGTTTAATAAACCAGTTTCGTTTTCTTTTTCCCGGTGACTCTGTTGTGTGTGTGTGTGTGTTTGTGACTCTGTGTGTGTGTGTGTGTTTGTGACTCTGGGTGTTTGTGTGTGTGTTTTTTCGTGACTCTGTGTGTGTTCGTGACTCTGCGTGTGTGTGTGTGTGTTTGTGACTCTGTGTGTTTGTGTGTGTGTTTGTTCGTGACTCTGTGTGTGTGTGTGTGTGTGTGTGTGTGTGTTTGTTTGTTCATGACTCTGTGTGTGTGTGTGTGTGTGTGTGTGTGTTTGTGACTCTGTGTGTTTGTTCGTGGCAAGGAATTGGTTAGAGAATAGTCACGATTGTCACGATTGGAAGTTGGATTCTTTGCACAATGTTAGTAGAGTGTTTAATCAACGAGTGTAAGCGTCCGATCCCAGAAAATGCCCAAGAGAGGCCTATACACATAGGGCCCATGCATTACATTTACTACTGATTGGAGGTTTCTTGATTCCTGACAATACGGGAAACAGAATACCGCTTTGGATCCTAACAATACTCGAGGATTTGGATGTCTGTGCTACCTACAGTTGGGGGTCAGCTGTGTTGGCGAAGTTGTACTTTGCTTTGTGTCAAGCTTCCGCGCCCGGGAAAAAAGACATTACCGGATGTTATATGCTGATGTAGGTAAATGTTTTTGTTTCTTTGTTTATTTATATTTTTTTATTATATTTTTGTTTGTGTTTCTAATTTGTGCCTTTTCTGTTTGATTTAAAATTTCGGTTATGGGTTTGGGAGCGTATCCCAAGACTTCAACTGAAGAGGAAGGTTAAAGATGAGAGTTACTTGGTGCCGGACGCTCCACTAGGCAATAGGTAATTATAGATTTATTTTATTATATCTCAATCCAATGATTTATTTTATTAATTTTTATTTCCTATTATGTCTCAATCGTAGGTGGAAATGCCCAAAATCCAAAGCGAACATCGCCGCTCATTGTGTTGCTGGCATCAGGGATCAGTTATCTAGCCTAAGGGATGGAGATGTAAGTATTGATTTAAGTTACTCGATAAAATTCCTTTCTATTTTCTTCTCTTTTTTTTACCAATTGTTTAATTTTGGCCAGTTTCTATGGACTCCATGCACTCCCTTCATCGACGATCTCCCTGATTTCGGTAAAGAGGGGGTTCATTTCTACCTCTGTAGGATGTGGATCTTTTGTTGGGCCATCAGAGAACCATACGAGCCCAATCGGGTCCTTCGTCAATTTCAATGTAAGCAAACTGTGCCAGAGTACCCGTTAATCAATGATATTGATCACTTGAATACGATACACCACGGATGCCTTGAGACTGGAAAGACATATGATGATTGGGTGCAAAAACACACCAAGGTACGACCTCATTGGAATGTGAGAGATCAGCACGTGGTCCCTCATGAATTGGTTGATCCGGAACTAGGTCCTCAGTGCACATCAGACTACATGCCGTGGTTTCAAAAGAAGACTATCAGATTTATGACTGATCTCACTCAATACGGCCCTCTGGTACAAGGTTATCACTCGTCTTTATCTCTGGAGAGATTTTATGTAAGATATATGTCGATATTTTACTTTAAAAAATTTTTTATTTTTTAATTCTTACTATATCTTATACTTTATTAACATGGTTCAATTTTCTGCAGTCTTCAAATCTCAGCGACATATATTATCTCGCTGATGCAGCCTTACGGGAAAATCCAAGCCTCGGTGGTAGTCTAGAGGATAAACTCTTCCAAATCTTCGACAAAAGTTTCAGTGCTCTGACTTTGGACCCACGTGATATGAGCACTCAGTCCCCATACTCAGGTTCTTCAGAAAAGACCTCCAGAGTCAAGTCAACATGTGGTGCTCACGCAGAAAACAACATCGAAGCCTACTGGAGGAGGAAGGAGGAAGCGACCGGGAATTTCAGATCGAACAATCATAGTTCATCCCAATCCAACTCCAATGCAAGAAGATGATGAAGATGATGAAGGCAATGAAAGCGATGAGGATTACTACATTAGGGGCGCAGAAGAAGAAGAAGAAGAAGAAGAGTCCTCTCCACCTCGTGTTTCTTCCCAAAAGAAAAAGAAAACGGTCGAGGTTCGCAAGAGTGATATGGTTAGTAAACCGCCAAGAAGTATACTCCCGGCGACGGGGCTATAAGGAAGAAAAGGTCGTTCAAGTAATTCAATTGTAGGACTCTTTGATTTTAAACTCTTTAATGTTTATTAGTTGTAATTTGGATGATTTTGGGATTTGAATGCTTTTGAATTTGTTAATGTTTGTTCCGATGTGTTTAGAATGTGTTTATAGCTAATTTTATGCGTGAAATTTGGTTTTAGTGCTGTTGTGATTGGTTTAGAAACCAATCCTTTATTTTTTTTAAAGTTTCTGTCCAAGGTCGGATTTCAGAAATCCGACCTTCCACTTGTTTTACTAAGAAATAGGATTTTGAGAATCCGATCTTACCTTACCCGGATTCTCAAAGTCTGATTTAATCTTACACGGATTTCTGAAATCCGACCTTACACTAAAATCGGATTTCTAAAATCCGACGTTGGTCAAAATTTTATTTCAAAAAAAAACTAAGTGTTTTTGTTGAAAATATTATATTTTAACATGATAGGGCAAAATCCGGCCTTCTCTTAATCTTGATTAATTTTATTAATTTTTTGTATTAAGGGAAGGTCGGATTTTGAGAATCCGATTTCATCAGAAAATCGAATTTTAGGAATCCGATATCCGTATTTTGCTTTTCTCCAAAATTCAACCTATATTTATCTCTACTCCTTTTTTTGAACTATTTTTTAACTCAAAAACTCATGAAAAGACTCATTTTCCCATCTAACTAATAACAATATAAGCACGAAATCTCTTCACATTTATCATTCCCTTCGTGACCCAACTAGTATTCGTAGCCAGTGGCGGAGACTGACGGACTAGTAGGGGAAGTTGCCCCTCCCTCTCAATTTTTTAATTAAAGGAGGACTTAATTTTTTAGTATAAAATTTTTAAAAATCATAATTTCGGCCCTGTTTTATAAAAAATTTATCATTTTGCCCTTACTATGTAACATTTCTGGCTCCGCCACTGGTCGTACCTCGTCATCTCATTTGCCATGGACCAAAATGCTTCATACACTAATATGCACTAGCTAGTCTAATTTGAGGGGGAGGGAAAAAAACCCAAAAAAGAAAAACGAATATTTTTCCGTTAAGTCTTTCTAACACTTCCAAAACTACATTCCATGACGAAAACTAATAAAGTGTTCTCTTTATCCGAACAAAAATAGCATACGAAGATAATTTGCCCATCTATTAGAGTTTTCAGCATAATGACCAGTCTCAAATTTATATCCTTGCATGTATATTTTTGCCGTCCATCACTCAAAAAATAAAATTTTAATTGGCAAAACTGGGTTTTAATTACCTGGCGCGACGGCAAATGGTCATCGGTATCCCATCACCCACCGGAGGCTTACAGATTTCAACCTCGGTATGGCCAATGGGTGCTTTGATAATCTGTCTTACCGGACGTAATTCCTCATCGGAGCTTATGGCGGCGCTACGACCGAGCCACCACATAAAGTGTTGCCGTGATGATCATGCATTATTAACGAAAGAACTTAAGTCTAAAGAGGTATGTTTCCGGTGATGACGTTTCAATTTCATACCTAGTTAAACCATTGATGTTATAAATCAATAATAGAAATTAACCTCTTACTTTTCTAGTCTAGATTGATTTGTTCGTGAATGGAATATTGTTGAATCTGTGAGGTCACAAAAGTGACAATATCTTTTCCTCACAGTGACGTGAACTTGTTCATAATGTTACACTGCATTTTCTTGTCTAGTGTGGAGTAAATTTGGTTGATGTCACAATAGATGTTCGAATCACTGACCCGATTGAATCAGATTCGATTTTTGGGGGGCCAAACTCTGTCAATCAATGCTGCGAGTAGACTAGTGACGGAGGTTTTGAATCTTTCTTTTCGCAGAGAATTTGACATTTGCTTCATTACCAGACTTGGAATATACATGTACTCTTGGTATTAGCTATTAATTGTGCTTGACAATTCGATTATATATCGATTAAGGGTATTTTGTGTTTCTTAAACATGATTAAGGAAGTAAGGTATTGTGTGTTTGCTTTCCTAAGAATGGCTTTGCCCTAAATTAACTCTAAGCACCATTAAAACATTGTTTTAGCTGTTTTATATGCAAAAGATATTCAGGGAAAAGATGAAATACTGCAGTTATAAAATGATTGGGTTAAACTAGAGCTTGTTTGGTTTGCATTAATCCCCACAAAAACAAAGACGAACCAAAATATCTTACAGACAACTCATAGAGCTCACATATTCAAGGATGGCTGAACTTTTAATTTCGAAAATAATAGATCGGCTCACTGATGTTTTGTCGAAGCAAGTTGAGGAGAGAGTTAATTTGGTGGCAGGGGTTGAAGAAGAGGTGCAAAATCTCTCTTCCAAACTAACAAAAATTGAAAACTTACTAGGTGATGCTGAGAGGAGAAGACTGCAGGAGAAGAACGTTTCCATATGGCTGGAAGAGCTTGAAGACATCACTCATGAGATGGAAGATGTACTGGATGAATGGAACATCAAGATTTTGCATCCCAAGGAGCTTGATCAGCAGGGAGCTCAAGTACAGTCTCCAACATTCTTGGAAAAGGTCCATTCTTTTATCCTGTCTCTTTGTTCTTGTCTGAAACAAGTTCCAATCCTTAACGAAATAGCCATAAAAGTTAAGGAGATTAATGGTAAACTAGAATCAATACTAAGGGAGGCAAATGAATTTAACTTTCTTAGTACCCTGAGTAATAGCCAAATTCTCCCTCCTGACTTTAAGCGACCCATTACAACCTCTATCTTCGATGAATCAGAGGTGTATGGTCGAGATTCTGATAGGCATTTTCTGATTATGCAAATGTTGCCTGAAGTTAAGGAGAATCGAGTTAAGGTTATCTCGATTGTAGGGTGTGGGGGGAGTGGAAAGACCACACTAGCCCAAATTCTTTACAATGATGACAGAGTGAACAAATATTTTGAAGTTGCCAATTGGGTATGTGTGTCAGATCCTTTTGATGAGAAAAGGATCGCTAATGCTCTTCTTGAGGGCACAGGGATGAGCGGTAGTAACCTGTCAGAGTTGGAGTCGCTGTTGCAACTGATAAAAAGTTTCTTTTCTGGAAAGAGATTCCTACTTGTCCTCGATGATCTTTGGACTGAGGATTACTCAAAGTGGAAGCCGTTTAGAGATTCACTCAAGGATGGTGCTCCTGGAAGCGTAATCCTGGTGACAACGAGAAAGGAAAGTGTTGCGAGAGTAGTTGGCACTGATTACCGGCACGCTTTAGATCTTCTATCAGATACACATTGCTGGTTCATCATTAAGCAGATAGCATTGTCCAAAAGATCAGAATTATGTTGGAAAGTAGAGAAGATTGGTCTTAAAATTGCGGAGAAATGCAAGGGATTGCCACTCGCTGCAAGGACAATGGGAAGTCTATTGCAGTTTAAAGACACTTTACAAGAGTGGCAAGATGTTTTGGATAGTGAGATATGGCAAATGAAGGAAGCATCTTTGGAGCTTTTCCCCCATTTCTATTTGAGTTACAAGGAGCTATCCCCTCAATTGAAACGATGCTTCTCGTACTGTGCAGTCTTTCCTAAAGATAGCCACATGAAGGTGGATAGTATAATAAAACTGTGGATGTCACAAGGTTATCTCGGCAATGCGAGTCAAAAAGGTGATGACAGTATGGAAAAGAAGGGTCGTGACCATTTTAAGACTTTGGCAATGCGTTCGTTTTTCCAAGAGGCAAAACGGGATTGGCACAAGGATGGCGTATTCTCGATCAAGATGCATGACATAATTCATGATTTTGCACAATTCATTGCAAAAAATGAATGTCGTGTATTAGACATTGCTGATTGCCAAAAGGTCGAGAACAAGGTAGGATTTACCAAAGAAAGATTTCGCCATGTTACATTGCTTGGAATGGAAAAACCAACCATTTCGTCTATGGTCCTTGACTTTGGGAAGGTGCGAAGTCTTTTTCTCCCTCCAAATAGTAATGTTCCCCAAGATTTGTGTACAAGTTTGAAATCTGTGAGGTCTTTAACATTGTCTGAGTGTGGATTACAAGAACTGCCACAAGAGATAGGAAATCTAATTCATCTGCGGTTCTTGAATGTGAGTTCTAACTGGTTTCGAATACTTCCAGAAACAGTATGTGATTTATATTATCTGGAAACATTGGACATTGGTTGGTGCCAGAAACTTGAGCATCTTCCTGAAAGGATTGGAGACCTTACACATTTGAGACACCTTGACAATGACGGGACATTTGCGCTGCAACAAATGCCCCCAGGCATAGAGAAGTTAGCTTCACTTCGTAGTTTGTCACGATTCATTGTTGATGGTGGATCATCCAATACTGTCGGGAAGTTGAGGCAGTTGAACCAACTTGAAGAATTGCAAATTTACGTTCATTGCTCTGCTGTAAATTTTGAGCAAGCTCAATTGGGAGACAAAGTCTTTTTGCATAAGTTGACATTAACATTTGAAAGGATTGGTAGTGATGATTCAAAGAGCAAAAGAAGTTTGGTAGAGATGATAAAGGTAAAACCCCCTCCTAATCTACGAGTGCTTCAGTTGTATGGATACCCAACAGCCCAGCTGCCCGACTGGATTGAAGCCAAATCTCTAGTTAATAATTTGAGAAATTTGGTTTTGGTTAATGCTGATCTGGTTTCATCATTGCCTTCTTTATGGATGTTTTCATCCCTTGAATCCCTCGTTCTTGTGAATCTTTCAAGCATAAAACATATAGGTCGTGCATTCTTTGGACTAGTTGATGAAGGTACTGCAGGATTTGTAGCATTTCCCAGTTTGAAAACATTGATTCTTCGTTACTTGTCGAATTGGGAAAAATGGGAAGACATGAGTGAAGAAGATGATGAGAATGTGGAGAATGATTGTATCTCTGTCTTGCCAAGGCTCCAAAGTCTACAAATTTATGGTTGTGACAAGCTGAAAGCACTGCCGCATCGAATCCTTAGAAGGGCCCCATCACTCAAAATATTAAAAATCCACAGGAGTGAGATACTGCAGAAGCAATACTCGAAGTACAGTGGGAAAGATTGGATGAAGATATCACATATTCCTGATGTTATTTTTGTTTAAGGTTAGAGAATAATTACCAATTTTATACTCCTTCGCTTTCCATTCCCTGGCCTTGTCATACGTTGCATCAATATTTATTTGGTAAATATGTTGAAATCACTCATCAGCTCAGCAGAGATGATGATGACAATGGCGGGGTGGAATTAGCAAATTTATACATGGCAAATGGACAGTAGAAGCTTGTGCTCAACTGTAAGTCAATTGGTCCATTCCACTTGACTGTAGCTGCTTTTTTCGCATATTGGCTGTTTTTTAGTGCTTGCGGACTCTTATTTTTGCTGCAACAATTCTTCGCATTAACTTTTCCTTTAGTTCATGTCAATAAATTCTTTCAGTAATGGGTGAGTTGAACAGTGTTTAGTTGCTGTTGTTGACAATGTTGGACACTCAGCTGGTTCAATTTGAGCTTTCCAATGCAGCATCTCCTTGTTGATCGTTTTTCTCATTTGTGCTCTCTTGATGATTGATTTCTTAGTACTAGGAGTTTTGTTACCCTTAGCTTTGCAATATTAGGTTATTAGCTAGGGAGAGCATAGAGAAATAGAGAATACAGTTGATTCTGACAAATTGTAATATTTCTCATCGCAGGCTGTGCAATTACTGTGATTGTTGTGGATATCATTTGGAAGGTATATGCCTACTAAGGCAGAGGTTCTGGTTCTGCAACATATGTCATAAAAGAAGAAGGTTGTAGCTGGGGAATATGAGATTATGCGCAGTTTTCTTTAGGTGTCCATATCTAGTTCGTTGGTTGTGTATGTATGTTAAATAGATCTGTAATCATATTTTTTGAGTGCAATGTTTCAGGAATCAGGACACAGATCAAACTTACGACCCCCTGTTTTGTTTCGATTTTAGTTTAATAAAATACCAGCTGTTATTATCACTGAGTGATTGCCCTTTTTAGGTAGGAGAAAGAAGTAGAATGCAAGTTAGTACATATATAACTTCCAAACCAAATAAAGGAAACGACGGATGGGACTACTAGTTTGGAGTAGAAATTACAAGTTTCATTATTTATGAGCATTAAAAAGTCATATTGATTTGATAGATATTTGAAAGTAAACACAAACACAGCTGCTACTTTCAAAGAAAAAAGAAAAAAGAATACAAGGCGAAAAATAAAAAGTTGGGAATTTTAGGACATCCATTTTACTTAAATTTGCACATAATAAAATATAGATTTGGCCAAAATCCAAAATGGTGGATGAAATTTTTAGCTGATGCGGCGGCACAGGGTGATTCCGTCACCCACCGGAAGCATACAGATCTCAATCCTGGGATCGGCGGCGAGGGCTTTGTTAAGCTCCAACACGAAGTCCCGGTAGTACCTGACGTATTTCCTCATGGGAGCATCAGGCGGCGCCACCACTGAGCCACCCCACAAGGTGTTGTCGTAACCGATCAGACCACCAACCTTGACCAACTCGATGATCCTCTTGTGGTAGTTAATGTAATTGTCCTTGTCAGCATCCACGAATATGAAATCAAATGTCCCCTGATTCGTGCCCTGATGAATCATCATCGTGTTATTGTTATTATTAATAAAACAAATGTAGAAAAAAAAATGAAATACACATAACCGAAAACAGGGGATGAAATTATTGTAATTGGGTGGGGTAAAGGGACATTTATTACCTCCTCGATGAGCTGATCAAGAACAGGCAAAGCAGGGCCTTCTCTGAAATCAATTTTATGGGCAACGCCTGCCTTCTCAATTATTGGGAGACCCAATTCGTAGTTTTCTCTGTTGATGTCCATTGCCAAAATCTGCACCCCAACCACTAGTTAGAAAAAAACTTATAACATAAACACGGACTTTGATTATCACAATTATTTCATCCAAAGCATAAAACAAAAGGGTTGCCCAAAATAGGGGGAAAAGAGTACGAATCTATGTGAGTGCTGATTGTAATAATTAGCCAGAAATGGGAAAGAATTCGCACTTTTGGACAAAAGAAGGAATTTTTTCCTTAGAACAGAAGACAAAACAGAGGACCTGTCCTCATTTTTTGTGGACTTATTGTGAAAGAGGAATTCAGATGATTTGAACTAAGTAATACCTTTCCATCTTCTGGAAGAGCTAGAGCGGTGGCCAGGAGAGAATATCCGGTGTAAACACCAATTTCCATGGTTTTCTTGGCGTTGATTAACTTGAGAATCATGCTCAAGAACTGGCCTTCATCAGCAGAGGTTGTCATAAGATTCCTGTCAATAAAACCAACCCAATTTAGATGTCTTTGCCATTTTACATCATGAAAGGATTTAAAAACATTGATAAAAATCTAGAAATTCATTCACCATGGATGCTTAGCAGTCAATTCCCTAAGCTCTTTCATGGGCTCTGGCTCTCTTGGATACACACTGGTTTCCAAGATGTACTGCAAAAGAAAAAAACAGAGCAACAAAAAATTGTTCATTTTCTTCTGCTGCTTCAAAATAAAGATTTGTGTTCTAAGTTGTAATCAAGAATCAAAAGGGGCTCTTACCTGGAAGAGTGCATCACTCTGCAAAAGGCTCTTATGCCCAACTTCGGCATGCTTGAGGTCCTTTCCTTCTCCATTCTGAGCCATCTTTGTTTGTAAATAATTTTCTGGGATTCAAAAGGAGAATATGTTCCCGAGGTTTGTTTTTTTCTTTCCTTTGGATTGTCTCGAGTTATCCGATGAATCCTGGGATTGGAAATGGGGAAATAACGTTTGATTTTTATAGGAACTCAGATGGGTTCAAACTTCAAAGTGGTGATATTTTTTAAAAAATATATTTTGGGTTTTGTATAAGATTGGTAGGGGAGTAGGTGACCACTGTTTGAGGGTTGGTGAAATGAGGACATCCAATATTGGCAACCCAAATTGGCAGCTATAAAATTTTGTTTATTACTACTATTATTTTTCTTTTTTATTACGTTTCTTCTTTTTTCTTTTCACCCAAAGTCACATTTTCTTTTTTGTGGATGTTGTTTTTTTTTTCTTTTCTGTAAGACTTTTTACTTTTTATTAGTGGAAAATGGAAAATATATTTTAATTATCAAAAAGTAGTTAGGTGGAGTCTACCAATTTGTGAAATCATCAACTTATAGTATTGCGTCATCTCATCATCCTGCAGTATTTGGCTTCAAGCCTATGCCCCATGGAAGCGAAGGTGTGAAGTGTTAGTATATGCCAAAATCTATGTTTTCAAAACCGGACCGGAAGGTAAACCATTAGCGTGACTGAGTTGGTGGGTTTACCGAGTTAACCGGTTAATTCATTCTTCGAAACCGGTTAAAATCAGTTAAAATAATATTAAAAAAATATTTTAAAATTAATTTTTTAAAAAATATATGTAAAAACCGATTTAACCGGTATCGATTTCCGATCAAACCGCGATTTTACACGAATTTGATCGAGTTTGACCGGATTATAAAAATTCGATTGTTTATAAAAACCGGACCGGTGAAGCTTTCGGTTCCCGATCTAACCGGTTCGATCACGGTTTGGTCCGGTTTTGAAAACATAGGCCAAAACAATGTATACATGGAATCCAACCAATTTCAATTTTTTGTATTCCTTTTGTTCTAAAATTATTGTCCAGTTTGAGATTTTAGTTTTAGTGTTCCTTCCGTCCTAGAAAAATAAGCACACAGAGTTTTGAGATTTGTACTAATTTTAGTACAAATTTAAAAACTCAATGTGAACTATTTTTTTAGAACGGAGTCAGTAATATAATTTAAACTAAAAATAAAAATACAAATTGGATAGTAAACGGGACGGGTAGTACTAGCTTTTGCTTTAGAGTGGATTTTCTTTTGCCAAACTCTTTTTTTCATACAAATACATGCAAATGATTTTTTGAACCTTTTTTTTATGAGTATTCATGTTATAAATAGATGGATACCAAACCCATAATCAATATAAAAATAAAGACTAATGTGATACAGATTCCGCACCCTAACCAACTTTCGCTCTGATTAATTTAGGGATATTTTGATTGAAAGTAATAGTGATTGGTATTGTTTGATATTGTCATTGCCTCATTGGAAACAAAACAAGGGAATCGATTTAAGTAACTCACAATCGTCATCGACCACTCTAGCACCCCAATCAAATTCAATAGTTGTTTTCAATGCCACATTTGGATTTCTAATTTTTTTTTTTTTTTTTGGAAGATGTATACAATCAACGTTAGAGAAACATTTTAAGGAATCATATATTTTAAAAACATAAGAGAGAAACTGTACATCTATCACATTCATTTACATAGATGTTCTAAATAAGTCAACAAACATTTGATTTGGTTGACTTATTTGGCCTGCACTTAGCAACATCCATTCTCCGAACATTTTTTGCATGTTGCATCACTGGAATCATTTGGTTGAACCGTTGAACGTTAAAAAGGAAAGTGTCGCTCGAATGGTTAAGGATAAGAATACATGAACGAAAAAAATTCTCATGAATAAAATCCATACATGTACTCAATCATCAAGTTATCAAGTTTGCGTGATGTGTTAGTTTGTGATTGGAGGGCGATGAAAACAATTGCGATATATAATACCAGAAAGTGGGAAATTTTTTGGGGGAAAAAGCTCTGCAAGAATGGTTGGTGAAGGGTTGGTGAAACTTATCAGCTTCCACACAAACACAGAAACAAAGAAAAAAAAAAAAAGCCTGCTCGGAGTTGTAGTTGGTGGTGACCACTGACCCCCACCCAAAAAAAAAAAAAAAAAACAAATCAGGTTGCTTTTTGTTTTTTTTTTTTTTGGGCCAGAAATATTTGTTGATTTAAACAAAATATTTATAAAAATAACTTCCTTAAATAAAGAAACGGAAAAATAAAATAAAATAAAAATAGAAATCTAAAACCAACTTCAAAATAAAACCTTCTTCTCCTTTTGCGTTTTTTGGGAAGGGGGGGCTGCAATATTTGACTCTTCTAAACTGCGAAGAAACGGTTCAGCAACTTCGCCGTTCAAAAGTATACATTTAATTATAATTATACTGTTCAACAAAATTGATAGTAATTGATTGCTCCGTTATCATATACCTATTTGAAGCATGACGATAGAAATTACAAAAGTGAAGCAAACTAAGCCTATTTTATCATGCGAAAGCCGAAATGGATGTAGTATTTCCCAACGAACATGTGTTATTTGGCCAATTTTGCAAGGGACTGGACTGTGCAGCTGAATCACGTTCTCGTGAGGCCAATTTTGCGACCGACTGCCTAGCAGGAATGAAGGAGCAAGTCGATTGGGGAGTTAGGCAGTTAGTGAGTCCCTCCGTGTTAGTCATTTAGTGATTGCGCCATGATCAAATTGGGGTTTTGTACCAAGTAATGTAACCCTATAATTAGGCTCGGTCTTCTCTTTGGTACCCCCAAAAAAAAAAATAACAAAAAAACATGTGTTATTTGGCCAATTGATGATGAAGTCCCAAGTCTTGTAAATTTTCCACAAATTAGTCCAAGCTACTTTGGTAATTACATCTTCGACCTACTTGTGTAGTAAGCTTATGACTTGCCATAATTTCGTAAAAAAATAAAATATTCTCGTAATGTAATAATCATTTGAATTTAAATTTATTTCTTTAACCAAAAAAAGAAAGAAGAAAGAGTTTGGTAGTGAGATTGAAAGCAATTGGTCAATGGTCAGTTGCCTTGCTCTCCCTTTCGGTCAAAGAAAAAGTCCTAAACTTTGTAACAGAAAAAAAAAAAAAAAAAAGAAGAAGAGGAAGAAAAGTCCTAAACTCCCACATCTCGAAATATTTAATTTAATTTATTTCAAAGAAAAAAAAAAGGAGCTGAGAGGTTGGTGAATGATGATTAATGAGTAGAAGAATGGACAACAAGCGTCGTTGTCACACCTGCTTTTATTGGCGGACTAAATCCACTTCATTTATATCCTTTTACTAAATTGTGAATAGTCATATATTTGAGTAATAATCGCGTAGTAGCAATGTAGCATATATAGATTAGTTTTTCTTTTTTGAAAAAGCATATACAAATAGTTATTTTTATTTATTTTTATTTTTTTGGAGAAAGGCATATATAGATTATTATATGCTCATACATTGATACTGAAAAATCGATATATTTATCAAAATAACTTGTGTTATCATCTCAAAATCAATTAATACCGAATAAAGTAATACAAGGAGTTTATGATCCTTTACACGAATTATGTGAGATTTTTTTTGTCCAAACAATATTTTTTTTTTGGGAAAAAAAAATAAAAAATTTGTCGGAGTATTTAACATTTGAGCACATGGCTCTGTTTCTGAGTTCATTTCATCAACCATCGGCCGGACTTGAGTGATTCTCAGTGCGGCAACTGATGAGTACGGTATTTTGGTTTAATTTGAAAGTGATATCGATTTTGGACGTTTTGGATGTTCACCTATCTTATGAAACATTTCTTTATGAGTAATTAAAACATGAAAGATGAACTGAACAGATTGAATCATGTAACATGTACATTGTGTTGTTATAAATACGTTTCAAATTGTCAGTGAGCTTGTTAAGCTTGATGGTCATGAGTGGCTTACTTTGTCCTCGCCGAAAGTCTCCCTTTTTCGAAATAAATTTCACCATGCAATAAACGCGTTCGATGACTAATGGCTGCTTACCTAAAACAATTTATAAAATACAATATAAGTAGTTTGGATTTGACTTTGATCCAACGAGTCTAAGGTTAAATATTTAAATCTTCGGTCTAAAATCTTGGTGTGATTTGAATTTTTAGTTTCAATACAATTTAAACTAAAAATAAAAATTTAAATTATTATTTCGGGATAACAAGAGTTATAAAAAACACTGTGGAAGATAAATTTCTAAGAAAGAAAGCAACCATCCAAAACATTATTTAATCTGTTTTGGATCTTTTTTTAGCGTGTATTTTTTTATTAACAATGTAAAAAAGTATATTCGAAATATAAAAAGGTGCATTAACAATGTCAAAAAGTATGTTGGGATGGGACAGATATTAATTAAAAATTCTGAAAAAACTAACCAAAAAACCAACCAAACATACGTGCTTTCTTTCCGTGTACCTACTTTCGTTCATTTGTCTGAAATTTAATTAAGTGGTTAGGACTATTAGGTTTTAGGAAGCATCGCCATTGAGGATTTGCAATTCCAAAGCTATTACTCCGTCCCTAGAAAATAGTCTTGTTTGTTATGTTGTTTTATCTTAACAAATATGATTCTTTCTGAAGGAGGACACTGTTGTTTCCCTCCTCATCAAAACATTTTCAAGATTAGAAACAAGTCAACATCATTCGATTCCAGTGCCAATATGACATGAAGTTAAAATAGAGCGCAGTTGAGCTTTTCTAACTCTGCTACCACCTGCATATAACCATGCCAACAGCCAATAAAGCTCCCTTAGCAATCGAAAGCTACAAGAACCCGTTTTCTTAATCTGAAAACAAGCACTACATTCTTAGAGGACCAACTATAATTTCTTCAAATCCTCGTCCTTCCTGACAATTATCCGCTTTCTGAAGCAACTGATTCTGCAATTAGACCGCTTAAGTGTTAAGTGTTTTTACTTTCACTACTATAATTACAGCAGAAATCACTGCAAATGATGCCCCCTCAGAGATCATGTTTCTCTAAACACACACCGCGGCGTAAAGCATATTCTTTCTCCTTTCTTTCTATATGCATGGGAATCCGGCTTCTAGCATTAACTCCAGTAGAAGACAGATCGCCGTCCGTTGGCTGGGGCTGGCAGGTTTCAAATAAACTAAATATAAAATCCCTATTGCTTATCATAATGACAGTTTCAGATAGACGAGAGTTCAGAAATCATACCTACAGAAGCTACACAAAATGCTCAAGGAGTTCTTTTGTTGCTCATTTGTTTTGTCCTGCTTTTTTCTTGTTCCAGTTGGTATATCCTTTGAATGTGCCATTGAGTTGCATCCACTGGAATGCAACTCATACGAAGCAGTATGGAAGTTTAAAGAAGATTGAAAGAAGAGGTAGACACACAGGAGATTTCTAAACATGCGTGATCTTAAACCAGTTATGGAATGCTCCTTGTTCAAGTGAAGCTCCCATAACCAACGGCTCATTTCAGAAGCATTTGAGGTGTACATAGTCATGCAGTCACAAAAATCTCTGATACTCTCTAACAGTTCCCATAAGTTTGGCAAGCTTCACTAAGGATCGATTACTCAAGTCATTCAACCATAGGCGAGACTCTAATCAGGTTACCAGTCACAAATTGAAAATCATAGAAAGACAAAGACTCAAAAAAACAAGCTTTGAGCATCAACAGATAAAATCCTGATTTGCAGCTTGACTTGCTGCTCATATTTATCTTGTTTCCATCGATTATGCCTGCGTTCAGCAGGAAGAGAATATCATACTTGCCATATCAAATCAACAAGAGGTGATACCCACCGCCTTGAATTAACAAGAAAGTAAATTGTCTCCCTTCCAGACACTATCCTCAAGAAGGTATCAGGTTGCACAACTTAATACTGCTGAACTAGATTAACCAGAAGCAACAACCAAAACAAAACCTAACTCCTTTCATCATCATAAAGCTCAGCTAGGTATGTACTATGCACCCTGAGAAAAGTAAGATATCTGATTGCAAAACTAAAATAATAAAAGTTCAAGATCAATAACTCTAACTATTTACACTATGGGTATCATGAAACGTAACTTAATCATCTGCATACTCAAAAGAAAGCCAAGAAACTATCTACTTCAAACCCAGAAATGGAAGAACAAACCAAATAATGAGGCCTAAAAAAGAGACAGAAAACCAGGCCAAAAAAAAGAGACATTTTCTCTTGGCTGTTTCTTCCATTGCTTGTGTACCGTCCTACAAAATTGTTGACTGTAATTGAACAACTGACCTTCTCTCCAAACTATACAGTAGAAGAAAGTCCGTTTGCGACAAATGTTTTCAACCAGCTACTGAATACTATAAATTAAATCCACTTCAATCAAATGATCAATCATCCAATAAAATTAAGCTCTCTTTACAGTTTTGAGCAATGCATTTCTTACAGCAACCCCCTTCTCATTCATATCATCCTCCAAGAAGTAATCAAACCCCTGATCACCCACCAAAGAATCATCACTAACTTCATCACAGAAAGCAGAAAAATCCTCCCTCGTCAGCAACATATTATGAAGTATAGAACAAGCGCCTAGGTTAGCTACCGCAGCCTTAAACTCTGCATCAATTGGCCTACTCAAAACACCCCATCCCCTCAAACTTGCAGTGGTTTTCAACATCGAAACGCGCATGATTCTTAGCACATTGTTGAAACTCTCTTCGCTTGACCCTTCAACCGGGTCAACAAAAGGGATAATTAACCAAGGAAGCAAGGGATACCCTGCATCCCCAACAAAGTACTGAGGCACATCAACGTTGTCTAGGGACACATTTTCTGAGTTCATTAACAACCCATTTTCGACGTCTTTGTACAAAGATGACGACTTTAGGACCATAAATTTATTCTTATTCCCACGAAAACCGGCAGCGATGCTCAGAATTCTTGATGACGCATCAACCACTATCTGGGTTGCAATCGTATCTTCCTCTCCTGGATGAGAATTTCCAGTACCGACGATCTTAAACCTCGCACAATCAATAATTCCGCAACAATTCGGCAGTCCAGAGAGCGATTGAAACTGAACTGAACCGGAGCCGAGCTCGTTAGCATTAGGGAACCCGACCCAGAACCGGTAATTGGTGCAGAGAACTCGGCACAACTGTTTGACACAGAATCTCGAAATTGACTCCGTGACACCAAATCGTCCGGCTATTTGCCGGTAATCGGAACCCGTGGCGAGGCGGAAAAGCCCGATCCCTAACCGGGCCTCAACGGGTAGGTTCAAGGGTGACTGAACCGGGTCACGACACTCCAGCAGGGGCTCCAGCAATCCACAGAGCCACTCGAAAGTTGAAGAATTCATCCTAAACATCATCTTAAACGAATCCAGATTGTGGGGGACGAAAAACCCGGGTCGTGCCCGTCGCGATTGGGCCGCGTAACCCTCCTCTTGTACCGGGTCGTCCTCATCATCGGAATCGTGATGGGCCCGCTTCCTTTTTTTGGAAAAGGACAGCCGGGCTAAAGTGGTTGAAATTTCAGAGACGGAGATGAAGTGGGTCAGGAGAATCGGAAGGCTGAAGTGATGGGAATCGAGGGGAAAAGGGCCGAGGAGGGAAATCGGGTTGGGATTTGATGAAGGAGAAAGGAGGGAAACGAGGAGGAGGAGTTGGGAAATCAGAGAAGACAGAACAGCAGCCAAAGCCTTTGAATTGGGTTTCTTCTTCTCCCTCATTTCCTCTCTCTCTCTCGTGTATGGGTTTTTTCCTTTTCTACCCAGTTTTGTTTTTTTTTTTTTTTTTTGGCGGGTGGGTTATTTTTTTTTTTGTCGGGAGATGGGGTTTTTCTTGGGATCTGTGCAATCATTCGGAATCGAATCATTAGTATTTATGTGTGCGACTTCTGCTCTGGGCTGCTCTCAGTCAGGCCTCAATTCTTTTTCTTTCTTTTCCATTTTTGGTACACTTTTTTTTCCCCTATTTGGACACGTGAGTGCAAAAAACCTGAAAAATATACTATAATATGGTATAGTTTGTGTACAAACTAGGAGGATTCGATTCATGCGTTATGATCCTCGTCCATGATAGACTCCATCTATAACATTGATCTTGTAAGTGATAGAAAATAAATAGTAATGATGGTAATAAATGACGTTAAGCTACCATAATCAAATTTGATATTACTCCTATTTCTTATTGGTCTTCTTTGAGTGTTTAACAAGATGTTATAGATAGAACCTATCGATTTTATAATAGTATCACTAGTGAATTATGGATTCTCTATCAACCTTGAAACCTAAAATCAAGACTCCAAAATTGACTTTCCACCAATCAAAATGTCAGACAAGTGCTCCTTGCCAGCTTTAAGAAAGATTTTGTATTTGAATTTATTATGGTTAGAAATATCGATGTTGTAATGGGAACATATCAGTCCGATTTCAGGTTAAACTTATGACAGTTGCATATTGAGTTCCTTAGAGTTTGATTTACCAAAATCACATTATTTCTGCAGAAAATTAAAGATGTGAGGAAAAAGGAGAAAATGTTTGATTCGTTCCTTATATCTCGAGTGTTGCCGTATGGAGAGATAGACTAACTTATATGATGATTTAGTACACATGGTTGTTGTTAATTTTTGTAGTTGAGGTTGATCAACGTACATAACGCATTATTGGATGATCAAATACGAGCATAAATTGAGAATATCATGCAATGACAGATACTAATACTCCATTGACGATGGAAAAGTTACATATCAAAGAATTTATTTCTAACGATTTTGTTCTTGATATGGAAGAAGACAATCGTTTTTTTTTTTAAAAAAAACTACAATCATACATAAATGTAGGTGGCAAAAATATCCCTATTCGGCGGAAAAGAAGAGGGTGTTTATGCATGGGGTAGGGAGACCATAAATTTTTATTTTTTTTTTAAAGAAAAAGGATCAATAGTAGTTTTTCACTTACCCCATATAACTCGAAATCTCGAATCCATGACCTATTGGTCAATAGGTAAAGCGTCTTTTCACTAAGCTGCACTTCGTTGTTGGTGTCAAATTGGAGTCAAACTTTAAGTTTAGATATAATCACAAAATCTTATGTTTTTTCTGTCTCGAAATTATTGTCCACTTTAAATTTTCATTTTTACTTCAAAATTGTATTAAAAGTGAAATTTCAAAGCGCATAAGAGTTTTGGGATAGAAGGAATACGTAGAAAGGATCCAAAATCAGAATTATGCTTGCGAAACCATAATTAAGTGTATGATGATTGTTGGAGTGAAGCCAGATTTAAAGTGAATTGAAAAGTAAGATTGGGTTTGATCTAGTTTTAAACTATCGGGCTTAAGATTAAACTCAGCCCAAAAAAAGCAGTGTTGGCCTTGTTAATTTTCATTTCAAATGTGATTGGGTTTGTGTAAGTTTTTGTGTTGGGGAGAGTCGCATTTCACACGGTTTGGTTTAGTTATGAGATTGGTAGATGAATTTGGAAGGGCATGTTCCAACCTTGAAAGCACTCACAAAATGTGACTATTTGGAGAGTGATACACCATTAAGAAAATATTATGCCTAATCAATGGTTAAGTAAATCATCTGAAATATTGGATCGGAATTTCCATCCACGTTAAAATTTATTGTACTTTTTGAAATATTGACTTGCCTTTATTGGATCGACCTGGTTACATAATACTACTATTTAACATATCTTGATTATATAATTTTCTATCTAAAATGTAAAATATATGTTAAACATACAAATATTGATGTCTTAGCAATGCTAGTTCGCCTCGCGATTCTTGTGGAAAATAAACAAATAAATATTTATGAACCACATTCCTTATAAGGATTAAGAATAGTTTCGAATGAAAAATATTATTTTTTTCGTCTTGAAATTATTGTCTAGTTTGAATTTTCGTTTTTTGGTTCATATTGAATTAAAAGCGAAAATTCAAAGTAGACAATCATTTTAGGATAAAGGAAATAATTTTATTCCGTTCTGAAAAATAGATGAACTGTGTTATCAAATTTATATTAAAAATAATACAAATCTCAAAATTTAATGTGAGATTATTTATTTATTTATTTCTTTTTTTTGTTAAGCAGAGGTAGTATCTTTTCAAGTTTATTCAACTGAAAGGAAGGCTAACTCATCAGGAAATGGATGTCAGCGTAACCTTTATCTGCTTCTCGATTACCGTGTGTTGTAAAAATGAGAAAAAAAAATAAAAAAAATACTAGTCATGTAATAATGACGTGAAATGTGAAATTGCGACGTCCGTATTCCTGCAGAAAAGCCACCGATTGACAGATCCATTAGATTGTGTTGATCTTCTTTCTTCTTACACAGACTGGATTTTATAAATCTTCTATTCCCAATTTCTCACAATCTGGATTTATCTCTTCATCTTTCCATTATTTTATTTTTTTTCCTTCAGGTTTCAGTCATGCTGACGCAACAAACAATTTTTTTTTTTTTGTTATGGATTATTAAGAACTCCTATAAAATTTTCCATTGAATTAATGAGAAACAAAGTTCATCACATTGAGAACTAAAGTGATACTTGGGCTCAGCTGCTTAAACAATAATGTCACGCTGGCAATGTGGCAACACTCTTTTTTTAAACATTGTCACATTCTGAAGTAATTATATGTTAATAAATTTTTTCAATAAATATGACATCCCACAAATGCCAAGTTTAGTAGTAATTGTTCATATTACTCTTCTCGTCTTAAAATTAAGACAGAAATGATAATATTTGAAAAGTGTAATTAGTTTTTTTAATTTTTTTTTAGTTTAGAGCATTGATGATTAAAGAGTGACCATATTTACTGTGATTCGGAATTAGAAAATCGATCCTGAATTTTATGAAATCTTTCTTCGTAGTGGGATCTTATGGAATCCTTCAAAATCCCAACCGGATCGTAGGATTCTACGATCCAACGATCCCATTGATTTTGTCGATACTTGTACAAGTTGTTGATTTTGTATTAAAAAAAAAGGGGAGAAATGATTAGAAAAGATATAAAAGTTAAAATTTTGAGTTAATGATACGTATGTGGGCACTAGTCTACTTCTCTTCCATAAAATCAAACAAGAATTGAACTAACAAATTGAAACTCGTAATTTCATAATTATTATAATATTTTAAATGGCTACGATCCCACAAATTCGATCCCACCGATCCAAACTCCGATCCGACCCTGAGACGCCAAAATGATCCTGTGTAAAATCCCGATTTTGAAAACATTGGTCTCAACTCTCAACTCTCAACTCCCAACTCCCAACTGAAAGGCATGTTTTGATAATAACATATAAAAAATGACTGTAATTCATACGAAACATCTATTTACTTTTCTTGTATAGTTTTTTTTCCCTATTAAGATTTTTCTTAAAGCATTGTAAATATTATTACTTAATCACCCTCATCATCATTAGAGTTAAATGACAAAACATAAACCGAAAGTAGCAGAAGAACAAGAATAGTGGCTTAATTTTGTTAAACTCAATTAATCACGTATAATAAAATAAACTATTTTTTTAGTACCTAAAGAGTATATTTAAGAATATCACACGAGATAAAAATACAATTTTACACATTACACGCTTTCCATAACATACATATGGACATAACCAATTTAGAACCAATTTAGGTTTGGAGTCTTTAGTTATTAAAACTATTAAAACTATTATTAAAGGTACAGTATTCGATTCTCACTATACCAACCCAATTAAATGGGAGATTTCCTTTTGAATAATAAATAAAAATAAATTAATTAACAAAATAAATGGGTATTGGCCTATTGGGTATACAACCGAGTAATTTTATTGTAAATTTTCTTATAATAATTGATGGAAAAATTCAAACCAAGTGAACAACGATAAACATTCCCCAAGTGGAGACCAGCAAAGCCAAACACGTCCTTACGGAGTGAGCCGAGCAGCACCGCTAATTACGTAATCGCCCACGCAGCTCCGCGGGTCCGACACTTTCTTCTTCCCCCTGAATTGGGCTTTTTTCCGCCCCAAACTAAAAAAGCTCCATTAATTTCTCCCTGCTTTTTTAGTTTTGGGCTTCTCAACCCATTTTCCGTCTCCACCAGGCCACCACCACGCCACCACCATCAGTCTACGCCTATTATACCGTATACGAAACCGTCGTCTTTATACATACACTCACACCAAACTCAGAACAGATAAATTATTTATTTTTTTTGAAAAAATAAAAACCAAAATTGAGGATTCTCACAAAATGTTTTTTGTTCGGTGGTTACTGAATAACGCTTTTCTTCTTCAGTAGTCTTTCTATTTTACTTGCGGCAAAGATCGACGGTAGCTTCACCGATCAGCTTCTCATAGGTTCGTCCACCGCTTTTTCTTTTTCTTTTTTTCTTTCTAATTTATTTCTCGTTTTCTTTCCAGATCCTGTTTTCGTGTTTTTTTTTGTGGGTTTTTTTTTTTGATTTTTTGATTTTTTGATTTTTTGGTTTTATTGTGATTGGAATGAGTTTTGTTTGGATGGTTTTTTAGGTGTTTCTATTGTAAGCTTACGGTGATTTTGAATTGCCAATTCGGGAATCGTTTGAATTTAGGTGGCCAAATTTTGGATTTTTGATGTAGTTTATATTGGCTTTTGCTTGTTTTTTGTTTTTGTTTATTTATTTATTTCTTGTTTGCTTGCTTAATTCATCTGTGTGAATTTTTGTGTATCTGTGTTGTATTGGACGATTGACTTTCCCTTGGCTAGCTTCTGAAATTCCAGTGGTCAAAGGAGCTTGCTTTAGGTGATAATAGCGAAGATTATGTTTGTGGTGCGTGTTAGCTTGATTTTGTCTGAACTGGATTCTATTTACTTCTTCAATTATTTAGTGGTGTAACTAGTGCCTGTTATAGTCGGTTTGCTGTGTGTGATCAATTGATGAATGTAAATGCTGATTTAAACGTTTTCGGCAACTATTTTGCTGCTCTGATTGAGGTTAATTAAAACAATGAAGACTCGCTTCCGAGCAAGTGAGAGCAAGGCTGACAAAACAAGGCAGAAATGGGGAGTTGGGCTCATCTTTTGCATCCATGTACTACGTTTGGTTTTGAGACCCGTCCACATTAAGAATTTATTTATATACCACTTTTGTGTTCCAGACATTTGAGTGGAACTTTATCCCCTTCAAATAACTTATTGTTTGTTAATCCGGCAGCGAATCAGTTGCACTGCCTACTGGACATTTAGTTATATTGAGTAGACTTTAAATGAAATCCTGAAACTTGGCTTGATCATATGTTTCTAATTTTTCTTTGGCGTCCTAAATGATACTCGTACTTGGTGCTAAGTTTATACTATGCTCAAGCCTGAATTTCCCGTTAGATATTTGGCAGTTTTGCTAAGTCTTCTTTTCTATCTCTTCTGAATCATGCTATGCTTTTCTGATTTTGTGCCACAAGATTATTCTTTAACTAGTTTATCTCTTTACTAGGTGGGGAAAGACATCTGTGCGTAACTGCTTTTGGGATAGTTTGCTGTCTTATTGTTTTGTAAGGCATTGGGGTTTTGAGGTTTTGGTCCATATGAAAGGGGGACGGAGTATCTTGGAATCCTTTCATGAGGATATTGATCTGAACCAAGATACGAGCTCTCATAGTGCTGCCATGGACCGGTCAGCTGCTTGGGATAATCTGCTGAATCCGGTTGAAAACCGGCTGTCAAATTATGGTCTACCTTCAAGTGAAGGAAATAATTATTGTGTGGATAATGCAAGTCATATAGGTCGAACAGCTGGTGGCTGGGATCCCGGTGAGTCGAGCTCTCGTGCAAATATACAGGGTCAGTTGAATGCTAATGACTTAAAGATTGGCCCAAGTTGGGCTTCTTCTCTAAATGACTGTGTAATGAGTGATGCAGGGCCAGCAGACTGGTCGTTTGAACGACCTGATCATTTTCTTCACGAAAACATTTCTAGTGGGTTTACTCGCAACTATTCTCAAAGGCCTCTGAATATACAGGGTTCCATCTCCTCTCACAGTCCTCTTAATGCATCTTCTAACGGGGGTTACCGAGGTAATGGTGATAATGGTTGGTTCAATAGAGGATCAGGTACATCTTCGAATTTGTACCGGTCTGGCAGATCGCAGATGGATGATTTTCCAGCTCAGGGTACAACTCCGGATAATCATGGGCCTTTTCCTGGAAATTCTGGTTATATGGTTCAACATCATGATGGTTCAGGTTCATCTTCGAGTTCCTGGGGTTTGTCCTGTAAGCGAAAGGCTGTTGAAGGGAATCCTTCACGACCTTCTTCTAGTGGAAATCTGAGCGTTGATCTACAAGTTGAAACTGTTGGAAGGCACTCTCTACCTTCTCGTTATAATGCTTCTAGCAGCTTAGGTAATATACCTGCCCCCTCTATGAGTTTACAGGGTCCTGGCCACCAGGGACAGCTGAACCTAAGAACTGGGTCCGGTAATAGAGGTGGGAATTATGGATTTCATCCTTTTAATGGTAGTAATGAAGTTTTGGAAGCCTCCGAAAGAACTTTCAGTTTCAGACCCGATCGTGGACAACGTGAACCCATAACATTTGATTTATCAGTAGCAGGTCCTGATGTTAGAAATCCTAATATCAACTCAACGCATCATCCATCAAGACTTGTTTCGACTTCTGATTTACCGGAAATGAGAGCACCGTATTCACGTCCATTAAATTTGAACAATACCCCGAGTCGATCACATATGATGCAAGTTCCTGGTTCTGCAAGAAGCTTGCTTCCTTTAGGTAGGAATGGATCTGGTAGTACGAGTAGTGGTACTTTACTAGGTCCTGGCTTATTTCCTGGGGAACGAGATGTTGCATTGAGGGATGAAGTGACTTTCAGAAGTTCCCATAACAATCACGAGCAGTCGGGCTTTGTGTCTCCTCCTGAATCTATGCATATGGTACAAGAACCTAGTGGCTGGAGCAGCTTCTCTCGTGGAAGTACAGGCTCTTCAAGAAATGTTTCTTCTAATTCTCGAATAACTCCTAGTTCTAGTTCACGAACTTTCCCAAATGCCTGGATGCCTCATCAAAACTCAGCAAGCCAAAATCAACAGAGAATTGCAGAATTTCTTCCATGGGTTCTTTTCCCATCCGTGGACCCTGACCCTGGGGTTCAGAGAGGGCACTTTTCATTTTTCCCTTCAGCTTCTTCTTCCTCAGAGGAGGCTGTGATGTCATCTGGATCTAGTAGTGGGGACCTTAATCAGCCATATTCTAGGTCAGTGCTGATGGAGGTTTCTGGTGATGATGCGAACAGTTGGCGAGCTCTAGCTGCTGCATCTGATGGAAGGCAGAGAATTGCATCAGAGGTTCGCATCTCATGTATTCCTTTCTATTTCATAATTACTTAAGAGTTTTAAATTATCAATCTAATCTAAACCATTAAGGCTGTTCAGAGGTCTAAAAAGCAAGATGACCAGTTCTCTTGAAACTGATATATGTGACACGTTTTCGTGTTGGCTGGTATATAGATAACCGCAATAGTTGTCTAGCTTCTATTCTCATAACTTCCGATTAGGTTTGAAACTTTTAATCACAACTCATGTATGTTCTTGTAATAATTTGGCAATCTTTGGATGCAACAGATTCGTCAAGTGTTGACTGCGATGCGACGGGCTGAAAACTGGCGAGCTGAGGTTTGTTGTCAGTCTTTGATATGATGTTTTTATGATTGCTGATATTAAGCTTTATAGGTTTGTGCAGATACTTTTGCTTCTTGTTCAGTTATTGTTTTAGTAATGTCAACACAATTTATGAAGTAAAGGGTTACGCATCATGATACGAGAAACTAAGATCATTACCTAGTTGCATTGCTTTCATTAGCTGAATCTCTGCAAATGCTTGTAGCTTCTAATTCAGTATTTGTTCTTGTGGTAAATTATAATACAACAAAGTAACAGGTAAAAATGATACGAGAAACTCTGGGAATTTACTTACTTTTTGTTGTGATTTTCTGGTATTTGGAAGTATGGGTATGCTTAGAAGGTTATGGGGTTCTAAATCCACAAGTAGGAGATCGAATTGGTGGTGATTGCAAAGCCTGTATTTCAAATTGGTGAATTGCGTATTCAAATGGGGACGTGTTATTTAGGGCATGTTATACAATGCTTCCCCAAGCTTAATGCTGAGCTCTTACTGTTGATGCTGCAGAATTTATTGTGCATTAGCACCTTTTTAATTCCCATATTTTTTATTCTAGGACTATATGCTGTTCCATCCATTTCACAATGGAGCATTTGAAGCGCATGACAGACATAGAGACCTGAGGCTTGATGTTGATAGCATGACCTATGAGGTAATGCAATCTGGTGTCTTGGGATTGATTTTTTTTTTTTTTTGTTTTTGTACTTTTTAATAATTAAAAACTTATGTCACATAATTTTGATTTTGCCACAGGAGTTACTGGCATTGGAGGAACGCATAGGAAACGTGAACACTGGATTATGCGAGGAAGTCATTATGCACTCAATGAGACAGCGGAAGCATCAGTTGTTCATTGGAGAATCATCAAACTCAGAGCCATGCTGTGTGTGTCAGGTGAGGTTTTGCTGAACAGCAACGTATATGGAGTCGAAAACCTTCTGATCCTCCCTTACTTTGTTTACTTTGCACGTATGCGACCTTGACATTGATACTTCACAGAATAATTGAATAACCTGCGATTGCAACCACTGCTGCTAATTCATGGAAAACGCTTACTTGTTTCCTGTTTAACTTTTAATATTGCAAAACCATGGTTCTTAAGGAAGAAAGATCCTTGCACTTTAAGGCCATGAAGGCCTTTTATCGTTGAGATAGTTGGATTCCTTTCTAACTCTGCAGTCTCTTGGTTTTACTTTTTACCAGGAGGACTACACAGCTGGAGATGATATTGGAATTTTGAACTGTGGCCATGAATTTCACACAAACTGCATCAAACAGTGGCTATCTCTGAAGAACATCTGTCCAATATGTAAAATGACAGCTTTGGATGTTGTTTGAAAATCAAGCAAAGATTCACCTCTTCTCCTCCATCATTTAAGTAGTATAATAGATTATTATTAATACTATTATCTTCTTCACCTTGAAGATAAATTTTATACAAAAACAACACCCCCCCCCCCAAAAAAAAAAAAAAGGTTTCCTTAACGTGTATTGTACTGATTGATCTGGTTGCAGAAAAAATTTGTCGAGCTTAATGCTCTGATTTGTAAACATAATTTATCTGGATAAGTTTATGAAATCATAAAATTCCTTGTGGGATATTTTATTTATTTCATATATTATGTGCTTTTAACGAGATTAGTTTTTTTTATTATGAAGAATGGAAATCATGACATATTTGTTTTACAATTTAGAACTTCTGCTTTTTGTGTTTTTTTTTTCCCTTCTCAGAATTTTCATAGGTTAAATTGACTGTTCTAGTCACACACTTATGTAAATGTTACCTGAGATTGACAGCTTCTTGAAATGGTAAAAGAAAAGAGTTTTGAAGTTTAAACTGCAGGTGAAAGTGTTCAGTTTCTTCTCAATTCTGTATTAAGGTATTCTAAAAAGACTAGAAACATAGTACTCCCTCCGTCCCATAATTATTGTCCAGTTTTACTAAAATGAAAGATTTTATTTTTGGTCAAACTTAACTATATTTTACTTTAAACAACCGGATATAACCCTACATAAGTAATTGTTTGACCACTAAGATTTTATGAATAATGTTTTTTACTAAGGACAAATGTGTAACTTGATCCATAAAAAGTCAATTGGACAATAATTTTGGGACAAAATTTTTTGGGCAAAGTGGATAATAATTATGAGACGGAGGGAGTAATATTCATGATCAGCGATATTGCAAGTGCAAAAAATTATTCCCTCTGTCCCAGAAAAATAGTCTTGGTAAGAGGACAAAGAAAAGAGTTGGAGGATTTGACTGATTTGGAGTAATTTAGAAAATAAAATTTTTTATTTTTTTTATGTCAGTTAATTTTTGCTCTAGCCATATGGTCAAGTTATTTTTTATGCATATTTAACCATAGGGTACATTTGAAAGTTAATAATATCAATTCCCGTGTATAAAATTTATTTCCATTCTTATCCATGTATCATTTTTTCATCCTTCCAATTTTACCGCAAGTCCTTACAAGTATGCTGCAAGTCCCGGAAGGTATGCTATTCTCAAGCGTTACATTTTTTACGTGCACATTATTTATTAGGTCGTAATATTTTTCGAATCGATTATATAATAATGTAATTTTATCACAATACCTATTATTTCTATATTTTTTATTCAATCAAGCGAGCAACAGAAATGTATTCTAAAATATCAATAATCACTTGGTCCAAGTGACTTTGAACCCTGTAATAATGATTAAAATATTTATTGGAAGAATTTTTTTTATCTCTCGATAAAAATTTATCCAGATCGATTTTGGATCACTGGGAACATAAAATTTGGAGACCAAGTACGTAATATAAAGAGAAAAAAAAAATGTACCCTGACGTGAATGGGAAAGAATCGAGCATTGTTACCTTTGTTTCCATTCATTTACTGGAACTTCTTCCTCAATCAAAATCTATATGTCCTGCGAGACTGTGACTCAAATTTTCTTTAATTTTTTTCCTTAAGAAAACGTTATGATATTTTAAATATCTTTTTATAAGTTAATAGATGGAGAGTGGAGACGACAATAAAGGAACCAAAAACCGCAAATGGACGAAAAATAATACTCGCTACGTCCATATTTATTGTCCAGTTTGAGTTTTCATTTCTAGTTCAAATTGTACTAAAAGTGAAATCTCAAACTGGACAATAATCTTAGGACAAAGGAGTAATGATTACTAAATAACGTAAGAACATTTCGGCATCATTCATTCAGTCATTCATTCATAGTATTTCTATCAGATTAGAATTGAAAAAGTGAAACGACAGAACAGAAATTCCAGGAAAAAGGAAGTCCTCAGATTCTGCTAACTACACACTCCCAAATTCTGCCGCCAACACCCACCCCTTCCCATACGTCACCCCACCATACAACTGTTCCATCTCATGTCATCTCTACTGAGGATGTGTATGTTTAAAGATTGATTAACCTTCATATATTTTATGATATACCGGTAAGATTTAAATTTCAATTAGAACACGATATAACTGACGTAATATATCAAGTTAATTAAGTTTGTACTTAAGAAATATTAATCTTTGAACTAGCATAGATAGAACACGATATAACTGACGTAATATATCAAGTTAATTAAGTTTGTACTTAAGAAATATTAATCTTTGAACTAGCATAGATAGAATGTGGGGGAAGAACAGTGAAACATGACTATACTGTATCTTTTCCTGTGTCCCTTTTTTTCCTTACGTTTCGGGAAGTATTAATTACTGTTTGAACATTATTTGATTTCCCACCAATTGCGCAATAGTTTTGGAAGACCTAGGTAAGATGATATTTAAAGAACGATGAGCAAACCTTCAATTACAGTGACTGTATTAAAATTTTACATAAGAGTACTACTAGTAATTAAAAATATTTTACTCTTTATATAACAAAATAACTCTGTGTTTATCAATTGTCTATATTATATCCGTTGTCGTTATATATTTGGTTGTCAATTTGAGCCAAATAGACGACTTAATATTATGTCACATACTCTGGAGCTTTTATGTGGCAATTAAGTTCACTCCATTATTATGCAAGCTCAAATGCCCTCGGAACAGTTTTCCAGGCTTTAAAAAGTCTGATAATGGTTGAGTTATGGAGCAACTTGAATTTTTCGTCAGTTAATGTCTAAGGGACCAAGAAGCCACAACAATGTTCACTTCACATTCTTCATTGCTGATCCAGAAGAACAGAAATTAATTTCTTAAGTTCATTTTGGCTCTCCTTTTTGTGGTTAATTAATAGGTTCCTTTTTGGGGGAGGGGGGTGCAAAGAAGAATTAATAGACTTTCAATCCCTTAGTTTGTCTTTTAGAATAAATTAAAACTTTTTTTTAAAAAAAATAAAATAATCAAGGTTGAATTTGTTTAAATCTATCTCTTACATGTTACAACTAGATAGATAAGATCGAGTACTACCTCCGTCCCAAAAAAAATAGTCCACATTGAATTTTCAAAATTGTACTAAAAACAGTACAAATCTCAAAACTCAATGTAGACTATTTTTTTGGGACAGAGAGAATATATTTCATGGTATATTTGAGCCGAATCAAGACCAACTGACCAAGTAGTAATATATATTCCCTCCGGTCCTTATTATCATAAGATATTTTGATTTGTTTAGATTTCATTTTTAAGATTTTATTTTTAATTAGAAAAACACTGGCTATAAATGAAATTCCATAAGAACCGGAGGGAATATATGCTTACATTAACTAGCTAGAGCTCAGACTTTGCAAAATAATAATCTGAAAATGAGTGCGTCCATTGGTTGAAGAAGAGGGAAATAAAAAAATAAAAAATAAAATAAATTAAACTCACTACTGTGCATGACAATCTTTCTGTAAAATACAAGCAGTATGGCTAAAAGGTGCAGCTTGCACCTCCTTAAGAAAGTGAAATTAAATAAACCAAAGAATTTGGGCTATTAATCAAGCCAGATCCTTGGAAACCCTAAAAGCTTAATTTCTTCCCTCTGAATATTCTCTCTTCTTAGTTTCAACCTTGATGCCAATTAGCAATTGCCCATCTCATCATCACATCGAGTTCGAACATACCTTCTCCAAATTTCGATAAATTTTCGGTCTATTTATTTATTTTTTATTGAAAGGGATTTACGGTCTATTTCAATCACGAATGAGAAATAGATTGTTGATTTCGAAAGAAAAAAACTAACGGTTTTGTTGTAATAAGTACTCTCTTTGTCTTAAAATTATTGTTCATTTTAGATTTTCACTTTTAGTTCAATTGGTACTAAATATGAAAATTTAAAACGGACAATAATTTTTGGACGGAAAAAATATATATTTTTGAGATAGAAAAAATATAACGGTTGTTTGCGCGGGTAAGTCACGTATTTAGCCCACATATTTGATCTCTAGGAGTATAGTATGCTTCCTTCACCATTTTGAGTCTTCTTTAGCAATAGAAGCACGTGAGTTGCACGTGGATCACAGTACGTGAATTTTAGTTCTAAATCGCCTTTTTATCGCACGGATATAATCGCCTAATTAAACGGTCTCTCACTTTTGTTTTCTTAGGTTTCAATCTAATGAAGAACAAATCGAGTCAAAATTGTTTGTTTCGCTAACGTTTCGGTCCAAAATTACACCCTTTGCGCATGCATTTCTCGGTATACTGTGTCGGTGTTAATCACGTTAATCTCGCACTTTGTAATTTTTCTTGCACGTTTTGATCCGAGAGGCATTTTAGGATGATATGATATTTCTAGTGAATCAGTTGTGCATATTACATAGTTCCGAAATGAAAATTGAAGTTAGATGATTACTAATTCAAAAATATTTTTCATATACACGAGAAATAAGTAATCAGATTCGGTGCTGGTAGATGAGAAATATTCGAACAAATTACTCGATTTTTATTAAGTATTAATTTGTTTTTACAAATATTATTTTCTCTGTCACGGAAGAAAAGTCATGTTTGTTGTACTGAAACAGATCATGGATCTTTGATATCCTCAAGTGGTTGATTTTTTGATGTGATAATTTTGTGAAAATAAGGCAAGTGCATGTGTTGATCAATTGTCGGAGGGGGCGTTGTCGATTGAAGACATATTTCAATTAACTAGCTATCGGAGAAATCATGCTCCACATGTCTACCTTACAGTACAAGTGCTGAACAAATAAGATCTACATCCCTTATGGATCTCTCTTATCTTTTTCAGTCTTTTGTTTTTCTTTTTCAATTTATTTTGTAGAACTCTCTATCTTTTTTTTTTCTTTTCTTTTTTTTTTTTTAATCCAAATGCAAACATTCTCTTGTAAATCAAATGCTATTTTATGATTGATATATATCATGCATCTCCGGTTAGCTACCCTCTGAATTTTCATAGGTTAAACTAGCTGTTCCAATTACACACTTCTGCAAATGTTACCTGAGATTGATAGCTTCTAGAACGGTATAAGATAAGGAGTTTTTAAGTTTAAACTGGAGGTGAAAGTGTTCATTCTCTTCTCAATTCTGTATTGAGTTATTCTACAAAAAAAAACTTGAAACATAATGTTATTTTTATACTTGGCGATTTTTCGAGTGCAAAATTCATCTGTCTCAACTAATAAATTCTCTATTTCCTAACTTAAACATTTATCTTTTTCAAAAAAAAAAAAAAAACTTAAACATTTATCTTCACAAACACAACTCCTACTTCACTTATTTTTTCCACAAAAATTCCATGGAATCCTTTACTTGAGAGAGGACTAAAGTCAAACGAAAACCAATGAACTGGAGAACAAAAGACTTGAAGAAGTATAAAATATAGATCGATTAATGTGGCCACTTTGATAAAAAGAAGTATTACTTGTGGTCACTTTGATTTTCCAAGCTTAAAAAATTAGAAAGCATTTTTACCACGACTTACATACATTTTGCAACGGCTTGATTCGACATAGAAAAAAAAAAAGGGTGGTCTTTGCACTTTAATGCTTTTGATTCTGTGATGTCTCCAGTGGAAATGATGGCAACCGTGTCAAATTAAGGATGAATTAGCCACAAAATTTTCGAAGTTTTTATTAAAAATTCCCAATCCCACATCAGTGTTGAGATACTCTAAGTATCAATATATAAATTACATAGGCTATTCTCCTCGTTACCAATTGATTTTGAGGTGGAACTCCATGGGTTTCTGTATGATATCAGAGATAAGGAGCAAAAGAGATAATTCTTGATGATGAGTCTTAGAGATTATTATTTTATTTTTAATATTTAGATAAAAGTAGTTACCTTACCATACTTATTAGGAATATATCTAAGCCTATAAAAAAGAACATGATGTACTAGATTCATTGTGAAAAATATACAAGATGTAGTCTTTCACGTCTTTAGTTTATGTTTACGTTTATTTCTAATAATAAATCTAATACCAATTTTTTTCTTGGTATCTGAACGGGTTCTGTCCTGCGTTTGATTTTTTTTTTCTTCTATTTTTCTTCTTTATTTGAATAACACTACATCTATGTCCATCAATTATGGCTTTCGCATTTTTGTCCACCTGCCTTTAATACCTCAATATATATATATATATATATCCCTTCCAAAAAAACCACCACCAAAAAAAAAAAAAAAAAACTCTTCTGAATCCATTCCAAAGTTTCAATCATGACAAAAATCCAGAACAATCCCTTGGACTTGTCATTGATTTTGACAAACATAATCTTCTTAAAAACACTCAAAATGCAGGTTTCTCAAGCAAGGAAATTTACACAAAAATAACTTCCATATCTCCACAAGGATGACAACATGTTCATCGGAGATTACATTCACACTTTCAAAAAATCGTGTGCCAGTCTTACAACAACAAAGATCTGACAGCCTCCTCACAAGTTTTGGTCTACAATTCGTGACCTCCACAACCAACTCAGCATCCACCTCCCGAACATTACAACAATTACAACAATAATATTTTCATAATCAACCTTCCAGCAATCACAACAACTATACTCTCACAGGAGATTTCATTTAGCAACAAATTTTATCGTGCTACAACAAACCGAGCCTTTAGACCTTCAGCATCGACTCAGTTTGCGGAGAAATGTTAAAGATAAGGAACAAAGAGATAGTTCTTGATAATGAGTCTTAGAAATTTCTATTTTAGTTTTAACATTTAGATAAACGTAGTTACCTTACCATATCAAGAATGTATCTAAACCCACAAAAAGGAACATGATGTACTATATTCATTGTGGAAAATATACAAGATGTAGTCTTTCACCTCTTTAGTTTATGTTTACGTTATTTCTAATAAATCTAATACCAATTTTCTTCTGTTTCCATTTCCCTAGCTACAAAAATACACCAAGACATCACGGTGTAATTCAATCTCCAATATGAAGATCCTGAAATCGGATTTCATATATAGGTTGTAACAGTTATTATTTCTTAATAGAGTTTCATTAATCGTTAAAGATGAAATTTTAATAACGGAGAAATTAATGAAGAAGAATCAAAGCAACTTGGGGAGAGGAAAAAGAAAATAGTTGGTGCATGCATTTGACTTATTAGGGATGATTTAGAAAGTGAAAAGTTTGTTTGCTCTGCAGTTAATTTTTGCACTGCTAATTTCGGCAACTTATTTTTATATATCCGTAATAATGGGGTACATTTGAAAGTAAAAAATATCGATCCACGTGTATAGAACTGTATTTCCATTCTTACTCGTATTCCATATTTTCATCGTTCCAATTTTATCGGAAGTCTTTGCAAGGTATACCGGAAGTCCCGGATGGGATACTAATCTAAACCGTTACATTTTTTACGTAAACAATACTATCATTACGTCGTAATACTTTCCGAATAAATAAAATAAGATTGTAATTTTGTCACAGTATCTATTATTTTTTCACTTTTGATTCAATCAAGAGAGAAAGAATTGTATTGCAAAATACCAATAAGCGCTTGATTAAAGTGAGTTAGAATTCTGGTATGAATATGTAGCAAGAATCAAAATATTTATTAGGAAAATTTTACCTTTCGATAAAAACTTATCCTGATCGAATTTGAATTAGTTGAAACTACAAATTTAGATACCGAATATGTACTGTAAAGAAAAAGAAAAAAGATAGAGAGAGAAGAAGAATAAATGTACTCTAACATGAAATGGGAAAGACATGAGTTGTGTTAGAGCATCTCCAACCATTAATTGCACTATAATTTACATTAAATTTCGTGTAGAAATAGAATATTTCAAGTATCTTTGTACACTAAAGTTCTTTGCACTCTAACCTTAATGCACCAAAGATCTAAACATTAAATGTTTTTAGTTAAATTTTATTTTAGTGTTGATTAAAATCTTACAATATGGTATGGTTTATTTCTAACTCGCTTTTTATTTGATTATAGAAATATGAAGTTTTTTTTATTTTTTTTACATATTCAATTTTAATAATGATTAAAAATAAATTTTTATATTCAATATGGGTCTTATTTTGTAGATCTCAAGAAAATATTTAATATGATATAATTTCTACAACATAATTTATTTTATAAATTTAATTATATAGCAAATATATAATTAGATTAAAGTAAAATATTGTGCACAAAAGATAGTGTAGCTGATAATTTACATCATATTTGGTGTAACACTATTCAGTGCACTGATTTGATGTCTTCGTTGGAGTAAAAAGTTTACAACAAAACACCAAATATAGTGTTTTGGTGTGTTCGTTGGAGATGTTCTTACCTTTATTCTTTTAATTTACTGGATAATTTCTTCCTCAATCAAAAGCTATACCATTGTGACTCATATTTCTTTCATTTTATTTTTTAAGAAAACGTTGTGATTTTTAAATTTTTTTTTTTATTTTAAGAAGTTATTATAGATGGAGAGTGGAGACAACAATAAATGAGGAAAAGGAACAAAAAACCGCAAATGGACGAAAAATAGTAATGATTACTAAATAACGTAAGAACATTTCGGCATTATTCATTCAGTCATTCATTTATAGTATTTTCATCAGATTAGAATTGAAAAAGTGAAACGACAGAACAGAAATTCCAGGAAAAAGGAAGTCCTCAGATTCTGCTAACTACACACTCCCAAATTCTGCCGCCAACACCCACCCCTTCCCATACGTCACCCCACCATACAACTGTTCCATCTCATGTCATCTCTACTGAGGATGCGTATGTTTAAAGATTGATTAGGAATACCAAGATGGCGCCTTCGTATATTTTAAGATTTATTTGTGAGAGTTAAACGCCAATTGAAACACGATATAATTGACGTAATATATATATTAAGTTTATTAAGTTTCTGCTTAAGAAATACTTTCATGAGTTCTTACCATGAGACACTAATCAATAGTAAAATTAATTTTAAATTTATGCCTTATAATTAAGACCGGAAATAGTATTTAAGCATAAATTGAAAAAGAAAGAGTTACACGGTGAAACTATCTTTCCACGTGTGTTACTTTGAGAAATTACTTGATTAGTTCTCTCTTTCTAACATTGTATTAATATAGTGTTTTCTTTGAAAAGTACTACCTCCATTCTTTTATATAATAGGTCAATAACTAAATCCTAATAAAACTACCAAAATTTAGTTATTTGTTTTAAAATTGCTCCGAATTTTTCAAAGTATCCCCAATAATATTAATGAAGTGGTTGAATTAATATTTAAATTGGTTAATTGTGAGAGTAAAGAAAGGGAAAAAAAAATATTAAATGATTCTTTAGAATGGAGGTAGTAGCAACAGAAAGTACATGTATGGAATATTGCCATATGTAAGTTAGATAGTTTCCTGTTTACGTCCAATTTCCCTCCTATCCCCGGTTAGGCATTTTGAGCATATTTTTATTTTTATTTTTTGGTGTTTTAATTAGGGATTGTTATATTCGAGAGTTTCTGGGTGCAAAAAGTAAGGTTTACGGTACTCCTTCAAAATGTTGCTAGCTGGCTGGAACGCTCATCGCATACTGAATACTGATGAATAATTAAGATTAGTCGTGTGAGCAAAGGGTGTTGCTAGATTTACATAATAGTTGCTGTAAATACTTGTTTGAAAAATCGTTTTTTTTTTTTTTTCAGTTTTTGTCAATAGTTGGCAGTATAAAGACTGTTCTTGTAATTATTTGGGAGCGAAGGAAGTTGATCTTAATGTAACAATTATGATCGGATTTATCCAAAATAAATACTCCCTCCGTCCCATAATTATTGTCCACTTTATCCAGTTTATAAATCAAACTGAACTCTTGGAACATTTTTAATTTCCCACCTATTGGCAATAAATAGTTTTGGCAGACCTGTGTAAGATGATATTTAAAGAACGATGAGCTAATTACTCCCTTCATCATTTTGATATCTCGGAGTATTGTATATGCTCCCTTCCATTTTGAGTCTTCTTCAGCAATAGATGGAAGCACGTGGTGGATAACTTCATCCTAAGTTGTAACCTTCGCTTGGATGACAATATCGGATGTACTCCCTCCATTCACGTCGGAGCGCCGCTTGATGACAATACCTTTGCACATAGGAATCGGTTTTCTTTAGGTACAATAATTGATGCAAACATTCTAATTTCAAGAGATTAAAACACTACAAAAATAAAAAACATCCATAACATCATGTTCTAACCAATGTCAGAATGTCTAGCTCCTCCCGGCGATATTACTCGTAAAATACCGACCAATTACATCAAACAACACATAGTATCATCTTAGTCAATCACTTCTACCCTTTTTGTTGGGTTTAAGTAGTAATTAGGAGTTGAGTCTTAAAATTTTGGCACAAATTTCAATACTCGATGTGAATTTTTTTTTTATTATTATTTTTGAATAGAGACACAAACTTGTTACAGATCAAGAATTCAAAGCAGTGATAGCATTAGAATTACGCGATATTACTTGTTTAAAAGTCTCGATATTCAATTGGTATTTTATAATTTCTTACAACATACACCGTTCAGTTTTTCAGAATTTGATGTAATAGTTCGAACTTTTGAAGTAATTAACTTGCCTACTTTATCATAAAATATTTTTTAAAAAAAAATAATTTTTTTCATGCGTCATTCAATTATATTTTTTGAAAATCCATGTTTGCTTAATAATCTTGACTAATTGATATTCGAGTCAAGTAGATTTCTTTTCAAAAGGCAAAACTTGTTATACAAATTTGTTACCGCTGCATGTTTATTCTAAATTATGGATCCGAATCATAACTCCACTAATCCAACACATATTTAACACTTATAAACCCAATACTATTTTGTAGGCAAAAATAGTTATTATCTTTTAGATACCATACAATTATACTTAATAACTTTTGAAATGCTATTTACAAAGGCGAGTAAGGCAGCAAGCTAGTTGAGATCCTATTATTGATTTCAAGAAAAAGAAGAACCTCGTCTACCAATAAAGGTTCTAAAACAAAACTGTTGTAGGGTCAAAATACATGATCAGAAATACCAGTTATTAATTCGTGGGCACTATGAATTTTCATAATTTATATCATGTATAGTTATATCCATATCAAAATTTTAGAAGAATTTCATATCCGATTATGCGAATGACTTTCCACAATTTTTTTAGTCAAAAAAGATTCATTCTATAATGGTTATATCTATAAACATTTAATTTATTTTGAAAAAAGAACTACAACTCCTTTTTTGGGCACACGTTAAGGTATAATATAAAACGGTATATTACTATAAAACATTACAAGTGTACAACTGTATTAGTTGGATAAAATGGGTTTAGTTTCATTAGTTTGATTATAATTAAAACTCATTCGACTTTACATTGATTTTAAAAGTACGAATTAAACTGCTCTCGTTCAAGTATAGATCTAGACTATTTTGGTTGGCTCAAAACAAAATTATGAGAAATAAATAAGATAATTTAGTCTAAATTACATAAAATTAGTAAATTAAGTAATAAGAACCTAATTAATACTGAATTAAAATAAATACTCCCTCCGGTCCTTAATATAAGACAATTTGATTTTGTCCTAAGTTTCACCTAGTACGCATTTTTAATTGAAAAAAAAATCTTATAAAATTATTTTCACATTTGTTGTATTTTCTTGATTGTTATGAAACATTTTTAAAGTTTTTTTATCAATTAAAATACATTAAACTTAGGACAAATCAGAATGATTTATATTAAGGACTGGAGGGAATATATAATATTAATTTAGAGTTGGCCAGCAGGACAGTGTTCCCACCCTAAATCCGCCACGGTCGTCTTCCCATATGAGAAGCCGGAGTAGGCATATTTTAACTAGCCCAGTGCAAATATAATCCAAAATTCCGTTGGCAATAATGTGTTTCTTGAGCTTAGACTTAATTTAGATGATAGATCACCATTTAAAATTTTGTATTTTCTTTGTTCAAAATAATGGTTTATTTTTTTTATATAATTTTAGAACAAAATAAAACAATTATTTTAGAACAGAGACAATAATACTTTTCCATATGGATGAAAAATGGACTCTCTTCATATTGAAAGGTCCCTCATTAAGAATTACAAAGCTTTTAAAGCACATAAGAGTATTGCACTTCCTCCAGTCTTTATTATAAGACATTTTACCTTTTTTTAAATTTCACTTAATTAGTACACATTTTAAATTAATAAAAAAAATTTAAAAATATATTTTTACATTCGTTGTGTTCTCAAGATTGTTATGAAATATTTTTAAACTTTTTTCGTCGATTAAAAATGTGTACTAAGTTAAACATGAGACAAATCAAAATGCCTTATATTAAGGACCAGAGGGAGTACTTTCTTTACTTTTTTACTCTTTACAGTTTAGATTAATCATAGTCTTTACTAAAGATCACATGCAAAATAAAACGTTCTAGCTAATTGATTGATTCCGTGACAAAATCAGGAGATAAATGAGATGATGAGGATGGTAATTCATGCAGGATGAAGGATGAAGAAGGTGAATCAAAATTCAAAAAAGGGAGTGTTAAAACATGCTTCTCTTTTTATTTTTTCATCAAAAGTGAACGGTGAAGACTGCAAAGAAGTGAAATGTTAATTCAAACATGGGATTTACATGTGATTGGCTCGTGGTTTTTGTCACAAACTTTATGATGATAATAATAACTACTAATGATTATATAAGGTTAGAAACTGGTAACAAGATCATTAACATAGTGGCAATCACAGTAATGATTAAAATTTAAACCAGATCTCATGAGTTCACACTTGGCCGGTTAAGATATCCAGTTTAAGTTATACTTAGTGCTCATTATCGAGATGAAGAAATCGAGGATGATGATATGATGCCTGAGATAAATAAAGATTGTTTTCTTTTATTGGCACCAATACATTTTCAGTTATCACTTCAAATATTTCGAAATACTTTTGTGTATCACTTTTTTTTTTTTGACATTTATCTTGATGTTATTTTTTTTTTACTGTTAACTACATACTGAATCAAGCTTATATATCAATGAAATGTATAAATGACTGTTTGGTATTCTTACACTAAAATTTGTAAAACAGTGTAGCCTAACAGGCAACAGCCAGAAAGGGGGAAAAAAAAACACAATTCTGTATGTTTTACATTTATTTTGTTAATTTGAACAAACATGAATCCTTAAGTAAGCAATAACCAAAATTATATTCCATTAGTGTTTAAAAAAGAATTTTGAATATGTATTTCTATTTTAACATCTTATATTATATCCACTGAAAATTATTTTGAGACGGACGAAGAGTATATCGGTTCATACGTTACATGTATCTGGATGTATGATGTCATCCTGTCTAGGTGAGTGTGTAAAGCTGTAAAAATGAAGGGAATAATCTACATATAATCTGTTAATGTTGTCTACTTTTGTGATGAATGCTGATTAGTAGTAGGCCAGTCAGGAGAGTATAACTTGGGATGTAACATAACCAGCTTTTTTTTCCTTTTTGGGGTAGAGAAGGCAGTAACGGCATTCAGGTCTTATGATTGTATTTTGGTGTCTTCCTATGACTGACCAAGCCAGAGATGATTTGTTTGTTTCCCACCACATCCCTTTGTATCCCACCCCATAATATTAAAACTAAACGCTCCTTCCATTTCTATTACGGTTTTAAATAAGATCATCTGTGTCACTTTTGTATAAATATTTGCGTGATACATTTTTATCATCATTAAATATAAATTTGATTAAGCAATTCACAACAAAATAATAAGAGAATTCAATTCAAATATTCATCTATTCCGTATTGAAAAAAAAATAAAAATAAAACAGTAATGATAAACGCATCAATTTAATTTCTATTTGAATGTGCAATATTATAAAGATATACAAAATACTAATGTTATATTTTTTTTACAACGTTAAATACATTACTATAAAATAATGTAATAAAAAGCATTAGTAAGTGTATCAGATGGGAACTGGATTATTTCACTAAAAATATTAATTTATTATACCGTCCATAAGGATGACACTACAAAAAAAAAAAAAAAACAGAAGAAAATAATTTGTCCTCTACTATGATGAACTCATCTCATCTTCCTTCCCCATATAATAAACCTTAAAAGCTCTCTCTCCCCATTTCTTTCCTTCCTTGAACTAACTCTTTCTTCTCTTTGTCCAAGAAACTCATTAACTTAGATTTTTGTTTTATAAACATGTCTTGATGTGAAGAAATTCCAGCTTATCTTCAATCCCTTCTGGAATTTTTGTCCAGAATTTTTCTTTCTTTTCTTTTTTTTTTTTTTTTGGGGGGTTGTTTGGTTTACAAATCCATTAAATTAATATATTTGCATGGCTGAAGGTGGTAATATTAGCCAGGATATCAGCTTTGCTTGGGAGGATGAACCCTGGATGGCATTATCAAACTCGGACAACTCGGCCACCGGAAGCGATGAAAATCTTTCTCAGAAGATGAACACAACCAACTCCCCAACAGCACCGGCGGCGGAGGAACCCACGGCGGCGAACAAGGCGGCGGCAGGGATGCCTCCTCCTCCGCCACCTGCTCCCGGGAAAAGGAAGAGAAGGAATGGAAAGCAGGAGGCGGCGGCGGGTGGAGGCAAAAAAGGTGGCGAAACAGATCATGAGTTGCATATATATACTGAAAGGGAAAGGAGGAAGAGGATGAGAAACATGTTCTCCAGTCTTCTTGAACTACTTCCTCATCTTCCTCAAAAGGTTTTTCTTCTTTCTTTCTTTTTTTTTTTCAATTTCTTATTTTTCTGCTGATCATCAGAAGAAGTAAAGGGATGCGTATGGAAAACTTGTAGGAGGAAATTTGTTTTTGATTTCCACCCATTCCCATCTTCCCTTACTTTTTAAATTTGTTAATTAGGTAACAAGAAATCTTACTAACTATTAGTACTATTCAAGTTTCTTCTTTTTTTTGGTATATGGATAGGTTGGTTTTAGGGCTCCCAAGGGAGTTTGTGTGTTTTCTTTCTCATCACCATGATTGTTATCTTTTTTTGGTTCTTTCTCATTCGATTCTGTTGAACTAACCCGAACTATTTTTTTAGAACAGAAATAACTATATATCTTTTATAACCCAAAAAAAATAATTGTAAAAAGACAAAGAAGATTAGAGGCAGCTCTAGTGTTTTTTTGATAAAGGGCGTCTCTAGTGTGACATACATGTTTCAATTGTTGTTCATCTTCTTTGCTGTCTTTAATGGTTTGTTTGTAGTCCTTTTAAGATTCAATTCTTTTTCTTTTCTTTTTTTTGGGATATAGAGATTCAATTCTTTTTAATACTGTGCTTTGAATTTTGCTTCTTAATTTCAGATTTGTGACACTTTTTTGGAATTTTTTTATTTTTTATAAATGTTATGCAGGCAGACAAGTCCACCATTGTTGATGAAGGAGTGAACTACATCAAAACCCTGCAACAACAACTCCAGAAACTGCAGAGACAAAAGCTGGAGATGCTCCAAGGCCTAACCACAATGGCTAATTACCCTCCTCAAGCCCCGCCGTATCGATCTGCCGCCGCCATGGAAGCCATGGAAGCTTCTTCTTCAAGGGAAGCATTCTTAGCTAATCTGCAGGGTTCTTCTTCTTCAGCACTGACCCAAGATCAGGAAATGACGATGACTCCTCCATTCGGGATGGCTCGATATTCTACCGGTTTCAAGACCTGGGCTTCCCCAAATCTGGTCCTCAGCGTTTGCGGCGATAAGGCCCAAATCAACATTTGTTGCCCTAAAAAGCTTGGAGTTTTCAGTGCCATTTGCTATTTCTTGGAGAAGCATAAGCTCCAGGTTTTATCTGCTCATATTTCTAGTGATCAGTATCGCAGCATGTTCATGATTCAAGCCCATGTAAGAGTTCCTATCTCCTTCTTAGTTCTAATCGCCTTATTTTTATTTTATTTTTTTGCATCGATACAATCGCCTAATTAAACGCTCTCTCGCCTTTTTTGTGCATGCATCACTCTTTAATCACGTTAATCTCGGCTTTTCTTACACGTTTTGATCGGAGAGGAAATTAAGCATGATATTAGCTTTCTGTTGTGAATGAAAATTGAATTTAGATGATTACTATTTCAAAAACATTTCTCAACGGATAAATAACCAGCTTTGGTACAAGTAGACGAGAAATATTCGTACAAATTACTCGATTTTTATTAAGTACTCCTTCCGTCCCATAATTATTATCTAGTTTGGGTTTTCATTTTTAGTTCAAATTGTACTAAAAGTGAAATTTCAAACTAAACAATAATTTTGGGATAGAAGGAGTATTAATTTATTTCTACAAATATTATTTTCTCTGTTACGTAAGAAAAGTTATGTTTGTTGTACTGAAACAGATCGTGGATCTTTGATATCCTCACGTTGTTGATTTTCTGATGTGATAATTTTGTGAAAATGCAGGCAACTGCAGGTGTTGATCAATTGTCGGAGGGGGCGTTGTCGATTGAAGACATATTTCAACTTGCTACCGGAGAAATCATGCTGCATTTGTCTACCTTATAATACAAATGCTGAAGAAACAAGATCTCCCTTATAGATCTCTCATCTCTTTTTTTAGTCTTTTGTTTTTCTTTTTCAATCTATTTTGTAAAATTCTCTATCTGTTGTGATGCAAATTCAAACATTCTCGTGTAAATGCTATTTTATGATTGTTATATCATGCATCTCCGTTTAGCTATCCTCTAATTAATATTCCGTCCCTACCTAAAAAATAAATAATAAATAATTCATTTGAATTTGAGATTTGTATTAATCTCAGTATGGACCATTTTTCGGACAAAAGATATATATATATATATATATATATATCGAGAACTGAATTTTGGTATTGATTCTCTAGAGCCCTAGTGGTGTCGAGCGATGAGGCCTATTGCGACTAGGAGAACCATCGGCAGCTGTCAAACCATGTCTCTTGCGACTAGAAGAACCACTGGCAACTGTCAAACTATGGATGCAACATGATTTAGTTGGCAACAGTGACTAATCCACTCTTTCTAATTAATATTTCCGTCGTACCTAAAAAATAAATAAATAGTTCATATGAATTTTGATATTTGTATTAATCTCAATATGGACCATTTTTTCGGACGAAAAGATATATATCGAGAGCTGAATTTTGCTGGTAATTCCCTAGCAACCCTAGCAGCGTTGAGCAATGAGGCCTATTGCAATTAGAAGAACTATCGGCAGCTGTCAAACCATGTATATTGCGACTAGAAGAACCACTGGCAACTATCAAACTATGGATGTAACATGTCCATGGCAAGATTCGAAACCTCGACTTATGGTTAAAGGTGGAGAAGTTCTTACCACTGTATCACAATCTTTTTGGGTTTTTTTTTTAAAAAAAGAAAAAAAAAAAGAGTTTTCTTATAACAAGAAATGACATGGAAGATGTTAAGGGCTTGTATAGTGAGCCCACTTTAACCCAAACTTCGTTCTTTTGAATTTTATTTAAACCCAAATCCAAGTCAAGTTGTCATTAGGCTAACCTAGAGTTCTATAAACCCAAATTTAAATCTCGTCTCCCCATCTTCTATTATTATCCCCAGACCACCAACCGTAGCCGGATTTTTGGTTAACTCCCGACTAAGGTTGAATCGGTAGTGATAGTATATGTTAAATAAAGTTATAAGTATTCATTAATCAATAGTACAAAACTCAAAATTTAATGTAGACTACTTTTTTTTTTTTGGACGGATGTAGTTTTATATATGCAAACGAAAATTGTCAGAAGTGCCTAGCCACGAATCTGCTTTGCTCATTTAAGGTAAAGCCCATTGGTTCAGTCAATGTAAATTACAAAGCCCATAAGTTTGGGCTTCACAAATTCCACTTACAAGTTTAGGGGGATAGCATTTAATTATGGACCTTTTTCTAAGATTTGCTTTGTAGAAGTGTCTTAGGCCGTACGGACTAAGGAGGAGCATAAGTCAAAGGACTCATTAGAAGGCAGCAGCCTTTTTTACTACTACTACTATTATCATAAGGCTATACACAACCTGCCAGCTTCTTAAATGAAGCCAGAGCCTCAATTGAAATAGACCAAGAATTAATGTTCTGGTCAACCTTTGTAAGTGTTCCTCGCCATAAAAAAGTAGTAGAAAAGTTTATCCGGCTGGATCTAGATTATTCAGAACACTAAATTCAGACATGGGGAGTATTTTTCATAAAGAGAAAACACCCGGCTAATAATAGTGCATCAATTATTCTTTTGGGTCTATGACTCCCTCTGTTTCATGGTCAAACCAAATCATTTAGTACTATTATGAAAAAGTAGTATTAAGTTCACATGCCCATCGTCTTCACGCATTTGTAATAACCTGTAAATTCCAAGTCCTCTTTTTTGACCAAAATGGTTTTTTTTTTTTTTTGGCTATAATGTCACCTTCATTTCACTAGCAATTGTTTTGGGAAGTTGACATCTGAAAAAAGCTTTTGTAACCATTGCGTTTTTAAAGCCCCCCTTGAGTCCAAACTCTTCATTAATACCAGTCAATTCCATGCTATTAAATATCTCTCTAATCTAATGGGTACATTTCTAGAGCCACCTCTTTACCTATAGTGTATGGTACTATTTAATTTTAAGAGAAAGGAGATTACAAGGGTATGGCTGGAGTTGAGTCCTATATTGTGTGGTATCTTGGTAAGAGGTTTTGTTATGTACTTAGTGTTAGGTGAATCGAATTTGTCATAACGTGACAGTCTCTGATTAATGATTGTCTTAGATACGGATTAGTTTGTAAGTATAACTAGATGCTTGAGATGCATGGGCGTCCCCTTTACTTTAATTTTGTGTTAATAGATAAATGAATTCTTGATTTGGAAAAATAAAATAGCTACACATTTATTTTTTTTCTCTTTTTTAGCCAAAAATAAAAATAAACATAAAAATAAAAAAATCATCTGCAAAAAGAGAAAAAATATTATGATCATATAAAAGAATGTGGAGTAATAGAGGGGATAAGTTTATGGTCAAATTTAAATACTATCTTAATTTGATTGATAAATGATAAATGTTAGGAGTTAAAATTGTATAACTATTTTTGTAAAGTAGTTTTTGTTTCTCCGGATAAAAAGTTTTTTTTTCTTTTAAAAAGGGATGACACGTGGCAGAATGGTTAATGCAATATGGTGCATTTGGAGCCAACAAATTTTAATCAGAAGTCGCCACATCAACATCCTGTATTCTGCTTTAATAGGATAAAAAGGATTTGATAAATTTAATTAATACACTAGTCGTAACAAAAGTGACTTATTCATGAGTCACATTTACCATAGGCTATTAATAGATTAGATCTGGCATTTTTGTAGGGTGCTTAATTTGTATCCTAATCCAAGCCTTAAAGAAAAGGAAAAAGAATCAATTGGTCCATGTGTAAAAATGCATGAACATAAACGCACGAGATTGTGTTTCATGAAATTTGCCGTTTCATACTTGGTCAATTTTTTAGTACCGATGATAACGTGCAGATACGAATCATTTTATTCCTCAGCTAAAATGGTGTGTAAATACATTGATTCAAATTTCATCGTCACCTAAATTTGTGTGTGAATATTTATACAACCCCCCAAAAAAAAAAAAAAATGGTGCAGCTTTTCATATGTGCATCCGGAAATGAATCAAAACGAAATCGTATGGGTTCATGAATCATGTAATGAAGATGACAAAGACGATCCCCTGTCCCCGTGATGTGTGGAAGCTGATTTTTGTGCAGTTTAAACTCAATTCACCGATCAGATTGTACTATTTTATATCACCAGTACTTAACTGCAACTTGATTAACCTCATACCGTCCAAAACCAGCCAAAAGAAAACATTGACAAAACTTCCCCCAAAAAAAAAAAAAAAGGCAAAACAATGATAAGGCAAATAGGGCCATTAGGAGATGCTCTGGTCATTGTCATCCAATTCCTCCTGCCCATCTTGCTTCCTACCATATTATCACTTTGGGACAATTTCTTGAGTCTCCCTTTCTCAACTGACTCTTTCTAAAACGAACTTTCTCCAATATCCTAATGTACAACTTTAAACAACTCAGTGAAATCAAACGATACTCATTCTGCTCTATTCAGATTACTGGAATGGTGATTTCGCACTACAACTAACATTTCAAGCAATACTACTTGTTGGGAGAGATTTGACTCTCGAAAAAGATTTATTCGACTCGAATCCGAATTAGTCGAAACAACGACTTTAGACACCCGGAGTGTTATATATCTAAAAAAAATTAACAAATACAAATTGGACATTTTCTTGAGGAATAACAACATTTCAGCCAAAAATTCTTACATACAGAGGAATGGAAAAAAAAATTACATACACATCCTCTATGTACCCAATAATAACCTCATATTTCAAACATGCCCCGGGGTTTTCCCTTCTTTTTTTTTCGCCTTTTTCTTCTTTCCAGAATTTTACAATTTCTTTCCTAATAAACACTACTGCTACTACTACCAACTCTTTTTTTTTTTTTTTTTATGGCAAAAAATAGTACTACTAACAAGCATAATCGTTTTTAATCAAAACGGAACGACGTCGGTAGTACAAGCGAAATCGTCGGAATTTGCAATGGAGTCCCCAGGCCAGGAATCACGAAGCAATTTCAGCAGCATTTGGGCTTTTCTCTTGGCCCGATCCGTACAATCACTCTGAACCAGTAACAACAATTGGGTCAACACCCCGGCGGCCACCGCCTCACGCTGCGCGTGCTCGTACGCCGAGCAAAGCGACAGCAACGCCCCGGCGGCGTACTCGGTCGCCCGGTCCGATATCTTCAGTATGATCTTCACCAGGAGCGGCACCGTCAGCGCGTGCGACGCGAACGCGTGGCATCCCGACGTTATCCGGCAGAGGAGCTCCACCGTCGCCAGCGCCCTCTCCGCGTCGCACTTCTCGAAATCCGCCAGCCTGTCCACCAAGGCGTCAACGGCCCCGGCGGCCACCGCCCGGTGGCGGTGCTGCTTCACTAGGCACAAGGCGAACAGAGCCTTAACCCCAACCTTCAAGGCTCTGGGATAAGCCAACGGGAAATTGAGAATCCCGATGATACCTTCGAATATCCCGTCGGCATTGCTGAACTGTGATCGGAGCTCCGGTGATCTGGTTCCCGCCACAACCATCTCAATCAACGCCGCGGCGTTAACCCTCACATCAATCGAGGAATGGGAAAGCAGAGATACCAGATAACCGACCCGGTCGGAATCGGAAGCCACAAAAACGCACTGGGCTTCGGAGAGGGGAAACATGGCTAAAACGGCGAGCGCCTCGTGAATCAACTCATCGGAAATCGAACCGCCGCCGTTGCAGAACACAATCGGAACGAAAACCTCAGCCACGCTGGCAATAGAGGAAATCAAGGCGCGATTCTTGTCGGAATCACGAGCGAGTCCCCTGAGTCGCTTCAGAGCGGACAGCCTGGAATTCAAGTGATTGGAATTGGAAGAAGCCTGGTTGAGCAAAGACCGGACAACTCCCGGGTCGGCCGGCTGTTTGGGGGTCGGAATCCTCTCCACCCCAAACGACCGGTTCGCGACGCACCACTCCTGGATGAGCCGCCGGAGAGTGTGGTTGGGAATGAGGGTGAAGTCGGTGAGGGGGACCCGGGTGACCGGACAAGTAGTATTGCCGGTGGCAACCCAGGATTCTATGCTGGAACGGTCGTAAGTCTGACCAGTACAAACGGTGACAGGGTCTCGCATCAGCTCAAGCGAGATCGGACAACGGAAATGGTAAGGGATCTGTAACCCAGTATTATCCAATGGCTCTATAAATCTTCCCCGCATCCCTGATTGATGTTTAGTTCTTCGAGTTCAATCCAAATTTTTGGTGGGCTAGCTTGGGGAGTTTGAAATTTTGTTTATATGTGCTGAAGAGGAAGAAGAAGGAAGAAAGAAAAGGTGGGACAAAATTTGCAGAGGAAGGTGGTAAAAAAAAAGGACTAGTTAGACTCAAACAGGGGAACTGCAGATTCTCTTTTTGAGATGTTTTTTTCTGCTGTAAACTTACACAAAATGAAACAGAAAGACAAAAATGGCAGAGAGAGAGAGTGAGAGAAGGGGGGGGAGTTGGAGGATTGTGGTGGTTTTCTTTTCTTCTGGGATGAGGTGAGGTCCGTCCGGACTTCTTCTCTCTTTCAGGGTGTTCTGCTGTGTGAGTGTGTGTTTGTGGGTTTTATTCTGACTAATTTGCAGCAGTCCCCACACGTGTGATTTATTTATTCTTTATTTCTATTCTGTTTTCTACCATATATAGATACATATATATATATATATATTTGTACGTAAAAATTGAGTTAATTTAACCATGGGTTAAGAAGGTTGGGGGAGGATGAGGTTTTTGGTGGTGTCATTTGGTCAAAGAGACAGGGGAGACCAAAATGGTGGGGTAGGGAATTATGCTGAAATCTAACTCCTGTTTACATCAATGATCAAATAACGTTTGTTAATGGTCCAATTGTGTTTTTTTTTTTTCTTTCTTTTTTTTTTGGGGGGTAGCTTTTGTTATGAGTTTATCATGACCATAGTTGTTTTGTGGTGAAATTATGAATGATGATTTGATCTGTTATGGGCCAACTTTGTTTGCTTGTTTATTGCCTCCCCCCACCCTTTGCTTGTTGTTCACTAGTTTTGTGGTCCTTTTTAAAAAATTGATTTTACCCAAAATAACAAATTATGTGTTTGATTTCTTGATCAATTATTTCTAGTCAAATTGTTTTGGTTCAAAGAGCACGAGGGTCTTCTGGTTGATGATAATCCACTCTCATTTTTAATTGTACTACTAGTAGTTTATGAAAATACTAATATTCCGTAAGTGATAAGACGTCATCCATACAATTTTCAAGAATAACAGTCGGTCAAGAAAAACTTTGTCAAGTTCACGAGTTCATCGTGAAAATATAACGTAAAAGTTGTAACGATTTTTCGCGAAAGTCATGATGATATTGGTTGAGAAACGCCAGCATAGGGGTCCAAATCATGCCGAGAGATATAATTAAATTAATTACTGCAAAAAGCTTATAGGTTCTAAATTGTTGTATGTATTAAAAATTACAAAGACTCTAACTTCTTGTATTCCTTTTAGTTTGATATATAAAGAAGTGCAAGATTTTCTCATTTTGTTCAACTATGCACATTCTTTTGGTCCAACGAAAAGGACCGTGTAAATGTTTCCTTTGGTATATTAATTATTTTCTATCAGTTCTTAATGTCAGCATCTGCCCTAATTTCCCTTTTTGTGAGAATTTGAGAATATTTAGAAATAATGGAGGTAGTTGAATTTTCCGTTTCGGTTGGCAACGCTCTCAAGTCTCGAAAGTAGTAGTGTAATACTATAATATATAATTCATCCCAAGTTAGGTCTCCAGTATTAGAACCAATTATTAGTAGTCCTGTCTATTTTCTCAACTAAAATTCTACTAAGTATATATCCTTTTATTTGTAGTGTTATTATTGAAATACAATGGTTTTGTGCTTGCGCAACTCCCTTCGTCCAAAATTAGATCATGTGCAATTGTTAACTTCACGACTGACAATATGATCGGGTCGTGCAGCTGTTAACCTAATACCAACCAAATGGGAAAGTTCTTTTCAATGACATTAATTTGCAAGATAGCTGTTTGTAAATGTTGTAAGACATATATATATATATATATATATATATATGTAAGTACATGAAGAATCAATTTCGGAGTTATGGAAATGTTATGGTTTGAAGTTGATGTAGGAAAAGGGATTTGTGTACGAAAGCCACTGTGGATTTGTTGCCTTGCGATCTGATAATTTTGAGAAAATTATCAGCGTTATAATAATTAAGAAAATACAATGGAAATTGATAACGTAATATATGTATATCGGGAGATTAAAATTTCTGGCAATGTAACTGGATAATGATTTAGATTTGTAACTCCTTTTTTTTTTAGGGTTAGAAAAGAAATTAAGAACATTCAGTCAAAGCATGCAAAATTGCCTGAATTATATGGGACATGCCCTTTCAATTGGTTGGGTGGTCATAACGTATAAATGTGACACACGAGAACATGAATAAATATTTGTAGTCAAATCTATCGCTCAATTAATAATGAATGAGAAAGGATACAGACTTCAAAGACAGAGCAGCAACAGCAACAGCAACAGCAGAACCCCATAGTTAATTCGGTTCAAAAATCTTGTGGAATTGAACACCCGACGAATCATAAACCAAGCTTTTAGTAACTTTTTACTTGTTTCCATAAATAAATTTTACTACTTTTTTTTTTAAAAAAAATACATATATTTTAGCACAATTTTGAACTGCATTAAGGAGGTGGTCCTAAATTCTTTACAGCTATGTTTGGAAGCTTCCTGGTGAGGGCAACAAATGTAAGACACTCAGGTTCCATAAATGATCTACCCAGCCCGGCAGCTAGCAGGCGTGCCACTGTAAAAAATAAAAAATGAGAAAAAGAATTTTTTTTTTTTTTTTTTTGGGGGATGACTTTTGTCTGGTGGATGGCCAACTAAGAAGACTATGTACAATTTGGTGTTTTCCATTTGACATATTTCTTTCGCTCCAAAATAATTATTGATATTATTGTGAATTAAAAGAATTGTACATTTGAAATTTTTGATTCGAGAATTTTCTACATTCTTTTAAATTTGATGAATAAATTAATTTTGAAAGAAAGAATATGGAGGTGGTATCGAAATGAGAACGTGTCACAAAATAGGGTGAGGATTATAGTGGTAATTGTTATTTAGAATCAAATTATAGAAGTTATAAAAATGATAAGTCCAATATGTTCAAACCCAAACTCCAAAAAAATATAAATAAAATAAATAAATTAGATTAAAATAAAAACATTTCCTGACTCAAGGCTGACTGTTGCTTCGGGAGCCAGATGGAATTGGAGTTGGGTAACCAAACCTACGTCCGTGCGAGGGACTGAAGGCTTTGGTTTGGTCAATGGTCAAAGATGAACAGGAAAGAGCGATGTGCGGGTGCATTGTACTTCTCTCTGTCTCCATTCTCCGACCTTCCATAAAATTTGAATCTTTGGACGATTTGTAAACAACCCCCTAAATCATTTTCCAATTGCAAATATCTCCTTTATCTTTTTAACTGCAGTGATCTCAATTGTCAAACCTCGAATTTGTTCAAAATCTAGTCTACACAATTTCTCCCGATTGAATATATTTCATAAATTGATCAAAATATTTTTTTAAAAAAACACGTGTTAGAACAATATAGAGTGTCAATTTTCGCTAGTTGTTGTTACAATATTCGTATGAAGTTTTGTTAAAATAAGAGCGTACTCGAGTTTAAAGTAAAAGAAACATCTACTATACCAGAAATATCCATGAAATCGATTATTGTGAAATACTCTCTTTTTAGCTTCTTTTTTAGCTTTTAGGATCTGTTTCTTAGTTCAAGATCGCTCTAACTAATTGGAATCAAACAATTAGCAGACCTATTCCGCCCAAAATGGGAACTTTCATACACGTGAAGTTAAGAACGAGAAATGACAATAAAACACGTCAAGTATTAAAATTTTTGAATGTCAAGTCTTGAGGGGTATTCAAATTAATTCACAAAAATTCTCCCCAATGTCCATGCGGTTAGATTCACTCAGAACTCGGTAGATTGACTGGTAAAAAGTAATCCAATGGATAACGCCAACCAAAGACCAAGAAGAGGCTGGTGCTTGGTCCTACCATGGCTAGAAACGATGTTGATTAGTATGGGCCCACTGTTGTTTTGGTCATTTTGCGTCCTAAATTTTTTAAAAGAAGAAAAAAAATGAAAAACAACAGCCAAAAAAAGGGACCCCACAATTGAGCAAGTTTGGTTAAGTTAGATCTCAAAATTGTGGGAACAAAGAAATCCAATTGGAGCACAAAGAATCTTCTTTTATACATCACATGTTTTTGGGTTGGACATTGGCCCCCCCTTCTTCTTCCAGCGTTTGGCGTCTGTCTTCTTCCGCCTTTCCTTTTTAGTTTTTACTTTCCCCCCGTTTTTATTGTATCTAATAAACATAAAAATTCTTCTGTTTTAGTACATTTTTCATTGTACTATAAAAATTCACGGTGTTAAATCTACCTTTTAGTAGTGGTATAGACATATAAATATCCTCTATGTTGCCACATGACACAAACATTCTCAGAAAGTACTGTGTTCATGTTGTTCTTTATCAAATTCAGATGAAGTTTTCTTTTAGGGTAAAATCAATGTTTTACTATTGGACAGAAAACAAATGCAACGTTATAGAAATATGGTTGTGGATATGAGGAGAAATAGATTCAGACATGAATGGTATATTTGTTTCGTTTTTTTTGTGTTTTTAAGTATTTTTTGTATTGAAAATGTAAAAAGTTGTATTAGAAATGTAAAAAGATATGATGAGATGGGACAGTTATTATTTAAATATTTTGAAAATACCATAAAAAAAACCTAACAAACAAAGCAAGTTTTTACGATTTTATAACGTCTTCCTCTTTTATTTTTCTGGTCGGAAAGGTACAATTTGAAAGACATACATGAATACGACATTACGACTTCCTCCGTGCATGATTTGAAATACCATTGTCACACGCCTAGTTAACAAAGAAGATACGGTATAATGCGAGGAGAAAAAAAAATTTAGAAATATCACTTCTATGGCTAACGAATACAAAATAAATTAAGGTATTCCTAAAGTATGAGGCTAACGCAGTTTTCCTTTTATTGGTTGCTATCTACCTAAGTAAACCATCTAGGGTTCTAATAAACTCGCTTATCATCATTCATATCTTTGTATAGAAAGTGATGGAGTTTGAACTTTTACGAAGTAGCAGTGAAATGTGTAAAAACAACTAACAATATCACGAAAAAAATTATATATCTCGAATGATTACGAAGAACAGAAACACAGCCATACTCTTTTTCCCCCCTAATTCGGTGTGTACATTTGTATACACTATGTGTTCTTTCTTACTCGTAGAACTGGAGAACACTTAATTACACTCCACAATGTAGTTCTTAAGTGAAGAGTGAACTCCTTATTTAACAAAATATTAATTTAATATGTATATATATATATATGTTTAGTGGGAGCAATAATTTCAGGTAGTACTCCCTCCATTTCAAAATTTAAGTCTTTTTAGATTTGTCACGTAAACTAAGGAGACAATCATCTAACAATTAATTTATGTGTTAAATATTTTTTTTATCCCTCATTAATTACATTGAAACTATAAACAAGACTAAATAAAAATTATTAGCATCATTTATTGAGGGTAAATTTGGAAAAAAAAGTCATTAATTTGCCTAGAATTTGTAAAACAACTTACATTTTGAAAAATCTATTCAAACCTAAAACGACCTACATTTTGAAATGGAGGGAGTAACTGCATAATATGCCCAAAAATATATAGTCCAAACTCCATAAGACATAAATGTACAATGTTGTTTATTAGTGAGGGGAAAACGGTGAATAGTAAAAGTATAAAAAGACCGGTCCAGGGTGTTTTGGAATGGGCACGCGTACGTGTGGTGTGGGAGGAAGTGCCGGGTCCAAACCGGGCCAAGGGGGGAGGACCCCGGAGTTGTCTGTGGTCAACCGGGCAGCATTGCCGGTTTTACAGCTTAACTTACCCCCCCAATTCCTTCGCTTCTCCCATGCACGTGCCTCCCTCTCCTCGCACGTGTTTTCCAGCTCAACTTTCAGCATTCCCGCTCGCTTTTGGTTTTTTAACGCTTTGATTCACATTACCAATTGTATTCTCTATCCAGAAAAATAAATCGGATTGAGTTTAAAAATTTGTACCGATTGTAACATAGACTTGAAAATTCAACTCAACACAATGAGAATTATGCTTTTGGACAAAAATAATATTCTCTCTACTCTTTAATATAAGGCATTTTGATTTGTCCTATGTTTAACTTAGTATGTAATTTTTTAAGATTTTTTCGTTAATTAAAAATATGTGCTAGGTGAAATTTAAGACAAAATCAAAATGCCTTATATTAAGGACCGGAAGAGTACTCATACGCTCCTATTCAGTTAGTATTTTTAATTTTAGTACATTGTGAACTAAAAGTGAAAATTATCATTTCAGGACAGAGTGAGTAATATTTTAATTTTCTTGAAGAGGATGATTTAAGACGAGGAGAAAAAGATTGAGGGAGTCAGAAGAGATCTCGGTCCACCTCCTCCTCCGGTCCTCCCCCCGCTTCGCCCCAGTACGGAATTCCTTCGGTTTTTGTACTCCTACTGTGTGTCTGTGTGTTTTGACCACCAGTTTGTTTTATTATGAGCTACTACTACTGATCAGTTTCTCTAAAAAAAACTTTGACTCAGTTTTTTGCATTTACTACTATTACCATTTTCTTTTCTTTTAGTATTACACTAGCAGACTAGCAGAGACCATTCTAGCTGTCTATATGATATATCATGGTTGCATCTCATTCAGGAATCCACACAAAAAGTTTAATGAATAGTCTTTGCTCCAAGAATCATGATTCCCACATTTTCTTGTATTTCAAAAAAAATAAAAATAAATAAAAGTTTAAAGAGCCCAACCTCTAATTTTGTGAATGTCTGTTTAGGGTTACCCTACCACCTTATAAAAAGAAAAGATATAAGTAATTCGTGATTTCTGTATCCAAGAGATGAAGATGATTATATCATTGGATTAAAAATTAATGATTATCATCTGAAATGTCAGAATTTTATTTTATTTTTGTTTTGCTGTAAAGAAGGAAAAAAAAAAGAGTCAAAAACATCTGGAATCAACACCCTCATCCTCTATATCCGAATCTTGTAAGCATGAATAAGACTCTTCACATCGGCTGCAAATTGAGGCATGCATTAAACAAAAAAAAAAAAAAATTAATACTAAATACAATTTGATGAAAAATATTTTTAATTTAAAAAATACAGAATTACAGATAACGTTCAGGGCGTATCTTATCCTTAGGGAAAAGCAAAATCGTCTGTAATGATTTTTTTTTTTTTTTAAATGAGAAGTAAAGGCCGGTGGGTTGTTTGGTTGACTTGTCAGGAAGAACCCTAAATTTACTATATCAAATGCTGAAAGAAGCGGTCCTTGTATCCATATTTACAGCTAATCCACCACGGATAACCTAAATATGAAGCAAGTTTCTAACTGGATAATAAAGTTTAAATACAAATGCAAATTGTAGCAAAATTCACGCTTATATTGAATAAATTAAATCAAACCAAAAGGTGAATATGCCAATAAAGCACACGTGAAAAGATTTGTCGCTTTTCTTCTTATGAATCTCGCCATGCATGGATATATATATATATTTTAACATAAGCGATGGATCGTGGTTTTCACCTTAAAAAATATCCATCGGATTACAAATCAACTACAATAATTCTCACAATCTAGGTTGTTCAATGACGCAATTATAACAAGGAATAAATGCAAAGAAGGATTCAAAATTTTAATAATGAGAGTAAAAAAAAATTAGAATTTTTAAATAAAGAATTTCTTTTTGTAGGTCAAAAATAAAGTGAGGAAAAAAAGGGGTGGAAGGCTGGAATGTGCTGATGAAGGGTCTGTACCTTTTAATCGGAATTGACATGGCTCTCCCAACAGCATATATGTCTTGTTGATGTCACCCCCAGTCGCAATATAAAGCACCTTTCACATTTATGTTTTTATTATCTACCTTTTTTTTTTATGAAATAATGTTGCAAATATGTTTTTTTTTTTTTTAATTTCCCCCTTAAAAAGCATAACTTGAGGGAGGGATGGATGGTTTTAAATTTTCTGAAATTAATAAAGTTGTTGTTTGCCCAGGGTTTGTTTGTTATTAGTAAAAATATAATCCTAATAGAATTTTTGTAATTTACAATCTATTAAACACTTCAAACTGTACTTCATTATCTTATTATGGACAAGATTTGTGATTCCATAGTTTAAATTTTGATTGAATTGCCTTGTCGACTGTAATAAGACTAACAAATTCTTTTGGAGGTGATAATAGTTAAGGGTTCATCATCATGTGGTGTCATGCTTACACTTAAACATCAGTTTGTCTGTGAATGAACCCTTGGGCTTAATTTGCTTTTGGAACGTCTCGAGCGTCATGCAAAATCACCTTTCTCCCTAATTTCATCCCACCGAGTCACCAATGGATTAAACATTAACTCTGTAGAGTACGTAAGAGCTATATAAGCTATTCGGAAATTGAACCAGGCGCTTGATTAATTAATTGAGTTTATTAATTAAGATAGGGAAGACCAGATCACCAGAAGACCTACACTTTGATTTAGGATTAATCAAATAGCAGTCACTAGTACTCATAAATAAATAAATAACACAACAACCTAGTTGGGTCCAATGAGTCATTTTTTGGCCACTTATAACTATTAATGGGACAAGGGACTTACAATATCGTACAAAAGCAAGGTATTAATTATTTTGTTTTTTTTTTTCCCCGTTTTAGTGTCATTTGTGTGATGAGGGGTAAAAATTAATCATTTGCTGGAAGTGTTCTAATAAAATGGAGTATTATTTGTTGAACTAAAATAATATATAACTAGTTTCGTTCCTAAGATGGGAGAATTTTTTTTTTTTCCCCTTAACCAATTAAATATGACTCTACTTTGGAGTTTGGAGGATGCATAAAATTTTGAATAACGATTGGTACAAGGAAAAAAAATTATAAGGAAATAATTTCACCAATTTATAGTTAAAACTTTCCAAACAGAATTTATGCATTTAAGATTAGAGCATAATTAAGATCTTGACACATCATTTCTTGTCAATTTTTTCCCTCTATCCTATTTTAGGAGTTGAATATTGCAACTTCAAATTGTAAAGAAGGCAAGCCTAGTTGGCTACGTGATTCGGCCTAAATCTTCTTATGTAGTGGATTATACGGATTATATATAGGATGGGTCTCCAAAGTCTTGTGTGTGGTCCGATCGATTGTGTAATTATTGAGTCCACTTTCAATGTGGGAGATCGTGACACGCAACACTTCTATGGCTGTGTATTATTTAATAAAGAATTGTAGTATGAGTTATAATCTTTATTAGTCGTATAAATATTTGTTATATGAATATTAATAATAATTAAATGTATAGCCCATGTTATGTGGTCCATTGTAATGTCCTACAAAAGTTTTATAAAATTATGAATCTGTCCAATGTCGTGGTGAAGCCTAACATTTGACAATCCTAAAGTCTATTAGACGTTTGATTCTATTTCAAGAAAGTTACAAAACTTGCACTTTATCTTTCCCCCTCTTTTCAAAACATGTTACGTGGTTGAGTCTTCTCTCGATTTCAATTTTTCTTTTCTCTTCATTAAAAAAAAAAAAAAATCATGATGAGAATGATCATATTCTCTTCCAGTATGAATAAAGATGATTTTTTTATATGACGTACAATTTATATAATTATTATATATATATTCTCTTCCAGTATGAATAAAGATGATTTTTTTATATGACGTACAATTTATATAATTATTATATATATATATATATATAATTGCATAATATAATAAAAAGTGAAAATTATTGTAACCATGAAGCCTCTCAGCTCATTGACCCGCCGGAAAATCGTAAAGAAAAAGTCAAAGTATAATGGTCTAAAGCGCAAGCAAATGATCTTTATCTTTCTTGAGGACAACATCAATACAATCAGATCATGATCCGTTTCAGCTAATTATAACTTTGAACTAAAACCTAGCGTAAAGGAGAATGAATTCATTGAAGTTCAATGTGGTCAAAGATAGCATTCTTGTTCAACAAATTTGTCCGCAGCATGCTTTGCATGCATAATTACGAATTTCTTGAAGCAAATCCGAACCCAGAATTTGGATAGAGCCCTGGCTACCCACCCACGGGATTCGTCCCCTTTCTTCCCGTTATTGTAATAAAGTAAACTATTTTTCGGAGATACATGAAGACTGAAGTAATTAAGTATAAGATTTCATTCCACGACTAGTTTCTTATATTGTCAATTGTTGTGAAATGATTTATAACCAAACTAACATTAAACAAAAATGAAAAATGCATATTTATTAATAAAAATGGAATATTAACATTAATGGACATCCGTATAGGTCGCAAAGTAACAAAACTTTCGTAGAACAAATTAACTTTTGTAATTAACTCTAAATAAAAAAGGGCCGATTCTTCAAGCTAGCTAGCTAGCGCTCAGAAGTCAGAAATTAACTTCGTAATTTTGATCTATATTGTACTATACAGTCTATAATCTATATTGCTTGTCTTTTGGATGGAACCTCAAGATCGAGAAATATGAATCAATGAAATGGATAAAATTCCGGACACAGACACAAACACATTGGAATATTCCGTCATGGCTGTACTGTACCGTGGTCTGTGGAAATGAGAAGAAAAGGGGGAAAAAAAAAAACATATTCCCCCCCACGGATTCGTTCTATTAAACCCACAGACTGCAGATTAAAGTCTGACTTGCATAAAATATCTTAATGATGAAAGAATCTGGTTTATTTAATTGTTAATTACTCACCAATAAGCGAAGTTTTAATTAATTTGTGCGAGCGTTAAGATGGTTTCTAACCTCGAGTTCCCTAATTTTATGACAATGGCGGTGCCTTGAGCCCTTCGCTTCCTGAATTAATTTAATTATTTACCCACCTTGTTTGGGTTTCAGTGAAAAAGTTTTGGACCTGGAGTGATAATGATCTGATGGGGGAGGTAAAACTGTAGTACGGACTTTAGGGGCAAATTGAAGTTTAATCTATCTCAGGAAGTGGGCCCAAAATGAAATGTCACAGAAAATTTTGGGCTTTGTTTCTCTGAAAAAGCCTGGTCAATTAGGATCCTCCCAGGCTAAATTGTATCATTGGAACTGATAGAAATCAAAATGACGATGTTATCATCCTAAATTCATAATGCATTTGACCGCATGTCTATAAAATTCGAACCATAGCAGCAGTGCAGCACAATAAAGAGCCAAAACCAGATGTTTCCAAGTTCGTATTTTTCTAAACTTTTCTGTAGAACAAAATCTCCAGATCAGTTGCTTGATCCAACAAAGTGAATCCCATAGAAATCAGAAAATCGTAAGGAGTACAGATTCTATCTTCACTGAATCATTGAGATTTATGGAGAGCATGGATCTATCATCTATGTACAACTTATCCGAAGGACTAACGGTAATCCCGTTCTCATCCATAGAGGGATATCCAAGTAACTGAGTACCATATCTCCAGTTTCAAACAGTCTAGCAATCACAAGAATCAAAGTTTGAAACCACCAGACAAATGACTAAAGGTTAGAGCATACGCAGAACCTCTTGGAATAGAGCATTTATCAGTAAGATGTCTGTCTTTAACCCCCAAAGAAACGCTATCAGCAAATTAGATCCCCTTGTTCACAATGATAGAAGGATGGCCGTAAGAGATGTGGTCATCAGCCAGAGGACTCCCACTGATCTTCGGCATGACAATGCGAAACTTGTCTTGATTTTACCGGCTACATCAGGTGCATAGGCTCCTTTAGGTGGGTCACAGGATCCAAAGGTCATGTTTTCCTGCATTATAGGCATTCAAAGATCATGGGAATATTTACTTGCATAGGTAGCAGTTTCAAAACCAAGAGATGTTTAAGATAAGTTAGGCTCAGGATACCCTGCAAGACAGAATATTTGGACAGCCACAAATCATTTGACCATTGGCTCTGTCAACCACTTGAGGAGCACCTCCACCATCACTTCTCTACAAAAGTTTTAACCAATCCAAAAAAGTTAATTAATTGAGTATGTATTTGTTAAATTTTTAAATTATGGAACGGGAATTGAAATATTAGTTTGTCCATCTGGTACCTTATAAAAGTCCACAGCTATATAATTAGGCCACCTTTTTCCGGATGCTTCATAGCAAGTATTCAGCATGTCCATCAGAGGTGCCGAATTGTGTTTGCAGGCTTGAGTAACATCTGGACTGTCTGGAAAATAGTTCATCACTATCAATGAACGTGTTGTAGTGTTCATTGCCGGGGATTCTCCACGGTTGGGACATTTCCCAGCTTCCATTCCACCTTTCCCATCTGCAAGAATGAGTGTTAATCCAGTTTCAAGTTTTCCTTGCAGAATGAATATATCTGCTCCTGGATAAAGCATTAAAGCATCTCTAACTTAACATTTGGAAATTGACTTATATGAAGAAACTTAAAGACTCACATTGGTTTTCAACGGTGTACCTCCATTGATAAGCAATCTGTTCAGAAGTTTCCTTAGAAGATTTTGATGTGAAAACTACCAATCTCTGATTCTTTTGGATCATATCATCTACTGTTGGCCACTCTCCACCATTTTTGGGCATCCTCGACACTGGAAACCAGAATTTTCTCAGACCAGCGGCGTTAAACACTTTAGTTAGACCATTAGGAGATGTAACGTAGTCTTCAATTATGATTGTGACAATTTCAGAAGGATTTGCTTCCAGAAATACTTGAACCTCGTTCAAGACATTAATCGCCGGTTGCTGAGAATCAGATTTTGAAGATTATTAACAAACTGTGCAATCAGTGAATTGCAGAACTACTAAATGATGCATCCTAAAGAAATATCCAAATGTGGCTTTGTACATTGAGCAAGTTCTGTAAAACAAATTTAATACTGCACTTACAAAGGCTGTGAAATTGTAGCAGGTACCACCAAAGGAGTGGCATAACCAAATGTCATTCTCAAAGTCATAAAAGTCCAGCATCAATCCTCTAACACCATTCTGCACCAGTAACACAAGATGTAAACAAGGACTCTTTCAACGAGACATCAACTGAAATGTATAAATGGTGAATAATGCGTAAAACCTGAAGTGAACAAAAACTAACAACACTCAGGATAAAAAACTATTGTTCTACGAAAATTTTCCTCATTTTTCTTTTGGAATCCATAACAATCAGAATGAAAGCTGCAGCAAGAGCAGAAATTGTTCTTCAGTGCTTAAGATAATAATCCTACAGGTCAAATACCAGAGTCAGAGCCTCAAATATCCTCACAGAACTGAGTGCAGAGGAGTGATATATTCAGAAGCTAAGAATACATACTATCTTTCAGGATTGCAAGCACAATTGTAGCCTCCTAAAAGAAATTTGAATGAGCATGGGAATAAGAGCACAATCCACTAAGATTATTTGTTTAAAAGGTGATTGCGGACAAAGAAGCAAATTATATATTCTTTAATGACTAGATGATCCGCAATAAGCTTTGGAACCAACGTAAAATTAGCTCTTAAATTCATCAAGATTTCTGTCGAAACATTTTGCTGCCTGTGGATCCTGTTCAGTCTGGTAGGAGTATCTACCAAGAACTAGCCTGAGAATGCACAACGGTGCAAAAAACACATGTTCTTTTGGGGAAAATATTCTTAACTTGTAATCTCTTCAGTTGCTGGAATGATAAACCATAGAATATGCAAACAAGACCTTATCTAACACGACAAAGTACCCCACAAAAAAAATGTCTATGTATATTTAACTGTACGAACAATGATCAGTACAGTCTTAATCATCATCAGATATAAATGTTTATATTCTTGACAGAAAACTACAGCAGACAGCAGTAATGAGGTATGCATTAACAAATACTTCCTCTTACAAATTAATCAGAGGATTTTGTAATCTGTCAACACCACGAGCAAGAAGCTAATGACAAGCCCCTGTAGCTTTTCTTAAAAGATATCCATTAATGTAGGTTGCATTTGCATATGATAAGAAATGAGAATAAAGAAAAATTTCCAGCTCAGACATGAGCACAAAATTGAAGAATCGTGTGAAACGTTAAAGTTTTTAAATATATCAATTACTTTGCTAATTTTAGATATCCCAAGGGTTAGTTGAGATAATAAGTCACTAAACGTAAAGTCTGGCCAGCTGCATTTGTCCATACTCATGACCCAGCTACCCCAACATTGACATACTACGAAAACAGCCACCCATTAGCAATTCAGCACAGGAAAAGTACATTCTACCAGTCAGAATTCCAACCTTTCGCACTTGCTATTTTAGTATTGAGGAGCAGGTACAGCAACATACGATCATATTCCCAGAGAGATATATGTTTATTTAAAGTTGTAACCACCATATGTAGAAAGAAAGTGCGTGATTATGTCATTTAGGAGAGAAAAAGAAAAAAAGGGGAGAATCGGCTCACATTGAGTTGACCAGTTATGGAGTCCTGTTGATTCGTCGGAGCTAAGATCGCCGATCCCGTGGCCGACCTCTCCCCCAATCTAGCATACGCATTGTGAGTTGTTAACCATGAGTACCGATTAAACGGCAACCCTGACACCTGCAATTGTAACGCAGGCAAAAAGCACAAACAATTACATTAAACATAAAATCAACAGTAAAAAGACTTATAATCACAAACGTCTCATATGCACAAAACATCAACGCAAAGATAGTTGAATTTTACCCTCGAGAAAGGATTAGTGGGCTTGGTTCTTGTGCAACGAGGTCGAACATCGCCAATCGCTAGACAGGTCTCACAATGTAACCCTGCATCGCAGTTATTCGCAACGCAGGTGTCGCCTTGCTGGAAAAACAGAGGCGCAAAAACATTACTTAGAATCGATTACAGCGGTGAAAACGATGCGTAATTGAAATTGAGGAAACGAGCACGGAGACGAAGATGATGCTGCTGTATTACCTTAATAGCCGCAACAGAACCGCAGAATAATAGCAGAACCGCCAGAGACAAAATCAACGCGACGCCGTAGAATTTCATCTTGAACTGGAACCTGCGTGAGAGAACGCTCACAATTCCGATGCAAAGAAGCAAGAAAACTAGCGTAATCGGAAGAAAACTCCAGTAAACAGACGGCACAAATTCTGCATAAAATTCAAGCGTACCAGTAAAAATTCAGTGAATTAACTCCTCGGCCGGCGTTAGGAAAGAAACGAGAGACACGCTCCTCCGGCGGGTTGGAGGGAGAAATTTTGGAGCCTAAAATTTTCTGCGTGACTGTGTGAGTGTGTGTATTTGTGCGTGCGGCAGCGCCTCCTTGCTCTTCCACCTGACAACTGCCCACTGAGTGATGAAACGGTTTCTGTTTTCTCTCCCTCCCGCCTCAGTTTAGAAATGTATTTATCCCTTAACCATTTAACTTATTTTTGGGCGTAAAAAGTGACGCGTTTTCGTTGCTCGGCGAATTACTGCAATTCGGCCCCGTCCAACAGCCCAATTATTATTGTTACAAAATTTTCCAATTCGTTAAGTTGTGCTGCATTATAGTAGAATTTTCAGAGTATCTGTGTGACAAATTGAGCGGTTTTAAACAGGCATACACTACTAGATACTCTAAAAAATAGCCACTTAAACGTGTAAGTAAGACATTTCTTTTTTATTTGTTGCTAGGATATCAATGAAAACAAATTTAACATGAATAACTTTCTACTTTTGTAAAGATTCAAAAACGTCAAAAGTAATTCACTTCTTGAATTTCCGCATTTGTAAATTTTCAGTTGACTTGCCTTTCAAGCGAATCAACAACAAATGTCCACGCATTTGTAATCATTATGATGCAATGTCGTTGTAAATTGTTTGCCATTAATAAGAACGAGGTTTTGCTTCGCAGAAAAGAGAGCAGCTTGGAATTTTCTGTACTATACATACCCTTCATCATATCAATTCCACTCTGTACACCACAATTGTTCTAACCCAAATTGAAATTTGATTTGTTGACATACCTTTGAAGTCTTATCAAAGTTCATTTTTCATTTTTTTGACATATATGTATCACTTTACTTAAACTCAAATTCTGTCAATAAGATAGGCCGACTATAGTCCTAATTTTCAAAGCATTTCTATATAAGTATATATATAGTACCAAGAGTAACAAGAGTTCAGAAGACGAATCCAACAAAGTCCACAATTAACCAATATCATCATTTCCTCCCTTTTGTTCTTATGTGTCACTTTTTTAGGTACAATCTACAACCCACCTTACCTTGTTTTCTACCCCAAATCAATAAGCTATCCAGACTAGGCAACAAAAGAATCTTCATCATATTCAGAATCACGGCACTAAACAGTATCCAGATTTCCAGACTAGCAAATGAAAAGACGGCTTCACACCTCGCCGTGCTTATCTCATAGCTCTGTTCGAACACCACCTCCTTGAATAACCTGTTAAGTTTCTGACAACTGTTAATATGCTTTTTCATTGAGAATAACATGCAAATCCAAAAGATATATGTTGATAGCTCATACCCTGCAAGAACGAATATCTGGGCGGCCACAAATCAGTTGACCATTAGCCTTGTCCACTGCTTGAGGAGCACCTCCACCATCGCTTTTCTACAAAAAATGTAACCAATCAAAGCAGTCAAAACTGAGCCCAAGATGTATTTGTAGCGGCGTCGAACCATGAAATTTGGAGTTGAAATCAGTTTAAGAAGCGAGAGGAGGTACCTTATAAAAGTCGACCACAATGAAATTAGGCCACCTTTTTCCAGCTGCTTCGTAGCAAGTATTTAGCATGTCCATCAGAGGTGCTGAGTTGTCTAAGCAGGCATCAAGAATACTTGGATGGTCATGGAAATGGTTCATTACTATCAGTGACCTTGTGATTGTGTTCATTGCAGGGGACTCTCCACGGTTGGGACATTTCCCAGCTACCATTCCATTGTTGCCATCTGCAAATAGAGTGTTAAAAGCTTTTGCAAGTTCATTTTGCCTTTGAATTTATCTAGGTAATAAAGCACAATTAACTTTATCTTTGGAATCTGAGTTAAACTTCAAACAAGTCAGAACTCACTTTGGTTTTCAACGGTATATTTCCACTGATAAGCAATGCCCTCAGTTGCTTCCTTGGAAGAGTTTGATGTGAAAACTACCAAGCGCTGATTCTTCTCAATCATATCATCTACTGTTGGCCAATCTCCACCATTTTTGGGCATCCTTGACACTGGAAACCAGAATTTTCTCAGGCCAGCAGCGTTAAAGACTTTAGTAAGACCATTGGGGGATGTAACATAGTCTTCAATCATGATTGTGACAATTTCATAGGGATTTGCTTCCAGAAACTCTCGAACATTGTTCAAGGCATCAATGACTGGTTCCTGAGAATTAGATGATATTATATCATTATGAAACTGTTCAATCCGTAGACTATAGAACTTCTAAATTCACTATAACATTTAAGAACCAACCGTAAGGTGTCTTTGTGAGCAAGTTCTACAAAATAAAACTGGCGATGCAGGGAATTTCAGAGATAAGTCATCTTTACTTTTGTTTATAAGGCTATATGAAGAAAGGGGATGTAACATAAGCTGGTCAGGTAGAATGCACAGGAAATGACTTCTTTTATAGTGTGTAAAGTTGAAGTTAAACACTGCACTTACAACGCTTGTGAAATTGATGCAGGTACTACCCTCAAAGGGGTGGCATAACCAAATGTCATCCTTATAGTCATACATGACAAGTATCAATCCCCTGACACCATTCTGCACCAGAAATGGAAAATGTGAACAGATTTGATCTATAAAATATAATGATGAGTTGCATTTTAAATTCTGAATGAATGAACGTTAACGACACCTCTGCCTCCCAACAATAGCCTTGGTTTTTCAAACCAAAATAGTTCAACCAACAAGGCAAATTTTACAGACAGAAGCAGCAGTTCTACTTCTTTCCATTTTGTTTTTCACATAAATGGCGATCACGACAAAAGCAGCATCTAGAACAACCAATAATGTTCTTACAGTGCATGATTGAGTATTCACACATGTCAGTTGCTAATTAGAGCCTAAACTGCATTTGAATAAAAACTTTAAGTAGATGAGTAAGAGTTCCAGACACTTATAATCAATATGTTTCAGGCTTGTGCAAGCAAACAAGCGCAGTTTCAAGAGGAAAGTGCAATAACTGAGGTTATTTTGTGTAAGAGCTACTAAAAACTGAGAGGTCTTGGTTTAGGAAAAAATTACTACCATGTTAATGACAAGATGGTCCCCTATAAGCTTTGGGGTAAGCCTAAAATTAGCTTAAGTTCATAAAAATTTAAGTGAAAACATTTCTCAGCCTCTGGATCTTGTTCAGTTGGGTATGATTGTTTGACAAAAATAAATTAAGCTGTATCAAGTCCATACCAATCAGCAAGAGAGCAACAGCAGCAATGTGCTATACTCTAACATTTCCTATAAGAAACTACACCATTTGGTTATCCGTCAACACAAGTAGCATGAATCGAAGGAGTAAAAAGTAACCTAGTGCATGCAGCTTTCCTAAAAGAGATTTCAATAATGCAAACTTCTATTTGCACACCAGAAGCCAGCAATTAGAAGAAGGAAATCTTTACATGGATCACATCTTGCACAAGCATTTAAAGAAGCTTCAATTTGCTTAGCATATAATGGCATTCGACCGTAAATGGCATATAATGACAGTATTGAAACATGTGGAACCTACATGATTTGATTCTCAGAAGTCCAAACATCAATAACCTCCAACACCCAACATTGATAACGGAGTACTAATGCACTATTATAGCAGGCAAAAATTAGCAGAGGAAAAATTGATCACACCAATTCCAATCTAAACGTTAGTACTTCACATCTAAGTACAGAGAGACATATGTGTAGTTTTAAGTTGTACAACCAGCAGGTTCAGAAAGAAAGTGCATGATTATGTCTCTATTAGCAGAGAAAATCAGAAGAATTGCCTTACATTGAGTTGACTAGGTATTGAGTCCTGTTGATTCCACGTAGCTAAAAAAAGAACTTCCGGTCTCAGTTCCCGTGCCAATTTCCCTCTCGATCTAGCCATTTCAAACACCGCAAAAATTTGCTTGATGTCTTCCACTTCCATAACAGCAAACGAATTATGTGTTGTTAGCCATGCATACCGATTAAACGGCAGACCGAAGACCTGCATTTTCATCAGAGCAGAACACCCACACCTAATTAAATACATATCGAATGACAGAGCAAGGAAATTACAATACAAAATTCACATAAACGAAGGGAACACATAGATAGCTGAATTTCACCCTTGAGAAAGGATCCACAGGTTTTATTTGCGTGCAACGAGTAACACCGTCAGTTTTCTGACAGCCAGCTGTGTGACAGCCATCGCACTGTAACCCTGCACCGCAGTTACTATCCTTACGGCATACTTCTCCTAGCTGGAAAACACAACGCGAAGCATAAAATTCAAGAAATTACAGCGATTAAAAACGGAAAGCTTAGAGCGGCATCGAAATGAAGACGATTGGTATACCTTAGCCGCCGAAGCAACAGAATCTGAGAACAATAGCAGAGTCACCAAAGCCAAAATCAACACGCGACCGTAGAATTCCATCTTGAGCTGGAGCCTGAGTAGGAAAACGCTTAAAATTTCAAATACAACTGAAAATACAGGAAGAAGATGCCGGAAATCAGATTTGTTTGAGAATTCAGTGAATTCCTACATAAATCGATGCCTACCGGTAAAATTCAGTGAATGAAGTTCTCGATCTGTGGTATGAGAGTGCGAGAAACGATCCTCCGGAAAATTTATTAGGAATTTTTGGAGGTAATTTTTGCGTGAGGACGTGAGTGTGTGTGTGTGTGTGTGTGTGCGGCAACGCCTCTCAGCTTTGCTGCTGGCGGAGTGATGAGCGGTTCTATTTCTTTCTTTTCCCGCCTCGGTTCAGAAATATATTTATGCCTTTTCTTTTCCGGAAAAACAGAAATATATTGAGTCGGTTGAACTCACTAGAAAATGGACCCATACAATTTCTCTCTTAAAAATTGTTGCCACGTATTTTAAGTCAATAATTTATGCATCAAATTATTAGTAAAAGAAAAATAGTATAAGAAATTTCCGATACTAAATTAGAAAAAATCAACGTTAATATTTTTCAAAATATATTTCATTACTCCATCTTTTTGTTCAGTTTCAAAAAGTCGACGCAAACATTTTGTACATATTTCATAGTTTGTCGACTTTTACACCAGTCAAGATAACTCGAACAAATAATTCGATGTATTTTTTGTACTACCTCCGTCCCACCGAAAAAGTTTAATTTTAAAAATGTAAATCTTAAAATTAGAGTTATGAGATCATTATAACCTAAAATTGATTATTAAATTGACAAGTAGTCATGAAATTTTATTCAATTTTTCATATTAACTTTTTAATTTACAAGATTGAGTCATCTAATTTTTATATTTTAATCTTTCATTTTAGACTATTTTTTTGGGACGAAGGGAGTATTATTTTTTATATGTTGACAGTTTTGTCGTCTTTTTGAAAGTTTAAAAAAATGTATAAAATGTTTTTGTTATAATTTCAATAAATTATACTTGCTTTATGAAACAAAAAGTAATCCACATTGTAATTTTTTAATTATATTAAAAATAGTACAAAGCACAAGTTGTAACGTGGATTTTTTTAGGACAAATAGATTATATATTATTTAATTTAATAAATTCATAAGGTTTGAATTTTTACTTTTTTTTCCTTTTCTTTTACTTATTATGATGAAGTGTAAAAAAACCACAACTCTTTTGAATAATAAACAATATTGATTTTTTTTTTTTGGTTGGCTGTTTTGTTGACTTTACTAAGGTGACTAGAAAGTAGAAGTGTACAACTTATACCCAAAAATTACTGCATCGAATTTTAAATAGAGAACTATGTATTAATGAATAAGAGGACGAAAAAATTTTTCAATTGTTGATAGATTAATCAATATTATTCCGTGTTGGACCTTATTTATGCATCAAATAGGCTTTCCTTCTTATCTTTTTAAACTAGCAATTTTCCTAGATTGTCAATAAATATTAGAATATTTTGTGAGTTTAGGTAAGGCTTAAGCAATGTCTTCTGTAACTATTTCTTTTTAATTAATAAAATTGGAACAATGCTTGGTTGATACCGTCTTGATTAACTTAAAGAAAATACTAATCGATATTGAAATTTTAAGAAACTTTTCAATTAGTCGTCTTATTAATCGAGTTAAAAAGCCTTCGATCAAGTAGAGAGTAGAGTGTATTATATGAACTCGGAGACAAGTTGAATTTGGTATAAGTAAAAATTATTAGATTTGATACTTTATTGTACTCTTGGTACTATTTTTAACTTGTCGATTGTTTCTTCACAATTTAAAATTAAAAGAAAAAGGTGATCAGAAATTGTTTATTCTATGAATTTCCAATAAGAGTTTAATTTTCTAAATTTAAATGTATTGATTATTCCTTTCCTTATACTTAATATAAAGGCACAGTAGGCAAGAAATTAAATGCTCAAGAAATATTCAGAGTCACCTTCAAATTGATCTCGTACGTCGGATAGCCTTGATATGACGTCAGCGACTTATTGGGGGCAAAAAGGAGAATGCATAAATTCAATTTCAAATTAATGAATGAGAAAAAATATGAATTTTTGGTAAAAAAAAATCCCCAGATATCAAACAACGTCGTTTTATACCCTTATTTTATTCCCAGCAGTGAATGACGACGTTTTTGTATCAATGTTTTCTTTTTAAAAAGAAATTTTGTTGAATCTCGAAACAAAATGACCACAAATTATACTTGCGCTTCATCTTTCCTTTTTTCCTTCTTGTTTTTTAGCCTCCTCCCTCTTTTTTAAGATCTCTATTTACGCTGATACCCCCACCGTTTTTTGGGACCGAAGGATTATATATAAAAAATTGTTACAGACACGAATTAGAACCGCAGTTCCTCTGCCGCGACTAAAACTATAGCTGCGGCTAAATATCAAACTGCCGCTAAAGACCACCTTCAAAATTGAATCTAATCACCATAACCTCCGTTCAGAGTTGTTGAAGTTTATTATCAGAACGTTTGTCGATTGAGTCCATAGATTCGATTTTGCAACCTTCACCGGTGAGACTGTTGGGGACGAAGATAAAGAGCAGTAACGAGAAGAGGAAGGGACTCTAATCTTGATTGATCATAGATCGTGGTGCTAGACAAGATTTGAACATTGTTCTATATACACTACTTTTTCTACTTTTTCTTTTTCTTTCTATTTGGGCTCTAATTCTATTCCTGTGAAGAGTCGCTCACCAGATTTTCCAGAGGATTTTTTCCTCTTCTCTCCCCACTACCGTGGATTGTGCCACCAACTCACTCACCGGAAAAAAAAAGTTTCGTCTTTCTGTACTATTGCTGCTGCTTCTTTTTCCTTAGAGTCTACTCCTAATCTTTTCTTCTTCTTTTTTTGTTGATTTTTGTTGGTGTTTACATTGCAAAACTTTCTAATAGGGTATAAACCAGAATTGCATAATTTCCGCTATTTGTTTCTGTTGAGAGCTCTCCGCGCAAAAAGAGGACACCAAACCACATCAAATGCCAAGGACAATCAGAAGGACTTTTTTGCTGGGGCTCTCCGCAGTTCCTGAATTGTTTTATTCTCCAAAAGGTTTGTTTTGGTGTAGTTCTCTTTTTATTATGATTTGTTTTGATTCTGCTTTTGCCATTCAATAGGGAAATAGTTACTTCATCATGAAATCTTGAATGATATCTAATCTTGTCTATGCTCACTGAATTTCACTTGGTCCTAATCTTTTCTTATTTTTCAGGTTGCCTAATCTGTTATTTTTTTCATGGATGTTCCAATTAAACTTTGTGGAGATGGTATCGTCTTCGTCGTCCTCCTCGTAAGAATTTGATTATTTGTTCAAGTTATTGTTGATTGAAGATTCTGGAGTAGAAAAAAGTAGTCCTTTGCTCAGCTTTACTCCAGATACCTTCGAAGATCTCTCTCCTACCATAGGTAATACTGATTTTATTTTTTCCTTTCATATCTTTTGTATTAAAACGAATTTGAAGTTTTGATCTTAATATTCACATACGGTTATGATTTTGGTTGGAAAGGTAGGATTTTACGAGAATGTTTGAGTTGCTAAATTCTATTTAATCTAGCAGAATTTCATGTAATTGTGTTTGTTTTAGGTTGTTGTCGGTTAGTCATCAAATTGAACTCTTTCAGAATATGAATAATTATAAGGAGAGTGAGAAATAGAGAGATATTGTCAGCAGAAATAGCAGAATTGTGGAACCTGAGCCATGTTATAAGGACCTTTGCAAGATATAGTTCCTTTTTAAAATTTTTTTTTTTTTTTTTGAATCCTATTGAACTGGCCGAATGTTTGTTCTTCTTTTGTGTTTCAAACCAATTTTAAATGTACATGGAATATGGAATATTTGCTGATCAATTGGTTTCATGTCAATTTATGTCAATTTATCTTATGTTAGTTGGACAAAGGTGTAGACCTTTCAGCCCTGGTAAAAGTTCTCATGACTTACTATTTTTTGGGATATGATCATGTTTGCATTGGTGTGTTGTATACTGTCTCCACCAAACCTGGTTTGTTTTGAACCTATTTAATTGCAAAGTGAAAATTGAAGTGGAAGGGAGGCCTTTTTATGCCTTAGGTTTGAACACATAAAATTTTGGTTTATTGCTGGTAGACATTCTTTGTTGTTGTTCCCTAAATGTGATCTATATGAGAATACATTATCAATCACTTTAAAATTAATTGGGTTACAGAGGTTCCTTTACTGTCAACAAAGTGAATCACGTGGAAGACTAATCAAATGTAGTTTAGTATACGATCGCAACAACATTGCATCAAATTGGGACCAAAATTTATCATAAATCCTCACTTCACTAGATATCTGCACCAAAATTTGTATTTCTTTTACTGACTTTATATACTTGTGATATTGTAATGTACTCTTTTTCTGACTTTATGTTTCTAATATTTGACTGTTTTATAATAAAGAACTAAAATACCATCTCTGTATATGTCTACGGTTCAAAAAAGTTGATTAGCCTTGAGAAATTACTTCCATGTCTAGATTTGAATATTTTTCTCTAATTAATATGCCTAGGCTCTCTTTAAATTGATTGACTTTATGGATTTATGCCTTAGGTTTGAACACATAAAATTTTGGTTTATTGAACTGGTAGACATTCTTTGTTATTGTTCCCTAAATGTGATCTATGTGAGAATACATTATCAATCACTTTAAAATTAATTGGGTTACAGAGGTTCCTTTACTGTCAACAAAGTGAATTACGTGGAAGACTAATCAAATGTAGTTTAGTATACGATCGCAACAACATTGCATCAAATTGGGACCAAAATTTGTCATAAATCCTCACTCCACTAGATATCTGCACCAAAATTTGTACTTTTTTTACTGACTTTATATACTTGTGATATTGTAATGTACTCTTTTTTTTGACTTTATGTTTCTAATATTTGACTGTTTTATAATAAAGAACTAAAATACCATCTCTTTATATGTCTATGGTTCAAAAAAGTTGATTAGCCTTGAGAAATTACCTCCATGTCTAGATTTGAATATTTTTCTCTAATTAATATGCCTAGGCTCTCTTTGATATGTATGCTGGATTATTTGAAAATTTGGAATATAATGATGAGCTACTTTAGTAGCATGATAAGGCTCTTGGTGTAAGGGAAAAAAAATGATAGCATACGAATTTGCTACATGCATTAGTGAGCTACTAACTTGATGTCCTAATTATGATAGTTTATTTGTGGTAAATTTTGCTTTACCAGGTAAATAAAATACTAGACACTTGGCTACTCGTCTTAATATTAGTACCTGATGATTGCGAATGCTTTGGGGGGAAGCTACCCGTTTCTGCTTTAGATTGACTAAGGACAGAACATACTGCATTACTTCATATGTAAAGCTCATTGCCTTTTTGTTGTTCTTCAGGTTCAGAAACTTCACTGATTGTACCATATACAGATAAAAATAGCGAAGAATTTGCAATTGAAAGGAGTAGATACATTTAGAAAAAGATAATCACTGTCTCTGTACCATTTAAAAAAACTTTATTTCGTAAGACTTTCTGGTGGCTTTTGCTTCTCTGCTGCCTTACTATGCTTCTTGCAATCTATGCCAACAATCATTTGGTTGTCAATAGTGAGAAAGAAGATAAGTATTTCGAGTTTCTTTACCCACTAAATATAAAAAATAGGAATCTATTATGTTATTCTAGAAGACCTTTCAGAGAAGGAAACACTCTTCTATAACTTTGCGCATAAATGTTTCTATTGTTTATCCTTAATTTTCTTTTTATCATTTACTACATAATTTCTTCATCTATCTGGAACAACTTTTATTGGTGCATATTCTTCAGCTGCTCGCCAAACAACTATGAACTATGCTTCACACGCACTTAGTTGATTCTTAAGATTTGCTCAACAAATAGTATGGCGAAAAATAATTTCATTGAGTTTGATCTTATGCAACTACTTGACTCTTGCTCAGTAAAGTCATGATCAACTAATAGGTTTGGAATTTTTTTGGCGTACATCCCTATACTCTGCTAATTAGGCATTAATTTCTGGTCTTCATTTCTATTTTTTGCACCAATGTTTCCATATGTCAAACCTTTTTCCCACAAACCTGGTCTGATGGTAGTGTTGACAAGTGATTCTTTGATAATCCTGTGCGGGCTTAAAATCTTGCATTTATACAAATAGTTCTATTATTGTTATTCTTTGCACTGCTGCATTTAAAGTAATGCCGCCATTGTTGTCAAGACAAGCCCAAAACAATGGAAAAGTGGTTCACTCCAAGCTCACTTTACCCGAGAAAACAAGGCTTCTTCGCCTCCTAAGGCTACTACTTTGATTCTTTTGTAGCAACCGATCCTAATTTATGAGCTCCTAATACAGAAATTCATAAAGCTCGAGTATTACCTTTTACTTCTTCTCGATTTGGTGAATACAAATAGTCTTATCGACTAAAGAAACGAATAGAATACAAAGTAAAGTCAAAGATAAAAAAAAAAGCTACATTTCATAATAAAAAAATTAAGTAATTGTAATTCAAATTATTGACATAGAATTCAATAAAACAAACTATTTTTATACTTTGTCTGTAGCATTACTTTTTGGTTACAAACACAGTATAATAATTATATAATACAAACTGGTCACGCAACGCGCGACAAAGACAAGTCTAGTTCTTTATTAATGATGCATTCTTATAAAATAAAATTATTATGGACTCATTGCAATAACTATTAAAAATTCCATTGTGTCGACATTTTTGTCGACACAGCTGGAATGACGAGTTAGTCGACGCAGATGGTTCCTCCACAAAAAATGACGGCGGCTAATTTTAAATGGATACCTATGATCAATTCCACTGTAATTGGAAAGGAAATTTGATTTGTTTACATAGACTTTCTTTCCTATCAGGTTGATTTGGTGACGTACTTAAACTGGGCAGAAGAAGGTGTCTCAACAGAATAGGCCAAGCTAGGACTAAAATTTTACAAATACTAGACAAACTGCAACAAATTTTACAATTCACCCAAAGCATCATTTCATTCCTTGTTTGGTACAATCTACAAAGCATCATTTCCTTCAATTTGCACTCAACCATCCTTGTTGCCTTCCCCGAAAATAAGCTATCAAGAGTATCAGAAAAAGTAACAATATCCAGAACAGGCAACAAAAAATTCTTCATGAGATTCAGGAATCATTGCACTAAACAATATCTAGATTTCCAGCAGACTAGCAAATGAGTACAAGATGGCTTCACAACTAGCCGTGCTTCTTATAGCTCTGTTCGAACACCACCTCCTTGAATAACCTGTAAAGTTTCTGACAAATGTTAATATGCTTTTTCATTGAGAATAACATGCAAATCCAAAAGATATTAAATAAGTATGTTGATAGCTCATACCCTGCAAGAAAGAATATCAGGACGGGCACAAATCAGTTGACCATTAGCCTTGTCCACTGCTTCTGGAGCACCTCCGCCATCGCTTTTCTACAAAAGTTGTACCAATCAGAACATTCAAAGTGAGCCCAGGATGTAGTTATTGTTGAGTTGAACCTTGAAATCTAAGTTGAAATTAGTTTGAGAACCTAGAGGAGTACCTTATAAAAGTCAACCACAATGAAATTAGGCCACCTTTTTCCAGCTGCTTCGTAGCAAGTATTCAGCATATCCATCAGAGGCGCTGAATTCTCTCTGCAGGCTCCAATAATGCTTGGATAGTCTGGGAAATAGTTCATTACTATCAGTGACCTTGTGGTTGTGTTCATTGCAAGGGACTCTCCGCGGTTGAGACATTTCCCAGCTACCATTCCTTCGGGGCCATCTGCAAGTTCATTTTGCCTTTGAATTTATCTTGGCACTAAAGCATCTTTAATTAATGACTGGAATCTGAGTTACACTTCAAACAAGCCAAAACTCACTTTGGTTTTCAACGGTATATTTCCACTGATAAGCAATGCCCTCAGTTGCGTCCTTGGAAGAGTTTGATGTGAAAACTACCAAGCGCTGATTCTTCTCAATCATATCATCTACTGTTGCCAGTCTCCACCATTTTTGGGCATCCTTGACACTGGGAACCAGACTTTTCTCAGACCAGCAGCGTCGAAGACTTTAGTAAGACCACTGGGAGATGTAACATAGTCTTCAATCCTGATTGTGACAATTTCATAGGGATTTGCTTCCAGAAACTCTCGAACCTCATTCAAGACACGAATGGCTGGTTCCTGAGAATTAGATGATATTATATCATCATGAAACTGTGCAATCAGTAGATTGTAGAACTACTAAATTCACTATAACAATTAAGAACCAACCTTAAGGTGTCTTTGTGAGCAAGTTCTACAAAATAAATCAGGCAATTCAGACAGATAAATCATATTACTTTCGTTTAAGGCTAAAGGAATGGGGATGTAACATGAGCTAGCCAGGTAGAATGCACTAGGAAATGACTTTTTTATAGTGGCAACAATTCCATGTGTAAAGTTGAAGTTAAAACACTGCACTTACAAAGGCTGTGTAATTGTAGCAGGTACTCCCACCAAAGGAGTGGCATAACCAAATGTCATCCTCATAGTCATACAAGTCAAGCATCAATCCCCTGACACCATTCTGCACCAGAAATGGAAAATGTGAACAAATTTGATCCGTAAAATATAATGATGAGTTGCATATTAATTATGAGTGGTGACCGTTGACGAGACCAAGAATCATGTATTAGACTCCCTCTGCCTCCCACTCCCAACAATTGCCTTCTTTCTAACCAAAATAGTTCAACCAACATGACAAATTTTACCGACAAGGAGCAGTTCTTACAGTGCATGATTGAGTATTCACACAATTCAGTTGCTAATTAGAGCCTAACCTACATTTGAATAAAAACTTTAAGCAGATGAGTAAGAGTTCCAGAAACTTAGAATCAATATCTTTCAGGCTTGTGCAAGCAAACAAGCACGGGTTCAAGAGCAAAGTGCAATAACTGAGGTTGTTTTGTGTAAGAGCAACTAAAAACTGAGGTCTCTGTTTAGAAAAAGTTAGTACTATGTTAATGATCAGATGGTCTCCCATAAGCTTTGAGGTAAGCCTAAACTTAGCTTAAGTTAATAAAATTTTAACTCAAAACATTTCTCATCCTGTGGATCCTGTTCAGTCTGGTATGAGTGTTGACCAAAATAAATTAGGCTGTATCATGTCAAGAGAACAACAGCAATAAGGTGCTATACTTTAAACTAACATTTCCTTTCAGAAACTACACCATTTGGTTATCCCTCAACACCAGTAGCATGAAACAAATGTGTAAAGAGTAAAGACTAGTCCCTGTGGCTTTTCCTAAAGAGATATCAATTATGTAACTTCTATTTGCTTATCAGAAGCCAGCAAATAGAAGAAAGAAATATTTACATGGGTCACATCTCGCAGAAGCATATAAGAAGCTTCAATTTGCATACCATAAAATGGCATTCCACAGTAACTGGCAGCGGCTTTTCCCAAACGAGAATTCATTCTGAAACTTTCATTTGCATAAAGCCAGGTGTTAAAAGAAAGAAATCTTAACACAGGTCACATCTTGCAGAAGCATTTAAAGAAACTTTAATTTCATTCACACGAAATGACAGAAAAAGGGAAAATATATGCACAATCTATACACACGAATTAAACAGGGGGAGATAGCTGAAACTAACCATTGACATAGGATCAACAGGTTTAATTCGGGTGCAACGAGGTCCAAAATTCCGGAACAGGTACCGCAATGTAACCCTGCGCCGCAGTCGCTCCTAGAGGGGCGAAACATAAGTAATTTTCTAGAAATCACAGTGAACAGAAATTTAGGGCGGCCAATGGAAATGAAGACGATTCGTATACCTTACTAGCCGCCGCAGAACAACAGCAGAGCCACCAACGTCAAAATCGGCGCACCGACGTAGAATTTCATCTTGAGCTGTCGCCTGCGTTGGAAAACGCTCACGATTTTCAAAGTATAGCTCAAATTACCGGCGGCCGGAAGAAAATGCTAATAATCGCATTTGTTAGCGGCAGTCAGAACAGTTGTACATAAAAATTCTTGCGGTGTACCAGTAAAATTCAGTGAGCAGCGAACTTCTCGATCGGCGTTAGGAAAGTGTGAGAAACGATTCTCTGAGGGATTTATGAAGAATGATCGGAGCTAATTTCTGAGTGACTGCGCGAGTGTGTGTTTGCAGTGACGGAACCTGACCCGATTATTTGTTGGGTCGATCATAACTAAAAATTTTTTTTCACAAAAATATGTAAAAATTGTAAGGTAGTATGTTTTTAAAAAAATTTGCCGATCGCAGGGTCGACGGACCCGTTTGCTCCCCCATAGGTCCGTCCCTGTGTGTTTGTGAGTGGCAGCGCCTCCCCGCTGCATGTGCTGACTAATGCCGACGGAGTGATGAGCGGTTTTCTATTTTTCTCTTTCCCGCCTCCGCTCTGAAATGTATTTATCCTTTTATTTTTTTTTTCGGAAATAGAAATATATTTATTTATAGTGCAACTTTTTTCACACTGTCCAAACCGGCAAATTAATTCCGATTTAGCTGATTCGACCAGTTTCGGTTAACCGTGCTCAGCTATAGTATCTATTCCCTTTCTCAGTTTTTCTACTCAATGAACCGTGATCAACTTTCCGAGATGGTCTCCGGAGCAATTAATTTATCATTCTATCCAATTATGAAATAGAAGTTCGTTATTTCACCATATCCATTTAATCACTATGGTTATAATATCCACAATGAAATAAATACAAATGTGCAAACTATTGTGTACTAATAATCAATTTTAGACCATGACTTGAACATGATAGTAATTGTAACAATATAGTTGTCAAGAAAGAGTATCTTTTATTGTACTAATAAAAAAAAAATCAAACTTTTATTTTCGCAGTTACATCAAATTAAAAAGTTTATGTATCCTGAATATTTTCAAGACAAATAAATTGTAAAATTCATTTAAAGAAGAAAAACATGACAATTAAGATATTTTATTTATTAAAATATATTACTCATATACTAACATCGACAAAGGTTTCACGATCATTTTTTAAACGTTAACAATAATATCTGCAACCACAGGAGTTAAAAGTGATACCAGATCCACATACACAATCAAAGTACAGTGTATCTGGATTCGCAAGTCTTAGAACATGTAGACACTCGTCGGGATCTTGACATGCGTGGTCTAATTTTACCTTTTGGATACATTTATGAAGTGGAGGATCACCTGAGAAAATACAAGAAAATTAAATAATTTAGCAAAAAATTTTATCACACACTTTAAGCGATCTTCGTTGGGTGTTAATTGATAAAATTACTCTTATTTCTTAAAAAAATGTATTGAATCCCCACTCTAACCTGGATTGAGAGTTAACTATCCCTGTATGCATATGAACATTTGGGTTTGTTTGTCACTCAAATTTTATTTAGTGACTTACTTCTCACCCAATTTTATACACATTATTGATAGTTAGAATTAATAAAAAAAAAAGATGGAGAGAAAAATAAAATTAAAAAACAGTGACCCCTAAATATGCCTACTAAGAAATGGACGTACTAAATAGAATATAAACTTCAGCTTCGAGAAAAATTAATCTACCATTAGCGTAAACTTAAAGACCAAATCTATCATAAAAAATTTTTCAATACTATTATCGTGTGTAGATGTGATAAAATGGAAAAGAATTTGGCAATCTGTACCTTCTGAAGCAGAATCCGAAGGGGCAAACGAACTTTGCGTAATAAGAAAAACAAAAAGCATCAAAATGGCCATCGCGTGCTTCATTGTCGATCTATTCTTGTTCTTGTTCTTGCTTTTTTTTTTTTTTGTGTGCTTGAAGATATGTATAAACATATGTGATGATTTTTGCAGATCAACTCTGGAATTAATGTGAAGATATTCTAATAAATTACTTTGATTTTTTTTTTTTTTTTTGCAGTGATGAGAAGATCTCCTCAAGAGGATAAAGTTTTCAAATGGAATCATCTACTAAGCCCAATACTTATGACTTTCATTTACTACCACCCCAATCATCCTTCTCCTTTCATTTCTTTTTGGGCTCAACCCACTTGTTTACTTGCTTTTTCCCCCGCAGTGTTAGTTCATTACTCTCCATTTCTGCAACCCAACTAAAAAAGCATCGTTTCCTTCGGTTTTGCACTGAAACCATCTTCTTTGTTCCCCAATGTTAAACAACGTTCCACGAAAAATAAGTACAAAACCCATAACTTCATTCTTGATATTCGGACTTTCGTTCAATAACCAAAGTAGTTGTGGTAAAATAGAAGGAACTCCTCTATATTTAACCATAGATTGAGGGTCCGAATTTCGTTATAGGAATTGAGCAACCTTAAATATTTTGACTAGGTGTCTCACTTACCCATTGAGGTGCCTACAATTCAGCGAGGGGGATTAGTCACTGTTATCATTAGTGGACACTCTGCAAATCTAAAAAATAAAAAATAAAACTTTCATCCAATGTGAAATTTCTGCAACAGTTAGTTGGCCTTTTTCAAACTAATTTTTTTATTCTTAAGTTTTGTTTCGGATCCCCTAACTGTGATGAATATTGTAGCCCGTTTGGAATGGTCACGGCTTACGGAAATGTGACTGATGGTAATGGCTAATGACGATGTAATGCTTGAAGTGATGTCCAAAAGGAACAAAAAAAAATAATGGTAATAATTTAGTAAAAAAAAAACTGAAAAAAACCCGGAGTGGTGTGTGGTATATAGTCGGCTTTTATACCCGAAAAAAAGGGGTTAATTTTAATTTTTACGTAATTAATACGGAATGCTTTTATTTAATTTTGTTTTTTGATAAATGTGTTTCTTATTCACAAAATTTTTTGCAATTTTCCTTTTATTAAAAGATGTCAACACACAATTTACAATTGGTTTTTAGCAACTTAATTTTAAGAAAAATAAATTTTCTTATTATTATCGGCCTATTGTCTAACATATACACACAAAGGTGAAAGAATGCGTACAATTGAGGTGATTGTGTGTGGGTTTTTTTTTTGGGGCTAAAATGACGTTTTTACCCCTCGTTGGTATTCTATGTTTTACTTTTGTGCAGCTGGTTCCGTCTGTAAATACGGAGGTTTTTGGGATTTCTTTTGCCGGGTAACTGGAGACTGTACCTACGAGGAGAAAGAGTGCGTTTTCAGGCCATTTAGTGTGTGTGAATTGAAATTGAGACTGTTCTAATTTGGTACCGTTTGTATTTATGGTGTTTTCAAGCAGTGGATTGAATGGTTTGGTTAATAGCGTCTCCAGAGGCGCGGGAGATTTCATCTAGGCGTAATCGTGCTTTTAATATGAGTGATAGCTAGATTGATCACCTTTCCGGCGCCAAGGAATTGAAAATATTCTGAAATGGCATCTTATAATTCGTTTACTTCGATTAGATGAGACTCAAAAGTTAGGGAATTTTTGTATATGGAATTCTTGGTGGTCTCTATTTGTTTCAGCACTCTTTTCAGTAGAATGGTCTTGTAGTGTGACAACCAAATTTATCAAATTATAAAGCAAATCAAAAAGAGTTATTAACTTGTCAAGGTTAAGGCTCTTCCGAAGCCTGGATATAACACTTGTTCCATAGGTAGCCATACTTGTGATAATCAAATTTCTGATACAACGAAACTATTTATAGAGATAACCTGACACAACACGACACAATTAATACGATTTTTGTGTTTTTATTACATTTTTTAATTTTTTTTTTTTTATGAATCATGTGGAATACATTACTTGAAATTGACCTAATAACTTGAATCGACACCTGTCAGCCATTAAGAAATGGAGACAACAAAAAAGATTAAACAAATGTGACGACAAATATGGTAAATAATGCGTAAAAATCATAAAGGCGGGCAATATAAAAAGTTCAATTTTTTTTTATTTTAAAAAAAACTACTCTCAATTTATCAATTGCGAATAATTTAAAATTACTATTCTAATAATTAATCAAACATTTGTCTCACTTTATTTAAGATAAATAAATGTAAACTTCCTTTAACGAAGAAAAACGTGACAAGTAGGAGATTTTACTTAATAATATATGTCATATGTAACATTAAGAAAGATCTCAAGATCATTTCTTAGCTAAAAACATTCGTAAATGCTCTTTATGTAGATGGGGTTATATTCTTTTGATGTTCCCCAAGTTTTATTACTCTACTGTTAGAGGAGGATACTAGGCAGTTATCTAGCCATGTATAAGTAACTGTTCTTAGCATACTGGCTAAGCTTTCTACCAAAACAAAAAAAAAAAGAAAAAAATCATTTCTTAAATTCTAACAATAATATTTGCAAGTACAAGTGTTGGAAGCGAAATCAGGTGTGCAATAACATTCGAAAAATGGTGTAGTTGGATATTTAGATCTTAGAACATTTAGACACTGATCGGGATCTAGACATTCGCTGTCTAGTATTCCCCTTTCATAACATATATGAAGTGGAGCATCACCTGAAAAAAACACAAGAAAACAATTTAGCCAAAAATTTTATCAAACACTTTTATTCATTTGATCGATTCTGGTTCAGTGTTTATTGACGAAACTATTCTTATATATATTTTTTTAAAGGAGATATTAAATCCCTGCTCTAACCTGAAACAATCGTTAATCATCCTCTTTATACGATTTGTTATGGCAATTTTATTCACGAATATCCAGATCTTGTCACGCAATCTTTAGAGTGACATACTTTTCACCGATTTTATACATATATTAGTGTTGTTTACAATTAATTAAAAAATAAGATTAAAAAACAGAGACCCTAACTATGCTAATAAGAAATTGGGATGTAGTACTAAATAGAATGAACTTCAAAAAGTGCTTCGAGAAAAATTAATCCCCCATTAGTGTAAAATTAAATAACATCTTGTAAATGGGGTAAAAATGGAAACAAAAATTGACAAAACTGTACCTTCTTGTGAAGAATCCGAAGGCGCAAATAAAATTTGCGTAATCAGAAGAAAAAGCATCAAAATGGTCATCGCGAGCTTCATTCTCAACTTATTCTTGTTCTCGTCCTTTTGGGGGAATATGTATAAATATATGTGATGATTATTGCAGATCAACTCTGGAATTAATGTGAAGATATTCTATGGAAGCCAACGGCTTGATTTACAAAAACATCTCCAGAAAGAAGGGATGAAGACTGGATCTTTAACTATGTTTTTCCTAACTTTCCCGAGCGGAGATGACAAAATATGTTCTCCAATTGGATATGAGAGAGCAAATTTTGCTGACGCATCGGCGATTTCGTTATTCTAGCGCCTTGTATGTATGCTTAAAGGAAATTTGGCAATTGAGGGTGAGTAACAACTTAATTCTAGGTTACTATTTACAGACGAAGAGGCCTCGTCCATCAAAAACTCAAAACGCCCTTAGGAAATCGATTTCTACCTCAATATTCCTAAATTTAATTTCTACCTCAATATTTCTAATAAATTACTTTGAATTTATTTATTTTTTGTATCAACAAGAAGATCTCCAAAAGAGGATAAATTTTGTGGGAAATGGAATCATATAGCAAGCCCAATACAAATGGCTTTGTATTTGCTGTAGCGCAATCATCCTTATCCTTTCAATTTTTTGGGCTCAACCCGCTTGTTTTTAATCTCCGCAGTATTATTAGTTCATTGCTCTTCATTGCCCAACCTAACTAAAAAAAGCACCATTTCCTTCAGTTTTGCACTGAAACCATCTTGTTTAATTCCCCAATGTCACATTAAACAACGTTCCACCGGAGTGTCAAAAAAAAAAAAAAGAAAGTACAAAACCCATAACTTCATTCTTGATATTCGGTTTCATCCACTGTGAAATTTCTGCCACTGTTAATTGGCCTTTTTCAAACTAATTTTTTTTAATTATTATTAAGTTTTGTTTCGGATCTCCTAACTGTGATGAATAATATTATAGCACGTTTGGAATGGTCACGGGCTTAAGAAAATGTGACTGATGGTAATGACGATGTAATGCTTGAAGAAATGTCCAAAAGGAAGAACAAAAATAAAAAAAGGGGCTGAATAATTTAGTCCAAAAAGCCCAGGTGGTGGGGTGCGGGTGTGTGGTTTCAGAAACCCATGTTAGGTTAGTGGTGGTGCCTCTAATAAGTCCTCTTAACACGAGTCAAAAAAAAAGAGGTCGCACACACTCACAGTCTCACACAGCTCTCTTTGAGACTGTATGGAAGCAATTATAACTTGTAAGATTGTTCTAAAAATCTAGAAGAAGAAGAAGAAAAGAACAATGTGAAAAAAAAAAAATGTGGATGTATTCTAGGCTGCATTAATTCTTCTCTTTCATCATAAGTCTCTTTCTTTTTCTTCTTCTTTGGTTGTTCCTTTCTATTTTGGGTCCACTTTCGTTTCTGGGTTCTGCTTCGAACATTATGGCATTGCACAAGTTGGTCCTGTTTCTTGGTCTGCTGCTCCTTTCTCTTCAAATGCAACTTCTTCCTACCATGGCTACTTCTGGTAAGTGATTACTACTCACTCACTTTCAGTTTTTACTTAATTTGTGGCTTCGGTTCATCATGTTTCTTCAAACTTCAGGCTTTTTTTTTTTTCCTTTGTTAATGATGTGGACATTTTATGCTGCTAAATTAAGTTGGCCCTTTTAGTCATTATTTGTTTGTGAGTTAGGTTTACTCTTCAGAAACTAAAAGGAAATGAGAATGGGGAACTACTCTCTGGCTGAAATTAGAGGAAAGCTGCCGACTTTTCTTTAGTTACTATGAATTTCATATATTAGATTGTATGAAACCGCTACTGGGAGCAGTCAATCTTATGCTGTCTTCGTCCCCGTTTGGTCTCCCTCTATTGGGTGGAAACAGGAATTTGTCTCATGGAATCAAGACGAAATTATTTTTCTTGTTCTTTGTGTATGTGCAACCAGCTCAGTTGAGGGGCTTTGAGCCCAATAAATTTAATCTAACATGGTTTATTTGTTTAGATAATGTCGTTAATTGAGAGAGGATTTTTCATATTTCCCTTCGTTAGATTAGAAGAACTGAAAAAGCTTTACCGTTCGAGTTTGGCTTCGTTTTGGACATTCTACTTCCCGCTTGTTTCGTTCTATTGTTGTAAATGTATGCTCTTTTCCTTTTTTCAATTTTATTTGGATGCTTTTAATTTTGTAATTGAAGCTTAATGACACGCAAAAATGATTCATTGAGGACCACTTGAAGTTTGTGTTATAATTGAGTTCTCTGGTTCAGTTGCTCAGCCTCACTGCAGTTTTGGGATTCTTCTCTTAGTCCGTCTTATATTTTTTAATGGCCATGTTGATTGCAATCCTGAATCTTGAAGAATGAGCATAAGTTTTGTGAGAGTTTAAAAGTTGATGTAGTGTGGTTGTCCTCTTTTTCCAGATTGTCCATTAGATTTTAGTCAGTCCAATTTTACAACAGCAGCCACGATTTGCTCCAACAAAGAAGACAGAGGAAAATGCTGCCGCTATATTAATGCCGTGGTTGCTGTTTCAGTTGCTCGATATGCAAATGTTACAAGTACCCTGGGTGTTAGTTTGGACACAACAGATGTATGCCTCCGTACGATCACAGATATGTTGGATTTGTATGGAGTACCAAGGAATACAACTGTCTTCTGTGGCTTTGGAACAAAAATCCCTGTTAATTATGACTGTCTAGGTCTAACTACTATAATGCAGATGCGACATTCTCCCAAGTTTGCAGATGTTGCAGAAAATTGTAGAGTGCCTTTAAGATTGGAAAGCGACTGCAGGAAATGTTTGAATTCTGGTATTCTGTATCTACGTAATCTTGTTGGACCAGCAGATAATACAACATTGAGCACATGTAGAGATGCAACCTTTGCTGCACTTGCAAGCAAAGTCGATAATGCGTCAAGTATTGATATTGCAAGCTGCTTTTTTGGGGTCCAAGGGCTTCTTGATGCTCCAGGTATGAATGCATAGTAATGGTTAGAATACCATTTTTACGTCTGCAACGGATGCAGTATTATGTTTAATTAGCTTATCTTTATTTGCTCGTCTTCCATTTCGAGAACTGATGATATTCCCTGAAGTGATGCACTTAACTGATACATTCCTTTCTCTGCGTTATGTTCATCTTTTTTCTGTGTTATTTGTAAAACTTGTTTGTCAGCTTTTCTCTGCGTTATATTTTCATTATCTGTATAAATTGCTTGTTGTCTTTGCGGATATCCTCTAGAAATGTTGTAATTATGCTATTAATCTAAAAAATGATGTTTAATTGTAGTTGAAAAAGAAAAAAAGTTTGAATTGTAGTTTTAGACCATTTGTATTGTAAGCAGAAAGCTTATTTAGTAACCCAGACTCAGGGAAGACATACAAACTTTTAGTTGCTTAGGGGAGATGAAGAGTTATTCTGAATCCACTATTTCCTTATTGTGTCATTCTGAAAGTAGTCCTTGTTGCTATCATGTTTAGACTAGCCTTCTTATATCTATGTCACAATATGGAAGATCAAAGAATAATTCTTCGGGCTTTTACTTCTCGCATTAACCATTTGGTTGTGTTGCCTCTTGGATTTCCAGGATCTTCCCCCCTAGTTTCTCCTGAAGCGCCACCCAGTCCGTCTTCTGCTGATAGCCCAAGTCAGCTCTCTTTGATTGCACCCCTTAAGGATAATCATCGTCATTACCACCTGACATTGGCCCCAGGTATTGGCATAGCTGTTACAGTAGTGGCTATCTTGATGCTGGCTCTCTTGGTTATTCTTATCCGTCGAAAAAACAGAGAGCTCAGCTCTTCTGAAACAGTTGATAAGAAGCATGTCAAATTCTTTCAACGGCCTGCAAGGAAATTTCAGGAAGGTAAGTTACTTATTTCTTCTCTATCACGATATTCAAAATTTTTGGAACAGGTGCTATTACTAGTAATACTACCTGGATTTATTTATCTTGAATGTCATTCGGGTGCATGCAGGACCTCCTTGTACCTTCAGGAAATTCAGTTACAAGGAGACAAAAAAGGCAACAAACAACTTCAGCACTATCATTGGTGAAGGGGGTTTTGGCACAGTGTATAAAGCTGAGTTTGATGCTGGATTGGTAGCAGCAGTAAAAAGGATGAACAAAGTCTCAGAACAAGCAGAGGATGAGTTCTGTAGGGAAATAGAGCTTCTTGCTCGATTGCATCATCGTCATCTTGTTGCTTTACGTGGCTTCTGTGTTGAGAAACAAGAGAGGTTTATTAATTCACGTAAATGTGTATACATGTTCCTTTTCCCCTTTCGATTAACCTTATTAGAGTGGTTTCTTTATGTTTCCATTTACTCCTCCTGGTTAGTTTCCTCCACACCAGCATGATAGGGATTTCACTTATTTAATGTAGGTTTCTTATTTATGAATATATGGCAAATGGAAGCTTGAAAGATTGTCTTCATTGTAAGTCTTCTCATGTTCCAACGTCTCTTTATAAGTATTGACAATACTTGAACTAATCAACCTGTTATAGTAATCATGGATAATTTTTTTTTTTTTGACAAACAATCATGGATAATTGCTTCTTCACAGGTTCTGATAGAACTCCTCTTAGTTGGCACACCAGAATCCAAATTGCCATTGATGTGGCAAATGCTTTGGTACTTTTGTGAATTTCATATAGATTTTGTCTGCAGAAGTTTCATATTATGATCATTCTTCTTTTCTTTGTTTGTTACCTCACTTTTGTTGAAAGCTATTTTCTCTTAATCTTCGTTCTATATTGCTGCTTGTAGGAATACCTTCACTTTTATTGCAACCCTGCTCTATGCCACAGAGATGTCAAGTCGAGCAATATATTGCTTAGTGAAAACTTTGAGGCTAAGGTAAATTCTGGGGTTAGTATCTATAATCCCTTTGTCGAGGTTTACAACTTTATAAGTATAACATAATACAAAGAATAGTAGTCAGTGAAGTATAGCAAAAAGATGTTATGAAAGGTGGTAATTAGTATAAAATACCGGTGAGATGCTTGATATAATTATAAAATCTGTCACGGTAATTTATCGTTTTTGCAGCTTGCAGATTTCGGGCTTGCGCATGCTTCAAAAGATGGTTCCATTTGCTTTGAACCCGTGAACACCGAGATTAAGGGAACTCCAGGTCAGGAAGGGCTTCGTTTCTATTAATTATTTTTATAAAGTAAGGGATAACTCTTGAATAGCCCTAAACCCTAAAAAGTCATGCGACTTTTTCATAATTCTCAGGTTACATGGATCCTGAGTATGTGGTCTCGCAAGAGCTAACAGAGAAAAGCGACGTTTACAGTTATGGAGTTGTCTTGCTAGAGTTGATTACTGCTAGACAAGTGATTCAAGACAACAGAAACTTGGTAGAATGGTCTCAAGTCTACATGACTTCAGAATCGATGATAACTGAGCTTGTTGATCCTAGAATTGGGGATTCGTTTGACTTTGATCAACTTCAAACGGTTTTGACCATTGTCAGATGGTGTACGCAGCGAGAAGGGCAAATGAGGCCTTCAATCAAACAGGTCCTGAGGCTTTTGTACGAGTGTGCAGACCCATTGCATAGCGGATTCATTGAAGGTGTTGAAGACGAAGAGCGTAGTACATTAGATGGAAGGGGAAGAACGAGCAGCAGCAGCAAGCTCATGCCTAGGGATGAGGGGATATTTCATAGTGGGGATGGAAGATTTGCTTCTTCTTCTAGCACGACAAGGTCTCATGGTAGCCGGAGCTTTCTACTCGAGAACAACTCTCCATAGACCCTAATTCCCAACATAGCATCCATCAAGTAAGTATTCGAGGATTGAAATTCATCATTTCTTTAGCAAGTTGGAGCAATGAAGTATATACTCAACTGCATAAGATAAAAGGAGTACCTCAATTGTGGTGCACGAAGCTTCGAAATTTATACCCTCGTTTAGCAGCTACAGATGTGAATAGGATCACAGTAAGCAGTAGTTGTTACATAATCATGATTTTGTATTCATTTTGGCAGTTTTTGGTAAGGCATTTTCGTGAGTTCAAAGTTCAATTTTGGAGAAGCGAGATATAGAGATGGTTTAGATGTTAGAAGAAAATCCTGTGTGCTATTGCTTTTTTAATGCCTGTTTCATTCTGTTTGTTTTCTTGCATTTGGCACCGAAATAAACAAGCTGGTTGTGTATTAGGTATCATATCTTTCCCTCAACTCTGCTATTAGGCCCTTCCTGCTAAAAAAGCATCCTGACAAGTGAAAAGTAAGACGTTTTGTCATCTTTAACTGTAAAAAGGTTTCCAGATTCAATTGAAAAGCTTAAACAAACAAAAAACAAGTTTATACATCCAAGAAAAAGCCGTCTGGTAGAGAATCTAAGACGGCCTTGAAGAAACCTGTGAAAAAACAAAGCCCTTCATCTCTGATTCCAAAGGGCCGTACTTCGCTACAAACATACCATCTTTTCTCTTGTATAAGTGACAACTTCGTTTTTCAACAAGAAGGAGAAAATGAAATTGACACCAACAAACAAGATCAGAAAACACTGGTGTTTTTAAACCATAAAAAACACTTCCAAGAGTCTGCATTCGCCAGTAAGGATGAAGACTTCCTTGTGTTTTTCATTGCTCATTTCCATCAGCTTAATTCATGTTTCAGCAACAGGATTCACATCTTCTGATGTTCGAACTTACATTATTCACATGGACAATACCAAAATACCAGCACCATTTCAATCCCATCACAACTGGTATGTTTCGACCCTTTCTTCCCTTACATCACCAGAAGGTATCCTTCCAATCCATCTCTACACTTACAACCATATAATCAACGGGTTCAGCGCAGCCCTGACACCGTCCCACCTCAAACAGCTTGAGAAAATCCCTGGTCATGTCATCACATATGAAGAAACATCTGGCCACCTTCACACCACTCGGACGCCACAGTTTCTAGGACTCAACGAAAAAACAGGTTCGTGGCCTGAGTCTAACTATGGTGATGACATGATCATTGGCATTGTAGATACAGGGATATGGCCCGAAAGTGCGAGCTTCAATGACGATGGAATGCCTCCTGTTCCAAGCCAATGGCGTGGCGAGTGTGAGACAGGAGTTGCATTCAACTCTTCCAACTGCAACAAGAAACTGATTGGAGCCCGTAAATTCAGCAAAGGGGCGTCGTTTAATTCAACAAGTGACGATGACTATGATTCGCCGAGGGATTTCGAAGGCCATGGAACACATACATCATCCACTGCAGCTGGTAGTAAAGTACCATTTGCTAATCATTTTGGTTATGCAAATGGAACAGCAACAGGAATGGCGTCCAGGGCGAGACTCGCCATGTACAAAGTCCTGTTTACTACTCAAAACTTCAATGCAGAAGCCTCAGATGTTTTAGCCGGCATCGATCAAGCCATTGAAGACGGGGTTGATCTTTTGTCATTGTCATTGGGATTCTTCACAACTCCATTTTACGATGATCCAATCGCCGTGGGAGCTTTTGCAGCGATCGAGAAAGGGATTTTCGTTTCTTGTTCAGCCGGAAACAGAGGCCCTCATGCCTACACTATTCTAAATGGGGCGCCCTGGATCATGACAGTGGGTGCTGGAACCATAGACCGGAATTTATCCGCCCGTGTCAGTCTTGGTGATGGCAAAATTCAGGTCTTTGGAAGATCGATGTACCCGGAAAATCTCTTAGTAGACAGAGTCCCTATTTACTTTGGACATGGTAATCGAAGCAAGGAAATCTGTGACTTTCACACCCTGGATCCGAATGATGTAAAGGGAAAATATGTCTTTTGCGACTTTGATGAACAGGTTACAGTATTTCAACAAGTGAATGAAGTGTTTGACGCCGGAGCTGCTGGAGCAATTTTCAGTTCTGATTTGGGACCATTTATGGAATTACGCGACTTCAGCGTGCCATTCGTGGTGATAAACCCGTGGGACGGAGAATCAGTGAAGAAACACATCATACAATCTGGAAAAACCACGACAGTGAGTGTCAAATTCCAGGTGACATTGTTGGGAACAAAACCAGCTCCTCAGGTGGCTGATTTTTCATCAAGAGGCCCTGTTTTGCATGCGCCATGGACACTAAAACCCGATATCCTGGCGCCCGGCGTGGACATTTTAGCTGCTTGGGCACCAAACAGGCCCAGTGCAACAATTGGAGATGATTATCTCCTCACGGATTACATCCTTGTTTCAGGCACATCAATGGCTTCACCTCATATAATAGGCATAGCCGCATTGCTGAAATCCGTCCACAAAGACTGGAGTCCGGCCATGATCCGTTCAGCCATGATGACCACTGCTGATATTCTCGACAATACAAATAACCCGATTCGTGATATCATCACCCAAGTTGCTGGTACGCCCCTGGATTATGGCGCCGGACATGTTAACCCGAACAAGGCCATGGACCCTGGACTTGTGTATGACATACAAGTTCAAGACTACATCAATTACATGTGTGCATTGAATTACACCACTGAACAGCTCTATACGGTTACCAGAAGGTCTAACATTTCGTGCGAGAACGCGAACCTGGATCTCAATTATCCTTCCTTTATTGTCATACTGAATAATACAAATACCACTAGTTATACATTCAGAAGGGTTTTGACTAATGTGGTCGATGGAAGTTCCTCGTATCATGCCGTGGTTGAATCTCCCGAGGGAATGAAGGTGTCTGTGCAACCATCAAGGATTCAGTTTGCAGGAAAGTTTAGTACTTCTGAGTTCAACTTAACAGTGGAGATTGATTTGGGGGACAATCCAAAGAGTGATTACATTGGGAACTATGGATTTTTGAGTTGGTACGAGGACAATGGGTCACATGCAGTTAGAAGTCCCATAGTATCTGCTATTGGAGCTTGAGGCCATTAAACCACTAGAGAAATTCATGCTGCCATTCTCATGTTATGCTGCCAATTTTCGTTCTTCTTTTTGGGGAATGAATGATTGGGGTTCAATTTCAATTACCCAAAAAAGAATAATTCGTACTTTTTAGTTGCTTAAGGGTATGAAGAGTTTTTGAATCCGCTATTTTCTTCTTCTCATTTTGAAAGTAGTTCTTCTTCTTCTTCTTCCTGTTATTATCTTGGAATGGCTTTGGAATGATGGCTTTGATGATATATATATATATATAATTACTTTCGTTCATTACAGGACTTAAAGGTCAGAAAATTAACTAATCAGCTTCCTGATCAAGAATTAGATAAATTAATGATGCAGAACAACTACTTCACCTATCAATCAAATTTTCTAAATCTAGACTCAACTCTTGATGTTTATACTCTACTTCCACTTAACCTTACCAATATAAGCTGGATGTGGGTTGATCAATTAGAAAAAACATGCTCCCTCCGTCCCATAATTGTTGTCCAGTTCGGGTTTTTATTTCTAGTTCGAATTATACTAAAAATAAAATTTCAAACTGGATAATAATTTTGGGACAGAGGGAGTACTTGTTGGTAGAGCTAGCGAAAAAAGTTTGGATGGTGCACTGTTCGGTGTCTAAAGCTTGTAGAATTAGATGAAGAGAAGGCAAGTTGAAATACGTTTGTGGAAAGCACAACACAAAACAACAACAATGAACCTGTCATCCTTTTTTAACTAGGGTCGATTTCACTTTTTGCTAAAGGTAAAAGAGCAAAAATGTCATTGTGGAAATTCTCCAGCTTCCAAAATTTGACATCCGATAACGTCATTAACACCAAATAAAATCACTTGCGCGCTAATACTGTAACTTTTTGGATGATCGTGGCACATAAGGCCTTGAAGCTTTTGAACGAATGCCCAGACCCATTGCAACGAGGATCCATTGAAGGCATTGAAGACAAAGAGCGTAGCACATTAGATGGAAAGGGATGAACAAGCAGCAGCAAGCTCATGCAGAGGGATTGGAGTATTATGAGGGAGCATTGAAGTGAATTCCGGATAAAGATTTTAAAAAAAAAAAAAAATCCATTTGAGGTGCATGAGTTTCCCAGTTGGCTGCATGAACTTACTCTTGTAACTAAAAATGCCAATAGAATCATAGCAACTAGTAGTTGTAACATAATCACATGATTTTGTATTCATTTTGGAAGTTAATCAGTACCAATGTGAATAAGGCAATTTAATGAATTCTAAGTTAAATTTTTTTTTGTAGATCAGCGAGATATTGATGATCTATAGAGGTTAGATGAAATTCTGTGCGCTATTGTTGCTCAAGTAATCGCCTTTTGAACATTCTGTTTGTTTTCTTGTTTTTTGGACACTTAACAAAGCTGGTGTATTATGTCTCTAAATCTATAGGCCTGTCTATTGTCCTTTCAGAACATTACCCTTTATCTTTTTCCATGTTTGCTTCTGCTAAACAAACATTCCGGCGAGTCCTTTTCAAAACAACATTCCAACAAGTGAAGAGTATCAAATTTGTCTTATTAGTTACCTATAAAATGGTTTCCCAATCTAATTAAAGACTGTATAGATAAACCAAAACTAGGTAAGTCGAGACATTCACTTGGCTTCGTTGCCATCGTTTAGCCTTACTCACTCCATCCGGAAATGATTGTCCGTCAGTGTTTGATGTGATTTTAGTATGATAAATAAAACACAATCATTTTAGGACATAGAACGTACAAGAAAAAGCCGCCGGCCGACAGAGTCTAAAACACCCTAACAGACAACCTATGAAAAACAAGCATGGGAATCAGCAAGCCCATTGTGCATCACTGAATCCAAAGGCCATCCACTTAACAACAAACATGTCATCTTCTCTTGTCAAAATGACGAGATAAATTCCAATAGGAAAGACGGAGAAATTTACCATCGCCAAAGATGACGAGATCAATTTGAAGTTGATGGACCAATCATCTTTGATCGATGTTGTTAAACCCAACAAAATCACACAAACACACGCACAAGGGCTATGATATTGGATCAGAATCCAAAAGAATATTCAACTTACACAAGGCCACATTGCTATAAATACCTCACTTACACAGCACGAGGTCAAAGATACAAAGACTGCAACTGCACTCTCCAACAAAGATGATGAAGTATTTGTGCTTTTCATTGTTTATATGCATCTTTTTGTTCAATGTTTCAACAACAGGATCCACATCTTCTGATGTTCGAAATTACATTATTCACATGGACAACTCAAAATTACCAGCACCATTTGACTCCCATCACAGCTGGTACATTTCAACCCTGTCTTCCCTTTCATCACCAGAAGGCATATCTCCAACTCATCTCTACACCTACAACCATGTGATCAGCGGGTTTAGCGCGGCCCTTACTCCGTCCCACCTTGAAAAGCTCGAGAAAATGCCGGGTCATGTTGCCACATACGAGGAATCATTCGGCCAACTTCACACGACTCGGACACCACAGTTTCTAGGACTCAACCAAGAAACAGGATTATGGCCTGGTTCTAACTTTGGTGATGATATGATCATTGGCATAGTGGACACCGGGATATGGCCTGAAAGTTCGAGTTTCGACGATTATGGAATGCCTCCCGTTCCAAGCCGATGGCGTGGCGCTTGTGAAACCGGAACTGCATTCAACTCTTCTAACTGCAACAAAAAACTGATTGGAGCCCGTAAATTTAGCAAAGGGGTATCCATTAATTCCACCACTCCCGACGACTATGATTCGCCGAGGGATTATGAAGGCCATGGAACACATACATCTTCCACTGCAGCTGGAAGCCGCGTTCCATTCGCTAATTATTTTGGTTATGCCAATGGAACAGCAACAGGCATGGCATCCAGGGCCAGGCTGGCTATGTACAAAGTCCTGTTTAATACTGGAAGCGTTGATGCCGCAGCTACGGATGTCCTAGCCGGCATGGATCAAGCTATTGAAGACGGCGTTGACCTAATGTCCTTGTCGCTGGGATTCTTCACAACTCCATTTTACCAGGATCCAATCGCCGTGGGAGCTTTTGCAGCGATAGAGAAAGGGATTTTCGTGTCGTGTTCAGCCGGAAACAGAGGTCCTCATGCCTATACTATCCTCAATGGAGCACCCTGGATCATGGCAGTTGGCGCTGGAACTATAGACAGGGGTTTATCAGCCCGTGTCACATTTGGTGATGGTGATCTTCAAGTTACGGGGAAATCGATTTACCCTGAAAATCTTTTAGTAGACAGGGTTCCTATTTACTTTGGCAATGGTAATCGAAGCAAGGAAATATGCGGCGATCAAACCCTGGATCCCAATGAAGTTAAGGGACAGTACGTTTTTTGCGACTTTGATGATCAGTTTGCAGTTTTTGGACAAGTGGCTGAAGTGTTTGGAGCCGGAGCTGCCGGGGCCATTGTTAGTACTGATTCGGCAATATTTCTAAAACGTAGCGACTTCAATGTCCCATTCGTGGCGATATCCCCATCAGACGGCGATTCAGTAAAGAAATACTTAACTCAATCCGGGAACACAACATTGAGTGTCAAGTATCAGGTGACATTGTTGGGAACAAAACCAGCTCCACAGGTTGCAGATTTTTCATCAAGAGGGCCGGTTTGGCATGCGCCATGGACACTGAAACCCGATATCCTGGCGCCCGGCGTGGACATTTTGGCTGCTTGGGCACCAAACCGAGGAACTGCAGAAATCGGAGATGATTATCTCCTCACAGATTATACGCTTCTTTCCGGCACTTCCATGGCTTCACCTCATATAGTAGGCATTGCTGCATTGCTGAAATCCGTCCACAAAGACTGGAGTCCGGCCATGATCCGTTCAGCCATGATGACCACTGCTGATATTCATGACAATACGAATAACACGATAATAGACATCATCACCGGAGTGGCTGGTACACCCCTGGATTACGGCGCAGGACATGTTAACCCGAACAAGGCCATGGATCCAGGTCTTGTATATGATATACAAGTTGAAGATTACATTAACTACATGTGTGCCCTGAATTACACAAGTGAACAGCTACATACCGTCACGAGAAGATCCAACGTTTCTTGCGAAAACGCGAACCTGGATCTCAATTACCCTTCATTTATAGTCATCCTGAATCACACTAAAACTGCCAGTTATACATTCAAGAGGGAGCTGACTAATGTCGTCGATGCAAATTGCTCGTATCACGCTGTCCTTGAAGCTCCCAAAGGAATGAAGGCTTCTGTTCAACCATCAACAATACAATTCGCAGGGAAGTTGAGCAAATCAACGTTTGAATTAACAGTGGAGATTGATATGGGAGCCATTCCACAGAGTGACTCCATTGTCAACTATGGTTACTTGACATGGTACGAGGACAACGGGATACATACAGTTCGAAGTCCTATAGTATCGGCCACTGGAGCTGGGCCGTAGGATTACTAAACCAACATAGGACCTCATGCTGCCATTTTTCCAATGTTCAAATTTTTGGCAGATGAAAGGAAGGTTTTGCAGGCATACTTGGTTCAGTCAGCCCCCTCACAGAAATATGTAGGAACAAAAAATCTTGTATTCTTTGTCCCGAAATAATAGTCTTGTTTAGAAATCTATAGTAGACTTTGGGAAATAAGACTAAACTAGTGGAGCATCTTCCATTAACCAAGTAAACTACTGTATGAATATGAAGCTGTTCATGTTAATTTGTGAGTGTAACATGCAGAGATTTGCTGCAATGTTTTTCTGTTTTTTTTTTTTTTGGGCTCATTTTTGCTATGGTTTTTGCAGCGAAAAAGTTGTAGGGGAAAAAAGTATCATATAATATCTGTAAAACTTCCTCAATAGAGGTAATGCTGAGAGCCTGAGACAGATGCAGAAGCAAAAACCACTGACCGTGTATTATCAATGAATCAAATTATGCAATCAATGGTTTTAATTCTCTACATTCTCTAAGAAAATCAAAATGCAGAACTCAAAATTCTTTTGTTTAGTATTGAAATGACCGGAGAAAAAATAGTGCATTTTTTTTTTGCTCGTCTCAGATCAAATTCTTGTTGATCTTGTATCCATTGTAGCCTTTTTCTTTTTTTTTTTTTTCTACAACCGAGTGAGAAGGAATTTCAACTAGTTCGCTGCACTTTGTTGGAGATTTAGCAATGTAGCAAAATTATTTAGATTTTAGAAGATTTTTGCCGGTGCTTTTGCTGTTGTAGTGTCTTTTTCATTGTTTTTAAGTTTCTTGTTTCTTGCTATGAAACTAGCGATTGTATGTATCTTTAGCAACAATTTTCTCTTCCTAGTTAATTATTAAAAAAAATGCTCCCCGAATTTGTGGGAACATACAAGTATGGGTTAGCAACCATCAATGATTCAGTTTGAAGGGAAGTTTAGCAAATCTGCGTTCAACTTAACAGTGGAGATTGATTTGAGGGACAGACCAAAGAATGATTACATTTGGATCTATGGATTTCTGACTTGGTACGAGGACAATGGAATTTTCCTTAAATATATTTCCTTATATATATTTGGAAAAAAATAAACCTTCCAAAAATTTTGTGGACAAACTTATATCTTGGATTTCAGAAATCCGAATTAGGGGTAAACTCGGATTTTCGAAATTCGAACCCCTTTAAATTCAGATGAGGAAAATCCGAATTTGTGTTATGTAAATCCGATATTAAGTTAATGACAGAAATTAGTGTAATTAATTTAAATCTGAATTTTCCAAATCCGTATTTACGAATAAAATATTAATTTTCGGATAGAAAAAAATATGTGTTGAAAAATTAAATTTTAGTAAATCCGGATCACGGTAATCTGAATAAATGTAAATGCGGATTACCGTAATCCGAATCTGATCTGTTTTCTGCAAACTGGTAACTCCCAGTTGGCTACATATTCGGATTTGCGAAATCAGAATCTTTTACAAAAAGTCTGGGTTCGGATTTCGTAAATCCGAGTCTATGTCAGAACTGAAAAAAAAAGTTGGACTGATTTTACCAGTCCAAAACCTGTTTACAGCACCGACAATAATGAAACATTGGAAAACCGAAATTTAATGGCTACAAAACAATAAACGGCATTCGATTAACAACGAAACAAATCAAATTTCAAACCAAAATCAATACAAAAACTACTGTAAATGTGCAACATATATCAAATGTCTCATTTTTTTCCCTTTTCCTTTATTATGTGCATCCGGAGTGTATTTATTTGGGCCATGCCGGTTCCTGTCTCCCCTCTTAAGATACGTGAGTATTGAACCCTGTTGTTGACGCGGTTAGGGTTGGGATTGGGACTCCCCCATGGTGAGAAATAGGACTCCCGGTTGTGGTTGCGACTGTCCATTAAACTGAGTCTCGGATCCACCAAGGTCAAACTGAGTCTCGGGTCTACCAATGTCTTCAAATTGAGTCTCGACCTGGATGTGCGAACATTGAGAAGAATGTGCTTGATCCTCATTTTGTTGACCCTCAGTTTGTTGATGCAATGTCCGAGGGGGGATTAGAACCTTTCTCTTTCTTCCTCCTCCAATCTTATCTCTCGACCACGGTTTCGCTTTTTTACCCGGCGGAGGTTGTGAAAGCAAAGATGGTTCTTCATGAACCAGGATTTGGGTATCCTCTATGTCCATCTCATCATTTGCACCCAAGGTTAAAGCAACATGTGTTTAATTGATGATATCGTTCAAATGATTGTCAATTTTTTCGTCTAGGAGATTCTCATCTTCTCGTTTTTCTCTAAACTTCTCAGAACTCACACGAATATTGTTCAATACTTCACCCTGAAAAGAAATTGAGACGTTAATTAAGAGAGTAAAATTCAAAAAAAAAATAAAAGGAAAACATAAGAAATAAAAAATATACATATAGAATGAACTCACATATAATTTCACTCGGCTCGAAGAAGTCTCGTATCCTTGAGGTTCATAATTTTTGGGATTGGATATCAGCCTGACAGTGTTCACCATGAACCATTCATAGTACCCCTCATATACGGAGCCAGGGTCTCCTTCCTCCAAATCTCGTAGCACGTACTCTTCTCTCCTATTCCAATGACGACGTACTGCGGAATGGTGATCCACCCAATTGTTGCTAGGATACTCAGACATACTGTAGGCGTGATCGAGAAGAAATGCTGCGTTATCTTTAATCATAGGACGCTTGGGAACATCCTGTATGTATCCAAATTGTCTCACAACTCTGCCCGACTCGTGGGGTTCCCTAATAGCCCAACAGAACATCCAACACCTGGTCGTCCAAATGGCTTGGCCTTGTTTACAGAAATCAGGGAGTCTATGAAGGACCTTTGCATATGGTTGCCACCGAAACTGCACGAAAAGAATTTATTTAGATGGTATAACCGGAAAGAAAAGAAATTCAAAATAAATATAAATACCAAATTAAGTACTTACATCTTCAACACGCAGGCTTGTTAATTGATCTCTAAAAGGTGGGGTGCTGCTCTTTAGGGCGTCTCTGTAGGTGTACCTACATTCCCACTTTAATGAACAAACACGAAGGGGTACATTTGAATTAGTAAAAAAGATAAATAAGAAACACATAGAAATAAACATTGAGTTATTTTGAAATGAAAATACGTACCGCTAAGCTAATGTAGCGGGTCATCAATCAAATAATCTACTCCTTTTCTTTGTGGCGCTATTCTCTCGATCCGCTCATACGCCCATACCTAGTAAATTTCAATAATAATGTTAAAACTTTATATTATAACGTCGAAAGAAAAAAACCAATTATAACACCAATTGAAAACTAATACGTACCTGTAGCAAATATAGACAGCCAGTGGCATCGTGCATGGTGTACTGTGATGCCTCGCACAGTCCAGAATACAAACCAGCCAGCAGTGCCGATCCCCAACTGTATCGACTACACTGATTCAAATCCTCAACCTGGGCCAAGAACTGCAGATTGACAGTGTTTTGCGTCTTGTTAGGAAACATGAAACTGCTAATAAAATGCAGTATAAGTGTCCGGACCTTTTGCTCGAATCGCTGGACTGTGGAATTCTCAGGGAGTGCACGACCCATCTCATCCTCGAAAATACCAACATTGACACATTGGCCATTTACTTGGGCTGGCTGGAATCCCAAATAAGTCTCACATCGACCCCGCCATTCATCTGCACTCCGACTAACTGTCGTCCCGTACACCGGGTCACCATCCACCCGAATACAAAAGAGGATCTCGACATCCTGTAGTGTCACAGTCGCCTCTCCGAAATTGAAATGAAAAGTTTGGGTTTCTGGCCTCCACCGTTCCACCAACGCGGTAATGAGACCGAGATCCACTCTTTTGTAGTCTACTTTCATTATCCCGTCAAAATCGGATCTCTTAATGACTTCCTTAACCTCCGGTGCCGTATCTTTGTATATCTCCCAAAAATCGCCATCGTATCTATGGCCCTTGAGGTGGAATGTTTTAATGTTCTGCATCTTGTTCTCATATACAGCTTGGGACCTATGCTTTGTTTGACGATATAGTATTTTATCTTGTATCGGCCCCGGGTGAAGATGTTTAGATTGATATTCATATTGCGAGCCCGATGCCTCCTCCGCCTATTCAATCCTACACAAGGCAACCAAAGAAAACATCAATGCCCTAACTCATTCGGCCAAAAAAAAAAAAAATAACTACATTCATAATCGCAAATGCAACCGGTAAAATGTGCTTGTTTACGGTATATACCACCGCAATAAGAAATTTACCCTTGTATCCACCACGCAAGAAGGTTCCATCGATACAAATGACAGATGGACATTCAAGAAACGTCGCAGCCACTGGTGCAAATGACCAGAAGACGTATTTAAATGTCCTATTTCCCCTGTTCAAACCTTCTTGTCCCTTCTTCCATTCCCACTCTACTACACTCTCAGGATTAGTAAACTTAAGCGCAGCGATATACCTACACAACAAACAAGTCATAGTTAAAATATTTCAATACATGTAAAAAAAAAAAACACTAAAAATATTTCAATACACGGATAAAAGTTGATATTTACCGTGGAAGTTCTTCGAAATTCGAGGTCCAATTACCATAGACCGCTTCTATGGCTTTCCTCCTCCCGTGCCACGCCCTTTTGACAACCTTTGTTCGACAAACAAACCATCATCCGGCATATTCGAAAAAGTGTTGATGCTACCGTTCTCTATCACATACTTGCTTGTATGAAACAAATTAAGCATGTATGACACATTACGTGCCATTGATAACTGTTTAAAAAAAACATTAATATCTAATCATTTCTTAATAACAAAATCAACAAATACACCATACATACTCCATTCATAATTCAAAAAACCTATAAAATACTAAAATACTTATAAATCAACTTCCATATCTCATAAAAAATAACTATGATTTCTCATCTCTAACCTCAAAATCAATACCTAAAACATCTAAACAACCAACCAACATAAACCCTAATCTATCATACATCATTCTAACAATCAAAATAACGCAAAACTAAACTAAATAACATGGTTTTGCAATCTAACCTCTTTCAAATAACGATTCCCACCTATCTACAGGCAAGAATGCATCAAAAGCTCCAATTCGCCCTTGTTTGAGCTGCAAAAACAGAAAATCCAACTCAGTTCTCGAATGAGAACTATCTGAATTTTTTTTTCTTTTATAGCACGATAAACTCGGATTTCCAAAATCCGAGCCCGTAAGTAACTCGGATTTTCGAAATCCGAATTACGGTGGACCCGGATTTCCGGAATCCGAATTCGGTCACTTCCGAATTTTTTTATTCATTTTGGTCTCCAATTTATTGCACATGCCTACTCCACCAATCAAAATTAAAAATAGTCAGATTTCCAAAATCCGAATACAAAGAACCGGATTACAAACTTCCGGTTTTTTTATTCAAAAATTTCTCGCCTTGATTTTCTTTTTTTCTTTTTTCTATTTGAAAACTCGGATTTTGTAAATCCGAGTACTATTGTTTATTTAAGGAGTCCAAGTCCTGGGTTCCTTATTTGAGTTCAAATATTTCGCGCCTCAGTTTCTTATTTTTTAATTAAATTCAGATTCCGCAAATCCGAACGGCACTATTTATTTAAGAATTTTTAAAAACTATTATTCAACAAAATTATTTAATTATTATTTTATTATTAAATGGAGTTCCGGATTTCCGAAATCCGAATCGTTAATTTTAATATTTCTGTCCACAAATATTTTAAAAAATTTAAATTTGTCCACGTTTATTTTAATTAATTTTTTTTGGAAAAAAGCCCGAGGACAATGGGACACATGCAGTTAGAAGTCCAATAGTGTCAGCCTTTGCAGCTTAAGGCCTGATAACCTAGAAAATTATAGCTTGTATCTTCTTTGTGCAAAGTAAATTTGCTGGAAGAAGCTGTGTTCATGTTAATTTATGCTTTTTCTGAAAACAAGCAGACTTTCTGCAATTTCCCATTGTGTATTTTTAGCCTTGGAATTTGTGCCTAGAAGCCAAAAATGCCTAAAAGTTGCACAAATACACCCCAAACAGAAAGAGTCGCATAGACAGTAGTCAGAAAATGAATATTATGGACTTAAAACTCTTTACATGATGCTAATGCTATGACATCCAAAAGCAAAGCCAAAGTGTGTATTTTCCGACCAACTTTATACAAAAAGTTCGTTGATTCTCTACATTCTTGTAAATTGCAAAACGCAGAATATGAAAATCATATCATTGAAGCGAAATATAAAGGCAGGCAGAAAAAATTACTGCACTTTTTTCGCTTGTCAAGGAAATGAATGAAGATCCATGTCCTTTGTGGAATCACCAGTGCAGCAAATGGTAAGTTCATAGTCTTTCCACCAGAACAGTTACTATGAGTTGAATACTTACTGAACCAAGTTCGACTAACTGAGCAGATAATGGATTTCTGGAAACTACGACAGAGCAGAGTATGGATTCTCAGTAATTACACAGAGGCAGCAACTCAAGCCGTATCCGCACTGGAGTCACATATTCAGGAACAACCTCTGTTAACAGTTTAATTTCCCGAACATGAGACGCCTAGAGAAATGCAGACAAAAAAGAAAAACTGATTAGATGGTGAAAGATTTTAAATGGAAAAACAAAATCGGTAGAAGTGTTCCATGTAACGGACTGCAGTAACTCACACCAACTATATCATAATGTTGAAAGTCATCACAGTGTAAGCACTAAATGCAGTGGTTGATGAACATAAATATCACAAGAGACTTTGTAATTTAATAAAGGCCGCTTCAGGACTTGGAGCCAGGTGAATTAGTTTCACTAAATGGCATACATAAAGTGATTCCTGAACAATTCAGAAGACCCAGGCAAAAATATATTTGAGAATCACAATCATTAATATCAAAATTAGCATAGTCATAACGCATTATTATTTTGCACAGCATCACATTGACCAGGTCTAAAGCTAAAAGAGGTATCTGCACAATGGTATGAACAACTAGCAACAAATTCAGAATTCCAGATTAATATGGTATACTCTAAGCATTAAAAAAAAATACTAATAAAAAAATCAATTAAATGCATTGACCTTAAAAGGAGGGAGCAGAAAGTTAACACCATAACAGAGAAACCGACCTCAAAAAAAAAAAAAAAACAAATACAGGTACAGAACAGCAAAAAAGCATTGTAAATCAGAAAAAGGCATAACCGTATTTTTTTGATTACCTAAAGTAACAGCAAAACCAAGAGGACAGCAGTGACCATACCTTAGATGTGAACCATAGTTGCACTAAAAGGTAATAACCATCAGGGCACTCAAGATGTAACAGTTTTAGCCACCGGCAGCGACAAGAAACTTCCTTTTGCTCACAGGCTCCTCTTGCAGCACAACCACATCTTTAACTTTCTCAAGAAGCTCTTCCAGCACATTCACACCAAAACTCTGATAATCTAGGGGCCTCTTGTATCTTTGCTCATATATTGCTTCAAAACAACCTAGGAAAACTCGGCAAGAGTAACTAACCAGAATTTCTTGAAGTTCATACTTAAATTTCGAGATGCTTAGGTCAACAATTTGTGAATGAACCGGTGTTCCCATAGTGGACTGCTCTCCTGCCTTATCCTTCAGTTCTACGCCAACCCTCTCCTCATCAGAACACTCTTCCGAAGATCCTGTACCAGCTGCAAATTCAATGGTATCCTCCTGAGCGATTTTTTCTTTTCTTTCCCTTCTCAGCAGTACAAATGAAGGCGGACTTTGTCCAGTTCTCGTGTTCCGAAGATAGACAAATCTCTTTTGGCCTTTACCCTCCACAGAGAGTGCATCAGCCATCTTCTTTATTAGATTCACAAGCTTAGGTGCCCCATACTCTGAAATATAAAAAGGCCTGCCATACATCTTCTGGTATTCTGCAGGAATACGAGTAAGAGGCAAACACCCACCAGATAACTGAAGCATCTTTACTAACTGGCCCTTCAAACCATTCAAATCTCCAGGCTGTACCCAGCTCAAATCATTTTGGTCACAAGGAGCACCTAAAACTTCATTTATAGCGCAGGGTAGACTATTGGACCTTGATGACGTGTGATAGTTAGGGACAGAAACTGAAGCACTGTTATATTCAGAAAATGACTGTGATACCATTGAGAAATCACGTGTATCATAAAGCTTTTGAGAAATTCCTCTATAAACTATAGCCTCCTCTTCATTAGGACCATCAGCATTACCAGTTATATGACATCCACGAAAAACTCCAGCTAGGTCTTTTGGATTAGCACGAGAGGGAGTATATGCCTTAGCAGGGGGCAGAAACCCTTCACCTCGAGCAACACTAGGCCAGTCCCACACAAAGCTCCCAGCATTGGAAAGAGCAGATGAAACACCTACATTAGCAGGGATAACCAGAATAACAGTGTACCCACGTTGGCCAAGAATATGAAGGGCAGGAGCAAAATCAACATCTCCCGAAATCAACATGATGGAAGATGGTGGAGGATTGTCAAGAGCAAAGAGGAACATATCAACCAAGATTGCCTTATCTGCTGCGTCCTTCCTTCCATTAGGGACATCTATGAGTTTAACTCCAGTCCTCTGGCAGCCCTCCCTTAGTCTTCTAGGAAAGGCGTTAAAATCTCCATAAGCAGAAAACATTGTGACTGCTCCCTTAATTACAGGATGGACACGTAGCGCCATTCGGATGTTACCGGCAACATCTTCAGGCCGTACATCACTAGGGACAGGACAGTTTTCTATGTCCCAAAGTATAGCAACATGATCCTGGGGTAGATTTCGACTTTGCTGCAGTGGAGATGGTAATGAGTTCATATTCGCACTTGCTACAGATTTCCCTGTTTTTTCTAAGCCTTCTGGAGACATGAACGATGGTGTGCTAGGATATTCCATTCGATCCAAAGACAACAATGTGATTCCCAACTCCCTGAAAAGAAGAATTGCTGAATTAGAAAATGAGGTAAGTGTCAGATATCAGTAAACAGCAGCTCAATTAGCATTACTGACTCACAACTATCGAATAACCATACACACCATTGCCCATTTGGCTAAAAAAAATGAGAGAGAGAATGCAAACAATCGGGTGGAAGTGTGGCCAGAGTAGAACTATCAAGTGCAATTGCATAAAAACAATAAGGTATGTCAAAAACAACAGCAATATGAAGAAAATGGCAATTTTATGAGTCATCCACCCCCTCCTTCGGCACCATTTTCAGCTATATTATCAAAACCAGATCAATATTCCCAATCACAGTCGTTTCAAATATGCTATACCCCATTTTGTTTATATTGCCATGGATGAGAGTCACTGGTCCACTTAGCATATCAAATTTCACAACGATGCATATCAAATTTCACAATGATGATCAAGGAAGGAGAAAAAAACTCCTAATCCCAACGATGATCAAGGTAAAAACTCCTAAGTAAAGCAGACAAATAATGAAAACGGCAAAATTAAACACAAGCAAAGCCAAAAAAACAGAAGGGTTCCACGTATATGTATCGGATTAAATTCCAATCACTCTTCTATGATTGAAATCAATATTTGAGTGTTCATAAAGACAAGCATCTATTTGCACCAAAAAAAAAAAATTCAAAAAAAAAGAAAATCCGCAAGCGCAGATCATCGATAACCCCCGATAAGCCAAGAAAAAAAACTTCCAATCACCTCAAACCCTAAAATTACAAACGAATTTCAACATACAGAAAATCAAAAACCGGAAAACCCAGAAAGCACGAAAAAAGCAGAAATTAAAAAAGAGGGAGATATAGAAAGATAACCTGTAAGATGAATTGAATGAAACTATGAGCTGGGAAGTCAAGAAAAACTTCTGCTCTTTTAATCAAATTCTACTGTGGAGTCAATGGATAATTGTTCCTTTTTCAGAAACTGCAAAAGACTAATCTAAATTCCTAAGCCGCCATCACTGAGATATTGAATTTGGGTTGCTTTTTGCCGCAGCAATCAGTAGAGAGAGAGGCTGTGCTTCTGAGTTCTGACCAACTAAGAAACCGACATTATTTTTTCTGTAACAAAAAAAGAGAGAGAAAACAATGTAAAACCGACCTTGAAAGGATGAAAGACTTTTGCCTTTTTTAACTTTTGGCTAACGTTCCAGACACCGGCCTTTTTTTTTACTGTATTTTTGGGTTTCTTTTTTTTGGCCTACTACTCTCTATTATTACATATTTCGCCCTCCAATTTATGTATATTTATTATTTATTACCTTGTTTCACTATTTACTTTGTCCCTTCATTTGTGGAATTTTTTCCTTAAATATATTTTCTTATATATACCTGGACAAAAATAAACCTTTCAAAAATTTTGTGGACAAACTTATATGTCCCGGATTTAAGAAATCCGAATGGGGGTAAAACTCGAATTTCGAAAATCCGAACCCCAATAAACTCAGATTATAAAAATCCGACTTTGTATTACGTAAATCCGATATTAAGTTAACGACAAAAATTAGTGTAATTAATCTAAATCCGGATTTTATAAATCCGTATTTTTGAATAAAATATTAATTTCTGGATAGAGAAGAAAAATGTGTTGAAAAATTAAATTTGGGAAAAACCGGATCACGGTAATCCGAATATACGTAGACTTGGATTACCGAAATCCGAATATCCTCTATTTTCTGAAAAATGGGGACTCTCAGTTGGCTACAGACTCGGATTTCCGAAATTCGAATCCTTTACAAAAAGTCTAAGTTCGGATTTCGCAAATCCGAGTCGTTGTCAGAACTGAAAAAAAAAATTGGACTGGTTTTCACCTCAAAAAAAAGTCTGAGCTCGGATTACGGAAATCCGAGTCTCCCCTGTTTCTCTTCAAATTGCAACTCTCGGATGGTTTTCTCAAAGTCGGATTTCCGAAATCCGAGTCCTTTGCAAATTGAAAAAAAAAGTCTGAGCTCGATTTCGGAAATCCGGGTGCTTTAGAAAACCTTAAATGTGCTGAGTATTTTGCATAATCCCAAAACCTGTTATGAAAAACTACTACATAGTTCATCACACTTTACAATCCGAACAATTCAATGTTCACATTACAATCCGAATTTATCAATGTTCACATTCAAACACTAAATGACTCTCAATTCCAGCTGTCATTCACAGGTCTTCTATCTACTCCTGGGTGAGAGAACGGACAAGAATTGGCATCATGACCTAGTTGTCCACATCTCCAACATTCCCCCCGGCTCTGGCGTCCCCTGTAATCCATTTGCATTCTATGTCTCCTTTTTTGTCTTCGTCCCGGTCCCGCATGCAACACAAGACGCTCATAATTCGAAATGATGTTCCAATTGACCATCGGCCATTGTTCCTCATAGGGAACCGGAACAAAGCCCGTGTAATCAAATTGTCTGCGCCACGTTGGAAGGCGCCACACACTATGGTATAGATTAATAGGCCGATCCCCTTTTCTCCGACAAACTTGGAGTGCGTGCGGACAAGGCATCCAGTACTTTTGCAACTTCCTGCACGAACACCTATGTTCATCATAGTTCACCGTATACAAAGACCCACCCCTGCCACTTAGGCGTGTTGCAGTAACAACCTGCCACTTAGGCGTGTTGCAGTAACAACACGCCACATAGCATCATCACCATCGAAAGGGGTGGCTTCAAAACTAGCTGCTTTGTCGTTCATTTTCTCGTATTTTTTCCATAACTCAGGAGGGATCGGTGTCATGCAATTTCTCGCAGACAATTGTTCTTCTCTGTAGAATTTAACAGTTTTGCGAAAGGTTGCATCGATCAAGGCTCTAATTGGTAAAAAACGGATCCCTTTCAACGCATTGTTGTGACTCTCAGAAATGTTGGTTGTCGCTATGCCCCAAAGCGAAGACCGGCTTTCAATCGAGCCCAATTACTCCCTCCAATCCCTCGAAGATACTCCCATGCAGCAGGTTTGAATTCAATAAGCTCTGCCCTCATACGGTTGTATTTCACTCTTGAAAGCGTCGTGCCCATCTTCCAACATAACCGCTTCACCTTTTTGCTATTATATCGCGACACAAGATTGCTGCGAACGTGGCGGAGGCAAAGAAAGTGGCCACCATCACCTAAATCACGCCATTCATCCATCTGTGACATTGTGCTCAACAACTCTGCATTCCGGTCGGATATCACACTTACGATTCTATCATACACAACCCACAACCTCAAATTTCTCATAAAAAATGTCCAACTCTCTACTGTCTCCTCATCCACAATCGCAAATACAACCGGTAAAATGTACTTGTTTACGGTATAGACCACCGCAACAAGCAATTTACCCTTGTATCCACCACGCAAATGACCGGTGGACATTCAAAAAACGTCTCAGCCACCGGTGCAAATGACCAGAAGACGTATTTAAATGTCCTATTTCTCCTGTTCCAACCTTCTTGTCCCTCCTTCCATTCCCACTCTACTACAGCCTCAGGATTAGTAAACTTAAGCGCAGCGATATACCTACACAACAACAAGTCATTGTTAAAATATTTCGATACATGTAAAAATAAAAACACTAAAAATATTTCAATACACGGATAAAAGTTGATATTTACCGTGGAAGTTCTTCGAAATTCGAGGTCCAATCACCATAGACCGCTTCTATGGCTTTCCTCCTCCCGTGCCACGCCCTTTTGTATGGCACATCTACTTTCAATAAGGTCTTCGCATCTTTCTGTGCCGAAGCTACCGTATAATCTACGTTGTCCTCAACCTTTCTCCTGATGAGTCTAGCAATCAAAGACGCATCCACACACCGATTGTCATTATCATTCACGGGAGTCATGCAATTATGTGCATCATGCCATCTCACAATTTCATGAAGGCCGTGAGCTTTCAATGACACACGCATCTTCCACTCACATGGTGGTTCACCATCCTCACTTTCCACATTAAATGTTCTGCACCGCACAGCCCACGTCGTTGGATTACTCGCGGCGACCGTATATTCCCTTTTATGATGGATGTTCCATAATTTCACAGTATGTTTTGCTTCTGATTGAGATTTGAAAAAAACACCAATGTCCATTCCTTCGGGCGTCTCATCCCACATCTTAAGAGCAAACTCATCCTTGTCCACACATGAGGCATCCCAGTTCCCCATCTTACTATATACATGACGTCGGGCCAATGGATTACAATCCCTTTCCTCATTTTCTAACCTTTCATCATCACTTTCTTCAAAATCACTCTCTCCGGAGACATCACAGTTTTCTTCGCTTTCACTTGGAGCTATGTAGTCGGAATCCGACTCTTCCCGGTAGTCATCTTGTGCAAATAAAGGTGTCTCCTCTTCATCACCGTTTCGAGAAGTACTAGCACGTTCCCCCCTTGGAAAACCACCAAATGACACGTTGTTTTCCAAACTCGCTTCTCTTTCTTCTTGAGTGATATCTTCCAAATCTATGTATAAATCCAAACATGACATTGGATCTACACGGTTCATGAACTCTACATGCGAATCATTCTTGATCTTCACTACACGCCTACCACCGGGACTATCGAAAATCAAAGAAAGGTGGAGTTTCACGTGTGCTGGATCCCACCAAGTGTCATACAAATCTTACTAATCAATCCCTCATATGACAACCTTTCTTCGACAAACAAACCATCATCCGGCATATTCGAAAAAGTGTTGATGCTACCGTTCTCTATCACATACTTACTTGTATGATACAAATTAAGCATGTATGATACATTACGTGCCATTGATAACTGTTAAAAAAAACATCAATAACTAATCATTTCTTAATAACAAAATCAACAAATACACCATACATACTCCATTCATAATTCAAAAAACCTATAAAATACTAAAATACTTATAAATCAACTTCGATATCTCATGAACAACTATGATTTCTCATCTCTAACCTCAAAATCAACACCTAAAACATCCAAACAACTAACCAACATAAACCCTAATCTATCATACATCATTCTAACAATCAAAATAACACAAAACTAAACTAAATAACATGATTTTGCAATCTAACCTCTTTCAAATAACGATTTCCACGTATCTAGAGGCAAGAATGCATCAAAAACTCCAATTCGCCCTTGTTTGAGCTGCAAAAACAGAAAATCCAATTCAGTTCTCGAATGAGAACTGCCTGAAATTTTTTTCTTTTATAGCACGTTAAACACGGATTTAAGAAATCCTAGTCCGTAAGTAACTCGGATTTTCGAAATCCGAATTACATTAGTTTCGGATTTCATGAATCCGGATTTAGTCAATTCATGATTATTTTATTCATTTTTTGGTCCTCCAATTTATGGCACATGCCTACTTCCACCAACCAAAATTAAAGGCAACCGGATTTCCAAAATCCGAATTCATAGAACCGGATTACGGACTTCCGGTTTTTGGATTCAAAAATTTCGCGCCGCGATTTATTAATTTTTAATTAAAGTCGGATTTCGCAAATCCGACCTTCACTGTTCATTTAAGAATTTTTAAAAACCTATTATTCAACAAAATTTATGTAATTATTATTTTATTATTAAATATAAACTCGGATTTGCAAAATCCGAATCTTTAATTTTAATCAGAACTCGGATTCCAGAAATCCGAGGAATATAGTTCTGTCCACAAATATTCCGAAAAATTAAATTTGTCCACATTTATTTTAATTAATTTTTTTTTGGGAAAAAGCCCTTCATTTGTGACTATAAAAAACATTAATTAACTTTTTCACTTCTAATCTAAGTGATGTGATTAATTCATTTTGTGAAATATATGTTTTTTCTAACAATATATATATATATACCAATATTTCAACTTAAAAAATAAAAGAGGGTTTTTTTTTTTTTGAAAGGACTTACGAATACTTGAAGAGTGAGCAAGGGTGGAACCACGTTGGGGTTCGGGGGCTCTTGAGCTCCCTCGACCGACCGAAGACGGCCAAGTTTGCCTTTTGGCCAGAATCCCTAAGGGTTCTTGTCCTTGCCTCAGCCCCCCGAACGTGAGTGTGTGGCAGCTTTACAAAAAGGTGAAGACAACACTCTTTGAGGTTGGGTGTTCTATTTTAAGATTTTGAGATTTTTAATTTTGAGATTTAAAGTCACCGGCGGGGAAGAGAGTTGCAGCGAGGGAATGGGAGAAGAAGATGATGACTTGATTTTTTTTTCTAACAACTTAATACATTTCAGTATTGATCTTAAACTTTTTAAATATTATAAAGATTACCCGATACCACTTAAAATTGCTTCTCGTTCCCTTTGTGTTAAAAATTATAGCCCTTAATTATTCAAAAATATAAAATTTAACTCAATAAATTTAATGATACAACCAATATCGTTGAAAAATTCCTAAAAATCGCGAGCCCCCCAAATATCATAAGTTGGTTCCAGCACTAAGAGTGACTATCAAACTGTGTTTGCAATTAACTTTCTGCGTCGTTAAGTATCTGAAATCACTCTCCATTGTTAGAATCCCTATTCTCATTTCCTTGAAAATTTTCAATATTGTAATATGATCTAGTTCTTTGGCATGTTTATCTGGAAATTTAGAGAGCATACAATGCACATTCTCAAAAACAAACCTTTCCAATCTAAGAGCACCACCATATTTTGTAGACTTCTTTTCATTTGAAATCTGACATCAAGAAATCATGTACTAAATACTGAACAATTTCTCAAGTCTGTACAAAAGATGAACAATACTGTATGTATCTGAACAGCATGCATCTGGATTCTGGATGCTGATTTGAGACCATTCAACAAAAGCCAAGTTATCGAAGAAAATATCTGGGATGACTACTAATGCTACACCTAAATTTGAACACTACTCCTGGTCCTCCTGGATGATAAATGATTGCACCATCAATAACGATGACTCTATGAAGATATGACCCTTTCAATGGCAGCAACATAAAACTCCTTAGGCATGGTGCCGATGACGGATTCACGTTTCTTGCCATTTTTAAACAACAAAACTACTGGTACAGCCTTTACGTCATAGTCCTCTGCAATTCCCACATCCTCATCAGCATTCAGCACGAAGCAATTCAACTTTCCAGCATAATCTGTGGCTATCTCATCTATTACCCGGTGAACCATCCTGCATGGTCCACACCAACTGGCATAGAACTCCACGAGTACTGGTGTGTCGCTGTTCAGAACCATTTTGTCCCATGACTTACCAGTGACCACCACAGCTGCGGCAGTTAAGAGAATAACATGTTAATTTCAAAAGTTCCTCTATGATTTTGTCTCTGGCAAATCTTCATACCAAATGAGCAACGAAAAAGCAGTTCACAAATAACTTTTTGACAACCGATACTTGGGGAGCAGTTAACAAAACCATGCAAGTCCTATGGTAATATATTGAGAATTATTTAGGCAGGCCTCTTAACAGATTATGGCGGTAGATGTTGTTTTGTACCATTATTAGAAGAAGTTGGGAATTTATGGACACCTGCATATCAAGAAAGTTATCCGAAACCATAAGAACAAGCACAAGCGGTGAAAATTAAGAAACCACACAAGTGAGTATGGACTATAATTGATGCACTCAACTTCTTACTGATAATGGTCGCGAACTACTCACAAATGATTGAGAATATTACCGTATTATGTGAAAAACTTTTGCACAAATTAAGAAACAACAAGGAAAATTTCAGGAAATGACTGACTTAGTTACATCATTTGCAATTGTAGCTTAACAACTAGTACAGAAACTTTTTGAGGTCATATACACTTCGAATGGTTTCCTAAAAGAAAAACGCATCTTTAGGGCTTCAGCCTACTCCCTCAGAACTTAAAAGAATGCTCAAGCAAAGCCATTCCAAATGCATTTCACAAGTGCCCTTATTTGCAGTATGGAAAGCTTATTAAAGCTAAGTATATATTAGCATGGCCTCCTACAAGACAAATGCATCTGTAGGTGTTCAATTCACCCAAAAAAAAATCAACTGCAGCATAATTGTCTAATGTTCAAATCCAAAGTAGACAAATGCCCACCCCTTTCTTAGTTGACAGAAAAGCTCTTTCACAACTACAGAGATATGCATACTGGAGTAAAGTTTAGCTTTGTTTAACTCACATCCAACGGGTTGTCAAGTCACTGTAATCCCTAAAATTTAGAACATAATGAAGGTTCAAGCAGCATCCGTGATTACATAATTCATTGGATAAGTAAATGATGAATAGTGCAGATTGCCAAAAATGAAGACATTTCCAGTAATTTCCTTCCAACAGAAACACAACAGAAGAATATTGCACAAATAAAAAATTAGTAGGAAGTAACTTACACTAAAAGGGGAAACAAAAGTCAAAAGATATATAATTGTTTGAAATATAAGAAAATATGCCAGGAGCAAGTCACTAACCACTAAAATATGCCCCAAAAAGAAAACAGAAAGTCGTTATATTGTAACAGGAAAAGAGATTTGAATCTAGTTCCAATAATAAACAGCTCCCATTTCTTTAGAAAACCAATGCAACAACAAAGAAACTAACATAGCTTGCAATAAAACAGGAGGTAGTATTTGATGTTAGCATGATTGCTTAAATGATAAAAGAAAGTAGATACCGAAAGAATTTGTTTGAACTCGGCATAGGGAAAAGAAAGCTTAAAGGACATTGAGATATTGCAGAAAAAAGGCTCTGCATACAGATATGCATGCACATGATAACAAGACATTGACGAGGTTGTACGAAATCCGCCGAGCTTGGTATGCACGTAGGGGGACTAAAGAAACGCCCACCGGAAGCGTACATTAATAAACAGGTACAATCAAAGCAATTTCTTTTACAAAGATAGAAACACTGAAAGGAAAACAGAAGAAACGAATAAATTCTGTAAGTAGAGAGTAGAGACATCAATATCCATACATAAAAACTCAAAACATTCGCAAATAAGCCCTCCATTTTATTAATGTAAAACACTAAATGATCCAGATGATCAGAGCAATATTTGCAATGTAAAACACTAAATGATCCAGATGATCAGAGCAAAATTGCAAATACTCTACAGGTAACATTACACTCATTTCTGGCTTCTCTCCTTTTCCATCTGATCTTCGTCAGTTACATACTTAAACATTTCACTTTTACTTCCAAACACGTGTCTTTATAATCAAAATACAATATGCTAGCTTTAGTTAACAACAAGCGTTAAGCCTTTATAGTTTATCCCAGTTAACCATATTATCTGTTAAGTGTCAACGTATCATGTCTTTTATACAGTGTCCACTATTCTCTGGAAGTCCTTTCACTAATTCTTGAGAAGTCTATTGATTTGAACTGTTACTTCACCAATGTATTCATCCAGATTTCATTTTATCTTCTGTTGGGCCACTCAAATTCCTTTCTAATAACACCCTTCAAATCAATCCAGTTAGATATCCAAAAACACTTGCTGAAAATAAAAACATCAGATTTCAGGTGAATATTAGATCCATAAATGGAAAAAAAGAGATGTGATCAGGTCAAACCACACACATTCCAATCCAAACTTAACATAATTAGCGACCCAAAATAATCTTCCAGCAAAACAAAATCACCGCTTCAGTTTTTTCGTGCCTAATCAACACAAAAAAAAAAAGACCACATAGAGCATTAAAAACAACTAGATCATCATCCAATAAATAAAGCAATCTACCTTTGGGGTCACTGAGACAGGAAACTCGCAGACCATGTAGCTGTTTGGGAAGCTTAAACTCCCTCTGGGATCCCAAAAATAGAAACCCAGATGAATTAATTTGGAGCAGCCGCTGGCTCTGCAATTTCAAAGGTAACGGAGCTGAGGACAACGACGGCAAATGACCAACGGCATAAGTCCAAGCCATGAAAATTTTTCGGGTATGTTTTAAACCCACAAGTAAAATAGCGGAATAGAGAATTAGAAATTGTTGTGATGAGAACAAAAGTAGGACTTATTACTGATCGAGAAAAATGACAAATAAGGATTGAAGATTGCAGAAAACCGTTTGGGGGCGTGAAGAAGGAAGTGTTTGGTGGGGGACTGAAATGGTAAATATGGAGAAGACAAAGAAAAAAAGGAAATGAAAATCACGTGGGGGTATTTCAGGCGGGCATAGATAGTGACGGAAAATTTTGAAGACGGACTTCGGATGTGGTGGTGGTGGACACCGGTGAAATGGTGAAGCGGAGAAAATTAACAAAAAAAAAAAAATAAAATTATAGTAGTCCTAATATTACATTTCCGTCACACTTCTAATGTTACATTTATTTATGAACTTATTATTATAGTTCGAAAAATAATAAATGTATGACCGGGGTTCGAATCCGGGTCTGGACATGTAGCAATGATTAAAATACTTGTTGGGAGAGTTTTGTCTTCCGAATAGGACCTATCCGACTCTAATCCGAATTAATCATAGCAATGATTTTGGACACCGGTGAGTAAATATGTAGAATTGTGTTGACCCACAAAGGGTTACGAAAATCTTTTGTCATTTGTGATCTTTTTTTATAATGGTTTGTACAAAATTCTCTTGGAGAATAAATAGAATATTTTGTTTTATAACCATTTTTTGCAATGGGAATCTATGAAGATTATGCGAATCTCAAGAAGATTATTGTTTACATATGTTACCCGCGGACCTGGAGCACAAGACTACAAGAGTGTGGCTTTCCAAGCAGAAATCAAAAGAGTCGAAGACGCCACCAATCAAATAAGTAGTAGAGTATAACTTTCTCTCGCATAAATGATAGCTCAATAAAATTTGATAAAAACAAATTCACTTCAAAAGCCAAAAGAATTTACTTTGAATGCCAACCTTGGCATCCAGGAAACTAAAGAAACGCAAAATCACAGTGTGTCAACCTATACCAAAAGCATCACGCGGAAAAAGTTTCAGTTCAGTTCGATAAATAATACTACTACTCCGTAATAACAATTATCCCTAAAACACCAGGAAGTGTATCCCGGAAGGAGTTAAAAGAAAATTGAACTGCTAACATTGAAATCACAACTTATTTTGTAACATTACTTCAGAAATAAGACCATCAGAGCATCCTGCCGGCGCAAAGAGTTAAAGTATCTGTAACGTAACATGTGAAGGCATTAATCCCAAGAGTTGCTGCTCAGCGCACCTTCTAGCCTCATTTGTTATCTCGGCTTCTCGACTGAGTGCACGGGGATCGCAAAACCAATGTTCTCCACAATGTGCAAGAATTTTATGGCGTGGATCAACAATTATCTTCTCGAGAGAATTTGCATTCTGAAGGAAGTAGTTGACTAGGTCCAATTCAATTGAATGGCCTTGATATTCAGAAATCTCAACGACACTAAGATGTTGGACACCATAATTTACAAGAGACTCTGTCACCCTGGTGGTCTCTATTTAGGACGGTACCTTGTCTGCAAAAACAAAACATCAACAAGTATCATAAACCAGTCCACATCAATGGTACCACAAACCTATATGTACATATAATATAGAACAACAACCTTTATAGAAAACTTCTCCAGGTTTGGTGATGCCTTGAAGAACGAAGTAAGTCCAAAACATGCTCTCTTTCACAAATAAAAGAAGTTCTAGAGACAGCAGCTTCAGTGCAGGTAACTGAGGTAGTTTCCTATCAAACTGGGATGACAAAACAAAACATGGATCAAGATAGGAGGCGGCAGCCAGCAAGAATAATGATCTGTGTATAATCAAAAGCACAAGATTCCAAAATAAGGTACTCCAATAACACAACGAACAAGATGCATACCTCTATAATCAGATCAGGATGCAGATGTAAGGAAAGAACCTCCAGCTTTGAAAAGCAGCATGAAAACTGGCGAACGAAATGTTCCTCGACATGGTAACCGCCAGAGAGGAGGTCAACATGAACAAGTTGGGGGACATTCTTAAGCACTAGTGCACTCGGCCTCCAAATCTTAAGCGGGATAAGATTAACATAGCTTATAATGAGGGTATCTGAGGGACAAAAGTTGATTTCCAAGTGTTGTAATGCAAGAGATGGACCGCAAACTTCCAAAAATACTAGAGGCAAACACGACCAAACTTTCAAGACATTTGCAGTTGTGCAAAAGAAATTCAAGATTATCCCCCGACACAGAGACACGTTTCAAAATCAATTCTATGAGAGAACTCCAATTTCTCTGATTGAAAAGTGCAGAATGAAAAACGAAATCCTGAGTGCTGGAGAAATAACCTGAGCCATGGTGTGACATATTGAGCTCCAACCTTTGGACTCTCTTGTCAAAGGCATACTGAAGCCACTTATTCAATTCCACTTGAAAAGAATCATTCAAATCAAAATAAATTCTGAACTATTCAAAACAGGGAATTGATGGGAATCGAGCAACTTATTTACCCAGTTCACAAAATTGGGCCTTTCCCTTATTATTCGATCAAATTAACTTTCTCCAGCCACCATGCATAATGTAGCGAATGCATTAAAATCGAGATCAGGAACATAAGTTCACACATGCTTCCATCTTTTCGACAGAACACTTGTTCTGCCAATTTCTTTGAGAGTTAGAGACGATAAGGTACAACACAGGATATCAGTCGAAAGCTGACTTATCCGATCTTCTTGTATGCGCTGCTTGGTTGTGCAACGTTCACAACGTATTACCTAAGAAACAAATTGTACTTAAAGTTTTGAGAAGAATAATCATAAAAATCCGATCTTTATGTCTATGCTTTGCTTGGTTTTACACCAAAGAAACAAATTGAACATGAGATATTGAGAAGAATAATCATAAACACAAAAAGACCTCGGCACTGCAACAAACTGCAAGTAAGCCGACAAATTCTTTACTAGAATAGCAACAACAAACAACAATGGAATCAACAAATGAGGAAGGCAAAAAAAAAAAAAAAAAAAAATCGGAAAAATGATGATAGAATGTCAAGTAAAGGAATAAACAACAGTGTAATATGAAAAAGCTCCATTACAAGATTGAAGGTCACGCAGTGCAACAAGTTCAATTAGAAGAGCAAACAAAATCCAATTTTCAAAAGAAAATTAAGAACTTTATCATAATCGACAAGTGTCACAGTAGATAAAAAGTACCAGAAATCAGGCAAAAAATTCAAGCTACGGCAAAGCGAGAAGACTTATTACTTCTTGGTGTCGAAAATACCCCAGGTTCTGGTCGGTCTTTATCCGTCTCCCCCAACAAGTTGAAATCTTTATTCAATCTCTGCATAATTGGGTTGTCGGAAACCCAATTATTTAGGCTTTCCGAAGACTCTGCCGGCACTTATGACAATCAAACGACTCGGACTTACTCACTCTGACCGAGCACTGCCGTTCCCGGACTTACTGTAAACAATAATATGCGTCCCTCGATTCTACAGAGGCTTTTATTTGAACATTGAAACAGAGAGATTAATACATAAGAAGGGAGGATATGAATGCAGAAGACGGAAATCCGGGATTCCATTTTGGTCACTCGGTAGGTAGAAACTAGAAAGCATGCCAGAATCTTGGCAACGAAAAAATTATATGTAAAAGGAACGAAAGAAACACGCCCAGTGGGACTCGAACCCACAATCGCCTGATTAGAAGTCAGACGCCTTATCCATTAGGCCATGGGCGCTGTTTGATGTCATATCTGCCTTTTTTCATATATAAAGATGATCTCAAAAATTGTACTTGTGCCATAAAAACACCATTTAATTTGTTCTCAGCGGGACGAAAATCAATACGAGGTTCTCGCATGAAAAGTTAAACCAAGTATATTTTGGCAAAACTTGATGCCTTGTGTAATAAATATGTTTCACTTAAAAAGCTGAATATTTAGTGAGATTAATGACACTACAAAAATTGTATCTCATCACTTGGTGTTTAGAGTGTAATTTAGTACATGATTCAGCCCCAGGATTTCTGTTACATAATGTCTCCTAAATCCTAATCAGATGCCAATTACCATCATTTCCAGAATATCAATGCACAGGATTCTAATGGACAACTCTCATTTACATGCTTGAGTCTTGAATTGCATCCCTCGTCTCTCTGTGTTTCTGGATAACTCCAATTCGATGCTTATGTTTGCTAATTCAAGCAGAAACTGAAACCTATGTTTTTGGGGCGTAACACCCTACGTTTTCCAGTACAAACTGGAGCTGTGATCACATTCTGAAGACACCAAACTTGGTAGTTTCCGGGCCACGGTTCAGGGATGCAGAGATGCAAAGGCCTAACACTTTTCTTGTGTCAGCTGGATCGATAATGCCATCGTCCCATAGTCTCGCCGTGGAATAATATGCACTGCCTTCTCTTTCATACGCTTCTACAACTCCAGCTTTGAATTTCTCCTCTTCCTCTTCTGTCCACTGCAGAATGCGCAAAGAGAAAAAAATATGCTAACTGGATATTTTTTAATAAAGACTGTTGCAGAAGTTTGATGCCGGATCATTTACCTTGATGCCAGCTTTCTTCTTGTTGGCCTTTTCTATTTGAGAAAGAACACCTGCTGCCTGAGGTATCCCAAAGGAAGACAAAGTGGAGCAATTAAAACATTATCTTCATGGTAATGGTTTAGAAGAAGAAAATGAATATATCCTGACAAAAGCAGAAACAAAATAGCAATGCAGCCATCTGATTAATGTACTATTAAGGGCTACCTGGGCACCTCCCATCACAGATATTCTAGCATTTGGCCAGAAAAACAAGAAGTCAGGACTATAAGCACGTCCACACATGGCATAGTTGCCAGCTCCAAAACTTCCACCAATCATAACAGTGATTTTGGGGACCTATTTTGTGAAAGGAAACCAATAAGCAAGAGTAAAAAAAAATGTTTCACTTGTTAGAAAACCTAGTTATCAAGAGGTAGGAACCCATTATTAACAACACCAATCCATCTTATTAAGAAATCAATTAGGTCATATAAAGGCTTTGACTGCTGCAGTTCATTCAAAAGCGTGTTGCTTTCAACATTTGCTACAAAAAGGTCAAAGTATGGATAAAAGCTAGGGCTTTCCACCCAAGAACAAACAGCTAACCTTTGCACAAGAAACTGCCATCACCATTTTTGCTCCAGCTTTTGCGATACCATTGGCCTCAGATTTAGAACCGACCTGTAACATCAACAAGATCTTCAGTTCAGAATTCTATTAATAAAAAAAACAAACTTAATTAAAATCTCAATAGGAGGGACACTGTAAAGGAACTCCTGGAACAATAAGAATATAATGTCTAGTTGATTCATGCACACTGCATTGGAAGTAACAACTAAGAAATGAAATAGGAATACACATGGGAATATATCGATCCCATGACTTGCATACCATGAATCCCGTGATATTCTGAAGGAAAATCAAAGGAATGTTACGTTGAGTACACAACTCAATGAAGTGAGCCCCCTTTAGAGCAGATTCATTGAATAGTATCCCATTGTTTCCAATTATTCCAACAGGCTGCCCAAAAATTCTCGCAAACCCTGTTACAAGTGTCTGCATGAAATTTTTTTTAGAAAAAAATCATCAACCCTCATTCTCAAGCTTACAAAAACAACAATATAATAATAATAAGAGCAAAAAATAAAGTTTGAAGAAAAGAGAAAACCTCACAGGTCCATACAGTTTCTTGAACTCATCAAATTCACTTCCATCAACAATACGAGCAATAACTGCTCGAATGTCAAAGGATTGCTTTAGGTCAACGGGTGCAATGGATCGAAGATCATTTATGTCATACAATGGTTCTTTGTATTCAGAAGCTCTATTTTGATACACATTATGGTTAGCGGCCATGTGCAAGTTCTTAACAATATTCCTACCTATTTCCAGAGCATGCAATTCATCTGCAATGCAAATATAGAACTCAGAAACATTAGCACTAACAGAAAGGAAGAGAAATGGATGCATTTCTTCGGGAGCATTAAAGAATCCTTGGAAGTCAAAATCAATTGCGAAGGACAAAAAGATTAGGAAGAAACAAAAGGTACTGATGACACACCTTGGGCAAAATAATCTGAAACACCTGACGTCTTACAGTGTACAGTTGCACCTCCAAGGTCTTCTGCAGACACTTCCTCCCCTGTGGCAGCCTACTAAACAGATTTCTCTTAGAAAAAATACATACAGGATAGCACCTATAGAAGCACATATATTTCTACAAGCACATCACTGAATCATGCACAGTAGCCCCGATAGCAGGAAAAATGTCAATCAGGTAACATAATTGGCTTATACTTTTTACATCAAAATAAACAATACTACTCAGAAAGATGAAAATGCTCATCCAATGAAGTAGTTTTTCTGACCTTTACAAGTGGAGGTCCGGCCAGAAATATGGTACCATTCCCTTTAACCATTACACTTTCATCCGCCATAGCAGGTATGTAAGCCCCACCAGCAGTGCAAGACCCCAAGACCAAAGCTATCTGGGGAATAGCTTGCGCAGACATCAGCGCTTGATTGTAAAATATCCTGCCAAAGTTTTCCTTGTCAGGAAAAACTTCAGCTTGCTTCGGAAGGAAAGCACCTCCACTATCAACAAGATATAAGCATGGCAGTTTACATCTTGCGGCAATTTCTTGTGCCCTGAGATGTTTCTTCACCGTAATGGGATAATATGTTCCACCTTTCACAGTTGGGTCATTCGCGACTAACATGCATAATTTACCATGTATTGGTCCTATCCCAGTAACTATCCCACCAGAAGGTAAGGGCTCGTCATACAATTCATGTCCAGCAAGCTGAACAAGATCAAAATGAACCCAAGTTAAAACATCATAATCACCAAGAGAAAGAGTAATTCAATTCACAACTGAAAGATATATGTTCATATAAAAGTTAAAACATTTTGAAAATGGTTGTGTTGAACAAGCGTACAACCTAAATTGGCAGAGATTTTATAGATACACAGGATCGTGATTCATTTGATATCTTCAAAGAAAATAGTACCACTATTCCTAAAAGTTAAAGTAATTTCAATTGTTGGCCTCTATCGCCACTTGCTACAGCTTTAACTAGCATAATACTGATAATAACTTTGAAATAGAGCACACATTTATAGGCCCAAACTTTCGTTTCAATCATTATTCCAACCAAAACTTAAAAGTTAACAAAAAAAAAAACAAAAACCAAACACATACACACACAAAGGGGAGGAGAAAGGGTGATCAATTGAACCTGAGAAAGTTCAAGAAATGAAGAACCCGGATCAATAAGTCGGTCGATTCTCTCCCTAGGAAGAAGCTTATTCCTACTCTGATTCCTCTTCACAGCTGCCGCTCCTCCTCCCTCCATAACCTAAACTTATTAATTTCGCAAAAAAAAAAAAAAAGCATAAACTTTTGCACAAAATCGAATGAAATTTTCTGTTGAGGTAGTAATTGAAGAGACCTGGCGAATATGGGAGTGGAGTTGGGAAATGATGCCTTCCATGGCCTGGGAGTTGTGGGCAAATGATTCGGAGCTCCGATCAATGGTATCTGGCAAAACTCCGGAACAGAATCTCCTTCCTAAAAGGGAATCGTTCAGATTACTACGCCATGGGAGTGGTCCGCGTGCAGTTAATAACCTCCGTCCGGTCAACATTCCGACCATGCCCTTCTGTTTTCGACGAATTTCACTTCAAAGTTACAAGTAGTATGACTGTGAGAAGTTGGGCATTTTAATAAGTTACTGCGACTTTGTAAATCGTATTATTTGAAGTGTTCTCAGTAAGACCGCAACGTCATCAATGCATCACAGTTTATCCGTTCCAATTTCCTAAGGATTCATCATTGATTCGTCGTCGCCGTGGCAGTGTTGATCTGCTATTGCTTTCTACTTTCTTCTTTTTCACGGAATTAATTGTATTTTATCTATTGATAAAAAAAAAAAATTGTGTCTTATCCAATTAAATTGTTTTTTTTTGTGTGTGTGTTTGTGTTTTGGTGTATTTGCTCAAATCTTAAAAGGGAAACATGTACAGTAATTATATTCTCAACAATTTGTAGTGTCACTCTTAAACATGTACTCCCGCTGTCCCAAAATTATTATCCACTTTAATATTTCACTTTTAATACAATTTGAACTAGAAATGAAAACCTAAATTGGAAGGAAAGAGTACTTTTTAATTTTGTACACTTCATAAATTTTGTCCGATTTTTTTTGTAATTTATATAGAAGGGAGCTTACGAATTAATTACAATCCATCCTGAATAAAAATGGGATGAAGAACTATCTAAAAATATTTTTTAAAAAAAAAGACCTATTTAGTTTAACTTTTTCCTTAATTTTAAGCGAAGGTGTTGACAAAATATGCTTCCTAATTAAGCAAGAGAGGTCAAATTTTGCTAAGGCATCCGCGGTTTCATTATTCCATATCCGTGTATGCCTAAATGAGATTCGCCAATTGAGACTAAGTAATGTCTTTAATGTCTGAATCCTATATAAAAGACATAACTATTTACAAATGAAGAATCTTGTCAAAAATTGAAATGCCTTGAGGGAATCTAGTTCTAATTATACCTTCCTGAAACCTAATTCCCAGGCTACCTTAAGGCCAATGTACACCCCCCAAAATTCAGCTTATAGCACGTTACATCTTCCCAAGTTCGCTGCAAAACCGATAATCCAATCGCCATCGCTATTCCTGAGGATTCCCCCTGCCGCCGCCTTCTTGCTTTGCTGCACGACCGCTCCGTCGGAGTTATATTGATGTGGTCAGGCGGGGTGGGATCCAGAGTCGCTGAGGAGAATTTTGTCCGATTAAGAGTGACACGATTCACACGAATACCTGAATGGGAGAAATTAGAAATAGCCCAATTCTGCTTACAAGACACTCGACTGCATGTCTGAATGTTACTTGGCCCAATTAGGAGTTGCGAAAACACTTGAATGGAGAACGTTTTTGAGTTTTCACTAATTATTATTTATTCTAGGATCAGAAAAGGGCATTATAAGTCCCTAGCATGTTAGGATTTTTTATTTAGTACAATGAAGAAGACCAAAAATGTTAACTATTACATCTTCTGATTGAGAACTCCCTAAACTACTGCATAATCATAATTTACCATACTGCATGTCAACATAGTATGTATTACTCCCTATGGTCTTTAATATAAGGCATTTTAACTTTTCTTAGATTTCACCTAATACGTATTTTTAATTGATAACAAATTAAACCTTAAAATATTTTATAACAATCAATAGAACACAATAAATGTGATATTTTTAAGATTTTTTTGTCAATAAAAAATGTCTACTAGGTGAAATCTAAGACAAATCAAAATGCCTTATATTAAGGACCGGAGGGAGTATTATACTACTACATCACATCGAAATGTATTTTCGTCATTTCTTCTTTTTGAATATGGATTGTTCTCCCCCCCTAAACTATGAACTCCTGGTAGTATTATTGCAATTACGTATAATCTCCCCACCTTTATTAAATTTTATATAGTCCTGAGTTTACTGATTTTTCAAATATTAATAACATTAATTCCGAATAACTGAAAGTTTGTTAACCCTTGTAATAATTTGTATTTACTGCAAATAAGTCATATTAAAAGAGAAGATCAAATAACATGGGCCACTCCTATAGCCAGCTAGCTTTAAATAACATGCCTGTAGATTACACTAATTAGTATTATTTCAACTTGTGAAATGAAGTTGGATCAAGCGCATAGTTATAAAAGTTGACCATTCTCCATTCAACACAATAGTTCGTTTGTCACTTTGGGCTTTTAGCAATATCTAATTTTTTCGTGTGATTACTCAAAATGAAGAATCAAGCCGGAGGAGTCGATCGGCCGGTGGCGATTCCGTTCAAGTTCCAGCAGCTGGGCACATTACCGATTAGGATAACCCTCACGTTCATTTCCCTTGCTCTTCTTTTGACCCTCATTGTTACTCCTCTTCCTCCATCTACTTTCCAGCTCTTTTTCACTCGCCAGTTAATTGATCATCATCAGTCATTTGATTCCCTCCGGAACTCAACAAAAGTCGGTTCTTTAAACTCGTCCCAGAAGTCAGTTGCGGAAAGGCCAAAGGAAAACGAAAGCTGTGATTTGTTTTCGGGGGAATGGGTACCGAATCCGGAGGCTCCGTATTACACAAACGAGAGTTGCTATATAATACCGGATCAAGTAAACTGCATGAGGTTCGGAAGACCCGATTCAGATTACTTGAGATGGAAGTGGAAACCCGACGGCGAGGATTGTAATCTGCCCATATTCGATCCGCATCAGTTCCTGGAACTCATGAGAGGAAAATCAATTGCATTTGTTGGTGATTCCGTGGGAGGGAATCACATGCATTCGTTGATTTGCCTACTGTCTAGGGTACGTAACTAACACACTTTAATTTTACTCTCGTACTCCCTCCGTCCCAAAATTAATGTTCATTTTGAATTTTTATTTTTTATTATATATAAATTAAACTAAAAGTGAGAATTCAAATTAACAATAATTTTGAAACAGAAGAATATATTTGTACAATTATCTTTGTCGTTGTTGTTGATCATGTGGATACCGCCGGACTAATAGCAAATTGTTCAATTCTCTATACGATTGTTTAGCGCTCAAATAAATTGCTTATGCTTCTTTTAGACTAGAGCTGATTATTTTGTTATTCATTAAAATAAATACGCGCACGTAAACAGCCGCCGTAATTAATTAATTGTGCCTTCTAATTCATGCATGTAGTTTCTGGCTGATAGAGTTAAGCTGCCAAACTATTTTATATGTACGTGTGTAAGCCAAACTATTAGTAGCCACCTTAATTAATTCTTTAAACCCCAGCCTAATTGCGTATCCCCAAATTTAAAACGTTACTCTTACGAACATGACTAATATAGTTGGACGGTGCAATATACTAACACTAAAATTATTAGTGAAAAGAAGAGAATATCAAAAGAATTTGATATCAAATATTCAAAGGAATTTGAGTTGTGAAGATTTTGTCTTGTAAGCATTACATTCTATCTGATCGATTTACAAAGAAAATTCAAGTATGTACGTATTCTATCTAATCGATTTACAAAGAAAATTCAAGTATGTACATATACCTACTAGCATTTACTCCTTCTGTCTCGAAATTATTTTTCAAGACTTTTAGAAATCGATATGTAGAAAAAAAGAATATATAATACATCAAAATGAGGGATCATTTTTTATTTTGTATCTTTTGAAATGGAACTCAGTAAAAATTAGGGGGAAATGATCACTAACCGGTGGCATGAAGTGAAGACTGATTCAGTGGTACTAACAGTTTCTTTTCCAGGTTGTTTACCCTGAGTTTATATCTCCAAACAAGAATGGTCGCGATCGCCCGGCTGATGAACATTGGGTCTACAAAGATTACAACTTCCACATTTCAAAGTTTTGGGCGCCATTTCTGGTGAGATCCGAAATCTCCGATCCATCGGATCCAGGCAGTCCTTTCAGGATATATATCGATGAGTGTGATCAATATTGGATTTCAAAAATTGAAAGGTACAGTTACATTATCATCTCAGCTTCTCAATGGTTCTTCAAGCGAACCCTAGTATACGAAAACAAAACCCTAACCGGCTGCGCTGTTTGCGATCAACAACAAACAAATGTCGCCAAATTAGACTTTTATTTAACCTATGCAAAAGCATTCCAAACAGCTTTCAAAGCCATTAACGGCTTAAAAGATTTTAAGGGCGTGACTTTTCTTAGAACGATTCTAACGCCACATTACGAAGGCGGGGCGTGGAATGAAGGAGGAAATTGTGTGAGGATTGAGCCCTTTAAGAGGAAAGAGACTAGTTTGGAGTATTTGGTTTCGGAAATGCATAGGATACAAGTGAAGGAACTCAGGGTTGCGCAAGAAGAAGGGCAAAAAACTGGTTTAAGATTCCGATTGTTTAACGCGACGCATCCGATGAGTCTCCGGCCAGATGGACATCCTAGTAAGTATGGACACCCTCGGCATCAGACAGAAATTACCTTTAACGACTGCCTTCATTGGTGCTTGCCTGGACCTCTTGATACATTGAATGACTTCTTGCTTGAGTTACTTAGGAGGGAAGTAGTAGGACGCAGTTCATAGTTTAATCTCTTGAATTTGTTGATTTCTTAATAATTTTGATTAATTAAAATTACTACAAATTGGGATTGATCGATCCATGTTGTATGTCGTTTGTGTATATCATTGTAATTTTTTGGGATATACGCACTCAGTGTAATCATAGTTTCGACTGATTTAGAATATTCGAACAGGATATATTCCTTTTGAGATATATAGTTTTCTCAATGAGTATTTTAATGATTGTTATTGATTTGCCACAATGCAAATTCATGGACACGCTCACTTTATTTCATGTGTGTTCGGAAAAGAAGAAGAAGGATTAAGAAAATAGAATCCACAAGGTTAAAGTCGGTCTTCTCCCCCAAAATCCATGCATGGTGATGGATCTTCAGCCACGTGAAAAGTTCAGGGTTTTCTATTAAAATTCGGCCACTTCAAGAAGATTGGATTACATATTTACATTATGTTTAGGTGAGTAAGTGACATGTATTTCATTCTTCTTCTATACCCATAAAAAAAATATTTCTAAAATATTCTAAAAACAGTATAGCTCATAAATTATAATGTGAATTACTTTTCAAAAATGAAAAGAGAATTATCTTAAACTAGATCAGTTTGATAATTTGCTATACACATTACAAACTTCTTATTTTTCAGAAAAGGAACTGTTACTATATTGTGTCTTTAAGATTAGCATTTTATAGAATTTTTAAAATCGAGAAAAGATAAAAATAAAAATAAAAATAAAAAAATCAAAGCACATTACATACAACAACAACAACAAACATTTTTTCCACTAAGTGAGATTGGTTATGTGGATCATATGTCGCCATCGTGCATCGAATCATATTACACATGGAAAAAAATATTTGGGCCAATGGCATCTAATTGCTTTGTGACGTGATATTAATTGTTTTCTTTATAATGTCTAACAGAGACCATCTCATGAAGGATAAGGTAAAAGTATATTCCTTTAATTTTAAAATAATTGTCTAATTTAGATTTTTATTTTTAGAATAATTTATAGTAAAAGAAAAAATTAAAAGTGAATAATTATTTCGAGACGAATTGAATGTAATTATAGAAACAAAAATTACTGTGCAACAACCTCTCAAAGTATCAATTTGAAAGATACATATCATAATATGCGTAACACCAGAAAATTTCTCTACTTGAACATAAGTACTGAAAGCCTTAGCAAAACCTGGCAATTGGGATCGTAAAGCAAAATTATCATAATTCCGTCTTGAGGTTTTATGAGCTATGAGCGCCAACGAACAACGGAACAAGTGCGAGTTTTGGCTTCCAAAGGGAACTAATTAAGTCGTTAGATTTTTTTGGGTACTATGATTGAAAGAGGTTATAGTCTAAGTATAACTAGATCAATATATTACGGAGATATGAAATCCCTATCATGTCATGTTCAAATCAGGTTTTGGCCCCAATCCTTCCCTACTTTAATGACAAGGCTGTGGTTTAGAGAGAAGGAAGTGACAAAGTATTGTGTCTAATCTTAATACACAACTGCAATTTTTTGGTTTTGGTTTCTTGAAAAAAATGATTTCTTTAATGATTTAACTGATCTAATTCATGAATATACTCTCACATTCCTCATTTCTGAGTTTATAGTTTAGTTGAAACTTGAAATCGGTGTCAAACTCAAATCCATAGTCGTCACATAGTGTAGTGTAGAGCCCAAAACATACTTGAAACTTTTTGTTATATCCCAAATAACTCTTGATTAGCCCATTGTTAGTGTAAACTATAAAACTGTTGCAGCTTAAGTGATGACCTTAGGCCTACTCCAATTGACATTTAACACTTAAACTCGTAATTATTTTAGCTCTATTGACCTCAGTACCTCACCCCCACTCGAGGTGAATTTCTACCGAGGAAAAAAATATCTTAATAAATATTTATGATGTACATACTCGAACTCAATACCTAATTAGGATATGCCAATAATTTGAACCCAACAAATATTGCTGCTTTACATTTTCTGAGTAGTCCTCTAATGAAAATTTTGCGGCCAATTTGAACTATTTTTCCGGAATTTATTGAGATTTTATTCGTCTATTAAAAGATGGAATTAGTCATTTTGTAACCGCACATTATCATGTTATTTACTAAACTACTCCCTCCGTCCCATAATTATTGTCCACTTTGGCCAAAAAATTTTGTCCCAAAATTATTGTCCAATTTGACTTTTTATGGATCAAGTTACACATTTGTCCTTAGTAAAAAACATTATCCATAAAATCTTAGTGGTTAAACAATTATTTATGTAGGGGTATATCCGGTTGTTTAAGGTAAAATATAGTTAAGTTTGACTAAAAATAAAATCTTTCATTTTAGTAAAACTGGACAATAATTATGGGACGGAGGGAGTATTTCATTTGGTTCTATCATTATTCTGGGCAAAATAAGATATAGAGAAAGAGATTCAAAAAGAAAAGAAAAAAGAAAGCGAAAAAAAAAAAAGCCAAAGGTCGACATTTTTCTTTGTCATGACATTTTTGGTGGGCTGAGAGTTCAAGAACCCCCACAGGCCCACAAAGATGGCGGTCACAATCAGTAATACGTAAATATATGCATTATTACAAAATATAGATCATGTGAAGTCGGTAAAAACTGAAAATAATGACAGCAAATTAACGGCAAAAGGTACTGACTAATCTTTCTTACGCACTTGATAAACGTGATTAAATTAACTGTTCTGTTTTCAACTGGGCTTTAATTATTTTTGATGGTTAATTATTCTAATATTTATTGAAGAAGAAGAAGACTGTGTATGGGTGCATCAGTTGTTTGTTATTCCAAAACCATGTTTATTTTGCTTTCGAAGTTACTCACCCCATCCAATCTGGAAAACTAAAATTTATAAATTAGATGACATAATTTTTCAAATTGACATATTAAATATAGAATATTGTGTTTACGTCTCAGTTTTATAATGTAATTTTTAAATAATATAAATTTCATAAGCTTAATTTTAAGATTTTAATTACCATAATCAGACTATTTTTTCGAGGCAGCAAGAGTACTTTGTTTAGCTCACTGTATGTGATCAAATGATCCCAATCGATCTAGTATTTAAAACCAAACACTAGATATTACAAGCAATACTTGAAGAAAAACTGTAAGAGAATCTATTTGATTTAGGAGAGTTGCTTCAACATTGAGTACGTGTAGGCAGATAGAAAGAGGAAGTAAATGCAAGCAACTGATGATAGAGACAATAGTAATTTAATCAAAAAATGACGTTGGACTTTCTTTCTTGCTTTTTTTTTTTTTTTTGTTAATTGATTTGGTAGAAGAATTAACCATGAGAAATGGCTGGTGATTTGACAACTTTTAATTTGTATTTACATTTAGATCATAACATATTCCCTCTGTTCCGAAATTATTGTCCGATTCTGATTTTCACTTTCAGTTCAATTTGTACTAAAATGAAAATCTAAATTTAAACAATAATTTCGAGACGGAGGGTGTACAAGTTTATGTATTATTGAAGAGTTAACAAAAAACTATCATTACATTAGTAATGTTTATTTTCCTATTCTGTATACATGCATACACACTGAAAATGTATATCCAGTGCCTCGTATCATTTATACGGTTAAAAAAAAAGAAAGTATCTAATTATTTTATTTTGAAATAAATGCCTGGACCTTTGATAAATGTTAGTCACTTTGTTTGATTTCACAATACCGGCGCATTTTTTATTTTTTATTTTTTGTAAATGGCCAAAATGTAATCATGTCGGCAAGGGATTGAAAAAAGTGTAAATTTTAAAGAAAATAAATAAATAAAATCGTGTGCGATGATTTAGATAGTTTCAATTAGAATTGATATGTTGTTGCCCGATTCAAATGCAAATTAGAGATGCCTATATTAAAGAGAAAGTAAAAAGAAAAAAAAAAAAAAAGGTTGATGTGATAGAAGATACAAAATGTTTTGGCATTTTCGGAGTGGAGCAACAAACAAATGATGACAAATCTTTGGATGGAAGGTAATTGGGTGGATGATTAGAGATGAACAACTGTAAGAGCCGCGTTTAATGAAGTGAGATCAGAGTAAATGGCATTATCCTATTTGGTTGGTGGGGTGTACGGACTGTGTCAAAGATACCGAGTGTAGAAAATTTCCAGAGGACCCGGTCAGAGGCCCTGGTTCAACCGTCTAATCAATCCAACATTAACCAGACCAAACATTCTTTTCTTTTCCTTTTTTTCTTTATTTTTCCCTCCATCTTTCAGTTATATGGATTTTTTTTTTGTAAAAATAATAATAATAATAATAATTCTAGATAGGCACATACGAGAGTGCCGTGGAAGTGTGTAAGTTAGTACAACTAGAGTAGAATTTATTCAAGAAAAAAGAAAATAATTATTTATAGAAAAGATACTTTGCAAATTTGTTTTTCGTCAGTTTTTTTACTGATCAGTTACTTATTTTTATTGTAATTGTTTACTTGTCGCATCAACACGCAATATTGAGCCCTTAATCTCGCCGGCGTGGTAGAAGACTAGAAGGCCCAAAACTTTAGGACGCAACTCCATTTCCTAGCATCTGATTCATGCTATAAAGAGATTCTATACTGTTTGTATTGTAAGATTCATGCAATACGACTTGTAATTTTGATCCGTTAGTTAGATGATCCGATTCATCGAACCATGTGGTTTTACGTTTTTTCCTTTTGTTGGGGTCGCCGATTCACGGTTCATTATTATTACAATGGAGTCAATTTGCTTCGTTTCGTTTCCGGGTCCACCATTCATGTCAGAATCCTGGTTGGCTTTATTTTTATCTCTTTTTGCAGCCACGTTGTAATCCTCATCAACCCAAGTCACTATCAATCGTCTGTTGTTCACTTTTTCAAGTTTTGATGATTCCTAAAATTTAAAAAATGATAGAAGTGAGTCTATATGAGTGTGAGTGACGACAAACCAAAATCCCCTCGTGCTTAAATTCCACCAAATTGTTTATCCGATTCACCACATTCTCAACGTGCATAATTCTCAGCTGCCCAAATTTTTTGGTGTTAAATCTTATAAGCAGATGACTCTATCTTAGGTCGACACACATATTTTTAATACATACTCCAATGCACAGTAATTTCGTGTAAATTAATGATTTAGGAGACTCATCATTGTTACAAATGTTTTCTTATAAAAAGTACTCTCTCCGGTCTTTATTATAAGGCATTTTAATTTCGTCTTAAATTTCATCCAAGATTTCTTTTTAATAGGAATAAAATCCTTAAAAACATTTTATAATAATTAGGAGAACACAAGGAATGTGAAAATATATTTTTAAGGTTTTTTTTTTTACAATTAAAAAGACATTCTAGGTTAAATCTAGGACGAAATCAAAATACCTTATAATAAGGAACGGAGAGAGTATGAATATAACTAAATTCTCAATTATAATATCAACATTTCGTGAAAAAAGTGATGATGGAACTCAATTTTTAATCATAATCAACCATATACTACCAACTGTACAATCTATTTATTTATTCATCAAATTATAGTAATAATTCTTTTATGTCATATACCACTGTCCTGAAATCGGCCAACAGTCCTAATTTCTTCACCGTGAATCCAAAATCATCGGTTTGCACCTAACCCACTTCCAATACTTCCACGTCATTCGGTTTCAATTTGAACGTTATCCAAAGAGCCAATAAGAGAATTATGCAAAATACAGCTCCCCTAATAGAAGCAAAATCTTTTATTAAAATCAATACATTTTTTTACAACGTTGTATGCTACGTTCCATAGGTTTCATGAACAAGGAGGATATAGTTTTACGTAGTAATTGACTACATAAAACTCATTCCCTTTGTAACAGTACCTAATCTGTTAAAAAAGACAAGGACGAAAATGAAGAAAACAGAGCCGCTCTAAAATTTGATGAATTAACGCAGCTCTGTTAAAAAAAAAAAAAAAGAAATTGAGTGAAACTTATTGATTTTCCCGACCAAAAAAAGGGGTTAAAACTAATTTAAAAGCTAAGGGTATTCCCGCTCCCGCCAGAAGAAGACGAATCGCCGTTGAAATCCATCATCATCATCCACTCTTGAAGCTCTGTTTCTCCAAACGCTTCCAAGAATTCCATTCCGGTGGTTGTTCCGATGTCCATGAATCCCGAACTTCCGCCGCCCGATTCGTGGTTACCGGGTTTAATTTCCGGCGGGAAACTCTGCCATTTGTGATTATGATCATTGATATTATTAATTTGCTGTTGATGCTGGGGAATTTGAGGCGAAGATGAAGCTGAAGTACTCTGTTCTTGGTGTTGTTGTTGGGTCAATGTATAATCAGAAAACGAGAAATTGAGCTTAGCTCTTGGCCCTCTGAATTCAATGGCGGCTCGATCATAAGCCCGAGCCGCATCCTCCGCCGTCTCGAATGTTCCGAGCCAGACCCGGGCCGCTTTTCTCGGGTCCCGAATCTCCGCCGCCCATTTTCCCCATGGCCTCTGTCTAACTCCCCTGTAATTCTTCTTCTTCTTCCTGATCTTTCCACCACTATTTTTCTTCGTATTTTCATCTGGGTTGACAATTGTAGTTGAAACAGGAGCAGAGGAAGTAAAATAATCGCAGCCCAGACATCCATTGTACCCGCAAACCCGGCAAGTCTCCATTCCCACCGCCGCCGCCGCCATAATCGGCTGCTGCTGCTGCTGATAATGATTCTGATCGGAAACAATATTAGAGAAAGAAAAACTAGTCATGGACGGCACGGTGGCGTAAGAGGGGGTGCAGGCAGATTCGAATTGAGGGAACAATCTAAGCTCGTGGGCTGAAATGGCATCCAAAACCGCGGTGGCGGTGGGGGTGGCGGTGGTGGTGATGGGAGTACTTCCGGCGCCGGAGATAACATTCTTCAAAGCAGCTACCATAACTGAAAGTTCCTGCTCGGTGGAGATCATCTTCGATTGTGGCGGCTGGGGGGGCGGCGGTGGAAGATGACCGGCGGAAGAGGAGGAAATGGGATGGAGAAGATGAGGATGGTCGGTGAGCTGAGGAGGAGGAATTCCGTCGGGTCGGATTCTCTTCGTTGACCTCTGCTGCATTTTTTTTTTTTGGTTTGGTTTGACCGATTTGAAGCTCTCTTGTGGGATTTTGAATTTGGAGGGAGTAGTTTAAACAACTGAGAATTGTTTGTTTTTTGAGAAGAGATGAAATGAGGTCAAAGTGGTTTATATATGGAGAGTGCCAGCTGTCCACACACACTGCACACGCATTTTGTGCGGATTTGTTTCTCAGTTTTATTTTTGAAAAGGTGAAGTTTCCCACGTGGGATAATCTTTGGGCGTTGGAGGGGGTAAATTTGGAATCTCACTGGGATCAGGTGGCAAGCAATAAGCTAAGGAGGAGGGGTCTTTTCGGAAAGTCCATTATCCAACTACATGTCAGCTTAAGGAACATCTAACATTTCCGATTCCCTACGTATAAGGTGACGCAGACAAAATTTCGTTTTACTCTTTATCTTGCATTATTTACCTCTTCCAAAATAAGGGTTTCGACGTTTCCTCTACACGATCAAAAAGTTGCATTACTTACTGATTATTATTATTATTACTGTGATTATATACCTTGGTTCCTTCACTAGAGTTTTATTATAACTTATAAATTATATCTACAGAAACGATAGAGACAATGAAAAATATATAACAAAAATGCATAGTGACTGATGTGTACATAATACTTAGGGTTGTAAGTATAAATTTTGGAGGAAAGATAAAATTTCAACGGCAAAGTGATAAGAAAATAGAAGTACACATCAGACAATAATTTTTTCACTAATTTTCACTATACATGTCATTTTCCTGATATCTATTAGTACTTGTTTTCCTTCTTAACTTTGGATGTTTATTAATATGTCTATGTGTAACTACAAACGGGATATTTATCATTAATCTAAATAAAACTATATAATATTAAAACTCACAAGAGCACAATTCTTTGAAATGTTGCATTTAAATACAATATAAGTTAGGTTTTGTGTGCAAGTAATGCTTTTCTCGTACAATTAATTACTTTTGCTTAATACACTATTACACCCTTAGGTGAACACTGTAGTAAATAGTTAAATTCGTTATAGCTTGCTTTATAGGCTTTAGCATAATAGTCGCTTCTCTTTTTATTATTATTATTATTATAATGCTTGCTCAAAATAGCCTTAACTCGTTGTGCCCATTTCCAGCATTAGGTTTTAAAAAGATATTCTATCTATTTATACATTTTGACCACAATTATCTTTACATAAGTAAATGTCTCTTGGTGAGTTTAGAATCTTTAACGTGATTGGTTAGAAATTAAATTGAGTATTCTGATTGGTCCATTACTTCACATGACATCATCAATTTTAAATTGAGCCCTTTGATTGGTAAATATATTTAACATGACATCAGCAATATAAAACAAGACTACAAGGGTCAATTAAAAAAATTATTTTTTTTTGTGCCAACTAAATATATCATTAGTCGAGAAAAATAACATAATTAGTAATGTGGCGGGCTAAACGACAACGTTTACTACCCGATGTTACCAATCAAAATGTCGTTTTTTTTGTGCCCATTTTTACTACCAATTTTTTCAACCGCCCTCCATCCCTTCCTTCCCCACAAATTTTTTTCTACCCCAAATGTCAATCTAATCTTCTATCACCTCTATTTTTCCATCCCTACAAAATCTAATTGTATTCTTGGGTACGAAATTCAATTGTTATGCAATGGGGGCGACGGTCAATCTCTCGAAAGGAAGAAGAACTGATCCTGATTTTTTTTTCCGGTTCCCGATGGTAGTGATGGTGTAGCTCCGGCGTCCAGCAAACAAATGGTGATCATACTTTGGTTGGGCTTCTGATGGTGGCAATCCTGCCGTCCAGGAAACACATGGCGGTACTGATGAATTGTGTTTCAGGCGTCACATTGTAATTATTGTTAGAATTTCATTAAGCCGTATGAGAACATGATCATTTGAAGTGAATTCATATTGACATGACTCAAACGGATCGCGCTATGCGCGACGAGAACAAATTTAGTTGCAGATATAGGCCCGGTTATCGTGATAGTTCGTATTCGTAGCTCTCATGGTAAAAATTTCTCCCAATTCTGAACATCGTTTTCAAACCTTGCAATATTTGCGAATGAAAAATTACGAAAAAGGCCATGACCAAAAAAAAAAAAAAAAAAAACTAATTGGAGGTTAACGAAGGTGAAATATGACCGATGGTTGAAATTGGTATCTCTGGTGCAAAATCCTAAACACAGTACAAAAAGACTAAGCCCCCCTCATCGGGGTTAGCACTCTGATCCTTAAGTTATTTATGGGTTGATGAAAGTATAAAGCTTTTAAATTGTACTTAGACATTATACCTTAATTGTGGTTTATTGACTTCGATTTATAAGTTGGGTATTACTTTTTCATATGTGAACACAATTTGGACACTAAGTTCATAACAAAACTTTTGGATAGTCGGTTATAATATTTACGAGCTGGGTCGGGTCCGCATGGGCTGGACAAATACGTCCTCTTCAGAGGCATGAGAAGCAAATATAATAGATCTAGTGTCTTGAGCTCATTGGTTGCATTTTAATAATTCCATCCAATCAATTTAATTACTCGCTCCATTTTAAAAAAATAGTTCACATGAGTAAGAGTCTTATATTTCTTTGAAACACATGTAATTTGTGATTTATAACCAAAACCTAATGAGAGTAATTGGGTAAATCAAATTTTTATCTCTGCCAAAATTAATCTACAACGCAGGAAATACCCATTGAGAGGCAAATTATTATTATTATTTTTTTTTATCTCTATCTATAAAAAAAATAATTCACATTGAATTATGATATTTGTATTCAAAATTGAATGTGAACTATTTTTTTAGACAAAAATATATAATATCCATATCATTTGTATAGAACATGGGATCAAATATCCCCTGAATAAAGAAAAAAGTTTGTCATTCTTCTTTCGAGTGATGTTACTGTTCATTCTGTAGATAGAAACTCAATTGAGGTAAATTAAATTGGAATTTGATGTACATAAACTATTATAATTGGTAATTTTGAAAAAAATAAATCCATTATTGTAATTTTGAATAAGGGTTTCTTTTTCATTTCCCTCATTATTTATATTGAAATGATTGAAATTTCAATTTATCTTTTAGCAAATAGACTAATGTGTTCAATGTATACCATAGTTGTTTAATTGTTTAATTAGTACGCAAAATGACATGTTTCGTAGGGGTTGAGGACATCTCTCCAATTCACTCACTAATTGTTGTAGTTAAGGTTGCTAAGCAAAGGTATTAAAGAGAGAGAGAGAGAGAGAGAGAGAGAGAGAGTAATTAAGTTGAAGATTATTTTTATGTGAGTGGACGGTATTAAATAAACAGGCTTGCGTCATCAGTTACATAAGCAGCAGAAAAGACATGAAGTGGATCCTCGTAAGGTGTCAAGACCCGGTCCAAATCAATTCCACTCACCGACATGTCGTTTTCAGTTCTTTCCAGTCAGACTCGGGGGAACCGAAGGTCCGCTTGTTTCTTGATTCTATTTCTGGAAGTCCTTAAGTCCCACAGTTAATTGACTTAATTCCGGCATTTTTACTAGTAAACCTGAACTGCATTTTCCAATATTCCGGAAGCTCCGGCAAAAGATTTTCCGATAACACTTTAATACGTATTAATTTTTTTTTAATAATAATGATATGAACAGTCGCTATATACAGTAAGGTGAGATAGTGACTCATAAAAATACAAAAACACCACCTCATTAAATTCGTAACTATCAACATAATATGAACATTTAAGTAAATACATGCATGCTATCTCAGTCACTATCTCATTTTATTATTTATTTTCACTGTATGTATCATTTTATAAGTTTCATTATATTGTTTAAATTTATAATACTTTTTAACCATTTCACTTGAATCCCCGTTTACATGAAATGAATAACAAGTTTTTAACCGATTATGTGCTTATTTTATAACTCTACTTAACTTAAAGTTTATGTTTCTATTTTCTAATTCAATCATTCAAATCATTTTCCCCTCTACTCAACAACCATTTTAGTCTTTTAATTTGCGCGGGTACCAAAAGGCTGTGGTGGTTACTTTGGCTGTTCTTTTTTTTTTTTTTTTCCCTTTAATGGTAACAACTTTTGGTGCTTTCAATTTCCAAACTGAAGTGAAAGCAAGTTATAGTTGAGGGTCAAACTATTTTACTTTGAAGTTAATGCAAAATGGAGAAATCCCAATGTTCCGAGTAAAAATGAAACAAATACTAAATAAACCGAATCTAACCTTTCCTTAAGGAAACAAATTGATTAAGCAAATTCACTAGCGAAATGTAGCTCCGCAAGCCCTCTAGAGCTTCATTTTTCTCATATATACTGTGGCAATTACAATTACTCTGTCTCAAAATTATTGTTCAGTTTGAGTTTTCACATAAAAAATTATCGTCCTAAAATTATTGAACTAAAAGTGAAAACTTAAATTAAACAATAATTTTGGAACGGAGGGAGTATAATAATTAAGCTTCTTTTTTTTTTTTTTCCTTTTTGGTATTCTACCTGAGCCGCTTTTATTTTCTTGGTGATTTTAGTTTTGCGGCTGTTCTGTTTAGTTGTGGACCAAATTGACTGGAAACTGTCAGAGATATTTTTGGCTTCAAGGTCAACGGTCAACCACTAGAAACAATTTGCCTTAACTCCCCGCCGAATTTTGTAAGAACCCACTGTTTTAGTGTTGCATCCTTAGCGCGGCATCACATAAAATGCGACTGCGATTTTAAATGAATTTGCAAAATATTCCATTTCACTAAATGCACGACATACAAAAATAAAACTACCGTGCCTTTACCCACAAATGCCCCAAACATTTAATAAAGCATGTCATATGCTCCTCTCTACTACTAATATATTGTAAGTTACAATTTTGTTAACGGTTGAAATGGGATGAAATGAAATGAGAAGCATCCAAAAAGATGGTACAGTGGATGGAACAAAACGCTATAAAAGGATTTCCAAGCATTTCTATAAGAATATGCTTTACGTCTCTACTTTTCTTCCGTTCACGATAAATTGAAGCACCAAAAAAAAAAAAAAAAAAGAGAGAGGGAAAAACAAAATGGCCTTCTCACAAAAGAGTCTAGAAGTCATAACTCATAAGAACAATGGGTAATGGACAATGCTGCTCAACCATTTCAAAATTGTGAGAGAAACAGAACTACCACAAGTTAAAAATTACTTTCTCCGTCCTGAAATTATTGTTCACGTTAAATTTTTATTTTTAGTTCAAATTATACTGAAAGTAAAATCTCAAAATAGACAATAATTTTAGGACAGAAGAAGTATGTTATATCTCTTTCGAATCTTATTTAAAAGGCAAAAATAAAACAAGAAGGGATATATCTTTATACAACAAAAACGCAATTTGTGAATGAATACATCGTGGAACTACAGCGTTCCTTATTTGATTTTGTAATCACAGAGTAAGGGCATCCTCCTGGTGCAGTTTTGAGGGCTAAAGAACCATTTTAACATATGAATATGGACGCACACTTGATTAATGACAATTCACTAATCAAACAACGTAACCAATCAGCTGACACGAACATACGAGTTGGGCTGAGTAGAAGAATCTTTGTAATGAAAATTCCCGCCTTTGTATCCACTCAGTCGTCTTTATCCGAGTCTGCATTGTGATCCAGAAATATAAACAATGATATTGCTTTATGAGGAAAAGAAAAAACAGAAAAGAAACTTGAAAAGTGTTGAGTTGGAAAAAAGCTTTGTTCGAACTTTCTTGTTAAAAGATTCAAGCCAGAATGCTTATTACCAACACTGATCATTCTATTTCCAAAGCAAACTTGTAAGGGTTACTGAGGAAATCACTAGTCATTTAGATGGTAAATCAGAAAAGGTGTCACTTCAAAGCTATCATTCATCTTTTTGTTCAACATCTTTCTTGTTGAGTGAGTTAAACAACGTTTTCACCAGATTCAATCTAATGCCTACTCGCTGATGTGTAGAAAACAACAAACACAGATGGAGTGAAATCGCACGAAAATTGTTCTTCATACCATCTACTTACTCTGTGACATTACTCACCCGATCGTATGTCCTCTCCGACTTTTCCCCTATTTTTTAGCTGTCTCATAATCATTGAGGAAATGAGGTACCACCAGTAAATGTGGAACACAAGCAATGTCAATAACAATGAATTGAAGATGTAGTACAGGGACATATGATAAGGGTCTGATAGATTGAGGAATCCAGCAGAGTAAAAGCTGGGATTCAACAACCAGACAAATCATCAGCAGAAAGGCTCAGATACGAATCCGGTAATAAACAAAAATGGAAGGAACCAATCGAGAGCATACCTGAAAGACCATATGACCCAGAATGGAAAATATACTAGCCTTAGTACAAACCATGAGCAAGCAAATAACCCAAAGCATACGCTAGCTCCAAATTCCTTTTCGAAATATTTTAACACTTTAGCTGCTTCAAGAAACACATCACTAGCATCATGCAAAGCCAGTACAACTGATCCGGTCCGAAAAAACCTACAGAAGTTTTAAAATTAAAATTGTGGAAATTTTAGGTTTCCCAAAACGTAGTGATCAGAAACTACATTAGAGAAAGGTAGTTCTCTAGTAGTGGTGACTCGATGCAAAGGAGAGTGCTGATCTACATTTATAACTATATGGAACCTCTCATGACAGCCACATTTCGCTGTGGAGGAACTTCTGGAACCAATGGCCTTTAACCGATAACCAAAGGAATGAAATACATTGAAGCTTTAACCAAAGGCTTACAGATAATTCTGGAATTTCTGGAAATTTTACAACTATTGATCACAGCCATGCTCAGAGGTTAAAGCCAAAAAGAAAAAAGGTGCCCAATCAATTATGAATGAGCCAAAAGTGAAAGTTGATCGATGAACATCTGGCCGATATTAACAGACATGCAGTCAACATGTCAAATGGTATGCAGAAAGAAGAAGCCTAAAAGTCTCAACTAAAGAACATATAACAACTAAAACCACACCTTGTCATATAAGAGCAGCTGATTAGCATAAAAGCAACAATATGATGTGAGATCATCAAGGGGAAATCCTTTCGACGCGTTTCCCATGAAATGAGAGCAATCATATTGTATATGTACAAACCACATTGGCACATGTAGATAAGCAACAAAGCAGGCCTGTAGTAAGAGGTGCAGAAGGAAATTTGAATTCGTAATCTGGCAGATCCTTGGTTCATGAAAAAGAAAGCATCATAAAATCCAAACGTTTTGAACTTCCATCACAATTTCAAAATGTTACTAACTTGAGCTCTTGGTTAGGCCATCCTCTGTAGAATTCCTCTACATTGTTGAACCATGGCTCATGATAGATGACCATTATCCCACAAAGTAACAGACTAGAATAGCATGCCAGCTTCCACAGTGACTCTGAGCATTTTGTGATCTTCACTGTTCTAGCCTTAATAATTTTCAGTGAAGTAGATTCAACTCTGAGTATCCAAGTGGCTACCCGCTGTAAGAACAGGGAAAAATCAGAAAATGACATATACCTGAATGCTAAAAGCGCTTTTAAGTGCTCAAACATATAAGAAAGATGAAAACATAAATTTGTTAAGTATGTGAGCCTCAAACTGTTGCAATAGATAGATACAAGACTCTGAAACACAAGGCTTATGTTGAATTGGTTCATGCAAAATTCAAAGCAGTAAGTGCTCAAATCTTTCACCTGTTAAACAATTCGCAAATTAATAAGGTCGAATTCCTTCCAAGATCTTAAAGATGGCGCTATTTTCGGGAATATAAGTTTGAGAGTATATAATTCACAAGCTACTAGGCTTAAGTCTAGAGGATGAAATTAAATCCATGCGACAATCTATTCCTGAAACATCTGAGATCTGAGAGTACCACCCGGCAACTAAATACCTAACAGCAGAAACTGTTATACTTTATGCATCAAACTCAAGACAAGGATAAATAAATTAAGTGGAAGTTCTGTCCGTGAAGAAAGAGCTTTTAGCCTTGAGGAAAAACTTAAAGCATCAAAGATGAATTCACTACCAAACAAACTCAAAGAATAATCTTGCATGGAAGAATGTAAATTTTAGTTAATTATGAAGTAGAGACACATTTCACCAAATTACAAAATCCATGAACTCCATGAAGTGCATTGCAGCAACAATAGACATAAGGTTTAACACGCTGGGGAAAAAAAGGATGGAATCAAGATTTAAGAGCTGGAAGAAGAAGAAGAAGACATAAAATTCCAGTCAGTAGTGAGATAACACATGCATCTCCAAGAACATAATACTATTCCACCACATCATGGAATCAAAGTGATATTTAAGAAAGACTCGTGGAAACCTACACGAAAGATGAATCTGTGAAGAAAGAACCTGGCAACCACGAAAAACAGAGCGAAGTAAACAGCAAGAACGAAATGCGAAGTCCTGGGAACGGCATTGTCTGTCCAGATGGAATCCATGAGCAGGAAAATATGAATCCCTTTTCAGCTTGCTGATTAACTGCCCTACTGAAAGTTTCATCAGTTCTTAAATTAATGAAGAATCTGAGTCTGACAACAATGAAGAAGCAGAGTTGACAGGAAGATAAACTTGTTTATCATCTTTGATGTGACCTTAAATTCCTAAGTCATAACAGATTACATACCCATGTTGAATATACTGATCACCTCCCAACTTATTAGTCAACATTGAAAGGTTGGTGTGAAGGGGATAAATATCTCTGATATGACCTTAAGTTCCTAACAAACACATGTTCAAAACACTCATCACCTTCCCACTAATTAGTCAACACTGCCAGGTTGATCATCGTTTATGTAGTAGTTGGAGATGCGCAGAGACTATCTCTGATATGACCTTAAATTCCTAACTTACCCATGTTAAATACACTGATCACCTTCACATATCACTCAACATTGAGAGTCATGGCAGCATCTTTCCTTCTTTTTTTTTTTTTCCCTAATCACATAATAGAGCCTCCAAAGGTACTTTTAGATATCTAAAGAACCTATCTGACACCTACTTCATGCACGGATATGGATGCAGAAAATTTTGATGACTATCTACCAATGTTGCCAACAAACCAACAAGTATAAAGCAGTCAGCCTGAGTTGAAGAACCTTTTTAAAGATAATTCCTGACGCACATCCATTTTAGTTGTCTTCCTCTGAATCCGCACATAATAGATACTTCATCACATGTTATGCCATACTGCATGGCAACAGACTTGTTCGGCGATACCAATCACAAAAAAGAAAGTAAAGTATTATGTAGCCTAGTTGAACTTCAGTCTCAGGAAAACCTTTTATTATCTCTCCAGAAGGTTTAAACTTACATCCGATATTTCAAAATGCCACTTACTTGAGCTCTTGATTTGGCCATCCTGTGGAGTATTCCTCTACATCTATGGACCATGGGTCACCATACATGACCATTTCCTAAACAAAGTAACAGGCTAGTATGGTATGCCAGCTTCCACAGTGACTCTGAGCATTTTGTGATCTTCTTTGTAGCATCATCAATTTTCAGTGGAGCAGATCCAAGTCTAAGTAACCCAGAGGCTACCTGCTGTAAGAACACCGGAAACCCAGAAAAGATGACAAATGTTAAAAAAAATATTAAGGTTTAAGTGCTCAAACATATAAGAGGAACCGAATGTTAAATTTGTTAACCATCTGAGCCTCAAACTGTGCTGCAGTAGTAGTAATATATATGAGACAACCAAGGTATATTTTGGATTATTTCATGTAAAATTAGAAACAGGAAATACTCATCTCTCATCCACCACGGTCTTATATGGAAGGCACTATTGCTTGAGAGTGTAAAATTGACAAGCACTAGATAGGCTAAAATGTAGAGGGTGAACTAAAGCCCTCAACAGCTCAAACAGATACTTTCTTCCGTTCTTAAACCTAGCAATAAACCCTCAGAATGATGGCGGATTTTACTGTATGAACCAAATATTGCAATAAAGCAGGCACATACACTTACCAACACTGTTTCTCCAATAAGTACATTACCCCAATTAGATATCAATTCAATTTTCATAGTCTTCTTTTGTGTGTGTGTAAAATTGGGAATTACGAGCTTTAGAAACACAGTTTCTCTGAGGCCGCTGGAATACAGAACAGAAACATAATGAATGAAATTGAAACTTGGAGACCGAGCCCCAGGGAACTTACACGAACAACGAATCTGTCAAGCAAGAATCTGAAAAAACAGCGCGAAGTAAATCGCGAGAACGAAATGCGAAGATCTGGTGTTGTCTGTCCTGTCCATATGAAATCCAAGAAAATATTCTGAACTCTTTCAGCTCTCACATCAAACAGTTGATTCGGCTGAGTACTGATTTTTTTTTTCCCGTACTACTTCAAAGATGAAATTGAAGAATAATCTGTAAAAACAAAGAAAACATGCAGAGTTGATTCGGGACTGGGGAGGGAGATGAAGTTGAATTGGACCGTGGCGCGCATTCATTTCATATTTTTTTTGAAATGGCATTCATTTCATATTGATGTAAGAGAAACTACGTACAGTATTATTATTATTATTATTATTATTATTATTATTATTTTTGAAACCAAAATAGTTGTGGTGGAGTAGAAGGGACTTTTCCACCCTTAACCATAGGTCGATGGTTCGAATCTCGCTATAGGCATGGAGCAACCTTCCTTAAATACTTTGGCCAGTTGTCCCATCGAGATGTGTATAATTCAACGAAAGGGATTAGTCACAGTTTTCGACGGTGGACACCCTACAAATATGTAAAAAAAAAAAGGGTTCGAATCTCGCCATGGGCATGAAGTTTCTTAAGTACTGTAGTCATTAATTAATTTTTTTTTTTTTTTTTGCATATTTGTAGGGTGTACACCGTCGGTAACAGTGACTAATCCCACTCGCTAAATTGTAAGCACCTCGATGGGTCGGACAGTTGGCCAAAATAATTAAATTTTTTATTTACAGTTAAGATATTATCTTATTACATAGTATAAAATTTTTGGAATAACTATCGGGAAGATAGGAAGAAAAAAGAACTACTTTAATTCATCTATCTAAAATGATTCACTGGGTCGCTTTCATACTTAATTTTTAATTTTTTATCTTCCTCAATTTAAGGTAAATAGGGCAAATCGATAGGAAAAATGTATATTGTAGAACATTAGTTTGAGGGAGAATTTTCCACTTTTAATTTGGAAGAGAAAAGAAATGGTAGATCCGCGACTGATTGCATTACATGGTTGTCAAAGGAAAACAAATAACCAAAGAAACACAAGCCCCCAACGTGCAAGGAAGTAATAATGAAGCATCCATATCAAATCTTTTGGTCGAACCTTGATGAGTTGGGAAGTAATTGAGTAATTGAGGAAGGTTTTAATTGATCTTAGGCATGGTTCCTTAATAATTAGTTGGAAAGGCAATAACGTAGGTGCCTCATTTTCCAGTCATTCTACTCAAAAATTTTTGGTGGGGTTCACAACGCCACCAAATGCATTATGTTACATATAAAGTCGCTTGCATTTCCTACTTTAACCATAAATATTTAGGGCAACCGTTACATAATTTGGGATTGTGTAGCGAGACACACTTAAGAACCAACAAAACAAGCTAATATACTAGTAAAAATGTGCATACAGTATCATGGATGCGCTTTTTTTCCTACTTCAACAATACTTTTGGCTGTCTTTCCAAAAACAACGCTTTGTTCACTCCCGACGTTAATGCGGGCGAAATGGACAAGAATGAAGATATGACTCTAAACTAGACACTCGATCTTTCTGTGGGCAAGAAAGCGTATTTGCCGGCCAAATGGCCCTCTTTACACTTAATGTGGGTCGATTGCAGCATTTGAGGTCGGATCTTCACTTTCACTTATATCTCGTGCGCTATTTCATTACTCATTCAAAAATGTGTCATTCTGTCCACAAAAGAGTCATATTTGTACTGTTTTCGGTATCAAACATGACACAGTTTTGGGACGACGAGTGTTTTTAGCAGAGCGATTATAGTCCACCAAACAAAACATGATAGATAGAACTAGTCTGAAAGAGTAAAAAGAATAAAGATGCTGCAGGTAAAGCAATTCCAAATATTTGTAGAAGGTATGTCCATGTCTACTTTTCTTTCCTTACCACAAATTGGAGAAAGCAAAAAAGGAAAGAAAAAAAAAATGGTCTTCTCACTAGAGAGAAGATACTATGTCAGGAGGAAGTGGTGTTCCAGATACAGTTGCTCAACACATTTCAAAATTGTGGGACAAACAACCACTATTACTAAGGAAAAAAAAATCGTGTTCTCTATATTTTATACAACCAAAATGCTATTTTGTGAATCAATAAGTACTTCGTGGCACTACATCTTTCCTTCTATCTTTTCCTAATCACATACTAAGGGCATCTGACTGCACTTTCATATCAAAAGAACCTATCTCACGGCTATTTAGTAGTGCATGGATATGTATGCAGAAAATTTGATCACAATGTACCAACCAATCAGGACACAAACCTACGAGTGTAAAGCAGTCAGGCTGAGTAGAAGAATCTTTGTAAAGAAAATTGCCGCCCTACATCCATTTAGTCATCTTCCTCCGAGTCTGCATGGGGATTGAAAAATGTAAACTACTATATCAGTTTGTGAAAAAGATAATAATAACAATAACGGAGGAAGGTTCCGATACGTAGAAAACAGAAAGAAAACGATGTACCAAACACAACGGAGTGTGTTGCACAAAAATAGTTCTCGCTACCATTTACTCTTGACATTACTTACCCGATCGTATATCTTCTCCAACTTTTCCCCTATTTTTCAGCTGTCTAATAATCATTGAGGAAATGAGATACCACCAGTAAATGTGGAACACAAGCAATGTCAATAACATTGAATTGAAGATGTAGTACAGGGACGCAGGATAAGGTTCCGATAGATTCAGGTAATCAGCAGAGTAATAGCTGGGAATCAACAAGCAGACAAATCATTAGCAGACAGACTCAAAACAAAATTCCAGTAACAAACAGAAGGATCCAATCGAGAGGATACCTGGAAGACCTTATGACCCAAAATGGGAAATATACTAGCCTTAGTACAAGCCATGAGCAAGCAAATAATCCAAAGCATACACTAGCTCCAAATTCCTTCTCGGAATATTTGAACACTTTAGCTGCTTCAAGAAACACATCACTTGCGTCATGCAAAGCAAGTACGACTGATCCAATCCGAAAAAACCTACAGAAGTAAAGAGCAAATAAAATTAAAATACAGAGGGAACATTTGATTTCCCAAAAGGCAGAGATAATTCAAAAGCTACATTCATAAAACCTATAACTGAACATCATTTTTTTACGCCTGAAACCACATACTAAATACCCAGTTAAAAATCCCCCACACAATTATGTTTAATTAAAATCTTTAAAAAACACTCATGACGTGCAATAAACACACAGGTATTTCTTTTTCAAATTAACCATCCTACGCCTTTCAGTTTTGAGACAGAGAGTGGAAGGGGACAGCGATTGTAGCAATAAGTATTCAGATTTGATTAGTCATCCCTGACTGCAAAGGAGAGAGCTTTATTCAAAAATAGCTACACGGAACCTCTCATGACAGCCAAACTCGCTATGGGAGGAAACAGAATGAAGCAGCAGCCCTTAACCGAAAACCAAAGGAAAAGGTTACCAGGTCCTAGCTTCAGGAAATTGTGGACTTATGAGATAATTCAGACATCTGCTGAAAACCAATACAATTATTGATGACTAGCATGCATATCATTCTAAACCAAAAAGGTAAAATGTGTCGAAATTGACTAGATAGAGCTAAAAGTGCAAATTGGTCAATAGACATCTGACCTATATTAACATAAAGCACATAGTTGATAGTATGCAGAAAGGAGAAGCTTCAAAAGACTTGGCTAAACAACAGTTAAAACCATACCTTGTCATGTATGAGTAGCTGATTAGGATTACAGTCACAACATGATGTGACATCATGACAGAGAAATCCTTTCGACGTGTTTCCCATGTGAGGAGAGCAGTCATACTGTATATGTAGAAACCACATTGACACATGTAGATAAGTATCAAAGTAGGCCTGCAGTAACAGATGCAGAAAAAGAATTTTAGGTAAGCAATCTCAATCTGGGAGAATTCATAGGACATGAAATGAAGCATTGTCCAATCTTTTCCACAAGAGAAATTGTTTTAAAAATTTGTGTGTCAGCAGACAACGTGCAATTTAAATTTTATATAATAAACAATAGACTCTTCAAAGAGTATAGCAGGGAATCACAAAATTTTAACCAAGAAAGAAAGGAGATAGCACCGAAGATCAGTGAAGCTGTCAATAAGAAATGGTACTCATTACAATTGGTGAAAACCAAGTTAGCAACATGGCATGAACATAAATAATTAATGTACAAGGACATCTCCAGTGTATTCCCGGTGATGCTAACTGCAAACTAGCATTGGACTCTCGGACTATCAAACTTGGTTAATTTAAAGCAGAAATCATGTGCAGGTGGATAACATAAATTTCCTTTTGCGGAATTCACTACGGGAAAAAAGAAATGAATGCTTCAAATTACGGAAAACATTCTCTCAAACAACAGCTACATAGCTAAACATACAAGTTATAAACCAATTTGAAGGCAGCACATTTACGGAGGAAACCACACATGTAAACTGTATAAGTAAAACAGTTGGTAAATTTGGATTTATAATTCAGTGGAAAAACAAACTGTACAAGACCAAGCAAGAAATTACAATAAAAAACCTTTTTCCTGTCTCCAGTCATGAACAATTAAAGATCCAGCTACATGTAACTGATACTTCCATCACAAGTGATATCATAGACTATTTACTCTCACTCAGAGGAATCAATCAGAAAAGAAATTGAAGTATTACAAAGTCTAGTTGAATACAACTCTCCCATTGAACTTCGATCACACTTCAAAACATCACTTACTTGAGTTCTTGGTTTGGCCATCCTCTGAAGTATTCCTCTATGTCTTTGAACCATGGCTCACGGTAGATGACCATAATTATACAAAATTCCACGCTAGCATAGTATGCCAGCTTCCACAGGGACTCCGAACATTTTGTGATTTTCACCTTTCTAGCCTCATTGATTTTCAGAGAAGTGGATCCAATTCTAAGTAACCAAGTGGCTAATCTCTGTAGAAACACCACAAATTCAGATAACGGTTAAGTGCTCAATCATTATGGAGAGAAATTAAATTTGAAAACTATGTGAGCCCCAAACTGTTGCAGTAGTGATAGATATGAGACTCTTAAACACAAGGCTTAAGTTGGATTACCGTAGAATTAGAAACTGGAAATACCCAATTCTCTCACCCCACAAAGAATTAGCAAACAAAGTTCATTTCTTGCAAGGCCTTATGATGGCATTATATGCTGGAATCAAAAGTGTACATAAATGACTACCACTAGATAGATTGAATTTAGAGAATCCGATAAAGCCAGGAAAGCGAAGCATAAAGTGATAATCTGGGATGAAATCTGAGGCTATTGAAAGGCTAGCTCCAGATAAGTTGAGTCTAGACTCTAGAGACTGTAATACGACCAGGCAACAGAAACCCTTATAAACTTGAACAACTTTTCTAATGAACAAACCTTAGATTTAACAGAGCAGAGCAGGCCAAAAGACTTAAATCAATACTTTTTCTCTGAAACAAAAATCATCAAACAGAGACAAGTCCATAAAACCAGTTTGATGCCAATTCAGTTATTTATAATGTCAGCAAAATTTGGAAGCTTAACATTAATAGCTATAAATAAATAACTTCATATATAGAGTGACACACAGCCGCTGGAAAAATGTAATAAGGAGCAGGAAGAAGCTTTAGAAAGTCAGTGCTCGTAAAGTTTTTGAGGTAAATGGACCAACCATCATAACCCCTACTGACATCAAAATGACCCGGGTAAATAAGCAGCCATTCTGTTCATGAAAAAGAAGTTTTAAGGGACAAGTTAAAGCATCTGAAACCAACCATCAACCAAACTAATCATCAGCATATAACTCAATTATTAAAATTGCAGCGCTGGCCATTAAAATTATCAGAACAAATAACGGAGATATATAAGCCATAAAGGTCTAAACTAGACAGGCAATATTACATGGAGGAAGGCAACATTTAGGAAGGCAAAGTGAAACATCTATCAACTTAAAGGTCCTTACCCACTTCCTATTTCTTCTATACCCGTTATCCCATTCTTTACTTCTATCCCCCTTACACCAAAACCATGCTCTTTGGAAGTTAGTACTTTATTTAGTTCTGGTTGGCTATCTCGAGAGTCGGCACAAAAACAAATTGATCCAGTTTGGAGCATAAAAATCACAGTATATCATTCCGTAGGTTTTCCACATTCAAATGCATCTTCATTGATTGAAAGTTGGCAGGTAAGCACAAATCACTATGACTAAAACTGACTTCCACCACTATATAAACTGTAATTCAGTATTCTTTCAAATCACCAAACTTCTATATACGAACTAAGACGCAGTTCACGAAATTCCAAATCCGTCAACTTCACGAAGTGCAGTGCAGCAACAATAGTTATAACGAAGTCAAATCTCAATCAAGAGGAGAGATAATACTGAACACACACTACCCGACAAAAAGAAAGAAGTAAATAAAGAGCATCAGGGAATCAAATTTAATTTTCAGGATCGAGCTCTTGGAATCTTACACGAAAGATGAATCTGTCGAGAAAAAGCCTTGCGACCGCGAAAAACAAAGCGAAGTAAATTGCTAGAACGAAATGTGAAGTCCTGGGGACGACATTGTCAGTCCAGACGGAATCCATAAGCAGGGGGGGGAAAAAAAATCTGAATCTCTCTTCTCTGCTCTCACATGAACCAGTTGTACTTACTCCATTGGTGTGTACTGATGATTTTCATACTTGAAAAAAAAAAAAAAAACCGCTGCAATTATAACCCGCCGGCATTTCACATCGATAAACCTGCGGCATTCATGTCTGCGCACTGATCCACACTGAACAAAATCTCTGCTCCGCCACCGGTGCTGCGATATCACGAGTAAACTGAGGTGTAAAATCGGAAGAAGATTTAGCTAGGGTTTAGGGAGTAATGTGTGTTTTATCAGAATTAAGGAGGGAAATTTGGGAGGGGAGGTTAAATTGCTTGATAGCAGGATTTTTGTTTTTGGAGGATAGGGGAAGGAGAGAAGAAAGGAAAAAGATGGGGGAATTTGAGGATCTTGTGTGCGACTGTGTGACTGTGTGTGTCGTCAAATCAAATCTGAAAGAGAGGCTTAACTGTCTAAAGTGCGAATTACGATGTGGTAGTGGGGCCCACGCTTCCGCGGCCAGTCACTAAATAAAATAGCCCCAAATGGGCTTAACCCAGTTTAGGATTGGATTCCCTACTCTAAAATATGTGGGCTATTCCAGTGGTTTTGCCATCTAGGGTAACATACAAAAACATTCTCTTCCGTCCTTATCATAATAAAGTATTTTAATTTATCTTAACTTTCATTTATTGTAATTTTTTTATTTAGAAACAAACTACTATAAAAATATGTATTTTAAAATAATTAAGAAAACATAATAAATGTGATAATTTTAAGGTTTTATTATTAATTAGAAAATTCATAATAAATTAACTTTATGAGAAATCAAAATGCCTTATAATAATGACCGAAAGTTTGTAAATTTTTCTTTTTTCCCCTTCTGATACATTGTTTAAACAAAATTGTACTCCCCAGTTCTCAAAATACTACTACTAATAATAATAAAATAAAAATTACATTACAGTTTGTTAATTCTTGTAAAAACAATAAGATCCACAAATAATAATGTGATTTATTTTTCTATGACAGAAAGAATGATAGTTTCTTTTTCTTTGTTGCTGATTTAAACATTGGTTCATGAGACACAAGTCACAACTTGATTATTTTCTAATTCACTAGTTGAATTAGAAAAAAATAAAAAAAGTTCATCAACATATCAACCTAATTATAAAAGACGATAAATTACAACAATCTTCTCAAATAGCTCAAGAAAATAATGCACATTATAAATTATAAATTATATATTGTTCTCTGTTTCAAAAAAAAACAAAAAGGCCCTCATTAAATTTTAAGATTTGAATTAAAAATAATTTCTATCTCAAAATTTAATGTGACTATTTTTTGAGACATAAAAAAGTGAAGGAATAATCAGTACAATTCACGATTTATTGTAATTTATTTTTAGACCAAAGGAAAATTAAATTCTCCAACCCATAATTAATTCTATCCTCTAGCCTCAAAGACTTATTAGGGCATGCATCCATTTTCTTCAATCCTATTAATTTGATGATTCAACTCTAAATTTTACATTAAAAAAAAAAAAGAGTAATACAAATAAAGTTTTACTTATGCCACCTTCCATGAACCTGCAAAGTTTAACAATAACCAAACAGCTACACAATTCAATCTATTTTATTTTTGGTATCATTTATTAATACAGTACATAAAAGTGGACCAACTTTGAGCTCATTTGGGAATCAAATGGCGGCGAGGCTAAATGGACAAACCATGAAGCTTCCAGACGGTGTTTCTATACACCATCAACATAGGGCTTTTCGTCGGATACGATCCCCAAATAAAGGTGTATGATGTAATGGGCTATGTACACTGAAGCCCGTGGGTCATCTATGGTCAAATAATGATCCACAATTCCACAAAGATGCAATACATCTTTCGATTATAAGTGTCTAAATTCGCTATAATTTCAACGAGAAATATAAATTACCATACTCCGATAATAAAAAAAAAAGGATGTACTCACTCCTAACTTATTATAAGCACTGTGATTTGTCATAGGTTTCATTTTATTGTGTTTTTTTCAGAAGAAAATGAATATTAAAATACTTTATAATAATTGAGAAAACACAATAAATGTGAAAATATATTTTAAAATTTTTATTTTCAATTAAAAAAACATAATAATTGAATTTTAGGACAAATAAAAATATTTTATACTATATTACTTGGTTGTTAAGTCACGCAACAATAAGAAAAGGCTTTGTCCAAGAGGATGATGTATTTCGCGGTAAACTCCAGAAATGGAGTTAATCAACAAACAATCATCCCGTGATCTTTTTTTTTTTTTGTTCTTTGTCTTTCTTTCAATAAGCTGGTTAATGACAAAGACTGCAGATCGATTGTGTTTAATTAAGGATCTTCTCGGTTATAGTATTAATTCTAAACGTTCAATTAATTCCTAGATGAAGCTTAGAGAGACTTCTCCATGAACTTTTGTTGTGTGCGTCTCATACAATAATCCTAGAATGTAACTTCAGTATACCTTTGTTTGCCAAAGATATTATTGGTCGCTTGGTCGCAAACTATTGTTGCAAACGCCAAAATCCACATACTATTGCTAGGTCACATAAAATCATGTCCATATCATCATTAAAATCTTATTTGATGTATTCAATAATTCAACACATTCGACTCTTATTTTGATACATACACATTACAAAATTTGTGATTCTCTCTCAAACAATGTTTTCGATAACTAGTATTTATAAAATTAACAGTAAGATTATACTCCCTTCGATCCTTATTATAACGTTTGATTGTCCTAAATTTCCTTTAGGATGTCTTTCTAATTGGAAAAAAAACCTTAAAATCATTTCTAAATAATTAAGAGAATACAACGAATGTGAAAATATATTTTTAAAATTTTTTTAATTAAAAAAATATTTTATGTAAAATATAAAACAAATTAAAATCTCTTATTATAATATAATAAGGATAGGAGGAAGTATTAAATGTTGCCACCGGCCAAACCAACAAGGCGGATACTAGCTTCTGGATTTCATTGGTCACACAAAGATAGGTCAAATTAGTCCGTACTACGAAAAGGGACCAATCGTCACTAAATAATGTTTCCCCATTGGCGGTCTCTCCTAAATCCATAATGCCCTTCCGCCCAGGGTAGTAGTCCCTTCATTTTATAGCCACCCAGCTAAACTTTCTTGATTTATTGCAAATATTGCATGCGTATCTTTCATGCTGACCTTGAAGATGTACACATTAATCGAGTTTTAGAATTAGCGATATTATTCCAGATTCGCCAACATTAATTTCCTAGCCGATTTAGTTACAGAGCTCGTCATAAAGTCGACGTAGTGTATTGTCTATTAATTTGCAATTTGCATCGTAGTACTACATTGAAGTTTCACAATACTCCTTCAATTTTATTTATAAGATCAGCATATTTTATGTACTCACTCCATTTTAAAACGATTTTGTTATAAGTTCAACGAACAAATTAAACTCTTTTTCATCGAAATAAGTATCATCTTTTAAAAAATTCTAAGTTTCTGACATTGGATGTCGTGGCTTTGGTTAAAAATGTGGAGTTGGCTTTGGTTAATAAGATAGATTCAATAACTTAAAATTCCCTAAATCAATAAATATAAGTATCATGTCGTGATTGATTAGGCTTTCATAAATCCATAGAATTGGAGAGTACAATCTTCGTCGACAAGATGCAAATATTATCAATTCAATTTGGTGTACGGGTAACGAGCAGTTTAAGCATTACAGGAAACTGGAAATATTTTTAGATAAACTCTTTTATTTTTTTTTTCCCTCTAATAACATGCGTCTTTATTCATCTTTTTAAATATTTCAAAAGGCAGAATACATTTGTACCCGGTTTTTGCCCGTATAAAAATAATGCAATTATATTTTGTGTCCGTCGCTCTCTAATAATCATAGTGAAACCTTTGCCGGCCTATAAATATACATGATCTAAACAAAATCATGATGCATCGATCCACAATCTTTAATGTGCTCTAATTTTATTAATACATTTGATAGTTATTTCCTTTCGCGAAGGAAATACACACATATATATACTATGATGTTCATTCTATCTTAATAATTTAATGAAAACATATGTTCAATGGATGAATACATCTGCCACGAATTTATGCCTTTCAGAACTCGATCGGATCCCCTTTGTCAAAAATTCAGGGAATATTGCTCTGTGGCCCGTGCTGTATATTTTGCTACCTTTTTCCCCCGCTAACTTGCTTTAGGTCTTCTATACTTTTCACCTAAATTAAGAGCTAATTATGGGCTGGCAGGATTTTTGTAAAACTTTGCAGGTAGTCCATCCCGAGGGACTGGAAATGGGCTATATTGTACGTCATTTTTAGATCCGATCACTTCCCACCTGAAAAAAAGAATAAAGAAAGAGAGAAATTTTTTAGTTATGATTGAAGACGTGGTAAAAATGAATAATTGTAATATCGAGATTCTGGATATGAATATCGATGATAACGGATTAAAAGGAACAAAAGAAAAGTTCGGGATCAAATTTTTACACGTAATTTCTTTCATAAAAGGGCAAAAAGAAACGAGGTCTAACTATATTATTTGTGTTGTTAAAGAAAAGAAGTGTCATTATCATACCTATACTTGGTGACCAAATGGTGGATCATAATCAACATTTCCAGCTTCGCAAGCTCATTTCCTGGACATGCATGGGCTCCACCTCCGAATGGCATAAACGTATTGGGTTTCGGAGCAACCTAAATTCAAACCCACAAAAAAAAGAGGGAAAAAAAAGGGAAAATGGATTTTGTCAGTACTTGTGCATGAATAAAACTTCGTCTCATCTTCCAGAAGAAGTTGAGGATGAACAATTTCTTTTTTTTTAAATAAAAAAATAATAATAATAAAAAGAGGTAGCTCCAAAATCACATACCTCAAACCTAGAAGGATCAAAACTTTTGGGGTCCATGAAATATTCGGGATTGTGATGGATGATTCTAAATAATGGCATCACCTTCCACCCTTTTGGTATAAGAAATCCTGTTCCAAAATTTAATAACAACCCATTAATATTTTGTATGATTAGGCAATGAAACAGTAAGGTCCTATTGATTTGACGACTACTATTCAATTATATGTATCTTTTTACATTTTTAATATATTTTTCTACTCATATATACTGATTTTAACATTCACATGTATATATATAGTGAAAAAATACGAATAATTATATAATATTTTTGGATATACGACAAGTATAAAGTCAACTATTTATACCAATTATTGTAGACAAGACTTAAAGTGGTAGTAGTAGTATAACTTTTTTAGATTGGAATCAATAAATTAAATGCTCACCATCATACTCAACGTCAACCACAGCTTCTCTAAACGTGAAGGAGATGATGCTAGCCATTCTCAAGCTCTCCAAAATAACCTTATGGGTCACTGGCATATTTCTTGTTTGAGCCCATGTCAATGGCAGCTTCCCTTCGCCATTTGAGTCGTAAATTGCCTTCTGCTCCATCTGGAATATCATTCATAAAAAATTTTAAGCACTAAAGATAAGTGAAAAACAAATAATTTATGATGATGATGATGATGAGTTGGTAATTTCTTTCTTCGAAAAAAGTTTAAAAGATACTCACTTTAACGGATTCTAAGAGTTTGGGGTCATCGTGGAGATATTTAAGAATCCAAGTGAGGACACTGGCTGTTGTGTCTTGAGCTGCAAACAAAACTCCAATGATATTGTCCGCTATTTGATCCTCAGTCAATGTTTGGTTCCTCTCATCTTTGAAGTTTAGCAAATGACCCAATAGATCTTTATCCATCACCTTTTTCTCCCTTCTCTCCTTTATGATTTCCCTTATTATCTCATTCAACCTCTTCCTAGCCTGAAAATTGAAAAGGCATTAATACCAATGAGTTGAATAAAACTCCCACATTGATGTATATATATAGTTTCAGATTAATTATAGATGGTAATAACAGTGACTTTTCATAGTCTCTGATCAATTAAACAACTGATGACTAACCTTAAGAGCTCTCCGGTATGCGGTTCCGGGTAAGTTAGTCGGGAAAGAATTGTACCCTTTATCCACGATCAAATAGTTCTTCTTGAGCTCGTCTTTGTGTTTGGATTCTAAGCGACCGAATATAGTAAGAATGCCCACTTCAAAAGATAACTGTTCATTATTAGTTTCAACAAAAAATTTGATGAGTAAGTACTATATATATATATATGTATGTTACTATGATTATTAAAAACATGATCATAGAATATTTAGACAACAAAAATTTATTGTGTACCTTTTTCATCTCGTGGAAAGTATTGATGGCCGAACCAGAAGCCATGGCTTCAATTCTTGAAATGACTACAGCTTCAATATCCGGCACCAGTTTTCGAAGAACATCTGGAGACAAGGAGCTGTGAACAAGCTTCCTCAAATTAGTATGGTATCTTCCTTCGTGAAAAAACAAAGCCCATGGCCCGATCATAATCTCTTTGCTCTTCGGATACGTCGGTTTAAACAAGTGAGAATGAGTGACTAAAACGAACCGGGCTGCTTCCGGGCTAGCCAGCATGATACATGGGCACCCTAATATATTCGTCTTGAACACATCTCCATATCTAAATCCCCAAAACAATAAAGTGTGAAACTTTAGTTTGGTGGACAAATTCTAAAAGATGCACAAAAAGAAAAAAAAAAGTTGTGTGAAATATATATATAATATATATATATATATATATATGTACCTCTTTTGTTTCTTGGCGAAGAAAACATTAGGGTCTTGGGAGTACAATTGGAGAGTTTCTCCGATAACCGGCCATCCCATGGAACCAGGAGGCAGTTTTGGTTGTTGTTGTTGTTGTTTTGCTTTGTGTTTTCTCTCTTGCTTCTTGGAGAGGTAATAAGAAAGTGCTGATAAGAAGATGAGTATATAAATGAGTGTAGAAACAATGGTTTCCATACACAAGAATAATGTCCCTCTTCTTTTTGTAATAAGTATATATCCTAAAGCTCGCTTTGTTGTTGAGTTTGTGAGAATAGGGTTTTGAGAAATTTGGAGATTGATGAAGGATGTAGTAGAGAGAGAGTTTGCAAATTATTTTATTGCTTGTCAACTTAGTGAGAAATTTGAGGAAAGGGTCATGCTTTATATAGGAGGAGCTTTGTTTGGGGGTGATTTAGGGTGTGGGGTTTGGTGGGGTTAATGTGTGAAAGGATAGAGATGAGATGCTGTAATGGAAACAGTTTGCCAAATATTACTAGACTAGAGAGACCACTTTGTAAGATAAACATGTGGTTAACTTGGTAGCCAAACACAATTTGATAAGTGTTTTCTTACCTTTTTTTTCTTTTCCCCTCAAAAACTTGAAATGAAGTTTTCAATTTTAATCACTTATGTAATCTTACTAATTATGGTAAGATTCATTATCATGTTTGTTTTAGTTAACTTGTTGTTTATAGAGGCGGTAGAAGACAATGATGTGATCTAATTCATTACTCCATCCATCTATAAAAAATAAAATAAAGTTTACTTTGTTACAATTCCGGCCAAAAAACATATTTTTTGTTACAAAAAGTATTTTATCTAAAACAGTTGTATAAAAAGGGTTAAGATGAAAAGAAAAGATGATTAAGATTATTTGACGTTAATTGGCAACATAAGATTGTTACTTAGATTACAAAATTTTTATTTTTATTTTTTTAAAAAAATTCAATGCCTATGGTTAAATGGCTATCACAGGGGCGAAAAAAGGACGAGAATTCATCGCCCAAAATGATTTTCGGCCTGTTTTAGTAATTCGAAATAAAAATATTCGTCTAGGGAGTTAGTTCTTAATTTAACGGTCGACATGCTACACAATTAATTCGGATAATAATGACTTGAAATAGGGCATGAAATAACAATAAAAATACTTACCTCAAATATTGGAACTAGTGGATATTTCCAGTTACATTGTAAAGAGAAAGCTACAAAAATCAGTATTATTGCCACGGAAATATTGGAACTAGTGGATATTACAACATTCTAAAAATTTGTACGATTTTTCTGTGGCTGAGTTTCCCGAATTATTCTGAGTTACCTACCTGACCATCTCATATAAAATCAACACCCACTCTCTCTCCCCTCCCCAATAAAGACCTCCACTTCTTGAAAACGAAAAACAAAATCACATTTGCAAATCTGGCATCTAGGTATCCACCGGGGTTTTCGCATATTCAATCATTCGCTCTCAAAAGTTAAAACCGTGATTAGAATATGATGTCATTAGAATTTCTCATTTTTGAAAATCCTTATCGTTCAAGTTATGATATCAATCTGGTTCGTGATATCAAAAAATTATAGAAATGATTAATTTTCGAAATAATAATAACATGTAACAGTAGCTAGCTAACAGGTGCTCTTCAATTATTAGCTCAACAAAATTGCAATTAAATACTGCAGTGATAAGTGCAATTGTAGCTCATAAGTAATCAAAAAGTCAATAGTGACAAGACAGTGTTCTGTCACCACCACAATATTTAATTAGTTTGCTCCCAACCATTTTACATCAACCCCAAAAAGCGACACTAATTTAGTATTCATCTCATAATCCAGATTTATCAAACGTTAACACTTATAAACAGTCACATATAAGTAGATAGCATAATTTATTTTTTTGATTTAAAAACAGTTTCAGTTAATGCCTTCACTTGTTTTCTATGAAAACTGTTGGGTGTACTACAACTTTTGTTTACTGTTAATTTTTCGGTGAAAATTATGTATTTTCTTTAAAAAGATTATACTTTTATTTTACTTATTGTGTCTGACTAGATAGTTTTCTGATTACATATTCTTGCGAGATACAACTGGTTGATAGAATAATTATTCATTTTTTTTTATGATTACTCGAATGGTTTAGTATGGACTGAAAGTATACTCCATTGGAATTTTGATTGGGAAATTCAAATTAAATTAAAAAAGAAGAAGAGAGCAATACCAAAATTAACGTCGTGCATAATATGAAGTTACGTCGTCATTGATAAGATCAGTTCAGAATGTACAAAACGTCCGAGAGGCCACAAAACCGTTTGATATCGAAATCAGTCACTGTGAAGTCCAGTAAAGACCGACGTAGCTATATATGACATTTTGTGAAGTTTGGCCCATCTGTGTATATATATCTATCATTCATGCATTTATATCTTCCATAACCCTTGTTAGCCAATGAGCTCCGTGAAAAAAATAAAATAAAAATTTGTGTTGAGAAAATGATCCTTAAGATAGATATTATCTCCAGGATATAGAAATGTAAAAGTGCTACTTAATTTCATTTAACAAATTTGTTCAACAAAGAACAACTGATAATTTGATTGCACTCTCTTTGAAATTTGAACTCTGGATTTCATAATAAAAATTTCTTAATTATTGTCTTAAGTAACCTTTACACAGTCGCCTCTTTGAACACAATAACATGAATAATTGACTGAATCCTAAGTTTTTGTTGTTGTGGTACATAAATGCTTAAATGGACAAAACAATTGTGTATATGAGCGAGGATGAAGAGGGAAGAACTTTTTTCAGCCTTGAGTTTTCCCAAAATATCTAGTCGGTTCTCATGGGTTCCTTAAACCTCCTCACATTGCATTATTGTCACAAATTTATGTATGACATATGCAACATTATGCATTAAAGATGAACTCAATAGCAGTCCCATCGGTCACACTTTTCTCTTCTTAATTAGAAGTTTCAAAATATACTTTCATTTCATTCCATAAACCATATTTAATTAAATACATCGACCCTTAAAAAAATAAACTCTAGTAGAATTGATCAATTATCAGTACAACTGTTTGGAAGAATAATACCAATCTCTCCGTCCCACAAAAATAGTTCACATTGAGTTTTATACTGTTTTTAGTATAAATTTGAAAACTCAATGTAGACTATATTTTTTTGGGACGGAGGTAGTACTAATTATTGTTCTTAAAGATAATGTTTGAATGTTTTTAGCAAAAAAAAAAAAAAAAGAAAAAACACTTTTTTCTCTTTTTCTTTATTAAGTTAAGAGTTTCTCTGGCTTGCACTAGAAGAACAATATTTTGATGGTAAAACAACGGAGTTTTGGGCCGGACAGCTGCCCTTTGAATCACGGCAAAAAGAAAGATCCGAATCAGCAAAAGCCGGCGCTGAGTCAATTTTGCCTTTTTAGCCGACTGATGGGCCTGGATGCATCGGCGGTGGCGAGGTAACACCGTAGACCCGCGCTTGTGATCAAAATCTCACACATTCTAGATCCGATCCGACGGTCATCACCTCACGTCCATTTCAATGCCGCGAATCTTCGGGAGCACAGGACCCCTCCCTCCCCCCTACTCCTACGTATTGTGATGTCAGCTTTCAAAACCATCAGGTGAAAGTCAACATCAACGAGTAGCTGGAAGGGGAGGTACACGTGTCGAGATCTTTGTGTTTCTTGAGGTACAATTCTCTGTGGTCGGGTGTTCATTTAGCACATTTCAGGAAAAGCGTAATGCGATAGGATTTTAACCATTTTGGTTAAATTAAATTGACGGCTGATTTTTTTTTACTGTGATTTTGCCGTTTGATAACGGCATTAACGGCAGCCCCATATGGCGCACGTTTTGTTGTTTCACGGAATTACTATTTTTGGCTGTAATGTCGTTTTGGCCGGTCGTTGTTCTTTCTCTGCACTTTTGCCGGCGTTTTTGATGTGAATGGACGTGTAATTTTAAGGTCTTTTAAGTTATTTGGAACGAAGAATAATCACATGATCTTTCTAATCACATCAAATCAATTATGTGCTCTCTAGAATTCCTCAGGTTTGATGACATTTTAATCCAATTGAGAGACGACTATGTCTCTCGTTTGATTTGATTGAGTTAGACCTTTTCTTTTTTTATTGGAAATATTCTACTACATTCTAAGATTTATGTAAAAGCGATGACTAAAACTGAAAATGGAATCGCAATTCCCAAAACTTACAATAGAGTTGCAGTAGCTTGTTATGTTTTGAAGTTATAAATTCTTGACAGTGATTAGAACCGAATTTTAAAAATCGTCGCTGAAATATATATATATATATATATTTATAACTAAATCATATAAGTAATAGACGAGATTAGTTGAAGACTATGAAATCTTGTTAGTAGTGGTCGCTGAACCTCGCGAAACATCCATTGAAATGTAGCTATCGTCCAATCAAATGGGAATGATCATATGCTGTTTTCACAGCCTTCATTTCATCATTTGTGCTAGAAATGCAATGTGTATAACCGAATTACTAATGAACCACTTTCAACCACTTCCTACCTTTTTCTTATTATTTTTGTTTCAAAAACAATATGGAAAGAGGCAAAAAAAAAAAAAAAACCTATAACTTAACCCTCACTTCATCTTGTTGAATAGGATTTGATCCTTGAATTTTATTTTTTTTAAAATCAACTTGAAAATTTATCACCAGATTAAGATCAGTTTCTTTGAGGTTATGCTAATGCTATCAAAGTGACATGTCCAACAAGAATAGAGATGCATCTTTGAGGACTCGAACGTCTCTTTAGCTGGCTGTCAAATTTACCACTCAAAATGTTTAGCCCCACCGAAAATCATGTGTGTCACCTTAAAAAGCTTCGATTTTTATATTGAGATTTTGTACTTTGAACTACTAAGTAGTCCCATGGTTTGGTCTTGAATTTGAAATATCATGAAGAGTAATGCGCCGTAGTTTTGGTTTGGCTTATTATTATTATAACAAGAAGTTTGGATTCGAAAAATTTTGTTGAAGTCTTATTAGGACAATTTCATCCAAACCAAAACCCTCTTCCTTTTGGCATATTATTATGCTACTTCCGTCCCAATAAAATAGTCCACATTGAATTTTCAAGTTTGTATTAAAAATAGTACGAAATTTAAAACTCAATGTAGACTATTTTGTAGAACGGAGAGAGTAAAATGGAGTCCACCGTCCGTCAAAAAGGAAAAAAAAAAATAGCCTCCTCTTTAATCAAAATGTTGTTCAAGCAAATCATTGTTTTCTTTAACTCTTCTTAAAAAAAAAAAAGTCAGAAAATGGTGCATGGTTTTCCTGAGGTGATGAATCATGAAGAAGCTGAGTAGTTCGAATTTGAGTTTATAATTGGAGAATATTTTCCAACTTTTCTATTTATTTATTTAATTTTGGATTCTTTCTATAGAAAACCCAAAATGAACTGTTACCGAATCCAAAAAAAAGAAAAAAGAAAAGAAAGAAGTTCATGAACAGTTTTAGTTCGGAAAAAATGTCCTTACTATCCAAAGCTTTGTCCTCGTCGTCAATCATACCCAATAAATTTTCGGTTACTCAATTTTATCCTAATGTTTGAAATTTTCGTCAATTTCATCCAATCGGCCCATTTTCCGTCCAAATTAACGGATCTCCATTAGTTTTTTAATAAAATAATAAATTTCATTACAAAAATACCCAGTAATTTTTAAAAATTTTAAAAATAACCCCTAAAATATATAAAAATAACAAAACATTCCCTTTTCACTTATTTATTTTATTTTTCTCTATTTTGTTCCATTTCTCTCAACTACTTATAATGACCATAAAAGTCTATAATATGAGTTTAAAAAAAATATTTATTTATTTTCAAACTCTACCATAAAAATTAATCTTTGTATAATTGTAACCCATGATTGTATTTATATAAGTATGTTATTTTTTTTAATAATATAGTTTAACGATAAAGACACTATTTTTCTAATTTATTTTATTCTTCCTAACATAAAGATTAAAAATATTTAAATGAAACTAATATTCCACATAAAAATAAAATATTAGCTCAAATAAAAAAATATTAATATATTTTAGTGTATTACAATTTAACTCAAGAGACTATAACTTGCATTAATATAATTCATAAAAAAATAAATAAAATATAAAATAATTAAGACACTATTTTTTTGATTTATTTTATTCTTCTTAACATAAAGATTAAATATATTTAAATGAAACTAATATTCCACATAAAAATAAAATTTTAGCTCAAATAAAAAAATATTAACATAATTTAGCGTATTACAATTTACTCAAGAGACTATAACTTGTATTAATATAATTCATAAAAAAATAATTAAAATATAAAATAATTAAAACCTTAAAAAAATCCTCCAAACATAAGTTTTCCTTCTTGAATCTAAAACCTATTTTCTATCACAACAACTTATTACCATATTGTTATCTTCATTCATTTATTTTAAATAAAATCATATAGAATAAGCTAGTAAGACTTCCTCTATAGTTAGATATATTAACATCTCAAATAATTATTACAAAATAGAAAAAAATGAAATAAAAAATTGAAAAGAGACTATTTTATTATTTTTATATATTTTAGGGGTTATTTTTAAAATTTTTACAAACTAATGGGTTGTTTTTGTAATTAAATTTATTAATTTATTAAAAAACTAACGGAGATCCGTTAATTTGGACAGAAAATGGGCCAATTGGACGAAATTGGAGAAAATTTCAAACATTAGGATAAAAGTGGCTAATCGAAAATTTATTGACGACGAGAGCAAAGTTTTGGGTAGGAACGACATTTTTTCCGTTTTAGTTCAATATGTAAACTATTGAAATAAAATACAAATCCTACTGGAGGATAAAAAGAGATTTTCGCACCGATAAGTTAACCGTGGACATCCTGGGATATAACTACTGAAAATCGTGTATGATTTGTCCTAAAAGTGGACTGAATATCGTGAGAATTTAAGTTACCTGGACTTCAAAAATGAGCTCTGTTACTTTCTTTTCTTTCAACCAAAAAATAAATAAAATAAAAAAGAATGAAAATGTCGGAACCGGATTGATTTACATGTAAAAGTTTGCCGAAAAAGTACCAGACTCATCAGTAGTTAGGTTATTATGCATAAATAACTGGTACGTAGTTACAATGTCACAGCCATAAAAAATCTCCCTAGTGAAAGCAATCCAAAAATTTTACTCTCTGTCCTAAACACATGATTCTAAATTTTGAACTTTTACTAAATACTACTATCCCGTCTCACAAAAATAGCCCATATTGAGTTTTCAAATTTGTACTAAAAACAGTAAAAAATTCAAAATTCAATGTTGACTATTTTTTTTTGGGACGGATATAGTACTGTAAAACTAATTCGTTTAACCTTTTAGGTCTGATTGAAGGACGTAAAAGATTAACTAAATTTTCAAAGATCACTTGTTTTTAACACATCGGTTCCTATTTCAAAATAACTAATGATTCTCCCTACCTTCGTTATCATTTCATTTCCTTTACTATACAAATACAATAGACTTTTTGAGATTTTTATATTTTACTTTGGGTCAACCACCCGACACACCGGGCTAAGGAAAAACCGGAAAACTATAACCCAAAAATAAAGTGTCGATCCAAACTGTTCATATAGTATCTTTGTCCTTGATCCTTAGAAGGGCGTTGCAATTGCTTCAATGTGTTCCTTCCGATCCTAATGCAAATTAGCATTTGCTTTCAATTTTAATTCACGCTTTAGAGATAAGACCCAAAGGAATAACAGTTTTCTAATAACAAGTATATGAATATACTAGTTTAGGCCGTAACTAGGTAAACCTAAACCGTAAATACGTAAACTAATATTTACATCCATAATACTCCATAATCGAATATTGTATAAAAATAAGAGTAGAATGACTTAATGTACGATGAAATAAGTATTTGATTAAAGAGAATCACCTACCATACAATATGTGGCATTAATTTTTTTTTTTTTAAAAAAAATGAGAGTCACCACTTTGTGGAAAATCATGTTTACTATTCTAAAATAATTTATTCAACATCACCCTCTCTTTTTTTGTTTTTTTTTTGGTTGATGGTACTGGAAGTACTAAAGAACTTCTATATTTCCCATCTTGGAGTGGGAAGGATTTTTTTCTTTGTTGTTGGTAGATCATCCAATCGAAAATGCGACACATATAAAGAGATTTTCTTCCTTCATTGATGCTATATTTGACTTATCTGTGATTCTAAAGTCATTGTATTTTTTAAAATAATTTATTTCTTATTTCTTTGTTTTTCGATGAAGGACTCGTTCATAAATATATATAAGTCAAAACGGAAAAAAAGCAAATCTACATAACAGTACTAATAATAATTTAAAGAAAGAAATATCCTTTTATTCCAAAATAATTATCTTGTTTATTCAACAGTTTTTTGGAGCATAATTAGTAACGTGCTTTGATTGAGAAAAATGCAAGGTCATCTCATTGAGAGAGATTTCCTTTGACATTGCACTTTGTAGATCTGAATTTTGTGCAGTTCAACAAATGCTATACGGCACGGCTTCAAAATTGGCTTGTGGAAATTCTTTTGGATAGGGTTCTGACCCAAAATATTTTTCCTTCTTTCAGACATCTACTATATATATATATATATATATATATATATATATTTTGGTTTCTTTTATATTCACTCTGTTTCAAAGTACTCCTTCCATTTTCTTTTTTTATGTCTTTCTAGAGAATTCATCAAAACTAAGAAAATATTAAATAATATCGTTAAAATACAAAAATATCCTTATCTATTTTCTATACAATTCATCACAAATCAATAGAAATTCATTATAAATACTGTTTCATTCCCAATGCCGGGGTAACATTGGTAAAAAGTGATCAAATGTGCATCGATTTGCAAAAACGACATATATTTTAAAAAAATTATCTTAAAACGACATATATTTCAAAATGGAGGGAGTAGAAATCTTCTTTTTTATGTCAAAATAATCAAACTGTTATTTTAAGACAAAGATATGTACAATCAAAACACATTAAGGAAAATTGTAACATTTCAACCTACAAGGAAAACACATGACTCAATTAATTGACACGCCAGAATACCATATCCTCATTTGACCAAGTGTTGGTTTCTTTTTTCCCAATGGAGAAGAAAAAAAAGAAGAAGAAGAGAGATTGAGACTAGTCATAAATTCAAGAAAAGCATGAAACAAACAAAGAAAAGCTACTTCGTTGGAGGACTTCTGAAGCCCCAAATGGCAAAATTACCAGCCATGGATGCTACCAAAGAAGAATGTAAACATGTGAGATTTCCAATGGTTAGAAAAAAAAAAAAAAGGAAAAAGAAGTTTTTATATCTACTCAAAGAATATTTGATCATCATATTCTTTTCAACTTTGAAAATTATTTTTTAGGTACAATAAAAGGCTGCCTTATTTATAGAATTTTTAAGAAAATACAAATTGTTGATAGTCATATTTGAACCATGATTTGATTGTTTCTGGTAACTCTCCTCGTTCCTTTTATAATGAAAAAACTAATAATTCACAATAAAAAAATAGTTTCACGTATCCATTTTGTGCATTCACTTACACATTCAAAGCTCAAAACATCCTTGATCACCTCGATAGTTTACCTACACTCGAATATGATACCATCCATTTAATTGATACTGAAAATCATGACTTATTTTTCTCCACTAGCTTTATGTGCATCAAATTGTTTGTGTCCAAATGTGCTTCGCTGGTTTTATGGATACTAAGTGGAAAATCTTCGATTATATCCGAATGTTGATCGGAAGATATCTTTTTCCCTTCTGTTTATGGGTCCACATTGCCACTGAAAATTATTTCCTCCATCTCAGAAAAATAATAAGCGTTATGATTTGTAAATTATTATGCTGTTTTTAGTATAATTTGTAAATTACAATGTGAAATTTTGGGACGGAAAGAGTGATAAATTATTAGTAATTTTGAAAATTCATGAACAAATTAATTTTCACGACTTCATTGGGAATGGAAAATTACAGAATTGATCAAATTCTATATGTTCATGTGTGTCCTATAGAAAACCGATTAACTTCTCTAGATGAATTTACCATGATCTAGAAGTATATATCATCTACTAGAATATGAGTTTATCTTGTGATTCTACTCAAAGATTCTACTAAGACTACTAGTGCTGTGAGCTGAAAGTAATTTTGACTTTGGAATGAATCAATACGAGATACGGTTCGAGTAGGGTTACCAGAAACAATCAAATCATGGTTTAAGTACGAATATAAAAAGTGATTAATTTCTTAATTAAGAATGAATCGCTAAACTCTTTCCACTCGATCACAACCCTTTTATAAGTTATTCGTGCCACGACTTTGAATTACTTTTTTTTTTATTATACAGAATCTAAGGTGAGATTTTCTTACACCGCATGTTTCCATTAAAGCATGTGCTTACTTGTTCCAACACGAAAGGAAGACACTGAACTCAAATATCTAAGGTGAGATAGATATTGGATCATGAGAATAAATATCAAAGTGTCAGAGACTAACTGGAGTGAAGATTCAGAAGATATTGAAGAATCTTATCCCAATTCCCAACTTAAATAAATATATAAAAAAAAAAGAAGGAAAAGAACTGAAGCCATAAAAAGAAAAAGGAAGAATGCTGCTCCCGAATGCCCAGAAATGCTACCCACATCTGCCTAAATTAGGCACACAAGTTTGAATAAAAGTTGATACTCTGCTTGAGATTCCAGATTTGGAGTATTTCGGCCGCTGTTCAATTCGCCGCAACCCAACTTTCAGACAGTACAATGACAACGATTGAAACAAAGTGTAATCCACGAAATATCAAAACAATGATTGAACACACATTCCCACTTCTAGAAGTGCATGAATGGCTTTTGTCAGCCCCAGATTACTATTTCAGTAAATGTATAGAATACTCAGCTAAATCACCCTCACAAAAGTGTATACTTTCAAACTTCAAGCTACTACTAGTGGAAAAAAAATAAAATAAAATCGTTAGTTTATCCCCACACACTTCTTCCCAATTGTTGTTGCTATTTAAAAATCCATCATTAGTAACAATGATTTGCTAATACAATTACAAATCTCCTTCTGACTGAGGAACATTCCGAAGATCAATGCTATACGAATATTACTTCGAATTTAGCACAAGGGTTGCTTTCTATGTGGTTTTTGAAGTCAGTGTTGTCTCTGAATTTAAAGCTGTATAAGGCCTGTCTTTGTGTCAACCCAAGGGGATGTATCCTGTAAATTTTTAGCTCGTTCCCTCCTTTGAGCTTTTCGGGTCTTTCGTCTTTCCACACCGGTACATGTTTCCGAGAATTGAATGTCGACAACACCGCAGATTCCAAAGAATCCAAGGTCAGATTAGATGACCTGCCCAAAAAATTCGACAACGAGAATCTCTATTAAGGGTTGGAAACAAAGCCCAGAAATAATGCTTATGGAAAGAGCAGTTTACGCAGGCTGACATATAATTAACTTGTTCATCCTAGACCAGCAAAAAGATCCACCAAGCAATGATGGACTAGCCAACGTTCAGAGGTGACGTGTAAGAAAGAGAAAGAAATACCTTAAGAAAATCGACAACATCTCGAACCTCCCCCTTTCGCGCACATATACATGATAGACAGTTTCAGAGCCTCTGGTACATTTGCAGGGACGATTTTGAAACTCCGTGCTATTCTTCTCTTCTGCTTCCTGGATCTTGGTTGCCAAGAAAATGCACAATCGACAAGAGGAATGTACTGCGGCCATATCAACCAAGGCCTTGAAAGAATCTGATGGGCCCTCAAACTTCCACCTGGAATAGTAGTACATAACTATTTAAATGGCGGCAATGCAGGCGAGAATTTAAAAAGTCTCCTAGCAAGATCTTGCACACAGACAATGACACGCATATCAACATTAAGTAAGAATATATTTAATATTACAATGTTACTAAACCCAGATGAGGAAATCCTCAATAGATCAAGCAATAGGCCCCATGTGCATTGATAAATACTGACCTCAATGATTCATTGTACGCAGCTGGATTCTCGGAAAGGTATTTCATAGTCTTGGCAACTGGATTGATATCTTTAAGCTCTTTGATATGTAACAAAGAGCCAGGGGAAGGAGCGAAATCTTGGATATTTGGAGCACCAACAACGACGGGTATCGTGCCTACATATTCATTTTCTCCTTCCTTAGCAAAACAGTGTACTATTTTCAAGCAACAGACAATGCCTCAAAATAAATCTTGCTCATCAAAAGATAATAAGTGTCAAACATAGCACTAAACAAGAATTTTAAATCATCTAGCCCAACCAGCCCAAAGAGCTCAAGTAGTTCCACCAAAGAGCTGCAAATCAACAAGCTTCAAGGATGAAGAATTTAGGAAAATGAAGGTACTTACCAGCTACAAGAGATTGGAAATACTTTTCTGTAACATAATCTTCCTCATTAGAATTCTCAAAAGCCAAGCTGAACTTGTAACGCTTTAGTGCTTTTACCTTGTCCACTGCAACAAAAACGGAGCAAAAGTTCGTAACTGAATTTACTTGCTTAACAAACTTCCATTGGTTACCAGTCCTACGTTGCTTTGACATTACTACTACATGAACAGCAGTCCATTCAAACAAATGAGTCTCAAGGCAAAAATAGAAAGAAATATGAGATATCAAAATATAATGAAAAAGAGAATTATTTTCTGCCTCAGAAAGGTGGAGAACTAAGCAGCCTTATCGTCTAAAATCCACAACTTCTGCTAGAAGGACCACAATGACGAAAGAAAACTATTTCAAGCCTAACCTCTTCCGTTGCGATTATTATGGCAACTGCCATAAGAATCAATCTTGATGTTTGCCTTCTCAAGTCCTTCAAGAGCTTGCAGTCGAAAGTTGCGAGCACCACAATTAGATATAAAAGCCGCTGCTATAGCACTCTCTGTTTTTGGTTCAACTGGAGCCATTATATCATACTCAGCCCAAGAGAAATACCCAACTGGAACATCCGAAGAAAGACTAGTAGTCATGACAACATCATAGCCCCTCCTGGCACGTTAGGGGAAAAAACACCATAAGCTCGTTAGTTTATGAAAATTTCTCACAGATCAAGGCCAAATCCGAAGTATGGAACTAAACCAACCCATGAAAGAAGTACCAAATCTAACTAAGTCAACAGGGCAAGCCTGTAAACATAATAATTGGAGTATTGGATTTGATGCCAAAAATTTGCAACACTCTATTTTTAGCTTTATTCCCATCATTATTTTTTACTAGTTTTGTCAAGTGCACGTAAGTAAGAAGATGCAAGCTATCAAAGGCAAGAGCATTCATGTACTGTTCTTTCCTTATGCTAGGGTCACATATCACACAACCAGCTTTTCTGAGTGGTATAGCTGCTCTGGTCTTACACTATAATGAAAAGTGGCTCCGGTATCTCCTATTTGGTTCCATGAATTTTCTTCAATTGAAATCTTCAAAACCTTATTAAGTGTACTAGATAAGGTCCAAATCCTCTAGATCAAAGGAAGACGTGTTAAAACAAACACGAGTAATGTACTCCCCAAACAACTGCTCTAAACAAGGGACTCTTTTGATACTAAAGAACTGGCTACAGCATACATTCTCAAATAAACAAATTAAGAAGCAACACCAAATTACATGTAAAAATGTTCCTAAGCATACAGCTAAGCATGGCTAAAACTTTACCTTAACCACTTATTTAAAGTGTGCCTAGAAGGAAAACTGTGAGAACAAATGAAGGATAAATATAACTTCTATTCAGGTACCCAACATGCAGAACATCACTTTCTAAAGATAAACGGAAGCCAAATTGTTCTAGCTATAAAAGACCCTAGAATGCATACATGTAGATAACGCTCACAATATCAAAGGAACTTCCTTTTCCATATTGATTAATTAAACTAAAAGATGCTACTTGGCACTTTCAGATAGTTCTTACCCACCGTCTTGCCATTGCGATGTCGTTTTCTGCGTAATATTGAGCTGACTCCATTGACCTAAGAACACTTAAAGCACCGCCTTGTCGAGGTAATCCAAATGAAGCATCGGGGTTAATACCATCCTCATATCCAAATTTGCACCCTGCTGAACAGGTCTTCCACTCCTACACCGAGGCATAAATTTTGAGGAAAATCTTTAGACACTTAAGAGAAAAAGAGATTACCCACCAACAAAGAGGGAACAAAACACGTGTAAAATGAAAAGATAACAACTTCAAAATGCTTAATTTCCTAGCATGCACCAAGCAACTTATCAGAATCCAAAAACTGGCATTAGATTATATTCAAATTCGATCAATCAGTACCAACGATGGCACGGCCTAAATAACGACACTACACTGCCTTTCCAAAAAGAAGAACACAAAATCAGCAAGGAAAAAACTGTGAAATGACAAGAATTAAGCCTTTATCTCACTATTTGAGAATCAGCAACTATGTACAAAATTAAATTTAAGTAAATCATGTCTTCTAGTTGTTTCTTCTCAATTAATTCAAGAATTTCACTTCCCCTTACTCATCATCCCTTTCAAGTTGCCATTAAAGATTCTATGTCTTTAAGTCACCATACTAAGGATTCTAAGAATCTCTTCGTACAAAGTACAAACAATGGTAAGCGTGTTTCTCCAAATTTTTCATCTATCCCATCCCCTGCTTCATTTCTAATGCTATCTGATCCAATGCTAATACATAGCAACATTCTACCAACTAATTCTGCCACAGTGCAAGTGAACCTTGAATCTAAATAACACATAAGCCAAAAACAGGAGACATTCCATACCAAAAAAAAAAAGAAAAAACAAAGACAATTCATAATCACGAGGAAAAGAAGAAGCCAAACCTGCCCAGCACCAGTGACAAAGATTGGTTCCTTGTCAAAATCTCTCGAGTGAGGAACCGCGTCGGCTTTCTCCAACCATTCCTCACAAGTACCATTCAATTCCCCACGGGGGTCACCGGCACCGCCATCACCATCATCGCCGCCGTCGTCGTCGTCAACGTCGATCCTGAAATTAGTGGAAGACGCCGGCAACCAAGAGGGCGACGACATCGTGAACTTGTAGAAAGAGTCAGCCCAGGAATTGACTAAGTCAGCTTTCTTGGCCATGTCTAGACGACCCAGAAAAGCGATCTCCGAGATGACCACTAAAATCACAACCACGGGCATCAATTTCCACCATTTCTTCTTGGAGTTGCTGCTGTTATTACTAGTTGGAGAGGATGAGGATGATCCAATTGAAATGATTGAATCTTCGTACTTAGGCGGATTATACCTTGGAATCGGGGAACCCATCGAACGGATTCAAAAGATATTTGTTGCTACCTCAATGTCTTGTACATGGATTCTTTTGAATTTTCTCTTCAGATTTACGGGGTTTAAGGAAGAAGATTTTAAGGAGTCAAGATGAAGTTTCAATTTTCAAATGGCGTTTTGTTTTCCACCTGGAAGTCCACGCCTCCTAGTAGGATTCCTTAATACGAACATTTGCTAATATGGTAGAATATAGACTTTAACCTCACCTAATTTGTGTTGGTCTTCGTATAATCGTAGAATCAATGCCGTTTGTTTGATTTTTTTAAGGTCATTAGGTCGGAAAAGAGCCAATTAAATTTTTTTCTGAGAAAAAGAAACAAAATTATTTTGGCTGAAATATATTGGCGATAGGAGAATTTCTAGAAACATTTGGCAGCTAAGTATTGACTGACTTCTTCTTTTCATTTTCTTCTTAATTTGCTTTTTTACATTTCCATTTTCACTAGGGTTTTTATATACTCTCAATACCAAAATAATAATAATAATAATAATAACAACAACAACAACAACAAGAATAATAATAATAATTCAAACACATCCTTATAAAAATGATTTATCTGCTTACAATACAACTCGCTTGAATGATGAATTTAAAGCAAGACTTCGTATTATCATTTTTTGTCTTAACGGAGACGAAACTTATAACTTTAGGGAATAACTAAAAAAACAAAAACGATTTTGGATCATTGAGGTTTATCAATAAAAACCTATATATGCTATTTGAGTATGGATCGTTGAGGGTTTGAAGATTTCGATCGTTCCCATTGATGGTGATCCAGAGTAGTCTTCTATCAATAAAATGACCGAAATCTTTCTATCATTCTAGTAGATTAAAGACAACAATCTGACACATATTATATCCGGTTAAATTATTACAGTATTTGCTAATCTAGAATTTGAATAAATGTCGCTTGACAGGAAAAAAAAAAATAATTCAACCAAAAATTAATTCGTCCATGATCCATTAGAGTAAAGTATCATTCTAGCGGATTAAAGAAAACAATTTGGCACATACTATATCCGGCTCTTTCTTTTGCTCCTAAATTTCCATTAGACACAAGGTCCATTTGATTATCTTTATGATCCTAAGGAATGGCCGAACATTGATTCAGAGTCTCTTTTTTACCTTTCTGCATACATTATTCTAATTTCGCCCTTCCCCTTACTATTGTATTAGTGAATAAAATTATGAGAAATTTAAAAGTAGGGAAAATTGAACTTTTTATGGAAAAAAAAAATCCCCTGAAATTTACCATGACACTACAATAAATTAGTAAGGCCAATGTATAAACACACAGGGCTGTGTTTCTTTAGTTAAAAAAAAAATGCTTGAAAAAAAAAAAACTTATAATCTCTTCTATAAGTTAAATCCGATCACCTACGCTGTACTAACTAAAAGTTCGATAACAACTCCTAGTCTCCCACTCGCTCCAAACTCCAAAGTGCTCCAAAGTCCAAACCATCATTTCCTATTCTTAAGGGGCTATTAAAGCAATAAAGTACTAAAAAAAAATATTAGTAGTTCTGTAATGTATTTAGACATTGACATAAAGTGCAACTCTTTCAACACTTAAACTTGTTCCTATGTTAGCCACAAAAAGGGAAAGAGAGAGAAAAGTTACACCAAACAAAACAAGCTTCTCAACATCCTATTAGGAATGATGGAGAAGATCTTTGAATAAACGAATACAAAGTACAATCAACTAATACAGTCTTCGTATTTCCTAAGATCGCAAAGCTTCCACCAGCTATAAAGATATGCATCTACATCCTTCTCTACATCTCGAAACGGAAGCTAATAGTCTAATAGTCTAATACCCATTCATGAAGCTACATAGACCTTTTAAGTATATGTACTCATAATAACCTAGTCAGCCTTCCAATTCCACACTACAATCATATCTTCATATAATAATCATTCTCACTAAATCAACATATCTCACTCTAAGTGAAGCAAGATTTTAGAGTATTATGGTGAATCTTCATCATCCACTGGTGCTACTCAGGTTAGGTTAGTAATGAATACCATCCAAAATGCAAAAGAACTTATGAGAATGTATAAACCACGAGATACGAGGGACATTCACGTAGGAAGCATCTATTCAGCAGGAAGTTATGGAGATGAGGTGGTAACGACATCTAGTCGGTGAGTTAGGTAGGGCCGGGTGGAACTACATTCAGGCATCATGTTGATCTCCACTTCAAGCATCTCCTACAGCAGTTTTCGACCTCATTGCCAATGAAAAAAGATTTGAGCGATCTTCACAATCTTTATCAACAAAATTCTGACCTGAACCTTCTGCGAAATCATCATTAAAAGTGAGATGTACTGAGGAGGTTTGATAAGGTTGGGACAGTATACGCCTCCCCACAAATCATTACTTCCCAGTTCCCAAAATAAAAGTTTCCAGACCTACTCTAGCAAAAAGATCGGCATCTTCTGTAGTTGGAGAAAGTTCAGTACAGATCTATTATATAGTTCAGTAATTATGTGGAACTAGTCCTCATACTACTCATTTCTTTGTCAAAAGGTGAAATACGTAAACCCCAAGGCAATGTACCACCACTATCCTAATCAAAGATTGAAGAAAGCAAATTGAGGAAAGAATCTTGTCAAATATAGGAAAAAAGGTTGGTGAACATAACACTTCATGCAGCTTTATGCTTTTCCAAAGGAATAACAGCTCCAAATAAACATTTTATGAATGCTCTTGACTCCACTATCTGAAATTAAACTTCAAATCTGGGATGCTCAAAAATTCGTTAAAACAACAAGGACAGAGTTAGGATATACAACAACCCCCTCTACTCTTGTCCCAGAGTTCAACAAAAGGCAAGAAAGTTCCATGTTTTGACAGTATAGCAGCAAAGAGAGAAGCAGCGGCAAAATGCACACCAATCTACCTCTAGGGAGAAGTCATAGCATAAATAACACAACTAAACAGAATATGACGAGAAAACCACAAACAAAAGCACATTTAGGGAAAAAGAACATGATTCAAGTCAGATTATCTTCCATATCAACAAAGTTGGTGGCATAGTTTTTCACAAGCATTTGTTAAAAAAATTTTCTGGTTAGTTAGAGCTAGATTTCTTCCCTTAACAGTGTTCCTCCAGATAAAACTCTTTGTAACCTTTGAGATCTATAGATAGCAAAGGGTTGAATCTTTACCTGCAAGTCCCTGACAATGTATCCACGGAATCTCAATAGCATCATTATACGAAAGAGGACGATCCTTTTCAAAGACCGCTTTCTTCCATCCATCATCTCTTGAATTGCCAAACTGCACCGCAGAAGGGGAAAAAAAATCAGACCCTGATATCTTGTTTTAAGATCCTACAGAACAATTACGAACAAGAGACAGAGCACGACAAGCATGAAAGACATAGGACTTCTACCTGCCCTGAAGCCTTATTAACACAACCCGGAACCCTTTGAGTTATGTCTTTACCACCTCTATTCTGTGCTTTGCACCAAGCGAGCAAACCCCTGGACCGGTGCAATTGTTGAACAAAGGATGCCTCCAAGGAATCAAGAAATTTGTTGTGCATTTCATCTGTCCATGCAGAGCCATTATCCTGTTGATGAAGAAAAGGAAGATCATTAATGAAAGAAGTATAGGATCATAGAGAATCGGAACATGTCCATAAAGTTTTCATGAAGACCACTCAAATGATAAACCATAAATGCATGAGCTGCTCGTAATCATAATTGCCAGTAGCTAGTAAACAAGAGGAGTAAATGTTCACGTGGAAGAGAACAGACAAGATTAGTTACACAACTTTGTGAGTTATGGCCTAATGGACGTGCCTGCCAAAGACGATATAAACATCTGCACTGAGTATGCACAGAGACCACTCAAATCATAGGCCATAACTACATGCAGCTGCCCCATAATAACAATTACCAGTAGCTGGTAAAACAAGGAGAGTAAATGTGTACTATGGAACAGAGAAGACAAGTTCAGCTATATAATTTTGTGGGTTATGACTAAAAGAACATGCCTGCGAAAATTTTACCGTTACCAAATAAGCGAGTTGTAGGTGACATTACACCTCAAAGATTAAAACAATGAATCTAGTCTTCGGAAGAAAAGACACTCAGTAATATGATCACGTGAATTTTGATCTTGAGACCATGCATATTTTGCCTTAAGAGGAGGTATGGATAGCTTGGTTAGCAACGTGATCCTTCTTAGCAATTTTACCCACCCAACCGACCTGTACCAGTTCTGAAGCTCAGACATGCCATGCCATGTAATATACCATGTACTACACCAACTCTGGCAAGGCATTATTTACATAGGCAGCTTCATAAAGGAAAAATCAGGTATTAAAAGATTTCAATTACTCCAGAACTCCAGCAAACCATTTTCAAACACTGAAATTCCTACCACACTTTTATTACAAATCAACAAGCCTGTAGGAGTTATACTAAATGCAACCGAACCCAACAATCTCGATGACAATACAAGATTCGAAAAGTCCAAACAATCATAAACAATCCCAAAGGTTCATCAACCGTAAACAGTTAGATACGACTCCATCCCTTCCCTAACCAAAACAGGAATTCCTGGTTTCCTTCCCAAACATTTTTTATAAACCAATAATTCCCCAAACATTCATCAGAATACAACTGTTTTTCACGACAAAAAATAAATAGCGGCATTTATGTTGAGACTATCCTCGACGAACATGGAAAACCAAATCTTTTATCTTCAGCAAATGGGAAAAAAAATTAAAAAAAGAACACACACACACACACACACACACACGCATAGAGCATATGCTCAAATAGGTCCATTTATGGTAATAAACAAACATTACAGGGGAAATAAAAGGTTAATTTAAATCATCAAAGAATTACCGGTCGTCGTTTAACACTAGGATGCAAACCATCTCCAGAATTCTCAGCACTCATAGAAGAATCAGCGGCGGAGTTCGATCGAGTCAACTCACCACCACCACCACCGCCAGTAAGCTCTTCTTCTTCTTCTTCTTCTTCCATCACCAGATTGAGCAACGCCGGCGTATTCCCCTCATCCATTTTCACACATGCCAAGAACAAGAAGAAGAACAACAACAAAAATGCAGATTTACCCAAAATAATATCCGTAATTTAAATCGGATAAAAATACAACCAAAAAAGGAAAAAAAGAATTTAGAGGAAAAAAAAACCCTCTCCTTTCACTGTTTGCGATTTTTTTTGTGAGGGAAAAGAAGAAAAGGGGAAGAAAGGAGGAGTTGGCGGTGGGGTGTAACGTTGGGAGGCCAATAAAGGTTCCACATGTCGACGCTTTTTTACACGTGTCAGTGACATCAACCAGGTGCCACGTAGGCAAAGTAATATCTTGGGGTAATGTCAGCCAGATATTTTTTGGTCTTCACTCACACACACACACAGAGATTAGAACAGAGCTGACAGTTTGTTTTTTGTTTGGCCCAGTTAGTACTACATTTATAACCGCCGTGACATATTCTGGTAAGACAAGAAAATCTTCCGTTCAGTTGTTGTATCACGTAGGATTGTGCGGCTAGATACATGAATAAGACAAGATAATAATTTTACCAAGAAAATTATCATAAAATTAAAGGGTCATGATATTTTTCAATATAATGAATGTATTATTATACTAAAAAACGGGATACACTTATCGTACAGAATAATTTTTCATGGTAGGACTACCTTATTCCCTCCGGAACCTCCTCCATGGTATGAATATTTTGTCTCTACACCCACGGGAAAAATTATGGTTAACAGAATTGGACACTAATATGGCATTTATAAATTAATACGTGCAATATTTTTTATGTCCGAAAAAATAGTGTACATTAAATTTTGAATGTTTTGAAGGAGAAATTAAGTACATTATTGGTCATAGTTCTTCTAAAAGAGGAAATTATCATTTCGAATTAGGCAAATCTAGTGTACTTGACAATTTTGAACTTCAAGTGGGAATATATGTTTGTTTATAACAGAGAGTGTTTTTATTTAGTAAAATGATACTATGACAAGTAAAAGTATCCGGAAAAATACTCTATTCCTACTAAAGGTGAGATCATAACCCGGTGGAGCATGTTCACTGTTGGTTATGTTGGTTTTCGTCATATACAATGTATATTATGATATTGAAAAAAAGGTTGAATAATATTCAGACGGTTGCAAAGATTACAAGAGAAATTATTCAGTGTAAGTGTTGTACCACGTAGAATTGTGTAATCAGACACAATAATAGAGTAAAGTAGTAATTTTAGGAGAAAGGACATAATTTCTACGGGAATTATACCACCGAAATAGGAATGCTAGTACTTGCTGCACTAAAAATCATGATACAACAGCTATAACCAATAATTTTTCAGACTACAATTAATGTGTTGGGAATTTTTAATTCAGTTTGATTATCTATTTATAAATGCATTTTATAAAGATAAAAATTAGCTAATCAAATCATTTAAATCGAAATTAACTCCGGGGGTTACAAAATGCCACTTTTAGCCATACAGTTTGTTTTCATCTGTATAATCTAATACATACATTAGGATTAAGAGATAAGACTCACATCAAAGACAGCTATCCAAAATGGTCCATCTGCCAAAAACAATAAGTATTCTTTTACAATCAAGAATCACTCTCAAGTCTGAAATTGTCTTCTTTTATCTTCTCTCTCTCCCATTTTATTTTGCTCTCAATTCAACATAAACTATTTCTTGCCTCAACCATACCAAAATATGAATGTCAACGTCGTAATTAAACTAATGACCATAGTCCATAGAGAATATCAAATAAATAAAACAATTTTTATAGGACAATTTTTTTTTTTATAAAAAAATAATGAAGACAAACATTATTAGCAGTAACAAACTAACAATAATGATTAATATAAAAAAAAAATCTAATCGACAGGGTGCATCATGAACAATCACGACGGTACTGTATATGAAGCAAAAGCAAAAGCTGTTTGGGTGCTTTCTAATTGATTAAATCATCTGACGCTTCAAAAGTCAACATTTATAAGATCCCACATTGCTGACGTTGCCGCCCAAGATATTTTTAGGGTGAAAGCCTGAATGAAACATTAAAGAAGAACAAAAGAGCTGAGTGGATAAACTGGATATTTTTTTTTTGGATCTTGTTTGACGCTGTACCGTACAGAAGTCTGAACATATCCTGTATATGAATCTGTCATTCATACTTTATATTCCTAGTTTATTGCCTAGCTATTATTAGAAACAATTGTTATCTCTATCCCACAAAAATCATACTCCTGAATTAAAATTAACACAATCCATGAATCCTAATGCAAACTATACCGATTCAAAAAAATAATATTGACGGTTTAGAGAATAATTTATGCCAAATCAATTATCGTCCCTGGACTACCACCACCACCACCATCCAATGTAATGCTGTCCTCCGACCACCATTGCCAGGCCGAATTCCGGCCAACAGTGATAGCGGTTTCGGTAACAGTTGAGTGGTAGTTCGAAAATGTATGTTTGGATCGTTTTTTAACGTGTGTTTTTAAGTCTTTTTTTATATTGAGTATATAAAAAAATGTATTAAAAATGTTAAAAAAAAAGATATAATGAGATGGAACAATTATTAATAAACAAAGTTATGGAAAAAACTAATGACAGAACAATTATTCAGTGGCAATACTTGCTGCGATTGGTGAAGCTGATTGCTCCATAGCTAGTTTGCCAATTCTGCACGACATTGGGGTTAATTTTACTTTCACAGCTTTCTTTTACTGATTTGTATTGGATTCCTAGAGTCAAGACTATAGCTGATCATGCCATAGCTAACCATTCGAAGTCAAATGCGATTTCGGCTACAACTTGGTCATCTCCGCCAAATTTTCTGTATCATTCTTCTAGCAAGTTTAATGAAGTACTATTTTTTTTAAAAAAAAAGGAAAAAAAAACTGTGAGGTATCGCTCATATTGATATTTTTAATTAAGCAACATTCATTCTCCTTACGGATTAAGTTTTGACCTAGTACCTAATTCTAGACATGTTTTTCTGTCCCTTTCATAGAAAGAGTGCGGTTATTTATTACATATCCTATTTTTATTTTACTTTTTACATTAAAAAAGATTTAATAAATATCAATAGCCTCGTATTTTAAATTAGAACTTCTTTCAGAATGTGGTATTTCAAGTTGACAACATGTACTATTAGTTTAGAACATTCTGAGTTTAGAACACGAGTCAAGCGATATAAATGAAACCTCACTATCTAAGTCGCATGGGTAGTCTTTGTATGCTTTTGCATAATAAATTCAATAGTATAAAGTCCAGATAGTTTAGAATTAGAACCTGAAATCTATATGTATACTTACCAGTTAAGAACATCATAGTGTAGAAGCTGTCGTATTTCAAGAGTATCAATACTAGTGAATGATGCATGTTAGGAACATTTTAACCACAATTTTAATTTCAGTTGGTAGCTTGTCTAACCAGTCAAGCCTACATAATAACAGATCAGCTAAGAATGCCAAACAACATATGAACTACAGAAATTTAAAAATAAATGTACTTAAACTCCACAAACAACTTGCTTCGTAATTACTCTCCAATTGCTTCGAATACCCTATTTCTAGTTCAAGAAATAATCCTTTCAATCGGAATTTATATGTGATTAAAGCACGATATCATAATATTATTAGAGTTTCTTACCCTAAAACTATTTTAATGTAATTTGGTCCGATTTTGTCTCTTTCATTGTAATAGAGAAAAAAAACAAATAATATTCCTTTCAATTTTAACAATGGAGAGAGAGTAATGAAACAGATAAACACTCCCAATAAAATTTCGTCAATGAAAAAAAAAAAAGGCTCAATTTACATTTCCTGAGTAGTAGTAAAAAGCAATGAAGCTGGATCAGAATCCTGAACATAATTTTGGCGGACATGCATACTAATGCCAGAGTGATTACTTCTCATAGATCTTTGACACGTGATAAGCGTTACACTTATAAGATAACTATTGCTTAGAGAGTGTTCTTTATTTTTCGGTTTTGACGTTGAATTCCATTTTATAAAACTGGAACAACCTGTCAATGAGATATTGTTTCACGAGAAACATCAAACTCCGACTGCAGACATTTTTGTAATAAGCGCGCGCAAGCGCGCACACACACACACATAATCACAACCGGGGGACTAGAAAAGCCTTTAAGAATTCAATTTAGTAATTGGATCTAACTAATTTTGTTCTAAAACTTGAATTCCTTCTTGTCAAGTATGATCAAGAGAAGGGGCTTTACCAAATAGCAACTCATAAGGAGATTTTCTATCCAAAACAGGTGTAGGAAGACAATTAATCAGATAGACGGCAATTAACACACAATGTCCCCAAAATTCAAGCGGTAAATGAGCTTGAAAACGTAAAGCACGAGTGACATTCAAAATATGTTGATGCTTTCGTTCAACACGACCATTTTGTTGTGGTGTCCCGACACAGGATGTTTCATGAATGATGCCATGGTCACGAAAATAAGAACTCATACAAAGAAATTCAGAGCCATTATCACTACGCACAACTTTCACCAACTTGTCAAATTGTCGATGAACCATGGTAAAACAATTCACCAAAGTCTTAGATATCTAAGTAGCACGAGAATAATCATCCACCCCAGTTAAAAAATATCGAGTGCCAGAAAACGTGGGAGTGCGATATGGCCCCCACAAATCACAATGTATTAAATGGAAAAGCTCAACATTGTGAGTCTTACTGGCAAGAAAAATAGCTCGAGATAGTTTTGCACGTAAACAAACATCACATTCTTTATTATTCAAACAACCACTAACAGAATCAGAAAATGACAACTGTTGAAGAACTCTAGCCGATGGATGTCCCAGACGTTGATGCCATAAGGAGGTAGAAAGATGACCTCCAGCACGTGCAGCAGCCGCAGTGACTGTCCCTCGGAACCAATAGAGACCCCCCAACTGTTCACCCGTGCCAATTACTATCCTTGAAGTACAGTCCTGTATAACACAAAATGTATTGGTGAGTGAGCCACACAACGAGATTGATCCAACAGTTGAAACAAAGAAATCAAACGGCAGTGCAAACTCGGAACAAACAGAATATTAAGCAATGTCACAGCACTATTAAGATACACCATTCCCGCCTTGTTGGCAAGAGTCAAAGTACCATCCGGAAGCTGAATCGGACAAGCGACAATATCCCGAATATCCGACAAGTCAGTCAAAAAACCGGTCATATGATGTGTTGCACCATAATCGTACATCCATCTAGAGGAAAGAGGCTTACCGGTAAGAGCATCATTTGATCAACTAGTATCCGAATTCAAAAAACCAATGACTTTATGCCACTGATCATTATTAAGGCCAATAATAGCCTTATCTCCATTACCCAAAGCAACCGAACCGGCCGAGGCATCAAGGACTTGGCTGCATTAGCTCGGACTGCACCAATTCCGCGCCCAGCACCATTTCCGCGACCAGCTGCATCTTGAGTCGTCGGAACGATTGCAGACCCAGAACCACCTGCAGCAACTCCGCGAGGACCACGGTACCAATCTGGGTACCCAATCTTCTCAAAACATAACTGCTCATCATGATAGGAGCAGCCGCAATACGTGCACACTTGCTGACTTCGATCAACTCCAGAGCGGCGCCCACGTCCACGTGAAGTAGAGCCAGGAACAGAAGACGCCATTCCCAGTCGTGAGACAGAAACCGCAGCCGCTGAAGAAGGAACAGCGACCGAGAACGCCGCTGCATCACCGCCCTGAACTTCGGAATCGATCGTCGCCGAACGAAGACGCTCCTCTTGTATCATGACGGAATATACTCGATCGAGATTGGGAAGAGGGTCTTGCGCCAACATATTAGAGCGCGCGGTACCATAGAGGGCTAAATCCAAACCCATGAGAAACTAATGGGCCTTCGCGTCCTCTCTCTTTTGATCCCAATCGGCAGCGAGGTTACACCGACAAAGGCCACATTTGCACAGCGTAGGTCGCTCGTAATCAGCCAATTCTTCCCAAAGTTTGATCAATTTCCCGTAGTAAGCAGTCACGGACAGACCGTGTTGCTTGCAATCAGCCAAGGAAGACTTCAATTGTTGAATACGTGTGCCATTAACAACTGAAAATCTCGATCGAATATGAACCCATAACTCACGAGCCTCCTCCAAACTCGAAATGGTGGACCTGGTAGCTGGTTCAATCGTATTCAAGATCCAAGCACACAAGAGGCTGTTATTCGCCCACCAGTCCGCGAGAAGATCATCATCGTCAATGGCAGGCTTAATCGAGCCATCCAAAAAACCGAATTTTTTCCGAGACCTAAGAGCCATCCGGATCGAATGTGACCATTATTCATAATTGCTGCCTCTGAATTAAACATTAGTGATGATTAAACCGGGATTATCACTCGCCGTCAAATCATAGGGCGAGATCTTTCGCCGGTTAACAATGTCATTGTTGTTGCCGCTGGTAGCAACGACCTTATCCTTGCCGGAACACTCAACACGATCATTATTATCACCCATGATCATAAAAAAAAAACTGTATATGTTCAGAACAAGATCAAGCTTGCTCTGATACCATAACAGAACAAGAAGAAGACGGCATAATATTTGGACTGCCGAAAAAAATGCCTCCTCCGGATGGCCAGCTTTTGTATTTATATTATTAGAGTTAGGGTTACATTGAAGTAAGATTGTACATCGTAACTAATTAAATTACAACGAGATTAATTACTACATTTACACTCTAACATTCTCTGAACTGTTTCTCTGGAATAAATGAGAAGAACTCACGTGATGAATCAACATGCTCATGACCGCGCTTTTTCAATTTCTGTTGACTGCATATTACGAAAGTAATGTGGGTGTCATATACGTTACAGAGTTCTTTCATCAACTTTTGATTCGAATCCGTTTCTTTTTCTTTTTGCCTATTTTGGAATTTGGTAACTTATTGTAGTATACGACAAAGGTCATTATTTTTCATTCCCAATGTAGTATATCGGTAACGTATATTCGGTGTTGAATAAAAACTTCAGTCACAATCAGTATTCTGTGAGATGCATGAGCTATTTTGCTCTTTTAAGACACTTTAATTAAAAATTGTTAGAGTCTATTAATCCACTATTCTATCAGTATTAAGTAATATAACAAGCTAATTCAAGCATTTCATTGATAAGGCTATACCAAAAGACCAAAGTACTACTGACATTTTTCAGTAGAGATATGCAACATTTTACTCATTTTTCACACTTGTTTCAACAAATTGTATTATTCTTATTATTATTTTTCTAAAATCTCAAACCCTCCTCTCTAATATTCCTGAAGTTGTCGCTAATAGAATCCAAAAATACACAGACAAGAAGGGAAAAAAGAAAAAGAAAAAAAAAGTGCAAAAGATTTCATTAAAGTGAACATGAAATCAACAGATTTTTGAAATGAGAAGTACTAGTTTCCACCTAGCTTGGTTTTCTGTGGGTGAAACGAAGTTTATAAATAAGTCTGAAGGTTTTTTTTTTTTTTTTTTCAAGATGAGAAAAACGATTAGATATATTCTACTCATTTCAAAATAACAACGAACAAATATATTCATCAATTATGACGGACTGTGAGAGTACGTAATATACTGCACCACAAGATAAAATCTTATTAATAAGATTATATATATTGATTATTGAACATGACCTACATTATCATTCAAGACATACCATGGTCAGATGAGTTGAGCAAATAAGCCGAAATAAGTGATTAATTAAGTATAGCAACTATGATTCATGAATAAAAGTGCAGAACCAAAGCCAATTTGAGCACTCATAACTCGAGAGTGGTAGTAATTAACAGATCTTTCTCACAAATGCAATGATAGTTAATTAATGCAATTCATGGGACAATTTGTAAAAATCTAGTAATAAGGTTAACCATAATAATTTTCTCTTCAAAGACCAGCAACAAAAGCCATTAATTCAAGTAAAATTAGAACCCCAACAACTGGTTTACATTAATTTTCCTTACATTAATTAAACAACAACAATGAACCAATCCTTCAAAAACAGCAACAGAATCCCCTCTTCTCATTTTTAATCAACTTCATCGATCATCACTGGCTTGGGTGGAGTACTTGGTGGATGGCGGACGCTGCATTCCACCACTTTCGCCCACTGCCTCAACCTTACTTTCATTTCCTCTGGATCATCTGTAGAAAGACAAAACGTTACTCAACATTTTCATATGATTAATAGACCAAAATATGTAAGGATTAACGTTAAAATTGAAAAAAAAAAGTATCGGTAAAGGCATTTCTTTTTTCCTTCTTCTATATAACTGAATGATTCCGCCACCATAATTTTTTTTTTTTTTTGAAGAACGCCACCATAACTAATTGTCACTGTTTTTAGACTAGAAATTTAGATATAGACGATTTTGTTGAAGAGAATGTGCTGTACTTACCAACATTAAAGAATTTGTTACAAGAATTAGTAGTCACACTTCGGTAAAATTCCAATGCTGGGAAGACTTTGAACAGCTTGGGATCCACATCAGGTGAATCCAGCTCAAACCCTAGTTCAAGAGCCCCTTCGATTTCCTCAATATCGAGGTCATTGAAGCCCTTCTTGTTGCGACGCCGGGATAACTTCCGGCGTTGCAACCACACGGCGTCCCTGGGATCGGCAGTGGACGTCGTTTTCGGCACCCCTGCAGCAGACTCCACTAATGTTGGTTTCGTTTCGAGCTCTTGAGACATGTTATATTGCTGTTACTACAAGAGAAGATATTTCAGGAAGAATGTCTTAAGGGTATAGGATTATACAAATACAACTAAGCAAATAAGCAATTGTAGTATGCAAATATTTATAGAGATGATGAATAATGTGTACTTACTTATTTCCTGTTTTAGCTGGGAGTCGGACAAGGAAATCTTAGTAAGTACAGCTGTATAAAGGTCTAATTCTTTTCAGTTTGGAATTATAAAGATTGACTCGGATACCGAATATGCTTTGACCCTGTGAGGTAATTTGTTAGCCATTATTACGAATTGATTATAACATACTATATTTTTTTTTTTATCAAGAAAGTAAATTTTTGTATTTCCTCTGAACTTTCAAAATTCTGTACAGGCCTATAATGTACTATTACATAACAATAATCGGTTACCTTGTAAATATGGTTGGAAACTTGATCGGATCTCCGTTTTCCGCTCTCCAGGCTTGGCCAAATTAACGGTCAGCCTACTACTCTCCAGGCTCGCTGAGTGTGAATAAGCCCGGCAGCCCTCGCTCAGTGTAAATAAGTGGATTATCGACTGTTATTGGCGAGGGTCAATATTTCGGTTGAATAAGTCCGGCACCTAGAGTTCTCTGGCGGAGCGACCGAGTTGTTTGGTTGTCTTAAGTGACGGCAGTGGTCGGAAAGCCTAAATAATTGGGTTTCCGACAACCCAATTATGCAGAGAATGAATAAAGGTTTCTACTTGTTGGGGGAGATGGATAAAGACAACCAGAACCTGGGGTATTTTCCACACCAAGAGGTCACAATTTTCTCGCTTTGTTGTTTCACATGATTAAGCCGGGCGTAGCTTGAATTTTGGTCTGATTTCTATTTCTTTTCTACTGTAACAGTCCTCGATTATGATAAAGTTCTTATTTTCTTTTGAAAATTGGATTTTGTTTGTCCTTTTTTTTTTTTTTTTTTGTAATCTTCTAATTGAACTTGTTGCACTGCGTGACCTTCAATCTTGTAATGGAGCTTTTTCATATTATACTGTTGTTTATTCCTTTACTTGACAAACTATCATCATTTTTCCGATTTTTTTTTTTTTTTTGCCTTCCTCATTTGTTTATTCCATTGTTGTTTGTTGCTATTCTAGTAAACAATTTGTTGGATTAGTTGTTGCAGTGCCGAGGTCTTTTTGTGTTTACGATTATTTTTCTCGATATCTCTGATTGAATTTGGGCTAATTCTTAGGTGCACCCGGAACCACCATGGTCCCCCTCTTATTTTTTGCACATATAATCTTTATTGTACTTTTTCTCAAATTTTTTATGTTTGCAAGTTTAGTCTGTGTCGCTTTGTTTTTTCTCCCTCATAAAATATCTCTAATTTTCAAATATGCATATCTCTCAATCCGTGAAAAATTTGTGAACGAATAATATATGAAATTTATAGTACTCGTCGAGATCTATCCAACAAGATCCATATCGAATATTTTTTTCGAAGTTAAAAATGACTAAATTTTGATGGGCATAAATGAAGGAAATTTGTATGGTATTTGGATGGATATCTAGTTTAAAAGATGGATAAACAACTATTTATATTGATATTCTCTTATATACCAAAAAATAATTGTCTTGATGGGCTAGTATTATACTTGTGAGGTGTATCAATTATTGAATAGTTATTGTACCAAAATAAAAAAAAATAATAGTTTTGATTGGTTGAATAATTTTTGGTGAAAAAATGATGTCATTAACTTTAGAAAATTATACTTTTTCTATATTAAAACATGAAAAGTAAAATGGTAGGATACCTTAACATTAAAAACATATTAGTTTTTTCTCTTAATATTTCTGATAGTTCGTGGAACAAAAAAAAAAAAACAAAAAAGAACAAGCATTACCTGCCCAAAGAGAATTTCTTCGTTATTGTTATTTAATTATGAAACGGTCGTCTTCCAGCTGGTCTTATTCCGTTTTTTTCTTTAAATCTTTAACAACATGTCACTCTCCATTATTTTACTTAAAAAATTCTAAGTCTTTGGTAGATTAAAAACTTGCAATGGTTTTGTCTATTATTTTAATATTTTTAATAGTCCGTTAGAAAATATTGTGGCTCTAATTCAGTCTTCGTTTTCATGTTTAACAGTATGCAACTATGTATCGTTACACTTAAAAGGTTCTAATTCTTTGACAGCTTAAAAATCTAGAATAATTTTAGCAGTTATTTTTTAAATTTTTGGCAAACCCGTTGAACCAAACAGAAAAGAATAAAATGAACTGGCTGGTCTCATTTTATCTTCATTTTTATCTTTAACAGTATGTCACTCTGTATCGTCATTCTTAGGTTTCGAGTATTTGGTAGGTTAAAAACATGCAATATTTTTGGCTATTACTTAGAACATTTCATAGCGTGTTGAACCAAAAAAAGAACCAAGCACTACCTACTAATTTTTCTAAAGAAATTTTTTTTGATAGTTCTATCTAATTATGAAAATTCTTACAGCAGGTTTCATTACAATTCTATTTTTATCTCTAATAGCATATAATCTGCATTGTGTCGCTTAAAAGATTTTGAGTCTTTGGTAGGTTAAATACCTACAATGGTTTTGGCTGTTATTTTAATACTTTTGGCAGCCCGTTGAACCAAAAAAAAAAAAAGAAAAGGAAAGTCTCATTTCATATTTATTTTCATCTTTAACTGCATGTTATTTTGCAATGACTTTGGCTGCTATTTTAGTTTTTTTAACAGCTCGTTAAACCAAATAAATGAAAAAGAAAAACCAGTGAGTCTTATTCCATCTTCATTTTCATCTTTAATAGCATATCACTTTGCACCATCCTGCTTAAAATTTTTCAAGTTTTTGGTAGCTTAAAAATCTGTAAAAATTTTGGTTGTTATTTTAGTATTTTTGAAAGCACGTTAAAAAGAAAAAGAAAAAAAGAACTGGCACATCATTCCATTTTTATTTTTATCTTTAACAGTTTGTCACTTTGTTCATTATTTTTTATTTAAATATATTAAATTTAAAAAATAATTATCCACATATTTTTCATATAGAACAGTTATTTTTCTAAATATACAGATTTGTTATGAACTTACAATTTTTCGGATTTGATTTTTTTTCATAACTAACATTATCTTAGTCCTTAATCAAAAAGAGTATACAATTTCCTTGATGGTCTAATTAATCAGAATATTAGGGGTTATATATCAATAAATAATTGTGTTGATGGGCTAGTGTTATGCTCATGAGGTGTATCAATTATTAAATAGTTATTGTACAAAAAAAGGAATAATTTTGATTGGTTGAATAATTTTGGTGAGAAAATGATGTCATTAACTTGCAAAAATTATACTTTTTTATATTAAAACATGAAAAGTAAAATGCCAGGATACTTAAATATTAAAAAAAAATTTCTCTTAATATTTCTGACAGTTAGTTAAACCAAAAAAACAAAAAAGAACAAAGGATTACTTACCTAAAGAGAATTTCTTCGCTGCTTTTATTTAATTATAAAAGGGCCGTCTTCCAGCTAGTCTTATCCAGTCTTTTCTTTAAATTTTTAACAACATGTCACTCTCTATCATCTTACTTAAAAAATTCTAAGTCTTTGGTAGATTAAAAGCTTGTAATGGCTTTATCACTATTTTAGTATTTTTAACAGTCTGTTAAATAAAAAAATTGTGGGTATAATTCAATCTTCATTTTAATGTTTAACAGTATGCCACTCTGTATCGTCCCACTTAAAAGGTTTCAATTCTTTGATAGCTTAAAAATCTATACTAACTTTAGCAGTTATTTTTCGTATTTTTGGCAAACTCATTGAATCAAACAGGAAAAAATAAAATAAACTGGTTGGTCTCATTTTATCTTCATTTTTATCTTTAACAGCATGTTATCTGTATCGTCATGCGTAGGCTTCGAGTATTTGGTAGATTAAAAGCATGCAATGATTTTGCCTATTACTTAGAACATTTCATAGCCTGTTGAACCAAAAAAAAAAAAAACAAGCACTACATACTTTTTTGAAGATAAATTTTTTAATAGTTCTATCTAATTATGAAAATTCTTGCAGCGGGTTTCTTTACATTTTTATTTTCATCTTTAATAGCATCTACTCTGCATTGTGTTGCTTAAAAGATTATGAGTCTTTGGTAAATTAAATACCTAAAATTAGTTTTTGCTGCTATTTTAATACTTTTGGCAGCCCGTTAAACCAAAAAAAAAAAAAAAAAAAGAAAAGTCTCATTTCATATTTATTTTCATCTTTAACAGCATGTTATTTTGCAATGACTTTGGCAGCTATTTTAGTATTTTTAACAACCCGTTGAACCAAATAAATGAAAAAGAAAAACCAGCGAGTCTTATTCCATCTTCATTCTCATCTTTAATAGCATATCACTCTGCACCGTCCTGCTTAAAATTTTTCAAGTCTTTTATTGGTTAAAAATCTGTAAAGATTTTGGTTGTTATTTTAGTATTTTTGACAACACTTTAAAAACAAAAGAAAAAAAGAACTGCCTCGTCATTCTATTTTCATTTTTATCTTTAACAATTTGTCACTTTGCTTGTTATCTTTTATTTACATATATTAAATTTCTAAATGATTATCCACATATTTTTCATATAGAACAATTATTTAAATTCTAAATTTACAGATTTGTTACGAAATTACAATCTTTCGGATTTGATTTTTTTTCAAAACTAACAATAAAAAACTACCACAAGCTTAGTGTAAGTCTTTTGAAAACTATGCATTGTAAATTGATCTTGCTAGTTCCAGAGGTTTGTTTTTATATTTTTTTCTAAAGGAACTTTTTCTTTGAAAATATAAGCCAATATAACCTAATTTGGTATCATTTTGCTTCAATTATTTCATTAATATGTCAGTCTCTTAATTGGAAAATATAAAGAAACCCAAAATATTTTACATTAATTTAAGTCATTCTTTCCTCCCCGCTGACCGAGCCTTCTCATTTCTGATCAAAATATTATTAAATACTGATTTGATACACCATCAACTAACAAACCCATTTCTTCTTGGTTTCACCTACAATCATTTAGGGGAAAAAACGCATTTAGAAAAGCCAAGATCATGAGATGAAGTTACCATGGAAGAATGGTGGTGTCAATAAAAAAAAATTGCACTAAGAAATTAATTTATTTTTCTTTCAAAATTGTATTGGCTTTTATAAAATGATAACATTGCACATCTGGAGTCCTAATATAAGCCAATTACATTGATCAATAGGTACTCAAGTATAAAATCAACGCAATATAGATCCAAGAGATCACTATGCTTAGGAAAGTTACCTTTGACATAATTCCTTCTAAACTGGAGATCGTCGAAAAGTATTCAATTCCCAGAGACATTTAACATTTTCTTTTCTATGGATTGATGAAATATATTGGTTATACTTGTTCTTGATAGGGAATTAATTGTAACTAAGAGAACACTCCCTTTTACCAAAGCTAGCCTGCTATTAATATTTACTATTTTCACGAATTTTCTTTTCCATTTTGCGGGTGGAGGCCATTGTAGATCCCATGATACCAAAATCCAATTGCAGTGAAAAGTATCACAAATTCAAAAGTCAAAAAAAAAAAAAACACGGCCGATGTAAAATTAAGGATTGGTTTCTCACCTTTTTCCGCATATGAAGAAACTATAAACCTCCCAGACAATTAAGGATTGCTTTCTTACCTAAGCTCGTGAGCCCCCAACCCAAGGAGACATCATGGCTTATTAGCAATTCTGAAAATATATTATCCGTTCTGTTTGCTAAAAAAAAAGAAAAAAATTATAGTTTCATTTAAATCAGAGTATTCCATCGTAGAAAGATTTAAAGGCAGCCAAAACCCAAAGAGTTCATGATCAGAAAGAGAAAAAAGAAAAGGGCTTACTTATTTATGTGATCTTCCTTTAGGAGAAAGAAAAGGACACACACGCCCTGATTTCCTGCATGCAAAAATAAAACTAAACAATGAACAAATTTTAGATTTTCTTACTTCAACATGGAATCCCTATTGGTTTTTTTCTTTTTCTAATGCTAACCGTTTGGGGATGTATTTAGATATTAAATTTATTTACGTGATATTGGTTATTGTATATTTCAAAAATAGATTGGCCAACAAACCTTGTGAAAAAAATTGAGTCAGAAATAAAATTTTGGTCACAATTCAAACAAATAAACTCAAGGAAACTAATGCAAAATCATATTTTCTTAAGTATAATGGAGCATGCTATGGACAACTAAAGAATATAAGCGTATTAATAATTGATACATTTTGTCCCATTTAAAATTCTTACATTATTGTGATGCAAAATATTAAGATACTAAAATGATTCATATTTATACTGCTAATTGTTTCGTTTCTAAATGGATCCTCGCAAGTTAAAAAGTTTCCCCAATACATAATCATAATGCCTTTTCGTTTATCTATAGGCCTAAAACGATAATATGGAGGGAACTGAACTGAAATTAAATTCAACATAATGTTTCACTTTTAACTTTATCTAAGTAAAGGTTTTGGCAAAGAACCAAAAAAGAAATTTCTGGCAAAAAAAGGGGGCAGATAAATAAATCTCTGCTATTAAGGAATAAGGAAATAATGAAGATTAATTGATGGATATCATCTGCATCAATATCAAATTGATACAAAAAGCATTCATGTATATACACAAGAGAGCTTTCAATCCAAATATTCTCCCCAAACTATTTAGTTCGAGCCTCCCCTCAAGAAGATTTCTTTCATAGATTAAAAAGACCTGTAAAAATAAAGCTAATACTTAAAACAAATGAGTAATCAATGAAACACATCTCTTTTTCAAAAAAACAAAAAATGGAGCACATATTCTCAAATCTATTCGGGGGCTAGAAAATGGTCCACAAAAGACCAAAATTGGTACAAAACTAAATAGCATTTAGAGGCAACTACAAATATGAGGGAAATTGAATGAAGGACATTTTACATGAGCAACGCAGTTAGAGCATTTCAATTCCAATTCACCAAAAATCAAATTCATCATAAGCATGTAAGTCTTTCAACGAAGTTATACTACTTATACACACAAATTTTCTTTTTCTTTTTTTTTTAAAAAAACATTTGGAAATGAACCATTTGTTACTCGATCTAAAATGCTCTTCGGAAACAAAACCTGTACCTTCTTTAATCCCCTATTGAGAATCAAAATCAAAGAAAAGGAAAGTTCTTGAAGGTTGAATAACACCTAATCTCTTTTGCATAAGGGCATTAAAAAGAAAGCAAGATTAGGAAGGAGGGAGGAACTACCTTGGACGCCATTGTTATTTCTGTGAAAAGAACTTGATTGCAATGATGTCTTCGTCACCATCTTCGCGGATATTGAGTTCTATGAAGCAACCACAACTGCCGCCTGAATTAGCGGCGTTTCCGGGTGATCTGAAGCTTCCTGATGCCGCTCCTGCCCTTCGAATTCGTCGCTGGCTCTGGCTTTTGGTTTTGTTAAGGGTTCGCTCCCTTCTCCGGTTGTGGCTTACCTCGCCGGCTTGTATATTCTCCGGTCGTCTTCGTTGTCTCCGGCCTGCTCTCTTTCTCTCGGACCAGTTTTTGCTTCTCCTGGTGCTCCTGGTCGTTGGTCTGTTGTTGACGTTGTTGCACGTCGGCTTCTTTAGCGATTCCTCAGAGCGGTGGTCTCCTCTTCTTCTCCCTGGTCATCGCTCCATCCCAGCCTAATGTTGTTGAAGTTTTTTTTCGCTCGGCGTTGCAGTTTCTGATTGCTCAGCATTGCAGCCTTTCTTTGTCGGGCTATTCATCAAAATTCTTTTCTCGTATTTTTTTTGCTTGGTTCAATTGGCAACTGGTTGGATTGCATTCAGTTTACGGCGGATCGGTTAATGAGGATACTATATGGTATCTGATAAGTTTGGAAAAAATTAGAAATTTAATATTGTGATAAGATAAGTACTCCCTCCGTCCCATAACTATTGTCCACTTTACCCAAAAAAAATTTGTTCCAAAATTATTGTCCAATTTGACTTTTTATGGATCAAGTTACACATTTGTCCTTAGTAAAAAACATTATCCATAAAATCTTAGTGGTTAAACAATTACTTATGTAGGGGTATATCCGGTTGTTTAAGGTAAAATATAATTAAGTTTGACCAAAAATAAAATCTTTCATTTTAGTAAAACTGGACAATAATTATGGGACGGAGGGAGTATTTGATTGTTGTTTAAAGGCTAGTGATATTGTCAGAGCATAAATTAGTTTCCAGAGCAAAAAAATACTCTCTTGAAAAAATTACCCCTTTCTTGCTCAATTCATACCTACTGTATCTTTTGTCTATCGGTGACGATCCCGCATACGGTTTGCAAGTTTCCAACCAAACAATTTGCCTAGGAAAATACAAATTGGGTCAATTGATTCTTCACTACATCAGAATGAAAAACATCATCAAAACCCAAAAGATCAAAATAGACAAAGAATTGATGCAATTATGAAAATTTTGTTACAATTTCACAGCATTCGATTACTTCCTTTGCTAGTACTCATCTTCAAAACAACTTTTTAGATCGCTTGAATTCAGGGAACCAATACCTTGAAGGGCGAGCACAAGAATCCTTAAAAACAATAGGTGTCAAGTGTCAACAGAGATGAAGAAAATCATGATTGCAGCATGTTGCATAAATTTCCATCAAATTAGTCAATCACAAACTCCATTTTGTCTGGAGCTTCTACTCTCTTTTTGATAGCATACCCAAATAACTTTGTAAATCAAAACCCGAAGGCTTGCAAACCGGTTATCACCGATCAAAATATCTGTAGAGATAAGATTAAAATCTTCGCCAATCTTGAATATATATGTGTGTATATATATATATATATATATATATTTTTTTTTTTTTTTTTGAGATAGTTGAATACTGTTGTAATTGGAGAAGAAAATTAAAAATTTTGTCAGCCTCCATGGTTGAGAGGCTATGGGATGATGATTGGAGGTGGACGAGAGGGCAGAGAGGGCCGCGACTTGTGAAGTTTTGAGGGTGTGGTTGAATTAAAATGGGGGTATTTTGGTCAAGAGAAAAGAATGTTGCTCTGGAGACTAATTTATGCTCTGGTAATATCGCTAGCCAAATTTTAAATATGTTACATTAGTATAATTTCCTTTACGGATTACTCTAATTCGAAGATAGGGTTTGTTCATTTAAAATGTTCGAATTTTAAACTTAAAACTCCATAATTTAAGGTGGTTCATTTAAAGCGGGAGAATATAATTGTTCTGATTGGGGAAGAATTCTATCATTGATGATTTATGTCATTGATGATAATGATATGATGGGATAAGATTAAAGTACAAACTAATTAATTATCTCATCAAATCAGATTTGAAACTATGTTTCCATATATTATTCAGTATTCGAATTAAATAACCGTCCTAATTTTCGGCATTTTAGATTACGGAAAGCGAGTTGATTGAACCGAACACACCAATGCTAACGACCGCCAACCCTATACGGAACAACCCATTGATCATTCAATACAACATCTATCGAAAATAAGCACAATCTGACCAAGAGCGGAGCAAGTCCTCCATAAGCAGAATAGACATCAAATCAAAAAGTGAAAAGAAAGACATGTAACGAAGATGTTCTTTAATGGGGCAGAGCTTTGCGAATTGAGAAAGGGCTGGTGCAATATGAAGGCGGCTGTCAGTCCGCATATGTGTGAATCGGAAATCGTATCGAATCACCGGCCGTCAACATATTTCTGGATGATTTGAGTGATGCAATATAAAGGCGGCAGAAAATCTTATGTAACACGGAAAATTTAAAGGATGAAAGCATTAGATGGATCAGGAGCAACGGCCGTCGAGAACAATAGCGCCGGAAAATTTTATACGGCGGCCGATTTTGTCCTATCTTGACGGGACGACGTCACTACTTAACATCTTGACGGCCGGGGATATTTTTTTTACTGTACAACAATTTTTTTTATCATTGTCACATTAAAAAGTAAATAAGAAAAGTAATTAGTTAAGATTAAATAAAAAGTTAGTTGGGATAAATATAAATATCTATTAACCGAACTACCTTATAAATTTTACTGTGAAAGCTCTAAACATTCTAATTGAGCGACATGTCTTTGTATCAAAATTCCTTTCATATATCTTAAAAATTTCAATTACATATTGAGTTGCCACGTAGCTTGAAATGTGAAATTTTTGCTCCTTTTTATATTGAATAATATCTAATAGAAGGGGACCTCTACAGATTAGTGGAGATTAATTTTGGTGCATATCACAGTTTTTTATAATAGTTTTATGTTATCCTCATGTTACATCATCTAAATAGATGGTACCTTATCAAAATGTTGGATGATTTCATCGGAGACTAGGCTCGGCCCGGGCGAATGCCCGGGTGCCACCTATATTTTTAAATCTATTAAATGAAAAATATGAATCATCCTTAAAAGAAAAAAAAATTGAAAAATAAAAAATCGATTGAAAGGACATGAAGTGAGTTATTACACATAAATCTATGCCCAGATTTATAACATTTAATTTACAACAGTTAACTTATGCCCTTGTTTACATAAATCATAAACTAATATCTATAATAGAAGAACTAAAAAAATAAACCATCCTTAAAAAATCAAATTTCTTTCAAGACAACTTATTTTTTCTCTATTGTAGAAAGAGATGGATTGATAATTGATGTCATATTTTAAGTAATTGATTTAAAGGCCCGAATGTGAAAGGGGGGCGGAATGGAAGAGATCTTTCGAAATTGGGGATTGGGGAGACATTATTGGTACTTCACTTGATTTAAAGAGATTTCCATACATTTGATTTTATCAACTAAATATTGTATATATTGTTGTTTAAAGAATTAGTATATATACATATAATTAAGAGATTTTTATGTAGCTATAATTAAGGGATTTATGTATTTCTCTATTTCATTCTTTTTTTCTGATTAGTTGGAGTGACACGTGTCAAAAATGATTTTGTACTAAAAATGACTTTTGGCGGGAAAATTTTCATTGTGTTACTGACACATGTCCTTTTTGTTTGCTACTTTAATTAATACTATAGATGTACCACTAGAATTTCATCGAAGATTTGGTACCCGGACGGACACCTTGTGCGCAATAGTTCGAAATTTTTTGCGACGATTTTGTGTTGCTCAATAAATTAATAATGCAAGATTTTATGGATTTTCAGTGAAACTCATATGTTTTATTTTTAATAGTTCACTTCACTGAAATAAAGTCATTAAAAAAAAGAATGGTGCTACTAACTAACATGGGACGAAGAAAATAAATTTGAAGACTTAAGAACCAAAAATTAAAACTGAATCTAAATGGATCGAACGTGCTTTGCGTGTGCTGTAATAAAAAACAATATGAGTATAATAATATATGTTAACTCTAAATATGTAATTATGACATGCTTAAATTTTGAAGAGAGAAACAATAAAAAAATGCTTCATTATCTTATTTTCATAATCCATTTTGTTACAATAATATAGATGATCGAAATAGAACTGTCTATAATTTTTCTCACATAAATTTAATTTGATATTTACAACAATAAATTCAATAACCTGAATACGTGAAAGCGAGTCATGGTTTCAAAATGTTTGGTGAAAAAGTAAATAAAAAACTATTGCTTACGAATTGTAAAGTATTTACCGCATTAAATTTTACATGAAATCAAGAAGACGCCTATGATTCAAAAACAATTTAAAATTTTTTTGTTATAACGTTCATTCACTGCTTTTGGATCTTGCAACATAACTTTATGTTATCTGATTAGCTAAACATTACCATCCCTACTTCTGTTCGAATTCAAATTGAACTTTCAATCAAATTGTTAAAACATACTTAAAGAACTTGCGGAAGAAGAGAAAAAAGAAAAAAAAAATCAGGATAAAGATAAATGGAGAAGAGAGAAAACCAACATAAAAGATGAATTAGAAATGTGGCGCTTAAATAGTTTTAATAAAAATTATTGTAATGAATGTTAAAAGTAAACAAAAAGACACATGAAGAAGTTGTTATAAGAGATAACGGGAGATGAAAAGTATAACATTATTAAATAATAGAAGAAAAATATATATGAAATTTAATACCGACAGTAAAGAATAGAAAATGAGGGAGATAAAACGTATAACACATATAGTAAACAATAAAAGATAAAAAGAGGTAAAAATTTTAATAATTGTAAGAAAAGATCACAATAAATGTTGAAAAACAATAGAAAAGAAAATGAAAAAAAAAATGAAAAGATACAATATTTTGAGTTTAAGAAGAAAAAGAAAACTAAAAACTAAAACAAAACATAAAAATGCATGTGAGAATCATGTGAGAGGACTACAAAAACAATCTCACATTCCCCAATTATAATATATGTTGAAGATGAAAAAGAAACTAGTTATGTATGGTCTGTGACATCGTTTACATATGATTTCTTAGTACTCGGAAAAAGACTCGGAATCTTGATTTGACTTATTTTTTAACTTTGGAATTTGGAATATTAGTTTTGAGGTAGTAGTATCTATTGTAGTGGTTCTTCTCTATTAAAAAAGTTGTAATTTGCAAAAATTAAACCCATTTTGGAGAGAGCGCCAAGATTACGTAAAATCTGTTGGGCTTATGAAGTGGGTAAAACAGGCGTGGGTCATAAAAATAGGCTTTTTCTTCGAACATGGGAGCCCACCACTAAGACGTTCCGATTTGGACATCACATAAGCGCTTAATTTTTTTTTCCCTCTTTTCTTTGTTTTTTTCTCTTTTTTGTTTCCTTTTCTTTTCGTTTTTTTTTGGATATATTACACACTGGATGAGTGATTCAGTTTGGATTAAAGTGAATTGGTTATTATTATTAGTGTTTTCGGATAAATATTTTATTAATAATTAGTTACTACCATGGAGTAGTATTATTTAACTTTTATATCGTTTGAGTTTGAGGATACATTAGGGTATACAAAGGCCCTTTAATTTGTTTATGACATTTTCGTTCCCCTCTCCTAAAAGTTGAAACTAGTTTTTAATTTTTTTTAAAAAAATTAATTTTCAATTCTATTTTCAACTTCATATAGACATGAAAGATTGACGAACCATGTTAGCTATTCCTTGAAATCTTCAAATTCAGGAATTAATTAATCAAGATATAATATAAAATTAATTAACCCATGTTCCACAAAATCTGACACCGTTCCTCATGAAGCGTTGACGAACCAGATTCACTCATTTTTGTGATGCCTCGAATATTCGATCTGTTTTGATTAAGGATTCACAAATCCTAAAAAATTGAAATTTTGACCTCTTTATTTTCAGCCTCTTTATTGGATGTCATGAGAGTTGACATCCTGAAATTAAGAGTTGTCCAAGTAGTTTCGGGAGGGAGGGGTCATCCTGGAAGACCCAAGATCCATTCCCATGGGGGGCAAAATGGGGGATTTTGGGGGTTAGTGGGTAGGAGAGTAGAGTAGGTAGTCCAAAAAAAAAAAAAAAGTTGAGACTTGAGACCCATAACCTTATTAATCGGGCCGTTCGAGATAGCTGTTTAATTAAATCACATTTTTATGTCAAAATTCAATTTCGCATTTTCTCATTATGCAAAGAAAAACAAAATCTATGTTTATTTCATAAGTTGGTTGTATTCCAACTTTGCCTCCTTAGTTAAAGAAAAAGAGTACAAAGATTGTAAAAGTGAAAACACAAATAATACACGTTTTTTTTTTTTGGGGGGGGGTGGGGGAGGATGGAGAAGGGTATTCACCAACAAATAACTGTAGTTCAGCACAAATATTATACATAAATTATACATAAAACATTACTGTAGTTCAGCACAAATATTATATAAAAGTAATGGCTGTAATGAGACATAATATCAAAATTATAACTTAATTTTCTCGAAAAATCTATTATTTATGTCTTAAAAAATAACTAACATTAAAATTTCAAATTTTATACTAGTTTTAGAAAAAATCTTTATTAGTAATGTGAAATGGTTTTTTTTTAGGATAGAGAAATTATTTAATTTTTTTATCCGATAAACTATACACGAATACAAATATTTCTATACCTCCATCTACAACTCTAAAAACATCATTCGAATATGAATCTATTTAAAGTGTTCTTTTATTGTGTGCGTGTTTTTTAATTAATTTTTAGTATATTTCTTATGTTCATAACACCATGTTTACGTTTTTTTAACCAGAAAATATTACGTTAAAAAATAGGGTGTTAGTTTTTTAAGCCACCATCTTTACTAGTTAAAGCTACCGTAAATATTTTTGGACTATTTTGCCCCTCACATTTCAAACTTCCACCAAAGGAAAAAAGAGAGAAAACTTGAAGCGACCTCCCTTCTAAACCCAAATTTGAAGTCTAATTTGATCCACTGTTGATGGCAACACGAAAGAATCAAAGCGGGAAAGAGCCGATTTCATCACGGGTACGTTTTCTTAAAAAAAAAACGTATTCTGGCCGCCGGATGCGCAAGGAAGCCATCTGGCGGCGCGACCGAGACGGGCAAGAAACGCGTCCGGCGGGAAGAAATTTTTTTTCTTTTATTTTGTGTGGCCGCCGGACGACCATGGAAGCCGGCCGGCGGCCAGAATGTTATTTTTTTTTATTTTTTTTAAAATTTGTTTAATTCAATATTAGTGTTTTATTATGTTTGATTTAATGTAATTAGGGTTATTAAGTAGTTATTTATTAATTAATAGTTTATGATTTAGATTGAGGTTCTCTATTAGTTGGTTATTTAATTTAATTGTGTAAATAATTTAATTTGATCAATAGTAAATTAGTTCATTACCTAATTAGTTTGATTGATTTACTCATTAATAGTAGATTAGTTCATTACCTAATTAGTTTGATTAATTAATCATAAACTACATTACACACAATTTAGATTAGCTTTACTAATCTATTATTAATTAAATTAAAAATAATTTAATCAATTAAACTAATTAGGTAGTGAACTAATATACTATTAATTAAATTAGTTTTTAAAATTCAACTAATTTACATACTATTTAAATTAATTTAATCAATTAAAATGAGTAACTTTACTAATCTACTAATAATTAAATTAAAAATATAACTTAAATACTTTAATAACTATTTAAATTAATGAGTAAATCAATTAAATTAATGGTGTAGTGACTAATCTACTATTAATCAAATTAAATTAGTTTTTAAAATTCAACTAATTTACATACTATTTAAATTAATTTAATCAACTAAAATGATTAACTTTACTAATCTACTAATAATTAAATTAAAAATATAACCTAAATATTTTAATAACTATTTAAATTAATGAGTAAATCAATCAAACTAATTAGGTAATGAACTAATCTACTATTAATCAAATTAAATTAATTACATAATTAAATTAAATAACCAACTAATAGAGAACCTCAATCTAAATCACAAACTATTAATTAATAAATAACTACTTAATAACCCTAATTACATTAAATCAAACATAATTAAACACTAATATTGAATTAAAAAAATTAAAAAAAAAATAAAAAAATAACATTCTAGCCGCCGGACAGCCATGGAAGCCGGTGTCATCCCAATAAACTCAATCAACAGCATTTTGTACTTGTTCGATGTTGAGTCTATCCCGACGACCCAGAAATAACTGCAAAATAAATTGACAGCATCAGGATGTGCAAAAAAAACACGAGTCACCACACCTGTCTCCTGATTGCAATCTGTCATGATGATGTAAGCATGATGCTTGGCCACCGATAGTGTCTTCGTCGCGACATCCATGGCACTCGATTCACCCAAGACCGGGAACCCCTCATTACACAATTTCTCCCTGAAATTGTACACTTGCCGTCTGTTAACTTTTTTATCAGGAAAAATCCTCTCAATCGCAACCATGATCTGACACGGTCTGCACCCATCTTTGGACATGTCCTGTATAAGCTGTACTCCATCGCTAAGGGCCCTCGTGGAATGATTTTCGTCAAACAGCTCGTGGTTATGCATTCCAAACTCACCAGGATATACCCGAATGCGCCACTTCCCATCAACTAAGTGCACATATAACTCAAATTTACACCCAGTGATTTGTGTCTTCGAATCTGATGTGACATAGTATTCACCATCATCAACTGACACCTTTCCCCCTTTACAGCATTTCATCAGAACAGCATTCTTCTTCTTGCTAGAAACTACGTTTATTATCATACCATTTGCCAAGCCCATGCCTTTAACCCAAGCAACAACATCATCCTTTTCTGCAAATTCCTCATCTGTAGCAAACAATATACTGTAATCTTCACCATCGCCACCAAAATCTTCTAAAGAATCCTGCAAATTAAACATAAAATTACCACAATAAAAAACTACATTATAATAAATTAAATTAAACACACATTCTAATCATTTAAAAAAGATATACAATTATACAAAATAATAAAAAAACATATATTTACAGTAAATAGATTAATTATTTACTAAATTAAATTTCCCAATACCTACCTAAAAAGCTAGAATTCATTAATTTAGCGATTAATTAGATATTTAATTAATTGCATTTCCAATACTTAACTAAATACTTATTCCACAAAATTCTTTAATTATTTAATTCCCCCCTAAATAAATATTATAATTAATTAAATCTAAATAGATAAATAAAATTCAACTAATTACATTACTTAACATAACTAATTAAATTAACAAATAAAATAATAATATTCCTACTTAATTAAATTAACATAACATGCAATAAATAAATTAATTTCAACTAATTCAATTACTTAACATAACTAATTACATTAAAAAATAAAATAATAATATTCCTACTTAATTAAATTAACATAACATGCAATAAATCAATATAATTCAACTAATTAAATTACTTAACATAACTAATTAAATTAACAAATAAAATAATAATATTCCTACTTAATTAAATTAACATAACATGCAATAAATAAATATAATTTAACTAATTAAATTACTTAACATAACTAATTAAATTAACAAATATATTAACATAACATGCATGAAATTAAAATTAAAAAAAAACCGAGTTCACTGGCCGGACGCGCAACACACGCGTCCCGCTTGAACTGGGGACGCGCAACAAACGCGTCCGGTTTGTGCGTCTCCGGTTCAACCGGGACGCGTGTGTAACGCGTCCGGCCATTGAACCGGACGCGTTGATTGCGCGTCCCCGGTTCTACCGGGACGCGCAATGAACGCGTCCGATTCAATGGCCGGACGCGTTTGTTGCGCGTCCCCGGTTCAACCCGGATGGTTTTCTTGCCCGGTTCGGTTTTTTTTTTTTTTTTACCTCTGAATTGCTCATTTTCTTTCTCTCTCTACTGTATTAAATGACAGTGACAAAATCGTCCATTTTTTTTTTGGTGGCTTTGAGTATTAAATTTGGGGGCTTTAAAAATCCATCCCCAAAAAATATAGTACTACTTTTCAACCGGACCTAAAGACAACCATTGATAATGCATGGGATGGGGGATGGGCTGAGGGTAAGCCAAAGGTGGCGCTGACGTACTACGAAAATAATACTGCTACACACCTTTATTTATCATTAATACATTCATTTCCTCATTATATACTCTTAAATTTTATTTGATTTTTAAATTCCACATAAATCTTAAAATTATTTTTACATTTATTATGTTCTCTCAGTTATTATAAAATATTTTTAAAATTTACACTATTAAATTTTTTAAAAAAATTAAAATTATATCTTATAATAAGAACCAGAAAGTGTGGTTATTACTATTATTTTGGGTTAGCACTTTTATTAATTTTTGAATGTGCAAAGTCTACGCTAGTTTATCTCTTTTGGTTTGGACTTTTTTTGATTCTGAAAGCCGACAAAATGATCCATCGCCATCCACTCCTCTATTACTATGTCGGAAAGCACTAAATCAACGGCTCACGATACACCCACTTTGTCCACTCCCATTGGCCAGCCCATTACATCGCCGGTCCCACCACCAATTTTATTGGGCCACGTTGCGGAGTCTAGAGACATCCACGTAATTAATTTAAATGGAAAATCAAATCAAAATCAAAATCCTCAATTTTTAAGATAATTCAAGGAAACAAATCTCCTCTCTTTTTTTTGACATATATATATATAAATTGATGAAACACTCGTGATCGCTAGAGAGCTTAGACACTTGTCGACTGCTGCAAAGCTAAAACCGGCGAAGAAGGAGAGAACGACACGCTCACTAGCTCACACGCTTCCCCGTTTGTTCGTCTTTCTTTGATCAAGTAAGTATAATAAAAGGGTAAACTTGCCTTGCTTTCGTTTTTTTTTCTTTTCCATTGTAATTTTCTGGGTTTTACTGTTGGGAATGATGCTTGTAATTTGTAAATAATCCACCTTTAGCAGCCAATGGAAAATCTTTGAGGGGAATTAAGTAGAGATCATGCTGATGTGAATTGGGTTCGGAGGATTTTTTTATTTTTTTTTTCATTTCTGATTTTTGAAAGATGAAAAGAGATGTTTTTGGTTTCTGGGTTTTTGATGATGATTCTTCTTCGAGGTTCAAAAAGCTTTTGAAATGTTATTGGAATTCAATGAGAAAAAGCAGGAAGAAGGGATCGGACTGTAATTTGTTTGTTTGATTGTCGAACATGTGCTTTTACGAGGAAGTTATATTAATTGAAGTGTTGTGATTGTGATGCGATTTGGTTAGGCCTGGATCTAAAATTCTTGAGTAAGATTATGGTTTGAAGTGTTCTGGGTCATTGTCTGATCCGGGCAGTTTTGTGTGACTGGAAAAATCTTTTACTTCTCTGTACTCTGAACTTAAAGATCTGTCCTCCAATTCTTCGCTTTTTGTTTTTTGTTTTTTTTTTTTTTGAGGGGAGGGAGGGGGTTCGATTGTTCATGCTTAATTGCTAAATGGTATCTTCTTAGCTGTCTGTCTATTCAATGGTAATGGCTCTTAACCTAATTTTGATGCTTAAACCTTAATGGTTATCTCCTCAAGCTTCATCTTTTATGTTTGGTGATTCACGATTGGGTTCAATATGGTCCAGCTAGTAGTGGGACACACTTGAACCTAGTCAGTAGAAGTTGAAGGTTGTTGGATCGTTCTTAGTCTATGTGGAAAACTATTTTTCTTTTATCTGAGGATGTCATTGGAAGAATACATGTAAAAGTTGGAAAAGGTGAAAAATATAGATATAAAAAAGAAAGGAAAGAGAACTTCGGCCTGTCTAATACAAACTTCCAAGCAAAGTTTGATATAATGTAATCGACTATTGTTTTTTTGTTGATAATTTAATTTAGGCACTAACCAGTACACAATGTTCTCACCAGCTTTTGTTGGGCACTTCATAGTGCTCTGATCACAAAAGGAAGATGGGATCATCATGTTTGAATTTCGATAACATTGGGAACTTGACACAACCAGAGGCCAGTGTTGGAAGGACAGGTGGAAATGTACCATTAGCCCGGCAATCTTCCATTTATTCCATGACGTTTGGTGAGCTTCAGACATTTGGTAGTTTAGGAAAGGACTTTGGGTCTATGAATATGGAGGATCTTTTGAAGAACATTTGGACTGCGGAAGAGACTCAAGTCAATAGTACTAATGTTGGGGCAAATGGGATGGGCCCGGCTGGAAATTTGCAGAGGCAAGGTTCATTAACGTTACCCCGGACACTGAGCCAGAAAACTGTTGACGAAGTTTGGAAAGATTTGCTTAAAGAGACTGGAGGAGCAGTTAATGATGGAAATGTTAGTGGGGCGGCTCCAAATTTGGGGCCAAGACAGCGTACACTGGGGGAGATGACTCTTGAGGAGTTTCTTGTGAGAGCAGGTGTAGTTAGGGAGGATGCTCAAGTTCAGACTACTGGAAATGCAACAACTAATTGTGCGTTTTATGGGGGGCTAAATCCGGTGGATAGCAATAATGGTGGATTAAGTACTGAATTTCAACAACCTGTTGGAAATCCAGGAATGGTGAATGGTAATCAATTGGCTGCAAGTATGAATACATTTTCTAATCCGTCGAATTTATTGTTGAATGGGACAACTGAGGTTAGATCATCTACCCAGCCGCAGCAACAATCGCAGCCATCCCAGCTTCAGCCTCTTTTTCCCAAGCAAACAACGGTGGCTTTTAACTCTCCATTGCATTTGGGAAATAATGTTCGGCTAGCTACTCCTCAAACAACAACCACTGTAGTGAATCCGGCTGTAGTTCCTGGTGGAGGTGTTGCACCAAGTGGAGTTATGGGCATAGCTGGATTACAAGGGGTGACAACAACGGTTGTTGGGGGATCTCCTGGAAGCCACTTGCACTCGGATTTGATGTCCAAGAGCAATCTGGATTCATCACCTTCTCCTTATGCTATTAGTGAAGGTGGTCGAGGAAGGAGATCATGTAGCTCGTTAGAGAAACAAGTTGAGCGGCGGCGTAGGAGAATGATAAAAAATAGAGAATCTGCTGCAAGGTCAAGAGCCAGGAAGCAGGTAAGCATAACCCAAAATTTTATAATTCTTGTTTGGGTCAAATGTCAGGCATTTTTAATCACCGGATAGGAATTTAGAGTCCGTAACTCTTTACTCCGGGTTGCAGTTCTTTTGTGGGGTGGGTACGTGGAACCTGATTTTAAACAAAATTTTCAATTACTGAAAGCTGAGTCATTTTAACTTTAAACATTTGGCTTGTGCAGGCATACACTTTAGAATTGGAAGCAGAAGTAGCTAAACTTAAGGAAGTCAATCAGGAGTTGCAGAAAAAGCAGGTTTGTTAATTTGGCAAGGTTATTAGTCTTCTTACCTTCAAATTTTTGGAAAGTATTACATTTTAAGGATGTTAATTTATGTCATTACAGATGGAACTAATGGAGATGCAAAAGAATCAGGTATTGCCTCTTTTTTGCTCATTTTGATTGCTTTTGTTATTAGGCGGCTAAACCCGATAAAGGAACATCAAGAAATGTCCAAATTTCTTGGGGTGTGATTATAGTTCCTGGTCTAATAATATGTGACATTCGGGCTCGTATTTTGTTCATCAGTCGAAAGTTGAACGTTTTCGTGGTTGGTTTCAAAATGGTTTTCACAAGATGATTTTGACATGTTTTCATTGCTCTAATTTTTGTGTTGGGCCCATGCACTCTCAAAATATATTTATGAGTTTGTGTCTTGTATCCATGACGTGGCAAAAATTTGCCAACCTTTATTCATGCTTCCACTTACGTAGTGAATAATGTTTCGCACCATGGAACATTTGCACCATGTACGAAAGAGAGACTAGTAAGGCTTTCTAAAGAGACTGTTCTAAGATTTAAATGGGTGGAAAAATGAATAGACATGAAGAATAGTGACAGCACACGTCTCAACCAAGGTTCCTTTTATTATGATTTGACTCACGCAAGTGAGTGGTAATTGACCAAAAGTGGGGTTTTCTTGTTTTTTTTCCCAGATATTGGAGACAATGAAAATTTCCTGGGGTGGTAAAAGGCGATGCTTGAGGAGAACGCTGACAGGACCTTGGTAGAATGAAGCACTAATTCCACAGAGCCCTTCAAGGTTGGAGTTTGTTTAGAGAAAGCATGGTGGGATTGCATTAGCAGACTGTAATGTACACATGATAGGCTGGTTTGTGTACAGAGTTAAAGCAGGAACTGATCATTGTGATGTAAATAAGGGAACCAATTTGTAGTGTCGGTTTCCTCTTCGCTGTGCTTGTGGGTTTGCTTCCTACTAAACAGATGGTTATTCATGGCTAATGTCTTTCCGGTAGTTCTATAGTGAATCCGTAGCCCTGAAAAGGAGGAGAATGGGGAGGTTACCTCTTTTGTCATTCATTTGGCTCTGTTAGGTACCTGGCCCTAGTGCTTTTGTGTCGAGGATAAGCTTAAGTTGTGTACATATATATTCCACTACTTTTTATGTTCCTAGTAGTACTTGTGAAGTCAAGTTCTGAAATGAATTATATTCTGGGATGTTCACATAAACAGCTACATCATTCACAATCACAAGTATCATCTTCATACTTAAGAGGGAAGTTTCCAGGTTTGGTAAAGATGGTTAGTACTGTGCTGCAAGATGCTCATAATGCCGTATGGCCTAGACAGAGTTGAAGGAGCCAGCTGTCTTTTGGCTGAATCTAGTCATCGAAAACATCCTTCTCTTGCCTTCCTATGACAAAGATCTCCCCCGCATTTTCCAACTTGACCATCTATGCTCGTGCTTGTGTATTAGTAGTGGTAAGGACAGATAACTGGCGATGTTCATACCTCGTTAACTGTGGATGGTTATGAAGTTTCAATACCTTGTTTGTAAGTTTACCAACTTCATTGAAATCTATTGGCCGGAAATACTCAGTACTTGTCAGTTCTGGCAGCTGTACATGTAAACAGCACACGTAAGATTTGCAGGAATGATAGTTTCTAAACATTGCATAAAATCATAGAATCGGAAAAGCTCAAAAGATTAGGGTGGTTTGTAGAACCTAGCTGGGTGGTCTTTGCCAGAAAGTTCAATAGGAGCGAAAAAGAGAACAACTTGCAGTGCTGCTACAACTACCTATATCCGTATTTCGATTAGGGCCGGAGTTCTTCTTTCCACAAGATGGTTCCTCTCCAACCCCGCAAAGAACACAATCATTTTCACCCTCTACGGTACTCAAAAACAAGACCTTCTGCAACACTCCTAGCCCTCGCATGCCCAAAAAACTTACTAACGATAGCCAGTCCAAAATCTGTCGCTTTGGCTAGACCTTTGCTCATAATCAATTTACCATCAATAACTACTCCGGCAGTATCACCTACGTCGCATAAGTTGTTCGTAACTGATTGAGTTGTGCGTGCTTCCGTTTCCTGTTCACATAATGGGTATTAAATTTACAGAATCCTCAACTGAAGACTACATTAGCATGAAGATGGTTACACTAACCTCCAATAAGCCTTGTTTCTGAAGGATTGTAAGTGAAGAGTTCATGGCCCCAAACAGTCCTCCACCTACATGGTGTTCTTTCAATAACTTCTTGAGAATCTTTGATTTTTGTAGTCTTTCAAAGCTGGCTGCACCTCCCTAAATTTCAGAGGCATATAGCTATATTAAAATTTAGTGATCAAAGAAACCTCTCTAGGTGGCTATTGGTTTCTAAGTTCTTCTAGATTTTTGTGGATTAAGTAAAATTTTCATTAAAATGCGAAGAAGAAATGCCAAAAAGAAAGTTTTTCCGAGAGGCATCAGAATACAAATGTATTATTATCATTGGGGTTTAAATGAAAATGCAGAGTACCATTTCAGTAATCTACAGAAATCGCCAGGTGCAAGTGTTGAAATTTGCAAGCATGAATCAGATGCTTCTACTCCCTCCGTGCCGAACTGATTGTCCCGTTTTTGTACTACTTTTAGTATAACAAACAGAACAATCATTTTGGGACATAGGGAGAATAAGTTTAAATATTTAGCATCTACTCATCACGAGAAGAAGAGAGTTATTGATAGGTGTTACAAATTACATGCAGACCGGTTCAAATGGAGAAGTGCATCTGTTAATGGGGGAAAAAGAACTACAAAGTACTGGTTCAACAAAAAAGAACATGAAGCACCACTAAACTAGAAAGGAAATTATACGAAACAGCCATACAAGTATCAAAGTTTTATGCATAAGACTCTTGCTAAGTAAACATGGGCAAGAAGACAAAGCTGAAAATAATAACATCAGCATACGAACACACTAGATTTGATGAGTAAGCAATGCACTGGAAACCAGTGACTGTTGCCCTAACAAACAAGCAGATGAAAATTATACTCTTTAATTTGATTGACAATACTCAATACAGAACAAAGGTACCCAATTCTTAAAACATGATAACGCAATGGGAGATGTAATTTGATGGAGAAAGAAGAAGAGCAGCTCACAGGCAAAATGATCAAATCATAAGTAGCTTCAGCAGCTGTAGAAATCAGACTGTCGGCAACAATTGTAAGTGCTTGTGAACCCAAGATCTGCATGGATTTTTCTACCGAAGCCACTACAACAGTAGCCCTCGCCCTTCGTAGAATATCTACAATTGTAACTACCTCAATTACTTCAGAACCATTAGCCACTGGAAGCAGGACCTACAATATAGATGAAAAAAGACTTTCTGACTTCTCGAACCCATATGATAGTTTTAAGAAGTTTCAACTGTCTTGTTTACAGCAGCAGACAACCACACAGAGTAGAAATTCTACGAAAGTTGTTCCAGAAATTCCTATATAGATATGTGAGAGCAGATATATCGTAAAGCATTCTTTTTAGATAATATCTGACCAATTAAGAGACAATGTGCGTGCTCACAGATACAGCTATTTCCTAACAGCAAAGAAACACAACAATGACATTTACACAGACGGATGCTCCCTTTAATCATTAAGAGATCCCAATGTGTATTTACCAAATGCAGACTAGTACAAAGAATTCCTATTGACACCAATCTGTTAACTTGATTAACACAGACATACAAATCTACCATACCAACTAGATAAATACTATTCAACTCTAGAGAAAAATCCCATAAAATATGACGGAGAGCTTGTTATCAAGTGCAGAACAATCGTTTGCAATGAGGATTAATATTTCAGGAGTACAAACCTTATAAAATGCATCTGTAGAAATAGTATACTACTTAATCTCTAAAGACATTGACGCCAGAAAGGAGAGTAGAATACCCAGCAAGAAATCGCAAACTATGATCAAACAGGAAGTAATAAAAGGGTAATATGCTAAACTGGAGAAGTTAAACTTCCAAAATTCTAGGTAAGTAAATGGTAGAATATTCAGCAGAAGATACACAACCTGAGGAGTATGATTCAGAGACCATTGAGCTTCATTGTGTTCGTCTTTCCTATTAGCCTCATCTGCATCATCCAGTAGCTTCATAGAAGAGGAACAAAATGTTAGCCAACAATTAAAAAAAAAAAAAGGAAAATAGGACATGACAAAGCAATTACTTAAAGTTGTCAGGAGTATATGCTTTTGAGCTGGCAAAAAAGGAGCAAATTTTCGTTGGTCAGGTTATTTCTGAATCAGGCAGCATTACAATACCTAAAAGAAAACTGATATCAGACTTCGTATGGCTCTTGTATAAGACTACTCTGACATGCCAGGCATAATGCACATTAGGTACATGCTAAATAGAAGTGAGAAAAAATCATTATCGAACGAATCAAAGGTAAGGGGCTTTTTCAGTAACAAAGTTGAAGAGTAAACAGTAGAGCATATGCTCAATGCTATAATATTCAGCCTAGGACCTTCACCATTTTATATTGATAAGTCCGTACAATGTAACATTATCCTTTCAAAAGAGAACAATTATATCAGGAGATAGTTTAACCATTGTACTTACTTACCAGAGAATTTCCAATTTTCTGGGCACGAGCCTCACCAAACAGTTGGTTCACTAATGATAAAGCAAAAGCAAACGAAGTGCCAGGTCCACGACTTGTTGTTAGTTCTCCATGAACATGGTTATTTGATTTAACAGCCCAGAAGGTAGGGAGTTTGTCAGAAAATGCAGGGTGGCAAGTCATCTGGCAGGACACAAATATGGATGTGATTTACCCAAAAACTGCTCATTGGCAGAGTGCAATACAATTGGACTGAATAGTACAAGGAAGTTACCTGCTTCCTTTTAAGAAGACCCCAAGGTAAAAGGGTGACAGCCGGAGCTGCACATATTGCACCATAAAGCCTTTTTTCTTCAGCGTGTTTGCTTGTCATGTTTCTGAGAATTTCACAATCTCTTAAACGTGCAGAGCCTGGCATCCCTCCCTAAACAAATACAACAATCAATTTATGATGATACGTGGGTAGGCAGAATGTAAAGACAAGGATCAAATGTGTCTCTTGTGAATGCACGCAGACCACCAATTAAAACAAAGTAAAGTTGCAGCAAATTAAGGTGAACTCGCCAAACCTTATCAACAAATCAGAGTACTATCTTTCAGTATTGCTCAACATAGTTATACTAGTCATGACAGGGTGACCATTAAGAGGCAGGATCACCACTAATATAAGCCGAAAAGTACTTCCAAGGACCACAAACAAACAAGCCATTGTTAAGACTGATGCAATTTTCACACAAAATCCAAAATTAAATGAGCAAGTTCCGTCCAGAAAGATTGAAATGCATGTAAAATGTCAAGTTTCACCTGCAAATTAGCCTACATAACCAAATAACACATGAGAGAGAGATTAAAATGTGCACCAAAGTGATTAATAATCAGAATATTGATGGACTTTCAAGGAAGTAAGCTACTAAACAAAAAGGAGCAAGTTGCAAGTTGCAAGTTGCAATGGCAAAACAACAACACCTAAAAGGCTTAAGTGAAGGAGAAAAGGAAAACTCACAGGAAGTGCAATTAAATCGAAAATTTCCCTGGAACAATCAGCTATAAGAGTATCAGCAACCAGTCTTGTGCCTCCAGAAGCCTCAACCTCCAGCTGTGGCTCAACAGATGCCAATGTCACCTCTGCACCCGCCCGGCGCAAAACATCAACCATTATCACTGCCTCCATTTCTTCTGTACCAAACCCAATTGGCACCAATACCTATTAAAACCAGTAAAAGCGATAAACATTAAAAACAGTACATGAAACTGAACCAATGAAACACAATAATCATGACCCATAAAATTGAATTTCCACAATACAAGAATGTCTCGATAAAATTAAAAAAATGAAAAGCCCATATGTTTTGAAGAAGGGAATTCTAGCCAAATAAAGACACTAATGATCATCCCACACAAATATTAATAATAAGAGAATGAAAAATGGAATTTAGAATTTTAATCTTGAGCACCAAAGATGGAATTTTTCCAACAAAATATGATATTTAACCTTCTTGTTTTTTGGAGGGTTGGCAATTGCAGAAGTAGAAGTAGCTGGAGTGGAAGTTGGAAGAGGGTTTGTAGAGGCTTTTGAGGGGGTTTTAGAGGCGGGATTCTTCCGCTGTTGAGAGACTGAAACTGCAAACCATTTGAAACGAGGCACTAATGGAGGAGCTAAAACGGACATTGATGATGTAGTCTTGAGCTTCAGAGGAGCAGGGAGGTAAGGCAGAGTAGTTGTAGTCATGAGTGTCTGCTTCATCGTTTTTACTGCAATTTTGGTGACCGATGATGAGCACAAAGAATTTCTCAACCTTTGGTTTTCTGTCTCGTCACTGGAAATCTGAAATGAGATTCAGTTAATTGATATTCATAATTTCATATTCTCCATTGATACTTTCCTATTTAAATCATTAAGTCCATCCGTTCAAGCTTCTCGAATCCAAGATGAAAGGATAACCTGGAATTTTTAGATTATACTGTACACTTAATGAGAATCTACTACATTATAACAAAGTTTGACTTAAAACTTTCATTATATTTTGGGATAAATGATTTAACTAACACAATTAGATATTTAGGGAAATGGTCCCGTTATTTAATTAATAATCATTTAATTAATAATCGTCAGATGAGATTAAAACAATCACAACCATATAATTTGTATTAAATGAATAAAATATTTATTAAAAAAACATTAAAGACAACCAATTAACATTATGGTATAGGTATTGATTATACAACAACCTATGAATTGCAAATAATTTCTTTCTTCTCCAGCGCCCTCACACAAGGCTGTGTTTTTAATGTTTTTTTTGTTACGGTTAATTCACACGCATGGTAGTGATTTGCTACCAAAAAAAAATAATAAATTAAATAATTAAATTCATAATCCTAAAAAATAGAAAAGTTCATAGATAGTCCACAAAACAAAGAATCTCATATTTATGTCTTGACTTGTTCATAATATTTTTTAATTCTCATATTTACAGACTCAATTTGCGTGAGCCATGTACTTTCTTCATTAAAAAATTAAAAAAATCATATAATGTACTTTAACATTTTTCTTATTATTAAAACATAAACCATGAAAATAAATGTCACAAATTTTGACAATAATTTTTAACTTGTTTAAAATTGATTTGTTTTATCTTTTGTAAAAGTTAAGTGTGTAATTTTTTATTTTTTTTTGTTTATCTAGAATGTAAATTTTTTTCTGTTGAGAATGTGATGCATCTATATCTATATCTATCTATCTATATACTATACTAAGGCAAAAACCAGAGAAAACTAAAGGCATGGAGCACATGCCACATAGGATTTAATCCTATGTTACATTTTCTTAATTTCTTAGACTTAAAAATGCACAAAACAAAATAATAAAACAAAAAAAAAGCAACTAAAATAATTTTTTAAAAAATAAAATAATAAAAACGGAACCCTTATTTTCATGAACCAAATCCTAACACAGATTGATTGGAGAGAGTACCAAATCCTAACAAATTTTAGAGAGATCTGCATAAACCTTATCACCAGTGAATTTAAAATGTCATTTAGAAAAAAAAACAAATTCCTGTAAATCCAGAGATAATCATGTTTAAAACTGAAGTCATTACATATTTTATAAAAATACAAAATTTATGTAAAAATGTCTAAATGGGTATGCCTTCCCCATCCATCGGACGGGTCTAACACCTAGTTGTGTATAACAAAGATTCACTTTACATAGTGCGTGATACTTTTTTTTATAAATGTATAATACTTCTATATCTATTATTATACTATAATTATTTATAATTATGGGTGCCTTTTTCATGTTGCAATTACTTTCAAGTGAAAATGCAATCTATTATCATAAATATGCAATTCTTTAAAATCTATTAATTATCATAAAAATTAAAAAATAATAAATAAAAATCTATTACTCAAAATAATACTTAAAAAACCGCTTAAAGCAAAAAATTCATGGTGAAGGAACGTGGGACCCACCCTCTGTAGGAAACGAATAAGTTACCCTTTCTCTCAATTGCTAAAAAGAACTTTTAAAAAGACCAAAATCGGGTGAAAAAAGTATTAGGGACTAAAATCGGCAGTAAAAATTTTTTGCTGACTAGGTTGGGCTACCCCAATATATTAGGGACTAAAATGTGCATTCGTCCTTCTTTATAAATTAATGTGCAATTACATGTAAGTATTTAGTGCAATATAAAACGTAAAATAAAAAAATTTAATTATTAATTGACAGTGGTTTTATTATTTTAAATGCTGAAACTTTCCTAAATTATTGATTTTTGAAAATTTGGTAAGTCTCCATGATGTGTCATTTTGTCATTGATTAAATTATAACGGAATCATACCCTTAAAATTATCAATGGGATCCTAGAATTTATTATTATTGTTATTAGCAAGAAACGGGTCAAGAAAGTCATGATAATTGGAGAAAGTAAAGTTATATGTTTATTGAGTCCATATCATTAAATATTTATACAAGTAAACAAAGCCTTAATCTAAATCAAATCATATCACGGTATTAATTACAGATCGCAACAAATTTGACTACTACACTTAACAATCCCTACAATTACTCTAACATAGAATTTTCGGTTATTAAGAATATGTTAGCCTGCAAAGCTGAGTTGATTGTTTCCTTGAAACGATCGAGTACATAGCATATTTTGTTCCGTCAAAAGGCGACAAGGTTTGGTAATCTTTGAGTGAGTTCTTTGTTTTGTTGACCTGCAACTGATGAAGCAAGAAAATGCGAAAACTAGCTAAAGAAGAAAAGTTTATTAACAACAAAAAAAAAAGAAAAAAAAAAGAATTTAAGATATCTCACATTAAAACCTTGCTTTCGTATCCTTTCTCATAGTTTTTCCATGTTTTAATTATATTTATGTCTTGTCTCAGGTAACTTTTAGCCAAGAAGGGAGACAAATATCATTTGTCTGCGCCGGCCCCCAAAAAATCCCCCAATTATAAAGGCTCTCATCTACAAAAATGAGAAAGAATTCACTCTTCCATAATGAAAATGGAAGATCCTTTTAATAATTGACTTGCTGATTTTAGGATATTTTTGATATTTTTTTAAATAGTAAGGACGTTTTAGCCAATGAAATGAATCTTGGGGGATGTATTTTATATTAACCATAAAAAATGTAGTACATGACAAACTAGGGGACTTATATTATGATTATTAAACTTGTATAGTTTTAGTCAATAGACTAACTTCTACTCCTAGAACAAAACATCTATTTCACGAGAAATTATTCAGTGCAGCTGTTGTACCACGTAGGATTGTACAGCCAGACACAATAATAGGGGTAAAGTAATAATTTTGAGGGGAGAGAGATAATTTCTACGGAAATTATACCACCAAATTAAGGGGTGCTAATACTTACTGCACTAAAAACCAGGATACAACCGCTGCATCTAATAATTTTTCCTACTCCACACTCTATATTACTACACCTCATTCGTGGAATATGCACAGATGATCTCTCCATTCCTCTGATTCCTCTCTCCTAAAATAAAAAAAAATACTCCCTCCGTCTCATAATTATTGTCCAGTTTTACTAAAATGAAAGATTTTATTTTTGGTCAAACTTAACTATATTTTACCTTAAATAACCGGATATACCCTTACATAAGTAATTGTTTAACCACTAAAATTTTATGGATAATGTTTTTTACTAAGGACAAATGTGTAACTTGATCCATAAAAAATCAAATTGAATAATAATTTTAGGACAAAATTTTTTGAGCAAAGTGGACAATAATTATGGGATGGAAGGAGTAATAAAAAATTATATTGAGTTTTAAGATTTGTACAAGACTATCTTTTTAGAAACATTTTGTCTCCTCTTTTATACTGGGAAATTTGTACTCTTAATAATCATTATTTAAATTGATAGATTTTGACCCTAAAGGCTAACGATTCGCTTTCTTTTCTTTTTTTTTTTTTTTGTGGTTTAAGGTCCCTTTTATGTTTTATTTTGCACATAAGAAATCGTGCATAAATTTTTTTATTAAAAAAAGGTTTTGCAAGAAAAAAACTATAATTACTTATTAGAATGAAAGTGAATTATAAAAGTAAAAATATCCAAGAATCTACATATTCATTATATAAAATAATTTAATATTCCCTCCATCCCATAATTATTGTCCGCTTTGCCAAAAAAATTTTGTCCTAAAATTATTGTCTGATTTGACTTTTTATGGATAAAGTTACATATATACCGTTGAGAAGTTATTCCGGTTTGGGAACGAGGTATGAATTATTACCGTTTCTGTGATTAGACGTAGGAAACAGTGGCAAACCAGAGAAAACACACACGTTAGCATTTGCAGCAGTTTCGATTTGAAGATGAGTGATTTTGGAGACATAAATAGTAGAAGGATCCACATAATTACAGTAATTATGATTATTATTATTGTTATTGGTGGTGGTGGCTGTCACTAAACAGGCGGGCACTCAACAATACTAAAAATAGCAGTGAAGAAAATTTACCTCCGAATTCTTCGGCCGCATCCTTGAGATTTTTTCCAAATATTGTCTAATGATATCTAAAGTGATTTCAACCTCACCACTTCTGGAATTCTCACCCACGTCTTGTATCGTAGTTGTATGATCAAAAATTTCCTCTACTGGCAGAGGTGGCAGAGGTGGTGGTAGAGTAGTTGGGGACGACGTCGAGAATTGTGCCACCAGCAGGGGCTCTAAAATCAACACCCGCTGTTATCGTCGGCGTTGGAGTACGACAGAGAAAATGGGCGTGGCTGCCGGACGGCGACGGGAGTTGATCTAAATCGGAAGCAGCAGCGGATCTTTTCCTCACCATCATTCAATTCTAATTTTTGTCTGTACATATGGGATTTTTTTGCGGATTAAACCATCTATGCAGAGTATATTTGGAAGATTTAATAAAAATATGGTTAAATTTGTCTAAAAATAAAATATTAGATGTTAATAAAACTGGACAATAATTATGTGAAGGAAGGTGTACATAAATAGTTTAAATTATGGACGCAAAACACAAAATACTTAACGCGGTCAAAAGTCAACTTAATTTTGTTTATGGAATACTAGTAGTTACTAGTAGTATTAAATATCCCACGATGACCTTTAACAATTTTATCTGATCTTTTCATTTTAGTAAAAGAGACAATTTGCAGGGATTAAAAAAAAAAAAGAATTATACAGGATGCGTATCTTTTCTTTCCTGTCCAGCTGGCCTGTCGATGAATCGGGCATGTGAAGTTAACTTAAGCTTTGCTCTAACCGCGTATAGTGCCAACCATGGGCAATTACTTGAGGATAACCTTAAATGACAGTTTAATTTAAACGTTGAAGATTCCCTCAAAGTTATCTAAGATCTCCGGAGCGATTATTTTTACTACTCCCTCCGCTTAATATAAGATACTTTGATATGTCCTATATTTCATTAAGTACGTATTTTAATTGACAAAAAAATCTTAATTAAGAAAATACGACGAATGTGAAAATATATTTTTGAAGTTTTTTTATTAATTAAAAATACGTATTAAGTGAAACTTAAAACAAATCAAAATGCATTATATTAAGGATCGGAGGAGTATCTATTTTGGTAATTTCCTACCAAAAATAATAAATTTATTTAGTGAGAAACGATTTAACACGTAAAACTTAAAGAAGGGGTCTCAGAAAAGAAGGGTTCTGTGTTGGTGTATTGTAATAGTAAAAAAGAAGGGTCTAAAAAAATAAAATAAAATAAAAGTACTGAATTCTTCGAATACAAATAAGAGAGTTTGCATCCTGTTTATGTGCAAATATATGCCTAACTGCACCATAAGTTTGAAAGATTACAAAACCAAAACAAAACGACTAATCAGCAGAACCCGAAACTTGAATTATGAATGCAGTCAAGTAAAAAATAATATTTTCTCTTGAGAATGACTATTTATCGTTTTTGAAAATTATATATATATATATATATATATATATGCCGTTGGCCAATTTTATGGAATCATACCGTTTTATCTTCAACCAATCAATATTGAGGATATAAGATATAATCATGGGGTGAGAAACATTCGACAATTTCTCAAACTAATTACTCTTTTGGTATCATGGTCTTTTATATTAGGCCAAATGCACATTTTGGTCTTATAGATTAACATTTGGCTAAAATAGTCTTTTATATTTTTATTTGTAACTTTTTTGTTCTTTGTCACTATTTCAAGAGTTTGACTTTGACCATCTTTATTCCAAGAGTTTGACCAACTTTATATTTAAGTCAATAGGGTATTTTCGAAATAAAAAATATTTATTTTTCTGAATAAAATATTAATACAAATATTAAAATAATTATATTCATAAAAAATAATTACGAAATTAAAATAAATATTAAATTAATAAAAATTTAAAAAGTTTATTTTTGAAACTCAAATGAATTTTTTTTAAAAAATAAATGTACCTTCGTTGCACAAATTTTGATATAATTTTTAATTTGGTGCGCTTAGAATAAAATAAAAATATTACTTTTACGATAAGTTCTAATAAGATGAATAATTTAAGTTAAAATTTAAGATTTTATTCTAATCTAATTTCTTATTTTGGATATGTTTTAATTTATGAAATTGTTGTGAGTTATATTTACCTATTAGTAGATTCTAACAAAAAATTTTAGAATCTACAAAATATAGGATGAAATAGAATGAAAATTCAAAGTGATGGGATGGAGTTCTAAAAGTACGTCAAAATGTTTTTTAAAAAATTAAATTTTGATTTTTTAAAAATACTCTTTTTTATTAATATTATATTATTTTATTAGTTGTGATTTCAAATTTTAATTAATTTAGTATTATTTTATTTAATTTTAATTTGTTAGAAAATAAATATTTTCATTATAATTAATAAAATATAGGATGAAAATTTTACAGTGATGGACTTGGGTAAAAAAAAGAAAGAAAAAGTTTTTTAAAAAATTAAATTTAAATTTTTTATAAATAATTTTTTATTAATTTAATTTTATTTTATTAATTTTGAAAATTCTATGAGTATATTTTAGAACAACTAAAATCATTGGGGTAAAGATGTCAAAATTATATGGTCCGCAAAAACTTTTTCTAAGAAAAAAAACTGTACAAAGTAACGAAATGTTAGCAGAGGTATTAAATCCAACTGAATTTTCGTCAACTGGCCAGAAATTGAAACTTAGATTATGAATTTGGCTTCCCAAAAATCTTTTGGGTCAAAATTGATCAGACACTTGAAGTTTTGAGCAAAAATTGACAATTTTCTTAAATTTTTTCTGTTTAATCATGTGGATTTAGGTGTATTTACTTATGATGCACCCTCACTTTAATCTTACGGTTATTAATTAGTCTAATTAATCCTACGGTTATTATCCTAAAACGGAACCGTCCCGTAACGAGACTCTAGCCGCTCCATATATATATATATATATATATATATATATATATATCCTATTTGCTGGTCTTTGTAAAATTCTGCCATTCATACATAACAAATCTATAAAAATAATACTAACTATGTCCCAAAAAAAATAGTCCACCTTGAGTTTTGATTTTTATACTAGTTTTAGTACAACTTTGAAAATTCAATGTGGACTTTTTTTTGGGACGGAAGGAATAATAATAATAACTAGATTTTCACCCGTGCGTTTGCACGGGTACATGATGAAATAACGTCTTTTGTATGGGTAATTCAAATAAAATTTTTTATTTCCATCTAAATATTTTTTTATAAAATAATAAACATGTAAAAAAAAAGTATTTTGTTCATATCTAAACAATTTTAAACTGGGAATAAGAACATGTAGCAAGCATATCATATACTTATATTTTGTCACTTTAAAGTAATCTTTCTTTAATGTGTTTTAAAAGACAATTACATCATCGTATTAACATACATGTACACAAACTATATTACTCATAATACGTATAAGTTTATAAGTGGCAATACAATTAAAAGGAAAAACTTCTTATTTTAAGAAAAGAATAATGACGTAAAAAAAAACTTTATTACCACTTCATAAAATGTAGTTACAACTTTCTAATATCTAAAGCTATAAAGAATAATTTTAGTTTATTTTATATAAATTACTTTTATATAAATTTATTTTATTTTTTTATTTTAATTTATTGGTGATTTGAAATGGAACAACTTTTATAGATAGAGTGACACTTGAAATTTTGAATAAAAATAGTTTTTGTTATAATGGGGGTTATTATAGATAATATCATCATATGCTTTTCACTTCCGGCTCTCCAGAGGAATCCATCTCTCTCTGTCTTAAAGAAAAACAATTAACATAAACAGCACAATTATCAAAAGTCAGTGTAGACAGTACTTTCTTTAATACATCGCGAGTATAATCAAATGAAGGCAAGAAAGTACTTATGTTGTCGGCAGGCATCAAGCTAGCACTGTACAATTATACAATTAAAAGGTATAGTTTGCTTCTAATTGAAAATATTGGTCACCTTTAGTTAAGTTACGATAATATTTTAGATATATTTTAATCAAATTAATTTCTTACTTTTACCAACCTGCAACTTAGAATAGGGAAATTGTATTAGATGCATAATCTATTGTACACAATATACAGACTATATATAGACAATATGAAACCCTAAACTAGAACATAATAGGAAATATACTAAATATTACAATACGCCCCCGCAAACTTACGGCGGAGAAGAGAGAAGCAAGTTTGTCCCAAATCGAAAGAATAACTCTTTGGACACGGGTTTTGTCGAATATCGCAAGGCGATCGCAGCAGAGATAGAATTGACCGAAACAAACTTACGCCGAACATGATCTCGAACAAAGTGAAAATCAACCTCAACATGTCTTGTACGAGCATGGAACACGGGATTGACAAGCAAGGAAAACCGCACTCTGTTGTCACACCAAATAGAGGGAGGCGATGTAAAGAAACGCCTAACTCGGACAACGGATGACACACCCAATGCGATTCAACACAAACATTAGCAACCGCACGAAACTCGGCCTCGGTAGACGAGCGAGCCACGGTGGGTGTTTCCTAGATGCCTGAGCAATGAGATTAGGTCCCAAATAAATGAGAAAACCAGTAGTAGAACGACGATCATCCGGACAACCAGCCCAGTCGGCATCACTAAACGCAGAAGAGTACCCAAATCAGTAGGATGCGGAACTAAACAAGAATCAACGATACCACGAAGATAGCGAAGAACCCGTTTGAGAGCACGAAAATGAGAAGTGCGAGGTGATGCATGAACCGACAAAGTTTATTAATCGCAAAGAGATATATCGGACGAGTGAGAGTTGTATCTTGGAGACGCCACACAAATGACGATAAGTAGTCGCATTATCAGGAGACAACAGAGTACCATCCAAACGGGACAACACAACATTTGCCTGTAAAGGAGTGGAAACAGATTTGCAAGTATGCATATTGGCAAGTCGTAGCAAATCAGTAACATACTTGCGCTGAGAGAGAAGCAAACCCTTGGAAGTACGACGAACCTCAACCCCAAGAAAGTAACTCAATGGACCTAAATCTCGAAGAGAAAACTCCTTAGCAAGACAAGAGATAAAACGCTGGACCAAACCAGAAGTGCTGCCTGTAAGAATAATGTCATCCACATAGACCAGCAAAAAACACAACTGAGACCCACGGCGATAGACAAAAAGAGACGGACCACAACGAGACTCCACAACACCCAAGGTAGCGGAAATGCTGCCACCGAGAATACTGTGCCCGAGGAGCTTGCTTAAGACCATATAAGGACTTATGCGGTTTACACACATAATGAGGGCGCACCGGATCAACAAACCCCGTGGCTGAACCATATACACGGTCTCACTTAGAACTCCATTAAGAAAGGCATTACTGACATCAAGCTGAGGAATCGACCATCCACGAGCCAGGGCAACAGTCAAAACTGAACGAATGGTGACCGGCTTAACAACCGGACTAAATGTGTCAGTGTAATCAACCCCAAAAGACTGAGTAAAACCTCGAGCCACCAACCGAGCCTTATACCGCTCAATGGAGCCATCAGCATGAGTTTTAATCTTATAGAGCCATTGATTGCCGACAACATTGCCGGAGGAAGGAGGGGGAACTAAAGTCCATGTGTTATTTTTGAGAAGGACGGAAATTTCATCCTTCATGGCATTCTGCCACTGAGGAAGAGATTTGGCTTGGGTGAAAGATGTAAGAGCAGTAGACAAGGCTGGGGAAATAGAGGTAAGATGAGCCGAGGGATCAAAGATTTTCTTGGGTTTGGGTTGTGGACGAAGTGTCATGGAGTGCTGACGGGAGGAAGGAGGAGGAGGTGGCGGCGGAGGACTGCAATCAGATGATGAAGAGCTGGATGCAGGAGATCTAGCTAACGGTGATGAGTCGGGAGGGATAGGAGGAGACGAAAGAACTGGTGTACTAGAAGGAGACGAAGAAGACACAGAAGACGACGCAAGTATACCAGGAGAACTGGTTACACGCAACCAAGGGGTAGCAGGAGACTCCAGTAGGGAAGAAGGAGAACTAGAAATAGGAAGTTTAAAGGGAAAGAGTTTCTCATCAAACTCAACGTGACGAGCAACATAAAGACGGTTATTCACCACATCAAAACAGCGATAACCAAGATGAGATGGAGAATACCCAAGAAAGACACACTGAGTAGAATGAAAGGAGAATTTATGTTTATTATAAGGGCGAAGAAGAGGATAGACAGCGCAACCAAAGACACGAAGAAAAGTATAATCAGGTGGCTGGTGATATAGTGTAGTGAAGGGTAGGTGACCTTGAAGAGGTTTACTAGGGTGGCGATTAATAAAAAACACAGTAGTTTCAAAAGCAAAATCCCAAAACCGAAAAGGGTCTTGGAATGGCCAAGGAGAGCAAGTCCAATGTCGACAATGTGACGAATTTTGCGTTCAACGGTGCCATTCTCGCTCATGAGTGTGTGGGCACGCTAAACGATGAACAATACCGACATCCTTAAAGAAAGAATTGAGAGAACGAAATTCACCACCCCAATCGAGTTAACACTTTTAATGGTAGTGCCAAATTGGTTTTCTACGAGAGCTTTGAATTGCTTGAAAACATGGACAACATCACTTTTATACTTAATGGGATAAATCCATGTGAATAAAGAGAAGTCATCAATAAAAAGCACAAAGTAGCGATAACCATTGAATGACAAAATAGGAGCAGGACCCCAAACATCAGTGTGAATTAAATCAAGAGGTTTAGAGCTACGATGAAAAGTAGAAGGTAAACTGACCCTATGTAACTTCCCTAAACAACACGCCTCACATTTATCAGTGGACGTGGACACAGAGGAATAAGGAAGTTGAAACTGCCGAACCAAAGTACGAAGAGTGACATTATTAGGGTGCCCTAAACGAGCATGCCACTGACCTAAAGAGACAAGATAAGCTGCTGGAGACAAGGAACCACGAGCAGGAAGATCTAAGCGATAGAGACCATTATCAGCCCGACCGCGGAGGAGGAGTTCCTTGGTTGAAAGATCCTTAACACAACAAGAGTCGGAATAAAATTCAAAAAAACAGTGATTATCACAGGTAAACTTTTGAACAGATAACAGAGGCTTAGTAAGAGAAGGAGCATGCAAGACACGATTTAAATAAAGAGGACGAAAACGATGGCAAAACAGTTGACCAACATCTTGAATAGGTAAAGCATCTCCATTACCAACTAAAATATGATCCGTACCAGTATAATCATTGGAGATACTGAGAGAGGACAAATCTGGCGTGACATGATCGGTAGCACCAAGTGTCCGGATGCCAGGGAGTGACAGAAGGGGCATACTGTGCCATATGGGCTTGAGGAGACATAGTCGACTGGGTAAGACGGAAGAGGCAACAAACCAGTGAAGGCGGTGCGGAGAACCTACTGGCATAAGCGGCCGACCGAACGGCGGGGGTTGAGGAACAAAATTAGTATCAAAACGGCGTCGACAAGTGGCGGCCGTGTGATTCAAGATGCCGCAAAGGCGACACGTCTCACCGGAGCGGGAGGAGTGTACCACGCCGACCACCACCACGACCGGAATCCTAATTGCGCCGGCCGCCGCGTTGCAGCGACCGGCACGAGAGGATTGAGGCGGCGTAGGAGAAGGTGGCGGCCGCACAAGCATGGCCGTGGGGTGAAGGACCAGCTGTTGGGCGTGAAGAAGTACCTCATACGAAACTAACTGTCCAAGGAGATCTTGATAGGAGGGGGTTCGGATCATTGTTGCAGAGCTCCGATGATGCCATTGAATTCGGCACCAAGCTTGCGGAAGATTATGGCATTAAACTCCGCAGAGATATGCGATGGCCGGCAAGCCGCCTTGTATCGGCGATGCCCTTCGCTTTGGAGAGGAGAGCCGTGACCGACAAGTCACCTTTTTGCAAGTGTGGAGCTCCATAACAAGTGGGTCTGTTGAGCATAAGAAAGAGTGCCGAAACCTGTGAAGAGCTGTCCATGCAGCCGCCGACGTTGTGCAGCCCTGGAGAACGGGAAAGATCTCTTCAGCAACGGAAGAAAGAATCCAAGAGAGGACCAACTGATCCTTTTGCTGCCAGATATCAAACTCAGGATTGAGTTGGGGCACGGAACCACTAACGGAAGGAAGAAAACGTGGCGGTGCAGGTTCGGTGCCGTCGACAATACCGGCAACACGAAACATAGTCAATAAAGGAGTAAACTGAAGATGCCAAGACGAATAGTTGGCCCGAGATTGCAGCTTCACAGTAAAGGAATGATTAAGAGACTGTAGACTAGGTTGAAGAAGTGATACGGGTGTCTGTGAAAGAGGTGCCGCCGGCCGGAGGTGGGTAGCCTGGTCGGTGGATGACAGGTCGGTGAGAGTCATCGTCGAAAGAAAGCACGCAAAACCGAATAAGGCTCAATTTGTTTTTTGTTTTTTTTTTTTGTTTTTGTTTGTTTTTTTTTTCTTTCTTTTTTTTTTTTTTTTAAGTGGCCGAGAATCAAAAAATTCGACGGCAACGAAGAAGAAGCACGCCGACAAAGAAGAAGCACGCCGGCAATCGAAGAAGAACGGCAGCAGCAGAAAACAAAAATTCGACGGGGAGAAGAAGAAAGGAGGAGACGGCAGCAGCAGCAGCAGCAGGCGGCAGAGGGAGTACGCACGGCGATGCTGAGCTTGGTCGACAGGGAGAAGCACACGCCGGCGAAGAAGGAAAGAGGCCAACTGTGAACGGCCGACGACGAAGAAGGAAGGATTCGGCCGACGACGGCGGAAGAAAGAGGCCGACGACGGCGGATGGGGTGTGAACGGCCGAAGAAGAGGGATTCGGCGGGTGTGAACAGTGGGACGATGGCAGCACGAGAAGAAGGACCAGAGTGTAGCGGCTGTGTGTGGCGGCAGAGGGAGTACGCACGGCGATGCTGAGCTTGGTCGACAGGGAGAAGCACACGCCGGTGAAGAAGGAAAGAGGCCAACTGTGAATGGCCGACGACGAAGAAAGAAGGATTCGGCCGACGACGGCGGAAGAAAGAGGCCGACGACGGCGGATGGGGTGTGAGAAAAGAAAAAAATAGGTTTTGTTAAACCTAGCTCAATACCAACTTAGAATAGGGAAATTGTATTAGATGTATAATCTATTGTACACAATATACAGACTATATATAGACAATATGAAACCCTAAACTAGAACATAATAGGAAATATACTAAATATTACAATACTGCATTATTTTTAATACATTTTTATCGTTGAAATTAGACTATTTTTATGTGACCATGCATTTGTTGATTACTAAATGACACTGCATCTTTGCGATTTACATCATTAGGTTAAGGTAAATTAATCGAAGTCAACTTCCGTTTTGCGCAATATTGTGGAGCATCACATGCCCTTCAGTAATAATACTATATATAATTCATTGCTGAGTTGGAGGAACTTTGCAGTTACAAATTATAATTAATATACATATGTATATTAATTTAATATAAAAATGACTTCTTAAGGTCGTCGATTGTCATATATAATCCCTATAAATAGGCCCAAAAAATGAGAAAACGAAATGCTCAATTTCAATTCCTGTCTTTGTTTCTGCAAACACTAGAATCATCTCGATGATGATGACTATGAAGAGCTCAGGCGCCTTAGGTTGTGCTTCGGTCGTGGCTCTATCACTACTTGTCACAGTCTTAGGTGAGTCTTAATTAGTTGATTCTTTCTTTTCTTTTTCCTTACTAGAGTTGTTCATGTGTAATATGTACTTCCCGTCCCATAATTATTGTCTAGTTTGTGTTTTCATTTCTAGTTCAAATTATACTAAAATTGAAATCTCAAATTGGACAATAATTTTAGGACAGAGGGAGTATATTTTATTTGTCCCAAGAAATAGCTCACTTCACTATCTTAATATTTTAGTTTAATGAATGAAATTATTTTTCTTGAATGTAAAGTAAATTATTCATTCTGTTTCAAAAATTTTTAAGATTTGTATTTTGTCATTATTTATCTAAACCGTGTTTTGTCATTATTTATATCATGTTACTATTATTTAATAATTGATGAATTTGTTTCTTTTTGGTGTGTGGACTCACGCAGCGGTGGTTTCAACAACGTCGAAGGTGGATGCCCATGATTTTTCTTCAGTTGTTGGGTCGACAAAAGTGGGTATTTTGGGCACGGGGATTTGCCCTGGGCCTGAATTCTGGGAGAAGAACAAATGTAGACTTCGACACCCGGAGGATTGTTGTATTGGAAGAACTTGTGGTCTTAGCAGCCGTTGCTGTTCTGGTTTTGGGGAAGAATGTCGAACAGTTGAAGACTGCTGTCGCATTCCTAAAGTCTCAACTAGACCAGGCGGCACTCTAAACTTTAACGGCCCAAGTTATCAGTGTCGCCAAGGGAGGTGTTGCTCCGGCTTCAGCCACGCTTGCAGAACCAGCTCCGACTGCTGTCCCAACGGACCGTATTCTGGCGATCCCAATGCCGACCCAAACAAACAAATGGAATGTTACGGATACGGAGGCCCTGGGAAGCCTGGATTCTGTCGTTATTCTTGAAAATCTCGGGCGAAAAATTCTACAGTCCAGTTGACTGGATGGTGCGTTTTAGTTGGTGATTTTGTCACGCTACTAGATATTCTTGCCATCTTAAAGACTTGTTTGAACTGTCATTATTGACTTCACTTCCACATGTAATGTGTTTTCTTTTTTTCTTTTTTTTTTCCACCTGCTGTGTTATCAACTGTGCGATGGAGCATTCAAGCTCGATCTTTTTGTGTTTCTGTTTTTCATTTTTAATTCCTTCCTCAACGGAATGTAAGTTTGAAGTCACGAAAAGGTCTCATATACGTTCGTTGCTTTGAATTAATTAATTAATTAAACTTGTCATTCATTATTGTCTCCCTATCCTACACAAAATCCTTTTTTTTTTTTTTTGGACAGAATGAGTAACATTTTCCAAGTTTATAGGAACTAAAACTTGCTTAGCTATAGAGCTGGATTGACTGTACCGTTGAAAAGCGATTTATTATTATTATTATTATTATTATTATTATTATTATTATTATTATTATTATTATTATTATTTCTATTATTGGGTACAAAATAGGCACCAGTTTTATCTTATTGTCATCAATAAATTTAAAACCCATGCTCAAGATTTTTATTTTAAATTTTTTTTTAAAAAAACCTTTGTACCAGTAGAAAAAGAAAAACAATTAATGCATTTATCATCACCAACAAATAAATCTGTTCTTCGCAACCAACATATTTGCTAGAGATGCTCTGAACTATGTACTTTCCTTGCTCGTTACTCGTTAGGGGAACGTGGAAATTAAGTCAACTCTAGCTTTGCCCTTGATTCCAAAATGTGGCCATTTCTTTTTTCCCATTTATTTTCGTTTTATTCGTTGACAATCATACAATTGGTAAATGGAATTAGTCCGTACTACCTGTAAGAGATATGGGGAATAGTCTTAATAGTCTTACGACCAGCTGTTAGTAAGATATTGGGGAAATCATATGGACGTGCTCAACCATGAAAAAATGTACATACGTGGAAGGAAAATAAGTATTTTTCTGTTCTAAAATTATTGTCCAGTTTGTGTTTTTAATTTTAACATAAATTGTACCAAAAATAAATACCAAACTATAAAAAAATTCCAGAATGGATGAAATATTTGTTTCCTTCTATTTTTAGAGTGGTGACATTTTTATTTTTCATTATCAAGAAAGAGGCAAGATGAGAGCTCAACAATATCAATGACGTAGTCATGACAAAGTCGTGTATGCCCATTGCCCGGTCCTTTTAAAATCTCCACACATGGATACGGAAAAAGTTATTGAAATTAAGAAATGTTTGCAAAATTAGCTTGTTTATAGAATTGTGACGATTGAAATCTTTTTAAGTCAGCACTTCATTGTCTCACTGGTTATGAATGAATAAGGGTGTCTCTTATCAGTTTAATAATGCAATAATAACACTTTAATTTTAGTAAAATGACCTTTTTGAGTTAAACTCATAACAAAGAAATTTTGTGGCCAGAGAAAAGCTAAAGGATGATAACATTAGCAAATTTTCGCAGTACCTATAGGCTGTAAATAAGTTTAGCTCATAATGAACTTGTTCATTTATTAGTTATCCTTCCAATCATAATGATAAAGCACAAATTTATCAAATATATATATATATAAATTACAGCATGTATTAAACAATAATTTTTCGAAGTGAAAGATATAAATAATCACTTACTAGTAATAGTACTTACCACGTACATACAAGAGTCATAAGCTAATGGACATGTCATATTCATCAATAAGTTCTAAGTATGTTTACTAGGAATTAGAGGCAAGTCAACTTCATCACACCAATCCACCATCCTAGTCTCAAAATATGAAGCCTTCACATCATTTGGAAAATAACTCAACCAAACTTGAACCCCAATCCTCCACTTCAACACACTCCCTTCCATATCTTTACTCAACCTCCACCCTACACCACCGCCGCCGTTCTCCCCGCCGCCGCCAAACTCCTCCGCTCCGGCGAACACCACTCCACCACTCTTAGTAAAAGCCCTATTCCCTCCACTATACCTCCTAGCAAAATTATTTACCATCATCAAGTAATTACTATTATCTCCACCACCACTAGGAGGCTTCCACGTGGCAATCTCAGCGCCAGTTGTATTATCACACAAAATCCCATCAAAAACAGCAGCATTTCCATCCACATCCTGGTCCCACCTCCAGTTTTTCAGCTTTGTCTTGCTTGCCATTCTTGCCTTTCCCTTCACCTTCGGAACTTTCACCTTCCCCAAACTCCCTTGCAATATCTTCTGCATTTCTACCTCCCTCTCAACATTATCCGTGGACCGGCCCAAACTCAAGCTGCCCACGTAATTAGCCCCAACCTCAGGCCCAACCCAAACTCGAACCCGCGATGGAAAATGCTTCTCCTTCAGCAACACATCCTCTTCATTAACCTGGCTTCCATCTCCTTTGTTCTTGAATCCTAGTTTTACGACATGGAGTCGAATGTTGTCCAAATTAGCTTGAACTTGAATGAACCCGTCACAGAAAGCCGCCTTATATTCAAACTGAATCACGGCTTCGAGCTGCTGATGGGCTAAAGTGTATTTAAGCACAGATTCTTTAGGCTCAATCAACGTGTAGAACGGATTCTTCTCAACGTTCGGACGCCGGTTGGATACGACGCAATCCATAGCGTTGACCGGAATATATCCTTTCAGAATCCACATCCCGTGAGACTCCGTCGCGTAACTCACGCCGAGTTTGCTCACGCTTGTCGGCTTCGCCGGCGTTAACGCTCCCATTCCGATGTCCCGGAAAAGGAGAGATTTCGCCAGCATGTAACTGAAAGTCCGCATGAAACAAAGCTCGACGTCGGTTCCTACTGAGAGGAAGAAAGTTTTGAGAACCGGGGCGTGTTTACACGAAAAGGTTTCGAGGTTTGGGGAGAGTAATGAGCGGAAGTAAAGAGAGCCCACTTCGGATGGGGCTTCGAAGACGCATAACCAGAAGAGTCGGGTCAGGAAGATGAGGTTGAAGAAACTGGAGAATGATTCTTGGGAGTGGGAATCCAGGATCCACGAAACGGGTTCGGGTTTCAGGGTCTGGAGCTGCGAGCGCGGGCACGAGGAACAATCGTAACCCGGATAGTTGGGTGCACGTGAAATGATTTCTTGGAGGATTTGGAGGACGAGAGGCAAGAAAGGTTGATCTTGAGAAAGGTTACATTTCTCGGAAACCCAAAGAGTCGTTTCGGAACTCTTCGGGTCGGCTTCTTCATTACTGGGGGAGGAGGAGGAGAAGTACTGAAGTGAGAATGAGAGCAAGAGAGAAGCCTCTGATGAGTCGTCATCGGACGGTTTAGCCAATGTTCTCTCAGCTTTTAGCTTCATCGAATGGCGAAGATGAGTTGCGAGTTCGAAACTGAGTGAGTTTTCGCCGTTTTCATTCCAGGATTCCGATTCAGGAAGCTCACATATCCATGACCATACATCCATAATTACTGTATTTCTTTTTTGAAAGCTGAAGAATTCTGGTACTGGAGGGAGTATTGAATTAATGGTGGCTGTCTGGTTTGAAGATGATGAAGGCATTGTGGGGGATTATTATATACTTTCTCCGTTCCGAAATTTTTTCATTTTTAGTATAAATTTAACTAATAGCGAAAATCTAAACTGGACAATAATTTTAGGACGGAGAGATTAACTGGGAAATGGATAACAGGAAATGAGGTTGTGAGGTTTGGAGAGATTAATGGAGATGGTTTTGTCCGCGACGGTGGTTTTCTTTGTCTTGGAAAGGAAACTTGTGGTACAGGGAAGAGATTTGTGGCTGCATGAGTGACGGGAAGGCTTTGACGTTTTTGTTGTTTGCAATAAATTCAGCTGAGATTTTTACATGTTCTTATCCTTGTGATTTAAGAAAACTCGTACAATTTCTTGTGGATGCGGTTAATTTTTCACGTGTATTCGTTGTCGTATTTTATGGTTTTTCTCGTGCCTCTCATCAGCAAAGTCTTCACAGGTTTTGTTGTATTCTTAGAAATTAAATCATGATTTAATCATTATCATTGAGACAGTAGTTCTACATTGGGAAATAAAACTATTCCTAATCAAATGATTTTAGTTTTTTGGTCATGAGTGGAGAGGTTTAGGTTGAAATTACAACATTGCGCAGTGGTGTAATTTTGATCGATTCTAATAACCATGCAAAAGCCACTAATTTCTTTGGGAGGGCTGGCTTATGGGCTTGTAATGGATGAATAACTGTTACACTTTTGCGTTTCATTATATTCAGAAACACACATTTTAGCGTCATGGATTTTGATAGTGGTTTATCCAATAATTAGATAAAATAAAAAAATGAAAAATGATATGTGTTATAAAAAATATATATATATATATAGTGACCGATGTGTATTTCCTATTTTATTGCCACTTTTTCGTTAAAATTTTATTTTTAAAAAAAATTATAGTTTTATCCCTAATTATTATGTACACAGTGCACATCATTCACTGTACATTTTCACTCTATAACTTTCATTGTTTCTCTTATTATTGTAAAAAAAAAAAGAAAATATTTTTCTCAACGAATTATTTTTAACAACCTTTCACGAATCTGATGTGGAGAAGTAAACTGGGCCAACTAGCTGTCCCCACTCCGCTGTCCCATCGCATTTGCTTTTCTATTTTCTCTCACTTCACTTTCTTTTATATTTCTAGTAGGAAATATGTCCATCTAAAAAGGACTCCGTTTTTTATCATCTCTTCGGTCTTGCACATTTTAAAGGGACTCCATCTCCACCTCCACCTCCGTTTCTTCTTCAAAATCTTGGACAAGTCTTATTATCAGCAGACTTGCAGATCTTATTTTTTGAATTTTCTTTTTTACAAATTCAGCTTCTAGGGATGTATATTTATTTCTTTATCAAAAACTAATTCCAAAAGAGATAAAAATATAAGATCAAATTATCTTTTCTTCAACAAATTAGAATGTATCCCATCAAGAAGAACACGTTGGTCATCTTTTACCATGATGTGATGATCAAATCTTATCGTTCCATCATTATAATGGGATGTTAAGAGCATCTGGCAATGGATGGTCATGATACAGATATATTTCGGCCATTAAGTAGAAGTAGGACAGATCGGGTGGGCAAAAAATCCCTTGATATGCAACGCTTGTGAATCAAACGGATCGAAACATACAAAGAGAAGAGGAAGGTGATACTTTTGATTTTAGCCTTTCAGCTTCAGGGCAAGAGGAAGGGGGTGAAGTCCAGAGGAAGTCGATTGTGGTTTTTATCATATTGAAAAATAAATAAATAAAGAAAAGAAGAATGAAATGTAAAAAATAGAATACTCCCTCCATTTCAAAATGTAAGTCTTTTTAGATTTGACACGTAAATTAAGGAGACAATCATCCAACAATTAATTTATGTATTAAATATTTTTTTTACCCTTCATTAATTACATTGAAACTATAAACAAGACTAAACAAAAATATATTAGCATCATTTATTGAGGGTAAATTTGAAAATTAGTCATTAATTTGCCTAGAATTTGTAAAATTACGTACATTTTGAAAAATCTCTCCAAACCTAAAACGACCTATATTTTGAAATGGAGGGAATAGCTCAGTATCATATTAAGTGGGGCAACAAGGTGGGCCAAATCTCTTGTCCACGTTAGATACATGAAGGGTTGTTAAAATTAATTCGTCGAGCCTATGTAGATTAAAAAAAAATGGTGCAAACTCCGGAGAAACATTAGTTGAAGCATTACTGGTTCCAATACAATGTGAAAGAACTGAGAGTTTTTATTGTTTCAAACGATCATCCAATTCCATCGTAACACCAACTTGTTTCAATTTGACTTAAATATCTTTACTCACACATTAAACTATTGCATTTGATGACCCTCTGTCCGCTAAAGAAAGTTCAAAATTTTGAAGTTTGTATTATTATTGAGTTCTGAAATTTGTATTAAAAATAGTTTAAATCTCAAAATTTCATATAAAATATTATTATTATTATTATTTTGGAACAGAGTGAGTTTAGTAATAAAAAATACCACTTTAGAAATTTCATAGAAACTAGAGAACTGAAAAATAAATTTCCTAAACTGTGAAACAATCAGGGAACAATTCATTTTCAGACTAGTAGCGTCGGCAATACTGGTGAGATGTGAACTTAGAAGAGAAAAAAAGACTGATGGTCAAAGTAGGTTACTACACACTGGTGCATTCATTTGGCTAGCGAGTTTGTTCTATTATTGTCTTCGACCCTTGAAGGGTCCATAAAATTATAAGTACAGTATATCTTGTCATCTGATCTCCTTGACGAAGACGAGGCAGTCGGTAAAAAAATGAAGAAGGCGTTAAGAGCGTACGGGGAAGTGCTGAGGCTAGTGAGGCGACTTCCGGAGGATACGAGAGGTTACTATTCCAAATTCGCCCGTGAAAACTTCGTCAACTACCGTGACCTTGACCCCACTGATTCCCAGGCTCTTCAGGACCTCCTCCGTCGCGCCTATACCCATTCCCTCTGGGTCCTCAACAAGGTAAATACATATATACCCAACCAAAAAACCAAACCCATTTGATCATGCTTTTTTTATGATGATGTTATCTCTTTTTATTATAAATTGTTACTGATAACAACATGTTACGTTTTTAAATTCCTTTTGTTACAGTATTCGATTGATGAATCCGTCGCCGGGAAGCTTAAACGTGTTTGCGAGGTCTGAGAAAAGCTGCTGCGTGCAACCTGTTCGATGGAATTCCCCACCGAGCTTCGCCGAGAGCCCTTTTTAAATTTTTTTTTTTTTTATTTCTTCTTTTAAAAAATACGGATTTTGAAGAATAATAACGCAAGGCTGGATGAGTTCGTTTTGGTGATTTTGATGTAGTCCCATTAAGTTGTTTTTGTAAGTTTCTCAAAAAAAAAGAGCAAAGGAACCTTAAAACTGAAATTGCGCTTACTTTGTTGATATCCTCATATCTTGTTCTACAGTTTTCATGTTCAAAGTTTTAATTCATTCACTCATTAACCGACGATACTAAAATCAGCTCGTTCCATACTGAAACCAATGTGCTAAGCTATCAATAGCTCATTTTATTTTATTTTTTAAAGAAATACCATATTTGCTTCTCAAAAAGATACTAGCTTTTTATCATTACTAGTATATTGGATACGTTTTCGATCTTGCTTACAAAGTCCACATGTGGTTCCACCTCAAAACCAATTGGCAATGATGAGAGTAGCACATAGGATATATATGCTGAGTTCAAGAGTCTCCATCCATCCATGTGAGACAAGGAAACATGAAGTAATTTCTTTCTTTTCATTCATTTAACAATAACCCACTCGTGCAGTCGCGCTAAAAGTGTTTCCCTTTTATTACCCTCCTACATTGAGCATCTCGCACATTGACCTAGAATGTTATGAAAACTTTCAAAAAATTCTACTTTGACTTGTGAATCTTCGAATTGTTACACATTGTCTATAATTTTTTTTTTTTATATTCTTTGTACCAAAAGAGATATGAAGCATTTATCGAAATTTATTTTATTTTTTTATTTTAGAGCGGGGCACATGTATTTAAGAAGATTCGATCGAGAAACTCCGAAGCCATGACACAAAGATAGAATCACAACTACTTAAAAACTGCATCTTGAAAACGGCAAGCCACATGTGGTGAGTCTAATCGAACTATCGAAGTGCTTGTAAAACCAATGATTTAACACCAAATTTTGTTTGACCATAAAGTTTGTGTTTGACCAATTATTTGTTATAGTATAATCTAAAACAAAATTGTGAATCCAAACTTTTTAAGCGTCGACTTAATATTTCATTGAGGATCATGCAAATTAAAGTTGGCATTCAGTGATTGCAGGAACAAATCAGAACTACTTGCAAAATGTGGATTGACATGCGTAGAACCTATTTTGCGGGTTACATTGGAGGTGGTAAAAGGCTCAAATTAACTCCTTTTTCATCGAAATGCCGACCAATTAGTTCACGTGTACACTGTCATGTTTATTTCTTCTTACCTTTTGATCGGAAATAAAAGGATAATAACCAACCGTTCGTTCTCCTTTTCCGAAATACTCCAATGTTGATGCATGGGTTTGTTCAAAGATGTGAAAGGATCATTGGACAAGAAAAACGATAAATTTATTTCACGTGTTCGATCTTTATTCGTTCCACATAGGAAAAAAATAAAACGAATAATTTGATTAATGAACTCGGAGTATTGGAGATCGGGAAGGGAGAAGAGTGACATAAGGAGTTGAAGACGGGGAAGTCGTGTCGGAAAAACTCGGTAAACTAGAAGCCCAAAACCCACCCAAATGCGCGCCAAATAATGTTTTGTCATCTCGCTACTCACCGGTTCAGAAAGAGCTTTCACCATGACCGAGTTAACTGACGAATTATTTCAAAAAAAAAAAGTTTAACTGAAGATTTTCCACACATGACACGTGTGAACCCTCGTTGCCACGCCCCAACCCAAGTGTCTCCCTTCCTACGCTTCAATCACGTGCACAATTCGTGACGACATATATGAAGATAATTGTATTGTTCATTAGGACATATATTTAAGGGCAAAGAAGTTTTATTTTTAAATATTTCAAATTCGGATTTTACTATCTGTAGGAATGTCACATTGTCACTTTTGAAAGATAATAGTGTTGTGCCATTTATTTATTTTTTATAAGTTCATATTAAACGATAATATTAATCAATACGTGTGGAATTGTCATTCTTACATATATTTACATTTTACAATGTAAAAGTAATGCGCTTATGTATATTGATAAGTTTTTATTGCGTGTTGGCAGCGTGCAAATTCAGGGGCGCTATATTATGATTTGAGAACACAAATTAATCAACATCTGACTTGCATTTTACTTGATTGCTCGATATTGAACTTGAAAAATTCCTCCTTTCACAAGGCTCTACATCACTTCATATGAAAAAAAATTATGATATGGTTGATTTAGATACTCCATTTTGGAAGTATGCTATATATCTCCTTTAATTGGATTATGTCAGTCGAGAGGTAGATAATAGGATGAATGATATTCAGTATCATCTTGTAACGATTGTAATTTTGTGAAAATTGTTGAAAGTACCGGAACTTACTCTACAAGTCTTTCCGTTTCTTTTCAAAGAGCATAAACATGACAAATTATAAATTTGTAAGAACTCTCCCATATGTCATTTTACAATTTTTTTTTTTTAAATTTACAGTGTGTTTTTTACAAAATCAATGTAATTTTTATTGTATTTTTTTAGTATTATTCTTGCATTGAAAATGAATAAATGAGATTGTATTGATTGATGATGATGAGTAGTATGTATACTAGTTAATGATACTAACTTTGTATTTTAATCACAGTATCTAATACTTATACTTTATTGATATTGATGAAATTGGTATAACGACACCTCTTGTTCTTATTGGGTCCTAAATTTCATCTAGGATGTCTTTTTAATTGAAATAAAAACCTTAAAAATATTTTATAATAATTAGGAGAATACAATGAATGTGAAAATATATTTTTAAGATTTTTTTTCTAATTAAAAAGATATCCTAAGTTAACCTAAGACGAAATCAAAATACCTTATAAGAAGAAAATTGATATTTTATTTAGAAAAATAAAAACAGAGAATAAACTATGCAGCGAAGGACTACATTTTTTATTTCCTTTATAAAAAATACATCAAATGCCTTTTTATAGGCTTAGTTTACAAATATGATAATTATGTAAATTAACTAATTTTATTTAAGTAATAAAGATAAGTAATTCACTTAAACTAACCAACTAGATGAAACTAATCTAAGACTTCTAATTCCTTTGTGCTTTATCTCTTAACATTCCCCCGCAAATTGTGCCGGGACTGAAGGATTGAGGGCTGAAGGCGCAGTTTGTTGTAGAATAGAGTCCACTGGATGCCTGAAACTTGATTCTGAGCTTGTTATGAAGGTCTTATATTATGGATCTGGATCCAGATTTGTGAAGCTGCAATAAAAAATAAAAAATAAAAAATTTTGTATTGTAGTAGATTACCAATGTCACACAATCTTGGTTTGAAAGTGTGAATGTGATCTCCAATGACCATGTTGCCATTTTTTGTGGAGATATGTGAATTTTTCTAATAATTCTCAAAAAAATATGTGTACTTCATTTTTGAGTACTTTTCGGAGAACTATATGTGTAAAAAAAAAAGATAAGTCCAAGGAATTTTCTCGGACTTTTGCCATGATTGAAATTTTTTGAATGGATTCAGATGAGACTCTTTTTTTTTTTTTTTTTGGTGGTGATGAATGAAATTGGAGGATTAAACAATGGTTGAGTTGTGAAGTAACCGATGTGTCCTTGGCTCTGTGCGGGAATCTCTCTGCAATGAATAATTGATTGGAGAGAATTTTATAATGATAAAATTTTGAGTATCGATGAACAGAAATGCAGAAGTCATGATTAGACATATATGCGGAAGCAAAAAAAACCCTTAGACGTAGGATAGAACCTGCTCTGATACCAAGAAGAAAATTGGTATTTTATTTAGAAAAATAAAAACAGAGAATAAACTAATGGAGTGAAGGAGTACATTTTTTATTTCCTTTATAAACTGAATACATCAAATGCTTTTTTATAGGCTTAGTTTACAAATATGATAATTATGTAAATTAACTAATTTTATTTAAGTGATAAAGATAAGTAATTCATTTGAAATAACCAACTAGATGAAACTAATCTAAGACTTCTAATTTCTTTGTGCTTTATCTCTTAACAATAAGGACTGGAGGGAATATATAACTTTGTATTTTAATCGCAGTATCTAATACTTTATTAATATTGATGAAATTGGTATAACGACATATATTTTTTTAATTGGCAAAGGCATATATTTTGAAGGGTAAATAATAATTTTTGACACAGTATGTGACTAATATTGACTCAGCATGTAAAAAAGATGAAAGTAGAACTAATTTGTGAAGTGGAGTTGGAGATAACTATGACGCTGAGTTAGAGTGGAGAGTGTTGGATAACTGCTTTGGTGGGATAAAACACACAAATGTTTCTCGGGTAAAGTTGTGGGGTCAGAAGTTTGACCGGGAGAGGACGCGTTAAAACCAAAGTCTTGATTGAAATGCAAGTAACGGCTGTAACGTCAATCCAAGATTTACGTGAAATCATTCTTCTTGGGAAAATAACACAACCATTTAAGAAGAGAGTCTAATTGTAAATAATCTCAACCTTTGGAAAGAATTCACCAGCATTCTGAGCCAAAGTAAGAATTACTTACTGCCACTGGAAATATGCAGATTTATAATGGCAAATCGCAACACTTTTTTTTTTTTTTTGGTCTACAATACCACCTAATTGCATAGCAGTACTGTAGAAAAATTAATTTTTTTTTAAAAAAAATTGTAATCTATATATTAATTTGTTGTATACGAATTATTACAACAACACATAATGTAAGCTAAATTGTAACACAACATACATTTGTGACATTTTTCTACTTGAATACGAAGTACAACAAATGGACAAATTATAAAGTTTATACAACTACAATCTCATGTCACGGTCAACACAAAATTAATTGACACAATCTTGAAATTTTTAACTTTCCGATTGTGGAACAATGTTCCGAACTAACCTTAATTAAATGATGATAATGAATTTTCAGTCACCGTGATTTTTAACCAAGAAGAAACAAACAAACAGCTAGCTCTTGCTATCCCTTCCCTTCCCTTGTCTAGCTCACTTTTATGCAAAACTACAGAGCCTTCCGTCGTTTTCTCCTATTAAGCCTATAAAAACCACTGAAACGCCATATTTACCACACACATTTTCCCACATTCACTTTTTTCTTTTCCTCCCCTTAACTGTGCAATCGTCACCATCATCCATAATAATAATAATAATATACAATGGCCGGTGGCGGAGGTGGCGGAGGCGGCGGTGGTCCGGGGCTTGCCGGTGTTATTCATGACCCACATTCCATAGCAAGCTATTCCCGCCTCCTTTTATCCGATGATGTATCGGAAGAACATCTTGATGCCGAAACTTGCTTCAATTTTACCGCTCCTTCTCTTTCATCTGATGATCAGAATAGCTCTGTTTCTTCCAAAATGCTCTGTTTTGGCGTTGATCCTTTCAATGGCCAAGGATGTGATTCCTTCTTTGATGAAATTACTACCAAAATAGCTATAGCCCACAAACCACCCGCCGGAATAACATGCAGCGATTCTTCTTCCTCCGCCGCTTCAACCACTAGTCAAACTCAAACCCCCAGCAGCTTGACCATCCCCACCGCCAACGTCAGCACTTTGACAAAGTCAAATGTGAGTGATTCATATGTACGGCACTAATGGGTTGCCCATGAATTAAATGTTTGTGCCTGTAATTTTCAATACTTTGATCAATTGATGTTGTAGTATTAATGGGATTTTTGTCTTTTTTATGCAGAAGAAGAAAAATGGGTCAGGGTCCGCTGGGTTGGTCAATAATAGTTGCCCCGTTGTTGGACCGGCCGGTGGGAACTCAGGCGTACAGAATGGAGCTCCGGCGGCGGCGGCGGGAAAGAAGAGGAATTGCAAGAGGGCTAAATCATCTACGGATGACTCTATTAATCAGAATCAGACCATCAAACCCCAACATGCAAAGGTCTAACATTAACATTAACATAATCCCAAATCGAAACTTGCATGTCCTGGAACAATAATGATTCCCCTGTTTTGTTACAATTGTTGCAGGCTAAAAAGGAGAAACTCGGAGAAAGAGTCATAGCGCTGCAACAACTTGTTTCACCTTTTGGAAAGGTCTAATCTTTGATCGATTTTCTATGCCATTTTTTACCTTTTTCCAAAATTAAGTTAATTTTATCTTTACTAATTTGATTGAGTTGTGATAAATATACGAATTGTGGTGTCAGACCGATACGGCATCGGTGTTGCATGAAGCAATGGGATACATCAAATTTCTGCAGGATCAGGTTCAGGTCTTGTGTTCCCCTTACCTACAATGTTCTTCAAATTCCGACCACTTGAATGTAAGTACTAAATTTTCCGATATTGTTTGTCCGGCCTACCCTTTTCTCCTTTAATTAATTTCTCCAATTTAATGCCAGTATTTGCTGCAAAACTAATTTGAAGTACTCCCAAATCGAAGTACATCTCCAGATTAATTCTTTAATAACAAAAATCAAAGTACATTGTTGAATCAGGAAAATCAAATCAACTCATGGCCTTTCAATTCAACAGAGAGGAGAGTTCATTGATTTGATATTTTGATTCATGTGTATTTTTACGAGGCACTTTTTGTTAATTTTTTTTTTTTTTGACTTACTATACTCTGGCATTTAGTCACGTCACTGTAAGGGGTTTGTTCTGTTGTGTATTTATTGCAATTGAAAAAATTTTCCAGGTGAAATCCAATGAACAACCGATAATTAATAAATGTCAGTTGTCTGTTGACTGCCTACGAGTAGTATGCAATGTGAGAGCTTTGTTAAACTACAGTTGACTAGTACTTCATAGTATTTGTAATTTGTATCAATTGTACACATCTTTGTTCTAAAATCAACTTGCACTGAAGTAAAGAACTTGTAAGTAATCTAAAACTTTCTAAATATTCGGCGCGTTAGACGTTAATTTCGTTTAGGCGTCTTGTTTGTGTTACATGGAAAAATGATGCGGGTTAAAGTTGTTTTACTATTCCTTTCTCATTCTGATTATGGTTCCGTGATGATTGGACATTGGACAGGAGAAAGGGGAAGACGGGGGAAAAGGTGGAACAGACATTGGTAAGGATCTAAGAAACAGGGGACTATGTTTAGTTCCCATGGAGCTTACTTTACATGTGACTGAGGCTAATGGAGCTGATTTTTGGTCTCGTGCTACGCTCAACAAGTTTTCATCCTCAACAAATCAATGAGATTTTGGTATTTTTTGCACAAAATCGTTGTAATTTTGCAATGTACTTTAGAGAAGATGCCAAAAAACTTGGTGGCAAAAATGGTTATATTAGAATGTTTTTGGCATTTTTTGATCAGAAAGTAATGGGTAGAGGCCTAGAGGTAGCTAGGTAGGAGTCTGGGATAATTGAAGGAACAATAGAGGTACATAAGATTACTAGTATAATTTACTAGTTTCTGTATTTACCAAACTGGAAAACATGCGTTATAACTTTTAGTAATGTATTGAACTTTTGGTATGATTTGATTTGGATTTTGATGTGTCTAACTGGCCACCGATGCGAATATCAAAATGAGATAGCTAGGTCAGACTTTTGGTTTGGGATTAAAGATAATTTTAGTCGTCTCACTGAAACAAAAAAAAAAAAAAGAATAAGAAAGAATAGAGAGATAGTTGCAAAATAATTTTTTATTTCATTTTTTTTAATGTAATTACGTATTTTTATTTCTAAAAATAATTTTTTCGCACTTTTATGATTAGTCCTCTACATATTTTTCTGTGGTTGAAATTTTAGAAGGAAGAAGTGAATCAATACATGTAAGAATATACCAAAATTAACATCAAATCCACATTAACAAATAGGACCAACGATAATATTTTAGATCCATTTAGACAACAAAATTTTGTATGCATTTGGACGTTTAAAGTCTTGATGATGCCTGAGTTTTTATCAGTATGAATGAATGCCAATCAATTTTTCAATTTTAAGATTTATCGAAAAGCCATTAAAAGTTTATCATGGGTAGAAGACACTACCAATTTCTCCCACGTTAAGAACGATAAATTTGAGGAGTTGTTCTAAATCAAGAGTAAAGTAAGTTTTTGTCCCGAATCGATTACCATATTCACCTTTAAAATTTTATAGCATTTTTTTTTCTTCACAGGAACGAATAATTATTCTAACGATTTGACCTTTACTAATTCTTTCAAGTTGTATATTGATAATTGATATTCTATAAGATGCGATTATAAATAACATTTTCTCATTTTAAAATAATTGTCTAATTCGACTTTTCATTCTTAATATAAATTATATTAAAAATAAAAATTGAAACGTAATTATAAATTTGGATGAGGGAGTAATTAGGACATCGGAAGTGCAAGTAGCTGCGCACGTCACATTCTCAAGAACTTAAAACAAACATTTTCTTAAAACAAAATCCTCATTCGAACAATCTAACTAGCAATAGGAGAAATTGGAAAATGGAAAGACAATGAACATGGTCGATGCAATTGCTACTGAACTGAATATTTGATTACAACCACTGGTTAAAATTCCAAATAAAATGTACCATTCATTTTCTTCTTCTTATTTTTATTTATTTTTGTTAAAGCCCAATTAGTTATTTGGTGTCTGAATAAACTAAAGAAAAACCTTATGTTAGAATCAGGAGAAACTTCAAAATCTCCGAGCTTTTTTCTTCCTTATTTGTGGGCATCACATTCCAAAAAAAAAAAAAAGTTTAAAAAAAAAACATTTAAAGTTTACATGAAACTCCATAAGTGAAAAAAAAGAAGAAGATAGATTATGCAACAAAAACACAATACTTCTAATAGCACTTACATATGGTTTGTCCTGAGGTAGTTGCCCTATTTTCTTTTTTTAACTTTTAACAGTTTTTTGAAAGAACGAATAGTTGTTCGAACGGTTTGACCTCTACTAACGCTTTTAAGTTACGCAGTTTGATGATATCAAAAACATTTGATAAGGTGTGATAGAAGCAATAGTTAGGGCATCAGAATTACAAGAGGCGTGCTTATGTATTATTCTTGAAAACATTTTTTTATATATATATATATATATATTTTAAATTCTTTTAGATAGAGATCATTTAAAGCAATCTAATTTGATAGAGCAGTAGGAATTTGTAAATAATGATAATTATCGGGGTTCAAGTAGCATTTATGCTTAAATACAAGAGCTTTGACCGCAATTCATTGGCCTGAAAAAGATAACTTCCGGAAGCCAGTAGAAAATGCGACGGTGATCGGCGGCCCATTTACGGTAGTATTTAATCGATTTCATTTGCCGCTTCATTCAAATCTTCATCAGCAAGCTTTACATTCTCCCTAATACAGTAATTTCGACTCTTTTCCATCCCGTTTTCAATCGGAATTTATGGCAAATCTGCTTTAGCGAAGGCTGACAATCTCCGGTCACTCGCAATCTCATAAGAGACTTTCTTGCTCCTCTTTCCCGCGCGTTTGTTAGTCGGAGGAAATTCTAACCGGATGAGCGTGATGAATTCGTCGTCGAAATCCGTCAGTTCGGATTCGAAATCCAAACGGAGCTTCAATTCCATGTCTAATAATTCAAACCCTTCCAGTTCCAGTCGAAAAATTTCTGGCGGCAACGGCAGGAAGAAGAAGAGGTTGGAAAAGGATCACAATCAGAAAACCCTAGGAATGGCTTGGGGCGCCAATTCTCGCTCTTCTTCTCGCTTCGCCACCTTCCGTAGTTCTCCCTTCCCCGACTTTGGCAGGCAAGTTCCCCTGTCCCTCCTCCTTTTCGTGTCATCGCTTGTTTGGGTTTTATGTAATGTCTGTCATCATTATGCGTAATTTGAATGCTAATGTTTTCTTTACCACGTGAAATGGACAACATCGGCGTTTTTTTTGGATAATTTTAGAACTGTTAGTTTATTTGGAGAATTTTTTTTTTTTTTTTTTTTTTCTTTTGGTTGTTGATTTTGCTTTCATTGGAAGAGTGATTGAGTTACAGAATGTTTGTGGATTATGACTGTAGTTATATGGCTGTGAAGAATCAGAAGCTACATGAGCAATTTGATGCGGCAGCTTCATCTTCTTCACATAGTGGGTGTAGTTCTGGAAAACCTATCTTTCAAGGTGTTTCTATTTTTGTTGATGGATACACGGTGCCTTCTAGCCAGGTATTTATCAATCTTTCTCATCATTCTCTTAATGGATTTCTTTTATTTTTATGCGGGGATAATCTTTACCTTTTTGTTGTGTCTGCTGCGGCTCTGATTTTTCATGCTTTTGAACCAAATGATTCTATCAGTTTAACTTCTGAATAGATTACTTTTTCCTTCTGCTTTGGCTTATAGCCCAAGTACTTTCTACTTTGTGGGATTGTGAATCCTCTTTTCCTTCTAATGACAAAAAGGTTTGCAGGATCTAAAGAATTACATGTTGCAACATGGAGGGCGCTTTGAGAATTATTTTTCGCGCCATCGTGTCACTCATATCATCTGCAGCAATCTTCCTGACAGTAAAATCAAGAACTTGAGGTTCATAACCACCTTCCATCACTTTTATCTGTGATTGATGCTTTGATTTTGTTGTGCTTCAGAGGAAGAACTTTTTCCTGTTTCCTGTTGTAGGTCATTCAGTGGTGGACTTCCGGTTGTTAAACCCTCATGGATTGTGGAATCTGTTGCTGCGGATAAACTATTGAGCTGGTTACCTTACCAGCTTGATCAGATTGCTAGTGAAAATAATAACCAACCAAAACTATCCACATTTTTTGTTGCCAAAAACTGCCCCGTCTTGGATGATGTGGCAGAATGTTCAAGTAGACCTGTGAGTTCTGAACCTGGTAACGTGTTATCAAATTGTGGCCTTATAACAGATGTTGATGTTTCCAGAAATTCTGAATCAAAAGAAGCTGCCAAGGAGTTCTATTTGATGTCGAATGACCTTGAGATTGCTTTAAGATCTGCAGATGATGCAACCACATACTTAATGGATGATGAACATGAAGTTGAGTTTGAGGAAAATGGATGTAATGAACCATCTCATGCTCAGGTCAGTTCTTGTCCGGCTTTGACGTCAGTCTTTGACAACTCTGTTGCCAATCCCGTGACTGTAGATTCGTTGAATGCGAAAACTACAGAACCAGCTAGTAGGGGTCACTCAACCCTTTCTGATGCAAATTTTGTGGAGAATTATTTTAAGTTTTCCAGGCTGCATTTTATTGGAACGTGGAGAAATCGTTATCGGAAGCGGTTTCCTAATTCTCATGACTGTTCAAAGGACAAGAATTCCAGTCATAACGGTTCAGTATCTCAAAGGAGTACCATCATTCATGTTGACATGGACTGTTTTTTTGTTGCAGTGGTTATCAGGAATCGCCCTGATTTAAAAGATAAGCCTGTTGCTATTTGTCATTCTGATAGCTCACGTGGAACTGCTGAAATTTCTTCTGCTAATTATCCTGCTCGTGATCATGGTGTGAAGGCAGGGATGTTTGTTAGAGACGCAAAGGCTCTTTGCCCGGAGCTTGTTATATTTCCGTACAATTTTGATGCTTATGAGGAGGTGGCTGATCAATTTTATGATATCCTACATAAGCATTGCAACAAAGTGCAGGCTGTAAGCTGTGATGAAGCATTTCTAGATGTCAGTGACTCTGCAGTGGAAGACCCTTCATTCTTGGCCTCAGCTATCAGGAAAGAGATTCTGGATACCACTGGATGCACTGCTAGTGTTGGAATAGCTGGAAATATGCTCATGGCCAGAGTAGCTACCAGAATTGCAAAACCTGATGGATGTTGCTTTATTCCATTGGAAAGAGTGGATAGGTATCTGCATGATCTTCCTGTTAAAGCCCTTCCTGGCATTGGCCATGTTTTGGACGAGAAGTTGAGAACAATGCAAATCAGAACCTGTGGCCAATTACGTATGATATCAAAGGAATCACTTCAAAAAGATTTTGGCATCAAAACAGGTGACATGCTTTGGAATTTCAGTAGAGGGATTGATAGTCGGATGGTAGGAGTTATTCAGGAAACCAAGTCTGTTGGAGCTGAAGTTAACTGGGGTGTCAGGTTCAATGATTTGAATGATGCAAAAGATTTCTTGTTGAAGCTTTGCAAGGAGGTTTCATTGCGTTTGGAAGGATGTGGGGTACAAGGGCGCAATATAACCCTCAAGATAAAGAAAAGGAGGAGTAGCGCTGGAGAGCCTGTAAAGTTTATGGGTTGTGGAGACTGCGAGAATTTAAGTCGTTCAACCACACTCCCCATGGCTACAGATGATGTCCATGTGCTTCAGAGGATAGCAAATAAACTTTTTGGATATTTCCAAATAGATGCAAAGGATATCAGAGGAATGGGGTTGCAAGCATCTAAACTTGAAGCTGCGGATACTAATAGACGAGGGCATGAGAAGTGCTCCATCAGATCTTGGCTGGTCTCTTCAGGAAGGAAAGGTTTTACTAACACAGATTCTTGTAAGCTGAGAGATCGAGTGAATAGTAGGACGGGCTTGGATTCTGTGTCTATGGTTCAATCCGAGGGGAGTGGAGAAGTGGCTGTTAGCCGTGAGGCTACTCTTCCTGGTTTGGATGAACTTGACATTGGAGTGATAGAGTCTCTTCCTCCTGAAGTTTTCAGAGAGATCAATGATCTTTATTCTGGAGAGCTAATAAACTTATTATCAAAGAACAAGCAGAACAATAAAGATTTTGGCATGACCTCCATGGTCCCCCAAAATATTGCAGATGTGATGGATGAAGAAAGATCTGCTTTTGAGACCCTGGATAAGATTCCTTGTGATGAGGAAGATGAATATGTAAATGGGAAGGCTCATTTGAAGTCAGCTTCCATTGGAGAAGCCTCTAGCTCGGCGTCTGGTCTGCTTCCTACAACAGATAGCCTCATGCCTTCTTCATTAAGCCAAGTAGATCCTTTTGTGTTGCAACATTTACCTGAAGAGCTGCGAGTTGACATTCTTGAGTCTCTTCGAGCTCACAGGAATCCACACCTGATGTCGAATGATGTTTCTGTTAAATATGATGTGGCTCAGACTGCATCTGAAGACTTTATGATGAAGAATGAGCTTTGGATTGGAAACCCACCAAAATGGGTAGACAATTTTGCGAGAAGCAGTTGTTCCCTGTTAAATATATTTGCAGAATTGCACAACAGTTCTTGCCCTGGTAGTCAGTTCTCATCTCTTTTACAGAGTCTTGTCTCTGGATTGTCTCTTCTTCCAAGTGACGGACAGGATGATGCATTTAGTAGTTTGTGTGAGCTAATCAAGCAATATGTAGATGTGAAAATCGAAACAGATATTGAAGAGATTTATACTTGTTTGCGCCTCTTGAGAAGGTAAGACAATGAATAGGTTTATCCTGTGAAAAATCTTTTTACTGTGCTCTGAACACATCTTCAGAGTGCGTTGTGCTGATTGTTCATTGATTGAATACCAAGTGTTGACATCAATCAGTTGTTGTGATTTCAGGTTGAGTTTGCGGTCAAAGTTGTTTTTACGGATTTACGATAATGTCCTTCCTCGCTTTCAGGTAACTGCAATGCTAATGCTTTTTATTTCCTGGTTAATCCGTAGCTAGGCTTAAGGCTTTGGGCTTCTAGTGTGTGTTGGTTTGAGTATATATGCTCGTGGCAGATGTCTGTTAAATAGGAAACCAAATGAACTATGTGATATTGCGTCTTTGAGTTCATGGTTCTTGGTATCGTTTTGGTTCTGCCATTGAGGTTGGAGTTTATTTGTTCTGGATGAAAGTAGAAGTGTGGTAACCCCATCTTAATATAAAGGGAAAGTAAAATGATGTACCGAAAACTAGATTAGGCTGTTGTTATGAGCGCCCTCTATTTCATATGCCATGAATTGGTTCTGTTTGAGGCTTTTGATTTCTTGCATCAACTCAGTTTCCTTACTGATTTTTGGTGTTAATTTGTTGGAATGAAATCTTAGGCTGCAGTTTGTGAACATTATGGAGGAAACCTTAATATTTGTCTCATGGATGAGTAATGGTTTCTTTCCCCTGCCTGACTTCATCGCGCAAACTAAGTGATGCAACTCATAACACTCAAGATGCAGATCCTTATTTCACTAGAAGCCTGGTTAGTTCAGTGCTGAATTCAGTATCAAGATATTATGCACATCTTTGTCCTTTTGTAATGAGAGACTTTTTGTGCAGGAGTCATAGCAACAGTGCTGCAGCAGCTGCCCTGGACAGAAGCATGGTAATAAATCATGGGGAATCAGGGCCTGCATGTGGCATGTAACTTTCAGCAGATTTCAAATCTAGTAAGAATAGGGCATTTTAGTTGTCCTTCAGGTATGTGTTATTGTTGTCCAAGCACCTTGTAAAGTTTGGCTCTCTTGCTGTATTAGAACGGACGTAATCAATGGGTGGCCATAAAACTGAGATGGCAGAATCCGAATTCATCTTGTTTCAAGACATTTAAACTCTGAAGGTAGTTTTGTTACCAAATCAACTTAGATTATCTTGTTACTTATTTTTCAGATACTATCCTTTTCAACTTCAGGGGCGTGATTGCAGCCATCTATCACCTGTGGGAAGAACGTAACTGGAGGCTCTTTCAAGCCAAATGCAGAACTGAAGAACAAACATTGCTACTGATAAAAGAGGAGGTTAGAATAAGAGTCCATTATTGTTGTAAGAAGTTGAGTAATCAGGAACAATGTGTAGTAGATATGTGGTTTGGAAATATGTAATGGTGTATATGTTGCAGTAGCTGGAAGTGATGTAATAGAGTGTGGATTACAGTTTGTACAAACAGGAGGTTGATGAATGCAATAAAATCAGTTTACTTTTGATCAAAAAAACTTCAGGGCCTTGGGAGTTTCATTTGACTGAAATTGGTAAATTCTCTTTCGTTCCAGTGGGTGGTTTTCTTCTTTCAGGTGGTCAAAAATGTGATGCAGATGGCAATTCACTGAATCACGTGCCGCGAGTTATTTCAACTTTGGTTTGCAGTTTGCACTTAGCATGATGCTATATCTTCAGTCAATTGTATCCTGGAGATTTATTTCTGCTGACTGATGGTACAGTTGAGTGAGGTATCCTCAGTAATCAGGCGTGCTAAAAGGTAGACCATGGCCATTTGAATACTCTAATTGCTTTGATCGTTCATTTCATTTTGTGGAGGCTCTGAGCGCGATGCAAGTGTCCCCGATATTGACGCGGAATTTAACAATGTTACCTCGTGTAAATGGGACTCATTCAACTCATGCTATGCCTTTCCTCCTTACATACAAAAAGTCCATATTTTGTAAAATACTACTACATCGAAGTGCCTACAATTTAACATTCAGTGAGGGAGATTAGTCACTGTTATCGACGGTGGACACCCTGAAAAACAAAAACAAAAAGAAAAATAATCTACATTAAGTCTCAAATTTGTATTAAAAATAGTATAAATATAAAAACTCAATGTGAATTATTTTTTTTTAAAACAAGGGTAGTATAATTTATAATGTGAAATATCATTAATTTTGGGCAAAGAAATTATTGTAAATAGAACTATAGTATCAAATATCCGGTCTTTTGGAACCACATATGCTCCCAAAAGACGTCCAAGAGGAATATTTCTGACACTGTTCGTATCAGAATAATAGTTTTGCTTTTCGAAAAGTTGTCATTTTTATGAATAAATGTTACATTAGTGATGATGTACTTATTTTGTTTTGTGGGATTTTTGAATACTCCTCCCGGCTCAAAAGAAATCGCGCAGAGGAGTATTTGTTAAACATTGATGATAGCCTTGAGTCGTCTTCTTCTCTTTCTCTTGAATCTTTGGATTTTTATAAAGGTTGGGTCAACTTCGTCCAAGATTTGGTTATCTACTTTATTTAGGTGAGATTTCTTCCACCACTAAACCTGTACAAAGTTGGTTATTAAAACTTATAAAAGTCAATGAACGATGTTAGACTTTATTTATTTATTTATTTATTCATTTTTGGTGACAAACATGTTGGACTAATATAAGAATGGGGAATATAAGAGTTCGAACTTTAGAAAATAACAATAGTAAATGCTTTTTAAAGTTTCAAGTCAAACTAAAATCTAAAATTCAAATCATGTAAAGGTTGATACTCTTTACATTTCAGGTATCCGTTTTACCATATGTATTAACTTCGAATTTTGTCTTCCGTCGGTCCAGAAATCACGCCCCCATGCTCAAACAATACGACTCCTAGTTGTACAAAACAACCCGTGATCGTTACTTATGTAGCATTTTAAGATTTTGCCTCCTAACTTGCTGCTAAATTCAAGGGAACTCTGGGAAAGCATTATTACACAATTTTTACGTTGTTTTTAAAACCTTAATTATCACTTGATGAATAGTCGTGATTTAAAAAACCGAAGTCCTGACAATTATTTTGTTACTAGAAAACAAATTAACGTCGCGAATAAATTGAACTAATTAACATAAACCAACGGGTGGCACAATTGAAAAATACTTTGGCTCACAAAATAGGAGCACCATGTTCTCAAAAAGAACAATAACTAAACAACATCTTGCCGTCGTGAAGAAGAACATCCTAATCCTAATTTAAGGAGTTGAACACAAACAAACGAAGACATAAATTTTTTTAGTAAATTACGGCTTCAAAGGTGGGTTGTTGTCGGTATTGGAAAAGGTAGAAAAAAGAAAAGAAGAAAAAAAGAATTCAGGTAAAGTAAACTTTTATATGGATCCGCTAGCGTACGTAATTATGGATTTTGGTGTGTTAGGTGACAAAAAAGTCCGGTGTTCGTTATCTGAATGTAAGCCGACTGAAACCTGAAAATGCTTTCATTGGATTCGGGAGCTGTCCTTATTTGAATTGAAACTGCTCCAGCATGTTTCCACTGTTGGAAAATTTACAAGCACATTCTACTTTTAAAAATAGACATTCAAAGGAAGAGTACACTCAGCATAAAACAGTCTAACTCTTCATCTGTTTATGTGAAATCGATCATACAGGTATAATAAACACTGTCTTAAAAAAAATACTAATTCACATTGAATTTTAAAATCTGTATTAAAAATCTTAAAATTTAACATACTATTCCCGTCCCACAAAAATAGAGTTTTCAAATTTGTACTAAAAACAGTACAAAACTCAAAACTCAATGTGGACTATTTTTTTGGAACGGAAGGAATATATTTCAGAAAGAAGAATACCGTGTATCGCCAATTACACGCTTTCAATATTATTAAGTTACGGGGTCGGATTTGTGGGTCTCAACTCTCTAGTATGGAGTTTTCCATTTAATCCCTCAAGAAAAAAACAAAGTCACATTAAGTTAACATCATATTATGATTTTTCTTTTTTACTCTTGTATCAAAATAAAGTGCGGCTCTTATTATGGAACAATTAATTACATTATTGATTAGTGAGATGACTATATGTCAGTCTAATTTGAGACAATGGTAAATTTTATTGACTTCTAAGGAACGATTTCTATATGAAATGATACAAAAATAAATGCGGACAAGATACCAAAATATTTGACATCAAATTTTGAGAAGTCTTTCAATACAATATTATTTTGTTCAACAAAATCCTAGTGAAATGCATATTAGTCCCCTCCCCTCCATTGACTAGACTAAAGAGCTCGATTTTTTTTTTTTTTGTCTATTAGAAGCCAGAGATAAACAAAAAAAGTCATTTATTTTTTAATAGTATATTTATACAAGAAAAATATATATGCTCCTGATGTTAATTATTAAAACAAACTATTTCAAACTTGTAACCGAAACAAAATCATATCAAATATTCTAACATAACTTACCGAAATCACGTTTAACATGGTATATATATTTATACAAGAAAATATATATGCTTCTGATGTTAATCATTAAAAACAAACTATTTCAAACTTGTAACCGAAACAAAATCATACCAAATATTCTAACATAACTTACCGAAATCACGTTTAACATCGTCTAAACATGTTGAATTCCCCAGTGAACCATATGCCATATTCAAAGTGCAAAATTCAAAAGATCTGACAAAAACTAAAGTTACCATTCTTCCCCGCCAACCCCCGAGCACATAACGTAGTCAACAGCCTACAATAATAATGTTATATAATTCTCCAAAGTCAATACAGAAAAGCTCATATACCGTACACATTTAATCAACACTACTAATATTTGCCATTACTTTTCTCAAAATTCTTCAAAGTTTCAAACCTTTGGTATAGTACACTAGTATAAAAGTAGGAGCCAAACCCACCAAACTTTGTTCATTATATATCCTTCACAAGAAGAAAATCACAGTGTAAACCCAGAAAAAAAAAAACCGAGTAATAAAAAAAAAAGAAGGAAGGAAATCGAGATGAAGGGTTGTACGTTGATCATGGCGTCGTTGAATGCCATTTCAGTTATGTTGATATTCTTTGTTTTTATATCTTGTAATTCGACTCCGGTTGAAGGCGGCAGGATTCTTAGTGATCATCATCAACAAGATGAATATAACTCGTCTTCATCTAGCTTTGTTTCTGCGGTGAAAGAGTTGATAGAAAGAGCTTATTCTGGACCAAGTCATCGTGGAAGAGGCCATTGATTTGATTCATACCGCGTAAGATCGATTGACTAAAGCTTCTTACTTCATTTTTACATTTTTTTTTTTCAATCAGTTCAAGTTTTGAGTTTGCAAAGATGGAGATTCAGCAGAGATGCATGGAGAAGCTTGGTGAAGGATAACTTTTGGAGGCTATATTAGTTTCGATTTATTCGATTATGGGTTTCTTTCCCCTTGATTTTTTTTTTTTTTGGTGTTCTTTTGTTTATATACATGGCTGTCTTATGAGATGGTTGGCCATGTTGGTTCGATTTCTTCATATCCAGATTGTCAAAATGTATATATATAGTGGTGTATATATATAAACACACACAGATTCAAATACAAGACACGATTTGTTGTTATATACTGCAATGAACTCTTTCATTTTAATAAAAAGATTGAGCTTGAAAGTTTACAATGACGTTGAGAGTATGAGTTTTTTTTTTCCTACAGGATATCAGCCAATCATTATCCAGTAAAAAAAAAAAGTAGGCACAGATTGCCAAGAATATTATTAGAAACATTCGCTCTAGCATTTTGCTAGTACATGTGTGTGTCAATCCAGTAAAGATTGTTAGATGAGAGAATTGACATCAGATGGCAAATTTCCAAGAGATCAGGGCGGTATGATTTTATTTCCAAGAGAATTGACATCAGATGGCAAATATATATGGATATGTTTGTTTGGTTTTTTTAGTTTGTGGTTTTAGGTATTTTTTGTATTGGGAATGTAAAAAAGTGTATCAGAAATGTAAAAAAATATGCTGAGATGAGACAGTTATTAATATATTAATTTAAAAAAACCATAAAAAATGAAACAAACAAAGTAGATTTTGCTTATTTTAGTCCCAAATATTAATTGCAAGAGAAGCAAGCTTTTATCTGCATGTAGTTAGTTATCGTACCAGTCTCTTGATCATCCCTATCTTTCACGATCCTGTATAGTTTTTTTTAATTTTCTTTGGCCCGTAAGTCCTGATACAAGAATAAAGTTCAAGTTTTGTTTTGTTTTGTTTTGTTTTGTTTTTTTTTTTTTCATGTAATGTGGATTATTTTCGGGGTGGGAAGAATATATAATTTGGACACCTACAAGTTACAAGTATAAGTTTGTCCTTTTTTCTTTTTAGTTTTTATTTTTAAACTTCCTGAAAAAGGGAGTAGGTAAAATCATAAAATTTCCTTAAAGTAGGCAAGTTTTAAGTCTTATTGCCATTGGCATCACTACGTAATCAACCTACCATCACATTCAACTTTGACTCTTGACCTGTGACTGAAGCAATGAAGAGAACCTCGTCATGATACTGAATTAATTAACAGTAATTCAAAACTTTATTAATAGTGCCATAATCATAATAACCAGCAACATTTTATTTGTGATGTGTTTTAATAAATAGATTATATTAAAATCGAATGGGGGTAACTATACATAATCGTTAATAAATGAATTGAAATTTAGTCCTTAATTTCAACGGAAAAAGAAAAGAAGCTTAACTAGTCAGTTCATTTATCGATTTCCTACAACTATTTGGAGTTTGGACGACCGTGTCCATAGTTTCGATTGAATGTTTAGTGTTACAATTGTTTATGGCTCTATTTAATATAGTGACGGAACAAGAATTTTGTGAATATTAGAACAAAATGACTAACACTTTTTTTGCAGCTAGTATGAAGGGCCACTTAGCATCGGACCAATTTTGCAAAAATTGGAGTGAGGCGACCACTGCGGGTCCCCTAACTCCGCCACTGATTTTATGCTGTCCATGCAAACGACATTCATGCGAGACTGCGAGTTTTATACCAATGTACTTTGTGTAATGAACACAGGACACGTAATTTGAGCTCCATTGATCCAAGACAATCCTCTTTTGAGGCAAAAACCCCGGACATTGTTTTGCCTTTCTCATCCATGCTCGTTTTTAATTAACGCCTTCAAATTTATAGTGATTTTCAATAAGTATGACATCAATCTTTGGTAGACTTTCTAAAAGTGGTGTGAAATTGTGCCTTGAATGATATAATTAAATTGGATTATTTTCACCACAATGATCGTAGTTCGAGTTTTTGAGGTTTTTTTTTTTTTTTTTTTTTTGTTTGCCTCCTTAATCTCGTACCAACGGTCTTACTACGCAAGCTGTAATTAGCAGTTGAAGGACAAAAATCCCATAACTCCCATCGAGATCAACTGGAAGAAATAAACCCCCGTTGAATTGTTAAATTTTTCTTTTTAATCTTCGATAAAAAAATGCATTAAAAACTATATAAAGTACAAAAGACTAATTCTGTGATGCCATTTGCATATTTTGCACATTTTGACTTGGTACATCCAACCGGGAATTGCGTTCCACTTCATTTACAAGATATCATTAAAAAAATTTGTACTGGATGACCAGTTGACCACTATCGGTCGGACCAGACCAAATTCAAAGATCTCATTGAGTAAATCGTACTACATATGTCATACGTCTAATTGATGAACATATAATATATTAATATGAAGAATGCTAATCTCAATCTGGGATTCCTACTTGTATTTGATTTGGGTCACCGTTGTTGTAAATAAATACAATACGAGGTAAAAAAAAAAAAAAAGAATTGCACATTTTGCAACTTGCAACCATAGTTTGTTATTTTTTTCAACTATTATATGCTATTTTACTTAGAAGAAAAGGCTGTGGCTTCGCTTGTAAATGGTTTATTTGTTAAATTTATTTATATCACATTTCTATTAATTCATACGACTATATATGGATTATTATCATGATTTAGATGAAAAGTTGTAAATAGATTAAAAAAGGTTTAATCAACAGCAGTTCATGATTTATATAATTATATGTGTAACAGAAAATAGAACCCGATGAACATTGTCGAGACTTTCAGTTATGGGATGGCGAATTCACTTTGTTAATCCTTTTTCTATCACTCATAAATCAACGTTTTTGGAAATTTGCGTCTAATTAAATGTCTTATATATACTTCTTTTGTACCTCGTATATATGTCATTGATTCTTTATTTTTTGTAATTTAGGTTTTCAACATTATGAATAAAGACTTGAAGTGAAACTGAAATTCTAAACGCACGGTTGATGAAACTACTCTTGTTCTTTGTAAGGGGAAAAAAAGTTGCGAATTCAAAATGGATGACAACATTACAAAGCAAATTACACTTCAACGATCGATTTGGATCCATAAAAAATGAAAAGCAATCTTTGATGTTGTATTCACGATTGTTACAATTGGATCCATAACTCATAATTCATGTCGATATAATAGGCTAGATACTTCCGATTAATATCAGGTGTCATTTTCAAAAAAAAAAAAAAAACCAATTGTCACTTCAGTTTGATTATTTAGAACTAAGCTATCTCATTCCATACATTATAAAATGTATAGAACACCGATGCAACCTAATTAAGTTCAATGTATGTCCTTTTCTTATTTTGTTTTTTGAGAGATTTATCTAGATTTATATTGTAGTTTTTTCTAATACCATATTAGAAACCCGATAATGCAACAAATCAATTCAATATGGTTGAAGAGGCTCAAAGATCTTATTATAGAAAGGCCTTTGATGGCTTAATGGATGAGATAAAATCTCTACCAAATCTAATACACACTTCGAAAGTCATGATGCCTTGTAAGGAAATTAAAACGTCAGCAAATGAACTCTTGACAAGGTCATGTCTTCCAGAAATAAAGAATTAATTAATGAACTCTGAAAGGATAAAATAATCAAAATGAAATCTCCAGTTAGACCCCAACTTTTTTCGACCAGGTCGCACAACATAATGCCATATAACTTTTGGGCCGCCCTTCCTCATAGTGGTTATACATTATTATGATTATAGGTTACTTGGTCAACTCGCACTAAAATAATTGCGCATCAGTCCCTCAAATTTTGATGTCAAATTCACTTTTGTCTCACATTTCTTAATCAACCTCAATTCAGTCATTAGATTTTAGTTATCAAGCTATGTTATGCTACACAAGTGAATTGACAAAACAAAAAAACCATAGTTCCAAATTAGAAGGACAAATAAAGTAATTTATAGCAATAACAATTATTGCATTTGGGAAAGACAGAAAATTCAGTCCAACTTAGCTACAGCTACTTCCTGTTGAGGAAAATGCAAGCGTTAAGTGTCAACCATTTCTATATATACCAGAAAGCCAAAACACAAACACAGAGACACAGACACACACACACACACTGAACTAAGATCATCAATGGCGAAATTATCAATTATATTAGTTTCTTGCTTGGTCAGCCTTGCGGCCATCATGCAAGGCAGCCATGCAGTTCAATACACCGTCACTAACACGGCGGCATCAACCCCCGGCGGAGCCCGATTCCAGACGCAAATCGGGGCGCCATACGCCTTAACGGTACTAACCTCTTCCACTACTTTCATATGGAGGACCTTCCAGGAGAACACTCCGGCCGACCGGAAAAACGTCCTGACAGTTTCCGTGTTCGTGGATGACATGGACGGAGTCGCTTACACAAGCAACAACCAGATCCACGTCAGCGCGCGCTACATCGGGGGATATTCCGGCGACGTGAGGAGGGAGATCACCGGAGTTCTTTACCACGAAATGGCTCACGTTTGGCAGTGGAACGGAAACGGCCAAGCTCCCGGAGGATTGATCGAAGGGATTGCGGATTACGTGAGGCTGAAAGCCGGGTACGCGCCGAGTCATTGGGTTAAACCGGGTCAAGGTGACCGGTGGGACCAAGGGTACGACGTCACTGCCCGGTTCCTGGATTATTGCAACGGGTTGAAACCTGGTTTTGTGGCTCAGCTGAATAAGATGATGAGGACTGGATATAACGATGGTTACTTCGTTCAGCTTCTCGGGAAGCCAGTTACTCAATTATGGGTGGATTACAAAGCCAAATTCAGCACTAATTAAATTATTATCTGAATGATAAGCTCTTAGTTGTTGATTAGTAATAATGAATAAATGCCATCCACACTCGTGTGACTATAGACTGACAATAAACTCATTCTTGGAATAACCAAGAATTATCAATTAGTACTACTTTTCTATGTCATGATCAGTGTGTTACTAAGTGTTACTACTTTTCGATTCGAGTTTTCTTAAATATTTTGTGATAGCCATGTGCTAATTGTTACCAGAGTTAATATTAACACGCAAGCAAAACTTCATTCTCCCATTCTCCACAAAAAAAAAAAAAACCCCTACAGATTCAGTTGAGAGCTCAATAGTTACAGAGGAATGGGGATCCCCTGTAAATTTTATTCTGCTTCAAAATTAGACTCACAAACTTTGCATCAAAGTTCACTCTTTTCCGACATACTACATACTTCAAAATTATTCTGTAAAAAAAGTAAATTCAGAACAACACAAAAATTTTCAACTCAATCCAAGTCGTTGAACAAACCCGCTTCTAGCATAACATTCTGTCACTCTCGATTTTTATATCCTAGTTAATGTACTCCTTTCGTCCCCCAAAAAATAATTCATATTGAGTTTTGAATTTCGTACTATTTATAATACAAATTTGAAAACTCAATGTGGACTATTTTTTTTTTTTTGGGACGGAGGTAGTATTAAACTGCAGCCTAAACAGTTCAAAAACCCCAGACGGATTTTTTTCTTCTTTTATTTGCGACGAAAATAAATCGAAACCTAAAACAAATAACTCAAGATGGATACAACTATACAAGGCCATGTGGTGGGAAATTGAAACACTAATATTTTACCATGCATATTTGGAGCCACAGCAGCTATTTGGGCTAATTCATTCTCCACTATTAAACAATCTGCTTAAAGACTAAACCAAGTGTTTAAGGGCGGTGCGTTCCGTCAATAGTCTTCTTGGACCAATTTGCGAGTAATAATATAAAGAATCCTACTAATTCAACTCAACTTTTCTTTTTTATTTATTTATTTATTTTTTTAAAATCTCCACTCAAACACATTTCTTCACCCCCCGCAGAAAATTTTCTGTCTCCCCTAAGAGGAATTTCAGAAGTAAGGCACCCTTTTCTAAAATTATTGCTAGAGCCTTAACAAGATTTTCTCAATTCCACTTATCCAGTTAGGTCAAAGTTTCGTTCCTTTACTCTGTGGTACACTTGAAGAGCATCATCGTACTTACAACCCGAGCTCATTACGTGATTTTAAGGAAAAAGCTGTTTGGCTGAAACGGGTTTCGTCAAAAACCAATCAAATGAAAACAAATCTTGAATCTCAAATGTAAGCAAACTTAATGAATATATTGAAAGCACAAAAGAGATGGTGAAATGCGAATTTCACAACTGATTTTATGGCATTATTGACAAATTCTTTTCAAATGGATTAGAACTATAAAAGAGCGTACTGCTCAGAATTATTCCTTAATTGGCTTCCTTTTGATTGAATATAAATTGAAGACTGATGCGATGTTAAAACAAAGTAGAAGATTAAACCAAAAAGTGAAGATTAAACCAAAAAGTGAAGATTAATTAGTTTCCTAAAGATTAAACCAAAAAGTGAAGAAATAAATTAAGAACCGGCCAGTCTTAATAATTCGGGTGGAAGTAGGTCTTGATATGAAGAATTTTGACCAAGTCTTTTCTCATCTCGAAGTTTCCAACAATTGGACTCAGCTCATTATTTGACCAGTACAGTACCGTCCTTTGGACGTACGATGAGCAATAACTTTTTTAATTTTAAACAATGCTTCAAATGGCGAGTGCCAGTTTTAAACTAAGGCTACTAAATCATTAACTGGCACCAAAATAGTTCATCCGGGTAATAATCTACAAATCACCAAATTTTACTTACATTTATGTCTCATTATTTATTAATTAATGCAATGTCAGCAAGTTAGTGAATATAAGTAAATTAAACTTGATGTGTTGTTTACTATTATTTCCATTCATCCACTTTAATATAAGAGTAATGATTGTTGCAGAAAAAATTTGTAAGAAAAATATACATAGAATGAATCATAACCGTCTATAGTTATAACTTAATTTTTCGAATTTATCCATTTAAGAGTTAGGGGATAGTTAAGAATCAGTCACATTATTCCCTATTAAAATTGTTTTTAAAATTTTCTTATATGTATCACTATTATTAATCTAATTTGGTTCTTGAAATAATAACGCATGATAAGGATATATATATGAGAGGGAAAAACCAAAAAAATAAAAATAATATAAAATCGACACGGGTCAGGTCTTTCGAATTTCCTTGCAACAAGATCAAAATCAAGAAAACCATATCCACGGTTTGACTATTATAACAATTCAAACCATACTACATTCTCTTCACGTAATAAAATTATACTATTACATGACTTATCGAATCACTCCAATCAACTAATCATCATTAATTTTGTGGCAAAATTAAAAAAAAATCCAGTCCAAATTTGCTGCGCTCTCGAGTTAATCCATCACTATATAAACCCACAATTATTGCAGATCAACAGCAAACCAAAACACACACATATAAACAAGCGTATTAAATCCGCTATGGCGAAATTATTTATTTTTCTAGTGTTTTCTTGCTTTGTTATCGTTGCATCCTTCGTGCATGGTAGCCATGCAGTTCAATTCACGGTCACGAACACCGCCTTGGGCACCCCGGGTGGAGACCGGTTCAGGGCGGAAGTCGGGGCTCCATACGCGAGAACAGTATTAAACTCTTCCACTACTTTCATTTGGAGGCTCTTACAGGAGAACGCTCCGGCCGACCGGAAAAACATTCAAACAGTTTCCATGTTCGTGGACGACATGGACGGAGTTGCTTACACAAGCAACGACCAGATCCACGTCAGCGCCCGGTGGTTTCAAGGTTTAACCGGTGACGTGAGACGGGGGATTTCCGGTGTTCTATATCATGAAATGACCCACGTTTGGCAGTGGAACGGAAACGGGCAGGCTCCCGGAGGGTTGATTGAAGGAGTTGCGGATTATGTGAGGTTGAAAGCCGGGTATGTGCCGAGTCATTGGGTTAAACCGGGTCAAGGTAACCGGTGGGATCAAGGGTACGATGTAACGGCCCGGTTTCTTGATTATTGCAATGGGTTGAAACCCGGTTTTGTGGCTCAGCTCAATAAGTTGATGAGGAATGGATATAATGATAACTTCTTTGTTCAGCTGCTTGGGAAGCCAGTTAATCAGCTGTGGGCTGATTATAAAGCTAAATTTAATACGAACTGAAAATTTGATGATTTATAAATGTGCTGCTCGCTTAATTTATAGATGCTAATTATCATTCCGTGTGATGTTACTTGGATAAATAAATAGTATCATTGTTCAATCATGCAATTTGTATTAGTAATAAATTCTGCATCCATATGATATGGTGAATAAAGAAATCTACTCTTATATTGTACTACTTTACAGTCATCTTTTTGTAATTTACTCTTACAAGACGTGTATTCTTACTCTATTTTTATCTAGGACGTCTGTCACGTATGTGATGCATTTGATTACATAGGTAAAGGTTCATTTGCTAGGGAATGTGTTTGATCGATCTTTGTGTTATTTTATTCTCAATGTATAAGTCACCCATGTTAAGGTCTATAAATTTATTTCTTTTTCGTTCCTTTTTTTTTAAAGACTAGTGCATTCGAGTGTGGATAATCTATATATATATATAGAGATAGATAGAGAGAGAGAGAGAGAGAGAGAGAGAGAGAGAGAGAGAGAGAGAGAGAGAGAGAGAGAGAGAGAGAGAGAGAGAGAGAGAGAGAGAGAGAGAGAGAGAGAGAGAGAGAGAGAGAGAGAGAGAGAGAGAGAGAGAGAGAGAGAGAGAGAGAGAGAGAGAGAGAGAGAGAGAGAGAGAGAGAGAGAGAGAGAGAGAGAGAGAGAGAGAGAGTCCCGTTGATCAGTTTTACGATCGTTCCGTTTTGTCTTCAACCAATCAAAATTGATGGTATAAGATTTAACCATGTGGTGAATAACATTCTATAATATCATAAACTAATTGAAAAAATGATCATTTTTGCCTAAAACATCAAGTTTCGGGCCAATTTAACCCAAAATATTTTTGGGAAACCAAATTCATTATCTAAATTTCAAATTTTTGCCAATTTAATCCAAATTGATGAGAATTCTTTTAGATTTAACATTTCCATTGACATTCCGTTAATTTATACAATTTTTTATTGGTAAAAAAACTTTGTTGACCTAAAAACTTTAACATTTTATTCTTAATGTTTTGTTATTCAGTAACATACGCTTATCTTACCATTTAATTATTATAACGTCCTCACCACATAATTTATCTCCTATCTAATCCATTGCTCCCACCCTAAACCTCTTCATTTTCTTCCTCTTTTACTTTTTTTGTCGCTGTCGCACAGCTACCGCCCCTTTCCTCTTCTTCCCTAAAAGTTACCATCACCACTTTCTAAATCTGTGAATATTTCAAACCGTCACCACAAACATAAAAATTTTCCTCCACCAACAATACACAATCCTCTCTCCATCACTACGCGCATTTCCGTCGCCGCCACTTTTCTTCAATTCTACAAAAATTACAAAATATTTTACTTATTTTTCTTTTTTTTTGCCCTTCTTCTTTCTAAAAAATTGTACAAAGTAACGAAAAAAGAAAAAATAGCTGTTACACTGTTTTGACCCCATCGTCAATTTTACCCTACTGATTTTTGGTTAGCCAATTTTGTCCTTTGTGTTTGAAATTTTGTCAATTTCATCCAATTGGTCAAGTTCCGTTAAACTTAACGGATCTCCGTTAGTTTTTAACAAAAATACCCAAATAGTTTCAAAATATTATAAGGATAACTCACAAAATATTTTTTGAGTTATCCGGAACCTGAACGTCGTTTTCATCCTTTTTCTTGCTTAAAAAAATGTAAAAATAACAAAATAATTCCTTTTCACTTGTATTCATTTCAGTCTATTTAATCTTATTTCTATTTACTACTTTTCATAACCATTAAAATATACTATATGATCTTTAAAAAATAATTATTTATTTTCAACAATATTTCTCATGTGCAACACACTTGAGTTGGGTTTAGAGGTAATTTTATCTTTTTATATTTTTAAAAAATTTTAATTAGTTTTATTTTATTTTTTAATAATTTTCTTCTTGTACTCTCTGACTTGTATATGTTAGTACTAGTATAATTACTATATTTAAAGAAAAAAAATTTACCTTTTGTATTTTAATTTTGAGGAATAAAAAAATATTTAAAAAATGCTATTAAAAAATGTATGTATTTACCTTTATCATGGAATTCAATGATTACTTATATAGTTTAGCCATCGCAAAGTAACAAAAATAATTACTAAAAAAGAATAAAAATTGTGTTTACCAAATTTACAACAATTCATCGCCGTGGACTTAATAAATTAGCATTTTTTCCTATTTTAAATGATTATCTAATTTTATATTATTTTTTTATTATCACAACCAAAATAATTTATTTAGTCTTACCCAACTCACCGACTCACTTCCTTACTCAATTAAACACTTTTTTCCGATAATCTTTTTTTTTTTCTTTTCTGGGAGAAGGGCATCGAAAAGAGTGGCAAGCCCCTGCACTACAAGGGATCGGCCTTCCACCGTATGATTCCTGACTTCATGTGCCAGGGAGGAGACTTCACAGCCAGAAACAACACCGGTGGAGAGTCCATCTACAGTGTGAAGTTCGCCGACGAGAACTTCGTCAAGATGCACACTGCTCCCAGAATCCTGTCCATGGCTAATGCTGGGCCCAACACCAACGGATCTCAGTTCTTTATCTGCACTGCTAAGACCACTTGGCTCGATGGGAAGCACGTTGTGTTTGGCTAGGTTGTGGAGGGCATGGAAGCGGTGAAGGCCATTGAGAAGGTTGGATCAGGGAGCGGAAGGACCGCCAAGAAGGCTGAGATCGCTGACTGTGGCCAGCTTTAGATTCTGGAGGAGGGCTTTTTAAGTGGGGTCAAAATCTATGGGTCTTAATTTTAAATGTGATAAATATCTAGTGGTATTTTTTGGGATTTTTCTCTTGCTGTTGTTTGGGTCCTTTTTTTTTTTTTTTAATAATTTTGTTGTTTAAGGTAACTGGTTTGAAGTGTTCTTGTTATGACTGAGACATGGATATCGGATTGGTAGGCTGACCCTATCTTCTTCTTATGCAATTTAAGTACTATTAAAAAAATTATCTCTTTGGATAAAAAAAATTATTTTAGGCTAGATCGAGTAAAATTTATATTTCGTAACTTACTTATAATTTACAAGAAGTCAAGAGGAAAGACTTATCTTAGCAGTTTTTTTTGTAGATTTTTTTTTTTGTTTTTAATGATAAACTATTAATTTTCATATTTATTTCAACTTAATTTTTTTTTCTCATTTTCTTTATTTTTAAACTTTTTTTATAATCTATGAAATAAAAGGTAAATTAATTAATGTAATTTAGTAGTTATAGTAGTAGCAACAGATACAAGTCATGAATTATAAGAAAAAGAATAGTAAATAACAAAAAAAAAGTTAATTAAAAATTTAAAAAATATGACAAAATTACTTCTGAACCCAACTCACATGTTTGCACATGAAAAATAGAGTTTGAAAATAGATACTTATTATTTTAAAAATCTTATAATATATTTTGATTGTTATAAAAAGTAGTAAAGAGAAATAAAATTAAATAGAAATAAATAAATAAATAATGAAAAGAGATTATTTTGTTGATTTTAAATATTTTGTGGGTTATTTTTATAATTTTTTGATACTATTGACATATATTTTTGTTAAAAATTAACTGAAATCCCTTAAGTTTAACGGAAATTGGGCCAATTGGATGAAATTGGCAAAAATTTCAAACATAGAGGACAAAATTGGCTAACCAAAAATTAATGGGGTAAAATTAACGACACGGTTCAAAGAATGGGTACAACTGTCATTTTATCCGTAACGGAATGTGAGCGTAGGTGTTAAATCTAACGGAAGTTTTGTCAATTGGTTGAAATTGGCCATAAATTGAAACTGAGATGATGAATTTGGCTTTCAAAAATCTTTTTGGGTCAAATTGGCTAGACACTTGAAGATTTGGGCAAAGGACGAATTCCTCTAATTTTTTCAGTTTAATCAGTTGTGTTTAAGTATATTTAATTATGATGCACCTTCATTTTAATCCTACGATTGTTAATTAGACTAATTAATCTTACGGTTATTATCTTAAAACGGAACCGTCCCGTAACGAGACTCTAGCCGCTTCCATATATATATATATATTAAAAAAGAGTTTTCAATCGGATACATGACGAAAAATTAGATAAGGTAATCCACGTAGCGAAAAATTAGATATTCAATTCCACATTTCACAACCATATTATTCTATCATTTAATGATAATTTTTTGTTTGTAAAACTGTAAAATATATCAATAAAATTTTACCCGATTTAAACATAACTAAATATTAGTTTTTAATAAATAAATCCAAAATGCTTTTCTTATTATCGAAAATAAAAGTTATCCAAGTGCTATTCTTACGTGGCAAAAATTGCTTTGAAGGAACCATTTTTCCATGTGTGTTTCTTATTTTAATTATTTTATTTATTCCACTACACAAGCTTCACATAGTACTACAACTCAAAAGATAAATTACAATTTCTAAACCGAGAATTATTAAACTATCATAAAGAAGGTAGTTAAAATCAAATCTTAAAATTTGAATGCAACCAATAATATGAGCATCACTTTAAACAATATCCTGTGTAATTTTATCTTTGGAAGCGTCACGGGTAATAAACAGGTACATGATCTGTAACGAACACAAGCACATAAAAATATTTGCATTATTCAATTATAGTGTCATAAATAATTCAGTTAGACATGAAAAAGATGAAAGTAAAAAATAATTTTAGAATTATCTTCCGGATACAAGGGTCTTCAAATTCCATGGAGCCATGTTCTTGCTATCACTAAATAATTTTAGACCCGTCCGATGGACGGGGAAGACATACACATTTAGACATTTTTACATAAATTTTGTATTTTTATAAAATATGTAATGAATTCAGTTTTAAACATGATTACCTCTGGATTTACAGGAATTTATTTTTTTTTACATGACATTTTAAATTCATTGGTGATAATATTTATGCAGATCTCTCTAAAATTTGTTAGGATTTGGTACTCTCTCCAATCAATCTCTGTGTTAGGATTTGGTTCATGAAAATAAGGGTTCAGTTTTTATTATTTTATTTTTTTAAAATTATTTTAGTTGATTTTTTTTTGGTTTTATTATTTTGTTTTGTGCATTTTTAAGTCTAAGAAATTAAGAAAATGCCACATAGGATTAAATCCTATGTGGCATGTGCTCCATGCCTTTAGTTTTCTCTCTCTGATTTTTGTCTTAGTATAGTATATATAGATTGATGAATTTGATTTCATACAAACAAAAAGAAACCAATTTGGATGTTGGGACAAATTTAAGTAGTAAAAAAAAATTTATAGAAGTTCATCTTAGATTAAATCTCACATCGATACTGCTAAAAAATTCCATGTGATTCCCAAATTCACAATTCCAGAAATTATAAAATAGAATATAAATTATTGAAAATAAAAAATCTGTTTTGTTTCATCGGTAAAAGGCAAGGGGTATAAAATTCATTGAGTTGGCTTTGTTTTCAATTTTTCTAGATAAGTAAACATCCTAATTCAGAGGATCATATACATGAGAAAGATATAAAAAAAATCAATTAGAAGATTTATTATATTTTTTCATATAATATAATGGTAGAAAAATTTAACGTCATGATGAAAAAATAAAAATAGAGATCAATAGGGAGAAAACTTTCTAAAATTGAAAAAAAAAAATAAAAGTTTTTGTAAGAGACAAACATCAGAAGAAAAGTTTTTAAAAAATTAAAAATAATTATTTGGATCAAAAAATCATGTAGAGAACAACAAAATATGAAAAAAATGGAGACAATAGTGAAAAATAAAATAATTATTATGAAATTTTCAAGAACTGAAGCTTTAAAGAGATGTCACCATTTTTTTTGTTATTTTTTTTGTTTTAAAAAAAGGTGAAGACAATACAACCAAGAAAAAAAATGAAGTGCACATATTATCGAAAAAAATACACTAACAAACTTCCAAAGAAAGGTTACAAAAGGCATATAGAAATGAAAAATAAAGATAAATTTATAGGAAAAATAATGAAAAAGTTTTCTGTTAAAAGAAGAGTTTAAAATATATAGAATTATTTGGTGATTATTATGAAAATTATGCAAACACTTTGAAAGATATAAAGTCATAAATCAACAAAATAAAAACAATGGACAATAAGTTACGTTGGATGGTTTTAAATATTAAAATTTATTCGAATATTACTTAAAATAATAAAACACGTTGATATTAGAAATTAAATAATTACAATTTGTATCATTAATATTATTTTCTTTACATATATTACTCAGTCAGAAATGTCATATAATCATTAAATCATTAAACTTATACATACGCTGTGCGGGCTAAACACTAGTATATAACTAAGGCAAAGTTCAGAGAGAGAATTGCCTTAGTTATAATATTTTGCTACATATGATTAGATTTAATCATATGTGGCATTATTATATATATATATATATTTATTTTAATGAGTTTAAAGTATTTTCAAAGTTGCGTAATAATTACCATTATTAATAATTAAAAATTAAATCAATCTCTACACATAAATTTTAACCTGAACGCAGTCTGTCAAATCCTGACAAATTGCAATTTGGATTTTGATCAGATACTAATTTGCATATAAAATTCTATCTTGTCGGTTATTGAATTCAAAGTTACTTCAAATGTGGAACAATAGTTTAATAATCTGTTGAACCCTGATACTCCTTTGCACTATATAGATACTATTATAGGAGTATAGGAAGTAAAGATTTTAAACTATATATATCGATGTCAATCTCAAATGCGAAAGCATCCCCGAACGGCTCCAATTTGTTCCAGCGAGAAATATTTGATTGGTAAGTGTTTTTCTTCAAACCCCAACCCCCTCTCGCTCGCCGTGCAAGTTCACTCTTTCTGCCGGTGGTATCAAAATTAACAACTTTATTACGTTATTAAATCGTATTTTATTTGTCGACTATTGGACATGTTTGTATAGTTAAAACACTTTTGATTGCGATTGTTGGAGCTGGGAACATCGAAGACATCGAGTAATGTTATCCTACTTTATTCAATTGAATCTTGAGAGAAATATATTCCATGAAACTATTTTTACACAAATCAAGGCCTTAAAGATCGTGGGTTTGTTTAGTCTCCCACAGTCAAAAAATAATTTTCTGATTTAAGATTTCACTCTTAGTACAAGTTGTATTAATATAAAAAATCAAAACATGATAATAATTTTGAGGCAAAAAAAGTAATACTCCCTCCGTTTTAAAATTATTGTCCAATTTAGGTTTTTCATTTTTATTTTTCTTCTCTCTCTCTCCGATAGATTCAATTTTTTCATATTAATTTTTCAAATTGCAAGATTAATCCATCCTATTTATAAACTTTAGTTTTTCAAATCGGTCTATTTTTTTTTCTTTGGGGACGGATGGAGTACTAACTGAAATGAATGCATATTAACTAAAAAGAATTGTAGTATATTGAATGGGAAAAAAATTTGAACGATACTCCAAACTAGAAAAAGAACTCTGATCATCACTAATTAAACTAAATATCTTTGAAACTAGATAAAATTAAAATGAATGATTAAAAGGGGCAATACACATAACCAAAAAAAAAAAAAAAAGAACGAGTATGCAACAACCAAAAAAAAAAAAATAAAATAAAATAAAGAAACAATGGGGATAGAATTGGCCTTGGCTGTGAATTTATTTACTTTTTGTTTTACCTCCTATAATTGGATTTAAATTAGATAAAAGGTCGGGTACTAATTGAAAAAACAATTGTGGTACTGACATTGCTTTTGATAACTTATTGCTAGAAGATGGTAGCAATCTGAAAAAGTTCAAAGCGTTAGTTACCTTATATAGACAAGCAAGAGTTGAGAGGAAGCAAAAACAAGTTGAGACATGATGAGTTTGATGAGGACATGGGAGAATTGTTAACGAAATATGCATGATTCACTCTTTGAGAAACAAACGGTAGAGTAAACAGGTGTTTATGAAACATATAATGTATGAAATTGTTGACAATGCTGGGAGACTATTCTTTCTTTACGTATACAAAGGGATGAGCGAAACATGCATATAGAAAAAATTATCAGCTACTATTTCATTATAAAGGTAAAATTATACTTATAAACAAAACACGGGAGCCGAAACTGTACATTCAAGATATTTAGTACGTATAAGACTTTATCAAAAACTTTACTTGCACAGTAAATCCTAACAGTGACTTGGTTGTTCTGTTAAAACGTACTAAACTGATAATATGGAAAGAAACACCTATAATCCACATACATTGTTTTCAAACTTTTGATAAATCTTGACAAAATATCCTCCCAAGTAATGTTGAAAGACCTTTTGATGAAAAAGATGTGGGCCAGATGGTAATTTCAAGTAAATTTTGTCGATAGTACCAAAAGGAGCATAGATGCATCAATTAGAAATTCTTATTTCTGATCGCATTGTAAGGAACTCAAGTTTAACAGTTAACATGTATATTCAGACAATGACTTCTAATAATAATATTGAAAATGTTACAGAATTTTCTGAATGATTTTAACAAGTCGGTGAAAGAAAAATTGTAAAACCTATGAGAGGAAGCTGAAATTAAAGTAGATGCATATATGCTCATTCGAGTTGCGAGGAATCCTATTACCAACATAATCTTGAGAATTTAGATTATTTCCGGCAAAGAGCAATTTTGGTTGCTACGCATGAGAAATCGATGGGAAAAAGTTTTGGTTTACCTTAACCCATGTGAAAGCTCAAAGTACTTTCTTTGATCGTGTTGATCAGAAATATAGGCTATCGGCCTTGTTGTATAGATTTCTCGGATATGAGTTTGTTCTTCAGAAACTGAGGCTCTGTTTGTTTAGTTTTTTGATGGTTTTTTCAGATTATTTTAATAATAAGTATCTCATCCCATCGAATTTTTTTATATTTTCAATACAAAAAATACCTAAAAACATACACTAAAAAAACGAAACAAAAATTAAAAAGAAGAGAATTTATTCTGCCCCTTTATTTGTAAATGGCAATAATAAAAGTCCATGTCGATCAGTGTCTTCAGTAACTTATCACGTGCAATTTTCAGTCATGGTAAACGTTATATTATTTTATCGAGGTTTCTTGCAGACAAAGGAATCAAGGTTTTAATTCACAAACAAATGATAATATCAGCTGTAAAACTAGAAATGTAGTCTACGTAAAAGGGTCGCATGTACGTGACTACCTATTTCGAAGCTGAATGGTTTTATCTCTTTTTATTTTCTCTAATTTCTATTTGAGCTTTAAATAAAGTAGTATTACGACAATTCAATAACATAACCTTTGTTTTTGTTTCTCTATATTTTATTTTGATGTATGATGAAAAGTAGTTTTATATTTATATTTAACATTTTTGTTTGGCACAAAATTCATAAAATAATACAATATTTTATTTTTCTTATTTTAATAGTTTCTATTTATATTTGTCTGTCTGTCCAACGGACGAGTTTAACATCTAGTGTAATTGTTATAATTAAACAGATACGTACTTATTTTACTTTAAAGCTATTATTAACACTTGGAGGCAATAATAAATTCCCAGAAGTTATGAACTAAATCACTAATATGATACAGAAGTAGTGCTTTTTTTTTTCCAGGACAACGGACCAGCCAGTTCATATTAGAAGAAATGACTTTTTTTTTTTTTTTTAAAAAAATTACGCTTATAGACCCTTTTTAAATATGGATAAAACCCTTAAATCTCGAAACATTATGCAGAATGAATGGGAATTCAACCTTGACCTACTTCCAAGAAGTACAATATCTTGACCACTAATCCGTTATTCAATTCTCAAGATTAAATTGAGATTAATCCGTCTTGGATAAATAGAATTAAATCACAAAGAATTCTATTAAATTCCCTTGACCTAATTCTTCCAGTAAAATTTCCATCTACATTTATATGTTTACTATATTTTTTAGTAATTTCATATTCCTTCCATTCCAGAAAAATAATTCATATTGTGTTTTCAAATTTATATTAAAATTAGTACAATACTTAAACTCATTGTAAAATATTTTTTGGGATAGAAGGAGTTTATGCCTCAAGACATGCGAGTATTCTATCTTGTAATAATGCAATCGCAAGTAAAATATATATTTCCCCATCTTCTTTCTCCTTTATGTTCATTGCATTTTAAAGAAAATGTAACATGCACGATATAATCCAAAAACACGTGAACTGAATAACTTCTAATTCAGGATCACATGGAATCTCTCAGTTGAGAGGGAAAATACTTTAGCATAATATAAGTAAATTCTCCCTTGATCTCTTCCTTATAAATGTCTTAGTTGAGATACGTTTATGGGATTCTCTGGGCGGTTTGGGGCTTGAGAACCCCTATGGGTGCGTTCTGTGTACTGAAAAAGAATGGTGGAATGATAATATCATTCTTGGTAAAGATAGTTAATTCATGGAATCTTTAATTCCTTTTGCAATATATAGATATGTTAAGGAATCATAATTATTTTTTACATTATGGTGTTTTTTTTTTTGGCTCAATGTATTATGGAAATGGAAAAAATAATAATTTTTTTTCAATCAATTTAAAATTTACATAAAAACTAACATAAAAAATTAAAAACAAACACCACTTATTTCATGAATCAATTTAAGAACAAATATAAGTAGACATAACATAATTTTAAAATAATGTGTCCAAGAACTATAGTTCCTTGAACTAACGAAACTCAAAATCAACTCATTAAGAAAAATAATTTGGGATGGAGAACATGGCATAAAAAATATTAATGATAGGCGAAAAGAATTAAATTGTTCATAGAAAGCAAACAAGTTTTGAATTTGAATGATTATTTCAATATAATAATTTATATACACTTTTGTCTAAGAACTTTATGTTGATCTATAAAGAAAACAGATTTTTTGTTTTGAAGAAAAAATTTAAAAAATGACCGGGGAATGCCCATATATAAAGGAGATTAACCGGACCACATTGAAAAATATAGAGGCACAAGGAAAAAGAAATGGAGGGAGAATGGTGGTGGAAATTTTTTTAGCTTGTGAATTAGTCTTTTGAAATTTCTATTTAATTACTGATAAAATATCTTTAATAAAAATTAAATATATACAATTACTTTTATTCCATTATCATATTACATCTGTTGTCTGATTCCTTGTCATTATTTTTTTACTGAACATCGTAATGGCAAAAAATATAATGAGATTTCAATACATCCATTCTCTTTTCAGTGCACAGGATGCACCCTATGTTTCTCGAAGGTTTTCTCCCTTGATTGACCAGCCATTCTCTGGCATCAGTTAGTGGTATACATAAAAATATTTTTCTATTTGAAAAAATTGATCCATGCAGTCTTAAAATTTAACTCAGAATTTCTAAATCACATATGAAGTTTAAAAGGAATGTAAAGAAAAAAAAACTCTAAATTGAAAACTAAAGAGAAATAAAATGTCATCCGTTATATATATATATATATATATATATATATATATATATATATATAATAAACCAAGATGCGCGCTTCAGAGGTGATCGAGGGACGAAGATAGAAGAACCAGAGTGATCAAAGAATCTGGAAAGAAGAAGAACATAGAGATTTGAGAGATAGTTTCTGAGAGGAAAACAAAATATTCATTCAGTCCATAATCTGGACATTTGCCTTACAGTTCCATATATATAGGGAAAAGCGTAACTAAAAATTTTGCCAAAAAGAAAAAACGTAACTAAAAATATTCAATGGCTAATAGGTCCTTGCACTTTCTAACAACTCCAAACCAACCCTAATGTGTGAGAAATCATCCCTTCAAAAATAAATCTTGTCCTTAAGACTTGCGCTCAGAATAAACTCGGTAAGAATTTGGATGCAATATTGAAATATAATCCAGACAAGAAAGGTACAGCTACGAAAACGTAATAATAGAACCCCTCAATAGACTTGTGTTCTTGATCACATTAATTCTTATAAATTAAATCCTGGTGTTGCAGAATTTTCCTATTCACCTCAACCAAAAATTCCTCTTCTCCAGTTTTATTCCCTATTCCACAATACATATCCAAAGATGATACGGAGATAGGGAAGAACACAAAGTTTTTTTATACAAATTTCTCAATTGATCATATTAATTATGAATGTGAACAAAATCAAGTCTCTAATGGTTCAGAAGATGATGAATTTGATATAGAACTGGCAATGGAACGAGAGTCCTTTTACAGTTAATTTTTTGCTCTTCCACACCACAATCGGAAGAAAAAAAGTAAGGCTAAATCTAATGTTCAAATTCGTCGATCCTCTAGATTAAATAAGGATGCTAATTTTGCATAAGATTAAAATTGTACTTGATAGAGGGTTTAGTATATTCACTGCCCTGTTTTTTTCCATAATTATATATATTATTACTTTTTTGTTAAATAAAAAAAGAAGAAAAGACTTGCGCTCTTGACTTGAAGGAGTACCAATCTTTTGTAAGTTGGAGCAGACTGAAACCTGATCAAATTTGCATTCTGTTTGGTCCCCGGCAGTATCACATTTATCTACAATCATTGTGCCACCTCTAAATTTGGTAAAACTTTTGTGTTGAGATCATGAGTAGGTGGATTGTTCCACATTGGTATCTGAAAGCAATAGAAAGCACTTAATAAGTAAATTGGTCCCAAAACCCTTCACTTTGAGGTTTTTAGGTTGAGGTGGGTTGGGCTCGCTATTGGAACTCTCTGGATCCTATTTCCAGGGCCGGAATTCCTGACAAATGGTATCAGAGCCGAAGGTTTGCTGGGGCTAGCAGGCTATCTGGGCCTTTGGGAGTTGTGCACCTAGGTTGACCCATGGAACTCGGTACTCCTGAAGTTGTTGCATTTCTGACTTGGGTAGAGGTGGGTTTAGTGCTGTTACAACTAAATAAAGGAATTGAGCTTTGATGTGGTGAGTTACTCATGATGGGGAGATTGTTGAGGTCATGAGTAGGTGGATTGTCCCACATCGGTATATGAGAACAACAGAGAGCACTTAACAAGTAAATTGGTCCCAAAACCTATCACCTTGAGGTTTTAGGTTGAGGTAGGCTCTTACTTACTTATTGGGCTCGTTATTGGATTTTTCTAGGCCTTATATCCCGAGCCGGAATTTGTGACATTTTGTCCCAAACAATAGATAAGTCTACATGTACTCCTTCCGCTCCTTAATATAAGACATTTTGATTTATCAGATGTTTTACTTAGTACGTATTTTTAATTGATAAAAAATCTTAAAAATATTTCATAACAATTATGAGAATACAACGAATGTAAAAATATGTATTTAATGATTTTTGTCAATTAAAAATACATACTAGATGAAATCGAAGACAAATCAAAATACGATGTAAGAAATACAACATCCGCCCAAAAACATGCTGGACTAACCCAGAAATCCAAGTGAGACAATCTCACGGAACTCAGATGTCCATCTCATAAGCTGATCTACTCGCATTTAGGAAAGTTTCCTAATTCCATCGACCGACTTAGTTTCAAACGGAATTGGGCCATTGTTTTGCGAACTAGGACCATCCTATGTATTGGGTTAACCATTTGCTAGGCCCTTTTCGATGGTCTGCTCACACCAAGTTTCCAGCATATGTGTGCCCATTAGTGCGACTTAATAAATAATACACACATATAGTACTCCAATGAGTTAATCTCGAGCAAAGCTTCTCTTTGGACTGCCATTTTCAAGGCAAAACATGCTGCAAATCATGATGTGGCCTCTCTCCACCAATATGTTGGAATGTCACATTTAGGTAAATAGTTGGCGAAGGTTTGGCACACGGCAACAAAAAGCATCAAATGGATTGTGTGTGATGGCGAGTCGATCTCATTTTGGAATGATCTGTTGCTTGAAACGAATCGGCCTTTAGCTTAACTTGCTACTGCTCAAATCCCTACTCACCTCCTTCATCTCAAAGTCAAAGACTTTGTGGATCACAGAGGCAACTGGGCGTGGAATATCATCAAACCTTGGACGAACAAAGCTACTCAAGACCTAATTCTAGCTCCTCCCCCTCCTGAAGTTCACCTTTGTGCCGACAAACCGGTTCGGAAATGGACAAAAAATGGAAGGTTCTCCACATCCTCTGCATTTGGGGCCCTTAATCAGAATGCTTGGGAACCTGAGGATAAGAAGTGGGATGCGGCGTGGCATTGGAACGGCCCCGAAAAAATCTAAACTTTCCTCTGGTCACTCTTGAGAAGATCCCTGATGACGAATGCTGAACGGAAACGAAGACATATATCCGACTCAGACGCTTGTACCTTCTGATCCCAACCTGAAACTTGTTTCGACCTCTTTAGGGACTGTCCTAAAACCAAATTGACTTGGCAGCATGTCAACAACAACCTTGACTTGACCTTCTGGTAGGAATCTAACTGGACCAATTGGATTACAACTAATCTCTCCTCTTCGTCTTTGTAGGGTTTTGATTGCTGGAAGACCTTGTTTGCAGTGAGCTGCTGGAAGATGTGGCTTGCACGAAACGATGAAATCTTTGCTGGAAACTACACCAACCCCCGAAGCCTCTGGTTCTCCATTCTTGTGGGCCTTGCGGCCACTAATGAAATTATGCGTCTGAACAAGAACTCAAAGGTCCAGCCAACTAGTAGCTGTTCGAGAATCATCTGGAAGCCACCACCATGGCCATGGATCTGCCTAAACACAGATGGGGCTGTCACTTCTCATGCGTGATAGAATATGGAAATAATCAAAACCCTAATTAGGGTTTTCTATGTAGACGGCTAGGGTTGTTACACTATTGTACTATAAATACCACAATGTATCATGTGAATAACATACACAATAATTCTTTCATGGTATCATCCTTCTTTCTTGGCCTCTCAATTTTTTTTAGGGTTTCCGCCGTCAGCTTTCTTTTCTTTCTCTCCCTTGCCGGCTTCTCCTGTTCTTCTCCTGCCGAACCGCCGAAAGCCCCAACTCCCATAGCCACCACACAAAATCCCACAATCCCAAAATCCAACCCGGCCATACACTGCTTCCGGCTGGTGGAGTCTTTAGGAATCAAGATAGAATTTGGATCTCCGGTTTCACTGCCAATGTTGGTTTTTGCTCTGTCTTAGAAGCTGAGTTCTGGGGAGTCTATTTTGGCCTGAGCATTTCTTGAAAATTAGGTTTCAGAAAACTTCAACTATAAATGGACAGTTCCAACGCCGCTAGGAGCTTAAATGACGAAGATGATCCTTCCGTAGTCTTCAGCAACTTCCTGCTGAGAATCAGAGCCCTTCTCAACCGGCAATGGCATGTAGATATTTTGCATATAAAACGGGAGGGGAACAAGGTCGCGGACTCCTTAGAGAAACTAGGACTATTTTGTAATTCGGGTGTGCTTACTTTGTCATCGCCCCCGGATATAGTATTAGCGAAATTATCTTTTGACTGTCCGCTTCCCCCTCGAAGCGGTATTTTGTAGATCTTAAGCATATGCTTCCCCAGTACATATATATATATATATATATATATATATATAATCGAATACTCCAATGATCAACATCCAATTAGTCAACAACCGATTGATTTTCTTTAGTTGCTCTGGTTTTCCCAAGTTGTGCGCCTCTTCCATCACCTTTAGCTTGTTGGATCGAAAAATTTTAAAAAAAAAAAAATTTGATCCAATGTCAACGAATAAAATGATGAAACAGAGATGTGGACATTAATGAATTGTCTTTGTCTTTTTTAAAATGCTTTGATTTTGTCTTGGTCCTTTTTTAATGCTTCGAGTCTCTCCCTCTCTCTCTTTTTCTTCTTTGTCCCTTAAAAGAAGAAAGAGGCAATGATGGGTTCATAATTTCTTGTTTGTATTGCCTAAATAATATAAACTAAAATCATCCTTAAAGGAATAGCAATCCAATTAACCACTCCAATATGCGTGACAATTCGACGACAAAAAATTTTGCAAGCTTAAAGCAAAAATAAATGACTTTAAAATCTTGGGTTATTGAAAACGAGCATATAGAGTCGTGCAGTCGTGCTTATCTCTTGAAATCTAATACATGTACATATCCACATAGTTACAACTACGGTTTCATTTGTAGATTATATTGTGTCATCCATAGTTAACTTAGGTAGTGGTATCAACCATTAGCGGACCAGTTCCAATAAAAATTTATGAAAGTGATGTTTATTTAAAAAACAAATAAATATAGGGACAACAATGAATTGTCAAAGTCTTTTTAGAAAGTAAACATATTATTAAAATGAACTTGATATTGCAATATGCAATTTGACAGGGTTACAACCAGCAAAAACGGAGGGACAATTCTGTTAAATGCGGCTATGTTTGGTTGGTTTATTTCTATTAATCAATCAGAATATTTGATATATAATACAGATAGTCACATTGCCACCTCCGAAATTGATCTGCATCTCCCGGAGTTGGATTATATGATAGAATTCTCCGCAAACTTGTTCTTTGGTATCTTAATTCCATCTTCATCAGTCTGACTAAAAGCTTCTCCTTGTAATGGGTTAGTATTTTTCTTTTTTCTTTTTCTAAGTAGTTTTCTCATCATTAAATTGAGTATTTGAGAAAGTTTTTAGGGAGAGGGACAGGGAAATGTTATCTTCTTAGGGATGAAAAATGATATGAAGTCATAAAAATGCTGCGTGATTCTCGCTTCTTTAGAAAACAAAAACTTACCAACCAATGAATTTTCCATTTTTTTTTTACTGCAGCTGCACAGGGTTACGCTCCCGCCGTGCTGATAAGAGGAGATGGGAGCTTCAACGAAAATATCGAAAGACATCTGAATTTGGACTACGAGAATGATCGCATCGGTGTCGTGTCCGTCATTGGTGTTCAAAGTTCAGGTAAAGTAATTTGCTCCATCTGTATGTAGCTTTCGTTTGATGAAATAAAAAAGCAAAAAATTCTTTGTCCCGCCACTAAACAAATTTCTTTTTGTAACATAAACTTCTTGGATTGTGGTTTTGGACTAATTTGGTTTTCACTGACTACTATTGTTTCTGCAATTTATAAATAATAAATAGTCACTAACAGCAATTATCAATAGACATTTTTTTACTAATTTTATTTTTTTATCCATCACATTAGGATGAATAAATTTTTTTTACTTTATTTTCAATACAACAGCACAGTTCTTTCGATTCTACCGTTATCTGATTTCTATTTTTAATAACATATATTAATGACAACTATTTATTTTTTACTTAAATTTTAAAATTTTGTAGAATTTCAATACTTTTAATTAGGGACAAGAAAGACGATATTCTTATAAAATTAGAGTCTCACTCATTATTTTTTGATAGTTTTGCATACTTAAAGCGACAGATAAAAGTAAAAAGAAAATAATATATTGTAGTCTTGGTGTAAAGAGGCACATGTCAGTTTTTCATTTTAACTGGTTGCAGGAAAGAGTACACTTATGAATAGATGCTTTTCTACAAACTTCCAGGAGATGGATGGTAGCCAGGGACCGTATGACTCTCTAAATTTCCGCTGCAATACTTTTCTTCATATGCATGGACGATTTTAACTCATGTACTTTATTTTTTTTCTTCTTTAAACCAAAAAGATAGCAATCATATATGTTCATATATGTGGGATCTTTTCTTGCAGTCAGCAAACAACGAGAGGAATTTGGATACAAAAGTGCTCATCTCCGGAAGGCCACCGGAAAATCCTTGTCCTTGATACAGAAGGAACTGATGGGAGGGAGAGAGGCCAAGAGGTGATTCTCTATTTATTTTTGTATTCATTTCTAGCTCATTTTAATCCGCCCACTTTATTGTTTTGACTATTTAAAGGTGGAATATTAGAAATAACCGAGCCAATGGTTTTCTTATGTACTCAAACAGAATTCTTTTATAGAAAAAAAAAAAAAAACTAAAATGAACCAGGCCAATTGGTTCCATTAGATTCGTTTCATATTAATATTCTTATTTATGTTATTCATATATAGTTTGATCTACGACAAATTACGTACCCCTTATAGTTTGGAGGGTTAGTAATTAGTATAGCTTCTTCATTCCGATGAGACTATGTTTTGGAACAATACAAACTCCATATTATCTTTGCTGCATGACTTTTTCCCTTTTCACCTTTCAGCAGCCATATCCATTCTTTGCATTATACTTTTTTCCTCCACTTCCCATCCAAATGCCATTCTGTACTCCATTTTTTTATTTCCTCCTTAACTCTCTCATATGTTTTTTTCAGTGTCAACTATAATCATGTAGTGTATAAAGTTTTATAATAAGCAATTTTTTATTCAACATTTTCCTTGAATAGTTTCATTTGACCATCATGATTCTTTGTTGCATTTATCTTCTTTTGATTCTTCCAATTCCATTTAGGCTCTGTTTGGTTGTATTGAATTGGGACCAAGAATTAGAATTGGAGCTCTCTAATTCCAATTCTTGTATTTGGTTGATAAAAATAGTAGTCTAAAAATTAGAATTACAATTCGTTTTGGGATCCAATTCTTTGTTTTCAATTCTTTTGTGGGAGTACATAATTCAAATTCAAATTCAAGGGACTTAAAGAATAGACGCGGGTTCAAACCGGGTCTTTTTCGGGTTATATCTTAAATGGGTCGCCTCTCATTTTTTTCTCCTTTTGACCTTGTTTTTTTAAAAGAAAATATTTTAATATTTTTTTCCCAGCGCTGAAGCGCTGTTTTTTTTTTCTTTTTTGCTTGCAGCGCTTGCTTTGGTGTTTTTTTTTTTTTTTCTCTTTGTCTTTCTTTTTTTGGGCTCTTTGTCTTATAATAATTATTACTATTACTATATCATCAACAAAATCAACCTAAAATAAACATTACATATTTTTGACAAAAAAATATCAAAAGTATAATTATACCCCAAAAAAAAGTTCAACATAAATAAATATTCTAGTTTTGGCTTAAAATGTTTTATTATATTATGACATAGTAAACAACATAAATTTTCAAAAAAATTATAGAAATTGTTCCATATATACACCATGTTATTGTTATAATATATGTATATAAATTTTAAACTATACATGGCATCTTTTCAACAAAAATTATGTAAGTTGAGTTTTAAGTATTTATTATTTTATATATAATTATACACTAAAAATAAAAAAATTTAAGCATATATTATATATTGATGTCAATCTATATATAAATGGACATTAATATTCATAAAATGAATTTACAATGTAATATGCTAAAATTTTTAAATTTTTGATATAAATAAAAAATATCAAAAATTTAAAATTTTTACAAAATAGTAAAAGAAAGGAAAACAAGACTGTTTTATATGTTTTTCTCAAAAAAAAAAAATTGTATGTTACTTGTGTGTCTGTTAAGTGAGAATTCTACGTAGAATATTTAATTTGTATGTAATAATATTTCTTCTGTTTTCAACAAAAAGTTGTGTAGATAATAACTTATAAAATTGATATAGCAAAATGAGTAAAAAAATATTTTTTTTAAAAAAGTAAAAATTATACTAATTGAACAACTACAAAGTAGTCTAATATACATGTAAATACTGAATTTTTTTTTATTTTTTATTTTTTGTGTTATACATATCCATAATAAATTACTTTGACATAAAAAATTAAGTTATTTTTTTTAAAAAATTTTTTTGGCATGAAGTATAAATTGCATTATTTATATAATAACAAACTAATTTTAATTCTAAAGTATCCAAATCTTTATGCATCCAAACGCAAGAATTGGTGTTAGAACCTTAATTCAAGTCAATTCTTAAGATATTCCAAACAAAGAAATTAGGATTGAATTGTAATTTTAATATCTTATTTTCAATTGTAATTCCAATTCAATTACAATTCAATCTAACCAAACGGAATTTTAATCATTCATTTCACTGCCAAGATTCAACTACTTTATCTTAGGCATGTTAGGACTGCATTTTCCGATTTTTTTTTTTTTTTTTTAAGTCTTATGTCGATCACTAAAAGCCCGATGTCGAGTGGTTATTTTTTGGCTATTGTTTCTACAGGTATCTTCTTAAAGTTTTCCATAATTTTCTATTGTTATTTGTGAGAAAGTAATCAGCTTTTTTAAACAATGTTATTGCACATGATTATCTGTAAAATTGGAATTAATCTAGAAAGAAATCAAGAAATGTTATGAGGAAAATAAATGATAATCGACAATTAGAAATGATAATAATAAGTGGACTGTTATGATTTCGATTCTTTTCTTTCATGTAACGTCTCGACTGTGATGGACTGTTTGGAATTCATGATTCCGTTCATCTTCCTAATCTCCATCTTGTTTACGGCAGGGTATTGGAGCATTTGAAAGAGAAACGACGTTTTTTGCCTTGGCTATGTCTAATGTGGTGATATTCAACGTGTGAGTTGATTCAATCTGAAAAAGAACTTATTATGTACTTTCCCACATTAATGTCAAAATTTTATATACAGAATGTAGCGTGTCAAAGGCCTCTTGGTATTTTGATGATCAAACTTGTGTTTACTTAATTACGATCCACAGCCTAATTAGTTTTATTAACTTGGATTAAATATTTGGAAGTTATGTTTTAATTAATTTTTTTTTAAAAAATATTTGGACTAGTGCTTTCAGTGATGAATCCCATAAAGACTTAGGAAATAAGGCGCCTATATATTCTGAGGATCATTTTTTGTAATTCAATAGGAAGCACGACAATATCAATCTTAACAATGGTGGGAGTCGGTCGCTCCTAGAAACCATGTTTCAGGTACAATTTCATCTCCCAGTATGGAGTAACTACATCTATCAGTTGTCTTTTATAACAATATTTTCATCTGTTTTCCAAGGAATAATTTATTTGGTAAACTGATCAAAACACTTCCTCCATTCGGAAATTATTCTCCAATTTAAACTTTCATGTTTAGTAATATTAAACTAAAAGTGAAAATATGAACTAGACTATAATTTTAGGAGACAGTGAGTATAATAAATTAAATTATTATTATTTTTTGAAAAGAAAAGAATACTATTTTGACAAATAGATCATGTTGTGCAGGTGATGGTGCGGAACTTTAGCACCCCAAGACGAGTGCATATAGTGATTGTTATTCGTGATAGACCACCCAAGGTAGATATCATTGCGTACTACCTGGTCTACAAGACTAAGTACTTATTCACCGATTATTATTTCAATATATTAATGATTTGTTATTTCTCAAATTAAATCAGTCCCCCATAGAGAAACTGAGAGAGCGGGCTATAGGGAACCTTCACGAGGTTAAAAAAAAACCCATTTATATTCGTATTATAAATATTCACTATAACTCATCGATCTATAATGACATTTGGTGTACTGTTCCAGATCTGGAATGGAATATTCACATCCCTAGGTGCAAATAGGCCAGTGCTGCAGGATTATCTAACTGTAAGTTAATTAATTAATTTCCCACTTTATTTCTTCTTCTTCTACTTTTTCTTTTCACTTTTCAGTACGGGTTCTCCTAGCACTTGCTTTATCCCTTCGTTTTAAGAGTGCATAAGTGAAATGAAAAGCCCGTAATCAAACATGAATGATTATTAATTCAAATTAAGCATCTTAATTCAGGACTTGTAATTAAAACCGGAAGGGATACCACATCGAATCTCCCAAAATGCAGATTTTATTATGAACTCTGAACAAATCATGTCAATGTAGGAGTTCTTTTTTTTTTTTTTTTAATTTTTTATGTTGATGTGTTTTGCTATTTTTTGGTGATCAAGTAATAAGTTTTTTTTTTTTTTATTTGAAAAGTGATAAAGTTATAAGTTAATTATACAGATTGAAGTGGAGGCGTTAGTGGATTATGTATATGAGAGGGAACAGTTTGAAAGCGAGGTACGTATGGTATGCTTCTGTTTTAGACGACTGGAGCAATATAAAATTTATGAACCAAACTAGTTTTAGGGTTTCTATTTTGATATATCACCTTGAAGTAGTCATAATTTTGATTTCGACAAGTGTTTGGCCTTTTCAATATCGGTGCTATAATTTCACTCCAACTTCTTGAAAAGGTGGTCGGGTTGAGAGATCGAATTTTTAAGTTGGCTCAGCGAAACGGATATGCTCCAACAGAATTTATCGACCTCGCAAGAAAGACCTGGAACGCCACTAAGAATGACAGGATCCTCAACACTGAATTCAAACGGGTAAAACCAGGAACTCAGAATTTGATTTGGTACACATTTGCCTCACAATTCTGATCCTTTACTACTAGCTTACAGAGAGTAACAGTTGATGGTGTGCATTGTCATAATGTCAAAGAGGAGATTATTCAAAGTTTTGGCCAAAACAAGGTAACCCTTTACTTTTTTTTTTTTTAAGATAAATAAAAAAAAAGGTAACCTATATTACTCGAATTTCACTTTGCCATTTGACTTGACTCTTCCTTCTGCTATCATTTAACTTGTCTCACTGTTTATACATTTATTTACAAAACCACCAAAAACGATATACAAGCTTTTATATATGTAGATTATTTGGCACTTCCTCATATGAAGATTTGGTATGCCTCTGGCAACATCTGAAATTATGTAATGGAAATCAACTAGATCTTTTTGATTGTCATCGAGAGATGTCAAAATGTGGATCATTTGTGATTTTTATTACTTTCTTTTTTTGGCATAAGTTGAAAACACATAGTTTACATGCAATTATTATGGAAAATGATGATTTTCTTTTTTGAAATAATATAACTTAATTCACTTAATTGTTAGATCGATGTTAATGATTATCAAAATTTAGAGGTTTATTCTATAAAGATATCATAATTTTTGGAGGATTTTGCTAACTGCCCAAAGAGTACACACCAATCTCATAATGAGTTCTACTTATCCTAGCGATTGTAACTGACAGCACCTTTAACTAAGTAACACATACATTGGCGGTAATTAATACTCCCTCCGTGTCCTAATTATAAGATATTTCAATTTGTCGTAGGTTTCATCTAGCATATTATTTTAATTGAAAAAAACTAAAAACAAAAATATTTTTACATTATTTGTGTTCTCCTACTTATTGAAAAATATTTTTATTGTCTGTTTTTTCAATTAAAAGGATATACTAGGTGAAACTTAAGACACATAAAAAAATTTTATAATAACGATTGGAGCGAGTATAACATATCAATAACTAAAATGTATTGCACCGTTAATCTGAAGTCTTAAAAGGAATACAAATTCGATTACAAAGCCAATAGTACTAGGTACTCTTTCCGTCTAAAAAAAGTTATCCAGTAGATTTATAGTAATTAGTTTCCACAGTCGTTGTCGGGCATAGCATTGTGAGAGTAACGAGAAACTCTTTGGGAACTTGCCGTTTTTGCTAACTGATATTTGCTCTTAATTTGGAAACAATTATCATTTCTAGTGTAATTTTTGTTTTTAATATTACATACCTGATATCTGAAGTCATTGTTTCAACTAATTCAGATTGAAATTGAGTAGTTTCTATTATAAGTTCTACTTACCGACTCAATCTAGAATGTTGAGTAGAAAATAGAAATATTGGATTTTAACCCTAATCTCTCTCCTTTCCCCCTTTTATTGGAATAGGTACTTAGATTTTAATCATTCGGTTTGCAAAACTCTAACCTGATCAAACATTTCAACGCTGTGACAACTTAAACCTAATATGGTCGGAGAGAGTAATGAACTGTTTCTATTACGTGTATTATTGTGCCTTCAAATAACAAATTTGTATGCAGGAGTGGCTTGAAATAAAGGAAGAGGTCGAGTTTGATGTATTAATATTATCGAAAAACTTTGGCAAACAAGTCAGTTCAATTATTGGCACCTACCTCACCCAGTAAGTGTCCCAGTTCCGAAGTAACTTCACGCCGAGGCAACCGTTAAAACATCTACGACTAACGATTCTATATAATTAATCCTTATTGATCTCGTAGGTACGATGATGCGACCGCACAGCTTCATGAACAAACACGAAATGAGCAAAGAGGGCAATTGATTGGACAAATACTGAGGGTACTAATAAGAAATTTTATATATGTGCATTATACTTCCACCCCCCCCTCCCCCAGTCTCAAAAGAAATCCACTTTGATGAACTATTTTTTTTGGAACGGAAGAAATACAATTTATGTGTCATTTAATGTCTCATTATTTTAAGGAAAAATGTGAATTACTGTATTTATCTTTTAAAATGAAATATTATCAATCTTTCTCTTTTTTTTAAAAAAAAATTTTAAACTGTATCACATTATCGGTCATTGAATGGTATACATCCTTAAATGAATATTTCATGGTCAATTATCAATCTTTTTTTTAAAATTTTTTTTTTAACTTCAGATAATTGCACTGTTTTTCACTTTCTGGGAAATATATAGGAAAAGTATCGGGAGGCAATTTCTTTATGGGGAATGATTTTTTCGAGGGAAGAAAAAAGAAGAAGACTATGTTTCAGAGACAAAAAATTGGAATTTGTGATTAGAGATTTTAATTAGAGGGAATAGAGTTTCTCAAGTTCTGAATTTGAACGAATTGTTTGGAGGCTTTTTCTTTCTTTCTTATTTATTTATTTATTCTTTCTTTTTGAGTGGAGAATGTGTAGTCACTCATAATAATCAGTAACGACTAACCTACCTATCTCCTGATCGCTGTTTAGGAGATTGAGCCTACATTTCGCTCTCTTGTGCATAAACAAAGGGCTGCAACTACCACAAATTTTGTGCGAGAAATAGCAGATAAGCTGACCAGCCTAACAACTAAGCCGCTGGTTCCGGATAAACATTTCACAGAATTCCAGAATCTTGTCCAAGGTAAGAGTTAGTATTGTTTTCATGTATTTTTAAAATTTTTTTTTTTTAATAAATCTGTCGTAGAGTATGTACACAATGATTGGCATTATAAGTTTTTTTTACTATAATACCTTTCTTGGCTGTAAAGTACATGGACTATACCAGATTTAAAAATTAAGGGATAAAGGGGGTAGTTGTTACTAATATATGTTATTAAAAATGAAGAGGATTATAATTGAAAAAAGTGTACTTAATACTACGTAAGAAATGAGGTATCACATAATATAAAAAAATGTTAAATTCACCCAAATCGACATATAGAAAAAAATGGAGGTACTACTACTTAGAGATGCGTGAATTTCCATTTCATTTTTTTAAAATAAAAAAATTAACCAACAAATATTGTGGTCTAAGTGGTAAAGGTATTGAGCCAACTTAAATATGATTCAAGTTCAAAGTTAGGCATGAACATGCAACAATAATTAAAATATTAGTTAGAGTAATAAATTCGGATATCAGATACATAATATAAAAAATTTTAAAAAAAAGGTCTTAAAGGAGTAAATGATGGAATTACTGTTACTATAAAACCTGTTGCTACTCAACTGCTTAGGAAGTCCAAAGCTAAACCATAAAGCACTACACAAAACCTTAATCTCTTCTTAACCAACCAAAAAGTAATGCAAGATGATCATTATGATGTATACAGTGAGATAGAGTGGATCGATCATTTATACGAAAATGTCTAAACATAACTCACCGAAGTAAGAGTTGGCCAAATGGCATATGCTAATTACCATAGAACACCATTTTATGTTGATTTGCAGGTGCCCATGTCGAACATGCCAACTGGAATCACCTTCATGAACAATTGGAGACTCTGCTAACGGAATTAGACGATTTTCGAAGAGATGGTGACGCTATTTACGAACTGCTGAAAAAGAAGGAGGTGTGTTCCCGTTTCAAACTTTTGCCACAATAATATATGGAAAAAAGAGTATGCCTAAATTATACTTCCAGTCAGATGTTTCAAATTATGTGATATTCTTTAAATGTATGAAATGTTAATCACTCTCCACTAAGATTGATCATTACGATATTTTTCTTTGATTTATTTATTTATTTTTTTGAAGAGTAATTTCTCTTGCAGGGAAATGAAAATTCAATATTGAAGGGCATTGGAATGCTGAGCTTCAAAATATTATTTGTCATTCGTGGTGCCGGTTTTACGGTGGATACGGGTGCAGTTGCAGCCGCTCCAGTGGTGCAAGGAATTGTGGCAACCCTTGGTTCAGTTGAAGGAGTTTTCTTTGCTTTGGGATCCTTCTATACTCTCATGATAAGCTTGGTGAGCTACTTTCATGGTGGAAAACGCTTTATAGAATGGCGCGATCGAAATAATACGAGAGAGGAATATAGGAAATTCCAAGAGCAGCGTACCACTAATAATAGAGAAGAACTTGGCAAATCTAAAGAGCAAAAACATGATCCTACCAGCAAAGAAGAACAAAAGGATTTACACAAGCGACATCCCAGTATCATAGAGGAAGGTAGGGAATCTAGTGAGCATAGGGAATCTCCAGATGATGAACATCCAACAATCATAGAGAAACATGGGGAACCACAAAAGCAGCATTCAACTTTGAGAGAAGAACTTAGCAAATCTCAAGAGCAACATCTAAGCATCAGTGGAGAAGAACAAACGGAACTTTACAAGCAATCCCACGAGCAACATGCAAGTATCGAAGGGGAACGTCGGGAAATCGACAAGCAAAATCCCTCTATCGTTGAGGAATCTAAGAAACCCCAAGATCAGCGTCCCCCAATCACAGAGGAACACAAGGCATCCCAAGAGCAGCATTCGACTAGAAGAGATGAACATAAGAATTTTCAAGATCGATATCCAAATAGAGAAGAATATTATAGGGAATCCCAAGAGCATCCAATCCGAAAAGAACGTAGGGAATCCCACGAGCAATATCCCGCTATTAGTAAGGAACGTAGAGATTCTCAAAACCAACGTCCAACTACCGAAGAAAAACGTAGAGAATCTCACAATTTAAAAACAACACCGGAAGAGTATGACAACCGGTAAGGAACACCATACTTTATATATGTACCTCCATTTCTTTTTCCGCTTTTGAGTGGTTTGCATATTGTTTTTAATCTTGCATTGTTTGGTTCTAAGACCACATCAATTGTGTGTGCGTGTGTATATGTGTTTTTTCTCCACTTTTTGTAGGATAGATTAATGATAACTAGTTACAGTCTTGCCATTTTACATTTGCGGCCACTAGTCCGGGTGGTCTTGCATGGCTTGATGAGCCACCTACGAGTTTAAAACTTTTGTTGGATCATAATATTGTTGGTGTTTCATGCCAATGGAATGTAATCGTTTAGTTATTAAGATATTTGCTTCCTTTTTTTGTACCAAGAAAAAAAGTATTACTCCTTGTAGTCCTTATTATAAGACATTTTGATTTATCATAAGTTTAACATATTATATTTTTTTATTGAAATAAAGATCTTAAAAATATTTTTCATTAACTAGAAGAATACAATGAATGTGAAAATATATTTCTAAAGTTTTTTTTTAATAAAAAACATACTAGGTGAAACTTGAAACAAACAAAAATACCTTCTAATGAGGGGACGGGAGGGAGTACAATATAAACTAGATGTCTATTCATTATTTGCAAATATGTATTTGCAAACATAAAGTGATGTATGTGTGTCACAAAGGTAGCCAGTAGTAATTTTTCACCTTGATTACCTGAATTTTTTTTTTTCTAAAAAAGGAAGAGAAACCTTTCACCTCAAATTTTTGGTAGATTACAATTACCGTACCCCCTGTTTTTTGGTTTTTTTTTTTTAAAAAAAAGTTTCTTAAAAAAACTTTCACTCCCTAACTTTAATCGACACATTGAGCCTTTTTCAATTTCTGAATTTTGTTGTTTGTCTGGTACGTTTCTCTCAAACTTCAAGTGTGTTAATTATATAGTTGAGTCTTTTTGTCATTTTTCTATTCCTTTGAACTTGCTAGGCTGTTTCATCGAAGAAGGGAATCCCTTGAACAGGATAAGACTCCAAGGAGCGTTGCAGTGGGGTATGATAATCGGTAAGTCAGTCTCTCTTGTACGTTACATTTTTGTTTTTGCTTTTGGTTCATGATTAAGTGTTTACATTTTCTCCCTTTTTCTTAAACTTGCTTAACTATTTCTGCGGAAGGCTCCCTTTGCAATACACAGCAGGAGGGAGATGGGAAGGTCATGATCCCTGGTAAGACGCACTCTACATACAAATTAGTTTCTACACGCCTTAATTACTGGTTATTGTTGTTGTTCACCACCCCCGCCCACCCCCCTTTTGCGTTTCCTTACAAAGTTGTATAACTTTTGCACGAGGAAGTCAAATCAGTGAGCATGACCTGGCTATAACGAGTATGAGTGAAGAGATTAGTAACAGTAGCAGGTAGGAAGACACTCTAATTAACTTTCGATTTTTAATATGTCTTTGACTCAATTTGTTGTTGTTTTATATTTTTATTTTACTTTTCTTTTCCTCCTCCTTACCTGCTTCTCCTTTTCTACGAGAAAGGGGCAAATCCCGCATCACTTTCACAAAAGATGAAAGTAAAGAAAAATACAACAAGCAGAAAAGAGAAGACAAGAACGATAGCCGGTAAAACGCCCTCTACTTTTTATTTAATTTGCACCCTCTCCATCTTAAAAACTTGTCTAACTTTAATTTAATAAAGTGGACTAATTATAGGAATAGAGAGTAATTCTTTGCCTTATTTTGTTGATGTTATTTATTTGCTGATACATTTTCATTCATTTGCCGTTTCCTTTGAAGTGAGTTGTCTTTATCTCAGCCGAAGAGAGGAATTTCAAATTTCAAGGATCAGTTAATTAAAAAGAGGTGCATTTTTGTTCTTTAATCTTATTTGTTTGAAATAATGTGTAGGGTATTTCGCGTTTCTATGTGAGAACTAATGAGCATTAATCTCCTTCACTACCTTTTACCAGCTAATTTCAAATGAATAGTGCTCACTCCATCTTTTAAAATAGTCCAATTATCTGTTGATTAAATGATTTAATCGTTCAAATTGAAAAAGTAATATGAAAAATTATAGAGTAAAGTCTGTAACGTGTCTATAAATTTTGCAACAATTCCTTATATATATATACTAGTGATGTCTGGTCGCGCAATGCGACTCTGGCCCAGTCTATCTGTAAATCTTAGAAATGTTTATATTTGAAAAAAAATAAAATTTTGTATTTGGAGCGATATATTTTAGAAATGTTTTTTGAAGGATTTAGAAATGTTTTATAAGTGTGATCATAGAAATAATTGTATTTCACAAAAGAAAGGAAATTGCATTTCGCCATGTAAGTTATAGAAAATATTTTATAAGTGTTACTTATTAAATATAAATAGCCTTAATCGAATATATGTATTGAAGTAAATGTTAGATAAAATATAAAAGTATTCTAATAAATTTAAATATTAGTAAGATGATTTATTGATGTTCGGTTGTGCCAAATAAATACTTAGTTTTGGAGATTTTTAATAGCTTTGTAATAAACTTCATCCGCAGGGTATACGCTTAAAACAAAATTGACACTTTGTAACAAAAACCTAATTGATCAATTTAACTTAAAAAACCACTCTAAATGAATGAAACATAAAGAAATTTTTTTTTTAAAAAAAACGTGTCACGTAAAGTGCAAAGGGAGATTTAGTAATTTAGTTATGGTTTAGACAAAAGGGCAATTTAGTACTTTCTATATGCCACGTGGCAATCATATGAGGTGTTTGAAAGGGAGGTTTTTGTTTCTAATATAGTAGGATATATATGTTCGATTCTCACTAGGGGTTGTAAGGAGGTTTTATCCACATTTAAGTAGGGTCCACTGAGATGGATTTATATATATATATATATATATATATATATATAAATGTCATAAGTCTAACTTTAAAAACTTTTTCCAATATTAAACTATGTTTCCAGGAAGTAACATATTGACCAAGATGCATAAGGAATGTGTTTGGACAGAATAAGATTATTATTTTTTTATTTTTTTGTGAAATTTGAAATCTAAAATTGGAAGCAAAATAAATTTATCAACATTCTATTCCAAAGTCCAAAGTCTCACAGTGAAGCAGCAATGGGTGAGATGCTCTTCACAATTTCTAAACTGATCTTTGCCTTTGCAGCCTCTTCTTCGTGGGAGCCCTGGCTCTTGCTCAGGCAAAACAATCATACAAGGATTTGAAAGAAGTGACTCACAAAGTTTACTTTGATGTTGAGATCGATGGAAAACATGCGGGTATTTTGTCCTTCCTCTCTATCGTGTTGGCTAGATGGAATGTGTTTGTGCACCAATTGTGATTTACTCACTATCATGAATCCTCAATTCGCAGTTTCTCATGTAGCTCAGCTACTATTTCATGCTTTGTCCGTTAATTTGCTGAAAAAATCCTTGCCCTTTTTTCCTTTTGTGTCAGGGCGAGTCGTGATGGGTCTCTTCGGGAAAGCAGTTCCTCAAACTGTAGGTATGTTGTAGATGTAATGGGTATTTGTTGGCATTTGTTTTTACCCTTTTTAACGTTTTGATTCTCAATCTATTTTCTGTTTGCCATTGCAGAAAATTTCAGAGCGTTGTGCACAGGTATTATTCTACCTTAAACTTCTTCTATGCTCTCTTTTTGCATGGGAAAAGAAAGCGGTAAAGTATATTGTTATAAGTGGGAATTTTTGACCGTTGAGTTGATGTACCTAGTCATCGTGTAGATCCAAAACATTACTTGACATAAAACAGTATTCTCTCAATTTCAAAATATATGTTGTTTTACAATATCGAGACAATTTTTGTACTTTTTTTCACTATTGCGCTTATATTGGAAATGAAATCGTATTTGAAAGGAGATTTTATTAGTTATTAATGAGTTGCATGGATAATAAAGAAAGGTAATTTTGTATATCAAACTCAATATTTAATGTTTTCTTGATATTAACGAAATTGTTAGAAAGGCGCATATTTTGAAATTTAGGAAGTATTAGAATATGAAACAGTAGGGATTTTGATTTCCTATGAATGTCGGCATCGTGTTGAATGATTTCATTTAACTTGCTGCATATTTGCTCTCAGGGGAGAAAGGTATTGGAAGGAGTGGGAAGCCTCTCCATTATAAAGGAAGCAAATTCCATAGGATCATCCCTAGCTTCATCATTCAAGGTGGTGACTTCACCCTTGGTGATGGAAGAGGGGGCGAATCGATTTATGGTGAGAAATTTGCTGATGAGAACTTCAAGCTCAAGCATACTGGAAAAGGTCTTTTGTCCATGGCCAACGTTGGTCCCGACACCAATGGTTCACAGTTCTTCATTACAACTGTTACAGCCAGCAGGTTGGATGGCCGAAACGTCGTCTTCGGTAAAGTGCTCTCCGGGATGGATGTGGTACATAAGATTGAAGCACAAGGCAGGCAAAATGGAGCACCCAAAAGCAAAGTTGTAATTGCAGACAGCGGTGAACTCCCTCTGTCCTCTAAGTACGTGTAATATGCTCTCACCCTAGTTCCGATTGACCTTCTCAGTCTACATTTTGGAGCTTTGTTTGTTCGGGTATTTTCTAGTAGACGACTTACTATCTCGTCACAAACGTCGCTATTACTTTGTATACTTTTTTTGAATTCGATCGAGATTGATAAACAGTGTAAGATACTTACCCTTTTCTCTTTTTGCAGGAAACTAAATGATCGTGCTGGCTTAGGCTTTCGCACCCCAGCTTCAGACTTAATTGCTTTATGATCACTATGTATTCATCACTATTTTAATTATACGAGAGAAGAGATGCCCTGATGTACTTGCATAGGTTTTGCATTCTCAAACCGGAGCTTTCTGGATGTGGTTGTAGACTTTCTCTACACATAAAGTGTGCTACCTGTACTTTGCAAAAAATTTGAATTGCCAACTGTTGAAATATATTATCGATTAAACTTTTGCTTTGATTTGATGGCCAGGAATTTGCCTTCTCGTTTATCATATCTATCAAAGCCCACCATCAGCTTTCTCTCCATTACTAAAAAACTAAATAAACTTGTATTGAAAACAAGAAGAAATAAAGATGTTTACTGGGGAAAAAAAAGTACAAACAAAAAGTTATACTCCCCATGTTCTAAAATTATTGTTAGTTTGATATTTCACTTTTAGTACAATTTGAACTAAAAGTAAAAACTCAAACAGAACAATAATTTTGGGACAGATGGAGTAAAAAAAGATATAGTTTAAATTATATCCTTCCATTTTTATACTTCACACTCAGAGTTTAAAACATTTACGCAGTGGTGAACATGATTCCGCCACTGTTTAGTATCGACGGCTTCACCGCTAGTGCCAACAACAAGCATGGAGGGTTTCCTTAGTTTTATTTGTTTATGTTCGTTTTATGGGTTGGGTGGACATTTAGATTTCAATAGATCATGCGCGAGTCCATTCTTCATGTCTTGGACAGATAGAGACGACTTCTACACCGATGGGATGATTTTTACCGTTTCACGATAGATGATTTTTCTCACATTACGAAGAGTTGGTCTTTGCTGTTTGTTTTCGTAACACCCTTGATGTGTTTAATTACTAATGAAAAGGACCGGGACAATTTTTTTTTAGTGGCTCTGATGCTACAGAGCTTGCTACTCCTTCCTTACATGATGACTAATTGTTATACTATGCAATTAAATGGATCTAGTTAAGTGCAATTAGACTCTTTTTTGATTGTTCAATAACGGAGGGACTTCATGTATAATTATTTAATATGCATTTTTTTTTCGTTTTCAATGCACGTGTCTCTTGCCCTTAATTTTAGGAAGTGAGTTTTAAAAATTTCTTTTATCTTCAAATGATTTTATTTCTTAATCCGTAATTAACTAAACTAAGTGTCTTATATCATTTTGATAGTATTTCATTAGATCTATCAAACAAAATCCATCATGAATATGTTTTTCGAAACTTTAAAAAATTTATGCAATTGCCTTGGTCGTCCTAAAAGACGCTATAGTCTTACTTGTGTCTTTTAGTACCAAGACCTAGAGTAAACACCAAAGACCAAAGGCCAAAAACAAAAAAGTGAAAACCAAAGAGCAAAGACAAAGAACCAAAGACCAAAGATCAAAGTGAAGAGCGAACGTGTGTGAGGACCAAAGACTAAAGAACAAACACCGAAAACCAAAAACTCAAAGACCAAAGACCAGAGTGAAGAGCGAGCGTATGTGAAAAACAAAGACCAAAGACAAAAGGCCAAAGACCAAAAACTAAGAGATCAAAGACAAAAAACCAAAATGAATAACGAGTGTGTATGAGAAGTAAAGACCAAAGACCAATGGCCAAAAGACCAAACTAGACCCAAACCAACACGGAAATGCTTAAATCCCTAAACCCTAAATTCTAAATAAGTAGACCCTAACCAACACGGAAATGCTTAAATCCACTAATATTTTTTTGGTTAAAATTTATTTAAACCAATTAGGCTAGGGTCAATTGGTTTAAATAAATTTCATAAGGTTAATCGTGTTACGACACAAATTAGGCCCTAACCAACAAGGAAATGGTTAAACCCGCTAAACCCTAAACAACTAGATTATAACCGACACGGAAATGCACGGAAATGCTTAAACCCCCCTGAAACCTAAACCCTAAACAATTAGACTCTACGGAAATGGTTAAACCCCCCGAAACCCTAAACACACAATTTTTTTTTTGGTTTAAATTTTTTTAGACCAACGAGACCTTAGCCTAATTGGTTTAAAAAATTTTATAAGGTTAATGGTGTTACGGCACAAACTAGGCCTTAACAGACATGGAAATTCTTACCCCCTAAACCTAATAACCTAAACAATTAGACCCTAACCAACACGGAAATGGTTAAACCCCCTAAATCCTAAACATACTAATTTATTTTTTTTTTTGGTTTAAAAAAATTTATAGGTTAATCGTGTTACGGCAGTAGGCTCTAACCGATAAGGAAATGCTTAAATGCCCCTATACCCTAAATCCTAAACAAGTAGTCCGTAACCGAGAAGGAAAATGTTTAAACCCCCCCCTCCTGAATCCTAAACACACTAATATTTTTTCTCGATTTGTTATCTTTGGCCTTTGGCTTTACTCCTCACACATGCTCGCTTTTAATTGTGGTATTTGGTCTTTGCTCTTTGGTCTTTAGTTTTTATAAAAGTTTTTTGGTCTCTGGTGTTTGGCTTTCTTTCTTTGGTCTTTGGTCATTGGCCTTCGATCTTTGGTCTTTCGTCTTTGGTCTTTGGTCGTTAGCCTTCGGTCTTTGGTCTTTGGTATTTGCTCTTTGGCTTTTGGTGTTTAGTCTTTGCTCCTCACACAATGCTCGCTCTTTCACTCTGGTCTTTGTTCTTCGATTTTTGGTTTTTGATCTTCGGTTTCTTGGTCTTTGGTCTTTGGTCTTTTGTCTTTGTTTCTCACACACAATCGCTCTTTACTCTAGTCTTTGCTCTTTGCTCTTTCGTATTGAATTTTTGGTCTTTGGCCTTTGGCTATTGGTGTTTTCTGTAGGTCGTGGTGCTAAATGAAACAAGTAATACCAGAATATCTTTTAGTAAGACCAAGGTTCCTGCATAATTTTTTTAAGTTTTGAAAAATATATTCATGATGGATTTTGTTGGATAGATGTCATCGAATACTATCAAAATGATATAAGACATTTGAAGTAATTCTTTACGGATTGAGAGAAAAAATCATTTGAAGATTAAAAAAAAAATTTGAAACCCATTTCCTAAAAATAAGGAAGAGTGGTGCGTGTGTTTCACCTAACTCATAAAGACTTGCATGTTTAGCCCTTCTTTCCTATACTAATTGTCAAATAAGGGTCTATGTGTACCTAACTACATGCACTTAATTTGCATGGTATAATTTTCACGTGATGACAATATTTTGGGTTTGGATATGCACAATATGGGCACCTCTTTTACGGGAGTTTTTAGGGGTTGTTCGTTGCGACAAGAAATTTATGACTTCGACGTATGCTTCAACAACTTCAAACCGAATGTCCATGGTAACTTGGAGTATTACCATTCTTTTTTTGTTTTTATCATAATGGCTTTTTCATATGTGTTGTTGATATGGAATGTGATCAGTGTCGGAGCCAAGAATCAACAAGAGTAAGGGTGAAAAATTTCAATAATTTCCCGAGGAGTAAAAACGTGTACAATTTTATTCACAGGGGCTAAATAAAAATTTTTCATAAATTTATACTAAAAAATTTAATAGCCCTCTAATTAAAAAATTGAGGGGCAACCATCCTTATTGGTGCCTCTCATTCCGCCACTGGATGTAATAATGATCTTCTTTAGTGGATGGCAATTGATATATGATCGATGGTACCTTAGTTGGTGATCTGACTGGGGGAAAATTTACATCTAACCTCGAGGATGGTTTTTTTCTCACTCCGAAAGAATGATAACGGATGTGAAGACTAAATTAGGAGTTGATGGGGCAATGGATGCCCATTGGCTTGTTGGCCCTCAGTAACAATAATCTTAGGGCCACAAAAGGCCCATCCATAGCCATGTGGACCCATGTGCTAAGGGAATATTCTATATTCCCCTTTTTTTTGTCTATAAAAGGAGACATCCTAAGTATTTCAAGGAGGTTTTTTCTCTATCTGGTTCTAGTACTTTAATACTTTTTCTCTCTCTCTCTAAAAGTCCTGATTTAAGCACTAGAGTGCTAACCCTATTTTGCAGGGCTTTTAGGTATTTTAGACGCTGTCATGACGATCAACCAAGGACCGCATCAATTGGCGCCGATTGTGGGGAACGCTATAATACACAGAGCGCGTCCCAGTTCCTTGTGTTTTACCTTTCCTTTTTTGATTGGTGCGCCTAGGTTCTAATGGTATCTACACGGCAGAGGCCTGAGGAGCCTGGGGGCAGTCGCCCCCTGGACCTTGTGTCCACTAAGCCAATGGCCGCAACAAAGCAAGACGCGAGACGCGGTCGCACTGGCAAGCAGATAGCAGATGCTTACCAAGGGTCCAACTTGCAGAAAGAGCTTGAAACTCGGGCTATCGACGACCAATGGCGGGAGTTCGCAATGGCAAACCCTGTGGTGCTAGAACAGTTCAAGGCATTCCCGGAGTCACAATGCGAAGAGCACCGGGATCGCGAGGATGACGACCGAGAACGAAGTATTCAGTATCTGCGCATAGGCAGGGCCGCAACGGATCCAGGAAACCGCCATGCGTCCCGTGCTCCTGCCCATGATCGCCTTGCCCCGCGTCTGATTGTGACTGACAGACTGGGACACCGGGTGATGATTGGTGATCGCCTGGGAGCACGCGTTCCGGAGGTTCCAGACCTTGTTCCCTCTAACCCGCGCTTGGCGGTTATTCTTGCTGGCTCCCTAAATTTGGGCCCTCTATGCTCCCGCATTATGGCTACTGACAAGTCGAAAGGTTTCAAGATGCCAAGTGATATTAAAAAGTACACCGATGACTCGTGTCCAAACAGTTTCGTTCCTACCCGACTACCCCAGCGCGATGCGACTGCATAATGCTAATCACGATTACATGGCAAAGGGCCTCCTAACTGTACTCACCGGCACCGCTAAATCCTGGTTCCATTCGTTGCCTCTGAACAACATCCCTTCTAGACGGACTTTAGCGAAAAACTCCACACTCGTTTTTTCCAATTCAAAACGGTGGTGAAGACTATGAACAATCTCAGAGTGATGAGACAGGATTTCCACGAATCCTTGACGGAGTATTATCCCCGGTATACCAAGGAAGGTTTGATCATTGACCAGGTAGATGACCTCGTGCTGCGCCAGACCTCGTGTTTCGCAGTGGTCGACGTGGTCGCGCCATTCATCATTCTGTTAGGAAGGCTCTTGATGAACCAAGTAAAGGCTATATTCTCGTCCTACCACTTGGTCATGAAATTCCCAACCATGGTATCGCTGAAGTCAGGGGTGACAGGCAGCTGGCGCGCCAATACATGTCACCCACAACCAGGAAGGAGAAACAGGCACTCACAACCGCAAATGTAAACCAAGTGCTCCTGCCAAGTATCACCAATACAGACGCAACCCTTGTCTCGAAGTCACGCTAGCAGATTGAGATATGGCAATGCCAGATCCATCAGAAGATGATGACCAGCTCTATAAAACTACTGGTGACACAGAGGAAATCCCTTTGATTCCCTTCATGGCTGATAGGGTAATTCTGGTTGGGGCGGACCTCCCCCAAGCATCAAAGATGCTGTAGTGGACCTTTTAAAGCAGTTTGAAGATGTTTTCACATGGGTCGCAACCGACATGACCGGGATCCCCCCAAAGTATGGGACACACAAGCTTAACGTGTTTCCGGATGCGACCCCTATAAAGCAGCGCCAGCGGCGCCAGTCAGAGGAACGCAGTGCAGCCATCAAAGCTGAAGTCGCCAAACTCTTGGCTGCCCAGATCATCAGAGAAGTCCTCTATCCGGTGTGGCTGGATAACCCGGTGATGGTCCGGAAAATCGATTGGACGCGGCGAATGTTCATCAACTACAAGAATTTAAACAAGCACTGTCCCAAAGATTGTTATCCGCTTCCCATAATCGATCAAAAGGTAGATGCCATATCTGGGTTCAAGGTCCTGTGCTTCTTGGACCCATACAAAGGGTATCACCAGATCTTGATGGACGAAAGCGACGCTGAAAAGACAAGTTTCATAACTGACATCGGCACCTACTGCTATGTCAAGATGCCTTTTGGCCTCAAAAATGCGGGCACAACTTACCAACTAATGGTCAACAGGATCTTTGACCAACAAATTGGCCGCAACATGGAAGTATATGTTGACGATATGGTTGTCAAAAGCCGCAGTTTTGAATCTATGCTAGACGATTTGGAGGAGACGTGCATGACACTTAGGCGAGTAAACATGAAGCTTAACCTAAAGAAATTCGCATTCAGAGTCGCTCGGGCAAGTTCTTGGGATTCCAGGTCTCCATAAGGGGGGTAGACGTGGATCCAACCAAAGTGACCGCTATCATAGAACTTCAGGAACCAACCTGGGTAAGAAAGGTATAGAAACTGGCGGGCCTCCTAGTCGCGGTCAGCCGTTTCCTTTTTTTCGGTCAGTTGAATGGTGCTTACCCTTCTTCAACGCTCTAAAAAAAGCCGACAAATTTTCATGGAGGATCGACTGCCGCAAGGCATTTGCAGACCTAAAAGAACATCTGTCGCGGCTCCCTACCTGGCCACACCCAAGTGCGGGGAACCCTTGGCTATCTGCCTGTCAACGAGGGAGTTCACCATTAGCGCGGTCCTGGTTCAAGAAAGCGGTGCCCACCAAACATCAGTATACTTTGTCAGTAGGGTCCTACAAGGGGCGGAGAATCGTTACACAAGCATCGAAAAGCTGGTACTATGTCTTGTCATGGCAGTCCAAAAATTGCGACCCTACTTCCAAGCCCATACAATCAAAGTAATTACCAACCAACCCATCCAGCAAGTCTACTGCGCAAACCAAAAACCTCGGGTCGCATTTCAAAGTGAGTGATTGAGTTGGGGGAGCACAAAATCGAATTCGTGGCCCGTCGTGCCATCTAGGGGCAGACCCTCGCGGATTTTCTAGCTGAAATGCAACAAAGGCACCGCTCGCCCCAGCTGCGCCCGGACTACTCCAACCACAAGCCCCCATTGCGCCAGCAGACGCGTGACTCTGTTCGTCGACGGATCTTCCGCAGACAACGGGTGCGGGAGCCGATCTCATCTTGGTAGACCCAAAAGGGGGAGAGCACACTTATGCCCTGCGATTCGATTTCCCGGCCACAAACAACACAACAGAGTATGAGGCACTAATAGCCAGACTAAGGATCGCCAAAAAGCCGGGCGCTGAGCGGATCAAAGCATTTAGCGACTCTAGTGTGGTGGTGAACCAAATACACTGCGGGCTTTCCAAGATTGTTCCATCTCCTACGTGAAACAACTCGCCCAGGCTTTCCAAGACTGTTCCATCTCCTACGTGCTTCACGCTTTGAATAAAAGGGTGGACACACTAAGTAAATTGGCATCGTCCGCATTCGCACACTTAACTTAGAGGGTCCTGGTGGAGGTCCTCCCCCACCCAAGCATAGAAGGGGATATGGTTAACCAGGTTGACGCCGCACCCGGCCCAGACTCATGGATGACACCAATCGTAAAGTACCTCACGGATGGAACATTGTCGGAAGACAAAATCCAAGCCCGTCACATCAGGCAGCAAGCATCCCGCTTTTTGTTAGAGGATGGCATACTTTACAAGCAAAGATACCTACAACCTTGGCTGCGATGCGTCAACCCAGAGGGGGCATGTTTGTTGATCCAAAGTGTTCACGAAGGGGCTTGCGGGGCTCACATCAGGTCGTGAAACCTGGCAAAGAAACTCCTGCGCATAGGTTACTACTGGCCTACTCTCGCACTTTGGCTTCGTCCAAAGTGTTCACGAAGCCAAATTTTTGTTTTTTGTTTTTTTTTAAATGTTGATTTTCTGTTCCATTTTAATAATTCAACTTTGAAAGATAATTATCTGGACTACTTAATGTTAGAAACTCGACTATCCATATATGTTGATATGGATGCACAAACATTACTATGCTTATGTATAAATTGAATAAAAAAATCATATAGTTCCAAACCATGCGTTATTTTTCTTAATTATTTATATAATTTAATCTTCTTTTCCAAAAAAAAAAAAAGGTTAGAAAGTTCAAAAATTTATTAGTTATGGATAGAAATTGGACTATGAAAATGAGACATACGATTGCCGCAACACAACCAGGTATCTATTTTCATATGATTAAGGGGCTTTCGAGGGCTGTCAGTGTTTCGCACCCATCGTACGAGTGCCGCAACACAAACAGATGTCTATTTTCAGTCCCTAGCCTTCTCTCAAATGGGGCACTAACATAGTCGGTCCATTCGAAAAGGGGACCAGACAGGTGCGCTGGCTCCTGGTCGCAGTCAACTGTTTCACTAAGTGGGTGGAAGTAGAACCGATAGCATCGCAAACTGGGGCTGTCGTTGCCAAATTCTTGTGGAAAAACATTGTTTGCAGATTTGGGATCCCACATACCATTGTTTCAGACAACAACACTCAATTCGAATCATTCAAGAGGTGGTGTGAAGAAGTCGGGATCAAGAGGAAGTTCGCTTCTGTAGCACATCCACAGGCTAACGGTCGCACAAAGAATGCCAATCGCACCATAATGCAGGGTATCAACCGAAGATTGGAACCTTTGAAGAAGGGCTGGGTGGAGGCAACACCCCATGTTCTGTGGGCGCAGCGCACAACACCCTGAAAGGCAACAAATCAAACCCCTTTCTCTTTGGTTTATGGGCCGGAGCCTGTGATCCCAGCAGAGATAGAAGTACCATCCCACCGCACCCTGCGCCAGCTCTATAAGGGGTGGCGACAAGACCCCTTCAGAGAAGACGAAGACGATGACAAACACAGGGAAACCCTTGATCTAGTGGAGGAGATTCGTGATGTTGCCTACATCTATGATGCACGGTACAACCAACAGGTTGCCAACCTCTACAACAGCAAGGTGCGGGCAAGGGAGTTCCTGGTGGGTGACCTAGTTCTCAAGAGGAATGACTCGAGCCACGCTGAACCTGAGGCTAAGCTATCACCCAACTGAGGAGGACCCTATCGTGTGATCGCGTCTTCCCCATCTGGAGGCTACAAACTTTAGACCTGTGAAGTAGAATCTCGCACCATTGTGCGATGGTCGAACATCCAGCATCTCAAAAAGTACCATTACTAGATCACAAGCACCACCAGTTGACCGTTTATCTCGCCCCTTATAATTTATGCTTACTTCTTAGCACTCATATTTTGTCTATGTTTTAATCGCCTGTAAGATAAGCTCGCTAAATCAAAGTATCGTTTCATTGCACATTCTTGTCAGTATACTTACGCTTATCTGCAGCAGTCAAACGTTCTGATCGGACACTGCAACCGCAGCGACACACAGAAACTTGGGAGCGGCCTAATCAAGGTACCTCATCTAACTTACCCCAGACATGGGCAGTCGCTGCAAACAAACCGGGGCATCGCGGCACGTTTATAAATCGGGAGCGGCCTACCCAAGGCTCGATCCCCGTCCGACCTAACCCAGACATGGGCAGCCGGTTAGTCAAACCGTGGGATCATGCCACGCTCCGTCGCCCGGATGCGGGCGACACGAGCACAAAACCAGGAGCGACCTGACCCAAGCATTCCGTCTGAGCTAACCTAGACATGGGCGGCCAGTCAGCAAAACCGCGGCATCGCGCAGTGTCCCGCTATTTGGATGCAAGCAGCACGGTCTCTATGACTTGGGTGCGACCAAATAAAGCACCCTGAATAGGGAAAAAATACAAAGACGAAAAACAACAAAAGTATGGACGAAACCTGGGTCAAACTTTTCATTTCAAAAAAAGAGAGGAAGGGTAACACCCCAGATAGTGGTACACACAAAGTTTACCCTAACAGACTACAAAGAAAGCACATGACCACACCTACGCACCGCGTGACCACACCTATGCATCACGTGAGGGCACTTCAGGAATAGGTCCTTGAACAATGGCATTCTCTAAGGGACCAGGAAAAGGGGGTGGATGGTCAATATTTTCAAACTCCGGGAAATGCAGCAATCCCAGATCCACTACACCTCCACCTTCCACAATGCGATCCGCTAATATCTGTAGCGACCCCGTTAAATGATGTGCAAACATTCGGTAGCGGGCAAGGATCTGTGAATCCCTCTGCCAGCGCAACAACACGGCAGGGTACACCTTCTTCAAACCATCCAAGACGACTTCCAGGTAGGATCGTAGAAGAGTGGCTTCAGCGCCAGTTTGAATAAACTATCGTTTCAATCGCGGCACCAACTTCTTTAACCCGCAAACAGTTTCCTCCAACTCTTCAATGCGCTCATCTTGCTGGTCCCAAATCTCAATAAAGTCATGGAGGTGTCCTTCCCACAAATGCTCATTCTTCCAGTAGTCGGACTGACAACGCCTAAGCACCAACCGCAGGGCTTGAAATTTAACAGCATGCATGGATCGCACTAGCACCCTTAGTTGTTTTTCCTTTTCTTCTCTATCCTGATTCCTAACACATGGTGGATTGAGGAGGCAAGAGACAATACGATGGTAATACAGAGACTCCTCTGCATCAACGTTGGGGTGAAGAATTTTTACGTTTATCATGCCATCGCGCACCGCACTTGCGGACCCTAAACCCTCACCAGTGGCGGTTCCCCCACCAAGGGGCAACGCACCAGCAACCCCCCAAACCACTCACTGAAGTGGGCAAATTAACAGGCACCACATCAGGTACGAATGGGCCATCTCTCTCCCCCAACGGAGGAAATGCCCCCTCAGAGCGAGTGGTGTCCTACACAATCAGGGGGGAAGCATTCAAATCCCAACAAGGAAAGCAATGCAAAAAATCATAACACAACTGCAAATTATAGCAAATCCAACTGTAACCACGCATAGGTAAAGCCTGGAAAGGAGAAACTGTGACAAAAAAATGAAAGAAAGAAGAAGCAAAAAAGTTCTACAACTCTTGGAAGTACTTTATTACAAGACGTTCACTAGCGCCAACTATATCAGCAAGAAACCGCCAGTACCCAAAATCCAACAAGACATCAAAATAAAAGCACTACTCTATACCTCAGCACCATCCTTGGGATGCGAGGCGCCACCCCCAGGGGGGGAGGGTTGTCTTCACCATCATTGCCCGTAGCGCCTGCACCTTCACCCTAACTTTCCATCACTCCAAGCTTTCCACTAAGCGACCCACTGCTGGAGGACAAGCTCTCCTCGTCTCAAGCATCGCTGGGCAACATGGGAGGAGTCGGGATCCCATTGGGCATGTCAAACAAGGGAGTGCGATCGCATTCCAAGTCCAGAATGCCCCACGACAACGTCACAGTTGAGCAAATTCCCCAGTTCGCTTAAATCATGGGAAGGGCATCCACATCGACATCGTGAATATAGGCGCGCACGTCTCTGGCCACTTTTGCCATCAGATGTTTCTTGGAGGAATAGTCCTCCAAAACGGGGCCAACCTCTCTCGGATAAAGATAGAATCCTCACCATCCGAGTTATAGTGCTGGCGAATCTGCTTCAGAATATCATGGGCTCCAACGCGACCAGCAGCTCCAAAAACATTGCCCAAACTAGCAACGAACTTGTGTGATCCCAGTACCTTCCTTACCCCAGCAGAAATGAGATCCCCCAACATCACCCTGGGAACAGAGGCTTTGGCTAGCTCATCTTGACTCACGTTCGCAGCATCCAAGCTAGTCTTCAACTGAGTAACCTCACCCTGAAGGGCCGCAATGGTGTTGGACTGAGCACTGTCCTTTTCTGCCAACTCCTTGTTCAGTGCCACCACCTCAACACGGAGTGCCGTTCTCTCAGCATTCAGCTCGGCCTAACACATTGCCCAGCGAGTCAATCCAGATATGCACTGCAAAGCAAACAGGGAGACTTAGAGACAACAGTTGCGTCGCCTACTCCAGAAACACACCAAAAACGAAGGGGACTGAGTACCTGAAACATGGTATCCCTTGGTTCAACAGGCACAAGGATCAGCCCCAACTATGGGTACACCACATTAGGTGGGTCAAGTTCCACTATGGCAGCATTTCGGCCCTCCCCATGCGATCCAGTCGCACTAGCAACACTTAACTGCAACCCAGCGACACCAGCTACAACTAATGACACAGTAGTTTGTGCCCCGGCAGCAGCGACCACAGTTTCCGGCACAATAGGAGGGGTGTCCACCACTGTCTGTGAGCCCGCACTCACAAATTATTCCTTTTGCTGCCGCCTGCCTGTGACTGGCTTGGTGCCGGCCCAGTCTGGCTTCTATCAGCTCTTTTCTTCCTCTTCTCCAAGGCCGCGGTATCTCCAGTGTTCTCTGGGTTCCCACTGCAGATTTGGGATACAGATTCTTCTTAACATTATAAGAAGCTCTAACCTACAAATGAGAAAAACCAAGAGGCCAGGAGTCAGTATTAATTTGAGGAATACCTGCAGCATTGTCATAGATAAAGTTGTGGTTTGCCTGCACATCCGTGCATGGCAGGACCTGGTTGAAGCTAGTAATCTTTTTGATCTCCTCCTGGTGAGCGTCAAAAAGCTTGCCTATCATTGTTAGTCCATGCATAAATGGTCAGGCTGGAATTAGAGTCATCATACCACTACGGGACTACAACGGTCCTAGAATTGACAAAGAAAAAGTACTCCCTCCACTTCTCTCCTTTCATGCTCCCAAGCATCTCCACTGACATCAGCGTGTACGACCCCGTCATAAGGTTATGCTGAAAGCTAAACCACCCTATATAGTTCTGGCGCGATCGCGCCATCTTGAAAAAGAAACGGAATAAAAACACATATGCTTTCACCCCCACCGTATGATAGATATGCAAAAAACCCAGAATGAAGGGGATCGCGTTAGGCGACCATTGCGTAGAAGGCATCTCATAGGCCTGCATCAAGGCCGTCACAAAGGGAAGAAGGGGCAATTTTAGCCCTACCTCAAAGAATCGGAGGTAAACCGTCATTTTTCTGGGTGGCATGAGATGGCGACCGGGCACAGCTGCCCTCATCCCCTTCAAACCATATTTCTTCCTGACGACCTTCAAAACTTCCTCGGTCAATGCGAAGGTGATGGCGGTGACCTGAATTAATCTTTTTGCATGGGGAGCCATGGCCAAAGAGGCAACAGGACAAACACCACGAAAATAAAAAGGCGGGGAAAGAAGAAATTAGAAACTCTACTCACCTAAGACAAAGGCTCCAAGAATTGCCGAAGTAAACTATTGGCAACAAGGGGAAAGAAGTTCACGCAAAATGGATCCCCAAATCCTACCCTGATTCCCTTTTGGGGGGGGGGGGGGGAAGAGAGGGGAGATAAGGGGGCAGGTTCCAAAAAGACGTGCCTCATTAAGAGGGGTACGTGAATTCAAACCGTCGTTCGAGGCCCATCGCGACCGTTCACGACAATTGGGCGGGAACTCATCCCATCCATCCGATGATATGGTAACCCTCCGCCCACCCTGGAGTTTTAGCGAAGCAGGCCGCATCCACAGAGGCCCAAAATCGCAGAGGCTCAATTACTAGAGCTCAAATCTAGACAGACGCTCAGGCTTTAGCCTCTAGCAGGAGCAATTGATGGGGCAATAGAGGCCCATTACCTTGTTGGACTTCAGTAACAATAATCTTAGGGCCGCAAAAGGCCCATCCATAGCCATGTGCACCTATGTGCTAAGGGAATATTCTATATTCCCCTTTTTTTAAGTTTATAAAAGGAGACATCCCAAAACATTTCAAAGAGGTTTTTTCTCTATCTAGTTTTAACACTTTAATACTCTCTCTCTCTCTCTCTCTCTCTCTCTCTCTCTCTCTCTCTCTCTCTCTCTCTCTCTCTCTCTCTCTCTCTCTCTCTCTCTCTCTCTCTCTCTCTCTCTCTAAGAGTTCAGAATTAAGCACCGGAGTGCTAACCCTATTTTGCAGGGCTTTTAGGTACGTAATTTAGGCACTGTCCCATGGATCAACCAAGGACCGCACCATCAAGAGTAGATTAGGGTTTTAATTATGGGTATTTTGGTCATTTTACATTAGGTTGATTAGGTTATTTTGTTGTTTTTTCATTGTTTATAACTTAGCCACCCATTATTTGTAGGGAAAAGGACAAAACTCCCCTGAGTTATGTCCAAAAGACAAATTGCCCCCGACATTTCGTATAAAGACAATAAGCCTCCCGACCGCCAAGTTAAAGGACAGTTTGTCCTCTGCATCAGCAAATCTTAGTGCAAAAAGAAAAAAATAACCTTAAATCTAAAAATAACCTTTTTCAAGGCTAAACATACCCTCCAATCAATTTGTTTATTTTATTTTTTAAAAAATCCTTAAACAATTTGGCTTTGATTAAATCTGCCGCTAACTCTATTTTGATGCATTATTTCTCCCTATCTTGTTTTGATAGATTAAATTCTCAATCCCGGGTTTATTTTTATTGAGGCGTCAGTAAATAGAATCTATGATTTTGATAGATTAAATCCTCAATTTTGGGTTTATTTTTATTGAGGCGGTAGTGATAGGAAGAAATAATGTATCAAAACCGAGTCAGCGATGGATTTAAAATGGTGGATAATAGAATTTACAATTTTTAAAAAATAAATGAGTTGGTTGGAGGATTGGTGTGGTGTAAAATAAATTCTTTTCAGATTTAAGGATATGTTTATCTTTTCACACTAAGATTGGCTAATGCTGGGGGCAAATTTTCCTTTAAGCTGGAGGTCAAGGAGTTATTGTCCTTATAAGAAATGTTGGGGCCAATTTGTCCTTTGGACATTACTCATGTGGGTTTTTTGTCATTTTCCCTTATTTGTAATTTAGTTGTTAAATGATATAGAAATTGAGTCTTTCTAAAAAACCAAAGTTCATTTCAATTATAATCAATTGGATTTCGATGCCTTAAGATTCGGGTATTCTCAGACTAAACGATTATGAATAAACTTGTGTTTTTTGGTATTTGCAGAATTAACGGATTTTCGATTGGTATCGGTTACGGATTATGCTAGGGTCATATCATCTGTAGCAGGTTGGACCGAAATCTTAAAAAATTAATGTGATCCAATGTCAACGAATAAAATGTTGAAACTGAGATGTGGACATAAATCAATTGTTAAAAGTCTTTTTTAAAATGCTTTGATTTTGTCTTGGTCCTTTTTTAATGCTGCAAGTCTTTCATCCTCCTTTTCTTCTTTGTCCCTTAAAGGAAGAAAGAGGCAATGCCGGGTCTATAATTTCATGTTTGTATTGCCTAAATAATATAAACTGGAGTATAAATATCCTTGAAGGAATAGAAATCCAATTAACCGCTCCAATATGCGTGACAATTTGACGACAAAAAATTATGCAAGCTTAAAGCATAAATAAAAAAACTCTGGAATCTTAAAAAAGAGCATATAGATTCGTGATTATCGCTTGAAATCTAGTAGATATATATATATATATATATATATATATATATATATATACATATATATATCCACAGTTACAACTGCGGTATCATTTGTAGATTATATTGTGTCATCCATAGTTAACTTAGGTGGTGGTATCAATCATTAGCGGATCAGTTCCTACAAAAATTTATGAAAGGGATCGTTTATTTATTTTATTTTAGGAAAATATTGGGACAACGATGAATTGTCAAAGTCTTTTAGAAATAAACATATTATAAAAATGAACTTGACATAGCAATATGCAATTTGACAGGGTTAAAACCAGCAAAATGGAGGACAACTACGTTAAATGCCCCTATGTTTGGTTGGTTCATTTCTATTAATCAATCCGAATATTCGACATAGAATACACAGAGATAGTCAAATTGCTATCTCCAAAATTGATCTGCATCTCCCGGAGTTGGATTATAATTATATGATCGGATTCTTCGCAAACTTGTTCTTTGGTATCTCAATTCCATCTTCCTCACTCTGACCATAAAGCTTCTCCTTGTAATGGGTTAGTATTTTTCTTTTTCCTAAGTAGTTTTCTCATCATGAAAGTGAGTATTTGAGAACGTTTTTAGGGAGAGGAATAGGGAAATGTTATTTCTGAAGGATGAAAAATGATAATGAAGTCATGAATTAATGTTGCTAAAATTCTTGCTTCTTAATAAAACAAAAACTTACCAACAATGAATTTACTTATTTATATATTTTCTGCAGCGGCACAGGGTTACGCTCCCGCCGTGCTGATAAGTGGAGATGGGACCTTCAACAATGATATTGATAGGCATCTGAATTTGGCCTTCGAGAATGATCGCATCGGTGCCGTTTCCGTTATTGGTGTCCAAAGTTCAGGTAAAGTAATTAATTTCAGATAAGACTTCAGCTTGATGGATCAAAACATGCTTACCAAACAAGATTTATTAGTGTAACACAAACTTCTTGGATTGTGGTTTAGGTGTAATTTGATTTCTCGCTGACAACAATTAATTGTTTATAAATGATTTGTCACTAAGAGTAATTATCAATAGGTACAATTAAAGACGCCCAGTGTCAGTTTACCCTTTTAACTGGTTGCAGGAAAGAGCACACTTATGAACAGATGCTTTTCTACAAAATTCCAAGAGATGGATGGTAGCCAGGGACCGTATGACTCTCTTAAATTTCCGCTGCAATACTTTTCTTCATATGCATAGACGATTTTAACTCATTTACTTTATTTTTTTTCTTCTTTAAAACAAAAAGATAGCAATCATATATATTCATATATGTGGGATCTTTTCTTGCAGTCAGCAAACAACGAGAGGAATTTGGATACAAAAGTGCTCATCTCCGGAAGGCCACCGGAATATCCTTGTGCTTGATACAGAAGGGACTGACGGGAGGGAGAGAGGCCAAGAGGTGATTCTCTATTTTATTTATATGTTATTTGTGTCTTATTTTAGTTGTCCATGCATTTTATTGTACTCTCTCTACCCAAAACTAGTGGTATTGTAAATTGTGAATATATTAAAAGAAAGTATAGTTTTTAAATTACAATCTCAACTATTTTAAAAGAAAGTATAGTTTTTACAAAGTACACTATTTCCCTTTAGGAAAATTTTTCTTAATGCTTTAACTTTATTTGTCTTCCTTCTTTTCCCAATTAACTCCAAATAGTTGCCCTGCAATGTTAGCCATCAAAACTAACACAAAACAAACCAAAAACTAATTAAAGAGGTTTTAAATCAATGAAATAACAGTATGACACGCTACTCACTAACTTTTTTTTGGCTAATTTAATCCATTCAACAACAAAACAAACTCCCCCGAATCTTGCAATAAAGATAAAACAATCTTAAATTTTTGACTAGTTTTCTTACTCATGAAGATGCTTATAATTCAACGAGTAATTAGTTACAGTTGTCACTGCAAATATGGAAAAGGAAAAGAAAAAAAAAACAAAAGAGAGAAAACAAAGCGAGGCCTTGCGTACGTATGTTAGTCGGTATGTCCACTCCTTCATTCTGGTGCACTCGACGAACTAGACGCAAAGATAGAGAGAGGAAACGTGATTCGGAATCTAATCAGCAACACAAACTTCTACCCTTGCTCAATTCTTATTCTCCTGCATCTGCATGCGACCGTGTTGTTCCAACAAATATTAGTACTAAATATAAATTAGTAGTATTACCGAATAGTATTAATGTTTGAAAGAAAAGAACTGAAAAATGAGTAGTACTATAATACTCCTTCCTTCCCATTATTATTGTCCAGTTTGAATTTTCATTTTTAGTTTAATTTGTACTAAAAGTGAAAGTCCAAACTGGATAATAATTTTGGGACGAAGGGAGTAATATTTTATGTGCTTGTTTTCTGATATACTTTAGTTTCTTTTGGGCAGGGTAATGGCGCATTTGAAAGACAAACCACATTTTTTGCATTGGCTATGTCTAATGTGATGCTGCTCAACATGTGAGTTGATTCAATCCAAAACCACAACTTATTGGTAGTTGCAATTGAGTATGTTTACTTTCTCCATGGCAATGTCAATGTTTCATGCACACAGAAGCTAAGGTGTGTTATGCATATATTGGTATTTAATCACATTAATCAAACATTTGTTATTCCTTACTGATTGGTTACTATCCACAACCTATGCTTGAGCTAGGAATAGATTTTTGGAACTCATAGAGAAAATTGATGTTGGTCCTGTTGAATGAACGAATGGAATGAAATGCCTCATGTTCCTTGTCGTACATGAAAAGATGAAGACTCTTGAAACCAATATATAATACCCCATGTGTTACTTCCCTCATAGTCAATTGGTTTTGAGGTGGAACTACATGTAGATTTATATTTGAGGTTTCAAGATGGCATCAGAATGGGTTTTATCCGCGAACATGTAAGACATGTGGGGCGAGTTTGACTAATTAAAATTGGATCTTTGACTTGCCCGTATTCGGCCTTTGACTTTGAAACTTTGACCAATTAGAAAAAATTCAGGATTTGACTTTGAACTTTAACTGACCCGGCAGGCGACAATGTATCCAGGAAAATAATTGATCGCAAGACTAAAATTTTTTTTAAAAAAAAATGTATAAAATTATCCATCCAAGCCCATTGAGTTTGAGAGGGGCGTGTTGAATGAATGAAAGAAATGAAATGGTTCATGTTCTTTTGTCACACATGGAAGGATGGAAACTCTTGAAATCAACATATATATCCCATGTACTACACCCTCATAATCAATTGGTTATGAGGTGGAACTACATATAGACTTATATTTGGGCCTTCAAGACGTCCAAATTATGTAAAACTAGGAAAATTTCATCCCAAACTATAAATAATAGGTGTTTCCATTCCAAAATTGGCGTATTACACTCAAATCAGTCAAATTTGTTAAATTATTGATGGATTTTAACATTAGGGCTCTCTTTAGACCATGATTTACATACTTTTGGTCCACATATTAGTGTTTATTTTGATCACTTTCAGCTTGGACAGCCACCGAGCAATAGTGGTTTGGCAGTGCCACCTCATCTGTATTCTGAATGATGGCTGGAGGTTACCCGGTGATGATTAACAAAATATTTTTTATATTCAAAATATATCTCATAATCTACCTCAAACACACAAATAGAATCGAACCTAAGAGTTTCATCGGTTTTGACAATTTTTGAGTCCAAAAAGTTTATATCGTGTTCACATTAATTTTTGCAATTTTGGCGGCTATGTCAATGTTTTTAAAATATTCTCTTCGTCCCAAAATTATTTTCCAGTTTAGATTTTCATTTTAATTTAAATTATACTAAAAGTCAAATCTTAAACTGCACAGTAATTTTGGGACAAAGGGAATATCATTTTTTTGCTTTTCAAATTTTCAATTATGAATTTTTGTGAATTTAGTTTCTTGATTGTGTTTCCATTATAATTTTGTTCTATTTCAAATGAAAAGAAGATTTTCTTTTATTTTTCGGTAAAAAAATGATACTCTTTAAAATGAGAATAATTCCAATTAAAAGGAAACTTGATGGAGAAAACAAGGTGAGACCCACATTAATTTTTTTGAATAAAACATGTCAAAGCATTGTTAAATGTGTTCAATTATTATTATTATTATTATTATTATTATTATTATTATAATTATTATTATTATTAGTATTGGTATTATTATTATTATTAATTTGTATATTAAACTTCCTTCACAAGCCATATTTACAATATCTATCTCCTATTATATTTAAGTATGAAGCTAAACTTAACACCTAACTTGTTCAAAAACCGTATATCATTATTACCTTTACGATAATTAAACTCTAACTTCCACTTCACTTCTTGCTGACTCAAATCAACTATCGTATTTGTTGTAAATGTTGAATCACCAAACCTTTTTTGCATTACTATCAGACTCAGACCACACACGGTGAACAGATGCATTCAAGCAAGTAAAAAAACCTGTTGTCTCATCTTTCTGAGCTTCCATGTTCTCAAAATCCTTGTATGACTGAGAGTAGTGATCTCAGTTAGCATCCTCTGCCAGTTCCTTATCCCTTCCATCACCTCTTTTGTTTATTTACACTGAAAGAACAAGTGCTTTCCAGTCTCTACTTTTTCTTTACACAGAATACATAACATATTAGGAATCTGCACATTCATTCTGTTGGACCTTTCAGTGGTAAGAAGCTTGTCTTTCCTAGCCAATCAGCTGATAAAGCTGTGCTTGGGAAGGCCATACTAACTCCACATGATGTTAGCTTCTCTGGTTCTTCCCTTACTCCCTCAGCCAGTATATCCACTCTGAGTGGAATAAGGTTTGCCACCAGTTCGAGACCAGTCTCTATTTTGACCGCACCCCCTCTTTTTATCTTCTCTTTGATCTTGATCAACTTTTTTCAGTGCCAACTATAATCGTTGGAAGCCTTGTAATCCCATATACTTTTACCTTTTATATAATAGATATGCATCCATTTAATCTAGAGACTTTCTTTATTCATTTCTAAATCCCATATTTGTTTAGAAAATAGAGCTTTATTCCACATCTCTGGTTTCTTGACATTTAACCCTCCCTCATTCTTCTTCTTTCAAATGTCATTCCAAGCCACGAAAGACCAAACTTTGCCAGTTTCTTTTTTCCCCATAATAACTCTCTGCATTTACAGGTAATTTGGTGTATGATACTTTGCAGAATAACAAATATACTGCCCCAATAAGAGGGCAAACTCAACAAGACTGAGTTCATCAGGAGAGTCCTTCCAGCATATGATAATTGTTTGGAAGTCAAGCACCTGATTTGCTAATAACTTTACTTAGTCTCTTGCATAACATTTTTGAGATAAATCTGTAGATTGTATTGCAAAATCAGATTGGTCTGAATTCAGTGACATTTCTAGGAGTCTCATTTTTTGGTATTAAAGAAACCTAAGTATTATTAGTTTGCTTCATAAGTTTTCCTGAGTTAAAAAACTCTAAAACAGTTTCGCTTACTTCATCTCCAAAAATGTTCCAAGTATTCTTATAGAACCCACTTTTAAAGCTATCAGGTCCAGAACTCCTATTACCATCAAATACTAAACGTAGTCTCCTTTATATCTAGTATGGTGAAATTGTCAATCAGGAGAATGTGTATGTATACAGTCAGTTTAATCTTTGATTAAAGGATTTTACTGTTAGCAGGAAGTCTTTTAACACTACTTCGAAAGAGATTCTTGTAGTATTCTAGAAAGTGTTTCTCAACCTGTTGACTATCTTCTATTAATTCACCATCTTTATTGATATATGATCTAATTTTGTTCCTGTTACTTTTCTTTATAATACATGCATGGAAATACTTGGTATTTAGATCACCTTCATGAATCCAGTTTTTTTTTTTTTTTTTTTTTTTAAACTTTCCAAAAGCTTACAACAACCTTACTAGCATTTATATACTTTAGAGTTACCTCTTTTTCTGCTGTCTGCAATTCTTCATTTAGAGGATCATCTCTAAGCTGTTGTTGGATGCTTTTTAACTTCCACTTCCTTTCCTGTGCTTTCTCCTCTATACAAGCATATTTTTTCCGGTTAGGTTCTTTCAGTCTTGGTTTTAGCATCTTTTGTTTCTTCATGAACTTATACTGCTTTGCTCCAACTTCCTCATTTTGCAAGTTCTGCACTACCTTTTGAAAACCAGGATCTTGGCACCGTGAATCTAAGTGATTTCTTCTATCATTGTTTGCCATCTCTCTACCTTATTAGAAGTGCATTGTGGTCTGAAATGCCTTTTGGTAAAACAGTAGTCTAAGCTTCTTGATACTGCATCAACCATGTTACGTTAACAAGGGCTCTATCTAACTTGGAATAAATTCTATATGCTCCCATTTGCTTATTGCTCCAAATGAAAATCCCACCTTGACTTTTCATATCCCACAAGTCACATATTTCACTATCTGTCTGAACTCATCACTGTTACTATTGACTTCATTTTCTCCTCCAAACTTCTCACTGGCCTCCAAAATACAATTGAAATCACCCATTATCAGCCATTCTCCACTCATAAGTTTAGAGATATCTGCAAGCTCGTCCCATAGATAAACTCTTCCCTCAAGTCGGTAATCAACAAAGACTAGAGTCAAGAAGTATTGTCTGCTACTATTTGATTCTTTCACTGCGCAATGTATGTGTTGCTTAGCAATTAGTAACACTTGCACCATAGCCAGAATGGTTGTCTGATCTAGATATTCAGACTGTGTTGGGGTGTCTAGGATGCACGCATTTCCCTTTTTTGCTGGTTTTTATTTAGTTAGTGATACGACTTGTTTTAGTAGTAATTAATTTATGATATATTTTATGATACAATCAAGAAATGATTTTTTGTTTGAAGTTTGGGAGGATTTGGAGAAGTGAAAGAAAAGGGTTTGTAGATTTTAAATTATGACAGGGTTAAATTTGCCTAAATGGAGCGATACCTAAGATTTATGGGCGACAAATAACAACATATGTAAAGAAAATGTATTCAAAACTTAATGAATAGGTCCATTCAACGTCTGGGTAAATTTATACTATGGGAGAGGACTCAGTAATTAAATGATGGATCTCCCCTTCAAACTTTAACATCTGTTCGTGGCCCCATGAATCTTTCGGGCCTTTTATAAATTTTGACATATTATTTTTATAAATTTTTATTTTATAGTCTATATATGAAAAATTGATGGTCTTATAAATTGTGTTGATAAATTATGGATAGTCATGCTATGTTGAATGGATGGTTCTATTGATAGCTTATTATACTTTGTGCTAGTGGACCTTTCATTAGGTGTAAAAAAATAATATAAAAATTTGAGATTCTTTGGTTGATCCAACAATTGAGGTTAAGTGCAAAAAATATGAGAGACTTACATAAGTCCAATCCTCCAATTTAAATACTCAACGTTTGGGCAAAAACACAAAAGTTTAAGATGCAATTTGTCATGATCCGGTGGCGGGAAGGGTGGCCGGGCAGCAGAAAAAGGAGAAACAGATGGTGATCGGGGGAAAATTAGGGTTTGAGTTGGGGGAAATCGGAAAGAGGAGAGAAAATTGGGATTATCCAATTTAATACAAAAATATTCGATAATTAATTTACAGACCCAGAAAAGTATTTATAGTCTAGTCTATTTTCTAAAATACTAGTTTGGTCCTCCTACTTTCTATTTCATAAAATCTAATCCCTAAATAATCCAGGGGCGTAACAAACCCCTTCCCTTAAAACAGTCTTGTCCCCAAGACTGTGTTTCAAACAAAAACAAACTGCCAAATACAACGTCAAGTAACTATGGTAATTGACAACAGAACTAACATCAAATACTACTGTAAAACTAAAAATGAAAAGACTGGACATAACGAAGCTGCAGAAGGACAAAGTCATTCCGCGAATAGTTCCTTGCAACGATTCTCAGCAATGCTAACTTTTGAATTTCCTTGCAAGCCATTTGCCAAGCTATTATCCAAGTTGAGTTCTGATCAGCAGTAAGCCTTAACACCTGTTCAGCAACGAAATTCATGAAGTTGTAAATATTATAATTTGTTTCAGTTCTGCTGAAAGATACCACATTAACCAACTTCCAACCCTTTCCCTTAATCAAAAGGACATATCCATTCGGTGCTTTAGCAATTAGCAGCTTAGCGCTCCATTCCATTTTAGATACATCAGCCTTAGGAGGTTTTTCTACTCTGCACAGTACTTCTGAATTCACTTTGCGTTCACTGGCACTAATCATCACCAACTTAGACTTGTGTTCCTTGTTGGTGCCCTTATATGCTATTCCAGCACACTCCACATCTCCAACCATTATTCTCGGATCCCAAACAACACCATGGATAATTCCATATATATGAGGCATTTGAACTCTGGTGTCACAGCCACCCATAGTGTTAAAAATACACTTCTTTTGATCATTGGTTATAGGCAAAAGCACACCAATTCTCACGTATCTAGAATTCCCAACAAAAACAAACACCCAATAATCACTACTTCCGTTAACATCATTTTCAATACTGGTGAACTCAACACATAGCATTACAGTACTCAATATGGAACCATAAGATCTCAGTGCACAAAAAGAATTCCCAAACAAGCGACATTCAAAAGGAACTTCATGAGTTTTCAATTTCAGATCACAATCAGAGACTGTGCCACCCTTGAAGCTAGTGATTAACTCAGGCCAACTTCTACAGACCTTGCTCATTTGTTTACTTCTCAGTTCCATAGACTCACTAACTATCACCTCCAATTTTAGTTTGGTAATTTTCTCCACGCTAGAAATATCTTTGTTCCTAAGGATAAAACACAACTGGAAAACCGAATCTCTGCAATTCTTGAAATTGTTTTCAATTATTGTAAAAGCCATCCTCAGCTCGTGAGAACATTCAATCCACTTATGAAAACACGATAATACTCCCAGAACGTGCCAGGCAATCAACCAACAAAAGTTTACTTCAGTAATTAAAATCATAGCTTCAACAATAATTTCACTACATGCACCAGCAACCCAACCACCAGAAATAGCAAACAGACCACCCGAAGAAAATTTCTCTAAGAAAATCACTCGCTCCATTTTGCACAAATACCCAAGAACTTCTTTACTGCAGAAATGACCTAAATCTATAGTCTTAACAATTTTAACAGGTTCAGGCATTTTAGTCAAATTAAACCCTTCATTTCCACATGCAACCACACAGAGAATACCATTCAAATTAAACCCTTCATTTCCACATGCAACCACATGCAACCTCACAAGTATAACAATGGTACATCCATTGAAACTCGAAACACTTTCAGGCCAAGATTTGTGCATAATCTTTCCATGAATACATGCAATATGACCGAACCAACAATCATAAATCTCAATTCTGAAAGGATGCATTCCAAAAAAATATACATCCCTACCGACAGGGTGCATTCTAACCTGCATCTGTTCTTTTGAAATTATTTTACAGGAACTTTTGGATTGCACGAATTGGTCTCTGGGATCAGTAACAAAAGTGTTTGGAAGAATTCCAGTAGAAATAGAATATAAAAAATCAAAACCGTCTTCGAAAGAATTAAGCACACCTCTTGACAACAAATAGCCGGCAATAATACTACAGTCATATTTGCACTCTAGATTCACCCCAACAGCATCACACTTGGAATTAACACGAGTATCATTTCGCAATAAACTTTCAGCATAAACATAGAGCAATCATCTAATTCCATACTCCCATCAAATATCATACAAGCATCACTAGGATAGTCAGGCAAAACAACAACCCCAATAGAACATTCTAGTCCCCCCGGATCAACATGAAATGAGCTCAGGCAAAGTTCCATATTCTTGCGACGTCTCAAACCTTACAATACAATTAGAGACTCTAGAAGCGCAGTCAAGTTCAATAACGAGGTTTCAACAGGAATAGCAACCATATGATTTCCAAAGCCTGATCTTACCCTTAAATTTGTATTTCCTCCTTTAAAACCATGTAACAATAACCCAAACTTTCCAACAGTAAACTGATAAACCACATGATTTTCACAAATGACAAATCCATAATTTTGCAACCATCATTTAACGAAGCAGAATCATACTGATCAACAGAGTACAAAATCTTCAGCACTATCAACCTCAATAGTGCATTCGATTTCCCCCCGATTCAACATGAAAAGCGTTACGACGGAATCCCTTATCCTGAAAATGATTTAAAACATCAGCTAATTCAGCAGAATCACCATTGATCTCATTTAAATCAACAGAATCATCTAAAAACATTTCATCATCTCGATATGAATCAAATTTAACCACAACAGTACTGGTTAAAAACATCTTACTAACCGGTTCCTGATAAACCTTTTCTAAAACTGTGGAATCATCGACTGATTCTGAACAACCCACATTGAAATTTACCAACTAAGTTTCAACCTGATTTTCAGTATCATCCCCATCAGAATTGACTAAAACAGAATCAAACTTTATCGACAGAGAGAGGTTACCACTTTCATCAGAGTTCTTGGAGAAGTTGTCATCAGGCGAAACAACCTCAATTGCTTGCGTCTCAGATTCCACCGCTACAAATTCATCAATTTCTTCAACAGCAGTGACCAGCGCTCCTCCTTGGTCTGACTCTGAATCGCCGGCTTCCCACGCATTAACCACCACTGCCGGTCGGATGACTTTGCCAAAGTGAAGTTCTAGCTGAACAGCGAATTCTTCCCAGTTATCTAACAGCGATGCGTACTCCATACCGTAATACCGTATAAAAATTAGAGAGGCTCTCCAGTCATGTAAAAAGCAAGAGTGACTAATTTCTTATGTGACGGAATGCGATTATAGACAAAGAAGTGCTCTATTCGGTCAAGCCAATCACCAATGTCTTCACCGGAAAAGAGGAAAACTCCGGTTGGCGACGGCTCTGGGACACCATGAAGAGACGGATTTAGAGGTACGGCTTCGGATGGGGGAAGCGACAGAAAGGTTCTGACCTTAAGTCGGTGTTCGCCGGAATTGGTCATTTCAATCGATGAAAAAGGAAACGAGAGTAAAGGTATGTTTGGTGCGAGTCGGAGAATAGAGAAATCGCACAGATTTCAGAATGGGGAAGGAGAGAAAGAGATTTCAGATTTCAGAGGATTCAAGAGAAGAAGGGGAAGAAGAGATGAACAGAATCGGTAAATCGATATAGAGACGGCCGAGGAAAGACCACTCTGATACCAAATGTTACGACCCGGTGGCCGGAAGGGTGGCCGGACGGCAGAAAAAAGAGAAACAGATGGTGATCGGGGGAAAATTAGGGTTTGAGTTGGGGAAAATCGGGAATAGGAGAGAAAATTGGGATTATCCAAATTAATAGAAAAATATTCGATAATTAATTTACAGACCCAGAAAAGTATTTATAGTCTAGCATATTTTCTCAAATACTAGTTTGGTCCTCCTACTTTCTATTTCAGAAAATATAATCCCTAAATAATCCAGGGGCGTGACACAATTTTACAATTTCTAAATAGTTTAGGATGGAACCATTAATTTTCCTAATTATTATTGCAATTATTATTTCCTTTAAAAAAAATTTTGAATGGCTCCAACGAGAATCGAACTCTCAACCTCCTGATAAAATTTCCTATTTGTGTCAAGTTTTTAATAACATATTTTGAGGAATATTTTGTAATTTAATAGGAAGTATGACAATCTTAATCTCAACAATGGTGGGAGTCGACCGCTCTTGGAAACAATGTTTCAGGTAAAATTTCATCTTTCAATAAATTTCTAAAATAGTAATATCTCTTTCTTAAAAATACTCTATATTAATTTTTTAAATTTGTATTAAAAATATTATAAAATTTGAAATTTCATATAATCTGTTGGTGCGGAACATATTATTTTAATAATTAAATCATGTTGTGCAGGTAATGGTGCGGAACTTTAGCACCGCAAGACGAGTGCATCTATTGATTGTTATTCGTGACAGACCACCCAAGGTAGAAATCATCACATACTACTCTGATCTACACTCAACGCACGCATCCATCGATTATTTTTTATTTACTTCATTTTTGTAACAACCATTTATCGATTATTTCAATATATTAATGTGTTGTTATTTCTCAAAATCAGTCTCCCATGGACAAACTGAAAGAGCGGGCGATAGTGAATCTTCACGAGGTTAAAGAAAAACTCATAGATTCGTATTTTCTCTGTCCCAAAATTATTGTCCAGATTGAAATTTCATTTTTAGTACAATTTGAACTAAAAATGAAAATTTAAACTAATAATAATTATGGAACAGAAATAGTATTTTATACGTAGATGTAGTAGTCTAATCATTATTATTTGAATACTATTAACTCTATCCAGATCGATCAAATGACATTTGGTGTATTCTTCCAGATCTGGAATGGAATATTCACTTCCCAAGGAGCAACTAGGCCAGTGCTGGAGGATTATCTAACTGTAAGATAATTAATTAATTTCCACTTTTGTTTTCTTCTGGTTCTTTTTCTTTTCCGTCTTCATCACATTTCATTACCAATTCTCCGACTATGTCTTTTCATGCATGAATGATTGTTTCAAACATAAACATAAAGGTAGGGATATCAGAATGTCGTAGACACATATCGATATATGCTCGAATCTAGGGCTGTAAAATGAACTGAGCCGAGTTCGAATACTCGACAGTAGCTCAGACAACAACTCGAGAGTTCTGTTCCAGTAGTTTCATTACGTAATCGAGTCGAGCTCAAGCCTAAGATTCTACTCGTCGAGCTTGATTACTTTACTAATATTTTTAATATATTTGTAATTATTTATTATGCATAAGATAATTAATTATTAATTGAATTACATATTGATATAATAATACAATTTTAGATAATTATATTGTAATTGTTGATAATTAATTTATTTTTAAAAAATTAATTAAACATTAATATTTATTTTTTAAAAATACTTGAGCTTCACTTGAACTCGGCTCGAATTCAACCGAGTCGAAATCGAGTAGTTATATTTTAAGCATGCCGAGTTCGAGCTCTAGTTCGAATAGGGATACTTGGGACTGAGTTCAAGTTCAAGTATATTATTAGTCGGGCTCGACTCAACTCGAATACAACCCTACTCGAATCACATTCGGCCTTCACTTGGGTGAATTCTGAATACTATACAGATTTATCTTGGAGTATAGTATATTCCTTTTCTGTTACTCATAATTCTTTAATAACTTCTAAAGAAAGAAAGTCCCTGTAGGAATATCTGTTAAACACAAAGCGCGCGTGCGTATGTTTTTTTTAAAAAAAATAATTGTATTTTATTATTTTTATTTTTTATAACAACATTGTTTTACTATCCGTCGGTGATCAATCAATTAAAATTGTTTAGATTGAAGTGGACGCATTGCACCATTATGAGTACATGAGGGACCAGTTTGAAATGGAGGTATGGATGCTACACTAGCATTACCGTGAAACAGTAATATTCCCCATATATTCGCTTTTCCTTTTAAAAGGGAAAAAAAAGAAAAGAAAAGATATTTTACCGCTCTGTTTAATGTTTGACTATCCAAACCTTGGTGATAATTTCATTCTATATTACTTGAGCAGGTGGTCTGGTTGAGAGATCGGATTTTCCAGTTGGTTCAGCAAAACGGAAGTGCTCCAGCAGAATTTGTGAACCTTGCAAGACAGAACTGGAAAGACATTAAAGATGAAAAAATCCTCAACATAGAGTTAAACCGGGTAAAACAATGAAATCCGAGGTTCATATATATGTTTGTACACAACATGTGCCCCCGTTCTTTTTACGTTTTTTAAAAGGAGTTGCTTGTCTTTTATATTTGTGAAAAAAATAAATCATTTAAAAAATAAATAATATTTCACGTCATAAAGATTTTGAAATTGATCGTCTTATCCTTTTCCATATATGTCCCCCAAAAATAGCAGCAATGATTTTTTTTTTTTCCCCTTAGAATATCTCCTTTTCCAAGTATATAGGATAAAGGATACACAGTGCATTCTACTCTTTTTAAAAGTATATATATTTGTTACCATGCATTTTTTTTTTTTTTTGGGAAAATCTGCTTTGACAAATACTATAAACAATGCATTTTACTCTTTTTAAAGTATATATTTGTTGAAGTTTAATATTTTTTGAGTTTCTCTTTCGAATATGGGACTGGTTCTTATTTCGACTCTTTACTACTAAACTATATAGAAACTAGTCGACGGCGTACATTGTGATATGCTCAGAGAGGAGATGGTTCGAGGGTTTGGCGAAGACCAGGTAAATTACTTTCTACTAGCAAGCTCCACTCTTGCGTTTCATTGATATTGTAATATGGCCTTTCTTTTGTTGTTAAAATGAATGGAGCGATTATTGTTCAGTTAGAATGCCATGCATGATGCATGTATATTGTATTCTCCCTCCGTCCCATAATTATTATCAAGTTTGGGTTTTCATTTCTAGTTTAAATTGTACTAAAAGTGAAATCTCAAACTGAATAATAATTTTGAGACAGAGAGAGTACTATATTGCAATGAGAGCATAAGGTCTAGCAGCTGAACAATTCAAAAGTCAACATGGTAATTAAATAGATTGGCCATTCAGCTAACCCAGTTTGGTACATAAATAATAAATTAGCAATTCACTACCAAGTTATGCTGATTAATAAATATCACATATAGTACTTCTTATGGAAAAAAAAAATTGTTCATTTTATTGTACTGAACTATTTAATTTGCAATGGAGGAAGTAATTAATTAGGGCACCGCTCCCGCACTTATACCATGGGACATTATTATCATTTCAGAATTTTGTGCATCCGTTTGTTTAAAATATCATATTTAAATGCAGGACTGGATTGACATAATGGAAGGGGTAAAGGATGATATGTTCATAAAAACGAAAAATTTTGGCAATCAAGTCAGTTCAATTATTGGCATCTACCTCACCCGGTAAGCATGACGTGTATAGCGGTGACGAGACAAGCGTCAATTATCTGCTACTAACGATTGTAATCCTTATTTTGAAGGTACGATGACGGGACTCTATATCTTCATGAAGAAACACGGGATGAACGTAGACAGCAATTGATTCGACACATATTAAGGGTATTCATAAGGATTTTTATGCCAATTTATTGAACAATTTCAATTTTTTTCTTTTTTTTTTGGAAATAAATAACAAATTCATTAATTTACTAAAAAACGTCAATTAACAAAAGAGAGATACAAGTAATTCTTTAATTTCTTTTTTCTCAACTTTCTTTTTTCATTTTTCTTGTTAATGTTCTGTATCTCCCCAATTTTTGAAGTCGAAACCACATATTAATGTAACACTCCATTCCCACCTTGATAATATATTTTGTTGATATAAAATAGTACTCTCTCCATCCTAGAGAATAATTCATTGTTTTTTGTAAATAATTTTGCTTTAAGGAAAACTCTAGTTTTAAAAATTTAATATTGGAAAAAGATAAATTGACTTAATTATCCTTCCTTAATAACAGATTTAGTCAGTCACTTTTTAGAGTTGTTATATTATGCACATTAAGTGCATCTACCTAGGTGACCTTAGACTCTTTTTTTATTATTATTTAATAATGGAGGAACTTTATGTATAATTATTTTATATATTTTTTTCTTCCTTTTCAATGTACGTGTCACTTCTCCTTAATTTTAGGAAGTGGGTTTTCAAATTTTTTTTTATTTTCAAATGATTTTATTTCTTAATCCGTAATGAACTAGACTAAGTGTCTTATATCATTTTGATAGTACTCGATGAGATTTATCCAACAAGATCCATCATGAATATGTTTTTCGAAACTTTAAAAACTTTATGCAGTTGCCTTGGTCTTTCTAAAAGACGTTATGGTCTTACTTGTCTCTTTTAGGACCAAGACCTAGAGCAAATAGCAAATACCAAAGGCCAAAGACCAAAAAGTGAAAACCAAAGAGCAAAGACAAAAAACCAAAGACCAAATATCAAAGTGAAGAGCGAACGTGTGAGAGGATCAAAGACCAAAAACCAAACATCGAAGACCAAAAAATCAAAGACCAAATATCAGAGTAAAGAGCGAGCGTATGTAAAAAACAAACACCAAAGACAAAAGTCCAAAGACTAAAAACCGAAAGATCAAAGACCAAAAATTAGAATGAATAGCGAGTGTATATGAGGACCAAAGACCAAAGACCAATGGCCAAAAGACCAAACTAGGCCCTAACCAGTACGGAAATACTTAAACCGCCCTAAACCCTAAACCCTAAACAACTAAACCCTAAGCGACACGGAAATACTTAAACCCACTAATATTTTTTTTATTTTTTTGGTTTAAATTTTTTAAAACCAATTAGGCTAGGGTCACGTGACCCTAGTCAAATTGGTTTAAGAAAATTTCATAAGGTTAATTGTGTTACGATACAAATTAGACCCTAACCGATACGGAAATGCTTAAACCCCCTAAACCCTAAACAGTAAATAACAATACCCTAACCGACACGAAAATGCTTAAACCCCCCTGAACCCTAAATCCTAAACAACTAGACCCTAACCAATACAAAAATTGTTAAACCCCCTCCCCCCCAAACCCTAAACACATTAAATTTTTTTTTTATTTAAATTTTTTAAACCAATTAGGCTAGGGTCCCGTAAACGAGACCCTAACCTAATTGGTTTAATAAAATTTATAAGGTTAATCGTGTTACGGCACGAACTAGGTCCTAACTGACACGGAAATGCCGAAATCCCCTAAACCCTAAAACCTAAACAACTAGACCCTAACTGACACGAAAAGGGTTAAACCCCCCTAAATCCTAAACACACTAATTTATTTATTTTTGGTTTAAGAAAATTTATAGGTTAATCTTGTTACGGCACAAAGTAGGCCCTAACCGATAAGGAAATGCTAAACCTCTCCAAACCCTAAATCGTAAATAACTAGACCGTAACCGACAAGAAAATGCTTAAACCCCCTTAAATCCTTAACACACTTTTTATCTTTGGCCTTTGGTCTTTACTTCTCACACACACTCGCTTTTAATTTTGGTCTTTAGTTTTTGTAAATTTTTTTTGGTCTCTGGTTTTTGGCTTTCGGTCTTTGGTCTTTGGTCTTTAGTCGTTTGCCTTCGATCTTTGGTCTTTGGTGGTTGGCCTTCGATCTTTGGTCTTTGATGTTTGGTGTTTGGTGTTTGGTGTTTGGCCTATGCTTCTCACATAATGCTCGCTCTTTTACTCTCATCTTTGGTCTTCGATTTTTGCTCTTTGGTCTTTGATTTCTTGATCTTTGGTCTTTGGTCTTTTGCCTTTGTTACTCACACACGCTCGCTCTTTACTGTGGTCTTTGCTCTTTGCTCTTTGGTATTCAATTTTTGGTCTTTGGCCTTTGATTTTTGGTCTTCTCCATAGGTCGTGGGCATAAAAGAAACGAGTAAGACCAAAATGTATTTTAATAAAATCAAGGTTACTGCATAATTTTTTTTACGTTTCAGAAAATATATTCATGATAGATCTTGTTGGATAGATCTCATCGAATATTATCAAAATGATATAAGACATTTGATGTAATTCTTTACGGATTGAGAAAAAAAATCATTTGAAGATTAAAAAGAAATTTTGAAACCCATTTCCTAAAAATAAGGAAGAGTGGTGCGTGTGTTTCACCTAACTTATAAAGACTTGTATGTTTAGCCCTCCTTTCCTATACTAATTATCAAATAAGGGTTTATGTGTACCTAACTACATGCACTTAATGTGCATGGTATAATTTTTGCACTTTTTAGAAGATAGTATTCCCTATTTAAAAATTAGTCTACATTGAAATAGATATTATATTAGTACAAATGTCAAAACTCAATGTGAACTATTTTTTGGGTAAATTGTTATTGTCCTTATACTAAAATATTCTTCTTATTAGGATGTTGAGCCTACCTATCTTACGCTGGTGAAAAAGCAAAGGGCTGCAACTGCAGCATTTTTTGTGAAAGAAATCATCGAAAAGCTGACGGCCAAATTTGAGACTCTGGATCCGGACATGCACATCGCTGAATATGAGAATCTTCTCCAGGGTATGTTCTCTCTCCATTGTCCAAATTTGAAAATTGGATCACCAGGTTTCAAAATTTGAGCAATTACCGTAAGCGATATGTACATCTAAGAGGCTAAAATCTGACAGAAATCAAATTAAGATATTTCAATAGTAGGAGACGCCACAATCCAGTCAAATATAAGCAAGATAGATTAATTTGATTGAATTGTCTGTTTAATAGTCATTCGCATATGTAATATTGTATTTCTACAATTTTATACAAAGAGTTTCATAAGTCCAATGATAAAAACTGCGTTTGACAAAGTATAAGTTTACACAGGAATTGTGTAAATGAAGGGATAGGCGTGTAGAATGCTAGCTTAATTATGTTTAGCACAGAACACAATTTTTTATCGTGTTTTTTTGCAGATGTCCGCATTGAACATGCCAATTGGAATCACCCTTCTGAACAACTGGAGCTACTGCGGACAGAAATAGCAGGTTATAAGAAACAGGCTGACGATATTCATCATTTGCTAAAACAAAAGGAGGTTAGTTATGAACCTAACCTTTGGGTATGAAAAATCTAAAATATTCCGTGTGACATATGCCCGAAAAATATATACTTCATTCGTATCAGAAATATATTGTACATTGTGTTTTGAAATTTGTACATGTTTTAGTACAAATTTTAAAATTCAATGTGCACTTATTTTTATTTTTATTTTTTGACAGAGAAACTAGTATTCATGAATTGCAGTAAAAGAAGTGTGTGTGTGTGTGTGTGTGTGTGTTTTCTTCGTAAATCATATTTGTGAATTGTTTCTTGTTTAACCTGCAGGAAAATAGCAAATCAATAGTAAATAGTATCGAAAGACTAGTGTTCTCTTTAATGTTCACCCTTCCTGCTGCTGGTTTTGCTGCCGGTGTTACAGTGGCTTCTGGGGGTGCAGCCTTACCTGCAGTGATTGGAGTTGCTGCAGTCATTTCTTCTGAAGGATTATCTATGACTATGGGAAGGTTCAATAGTTTTATGAATGGCTTATTGTCCTGTATTCCCGGTGCACATCTCGTTGTAGATGTTTATGAGTGGTTTAAGATTAAAAAAAGACTTAAAAAATCCCGTCAGAAGGAGGATCCTGCTGCAAAGAAAATATGGGAGGAGTACAAAAAAAGCAAGTAAGACACACTCACTTTTTATTTTATTTCAAGTTTCTCTTTGGTAACCCTTTGCCATACAATAACGAGCGATTACCCTCGTCCAGGTCCGGTCGGAAGGAAGGATCTACTTCAAAGAAGACATTGGAGGAGTATGAAAGCCGGTATAACACTCCTAATTTTTTATTTTGGTTTTTCTTATTTTCTAACCTTTATCCTTTTTTAAAAATAAAAAAGAAAAAACCTCGCAATTACTTGATCTCCACAAGGTTTTATAAAAACCAAAAAAGAAAGTGAAATTGGCTTTTCTCATCCCAGTGTATGTGAGATACCAACTAATTCATCCTAAAATTTAAGAATCTTAATCTCCATTTCATCCCAAGGTTTTCAAAAATAACATTATTTTAATCATTTAATTGTTGGATTGTAAAATGATGAAATATTTTGTTTGTCAATTTTTTCGTCAAATCTTTATAGTGGCATGATATGTACAAATATCATGTGCTATATTTGTAAAATAATTAAAATAGAAGATTCCCCCTCCCGCCCACAAAAGTAAGGTTTGGAACTAAAGTAGTGTATCTTTTTTCAAACTTAGGGGATGAAACAACAAGACTCTGAAACCTTGGCATGGACTGGTTGATGCGACCCAAACCTTGGGATAGAAGCATAATTCTCCAAACAATATATAGTACTATCTTGAGGTTTGGTATATTATCTTTTCCATGAAATGATTCTCTTTTGGTTCGAAAAAAATAGTCCGTCTTGAAAGTAATTGTATAGTTTGGATTTTCATTTTTAGTACATTTACTAAAAATGAAAATTTATGTTGAACAATTATTTCAGAACAGAAGCGTTATTTGAATTTCATAAAAAGCACGCAATTAAAGAGTAATATATATATAATGTGTGTGTGTGTGTGTGTGTGTATATATATATATATTCATCATAACATAAATTTGGTCGTTCTATTTAACTATGAGGATCTTACAGTAAAAGTTCCCTAAATAACTACTATATATTAATAAACTCTATTATATAATAATTTTTTCGGTCCCAACTCGGGACTAGGAAAAAATAAATTAATTAATAAGATAATATTTTTTTTAAAAATTCTTATATAAATATAGGTCCCCTCAAAATCATAAATTAATGATGATATGGAATATTAACAAGAAATTAAGAAGATTTAGAAAAGCTGGGAGCAATTGAGCTTTGTTTTCTTTGAAATTTATGTATGAAAATATTCATGTTTGATTTTTCTCATTGCATTCAAAAGGTCTAGAGTTATCTCAAAATATGACAAATTTTGGTATTTGTTTCTTAAAATTGGTAAAAATATTTAACTTAATAAATTATTAATTCATCAATAATATAATATTTATCAATTTATTAATAAAGTAATAAACTCTATAAATTAATACAATTTTTGTGGATCCAACAACATTAATTTAGAGGGTTTTTAACTTCACCTTCTAAGTTCTAACTACCTTGTCTGAAAATCCCCACTTTTTTCTTTTTACCATTTCTTCATTGTTATAACATTACAAAACGTTGTTATTCCTTTTTTTTTTTTTTTTATAAATATGAGATTGATAAACAGTATAAGATAACTCTATCATTTGTTGTTGCAGGAAATGATTAATGACAGCTTAGGTTTTTCGCCCGTCAACTCCTGAAAGTTAATTAATTGCTCATCATGATTCCATAGGAGAGTTTGGCATTCTCTGTAGTCTGTACCCAAAATTTTTATTTTTTATTTTTTAAAAAAAAAGCAAAAAAAAAAAAAGAAGAGGGGAGCCTTACGGGTAGTCGGGTAGCTATAGACTTTCTCTGCATATATTGATGAAGTCTGCTATACGTACTGTTTTCTAAAATTGATGACGACAATGTATATGAATCTATGATTGGAGAGCTTGAGGAGAAGAGTTGTTGCGAGTGTTTGTGTGTCTGCTATGTCACTTGCCTCATTCTGAATGGTGTATATATAGTCTTGAATGTATAAACTGAATTTTCAAAATAAAATAAAAAAGTTTTCTCATAAAAATAGTCACATTGAATTTTCACTTTTGTTTTTAATTTTAAAACAAATTTAATAACTCAATAAGAATTATTTTTTGGGACAGAGATAATATTAACCTTTATTTGTTGCTTGCTTGAGAAAGATTCTAATTTTTAGAATGTATATTCTTTTCGTTTAATTCCAATAATATGATTTTAATTAAAAGATAAAAAACATGTAAAAGCGAAAGACTTCATATTTTGAGCACTTGACAAATTAACGAAAAATGATTGTACACTATAATGAAAGTTTAAATTATTACAAATAGTAAGTTAAAATCGCACCTGCTTTAACCTTGGTGTGGGAGAAATGGGACAAAAAAATTATAGCGGAGTTCATAATTAAAGTATGATTGCTAAGGTGATGGGACAAGAGGACTCTTTTTGGGTTAATGATATCATTATTCGCGCAATTCGTAAGTTGATGTTGATGTTGTGCGTGATTGGGAAATTGAACATAAACATGATTTTCGAGAAGCGAATTTTGTGATAAATTATTTAGCATTATTAACAGTACAAGACTTGAAAAATTTCTTTTGGTTTGAAGCTCCACTTTTGAGGATCAAACCGTAGTTTTTTTTTTGTTTGTTTGTTTTTTTTTGAAAGGAAAATGAAGAATTTTATTCAATCACTGGAAGAACGTCCAGTTTAAGGTACAAATTAGGATATAGAATCCTAATATTTATCAGTGTCTCGCTTACATTTAGCGAATTGAGCTAGAGAATGAGCGAAAGCATTAAATCTACGATTCACCCAACGACAATCAAAGTCCACCATTTCTTCAAAACGGGCTTTAACATCCGAAATTATGAGGTTTGCATCCCATAGATCACTCTCGTCTGATTGTAGGTGGGAAATGACTGACGAAGAATCACCCACCAACATGAAACGCGTGATACCCTTTGTGAGAGCCAATGAAATTGCATCCCTAGCTGCCATACTTTCTGTCACAGTGGAAGAGAAAATTCCCACGTAACTCTTAGCCATGCAGCCAATGAAACCAGAAGTAGAGTTCCATATTAATACGCCGATTGCTGAACAATTCAAATCTTTGTTGATTGCTCCATCAAACCAGATTGAGTCGTCATTCAAGCCTTCTAGCGAATTTGCTGGCCGGTTTCCTAGACTAGAGTTTACGATTGCATGGAATCTTTCATTTCGCCAACCACTGGGGTGTAGCAATCTTCAAACTGGAGTTGGTTTCGAGCGTACCAAAGGTTGTAACAACCAAGTCTGAAAGTTGGATGGGTGGTTCTGTTGAGTAATCAGCACGAATCATCTCATGAAGCTAATCAAGCATCTTATGTTCTGGATTTTCGAATAGACCAAGTTCTTATGTAGATATTGTACAAATTTAGTATAGCTGATATTGTATATAATAGCATTGCAGGGTCTCTTTTGTAAATACTAGATAGTTGGAATAGCTGTTGACTAGTCAGCTTACTATATAAACGCTTGTACAGTGACTTTTCTAAATGAATGAATACGGGAATTCAGTTCTAATTTTCCCCCCAGATCTGATGAACCCTAGCTTCTGTAAGATGGTATCAGTGGGTTCGATTCTCTTTTGTTAAACACTTCCGCCTCTCTCCAATCTTTAGGTTTTGTTGCGCACTATCTCCTCAGTCTTTCTACGGTTCAATTTCTTCTAACATGGCGAGATCTCTCGACTCTGATGATGATGATTTTCAGTAAATTCCCAGGGTGCGTATGCAGTTCTTTGATCTGGATGATGAATTGCAGCTTCATGGCTCGGAAACTCCTGGTATGGTGCTTGTGAACACTCCTTTGACCGGTAAGAACTACTTAATCTGGCGTAACGCTGTGGTTACTGCCTTGGAGTCCAAAACTAAGTATGGTTTTGTTGACAATAGTTGTGTTATGCCTGCTGTTAATTCTCCTATGTTTAAAAAATGGCGTCGCGTCCATAGTATGGTACTGTCTTGGATTAAGAATGCTCTGGCCCCCGAAATTGCTGTTGATTTTCAATTTGTAAACGATGCGAAAGAATTATGGAATGAGTTAGCTCAGACATTTGGTACTTGTAATGCTCCGATGGTTTTTGAATTAAAACGTAATATTTCATTGATGAGGCAAGGTGATTTGACCATCCCACAGTATTATAGTAAACTTAGGCACTTATGGGATCAATATGCTCAACTTCGGCCATCTTTAGCCGCCACTGGTTTACTTCATGAGCAAATTCAGGAACGCGAAATGGAGGATAAGGTCATGCAGTTTCTTATGGGGCTTAATGATGTGTATGAACCGGAGAGAAGTGCCATTCTGTTGCTGGATCCTCCTCCTAATCTTAGGATGGTGTATTCTAAATTGCTTAAGTCTGAGAAGCACAAGCAAGTCAGCATTGGTATGTTAAGTTCTGTTTCTGGTGATAATTCTGCTATGTTGGTCAAGCCACAGTCATCTCCACTTGTCAGGAAAGACGGACCAAGGCCTCCAGTTTCTAAACCCCTTTTACCTCGCCCTGGTGGTCGCCCTTCTTTTCCCAGAGCCGACAAGAGTACTCTGTTTTGCAATAACTGTCACAAGACTAGGCACAGTAAAGAATATTGTTTCGACTTGATTGGGTATCCCGATTGGTGGCCTGCTTCTTCTTCTCAGCCTTCCATCGTTAAGAAACAGGTTTTTCTTGCAGACACCCCTTTTGACACCAAACCTGATGAGTCCACTCGCCCGTAGGATCTTATCAATAGTGCTGTACAGCAGGAGGTAACCAGACTTATCAAAGGCAAGGGATCTCTGGATGATCTTTCCCTCATTCCTGGTGGTTCAGCCCCACACTCTTCCTCCGTACATTTTGCAAATCTTCCTCAGTTTGGCGAGTTTGCAGGTAACGCTACTATCTCTTTACTTAATTCTGATTATACTGATTGTATAAGTGTGCATGATTGGATTGATGACATGGGTGCAACGTGTCACATGAGTTGTAGTTTAGAAAATATGATAAATCTACGGAATGTAACTGTCTATACTCCTGTATTCTTACCTGACGGTAGTATTAGGGAAGTTCACAAAATAGGCGATGTAGTATTGTCACCCACATTGACTCTTACTGGTTGTTTGTATATCCCTTCCTTCAAACACAACCGGCTTTCTGTCAAAAAACTTGCTCAATCTTTCTTAATTTTTCAATTCTTCGATACATTTTGCTTGCTGAAGGACCTTATAACAGGTCATGTTATTGCAGCTGGTAAAGTGGTTCGAGGTCTCTATATCATCAATTCAACCTCTTTCATTTCTCAAGCCATTCTCTAAAGCCAAGACTTTTATGCTTCTTATGTACTGCGAGCTAAGCAATTTTCTGTGAATAAGGCTTGCGTAGCCATTGATGTAACCACTTGGCACAATAGATTAGGTCATCCCTCTTCTATTGTATTTTGTCGTCTTTCAGATTCTATCCTTTCTTTTGTAAACAGTACATCCAAAGATGTTTGTGACGTTTGTCCTTTTGCTAAACAACATCGTAATCCTTTTTCTACTAGCTCTATTCAAAGTACTACAATTTTTCAACTCCTTCACGTTGATGTATGGGGACCTTACAAGCATGCTGCTCGTAGTGATTTTCATTTTTTCTTGACTATTGTCGATGATTACAGCCGGTGTACTTGGACTTTTTAAATGAAGCATAAAAGTCAAGTCGGACATATTCTCAGTCATTTTCTTACCTTTATCCAAACCCAATTTCATCGTGCTGTTAAGGTTATTAGAAGTGACAACGGCACTGAATTTCGCAATGAATATTATCACAACCTTTTTTCTACCCATGGTATTATCCACCATAGAAGTTGTCCTTACACTCCACAACAAAATGGAGTTGTCGAACGCAAACATCAACATTTACTCCAAGTAGCTAGATCTCTATTAATTCAATCTCACTTACCGGAAACCTTTTGGGGCGATGCTATTCTCACAGCCACTCACCTCATTAATCGCTTACCTTCTGTTGTCTTGCAATGGAAATCTCCTTTTAAGATTCTCTATAACATCAAACCTGATCTTACTGTTCTTCGTACTCTTGGTTGTCTTGCCTTTGTTGTCGATAACACCCCTACCAGGGACAAGTTTGACCCTCGTAGTCTCAAAGGTATTTTTGTTGGATATCCTTCCGGGCAAAAAGGCTATAAAATTTACTGCCCTTCCTTAAAGAAAACTATTGTATCCCGAGATGTGATCTTTCATGAACACATCTTTCCTTTCTTTGACACGTCCCAACCTGATTACATGTAACCTAAACCTCTTCGTGATCCTCTTCCTAATGATACCTTCCTTTTCCCCTCATCTGGTCATGGTTCTTCTTCTTCTCTTGATCATCGTCCTTCTTCCACCAATGATATTATCCCTCCTGTTTCTACTACTCAAAATCTCCCTCATGCCCCTGTTCTTCTATGAAGTATGAGACCTACTAAACTTCCTAGTCATCTTGATGATTTTGTTTTAGTCAATTCTTGTACTACATCTCCTCTTTCCAATTACATTTCACATGATTGTTGTCTTTTCTCTAAAACTCATGAAATTTTTGTTGCAAACTTGTCTACCTTCCAAGAACCTCATACTTACAATCAAGCTAGAACTAATGTAAATTGGATAGAAGCCATGAATCAAGAGTTAGCTGCTTTAGAGCACAATGATACGTGGGAACTTACTTCTCTGCCTTTAGGGAAGAAACCTATCGGTTGTAAATGGGTATATCGGGTGAAATGTAAATTTGACGGTAGCATTGATCGCTTTAAAGCTCGGCTGGTTGCTAAGGGTTATACTCAAGTAGAAGGGGAAGATTATTCTGAGATTTTCTCCCCTGTAGCCAAATCCGTCACCTGTCCAGATTCTCTTTGCTGTTGCAGCTAGTTTTTCTTGGCCTTTGCATCAACTTGATGTCAATCACGCTTTCCTCCATGGTTTTCTTGATGAAGAGGTATATATGCTTCCTCCTCCCGGCTATAGTAAAGCTCTTCTTGGTCAGGTTTGTCGCCTTAAAAGATCTCTTTATGGTCTTAAGCAAGCTCCTCATCAATGGACCGCCAAATTTACTTCCAAGCTGCTTGCCTTTGGTTTTGTGCAATCCGTCAATGATCATTGCTTGTTTACCTTTATTACTCCTGCCTGTCAAATGTTTCTCTTGGTGTATGTCGACGATGTTCTCCTTATTGGGTCTGACGAAGTCCAGATTGCTCGTGTTAAGTCTTTCTTGGATGATGTTTTTTCTATTAAAGATCTTGGCCTAGCCAAGTATTTCCTAGGTATGGAGATTGCTAGATCCTCTGCTGGCCTTTATGTTTGCCAACACAAATATATTACTGATATCCTTCGAGACACTGAAATGCTTGATTGCATTCCTATAGCTACACCTTTTCTTAAGGATTTCAAGTTCTTGGCTAAGGATCCCAGCCCTAGTTTCTGTGATCCTGCCAAATATCGCCGACTGATAGGCAGATTGTTGTATTTAAACTTCACTAGGCCTGATCATGCATACGCCATTCAGCAACTAAGCCAATTTATTCACGCTCCTTTACAATCTCACTAGAATGCTACCCTTCATGTGCTTAAGTACCTTGCTGGCTGTTCTTCGAAGGGTATGTTCTATCCTGCCGGCACTTCTCTTCAACCTCAGGCTTACAATGACGCTGACTGGGGCAGCTGCCAGTTCACTCGTCGTTCTTTAACTGGCTATTGTCTTTTTTAGGGGCTTGTCTCGTTTCTTGGAAAACAAAGAAAAAGAATACTGTTTCTTCTTTATCTGCCAAGGCTGAATACAGGGCCATGGCTGTCACTGTTTGAGAGCTTCAATGGGTTAGCTATGTGCTTAATGATCTTCATATTTCTTTTACATTACCCATTCATTTCTGGTGTGATAACAAGGCTGGTCTTCATATCTCGACTAACCTGTTTTTCATGAACGGACCAAACATATTGATATAGATTGTCATGTTGTTCGGGACCTTTATAAGTAGGGCTTTATCACTCTGAATCACATCCGTTCCTCTCACCAAATTGCAGATTTACTTACCAAATCTCTTCCCACTCCCATGTTTGATGTTCTTTTAGGCAAGATGGGCTTATCCCACGCTCATCTTGAGGAGGGGGTGTTGAGTAATCAGCAGGAATCATCTCATAAAGCTAATCAAGCATCTTATGTTCTGGATTTCCGAATAGACCAAGTTCTTATGTAGATATTGTACAAATTTAGTATAGCTGATATTGTATATAATAGCATTGCAGGGTCTCTTTTGTAAATACTAGATAGTTGGAATAGCTATTGACTAGTCAGCTTACTATATAAACGCTTGTACAGTGACTTTTCTAAATGAATGAATATGGGAATTCAGCTCTAATTTTTCTCCCAAATCTGATGAACCCTAGCTTCTGTAAGAGGTTCCTTGCATCAATTCGAGAAGGGAGAAGATGCAATCAGGAAGTGAGTTATTCAGATGATTTGCAAGGGAAGACCACAGGTTCAATTTCGACCAGAACTCTTTGGAAAATTCACAAAAAAATAACATGTGTTTGGTATTGTATGCTTTAGTTATTATTAGGCACTTGAATTACATAAGGAGTTGCCTACACGATTAACAACCAGATTCACATTAGTGCCCAGTGGCTCCAAGGTTTAACCGGTGACGTGAGACGGGGGATTTTCGGGGTTCCATATCATGAAATGATCCACGTTTGGCAGTGGACTGGAAACGGGCAGGCTCCCGGAGGATTGGTTGCTAATTATGTGAGGTTGAAAGCCGGGTATGTGCCGAGGTATTGGGCTAAACCGGGTCAAGGTAACCGGTGAGATCAAGGGAATGATGTGATCGCCCGGTTTCTTGCTTATTGCAATGGGTTGAAACCCGGTTTTGTGGCTCAGCTCAATAAGTTGATGAGGAATGGATATAATGATAACTTCTTTGTTCAGCTACTTGGGAAGCCAGTTAATCAACTCGGGGCTGATTATAAAGCCAAATCTAATACGAACTGATGTGGTGCTTGCTTAATGTATGCTAGATGCTATAAATGATCATTCTGTGTGATGTTACATGGATGAATAAATGTCATTGATCAATATTCTTGTATTTTGTACTACTAATAAATTGTGCACCCATACGATTGGATGAATAAAGAAATTTACTCTTGTATTTTACGGTCTTCGTTTTGTAATTTACTCTTATAAAACGAGTATTCTTGTTCTGTTTATTTATGCATATGATTAGGTAGGTAAAGGTTTCATTGCGAAGAAATGTGTTTGATCGATCTCTATGTTATTCTATTTTCAATATATAAGTCTCCATGCCAAGGTTTATAAATTTATTATTGCAAACAAGCTAGTATTATATAGAGATTATAGCAAACCAATAATTAAAACATCGCTTGGTATTAAATCGTGATTAAAGTACGATATACTCGGTATCTCATATCCACACATAATGTAATCGTTTCATTACTTAAACACTTCACCTCTCTTTTATTTTTTTTAAAAAAAGAAAAATTTAAAACACCAAAGGACTATGTAAGAACTTAGTCAAACCACCAAAAACGAATGGTTCTCTCTGCACACTAGGGGCGAATACACCTCAAGTGTGTGTTCTTCAGCTGACGGTTTCTTCGACAATTTGTCTGTGATGGCAAGGAAATCGAAGAAGAAGGGAGAGGCGGATGAAAATGGATCAGGACCGAGATCTAGCTGGGAAGAACAGAGTAGAAGAAGGATCAACCGCAATAAATGCGAATCAGAGTCAGGTTCGTAACCCTAGTTCTGCTTTAAATGCGATATCTGAAGGGCATTTAATGAAGGAAAAAATCTGTAATCACCGAATAATTGCTATGGGTAGTGAATTAGAAGATGCTGGGAATGATAATTGTGGTAATTTGTTGAATAATGAACTGAAGGAGAAGCATGTTTGGGATGGGGTTAATGCTCAGCCTAATATTCAAACTAAGAAGTTTCGATTCATTGAACCAAATAAAGTAAATGAAAGAGAAATTGGAAAGATCGCAAAGGAGGAAGTGCAAAAGGAGATTGATTACTGGAAACCATCTGTGTTATGTGTTGGGAGCAAATTCGCCATTTGCTGTGATGAGTGGTTTTATAGAAGAATATGGGGGAAACTAGGAGTGGATACGATATTACTGCTTGATAATGGAGTGTATATTGTACGCTTCAAGTCCGTTTCAGTAAAGGAAGAAGTACTCAATCACCCTGTGTCCATGTTTGATAGGAAACCTTTCATAGTTAAGGAATGGTCTGCAACTGAGGAGCTGAAAATGCAAGAAGTGAAGACTGTTCCTGTGTAGATTCAGTTTCCTAAATTGCCTCTTAGGTACTGGAATGATACTACACTAAGTAGGCTAGCTAGTATGATTGGTAACCCTGTGGAAATGGATGATATGACAGTACAAAAGCTAAGATCTGCTTATGCCAGAGTACTTGTGGAAGTGGAAATACAAGAAAAGGTGAAGAATAAGATCTGGTTCGAAAATGAAGATGGTGAATTGAAAGAACAGAAGGTCCTACATGAATGGATGCCAGTCCAGTGTAGGAATTGCAAAGGTTATGGTCATTGTTATGAGATCTGTAGGGTTCCAGTTCCCAAGGCTTGGAATGTAAAAGAATCTGTAAAGGAAGACCCCCTACAGGCAACACCAAAAGGCAAAGAAATTCAGGAAGAAGTTGGGGAAGTGGGCAGTTCAGGTGGTAGCAAAATGGTGAGCAGGAAGGAGCAGTCTCCAAGAGTAACTCCTATGAATAGATCACTAGTTAAAAGTCCAATCAGAACTCAATGGAAGGATGCAAGCAATCAGGGAGAAGGGATTCAAATACTAAATCAGAAAGGAAACAAGGTGAATGAAGGAAGGATGTGTGATAAAATGAAGTCAGTGCACACAATTTATCATTTTGTTTCTAGTCTCCATGATCCAGGGCCTAGTAAGCATGAATAATATTACTTCATGGAATGTAAGGGGACTTAATAGTCCCCTAAAACACAGAGATATTGGGAACTTTCTCTCTATTAATAATGTGAGAATTGCAGGCTTATTGGAGACTAAGTTGCATAAGGAGAAGGTGGAAGAGTTGATGAAATGGAAATGGAAACAATATGCCTATGTGGAAAATAGTGAAGGAGGAAATAAGGGGAGAATACTATTAATTTGGAAGAGAGATGAGTATAGAATAAGGGTGGAACATATAACTCAGCAATATGTCCACTACCTTGTGAAAGAAGTAAATGGTACTAAAGATTTCAACCTGACAATAGTATACAGTGAATATAATGTTCAGAGAAGAGCAACTATATGGAAAGAGCTCAAGCAGCTCAACCCAAGTGTAGGTGGTGAATAGCTCATAATGGGAGACTATAATTGTATATTAAATAAAGAAGACCAGATTGGAGGAGGGAATGAGTTAAGTGCTGATACTGAAGAGTTTAAGAAACTGGTAGAAGATAATGAATTGTGAGAAATGCAAACCTATGGTGGAAGGTTCACTTGGACTAATAAGCAAATTGGTGAAATGAGAATATTTTCGAAGCTGGACAGGGTGTTTGTGAATGATAAGTGGATGCAAAAATATACTGATGCATAATGTACAATAATGCCTGCTGGAATATCTGATCACAATGCTCTGTTGGTAAGGTGGGAAGACGTAACACAGCAGTGCAAAAGGTCATTTAGATACTTCAATATGTGGGCACAACATCCAGAATTCATTCAAATAATTGAGCAGGGATGGCAAACAGCAGTGGAAGGCACTAAACAGTTTCAGGTAATGAGGAAGCAGAAAATGCTAAAATCAGTGCTGAGAAAGTTCAACAAGAGGAATTTTGTCAACATTGAAGAGAAGGAACAGGAATGTAAATTTAAGGTGACTAGACTTCAGGAGGAGTTAAAGCTTGATCCATTGAATGAAGAAGTACAGATAGCAGAAAAAGAAGCAGTTTTGGAATATACAATGGCATCAAAAGCTGTTATGAGTTTTTGGGCACAGAAAATGAAAGAAAAGTGGATTTGTGATGGTGATATTTCCATGCAGCAGTCAGACAAAAGATGAACAGGAATAGGATTAAATCATTTGTATCAGAAACTGGCCAGCTAATGGAGGATCCATGCAAAGTGGAGGATCATTTTGTGAGTTATTATAAAGAGTTACTGGGGAAGAAGGTGTCTAGAATCAATGCTAAGAGTGAGATCTTTGATGAAGGAAACAAGTTGAATATTCATCAGCAGGTTTTATTGATTAAAGATTTCACCAGAGCAGATGTAAAGGAAGCTATCTTTAGTATTGATGAAACCAAAAGTTCTGGATCTGATGGATATAGCAGTGGATTCTAGAAGAAGGCTTGACACATTGTGGGAAATGATGTCAATGATGCTGTACTTGAGTTTTTCAAAATAGGGAGACTGTTAAAGCAAATCAATGCAACAATTATAGCTGTGATACCAAAGAATGAAAGTCCAAAGAATGCTACAGAATACATGCCAATATCGTGTTGCAATACTATATATAAATGCATCTCTAAGATGAATTGCAAAAGATTGAGCCTTGTGCTACCAGAATTAGTGGACAGCAACCAAGGAGCTTTTGTGAAGGATTAATTTTGTATAATGTACTTCTGGCCCAAGAATTGATCGGACTCTACAACAGGAAATCAGCAAAACCATCTTGTTGATGAAAGTGGATTTAAGGAACGCTTATGATTCAGTTCATTGGGAATTCCTGGAAGAAATGTTGGAAGCATATAAATTTCTGGCTAGATTCAGACAATGGATCACGGAGTGTGTTACATCATCTAGTTATTCACTGAACCTTAATGGGAATAGTGTGGGATATTTTCAAGGTCAAAGAGGATTGAGACAAGGAGATCCAATGTCTCCCTTACTCTTTGTGTTGGTTATGGAATATCTTACAAGAGGTTTTAAACTGGTGGCAAGCAAGGATAGTTTTGTGAAACATCCATACTGTGGGGAGCTGAATATAACATCATTAAGTTTTGCTGATGACTTGTTAATCTTCTGTGGAGCTAAGCTGAATACTGTTAAAATGGTCAAAGGAACTTTGGAGCACTTTGCTCGCACCACAGGGTGAGGATTAATAAATGAAAGTCCAATATATACTTTGGGGGATCAGGAGAGAGTACTCAGAAGGTGATCAGGCAATTGATAGATTTTGACATTGGAACCTTTCCAATGAAGTACTTAGGACTTCCAGTGGCTCCAACTTCATGAAATAAATCAGATTGTCAATACTTGGTTGATAAAGTCACTGTCAAGATCAAAAGTTGGCAATCAAGACATCTCTCATATGCAGGAAGAACTGTGTTGATCAATGCTGTTTTGATGACTCTTCACAGTTACTGGGCAAGCATTTTTCTCATTCCAAAATCTGTGATAGATGATATAACTTCTTGCTGCAGGAAGTTTTTATGGGGGATAAAAGGATCAGACAAATGCTGTCCTTTAGTAGCATGGAATGAAATTTCCTGTAAAAAAAGAGAGGGAGGAGTAAATATCAAAGAACAAGGTGCTTGGAACAAAGCATTACTGGGCAAACAACTATGGGACTTGGAACTGAAGAAAGATAGCCTCTGGATTAGATGGATGCACATCTATTATTTAAAAGTCAGAAGTATTTGGAGTTATGATCCTCCACAAGACTGTAGCTGGCATTAGAGAAAACTGATGAAACTTAAAGATGAGCTGAAAACTGCAGTAGTAAATGGAAGCTGGATAGGAAATCCTGCAAACCATATGATACAAGAAGTGGTTATATGTGGATCAGAGGAAGAAGGGAACAGTTCAAGCCAGCAGCAATATGTTGGAGTAAGTTCTCTATTCCTAAACACAATTTTATTTCTTGGTTAGCTTGGAGAGGCAGATTGTTAACCAAAGATAGATTACGGCATATGAAGATAAATGTCACTGATCAGACTTGTATCTTGTGTCAAGAAGAGAAGGAAACATGAAGTAACTTGTTCTTTAAATGTTTCTATGCACATAAGCTGGTGAATGGCATAACTCAGTGGCTTGGACTCAGAACATAAATCAAGCAGCTATCTGTTGCAAGACTGATGAAGATCTGGAAGTACAAGCCTGTTAAGAAGAAAGTTCTGTTTGCTTGTTTGAATGTTGTGGTATATCATACATGGAATGAGAGAAATTTCAGGCTGTTTCAACTAAGAAATGAGGAGACAGAAACAAGAGTCAGAAGGATTCAGCAGGAAGTGAAATGTAGGATTATACATTTATATAGAAATGGTAGTGGGGATGATGTCCGATTTTGGAAAGGATTGGTATTGTAATGGCTTGATCAAACCTTGTACAGTTGAAGTGTTCAAATGGAATACAATTCACAATTTACCAAAAAAAACTTAGTCAAACAAGGGATAATATAATTTGTTTGTTTGTTTGTTTGTTTTCTTTAAGGCAGTTTTTGACATGTGGATAATGTAATATGTTTTAGTACAAAAAGAGAAGTACTTTATTTGACTCTGAAGCATTTCTAACACTTGGAGGCAATAACAAATTCCCGAAATTATGAACTAACTCACTTGTTTCTGGATGATGATCTTGCCAAAATAACTTTTAGCATCCAGATCAATTTTAAAATGAAAGTACATATTTACCTATTTTAAAAATAACATTACTTTCCATAATCTCACCTCTCGCTTCATCTCCAACTCAAAAGTCACAACCCAGCCACCGCTAACAGAAAAAAAATTAATAAATCCTCTTTCATGTTCTGACTTTTATGCCAACCTCATAGAGAAAGGCCCATGATTTTGCTGTTCCTCTAACCCAAAGAAAAGATTATAACTCCCTTGTTTCACCTCTTAGAATGTTTTAATCCGGTTGAAATTAAAATTTTTTTGCCTTTAGAAAGTTGAATTGTGTGTATTCTGTATATGATCTTTGAATCAATGAATTAATTGATGATCAGAACATATTGCTACATCAAATTCAAACCTTCCCATTTGTTGCAGACAAGCAATTAATACAAAGGTGCATGCATGGTTTTAACAAACATCTGTGAAACTTTTCCTTCTTTGTATATCTTCTATTTTACAAAATCGGAGATGTCTTATGGTTTCCCAAAATTAACTCGTTCTCTTTTTCCTTTTCTGATTTTCTCTAGCAGCATTTCAGATTAAATTGGGCGGATTTCACTGGTGGGATAGCGAAATTTAATTTGGATCTCAATCTCTACTCGATTTCAAAAACTGAATCCATTTCCGTGAATTGGAGCTTCCGGCAATCAGTACCAATAGATATGAGAGAATAAAAAATCATCTACCAATCAATGAAGAATGGAATTCAATTATGTTGGCTGGGGTGGACAACGGCCGTGATCAGAGAGGTGATTTTTGAGGAAATGTTGGTGAGAGGAGAAACCGAGATTAGATGGATAAACTGATACACACATTTTTATGATGGCTAATTGTGTCATTTCATATTAATTTTGTTTTGGATGCTAGAAATTATTTTGGCAGAATCAGCTACACTTGTTTTTATATAGATTGCAAGCGGTACTTTAAAAAAATAGCACGTGGTACTTTTTTCCTGGACGACCGGCCAAGCAGTTATGTCTAATTATGATTTTAGCTAAGTTGGATTGAATTGACATTAATTGGTCCCTGAATGAATAAAATCCAATTACAATTAATAATCCCATTAAATTCCCAAGACTCAATTCTTCAGTAAAATTCCTATCTACATGTTTATTACTATATTCACCTGCGTTTTCATACATGTGCCTCAAGACATGTAAAATGAGGCTGAAAGCCGGGTTCGCGCCGGTTTATTGTGTCAAACCGGGTCAAGGAAATAAGTGGGATGAAAGATATGATGTAACTGCCTTGTTTCTTGATTATTGCAATGAGTTGAGAAATGGGAGGTTTGTTGCGGAATTGAACGCGAAGATGAGATGTGATTATAGTGATGGTTACTTTGTGGAGGTTTTGGGAAAGACCGTTGATGTATTATGGAGTGATTACAAGGCTAAATACGATGTTCAATGTTGCGAATGAGATTTATGAAATAATGCTCGAAAAGACAATTATTACAGAACTCTATTGATTCCACCGTGAAAGTTTGGTGCTTTTTGTGTGGTGTTTTTTTTTTGTGTGTGTGTTCGGGGAGAGGGGAAGAAGTCTGTATCCATTATACCCGGGGCTCCGTGTACCCCCTCCTATTTTTTGCATTTCTAGTCCTTATTGTACTTTTTTTTATCAATTTTTCTATATTTTCCAAGTTTAGTCCCTGTCATTTTTTCTCTCTCTTCCAAAAAAAATATCTCTAATCTTTCAATGAGCATATGTCCCAATCCGTGAAGAATTTGTGAATGAATTATATATAAAATTTATAGTACTCGTCGAGATCTATCCAACAAGATTCATAGTGAATATTTTTCCGGGCTTAAAAATAACTTAATTCTGACAGGCAGAATAAAAGTGGATATCCAGTTTTATAAGATGGATAACCAACTTGTTCTAAATTAGTTATCCATTGTGTTAATGCTGATTATCCAATCAGTTTGATATCCATTTTGTTTGTATTGCTTATCCGTTTGGTTTGTATGTCTATCCAACTTGTTGTTAATGGATATCCCACTTGTTTAAAATGGATATCCAACTCGCTTGTACTGAATATCCATCCATTTAGTTTATATGCTTCTCCAACTTGTTTTGTAGTTGTAATCCAACGAGTTTGTATGCACATCCAACTTGTTTGTGCTGGATATCCAACTCGCTTGTACTGGATATCCATGCACTTCATATTGATTATCCAATTTCTTAATTCAAAATAAGTTGGTTATCCATCTTTTTAAACTGGATATCCAATGTGTTCATATTGAATATCCAACTTCTTTGTGGTGGTTATCCAGTATTTTTTTCCTTGCTCTTTTATGAAAATGATTGTCAAACTTTTTTGTATTGATTATCCAACGTGTTGCACTAATTATCCAATTATTTTCTATTGATTATCCAAATTGTTTGCAATGCTTATCCAATCATTTTTTCTTTCTTTCTTTTTTTTTTTGAAGAGTGAATGTCAAAAATATGATTGGATAACAAGTACAAATAGAATGGATAATCAGTCCAAACCGGTTGCATAATCCGTAGGAACACAACGGATAACCATTTTTCAAAGAAAAACGAAAAACACATTTCTTCATTTCTGCCCGTAAAATTTAAATGCATTTAAAGTTAAAAAAAAATATTCAACATGGATCTTATCAGATAGATTTCGTCGAGCACTATAAATTTCATGTATAATTCGTATTCTAATTCTTTACGGATCAAGAGATATATTCAATACAAGAATCTTAATCTAAACTAAACTGGTTATCCATCTTTCTAAACTAGATATCCATCTTATTCTGCCCATCAAAATTTAGTCATTTTTAAACTCGAAAAAAATATTCGACATGGATCTTGTTGGATAGATCTCGACGAGTACAATAAAATACATGTGTAACACGTTTTTTAATTTTTTACGGATCATGAGATATGGTCATTTAAAGATTAGAGATGTTTTTTAAAGGAGAGAGAAAAAAAATTAAAGGGACTAAATCTGTAAATTATAGGATGTTATTTAGAAAATTAAGTGGAAAAAAGTGTAGTAAGGACTAGTAGTGTAAAAAAATAAAAGGGGGAGTATGGTGCCCCCGGGTATACTGGATAAATTGTCAGGGGAAGAACCGCAACAAGGACAAGAAATTTTGCGGTCGGCAGAAACAAGGAAACAAAAGAAGAATATCCGAGGTCTTAAGCCCAATACAGGTATAACCCGTTCGGAACCGCAACAAGGAATTTTGGGGGTAAGGGGAAGAAAAAAATCTGAGAAGAAGAAGAAGGCACACCGGCAATAAAAGAAGTATAGGCGCGGTCTGCGGCGGAGGAGAAGGAAACGACGGAGGTCGAGAGAAACAAGAAAACAACAGTCCTGAAAAAAAAAAACCTAACTCTGTACCAGCTTAAAATAATAAGGATTATATTTCCATGTGTTGTAATGTACAATATACAAAGGTATATATAGACAACAATAAACCTATACAAAAGATTACTACCATAAATACAATTATTATAATACAAAATGATAGTAGTTGCATTGTCTCTTTAACTTTTTTCTTTCAATTTTCCTGTTGAATGCACTTAGTTAAAAGAAATATTACCATTTTACTTTTATAAAATACACATATAAAGTGTAGTTAAAAAATAACGAATAAGAAGATGACATTTAAACTACAAAAAATTCCACGAATAAGAAGATGACACATGTACTTAAAAAATTATTGATGGTCTAATTGACCGACACGTGTCGTTTGAAAAAAATTTGTTTAATATATAGTAAGATACGGTAATTAAAAAAAATAATGATATTACACTTAACAAATTTATCTCAACTCTTAGCCCTACTAACATGTCCATCCTTGTTGGCAATTCCACATCAGCTTGTTAGGTCTATATTATACTAATAGTTCTATTTTTGCAGTTTATGCTCTTCAATTAGCTTGTAGACGTTGGAATCTATTTTCAATCCTCTGATTCTTCTTCCTCTTTTCTCTTTCCTTCAACTCCAAGGTCAAGTTCTACAATCGAATCTCCTGGATATGATCTTAATATGCTACAACCAATTTCAGTATACATTAAATCGTAGTTGGCCAGTTTAATTAGTCACAATTGTCAGACTACATTCCTGACCATCTGATTGCCAGAATTCTTCTCTGGCTACCATTTGATTCCCTGATCCGATGTAGGTGCGTGTAGAAATCATGGCGCGACTTGATTGACAACCCTTTCTTTGCCAGAAAGCATTTGAAAAGATCCCAACTCATCAGACAACCCGACAACAAGGTTGTTGTCCTCAGCGGAACTCTCTGTTCTACACTTTTAATTCCATTGGTAAACTTGACCTCAGCTCCTGCAGGGCGATAATGCCAGATAACTCAAGATCCCCAATCTCGATTTCTTAGATCGGTGGCTACAAATCATTGTCTCATGTAATGGTATCCTTTGTTTATGGAATAAATGGAGTGACGATCTTGCTCTGTGGAATCCATGGATTCAAAACTGCTCTTCATTGCCTTCGCCTCCGTAAGAATATACAAGGACTTGTAGGTCTTCCATAAGTGCTGCATTTGGGTATGATAAAACGAATGATGACTATAATGTGGTGAAATGGTATGTACACGCGGATCGCAATGTGGAATTGTTGATACAAATTTTCTACCAAGTTATTGTCGCTGTGAACTATGCGTTTATAGCTTGAAGCTAAACTCACGGAAGAAAATAATTGGTGGTTCCTTTCATTGAGATGCCATAACACTACTACTTCATTCCTGATGAAAGCGCGTTTCTCAACGGTGCACTACATTGGCTTGTTAAAGATCACGACACGCGAATCGAGAACTTCATGGTTTCGTTTGATATTGCATGTGAGGAGTTTCGGAAAATGCCCTGTATCTGAGCAAAGTTTGTTCAGTTTGAATGACAGCCTTGCCTTACGGTGTTATTATGACTCTTCACTAGGAAAACGACTTGGTGGTATATGGATGACGAAGGATTACAATTATGGACTTCAAGTTGAGAGTTCTTTGACAGAGTTAACAACCTCCATCGAATTTCTTCCTGATTCAGTACTGAACTTTTAAGCCGGTTTTAAATTTGAAGAAAAGGAGAGAACTGCTGTTGCAGATTGGATGGCAAAAGATTGTGCTTTATGATCTTGACCAAAAAATCATGCAGAGATATCGATATATAAGTGGTGAGGCAAGTTGTTCTACGTCATGTGTTTGTGTAGGAAGCCTTGTTAGTCTTTGTTCTTGTAAAATACTCTCTCCATCCCACAAAAATCGTCCACATTAAGTTTTGAGTTTTGAACTGTTTTTAGCACAAATTTGAAAACTCAATGTGGACTATTTTTGTGGGACGGAAGTAGTAACAGATTAGATTTTCAGAGACAGTTCTTTTGTTGTTCTTGCTTAATGGATTATGGATTAATGTACCCTTTTTGACAGTGAAATTGAACTGAGAAATAATTCATTCTGTATGTTTTAGTATTCTCTGCAAACTTGGAAACTAGATCAGTAAGAAAATATTGTTCAAGTAACAAGCTCAAGATATGTGCTTAAATCAATTTTTGATACGCAACCCTACTTTCACACTTGCCCTTTCAAACCCAAGCCACAAAACTGACTTTCCATATGTTTGTCATATACGTTAGAAAATGATGTGCCTGAATGTTTCAGCCTCAATACACGTGCTTGCAGGTAAAACTTTTAAAACCTTAATTGAAGCGCAGCAAAAATCTCACGATCTTGCGAGCTGGAATTCTCACAATCAATGACTTCAAAACATTCATTTATGGAAATTTGGGATTCGAGAGTTACAAGTGTTCTAAAGTAGAGGTTATTCAATCGAGTTAACTGGTGTGAGTTGAACTATAGTTGATTTCCCATTTCCATTTGGTGTTGTTTTGATATGATTTCAGAACCTTTAAATTCTGAATATTTTACAGTTTAAAGTCAAAATGTGTTTTAACATCTTTTGTTGTAGAAAGAAGTAAAAGTGGCGAAAGATGATAATTAAGAATTAGAATGATGAATGCGAACTGTGATAGAAGGACTTTGATCAATCAAATCCCCCTGAAACTCTCATTATAAATTACAGTTTTTAAAGCAAATGTTAAGGTAAAGTGGACAAGGAACAACAGTACTTATGAAGACGTCCATAACCAATTCAACGCAAATGATGGTAAGAGCTGCATATTAAATTTGCTGGTCGCGCACTTTCCCATCACAATGTCGTCGATTGTAGCGTCCGCTCCTTCACTTCACAATAAATTCGACGAATCTTAAAAAAAAGATGTTGCTCATTCTGGTTGACTTAATGGTCGATGTTTCCTTCCCCGACGAGATGCTCGACCAACTCCCCCAAAATGTCAACTTTAAAGTTTAAACCTTTTTATTTACTACCACTTTTTTATCCGCATTGGAGCAGGAATTCTTCAAAACAGGTGTTTCTTGTTCATTTTGTTTTCTTTTAATAGAGGAGATATGATTGATCAACACATGCTAAAATTTAAATAAAGTAATAGTTCAGTTTCTTGAATCAATTAAAAAATTTTACAAAGTGGATTATTAAAGTGGGACGGAAGTAGTATTCGAAGTCCAAAGGCATGTAATATCATTGACTGTTTTTACATTTAGTACATGTCGCATCACTCTGAACTAGTACGTAGCTGAATATACAATTGACTTTGTACTCCCGGAATTTCCCATTAAAGGGGTAGTTTCCTGGATGATGCCTTTTGATATTTTATTTGTTGATTCAGCCTGACCGTTGCCTTGCGCAAAATATGATGAAGAATGTGTTAATGTAAAACCCATGTCTTTGGCGAACTACACCATATCCTAGCCGACAAAGCATTGCGCCTGATCCGTGATTACTGTTTCAGGTAATCCAAACCTGTAGATGATATGCTCTTGGAGGAAAAATATGATGGCCTTTTGTTCAACATCTTTCAGAAGTACCGCTTCTACTCGGTGAAATAATCTACTGCGACCAAAACATAACGGTGCCCAAAAGATGACGGTGGATGTATCATGCCAATAACATCTAAAACCCAACAACGGAATGGCCATGGTTTGACTATGAATTGCATGGGCTCTGGATGTGTATGTGAAATATCTGCGTGATTCTGGTAGTCAACGCATCCTCTAGCAAAATTGATGCAGCCTTTAGTCATAGTCGGCCAAAAATAACCGTGGCGGTGAAGCAACCAAGCCATTTTGCGTTCGCCTTGATGTGCTCCAAAGAACCCTTAATGTGTTTCTATCATCAACACTGTATATTATGGCTTACCTAAGCATCGACGCAAAACTTCATCCGCCATTTTCCGATATAACTGCCCTTGCAATAGAAGATAATTAGGGGCTTGCCGCCGTACAAATAATGGAATATGATGAGTTGGGCCCTGCAAAAACTTTATTATCGGTGTACACCAATCTCTTGTGGTATCATCAGTGTCAACAGAAAGGACCTCTATTGGATGGCATCGAACATATGCCAGAGCGTCGAAATCCACGGTGTCATAAGCAATGTCTGGATCAAGTGGCGCTTTAAGGTACTCTAAAGCTAACTGTGCCATGTCATTGGCATCAGTATTGAAGTCTCTTTCAACATTGTAAAATTCGATATGCTGAAACTGAGATGCAAGAAGATCACCTACGGCTGCATATTGTGACATGATGTCGTCATTGCAGCCCATCAACTCCTTCATCTACCCAATGACTAAGGCAGAATCTTCAATTACCTTTGCATTATTAGCACCGTTGTGTAGGAATGTTTGCAAGGCGTGAATTAAACCTTCATACTCAGCCTGATTATGAGTTGCCGGGAAATGTAAACGAATCTGACAACGTAGCTTTTGTCTATGTGGAGAAGTAACTACTCCTCTTCCTGTGCCGCTACATTTGAAAGTTCTGGATCCATCAAAATGCACTGTCCAAAGAGGCTCTTGCACATTGTGTACCTGAAATGACTCAAGGAAGTCATCACTCCAATCATCGTCAAGTGAGGGATGTGCAGCTAAGAAGTCTGCTAGTGCTTGCCCCTTCACAGCCGATTGCGGTACATGTTGAAATTGATACTCTATTAGGGACAGGACCCATTTTCCTATTCGGCCACTCATTGTTGGGCGGTGCAACATGTATCTTACCAAGTTGACTTTGCTGATTACACAGACTAACCCAAGAAGCATGTAATGGCGTAACTTAGTCACGGCGAAATACAACGCCAAACACAATTTTTCAATCAAAGGATATCTGCGTTCTGTGTCGGTAAGCATGGGGCTTAAATATTAAACGGCTCTTTCCAATCCGTCATGGCCATCTTGTGCTAATAAGCAACCCAACGATTCTTCAGTCGCCGATAAGTAGAGCTTTAATGCTTTGTTCTTGATAGGTGCAACCATAATTGGAGAAGAGGATAAAGCCAGTTTTATATCCTGGAATGCTTGATGTTGCTCTTCTTTCCACACAATATTTTCGGATGCTTGAACCTTCAAAAGTGGAGAAAATGGCTTCAACTTCTTGGATAAGTTGGAAATGAATCGGCGGAGGAAATTGACTTTGCCGATTAGGATTTTTTTAATTCTTTCTTTGTCCGTGGAGGCCTAGCTTCTATAATTACCTCAACCTTTTCTACATCTACTTCAATGCCCCTGGAATCGACCAAGAAACCCAAAAACACGCCAGAGGTTATGGTAAACGCGCACTTTAATGGGTTTAACTTTAACTAGTATTTTTGTATACGCTCAAAGCATTGATGTTAATGTTGCAGATGCTCCGAAAAGGAATGTGACTTCATTACCACATCATCTATGTAAATCTCCAAAACTTTCCCGATAAGATCATGAAAAATACAGTTCATGGCCCGTTGATAGGTTGCTCCTGTATTCTTTAACCCAAATGGCATTACCTTCCACTGGAAAATACCTAATGCTCCTAGCGCTCGAAAGCACTTTTGTGAACATCTGCAGGAGCTATGAAAATTTGATTGTATCCACCGTTGTCATTTACAAAGCTCATGACCTGAAAACCCATCCATCTATCAATTAACATTTTCACAATCGGCATCTGATATTCATCTTTTGGAAACACCAAATTGAGATTACGGAAATCTGTGCAAACCCTTGTTTTGCAATTTTTCTTGATGACAGGGACCACGTTGGATAATCATTCAACATACACTGCCACTTCAATGTAGTCAACTGCCAGCAGGCGTTCAATTTCTTCCTTGACTTTGACAACAATATCCTCAGAAAAATGCCGTAGCGATGGCTTGAATGGCTTATAACCTTTCCGCAAAAGAAAGCTATGCTCCACTAAATTGCGTTCTAAACCTAGCATCTCCGTGTAGTTCCATGCAAAAAAATCTCGATATTGCTGCAACAAATCTAATCAATTGCTACTTTTCATTGGCTGTCAAAGATGAACTAATATAAGTTATTTTTTCCTCGCCTGATGAACCTAAAGTTACTGCTTTGACTGGCTCTTTAGTAACAACCACGTCATCACTGAGTTTTGACGTTGCAGTGGCTAACTCATTCAATTCTATAACATCACTGTCGGAGATTGGATCAGTGTCGTAAATCTCATCATCCCAACATACTGACGGCATTTCAGTTTCCCGTTGATGTTCATTTTCAAAATATTGTAGTACTTGCCCATTTGCTTCCTGTTTTTGTTTTGCCTTTAACAGTTCAGCATCTAAATCTTCTGCACTCAATATCTCTAGCTGTTCAATTGTCTTGATTGGAAACTTCTTCAATAGCTGATGCGGTTGGCAACAGCCTTAACATGTTATAATTTTACGGCCTGTTGACTTCTTGCCAAAGTAACTTCCATTCAGGAAGATTCATATCTCTACGCATAGTGGCCTGTTTTCGCCAACCATACTTGTCCATTCTGATTAGTCGATATGGACCTACTTCTCTGTCATAGTAATATGCTTCCACAGCATTTGCTTGTGCCGCAAAAGAAGTTGTATTGGCTACAATAATTTCTGGACCCTCAACTCCTCACAAAATAATTGCTTGATGTAAAGAAGAAGGGATGCATCTTGCTGAATAAATCCAATCTCGTCCAAGGAAGGCATTGTAAGATGCTTTGGTATCAACAACAAAGAATGCTGATACATCTGATTGCGATCCTACGTCCACTTGCAACGGTAAAATTACCTTGGTACTTGTAACATCTCCTGTGAAGAAATCACTCACAAAAACTTCAGTTGATACGAGATCGTGTAGGTGCTTGCCCAGCTTACGTAAAGCCCTTGATGGCAAGATATTTATAGCTGCTCCATTGTCTACTAATACTCTTTTAAACGTGATGCCGTCTATAACTGCACAGATGTACAATGGTCTAATATGTGACGTAGCATCTTCTGCCGGTTGTGAAAGCATGATAACTAGACTTTTACCTTCTTGCAACAATAACTGAATTCCACCCATTGTAGTATCATATGGCTCCATGACAAACGAAGTTGTCTCAGGAACCATAACTGGGTTTTCAATAGGTTTTGGGGCCAGGGGTGTCGAAGATAAAGCAGTTTGCAGACAAAATGACTTTGGCAGTGTATATTCCATGTTTACTGGTGGGAAATATGTATCTGGCCTTTCCCAGAATTGTGATCGCCTCTGTTCTTGTCTCAAGAACTTGATCGATGGAAATCCTACTTAACGGGTGACTCCAACTGTGTAAACAACTTCTCTACTTCTGAATCCGCTCTGGCTTTTTTATTCATTACCCGTTGCCACCGACACTTTTGAGTTCTAGTCATTTTGGCTCATGTCGATGTTTGGCTGGGAAATTTTGAATGTGTTGCACGATGCCACTCACCATCATTCACGGACACTGCTTTAACAACCCTTGACAGAATGTTACTCTGTGTTGCAGGTCTTCCGATCCGTTGCCACGCCGACGGTCGGCGAGTCTGATCATTACACTGGTCATTGATCCTTTCAGCATTCATTGGCTTCCCGAATCTTGTTTGCAAAGGCAAACATTTTTTTGGCAGAGGAGTTATGTCTCGTGTTTCTAAATGTTGCACATTTGGCTGTTGTTGTTGATTCAAAGCACTCAGTATAGCATCTGAGACTACTCGCAACTTCTCTTGTTCTAGATCTAAATGTGTTTCTTTCTGTACCCAAGTCTGCGTTTGCCCATTTATCACAATGTCTACTTCTATTGCAGGTTGGCGTGATACTTGTCGATGTAAATGTCCTCCAATTTTGGATCCTAGTTCCTGAAGCTGACATTTTACTCGACCAAAAACTTTGTCACAATCATCACAACCTGTTATTCGACATGTATCAGAGGGGAGAACCTCCGAATCCCAAATCAACCATTCGGACTTGATGCTGTTGCGGAAAAGGATTGGCATTCATTTCCATTGGATCTTCCATTATCATATTACCATCATCTATCATCTTCTGAAGTTTGTTGCGGAATACTATGCAATCATTAATGTTGTGAGTCTATGACATGTGGTACCTGCTTTGGTTATCGATACCCTTTATTATATTGAATGTGGCCTTTCTTAAACATATTATCAAAGATAGCATCTTACTGAGAAATATCGAAATAATAAACCCGTCCAACATTAGCTTCTTCAACTTGTCCTGGTGTTCCAGCTGGTGCTCCTACCTATGGAGGAGTATTATAAGAATATGGCGCGACAGGTCAACATAACGCCTCACAAGTATAATTACGGACATTGACAATTTCAGCAGCATTAACATCATACTCGTCGTCGTCGTCTTCATCAAACACCCAATGATTCTGATTCACTTATGCTACTGGATTCTTGTTAAACCACTACTTCGCTTTCCCTGGATTTTTCTCTCGCTTATTCTTGATTACCTTTTTGCACCGCCTTACAATATCCACCAAATGATTTAAAGATCGGATGGAATGTGGTTCAACAGCTAATTTTACCTTGTAATCTTGAATTCCTGCGACAGTCATTTTGACAATAGTTGGTTCTTCATACTTGTCAGGTATCTTAGCATACATCTGGCGGAACCAAATTAAGTATGCTTCAACAGTTTCTCCAAACTTTTGGCAGATCTCCAACAAATCCACAATTGACAATTGTGCGGTATCCCTACGAAGTATGATAAGAATTCCCTATGTTGAACGTCCCATGATGGAATGGAACCTGGTGCTAATGATCTATACCAATCAAAGGCAGTTCCCTTCAAGGAATACGGAAACAAACGCAACTTGATTAAGGCATTGTTGCTAACTGAACCACATTGCAACTCAAACAAACTTTCGTGATCTTCGGGTCTCTTCTCATCTTCTCCTGAAAACTATTGAAAATCAGGGATCTTAAAATTTCTTGGTAATGGCTCCCTCAACAAAATAAGGATATTGCTTTCCCGGAACTTCTGGAATCTCTGTCCCCAACTCTTTTCGTACCATATCTTCTACCATCCTTGAAAATGTTTCTTCAGCGTTTAAAGTTTGTTCAACTCCTACTTCAAAATCTTGTTGCTGATTGGCATTTACTGTTGCGTCTGGTTCTTGTCAAAATTCATTGCAAATATCCACTCGGTGACAACCACCCCTTTGACCAAAAAACCGTTGTTGCTGGGGATGATGTCGATTGACATTACCACCGTTTTGATTTCTATAAGGACGACCAACAGCCTGTGCCCTATTCTGATTCAGAATCTGATTTGCTTCATACTCCATCAACTGCTGTTCCTCTCTATTTTCTTCCAGTGTTAGATGTAGCAGAACAATTTGTCGATTGGCAACAACTACACCAGACCCTTGAGGTACATGTGGATCAGCCAGGTTTGCAGTTGCAGTAGTACCTCCTGGTACTGGAGGCGCAACACGATTTTGATACATTATAAAATGGCGGTCGTTGCTTCCTTGTGCATTCTGACCGGCTCGTTATGGAGTTTCAACAGTAAAACCTTGATTAGTTCTTGCGCTAACAGAACCTTGAAGAAAGCACCCTGACGTTCCTTGCAGTACATGAGTTATTCGGGGAATACCCTCTTGCCCAATCATCTGAGGTGGGACCATTGTTGGTCCTTGCTGAGTTTGAACTGGCAGTGTTTGGTGTTGGAGCGTCGTGTTTTGCAACTGAAACTGATTTGAAGACTTTGCATTTCTTGTAGCATCATTTCTTGCTGCAGTTCCCGAATACTATGTTTCTGGACTTATTGGCCATGACACTTGGTAATTCTGATGAGGTATATATTGCCCTAATGGCGTTTCAAGCATCATCATGTGTCCACTATATTGAACAGATAACGGAGGTAACTGGCACCCATCAAACATAAAATTCCCAGGTGGCAAGATAAATGCGGGTTGGCTTGGAATTATGGGGTAGTACCAACCGTGCAACCCACGTCCTGCCATATTTGCAACAATTTGTGAACCGTTATTGTTTAACCCTATTTTAGTATGCTGTACAGGAGCATCTGTTGGAGATATTTGAAATATGGCGTTGTACAATGGATTCTTTACCATATTAACCGGAGTACTTCCACAAATGTTGTTCCTGTAGTTGTACTGTTTCCCGTCACCACTGATCCAATAACATTAGCTCGACCTGAATTTGCCTTTGGATCACTTATCATCTGTAAAGCATGTTCAAATCGCGCTACGTGTGTAGCGATATGATGTTCTAGCACTATAAACCTTTGTTGCATCATCTCTGGAGTCATTGGTGTAGCCTAATCAATTTGGCCTTGTTTATGGAATACTGGAGTCTGAATAGTGGGCTTTGAAACCCTGGAGTCTGAAAACCCGGACTTCTGTAAGACCGGAAAAACTAGATCTTTTGCTGAAAAGACTTGACCCAGCACTAGACTGTTGTTGATTAGACTATCGTCCTACGTCAAATGACTGATCCGTTATCACCGTTGAGAATGAGCCTATCACCGAAACATGTGGAAGCGTGCTCATCGGCAAAGAACTCCCACTTGGCGTAGAAGTCTGAATCCGCGTTGACACTTGTCCCACCGATGGTATTGCTGTTGAGAACTGAGGCATCGATATCATTCTTTTGTTAAAAAAACGCCTAGAACACGCAAATTAGTCCCACTGGGCGTGCCAAATTTTATATTTGAGTCAAAATTGTGTGAACACTGACTCGGCTTAAACTAATTTCAAACGACTGTGTGATATTCTCAAAATGCGGAGTCCAGTCGTTAGAATCGTCAAAAGATGTCAATGCCTTCAATGCAAAATATGCTTGGATGTCTAAGCATTTGTTAGCAAAATAACGTCGAACTCTAGAAAGATGAATAAAAAACGACCGATAAAGGCCACCTTTATTGATTTGATGGAAACGAATCGGTTTTGAATAGCCAGAAACGTCGAAAAACTTACAAGAATCAATACTAAATGGTAAAGAAATACAAGAAAGCTTAAAGAAAAGAAATGTCGAAAAAGCTATTAAAAACTAGAAATATGACTTCGTATTGATGAATTGTGTGTGTGTTGCCGTCTCTTCTTCATAACTTTTATAGTCCGTGTGCCAACCCTAGTTAGAATGCAAAGCAAAGTCAAATTTGATAGGAACTTCTGTTGCAGTAGGAAACCTTCTCTGCCAAGGATTGCGACGTTGATGATACTTTCTCTAATTCGAAGTGTTGGCCGCCGCTTCTTACTTATACGTATTCTTTTCTCACGGGCTTAATGACATTCTTTGCCACAATCTTGTTGATGCGATCGGTTCTACTCGTGTGGACTAGATTTGCTAAAATCGGTCCAACAAATATATACTAAACATGTCATAAACGAAACAATCCTCAGCGTTCAAATAAACAAATTAACAAATGAATAAAGTACAACGAGGTTCACCGTAGATGTAGTTGCGTAGCCATTATATAAATTGCCGATAATATATCGATGGGACAGGTGCAATTTTCTCTATTTATTGTGGTACTTGATCATCCAATCCAAAAATGAATTTTTAACGCGTGACCATCCAATTCAAAATGAATTATTAGTACATATGACCTAGCCAACGCTCAACAAAATTAAGCACTCGATGGTCTCTCTTTCATGCATGGTTGGAGTTGGATCCCCACACAAATCTGTCTTCCTTCATTGCTGACACGTCCATGCACATTACAACCTGAGAGAAGTTTAATTGCATATCAGAAAAGTTCACATGGGTTTGGACCCTCCATTAGAAGCACATCTATTCGGAGGGAGATTAAGCAGACTATATATTGTTATATAGACGTATTAACATTAGATCCTCTAGGGAGATATGATATTGTAATAAGGATAATGCATATATCCCCATTTTGTAACAGCATGGCAGGAAAACGTAGAGGGGGAGGGGAATGCATTTTCAAGTTCACGTATAGTATGATGATAACTGATAATGATATACACCCTAACCCCCATCGTAAAAAGTTTTTAAAAAAGGATCCAATTTGGAAAGTAAAATCCATAAATTAGATGGTCACTCATTCAAATTGAAAAAGTAAAATGAAAACATTATATATAATACTTCTTCCATCTAAAAAAAATACCCACATTGATTTTTTAAATTTGTACTATTTTTTTATATAAATTTCAAAATTTAATGTGAAATATTTGTTGAAACAGAGGTAGTATCAGGTCCACATATTAATTTTATAAAATTAGAATTTTTTTGAATAATCGAATATCACGTAAGGAAATGTAAGGTACCAATGAAGATAACAATTCTTTTAAGTTTTGAAGTACTTCCATGTTGTTGCAACAAGAAGCCAAAGTAAGATGAAGGAATTCCAGAAAAACTTCGCCATTAATTTAAAAGTACGTACAGCTGCCCGAAAGAGCTGAGAAGTCTATTAGCCAGTTGGTGGAAAAAAATTCTTAGATTACATGATCTGTTAGCAATAATCAATAAATAGAGTAGAGAATTCTAGAATAAAAAGAAAGAAATTCTTTGGAATGAATTGAGAAATTGATTGTGCAATGAAAATCCAATAAAACCTTCATTGGCAATAGCATTAGTTGTTGATGTTATTTTATGGATATTGATGTACAGTGTACCCCTTTTAGACTATGATATTGAAAATATCGCTTCCACATGTCGTACTATTCTTTGGAAACTTGGAAATAAGATCAGTGAGGAGCTTCTTTTTTTTTTTTTGTTTTTTTCCAGGAACAAGCTCAAAATTTGTGCTAGAATCATTATAACCAAAATGTCGTAAACTCCGAGACTGACCCTTTCGAATTAAAGTTACGATAAGTAAATTCAATACATGTCACACACACACACACGCGCGCGCGCGCGCACATACATATGTATAATATATGCAAATACATCAATCAAATACGGCTGAAGGCTAATGTTATTGTGAGCTTGCAGAAAATGCTTGTTACAAACTCACTCGAAAATTTACTGAAAGCTAATGTTATTGTGAGCTTCTCAATCACTAAGTTGAAAACATTTGTTCACGTAAAGTGTGGGATCAGCAAATTCACGTGACTCTCCTTTTGCTCGAAAGTCAGAGACAGTAAATTCATTGGTCGGTTGATTTGATATGTGTGAATGTTAAACTATCGTTAATTTTCCTCATCATTCGTTCTTGTTTTGACACGATTTTAGAACCTTTAAATTCTACTCTCTCCGTCCCATAATTATTGTTCACTTTACCCAAAAAGTTTTGTCCCAAAATTATTGTCCAATTTGACTTTTTATGGATCAAGTTACACATTTATCTTTAGTAAAAAATATTATCCATAAAATCTTAGTGGTTAAACAATTACTTATGTAAGGGTATATCCGGTTGTTTAAGGTAAAATATAGTTAAATTTGACTAAAAATAAAATCTTTCTTTTTAGTAAAACTGGACAATAATTATGGGACGGAGGGAGTAAATATTCGACTTCAAAGTCGTAATGTGATATAACATCTTTGAAGTAGCTAGGAAATTAGTAAAATAGACAAAGTCAAAATATTCCTAGTGTTTCAAGTACGGAAGGCATCTGGATTCTGGAACATTCCTTCTGTAATGTATTATTACGGATTAACGTGTTCTTTAAGCTAATTCACCTAGCTTATACTCCCTCCGCCCCATAATTATTGTCCGGTTTGGGTTTTCATTTCTAGTTTAAATTGTACTAAAAGTGAAATCTTAAACTGGACAATAATTTTGGGACAAAGGGAATATATGCAAGAATAATAACTAACTAATTAACAAACTAATTAGAGCTAACTACTGGCTGTACAAAATGATCCAATTATTTACAGAAACTACAAAGTATAGTCCCTGTCTATGTACAAATTATGTAAGACTTTTAAGTTGGACCACCAGGTTCCAATTCCTTAAGTTTGGGAATCGTCATTTCATTCTTCAACTCTGATAGAAAGAGATGATGAGAACTATATTGGTGAAACTCAAAATGTGACAGTAAAACTTTGATCAATCAAAAGTAAAAGTGGACGAGGAACACCACTTATGAAGCCATGTGTAACCAATTCAACGCAGAAAAATGGTTGTACAAGTTACGGGAGATCAAGTCGCGCGCTGCCACAATTTCGTAACTTCGTTAACTAGAGTGTCAACTCTTCAAGCCGACACGAGATGCCCGACCATTCCATACTTCTAGCCAATCAAAATCTCACTGCGATATTACGCGTCCATCATCATACTTTTCATCATCTTTCGTAACTTTTACTCCATTTCTGCAAAGTTAGGTTAAAACTTAATATTTGGAGTCCAAAGTATCGAAAATCCTTTTCATTTTTTTCCCCTCAAATACTACATGAAACGACAATCTCACATCATTAATCTTCTCTGAAATAGCCAGATATAATTTTACTTTGTCTTAAAAATTACTATCACATATGTAAATCGCTCAATGAAGAGTGTTCATCACATGTATCAACAGACTAATAAACAGATTTCTTAGCATGATAACCACCAGTTATGTTTCTCGCTATCTTTTTGACGTTGAGCTTGCTCCCGAAAATCCCATTTCTGTATGCTCCCTGTGTCCAAAAAATTGTTTTGATTATTAATTGTACTATAACTGAATAATTCTTTCTTTTTTGAAATAAACATATATACGTGTCTATATTTATAAATAAATCCACTATAAAAACGAAGCAATCCCAACAATATTGAGACTTCCAACGAAGATAATTAAATCTCCTGTTCACTATGAAGGTAAAAGGAAAAAAATAATCTTTTTAGTCCATCAATAATAGCCATGTTTAATTATATTGATATGCTTATATTTTACCTATTTATTATATCCCTAATTTGTGATTTTTGCAATATATTTTGAGTACAAATATGCTATTTATGTGATTTTGTCTTTAATTGTAGGAATTATACTCAAATGAAGAATTGTTGAAGTTTTGAGCTAAAATCGAATTAAAAGTAACTCAATGGGAAAGAATTGAAGATTGGAGCAATTGATGGGGAAGAAATTAATGAGTTTAGAGAATTGGAGGGCCAATGATGCAAATTTGGAATGTTCTTGTTTTTGTAAAATTGGCCGAGAAGCTTATGGTTATACGGCTGATTTCAGATTGGAATTGGATAAGAATTTTAATCCCGATATTATTTGGGAAACAAGTTTTCTTGCTCTTCAAGAAGTAGGGTTTAGCGGAAGCCTATAAAAGGAGGATTAGGGATTTATTTTTACAACAGAACTGGACTGAAAACTGACCGAAACCCTACGGTTAAAACTCCATCACTGCCGACCGCCACCCTTCCTCCACGCACCAGCCCTCCTCCACCGGAGCTCCCCCGCTGCAACTCTCCGCCATCATCACCTTTTTCCTCTTCTCCGCCTTCCCCTTCTCCGCCGCCGATCACCACCAAACTCCCTCCCCCTTCGACGGCAGTATCAACAGCGGCAGCTCATCATCACCGAACTCACCGACGAAGCCATCATCACCATCACGCAGCAGCATCCTTTTCAATTCCTCCGCCGACCTCCTCACTCACCCTCCACGCAACAACCTCCTCGGCCGCTGCAGAGCTCTTCACCGCCGACCACGACCTTCTCCATCTCTCGCGCAGCATCATCATCACTTGACGCAGCACCGGCGAAGCGAGCAACCGAGGGGAGTTTTTGGTGGTTTTGTCTTCATTCGGTTTTGAAGTTTTAATTTATTTAATTTATTTATTTTTTATGTCTCTAAATATTGTTGAATTAATTTTAACAATGTTTAGTGACTAAATTCTTTTAATCTAGGGCTTGGGTGTAGCCACCGAATTTATTTGGTTTATTTGGTTTATTATTATTTGATTTTTTCATTAATTAATATTTGTTATTCTTGTTTTAATTCGTGTAAGTAATTGGCCACTATTTGCATGTCTGAAGATATTAATCGAAGTAGCGAGAGTGGAAGATTAATATTAGTTCGTAGGAATAATATACTTAGGTTGTAAGCTACGAGAGTAAGATTATAACCTTTGCAACATTTGATTCTTAATGGTCTTAATGTGCTTTTGTTAATCCCTATAGTCACGAGAGTAGTCATAGGGTTAATCTAAGTAAGAGAATTTTAACACGAGAGTGAATAGTTCTTAATTAGGTGAATCGTTATGAGATTAATGGAAGTTAAAAGTCAAATACTTATGAATTGAACTAAACTAAATATTCGGTAGGTGAACCCAATGTCCTAGGTTTCCTTTGTCTAATTATTTGAATTAATATTATTTATTTTTATTTTATTTAGTTTAGTTTTAAATTTTATAACTCTGAGATCATCATTTATCTAGATAATAATAGGAGTAATTTATACCTGGTAATTAGTATTCCTTCTCTGTGGGATCGACCCTGCTTTCTGCTTTACTATTAGTAATTGTATTAAGTAGGTAATTATTATTTGACTAGTGTGACGATGACTTGTCATATATGTCTTACCGTAAAAATAAACAGCATAAAATAACAGCATTTTAAAAATTTTTCAATAAAATCATAGGCCTGTCAAGCGTGCTAACATTTTTGGGACGACATAAAAGTCCTATTTTAAGGGGAAAAAACAATTTTCGAAAGTTTACTCCTTTGAGCATTCGCATATGCAATTTTTTACTCACCTCTGATGTGCAAACAATTATCATTGAAAGTTCCAGAGATATACTGTATAATTCAAATCTTAACATATAAATCTCTGAATTATCAAAACAACATTGATCGATTCAAATTCAATAATGCTTCTGGGAAATTTCTTTCCAAGGGGGGAAAGCCAAAATTGGGCATCCTCTGCCTACGCAAGTTACGTTGCAGCTTAACCTACATGTATTCAGTTTTCAATCGTCCACCGTGTCTCCATTATTTTTACTTCTTTCGTCACTGCTTCCACATTTGATTTGATTTTGACGAATATTATAACCGGAGAGAGAGAAGGAATCGACTAGTCGACTAATTGTTAACTTGTTTTGCCTTGAAAATTCGGGATACATGTCTGAGCTACGCCATCTAACCCGTCTAAGACCTAGTTATTATTATAGAACTGAGTTACGAACGCAAATTGCATAAATACAAAGGATCAGCTCATAATAATTTTCTAAAAAACTTCATGATTAAATATAAAATCTAAGGTTCCACTACGTAGAGAGATGCCCAAGAAGAAAAAAGGAAAGAGAACAACAAGATCTAGGGACACATGCGGATAAAATTTGCCAAACTTACTTATTACTAATACATAGACCACAAATTAAACCCTGCAAATTAATCACTACTAATGTCTAAGCTAGGCTACCGCCTTGGGCTGAGTCTGAGTTTGACTTTCCATGGTTAGCTCCGCCTTCGCCCTTCAGAATGTTGATTTTAGTTTTCAAATACATCCAAGCAGGGATCCAACAGAAGAAAGAAACAGTCAGCACCATCGCGGCGAGCAAAAATCCGGCAGCCCAACAGATCATGATGTCCCGTTGCTGAAATTCCGGCATCTCCTCCGGGATTTTGATACGGGTTTGGCGTGTCTGCTCCATATGGATGATCACAACCAGCCCTATGAAGTAAACAAAAATCAGCACAATGGATGCAATTACAGAACAGAATGGTGACGGGTTTTTGCGAATAGTAGCCCCAAACTTTTTTGTGCTCTGAATTGGGGAGTTTGGATCTTGAAACATATCATCGAGAAAATCCATCACCGACACAATCAAAAACACAAAACCGCCCATCCCAACGGCGGAATCAACCCCAACATAGAAGAAGAACAGAGTGTTGTTAAGGGGTTGAAATAGATTGAGATCTTGTTCCGGGTTGGTGAAACGGTCGTACTTGATCTGGTTAATTCCGCCAGAGAAGATAACATGCAGAGGACCGGCGATGCAAGTGCAACCAACCAACACAGAGATCCCCCAGATCCACTTGCTGGGCATGATTGCCATTGAATCCTTGTTGACCTTCTGAACTTGATCGGGCCGCCGCTACTTTTTTGTTTCAACAACAACTAGGAGATGATCAACTGTATTCTCTCTGTGGATGAATTGATGGATTGATAACACCGACATTGTGTAACCGTTATACTATTTTTCTGTAGTTAAGAGTGTAGCTAATTTAGGAATAAGGGAAAAGAAGGGAGAGGGTGAGATTAAGATAGGAATTGGCAGAAAGAGGAAAAGAATGAGCGGAGGAGGGGAGGAAGACAGTACAGATTATTTAGTGGTAAAGTCCGTAATAATCAACAGTTTTACATAAGTAAAATGGAATCCAATGCTGGCTTTTTAGAAGTCCCACGGCCATGAGATTATCTTGTTTGTTCAAATAGCTGCGATAAATTAACAATGATGCAATCCTGGTTTTTTTAATATTTTTTTTTTTCTTTCCATACGAACGAAGGAAGCCCAAAACGCTTAAATTTACAAAACATCCATAAGAACCATACGCTTAGACTTATGGTGTTGTCTTGTAAAAGGTTGGGGTCATGTAAAAGATTGCATGATTTTTTTTGAAAATGTCAGCTTCCTCAAGGTATATTAGCATCCGATATTATAGTATGATCATTTTCGAGAGACATTTTAACAAATTTTTCAGTTTTATATTTACTCCGTCGCAAAATTATTGTCCAGTTTCGATTTTCACTTTTAGTTTGATTTATACAAAAATTGAAAATCGAAACTGAACAATAAATTTGGGACAGAATGAGTATTTGTTTTGTTTAGACTTGGGTTATAATTAAACCATATCGATACATTATTTATCATATGGGTCGCGTACTTATTGTTCCACATTTTTTTTCCCTCGTGTCATGAACATATATATGTTCATATCCAGCAGAAAATAGAAATGGGGGAAGAAAGACAGTTTTTCTGAGAATTGGGTATCTGCGCTATTACAATTCATTTCTAAGAATCTCTCCAGTCAAAAACCTCATCAAACTCTCGATAAAATTTAATCTTTTTTTGAATCCGATCCGTCAAGTGGTTATCATTTTCTCAATTGGATAATATGATAGGTCAGACGAGATTAATAATTTGGCCCGATTTGAGTAGTAAATACACCGTAATATTAGCATTTAAATTTATTTTAGTTCCGCCAAAATTTCACTGCTGATTTTAACCCCAATGAAAATTTCGTAGAGTTAACAACATGAATTTCAGTTCAATAGTGTCCCAAAAAAAAAAAAATTAATAATACAGGTTTAACCGTTTAACTAATTTCTCCTTTCAAATTTTGCGAGAGTGCTGCTTTGTTCAAATTTTGTTTTCGAGTCGGGTGTTGAAGAATCTCTGTGTAGTTCACGAGCTTTGGATCTACTTGGATCTATCTATCTATAATTTACGAATAAAAAACCCAAGGAGAGGAAACCATGGTAGTCTTTCACGATTGAATCCTAGGAGTCAATTTTCTGAATTTTTAGATTTATTTAAAAAGTTTAAATTCTAGGTGTCAATTAGCTGCTTCTGAATTTTTAGTAGGCTTCACCGACATTTTATTTAAAGAACCCATTGATTTTATGATGTTGCTCTGACGATCTTTCCCAACTTTTGCTCTTACTTCGCCAGTGAGTTTGGTGGACCGAAAACTCAATATTGATCCCCTGGCCACGAATGATGAAATGATGACCGGTGGATTGTCTCACTCTTCTTCGTAATCAGTACTCCCTTCGTCCTAAAAAAATAGTCCACATTAAGTTTTAAAATTTGTACTAAAACTAGTACAAATTTCAAAACTCAATGTGTACTATGTTTTTTGGGACGGCGATAGTATATATATATATATATATTTTAATATTTTGGTTTAATCTTTGAAATTGGAAACCTAGCTTCTCTCCCTCTCCCAATCCCTACTAATACTAGAAAAAATCTTTTACGTTTCGGCATCTATTAATTACTCTGATTATATTCCTCCAAAATTAGTTTATTCTTTAATAAGTTGTATAGTTTGTTGGTTGGGAGTAAAGTAGGTTAATTTCAAAGTTCCTAATGTCATTGAATGGTGTTTGTTGGTTCATCATGCATACAAGAAGAAAATCCAGCCCTTATACGTTTAATTATTAAGCTCATTTATCAAATAATTTGTGTTATATTATTTATAAAATCTAACTTCTGGTATGTGCTACTAGCTCCATCCAAAAAAAATAGTCCACGTTGAATTTCAAATTTGTACTAAAACCAGTACAAAATTCAAAACTCAATGTGAACTATTTCTTTGAGACGGAGATAGCATAATTTAAGCCATTGTAAACGCAATAACACGATTTGAATATGTTATCAGTTGTAACTTCTGGTATGTGTTATAATACTCGTAGCCGGTTTCCTTAACATGCCGGTCTCGGCGTGAGGCTAAGTTATGAATTTGGGCAACCTTCAGATCTGCATGGCCTCCTTTCATGGCTCCAAAGAATAGAATTGTGGAAATGAAAAGAGAGAAAGTAAATTCATGAATCATATGACTAACCATTGCTGACTACTGCGTAATTGTTTTTTGGGCTTAGAAACATGGGTGTGCTTTTCTTCGAATGCATGAGCGCTTGGGGGTTTAGGGTTCTAGCTCATTGATGTTGATCAAGACTTGATATGATATGTGTTAGAAAAGTGTATATGGAGGTATACGTAAGGACAACAAAAATTTAAGGAAAATGAAATTTCGAGGCACGTAGAAATACGTTTTTGTTAAAATAGATTCGCTCTCTCTTACAGAGTGCTAGATGATAGAAGAGCGTCTGTTTTTCCAGATACAACGGATAACATGGTTTGTCTTACACGTAGACTAAATTATCGGCAAACTAGAACTAGGATTTTGATGAACACCAGGGAAGGTTATGAGGATTTTGGCCAATGAAAGAATGAAGGGAGTCCGATAATTCTTTTCTTAGTTGTTTCCAGAATTTTGGAAGTTTGTCTTTATCTATAGGGAGGAGAGGAAATAAAACCATGGCTGCCAATTTAATTGGATTAAAAGCAGCTATTTATTCCACCAATTAATAAAAATAAATATATAGATTAATGTAAAACAGTTTCAGGTTTGGGAAATGAATTGGATATTTAATATTCCAATTTAAATGTTCATAACTCTCCATTCAATTCATTGGAAAACTGAAACCGTTGGTAACACACGAGTTGATCAGGTCCGCGAGTTACAATCCGGCGTTTCGTAGGCGCATCTAAACTCGAATCATAATTGACAAGTTTAATCACATGAGAAACTAATTTATTATTCACCCCTATAACTTGGCTTTATTTCCAACAATCCTCCAGTTGAATGGAAATTGTTTCAGGCGAGGTCTTGATGTTCATCAACTGATCCCTGGATAGAGAAAGTAGGTGTTATCCTTTGAATTTCCCTCTCGTAACGTATGTTTGCCTTGCTAGCTGTCCAGTAGACGCGATGTCCTTGAACTGTCCGAATGTATTGTGTAAAGGACCCTCATACGATACACATGAACCATTCTTGTTTTGTTCTGTTCTCATAGTTTTGTTTATTTTGGCCATAAATACATCCCGGTTTTGGTAGAGTTTCTAAAGAAACTAAGCTACGCTATTAGCTCGATTCCATCTGATACACTTAAGTGTTTCCCTCTGGTGGTTTTGGAAAGCTACCATCAACAAACCCTAGTTTTGTTTTAGCTTTTAAAGTAGGAATCATAGCATTCTTCCAGATCAAATAATTCTTTTCATTCAACAAAACTGAGACTAGAGCAGTTCTTGGATTTTCTGAACCATGTACTTGTAGTTGCTCTTCAATTAAAGCATCCAGCTCTTTTTTCGTTTCCTCATTCATGACTTCTCGCCAGAGAATTGCTATATTCATTTTGAATTACCTTCTGAGACCTGAAATCGGCTACAATTTTGCCCTAGAACGAAAATCTCCAAGTTTCATATGACAATAGGCGGAAGAAACAGAGCAGGATCAGACCTGCTCTAATACCATCAAGAAACAGTGAGAATCAATCATCAATTTTAGGAATAAGAAAGAAATCAAACAGAATCAATGAAAGAAAAGCTCTCGTTGTTCAAAGGAAGAGAAAGAACAAGGCTTCTTTATTACGCAAAAGAAGATTCTGATATATTCTAATTGTCAATCTTCTATTCTATTACAAAAGTATATACATAAGACTCAGTCCATATAACTGACTAAAGTTCTGATTATTTACACAATAAGGACAAAATAAACATTCTATGTAATAGCTGAATGGTAATGATCCAAGCTGGCACCACAATGACTTGGATGGCATTTACATAAGGTCTGTGTTCGATTCCAGGCAGCATCTCCAAGCATCCAAGTAAAACGGAACCAGAAGCTATTTGATCATTCTGATGTGAGCTTTGATCATTCAAAGCTTGATCACTCTTTAGTATGTTTTAGTATTCTCTGCAAACTTGGAAACTAGATCAGTAACAATAAGAAAATATTTGTTTAGTAACAAGCTCAAGATATGTGCTTGGGTCAATTTTTGATACGCAAATGTACAATATTTTCATTCAGACTTGCCCTTTTGAAGCCAAGCTACAAAAACTGACTTCCATATATTTGTCACATACATTAGAAAATGATATCAATTAATCAGACTGAATGTCTCAGCCTCAATACATTTGCTTGCAGATAAAACTTTTACAAACATACTTGGAGAGAAGCTAAAAGCTCATGATCTTGCGAGCTGCAATTCTCACAATCAATAAGTTCAAAACATTCATTTACGGAAATTCGGGATTCGAGAGATACAGGTTTTCTAAAGTAGAGGTGATTCAATCGCGTTAACTGATATGAGTTGAACTGTACTTGATTTCACTTTTCCATTTGGTATTTGAGTTGTTATGATTTCAGAACCTTTAAATTCTGAATATTTTCTAGTTTAAAGTCAAAATGTTTTAACATCTTTTGTCGTAGGAAAGAAGTAAGAGTTGCGAAAGATGATGAGAATTACAATGATGAAAGCAAACTGTGACAAGGACTTTGATCAATCAAATCCCCTCAAACTCTCATTATAAATTACAGTTTTTAAAGCCAATGTAAAGATAAGTGGACAGGGAACCGCACTTATGAAGACGTCTATAACCAATTCAACCCAACCGATGGAAAGAGCTGCAGATTAAATCTGCTGGGTAGCCCACTTTCCTATCACAATGTCATCGATTGTTGCGTCCACTCATTCACGTTGACAATAAATTCGATGAATCTTTATGAAAGATGTTGCTCATTCTCGTATACTTAAATAACTTAATGGTCGACGTTTCGTTTCACGACGAGATGCTCGACCAACTCCGCAAAAATGAACCGAGTCGATCTTTCCGTCAACTTAAACCTTTTTACTACCACTTTTTGATCCGTATTGGAACATGAATTCTTAAGAAGAGGTGTTTCTTGTTAAAAACTTAAATAAAGTAGTATATAGTTAGGTTTCATGAATTAAAATAGATCTACGAATTCGTAGATTATTAAAGTGGGACGGCAGTAGTATTCGAAGTCCAGAAACATGTATTATCATTGACTGTTTTTACATTTAGTACATGAAACAACAACTCACACCACTCTGAAAGGGTAGCTAAATATACCATTGACTTTGTACTCCCGGAATTTCCATTTACGGAGTAGTTTTCTCCCGTCCTGAACGCATATATATTTCTATCAAACCTTTTGGTAAACTCTATCTCGAAACAGTATAATGTGGGAACACTAATTAAGTTTGTGCGTAAATAAGTGTTCTGAGTCACATAATTAATAATCATATATATCCCCTTCCAAAAAAAAAAGAGAAAATTTTATATAAAAATGTAAAAGAAATACATTGGAATAAGTTTGAAGGGTTCCATATTTCTTTGTGCAGAAAATCAGAACCCTGAATGATAAACCTCCCCAATCAACACAGAAAAATTTTATCAAATTGAGAAAAAAAGATAATGTATAAGATACACATCATCTCTAACCAAAGATTGTTTTCAAGTCTCCAAATCGCAAGAAACGTATTGAGGGTAGATTCTTCAGTCGACGATGCTTCTTGAAAAAGGACAATAATTCTTTAGTTAAATTTCCCGGTCGTTTTATATTATTGTTGTTGGTTTATGCGAAACCCTACAGTTGTGTAAAAACGGGTCACAAGATACGACAAGGCATACTAAAACATCAACCAAGAAAAGAAGATTTAAATTTCTTTTAAAATACAATGGCAATATAGTAATGATTTACAAAAAGAGTAGCTTATAATATCATCAAATGAGTTTTTTTCTTAGAACGGTCCATTTTATTGAACTGTTTTTGTTTTGAAAATTTTTTCCCAAACTCAGAAAATATATAGGTTGATAATTCTAAAACGGAAGAGACAATTCCTAAACATACAACCAATTACTTATGTTTCCCATGATATTGAAACCACTTCTTTTCTAGTAAGTTTGATAACACTAAAATATATACCCTTTTAACATGCATTTTCTACTCAGTTTTACTTAGAATTAGGTGTCAATTAGTTAGAATAAGTTTACTTTTGGGTTGATTTTGCATTTCAGGGTGATCAGAGGGCCAATGTGGAATATCAACATAAATTGGGGCAAAATTGCATAAAATGGCATAAAAAGGACCAAACTGGAAGCTGTTGGAAATCATGAATTGGAGGATCGATCAGAGTTGAAGCAAGTGGAGAAATGCTAGCTGAAGGATGACGATTGATGTCGGATGATCTCAATTGGAAGAACTCTACAGCAGCAAACTCAATTGAGGAAGAAGAATTGGTAGCTGCTTTGCTGCCAAGTTGCTACTGTCAATCAGGAGGGGTCTCTAGCTGAAATCTTGCTGCCCAAGAAAGGAGTTGCTTCGCCATCAATGGAAGTTGTTGGTACTGCAAGTTGAAGAAGAGAAAGAGGGAGAATATGTGGAAAAAAGCTGCTGCAACTCTGCTACTTACCTGTTGTTACTGCTGTTGCTGAACTGATAGCTTGGCTGCTGCAGACAGGTGAGCAATGGTACTATAAGTGATCCCAGGAAATAAGGAAGAAAAAAGGGCAGAAGACTGAGGCTGAATTGGAAGGAAGCATATTGCTGATGCTGCTGCTTGCTATTGCTGCTACTTGTGCTACTGAAAATTAAAGAATGAAGAAATAGAGATTTGTGGCTGGAAATTGGAGAAGCTGAGCCGAAGAAGAAGACTAAGAAGAGAAGGCAATGATGAGAGGAAGGTGGTTGATTACGGCTGAAGAGAAGAAGCACCCAAAGAAGAAGACAGCAACTTGCCATGGGCAAGTTGCTAAATAAACAAATCTCAGCAACTGCAAGTTGTTGCCTCACCTTCCTACTGCAGAGAAGAAGGATAGAGTTTAACCAATCCAAGACTCTCCAAATCTCTATAAATAGTCAACCAATAGCAGTTAGAAAAAACAACAAAGTCCAAAAACAGTTTAGTTAGTTAAGTTAGTTGGGCAGAAACAGGGTACCAGCAGGAGCTAAGAGTGCAAACTCTCACTCTGTCAAGGGGCGAAGGCCACTCGCCAAAGCGAGTTAACAAGCCGTCGTCACAACTAGTCAAATAAATTCACCTACTTAACACTAGTATAGCGGAAAATAGGGTCGTACCCACAGAGAAGGAATACTAATTACTAGGTATAAATTACTCCTATTATTATCTAAATAAGTGATGATCTCAGATTTTCAATTAAAATAAAACTAAAACTAAAATCTAAAATTTGCAATTACTTTGAAAGGTTGAAACAATCAAGCTGGGAAAACCTAGGACATTGGGTTTACCTATCGAATATTTGGTTTGGTTCAATTCATAAATATCCGACTTTTAACTTCTATTAATCTCATAACAATTCACCTAATTAAGAACTACACACTCTCGCACTATAGTTCTCTTACTTATATTAATCCTATGACTACTCTCGTGACTATAGGATTCGAAAACACATTAAAACCACTAAGAATCAAACGTTGCAAAGGTTGTGCTCCTACTGTCGTGGTTCACTACCTAACTCCGATATTCCCATGAACTAATATTAATTTTTAACTGTCATTCTATCATTTAATATCTTTAAACATGCAAGTAATGGCCAGTTACAAACATGGAATAAAAGCAAGAATATCAAATATTGATCAATGGAAAAATTAAAGTATCATGAATCAAATAAACCAAATAAATCCGGTGGCTACGTCCAAGCCCTAGGTTATAGAACTTTAGATGATGCAATAATAATAATATTCATGATCCAAAATTCTGAAATTAAAAGTAAAACTAGAGCAATGAAACCCGGGACGAAGACAAGTCGGAAAGGCCGATTCCAAAAGCTTGGATTGGCTTCGTTGGTGCTGACTTCTTTCCCTGATGGTGGTGCGTAATTGATCAGGGTGGAATAAGGTGATTGTTGTGTGGGTTTGGTGTCTTGGAAAAGGGCTCAAAGGTGGTGTGCGTGGAAGGTGATGAAGGGGAGGTTGATACGGTGGTGAGGTGGGTGTAGGGCAGTGATGATGGTGAAGGGTTTTCGGGTTCGGTTTAGTGGTGTGGAATTTTTAGGCCTTTTTATAGATTTTGTTCAAACCCTTAGTTTTCTTGGAAATCAATTAAACTTCTTCAAAGCAGCTGGCGAGCTTGTCGAGACACCCAAAATTAATCCGATAATCCTACCGAACTACAAAATTTGCAGTAGTAGCAGTACCAGGTCGAATGATTTTTAGTTCTTAGTTTGAAAATGTCCAAAAAGATTTCGTTTGTTGGTTTACTAACTACTAAGACAAAATAAAAATTACGAGTTTTAAAAGCAAAGATAGGTAAACAAGGAGAAAATTCAATATCACAAAGGTTCTGACTCAAGGAACAGATCATCCAATTATTTCACAGATCATTGGTAACTAAAATCATTCTTGCAGTTCGAGTACTCAAGTTTAAGCATACTAGGATAGCCGTAGTAAACATAAAATTCTCCTAAATTAACTAAACAAACATAGCATTCAGTTAGCGCTTACCATTAAATGCTGGGCACGATAGCGTTCCATACAAATGAATGATAGCAATAAAAACAAAGAAAATATGCTTGAAACACAATTCAAAATTATTGAGATAGTTGCAATCAATTAAATTATGATTTGTCGATCCTACTCCTTGGCATAGAAAAGCATCCAAGTCTCACAAATACCAATGATCCACCTAGTTGCTGCTAAATTTCAATGGTTCATGTCAAATACGCAACATACAACCAAAGGATAGCAGTAAAAAGAAAATACAAAACCAAGTTGTCAATTTAATTGGCATTCACTTTCATAGATTTAAAACAAGAATAAACAAATAACTCAAACCATAGACAAGATTAAATTAAAACCAAAACCTCACATGTAAAATAATTGAATTAAATCCCTTGAATCAGAAAAAAATGTTTAGCTACTCATAATCATGGACGTGATAGCTAATTTACTCATAGAAAAATAGTACCAAGTCTAGAAGAATTAAAAATCCGGAGAAACGGAGACAACCGCTGACCTCCGAAGCCAAAAGAAAGTTTGCGCACTTTTGTTGTTTCTTCGAACAAAAAAGAGACGGCCAAAAACAAGAAAATCTGTGGCCCTTTATATAGAAAATTAGGTCAGCGTAATTATTAAAACAAGGGTTAAAATTGCAGAATTGGTCCTCCAATTTTTCAGCCTCTCACCAATTGGTCCAAACTTTCTTCAATGATAAAATTCAGTCCATAAGTTTCTTATTAGCAGCTTCTTCTCCCAACAACTTCAATACTTTGTAATTAGGTCCATCATTGGAGTAAACTTCTTCCTTTGCTCAAGTTGGATGATTTTTTTGCAGTCTCTTTTTGTATCAATTAGCTCCAAAAAGTCGTAAACTCCGATTTCCAGTTCCTAACACAAAATATTAATAAAACTTAATGATTTAAAACTATCCAAGTCCATAAAATCATAAAATAATAATAATTAAAGCATAATTTATGGACTCTATCAGCAGCAACACCACAAAGCTTCTTCTCGGCTTCCTTTTCGGCGAAGAAACAGCAGAAGCTTCCAAGAACTTCTCCAAAACATGCAATTCACATTAATTTATTCTTCTTTGCAAAACTTCTTTGTGTTGATCACTACCCCACGTCTATTAAGTTTGGGCTCCAAAAGCTGGCCAAAATCAATTAATTCTCCATCCATGCAAATCCATTTTGATCTTTCGGCCAACCCAAATTATGAGCACTCAAATTGCATGTCGAATCCTCAAAGTCTTTGAATCTTCTTTATCCTTCCTTATGCATTCTTCCGAGCTTCATTTGAGCCCTTTTAGTTGTTCTTTATCTTCAATTTAGCTCTAAACTCCAACAATTCTTCATTTGAGTACCATTCCTACAATCAAAGATAAAATCATATAAATAGCATATTTGTACTCAAAATATATTAAAAAAATCACAAATTAGGGATATAATAAATAGGTAAAATATAAGCATATCATGACCAGACAGAATCTGCCCTGGTACCACTTTTCTCTTCTATCCTCTAACCTTTTGATCTTAATTATGACTGATCTTTTGAACTGTTTTTTCTCTCATGTTTAACTTAATAAACATGAGTAGCTAAATTCAGTTAAGGGTCTATCCCTACGATCTATATGTAAAGGTTTTGATTCCGTTTCTTATATGAGGCATTGTTTCTAGTTAAGTGTTTAAACTAATTTTTTAATTAAAATAGCCACTTAATTGATTTTGCATGCATAGTCATGGAGATCTGAGAGGGGGAACATAACTTTAGAACTGCTTAAACAAGTCTTCGACAAAGGAGGAAATCTACTCTTTGGTTTCAATCATCAACGAGAGTTAGGTGCATTGGCTTAGATTAATAAATTACTCTGACTGAGAGTTAGGTAATTTAGCTAATTTGAGACTCTTTATTCTATCTGAGAGAAATTGTAAAGAATAGAAGTGCCTGATCAAAGAATAAAAAATATGTAACAAGAACTAAAATGAAGCAAAATTGGATCATATAGATAGGAAGGTGGTTAGTCCTTCTGCTCTTCACTCTGTCAAGTGACTATACCCACTCTCTCAAGTGACAAATCTGTTCAACTTATTTTCTATTGTTTGCACAGTAATCAAATTTTAAGTGGTTAACTACCGTCTCTGTGGAACGACCTTGCTTACCACTAGTTAATAGTTTTAAGTAGACATTTATTTTTTTTGGGAGTGTCAACGACTCTTTTACCAAAGTTTCATTTTAAGAAATGTCTGTATTTTGTTAATTCTTGTGGCTATGAGCTTTTAATCAAGTACTCTATTGATTTTGTATGTCAAGCAGCTGAATGAAGTACTAATAAGAACGTAATTTACATATAAATCACTCCATTAATAGTGTTGAGTTTGATTTAAAGTGTATAATTTTCGATGAATTTTCTACTACCTGATATAGAGGAGAAAAGCAACCGAGAGCTATGATGTTTCTTTTTGCAGCACTCTACCGAGCGACGGGGGCACTCCACGGTGTGAGACATGAATTTTCCTAACCACTATGTAGAGTGATACACGTCACTCTACGAGAAATCCTAGTATTTATCCAACTTTTTACCAAGACCAAGAGTAGGAAATTTTCACAATAAAAACCCTATATACGCCCCAGAAACATATATCAGAACTTGGAGGAGGCTACTAGGGTTCCATAGAGAGGGACACAACAAAAGAAAGGTTGGTGATCACTTTAACAACACAATCCAGAGCAAGATCAAAGTCGTCGGTGAATCACTCTCATAGAGTTTTCTTTCTCTAGACTTTGCGGACATGAATTCGTTTTCTCTCTGTGTTTTAGTTTTTTATTCATCTATGAGTAGCTAAACAACCTTCGGGGTTCAAGTATAAAGTACATGAAGATTGTTTGATTAGTTGTTAAACTTTGTGGTGAAGATGAATATCTAAAATGATTATTCTTGTTGATTCCCAGCAAATATCTTGATCACATACTTGTTGATGCATGAAATCTTCATAGTTATAAGAATAGGCTATGTTAGTTAGGTTTGTCAACTTGGGCCATGACTTGTACGTATAATTTTAAGGTTTCATGTCGGATAGGAATATACCGCCATGACATGGTTGGTCTTATAAGTTCTTGAGTGTAATGATTGCATGGTTGAGTTCTACCATAGGAATATAAGTGGTTCGCAACTAAGGAGATGTCTCCCTGACTTTGGAAGAAGCTTTGAGACAATAAAGTGAACCAGCTAATATGTCACTATAGGTTTAATAGCTAATCGGCAATTGGATTGGAAATTGATATTGAACCCTATCTCCTTCATAAGTAAAAAATCCTTTTAATAGCTATTTTCCACTCATCAAGTCCGGCACCGTTGCCGGGGACGCATAGATTAATTTTTGTGTTTTAATTGAATTTTCTAACTTAGTGTCAATTTTTTCTTTTCTTTCCTTTGAACAGTGAACGCAAAAGGGGTTTAGACATGGGAGATCAAAGAGGTAACCAGACAGGGCGGCAACCTAGGTCGTTACGGGACTATTTCATCCCTTAAGCTGTTGAAACCCCAGTTGCTATTGTGCTTCCCAACGGCAATGTTCAGCATTTTGAGCTCAAGTTAACAATGATTGAGTGGTTACAAGGTGCGTGACCATTTTATGGTTTACCAAATGAAGATCCGAATGAGCATATCAAGACTTTTCTTCGAATTTGTGCAACATTCATGATTCAAGGGCTGAGAGATGATGATGTGAGATTGTGGCTATTTCCTTTTTCTTTATTTAACAAGGCTCAAGCATGGCTGAACACATTGCCATCGAACTCCATCAAAACTTGGAACCAGCTCCACCAAGATTTCTTGACAAAATTCTTCCCACCAAGTAGAGCAGCATGTTTCCGGAATGTGATCATGACATTTCACCAATTTGGCAATGAGACTTTGCATGAACCATGGGAACGTTTAAAGGAGTAATTGAGAAAGTTTCCACAACATGGCATAGAGGAATTGATGTAGTTGGGTATCTTCTATGACGGGCTTTCAGAACCTTCACGGAATTCATTGGATTCTTTGGCTGGGGGAGCATTCATGATGAAGGCAATTAATGATGCTAAACCTTGATGGAGAACATAGTGACGAACCAACACCATTGGCCAAATGATCAAGGAGTAAATGATTTCATTGTGGTGGATTCTAATGCTCATCTTCAAGCTCAAGTTATTGCGCTAACCAATGAAATTGCAAAGATGCGAGATAGCTTAAATAGAACCAGCTCGGTAATGAGATGTGAGCTATGTTCTGGAAATCATACTACCAATGCGTGTTTTATGAAGCTTGAAACAAATCATTTTGTTGGCCAAGGAAATTTTGGGAATTCTCATAATTCAAGTTGGAGGAATCACTCTAAATTTTCATGGAGTGGTAATGCACATTAAGGTGGATTTTCTATGCCTAGTCACCCTCAAAGTTGTCAACAATCAGCAGCTAAAGAGTCAAGGTTGGAAGAGCCCATGATTGCTTTGAAAAATATCGTTAAGACACTTGCAACTATGGTGGCAAGCTCACAAGCTTCACAACATAACTTGGAGGTTCAACTTGGCCAACATATCTGAGAGACCACTAGGTATTTTTCCTAACGATTCCGTGACTAACTCCAAGACTCATGACCAAGTCAGGGCCATTACCTTAAGGAGTGGAAAGCTGGTTGGGATTGAGAATAACGAGATGTTTGTCACCAAAGAGCAAGAGTTGAACAAGGATGAATGTTAGCGGAAGAAGAGCCAGAAAGAGATAAACTTATAGTAGAAAAAACAACTCCACGAGTTGAAGAAACAATGGTAAAGAAACCTTATTGGCCTCCACTACCATATCCTTTGAAGAGTAGCATTGGGAAAATGGATAAAGGACTATTGAGTTTCATAGAAAATCTTGAGAAGCTGCACATTAATGTTCTACTTGTTGATGCTCTGAAGCAAATGCCGAAATACTTTAAACTTCTTAAGGATTTGGTATGGAGCAAACAGCGTGTCCATGATGAAGCAATCATTTCAATCAATGAGGAATGTAGTGCAGCAATATTGAGGAAATTACCAACTAAGTTGAAGGATTCGAGAAGCTTTACAATTCCTTGCACTATAGGGAACACTTCTTTCAACAAAGCTTTACTTGATTTGGGAGCGAGCATTAATTTTATGCCCTTGTCAGTCTTTAGGGGTCTTGGCTTGAAGGACGCATTAACTCCCACCAACATTATTCTCCAACTTGCTGACCGGTCAATGAAATATCCAAAAGGTATTGTGTCTAATGTGCTTGTGAAGGTGAGACCTTTTGTTTATCCAGCTGATTTTTCGGTTTTCGACATGGATGAAGATGATAATGTTCCTATTATTCTTGGCTGTCCGTTCTTGGCTACATGTGATGATCTCATTGAAGATAGAAAGGGTGAAGTAACATTAAGTTTTGATGGTAAATAAGTCACTTTTAATATCTTCAAGGATAAGGAGCATCAGGTTGAACATGATTCTTGTTTTAGCATTGAGATGGCCGAGGGAGATAAGGTTAACATTGCTGCACGTCCAAAAATCAAGGATCCCTTGTTGCAAGATATTTCCTTCTCTGAAAATGTGGAGAAAGTGGAGGAAGCATAAAGTGAGAAGTTGCTGACTTTTCAACGAAACTTTTGAATGGCCAATGAATCGTTAAGTCCAAGGGCAACTAGAGCTGAATAATGGAAGTGCTAAATAGGTTCGTACATGTATACCTCTAGAAACAATATCAGCCCCATCCCCAAATAAAAGACATGAAGACCATAGTTGGGGTGTTAAGTTGGAGCAATCCAAGAAACATCCAAATGTTCGAAAGTTGAAGCCTGGTCCAGAATGATACAATAGTTCCCTTATGGAGGCTACCATGAAGTATACAGCTTGTTATGTTCCTCAACATCGGTGCAAGAAGAAAAGGTGCTCTAAATATGGCTGGTTCATGTTCAAGGCCCCCATAAATTCAGAAAGCAGTAGGGCATCGGGCCAACGACGTTAACCACAGACGCTTCTTGGTAGGCGACCCAAGTTCTTTCTTTTCTTTCCCTTTTAATTATTTATTTATTATTTTTAGTATTCTGATTAACTTTTTATTGTTTTTATTTTCACACAGAGCACTTTCAGTTACACTTCCTTTGGTGGCAAAAAGATTTGTTAGAGAAGGTGCACAACATAATAGAATGTTGTCACAAGTTGCAGGTCACTTGTCAGTCATAGCACTTAGTAGAGTCATTCAGATTTCAGTTCTTTGATATTTTTCGTGTCTGAATCACTCTGCCGAGTGATTGGGTTCCTTTGTAGAGTTCATCAGTGGATCATGAAGGGTAAAACTTTTGCATAGAGCATGACAAGTAGTTGAGTTGCTGCCTCTAAAGTTCCTAGTCGAGAAGAGGAGATGCTTTAACATCCACACCACGGCCACCCTAGCTCATCACTGCATGGAAGCCCCCTTCCTTCTATTTATTTTAAGCATTGTGGACTATGCTTTCTTTCAAGTATGGGGGGTGTCTTGAGACTTTATGAAAGTGCCAATGTGTTTTATTTCTTTTGTTATACTTTGTTGGTACTAGGTTTAGTTGTAGTTTCATGTTTAACTTTGTAATCTAAAACAAAAAAACAAAAAATCAGAAAACTGGAAGAGAAAAAAATATGGTTGTCTGTAGTCAATGATGATGATGTTTATGAATTTAAACAAACCCTATTGATGTTTTGATTTAACTTAGTTCTTTTTAGTTTTCTTAACACCTTCTGAGCACTTGTATGCCTTTTATATAAGATCATTTTAGGTGAAGTGTAATGACTTGAACTTAATGCTATAACTAATACTTGTGTGAAAATGGCTAAGTTGATTCATCTGATTACGATAATAGGCGAACTGTGGTTTGTTTATATGTTGAAAAGAGGACTAAGGCAGCCCTACGCGCTACCTTAGACTCGAATCAAGAGGGTAGTGGTTTGAAGTAACATTAAACCTTTGGGAAAAAGGGGTTGTTGGCGGATTAAACTGAGGCTAGGATGTTAAAACTCTAATTTGAGGGAAGTCTGGTAGCCTGCCCAATGTGGCAGTGGAACCCCTAAGAGGTTATGTTTGGCAACTAAGAGCGAAGAGTCCTCAGGCCGGTGAGAAGAAAAAAAAATGTAGATTGCCGTCTCTCGGTAAGGGCCTGAGTAGGAAAGATCCTGAAAAAGACCCACATGGGCTGAAGAAATGGATACAAGGGCGAAAGGTTGAAATTATATAACTTCTGTGAGTTTAAGTCCTTATGTCCTCTAAGTTGTTTTGATTACATTTGCTTATTGTAGTATAAAAGGTGAATCATTTGCTAAATAATGAAAGTAATGAAAACACAAATGTTTAGTTGTTTCTCTTTGCCGACTTGTGGTCTTTTATGATTGGCATGTCACACACACACAGTGACAACTAAGATGGCGCGGGTAGAGTTGAAACTGAATGATGGTGTAACCGGTATACTATATGCATATATGTGGGAAGGCATAATCATGAGACAAATTGCTGATAGTCATATGTTCACTTAAGTTTGCTTGTTGATGTGTGATTAAGGTCATTTCCTTGATGGCAAGAAAGACTTTAAGTTTGGGAGAGTTGATAAGAACGTAATTTACATATAAATCACCCCATTAACAGTGTTGAGTTTGATTTAAAGTGTATAGTTTCAGATAAACTGTCTACTACCTGATATGATTTATTTGTTATCTCTTTTGCAAAAATAATATAAGCAAAATGTGTTTGAAAGGTGGCAAAAAGGATAAATTATACACTTGAAGAAAAGTTGGTGCAATCACCAAGCACTCCGCAGAGTGAAGAGAGCCACTCCACAGAGTGATTCAAAGGAGAAAAGCAACCGAGAGCTATGATGTTTCTTTCTGCACCACTCTACAAAGCGACGGGGGTACTCCACGGAGCGAGACGTGAATTTACCTATCCACTCTGCAGAGTGATACACGTCATTCTATGGAGTGACGCAACCCTAGTTTTATGCAACTTTTTACCAAGGCATAGAGTCGCGGAATTTCACAATTAAAACCCTATGTACTCCCCAAAAATGTATATCAAAACTTGGAGGGGGCTACTAGGGTTCCATAGAGAGAGACACAACAAAAGAAAGGTTGGTGATCACTTCAACAACACAATCAGAAGCAAGATCAAAGTTGTCGACGAATCACTCTCATAGAGTTTTCTTTCTCTCAACTTTGCGGACATGAACTTGTTTTTTTCTCTATGTTTTAGTTTTTTATTCATCTATGAGTAGCTAAACACCCTTCGGAGTTCAATTTTAAAGTACACAAAGATTGTTTGATTTGTTGTTAAACTTTGTTCTTCTTGATTCCCAGCAAATATCTTGATCACACACTTGTTGGTGCATGAAATCTTCATAGATCTAGGAATAGGCTATGTGGGTTAGGTTTTCAACTTGGGCCATGAATTGTACGTAAAATTTTAAGGTTTTATGTCGGATAGGAATATACCGCGATGGCATGGTTGGTCTTATAATTTCTTGAGTGTAATGACTTCATGGTTGAGTTCTACCACAGGAATGTAGGTGGTCCGTAACTAGGGAGATGTCTCTGTGACTTTGGAAGAAGCTTTGAGACAATAATGTGAACCAACTAATATTCTGTCACCATAGGTTTAATAGCTAATCGGCAATTGGATTGGAAATTGATATTGAACCCTATCTCCTCCATAACTGAAAAATTCTTTTCACTTAAACATTCCATTGTTTGCATTTTATTTTCTAAAAATCACTTCTATTGCTTTGGTTACTTGAACTAAGAAAGATATCAGTAGGAACACATATTTAATTTGCATGTTCTTGTGAGATCGACACCCCCTACCGCTACAACAATTGCAGCTCATAACCTTGCGAGTAAAAGGGGGCTATTTTGTACTCATCAAGTACCCATTTTTTCCCCTCATGTTGGTGTATTTAATGATTGTATCTCTTGATTTTATAATAATGTTTCATTTTCTTGATTACGCTTTCACGAATGGTTAAACTTTCACATAACATTCTCATATTCGCAAATTTTAGGTGGAATAATCTTAGAACAAAAGTAAAAAATGCGGTTCCGAAGTAATTGAAAAAGAATAACAGTAATCACTATTACTGACGGTGGACATTCTACAATACGCCAAAAAACATTAGTAAAGTAGATGAATTAATATACAGTAGAACTACTATAAATTATTAGGGTTGGGACGACCAAATTTTATTAATTTAACAAATTATTAAATTATTGATAAATTAATAAATTATTTATTTAAAGAATTTCTATGAAAAAGAAAGAACGGTCACTAAATTACATAATGTGCAATTGTTTTTACTTCCGAATCAATCAAGTATTAAAACAACTCTGCATGCGAAAAGTTCGTACATAGTTCTTTTTTTTTTAACTAAAATAAAAATATATTAAAATGTGGAAGAATAGGATATCGAATATACTTAACCCTATAGTAATACAATAATTACCTTATGGAAATTTAGCATCGTTATTTAATCTAGCGGAATGCCTAACTCGTACTTTAGACTTGGCTCTCCTTTTCTTCTTGTGATGATGTTGTGGCATAGTAGAAACTTCACTATAGAAAGACTCTCGTTCCATTTATCGTTTCATATCAAATTCCTCATCGTCTGATCCATAAAAAAACTTGATTTTGATCACCTTCGGAATTTATGTGTTAAATGGAGAAGCTTGTATTTAAAGACTCGGTATTCGTCCCTATGTCAGTATCATCTTTAGATAAATATTCTTCTGGGCCTGGTATAGGGAGTAAAATTTGAATAGAAGGAAAATGTGGCTGGGTTGAGAAAGGCGCAGCTTCAGGATTTAACTTTTTAACGGGGCTGGTAAAAGAGTTATTTGAGGAAGATATTCCTTCCACATTTAAGGGTGAAGATTGTTGTGATAGGAAATTTGATTTTTACTTATCCAAACATGAATTTGGGAGATCCGGATGAGACTTTTTTGACTGCTCAGTTGACGCAAAAAACTCGGGAGTCAGTTGCGCAGTAGACCGCGTCAACAGTGGGATTTCCATCTGTGGCCTCCGCCGTTCCTCCGCCGATTTTGGCCGCTGACATCCTTCCGGTGATGCTGGATTCCCATCGTTGGTAGCTACTGCTTGCTCAGATATCAAAGTTGAAGGAGGAGCATATTTAGTTTGGCAATTTTCAGTGGTTTCACCAGCAACTGAGGCGGCAACCCACCGATTAGGAGTTGCGAGGGCTTGGCAAGGGGGTTCGGGAAGATGGTCTTATGGAGCATTGGGGGCGCTCTGATCAACAACAGCGACCACAGCAGCATCAGAAATTCTCTCGTCAACAACAGCGGCATCCTTTAATTGCGCCACCATATCTCTTTGCGGCGTGATTTCAGAACCCGCAACAACAACAATTAACGATGAAGAATGGACAGAAATTTTGTCTCTCAAGTTTGTTGGAGTAGCAGCGGCTGCGACCATGGGTGGCTGATGAGGCAACACCACAACAGCAGCATCGGCAGCGTCATCCAGCAGCAGTGCTACATCAGCAGTGCGAGGTTCCGCTGGTTGGGTCACTGAGGGTTTCAACCCCATTACAGGCTCATGGGTTGTCTTGTCCAAAGCCTGCGCTTGTTTCTCCTTTCCTTGCGATTGAAATCCGTGGTTCACTTGGGAACTCGCATTCGGTGCTTGTCAAATGTCCATAAACCTTTTAACCAGCAGCGATGATAATCATAAACTTACTCAAGGTCGAAACATATGAGGACATGTTCGTGATTGATCATATGAGGACAGATTCAGGGATTACTTCATGACAACCCTTGTAATGAAGGAATGCAACAGCAGGAGAGGGAGACTTATAATCAATATTTGAATCCAATTGCTCGGAATTCTCTCCGCAAATAGTCCATTTTTGGCCGGCCTTTGGTGAATTTTCCTATAAGGGCAAAAAGGGGGCCGCCAATTGCTCATCTTCTTTTGTTAGAAGAAAGGTTGGCTCAACTTTGAATAATGTTGGCTCTGAATGAATTACTGTTGGGCTTGGGGTTTGATTTTTTGATGAGTGGTTGTGTATGGTTTTTGGATTTGAATTACATACTAGAATTTGTGCAAAGGAGGGTCGTTGAGAAGGTTGAATTGATTGTGTTTGGCCTATGGCCAAGAGAAAAAGAGAGATGTCCGAGAGAGTCTCTCTCAAAAGAAGACGTTCTAATTTTATTGACCAATTTTTTTCTCTCTCCTCGTCTTTTCTCCCTCAGCGTATGTTATCTTAACGTATGCCGCCATGGCAAAGGGGAAGATCAGGGGTAAGATAGTGCAGAAGGTGGCCGGAGAAGGGGATGTGATGACAAAAGGGGACGGTTCACTGGAGATTTTGGAGAAAATTTACTTATTAGTAACTGAAAAAAAAAATGAAGAACAAAAGATGCTTAGGGTTTAAATTGTGGCCAAAAATAGCTTTCTCGCGCTTCAGAAACGCGAAAAAAATCAAAATCCGCGTTTTGAAAACGCTAAAAACACAAATTCGCGTTTTGAAAACGCGAATATATGTTTTTCGCGTTTCAGAAACGCGAAAAAAGAAGGAGACGTAATTAATCTAACATAATCCTAATTAATTAACTTGAATCAATAAGATTTCGCGTTTTGAAAACGCGAAACCAATGAAAAAAATATTTTATTTAATAAAAAAGAAAATAGGCATAAAAATATGATTAATTTGACTAGTTTAAAACGTTATAGGGAAATTGACTTCAAAAAATTATTAAATTTGAATAATGGTAACAGAAAATTTTAAAATTATAACTGTTAATCATTAAATTTTGAATAGAGCTATAAAGAGGAAAATTATATTGATAATTTTAATAATACGAAAATTAAATTTTGAATTAGAATATAATATTATAATTGATACTCATTAAATTAAATAGAGCTATACTAAATATAAATTATTAAAAGTATGATATAGTTATTATAATGTATTAATTTTTTAGAACATTATATAAAAAAATTTAATAATGATTATATTAAAAATTTTATTAAAAATGTAATCATTATTTTAAAAAATAATTTTATATGAAAAATTTTCAATAATGATAATGACGTAATTTTATGGATTTAATGAGATGTAATTTAATTTACAAATTATTTTTATTAATTATGATGGTTTTAATATAAGAAAAAAGCTTAAAATAGGAATAAATTTTATTAAATATTTATTATAATTTACCAACACTTAAGATGAAGAAACTATTAATTATGAAAAAAAATATAAGAAAGTTTAAATATGTGTTTCGATTTGATCGGCGAAGATGTGTTTTATAAATATTAATTATTGTATTTACGATGCAGGTGAAATCAAACTATTAAGAATATTAATACAAGTCATAACAAAATACTACAAGTCATAGCAAAAGGTAAAAAAAAATAAAGCAAGTCATAACAGAAGGAAAAAAAACAGAAATGAACAAAAGGGGAAAAAAAAATACAAGTCTAATAATACTACATAAGAAGTCTAGTACCCTACTTCTTCTTGGGCTTTTTAGCCCGAAAAAGGCTATAAGTCAATCTATCGGGCTCCTTCGTCACTCTCTGGCCTTTACTCACAGCCAACGGTGGAGTCCCTAGAGTCTGACTCGATCCCTGCTCCTCATGGCGCTGATAACCCTGACCCTCAAACTGATCATCCTGGTCTGCATCCTCAGCCTCATCCTCATCCTCAGCCTCATCCTCAGCCTCATCCTCACCCTGACTCTCACGCTCACCCTCAGCTGGGTTATCACTGATGCGACCAAGAACACCTCGAACATACTCGAAAGAAAGTTACTCGTGTAATGTATCGACGGCCATCTAGCAAACTCGCTGAAACCCTAAAAGTCAATAAAAGAATCTCCAAACCGACGCCGAGAAGTCCGAGGGGAGGAAAACCGAGTGAAGGAAAATTGACTCGTGGTGCTGGGAGACATAATCGGACGGTAAAACGCTGTTGGGTCGGCGAAGAATGATGTGGAGACTGATGGGATGAATGATGTGGAGACCGATGGGCTGAATGCTGTCGAGAATGGAGTGGAGACTGATGTGGAGACTGATGGGATGAACCGCCAGTGAAGGGAATATGAGACTGCTCATGCTGGGAGGACTGATGTGGCTGAGATGATGTGATTGTCTCTTGTCCCCCACACCCACGCTAGGACCTGCGCGAACGCCTCGGAGGTCTGGGTGGTGGATGTTGCTGGGTCGGGTCTACAGGTGCAAGTTCTTGACTCAAAATGTCATGAACCTCAACATGCCTATCGAGATCGTGACGTACAACATTTGTTGCATTGACGGACAACGCCCGCTCAGCAACCTGGGCAATCTCGCCTAAGCGATCATAACCAAAGGAGTCCGCATCGAAAGTACGCTGGTCTATAATACTAAGACTACGAACGTCCTCCATCAATGTGGCCTGAAATTTTTATTAGAAAGAATCATAAATCGACAACAGTGTTAATAAAAAGAACCAAATGGACTGTAGGCGAAATACTCACCATGAGGCGCAAGGTCTCTGCAGAACCGTGAAAACCCCTCGCATTTTCAGAGTCCGTCGGATCCGTAACATACTTCACAGTAACCTGATGGTACCACAAGAGATACTCCGGATCTGCGGAAGGCTCGCCAACATAATCATCATCAGTCTCCACAACTTGGCCGTGGCGATCATTCCAAACCTGGAGATATATCCCTAGTTGTTGTAAACATCTCCTATCGGATCCTCCAAACGGCTTCCTCTTGAGCAGACTAGTAATTTCCGCCGCAGTGAGAAGTAATGCGTCGCCGGGTATCCGCTGGTGATAACCAAATTGGCGAAATACCCTACTTGGGTTGTGTGGCGCAACGACATCACCGCAGATGAGCCATGTCTGAGATCGCCATATGCCCTGTCCCACAAGACAAACCCTGGCAATACGACCCAAAAGAGTCGTGTACGGCATCCATACAAACTGCAATGGTAATTAAGTAAGAGACGTGTAATTAAAAGTTCGACACCGTTAAAAAAAATGAATAAAACATAAGTTATACTAATTGAATAGAATACTAACATCAAACTCGACGAGAACTGCAAGCTGATCCCGGTACGCGGCCAAATTGAACCGCGTGATACCTTGAACTTTTTTCTCGCGGGACCACCTGCATGGAGAAAGTAACATTAAATTGAGACATGACAGTACAAATCAAAATGTCAAAATTTACGAAGGTTTGATGTATAAGATTACCTCGTGCCCAATGGACAATCAGATAGATCGAGGTCCCCACCCAGTATCTTGGGCTGAACCGTCAAAATCCGCTCCCAGGCCCAGAGCTAATTCAGAATGAAGAAATCATTAGCTAAAATCACTAATAGTAATGGGAGAATATAAAATCAAACTAGAGAGAAATGAAAAGATAAAATACCTGAAGAAGAATCACACAGCCGGTAATAGCCTTGGCAGAAGCGGCCAGAGATGACTTGGACATGCTGGGTACAAGTAACATAGTGCCGCACTACCCCAACTATACTCCGAGCAAATCTCGGGAGTATGAAGAAAATGCACAAGATCGAGAGGAAAACTGTTTCTCGTAGTGTTTGAGAACAGTAATCCGCCAACGAGCCATCCAACAAAACAACGGGCTCGCTGTAGGTGTGCATCGTCAGGGGACAGGTCCGTCAAAGGATTATTCTCTATGTGAGTCTTTATTTCAGTGATGGAAACACTCGTCAATCTAGACTCCTCTGTCTGGAACCTAAATCCAAACATCCTCTCCAAATAGGCTGCCCAACCACAATCAGGCGTGGTGTGATGTCCAGAATCGGACGTCCATCAACCCGAAGACCCAAAAGAACCTCGACGTCCCGGAGTGTGATAGTAGCCTCCCAAAAGGTAAATGAAATGTATGGGTCTCTGGGCGCCATCGCTCCACAAGAGCCGAAGGTGGCATGGTCACATCTATGGACCCAACTCTAGAGAACGGTCCAAAACCAAATTTCTCAATATATTCCTTTGTCAACCTCGGTGCATCTTTTATTAATTTCCACGCGGCGCTATCTACGCGCCTGGGCTCCGAAATTCCTATATCATACTGTGCACCATGGAATATATTGTGTGACCTATGGGCGTTTTGGAGAAACAACAAACTACTGTCTCTGGGTCCCTGCCGTAGCTTCTTTGAAGTAGATTGGGAGGAAGAAGATGATCCAATGTCCATGGTTAGTACAATTTACAAATAGTTTTAGTAAGTACAGATTAATATTATTATTCTTTTTTATTATCCTATACATTAAAAATTCCAACCCTACAGTTTAGTAAATACGGATTAATATTATTATTCTAATCTAATTATCCTATACATTAAAAATTCCAACCCTACATTTTAGTAAATACGGATTAATATTATTATTCTAATCTAATTATTCTTTTATTAAAAATTTTAACTCTACATTTTAGTAAATACGAATTAATATTATTATTCTAATCTAATTATCCTATACATTAAAAATTCTAACTCTACATTTTAGTAAATACGGATTAATATTATTATTCTAATCTAATTATTCTTTTATTAAAAATTTTATCCCTACATTTTAGTAAATACGGATTAATATTATTATTCTAATCTAATTATCCTATACATTAAAAATTCCAACCCTACATTTTAGTAAATACGGATTAATATTATTATTCTAATCTAATTATTCTTTTATTAAAAATTTTAACCCTACATTTTAGTAAATACGGATTAATATTATTATTCTAATCTAATTATCCTATACATTAAAAATTCTAACTCTACATTTTAGTAAATACGGATTAATATTATTATTCTAATCTAATTATTCTTTTATTAAAAATTTTAACCCTACATTTTAGTAAATACAGATTAATATTATTATTCTAATCTAATTATCCTATACATTAAAAATTCCAACCCTACATTTTATTATCCAAAACCCATATTCTAAACCCAACCCAATCCCCAACCCAAAACCCACATTCTAAACCCAACCCAAAACTCATATTCTAAACCCAACCCAATCCCCAACCCAAAAACCCACATTTTAAACCCAACCCAATCCTCCAAACCCTAAACCCACATTCTAAACCCAACCCAATCCCCCAAACCCTAAACCCCCTAAGCCCAACACCCCACAAACCGTAAGCCCAACCCTAAACCCTAAACCTACCCCCCCCTCTACCCCCTCCCCTTCATTCCGCCGCCGCCCCCCCCCCTCCCCTTCATTCCCCACCGCCCCCACCCTCCCCGCATTCCCCGCCCCACCCTCCCCTTCATTCCGCCGCCGCCCCCACCCTCCCCTTCATTCCGCTGCCGCCCCCACCCTCCCCTTCATTCCCCCGCCGCCCCCCACCCTCCCCTTCATTCCGCCGCCGCCCCCCCTCCCATTCATTCCCCCGGAATTTTTTTCACCCAACCCAATCCCGAATTTTTAAAAAAATTCCACAATTACAACACCTATAATACTAGATCTATTAACGGTTCATTAAATCGGGAAATAAAATTACAAATAAAACGAACACAAAATTTATAGGAATCGAAAATTAAAACATGAATTAAAAAAAAAACGATTGAATCAGAGCAAAAAACACAACTTACCTCGATATATAGCCTACAAAATGCAAAAAATTGATGCCGAAACAATTCCGGCAACCCTCCCGGAAAAATCGCCGGTTTCAATGGAGTACGCCGGCTATATGGTTCTGTTTGAGAAACATCAACCCGAAACGGGAAAACTTTATTTAAGCACCCATTTTCGCGTTTCTAAAACACGAAACAACCTATCTTTAAACAAAATCGCGTTTCAGAAACGCGGAAATAATGCCCTCCCTATTTTCGCGTTTCAGAAACGCGAGAATAATACTCCCCCTTTTTTCGCGTTTCAGAAACGCGAAGATAATACTCTCCCTTTTATCGCGTTTCACAAACGCGATCAATTTAAAATTTTAGTTAAAAACGTTTAGTCTTTAAGCCGGATATATGGTTATATTAATTTCGGTGATGAATAAACAAATAACTAATTTTCTTACCTTTAGTGTTTATCAAATAATTAGTGCTTTATTCGACATGTATATATCCTATAGTAATAATTAGTAATATTACTAAAATGAACTGCGACGTTTCGGTTTTACAAAAATATTACTAATATAAATTACAGAAACATCCAAACCAACACACTAAAACAAATACAGACGCAAACTGATTCATCCTCTAAGGTTTACTACATGAATGTTCAAAACAACACAAAAATACGAACACTAACAGAATAATCACTACGCTTCATCATCATCATCATCAGAATTGATATTAGGCACACCATGAATTCCATATGGATCATACAGTTTATCAATACCGGTCCTGTCAGCAGGTGGATGAGAAAAAGGGCATTCTACAGCATCATGATCTAAACTTCCACATCGTGCGCAAACTCTCGCATATGGGCAAGCCACGGCATTATGGCCTTGTAGCTTACATAAACGCAAGTTTGGAGTCTTCGCTGGCCGATTTGCTTGTATAATCCATCACACCTTTTTCCGATTCACACGCTTCCGACCTCGGCCAGCATGGTGGACAAGTTTAGTGTCATCGGCACGATCTCGCCACGTTGCCTTTGGCCATGGTTCCATGATTGGGTTGAATTCTCCAGAAAACTGTTGGTACCATTGATGCGTAGTGTAACATGGATCAAAAAGTGGGAAGGGATCGTCACCTAGCTCACGGGCAACTCGAAGTGCATGGGAACAAGGAAATCTGAAAGTCTGCCACCTTCCGCAAGTGCACTCTCGATTTGCATACAGCACAACTTGCTTCTCGTTAGCCTTCCATGGTTGATTATCAGGTGCTATTGTAACCACTTCGTAATTCTGGTTTCTCTTGCTAAACCGGTTGACCTTTTGCCTCAATGATTTCTTCCGGGCCTCTTCATACAGTTTCATTGGAGTAGGAGGTAGAACAGTGTGACATTTTTGGATCATATCAATGTTTGCCTGAAACAGATTGTTGCTTTTCTGAAAGGATGCTAGGATCAATGCTGTGATCGGGAAGAATCTAGCACCTTTCAGCACATTATTGAAACTCTCTGAGATGTTAGTGGTCATTTCTCCCCAACGATGCCCTCCATCGTGTAAACATGTCCATTTCTCAACACCCAGCTTCTGAAGCCAACGAGCAGCAGGCTCATTTTTTTCTTCTAATTTTTGCCACTCTGCCAAGAACCTTGTCTTTTGCGTCGCTGAACCAATCATTTGACAGTTGCCTCGCAGTTTCTCCTTTCGAAAATGCCCAACCAAGTTTGCTTTAACATGCTCTAGACAATAACGGTGGACGCCCATCTCCGGGAATTTTTGCAACATGATGTCCATGGCAGTAAGGATACCCTGATTTCGATCGAGATAATACAGTCTTCCTATCCCGTAGAACAAACTTTTCAAATACTTCAAAACCATTTCCAGTGTGTATAGACTCTTCGTCCACAAGAGCAAATGCGATGGGAACAATCGTGCCATTTGCGCACTTTACGCATGCCACAATTAGTTTTCCTTTGTAGGATCCTCGCAGTGAGTGGCATCGATGGTTATTACGGCCAACAAGCATGAAATAACTGTATAGATGGCCCAAATGCCCGAAAACATACCTACATACAAACCTTTGCGAGCTTCCTGAATTTTCCTTAAACTTGAATTGCACACAAGTGTCCGGGTTTGACATGAACAATGCATCGAGGAAGCTGGGCAATTGTTGAAAATTACTTTCCCATGTACCATACAGAGCCTCAAGTGCTTTTCTTCTACCATGCCATGCCTTCTTGTAGCTACATTCGACTTGGTACCTCTTCAAAACTTCTATTTGAATTTGGGCAACTGCAAAATCTGGATGTTTTCGCACATTTTGGGCAACCAGTCTAGCAATCATAGAAGACGTGACGTTTCCGGACTCGTTTCTCTTGTTTGCCCCAAGACAGTTGTGGGAATCGGACCATACCACCATTTTCCAAGTATCGGTGGCCTTCTGTAGCGAAACTCGCGCCTTCCACAGACAATCATAGCCGTGAAGTCGCTCTTTCGGATATTTAGGTCCACACGTCTCGCATTCGACATACCATGTTCGTTTAGAGCTCGTTTTCACCCGGAAAGTCCGACCATGTACCAAGTTCCATTCTCCCACTGCCGCTTGTGCCTCAGGCTTGTTGGCAAAATGTATATCAAGGCCTAGCGTCAACGGATTGCCATCCCACATTTTAATTCCATCGTTTTCTACTTCCTCTAAAGTCTTGTCCCATCCACTTATGTCGTCGAAAACATATGGGACTGAAGAAGATGACTCAAAATCAGTGTCGTCATCTGAGTCCTCATCCGATGGGACGTACTCATCATTACTGCTTTCGACACCCCCGACATCTTCATCTTCATCTTCATCTGCATCTTCATCTTTATCTTCATCTTTATCTTCATCTTCATCTCCATCTTCATCTCCATCTTCATTGTCTTCAACTGTTCTACCACCACTAGTGCTGGCACCAATATCCTGGCCAGATGTACTTGCATAAACATGGCCTGTTCTCTCAACATTTTCAGGGTACGATTCTGGCCATTTATCAGCACAAAGATAAATGAACCGAACAGTATTATCATCATTAATGTGCACACGAGACCTTTTTCCTGACCTCTCCGTCCATACCAAAGAAAAATCAATATACAGTCCTTCTCTATCAACTCCGATCACACTTAATACCTTATCAACAAGTTCCGAGAAATCTAACATACGATCAATGATAAGATAACCGTCCGGCGCATCCCGCTGTACCGTGATAGTCCCATCAGGTTCAGTTGTATAAGTAGTATTCCAGTATAATTTCAGACGAACTGTCTCCGTGAAAGACATTTGCGGCCTGCAAAATCAATTCCTACGAAATCAGTTTGCGGCCACAGTATTTACCCCGTTTACAGATTTAATAATTTTAAAAGAACAACTATACGCCTGAATTTACAAATTCATTTGTAAACTCAAAATTAATATTAAATCTAAACCTTATGCCCGAATTACATAATTTATTCTTATGCTATAAATATTCAAAAATTCAATATCATTATTATAATTTTATTTTATTTTACAGAAATCGATGTACAATAATTTACAACGCTCATCTAATTTAATATTCTATTAACTAATATTTCTTTCAATTTACTTTATCAGCCTCAATGAAAAACACCGTTAATTGACTAAATCACAATTATATATTAACTAATAATAATGCGTAAATCATCCTATGCTCATAATAAAACATAAAAAAGTACATGTTTTTAATAACGAAATAAACTTACCTCAATGTTAAAACTTAGAGTTTTAAATAGGCTTCAGGACTCAAATCAATCTTCTTTAACCTCGGAGCAACTTCTCAATTTGAAGAAAATGAGAGCTTTCACGAATTCAGCAAGTCCTCCGGAGTGAAACTTAAAATCGGAGTTCAACAGAATGAAAGAAATTTGGAAAGAAAAATTGGAGCTGAACAATGAAAAAAATTTGCGGAGAAATGCTGTTAATTCGCTTGTTTTATATATGAATCTTAAATTTCGCATTTAACAAACGGGAATACATTCCAGACTTATCATCAAAAATACACGTGGAGACGGGTGAGTGGATGAGGAGATTTTCTGGATATTTTCGCGTTTTAAAAACGCTAAATCTATTTTTCGCGCTTTGAAAACGCTAGAAATTTTGTTTCGTGTTTTCAAAACGCTAAATTCTTATTCGCAAAATTTACAATTTTAAACTTACAGATTTTCGCATTTTTTAAACGCGAAAATAGTTTCTCGCGTTTTGAAAACGCGAAAACAAAGTTTCGCGCTTTGCAAACGCGTATTACGTTTTTCGCGTTTCTAAAACGCGAAAAACTGATTTTTCTTTTTTTTTTTTTGCTTTCGACCCGTTTGAAGCTGAGTGCATGGAATTAACATTATTCGCGTTTGTGAAACGCGAAATGTTAATCTAATTTGATTGTTTCGCGTTTTCAAAGCGCGAAAACATTATATTTGTCTACAAAATAAACCCTACACATTTTTTGTTCCACACTTTTGGGGTTGGCTCACCAAAAAGTCAAGCACCCGAGATTTTGGTGCCAATTGAGAGTAGGGCGGTAGATCTGGAACATGGGTTGACTCGAGGGGAAAAGGGGGAAACGTCGGGATCTGGAAAAGGGGCAAATTTGAATCAAGAATCCAGTACTCTGAAGGAATTATTAGGGATTCATCCAGCCAGAAAATTGAATTGGCAGGAAGGCAGTGGAGAAGGAGACCGGAAACCAGCTACTGTCGGGGAAGGTTTTGACGTGAAGTTTTGAAGAAGGTTGGGGCCTCTTTTTTTGCCCTTTTCCTCAAATACTACACGGAAACGACAACCTCACATCATTAATTATCTCTGAAATATCCAAATATACTTTTACATTGTGCTTAAGAATTCCAATTATAAATGTAAATCGAGCAATGGAGAGTGTTCATCACGAGTATCAACAGACAAATAAACAGATTTCTTAGCATGATAACAACCAATTATGTTTCTCACTATCTTTTTGACGTTGAGCTTACTCCCGGAAATCCAATTTCCGTATATCTTCTACGTCTAAATGATTGTGTTGTTTATTTTATTATAAATAAATAATTTTTTTAAATAAACATATGTACATATGTATATATATATATATATCACTCCTCGATAAAAACGAAGCAATCCCAACAATATTGAGTCTTCCAACGAAGATAATGAAATCTCCTGTTTCAGTATGAGGGGGAAAAAAAATCTTCTTAGTCCATCAGCAATAGTCATGTTCGTATGTCCTTCCATAAAAATAAACTGCATACAATAACAACATTTTAAAAACTTTGAATTAAAAATCATATGCCTATCAAGCGTGGTAACATCTTGGGACGACGTAAAGGTCCTTGTTTTAGGGGGGTAAAAAAAATTAAAGCGACAACTTAACACCGAAAGTTTACTCCCTTTGAGATAAAAGTTTAGTCACCTTTGAGCATTCGCACAATCAAATTTTAATTTACTCACCTCTGATATGCAAAGTTTACCCACCTTGGAGAATTTGCGCTTGCAAAGATTGCTCATAGAAACTTCAAGATCTGAATTATCAAAACAACATTAATTGATCGAGTCAACTTCAATAATGCTCTGCCTCCCGACGCAAGTTACGTTGCAGCTTAACCTACACATACTCAGTCTTATCAATGGTCCCCGGCCTGTTTCTCCATACTTTTGCTTCCTCATCGCTGCTTCCACACGAAGACTATTGAAACCAAAGAGAGCGGAGGAATCAAGTTGTATTGTTACCGTGTTTTGCCTTTTAATGCTGAGCTTGAGGATTCGATTCCGACGCGGATTTAGGAAATTGACATGCACGTTATAATGAATGAATGAATTATGGAAACAGCGTTCAATGAGTCACTTTCAACAGTACAGCGGAGCATTCGTGCTAGGTTTTATTTGAAAATTGAATTGGTCCAAAGGAAAACAAAGAATGCAGTATGCTCTTTCCGATGAAGTTGGAATTTTGATCTAGATTTATATCCAGTCATCAACTTCTAACCACATTACAGCTGCACTGACATTTAATTTCGACAACCCATTGATTTTGTGAAGTTGCTCTGAAGTTTCCCAAAACTTTTTGCTCTTACTTCACCACTAAGTCTGGTGGCCCGAGAACTCAGAATTGATCCGATGGCCGCGAATGATGAAACGATGACCGAGGAGTGGGACATCGGTGGATTGTCTCAGTCGTCTTCTTAATTATTTCTTTCCTCAGTCTCCGTCTTTTTTTAATGTTTTGGTTTAATCTATGAAATTGGAAACCTGGCTGCCCTTCTCTCCCTCTCCCAAACCCTACTACTCCAAGAAAAAACACTTTTACATTTCGTCATCTATTAAGTGTGATTATAATCCTTCAAAATTTATTCTTTAGTAGGTTGTATAGGTTGCTGGTTGGGAGTAAAGCAGGTTAATTGCAGTGTTGGGTTCATTATGCGTGCAACTAGAATATTCAGCTCTTACAAGTCTAATTATTAAACTTATTTATCAAATGAGATGTGTTGTATTCTTGTGATATGTCTATTGTTGGTTTGGATATATGTACATATATATATATATATATATATATATATAGATATATACATAAGTTAAGCCATTATAAACACAACAATATAATTTGAATTTGTTATAAGTTCTATTGTTGATCGGTTGATTTGTACCGTCAATAGTAGGACTATTTTCAAGAAATTAATGGTGAATTGCGGCAAATTCTTCCATGGAACGGTACTTTTTGTGGATTCCCATGGATGTGTGTTACGCTTATAAAAAAACGTGAGTGTAAGGCAGTTCCAACCAGATTTATAGTAAATATTTTTTTTAGACTTAAAGTTACTAAATATTATTGGAGATAAAAAGGATATATAGGTAATACAAAAATAATGGATATACAATACCAAAATTATGGATAAGCAGTTTCAAAAAAAAAAAAAACAACAACAACAAGCAATGGAGTTTGAACACAATGGATAATTGTAGCAGAAATGATAAATAAACACCACAAAGACAATTGATGGACAACACCAAAATGAATAATAATATTGGTTTGTGATGGAGCACTTGTTTAAAAAAATGATGATTTTTGTGTTGATTTAAATAAAGTTGTAGTATAAAAATGATGGACATTCTATTTTTTCATAATGTTCATAATTCAACTTTTACCTCTAGATGTCGTTCTTGTTAAAGAAAAGGATGAATTTTTGTTATAAGAAATTATAGTAACTGTTGCAAAAATAATGAATATTTAGTATAAAAACGGTAGAAAAACAGTACAAAAATGATAGATAAATAACAAGAAAACGTTGGATTTTAATTAAGAAAAAAATTATGGACTTCTTTTTTATTTTAGATAGAGATCCTGGTAAAAGATGATGGATTCCTTTAGATTTTCGAAAGAATTATTGTATAAAAATAATGAACATTCTGTTTAAGAAGTATCGCATGAAGTACGAAAATTTCCGATTTTCTTTTAAAGTGGCCGGTGGTTTTGAAAGTGTCCTTTCCCCCTTTTTTCTAACCTTCAAAGAAAAAAAGAACTTCAAACTCTATGCATGTTTGTTTCCTCGAACAATATAATCAAAATTATTCTTCCGATTGTAACATATGAGATCAAATAACCGCATTAAAAAATGCTAGACAAGTTGACAACATTTTGCAAGCTTAAAAGGCAAGAACGTGTAAACTTCGAGATAAGTTTACTTCGAGATAACATTTTGCAAGCTTAAAACTTTAATATATGATTGTTTGGCAGTCTGACCTTTTAATATGATTCGAAAATGAATTTTTATTTTGCATAAAATATTTGTCCTTAGATGAAATATTGTCTCTATATAAAACGTTTAAATATTATATGTAATAGAAGCTCGATGCAAAATGATCCCAAAATTATCTTGAAATGATCACAAGGTGACAATTTTCGTTTCCCGCATCTGATTCATAGCATACATCTTATATGTAATTTGTTACATTCGTTTAACAGGATATTTCTTTATCCAGTTAGTCGTGAATGTAATTTAGTAGTTCAACGCATTTTGTGAAATCTGTAGTGTACACGAAGAGGTCAATTCACTCGTCTTTTTCAAAATTTTCAGTCAATCACGCGGAATGTTTTCCATACATATGAATATATTATTGTTTTCCTAAAAAAAAGAAAAGAAAAGAAAAAACCATCGTCTTACCTAAGCAGACCCAAATGAATTAAATTTTCCGCCCTATGCTTCGTGGGACTTTTCAGTCCGTGTTTTATAATATACTTTTATAATAATAATAACTAGATGCTTGGCCCGGACAGATGCCCGGGTGCCCCCTTTAAATTACTATTTTATTAAAATCTAATTGAATTACTATTTTTTGAGGAATTAATTTGGCGTATATATCATTTATGTTATGGTTTGGGGCTTAAAAAAATATACCTATAAATCTAAGGTTATAAGGGAATAATAAATAATTAATTTATAAGGCATTATTCTTAATTGCTGAATTTAGGTATTTTTATTTTTTGTTTATATTAAGCCTGCAAAACTATACGATTGGACATTTGAATTTGAATTAATATATCCATTCGTTTGAAATGTAACTGATCCTTATTTGTAGTAAAACATGTGTTTTTTTTAAAAAAAAAATTATATAGCTTCTAATTAAAAGAGACTTACACGTGGCAAAAAGACTTCTGAAATCTGAAATATGGTGCATTGGAGCCAAAACAGATGCATACGTAGTTGCCACATAAGCTTCATGTCTTCTGCTTTAATAGGGTAAAAGGGATAACATATAATAATCAAATTGATACTATCAGAATCAAATGAATACGCGCGCACCTATAAAAACCACGCCTATAATCGAATTCTTTGCACAAGCTCTTTGGTATTTTCCAGCTTCAGTCCGACCATCATAAGCTTTTGTTCCAATGGGTTAGTCTGTGTTTCTATAACAAACTAGCTTCTCATGCATGAAAGTGATCGAGTTCTTAAGAAAGTTTTTATATGGAAAAGGCCAAAGAATTTATTAAGTGTTAGATTTTTTGGGAATTATTTTCATAAGTACTATAGTAATAAACGTAAACTTAAAATGTATTATTTGCTGCAGCTGCACAGGTCTACGATGCCGCCGAGCTGATAAGTGGAGATGGTACCTTCAACGATGATATCGAACAAGATCTGAATCTAGCCAGTGAGAATGATCGCATCGGTGCCGTTTCCGTGATTGGTTTGCAAAGTTCCGGTAAATAAATTATTATTTACTTTGTCGTATTAAATTGATCTAACAAACATGATTTCGGTTTTGTGGCGAGCAAAGTGTGTGTGTGTGAGTGTGTGTGTGTGTGTGTGTGTGTGTGTTTTTTTTTGTATAATTGGATTCTAATATCTGACTTAATACATCATCTCATAGTTATTCCTACCATTCAAAAGACATAGAGAGCACAGTTTGGGTGAGCTTTATTTTCTTAAATTACTCTTTAACTGGTTTCAGGAAAGAGTACACTTTTGAATAGATGCTTCTTTGCCAACTTCCAGGAGATGAATGCTAGGCAGGGACGGTATGTATCTCTCTAAATTCACCGTGTAATTAAATATGTGTTCTCCTTTCACATGGAAGATTTTGAATGATTTTTACTGAAAACAAATTACGCAACAAATGGGGTTATTTCTTTCAGTCACCAAACCACGAGAGGAGTTTGGGTAGCAAAATGCTCATTGCCCGGGGGTGACCAAAAAATCCTAGTCATTGATACAGAAGGGACTGATGGCTTAGAGCGAGAAAATGAGGTTATTTCCATTTCTAATTTGTTTTACGTTATGGTGAAATGCATTTTCCGAAATCATTAGTCGGCTCGCATTTAAGTTCATTTGCTTAGCTTAATTACTCAAACAAAAAGAAATCAATTAAATTATATATGCAACTAATACTAAAGAAATACTGAATACTTTTGTGAATGCAACTATATTCTATTTCTGTTGTTTCATTAAAGTCGACCGAAATAATTAATTCCTGATTCGGCTCATGATCTTATTAGTGAATCCTCTATCTTCTTTTTGGCAGGGAAATGGTGCGTTTGTTAGAAAAACCACGTATTTTGCCCTGGCCACGTCTAAGGTGATCGTATTCAACATGTAAGTTCATCCAATATTCTAGAACGGTGTCGTTTCTCCCCCCCAATCAATCTCAAACTTTCTATATATGCATAAGAAACTAGCTAGAGCATTTCTAAGTATTCATTTGAGAGTCTTTTTTTTTTTTTTGTCTTGAAGACAAAACAAACTAATTCGGACCTTTCCATTAGTTACAACAGTATTTACACCTTGCCATAAAAGCTTCATTTTTAGTGAATATTATGACATCCCCCCAACCGAAAAATCAATTGCTCATCACTTCTTACAATAATGAAGAGAGTCAGTAATGAAATAAGATATTACCTTTATCCCAAAATTATTATTCAGTTTGATATTTACTTTTAGTACAATTTGAACAAAAAATAAAAATCTAAACTGAACAATAATTTCGGGACAGAAGAAGTATATATATTCACTGAGGAACGACAACAAGGTGGAGTCTAATGGTAAGACGCCTCACCTTTGACCAATAGATTACGGGTTCGAGTCACACCGGGGTAGATGGGGAACCACTATTAATCTTCTTAAAAAAAAAAAAATATTCACTGAGGAACATGTTTTGAACTTCAAATTTCAACAGGTGGTACAACTGTGTTAATCTTAACAATGGCGGGAGTCGACCGCTCCTGGAAACAATGTTTCAGGTTATAAAACTTTTTTTTTTTTTTTTTGAAAAAGAGATTATAAAACTTATTCCCTAGAATATCGCACAGTAATTTTATTTTTGGCAATTTCATGAATAAGATTGACGTCTTCATTTCCAGGTGATGGCCCGAAACTTTAACCCTCCAAGACGGGTGCATTTAGTAATTGTGATTCGGGATAATCCCGAAGAGGTAAATATTGATGGATCAATTAATCAAGAGATTTGGAAACACGCGGAAACCCTTTCAAATATTTTTACTGACATATATATATATATTCTTGTCAAAATTATCAGTCCCAGTTGAACACATTGACAGAGCAGTTGCTGCAATACCTCCACGGGGTAAAGACCATGCATGTATCACTTGAAAGATTTCAATATATTACTACTTTTGTCCCAAAAAAGTAGTCAAACTTAATATTATTATTTTTATTGTTTTAAGAGAGGTAGTAAATTTTATGTCCAGGAGTTAGTAATATTAATTATCGGGTGTTCTCTTAATTCCACAGATCTGGAATGATATATTCTCTGCTCAAGAAGTTAGAACGAGTCCAGTGCTGGAAAATTACCTAAACGTGAGACAAATTAAATTAACCTAGACTTTCTTTTTCGGGTTTGAAGAATTTTTACAGATTCTTGTTATTAACAACATGACATTGATGATGACGTGTTTTGACTTTGGTTGTATGGTTCATAAACGAATTGACTTGTCTGCAGGTTCAAGTGGTGGCTATGCCACATTATAGGTACGAGAGTGAAGCGTTTGACAGGGAGGTATGGATACTACGTGCAGAATTCTATTGTGAATCAAATCAGACTTTTAGAAATTAACAAAATTCTAGGAGTAAACAGTAAGTTAACACTCTTGTTACCTAAAAATTAGGTTGTCAGCTTGAGAGATCTAATTTTTAACTTGCTTCGGAACGATGGATACCTTCCAGCTGAATTTATTGACCTCGCAAGAAGGAACTGGCGCGACATCCAGAATGACAGAATCCTCAACACCGATTTAAACCGGGTACGTAAGTACAGCCCCAACATCACAATTTCATATTCCTTTCTTTTGTACATACATGTCTACTTGGTTCAACTTTTTTTTTAACTGTGTTATACCCCCTCTGTCCAAACAAAAAAAAAAAAGAAAAAGAAGTCCAATATTAAGTTTTTTACTTAAAACTAGTGCTATCTCGGTTCCAAGAAAATATAGCTTACATTGAATTTTTAAATTTGTATTAAAAATTATACAGATTTTAAATCGAGATGTGGACTAATTTTCTTTCGGTACAGTTGAAGTTCTTAAATTAGTAATTGTTCTAAAGAATCAATACATAAAAGCAGGATCGACATACGCATGCAATCTATGCATTCTGACTGTTTACCACTAATAAATGATCCAGATAGCAGTTCATGACGTTTTCTGTAATGGTACCAAAGAGGAAATGCTTCACAGGTTTGGTGAAGACGAGGTACCATTTTTCTAGCACTAATAATATGTTACTGTTTCCTTGCCCGAAACTCTAGTGCACTGTTACCATGGGGTTGTCCAGGGCTAAAACACATAAACACACAAAACTAAATGTGTTTAATTTATGTTGATTAAACATAAAACTATATTGGAATGCAGGTCTGGCTTATGATAAAGGAAGCAGTAGATCATGATTTGTTTCTACTAACGCTAAACTTTGGCAACCAAGTCAATTCAATCATCCAAGAATACCTATCCCAGTAAGTAACTCCATGCCAAGGTAAAACGTTTCTTCTCTTCAACCAACGGTTATTTAATACTTCTCTCGTAGATACGATGAACAAACTATACATCTCCATGAACAAGCACGCAATGGACGCAGAGACCAATTGATTCGAGAAATTTTAAAGGTAAATATGATTCTTGTGCTTACTGTCTATTGTTGTAATTATATAGTTACGGCTGTAACTTTGTGTTAGCACAGTGGCGGAACTAGGATTTTGGATTAGGGGGTGTGAAATGAAATTAAATGGAGTAAGGTTTTTAAATACAGGAAAATATTCAGTCTCAAGACAAACAGAATATATCTTTCCTTTTCTTCCAAATGTAAATTACAAATTTTTAGAAACACATCGTACTCTTATATTTATTTTGCAAGTTGAAGTTATATATTATGAGATTCAATTTTCTTCAATATACACTTTACATGATTCAGTTAGTAGAAACAAAAGTTAACTCATTGATTTTATGCATAGTTCATTCTACCACATTAAAAGTACTACAAGAAGAAAATAATATGATTAACTTGAATTAACATCAAGGTGTATCGTTCTTATTGTTTCAACTTAAGTTTTTTTCAAAAAAAAAGTTTGCTACATATCATATTTTTGAAGTTAAGATTTACATATATTTAGTATACAAAAATATATAGTATTTCAAATTTTTGTACATAAATATTCAAAGGGGGTGCGAAAATGAATCTGTTATATTTTTTTTCTTAGTAATTATATTTAAATTAGTAAAAAATGAAAAACCGAGGGGGCGTCGCCGCACCGGCTGGCCATCCCCTGACTCCGCCACTAGGGTTCACTCAAGCCTATTTAAATGTATATCTGTACATAATAAAATCAATCAAGTCATTTCCTATTATTCTAAGTTGGTATCAGAGCTAGGGCCTTTTATACCCATTAATTCTATCTTAAAATTGCTGAACTATTTTAATGTTATGTCAATAGGAAATTTAAAAAAAAAAAAGAAGTCTTTTTTCAGCATAACTATACAGTACAAATAAAACTCTTATTTTTGGATGGAGGGAGAGAAGCATATATATATATATATATATATATATATATATATAATATGTGTCTTGTTCTTATAGATGTACTCTTAAGTTAAAGAGGTTACACAAAGATATTTTTTTATCATTTTTTTTAAAAAAATTAGAAGAAAAAATATTCACTTTAATTTGTTTCAATTATTATTATTATTCTTGTTGTTGTCGTCGTTGATTTGCCTCTTTATTCATGTTCATCGACTCGTCAAGTTTTCAAGTTGAAATGGATTGGAGACATGACAAGATGTGTGTTTCTTTCACAATTCTGATCTAACTTTTGCGTTAGGTCTTGTTTTAAAGTTTTTTTTCTTTTCCCCTTTTTGTAAAGAAGGTTGATTTCATTATCATTTTACCATTTATAAAGAATTTCGTGCCCAAACTTACATATGCCCAGCCATCCCACTATATCGAAAGCCAAATCCCTAGGATTATCATTAAAAGCCAAAAATTATAAGCTTTTGTGATTCTTACGAGCTACTTCTGGATACAAATACATTCAATCACAACAAGTTACCACTTTTGAAGTATTAGGAACAATTTAAATGGAAGCATATCTAGTTTTAAGATGAAAAATATTCTGTAATGTTAAATTCAAATGAATTTTGCTTCATGGGACGGAGAAAATTTCAAACCCATATTCAAGTCAAAATCTCTTGAAAGTATTATACTTAATAGCTCGTTTCCTTTATTTTGATTTGGGAAAACATAAAGGAATTTATTTTCGTGGGAGTTCTTAATCAGTTCTCCTTTTTGTAATGAACTATATATTTAATATGTTATAGTAAGCCACTGAATTTTCACGACTATGCGGTACTAACTGCTGGCAATGTGTGTCAGTGTGATAATTATCATATGTAATAGTTCATTGATCATTACTTAATACACGCCATTCTATTTTCTAAGTATGTGTTTTGTAATCGCATTTCATGATCAGGAGGTTGAGCCTACATCCGTTTGTCTAGTGCAAAAACAAAGCAAAGCAGCTATAGCAAACTTTGCCAAAGAAATTGGAGATAAGCTGACAGGCAAAATTGAAATCCTGGATCCAGAGAGGCATATCACCGAATTCGAGAATCTCCTCCAAGGTAGAGTAAAAAAAGAGATAAAAACTCGGAATGAATTATGTTCCCAATTTAATGAAGCAAAATCAGAAATTAACACGGAGAGAAATAATATATTTTTTTATTTTAAAATCAACTCAATACTACATCATCTATTCTTTTTTATATGTCGTTTTAAGGTTTAATAATTTTTTTTAAATATATGTCGTATTTACACATCATAAAGCATATTTGACCATTTTCATCCTTGCATTGGAAATGAAATAATATTTATAATAAATTTTTATATGTTCGTGAGGAGCTATATAGACAATAAATAAGAGATTTTTTATATTTTAACTATACTAATTAATGTTTAGTTTGTTTTGATGAATTCTCCAGAGAAACATAAAAAAAAAAATGGAGGGAGTACTAATTTTACTATCAATCTAGCTAGCTACATTAGTCACACAATGTGCTTAACAGGTAGCTGGTTCTTAATTGTCAAATTCAACTATGCTCTATTCAAGTCCATTTAGATTTTTGTATTCTTTCTTAACTCTGTGTTTCTAATTTTAAAACTCTACATCAATCTTGCAACGAAACCCTTGAAAGGTTTTAACTTAGGCTTAATCTTCCCCTAACAACTTAATTATTATTGAGTACTTTTAACGCAACTAAGACTTACAGACGTACGTACGTACCAACCTAGTCTATATAGAAAATCACTAATACGTTTTCCTAATTCCATCAACCTCGATTTATGTTTTTCACTAATACGTTTAGCAACTGAAAATATTTCCGACGTACAGCTTAGCTTATACTTACCCATATTATAGAGCACAATGAATATATATTCCATTCGCAGATGGCCGCATCGATCATGCAACCTGGAATCACCCTTCTACAGAGTTGGAGAAACTGCGAAAAGAGTTGGATGATTTCAAAAAAGAAGCTGACGATATTTACGATTTGATACTTAAGAAGGAGGTATGCTATGAACTCATTTCGTTTTTGTTTGTTTGTTTTTGTGTTTTCTTTTTCCCCCTTTTTTGGTTCGTGGTAACTTCCCTGATGAGTGATTGATGATGAAAAAACCTGCAGGCAAACCAAGTCTCTTTAGCAAAGAGTGTCTTAATTTTTGCTTGCACTATAGTTTATACGGTCGGCACGGCTAGTTTTATGGTGGCTTACAGGGCAGCAGCTAAAGCCGTTGGAGTTGCCCTAGCTTCTGGGGAGGAACTTGCTATGGCTGTGATAACATTCCAGAGTGTTACGGCTGCATTAGTATCGGCTCTTCCCGGTGGAAGAATGGTTGTGGATGTGTATGAGTGGTTTAAGATCAGAGAGGAACTTAGGGAATCCCAAAGGCAGAATCCAACTGCAAGGAAGATTTGGGAGGAATATCAGCAACGGTAACTAAACACAACTCTCCTTTTTATCCTCAAGAGAGGATTAGAATAATGCTACTGCTTGTGTCCTAAAATAATATTCCCTCCAGTCTTTACAATGTATTTTGATTGGTCCTAAGTTTTATTTATCGTGTTCTTCTATTTGAAAATAAACCTTAAACATACTTTTTAACAATTTGAAGAATACAATAAATATGAAAATATGTTTTGAATGCCTTATTTTTTATTAGAAAAATATAATAAATTAAATTTATGACAAATTAGAATGTCTTATAATAATGACCAGAGAGGGAATAGTTCACATTGAATTTTAGAATTTGTACTAACTCTATACTCAACATGGAATATTTACAGAGAAAATATGTCTTGCCTTCTTTGTTCAATTTTCCTGTTCTTTTTACGTTAATTAATTGTTTTTCCTGTTTCAACAAGGGAATCCCGTGGAGAAGGTCGCCCTCCAAGGAGCATATGGGCGCAGGGGAATCATAACTCGTAAGGCATTCTTCAATTTCATTTGTTGTTTATAGTAGTACATATAATCTTAAAATTTTTCCTTTAAACTTGCTTAACAATAACAATATTTCCACGAGCAAGGCAATATGCGGGTATTTCTCTATTAGCAATTTTGTTATTATTTGCTATAATTTGTTGTTGATTTTTGTTCGTCTTTCTTTTCCTTTACTATATCCAAAATTTAAGGTTATCCCGTGGGCAAGATCTGGCCATGCAGATGACAGAGCTTCAAGAAATTCACAGGTATTAAGACACTCATTACTTCCAATTTTTTTTTATCACTCTTCGTTTGCCATAGTTTGTTGTTAGGATTCTTTTTCTTGTGTTGCCTTTTCCTCTCTTTTCCTTCACTTTAAACTTGCTACTTATATGTTTCTGCGAGGAAGGCCATATCATTTTCATTTCGATATGGTTACCACATATATGACTAGAGAATTGCGATCAGACTTTCACGACAGGTAAGCACTCTTACTTATCTGACTACTTTCATTAATTAATAAGTACATATTTATCAGGATTTTCTAACTTAATTGCTCGTCTGTTTGTGCGAGGAAGTCCATCCCGTGGACCGGGTGGGATATAGGAGAAGTAAGCCACTCTCTATTTTCTGTTCAACTTTTTGCCTTGAATTTTTTTAATGTTGTTTGGTTGTTTTTTCCTTAATATTTTCTTTTCCTTTTTTTATCCCTTTATTTTTTGATTGTTTTTTCTTCTAGGAGAACTTATTATTACTAAATCCGTCCTATAAAAATAATCCACATTGAGTTTTCAAATTTGTGCTAAAAATATTATAAAACTCAAAATTCAATATACACTATTTCTGTGGGACGGATGGAGTATTTTTTTTATGCTGGGAGGGGAGGTTGGAAGACAGTTTTCTGAATAGGATGACATTTAATAATAAACAGAACATCAAAAGACAAAACTAATATCAAACCATATGAGATGCGTTAGTCAATTACGTGCCTGCTCGCAACCGGAGAAATTGGATAGAAACATTTAACAAGTAGTAGATTCTTAAAATTAGTAGATTTCAGGAGAAAGATGACATGTAAAAATAAGGAGCCTGCAAAATAACAAAATGGGCTACAGAAAAAGTTAATTTTAGATAACACACATAATATAAACCTTGATATATTGAAAAAGATGGAAATACGAATGGGTACTCATTACTCGTAAACTGAATAGGAAGGGGAGATAGGGTCATTGCCTCAAACCTAATGTATACCAAATAAAATTAAAATGACTTCACTAGAATGAAACTTTGGAAAGATTTTGGAGTCTTTGATCTTAATCAACAGAAAATCTACTATACAACGGTTGTACCAAGTAGCATTGTGCAGCAAAAAACAAAATATAGGCAAAGATGTAAATTTACCAGAAAAGTTAGCAAAAAAAATAGAGGGCCATTATGTTTTATTATAGAGTGGATGTAGTGCTCCACTAAAAGAAATAGGTACAAATGCTGTACAGTAATTTTTTTTATTTCCTAATTAATCCCTAAAAATGAAAGAAATTGTTATGTGCATCGGCTGCACAATCCTATGTGGCGCATCCTGACACATAAAAAAGAAATTTATGGTTAAAAATTAAAATGGACACATACGTAGAGGAAGGAAATGATGAATCTTGACAGGGTCTACGGATGTTATAGTTTGCAGATTGGCTGAAATGTTAAATTTGAAAAAAGATTAGGAAAGAGATTATTAAAAATAATTCAAAATACTAAAATTATAAAGAACATATGCATCTTGATCAATGTCGACATATAGTTGATATAAACCAAGTAAGATAAAGATTAATGTTGTCAGAAATAAACCAAGTTTAAATAGAAAATAATATTTTTGATATAATGTGGTAATTATTTATTCAGTTTATTTTTATTGGTATAAGAAGTAATATTAGGAGAAGAATCAGTTATTTAATTATCGTAGAATTTAATAGTTACGATTTACGAGTTATAAAAACGAAAGCTAGGTTTTTTTTTTCTGAGACGGTTTGTAAGACTTTCATGATCGTAAGTTTCAAAATATATTGTTTCGTGGAGTACATTAAAGTTTATTTTGTGGGTTTCTGCTGCGTTTGATTATAGATTTTTGGTTTCTACAAATTATTATTAACTTAACACAATAGTGAGATGAACGTTGGTTGCTGTTAATGCTGGGATTGCTTAACATTATAACGCAAGTACCACTTTTTCTTATTTCAGGAATTGATTCAGGCTTGCAAGCCTTTCTTGCTGTGCAAAGCAAATGTTAATTGCCTAATCGCATTATCAGAGTGGAGCTTTCTGAGTGGTTTAAGACTTTATATACATTATAATAAGTGTGCAGCACAGTACACACAGCTTGTTGAGTTTGATGACAAGATTGTCCATGATTCATGTTATTCTTGTCGGTGGGAGAGCGTGTATGTGTGTTTTCTCACAGGCTTCTTTTCTGAATGGTCAATGTGAACTGATCTATGTTTTGATAGCCTGGAATAAAAGCCCTTCCACTGGGTCTATTTTTTTAACGTATGAACTTTATTTGAGACTTGTTATTTAAAGAGCTATTATCTATCGGTTTACGTACTACTCCTTCCTTGCCATCTCAGCAGTAATAATATATTTTGACCTTCAAAATGGCAGCGAATGATGAATTAATGCACTTGATCTAATGAGTACTATATGTTGAATTTTTTTTGATAAAAAGTTTAATTTTATCACTATTGTGAAAAGTAACATCAATTTCTAAGGTAGTTATTGACAATCACAACTAGTCAAATAAATTCACATACTTAACACTAGTATAGCAGAAAATAAGATCGTACCCACAGAAAATAAACACTAATTACAAGGTATAAATTACTCCTATTATTATCTAGATAAATGATGATCTCAGATTTTCAATTAAAATAAAACTAAAGCTAGAATCTAAAATATGCAATTACTTTGAAAGGTTGAAAAAATCAAGTTGGGAAAACTTAGGACATTAGGTTCACCTACCGAATACTTGGTTTGGTTCAATTCATAAGTATTTGACTTTTAACTTCTATTAATCTCATAACGACTCACCTAATTAAGAACTATACACTCTCGTGTTATAATTCTCTTACTTAGATTAACCCTATGACTACTCTCGTGACTATAGGGATTAAACAAAAGCACGTTAAGACTATTAAGAATCAAACATTGCAAAGGTTATAATCTTAGTCTCGTAGCTAACAACCTAAGTCTATTATTTTTACGAACTAATACTAATCTTCCACTCGCGCTACTTCGATTAGTATCTTCAGACATGCAAATAGTGACCAATTACTTATACGAATTAAAACAAGAATAACAAATATTAACTAATGAAAAAGTCAAATAATATGAATCAAATAAACCAAATAAATCCGGCGGCTACATCAAAGCCTAGGTTAAAGGAGTTTAGCTACAAAACATCATCAAAAATAATTCAATCATATTTAGAGACATCATCCACATAAATCTGAAATTAAAATAATTAAAACTCAAAAACCAGGCCGAAGTAACCAAAAGGTTAAAATCAAATCACGGTTGCTGCTTGCTTCGGTTTGGTTCCCTCTGAAGCTTCTCCCTTACGGTTGGGTCTTCAGGTTCTTCTCGGATTGAGGATGTTTCAGATTTGATGGTGATGGAAGGTGACGGGCTGAAGATGAGATGGAGGCTGCTGGAAGTTCAAGGCTGATGGATGATGATGGTACGTGGGTTGCTTGGAGTAATGGTGAGGCGTGTGCTTCGGTGATGATGATTAAGGTGGTTATTGTGATGGATGGTGTGCTGCGGTAAGGTGCAGAGAGGGTGGCTTCGGGGTTGATGCGGCTGGTTGTTTTGATTGTTTCGGTCAAGGTTCGATGGTGTGGTGGTGTCCCAAAAACCCAAACGTAATTCTCTATTTATAGACCTCCGAATTTCCAATTGTTTGGAGATTAAGTTTGCTTGTTTCCCAATTAAATAACGGCTACACTCTCTTCCGAAAAATTCCAGCTCTTGGTCTCCAAGTCTTCAAGATCTCTAATTTCTTCCTAATCATTATTCAAATTCTTCAATTGTAGCCCTTTGAGTTGCTCTTATCTTCATTTTGGCTCAAAACTTCAACAATTCCTCCATTTGAGTACAAAACCTATACATAAAGATAAAATCATATAAATAGTATATTTGTACTCAAAACATATTGTAAAAATCACAAATTTGGGATATAATAAATAGGTACAATATAAGCACATCAAATACCCCCAAACTTGAATTATTGCTTGTCCTCAAGCATTCCCAAGAATTAAAACAAAAAAAAAAACATTAAATTATTTTATTACGCGGCCTTAGAGATTCAATCATCATATAACATAAAGACTTCAACTACCTCTAATATGCACTACCTAACAATATGCAAACCATATGCACTTTTAGCCCCCACGCTTGTGTGTGTGTGCGATCCATTTCTTAGGGACATCACTTTACATTTAACATAGAAAACAAAAGGTCTACTGCAAATATGTCATTTTACTTTAACAACAGACTCACATTTCATACCATATTTCAATGCAATGGACCGCCAAACATACTATGAAGTAGAAGGACTTATCTCACAAACAACCTATTCCCCCTCGTAACCCATTCTTCGGTCCATGCAGCTTTTCTTCATGACTCTTTCCGACTCAGGCCACTACCCAGAGTATTTTTCCACTCCTATACATAGTGGCTCAGCAATTTAGGGCAGTCTACATATCTATTTTTCCTCACCTGGCCTGAGAACTCTCCGCTCATGGTTGCCATTTCCTCACCTCTCAATGGGCTAGCATCAACATTGAATGCTCTTCCTTTTCTCCCTCATTAAATTTAACCTAACCTCAGAAGCATCCGCCAACACCCCTTCCCCAAACTTACTTAACACAAAGTGTCAAAGTAATAAGGTTTTTTAAGGCTGATATTGGGTTAATGCCTTACTTTTCCTTCATAACATGATGGGTTCCACATACAAATCATATAAGTATGAGTGAATCAAACACAACTTTCATGGCATATCTACCTCAAACTCATGCAACTATGGCTTACTTTACGTTTATGCCACAGTCATGACTAAGTGCGTATAAAGCAGGGTATTCAAAGCAATATAAAATTACATAAGTTAAGCAATACAATTGAAAATAGTCTAATTCTTATATGTTGTAGATAATTAAACCATCTTCATCATAGGCCTTTTTGGATTTTTTAATTTTTTCAATTTTTATTCCTCTCCCCCACACTTAAAGCATACATTGCCCTCAATGTATAAAACACCAAAGACAAGACAACCAAGTGAAAAGAAAAAAAAAGACATAGACAAAAAGAATGAAACGAAATGACACAACCTTGGGAATGTGAAGCGGAGGACCGGAATTGTTGAATAAACTTTGCAACTGCTATCCAAGCACACAACCAACTTCTTCAGAATTTTGGATGTTTCATTTTCAGCACCACTGGACACCAGAGTTTTGCCCTTCCAACAAACCTAATTGCAAACTAAAATAAATTAGAAAAACGAACCTAAAAACAGATGATTAAGAAAAACCACAAAAATCCAGAGATCAAAGATTTCCAGATAATCAGGAACAAAAAAGTTAACCATCAATTGATTAATGAAAGAAAAAGAAAAATAAAGCAAAATAAAGAATTGGGTTTCCTCCCAATAAGCGCTTCTTTAAAGTCATGAGCCAGACTATGTGGCTGATCAATCAAGTGAAGGTTCACCCAAAGAGTACAGAACTCCTTGAGGTACCCTCTCTCCAGCAAAGTATAACTCCAGTCGCTGCCCATTAACCTTGAAAGAACCATGTGCATCATCATAAATCTCAATAGCACCATATGGGAACACCTTAGTAACCGTAAATGGTCCAGACCACTTTGAACGGAGCTTGCCAGGAAATAACTTCAGTCGCGAGTTGAAAAGTAGAACCTTCTGACCCACTTCAAACTCTCTCTTTTGGATATGCTTATCATGCCAATACTTAGTTTTCTCTTTATAGATCCTTGCACTCTCATAAGCATCCAATCGAAACTCTTCCAACTCACTCAATTGTAGTAGTCTCTTCTCTCCAGCAGCTTTCAAACTCATATTCAACTCTTTCACAGCCCAATAAGCTCGATGCTCTAACTCCACCGGTAGATGACATGATTTCCCAAACACCAAACAATATGGAGACATACCCAAGGGTGTCTAAAAAGCTGTCCTATAAGCCCAGAGAGCATCATCTAATTTCATGGACCAATATTTCCTCGAACGCTCCACTGTTTTCTCAAGAATTTTCTCTAGTTCTCGATTAGCCAACTCTGCTTGCCCATTGGTTTGAGGATGGTAGGCAAGAGCAACCTTATGAGTAACACTATATTTTTTCAACAGCGCATCCAAATTCCGATTACAAAAGTGGGTACCTCCATCACTAATGATAGTTCGTGGAACACTAAATCTTGTAAAAATATTCTTTTTGAGAAATTTAATCACCACATGAGAATCATTAGTTTGAGTTACTATGGCCTCAACCCATTTTGACACATAATCCACCGCAACCAGAATATACTGATTACTGGAAGAAGATGGAAACGGCCCATGAAATCTATACCCCAGACATCAAAAATCTCGACCTCCAAAATACCAGTCAGAGGCATCTCATTACGCTTGGAAATATTACCCATTCTTTGACATCTGTCACATTTCTCCACAAACATTCTGGCATCCTTATACATGCTTGGCCAAAAGAATCCTGACTGCCAAACCTTAGCTGAAGTTTTGGCTGAACTGAAATGGCCTCCACACTCTAAAGAATGACAATGTGTAAGTATATCTTCGAACTCATTCTCTGGCACACATCTTCTAACAATCCCATCAGAACAAAACTTAAATAGTAGTGGCTCTTCCCAGAAATAATGCTTTACTTCCCATAAAAACTTCTTCTTCTGCTGATAGCTAAATTCAGGGGGAATAACACCACTTACTAGATAGTTGACCAAATATGCATACCATGGAACTGAAGAGAGCTAAAATTCTTTCATCAGGAAATTATCCATTGATTGGAATCTCTACTTCTTTTGCTGGCACCACAATTCGAGATAGATGATCAGCTACTGCATTCTCAAGCCCTTTCTTATCCTTGATCTCTAAATGAAATTCCTATAATAACAACACCCAACGAATAAGTCTTGGCTTTGCATCTTTCTTAGACAACAAATACTTGATTGCTGCATGGTCAGTGTAAACTGTAACTTTTGAACCAACTAGATATGATCTAAATTTATCAAAAGCAAAAACAATAGTAAGCAATTCTTTCTCAGTAGTTGCATAATTCATTTGAGCATCATTCATCAATTTACTAGCATAGGAAATAAAATGCAACTTCTTATCCTTTCTTTGACCAGGAATTGCACCTAGAGCATAATCACTAGCATCACACATCAACTCAAAAGGTAAACTCCAATCAGGTGCTGCTAAAATAGGGGCTGTAATTAAAGCTTTCTTCAAAGCATTGAAAGAATTTAAACAAGCATCAGTAAACTCAAAAGCCATATCTTTGTTCAACAAATTGCACAAAGGTTTAGTAATCTTGGAAAAATCTTTAATAAAACGACGATAAAAACCAGCATGTCCAAGAAAACTTCTAACTCCCTTTGTTGAAATTGGTGGAGGCAATTTCTCAATAGCTTCTATTTTAGCACGATCCACCTCAATACCTTTGGAAGAAATCTTATGCCCCAAAACTATACCTTCATGCACCATAAAATGACACTTCTCCCAATTTAACACAAGGTTAGTCTCTTCACAATGTTTTAAAACCAAAGAAAGGTTAGCAAGACAAATATCAAGAAAAGATCCAAACACAGAAAAATCATCCATAAAGACTTCCATGATCTTCTCAATGAAATCAGAAAATATAGCCATCATACAATGTTGAAAAGTAGCAGGAGCATTACACAAACCAAACGGCATCCTACGAAATGCAAAAGTGCCATATGGACATGTAAAGTAGTCTTTTCTTGATCTTTTGGAGCAATAGAAATTTGATTGTAACCAGAATATCCATCAAGAAAACAATAAAATTTATGCCCAACAAGTCTTTCAAGAATTTGCTCAAAAAAAGGTAAAGGAAAATGATCTTTCCTAGTAGCACTATTCAACTTCCTATAATCAATGCAAACTCTCCATCCAGTTACAGTTCTAGCGGGAATCAATTCATTATTTTTATTCGCAACCACAATCATCCCACCCTTCTTAGGTACAACTTGAACAGGACTAATCCACCTACTATCAGAAATAGCAAAAATAATACTAGCATCTAACCATTTCAGAATCTCATTTTTAACTACTTCTTTCATGTGAGGATTCAACCTTCTTTGATGTTCAATCACAGGTTTATAATCATCTTCCATTAAGATCCTATGCATGCAAACATAAGGGCTAATTCCCTTTATATCAGAAATTGTCCAACCAATAGCTTTCTTTCTCAATCTTAGAACACGCAACAATTTCTCAAGTTGTGCATCAGTCAACAGAGAACTCACAATCACAGGCAATGTATTATTCTCACCTAAAAATGCATACCTGAGATGTGCAGGGAGTGGTTTCAACTCAAGAACAGGAGCTTCAACCGAAGAAGGTGGCAGTAAAGACTTACCTTTAACCAATTCTTCATAGCAAACCTTCTCTACAGGGGGAAGTTCCATAGTACAAGCAACTTCAGTAACTTCTTCCTTGTCATCATCAACAGTACCTGTAGTACTCAAACAAAGCTCAACGGGGTCTTTGGAAATGCCTAGCAAAGAATAAGCTTTTGTTAATTCATCAAGCACATCAATACTGAACACATGATCAGTAAAAGTAGGATACTTATAGTCCTTAGAGAAGTTAAACTCTACAGACTCTTCACCAACATGAAATTTCAAACTCCCATTTTTAACATCTATCACTGCACCGGTTGTAGCTAGAAAAGGACGGCCTAAGATAATTGGAATTTCAACATCTTCCTCCATTTCTAACACAACAAAATCAACAGGAATATAAAATTTCTTTACTTTAACTAGCACATTCTCCAAAACCCCCTTAGGATAAGTTAAAGATCTATCAGCTAGTTGCAAAGTAGTGTTAGTGGATTGCAATTCTTTCAAACCAAGTTTCCTATAGACAGACAAAGGCATGAGTGAAACACTAGCACCCAAATCACACAAAGCTTTTCTAAAATCAACATCACCAATTGTAAGAGGAATAGAGAAACTCCCTGGATATTTCAGCTTTGGAGGCAACTTCTTTTGAATGATTGCACTACACTCCTCTGATGATGCTATTGTCTCAAAATCTTCCACTTTCCTTCGGTTGGAGATGGTCTCCTTCAAGAACTTCCCATAAGATGGAATCTGAGCTAAAGCATCTGCAAAAGGAATGTTTATGTGTAATTGCCTAAAAACTTTAAGAAATTTCTCAAATTGCATATTTTGCTTTGTTCATTGCAATCTCTACGGAAAAGGCACTGGTGGAACATAAGGTTGAACTGGTGGTGAAACTGGTATCTTTTCTTCCTCTTTTTCCACCTTCTCTTCATCAATCTGTTCACTCTCCTTATTCTTCTCATCAACCATCACATAATCTTCATCAATTTTGGCTTCTTCTTGGTTACCTAGTTGCTTTCCACTTCTCAAGGTAACAGCTTTACAGTGCTCACGTGGGTTGATATCTGGCTTGCTTGGCAAGTGACCTTGCTCACGAGAATTTGTTGATGTAGCTATTTGACTCACTTGCATCTCCAAGGTTCTATGAGCAATACTCAATTGATCTAACCTTGCTTCTATTCTATTAGACCGTTCATTGTTTTCACTCAACAATTTCTCCATTCTCTCCAAACTTGCCTCCGTTGTTGACTTAGGTGCAGATTGGTATGACTTTGCTTGGAAACCAGGACGGTTTCGAGGTCTTGCATTAAAGTCTTGAGCCCCTTGATTACTTCAAGAAAAGTTTGGATGATTTCGCCACCCAGGATTGTATGTGTTGGAGTACGGATTGTTCTGCTGCTGAGGCTTGGTGAAATTAGAGACATATTGTGCACTTGCCAGTTGCATACATCCAGAGCTCAAATGAGGGCCTCCACAAAACTCACAGACAATGGTATGGCATACTGCATTAGCATTGACAAAATTACCCATCGCCTTAGTCAGTGCATCTATCTTTGCGTTCATGGCACTAAGTTCATTGACTTCATACATTCCAGCAGGCTTCTTGGAAACACTTCTCGAGTTCAACCATTGATTCCGATTCTTTGCCATAATTTGAAACAATTAATAGGCTTCATCAATTGACTTATCCATTAATGAACCTCCAGCTACAGCATCCACATTGTTTCTTGCAAAGTCTGTCAATCCTTGATAGAAAGTCTGAACTAGAGTACTTTTCTCAATACCATGATGAGAATATCTTCTTTGCAATTCCATGAATCTTGTCCATGCAGCATGAAATGTCTCATCATCTTCTTGAATAAACCCAATAATTTGATTTCTCAATTTCGCTGTCTTATCTAGTGGGAAGAAATTGATCAGGAACTCCTTGTAAAGCTCATCCCAAGTTGTGATGGAACCAGGATCGCAAGTATTGAACCAATTTTTCGCTTCTCCCCTCAGCGACAAAGGAAAAAGTCTCAGCCGGATTGCATCTGACGTCACACCATTTATCTTAACAGTATCACAGATCTCTAAAAAATTGTCAATATGCGCATTTGGATCCTTATTGTTAAAACCGGAGAAGAGAATTGATTCTGCTGCACCATCTGGATCAATGCTGGCTTGAGCTCAAAGGTATTCGCAGCAATGGTAGGCCTAGTAATACTTGACCTAGCAACATTCTCCTTAGGTGTGAAGTAATCCCTCAGTGTCCGAATTCTATCGCCCATGGTTTCACTCTGATTCTTCTCCTTTCTTAGCCTTACTTCTTTTCTATTTGCACGAGTTGTTCTTTCTATTTCTGGATCAAATTGCAAAGTCTCAGAATTAGCACTTCGCATATAAAAACAAGACAAAAATATTTGAAAGAAATAACTAAAATAGCAAGAAAATTAAATAAATAAAATAAAAACAAATCTAAACTAATAAAAGAAAGTAATCGGAATTCAATATTAGTTGCCTTCCCCGGCAACAGCGCCAAATTTGACAAGCCGTTGTCACAACTAGTCAAATAAATTCACCTACTTAACACTAGTATAGCGGAAAATAGGGTCGTACCCACAGAGAAGGAACACTAATTACCAGATATAAATTACTCCTATTATTATCTAGATAAATGATGATCTCAGATTTTCAATTAAAATAAAACTAAAGCTAGAGTCTAAAATATGCAATTACTTTCAAATCTTGAAACAATCAAGTTGGAAAAACCTAGGACAATGGGTTCACCTACTGAATATTTGTTTTGGTTCAATTCATAAGTATTTGACTTTTAACTTCAATTAATCTCACAACGACTCACCTAATTAAGAACTATAAACTCTCGTGTTATAATTCTCTTACTTAGATTAACCCTATGACTACTCTCGTGACTATAGGGATTAAACAAAAGCACATTAAGACCATTAAGAATCAAACATTGCAAAGGTTATAATCTTACTCTTGTAGCTTACAACCTAAGTCTATTATTCTTACGAACTAATACTAATCTTCCACTTTCGCTACTTCGATTAGTATCTTCAGACATGCAAATAGTGGCCAATTACTTACACGAATTAAATCAAGACTAACAAATATTAATTAATGAAAAAGTCAAATAATATGAACCAAATAAACCAAATAAATTTAGCGGCTACATCCAAGTCTAGGTTAAAGGAGTTTAGCTACTAAACAAACATTTAGAGATATATTTAGAGACATCATCCACACTAATCTGAAATTAAAATAATTAAAACTCAAAAACCAGGCCGAAGTAACCAAAAGGTTAAAATCAAATCACGGTTGTTGCTTGCTTCGGTTTGGTTCCCTCTGAAGCTTCTCCCTTACGGTTGCGTCTTCAGGTTCTTCTCGGATTGAGGATCTTTCAGATTTGATGGTGATGGACGGTGACAGGCTGAAGATGATGGAGGCTGCTGGAAGTTCAAGGCTGATGGATGATGATGGTGCGTGGGTAGCTTGGAGTAATGGTGAGGTGTGTGCTTCAGTGATGATGACTAAGGTGCTGATGGTGATGGGTGGTGTGCTGTGGCAAGGTGGAGAGAAGGTGGCTTCGGGGGTTGATGCGGCTGGTTGTTTTGATTGTTTCGGTCAAGGTTCGATGGTGTGGTGGTGTCCCAAAAACCCAAAGCTAAATCTCTATTTATAGACCTCTGAATCTCCAATTTTTTAGAGATTAAGTTTGTTTAATTCCCAATTAAATTAGGGCTACACTCTCTTCCAAAAAATTCAGCTCTTGGTGTCCAAGTCTTCAAGATCTCTAATTTCTTCCTAATCATTATTTAAATCTTCAATTGTAGCCCTTTGAGTTGCTCTTATTTTCATTTTGGCTCAAAACTTCAACAATTCCTCCATTTGAGTATAAAACCTACAAATAAAGATAAAATCATATAAATAGCATATTTGTACTCAAAATATATTGTAAACCTCACAAATTAGGGATATAATAAATTGACAAAATATAAGCATATCAGTTATTTCCGTGGAAGCTGGGTTTTATGGGTAGGACGAAGGAGCTTTGTTGGCTAAAGTGCTTATTTCCACCGGAGAATTGGTTGGAATTGAATACATATGGCTCCTTTAATCCTTATACGGGCATGGCAAGCTCGGGCTGACTTTTGAGAGACCATATGGGTCGTTGGTGCGGTGGTTTTGTCATGAACATTGGCTTTGCCTCCATTACGGGGCGAAATTATGGGGACTATTTTAAGGGTTACAACAAAGTTGGACATTAGGTTTCCGGCAAATCATTTCCGAAGTTGATAATGCGAATGTGGTTAAAATGGTTGAAGGCACCGAAGAAATTGTTGGGGTGCATAGAAGTCTTGTGTTGGCTATTCGGGAATTAATGAGAAGAGACTGGAACATAATGTTGGATCATGTCCATCGGGAGCGAAATTTTGCAGCGGACTCTTTAGCAAGACTAGCTATGTCATGTCCGGGAGGTTTCTCATGGCTGAAGGAACCACCAATTTGTGTCAAGCCTTGGTTACAACATGATATTTTTGGTATTTCATACCAACGTTATGTAATAAACTAGAAACTTTAGGCGTTAGCCTCCTTCATTGTACTGAAAAAAAAAATTGCAAGTCCCACTATAGTACTACACATGATCCTCGTCTACTATATAGGAGAGTCAATTCCGACAGTTTCTACATACCGACAATCGCAGGATGTAAAGAAATCCTTTTGGAAGTATTAAAATCCTTTTGGATAGGAACTGGGAAATATGCTTTGTGCTCATAGCCCGGGTGAACAACTCTTGTGTAGGTACATTAGCAAAAAGACTAAAATATGCAAATGGTCCTTTACATTTGGACTTACTTGAATTTACATCCTTAATATTAACATTTCAATATCTTAGTCCCAAACATTATGTTTTTAAATTTTTTTAGTCTCATTTCACTGTTTCGGTCACTTTTCCGTCCAGCTCGATGTTGACCAGCCGTTGACATGTCAAAACCAAGATTATTTTCGTCTTTCCATTTAATTTGAACTTTCATTAAAATTTAAATCATTAAAAATATTATAAAACTCACATTTCATAATTTAATTGTTAAAATATTATTTTATTTATTAACAATATTAATAAAAAAATATTATTCCCAACTTCCTCTCAAACTCCACAACCTCCGCCGCCACCCCAACCCCATCAAATTTTCCACCATCCCCAAAGTCTCCCCATCAAATTATTTTTCAACGCTCTCTATCCCTTCCTTTCTTACAAATATTTTGTCGCCCCAAAAGTTAATTTAATCTTCTGTCACCTCCATTTCCCCATCCCTTCGAAATCCAATTATTTTCTTGGGTTCGAAATCCAATTGTTATGTAATGGTGGTGACGGTCAATCTCTCGAAATGAAGAAGAACTGATCCTAAATTTTTTTTTTCGATTTCCGATGGTGGCCATGGTGTAGATCCAACGTCTAACAAACAAATGGTGATCATACTTTGGTTAGGCTTTCGATGGTGGCAATGCAAGCAATCCGCCGTCCAGGAAACACATGGCGATGCTGATGAATCGTGCTTCTGGTGTCACATAATAATTATTATTAAAATTTCAGTAAGTTATATGACAACGTGACAATTGAAGTGAATTCATATTGACATGACTTAAACAGGTCGCGTAGCGCGACAAGAACAGATTCTAATTATATAATAAAATAACTCTGTATTTATCAATTGCCATATGAAATACTCACAATGATCAATTAAATTATTAAATTAAATCCTACCACTTATGCTTATTCATATTCCAATAATCACGTTAACCCTTGAAGTGCTTAATTTGGAGAGGCTACAAGTATCAATATAAGTTATAATCAACACATCAAAAAGATTTACACTTCGCCATTGGAAAAATTAGTTCATTCTCTTAAACTCAACGAAAATGCCTAAACAAATTGAACTCATATCTTTCTTTCTTTCATTTTTTTCCCCCTTATTTTGATAAAGAGGAAGTAATTCTCTGACATACAAAAAGTTTACTCGTTGTTTCTGAAATTCAACCCAGTTCATTTCGTTATAATTTGCATTTTCAGTATTTATGTTTTGCTCACACCAGTTGGCTTAAACTTTTAAAAAAATGTTTCCTGTGTCCAAAACTTATTATCCAGCTAAAGATTTCACTTTTAGTATAATTTGAGTAAAAAATGAAAATTTAAACTAAACAATAATTATGAGAAGGAAGGAATACAATAGATCTTTTCTTGCAAATTAATTATTGCTGGTTATGTTAAGATTTGCCCCTCCTAACGCCCTTAATTACAAGTAGTGTTTGCCGAAGACTTGGACAACAAAATTGAAAGAATTGTGGTATTTGATTAACAAAAGAAATTATAGGCCACTTATAAAGTGTTGTATTCAGCAATGAGTGATTACTATTTTTTAAACGTACTTGTATATTAATTAAGAAGAAATACCTAAACTATAACTGTGCCGGCCCTAAATTCGTACGAGTCAGCTTGACACTGATTAAGGAACTTTAGGAAGCGTCTGCCCAGCTCACGCCGAGTCTCACACTATAATACTAAATAAATAAATAAATTACATCTTAACTAATTAAATTAAATCTTAGTAAATATAATCACAGCTTCAAAATTAAAAACTAAACAACTCCTATTAACTATTACGACCAAGGTCACTCTCGCCGTATCACTTTCCTGCAAAACCTGTAAAAAAAATTTCCTAAAGGGGTAAGCCAAGTCCAGTAAGGTCCCCAACTTTAAAAACATTTACATGCAGCATTCGGGAGATCACATGCATGCAAGCAATACAAATAAAAAAATTAAATCATGCACATGCATACATAAATTTTCAGGCAACAATTACGACTTCGCGCGAAGACTGTAGGTCCCTCGAGACTTAGCCAGATCACACAACAAGCTAGTCTCTATGGACTTAGTCAGACCACACAGCAAGCTATATTCCATATATTATAATCCTATGCACAGATTTAGGCAGATCACACAGCAAGCTATAGTCTGTGTTCAACAACCTTGAGACTTAGCCAGATCACACAGTAAGCTATAGTCTCTATGAACTTAACCAGACCACACAGAAAGCTATAGTTCATACATTACACCACTAAGTAGGGACTTAGCCAGACCACACAACAAGCCATAGTCCCATATTCTACACACATCACATAGAATCACGGACCAAAGTCCCATATATCATATGCAAGCAGTCACTCAGGCGCAACAAGGGCATACATGCATACACACACTGTCCACATACATACTTTACAATTTGAAAATAAATTTCAGAAAAATAATTGAAATAAAAGTTTAGAAATAGTTGAGGAACACTCACCTGGCTAGTTTGACCTTGACCATTTATAAATACAGTTTAACTATCCTAGCGTCGCCAAGCTCGCAAGCTAAGCTCTACACCTTGCTGGCCAAAATAATGAACACAAGAAAGGTTCAGATTAACAAAGGAAGAAGCTACAAGATTAGGTTCAAGTTATAAATTCTGAAATTTCAGCTTTAGGGTGGCAAGGAGCCATACTCAAAAAAATATTTAGCAACAAACCATTGATTCTTTTAATAAGCCGTGGAAACAATGTTTTAGCATGGTAAATGGAAAGAAACTACACCCAATGAAATCAGTAAAATCTAAGAAAAATAGGAAGAACCAAGTCTTGCAATACAGCACCCCGAACCAGAATTTTATACTACAATTTTAAGATTTTTATATCACATTTAAAGAAAATTTCCAAACAATTCGTCACTCCAATTTACGATCCATAAAATCCGTAATAAACTTCTATGAACATAAAAGATATTCACAAAAAGAAATTTCATAAAACAATTCAAAACCAGGGAGGCAGGAGTCTCCGAACACAACTGCTAAAAACAGATTTTCAGAAAATGGTTGTCATGTTCAAATCGAGTATTTGGATAAACTACAACTCCTTTTTGCAATACACCAAACTGGAAAAAACCTCATCAAACATAGAATAGATCCATACAAAGAAACCTCAATAAGCAACCAAAGGAAAAAGAGAAACTGATCCTTAAACAGAAGCTCGGAATCTGTTTTGTTTTCCAGATTTTTAGCCGTGAACGGGTCATGCTCAAATAATGTTTTTGGATTATCCACAGCTCCATTTTTTAAATCCGTAAAAACAGTAATAATCTACACTGAATGAAGAAGAGTTCTATAAAAAGAAATTCTGAAAAGGAGTTAAAGACCCAAGAGAAATAGGCCTGTTAACAGAAGAAAACTGTTCTGATTTCTCTGCAGTTTCAGCGATAAATATGTCTTGTTCAAATCAGATTTTCGGACAAACTAGGAGTCCGTTTGATAATCCGTGAAGACCGTATTAAAGTACACTGAACGAAGAGCAGTTTAATAAAAAGAAAATCTGAAAAAGAGTTCAAGAGCTAGGAGAAATTGGCCTGACAACAGAGGGACTCAAATCTGTTTTTCTGCAATTTTCAGACAACACTAAGTAAACATGTACCAGTTCTACGAGATCAAGCATGAGTTGCAGCAAGTATAGCATCCAGATGATCCACCTCAACAGGAAGATCCTTCAGCTGCAACAGAAATTGATGCTGATCAGATGGTTATGAAGTCGGTGCTCCAACTGATGAGAATATACAGTACATTTGTGAATATAGCTTACGTGGAATTTAGAGTAGTTTCTTGTATATGACAGACTTGTAAGTTCTAGCTGGAAATTAGTTGCAAATAAGTCGGTTTAGAGCAGAATTAGTTGTATATAAATGCTAATGATTGTACAGCTTGTAAGTTAAGCAATTCAGTTAATCAAATGTTTTTTCCCCAAATTGATCCCAAATAACCGCCTTCTGTTTCTGCTTCTGCTTTCTTTTGTTCAACCATGGCAAACCCTAAGGTGCTTTTCATGGTATCAGAGCCATAAAGCCTCGGTTCCTGAATTGCAACCGTAGATTTCTTCTTCTATACTACCGATTGATTTCTACCGTCTCAATTTTCTGTTTGATTTCAAGAAATGGACAACTTCGAGTATTCTCCGGCTCAGATGCAAGCTGAGGAGTAGAGGATTCGAGAAGCTACTCTCACCTTGCATTCTTCTGAACATCCTGGACTTGTTCTAGTTTCTGTGCCTTTAGATGAGCATAGTTATCTGGTTTGGAGCAGGTCAATGCGTACGGCTTTGGAATCGAATAATGAAGTTTCCATTCATCGACGGAAGTTTTCCGGAGCCACCGATTACTTCTCTACTACATGTGAGATGGAAGCAGGTGGATTCTACTGTGAAGTCATGGATTATGGCGTCACTTTCAAGAGAAATTGTTGATAGCTACATGTATGCATTATCTGCAAAGCAACTCTGGGAGGATCTGGCAGAGCAGTACGGAACTACCAATTGCAACAAGTTGTACAACATGAGGAAAGAACGAATCGCTGTTCAACAAGGTGATAACTCGCTTGTAGGATACTACAACTCACCCAAGAGAGTGTGGGATGAGTATGATCATTATCGTCCTTTACCGGCTTGTACTGCTGAGGTTGCTAGAGTTTTACATATTAGAGATCAAGAAGATAAGCTCATTGATTTTCTGATGGGACTCAATAAGTCTTATGAGGCGATTAAGGATCAAATTCTGTTGATTGATCCTCCTCCGACCATAAATCACGCATATGCTATGGTTAAAAAAGTAGAGAAGCAATTGAAACCTAATATTGGTGGTATTCTTAACTCAGAGAACAATGCATTTGTTGTCAACAGTCCTGGAAATTTTGAATTGCAGGGAAACATGACTTCTGCCAAAGGATTTACTACAATGCCTGTAACAGGGACTCCTAGTGGATTTCAAGGGAATACTTGCAACAATAATGTTGGAGCATGATGGCTAGCTAGACCACAAATGCAGTTTGAAAAGAGGACTAATTCTGGATCAGGCAACAATTGGCTGAGCAAGAAGGATAGAGCTAAACTCTTCTGTACTCACTGCAACAGGATAGGTCATCTCAAGTAAGGGTATTTTTTGCTGATTGGTATACCAGACTGGTGGAAAGAGTTGAAGCAAAAGTCAAATGCTGGAAAAGGGAGCAGTGTCAACAGGAACTTTGCACATGCTGCTGAGCTTGAAACCCCCATGGAAATGACTGAACCAGCAATGGACTGGAATGTTATGGCTAAGCAACTCAACCAAATTTAGCAGAGCTTCAACAATCTGATGAAAGGGAAGAATGCTCAACTGATACCCGTGGATCAACATCATGTGAACTTTGCTCACATCAATGAATTTGCAGGTAGCACTACTTATACTTCTTTACATAGTACTGTCATTTCAAAGGATGATCTAGGCTTTTTTGATAGTGGTGCCACTGGTCACATGATCAAAACCCTTTCTTGGTTCCATAGTTCTAAACCAGTAGGATCTCCCACACCTATTAAACTTTCTGATGGCTCTTTACAATTTGTTCAAAGAACAGGACACATAAAACTGAACAATAGGATTACCCTAGAAAATGCCTTATATGTACATTCCTTCAAGTACAATTTGATTTCAGTCTAGAAACTTGCTGAATCTTCAAAATTGTACTTCTCATTTCTATCTGATTTGTGCATCATGCAGGACCTCATGACTGATATATTCTTGGGTGTTGGATTGGTGTACAATGGACTCTATGCACTCGCAGGGGACTCTTTTGATTCTGATCACATCAAGCATTCAATTCAGCTTTATTTTCCTAGAATGTTTCTGAAATCCACATTGGATTCTTCTGTTTTTAATTCTGGTTGTAATAATTATGTTGTAGCCCTTAATGGTCAGTGGCACAACAGATTAGGCCATCCTTCATTTCCTGTTTTGAGGCATCTTGATAAATTTCTTGATTGTCAAATTCAGAATGTTGATAATTGTAATGTATGCCCTTTGGCTAAACAGCAAAGGTTAGCATTTCCAGACAGTTCTATAAAGTCTACTGCTATTTTCCAGCTTATCCATGTTGATCTTTGGAAACCATATAGTCACCCTAACATTTCACAAACACATTATTTCATCACTATTGTAGATGATTACAGGAGAGCCACTTGGACACAGCTTCTTAAACATAAAACTTAAGTTGTTCACATTTTACAGACTTTCTTTTCTATGGTTGCAACTCAGTTTAAAACTGTAGTTCAAACAATAAGAACATATAATGGTAGTGAGTTTGTTAATCATTATTGCCAAGAACTCTTTTCTTCCTTAGGAATTCTACACCAGAAATCATACTCCTACACACCACAACAAAATGGTGTTGTAGAGAGAAAACATAAACACCTGGTACAAATTGCTCGTTTTTTGATGTTTCAAGCATCTCTTCCAAAGAAATTCGGGGGAGATGCAATACTCACAGCTACATATCTTCTAAACAGACTTCCCTCTCCTTTGTTATCTTGGCAAACTCCTTATGAAATTCTGTTTCAGAAACCACCCGTTCTTTATCATCTCAAAACCTTTGGTTGTTTGTACTACATGACTAACATACAGCCTCATAAAGATAAATTCTCACCACGAGCTTTTAAGTGTGTCTTTATAGGATATCCAACTAGTTAGAAAGCCTATAAAGTATACAATCTTGATGATCACAAGACATGTTTCTAGGGATGTTGTGTTTTAAGGAACAAGAGTTTCCTTTTAAGTCAAATTCTACTGAGGTTCATGATCAGCTATTGCCTAATCCTTCTATACCTGTGGATATTTCTTATGGCACTATAATGCCTCTTTCTCTGCATGATTCATCAGGCTCCACTTCTAATACTCCTCATTCTTTTTCTGAATTATCATCCTCATCTTCTAATAGTTCTGATGATCCTGCCTCTCATTCTCCACCCCCTTTTGTTCCAAGAACCAGTGGCAGAATTAGGAAACCACGTTCTTGGATGGAACCTTATGTTTCCCACTTAGCATCCACTTCTACTTCATCAGATATCATTCAACCTTCTAAATTCTCTCCTCCTATTACTTATCCTTATGTGAAATAACCATATCTTCATCCTGATCATACTGTTTTTCTTGCTAATATCACCAAAATTCCTGAGCCCAAAACCTATCTGCTAGCCAAAGATCATCCTGAATGGCAGGTTCCTATGCAAAAGGAACTAGCTGCTCTGAAGAAAATCAGACATGGGAGATAACCACCCTTCCAGCAGGCAAGAAAGCAATTGGTTGAAAGTGGATATACAAGGTGAAGTATAATCCAGATGGTACTGTTGAGAAATACAAAGCCCGTCTTGTGGCAAAGGGATATATTCAAGTAGAACGTGAAGATTATTTTGAATTCTTTTCCCCTGTTGCTAAGTTGGTTATAGTTAGAGTTGTGTTTGCCTTGGCAGCTGCAAAGAATCGGCCTTTACATCAACTTGATGTAAATAATGCATTTCTGCATGGATATCTTGATGAGCTTGTTTATAGGTCTGTCCTGCTGGATACAATGCATCTGCTTCTAATCAAGTTTGCAGGTTGAAGAAGTCACTGTATGGCTTAAAACAAGCCTCTAGACAATGGAATCATGAACTCACTCTTCAACTGGAAAAATTTGGTTTTCATCAGTCATCTTTTGATTATTGTCTTTTCACCAAGCAGACAGAAACTAATTTTCTAGTGTTACTTGTATATGTTGATGATGTGTTGATTACTGGATCTTTTGAGAGCTTGATCATGGAAACTAAGACTTATCTTGATAATCTCTTCACCATTAAGGATCTAGGACCAGCAAAGTACTTCTTTGGGGTTGAAATTGCAAGGTCTACCACAGGGATAGCTCTTAATCAAAGGAAATAAGTTCTGGACATCCTGGATAGCACAGGATTGTTAGGATGTGTTCCAGTTTCTACTCCTCTACCAAAAGGACTAATACTTTATGATTCTAAAACCTCTTTGCTTCCTGATCCTGAACCTTATAGGAGGCTTGGGGGAAGGCTTCTTTACTTAGGTTTTATTCGGCCAGATTTGACACATGCAACTCAGCAACTCAGTCAACACATTCATGCTCCCCAGGAGATTCACTGGCAAGCAGCATTGCATGTGGTCAAATATCTGAAAGGGACTCCTTCTTTAGGCCTGTTCTATTCTAATGACAATGATCTTCAACTTACTGCTTTCTCAGATGCTGATTGGGGGCAGTGTCCAGATAGCAAATTCTCCTTGACAGGTTTTTGTGTGTTCTTAGGAAACTCCTTGATTTCCTGGAAGACTAAGAAACAAACCGTTGTTTCTCGGTCTTCATGTGAAGCTGAGTACAGAAGCATGGCAGCTACAGTCTATGAACTTCAGTGGTTATCTAACATTCTTACAGATCTTCATGTTGCTCCTTCTCTTACCATTACTCTTTCTTGTGACAACCAATCAGCTCTTCACATAGCTGCTAATCCCACATTTCATGAACGCACTAAACATCTTGATATTGATTGCTATGTGGTGTGCAATCAATACGAGAGTGGCTTCCTCAATCTCATGCACATTGGTACTAAAGCTCAGCCGGCAGACTTGCTCACTAAGGTTCTTGGTGCTCCACAATTCACTTACTTACTATCCAAGCTGAGCCTGGTTGATTTACATAATCCCAAGTCTCAGCTTGAGGGAGGATCTATGAGATCAAGCACGAGTTGCAGCAAGTACAACACCTAGATGATCCACCTCTGTAGGAAGATCCATCAGCTGCAACAGAAATTAATGCTGATCAGATGGTTATGAAATTGGTGCTCCAACTGATGTGAACATACAGAACATTTGTGAATATAGCTTACGTGGAATTTATAGTTTCTTGTATATAACATACTTGTAAATTCCAGCTGGAAATTAGTTGTAAATAAATCGGTTTAGAGCAGAATTAGTTTTATATAAATGCTAATGATTGTACAGCTTGTAAGTTAAGCAATTCAGTTAATCAAATGTTTTTTCCCCAAATTTATCCCAAATAACCGCCTTCTATTTCTGCTTCTGCTTTCTTTTGTTCAACCATGGTAAACCCTAAGGTGCTTTTCACCAGTTCCAACCACATACAATCATTTCTGAACTCAACCTTAGACTTCCAGATTATCCATGATTCATTTTTCATACTCCTTGAACAATTTTCAGCTATTACACATAGCATGTTTTCCATTAATTATAGGTTTAACTACATGACATACACCTCTGTATTTCCCCCACTTCCTTTCTATGCATGTGATTAACAAATAAAACAAAACAAAGACATTATCATTATTTCTACCACTTCTAAGTTCTGATTTGATTCCAGTAGTCAAACAAATATCAAGAACTACATCAACAGCAGAATAAATAAACTCCAACAAGCACATTCATAGGACTAGTAAATTTTATGGAACTAAGTAACAAACAGCATCATGAAAGTCATAACAATAAATCTGAAATTTAGATAAATTATTGAGCCCACATGAATAACGAGCTAATCGTCGAGTCTGCATCAACCCAACACCAAGCTCAAAACCTAATACATCATTTCTAGCATCATTTTAAATAGCCGAAACTGAACCGTGACCGAACTCTAACTAAAACAATTCATAGGACTCCAAATTAAAGCCATCAAAACCTGAAACCTTTTTTACCTTAATAGTTTCATCCTTACTTCTTCATTCCTTGTTCCTTTCCTCACAACTCTTCCCCTTCCGTAATTTAGTTAAGTTTCAGAATACCTTTCTCTTTTTATTTCTCTGTTTAATACATGAATTAGTGAAGAGTAAACATGAAGGGATGAGAGGGGAGTATGGTGGTGTGTGCGTGGGAAGAGAGGATGAATGAGCGAGTGAGAGAGAGAGTTAGGCGGTGGAAGGATGAAGATGAAGGTTGGTGAGTCAAACTTCAGGGCTAGATATTAATCCGGGAAAATGAAGTTACGGGAATAAGAGGGATAATGGAAAGGAAAGAATGCTCCAGATGGTTTTAGAAGAGAAGGGACATCTCTTTCCTAACCACAACTTAGTCCCTCAAGTTGATCACTCTAGCTAATTGAATCCTTATCTTTTCAGATGGTCCAGTTAAATCCCTTTTAATGTTTATTAGTAAGCGTAATTAATTTGTTTAAAACTTATTTCAAAGAATCCAAGTGAAATATTAATTTCATCATTATTCTAAGTACGGAGGACAGTAGAGTTGGATTCTCACAATTATAACACATTTTATAAAATGCTAAGTTATATAATTCTACAGTATCGTGCATACTCACTTTAATCAGTGCGCAAAACTGAAATGAAGAAATCATAGTAACTAACAATGAAACTACCTCCTGAGTTTCAGAGGGTATTAAAGAAAACCTTAAATCTCCAGTCAAACCTTCACAGTCTGTGAAAACCTGGAGTCGAGTGATCCTTAAATGCTATGCCTCGTTCCAAGCCAAAAGACAAGTCATTACCTCAGATTGAAAAAGAAAAAGTACATTTAAATCTACTGCTTTGATTTGCATCACCAAACCGTGATGCAATATTATCTTTCAAGCACCAGCCGAATTTCGTAACTGATGACTATACGATCCAATTTGTTCTAACTTTTCTCTTTAATTTTCAAAGAAGTAATGGTTTTGTTAATCTTACGTTAAATGCTATCTTTGGTTTTTCTTTTTGCTATAAATAGAAAGGGCCAAAACATCATTTTGATCCATTCAGTGAAAAACCAAAATTTTTTAACTACCTTTCCTTTACACTTTGATATCACCCCTTACGAGAAAATTTCTTTTAGGAGAAAATACATACACACAAAATTATCTCGATGTACTTAGTAAAAAATTAATTTTCTGACTAGAATCAATGGAGAAAAAAAAAAGGGGGGGGGGGGAAAAGAAGAAGCTGGGAGTCCCAAAATTTGGGACATAGGTAAGCATATCTAATCTTCAATTGGCGATCCCACTTAGAAAGGACAATAATTTTTCTTTAGTTACATTTCTCGGTTGTTTCACGTCTTGTCTTTCCTGCTGGTGAACTTCTGCTTCAAGATAACCAATCTCTGAATCGTGCATCTTATGAAATGATTATGGAAGTTCTGAAAATGTCATTTTGTTAACGTTGAAAGTGACAATTTCAAGAAAAATTATATCTAAAAATATACTCTTTAGGTTCGGCATATGAGATGAGGGAGTACAAAACGAAGTTCTAGCGCTTTTTAATATTGTTTGAATGATTAATTAACTGGCCATTTTTAAACGTACCTGCTGAACATATCCTATCAAGTTAGTGGCTGCCGAAATTGATAAATTTTTTGATGGGCTAAAATTGCACCCGCAAAATATCTATATGATCCCAATTATACATTGATTTTAAGTTTTAACCAAATCACAACCTAGGAAAAATAAAGCAAAAAAATCCATATTCTCGTCATTGGCTAAATTATCTTTTCTCATAAGATTATCTAACGTAGAATGATCTTATATTCTTACGGCTCTATATATACGACTTTGGTATAAAATTATCTTGCGAATGAATCTACAAATTAAGGGAAAAATTTTTATTTGTCACAACAATTTTTCTTTTTGTCTCAATTGTAGAATTAATCATATTATTTTAATTGAATGAAGTAATGAATATTTTCTGATACGATAAAAAGGAAAGGAAAAATGAGAAGTACAGTTCTAATGCATATCTGAACATAATTTGTAGTCTTTGTATTGGTAAAACAAAAAATGCGTGCTTTTTCAAAAAAAATAATAAAATAATAATAATAATAATCACTGGTGGCTTACTATAGATTCCGTGCAAAACTGGAATTTCTTACCTCCCCACTGAAAAGTGCCTTGCAAAATTAAATTGCACCCCACAGTTAGAATTTTCGCTTTACTTCTAAATGAAAAAATTGTATACTAATATGTGAAATTAAGTTAAAATACAAAATGATTTATACATACTGAACGAATAAATATATTTATGAGGATAGAAAATAAAAATTACTCTCCCGTCCAAAAATTGAAGCAATATTTATTGAACTAACATAGTCTTACAAACGTAACTTTTTTTTTTTTATTTGTTTGTTATTTTTTTAAAACTGCCGGGAAAGTGCATATCAAATTGAGAAGGATATACGATAGCATAATCTCTCTGTAGAGAAGGCTTTGATGTAGTTAGATTCTTCAATCGGCGATCCACCGCTCCAGACGACAACATTATTACTTGAGTGAAATTTCCCAGTTGTTTTTTGTTGAGTGTTGAGAATGAGTCAAAACACGACAACCACAGAAAATACAAGCTTCTTAAATTTCCAGAGGACAAATTCTTGAATACTTGATACGTAGTACTCCCTCCTTTCCGTCCTTATTATAAAGATTTCTGATTTTGTCCTAAATTTAATCTAGAATATCTTCTTAATTGAAAAATAAAATCTTAAAAATATATTTTCACATTCGTTGTGTTCTCTTAATTATTATGAAATGTTTCTAAAACTTTTATTTCAATTAAAAAGACATTCTAGGTGAAACCTGTTACGATATATATTTGTATAGGGTTACTTTTGTAATTTTGTATGCTCTAGGGTTTCTTCCGTAAACCCTAATATGATGTATACGTGTATATATAGCTCCTTTGTGAGCCAATCAATACAGTATCATGTTTTATGCCGGCCATTTAATTTCTATCATGGTATCAGACTTTATATCCTTAGCCGCTGTTTTTTTATTGTTGCTTTTCCGGCTTTGCGCTTGTCGGTCGTTCTATTTTTTTTTTTTTAGTTCCCTCGCCGTCTCTGCCTCATGGCTAATGGTGACGAATCCAGTACTCAGACTCCTCTCACCACCGGTAGCATTGTCCCGCCACCGGTTCAAGATGCTCCCAAACGGCATACGATCAACCCGTATGATCTCACTGCCAGCGATAATCTTAGTACACCGATCACTCAGGTTACGTTGAAGCATGATAACTATGATGAATTATGTTGTGTTGTTCGTACTGCCCTGCGAGCGTGTAAGAAGTTTGGTTTTGTTGATGGCTCGCTTCCTTAGCCGCCGGCGACTTTGCTGGATCTTGAAGATTGGTGGACAAACCAATCCTTGGTTGTTTCCTGGCTGCGAATTCCATCGAACCGTCAGTTCGGTCAACAGTTCCTTACCGTGAAGTTGCTTCGGTTCTCTAGAAGGATCTTAGTGAACGATTTGGGGTTGTGAATGGTCCTCGGATTCAGTAGCTCAAGACCGATCTGGCGAATTGTAAGTAGAAGGTTTGAGCATGTCGGCATACTATGGTCAGCTTCAGCTGCTAGGGGAGGAATTAGCCAACTACGAACCGCTGCAATCTTGCTCTCGTGGTTCCTCCAATATTCTTGAGGAGTCGGAACGTCGCCGCGAATCTGAGAAGTTGCATCAATTGTTTATGGGATTGGATGCTTCCCTGTATGGCACTCTTCGGTTGAGTTTACTTTATCAAGACCCGCTGCCAAGTGTTAACTGTGCCTATTCGTTACTTGTCCAGGAAGAACGGTTGCGGGCAATCTCTAATGGGAATAACGACGTTGCTGGTGATGCTCTGAGTTTCACGATTCAAGCTCCTCGTTTTGCCCAGCTTCCCAATACGCCGCCAAATTGGTCTACTTCACGGCCTCGGTCTGACTCCAAACCAATTGAGCTGAAGGACAAGTTGGTTATTTGCTCCCATTGCGCTAAACCAGGTCATGAAGTATCTAATTGTTTTGATCTTATCGCTTATCCCGATTGATGGCCCAATTCTCGCCATGGTTCAGTTGGTTCGGCTTGTCGTGGTTCTGTTGGCCGTGGTGGTGGTTCATTCGGTTGTTGTCGTGGTCCTGGTTCGGGCCACGGTTTGGGTGGCTCTGTTGGTCGTGCCAATGCCAGTATTGTACCCGGTTCGTAGTTCACCGGTTCTATAGTGACTGATTCGGATAAGAGTGCGATTACTGGTCTTTCTCTGGATCAATGGCAGACTTTAATCTCCATGCTTGACACTCATCACAAATCAGGTGATACCCTTTCTGGTAAGCCTTTTTCTAATGAATGGATGTTTGATTGTGGAGCTTCACAGCACATGACAGGATTTTTGGCTTTCTTGATGAATTTAAGGGCTATTTCTCCTCGTCTGGTTCAGTTACCTGATGGTTCTATGACTTATGCTTCTCAGTCGGGTGTTATTCATTTAAGCAATTTAGTAACGTTACTCAATGTTCTTTATGTTCCGGCTTTGAAATGCAGTTTGATCTCTATGTACCATTTATTGGAAGATTCCCATTCTATTCCACAATTTACTAATAAATTTTGTGTTGTTCAGGATCGTACATCGAAGACTCTGATTGGCGCGGTTGAACAGTTGGGGGGTCTCTATTTCTTTCGTGGCTTGTCTCCTGCTCGGACTGCTCATGTTGTTTCTTCGGATTTATGGCATCAGCAGTTAGGGCATCCTTCTGTGAAGGTTTTAAGGCATTTTTCCCTTTTTGATTCTAGTAGTCCTGCTTTGAATAAAGCTTGTGAAATTTGTTTCCGAGCTAAACAATCTCGTGAATCTTTTCCAATTAGTAGCTCTAAAAGTGATGAACTTTTCTCTTTAATTCATTGTGATTTCTGGGGACCTTATCGTACTCCTGCCTTTAGTGGTACCCGTTATTTTTTAACAATTGTTTCATGATTTTTCCCGTGCTACTTGGCTATATCTTCTCTCGGAATAGAAATCTGTGCCTACAAAATTATGTGAGTTTTTTTGCCATGATTCATAATCAATTTGGGAAATCTGTAAAGGGTCGTTCGTAGTGACAATAGTTCCAAGTTTTTGTGTCTGGGTTTCTATTTCCGCCAAAAGGGCATTTTGCATGAAACTTCTTATGTTGGCACACCTCAACAAAACGGTCATGTCGAACGTAAACACAAACACATTCTCAATGTAGCTCGTGACTTACTTTTTCAAGCCAATCTTCCTATTCAGTTTTGTGGTAATTATGTATTGACTGCTGCCTATTTAATTAATCGTACTCCCTCTTCTGTTTTAAATGGAAAGACCCCTTTTGAGATTCTCCACGGTAAATCTCCCTCTCTTCAACACTTGCGTGTTTTTTGTTGCCTTTGTTATATGCATAATCTCTCTCGCGGGGGTGATAAATTTGCTCCTCGTGGGCACAAATGTGTTTTTGTAGGTTATCCATTTGGTAAAAAGGCCTTGTTGATGTATGATCTTGAATTACGCAAGTTTTCTGTTTCTCGGGATGTTGTCTTTTATGAAACTGAATTTCCTTCTGCCAGTTCTTCTTCTGTGTTATTAGACTCTTCTTCTCCTCCACTTCCTAGTTTTTCTCATGATTTTGACGATAATGATTTTCCTGTTCCCAACCCTATCCCTGTTGCTCCCCCCATTTCTTCCTTTTTGCCTATGTTGCCTTCACTTCCTGCACTAGCTTCTCCTATCCCTTCCCCTCAACCCGGGGGTTCTCCGGTCTTGTCCTCTAATCCAGAGGCTTCTTCCTTGTCTCCTCCTTCTTCCGAGTCTCCTGAATTATTGGGTCGTGGTCATCGCACTATGTTTCCTTCCACTCGTCTTCGTCATTTTTCTCAACATACTATCTCTCCCCCTCCTGCTACTTCACCTGCTCCGTCTGGCTCCTCATGTACTCCTTATCCTATAACACATTTTGTAAACTGTGATTCTTTCTCACACCAGCATCGAGCTTTCTTGGCAGCCATTACTACAGGTATTGAACCTCGGTCTTTTTGTGAGACCATGCAGGATGCCAAATGGCGCTCTGCCATGCATGATGAGATTCACGCTTTAGAGAAAAATCGTACTTGGGAGGTTACTTCTCTTCCTCATGACAAGCGCGCAATTGGTTGTAAGTGGGTCTTTAAAATCAAATATCATGCTGACGGTACTACTGAGCGTTATAAGGCTCGTTTGGTAATCCCTGGTAATAATTAGGTTGAAGCCATTGACTATCATGAGACTTTTGAGCCTGTTACCAAAATGTTTACTGTTCGTGATTTCTTGGTTGTTGCTGCTGCCAAGAATTGGGAACATCAGATGGATATTAATAACGCATTTCTTCATGGTGATCTACATGATGAGGTTTATATGAAGTTTCCTCCAGGATTTTGAACTGGCACTTCTGGTCAGGTGTGTCGGCTTCGTCGTTCTTTGTATGGCCTTAAACAGGCTCCTCGTTTCTAGTTTGCTAAGCTGTGAAGACTTTAAAGCAGTATGGTTTTGTCCAATCTTCTGCTGACTACTCTCTGTTTACGTTTCATCATGGTTGTGTTTCTCTTAGTCTGTTGGTGTACATTGATGATCTTGCTTTGGCTGGTAATGCCCATGTTGCTATTACTGCTTTCAAACAGTATTTGAGTACTTGTTTCTACATGAAGGATCTTGGCCTACTTAAGTACATCTTAGGTATTGAAGTCTCTCATAATTCGTTTGGTATATTTTCATGTCAACGAAAATACGCATTAGATATTCTTTCTGAGGTTGGTTTTTTGGATGCGAAACCTGTCACTTTTCCCATGGACCAGAATCATCATCTTCCTCTGGCTGAGGGATCTACTCAATCTGATCCTGAGCCGTATCGTCGTCTTGTTGGTCGGTTGATCTATTTGGCTATCACTCATCCGGATCTTTCTATCTCTGTTCATATGTTGGGCCAATTTATGCAGGCCCCTCAGCAGGCTCACTGGGATGCTGCGCTTCGGGTTGTGCATTATTTGAAGCAACATCCAGGTCAGGGAATTTTTCTTTGTGCAGACTGTGATCTTCAGCTTTATGGTTGGTGTGACTCTAATTGGGCTAGTTGTCCTCTGTCTCGGCGTTCTTTTACTGGGTAGTTTATTACTCTTAGCGTTTCTCCTATTTCCTGGCGGACTAAGAAGCAGCAAGTTGTCTCTCGTTCTTCTACTGAGGCCGAATATCGTGCTATGGCTAATACTGTTTGTGAGTTAAAATGGTTGAAGGCGTTGTTATTGAGTTTGGGTGTTCGTCATTCTCAATCTATGCGCCTTCATTATGATAGTCAGTCTGCGCTTTATCTTGTTGCTAATCCGGTTTTTATGAGCGTACTATGCACATTGAGGTTGATTGTCATTTTCTGCATGACGCGTTTATTCAAGGGGTCATTTCTCCTGTATATATTCCTACCACTTCACAGCTTACTGATATTTTCACAAAGGATTTGGGTCAATGGTAGTTTACTTATTTTTTGTCCAAGTTGGGTATTCGGAATCCGCATGCTCCACCTTGCGGGGGGTGTTACGATATATATTTGTATAGGGTTACTTCTGTAATTTTGTATGCTCTAGGGTTTCTTCCGTAAACCCTAATATGATGTGTACATATATATATAGCTCCTTTGTGAGCCGATCAATATAGTATCATGTTTTATGCCGGCCATTTTGTTTCCGTCAAAACCTAGGACGAAATCAAAATGCCTTATAATAAGGACCGGAGGGAGTATTTCCTTTGTTCTGAAATGATTGGCTCGTTCATTTATTTTTGTATATAAAAAATTGTACAACCATTTTGTTAACAACTTCCTGGCTATATATTTTTAGTACTGTTTGATGAAAGAGATTAATTATTTATAATAGGTCCTTTGTCAGGTACCTATTGAACATATCCTATCCAGTCCGTAATTCCCCCAGCTTGATCAACTTCGATAAGCTAAAATCGCACCCCGAGGATCTCTCGATATAAAGCCATTATATGCATTTGAACAAAAAGCACACCCCCTTCGAAGTTCAAACATTAAATCACCAATGGCTTCTCAGTTAATCTTACCAAATTTCTCTCTTTTTATTTTAGCAATTTTATTCCTTGGAGCCCTGCAAGGAAGCCGTGGAGATTTTAGATATGTCGAAATCGAAAACAAAGCCACGCCGGCCCTTGGCGGTGACCGATACATTCATGACATCGGTGACGAGTACACGGCAATGAAAGTATTCAATGCCACCGATTTCGCCTGGGAAATCTTCCAAGAAAACTCAACTGCCACTAGAAAAAGCTTCACCCATATAAAAGTTGTCATCCAAGACAACCTTTGGGGTGCTTTCACAGAGAAGAATGAAATCCACATCGGAGCTTTGTACATACAAAATTTTACCGGGGACGTGAAATTCGAGATTACAGGGATTATTTACCACGAGGTAAGTTTAGTTTGGCAATGGTATGGGAATGGTGAAGCTCCTGAGGGATTGATTGACGGAATCGCTGATTACGTGAGGCTGAAATCGGGTTACGTGCCATATTATTTTGTCAAACCGGGTCAAGGAGATAAATGGGATGAAGGCCAATCCGTGACTGCCTATTTTCTTGATTATTGCGATAATTTAAAGGAGAATGGGAGTTTTATTGCGGAATTGAATGGGAAAATGAGGTATGGTTATAGTGACGCTTACTTTGTGGAGCTTCTGGGAAAGACTGTTGATGAATTATGGAGTGATTACAAAGCTCAATACAATTAATTATCAATGTTGATGAACGGAATTACACTTCCCGTGTTGAAGAATATTATACAATTCCGGTTTCTTAAACTATAATAATTCGACAAAATTGGTGTTTTCCAACATACTTTCGATATATCTCATCACGTTGCATACTTCTAAATTATAACGTGCATAGTTTCCTTCATTATGCCAACATGAATGGTAGTAATGTTATCTAAGATAGATCTCTTGTTCGCAGAAATTTTACAAATTGATTTATTTGGGTTCGTTTCGCCATTCACGAGAGAGCATGCATCAAAGTTAATATTTGGGAGAAAAACAAATTTATGGGAGGATTAAAGAGAATATAAACTTCAAATGATAGTAGGGAATTCCATTTCAAAATGCGATCTATAATAATTAAAAAAATTAATAGCTTGATGACTGTAGATTAACTAACTAATGAGCACTTTGTGACTTCGAGCGGAAGAGAGAAAAAGGAAAATAAGGAAACTGAAGAAATTTTATTTTTTTTTATTCACATTGGCCAACCGTCAACCCTCTTCCGATATGTAAATATTTTCATTAGAGTTTTACTGACACAAATTTTAAAATTTATTATGGATTATTTTGTTGTACAGATAGAATGCAATTGAAATTTTGTGAAATAATTATAAAAAAAATCATACTTAATACGAGTATGCTTACTTTCTTAAACTAAATAGATAAACTATCTATACTCTTCTTCTCCAACTTGTTACGTTTCACGGTTTCACTAGTTGACTTCATGTTTGCGTAATTATATTGATAACGCTAGTATGCTTTAGATAATGAAAAATTTACCTGGTATTTGGTAAATAAAATACAGGAGACGAATACCTATTAGAATCTTTAATTGATGGAGTGGATGTAAATATATAACCAAGCATAAATTAACACAAACAGTAACAACAATGGAATCGTTTCAGTTGGTAGATTCAACGTACGCGAATCCAGCAAAATAACCTTATTTCAGTTCTCTTATCATCAAAATTGGGCCAATAAATAATTTTTGAAGTATAAACATCGCAATTTGCAACTCTACAATTATCCAAATGATTCCCAGGAATTTTCTAATCCCTATTAGAGTAACACAGGAAATGCAAACTGTTGAAGATGACAAATCTCGCATGACCATTGATGTGTTCGGGACAACTATCTGTTTGGTGAGTTTATGCTGGAAGATATCCAACGTTAACATTGTAAGGAAATCAAAATACGCTAATAACAATTATAAGATACGGAATTAAAATTGACCTCCACCAGAATCGATTTAGCAATATATACATAACTAAATAGTACCTTTTGGCGATGGCATCGAAAGCACAATAACTAGATGAATTGACCACACAGCCGCACAAATGTCCAGCCTCTAAAAGTATCTACATAACTATTTCAGAGATCCTCAACAGGATTGATTTAATGCCAAGGCAATATGTTAGTTCCCTTGAATCACCAAAGCATATGCAAAGAATCCTGAAAAAGTCTTTTCTTTCTATTCTTTTTCAAACTCATATTTGGAATTAAACTTGGCATTGAGTATTTATGGAAGTCTCTTTTCTCACTTTACTGTCAAATAGAAAATCTAATTTTAAACAGACGATAGAAGATCACATAATATCTAATCAGTTAAACTTAGATATTAGATAATAACCTCCTTAAAAAATAATTTTAGTTGTACTAAAATTATTCTTTTATCAATAAGTACATAGGATTAATATATATTTGTAAATTAATCCCAATATTTATCGTATAATTATTTTAATCATTTTAATTCTAGATATAGTTATTTATGTATGACCCTTTAGGTTCTTAATCAAATAATAATAAATACAAGTATAATGTTTAATTGGCTTTAGTACAAAACCAACAAACTCCCACTTGTTCTAAAGTTAATTTAGTTTAGAGAGTTTTAAGTTAAGATAAATTAAGTAATTTTAACTTATTATTAACTTCACGATTTAACTTATATTTATAGATCAAGATTGTCCTCTTGGCAGACATCATGACTATCCAAATGTTTAAGAAAAGTCAAGTGATGGACTTCACCTATTCATGAACCAGTTTTTTGTATAATTAATATCCTTTCACCATCCTTTATCCCAATTAGTACACGAGTAAGGAATAAGTCCCAATTCCAATAGTACTAACTTTATTTCCTGTTTCCAAAATTTAACTCTCTTAAATAAATATAGACTTTTTTAAATTCATTTTCTTGTTTGCAAACATTTTGAGTTGATATTTAACAAGTGGCCATATCTGGGATATAAACTTCCACTATTAGAAGTGGTGAATCCTATATTAATCATAAACTATCATTTAATGTTTGTTATACCCAACTTCTATTGTGTGCATAACCTTTTACAATTATGGATCAACAGAGTCAAAATAAAACAATACATACTGAAGTTACTCTTACGATCTCAAGTCTAACGATTTGTTACACTACTGTCACGTAGAGATTGAACCAGTGGCACTCAAATAGTTAACCTTTTGGCCTCTAACCGGATAAATCCAGTAAATTTGTTCCCTAACAAATTATTTATATATCATCATATATACTAATCTTTCCGTATTAACAATGTATTTGTGTTGTTAATACTATGATTAGGGATATTTTAGAATAAGAATATTATTCTAAGGACATTATTAAAATGCAAATTTGTAAACATAACTTTCAAAATGATAAAATGCCATATATCATTATTGCATAAATAATGTAATCAAAATATAATGGTTTATAAATTTACAAGTCAAATTCTTACAACAACTAAAACCAATCTTTCACACATTCCAGACCAAATGAGTGCACATGACTATCATGTTTCTTCTGGGATAGGGGTTTAGTTAAAGGATCAGCTTTATTGTCCGCGGTAGGAACCTTTTCTATCTTTATTTCATTTCTTGCAATAATTTCTCTGATCAAATGATAATGTCGTAACACATGTTTGGATCGTTGGTGAGACCTTGATTCTTTTGCTTGTCCAATAGCTCCGTTGTTGTCACAATACAAAATTATTGGGTCAACTATTGAACGAACTACTTCAAGGTCAGAGACAAATTTCATGATCCAAGCAGCTTCTTTAGCAGCTTCAGAAGCAGCAATGTATTCAGCTTCTGCTGTAGAATCAGCAATTGTCTCCTGATTAGAACTTTTCCAAACAATGCCACTACCATTTAAGGTAAATATATACCCAGACTGTGACTTCCAATCATTTTTCTCAGATTGAAAACTAGCATTAGTGAATCCACAGAATTTAAGCTCTTGCCCTCCATATACCAAAAATAGATCATTAGTTCTTCTTAAGTACTTAAGGATATTTTTAACAACCTTCCAATGGTCTTCACCAGGATTGGTTTGAAATATGCTCGTAACGCTTAGAGCATAGGAGACATCTAGTTTGGTACACATCATAGCATACATGATTGATCTCACCACCGAGGAATAAGGAACATTTTGAATATGATGTTTTTCTTTCTCAGTCTTAGGACACATATCTTTAGATAGATAAGTCCCATGAACAGTGGCGGAACCAGGTTTTAAGGATCGGGGAGGCTCGCCGTCTACTTAGACTTTAAATTTTAGAGGCGATTAAAAACTTTGGCATTTTACTTTGACACAAAATTTGGAACAGTTATAAAAATAAGAGTAATTTGTATTTTCCATAGAGAGTGGAAGCAAGAAGTGTAATAATATAAGTTGATCGTGTTAAATTCCATTTAGAAAGTAAGCAAAAAGAATTCAATTTAGAAATGATAAAATAAATTCACAAAATTAATTAGTTTTGGGAAAATAAAGCCAAGGCGTAATAATTATTTGAAACCCCAAGGCGAAAAGTTTGGAGTTTTTAAGTCAATGGGGATTTTTAAGCTATATTTATAAATGATAGGGATCAAACTATGCAATTCTAAAACTTTGAATCATATTATATATATCTTAATGGTTGTCTTCTTCCTTCAATTCCGGCGCTCCAATCCTGCAACTAACAGCCGGCAAATTAGTTTCTTCCAAAAAAACAGCCGGCAAATTCCAAACATCATAATATCAACCTGGGCTTCTTCTTCCTCGATCCCCCTCACTTCCAAAACCGAGGGGGCTGAGACTTAAAGGCAGAGCCACCAAGCCCTCTACAAGAGGTAGTCTTATGGGCTTCTCCGGCCGACCGGGGGGTCAGCCGACCCCCCGAGCACTATGGTGGTTCCGCCACTGCTCATGAACTATGGGAACAAACCCCTTCTTAGATTGATGCATACTAAACCTCTTTAGTACTTTATCAATATATGTAGACTGTGTAAGACCAAGCAACTTATTTGACCTATCACGATAGATCTTAATTCCTAAAATATAAGTTGCTTCTCCTAAATCTTGCATGGAGAAGTTGTTTGACAATTACATCTTAACTGATTGAAGGATATGTATGTCATTTTCCATTAATAATATGTCATCGACATATAATATAAGAAATACTACAATGCTCCCACTTATCTTCTTGTATACACAAGGTTCATCTTCGTTTTTAATGAAACCAAAATTTTTGATTGTTTCATCAAAACGAATATTCCAACTTCTAGAAGCTTGCTTAAGTCCATAGATTGACTTTTGTGGCTTACACACTTTGTTTGGGTTTTCTGATACAAAACCCTCAGGTTGTATCATATACACATCTTCTTGTAAATCTTCATTAAGAAACGCTATCTTAACATCCATCTACCAAATTTTATAATCATAGTGTGTAGCAATAGCAAGTAAAATCCTTATGGATTTCAGCATTGCTACTGGAGAAAAGGTTTCATCATAGTCAATACCATGTTTTTAGTGTAACCTTTTGCGACCAAGCGTGCCTTATAGGTAGATACATTACCATCCATGTCTGTCTTCTTTTTAAAGACCCACTTACACCCAATTGGTTTTATCTCTTCAGGTGGATCAACTAAATTCCATACTTTGTTGTCGTACATGGAATCCATTTCTGATTTCATGGCGTGTTGCCACTTCTTAAGAGTCCTTATCTGATAAGATCTCTTTGTAAGTAGTAGGTTCTTCATTTTCAATGATAAATACATCATCATACCTCTTAGAAGGATGATGTACCCTATTTGACCTACGTTCAACTTATGTATCTTGAGCTTTCATTTGAGCCACATCAATATGAGGAGAAAGCTCCGGTTCCATATCCATTTCTTTACTAAATTGTGGCTCAAGAATTTCTTCAAAATCTACATTACTCCCACTAGCCTTTTCTAGAACAAACTCTTTTTCTAAAAATATGGCATGTCTTGAAACAAACACCTTTTGCTCATTAGGATTATTGAAGTAATATCCAAAACTCTCTTTTGGATATCCCACAAAATAGCACTTATTAGATTTAGGATCAAGTTTGTCTGATTCTACCTTTTTGACAAATGCCGGGCATCCCCAAACCTTTATGTGTTTTAGATTTGGTTTCTTCCCATACCATATCTCATATGGGGTAGAATTTACAACTTTAGATGGAGCATGATTCAATAGATAAGATGCAGTGTTCAGGGCGTATCCCCAAAATGATTTGGGTAGATCTGCATGGCTTAGCATGGACCGAACCATATCTAATAAGGTGTGGTTTCTCCTTTCAGATACACCATGTAATTGTGATGTATTTGGAGCAGTCCACTGCGAAAGAATTCCATTTTCCTTAAGATAGTCTTGAAATTCTTGGCTTAAGTATTCACCACCTTGATTTGATCTTAGTGTTTTAGTACTTTTTCCTAGTTGTTTTCAACTTCACTTTTGAATTCTTTAAACTTTTCAAAGACTTTGCTTTTATACTTCAACGAGTATACATAACCATATCGAGAATGATCATCAGTAAAAGTGAGAAAATATGAAAAACCTACCTTAGCTTGAATTGACATAGGTCCGCCCACATCTGTATGTACAAGACTTGTAATTCAGTAGATCTTACACCTTTTCTGGTAAAGAGTGATTTTGTCATTTTTCCAAGTAAAGAAGGTTCACATGCTTCAAATGATTCATAATCAAATGAACCCAAAAAAACCATCTTTATGTAATTTGTTTATGCGCTTCTCGTTTATATGACCAAGTCTACAATGCCAAAGATAAGAATTTCTAAGATTATCAAGTTTTGGCTTTTTATTATTTATGTTGAAAATGGGACATTCTAGATCAAGTATATATAAACCATTATACATATTTCCAGAACCATAAAAAACATTATTATGATAAAAAGAATCACATTTATTCTTTTCAATAATGGTAAAACCTTCCAAGTCCAAACATGAAATAGAAATTATGTTACTAGAAAGTGCTGGAACAAAATAACAATTATTCAAAACTAGAATCAATCCACTAGGCAAATGAAGACTATATGTCCCTATAGCTAAAGCAACAACTTTTGCTCCATTGCCAACACGTAGGTCCACCTCGCCTTTAGCAAATCTTCTACTTATCTTTAGTCCCTGCATATTTGTACAAATATGAGATCCAGATCCAATATCTAATACCCAGGAGTTTAACTTTGAAGTAGAAAGTTCAATCATAAATGTACCTGAAGTAGAGGCTTCATTAAGCTTCTTGCTCTTCATAGTACCAAGGTAAGCCTTGCAATTCCTTTTCCAATGTCCATCTTGACAACAATGGAAGCAAGTACCCTTAGGCTTTTTGTTCTTGTTTTCATGTTTTGGCTTGCCAGCTTTCGCTTTAACCTTCTTAAGGCCAGGCTTAAACTTCCTTTTCTTTGAAGTTTCTACCAACACCTTTCCCTTTTCCTTCTTTATAGACTCTTTAGCTGTATTTAGCATGTTCAACAACTCTGGCAATGTTGCAGTCTCAACCTTGCTCATGTTGAAGTTCATCACAAAACTTGAAAAGTTTGGAGGCAAAGACTGAAGTATCAAGTCAACGCTTAACTGGTGATACATCACAAATCCTAGTTTATCCAACTTTTCAATGAGACCAATCATTTTCAACACATGGGATGCTACGGGAGACCCCTCAGCCATCTTAAGCCCAAAAAACTCTTGTGAGACATCAAATCTCTCATTTTGAGCTCTCTTGTCATACAAGGCCTTCAAATGTTGAAGCATGTTAAAAGCAGTCATATCTTCATGTTGTTTCTGAAGTTCAGAACTTATGGAAGCTAATATGATGCAACATGCATTTTCAAAATCATCCATATGCTTCTTGTATGCATCTTGCACGGCCTTTTCAGCATCATCAGCTGGTTTGTCGAGATGAGATTCTCAAGGACATAAAGCAACTTCTTATTCCTAAGAACAATTATCAGGTTTTGGACCCAGTCCATAAAGTTCGGGCCATTGAGCTTGTTTTCGAGTAAAATATTACGCAGATTCATGTTGTTACTTGGCATGTCTACAACAAGAAATAAAGAGAAATAAGAATTTATGCATTAAAGTAAAACCAAAATATCATATGGCGTTTATAACATCTTGGTTTTACTCCCACTATTATTCAAAAATCAATATCCTTCAATTGATTCGAGATTTTTCACAAAAATCATAGTAGGCTAGAATCATATTTACATCAGTTCTAACCTTGAGTTAATTCAACAAGTTAAAAATAATTTCAACACATAGGAAAAAAATTACCAATTCCAGCTAGTACAACTTCTAGATAGTTAAGCTATCATCTTGGATACACATATCACATATGTCTTGTAACTTTTCCCTAAAAAGTATTCGACCTTGAGCTAACCTTGAGTTAGCTCAACAAGCCAAATATATCTGTTAAATCGAATCCATTATTCAGAAATCAAATTTCATAGTATAGACATAAATTTTTAGTAGAATAACCTTGAGTTAACTCAACACATCATTCTAACAAAAACTTGTTTTAACTATAATAATGGAAGGCAACAAAAAATGATTTAATATTTCATAGAGGGATTTTCATATAATCTGTTTCATCAAATGCATGCTTCATATAAGACACTTAATACAAATGAATCGAAAATTTGGGCTCAAATAAAATAAACCGGCCACATCACATGCCCCATAGGAAACAAAACTTCCGGCCTCAGAACCGTTTAAGAAAAATCGAAACCAAACCCAAAAGCTTAGAAAGGGCAGGTCTGATTCATTGTAGTTGACCAAGAAAAACATCTGGGCCTCAGCACTTTCATACGCAAATTCTAAGCAAGGAGGGCCTAAAGAATCAAATTCTTACCCCAAACAAAATAAGGCTGATGAGCCCAAACTTAAAATAGCAAATTCTGGACTAAGCCGTAAACTACTTGAGAAAAACTGGTCAGTAGAAATCTGGTTTATCAAACGAGATGGGAATGAAATAGCTGACCACCTAGCCAAAATGGGCATATCAGCCCCCGGGTTTGCATATTTTGTTCACGCCCCGCTGAAAATAGTAGATAGGCTAGCTTTTGAGAAACCAACACACCCTCCTGGTGGCTAATTATATCTAAGTTGTGACGACCTAACTCACCTATTTGTTATTATACATCATTCTTAGTTACAAGTTGAGCCGTCCGTCGGGCTCTCGCTCAGGGCGCAATACTTTTATTTATTTTTATTACAAATTCTAGACATCGACTTAACATTCTCACTAAAACCTATCTGATCTATATTACAACCTATCAATAACAGCATCTCTTGCACACAGTTTTGCTTCCCTTGGACTCATCTACATCGATCCATTCTAAACCTAAAAATGGGATAAAGGGATAAAATATAAAAAGGGAGTGAGCGCTGAGCTCAATGAGGTTCTCACTACAATACTATGATACTTTTAAATAAAATTATTTTCACAAAATAATATTCAAAAGGGAAGCACTTCGCAAATAATCGTTCATCAATCAACTATTTTACTTTAGATAGTTACCAATGGGGTGGATACGGAAAAATCTTAGCAAAGATTGTTAAAGAGCCTAAGTGGCACAAAGACAGATTCCAAGCCAGATTTCAACAATACGATAACGATTACAATCCAATGTCAATATTAATTCACAATTCAATCTTCACCTTACTCCTGTCACGACTCGGGTCACTCCGTCGAGTTTCCCCTACAATGTGGCCACTGACGGCAAAGACTGGTGACCAAACCCGATGCTGGCTCATTTTCCTTGCTCGCCCAGTGCTTGGGTCCGTGCTCCAGGGTGACCGAGATCACCCAAGCGTGTGTACACATTAACGATTGCATGCACAAATAATACACTTTTCTGGGGCGATAAAGTACACCACCGGGTATAATACATGTCACGATAATATTGGAAACTCTGGCGAGGTGATGTCACCATCAGTAACATTTTCATTCAAACATTTCACCTCAGCACGATATATTTAACCCTTGCAGTCAATCATATAGCCACTCAATACTATTCAAACACATAGCCAATTACCATCAAATACGATAATACGTATAACACTTACCCGGGGGCGGTAAAATACACCACCGGGTCAACGATATGTTGATAATAAAATAATAACATTTATAACTTGTCATGTGTGTGGTGTCTTTAAGCATATATAGTCCCTAACTCCCAATTTTGAAAAGAGTGAGAATTACTCACAACCCTTAGCAAATTGAGGACTCTTGGAGGCTCATTTTGCAGATAATATTGTAACACTGTAAGCAAACTAGGGTCAATTAGCTTGTAAGGTTCATTATTGGATTAGAACTTCATAAGCTGCTGCAACGTTACTATGTTTAAGTGACATGGTTACTTCTGTCTAGATCATTATACTCGGTAAGGTTATACACTTGTTTAGTTTTAATGAAAAGCCCTTCTCTAAAGTGGACAACTGTTTAACAAGTAGTAAAAAGAACAATCAAAACTAGTTGCAATTAATTGATTTAACTTCTAAGTGCTAAACTCCACTGCTAGCAACCCGTCAAACTAGATCACGTGGGGATGCCAAATTAACCAAAGTTCATTTTAAGCATTAAGTTTACTTCTCAGGTTTGGCTAGTCACGATCCATCTATGTAACATACAAGTTACTAGTTTAATCAGGTATACACAAAACGTCCCGGCAAAGGCCAGATTCAACAAGCTCATTTATTTAGGCCGAAACAGTACCGTCAATTACCCTAGAAACTCTCATGCTTCCATCAAATTTCTTTTCCTAAATTAAAATTCTAAGTCTTAAAAACTATTTGATACAAAGACATATTAATCTTACTATTTTTCAGGATGACAGGTAATCCACTGATTTTTCCGCAGCTCTTTTCGTTCGTCCTTCCTCCGATCGCAGTTCTCTTTTTCTTTTCTTTCAATATAGGTCTGTTCCTCGAGCACGGTAAGCGATGGCTAGGACTTGAGCTATGTACGAGGAGGTTCATAATCAATGAGGTGATGAAGTTTTCACTTCTTTGATCGAACCTTTAAGAAACTAGGGAAAAGGATTGGTGAAACTTTGGTGATATACGATGGTGGATATACAAGGTTAGTTCTTTGGAGGGGGAGAGAAGTTAGCTCGTGGAATTTGGTTCATGGTTTTAACAACGAACCTAGAAGGTGAGGCCTTTTTTTCTTTTAACGAAGAGGAAGGAAGTAGACAACGGTGGTTCGTTTCCAACATATATACATATAATGATTAATTGGTCAACCTTCTAACAGTAGCTTTGTGAGTTTGCTTTGTGCCCAAGCTTTTTAGAAAAAAAAAAAAACAAAAAACATATTGAAGGAAGTATGACCGTGTAGTTTTGTCTTAAGCTTCAAAAGATAACACAAATTAATCAATGCAGTGGTGAGATGGGGATTTTGATGCCAAGAAAACCAAAGAAAACTGAAATTGGAAGCTTAGTTCAAAACTTATAGATAAGTAAAAGGAGTCGGTGGAAGGGATTATTTATTTGCTAGCCAGGCTTTGTTTACAAGCTAGATAGTAAATTAATTAATTCCTTTGGAGGTGTCAAGGACAAAAGAAACTTGGGCAGGGTAACTTTATTCCTGAGCTTCAAAAAGGCATAAATATTTGAAGCGGTGGATAATTAGTACAACATGCAATCTGGAAGTTTCCATACTAATTAAATTAATTAGCTTATCCATAGACATTATTATATTAAGAATACTTTAGTTTAATTAATATTTTATCCTCAACTGCAAACTTATGGACGTCCCTCTATATTCCTAATCACTAAACTTATGTAGAAAACTAGTTCTCTGTTGCATACTCAAAGTCCAAGGTTATTTTGATAAAAAAAAAAAAAAAACTCCAAGATTATTAGGACAAAAGTAAAGAAAAGTTAAACAATGTTAGCTTTTATTTGGACTTCCAAATGCGCACCAAAAAATAAAAAATAAAATAAAAAAAATTAAATGAAGCGGTGGAGTTTTGATCACATAAAGCTTCAATACCAACCTTTAAACTATTTTGGGCAGTGGTGCGCAGAAGTTCAAGAATTAATAAAATTAAAATGATACCTTGATTCTTAGCTCTAGGAATGATATAAAATTTAAACGGTGGGAAGAATACTAAAGTGACAGAAAATGTCTCTAGTAAAACTTTATTTTATTTCAAACTTTAGTTCCAAGTTGTCTTCAGCCCATGCTTCCCGAAACCCATAAGCTCAATGTGTTACTAATAAAATAAATCTAGGGTGGTGGTGAGAAATGTAACAAAATAAAACTTATATAATTCCTTTACTTGGCTAGCTTGTTGATAGACCAATGGTAATTAGAGCCTTAGTTACTTAATTTACAAGGATTAGTTCCGAAGCTTAATGTATTAATATGTATATTCTAAATATTGTAGACGTCTCAGGTACCACTTTCTACGTCCTAGCATTTGAGATTTTCTGTTTATATTTTAAGAATGTTCTCATATTTTAATAAATCAAGATCAAGTTATGTAACTCCAATTTGACAGCAGATAATAATATTTAATCTAACAATAATATTTAACCTAACACGTCCAAATCAAGGTATATTACATAAGCGTTAAGCTTCTCTTGTATAAAAAAAAATAAAATTCTGGACTAATCAACCTTTTGACCTGAAACTAAAAACTTTCGTCTAAAAGAAAACTTTTATTTGTTTAAAACTTTGATTAAAACTCCCTTTCATAAAGGAAACCCAGAAACTCCTTGTTTTAATCAAATTCAATCACCCGAAAACTAATCAGCCAGTTCTTCATGGTCGAAAGCATAACAATTTTTTTTTTAATTACCACCAAAAAAAAAAAAAAAAACTTTCATGAATAGCACTCATTTCGGGATTTTGTTTAAATCAGTAAAACATATTTCCCGACACTTTGCATTATGCAAAAAATTTATTTTGCTAAAAATAAATACTCTCCATTGCATTTATTTTTGATTTTCTGCCTTAGAAAAACAAACATTGTTCTTCCAAAAACAATCAAAACAAATACGGTAATTTTCAAAATATTTCATATCCCAAACTCAAAATAAAATCTGGAAAAATATTTTGTCAAAACATATCATACATTTCAGATATGGCATATTTAGCTTCATGATGACAAAACTTTTTATCATCAAATCTCAGCGAATACAGTCAAGCCTTTTTAAGCAGATAAAAACATGAGCATATATTGACAATTCAAAACCACTAATTTAAAAAATTCACTTGTCCACCAAAAACGAAAAAGAGAGCATACAAAAAGACCTTTGATTAAGTTAGTGTTTTCACAAAACCTCCATTAAATCAAATATCTCATGTTATTCATACCCAGACACGAACATACATACACAAATATGTAATTCATAATATCATATTATGTATACCACTGTAAGGAAATCAACATACGCTTATAACAATTATAAGATGCGAAATTAAAATTGACTTTCACCATAATCGTTTTGGCAATTTATACATAACTAAATAGTACCTTTTGGCGATGGCGTCGGAAGCACAATAACTAGATGAATTGATCACACAGCCACAGAAACATCCGGCTTCTAAAAATATCCACAGAATTATTTCAGAGATCCTCAACAGAATTGATTCAATGCACTTAGAATAGGAAAATTGTATTAGATGCATAATCTATTGTACACAATATACAGACTATATATAGACAATAAGAAACCCTAAACTATAACATAATAGGAAATATACTAAATATTACAATACGCCCCCGCAAACTTACGGCGGAGAAGAGAGAAGCCGAAGTTTGTCCCGAAATCGAAAGAATAACTCTTTGGACAAGGGTTTTGTCAGAATATCAGCAAGCTGATCAGCAGCAGAGATAGAATTGACCGAAACAAACTTACGCCGAACATGATCTCGAACAAAGTGAAAATCAACCTCAACATGTCTTGTACGAGCATGGAACACAGGATTAACAGCAAGGAAAACTGCACTACTGTTGTCACACCAAATAGAGGGAGGACGATGTAAAGAAACGCCTAACTTGGATAACAGATGACACACCCAATGCAGTTCAACACAGACATTAGCAACCGCACGAAACTCAGCCTCAGTAGACGAGCGAGCCACAGTGGGCTGTTTCCTAGATGCCCAGGCAATGAGATTAGGTCCCAAATAAATGAGAAAACCAGTAGTAGAACGACGATCATCCGGACAACCAGCCCAGTCAGCATCACTAAACGCAGTAAGAATACCCAAATCTGTAGGATGCAGAACTAAACAGAAATCAACGGTACCACGAAGATAGCGAAGAACCCGTTTGAGAGCCTGAAAATGAGAAGTGCGAGGCTGATGCATGAACTGACAAAGCTTATTAACCGCAAAAGAGATATCTGGACGAGTGAGAGTTGTATACTGCAGACTGCCACACAGCCGACGATAAGTAGTCGCATCATCAGGAGACAACAGAGTACCATCCAAACGGGACAACACAACATTAGGCTGCAAAGGAGTGGAAACAGGTTTGCAAGTATGCATATTTGCAAGTCGTAGCAAATCAGTGACATACTTGCGCTGAGAGAGAAGCAAACCCTTGGAAGTACGACGAACCTCAACCCCAAGAAAGTAACTCAATGGACCTAAATCTCGAAGAGAAAACTCCTTAGCAAGACAAGAGATAAAATGTTGGACCAAACCGGAAGTCTTGCTGTAAGAATAATGTCATCCACATAGACCAGCAAAAAACACAACTGAGACCCACGGCGATAGACAAAAAGAGACGGATCACAACGAGACTCCACAAAACCCAAGGTAAGCAGAAATGCTGCCAGCCGAGAATACCAGGCCCGAGGAGCTTGCTTAAGACCATGTAAGGACTTATGCGGTTTACACACATAATGAGGGCGCACCGGATCAACAAACCCCGTGGCTGAACCATATACAGTCTCACTTAGAACTCCATTAAGAAAGGCATTACGACATCAAGCTGAGAAATCGACCATCCACGAGCCGGGCAACAGTCAAAGCGAACGAATAGTGACCGGCTTAACAACCGGACTAAATGTGTCGGTGTAATCAACCCCAAAAGCGAGTAAAACCTCGAGCCACCAACCGAGCCTTATACCGCTCAATGGAGCCATCAGCATGAGTTTTAATCTTATAGAGCCATCGATTGCCGACAACATTGCCGGAGGAAGGAGGGGGAACTAAAGTCCATGTGTTATTTTTGAGGAGGGCGGAAATTTCATCCTTCATGGCATTCTGCCACTGAGGAAGAGATTTGGCTTGGGTGAAGGATGTAGGAGCAGTAGACAAGGCTGGGGAAACAGAGGTAAGATGAGCCGAGGGATCAAAGATTTTCTTGGGCTTGGGTTGTGGACGAAGTGTCATTGAGTGCTGACGGGAGGAAGAAGGAGGAGGTGGTGGCGGAGGACTGCAATCAGATGATGAAGAGCTGGATGCAGGAGATCTAGCTAACGGTGAGGAGTCGGGAGGGATAGGAGGAGACGAAAGAACTGGTGTACTAGAAGGAGACGAAGAGGATACAGAAGACGACGCAAGTATACCAGGAGAACTGGTTACACGCAACCAAGGGGTAGCAGAAGACTCCAGCAGTGAAGAAGGAGAACTAGAAATAGGACGTTTAAAGGGAAAGAGTTTCTCATCAAACTCAACGTGACGAGCAACATAAAGACGGTTATTCACCACATCAAAACAGCGATAACCAAGATGAGACGGAGAATACCCAAGAAAGACACACTGAGTAGAACGAAAGGAGAATTTATGTTTATTATAAGGGCGAAGAAGAGGATAGACAGCGCAACCAAAGACACGAAGAAAGGTATAATCAGGTGGCTGGTGATATAGTGTAGTAAAGGGTAGGTGACCTTGAAGAGGTTTACTAGGGTGGCGATTAATAAAAACACAGCGAGTTTCAAAAGCAAAATCCCAAAACCGAAAAGGGGTCTGGAATGGCCAAGGAGAGCAAGTCCAATGTCGACAATGTGACGAATTTTGCGTTCAGCGGTGCCATTCGCTCATGAGTGTGTGGACACGCTAAACGATGAACAATACCGACATCCTTAAAGAAAGAATTGAGAGAACGAAATTCACCACCCCAATCAGAGTTAACACTTTTAATGGTAGTGCCAAATTGGTTTTCTACGAGAGCTTTGAATTGCTTGAAAACATGGACAACATCACTTTTATACTTAATGGGATAAATCCATGTGAATAAAGAGAAGTCATTAATAAAAAGCACAAAGTAGCGATAACCATTAAATGACAAAATAGGAGCAGGACCCCAAACATCAGTGTGAATTAAATCAAGAGGTTTAGAGCTACGATGAAAAGTAGAAGGTAAACTGACCCTATGTAACTTCCCTAAACAACACGCCTCACATTTATCAGTGGACGTGGACACAGAGGAATAAGGAAGTTGAAACTGCCTTACCAAAGTGCGAAGAGTGACATTATTAGGGTGCCCTAAACGAGCATGCCACTGACCTAAAGAGACAAGATAAGCTGCTGGAGACAAGGAACCACGAGCAGGAAGATCTAAGCGATAGAGACCATTATCAGCCCGACCGCGGAGGAGGAGTTCCTTGGTTGAAAGATCCTTAACACGGCAAGAGTCGAATAAAATTCAAAGAAACATGATTATCACGGGTAAACTTTTGAGCAGATAACGAGGCTTAGTAAGAGAAGGAGCATGCAAGACACGATTTAAATAAAGAGGACGAGAAAGCGATGGCAAAGCAGTTGACCAACATGCTGAATAGGTAAGGCATCGCCATTACCAACTAAAATATGATCCGTACCAGTATAATCATTGGAGATGCGAGAGAGGACAAATCGGCGTGACATGATCGGTAGCACCGGTGTCGGATGCCGGGGAGTAACAGAAGGGGCATCTGCGCCATATGGGCTTGAGGAGACATAGTCGACTGGGTAAGACGGAAGAGGCAACAAACCAGTGAAGGCGGTGCGGGAGAACTGCTGGGCATAAGCGGCCGACCAAACGGCGGGGGTCGAGGAACAAAATTGGTATCAAACGGCGTCGACAAGTGGCGGCCGTGTGATTCAAGATGCCGCAAAGGCGACACGTCTCACCGGAGCGGGAGGAGTGTACCACGCCGACCACCACCACGACGAGAACCACGATTGCGTCGGCCGCCGCGTTGCGGCGATCGGCACGAGAGGATTGAGGCGGCGTAGGAGAAGGTGGCGACTGCACAAGCATGGCCGTGGGTGAAGTACCGGTGTTGGGCGTGAAGAAGTACCTCATACGAAACTAAGCTGTCCAAGGAGATCTTGATAGGAGGGGTTCGGATCGGCTGTTGCGAGCTCCGATGATGCCATTGAATTCGGCACCAAGCTTGCGGAAGATTATAGCATTAAACTCCGCAGGAGATATGCGATGGCCGGCAAGCTGCAGTGTATCGGCGATGCCCTTCGCTTTGGAGAGGAGAGCCGTGACCGACAAGTCACCTTTTTGCAAGCTGTGGAGCTCCATAACAAGCTGGGTCTGTTGAGCATAAGAAAGAGTGCCGAACCCCTGCTGAAGTGCTGTCCATGCAGCCGCCGACGTTGTGCAGCCCTGGAGAACGGGAAAGATCTCTTCAGCAACGGAAGAAAGAATCCAAGAGAGGACCAACTGATCCTTTTGCTGCCAGATGTCAAACTCAGGATTGAGTTGGGGCACGGCACCACTAACGGAAGGAAGAAAACGTGGCGGTGCAGGTTCGGTGCCGTCGACAATACCGGCAACACGAAACATAGTCAATAACGGAGTAAACTGAAGACGCCAAGACGAATAGTTGGCCCGAGATTGCAGCTTCACAGTAAAGGAATGATTGAGAGATTGCATACTAGGTTGAAGAATTGATACTGATGTCTGTGAAGAAGATACCGGTGACCGAAGATGAGTAGCCTGGTCGGCGGATGACAGGTTGGTGATAGTCATCGTTGAAAGGAAGCAAGCACAACTGAATTGTTTATGATTTTCTTTTTTTGTTTTTTTTTTTTTGTTTTTTTGTTTTTTTTTTGTTTTTTTTTTTTTTTTTTTTTTTTTTGGAGTTTACCGATTGTTGTTGACACACGGCAGCAGCAACTTAGGCCAAAAGAGGAACCAAAAAAAAACACGGAACCGGCGACAAACTCAAGAAGCGTAGCACACGTCGGGAGCAACACCGGCGATGCAGAGCAGACGAGGCCGACGATCGAGCAGCGGCGGCGGTAGCAGCAGGCAGCGAGGCCGACGATCGAGTAGCGAGAAGAAGAAACCTGAGTGTGGCGGCTGTGTGTGGCGGCAGAGGAGTGCGCACGGCCAAAGAAGAAACACCGGCGGCAGCAGCAGCACCACAGTTGAAAAAAAAACTGGGAAGAACGCCGGCGATGCTGAGCTTGTCGACGGGGAGAAGAAGAATGGGTCTGTTGCTGAGCTTGGACGTCAACGGCGATGCTGAGCTTGGATGACGAAAGCACACGCCGGCGAAGGAAGACAGAGGCCAACTGTTAACGACGACGAAGAAGAGGGATTCGGCCGACGACGGCGGAAGAAGAGGGAAAACAGCAGGAGTCGGCCGACGACGGCAGAAGAGGGGTGAACGGCCGAAGAAGAGGGATTCGGCGGGGGAGAGAAAAGAAAAAAAAATAGGTTTAAACCTAGCTCGATACCAACTTAGAATAGGGAAATTGTATTAGATGCATAATCTATTGTACACAATATACAGACTATGTATAGACAATAAGAAACCCTAAACTATAACATAATAGGAAATATACTAAATATTACAATAAATGCCAATGCAATATACTAGTTTCCTTGAATCACCAAGACATATGCAAAGAATCCTGAAAAAAAGTTTTCTTTCTATTCTTTTGCAAAACCATGAGTACTTATAGAAGTCTGTTTTCTCACTTTACTATCAAACAGAAAATCTAATTTTAAACAGACGATAGAATATCACGTAATATCTAATCAGTTAAACTTAGATATCAGATAATAACCTCCTTAAAAGATAATTTATAAATAAGTACATACGATTAATATATTCATAAATTAACCCCAATAATGATCTTATAATTATTTTAATCATTTTAATTCTAGATATAGTTCTTTACGTGTGATCCTTTAGGTTCTTAATTAAATGGTAACAAATACAAGTATAATGTGTAATTGGCTTTAGTACAAAACCAACAAACATGTGTATCAGTCTACTCAATACGTCTTCCCATTATTTTACGACTCCTCCGATTAAAAGATTTGAAAAAACAATATTATTTTTGTTAAGGAATGAGGTAATGAATTTGGAGTTCTGTATGATCTTTTTGATGTTATCTTATTGATGCCTGCTGCCGTCCTTAACAATTCTTCAATGAACTGATCACATAGTACGCTCTCACGCTCCCTTTGTGTATGAATTAATTTGGTTTAAAATTTCGCGTGGTTGAATGTACAAAGTAACAAATTTTCTCTACAATTTCTTCAAAATAATCAATTGACATGTAAAGCCATTTTTCACACCAATTTTGCTTTTCCTTTTGTTCCTTACTAAAAGTTACATTTATTACTTTATCTAGTTTGTATTTAATTTTATTTTTTTAAAAAAAAAAGTGGACTATACGAATGGTGTAATGATAAATAGTTTTGGATAAGAGAAAAAAAGGAATGAAAAGAAAAGAAGTCCTTGGTATACTATAATAATAATCCAAGTTGCAGTATTTTAATAGCTACTAGTAGTTACAAAAAGAAAATATATGTTTTTCAAAAATAAACCAGAATAAAAGGTGGAAAACTGCAACAGATATTATATATATATATATATATAAATATATTAATATATATATATTATATATCATAAAGGGGAGTTTACCGGGTCAGTACCAGTTTGGGTACCGTACCCGATGGGTCAACTACACGTAGCGAAGCTATCTTTATGCCGCGCGTCCCTCCCATTTGTTCCTGTTGCATCTTCGCGATGGATGCTTCTCTACCTTCATCTTTCAATCAAATTTCTCAGTATCAATACTCAAATTTGAAGAAATTCAAAATTGTGAATGAAACATTACTTAGCAGACCTCTGAAACTCTCAATTTGGAATCAAAAACAAGAATTTCGTGGGTAAATAAATCATTTTTGGTGCTGCGCGACCTGGCTGTCATTCCATCAAACTTGCTTGGGGCCAGGGGCGGAGCTAAGTAGAACCGAGATGGGGCAATTGCCCCAACTGAATTTTTCTTCGTTATCTTAATTTACCCTTAAATTTATTTAAATTTCTCAATATTCTCCATTTTTGTCCCAATAAAAATTCAAAAGACAAGGGGCATAAACAAAAACTACAAAATAACTTTGATTTAGAGGAAAAAGTTCTTAATGACGGGTTAATTTTCATTAGATGTATAATTTGTTATGCGGATTATTTTTATAGAACAAAGAGTAATTTATAGGCGTTATATTTTTTGCCCCACCAAGTGTTCGGGGATCGGCTCCGCCCCTGCTTGCGGCCAAGTCTTTTTGGTCTGGAGTCGGCCAGTAAAAAATTGAATCTACTAGAGGTAGGATTACATTTATGTTTTTGCTGTTTGATTTTTCTGTTTTCTTTTAGTTTTCTTGTGCCTTCAATCTTTGCCGTCTTTTGTGGAAAGTGTGTTCCTTCGATTTGTAGAGACTGCATTTCATCAATTTGTATTCGGTTTCAATTTGTTTTAAATTGGACACGTACAGAACAATATCATGTTGTTGTTTGTCACTATCAAGGAAAATCGTATGTCTCTCCAGTTCGAGTGTTTAATGTGCACCTAAGGTGTTTGTTTTTTTTTGCTTATGTGAGTGTCCCTACTATATGTTTCATACAAAGTTGGAATTGAGTTATAGTATCGGATGTGCATCTAATATCTTTCATGCATTCGAAATGCTTCGTTGTTGTGGCTATGGTGGACATTGGGAGTTAAATTCCAATTCTTTTGTTAATTGCACGGCAATTGGTTGAATAATCTGATAAAAAAGTTAGCTTAATCATCCACTATAGCAATTCTAGAGAACTATTTTGTCTCAATGTTAGCTTCCATGATTTGTCTAGAATCTTGGATTTTTCCTGGGTAACTCCTGATCTTTACAATTCGTAATCCGTAATGGGTGATTCTTCATATAGGAGGGATTGGACCATTGAATCTGTATGTAGAGGATGAGGTTCATTGTGCATCGTGTGGAGGAGCTAGAGGCATTAAGAGCATAACTAACTATGCACGGTAAACTGTTTTGTTCAACGTCTTCCTTGCTTTTGATGAGTGAACATTTTCTAGAATTTAAAAGGTAATTATTTGTTAAGGAGTGATGCAGCTGGGTTGTCTTGGTGAACCTCAAACTTGTGCTTAATTGATGCTGGAAAGTATCTGATATATCTATAAATTACGTAGTTCGGCTGTAAACTTTAAATCGATTAGTTTTTTTTTTTCTTTTGGGGCCGATATGGTTGGTTCCATGGTCTCAAGTTACAGTTGCCTTAACACTGCAGGTTTTCAAAGCAATTCATAGAGCTGAAGACACAGGTTTTTCTGATGTCTTGTACTTAGATTCAGTTAAGAAGAAAAACATTGAGATGTCTTCTTGCAACATTTTCATCATCAAGGTCTATTCCATTGCCTTATAACTGAAAAGCTCTTTTAATTGTTGATCTGTATTGATTATTCCTTTCATTGGAGTATCTAACATAAAACATTAAACAAAGAAAGTAACACCTGTTGAACTGATTGATCTTAGAAGGAAGTAATGTTCATGATCATAGATAAACTGGTCAATATACTGATCTTGAATTTGTGTTAAGTTCTTATACTATGGACTTCTGACTATCTAAACATGGATCAGCAGGAAAATGTGACTACAACTCCAACAACAACTGGAACCATCCTTGAGGGGTGGCTCAGAAAACCATCATGGACATTGAAAATGATCTTTGGACACGAGGTTCGTGACCTTAACCCCTCGGTAAAACATCACAGTGTTTACGATAAAGGCCTCAAGAGAGTGACTGAAGAAGTCCAAATGGTCAAGACTGATCAAAATTCAACTGATATTGCCGGATTGAAGAACGTACCATTCTAGTCGATAAATTAGTTGATTTTGATGAGGTATTCTACACAGGGACAGCCGTGGGTATTGCGACTGTTGGAAGCATTACATACAATGGTTACATGTAATGATAACATGTAGCAATAACAGATTCTAGTATTTGGTAATTACTTGGACAAGTGAGCTAAATTCTTGGCATTACTTGATCTACAGGATTAAATACAAGAGCATCCTGATCTTGTTTCCAAGAGACTGTACAACAGATATGTAGGGATTCAAAGTGTGAAGACGAGAGAGGATGGGTTGTCCAAAATGATTGAGTGCTTGTTTGGACGTCAACTTATATTTCATTTTGCCACTTAAAAGTGGAAACTGTTTTAAATTGAAAACTAAATTGGAAATAAAAATGTTGTTTAGATGTTGGTTTTCAAAAAAAAGTATTTTAAACTATATTTTGAAATTTCAAGTACAAGTCATCACTAAACAATTAAATACTGTCAATTATAGTCACTGCAAAAAAGAACTTTTCTAAAAATAATCACTCAACAATGGAGTTCTGCCAAATTTGTCACTGAACTATTTGTAGTTCTAAAATATTCATTACACTAACAAAAAGTGTTTCAAGTTGGAATTCAAAATGTAAATCAGAAAGTTGTTTGGATGATTTTTTCTTTTCCATTGGGTTTTGTGTTTAAGAGATAAAATGAGTGAAAATGTAAAATGAGTTGATGTCCAAACAAAGTCTGAGTTATTCCATTTCCAGCAAAGATGAGAAATTAATGTTGACATTTGAACTTCATTGTATATGTCACTATCTATTTCTCTTCCGCCATAGTTATCTGTTGTCGAATTGCATCATCCAACAAGTTTCAGTAATTTAACTGTTCTGCTTAAGTCTTTGTACATGTTTCTTTAGCTTTTGCTATGAAATGATTATCGATTTGGACAAAAAAAAATTTTGTAATATTTATTTGTTGAATTCAGGACATAGAGAAGGACATATTGTGCAAAGTGAAAACTAAAAGAACAACAAAGTCAACTTTTTAGACCGATGAAAACAACATGTGTTTAATAATAGAGAACAAAAAACTCCTAGCTCCGAAATTTTCACAAATAGTGGGCTACTACTCAGCTTAAGCTGCACAATGTGCATCACCATCACCTAGTGTGTGTGTGTGTGTGTGTGTGTATATATATATATATATATCATGGCTTGATTCGAATTCTTTATTATGTACCACATTGCAAATAGAGAAAGTGTCTTACTAAGCTGCCTCTTGTTACGAGATTTGGTTTTGCAATTGTACCTGTGCCTGAGGTTATGTTATATGCAACTGCAGATGAGTTTGGTGATGGAGCCGGTATATGGAGATGGGAGTTGTTCTCGCATTTGCTACCCGCCACAACGTTGATGCGAATAGTGCCGTCTTTTTCCGATGCTAGTGAAGACAAAAGATTTTGGGGATTATCCCTAACTGGAAAATTCTCGACAAGCTCTGCGTATGCTTCGCTGTTGCGTGCTGAAAATCATACCCAGAGGAGTTTGTGGAGGGTAATCTGGACATGGCCGGACCACAACGAATAAGAATGACTCTGTGGCTTGCTGGTCGTCAAAGATTGTCGACGAATGTCGAGCGCCATCATCGCCATTTGACTGCCGATCCAAGGTGTGATCTATGTGGGTCGATGGATGGAATCTGTCTTACATGTCCTTCGTGATTGTCCAGCTGCGAGGTCTGTATGGGAGCAGCTGGTTCTTGCAAACGTATGGCAACGATTTTGCTCTCTTGAGCTGGAGGATTGGTTGCAAAAAAATCTGACCAAAATGCTGGCGGTTAGCGTGGAGGGATGGGAGATAATGTTTGGTGTGGTTTTATGGAGAATTTGGTTGGCGAGAAATAATAGAGTCTTTAATGATGATGGAGTGAATGTTGTACGTATCTTGCAGGAGGTAAATGCATCAGTTCGAACAGTCAAGGCGGCCACGGAAAGTGAAAGAAGATTGGGGGGTGTTGGGATTGGAAGGGAACTGATGATGATTAGATGGATTCCTCCACCGTCGGGCTGGGTGAAGCTGAACACTGACGGGGCTTTCAATCAGGTTTCGTGGATGTCAAGTGCGGGTGGTGTGTTGGGATGACTATGGGAGTTGGATTAGGGGATTCATTATGAACATTGGCTTTGGCACAATTACCAGATCGGAGCAGAACTTTGGGGTTTATTTCAAGGGCTGAATATTGCCTGGGAGCATGGCAGGAACCAAATATTGGCGGAGGTCGACAGCCATAGTGTGCTGGCCATGGTTCAAGAAAAAGAGACTGTATTTGGAATCAAGGAGAGTTTGGTTCGTGGGATAAGAGAGATGTTTAACAGGAATTGGACTGTGATTTTGAAGCATTGTTATCCAGATGCAAATTTTGCTCTAGATTGTACGGCAGAAATCGCTTCTCGAAGTCTAGAGGGTTTGCAACCTCTGTTACACCCGCCAGTAGAACTTCGGAAATGGTTAAAACACCATGTGCTTGGTGTTGCTTATCCAAGAAGTGTCTTGATCACTTGTAATTAGGATTTTGCCTCTCTTATTGTACCGGAAAAAAAAAAAGATATAAACAGGTTGAACTAATTAAATTAAAATACATAGTGATTTATACATCTTGATCTTGTACAAGTGAACATAATCATGAGGATGGGAAAACAAAATACCCACTCGATCCTAAAATCAAAGCAATGTATGCATCTATTGAAGTAAAGTACTAGTATTAACGAACTTAACAATTTTTTTGGGGGACGTGGCAGTACATACATATCAACAATTGAGAAGGATATAAAAAGCGCATAATCTATCTCTAGAAAATGTTGATTACATCCAAAGCAAAAGATCCAACATAAACAGCGGTCAGTCAGATTCTTCAATTAGCGATCCATCGCTAGAAAGGAACAATATAATTATCTAATCAAAATTTTCCAGTTATTGTGTTTTGGCGTGTTTAGAATGGGTCAAAAGACGATAACCCTTGCTTCTTTGATTTCCAGCAGGGTAAATTTGTTGAATCAATTGAAATTCATAATTAAAAATTTATAAGCAATTGAAATTTAATTTCTCATATTACTTTCTTTGTTCTAAAAGAGTACTTACTTTTTATTAAACGGATGTGATAGGTTTTTTAAAAGATGATAATCAGAGAAGCAATGGAAGCAATGTTTCTAAGGTTCATAGAAAGCGAAAGAGGGAAAGTAATAATCTGTGTATAAATTTCTGGAAAAATCGGTATTAAATGATTGTTTATAAAACTACCTTCCTTCTAGAATATGTACACTGAATTTACATCTATAACCCTATCTAAGTAACTAAGTATAGTTATATAGAAATGGCTAAAAAGGAAAACCATCAGGTACATGCTACTATATTAGAAACAAAAACCTCCCTTTCAAACACTTCATATGATTGCCACGTGGCATATAGAAAGTACTAAATTGTCCTTTTGTCTAACCATAACAAAATTACTAAATCTCCCTTTGCACTTTATGTGACATGTTTTTTTTTTTTCTTTATGTTTCATTCAACTAGTGTGGTTTTTTAAATTGAATTGATCAATTAGGTTTTTTGTTACAAAGTGTCAATTTTGTTTTAAGCGTATACCCTTCGGATGAAGCTTATTACAAAGCTATTAAAAATCTCCAAAACTAAGTATTGATTTGGCACGACCAATGGAGAACATCAATAAATCATCTTACTAATATTTAAATTTATTAGAATGCTTTTATATTTAATCTAACATTTACTTCAACACATATATTCGACTAAGGCTATTTATATTTAATAAGTAACACTTATAAAATATTTCTAAAACATACATGGCGAAATACAATTTTTTTTTTTTTTTGCGAAATACAAATATTTCTATGATCACACTTATAAAACATTTCTAAATCCTTCAAATATTTCTAAAATATATCGCTCCAAATACAAAATTTTATTTTTTTTCAAATATAAACATTTCTAAGATCTACAGATAGACTGGGCCAGGGTCGCGCATTGCGCGACCAGACATCACTAGTCTTCTAATACACAATAAAAAAAAAACTGTACATTCAACTGAATTATATACAACTGCTGCTACATTTTTATCCTGATAATCCTTCATGCTCCCCTCAAGCTTGACATTGTGGAGATCACAAAGGCAAAGCTTGGACAAAAATACTTGAAATTGAGCAGTAGGCAATGTTTTAGTAAAGAGATCAGCAGGCTGCTCTTTGGAAGGAAGGTGATAAAGATCAATGAAACCCGCCTGGAATTGATTGCGCATAATATGGCAATTAATCTCTAGGTGTTTCATACGCTCATGAAATACAAGGTTTGCCATAATGTATAATGCGGACTTGTTATCACAAGCAAAAGGAATAGGATGAGATAACGAAACCTGTAAATCTTTCAAGATGTAAGAGATCCAAAGCAACTCACAAACAGTGGTACCCATGGTGTGATACTCTGCCTCACATGAGGCTTTGGAAGTAGTAGATTGCTTCTTGGTTTTCCATGACACAAGAGCAGGTCCAAGCAATATGCAGTATCCAATCAATGAGAAACGAGTTACAGGACATGTTCCCCAATCAGAATCGTAGAAGGACTGAACTTGAAGATCATTACTGCTACTATAAAATAATCCTAAGGAAGGACATCCTTTAAGATACCTTAAAACATGTAAACCTGTTGTCCAATAAACCTCCCTAGGTAGCTGAATATACTGACTAAGCTGCTGAGTCGCATAGGTGAGATCAGGCCGAGTGAACCATAGATAAAACAGTCGACCAACAAGGCACCTATAGGAGCTAAGATTTGTGAGCACGTGGCTGTTATCATCATCTAAAATAAGCACCTTAGGCATAGGAGTAGACACCGGTTTACATCCAAGAAGCCCCACAGTTTGCAGAAGATCTAGAATGTACTTTCGCTGATTTAGAGATATTCCAGCAGCAGAACGAGCAATCTCTATTCCAAGAAAGTATTTAGCATGCTGTAAGTCTTTAATCGTAAAGGCATCATCAAGGAATCGCTTAGTATCAGAAATAAACTCCTCAGAAGATCCAGTCAACAACGCATCATCAACGTATACGAGAAGTATAAGAAAATCAGCACCAACAGATTTTAGGAACAAACAATGGTCGTGTCCAAATTGAATAAAACCAAAATATTGCAATTTTCGAGTGAACTCAAGATTCCATTGGCGAGAAGCTTGCTTCAAGCTGTAAAGAGACCTTTTCAATTTACAAACTTGGTGAGGAAGATATATGTAATTGACAGCTTCTTCTTCAAGAGAAATCTGATTGCTTATGTAGTCACCCTTTTCTGCTACTGTACTATGTACAGTTTCTTATGTGATTTTGTTTGTTAATCCTACGGCTTGTCGGCTTTTATCATGATGAGGCAAGTAGCAATTATATTTTTTTGTTAAAAATTTATTCCTGCTTGAATAGTATTGGGGGTGGCTTGATTATAATCAGTTTAACTTTCTATTGTCGATATCATTGATCATTAGCTTTTGTTTGTTTCAGAATGCATGGGAGGGCGTTGATCCTGATGAGCTATCATATGAGGTAAACTACTTTATCTTTGAAGTTGTATACAACTTCATGTTCTTTTATCTAGCATTGTTGATGTATCCTCGCTTCATTTTATGACTGGATATCTTAATTAGGAGCTGTTTGCTTTGGGTGAAGACGTTGGAATAGAAAGTAGGGGTATTTCTGCTGATACTATTACCTCCTTGCCATCAATACACTCTAAGGCAGTCAGGGAAAGATCGAGTCCCATGATTTGTAAGTATAGCATTGCATTGTATTTACTGATTACAGTTAAATGATTCATCTAATGCTAACTGAAACGTAACTGCCATTTTGTCATTGAATTTGCAGTGTCATTCTCTTCTGTTTGCCCACAGTGATGTCCTTAAATGTCTGTTTAGCTAAAAAGCATATGATTTAATGTCCACAAAGTTTTTGAAACTGCTTAACCAAATTTTTGTCTCAATACATAGAAGCTAGGAATTTGTATATCTTAACGATCTTCAGGTGAAAACTGAGCTTCCAAGTAAATTCAAAGCGCCTTATGTTTTTAGCAACACAGCTGCTCTTGGAAAACATGATTTTTCTTTGCTTCAGTAGTTTAGGAAGCTGATGAGTTCAGAATAGCTTCTTAGTGAACATCATTTTAAACCTCGCATTTTTGGGCCTAAAAATTAGCTGCTCAATGCAACAGAATTTTGTCTTATAGTTCTTGAAAGGTGCAATGGAAAGAACTTTGAAGTTATAAAGTTTAAGGACATGAATAACCTTATCTGTGTTGCTTGTAGGCATGTCTGGACTTAGCCAACTGTATATTTAAATAGTATTACCCGAAGGTAAAGAGTTATGAGATGGGTTTTTTATTTTCAAAAATGGTTGGAATTTTTATGTGTTCCAAAAGTATTCTTGAATATATGAATTTGTCTTTTTTGTTGATCTCAGAAAATGAGAAGATAAAAGCTGGTGAGTCAATCATGACATGAAGAAAAACACTCAGGTCAAGATTTACTCCTGGAATGTCAAGGCAATTTCGGCCGAGTGAGAGCATTTGACAGGCATTTCAATATGGTCCTTGAAAACGTTCGGAAGAGTAAGACCAAAGTGCAGTTGCTGCCTAAGACTGAAAAATGCAAGATGAAACCAAACGAACAAGAAACAGATGATGACACTTGGGAGTAAGTCCAATACCACTACTGAAACACGTTCAGATGAAATAACAACTGAGTGTCCGATGGACGAAAAGAAAGCTCTTAAAGTTTACAAAGACAGGTTCATCAGGAAGATGTTTCTCCGAGGAGATTCTGTTCTCATTGTTTCTCGAAAGCTATCAGACAAATAAAAGCACTCAATTTCGGCAATTACTCCTTTTCTAATTTCTTTTTATTACAATTTCAAAATGTGATATCGAAGTGCAGGCATGCTGCTATTGTTTTTGCTCTTTTTGCTGCTTGCCTTTGTAAGAGTACCCAAATCACTTTAAATTAACATAACTATCTTTTTGTTTTGGGAAAACTTTTATATTGTGATTAACTGACTAGCAAATTACAATTTTCCAAACAAACTTGAAATCGATCAGAACTTATTCTGAACTTGTAATCCTAAATTCTAAATGAGGACTTTACAAAATACAATTGTTGTGTTTTTTCAAATATTACTAGATGATTTGTCCCGGGCGAATATCCAGGTCATAAGTATTTTAAGTTTGTTAATGAAAAAAGTAATTTGTAATTTATACTATTTCTATCCCAAAATTATTGTCTAGTTTGGATGTTCACTTTTAGTTCAATTTGTACTCAAATTGAAAAATTCAAATTAAACAATAATTTTGGAATAGAAAGAGTATAAAATAGTGGGCATACAAAAATTAGCATTATGTTCTTTGCGGGTTTGAAACAACTATTATGTGCCAAGCATTCTTAACATGACATTGCATAGAATTACTATACGAATCTTATGATTTTAAATCATTCAGTGCTACTCATTTTTAATCCAACACACACACACACATACATATATATGTTTTGTTGATTTTTTTTTCTAAAATTTTTTTTTTCTATAAATTAATTTTCGGTATCACGTAGAAATTTAAATGAGCAATTTTTTTTTATTCCCTTAACATCAACATGTAAGTTCTAATTTAATATGATGTCTATTATGGCTATTAATATGTCTTATTAAGAACGTTGACTAAGGCCAACGACTGGGGAGAAACGTAGCCCCTAAACATATGTCCACATCAAAAACTTGTCAAAGTATCGCAATATTTGAGAAAAACAAAACTTTGAGCTTGCTAAGCACCACCGAGGTTTAGACTTTTGTTGATAGCTTTCAATATACCACAAACATCCCCAAATTATGTGGGGTTCCTTTTTATGTTCCATATCCAATCGATTTTTAAGTAGAGTTTAATTACTGAAATTTCCATCTGAAATTTATGGATTCACACTACTCAAATCATCGGCATTCAACCAAGTCTCTTTTAATGGCTGAATCTCACACGAAATTCTGGATTTGGTAAGGGAGGCATCACTATGATATTTCTATCATAATTAGCATAAATTTAGTGTTTCTTCTTTCTTCTTCATAAAGGTTTAAATTGTCCATATAAGAAAAAGCAAAGCAGAAGGTACCAAGTGCAAAATAAGAAGACGATATTGAGTAGATGACAAATTCATCAAGAATACCAATTTGAGAATACCAATTTGCCTCAATTCAAAAGGAGGAAAGAAGCAACTATAATCCATTTCAATAGATTTCATCCAAAAATAGCCCCAAAAGACTCTACATTTTGGTTGTGCATTCATAACAGTAACGTAGTAAAGCAGAGTTGGATGGAGCTTGAGTAACCATTAGTTCTTCAATATGAAATTCAGTAGACTACTAACAACGTGGCCTTCCAATTTTAATGGTTATTGAATTTGAATCAGTAATTCAAGGTAACAGCAAGTAAACCCAATAATTGCTACATTTTTAATAAGTAATTCAGCTTAGAAATGATAAGTATACAAAAGAGCAAATTACTATAAGAAAAGCAAGACAAAAAAAAAAAAAAGAAAGACATTGGCTGCAAGAGGATATGAACCTTCAATCAACTTAGCCGCCCAAATCCCACTTTTTACGAAGCGATTAGCTGTAGTAATTCACCTCAGTACATCAAGATTCATGCAATGTAAACATCACTTCTCATTTGCTCATTGTGAAAGTAGATGCACTTCTCATCTTGACCCGGTAATCACTTTTTTCGATGCCTTCCTTCCTTCGATAAATATGCAATATAATGTTTCAGTCCTAAGAACAAACCACAAACCCGAAGCATGTTAGTATTTCATTCAGGGATTCAATAACATGATACTGACATTAGTTCCTCTACTTTTTTAAGGAACTGATGTACTCACCTCATTCCATGACCTTTTCTCCAATTTATCTGCATCAAGATTTTGAATATATCATGATATTCATTTTAACTACCTGTTTTGCCATAGAAATCTAGCGTTTCCGTACACTAATCTACAACATTTTTGCCATCATAAGATATAAAGCAAGAAACACAGAAAACCATTATTCATAAGAATTTATAATGGATAAGAATAGACAAATCAAAAGAACTCAAATTCTATCAATTTTTTTTTCATTATTTCTTTAAATCTAGATGAGGTACTGATAGAAGAAACCATGCTAAAAAAATTATTTTATAACAAATTCATATGATTAAGACTCGGATTAAAAAATACTCCCTCCGTCTCATAATTATTGTCCAATTTTACTAAAATGAAAGATTTTATTTTTAGCCAAACTTAATTATATTTTACCTTGAACAACCGGATATACCCCTACATAAGTAATTGTTTAACCACAAAGATTTTAATAGATAATATTTTTTACTAAGGATAAATGTGTAATTTAATCCACAAAAAGTCAAATTGGAAAATAATTTTGGGACAAAATGGACAAAATGGACAAAATGGGACGGAGGAAGTATCATTTACTATGTAAATAAAGTACTGATGATTCTAAAATCTAGTGACCCCTTCAGATATCGTAAACATATTGGGAATTTCTTTTAACATTACCTCCAATAAAATCTGTAAGCAAATCATCCAAAGCAAGGCATAGGTTTCCTCTGAAATCCTACACCTTAGCAAAATCTCCCCAATAAAATTTGTTGCTTCCAAATCATTCATTGAACACCATTAAAGTAAACTATTCTATTATTCATAACCACTAAAGCAGGGTTCCTGAAGCCCTTAATTTCACCTCAAATGGATTCGTTGGACAACAAAGTTTTAATCTAGTTCGGAATTCGCCGTTGATGCTTGGAATTCCTGAATTAGTCGACGATGGGATCAAACAGTCTTTTTACACTTTTTATTTAATTTTTTCTGTTTTTTATTTATTTTTATTATTTCTCATAATTATAAAAATATATTATATGATCTTTTAAAAAAAACTATTTATTTTCAAACACTACAGTGCAAATTTATAGATATGTATATTTGTAACTCATGGTTGATTTACATAAATATATTAATTTTTTAATAATATAACTTGACAATAATGATATCAGTTTTTTTAATCGTTTTTTCAATTTAAAGAATAATATTTTTTGACTAAAAACCAATTTTTTACAAAAAAAAAGTAAAACATTTAGCATAGATTAAAAAGTAATATATTAGTACATTTTCATTTATTAAAAATTGAATAAACAAACTATAGATTTTATTATCCAATTCAAAAAATTACTAAACTAAAATATAGTGTACAATCTAGTATTTAGGGTGTTGAGCTTCGTGATAGTATATATAAGATTAATTTTCACCAAGGATTTTTAATCGGGAGAGTGATTTTATCCACATTTATGTATGGTTTACTAAAGATTAGAGGGTTGAGTTGGATAGTCAGGTGATTTAAGATGGGAGATGATTATTACTGTGTTCGAGGCCTCAATTCTCACTGGGGCGATCTTTTTGTTTTAAAAGGTGGAGTCCAGTACTGGAGCAAATTTTTTTTTTATTATTGAAAAAACATTTCTTGCTAAAGTTAGATGTTAATATCTCAAAAAAAATTATCACGAAATGTTAAACTCTCGCAATGATAAATATACATATTTTTTATATTTTTTATAAAATATTTTGAACCATTTTTTTTTTTACTTTCTACTTGTACTTGACCTTTTAAAGAAAATGTATATTTTAGTTTAATTATTTTTTTAATTTTACAATACAATCTAAATTCTGTTGAATTATATTGTAATAATACATTAAATTATACCAATAAAAAAAATTTAATCTATGCTAAATGTTTTTTTTTGTGCAAAATTAGGTTTAGTTAAATAATCTTATTTTTTAGATTGAAAAAAATAGATTAAAAAATTAATATCATTATTGTTAAACCATATTATTAATAAATTAATATATTTATGTAAATCAACCATGAGTTACGAATATGCATATCTATAAATTTGCACAGTAGTGTTTTAAAAATAAATAGCTTTTTTTTAAAAGATTATATAATATATTTTTATAGTTATGAGAAATAGTGAAAAGAAGTAGAAAACAGAAAAAATTAAATAAAAAGTGAAAAAAGAGTGTTTGGTTATTTTTATGAATTTTTTGGATCATTTTTATAATTTTCAAAACTATTAGGGTATTTTTATAATTTAAACTAATGGAATTCCGTTAATTTAAATGGAAATTGGCAAATTGAAAAAAATCGGCTAACGGTTTGATAGCTTAGGATAATATTGACTAACCGAAAAAGAATAGGGTGAAATTGACAATGCATGTCACCCTTTGGGTAGATCGGCCAATTTTTCCCTTCTTTCCTTCGATAAATATGCAATATAATGTTTCAGTCCTACGAACAAACCACAAACCCGAAGCATGTTAATATTTCATTCAGGGATTCAATAACATGATACTGACATTAGTTCCTCTACTTGTTTAAGGAACTGAAGCACTCACCTCATTCCATGACCTTTTCTCCAATTTATCTGCATCAAGATTTTGAATATATCATGGTCTTCATTTTAGCTACTTGTTTTGCCATAGAAATCTAGCGTTTCCGTACACTAATCTACAACATTTTTGCCATCATAAGATATAAAGCAAGAAACACAGAAAACCATTATTCATAAGAATTTATAATGGATAAGAATAGACAAATCAAAAGAACTCAAATTCTATCACTGTTTTTTGTTCTTTCTTTATACTGCAACTACAGGCAGGCCTTCTCTGCTTCAAGACTACTTCATAATCCAAAGGAGGTACTGATAAAAGAAACCATGCTAAAAAAATTATTTTATAACAAATTCATATGATTAAGACTCGGATTAAAAAATATCATTTACTATGTAAATAAAGTACTGATGATTCTAAAATCTAGTGACCCGTTCAGATATCATAAACATATTGGGAATTTCTTTTAACATTACGTCCAATAAAATCTGTAAGCAAATCATCCAAAGCAAGGCATAGGCTTCCTCTGAAATCCTACACCTTAGCAAAATCTCCCCAATAAAATTTGTTGCCTCCAAATCATTCATTGAACACCATTAAAGTCAACTATTCTATTATTCATAACCACTAAAGCAGGGTTCCTAAAGCCCTTAATTTCACCTCAAATGGATTCGTTGGACAACAAAGTTTTAATCAAGTTTGGAATTCGCCGTTGATGCTTGGAATTCCTAAATTAGTCAACGATGGGATCAATAGTTGCTTTTCCTCCCGCATCTTAACCTCGCCTCTGTCTTAAACAATTCATGATAAAAAAACGATTGCAATCCAATTGCAATAGTTCAAGAAACTTAATACTCCCTCCGTCCCATAATTATTGTCCAGTTTTACTAAAATGAAAGATTTTATTTTTTGTCAAACTTAACTATATTTTACCTTAAACAACCAGATATACCCCTACATAAGTAATTGTTTAACCACTAAGATTTTATGGATAATGTTTTTTACTAAGGACAAATGTGTAACTTGATCCATAAAAAGTCAAATTGGACAATAATTTTGGGACAAAATTTTTTAGGTAAAGTGGACAATAATTATGGGACGGAGAGAGTACTAATTACAACTCAGTCAACAAAACCGAAGCCACAATGCAATCAGAAACAAAATAAAACACTAAACTAAGGTTTGACTGAAATAAAAAAGAACTCAATTAAATTTAAACTTAAAACCAAACAATCAATTTGCGAAAGAATAATCTAGATCTGACTGTACTTGTATTCTTGGATGTGACGATTTAAGAGTCGTGAATAGATCTTCGGTGGAAACCGTTGGACCTAGCGGCCTTGTGGCTGTGGCCGATTCCCAAAATTGCTGGCCATCAAAAGATGGATTTCTGGCGATGGCAGCTTCAACTGGTGGATTACGAATCTCTCCCAGTTGCTCTCCGCCGGCGATGCTAAACCCAGTAACGTGTCAGTAGTCATTGAACGGAGGCAAATTTGAGAGGAGGAATCAGAACCAGAGAGGCCTTTCTTTTTCTGAAAATTGAATTTGATATGAAGAGTGAACATGATATGAGAAGATAATTTAAAAACTTAATTAGTTGGCGTGATTTGAGGCGAGTTCGAGGTTGTCATGGATGAAAGATATAAGCGTTCCAGAATTTGATGCTAACTAATTAGATCAGTAAACAGATGCTAAAATTAAGGAATTTACTTTGATTTACCTTTTTCTTTATTTAAAAACTTTTTTAAAAAAATTATATCATTTTTCTAAATAGTTAGAGTGCCACGTGTCAAAAATGATTTTGTACTGAAAATGACATTTAGCAGGAAAATTTTCATTGTGGTGCTGACACATCATCAACTTGTATGTTGTAGATTTGAGCTGCCACTGAATTTACAGTAAATTAAAATTTAGAATAGTAATAAATATGTCTTCCCAAACACGAACAAACTTTGTACAATAAAGTTCCTAATTAATGCCTAAAAACCCAGACTTGTATTGGCACACTTTTGTTTGAGAACAAATTTTGCACTATAAAGTTGCTACGTGATGGGGTGTCAAGCTACACAAATAAATTAACCTACTTGAAACTACGTAGTATAGAGAAGTAAGGTCATCTCCTCAGGGAACGATGGATTATTTCCTTCAAACTAATGCAAAGATGGATTTTTGGATTGTTGTTCTAAATCTATGATAATGAAATTAAAATAAAAAAAAAACTAAATAAATGAAAAGAAATCAAAGTAACAGACTTCTGACTCAAGGGACGGATAACTCAATTATTTCATTAATCACATGCTACTAAAACTACTCTTGCAGTTTAAGCATTCAACCAAAGATCTATTAGAATAGCCGTAATAAATCTAATAATTTCCTGAATTAACTAACCAAGCCTAGCACTCAATCAGTCCTTATCATAATCCGGCTGGGCACGATAGCGTTCCATGCCAAACAATGACAGCATAAAAACCAAAGAAATATAGTTGAACCAAAATTTAAACAATTGAGATAGCTACAACTATTCAGACTTTGTCTCATTGATTCCACATTTAAACTAACATGTATATTCAGTGTCTCACCAATACACATGCTATATTTAATTGCTACTCAGTACTGTCGGTTCGTGTCTATTACGTAACATTCAACTAGCAGATACCATTAGAAAGTAAATAACAAATCAAGTTGTCAATTCGAATGATCTACTTTCATAAATTAAGACAAGAATCAACAAATACTTAAATCATAGGCAAAAATACTAAATTAAGAACAAAATATCATAATAGAATAACTGAATATATCCCTTGAATCAGAAAGAAAATCCTTAGCCACTCATGGACGGGAACATGGTGGCTTTAATCTCCATGAAAATTCAAGAAAAATTGGAAGAAATAAAAGGTTTGAGGTGCTAGTCTTGACCTATGCACGGCTGCTCTTTTTACAAAACCAAGAATCCTCTTTATAATAGAAATTCAGGTAAGCCGCTGGAAGAGAAGAATCAGTCCATGATTTGCATCTTTGGTCCCTCAAGTTCGCAATATTTTTATTTTTGCCCCAAAATTTCTTTAATTTTATATTTAAGTCCGTGATCGTGCAAAATCATCCAAAACAGATCCAATCTCTTATTTCCAGCTCCTAACAAGAAATAATAACAAAACTAATGAATTAAACCCATCCGAGTCCATATACTAGTAAAATATCAACAATTAAAACACAATTCATGGAATCTATCAAATTCCCCCACACTTGAAGTATGCTTGTCCTCAAGCATTAAAGAATACAAGAATTCTAAACTTTTTCTTATTTAAGATGCGCCTTAGAAACTCTAGCACTCAAAAGAAATCATGGTAACAATGAAAAAAAATTCACAACCAAGTCAAATACATTATGTACTTTTACCCTTTAGCCCTTTGTGTGTGTGTGTGTAAACCACTCCCTAGGGACATCATTGTCACACATAGCATAAAATACAAAAATTCAAATGCAAATATACCACTGAAGAGTGAACATAGGATCCCCAATTCAGACTGTACTTCAATGCAATGTTAATCCAACACATATTATGAAACTGAAGGCTTACAATTACACCTCACATTATACAATTCAACTCACTTCCCTCGTACCCATTCTTCGGTGTCCATATGGCTTTTCTTCAGGATCTTTCCCACTCAGGCCCCTACCCAGAGCATTTTTCCACTTGATTTATGTAGTAATTTACATAGTGGCTCAGCAACTTAGGGCAGTCTACTTACTCATATTTTCTCACCGACGGGCCTGTGGACACTCTGCTAGTTGTTTGTTAAATTTCTCACCTATCAATGGGCTAGAATCAACATTGAATACTCTTCCTTTTCTCCCTCTGTAAATTGTACCTAACCTCAGAAAAGTATCCGCCAACAACCCCTCCCCACACTTACTTAGCACAAAGTACTTTAAGCAAGAAGGTAAAAAGACTATTTTTAAACCACCACTCTCCCTTTACTCGCGTTTGAAGTGATGATAGGGTTAATGCCTATTTTTGAGTTTCATAATATAGTAAGGTCCCACATGCAAATGGTACAAATACTAAATGAATCAAATCAAACTTTGGCATATCGCATGAATTTAGGCAATTACACATACATGTTAAGTTTATCCAAGAGTTATGGCTAAAGTGTGCAAGTAAAGTATTCAGGGTGTAACACATAATGCATAGATACAAGAGAAATTTTTGTCCCAATGTAATTAGATTTCATAGAGTCTCAAGTTAAGTTCATTATAAGCTATTTTTGGTATTTTTTTATTTTCCTAATTTCTTTTTGTTTTAATTTTCAAAAAAAAAAATTTAACAAAACACGCAAAAACACACAAAAGAAAACAAGAATACACACAAAAGAAAACAGAAACCCCTCTCTCACGCTTAATTTGTACATTGTCCTCAATGTAACTTATTGTACTCACACAAAAAAGTAAACCAAGGAGCTAAGCACGACTTCTTAGTGTGGGGCACAACATCACATTTAAATTTAAATCACTCAAATTCAATCCCCACGAAACAACCACTAAAGGCACAAATCAAACTCAACTCAAAGCAGCGTAGAAGAAAAAATATTCAAACAAGTTGAGATTTATAAACATTGATACTCTCAACACCAAGTCAAAAACAAACAAACTCCAAAGAAGACCATCATCAAAACGGCAACAAAAAGAATTAAATCGGAACTGCTATAAAAAGATGGAGTTAGAATCTTCCCTAGAGAATGTTTTTCGCAATTGAAAGTGCTGAAATGGAAATGGATAGTGTGAAAAACTTGTTGATAATTCATCTCCAAGGCTTGACGGATGATGGCTAAACCGAGGGTGATGACGGAAAACGCGCGCGTACAGCAATAGAAGTGATTGGCAGCGACACCGACAGGCATTGTGGCCGGCTAACAAAAGGTAGCAAACGGTGGCTTGTTGGCAACAGTAGAGCGCTCAAAATTGGAACAATGTCGGACGGAATTGATTAGCACCAGTGGCAACAATCTGGTCGACGATGGAACTTTGGAATAGCAGCAGCAAGTAATTGATGATGATGGTGGCTGACGGCGGCAGCAACAGCGATTGCGTGGAGCGGCGATCATGGAATTTCAGCAGCCGACGGCAGTAGGGAGTTTGAACGGCAGACAACAATGGATTGGAGCTGATGATGGCCGTTGACTAAATCGTCGTTGATCGAACGCCGGTGAGAAAGATTTCTGGCTCCTGGGAGAAAGAAAAAAAAACGTAAAAATCTTTTCTGTATTTTTTTTTGGATTTATGATTTTTTTTATTATATTTTTGTAATAAAAGAAGGAGGGAAGCGGTCCTTAGGCATGGTCATGTGTAATGAGGGGTTGGAATCTGCCCACCGGAAAAAAAAAATAATTAAAAGAATTTAAACCTTCTATTTTCTTAGGCAGGATCATGCCTAAGAAAAATAGCATTCTCATCAATTCCAACGAGCCTAAAAAGCACTTACATGTGATCACGCTTAAGAAAACACCTATTCCTTAAAAAAACACTAAATACACACTAAAGTTTCAATTCCAAACAATAAAACAAATAAAATAATCAAACACAACATCAATAGAAAAAAAAAATTGGGTTGCCTCCCAAACATCACCTTTCTTTAATGTCTTTGGCTAGACCAATTCCATGTGTCTCAAGGTGGAAATTTTGAAACTCCACCTAACAACGGTAGATAAAATCCTGGATCATTGCATTTGGAAGAAAATTTTGATTGTAACATACCAGATATATCTTCTCCAACTACTACCTCATTCTTGGAAAAGTTCTCCATCACTTTCTGTTTGGGCTCCTCTATCTTTGGATCTACTGACATATCTGAAAAAGAAGTATCAGCTGCATTAGTTTGACTAAATGAAATTGAAAGATCAATTACCTCACTGTCGTCCAATGCCTCTGATTCATTTTTCTCTACTTCCATATGTTTCAAATCTTCTGCATTTTGAGTAGGTACAGTCTCCACACCATAAATCTGTTCTATGAAAGGATATTTTATTTTCTCTAACTCAGCCCTTGAGAATCTGCTCGGAAATGGAGGAAGTATCATGTAACGTGGATCTTCTCTAACAACTTCCTTCGCTACCTTATTCTCAGATACATCATCTTTGGGAGTCACTTCTTTCATGACACACACACTTTCAACAGGATTAACTACCGATGGAGATGGTAATTCCATAGGCTTTGAGACTTCAAACTCGCTAATAGCATTAGCTAGTTGGCTAATTCGGATCCCCAAATCCTGTATGCTTGCTCTTGTTTCCTGTTCAAATTCAAGAGTATTAGTTGCCAAAGTATTAACAATCTTATCTAAAGACAAACCTGAGCTTTGAGACTGTTGACAAGCCGTCGTCACACTAGTCAAATAATAATTACCTACTTAATACAATTACTAGTAGTAAAGCAGAAAGCAGGGTCGATCCCACAGAGAAGGAATACTAATTACCAGGTATAAATTACTCCTATTATTATCTAGATAAATGATGATCTCAGGTTTATAAAATTCAAAACTAAAATAAATAAATAAAATAAAAGCAATTAATATTAATTCAAATAATCAGACAAAGAAAACCTAGGACATTGGGTTCACCTACCGAATATTTGGTTGAGTTCAATTCATAAGTATTTGACTTTTAACTTCCATTAATCTCACAACGATTCACTTAATTAAGAACTATACACTCTCGTGTTATAATTCTCTTACTTAGATTAACCCTATGACTACTCTCGTGACTATAGGGATTAACAAAAGCACATTAAGACCATTAAGAACCAAATATTGCAAAGGTTATAATCTTACTCTCGTAGCTTACAACCTAAGTTTATTATTCCTACGAACTAATATTAATCTTCCACTCTCGCTACTTCGATTAATATCTTCAGACATGCAAATAGTGGCCAATTACTTACACGAATTAAAACAAGAATAACAAATATTAATTAATGGAAAAATCAAATAATAATAAACCAAATAAACCAAATAAATTCGGTGGCTACACCCAAGCCCTAGATTAAAAGAATTTAGCCACTAAACATTATTAAAAATAATTCAATAATATTTAGAGACATAATAAAAGAAAAAAATAAATTAAATAATTTGAAACTTCAAAACCGAATGACGCCCAATAACTCCCCGACGGTGCACGCTTTGCTTCTCGGCTGCTGCTTCGTTGGTGCGGCGTGACCAGGAAGTTGATGGAGCTTCGCTGCTGCTGTGTGAATGGTGGTGCGGCAGTCGATGGTGAAGAGGTGGAGAAGAGGAAGAAGGTGATGATGGTGACGGCTGGGAGAGGAGGGAGTTTGCTGGTGCGTGGCTGCTGTCGGTGTGGTGTTTTGCAGCGGCAGAGGAGGCTGTTGCGTGGAGTTGGGGCTGGGATGGTGTGGTGGTGCGTGGATGCGGGAGTCAAGGAAGGCGGAGAAAGTGCAGCAGCGGTGAAGGTGATGATGCTGCCGTCGGTGAAGGAGGAAACAAGAAGGTGGATGGCGGTGAAAGTGGTTTGCAGCCGTTAGGTTTTCGGCCAGTTTTCGGTTCAGTTCTGTTGTAAAAATAAATCCCTAATCCTCCTTTTATAGGCTTCCGGCTAAACCCTACTCCTTGAAGAACAAGAAAACTTGTTTCCCAATTAATATCGGGATTAAAATTCTTATCCAATTCCAATCCCAAATCGGCCGCATAACCAACATAACCTTCGGCCAATTTTCCAAAAACTTAATTAACCAATCCAAAATTGCATCATTGGCCCTCCAATTCTCTAAACTCATTAATTTCCTCCCCATCAATTGCTTCAATCTTCAATTCTTTCCCATTGAGTTGCTTTTAATTCGATTTTAGCTCAAAACTTCAACAATTCTTCATTTGAGTACAATTCCTACAATTAAAGGTAAAATCACATAAATAGCATATTTGTACTCAAAATATATTGCAAAAATCACAAATTAGGGATATAATAAATAGGTAAAATATAAGCATATCAACTGTAGAAGTTCCGGAACATGATACACTTGTGGCTGAGATGACTGATACTCATAGTTAAAATTCTGATAATCTTGCCAACCTGGATCATATGAATATGAACGAGGTTCGTATCTTTCTTGTGGCGGTCTCCAAGATTCTCTCATGCCATTCTGACCCTCCCACTGGTAGTATGGTAATTTTGGACAAAAATCGCTAGTATGACCAGTCATCAAACAAATACAGCATCTTTGGACTTGTTTCTGTTGACCTATAGCCATATTTTTCACAAGAGAAGTTAGTTCAAAAAATTTTTGCTCAAAATATGAAAAACTTACCTCATTTGTATTCCAATGGCCATCTTGCCGGTTCCAAGATTGATGTGCATAATAGCCCATTGCAAAAGAAAAAAAAAACTAAAATAAAAAAAAAACAACAATTTAAAGGAAAAAAATCAATTAACACCGTTCCCCGGCAACGGCGCCAATTTGATGGGGTGTCAAGCCACACAAATAAATTAACCTACTTCAAACTACGTAGTATAGATAAGTAAGGTCGTCTCCTCAGGGAACGATGGATTATTTCCTTCTAATTAATGCAAAGATGGATTTTTGGATTGTTGTTCTAAATCTATGATAATGAAATTCAAATAACAAAAAATAAATAAAAGAAAAGAAATCAAATTAACAAACTTCTGACTCAATGATGTGCTTTAAATTTACCTATTTTTAATATCCTTTTATGCGAGATTTTGCTACTATTTTGAGTACAAATATGCTATTTATATAATTTTATCTTTATTTGTAGGAATTGTACTCAAAAGGAGGAATTGTTGAAATGTGGGCTAAAATGAAGATAAAAGCTACTCAAAGGGAGAATTAAAGATTTGATAAATTGACAAGGAAGAAATTGAAGTACTTGAAAAATTGGAGGATTAAACAAGAAATTTTGGAATTGTTGTTTATGGAAATTGGCCGAACAACGATGGTTGTGTGGTTGATTTGGGATTGGAATTGGGTAAGAATTTTAATCCCAATATTATTTGGGAAACAAGTTTTCTTCCTCTCCAAGAAATAGAGTTTTGACGGAAGCCCTATAAAAGGAGGATTAGGGATTTATTTTTAGAACCGAACTTGACCGAAACCCTACGACCGCCGCTGCAACTCACCACTTCTCCTCCTTGCCGCAGCAAAACCACCAACGGCAGCCCCCTCAATCACCTCCACCTCTGCCCACCTTGCTCCATTAACTCCACCTTGTTTCCTCCCATCATCACCACGCATAATCACCCCAGCATCCCATAGCCGCCGCGAGTCCACCTTCCTGGCAGCTTTCTCCATCACCGAAGTTCCCCTCCTTGCTCCAATCCCACGAAGCAGCAGTCCTCCACCTTGCTTCCATCATTAGCATCACCTTGCTCATCAGTCATCATCATAAACTCTCCATCACCGAAGCCTCCTTCAGCCACCGCCGAGACCACACCACCAGCCTCAAATCAAAACAACCCCCTCTCTCCACCTTCATCCATCACCTTGCTCCTTGCCAACCCCCACGCGACCGCACAAAACTTCAAAGCCACCAGCACCATCATCAACCTCCACGCACCGAAAAGAAGCACAAAAACCCCACGCAGCACCACCCAAGCAAGCAGCAGGCTTTGACTTGATTTCTAGCTTTCGGTTTCGGCGCAAACGCAATCTCTCAGGTTTTTGGTGTTTTAATTATTTTAATTTCAGATTTTAGGATTATGTCTCTAAATATTATTGAATTATTTTTAATAATATTTAGTGGCTAAATTCTTTTAACCTAGGGCTTGGGTGTAGCCACCAAATTTATTTGGTTTATTTGGTTCATTATTATTTGATTTTTCCATTGATCAATATTTAATATTCTTACTTTTATTCCATGTTTGTAACTGGCCACTACTTGCGTGTTTAAAGATATTAATTGATGGACCGACAGTTGAAAATTAATATTAGCTCATTGGAATATTGGACTTAGGTAGTGAACCATGACAGTAGGAACACAACCTTTGCAACGTTAGATTCTTAAGTTCTTAATGTGCTCTAGTTATTTCCTATAGTCACGACAGTAGTTATAGGATTAATTAGAGTAAGAGAATTATATCACGACGGTGAATAGTTCTTAATTAGGTGAGTCGTTGTGAGATTAATGGAAGTTAAAAGTCAAATATTTATAAATTGAACTAAACCAAATATTCGGTAGGTGAACCCAATGTCCTAGGTTTTCTTTGTCTGATTATTTGAATTAATATTATTTGCTTTTATTTTATTTATTTATTTTAGTTTTAAATTTTATAAATCTGAGATCATCATTTATATAGATAATAATAGGAGTAATTTATATATGGTAATTAGTATTCCTTCTCTGTGGATACGACCCTATTTTCCGGCTATACTAGTGTTAAGTAGGTGAATTTATTTGACTAGTTGTGACGACGGCTTGTCACTCAAGGGATGGATAACTCAATTATTTCATCAATCATAGGTTGCTAAACTATTTAAGCAATCTAAGCATTCAACCAAAGATCTATTAGGATAGCTGTAATAAATCTAATAATTTTCTGAATTAACTAACTAAGCCTAGCACTCAATCAGTCCTCATCATAATCCGGCTGGGCACGATAGCGTTCTATGCCAGACAATGACAGCATAAAAACCAAAGAAATATAGTTGAAGCAAAATTTAAACAACTGAGATAGTTACAACTATTCAGACTTTGTCTCATTGATTCCACATTTAAACTAACATGCATATTCAATGTCTCACTAATACACATTCTATGTTTCATTGCTACTCAGTAATGCCGCTTCGTGTCTATTATATAACATTCAACTAGCAGATACCATTAGAAAGTAAATAACAAATCAAGTTGTCAATTCGAATGATCTACTTTCATAAATTAAGACAAGAATCAGCAAATACTTAAATCATCAGCAAAAACAATAAATTAAGAACAAACCTCATAATAGAATAACTAAATAAATCCCTTGAATCAGAAAGAAAAAATCCTTAGCCACTCATGGACAGGAACATGGCGGCTTTAATCTCCATGAAAATTCAAGAAAAATTGGAAGAAATAAAAGGTTTGAGGTGCTAGTCTTGGCCTATGCACGGCTGCTCTTTTTACAAAATTAAGAATCCTCTTTATAATAGAAATTTAGGTCAGCCGCTGGAAGAGAAGAATCAGTCCATGATTTGCATCTTTGGTCCCTCAAGTTTGCAATATTTTCACTTTTACCCCAAAATTTCTTTAATTTTATATTTAAGTCCCTGATCGTGCAAAATCATCCAAAACAGATCCAATCTCTTATTTCCAGCTCCTAACAAGAAACAATAACAAAACTAATGAATTAAACCCATCCGAGTCTATATACTAGTAAAATATCAACAATTAAAACACAATTTATGGACTATATCACTACATTAATGTGTAAAAATCCAGACATGTAGTGGCACACTTTTATAGCACAGAATTAGCTTTTTACAATGTTTGTTTTTCTTGTCACAATAAAAATAAGAAACCTAGCTACAAATCATTATCAATATAAACCTTATTTTGAAGTATCATTATATTTTATAAATATAAATTACGTACATCATTGCAAATTATATCGATATTTCCACATAACAATATTTGCAATTTGCAATGTCAATTAATATACTCGTAAGTAAAGATTTTTCTTTTAAAAAAACTTCAAAGATACCAAAATAATATAAAGAAAATCAATTTAACTAAAAAAAAAATTTATTACACCAAATTATTTATACATTCAAAATCCTTGACAGCAAATCTTACGCTCATAATTCTAAGTATTCTAATTATTTATAGGGTGCGTCGCGAATGCTAAGCACTACTATATAATTAAACCCATTATGCATTTGAAGAAAAATCACACCACTACAAAAGTTCAAACATCAAGCAAATAATCGATGGCTTCTCTGTTATCTATTTTCTCTTTTTTCCTTTTAGCAATTTTATTCCTTGGAGCCATGAAAGAAAGCCTCGCAGGCAATTTTAGATTTATCAAAATCCAAAACCTAGCCTCACCGGCTCGTGGCGGCGACCGAACAAGAAATCGATGAAGGGTACACGGCAATGAAGGCATTCAACGCCACCGACTTGGTCTTCGCAACCTTCCAGGAAAACACAAATGCCTCTAGAATAGACTTCAACTATTTTAAAATTTTCATCCAGGATAGAGACGAGATTGCATTCACAACCAACGACGAAATCCATTTTGGAGCTAGGTACATCCAAAGTTTCGCCGGCAACGTAAAATTCAAGTTTACGGGAATTTTATACCACGAGGTAACTCATGTTTGGTAGTGGAATGGGAATGGAAAGGCTCCTCAGGCTTTGATTGAAGGGATTGCCGATTTCGTGAGGCCGAAAGCCGGATACGCGCCGGGTCAAGGAAACAAGTGGGATGAGGGTTTTGAAGTGACTGCCTATTTTCTGGATTATTGCAATGGTTTGAAGGGTGGGAATTTCATAGCGGAATTGAATGAGAAGATGAGGTATGGTTATAGTGATGCTTACTTTGTTGAGCTTCTGGGAAAGACTGTTGATGAACTATGGAGTGACTACAAGGCTCAATACGGTTCTTAATGCTCCAAATGAAACTCATCTGTCAAAAAACCAAAAAAAAAAAAAAAAGGAGTTTCTGTTTTTCTTAGCGAACAAAAAATAGAATGGTATAGTATTCCTTAGAATACAGTTAATGTACTTGAGTTTTTTTAATGTTGAACGCCCTTTGTCCTTATTGTGATTTGCATGGAAACGAATGGAGGACTTCTACGTTGCATTTTCCTTATATTTCTTGGTAGTTAGGATTGGATGTAAATCAAAAGTAATCAATGTACTCTCTCTTGTTTTTCGAATAGTTAATCAAGCACGTCTTTGACTAATTTCATGGTAATACATCATACATATAAAAGGAGTAACATTTTATTAGAAAAAAAAAATAACTACCAAAATAGAAAAAAAAAAATCAAAATTGGGTGAAGAAATTTCTGGTAAGCGCCATTATTCAGAGCGAGGAAGACTAATTTAATTTTAATTTTATATATATATATATATATATATCTATATATATATATATAGTTTTTGGTTGAGAATCAGAAAGACTTAATTTGCTGTAAATTAAATAAGCTTTCAAGCTGATTATTTGGCCGTGCGTGACTATATGATAACGCTGAATATGGAACTTATAGATGTGTGGGTTCGAGCCCATGACAAAAGTATCCTTTAAAAATGACTCGATTAAAATGTTGGTGCCTGATGGCATCGCCCCTTCTGAAGCAACAGCTTCACCCAATACTAAAGTCTAAACTATACCCAACCGGTGAGCGATCAGGGTCTACATATTATATTCGTTTATCCATCCGGAAAAATAAGAATTTTGTGAATTTGTTGAACTAATTTAATACTCTCTTCGTCCCAAGAAAAAAAATTTTTTTTTAGAAAATTGAAATCTAAAATAGTATAATGAAATAGATTTTTCCTTTCAGACAGATAGAATAAAATTAATGCAGAGAGTGTTGTTATCTGATGGATGGACTTTTAGTTTATAATTCACGGCACGTTAAGTTCTCATCCCAAAATATTTCCGTAGTGATGATCTTCCGTGACTATGTATAACTTCTTATAGTTTTTCTTACAGAATACGGATCAGACTATATTTGTAGGTCTTTACATTACTTTACTTTATATGTTCTTACGTACATACATAGGGAGCTCAGCATGCGTTATTTTTTTAAGAAATGGAAAGAAAAAAGTCCCATTTTATATATGAATCGATCAGGCGAAAACAACTGGAGGTTTATTTCCTCGTAGGCTATCACTGGAAGATCTTTACTGCTCACTCAGTATTTTCCTTAACTCTGGCTTCCTATAGATGTAATTTTATCACTTTCACTCCAGCAATGTTTACTTCGTATTTTGGATCCAACTTTTATTTACATAATGAATGTACATCATATGTTTCTTCTTCATGATTTGCCGTCAAATTTACCAAAACGTTTTAAGTCATTGTTTATTGTCACATGTCTAATCCCCTTCATTGCATCGACAACATATTTTAATAAATAGAAATAAAAAAATCAATACCAATGCGGCTATGTCTGAGATGTGCTGGCATATTCCAACCCTCCCATCGCGGACCAGGTTTAACTAAAGTGATGTAATTATAATTTTTTAATCTGATTGAATAATGACATCTTCAGCTTAATTAGTTGATCGGTCCTCTTCAAACAATTAAGTAAATATATACTCTCAAATATTCCTACAAGCAAGTAAAATGTTTCTGACTAAATTCACCACGTCAGAAACATGATGCCTCTGAATATGGATTAATTAAACTACATTACAGAACATTAATATAGATATTGTCATTTGTCAACGCTCATCTGTCTCTATTGTCCTCTAAGAAGACTAATAATTAAGTTACAGGGAAGCTATTTTGTGAACGGGCAAAACCTAATTTATTCATTATATTTCGTCTACGTACCATAATGTTCTGTCTAATTCCACCTGGGGGGAGTTACAGAACGTTGACTTCCTCCCAGATTATAAACCATTAGGGAGTTCTGGCCTTCTGGGTGTGTATTATACACTACTCTCTTATTGTGCAGTTTTGATTTTTACTAATTCAATTTATATTAAAAGTAAAAACTCAAAATGGAAAAATAATTTTGGGACAAAGGGATTTTTTTCTATAAAAAAAGCCCCCATTTCGTGAATCTGTACATCTTTGAAATCCTTCACTTCTCTCTTTCTGCATCTACAATGGCAATCTTCTCCAGCTTGTACCTTATTCTCCTTTTCCTAGCCCTATACATAATCACCAAGCATTTCCTCGGCAAGCTCCGAAATCTCCCGCCCGGCCCAATCTTAAACTTTCCGATTATCGGCCATCTTTACCTCATGGTTAAGAAGCCTCTTTTCAAAAGCTTAGCCAGAATCTCCAGCCAATATGGCCCGGTAATCCTCCTGAATTTCGGATCCCGGCCGGTCCTTTTGGTATCCTCTCCTTCAGCAGCTGAAGAATGCCTTAACAAACATGATATCGTCTTCGCGAACCGCCCGAATCTTCTCCCCGGAAAATACCTAGGTTACAATTACACTTCCTTAGCCAGCGCGCCTTACGGGGATCACTGGAGGAATCTGAGGAGGATATCCGCCCTGGAGATCCTTTCTTCCCATAGGATTCAAATGCTTCGCGAGATTCGGGTCGATGAAGTAAAGCTGATGCTCAGAAGGCTCTTTCTGGAAGCCAGCAGTACTCGGGAAAAACAAACTAGTAGGGTTGAAATGAGAACCGTGTTTTTCGAGCTGACGTTGAACGTTATGATGAGGATGATCGCCGGGAAAAGGTATTACGCCGGCAAGAACGATGAAGTCGATGATGAGGCGGCGAAGAGGTTCAGGGAGATTGTGTCGGAGACGGCAAGGGTTGCTGGGGTGTCCAATTTAGGGGACTTCTTGCCCATATTGAGGTGGTTAAATTTGGACAGATTGGATAGTAGATTGAAGGGTCTTCAAGAAAAGAGGGATGGATTCATGCAGGAGTTGATTCAAGAGTTTAAGGTAAATGGTAATAAAATTAATCATGAGGAAGGAAGAGGAGAAAAGAACAAGACGTTGATGGAAGTTTTGTTGGGGTTGCAAGAGAATGATCCTGAGTATTATACGGATGAACTCATCAAAAGCCTTATATTGGTCAGTAATCTGTTCATCACTTCTTAATTTCTTTCTTTTTTTTTTCAACTTTTCGCTTCCTAATTTCCTTCTTCTTCTTTCTTTTTGAACATGTGTCTAATTTCGTGTACGTTACATCTTATGGGTATATTGACACTAAAAGAATTATTAGTTACAGTATGAGTGAACCATACACAAAAGAGATCCACAGTGCAGAGATATCATTCTAATTAATTAGGCTGACTATATTGTGTTACAATGAACTACTACCATCCATCGATTATCATCATGACTCAGATAAAAATGAACGTATGAGATTGAATTGGCTAATTTCAACCTTAGTCCTCCTTTTTGGGTCATGGTTGAAATTTCCAGTCGTAATAAAATATGGAATCTAACAAAAGTCTAAACCTCATTGATTCAATTAGATGCAAGAGGGGGAGAGATGCATGCATATGAAGGTGTATTGTTCCAAATATATTGTTTTCGCCTAAAGAAGTCTTTTCTTTTCTTTTCTTTTTTTTGGATTTACCGAGCCGTCATATCTTTTCATTTTAAAAATGGTAATTAGCTGGAATATTTATATCTTGCTAACGAGAAAAAGAAAAGAAATTATACCTCATCTGAACATGATTGAGTGTTGTTATGTGAGGAATCTAGATCAGTAGTTTCTTCTTTCTTTCTTTTTTAAGAAAAAAGAAATAAAGTAAATAGAACTTGACCTTTATTAACAATTATTTTACGAGTTGCAGGTTTTACTATCTGGGGCGACAGAAACATCCACAGGAACAATGGAGTGGGCGTTGTCACTAATGCTAAACAACCCTTCAACTTTGAAGAAAGCACAAGAAGAAATTGACAACGTAGTTGGAAAAGAACGTTTGTTAGACGAATCGGATTTGGTTAAGTTACCTTATCTGCGTTGCATAGTGAACGAAACATTGAGGTTGTACCCTGCAGGCCCGTTGTTACCTCACCAATCCTCGCAAGAATGTGTCGTGGGAGGATATCGAATCCCGAAAGGTACAATGTTGCTAGTGAATGTGTGGGCAATCCAAAATGATCCCAAATTTTGGGACGAACCAGAAAAGTTCAAACCAGAGAGATTTGAAGGTATTGAAGGTACGAAGGACGGGTATAAATGGATGCCTTTTGGTTCGGGAAGGAGAAGCTGTGCTGGAGAAAATTTGGCTTTGTGTATGGTTGGTTTTGGTTTGGGCTCAATCATTCAGTGCTTTCATTGGGAGAGAATTGGGCATCCGTTGGTCGATATGACTGAGGGTAGTGGATTGACCGTGCCTAAGGTTCAACCGCTAGTTGCAAATTATATACCACGTTCTGAAATAATCCATATCCTTCCACAGTTTTAGTTGATATTTCTTCCGTCTCAAAAAAAAGAGGGGAAAAAAAGAAAAAGAAAAAAACATGATACCAAACACGAATCGTTAAATCTTGGTTTTTTGTTTTGTCTTTATAACAAGTTAAGCTGTAATCGGTGATTGGATTAAATGTGTGCTAGTTTTGCCATTTGGTGTTGACTTTTCCCAGCCCAATTATGGGCTCTATGCCAGCTGCTTGTCTAGAAATGAATGATATGAAAAGTATTACACTAGTCACAAGTAAATTCTTTAGTATTTACTAAAGAATTCGAGGAATGACAGTGGATTGTGTTGGAAAAGATCTAACAAAACTATGCAGCTAGATAAGAGAAACTATTCACCACACCAGCTGTACTAGATTAGCTATACTACGTGGTACACCAATCCAATCCTGGAAGGCCATGTGTTTTATATTTTTCACCCATTAACCTTTTTTTTTTCCTTTCCACGATCTCCAAATCAATTCCACATAAATCTCTCCCGAGATTCATGTCATTGCCCCATTGATTCGACCAAAAGAGAAGGAGTTGGCGATGGCAATCACTCAAGGAAACAACTCCTCAAAATTTATCTTCAATTAATGATTGATCGTCTTCTTCCCTCATTCTTCAATTCGTTTAGGGTGTATCTTTATCACACAGTGTTGGCAACTAATCTTATCTGGCTCCATTAAATGGCATCGTTAGTAGCTTATTGGAACCCCCAACATAACCATGTATGGCTCACCTTCAACATAACCATGTATGACATAACCAATGAAACTATCAATCAAACCAGCAACTTGTGTTTTGTATTTAAACAGAAAGGTCTAGGTGCAACGAGTATAATCATTAACAATTTCAAGGAAAAACTGACAACCATTTATAGATAGTTCTTTATAAGGACCCCATACATCAATGTGAAGTAAAGAGAACATATGTGTACTGTGAATATGACTAGTAGGAAAAGGATCACGATGTTGCTTGGACATAAGGCATATTTCACATAAGCTAACATCAGAAGAGCATGAAGAAGAGGAAATACTAGAAGGCAAATGCCTCATTACAGTGGTAGATGGATGACCTAACCTACAGTGCCAAGGATGATCAGAATGAATAACCAAGGCCTTATTATTGACTGATCAGAAGAAGTTCTACTGTAAAATCTTCTGGATGAAAGCATGTAGGAAGCATAGAGATTTTGAGACTTCTGATTGCTTCTAGAGTGAAAGATGACGGAACAAGTCCATACAACCCATTAACCACTCTACCAGCTACTAAGACTCTAAGAGTTTGATGGTCCTGCAATAAGCAAAATTCATCAAAAAAAAATGGAAAAACATATGTGAATCTTTTGCTATTTTTTGAACGGATAGGAGATTATACTTGAACCCTGGAAGATGTAAATAAGATTTAAGGGTCACAGAATCAGAAAGTACAGCATCCCCAATGTGAGTTATTGACTGTATACTCCGGTCTGGTAAACAGACTGGAATATGATTTTTTGGCAGTTTGTGGTTTAGTTAACAGTTTTAAGAAGGAATTCATGTGCCATGTAGCTCCTGTGTCTATGAACCATAGAACATAAAAGATAAAATCAGACTGAGAAAGTAATCAAGGCAAGACAGAGCTACCTGCAAAATATTGGATGTTGCAAAGTTAACAGAATGTGATCCTTCTGCTATGCCTTTCCCTTTCATCATTTTGCTGATTTCCCTTTGAGTTGTTGTTGCTATAGCTTCTTCCCAACAAGAATCCTGAATTTCATCAGGGGGTGTCTCAACAAGATTTGCAGAAATAGCTCCACCAGATGATTTATTGCTACTGTCCCACTTAGGAGGAAATCCATTAAGCTTGAAGCATTTCTCCTTAATGTGTCCTTCTCTGTGGCAATAAGAACATATATGTTGAGTTGATTGAGTTGAATAGCCTACCAACTTGAAACATTTATCCTTGATGTGCCCGGTCCTCTTACAGTAAGTACAGAATAGGTGTGCCTTATCAGTCTTAGCAACAGCTTTCTGATCAAAGTTCTTCTTCCAAGCAGTACCTTCTTTGGCAACCATGGCAAGATTCTCTAAATTAACATCAACATTAACACTAACTTTCCGATTCTTTTCAGCCTTAAGTATCATGGCATAAGCCTTGTTGACATTTGGTACAGGATCCATCATTAGAATTTGGTTCTTCTCAGCATCAAATGTGTCACTTAATCCCATCAAAAACTCCATAGTCTTATCCTCAGTGACTCTAGCATCAATCAATCGAGTTACAACATCCAAAGCATCCTTAACACCCAAGACATAGTGATTATTCTTTTCTGGACTAATCAATGAATTAACAGCTCCTTCACAGTACAAATCTGGACGCAATTGACCTAATTGATCCCTCAATTGCTTAAGCTTGCCATAAAACTAAGTAATAGACAAATTATCTTGCTTAATCACAACAATTTCTCTTTTAATTTGAAAAAGTAAAGACATATTAGCATATCCATATCTCTCTTCAATTTCATGCCATAAATCCCTCGCATTACTGATATACATGAACTTATTCACAATTTCATCAGAAATAGAACTTAGAATCCAGGAAACAACCATGTTGATGATTATACTCATTGCACATGGACCTTTCTGTTTAAATACAAAACACAAGTTGTTGGTTTGATTGATAGTTTCATTGCTTATGTCAAAACTCAGTTTCATGCCAATATACAAACCATTAGAACAAACAATGGCACTAAATTCATTAATTCATCATGCTAAGATTTGCTTAGTAAAAATGGCATTATTCATCAAACTACTTGTCCTTACACACCTCAACAAAACGGTGTTGTTGAAAGAAAACATCGTCATTTGTTACAAGTTGTACGTTCTCTTCTTCTTGAATCTCATTTACCTAAAAAATTCTGGGGGGAATCTATACTTACTGCCACACACTTAATCAATCTTACACCTTCTATTGTCTTACAATGGAAGAAAACTTTTGAACTGTCCTATGCAAAGCCACCTACATATGATCATCTTAGAGTGTTTGGTTGTTTGGCATTTGCTATAGATACTAGTCCTTAGCATGACAAGTTTGATTCTAGGTCTCATAAAGGCGTGTTTGGTTGTTATCCCAATCATCAGAAGGGATATAAACTTTATATTTCAGCTCCTAGAAAAATCATTGTTTCATGAGATGTTATCTTCCATGAAACAGTCTTTCCCTCTTATTCTAGTGACCAACACCATCCTGTACTTCCAACAGCAATTCCTGATTCAGATTGTCCAGACAGTGACAACATCTTTTCTTCTTTTACTCAGTCACATGTCAATCCTTACTTCACCACGTCAAATTCACATTCAGGAGGTTCTAAACCTTCAACAGCTTCACCTCTTATTTCTTATTCACATAATTTTCCTCATGTTCCTTCACCACCTCCACCAGTTAGGCAAAGCAATAGGATGCGACATTTGCCTGCCAAACTACAAGACTTTGAACTTGTCAACATTTGTCAACCTTTTGGTTCTTTGCATCATTTTACAGATTCACCTTCCTTAGCCTGTGATTTCTCTTCTTCTCATGATTCTTTGTTAGCTAATTTGTCTATGATTCAAGAACCTACGACATATAATCAGGCTAGAAACAATCAAAAATCAGTAAATGCTATGAATGCAAAACTAACAGCCCTTGAATCTTATGATACTTGGCAAATAGTCTCTTCTTATTTTTTGAAAAATATATTAAATGTAATCATCTGTAAAATAATATTAACCTATCTTTCATGTATACAGACTTGGTTTCGAATTGTATTTATAGTATAATTATTTAGTAACTAATCTCTTTTTATTTTTGAAAAATATATCAAATGGAATCATCTGAAAAATAATATGAACATACGTTTAATTTATCCAGACTTAATTTTGTATTGTATTCACAGTATAATTATTTGGTAACAAATATATTTTTTTGTTATTGGTAACTAATCTAATTTTATTTTTGAAAAATATATCAACAAGAATCATCAGAAAAATATTATTAACTTATGTTTAATGTATCCAGATTTAGTTTTGAATTGTACTCGTATAATTATTTGGTTAATAGTCTCTTCATTTTGGTAAATAGTCTCTTTTTATTTATGAAAAATATACCAATCATCTAAGAAACAATATTAACATACTTGTAATGTAGGTAGACTTGGTTTCAAATTGTATTACGAATTTAGTTATTTGGTAACAATCTTTTTTTTGGTAACTAATATATTTTAATTTTTGGAAAATATATCAAAAAAAATCATCTGAAAAATAATATTAAATCCAGACTTAGTTTCAAACTATATTTAATGTAATTATTAATTTGATAATTAATGTTTCCTCATGTCATATATTTGTCAATAATTACCAAAAACGTGTTTATTTTTCGAAATTAACTATTGATTAATTAGTTAATTCAATTTAACAATTTTACATATTAGTAACAAAGTTTTAATTATTTAATGAAGGAGAATTTCGATGATGACACGTGGCACAATTGGCTAAACTTGCTCCCTGGACGACACGTGTCGATTAAGAACTCTGCTTATATATATATATATAGATTAGTAACAAAATCACAAAAATAATGATCTAAAAATTATATTAAATTGTGGTTAAAGCACTACGTAGTTAATATTTCTCACTTACGAGATGTATGAATAAAGCCATTCAAGTTTTTGCCTTCTACAGTAACTATAAAAGTTTTAGGTAATTTATTTTATGCTCCTGAAAATACGAAAAAGACCCACAATTTAAAACTCGCTTTAGACTCCTAAAGATGTTGAGCCATCACTGCTCAGCATTACGATTTGTGTACTTTACATCTTATGTGTATAGTGACACTAAAAGAATTAATAGTTACAGTACGAGTGAAACCATACACAAAAGTGATCCACAGTGCGGAGGTGCTCTCTCCGTTTCTTATTAAACATTTTGATTTGTCTTAAATTTTACATCGTACATTTTTTCAATTAAAAAAACTTAAAAATATTTGTTAATTATTAGGAGGATACAATGAATGAGAAAATTTAGTTTTAAGTTTTTTTTTCCATCGAAAAAATATATTAAGTGAAACTTTTAAAAAAAGCTAAAATATTTTATGATAGGGACCGAAAAGAGTATCATTCTAATTAGGCTTATATGTATTAATTGTTACAATGAGCAACAATCCATCGAGTATCATCATGACTCATATGAAATTGAACGTATTTGATTGAATGGGCTAGTTTGAATGGATTATGGTTGAAATTTCCAGTCGTAATAAAATAATCTAACAAAAGTCAAAAGTTGATCGAGTCAATTAGAGGCAAAAAAAAAAAATTACGCATGCATATATAGCGAAAGTGTATTGTTCCAAATACATTATTTTGGCCTAAACAAGTCATATTCTTTTATTTTCTTTTCTTTCCTTTTCTTTGTTTTGTTTTTTTTTTTTTTGGATTTACCGAGCCTTCATATCTTTCATTTTAAAAATGGTGATTGGCTGGCTTATTTGTATCTTGCAAACGAAAAAAACAAAAGAAATTATACCTCATCTGAACATGATGAGTGTTAATTGAGCAATCTAGATGAGTAGTTTCTTTTTTAAAAAAATAAATGAAAGTAAATAGAACTTGGCCTTTATTATGTGATGGAAAAACAATTATTTTGACGAGTTGCAGGTTTTACTATCTGGGGCGACAGAAACATCCACGGGAACAATAGAGTGGGCATTGTCACTAATGCTAAACAACCCTTCAACGAAAGCACAACAAGAAATTGACAATTTACTCGGAAAAGAGCGTTTGTTAGACGAATCGAATGTTGTTAAGTTACCTTATTTGCATTGTATAGTGAGCGAAACATTGAGGTTGTACCCTGCAGGGCCGTTGTTACCTCACCAATCCTCGCAAGAATTCAATGTGTCGTGGGTGGTTACCGAATCCCAAAAGGTACCATGTTGTTAGTAAATGTGTGGGCAATCCAAAATGATCCCAAATTTTGGGACGAACCAAAAAAGTTCAAGCCAGAGAGATTTGAAGGTATTGAAGGTACGAAAGATGGGTACAAATGGATGCCTTTTGGTTCAGGAAGGAGAAGCTGTGCCGGAGAAAATTTGGCTCTGTGTATGGTTGTTTTTGGTTTGGGCTCAGTCATTCAATGTTTTGATTTGGAAAGTTTTGGGCATTCGTTAGTCGATATGACTGAGGGTGGTGGATTGACCATGCCTAAGGTTCAACCACTAGTTGCAAATTATACACCACGTTCTGAAATGATTTTTATCCTTTCAAAGTTTTAAATTGATATTTCTTCCGTCTCAAAAGGGAAAAAAAATTATTACGAAAAAACATGATACCAAACAAACACGATTTGTTGTATCTTGGTTTTTCGATTTGTCTTTATTACAAGTTAAGCCGTAATCGGTGATTGGATTAATATGTGCTGGTTTTGCTCTTTGGTCATGACTTTTCCCAGTCCGATTCTGGGCTCTATGCCAGCTTGTCTAGAAATGAATGAAATGACAAGCATTACACAAGTCATGAGTGACCAAACAAGAAACTAAATTCCGCATCGAACTAATTATTTACTAAAGAATTCGAGGAATGAAAGTGGATTCCGTTGGAAAAGATCTAATAAAACTAGGCCGATAGATAAGAGAAACCACAGTTGTACTAGATTGGCTATACTTACACCAATCTAATCCTAGAAGGCCATGTCTTTTATATTTTTCACCCGTTAACCTTGCTTTCTTTTTGTTGATTTCCTTTCCACGATCTCCAAATCAATTCCACACAAATCTCTCCACGATTCATGTCGTTTCTATTACGGATGTAATTCTTATTGTATATTTACGGTATCATTATTACCGAGTTACAGCTTTGTATAGTATATATAGGATGTTGTTCTAAACCCTAAAATATAGTAGTATAATTTTGGTTTTTCCGGCTGTGTTACAAGACGGCCGTTTCCAACATTTTCAATCTTTTCGTGGTAAAGAGCAGGTAAAAATTTTCTGATCAACCTTTTGCTGGACTGGTATCATGTCGGAGAATGGTAGTGATGGTTCCGACGATGAAGCTGCTATTCACCGGACAATCTCTCCGTATAATTTAACTTCCAAAGATCATTCCGGCCAAACTATCACCCAAATTCCGTTGAAAGGTGCGTGGAATTATCATTAATGGTCCAAGGCTGTTCGGATGGCTCCTAGGGCTCGCAAAAAATTTGGTTTCGTCCATCGATCCGTTCCGCAAACCGAAGAAAGCTTCCAATTTAGAAGACTGGTGGACTATTCAATCATTGATCACTTCCTGGCTTCTCAACGTGATTGATCCGTCCATCCGGTCGACGATTCCGCAGAAGGAAATCTCCGCTGACTTGTGGGATCATCTCCAACAGCATTTTTCAGTTGTCTCCGGCTCTCGTGTTCAGCAATTGAAGTCCGATTTGGCGAAGTGCAAGCAACGGGCGTCCTCTGTTGAATATTACAACGGGCAACTTCAGAAACTTTGGGACGACATTGGCGATTCCGATTGTCCATCCGTGTCGGAAATATGTGCTCCCTATCAAGAGAAGGTGGCGGCGGTACTGGAGGTTCATCGTGAGAACGAGCGTCTTCATCAATTTTTAATGGGTCTCAATCCTGATCTCCATGCGTCAGTTCGATCCCAAATTCTGTCAACTGATCCGTTGCCGCCAATTGCTCCGGCGTACTCTTTGGCTGTTCAGGAGGAGAAGTTAAACAGACTGTCAACTCCATCAGCCATGGCGCCTCCCAGATTTCTGCAACTTCCGGCAGTGAAGTCGGCGTTCTTGGCCCGGCTGTTGCTTCCAAATCCAAGGGTCGTGGTTCAAGGAATCGTGTGATTTGCTCCTATTGTCACAAGCCGAATCATGACATCTCAGAATGTTTTCAACTTCATGGTTTCCCGGAGAATCGGAGCGGTAGTGGTGGCCGTGGACGCGGAAGAGGATTCAGCCATTTCACTCGGTCTGGGGGTAGTGTCGGTTCAGCTTCTTCAACCAGCTCGGGTGGTCTGGTTCAGCCGGCTGTAGCACATACCATGGTTCACCCGTCTGGTTTTGGTCCGGTTGAGCAAGCCGGAGCGGTTACTGGTTTATCCCAAGACCAATGGACTACCTTAATTTCTTTGCTGAATTCGTCCAAATCTGGGTCAAATCCCAAGTTGTCTAGCAAACCTTTCTCCAGTCGGTGGATATATTACTCGGGCGCAACTTCTTCAATCAGAAGAGAAGGTGCTGGCGGCAATCACTCAAGGAAAAACGGTCACTAACGATTATGGAACAACCGAATCTAGGGCCTAATCACGAATAACCAACCCAAATGGGAACAAATCGTGACTAGAACTAATTAATCCCACCAACATCAGAAAAAACTAGTTTTTGAGAAATCAATCTCTTTTTCAATTAATGAAAACAACTGACGACTACAAATGCCGTTATTCGGTTTATAAAGACAAAGAAATAAAACCCTAAAAGATATTAAGTCCAGAAATACCCTTACGGAAATAAACCCTAATCTCGAAAATAAAAGCAATAAAAACATAGAGATAGAAATAAAACCCTAATGTCGCCGAACCGCATCACTTTTTATAACAATAAAAGTATATTACATGATCTTCAAAGAAATATTTATTTATTTTAAAACTCTATTGTACAAATAATATTTAAATATTTGCAACTCATGGTTGTATTTATATACACATATTAATTTATTTAATAGTATAGTTTAGAAGTAACGGTACTATTTTTCTGATTCATTTTATTCTTCTTAATCTGAAGAGTAAAAACATTTAACTAAAACTAATACTCCACATAAAATAAAATATTTATCTAAGATAACAAAATAATTTATTAGTATATTTTTGTGTATAATAATTTAACTCAAGAGACTATTGATTGCATTAATACAATTCAAAAAAAAATAATTATTCAAATGTATAAAATAATTTAAACCTTAAAAAAAAAATCCTCCAGACATAAATTTTCTTCCCGACTAACAACTTATCGCTGTATCTAAATCTCCATTTCATTGATTCTAAAATACAATTATAAACAACGAACAATATTTTCTGTTGAAGTTAGATATATTAATATCTCAATTAATTATTACAAAAGGTAAAATCCTCACATTGATACGTATATACATTTTTTATAAAATATTTTGTCTCATTTTTGTAAATGCCACTACACTATATCATCTCATGTTGGGTTGATGTAGAAATGAAATTTTTTTTAAAACCTTCTTCCATACTTGACCTTGGGTCTCATTTATGTAATTAAAGAAATAATTTTCATAATTTTTTTTAAAAAATTAATCATGCAAACATGATGGGAACAAAAACTCTTATAGAAAAAATTAACTAAAGAAGATGTTTGTGAATTATAAATAACAAAAGTTCAAGATAAAAGATAATGGCTCTATTTGGACAACGGTTTCAAAAACATTGTTATCATTTTAACAGTTCAAAACATGTTTGGACAAAATATTTGAGTGTGTTTGAAAAGTGTTTTTTGAAAAAAGTGTCTGAAGTATAGTTATTGAAAAATAGGTGTGGGATGTTTTTCAAATTTTTAGAAAGTGTTTTACATAAGTGTTCGTGGGTCGAATGACGGGTTGAAGCTATGTTATAGTAGAAAAATATGGCTTGTTCATATAAGGAAATATTTGGCCAAAACATAAAATTCTGTCTAAACGCGAACCCTAGCTCTGTTGAAGTGGAGCTCGCCGCCACTTTCTCCCACTCTTCGGCTCTTTGAGATCTGATTCTGCAGATTTGCTGATTTGCAAGTCTTGGAAATTCAGAAAGCTGAGTTTAAGAGGTTAAATGAAAAGGGTCGAGGTGGGATGAATTCGATGTCGGCAAATCTAAAATACCTCTTTCTAAGTTCTCTATTTCCTTCTTTTTAAGTTGTTTTAAATCCCTGATGTTTTCGCACAAATCTTGTATGCCGTTGTTCAATGTTTTAAATCTCCGAATGATTCGATGTTTTAAATCTTGCATCCCTTTCTAATGCCTAATGTTTTGAATCCCTGAATAATTCGATGCCATTTGTTGAAGCTATCAATTAAAAGGAAGCTTGGTCTATTTTTTTATTTATTTTTTGATTCATTCAGTTTGTTGTTTTAGGATTTAAATGAGATCAGAGCTTGTTTTGTTAGATTTATATGTCTTACCAGGTTATTGTAATTATTGGTTCTTTCCGGTAAAGAGTCTTCATTTGTTCGTAGTTAGTTTCTGGGTTATTGTAATTATTTGTTCTTTGTTAGTTGATTGCTATATGATTGGGCTTTGCATGACTTAAACGTGTATGCCATTAAATTGAACTAATGTTGCTTTTGATTCCATTCTTTTGTACATTTTCGAGTATTTCATCCCCACCTCTATGGTTTGTTACAATATGCGGTTCATTTCGCTGGTTGTGTCTTGATGAGTTAAGGGTGATGTTTTATAACGACAATGTATGTGATTGATATTTGTCTGAATTCTGCATGACTGCCTCGTGAATGCCTTTGAACTATATTGCTTTTGATTCCTCTTTGTAACCATTTCAAGATTTCACTTCATCACCATCTCTTTAGTTAGTGTGAGATGTCGGTTATGTTGTGAGATTTGGTGTTGAAGACTCTAATGTATAACCATAAATGTATGTCATTGATGCCCCCCACTCTGAGTTTTTCGTTTGATTAAGTGGTTTATATGTTATGTCGTAGTTTGCAGGAATCAATTTGAGAACGGCTGGAGTAAATTTTTCTTCTTTACTTAACCTTGGGTCTCATTCGTGGTAATTAAATAAATAATTTTCATAATTTTTTTTTTTGAAATTAATCACGCAAACATGATAGAAATAAAAACTCTTAAAGAAAAAATTTAACTAAAGAGGATGTCTGTGAATTATAAATAACAAAAGTTCATTATAAAAGATAATAAGTTTTTATGAAAATTACAAAAACAAAAAAGCCTATTGACTAGGTTGATGTGTTTTCTAGGAATAGACTCGAGTTCAATTCTCATGAAAGGTTTGTAGGTGGGAAGTTCACATTTAAGTGGACTCGACTGGGATAGATTATCTTTTTAAGAATAAAAGATAATAAGTTTTGATTTTGTGGGTGAAAAAAGGTATGATTATATTCTCTATATAGCACATTTCGCCAAATATAGATAGAGCACTAAAATATATTAGTAAATTATTTGGTAATCCAATTTGAATTGTATTATTAATTGTTATTCTTTAGAGAAAAATCGGATCAGAAAAAAGGTACCATTACTGCTAAACTTTATTATTAAAAAATTAAAATATTTATTTAGAAAAATGATATGTATAGTGAAAAAGAATAACAGAAAATAGTGACTGATGTGGAGTAATGGCCTATGGTCCCTATTTTTTGCCACTATAAAATTTTATCTTTCCCGTTAAATTATCTTTTTACTCCTAATTAATAATAAATACACATGTATAGTGAGTGTGGTGTAAATATTTTTTCATTAGCCACTATCAAAATTCACTATATTTTGTCATTATGACTATCATTGCTCGTTCATATAAATACAACCAGTGTTCAAATTCTACAAACATTAATTTATATAGTAGGGTTTGAAAAATAAATAAATATTTCCTTAAAAATCATATAGTATACTTTTATGGCAATGAAAAGTACTAAAGAGAATTGGGATGAAATTGATTAAAAAATAAATAAATAAAAAGTGAAACTAGAATGTTTTGTTATTTTTATATACTTTAAAGGTCATTTCTATAATTTTTAAAACTATTGATATATTTTTAGTGATTTAATCTATATTTTTTATATATATAAAAAAAATCACGAAAATCCGTTATGTTGGACGAAAGATAGATCAATTGGACAAAATTAGCAAAAATTTCAAACATCAGAGTAAAAATAACTAACGGAAAATCTGTAAGGTAAGAGTGACAATGGTAGAAAAACTCAGAGTTCAATTTTTCCAAAATATTCATTATGAAGCAGTTTGATTAGGTTTTAATGATGTAATCCTATTTGTTTTAGCCTCCTCAATCTGTGTCTAAAAAATAAAAAGATTTATTCATAAATTGCTGTGCATGTTTATCTTAATGCTTCTTAACATGCAGCATCTTGGTTTCAAATCGTGTGATTGCAAAACTTTCTTAATTGGAAAACTTAATAATAGATTAAATCTTGCAAATCGAATAAAATTTCGAAGTGGACTTTTGGGTAAAAAAACCATGGCAAACTTGAACAGTAACCCTAGATATGATTTGAGCTCAAATCTGCAAAATCATTACGATAGCCAATTAACTTCAAGACAAATTTTATGATTGAACTTGCTGGATGGCAGATATTACTTCATCAATGCTCTTGAATTTGCGCCTCTCCTTCAACAACGTTTTTGCGAAGTTGAGAGCTTGGCGCTCACAATTTGCACGTTTTTCTGCCTCACTTATTGATTCGAAATCTTCGACATGAGCTACCCCAACAATCCTCCTGCAAGGAGCATATGACATTAAACCTCTAAAAGCTAAAATGTACATCAGAATTAAGATGTTGCAAAAGCTAATATCAGTGCATGCAGATGTAACAGAGTAACAGGGGATACTTCAGTTCCTATTCAAGAGGTATGTCATAAATTAAGTACCGCGATTTTCATCAAAATGACTAAAGCCATGTTTCCAGTGTGTACTGTCTATGTGAAATGTGTAGAGACGAGCTTCATATATAGACAATATCAAGATCACAGACCAACTAAGTGCAAAAGTAACCCTAGAGAAATATAACATGTCAAGAGATCTAATATGAAAGAATCCTAAAATGAGACCCTCACAATGCATCATCCCCACTTTAGAAATGTTACACCACCATAAGCAAGATGTGTCAAAGGTTCAATGATCTTATGTAAAATGGGTGAGGTAAAATGTCGAAGAAGAAGAAGAACCAATGCATTATCTTTCTTACCTTATCATTTTTGCAGCACCAAATCCAAGACTATCATGGAACAGATCTTCCATATATTTCCGTTGTACTAATAGCTGCAATTCTGCAGTATTATAGATTTCTGGGAGATAAGCCTCACCAGGGCCATCCTTATGTTCATCCCAAAGAGCAGTGAACTTCTGATGGAAAAGTTTCCAGGTTTCCTCTAAAGTCCTCAGTATCCATGATTTATATGCCTATATAATGATGTAATCAATAACCACACGGAATAAGAAAATGTGGAAAACAAGTCTCCAGATAGGGTAAAACAATGTGTGCATAATAAGAATCACAAAAAGAAACGGTGAGAGCCTAAAATCAAGTACAATAACCAGAAAAGAAGTGTATCGCAGAACCCCGGTCTTTTACTAATACTTTGCTAAAGAATACTAACTTTCTTTTGGTAAAATTGTAAATATAATGTATCAGCAAATCACCAACATGCACAATTCTGTCCCTAATCCAAATTCAACACATTTAGATAATATTAACTTTCAAAGAAGTAGCTCTTATCTGATACGTAGATTAATTTCATCAAATATAAGATTTTTGGACTTCGGCTTTCATTTCTTACATCTTATGTCATACGGCATATAAGTTCACATTGCATTTTATCGACATATTTTTTTCCTATACAATGTCTCTTATCTGTGAGCACTCAGGTTCAAACATACTTGTTCTGACAAATTTAAAATCTAAGTTAGCAGAATTGCCAATGACTTTCTCTCCATCGATCAACTTTCACTAGATTAAGTGGTGATTGTTCCTTCAACTGATCCAGCATCACAGTTTCATAGATTACGTATAGATACCTTACTTTCCAGAAGATCAAACCTACTCATGATTTCCTGAACTTCAAAAACAAAAGGCTTACCTTTCGGTCATTTTCGCTGGTGGCATGACCATCTTGTGCAAAGTAAGCCAGAATTAGATTTCCAATGTACGCTCCAATATCGAATCCCATCGGCCCATAGAAAGAAAATTCTGGATCTATAACTTGTGTTGAATTTTGGGTAACCATGACAGAACCAGTATGAAGATCGCCGTGAATTAGAGCTTGAGTGTTCTGACAAAACCTGCGGAAGACATGCACAATAAGATACCAGCGACAAGAAGTACGGTTTAAGAGGTTAAAAGTATTATAAGGAATGGTGATCTTTAAACGCACTTGGATTTGAGCTCTGCAACTTCAAGCTTCAAGATGTCATCTTTCCGAACTGCCTCCGCATCGGCATCAAGATAAGGAGTTGTGCAGCGGTTATACTTAGAGAGCTTGTACGGATCAGAAAAGATCACCTGCTCAGTCAGTCTGCACAGCTCTACGTTGCCACAATACTCGGCCACTGCACAAAGAATTAGAGATGGATAAGCTCAGATATTCAATCTCCAGAAAGCGAGTCTATATGTAGTTGAACAACAGTTAAACGATTAGCAATTGCTACTTCCCCAAGAAAAGCAATGGATATTGACACAAGTAAATAAGACATTCCAATTTGGATTCCCATGGGATCTTTCAGAGCAGTTACTTGTCAACCAGTTACTCAAACTGTTTCCTACTGAGAAACCAAAGCTGCAAATTTTCTGTACTGAATGTACCATTCTGAACATGATCCAAATAACGGAGGCTCTTCCATTCACAATCTCAAAGGACGAGAAAAAATTAACAACCAAGTTAAAAAAGAATGATATCGAAAACCACTATACACGGAGCTATTCGTGATGTATATGCAGCAACGAGAGAACAGCAAGGGAATTAAGTGTACTACATTCTGCATTCTCGAAGAAAGGGTGAGGAAAGATTTGACCAAGAGAAACAGCAGACTGTTAATTTCCAGGTGCGTTTAAGTATTCGCGAAACAAGTGGCATAATTATTACCTGCACGTTTGTGATCGGTTGTGGTGAGATAAAGAAGAGATGTGAAGTAAAGAGTTTTTGCCATGTAATCCGAGATATGTTCAGCCAACAAAGGATACTCCGTCCCAGCAATCAATCCCTTTCTCAATATAATATGAGGAGGCTCAATGTAACGCATGCCAATTAAACACATAGCACGGTCAAAATGATAGACCTCAGGGACATGATCAGGACTTAAACGCCCGTGCTCTATGAGCGTCTTTGATTCAAAATAAGCACGCTCCTTCGCCATTGGCCAAGATTCTCCAATACAACGAACATAAGGAATAGCCTGCAGAGAGAAATTCCTGTTAATTACATGCTTCACAGTTCACACGCATCAAAATACAGAAGAGAAAAAACAAAAAAGGTATTCTAGAACCATTTTTCCAAGAAACAAATAAATTTGATATGTACAAAAATGCACAACTAGAAAGCTCGCATTCTCCCATTTGAATTGATTAATTTTTAAATTACTAAATACCCTTCAGTTGTTCATAGCTCAAATGAACAACCAAATAGTTTCAGGGCCAAATTGGTTAGTCCATTCGATCCGAAAGGGATAAATAAGTAGTATAATATTACTATTTCTCCAAACAACAAATCAATGTGACATCCTTTTCAATTTCAATTTCAAAAGGGTTGAATCTTTACTCAATTGATCTTAAACGACAACCAAAGGGGAAGAAGTCAGCAACACAGGTAATCAACAGAACAATCAACTTTCCGATTTTCCGCCACAAATAGCATCATCAACAAGCTCAAACACTTCAGATAACTACAGCACACAAAAATCAAACAATCCCTTATTTATAGGTCGAGCAATGCGTAAAAAGCTAAAGAAGTTGGATTAAAAAATACTGATCGGAAAGAAGAAGGAAAAGGGCAAGAAAATCAACCTGTTTGATGACAAGAGAGCCCGATTGGCTAATAACAATAAACACAAAGTTAAGATTGCCATCACCAACTTCTTTTATTTGCAATCCTTCAAATTGATTCCCAAGCTGCTTTGCTAGAGCTGGGGTGGCCTTAATGTATTCCAACAAAGCTTTCTCGTCCAGGGCATGAAACCCATCTGCTGAAGAAGCCATTAATGATAGGCGGAGAAGAAATTCGGGGATTCAGATGAAACTCAATGAACGAATACAGAAAACAAAGGTATATAAATTGATTTTGGTGATATATTATACTGTTTGAGTCTTCTTATTCTGGTCTGATTGACTTTGCCAGAGACGAGGAGGAATTTTTATTAGCGTAGGAATTGGAGTCTGTATGTGGGTTCGAAATTGTAGCACAGATTCTTGGATGATGGCATGAAGCACGCCTTCATCACTCTGTTTTATATTCCCCGAAGGAATTGGACCGCGCCTTTATACTCTATTTTGAAAAGATGTTCGAGATGATGGCTACATGGGGACGAAGGTGCGTTGAACTTGGTCAGCTTTGATACTTCTTTTTTGTTAGCTAATTTCTACCTCTAATTCATGGTGATTATCACAACGAATTACTTTTTTTTTTTGACACATAATTATTACATGTGGGTGGGGTCTATGGAAGATGGATAGTAGATAGTACTGCTCAGGGAGGAAGGATCTATGGGGAAGGGAATAATACTATTAAGGGAGAGACTCTACGCGCGCACGTCTCGATCTGATACTCGAAAAAATTCTTGCTGTAAGTAAACCTACACAAACTCAACACTGAAAGTATTGTTAACGGAGTTCGAACATGAATCTCCTTGGTTGAATGCCAAAGTCCAAATCGCTGGACCGGCACAACAAATTACTCATTATAAATTAGTATTAGTTTATCTTTTCGAACTACTATTTTTTCTTTTGGGTTTATTGCCGTTATCACTGTCTTGAAAGTTAAAACTTGAAACTAAGGATTCTATACAATGAATCAATAATAAGGAAAAAAAAAGTGAATTTTTATGACATCATTATTTAGTATATCAAACATTACGATCGTATAATTTTCTTAATGTATCTAAATTCCATTATGTAGAATTATGCAACCACTACATACAAAATACTACAATGAAAATAAGGTCACGAACTTACAATGATATCGCTGTACAAGACTAACATCAAGATTGTGATGCACTCTTTGTGCTTTTGTGCTTTATCTCGGTGGAGAATTTACGAATTATTCGATATATACTCAAAATGTATATATAATTGTCACTGAAACGACATGGTTGTGAGTAGCAAATTTTTGAATACGTATGTTATTTAATATGGCTGATTTAGCGACTATGTACTGTCTTTGCTTTTATTTTTATTTTTTATATAAAAAATGAATTAATTATAGATTTTATGGGAAAAAAAATCTTCAAAAATAAGATGTTAACACCAAATTTTAACAATTAACGTAAAAAATTTTCCATTCTTGTTTATTGTCAGAAACGGAACAATTCCGACCTGATCGGAAGGAGAAATCTGTTGACCGGAGAAGAAGAGAACAAGAATTTAGGGATTACAGAGGAGGAAATGACGAAGAGAAGAAGAGATCTGAATTTTCATTCAATACACAATATTTTCCATAATGTCTTTTCAGTACACTGTTTAATATTTATAGTCCCACACTTTCCTGAATTACAATTGAGTCCACTAATTATACTAAAAGGAAATACAACCCACCAATTCATGATATTTATTCGGTTTTGAGAGGCCCATTATCAGTACCGAATGCGTACTATAAATTGGGCTCAAAGCCCAATAGAATCTCGGTGGCGCGCCAACACAAGGCAACTGCCTTATCCACGAGATCATTATCTAACGAAGCAAGGCCGAAACCACGCGCGCATAAACCGCGCGTATAAAATACGAAAGTGCAATAGTCAAACAAGGCATTGAACCAAGGATCTTTCCAACTTCCAACCAACGTTCCAACGTTGAGTGAACTGTTCCCAGCTTCTTGGCCACTAGAACCTTCCCTCCGGCTCCGGCTGACCATTTGCCGGCGAGATGGAGCTATTGGTGGCCGTTCTTTTGCTCAGTCTACTTATCCCTTCTTCCGGCGGGGAAAAATTATCCGGATTGCCGTCCAATTTCAGGCTCCGCAATGCTCCGGCAGCCGGTCTTTGTGCTCATCTCATCGAACCCGCCGGCTATCCTTGCTCCGAGCACATTGTAATCCCATTTCCGGCTATTTATACGTTTATATTCAATTCAATTACTCATTTTATTAGCTTGTTTAGGATAATGATTTAATCGATGTTATTAATCCCTTCTTTTTTCTCTGTCTTTGGAACTAAGAGGCAATTTTAATCATATTTGATGCATATTTAGTAGTATTTATTACTCAAAAAATAAAGAAATTCAGTTGATGGTTTTCTTTTCTTTCTGGATATGATTTTTTTTGCAGACTCAAACGAAAGATGGTTACTTGCTTGGTCTTCAACGGGTATCAGGTTCATCATCATCATCTCGCACTGGATATCTAAATGGACAAAGGGGTCCGCCCGTTCTTCTTCTTCATGGTTTAATGATGGTAATGATTATTTCTGCCATTTAATGTGACGTTCTTATGAATTATTGAGTTTGGGTCATTGAGAATTTGTAGAAAACAATTTCCTTTGGGACGTTCTTTTTTGTTACTTTCAAACTTTGTTGAATTTCCATTCCTCATGTCTATCTTCCTCATCTCTAGAGTATCATACTTTCTATCTATATGTTTTTTGGAGCAGTTTGGTATTCTTAAAAAACGGATGGGAAAAACCGAAAAAGTAGAGCTAAAAGCAGTTATTTCATTTTTGTATCTTCTGGTTTCATTTTGTAGTATACAATTCTTTTGAAAATTGAACTTAACTTTGAATCAATCTTTTTAAACTTTAGTAATTTTGGAGATAATGCAAGTTGCAAGATGGCCTTGTGAATAAATACGTCATGATTTCCATTGGCACAGAACGATGTTAAGTTTTCTTGTTACTTTTCTAACTTTTTCCGTTCATGTGATTAACATTGCTTAATCATTCTTTAAGTCAGGTGATGCCTGGTTCATGGACTCCCCGAATCAATCTTTGGGCTTTATCCTTGCTGATAACGGGTTTGATGTATGGGCTGGAAATGTCCGCGGGACGCGTTGGAGCCATGGACATGTCTCTTTATCTGAGAGGGAAAAGGTATATTGGTTGCATCCACTTGGGTTTACTTTTTGCTTTGTATGTGATAACAGTTATTACCTTCTTCACCCACAAATTGCATGAGCAGTTCAAAACTACTGCTTTTATACTTAGAAATTGCAACTCGAATTCTGAATGTTACTATTTGCCTACAAATTGTCCAGCAAAGTTGTGCCGTAGGTGGAACGAATTGTTTTGGCACTCCCCATTACCAACAGGGTCAGGCGCTTGTTTTTTACCCCAACTTTTATTCAACTTAACAATATGCTTCTGGTTTCAAAAAATGATTTAGATTTCAGTCATTAACACTAGTGATTGTCTCTTGCAATGGAATACTCCAGTATTTTCTTTTACGCATCTCATTAATACAAAATTCAACCTTCCATGCAAGGAGATAAGATTTCTTGATTAGGGTGTTAAAAAATATATGTTGTCTTCAGTATTTACATTTAGGGATATCTCCTAGTTCTAACTGCAGCAGAGGTTAATCTTTTTCTGCATGAAGAACCAATGTTATGGTTTTGCTTTTGATAATAAATGGAATATGTTTGTTTCTAGGAATTCTGGGATTGGAGTTGGCAGGAACTGGCTTTGTATGATCTTGCAGAAATGGCTCGTTATATTTCTAATGTTACAAACTCAAAAGTGTTCATTGTTGGACATTCACAGGTCTTGAGTATTCCAAAACTCATCCATTCATCTTTGCAGATTTTTCATTTGATTATTCCCGTTTAATATGAATGACCCTTTCTTTATATGTGAAGGGAACTATTATGTCTCTAGCTGCCCTTACTCAGCCGGATTTAGCATCAATGGTTGAAGCAGCTGCTCTTTTGTGTCCCATATCATATTTGAATCATATCAGTACTGAATTTGTTCTAAGACTTGTGAAAATGCACATGGACGACGTATGCCATATCTTCTTATCCGTCAGATTCATTTTATTATGTCTGCTCTATCAATAAAGTTTTCTTAAAAGGCTTGGTTTTATTGTTGTATTCCCAGGTCTTTCTTGCAATGGGTATTCATGAACTTAATTTCAAGAGGTATTGTTAATACTTTTCTTTCATTTCAATTGCTTTTTAAGTTTCCTTAGTACTCATCTTTTCTCATTTTCCATACCTTCTCAGTGATATGGGTACTCAACTTATGGATATGATTTGCGATGGACGTGTCAATTGCAATGACTTGCTTGGTTCAATCACAGGTTCTTTAAGTTTAGGTTCTTTGGGTGGGTCAATCTAAGAATGCTTATCTTCCCTTCTGGGCTTCTTGATTTCTTATTTAAGTTGTCCTATACAGGAAAGAATTGTTGTTTCAATGACTCCCGGATCGATTTCTACCTGGAATACGAGCCTCATCCTACATCTGCAAAGAATCTGCACCACCTTTTCCAAAGTATGCAATTGATGCCAATTTTCTTTGCTTTCGCACTTCCAGAACTTTCTATTTCATTTTTCCCTTCGCCCCCTTCAGGAATTATTTGCTCCCCATCTTTCTTTCTCTAGCAGTTCCTGCCTTTGAAGTGTTTATTCTGACACTTTTCTGGGTTCCCAGTGATTCGTAAAGGTACTTTCAAAATGTATGATTATGGATTCTGGAAGAACTTTAAGGAATACGGAAGTTTTCAACCCCCAAGATTTGACCTTCGCAATATCCCTGAATCAATACCGTTATGGATGGGATATGGTGGAAGCGATGCTTTAGCCGATGTAACCGATGTTCGCCGCACACTGAAGGAACTAAAAGGCAAGCCAGAGTTACTTTACCTGGAGGAATATGGCCATATAGACTTCCTCCTCAGTGTAAGTTCAAAGAAAGATGTTTATGATGACATGATTAGGTTCTTCAAGAATTTGTCTGGAAGATATACTAGTTACTAATCTGTGATTTCATACGTTTATGTGATGTGACTATTGAGGCATATAGTAAGTAATGTGAATAATGTGAATAGAGTACAGATATGTTGTTCGTTGAGTTTGTTTAGAGCATTAGCGACCCAAAGAAAAAGTTATGTTCCTTTCCAAATTCTGGATATAGGGTACTGTGCACAACGCATAGGGCTAAACACTTTGTTTAGAGCATGAGCTTGTTAAAGATTGTAAATCACTACTGGTGTTTACTGCTGTGTAAACTTGTATAGAAATATGATCAGGGCATTGATGAAAATTGTAAAATTGCTCTTCAAGGTTTTGACCAAAATGGGAACAGTGATATCTTGATTCACAGATTAAGTTATATATTCATGATACATTGTTTATTCATTCGTCCTGTGATCTTTTGTGTTACTTTTGTTATTCCCTCCATTTCACCGTCTCAAAATGATTTTCGGTTTTGGTTTTTCATTTTAGCGTAATTTATATATACTAAAGGTAAAATCCCAAACTGAACAAATTATTTTAGTACAAAGAGAGTATAATATTATTCATAACACTAGTCTCATTCTCTTATGTGACTATTATCATTGTCAACATTGGATGTACTATCTAACATGGTAAGACGAATAAGAGTCAATTTACAGGGTAAAAAATCAAAATCTCCAGCTGCATCATCGAGGAATACAATGTTGAATTTTGGGTAAGGTATTACTATTAGATAAATTGATACACTTCTGTCGTCCTTCCATAGGATCCAGACTACTAGTATGTGGGTAAAACATATGTTCCCAAGTATGTATCCACGAAGCCCGAAGCCAAAAAAAACTAGCTAAAGTCAATATTAAAATAGGTTATTCCAAAAAAAAAAAATTAAAATAGGTTAAATGCTTTCAATTTGCAGAGTGAAAATAAACCTTAACTTACATGATAATTATGGCTTTTGGAAAGAAGTCACTAGTACGATACTAGTCCGTCGATAATATTCACTGCTTCCCCCTAACATCCTGCAAGGAAAAAAATGGTCAACTAGATGTTACATTTTACATGTCTAAGAAAATAAATACGGTTAAACATAAAATGCTAGATTCTAATGATAAGGATTTAAGTGGATTTTTCAGGGGTTCAAGATCAAATTTTGTTTTTCTTTTTTTTTTTCTTTTGTCATTTGATCATTGAGTTAATTGCAAGTTACTCCCAACGAATTTCAATTTTTCGTAAGATCCCTGAAGCTGCAACACATCTACGTAAGCAATGAGATTAACAGTTTCCTTCTACAATGTAAATAAAGACAAAGAAACTTGGGTGATTACCATCGGTAATTATAAGTAGGTAGGAAGAGATTTGATTAACAATATTTTTAATTAAAAGGGCTGTAATGAAAGTACTTTTTTAAAGAAAAAGAGAAGAAGCATACAATAAATAAATAAATGTAATTTGTGGAAGACATAAGTGCTGCTTTTGCGTCTTCCACCACTGTCCTTTCAAATGGGATTTGGTGCGTTGTGTTTTGTCGTTAGGGATAATTGAAAGCACTATTTGTGCTTAGAAACCCTTTTCTAGATACCCAAACCTAATTCAAAAGCCTATACAAACCATTTACCAATAAGTCATTAGGGATCATCACCAAACCCAAACCTATCCTTGATCACCATTCAATTCTTAGCAATTTACATCTAATTGTGTGCATTATCTTAGGATCTCTTTACACTTATTGGAAGCACTTAATTAATGGCTCATTCCATCATATAAGAACTAATTATAGATATTGAATTAAAATAGTATAAGAAATGTAACCCTTATTTTGATAGGAAGGGAGTCTATAGTAGTAAATTATTTGCCTATCCCATATCAGCAATTTGGTTTTTCTTGTAAAATATTCCGATGGATTTATGAAAATAAAATTGGAAGTGACTAAGGCGGCCGTGATGGGGATGGGAGCCTATAAATTAATTTGTGTTGCATCCTAGCAATACCTTGGCCGTAGCAAATTCGTGCTGATTTTGGGAGGGACGAGTGGCACACATCTATGGTGGAAATAGGTTTTTTCTTTTTTTTTTTTTTGGGGGTAAATTTCCTTCAAAAGAAAAGGTTTAGAAGAATGATATGATTGTGAAAAAAGCGATATATCTTTTATACGTTACTACTCTTTTCTTAGGAGCATGATGAATAGTAGTATACACATCACTTATAAATATTTTCATCTTCGTTAATTTTTTTTTTCTTTCTGTATGGCACTTCCTAATATTCAACTCAAATTCAAAAGTTGTGATCCTTCATTCTTCCCTTTTCCTCATCCCAATCCCCTGATGTACATATCTAAATTATATGTTTTAGGAGAAAAAGATTATTTTATTATATTTATTATTTTATTTTACTTATTATTATTATTTTTTATGAGATAAAAAAAAGATAAAATTTATTAGCAAAAGTGATCAAATTGATGATGACACAAAGTTCGAGTTTACTGCAATTATTGATGATTGACAAATGGCTTTAGTTTCATTTAACTTGATTGGAAGTTGGTGCGAGTTGATCATAATCATAGGGGACTAGATTGTAATGGTGATCTATAAGGAAAGCATCACCACAGGTTCTTAGAACCTTTCATTTTATCATGTCTCTAATCTCCAACTTATTATACGTTTTTTTGTCAATGAAAACTCTTATCATCTAATTAGCTCACATAAACTAGAGTTTAGCTTAATACTTTTAGTGAAACTACATGCTTCATCATCATTAAAAACTCATTATATAACATGTAAATAATACAACAAACACAATGTATTCTTTTCGGGTCATGAAGTAATTATATTATGAGGGTAAAAGGTCATTTCATTTGGATATGATGAGGCTTATAATTGCGTGGTAACAAAAGTACCAACAAAGAGAAACTTTTGGTAACAAAAAAATATCAGTGCGTGACTAGAACGATTAGAGAAGAAGTTGGTAGTGGATTCAAATCACAGCACAGTGTGACATGTATTTGTTTGGTTAATGATCAAATCATTAACCATACAAGAGTTCTCCACATATTATATCATGTTTTGCTGTTTTGAGATAATGAAACTTATCGAATATATTAATTAAACCACTATCTAAACGTAGACCTTAGTGCCCCAACAAAAGAAAAGTGGTCTCCTTTCACCTTTTTCTTTCCAAATTTTAAACACAAAAGTAATGATAACAAATCGATGGTATTGCGCTCTTTAGACTAAATTTAAAAACTAGTGCTTTTTCGCTTCTCTTATCTTTAACATGCAACTTCACAGATAAATTAATGCATGTAGTACTACTGCTTTAGAATTGTTCAATACAGAAAGAAAGAAAGAAGAAGTTATCATTTGTGCCATAATATTTCTTTGAGAGCTAAGAAAGAAAAGAGGTTAGAGAGAGGGAGATTAATAAAAGTTGCATGCTTGATCATCATCAACAATGGGGTTCATGTTTCTGTTGAAGAAGTTTGGTCTTCTCTTCCTCCTCATTTCTGCATCCCTTTTGTCTACTAGTTCATTTGCAGGTACGTTTTTGTAAGTACACATCTTCTTGAGAAGTGGAAGTTTTTCTCTAGAAGATTGAGGTATATAAATTAGACCTGCTGATACAGAAATAGAACTTTGAAACCGTCTATGAACTTTGTTCCAACAGGTCGACATTCTAGGGTTGTGGGCAACTTCCAGAAGCAATTAGGACGAACAGCTGAACATGAGGTTTGTTAATCTTTCAATGCCACAAATTAGCTAGGAAATGGGTTGGGAAAGTTGGCGAGAATGCTGACAAATTGTAATATCAAAATCCTTGTTCAGTTAAAGAAAAAGTCATAATACCGTTGTTGCATTTTAACATTCACTTTGTTATTTTATCTGAGTTTCAACAAAGTAGATTATTATAATGAGATGAATGGAGTAAAATATAATTTGTACTTGGAAAATTGAAAGGTGAAAATTTTATTTTCATAGCTCATAAAAAAAAAAAGAGGCCAAAAGTTTTCCTATTGAGAAGACTTTTGCTTGACATATCTGTAGAACTTTACGCCTGTCATGCACGATGTTGTGATCACTATTAGTTCCTTTTGGTGGAGTTTTGCTTTCACAGAATATGAGTAAGAAAAATTGTGCTCCATGCTAACAAAACATGGTTTTAGGTTTTGTTGGCGGGTTTTTTAGTTTGAAAATCTTAATAAAAAGAAAGATTAAATTTATAACTTTTCTGACATTTATATACTTGATCTTGTAATATAAGCAGGAGGTAACTAAGGAGCAATTAAGCCATGAGGAAATTGTAGAAATTCATGAAAGGCTTCTCAAAGTCAACACCAAAGATTACGGAAGATATGATCCGGCGCCGGCACTAGGAAAGCCCCCTTTCAAGCTCATCCCCAACTGATCATCCATGTCACAGTATATATGCAAACAAACATGTTCATTTTTAGAAAATGAACATACTTAGAGGCCATGGCAGGTGAAACATGATAGGGCGAAGAATGATCTTGGGATTAATATAATCCGTTCGGGTTCGGATCAGTACTGATCAACTCTATAATCTATATGTATAGTTCCAGCCGCAGCATATGAACTTCCGCTTGGTTTCACTATATATATATGTAATAAGTTTGTTTCCATAGACTTAGCTTATAAGTAGTAAGTTTTGAATGGCGCAAAGGTTCGGTTCTACGAGTGAGCTCTATAAGATGGGTTATTTTGAGGTCGTATATGTTATGTATTGCTTCGTCAATTTACATGTATGTGTGTATAAATGCATGATGCATGCTCCTATGTACGAGAATATATATGTTATCGATCGAAGGTTATACAAGTTTATGCCATGTAATATGTTACGTACTTTGCTTGATAATATCGATCACTTCTGCCTAGCTCTTGCCATGCCAGCTCCTCAATTATACATATGTGTGACCAACAAAATTTGCTCCATCATTAGAAGGATTATTGTGATTTACTTATCGATGAGTAATTATTACGTTGGCGAAATTATAACAAGTTACAATAATTTTTACCCTATGTATAATTCACTTGGAGCGTGAAAAAAAAAAAAGAATAATTAGAATTCAGATGGTTTTTTTTTCTTTTGTGGAAATGATTTTTCAACAAATGAAAATGAGAGATTATAAGATGCATTGAGAAATTTGATAAGGTAATTATTACGATTATTGTGTGACCAAGAAATTTGCTCCATCATTAGAACGATTATTGTGATTTTCTTATTGATAAGTAATTATTACGTTAGCGAAATTATAACAAGGTACAATAATTTTTACCCTATGTATAATTCACTTGGAGCGTGAAAAAAAGAATAAGTAGATGAGATGGATTTTTTTTTTTTTTTTGGTGGAAATGATTTTTCAACAAATGTAAATGAGAGATTATAAGATGCATTGAGAAATTCGGTGAGGTAATTAATCGTGGAGTAATGATATTGTTCTCTACTTTTTTAACTCTACTTATATCTCTATTGACATGGCAATCGCACATCCACATCACCTCCTAAATTTACATTAAAATTTTATGAAGATAAAAAAAAAAAACACCCATCCTTAAATTGCTTTGCCTTGACCAGAGCCTTGTCAAATTCATCGTTGTTATTGTCAATTCCAATTCTTTGAGCTTCTTGTTTTTACCATCGACAGAAAACTTTACTATAAAGGGCCAATCTTTGTCATACGGAACCCATTTACGGTGCGGCACCACTTTTGTGAGGGTATGCGAGGCCGCATCAATTTTAGGCGAATTGAAAGGTACTATGTTTCTTTATAAATCCCGCAGATTATTCATGAAGGATTGATTGCTAACATGCTCCTTAATCATTATAGATTCCCAAAAGCAAAGTGTAATTGATAGAAAATGCCAGTAAATAATCCGCACCGTTCCAAGATGGTTATCCCACAACTCCGATCGAATCTTGGAATATTGGATGTCCGGGAGTATGTTTCGCAATTTCCCAGAATGATATGTCCCGCAAATACTCCGAAACCACTGAATAATCTGCTTCCACGACAAATTAACCATCATTCCTCTCTTGTTTACCGAATTGCCTCTTGAATCATCGCTGCCTTTCTGTGCCTCTTTGATGTTTCAGCGACCACAGCTCGGAGGAAGGTCTGATTTTGGATTGTGAGGATTTGTAATGAAAAATAATAATTTTGGGTCATTCTTGAGGAGAGAGACGTCTGAAGAAATTTGACGAAGAACAATGGGTGTTTTTTTTTTTAATAAAATATTATTGAAAATTAGAAGATGATATGGATGCGCCAATTAGAATCTATATAAGTAGAGTTATAAAAGTAGAGAAGAATATCATTACTTAATCGTAAATGTACGAGGAAACTGTGGCCATTGACACCTACTTGTTCTAAGAAAACAAAATCAAACTTTTAGGGGTTGAAGTTCAACACATACACACACTCACAAAAGATGGGGCTAATGCATATAGAAAATTTATAGTAAGATGATACCCTTTTCGCTAATTAATTACGTGTTACCTTGAAGTTACTCAAGTTCTGATCAATATATTATGACTCTCTTCTTCTGTTGAACAACTGCTAATCCTAAAAGCAACAAGGAAACAACATCAATTCGACAAGCATCCAGACAATAAGGATGTACATGTATTAGGAGCTCAATATTATTTTGACAACCTTTGGTATTAATTTTTTTCAATCTTATTTTTCTTTTAAAAATATAAATTTCTTTACTGAGCCCAAATGTACAAAACACCATGGTTCCAAATGCTAGTTTATTCTCGCATGGACATCAAATGGGGCTATCCAGAAGACAATGGACCGCAGATTACAAAACAAGAAAGCAATATTGGCATACCATGTGTTTGGGCTTTATTTTTCGCGGGAACACATTGAGTTCACAACATAACAACAAAGATCTCATTGATATTATTAGATGTCAATTTTTTACGTGAAATTTCTGTAAATTTAAAATATCTGAATCGGTACAATTCAACAGGATAAGGGTTTGTGATTTCATTACATTTATAGATTACATGATCTAAAGAATCGCATGAATCATATGAAATGCAAAACGCGAACACGAAATAATAGGACTAAGAGTGAAAATCAAACTGAATAATCATTTCGGGTCAAAATAAATTATAAATTTTGGTACTAAAGAAGTGATTATCATATTCATGAGTATTCCATTTCTATATGTGGTCATGATTAGTGAAGGTTTAACGCTTGCCCTTCAAGCTCCCACTTCTAATACAGAGTAACTTCATAAGACACGCTTTTTACCAAAACGGAGAAACTGTTTTGAGTCTTTTTCCCTGTTTCATCTTTGTTTCTCAAAGGAAATGTAATATATATATCAAATGGGCATTGGACATTCACTTGGTGAACGTCATTTCACTGTTTTAAGCTCAACTTTCTATATATGTTCTCCCCACGAAGTTACTTTGTTTAATTGTATCATCAGTCATCACCAACAGGTTCCTAGAAAATGAACAACATGGAGTAAGTAATGGCTAGATACTATTGGTAGTCTTCATTTATTGAGAAGTTTTTCTTTCATTACACACAAAAAATAAATAAATTAAATAAACGAACAAAATTATCATTTGTTCACTATTGGGTACAACTAATTTTTTTTGCTTTCGTATTCGGGACACTATGATACAAAACTCTATTCAGAAAAGGGAGGTCTCTGAAATCTGAATGTCTCTAATTACATAGTTGTGATCCAAAATTCCAAGGAATATTTATTAGGGTGAGTTACTAAAGTGAAGAGGCTGGTTTACGGGACCATAACAATTGTCGGTCCATATTCAGGTCAATCAATTATTTGGAAACTTTTAAGTCCATTGGGGCAATGTTTCCTATTCGATTGAATTAGAGCAACAAAAAAGGTAGTTCGAAATTTATTTATAGGAATCAATATTAATATACGATATACAGTTTATATCTCTCAAAGCACTCGTCATAAAGAAGGAAGACCTATTACATAGACATTGAGAAGATACGCAGAGAGATTTTGATTCAACGAAAGAGCAGCACATCAGTTGGGGAGACCGAAGGCAGTTCTCCGTGCAGCGGACCTAATTGTACGACTTCGGTATGATGTCCTTCGAACCACCCTTTTTTTGGATTATTTTTTGTTTTTATTGATTTGGAATTAATCATGCTACGATAATTAGAATTGTAAGCCTTATTTCGACTCCTTTATTTGTATTTTGTACTATAAAAAAAATTAAAATTAAACAGATTTGTCTTCGTTACTTCTTATTATCTCCATTGCGTCCGTACCAAAAAAAATTAATTACATTCAAAAAAATGAAATCCTACATGCCTAATTTCTACAGCTCCTAACAGTCTCAGAGAAGCAGAGTTCTATCATTCACCATAAAGAACACAAAAAACAGATCACAAGAATGGACAGAGCAGTACTTTTTCAGCTCCTTCGGATTTTTCATGTTGTTTTTGCTATGCTAGTTATTTGTTATTTTCATGGAGTTTCTAGTAGTGACCCTGGGAATGAAGAACGGAAGGTTTACATAGTGTATATGGGATCGCTTCCGAAAACTCGGCATGATTATTCACCTTCAACCCACCATCGCACTATACTGAACCAAGAAGTTGACAGCGAATTTGTGGAGCAATCTTTGGTTAGAAGCTACGGAAGGAGTTTCAATGGATTTTCCGCATACCACACAGACCGAGAGAAAGAAAAAATCGCCCGGCGCGACGATGTGGTTCGGGTTCTTCCAAGTCATATTCACAAGCTTCACACCACTGCATCATGGGACTTCATGAGTTTCCCTCAAAGTGTCCACCGCCACCTTGAAGTCGAAAGCCATATCGTCATTGGGTTCATTGACTGGGGTATTTGGCCGGAATTACAAGCTTTTGATGACCATGGCTTTGGTCCTGTACCCAAGAAATGGAAGGGGGCTTGCGATGGTGGCAAGAATTTCACTTGCAACAAGTAAACCATCTTCTCTCTTTTTTTCTTTTTTTTTTCCTTAAATCATGCACCATCAATTAGTACTTTGTTAAATTATCATTAATTCATTATCATTATTAGTATAGTATATTTCTTTTTTTTGGTTTGCAATGCAGGAAACTCATTGGAGCCCGAAACTATGTGAGTGAAGAAGACTCTACTAGAGATTTCTATGGTCACGGCACTCATGTTGCCTCAACAGCAGCAGGAAACATTGTGCAAAACGCGAGTTTTTATAGAATCGGAAACGGTAGTGCGAGAGGAGCCGTTCCCTCCGCGAGGATTGCAGCTTACAAAGCCTGCAAACTTACTGCAGAACCACATGCTGAATGCGCAGAGGACAGGATATTAGCCGCTTTCGATGATGCTATAGCCGAAGATGATGATATAAGAGTCAGACATGTATCTCTTTAAAGCATATGATGGATGCTGCTTTTCCCAGCTAAAGAATCACCAAGTCAACATGGGAAGGTACAATTTCCCGAAGCTGTTGTTTGGCAAGAACTCTGGCAATTCTCTCTTCCTTGGTTTAACTACACGGGATCCAAACAACGGATGATCACGAGGGTCGATTGTAATTCTCTCCAGGGCAACACCATTCGCTACAAAGTACTCAATGAGTTTAACTTCAGGGATACGCCCATGGTTTCCGCATAACTCAACAAATTCAAGATGTTGAAGAGGAAAAGCCAAAGCTCTCTTAGATTCTCTCCATATCCTTGCAATATTTTTCCACCATTCTAACTGGAAAAGTATACATCAGTAGATCAACATCAACATCAATGAGTAGTGTACGAGGAAAATCATAAGCTGATGTGATACGATGCTTATCACCATATGTCAACAAGTTTAAATCTATTCCCGAACTCTCTTCGCAAATGCATACTGAAGCCAATTATCAATATCATCCTTTGATGACTTGTCCAAATCAAAGCGAACTCTAAACATATCCAAAACTACTGCAGCGGCGGCATCACGAGATTCCAAAACCTTGTTTACCCAATTAACATAAACTTTCTGCGATTGCTTGTGTTTGCCTCATCTGTTCCTTCCATACCTTCCCACATTTTTGGGCAATGAAAATCAAGTTTATCAACATTCAACCAAAGATGTTTCCAGCGTTTTGACAGGATAAGCTGTCCGGGCAGCATCTTCAAGTGTCAACAAAAGAAACAACGTAGACAAGAGTATCATTCGGGAGCTGACTACGTCGATCCAGTACTTCCTTCTCATTCTTCAAACACTTTCTAAGCCGCTTTATGGGTTTTTTATTTTGGGGTTGTAGGTCAAAGGTAAGGTTCCTCTTTTCTCCCATTACAAGAAGAGCTTTTAGCAATTAGTATATAATTTATTGCTACTAATCAAGTTATGCGACCACCGTGTTCGGCATCAAAGGTGTCACGGCTGGGTAGATACGCGCGACCGGAGACCATTAGAATGGTCAATCAGACCCGAACAAACCAAAAACAATTGGCCAAAGTGAGGGTGGAGAAATCAGCAGTAGAGGGTCGTTTACATTTTTTTATACTCTCTGTTTAAAAAAAAAAAAAAAATCCACGTGCAAAACTGAATATGGACTATTTTTTTTAAGGAGGATACCGACGATGTTGGATTCTTGTTTGGGTTGAACATGAAAGTAACAAATTTCTGCAATGGTGATTCTGTTGCTTTTGGGCAATATTATTATTTGGTTAGCTGATTATGACATGACAAGTCATTAAGCACTACTATTATGGACAATATCACAATCATTTTAATTATCCAAAAAGTTATCTCAATGAAGCCAAATCTTAGCTTAAATTATTGATCGCTAATTACGTGAAGAACTCATGTAAATCCTGGTTTTGACCAAACAATGTTGGCAACGTGGAGTTCCAAATTTCCAAACCACCATTTCGTTCTTTTTCTTTGAAAAAGTCTATCTAGCTTGAATATATAAATTAATCGATCAGAGGTTTTCATATTTACAGTAGGTACGTAATATATTAATCAGTTCATAAGTTCAATGAGAAGAAGAGATGTATATGCGCACAACTTTCCTAGGAAAAAATTAAAACACTGAAAAAATTAGAAAACTAAAAGTACTACTAAATTTTTTTGGGGGGGGTACAATCAAGTAATTACATAATTTCTAATCACTTTGTATAGTAAGTAGCAAACGTTGGATTTTTTAATGAAGAAAAAGAAAGAAAAATGGAGTTCATCGTTAAAGAAGAGAAGAGAGAAGTCTGATAAAAACTAGTTACTTTGTTTATTAATTAAAACTAAAAAATCAATTGTCTTTAAATATCCTTTACAAAATAACTATAAAGAGAAAAAATAGGAATCGAATCCCACCTTTACTGAAACTAAAAAACATAAAAATCAAGATAATCTAAACAACTAAATAATTAACCAAATCTACTTTGAATCAATCTCCAACGGCAAATAGACAAGACAAATTTCATTTTGTGGAAAGAACAACTTGAAACATTATTGTTGTTTGCATGAATCGAGTGGCACACCAGTTTAAACATTAGGTCGTAGAATCTTTCACCAGTGACTAGTGAATTGGTTTCGCTCGCTATCATATATGGTAAAGCATCACAGGACTCCAAGCGTAAGAGACGTGGCTTTCTCCCAAAACGGAGACACTGTTGAAGTCTTTATCCAATTTCATCTTTGAGGTGTCCAGTCAATCCAGTGACAAATTGTCAATCGATTAATGGACATTAATGTGATGAATGTTTTTTTATTGATATTGGATGTCAACCATTTAAATATCCTTTTCCCACGAATTCAGACATTCAGTGTATCGTAAAAAGCACAAAACTCAATTTGAAGTCAAATTTGCATAGGAATCGAGTCGTGCCTAAGTGATTAGGGCGTTATACCTTTAACCGCGAGAGTGAAGGTTCGATTCTTACCGCAGACGTGGAAAACAGGCAGCTAAAAGAGGAAACAGGTAACTGACTAGCAGTCAGCTTAAGCAGGCAGGAGGCTTGTCATCATCGGCTCACGGAGGACTGGACACGTCGAGCAAGAGGCGCACGCAAGTGGAGTCTCCCCCTAGTAGTATTATCCCCTTTCCCAAGCTCTCCATTGTAATAGCCTAGGTACCTCTAAAGTACCATTAGGTGCGGTCTCAAAAAAAAAAAAATCAAATTTGCGTGCCCAACTCACAACTCACTTTTTCTCTTTTTTCTTTTTTAAATAAAACTTTATACTATAATAATTCACAAAAATATAACATATTCCCTCCGGTCCTTATGAATGTCAATTTTGATTTTTCATAAATTTTACTTAATATATATTTTTAATTGAAATAAAATTTTAAAAATATTTTTTAATAATTAAGGGAATAAAATGAATGTGCAAATATATTTTTAAAATTTTCTTTTAATTAAAAAGACATACTAAATTATTAAACTATTGATAAATCAAAATGAGTTATACTAAGACTGGGAGGGAATACAACATAAAATCATCTAGTACTGTATCCTTAATGTTATTAATTTATTCTTTTCTCGTACCAAACATAAAATCACCTGGTGCTGCATTCTTATCGTTAATTATTTTGTCGTTAATAATCTATCTATCTTAGAAAAGTAATTTATATAGTAAATTATACACAATAGTATTTTCGATGCAATTTATAATTTCTAATGAGAACTATTTTTTTTTAATTCCTTTAGACAACAAAAACAACGTTGTCATTGTAATTCTACGGGTTAATGAGGCAGATTAATCTGGTGATGACTGTCAATACATATTCTTTTATTCAAATCCGGTTGGACACTCTTTTCACTGGCAAAGACACTCGAAAGAGAAATTCTTTAATCTGTATCACACATTTTTTAACTGCCATTTCTGCACCATTATATTAATTAGTTTGAAGGATAATCATTTAATTATGAATTTCACTACTACCGTTTCGAAATGATTGTACTGGTAATATTACCATCCCAAATAATCATTTACAACAAAGGAAGTACTTGATAGCACACTACTCGTTTCGTCACTAATGTTGTAATGCATGCATTATTGACATTTCCAGTCAGTCTATAAATACAGAAGAACCTTAATATCATTCTTGACTCTTCCAAATCCCCACAAATTAATAAAGAAAAATATACATTCTAATTAAATAAATATTTATGTTATACATATGCTGAATATCGCACAAAATAAAACTCCGTACGTTTAAAAAATAAATCTGAACATAGACTAATATTACATTTTGCATTTATTAAAGTTATTAATACGTACCCTTTTTTTTATTTTAAAATCTGAATTCCATTTATTTTCATTTTGGTAAACTTAAAAGTAGAAACTCCCCAAATGGGCAGAGGAAGACTTTCATCATCTTGGTTTCATTTGATTTTAATCTTCTTTTAGTAAAAAGAAGCAAATCTAGTTTCCAGGATCAGCCCACCGTTTTTGTAATTTATCCTCTTTTCTTTTTCATTAGTTTCTTTCTATTGCTTTCAAAACTCCACAACTAGCTAGAGAGATTGTTAAGTTAACACGTCACGATCATAATTTTCAAAGAACTTTACACGTAATTCGTCAGCCTTATATGATCCATGCATGCTAGTGTTCATTACTCAAGACAACATAAACAACAATTACAGAAAAAATTTATAGTGAATGACGTTGATAAAATCAAAACCACCAAAATTTATATTTCATGATTCCTTGTAAGTTATTCTTAAGAAAAATTTGAGTGGATATATATCACATTTAAAAATCTAAATACACATTAATTAATTTATTTTAAACTCAAAAGAAAAGAGCACGGCAAAGGTTGTATATATATATATACTCCCACTTATTCCAAAAAGGCAAAATAAAATTTAATTTATCCTATAATTTTAATTTCGAATAATAAATTATTTTTTTAAGAAAAAGAGCATATAGAACAAAGAAATGATGCATATATCCTTTTGTTTTTCCAATAGCCCTATACTAATTAAATACTAGAATTTCTAATGATGCTGACAATTTGCCTATGCTGTCTGCGTGTAAGCTATTTGACTTTATAAAGTCCACGAAAATTTGAATCTTGGAATATGATTAAATAGTGTACCCCATAGGATTATTATATGCTTTCTGTACGTATGAAATCATTCTCAACAAAATATAGATTAATATTGCATGTTGTGATTTGAGTACACATGAGACAGTGATTGGACTTCGCGTTTGGTCCCGAAAAATACTTGTGATAAATTTCATAAATGGCCTATACCAGAAGAAAAATAAAGTGCTAATATTAATTGAAATAAAATTTATCAGCCAATGCAAATTTGCCGACTGCATTTGTGATTGGTGAAAATTGAGAAAATGACATGACATTACGTTTGTTATCCATCGTATTAAAAGTTGAGAGTTTATTTTATTTTATTTTTTAGTCGAAGAAATATGTTTAACTATTAATATTTGAAGAAGACGACATATGAACCATCAAACAGAACTCAATGGAAATTTGTTACTGTTGGTTCGTACCAATACAAAATCTTTCCCTAATTTTCTTTTAAAACAAAATAAATAAATAAATAAATCGTTGAGTGGTTACAGCGAAGTTGCATCCTTGTTAAATTAATATTTCAGCTCTGTGACTGTAACAAGTTTTTACGGTGGTGGTGATTATGTTGGTTTCTGACATTATTATGTTAGCCCATAATGACAATAACAGCAGCTACGTACTTAATTAGTACACAGGAGTACTTAGCATAATCATACTATTATTTCATACAAAAAAAAGTTAGTCAAAAGTGCTTAATAAAGCGAAATCTTGTTTACATTGTTGATTACGTGAGAAACTCATCAATATCTTGGTTTGCCCAAGCAAAGTTCGCAACTTGGAGCTCCAAATTGATTAATTTCCAAACCACCATTTTAATCAACGTGTACAACCTCCATAGCTTATATTAATTAAAGTTTAAGAAAATACTTGTGATCCATCGAATGATTCATTGATTTAATTAATGTTTTCTTTAATCAAAAAAATTATTATTCAATGACTTGTATCAATTATTAATTGAACCAAACATTCACCACATTATATGTGATTTTTTAAAAAAAAAAACAAAAACATGCAATTGCAAATGAGGAGTTGCTTCAGTGGTAAAATCATCATTGCTCCAAGAGCAGGTCATGAGTTCAATCCCTCACTCCAACAAAAAGTGAGGAGTTAGCTCTCACCTTGCTTATTGGCACCTCTAGAGGTTTGTTATGGCTAATATACTAATAAATCCTTGATTTCGCACCCGAACTTGTCACCCCGGGTTTGCCTAAAGTGGTTTACCTTCAATTGTGGTTTGCAGGTTATTGCAATGGGCGTAGATTTACTTATCTCTGTTGGGGTTCCCGACGTTACCAAAAAATAAATAAATAAATAAATAATGCAATTATAAACTTTCATCCTTTCATAATGGGAAGAAATTGATAACGTACTCAGCCACTCGGGTAAGTACCTTATAAGGATCATTCAGTTCAGTGGCGATTATTCAAATGAATAACTTCGAACGCATGTAATGACAACTGACAAAGAAATTAAGTACATCCAATTTCACAACGCATATCATTCTAAAAAAATAAGACTTTTATTACGTGTGGGAATACTTGCTAAGTAAACTTATAAAAAATGGTTAAATAAACACAAGAGACAAGTCAGTTACTTTTTTCATTGTCCATTGATGTCCTCCCTATCATGACTTGTTATGTTATCGACGAATTTCGAGGATTAGAAAGGTTACATTCTGTCTACATAATGAAGTCAGTTTGAATATCGTATGCAAATTTTAGGATTTTTTTTTCTTAGATAGAGAGATAATAAGATTTTAGCACTTTTAGTTTTATTTTATGGACAGGGAAAAGGAAGAAGAGGAATTGTAATAGAAAAAAATATTTTTTCTATTTCAAAATGATTGTTCAATTTTATATTATATTTAGTATGGTAAACAAGATACTGTAGTTATTTTGTCGTAGGGGTATAAAACAATTAATCTTTGGTAACTTAATACAGTGAGCAGCAATGTCTAAATTTTCTTTTCATTTTGCAGAAAGAACAAACAAGAAATTAAGCAGAAAACATTATTGTGCATTTGTGCTTTTACTAATTTAAAAATCTGCACGGTATGGGATTCTAATTCAACTGGGAAAAGAATCTTTAAAATCTTTTAATAACAATATTGGCACCGCCAAACTCTTTTTTGTTTTAAATTAAAAAAAAGTACACCCAAATGCAGCAAGTTCTTCTGTACAAGCGATTAGATAACTGTATAAATCAACTTATTAATTGTGTGAAAGTTTTTAATTATTATAGGCAGGCATGGCCTAAAGATGTGTGGCAGTGGGACTGTTCTTTCGATGCTTAGACCCAACCAGCAGCTTTACCTACCATATATATTTATATATATACTGAGAATAAAATTAAATAAACTTTAATGCGAAAATAAAAAATAAAATTTTAAAGATTTAATCGGTCCGAATTGAAAGCCCGTATAAACATAATTTATGACAAATACCATTTTGCATTTTTGGTGACTTGAGCGGACAGCAATATTCTCTTTGTCAAGAGAATTAAGTCCAATAACAACAATATTCCCTGTATTATCACTTCGTCCACACTAAAGCCACCCCTAACAATCAAATCGGTCATACGGCATTATCAGCTCATCATCCATTACTTTATTTTTGAAAGATCATTGATATAATCACATTAACTACTCATATGACTGAGTGCCAATGTAAATATACAAATGTAAAGATAGACATAAATTTGTGGAGATGCGTATCATTACTCTGTTTCTTTTACCTGTTTTGTTAACTTTCGAAGTCTAAAAATTAAAAATAAGGAGAACGTGCATGGTCTAGCTTCTATTCCTTGATTACATGATACACTGATGATTATCACCTCTGATACAGTTTTGGTGTAAAAGAACTTACAATAATTTGTGTTAAGTTTTGCAACCAGAACATAAGTTACTTTTAAGTTTTAGCACGTATTTTCTCTATTTTAAAATTATTTTTTTGTTTGAAACAAAGCTGACAGCATTCAACTTGAGAGCAGAGAGTGATCAGTACCAATGGCGGAGTTAGAAATATTTTTTAGTATGGGCGCGAGAGTAACATATATCAATCAATCAATTTTTTGATAATTTTATAAATATATATATATATATATATATATACACCTGATTTGCACGTGAATTGTACATGACTAATACAAATTATATATATTTAGGTACAAATCAATTAAGATAACATATCATCATCAACTGTATAAATATATTTGTTATTAGTGATACTCTATTTTTAAACAATAAAGGACACATAATAACTTTAAGTGATAAAAATTTACGTGAATATCAAAATATAAGATATCTAAAATGATTTGATTAAAAAATACATGGACTAATTTTTTAAACCTTTAAAAACTACTAGAGAAGGTCACAGAATTAAAAAAAAAAAACCTGAAAATTGAGCGCACCTTGATGGGTTTGGAGCAACAAGAGATTCAAGGCACAAAGAGAAGATCGAAACGTCTAAAGGTTGCAGACAAATTTAAGCATTAGAGGAAAATGCTTCTTGAGGAATGAACGAGTTTTTTCTTCCTCGGCTAATTCTTGAGAAACTCAGCTACATTACAAAACAATTATAGAAATCGCAAATCTCCTAAAATAAAGACGGAAAAAATGGGAGAAAATTGATGGACGAATTGGTTTCGATTCATGAATATATGGCTACTGATTCCGAAGTTTGATAGAGGCGACAAAGTTGAAAACCGAAATAAGCCATGAAAAGGTCCCAATGGATATGTTGAATCCAATAGATAAACAACACGTATAATAAGAGTGACCGGACGCCGTACCTAAACGGGAGCAATCCCGGTCCAACTCCCCCATTGATACATATAGATATACTATATTTACAATTCATGAAATTCAGTGGGGGCACGTGCCGTCAGTGCCCCATTGTAAATCCACCACTGATCAATACTAGATTTGCTCAAGAGTGTTTCAGAGATCTCAATACTACTCAACTTATATGTATATATACTGTAATTTATAAGGTGTTAATCCTTTTAATTTTATCTCTATTAGTCTATAGAATAATTTTATTCTATTTTTGTATTTATAAAAAATGAATAAAAGAAATATCTACAATAGTAATGTCTGTATGGGGACAGACAGAAAGATACCACCATTTGGAATAGAACAGCAGCAAATGTTGAAGGTGTAGCCACTTTACCGCCGGCGCCACATGGGATGTGGAATGGCAGAAGCCCGATGTTGACGCGTTGGTTGGCTGTGATGTTAGTGGAGCGACCGGTCGGCGATGTGATGGTGGAGTTTTGGCGAGCAGTTTGCGAGGGATACGAGGAAGGGAGATTAAAGCCTGCTTTAAAAGTCGACCTTGGACGCTGGGCTGCGGGCTTGGTGGGCCTGTTGGGCTTATCCCTGAGGCTATCAGCACCAGAGGCAGCCCATAGAACAAGGAGGGCTATGTAACGTTAATACTAAATTTTACATTAGGGTTTTACCTTTTTTAGACAAACAGAAGAAAAAAGGAAGAAAGAAGGTTTGATGTTTAGCAGAAAGGAGAAAGAAATGAGAGGAGAGGAAAGATGATCATACAGAAGAGATGAGGAAGAATCAAATCATATCATTCAACATAATCATTCCACTACAAGCTTAGACTATTCATTCCCTCATATTCATGTTTTCAGAAAGTTAAATTAACTAGCTGTAAATAAAAAGAAAGAACATCAACAAAATTTCCTGCTGCGTGCGTTGCATGTGATAACTTTTGGAATCTTCTACTTCAAATAACACCCAAACGACGTAGTCTGCACTCAAATACTTCCGCCCTAATTTTAATTTAGATTCAACCCGACTCACATGACCCGATCTGCATGCATGATAGGCTACAATTACAAGACCTTTCATAATTTCTTGTTCCGGTTTCAAAAAAGAAAATAATAAAACGAAGCAAGGCCTAACTGTAACTTATGACAAGATGCAGTGTATACTTATGACTTCACTGAATTTTTTTTCTCCATGTAAATATGAGAGATGGTGAATGAGGGCGTAATATATACTAGTAGCCAGGAACCCAAGGTCTAAGAAATGGGTATGAGTTAACCCAAACAAATTGCACCCTTCAAATGAATGTATATTGAAATTGGCTGGGTTTAGAAAATCCGCATTAAAATGTTAAATCAGTCAGAAAAAAATGATAATAAATTTTTTCTTTTTTGGTAAACAGTTTTTGGTACAGACTATCACCTCGCCTCATGGAAGTAAATTTTTTGTTGATCAAATGTAAATTTACTATTGATAAAAGCATCATACGTATTTACAATTTTCTGCTCCTATAACATTAACTTGACTCCCAAGTATCTACAAATCAATTCCTAGACTTTTTAGAAACTGGTTTTCAACAGCCGTAACTTTATAGTTGTTATTTATCACTTTCATTATCACCTCCTACTTCATTTTCCTGATTCTATTATATACTGCCTCTTCTACACCTCCAAACTTCCTACCATTCATTTCCATCCAGACATTGTATATCACAGAATTTATACAAAGAAATAAAACTTTCTGTTTGACTTTGCTAAACCTCCATATCCGTCATAACTTGTTTGCATTTAAAGACTCAACTCCAGTCTGTAGGCCTATCCACTCTTGCATTTCTCTGAGTAACTCTTTAGCATATTGGCACTGAAAGAACAAGTGCTTCACACTTTCTGGTTCCTGTTTACACAAGCAGCAGTAAGATGAGTTGACAAGAACCAAGAGCTTGATCAGTCTGTCTGTTGTTAAAAGTCTTCCTTGCCATGCTAACCAACTGATGAAGCAATGGCTTGGAAGACTACAGTCATTCCACACTATCCTAGCAGCTTTGAATCTTTGAGTGCCACCTTTCAACCATTTATACCCTCCTTTTGCAGTGTAAGCCTTACCATGGTTTCCTAACCAATTTCCCTGGTTAATTCCACCTTTCAGCTGCTCTTTAAGGATACATAATTTCTTCCAGTGTCAGCTGTAATCCTTTGGTGCTTTATAATCCCACCAACTCTTCCCTTTTATATGATATAAATGCACCTATCTGATCCATAAGCTTTCTTTGTTATGAGCTATATCCCATAACTATTTTCCCAGCAAGGCTTTATTCCGAATTCTTGGCTCCTTTATGTTTAATCCCCCTTTTGCTTTTGATATGTAAATGTGATCCCATGCTATCAATGACCACACTTTACTAGTTTCTTTCTCCCTCCATACAAAGTCTTTACAGCATTTCACTATCTGTTAAATGACATTCTGAGAGATCAAAAAAATACTGAACCAATATGAATTAAGGTTTAATAACACTGACTTAATAAGATTGGTTCTGCCTGCATATGAAAGGTTCCTTGAAGACCAGTATTTTATTCTAGCTGTTACTTTCTCCACCATTATCTGATATTCTCGTTTTGTCCATGATGTTGGAGTGAGTGGCATTCCCAGGTACTTCATTGGAAATTCTCCAATGCCAAACTCCATGATAGCCTGAACCTAATCTCGCACTCCATCAAGTCTTTTCTCCAAAGTACAAGCTTAACTTCTGTACATTGATAGATAGAACAGATGTCTCAGCAAACTGATTCAGAACCTTCTTGATACTCTTTACTGTTTAATTCAGCACCATAGAAAATCAATAGATTATCTGCAAAACTTAAGGTAGTGATCTTCAACTTTTTACAATACGGATGAAATTGAAATCTTTCCTTTTTGGCTTCCAACTTCATGCTTCTGATTAGATATTTCATCACTAACACAGGGTAGTGAAGACATGGATCACCTTGTCTAAGTCCTCGTTTCCCCAGGAAGAAACCCTTGCTACTCTCATGGAAGTCAATTAAAGATCTATTATATTGTATACATTTTAGCACAGGTCATTATCTATTCACATGTTCAGTGTACTCATTCTTCCTGCTCGGAATGTTCCTTATTGACATTAGAAAACTCAATACACCTTCTTTAGCTTTATACTCCAAAATCCATATATTCTCATTATGATTATAAATTTACGCGGTCTTGTAATTTTAATTCCAGTGAATACATTATGTTTAGAGTATTTAAAACAAAGAAATGATACATATTATTTACTTTTTCCAATGACCCCATAATAAATACTAAAATTTTTAATGATGTTGACAATTTGCCTATGTTGTTCCCCTCTAAGCTAAATGGAAGCGTACTATTTGACGCTATAAAGCTCAAGAAAAAAATTAAATTGGAAAAAGTCTAAGACTACTACTGATATTGGAATATGATTATTATCTGTTTTTTGTATGAAATCATTCTCCACTGTTATAGATTAATACTGGTGCTTGTCCCGCACCTTGCACGGGTATAGTATATGGAGATTGCACTCAAAGTTAAAAATTGATGAAATTTCTCGGAAATACACTATAGTTTATAGATTGAATTGATAAATTATGCAAAGGTTCAATTATTTTAATTTTATATTTATTTTGAATCAAGAGCTTACATTGGATTATGTTTCATTTGGGTTCAATTCCCATGAAATTTTTGTCATTTTCTCTCCGAAAGAAAACAAATAATTTTAGAAAAAACTAAAAAAGTCCGAAAGGACTTCAGTTTTCTTGCAAAAACAATTCAAATTTTCCATGCCAAAATAAGCATCCGAATTAGTCAATTCAAATATTCAGGTAAATGTTATTTGCATTATTTATAACAAAGCTGATGAAGTCGAAATAAACGTACAAGATGGTAGTAAAATAAATTTAACTCTCCCAACTATCACAATACATACAACACAATGCAGCGCATGGATTGGTTCCTTATTCTTCCTTGTCTTCTAACCTTCTAATAACTTCACCACTTAAGCTTGGAAAAGTACTGTAAATTGCAAATATCAAAGATATCGTGCTATAACAAGTAATTAAGTAGGATAGAAATACATTTATGAATAATTTTGAGTGTGTAATTGTAACGCAAGGAGCAGTAAAATAGTATTTAGTCATGTTTTAATTATTTAATTATGTTTTACTATAGGTTAATTAGTTAGTTACTTAAGTTATTTTAAGGGAATAGTCACATTGCCCTACTAGAAGTACTGGATTAGTTATCCTACTTTGTACACCTATTGATATTGTTGTAATCATGTTTTTAAGGAAGGAGAAAAAATTAATGAAAAATGGCTTTCTAGCCAGAATTCTATCTCTTCTATTGTCTGGAATTTGATCCGACTCGAATAGGATTATTACAGTATTTTATCTTGTTAATCAAAGACAATATATAGTATGTCTCGAGTTCTTCCACATCAATCCTGACTTTGCTTTTATTGTAGGGATCATATTTGCTGGAAAAGAAAACATGCAATCAAATTCACGCCTTCTTTTTTTTCTTCATTTGGGTGCATATATAATTGAGTTGATAAATAAATTGAATTTGAAAAGCAGCTCTCACTTGAAAGTTTTGAGCCATTTCAGATTTTCAACATCCTCTTCACTCATCGAGCACAATTGTAAGCAGCACCCTTGTGCAGAGCTTCAAAATTGAATAGCAGCAAATAAGATTTAAACACTAAGAATATCATTTTGATGCCACATATATATTTCGTGATATCCTTGCGAAATTGATCTTAGTACCGTAAAAGGATTACTATTGGATGATGAAAAATACAGCCGCTGGCAATGTAGTCGTGTTCTCATTAGCCACCTACATAATTTTTACGTAAGTTTGGAGTGCAGCAATCAAATCGGTAATCCTTACTCCTCCACATTGGAAGATAAACAAATGAAGTGACTCGAAATGTTATCAAGACATATATAATCATATAATCATCACATATAATCATACAATCATCATGCCCATCTCCAACCCGCTTCCGCAATATGACCGCTGGAAGGACTACCATTAAAACGACATGGAAGGAAGCAAAATAAAAAAATTAAAATATCAGTGTACATCGATCACCTTTCGTGTAATTGTAAGCTTCAACACCCTAGTTTATATAGACGACTCACAGTTTGAGTATCAGCCTAATTTTTTACTGAATTCGGTTTCATGCAATTAAGATTTTTTTAAAAAATTCAATCCTAACAAACACTGATCACTATGGTTTAAATATGATTTATGGTTTAAAAATTCAGATAGAGTTTGAGAAGATAATGGTGATTATGTATACCTTATATATATAACCCTATTCGGATACAAATATTAACGTAATAGTGGTAAAATATATTACCTAAACTCGTAAATTATTTTTTTCTTTGATCATTATTTCAATAAAAAGTTTTTTGAACTTTATATATATATATATATATACACACACACACACACAAAGACGTGTGTGTATAGATGGTGTGTGTGTATATATATATATATTTAATTATGTTTATTGAGATTAATTAATAAAAATATTTCATGATTATTTATTCCAAACAATAAAGTTTTTGATCACATTATTCGAAAATTAAAGTTATATATATTCTTTGAACGAATTATGTTTGTGCCTAATGGGGATAATTAATTACGAAACTGTTTTTTGTGAGCAGCAATGTCCAAATTTTTATTTTTTATTTTTCATTTTGCAGAAAGAACAAACTAGAAAGCAAAAAAAAAAAAAATCATAGTGTATTTGTGCTTATACTAATTTAACATCAGCGCGGTAGTGGGATTGTAATTCAACTGAGAAAAGAATCTTTAAAATCTTTTAATAACAAATACTGACACCGCCAAACTCTTTTTTATTTTAAATAAGAAAGTACACCAAATGCAGCAAGTTCTTGGGTACAAGCGATTAGATTACGTATAAATCAACTTATTAATAAAGAGTTAGAAACTTTTAATTGCTTTGGGCATGGCCTAAAGATGTGTGGCTGTGGGACTGTTCCTTTTATATGCTTTGACCACATCAGCACCTTCACTTACCATATATATACTGAGAATAAAAACTAAAATAACTTAATGCAAAAATAAAAATAAAATTTTAAAGATGTATTCGGGCCGAAAGCCCATATGGATAGATATTCCCTCCATCCCAAAATTATTATCCAATTTGAGATTTCACTTTTAGTACAATTTGAACTAGAAATGAAAACCAAACTGGATAATAATTATGAGACGGAGGGAATATAATTTATGACAAATACCATTTTTCATTTTGGGTGACTTGAGTGGACAGCATTACATATTCTCTTTGTCAAGAGAATTAAGTCAAATAACAACAATATTCCCCGTATTATCACTTCGTCCACCAAATCCATCTCTAACTATCAAATCCATCATACGGTGTTTTGAGCTGATCATCCATTACTTTATTTTTGAATGATCATTGATATAATCATATTAACAACTAATCAGTAAATGCCAAATGTCAATATACACATATAAAGATAACATAAATTTGTAGAGACGTGTAACATTACTCAGTTTCTTTTATCTATTTATTAATTTTCAAAGTCTAAAAATTAAAAATAAGAACATGGTCTAACTCCTTCTATTCCTTGGTTACATGATACACCGATGATTAGTACCTCTGATAAATTTTTTGGTGTAAAAGAACTTACTCCTTTTGTTCTTGTCCAGTTAATTAAATTTATACTTTTAATTCAATTTATACTAAAAAAAAAAATCTAAATTGAACAATAATTTCGAGACAGAAAGAATACAATAATTTATTTTAAGTTTTGTGATCAGAACAACATAAGTAGTTTTTCTTTTTTAATACATTTTTCTTCCGTTTTAAAATTATTTTTTTATTTGAAACAAACTTAACAATATTCAAATTAGAATAGAGTGATCAGTATTAGACTTGATACTGTTGAGAGTCATGTGGCAAGGATTATGAATCCCACATCGGAGGCATGAGGACATGTGAATCAGTTAATAAGTAAGGTGGACTCAGAACCCATTAGTTTGAGCTTTTGAGTTCAGATGGGTCTTATCTTACTTATTGGGTTCCATGTCGGGTTTTCTCCTCCAGATAAATTCCCAACAGTGGTATCAGAGGCCAGATTAGGCCAAGTGGGTGGGTGATTTAGCCCAAATTATCTCGGTTGATCTGACTGAACCCAAGCAGTCAAAGGTCCAGTACGAGCGGAAACATAGGGATAGGCGGCCCAATTACTTAGGTGGAATACAGATTTGGGCTTGTCAAGATAATTTGGAAACCCGATGTGGGATTGTCCATGACGGGGGAGAATGTTGAGAGTCATGTGGCAAGGATTATGAATCCCACATCGGAGGCATGATGACATGTGAATCAGTTAATAAGTAAGGTGGACTCAGAACCCATTAGCTGGAGCTTTTGAGTTCAGATGGATCTTATCTTATTTATTGAACTCCATGTCGAATTTTCTCCTCTAAATAAATCCCCAACAGATACTTCATCCCATAAGTGTTTCAGAAATCTCAGTACTACTTAACTTACATGTGTAATTTATAAGGCATTAATCCTTTTAATTTTATCTCTATTAGTGTAGATAGCAATTCTATTGTATTTGTAAGAACCTGAACAAATTGAAGAACGAAAGAAGTATCTTCTACAATAGTAATTTCCCGTATGTATGACATTGTCAAATCTGAACGTTACATGGAAAATTCTATAAACGAACTTTTAGCCAAAAATAAATAAATAAAGTTAAAAAATAAAAAAAAATAATCCTTTTTCGATTTGAAATAGGATTTAATTTATGTGCGGGTTGACTATAAATTGCCCTTAGTTTCTTTTTATCTGTCCTAACTCCTAATACACCTTTGATCCTGAGCAAGCATACAACGTAATACAAAGTATACTTGAAAAATAACTCAGAAATCAAAGACCTAGCTAGGATTCTTTGTTGTGTCTTCTCAATGGCAGCCATGTCGACCAAGAAATTATGGGAAAAGCCCTTTGGAAACGAGGCGAGCAGAATTTCGTCGGATCACGAAAGAGAACCCGGGTAAAATCCGGGTAATTATTAAGAAGGCGGAAAAGAGCGACATCCCGGAAGTGGTGGAAAACAAGTTTCTGGTCCCGCCGGATTTCACCGTCGGCCATCTAATGATGGTGATTCGGAAGCGAATTAGTCTTGGTCCCGATACCGCGATTTTCTTTTTCGTGAAGGATACGCTGCTTTCCAATGCAGCGTTAATATCCGCCGTCTACGAACAAAATAAGGATGAAGATGGGTTTCTTTACCTCACTTACAGTGGTGAGAGCACGTTTGGATTTGGTCGTGAAGTACGAAGGAAATTGCACGACAACTAATTAGGGATCTCTTGTTGTGTTTTGTTCTTGATGACGCCTCTGGTCACTCGACGAGATGATTTTTTATTTTCTGTAGGGGCGTTAATTTGATATGCCTAGTACTTTTGTTGCTTTGTATTTTGAACTGGGATTCCATTGAATATTGAGGCTTACTAATTACATTTATCCTCTCTTTGATCGATCATAACCAATCCCCCAAATCAAAAGGTACAATAAATTTTCCTTCAGTTTAGGGTTTTTTCTTATTTTTCACAAAGATAATTTTTTTTCCAATTTATAATCCGTGATAAAAAAAAAATTTTTTAAAAAAAGAAGTCACAATTCAAACCTTACCAGAAGAAGAGAAGCGCTTCACAACATACTATCGACAATAATTAAGTTTTACAAATATGTAAGTGGTCATCTCATTATAAGAATCATATTCTTCCTTCTTACACAAAAGCCTAATTCCGTTTTACATATTTTGAAGTTTTGCTGCACTATATACGCTCATGTAATGCAGTAAAAAAAAATAATAAATGTATAATTGAGTTCATCACTCTTGTGTAAAAAAATAATTTGTCTCATCCTGGCTATGAGTTCGATGGTTCGACCTCCAAGCGGGACATGGTGCCCTCACATTGGTGCATTGTTCCTTCACATTTACAATGAATTTTTATTATTTTTAGGGCCAAAAACCTAAATACAATTTTCACATCATTCAAAAGCCCTTTTGTTTCCAATACATCCATCTTTTCTGTTTTTTCCATGTTTCCCGAAATAAATTGTTCATGTAAAAGAAGGGTCGTTGAAAAGTAGTATTGTTCTTTTTGTCAATAAAATTATCTCCAATGAATGCGGAAAATAAATGTAAACCCTTTTTTTTGAAAAACTTAATTTTGTTAGCTACCGCCATGGATGGTCTCCTACTCTCCTTCAACACTATCGTCCAATATTAATCGAACTACTAGAAATGCTCCATCTCTTAACAAGCTAGGTTTTGTTGACGGGATTTAAATAAATTAAGTTTTGAAGTAAATAAATTAACCAAATAATATATTAAAAGAATCATGTTGGGAATTTAAGTTGTTACTTGTTAGGTGTTACTTTCTTCTTACCCGAAAAGCAGCTGGGAATGCGTACTTCCCACTCAGCGTCCCTCAGAAGAAGAAGCCCCCCCCTTCCGACTTTACTGTATTCTTCTTATTTTTTGTTAAGTAAAATAAAAATGATAAAGGGTGTGAATACGACTCAATGTAGACTCTCAAGATAATTTAAAAAAAAAAGGAAAGTAACCGCATGGAACCAAAATCATCCTTGAGGGGTAAAAAAAGAAAAGAAAGGGGGACTTTTAACGAAAATCTACATACAATGTACCAAAACAATCATGTTATTGACAAAGTAATTAATTCTAAAACATTTTAATTTCAAGACTAATTAATTTCAATTGTGACGTTGGCATGTATATGGGTTTAATCACTTCTTGAATGATTTTTTAATTGAAATTTTAATTCCATTTACCTTCAAATTAGCACAATCATTTCAAAATCCGAAAAATCTAAAAAGAATGATACAATGTAGATGTATTAAGTGCTGTTTTAACGGTTGAGATTAATGTATTTTCGTTATACCAAAATAAAAGATAAAATTATTCTGAGTAATTCTCTTAATACGCTGTAAATCTATAGTGGACAATTTTCTTTCCAACTAGAATAAAAAGGGTAAATATAAGTACAACATAAAAATATCTCGTCCAGCATTTCCCTCGTTGAGTTTTTGGTAACAAATTCTCACAAATTTGTTTGACTAAAATAAATATTAGACATAAAAAAAAAAAAAATGCGGGGGTACCACCGTACACTTTTCTTTTTCTATCATACCTGTATTTATATACTCACACTATATAGACATGTGTCAGTTAACGCCGTCAAGTCAATTGCCGACCACCCTCCTTTTATTATCAAAATCCCCATTTTCCGTTTCATATAAAGAGACGAAAAAAGCCACCAGCTGAGTTCACCCACGTTGACGGAACTCTGAGGAAACGTCTAAAAAAGCGACCTTTCACTACTCCCTCTCGGCAGCAACTCAAGAATCCGAACATTTTTTTTTCCCCTCTTTCTCTTTCTAAAATTCCTACATATTTATTTATGTAATCTGTATTGCTTCTCTCTCTCTCTCTAGATTCTCCTCTTCCTCTTTTGTGGCTTACCGCCGAAAGGTAGAGAGTTTTACTAATTTTTGTTAATTATTTTGTTTTTTTTTTTTCCATTTTTTAATATGCGGAATATGGAGCTGGAAGGTTTTGCTTTTTTGAGATGATTGCTTGTATGCTATAGAATGAGTTTAAGATGATATCTGTGGGTGATTTTATTTGGGTTTTGGATTGGGATTTTTTTTTTAATTTTTTTTTTCGGTTTGGGGGAAGAGGTGGATTCATCTGAGATTAATATGGAAACTACATGCGCGGTATTTAGGGAAGGGGAGAAATATTTATAATACGATATATGTATATATATATATTTGCAGTGTTTTTTTTTTTTTTTATTGACCGAGATTGCTGTTTTTAATCTCATCTATAATTCGATTTTTTCCTTGAATGAAATTCGGATCTCTGTGATTCTGTAAGTGTGTCAAGTGTCTGATTCTTCTTATTTTTAGGGTTTTCACGGACTCAAGCTCACTCCTACTGCTCAGTGTTCGATTGCGTGACTTAGCAGGTTTGGTTTCTACTTTCCCCAATCTCACTTCATTTTTTACCCAATCTCAGGTGTTGTTGTTTTTAGCTCCTCCGGTTACATTTTGCTGTGTGTTTTGCCAATCTTTTCTAAGTTATTTCATGATTTTAGTATATTAGCGAATCTTTTCTTTGATAGGACTGATGATGCTCTGATTGGGAATGAATTTATTGTTCTCACCCATCATTAATTGGTTCCTGTTATTGGAAATTTTGCCCATGGAATTTCTGTATTTGGGGCCATGTTTGAAGCCCCTGAACTGAACTAATGGGATTGCAGTTTTAGCTGGAGTGGTTCATTCATTGTATAGTAGTATAGTTCTCCACTGAAAATTTTCAGTGGACCTTCTGAATACCCTGTATTCTTTTGGTTCAGTTTCTGATTATCACTTGCTATGTCTTAGCTTGCCGACTTTGTTTGTTGACAAACTAAAGTACTCTGAGATGTTACTGTCCATTTATATTGATCTGGACCGTGAGATTGTTCTTGACATGTTGTAACTGCATTCTTCTTGCTTAACTGCTGTTAACTTGGAAGTGTAAGTTCAAGTGATTTTAAAACTGCATATGAAGGTTGTCTGTTAAATGATCCAGTTTTGATGGATACTTCATCTGAGAGTTCCCATCAATATTCCGTGACCGAGCATGAGTTGTTTCTTGCTTTGTTATGTTCTGTCACAAGGTGGATAACTCCCTGAGATTTCTGGTAGTGATAAGCTTTTTGTGTGTTCGTTCTTGCAGTAACCATGCTGGAATAGGTGGCGCCCCTTTGCTGCTAGTTAACTTCATCGACATTACTTTGAGTAAGCATGGGGTCTGCATGTTGCGTAGCTGCCCGGGATGGAACCGTTACAAATGGATCTGCTAGTGATGTTATACATCGTAATGTCCGGCATTCTCCATCTTGGAGTTTTCGCTGGGATAACAGGGTACGAGTAGTGGGGGATGAAGGTTCTGTGAATTGGATTTCTGATGGCAGCACTCATAATAGTCGATTCGGTATTAAACCTGGACCAACTACCGAAACTGCATATGCATCTGAAGAGGGCAGTCCTTTGGATAGTTTTAGATCACTTGTGTGGCAGAAGTCTCCAGTTTCTGAAAGTAACAATGGGATTCCAGGGCTCCATTCTTCAGGTAGTTCTTTCAGTTAATAGCTTGATGCTTAAATCATTTCTTCGTGCCCTACATATAAGCCTGCAATGGGAAAAAGCCTCACTCTTAAATTGGATTGTATAGAAAGGTATCTGATTTGTTCTTGAGCTGGAGTTGGTCGATGGTAAATGTTGTATACAGAGAGCTATCAGGAGTTGCATGCAGAAGAATTAGTTGAGTAGTAGCTATATTGTTCTGTGAATTGGATATCTGATGGTAGCAGTCATAGCAGTTGCAATTTCTGATTTGTTCATTAGCTGAATTCGTAACATAAACCTTCAGATCACTTCTATTTGGCATTATATATAATGCTACTACGAGGATCTTTTCCTGGAAGGGGAAACATATCAGAGGAACCTTATTTTTTTTACTTCCCCAACTCAGAAACAGTCCTTTGTATACTGTAGGCCTCTTGGTTTGTGCAGTGAATGTGCATGTGGTTGATCAGTTCCTTTGTGTGATGTGGAATCAGGCATAGCCTACTATGTATGTTAAAGGACCGCATTGCTTAGAGGTCACCGAGCAAAGCATTGGATCTGTCCTAACTAAATGTATTCTGAATAAGATCCTAACATATGCAATTTGATGTTAGAAGTTTTAAGTTTGATTTAGTAAATTATGAGGCCGGTCCCTTGTAGTAGGATAAAGGCTTCTTGTTGTACTAGTAACTTTTATGTGTTGAGTTTTTGGAAAATACTTTGTTTCATCCTTGTCTAGGATTAAAAGCTATTTTGGTCTGTGGCTATTGTGTGGTTTCTATGCTGGTAGTTCAATGCATCACCTGAACAATGACAAGTGAGAAGCTCATTTTCTGACCAGAAGCACTGTTAGGGTCGTGCGCCTACTATTTTAATTCCTTAGCCATCTAGGTAGATCTAACCGTTTTTTCCTAGGTACGGAGAGCACTCTCAAATCATTTCGGGGAAAGAAATTTATGTTTTTGTTTTTGTAAGACTGGAATGTTATTGCCTTTTACTGCCGTGGGAAGTGTACTTCTGATTTGTAGGTGTACTCTGGTCATAGAATTATGCATTCTTGCAATAGTAGTTTGCCAATATTATTGGAAACTCTTTCAATTTGGCTGGTTCAGCTTTAGCAGATATGATCAGTTTGCATAAAGACAAGCAGCTGTGATGTTTGTGTCCATGACATGGCATTTGTAGGTTGTAGGTTATAATGCCTGGATTGGGTGAGTGATTGCTGTGGATGCTGCATAATATATCAATATGTCGTTTATTATTGCTCCTTGATGCCAATGGACCTCAGGGTACTCTTGTGGCCTGCTACTTTTGGAAGTTTCAAGTTATATAGGGCCTTCTATTTTCCTGTATATGACCATCTTCTCGTTTTGCAGATCCTCTGACGTCTAGAAATTCTGCGGACGTGAGTCTGGTACGTCAGGCATGTTTTCTTGATTCATTCACATGCTTAAGCAATTCAGTTTGTTATTTCTCCTCACAATGATGAGATTTTTGTTTTTGTTTTCTTCTAAATGCTTAATTAGGTTAAGGAGTCTAGCGGTTCACCAGCGGTTTCATGCCCTTCTCCTGCGAAGATGTCTCCTTCAGCACCATCAGTGTCATCATTTTCAGCATCACCTCTCTCATCTCAAAGCCACCAACTGCCCGCTAGCTCGACTCCATCAAGATGGCCTCGCCGTTCTCCTGGACACCAACTGTTACGACAAGTATCTGATAGCCTAATCAAATCTCCAACCTTGTCAGTTTCTGAAGAAACATCTTCTTTTGTACTTCCTGGATGGAGCCACGATTCAACAAGGGGTTCCCATGGTGGTTCATCAGATAGCTGGTCTACACCTACCTTCCCTGATCTTGTAACTACTTCCCGCAGGGAAAGGTGGTCTTTTGACAGTGAAACCCTGGGTTTCTGTCGTGATAAATTAACTAGATCTAGTGGTAGAAACAGTTACCAGTTTGATCTACAAACTTGTGGTATCTGTGCAAAACTTTTAACTGAGAAATCTTTATGGGGCAGCCAGAAAATTATACCCACCAATGAGCTTGCTGTAGTTGCAGTCCTAATATGCGGGCATGTTTATCATGCTGAGTGCTTGGAGAATATGACGCCTGAAGTTAATAAGTACGATCCAGGTTGCCCTGTGTGTACCTTTGGAGAGAAGCAGGCTCATAAAATGTCTGAGAAAGCTCTGAGAGCTGAATTGGAATCAAAGACTAGAAAGAGGTCTAGAAATCGCATTGCTGATGGTGATCTTAGCAGTGATTCTGTTTTCTCTGAGCACCAGAAAAGTAGTGGCCATGACCGAAGAGGTCCCAAAATGAGTTCCAGTTCCAGCATGAAAGGCTTGCCTGGAGTACCGTTCTTGAGGCGACACTTTTCGCTTGGATCGAAAGGGAGTAGATCCTTGTCAGAGAATCATTCTTCTAGAAAGCGAGGCTTTTTCTGGGCAAAGTCTAGGAAGAATTGAAGTTGATTATCAGTTGATATAGGTAATCTTCATCTCTGTGTCTTCTTTCCTCGTTCTCAGCTTTTCATCATTTCCTTGCTTTCGTGCAACTCTTTCTAACATGGACATATCTTAGCTCAATCATTAACTTACCATGGATTTGAGCTGTATATCACATTCTCCCTATCTCATTAATTTCTACAATTTCTGCAGATTCCGCAGTTGATCTTCTCTACAAGGCCTTAGGTGGAGCCTGAAGAATGGATGGAGCAAAGCGTCGGTCCTTGTCTTATTGAGGACGGATGGTGCATGCAAAAAGTAGGTTAGCTTTTGAAGATACACTGTAAAGGAGAACAACATAAAGAAGGGAAAATGGATCCATATATAGGAATACGAAAGGTGATAGGGAATGTGAATTAATATTGCCTAAGCTAGTTTAATCATCCATTCGGCACAATTTAAATTGGTTGTTATATCGGTCCATCTGATGGAAATATTTGTTCTTTATCTTTGCTGGTGGCACATGCTCATCTTAGATTGTACGCTTGTACAGTCTTTATGTCCAGATCTTGTCCTGTTGTTTCTAACATTTATACTAAAGGGTATCAACTTACATTGTTGGAAGGGCAAACTGCAGCTGAGTACTCTTGTGAGGTTTCCAGTTCTTGGGCTGGGGACAGGAGGTTCAAGCTCTGTTATGCGTCGAATGAACATGTATAAAGCTGTGTCTCATGCTATTCTTGCAAAATTGTGCACTTACCATGGGTAATGAGTCCGGTTAACTGATTTGATGTATTTGAACTGGATTAGCCATTTATATGCAACTTCCTTCGATGTGAATTTGATGGATAGTCGTAGACTCGTAGTTGAAATTCTGGCCGTTCCAAGAGGAGTGGAATAAGGTTAACCAGCGGAACGTGTCAAAGAAGTCAACCAGCACTAAAATTTGTTTCTCAAACACGTCGAAACTCTTATATAGTCAGAAGCTCTTATGCATCAGTTACGTAAGAGCATCCCAATGTTGCACCAATTCAGCAGATTGTTGGAGAATTTGATGTATTTCTGCTCTAATTTAGCAGCAAAACAGCAAAAATAAACAGCAAAGTGCTGCTTTTGCTACAGTAGATCATCAAATTTGCTGTTGTACTGTAGATGCAGCAAATGGAGTGTCCCACCGAGGTTGTTTCTTTTAACTTTTCTGACTTTTTTTTTTTTTTTTTTTGGGTTTTATTGGGTAATTTGCTACACAAAATAGAATTGATGGTAGGAGATGAACTACATCTAAACTGCAATGTTGATGATTTGGTGTACAGCAAATTGCTTCGACGCTGAAATTACACTGGAATTACTCTAACAAGTAGAACTACACTGTATCATAAGCCCTGAAACGTTTTTCTTGATCAATATCCATGGCCACGACGTTTTGGTTATCATTTTTTTTTTTTTTTGAAATAGTGAGATATCCCTTTTACCCTATTAAAGTAGAAGACATGAATCTTATGTGGCAATTACGTATGCATCTGTTTTGGCTCTAATGCACCATATTTCAGATTTCAGGAGTCTTTTTGCCACGTGTAAGTCTCTTTTAATTAGAAGCTATATAATTCTTTTTTTTTAAAAAAAAAAAAATATGTTTTAGATGTGACACTTATCCAATGAAAAAATTCTACAAATAAGAATCAGTTACATTTTAAACGAATGGATATATTAATTCAAATTCAAATGTCCAATCGTACAGTTTTGCAGGCTTAATATAAACAAAAATAAAAAAATTTAAATCCAGTAATTAAAAATAATGCATTATAAACTAATTATTTATTATTCCCTTATAACCTCATATTTATAGGTATATTTTTTTAAGCCCCAAACCATAGCATAAATAATATATACGCCAAATTAATTCCTCAAAAAAAATAGTAATTCAATTAGATTTTAATAAAATAGTAATTTAGAAGGGGCGCCCGGGCATCTGCCTGGGCCAAACATCTAGTTATCATTAAAAGAGAACCGTACTTACATGGATGTTAAAGAAAACGCAAGCCTATGAACCACTTCCACTTCCTCTTTGGTTACCTTAATAATAGTATAACGATTAAACCTATTCTTAAGTGAAATAACTTATACTATTAAACACTGCGCCTCCACTGAAAAGTCGAATTCAGCTAATCGATTATTTTCTAGGCCTTACAATCCGTGTAGACTTTAACTGATGTGATTCCTCTGCACCTCCGCCTCCTCAAGAGCAAGTGACAAGCCGTCGTCAGAACTAGTTAAATAAATTCACCTACTTAACTCTAGTATAGCGAAAAATAGGATCATACCCATAGAGAAGAAATACTAATTATCATGTATAAATTACTCCTATTATTATCTAGATAAATGATAATCTCATATTTATAAAATTTAAAATTAAAATAAATAAATAAAATAAAAACAATTAATATTAATTCAAATAATCAAACAAAGAAAATCTAGGACATTGGGTTCACCTACCGAATATTTGGTTTGGTTCAATTCATAAATATCTGACTTTTAACTTCCATTAATCTCACAACGATTCACCTCATTAAGAACTATTCATCTTCGTGATATAATTCTCTTACTTTAATTAATCCTATGACTACTGTTGTGACTATAGAAAATAACTAGAGCACATTAAGAACTTAAGAATCTAACGTTGCAAAGGTTATGTTCCTACCGTTGTGGTTCACTACCTAAGTCCAATATTCCCATGAACTAATATTAATTTTCAACTGTCGTTCCATCAATTAATATCTTTAAACATGCAAGTAGTGGCCAGTTACAAACATGGAATAAAAGCAAGAATATTAAATATTGATCAATGGAAAAATCAAATAATAATGAACCAAATAAACCAAATAAATTCGATGGTTACACCCAAGCCCTAGGGTTAAAAGAATTTAGCCACTAAACATTATTAAAAATAATTTAATAATATTTAGAGACATAATCCTAAAATCTGAAATTAAAATAATTAAAACACCAAAAACACCCGGATGAAGGCAAGAGCCGCCGAAAAGCTCTCCGGCTGCTGCTTGCTTCGGATTTGGACACCTCTGCTTCTCTCGGCTGCAAGAAGCTCAGGGAGACTGTTGCCGGTTTTATTTGAATTGATGCGCAAGGTAATTGGGAGGTGATGGCGAAGGAGATGATGGTTTTGTTGATGCTGTTGCGTGGAGGTGATGGAGAAAGCTGCCAGGTGGGCTGGATGATGCTACCGGTTTTATTTGGTGGGGAAGAGAGCAAGATGGTGATGGCGGTGATGGGTTGATAATTAAGGTGAGATGATGGTGGTGTGGTTGCTGCGGTGGTGAGGCAGAGGTGGTGCGTGGAGATGGAAGGAAGCAAGGTGGTCAAGAAGGAGAAGCTGCTTGCTTCTGGTGGTCAAGGTGGAGGTAGGGGGGAGAAGAAATTGCAGCGGCGGAGGGATGTTTTCAACCGTAGAATTTCGGTGAGTTTTCGGTCAAGCTTGGTTGTAAAAATAAATTCCTAATTCCCTTTTTATAGGCTTCCGTCAAAACCCTACTTCTTGGAGAGGAAAAAAATTTGTTTCTCAAATAATATTGGGATTAAAATTCTTATACAATTCCAATCCCAAATCAACTGCACCATCATCGTTGTTGTTCGGCCAATTTCCAAAACAAAAATTCTAAAATTGCTTGTTTAATCTTCCAATTTTTCAAATACTTTAATTTATTCTTTGTTAATTTATCAAATCTTCAACTCTCCCCTTTAAGTTATTTTTATCTTCATTTTAGCCCGTAATTTTAACAATTCTTCCCTTTGAGTACAATTCCTACAAATAAAGATAAAATCATATAAATAGCATATTTATGCTCAAAATATATTGCAAAAAATCACAAATTAAAGATATAATAAATAGGTAAAATATAAACATATCAGCAAATTTATAGGCATGCGCCTCCGCCTGGAGCGCCGACAACGCTTGAATAGGAGTGGCCTGTATTTGAATGATGGTTTTTGCTCCCAAACACTCCAATCTAGTTGAAGACCTTTGAATATCTTCAAGGCTCAAAATTTAGGCTTTGTTATCGTGCAAAAACCATGTTTTACTATTATTATTTTATTTTATTTTTTTGTATAAAATTACAGCCTGAAAATAACTAATTTGTTACAATCCTAAAGTATGAATTTCCGACAATATCATGTTCGAGCCATGATCTGACCCCTGGTGGAGAATACCCATGCCAGAACAAGCCACTCGGTCCACCTGCAACCCAAGTTAATAAATAATCCACCATAAAATTATAATCTAATGTTTTATAGTAAAAAATGTTGCGTCAAATGAAACTTTGTGACGCATCTTTTTGGTTTTTGTTATATTTTGTTTTCTTTTGTTGTTTAAAATTTGTTACATATATATCCGGCTGCACTATCTTAAATTACATAAGACATAGAAACACATAATCCACCCAGTTCATCATTTACGATAATAAATCCGAAGCATAATCCAAAACATGAAGAACGTAGAGTGAGGACACGTGTCCAAGGTGTCCCTTCCACGTGGTAGTACACCTCAAGTTTCTTTCTGACTACGTGGAACTACCAGGTTACCATGCAGACTGCTCTTCAAACACCGACCCAACCTTGTCTTTTGCTGATAGCCCTTTAAAAAACCTCGTACAAACAAGACAACCATCCAGATCAAAAACTAAACGGCCACAAATATTTCCGTTTCCTTTTTGCAAACAATTATCTTATAACATTATCAGTTTTTTAGGGGATTGATAGAAAATGGCGGATTTGAGGGATGAACATGGGAACCCTATCCAGCTGACCGACCAGTACGGCAACCCTGTCCAGCTTAAAGATGAACACGGCAACCCTATGCACCTTAGCGGTGTTGCTCTCACCTCCGGCAAGCCTAGCGTCACTGGAACTGCGCCCACCGTCGCCACTGCCGCTGCCGCCCCCGGCGAGCAACGTCAGGAGCAGCTTCATCGCTCCAGCAGCTCTAGTTCTAGCTCGGTAAGATAAAAAAAAAAAAACCTCGTACTCAACCTACTCATTTTTAATTTAATTTGTATCAAAAGTGAAAATCTGTACAATAATTCCACGACAGAGGGAGTAAAATATATTTATATATGATTATGGCTTATTTGTGAATTAGTCGGAGGACGATGGACAAGGAGGGAGGAGGAAGAAGAAAGGGCTGAAAGAGAGGATAAAGGAGAAGCTTCCCGGAAGTGGGAAGCACAAGGAGGGGCAACAGCAAGAACACGCACACAGCGCCGCCACCGGAGAGCCCATCACCACCACCGGCAGCGCCACCTCGACCACGACGGCTGCGGGTCACGAAAAGAAGAGCATGATGGAGAAAATTAAGGAGAAGCTCCCTGGTCATCACCATACTAGTTAATTAGCACTGTTTATTCTCTGTTGATCTGTAGTATGATTAATCTTGTTATCTTATCTGTGCAAGTTGAAAACTTCTTTTGTGTGTGTAATAGGTAGATTAATTAATTGCTTGGTGTGATTGGTTAGAATAAAATGTGTTGAAAGACTTGGGCAGTGTTATAAAAGTTATGTATTGCATCTGATTGTATGTTGGCTTAATTAGTTTATTTTCTTGGATTACTTAGATGTGCTAAAAGGGCTCTTTTGTGGAACGATGAAAGAGCAAATAGTAATTGATTATCCTTGGTCAATTCCATTAATTGGATGTTATTTGTCTCCTAATTTCCAACATATTTGAATTTTTTTTTCTTGAATTAAAACAGATATATTTTTTGAATTAAGACAAGTGATCAACTGTGAGTATATGTAATTGAGTTATCACAGCTAATTAAATAGAGAATGCATAGACTAGTGTTATGATGGTTGGAGGGATCGTCTCCTCCTCCGCCTTTTAAAAGCTAACGTATAGCCGCCCCGCCGTGGCATTTGAGAATTATTCCACCTTTACCTCTTAGATTCTCTCAAGAACCGAATATGCATTACGGATCTTCCTCTCAGTGGAAGAGTGATGTACATTAGAAAGATCCAATGTACTCGGAAAAGCACTAGTTATGCCCAGGGTTCTTGGATGTTGGATGCCACTTTCTTGAAGAAGTACTGGCCTGCGTATTAACATCCTCTTTATTGGCCATTTCGAATGTAAAAACCTTCTCTCTATTGGTTGTTCCAAAAGTTAAATCGAAATGGCGACAACACTGTCTACTAGTCATTTTGATTAGAAAAAAAGAAAATCAAAATGGTGACAACACTGTCTACTAGTCATTTTGATTAGAAAACAAAAAGAAAATTGTTTAGCGAGGACTGTATCAATACACATAATGTGGATTGATGCTAAAAATCAAACAGAATAGTGCTAATAATCATTTTTTAGACAAATTGAATAATAGAGTGGACTGATTTTAATGAATGCAGGGGCGAAATACGAAAATTTTTTTAAAAAATTATATCTACACTAAAACTGTCTTTTAAGGAAAAATATTTGGGCGAAGGGCTGCTGGTACTCTAGCTCCACCACCGTGACTGACTTTGTAGAACATGACAATATGGATTTCTGTGATACTATGTGTATGTGTCCGGAAAATATGAATTTATGTAATACTGCGTCTCCGTTCAAATTTTATAACTCGTGAAATAACCCCCAACTCAATCCCTTAATTCTATGATACCAAACGAGTCTGCCTGCTTTGGCCAACAAATTTATGATTATATAATAGAACCATCTATTTATTGGAAATACATAAAAGATCAACTCTATATAAGAATTGAGTTGTGTTCATGTCACAGTATCATTGTTTGTTCCTCACAATTAAACATGTTTAAATAGAAGCCCCCAATTCACACCAAATTAACTCCGCAGTGATTAAGATCACAAGTATGAGGTACTATTATATTGTAAAGCCCTTACAGGGGAATCAGATTATGTGATTATTATGGTCAAAGGCTAATGCCATCATCAGAATGTAGATTAAGGGACTATTTGATAAAAATTAGTAAAACTTAATACTGAATTATAAATGTTGAATTCATTAAGCGGATACTAAATACTTCCTCCGGTTCTTAATATAAGTCATTTTTATTTGTCATAGGTTTCATCTAGTATGCATTTTTAATTGTAAAAATCTTTAAAATATATTTTCACATTAGTCGTGTTCTCTTGATTGTTATGAAATATTTTAAGTTTTTTTTGTCAGCGTAGTAAATAAAACCTAGGAAAAGTCAAAATGTCTTATAATAAAGAACAGAAGGAGTAAGTAATAATCTGACTTTTATTGTTTATATTTTGTACAACACTCACTTACTTCATTAAGAGATCCAGTTCTTTTTATCAAATATGTTGAAATCAAAAAGTGCTTAATGTAATAATTTTAAGCAATAAATAATATGTCACGTTATGATTAAGTTTCTAAGGTCACTTTTGAATTTTAACCTTAAAAGATCAAATAGTTCTGTTGACTAAGAAAGTAGACTTGAATATCGACCAAAATGGAAATCAGTCTTAGGAAGAAGATAAAGGAGAAATAGAAAAGACGAGAAAAGATTCAGAAAGAGACGTTAGAGACAGAAAGAAAGAGAAGGAAGAAAAGAAAAGACAGCACAATAAATTAGAGGTAGGATGATTCTGATTCATTCACATGCTAAGAAAAATGATGATGAGTACATCCTTAAATCCTCTATGACAGCTCACTACTTCGCATAATTTAGATAATGATCAAAAAGAAATCTTAAGCTAACGTCAGCAGATGCAACTTCCAGGAAATCACATCGACTTGTCCTTTTTCATGGTAGAATGAAGGGCTAAGATCGAACGTTGTTGCTGATGAATAAATAGAACACAAAACGACGTAGCCTCCTCCCAATTCTCTAAACCTAATTTACTTAATTATCCCGTAACCCGACTCGGAAGACCCGACTTGCAAAACAGTGCCCTCCGCTAAAATTAGACTTGTCCTCAATCTTGAATGTAGGGAATTGACGACTGATAAAGTTGCTATCCTCCCAAGACGAATCTTCAGCTGGTAGTCCCTTCCAATTTATAAGCCACTGAACAATATTCTGCTCTCCACGTTTGAAAAAACGTCTTTGCAACACCTTTTCTAGTAATAAAGTCACAGCTTCATCATCATCATATAGTTCATGTAGTTCAGTAGCTGTAACAGGCATTGATCCAATATTCTTCTTAAGAAGAGATACATGGAAAACTGGATGTATCTTTGAATGAGAAGGTAGTTGCAGTTTGTAAGCCACGTTCCCTATCTTCTCCAAAATTTTGAAAGGACCATAGTACCTGGAAGACAGTTTGAGGGACAACTTGGCTGCCAATGATTTCTGCTTGTAAGGATGTAGTTTAGCATATACCCAATCTCCAATTTGCAGAGTTCTCCCAGTCCTCTTCTGGTCAGCAAAAAATTTCATGCGAAATTGAGCCTTCTCCAAATTATCGTTGAGAGTTTTCAGGATCAAATTCTTCTGCTCTAGGTCATCAGAAACAACTGGAATCACCACAGTTTGATATGGCCCCAATGGTATAGTGTTGGGTTTAGAACCATAAAGTGCTTCAAAAGGAGTAATTTTGGCACTGAATTGAAATGAAGTGTTGTACCACCATTCCGCCAATGTTAACCAACCAGGCCAGCTGTTAGGATTAGTGCCACAAAAACATCTTAAATATACTTCCACACACTGATTGACTCGTTCAGTTTGTCCATCACTTTGAGGGTGGTAAGCACTGCTCATATTCCATTTAACACCCAAAGTCTTAAAGAGAGCATTCCAAAAATGACTGGTGAAGATTCGATCTCGATCGCTTACTATATCATCAGGAAGACCATGCAAACGAAATATCTCCTTGAAGAATATATCAGCTATGGTCTTTGTTGTGAATGGATGAGCCAAAGGAAGAAAATGAGCATACTTAGTGAGTCTATCAACCACCACTAGTATAACATCGTAGCCTTCTTTAGATGGTGGAAGCTTCTCAATAAAATCCATAGAGATACTCCACCATGCTTGTTGTGGTATTTCCAAGGGTTGGAGGAGACCAGGATATGGTAAATGCTTAGGTTTGTTGATCTGACAGACAGTACAGTTTCTGACAAAATCTTCCACCTCTTTCCTCAGATTAGGCCAAATAAAAGCTGTTTTGATCCTGTTGTAAGTGGCCTTCTGCCCAGAGTGGCCTCCTAAAGGTGATGAATGGAAATACTCCAACAGTTGCTGCCTTAATTCCTCTTGTTTGCCAACAAACAGTTTTCCTTCCTGTTTAAGAATTCCACTAACATACTATAACTTAGGAGCACTGGAAGGTTGAAGAGTAGCTTTAGCAATCAATTTCTAAACTTCTTGATCACCATCATAACTATTTTCAAGGTGCTGCATCCAATCAGGCTTGAGGGAGGAAACAGCATTCACAGAAACAACTCCTTGATCATCCTGAATCCTTCTTGAAAGAGCATCAGCGCAATGTTTTCTTTGCCTTTCTTATATTGGATCTCATAATCCAATCCAAGTAACTTAGTAAGCTATTTATGTTGCATTGTAGAAGTCAGCTTTTGCTCCAATAGAAATTTTAATGCCTGATGATCAGTTTTGATGATGAAATGATAGCCTTGAAGATAGTGTTTCCATTTGGTGATGGCCATGACTACTGCTAGTAGTTCCTTCTCATAAATGGATAATCCCCTATTTTGAGGACTGAAAGCCTTGCTAAGATAGGCTCTGGGTTGACCTTTTTGCATTAGAATTGCACCCATACCTTGATTGCAAGCATCCGTCTCCACTGTAAATGGCAAGCTGAAATCAGGTAGTTTAAGGACTGGTGCTTGTGTTAAAGTCTCCTTCAGTTTATGAAATGCCTCAGTAGCTTGTTCATTCCACTGGAAAGAGTTTTTCTTCAACAGCATGGCTAAAGGTTTGCTTATAATGCCAAATCCCTTAACAAATCTTCTATAGTATCCAGCTAGCCCCAAGAATCCCCTTAACTCCTTGACATTTTTTGGTTCTGGCCACTCAAAGATGCTTTGGATTTTTTCCTGATTAACTGCTACTTCTTGTGCTGAAATCACATGGCCTAAATAGTCCACTGATTGTTGAGAAAATGTACATTTGGATCTTTTTTGCATACAGTTTGTGATCTTTCAAGGTTTGCAGCACCAAAGTAAGGTGGTTAACATTCTCATCCAAAGTAGCACTATACACAAGAATGTCATCAAAAAAGACTAACACAAACTTCCTCAAAAAATAGTTCAAAAACATGGTTCATCAAGGATTGAAAGGTGGCAGGAGCGTTAGTTAATCCAAAAGGCATCACCAAAAACTCAAACTGACCATGATGAGTTTGGAATGCGGTTTTTGGGACATCCTCTTCCTTCATTCTGATTTGGTGGTACCCTGATCTTAGATCAATCTTGGAGAAGTATGTTGCTCCTAGCAATTCATCTAATAATTCCTCAATCACTAGTATTGGGTACCTACTCTTGACAGTGATATCATTGAGATGCTTATAATCAGTGCACATATGCCAAGTGGTGTCCTTTTTCTTTACCAATAGCACTGGGGATGCATAAGGGCTATTATTAGGCATAGCAGTACCTTTCTCTAACATTTCCTCCACTTGATTTTCAATTTCTATTTTGTGTTCATGTGGGTACCTGTAGGGTCTCATCTTGAATGGAGCAGCACCGAGCTTTAAGCAGATTTGATGGTCAACAGCTCTGACTGGTGGTAGTGAAGTTGGCTCAGCAAATACTTCTGAGAATTGTTGAAGTAATTGCTCTATTTCTTCTGGCAGTTGATCCTCCAATAGAACATACAAATGTCTGCCAGCATGGCCATTTTCATGCCACTGGGCCCTTCTACTTCTCTGATTATCCTGGTGCCTAAGTTCTTGCTCCCATTCCTACTATTGTCTCCTTCTCTTATGATAATGTACACTTTCCATGATTTCCTCCACACTCTTATAGGCTTCATATGCTTGTCCTTGCAGCAAAAACCTTTCCCCTCTCCTACTCAACTGGATGGTATACTTATCATAATAAAAAAGAATGGGGCTAAAACGTGACAACCAATTAGTTCCCAAAATTATGTCCCATTCCCCCAGATCAATGAATTTCGTATCGAATTTGAAATCATATTGTTGGATTGATCATTGAGCATCAGGACCGGCCACATCATTTCTAATTTGATATCCATCCGCCACTGTTACCACAAAAGGTTTCACTTTTTGAGTTCTGAATTTCATTCTTTTAACCATTTTAGAGTCTATGAAGCTTCTTGATGCTCCTGTATCAATGAGTATTTTGATTGTCAAGTTGTTAATGAACCCAAAGATAACAATTGTCTTCTTGTCTTCCTCTTCCATAGCCCAACATTCAGCCATTTGGGTCATAGCTAGGATTTGTTCCTCAGGTAACTCCAATATGCTGCCAGCATCATCACAATCGTCATTGATGAAATGGAAACCTTTTACCTCTTCACCTTCTTCCATTTCCATAACATTGCATGTTTTCATCTTACAAACATGACCAAGTCCCCACTTCTCATAACACTTCCAACAAAGATTGTTGTTCCTCCTCTATTGAATCTCCTGAGGTGAAAGTCTCTTGAAGGGTTCATTACTTTTTCTGACTGTTGTTGAAGGTTTAGCTATATGAGGCAATCTGATTGGGGGGTTGATAAGATCTTGGGTGAAATGTCTGAGAAATTCGATTCTTAATAGCAAAATCTAGAGTCTGTTCTTGCACCTTAGCAATCTCCAATGCCCTCAAAAGGGTTGGAGGTTCCAACAATCTAACCATCGGTTTTAGCTCCTCCTTAAGACAACTTATAAAACTGGATATAAAATACCCTTCAGTGAGATGAGGATCTTTACACAGAATCATTGACTTAAGTTCCTCAAATCTTTCATGGTAATCAGTCACTGATCCTTGTTGTTGACATTTGTTAAACTCTTCTATTTCATCTTTACCCCCTTTATCCCCGAATCTTTTTAACAATTCTCCTTCAAATCCCCCCCAAGATAACTGGCCTTTAACTCTTTTCAAACTTTGATACCAATGGTCAACTTTTCCATCTAAATAAAGCTCTATCGCATCCATCTTTCTTATATCAGAGATCTCGTAGATACTGAAATTTTTTTCGCATTTTCTAAACCAATCTCTAGGGTTTTCACCCGAAAAATTAGTAAGTTCCAATCTTGGCTGAGTAAACCAACTAGCTTTTCCAGATCTATCATCCCCAGCTACTACACAGTCATCATCCAACAAGTTGATCTTAAAAACACTACCAAGAGTTGGTAAAATACCTGCTGAAGATGAGGCCATCTGTTGCTTTCCAAGGTTCAAAGATTCCTTCTTTTCCTTCGACTTGTCCTCATTCATCATTCGGAGGAGTTCATTGATTTGAGAAGATACCAACAGGAACTGATTTGCTTGCTGATCTACTTTGCTTCCAAGGCTGACATTCACGTTGTGAAGTTTTTCGTTCGTCCAAGCTTTTTCTCCACTCACTGATCTCCAAAATTTGAAGATCCTGTTTTTTCATATGTTCCTCTAAGGCCTGAGTGGTCTTAGATCTAGTTTCAGTCACCGTTTGCTTTTTGTTTTAATGTAAAATTTTTGTAGAACAGGCCAAGAAATGCTGAAGCTCTGACTATCAAATGTCACGTTATGATTAAGTTTCCAAGGTTACTTTTGAATTGTAACCTTAAAAGATCAAACAGTTCTGTTGACTAAGAAAGCAGACTTGAATATCGACCAAAATGGAAATCAGACTTAGAAAGAAGATAAAGGAGAAATAGAAAAGACGAGAAAGGATTCTGAAAGAGACGTTAGAGACAGAAAGAAAGAGAAGGAAGAAAAGAAAAGACATCATAGCAAATTAGAATGAGAATGATTCTGATTCATTCACATGCTGAGAAAATGATGATGATTACATCCTTAAATCCTCTACTACAGCTCACTACTTCGCATAATTTAGATAATGATCAAAAAGGAATCCTAAGCTAACGTCGGCAGATGCAGCTTCCAGCAAATCACGTCAACTTGTCCTTTTGCATGGTAGAATGAAGGGTTAAGATCGAACGTTGCTGTTGATGAATAGATAGAACACAAAACGATGTAGCCTCCTCCCAATTCTCTAAACTTAATTTACTTAATTAACGTGTAACCCGACTCGGAAGACCCGACTTGCATGACATAATCTTATCAAACAGGCCCTAATACTGGCCCAACCTTGTATCAACGGACCGAGGGCCCTAGTCCGATCGGTGTTAACCCGAGCGAAAATGCAGGACACATCATCTTCCACTTTTTTATAACTCGTCTCATTTCATCACTAGTTTCCCGTGCTTTCTCATTTCCTTTTTCACCGTCATCATCCCCCCTCACTGAAACCTCAACCACTGTGTGTGAGCTTTCTCTTTCTCCATTGATTCTTCCCGCCTATTTAAAACCCCCTTTTCTCAACTTCAATCTCCACAAATGCAGCTTCAATTGCTTCATTCGAACCCTAATTTATTCTCCCCCAACCAAACTCCTCCCTCTTCTCTCCTCGCTAAACTCGCCTATTCCAATTTCTCCGCCGTCACTCGCCCTTCTGCTCGGATTTCATATTCCTTTGCTCCTCCCGAAATCAAACTCCGTTCCGAAACTATGAGCTCTATTGTTTCTTCCGCCGTTTCTGATCGCAGCGGAGTTGTTGAGTTGGCGGTCGAGGATTCCGAGCTTGATCGCTTTGCTGTTGTTGCTAACAAGCTTGCTGATGCTTCCGGCGAAGTTATCCGCAAGTATTTCCGCAAGAGTTTTGATATTCTCGATAAAGAGGACTTGAGTAAGTGTTCTTGCCTCTTTTCTGTGTGTGTGTTGTTTTTAATTACATTTTTGCTCTATTTTATGGTATTTAAGTTTTGATTTGGGTTTTTTTTTTTTTTTTTGTTGGTGGTGAAAGGTCCTGTTACAATTGCTGATCAAGCTGCCGAAGAGGCGATGGTGAGAATCATACAAGAGAGTTTTCCTTCACATGCAATGTGAGTTTATGGTTTACTTGTACTTCTCTGCTTTCTACCCTTAGAAGATGAATACAATTTTTTCACGCAGTGGCCTAAAGTTTCCCTTTCTGCTCTGCAATTACGGTCTACATGACTAGGATCATTGTTTCTGTTTGGTTTTGTCAGCTTCTTATTGTTAGTTTACTTTCGTAACATTACTTCACTGGAGTGGAACAATGCGTGTTGAGAAATGATTAACTTGACCTGTTTTTTTTTTTTTTTTTTTTTAAATATGCCTTCATCTTGATTTGATTGCCAACATAACATTAGTATCTTCTGCCGTTCACGCCTTCCAAGTGATTTTGCCTCAATGTTTGGTGGAATACTGAATGCAGTTATGGAGAAGAAGATGGTTGGAAGTGTAAAGACAAAGTAGCCGATTTTGTTTGGGTATTAGATCCCATAGATGGAACAAAGAGCTTTATTACAGGTTTCTATTTTGTTGGTTCCTCCGTTTCTTGTGGGGTTTTTTTTAGCTCTTCAATTTTTGCTGAACTTGCTGGGGCCTTTTTTTTTTTTTGTGATTCAGGTAAACCTTTATTTGGAACTCTTATTGCTTTGTTGCATAAAGGTAAACCGGTATGAATCACCATCCATTCACTCCTTATATTGAGTCACCTACTATTCTGTTCCTCAACTAAGTTCTCTGATTAGGGTCGTTTATATGTTAAAGGGGATTTTTGATGAGGTGACAGCAATTACTAACTTTGAAATGAAGTTGCTTGTTAAGTGTTCATTCTGATCGTTCAGTTCTCTTCCAATGGAACTTATGTAGATGTATGGAGCTTTGGTTACCAGTTACCAATATACATGTTGTACATCAGGGGTAATATAGTTCCTTCAAAACCTGCTATCATCAGCATGTGTTAGGGATAGAGACATACCATATACAATTGGCATCAGATGCTGCCTTCTAAAATTTGTCTTGTGCCTTTTTTTAAAAAGAAAATTTGTTCTCTATGAACACTAGTCATTTTGTACTGAATCAAAGGTGCTCGCCTAATTGGTTTTATGTATGAATTATGTTGTACTCTTGTAAATAACTTCACCTCCATCCCAGGTTCTTGGAATAATTGATCAACCTATTTTGAGGGAGAGGTGGATTGGATTAAGTGGGAGAAAAACTACTTTAAATGGACAAGAGATCTCGACACGTAGTTGTGCAAAACTCTCTCAAGCATATCTGTAAGATGTCCCGTTCCATCTTTTTTGTCATGTTAGCAAATGCACTTTATTGTATCCATTGTTTGCACCAAATAAGATGTCGCGCTCAATCTTTTTCTTCATGTTAGAAATTGCATTGTACTGTATCCATTGTTTCCACCAAATCTGGGAACAAATTAATAGATGTGATTAATACTGCTGTTCTCATCCATTTCTTTGTCCTGCATTAGGTACACGACTAGCCCACATCTATTTAAAGGAGATGCTGATGTTGCCTTCGCTCGTGTTAGGGATAAGGTTTGTTCACTGAGCCCAACCATTAATCAAGAGATGCATGACAAAAAATCTATCAATAACAGGCAATTCATTTTTCCTTTTTTTTTTTGGGTGTTTTTTTTTGGGGGTTCAGTTGCCAAGTTTTGAACCCAAGTGATTGCCGCACATGTTCATATGTTTTTAAGATGACATCTAATTGAGATTGTTGTGCATGCCATACACTAATTCAGATATCCTTTTTACATATAATTATAAATCATAGACATAGTTGCTTTTTGTTGTTTTTATGCATACATGCCGTAGAGAAGTTCTAGAAAGTGTTGAATGTAGATCTTCCTGAGCTTCCAGAAACACCTATACCTATTTTGTGCTTATTTCATTGCTGAATTCCTTTTTCCTTTTCTTTTTTTTTTTTTTTTTGGGGTATACGCAAGCAATATTAGCTACTTAATGACCTGATAACACAAAATAAAGCTCAGGGCTTAATTGTTGCTGCTTATTGTCTGTAAAATTTGTCAACAAAGGTTGGCTAGAGATGAGGTGTTAAAAAAAGCTGCGATAGTAAATTTCGAGTCTTACTCTATGAGACTAAATAATCGGTAGGGGGGCAACTTTATTTTTTCTGGATAAAACAAGATCTGCGAGCAGGAAGAGAGCTTAAAACCATTTTCAGTCACTATGTGTTAGACTAAACTATGTAGCTGTTTTTGTTAGTTCCTCTCTTCTGAAAAATTCTCTTATGAATTTGAAACTAGTGAAATGTTAACATATTATTATGTTCCTTTCTTTTTCTTATCGATAATGCTTCTTAAAGATAATTAATAAAAAAACTGATGGTTATATTTTACTAGTTTTTCATAATGAAATATAATTCGTATACATCTTTGGGGCAGGTGAAAGTTCCTTTGTATGGATGCGACTGTTATGCCTATGCCCTCCTAGCAACTGGTTTTGTGGATCTTGTGATTGAATCTGGTCTTAAGGTATCTCTAGTAACTACTCCGAGTATAACATGTCTATTGGAAATGAATTAGGCAAAAGTCTTGCATTACAAACTTTATATTCATCTCTGTAGATCTGATTGCTTTTCCTTCACTTCTGTAATGAAATCATCTCTGTCCTCTTATCTTGCACAATTATTGTTGGTGGCTATCGATGAGTATTGATTTTTGTGTCATACTTGGATATCAAGTCCTGGAATCATTGTGCTTTGAATCATAACCTGTGGGAGTTGTCTTAAATCTCAAAGTGTGTTTCATACCTTGGTCTGATAAGTTTTAAACTAATCCGTTGCAGCCATATGATTTTCTTTCACTCATTCCAGTCATAGAGGGTGCTGGTGGAGTTATAACTGATTGGAAAGGACATAGCCTTAACTGGAAAGCTTCAGCGGATGCCCAGCCTGCAAGTATGGTTACAAGTTTTTTTCTTGTTTTTAGTGTCAATTTGATGGTCATGAGCTGCTATTTATATTCTTGCGTAGAAATTCTAAGAAGATTCTGGTTTAGGAAATTCGAGATTAAGTGGTTTTTTTCCCTTCCCCAACAGGCTTTAATGTAGTTGCAGCAGGGGATAAGCAGCTTCACTCACTAGCAATTGGTGCATTGCAGTGGGATTGATTTGGTAGCTGTACCAAGTGGATAAAAAAGTGTGCTTTTCAGTTTCTGTAACTCCAAGCATAGTTCAGTCAAGTTGCTGGGATCTTATTAAAATCCCTCCTTTCTCTGTGGTTACAGAAAATGGTAGACTTTAGAGACTAGAGTTTTCTTGCTTGTTTAAAATGTACCATTCACCCAAAGCTGTGGGTCTCATTTGAAGTACCTTCCTGCTGTTATGGCTAATGTTGTTAGTATTCATTGTTTGTTCCAGATTTAGCAACTTAATGCCTGAACCAGTTTTGGAACAGCTGAGCCGTACATACTTTCATCAACTTTGAAATTTGAATCATAACGAAAAAAGACAATTACATTTCACCATCATAAAGTTTGGGGAGAAAAATATTTGTACCCATTTCATGGAGAGAACACAGAATGAAATAAATATAAAGAGACGTTTGACGATGTCTCTCCTTTGAGTTTCAACAACTACTTCCCTATGACATGAACCAGAAGTCAAAGTCTAGTCTACTCTTGAAGGCAAAGAAGAGAACCTAGCCAAAACCGGGTAAATTCACAATGGACAAATAACTTACGCGGGGCATATTGACTCTTACTCTTTTCCAAAATCAGCATTGTTGAAATCTTTCTTCGCCATCATCATGAAAATTTAGACAAATCTCATCCCTGGAGTTTGCCATACTGGCTCTTACTCTTTTCCAAAATCAGCATTGTAGTGGGCACTGGATTCAAGTTTCTTCGCTTCATTCAGTTTTCTAACAGCCTGGAAAGAGAGAAAAAGAACACAGATTAAAAAATTTGTATCCAAGGAAATCAAGCAAAGGAGTAAACAAGAAATTTTTAGTCAGAACTTTATGAGAAGAAAAAATTAAGTAATCCTACAAGAATTTACCTTCATGAAATCTTCGTGAATGACGTAATCACGCTCTGAGCGAATGGCAGACATGCCAGCCTCGGTGCAAATGTTTCGCAGATCAGCTCCATTGAAACCCTGCGTAAAGTCAAGTCCATAAAGTGCTCAAGTAGGAAAAATGTGACAATCTCAAAAAGGTAGCATTATGATCCTACCCACCTCAGCTAGCTTGACAACAGCCTCATAATCGATTTCACCATGTTTAGCAATCCCAGCAGCATGAATTTTAAGAATTTCCAGCCTTGACTGCTCATTGGGCAAAGGAATCTCGATTTTCCTGTCTAATCGGCCCGGACGAAGAAGTGCAGGGTCCAAAACATCAGGTCTGTTTGTCGCCATAATCATTTTGACCTGGAAGGGGAAAAAACAACCCACACATAAACATTACATCGTAAACAGCAGTTATGGTATCATGTCTCGCACATTCACATGAATCTTCATCAACATTTCACACACCTTCCCGAGCTGGTCAAACCCATCCAACTGGTTAAGCAATTCCATCAGTGTTCTTTGGATTTCACGATCAGCACTGGTTCCCTCGCTAAAACGCCGCCCACCAATAGCATCAATTTCATCCATAAATATAATGCAGGGCTGCACTCCAAGGAAAATAGGAAGTTGAGATTGCTAACTATTCACCAAGAAAGAAAAAATTACTCTAATATTTAATACTTGAGCTGGCCTCACCTGATGATCACGTGCATATCCAAACATTTCTCTGATCAGTCTTGCACTTTCACCAATGTATTTATCAATAATTGCACTGGAGACAACCTGTTACAAGATATATGCATGTGAACAACGATGGGAAAATAACTGTGAGCTTCACATACAACACAGGCAAATAAAGATTACCTTCAAGAAGTTGGCATCTATGTTGCTAGCAATTGCTCTGGCTAACAATGTTTTTCCGGTTCCAGGAGGTCCGTAGAGGAGAACACCCTAAAAATGTTAAAATTCAAATATGAAGAATCCGTAAAATTAAGGGAGAAGAAGCAATATGAACTAGACAACGAACTCACTCAAAACTGCCTCCTCCTAGATGGTTGCAACCCCAAAAGTAAAAAGTATAACTAGATGGAAGGCTTACCTTGGGAGGTTTGATGCCAACTCTGAGAAAGAGCTCAGGGTTCATCAAAGGCAACTCTATAGATTCTCTCAGCTCTCGGATCTGATCTGAAAGCCCACCTACGGCAGAATAGCTAACATTCCCGGGATCTTCATGAAGCATATTATACACCACAGGATCAACCTGCAACAAACCTCAAACCATAAGCAAAAGTTTGCACTCCAATAAATCACTTTTCCCAGAAGAAAATTCCCATGAATTTAACGCTGCAAAAGTTACTTACTTCACGAGGAAGTGCCCGCATTATCGTAAGAGTTGTCATGTCAAGAACCACACGAGTTCCTGCAGTTAGTTTTTCTTTATCCACTTTACTGCGACAGCCAACCACATACCTTGGACCACTACTAGCTTTAACTATTACTGAGACAAGAAGACAGAATGGATTAAGGCCAGAACATCCCCGCATTTCTTCAAAAGCCAAGATTAATGAAAACCACCGACATTTCAGATTCAAACACATGAGCGGACATGATATTTAAAAAAAACACCAATTACTCAATCTCTGAAAGTGAACCCATAAAAGCTTTCCACCATAGACAAAAGTGTGCAATATTCACAAGATAAACATGACACAAACAAAAAAACCCGGAACAAAGGACGAGGAACAAGGGAGCAGTAGTTACAGCGTTCATTATCCAGCGGTCTGAGCACCTCCCCTATGATCTGTCCAACACTTTGAAGCGCCTTCAAATCATCTTCTGTTTTTGTGTATTCCTTTTTAGTAGCGCGCAGGTTCTCCCTCACTGATGTGATTAAAAAAAAGGGTCAGTTGAAGACAAAACAGTACTTCAAAAGTAAGAGTCCCTCTATTCTGATAATATGTACGCATTAGTCTACTTCACAAACAATTTGAAAAGAAAATGGCCTTCAAAAGATGCAGAAATCAACTTCAAAAGATACTTACAAGGCACCAGCAAAAATAATGCAATTGGCACATGCTCTAAAGAAAACATAACAAATACAACAAGAGAACAATTGTGAAGCAAAGAATATAAAAGAAATATATCACGCTGCAGAAACTTCGTAATCTCGTAGTCAACAGCATCACACTACAGCACCTGGTGAGAAAGGTCAGCCAGCAAGCTTAACCAAAAGCCAGAGAGCAAATTAGGAGAAGCAAATATCTTCTGCCCTTTTAACCCACCCTAAATTTGAAGTCTCACAATTAAGTTTCATGTAACACAATATAAATAAATCAAATACTTGTCATATATAAAACTCTACTCAAACACAATCCGCCTAGGGCTTTACAGAAACCCCCAGGACCGAATTTATCCAAAAAATCTAAAGATGATACTAGGTAAACAACTACGAAAATTCCACTACTCCATTCATTCGCAGAAGGGGAAAAAAAAACATAGGTAAGTAAAATAGACGAAATCATAGGCAAAAAAAGTTTAAGAGAAATAAAATCTATAAATTCTGAATAATGCTGCTACTGCCACAGAAAACGTGATAAATCTAATTCCAGACTTACAGCCCGTAACTATGGAAAATCTCGAATGAATTTCAACAACGAATAACAAATTCAGATGTTTGCATTCAAGAACGAGAGAGAGCGCGCGAGTTAAAGCAGCTAAAACAACAATCGGAAAATTAAAATTAAAAAAAAAAAAAAAAACGAGATGAGGAGGTTTAGCTAGGGTTCAGAAAAGTACCCCCTCGAACTCGGGATTCCTGTTCCTTGTGCAAGAGGAGCTTCTTCCGGTATTCGGCGACGGCCGTCCGGCGACGAGCGGCATCTTCATCGGTTTCCGTCGACATTGGTTCTACTACTGGACTACTTCTTCTTGAGCAAGAAAGGAACAAAAGGACTTCGATTTAAGAACCAGAAGAGAAAGATCCACGGTTAAATAGATGATGACTATGGCTTGAGGAACAGACTACCTATAAGAGTGCTACGGGCCTGAAGCTTCAAGATATAGGCCCAAAGTTACTTCACCGATTCGGACTTAAGATATGGTCCAACACTGGAATTGGATCCTGTGTAGGTTTGTATATAAATATTTTTATTTTTTACTATTTTTGTTTTTTTTTCCAGGGGAACTAATCATAGTGCAACATTAAAGTTAAACTAAATAATGTCGTCATACCGTAAAAATTCTTAAAATTAATATTTCATAAATTAATACTCTCCTTATCTCAAAATTATTGTCCAGTTCAGATCTTGACTTGTGGTTCAATTTGTACTAAAAATGAAAATCCAAACCGGACAGTAATTTTGGGATGCAAGGAGTAATATTTTTGGATCCAACTTAGAGCAATAAAAGAAAGAATAAAACCGAAAAATCTTACTCTTTTATTTTGCTACTAATTTGGCAACTGAAATTCCATTTTTCAATTATTAGTATCTCCAAAGATTGATGTATCTTTGATTCAAGTTAAACTTATCAGTCGGATTTTTTAACTACTACATATGTGCACAAACCTTTTCTTAAGAGATCTAATTAACACACATAACAAGGGGGTAAATGGTAACTTTGACCAATGAGGCTATATTTATGCATTTCTTTCGATACCCTTGCTACTTGCAAGGAAAATAAAAATAGGCGCCTACATTAATAAATAACAGAAATTCAAAAAATGTTCCTTTTTCTTCCAACCTTACATCTCTCATTCATGGCGAAAATATTGGCAAACCAAACACAGAATCTAAGGAAAAATCATTTTTCTCTAACCACTAATCCTCCCAAAAAAGGAAAACGGTAAAAAAAAAAAAAAAAAATTTGAGAGTGACAAAAGCAAAACTTGGGATGTTCCCTTTTTCGGTTTTTTTTTTTTTTTGGTTTGATTTATTAAATTTTGTATAATTTACACATCTCCCATTTTATTGTTTAAAATTTCTGTTTTTTTGTTACACATCTTGTTTCATCATCCTCCTGAGGAGGAAGGTAGGAGATGGAAGAGATGCCCAGAGGAAAAAAAACAAACCTTCTTCATCATCAATCTCTACCTTCTTCAACCAAAATGCCAGTCCTCCTGGTTCTTTTCTACCTCTTTTTTGTTGCAACAACAAACTCCATCCATCATGTTTCAGCTCAGGTTACAGCTGAACCCGCAAAGCCTAATTCTTTTACCCCACAAGACAATTATCTAATTGATTGTGGTTCATCTTCAAGAACAACCCTTCCTGATAAACGCATCTTCTTACCAGATCAGGAGACAGGGAAATTGTTGTCCTACAAAGGCCGTGACATTAACGTCGTCTCGCCGCCTTCCGCCAATCTCAATGTTCCCCTCCCCATCTATCTTTCTGCCAAAATCTTTGTTGAACCGGCGACTTATGCTTTTCACATTGTACGACCAGGATGGCACTGGATCCGCCTCCATTTCTTCCCACTGGCTAACAATGAATTCAATTTGCAACAGGCGAAATTCCAGGTGATCACGGATCAGTATGTTCTTATCCATGATTTCCAGGTTAATGACACAACCACCTCTGTTGTCAAGGAATATCTTGTCAATGTTACCACAGAGAGATTCGAGATCAAGTTCAATCCTGAAAAGGGTTCCGCGGCTTTCATCAATGGAATCGAGCTTGTTTCTGCGCCTGATTTGTTGCTTGAAGACGTGGGTTCAAATTTGTTTCCGGTTTCGCAGTATACAGGGCTTTCACAGATTGCTTACCAGACGGTTTACAGGCTCAATGTTGGAGGCCGTTTGATCAGTTCCGAGAATGATACCCTCGGTCGGACGTGGCAACCTGATGAGCCTTACCTCAAGCTGCCTTTTGCAGGAAAGAATGTATCCGTTGCGCCGAATGTGATCGAATATCCTGATGGAGAATCGCCGTTGATTGCGCCGCCTTCTGTTTATGCATCTGCTGTTGAAATGGGAGATGCCAATGTTGGTGCGCCTAATTTCAATGTGACTTGGAACCTGGATATTGATACTTCATTTTCTTACCTTGTTCGGTTGCATTTCGCCGATATCGTCAGCAAATCGCTGAATGATCTCTACTTCAATGTGTACATTAATGAAAAGATGGGCATTTCAGGGCTTGATTTGTCAACGGTGGCAACCGGATTGTCAATGGCTTACTACAAAGATTTCGTCGTGAATTCGTCCCTTTTAACCAATCCTATGACCATCCAGATTGGCCCAATGAATCAGGACACAGGTGTGAAGAATGCTATTCTCAATGGCCTTGAGGTCTTGAGAATGAATAACTCTGTTGGGAGCCTAGATGGAGAGTACGGTGTTGATGGCCAGAAGGCGATTGGTCCAAGCCGTGGCACGGTTGCTGCTGTTGGATTCGCAATGATGTTTGGGGCGTTTGTCGGTTTGGGAGCCATGGCTGTCAAGTGGCAAAAGAGGCCTCAGGATTGGCATAAATCGAAAAGTTTCTCATCATGGTTGCTTCCACTACATGCTGGAGATACTAGCTTTATGTCCAGCAAGAATTCATTGGGGTCTCGCAAGAGTCAGTTCTATTCATCGACAATGGGATTAGGTCGGTATTTCTCTTTCGCCGAGCTGCAGGATGCCACAAATAATTGGGATCCGAGCGCAATCATTGGAGTTGGAGGCTTCGGGAATGTGTATATTGCAGAGCTTGATGATGGAACAAAAGTTGCTGTGAAGCGAGGCAACCCTCAATCTGAACAAGGTATAAACGAGTTCCAGACAGAAATCCAAATGCTGTCGAAGCTAAGGCATCGTCATTTGGTGTCTTTGATCGGATACTGTGATGAGAATTCTGAAATGATATTGGTTTATGAGTACATGGCCAATGGACCATTCAGAGATCACTTGTATGGAAAGAACATGCCAACGTTGTCCTGGAAACAAAGGCTGGAGATTTGCATTGGTGCGGCTCGTGGACTTCATTACCTCCATACTGGCGCGGCTCAAGGAATCATTCATCGTGATGTGAAGACAACTAACATCTTGCTTGACGAAAACTTTGTAGCCAAGATGGCCGATTTCGGGTTATCAAAAGATGGACCATCTGAACAAGAAGGCCATGTCAGTACTGCAGTGAAAGGAAGTTTTGGGTACCTTGATCCCGAGTACTTCAGGAAACAACAACTCACTGAGAAATCAGATGTCTACTCATTTGGGGTTGTACTACTTGAAGCATTGTGTGCACGAGCGGCCATCAACCCTGCATTGTCCAGAGAGCAAGTGAACTTGGCCGAATGGGCGATGCAGTGGAAGCGAAAGGGCTTACTCGAGAAAATCATTGATCCAACATTGGCAAATCATATCAACCCCGAATCAATGAAGAAGTTTGCTGAAGCTGCAGAGAAATGCTTGGCAGAATACGGAGTTGATAGGCCGACTATGGGTGATGTGTTGTGGAACTTGGAATATGCTTTGCAGTTGCAAGAAGCTTCATCACAAGGAAAAACTGAGGAGGAAACCACACCCATTTCATCTGCCCCAGCTGCTGTGGTTGCCCCTGCATCTACTCCTGCTCCTCCTACACCAGTTTCTGATAACAGGCCAGCTGCTTCTCCTAATGCTGAAAGTAGAAATCCTGCTGAAGTTCCAGTCATTGATGAGCATTCAGGAACAGCCATGTTTGCTCAATTTGCTGCTCTCAACGGGCGATAAATAGGGCACCATTTCTCTACTTAACCCATCAAAATCAAACAAAAAGAGAAAAAGAAAAAAAAAATGAAGATCAATACATTGTATTACGTATAAAACTAGTTTTTCAATGGCTTTGCCATTTAACCTTCAAATATATGAATGCTAATCGAATATTATAGTGAATCGCCACTAAAACTAGTTTTTTAATGGCTTCCGAGGCTAATGGTTTTTGTTTCTTCGCCTTTTGTCTTTTTTTTTGTTTTCTGTTGGGCAAAATAAACATAATTTCATTACGAGATAGAAGGTTTACACTCTTATATTTTTGCATATGTTGGTCCCCCTCTATATTTTTTACCTTCGTTATAGACAAAGAAAGCAAACAAAACGAATAACAATGATAGTTTGAACTACAACCTACCAAACCAACGTTAACTGTTCTTTTTACACTGTCTACAAGACACCAAAAACCATCAAGTAAGAAAGCATATGCTTCTGATTGGTGCTTCATCACAGGTCAAAAATTGAAGTTCCTAAAAGACGGGAAGAGAGTTGTAGATTTACAGGCAGTAAAAGAGTTACCCTTCAGCTAAACGGTGTCAAGTTAAACAGAAATAAGTCATTGGAAAAAATCCAGCCATTGTGATGATGATAACTATTGCACCCTCTTTTTCTTCCTTTCCCCATTTTCATCGAGCATTGCAATAGCTTCACTATCATCAACAACGCTAGGAAGATCTGAACCAGCAAAATTTGAGTCTTCAGACAATTTTCTTTTCTTCCCAGCTGGAGCACCAACTGCTGGAAGCATTTCAATATCATCGTCTTCTTCAGCCTCCACAGAAACAGCTTGAGATGTGTTTGACGTACTAGCACCGTTCTCTTTCGACATGTCGCCATTCTTTGAAACAACAGGTTGAGTCCATCCGGATAAAACCATTCCATCAGGTTCTTTTTCCTCATCAAACTCCTCTCTGCAAATATTTTAGAATCAAATTGCACTTCAAAGTGAGCCAGCATCATACAGGTGTAAAAAACAGGCAATCCAAAAAATCTAAAGTGAAAGTTTTAACGAAGAAAAATATGCTTCAATGATCACTTAACAAAAGATAAAAAGAAAAATGAGCTCAATCTAGTCTTCCAGAATGCAGTAGTTGCTAAAATAAAGATATCCCAACAGAAGAAAACTTCTCATCCAAAAAGAACTGCAAATGATTTGATAACTTTTATACAATCTTAACCCTACAAAGTAACAAGTTTTATTCATCAAAACATTACGAATTCTTCCTTCAAAAAGAAATTTTAATAAAATTCGCTACTAACAACTTCACTACCCAAAAATAGAAATGGAAATTATAATGTTTGATATGAGTCCCCTTGCAGGAATAAATTAAATGTATAGAGAATGAACTTCAAGACCCATGTCAATGCAAAAAAAAAAAAAAAAGAAATGAAATCCAAGTGGTTCAACAACAGCGCAAATAGAAGCTCATCAGCTTTCAGGGGAAGGAACAATACATGAAATTCAAAAGCTAGCAGTCTAGCACGATAACTGAAGAATGAAGAAACTACTGAATCAAGCAGAGGAAAAAGAATCAAATAAAACAAAAGAGCAAAGGAATCAAATCTAAAAGCATTTAACAATGGGCTGGTTATAACCAGTCCCCTCTATGTTTTCTAACCTTTAAAAGAAGAAGGGTAAAAAAAGGTGTTAAATAAACTTCAATTGGAAAGTAGAGCAACTTCCCCTCCCCGGGGGTGGGCGGGGTGGGGTGGCTGGCGCACAAATGTAGAAGATGAACACAAATCAAATGTAAAATTAATGATTCTCCATAAAAGCAATGATTGCAAGGAATCTTGAGAAAGACAATCTTCCCAACTCCCATAAGATGTATAGCTAATATAAACCAACATATAAACAGAGAAACGTGATGCAGATCATCAGCTACACATACTATCATCATTCATCAGCTTGAGAAGTTAGTTTGTCTTATGCATATACTAAAGGCACATAATAAATTAACCAAAGGCAATGCACTAACTTCTTCAAAAACACACACAAAAAAGAAAGGACAATGAACTCACTGAAAACAGCCAAACAATGTGAATACAGGACACATCAAAAGTAACAAACCTATGCTTGATATTAATGTTGCATGTTAATTCTTGTTGAAGATCCTCAACAGTGAGAATTGTACCACCAGTGACAGGAGAAGGTAGTTCAGCGAGCACCTACGCAGAAAAGCACCATCAGGACCAAACCTATTGATAATTTCGAGTTTACAAAGTACCACAAGCTGAAATGTGGAAAATAGAGTACCTTTTCAAGATTAGCTGTGTAATTGGCAACCATATCCTCCTCAAGATCGTCACCAACCTCATAAAGAAGGGCTGATCCATGCATAATCAAAGGCAGATTCATGCCAAGTTTTGCTTTTACTATCTTTTCAACTAGGTCCCTCAACTTTGAGCGCTTGGTATTGATCTCTAGCCACAAAGGAGTCTGGATGCATGGTCAACCATTATATGAGGGGTTGCTCAAGTATACCAAATGAAGATGAAAAATTTTTAAATTATGGAAAATTCAGAACCAGAAATTGGCATGCTCCAGACCTCAGAACAAACATAGCATGATTTATTGGGCTCAAAAGGCTCAACTGGCATAAGAAGCATCTTTCTCGCTGGATGCTCAAGACAATATGTCATTCTGCATAAACATATTTTCAGCAATTAATACATCAGGGAAGAATATTACATCTGCTTCTCATAAAACTACAGGAATGGAGTTCCACAGTCTTCAGTTTCTATTTTCAAGTTAGATGGTAAAATACCAAAATATCTGCCATTTTAGACCTTTAATCCAATTATAAATAACAGAAGAAGTCTGGTATTTAACCAAACAAATTTACTTTTAAAAAAAAATGAAGTCAAATCAGTCAGGAACAGGATCTACCTGTAATTTTTCTCATTATTTTGCAGCACTTTGATGGCCTCAATCACGATCAACCCAGCAATGATAGCATTAGTGGTTGCAACAGCGTGCACAATATTTCCGGCAATACCTTTTGCCTCGAAAAGGCTATGTAATGGAATTCCAAACGAAGCTGCACGAATATTTGCTGCAGCTGTTACAAATTCTACAGCCAACTGATCGTCCTTATCAAAGCTCAAGTTTCCTATCTCCTAATAGCAATAAAAGCAAAGAGAGCATCTGAGTTACACTACAAGGAAATAAGATTCTTCTGAACCCATCAAAGCAAGAAAACATCTTACCTTCGCCCTTTTCAAGAAGAATAGTTTTAAAGCTTCGAGGAACACTTTTGAATTTTCAGCTAGGCCCCATACATCTTGAGGATTTTTCAAACCTAGGATTGTCATTGCAGATACTGACAATGGATCACCAGATACAGAAGTTTTATCGGGATCTCCATTTTGTTGTGTCACTTCAGTAAGTGCAACATCTTTAATATATATAGGCCTTGGCTTATTACGGTTTTTCCATGAGTCTTCATTTGACAAAGCTACTTCAATATTATAGCCAAAAACATGATCATAAACTCTCTTCCCATAGGCTTCAATATCTTCATCCTTTTTCCATTCAAACACATCTTCTACATGTTCGGATGAGCCAGATGAATCTGTAGAACGTACGTTCAGATCATTTTCCTGATTCTTGTCCCCAAATAGTTTAGCAAATAGAAGGTCCTTTGCCCACACAATACAGTGAACAAACTGCAACATCCAAAAAGAAATTTACTTCTGTCAAATACATTATCACCTAATGGAGGTAATTAGAGTAAAATTTCATCTGTTTCCTTAAGAACTACAGTTCTCAGTAGAAAGGCAATATTTGCCTTAAAAAGAGAACTAAACACGAACTATCTCTGCATGTTAATCCAAATATTTCATTACATGAAAGTCATCAGAAGCACTTAAAGGGTTGAAGTGGTGAAAATCTTTGGACATTTTTTAGGGAAATCAAAAAATAATTCAGACTCAAGTTCCACAATCCATGTAGATAATGCTTTTAATTTGCTTACCTGACCAGCAAATCAACTACCTCGTTAAATCCAGAGTATATAACCACATATGTTTTATTTAAAAAATCACATATGATAAGAAAGTAGATAAAAAATGAGAAGGCTAAGCACCTTTGATGGAGTGCTTGTGATAGTACAGACTGGATAGGTTTTCGGAGCTGGTTTAGGCTGGCATTCATAACACTCAGTTTTGCCTTTCACATGCACAGTTACCTGGATCCAGTAAGATATAAACAAGAAGAAAGTATCAGCAAAAGTTACGTATATGTAGGATAATTAAGAAACTTTCTTAATTTGCAAAGCATAAAATAAAAGACAACAACCTGCGGTCAAACATAACTAGAACTTCATTGCCTTAATCCTCCCAGCAGGGAAAAAAAAAGGACTTAATACACATTTGAAAGGTCAAAGATAACAATTTACTACAAGCTGAGTTAACTTACACCTTAATCCGCATATACAGGCATACACAAATCAAGGAATACATTCAAGCCAGATGAAAGCACTTTATATTCTAAAAGCGAAGATTAAGAGAGTTCCTTTGGCTATGTAGTCTCAGCTGAGAGTTATCCATGTATGTATTGTACAAAACAATAGGAACATAAAATACCTGTCCCAGAAATCCAGTTGTTCCGCTTTCAACTAAGGGAACACCAGCAGCTAAGCAGAGACGATTTACATGCCGTCTGGCATCTAAATTGTCAAGCCCATTTAGAACAACACTGAATTCCTTAAAAAAATCAACATTGAAATCCGGATCCTTAACATTTGCATGGTACGGTGTGATGTTAATATTAGGCCTAACTTTTAAAATCGCATCACGAGCAACCTGGTTTAATGTAGCCAAAAAAAAAAAAACCAAGTTAGCGGCATGCTAATTGGCAGATAGAACCTGCATGCTTATGTATCACTATGAAGTACAGAGATAATGACTCACTTTGGCTTTAGATTGCCCAACATGTGATTGCCGAAATAAAAATTGCCTGTTCAGGTTACTCACTTCAATGGTGTCCATGTCAATCTGCAAGGCATTACAAACCATCATTAAGAAAAATCCATATGATAGACAGTTATTGATAGGTTGCGCATATTTTTCCTAATTCAGTAATGCTACGACTATGTGCTGCACCGACTATGAATACTTCATCAATGGGAGATACCACAAAACTGTTTTCATAGCGTTCAAATAACATTCCCATCACATTTGATGAGTAGCCACCAGCCTCAATAAAATTTATTCTTCAATAAACTTGTACGTAGCCAGATATAAACTGTATGAATACTTTTAATTTCAAGCTTACTCAATTGCTGAGCAAGTTAGACTAAATGCCAGCTCTTTTTTGAAACAAAATTTTTCCAGATGCACCTAGGGGACTCGGTCAGTTATACAGCATGAAACAATCGTATCTTCTTCAAAACTTCAAACCCCGAATATTGCTAAAAGATCTCCCGTTCAAATATTGCAACTTGGTTTCTTTTTCCTTAAACAGGTTTAGTGGTTCTTTAAGCCCCATTCCAATCAAATTCCCCAATTATCCCTTACAATAATTATGAGATGAAACCAAAACCCAAAACTATAAATAACACAAGCAACGGATAACTAAATTAAATAGCTGTTAAAACCCTGAAGAGAAAACCCTAGAAGCACCCAAAAAATACAAAGGAACACAAAATAAACAAAATAACAACTAAAATAAACCACAAGAATTAGTGTACTGACGATGTGAATGTCTTGAAAACCAGACAGAGCAAGTGTCTTGAGCAGCTCACATCCAATACCGCCGGCACCCACCATTAGCACTTTCGCACCCTAAAAAAGAAAGCGCCTTTTTTCATCAAACCCCAAAACAACTAAAACTCACCAAAATTCACCAAAACGCAATCAACTAGCAACATAAGCTCTAGAAAATAACTCCATTAGACTCGAATACTACTTTAATAGCCGATAACTGCTCGTCGGTAACCATATCTTCCGGCTGACTTTAAGCCACAATGTTCCAAATTAAGTAAAATTGCAGAGAGACGTAATGATAGTTCACATATAAAAAATAACACAGCGCCGGAACTTGAAGGAAGTGAAAGGGAAGAGTCGCGGGGAATCGGAAGAGACGACGACGGAGAAGGAATTTGGGGGGTAATTTAAGGAAAGGAAGAAGGGTAGAGGTGGGAATCCGAATCTTTGGGCGCCAAATGGAGAAAAAAAGGTCTTCTTTCAGCCCTTCCTCTTCTTCTTCGCTACTGCATTCTCTCTCTGCAAAAAGCAATTTTTCAGTCAGAGAGTCAATATACTGTAGTGAACTGGGCTGCTGTGCGTAAACGGGCATCAGAGTGAATTGGGCCAGTCATTTTGTCGAGTGAATGGTGTTATTTGTCGAGCCTTTTCTTTAACAGCCCAACTTCCATTTCTCGCTTGTTTTGACCAAAATTTATGATTTTATTCAAGTAATAAAATCATTAGAGAAGATTATGGCTTTTATGTATTTTGCTTGATAAGGTTTATAATTGATTTTTCTTGGTAAGTTTTTTTTTTCAGGTTCCTACCGAACCAACCTCAGGATTAAAATCACACTGAAAATCATTCTTGAAAAAATCCTCTGCGTTTCATAAGGATCATCAGAGAAATCTCCACTCTTTGCAAATCCATACTACAAACAAAACCTTTTATAGACCTTTACAATTCAAACCTAGAGACAAGCTATCTGACTCTACCAATAGTGGTGCACAAAGGTAAACAACATAGACAAAAGGATATGAACCTCGTAATCCCCAAAATAAATCATACAAGAAAGCAAAAGAGCAAAATCGAAAATACTGTAGTTACCAGGTGTTGGACAGATTTTAGCAAATCTAGTCCATACGAGTTGGACCGATCGCAGCAACAACAAAAGGAGCAAAAGGAATTATCAAGCCCACAAGAAAATTGGAGAAGAAGCGATGGTCGACAGTTTGAATCGAAGAAGGAGTCGTCGACATTGCAATCCTTGTCGGAGAAGGATTCCAACCGCAACGCAAGTCCTTATCGCATTCGACTTTTGTTGCATTTCGGCTAGGTTTGGCCAACCATCTATAAAAGCTGGAAAGGGAAGACAGCAAGACACACACAATTCATCATACAAAAATAAAATTCTTAGTTCGTTATAGCTTTTTATCATTTATTTTCAGCTTTCATGTATCTCTTTACTTTTCAGTATTAGTTCTTGAAGCTTTCGACGTTTCTGGCTATTCACAGCCAATTCGTTTTCATCAAGTCAATAAAACTTGCCTTTGTTGGCCTTTTTATTCATTTGTTTGAATTTCTTTATTATTTCATTGTCAAACGCATAAGTCTTCAAGTTGATTGCGAGTCGCAAGTATTGACATCCTTGAACAACTTTAATGACTGGGCTTCGGATTTTGAGAATATCACATAGTCGTCTGAAATTAGTTTGAATCGAATCGGTCTTCATCCTCAAATACAATTTTGACTCGATCATAAAATTTGCCATGCCTGCTGGGACCGATTTGCGTGTTCCAGGCGTTGTTTGAATAAAAGAACAATATCGATGCCTCGAAAGTCAATAGCAATTCCATCTGCATAACAAGTGTCAACACCGATCCAGACTTCTACGCCAAGTGGGAGTGTTTTACCAATGAGTACGTTTTCTCATATTTCGGTGATAGATTCATTCTCAATGGTTATAACGGATCAGTCATCCGGTATAAGATGACAGTCTATCGCCGGATCTAGCGTTTTTGGTGAGAGATCAAGTTTTCTCGGGTCTTACAGAAGTCCGGGTTTTCAGACTCTAGGGTTTCAAAGCCCGCAATTCTAGACTTCGGTGTTTGATAATCAGGGCCATAAAGATCAGACTCTGTTGATGACACCAGAGATGACACAACAAAGGTTTATGGCGTTAGAACATCATGTAGCTACAGAGGTAGCATAATTTGATCAAGCTTTACAAATGATAAATCAGCAAAGGATGAATTCAGGGAGTGCTGATGCTAGCGGATCAACAATGGTGCGTAACAACACACCTACAAGAACAACTCAATGCGAAGTATCTCCGGTTAATGTGGTAAACAATCCTTTATATAATGCTATATTTCAACCGTCTGCAACAGATACTCCGGTACAACACGCAGGGCCAGGATCAAGTAATAGTGGATCCAAAATTGCCACAAATGTGTCAGGACATGGGTTGCATAGCTAGTATTACCCGGTAATTCCAAGTCAACCGGCTTTTATTTCGCCATAGGGGAATTTCACGTTTAACGGGCGTCAACTACCTCCGTTATCTGCTCCATACAACAGACAAGTAATGATACTTGGAACGCCATTCGGGCATATACCTCATCAGAATTATCAAGTGGCTTGGCCAATAACTCTAGAAGTACAATATTCGGGAACTATAATAGGAAGTGATACTACAGGACATGTACAGTCATCAAACCAGTCTCAGTTGCAAAACGCGGTAATTCAGCACCAACCACTGCCAGTTCAAAACCAGCAAGGGCCAGCGATGGTTCCAGTGCAGGTGCTTAGGCAAGAGGGTACGCCGAGAATAACTATGGGACAGCAAGGAACATCAAGAACTTTCCTTCAAGGTCCTGCCGGTGCAGGAATTAATCAAGGTTCTACTGTTAAAACTCCAGAGCGGGCCGAATGCACAAGGAAGCAATGACCGCCGTTTTATAATGTACCAGAATCGTGATGTGCCACCAATATAAGTAAATACTACTGCAACTGCAAACTTGGCCGATCCACATATGCCTCAAGGATCTGGCGTAGTGGTTGCCAATCCATAGGTTGTTCCGCCGGATCCAACAGTGGAAGAAAACAGGGAAGAACAACAGTGGATGGAATATGAAGCAAATCAGATTTTGAATAGAAATAGGGCACAAGTTGTAGGTCGGCCTTATGGAAATCAGAATGCTGGAAAATCGACACAATCCGCAGCAACAACGGTTTTGGGGTCAGAGAGGTGGTCATCAACGAGCGGATCTTGGTAATGAGTTTCAGCAAGAACCAGATACAACAGTAAATGTTAATCAGCAACAGAATTTTGAAGTAGGGGTTGAACAGACTTTAAATGCTGAGGAAACATTTTCAAGAATGGTAGAGGATATGGTACGTAAAGAGTTGGGTACAGAGATTTCAGAGGTTCTAGGAAAACCATACCCTGATTTTGTTGAACCGTTGCCTAGAAATTTTAAGATCCCTGATTTCCAACAGTTTTCAAGAGAAGATAAGAAGCGACCTGAGGATCACATAAGCTTGTTTAAATTGCAATGTGGTTCAGTGAGCAATAATGCTTTAATCAAATTGTGTTTGTTTCCTTATTCCTTTAAGGGAACTGCGTTTGATTGGTATAGATCACTAGCACCAGGATCCATTCCATCATGGGATATTCAACAACTAGAATTCCTATCATACTTCCGCAGGGATACTGCACTGTTGTCAATTGTTGACTTGCCAGAGATCCAGCAAAAGTTTGGGGAGACTGCAGAAGCATATTTAATTTGGTTATGCCAGATGTATGATAAAATACCTGACAAGTATGAAGAACCAACTATTGTTAAGATGACAGTTGTAGGAATTCAAGATTACACGGTAAAATTAGCTGTTGGACCACATTCCGTCCGATCTTTGAATCACTTGGTAGATACTGTAAGACGGTGTGAAAAGGTAATCAGGGATAAACGAGAAAAGAATCCAGGAAAGGCAAAGTAATGGTTTAACAAGAATCCACTAGCAGAAGTAAATCAAAGCCATTGGGTCCATGATGAAAATGACGATGAGTATGATGTTCATGCTGTTGAAATTGTCAATGTCCGAAATTATACTTGTGATGCATTACGTCGACCTGTGGTGCCACATTCTTATAACACTCTTCCACCAGTAGGAGCACCGCCATGAACTCCAAGACAAGCTGACGGAGCTAATATTGGCTAGGTTTATTCTTTCAACATTTCTCAACAAGAGGCTATCTTTGATGATATGTTTAAGAAAGGTCATATTCAGTACAAGAAAGGGTACCGACTACCAAAGTCTGCGGATGTAGTGAAAAAAGACATATTGCAAATATCATATGTCTTGGACTCATACCATAAACGATTGTGTAGTGTTCCATAACAAGCTTCAAAAAATGATAGATGATGGCAATATAATAGTGGAAGATCCAGTAGAGATGAAAACCAATCATTTTCTGCAACAACATCAAGTCCGAATGGTTGATTTAGGATTTGGAGGTCACGTCCATAAAACATGTCTAATCACAAGTTGTGAGGAGTGCGACAAAGTTTTTAGCCGAGTCAAATGATAGCTTCATGAGTTAGGATCTAAATTCGGAAGACATTTACATCTACAAGCCTCGTGCCCAACTGCAATAAAAGTGAACATTGTTATAAAGGGGCAAGCACAGACTTGGGTACAAAAAGAAGCAAATTTAGATCCAGAACAGGAAAAGTTACGGGTTGTATCAGATGCCATCTTGAGTGCTCTGAATCAAAATCGACAGCCAAATGCACAGCATTCAGACAAACGACAAGTAACTCCTCTGCCGCAAAGGCGCATCACTGTTCAGGCAAGATTAGGAAAACTTATCAACACTAAAAGGATTAATGAACAACGTTATGATCAGAATCACTGACCGACCGTCAGTATGGCAACAAATTGGGAGACCTGTACCACAGAATAATGTTCCGCCAAGGGCAGTTAGAACATCATCGGTACATGATAGAGAATGGCATCGTGCAACACATCAAAAATTCCCCAACCAAACATCGACAGGAGCCAAGATGACTAAGACTCCAAAACGTCGATGGCAAAGGGTAGTTAATAAGAAAGCCAGGGCAGATTCAGAGGAAGACAAAGCACTTACAAAGCCTGAATCACCAATAGTGCAAGGAATGCCGATGATAAGATTTTCAGGACAAGAGGACAGACGATCACAATTATGGAGAAAGTCATATACATATTTCCCGCCAGTAAACATGGTTTATACTCTACCGAAGTCTTTTTGTTTGAAAACCCCTCCATCTACGATAGCCCTAGTTCCAAAGACTGTTGAAAACAAGGTTACAGTTCCAGAAGTAACTTCGTTTGTGACGGAACCACATGATACTACAGTTAGTGGAATTCAGTTACTTTCGAAAGAAGGAAGAAATCCAGTTATCATGCTCTCTCAACCTGCAGAGGATGTTGCATCTCATATCAGGCCATTGTACATTTGCGCCGTCATAGATGGAATCCCGTTGAGAACAATATTAGTGGACAATGGTGCAGATATAAATATTCTACCATTAAGAGCATTACATAAGCTAGGTAAGCAATTAGAAGATCTAGTGCCTACTGAAGTATCTGTGAGTAGATTCACAGGAGATGTCACAAGTACTAAAGGCATTTTGCCATTGCAAGTGGAAGTAGGATCGCAGATAGTGGTATCAGCATTCTTTGTGGTTGACACCAAAGCATCTTACAATGCTCTCCTTGGTTGAGATTGGATTCATTCAGCAAGATGTATTCTGTCGTCTCTACACCAAACAATTATTTTATGGGGAGCAGAAGGTCCTGAAATTATCTAGCTGACACAAGTCCTTTCGCAGCACAAGCCAATGTTGTGGAATCTTATTACTATGATCATGAAGTGGGTCCGTATCGGCTTATTGGTATGGATAAATATGGTCGGCCAAAACAGGCCACTATGCATAGAGATATGAATCTTCCTGAATGGAAATTGGTTTTGCAAGAAGTTAACAAATCGTACAATTATAACGTGTTAAGGCCGTTGCCAGCTGCACCAGCTATTGAAGAAGTTTCCAATAAAGACAATTGAACAGTTACAAGTTCTGAGTACAGGTGATTTAGATGTTGAGTTATCGAAAGCGAAAAGGAAACAGGAAACAATTCGGCACATGTTGTAGTATTTTGAAAATGAGCGCCGACAGGCAGCCACGCCTACAATATGTTGGGATGAGGTGATTTATGATATTGATCCAATTTTTGACAGTGATGTGATAGATTTGAATGAATTAGCCCCTGCAACACCAAAACTAAGCGATGACGCAGTTGTTACCAAAGAGCTAGTTGAAGCAGTAAACTTAGGATCATCAGGCAAGGAAAAACCTAGCTACATTAGTTCTTCTTTGAAAACCAATGAAAAGAAACAATTGATTTCTTTGTTACAACGATACCGTGATTATTTTGCATGGGACTACACAGAAATGCCAGGTTTAGATCGCAGTTTAGCTGAGCATAGTATCTCGTTGAGGAAGGGTTTCAAATTGTTCAAACAACCACCAAGGTGATTTTCTGAAGAAGTTGTTGTCAAAGTAAAGGAAGAGATTGAGCGCCTACCGGCAGTTAATTTCATCGAAGTTGCAGTATATGTTGAATGGTTATCCAATGTGGTTCCTGTCATCAAGAAAAACGGCAAAACAAGAGTTTGTAGAGATTTCCGTAATCTCAATTTGGCGTCACCAAAAGATGAATATCAGATGCCAATTGCGGAAACACTAATTGATAGGTTTGACAGGTTTTTAGGTCATGAGTTTTATAGATGGCAACGCTGGATACAATCAAATTTTTATAGCCCTGCAGATGTTCATAAAACTGCTTTTCGTGCACCAGGAGCTTTAGGAATTTTTCAATAGAAAGTGATGCCATTTGGGTTAAAAAAATACAGAAACAACCTATCAATGGACAATGAATTATATTTTCCATGACCTTATTGGGAATGTCTCGGAGGTTTATATAGATGATGTAGTAATGAAGTTACATTCCTTTTTGGAACACTTGCAACATTTGCAGCAATGCTTTGAGCGTATACGGAAATATCAGTTAAAGTTGAACCCCTTAAAATGCGCTTCGTCATCTCATTCGGTGAGTTTTTGGGATTCTAAGTTCAGTCCAGGGGCATTGAGGTGGATGCTGAAAAGGCTAAGGCAATTATTGAAGCTAGACATCCACGAACAAAGAAAGAATTACAAAGTTTAATCGGCTAATCGGCAAAGTTAATTTCCTTTGCCGATTCATAGCATACCTATCTAAGAAGTTGAAGCCATTCTCTCCACTTTTGAAGGTTCAAGCAGCCGAAGATTTTGTGTAGAAGGAGGAGCAACATCATGTGATTCAAGATATCAAATTAGATTTATCCACTCCTGTAGTTATGGTTGTACCGATCAAGAGCAAGCCATTAAAACTTTACTTGTCGGCAACTGAAGAGTCATTAGATTGTTTATTAGCTCAGGATGGCTATGATGGATTTGAAAGAGCCGTTTATTACTTAAGTCGCATGCTTACCGACACAGAACGCAAATATCCTCCGATTGAAAAGTTGTGTTTATCACTATATTTTGTTGCGATCAAGTTGCGCCATGATATGCTGCCTCGTTTAGTTTGTGTCATTAGTAAAATCAACCTGGTCAAGTACATGTTGCACCGACCAACAATGAGTGGCCGAATAGGAAAATGGGTTCTGGCCTTGATGGAGTATCAATTTCAACATGTACCCCAATCGGCAGTAAAGGAGCAAGCACTCGTGGATTTCTTAGCTGCACATCCTTCACTTGACGATGATTGGAATGATGCATTCCCCGAGTCATTTCAGGTGCACCATGTAGATGAACCACTCTGGACGGTACATTTCGACGGATCCAGAACTTTCACGCGTAGCGGTGCTGGGATAGTAGTTACTTTTCCACACGGACAGAAGCTCCGTTGCCAGATTAGTCTAAATTTCCGTACAACCCATAATCAGGCGGAGTATGAAGGTCTAGTCCATGCCTTGTAAACATTACTACATAATGGTGCAACTCATGCCAAGGTGATTGGGGATTCTGCGTTAGTTATTGGGCAGATGAAAAAGTTGATGGATCACAATGATGAAATCATGTCCAAATATGCATCTGTCGGTGATGTCTTTGCTTCTCACTTCTAACATATTGAGTTTTACAATGTTGAACGGGAATTCAATGTTGATGCCAACAACATGGCACAGTTAGCTTCTGGGTATCTCATAATGCCAGTTGACCCGGATATTGCTTATGACACCGTAGATTTTGATACTCCGGCGCATGTTCGATACAATCTCGAAGAGATCCTTACGGTTGCAACAATTAATCCAATAGACGATTAGTGGACACCGATAATAAAGTTCTTACAAGAACCAACTCATCACACACCATTGTCTATATGTCGACAAGCGCCAAATTATGTTCTGTTGCAAGGACTTTTATACCGCAAAACAACAGATGAGGTTTTCCTTCGGTGCTTAAGCAAGCCAGAATACATGGTGTTGATTCTTGAAACACATGAAGGGTTCTTTGGCGTGCATCAAGGCGGACAAAAAATGGCTTGGTTACTGCGTCGCCACGGTTATTTTTGGATAACTATGACCCAAGATTGTATCAATTTTGCTATAGGGTGTGTTGATTGCCAGAAACACACCAATATTCCGCATACACACCCAGAGCCAATGCAATTCATAGTCAAGCCATGACTATCCGTTGTTGGGCTCTCGATATTATTGGCATGATATATCCACCATCATCTTCTAGACACCGGTATGTTTTAGTCACAACAGATTATTTCACTAAATGGTAGAAGCGGTAACTTTGAAAGATGTGGATCAGAAAACAGTCATATTTTTCTACCAAGAGCATATTATTTACATGTTTGGACTGCCTGAAACAATCATTACAGATCAGGCACAATACTCTATTGGTCAAGAAATGGTGCAGCTCGCTAAAGATATGGATTTTTCTCTAACACATTCTTCCCTTATTTTGCGCAAGGCAATGGTCAGGCTGAATCGACAAATAAGATATTGAAGAGAATCATCCAAAAAACAATATCTGATAATCCAAGACAGTGGCATGAAATCATGCGGCAAGGACTCTGGGCTTACCGAGTGACGCAGCGGGGTAACACCAAGGCAACTCCATATGAATTGATTTATGGACATGATGCAGTTTTGCCCATTGAACATCTTTTACCCTCTCTTAGGATTCGTCAACAATTTCCTTTAGATTCAACCGATTACGCTACAACAATGCAGGTTGATCAAGATAACTTATCTCACAGCCGAAACTCAGCAATGTAAAATATCATTAACCAAAAGGCTGGAATCATCCGTGCTTACAACAAATTTGTTCGGCATAAGTACTTTAATTTTAGCATCAAAGTATGGAAAGCAGTTTTGCCTTTAGGTTCTAAAGATCGAGCTTTATGGGAAGTGAAGCCCTACAGAGAAAGGCCCTTACATCATACGCCGACATTTAGGTCGTGGGGTACTTTAAAGGACATGGATGGAATAGTTGCAAACAGATTAATCAATTCTGCATTCTTGCGCAAGTACTTTGCTACTGCATGGGACCAACTCAACACTTAAGAACAACAATTGGCAAGGGATATCGCCAATGGCAGATATCATTAAGCAGCAAAACATGTTTATTATTAATGGAAGAAACAAAAGTTTGTTTCGTGTAGGAACATAGTCGCTGCAAAGTTCACCAACCCTACCGAACAGAATAAACAACCAAAGATGAACTGCAACAAAAATTCTTAAGCAGGAGGCGATGCTAGCATGCTGTGCAAAGGCTGAATTTTCAAGGGTTCTTCATCGTTTGGTAGCACATCTTGCTAGGCCTCCTCTGGTGCGACACCTCCTCCTACATTTGGAATCACTACTGGTTGGTTTGGATGCACCTGATCCATGGCAGCAGGAGAATTTGGAGCTGTTCCCACAGTTTGCATCAAACGAGTAATTGTGTTTTTCAGGAAATTCCAACTCGCCTGAGCTCCTTTCACAACCTGTTGAGCATCTTGGTACTTAGGGTGCAGTTTTTTCATTGTTTCAGTCATACTCTCGTACTCCCCAAGTCCAACATCAGTATCTGCAGTCACAACACCCAAAGTAGATTCTAAGTCCACTTGTTTGGCATGCACTTTCTCCAGTTACGCCTTTAGCTCTACTTCTTCCGCCATTTTCTTTTTGATTTTGGCTTTCAGTTGCGCTGCCTGGTCTACTAATTGCTCCGACAACATTTTGTTCTTTTCTTGCAAGGCGTAAACAGCTTGATATTCTTCAATATGTGGCACACAGACTTGACACTCTATCTGTTTCTGTGTCGTTTCTACCAGGATTAGCCGAATGGCTGCTACCATGCTGTCATCAACAAGAAAGGTTTGGATCGTGGACAACAGATTTTTCAACTGGTCATACTTTGTGTTATACACTTCTTCTGCTGGAAGCTGGAACATTTCAGCGATCTGTTGCAAAGCAACACCCAAGGGGATATTAGGTGAATTGGAGGCGACGCCTACTTTAATGAATGATGCTGCTTTGGTTCGTTCCAACCGAGCCATCAGAGCTGCAATAGATGGGGGAGCTTTCTTTACAGAACTCGGTTGCGTAGATGAAGTGGCCACTCTTAAATTTTTCTTACTCTTAGTTCCACCAGACTCCGACTCAATTCTCCTGGTAGCAGCGCTTTCTCCAAGTGCAACAGAGCCTTTCTCACTTTCTTGACTATCCAATTCCTCATCACTACCATGGACAGTCACCGAGTTTCCTGTGACACGAATTCTACATTCAAATTTGGTACACATTCAAAACCTAGTACAATGACAAGATGATTGTGCTACTTTACCTTGTTGTTGGCTTTGCTTGCAAAACGTTTTTGTCCAATTAGTCTGGTGGACCGGCGAGTTGTGGTTGGAGCTCGCTTCGCAGAATTCGACTTAGCTTTTCCTCCTGCAACAGTAACAGATTTCTTGGTCTTCTGACCACCAGCTTTTGCTTTCCCCACATCTTTGTTTTTTCCTACGGTGACAATGTTTCGACAGTTATGTGATTATAAGCCGCAACAATAAAAATCTCAAAGAGGATGTCTAGCCTTTTGGTTCTGCTACAGCCTCACCAGTAGCAACTTTGGGTTTCACATATTTCCCAATCCAAAATGCAGTCTTGATCGCCTCATACCCAGAGCCATACATCGTAGTCGAAAGTTCACCCCACCATTCAGTAAACCCAGGTGTTGCTGCAAAGCAGAATTTAAAGGGTGTTATTGGAGAGGTTCTGCCCCGGACAGCCATCAATTCCTCGTGAGCTGTATACTGCGCGTGGTCAATTTCTCCCTGCCAAGTCTTCCTGTGTTCCAACAAGCTACTTCAAAATGTGGGACGCTTTGTGCAAACCCAAATTGGCGGGCTACCATGTTCGTAGGGTAATATTCGGCAAGCATATTAGCACCAACATTGCGGGGTTGCACACTTTTACTCCATAAAAGATATTTCTCGTTCACAGCAGATGGCTCCAAACTGATGTCAAGCCAAACAGACCAATGTTATCCCATCTCTCACTTTCTGCCTCTGAATGGCAAATATTGCGAAAGCTCTTATGCCACCAGTCATGGCTCAGTTGTTGAACCATCACACTATGTCTGGGCTAGATTCAAAAACAGTTTCGAACACCTGCGTTCCATTGAAAGTTGGTCTGCTATACTGTTTCACTCCAAGGCTAAGAGATTCTCCACTCTCAACAGGAAAAATTCCTTCTGGTTTTAAATTAGAGAAATACATGTACAACCAAAAATGCAACAAGTAGATAGGACCACATAAAGTTGAACCTGGATTATGCCTACCTTTATGTAGACAGTGATAAAGCATGGCCAGAGCAGCTTGAACCAAATTCATTTGTTCCCCCGCAGCTAATCTACCAGCAACATGATACCAATTCATAGTCATTTGAAAGGATTTTCCAGGAAACACATATCTGTTCAACCACAGAGCCAGAAAGCGAATATAGTGTAGGCGACTTAACTTCCCTTTGTTCTCATTAATGAAGGGACCATAACTCCTTGGTTGACCTGCAGCCGCTGCAGCTGCTGCAGCTGCATCATCATCTGTTACATCCCCATCCATGGCTACGGTTGCAATGACAGACAGACTGGTAATCACACAAACATCCAGCAAGGTGGGTGTCATCAGTCCCCAAGGAAAGCAGAACACATTACTGGTGTCACTCCAGAACACTAGCACTGCTTCCACCAAATCCCAGCTCTCTCCAAGCCCTATGGTACAAAATTGCAACAAATCATAAATCCCAGCCATCCTCCAGGTATCTCCATATTCCGGCTCTAATTCCTGGTACCATTGCACAAACGCATCTTGTATCTCTGGCTTGTCAGACCATGGCCATACCCGAATCCTATCAAAATTATCAAACTTACAGTGATTCCCGTATTTGTGGTAAGCATCATCTGGGCTTAACATCGGAACGTATTCTTTGAGACTTTCCGACGCCGGTGGAAAATTGGGGCCAAGAGTGAAGTGGCGAGAAGATCGGTTGAACGACAACATAACATATTCTTCATATGGTTGCAAGAAATCGATGTCTTCTGGTTTCACGCCATGGGTTCCAGCTTTGGCTTTGTCATAAGCCATGGGATTGGCATCACTAGTACCGTCCATTCTTCCTTCACAATTGCAACAGCAACAAACAGACTCGGATCGACAAGGGTTTTTAGCAAGAAAGCAAAACCGAGAATACTGTAGTTACCAAGTGTTGGACCGGATTTTAGCTAATCTGGTCCACACGAGTTGGGCCGATCGCAGCAACAACAAAAGGAGTAAAGGAATTATCAAGCCCGCAAGAAAATTGGAGAAGAAACGGCCATCGACAGTTTGAATCGGAGAAGGAGTCGTCGATATTGCAATCCTTGTCGGAGAAGGATTCCAACCGTAACACAAGTCCTTATCGCATTCGACTTCTGTTGCATTTCTGCTAGGGTTGGCCAACCATCTATAAAAGCTAGAAAGGAAAGACATCAAGACACACACAATTCATCATACGAAAATCAAATTCTTAGTTCTTTATAGTTTTTTATCATTTATTTTCAACTTTCACGTATCTCTTTACTTTTCAGTATTAATTCTTGTAAGCTTTTGACGTTTCTGGCTGTTCATAGTCGATTCGTTTTTATCAAGTCAACAAAACTGGCCTTTGTTGGCCGTTTTATTCATCTTTTCGAATCTCTTTATTATTTCATTGTCAAACGCATAAGTCTTCGAGTTGATTGCGAGTCGAAGGTATCGACATCCTTGAACAACTTCAATGACTGGGCTTCAGATTGTAAGAATATTACACAGTTGTCTGAATTTAGTTTGAGCCGAATCGATCTTCACCCTCAAATACAATTTTGACTCGAACACCAGGATGCCGTATATCACAATAGTGATAAAAGCTCTAGCCTCTCAGCTAGTCCTTCACCCCAACAGCGGAACATGTTAAAATTCATGTCAGCGTGAAATTTGATGTCTGTCATATTATGTTGCTCTAAGAGGTCCATCTGACAATGAAAATGAGCTCACCATTCACCTTAAACAGCCTAGCAAAGATTTAGATAAATTAGAAAAGATCAAGCATTTAAATTATACATCAACCTAAGTTGAAATCAAGAAGTCACAACAAAGATAAGAAGAGCTAAGTCTCAAGAGTAGATTTTTACCTTCCACCATTGGCATTGTCAATGTAATTCTCAATTTTGCGGAAGCCAAAATGGTGGCTCCATGGATCAGACTCTCCAAAACCTTTCACATCAATTGTTATAACGAAATTGTACGGAGACTGCTTTCCCATACTATTTGGCCACCACAACAAAGGCTTATAGAAGAACAACTATTGACCGAACCATTTATATAGGCAATTGATAAATACAGAGCAATATTGTTATATAAAGAGCAAAAAAATTTCAACTGTCAATAATACCTTTACATAAAATTTTAACACATCTATATAACTTAATAAAAGAAAACCCAGAGAGAGAACTGGAGTAGTTTTCTGCTTGCCACGTAAGGCTAGCAATTTTTTCTATTTTTTTATTTATTAAAAAGGAAAAAAAAGTTTTATCTTTGGTTAAAAAACTCTAAGGAAAAAAGATAAGGAAAAAATATATATTACTTAAGTAATCATCCGGTAGAAAATTCTGTTTTCAAATACTCCAGAGCAAATCTTACCCGATCTTATCTTATTTTACCCAAATCTTTTATTCTGGTTGGAAGGTTTTTAAATTTTAAAGGGTGGCGATTTTGCCGCAATAATTTCTAGCATTCAGTGCATAATATTTCATGTTTTCCACATCTGTCCTTCATGAAGTCAACTTTCTTATCTTTCACTTTCCCCCTTCTCTCGCTAAATTTACTCTTCCTTCTTCTCTATCTCACAACAACGCTATCAATTTTCCTCCAAGAACTATGGAGAATATTTCCCTCCAAAAATCAGCTATTACGGCTATATTAGGGATCCGAGAGCAAGCAATCACCATACTCATCTTGTGGGCAAAATTTCTATATTTTTATTGTACATGTTGGCAAGAGCAAGGAAAAAAAAATCCAGTATACTTTTTTCATCTAATTCATTCTTCAGTTCAATCGAGTAAGTTTCGTATCTCCTATGTGCTTTTGTGTTTTTGGGGATTGAAATACGATCTATAATAGGTTGAATGCATATTAAGTGTTTGATTATTTTCCTTTTTTGATGGTGATTATTTTCCTAAAAGTAATTTCTTCAGGAACCTATTCTATAGTGAAACAAATAGAAAACAATTGATTAGAAGGATTCGGTATGCTGTCATATGGTGTGAAACGGTGACGATGATATTGATTTTGCACAATGATTGTGACGTTTCGCTTGAAGGAGGTTTTCCAGAAAGACATGTGTATATTAGTTAACATAAAATATTTTCAAAATTATTTTTGATTGAATATATCTGGTGATGACTAGTGAGTTTAGCATGTTATATATTGACATGGAGTTATCATCCAGCATGTGATCTAAATAAAGATACCATTTTTTAAGCAGTAAATGTCCAAAACGTTGATGTTTTTATTGACTTGGCAATTCTAATGGGTAGATTTTTGGCCTTCATGTGCATGATGTTTGTTTCTTTGGGAAGGGGACTATTAAGAACATTTTCATTGTGTAGTATTTGATTAAAAAAATTGCAGCAGAGCTTTTTTATTTTTGCCTTCATCACTTTGTGTTATTGAATTCAGTGGTTTTGCATTATAAAGCATAAAAACAAAATTTCACTGTAGAAATAATATTTTAGATCTTGTTTGTTTTTTATTAGCTAGTCACATATACACATCATGCTGTTAGCTAATTATCGTAATTTGTTAGTCATGAAGCAGCAAGTTATGCTTTTTTTTACCTTAAAGAAAATGTAAATTTTATGACTATTATTTACTCACATTTGTTTGTTGAATTTTTTAGATGAACACACATGGGGGATCGGGAAGTTGAAGAAAATGAAGTTTTCATTTGCAATGATCGCATTAACTAAGGGGATGTGAGGGAAGCAGGCATGGCCAAACTACTTGCTGCTGTGTATGAAACTCGTAATGATCTCATAAAGGCAGCGAAACAATTTTTTGCAACTCAAGGGTATACCTTATCGATTAGAAGTTCAAGACCGAATAAGAATGTTACCATTGGATGCGATAGAGGAGGAGTATATCGAGATAGAGTAAATGTCCCCATTGAAGAGAGGCAAAAGAAAACAACAACTCGTCTCATAAACTGCCCTTTTCAAATATATGGGAAGAAGCACAAAGAAGGTTATTGGAAGATATCATTTAAAAATATTTCTCATAATCATGAAGCTTCCAAAGATGTTTCTGGACACCCATCAGAGCGAGTATTCTCAGAAGAAGAGATCTTGATAGTGAAGAATATGAGCATGGCTGGAACCCCACCTCGCCAAATTATTACATTTATTCGCAACCAAAATAAGAAGTCTCAAATCACTGTTCGAGATGTTTATAATATGAAGAGAAATATCACAAGAGAAAATCTCAAAGGACGTACTATCGTTCAAGTTTTGTTTGAAGGGTTTACTGAGGCGGGATATTTGTTTGACTATCTAGATGATCAAGAAGGTCGTTTAACTCATATTTTTTTTGCACATCCAGAATTGATTACATTGAGCAGGAGTTATTCAACTGTCTTTGTCATGGACTGCACCTACAAGACCAACCGATATAAGATGCCATTGCTTGAGATAATTGGTATGACCAGCTTTAACACGTCATTCTATTCTTGTTTTGTTTTTCTAAGAAAAGAAGGACAGAGTGATTATGAATGGGCGTTACATAACTTCCGTGATATGCTTGGAGATGGTATTTGTCCTTCTGTTATTGCAACCGATAGAGAATTAGCATTGATGAAAGCTATAAAAGAGGTTTTTCCAAGTACTTTAAATTTGTTATGTGTTTGGCATATTGAGAAGAATATTGTTTCCAAATGTAAACCATGTTTTGGGAACAAAGAAGACTGGGAAGACTTTTTGGCTATGTGAAATACGGTTGTCTACTCTTCTACTGAGGAATCATTTAGTCAAGCATGGCATAGCACGGAGTCATTGTATACAGAAAAGACAGACATGCTGAATTATCTTCGAGACACATGCCTTCAACACAAGCAGCATTTTGTTAGTGCATGGACAAATAAAAAATTACATTTTGGTACACGTTCTTCCTCTAGAGCAGAAGGTGCACATTCAAAATTGAAAACTTATTTATCCGTCTCAACTGGTGATTTGCTGGTAGTCAAGCAGAAAGTTTCTCTTCTCCTAGAAAATGACATCAAAGAAGTCAAAGTAAGGATCTCAAGGGAAAGAATTCAAGTTCCTCATAAGTGTAGGGTTCCATTTTTCAGAGATGTTGTGAACAAAGTTTCACTTTTTGCTTTGGATAAGTTAGAAAATCAATTTGAGATGTTAAGAAATCATTCAATGAGTATGGCATGTACTGGTACCTTCATGGCTACTATGGGGTTGCCTTGTGCTCATATGATGAATTCTTGGATAGGGAAAACCATACCTCTTGCAGCTATACATCCACAATGGCGCATTGACACAAGAGAATCTCTTTTTGATGTTGGCAAGAGTGATAATGGAGATCCTATTTTAAAGGGATTGTTTGACAAGTTGGAAGGAAAGTATCAACATCTACCTCTTAACGAGAAGAAACATATTGAAGAAACGCTTTGTGAACTTGTTGGTAAAAAGTCTCCGTTAAACTTTGAGCCAAATGTGCAACGAGGTAGAGGAAGACCATCAAGTAGAAATAAGAAAAAAGGAGTGAGTTCAACAATCAGAGATCCGTCACAGTTTGAAATTGTTGAAGCAAGGTTAAAAAAAAGAACTCGTACACATGGAGAAGGTGGTAACCAGACAAGCCAAATTTCGGCAATTAACTTGAATGAAGATCAAATCTCAACTTTTGTAGGTGATAATGATCATTTGAGTTCTATTGATTTGAATCATCTCCCGGACTCGTGTGAAGAGATTCAGTGGAACTGAAATCCAATTTAAGGTACGCATTGTCAATATTTTTATATCTTCTAGATGAAATATCAGAGTCATGGATTTATGTTTTTACTTTATTTATTTATTTGTCTATAAGATTGGTGATTGTTGCACTTTAAAAGGATGTCACTTTTGCTCAGTTTTTGTTGCAGGAATCTGTGTCATTTCTTAATATGAATTTTCTCATTTTTGTTTAGATATGACTTTTGTTGCTTCAAGTTTCTTTGGTTAGCTTTTTAATCTAGATAGTAGTGATTTAATTATGTCTTATTCTCTATTATGTTTGCAGATCAAAACAAGTGAAAACTTTGATGGGCATCCTATTAAGCCAACTGGAAATAAAAGATTGTTCGACGTTGATTTGCCATCATTGATGTCGTTAACTTTATGCAGCTTATGTGTTTTTATATTTCTTTTGTGCTACAAATACTTTTGGAAACAATAGGATAATGTTGCAACTCATCTACTATTATAATGGCTGAAACCGTTTTGGTTTTTTTTTTTTTTTGGAATGTAAGAAACAAAGAAGACTTATTTCTACTCAAGTACAGTGCAAAGATTGTAGTATTATAGTTGGAAAACTTAAGCAGGGGAGGGAGAGCCAAAGAAAAGAAAAAAGTCTCTCCAATTTTTTGATCAGTAACTCTCTAGCAGAGCCAGGACTTCAATACTTTAATCAACCGAGACAGATTAACCAAATATATAAACTAGGAGAATTCAGTGTACAACAACATTGAATCCACTCAAAGCAAAAAAAAAAAAAAAAGGTAGACGTACTGCCACTCAGGATTGAATACATGATTCTTCACATTTGAACCTCTTTGAGTGCCCTTCCTGTAGAGAAGGACCAACAACTATCTCATTTTGGGCCACTCCTTGTTGTTGATCTCTGGTTTCTGGACCAGGAAGAGCAAGAACATTTGAGGTAGCAGAAGACTGTTGGGCGTTAACTTTACGGGTAGGTGCAGGCTGGTGCTTTTAAACCCTTGGTATTCAACATTCAGCTTGTGGCTGCCGCGAACCTTTTTCCTTTCGGCATCGAGAGAAGGGAATTGGCCGTGAAGCGGAGAGAATTATCCAGCTCGACATTTTCTTCATTTGAAAGTTGAAGTTCAGCAACATTTTATATATGTCCATCAATTCAACCAAGAACAATAATACACAATGAAAATCATAATACAGTCTCAAAGCAACTATAGCAGGATCTACATGTTGCATTCTCAGAGCAACTGTTGCAGTATCTACATGGCAAAGCCACGCTCACAAGTCGCTGTAAAAATCATAGCATTTGGGACAACAAAAAGATCCTTAGCAGAACATTCAACAACATACTCTAAAGTATAAACGTATATGCAAAAACACAAGTGATAGACGGTCAAGCAAAACATGAAAGGAACTCCTAAAATGCGTTCAAAGACTGTATTCCACTACTAAAACAAGGAATCACCCCCATCCATTTAAAGACATCAACTTTAACATTATATTTACAACTTCTGGCACTCAAATTGAATAATATCCAAAAACCAAAACTTGACGCCAGATTAACAACCAGATTTGAGTAAATTCAAAATAGAATTGAACAATTTGTACCAGAATTGACATAAAACAGTTAGAACACCTATTCAACTCCATGACAAGAACCATATTTGACATAGGTAATTATAAAAAATTCGAATCCAAAAAAAAAAAAAACCCAGCAAACTACAAGAATTTTCTTTTTGGGCTAAAGAAAAAGAAATTACCTCATCTTCTTCAGCCTCCTCCTCCTCGCCTTCAACTCCCTCAACCACCCTAATTTCCTCCTCTACCGTCATCTTCAAAAACTATAGTTCTCTAGAAAAATGATTCAAAGACTAAATTGGAAATTTACAAATAAAAGAAAATTTTCAGAATAATTATTTTGCCGGAGAGAGAAAGAAGAGTAGAAAAGCTCCCTAGTCTTCGCACAAAAGAAGAGTAGAAAATTTTCAAATCATGCACAAAAGCTCCCTAGTCTTCGCACCATCCACTGGGGATCAATTCTTCTAGCTCAACAAATAGGATGTCTTCTCTTTGGCTTGCCTTTATCTTTCTCGGTGGGGATCAATTGAATGATGAACTTGGATATCTCATCAATTTCACATCAATTGACAATCGATCAAATGGCCGCAGAGTTATTACTTTTTAAAATTTGATAAAAAAGATTCACCGTCTCAGTTATAATCTCAAGCTATAATTTACAAAAGATACAACAAAACATAGGAGGAGAAGAGGTTGTTCTGGAGCCATGGAAGGAGAGAGAGAAAAATTAAGCGATGGATGAGGGAGAGAGGAAAATAAAAAAGTTGACTTGACGAGGGTAATTTTGGAAAATATAATAAATTATGTACTAGATGCTAGAAATTGTTGTGGCAAAATCGCCAGCCAATTTTAAATCATACTGTGTTGAGTCAATCTATTAAAAATTTTGAAAGGTTATCGATTGATTTATTTTCTTGTTTGAAAATTTGATGTGATAGAAGAGCTCACCGTAATTTGAACAGAAAGAGAAAGTTGGTGATGTTGAAAGACCACTCCATATAACAATTGAATGATAATCTGATTTGGCCATCTTTCAATTTTTTTTCTCACAAATCATGTAAGTACGCGTTCATGGGTTTTCCCCCTTTGTCTGTATGTAAGTTATTCATAAAGGGATGACTTATCAGGTCTTGTTGTTTCACGAATTGGGCGATTACGCTTCAATTAATCCAATTTCTCTGACGAGTATGGCAAAATCCTACGAAATTTGGGCCGAAAATGCCTTCATCCGGTCTTATCATGCGTATTTATATCACAAATTCACGTTGTCTTTTGTCAGTATGCAAGAAAAGAATGTGCTAAATGTTCTGATTCATCACGAATTGAAGAGGTGTTCTTTGATGCACGATATTTTGCTCTTGCAGAAATTATAGGGTTGCCTGATATGTTGATTCAGATTAAGTCTTTGTGCCAGGCGGCAAGCGTTTTCTTAATTGTGGAAGCCATGGAATGCATATTGATAAAGATTTTTGATATTTATAGTCGAATTTGTAAAATTTCATTATTTATTGCCAGGGTGTTGAAGAGAATCGATTTGACCTAAAAAATTGAAGATGTAATGGCGGCTAGAATTTTAGGTACGTTGCAACTGATGTTTGGTACAACAAATATCATTTTACTCCTAGATTTATAAACGATGTTTGATAAGTTTTGATGGACAAAACACCTATTTAAATGGATTTATAAATAAATTTTTTAGGATCCTAGAATCATTAGGATTGCATATGCATTCATCTCCTCTCTAAAGTACAAGAAAACAATGGTGGATATGTTATTCTTTATCAATTTTTCTAAAGATTAATCTTTTGTTAATGAATTTTCATGTAGGGAAATAGCCATCATGGATTTCTGTGTGGTATAGTCTAAGGTTTTAAGAGAGAGACATTTAATTTAATATGGATCTAAATATTCTTTTTGCATCTCTCTTATCCTTTGTGTTATGCATATTATATTTTGATATTATTTGCTTTTAAATGTTGGATTAATTCACCCTCTTATGTTCTTTTCTCCATATTTTGAGTGTTTATGTGCATGCAAGTTATTTGTTTGAATGTTTAAATGTTTAAGTAATAATTATTTATTTTTTGCCTTTTACTAATACACTCACAGTTGCAGGGATGTTTTTATATTCCTATGGATGCCACTATCACAGTGAGAAGAATAGAAAACTCTACCATAGTATGAATTTTTTTTTAAAAAAGATAAGTTTTAGAATCACGAATTTAAAGTAAACTTGAGAATTGAAGTTCAAAAACATATCAGAAGTTAAGTATTGTTTGCTTTCATGTGTTGGTTTAGGTTTGTTATTTGAAAATAGAATAGTTTTGTTTTAAGTATAATTTTTCACAATTATGATTTATACATGTATTGAAATGTATTTTAATTTAAATGTAAAAAATTTGTTTGTTAGTTGTATATTTGTATTTTAAGGCAAATACAAAATTATTAATCGTGTTGTAATGTCACATGTGACATTGAATTTATTCAATAAAATCATTTATTTAACATCATTTTTCCACATTTACTTTTATTTTTTCCTCAAATTATTATCTTCTTTTATTTTTATTAAATTTTAAAATTAAGGTACGCCACGAAGGGTGTTTAAACCAATTAGTATTCAAATAAATGGCGTATCTTTAGACTCAATTTCAATGATTGCATCCAACTCTGTGAACAAGTCGTTTAAAAATACCCATATCGATCCTTCATCATCTGAGACAATGAACTCATATGATATGCTCAAGTATAAGTGCTTGAGTAGTTTAGATCAAAGGAGCAAATCTCTATTTCCCTCCTTGCTCTTTTAAACGCATTCTTTCCCCATACATTTTTATAAGAATTTTTTTTATTCGGTTCTTTATCTCACGAATTATTTTATATGTGAAAGAAAAGTCACAAATTTTGTAAGTGGTACTCTTCCAGAGAGATTGGTTGTTCCAATTAATACACCTCTTTTTTTTAGAGACCTACAATAAATTAAAATAGTTTCGAAAACAAAAAAAGAGCCACATCTGAATATCGCACTAGCATTTTTACTTCTTGAAAATCCCACTTTTAACTCTTAAGGCTCTTTGTTTGAAGCGACCTTACACAAAATAAATACTCGAATTTTAATTTGACTTCAGAGCAGATAAACATTTTTATCTTAGAAATATTTACTCAATCCATTTACATGTTATGTAAACAGGTATTATTTTTGTCTGAATATAGTTCTGTGAATCGTATTAAAATAATTTAATCAAACTAACACGATTCTTGTTTAAAGATGAAAGGAGCATTTGTAATATTAATTATTACGTTCTGTTAATTACTATCTACATAATTTGGTACAATTTTTATATTTCAAAATATATTTATGGGATGATGAATAATTCACGGATGTGTTTACGAATCTAACAGTATAATAAAATTTTATAATGCAAAAACATAGTACTACAAAATTTTATTGAGCTCGTTATTGTAATTCAACACTAAATAACGAAGGAATTTATCGGACTCTTTTATTGGATTTTTAATAAATAAGAATAATGTTAACGTACGTTTATTAACCCTCCAAAAAAAGGACCAAATATAAAGAAAACGGTCTGCACATAACCGTTCTCTATCGGTCGGTTTTCTGAGAATGTTAATAAAATATTAGTATTTGCGGAGCGGAAAAGAAAAAAAAAAAGGGGGACAGCTTTGCTCAGTCCACTCTCCCATACATTTCTTACTTCCTCCTCTTCCTTTGATCACAGAAGAGTTGCTGCTCCACGCCCAATGAGACTATGTGAGTCGCTTCTACTGAAATCCCTTCATGAATTTTGTTCAATTCAATTGGGTTTTTTCCGATCATGGGTGCTAGAGAATTTGTATTTGTGAGTGTGTGTGTGTGTTTTCACGGTAATTGACTTATCGGTCGATTTTTATTTATTTTTTTTGACATGCACTAATTGGGTTTTTGGTTAGTTTGCGATTGATAACGAGATAACGAAATTGACAAAGACGGTTTTTTTTTGTTGGCCAGTGAATTGAGTTGGGTTTTCTGTTTTGCCGTTGCCACAGAAAAATGTGGCAAAGACAGAGAGGAGATAGAATGCCGGTGCCGGGGTCAAAAATATTTCAGCGTCACCCGCCGCCGACAAATGGTAAGCCTGAAGGAATTTTATTTCTTGTCTTGGTTGTAAGATTGCATGTTAGTACAAGTTGATGTGTATGGAAAAACTGCTTATTTGATGATGAAGTATTTTGGTACTCGGGTTCTTTGTTTATATCTTGGTTCACTAGGTTCCGTTTGTCGACATCCTTCAGTTGTTTATTTATGTTTTGTGTTTATGGTGCTCTCATGGTGTGCTGGAAAGGGATTGTGTTAAATTGATACTCAGGGTCCGGATGGGGCATTTTAGACTGCATTATGCATTTGATCGTATGTGGAGAGTAGAAAAAGTTGTATTGACCATGTGAAAAAGGGTACATTGGAAACTGTAAGGTATGTAGGAAATGTAGAAAGATGTTTGTAAGATGGGAAAGAGATACTAGCCATCAAAGGCTTTAACTTTTATTGAGTGTTGTAAATATAAGGCAGGATTTGTGCAGTAGTTGGAAGATGAATATTTCATGGAGTTTCTTGTTCTAAAAAATCTTTTGTAAATTTTATCGGTGGAAATACAAAGTCCAATCATTCTATAAACACATAAAGCATCGTCCTTCTGTTTTCTAAATGATTAGGCAGTGTCATTGTATAAAATGGGATGTTGACTCGATGTTTTCAGGGAAAACTGTTTCTTAACACTCTTTCTCTAAACTGTTAAAGCATTGATGTCTTCATGGAGTTGGGAACTAAATCAATCTTCCTTATCGTTTCTTCTCAGCTAATTCACAATTAGTCAGTCTTCCCATCTACTTGTAATGTAAACAGCTACCGGTTGCAAAATTAGTTAGGTGACTGTATGAGCATCAGTTAATGAAGTAGGACTGAAAACAAAAAAGGAAAGAAGAAAAAGATGTAGTAGATTAGGTAACTGTAGCCTTTCTGAAAGAGAATCCTTGACGCAGCAGTCAGAGGTTGTTATGTGGTATGAGGTCACGTGTTTGGGTCACAGCAAAATGCTCTTATAGTTTTTTAAGGTAATGTGGCATAGAAAAGGTCTTAATGGTCTGACTCTTACTAAGGCCTGCTCGAGAGCATCTATGTGTTGTGGTACCCTTTCTTGATTCAGCATTTTAAGGGTACATACCGATTGTCTCCATACATACTCTCTTTTAGTTGTTCCGTGTTATTCCATTCACTTGGTTGATGCTGATACTTGCTGTAAAAATCTGTTATTAGTGTGTGTGCCTATTTTGCATAAAATGTTTTGATTTTCTATCTTACTAGTGACTGTTAATTTGGAGGTGACCTTTTCTTCTTTCGCATGTTACAATTGTATTCTTACAGTAAAGAATTGTTTAAATTCAACAAGTAAAATAATGGCACATCTTTTCTACCTATAAATATAGTTATGGTCAGCTGCTAGGTTGCTATAGTGAGGATGTTGCATTTGTCATGTGACTTTATAGTTGAATTATGGACAATGATCTCCAAAAAGAAGCCATATCTACTTTTCAGAGTTTATGGTGGCATTGTTAATATATAGATTTATTTTGTGTTTCTTATATAGTCCTCTGAAGGACCGAGCCTGTGAAGATAGACTCTAATCAGTTATGGAATAAATTTGCATCTTCATGATAATTATGACTGGCATTGTTTAAAGATTCTATTTTAAAGACGAGATGAGACATGACGTAATGCTGGTGCACTTTGGCAGTAATTATTTGTCCTTTATTTTTGCTCACTAGCAAGACTTATATTCTTCCAATTTTGTTTCAGTTACGTTTATGGGTCAGTGTCCTCCCCAAAAATAAAATAAAGAATAAAAAAGCTGATTCTCTTCTATTTTGGCCTTGGGGATATGTATATCCCAGCGCTTCACGTTTTAGGAAGTCGTCCTTGACAATTTAAAAAAAGAACATGCTTATAGTTAGTCTTAAATTGCTTGGATTTTGTCAATCTTATGACTCCCATGATCCCTTTGCGACAACCATGATACAGCTCATAGATTATGTCCCTCATAATTTCTCATCATACGTGTCAGCGCTCTCTCTTCTTAAAATCATAAGGAGCTGTACATTGTTTCTTGCACCAGCCCATTTCCTTTGTTGCTTATGTTTCATTTTTCAGTCTGACTCTATTACACCATTCATCCTTCCATACATAGCACAATGTCTTCGGGACACCTTCTCTTCTTTACTCTGCTCCAAGGTGAATCACTGGATCAGGATCTTGTTATTGTACTTGATTGTTAAGGAACATTGATCGTTTATGGTGAAGGATATCTTCAGTCACTATACAGTTCCATTATGGCGTTTTTCACTTCTTGTATTATCATGTCTTGTGTGCCTAGTGTGAGGGTTTTGATATGTTGGTTGGATTCTCTTGATTTCCGAGTTACAAGTGATGCCATGAATATATATTCTTTCATCAACTATGAATTGCTGATTGCTGCAAATCTATTATTTTGATTAAAATCCAGTTCGGTTACTTGGTTGATTTACTTGCATTAGAAAGATTGCAAGTCTGTGCACCTTGCCTTTTCTTTCCTCGGTCTTCTTTTTTTCTTTTCAGAGGGAGGGGGAGGGGTTTGACTATCTCAACATGGATATCCCATGGAGAAGTAATAAAAATAGGTTAGATGGCTTGTCCTTGTAATTTGAAAAAAATTAATTTGTTGAGGGGCTGGCAAAAAGGTACTGGTTTGAAGTCTTCATACATTACTTTCTCTGTTTGAATATGGAAGTCATATGTAGAGAATTTAATTTTAACTGTGCTCATTATGATCCAATTCTTTATTTCGTACAGTAGATCTGTTAGACCAAAAAATCTGTCCATATACTAAAAGTAAGATAGTTATTTGTTATGATATTCACAGAGCACTACTCATGTAATGTGCTCAATGTCGTAGAAAGAAGGTTCACAATTCAGTTGTGGAACTACATTTAGTCATTTTGCACCTGGTTGTTCTTTCTAGGTCGCAGTTGAAATTGAAACAACTCAATTTTACTGCCTTCTTAGTATGGAGACACTGCAACAGTTAATTCAGATCCCTTCAATATAACACTTGTGTTGCACTAGGTTGCTCTTTCTTCTTCTACAATGTGCTAGAGGAAAGTCAGTCTCTTGATAATTCCTTGATTAATTTTTCGAGCATTGTGTTTTCTGGTTCAGATTATATGTTGTTTCTGAAGTTCATTGTTTGTTTCAAGATTCAGTCACAAGTTTCCTTGAACTTTCTCCCTGCTTCCATCTTATGTACTTTTGTTACTTAGCTGTAAATTTTTCATTTGTAACATATTTGTTATTTCCTTTTGAAAGTAGTTTTCTATGACTTTCCGTGTAAACATACTTGCAGTTGTTATAGAGATGCTTTATGTGCAATTGCATTCCTATGAAAGCAGTTTTCTATTTTAATGTTTGACTATTGGTTTTGTGGCAGATGCATATCTGAAAAAGCGCAAGAGGATGATAGAGGATGGAAGTGTGAGCAACCTGTCCAATTTAACTAGTTGGCAGGAGGGATTGGAGCGCAAGAGACAAGAAGTTTCTTCAAATGTCGTAGACTATTCAGATCCATTAATCATTTCCAATGTAATGGAAAAATTGGATCCTGGAAAGTATGGAAGTGTTACTAAAGAGATAAAAGACCTTACTTCAAGGAGGCAACAGTTACTAATGAATTATTTTGCAATGGATTGTACACATCCTTCTAAGTATTTGAATCTCAAGCCCCGCCCAAGCAAAGTGATCTTGCAAACAGAGCGATTAACTTCTTCTAATGTCATTGACGTGGACGATGACAGTGATACAAAAGCCATTGTTCCTCTGCAGGCTGGTAACAGTTTGCAGGCCCGCCCATCTGCTGGTCCTCTCGTCATCTTGGATTCAGATGACGATGAACCTGAAATTAAGGAGGTTTCCCAAACCCCGGGGATGCTTATCTTGAATAATCAGGGTGGAAAGTTCATGATGAAGGATTTTGAGGTATGTATCTTATAAGTTCAGAATGCTATTTTATGCGGTCAAATTCTTATCAATTTAATATGAATTGATGTAAAAGTTATTATTGTTACTTATAAATTAATCAGTAAATTAGTAAGTAAATTAAGAAATGGGAAATAACTATCCACATTGGGACGTGGAAATGTTTATGAATCTTGGATGTGCAATGCAGTGCACGTACCTTAAACTAATCCGTTAAAAGGCCAAAAATCACCTGGAGAAGTGACAATCTTAACCAAAACATTCTGTGGTCTGGAAAATAATGTGAGTTTTGAACCTGAGGGCAGTAGATGTTCTAATTGGATTTTCTCTTTACTTTTGCAGGTGCAGAAAGGAATGGAACATTATCCGTATGCTAAGGTTAGAAAAAATATATTTCGGTCTCTTTCCCTTTAGTTGGCTCAACCGTTCCTTTCTATGACTTCTGGTTGAAGAAATGGCTATTATCGCCAATAGCTCACTCTTGACAAAGAATAGCTTGAACACTAGAAATGATGCCTCATGGTGAAAAACTGAAAATTATCTGATCTCTTCCAGGTTGGGTGCACAGCCCTAACTGTTCTTCCTTAATTTCCTTTCAACCCAAATTTACCAAGTGTGATGGATTTTGTTTCTCTTACATTTGGCGTGTAATTATCATTTGGAGCTTTCACAAAGTTTATTCATCTGGAAATCCAGGGTGGCATGGTTTGCCTCGACTTCTTTTTCTTTGGCAAGACATAGGAACTGGGGTGCTCCATAAATTATAAAATGTATGGAAACCAGACACAAATCTGATGAACTGAATGATTTGCTTTAGCTAGGTTATTATGAATTAATAAGCTAGAACGTTGGACATTTTTGTGCTTGAGACCAAATGGTTCTGATTGGATCACATGTTCATTGTTTCTCCTGCTTCATATTCTAAATTTGCCAATGATATGAGTGTGTTTCCCCCCCGGGGGCGGGAGGGAATCTGTCCATTCTTCTGAGCTTCAATCTCATTTTTGGGCTTGTTTCCTTCCTGACCAATTGCTTCATAATCTTCCCAAAAAAGAATGAGAGGGTCTCCTCATTGCAACTTCTAGGGTAAAAAGAGTATTTAATGTCCTTTATAGGAGAAGTTGATTTTGATTTATGCTAAAGATTTACCTGCAACTGCTCTTACAAATTTGTGTTTAGTAGTCATTTTCTTCTTCCGCGGGGTGGGTGGGTGGTGGTGGTGGAGAAAAAGAGTATGAGTTCAATGATTTTCATCTGTTTTGTAATTTTGCTCCCTAGGCCTTCCAGTACTCATGCATTGGCTTTCTTCTCAGATTGAACTTCCTAAAAAAAGGGAAATGGACCTGACTTCAACGTCGGAAGCGACGGAAAGTAATGGTGCTTATGTTGGAGTTGAAGATGACGAGGATGATGACGAGCACCCCACTGCTACTGATGACGGGCTAGGTGATATATGGAAGGAGATGTCATTTGCGATGGAAGCTTCAAAGGTATTGCTTTCTAAGTCTGCCCAGTATTACAGTTTGACCCACTCGTGTATTCACTCGTGAATATGTGAACCTCTACATACTTTGTAGCCGCTTGATCATCACATGCCATCCAATTTCTTTTTAAACTAAGTTTAAATGTGTCGGATTGTAGTATAACATTCTTTCTGCTAAGTGCTATAAAAATATGGTTCTCTTGCAGTGGCGTGTGCCTTTTTTTAAGAGGAAAGCTTGTGGTAATTGACTGTAGTATATATATTTCTGTCATATTTTCTAGTATAATGAGGAAGAAGGCAAAGATTAATGTGCTCCTTGAGCATACATTTGACCTTAATGGGATCAAACTCCTTATAATCAGCTTTATGCAGCTGTTTTCAAGATTTATGTCAGGAATTTGTATTGCCATTTATCCAATTATAATAAATGAAGAAGATTAATAAAATATGTGAATGAAATTGATTTTTGCAGGTGTCATTTGTTGAAACTGTAGTGCTTCATATCTAATCTTTTCCTGCTTTAGGATCTAGAAGGGAAAATGCTGCTTTTATTTCAAAGAATTGCACGTACGTGATATGGAAGGTGTTTGGAGATCGATAATGAACATTGTATTGTGTGCTTTTATTCAAGGCTATTGATGCTGCAAAAAACACAGTCATCTGTCACCAGCTTTATTATTACATGTAGCAAGCTGTTCTTCATCAGTAAACTTATCAAGTCTTTCTTGATTTCCATGTCTTCTAGGAAACAGATACGGATCCTTCATCTGATGAAAAGGCCGCTGAGGAGCCATTGGAGTGTGATCATTCTTTTATACTGAAAGATGATATTGGATATGTATGCCGTGTTTGTGGAATTATTCAGAGAAGCATTGAGACAATTATAGAGTATCAATTTACAAAGGTATTCCTCTCTCTCTAGAATTCTGATCCACATTCATTACAGTATATATTTTTTATTAGAACCAATGCTTACAATGATACTGTTAAAGATGCTTGGAACTCTACTATATGTGTAGACTGGGTATCCTGCACAACTGATCACACTGAAAAGAAGCAGATTTGATCCACGCATTTCCCAATTAAGTACTAAGTGTTAAGGTCAATATAAGCCTGGGAAAATTCCTTTTCAGGAAATTGGTTCTACTTGACAATTGGACAGTGTAGATTTATGTTCAAGATAAAGATCTAAATCTTTGAAACCTTGGGATTCCGGTAATTTATCTATGCTATGGGTAGCTGACAAATAAACAAAGAAAAGGCAATAGAAAATCACTAATTAAGGGATGGGAAAAAAGGGTTTTCGGGCATTTTGAACATCGTAAATGGGTAGTTAGAGATAGCCTTCCATTGCTGATTGGATCTATGTGTTATGGATAGTCCAGTGTTATGAATAATTTTTTTTTTTTAGATTCCAGATGTTACCATGTAACTCTGTGTGTCACAAAATTTGACTGTGACATGCCTAGTTGCCTAATGTTATTTCTCGCTGGCTTCCAATACATTGCTTGTAATATTGCAACATGCATTGAGTGGTCATCTGTATGCATTTGATTTCGTACCATAGAAATTGATTGTGAAAGATGATTTGACATGGATGAAAAACATACACATTGGCAAAATAGGATAAATTATGGTGAAAACGGGCACTTGGATTTGTGGTTGCGATGAGTCTTTTGTACTTTTCTAAAATTGTAATTGTTGTAGAATATGACATGTTATGCATAAAATATCATCAATTATTAAATGCCAAGTTTAAATGATAGTGAAATAAAGTTCTAACATACCCAAAACAGGAACTATTCAATTCAAGCTTAATTTCGATTCTCTTGTGGAACCTAACATACTGCTAGTTTTTTTGGTTCGACATTTACTTACAGCTTCATAACATGCCTTGGTATTTTGTGTTTAGCTTAAAATGTTCTTAATGCATCTAATTTGGTCTGACACATAGAATATTTGGTTTTATTACAAACAACAAAAATTTTGTATCATATGCTTTAGAAATCCCTGAAGCGTATATGGCTTTCTTTTGAAAGGATATTGACTTTTTCTTATTAGTAACATTTGATGATTGATTTATCAATTATTCCTTTTCATTTGTGAGTAGGCTAAGAACACGAGAACCTACCGGTATGATGGTCGTACAAGCAAGGATTCCGACCAAACAGATTATGTTCCTGGGAGATTTAATGTACCTGCTCATGATTTTGCGGTGGCTGATATCGCTGCTCATCCACGGCATCGCAAACAAATGAAACCTCATCAAATTGAGGGCTTCAATTTTCTACTAAGCAACCTAGTGACTGATAGCCCAGGGGGTTGTATCATGGCCCATGCCCCTGGGTCTGGCAAAACCTTTATGATCATCAGTTTTCTACAGAGTTTCATGGCTAAGTATCCATTTTCGAGGCCATTGGTTGTTCTGCCAAGAGGAATTTTGCCCATCTGGAAGAAGGAATTTCAAAGATGGCAAATTGAAGACTTCCCCCTGTATGATTTCTATTCTGTCAAAGCAGATAGTAGAGCTCAGCAGCTCGAAGTCTTAAAGCTATGGGCAGATCAGAGGAGCATTCTTTTCCTGGGGTACAAGCAGTTTTCTTCTATTGTGTGTGACACTGATTGTGGCAAGGCTGCTACTACATGCCAAGAAATCCTGTTGACTCAGCCGTCTATCCTTATTTTAGATGAGGGTCACACTCCAAGAAATAAAGACACTGACATTGTGAGCTCCCTTGAAAGGGTTCAGACTCCGAGAAAAGTTGTACTCTCTGGTACCCTTTACCAAAATCATGTTGAAGAAGTTTTCAACATTTTGAATCTTGTTCGGCCGAAGTTTCTTCAATTGGAGAATTCAAAGGGAATTAAAAGGCGTATCATGAGTAAAATTTCAATGAGTACCAGAAGGGACATCTCAAACAAGTGTTCAGCCAAAGAATTTTATGACGCTGTAGAGCATACCTTGGTGAAAGACACAGATTTCAATAGAAAGGTGTCAGTCATAAAAGAGTTGAGGGAAATGACCAGAAAAGTACTGCACTACTACAGGGGGGACTTCCTAGATGAACTTCCTGGCCTTGTTGATTTCACCCTTCTGCTGAAGTTGAGACCTAAGCAGCAGCAAGAAGTTGTGGAACTGAAGAAATTGCGTAAGAAGTTCAAGATAAGTTCGGCGGGTAGTGCACTTTATGTTCACCCTGATCTTAAGTCTCTTTCAAAAAATCCAGATGTTAAAGAAAGGGTTGACGTGGAGAAAATTGATATGATTGTGGAGAATTTGGATGTGAAAGATGGTGTGAAAGCTAAGTTCTATCTAAACCTTCTCAAGCTCTGTGAATCAAGTGGCGAAAAACTGTTAGTTTTCAGCCAGTTTCTTTTGCCTCTGAAGTTCTTGGAGAGGCTGACTCTGAAAGTTTTTGGGTACGCCACTGGAAAAGAAATGTTTATGATCACCGGTGAATCAGATAATGACCAGCGAGAGATTGCAATGGAGATGTTTAACACTTCCCCTGATGCTCGAGTATTCTTCGGCTCCATAAAAGCCTGCGGGGAAGGAGTTTCCCTTGTTGGGGCTTCACGTGTTTTAATATTAGATGTGCACATGAACCCTTCTGTTACCCGCCAAGCCATAGGCCGTGCTTTCAGGCCTGGTCAGGAGAAGAAAGTGTATGTGTATAGATTGGTGGCGGCTGCTTCCCCAGAAGAGGCAGACCATGATACCTGCTTTAGGAAGGAGTGCATTGCCAAAATGTGGTTTGAATGGAATGAATTCCAAGGTCACAGGGGCTTTAACATGGAGGAGGTTAAGCTGAACGAATGCGATGATAAATATCTGGAAATACCAAGGTTGAGGGAAGATGTGATCTCTGTCTACCTGAGGTTAGTATAGTTCTTTGTATCTTAGTTCTATGTGTGCCATCTTCCAAACAACACTTGGCCTTTATCCCACTATCTAGTGTCAGTTATATGGTTCATGTGTTGTCTTCGTGCTCTTTAAAACACGAATGTTTATACTTTCTAACTTATTGAGCTTAATTTGCTTACTTTGTTACTTCCAGGTAAAACTGATTCTGGTTGCAGCTTGTTGGATCGCTGCCATTATTTTGATCTCAGCGTGTGAAGTCTGGTCAGGCTGATGCGGAGAAGATCCAGTCGTAAGTGTAGTGTTTAATTTTTGATGAACATGTAAGGAAATGTATCATCTGCATGTACTCGTTCTGTAGTGCTTCAGATTAAGATGTTCTGCTTGTTCCTTGGTGGTTTAAGATTGAAGATGCAAGACTTCCGACTTTTCCATCAAAATAACTTCCTTTTTGAGAAGCATTTTCATTTCATAATAAGGCTTTGGTTGTGAACTTTTGCCAGTGATCTAGCTGATTTTTAACCATCAGCGCCATGAAATGCAATGGTTTTGCATTCTTTGCTTTAGTTTAGCAGGTAGAATGTTACAGTTTGACTGATTTCGAGGAAATGAATAAACGACCCCCGAATACAACGTTACTTCCATTACAGTAGTTGCATTCACCTCATCCAACATGGCCAAAAGCTTCGGCTCTTTATTCTGCAAATTTTTGTTTCTCAGTTGCAGAAAACTTACACAAAAGGGTTGTCATCTGATTTTGTTGGCCTTCAAGATTGACCGCCCACTTCCTCCAGCAGGTTGATTTGAAAGTCCATCTTTCAGTCCAACACTGATTTCTTCAAATAATTCATCACCGCCTTGTGAGATTTCTGCTCCTGTTTTTTTTTTTTTTTTTAAACATTGACAACTTCATCCTGTGGAAACAAAACCGGTTTCAACTTGGTGATTGATCTGCTCTTACACATTCGGATTTCAAAGTTCCGGTTATTCTTGCAAATTTCTTCTTCCGCAGTGAAGAAGGCTATCCCACTCAGGTAGAATTTAGTAACAATGGTTAGGTGAACGACATTGTTATCACGCCATTGGAAAACCAGATTAGACATTTTTAGTACTTATAATAATCCCTGATTCAGCAGATGTAGTGAGCCTTCAAGAACTGCAATATCATTACCCAAACGACTAGTCATTAGCATGCCTCTATTAGCCTATTTCTACCATTTTTAGGTTTCCTCAACTCATGGTTACCAATAATTCCAGGACAATTTATTAGATACACCCGGAAGCTCCATGCTTCCCTCTTATTTTTTTTTACTACTAGTCCTTACTACATTTTTTTTTTTACTATTCTAAAAAATATCCTATAATTTGCAGGTTTAGTCCTCGTGACGTTTTTTCTCTCTCCTTTAGAAAATATCTCCAATCTTTAAACGACCACATCTCATGATCCGTAAAGAATTAGAGAATGTGTTATACATGAAAATTATAGTATTCGTCGAGATATATCCAACAAAATCCATATCGAATATTTTTTTCAACCTTAAAATGACTAAATTTTGATAGGCAGAAACAAAGAAATTTTTACTTTCATTTGGATGGATATCCGGTTTTAAAAAATGAATAACCAACTTATTTTATATTAATATTCTTGTAAAATTTATATCTCTCAATCCGTAAAAAATTACAAAACAAATTATATATGAAATTTATAGTGCTCGACGAGTCTATCCGATAAGATCAATTTTGAATATTTTTTTTGAATTTTAAATGCATTTAAATTTTACGGGCAGAAAGGAGGAATTATATTTTTTTTGTTAATGGTTATCCGTTGTGTTCATACTGATTATCCAACCGCTTTGTACTAATTATCCATTTTGTTTGTACTGGTTATCCAATCATATTTTTGACATTCACTCATCTTAAAAAAAAAAGAAAAAAAAGAAAAAAATATTTTGATAAACATTACAAACCATTTTGATAATCATTGAAAATAATTGGATAAGCAGTACAAACTGGTTGGATAATCAATACAAAAAAGTTTGGACAATCATTTTCATAAAAGAGTAAGGAAAAAAAAGTTGGATAACCATCACCAAGAAGTTGGATAATCAGTATGAACACATGAGACACATATTTTACCAAAAGAAAAAAAAAAGAAAAGGAATTATGTTTGGATAATCAGTGAAAATAATTGGATAACCAATATAAAATGGTTGGATAGTCAATACAAAAAATGAAGAAGGATTTTTGCAAAAAGTAGAAAAAACAAATGGTCAGATAATCTATATCAAACAGTTAGATAATCAATATGAACGCGTTGGAAAACTATTTTTTTTTCAAAAAAAAATAATAAAAAGAAAAACTAGGTTGGATAAGCAGTACTAATTAATTGGATAATCAGTATTAACACATTGGGCAACGATTTTCTAAAAGAAAAAAAAAGATTAGATAACTAGTACAAATGAAATGGATAATCATTTCAAATCAGTCGAATAATCAGTATGAGTACAACGGATAACCATTTGAAGAAAAAACTAGGTTGGATAAGCAGTATCAATCAGTTGGATAACAAGTATAAACATACCGGACAAGTATTTTTTCATAAAAATAAATAAAAAATAGCTGGAGAAACAATAGCATGGGGTTGGATAATCAGTACGAACACATTGGGCAAACATTTTCTCAAAAGCAAAAAAAAAAAAAAAATGACGGGACAAACAATGCTAATTTATTTAGACAAGCAGTAAAAATAATTGGATAACCAATACAAAGCGATTGGATAATCACTACGAACACATTGGATAACCATGTTTCGAAGGAAAACAAAAGATAATTGGATAAGCAGTATAAACAAAATGGATAACCAATATTAGCGTATTAGACAATGATTTTTTCCGAACAAAAAAAATGATTGGATAACCGATACAAACAATCTGGATAGGCATATAAATCCGTTGGATAACCAATACACATAAATTGGATAGACATACAAACCAAATGGATTGATGTCCAGTACAAACAAGTCGGATATCCAGTACAAACCCGTTGGATTAAAATTACAAACCAAATGGATATCCAGTATAAGCAAAATGGATATCCAGTACAAACAAGTAGGATATGCATACAAACCCGTTGGATTACAACTACATAACAAGTTGGATAGGCATACAAGTCAAATGGATAAGCTGTACAAATAAAATGGATAACCAGTTCAAACCGGTTGGATAATCAGCACGAACACAATGGATAACTAATTTAAAATAAGTTGGTTATCCATCTTCTTAAACTGGATGGATATCCACCTTATTCTGCCTATCAGAATTTAATCATTTTTAAGTCCGAAAAAAATATTCCATATGGATTTTGTTGGATAGATCTTGACGAATACAATAAAATTTATGTGTAATACGTTTTCTAATTCTTCATGTATTGAGAGATATGCTCGTTTGAAGATTAAAGATGTTTTTTTGGAAGAGAGAGAAAAAAATAACAGGGATTAAACTTACAAATTATAGAAAGATTGAGAAAGAAGTACAATAAGCAATGTTGTCAGACTCGGACCGAAGATCGACTCGGCAATGGCCAGGGGTCGAGCGACTCGGGAGTCGACTCAGATGACGTCATAATGATGTAATAAATATTAATTAATTAATAATTATTTTTTAATTATAATTTTATGAATTTTATATATATTTATCAATTGTTAGAGTCAAATTAATAGTTCATAATTTTCAATGTGTGTTGATATGACCAAATTGAACGAAGGATGTCAACAAGGATGATGTTATTATACTAAATAAAAAATTTAGTTATTTAATTCTCTAAAATTTTTAAAATATAAACCTTAACTCTCTTTTTAATTGTAATAGTTGATATTGATATTTTTTAACAATTACTTATAATTTTTGGGAATTAAATTTGTGTATTAATAAAGTAATTAAGATAAATATTTAGAAAAAATTATTGAATTTGAAGGATAATTAATATGACATTAAGAAAAAAGTGCTTTGAGATTATTTTTTGTGACATATTAGAGTTATAATATGAATTTTTCTTAAAATGATGGAAGTTGGTTGGTTGTATAGCGAAATTAAAAAAAATAAAAGACAATTCAAATTAGTGAGTTAAGAAGTTGAAATTAAAAATGTGGACTAAAATATCAAATTAAAACTTTGAACAACATAAATACTAAAAGTTGTGGGGCTATTTTGAACAAAACAAAAAAAGTTGGCCTTGGAAGAAATGAAATCCATGGAAACTTGTGCAAATTTCGGTCAAAAGTCAAAGAAACTTAAAACCCCCGGTCGACCCGATTTCAGCCGATTCACGGTTCGATCAGGGTTTTGACTGGTTTTGATCGATTCTCTTTTTGGTGATTTTATATGCTGCTTGGCTTGGTTTGAGGTCTGGTTCTCAGTTTAACCGGTTCAACCGGCCGATCCGAGCCGAGTTTGACAACACTGACAACAAGGACTAGTAGTGCAAAAAATAAGAGGGGGTGTACATGCTCCCGAGTATATTGAATACTGACTCAATTCCAGAATTTGAAGTTTCAGATATATAAACCTGATCAATGGGTCCTTATATATCCAAGCAAGCTTAGACACCATAAATTATGAGTTTTTCTTTACAAGATACATTCTCTATTCTCTAAGGCAATTCCATACAACACACTGTGTATTTTTTTATATGGTTTCGTCTAGTAAATACATATCTCATTCCGTTTTTATTTTTATTATTTTTTGGATTATGTTCATATTGTGGTGCAAATTACACCGTCTGGTTTAACTTTAAGCCACAAATTCAAACTTTGATATAAAAAAATAATTAGCCGGAAGCCTTGTAACAAAATTTACTCTCCAAAGCCATAATAAATAGGGGTGATACACAAGAACCCCCTTGTGGTATTCAAAAGCACACAAGAACCCCCTTATGGTTTTAAAAGCACACAAGAAACCCCTCATACTTTTCCCAAATGTGTAAAGCGGATGGAAATTACTAACAGTAACGGAGATTGTGAAGCACACGTGCGTAGATGCAAGTGGGACTTTCATTTTTGTCAGCAATCTTTTTTAGGCCATATGTACCCTTTTTGTTATATTTAAATTATTTTATCACAGAAAAAATATATTCCTTTTCAGAATATTTGTTTCCGTTCTACTTTCAAAACTAGTTTTTACCATTTTCCAGTGTTTAGTTCTTCCTCAAATAATTTTTTCCCTTTTTTTGGGATAAAATTGAATCATTTTTTTTTTTTCAGTTTCTAATTATTTCTTTCTCAGTCTTTAAACAATCACAAGCACACAATAAATATCACAAAATCAGTATGAACAATGTCTAGATCCATGATTCTGCTACAGTAGGTAAATGCATTTAGAAATTTGGCACTTAAAATTTTTTACTTGGAAACATGAAAACATACAAAAATTTCAAAGGAGCCTCATACATATCAAAGATTCATTCTAAACATTTCTCAGTTTAAATATATAAAAAACCCTGAATTTTGGACTAATCGAATAAGCTTGAACAAAAATGTAGGATTTGCAAAACTCGAATCGATTTGAGAACCATTCTCGAACACAATAACCTAATTTTTAAATCATCCGTGTACATTAATAATTTAAAGAGGAAAAAGAGAGAATCAACATGATATAAATCTAACCCCTAAGATTGAACCGGGATATAAGATTTCTTAAACTCAGAATATCCATAACGTTCAACACTAGTGATACAATCCCTAAAACAACTGCCTCCAGTAGTTCATCGCCATGATTCCGATGCAAGCCGCCGCCTCTGCCTTGTTGCCAAAATCCCTAAACTAGCCACCGTAACTAGGAACTCCTTACTGGCCCAAATCATTGATTTGAAGTCAAAACTATTCATGAGGATGAGTGAGTGTTGGTGACACTAACAATGAATTTTCATGGATTTTGGGAGAGAAAAGAGGGAGAAAATGGGTAGAAAAAGAGGCTGAGAAGATGGGGGATTAGGGAGAGAGTTCGAAACCAGAAAAGTAGGGAGGAGAAAATGAGGTCAATGGTTCTCTTATCACATATTTAAGGGGGAGGGGGGAGGAGGGAGGGCGAGAGGGGAACGGTCAAGTAACATTAGATCGTTACTGTTAGTATTTTCCATTCGCTTTACACATTTGGAAAAAGCATGAGGGAGTTCTTGTGTGTTTTTGAAATCATAAGGAGGTTCTTGTGTGCTTTTGAATACCACGAGGGGGATTTTGTGTATTACCCCTAATAAATAACATCGTAACACTATAGTTATTTTGAGGCAACCAACTCACGGATACATGTACACAATCCGTATGAAGATTTAAGAAAATGATGTATTAGTAGTTTTACATTTTCATTTAAGTCATGCACACCCAAGTGATATTCTTTTACGAAGTTAAGGTTGGGACTAAAACTGCATGCATATTTTTTTTTAGAATCTTGGGTGAAAGAAAAAAAAAAAGAATTCCAAACATTAGGACGCATCAATTATATGGTGTGATCCAATCTTTGGGTGAAAACACTCATCTCATTTTTTCGTTAGACTGTTTTATAATCATAGCTTATTCTCCCTTGATGGAGTACATTACAAGAGCAGCTGCTAGAAGACGTAATGGCGGTGGCGCCGTCGCGGGACCTTTCCGGTGATCTAGTTATGAACATAATATCCTGAGAATTCAGAAGATGTCTGTCCGCGCATAGTGCGAACTAGTGTTTTATTCGGATGATGCCAAAAATGGAGTTAAGAGTGTGAGAAAGACAGTACATATTTTTTCTAATTCATATTATCAACACTATATATATATATATATATATATATGGAAAATCTAGAGTCTCGTTGGCCTTTTTTACGGAACCGTCTTGTTTTGTTTTCAACCAATCAAAATTGAGGGTGTAAAATATAACCATGTGGTGAATAACATTCTATAATATCATAAACTAATTGAAAAATGATCACTTTTGCCCAAAATATCAAGTTTCTAGCCAATTTGACTCAAAATATTTTTGGAAAACCAAATTCATCATCTAAATTTCAATTTTTTGCCAATTTAATCCAAATTGATGAGAATTCTGTTAGATTTAATATTTCTACTGACATTTACTTTGTACAATTTTTTATTGGTAAAAAACTTTGTTGACCCAAAATTTTAACATTTTATCCCTAATATTTTGTTATTTAGTAACATACGCTTATCTTACTATTCAATTATTATAACGTCCCTACCACATAATTTATCTCATAATCTAATTCATTGCTCTCATCCTAAGCCTCTTCCTTTTCTTCTTCTTTTACTTGTTTTCCGCTACCGCACTACCACCGCCCCTTTTCTCTTCTCTACTAAAAGTTATCATCACCACTTCCTAAATCTGTGAGAATTTCAAAACATCACCACAAACATAAAAATTTGCCTCCACCAACCTCCCTCCATCACTACCTGCATTTCCGTCACCGCCACTTTTCTTCAATTCCACAAAAATTACAAAATATTTTACTTATTTTTCCTTTTTTTCCCCTTCTTTTTTCTAAAAAAATTATACAAAGTAACGGAAAAGGAAAAAATAGCGGTTACACCGTTTTGATCCTGTTGTCAATTTTACCCTATTGATTTTTGATTAGCCAATTTTGTCCTTTATGTTTGAAATTTTTGTCAATTTTATCCAATTGGTCAAATTTCCGTTAAACTTAATGGATCTCCGTTAGTTTTAATAAAAATACCCCAATAGTTTCAAAATAGTATAAAGATAAGTTATAAAATATTTTTTGAGTTATCCGCAACCTGAACGTCGTTTTCATCCTTTTTCTTGCTTAAAAAAATGTAAAAATAACAAAATATCCCCTTTTCACTTGTATTCATTTTAATCTATTTCATTTTTTTTCTATTTACTACTTTTCATAACCATCAAAATATACTATATGATCTTTAAAAAATAATTATTTATTTTCAACAATATTTTTCATGTGCATGTTGAGAGGTAATTTTGTCTTTTTATATTTTTTAAAATTTTTTAATTTGTTTTATTTTATTTTTTAACAATTTTCTTCTTGTACTCTCTGACTTGTATATGTTGGCACTAGTATAATTACTAAATTTAAAAAAAAAATTTTACCTTTTGTAATTCAATTTCGAGGTTTAAAAAAATATTAAAAAATATGTTGTTAAAAAATAAACGTATTTATCTTTGTCATGAAATTTAATGATTGCTTATATAGTTTAGCCTTCGGCAAAGTAACAATAACAATTACTAAAAAAGAATAAAAATGGTATTAACCAAATTTAAAACAATTCATCATCGTGGACTAAATAAATTAACACTTTTTCCTATTTCAAATAATTATCTAATTTTTATATTATTTTTACTATCACAAACAAAATAATCATTTTAGGCTAGATCGAGTAAATTTTATATTTCGTAACTTACCTATGAATTACAAGAAGTCAAGGAGGAAAGACTTGTCTTAGCAGTTTTTTTTTTTTTAAGATATGATGACCTATTAATTTTCGTATTTATTTCAACTCGATTTTTTCTTCCTCATTTTCTTTATTTTTCAAACTTTTTTTATACTTTATGAAATAGAAGATAAATTAATTAATGAAATTTCGTAATTATACTAGTAGCAATAGATACAAGTCAGGAAGTATAAAAGAAAGAATAGTAAATAACAAAAAATAAAAAAAATTAATTAAAAATTTAAAAAATATGACAAAATTACTTCTGAACTAAACTCACATGTTTGCACATGAAAAATAGAGTTTGAAAATAATATTTTGATGTTTATAAAAAGTAGTAAAGAGAAATAAAATGAAATAAAAATAAAGAAATAAATAATAAAAAGAGATTATTTTGTTGATTTTACATATTTTGGGGTTATTCTTATAACTTTTTGATACTATTGAGATATATTTTTGTTAAAAATTAGCCGAAATCCCTTAAGTTTAACAGAAACTGGGCCAATTGGATGAAATTGGCAAAAATTTCAAATTTAAAGGACAAAATTGGCTAACTAAAAATCAATGGGATAAAATTAACGACGGGGTTAAAACTTTGGGTACAACCGTCATTTTATCCGTAACAGAATGTCAGCGGAGGCGTTAAATCTAACGGAATTTTTGTCAATTAGATGAAATTGGCCAGAAATTGAAACTTAGATGATGGAGTTGGCTTCGCAAAAATGTTTTTGGATCAAATTAGTTAGACACTTAAAGCTTTGGGCAAAATTGACCAATTTCTCTAATTTTTTCAGTTTAATCAGGTGTGTTTAGGTATATTTACCTATGATGCACCCTCATTTTTATTCTACGGTTGTTAATTAGCTTAATTGATCTCACGGTTATTATCTTAAAACGTAACCATCCCTTAACGGGACTCTAGCCGCTCTATATATATATATATATATATATATATATATATATATAATGGGCATATGTAATCCATGTGGTGTAATATTCGGCTAGTACATACATAATGTGTAGATTGTCTATCAAGAATTAACAGTCCTTGTGTAGGCGATGGTAATTGCATCCAAGATACAAATCGAGATCAAACAAAATCATTCTTATATATCTAATTTGAATGAGTTAAAAATGGAAAAATTGGCCGATCTATTCAAAGCTTTACATGCGTTGTCAATTCTACTCTATTCTTTTTCGGTTAGTCGATATTACCTTAATCTATCCTACTGTTAGTCAATTTTGTCTAATTTGCCAATTTCCATTTAAATTAATGGAATTCTGTTAGTTTTAATTACAAAAACACCCTAATAGTTTTAAAATTATTAAAAATGACCCTAAAAATTTATAAAAATAATAAAACAGTCTATTTTCACTTTTTATTTAATTTTTTCTGTTTTTATTTTTTTTTACTATTTTTCATAACTATAAAAATATACTATATGATCTTTTAAAAAGTAATTTTATTTTTAAACACTATTGTATCAATTTAGATATACATATTTGTGACTCACGGTTGATTTTCATAAACATATTAATTTTTTTAATAATATGACTAGACAATAATGATATTATTTTTTAATCCTTTTTTTTTCAATTTAAGGAATAAGATGTTTTTGACTGAAACTTATTATTTTTTTCATCTAATTAAAAAATAATAATTAAACTAAAATATATGGTACAATTTAGTGTTTAGGGTGTTGAGTTTCATGAGAGTAGATATAAGATTAATTCTCACTAAAGGATTTCTAATCGAGAGAGTGATTTTATCCACATTTAAGCGGAGTCCACTAAAGTTGAGAGGGTTGAGTTGGATGTTAGGTGATTTAAGATGTGAGATGATTATTACTATCTTCGAGGTCTCGATTCTCACTGGGGAAATCTAATTTTTGTTTTTTTTAAAAGGTTGAGTCTAGTATTTGAGTAGATTTTTTTTTAATACGATTCCTGCTAAAGTTAAATATATTAATATCTCAAAAAAATATCGCAAAATGTTAAACCCTCGCAGTGATAAATATACATATTTTTTATATAATATTTTGTACCATTTTTGTAAATTTCACGACACTATATTATGTGTTGGGCCAAATGTAGAAACAAAATAGGAGTTTTTTTTTTTTACTTTTTGTTTTACTTGGCCTTTAGAAGAAAATTTATATTTTAGTTTTATTTTTTTAATTTTATAATGCAATCTGAAGTCTGTTGAATTTGTAATACATTAACTATTAAAGTAAACCAATAAATTCTTTTTTAATCTATGCTAATTTTTTTTTTTGGTGCAAAATCAGTTTTAGTTAAATAATCTTATTCTTTAGATTGAAAAAAAAAGATTAAAAAAATAATATCATTAGTGTTAAACCATATTAATAAAAAATTAATATGTTTATGTGAATCAAACATGACTTACAAATATGTAATTATAAAGTTTTTACATTAGAGTTTTAAAATACTTTTTTTTTAGTAGATCACATAGTATATTTTTATAGTTATGAAGAAAAAATAAATAAAAAGTGAAAAGAGACTTGTTATTTTTATAAATTTTTTGGGGTCATTTTTATAATTTTTTAAACTATTAGGATATTTTTATAATTAAAACTAACAGAATTCTGTTAATTTAATCAGAAACTGGTAAATTGGACAAAATCGGTTAACAGTTTGATAGTTTAGAGTAATATCGGCTAATCGAAAAAGAATAAGGTAGAATTGATAACACATGTAAAGATTTGGGTAGATCGGCCAATTTTTCCAGTTAAAAATCCAGCTAAAATGATTGAAAATAGGTTCGAATCTTGACTTTGAAATTTCTCAGAATCTCATTATACGGTTTGCTTGCGTCTATTAAAATACTCTTAAGCAATTAGGTACTACTAGAAGGAATAAATGATTAATAATTAGCATTGACGGTAGGGATTTTCTTTGAGACTATTTGTCATTTTCAATAGTCGTATTGAGACTGTTTTTAGAAATGAATTTTGAAAGTTTTATTTTTGTTTTTCTTTTTTGGTGAATGAATTTTGAAAGTGAAAGAACCAAGAATTACATAATTATAGACGTTGATTTGTTACTTTTGTCATCCAAACTTATTATGAGATTATTATTATGAAAGAAAAAGAGTAATTTGATTTTTTTTTTTTTTGGAACATTATAAGGACAACTTTATGCAACCATGAACAATATTTATTTATTGAAAAATGGATTGCCACAAAAAAAAAAAAAAAAGAAGCCCTGGACTTGGCAATAAGAACCACCCCTAGGCCCAGGCTAACCTCATATCATTCCACCTGGCCCTAAACTATGGATAATTAATTGATTTGTAAAAGTATACATTGCTACTTCTCAATTGTTAAAGATGACACGAAGTGCGTGCTTGGTGTTGAAATTATTTTAAAAGAACTATGTAATTATTAACACCCAAAAGAAATTAAAAGAAAAAAGAAGGAGAAGAAGAAAACTGGGTAGTGAAAGTGAAAGGGAAACCAAAGCATCGGAGCTGAATAATAATCAACAACTTCCTGCCATCAATTCAATTGTAATGAGCTTCATAAAGTCTATATCTTACCTAATTAGGTGCTAAATAACAATGATCAGTATCATTGCCCGCGTGGGAGGTATTGTTTTTTTTCCTTTAATATCACTAAACTAATAATACTGCACATAAACGTTTTATCACAATAGTTTTTCTAAGAAACCCACACTTCACATGAATGAATATTAAAAGTAAAATACAGAGATAATCCTTAGCCTTTCACTTAATATTCAACAAATCAAAATTCCTTCAAGATTCCATTATTTCCTTTTCCTAAACATTATTTCGGTTATTTAACTTTCCGCCCCCTTAACATTTTTTTTTTCTTTTTGTTGCAACAAAGATAATTAATTTGGACATAACGAGATAACGTTTTTTTGGTTGGTTGGTTTAAACAAATATTGTGCATGATTGCTGAAATCAATAGATTAGACAATCTTTCGCCATTATTGAATAAGTGAAGGGCCTAGAATTTCTTTGTCTAGTTGTGGTTATTCTATATAAACCACAATTTCATACTGATCACCATCAGGTTGTACAATTACAATTCCTCCTACTACTACTTTTCCACTCATTTGAGAGTTCAGTATTTAAGAACCTAGTTCTCTCTTTTGTTAAAATTGCACCTACATTTATCAGTTTATTATTCTGAGTCTCATCAGTTAGCACATATATCAAGCAATCAAAAGTTCAAATAAAGATGATTCCCCTGAAGCTGTTTTCACTTGTGGTTTTGGGATTGTTTCTTTTTGCTCAACCACAGCAGGCCGTTCAATCGCCTATGGCACCACCTCCGGTATGTTATCGAATTATATTGATCTTTATTTTTAGAATATCCAGTTACACTGATGTTATTTAATATGCTAATTAACAAGAAAAGCAACCATTCATTTACGTGCCCTCTAGAGTAAGTACACAATTCATGCATGAGGCATAGCCAGAACCTAGTGCATGCGTTGTGATCATAATCTAGTTAACTTTCACTTGATTCCACAACCTCTCAGTCTCTTTCTTGCTTCTCAAGTTCTTATGAAACTTTAATATAGAAGCGGCAGCACCAACAGTAATTAAAAAGGGAGGGAATATATGTTAATAGTGATAATAATCCCTATATTTGTCCATAGACCATAGTAGTAACTAACTCCACAACAATATTTCATCTATCAGCAACTCTGACTGATATTCAATACTCAAGCGTGAAAAATAACAACCCTAATTCATTTGCTGATGTTGATTTATTTGCAGCCTTCTCCAGCCACTTGCCGTCATATACTTTTCATAAAAACCGGAAACAATACGTACTCCGGAACTGTGGAAGATTTCTCGCTTGATTTTGGAGGGTTTACCGTTCCAGATCTGTTGTCGAAATGCGATTCTCTGACCGGCGGTCCTTGTTTCGGGACGAATCAAACGGCTATGGTTCAGTTTGACAGGCCATGCACTGAAAGGATTTGCAACATGACAATTAAACCCAACGGCGAACTAAATGATGAATGGAACATTGAGTCGGTTGACCTTAGAACCTATCCTCAAGGCACAAGCAAATATGTTTATCTTGATTACTGGTTATTGAGTAACAAGTTCATTTACCGGGTAGACTTCTGTTCCTGATGATGTTCGAAAGCCAGAAGACGATGAAGAAGATTGAAATCATTAATGAAGAAAAATATCTTGCTGAAACCAATTTGTTACGTGCCTAGGCTTCCGTATTCGGTGGTCTTCAGTCATCATCTCCCAGTTGAAGTACTCATTGTGTGATCGGTCGAGTTTGTTTACTCCTCAAATTATTTGTTTTGTTGTTGTTTTTATGGATGTATCTTAATTTTTGATGTATTCCGATTGTGTTTGTGTGTGCTTTAATAAAATATATCGTCTTTTGTTTTATTTGGATTTGAATTTTTATATTGTGCTTATTTGCTTGTATGAATGAATTAAGAGACCCATGACTCATCCAATTGCGGTTTCATCTTTCTCTTATTTATTTGTGTATGCTAGCAAAATACTACGTCAATACTTTCTACGAGAAAATTAGCTATTAGAATTATTGATCAATAAGGTTTTCATGGATCTATTGAACCCAAACAAACACTATATATATCAGCATATTTAGAAATAAAATCGAGTAACTGTTATAAAACAAAAGTCTAAATACAATGATCCAAACCAAAGATACTACTTATTAATTTTAGTGATGATATTTCTAACTTCTCTACTAGAGATTTTAGTATAATCACTTTCTAATAATTTAGATATTATGATATATACTCCCTCCATTTTGAAATATATGTCATTTTAGGGTTTGGTGAATTTTTTTTAAATATATATTGTTTTCACAAATCGAGACACATTTGACCACTTTTTACCAATGTTACCCCTGCATTGGGAATGAAATAATATTTATAATGAATTTCTATTGGTTTGTAATGAATTGTATAGAAAATAAATAAGGATATTTTTATATTTTAACTACATTATTTAATATTTTCTTGATTTTGATGAATTCTCTAGAAAGACATATAAAAAAAAATAGAGGGGTATAACTTATAAGAGTTGAGAAGAAAGAAAGAAATGTAATACTTTTTTGCTTTTTAAACCAAAAGAAGTAGGAAGAAGAAAATGATTAATTTAGTGCAAAATTTCCGCTGCTTGAGCATTCCTATTTACACAAAAATTTGGCAAACAACAATGCTCAACTTTTCTTCTTTTACAATTAATGTAAAAAATTCGGGGTCATCGACAATTTGACATTCATTTATTTCCAACAGTAACTATATAGTGTACACTCAAATTTACTTAGCGTGGGAATGTGATCCTGGATATGGCCCTTATAATACATCTCTACGTCAACTTCTTAGAGATTCAATAATCGAATCTTATTTAATTAGGATGTTTCATCAACAAGTTTCGGCTATCGCAACCGGGTCCGTGAGTTTAGTGTACCCAAATTTTAGTTAGTAGAAAAAAGTATTCTTAGGGTTGGAGGGGTAGAAATTTATATGTTTCTCGCATTTGTGGTATGCGAACAAACTGGTATTCGCATTTAACATATGCGAACATCTTTACGTAATTAATTAGTTCAACTTAAACAAATAATATCAACAAATGAGATAACTCAAAGTAAAAGTGTGGGCCATCACACAAATTTTGCAATTGCCAAATGCGAACATATTAATATATGATGAATTAAACTTGACACAGAAAGGAAAGAGAAAAGTGTGGGCCATCACAATACTTTCGCATTTGACGAATGCGAATATCTTAATATATGAATTATTAAAGCAGACACGGAAGGAAAAAGGAAGATGTGAGTCATCATAAGATTTTCGCATTCAACGAATGCGAACAAAAAATTATAGGTAAAAAAAACCGAAATTATCTTTTTATCCTATTAAAATCTGATTGGTCAATACCTTATCGACACGTGGCAATTGCTGACAATTTGGATAAATGTTCGCATTTAGCGAATGCGAATGTGATGGCTAGACTCATAATTTAAAACTCATCACCCCCAAATCGGCAGAACTAAAAACCATCAATTCTTCTTGCATTCAATTGAAATTTTCATTCCGGTGGAAGAGGCGGAGTAGGAAAGAGGCATTTTTTATATTGAAGGTTGGATGGTTGGACTGAACGGGAGCAGGACAGAGGCAACCCATTTAGGTAAGTTTTTTTTCTCTATGAAATTTGTAAAATTTATACATTCTATTGTCATTTAGGGCTATTAATGTTGTTGTGGTGTACGAAATTACTAAATTTAATAATTTCGGTAGTTATTGAGAATTGGTTTTAGAAAATTTGCTTCAATAAATATATATTTGATGTAGAATGAAGAATAAAAATTATTTTTATGATGTGAATTGTTGAATTTTGTTGAATATTATGAGTTATTTTATTAATTTAGAGAATAACTCGGTTGATCTCGAATTTTGGTCTTTATACCTCAATTTTGTGAATTTTATATTCTGACCCAATTATTTGTAATGTTATTGATTTGACCCTGTTTTATTTTTTTTATTCTGTTAATTTTATATTTTATCACTAGCGTTGAGTGCTAAATTCATGTATTGTTGAATAAATTTAGTTTTAATTGATCAAATACATTGTGTAAATCTAAATTTATTAGTTTGATCAAAATTTGTTATTCTTTTAATTGAAAACTTTGTTATATAGATGTCGAATTATATTTTTTGAATTATTAAATTATGTTAGAGATTTTTCACTAAAGATAGGACTTATTGTTAGTTTTTGGAGTAAATTACTGCTAGTGAGGTAGAATATTGTTATAACAAGCATGAATTGATGTATTTGTATGTTTAATTGAATAAAAATTAAATGTGCAGGCCCTTAATATGTCTTTTCCGGGTCCCTTCGATCTGAATATATTCTGGTCTAGTGATCGATCTTGTCTGGGATATGGGGAGAAGTTATTTACACCCGATGTAACAGTTCGTATCGATCGAGTGTGGAGTTTCTCTGAACTTGATAATTATGTACACAGGCTGTTAGAATCTGAGAACCAACAAATACTTCCTCTGCAATATGTTTTAGCCTGCACAGATGATTACGGCAGAAGGGGGCAAGCGCCCATAAGAGACGACGAGTCAATGTCATGGATTTACCGAGGTGCCCATTTGCGTCCAGCATTGTACGTAGAGGTTGCAGATGAACCTGTTCAAGATGTTGGGGAAGGAACTAGTGGTGGTCAGTATGATGGTGCAGGGAGTAGTGGTTTTGGTGGTACCAATGAAGATGACGATGACACAGAAGATGACGTACATGCGAACAGTGACGAGGAGTATGTGCCGTCCGATGAGTCTGATGATGATTACAGTGACCATGACGCATCTTCAGTAGTAATTTCTATTTTTGACGACATCAGTGACATGGACAAGTCTGAACTGGATGAGGATTCTGATGGGATCACAATGTGGGACGGTAATTGGCAGACGGTTAGACATGGTGTACATTTTGCTAACAAGAAAGAGGTACAAACAGCTGTGGGGGAATGGACATTGCGACAGGGTCGGGCATGTCGGGTAAAATATAGCCGTCCCTATACGTGGGCCACTGAATGCGAGACTAAAGGGCCGAAGTACCCAGAAGAACTTCTCCACGGCACTACTTGCTTGTGGAAATGTCGAGCTACCCTGCAAAAAGACACAAATACTTGGAGAATGGTGGTATGGGTCGAGAGCCACAACTGTCTTGGTGCAACCACAAGAAACGAAGGTCGTAACTTGACGTCCACAATGATTGCTCGATTGATCACAGCCAATGTCCGAAAAGATCCAGGTTATTCAGTTGCGCAGATCTAAGTCGAAGTAAATAAGAGATACAGGGTCACCCCCAATTACAAAAAGGCATGGCGTGGTCGAAGAAAAGTACTTGAGAGTCTGTATGGCACATGGGAAAACAACTTTCAACAACTGCCCAGTTTTCGGGAAGCATTGCTCAAAGCGAACCCAGATACCCGTATGCAGTTTAAGTTCACTAAAGATACCAAGAATCGGAAGAAGAAGGTGTGCAGGTACATTTTTTGGGCATTTGGGCCGGCGGGCAATCTTCTACCCCGCATGTGTCTCCTTACCGTCCAGCATCGCCACACCACCATCCCTCTCCTCCTTTTGAGCAAATGCATTTTGATTCAGATTTTATTAATCTAGATCCTAATGCTGGGGGTTTCTTTGAGACTAGTTACGAGGGTGGTCATCATAGTCAGCATCTAGGTGATGACGATATCCATAATGATCAGGAAGATGATCAAGATCATGAGGATATTCGGGATCAGGAGCATGATGATGATGCTGATGATGCTGAGCATTCCTCTCATGATCATGATGAGGGCGCGATCGGGACGGGGCCCCGAATGGTACCATGCCTTTTACACCGATTGCTTTGGGTAAGGGACAGCGGAACATAAAGAAGAAGAAAAGTGCTGCATGATGATTCTCGGGAGAAAAGCGCAAGATGTAGAAAAATTAGATTGAATTGTATTTTTATTTTATGCTATTTTATGACTTTTGTTATTAGTTTTAAGCAATACCTTTCATTTCTTTTCATTAACAATTTATTTCGGTTTTATTTAATCTTTAAGATAAAAAAAAAAATTAAAAGGCAAACATTAAAGAAGAAAATTTCTCAAAAAGACAATATTATGTACAATTTTTTTAACTCTTACTTTTATACAATACTATCTTTTTCGTCGTGCCAAATTCAAGTTTCCAGGTCGCCAAAAGATCATTGTTAGAAGGAAGTGTGGTTTTATCAAGTTTAGCAGGACTGATTATGTTAGATGAAAGCAAGAAAATATGATTGTTCCTGATGGTGTCAATGTCAACCGTCAACCTGGAATAATCTTCTTGGAAGCAGCTCTTCAGAGCGTTTTATTGAAGCACTTTCTTGTTCAATTTTCATTGTGGTACTGTGCAAATGTGATCTGAGGCCATTGACCACATTATATTTTTGCCATTTTCCTTTATATTATGTCAGATTCTAAAAGTTTTAGTTTTTTTCCTTACTTTAAATGAATTGATTCTAAGTTTTATTATGTAAAAAATATTATTATCCTAAAATTAATAAACTTGATTTTTTGACATTATATTTTTTATGATGGTAAGTTTTTAAATTGAAATCAAATAAAAGTCAATTTTTTTAAAAGCAAACTTGGTTACAAAACGCAAGATTATATTCTAATTTTTCACCGAAATTTTAATTTACTTCTTATTCAAATTTTATTATAAATGCATTATACGATTTCTGTTCACCAAATATAATTTTTTGGATTGCAATTCTATTTAGAACTAACATAAATTTACTTAAATCAAATGAATACTTTAAATTTAGAAAATTTAATTTTCAATTAAAATAGCATTTTTTTTGTTGAAATATTACAACATTTTATCAACCGAAATATTTAATTTACACCATTTCATTTTATACCAATTTAAAGTTAGGAAACAATTTTTAAATACAAATTTAAAACATTCGCATATGGCATATGCGAAAAGTTAACTTTCGCATACCCCGAATGCGAACAATTAAAATAATTATAATTATCCAGTTTTAATCCAACGTCTTTAATGCATTGTAATTAATTCAATACATTTTCGCATTTGCTGAATGTGGAAGTTGGTTTTTCCGCATTTGCCAAATGCGAGAAACATATTTCTTTCGACCTCCGAAAACCTAGCCATAGTCCTGCTTATACCACCACTTTGGGAGCATATTTGTGTCATTTTTCGTATTGGAACCTTCATTTTACCCCCAATTAGCATGGGTCTTACATGCATGATCAACTGGTGTATATACACAGTGGTCTTCAACACTTTGTGATTTCTGTTAAATCCATATGATGTTATTTAGGTAATTTTAAAATGATCATTTTATCTTTTTTTCCTTGTTAGTTTTTTTCCTTTCACTTTTTTTTTAATCGGGGTATTACTTGAGGATATTTCACATTTTTTTTTGTTTTAAAAGAAAATTACATAGTATCGCATAAAACTTACACTTAAAAGTTCTTTCACATTTAGTATGTCATTCGATAGATCATTCTAAACCGAAATGAAGAAAAGACTACATTGAATCCATGTTGACTTTCTTTTTTTGAAGCGTTGACTTTTAATCCAGACAAAGCAAACCTTAATTTCACTTTACGGGAAGGACAAATAGCTTCGTTTATTTATTTACCGCATTAGGATACGCACATGTAGTATGAAAATAAGTATTAAAACTCTATGAAAATTTGACGTAGAAGTAAAAATAGGTAGGTGTCGTTAATATAAGGGTGAATTTGAAAAAAATTTATTTAATATTACATTAGAAATAAAGTTCAACAGAAAAAAAAGTTTTGCACACCCTAATACGATTGATAACAAAAAAAATAGAGGTAGTATATTGCATAGAAGTTCGATTGTTGCGTTCCAAATTGGTTCATTCAACCCAAATTGACAAAATTTAGTTTTTTAAAAAAATATTTTAGCCCACTAGTTAGTTAACTAAATCGCACATCTATCTATCTATAATCTATCTATAATAATAATAATCCCCATTATAGCAAAAATCACTTTTCTTCCAAAAAAATCCAAGTGCCTTTATTTTCTTAAAAATCTCCTCATCAAATTCTCAAAAATAATTTAACAAAAAAAATAATTTCATAATTTCTGACCTATACACCATAAAAAGTTGTGGTTGCGATTGCCAAAACCTCAGGCCATAATCTTGATTTAATAATATTTCGTAGCGGCCTTTATGCTTGAAAAAATAAAAATAAAATAAAATCTCCTAATTCAAGTCCAGAACAAAAAAAATCCTAAATAAACAACGAAATATTACTCGTTTTTCTCCTATAGGAGAAAAAAAAAACCTTCCGTGACACACTCCCAAAGTGACAAAAATTTTATTTATTTATTTTTAAATTTAAAAAATCCATTTCACAAAGGCATCCTCTCATATCGGTAAGATAACTTTCAAAAACTTACTCCCATCTGCACGTTTTGTCATCCAGAAAAAACTACAACCATTGCCACAATCTTTGCCCATATCTTCTTCCCAAATTAAACTCCCCATTGGAACCCGAAAGCTATAAAAATGCTTCACCTCTCAATGGTGAATTACAATTACGCACTGATTCAATTCAGAAAGGGTTTTCTGACTAAATAAAAAAAGGGTCTTCTTCTCCCCAAATTGCAAAATTATACATGATACCATATTCGAGACTGCAACCCAAGAGTAACAATGAGTCTGTTATCAAATGTTCCAGAAGGATGAATATACTTCTTCCGTCCATAAATTATTGTCTAGTGTAGATTTTGACTTTTAGTTTCAATAATAGTCAAAATAAAATTTCAAACTGGATAATAATATTGGAACAGATGGAGTACTATTTTACATTCTGGCTTTTGAAACAAATTTGGACTCATCAAAAGTTCATGTTTTACATAGAATTTCCAAGGATTGAAGACCAAATAATCAAATCCAAATGACGATTTTACTACAAATGAAGTTGATGAGGAGCAAAAAAAGGTACCAATTTAAGTTTAGAAACTAATTATTTATTATAGATAAATTGCATTGCTGATGTTAGCAAATTTCTTTTTGAATTTGGTTGAAAAGCTTTTCGCAAACATTCATGAAATTGATTACTCAGATGGTGCAAATTTTTATTAAACTATAAAAATGTAAAAAGATATTTTATTTGATTCTGATTCTATCTTTTTTTGACAATTTTTATTTGAGTAAAATGTCCAAATGGTCCTTTACATTTGGACTTACTTGAATTTACGTCGTTAACATTAATATTTCAATATCATAGTCCCAAACATTATATTTTCAAACTTTTTTGGTCTCATTTCACTGTTTCGACAACTTCTCCATCAAGCTCGATGTTGACCGGCTGTTGACTTGCCAGAATCAAGGATATTTTCGTCTTTTTTATTTAATTTAAATTTTTATTTAAATTTAAATCATTAAAAATATTATAAAATTCAAATTTCATATTATTAAAAAAAAAACAAAACCCATCCATCCCCACCACTACCATCGCCGGAAAGAGAACGATAACGTCAAGCAAAACCCATCCAAAGTTCCAAACAAGAGAAAAACCATAGCTAAATGATAACTTGATCAATCGTTTGAGCCATCCATTTCCACCATTACCATCATCCAATTCAATTTTTGGATTATACCATCCCAAATCGCGCAAAGATAAAACAAAAATTCATTTCATTTGATTATCTGGAAATCCCACAAGTGCTGCAATGTAGAAATTGGGAAGAAATAAAATCACGATCATAAATGTCACTGAGATTTCAGGGCCAAATATTGATAGACACTAAAGAACTGAAGAGAAGCATTGCATTATAAAATCACTTAATTACATCATACCATCAATCATTACATCTCAATCTGAGCAGAAAATCAGGGGAATGGGAAAAAAGAACATAAAAAGCTGCAAATCTGATCGGACACAAAGTTGACTTAAAGGGTGGAAGAAACATTATATCAATTCCAAACCGAGACGTAATTGGGTGACTAAAATTTGGCTTTGGCTCGTTTTTGTTGGATTTAGAGTCTCTTTCCCGGGTTGAATTTTCATTGTGGCGGAGGAGGTGGGGGAGGTAGTGGTGGCGGTGGGGGTGTGACCGGTGGTGGTGGGGATTTGTTGCTATTTCTACTGTCGGGTGGTGGCAGTGGCGGTGGGGGTGGTGAGCGGTGGTGGTGGAGATTTGTTGCTTTTACTATAGTCGGGTGGTGGCGGAGAATTTTTATTATTGTTAGATGGTGGTGACGGCAATGAACCGCTGTTGCTGCCACCGTCGTCTTCCGAAGGTGGAGTTCCTGAATCTGAACTTGGAGGTGAGTCGCCCGATGAAGAACGTGGTGAAGAAAAATAGATTTTTTTTTTTTATAATTTTTTAAAAATAATGTAAATTTTAAAATTTTATAATAATATTTTAAATTAATAAATAATATTTTTGTAACAAAAAATATAAATAATATTTTAATAATTAAATATTAAATTTGAATTTTATAATATTTTTAATGATTTAAATTTAATAAAAATTTAAATTAAGTGAAAAGGCAAAAATATTCCTGATTCTGGCAAGTCAACAGCCGGTCAATATCGAGCTTGACACAAAAGTAATCGAAATAGTGAAATATATTTTCATAGCAACCAAGAAATATAAATATTTTAATCAAATAAAACAAATTAAGAAACATGTACTAAATGGATTCGGAAACTCAAACGGAAAAGAATTTTAGGTTATAGATTTGCCATCCATATGCCGAAAAGACAAATTCTACTCTTTTTGTTGAGGAAACAAAAACGCCATAAGTATTAATAATAATATATGTAAATCCCATGAAGAAAAGAAAAGAAGAAAGCACCCTAACTAAATTATTCTGTTTCGCTTCCGGGATATATATATATATATATATATACACGCACACAAGGCTTTTAGGTTGATTTGCTTACTTGTGCGATTTGTTTAATAGTAAATAAATCTTTTTTGGATTCAACTGGATGAGGAGGGACAAACGAAGGCATGAATACAAGGATAGAGCCGAAGCTGCTCCGTTTCTAGGGTTTCCTGAAGATATCTTTATCGACATATGGCTGAGATTGGATGTGAAAAAGTTTAGGAAAGTGTCGATGCATATGCAAATCGTTGAAAACGACATTATCGGACTCTCAATTCGAGATCATGCACGGTCATCAATCCATCCTACGAAGCCCTAATATTCTTCTCCATTGGCGGAGCCAGAAAATCTAGATAGAGGGTGCGAAATTTAAAAAAACCTACTAATAAACTAGTAAATTAATGTAAGGAGTGTGAAAATTATAAATAATTTTCTAGTAAAAATGTCAGATATCTCTACTAATTACAAAATATTGAGCAGAAGCGACCGCACTCTCCTCCATCCCCTAGCTCCGCCACTGCTCTCCTCTTTTTTCAAGCCAAATTCAAGAATGTCGACATTTGGTATGGTTGACATTAACAAGAAACCTAATCATATCATCTGTAATTCGATCCATTCGCGGGGAGCACTGTTACCCGCTTGTTGTGATTTAGTGTGTAGCAAACACAGAGATCGCATTGAGTTGTACAATCCTATGACGGGCGAAATTCACACCTTGCCGAGGTTGCCTCCGACGAATGGTAGCGACCAAATTGATCTTTTTGAGGCACAAGTGGCGTTTGGATATGTTACTTGTGAAAAAAGGTACGTTGTAGTGGCGTGGACTAAAGGAAAAGGAAGAATGATGATAGCCAATAAGCTCAGCTTTGGCAGTGGTAGCGATGTTAGAAGCATCGATTCATCATCATGGAAAGTAATTGCGAAAATGAATCCCCGTAGTTTGAAAGATGGAATTTTGGTTAATGATTTCATGTATTGGATTACCTATCCAGGCTTATGGGCACCTAACGCGAAATGAACTTATAGTTTCTTTAGACATCAAAAATGGAAAAATTGGGATCATAAATAGTCCAGAACCGCCTTGCGCTAAGAACGGGTTGGTAGATTTCAAAGGAACTCTTTGCGTTACAGATCAAGAGGTTATGTCTAGGTACAAAGTTCTTAAATTATGGGCTTGGAAACCGATCAACAATAAGAATGATGATCCTTTGACTTCCACAATTGGTTGGGTAAACGTGTACACCGTTAGATAAGACTTCCGAGTCTCAAGAACTTGTCAACAGTTTCAGGAATCATTCTGCCACCCAAATCATAAGCCTCTTGTGTGTTCTCATTCTTCAATACAAGGAGAACTAATTCTGAGTTCAGAGGATCATACTACCAACTATCTCCTCAATCCAGGGAAGAAAAGCGTTAGGAAAGTGAAGAAGCCTATTATGAGTCGCAATGGAAGGGTTTTGGCCGTTCGGCCATTGGGTTTTGTCTGGGATCTTGTTCTCTTTTAAACGTTTACTCTTTCTTGTATGCATGGCTAATATTGCTTTCAACAGTCACTACAGTGTGCAATCCATATCATTTTTGTAACCAGCTTGTTTTTGGAAAATTTACTTATACATATCTCAAAAAAATTATGAAGAACAAACTAAACCTAAGGTTTTAATTCTAGCCAAAAATAAGTCTTTCGCGCTTCAAACACGCGAAAAAATTAAAAATCGCGTTTTGAAAACGCGAAAACTCAGTTTTCGTGTTTCAGAAACGCTAAAATTAAGAACTCGTAATTAATTTAACTTAATCCTAATTAATTAATGGTAAAAGAATTGAATAAATAAAGATTCGCGTTTTCAAAGTGCGAAAAAAATAAAAAAAAATATTTTATTTAAATAAAAAAAGAAAATAGAAATAAAAATTTGATTAATTTGCCTAGTTTAAAAAGTTATAGGGAAATCTACTTCAAAAAATTATTAAATTTGAATAATGGTAACACAAAATTTTAAAATTATAATTGGTAATCATTAAATTTTGAATAGAGCTATAAAGAGGAAAATTATATTGATCATGTTAATAATACGAAAATTAAATTTTGAATAAGAATATAATATTATAATTGATACTCATTAAATTAAATAGAGCTATACTAAATATAAATTATTAAAAGTATGATATAGTTATTATAATGTATTAAATTTTTAAAACATTATATAAAAAATTTAATAATGATTATATTAAAAAATTATATTAAATTTTTTAAAAGTATATGAAAAATGTAATCATTATTTTATAAAATAATTTTATATGAAAAATTTTCAATAATGATAAATGACGTGATTTTATGAATTTAATTAGATGTAATTTAATTTACAAATTGTTTTTATTAATTATGACGGTTTCAATATAAGAAAAAAGCTTAAAATATGAATAAATTTTATTAAATATTTATTGTAATTTACCAACGCTTAAGATGAAGCAATTATTGTCTCTTCTTCGGAAACCTCACAGGGGAGACAGCAAAAATGTCGAAGCGAGGACGCGGAGGATCGGCGGATAACAAGTTCAGGATATCTCTGGGTCTTCCAGTGGCTGCGACGGTGAATTGCACCGACAACACCGGGGTAAAGAACCTTTACATCATTTCAGTGAAGGGAATGAAGGGTAGGCTCAACCGTCTCCCTTCTGATTGTGTCGATGACATGGTTATGGCCACCGCCAAGAAGGGTAAGCCTGATCTCAGTCAGAAAAAAGGTCATGCCCGCAGTCATTGTTCGCTAGCACAAGCCATGGCGTCGAAAGGACGGTGTCTACATGTACTTTGAAGATAATGCTGGAGTGATTGTTAATCCCAAGGGAAAAATGAAAGGTTCTGCAATCAGTGGTTCCCTTGGAAAGGAGTGTGATGATCTTTGGCCTAGGATTGCAAGTGCTGCCAATGCGATTGTTTAATGCACCGCGTCTTAATTTTGAAGAGAACTTTAGTTTACTGAATGTTTGTTTTAGGTATCTGGTACTATTCTTTTGTGGATGTGGTAATTTTAATAGACGGTTGGTATGTAAGAGCTAAGAATTACATCTTTTGTTTGGATAAACTAAATACTTTGCTGTTTGTTTAAAAAAAAAAAGATGAAGCAACTATTAATTATTAAAAAAATATAAGAAGTTTGAAGATGTGTTTAGATTTGATCGGCGAAGATGTGTTTGATAAATATTAATAAAGTAGCAACGATGCAGGTGAAATCAAACTATTAAGAATATTAATACAAGTCATAACAAAATACTACAAGTCATAAAAAAAGGGAAAAGATATAAAACAAGTCATAACAAAAGGAAAAAAAACATAAATGAACAAAAGGGAAAAAAATAAAACAAGTCATAACAAAAGGAAAAAAAAACATAAATGAACAAAAGGGAAAAAAAAAAATACAAGTCTAATAATACTACATAAAAAGTCTAGTACCCTACTTCTTCTTGGGCTTTTTAGCCCGGAATTGGCTATAAGTCAATCTATCGGGCTCCTTCGTCACTCTCCGGCCAGCATGGTGGACAAGTTTAGTGTCATCTGGCCTGATCTGCCACGTTGCCTTTGGCCATGGTTCCATGATTGGGTTGAATTCTCCAGAAAACTACTGGTACCATTGCTGCGTAGTGTAACATGGATCAAAAAGTGGGAAGGGGTAGTCACCTAGCTCTCGAGCAACTCGAAGTGCATGGGCTAAAAGTCTGCCACCTTCCGCAAGTGCACTCTCGATCTGCATAGAGCACAACTTGCTTCTCCTCAGCCTTCCATGGTTGATTATCAGGTGTTATTGTAACCACTTCGTACTTCTGGTTTTTCTTGCTAAACCGGTTGACCTTTTACCTCAATGATTTCTTCCGGGCCTCTTCATACAGTTTCATTGGCTTAGGAGGTAGAACATTCGGACATTTCGGGATCAAATCAATGTTTGCCTGAAACAGATTGTTGCTTTTCTGAAAGGATGCTAGGATCAAAGCTGTGATCGGGAAGAATCTAGCACCTTTCAGCATATTATTGAAACTCTCTGAAATGTTAGTGATCATTTCTCCCCAACGATGCCCTCCATCGTGTAAACAAGTCCATTTCTCAACACCCAGCTTCTGAAGCCAACAAGCTGCAGCCTCATTTTTTTCTTCTAATTTCTGCCACTCTGCCAAATACCTTGTCTTTTGCGTCGCTGAACCAATCATTTGACAGTTGCCTCCCAGTTTCTCCTTTCGAAAATGCCCAACCAAGTTTGCTTTAACATGCTCTAGACAATACCGGTGGACTCCCATCTCTGGAAATTTTTGCAACATGATGTCCATGGCATAAGGATACCCTGATTCGATTAGAGATAATACAGGTCTTCCTATCCTATAGAACAAACTTTTTCAAATACTTCAAGAACCATTTCCAGCTGTGTATAGTCTCTTCATCCACAAGAGCAAATGCGATGGGAACAATTGTGCCATTTGCGCACTTTACGCATTCCACAATTAGTTTTCCTTTGTAGGATCCTCGCAGGTGAGTGGCATCGATGGTTATTACTGGCCAGCAAGCATGAAATAACTGTATAGATGGCCCAAATGCCCAGAAAACATACCTACATACAAACCTTTGCGAGCTTCCTGAATTTTCCTTAAACTTGAATTGCACACAGGTGTCGGGGTTTGACATGAACAATGCATCGAGAAAGCTGGGCAGTTGTTGAAAATTACTTTCCCATGTACCATACAGAGCCTCAAGTGCTTTTCTTCTACCATGCCATGCCTTCTTGTAGCTACATTCGACTTGGTACCTCTTCAAAACATCTATTTGAATTTGGGCAACTGCAAAATCTGGATGTTTTCGCACATTTTGGGCAACCAGTCTAGCAATCAGAGAAGACATGACGTTTCGGGACTCGTTTCTCTTGTTTGCCCCAAGACAGTTATGGGAATCGGACAATACCACCATTTTCCAAGTACCGGTGGCCTGCTGTAGCGAAACTCGCGCCTTTCACAGGCAATCATAGCAGTGAAGACGCTCTTTTGGATATTTGGGTTTACAGGTCTTGCATTCGACATACCGTGTTCGTTTAGAGCTCGTTTTCACCCGGAAATTCCGACCATGTACCAAGTTCCATTCTCCCACTGCCGCTTGTGCCTCAGGCTTGTTGGTGAAATGTACATCAAGGCCTAGCGTCAACGGATTGCCATCCCACATTTTAATCCCATCACAATCTACTTCCTCTAAAGTCTTGTCACATCCACTGATGTCGTCGAAAACATATGGGACTGAAGAAGATGACTCAAAATCAGTGTCGTCATCTGAGTCCTCATCCGATGGGACGTACTCATCATCACTGCTTTCGACACCCCCGCCATCTTCATCTTCATTTTCATCTTCATCTTCATCTTTATCTTCATCTTCATCTCCATCTTCATCTCCGTCTTCATCTTCATTGTCTTCAACTGTTCTACCACCACTAGTGCTGGCACCAATATCCTGGCCAGATGTACTTGCATAAACATGGCATGTTGTCTCAATATTTTCAGGGTACAATTCTTGCCATTTATCAGCACAAAGATAAATGAATCGAATAGTATTATCATCATTAATGTGCACACGAGACCTTTTTCCTGACCTCTCCGTCCATACCAAAGAAAAATCAATATACAGCCCTTCTCTATCAACTTCCATCACACCACATACCTTATCAACAAGTTCCGAGAAATCTAACATACGATCAATGATAAGATAACCGTCCGGCGCATCCCGCTGTATCGTGATAGTCCCATCAGGTTCAGTTGTATAAGTAATATTCCAGTATACTTTCAGACGAACTGTCTCCGTGAAAGACATTTGCGGCCTGCAAAATCAATTCCTACGAAATCAGAACACTAGAATACATTTTGAATTTTAGTTTTGCGGAAACAGTATTTACCTCGTTTACAGATTTAATAATTTCAAAAGAACAACTATACGCCTGAATTTACAAATTCATTTCTATGCTAAAAATTAATATTAAATCTAAACCCTATGCCCGAATTACATAATTTATTCTTATGCTATAAATATTCAAAAATTCAATATCATTATTATAATTTTATTTTATTTTACAGAAATCGATATACAATAATTTACAACGCTCATCTAATGTAACATTCTATTAACTAATATTTCTTTCAATTCACTTTATCAGCCTAATTAAAAAACCACCGTTAATTGACTAAATCACAATTATTTATTAACTAATAATAATAATGTGTAAATCATCCTATGCTCACAATAAGGCATAAAAAAGTACATGTTTTCTATAACGAAATAAACTTACCTGAATGTTGAAACTTAGGGTTTTAAATAGGCTTCAGGACTCAAATCAATCTTCTTTAAATTCGGAGCAACTTCTCAATTTGAAGGAAATGAGAGCTTTCATGGATTCAGCAAGTCCTCCGGAGTGAAACTTAAAATCGGAGCTCAACAGAATGAAAGAAATTTGGGAAGAAAAATCGGAGCTGAACAGAATGAAAAAAAATTTGCGAAGAAATGCTGTTAATTTGCTTGGTTTTGTATATGAATCTTAAATTTCGCGTTTACAAAACGCGAATACATTCCAGACTTATCATCAAATACACGTGGAGCCGAATGAGTGGATGAGGAGATTTTCTGGATATTTTCGCGTTTTGAAAACGCTAAAATCATTTTTCGCGCTTTCAAAATGCTAGAAAAAAATTTTCGCGTTTTCAAAACACTAAATTGTTATTTGCAAACCGCAATTAATTTAAAATTTTAAATTTATAGCTTTTCGCATTTTTAAAACGCGAAAAAATTATTTTCGCGTTTCTGAAATGCGATTCACATTTTTCGCGTTTCCAAAACGCGAAAAATGGTTTTCCTTTTTTAATTCAATTTTTTTTTGCTTTCGTTCCGGTTGAATTTGAGGAAAATATAATTAAAAGTATTCGCGTTTCACAAACGCAAATTGTTAATTTAATTTTCTTGTTTCACGTTTTGAAAGCACGAGAACATTATATATGTCTAGTTTTTAAACCCTACATATTTTTTGTTCCACAATTTTGGGTTTAACTCACCCAAAAGTCAAGCACCCGCTTGTTTTTTTATGGTTACTGGCTTGTGTATCTTATTAGTCAACAGCCATTCAATTTCTTAATATGGGTGCATGGTTTGCAATCTTCGAGCCACATTGGATTTGTTAATTTATGCAATTTTTAATAAACGCGTGCAGGAGGATTAATTACTAATAATTGATTATAGGACCTAATTTTCTATTTCCAAGACCTCTGATTTTTGGCACTATCGATGATTAAAACTAATCGTTCTTGATTAAGAAATAGAGATCTGCCAATATCATTTGCATACACTTTTGAGTTGACTAGATCCACAAAGTTGTGCCTTCAACCACTATCAAATCCTCTCATCCGGCCATTATTTGATTTAGTTCCACTTTTCAAGTTCAGCAGAAGTTAAAAGTTTTCCTTCTTGTTTTCTGTCTCTACTGCGAAGAAGATAAGGAAATAGTATATAGAATCAAAAACTTCTCGTGGAGTCTAATCTAAAGAAGATATATACAAGGAAAGAAAAGCAGTTATGCAGAAATATACTATTTCCTCAATAAACTGAAGTCTTCTTCACAAGGTATGTGTTAAAAATTCTTTTCCTCTTATTTTTGTTTTCGTGCTTTGAGAATTCCCCTTTAGTTTTTTTTTTTTTTTCCGGATATTAAGAACCCAGTATATATTAATTTCATATAATCACATTCAAGCTTCATGTAATGTTTTTGTTCGGTGCTAAATTAGTAAAATTATTATCAATCAATTAAAGGGCCACGATTCACAAAAGATTTAAACGAAAGAAAATGAAAAGGAAGATCTAAATTATTTTCATCACTTCAATCCAGAACACATGGAAGATCTCCATCACTTCATTGACTTTAGCTAGGAACTTGCCAAGGCTTATTTATTAATTATTTTTATTTGTTTTTCTCTGCCAAATGAAAAGAGAGAAAAAAAAAAAAAAAAGAAGAAGCAAGTTTTTATACCTAGGAACTTTATCTTTTACGGCTCAAATTTTATATTCAAATTACTTGTAACGAGGCCATTTCTAACATTTGGTAGGTCCTGAAAAAAATGGAAAGCAAGAGGTCAACCATTTGTTTCCCAAGGCGATGTATACATAGCAGCTACCTCTCATTATTCTTTTATTTTTGTAGTGAGTAAAGAGTACAAAAAGCAGCGTGAAACTTACCCACATGAAAGATCTTTTTTTGTTTTCTTTTCTTTTGTAAAGTTTGGGTTTTGTGATTAGGCTAAATAGAAGAAGCACCCATGCATGAGTGGATTTTGATTTGAAGGAAATTGACCTTGTAACTTTCGTGGAAATGAACAAATTCGCATCAATGGATAAATTTTGGAAGAAGATGGGAGGCAGAAAACATCCTCTCCTCAGCCATTGCAAAACCCATCAGAGATTGATCCGCATCCTTCAGCAACCAGCCATCAGGTTCCAATGCTCAAATATTCATTTATTTATTTTTAATTTTAAATCAACTTTTACTACATTACGGCATTAATAAGGTTTAGTACCTGGATGATGTACTCCCTCGATCCTAAAACAAATAATTCACAATAAATTTTCAAATTTGTACTAAAATTAGTACAAATCTTAAAATTAGCAAACAATATAATGATCCTTTGATCTTCCTTCTATTAATTTTTGTTGTTAAAATGGCAAAAAAATTATTTTTCATTATTAGGTGAATTTGATCAGTTAAAACGGTTTCGAAAATCCTAACCATTAATTTTTATTTTTAAAATTACAAAAATAATTTCTTATTATTAGGTGAATTTGATTGGTCTAAAAGTGGTTTTGATTGATCTCCCTTTCAGTAATTATTGTTTTTCAGATTACAAAAAGTTATAATTACTAATGTGGAGTGGAACTACCAATCATCTAGATGGGGGAAAAAGTAACTAGTTAGGCTCCGTTTGATAATCACTGAAGTCTGAATCTGAACACTTAACACTGAAGTCTGAAGAGTGAATTTACATTGTTTGATAAAAACGTCTGAATATGATGTCTGAAGACTAAAGTCTGAAGTTTGAAGACTGAATCTGAATACTCATGTCTGAAAGTTATTTAAAATTTTAATTATATTAAAATTGAATTATAAACAAAATTCTTTTAAATAGAAAAATAACTAATATTTTGTTCTAGATAATAAAATAATAATTTTAAAATAAGCTTTTGGTATATATAATTTAAGTAAATGTTATACTTGGTAAATAATCAATATATAATTAAATTTAGATTATTACATATATGTGTATACCTTGTTATTTAGCAAATTTCATGTATTAAAATTAGTTTGATTTGAGTTTGAAAGTTTAAGATCTTTTATACTCATAACATAAATTCAACTTTAAGCACTCTTAATTAATTTATCTTAAGAAAATAAAACTTTAAAAAAAATGTAAAAATAAGCGACAAAATAAAGACGAGGGAAAAAAAGAATAAAAAAAGAATAAAAAAAAGTCATCACAGAAATTAAGTGATAAGTGATAAGTGGTAGGTCTATCACTTATTTTCTGGCTCACGATTGAACTGGCCATTCAGATGCACTTAATTAATTCAGACAGTGAAATTTTAGTTATCAAACGCACTTAATTTATAAGTACTTAATTGATTCAGAACTTAATTCATTAAGACTTTTTAGTAGTAATTATCAAACACACTTAATTTCATTAAGTACTTAAATAAATTAAGTTATTATATTAAGTGATTATCAAACAGAGCCTTAGTAAAGTAAAAGTACAAAAGAACGAGAGGTCTCATAACAAGAAGTTTGACAGATTATTATGTCAAAGATTTGGGTAAGGGAAAGACAGAGTACATATAAATGTGGCTGCAAGGAATTAAAATTTTGTGCCTTGGTGAAGTTGCATCTACATAGATATTGCATATTGTATTTCTTAATCTCTTGATGGTTACAACAATAATTTTGGAGTGTTGTCATTCGTTTGTGCATTGTCACAAATGATGCGGAGTAATAAAAAGCCTTCTGGAACTCATGTAACAGGTGTTTGATAATGTGATGGAAGCTCTAGGTACAACACTTCTCAAAGCAGAACGTTTGGTGTGCCCAAGGAAACGCAAATACCTTATCCACGGAATCATCACAACAGAGAACACGAAAGGTTTGATAACGGAGCTACGTTATTTGTTCATTCTTTTTTGTTGCGGTCGGGTGTTGATTAGCAGAAGTTGTGTTGATGCGTCTTCCTCCTCATCATCATTTCGTAATCCTAAGACAAATGAGAATTTGGAATTCCAATTGACGGAAGTTGCAGCTGCAACGAAAAAGTTGTTCCAGTATCTTAAAAAGTTTCTCTCAGAAGGGTTCTACTGGGGCTTTCCTAAGGATTATGATGATGATCAAGATATCTTTCGTTACAAACCCGAACTTTCGCCGGAAGAGCTTTGTGATGCATACAACTCTTTGAAACAGATGATTAGTCATTTGAAGTCGTAGATAAGAGAAGCTAATTATTGCCAAGGTGATCCCGTCGGCCTTATTTTGTCCACCATCCAATCATTTCAGCCTGATCAACCTCGGTTTCCAACTGAATACCGGCGTCTCTTCAATGCGTTTCTATGGTATAATCTGTTCCACCTGAATGAATGCTCGTATTTGGATGATCCACTAATCAGGATGCAGATAGAGGCCTGGGATAGTAACATTCAGACCTCCCAATGGTTGCAGTTAATTGGTTGTTATGATGATTGGAAAGATGCAGAAACATCGATAGACTACTTTCTCAGTTTCGGACTTGATTTGAACAAAATAGAAATACATTCTAATGGAAATAGAGAACCATACGTTCTTTACACCAATGTTGAACTATTGCTGGCCTGCCTCATCAAGATTCCGCAAATGATGATGAGCCAGGACACGGATGAGGTACATCAATTTGTAGCAGCTATTAAAAATGTGGTTATGGAGGCTAAAGACCTACCATATTACCGATGTTACTATGATAAAAGCAGATCCCAGTTTGCAATTGTGTTTGCCAAGATTTGGCGTCTCAAGGTTGAGATTTCCATCAAAAGTGGTGGTACCCTCTTCCCCCTATCCACGGATCAACATATCCATTCATTGTGGAAGGAGTATAGATTTTTGCAAAGGAACTTTCAATGGACCAAGGAAAGCCCAACAGAATATCGGATATGGAATGTCATAAAAGAAATTCCTCAGCTTGTTGAATCTTTCTGCCGCTCTTCTTCTGTTGATGATGGTGCAGAGGAGAACAACAACCTGTTGGTACATCTCCAGGTGGTCAGCAATGTACTTTTCAGGACACTTGTTCATATCTTGCTGTTGAAGGCAAAGCAACTCACTTCATCGAATCACACTGAAGATGCCGAAAATTAGAACTCTCGACGAGGGACTTTGTAACCTAATAGAAGTGCTAGAGGATACAACAAAAATGGAGAACATACAGGATAACAAGGTGATCTTGACAGATATGGAAGAAGTGGCTACCGGCGCAATGTTTTTTTGTAGCAACGTTCTGGTTCACGATTCCAACGAAGAATCTGACAAGGTATTGATGTTTGTCTTTCTGATTTGGTAGAAAAAGTTGAACTTGTGAAATCAAAGCTTCAAGAGGTTTATACTCCTCTCCCGAGGTTTCTTCTCCCCAAAACTCCTGGATTGTGCTTCATTAGATTCCTCATACAGAAGTTAAGAAACCTGCTTTCTCATCGGCAAGCTTCCATAACCCTTGTAGCCGATCAAATTCGAGCCACTTGTAGTGATTTGGAGCTCATAGCATCTACATTCAGCGATGTGTTGATGAAAGAAGCATCGCAAGGACTTCACACGCAGCTTGCCGATTTGGCCTATCAAGCAGAACATGTAATTGACTTGGTTTTGGGAGATGAAAAGACAGTGGTGCAACACTCCCTTTGGCTTTTTCATCTAGCAAAATCAATTAGGCGTATCAAAATGCAGCTTGCAGATATAGACGGTAACAGCGCATGCAGTGATGGAGTTGACAATTCCCCCAAAGGGTTCATCCCTAATATGTCATACATCCCTTCCACCAGTATTGATGAAGTTATGGTTGGCCTCAAAGATCAGAAAGAAGAAATAATTTGCTTACTTACTAGAGGCTCCCATCAGCGAGATATTATCTCTATCGTTGGAATGCCAGGTATTGGGAAAACCACTTTCGCCGATAACGTGGTAAAGAGTCCAAGTGTCATGTATCACTTCCCTATTCGTGCAAGGTGTTGCGTGTCTCAAACATACAAAAAGAGAGATTTGTTGCTTGATGTTTTAAGCCACATTATAACTGTTGAGAGCAACACATATGCAATGAGTGATTCAGATTTGGAGCAGCTCTTGTATAGAAAATTGAAGGGCCAAAGGTACCTCATAATTATGGACGACATGTGGAGCACTAAAGCTTGGGATGATTTGAAGCTCTCATTTCCTGATGACAAGAATGGCAGTAGAATTTTGATAACAAGCCGTCTCCGGGATGTGGTTTCGAGAATCAGCCATCCTTATCCTCTTCCTGCACTCTCCAAGGAAGAAAGTTGGGAGTTTTTGAAGTTAAAACTATTTGGGAAAGAAGAGTGTCCTCAGGAACTTGTGGAAATTGGACAGCAAATTGCTGAAAGCTGCCATGGATTACCCCTTGCAATAGGTGCGATAGCTGGTTTTCTTGATAGGAACTGTGGGAAGAGCAAAGACTTGTGGAAGCAAACTGCTGAAAGCGTAAGCTCAACGATCATTAATGATCCTGAAACTAAGTGCAAGAAAATATTAGAACTGAGTTATGATCACTTACCAGATTTTCTGAAAGCCTGCTTGCTATATATTGGAGCATTTCCAGAGGACAAGGACGTTCCAGTTTGGAGATTACAGTGGTTATGGATCGCTGAAGGCTTTGTTTGTGAACCAGAATCTGGAGATTTAGAAGATGTTGCTGAGAAATACCTGATGGATCTAACTGGTAGAAGCCTGGTAATAGTAGCCAAGAGAGGATCAAATGGCAAGGTCAAAGCATGCCGAGTTCACGATTTAGTACATGATTTGTGCTTGTTGAAAGCTGAAGAAGAAAGATTCTTGCTTCCTATATCTGCTAATGATAAACCCTATTCTTCATTTGAGGCCTTGGATTATGGTGTTCTATATGAGCATTTCAACACCTCCAATTCCATATCATACGAACAGTATCGGTTGTCCTTCTGTGTGGACCGAGAACAGTTTGTTTTGTCAAGGCCTTGTGGCCCCTTTGTCCGATCTCTGATATTCTCTGCAGCCACTGATATGTCTCCAAGTTGCTCTTACGATGTCTCCTTCATTTCGAGCAACTTCGAACGTCTTAGAGTGTTGGATTTGGAACACATCAACATGGGTAGTTCATTCATAAATGGAATAGAACTGCTCATTGATTTGAAGTACTTAGCGATTTGTGGTGATATAGAGTCTATTCCACCATCTTTGTCCAAGCTACAGAATCTGGAAATTCTGTTGGTGAAGGGTTTGAAGAAGAAAGTCGCGCTACCAGATACCATTTGGAGAATGGAAAAGCTCAGGCATGTTCATGTAAGTAATCATGCTATCTTTACTTTGCCTAATGCTGAGAAGGGAAAGTCGTCCTTTCAGTTGAATAGGTTGGTAACACTTTCTTTGCCTTACTTTTCACTGGGGGAGAAAACGAATGAGACGATCATCAAGTTCCTCAATCTTAGAAGACTGAAATGTGTGTTTTCTGAACCAAGAGATTTTTCCGAGAACTTCTGCTGGGCTTCTGAGTTAAAATCTCTGAGCCAGTTGCAGGCACTGAAGATATCATACTATGGAAAGGGTCTCAACAGTGATGAATGGAACTTGCCATCTGGTTTGAAAGAGTTAACTCTTTCAAAATTCCGTCTGTCCCGGGATCATCTCTCCGAAATAGGGAGGTTACAGAATCTGGAGGTCCTCAAACTGATTTCTTGTGCCTTTGAGGAGCCCAGTTGGGAGATGTCAGAAGGGGAGTTCCCCAGTCTTAAGTTCTTGGAGTTGAAGAACCTAAACATTATTCACTGGGATGCTTCCAGTGATCACTTGCCTCAACTGCAGCAGCTCGTGTTGCGGAACTGCCAACAACTGGATGAAGTTCCTTTAGACTTGGTCAGTATTCCCACATTGACGAGAATTGAAATTCAGTCATGTGGAGATTCTGTTGAAGCGTCTGTTAGAGAAATCGAGGAGCAAGGAATCGAGGGGATCAACATTGTTATTCATAATTCACATTTTGGATGAAGATCATTGTCACACGTGGAAAGATTCTTCCATATTGTTGGTGTAAGTTGCCATTTTTAAACTGGTCTCTGTGCAATATTTTTGTCACATTGGTCGTGGAATACTATTTAGTTTGCTCTTTCTGGTTTCGGTATCTTATTTTTTATTCAACACGTCAAATTTTCTGTAATTGTAGGCATTGGAAGGAAGAACAAGCTGCAAGTTTAACATTGGACCTCTGTACCCTCAGTTATCTTGCGCATTCGCTTATAAAATTGGATCAGAAGTGCAGGATTTCTGGTAAAGAGTCTGCGAGAGAAATTGAGGACCAAGGAATACATTGAGGAGATGAACATTTTCATCAGTAAATCACATTTTTGGATGAAGATTGTCACAGAGATTCTTATCATGTGCAAGTAAGTTGCCATAACAATTCAACTGATTCCAGTTCATTGCAAGTCGTGTTTTGAATATTCAATTCATTACATTTGAAGGTTACAGGTTTCTTTAATGCCTAATCATAACCTTCATCCTGTCTACTCTTTCTTTTTCCCTTTTGTTTTTGGGACAGGTTATTTAAAATGAAAACGGGCTTTAAGTTTCTCTCCTCCAGTTGGTTGCCTCCTTGCTCCATTTCTTCTCCGCCAGGACGTGGACTCCACCACCTCAACTCGACAACAACCTTATTAGCTCAAGCACTTTCCCTCTTTTGGGTTGTTTCAATTTAATTCAGGGTTTAGAAGATTTTTTATTTTGGGATCCCAAAATTACTACATTTTGTTTAAGAATTGCATTATTTTTCTAAATTTTGTTTGATTTGGGATTCCAATTTGACTGCATTCTAATTTGAATACCGTGTGGTTTGTATTATGAGTTCTTTCTTATTTTTTAAGGTTGGAGTAGTAATTAAATGTGGACCCATTGTTATTAATTGGCCAATACGTACGTGCGATGGTGAGAAACAGAAAAATATACTGTACAACTTGGTTAGCCTATCTGCGGATCAAGTTAGTTATTGGTTTTGTTTCCGCGGATCAACTTGGTTACTTGTTTTGGACCCAACAGTTCTCCTGATGACGACTAATTAACCATCGACGACAAGAAGAAGTCGACAAGAAAGCCAGCCCGTTTTGGGGGTTTCCTGACGATCTATTCATCCACATATGGGTTGAAATTGGGCGTGCAAAGTAATAGGAAGGTGTGGATGCGTATGTAAATCATGGAAAAACTTTTTTGTCTAGCCCCATATTCGAGATCATCCACCGCCATCGATCCATTCCAAGAAGCTCTGATAAGTTTCTCCTCTTTCTTCGAGCAAAGGTTGGGGACTTTTCGCAACGATTCACCTTAGCAATGATACTGCTCATAGATACCGCTGCCAGTTAGTTGTGACCTGGTGTGCTACATAATAACTTCCAGAAGTAGCATTGATCAGTTGTGCAATCCTTTGACTGGGGAAATTCATACCTTACCTAGTACAATATCTCCAACTAATTATTCCCCTGACAGTAGTCTCGAGAAACCCGCGGTATTTGGACATGCTTCTAAGAGAGTGTACATTTTAGTGGTGTGGACTCGAGCACAAGGAAGAATAGTGGTTGCAAATGAACTCTCCTTTGCCTGTTGTAGTAGATAAAATCCCAAGTTATGTTTGTCCCGCGTTGGTACCGTGAGAGACTTTGTATCAATATATAAGTTTTATGGGTTATTCCCTTATTGCCAATTAGTTTTGAGGTGGAACCCCATGAACTTCTATAGTAGTAATATTGCCCGCATCAATGCACCACCATCATCATCATCATGGAAAGTAATCGGGGAAGTTTCTTTGTGTTTAAAGCAAAGATGGGGTTTCGATTGATGATTTCATGTATTGGAAGATTGACCCAAAGGTCATCCGGCAATGTGGAATGAAAGATGATGAACTTATCGTTTCATTGGACAGCTCAGAAAGTTAATTCCGAAAATCGAGTTCTCACATTGTGGGCTAGGGCATTGAAGGATCCTTCTACTTCAACTTGGGGTTGGGAGTTGAAGTACAACTTAAATTATACTTCCCAGTGCCCAAAGACTTTCAACAGCATAAGCCTCTAATATGCCCTTATTCTTCAGAAGAGGGAGACTCTAATACCGAGTACACCTAATCGGGATAATGAGTTTTTGCTATCTCTACAATCCGAGGAAGAAATGTGCTAGGAAATGAAGATGCCTAAATGTGGAAATATATGAGCTCATTGGTTAGGCCATTGGGTTTTTATTGGGAAAGCTGGTTCTCCTTTAAAAGTTCATTTTGAACATAATTGACTTCCTTTTAGCATACTTTCTTAAATATTGTATTGATTAATCCTCCGGTAAGTTTCTAAGTTTGGTGATGTAGTTGTTTGTCAAATTCTTGAGTCGGGGCAATTAGTATTTCTTTTTTCCGTGCTTTGTTTTTATAACATATAATAATATGGTGTCCACTATTGGTAACACTGATTAATTTGTTTTTTGAAATTAAAACACCTTAATGGATAGCACATAGCAGTAGCACAACTAACACATGATTTAAAATTGTTCCATGACGAGTTTTCCCAATCTTTAGTTCAAAATATATCTACAACTCTACATACAAGTCACATGATCGATGCTGATCGCTAGTACTTACAAGTTAAGAGTGTGAATTTGGTAAAGCTTGTTTCAGCTGGAGTACTCTTTTCATCTAGGTGCCTTTTTGAGCCAATGATAGCTTAGAGTATTAAATAAACTATTCTGGTCTCCTAACATGTGAGAAGGGACTATTTCCATGACAAAAATAAAAATTAAAAAATATGTAAAAAGCTACAATTATAAAATAGATGTGAGAAGAGACAGTAGGTTGTCACCGATTCATAATAGCCATCATTATATAAACTTATATAAATCATATAACACAATTTCTAGAGGACGTATATCACAGTTTCTTGTCACACAATTCCACGTATACATTTAAAATTTACAATTCGAATTGCTAACAGCATAATCCTATCTCTTGCAAAGGAGGGAGCTATTACGAATCGAAACCCAATATGAAGAATTCAAAACACTCGGGTCCATTAATTACTTTCACCAGCTGAAACTAATGGACTCAAAATGCAGATTGGCACCTAAACCAGATGAACAAATATTGGCAACTTCGTGTCTCATTTTCTTCGGCCCGCAAACTAAAACTCCAACGCTTGTTTCTTTTCGCTCAAACAGAATCCCTGTAAATAAAATATGAGATATATACCACGGTGAATAATTATAGACTTTGTTAGTTTTGTTGAATCACTTTTTATTAGTTTTTATATATATATATATATATATATATATAATTTCTCTTAAAATATTATGCAATAAACCTCACATTTAGTTTGGGATGGAAATATAGATTTATAAAAGTATAATTAAGGGATGTTGAAACACTTACTCTTGAGGTCAGGCCTTTCACCATAGTGCACATTTGTAGCCAAAACAATTGATTGTTGGGGCAAGCTTTCTAGTTCTCTATCAGCATTGTAGAACCATGAATTAGGTGAGGCTGCTGGAGTTGCACCTTCCAAGTTCTGAATCTGCTTGTTTTCCATTGCATTTTGTTTCTTGTTCCACAAGAAAACCCCCGTCGCCACGACAACTATGGAGATACACAAGAACAACAAATTCAACATTTCCCTAGCCGCGCTCGAGTAGATCTTATTCGTGCCATGGTCAATGGGATAAATGTAGTATCTCGTAATAATCCCAATTAAAATAAGGTACATCACGAAGGATGCGGATATAATCGCGCCGAGCCAGAGCCAACTGTTTTTGCCTAGAATTGGTGATATTGGGGAATCAGATGGCTTTGGTTTGAACCAGATTGTGTTTATATTTTTCTTGGCTTCTGATGAGCTGGGTTGTTTTTCTCTTGTCACGTAGGCTTCGATTTGTAGGTCAAGGTTGGAAATTTGGGATGGGGAGTTAACAATGGGGAGGATGAGATTTAGCATTGTCAAATCTGAGGAATCTTTGAATGCAGAGATGAGGAGAATTGAGGGAGTTTTGCATCGTAATGTTTCACTTGTGTGGATTAATTCACGAATTATTGATACGAAAGGTGTGATTCCACTGCCTCCACTCACCATAACTAGCAAATCATGCCTGCCCAAAAAAGAAAGCCAAAGGGAGATGCATTCAGCCCACAGAGAAATTATAGTAGTAAAAAATCGTATCAGATTTTCTGTGACATTTTTTTTTTTTTTTGGTTATAAGTTGTCTATAAGGTTAATTTGCAATGACTAATTATACTCAACTTAATTACCTTAGAAAATCAGTTGAAACCGGTCCATAGGGCCCTTCAACTGACACAGCAAGATGATCAACTGCAGAAGGAGATGAAAGTAGTTGGTGCAATTTCTTAGTCCAACTCCCTTCTCCTTTGATGATAACACTAAGCTTTTCAGGCTCCAAGTTACTGCTTGAGCTAATTGTAAAAGGATGCCATTGCAACTTTGAAATGCTTGGCACATTCAAGAACATAATACTCGTGGGAGTATAAGTAAGACCTAAACATTCCAAACACAAAAAGAGCAAAAAAAAAAAAAAAATTAAAACCAATTAATCGATTATATATATAGCATGTCAATTGTAATTAAGAAGGTTCGATATTTTTAGTACCAGGCGTCTTGGAAAAATTGAGCTCGAGGGTTTCACAAGGGAGGATTCGAGCGGAAACAAGGCGAACATTTTGTCCAGATTGCAAGAACCTCAAGAATCGATCGACCATGAAGATGAAGAAAGCAGGAAGGCAATAGGTAAAATGGCCTAATCCCGCATGAAGGACGAAGAAGAGCATGAAGATGATATAGAAATGATGAGTGTAGAAAAAGAGCTCGAAAAATTTTCTCCGGATGCCAGGAAACGTTGTAGCCCACAAAGCTAATCCTGCTAACAGTGAGATTTCTCCTGCCAAATTTGATACTCCTGTTTTTGCCCATTCCAACATCTGAAAAATATTTTCCAGCCAAAGAAAAGAACACAAATGTTATTTTTTTGATGAGCTAAAAATCTCCTGTGCCAGTTTAGTTTCGTGTAACATGTTTCTTTAATTCGAGAAAACACAAAAGTCCTCATGAGTTTTATTATCTTAATGAGTTTTTTTCCTTTTCTTTTTCACTGAAGAAAACCGTTACAAGAGCGAGTTCGCCATGATAAATAAATAATACAAAAATAGTGTATATTGCAGTTTGTGAATTGTAACAGAACAGAACAATTTTCAAATTATAACATACATAAACTATTTTCATGGGACGAAAGTGAATAGTTATTAAGAAATAGTAATAATGTTTTTGACCTAAGGTTTCTATAGCTACTTATTTCATTTTCAAAAATTCAATGAAAAAGTGAAAAACATCCCTATGTTGTACTCCCTCCATTCCAAAATAAGTGTCATTTCAGAGTTTGCACATAGTTTAAGAAAATATTAAATAAGGTAACTAAATTACTAGAATATCCTCAATCAACCCCATTAAAATAAATGTTCCCTAATAATATTATTTGTTTTGAGGGTATGTTTGAAAATTTTTGACAAAAAATGCATTGAAATCTGAAAACGATACTTATTTTGGAATTTCTCTATTTTGCCAAAACGACACTTATTTTGGAATGGAGGAAGTATTTCAAACTAATGGTTGAAGCTTTCTACACTTATTAATTAGTCGTCATATGCATATATTTTAGCGACGTATTTTATTATTCATATCATTTGCACATAAAAGTCAACGATTATTTTTGTCTACTATATTGTAACTACTATGATGGAAAGGCCGTTTTCACCAAATAAAGAAATAACTTGCAGGAATTTCTTTTCTTTTCTGAAAGTGAAACTCGCTACAAAAAAATTAATGAAACTTGCAAGTATTAAAAAGATAAATTCGTTTTCATATACGTATGTCGCTGGCCAAATTTTTATAATTCTTATTATAAAGCCAAACAATTCGTTAAAAAGGTAGCAAATAAATTACCTATATTTAGACTGAACCAAACGAAAATTCGTTTAGAGTTTAGACTAAACAAACATGACGTATTTTTCTTGCTTTTAAGTCAGGGCGATTATATCATAAAAATACTACTGATGATCAAGCACATCACCAATTGGTCAGAACTTTAAAACTTTGTCAGTCAATTGTTACTAAACGTTTTTCAGCCATTCACATCTTTTATACTCTTTCCGTCCCATAATTATTGTCCAAATTGGATATTCATTTCTAGTTTAAATTATACTAAAAGTGAAATCTCAAATTGAATAATAATTTTGGGACAGAAGGAGTACTTTAAAAAATTATATATTTTTGTTAATAAGTATCTATAAAAAAATTAATTAATTTAATAGTTACCGCGGATAATTCGTGGATAACAGCCCAGAGGATGATGTAGCAAACACCATGAGCAGTGAAGAGCGCCATGGTAATGTGGCCAACCCATATATGGTACTTGATACTGGCTTCCGACGTCAACCCAAACAGTTGCAGCACCGACGATCCACGCGCCACCGGGAAGAACAGAAACGCCAGGCATATGTTGCCGGCGATCCCCAGCCTTAACGCCGATGTATCCAGCTTAGCTTGCCACCTTCAAGGGGATCATAATTTTAAACAAATAAATTAATTTTTTCTTTTCCTTTTACAAATTATTAACATAATTAAGCATTAGTTAAGTAATAATCGATTTAATTACTTACACATTCTCCCCATCTTTTGCAGCTGATTTTGGGGTGATTTTTTGGAAACTGATGCTCAATGAAACCCAGAAATACCAGACAATAAGAGCAACGAACATCACCAGAAAAGCTAATTCGATTCGAGACACAATTCCCAGTCCTTTGACGATGATCGGCCTCTTCCATGCTGCTAATGCATTTTTCTCACTAAAATTTATTGATGAAAATGACAAAAATATGATTAGACCAATGATTTTATTATTATTTTTTATTAATTACGATTAATTAGTCAGTGAAAAGGTCAAATAATTATTTATTTTACCCGTTGGAATGATGGTAGCCGTTGATGTTACTCTTCTTTCTCAAATGGAGATAAACACAACCCAACACAGCAACAAAGAGTACAGGAAATGTGTACATCAACAAGTTTGTCCCTAAAATAAGGCAAGTAAGCCATAGTGTTATAAAATAAAATTAATTATAGTAAGAGAATTGATAGATGGATTAATAATATATAGCACCTCCACGTTCTAAAATTACAAACTCGTGAGTAACTGACAAACCAAAATTGGTAAAGAAAGATAAATCATTTGTCAAATGCAGAATCAAATTTCAAGCTAATCTCCACTATTAAATTTTGACTAATCGTAAACGTAAAATCTTGATAGTGTGACAATATTAATTATGTTGGTATGGTAATTAACTTGGAATGCTAATTCTTACTCTGACGATATTATCATCGTGAATGGGTATATTAATGTCGAGATACGTATATATATGTACCTTGAGTTCCGAAGTAAGTTGAGTTAGCCTTAGCTTGAATCTTTGGAAGCCATTGTTTCCGGTAGAGGTTTGTTGGAAGCATGATCCACAAGAAAATGTATCCAACACTGACTATAAGAACAAGTGCCATTATGGTGGCTTGGATAACATTTTTGGTACCTCTACTTGGAGGAGGAGGAGGAGATTTTTGTGGCACTGCCACCCTTGCTGGTGATGGCTCCATTAGTATTCTTCTTCTTATTCTTTTTTTTTTTTTTTTCAGAACAAAATAGAGAAGAAGCTAGGGATAATCAGTTGACTTTCACTAGCCACCACCCAATTTGTTTTGTACAATGGAAAATGAACTCAATTTTGAGTATTCAAGAGGATTGAATATGGAGCTCTATATATAGTGGTCGACTACACACACTATACTTGCAAGGTATAATAGTATCTTACAATGAGTCGCTTACTATTTGTGGGGAAAAAAAAATTAAACAAAAGATAATACAGACAATTGGAGCTATACATTGAATTTGTTACAGATATTATTCCTTATAAGGCATGGTTCATGCCTTTTGCTTCATTTTTGCCCAGGATAAAACTAGGACAATTAATGAATTTTAATTCACATGGTAAAATCTTTTAAGTTAATTGGTCCTTTAAATACCTCCGGATTAGAATCCCCCTTCTCCTCTCTTATTTGCAAAATTTTTCAGTTGTCCAGTGGAACAATTTAGTCCCCGTTATTAATTAGAAAAATTAGACCGACAACTAGCACGAGCAAGATGCATAATCTTCTCTCTGTTCCAATTTCTAAAATGATTGTCCTTATCATCCTTATAACGTACAAAATTTTTTGTTCAATTCACCAAAATTTTCTCACCGTACAGTAGTATAACTGTGTACTTGTGTATACTCAAGCGATGGTGTGTATGTCGGAAATTGTAAGTTATTAGCCAAGTTGTGTAAGACTTGGCCATTTTAATAAAATCATGACACTATTAAAACTTTTTGAAGATGATGAGAAACAGATGAAAACTAATTATTTGTCTCCCTATTTTAATTACCGGGGTTTTCTTATTTCTCATTACCATCCATCTATAATTTGACATCGTAGTACTTTACTACAAGTACGTACAACTAGCACTTGTGTCTACTTTACGTGTATTTCGAAAATTATTATATGTTATTAGCAGCTAAAGACTTGTATATATGCAATGAATACGTAACTGATATATTATGCATTGAAAACCCATTAATGGTTATTTATATGGGAATATTATGGTTTTTTATTTGGAATTACAAGTTTCCTTGACGATAAAAATAAATAGCGATAATTGGTGTATCATGTTTGGGAAAGGTATATCACATGATCACAGTGACCGTAGTAGCTAGAATTGTTTCGAAAGCATATCAAGTTCCATGATGCGTAAGAGAAGAGTTGTGTACAAGAGATTATAAAATATAAATTAAAATAGGCAGTATCTAGAAATGATTAAGGGGGTAACATAATTATGGTTCTCTAAAAAAATAAAATAAATTTATACCAAAAAGAATTGCGGACACCAGTTGTATAACATGCCAAAAAAAAAAAAGCAATAATACATACAGGGAAAATTTACAAGGAAAATTTATAAGGAATGACTTGTCAATCATCTAAACTATGTCTTAAATTTAAATGCTTAAACCCAAAATGAAAAGTGTTAAAAATGAATAGTTATGATCAATTCCTAGTTATTTTTCCTGTATGAATCATTATCCAAAAAAAGAAATACAATAAATTATGTACCACTCTTTTCATTCCTAAGTGAGAGTTCTTTTGTTTGAATTATATATTATAATACAACAAATATAAATCTTGCTTTGAAATGTAGAGACATAAAGGTAGATAGAAACTATTCATTTTGCAACAATTAATTGTTACTCGAATTCAAACTTTTACTTTATAAACCATTATGCACTCATGAATGTGTAGGTTCATTCCAGGGTGTTGGGGCGGCGGTTGTGTATTTTCAAAGAAAGAAGACGAAGAGATTTTAAACCATCAATTGTGCTCAAAGTATGGAGTCTGCTATTAGCCAAAACAGTTAGAAGAATAGATTGATGTCATTTTCACAAAGTGCCTAATAACGAATTTCCCACATTTCTTCTCTACCATTAGTTATTGTTTCGACTTTCTAAGTACATTCTTTTTTTGGTGGCTAGTGGTCTCAATTTCATTTCTAGAAACCCTATAAACTACGTGTTCGTTCATTTTTAATTTGTTGTGCTCAAGGAGTTGACATTTTGGGACATCAAGAGTCAACTCCCAAGCAAATTGAGCCACATGTTAGTTGTTTATTTGTTTCTCTCATAGATCCGTCGGTTTGCAAATTTCCCATCACGCTTTCTTTTAGCAGCAGTTCTTGACACTAATTATTTGTAATCATTTTTTCGATTAGCTTGCAACTATGAGATCTTTTTTTTCTCTGGTTCATATTTTCAAGAATTCTGTGCACTGGGAAAAGATTCAGTTGCGACCAAAAAAAAAGAAGAAAAAAAAGACCGAACTTGATCAGTGAAATGAGAAACTGATATAAACGAATATATTTTACAAGCAATTTAATCAATTTATATATATTATATATATATATAAAAAGTGTAAGTGATAATTAATCTTACTTCTTTTTGTATCGTACCATTTTATTTTTCATTTTGTCTTAAGTATTACCCTACTGTTGGTGATCGCGAGATAGCTAACGAAGATGAGCGCGAATATTAGGATTGGATTGTGACAATTGTGTGATTTGTTCCTTACAAATTTAGGGTTTGACTGTACAAGTTGCACGCTTGATTATGCCCAACAATGATATCATTGATTCATGTCTTACTCTTATGACAATAGTATATATATATATATATATATATATATATATATATATATATATATATAGCTGATTACATACATATGTGATGTAATCAACTCTTATGACAATTGTATATATAGCTGATTACATACATATGTGATGCAATCAAATTCCCTTAAATATGACTACTGTGGGATTAAATTATCTATGAACCCTACGTTCTTAGGACTAATCAATCAAATTAATGGTGCATCTTGCAACTTCGAAAAGCCAACTTCGATCATGATATATATTTTATGTAGTATCACAAATTAACTATTCATTCTGTCATAAAACGATAATCGAAAGATACATTATATTTTACTCTGATAACAAACTACACAATACGAATGAGGTGTTGGTTCAGTAGTAAAACCATCATTGCTCTAAGGAGGAGGTAATGAGTTCAAACCCCCACTCCAACAAGACTGAGGGAATGAATCTAAGCTTGCCCGTTAGCACCTCTAAAGGGCTTGTTATGGCAAACCCACTCATGAACCCCCAAATTCGTACCCGAGTTTGTCACTCCGAGCTTGCCTGGGATGGTTTACCTTCCACTGTAGTTTGCAGGCTATTGCAATGTACATGGGTTTACCCATATCTAGTGGGGTTCCCGCGTTATCAAAAAAAAAAAAAATTTACAAAATCATTTGGATGAGGGAGAGAGAGAAATACTCCCTCCGTCCCATAATTATTGTCTAGTTTTACTAAAATAAAAGATTTTATTTTTGGCCAAATTTAACTATATTTTACCTTAAACAACGGCATATACCCTTACATAAGTAATTGTTTAACCACTAAGATTTTATGGATAATATTTTTTATTAAGGACAAATGTGTAACTTGATCCATAAAAAGTCAAATTGGACAATAATGGGACAAAATTTTTGGACAAAGTAGACAATAATTATGGGACGAAGGGAGTAATAAACTAGATAATTTTGACTATCATATATGATAAATTAGACAATTTTGCACAATTTTTTTGTGGGAAGAAAAATCTAAGCCAGGTATGTTTAATTGCGTGGTATCATGTGTTCATCGGAGACTGAATGTTGGATTCCTCGTGCTTGATGTGTGTCAACTTGTGCCTAGCTCATTCCAAATGAAGAAATTGTACCTAGCTATTCATGATATAATGATTGTGAAGAATATTCATCGTGCATGTACATTTGTAGGGGTTGACGTTTTTTTAAAGAAATTAATTTAATTATTTCGTACACCCTTGAATTATTGTTTTCTTTTTAAGATTTAAATGCGGCCTGAGATCATTTGTCCATCTAAGCAAGCAACGATCCGTCGAGTTACATTTTTCTTGTTTTTTTTCTTTTTTGAACTATCTGTTTTATCTGTGGTTCGTCGTCACTTTTGAAACTGAAAGTGATAGTGTTGCACTTTTGATTGTAGTCTACAAAAGGGTCTTCATTTTGCTGCACATTCTGGGATCACAATTTACAGATCGAACTGAACCCTGAGTTTCATATATTAATATTCAGCTCAGTTTTAACTTTCTTTAAAAAAAAAGAAACATCGAGGATTATTTTATTCAGTTTGTTTCTACAAGAAGAAGATAATTAATGTAAATATATAGAATTAATTAGATACATTCTGCAGAAAATGAATTTAGGCAACAAACCCCTAACAAATTGTAATCATTTGGAAGCCTTAACATTACTCATTCCGTCTCTAGTCCTAATTCTTAAAATATTCAACCTCTCAGGCAAGGCAAGATGGAGAGAAAATTTAAATCCCGGAGGGTGGTCATAGATATATACTCCCTCTCCGATCCTTATTATAAGGTATTTTGAGATATTTTGATTTCATCATAGATTTTATTTAAAATGTCTTTTTAATCGAAAATAAAAATCTTAAAAATATTTCATAATAATGAAAACACAAAGAATGTGAAAATATATTTTTTATGATTTTTTTTTCCAATTAGAAAGACATAATAAGTTATACCTATAACGAAATCAAAATGCCTTATAATAAGAACCGGAGGGAGTATCATACAACAAGAAAATGAGAAAACAGAATACTATCATGGAATTATAAAGATATAAGTAATTAAAAATGCAAAAAAGTTCAACGGAGTTACCTATGAATAAACATATAAATAATTCACCACTTTTTTTCCCATGGTCTTATCTTATATTCCCTCTGTACCAAAATTATTGTCCACTTTGAGATTTTACTTTTAGTACAATTTGAATGAGAAATGAAAATCCAAATTGGACAATAATTATGGGATGGAGGGAGTACTAATAATATATAAACAATTTATTATATAGTGGTAACTGGTGAAATTGTTGTGAAGCCTTAATCAGTTAAATGTTTTGTTTTTCAACCTCAATTTACATAGAGTTTGTTATAAAATCGCGTCAAGCCAAAATTTATATATATATATATATATATTAGATGTTAAATCTGCACGATGTGCGGGGTGTATTTATTTTACATTATCAAAAATCATAAGAAATATAAACGGTGTAGAATATATTTGAAGTTTATATTAATATATATATATATATTATATAAAGATGAAATATTACATTCGATATGAAATGCAAATATTGAGTTAATGGAAAGAGAATATATGAATAATAAAATGAAAATCATAAGCATTGTATGACTAAAATTAAATAAAAGATGACATAAAAGTAAATCATAAGTGCAATTTGAATTATTTTTTGGAATTATACCGTAAAGGAAAGACAAACCTTTGTTCATTCTTGTAATCATCACCTCTAACTTTTTTGTTTTTCTAATTTTTTTGACACATCTGCATAATTGAATTAAAAGAAAAATGATTCAAACATGTTAAGTTACAAATAAATACAAAAAAGAATTATACCTTTCTTCTTCATATGAACATACAGGCAACCATGATTTGGAGTGGAATATCAATAACTGATTCAGCCTTATATAGGTAGTATAGGGATATGAGTGCTCAAGTGTGTTTGATTTAGACAAGATTTCTTTTTTAAAATTTAAGTGTGATAAGTAATAATTATTCCAAATTCAAATTTGATAAAATAACGTATGGAACCGGATAAAGAGCAATTATAATTAAGTTATTTATGATCGTTATATACAATCATCTTTATTATTTTTGAATATGTAGTTGGGAAAATGGAGTAGTTTTAGGGATTAATTTTCATTTATAATTAAAAGCAAAAAAATATCACTTCTAGCATATTAATTACTTTTGAATTCCAAAATAAATTACAACCAGATATATGATAAGGAAATAATTTCTTAATCTGTTAGGAATAATTTTCGGATGATAATAAATTTTTTAATTTTTTTAAAATAATGCGGAAATTTGGTTTACGACATTAATTTTTCCTATTTTTTAATACTTTATCATTTGTGAACTCATTCCTAAGTTTACTAAGTATTTTTTTAAAAGAGTTTTTATAAATGACACCCAGAATTTGTAATTAAAGAATAATTGATGATTTTATATTAATTATTTTTGAATTTCAAAAAATTATTAATATTTTTTAATGATCAAGTCAATATATAATGGCATTATTCAACCCAATCGGAAAATCTTTTCAAATCAATCAGTATTAATATTGAATAAAATAAATGTTTACTTTTTTTATATGACACATAATGAAAAAAAAAACCATTAATGTTGGTTTTTTAAAAAATTTTCGTTTCCTTTTTCATTTCAACGGATACAAAATAGAAAGTTTACCACATAATTAATTGATATACTTTAATTGCGAATCAATAACAATTGCTTAACCGAAAATTCAAAGAACTGTTAGTGTAATTGTTATAAATATTCTTTATGTTAACCAATAAGAAAATGACATATAAGATTTTGTCCTATGTGTGAATGTGAGAAAAAGTTTGATTTCCTCTCTCTGGTTTCTCTCTTAGTATAATACTGTAGATATATGTTAATGCGTTTATGACAAAAGATTCCTAGGCATTAAATCAGACGAAATCACTGAACAATTTATATTAAAACAGCTAATTAATCTGTTTACGAATTTGTGGAAATCTGGACGGATAGAGATAGAACTACTGATTCATCAGGATATATTTGAGACAAACTCCAAGCGTGTCTGTGAATGAAATCTTTTTGACTTGAAGAGAAGTTATAGTTATGCCACATAACGAGCGCAAGAAGTGACCAATATCTCCAGCTAATGGGCCTTAATATCTCATTCTGGAAGCCCAGTTAAACGATTACTTGAAGAGGACTCTCAAGTAGATACACTGAACATGAGTTAAATAATCACAAGTTTTGTCAATATTTTCGAAAGTAGTATTACGTTGGATAAATAACTACTTACAATAACCCGGGGAAAAAAATAATACTTCCTCCGTTCCATAATTATTGTCCAGTTTAAGTTTTCATTAGGGCAAAGAGGGTCTGTGTGTTTCGGAGTTCTGATGATGATGATGATTCTAAGAAGCCTGGCGACCCGGGGGTGACTGACCCAGAAATTTATGAAAAGATGGATAAGAGGGAGTTTTCTGAATGGATGAGAAAAGCTTTAAACCCACCTTTATTCCGTACATCTGATGAATGGGTGGAGGGCGATTCCACAAACTTTCCCTTGAGGTATTTGCAAGGGACCAAAGCTGATGATAAGTTTGAAGCTGAATGTGGTAAGCCTAGGGGAGTGCCTTTCGATTTAAAATTTGTGGACCCTGATGCTCCTAAGCCTCTTCTTGCTAAGGAAGAAAAGGGAAAGGGGAAGACGGGTTTGGCTTTTCTTTTCAAGGGAAGGGGTTTTTGTAGCTGCTGATCATCCAAAAGGTTCTGTTTCCAGTGCTATTTGATCACATTGTCGCCACTCTTTCCGCCGGGGGACGAGGACATTGCCACCGGACAAACTTTGCTTGTTAAGTTGAATAATAAAAAGTTGTCTCCTGAAATTCCTATTGAAGATACAGCAAAGTTGGTTGCCGAAGCTCTCAAGTCCTGTAATGGTGGGAATGGTTTACGATCATAGCAACAATAATCGCAGGTATTGATAAAGAGGGCTGTAAGGTGTATCTTGGAATCAATGGTTAGGAGAAGGTTTTTTCGGTGACTTACCAATTGTGAGAAACGGTGAAAACTCGATACTTGACATTTGGTGACAGGCTCCGGGTATTTGTGTATTGGGGAAGTCATATGGATCCGGACAAATTTAATGGATGGCTTGTTTCCAACCACCTCTTTAATGTATTGGCTGTTACTGGGTGTTTTGATCTCTTGATTGAGATATGGTACACTGTTTTCTTAGTAGGAGGACATCAAATATTTGGTCTTGTAATAAGGTTTTTAAATTGCAAAAAATAAAAAATTACTCCCTCGGTCCCATAATTATTGTCCAGTTTGTGTTTTCATTTTTAATTTAAATTATACTAAAAGTGAAATCTCAAACTGGACAATCATTTTGGGACAGAGGAGTACGTTGGATGAATTAATGTTTAATTTATCGATTCATTCTAGGAGACTCAATATGTAACGAAAGTATTATGCTTCCTCAAGTATACTAAAAATAAATTAATTAATTTAGAAAAATTAAAATTATCAGCAACGTAATAGTGTGACTCTTGGAAAATTTTAAATATCAATTATTTGATTCCAGTACTTACCAATGTAATGCATGGAAGCTATATATTTATAAATGCATGGTCATTATCTTATTTTACTAAATCGTATATATCGTTTTCCTTTAAATATATATTCCGTAGTACTATTTTCCTATATTTCGTCCCATGATAGGCCTCTTAATTTGAGAATATCCTTTTCTTTTTTTTTTTTTGTGGCATTCACATTTCACTCATGCAAAAAATAAAATTTCAATGAATAAGTTACCATGTTTTTAATTTATATCCCTCTTTTAGTTAAGAGTCTGAGTTTTGCCATAGATCATGTCTTAGTGTTATAGTGTGTTATCATTAATATGATGAACTAGTACTAATCAATTTTTTGAATAGTGATGTACTAGTAACACCCTTTTCAAGTGCATGCAGTCTCGATAAGACTATAATGAGTTAGTTATGAACTTTCGTTGATCTTAATTGATCTTAGGCACAATTTTAAACTAATTTTATAAATTCTGCCAAAATGATACATAAATAAGATCGAAGTATATGTTCTAATTGTTCTAGGAGAGTTCTCTTTTGTACCTAGTACAACCAGTTTTACTTGCAAAATACTACTCTTTTCGTCCCAAAAAAAAATAGTCTACATTTAGTTTTCAAATTTGTACTAAAAACAAATAGTCTACATTTAGTTTTCAAATTTGTACTAAAAACAGTACAAAACTCAAAACTCAAAGTGGACTATTTTTTTGGAGACGGAAGAAAGTAATATATTTGCCTCTCTACTTATAAACGTAGTTCACAACTTCACATTACTCAAATCATGTTAGTCTTGTGTTCTTGATTATTTTTCTTTTCCTTGTAATTGTTTTATTGTTCATGTTGCTGCAATCTTCTTAACATATGACTTATTATTAATCACCCAGAGTCCCAGATTTGATGATTTTTGCTTGGAGTATAAAAATTCTTATTACAAGGATTTTATCATTGGGAGGAGATCATTGCTTGGAAGTTGAAAGTGTTAAAACATTATTACAAAGTTTTACCAGAATTGTTGAAGGCCCTGAAAATAGCGGTTTTAGCCTATATACACACTATGACGGTTGATGTCTGGATGATGGTGGGATTTGTAATCTGAAAGCAAAATCGAGATTAAAATCGAGTCTCTAGCTTTAGCTACTAAAGCAGGATTCAGAGGCATAAGATGTCTATCTTCTGCTTGTTGTAGCAAGGTGCAAAAGTAAATCTCTCCAGCTTATCATATTCATTTCTTACAATTTAGCAAACAGAAAAATCCTTAACAACAATATCTAAAACATACCAATTTCAGGGACAATCAATAATCGAGCTCAAAAGAATATTTTTCCTAGTCCTAGTTTATATGAACAATAAACTGAATAAAGGGAGCAGATGTCACTGACTATACCTGGCGGTTCAACAAGGTAAGACCAGTTTGGGTCGATTGAACTTCATTTTTGTTTTCATTTTATTTTCTTAGCCAACATTCATCAAATCTATTGGTGTACGAGCCATTGATTGAAAGGCATACACAACATGAAACTCTATTAAGAACAGGGAAGTGACCAAATTATGGAACAATATATGATCATTTGCCTTCCACAGGCCAAAAAAATGTACCACGAGTAACTTACAGCACTAACACATCTCCTTTCCCATACTGCTTCAACATTTTTAATTCGCTTTTGGCTGTCATTTATCAGTAATGCCTGTATACATACTAGAATTATACATATGCGATGAAGAACTACAGCAACACAGAGTAGCTCATACCCTTGGAAGCTCGGAGGAAAAATGCATTCTTCCATTACAGTTCTACTGAAGACCAAAAGCAATAAAGCATTGCATCTAAAAGCTGACGACATGTGGCAATCGGGAGGGACTTACTTGGTCAGAAAGAGAGGATCATGATCATAGTTTACCAGCTGTGGTTGATTGTAGTCCAGGATGCTTCAAATTGACTTCAGAAACATCTACAGGTAACCTTGACCATCCGATTGTATCGCCAGCAACGCCACACCTCTTCCTCTGTACTATCACGGATGCAGTAAGCAACAGAAATACTGCAGCTAGTAAAGGCAAAACGACGCCTACATTTCCCCTTCTCCAGCTCCTCATGACCGACTCAGCACACATCTCCCCTTGAAAACTACCAAATGAACTGCTCATCTTAAATACTTCAACCCCATTAAGTAAAGCATCAACAGCATGTGGCAAGCTGAAATTCGATGGTCCTACACTCACTGTTAAGGACCCCGAACTTGAACTTGAACCGTCGATCACAAAATCAGCATAGAAAGGCGAGGCCAGCAATGAATTGGTGATCAGGGTTAAATCCAGGTTCTCATATGCCAGATTACCATTCACATAAACATTGAAGTAAAGCGAAAAGGGCCCAATGCTCGCAATATCACAGAAATGCAATCGAACCAAGTACTTGCTACCACTCTCATTGATCCCTGGGAAAACCCAAGTGATATTCGACTTGGGAACAGAATCATTCAAGCTCTTAATTACTCGAGCTGAATTGTAAACATTGTCCGGCCCAACTTCCCGACTCGCCCCACCAGCTTGATACTGAATCCTGCCACTGGAACGGATGACATCGCCCAATGTTGTAGCCCCATTCTCACCAGATTTTTCCAGATAACTATCATCACTCACCCATGTTCTCCACAAAGAATCATTAAAAGGCGTCACTTTTGGACCCCCGACATTAACCCTATACAAAGTCTCAAAACTACTCTTCAACATTCCATCAATTCTTTCATTCCTCTCAGAGTTCACAAACTGAGCCAAATCAGTAATCAAATCTTTGGGAGAAGAAATCACTTCAATAGCATTAACAAAAGCATAAAAATTCGATCTTTCCGCAGGCACAAAAGTAATCTCAAGCTTATCAGAATCAACCCTCAGAATAAACTCCTTAACAACAACATCTTTTTTCTCATTTCCAAGGCTAAAATTGTTCAACAACAAGAACCCATTTGCCAAAACGTGAAATTGAGGAGTGGAAGACTCCAAAACACTGGAATTAGTAAACCTGTGGAAATGGAGACGTACCAGGTGGTGGACCCCAGTTTCTTGAATCGCAAACGCGTACCTTGAAGGCTTTGTGAAGGCTCTAGCGGTGCGGTACAGAGGGGAAGAATTCGGAGCCGGGTTCGGATCAACGAGCTCAATACTTCGACCCGGTGACGGGGCGGTTAGAAACTGGGAGGCGGCCGATTTGGAGGCGTCGCCGGTGAAGCGGCGGTGGTCAAAGTCAACAATTGTCGGGTCACGGGAGCCACAGCTAACGAGGTAATGATCGGTGGGGGAAAAATAGGATGATGAAACAAGGGCGGTAAAGGAGAAGAAGAAGAAGAAGAAAATCAATTGCTTCTTCATGATTAATAAGATTTTCCAAAGAATTCTTCAATTTGCTCTCATGGAAGGAAGATGAAATTCGATTGTGATTTTAGGAAGGGGGACGGTGGAGGTTTCTGTGTGAATTTTGAAAAGGTCTTCTTATTATTTCTACTTTTCTTTTTGAGCTGGGATTCATTTCATGGTGATGAATGATCAGCTGCCAGGTGTAGGTGGGCCCACACGCTTAAACCAGCCATTTCGTTTTATTTATTTATTTTTTTGGTACGAAAAAAGAGGCAAAAGCCTAAATTCTTACATTCCGGGGGTATGCCACCCCTAGTACATCATGTTGCAGCCAAGGCCTGGCACCTAACGGAGGTGACACTAATCTTTGCAGACCAACCGGGCCCGAAGATGCTAAAGAAGCTAAATAATCGGCCACGAAATTCGCCTCCCGATAAACATGGTCAACTTCCACAAACCAATCTCGATGTAGTACTTCCCGAATCCCACTTACAATCCTCGAATGAATACCTAATACTTCCTCGTCACCCTTCACCATCCACACAACGCTTGAGCTATCCACTTCCGCCTTCACTTTCTTATAACCAAGATCCCATGCTAGTACTAGGGCTTCGAATAAACCCCAAAGCTCCGCACCAGTAATGGTACAAAACCCGACCTTCATCATAAAACCCCCCAACCATCTACCATGGCAATCCCGAACAACTCCACCCGCACAGCCAACTCCTATGGATGGATCAAAGCTGCCATCAGAATTCACCTTCACCTAGTCAACCGGCGGCGGAATCCAGTGGATCCACCTATCCTCCCACCTGACACAAGCTCCACGCATGGACTTCTCATATTGAGAAGCTCCTTTAATTCCCCCGACTACCTTCACAATCTCCGTCACACGATGTATTTCACCAATGTCCACCCCTTCGAAAATTCGCCGATTCCGCCAGCACCATAGTCGCCAAGTTGTTACCCCAAAAATGCAATCCCAGTCCTCAGGAAAGCCTTCAAACTTCCTATTAAGGTTATGCCAAAACCATTCTTCCAGCTGCAAAGTGAAGAAACTTTGTTGTCTACTCACCGGCACTAGTCGACGCCAAATCTTCTTTGTTGTCGAAACCATTTCGTTTTATTTATTAGCAAGGGCAAGAATGTTCCAAGAAGCTTGATAGACTTTTTACTTCCTTATATAAGTTGACAAAAAATAGTACATAAATTATATTGAGAGTTTGTTAAAAAAAAAATTTAACCAAGTCATTAGATGTACGATAATGATTTATACATGTAAAATTTCCTGTAAAATAAATTATAATCGTCCGTACTTATACTTTACGTATTGAGATCCATTTAAGGGTTCAGGAATAATTAAAATTCAACCGCATCATTCTCTATTAAAATTTCTTGTAAATTTTCCCCAGATGTATGAACATCAACATTATTAAATGTAGGATAATGATTTTTTTAAGTACAAAAAAAAAAGTAGAAAAAACATAGGAAAAATAGAAAATGCTCTCTAACTCAATAAAAGAAATAACTATAAAAATGGAAAAATAACAAACAATGGCTTTGGCTCGCTATGAAATCTCCCTATATATGGACTTGTTAATAATGTTAAAAACCCTGCTAGAAAGAATGTAAAAAAATTGTGTTATGTAAAATACTGTAAAATGTCGGCATCTTTAACGGCGCACACGGATGAGGGTTAAAATTTTTATAGGATTTTCTCAAATGGTTTAAGAATGTTGTTAAAGTATAACGTTATAAGGGCTGTTCATCTTTCAAAACGTATTAAGAACGAAGTGTTGCAACTATAGATAAGCAACTCTAAACTTCTAATCAACTCCTTACATATGTAATTAAGGTTATTCCACCCCAAAAACATCCGTTTAGGAAGAGTCCATTATATTAATGCAAGGCCAAACTGACAGAGTAATTATGTCGAACAAGAACTTCAAATTCTTTAAGGTAGTCATATCTCGAATTTTGTTAGAGGTGTCTTGTCGTCATTTCTTGTTATCATCCTGCATCAAGATTTGATGGACGCCTCCACTCTAGAAAATAGGTTTTTGGAGAGCAAAGAGACCATCTAGGAAAAAAAGGATAATTTTGGAGAGCAAAAGAGCAATCATGTTTTGAAAATATCAAACTGTTATTTTGGAACCGCGAGATTGTTGTTCGAAAATATATAAAAGGTAAATATCAATAGGGAACGTAAATGAAACATGATGAAACTAAGGCTCTATCTGGTTTGTTTTTTGGTTTATTTTTTTCAGAAATTTTAATTAATATATATCTCATCTCAACATACTTTTTTTACATTCTCAATACACGTTTTTACATTTCTAGTATACTTTTTTACATTCCCAATATAAAAAAAAATACACTTAAAAAATCATCCAAACATAGGCTAAGCAGGAAAATTACCATGAGACTAGGAAAGAATGTGAGGCAGTTTGGGAAGAATCCAGTGTAAAACTATAAGTGGCCCTCCTAATTGAAGTGTTTTTCTGGCACAATCCAGAAAACCAGAATACGGATATCTCCCATGAGCATCTGGCTGCATCGTTTGTAATTGCGTTTTCACATAATCAAAAGGTTGGCCAAATGCTGGAGGCACAATCCCACAAACTAAAAGGCCCACTGTAAAAGATCATCAAACAGATATGCATAGAGCTAGCTAGTTAGGCCAAGAATAACTAATCTAGAACCAAAAATTTTTCATAATTACGCTCATGTCACGAAAAAAAAAACATGCTTCTCATGTCTTGATGGTTCAGGTGATACAGATCACATCATTCTAAGTAAAATTTCTTATTAGCTAGCTAGCTACAACTATTTAAAAGAAATCATTATTAATATTCATGGCAGGCAGTATATATGTCTAAAGGATTGCCATTTTTCAAAATATTAACAAAAATGCTGTATATACCTTAACAATGAGATACAGTTTAGTGATAAGACATTACACATATTTTCAATAAATCACGAGTTCAAGTCATGTCGAGAATAAGTGAAAAATTACTATGATCCCTTTAAAAAATAAATGCAGTGTACATGTTATGGACAAATAATATAAATGTTACCTAGTAATGAACTCCGCTTGGGCTCTTTAACTCGAGGCTGGAGGCAATAAATTGGAGACAAGAAGTCCAGAGGTTAATCCGAGTGTTCTTAAAACATCAGGAACTGCACCTCTCCAAAGGGCTAAAACTCCTTCACCGGCGGCCGTTTGATACAACGCATGCACAACATTCTTGTAATTCCGGCGGAGAGACGGAGGTAGCCCCATCGGCTTGCATCCGAGTCTTTGCTAATTCTGCGGGAGAAATTAGAAGGAATTGGATAGCCTCCATCGTCACTGGAAACATAAACTTCCGAAGATTTAAGGACGTCGGATTCATATTCTGTCCACAATCAACTTGGGATGAATATATCGACCAAGACCTGTTTGATACACAATATAGTAAGGTACATATATAATTTAATTTACCTGGCACTTATAAATTATACGAAATCAGTTTAATCAATATAACGTTTAGTTTATTTTGAGACGGAGAAAATAAATATAATCACGTCAACCTAGCTGTGTCTGTGTTTTTCAAGGGAGTAAAAGCCAAACGTGTTGCTTGCTTAAGTAGCCTAGCAGACAGCCCCTATTCAAAGAGTAGGGAAAAAAATGGCCATTAACAAGTGGTGGTTGTAATTAATCTCTTTAAAAGTTCAATCAACTCCTTAATTATTTTTTAACATATCAAACCTACTCGTCTTATATTATTATAAATCTCAAAATTAAACATAAACTATTCCCTCTGTCCCATAATTATTGTCCAGTTTGAGTTTTCATTTTTAGTTTAAATTATACTAAAAGTAAAATATCAAACTAAACAATAATTTTGAGACGGATGGAATAGTTTTTAAGGACAGAGCGAGCAGTTAATACTCTATCGGACTGGTCATATGACTCGCACTTACATGACATTCTACCATGACTTTTAACGGGTTCATCTAAATTTTCAAGACTATATTTGGATCGTTTTTTCAGTGTGTTTTAAGGTATTTTTTGTACTGGGAATATAAAAAAGTGCATTGGAAATGTAAAAAGGTATATTGGGATGGGACATTTATTATTTAATTATTTTTAAAAAACCATAAAAAAATATTCCAAACAGAGCCCAAGTTTCCTAAAACTCAAGTAGAGTTTTAAAACCCAGAGATTTTATCTAACGAGATCTCCGAATCGAAGAACTGCCGGATAAAAATGAACCTCGAATTTAAAAGTAGTTGATACTTAAAAACACTGAATAGATTACCTTGTAGAAGCTCGAAATGCCTCCATTTCGAAGCATGTTGGTGACGACCAGCCGTATGTATGGTCCCTTGCCCAATTGCATTCTCACCTTCAAAACAATTTAACTAATACTATCAATATTACTAAACCCTAAAACAACAAAACAACTCACAATAAAAAAGAACCGAGGGAAGAAAATGATCTTGAAATAGTTATACCTTGATGGTGGCTATGGGGTGGAAAACAACAGTTGATGCAACAGAAGCTATTAGCTTCCCATAGGCTGGAGATATATTATTACGTCGTTGAGCACTCTTCATTTCATCATCCATTTTTCTTTACTTTTCTATGAACAATTACTTGAAGCTAGTTGGCTATATATAACATCGATCTCAATCAACACTTGGCTTCATTTCCTTTTATTATTGTTAATTACATCTTCTTTTTTTTGGGGGGGGGGGGGGGGGGAGGGAGATGGTGATTTAGGAGATTGGAAAGAAACGGGATGGATCAGTTTATTGAGTTGAATGTTTGTTTATTTAATTGTAACAAATTTACTCTAAATACGTCAAGCAGTTACTTGACAAAATTACTCTTTTTCTTTGGTCAAAGAAGTGGATGATAGTTTCGACTTTGTTAGTGGAAAACGTTTTAAACTTGGCCTCGTTCATTGCTGTTGAGTTGAACTAAAACACTCCTCAAATAATTAAAAATTTCACTCTTCTTTGTTAATCATCCGTGAAGAACTCAGGCACGCTAGCAACTCCTTTAGACCAACCCTTGGAATCTACTTTAGAAGCTCTACATTGATCACGTTGATCCCTAAATTAAGTGCACAATAAGTCAAGTTTAAATCTTCACTCAGAATACTTAATTCTACTCTCTATGTCTCAAATTATTACTCCACCGGTCCTTGATATAATTCAGTTTGATTTATCTTAGTTTTCACCTAATACGCATTTTTCATTGACAAAAAAATTTTAAAAATATTTTATAACAATCAAGGGAACACAACGAATGTGAAAATATATTTTTAAGATTTCTTTCGTCAACTAAAAATACATACTAGGTAAAATTTAGGACAAATCAAAATACCGTATATTAAAAACCAGAGGAGTATTTTTTTTTTTAAAAAAAAAACATATTAAACTAAATAAAATAACAAACCCAACTTTTATTTTGGTAAAAGAGAGTACTCCTGAAATTCCATTGGTCATTGTACCTTACTTATCATGAACCAAAAGGCCAAAAGGCAAAAAGGCAAGCATTCGCAAGTCTCGGTTTTTTACATGTCAAAACAGTATTCCCTTTTTCATTTGGAAATGATTTTTTTCGTTCAAATTTTTATTTTTGCTCGAACTTGTATCAAAAACGAAAAATCAAATAAGATAATTATTTAAAGAAAGAGAGTGTAAATAATTGCAAATAATGCGTCATGAATTGATCGATTCCCCAATTGTTGTTGAAGGAAGTTCGCAGTTTCGAATCTTCCTCCTGAAAGTTAAAATTAATCAGTTCATGTGATTTCTTTTCCGGTCGAAAATTCTTTACTTGGCCATGAAATCATCGCCAATGGAATCTCATTTTGATGTGTGAGGACTTAGCAGTGCTCATTTGTGAAGAGTTAATATTGCTCATGCACTGTGAAAGAATACAGAGTGGTGCTTGTGCCTACTTAGAACACAGACAATGTTAGGGGCTGCAATATGAATATGTTATAAAATAATAATATTTCAGAAAATTTCCTATATATTTATAGGTTCCAACAATATCATAATAAATTAATAAATATCTTAAGAATAAAATAATAATAATTATTATAATATATTTAGTCAAATATGAACTATGAATACTTGTTTTTTAGTTCCAGGAAATAATATGAACTATGTATAGATTTTAGTCTAATTTTAATACTTCACTGATTCGGTTGTCAAGACCACTGTAAATTAAGTACTCCCTCTGTCCCATAATTATTGTCCACTTTGCCCAAAAAATTTTGTCCCAAAATTATTGTCCAATTTGACTTTTTATGGATCAAGTTACACATTTGTCCTTAGTAAAAAATATTATCCATAAAATCTTAGTGGTTAAACAATTACTTATGTAGGGGTATATCCGATTGTTTAAGGTAAAATATAATTAAGTTTGACCAAAAATAAAATCTTTTCTTTTAGTAAAACAGGACAATAATTATGGGACGGAGGGAGTAATTCAGTAACAGGTTTTTTTTTCTCATATAAATTCTTTAAATTAATAATTTATTAATTTATCAATTATTTAATAATTCATTAAATTAATAAATTTTGGTAATCCCAACCCTATTAATTTATAGAAGTTCTACTATGTATACAATTGTATCATTGAGATATCTAATCTTTATATTTTTGGTACCCGTTCTAATGATTGGTTGAATAATAAAAATATAACTTTAATTCCTGGTATTAACCCACAAAAAAAAAAAAAAAACTTTTGATATATGCATAATAAATTTATAAAATTCTATTCACTTCTTTTATTAGTCGATGAGAAAATATTTGTTGCAATGACATTCTATGTACTGTTTGTTTTGTTTCATAATTTTAGTTTCTTATTAATATTCATTTTATTCTTATGGAAATAACAAAAGAAGTAATTATGGTCAAGACTCTTATCACTTGACAAGGAATTTGAATTTTAACGAATCTTCTATAGGGTATATTTAAAATATTAAAAATTACATTTTTTTTAAATGATGAAAAAAATACAGTTAAAAACAAATTATACAAACAATGTAATTAAACACATAATGGATTTATTTCCTCAAAAAAAAAATAATGGATTTATAATCAGAATATAGAATTAGAAATAAAATCCAAAGACAAAAAGACACCTGTGCAAATCGCATTGCATAATGTATTTCATTTTTTTTTATAATAAAATTCTAAATTCCACTGTTATGAAAACTCTGTTCTAACAAAACCCAGTAAAAAAAAAAAAAAAAAAGAAAAAGAACACTTTTTTAACAATTCTTCTTCCCATACAGTTTTCCTCCGTCTCTGACAGACAATCTCCAAATTCCCGGAGCACCGCCCGCCAGCCCACCAGCCATGGCGTTTCCCTACATGGAATCCGTCGTTTGTAAGCTTTCTCTCTCTATCTTTTAAACCCTTAACCCTTTTTTTCCCCCTTCTTTAGCTGTTCAACCGCCCGGATACAGTGACAATTCTTTCCTATTTTATAGGGAGGGTTTTACTTTTACTTGTTTGTTTCATAGAAAAAGATTGATACTTTACGCGTTTCGTATTCATGTTATCTTTCGCGCCTTTTGTCACTGTGGTAGATGAGTCGAGTTATTGTGCAATTGTAACTGGTTTTTTTGATTGTTTTCTTCCCTGTTTTATGGTCAGTTGGTGCCGGTTCTAGTGATTTTACACCGCGATAGGTTTAGTTTGTAGGGTTTTAGGTTTTGAGGTTTCTTGCTCTGGTAGATTAGTTGTAAACTTGATTTACAGTCTGCTTTTTGGGTTTTTCTTGGTCCCGTTTATTGTAGTCTAATCAATGTATGCCTATTATGAATTTGGTTGCAATACTCAGGCATTGTTTGTGTTGAGCTAGGTTGTAAATACTAGATTGTAGTAATGCTGGGGGAATGAGATAGACAGTTAATATGAATGATTTATATTTAGTTATTATGCTAAATGATGGTAATTTTGCCACTGAACGTGCTTCTCTTGTTGTTGGTTTGTATAATTCCATGAATTTTACTCGTTAGTTATCGGCTGCAGTTTCATCGATAGCATTTAAAGCAACCATTTTTTGTTGGTGTATAAATGAAGATACATGATTAAAGACTATGGTAATCATGGTTCTGCCCATTTTAGGTACCACATATCTAAGCTTATATGTGTAGGTACGACTAGGAAGTTGTGATGTATTGTTAATGATTTTGTAAAACTAAAGTGTTTATGATTATACTTTATGATGAATTCCATAGTGGGATTTGGTGATTCATGGTTGGGACTATGTGAAAGCACTTTGTTTGATGCCATGCATGTGAACATTAGCCTGCATACACTTCTAACCAGTAATGCAAGGTGGTGGAGCAGTTGTGAACTACTGAATAGTCTCATGAAAACTTCAATTGTTGATTGGATAAGTTAAGCTCTTGCTTGCAATAATGTATACCTTCTCACTCCCAAGTTTTCCCCTTTTTGGTTGAACTTGAGGAGTTGCACTGTTTTTTGGGGGGTAATTGGACACATGATTCACTCTGCTTTAGTTTTCTAGCTTTACCGTGTGGATACTTGCTGTTTTAAAGACTTAAAAGACATCGGTCTCGGTCTCTCCACAGAGACATTATCATGTGCCATGTACATGGGTGAGTATGCTAATGGGTTTGCTGAAATATCGTAAATTATATGAATTTTGACCAAGGATTGAAGTTTTAAAGTTAAACATGTTATCTAAATGAAAGACGGCTGACTGTGACTTTGATACGAATGGAAAAGGAAAGGATGGCCCTTGGAAAGAGGAGTTACTGTGGTGCTTTCAGTGTGATAATTTCTAAATTTGTCTTAAGAAAATTAGTTTGTTTCCACATGTCATATTGGGTGTTGTTTACTGGATGATCTCCTTCACTGAGGTCCTTCTCTCCTTGAATGTGATGAAAATTATATTGTTCTTCTGATTTAATTGTCATATGAATTAGAAAGCCTTGTCGCTTTGACTTCTTGCTTAATTAGGTTCTAACTTTTCATTTTTTGTGATTGTGTACTTTTTATCACGTTGACTTCTTGCTGAATATAGTTTCTAATATTTTCAGGTTTCATGATATTGGTGTACATTTTTGAGAGCTATCTGGATTTGCGCCAACATTCAGCTCTTAAGTTGCCTACACTGCCTAAACCTTTAGTGGGTTTAATCAGCCAAGAGAAGTTTGAAAAATCTCGAGCCTATAGTCTTGACAAGAGGTATGATTTGTTCATTTTCCTTTGTAAAATGGTCTTTTCATGTCCCTCCCAGGTAATGGCTTTACTTTGACCAATCATTTCTTAGATAATTAATTCTGCATTTATTCCTTTCAGCATCTTCCATTTTGTTCACGAGTTCGTGACAGTTCTAATGGACTCTGCAATTTTGTTCTTTGGAATTTTACCTTGGTTCTGGAAGGTGAGTATTATACCGTGTTGGACTGATCTATTCTGTCTGTTGGAATTTTGGTGTGGTTCTTGTGTGGGTGATTATGTATGTTCTTCTATGGTACTGAAATCTTCTGGATTGGTATCTTTTGGTTGATGCAGAAATCTGGAGAATATCTGGTATTTGCTGGCCTCAATGCAGACAATGAAATTTTGCACACGCTTGCTTTTTTGGCTGGTGTTATGTTCTGGTCGCAGGTGATTATTTTAAATCTCCTCTTCACCGCTGGAAGGTGCTTGAGCATTTGTGTCTTCTCTTCACTGTGAACCTGTACTATATAACAGAAATGTATATCTGACCTTTTACATGTTCACTGGCTACATGTTAGTTTTGATGTCTAGTTATTCTTAGGCTCCTTTTTTTTCTCATTATCATAGACATTTGGAATTGGTTGGTAAACACCATAAGAAACAGACAATTGAACATTGTGACGGATAGCTTCTAACCCATCGCACTGCAAACTGTCAACTGAGAATATTTTGGTTTACAGCTTGATCCAAAAAAAGATTGACTACTATTATCATCAGTAGCGGTTTAGTAATTTTATGTCATTGTTGATATTCAATGTTCTAAATCAACTATTTCCAACTGTGTATATGCAGATTACCGATTTACCATTCTCTTTGTACTCAACATTTGTAATTGAGGCACGCCATGGTTTCAACAAGGTATGTATTAGATCTGTCACCGTTTTGTATGGTGTTATTGTTTCTTAGTTTCTATTTAGATCTTTTCTATTTGTCAATGTCAGCAGTTATCTTTTTTTTCTGGTGGTTCAAATTTTATTTAACGACTTTTCTCTGGTGTAGCAAACAATTGGGATGTTCTTTAAAGACATGCTTAAAGGAATTGCTCTGGCTGTGGTGATTGGCCCGCCCATTGTTGCCGCCATTATTATTATTGTACAGGTACCCTTATCACCCAGCCTTTGCATTATTATTATGTTACTCTCTCGAGGATATTTGGAATTTGGTGTTCTTAGTACTACAAATAGCAACTGTGGAGTACTGAAAGTGATGTTATTTACTCATTTGGTGCAGAAAGGAGGTCCTTACCTGGCAACATATTTGTGGGCATTCATGTTTGTTCTTTCCATTGTGATGATGACTCTGTATCCTATTTTGATAGCCCCACTTTTCAACAAGTTTACACCAGTAAGTAATGCATGGTATTTTACTTATGGCAACAAAAAACGGCTGCTCGTTATTTCTTGAGAACAAGGGAGAAAAAGCAGTTGGAAAGTGATTATTAACTAACAATAGAGTATTTCTCTAAAATGTTCCACCCTTATTTCTTTTTCTTTTGTGTTTGGTGGGAACAAATAGCTTCCAGATGGAGAGCTTAGAAGCAAAATTGAGAGTCTTGCTTCCTCGCTGAAGTTTCCTTTGAAGAAGCTGTTCGTTGTTGATGGGTCAACAAGATCGAGCCACAGCAATGTGAGCTACTTTATTTGTTTGTTGTCTTTTGCATGTTACATTATGTATTTTATTATAATGGCTCTGCATCAAATATTTTTGTTTTTTCTATTTAAAAAAAATGGGCCATGGTTATTTGTTGTATTGTATAAGCTTTGTAAGATTCACAAATTTGCTTTGTCTAATGTTCTGATTTTTGTTCTTATATGAACCGATGGTACAACATATAAAATTTATCTCTCTTGTTTTCCCTTATTTAAGGTTCATTTCTTTCTACTGGGATTTGTAATTGCCGTTCTCTTAACACTTTTTCACTGTGTTCTCGTACTGAATTTCACACCCCCACACACACACCCCTTTCTTGTTTTGTTGTTTCGTTATATATAGATGTGTTGTTAGTGATGGAGTACCCTCTTGAAAAAGAAAGGTTACCACATGATTCCTAGGAAATGGTAGTATAATTGTGTAGCCACTTTCCAGTTCACGAGTTCTTATAGATGTAGAGACTTCATCTAGCAAATTCGATGCATTAGGTATGTATGTAATTGCTATCTGGCGAAATTCATTATGTACAGTGCAAGTAGTCAAATACGGTGACCAAGGAACCTTTTTTTTTTTTTTTGGTTAAAAAGGAACCTTTTTATAGAGATAATCAGAAACTTATAAATCAGGAAGCTTGCTAATTTTATGATTCATTTGTTCTCTGGATGAGCTGTATGGCTTACAGCCATATCTTAATGTAGTATCTTTGGGTCTCAAATTTTCACCATATATACAAAATCATTTTTGCTCTGATTTTTTTGAAGCTTAGGAAAATTTATCAGTAGATAAAGCCAGTTGGATGGCTTGCAGGAAATGGGATATGTTTTATTTGTAATCTTCATGTTCTATCTCAAGGATAGCTTTTACGGTTTTCTATCTCAAAGATGCATGGATCGATTCTATTTTTTTCTTTTAAAATTTTGTTGTATCATTTCTGACCCCTCTGGATTTTGATTGGTGTGTGGCATTTTCTGCAGGCATACATGTATGGCTTCTTCAAGAATAAACGCATTGTTCTTTATGACACATTGATTCAGCAGGTATTGATATTATGTTTCTGAAACCTTTTCCTACTGTGCTTATATATCAGACGAAATGATACTTTCAAAATACTTTATTACTTCCATTATGCAGAGGCTAAATCTTTGTGCCCGTTGCTTGTTTAACCATGGTTAACTTAAATTAACTGGAACAGAATGGTCAGGAGAAATTTGTGTCTTAGCAAGTACAGGATAAATAAATTATGTTTGGTCACGGAAAATGTTTGATTCTGGATGGAGAAATCACTAGATATCTTAGGTAATTGCCTGTATAGTGGTAACTATGACATTGGTAGGTTCCAAAAGCATGTTAAGTATCTGTGCATAGTGTTTACATTCTTGTTGACTGGAGTTTCTTATCTAGAGTTGCCTTTGTCCTATAAAATACCTGTTGGCTTTTCCAGTTACTCAATTTTTTGCCGGGATCGAATTGTAGGAGAGAATGTTTTGTCAACTTCGCAGTATGGATTTTGTTTTCTGCAAGTCGGAAGTCTCAAATTTAGTTCTCAGGTTGTAAATTTTGGAAGATACATAGTCACGAATAAGACTGTCAGACTTTCTCATTCGTGGTTTTTTGAGGTCCCGTTTTAACAATATTTCCCTCCCAATAGTATCTGTTATTGATTCTTATATTTTGAATTGTGTAATTGTAGTGCAAGAATGATGAGGAAGTTGTTGCTGTTATTGCTCATGAACTGGGGCACTGGAAATTGAACCACACCATGTATTCTTTCATTGCTGTCCAGGTATGGTGGTGCATCTAAGGCCAATAGTCTTTATTATGCTCTTACATTGTGTTCCACTCAATTGCCTCTCATTCGTTGGTTGGAAGGATTCTTTCAATGAGAAGAAAGTAGTAATGATACTTGCACCCAGGAAACCGCTGTTTGGGCAGATGTAAATGTCTTGAATCCCTGGAAAAATCTTAAGTTTTCCAATCTAGAATTTCTTGATGCCTATTTGTTCCCTTTGATGTATTCTGTCCAGGCTCAACTTCTTAGGTACTGACTTTCATGTTTACTTGATGCATGTTGAATGGCATTTGATATTCACCATGTTTACAGTGATGAAGGATGACATATCTTGCGTGATTAGCATATTTATTGACCTATGACTATTGTAAATCTATGATGAGGCATCGAACGTGGGGTTTTTGTTTTTAATGACACTTTGTATGTGAGGTTTTGCTCGCGAATGCCATTTAGTTTTAAAAAATATGCTTATTCATTTTGGAATCTTCACATAAGAACTTGTAATCCTCTTTCTAGTGTGTTCATTAAAAAGTAACACTTCCCTTGTGTAGAATCGCTTCATGTCCTTTTGTTCCCCAAGACTACTGTAAATCTGGGTACTGAATAGTTCTTAGTTCACCATGGGTGTAGTGATGAAGGCCAAAATATCTTACGTGTGAAATTGAAATTTTTATTGACCTAAGTCTATTGTAAATCTATGACATAGCATTGAATTATGAGTTAGTTTTTCTTTAACTACACTTAGTATATGAGGCTTTGCTCCTTAGGAGTCTTATTATTTTGAAAGGATGGCTGTGGATTTTGTGACATTCATTTACAAATATTATAATCCTATGTTGTCTAATGTGTTTATTAGAGATCAGGAACGTTCATGTTTACCTGATGTAAGGATGCGGCTTGCTTAGTAGTTGGTGGTTTTTGTATGAGTTTCCAATAATGACCTTTAAACAAATTGCATTTCCCAAAGTCTTCATGCTGAATTTGTTTTCTTTTTTTCTTTAGCTGAATTTGCTTTTTCAATGCTGCAGATCATAACATTCTTGCAATTTGGAGGGTACACCCTTGTGAGGAACTCAAAGGATTTATTTCTGAGTTTTGGGTTTGATACACAACCAGTTTTGATAGGGCTTATCATATTTCAGGTAAGAATGTGTTCCGAAATACAGTTAAGAATCTTTGTTGTGTATTTTGTCCAACAGAGATCTTTAACCTTTTATATAATGCTAAGAGGATGCAAGTCTAAAGTGTTAAGCAAGTGATTAACTTTATTTTCTTTCACTCCTTGACAAGAAAATTGATGAATGTTTACTTGATTTGGTTGGTTGTAGCACACTGTGATACCTCTGCAGCACCTTGTTAGCCTTGGTCTTAACATTATCAGCCGATCATTTGAGTTCCAGGTGAGATTATTACTACTGCAGACGAAATTTTGGCCTGAAAAAGAGAACATACAATTTTATTTAATTTTCATGGAACATTTCATTTGTATCTGATCTAATGATGCTGTTCTTTGATAGGCTGATGCCTTTGCTAAGAAGCTGGGCTATGCTGCTTCCCTTCGAGCTGGCCTTGTTAAGTTGCAGGTAATTTGTCTTAAAATGTCCTTTCAATATCACTTATGATTATGAAAAAATCATGCTGTTACCTTTCTGTTTTGTTATTTCACAAGGAATATTGATGGTGTCCTGATTAGACAGTATAAGATTGTAGTTGATTGTCTTCGCACCATTTGTTATTTGGTCTTTTTCTTTGTGAATGAGATCATTGTGGATAGTTTCAATTTGCAAACTTGTGTTGCGTGTTCAAAAGTCACTTTTTTGGTTATGTATTAATCCACAAGGATGACTCGCATATTTCTCTGTAACATTGTACATGGCATTTGACATGATTTTAGGACAAAATCAATGTGTTCTCAAAGCTTGTTTGGAAACCTTTACTTCAAAACCTTCAAAGATTCTAAGTGCTTTTGCAAAATGGGTTATAATTGCTCTTTTCCAGGTTTCACAAATTGTTAATATGGGTTTTCGTGGCTTTGCAGGAGGAGAACTTGTCCGCCATGAATACTGATCCTTGGTATTCAGCTTATCACTATTCTCATCCACCGCTTGTTGAAAGACTGGCAGCTATTGATCTACCAGATAAGAAGGAAGACTGAAGTGGTTTGAAATACTTGGAAGAAAAGTTTTTGAGTATAGAGCATTCTGTTGTCTTAGTTCCTTCATCTGTCCTTGCAAGCTCTGGGGATCACTATTATCAGTAGTTTTTCTTTTCACGCAAGTCGCCTTCTTGTTTCCAACAATCACAACCAAAATCAAAAAGCGGAGTATAAGTAGGAGCAAGGAAATTCATTGACTAGGAGGAAAAACCCAGTACTTATGCCTTATATATTCGTCCGAACTGGGATTTTCAGAATTTTGAGTCAGTTTTCATGGCCAAAACAGAGTTGTACGACACACTTGGGGTGGATGGTGTAATTTAACAATGCCGGTGCCGAGAAAGTGTTTTGATGCTCAGATTCTGTTCCTTGTTTAAGAGCGTTGTATCTGACCTTAATTAGATGCTCATCTAAGTAACAGGTACGATCATGTTTGGAAGCTATTATCCTAAATTTTTACAAGGCGACGCGCGGTTTAAGCTTTCCATGAAAGCCTGTATCTAAGAGAAGAAAGAATGAGAGAAATGTCTATTTATTGCTATCTTAAAATGATTAATTGAGTTTTATACTAATCTTCAATGGAACAAATGAAGTAAAAACAGGGAATGAGGTGTAAAATTATGTGGAGGCGTTTGGTTTAACCTTTCTTGAAACATGAGATAACCACACATTTGTTTACCTATTCAACAAAATTTGGTCTCAACGACAAAGTACTAGTTTGAAACATTCAGGTTTTTTCACGTTTTAGATGGGAGTGTATTACAAAAATATGGCTTTGTGTTTATATCATAACGGAGATTAACTGAAATTGCGCCATGTATAGAAAATTTTTTCCGAAATTCAAGTGATAATTGTTATTAAAAATCTCAACGATAAGCATACATCTCTAAGAGGTAACAATGAAAGATGAGCATTAGAATCACTACAACAAAAATGGGCTATTAATACCTTTATGGTGGGACACTTTTCTTAAAATGTGTCTTATTATATGTGCATTAGGACATTTGCTAAAAAGTGTCTTATTGAAAATGAAAAAGTGAATTCATATTATAAAACACTATTATAAGTGTACTATTTGGGGTTCATTGTGAACTATTCATGCACCATAACGTCGCGCTCGATCCATGGTTTGCGACATTCACAACCGGAGACACAAATAATAATAAGAGTACTCCTGAAGATCATATCAATACAAGTTTCCAGTATCCTTGCATTTCAGGGATATCAATGATGTGTTTGCCGATCAACTGTGATTAGTTGTGCATCAAACACAATGCTGAGTTCCACCTGTTCAATCTTAGGACGCGCCAAATTCATGTGATCCCTTCTCCACCAATTATGTACGGAGGAGGAGAAGTGGATTTATACGTGGGGAACGAGTGTGCATTTGCGGAACTTGTATTTGGATACATTGCGACCAATAGGGAATATGTATTGGTGAGAGTTGCAAAACTGATAAGATCTGATCCCAGAGGCTATATCTTAGAGGAAATAAAGTATGTGGCCCATAAACTCTGCTTCAAAACTGGTGACACGTCCCATGTAAAAACACAAGAATCCTCGTCATGGAAACTGATTGAGGAAGCTAAACACAAGAATCCTCCTCATGGAAACTGATTGAGGAAGCTTGTCCCCGTATGTATGCAACGGAATCCTAATTCAAAGCTTCATCTATTGACTTATTAGTAACTGTCCGTCGCATCTGTCCTTGCCGGAAAGTTGTGTCGTCGGTAAATCGACGACACAACTTTCCCAGAGCTCATTATCTCTTTAGATTTGGAGCGAGTGAAGTTTGAAATCATTGATGGTCCCGCAACCCCACATTGGGAATCACATCCCTATCGACGGACCAGTTCGCGACCCGTCATCTTCGAGTCCGATGAGCTACCCATCAAGTTGATTGATCTTAAAGGCACCCTTTGCCTTGTTGATGAGGAAATCATGCGGAAAACTAAAGTCTTGGAATTATGGACAATTGGACATTGAGATTTATGAATGATGATGCATATTCTTCTCCTTCAAGGGATTACTAGGCGAAACTACACAACATTAAGTTAGATTTCCCAATCTACTCTATTAAAATCTCCCAAATCTTCTACTGAGGGAGAAATCGTAATCACCACCGCGGATTCAAATGGCTACTATCTCTACAATCCACAACAAAATATTTTGAGGAATGTGTTGAGACCGCCTCCACTTATAACCCCCACTGGGAGTGATTTTCGAGAGGACTCTGTAGGGTTTTTCTGAGAAAGTTGGTTGTCCTTTGAAGAGAATTTGAATAGAATTACAATCACAAGCTCTCTACAAACAGAGGCTCACATCCAAAAAAATTTAATCCTACTTCTTGTTAATTTTATGTCTCTGTATTCTTTCCTTCTTAATATCCAATTTTTTTTCTTTTCTGTGACACTTCATTTTCAATGCAGCATTCAATACAATTTTTTCGATTTTACCTTTATCTCTCTACTTTTATAGAACTAGTATTCCCAACAAACGCGTTTTATCTGAGTTTTATACTAATCTTCAATGGAACAAATGAAGTAAAAACAGGGAACGAGGTGTAAAATTATGTGGAGGCGTTTGGTTTAACCTTTTTTGAAACATGAGATAACGAAACATTTGTTTACCTATTCAACAAAATTTGGTCTTTGTACTCAATATGAACGCGTTGGACAACCATTTCTTTTTTTTTCAAAAAAATAATAATGAAAAGAAAAACCAAATGGATGGATATACACTATAAGCGAATTGGATATCCAGTATAAACCAAATGGATATCCATTACAAACAAGTGAGATATCCATTACAAACAAGTTGGATAGGCATACAAACCAAGTGGATGGATATCCACTACAAACAACTTGGATAAATATCCAGTGCTTACAAACAAGTTAGATAGGCATACAAACCAAATGGATGGATATCCAGTACAAACAAGTTGGATAGGCATACAAACCAAATGGATAGATATCCAGTACAAACAAGTTGGATATCCAGTACAAGCGAGTTGGATATCCAGCACAAATAATTTGGATATGTATACAAATCTGTTGGATTACAACTACAAAACTAGTTGAATAAGCATATAAACCAAATGTATGGATATCCAGTACAAGCGAGTTTGATATCCAGTACAAACGAAATTGATATCCAGTACAAACAAGTGGGATATCCATTACAAACAAGTTTGATAGGCATACAAACCAAATGGGTGATATCCAGCACAAACAAGTTGGATAACCAGTTTAAACGGTTGGATAATCAGTATGAACACAACGGATAACCAATTTTTAATAACTTGGTTATCCATCTTGTAAAACTAGATATCCACCTTCATTCTGCCCATCAGAATTTTATTATTTTTAAGCTCGGAAAAAATATTCACTATAGATCTTGTTGGATAGATCTCGACGAGTACTATAAATTTCATATATAATTTGTTTACAAATTATTTACGAATTTAGAGAAATGCTCGTTTAAAGATAGAGATGTTTTTAGAGACGAGAGAGAAAAAAGTCACAGGGACTAAACTTGCAAAATATATAAAAATTGAGGGAAAAAAAGTACAATAAGGACTATTAGTGCAAAAAATAGGAGGGGGCACACTGGATACAGACTCTGTCTTGTGTCCATGAGAGGCAGATAGACACTCCAGCAAAAGAGGAACTAGGAAGTGTGCTCAACCATCACCTACAACAAGAATGCAAAAGGAATGCATTGGTGTGAGCATATTTTCTGAAATTCTTTTCAACTGTATTAGAGAAGTAAGTGAAGGTACTAACTTTGTTTTTGGCTTCATGCAAGACATGAGACCTAACATTTTTGATCTCTTTCCTTTCTGCCTATCTTCATCTCTTGGTGGTGGGGGTGGTGGATGATGGTGAGGGGCGGGTGGTGCCATGGGAAGGAATTCCTGCCTAATGTGTGCAATGATGCCAACAATTTTGGTTGCGTTAGGCCTGGACTCCAGCAAGCCGCCTATGAGTTGGTTCAACTGCTCTCCAGATCCCCTTTCACCAGCCACACAACTAGCAGCCAAGCCTATGATCTTGATCATAGCTAAATAAATGTCCACCGCAGCCAATTGTACATGATTTTCGTGGATAAAGGAAAGATGTCTTTCTTTAAGCCTTTCGGCTATCAAAGCAGCCCCATGTGGCCGAACTCCTTCTTCTTGTTGTTTCTTCATCAATATATGGTAAGCCACCAGTCCAACACCATATACATCAGATGCCTGATCGACAGTGCCTTTTTTACAATAAAGAAGGAAAAAAAAAAAGTCATCAAAATTTCAGTCAGTTATAACTACAACTCCTTCAACAGAAATCATGAAACGTCTACTTACTCTGGGTAAAAACAATAGGCTCTGCATAACCTACGATAGCCACGGGGTGATGATCACCTGCTCTAACTACCGATCCAAAGTTACACAGCACAGGCTGAAAATCCTGTTGAGCACAAAATATTAATAGTTACCAAAAAAGTCAAAAAAAAAAAAAAAACCAACCAAGACAAAAGATAAACCACTGAATACCTCAGTTAACAGTATGTTCTCTAGTTTGAAATCAACATACAAAAGATCATGAGAATGCAATTCTGCCAATGCTCTGGCGACATCTTCAATCACGTCTAAAGCTTGACCATGCACAAGAGATAACCTCAAACTCTTGCTAGAAGCGGCACCACTTCTATGGTCAAATAGGTGAAATTTATTCAAATTTATTACTTTACCGTAATTGAATAATCACGAATAATTACATTAAGAGATTGCTCTCAACCTGCTCACGTAAGAGTAACATAATGCACTAATACTTTGGAATGGTATATACACTGATTTGGTGCCCTTATTACTAAACAACTTGTTATTACCCTTTATACCTTTCAATCTAGTTGTAGTACTAGAAGAAGGTTGGGTTTCCATTGTTAATAATTTTAGATACAAGGTTTTAAACCCATTCCAGATGTTGTCGAAACCACTAACTCTCTCGCAAGAGGTTTAGTCAATGGATCCGCTAAGTTTTTGTGTGTTCTAACAAACACAATTGAGACAACATCATTGTTCAACATTTCTCTGACATATTCATGTCTTATACTGATATGTCTAGATTTACCATTGTACACTTTGTTCAATGATCTAGACATTGTTGCTTCACTATCATAATGTAAGGTTATCGACGGCATAGGTTTTGGCCAAATTTCTAGATCTAACAAAAGATCTCTCAACCATTCTGCCTCCTTACAAGCTGAGGATAGAGCTACAAACTCGGATTCCATAGTGGAATGAGTTATAAGCGTTTGCTTCTTTGATGCCCAAGAAACAGGACCACCACCAAGTAAAAATAACCAACCACTGGTGGAGTTCTTATCATTACTTTCAGATATCCAACTGGCATCAGAATAACCCTCAAGAACACTAGGAAATCGGCTATAATAGAGTCCCAAATGTTTGGTTCTTTTAAGATATCCCTAGACTCTAGTGATAGCTTTCCAATGTTCCATACCCGGGCAATTAATAAACCTTGCAAGGTAACACACTGCATAAGAGATATCTGGTCTTGTACAACTCATAGCATACATAAGGCTTCCAATCACACGAACATACTCTAGTTGCGCAATTGGTTTACCCTTATTTACACAAAGTTTCATGCTAGAAGTGTAAGGAGAAGATGCTTCCTTCACATTCAAGTGTTGATACTTTGTTAGTATATTGTCCACATAATGTGATTGAGAGAGTACAAAACCCTCACTATGTTTCTTAATCTTAATTCCTAAGATAGTATCTACTTCACCAAGATCCTTTGTTTGGAACTTAAAAGAAAGATATTTCTTAGTCTCAATCACACCTTTCAATTTAGTACCAACAATGAGCATATCATCAACGTATAGACAAATGATCACTGTATAATCATCACATACTTTAGTATAAATGCATTTATCAGCATGATTATATCTAAAACCATGTGAAAGTAAAACAGATTCAAGTTTTTCATGCCATTGTTTCGGGGCTTGTTTAAGTTCATATAATGACTTAACCAACTTACACACCTTGTTTTCATGACCTGGTAGTACAAAGCCTTCCGGTTGCTCCATGTACACCTCTTCATCCAGATCATCATTTAAGAATGATGTCTTAACATCCATTTGATGAACTGGTAAATCGTAAATGGAAGCCAAGGCTAGGATTACTCTAATCGAATTAATCCTTGCCACTGGTGCATAAGTATCAAAGTAGTCAATTCCTTCTTTTTGCCTAAATCCTTTTGCTACTAGTCTTGCCTTATAAGTAAGTATAGTTCCATTTGTGGCATATTCTTTCAAAATACCTATTTACACCCAATTGGCTTAGAGCCTTGAGGCAAGTCAACCAGAACCCAAGTATTATTAGATAATATTGAATCTATTTCATCATTGACTGCTTCTTTCCAAAACGTGGCATCTCTTAAATTCATAGCTTCTCTAAAGGTTTTTGGATCTTCTTCCACACTAAGCAAAATTGGAGTTTTGATAAGTAGAGAATCCCTATTGCCTTCAACTAAGAAAACAATAGCCGAAGGTAATTGTTTTTCTTTCCTTTGCCTTCCACTTCTCCTTGGTTCCATAGAAAAATCATTTTCTTTCCTTTTGAGCTAACTAGAAGAACTACTTGGAATTGCCACATTTTGAGTAGTGCTAGGCACATAAAAAGAATCATTACTTACTTTTGAATCTTTGAGAAATAAATTCTCAAAAAATTGCACTTCTCTTGATTCTACAATAACATTAGAATCAACATCTAGTAGCCTATAGGCTTTAGAATTTTCAGCGTAGCCCACAAACAATTTTTTGAGTTCTCTATGTCCCAACTTTGTTCTTTTGTTATCCGAGACAGGAAAACAGGCCACACAACTCCAAACCCTCACATAATTCAGATTTGGTTTTCTTCCCTTCCATATTTCATATGGTGACACTTTAGTCTTAAGAGACGGAATTCTATTGTGCAAAAGACATGCAGCCAATAAAGCTTCACCCTACAAATTATTTGGTAATCCAGAACTCACTAACATAGCATTTACCATGTCACATAGATTTCTATTTTTTCTTTCAGCCAAACCATTTTATTGTGGTGTATAAGGTGCACTAGTTTGATGCACAATACCATTATCTTCACAAAATTTTGAGAATTCATTCGAGAAGTATTCACCTCCTCTATCACTTCTCATATTTTTTATTTTCTTGCTTAATTGATTCTCAACTAGGGACTTGTAAACTTTAAACATATCAAATACTTCATCTTTTGTTTTCATTAGATAAACTAGCACAAATCTTGAACAATCATCTATGAAAGTCACAAAGTATTTGTTACCTCCCCTAGTTAGAAATCCATTAAGTTCACATACATCCGAATGCACCAATTCAAGCAAAGATGTATTTCTTTTAACTTTAGGAAATGGTAACTTTGTTATTTTGGTTTGCACACAAGTTTCACATTTCTTATTTTCCAAGTCACTTAAATTGATTAGGCCATTTTTAGACATGAAAGAAACAACTTTATGACTCACATGTCCTAATCTACCATGCCAAAGAAAATAAGAAGACTCAATCGAATAAATAAAAACATCATTCATCTTATTGATACTCAACTTGAACATGCCATTACAAGAGTACCCCTTTCCTACAAGCACCCCATTCTTTGACAAGATTACATTGTCAGATTCAATGACTGCCTTCAATCCCTTTTTATTAAGGATGTCGGCTGATACAAAGTTCTTAACAAGACTAGGAACATGAAGTATATTAGTTAGGACTAGTTTATTTCCCAAGGTGAATTGCAAATGCACTTCGCCTTTGCCTTGAACTTGAGCCCTAACACCATTTGCCATTACAACTTCATGTCCTTCAACAGCAACATAGTTCTTAAACTGATCCTTGTCGTTGCCCACGTGAATTCCAGTCCCAGAATCATACCACCTATCCTTGGAAAGAAGTGGTGTTGCCATGTTCAACTCGGTCACGGTTCCAGCGAGATAACTGCCACAACCGGTGCACTATCTTCAACAAGATTTGCGCTTAGTATGTTATTTCACTTATGCTTCTTGTTAGACTTGCAATTGGCCTAATGACCTTCCTCTTATTTTTGTTAGCCCCATTTTCAGCCACAAAATTCACTTTATTAGAGTTTTCTCCAATTTCTAAGTTTTGAAGAATTCTTGCCCCTTCTTCAATCCTCAAGTATTTTAAAACATTAGACACAGTCAAATTCTCAGAAGTGTGCAACAGTTTCTTTTGATAATCGTTTCAAGTATGAGGCAATTTGGCAATAATTGTCCCAACTTGCAAAGATTCTGAGATTTCAACACCAATGTTTTTAAGTTTTGATACTATAACTTAGAGATTGTGAATTTGATTCATAAGAGGAGAATTAGCAAGTAACTTAAATTCAAAGTAGCTTTTAATGAGAAACTTATCTGCCCCTTGTTTCTATTTGCATACTCCCTTTCAATGACAGCTCAAATCTCTCGTGGGTTTTTCACATTTGAGAAGAGATCATAAACTGAATCTGACACGTTGTTGAGGATGTAACCACGACAAATGATCTCATCTTCCTCATGTTGTGCATGCTTCTTCTTGATTGCATCAGACTCTCAGGCGGTGGGATCTCCTCCAAATTGGGGCTTAGAACATAAACCACTTTCAAGGCCGTGAGAAAGAACATTAACTTGTCCTTCTAACGGTTAAAGTTAGTGCCAGATCCATCAAGGCGATCCAACTTAACAAAGTCTTGGTTTATCACTTTCATGATAGACTCTTGTGTTGATTCCATGACAAATATTGTCTTAAGATTGAAAGAAACTGGGGGTAGTAACAAATGAAGCAACACAATATGAACCAAAGAACAAAGATAAAGAAAAGAAACTTTATTGATAGAATCTGAAATTCAACAACTAAAGGAAATTCACAAAGAATTGAAAGTGTTCTAAGCGTGTCAAACATTGCCTTTAAGACAATATTTGCCCCGACTAGATTGCAAACAGGGTTGAATGGTAATTTGCCTCTAGGACTTAAGAACACAAGAACATGCAATTGCAACTTATTAAATTTTCTTCAGGATTTTGGAATGCAAAAGTTAAATGAATTTCTGCACTAGTTCACTTATTTATAGGCAACATTTGCAGAAATAAAATGATACAAAATAAGTACACAACCCTTGACTTATAGGAAATAACCACCAAGCATGTGAAGGGTTGCCAACTTAATTTTATCCTTCAATTCTAAATTAATTATTTTATTTTACAAACTAAAATTTCTAACAATGTCATCTTTGGTAAATGTCACTGAACCTACACGGTAAACAGTAACAATAAAATTCCCTGATATAAAGCATACATATGAATAAAGGTAGCTACTTTGATTATGTGAAACTAAGTAGTTACTTACCAATAAACAATATTTTACATGTACCAAAACCCAAAATAAAATAAAATAAAATAAAATAAAAATAAAAAATCATTTCATGTAAATGGTAATCCCAAATGTTCTTATAGTTCATTCACTTTTAAGTCTTTAAACAACCATAATCAATACCAAAAAAAAATCCATAAAATTAGGAACGAAAGGGAAAATGAAACGGGAAACACAAGACTGAGAAAGAAATGAGCAGCCAATACCAAAAATTCTAAACAAAAGATGGGTTGAAGTGTAGAACCGGGGGGAAAAAAAACACAAGGAACTAGCAAACAAATGATTAACAAATTATAGCGCATTCATTAATGGAAAATACACAAATTTTCTTCTTCTCAAAATAATTGTCATATTGGAAGGAGCACTATAAAATTTTTCATGTCATATGACAAACAACTACATATGATAAGCACTAAACTAACCGGAAATTGATCAATTCTGAAATAAAATATGCCAAGAAAACAAGAAAGAAGAGGAAAAGAGAGAAGAGAAGAGAAGAGAAGATATGTAATTAATTTACCTTCAACCGCAGTCTCGGGTTTGTCATCTGGAAGAGGATTGGAACTTGACGTGGCTAGATCATGAACTTCAGCCTTCTGGGCCATGACTATTTTATGATTTACACGATCAAAAACTGCAAAATCCTATCAAACACAACCATTTTCGATTCCTTATTACAAATTCATTATGGTAAAACTATCCAAACAAAGTCATCATAAATCAATCACATTGCATTGCATTGCAAGATGTTAAGATAAAAGAAGGGATTTAGATTAAGAACTTAAACCGAGGAAGGAAAAAAAAAAAAAAAACCGTACTATATATGCATGATCAATTACAATGAACTCATAATCATATTGATGTCAATTCGTCGCAACCAGCTATAGCCATTGCTAGCATGCAACAAACAAAATAATGGGCTTTGAGTATACCAGACGTTAATGTGATTAAAGTAGCAGAAAAAGAATAATCAAGAAACAATGGCGAAAACAACATGGAATAGGAAAACAAATCAACAACTAATCAAGAACTGCCGAACCCATTAACAGTTTATACCTGAAAAGGAAAAAGCAAATGGACCTGGAACCAACCCAAGAAGAAACTCCGATCCGTGTGAAGAAGAAGAAGAAGAAGAAGAAGAAGAAGAGACACTACGACGAAGGATGATTACTCAATGATATTGTATGTATGAATTCAAGTCCTTCAGCAGCGGTCGTCAATATATATATATACTACTACTACAAAGCCAACTGGATTCCGAGTGGCGGTTACTGCTGAGTCCTCCGCTCTACAAACTCAGCTAAGGTCGTTTTTTTGTTAGTGGCGGTTATTGGATTAGGCGTATTTGACAATAAAATCTTACTAGATTTGATCATTCACCCACTGTAAACCATTTCTTAAGGCCTGAAAGAAAAATACTCCTCATCATCCTACCTAGTTAAATTAATTCATTTGCTGTATTTTTAATTGAAATGTAAATTAATGAAACAATGCCAACTACATAACTGTTGAAATTAAAGATGATATATGGGGGATGAATGAGCAAGACATAACATATATATGTGCCAATAGATCTTCGATTTTATGATTAGAACTATACACTGAAATTAGTATGATTCCGTAAAGTATTTACAATTAGTATGATTAGGATCATATAGTATTTTTTTTAATATACAGTATTCAGTAAAGAATTAGTTAAACTTTGATCGATGGTGACTGGCAAACTTTTAAATGGTTACTTTTGGCGACATCTTCCTATAGTAAATGTAAAACAACGTAAGTAACATCCTCTAATTCTTCGTGCCACGTTTACAAAACTAGAACTCGAAAGAACCATAAAAAAATGTTGCATTCGAGGTTTTGAAAATATGACATTTTTGAGTAATGAAAAAAGTAAGTATATTCATCTCACTTTATTTCTATGTTGCTAACTTTAGGAGGCGTTTACGCTTGAGGAAATGTCAAGCATTTTGAGAAGCAAATGTGAAATATATTTAGTGCGATATATATGTGAATTACTCCGATTCATTGATTTACAGAGGATTCCGCTGTTGTAATAGAAAAAGCCATAATTGATATTTGGTAGTACTTCATTCGTCGCTTGTATTCTCATTCGGACCAAAATTTATGGCACCCTTCGAGGGTCCTCAGCAAAAAATAAAATTTTAAGATGGTCGGTTTGAGTTCCTATTTTTTTTTTTTTAAATCCATTTTCTTCTTCCATTTTCCATATTTTTTCAACTTACCTATGTGTACAACTACTCTGCACATGTGAACATTTTCTCTTTTTTTTTTTTTTGTGGACACATTTAGACTTTTGACAAATGAGTTATCCCTTAGGAATGTTTTCAATGCGTAGATGTGAAAATTACATAAGTCATTAGTTTATGACATTGCATAAGAATAGTAAGATGATTGATCTATTGTCTTAGTTGGTTGCTACTTTCTTTTACTCCCTCCGTCCCACAATTATTATCCACTTTGCCTAAAAAATTTTGTCCCAAAATTATTGTCCAATTTGACTTTTTATGGATCAAGTTACACATTTGTCCTTAGTAAGAAACATTATCCATAAAATCTTAGTGGTTAAACAATTACTTATGTAGGGGTATATCCGGTTGTTTAAGGTAAAATATAGTTAAGTTTGACCAAAAATAAAATCTTTCATTTTAGAAAAACTGGACAATAATTATGGGACGGAGGGAGTAACTTAAAACCGTAACTAGACTATTTTCTACGTACATGTATAAATAAAATACTTTTATTGTTTAAGAAAAAATTAAGTTGCTACACATTTGATTATTTTCGATCTCTGGAGTTTATTTTGAATTGCGAAACATATATTTCTGGCCAGCAGTATGCATGTTACGTCATGGATTAAATAATTTAGAGTGAATGGCGATGACCTAGTACTTAATCTTGTTCAGTACGATGTTCATATTAAAGTATTTAACTTCTACTCGGTACCAAGAGTAATGTACCTACGTAGTTTCGTGGTTCTTTTCAATAGTTGTAGCAGTTCTAAAACATATATAGACAATAGTGGGTACTACTACATTATTACTATAAAATTAAATGCAGCTAATTAATTAGACCACCAGCCAACAAGAAAACAAGAACAGCAGCCAAAGTGACAGCTGCTGATTCTTCCAAATTCTTTTCCCATTATATGTGCTGATCGATCCGCAGCCCCAAGTAGTTCAGGGAATAAAATTCTGAAATTTTTGAACCCCAATTTACTAAATCTTCCATGTACTTTAAATTTTAAATAAACTTTACAAATGTAAATGTGATCTTCTTTCCTTATTTTTTTCGAGTCGGAAAATGAAGTTCATAGTAGACCAAAATTCGATGGATATCTAGGTTCATTTACAATATTAATGCAAAGCCCACATCATGGTTCCAGAAATGAAAGTTTTACCAAGGGTAAAAAGAAAAATAAAAATAAAAATACTACTCCCTCCCTCCGGTACTTATTATAAGACATTTTGATTTCGTCTTAGGTTTCATCTGGAACGTCTTTTTAATTGGAAAAAAACCTTAAAAATATATTTTCATATTCGTTGTATTCTCCTAATTACTATGAAATATTTTTAAGATTTTTATTTCAATTAAAAAGACATTCTAGGTGAAACCTAGACAAAATCAAAATGTCTTATAATAAGGATCGGATGGAGTATTTTAGAGTACATGAAAGGGTTGACCAGTGACTTCGTTTGGGAAAGAAAGGAAATACTTTATGTATTTTATTTATTTATTTATTTATTTATTTTTGGGACAAACTTAAATCTAGTGGTAATAACAATGCATCGTTCGGTTTCAAAAAATAAAAAAAATTAAAAACAATGCACTGTTACTATAACTTCCATTCAACCCAGAAAATACTTGATGTATATGCATGATTAAAGTGTGTATTGTTTTTACACAACCTATAATATTGAGATGTCGTCATTAGACTCGCTTTAACTTAACCCTGAAGTTCTTCCTCATAATTAATCAATGAATAAACAAAATCATCAATTAGTTCCAATGATTTGGATGATGAAAAGAGAAGTTCTTTCTAACTCATACTACCTACGACCTACATTAAAAAGAAAAGCATAAAAAAAAACTACCTTCCCACGTCAATAACTTATACTCTCATCTTCTTTTGTATATCTAATTAACAGATTAAACTATTTTTATTTTTTTCAACGAAAAAATATCTCTACCTAAAGAATAAAGATATGTAACTAGTACAATCAGTGATCATGATCAGGTTTATATTCCAACTGCAACTTCCTTTATCAAAATTCAAAGATTCTCATGACACAAACAAAAACACAAAACAAAGAAACGTACGCATTGTGAAGATTCGATATAAAGTTTCTCTAATATTTCGATTGGGCTTGAAGTCTATAATACTCAAATTAATCAAAGTTACAATAATGAATCTTTGAGTTTGATTATTCAAAAAAATAAAAATAAAAAAAACTTTCAGTTTGAGGTCTTACATGCCTGTTTTTTTCGGTTAATCGCTGGCTTTTACTTATATTTTCTATATAATATATATATATATATATATATATTATATATATATGTGTGTGTATGTTTACGTCTTAAAACACATATTTACCTTTTGAATTTTTTTTTTTTCCTTTTACATTTTCAACACAGAAAGATACTAGAAAATGATTCAAACAAAGACTTAAGGTTTCAGATTCAGTATTGGCCATAGTTTAGTTGAAGTGGTACATAAAAAATTATAAATAATAAGTGATATGTTAATTTTTAATTGACTAAAAAAAGATATGATCATTGTTGGGGAAGAGAGGTTGACCGTTTGTCTGTTATTTTACCGTCATTAGCTAAGATCTAATTATTTCTTTGAAGTTTAGTGTGAAATTCCGAACGACAAAACCATATTTTATATATTTGAGTAGCGATAATAATCGAATATCTTACTATTTTAAAGTGATATTTTATGAAATTAAAATACATAAATACGTGAATGTCACAAAGATATATAAAAGCGTTTCTAAAGATCCAAAAATCAACATGTACCACCAGGTAGGTTTTGGATTAATCCCTTGTGTGTGATTACGTTTTTGGTGGCGTTTTTCTCAACTTTTTTCTTTTGTGGGGAAAAAAAACAACTTTATTTTCGTTAATTTAGAATTATTATTTAGCAGAAAATAACATTTGACTACTATGTTTAGGTTTACAATAAATATAAACTGGTATATTTGCTCTTATAGCTAGGTGTGCCCATTTCCTCATTGTCCCATCATTTTATATCTACAAAATTCATATTTATTTTACAGAGTTATATCGGTCCTCATCAATTCCCGTTTGACTTTTCCATCTTTTATGAATTTTGTAAATTGTAGATCATCTTACTGTTGACTCTCTGACCAATTTTCCCTTTCTCAACAATTTTTAATTACCAAATCATAGTAGTTTTGAGTACAGCTTGAAGGACGGTAGCGAGTAATGAGTTTTGTCTAAATAGTTCTGACAATTAAATTAATAATCATCTCATTAAAATAGAGAGAAAAAAAAAAAGAAAAGTTGTGAGAGTGAGAAGTGTTGGCAATTAGAGATTTATAATCAACCTTTAAATTATAAACCTAATAATGGAATAATCATGGCCCCATCAAGAATGCAGATGAAAAAAACAAATAAAAGGATATATAGATGCCCCAAAAAGCATAATCCATTATTGATAGCTTTTCGCATGCACCAAGTATGGAGTGATGGGGTAAATGATAATTAACATTATCTTTGAGCCATTTTAGACAATTATTTGATGCATCTATGTATTAAAGATACGAGTCATTGCGGGTGAAACTTTTGTGCACATCTCTTATTCAATACGTTTGGTACTTTTGAATCGTGTCTAGTCGTCAAGAGAGATAAGAAAAATGAAAATAAATCCATGTAAATTAATGAAAAAGTTTATGAAAGTAAAACTACTCGGTTAGGTGTTCGTTCAAATCCCTTTTAGCAATAAGAATTAATAGGCATCAGAAATATTTTTCCCGTCTAAAAATAATTATCCTATTTAAATTTTCAATTTTATTATATATATAATATATATACTACAATAAAGATATAAAATAGTTATATATTTCTGGAAAAAAAAAGGAGTATTAAGTTCTCATTGTATTAGTAGCTTCAACTTGGATTGTTGATCTATATCAACTGATGGATCGATGTATCTTGCTATGTTCAAACAAACTATAAATCTAATGTACTATATTGTGATTTTACTTCATCAAACTAGTTAAAGTTAAACCGATTAACACAATAAAAACTTCTAAACTCCATCTAAACTCCATACATGAGCACAGTGAAGAAAAAACAATCATAGCCGAGGCACATAATTTTTTATTTTTTTATTTTTTGGTACATAATTTAAACCTTCACTAGCTTACATACCTCTTGGCTTGTAATTAAGAAAAAAAATAGATACTATTTAATACTAATAAAAATGTAAACGATTTTGTTTTAAGTATTTATTGCTATTGTATTGGGGAATTTAATTTTTAGATGACACAAATCCAACAACAACTTTAGAACTGAGACAAAGTCTAATTTAAGGACAATCTTTGTCCCAATTAGTGAAAGTTAGCCTGAAAAATATTCCCTCTGTCCCAAAATTATTGTCCAGTTTGAGTTTTAATTTTTAATTTAAATTATACTAAATGTGAAATCTCAAACTGAACAATAATTTTGGGACGAAGGGAGTAACTTTACTCTGTCATAACATCTTCTTAATCCTTGTAAACAAAAATCAATATCATTTCATCCCTATAATGGATAAATATGTTTTCACTCAAAACGTTGCCACCTTGCAATCTTGATCCGCAATGTATTCTCATTTCTCCGTTATGACGGAATGAGAGGTTACGTTTTGTCATCTCTTTGTTGCAAAATTTGTTGGCTGATGAAATGAATTTTATTAGTACTTGCAGTAAAGTACTTTTGATTACGTCAAAATTCTGTAATAAATCAGACAGCCAAAGAAATCTAAATTCTAAAATCCTAAGTACTATATTAAAACGGTGTTTGTCAGCTGCGGACTGCGGTGACTGGTTGAGTGGTGATGAGAGTGGGAAAACACGCACTCACACACTAAGAAAAAATTAGCAAGCCAAGAAAAACAGATTCGCTGAGAAAAAAAAGAGGAAAAAACGCCTCTTCTTCCCATCCAGTTTCCCTTCTTTTATGCCATCCCCTTTTGTCCAATTACCTCACCGGCAAAAACCCATTACCGTATTTGCCGGAATAAGAAAAACCCTCTTGCATTTTCCGGCGAGCTGCATTGCCTCGCTTCAAAGATTCAATCTTTGAGTCATTTTTGTGGCTGGATCCCAGTTCAGTGAAATTTAGCTCACTAATTTTGAAGATGAATGTCTGCTAAGACTGAAAAGATGTCGGTATATGATGCTTCGTTTGTGAACAGTGAATTGTCGAAGCCAACTTCAATCTTTGGGTTGCGGTTATGGGTTGTGATTGGGATTTTTGTGGGAGCTGTAATTGTGTTGATTCTGTTCCTATTGTCTCTCTGCATCACTGCCTACCGCCGCCGCGCCGGAAGCAAGTCTAAGCTTCACCACCGTCCGGGAAAATTCTCCGGTGTTGCCGGAGCTGGAGAGCTCACCCCTGTTGTTTCTAAGGAAATCCAGGAGATCGTCCATGACGCCCATCCCGATCATCGTCCCATTGTCCCTCAGGTAATTTTCTTTTCTTTGATCTAACTTAATGTTCACATTAATTTTCTATATTCAATTTCTTAATAATTAAAGAAAGAAAAAAAAATTGTCCTTTCATGAAGAAATGCTGAGCCAATGGAGCTGGAAGAGTTTTCTTAATATGCATTGCTGAATTTTGTGGGAATTTATTTTTTCTTTTTCTCTTAATTTGATTTAGGGGTTGCCGGAGATTCAGATAGATATGGGGAAGGTGGAGCACAGGGTGGTGTTTTCTGATAGAGGGGCATCGAGCGGAGAGAGTAAGGCAACAAGTGGGGCCGAAACGGGGTCGTTTGGTGGCAGCGGTTCGTTGCCGGAGGTGTCGCACTTGGGGTGGGGAAGGTGGTACACTTTGAGGGAGCTTGAGGCGGCCACCGATGGGTTTGCCGATGAAAATGTGATCGGTGAAGGTGGATATGGGATTGTTTACCATGGTATACTGGCTGATAATACCCGAGTAGCTGTAAAGAATCTGTTGAACAACAGGTTGGTAAATTGTTTCCTTTTTTTACCCTCCCGTGGATTTGGTTTTGATTTCTTACCTTAAATGCAAACTCCAAGAGATGTTACTATTCCAGAATTCCATTTTGTTTCCTCAAGAAGCAACAGTGCAGAATTGTCTTTGTTACACTTCGTTGTGTTATGATTACTTTTTAGCTTTCTATCTTGCATTGGATTAGTTGGAATATTGGTATTTCAAATAATTGGATGGCAGGTCACGAGGATCATTTCGTTTGACATCCAATTCCACCTTACAATTTTACCATTTCTAGACATAGTTATAATTCAGATTAAGTGACTACAACCAAAGGCTGTGTAGTACAGTGATCATGTTGTGGAGTGCGTGAAAAATTCTTTAGCAGCTTTAAGTTTTGTAGATTGCTTTTGATTCCTTTATTCTTTGCTTCAAACTCTATTATAAGAATGTGAATATTGTTATTCTTTTTCACTTTTTCTTGCTGCTGCTTGAATTGATTGAATTCGAAATTTCAATTTTAGCGGCATAATTTTATATTTATCTTCTCTGATGATTTAGCTTATTTGAAATAATGATTTATCAGGGGTCAAGCAGAGAGGGAGTTCAAGGTCGAGGTGGAAGCTATTGGTCGCGTGAGGCACAAGAATCTGGTTAGGTTGCTTGGGTATTGTGTTGAAGGAGCTCATCGGTAAGAAACATTTGAAGTTCAAGACTTCACATTGTAGGCCTTATGATGCGCGAAAAATTTGACAGTATTTCTTATTATTGGTTTCTTACAGGATGCTTGTTTATGAGTATGTTGACAATGGAACTTTGGAGCAGTGGCTTCATGGTGATGTTGGGGAAGTCAGTCCTCTGACTTGGGATATCCGGATGAATATAATACTGGGAACGGCGAAAGGGTAAAATATTTGAGATTATGATTTATTGAATTGGTTGTGTTCAGTAGAGATACTTTAACAGACTGAGTAATTGTCTTTTTCTCATCTGCACAGCTTGGCTTATTTGCATGATGGTCTGGAACCAAAGGTTGTTCACCGCGACATTAAATCGAGTAACATACTCCTTGATCGTCAATGGCATGCGAAGGTGTCAGATTTTGGACTAGCAAAGTTGTTAAATTCGGAGAGGACTTATGTGACTACTCGAGTCATGGGAACATTTGGGTAATCCACTGCTTTCACTTTTTTAAAACTCAAATGATTTTCCTGTCTACAGGATTCATATTAACCATTCCAAGCAGATTTTCACAAGTGCCTCCTTCCTTTGCTAGATATGTGGCACCAGAATATGCTTGCACTGGTATGTTGAATGACAAGAGTGATGTGTATAGCTTTGGAATACTCATTATGGAGATTATTACTGGTCGATCTCCTGTTGACTATAGCAGACCACAAGGAGAAGTAAGTTTTCCTGTTTGTATATTATCAGTTTATCACACAGCATTTGAGTTGCCATATATTTGCTTTCTTTGGAAAATTCTAACATAGCCAGCGTGAACCAAATGACAGGTCAATCTGGTGGACTGGTTGAAGACCATGGTCGGGAATCGAAAATCTGAGGAAGTGGTGGATCCTAAATTGCCTGAAATGCCTGCTTCAAAAGCTTTGAAACGCGCTCTTCTGGTTGCTCTTAAATGTGTCGATCCCGATGCTCAAAAGAGACCCAAGATGGGGCATGTAATCCACATGCTCGAGGCAGATGACCTTCTGGTATATGATGCCTCTACCCTGTACATTTTATTCCTTAAAATGCTGCTATATCTGAATGTATCATAAAAGAAGTAGACAGGTGTTTCTATATGTTCATATCTTTTCTGCTTTGATATGCAGGAACGAAGAGTTGGACGAGAACCAGCCGGGTCTAAGCGTGATTACAAAGAAAATAATAATGTTGGTGGATCAAAATCGGTCAACCACCAGCATCGTGAAACTGCTTCTAAATTTACGGATAGTGACAGTGGTACGAGCCGTGACCAGCCATCTACCTGGAGATAGTTTCCCGGAAGGAGAAGCATGTCAGTGAATTTAGATTCTCTTTTCTGCAAGATTTTGGATGATTTCTCATAAATTCTTGATGTTTCTCCTCTGATTTTAGTGTCATAGAATCTGTATCATCAATTTATTTATTTATTTATATAGAAATAGCAAAATAACTTCCGATTATGCATCATCATCTGCTGTCATCGAATCTCAGGTTCTTTTTGTATATTTAAATCAGTTGATTCTATGATACAATTTGTATTTCTGTAATCTTAGGTAGAATATGCCATCAGAAGGCATAGATTTTCCAATTTTCATCTTTCTTCCACATCATGTTTGTTAGCTTGTCTCAGTCACTATGCTGTCCTTTGTTCTTTTAGTGCCACCATCCATCTCTTTCTATATTACATTTTCTTAACCCATGTATCTAGTACAGTATAAAACATCCATCAAGATCACCGCGAGAGCGCCGTGATCATAGGGTATGCCTCAGAGAGCTGCTGATGAAGCAACTGTTTGAGATAGGCAGAAAATAGGTTGCTTTGAGGATTGGATTGATTTGTGATGTTGACCTTTTAGCCAGAACGTCATGTTGAACCAAATTCACTGCACTAGCCTTAGAATCTGCTTAGTTTTGTGTATGTTTTGGTTGGTGTACAATAAAACCAGTCAGCTGAGCATATTCCAGGGTGGAGTTGGGGTCATGGGTTTTGATCCCCCGCTTTGAATGTTTTTGCTTGCCTGGATAACTGGACACTTTGACAAATGACAATGGAGACTTGCCTGTGAAGCATGATAAGGACACTTTATTTGTTTTGTGAAATGAGCTGTTTGGATGGATGTATTAGGCCACTTTTGTTTTTCTGTTGTTGGTCCACCACAATCCACATCTCTTTTAGAGCTATTGGCATACAGAACAAAATTAGAGTCCCTTTTATATGTTACCATAAGCGTTTTGCTTTTTCCCTTTGATCAGTTTATCTCATTAGAGATTAAAAAAGCAAGGAATTTAATAACATAAGTCATTTGTTTTTTTAGTTTTTACTATAACGGTGCATGTAAAATATGTCGTATATTGCATTTCATATTTTACATTCCAAAAAGTTAGAGGCGATCCTTTCTATTCTTACTAATTATCAAACAATATTATTAGGATGTTTTGCATTAGACGTTTGTAAGTTCGATTTTCGATTCTCAACCATTGCTATTTCAAGTAAACGTGTTGTAACTCATTCATAAACAATTTTTTTTATTATTATTATTTCTTTTAATCTTGTACGGTTTTTGCTCGGTCTTAGTCTTTGGTCCCGGAGTGAAGTGACAGTTTAGGAAGTTCTCAATCTATCTCGTGTCTCGTGTAGTTCTCAATGTCAATTTGTAATATCGAAGTTGAATCTGGTAGATTCAAAAGAAGGGGAAAAAAAATGGTTAAATACAGCACCATTATTTGGTCTTTTTTTTTTTTTAATTTTTAGTTTCCATTTTACTAAATTAGAAGGTACTTTATTCATACTTTCATAGGTGACTTTTGGTTCAGATCTATCACAAACCAATAAAGAAAATACTGTTTTGTTAGTCTATAATAGGACTTTTATGTGAGTAAGTTAAAAGGTTGAAAAGTGAACCCAAATAATAAGGTACTTGAAGACTAAGGCTCCCCATTCATTTTTATTAAATAAAGCTTGTCCCATTGCAATTATTGGAGTAGTAAAGAGCTACTTGTTGGAAGTAGCCGGAAAATGTGCATTTCATGTGATGCTTTTTAATGAAACCAACAAGATATCCCATTTAAAAACAGCTCAAAAATGTACCCAAAAAACAAATGATTTTGACATTCGAACTGCCAGAGTATTTTAATGTGCCCCCCTTTAGTGGCCCTTCGTGCTGGAAACGGAGAACAGCCCGCCAAAGCTAGAAGTGAAACGATACTATATTTCATCCGACTCAAAAATATAATTCTAAAAAAAAAAAATTCAATTATTTTCTTAGAACGGATGAGAAAGTAAAGACCAAGAGAATTTCTCCTGGTAACCACAAAGACTCTTTCTATTTGTTTTATCAGGTAATTCTATTATTTCGTGAAGGAGTGTATTATTGAGATTGACGAGTCCATATCTAACGAGAATTATTGCACAGGTCCATCCGCCAATTATAGTCCAACCGAGTTCACAGAGGCGATTCGGTAATAAAAAATCTATTAGGATTCAGACATTTTTCAAGATAATTCCATGCCTATAAATAGGGTTGATCACACTACAATTGAGGTACGCTATCTCTAGTACTCATAAACAGATACACACTTCTCCATAACTCTATTTTCTGACTTAAGCATCGAAGTGTCTACTCACGAGAGACCCCCGAGACTCTGTTTTGTAGGAAACCCTACCGGAGTGCCACTGCTAAGCCGATAATACAATTTCAGGTACCGTCAAGTGGCACGCTCAGTGGGACCCGAAAACTAGGGTTTGTGTCACAAGCTTTTTTTCAAGCTTCCAAAGATTTTATAACCTTTCACTGCCGTTATAAGTTAGGGTTATCCCCCGAAAAATATGGTTGTAGTCGGCGAATCTCAATCCAGCACGGATCATCAGCCAAATGGCGGAGCCCCATTGACCATGAAACCATGGTAAGTTCCAAGAACAATATAAGCAAAAAAAGAGCAACCGACAGTCAAGGAAAGAAAAAACTCCCACACAACCATCTAATCCTGCTGACGAGAGGGTAGAAAGACCAAGCAAACACGCCAAAGCATATGATCCACGGGATGAGGAGCAATTGGTTGAACTCGAAGTAGAACTCAAGAAGTTGCAAGATGATACCACTCTTAAACCAAGAAAAAAAAAGTATGTATTAGAAGAATACTGACGCCATTATTTGCTCGGCCAACCTTATCCAACAGAGCAGGAATTAAAAGACATAATCGATGAGAAAGAAGCACGCAGGACGTTGGCCTTGCTCGAGAAGAAAAATGGCAAACGTAAAGTTCTAGACGAGGAAGGTGAGGAAGGTTACAAGGAAACCCCTAATCACGAGATCTCCCATGAAGAATATTCAACTACTCGTAGCACAGCCTTCTGGGATGCATTTGGAAGAGCGTACCCTGCATTCGAAACAGCACTCGAAGAATTTGCCAAGGGATATCAGCACAAGAAGCAATCTCGCACCCAATGTCGCAAAGGCTCACCTAGCATCGAGCTTGTATCCCAAAAAGATTGGAATGGGACCAAAAGTCCCGCTGGAGAAACATCACCATGAGAACGAGGACGTGTATTGAGAACCACCTCGAAGAACAGATTATCCTCGAGGAGATCGTTGCCGGGTGATCATTATTATCCACGGCGACCCCCTCAGCCTCAACAGAAGGAATGGTATCCCCGAGAAGAACCATACATTCCTTGGAATCAGAGAGAAGTTGGCAACCAAAATTTGTCCGTCCGAGAAAAGATGAGAAGAATGATAGGAATGATCATGGATAGGAGTCCGTTTATACCTGAGATCCGAGATTGTTTGAAACCTTAAGACTTCGACTTTCCTAGAGATTTCGTGAAGTGTTCAGGAGATTCTGACCCCCAGCGATTTCTGCACTCATACGTCCATGTCATGAGAATCAGAAACGCACTGTTGGACTTCATGGCCAAAGCTCTTTCATCCTATCTCACGACAAGCACAATGGTGGTTTGGACAATTAATGGAAGGAAGTATAACCAGTTTTGAAGATCTATCAGTGAAATCGGCAACTCGCTTTTTTCTTAGCAAGCAAATCACAAGAATGTCTATTGACCTCTCGTCGATAAAACAGGGCCAAAACGAGAGCCTCTCCGATTTTCATTGGTGCTTCATTCGAGAAACTCTCCAGGTCGATCGCCTTGAGGATAGAGACGTACAGAACGGGTTCATCCAGGGCCTCAACCCATTTGGGAAATCTTCCACCCTAAGGGTAAAACTGTCCACTAAGCCCCCTCGCAATACACAGGAAATGTGGGTTATGGTTAAAAGTTACATCCAGTGAGAACAGACGCTTAAGAGTTCACAGGAATCCTTCTCGTTAACAACAGATCAAGGGTCAAGGGACAGACCCAAATCGGTAACAGAATCTATAGCAACATTGCCCAAGCTCGATAGAAAGTTGACTCCATTACTGAAGCCGAGAAATCCTCCAGATTCACAAGGACGAGCTTCCTGTTCCAAAGCCTTTGGCCCCAAATCCTAATAGGTTGATGGATCAATACTGCGAGTATCACAAGGATCACGGTCACGATACTGAGGGTTGCAGAGAGTTAAAACGAGAAATCGAGGATGGTGTAAAGTCAGGGAAATTCCAACAGTATGTACAAGGCACTGTTCGACAAAAAGGAGGAAAGTTCAAGGGATCTCGTATTCTCGAGGCCCTAGAGGAGGTAATCGAGGGAACAATTAGATGCCAAGGAACAATGCACGACAATCTGCTCAGCAATCACTCGATGGGGGACCACAACCACTCCAGCAAGTTCCTCTAGCAAATCCTGCTAAGCAGATCACTCACAATGTAGGGGCCATCTATGGTGCACCTCTCGAGGTTCTCTCTACCACAGATATGAAGGCATCGGTTCGAGAAGTAACCAAGACTCCTCCTCAGGAACCCAGCCATAAACGATTTAAGGGAACTTAGACAATAGTCTTCACTGACAGTGATCTAGTCCCAGGTTTATGCCCACACAGCGACGCCATGGTTATTGAAGCCATCATAAGAAATGTTCATGTGAGCCGCGTGTACGCCGACAATGGCAGTGCAGTCGACATCATCTACAACGACTATTTTAAGAAGATGAATATCCAGAATCCAGACTGGCGTCCAGCGACATTGCCACTAATGGGCTTTTTCGGGGACACGATTGTCCCCAGTGGAATCGTTAGGCTTCCTATCATAGAAGGGTCGCATCCTCGAATGGTAACCTTAACTATGGACTTTGCCATCATTGATAGACCCTCGCCGTTCAATGTGATCTTAGGACGGCCATGGATGTGCCAAGCCCGTACTGTTTGGTCCCCCTACCATCTAATATGGGATACGGCTAGTACAAGGGTGCCAACGCAGTTCTCGAGAATACCTCCGCACAGCAGTAAAAAGCGAGAAGATTTCGGTAAAATCCGGAATTACTACCACCGTATCCGGGTGTTATTCAGTTCAACAAGGAGTATTATCGCTCAAATCCAGGCAAGAAAAGCAACCCATGGATCTCGGCCTTTCACGTCAACCTCCACCTCAGTAGCAAAACAGAGGAGTTAGTTCTAGACGAGAGGGAACCAGAAAAAAAGATCCAGTTTGGAGTGTCCATAGATGGAACTTTACGGGCTGAGGTAATCGCCTTGCTACACGAATTCTGAGACATATTTGCCTGGGCACCATCTTATATGACCGGGGTTCCTCGACAAATCATCGAGCACAAGCTAAATGTGGACCCCAACTAAGCCAGTACAACAGAAGAAGAGAATCTTTACTCGAGATCGCAATGATGTCATCAACGAGGAAACACTCAAGTTAGTCCGCGCTAATATTCTTCGAGAAGTCCTCTGGCCCACATGGTTGGCCAATCATGTTCTCGTCCGAAAGCCTGATAACTCCTAGCGTATGTGCCAAGATTACACCGACCTCAACAAATATTTCCCCCATGATTGCTATTCTCTACCGGTTATCGATCAAATGGTCAAAGGAATCACCAGGTTCAGAACTCTTAGCTTCCTCGACGCTTACAAGGGATACCATCAGATACTCATAGCTCAGGAAGATGCAGAAAAAATGGCTTACATTACGGAAATCGAATCTATTGCTACGATAAGATGCCATTTGGATTGAATAACGCTGGAGCTACCTACCGGCGGTTGGTTAACTGGGCTTTTGATGAGCAAATCGGGTGTATCATCGAGATCTATGTGGATGACATGGTCATCAAAAGTAATCTCGCCGACAAAGTAGTGAAGTACATACGAGAAATCTTCACGATTCTCCACAAAATCAACATGAAATTCAATCTAAAGAAGAGTGCCTTCTGTGTTGGTTCAGGGAAATTCCTAGGTTTTCAAGTCTCCAAGGATGGCATAAGCATGGATCCCACGAAGGTCGAGCCAATCCTCTCTATGGAGACTCCCAAGACGGTAAAAGAAGTCCAGAAACTTACTGGCTCTCTGGCAGCATTAAACAAATTCCTTTCTCAAGCAGCTAAGAGGAGCCTTCCTTTCTTCAAGACACTACGAAAAGGGAGGAAATTCGAGTGGAACAAGGAATGCCAACAAGCTTTCCAAAACCTCAAGGAGCACTTAAAGCAGCTTCCCATGCTAGCAAAGCCCGAGCCAGGGGAAGTTCTGTATATCTACTTGGCCACTCGAGAAATAGCCATATCTGCGGTTCTAATCCAGAAAAAAAAAGACGGGAAAGAAATCCCTGTTTACTTTGTGAGTAAGGTTTTACAAGGAGCAGAATCCAGATATACCCCCATGGAAACATTGAAACTAAGTTTAGTCTTAGCTGCTCGACGCTTACGCCCTTATTTCTAAGGCCATCCAATCCAGGTCCTGACTGAGCAACCTATCCAACGGGTCCTACTCAAACCCGAGGTGTCTGGCAGAATGATGAAGTGGGCGGTCGAGTTGGGAAAAAATCATATTGAGTACAAATCTCGAACGGCTATTAAGGGGCAAGCGTTTGCAGACTTCCTTGTTGAAATGCCCCGTACTCGAAGCACCATACTCGAATCCCAGCAAAAGAAGCAAGTACAAAAGCACGCCCCCACAGAGCCTTGGGCGTAGACTCTTTACGTCGATGGTCCGTCTTGTGAGGAAGGGGGAGGGGCTAGTATCATCCTTGCGGTTTGGTTTCCCGGTTACTAACAATATAGCCGAGTACGAAGCAATGATCACATGGTTGAATATGGCTCTAAGGCTTGGGGTTCAAAATCTTGAAGTTTTCAGCGATTCTCAAGTGGTTGTCAAGAAAATCAATGGTGATTATCTCGTTCATGAGGAGCATCTAAGACCATATCTTGAGAAAGTCCTCAAAATACAGGATAAGTTCGAGAAGTGCACCATATCCCACATCCTCAGAACGAGCAACAGAGAGCAGATGCCCTAAGCAAGCTAGCTTCATCCAATTTCGCACATCTTAGCCATAAGGTTTTACTGAGGATGGTGATACATGGATGACACCATTCATTCAGTTTCTCACGGACGGAACTTTGCCAAGTAACAAGTCTGAAGCTCGGGCGTTGAAGCTGAAAGCTGTCAAGTATACCCTAAAGAACCCAATTCTCTACAAACATGGTTAGTTGTTACTAACGCTGCGATGCATCGACCCAATACAGGCGGCCTATGTCCTCGAGAAAATTCACGAAAGATCATGCGACGCACACATGGGAGCTCGAGTACTAGCTAAAAAGGTTCTCCGAGCAGGCTATTTCTAGCCTACGATCTTTAAGGATGCATATCTTTGTGTAAAAGTGCAATAGATGTCAGCATTTTTCACCCATTACTTGACAGCCTCAGCATGAAATGGTTACTATCCAGAGCCCTTAGCCCTTTTACCAATGGGGCACAGACATCATCGACCCTTTTCCAAAAGGGGCAGGAGGGCTACGATGGGTTATTGTAGCAGTGGATTATTTTACTAAGTGGGTAGAAGTAAAACCATTAGCCTCAATATCTGGAAGGAAGGTATTGAGTTTTTTTTGGCAAAACGTAATTTGTCGATTTGGCGTGCCCAAAGTTATCGTGTCTAATAATGGAACGCAGTTCGAGAGTGATTCCTTTAAGTCCAGGTGCACCGAGATACAAATCGAGCATCGATTCTCTGTTGTGGCTCATCCACAAGCCAACGGCCAAGCGGAATCTATCAACAGGACTATCATTCATGGGATCAAGACCAGATTGCAGAACGCTAAGGGTGCTTGGATTGACAAACTTTCACATGTCCTATGGGCCTATCGTACCATAGCTCACTCCTTGACAGATGAAACACCATATAGCTTGGTTTATGAAATGGACGTCGTGCTTCCAGTCGAGATTGGCCTTGCCAGTCCTCGAACCATCAATTTTGTTGAAGATACCAACAATGAGGATATCCTTACTAACCTTGACCTGCTCAAGGAACGGCGGGACGCCGTTAAAGTCTGAGAAGCTAAGTACAAAGAGATTCTCAGAAGACATTACAATAAGCGAGTCAAATACACTGACTTCGCAGTTGAGATCTAGTGCTTAGGAAGAATGAAGCCAGTCGAGCAGAAACTCTTGGAACGTTTTCAGCAAATTGGGAAGGTCCTTATCGAGTCATCGAGGTTTCCCCATCTGGTAGTTATCGTCTACAGATAACAAACAATGCTGAAACTATCCTCCCTCGATGGTAGAACGTCCAGAACCTTCGCAGGTTCTACGTTTAAATCTTTATGTGTTAATTGCTAAATTATTTGCTTTATGTGGCTGGTTCATTTTATCTCGCTATATGTAATGCACACCCGGGTCCTCGGGTAATTATTCTTCAATAAAAGTCATTGCATATTCTTCATATTCTTTACTTGTGTCGACATTGTACTATGATTAGTTCACGAGATGGACACCCCCTCTTTAGGGTCATCCTCGATTTGAGCCGAATACTCAACATCCGGACATAAGATCGAGGAATCCTCCTCGTATCCACCATAGATTCCGGTGTTATGACATTGAGGAACTCGGACCTGGTTCCCTCGAGAAACGCCGTGTACTTTAACATTCGGCTGAATAAAAAAGCACTACATAAATAACACTACTCGAGTTTCACATACACTTATTACCTTCACACATGGTGCGAGGTTATGGAAAACACTATTACAAGAACCTCCCTCCTTGGATTATCAGAGGAAGGACGTATGATGCCTTTAAACCCATGTTGGCTAAGGAGATTAACGCATTGGTTGAGTTTGTCTTTCAAATCAGCAATCTCCTCGTCCTGATCAACCATCCTTAAGAGTAACTCTTCTCGAGAGCGCCTAGTCCTTGGATCTACAAGCTCTTCTGGCTTCTCGAAACTTGGAAAGTCAATATGGTAATCCACCAGCAAGTTTTGCAAGACGCCACAATACTCTGAAAGAAGCTCCATGTCCTGAGTTCTCTCTTTAAGTACGTCCATTGCGGAAATAAACCGGGGAGTCCTCACTGCAATCATGTGTCGTACTCGAGCAAGTACGTGATGCTTCTCGAGAAACCACGGAGATACGACTATCTTCTGGTTCGTTCTCGGCTAAGTATTCTCCTTCTGCAAAGCGACCAACTCATCATGTATGTCGGTTTCAAAAGTCAAGGAGTCATGGTAGTCCTGATCTTTCTGATAATCTCGTCGTTGCATTTTCTCGCGAAGCCCTTTGATTTCTCCAATCAGATTCTGATTAACCCTCACATTGTGGGCTCGAATGGCATTAAGGATGTCTTCCTCCAGGCTCATCACTGTTTCAATACTATGAATGTCTGCCCGCCTTCTCATGATGTTGCTAATCATCGAGTATAAAGGATACTCCTTGGATTGTTCCTCTAACGAAATCATAAGGTGGATTCGATGAACAGGCCAAGTATCCTATTCCATAGAAAGGTGCAAAGCCAATATCAGACTATAAGGCAAAATAATGGATCTATTCATGAATTCAAAAGAAACAGGAGTCGGTTACAAAAACTATTGTTTAAACCAGTTCCTAAAAACTATTACAAGGCAGAAATTCATACAGCTTCTTGGGAGTGAGGAGTGTTTTCTAGGCGATTCTCGGACGTTCCCTCAACTGGGGGATCATTCTCCTTGGCTCCTCAGGCATTCTCTTCAGCTAGAGAATCATCTTCCTTAGCCCCTGAGTTACCAGTTTCGCCCTCTTCTGAGACATTATCATCCTCATCATCTTCCTCTAGCTCGATGTCGATGTACTCATCAGGAACATCCGGAATTCTCAACTCGTTGCGAGGTCCGCTAGATAGGACAGCAGCAAAGTCTCCTGGAAACGAGGAGATGTTCTCGGGACCGTCCATCTTGGCCAGTGCTCCACACAAAGGCTCCCACAGGGGGAGCTGCTCAGCATTAAACTTGCTGAGGGCCTTGACCAAGGCCTCGTGCATGGCCTTCTTTGGGGTTTTCTTAAGAAACTGCTTGAACCATTTGGCCTTGATAGGCCTGTTTCCCTCGAGTCTCTTTAGGCCAGCAACAGCAATCCCATGGCCTCCATACTCCACAACAGTCTTATTGATTTCTTCCACAATGGCAGCCATACATCCTGTAGGCAATATCCTTAACTAGAAGGCAGTACACCACTTGCTGAGATCTTCTTCCAAGATATGCAGGTTGCTATAGTCTCTAAGTTTTTGGTCCATTTCTTCATATTTGGCCTGGACCGAGGCCAGCTCCTTCTCCTTGGATTGCAACTACAGGTTCTTCTCCTCGAGGGCTACCTTCTCATTCAAGGTCAATCTCTTTCAGCATGAGATTCAACTAATTCCTGCCTTAAGTCTCTCGAGTGCTTCTTGCAGTTCATCATGACTGTGCTCATCTGCAAAGAACAAGCAAAAAATATGCATGCATTCAAGTCAAGATTGTGATGATAAAGGAGCATGATATATTACAAAGTACTTGCCGATTTCAAGCTGTCTGCCTCGGTTAGTGAAGTGGCAAATTCCTCTAGCAGGGGGCAGTTAATTGTTGGTGGATCACTGAAAGTATAAACTGTAGCAGAGGGGCCTCCTTCGAACAGCTGGGCAGGTAGAATGGTCACACTCCCCTCGAGAGGGCCCTTACCTTTTTCCATAGCAGGAGGTTTAGTGCTTGGCCCTGACTCATTCACTGTGTGCATCTCATTCTCGGCGCATGGTGTAGCTGTCTGTTATGTTGGAGGAACTCTTGATTATTTGATAGCAGGAGGAATTGTCTTTTCTCACTGCTTTGCCGAATATGTTTTCTCCTCGACAGGAGTGTCCGTCTTTGATTTCTTCCTCAGCTCTTTCTCGGAATCCTTCCCGATCCTCTTCTTCTTCTTCTTCTTCTTCTTCTTCTTCTTCTTCACTGCTATTTTTGTTGTCGATGTTTCTCCATCTGAATTCACAACATTAAACAGGTCGGCGTCAACATATATTCTAGAAGGAGCATTCCCCATGACATGACCTATAAAAACACCAAGATAATAAGAGATTAGTACTTTTTTTTTCTCCTCGACAGGAATAGGGGGAATGTAATGTTGCACTTTATTCCATTTAATCAATTTTGGGTACTTCATTAGTTTCTTCAGGTCTTCTTCAAACTCCTCGACTTCCTCATCGTCCTCATCAGTCCAGTCATTTTTTATTGCTTCAAAATCATTGGTCTCTCGATGATTTCAGGCCACACAGAAGTTCTCAGGCGCTTTTACAAATAGATAATCTGGCTTCCATATTGGTGAACCACCATACGCCTCTACAATCTTCTAGGCCCCCGACTTGGGGTTCTTTTTCACAATATATCAATCTTGGAACGACGTCGAGGGCACAGACACATTGAAGAAATACCTCCACAAAATCAAACGAGGTCTAACCTTCACTCGTTCACATATTCTTGCGAAGCCGAGAACATATGTTATTAAATTTGGTGTATACCGAGACAGAGGAGTTTTGCAATGTTGCACAATCTCCTCAAACAACGAAAAAAGAGAAAATCTCAACCCAAGATGTATAAAAAGCTCGTAAATGGTGATTTTTCCCTTTGGAGGAGTATTGACTCTTTCAGTACCTAAAGGGACTCTAGCGTCTAGGTCTACAGGCAAATCGTATCTCGTTTTCACATCCTGGACTTTATCGTTAGAATCAATGGAGGATGCAAAGTCATTGACAGTTTTCAAGTCGGGATTCCTGGCCATAGTTATCTACTTACAATAGTAAACCTAGATCTACACCGAAATATGAAAGGGAATTTGAAACGGGTGAAATGAAAAACCAAGATGGACAGATCTGAGAACTTACTGTTGGAATAGATTTTCACTCCCCTTTCGAGTTGTAGCCTCCCAAAATTACAGTAGTGTCCGGCTTCAGCAACTTATGGAAATCGCAACACCAACGATGCTGGGGCAATTAAATGGGCCGTCGGTGGAAAAATCGAGATAGCCTTCTTCAACTGTGGCTCCTCTCGATTTGGTGAAAATAGACACTTCCGGCGATGATAACTGGGGCACAACGGCGAGTATGGAGAAATTTGGTTTTCACAGAATGCGTTTTGAAAGTAGAGGAGAATGACGAGTCTAGAAGATTTTATGTACTGCTGTTACTGCCCACGACTTGACAGTTTGGATGAATTTCAAGGAAGTAGCAATGATGAAGGTGCCGCTGTTTAGGGAACGTGCCTACTAAAGACGCGCAGATTGATGTTTTGGATGGAATCCTAAAGCAGGCCGTCTCCTCAGTTCGGGTCTTGACCCGCGAACAATCCTATCAGGCTTATTCGATGTATGTTGGGCCGAGACTTGCTCATTCAACTTGGGCCGGGTCCAGGTATTATTTATGTCAAGTTTTATTTATTTAATACAACTAATACTTGACAGGGGCACTTGATGAGTCCATATCCAACGAGAATTATTGGACCGGGCCATCCGTCAATTATAGTCCAACTGACTTCACAGAGGCTGTTCATTAATAAAAAACCTAGTAGGATTCAGACATCCTTCAAGGTAATAAAAAATCTAGTAGGATTCGGACATCCTTCAAGGTAATTCCATGCCTATAAATAGGGTTGATCACACCACAATTGAGGTACGCTATCTCTAGCCCTCATAAACGGATACACACTTCTCCATAACCCTACTTTCTGACTTAAGCATCGGAGTGTGTACCCTCAAGAGACCTTCAAGACTCTGTTTAACAGGAAACCCTACCGGAGTTCCACTGTTAAGCCGATAATACAATTCCAGGTATCGTCAGAAATATATAATTATCCTCTTCTAGCATTTTGATCGAGCATATTTCTATTCATCTACAAGTCAAAGAGTTGTACTGTAAACAATGTTAATTTTACATTTCCATAATTTCGATCACATTTTAGATTATTTCATTTCGTTGTGAACTAACATGTTGTTCTAATTTGTTGTTAACTTGGGTTTCATAGGGAAAAAAATGTCTCCTAATTAATTAGTAATTTGCAAAGAAGAACGACATGCCGGCCGATCTGACCGGGGTGGTTCTTAATCACTCGGGATGATCGATCTGGGCAGACAGGAAAAGAATCGACACAAAAATTAACATAGAAATTAAAAGGACATGTGATTTCACATTGTTTTGACCGGTATCCAGGGCAAGTGTTGAGCTAGCAGATACCATGCTTTTGAATATGTACTTATTATTTTCTGTAAAAGAAAAATATGAAATTCGGTTTTAAAATTCATTTCTCCCGGATGAAACTGAAGTGTTGGCTGTAATGTTGTGTGATTTCGAGTATACTTTCCACCATTGATTTCTATCTTTGAAACTGTTTGTGTGCGTTTTTTGTTGCTTACGCTCACAAATGGAGGAGTAATATTGCTCCAACTTCTTGTCCATCATCTCAAGATGATGATGATGTTAATAATATGCTAAAATGGAGAATATTACAAGAGTTGCAACTCATTCTTTAACAGAGATTATAGAACCGTTGCCAAATACTATATATATTTCGACCTTTCTGAATCGCTCCATCTTTTTCAAATTCCCAAAGTTGAAAGAGTTGCACCAGAAGATGGTGGAATGATATTGTAGAGGTGATGGTGTTTTAGTTGGAGGCGACACACACAGGACAGCGTATCAAACTAATTTCGCCATTCTAGTGGTACTGCATTAGTACATTGGATTCAGTTGGATGATATACTGAGACCTAAATTATATATTGTCTCTGTCCAAAAATGATTTTTTTCGTTTGAAATGTTATTTTTAAATACCATATCTACTTAAAAATGAGAATTCCAAATAAATAATCATTGATCTTAATGTGATTTGTTGCCTTGCAACGCATCGTATCGCGGCTAAATTAAGTTTGTCAGTGATTTTGATCCTATATCATTTAAATCAATCGCTATCCAGGATGCCACATATCAACCCAATTCACCATTCTGGGATTACTAAAACACAAAACATGCTAGTCTTCAGAGGTCGGGACTAATAAACAGATGATTTTCTTAAGGCTTGGACTAAAACGGTGATTCCCATAAAGGTTGGATCTAAAATGTTAAATTGTCCCCCGACCACAGTATTTTATATATATATATATATATATATATATATATATATATATTATCATTCGAACCACTACCCTAAGTATTACTATCCCGAAAAGTAAACGAGGCAATGAAGTAAGGAAAGCGTAAAGAGGGAAATAGAAAACATCCAATCTACATCAATCAAGTAAGAATATAGAAGTGAAAAAGAATATCTTATTAAAAAGATTAAGAAATGTGTTGATCAATAATAAATAAATCCATCGTTTTCATTATCTTGGTGACTTTATGCAAATACCCTTTGCAATGCAAAGGAGATTTAACCAGAAGCAGACAAGTAACTCTTCAGTTTCGTAAAGGGACAGTGATATTCTGTGTTCCGAAATAATTATTCAACTTAAATTATCTTATTTTTAATATATACTACATGTAATGAAATTAAATTGATGTAGTTGAGCGACTCGATGATATTCTTTTCTTTTCTTTAGAACTTTTTCCCCTCCTCTTCAGCCTTCATTATGAATAGTGAATACTATAGGTGAAATTCTACTCCTTTACCTTCATCCAAAACTCCCATCAGTCTACAGAATTCGGTCAAAGGGAGAGCGCTCTAATTTATTAGTACGTTTTATAGTTCATACAGACTTGCAGTGTCAATTTTTTTTTAATCTCCTGTGTCCTTTTTCTATCCCTTTAAATAATAACTTAATAATTGCGAAGTAAACTTGTTGACAATTTGACGTCCCTCATGTCATCCGCAATATGTATTGTAATTCTCACTTTCCGATTTTCTACAAGAAGAAACAAAAGTGAATTGTCAACGAAAAAATAGTACAAGTAATCATACACGATCAAGTTGAAGCTTATTAGTTTTTGTTCACTTTCTTTTCATTTCTCTTTTTCTGGATCAAAGAAGCTAGCTGCACGTAGTTCATTTAATTAATTAATTAACTGGTATAACGTTGTGATCGAGTTGACTTTCCTTCCTCAACTTGTAGGTTGTCACTTCTCTTTTTTTTTTTCTTTTTTTTTTTGAGATGTGTGTCACTTCTCTTGATCTTCCGTCTGTTACCCTTTTTGCATCAACTCTTTTACAGCATTGGTTTCTTTTCTGCCTTGAATCTTAATTTGGTGATTCAAAATGGTGGGTGTCTTGTTATTGGATTTAAAAATTGCAATCGATGAGGTGCGACTATTAAGGTACGATCCCTGGCTATCAAGAGGGTTTGGGCTGGAGAGCTCAAAACCTGTGATTGTGGAGCTGGAAATTCTGTACGTCTTTGTTCGTTCCGTTTACGAGTGTTCCAAATCTCCGGCAGTTAAAATGAGTACTAAAATGGAATCCCTGTTAATCCAGATTGAAGAATTCTTGAAGGGTTTCAAGCATAATGGTTATACCGACTCTGACGATGACTGGCTGAAGATCCCTTCTCTTTACAATTTTCTCAACCAAGAAATCGGGCTTTTGAAGGCAAAGATCGTTGAAACTTGTCAGGCGGACGGATCATCTACATCTCCTAATTGGTTCTCCCAACCATTCCAGGCTGCTCTGTTCACCGCCCCTGCCTGAAAGTGAAGAAGAATATTACTCTATTTTTGGCGACTGGGGATTCTTCTATTTGTGTCTACAATCGAACATCAGCCATTTGTCGAAATCGTTGGTTGCATTTCCTTCCCTGAGGAAGCAAATGAAAGCCCTGGGAGAGTGTCTGAATTCCCTGATATACGTTTATAACATGGTCTTGGGAGAGTCGCGGTCCACTTGGAAAATGTACATGAGGCATCACATTGAAGGAAAATTCGTCGTGTTCGCTCATTTCTGTTGCTGGTGCTGTTATACTAAAGATTTTGTGTCAGTGATTAAGCTCGATGATGAAGAAGATATGGTTTTAGGCCTCTGCCACAACAAAATCGATCCTGCTACGCCCGAGTTTCTAGAGATTGCCATTGGATTTCTCCATCGGTGCAGCTATTCTGAGATTAGTACCGCAGTGCCACAGTGTAGCCGAGTTCTTTGCTACATTCTCAAGTTGTATCACAAGAACCTTTTTCACAAAGAGTTGAACTTTCTGCTTACCTTTCTCAGCCATTTCCCGCTGTTGCAAGAGTTTCTTATAATGGTGGATGATGGCGCATTAGTTGGAGGTATAAAGCGGCTTGTCATGGAGGCCGTGAATCTCAAGCTAAAACTCAAAGATCAATCCAGGAAAATCCTTAACATTCATTCTGCGGTTGTCCTGGGAAAAATTTGGCACCTGAAGGCTGACATTTTCATCCAAATTACTACCACCCTCCGGAAACATTTGCAGGAAGTCAATGAAGCCTGCCGCGCGCATTCCATGGAAGACCTCGTGAGAGCCCTTTCTGAAAGGCAAGAGAATTTTTCTGTGGATGAAACCCCTCGTTTCATCTATGTATGTCTGCACCAAATGTTTTCCATCTTGCTGTATGATCATCTGAATGCCCTGCAGGAGGGGTATACATTCATGGGTTATGAAATTCTGCCGCGCAAAGACAAGGAAAGGGAACCTTTGCTTGAGTTCATTGAAAGAGTTCCTAAGCAGCTGCAATCCGTCATTCAGTCTTCTAGAGAGGATGCCTACTTCGTAGCCATCAAGGTCCGCGATTTCCATTTCCAGTTTTATGTACAGATGATGCTATTTGAGGCCATTCAACTTTTAATGGTTGAGATAGAGAAGATAATTGAAAGTCTGTCGCACAACCTGGGCCAAAAACTTTCATCTCTTTTTGACAAATTATATATCATGCTGAGTGTAGCGGTTTCTCAGACAGCGAACAAAGTTACTGAAGACGAGAAGCTGTTGTTTACAGATTTGGAAGTAGTGGCTACCGAAATGATGTCTCTTTGTATTGCAATACATTCCGACAGTCTCACTGAAGAAGAAGTCCTGGATGTGGATTTCAGGCTTCTTGATTTGTTACAAAAATTAGAGCATTTGAACCTACAGCTCAAAGAGATTTATCTTCAATTCCTAAGGTTTACCCCCAAGACTACTCCTGGATCGTGCCTATTCTTCCAATCTCTCTTACAAAAGTTTAGATATATGATTGAACGTAAGCAAGATTTCGCAGAACCTGCTGTCGATCTGATTGAAGAGATCCGCGATAATTTGGAGTTCATAATGTCTACTTTTGGGGATCTTTTTGAGCGAGGATCCGAGGAAACAGGATTCAAAAACCTTCAAGCACAGCTCACTGATGCGGCTTATGTAGCAGAATACATGGCTGACTTAATAGTGGTTAATGATGATGCCGTGAGGAGATATTTAGTGGGGCTTCAGCATTCATCCGAAGAGATTGAACGCGTTAAGCTGTTGCTTGGTGATCTCGACAAGGACACCACTTTTGATCATGGGACAGAAGAGGTTCCCCCAGTGTTGAAGCCGCCTATAGTGTTGCAGGCTACTACCACGAGAATTGAGCACGGTATGGTTGGCCTCCTTGATGAGAAAAAGAAGATTGTTGAGCAACTTATTAGAGGTTCTAATAAGCGAGAGATTGTCTCCATTGTGGGAATGCCAGGAGTGGGGAAAACCACCATGGCGCTTAATCTGTTCCGCAGTGAAGCTGTTAAGCATCATTTCTCCATCCGCGCCCGGTGTGTGGTTTCACAAAGATATAATAAGAGAGATTTGTTGCTAAGTATCTTAAGCCACATTATCTCTATCACCGATAGTACCCATGCCATAAGTGACGATGATTTACAGTTGATGTTGTACCGAAAACTGAAGACAGAAAGGTACCTGATTCTTATGGACGATATGTGGAGCACGAAGCCATGGGAGGATTTGCAGCTTTCATTTCCAGACGACTCAAATGGCAGCAGGATCTTGATAACTAGTCGTCTTCAGGATGTGGTTTCAAAAATCAGTGTTCCTAATCCTCTTCGTCTACTCTCTGAAGAGGAAAGTTTCAAGTTACTGAAGATAAAGATCTTCTCAAGTGAAAAATGTCCAAAAGAGCTGTTGGAAATTGGAGAGGATATTGCCAAACGATGCCGAAGGCTCCCACTCGCTATCGGTGCAATAGCTGGTCTTCTTCGTACGAATGTGAATCAGGTGGCGTGGAAAGAAATTGCTCGGAGTGTTAGCTCGCATGTCATCAATGATCCAGAAACTCAGTGCAAGGAACTCCTAGAACTGAGCTACAACCATTTACCGGATCATCTCAAAGCTTGCTTGCTTTATGTTGGAGCATTTCCAGAGGATAAGGACATTCCGGTCCAAAAATTACAGTGGTTGTGGATGGCCGAGGGGTTTGTACGCGAAGTGGACTCTAAAAGCGTCGAGGACATGGCTGAGGATTATTTCAGGGATCTTGTTGGTAGAAACCTACTAATGGTGGCCAAAAGAAGATCCAACGGTAAGGTCAAAATTTGCCGAGTTCATGATGTGGTACGTGATTTGTGCTTATTGAAAGCTAAAGATGAGAAATTCTCGGACCTGATATCTACTAATGATGAACCTTACTCTTCTTTTCATAATTTGGATTCTGATGTTTATGATGAGCTTTTTAGTCCTTCAGATTCCAGAATATACAGTAGGTATCGACTGTGCTTTTATGTAAACCGCGAACACTTTGCTGTGTCGCGGCCTTCTGGTCCATTCACTCGATCTCTGCAGTACATTGCTACTAGTGATACATATCCGAGATGCCCCTATGATGTATCCTTCATTTCTCACAACTTCAAACGTCTTAGCGTGTTGGATTTGGAATCCATCTATATGGGGAGCTCCTTTGGAAATGACATTGAATTGCTTGTTCTTTTGAGGTACTTAGCAGTTTCTGGTGACATGGAGTCTATTCCGCCATCCTTCTCCAAACTACAGAATCTGGAAACCTTGGTTGTTAAGGGTTTGAAGAAGAAGATAGTGCTTCCGGACACCATTTGGAGAATGAAAAAGTTGAGGCATATTCATATTACTAATCGCGTTATCTTCACTTTGCAGCGCACTGAAGATGGAAGTTCATCAAAGCTAGACAACTTGGTGACACTTTCTGTTGTTTTCCTGAAACATGGGGAGGGAGGCAACTAATGACTTGATGCTGAGGTTTCCCAACCTTCAAAGTTTGAGTTGCTTTGCATTAGGACCAAGTGATGTTTCGACACCATTTTCTCAGTTTCTTACATTGGAATCACTATGCAAGTTGGAGTCGCTGAAGATAACATACTTCGGCAGGGTTCTCAATGCCGGTGAACTGCACTTCCCCTGCACTGTAAAGGAGTTGACTCTTTCGAAATTCTGCCTGCCATGGAGTCGCATCTTAGTGATTGCGAGATTAGAGAACCTTGAGATCCTCAAACTGATCTCAAGAGCATTTGAAGGGTCAAGTTGGGAGATGCAAGAAGAGGAATTTTCCAAGCTGAAGTACCTGAAATTAGACACACTAGACATTGTCCATTGGACTGCCTCCTCCATTGATCACTTTCCTGAGCTGCAGCAGCTTGTTGTCCGAAATTGCAAGCAGCTTCAGGACATTCCCTCTGACTTTGCTGGTATCTCAACATTGGAGAAGATTGAGGTTCAGCAATGTGGAACTTCAGTTGAAGAGTGTGCCAGAAGAATTGCAGATGAAATAGGCGAGGGGATCGAGATTATCACCAGCAACTCGCATTCAGATTAAATGAAGTCTCGAGTTAACATGATGATAATCCTCTTCTTGACAAGTTATTCATTCACCATTTGTGTTGACTTGGCAGTTCATATACAGTATGTAACATGCTTGTAAATTTAGTCTATTTAAATCTCTTCCTTTAATCATACAAGTTGTATCTTTGCAATTGCAGCAGTGCATTTTATTCGAATGATTAAACCAACAATGATCTTTTTTTCTTTCGATATGCAGGAGCTTTATGAAGGTGTCAGGCAGGTCAAGAAGGTGCCACCTCCCCTTTTGCTAGAAATTTGTAGATTCTGCTGCATTACCAACCCAATTCCTCAACATGGCATGAAGTTCTTTGCCTTTGAAATGGAACTAAGATGCTGGAATTTCCCAGGGAGTTTTTGACTGTTCTCTTCTGAAAGTAGCTCAAGATTCCTACTACGAAAACACTGTATAACGTTTGCTGTTCAGGATGAAATATTTTTCTGTATTAAGAAATTGAATGATGGACCTGCCAAGCTCGAAATATTTGGTCTGGCTGTTGTTTCTTTTGTTTCTGCTGCTTTGTGCTTGTAGTTCATACCCAGAGTTTTTCTGCGTTGGTTTCAGACTTTCAGTTGGGTGATTTACTGAAATCGGAATTATATATTTCTCTTGCAATGTTGGTTTGTTCATTGTACACAGTCTGCATTTACTAGTATCATCAAGAAATTGCGCTGAAATTTGTCACGTGATTTCTTCATCCTGTTTCATTTAAAGCAAATGGAATGGAACATTGCGACAGTAAATCCATCTAGAAGTAGATATTGATTAAAATTGTGTTGGTAATGGTTGTGGTCATTTAGAGGAATCATTAGTTAGTCTTTTTTATATGAGGAAAGGCATTCTGGCATTGAGAAAAGTCTGTCCTTTAAAAGGCAGGAAATATAAATACCAGTTGACAAATGAAATGGACAGTCTTAGCAAAAGATCTGGCAACATTTAACCTACAAGGATCGCAATATACTCCCTCCCTCCCATAACTATTGACCAGTTTGGATTTTCATTTTTAGTTTAAATTGTACTAAAACTGAAATCTCAAACTGGACAATAATTTTGGGACATGAGAAGTATCTATTTGTGGTACATTTCTTCTTTACCTTTACAAACTTGCATGTGTAAGCAACAACAAAACTGGGTAAAACCTCTTTTTTCTTGGCACAATTAATCTCATGAGGTCATCAATGATCAACCAAAACCAATTGACTTGTAAACTTCAAACAACGTTAACAATGTAGCACATGGTGTTTAAGTGGATCGAAAACTTATGTCGAATGATTTTTTTATAATGTTTTTGCATGTTTTTACGGCATAATATGTTTTTTTTTAAAACTATAATACTCCTATTCGAATCCTCAAAATAAGCGTTTCAAATGAACTATAATTATTGTTTTTTACCTTATTAAAAAACTATTGAAATACACCAATAATATAGTGAAAAACAACGTCTGTTTATAACAATCCAAACTTATACCGATTTAAGCCAAAAGTGGAGGAGTGTCAGTGTATCACACGAATTGATTTCATCATTTTTTCAGAAGGACTGGAAATTCCGTACTGAAAAATGTTTCTCCGAAAACTCCCAAACAAACACGCCACTGCCCACTGTGTTCTTAGCTCACCGTATCATAACGGTCCGATTCTGTGTTCTACTTTTTCGCCTACCCCCCCTAAAACAAGAATCCTCTAGACGCATCCTCACCCTTCTACACCTGCACCAGCAAAAACAATACATTTCCCACTCACATTTGACCACGTGTTTGTTTCACTCCTTTTCCTTTTATCCAATAGGTCCCTTCTTTCGTGAATCTGTCAAATAGGCCCAATATTTTAGAGAATCGATTGAATTCATCCTTTTACTATCCAAAATTCTTCCATCTCCAGAATATGACTAATTTTTTCTTTTTTCAATAGATAAAAGCGAATAATAACTATATATATAAAGTATCAAACATCTCACAAAATGTCTTAAAAGATCGTTATAGAAAATAATTCATTTTTGTAGAGACTATAAAAAATATTGTTAAATATTAAAATTTGAAAGATGATTTATATAATAAGCAAGCACGATAGCGACAGCGACATATGATTCATATAACCGATTCTACTTAATGGAAAAAAAAAGACTTGTTATTACATTATTTTTTGAAATTGGTGGATGACACATTATTCATTAACCAATTTTAAAGAAAAATACCCTATTTTGGTTTCCTTCTTCCCATATGTTGACCTCTATCTCAAAATAAAATGAAAAAAGATCAAAATTAATAAAGAAATCCTGGCTTGAATTGTAGCAAAATGTAGGAGACCCATCTAGAAGTTTTCCCAAAGTCAAGGGTGTAGATTGCAATAATTCCCTAAAAACTAATCCAACGGCTATCCCTCTTCCTCATCTTCCAACCTTATATTCTGGGAAGAAGACTTTAAACACTATCTTTTACGCGTTCTCACTTTGCAATTTCGACGACGCTTCCTTTCTCATTTTTCTCTCTCTAAAATCATCTCATAAGGTACGGCCGCGCTTTTCCTGGTCGGCATAGAGTTCTTATATTTGTTTATATGCGTGTATAAATATATTTTTCTGGGTTTTTCATTTCGGATTTTTTCATTTGGTTCAGAGAAGTCGAAGATAACAGCGTTGACCGGGTTAAATCTGTGCTTACTTTGACGATCTAACTCAATTAGGTGAGCAATTCTTGTGATTCTTGCTGATTATTTGTTGATTTTCATTATGGGCTTGTCTTTTGGGATGTTGAAATTATGTTAATTGGTGGGTTGGGGTTTGATTTCTTTGATTTGGTGTTTAATTGAACCTTCTTGCTATAGATCTATGCTGGGTTTTGTGTCTTTTTGTGGAAAGATTGATACTTTGATGGAGTATTTGTTTAATTAGTTGATTTTTCTGCGTTTCTTAAGCTTTGAAATGATATCCTGAAGAGTTCTTGATTATCAATTTCATTTATGTTTCGGTTTTCTTTGAATTTGACCAATAATTAGTGATTTCCTATCTATTGAGTTGTTGAATGAACAACTCTTTAGAGTTTGGTCATTTCCTATGTTTTGATTTGTTAGATGAACAACTTTTAGAGGTTTGTTAGGTGAAACTCAGTTTGAATCTCATAGCGGTTCTGTATTTGGAGACAAAGGAGGTTTCAGCTGGAATTCACTAGTCTTTAGTGAAATAGGGTTGGTTTCATTTCGGCAAAGCTGTTGCTATTAATTTATTTTTGAATTTTTGTGTAGTAATAAGGGTTTAAATGGAGCAATTTGTTATTCATGTATATGGATCTCATATATATCTTTTCATTTTGGTGCAGTTCAATATTAAAATGAGCCGTGCTCAAGAACCAAACAGGCCATTCCTTCCATTTGGAAATCCTTTCAAGATGATGTTACCAAAGGGCTCATATCTTTCTCCCAAGCTTATTGAGCTACTGAACTCTTTTGAGAAAACACTTGCTCAGCGGTTTAGAAATCTTAAGCCACAGTCCAAGGAGGATATATTAACCCTGGGATGGATGAAATGTGCCATGGAGTCTCTCTCTGCTATTCATACTGACATAAAGGAACTTATCACAGGACTTGAACTTCCTGTTGGTGATTGGGATGAAAAATGGGTTGATGTGTACCTGGATAACAGTGTGAAGCTACTGGATCTCTGCATCGCTTTCAGCTCTGAGATTTCAAGGGTCAATCAAGGCCATCTGTATCTTAAATGTGTTGTCCATCATTCTGAATGTGCTTCCTCAAATAAGTTTGTCCGTGCTTGTTCGTCCTTGGATGGCTGGAAGCAGCATATTAGTTCCAAGAACCCGAGGATGCAGAGCTGCTTCACCATATTGGAGAATCTTATTGCGACACTTGACCTTCCTAAGATCAAGAATTCTTCTAAAGGAAAGGTTTTGATGCGAGCCATGTATGGAGTCAAGGTTGCTACGGTTTTTGTCTGTAAGGTGTTTGCTGCTGCCTTCTCGGGTTCTGCCGAGAAGTTTCTGGATTTGCATGTTCCAGAGACTCTATTGTGGGCGGAAGCATTTAATGATCTGCAGGCTTTTGTCAATGGCGAGATTAGAAGTAAATACTTCAGTGGGAAGGCCACGGTGTTGAAGGAACTAGAAGCTGTTGATGCAAGTGTGAAGAAGTTGTACCCCATTGTACAGGAAGGAGGGGTAGATGAAGAGTTTAAGAGTTCAAGTTTGGAATTAGGAAAAAGCGCTGAAAAACTTTCGGAAGGATTGGATTCACTTGCGAAGGAAGTGGATGGTTTCTTCCAGATAGTCCTAACTGGGCGTGATGCTTTACTTTGTAACCTTAGAGTTGGTACTAACGTCGCTGACAAGTCACAAGTAGAGAAAAAAAATGTTGCAGTGAAATGAACCTTGCTGAAGATAGGTCCGTCACAAGTAGAGAAAAAAAATGTTGCAGTGGTATGAACCTTGCTGAAGATAGTTTTCCTCTTGTACAAGAAGCGTGATTTAGTTATAATGTTTGTGTTTTATGGTTGCTAACATGCTGCAACTTTATTATAGACTTTGTGAAAGCTTGTTATTGTGAGTGCATGTTGATGTATGGCTGTATACGTGATTTGTGTAAGAAAACCTATTTATAATGTTAATAATATATAAGGAAAAGTGTTTCTTATGTTTGCCAATTGTTGTTTCTGAAAGCTCTTGTCATTGTGGCTGTTGCTTATGCTTCTGACTTCTGACTTCTGGTTGCTGCTCGTGTTTTTGTATGTAAAGACCTTCCTCCTAATTTGGTTTCGTTCGAACCATGTTAAATACCATGAACTGTATTAAATCTGTCCTTTTCAAATTTGATCAGATCAGTTGGACTGTTAGAGTATAATCTTTTGATTGGATTTGGTACCAGTTTTTGTTGCCTGGATATCCACATCTAGACACTGAAGGGAAATGATGATATGCTTTAGTGCAACACTGTAATTGTGATCTCTGTGTTATTTTCCCTTTCAATCAGATATGGAGGATTTACATTGAAGACTTTGTCAATTGTAAATGGCCAGAGTTTTGATTGTAGGATTCTTGGCAAGCAGGTACCTGGACACTGGAATCTTCCATGTAAATACTAGCTGGAAAACAGTCATCAAGTTGGTGCTATCAAAATGACACTATTTTAACAGGAGAAAGAAGTAAAGAGGGTTTTGTTGGGATGGAAAAACAAAAACCTCGAAGGACTCCAACTTTGACCGCATGTTTTCTCTTGCATACGATGTCAAGAATACGCTCAGCAGCCATACAAAACTGAAAGTTGGACGTTAGGGGAAAAGTATTTTAAGACTAGAAAATACATTAATTTAGAACTGATATTTATAGTACGTACTTTTTAAGAGAATACTTGGTCACAACGGCTTTCAATGATATCTTTTCTGCCCAACTTTGTTGTTGAATAAACACGTTATTTGATGAATATAATCAAATATTTTATTAATTTCTGTCCCAAAAAAAAAAGTTTTATTATTATTTACTCCCTCCGATACTTATTATAAAACATTTTGATTTCGTCTTAGGTTTCACCTATGATGTCTTTTTAATTAAAATAAAAATCTTAAAAACATTTCATAATAATTAGGAGAATACAACGAATGTGAAAATATATTTTTAAGGTTTTTTTCTAAATGAAAAGACATCCTAAGTTAAAATTAGGACGAAATCAAAATGGCTTATAATAAAGATTTATTAAAGGGAACGCTATAAAACAACATAGGTAAGATTATTATAGGATTATAGCAAATCCCCTTCTCCTGTGCAACCAAAAACCTCGTCAGCCACTGATCAGTCCTCCCTTGTAAGAACGAGGAAAATAATTAGACCAATAGTTTGGAAAATCAAACTTACATCTTGTGAAAAGAAGCCATTTTAAAATATGGAAATCTTCGTGGAATTAAAGAAAAAATCACCCCACGAGACAAGAAATTGACTCCCGTATTCAAACCAATTTTAGCTTTGTGCCAAATGTAAACGTTTCTTGTATTCTGGTAGAATTACCTTTGCGTGGTTGGAGGTGTTGATATTTTCAACAATTCTTTTTCTTTCTCATATAGAATTTCAAGCAAACTCCACACTAAAACACGGCATGAACTTGATGGGTTATTTAATATATGTTAATTTTGCAAAATGGAATTCACATGTAAAACACGATAATTATAACTCTTACGAATATAACCCGTCCCAAAAAAAAAAAAAAACAACAATACATATTGTGATACAATTCACAAATTATAATGTGAAATATTTGTTTGGAACGGAAGACATCTTGTTATTTATGAGTCTTAAACATGAAATATGACTTAATTACCTCAAACACGTGTGTATGGAGTAAGTTGTAGAGTTCAAAAATAACAATTCGTAGCCAACCCTAAAACAATGGAGTAAAATTGGAGGTTACCAACGTAGAACAGTATGGCCAGGTGTATGGTGTAATATTCATTTCCTGCATGAACGAAGATTACACAATCCAGTTCATTCATTTCATGATATCAATAAGTATCGCTCTCAAGGATTAAATAAGATGAACCACGAAATTTTTACTCTTTTTTAAAATGATTATTTCATTTGTTCTATTAAGACACGATAATCAATTTTTGATCGTATTATAAACATTTCAAATTTTAAATACCTTATTCAATACGTATTATAGACCAATTTGAACAATAAACAATTTTAGCCTTTTTATAGTATCATGAATACTCGTGTTTCCTATTAAGAGAAAATAACATTTGTCATGAATAAGAATTATATGGGAGAGTATGCGAGAAAAATTTATATTTTTTCCATCCTGAAATCGTTGTCCAACTTGAATTTTTATTCTTGATACAAATTGAACTAAGAGTGAAAATCTATTCTGAGCAATAATTATAGGGTCTAGGAAATAATAATGAGTTTTGATATTAAATCTCCATCGGAAGAATATAACAAAAACTATTTATTTTTCAACTCAATGAAAGGAAAACCTCATCGATGGAATATTTTCAGTTTGAAAGATTAAAAAAAGCTTTATTAAATAAATGAGAGGCAATAATTGTGCATTTACGATTGCTGTAATTTTATATATTATTATTTCTTTTCCAAAATTAAAATAATTCCTTCGAAAATATAAAAATGAAGAAATGAAAGAAAAGAAAAAGGGAAAAAGTAACCCACCCAATTAAAAAAAGTCAATATAAATTCACGGGTTAAGTACCCAGTTCCAGTTCAAAAGTTGACACGCTTCAATTTTCATCACCCAACTTTCTCTCTCTAAGAAGAAATGTAACCAAAAGAAAAAAAGAAAAAACCAAAAAAAATTAAGGAAAAAACACAGCAGCTCACCAGAGCAGCAAATGTCAAAAAAGCTTTCTTTCTTCTTCCAGACCCCTTACATCAACCGACAAATCCTCTTCACAAACTTCAAATTTTGAGCCAAGAATTGTCCTTTCGAGTTGGGTTCTTGCTAATTTCACTTGGGTCGCTCTTCATTTCTTTTTTTTTTTTTTCGAATTCTTTCTTTTTTTTTTTTGTTGGTTCGTTTCGATTCAGTAGTTGTAGAGTGAAAAGGCTAGAGAGAAAAGAGAAAGAAATTTTTGATATGTCTGTGGAGTCGAGCTCAGGTTTGGGAGGAGATCATCATCACCATGGTCATAATGTGAAAGGAGTGCCTACTCATGGTGGGCGTTATGTTCAGTACAATGTGTATGGGAATCTCTTTGAAGTTTCAAGGAAATATGTTCCTCCTATCAGGCCCGTTGGCCGTGGGGCTTATGGAATTGTTTGGTAAGCTTCTTCTTGTAGGAACTTTCCTTTTTCTTGAATCCTTTTAATGGGTTTTAGTTACCTTTATTGTTAAGTGTTGATCTCGCCTTCTTCCAAAGTTGCAAAGGTCCAGATTCTTGTTATCTGGGTTTTTTTCCTTTATTTTAAGTTCTGTTGAATTTTGAATCAATTTCTCTTAGACATCTATGCACTCGTTACCAATTAAAGATTTTGTAAATGCTGTAATAAGTGAATTCCCTTTTTGGGAGCTGGATTCAATTATTTATGAAAAATTTTTACATTGGCAGACAGATGGATAAGTTCAAATTCAAGGCTGGGAAGTAGGTCTTTTAAATTTATTAAAACTTTCTGAACTGAATCGACGAATGGACTGAGCTAATCGATCAGATCAAACAGGGTACATAACCCTTATATGACTAAATAAGTAGGCTACAGGATGTGGTTGATTGACTGTTAACCGAGGAACTTAGGACTCCATCTGGTTGCTCTACCGTAGCCAATGATGAGGCAATAGAAATGTTTGTCATCCTTTTCATTTAGTATATGTAACTTTCTTCATATTAATTCTATATCCACTTTCGATTTTGGTTTAACATAAACTTTTGGTTAGTTTTAATCAAATTAGTTCATGGTGATTTGAGTATATCAGTAGTGGTGGTTCAGGATGTCATGAATGTTTAAGTGATTTCTGCATATTGGTATGAGTATTTTAGCTCTACGTGTGTTGCTAAAAGAATTGGGTTACTTTACTGGTTCCCTGATTGTATGGACCTTTTTTCTTGTGGATGCTGGTTAAGAAGTTATATTTGATTCAGCTATTCTTCTAAGTTGAAACCTTCAGGTGATGCAGGGGATCATAAGTTTGAGTAAAATGCTAGTTTAGAGAATCTTATTTAAGATGTCCAATCTTCCCAAGTGCATCTGATTCACACTCTATTTAATGGAATTTCCCAAGTTATCAATTATGGAGCAATTTGTAATTCTTTGTTCCATTTGATTTAGTGCTGCTGTGAACTCAGAGACACGTGAAGAAGTAGCAATTAAGAAGATCGGCAATGCTTTTGACAACAGAATCGATGCGAAAAGGACATTACGAGAAATAAAGCTTCTTCGTCATTTGGATCACGATAATGTAAGCACCACTTTGAACCTTATCTTACCGAAATGTCTTAACTGAGATTAATCTGTATTTCTTGCTTGCTTATTTGTGTAGTTTCTTTGTGTTGGCCTTTTTTAGCTGATCCAAAAGCCTTTTGTTTTCCTTATCATTTCATAAATCTTTAATTTGCTTCACGTAGCTGAGAAGAGATGCTGCCACTAAGAAATTTTCTTTCTTTTTGTTCTTATATGAGTTGTGGGAAAATAATCCAAGTCTCCCTGTAATGCATTGCTGATAAACTAGATACCTTAAATGCTTCAAGCATGGAGCAAAGTGAACGGCAGTACAAGCCTTGAACATTCTCAAGATTGTTTGTGGAGAGAAACTAATTAGGAGCAGAGCAGGAGATGATTGAGTGTATTGCAGATGTTTATGCTGCAGACACATCTAGGTGGTGTTAGATCCCAAAGTTGGAGTTATGCATATCATAGCTTCATCTGGCACATTATAAAAATATTTAATATTAGATGCTGAGAACGAATTTTCTGAAATTGAATGTAGGCCATCAATGTAAATCTTCCTTTCACAGTGTTTTGATACAGCTGTTAAAGTCAAATCATGACAGAGCCATAGTCCTGGGAAATAATTTTTCACTTCTGCTTTCATGGTGGACAAAATTCCCTCATCTGTTGTTAAAATGGGACAAGAAATGATCATGCAATTACTTTGCTGTATACCTGTCATATGTATGATCTTATTTTCTTAAGTCGCTAGACTTGTGTTCTTATTTCTCTTTGCATTCTAGTACAGCTTAAGACCTACTGTTTGAAAAGACATCTTAATATTTAATTCAAATGTCCTGGCACAGATTGTTGCAATTAAAGACATTATCCGTCCTCCTCAAAAGGAAAACTTCAATGATGTCTACATTGTCTATGAACTAATGGACACTGATCTGCACCAGATTATCCGGTCCAACCAACAGTTAACTGACGACCATTGTCGGGTTTGCTTCTTACTTCCTTGCATATGATCAAAGTTATCTATTTCATGATTGTCATTTGTTCACTTGAAATAATCTACAAGTTTTATTGCATATTTGTGCGAATAACACCCTCTATTACTCTGTCATTACCCTGTTCTTTCAGTCTTGTAATCGATACATCGCTATTTTGCAGTACTTTCTTTATCAAATTCTACGGGGACTTAAGTATGTTCATTCGGCGAACGTGTTACACCGTGATCTCAAACCCAGCAATTTGCTTCTCAACGCAAATTGTGATCTGAAAATTGCAGATTTTGGCCTTGCAAGAACGACATCTGAGACAGATTTCATGACTGAGTATGTTGTGACTCGCTGGTATCGAGCTCCAGAGTTGCTATTGAATTGTTCAGAATACACTGCAGCAATTGATATTTGGTCTGTTGGTTGCATTCTCGGTGAAATCATGACGAGACAACCTCTCTTTCCTGGAAAGGATTACGTCCATCAATTGAGACTCATCACAGAGGTATGGTTCCCCATCTTGCCTTCTGTCATTTCGTTTCAACTTTCTTGCACATCACGACTTGGAGAGTTTACTATTCACTTGAAACAAGCCAGAAAGTATTTAGTGTTGGATCCCACTTGAATTCTAGGCAGTAGGCAATGAAGATACTTTGAGTTTGTGGTAAATGAAAACCAAATTGCCAGAAACATTGATGATTCTTTGTGTCCTTTGTACTATCCCTTTGTGTATCCTTCTTTGAAAGATGTGTTGCTATTTGCTATTGTGCATCGAATTTGATCCTGAGACACAGTTGTTTTCTACTTCCCATAGCTCATAGGTTCCCCAGATGATGCCAGTCTTGGGTTTCTCCGGAGTGACAATGCCCGTAGGTATGTAAAGCAGCTACCACAGTATCCACGGCAACAGTTTGCTGCCAGATTCCCTAACACGTCGCCTGGAGCCCTGGATTTGCTTGAGAAAATGCTCATATTTGATCCGAGCAGACGTATCACAGGTATATAGTGTGACTGATTACATTTTGCTAGTTGTTTTGTGTGGGTGATTTCATTCTTCATTCTTCAAGCTCTTGGAAGAAAACCTCCGAAAAAGGACCATGTAAACTGATTCTTGTGTAACGATCTAAACTGATTTATTTTTGGACAAAGTTTAGATTCACAAACTAATCTATTTCACTGTTGATTTCTTGACAGTTGAGGAAGCGCTTTGTCACCCATACCTGGCCCCACTTCATGATATCAACGAGGAGCCTGTGTGTCCTAGGCCTTTTGTTTTTGATTTTGAGCAGCCATCTTTTACTGAGGAGAACATCAAGGAGCTTATTTGGCGGGAATCTGTCAAATTTAATCCAGATCCTCCTCCTACTCATTGAGGATCCCAGGAAACTTTAATGTTGTATACAAAGATCGTTTAACATGACTTCTCCCTTCCTCATGATGTTTGTATTGAACCCCAGATGTTGGACAACAAAAAATTTGCCAAAAATATATATAAATCTGAGCCTAGTCAATGAATGAGTGAAAACCTTATTCTGCATCTCTTGTCAGAGTATTGCATCTGATTCGTGTTTGCATGTTAGAACTTAGAAAGTAAGCTGGACGCCATTTTAATCACCCTGTCAAAGGCGTTATGGTTTGTCTGGCTACTTTACGAAATAAAAAGCGTAGTTTAAAGGCAATTGTAGGATCTGGGATTGTCCTCATTTTGCTTTGTGGTTGTATTTGATCTCTTTATGGCTGCAATGTAACGTATGAAGATTGCACGTTTGTAAGGTTCAAACATTCAAAATGGATAACTTCACAATACAGTTTCCAGAAATAGGTCTACATTTTGAGACTACATATATCAACTAGTTACCAATCGGGTAAGTGCACTTTTGCATTTCTACTTTCTCAATATCCAGAGTGTCCTGGGGAAACACACAAGCCATTCCAGGACCTTGATCAGCCAACAATGAACAAGGCTGAGGTTCAACTCCACTGGTAATACCCTGAATGTCGGTACAAGTCCACGGTACTTTCTTCGCTTTCTGAGCCATGGAAATGGTCACATTAGACATGCATATCTCTGTGAATGGATCCCCAGAAATGCCTTCAAGTCTGGCAGCCATTTTCACATCATCAGCCACCACATCCCTGTAGTTGATTCTTGTTATTTCGGGTATAGCTTTAGGATCCCAGCCAGGATCAGGATGCGAACCATAGTTTCCTGTCATCCAGAATGCCCATTTCATCGTCTGCAAATTCATTCCCTTTACGTGTATGTCTTTCACGAATCCTCCTCTCCCAACAGCGGTTTTGATTCGAACTCCTGATTCTGTGTTTATGGCTACAATGTCTTCGGCGCGGACATCCTGGATTCCTCCAGACATTTCACTTCCTAGAGCTATTGCAGCACTGTATGGTGAAATGCAGGTTAGTCTTCTGATGACAAGTTGTCTTGTTGGCATTCCAAATGCAATGCCATATTCATCCCATCCACTCTTCACTGCAATGCAATCATCTCCAGACACAATGTAAACATCCTCAATTCTCGTGTTTGTGCAAGAATCTGAACGAAATCAAGGAAGATTCAAACTGGAGTCAATGACCATATATACAGAGCAAATCATCAATCTATTCCTGGAATAAAGAATAATGACAGACCAGGGTTGATTCCATCAGTGTTTGGAGATTTTATTGGGGCTAAGATTGTAATTCCTTGTATGATTATGTTACTGAAAACATCAGAAAGCAAAATGAGAATTTGAGATTTATGTCATTATCATCTCTTGGGGGAAAAGGGATGTAAAAAATTTACCTGCTGTAAATTGGATGGACATTCCAAGTTGGAGCATTAAGAAAGGTCAGGTTTGAGATCTGAATGTTATCAGAGTACATTATCTCAATCAGATAAGGTCTGGTGTATTTGAGCTTTTTATGGTGGAATTGATCCCACCAAATTTCACCTTGGCCATCAATTGTGCCATTAGCACCTACCAAGATTGCAACCCAAAAAAAAAAAAAAAGAAAAAGAAAAAAAAAGTGCTGATGAATATATGAAAATGTGCAATACTACAAGAAAATTAGCACCTGTAGAAATATTGTACGGTCAAGAAACAAAAAATTTCTTATCATGTACCAGCAAAGACGAAACACGACTCGATTGTTACCCTACTAAATTTTTTTATTGAAAAGGTTACATTGGGTATACCTGTTACAACAACATCAGTGAGGTTAGTTCCAAAAATGAGACTGATGTATCTTCCACCTGCTGCATCTCTTCCACGACCATAAGATGGTAAAGGACTAATCACTGGCCAGGTGTTAATATCCTGATTAAACCCAAATAAAAAGGAAAAACAAAAACCCAAGTCAGAGCTTAATTCATGGTGATGAAAATTAGTGATTAATCACCATTAATCTTAGTAATCATCATTGTTAAAAGGGAATTTTTTTTTTGAAGGGATTTGCCTGAGAAGCTAAAAGAACAGCATCTTTATCAAGATAAAGAGTGAAATGGCTGGTGAGATTGAAGCTTCCTGTCAACCATTTTCCAGCAGGAACAAAGAGCTGAGACCCTCCATCATATGCATACTGTGACAGATTGTTGATTGCTTCTTGGAAGGCCTTTGTGTTTAATGTCTTTCCATCTCCAACTCCTCCAAAATCTTCAATGGATGCACTGTGTTTTCTGCAACTGATGGCAGAATACTCAAAATTTGGCAATGACTCCTCAGAATGAAGCCTTGGTTTTCTGCACTCCACTTTGTTGCTGTTATTAATTAGGCCAAAAACTGCCCATATCACCACTATCCACTTAACAACTGACAGTTTCATCTGCAATCAAAACAGAAAAGAGCCCCCAAAACATTAACATTTACTACTAAAAAAGAACAAAAAAAAAAAAAAAAAAAACAGTTTGATTTCTTGTTTTCGAGGAATCCAACCGATGTTGTGACATTGTACCAATTTTTTGTGCATGCAGTTCAATGAAAAGAAAGAAAGTTGTATTTTGGTTTCTTAAGGAGATTATTTCATTTTGATGGAAAAAAATTGCTTGAAGGAATAGAAAAATAAGAAAGAGATAATTTTACTTGAATTTGATGATGTGGGAAGGAATTTTTTCTCCATAAGAAGTTCATTGCCACCGAGGGAATTTATGCAGAAGTGGTACTTGTATCACAAGGCCATAATGGTTTGTATTTATAGGGGGAAACTTAAGATGGTGAGAATCTGATTTTTACATTTTTTTTTATTTCTCTTTAGTATAAATGAGAAAAATTATGATTTAATTATTTAGTAATATGTTTTTGTTCGTTAATCGTGTTCACACAATTGTGAGTTGTGGTTAAATATATTAGGTTCTAATTGGTAAAAAAAAAAAAAAACATGAATGTGATCATATCTATGATTGTTACCTCAATTTTGATACAGTATGTTATACATTCCAAAAGTAAAGGAGACTACTACGGCCGCTTATTCCCTCCTTTGTATATATTTTTTTTTTGGTTAAAGGAGGAGAATATTTTTTTTTAATTTAGATTTATAATAAAGTTTAATAATGATTTCAACACCTAGCTAATAACAACAACAACAACAACAACAACAACAATAATTCTCATTTTGTCTTTTTTTTTTTTAACCTTAAAAATCGTAATTCCGCCACAACTCCTCTTTATCACAAACTATCGACAAAGATTGTGGACATATTCCTCTTCTTCCATTCTATAACCTAACATTTCTTCTTTTTTTTTTCATTATTATTAATTTATTTTTTTGTTGGAAAACAACCAAACATACCACACTTATGCTTATCTTTTGATCTCGCAAGTTTTCCCAAATTGAATTTGGAGGTCTAATTGGTTGATTTAGTTGTTCACTTGCAATGTTCTTTGACATTCGCCCCGCAACCTCATTTGTTAGGAAAGAGTGTTATGATAGAGCCAAGTTATCCAAATCGTGGAGACAATATATGTCTATGAAAATCAGATAATGGCATGATATTCTTTTTATCCCAAAATTAAAATGTTCTTTACAAAACTAGACTCTTCTTTTTATTTCTCATCATTTATTTGTTGTGTTATGACACTAGAATATGTCAAAATTACAAAAGAGATACATGAAATCTTAAATTTACATCTTAATGAAAGAGCAAGATGGTATAGAAATTGTGTTCAATTACTATGATCATTTATGTAGGATAACTTGTTAATGTTAACTGAAGTTACTGAACTTATCCCTCAAAAGCTTAATTTGCTTAAGCTTTATAAACACGCTCACTATTTATTTTATCCTAAATATTTCTATTTGTAAAAAAGCAAAAATATCATAGCCACTAAATAAATAAGTATTGATTATTATGAAGTCCATATAGGAGTAGTAGCACTATGGAAGCATGATTTTCGACTGTGAGGCATGTGAACGGAAGTGGGGGGATAAGTTTTTTGATTTTCTTTTTAAATTTTTTTCTCCCTATTCTATTACGTTTTGAGGTTCACAAGTTAATACTTATTTAATAAATTACTTACTTCAAAATTCATAAATTTCATCAGTGATGGAAATTCAAAACACTACACTCATTTACGTTTTTAGTTAATTGCACAATGAATCTTGTCATTTGATAACGTGTCAAAACGTATACTATTTTAAAACAAATTAGAACAGAAAAATTAATTTCACTAAGTACATCATATAATTCGGTTACTACTATAAAACATCATCGTATTATTTTAAACTAAATGGTAGCAAAATAAAAATTTCCTCTTCAAAAAAAAAAGATGCGAGATTTTGTATGATTTTATTTATTTAATTTTTTGTGCATATAACACGATATGCACCGTCAACAACTGTGATTAATAAGTATCTGTATTAATATTTGAGCAGTTTTAGTGGGAAAGAAGTAGTTCAAGTGGGCCTCCCATGTACTACGGAGGAGCAGCTTTTTGGAGGCCGAAATTCTCCATATTTTAAACCCGTGAGCACTTATGAGCCCATTTCCTCACCGCACTCGTGCCGACCCACTTCACGGGCTCTCCATTCCCTCTGGCCCACCATCTGACATATACAACTTCTAAAATATATTCTCACTATATAATCCCATTGTGATTGTCCCTGTTATCACAAATGCAACAAAAATAAATTAAAAAAAAATCGTTCTAATTTGTTTCTTTGAGATTGAAAATATACTCCATCTACCCTAAGATTATTATCCAGTTTTAGATTTTTATTTATAGTGTAATTTATACTAAAATTAAAATCTCGAACTAGACAATTATTTTGGGACGGGTGGAGTACTTTTAATTTAATTTTTATTTTTGAAAAAAATGAGAAGACTAAATTCATTCATAACTTTTGAGAATTTTTATTTTTTATTAAAAAAAATCATAGTGTGAGTTACACACTTTGATTTTTGATAACGAATCTTAGATCTTTGTAAAATAATCAAGTATAGCAGAATAAATGATGAGCTAATTATTATGTATACTCTGGTTGTTTTAGTTTCACCAGATGAGTCCTTGCGTAATGAACCGTTACACAATCAATGAAATCGCTTCGTGAAATACTAATATTGATGATGCAGTTCTCAAGTTGTACAGGAAAATAATAACTAATCATACTTTTGAAAAGATGCACTATAAACTTTAAGAGACAATTTATCATAAATTTCTACACCTACGTATCTAATTAATCTGTCCTTTTTTTCCCCTCCGAAAGTGTTCTTGTTTCAGTTGCAATATTATTTATTTATTTATTTCTTTTCGAAGATTAATTATTATCTTCTTTCAACTTTTGAGACCTTCTTTAAGAAATAAAAGGTAAAAAATACTTTTGAGGCATGCGTAATAGGGAGGCACTACAAGTCTCGTCACGACTCACGAGTGCTTCAAGAATTCACAGCACTAAATTTAGCCAGCAAATTAAAGTGCCATTTTTTTTTTTTCTCTTTTAGATGGCAATATTCTTTCTTTTATAGACGATAATCATCTTGGACGGTTAGTTATGGGAGATCGATCAAGATCGCCATAAAACTTTGTTATCATCATAACTTCTTCAAGAATAATTTTGAGTGGATGTTATGTAATTTCAACCAAATTTAATTTTCTTTCGTCAGAAGAAAATTATTTTTTGAGACGGAACAAGTGATTATATATATATAACATAGGGCCAACTTGAGTTGGACATCAAACACTTTTTATGATCAGGGGAGACTCCCGGGTTTCATATATTCCCATGGCCAAACTTATGTATACTAGAACGATTAAAGTATATTATTAATAGGTAATGTTTTGCCTCCCGAAAGATATCTATATGACTCGAATTTGGAGTAATCGAAGCAATGACTTCGGCACTGAATGCGTAATATACTCCTTCCTTTCTTAAAAAATAATTCATATTGAGTTTTCAAATTTGTACTCAAGATAGTACAAAATTCAAAACTCAAAGAGAACTATTTTTGGGACGGAGGTAGTACTAAAAAAATACAACAATGTTTGCGATTGAATATCAATGATTAAGAAGTAGGTAGTGATAGGAGAGTATTAATCAAATCCAAATCGACGTAATAAAATGTTCTATATAAGGAGCGAAGCCCTGCTCACATTACAGCTACTGTGTTGACTGTAACTAGACTACGATTTTTCAACTAACAAAGCAAGCATTGAAAGACGGCTTTCAGAATAGGCTTTTTGTACGAAGAGAAGGTTACACTACTATATAAGTAATTCATTGTGCTAAAGGAACCACTTTGAGGATCAATCCCTTACTGAATGAATGTCCTTTTGATCTGTGATCACAGAAGGAGAAGGCACAGTGAATGCTTTCTATGAGAACCTCTTTCCTTTCTGGCTACCAACCTTACGATGTTTATGACCAATCGGATCCTGACGTACCAGTAGGTACCAGAGGAGATTGCTATGATCGTTACTGTATTTGTATCGAAGAGCTGCGACAAAGTGTTCGGATCATTGTGCAATGTCTTAATCAAATGCCTAGTGGCATAATCATGTTGGAGATTGATTCAAAGTAGATTTGGTCAATTATTTAGTTGTTTAGATTATTCCTGATTTTCTTGTTTTTTAGTTTCAGTTAAGGTGGAATTTGATTCCTATTTTTTCTCTTCATGGTTATTATGTAAAACCTATTTAAAGGCAGTTGGTATTTTATTCATCAATAAGAAAGTAACTAGTTTTTATCAGAATTCTATCTTTTCTCTTCTTTAACGATGAGTTCCTTTTTTCTTTCTTTTTCTTCATCTGAAAAATCCAACATGGTATCAGAGCTTTTTGATCCCGAGAGTCTGTGAAAGAGAAAAAAAACCATGGCTTCTAACAATTTTTCATTTCTTCCACCACCAATTTTCAAAGGTGAAAACTATCAAGCTTGGGCTGTCAAAATAGAAGCTCATTTAAAGGGTCTTGGTCTTTGGCAGTGGGTTGTTAATGAGGTGGAATTACCACCTCTAGGTAACAATCCGACACTTTCTCAGATCAAGACTCATGAAGAAGAAGAAACGAAAGCTCCAAAAGCTTTATCAATAATTTTTTTAGCCGTTTTAGAGTAAGTTTTCACAAGAATCATGACTTGTGAGAAATCAAAGGAGGCTTGGGATATTTTGCAGCAACAATCTCAAGGTGATGAGAAGACGAAGAAAATGAAGGTCTTGAATCTTAAAAGAGATTTTGAGTTTTTAAGCATGAAAGAAGAAGAAATTGTGGAGAATTTTTCTGAAAGGTTGATGACATTGGTGAACAAAATTCGCTTGATGGGAGAGCAACTACCTGACAGCCAGATTGTAGAAAAAATGCTTGTGAGCTTGCCAGGAAAATTTGAAGCAAAAATCTCGTCTCTCGAAGATCAAAAGATGTCAGTACAATGACTCCATCAGAATAGATCATCTCTCTACAAGCACAAGAGCAGAGAAGAATTATGAGAAATACTAGAAAGAAATAAGTAATTGATGGACCTTATATGGCAAGGGTCTCCAAAGGGAAGGGTAAAATCACTGAATGCGAAAATTGCAAGAAACCGGGTCATGAAGAAAAAGACTGTTGGTTTAGAGGAAAGCCTCAATGCTATAAGTGCAAAAGATTTGGACACTTACAAATAAATTGTATGACTAAAGTTGAAGAACAAGCCAATGTTATGTTGGAAACTGAAGAAGAAACACTTTTTTGAAGAAGGTTGGTGAGAAGGTGCATCAACAAATAGGAGAATTGAAGTACTCCAAAATTGTTTGGTTGATGAGAGAGTGCATCAACAAGGTTGGTGAGATAATGCATCAACAAATTTGCCAAGAAAGTGCGTCAAAATTCGTATTTTTCATTCGCATCAAAAAAAATTTTTTTTTGCTACTTTGAATCATGGGAGAGTGTTGGGGATTGATTCAAAGTAGATTTGGTCAATTATTTAGTTGTTTAGATTATTCCTGATTTTCTTTTTTTTAGCTTCAGTTAAGGTGGGATTTGATTCCTATTTTTTCTTTTCATGGTTATTATGTAAAGCCTATTTAAAGACAGTTGGTATTTTATTCATCAATAAGAAAGTAACTAGTTTTTATCAGACTTCTATCTTTTCTCTTCTTTTAACGATGAGTTCCTTTTTTCTTTCTTTTTCTTCATCTGAAAAAATCCAACAAATCAAAGCCGATGATCGTAAGCTATGTCCTCCATCACGAAGTCGAATGAAACTATCCGTGGAATCGTGCGCTTTGCAGTTGAGATATCACTGAACTGGAGTTTTAAAAAGGGAAAAAAAATTTCATTAAATCATCGCATTAGAAAGTAAAATACTGTATCGATATGGAAAATCATATATATAGTTGAGTGAAGTGGAGTATTCTTGGCCCCTAATCTTTTGCCACTTTCCCGTTAAAATTTTATCTTTTCCCTAAACATTACATTATTATCCCTAATTAATAAGTACACATATTTACTGAAGATAGTGTATATGTCTTTTCGATAGTCATTATTCCATTTCACTATAATTTGTCACTGTCTTTATCATTGCTTGTATCGATATATACTACATCCGTAAAATTATAGTCCAATTTAGATTTTCATTTTTACTCAAATTGTTCTAAAGATGAAATATCAAATTAGACAATAATTTTGGGACAGAGGACGTACAATTTTATTTTCTAATGATTTAATGAAACACTATATCAATACACTATCTCTTTTTTTTCGGTACAATGAATGAGGCAAAAGTTTAGTGACTAGATATCAATATAGTATTTATCTATCATCTATATACGTTTGTTGTAAATACTTCGTTTTTTCATTGCACAAAAAAAAATGATAATACTATTATAAATATTAAAGTTCCCCAAAACTCCGCGATGCCTTTTTTGTCAACCGAAATGGACAAGCAACTTTCTCAGAAAAATCCCTCAAATAATACATGAAAAGAATCCCCTTTCATTGCAGTAGGTGGATGGGGTCTCTTCACAACCCTATATTTGTTTGTGTCTGGATGGTAGATATAGTAATTTTCTTCCTATCTGATCCTATAATTAGTTCTCCATTCCTTGATGACTTGGGATACACATTCATAGAGAAATACATGAAGGATGGGAAATCTAGTTTAATATCGTACTCTTTCACCCAACTTCATGATTAATAATCGTTACTCATCAATTTCTTGTTAATATTTCCAAAATCTTGTTTATGTTAAAGTACTATTGTGGTTAAAGATGACTCGGGAGATCAAAGGGGTATCAATTTTTATGATGAATTATAGCTTGTATTTATTTGGTGTTTTTCCATTCTCATATGTTTCCAATAATACAAATTCTTGAAATCAATGGTTTTACTGATGATGAAAACATTATAATGTGAAAGTGAAAAGTAATTTAGTGGATTCAAAGCTTCAGGGACGATTGTAAGGGGGGCTCTTTGATTCTCTGGTGACTACTAAAATATTGTTTATTCGTAGTGCACTATAATCAATTATTCCACATTGGCCCCAAATGAATAAGAAATGCCTGCTAAAAGGGGTCTAATTTAAGTGTTACTAGTTCACATTTACTTATTGGACTCAATGTTGGAACTCTTCTGATCTTTTCACACTAGCCAGAATTCTTGACTAAGGTTTGTTGGGCATGGTGTAGGCTATATAGGCCTTTGGGAGTTTGTGTACCTGATAGACCTGTGAAACTCGGTACTCTGGAAGTTGGCTCCTGTCCGACTTGGAGAATAGAGGTGGGCTTGGTGCGGTTACCACTAGAAAAAAGAATTGGGCTTTGATGTGGTGAGTTACTCATGATAGGGGAGATTGTTGAGGTCGTGAGTAGGAATAGTTTTCCCACACCGGTATCTGGAAATAATAGAAAGCAATTAATAAGTAAGTTGGTCCAACATCTATCACTTTGAGATTTTAGGTTGAGGTTGGTTTCTACTTACTTATTGGACTCAATATTGGAACTCTCTGGACCTTATCTTTTCTGACGGAACTCAATTCCTCACACTTTTGTTACAAGAATTTGATGTCGAAATTCGAGATAAGAAATGACTCCGAAAGAGATGGCATCCTAGCTACGGAATAGCTTTCCAAGTTGAAAATCCGAATGAGGCATCTAGTAAACTGATTTATGATTCTTTCTCGTAGAGAGATTGTATTCCATAGGAAACATAAGCTAGTAAGGTTCAAGGTCATGAAAATAATACCATGGTTTGCATGTTTTTCTAAATATGTCCCATTTGAATAATATAATACTCCATTTGTCCCACAATTATCGTTCAGTTTTGTTTTTACTTGATGATGAGATGCGTTGCACTGTTGCTTTTACTTTTTCATTCAATTGGTATTAAAAAATAAAAATTCAAAATAGAAAATAAATATTATTATATATATAACAGATTCTGGATGCTCTGGTTATAATCAGCCCGCTTCCTTTGCCATTTCATCTTGTTATATGATTGGCTAGAAATTTTGCACGGTAAATTTTTTTTATAAAAAATAATTGAATGGCTCCGGCGAGATAGATACCTTATCAATAAGGCAAAGTGTTCCTTTGAGATCGATCAATTGGGGACATGATGCCCAAAACAGGGTTGCTGGACTGTTTATTAATTCTAAAACTGCCCTTCTTAATGTATAAAGAAATTATGAGTTTGTATTCACCTGTTATTGTATCTTCTGACTAGTAGTAATCTGCGTCACTAATTCACCTGTATATGAAATTCCTGATCAAAATTTCGTTTTTCACATCACGTGGGCAAATTTCCTCAATCACTTTCCATGACAATGAATTGAGGGTTATGATATCACCATCACCACCACAGCTACCAAAGGATAGCTTGTGTGCTACCATTCCTTGATCTCCTTTGAGAGAGCACAATTTACAACCTCATACTCTCTCTTACAACTTATATATCCAAACACCACTTCCTCGATAAGACTAGGGTTTTGAGTCCTTCAAGGTGGTCTAGGTAGTTTATGAAATCGTCTCGTCCATGGATTGCACAACTCAATATTATCATCAGATGTGAAGCATAATAAATCACAAGAAATCAACAAGTGATACTTGTAGAACCATTAGGAACAATGTTGCTAATGTAACCTAATCTCGAAACACCTGAATCAACATCATCATCATAATAATAATTATGATTTGGGTCGGTAATTTGGAACGTCACAAATTTATTGTCACGTTGTCTTCTATCATAGTTTAAGCCAACGAAGAGGGATACGTTTGAGCCGCTCTTCATCATGGATATGTCACGATGCATATTCCGAAACCAGAGATCGGACGTTATTTTCTTCCATAATTTACATACACATTAAGACCTAACTAAAATTTTCGCGTCCAATTTCAGTAGTATGTCGAATAATAAATCTTTGGGAAGGGGAAGGTCATTCGCCATCTCCTCGTCTATTTTTTTCCTTGCTCTTTGAAAACGCTGAAAAGAACTTCATCTTTTTTTTTCGGGTGCCAATATATTTGTTATTCAGCTTGAACTCTTTGGGGATATATATCTATAATATATTATAAAGGAGAAACCAGAGAGAGAAACTGGTGTATATTTCCTAGAGTGCCACATAAAAAAAAAATCCTATGTAGCATTATTCTATGAATCCAAAATAAAAAAACTTTGTATAATAACGAATAAAGTCCTCATAAGTTTAATCAATATAATTTACGTACAATATTAATTTGCTTAGTTTTTTTCATACCATTATAAAACATAATATGACCTCTACTTTCATTAACACTAAGATTAAACTTTTTCACAATTTACACAATATTTAATTTGACATTATATATAAATTTATATTTTTATATTTGTAAGTAGCTCATATAATTTATATTTAATCATATCATATATACCATCACAACTCATTAACATCATTTGTGTTTGTCACAATTTTATTTCTTCGATGATTTAACCGTATTGTGTTTAGATAAAATTTCGTGCATCGCAGGGGTTTAACATCTAGTGTATATATATATATATATATATATATAGAGAGAGAGAGAGAGAGAGAGAGAGAGAGGGTTCGTGTTTCCTATTAAGTTTTGCAATTATGTGGGAATTGAATGACAGCCTAGTGGTTAGAGTGTTATTTTTCTTGGTAATAGACCAGGGTTTGATTCCCACCAGGGGTATGTAAGGAGGTATTTTTACCCACATTTAAGTGGGGTCCACTGGGGTGAATTTTTTTTAAAGAAAAAAAAGTTTTGCAATCATATTCGTTTTGGTTTTATGATGATACTGTAATTTCTACCCTCAAGCTAATAAGGATTCCTCTTTTTTACCGTTTTACATGTGCGATAAAAAAAATTTAAAAAAAAAATTTCTTAAATTCCTTCTTTTTTATTTCCTACTTTATCCATGCATGCCCGAATGAAGATTCGGCCCAGAATATTTTCAAAATCGGGATTTCACACAGGATCATTTTAGCGTCTCAGGATCGGATCGGATTTTGGATCGGTGGGATCGGACCGGTAGGATCGTAACTATTTAAAATATTATAATAATTCTGAAATTGAGAATTTCAATTTATTAGTTCAATTCTTGTTTGATTTTATGGAGGAGAAGTAGACTAGTGTCCGCATAAGTATCACCAACTCAAAATTTCAACTTTTATATTTTTTCTAATCATTTTTCCCTCTTTTTATACGAAATCAACAATATGTACAAGTATCGAAAAAATCAATGAGATCAATCCTACGATCCGGATTGAAATTTTGAAGGATTTCATAAGATCCCACTGCAAAGAAGGATTTTATGAAATCCAATATCGATTTCCTAATTCTGGATCGCTGGATCGTAAGATCCCTAAGATCTGGATCGAGATTTTGAAAACTACCCGAAAAAGGTATCCGCTTCTTGTGCGTGATCTGGATGATTGATGGACGAAGAGTCTCAACTACCGATGGATGATGACGATGATTATGGTGATTAGTTTGCGTGTGTGAAATCTGTCGATGAAAAAATGATGTATTCTGATGATGGTTCTTGAAGATATACTTCTCTAATTAGAAAATTTTGGGTGTTTGTTATGAGAATTTGGATTTTATTACTAATGACCTTCATAGAACAATCTAATTATAAAACTAGCGTAGAACAATCTAAGTCTTCAAGTTTTTTTTCTTCTTTTTTTTTTTAAAAAAAAAAAATCTATCTTGGGAGGTAATGGTTACTGGCTTAATTCCAAGGTGAAACTGTGTTTGAAAGATTCATCAAAATGAAACGCGAGCTACATAGAAATTTGATTATACTTGTGTCGGGTGATGTAGTGAAACTTTTTTTTTTCCCTCTCAAAATAATAATCTTAGTTATTGTGAATAAATTTAGTTTGACATACGTTAGCATGGTTTAATAATTAAAATTTCAATTTTCGTAGCGTATAGCAGCGTGATTCAGTGAGAGGCCAAGAAATCCATATCACTATAGATTCGAACGTATATAGTGAAAGGCCAGGAAGTTCATAGCAAATTTGAATTAATTTTATTATTCATTTGTATTTTAAAATTAAGATACGAGCTGAGGGAGTATTAATTAAAAAACGCGGAAAGAGTCATAATGTGGAACAAAGCACAAAGCTTATTAGTTCCTGTTCGAAAATCATGTCATAATTCAGACACGAGATGAAACATTTACGCACAATGATCGATTAAGGATACATATTAAATTAAGGTTTGCATTTGAAGTCATCAAATTTGGTCTTGCAATGAACAATTGCACTGCCAAGAGCACAATGTTCGATCAAGAACCCAACTAAAATTTTACCAAAAAAAAAAAAAAAACAAAAGAAGAACCCAACTAAAGCAAGGTTTGGATTTGGGAGGGGAAAAAAAAAGGCGAACTACATTTAACTCCTGAGTTTAAGTCCAATCTATCACAAACCTCCGAATTTTAGTAATACTACTATATACTCCAAATTCATAGTCAACTTATCAAATTCCCCCTTAACATCCTAATATCATCATTAATTTTGTATAAACGGTCAAAAATACCCTTCAATCCATATTTTTTAAATTATACAATTTAAAGGTTTTTTAAATAGATCATAAATTAAGTTCAAAAAAATACTCTGTATTAATTCTTTTTTATTACTGCATTTAAATAATAATTTTTTTGAAATTAACTATATCATGTCTTTCACAAAAAAATTTAAATCAATTTTTTTTATCAAAAAAAATTAATTAACTATATTTCTAATCATTGATCAATTTTTATTTATTAAATTATGTTATAATTAAATGTGAAAATAAAAAATCTAGCAATTTTCATTTTTAATGGTCAAAATTTTGGTTTTAGAAAAGAAATGAAGTTTATATAAACCATGGTCATTTTAGTCATTTTGATATGTAAACATACTCATGGGTATATGACAGTATTACCAAACTCAAAGAGTATATAGCAGATCGTGCCAAAACTCGAGGAGTAAAATATAATTCACCCAAAAAAAAAGGTATCTATCTATAGTTATATATAATAGAGAAATCAGAGAGGTATCTATCTCTCCTAGAGTACCACATAGGAAAAAATTATATGTGGCATTATTCTATTAACCTAAAAATAAATAACTTTGTGTAATATCAAACAAAGTCCTCATAATTATACATGATTAAGAAATTGGCCCAGTATAATTAATTTTGCTTTCACAATTTATAATTGGTAATTTTTTTAAAATAATACATTACAATAACAATTAACAATATATATTTATTGACTAAAACAATTATCCTACATTTCGATCTTTGTACTCACCTTCAATATTTTGATTCTAGGAGTAAATATATAATTTATTTATGTATTGTATTTTACTTTATTCAAAATCTTAATAATTAATATATACACCTTGCACAATCTTAATAATTAATATATATAAGTGCGGATTTAACATTTAGTAAAGTTGATAGCAATTTCCTAGCCTAGAGTTAAGAGCTCAGCGCCTCTATAAAACAAAGTTTTTTTGAAATATTTTTTTTCGATTTGGTAACAGCTTAAAGATTGGGTTTTCGTATAAAATAAATGGTAAAAGGACATTAGTTATATTCAATGTAATAGTTGATGTCAAGAAGGAAACAAATCACAGTGGCTGTGGCAGAAGTCAAAGTTGAATATTTTTCTCCATCACAACCACCGCCTTTAAATTATTAATTTTCCTCCACCACAATTACAGTGGTTGTGGTAGATGTCAAAGTTGAATATCTATAGTATATATTATACTAAGAGAGAAACCAGAGAGAGAAAACAAAAAAAAATTCTAAAGGTGTCACGTAGGATAAAATCCTATGTGTCATTTTTCTATTGGTTGAGTCAAAAAATATTTACAACAATTATACTAATAGTCCTTCAAATTTTATGTAAATAAAGTTTTATCAAATGGCATTTAAAACTATAGTTTAAAATAAGAAAATAAAAATTAATTAAATTTAATGGACGGGATTAATGAACATTAATGCACCAGAATTATTCCCTCCCAAAAATAATCCCCAATTAGTATTAATTGATTGATTTAAATTATAAGTTCAAAGGGATAAGGCATTTATTATTTTCAACATTAATTCACCGGGATTTTTTACCCCAGCCAATTCGAATAAAAAAAAAATCCCTCTACAAAATAATCCCTAAAATCACTACTTGATTGATTTAAAACCTAAGTTCAACGTGCGGGAAAGTGGGAATTCTTTAGTGATTAAAAATTAATCAAATTTAATTGAAAAAGACTAATCAACATTAATGCAATGGAAGTCATTTCCCAACCAATCTTATCCCTTAATCAACGTGACGTTATCATCTTTATTTCATAGTTATGAATTTTACTTTAGTTACTGGTTATGATATCTCATTCAGACATTCAGTATAAATATCCACTTCGATCTAACTCTAACATGTACAATGACAACCGGTGAAACACTGAACCGAAGCATCTTATATACTTTACAAAACATCTTTGGGGCGACGACCTCACTCCGATCATGTTTTATTTAACATGTAAGGTGTCTCTTTCTCCAATTGTGTGCAATCTTGATTAACATGCGTTTTTAACTGTGTAGACATAAATTGCTTTGATTTATATGACATGTAACATCTGATTTATTATTTTGGTGGTCTTTTTTACCTTTATTTGTACATAATCCTTATACATATTTCATTATTTAATTACATTTTTGGCATACAATTTATAAAATATTGTCATTTCAAAGTATGTACAATAATTTTATTTATCACGATCTAATTTAATTTTAATCATATATTTATTATTACAAACCAGTTACTTTATTTGTATTAATCACATTTAAAATTTAAAAATATATTTTAAGAGATGTATATGTATAAACCCCGCACATCGTGCGGGTTTAACATCTAGTACTGTAGTATTACAAAATAGGGACAGAAGGACACCTATACCGAAGCAAAAATCTCTGATAAAAAAAGAAAAAAAGGAAGCAAAACCAAAAACTCTCACAGAACACAGAAAGAAGAAAATGAAGAAAGGTGATAAAGTTCATGTAGTTTTGGTGCCATGGTCACTGGTCAGCATTTGGCCATTTGATGCCATTTTTCCAGCTCACAATTGCTTTGGCCAACTCAGGAGTTCATGTTTCACTTGTTTCCACTCCAAGAAAACATCCAAAAGACTCCCCACAATTCCTCCTGAGATCCAAACTTCATTTGATTTGGTTGCAATTCCATTACCAACCATGGATTCTAATCTATTACCTGATGGTGCTGAAGCTACCATAGACATCCCATTTGAAAAAATCCAGTACTTAAACGTAGCAACTGATCTCCTGAAAAATCCCTTTAAAAATTTCATAGCAGACAAGTCACCTGATTGGATCATTTCGGATATAAGGACTTGTTGGGCAGCTGAAACAGGTCTGGAAAAATGAATGTTCCTGTCATTGCCTTTTATGTTTTCTCAGCTGCCACGGCAGTGTATTTCGGCCGGCCGGAATATTTAACCGGCGAAGGCCAGAAAGCTGCTCGGCCATCTGTAGAAAGCCTAATGACAAAGCCTCCGTGGGTGAAATTCGAGTCGAAAGTTGCTTATAGAAAGCATGAAGCTGCGAGAGTTCACCGTGGATTTTATAGTGCAGATGTTTCAGGTTTGTCCACTGCACAACGGATAGCAAAAGTTGTGCAAGCAAGTAAAGCTGTAGCCATAAGATCATGCCTGGAATTTGAACCCGAATACTTTAGACTGCAAGAAAGGATCTCTGGAAAGCCTGCAATTTCTGTAGGTTTTCTTCCACCTGGAATAGGAAAACCAACCTTAGCAAACACCTCTGATTTTCAGGATGATGCTTGGAACAACATTTTTGAATGGCTTGATCAACAGAAGCCAAGATCAGTGGTATTTGTTGGGTTCAGAAGCGAATGCAAACTCAGAAAGGATCAAGTCCATGAGATAGCTTTTGGATTGGAGCTCTCAGAAGTGACATTCTTATGTACTGCAGAAACCAAGTTGGGCGAATACAGATGATCCTAGTGATACTGATGCTCTTCCTTCAGATTTCAGATCCAGGGTTGCCGGGAAAGGGGTGGTTAAAATAGGATGGGCACCACAAAGGGAGATTTTAGGCCATCCTTCGATTGGGGGTTGTTTGTTTCATGCAGGGTGGGGTTCTGTGATTCAGTGATTGAATTGCAGTATGGTCATAGCCTTGTTGTGTTACCCTTTATCGTTGATCAGGGACTAACTCGCGTTATCTGGTTGAGAAGGGCTTAGCCGTTGAAGTCGACAGAAATGAAGATGGATCCTTTACCAAAGTCGCAATAGCTGACTCATTGAGAAGAGCTATGGCTATTGAAGGTGGTGGGGAGGCAGCCGCGTTAAGAGCTCGTGCTGGTGACGCTGCTGCAATTTTTGGAGATGAAAAACTTAACGACGGATGCATTGAAGCCTTTGTGAGGTACATGAAGATGAATGGTACGAGGAAAGAATGTCATTTGACAAGATAGTGTCATCTATGCAGTAAGCAAAACATTTGTACTGTTACAATTCATGGTCTAGTAAATTTATCATTGCAGGAATGAGATTTACGCACTTCCAAATTAGCCACTTATCATAAGATACCATAACACAACACAAATTTAACTTGAGAACTAATACATTGGAAGTAATGGCCGCAATTCATAAATCTGGGAGAAAATTGACATAAAAATATGTTAGCTACATTTCTTGAAACCATATTTAACAATCCAGCAACAAAATTTTAATAAAGTGCACGAGATGCAGCCTGATTGCAACAGCTTAATGCAATATGTAACAGGGGAAAAGAAAGATCTGATATGAACCAAAGATCGATAATATTGCGGAAAACGGCTTCTTGCATCAATCACATAAGTTGGAAGGGTGAATTTTCTTCCTGTCAAGATCAAAACAAGCAACATTTTCCACTAATGCACATCGTACTCATAGAGTTCAAGCTCAAGGGTTACATCAAATGTCATTCCCAACTACACAAGTTTGTCAAAATCATGCAACCACAGTAAAAGGTGGCATCTCTAACCTCACTGCTAAGTTTTCTCAGTAAAACTAATCTGTTATTAGTTAGTTCTCAGGATAGCTGCTGATTGTCGCGCCGTATCTCTTAATTATCTGAACAGACTGAAGAAGGATATCCTGTTGTGCAGAGAAGAGCTGCTCTTTGCCCTAGAATTCAAGACAATAACATTAATTTTCTCCAAGGAAAAGACTAAATGGTGTAAACATCATTTGCCATTGCAAAAGTCAGCAACCAATGAAGGACTAAGAAAAGATGACATACCATATTTTTCATGTTACACCCGATATTCAATTCTGCATATGATCCCACTCTAGATAAGTAACAATATGGGGCCTCCTTATCCAAAAAGACATTTGGATTTGATCTCAGCATTGCCTTTATGTCATCTGCGATCTTGGGAATCACTTTTAAGTCCTCATTTTGGAGAGGGATTTTGGTATCGAAAGCTCGCCATTTAGCACGAGATTTATTCACAATTACCTACAAAATTGAAAGTGTTGCAATAATTTGAAACTCACATAAGATGTTGAAATTGCTGCTTGGAACTAGCAAAAAATGGTTAATATTTTAACCCAAAAATAAAATTTAAAATGGATAATACGAGAACACCTCCAGCCTCTATCAATATACATCGCAGAGCCAAGAATCAACACAGACAGTTAAGACGGACCAGGAGCATCAAGATACATGTAATAACGCATATGATCACTTCACATATAAAAATACTCAACAAATAACTAATATCATAGTAGGACCGGACCTAATGGCAGCCAAACTTCCAACCATGCTCACTACAAGCTCAAATTTTACATGGAGAAAACTTTCTCAGCTAAGCATAGCAGAGGATATACACAAAGAGAGTTATATAGCACAGCGAGCTAAATACATTTTATTATTACAAGCACCATTGCTTCAGATGTGAAAATGAAATCGTTATTAGTTTAAAGGAGAATGAACTCAACCTTTTTACAGAACCATGGTAAATTCCTTTTAAGATAATTCTTCCATTTGAACAAGATCAAGGGATAGATAAATGTGTACATTTCACATAAAAAATTCATAAATTTCAGGAACTGAGTTTCATTGGATGGCAGCAACGAGAAGTCCAGATTTCAAAATAAACATATCAAGACTAGCGGCGCAAGGTATAGGGCACTGATGTTTTGCGAAAGAAACACGATTCCAGGACCAAAACAATGTTAGAAAAACATGCACGCGAAATTCTACATACAATGAGTAAAGAGAACCACCACACCGAAGAAGGGACAAATGTGGCACATCATTTTGGCTTTGAAACTGAAAGACTCGATACACACCTGGCCGTAAATCACAGAATTAGGCACTATAACTGGAAACTTCTCCGTAGACAGTAAGGTTGTAGTAGTAAGTCCCATTTCCATGACTTGACCTTCCACAGATCCAGCCTGCAAGGGGTGGCAGAAGACAATCTTATGAACAAGCAACCGAAAAGAAACAAGTCAAATTTTAGATACATAGTTTATGTGACACAACTAGTCATCAACCAGAAATAATATTTAGGTTTTGTGGAACCATGAGACACACAAGAAAGTCATCCTGCAAGCACCCATTTTAATACCCTCGACATCAAATCGCCTTAGCTTCGCCAGTAATGCCTTTCAAACATGTAATACAGTTTCCAACATAAGCAAATCCTAATGATGTACATGATTACTGAGACCTCAGCTAGAATAAAGAGTGTATTTAATTTCTTAACCTTAATCTTCATCTAACTATAAAGCTACAGAAACCAAACAACATTCGCTGTGCCTATGACCAGGTCGGTTTGATGCAATTTCTGCACAAAACATAAGTACATAACAACTGATCCAATTAACTGTTTACTTTCGTAGAAAAACCTGAATGATGCCTAAGAAGACAGTTGCTTCAGCTGATGTTACATCCTTGCTATACATAGCAAGGTTTGGCGACAAAGATGAATAAAAGCAAACTAAATGATTTTCCCCAAGATACTGTCATAAATCGGTAGAAAAAGAAGTCACATTGGGCTGATTCAGAAATTTGATAACTTATTAACATAAAAAAGTTCACTGCGTATCTCCAACAAAGGCATCAAGATTTCCACAACAATGAATCAGCAAAAAGCAGATAAACAATCGGTAGATCAAGATAGAAAACAAAAAAAGATGAAACACATCCAAATATTTTCAGCTGAATATCCTGATTTGGTAAATACAACTGGAGGAACATAAAAAACGCATTACTAGTGATATGTAAAAACAAACCAGGGATATACAGCAGCAGAGAACAAATGAAATTAACATCTGAGTTTTGAGCTAATCAGAAGTTTGAAGGCTGAAAAGAGACTTGGGTATGTCAAGCATACCCGAATAGTATCTCCAACAGAAAATGGTCGTGAAAAAAATTGCATCCATAACCCGCTTAGAATGTTCCCGAAGATGTCTTTCGTAGCAAAAGCAGCAGCTAATCCTGCAATGTGAAATAGAATCCCATTAACACCAAAGTCCTACTTTCTTGAATTTTGATATAAGTTTGGAAAAGAGTAAAACAATCACAAATATTTCCTGTTATCACTACAGTACTATGCACTTCCAACCTCTTTCACAAATGTACAAGTTTCAGTCAAAATCTCACTGGTTTTCGAAGATAGTAAAACCTTTTCTCTTTATCCAACTTTGAAGAAACATATATTATGACTCAAAAAGGATACCCATTTTCACAATACAAAAAAAGGAACCAAAATCAACTGAGGCAACAATGGCCACATGTAGTCCTTGCAACCTAACTCTGTGTATAACTAATGTGCACCCCACCATGAACCCAGAAACATAATGGATCTGCGTTCACCTCATTTCATTACAAACAAAATTCATAGTCATAATTGAGTGTTTCACGATCCCATCTCCACTGTATAGATTCCCAACACAAAACCAAAACACAAACAAAGCTACAACAGCTTAAAAAAAAATTCTACCATCTAAAGATGGCAATTACAGTAATGCAGACAGTCCTAATTGATACATAGGAGTTTAAAGCAGCAAAAGGTAAGCAAATGAAAAGGTGCAAGAGAAGTCTGGTTAAAACAAACCTCCCACGCCTCCTATTGTGAGAATAGAGCGTGGAGCCACCCCCCAAGCCTCAGCAAGTGCCATGAATCCAAATACAACTAGCAAAACAGATGACCCTCTGTCCAACATCAACTTTGTTTCCTGATCAAGTCCACTCTTAGCAATCACATTGGTCTTCCATCGATGGACAAACAACACAATTGAAATAATCACAGCACTTTTCCAAGCTGGTCCAATGTACTGAGTCCAATCACTTCCACCCAAACCACCACTATCACCACCACCACTACCACTACCACTACCACCACCACCACTACCACCGGCATTATCACCACCAGAACTAGCAGAGGCAACTCTCGGATTAGCCTCATGGCTAGTAACTCCAGATGAATATGACCTACCATAATTCATCCTTGGAGCAATTCCACTGAACGGAATACTTCCTTTTAAGCTCGAATTCGACAGATTAAACCCAGTTACGCCTGCTCTCTTCATTCCTCTGTCATAACAATTATCCAAACTCACTATCCCAAATCTATTACTAATCCAGCTTGACTTAACACTTTGAAATTCTTCACTGCAATAATTTCGAGTAATAAAAGCAGATGAGGGTCTGATCCCAATTACGCCTGCACTCTTCATTCCCCTACCATAACTATTATCCAAACTCTCTATCCCAAACCTACTACTAAACCAACTTGACTTAAAACTCCCAGATTCTTCACGGTGGTAATTTCGAGCAATAAAACCAGATGAGGGCCTGATCTCAACTGGGTTCAGGAATTTCCCAAGAGAACCAAGTGATCTCAAACGTGAAAACCTTACAGCAGCCATAATCTTCTACTCCTATTATTTTCTTCTTGTGTCTACAATGCCACCAAAATCAGAACAGTCATAAACAAGCACTAGTCCAACTAAAACATCATCATCTAGTATTTCAATTTTCAATTTAAAAATTTCCCAATTGGAGGTAAAGCATCATATATTATATCACTACAAATCATCAACTGCATAAACTACAAATTAACCAAGTAAACCCAAATTTCAACTTAATCTTTGAACGAAACTACGCGGGTAATTAAAGTGATGGAAACGATGAAACTTTAAAACAGAGAAATTCAATTAGGTCTATTTACTCATAATTCACGATTGCATACTCACGGAAAGCAAACTGAGAGAAGAAAAATGACAAGTATGGGGAAAGGGTTAAGAATACAAGCAAGTCTAGGACATTCTAAAGCAAAAATAACCTGTAGTTACCAGCTGGAATCAGATCAGTCAGCAGCTGAATTATCAGAAACAATCTATCACGTCTGAGAAGAAGAGGAAGATTAAAGGGGCAGTTCTTGTGCTCTTTTTTAATTTTCAATAATTTTTTTTTTCCTTATACTACTATTAGAATATGGGTTTCTTGATTGGCAAGATGGGACCCGAACCGAACATATCTTTTGTAAGAAAAGGAAAATAAAATTAGAAAATGAAGAATAGTTTCGTGTTTCGTCCATTATCTTTGAAATTCGATACGAAAAAAACTATCGATAGTAATGATCAAATGTACAAATTTTAAATACTTAAAAAAGATTTCCTGCTGAAGTTAGAAAATGTATCACTAGTATTTAATATTCTGAGAAACAGAAAACTTTAAACTATGAATTTCGTACAGATTTTGTTAATTGTGATTTTTTTTTAACTTAGCAATTGATAAATAAATTTTGAATTTGAAACGACCCATTAACAATGCATTGATTTATTATTTCAAAAAGAAAAGCCGAATAATTTTTATTTAAATCGAATTTCTTACAACTTCTATTACATTCCTTTAAAACTAACGTCCTTCTATTGATACAACCATCTTTCCTCCGCTTTTCATCAAGCTAAAAGTAGTGGAATGATTATTGTTTTCATCAATACAACAACATTACAAAAATATTAATGCATAGCAGAGTGTATATGATTCATTCTAGTAAATTATATATAAAAAAAAATGGATGAAAGCATATGTCTTGTAACATAACACAAAACCCTTATTTTCTCGCAAGATGCATGGTACAAATATTTGCTTTGCCGAAGTGCTGCCAAAGATACAATGAAATATCTGTTGGGACAAAAAGAATCCCACATCGGTGTCGTGAAGGATCTGTCACCTGTTTATAAGTGTCAAAGGCCACCCCACTCATTGCCAATTGGTTTTGAGATGGGAGCCCAATGTGACTTTGACATGGTATCAGAGCCCACGATCTGTGGACCTGTGATACCTATGGACCCGCATATGCGGGCTTGGACCCGTGTGTTGTGGACTTGCGTCAATCGCTTCCGTGCGCACGGGTGGGCTTGTGTACTGACCCGGCAGTATATCCGGAGTTGTGGACTGACCCAACAGTATATCTGGTGAATTATGTTGTGTTGTGCAACCCTAATGGGTCAAATACCCCATTGGGCTCCGTGCGCACGGGTGGGCTTGTGTACTGACCCGGCAGTATATCCGGAGTTGTGGACTGACCCAACAGTATATCTGGTGAATTATGTTCTGTTGTGCAACCCCAATGGGCCAAATACCCCATTGGGCTTGAGGGAGGGTGTTGGAACAAAAAGAATCCCACATCGGTGTCGTGAAGGATCTGTCACCTGTTCATAAGTGCCAAAGGCCACCCCACTCATTACCAATTGGTTTTGAGATGGAAGCCCAAGGTGATTTTGACAATATCTTTCATTACAATTAATCAAATCTAATACTTTCTCCATCTAAAAATAAAACTTATTAGAATCAATTGGTTTTGAAATGGGAGCCCAAGGTGACTTTCACAATATCTTCCATTACAATTAATCAAATCCAATACTTTCTCCATCTAAAAATAAAACTTATTAGAAATCAATGAACAGACGCGGGATAGAATCAAACACACAAAAAAATAGAAGTGAAGCAGAAAAAATCAAACACATAGAAGTGAAGCAGAAAAATTATTTGAAAAGAAAAAATAAACCCACATCCATTTTTTTTACTTGGATGTGATCGATCATTTGGCTTCAGTTGAGGTGAAAAAAATCAGTAGCTGCGAGTGAAAGGAACTCGTGGGGAAGCAAAGCCAATTCATCTTCTAAAATGGAAATCCATGCTTCAACCTCTTCCTCATTGCCGTTGCTTGTTAAAGTGACCCCTCTCATGGCCGGCATAACAGCCGGGCCGACGGAAACAGGTTTGCCCCAACCGAAATCAACTTCATACAAGGACGATCTACAGCAACTAGTTACAAACCAATTATATATACACCATCAAGTCCTTCACCTTTTCTTCTTCTTCTTCTATTATTCCATTCAGTCTTAAGCTCTCAAGGAATGGAACCGCCGAATTGGTAACATAATCGTCCTTGACATCCTTATAACATTACTAACTAGCCCTACTAGATGTCCAAAAGTTGTTATGTCGTCCTCGTCTTCATCATCGGGGGCGAAGGTAGCCGGGGCGATAACTATATATGAGGTTTCCGAATGCAAATCCATCATCTTTTGATGATGATAACAAGCTACTCAGCCTGCTTCTCAAGTTGGTGACATGACCGATCGTGAACATTGTTTCCCTACAATGTTTATGATCCGCATCGGGGCGCTAAACCCGATGATCGGTTTCTTTTAGCTTTTGCCACATTGATAAAATGCTTTCATAGAAAAGCGGTAACCACTTCCACCCGAGTGGGATCTTTAGCTGGTGGTATTAATGATGCCGCCGCCGCCGCCTGTTGTTTTAATGCGGTCTGCGTTTCCTTGTTGAACACGAACGCTTGCGCACGATCTTCCCGTTCACCGGAATTTGAGAGAAATGTAAAAGGAGAAACTCGGGGGAGGGAAAAGATGCCTCCCTAAGTCGAAATTAATAGGGGATGATTGAGTAGGGTTTTCGCCGCGGGTTTCAGCTGCCCATGAATTTATGAATGTTACTGAAATCAGCTACTTTGCGGGAAATGCAGAAACCAATTGCATTGCTTCCGCATTGAAACCAGCTGATTTGTACTGCCAACACTATCTCATTTCTTTGGTAGGTAGCACCTGTTATATATATATGTACTACAAATTTTGGATATATGAATGTGGTAACTAAGAGGGGGGAGAGAGTACGATATGAAAGTGAAAATTATTAATATAAATACAGAAATGTGTCTAATAACAATGATGAAATCAGTACCGAATATTTACAAGATCGAATACACATAAAAAATTATTTTCCAAAATATTTTAAAATTTTTAATGTATTATTTTTGAAAAAATTTTCCGACCGCAGGGTCAGCCGACCCCTTGCACCCCCTGGTTGCATCCCTGCCTAATAATTTTTCTAGTCTGTTCTTCATATTAGGCTTGGGTTTATAATTAAACATAAAAACTAATGATGTAACTAATTAAATTGGATGGCCCAATATTATTAATTTGGACCAAACAAGTTTATTCACTAACAGTTATATATGAAATTAAAATTTTGGATATATGAATGTGCTTAGTAATCAAGTTAAGAAAAAAAAAAGAGTTTGATACGAAAAAATGGAAATTATTATATTAGTTTAAATACATAAATCAAATGTACCTAATAATTTGCAATGTCGATCAACACCTCCCTTATCATCAAAAGCCACAAATGGCAAGAACTGAGAAAAATATTCGTAAGGAGCATTGTTGAGCGCTTGCGAGAGGGTAGCGTTGACCTTAGCTTCCGCGAACAAAGCTCCAGAATCATCACAGTCAACGGCGAATCGATCCGGGTTTAGCTTTCCAGCTAACGGGTAGAATTGACTCAAGCACTTGGATAAAGACTGCTTCAAATGAAGGGATGTTTCTGATGATGAAAAGGAGGAATCAGGCGAGTTTTTTGTTTTTTGTTCATAGAAGAGGATGAAAGCAAATGGAGAGACCTGATCCAGGAAGGACAGTTTATGCTGTTTACGGTGTTGGGGTGTTGGAGATGACGGTTTTATCCAATCCCTCGAGATTATATCGATCTTTGCTTCCATCTATAAGATTGTTCGAATCAAGAAACAAAGAAACGGAGGTAAGTTAATGTTCTTGTTATGGTTTAGCTGAGGTGAGGAAAGAAAACTATAAGGATGGCTGACTTTTATTTTGTCTCATTCCCTCTGACGAGGGATTTTCTTAATACAATAACAATAATGACCTTCAATCAAAATTAAACAATCATTTTCAGAATAAAAAAATGCGTAATAAATTTAGAAAGTCAAGGAGATATTGAACGGAAAAGAAAAAGTACGTGATATCTACACTACAATAATTTTCTACTTTCAGAAATTCACTCGTACGTTTATTTTCTTTCTTTTTTTAAAATACGTGAATATTTACTGAGGCAAAATATGTCGTCGTTAAAGCAACTATATAAACAAGTAGAGTACAGCAAGCTGGAACATGGCAAATTGTTCATTAATCATCAAAATTAAGGGGGAAAAAAATTTAAATGCTACATGCTAAGTGCTAAACCCTTACTTCTCGAGAGTGATGAACGGCTCAATTAGGCCAGCCAGTGAGGATCTATTTTCAGGATTCATCAGATTAATACTCAAGATTTGCCGAACCTGATATTTAGGTTGTACTAAAAAGTTGGCAATGTAGCTAAAGAGTCGCGGTGGAATGAATTAATAGGGCAATGGTTACCAACTTACCATACTCGTCCTAAACCCTTGAGATGTCGAGTTTAACTTTAATTTTCACCGGCAACTCCCCTCGTCTCGGACCAAGTAGGTGGTTGGATGAACCAAGCTAGTCAGGCAAGCAACACCAAAAGCTCGAACAAGAAGTACGTACATGAAATCGCCCTATAACTTTTTTGTTTTATAATAATTTAAATATTCCATGAAAATGCGATTAAAAGAAAATGGTAACATGTGTTTCTCGGAGTGCATATTGGCACTTCACTGGTCATGCCAAATTAAAAAAGTCCCATATATTACAGAGTCGTCCGCTCAAACTATTTATTGAATTAACATAATATAATAATAGAACGGAATATTAAAACGAGATGAAAGACTAATATATTTATTAAGAATTACTCCCTGACATAAATATATGTAAAAGAAATGTTTCACCTCACATGAGGGAGAGCAAGTTACATTTCTTGGTAATAAAAGACATGTCAGGTATAAAAGTATCAATAGGAATACAATACACTGAAATGTTAAAAAAAAAGAAAGAAAAAAAAAAAAAGAACTCCCCATCTCCTCCTTGCAGTTCTTGAACAAAATATTTTTTTGCAAAATTATCGAAGTAATTCAAACGAAAAACAAGTCCCTTCATTCTACAGTTAATATTTTTGTTTCCAAATTAATTCCGTTAGTATGATACTCTCATCAAGGAAATGATTGTCAAAATTGAACTTTCTTTTAATATACTTATTGTTCCAAAATGATAGTAAGGTTTAGATTTTTATTTTTAGTATAACTGAGACAAAGAATATCTTTTTCTTATGCTATTCATTTGAGGCATCTTTTTTCTCTTTTTCAAATTGAGTGGATTATTTATTGGAAAGTATAATGAATATATTAAACTCACTTTTGAGAGTATAAACTCCCCCAAAATATTGTAGCTTTGTTTTGTAGCTTCATTTTGGATATTAGTTCCTATAAATTAATATTAACCCCTATTTTTAAAATCACATTTATAAATCTTCAAGAGAAATAACATAGTGGGAAAACTACATTTTACTCCCGAGTTTAGCCCACTTCACTGTATATCGTAATTCGCAAGGATTTATAATACTACCAACAGTAACACCTTCTTGACCTATGGTCAACTTACAAAACATACTCTGGTGATCGAAAAGTGTTGTGATTACAATGGCGTTGTTAAAAAAATTATGTAAACTAACATTAACGCCCTTCCTAATTATAATGCACTCTTGAGGGAGGTATTGGTAGTATTATGAAAACTTGAGGGGAAAATGTGAAATAGCTAATGTAGTTTATCCTAAACCACTAATTACCACCTCCAGTGTTAATTATAGTCTAACGTCTGTAAGTCAATACTGTCGGGACCCAAAAAATTATTAATTTATAAATGTATTGATTTATCGATAAATTAATAATTACTCCATCCATTACAAAATAAGTGTCATCCTACACTTTACACATAGTTTAAGAAACTCTTAAATAGGGTAATAAATTACTTGAATATCCTCAATCAACCTCATTAAAAAAATATCCACCAATAGTATTAATTCTTTTAAAGGTAATTTTGAAAACTTTGAATAAAAAGTGCATTGAAATGTGAGAATGACACTTATTTTAAAATTTCTCCATTTTGCTAAAACAACACTTAATTTAGAACGGAGGGAGTATTAGTTTATCGATAATAAAATCTTTGGAGACATTGTAGCTAGTGTCACTAACTGTTTGTTTCAGTTTTCACTAAGATTTTTTAGAAATTTTTATTAGTAAATGTCTCATCCCAACTACTTTTTTACATTCTCAATAAAAACAAGACCTAAAAACACACACTAAAAAAAATCCGAACATAGCTTAAAATTTTGACTTAGGATGAAAATGATGAAAATTCAGTATTTTCGAAACCAATCACACAAAAATAAACACTTAATACGGTAATAACTCTTTAAAATATGAAAATTCTACACAAGAGCTTTGAAAGTAATTAAAAAAAATTAAAGGAACTCTTTAGATCTAAATTACAAGAAAATACATATATTTCTAGATTCATATTTTATTATTTCTTAAATATGTATAAAAGTCATTATTTATTTATGATATTGGCAGGACTTATATTTACATAATGTTTTCTGAAAAATTATTACTTCATTATTTTATCAATTGACAACGTCTTTTGTACTGGTTCCGGCTTGGGTCCGGAGAACATGATTATTTTATAGATGTTATTAATTTATCAATTATTAATTAATTTATAAATTCTCTATCATATAAGTAAAAAAATTAACACTAAAATTAGTTCAAATTTGTGATTTATAAGAAGGAGTACTCAATTTCAGGCACCCATACGATTATTTCTTGACACAAGTCATGATTAGTGTAAGTATTTGAATCGTACATTTGATCAAGTTCAGTTAAAATTTGAAACAACTTTCATAAAGATCAAACAAATTAATCTTACAAAAACACATTCAGATTTTTCAATTATTAATTATACTTATCTACTTAACACGCAGGCCGCAGCAGACGTTCAAATTCTTATGCAGCAGTGTTAAAAATTTTCTGATTGACCAAAACCCTCAACTTTTTTTTTTTTTTTGGGTAAAGATCCCAATAAATAAGTTACTATTTGAATCGCCATGAATTTGATCATTTACTGGGAATTAAGATGTGTTTGGAGTTTTCCTTGTAATCATTGAGTTGGTCATGAAGATAAAATTTGAAGTGTCGCATACTTTCATTTTCAATAGTAACATCTTATCATCATTGTCTAGCCAATACATGATGCTGACACATTTATGCATGGTGGTAAGGTATTAATACCTCTGATTTAATCTATAGATAGAAATTGTGAATTGAGACGATGCGAAGCTATTCTTGAGAGAAACAAATAATTTCTAAACAAAGCGGAAAGTTTAAAATATAATTATGAATCCAACTATACATAGAATTGTTGTATCTGGTCTCAAATTTCCATTGAAACTCATCGTCTCCTTAAGACGCTTCAGTAAACAAATTCATTTAACTAATTGACTTATTATAAGATTATTATGTACTTCGAATTTCTACCCAAAAGAATAATCAACTACAATATGTGAATTTTCCTCTTTCCCTTTTTTTAAAAAAGAAAATCCATTTATATCTACTTTTATGGTACTTAAATTATTGTACATTATTTTCCATATTACATTTCCCATCGGAAACATTTAGATATATATATATATATATATATTATAAGATAGTATTAAGTATAACCACTGCTGTACTGGTTACCGGTTTTTCCCTTTTAAATTAAACAATCAGCCAATGTAGCAAATCCATTATGATATTATATCATTCAGTGACCCGCTTACTATATTTTGTAAATTCAAATAATTTATAGTCTCCAATTACTAAATAAAAGTACGGTGCCAACTACCAAGTTACCAACCATTTCAAATCTACTCATTAAATAATACATCCCCTCAAAAAATAGGAATTTAAAAAATGTTGGTTAACTAATAAATTACTATAATTTCTGCCATTTGTCAAATGAGCATATATAAATATTTAGAGAGAAAAAAGCCCAAGATTTTTAAAACTTTCTTGGAGTGTTCATCTCTCCCCGTCTTCCTCTGACCTCATCATTCAATCTATGTGAGTTAGGAAGAACATTGAATGACCATTCTTTGAACCATTTTCATCACATTCAGAGAAAACACACACACACGCACACACAGAAAGCTTTATTTTGGCCTCAAATTTATCAAATTAAATGGTTCTTTTTGCCAAACAAAAATCAGATTCTTGTTCTATCATCGTCATCCGTTTTTCTGTCATCAAACTCAAAGCCTCCAAATCAATTGAAACAAAAAAACCATGAAAGATGTAGAAAAACCCACCTCTAATCCTTCTCCAACCAATATAATTTTGCTTTACAACATCATGACATTGAAAAATACTAGTTGTTCATTTCTTGGTGTGACAACAAAGCTCATGCTATACTTGATTTTCTTCTCCTTCATCTTCTACCTCATTTACTCCCTAAAATTATTCTACCCTTTAGTCCTCCTCCATGACACAAATAATTACTCGTCATCATCACCGTTTTTCGGTCGAAAACTCGAGTCGAATTCGGCCAACTCATCGGAAACCGTCGCTAAAAGCGGCAGTAGCGGAGGTGGTGAAATAACGGGGCTCCAACACATTGTTTTTGGCATCGCAGCCTCATCCAACATATGGAATCATCGCAAAAACTACATAAAGCTGTGGTGGGAGCCAAAGAAGATGAGAGGGTTTGTTTGGCTAGACAAAATAGTGAAAACTTATAATGACGATCTTGAAACGCTCCCACCATTGATGGTATCAAACGACACCTCAAAATTCCGTTACAAGAACAAGGACGGCGACCGGTCGGCCATCCGGCTCACCCGAATCGTGTCGGAGACATTACGGCTCGGGTTGGAGGATGTGAGGTGGATTGTGATGGGGGATGATGACACATTTTTTGTAGCTGAGAATTTGGTTAGGGTTTTGAAGAAGTATGATCACAAACAGTTCTATTACATTGGTGCGAATTCCGAGTCACATTTGCAAGATATAAGGTTTTCTTACAACATGGCTTATGGAGGTGGTGGATTTGCTATTAGTTTTCCATTGGCAAAAGCTCTTGCAAAAATTCAAGATGAATGTATTGAGAGATATCCTGAATTGTATGGATCAGATGACAGAGTTCAAGCTTGTCTTTCTGAACTTGGAGTCCCTGTAACCAAGGAGATTGGATTTCATCAGGTTAGCTTTCAATTTTTATTTGAAAAATTGTTCATCTTCATTACCTTTTTTTTTTAAAAAATCAATTTTGGGATTTTTTTTTTTTTCCAGATTGTTCATCTTCCTCTTTTAATTTGTGTTTGATTTGTTGGAAAACTGTTGATTTTTTTCCTGCTTTTGTTGACTTTTTTTTTTTTTGATGATCTTACGTTTGGCTTCCTTCAATTTTTGTTGGCATTTAATTCATCATTTTAACTGTTTACCACCCAACAATTTATTGTTGCACGTATACATTCATTGCTTTGTGAATTTGGGATTCAATGGTTTCGAGTTATTTAAGAAAGAAAATTAATTGTTTTGATTTTATTTATTTTTTCGTGAGTTCATAGATATTCATTCAGTACATTCTTTTTTTTTTTAGAAACAAACTTGCATTAAGATCACTGGAAATCGTCCAGTACCAATTCTGTACATTCTTAGTATTGAGTTTTTTTGGATACAATGAAAGAAATTTAATGCTCACCGCGTGGTTACATTAAGGAAACTGTTAATTATTCAGAGTATTTGTTACCTTAATTTAAATAAATTTTGAATGCTCATTGATTTGTTATTAAAGATAATCTGGTGTTTGTTTCATTTTGGCGCTAATTTGTGCTTTTTGTACATCATTTGAATTTTTATAGTGTAAATCTAGCTTTCTTTACATATGTTTTATCATTTGAATCGTATCAAGATATACGAAAACCATATTTAAATAGTTTTAGTTTTCATCTGTTTTTGAATTCAAGAAAAGGGTAAAGTTTAAGTCATCAAACGAACAATTGTATATTAGCAATCTTATCTAAATTAGATAAAGAGAGGGATATTTTTGAATCTTGATTAATTTTTTTTAAAAAAATATATCTATCGGTTGAACAAATATATTTGTGATTCTCTGTTATGCCACCAAGGAGGACAAAAAGATTAGGTAATTATCAGTTAATTTGAAGTTGTAGAAGGTCAACCTCTCCCCTTTTCTTGAACCTTGAATGACATATGCATATATTATCAACAATTAGCCGAAATCAATCAAGCTAGGTAGGTTGCCTGCCAAGAATAATGTAGCTTTCCAAATGCTCTTTTTCTTTTTGGATAATTTTCCAAAGTGATTAATTACTACATTTTCCCCCTTTTTTAGAACCAAAAATAAATAAATAAATAAAAACATATAAGTAATAATCAGGCCATATTTCGTATTTGTGGGTCAAAAAGTTTAGTTGAAGCACCATTAATAGGTTAGAATTCATGTCCTTAATTTAGAATAAGTAATGTGCTATTTTTTAGATTAATCATGTTTCGTGTTTACTTGTCATATCATAATTCATAACACTGTAATAGGTCCGTGGTTCATTTTTTGGTGAATTAACATCTTTATTTTCGCACAATGATCCGCAGTTCGACTTGTTTGGCAATGTGTTTGGAATCTTGGCAGCACATCCAGTAACACCATTAGTCTCACTCCACCACCTAGATGTGATAATGTCGATTTTCCCAAATCTCAACCAATTCCAATCATTGCATCTTTTAAAACAGCCCATGGAGCTAGACTCTGCTGCCCTGATGCAGCAATCGATATGTTACGACAAGGCCAGGAACTGGACCATTTCGGTCTCATGGGGTTATGCTGTTCAGATTCTGCGTGGTGTTATCTTGCCCCGCGAAATGGAATTGCCTGTGAGGACATTCACTGATTGGTACAGAAAGGCAGATGAGACTGCATTTGCTTTCAACACTAGGCCATTCCATAAGAACACTTGCCTCAGGCCTTCGGTTTTTACATTGTATAGTGCTGATATGCATGGTTCTTCGAGTAATCAGACAGTTAGCAGATATGGTAAGTATCGAAATCCAGGGTATAAATGCAAATGGAAGATGCCTGATCCTGATCAGATTCGTCAGGTGGAAGTTTACAAGAAGCCTAATCCATTTCTGTGGAATAAGGTAAAACATGTCTTCCCACTATCAAGCTTCTTTTCTTGCCGATGGAAAAAAAACTCAAGGTGAGAATCAGATAACAGTTTTGTATTGACTTCACTCTGCTTTTTTGTTGGACAGTCTCCCAGAAGAAACTGTTGCAGAGTGTTGCATTCAGGAAAACAACATATCCTGCAGGTTGATGTAGACGAATGCAGAGAAGGTGAAATCATTGGCGTTAACTAAGCTAACCATGCTGCTTTTGAAAGTCTAAATGTGACTTATCTGAAAATGGTGCAACTCAAAATCATTCAAATCGCATAAAAAGAGGAAGAAATTTTGGTCATTTCCAGTTGTATTCAAATAATTCTTTCTCCTAGACATCTCCTTGTCCTCAAAGATTACAAGGAAAAAGAAAAAGTTCATAGTGTTTCAGTTGGTATTGTACATTGGGTCAACTTGAATATTTGTTTCTACAGAAGTTTCGATTATGTTAACATCCTAATGTAGTTCTTGCTAGAATTGATACATTTGTCAAGTTCGTCATAACCTGACCATATATTCAAGTGAGATACGGCAATCCTATATTGTTTTCACTTGATAATGAAAGTTCTCTTTTACACTGAGTTTGAAATGGTGAAGGGATGCTTATCGTGTCTTCCAGAGGTAGCCTCCACAGTGATATGACCGACGTTGAATCTTGTTTAGGCCTTGATGCATCTTCATTTTGTTGATTTGCACCACTTCAACCACCAGATTTTTTCTTTGATAACTGTCTACTCGGCTTCAGGATTTGCTTCAGCAAAACCATCTTGGGGACATTCCAGTATTCCACATGCCTGGTAGGCATTATGATATGGAGAAAACTAGATATCAAACTGAGAAAACAAAAAAAAAAAGTGCAAATTGCAAGAAAGCTTTGCTGAGTCTGCATAGAACTAACATACCGGCATACTTTTCCAGATTGTTCATTGAAGTAATATTCAGTGTATCCAGTTGCTGCAACAAAACCAACAGCAAAATATTTCATTTAGTAAGAAATGCTGTTAACTGAAAATATTTTCAAGCAATGGTAATAGTTTGCTGATAACTTTTATGCGCTGAAAGCACAAATAATGAACACATGAATAAAAGATATCTTAAATCTCAGATCGATAGGTTGATACCTGAAAGAATTGGCTTCCAAGGAAATGACAATATGCAGCTAAAGCGCCAATGTCCAATGGATTTTTCCTGCAGTCGCAGTAGACTGTTGATCAGATTGCAAAGACCACAGCATACTCAAAAGTCTCAAACTATTAATCCACTAAAACTGACCTCAAAATCTTCCCACTTCATAAGTTTCATACTGGACCTCTCAAGAAGGGATCCAAAATTAGTGCAGTTCCTCTTGAATCGTCCCAAGCCTCTGAATGAACCAGCTGGATCCGCAAATTCACAGTCTTCTTCGTATGCATCAAGAGTCAGGTTACCTGAGTCCAAAAGAAAAGAAATAATTCTTGGAAATCAAAGGCTCATATCTAGGCTTTGCTATATGATAAAATTCTCTATGCATTTCAATCTGCAAGGTATCTTTCTCTAATGTAGACATCATGTGCTCCCACTCTCTCATGAACCTACCTTTTCCTAAACAATGCCTGACCTGTAAAAAAAATCCGCAAACACAGTCCTAGAGTATCATTTCTAATACATCATATCAGTTGGGCAGGCTTGGACACATTGAGTAGAGCCTATACAAGTATCATAATCTTAACTCAATTTGACATTATAGCTATGCATTTTGCATGTCCCTCTTATGCAATTAGAATAATCTCCAGTCATGAGTAGTATTTAGTCCAGATTCTGTAATTCCTCTCGAAGATGAATTGAAAAAAATGATAGCTGCCAACATGTTGGTCAGTTTGTGGGAATAAAACTGACCATTCTGCTTGTGATGAGTTGAATGAATTGTATTGAAGAACGACAATAGAAAAGTTTATTTTCAAACCTGTAACAAAGTAGGACCTTCCAAAATCATCTTTGATAGTTTCCACAATTTTTTGACGATCAATCACTCCAGAAGCATCAATAACTGGTAGAACTGGTCTTTCTTCTTGCGGGGTTGCAGCAGATTTAGGAGAACGGATGTAAGAGGCAGCAATTCCCAATAGCTCAGAACCATACCATGCCATCTTCAGCAGCAAGTTTTCAGGTTCAGATTCTTGAGAAGCAGAGGTAGAGGAATCATTTGACGATGGGTTCTTCATGTTACATCGCAGTTTGAATGCCCTTTGGCTATCAGTGGACAAAGAGGATGGCTGGAGTTTGATTTGATGGGATGATGAAATGGAAGCAGAAGAGAAAATGGCAGCCATGGTTCTGATCTTTTTTGATTGATTTGAAGAAGATGGTAGCCACTTAATTTGCTAACAGCTTTGATAGTTAAAAGGTTTGTATTCTTGGACCAAGCCCCAGAACAAATGTCAGCCATGAAAATCTTTCCCAAGACCCACCATTTTTTGTCTGTCCAAGTAGCTATAGACAGATTTTATTCTTTTCCTAATTTCTCAAGACCCAAATTTGGCTCTTTATGCAGGGATTTACAAGATATTTCACTTCAGAACTAACCAATCAAAACTTTCACCAAAATCTATATGTAATTCACATGAATCATCCGAGAAAGATACAAAAAACATGAGTTTTCCTTGTAGAAATCAGAGAGGTTATCTGAAAAGGAGAAATAAGTTGTATCTCTGTAATCCCATTCCAACATATGGGATCAGATACGTCATACGATTCTTTACATTTTTCACTTACACCAGTATTAATCTTAGAGCAGTATTTCGAAAGAAGCTTTAGTCACTGATCCTACAACAAAGATTCTCCGGCGGCTCTACTGAAGCTATCCATGTTGCTACCAGTCCGTAGAAGCTACTCAACTGATCGCATTTACACAGGTGTCTGGGTTATGGCCACTTCCAACTTGTGCCTTCAATAATCCTCCGTCCAGGATACAAGTAATCAGTAATGGCATCATTTTCAAACGTGCAACAAAAATGAGAATCAGGGAGCCAATTGAAAGCCTTGACGTCGTATTATCTCTTCATTAATCTCTTCAGATATGCATTAACATATGAGTTCAATTGCACTGGGTAAGATACAGAACTTCGTTGGCAGGAAACCTAAGTATTCTCCATCAGACTGGACATATATGCTATTGCTCGGAACGATCTCCTCAACCTCAATCGATTGTGCACTGAAAGAGAAACCAATTATCTAAAATCATTTCATAATTGATACTTTCAAGTTTGTAATTAAAAGGTTCGTTATCATAAATTCCTAATCTTTCAGATGTACAACAGGCACATATTGCACGACTCCAATCGCACAACATAAGATATTATATCTTCACCAATTACCGGGCTTAGCAGCCGTTTCTAGTGAGCTAGAGGAGACTAATTCCATTGGTAAACAACTTGAAAAGCAAGCCAGCAAGTTACAGAGCAGAAACTGACCTTCGAGCAAAGACATTTTGTACTGATAAGTGTGTCCCTTTGTACAGCTTGTGCAGATTAAGAATGAAATCATACCATTTGAAATCTTGAAGGATAACCACCTGAAGATGAATTCAAAGTGAATTCCTGTGTACCAATTGATTGATATTTTTAAGAAAATGAGGACACTTCACCTCAAATTTCCCACTGGATGGATCTGCATTCGGAGTAATTTTCATTCCACCACCAAAGAACTTTGCATTTCCTATACAAAGAGCTGTAACCTGGGGACATTCTTCCCATTCACATCCATCAACCTGCAACGGCATATTAAATTACTATTGCACACATCAATTGCTTCAAAAGAAAATAAAAAATTTAAAAAGAAAGATATCATATATAATATTTGATGACGAGAAATGTTTAGAAAGGCAAACAGAATACAAGAAAATACTAACAGTATGCAAACCTTAATCCTAAAGTCTCGGTTATGGTGACTGAAAAAGGCTTGCAAAGCACCAATCACATAACATAAATTCCCAAATTTCTTGTATCTCGAGGCATAATAACCGGCCTTTGCACTTCTGCAAAAATTATTCCATTAATAAGTACCATTTCAATTTCACTTTCATAAACTAATTAATCATTAAAATGCCTCACAGATGAATGTCAGCAACATTTATGAAATAATGTGGAGATCCATTTTCTTGATTAATAACTCCAACATCAATCCGGGACCTCAGCCCTGCAAATTCAATTCATTACATCAACTGGTGAGGCAAAAGAAGTTCAAGTTACAAAGCGGACCGCTTAAGAATGTGTGAAGAATAAAGCTTTCGCAGACCAGACTGTGTAATCACAAAACAGAAACAGGTTTTGAAGCAAATGCAATACCCTTGGCAATCCGTTCAATGGCATCATGAGGATCATTTTTCCTGTTTATACAAGCCAGGCATCAATTTCTGGGGAATTAGAAGAATTACAAGTATCTAATTAATAAGATGGAAAGAAGCACTAACTCACCAACCCAACGTTCTAGCAAAATCAGATCCAGTGCCCAAAGGGATGAGCTGTAGAGAACCAAACATATTACTTATACATTTCCAGTCAAAACATAATATTGATCTTATTGTAATCTACAGTACAAAGTCCACAAAACACTAAATGTCGGTATGATGGACTCATAGAATACTTACACCAAGAGCAGTGATATGGCTCAAATTAGAATCATGGCTAGCAACAGGTTTTCCACCCCAGAAGAAGCCATTGACAACCTGCAATAGGAGATTCAAAAAGACTCTTGTTAAAAACAGACTACAACAGAACAAAAATGCAAAGAGTTCGGTTTTCAATATTAATCTTTTAAGTGACTCAAACACCGAAAAACGGACAGCCTAACAGGTGGAACCAGCACCTCATGTAGTGTGCCATCGCCACCAACAGCAACAACTGCATCAGCACCCTCTCGAATAGCCTGCGAGGAATTAACATCACGGCTTTTTATAATGCTCAATGCTGTTGTGTATGGGACATTGGCACGAATATCTCACAAAGCTTACCTCCCTCGTGATGTCAATAGCGTGGCAAGGACCCGACGTCAAAGATTCACAAATCTGCTCAGACATGGGGGGAAAAAAAATTTCAAATAGAATTTCAAACACAAGAAAACCGGCTTCCAAAAACTCATATTAATAGACTCAAGAACACCCACCCACAGCCCCAAAACCAAGAGTCCTAGTATATCTCATTTTCTACAAACAAGACGGACAAGTTTACAACATAATATAAAACGTAGCTTCTGCTGTCACAAATGAATATCAGCAAAAGCTAGAGCATATCACCAGAATCGCAATCAAACCCAATCAGTATCGTTTGACCACAAACTTCAAAAAGATTACTGCCCTTGCTAACTACATAGTATTTAACAAAAATGATCACTTTGATAAAAGATTCAACTTGATATAAAGGAACAAAATCCTTACATTGCACTCAGAACCAAGGCGAGACCTGAGATAAGGCAGCAATTTCTTCCATTGCTCACCAGTCTTTCCATTAGCGCCTGTCCATTCCCAATTCAAAATTCCTCAAAAAGCAAACAAACAAACAAACAAACAAACAAAAAAAGGCTCAAAAGTTCAAATAGTGAAAAAGATACGCTGAAAGATTCGAAATTCCGACAAGAGAGAGCAAAAATACCTCTGGGGTTGACTACAAAGACGAGGTCCCGCCGGCGAGAAGCACCGCCGCCAATTGCTCGATCAGCCGCGAGATCGTTGGTCATGGGTTGCACTGGTTTCGCCATTGACACGATGCCTTGGAATGCTAACATATTTTATAACTGGATAAACTGATATGTTTCGCAGTCTTAAAACTAATAAGACCAAAAGTAGACAGTGATTAAGAGGACTAATACCAGGAGTATTAAGCTCTGTAGTCTTCAGAAAATGAAGATTTAATAAGAGGCAAATTAAGGAGTTCGCTGAAGGTTCTTATAGTAACTTTAATACTAATAAGGTTATTAAGACAAGGGATAGGTTGTTTGTGGGATTCATTACGTTAATTAATTCTGATTAGGATGATTTTGTTTGTTTTGTTTCATGGTTTTGGGGTGATTGTGCTTTAAGCAACAAATAAAGAGTACAAGCGACAAATGTGAAAATTGAGTTAAATTTCAAGTCTTTGGGAATTCTGAGAAAAAAACAAGATCACATCTTGTTGGCCATCTTCATTCTTTTTTGGGTTTTATATTTTCTTGAATTGATTGATTGTGAACTTTCCAACCACTTTTGGAGATACTTGGACTATGCAACGAAACCAAAAATGGAAGAACAATAACAATACATGATGGCAAGGGCTTATAATTTGATTTCCAAAAAAAAAAAAAAAAAAGATTCACTTTATTAAAAGTGAGAAGCGATTTGTGTCATATGAACACATATGAACACTGCCATGATATAGCTGAAACTTGGACTAGGTAATGTAACATTTTGGGTACGAATAGAAACATACTCCCTCCGTCTCAAAGTAAATGTAACAATTATTTTTAATTTAAGGAGAGAACTCCCCAGAAATTCAAGAACTGCAAGCCAAGTATTCCATCTTCTTCACTTAAATAGACATGCATATTTGGCTGCTCCTCCTGCAAATGGTCAAGCTTGATTCTTGTTTAATGGAAGAAGCAAAACATCGAATTAGTGCCCTTCAAACAAATCATTTCCTGTAGAAAGCGTATATGTTCCTGCAGTAAACTGAAACTCCTGATAAAGAATGACAACAGCTAAAAAAGCCTTCTGTTTTTAAATCATTCAAAAGCCGAATATGCTAATACTGCTTTAAGTTTACCCCTGAAATTAAGAAAGAAAGCATAAAACTAATGAAAAACAGAGGTCTAAAGGGAAGCAATTCCGATTAGAGGGTGAGAATTTGCATAACAAATTTGTTTTCAGAAGGACTTTCATGCCTAATTTGCTCAAACAGAGAGAGGAGCCAAGGAAACTTTTACCAACTGCAAAAATTCCACTCGTGATAAAGTCCTAAATACAGAGGGATACAAAATATTACAAATACAGGGTAAATGCATGTTTAGTTACATGATCCATCCCCTACTATCATTGAATGAACCTGGAAAATATGATGCAGCGGAAAATAGGAGAAGTGGCTCTTTTAAATTTTCATCGTCTTGCCCTTTGTTTCGATTTAGAGCTGAAATGATGTGATTTGAGCTTTTTCTTTTTCACCACATTCGCAGAGCCAGTGCTTTCACTAAATGGCATGCCCAATAGGGCAAGTAACCTCTGAGCTTCTTTGTCAGTGTTAGCAGTTGTAGCTATACAGACATCCATTCCTCGTGGCTTACCGAGAGCATCAAAACTGAGTTCCGGGAAGACACTCTGATCGCGAAATCCAAGACTGTAATTCCCATGTCCATCAAAACTATTGGGACTTATACCCTGAAAATCCCTTGTCCTAGGAAGTCCCAAATTTATCAGCCTGTCAAGAAAATTATACATGACCTGCAAAAAGAATAAACAGAGAATGTCAAAACCCCGACAAATATACTACTATTCACTTGCACCTTTTCACATTATAACAGCTGAAAAAGTTTAATATCTGTTGTAACTTCATGCATCCACTATCGTCGTGTCATCCAATATTCCAATTGTTTTTCACCAGTAACACCGGTACTATAACTTGAAGGAAACCCAGTTTTAAACCTCAGGCACCACGTGCCAAATATTGTTCCTCACGTATAAAACGGGACTCATAATGAGGACAAGCCGACGTCAAACAATCATGATAAAGAACATTTTAAAACCATCTACACAGAAAATGAGATGCCAGTTCTAGATCACGGGTCAGTCACTGAAACCACAAGACTCAGAACCTCTTTACTCATAAAAACACATCAAAGCTGATTGCAACTAAAGAACGAAAAGAGATTCGGGAGTGGGGTTGGAAAGAGCATAAATTTCATAAGGAAACCCCAATCTGTTCTACTTGCATCATAATTTTCTAATGACAAACAGACAAAATCACAAGATGATGATCGCTAGGTTCGCAAACAGTCAAGACCAGGAGAAAAAGCAAAAGGCAGCATGAATCTGTTTTACACCATCACAAAATTAATAAAAACTCAACAGATAGAAAGAGGGCTAACTCACATTTCCACGGAGGGTAACAGCGATTCCCAGCGGTTGGTTTTCTCTAATCTTAAAGGTGGCAATGGCATTCTTGGCCCTTGTTTTAATAGGCCTTTGCCCTGTTATGAGAGCCAAGTCATTCATGGCGGCATCCAAACCCTTTGCATTCTGTGCAGCATCTCCAATACCGCAGTTCACAACAATCTTTTCAACCTTGGGAACCTGTATCAAAGGGCCAGTTCAGGTAACTGACAAAGTAAAATTAGGGCAAACAAAGCTGCAAATACAGAAATTTTCCTGATTTCAATTAATGTAAACCAAACAAAAATACCCCCAACCAAAGAAACAAAAACAATTCAATTCCTGTATTGAAGATTTCGAGTAATGATAAATCGCTATGGCTGGTAATTTGGGCTAGAACAACAGCGAAACATGAACACTAACACAAAAGACGAGCAGATTGCCACGCTTAACTTTAACACTGAAAATTCTTCATAAATTCCTCAACAATTTCCTCAGCAACTAACTTAAAAATGGTATATTTACTGCATAAACCTAATCTAAGAGTAAAACATACATAATAGTTTATGCATATTCAGTGGAAAGATGACTACTTGGAAATTATCTGTTTCACTCCAGTAAAAGTACAAAAAGAAGTAAATAAACATTCTGAAAAATCGAACATCAGAAACAAAGGCTACCTGATGAATGTTAGTGTAATTGAACTCTTCTTTGAGCAAAGGAACGATTGTTTCAAGGTATCGACTCTTGAGCCGGTGAATTTTCTCCGTCTCAGTCTTCTCCACAAGGATGGTTCCCGACGAGGCCTTGACGGTTAGACCAATGGGCCGAGCCTGAACCAGCAGCTTAGCGGAGGACGCCGGCGGTATCCGGACACAATGCGGCGGAAACTGGCCGCAGAATGAAGAAGCGGCTGAGTGTAAAATCGCCGGCGAGGACGCCATTGTTTGAGGTGAGCGAGAATAGCTTGGTCACGATAACTGGGAAATGGGTAGGACCGAATGGATCAGCAAAGGGATAACGAAATTTGTTTCGGTTTTTCTTTTTGGGATTAAATTTGTTGTGGAAGCACGCGCCAAAGCCCAAAGGTACGCGTGCACCGAGTATTTCTTTAGGTATTTGGTGTTAATGAACAACAAAAATAGGGGGGAACAAGAAAAAGAGAAGTAATAATCATAAAGTATTTATAAAAAGTATTGGAAAAAGGCCAATTTGTTCATAAATGGAAAGGAGTTTGGCTTAGTTTTTTCTTTTCTTTTTTATTTTTTACAAATTTTCCTGATTAGGAAAATCATCTCCCTAGTTATAATTTTGGCAAAACAAATTAATATAGTTGATTGAAATGTACACATGTGAAGTACTAGATCTGTGCTACAAAAATAATCTATATTATATTCTGTGAATTATATACTAAAACTAATACAATTCATAAATTATAATAAGTGTTGTAAAATGAATACCAAAATATATTAAATGTGATCATGCACAAAGTAAAGAGAACTACTAAGCATAATGATGTACAACTACTCATTATGTATTTACAAATTTACCATTATGTTTGGCTATAAATAGGGAGAAAAACTAGTGGTATACTTGCACAAAAAATTACATGAATAAAAGCCTTTGCTTCCTTTACTTCTTTCCCATATTTTCCTTTTCAAAATAATTAATCATTTTCTCTCTCTCCTCCAAAGCGTTATAATTATTTCATAACATTTCAATAAATATAAACTTATTATATTAAAGTCTCTAGTAGAGAAGTTATATATATTAAATACATCACCTCCTAAATAAATAATTTACTAGAACCTTTGCTTGGAATATTGTACTAGGCGTTAGTTTTCCAACACGTTATCAGCACGAATGCTCAATGGTCAGCGAAGAGAACTATGTCTTTAAACTTGTCAAAACTTGAATTCAATGCTCTCACTTACACCGGAGACAACTACATGTCCTGGAAACTTGACTTGTCAATGCATCTTGAATCATTGGGTCTTCTGAGAACGATAACAGAAGATGATGCCACTGCCCAAGAAAAAGTGAGGGCATTGATCTTTATTCGAAAACATCTTGATGATTTTCGTAAAAGTGAATGTCTATCGGTCAAAGATCCCAAAATTTTATGGAAGGATCTTGAAAAAAGATTTGATCACCAACTTGAGGTGATGCTTCCAACCGCCAAAGAATAATGGAATGCATTACGCTTCCAGGACTTCCAAAGGGTCACTGACTATCATTCGGGACTGTTCTGGATAGTTTCTCGGTTGAGATACTGTGAAGAAACAGTCACTGATACAAACATGATTGAGAAAACATTATCCACATTTCATGCTTCTAATGTTGTTCTGCAACACCAATACAGATTAATGAATGTTAAAAGGTATTAGGAACTAATTTCTAAACTTATGGTTGTTGAAAAGAATAATGAAATATGGATGAGAAATCATCAATCTCGTCCTACGGGGTCAATAGCATTTCCTGAAGCAAATGCTGTTGGGCCAAGTAATTTTGAAAAATACAATAACCGTGGACGTGGTGAAAATCGTGGCCGTGGAAGAAACTATAATTTTGGTTATAATTATGCAAAAGGTTATGTTCCACAAGAAACACAAGCCCAATTCCAGGAAAAGAAAGTGAATAAAGGAAATATTCTTGAGAAGCAGAAGAAGGTTGAGACCAAATGTTTCTGATGTGGTAGTACAGGACATTGGGCACGTGTTTGCCGAACACCACCACATCTTTGCCAACTCTATAAGAAATCAAAGGGAAAAGAGAAAGAAGTAAACCTTATTGAATAAGTGGATAATGCTACAAACTTGAATGCATTGGATTTCAGTGAAGACTTTGCTGATAATTAAGGGCAAATTTTTGCCCCACCGGTATAAAGTTAAAATTATATATGGGTCTTAATGTTGTAATAATAATGGATCGATGTATGATCCTTGTTTCTAAGTGTGTGGTATGGATGTTGTAATAATAATAATAATGGATCGATGTATGATCCTTGTGTCTAAGTGTGTGATATCAATATTATAATAATAATGGATCGATTTCTGATCCTTATATCTAAATGTATGGTATCAATGTATGAGTTTATGTCTGAATGAGTAGTCTGGATATTGTAATGATGATCATTGTATGGTCTTATATGTTATGAATTAATGTATGACATTGTGTTTTTGAATGTATGAACTTGATGATTGTGATAACTCTACTTGTTAATAACTGTTGTTTGTTTTTGTTTGAAGTTTTGACATAGAAATTCGACAGAAAAGCAATATTGGAGATTTTTGTATTGCGGACAGTGGCACATACTATTTTGAAAAACAGAGAATTTTTTTTTTCGGAGTTAAAACCGACAAAGGCAATCGTGTATACAATATCAGGTCCAACGAATTTGATTAAAGGGATTGGTAAAGCCAATGTCACATTACCAAAAGGAACAAAAATTGTGATTACTGAAGCATTAATATCATTATGTATGAATCGGGAAAGATACAAATATTAGAGAGATTGCCACTTTCTAATGGTCTGTATTATACATATATAAATGTGATTGAATCACATATGACAATGAAAAAAACTTCTTCGATCATTCTGTAATAAATTTGTGGCATGAAAGATTAGGCCACCCCGGATGTATAATGATGCGAAGAATTATTAAAAATACACATGATTATTCCTTAAAGGGACAAAGGATCCCCCAGAGTAATGGAATTCCATGTGAAGCTTGTTATCTTGGAAAATTGATAATGAGACCATCACCATTAAAGATTCAAAATGAATCACCTATGTTTCTTGAAAGGATTCAAGGTGATATATGTGGACCGATATATCTACCATGTGGACTTCAGATATTTTATGGCTTTAATAGATGCATCTAGTAGATGGTCACATATGTGTTTACAGTCAACCCGAAATGTTGCATTTGCAAAATTTCTTACTCAAATTATAAAATTACGAGCTCAATTTCCTCATTATGCAGTCAAAAGGGTTAGACTCGATAATGTTGGTGAATTTACGTCTCAAGCATTTATGATTATTGTATGTCTACTAGAATTATTGTTGAACATCCTGTTGCTCTCGTTTATGCACAAAATGGTTTAGCAGAATCATTAATTAAAAGATTGCAGCTCATTGCTAGACCATTGATCATGAGAACAAAACTGCCAATTTCTGTTTGGGTTCATGCAATTTTACATGCTGCCTCTTTAATTCGCATAAAACCAAGTGCAGATCATAAATACTCTCCCCTACAATTGGCTTTGGGATATGAACCAAATATCTTGCACCTCAGAGTTTTTGGTTCTGCAGTATATGTACCCATTTCACCTCACAACATACAAAAATGGGTCCTCAAAGGAGATTGGGGATATATGTTGGTTTTGAATCAGCTAGTATTATAAGATATCTTGAGCTTTTAACAGACGACGTTTTTACTGCACGTATTGATGATTGCCATTTTAATGAAATTATTTTCCCAACATTAGGGGGAGAAAAGAAAGAATTGGCAAAGGATATTACATGGAATCAACCAACTCTTTTGCATCTTGATCATCGCACAAAACAGTGCGAGATAGAAGTTCAAAAGATTGTACATTTGCAATCAATTGCAAATCAATTGCCCGATTCATTTACTGGTAAAAAGAGTGACTAAATCATATATACCAGCAGCTAATGCTTCCGCTCATATTGAGATTCTAAAAGTAAAAATCATAAAGTCACTAACGAGTCTAAACCGCGACTGAATTATAGTAGACCAATGGGTTCAAAGGATAAAAATCCTCAAAAAAAAAGGGAACTGTGAATGACATTGATGTTGAGAAAATATCTCTTGAGATAATGAAGAATGAAGAAAGTTCCCAAAAAGAGGATATAAAAGAGATAAATGAAGAAATCTCAATCAATTATAACATTACAAATATATTGTTAAACAGAGATGAAGTTGAATGTGATAATGAGATTTTTTGTTCCACAGTTGCAAATGAAATTATGAATGGAAATGATGATCCTGAAACAAAATCAGTTATTAAGTGTCAAATAGACTAGATTGGATAAAATGGAAAGGCGCTATGCAGGCTAAATTAGATTCACTTAATAAGAAAAATATTTTCGGGCCAATTGTTCTTACTCCAAAGGCTGTAAAGTCGGTAGGATATAAGTGGAGTTTTGTACGAAAACGGAATGAGAAAGACGAGATTATAAGGTACAATGCTAGATTGATAGCACAAGATTTTTCACAAAGACCTAGAATAGATTATGACGAGATATATTCTCCTGTTATGGATGCAATTACTTTCAGATTTTTAATCAGCCTTGCAGTTTCTGAAAAATTAGAAATGCATCTAATGGATGTTGTTACTACTTATTTGTATAGATCACTTAATATTGATATTTATATGAAAAAACTCTGAGGGATTTCAAATGTCAAAAACTTTAAGTACAAAACCCAAAGAGATGTATTCTATCAAAGTAGTCTGGAGTATGTGGTATAATGGATTAAGCGATTATTTGATAAACAAGGGATATACAAATAATGTCCTGTGTCCATGTGTCTTTATCAAGAAAACAATATCCGAATTTGCCATTATAACTGTCTATGTGGATGATTTAAATATCATTGGAACATTAAAGGAAATTAATGAGGTGGTTGCATACTTAAAGGGGGATTTGAGATGAAAGACTTTGGTAAAACTAAGTATTGCCTTGGTTTACAAATTGAGCATATGCACCATGGAATATTTGTGCATCAGTCAAATTACGTAGCAAAGGTCTTAAAATATTTTAATATGGATAAAGTATAACCTTTAAGTACTCCAATGATCGTCAAAACACTCAAAGCGGAAAAGGATCCATTTCACCCCCCTCCCCCGACAAGGATGAAGAGATACTTGGTGTCGAGGTACCATACCTCTGTGCAATTTGGGCTCTTATGTATCTTGCTAACTGTACTAGATCTGATATTTCTTTTGTAGTTAATTTATTAGCAAGACACAGCTCATCACCAACAAGAAGGCATTGGAACGGGATCAAACACATATTTTGTTATCTTTGGGGAAGTATTGATTTAAGCTTATTTTTCCTAATGACTCGAAACAAGATTTGATTGGTTATGTAGATACAGGTTATTTATCTGATCCTCATCAGGAAAAATCTCATACTGGATATGTGTTTACATATAGAGGGTCTGCGATTTATGTTGTTCACAGAAACAACATTAGTTTCTATTTCATCAAATCATGCAAAAATAATTACATCACACGAAACTAGTAGAGAATGTGTTTGGCTTAGGTTGATGATACAACACCTCAAAACGTCATGTGGTATACCAGTCGAGAAAAGTCCAACTATCTTATATGAAGATAACTCAACATGTTTTCAACAGTTGAAAGAAGAATATGTCAAGAATGATCGGACAAAACACATACCACCAAAATTCTTCGCATATACTCAAGAACTCATCAAGAAAAATGACATTGATGTTCAATATGTCATGTCCAATAATAATTCAGTTGATCTCTGCACAAAGGCAGTTCCTACTGCAATATTTAGAAAGCATGTTCATAATATCGGTATGCGGCACCTACACAACCTGTGAAAAATTACCGATGTTATCATCAGGAGGAGAAAATTACGCACTGTACTCTTTTTTCCTTCGCGAAAGTTTTTTTTTCCCACTGGATTTTTCTTTGGCAAGGTTTTTAACGAGGCAATATTTAAGCGTAATTAATACAATTGATTTTAAAAATTTTGTCATCCAAGCGGGAATGTTGTAAAATGAATGACAAAATATATTAAATGTGATCATGCATAAAGCAAGGAGAACTACAGTTAAACCTCCTTAAATTAATCCTCTATTAATTAATAATCTTTATTAAATAATATTTTTTTTCCGGTCCCAACTCGGGACCAATAAAAAAAAACTCGATTAATTTATAAGATAATAATTTTTTGAGAATTTCCTATGTAAATGTAGATCTCCACAATTTCATAAATTAATAAATACCCAAAATAATAAATTTGATTTGAGGATTAACTTAGATTATAACTTAAATAATCTTATTTATGTTTGTAATTATCATGTTTTGGTTTCATTAAAAATATTTTAATGTTATGGTAAGGGCTGAAACTGACTTTTCTTGATGTAAAAAATAATAAATTTATACTTTTTCTTATTTATAAGATAGAAAAAACTCTTTAAATTAATAAAATATTAATTTATCGACAAATTAATAACTCTATAAATTAATAAATTTTTGGAGGCCCAAGTATATTAATTTAGAGAGGTTTTACTGTATTAAGCATAGTATTTTGATTTTGATGTACAACTACTCATTATGTATTTACAAATTTGCCATTATGTTTGGCCATAAATAGGGAGAAAAATTAGTAGTATACTTGCACAAAAATTAGATGAATAAAAGACTTTGCTTCCTTTACTTCTTTCATGTATTTTCCTTTTCAAAACAATTAATCACTTTCTCTCTCTCCTCCAAAGCCTTATAATTATTTCATAACATTTTAATTAATGTAAACTTATTAATGCAAATTTGGCAAGTGGCAATTTTGTGCATAGTGCTGGAAGGCATAGTGTTGAACAGTCAGCTTCTCCAAGTGACTATTCAACACTATGCCTTCCAGTGCTTGTTGAGATTAGACAACTTTTATTAAATTTGTCTTTAATGCTTTATATAGGATTTTCCGAAATGAAAATGAGGTAGTACATGTCATTGCTGCCTTTCTGAAGTCTTATGTTGTTTCCAACAAGTTTAATGTATTTTCATTTTTTTGTTAAAAAAAATTTACTTTATAGAGTGTCAAATTTGCATAACAAATCAAGATACAACAATTATTTCAAAATTAAATAATACTTAGTCAAGCTTACATTTTGAAGTTAACATTTATCATATCTCAAAAAGTTTTATGATACATTTATCATTTTACAAACATTATAGGTAAGTTGTGTGTCATTTAATATAATATTGTAGATGGAATATTATTAAGGAAGAAAGAAAAACTTATAAAATTTAAATATTTGTACTCTTTTTTTTTTTTTAAAAAATAATTGTCCCATTTGATGTACTAATTTTAAATAACGCAATAAGTCTGGGATGAAATTACGAAAAAAGTACTCTCTCTGTTTCGAAATTATTGTCCGATTTAGATTTTTTTTTATTTTTACTATAATTTAAACTAAAAATGAAATTCTAAACTAGACAATAAGTTTGGAATAGAGAAAGTATATATGATATAATTCCAAAACTACATAAAATACGTAAAAAATTAAAATTATACATTTGCAAAATACAATACTAAACCATTTTAATAATTTTTTTACAAACACCTTAAACAAAAAACTTAAAATAAAAACACAAAACAGTGAAAAAGGAAAACAATCCTAAACAATATTCTCCCACGCGCATTCATAGACACACACGTTCGCCCAAACATCATCACAACACGAGTCCTCTGAAAAACTCCACCGTCGAAACCCGGAAGCGTGCGGGCAACCGAAGACGGCGCGTAAAAGAAAACACATCAATGAAATAAAAATAAAAATAAATAAAAGTTTCTAATTTTTACATTTTTTTCCGCTGTTCAATGGTGGCTAACGTCATCCTTCTTCTTTGTTTCTGATTCATCAAAATCAAAAAAAGAAAACAAGAAAAATAACACAGACAAAACTTCTCCCATTGGCCTTCAAATCTCATCCTGCGCTCCCAAATTCAGTCCCCAAATTATTATATATAGATAGATATATATAAGAAATGGGTTTTCTCGACATAGCTATTTGCTGATTTTTCTTTACATATACGATAGATAGGGATACTGTTCTGCTTCGGAGGAAATTAGGATCGATCGGTGGAAGAAAAGGGATTTTTTTTTTTTTTGGGAAAAAACTCGATTGGAAACCCTACCGATGGAAAAACCCTAGGATTTATTTATATAGTCTGATGTGCGTATCGTGTTGAGGAGACTTAGAAATTGAGAGATTGATTGATACTCTTTTGCGGTAATTTTGGGGCCGGAATCTTTTCGTTTCTTTTTTGGTTAGGGCTAGAAAAAGTTACGGGGTTTTTCTCTTCTTCTTCTTCTTCTTCTCTTTTTTCTGGGAGGGTCAATTTCATCGTTGTTTGTATATTGTAGGATAATACGCGGTAGTAGGGAAGCTATTATCGGTGTTGTGTTGTGTTGTGTTGAATCTCGGTGGGTTCGGATTGAGCTGGATCGCGAGTTGGATTGGCCTTAAATTTCAGCGTTTTGGGGACGATTCGTTTTTGCGCTGCTTCTTGTTGAGGTCAAATAAAGTGTTTCGTTCCACTTTTGGTGTCGTGGAAGCTATTATCTAGTGGTCGAGCTGACGGGTTTGAATGTTTGTATAAAAATCTTAGTGCTTTCTTATTGGATGTGTGTAATTTTTAGCAATGGGGAGACGGTTTGAGTAGCTTCAATAGATCGCCGTGCGGTGCAAAACTTTTTGTTTTTTTCGAACTTTTTGGTTCCTTCTAGTTGGTTATTCTGCATTGATTAGAGCCATATTCAACTATTGAGAGTTTGTTTTGACCGAGGATTTGAAGAATGAGCACAGATAGTGAAGCTCGGAGCTCATTGGATAAGGATATTGCTGATGGCTGTTTGAAATTCGAAAAGTAATTAGCTTCCTTTGGCTCCTGTGTACTTCTTTTCCCCCCTACAATATTGAATCTTCTTGAAAATGTTTTTTATTTTTTTTTTCTGATGGGCCAGGGGATTGAAGATCAGGTATACAAGAGACTTCCTGTTATCTTTGAGTGAGTTGGAATGTTGCAAGAAGTTGCCAAGTGGATTCGACCAATCGTTGCTGAGGTAACAGACATGATAGTTTCTGGTTGATCTGTTACTTTTTTATGAATTAAGATGTTGGTCTCCCCTTTAAGTGCACTGTTTTGCCTTTTGCTTGTGTTTATTTTCATCCAGAAGTTTTAGGATTTATTTTTTGAAAGTAAAATGGGGAGAATGGGGGGTTTCTAAGAATTGAACTTTAACTGGTTGAAACTGATGGTGAGCACTTGGTCCTCTATGCAATTGTTTCAAATCTATAATGTGTAAGAACCCTGATTTTTGGATAAGAGTGTTATAATACTAAGCACGGAAATGAAAATAAAATAAAATTAGAGTTGTAGAAATGAGTGAGTTGCGAAGGGCGCCTTAGAACTCTAAATATAAATATGAAATCATTAGAAAAAGAAATGTGATAGTCTCAATGCTGGAGGAACACGGATACCTTTTTTTGTTTGATTGGACATGTTGGTAGGAGACCTGAATGGCCACAACCAAGCGTGTGGAAAACATAAAATTGTTAATCAAGTTTGAAGGGGAAAGGGAAGGAGGAGATCTAAATAGAATTGGAAGACATGTATTATAAGATAGAGACTCAGTTGTTACCGATAATGCTCCGACATTGCCCCCGCCTCCTCTCACTAACTATGGTCTTTTTTCATCAGTGAATTTGAAGACACTTCACATGGTATTCATGATCGTCTCAGAACCCACAGTAGCTTGCCAACACAGGGCTTCAGGCGCACTGAGTATGGATCATCGCCTCCAACTAGAGGAGACTCTGGAAATTATTCGAGGCCCGTCTATGGAAGGTGGGACAGCCGTTCTTCTGGCCGCAGTGACCGAGATAGTGACTCACAATCTGATAGGGAATCAGGTGTGTTATGCCTTTTTAATAAGTGAATTATTTCTTTCAGCCTAACTCGGCAATTTTGGTCTTGGATGATTGTGGCCTTCTTCACAGTTCTGTCTAATTTAAGGCACATGCATGTTTATGATGTTTGTTTGAATTTGAAGTATTGACCTTTTTTTTAAATTAAAAAAAATTATCTTTATTTTTATTGGGGCAGTGCAGTAAAGTCCCCCCCCAGAGGTAATGATCTAGTGTAGAGATATGTTTTTGCCACTAATAATCCTTTTACTTGCTGGGAGTGGAATTTTGGCCCATTTTGGAATCATTTTGATGTTTTAAGTTTTTCAATATTCTCGTCCACAAATGAAAATGATGAATTCTGTGATTCAACTGCCTTATTTTTTATTTTAATTTTTTTTTGTGCTTCTAATTTTATTTATCCTTTGGTCAGTTTGTTCCTAATTCAATTCATTTGCTCTGCTTGAGATTGTTTTTCACTGTTAATCCTTTAGTTTATGAGTATTGTGGCTATCTTGCATGCTCCTTTCATTGGTATTCTCTCTTTCTCTAGCCCCCTTAACTATTTAACCTCATCATTAGATTCTGGAAGGCGGTATGGCAATCAACCTCGGAAGTCCTGGCAAGGCCCTGAGCATGATGGACTTCTTGGCAGTGGTTCATTTCCTCGACCATCTGGTTATTCAGCTGGTGTCTCGGCTCCGAAGGTGAGATCCAATGATCAATACCATCATAACCGGAGTAATGAGCCATATCATCCTCCTCGCCCATATAAGGTTTGTGCTCTTCTTTTGTGTATTTTTTCTCTTATCTTTCGCATTTATTTTGCCCCTTCCATTCAAATTTCCTTTCCCTTTGTCAAATGCTTTTTTGACTGGGGAAGTTGCCTAAAGTATCTCAATTCTGATCTTTTCAGGCAGCTCCCCTATCACGAAGAGATACCGATTCATACAACGATGAGACATTTGGTTCAACTGATTCCACTAACGAGGACAGAGTGGAGGAAGAAAGAAGGAGAAGAGGTCTGTGGAAATTGGTTCTCTTTCAGTTGACAAGCCAATGCCTCATTTTTTGATTTAGTGAAATTTAAATATTGTTTTGTCTTTTCAGCTTCCTTTGAGTTGATGAGGAAAGAGCAAACTAAAGCTCTGCAAGAGAAGCAGAAACCAAATGTCGAGAAGCATAAAGTCGACTCCATCTTGGATGTTTTACTTATGCCCGATGATGTCAAAGAGGAAAAGATGGTAATTAATCAGGATAATGAGTTAGATGCCACCTCTAACCCAAATAGCATTGATCCTGGAAAATCTGCTTCGCATTCACAAGCTCCATATAGACCACTTGTACCTCCAGGTTTTAAAAGTTCTGTTGTGGACAAGACATCTGGTTTGAAATCTTTATTTCCGCAAGGTCATTCAGTAGAGGTAAGTATCTGTAGCTATCTTTTGACTTGTGCAAATTGATTATTTTTGTTTCATTCAAATTTCAATGGTTTGATAAGATTTTCTGCATTTTTTTGGGGTTCAGAATGGCAGTCTTAGTAACATAGAGGGAAAAGCTTTAGGAGAACTAAATTCAAATGATGAGCCCAAAAAGAGTACTTATATATCCAACAAGGATGAGCAAAGTGCAAATTCATCTTTACTTCCGAAAGTTGCCAGCAAGAAAATGGGTGTGGAAGACTTTCCTCTTCAAAATTCTATTGTATCAGAAGCTCATGAAGCCCTAAACGAACCTGACTTTCTCAAAGTTTCTGGTCTGAAACTTGGTGGGGAGTTGAAAGAAAATAATTCAACATCGATCCTGGATAAGATATTTGCCAACACAGCTGCCAATGTTAATATCTCAGTGGATTCAGTTGAGGTATTTTCTTCCCATACATTTCTGATGGTACCTCTTTATCTCTCTGTGGATTCTCTCTGTTGTTTTATGTTGATTATAAATTACAAAGTTGCTTTTTTGGATCTTCTCCTCATCGCATGTTTGTCTAAGTTCATGGCTGTCGATGGTCACTCCTTATTCCTTTCCGATTGCATGTAGTGATTCCTGGTTCATTATATCATATCAAAAATAAATAAATAAATATAATCCTTTTCTAAGAGGTTTCAAGTTTCCTGTACTAAATGATCGTTGAAATAGAAAATTCTATTTCCATGCATCATCTTATTTAAGGTGTCTGTACCCTCTGTGGATTAATTTGACCTGGCAGTAAGTGGAGAAATCAATTTCTCATCTCCTTTTCTTTTGTTTGTACTGAAAATTCGTAACTGTTTATGATTCTGTTCCTTATCTTTCTACTAGAATCATGCCAATAAACCTGAAGATTCATGGAGCCCAAAAACTGTGCCCTCCTCAAAGTTTGCTCGTTGGTTTGCTGAAGAAGGTACAAGGATTTCAAGGATATTGCAAAACTTGCTTTAATTTGTTTCTCGCATCCACCTATTTAAACTCTCTTATACTGAAAATATATCTTTAATACAGAAGGGAAATCTGAAGATGAACGCTCAAATAGGCCAACGGATTTGCTGTCGCTGATCGTTGGTAGTGAGAAAAGCAGAAATCAAGTTGACATAAAGCCTGTGCAGCCTTTTCCAGCGGAGTTCCCTGGTCAGGGACCTGAAATTGCTAAGATTGTTAATGTGCCTACACCAAATACGCCTTCTACAGCTAATGGAGTCTCTGAGACACGTTCCAATGGTAAAAACCAAGTTGTTCCAGCCATTTTAACCTGTGAAGACCTTGAGCAGACAATTCTATCAGAATATGGTGATAAGAGTCCGAAATCAGAGCTACATTCAGATGGCTGGAGCTTATCTGGTATGGAGCCTGAGCGGCCAAGAGCCCGGGTAGATAGTGATGCTTCTCAACATCTCCTTTCACTTCTACAGAAGGGAGCCAGCATAATAGACACCACATCCAAAATTACTCCTGATGTTTCTTCTGAATTTCTGCCTGCCACTTATAATACTGGACAAGACATTAGCAAGGATATCCATACTCCAGGAGAGAGTCTAACACTCGAAACTCTCTTTGGGTCTGCTTTTATGAAGGAGCTAAAATCAGTTGAAGCTCCAGTTTCTGCGCAGAGGGGTTCTGTTGGTTCTTCTCAGGTAGAATCTTTGGAACCACATGGGCTGTTGCCTCTTGCAGATAATGGTTTATTTACTTCCAATATGGACCAAGTTGCAATTGAAAAGATGAGTAATGAGAAAAATATGTTGGCGTCAAACCGCACGCAGCAAGTAAAAGTCGGAAAAACTGAAAAATGGCTTGGATATGATGATCCACAGATTGACCCGAACTTGTCAAACCACCAAGCTGGAGTAAATCCTAAACATGGTGGTTTAGGTAGATCTGCTGAATATCGTCTTCCTGAAGAGGAAAGTTTGATTGCTGATGAAGATCTAAATGCTCAATTTTCGAGGTTGATGCCAGGAAGAAATTTGAGTAGAAAACAGTCATTAGTCTCAAATGGGGCTGATGATCTTGCAGACAAACTGGCGGCGATGGCTGCACGTAAAGATGAGCGGGCAACAAGTGGTTCAGATGATCCATTTTTGCCTGGTTCTTACAACCAAATAGATCGTGAAATGCCCTACCGTGATCTTCATGCGAAAACATCATCTTCCCACATCCATTCCATGCAGATGGGTCATGGGAGGCCAGTGCTCCATCCATTGGATTCTCATCCTAGTCATATGGACTCTCAAATGAAGTTTGTTGGTAGAGAGAGCATGATGCCGCATGAAGCTCTCGCAACTCAACAATTTCCAGGGAATATGGGTCGGCCTCCTTTCTCTCAGCCAATGGGGGGTTTATCCGGTTTTGATCATCCAGCCCATCACCAAATTCTGCAGCAAATGGCTATACCTGGCAGCTTCCCTCCACACCTGGTGAATGACTTTCCAAGGGGGGCCCCAGTTCCTCACCTTGGAAATCAAACAGCCAGTTTCATGCAGGAAATTAACTCAGCACAAGGTCATCCCTATGGTTCCCACCATCCCAATGTTCGGGGCGTCGGAATGCCATCACCTGGTGAGTATGCATTTTATTCTTTTCTGTTTCTTGCTTCTACTTATTTATTTGAAGGTATAGGATATGATGTTCTTCATGATTTTGTCATGGTTTGGCTCTCTGTGTTGATAAATGTGCGCTCTTTTAACGTTAGCTTGATCCTCATAGATATTTAACTACTGTGTCTTACTGTGTAACATAGCTGTTGTCAATTGGAATTTTCTTTCCGGTGCTTTTGTGTATGATCCTAGATTTTACCGACGAGTATTTTTGTTGTCTTAGAATTTTGCATTCTGCAGAAATTTTCAGACCAAATGTATCTGTAACGATTGTGAACATCTGTAGCTTAGTAGCTTTTGTTTTAAGTTTTAACTATATTGGTACTGACAGGTCCTGTGTGGACTGATAAATTTCTGTCGCCATCGCCAATGTATATCACTATACATTTTAATATCAATGTTTTCAAGTTGTCATAACCTTTTTACATTTTCAAAGCAATTTACTGCACTTCTATGCGACACAAAAATGAAAAACAAAACAATCTTTTTGTGCCATAGAAAGTAGCTATTCAAGTTCTCAGTCATCACACTAAAGTTGAGTTGTGTGACTTCTCATTAATCTCTTCTTGTTGCCTGTTTGGGCCGGCTTAGTCCACAGTTAAATTCTTTATGCTGAAAATCCAGTGTCCCGAGATTGTTTTCTAAGCAATAGTCTTCTGTGGATATTCATCGTCAGGTCCTTCTATTCATGGTGGAAACAATCATCCAGATGCATTTCAAAGATTGGTTGAGATGGAGCTGAGAGCTAAATCGAAGCAGCAGATTCCACCGCCTTTTGCTGGTGGTCATCACGCCCAGGCAATGTATGGTCACGAACTGGATATGGGTTTCCGTTATAGGTAGTTTTGATCATGGAAATCGTTGTCTGCCTCGAAACTTTGATCATCAGCTTGTCTTTTAAGGTTAAGTTGGGATGGCCTTTGGCTTTCCGCCTTTACTCCTATAGTTTTTGCTGAAATGTAAAAATGAAGGAGAGAGCAGGAGAGAATGTGTAATATGTCCATTCCCAACTTTCTGTGTGCAGAACTGTTGTCATATTTCCTTACCATTCTGTTTATTCCCATCTTTTCTTTTTGCCTCTTCCTTCCGTCTACATATCTCTATATGCAACCAGTCGGGTTTCTTTCAACTCCAGACCTTAACGATGGCAAATGTCTCATCGAAGGACAATTTCTCTACCTTTTCTTTTCGTAAATTTTACAGAGATAATGAGGCACGATTCTTCTATTTCTGTATGCGGGGCATTTGAATCATCAGAGAATTTGTGTGAAACGTGAATTTCAACATCGGCTAACATGGTCGCACTGGCAACTAGTTTATTCTCTATGTTCCCCCTCCTACCCGGAAACCCTTGTGTTGTTGACTGCATGTTCCATACAAAATGAGCAATAACTAAGTGTAAGAGAAAACCAAAAGGATTCATCTTCGAACTAAGTGTGCCACAGTTGAGCGTTTCTGTCCAATCGCCACATAGACACAATACAATGTCTCACTCTCATAGGTTTGCCCTGGAGTTCATTTACTTTTGGTTTAATATGGTATCGATAGCAATGGCCGTTTTAAGACCAAATCAAGCATTTTAAGGTAATGAACCCAGTGAAAATGGCAATTCGATGTGAGTAAAATATCTTTACACCATTTTCATTGATTGTCTTTTTAAGTTACGAGACACGCTCATCCATCATGATTCAACTGAGTAACATATCTCGGAATTAATTATCTAATTCTTCACTTAAGCAAGGTTCATCTAGCTAGTTGCACCTACTTGTCTTGCAAAAAGTCGAAGATCATTTTTCTTGAGCATTGTTAGACCCGGCACAACATCAGTGTCTATGCCCTCTTTCTTCATCCCTGGAGGCAGTTCCCAGTCAAATGTGCGCAAAAGATTAGCTAATGCTAACTCCACAGTCAATAGACCCATAGAAATTCCAGGACAACCTCTTCGACCTGCTCCAAACGGGATGAACTGAAACTCCCGCCCGCTTATATCTATATCAACGTTATTAACTTTCCCATCCAAAAACCTCTCCGGCAAGAACTCATCTGGATTTTCCCAATGCTCTGGATCTCTCGCGACTGCCCACGCGTTCACATACACAATAGAGCTGGAGTGAACTTCATAACCATCTAGAACGCAGTTTTCCACTGTGTACCTCGGGAGCAAAAGAGGAGCTGGAGGGTACAACCTTAGAGTTTCCTTAACAACAGCCTTGAGATAAGGAAGCTTTTCAACGTCGTCTTCATCAACAGTTGTTTTTTGTTGTTTTTCAAGGAAGTCATTGATTTCATTCTGCAGTTTTTTCATCATTGTCGGATTCTTCATCAGCGCCGTCATAGCCCATATAATTGTAGAAGCTGAAGTACCCGTCCCACCAAAAAGTACATCCTGCAAATGTTCGTTTTGAGAAAATAAAACGAACCATCAAAATCATAAAACGTATAAAAGAAGTGAGTACAGTCCAGTCAACTAAACGATTATAAACAGTAAGACTACCATAAGCATGGCCTTGATGTGATCCATGGTGAGTTGGAATGAAGAGGTTGATGATGATGATGAGTTGACTTGGATTAACTGAAGCATGAGATCGATAATATCACCATCCATTGACTTGGGCCGATTAGCATAGTCCAAATGTTCATCGATTAATTCTTGATAAAATGAATCAAGTTCTTGAAATACTTTCTCAAGTCGAGATAATCTTCCTGTGAAATGATCCAACCAACCAATTTTCGGGAAGAAATCCGTAAAATAAAACCCGACAAAAGCGTTTTGCGCATCACGCAGGAGATTGCTGAATCTCCTCCCTTCATGGTCTTCTTCATTATAACTTTTACCAAAAGCAACTCTGCAGATCAGCGTAGTTGCATATGACATTACCTGTGAGACAAATAATTTTAATGGTACATCGATTTAACAAAAAATTTAAAACAATTTCTGTACCCAAAAAAACGAAAGAACATCAAATAAATTTTGATGATTAATCACAAAATAAAACAATGTTAATCATAACAACAACAATAAGAAAAGTAGTCCACAACTCCTACATTTAGATTTAGGCATTGCTGTTTGGTAGTATCAACTTAACTACTAAATGTACATTTAAACGGTTTTTTTTTTTCTAATCTCAACTTTTATATATGTGTAATATTAATGGCAAAATATTATTTAGACTAGAATTTATGTATTTGAGACCAAGTTCAAATGTAATGTATACTGCCTAAAAAATTGAAATATTGGAAAAAAAAATCAAATATTTAATTCAGAAAAATCATGTCCCAAGCAGGCAAAATCTGTTGACTTAATATTTCTTCAGATATAAATATGCACTTTACCGTGGCACTCAGATTTGTGATTTTATGATCAGCAGCTTCCCGGCGAATTTTTCCGATCATCCGGGAAACTTCATCTTCTCGAACCGGCCGAAACGATTGAACCCTTTTGATGCTCAACAAATGAAGAACGCAAATCTTCCTCATCTCTCTCCATTTCTCGTTGTACGGAGCCAGCGCGATGTCCAAGCCGTTGTACGACAGCTTCAGCTGTCCGACCATCGGCGGCCGGCTGCAGAACACCAGATCATGGTTTTTCATCACCTCCTCCGCCATTCTCGCGGTGGAAACCACCACCACCGGCAACGACCCGAGCTTGAGGGAAAGAAGCGGGCCGTATTTTTGAGCGAGTTGGTATAAGTACTTGTGAGGTGCTGAATGATCGAACTGATGCAAGTTTCCGATGACCGGAATCCCCGGAGGACCCGGCGGCGGAGGACGGCGATGTACTCTTCCATTTTTGTGTCTGAGAATGAGGAGGATGATTACTGGAAGAAGGGTTAAGAGAAGAAGAAGAAGAAGTTGTTGGAGATCCATTGTTTGAAGAAGGAGAGTTCAATGAATGAAAATGAGATGTGGGAAAATAAAGAGTTTTTTTTTTCCTTAAAAAAAAGTATCTGTATATTAATTAAGAGATATATAAACTATTACAGTACATTGCATCATACTATAAATTAATTATGTAATTCTAAAATATCTTGTTTAGTAACTTTAACCGGTTGGTAAGACTGGAAAAAAACAATAAGAAAAATTAAGAGAGAGATAAGTTTCTATGATTCAGTAGTTGGGGTTGGTAATCTGGAAAATAAAGAGTTAAATAAGTTGGAAAATATAATTTTGTTTGAGCTTTGAGGGAGATGATGATTTGGTTGACTTTTGGATTGGCTTGTCAAGTGTGAATAAACTAATAGTATCTTTTTAATTGAGCCATATGTATTAGTTGACTCACATATGGGCAATTTTATTTTATAATTTGAAAGTTGAGGCTGGTTTAAGTAAAGAGCAAATGGAGTGTGTAAATTAAGATTTCTTTTGTCTTTTATCTGTGAGGTTGTCGAGACTCAAGATAATGGACATATTCGATCTATCTTCCAATTGTCTCTTACAATATTACTGGATATTGTGCTAAACTCTTTACAAAAAAAAAAAAAAAAAAGAGAGAGAGAATATAAATTCATCTTTTGATATAGACTCTTTCCAATTCCCATATCTCATCATTGACGTAGTACAATTATTGGTAACAATTAAGAAGCTCATTGCTCCATATACATTATTAACTTAATAATTAGCATGATTTCTGAAATAGTATTAAATGTACTTGCTTGCCACAAGCTGCAGATCCTCTTTCTTGAGCATTGTAATACCAGGTAAAACTTGATGAGTGTCAATGTCTTGTCTCTTCATCCCCGACGGCAATTCCCAATTAAATGAGTACAAAAGATTAGCTAATGTCAGTTCCACAGTCATCAATCCCATGAAATATCCAGGACAACCTCTTCGACCCGCTCCAAACGGAATGAAATGAAAATCTTGTCCCTTCATATCTATATCCTTATATCTCCCATCCAAAAATCTCTCGGGTAAAAACTCATCCGGATTTTCCCAGTAATCTGGATCTCTTGCAATCGCCCACGCGTTAATGTAGACAATTGTATTCGAAGAAATTGGAAAACCGTCAACGATGCAATTATCCATGGTGTACCTTGGAACTAGAAGCGGAGCCGGAGGGTACAACCTGAATGTTTCCTTCACAACTGCCTTGAGGTAAGGGAGTTTTTCAACATCATCTTCATCAATTATTATTGTCTTTTGTTGTTTATTCCCAATCACGGTTCTTATTTCAGCCTGCACCTTTTGCATTGTTGCCGGGTTCTTCATTAATGCTGTCATGGCCCAAACAATTGTCCCCGCTGAAGTATCCGTTCCAGCGAAAAATACATTCTGCATATACAAAAAAAATATTACAACATCGTTAAGCTTTCATAAAACAAATCAACATGATCTAAGTCACTCTGTTACCAGAAAAATAGTCCACTTTACAGTTTGTAATTTGTACTGTTATTTACAGTACCAATGATCTTAAACTACGATGCAGACTATTTTTTTGAGGACAAAAGACGATATAATGTAGGGGGTCACCTTTATCATGGCTTTGATGTGATCCACTGTAATTTCGAGTGAAGATGATGGGTTTTCTTGGCGCAATTGAAGCATGAGATCGATAATGTCACCATCCATTGATTCCGGCCGGGTTGAATAGTCCATATGTTCATCGATTAGCTCTTGATAAAACGTATCGAGTTCCTTGAAGACTTTTTCAAGTCGGGGAAGTGTGCCCGTGAAGCGATCCAGCCAGCCAAATTTGGGGAAGAAATCTGAAAAGTAGAACCAGACATGGGCGGCTTGAGCTTCATGGAAGAGATTGCTGAATCTCTTCCTTTCATGGTCTTCCTCGTCGTATCTTTTCCCAAAAGCAACCCTACAAACTATGGTGCTTGCAAACCTCATTACCTGTAATTAGTATAGTGTTACTAGCGTACATCAAGAATAAAATAAACATGAAGATTGAAAAGGAAATTCTTTCTGTTTAACAAAAATTTGAATAGTTGAGGGGTTGCCATTGATCCATCAAATTCCGGCCAAGTCGCAAGTCAAAAGTCATCAAGAAAACAATATTATTGGCAAACCAACAAAAACCTTATAACAAAAAATAAAATAAAAATAAAAAAAAATGTACAAAACTTCCAGAATTAATGTTACCGTTTCGGTCAAATTAGTAAGTTTTCCTTCAGCCGCATCCCGGGAAATCTTTCCCATCATCCGGAAAACTTCATCTTCACGAATCGGACGAAACGATTGAACCCTTTTAGTGCTCAACAAATGCACAACGCAGAGTTTTCTCAACTCTCTCCATTTCTCGTTATACGGAGACAGCGCGATGTCTATGCCATCGTACGATAGTTTCAGCGGCCCGAGCATCGGAGGCCGGCTGCAGAATACCAGATCATGCGTTCTCATCACCTCCTCCGCCATCCTCGCGGAGGAAACCACCACCGCCGGCACCGACCCGAGCTGGAATGAAATAAGCGGGCCATATTTCTTGGAGAGCTGGTAAAGGTACTGATGAGGCGCTGAATTAAAAAATTGGTGCAAGTTACCAATCAGTGGGAGGCCTGGCGGACCTGGAATTACTCTTTTGGTTTTGGATTGCCTTTTTGTGGTGTTTTTGTGTTGAAGAACTAGGAGGATGATAATCGGAAGAAGAAGTAGAACGTGCAGAATGTCCATTGTTTTAGAAGAAGATGTTTTTGGTTAAGGGGAAAAAAAGAAAAAAAATCTGAGGTGAGAATCACAAAACAAGTTTAAGTAGATTTGTTTCAACAATGGAGTGAAGGGAGATGCTCACTTGACCTCGTACGTACAATTTGGACTGGTACACCGTATTTTCCCTACGTCTTTCCATGGTCTAAGAAAAATAATTCATGTTATACTAAAAGTAATTTATAATTGAGGAATAAATATACTCTGATTGCGAGTTTACAATCTAATTTTACAATATTGTTACTGTAATGATGTCATTGATCCGCGCTATATTAGTAGTGATCGAACCTTAAATCAATTATATATCAATGAAAGTCGAAACAACTCATTTTTGTAAGTATAAAAATCAAATATAAATACATGTCTATTGGGTATTATGTATACGAACCCAAGTACACTTGATTAAAGTATCTAAGGTCATTTTAGCGGATTCCTTTCAATCGCAACTTAACAATGCGTAACAAAATTAACTTCTTTATTGGTCACTATCTTTTATAACTAAATTATTGTTTGCTGGAGAAATCATAGCCGAAAGTGTCTACAAGGCTATTGAAAACGACAAAGAGGATTGTTTAGTCGGATTCGGTGAAATGTCCGGGGAGATAGGGGTATTGGGGACCGTTTCGATTTTCGCACGCCTGAAATAAGGATGGCCAGAAGTCCTCCGAATTGTGGACTCTAGTTGTTTACAGACAAATAATTGTCCTCTGATTTCATTATTGGGCTCGTACAATTTCGTGTAGGAGCTCAAATGTAAATCCATTGGCCAAGACGTTTTGTATGTTCAACATATGGATAAAGTTTATCCGATAAACTGCAAATTAGCAATCATGTAATTATCACAGATTTTACTCCAAAATGACTAAAATGATTGTCAGTTTGGAGAAAAACTCATCTGGACTAAAGTTACTAAGAGCCTTGTCATGGCATGGTTAATTAGGATAATTACTTTTTCTCCCACGCGTTATACATCCATTCTTATTATAAAGCGAGAAGCCTAAATATTACAGCAAAATGCTCCTCATTTGTTTGATAAAATGATTGAGAGAAGCAACAGAGACGAAGTTACTTAGGCTCTGTTTGGTTGAATTGAATTGGACCCAAGAATTGGAATTGGAGGCCCTCAATTCTAATTGTTGTGTTTGGTTGAAAAAATAGGGGTTCTGGAATTAGAATTATAATTCAAGATGGGGCTCAATTCTTTATTTTAAATTCTTTTATGGGAGCAAATAATTACAATTCGAACTCTAGGGGCTTTAGAAAAAACGCGAGTCACATACGGGTCGTTTTCCGGGTTATAACAAAATGGGTCCTTTTAATTTTGAGTTTTTCTTTTTCTTTTTTTTGCAGCGCTGCACATGCGGTGTTTTTCCTTTTTCTTTTTCGTTTTTTTCCCTTTTTTTAGCGCTGGGCTTTTCTTTTTTTTTTTTTCCCTTTTTTTTTTTGCATTTTGTTAAATTAACATATGTTTTTATTTATGGTGCAAACGAGGTGTACATTATATTAATAATTATTAATAAGATCTATATATTAAAATTAGTATTCTTTTAACAAAAACTATCAAATGTATAATGACATCCGTAATTTATTAAAAATAGATGGTATTAATTATGGGTTAACATTTTTTTTTATCAAATGTATTTTTAACTATACTTGAAATTTTTTTCTCTAAAAATTATGTAAGCTTTCAAGAAGTCGAAATATATATTATTCCATATGTAATTATATACTAAAAATAAAAAATAATTAATTAGCACCATGTATTAATGTTAATCTATACATAAATGAATGGTCTTTACTTTCAACTATATAAAAATTTTACACTAAAACCCAAAAAAAAAAAAACTAAAGATTAAAAATTTATAAAATAATAAAAAGGAGAGGAACAAGGATGTTGTACATGTTACTTGTGAGAATTCCAATCATCACATTCATACTTATGTAATAATAAAAAAATATTTTCCACAAGTATGTATGTATCTATAAATTATAAAATTTATATATATTACTCAAACAACAAAAGTTTTAATATAAATGTATATGATAAATTTATTTTTGTTATCTTATATATGTAAGTAATAAATTTCTTTGATATATAAAATTAAGTATTTATTTTATTCAATAAAATAAAGTACTAAACTATAGATAATAAAAAACTAATTCTAATTTTAGATTTTATAAATTTATAAGGATCCAAACACAAGAATTCGTATTAGAACCTTAATTCTAGTAAATTCTTAAGATCTTCCAAACGAAAGAATTAAGATTTAATTACAATATTAATATCTCATTTTCAATTCAATAATATTGTAATTCTAATTCAATTACAATTCAATCTAACCAAACGGAGCCTTATTAATATGCACATGAGCTCAATTCACAATCTTTATCATTTATGTTGTGATCTACGAATGAATTGGATTAATTGGAAACTCCATTCCGACGAGTCCACTCTTATCAATATCCAAAATTTCATTGTCCTTTGAAAAAAAAAAGAGTTCATATGCCACCCGATCAATGTAGAAACGTTACAGTTTGGTTTGTATAAATTGTTAGCAACCGTCGAAACCAAGTACAGAATTTGAAATGAATGATCTCCAATTCTCTTAATGTTTGTAAATCTAGGTAAACAATAAAGTGGGAGGAATAAAATTTGATATGCGAGGGAATAAAATCGCTCAAAAGTAATTGTTAAGTCTAATATAACAGACACATTTTATTTATATTTTCATTTAAAAGTAAAATAAACATCTCATGTCGCCTCCGGCATGAAATTCCTAGTAGTTATTAAGTGGTGTTCGGTTTTTACCTCCTTATTAGTACCCACAAAAAAAAATGATAATTTGACTGAATTATAAGCTAGGGTGGGATATATCTACTTCATTAGAAAAATGAGTAATATTAGTTGAAATTATGCGACTAGATATCAAGATCTTATCTCTTATTGTTGTAATGCATTATTGTATTACACCAAATTTATCTTTTCAGTCATTTAATTGAAGAATATAATTGGATTTAAATAAATTCGTTAGCCCCCACCCCACTTCAGCAGGGTTTCGGAATTTGCACGTAATATAAAATCTCTCTCAACTATAGGCAAATCACTTAGATCCTTCTATATATAATCCCACTTCAAGCAAGCAAGCAAGAGCGTTCATGGTTTTTGCAGATGGAAAAGTGCGCGAAGGCATCCATACTTCATATGGTTATTCTGGTAAGTCGTCAACCCAAATCCTACTCTCATTGTCATAGCCTAAAAGCTTAACTCGGAGCCGCCGCCTTCATGGTCTTCCGTGAATTACTCTTTTGGACAGCTTTTTGGGGACTAGGAAGATGATAATCGGAAGAAGAACAAGAAGCTAACGGTATCAGAAATTATATAAGTTTTAACTAGATTTGTTTCAACAACAATATGGAATGGAGGAAGATGCTTACTTCACCTCGAACGTTTGGTTTGGACTGGCCCGCCATTTCTATTTTCCTTTTAAATATTGTACAAACTTTTATAGATGACTAATTAGCGTCGTTAGCATCTCAAGAGCCGAGAGGTTTGTAAAATGATTGAAGGACTTGCTCAGCTCGAACATAACTAACTACGGGATGTTTGTTGCCTATTCGTCTCACCAATTAGATATATATAAAATCTTAGGCCGTTATGGCACAATTAAACTAGAACAATCCTTAGTAAAATTAAATTCTTGACCATACAACATATACACACAATCTTTAACAAATTATTAATTGTTTGTAGGAAAATAAGTCAGGAAGTTGACGAGGCAATTTAAAAACGACAAAGAGGATTATATTCTGTCGGATTCGGTGAAAAGGGTTTTCCGGGAGAGAGGGGCACTCGTCATTTCGATTTTTGGTGATGAAATGACCGGACGTCCAGCCAGTTGTGGACACTATAGTTTTACCGACAATATGCCCGTCGATTTCATCATTTGGCTCCAACCATTTTGTGTCACGTGAAAGATGTAATCTATTGGTTGAAAATTTGCCCGCTCTCGTCATTGACATTTCCAAACAATTTGTACGTTGGGAATCGGCACAAAAAATGATGACCCAAAAAACAATCATGTGTATGTATATTAGTTGTTAGAGACTTCACTTGAAAATGACTTAAAAACAATGTCAATTAAGCAATATTTTTCGTGATGATCCTCACAGGAACAAGTTTCCAAGAATCCAGTTCCACCAGACCGCGCGCAGTACGTAACTTTTTACTCGTTACATATAAATAAAAGATTTTAGGCACTTGTCCAAAACTAGTTACTGTTTCGTTTATCCTTATTTAGATAAAATTAAACGAATCATGACATGTGTGACTTATGTATTGTAATCTTAATTTTACCATAGATTTTATGACAACTCTAACGATGTGAATGTGGTGTTTAGTAGACGTGTGACATGTTTTGTCAGTGTACCAAAGAGGGTATTATCATAGTTACACCAAAATATGATTAGGGGTAAACTTTCCTCATGATATGATATAGTAACTCAGTGACATTGCCACATTAGGTTTTTCGGAACTTGGGAAAAAGAGAGGTTGACCGTTGACCAGCAGGCCATAATTAGGACGGGTGTGAGATATTAATTTCATTAGAAAATAAGTTCTCTTTCTATTTCCAAAATTAATTATTATCCAGACTTAAAAAGGGGGCGACCGGATATTGCCTGGGCCAAACATCTAGTTAGATTTGAAGAAAAAACGACGAATTCTAATTTATCTTTTCATAAGTATTCCATAATTCATTTTATTGAAGTATCATTGGTAACGGGAAAAAAAAATTCCTAGCATATACATTAACTTTATAAGGATTTCTGAATTTGCGGGTATTTGTTTGCCACAAGTTGGAGATCCTTTTTCTTCAGCATTGAAAGGCCAGGCAAAACTTCAGTATCAATGTCTTCTTTCTTCATCCCTGATGGCAATTCCCATTTAAAGGAATGCAAAAGATTAGCCACCGCCAACTCCACCGTTATTAACCCCATAGTAGATCCAGGGCAACCTCTTCGACCACCTCCAAATGGAATGAAGTTGAACTCTTGTCCCTTCATATCTGTATCACTATATTTTTCATTCAAAAACCTCTCAGGTAAAAATTCATCTGGATTTTCCCAATAGATTGGATCTCTTGCAATAGCCCATGCATTCACATAAATCGTTGTGTTTGAACTAATTCGGTAACCATCTATGACACAATCTTCCATGCTGTACCTTGGAACTAGAAGTGGAGCTGGTGGGAACAACCTTAAAGTTTCCTTAACAACTGCCTTGAGGTAAGGAAGTTTTTCAATATCATCTTCATTAGTTATTGTTTTTTCTTGCATTGTATTACCGATTTCATCCAGCACCTTTTGCATTATTGTAGGGTTCTTTATTAGCACCGTCATTGCCCAAATAATTGCGGCTGCTGCAGTATCTGTTCCTGCAAAAAATACGTTCTGCAAAATAGAATGCCCGTATTAGATCTCATATCGAAGATCATGTTCCCTACATACAATTTATTTACTGAATCGTTTCATGCATGCTTAGGACATACTTCCTCCGTCACAGATAAAGAGTTCATTATGAGTTTTGAGATTTATACTATTTTTAGTACAAATCAAAACTCACGAACTATTTTTTAGGACAGATTGAGTAATTAAAAGATGCTCCCTTTGTCTCAAGTTATTGTCTAATTTGAGATTTCACTTTTAGTATAATTTGAGCTAAAAATGAAAATCCAAACTGGACAATAATTTTGCGACGATGGAATATATCATAACAAGAAGTTAAAAGGAATACCATTAACATGGCTTTGATGTGATCCAGTGTGAGTTCGAATGAGGTTGATGATGAATTTCCATGGCGTAATTGAAGCATGAGGTCGATAATGTCACCATCCATTGACTTTGGCCTATTTGTAAGGTCCATGTGTTCGTCGATTAAGTCTTGATAAAATGTATCAAGTTCTTTAAAGACGTCTTCAAGTCGGGAAAATGTGCCAGTGAAATGGTCTAGCCAACCAATTTTGGGGAAAAAATCTGAAAAATAAAACCCCACAAATGCGGCTTGAGCTCTATGGAGGATGTCGCTTAATCTCCTCCTTTCATAGTCTTCTTCGTCGAAACTTTTCCCAAAAGCAACTCTACAGACTATATTGCTAGTAAGCCTCATAGCCTGTAATGTAAAGCACGTACAAAGTGACATAAAAGGGAACTTAACATTTAAATAATTATCAAGCACACTCTTTGGATAGTAAAAAATAAATTTTGATTTTTTGTAACATCACTTTAAGAAAAAAACAAGGATTTAACAAATTTTTTTTTTCATATTGCGCACGGTGTTCTAAATGCATTGCACTCAGACTAATCCGTACGGAGCTGGGTCGGTCTTCTTTCAGAGTGAAAACTCTCCCAATATTACTCATTCCCTTCACAATTTTCTTTAGGGTAACATGACTTAACGATTTGTTCCGAATAATGCATTGTCATACAAGACAAACTCCACATCACAAACCCCCCAAAAATTGACTTTTCCATTCTTAGGTAGGTCTAACCTAACTTACTACTTTTTTTCTCTTCCCAAACGATTGTTCTTTTTCTTACTTTCATTTTTATTCCTGTAACTCAACCATTAATTAATTAAGAAAGGACGAGTAGCTTCAATAGAGAGATTCCATGTTCTATCGATATCACCTTATTGGAATACACAATTAGTATTCCATACACCCAAAAACTAATTACCGTTAATCGACTAATTAATCTAAGCTAACGCCATATATCTTACAAATCATATATTTTCCTTAATCCAAAATGATTGTCTCGCTTCAATTTTTTATCTTTAATTAATTTGTGCTAGAACGAAAAATCTAAATCAAACAATTATTTCGAGACAAAGAAAGTATTCAAATACACAGAGACAAACATTTTTTTTTAACTACTAATCTTACATGTATAGCCAAACCATAATGTTTAGATTACCAGAACCATACCGTTTCACTTATGTTAATGAGTTTGAGTTCAGCAGCTTCCCGGGATATCTTTCCGATCATCCGGGACACTTAATCTTCCCGGATGTGACGAAACAATTGAACCCTTTTGATGCTCAACAAATGCACGACGCAAATCTTCCGCATCTCTCTCCATTCCTCGTTGTACGGAGCCAGCGCAATATCCTTCCCGCTGTACGATAGTTTCCGCTGTCCGACCATCGGCGGCCGGCTGCAGAATATCAAATCATGGGTCTTCATCACCTCCTCCGCCATCCTCGCGGAGGAAACCACCACCACCGGCAGCGATCCGAGCTGGAGGGAAAGAAGTGGGCCATACTTTTTGGAGAGTTGATAAAGGTATTTGTGAGGTGCGGAATTATCAAACTGGTGCAAGTTTCCGATTAGTGGGAGTCCAGGAGGACCTGGAATACCCTTTTTGGAGGATTTTTTCGGGTGCTGAAGAATTAGGAAGATGATAACAGGAAGAAGGAGAAGAAGAAGAAGCAAGACCTTAGGAATCAGAATTTCCATAATTTTCTAAGAAATGAAAAGGTGTTTCTACTAAAATAATGTTTGTCTTGGGGGGAAAAAAATGTGAGGCGAGAATCACAAGTTTAAGTATAATTTATTTTTTCTGGTTATCCTTCATTGAGTTGCAAGCAAGCTAAGTACGATTTAGATTGGACCCATCATTGGATTCATTTTCATTTTCCTTTCCTGTTCTATTTTAGGAATTTATATAATACTACAATGATGGAGTTAAAACTGCTCCATATTCATACGGGGTACAATTTTTAGTTGAGTCTTTGCAATATGTAATTTGCGAATCTCCATGCTATATATGCTAAGACATGCGCCTAAGGATTAAGGCTTCGCCACGGAAGTGACCCGAGGAGCACAAGCTAGAGAACTATCTATAATCGGAGATATCATTGTTTCTGATGCAAAAGTTTTTATGAAAATTAGGAATTTGACCTTTTGAGAGTAGAGTGGTTTTCATACAACAACAGGATATCATTTCTACTGAGTAGTTTTTAGGTTTGGTTAATTAGTCGCGTTTTATTCATGAAATGATTTAGATTGGTATTAGTCTGGATACACCAAATCATTCTACATAATATATACTTAATAATACGGACTGCAAAGAACAAACTAATCAACCCCGCTCTTAACAGATACAAACTTAACACAGTTTCGTATATGTGTTACATGTTTCACTACCTCGTTTCATAATATTTTATTCACAAATTAGTCACCGTATACTTTTAGCTCAATTATTGTTTGCCAAGAAATGGTTGGCCGAGAAAGAATACGGTTTCGGGATTTAGACGAAACGTGCAGAAGAGGGAAACACTGAACAAGTTCGATCCCACTCCATAAATAAAGATTCTGACCTTCCTCCCCAGGGCAGCCATTTTTGGACTTTTTGTTCACCGACTAAAATTGTTGATGTTCAATTTGATTATTTGGCTCCACAACTTGTGTCACTATCAATGTGAATGAATGACAATGAATGATGATGAGCAAGTTGTGGATCCAAATAATCTAACCGGCCAAAACATTTTCAAACGACTGTGCGTTCGAAATTCAAAATAAACTGCAATATAAGGAATCATATGTATTAGACTTTACTGCACCTAAGTTTCTCTGAGTAACAGAATTCAATATGTTGTAATCTCCTAAAAATAGAACCCTTCTTAGACATTTGCTGGCGGATACTTCGTGGCTACTTTAATTTGGTCACCCGCGTCCTAGTTGGGAGCTGTGCATTATTATATACAGTATAGTGTAACTTGAACAACCATAAAATTCGTAGAATTTGTACTGTTATTTTTTAAAATTTAGGGCCATAAAACTAATCTTTACAAGAACTAATACCCTTTTTAACGTTTTGATTTAAGAATTTTGGCAGGAATCATCTCTTCACTGTAACAAAAAATAAAAAATAAAATTACAATAATTAAGTTGTTATACACGAAATGCGGATACTAGTATACTACACACACGTTCAGATTTACCAGCAAGGTATTGGAGTGTAATGGAAGCGCGGATTGCTTAACTTTAGTTGCATGCAACTGGATCAAGTGACTTTATTTATAATCTATATAATTAATAAAACTCGTGTTTAGATGATATAATCGACATCTTTTATCTGTGAAATGATTTAATGTATGTTAGGCTTTTGCCTCATTCGTGTTTTTTTTTTTTTTCAAAAAAAAGTTATCATAGTTTAACGTATACAGTAATTAATACAAGTGACCAACGCTGATCAGCGCAGCAAGAGCCCACTAAATGAAACAATAGACCAAAGCTACGAATAATCCAAATACTCCAAACAAAAGGGACCCAAACCGTTGTTTTTTCCTTTTATATTGGGAAGAGATAAAGAAATTCCAAAAAATGTAAAATCTCTAGACAAATTGTATAATACATACATACAGGTGAAAGACATAAATATTCTATAATAAGTTTCGCACGTTTAGATAGACACATTTTGATGATTTTTTTTTGGGTTTTTCATTAATAACATTTCCGTGCATCATGCTGAAATACCAAATCAAGAACTGATTAATTTCTTGAAAATATCAGAGATTCACGTTTATGCGCATACTGGTTTTGCCACAAGTAAGAGATCATTTTTCTTAAGCACCGAAACACCAGTGGAACCTTCAGTATCAATGTCTTCTTTCTTCATCCCTTGAGGCAATTCCCAATTGAATGAGTGCAAAAGATTAGCCAGTGTCAACTCCACCGTTAGTAACCCCATAGACGATCCAGGACAGATTCTCCGACCCGACCCGAACGGAATCAGCTCAAACTCTTGTCCAGTAATATCTATCTTATGATTTTTCCCTTCCAAAAATCTATCTGGAAAAAACTCGTGTGGATTCTCATAATATTTAGGATCCCTTGCAATCGCCCATCCGTTCACGTAGACAAGTGTGTTACGAGGAATTTCGTAGCCATCTATGGTGCAATTTTCCATTGTGTACCTTGGAAGTAGAAGAGGAACTGGTGAATATAATCTTAAGGTTTCTTTCACAATGGCCTTGACATAAGGTAATTTTTCAAGATCATCTTCATCGATGCTTAACTTTTTCTCATGTTTCCCCACTATGACTTCTCTGATTTCAGCCTGTGCCTTTTGCATTACATTAGGGTTCTTCATTAACATTGTCATAGCCCAAGTAATAGTACCCGCTGATGTATCCGTCCCGGCGAAAAACACATTCTGCAAAAATGTTAATTTACAAAACAAAGTTAGACTTTGAGTTAAAGAAAAAGAAAAAATATTTCCTCCGTCCTAAAATTATTACAAACTGAAAATAATTTAGTTTTTATTGTTCTGAACCACAATATTACTCATATGAACAATGATTCTACGATGCCTAATCTTAGAGATGTGACGTTAATTCTATCCATCAAATCATTAGTCAAAACACGCCAGCAATTTAAAAGCACTAATTATTAATGGACGTCATTTGAAGGAATCAATAAAATATAATAATAATAATAATAATAATAATAATAATAATAAATAAAAAATAAAAACGTCACCATTAGCATGGCTTTGATGTGATCCATGGTGAGTTGGACTGGAGAAGATGACGAGTTTCCCTGGCGTAATTCAAGCATAATATCAATAATGTCACCTTCCATTGACTTTGGCCTAGTTTTACGATCCATATGTTCATCGATGAGTTCTTCATAAAATGCATCGAGTTCTTTAAATATTTTCTCAAGTCGAGAAAATGTGCCGGTGTAGTGATCCAACCAGCCGATCCTCGGGAAGAAATCCGAGAAGTAAAACAGCGCGAAGACGGCCTGAGCCTCCCGGAGGAGATAGTTGAATCTCCTCCGTTGATGGTCTTTCTCGTCGTATCTTTTCCCGAAAGCGATTCTACATATCATCGTGCTCGCAAACGTCATTATCTTTCAAAAAGAAACAAAAAAAAAACTTGTTAGAGATGGACCAAACTAATAGAATACTTTCATGATGAAGAATTTTACTTTTACCAAAAAATAAAATCAGTTGCATAAAATGAAATAAGAACTTCTTTCCAAAATCTCACATGAAACACATTTGCTAGATAAAGCAAATTAGCTTTAGAACAGTAATTATCACTAGTACAACAAGTATTGGTAATTAAAAAAAATTGATACAAATATAATGCTAACCCTTCTAACCAATCTTCTAAACACAACATATTGCATATGCTTTAAGTTAAACTCGTGAATCTTGAAACTGTCCGGTAAAGCATAAAAGAAAATGATCATAGATCAAATCAAAGAATTTTCTTGGTTTCCAAATATTTATTAAAAAAAATGACAAATGGTTCATTCAAATCAGAGTTTTCATATGTTAGAGTAGGATATTGATCTATAAATAAAATGGTGTTCTTTCTCAGTGTATTCACCGAAATACGAGATTCAGTGGAAATAATCTAAACAACTAGTAATACTTCACAAAGCATATTTTTCAAAAGATGACATTTTAAAATAACTTCGAAATAAGTATAGATATAGTTTACCGTCTCACTCAGATTAGTGAGTCTAAGCTCAGAAGCTTCCCGGGAAATCTTTCCGATCATCCGGGAAAGTTCATCTTCCCTAACCGGACGGAAAGATTGAACCCTTTTTATGCTCAACAAATGCGCGACGCAAAGCTTCCTCATCTCTTTCCATTCCTCGTTGTACGGAGCCAACGCGATGTCCGACGAGTTGTAAGACATCTTCCGGAATCCGACCATCGGCGGCCGGCTGCAGAATACCATATCGTGGTTTTTCATCACCTCCTCCGCCATTCTCGCGGAGGAGAAAACCACCACCGGCAAGGACCCGAGTTTGAGGGATAGAACTTCTCCATACTTTTGGGAAAGTTTCCAAAGGTATTTGTGAGGTGCTGAATTATCGAATTGATGCAAGTTTCCGATCAGTGGGAGTCCTGGCGGACCTGGAATGACCTTTTTGGATGGGTTTTTGGTATGGTTTTTGCGTTGAAGAATTAGAAAGATGAATACAGGAAGAAGAAGAAGTAAGAGTAGAAGGATTGAAAGGCCCATTGTTTTCAGAGGAAGAAGAAACAAGTATAATGTCTGTTTTCCTCCTGGATTATCTTATCTGTTTGGCAAGGAAAATTTCCCGAGTTACAAAGACAAATTTATGGAGAATTATTGCTTCATTTTTTATTTTATCTATTTTTTATTCGCATAGTGTCTACTATCGATAATAATAACTAATTCTTTCGTTGAGTTATAACTTCAAATGTTCGAATTTAGAAGACGGTTGAAGTTGTGTACTTGGATAAAATATTATGTACAACTACTGTATTAGATAAGATAGTACACCCAGACCAATAAATAAGGTAAAATTGTAATTTTGGAGGAAAAATATAATCCTTGCGGGAGTTTTAATAACCAAGTAGCAGATGCTAATATTTGCTGGACTAAAAATAAGTATACATCAGTTGTATATAATAATATTTGGTGTACTTGGAGTGGCCCAACGTATATATTTTTTTCTTTTTTGGGAATGTTCTAGGATTGTCAGCTGTCACACAAAATAGTAAACGACTTCTGACATTTTACTGGATTACACTTCTTAATTTGAAAGGAGGAGGATTTTTCCAGCCACAAGTTTTAGTTCTTTCAGCCATATGTTTTCAATTTTGACCATTTTATCTTTGCCATTTGACCAAACCAAATAGAGAGAGAGAGAGAGAGAGAGAGAGAGAGAGAGAGAGAGAGAGAGAGAGAGAGAGAGAGAGAGAGAGAGAGAGAGAGAGAGAGAGAGAGAGTAAGCTCCTCGAACCGAATCGGGCAAGTCATCCGCTCCGATTCATGTGAGAACGGACAAATTATTAATTTTTATTTTAATACTAGTTTATATGCAATATCGTTGCATGTTGAATACCTCGTACTTTAAATATTATTAACAATTTTATACTTTAGTGCTTAAACTCTCAACTTTATATTTAATTAAAAATAAACAAGAAATTAGTGTTTACTTGAAAACAAATTTAAGATTATTCGTTAAGTTAATTTATTTGAATTGATATTAAAAAGATAAAATTTTACTTCAATCATTACTTTTAAGATAATTTTTAGTTAAAAATAATAATTATACATTTATAATAAAAAAAATAATTGTACTACAACAATTGTGAAAAATATGTGCAAACAGATTAACTATTTTTTGTACTACAAAGATTGATGATACTTAATATAACTCAAATAACGAATTATTCATAAATTTAATGAATAAAGATTTTAATGACCTAAAAAACTCGATTAACTAATTAAAAAAAATCTAAAAATTTAAAAAATAGCAAATTGATATTTTTTTAATTTTTAGACTTTTTTGAATAACAAATAGTGTTATTTTTTTATTACAAAAAAATAACAAAAAATCTAAAAATTAAAAAAAATCAATGAATTCGATTGATATTTGTTTTTAATTTTTTTGACTTTTTTAAATAAAAAATATTGCTATTTTTTAATTACAAAAAAAATCTAAAAATTAAAAAAAAGGACCTGATCGGACCGATTCACCATATCAGACCAAACCGAGACCGACCATGCAATGAAATCGTTTCGAATGAACCCGTTGGATCGCCCGCCCACTTGTTTGTTCGAACGGGTTCATTGCCCTTTACGAGTTAACTCGGGACGGGCGGTCCACCCGTCCTAAGTTAACTCGGGACGATTTCGGTCGACCGATCGTGCAATGAAACCGTCCCGAGTTAACTCGAGACGGGCAATGAACCCGTTCAGGCAAACAAGTGGGCGGGCGATCCACCCGTTCCGGGTTAACTCAAGACGGTTTCATTGCACGGTCGCTCGGTTTTTTTTTTTTTTTCAATTCTTTTTTAGTTTTCTCTCTAATCAAGTCATTCGATTTGAAAAAATGACAAAGGTAAAATGGTCCAAATAAAAAATTTGTGACTGAATAAATTAAAGTTGGTGACTTGAAAAACTAACACCCATTTGAAAATCAGCTATCGTACTTGCAATAATAAACAATCATAGGGGGATGCTAGAAGTTGACCCAAAAAGAAAAAACAAAAATGCTGGAAATGGGCTGAACAAGATCAACAACGTGTAAGTGTTTCATATTTTGTAATCCTTAAGTTGATTAATCGATGGAAACCTCTGCAAAATAATTTCCGTTAGTAGCTTCTTATTCATTGGAAGGAATAAGCACATCTATAGATTACTATATTACTTCATTTGCGGCTTCTTATGTGTTGGATATTCACATTATGGAAAGTTGGAAACCTCTTCATTGGGTGAAAATATAAATTCAACACGAAATTGTTAGGGCGGCGTGCCACAAATATGTCATTAGTTGATTTTTTTTTTTGGCTTTTGCCCAAACCTAAACTAATTTGAGATTATGTCTACAATCTACAGTTCAATTGACTAGCTCAAACCAATTTTGCTCTTTGTTTTCAACTATCTCACGGATGTTGTTGACTTTTAATGTTCCAAAACAGTATCTTACGGTGTAATATGATTTAAAAAAATTAATAAGTAACTAGAGAGATCGAGTTAGAAACATCAATTTCCACAACATGTACACACTATCTTTTCTTGGATTGACCGCAACTTAATTTGATTTTCTGAACGTATTTAAGTGGAGAAAATGATGGTTTGTAAGTGTACGGAGGGGTAACACACTTTGACCCTCCCGTTGTAGACCATTTTGATCCCCACCATTTTAAATAATTATTTGTTCCTACAATCTTTTGACAAAGGATTAATTAATTCAATACAAGAATAAGATTTTATCAACGAAATTCGCATACACCGATTCGGTATACATCAATCAGTAATTGGTCATGTTAGTTTAAAACTCACTTTAACACTAGAAATGTTTTCGGAAGCCAAATTTAATTCATATCTATAACTAATATAGTTTTGCTTTCATTCATCTTTTTCTAAGACACAGTAGTACGAAGCAGCTTCCCACTTAACAGCCTCAACAATCAACAATATGACTTCAACCCACGATCTATTTTGAACCCACGTTCTATCGTGATTGCTCCTGTATCATTTTGTTATTTCAACTAGGTACCCGTCATTAATTTGTTAGCGAATTATTTTAATCACCAGATGGCAATTATTTGTTTAATGGAAAAAAAAATGGCCTCGTGTTTGGACGATGCATTATTGTTAATTTGACTACGCGACATAGCACTAATAATTCAGTCCTTGAAACATGATGAAATTGCAAATGATTCTAATAACAACGGTATGATAGTACTCTGTCATCCCCAAAAAATAATTTACATTATAATTTGTAATATAATATTTCAATTCAGAACTTAAAAAGTACTAAAATTACATGGTAATATGCAGTCTGTGAAATCTTTCTTTTTTCCTTGAAAAACGATATTTTCCACAGAAATCTGAGTAGTTTAGTGGCAGAAGCAGAAATAGTTCTCTACATGTAGAATTCATATGTGTCCTTCATTAGACGTTTACCAAAAGCTGCATTTGTTTTCTCTCTTTCTTCAAGTGCAGTAAATACAAACTAAATCTTGAATCTTGCTATTCCATCCATTTCAAAATGTAAGTTATTTTAGTTTTTGCACGTAAACTAAGGAGTCAATTATCCAACAATTAATTTATATATTAAATATGTATTTTATCCCTCATTAATTATAACTCCTTCCGTCCCATAATTATTATCCACTTTGCCCAAAAAATTTTGTCCCAAAATTATTGTCCAATTTGACTTTTTATGGACCAAGTTACACATTTGTCCTTAGTAAAAAAACATTATCCATAAAATCTTAGTGGTTAAACAATTACTTATGTAGGGGTATATCCGGTTATTTAAGATAAAATATAGTTAAATTTGATCAAAAATAAAATCTTTCATTTTAGTAAAACTGGATAATAATTATGTGACGGAGAGAGTATAAACAAAACTAAATAAACATTTATTGAGGGCAAAGTTAGAAAAAGAGTCATTAATTTATCTAAAATTTGTGAAATAACCTACATTTTGAAAAATTTATCTAAACCTAAAGCGATCTATCTTGTTGGTTGACCGCTATTAATTTTTTAGTTGTCAACGTAATTAATTGTACGGGGAAAATGATAGTGGCAGGGGTGAAAGTAAAACATGCTTTCCGCAGCTGTAGACAATATTTTGATCCCACCATTTGAATTAATTATTATTTGTTCGTGCAATCTATATCATTAATGGGTCATTAATGAATTAGATATAAGAACAAATTGCGTCCACGAAATTGCAAAAAGCTAACACTAACAGCATGCGGTGTATATATATAATATATTTAATCTTGTGGACGAAATGTAATGAAAATTAATTAGTAGCCCGTGGCGGAAATGATGTCAAACTGAGCAAAACTTTCTTCTGGATGACGATGACCGAATCGTGTATCCGAAAAGGACAGGTGCACTTCAAAATAAAAGGAAAAAAAAAAAAAAAGAAAAGGACTGAATATCTCGTCTTCAGATAGACTTAAAGTGTTTTTCTCACCAAAATCCCCCAACGGCCCAACTCGAACTAAATCAAGTGGATCATGGGCAACCAAAACAAGTTACATTGGAGGATATCTAATACTCATCCGTGATACTACTATTATAGAGGTTGCTTATGCTCATAATTAATATGTCTATTTAGCCACTACGGTTTTACCATTGTACTCGGGAAAAAGAAAATACTCATGTCTTATCTTAAATAGAAACAACACAGTACTTCATCTTTCCCATGATTTGAACTTGAAACCTCAAAAGTTTTCGATATCAATAATTTTGCTCCAAATCCAGATTTTGATGAGATTGTTAGGCACCAGAACTTCTACCTCAAGTTGTATACCATTCTGATATTCTGAACCTCAAGTTGTGGACTATCGATTCACAAATCTCCACCATTTTCACTCTCTTATGAAAATTTTTACACCACAAATATGTGAAAAAGTGAGCCGAATCAAAAGTAATCCAAATGTGGGGTGCACGAATTTAAACCCGAAAAAAATATATATATAGTTCCATATGTTGGTTATTTTGGTTGTGTGTAATCAATTATACCTCACCTTACGAAGCGATCAATCTTACCAGCAAACACCAACGTTAACCACGAACAAGCAAAAAAGTGATCCAACTATATCAATCACAAGCTACCAAAAACTTTTTACTTGCGTAGGTTAACATTTTTCTTTCTTTTTTGCAATCAATTGATTCAAAACATTTTCACCTAGTAAATAAAAAATGGGTGTGATTCATTCATTGGAACAGAAAACCAATTATCCCTTATAGCACATGTAGAGCCACGTTTATGCGAAACCAGCAAATTGAAGCTGCAAACACATAGTTCCGGCGATCGAACTTCTTTTACTAATATATTGTATCCTCTTGAAATATATTTAAAAAACTGACCCAATGTTACATTAATTAATGATCCATATAAAGTGATCCAAAGCATTTGCCTTTTCTTATACTAATTTACACAACGAAATAAAATGGCCCAAATTGTAAAATCCATAGACAAAAAAAAAAAAAAAACAAGATATTCATGTGGTTACTTGTTTTGCGACAATTTGGAGATCGATTTTCTTAAGCATTGAAACACCAGCCGAACCAGTGGTGTCAACGTCTTCTTTCTTCATCCCCTGAGGCAATTCCCAATCAAAAGAATGCAGAAGATTCGCTAGCGCAAGCTCCACCGTTGTTAATCCCATAGAATATCCAGGACAGATTCTTCGTCCAGCTCCAAACGGGATAAGCTGAAACTGTTGTCCCATCATATCTATGTTCTTATTTCTTCCATCCAAGAATCTCTCGGGCGAAAACTCGTATGGATTCTCCCAATACTCGGGATCTCTCGAAATGGCCCACGCATTCACATAAACCACAGTGTTGCGAGGAATTTCATAACCGTCTATGGTGCAATCTTTCATCGTGTACCTAGGAACTAAGAGAGGAACCGGAGAATATAATCTCAACGTTTCCTTAACAATTGCCTTGAGATATGGAAACTTTTCGAGATCATCTTCGTTGATAGTTGTTCTTTTCTCATGTTTGGGAATTACCTCTCTGATTTCAGCCTGTGCTTTTTGTAGTATTGTAGGGTACTTCATTAACGCCGTCATAGCCCAGATAATTGTACCAGCTGAGGTATCTGTCCCGGCAGAAAACACATTCTGGCAAATATTATTTCGTTATTAGTCAATGCTATAAATGATATAAGACAGTCAGATATTACCTATGTCCCCAAAAAAAATTACACATTCAGTTTCGAGTTTTGTACGGAATAGTACTACAAATGATATAAGACAGTCATATACTACTATGTCCTCAAAAAAAGTCTACATTGAGTTTTGATTTTTGTACCGAAAACAGTATAAGACTCAAAACTCAATATGGACTAGTTTTTCTAGAACAATCATTTTTTAACAGAAAATAAAATAAATTAAGAGTAAATTAAAAGCTCACCATTAGCATGGCTTTGATGTGATTCATACTGAGCTGGAACGAAGAAGTGGTTGATGAGTTTTGTTGGCGTAACTGAAGCATGATATCAATAAGATCGCTTTCCATTGACTTTGGTCTATTGGAATGGTCCAAATGCTCATGGATGAGTTCTTCATAAAATGCATCGAGTTCCTTAAACACTTTCTCGAGTTGAGAAAGTGCTCCTGTATAACGATCCAACCAACCAATCCTCGGGAAGAAATCGGAAAAGTAAAATAAGATGAACACTTCCTGCATTTCCCGGAGGAGAGAATTGAATCTCCTCCGTTGATGATCTTCTCCTTCGTATCTTTTACCAAAAGCAATTCTACATATCAATGTGCTCGCGAATGTCATCACCTGCCAAATTATTAACATTACAAAAAAGGGTAGTCCTGGCAAATAATTAACACTGCGACAAACATGTATTAGGATAGCACATCTCAGAAATGTAGCAACATATGTATCAGGCATGAACTTGTTTTATTGTAACCCCAAAAAAAAAAAAAAAAACCCACAAATTCTCCTCTTAAATATAAACTTTATAGAAATATAACAAATGATATCATTATCACGACATCTTTCTTATTAATGAGTACAACAAGACATGTTTTAAGCGTTTTTTCATATGATTATAACTAGAGATTAGACTAATATAAGTGTGGCAGTCCAAAGTAAAAGATACACACTAAGTGTATGTTAAACTATTAAATATTACTCTATTCAAATTTAATTAAGAAAAAGAATTAATACTTTACCGTATCACTCAAATTAGTGACTTTACGCTCAGCAGCTTCCCGGGAAATCTTTCCGATCATCCGGGCAACTTCATCTTCGCGAATCGGACGGAAAGATTGAACCCTTTTGATGCTCAACAAATGGGAAACCCCAATCTTCCTCATCTCTCTCCACTCCTCGTTGTACGGTGCCAGCACGATGTCGGAAAAATCGTACGACAGCTTCCGGAAACCGACCATCGGAGGCCGGCTGCAGAATTCCAGGTCATGGGTTTTCATCACCTCCTCCGCCATCCTCGCGGAGGAAACCACCACCACCGGAAGTGACCCGAGCTTGAGAGAGATAAGGGGGCCATACTTGTGGGAGAGTCTCCATAGGTATTCGTGAGGTGCTGAATTATCGAACTGGTGCAAGTTTCCGATCAGTGGAAGTCCCGGCGGGCCCGGAATCACTTTTCTGTCGGCGGCTTTTTTTTGTTGAAGAAATCGTAAGATGAATAGAGGAACCAGAAGAAGAAGAAGTAAGAGGAGGAGAACTGAAAGGTCCATTGTTATCTGAATTTCTCACACTGTTGTGTTTGAAGCCTTACAAAAGACGAAAATGGATGAGAAAGACACAAATTTAAGCAAAGAGAATTGTCAGAGATAAGGAGGCGGGTGATCTGTTGACTTTTGACTGGTCCAGCCGACACATTAATTATTATATAAAAAAATTCTTTCTTTTTTGGGAAAGGATGTAGACTTTCTAGTAGATTTCTTGTACGCTTAAATTTCCAACTCTATAATTGAATTATTGTACCGTTGCACAGTATACACATACGTACTTCGCAAGTTGGTTTGGGAATTGGGTAGCCTGGTGGGTGACATAGGTTGATCTCACTAATTAACCTATTCTGTTTTATACTTTTTGGAGAATTCTATGCTCTAAATTTTTACTAATACACATAAAAAATATTCACCAACGGACTATAAACAATAAACATTCACAAATTTATCCAATGTAAAATACAGGACAAACTTGTTAGGTGACACTATGAAAATGATCTTGAATACATTAATTACCATACGAAAAAAGTTTCAAATCATCTGGAATCAATCATGGTGACCCTAAGGCCTAAACACATCATTCGAGAACCTAAAAACACTATCAATACAAAACACATCCTATCTTTAGACATTTGTAATTTCTGGATAATAATAAAAACAAAGAGTAAGAGAAATCAAATGAAAACTATTCCCTTCATACTAACATGGTGAAAGATGCAGAGAGGTAATTTTCTAAAAGTTTCGAACAGAATGGAATATCTAGAATTCGCGTGGGGGCTTGATACACAACATTCATAATCAGATATATTAATGGGAAGCGGTACGTAGAAATAAGACATATATATGTATTGTGATGTAAATTTTTACTGTAAACTGTTTGGTTTCATTTTAGCATGGTGGTTTCAATGTTTCACAATTCCAACTCATGTAATGTGCTGATTCAATGAAGTAGGTGTTTAGTACTTCATTTAATATAAAATTTAAAAAAGAAACAGAGAGTTGCGGATAATGATTTATGGAGGGAGTTGACATTAGGATAAATGGATGTATTGAGTAGTTGGTATAATCTTTTTGTCACTGGACCAATTATGTCTAGTTGAGAACATCTACAAGGCCAATGACCAAATGAATGATTTCACGCCGTAGATCATTAACACGTCGATTTACATCGCTCATTGGCGAAATGATGTCAAAAGTTTCTTCTCGGCGACGTTGGTCTCGCGTTGCGTCCCTCCCCGGAATTAAGGTTTGAACTCGACAAACTCCACTCTAAATTCTAATGAATAAAATTCGAAAGCAAAACCTCGCGTTGTAAGAATAAATGTATCACAAAATATCTCTAACATAATCATTAAATGGGAAGCTTTCTTGTTTGAAAAATTTATTTATACTACCTCCGTTTTAGTCGCGCTAAGTGCGACCAGCTTTGAAAACTGATAACTATTGTTTAATAATTGTAATCATTATTTCGTAACTAAATGACTAAACTGACTACAAAAGAAATTATCTAATTGACTAAAAACCAGTGTTGTTAAGCTCAGATTGGACTGGCCGGTTGAATCGGTTTAATCGGGAACCGGACCCTAAGTCGAGCCGAACAAGGAATAAAATCGGCAAAAAAACAATCGGTCAAGACTCCGGTCGAACCGGAAATCGGTTAAAATCATATCAGACCGTGGTCTTTAATTATTTTGACTTGTTGACCAAAAGTTTGCACATTTCCCGTGATTCCAAGTTTTAATGTCTTCTTTCAAGGCCAAATTTTTCTCTTTTGTTCAAAATAACCCCAAAACTTTTAGTAATTAATTTTTTTCAAAGTAGTAGTTTGATATATTAATCCCCAATTTTAGTTTTAATTCCTAAACATCACTATTTTGATTTTTTTTTTAAATTTCTCTTCACAAACTAACTTCCGTTATTTTAAGAATCATTTATATTATAATAACTCTAATATATCACAAAAATTTAATCTCATATTCTTGATATTCATATTGATTATCCTGCAAATTCAATAATTTTTCTAAAAAATAATTTATTTATATTAATTACTTTATTAGTATGCTAAATTTACGTGTCAAAAATAATAATTAATTGCTACAAAATGTCAATACAACTATTACAATAGGAAAATAGATATAAAATTTAAGTTTTTAATCTTAAATATTTTAAAAATAAGTATTATTTATTTAGTGAAAAATGACATCATCTTAATAGACCTCCCGAGTTAAATTTGGACATATCAAAACCAATTTAAAAACTATGAAATATTAATTTAACTTTAACAATTGGCAAATATATATATATAAAATTATATATATTCTGATTAAAATATAATTATTAATTAATTTATATTTATTACGTCATTATGACGTCATCCGAGTCGACCCCCGATTCGCCCTGAGTCGACCCCGATTCACTCGACCCCTTGGCCTTGTCGAGTCGAGCTCCGGTCCGAACCTGACAACACTGCTAAAAAACTAAAACGTAATAGTGTTCTACTAAATCAGAAAACCAGAACTTTCCAAAGGTTAGGCAACTTGGACAAAATTAAAAGGTATTAATTTTCTTACAAATTTAGCTTCTGTTTTCAATAGGTTCTCCAAACCGATGTAAATAAATCTTTGTCAACGTAAAACACATCAAGTTCAATTGCAAATACAAGCAAACAATGTCTTTGCAAAAGAACATCACTGTTTCTCATCATTGTATCACATCGCTTATTAGTTAGAATTTGTCTCTTGAGCAGGAGTATAAGCATCACACATCACCGTTCAATTTGAATATAAAACCCCTTCTTTCATATCCGCAAAACTCTTGTCCGAGTTTTTTTTTAGTGTGAAATGAATCGTGATTTAACTTGTTGTCAAACCAATTAGCAAAAATCAACTACTCAGAAGGACGAGATTGATTCATCCACCATCCATTGTTCTTTTTTAAAACTAAATGCAGCAATAAAAATATAGCATATGAAGAAAATAAAAGACGTTAAAATATTAGGACAAAGAGGATACTCTCCTGAAACCTTGATCTAGGTGTGTAGATATTTTCACACCAGGAGCAATAAATTTTCACTGTGCTTTGACGAGGAACATCTGAAGGACCCACTGGAAGGCAAGGTTACCCGCAACAGTACACTCTTGGACACCTTCGTACTTCTCCAGCATAGCTGCCAACCCTTTGGTCGTCAATATGTAGCGGACATGTATCAGGCTGTATAGCATCTCCACAGCTGATTCAACTAACTCCATGCGATGACTCAATATCTAGAATCAAATCATGCGCATAGTCATAATAAGGAACTTGTCTGCTTAAACCACAAAGGTTAAAATCTTCTTGAATATAATCATCGTCAACTTCACAGAAAAACTCATTGCTGTGAAGGTTGCAAAACCACGAAATCCATGAAGTGTCCTCCCCATCAGAGCCACTCGCATTTGACTCACTGTCTGTTTCTGATTCCTCCATATTAGGGGCTTTAGCATCCTTGAAATGCTGATTGTCATTTGGACTTAAACATCGACGACCGGTGATTATCCTTCCCGTTGAGAGCCTGGCAACGGTGGCAGTGGTGGTGGTAGTTGCCGAAGTGGACGGAGAGGATCGTTCGAGATGCTTATCAAGGGCTTCATCAACCCGTTTCTGATCAGCCGCCAACACAAACCCAACCGCCTTCGATCCTCCGCCTTTGACCCTCCGATACATCTCATCGTCTCCCTTCTGCCTTTTTCCGCTCTCGTACGTTGAGATTGGATTGGTCGTCCTGTATCCCAGCAATCCTTGTCCTATTTAAACATAAAACAAATCAAATTAAGTCCAACCAAAATCAAGTACATGAAATCCCAAACAAATATTTATAGTAAAGAGAATATGGGAATGGAAACTTTGATGCAATTAATTTGCGGGGAGGGGGCGCACAAAACGTTGCCGTTTTGAGCACTATGGTGGCAATAAGTTACAATTCAGAAAAATATAAAATGTCGAACAAAAAATAGACTTGAATTGACATCTTTGACCCCAATTTAAATGGCTTATGTCATTCTTTCCTATTGGCCAATCAAATCAACCAATTTAAATTTTGGGATGTCACGTGCACTCATTATCCAATAAAATTGTTCAATTTATATCCTGACCAATCACATTCGAGATTCTAAACTCACCAAGACACATTTACTTATATACAGAAAAAGGACTTACCTAAATTGAATTAGACGCGAACCTTTGAATACCAATTTTAATATAAAATAGAAAAATTAAATTAAATAGTTTATAAAATTAATGATAAACTATTAATATGAACTAAGCATAAGAACAAGAGAGAGAAGACAAGAGAATAAAGAGAGATGAGAGACTTGTATTGAGATATATCTTGAAGCATGAATGAGTTCTATATTTATACAAGAAGTACGGGATCAAACTGTGGGAAATGAATCACCTATCATTAATGCTAAATATTACAGAATCGTATCTCCTTCATTGTGAATAGAATAATACATATTAATTGTGGACATTCAATCAAATTAAATCAAATATTTCATAACACTCCCCCTTGAATGTTCATGTTTGTAGAATAATGCCTCGTTAAAACTTTATAAACCCTTTGAGATAAAACCCTAGTGAAGAAAAAAAAGTATACTTCCGAATATGACGCTACCTCACTAAAAACCTTGTCAGAAAAACCTATTGGAACAAAACCTCGATCAAGGGAAAAAGAGTACAGCGTGGGTTACTCCCCCTGTTAAGTACGCCACTTGCAATCTTCTCGTTGCATGCTAAACTATTGATTAGGTTCATGATTGTTTAAGTCAATACTTGACAGTTTACTTCGACTTCTCATGTAGACGGTTATCTTCATATACATGTATAATCTTGAGTTTTATAATAATGGAGATGCACGACCATCATACCTTGAAGGTATCAATATACAACATCCAAACCTTGACTAATTGATTAGATAAATCGAAACTTTATATGTTACTTCAGGACAAAATCGATCTATATCATTAATAGAAAGTCAAGAAGAAGGATCTATGTGCACATCAAGATTTTAATCAAGTGCGCTCAGTTGTTGAATGTACAAAGGTCAAACTATTTAGACCGAGATTCTACTCAAGATCGTTCATTATTTAGACAGAGAAGTAGCAACCTTTTGAACTTCCTTAGAAGTGTTCATAACTATGATATAACTCTTCAGGGGTTTTATTTATATTCATACTATTCGAACTTCGTGATAAGTGTCGATAATATTCAGTCTATTGAAACTCTACAAGAGTTCGGCGCTAATAAAATTATAAATGCACATATGGCTTATGAATACTCATTCTAATATTAATGATCATCCTATCATTCAAATATGATTATTAAAACAGATAAAAAATTATGTTACAAACAAACATAACACATCTAGATAAAAACAAACACAGCATATCTATTATATTCAAAAATATGAACCTAAATATCTAGACACATGAAGATACTATAACTTGCGCAAGTCTTTTGAACTAATTTCTCGAGAATTAGGAATCATATTCCTTTTTTAATCCTTCGGGGATTTCATATAGACGTCATTATTAAATATCAAGTATCACGTATTAAGTGATCACTATATTTAAGAGACGCATTTCTTATCTTCATTTGCTTCCATATTAGCAAATAACGGAAGATTTTCCTTTTCATCCACCACAAGATAAAGCGGACTTTGGGAAAGAACTTATGCAACAAAGAGGTTGCTCGATAATCTTTTGCACAATCACCCGTGAAAATCTAATCGATATATAACTTGCCAAACTTCTAGTTTGCAAGCAATTTCAATTCTAAGTACACATCAGCAAGTGTGTATTGCATCTTTCATTTGTTGTGACCAATAAGTTTAACGTCTGCATCTACAACGGACTTTCATTTCATGATCCTCATTTTCATTTATTTTACTACTGCAGCATAAGCAATTTTCATGTCGACATTTTATTGCTGATCGATTCCATGTTCTTTCGTAATGAGATCTCACAATCATTAAATTTCCCAAGTATTTATACACTTCTTCTGGAAGTTAATTCACCGTAGTGGGAACCTGTTCCAGTTCAAAATTCTTATGAATTATAAGCTTGTATTTGCCATTTCTATAGATATAAACCTTGTCATTTACGAGAATTTTTATCATTGGAATCAATGGTTCTACCACTCATCAAATTGACATTCAATCAAAGAATAGTGGTAGATAGTCAGAGACATTATCAAAATGACAGCTTTTTATATAAGATATATTTACACATTCGGTCAGGTAAATATCCGGTCTTCAACATTATCTCTTGAACTTTAGGTTCATATTATTGAGGATCATCATAAGATACTTATATTGTCCATATGATTTATAAATAGGTTGTTTTAACTTCTCCCCCTGAGGTTGGAATAACTAACCCACTAAAATGACGATTAACCAACCGAGTAGCTAATAATCTCCCATTTGATACTAACTAACTCGTCAAACTAATACGATCATGTCATCGAATAGTTAATCCAACATCAAAAATCTCAAACATTAGAGATTCAAATATTCAACATATATTTTTGACCTCTTCTGGAGGTTCCATCATTATGTGCATTGTGGTGGAATAATTATAATATAGATTGCACATATAATTTTTGAAGATGGATATATATGGTTTCTGACCAAAACCAAACTTTGGGAGAAAATTTACTACGAACCATTTGATCTTATGCATATAGTTTATGCCTTTTGTATTACAACACATCCTCAATTGTATATGAGGTATTTATTTCTCCTAAGCAATGGATTTCAATTACGTGAACACGTTTAATAAACGATTCTACTAGATCGTTTTAGTTGTACACGTTATGTACTAGATGCTCAACTTTTGTCCCATAAGATATTTATTACAATATCATGATATAAAATCCTTAATGGTATTGGAGAAATATTATCACTAAGAGTAGAGTAATTTTCACAAATTTCATGTTGTGATTACAATATATCATATGGTCGATGACGTGGGTGAATAGACCCACATATGTTACCATGTATAAATCAAATATGCCAGAGATATTCAACGAATTTCATTCGTGCCAGTGTTGTAGTTGTTTTACCACACAAATAAAGATTTAGGCTATAATTCATTGTATTGGAGAAACTTCTGGTTCTACCAACTATAAGTATATTAATAGTTTAACATTTTACGCATCATAATGAGACCGAAATGGTGCAATGGATCATGTCAAATGGCAAAATCATCACTATTGTCTAGTAAACGTCTGGTTTACCTTTTGTAAATTTTAATATCCATGATATTTGTAATATACAAATCGGAGAAACAAAGTCTTCGAGACCTTGTATTGCATTATAGTGCATTTTTATCTTAACATAATCTTACTTGTTCTTTCCAGAGCAAAATGTGTTGCTGCTCTACTAGATACAACGATGAATTTTCAAATTTGAAATAACTTAGTCGGTTGAGCAATTTATATCCTTCTTTGATATCTTGAAGAATATAATGTATCTCAAGCACTTTCGTGTTCAAACATTCTCTTGCTCTTTTAGGAGTGAACTTTGCTTATAGTTGCGCTTCCAGAGGCAATGATAAATTTGTTATATTTTCTCTTCAAAAACATTTATTTGTTTTTACTCTCCGGAGTAATTATACTCTACAGAAGTTTTCATCTATCTTTACAATATAATTCAATGGCATATGCTCTACTGGAGCATTTAATTGATTTTGTGTTTATCATTAACTAGCATTACCTTCAGAGCGATTAATAAAATCTACAATACCAAGAGAGATAATATGAGTTACACTATGTGCCAGGTATACTTTTGCCATTAACAAATTTAGATCTTATTTTCTTCGAAACTTGTAGATAAAAATGTCAATTAAATAGTATCATTACTATGGTGGCAAAAGACCACAACATCTTCAGGGTGTTTGACATATTGGACATCTATCTCTAAATTTTTTAAATCATCTTCAGGGTGTTTAACAAAGAATTCAACATATATCGAATTATGATTTGTTAATTCATTGTCGACAGGACTAATGAATTCGTGTACTTTCAATAATATATAATATATTGAAGATATCAATAAGATAATTATCGGTATACAAATCATGTGAACCCAATGGTTTTCTAAGCCAAAACGATAGCATTTGCAATATACTACTTTTTAACTTCATATCGATAGTAGTGTTTTCACTATTTTTCCAACTTCAGGTGGTTAATAATGTATTTATTAGAATCACCACTATCATTATTGCATGATCGCCACATTTACCTCAGGAAATGGACCATGTCTAAATTGAACATGTCTTCAAATTAACTTTCCAACTTCATGTGAAGAATTGTATATTATATATAATTGTTATAGATTTAATGTTTATAATTTGACTCGAAATAATTTACTGTCCACTCACTTTAGGGAATGGAAAGAAATCAATTCATAAGATTTCATCAGATTTTCGCTATAATTATTCTATCTACTAAAACAGATACTCTTTGAAAAGCCCATTAGACCCTTTTCTCGCCCATTTTACCCATCCATCTGGCGTGTCATTTTCTGATAATTTAGAATTAATTTTATTTTTCTATTACCTCCTTAGTTTGGATTGGATAGCTGATGTGCCAAACTTTTTCTTTTGTCCTGAGTGTTTTTTTTTAAACCCCTCTTTCTTAGTTGAGCAATGAATGTAACATTATTTTTTAATGTATCACACCGATTTCCATGCTTTATAAAAAATGTGTGTTTAAAAAATCTTTTACACAACATATATTTTCCTTTTAAGCTTTAGCCCTTTCTCTTCCAATTCTAACTCCTCTCCCGCGTTTTTTTCTCCTCTTATCCATCATATAGCAATAAAGATCTAACAAATAATTTGTGTTAATTTTTAACATTAAATAACAAATAATGGTTGTATATACTCATAAACATTGCTCATTAAGCAAAAACTATATATTTTTGTACTTTTGTTATTTAAATCCATTATTTTTATCAATAGTACCGATTGTACACAAAAAAAAAAAAAAAATTATTGGGGAGCTCGTGATTACATGGGATCTATCTAGTACTACTACTGGAGCAATTCAATTTGGTAAATATATTATCGTAACATTACTACTTCATGTGCAACTTTGTTTTGTTATCATAATCTTTCATTTCGAGTTAAAAGTTATATATATATATAGTAATTGTTCACTTACTTCAAGAAGTAAAAAATTCCAAACTGAGGTTGACATTTTTTCACGAAACAATAATAGTATATACAACAAAGAAAATAATAAACTGCTATCATCAGTGAAGAATTTGGAATAATAAATTTTTCAAAAACTTATAACTTTATGCATATCATCAATGAAAACATAAAAAAAATTTATTCTTATCGACGTACATAGCAAATCACTACAGCATAGCGACAAATTGGTTTTCAAATAATTTTATTTTAGGAAAAGAAAACCTGCAAATATAATTATGCTCCAAAGCCTTAATAACACCAACACTATGTAAACATGTATTGAACCAAAATGGTATAATTAATTTAAAAGGTTTAGATTGAACCAAAATAAGAAAATAAAAACTCCATTATTAATTTCTCCAATTTTCCTTTTACTTTTCCTAGAGGATAATAATATGCATTATAACATCGAATAAGGCATTGACGAGATTAGGTCATAACAAACCAACTAATTTAGTTTATGGAATTATAAAACAAAACCAAAGCAAAATAATGAAAAAAAAAATCATGGATGAATTTTTGTCCAAGAACTTGTTGACTAATAAAATCACATATCACTCAAATAAACTCAATTACAAAATCAAATAGTATGATTTCAAACTGCCGAATTCACTTTCTCAATTTTGAATTGATAAGCCTAAACTGAGATCTTGAATTAATTTGAGGTCACAGCGCCTCAGGCGCTTTAGGTTACAAAAACCTTTTAAAATATTCACTGAGCCTTTAGGCCTTCATAATGTCTATACGCACCAACTTCAGATGGTGGTAGAATTAAAATATTTATTGAGACTTGATGCTTTCAGAATCCATACACACCAACTTCAGGCAGTGGTAGAAACTCTTTGGCTAGAGTCTCGTGTTGATAACGTGTTATAAAATTAATGATAAACTACTAATAAAAACTAAGCATAAAAACAAGAGAGAGAAGACAAGAGAGTAAAGAAAGATGAGAGACTTGTACTGAGATATATTTTGAGGCATGAATGAGTTCCCTATTTATACAAGAAGTGGGGGATCAAATTGTGGGAAATGAATCACCTATTATTAATGCTAAATACTCCCTCCATTCGAAAATAAGTGTCATTCTAGAATTTGCACACAGTTTAAGAAACACTTAAATAGGGTAGCTAAATTACTAGAATATCCTCAACTAACCCCATTAAAATAAATGTTCACCAATAATATTATTTCTTTTGAGGGTATGTTTGGAAATTTTTGATAAAAAATGCATTGAAATCCGAAAACAACACTTATTTTGAAATTTCTCCATTTTGGTAAAACGACACTTATTTTGGAATAGAGAGAGTATTACAGAGTCGTATCTCCTTGATTATGAATAGAATAATACATATTAATTGTAGACATTCAATCAAATCAAATATTTCATAACAAAATTAAACAGTTTTCTGTGACACAAGGAATAAAATTGGCCATAAATATATTTTGAGAAAGTTTATTTTATGATGTTATAGAGAAGTCAAAGTATATCATTAGCGTCATGATGCTAAATAATGAGATAACCACAAATGATCTACTTTTTGTTGTTCCAAAAGCCAATTTCAGTAGGATAGCTGCACGCAAAAAGCAGAAAAATAAAGGCAAGAACAACCAGGCGCAGATCATTCCCACTCAACCTCACGAATCACCAACCGTAGGGTTGGAGCATAGAGGAATAGATTCAAGAATATATAACTCTTATTTGCAAACTGGAAAAAAAAAGGGAAAAAATAAATTGAAAGAATAATTCATTGATTCAGCTAGACATATATCAGATCTACAAACTTAATATCCACCTAGAATTATTACATCCACTCAACCCATATTTGAAACGCAAATTTGATAATGCTACTCCTTTCTGTTTGAGACAGCAAATGGTAAATGAAAGCTTTAGGAATTTTTTTGTCTTTAACCAATATATCCGAAAGTATTGGACCAGTAAGTGCCAATATTTAACCAATATATCAGAAAAGCACCGTATACGAGTGAAGCTTTAGTGTATATTTACATGTACAGAGGTCAGACATGGTGACAGCGTCTGAAAGTCAACTCGGAACCAAAAAGGCATTCTGGACCATTATACACAAAAACGGGGTAACGAGGTGCAAACTCACTCGTCCCACATTGTATCAAGATGCTAGGGGTTCCTGGCTCTAAACCAGTCTCTGTAGTTTTGGCTAATCAACGGAAAAACACGAACAAACCAACTGAATGATCCGTTTACACATGACATACTACACGCCAACGTTTGCTAGTCTTCCGGCTTGGTTGATATGACTGGGAAGACTTTGATCCCCGTACGATGAGATTAATCTCCTCTGCAACCACAATCGAGGCAAAATCAGAATTGTTTCTTTGAATCAGAAAAACGAATCATGATAAAAGAAGTTTGATCACACGAGCAAAAAGGTGTGTCATCCATCAATCATGTGAGTGCCACGAAAGTGTAAAAGTGAAGTAGCTTAAAGAGGTGTAGCACGAGAAAGCTGCAATGAAATAAGCAAATTTGAAGCCCTGCAGTTCTTCTATAACAGAGACAACTCGTAAAGCAACAGTATCTACAAATGATTGCAGAATATGATACTCAATACATAGTATCAAATGAGTCTAGTAATTAAATCAGGAAGACAAATTGATACTGCTCCGAAGATGCAAAAATTCCAGTCATAACAAAGCCCAGTCTCAAACTTACGACCTACATTCCATTGCTCCAGAATCTTAACAGTTATCCTCAAGCCCATTTGCTCAGCACGCTATGTTAACTCAGAAAAGGCAGCACTTCCTAAACAGGACATAATCAGATAATCCACCGATCACACATACACATGATTAGAGAAGAGATATCACACAACCATCACTGCATGCATCAAATGACGGATTACACAAGTTTATGATAACACACATCGAACATGAACATGAATGCCAAAAAGTGATTCTGTATTCTGTATAAACGTAACCACTTCAGTATTTTGACATCTCCAATCACTAGATGCATCATGCGTATAAAACAGAAAGAAAAAAAGATCACAGAGAGCAAGAAGATTTTGTCAGGCTTACATGATCCTCGAACTCAGGGCTGACGAGATTGACAGATAGGTTCTTCATCAACATCAATACCTGGATAGTGTAAGATAGAACCTTTAGCAACAACATAAATACAGGAAAGCAATTAAAAGCAAAAAGTGACTGAGCCATTAACAAATTTACACAGCTCCAACAGCAGCAAAACTTTCCCCATGTACCAACACGCTATCAATCGGAAAGAAATATAAGCAAGTTGCAATCAATTATGGGCTCTGAGAGCATAATCGAAGATAATGAATCTTCACCTCACTAATTCCTTAACTGGAAAGGCAGAAATTTAACTATACACGAAAAAAAACCCAGTTTGCAAGAGCAGAAAACAGAAGACACGAGGAATATCATCTATCAGCAACATCATCAAATATACAGGATCTATCTTCCTCGCTCACAAATGAAACATTGCTATAAATCTCATACCTATCACATACAAATATCAATGTGAAGCAAAACTTTAATGAATTAAAAAGCATAGCCCTTCGCCATTACATACCGTCTCCACATTTATCGGGTCCATCTTCCGTAGCCTGGGTAAGTGATCAGTTGCATTGGGATCAAAGATGCTACCAATGAAACCATAAACTTGAGCAAAATCAGGCATAACTGCAAACCAACAGAAAACTGAGTCAAATATAGAATAAAATGAAAGGGGACAAGGAATCTGATACAGAAAGTCTCTGAGACAAAAAAGGTAGAAGCCGGCTGAAAAAAGTAATTTCATGCAGCTTTTAAGGAAATTGAAACCTCTGCCTAAAAACCACCATGAAATTTTAACACCTTGCTGAAGAAGAGCCAACACATTCTAACATCAATGGAAAAACACAGCTGCTGACCATTAACAAGCAAACAGCAAAAAATATTTTCAAAAAGGTGAAAACAAATACGTCTTGAAAATCCTGTCCAACCCAGAGTGGTTGAACTCAGCTAAAAATGATGATAGTTACATTTGGAAATATGAGCTCAAAATTCGAATAATATCTAGCAATTTAACACCGTTCCTATTTAAGAGCTAACACATTGCTCTTAGAAGGCTTCCAAGAGACAAATGGAACCACGGGAGGCAGCCGGTACTAGGGAAGAGAGTAAAAAGAAAACATGTTTAATTTCACCCTTTATCTCAATCAAAATAGTAACCTCGTTAGGATCTTAAGATACATAAAACTGAACTTGAACTCCTATTTCAGTTTCTCAATCAAAACCACAAGGAAAGATAACTCAAACAAAATTAGTAAATACAAGGACTACAAGATACCAAAAAGATGTTATGTTTAATCCCTGAAGACTTGGTCCCGAGGTCATGAGCAAACAAACATCAGAAGGATTCACTAAGGCCTCTAAAAGCACACCCAAAAAACACTCACCTCTAGTCGGCTGGTTTTCTTTCTCCTTTACTTGATCATTTGCCTCGCTAACTGTCCACATCCTTGGAGTACTCTCACTACTACTGCTGCTATAATTATGAGTCATTGGGGCACCAGCAAAGCCTGTGTCATCTGAAACCAGGACAAGTTAATACTTAACAGAGATAAGTGGAGGGCATGGTTTCTTTCTGCACACATCCTGGTAAGGAAATAAAATTTTGGAGGAGATTTTTGTTAGGTGGTTTACTTCGGAGAGAAGGAGAAAGTTGTATGGAGAGAAGTTCCCTAGGGAAAAAAAATGAATAAAAAAAATCCAGGAACTTTGGATTGAACTAAAAAACATTCGTCTTTAGTAGAGGATATGTTGTTAACATTTTTAGAGAATGTGAACAAAACAACAGAAAGCATGACTGCATATTACTAGACAAACCTCTCGTCATGTGTGAGATGTTGGCTGATGTGACAGGATTGTAAGCCCAAGATGGTACCACAGGATTGCCGACTGCAGTTCTGGGAACTGATGAGGAATCAGGCCTAATAACAAATTTGGGTTCGAGTACACCAGAAGACGAAGGAAATTGTCCAGAAACCTGCGGAGTAACTATAGCAAGGATTCATGTCAGCATCATTAGAGTAAGAAATCTCACCAGATGAAAACGGTCTGGATGAATACTTCAAAGGTTAAAAATACCAATTTTAGGAGCTTTTTGTGGATATGGATGACTTGCTTTTCTCTTCGGTCGAGGAGGCGGTACATGTTCGCTTGTACCGCTTTTCTGCACCTTCAAGAAGTACTTCTGTGCATGGCTGCGTATCTGTAAATTAGAGCTTTTAGCATTTGAAAATCAAAGGGCCATAAAATTTCAAAAAAAACTGAAGGCATCTGAAGTCGCGACTGATTACATTCACATTTTTTTTCTGTAATTGACGGGGGGAAGGAAGGGGACTAAATGAAAAACCGGTTTACACATCCTGAGGTATGGAGGCATAGGAGCCAAGGAAAAGAAGGAGAATAACAAAGAACAATTTCAAGACAAAAGATACATTTGCACCATTTATAGTTAGTTAGTAAAACTAGTAACAGAAAAATATCACGGTTCTATAGATTTGGAAAGTCCACAAAACTTCTCTGACAACCAAGAAGTTATTACAATGTCTCGCCTATGGGGAAAACTTACCTACACTGGGTTCACAGGCACCAGGTCAATGACACAGCGCGTGTTATATCTAAGACACATCCAGAACCAATCCCTCACGCGCCGCCACACAGTTGGCCAGGTACTTGTGCTCAGTGTAGGTTTTTCCCCTGCTAATGAACCTCAAGTAAAAAGAACAGAGGAAAATAAGACATTAAGTTGATTATCATTTATTAAAGAGATCAGCAAAGAGCTCCACTTGGCTGAAGCAACCCCCTCCCCCCCCAAAAAAAAACACACACATACACAAAAAAAAAGTCTTAACTTGGCAGTCTCACAGAATAGCTCAATGAAAGCTGTAAGCAAACCATCAATAACAAGAGGCAATAAGAAGGCAGATGTTGCGATGAAATTACCTGGATAACTGTCTTCGACCCAACAAATGCTTCAATCTTTTTCCAGTCCCGGTCAAATCTGCATTTTAAAATAAAGAAGAAGAAAGTTGGTTTAATAATTGAATAGATGTGTGTCCTATCCCCGGCAAATGAAAATATTGAAATAACATTACAGATGATTCTTGATCAAAAAGTGACCCACTAGACCTTAATAAAGTTACAGAACCCGCTTTTACAGTTGGCATCTTAGAATCAAACTTTACAGGAAAATGCCCGATTGTTTGAGGTCAATCGTCTGAAAGGCCTGGATAATTAATTCCTATGGAGTATAGCATAAAGCATAAACCATAAATGTCAAGAGTAGAACTTTGAAGAACCTACCAGAAAAATTTAAATATCACATCAACAACTAAATAGGAAATATTATGACCCCAGGTTCTTAAACACAACAACATGACATTACTGTGGACCTTTAACAGAACTTTCCAGAATAACTTCAAAAAATCACATCACAGCTAAAGCAATCAAGAAATCCACCATAAAACAGCTGGGCAGAAAAAGACAATGTTGAACAGAATTCAGTAAGTACTTAAGATCATATCATAGTAACGGGACCAGATTAATTAATAACATAAAATTTGCTGGATAATCACTGATGCTCTGATTACATCAGACAACTAAAATTTTCTAGACAGAAAATGTCCATTGAACTTCTCCGAAACAGCTATTTTTGACAGCTTTGAACTTCTCAAAATCAGCAAAAAAACGGGAATCAGAAGTCCAGCAAATTTGCTCATTTAATCACATTTTACCACTTAGTATAAACGAACAAATAAAAAAGGGAAAAATCATCGGAAATTTTATTAAGGAATTTAAAGAAAGAATTCAAATGGACATTAATTTGCCCAGTTAAGGGAGGAAAAAAAATTGAAAAAATCAAAGCACAGTGATGAACTTACAGTTGGAGAGCTTCTAGAAACTTGTCATGTTCTTGGTCAGTCCAGCTCTCTCTAGACTTGGTAATCGTGTAAGGCTTCCGGATCTTCTTACTATTCGGATCCTCCGTACCCAAAAGACCCGACGCACCAACAGTAGCCGACCCATCATTCATCATGCCCCCAACTGCTGTTCCGCCCTGATGATCATTCACATTCACTACAGGGTTCAACGAATGCAAACCGGGTAAACCCATTTTCATCATCGGATCCCCCATCCCTCCTCCACCTCCACCTCCAAAACAGTAGAATTCCTGATGCGCCGCTGTCGGGCTTGGGTAAACCGAAACCATATATGTTAACTTCAAACAAAGAATTCAACAAAAAAAACTCCTAGAAACGAAAATTCAAAGAAGAACCCAACTTCAGAAATGAAACTTTGAACACAACAAAATCAGGTATTTTTTGTTTTTCTTTTATTTTTTGAATTGGGGATTTTGGGTTTTTGGGTTGTGGCGTGAGGAGTTTTTCAAGAGTGTGTGTATGTGTGTGTTTTTAATAGTGCGTGTGAATATTTGTTTGGTCAGAGGAAGAAGAAAGGGGAAGAGGCGGGTGGGGTTTAAATATGACGTGAACCGACTTTGTTAGGGGAGAGAGTGAGTGGATCTGATCCGTCCACGTGGATACTGATGACTGATGAGTTTGAGAATTAGGGCCTTAGGTGTCACCATCTCCTTGGCTCGTTGTGGAGGTAATGTGTGACTCCTTTTTTGCCCCCTTCAATTTTACCGGCAAAGTAAACAAATTTTCAAGGTGGTAGATTTGTTTTTACCTTTAGGAAGTAAATTCAGTTGGTAAAAAGGTCGCAATTAAAAAAAAAATTCCCAATCACTTTTTCATTTCATTTACTTGATTTATTCTTGTGGCACAAATGTAACACGAAAAGTGAAACAGAAGATCTGAAACGCATTTGTATATTAATATAATGAAATAAATATCAGGAAAAAAAATATAAACAAGTAGAGGCTTGTTATGGAAGAATTTTTATACTCATTGATTATGGTAATAGTAATGAATCAATTACATAAAACTATCAACTTATCCATTTTTTCTTGAAATGATTCTTTTACAAAAATTACGGTATACGTTGAGCTGTGATTGATTTGTCTTTCTCAATCTCGCTGATCAGTTGCTCATTAGTTCATATCCTTCTACAGTTTCGAAGAAATGAATTAATGAAACAGATACCAATTCAGCTAGTTGCAATTTTAAGACACAAATTGTAGATTTTGGAATTTTCAATTGTAAATCGTCATTGTTGATATAGTAATAAAAAGCTAATTACATAGAGTAATCAAAGTTGTCATCGAAAATTTTCCATAAAATTTCATAGAACGTGCCATTGTGCTATGTGTGTGTGTGTGTGTGTTAGACTTTTCCTTTTATTTATTTATTTATTTATTTTTATTTAGGAAAATTCAAACATGAGGTGATAGTTTTGATATTCAAAATTTTTGTTAATGTAACATTTTTCACTTCTCAATTTCGTTTGATCTCTAGAGTAGTAGTTATTTTCCTTTCAAAGCTTGGATACTTAAAGTTTTAAACCAATCACCATTTTTGTAACACATTGACACTTCAAATGTAAAACGTCACTTGAATATCATCATTAAACTGATTTATATCATTGGTGCAATAGGAAAAAGACACTATAACGGTTTAGATTTACCTCTTTTTTTCTTCTTTTTGAAAGAAGAAGAAGAGATTTCACTTAGTAATGCAATGTTTTTTAGAATTTAAAACGTGTTTTTCTTAACTGATCATTAAAAAAATATTGTGCATGAAATAAAAATCTAATAAATATTACTCCCTCCTGTCCTTATTATAAAGCATTTTGGTTTCGTCCTATGTTTCACCTAAGATATCTTTTTAATTGGAAAAAAAATCTTACAAATGTTTCACAATAATTAAGAGAATACAACAAATGTGAAAATATATTTTTACAGTTTTTTTTAATTAAAAAGATATTCGAGTTTAAACCTAAGACGGAATCAAAATACCTGATAATAAAGACCGGAAAGAGTATATACAAAAGTCTCGTAAAAAGATATATACCGCTATACGAGGAAGACATTTAAAATTACATCAACAGTGTAGGCTGCGACTGCGAGAATCAAAAATTCACTTTCTTTCTTCATAAAAATAAAATCATCGTACCACTTGTTGTTTGTTCATCGCATATGGAAAATAATAACAGTGAGTCGGGGGGTTGGCAAAATGTAGCTTGGGAATCTTCTGAAGTGGTCCACAGAAAACGCAGGAGTGACGTGCAAACTTCTCTGGCAAAAACATACACAGTAAGTGTAATTATTTGAATAATTTAATTATTATAATCTCAGTGTCAGAGATTAATTAAATTAAGTTAGATTATCTCCCACCACAAATAAATGATTAGATTATGTCCGCTAATTTAATACTACTAGTAGTACTACTACCTTGTAGTCCTGGTACCCACAGAACAGATTACGAGGTTTATGACGTGCAACAACAAAGACAGTCCCTCAGGATTATTAAACTTAAAAAAAAAAAAAAAAAACGTTTGTCATTATTGACCTTAATCCATCCAATCAGTGGGTGCCACGGAGGGAGTTATCTTCTTGGAGTATGGTTTAAGTTTTCTTTTTGGGCTTTGATTCTGATTCTGATTCTTATTCTTCCTCAGTAATTAATGTTTTAAGCTTCCCAGAGATCTTATAGTATTCTTTAGCATTTTAGCCCTTGGAGATTTCAACCTTAATATCGTTGGAATTTAATTTTTTAAAAGAATGGATTAATATTTGTAGAAAGATTTTAGCAAAAACGTTACTACTGTTAAAATCGTTGTCAAGTAGTGAACGCGAATGACCTTTTTCACTACTAGGTCATCTCCTTATTGGCGTTTGAATTTTTTAGTCCTCCCTACGAAATTTCAATATTTTAAGGGGAAAAATAGAAGATGAAGAAGTTCCCGTCCAATTGAAAGTAAACGGGTGTTCTTTCTATTTATAGTTAAATGCGCACATCAAAGATGACTCAAAACAAAGAGACTACCTAAATTTGGAATGCGAATCAGAATCACCAAGCCAAATTCTCTCTGCCTGTCATCACAAGGATGGAATCTATATGGCAAATATTACACCATCACATTGTCAGAGTATCATGACTACAACAGCATCGAATCTTTGGTCAAAAGTTCATTTCCAAACGCCATTTGTTGTTAGTGTCATGGACACCAATACCAATGAATGGTCAGAACCTTTGGCCATTACAGAATTTTGCTTACCAATGAAATATCGGACAAGCAGTTTAAACTCGGTGTCTTCTACGTTCTAAAATTAAATTAGGAACAATGTACTATGATTTTATCGGAGAAGTTCCTATGTAATGAAGTTGGGTTAGGTGCATTGAAAAGAAGTTGATACTAGACAACGGACCAACAGGTAAACAAAACATGGGAATGACAAACTGACCCAAGTGGAATTAACATTGAGTTTGTTGAAAGATATCTTGCATTTGCATTGAGGTAATGATGATAAAGTTAACTTCCTTGTATTGCAAGATATGGCTCACAATCGCACTTGATGTCCCCATTAGAAACTAGAAACTGCCTGTACTCTAGGAATATCACTGGATGGGTGCACCACAAAAGCTGGGATAACTTATGGTCATGCTTCACAACAAAAATTAATGGTACTTCATTCAGATAATGCTTCACAACAAAAAATCAATACAAATCACAATGGCCCGGTACTGTGGAGAAAATAATATCCTTAAAATCAACTAAAATCTCCAGCATTGGGCTCATTGACTATGAAACGCAGCACCTGAAACTATGATCTAAAGTGTAATTATGGAATACTTTACAACTTACAAAGCACTTAAAGACGTGTTGCAAAAACCAAAACAGAGGAGTCCTTGGAGTGCCACCTTGGATGCCTAATCAAGCCACCGTGTAATACCATCTTCCCCTACACCTGCAAGGACTTCGATGCGCACATCCAAGATGGCCTGCAAGCCACATTTAAAATCAGTCTGTATTTCTTATTGTCGCCAATAGTGAAATCGAGCAATCACTCTCATAGAGATGCACAGTTTAAAGAAACAAAAACACAAACGTTACTGAAGAGGTTTTATTTGTAATGAAAAAGAATGCCATCCAGCAAGCGATTCAATGCTTGAAAGTTGAAACTTCTTAATACATAAAGAAATAAGCATCTCCAAACTGATTCCATAGGCAACTATAAAACCTGAAGGCCAACAGATACCTTCCTATACCCCTTCATTGGAGTTAAACTCCCGAATTTCACAACAAAAGCACAGGAAAAGAAGAACAGAAAATAAACCGGGATAACTCTTATTATAATGTATTTTGATTTGTCCTAAATTCATCTAGTATGTTCTTCTAATTGAAAATAAGATATTTAAAAATGCATTTTCAATTTATTGTGATCTTCCAATTATTACAAATATTTTTAAAGTTTCATTTTCAATTGGAATAACAAACTAGATGAAACTTAGGACAAATAAAAATGTTTTATAATAAGGACTGGCGGGAGTAGATTAGAAGATTTTTTATGTCATGTTTAATCAGAAAATGGAAGTCAAAGCAAAATCTAGAGGTCAGATTAAACATGTACAGTACTTATAAATTAAAAACTCTCAAATATGGCTATGCATTTTCTATCAACCTCTATAACAAAACAATTCTCTACAATCACTTTATAATTAAATCAATATAACCATCCAGTTACTTCTGCTATCAAGGAAATGCTTGGCAAGATTCAAACTTAGCATTTTCTGATTAAAACAAAGATGGTCATGGCTTTGAAACTTTTAATGATGCACAGTCCAGCAACTAATGCTTGAGGACCTACTTCGTAATTCCAGGTCTATAAAATTCGTATTAACTACCATGAGAAACGATTATCCACTGATGGTGATGCTTCAGTTTAAACAGACCATTTTCCAACATTTGGTTGAGTGAACAAACAAGAGTTCATGGCAGAGAAAAACAAACACTCACCATTGGATTTCTGCAATTTACAAGCCTGCATTCCTCAAAAGAACCTTCAAATGTCCAACTCTCCCACACATCAAAGCTGTGACTGGCAAAAACGAATTCTGTTTTCCTATTTATCTGCATTTTAAAATAGAGTTTGAGATAGTAACAAAACAGATATAATTGTTTATTTGTGCCTGTTCACATTATACGCTACACACCATTTTTAAAACTTGAGGTATATGCCATGAACAAATTGGAGAAAACCCAAAGAACAAAAACATTTCTTATTATTGTCACATGCTAATCTTCTTTCAATTCTTAAATCTCTAAGTGAGCCAACAAGAAGCAGGCATATTGGCAAGTTTACATCAAAATGTGCAAACAAACTGCTGCATTATGTCTGTTTAACCGGTTATATCACCAAAATAAGGGAAGAAACTCTGAGATACAGCACACATGACACCACCCTTGATCATACACCAAATAAAGCCAATGAGGCAGCACTAAAATACTACATAAAATGGGAGATGGTTGTGCAAGTAACAATACCTGCAACAATTTTCCTCCAGCAGTGAATGACCTCAGACCAATCGTATCCTGTAGAAACATTCATAAAATGCATAAGATGGGACAAAACTAGAAAACCAAACAAAAAAAGTAAAAGAATTTAGTGAAACAAACCTTGCTTCTGACAACGACAAGAAACTGGGCTGCTGGATCTCTTTTCGTCACATTTGGGACAGTGTCTAGGAACCAAGCACCTCCTTTGACTCGTTGGCGAGACACATGAAGTTGTTGACGATCTCTTGTGTATAAAGCTATAATAAAACCATCCTTCAAAAGTTCACTAGCTTTCCTATTAAAGTCCATGTTTGTTTTCAGTAGAGGTTCAGGAGATGATTCTGGCATTGATTCGACAGTTGTTCGTTTACTTCTAGAATCCTCAGGAGAAGCAAAACGAGAATTAGAACTTAACCCTTGCTCTGTACCACTCATAGCTGTATCATCCTCGTGATGCGAAGACTCTCTCTCATGCGTCAATTGTTCTTCTAGTTTTTGTTGTGATTTTTGACGGGCATGCCTTCTCTTAGTCTTCTTGCTTGATCTACTTCGTTTAGCCTCAGTTCTACTTGACGAACCTTGTGAAACAGAACCCTGGGGCTGGTTAGGAGATACCTTCATTTGATTTGAACCCTTTTTCTGAGAGTTTTCAGCATTTAATCTACCATCAGAAGTTAGCTGCTCAGAAACTGAACTTGGTAATCCACTTTCAGTGCCCCTAGTCAGCTGATGATGTTCCAGAGCTATTTCACTTTCTTCTTCATCGTCACTTACAGAATCCTTTGGAGTGACACCATCCAAGAAATAGGACTGCAGTATAGAAACAGCTTTCTCCCTTATCTCCAACCAGACTTCTTCACTGTAATCAGCACTACGTGGAAGAATCAAAACATTTGGCATCTCCCGCACCTGAAGTCAATTAAACGATCAGAATCACAAACCTCCATTTAAAACATATCTGAATGCTGATTTTACATAGACAACATGTAAAATTGAAAAGGACCCAATCTTTTCAAAGTCTATCTCCAGAAAACACATTGAAACTGCTAATAATTAAAGCTTATTTACTATCCAGAGTTTGCTTTAAGCCAGATTATAAATGTCTGAATCCCAAGAAATGTGCCTGACTCTCTTCCTAAAGAAACATGAGAGAAAAGAACAGTATGTCTTCCTAATATAATTCAAAGTGGAGCTTATGATATGGAATGACTACTTAGAGAAATTACGATTAAAAAGAAATTTGTGGATACAGTCCCTACAAAATTATGTAACCAGTTTGTTAGTAAACTTTAAAAGAATGTCCCCAAAAATATGCTGATTCTTTTGCATTATGCTGCCATCAGATCGCTCCAATTCACATTCCAGATACCCCAAACATTGAAAGAACACACAAAATCATGCATTATGTCAAACAACAAAAAACTTGGCATTAAAACATCTGATTTTTCCTGAAACCCTAAGCCTACACATCATACCCATGCTTCCATCCACTGAGGCCCATCAGCACCATCCAGAGCACAGCCCGCAAGAGTGCCATCAATCAAAAGCTGTTTCACAGCACAGTCATCTAACAGCTGGCTACTACCAGTGTTCACAAGAAATGCCCCTGTGAGGAAGAACCATCCTTAATAAATATAAACGTGTCTATTAGCAGAGTATATTGACTCCTGAATTTAACTAACTCACCAGGTTTAACATGCTGTAAACAATCTGCATTCATTATCTGCACCGTCTCATTCGTCAATGCACAATGTAATGATATGAGGTCACTGGCAGCAAGCAAGTCATTAAGTGTATCCATTCTCCGGGCAGCAGGAGGGAAAGTAATTGTTCTACTTATTTTGCCATTTCCCTATTACAAAGATTCAACAAAAATACAGGCAAAACAAGGTTAGATTCTCGTATTCACAGCTTTCATTCACAAATCCCTAAGACAACAGAAATAACCAAGGATTAGATAAAAACAATGCTGTAGACCATCTCAATGAATTAATGCACAGGCAATTGTTGCACTAAATAAGAAAGTGAAGCTCGGTGAGCCGTGAGCAAAAATGATATCCCAGGCCACTGCAGATGTGTATGCCAGAACCCAATCCCCACATCCCAATTTTTCTTTGGTAACAGAACTCCTGTTTTTCAATCTCTTTTACAATAATAAACCATCTACTCAAGACAAGAAATCCTACTTATGAACTTAAAAAGTATGCACTCGCATTTGCCTAGATATTTTTAAAGTCTTAAAGCAGATTTAACTGCAATACCAATGAATGATTCTAAAATTGAATTAAGTAGGAAGAAAGCAACAAACAATAACTAAAAATAAGGCACTTAAGTGAACAATCTCTTGTAATCACAATTCCAACCCCATTCAAGATTAAATCTTGAAGACCTAACACATTTGTTAAAAAGTAAAAGGAAATCAAAATTAGACAGTAAACAGGGAAAAAAATCTGTTCACAGACGTCCCATTTGAATTATACGATATTTCATAAGAACACAAACTTTAGGATTTAAGACTAGCAACACTCAACCTGTCTGATGAAATTGTGTCCAGAACATCAACATTGCAATAGAACAAGTCCACAGTTAATAAAGAAGTAACCATTTAACTTATCATACCTCATCAACGTCGAAGTAGAGCACGCTCATTCTAAATGCCAAGCTCCGATTAGCCAATGACCGGGCGGAAGCAGATCTACCCACGATCCCCAACACAAGACCGCGGCATCGGCGCATTCCACGGCAGAGAGGCTGGACGGAGCCGAGCCAACCAGAGGCGGACAGGGCATGGCGCGAAAGCAGGTGAGTCCGTCGAAGCAAGCCGAGAAACAAGGCCATAACCGTATCAGCAACCTCCTCCGCGCGGCTGACATCGACATGGACAAGCCGATTAAGTCCTAGATCAGCAGCAAGGGCGGAATCAACAGACCGGTCGGATGAACCGAGGCAGAGGATGAGCTGCCAAGGACGGAGGCGGCGCTGTGCCGCCCGAGGGAGGAATGCAAGGGAATGAAGAAGGACGGCGGAAGCAGACTCGATCCGCGCCTCGGCGAGACGGCTTAGGGAAACGTGCTCGACGGCCGCGACGCCGGAGAGACAGTCGGACTCTAGGGTTGAGTCCTCGATGCAGTTGAGTGTGACGACAAGCGGCAATGGCTGGGATTGGGAATTAGGTGGAGGTGTGGGGTTGTTACGGTGGGACATTGCCGGAGGAGATCTGGTTGTGGTGGTGGTGGAAGAACTTTCCTTCTTCACACCGCCACTCATTTTCAAAGTTTTAGAAAGAAATAAAATTGAATGAAAATTGGAGTCAAGTCAAATCAAAAAAAAATTGAGGGAAAGAGAGAGTGTGAATGAGTGTTAATCTTCTATGAAATTGAAAACCAGCTCATTTCTTTGGTTTGCATTTTGTGGGTTTTGTGTTCAAATTGGTGTTTTGGGTGGGAAGAGGGGGAGGAGGAAGAAGAAGAGGGAACTGCTGGTGGTTGAGTGGTTTTTTGCGGCGGAGACTGTGTGACTGTGTGTAAATTTTCCTGCGGGTTTATTGCCGCGGTCATTTCCATTTTGGCTCCACTTTTGGACACTTTTTTTTACCTTTTTCTTGTACTCAGCCATTTTGATTTTTAAAAAAATCTCATTATTAATTGAAAGTAAAACAATATACTTTTATAATTATTATCACAGTCTCTCGATTATTATAAAGTTATTTTAAAGTTTTATTTTTAATTAAAAATATGAGAAATAAAACTTATAAGAAATCGAAATGTCTTATAATAAGGACATGAAGGGATTGTTTTTTGTTTTTTTTTCCTGCAAATTAGATTGTACTATTTGTCATTTACGGTTAAAGACATTATTTTGTTTCAAAAAGGACGGTTAAACACATTGTAACTTCTTATAGAATTTGGTAAGGTTCATGATGATTGAATTTATATCGGCGCAACAACTTCAGTTGTAGTTAAATGACTTAAATCTGTATATTTGGTCCTAATGAAATTCAAATTTTCACCTTTGGGAATCATTGAACCTCACCGGCTTTAAAAATCTTAAGTAAAAGAGATCGAAGAAACTAATGTATGTATGTTGTGAATGGAAAATAATATGTATGGTGAAAATCTTACTATATATTAAGGGAATTTTTTTCACAAGACATATGTAAGTCAATTAGATCATCGAGAATTTTAAATTACACGTGTCATATTCTCATTCGTAGAGAATTTTATGCAGTTCACATGTATTTTTTTAATTCGTGAATTTTTTTACTGGGTATTTTATGCAAGTAACATAATTAATTTAAACATAGTCAAATAGTTATTTTCTTAAAAAAATAATTTCCTGCGAATTAGACTTTTGACGTCGACAATCTCCAAATTATCAATTTAACCAGAAAAAAATTCCGGCCACAAAGATCTGCGAACCCGCCACTTCGGATTTTACTTCATATATACATTGAATATAATCTTCATTGCCGACGAAAACATCACCGGATTTTAATGTAATTTTCATTACCGCCGAAAAACATCACCAAAAGATTATACACTGTGAATATCCACTTCCGAATATCCATGATTTCAGCGACTCTATCGATAATACCTCTCTGGCTATCTCTCCTATGTAAAGATAGGTGATGAATTCCATTTATTTGAGGTGCGAGGAGGTTTGATGGGGTGAATGATAGATAATGATGATACCGCGGTGATGATGGATGATGTAGTTATGGGAGAGAGAGAAGAGGGGACGGAGTAAGGGGGATAATGCGGCCAAAGTGGATTAAGAATCCTACACTCTAAAGGAAATTATTGTAAATTTTAAATGTAAAATTTTGTTAATCTTGACACAGAAGGAAAATTAGATAAGTAATCATCATAAACCAACTCTCTGAAAGATCTCCTAAAATTTTGAATTCAGAATGCAGTAATATATCATAGATGATAAATGAAATACTTTCAAAATCAAATCTCGAAAGTTTTCAAATCAAAATAATCTGTCAAAATTATAAATTTCAAAATTTGCCTCAAAGGATAAATCAAGTCTTAATGTTAAGATAGCAATATTTCTTTTTGAAATAGAATATAATACCTAAAAATGAAAAATCAATGGTAAAGTAAATATATTTCTTCCTCGATCCTTTTATGTAATTTTCATATTTCTTGGTTTTGAAAAATTTATTCTACTTTTTTAATCTCCCGTTGCTTAATTTTTAAAAATACTTTTTCCGTCTCAAAACTCAATGTGAAATATTTTTTTGGGACATAAGGAATAATAATTATGAATCTATTAATAAAATCATAATCTTCATAACGTAATAAAATTTTAGGGGCCCAATAGTATAAATTTGGAGAATTTTTAATATATCATCAATTTTTTACAAAAAAAAAGTTCTACCAATTATTGAGAATTATTAAAATTTTGAATTTAAACCACAAACATAAAAATATTTGTCATATTTTATAATCGAATGATGTGAAAAACCGGTGAACATATCCTAAAATTAAGAATATCATTATATAGTTAAAAAGTAATCAATCTATAAATATTATCAATCATTAACATATCGCACAACGTGCGGGAATAATACTAGTATATAGTGAAAAAAAATAGTGATTGATGTCTATATTCTTATTTTATTGTCATTTTGTTGTTTAAATTTTATCTTTCGGAAAAATTTGGCTAAAAGATGGTGGAACAAGTCAAATTAATAAAAAGAGTATGACTTTAAAGTATTTTTTATAAAGGGCGCTAGTTTATTAGTTACAAATCACAAAATTAATATAATTTTATAATGTCATAATTACCTTATTTTTTATTACCCATTGAGTAACAACCCCGCTGATTATTTCGGAGTCGGAGAGGAGTTAAAGGTTTACTAGAACTGAGTTTAAAGCACTCTGCTTGATTACATTCACATCAATCAACTCTTGGATTACCACAGTTGGGTCATAAAAACAGATCTTTTTTTTGCCAATTTGGCAAGCTTAGGCTTAGAGAGATTCTAAGAGGTTTGATAGGTCCCCGAGGAAATCCTTCCAGCCTGGTTGAACTCCGATTGAATCGGAGACGCGATTTGCGTCAATGACTGAGCTGAGGAAATAAGGTCACCACCACTGGCGTCAATGCCGCCGGTGATACTACGTACTACTTTTCGGCGCATTCGAAGGTGACTCGATGAGGACTTCCTTGAGTTTCTTCTCGGCTATGCTGGCAAACTCACTCATTCGATCTCTGTAAGAAGATGCTACTTTTGATAGGATTCGTATATTCAGTTTCTTAATCAAATCAATCTTTTTTTCTTGCAAGTAACATTGCGTTTCATATCTCCGGTGATGATCAGATTATTTCCTAAGAATAGTTTGATCGATAGCATTAAAATCGATTTTAATGATTAATTTTGATTTATTATTATTTTTTTCTTTGAAAGAAATTATAAGGACGGTACTGTCACCTTAAAGTACTTTTTATTATATGAATTTTAGCAAATTAGTTATCGCCCTTCATAAAAAATACTTTTAAGTCATTTTTTTTTGTTAATTTGACTTCTTTCACTGCTCTTTAGCCAGATTTTTCCTTATCTTTTTTCCAGAAATTGTACCTTTATTCCTAACTATTATTTACGCATAAATTATTGTGCAATTTCACTAAATATCTTTCATTGCCTCTATCATCGCTCGTCATGAATAACATCAAAAGACATTTTTATATTTTCTAGAAAATCTTTCAAATCACTATTTCTTTACTTTTGATTCGCCTCTAACCTTTCCAATTTTGGATGGATATTTCATCTACTTTATTATTTGAGTTCATATAGTTTAAAGTTGATTTTTTTTTTTTCTTAATGTTTCGTTTCGGTGAAATTCCTACTCTATCTACATTGGTTATTATCAAATCAATTTTTACTTTTTTAGGGTGAGTGAATTTTAATTTAGATTAAGGAATTAGGTTAACTGAAACATGAGTTTGCCGAATTTCCATTTCTAGTTGTCGGAATAGGAGGAATTAAGCTGATGATCATGTAGTTTCGCGATTTGTGACAACCAGATTGTAGTTAACTTTCACATTCTTTGGGGTAACTAGTTTTGGCTGAGTTTTTCACCTAAAAGCTTTTATTTTCATGGGAAAGGGTATCTTGATTTTCGACTCAAATAGAGGAGCATCATCTGGTGAATTGTATTAGTCACTTCCCGGATGAACTTCTTATATACTCCTTTCTATAATATAAGATTATTATCTTCATTTTTAATATAATTTACACTAAAAGTAAAAACCTAAATTGGATAATAAATTTTTTGTACTAAATGTGAAATCCCAAGTTAAATAATAATATTGGGACAAAGGAGTATACTCTTTGTTCTTTTTTTTTTTTTTTTATGGACAAGTATTCTGTCCAAATGTAGGAAAATGGCTGCCTACGAACAGACTCGATTTCCATGCAACCAAATTGTGAGAAAGGATGGAAGGATTAGATGACATTTGGTGAAGTCCCAAGTCCCAACTCCAAGTTAGACCAGTTAAAAAAACCAAAAGATGTTAGCCCAAAAACAAAAAGAAAGAAAAGGTAATTTTTGTCCAACCATAAAAGTAAGCAACCTCAGATGATCGAAGACCGACGCAACATGAATTGTCCAGTTGATAATCTTTTGAAGCAATATCATAGATACTCCAAACATAAAGTGGTTTAGGAGCCCACATTTTCCCAAAAAAAAAAAAAAAAACAACAGCAACCACAACAACAACAACTCTCTGTTGATGAGACATAGAAAACAAGCCACCTTTCAAATGCTATCAAGTAGATGAAATAAAGGGGTAAAAACCGTCATGATGGATTCATTGCTCATACAGATGGTAGGGGAAAAAATATCCTACATCAGGAACAACATTGGGTGATGTTCAAACTTCACAATGGATATAGCGGACGCACGGTACATCAGAAGAGACTCAAGATGATTATTTCTGAAACAACAGAAATTTACTGAACTATAGCCATATTGGTGACAATCAACAGCTGAGTAACATCGAATGTATTAAATAAGGTTCTCATTCATTTGCAGCTGCTTCCTCAGTGGTTCCCTCTGCAAACAAGACCAAAGACAGAAACATCAAACTCAATCAATCAGACACCAAATCAGCCATAAAACTAATTCCAGACGTCAAGGGTACAATATGACGACATCTGCGTGTCTCGTTGAAACTCAAACCATCTTACGAGACTCTGGATGACATATTCAAAATAGTGGAAAGCAGATAGTGAAAACGCTTACAGAACAAGATTATGTGTCATACCTTCACCATCTGCTGGAGCACAAGGAGACTTGCGATATCGAGTCTGTTGTTGTGTTGGCTGGAAGACCAAGTGGTGAAAAGAGAAGAAAAAAGTCAAATTCCATGTAGTCTATTGTGTAAATGCGCAAAGCAACACTCATAGAATTTCAGTGATAAGAATTGATTCCTATAACTCCAGATTTTTAGCCATCTCACAAGCAGCAAAAGGTAAACTTTTGCACTACACTTTTCCTCGTTAGCCATTTCAAACAAAATGAAAGGAATAGGACAAAAAGAGGCTAGAGCTTCTGAAAAATTAAATTGCAGTTCAAAGTGGAATTGAAGACAATAAAAAGCCTATAACCAGCCTGAAATGCAGAATCAAACATAAGTGATAGGACAACATGCATAAGTGACAGAGAACAAAAGATTTTAAGTACGTAAGGAAATTTTAGTCATTTGAGAGGACCCAATTATTAGGATATATAATCTCATGAACTGTTTCAAAATACAGGGTAGGAGGGTTGGGTGGGGTGGTTAGGGGATTAGGATGGGGAATGATTATTACCAGGAGGTCGACCGATCGATTCTCGCTGGGCCATCCAATTATTATTATTATTATTTTTTAAGAACTGTTTCAAAATACCACTATAACGACAACAGTTCTAAGCTTCCAGCCAGAGTAAGGTTAAATTGAACCAGTTCCATTCACTTTTATCATCTCAATGGGGCAAAGTTCAAGAGGGGTCAATAGGAACATCAAAATTCCATCCGACATCAGTGATCCCCCACTTGAAGGGCTGCAGATATCAAGGACTTTCCCAAAAGCTTTAACATTTTCAAATAGTCAATAACAGATAGATGAAGTAACTAAAGAGTCCTTAGACTATTAAGGGAAACTTAAATTAGCACTTGTAAAAGGACATGTCGGATTAAACCCTTCTTATTTTCTATAAACAACAGCTCAATACATGCCTTTTGGATCGAAGAACAAGCAAGCAGCTATAGCAAAAACCTTTTTGCTTTTTTCTTTCTTTTTTTCCTGGTTCTATAAACTGCCCAAGTGCCCATTAGTTTAACACAGATGTGGCAATTTCCACAAGGGACTGGACAAAACACTCTTTTAAAAAGAAACTTCAGACAAATCAGATATAACATGTAGAAGATCAAACATTTTGGTGCAACTTCCAAGCAGCACTAGGTAACTGAAAAGGAGAAACCCAGAAAAATAAACTTTGACAATACCTGTAATTTTGGCCTCAGTGCCTGAAGTGGTCCTTTAGGCTTATCTGCACCTTGCTACAGCCATGTTTAATTGCAAAGTGTAAATCCCATAATTGCTAGACTTTTATAAGTACAAGCATAACGTAGATCCATCCAAACTACAATTCGAGAACAGAGAAACCACAAGTAAGTTATAGCAAAGAAGAATACCTTTCCCAAAGCCCAATCAGCAGAGTCAAAGTAAGCACGCTCATGATCCTGAAGCAAACAGAAGTTTTCTTCAGATAAAGCAGAGACTAGTCTGACATTCTAGGCATCAGCATAATGAGAATTTCAGATTCGAGTGACATCAAAATATGTAAGGCATGCATCACCTTTGAGATTAGAGGTGGCTTCTTAGGCACAATACCTCCATACTTTTTCTTGACAACTTCTTCCTAAGGAGGGAAAAGAAAACTTGTAAAATAGGCTTCAATTATAGATCTTATGTCAGAAAAAAAGATAAGATCAAAAAATAACCTCCTGTTTCGGTGATGGCATGGCTTTTTCGGAATCCTCAGTTGCATTTCCCACTACATGATCTTTGACTTCCTCCATGCCTGACATACTTTTTTTTTCTTTTAATCCTCCTATAGTAATCAAAAGCTGCAGAGGGAATCAACATTAATACAATAAAATTTATAAAAGAAATGCATTGGAAAAAGTTCGACATTCAAAAAAGCAGAGCAAGATAATTTCACAATTTGCCCAATCATGTCCATTATTTGGCATATAAGTGCATAAAACACGTATAAGAACTACTATCCTTTCTGCAGGAACAACCCATAAAATGTGGGAGGGTCAGTTAAATTATACAGGTTTGTTGTTAGGACAAGTCACGACAGAGTACAGTACAATGCTGAAGCTAATAAGAACGAGATAATAGCAATGTTTTTATTCTTCGGAGTACACTTAGTTTTAATAATTGAGCTATAAACCAAACCATATAGGAAATGATACAGATACGAAGCTAATTCCAAATCTCATACTCAAAATTATACCCAAATCATAATTCCTCCTCAGAATGAAATCAAAAAAATGTTTACTTAATTCTAATCAACTTCAGGCCCTGATTACCAACATAATGTCCAATAAATCCAGTTGTCTTTCCGAACAATTTTCAAGCTCAAATCCTCAACCTACTCCCAAATAACAAATTACTGATTTGATCCTACTCCCAAAAAATAAATTACTAAAGGAAAAACCCACTGATGCGCGTTCACAGATAGCCAGAAATTTAAAAACAGAATAAGAATCATACGAAATCAACAGAATCAAACGACAAGCTAGGGAGATCTCTCCCACACAAAATTAATTAATTAAATATATTAATTCTCATCGATTATCAAATTCCGTAGCTGAATATTTCTCAAAGATCTAAAACGGAAGTTTCTATACATCAGACAAACAAAGATTGGTTCGGAAAAATCGGCGAAGTACCAAAAGTGTGAACGGAGAAAGGGAACAGATCAAGCAAATCGAATAACAGCAAACAACTGGAAAGTAAATGGTAATAACAATTTTCCACTGAGAGAAATAGGAACAAACTAAAACGTGATTTTATTTACCGAACTGAATTGAATCGAGGTGATGAATTTCACGCCCGGTCACGGGGTCGATCGAGCGTGTGTGGTCGGTTTGTTGTTCGTCGCGCTTGAAAGAGGAGGAGAGATTGTGGATATGTAAATCGGGTGTAAATGGGCGGAGGGAATATTGATATTAATTGTGTTGGTTAAACAGTAAAAATAAATAAATAACAAACTAAGTTCTGAACGTGCATTTGCACGGTATGAAATTATTATCGAATTTTGTTAAACTTATATTTTTAAATGTTATAAGTATAATTTTCATGTTATCTTAATGTCTTATAATATTATTTTATTAACAAAGACTCAATTAATCATATTTATAATGTCCTACGGAAAAATAAACTTAGAAGCCTCAATGAATATAACTAAATTTCTCACATAATAGATAACAATTAAGGAGTATTATTATACAATATAGCTAACTGTGTTTACCTTTTTCCGGTAGACCACACTTAAATGTGGGTAAAATCCCCCCCTTATATACCCCTTGGTGGGAATTAAACCCAGATCTAATTCCAAGAAGCACACAACATCCTAACCATTGGGCTCTCATTCAATTATCTCATATTATATCAAAAATCACTACTCCCTCTGATTTTAATTATAAAACATTTTGATTTCGTCCTAAAATCTAAGATTTTTTTTTAATTAGAAAAAAAACTTAAAAATATATTTTCACATTCGTTGTGTTCTCCTAATGATTGTGAAATATTTTTAAGGTTTTTATTTCAATTAAAAAGACATTCTAGGTGATTCCTAGGACGAAATCAAAATATCTTATAAAAAAAACCGGAGGGAGTATTTCGTACTAATTTAATCTTATAGTCATCAACAAGTTAAAAATTTTAAAAAGAAATCCAAAATTTACTTGACAGTTTATTAAATTTTACATTAATACACTCGTTTTGGGGTGTTCATTTTGTAAAGAATTTGACTTATTTTGGCTTTTTTTTCTGATCAAATTTGTAGTTAGAATATTGTAACGATAATGTATCATTGAATCCATGTTAAATCTAAATATATTTTTTAAAACACTTTTCACTCACACTACTCAACCATGTACTAACTCATGATATTACTAATAAGGTGTTCGAAAATTCTACATAGTTTTAACTTCCCACTTACACTAAATTCATATCAAAATCATTATTTCTATGATACCGTACTAATTTAATCTGGTATTCATCAACAAGTTGAAAATTGAATAGGAAAGCCAAAGCTCACGTGACAGGTTATTGAAATTTTTAATCTTGTGTTCATCAACAAGTTGAAAATTGAATAGGAAAGTCAGAGCTCACTTGGCAGGTTATTGAAACATTAATATACTATTGTAGGGGTGTTCTTTCATTTCTTAAAAACTTTTACTTCTTTTGCCTTTTTTTTCCTTCTAAAAATTCGTATTTACATGTGGTAATGATAATTCATCATCTTAAATATATTCTGTAGACACTAAGTAACTCACGATACAAAACAACAAACAAACCCATGATTTCGTTGATGGGGTGTTCGAAAGTTCTACAGAGTTTTAGTTTTTCTCTTACACTATGTTCTTATCAAAATCATTATTTCAATAATATAGTCCTAATTTAAACTTGTGTTCATCAACGAGTTAAAAATTTATAAATAAAGTCAAATTTCAGTAGGCAAGTTATTGAGTCTTACATTAACACACTGGTATTGAGGGTGTTCCTTATTTCTTAAAAAGATTTTAACTGATTTTGGTTGTTTTTTCTTATGTTTTGAAAACAGGATCGGATCGGGCAGTTGAATCGGTTCAACCGAGAATCGGAGGCCTCCTCGGTCCAATTTCGGTTAATTACCGGTAAAGTTGAAAACCGTTCAAACTCGGACAAAAAAACCGCAATTAGACTGGGAACCGGTACCGGTTGGACCGATTTTGTTAAATTTTGAAAATAAATTATTTTTTTAGCCGGTTTTGACCGATTTTTAAGACCAATTCAAACCAGTTGAACTAGTGAATCAATGAACCAGTTAAGTTATCGGTTCACCTTTCGGTCTGGTTTTCAAAACAAAAGTTTTTTCTAGTCAAATTAGTAATTAGTATGTTATAATGATAATTAGCGCTAAATTCATAGTAAATCAACATAATTAACTCACACTACCCAACCACAGATTAACTCATTATTTAACTGATGGAGTGTTCAAAAATTTTACATAGTTCCAGCTTTTTTTAACACTAAATTCATAAAATCACTATTTTGATGATACTTTAATAAAATAAACTTGTGTTCCTCAACAAATTTAAAATTAAAAAAAAAGTCGAAACTAATAGGATAATGAGCCTTACATTAATTTTTGGGGGTGTTCCTTCATTATTTGAAGATTTTAACTTATTTTTGCTCTTTTTTCTATCAAATTTGTTACTAGAATGTTGTGATAATAATTTAGCCTTAAATCCCTCGGAAATATTAATTAACTCACACTACCCAATGACATACTAACTCACGATTTCCCATATGAGGTGTTAAAAAATTCTAAATAATTCCAGCTTTCTTTTACACTATATGTATATCAAAATTATTATTTCTATGATACACTACTAATTTAATCTTGTGTCCATAAACAAGTTGAAAATTAAAAAGGAATGCCAAATTTCACATGGCAGATTATTGGGAATTACATTAATATACCAGTATTGGGGGTGTTCTTTCATTTCTAAATTTGTCTACTTAGTTTGGCTTTTTTTTTTTCTAATAAAATTCGTGATTAGCATGTTGTAATGAAAATTCAACTTAATACTGGTATTGGGGTGTTCTTTCATTTCTAAATTTGTCTACTTAGTTTGGCTCTTTTTTCTGATAAAATTCGTGATTAGCATGTTGTAATGATAATTCAACTTTAAATTCAAGGCAGATCTAAAATATATTTTTTAAGCATTAGTTAACTCACACTACCAAATGACATACAAACTCGTGATTGCATTAATGGGGTGTTTGAAAATTTTACGTAATTCTAGCTTTCCTCTTACACCATATTAATATCAAAATAATCACTTTGACGATATACTGCTAATTTAAACTTGTGTTTATCATCAAGTTGAAAGTTAAAAGAAAAGTCAAATTTCACTTGGCAGGTTACTGAGCCTTATATTAATATAGGGGTATTCATTCCTTTCTTAAAAATTTTGACTTTTTGGCTCTTCTTTTATAATCAAATTTGCAATTAGGATGTTATGGTCATAATCAAGCGTTATAACCATTGTAAATCTCAATATATTTCTTAAACACTTTTAACTCACACTATCCAACCACATACTAGATCATGATTTCATTGATGGGTGTTGAAAAATTCTAAAATCTTTCCATCATTCCTTCTAACCTATATTAATATCCAAATCATCATTTCTATAATACAGTACTAATTTAATCTTGTGTTCATCAACAAGTTGAAAATTAAAAAGGAAAGCAAAAGTTCACTCGGCAGTTATTGAGACTTACATTAATTACTGGTATTAGGAGTGTTTTTTCATTGCGTAAATTTTTTTTTACTTATTTTCGCTCTTTTTTCTGATTAAATTCATAATTATCATGTGGTAATGATAATTGAGCAGTAAATCATAGTCAGATCTAAATATATTTTTTAAACATTAATTAACTCATAATACCAAACAATATACAATCTCATGATTGTGTTGATGGGCGTTTGAAAATTATTCATAATTCCAACTTTCATCTTACACTATAATCTTATCAAAATTATTATTTCGATGATACAATACTAATTTAAACTTGTGTCAATAAGTTGAAAATTAAAAAAGTAAAGTCATTTAAGCCTTACATTAATACACTAGTATTAAGGGTGTTCCTTCATTTCTTAAAGATTTTGACTTATTTTGGCTCATTAAATATATTCACGGTTGTCTAGACTCATTCGTGCCAGATATTGCTCTAATAGTAGTTTTCCTCCTCTGAGGACTTCAAACAATCCATCGTGGAGATTTAAAAGTATCATGCGGAGAGCAGAACTACTTCAGCAACATACTAAATGGAAGGTCATTTCAGGGCGAGATATATCTCTTGCCGCAAACTGGATTCCAAACCATGTTAATCCCATTAATAATGAGTCAATTTTGGCCACTCATTCTAATATGAGAGTTTATAATTTCATCAAGCCTAATGGTTAATGGAATTAAACTCTCAGGATTATCTTGAGATGTTTCAAGCTTTATTGTTTGATGCGCAGAGTAAGCAAGTAACCAGCGAAGCTGTGAAACTTTGGCTGAAGAGAATATTCAGTTCAGCTACTCTTGATGCTCATATTGTGTTGCATGAATTCAGATACGAAGTTCTTCCTCAAATCCTGTTTATTTCCGTTCTAAAATGGCTCACAAGATAAAGGATGTTCTGTCGTCCTTTGAAGAGCTTTATGTGCAATCAAATCAAATTGGCCTTCAAGCGGGGCAATTGGTGAGCTCAATTCCTAATGAAGAACAAATGAGATTATCAGTTTTTTTTGTGGAGGACTCAAAGATTGTGGGTAGGGAGAAAGATGTTTTAACAGTTACACAAATGTTAACTGCAATTGACTACAAGCTACAAGATTTAGAGGTCGGAATGAATGAAACTAAAGCCTTGCATGTATCGCTCACTTCATGATCTGACCAACCATAGAATTCAATGAGAAACTCACTATAATCAAGCTTCCCAACTTGAGTGTTTTTCCAAACTTTGGTAGACTATTAAGTCTCGAGGAGTTATGTGTAGGGAGCTGCCAAAATGTAAGAATTCAGAGTGCGGAGTGGAATAGAAGGGGTGGTCTTGATTCTGATGATATCCAATACCACTTTCCCATCATCACATCATCTACAACTCGAGGATTGCGACAAGTTGGGTGCATCATTTTCCAGTCTCATCAAGAGTCGCAATTCCAGTCTCATCATTTTCCAGTCACATCAGCGTGGACATGCGGAATGAATGAAACATTCCCGACTTGATATCGGTGACAATATCCGTCCAGAGTTGCATTACTAGCGAGTTGTGATTTCCATTCCAATTTCTGAGGTATCATTGAATATATTCCAGCTGTTAACCCTTTTGCTCCATCAATTTTTTTTTTTTTTAATTTATAGATTTTTCTGGTTAAAGTTGCCATCATTCCACTGAAAGGATAGCCAGTTTTTGTTAGTTTTAATGGAAAACGCAACCAATACCCGCCATTACCCTTTAACTGAAAACCAACTATTAGACTTTCATGTTCTTTCTTGAATTATTTTTTTTTTCTCAGACAATGAAAAAAAAAAAGGGCAACAAGAGCTATTTACAATCATTTCTTCACCAGTTCTATAAGCAGAGCTGTTTTCTTGCGGTGCAGCCCAGACAACGCCCATATTCAACTTGATGAAGTTTTCACTTGAGAAGGAGGAAGATCAAGAGTCAGATAAACTTTCTTCAGTCCGTTAATAAGATCCTCAAACATGGGCCAGTTCTTAATGTGATTTGTAATGTGAAGAATTTGATAACTGGAATTTGAGCTTACAGTATGACAACAAAGTAACTTCTCCTTTTTTTTTTTTTTTTTCCCTTTTGGTTTTTAGATTTCTTTTTTATTTGATGAACAGAGACTTGAATTGTTAACATTTTTAGGTTGCTGAGTACGAATTTTATTTTGCAGTTTTAAAACTTATGGGTTGATTATCTGGCCATTTTATTTCAGAAGTAGAATCGTTTAGGTGCACTGTCATTTTCTTCTGAGAGGTAATTATGTCCACAGTTTTAGCCTTAGAAAACCATGTCATTTTAATCAGCCGTATAGAATGAATTGAGCACCTTGAATCCAAAGCTTAGACTTAGAGTTTGGCAGGTGTATTTTGCTGCCCTGAAATTATGTACGAGCTGATTATATACTACTCCTGCAATAATTTTGGGACAGAGGGAGTACCACATTTCGTCCCAACACTCTAATTGAATATAGGAGTTTCTAATTTGAATAGCTTTCTAGCCGTAAGAGAAAGTCCATTAGTTGTTTTGATTAAAAGAAAAGGCAAAACTCGTGTTTCCATTGGTTAGACAAATAGAAGCCATGTAAAAGTTCACAACATTTGATCTGATCCAATGCTTTGGCAGGATAGGAAGAAGACTCAAAAACAGCTTGAACAAATTATTATTATTTTTTCAGCACAAAAGTTTCTAAGGGAGCTTGTTCGTGGTCCAGCTGGCCATAGGCAGCAGAATGTCGAAGAGGAATGTCGGTTATTGTAAATGGAGGACATAATTGAGGTGTGCTTTAATATGCTTTTCGAAGGATTCTTTATCACATGATGTTGCAATGATTCAAAGTCATTGTCTAAGTTTTTTCATCCTTCAGAAAATTATTTGTTATTGCTACTCCACTGCAACAACTTGGGGAAGATATCTTAAAAGGGTTGGATAAATTAGTGATGTGCTATTCCTATTGGCTCTGCAATTGATTTTGTCTTATATTTTGTGGACTCAACTGCAAAATTAATCTCAAATGTCAAGTGTATGTCTGATCACATTTCCTGTATAATTACTGGCCTCTTTATAAGTGATTCTATATATGTGTTACTCAGAAGTTGAAGTTGACTAATTGGAAAACAAAAAATGTGTTCATGTTTGTAAGAATTCGAAAACCTTATTGAAAGCAATGCTGTTTGTTAGGACAATAATATCTTAAAGCTTTTAAGGATGAATTACATAAGCTTCCATTACCCGATCAAACAACCTTGTCCTGAGACTTTTACGGGCCGCTCTAGTCTTCTCAAAAAAATAAAAAATAAAAATTATTTGGTAGGCTTTCAGTTGAAAGCAAAGACTTCCATATAATGAATGCAAAATGAGAACTTTGGGAGGAAGTCAGCTTAGTGCATATATATATATATATATATGTATATATTCCTTCTTCCTATTTTATAACCTTTTAAAATTTTCATTTTTCTTACCATAAAGAGTAAAGGCTGTATTGGACCTGTTTAAAGAACAAACAAGTGCTACATGCAAGGAATATAGCAACATAAGTTTTACAATGAATTGTATGTCTCGGTGTTTTGATTTAAGTGGCAATTGGAATTTTATAAGACTCGCCACTCATGTCCAGGGTATTACCTACAAATCACATGATATGGAGTTGAAAAAACTTAATTCCATCTAGTTGTTGTTGTTTTCCAACTCTTTCTTGAGGTGGTGGTGATTACAATCTACTTTCAGTGATTGGTGAAAACAATTTATTTGTATATTATTCATATATGTTGATCAACTTTTGTGGCACATTTTGTTTGCTGCGGTTGCTCGTCATTATCTAGACCTTTTAATCACAATTATTTGTTAGTTTGTTACTAATATTTGGTTTCACGATGCACACAATTACTAATCACAACTCACATGCACATTGTTTTTGGCTGATCTCTTTTTAACCCTACCAAAAGTTTAAAACATTTTTTTTTTCTGATGTCTCTCTTAATTATCGAACATAGTAAAATGATGAGATTAATCAATTAATTATCAATGGATCAAAATTTGCCGGCCGTGTTTTCGTCCAAACTCTGCAAATTAAACAACAGCGCTATAGAAAGTGGTTTTGCATGATCAAAAGCTCATCATATTTGCTCCCTGAATCAGTTTATTTTGAGTATTCTCTCTGTTCTTTCATTTACTCATTTGATCAAGATGGTTGATGCAGCAATTGGGATTACTACTGAAGCTGTGTTGAAAAGGGTGGTCTCACTTGCTGCTGAAGAAATCAGTTCTGCATGGGGTGTGAAGAAAGACCTCGAAAAATTTTCCGCGAAGCTTGAGATGATTCAAGCTTGGTTGTCTGATGCGCAAAGTAAGCAAGTGACTAGTGAAGCAGTCATACTTTGGCTGAAGAAGCTGCGGTCAATCTCCCTTGATGCTCAGATTTTGTTGGATGAATTCGGCTACGAATTTCTTCGCCAAAAGATTGAGAGGAACAAGGTACGCATATGGTTTTCACCCTCTAATCCTGTTTCTTTCCGCTTTAAATTAGCTCATAAGATCAAAGATGTTTTGGCATCCATAGAAGAGCTATATATGCAAGCAAATAAAATTGGCCTTCAAGCAGCGCAACTGCCAAACTCTCTTCCTAATGAAAAGCTGATAAAGGTGACACTACAGTTCCTTATGTGGAGGACTCAAAGATTGTTGGGAGAGAGGATAATGTCTTAGAAGTCACACGCATGTTAACTGGATCCGAGTACAAGGAGGACTTACCAGTCATTACCATCCTTGGCATGGGAGGTCAAGGGAAGACGACATGGGCGCAACTTGTTTACAAAAGTGACAGGATTAAGAGTTATTTTGATGAGGTAATATGGATTACTGTTTCTGATGATTTTAATGTTAAAAGATTGTTAGCTGAACTGATCCAGTCTTCCCCTGAAACCAGTTACCGCTATGCTACTATAGAGGGCTTAGTAGATAAGCTGAAAGAGCATTTCAGGGGTAAAAGATATTTGTTGGTATTAGATGATGTTTGGAATGAAAACGTAGAAGATTGGAATCAAATGAGAGCTTGTTTGCTTGAAATTGGTGGTTCTAGAGAGAGCAAGATCTTGGCCACGACACGCAAGGATGATGTTGCTTCGGCAATGAGAAGTTCCAGATGGCACCGGCTTAATGTACTCTCCGAAAATCAGAGATGGAAATTATTTGAAAAATATGCATTTGCAGATGGAGGAGCTACTAGGACGCCACAATTGGTGGATATTGGGAAAAGGAATTTAGAAAGGTGCCGAGGCGTGCCTTTAGCTATCATGACGATAGGAAGCCTACTGTATAAGAACCCTGAATCACACTACTGGTCACTCATTGAAAGGAGCAAAACATGGAGTACATACGGTGAAGGAAATAGGGTTCTTTCTCCCTTAAGTTAAGTTATGACCATCTTCCTTCATTGTCACTGAAACAATGTTTTGCATATTGTGCTATTTTTAAGAAGGGCGCAGACATTGAAAAGGATAAACTAATACAACTGTGGATGGCGCATGGTCTACTTAATCCTTCAAGAGGAAGTCACTTACAAATGGAGGAGATAGGTAATATCCGTTTTCGTAATCTTTTAAGGAGTTCTTTGTTGCAAGATCCCGTTTTTGATGATGAGTCTAACGTAATATATTGCAAGATGCATGATCTTGTGCACGATGTTGCCTTACAAGTATCAGAAAATTACTTTTGCCATGTGAAAGAATGGGAGGTCAGAAGTAATGAAATCGAAGCCATGCATGTATCACTTGATTCAACTGAGAAGGGAATGCTGAAGGGTTTGCAAGGTTTTCTCCCTTCAAAGTTGCAAACACTTCACTTGACATGTCTAGACCTGCCCAAAGATTTGTTTGAAAAATTTCAATGTTTGAAGATTTTGATGGTTCAAAATTACAATTTAAGTGAATTACCATATTCAACTGGCAAGATGAAACATTTAAGATTTCTTGACATTAGTGGCACTCGTATAAAAACGCTTCCCAAGTCCTTCACAAGACTCTACTATTTGCAAACTCTAAGAGTAAACGATTTGAAAGAGGTACCGAAGGGATTTGAAAATTTGATTAACTTAAGGCACATTCATATGGAGAGAACCTCTGGAATTCTGTTTCCAGGATTAAGACAGTTGAGGAATCTTCAAACACTCCCTTTCTTTAAGGTGGGTAGATGTGAGGGTTTTCAAATTGAAGAGATAGAGCACTTGGACAATCTTGGAGGTGCATTGAATTTATTTGGCCTTCAAAATGTGGGGAGTTATGAATCTAGTATAAAGTCCAACATATTTAAAAAGTCAGACATTCGAAGTTTAGAACTTCATTGGGATAGGAGGGGCGAAGAAGACAATGAGGAAGACAGTGATGTTATGGAGGGTTTGAAACGTCATTCGTATTTGAAAAGTTTAAGCATCTATAGTTATTGGAGCCCAAAGTTTCCATCCTGGATGGGTGGGGAGAGTAATTTGTTACATAGTCTGGTGAAGCTGAAACTTGAGAATGTGGACAAATGTGACACACTCCCGCCACTCGGTTGTTTGCCTTGTCTTGAGGATCTCTGTATATGCTCGTTAGACAATGTGAAATGCATCGGAATAGAATCTATGGCTGGTTAGATCATGATCAGTGGAAGACTAAAGGCGCCATTGTAGCGAGCAGCCGAAAAATCATCACTCAATTTCCAGCTCTTAGGAATCTTCAATTGAATCAGATGGCAAGTGTCATGGAGTGGTTGGATCCAATCGAAATTCTGCCAGCATCACACGGATCACTAGTGTCATCGCCGGTTCAAGTTAAAGCATTTCCGTGTCTAAAGCTTATGAGTATAGGCAACCTTCCCAACCTCAGTGTTTTCCCAAACTTTAGTAACCTATCAAGCCTAGAGTCATTAGATGTATGGAATGGTCAAAATCTGACAATTCCATGTGAGGATTGGAATAATATGGATCTTGGTTCTCATGTGCAACATTACTTCCCATTCTTACATCGTCTAAGTCTCAACCATTGCGACAAGTTGACTGCAGCATTTTCAAGTCTCAACACGTGTTTGGCGCCACTTAGGTCATTATTTCTACTTGGCCGTCCTGATTCATGGCTTAAGGCTCCGCAACACTTAATCAACCTGGATTACTTAGCTTTGGGAGCACCAATGGAAACTGAGGATTTGGAACTTGTTTATTACCCTTGGCCATATCCAATGGGAGGTTTTCCATTTCTTACTTTCCTTGGGTTGTTTGGTTATCATATGCCTAAAGTTATATTCCTCCCTAGTCAAATCCGGTATTTGACTAGCTTGGTCGAATTAGAGATATGGTGTTTCCATGGTTTGGAGGATCTCCCAGAGTGGCTTGGTGACTTAGACAGCCTTCAAAGTTTGGTTTTGGGGGGTTGTAGAAAGCTCAAACAACTACCCTCCGCAGAAGCATTTCAACGCCTCACCAACTTAAAAGATTCTATATATACAAGACTGTCCTCTCTTAAAAGAGAACTGTACTGAAGGAAATGGCTCAGAATGGTCCAAGATTGCTCACATTCCAGACTTACTTATCCGGAACAACTAGCCACTTCCGTTGCAATATGTGAGTATCCAACCATCCATGGAATTTATTCCAACTAAACTTTTTGCTCCCTCAATTTTGTACTTCAACTTCTGCAGTATAAATTGCAATTTGTTTTTCAGAGTTCCAACGGTTACAGGATGGTCGATCGACTGGGCACTTTATTCCAGGAGTTTCTTTGCCTTCTTCAAGCGCGCTATCATTTCCCTTTTACGGACCAAGTTGAGGTGATCATCATCTTTTCTCTTGCTTGCTGTCCAACTTGAATCCAAACTTAGAACTGGCAGGTTTATTTGCTGCTCTGAATTTCATCTTTTTAGGCTTGGTCAAGTTTTTTTTTTATTTTCCTGGACTGATTATGAAATGCCACATTAATTCCAACAATATAATATTTGTCCCTTGAATACAATAGCTACTAAGCTCTTTTGATTCCCTGGTTTTCTCTCAATAGATGGCAAGAGTACCGAGTTTCTTCAACTGGATAAACAACGTGAATTGTGGGCACTTAAACATTGTGTACATCTGAAAAGTTTTATTCTCCAATTTTTGGGCAGGCTCGAACAACGGCTTGAATGAGCTTTTATTTTTCAGCACAAAAGTTGCTCCACAGGACCGTGTTCGTGGTGCAGCAGGCTAGAGACTTCAGAATGTCCAAGATGAATGTGAGTTATATTGTAAATGGAGGACATCAGGGAGGTGTTCTCTTATATGCTTTTTTAAGGAACTCCTTATTACATGCTACTAGTATCAATCTCAATAATATTAGATGTTGCTAAGATGCATAGCTCTTGTCCAAGTTTTTTCATCCTTAAGAGAACAATTTGTTACTGCAACTCCACATCCACAATTTGGTGAACATAACTGAATAGATTGATAAATTAATTTGAGTTCCATCTGCCAGTGATGTGGTATTCCCATTCCCTCAACCCTGCAACAACTTTTTTTCTACTGCGAAACTGTATCAAGTGTATGCATCCGATTGCATTTTCTGTATGATTCACTAGCTCGTTTAAGCATTTCATTGGAGCAACTATTGTGTTTAAACTTCTTGCAGAAGTGACCGAGTACAGAATCGTTTTCATATTTGACAAATTTGAGTAGCAAAATCCTTGGCATGTTTAGAGCAATGCTGCTCTTGGGACAACATTATTTTTTTAAGTCTGCAAATATGGATTACAAAGCCTTACCTTACATTAGCTAACTACCTTGTCTTGAGACATTTTAAGTGAGGATCTCTCGTCTTCGCGACAGACATTATCAGAAGCAAAGATTTCCTTACAAGAGAATGCAGTCTCTTCAAATTTTACATTTAACTCTCTGCAATGCAATCAGGTTGTGGTGAATTTGTTTGCTGTAGAGAACAACTGCGGCGGTGGCGCAATGTAGATTTTGCACTAATGGTAATAGCAAACTTGGATACATAAACAAAGGCAACAAGGATGGTTGTTGAGTTTCGTCTTTCAACAGAGGTAATCAGTAGTCTATATTCTTGCTGATCATCCCTTCTCATAGATGTTGGCATCTGTAAATCAATGAATATCTCAATTTAAGGAAACATTCATAAAGAAGAAAAAAAACAATGGATTGAAAAATACTAGCGTGACTAATATGGAAATGTGAAACTTACTGCAGACATTAAAGAAGAGAAATGGCCATTCATTTCCCTATTCCTTTCCTCCGGAGAATTTTCAGCAGAGAAATTTCCCCGAAAATCTTTAGTTTCTTGCGAGATGTATATCGTAGTGTAGGTTATAATCTGTATTTTATTGCATATTGTAGGATCCTCTGGGGACTTGGATGTACATTGCTCCGGTTTTTCAATCTCTCCTTGCATCATTGTCTCTATTTTCGAACCCAGAGATTGCACATATATCTGTAGCAGCAGGATTTGCTTATGTTGATCAGTACTTAAAAGTTCATAATCTAGTACTAAAATTGCAATAAACACGGTGTGAAGTGAAAGTGATCGAATTTGAAATAGTAGAGAAACTCACGTGCTTAAACTAATAAGAAAAAAAGAAAATAGTAGAGAAACTCAAGGGGAAAAGTACTATAAGAACTCAATACAACATTAGAACAAAAGCACACTCAGGAAGCTCTAACCTGAATGAGGAAAATAAATAGACACAAGCCGTAGAATGAAATGAAGATGGCGAAGACATTGTCCAAGATATAACTGCTCGTCCTGAGGCTTTCTCCCAAGGAACTGAAATGAAAAAGAAAGGAAATAATTAGGCATTATGATCCCAGCTCGCCGGGCATTGTTATCAGTTTCTAGTGATCTGTTTACACATTGCCTTGGTGAACATCTTATATTAACAATCTAAACTCAAGGATACGTTTTGTTACATGTTAAGCAGACTCTTATCACTAAATATAGCAACACAGATGATCGAAAAAATTTAATCTTTGTTGAGAGCTAACCTTAAGTTTCGCAAGCTCCACCAGTTGCAGTAGATATACTTTTGCAAAATGTTTCGATTTTCTGCCACCTTAGATTGCAGTGCCTCCAGGACTATGCCGAAATCAAAATCTGTTGGCTCTTTCATCTCATTGGGTTCAAGAAAATGGCAAGAAGAATTTAGAAATGAATAGTCTCCTACGCGAACTGCTCCACACTTCAAAGTGTCAGGATTGCAATTGTTCTTGGCGCAAGATATGCGCCAGCATGCATCTACTCGCATAATCGTATAGAAGTACCACAAGGCCCCAAATCCCTGAAATAAACATTCGCAACGATCATTAATTAGGACACAAAAATCATCATTCCACAAAAATTACTTACAAAATATCAGAAGATCTTTGGGGAAACTTACATTAATGGTTACCACACATACAAACACACCAAACGCGAGACCAGTGAATGAGGCTGGACGGAATATCCTGGAACCGTTTGGTAATTTCAAGTAAAATTTACCAGCATTAATGATTCTATTGATATAATGTGGGATCAAGCCAACCACCAATGGGTTCCTCAAGAATGATGAAATTGGTGCATTTACTTGTGGGGCTATAATGAAGATAACCACCTGAAAGAAATCAGAAAATTTTTCTTCAGAAGACTACTAACTTGTGAATTAGAATTCATCAATCTGGTAGAGAAGCCAAATGACTGATAAACTTTTGACGCGAATACAGCAACTCTCTACTCACCTGAGGGACGGGAAGAGCTGATAAGACGTCCAAAATGAAGGAAGGATTCAAGCATATTAATCTAGAAGATGTAGCATTACGATAATATCCATTGCAAGATTTCCGAATAACATGAAGTATGTAGATAAAGTCGATACATGAACGAATAGCACACATCGTGATCTTCCAAGCCTTGTCCGAGTCAATGCACTTGCTGTTGTTGTCAATCACAAACATGTAAAAGAATAAGGGATCTAGAAACAGTGCAATCCCAAAACAGACGGCGAAAATGGTATCCCATCGCTGATCATCAGAAGGATCGGCTTTTTTCGCGCTGATACTGCTTATTACTTCTCCTGATCCCTCATTTTGAGTTAAGGAACAGACATTACTAGATCCTCTTCTACCACTAGTAGAACTTATCATTGCCAAAATTCGACTAGATTCCCTTATGTTTGCAGAAGGTAGCGTGATTATTGAATAACATTGCTGCTCCAAGTCAAGAAAGCTCCTTGAATTAGACCTGGAAACGAAGAAAAACAATGTACACGTTTAAAAACAATAAGAGAATGAACTCAAGCCCATAACTTTGAATCTTAAGTCCATGGAAGGAATAAAAAAACTGACCCCATGTCTGATTTTCTAGTGATTATGAAATCTTAGCTCAAGATAGAACAATGCTTCTCTTTCTGTTAGTTTTGAATGCTAAGAAATGTCTCGGTGAATGATATATATAGGGAAAAAAAAGGAGAAAAATGTCCAAATGGTCCCTTACATTTGGGCTTACTTGAATTTACATCCCTAACATTAACATTTCAATATCGCAGTCCCAAACATTATGTTTTCACACTTTTTTTGTCCCATTTCACTGTTCCGACCACTTTTCCTTCCAGCGATGTTGACCGGCAGTTCACATGCCAAAATTAGGGGTATTTTCATCTTTTCATATAATTTGAACTTTCATTAAAATTTAAATCATTAAAAATATTATAAAAAATCACAATTATTATTTAATTGTTAAAATATTATTTAGTAATTTAAAATTTAAATTATTTTCAAATTTACTTTTTTCTTTACCATTTACTTTAATGTTATTATGTTGCACTTTTAACCCCAGTCCACTGTAATTTTAAAAATTTATCGAGTCATAGTAAATAATTCAAAATTCAAATTAAAAAAAAAAGAAAAACCAATAAACCCCGAATTATTTCTAAAATTTTACCGCGCTATAGTAATTATTTCAAAATTCAAACTTTTTTTTAAAAAAAAATATGCAAGAAAATTATGAGGTGAAAATCCGGATGAGAAATGGTTTATTTAAGTTTTTGGCTTATTTATTGGTTTGAATTGGAGATATAATCTAAAATGTGGTTTTAGTGAAAATTCAAAAAGTTGTTGGGAGAGTATTTCAAATAAAATAATATTATTTTTACACCACCAACTCCACAGCTCCACCACCGGCGACCGCCTCCGGACCACCCACTGCTGCGGCCGGGACGCCGCTGGCCGGATGCTGGCGAGATTCCGGCGACTTGGCCGGAATCCAACCGGCCGGTCATTGGCCGGCGGCGGCAGTGAGTGGTCCAGAGGCAGTCGCCGGTGGTGGGGGTGTGGAGGTGGTGGTGTAAAATAATATTATTTTACTTATAATATTATCCAAATAATTTTTTAAATTTACACTCTAAACCATATTTTAAATCATATCTTCAATTCAAACCAAAAATTAAAATAAATCATTTTTTATCCGGATTTTTACCCCCTTAATTTTCTTCCCTTTGGGCTCACTGGATTTTTTACTTGGACCGAACAAAAATTTAAAAGGTGAAAATCCGGATAAGAAAAATTGAGTTTGCTTTTCTACTTGTTTTAAATAAAAAAATTAAATTTTGAGTTAGTTACTGTAGTACAGTAGAATTTTAGAGTGATACAGGGTTAAAAATTAAACGTAATTAATATTTATTTTGTATCATAAATAGAAAAAATTAATTTTTTAAAATAATGTAAATTTAAATTTTATAATAATATTTTAAATCAATAAGTATTTTAACAATTAAATAATTAAATGTAAATTTTATATTATTTTTAATGATTTAAATTGAAATGAAAGTTCAAATTATATGAAAAGACGAAAATATCCCTGATTCCGGCATCTCAACTGCTGGTCAACATCGAGTTGGACGGAAAAGTGGTCGAAATAGTGAAATAGGATCAAAAAAGTGTGAAAACATAATGTTTGGGACTACGTTATTGAGATGTTAATGTTAGAGATGTAAATTTAAGTAAACCTAAATGTAAGGGACTATTTGGACATTTTAGTAAAAAAAAAGAATTTAAAAATCTAGCATGCATGAAACAGAGGTTGACCTTATAAGAGACTCCATGGTAACTAAACTGCAACTAGAACTCTTTTTAAAGAATTTAAGCGAGTTGTTACATCATTGTCATGTGATCTCAACAACGTCCATTTGAAGGACGACTACTTCAACACAAATATTCATTTCATGAATCGCTTATAATAAGATTATTTGCATCATTTTAAGCAGCTTATAATGGTCAAATGGACATAGTAAACCAATATATGGTTGAAAAAGAACAAAGAAAAGAAAGTGCAAACAGGGTTCAAGGAAGTAACTGTTTAGCAGCAAAATTAGTAAGTATAAATTAACAAAGACTCCAAATATATTCGTTTTTAATCTGTAATTTGGTGAAAGGGAGGACTGAGTCATGTTTTTGCCACTTGCAAAATGCCGCCCCATAAACTGCTTCTGTGTACGGGAAGCCCTTAATTTATAGGGGCAACACAAGTAGTTTCTCGATCCATTTTTTAAAACGAATTGAAACTTACTGTTCCTACTATTCTATATATTTATCATATAATAATCATGTCTTGAGTTTGGATTTGATTTTGTCTTTACAAATGTAAGATGTTATTTTGAAAATGTGAAAAATTGTACGCGGGAAGATTTAGCTAACATAAACTCAAGTTCACCTGCGTGTCAAAAGGATTCATTACAAGTTCCAAAGGTAGAATGGAAAAAATATTCATCCCAAAATTATTGTACAGTTTGAATTTTCATAATTAGTATCAATTGAAATAAAAGTGAATATATAAACTTGATAATAATAATTTTCAGACAAAAGAAGTAATATTAATAATAATACTCCAACAAACATAATTTTTATTTTGAGAGTGAGACCATAAACCAAACTATTAACTGGTAAACTATAAATGGGGCCTGGGAGCTTTATCCCCTTCTTGATTGCTGAAAAAATTATTATTAGAAAGAACAATGATTAAGGACATCAAAAAAGGAAATTTGATTGTTAAGGTATAGTTAATCGGAAAAAAGGACGAATTGTTACCTGTACGTTCCTTAATATTTTGTGGGATGATACAATCCAACTATAACCAAAAGTTTGAAATTTTCGTATAATCACTTATTAACAAATTAATAACTTTCAGTGTTGAGTTTGTGCAGGTTTGCTTGCCACCCGTCTAGAGACTTTCCGAGTACCAGATCGAGACGTGCGTGCGTGGAATCTTCCCTCTTAGTAGTATTATCTCCTTTTCCATAAACCCGACCTACATGTAATAGACTAGATACTTGCAATTGTGTGTCAAAAAACAAAACTTAATTAACAACATCATCAAAAATAAATTAGAAGACCAAAAAAAAAAAAAAAAGAAATATTTGAAACAATTACAAAAAAAAAAAAACAGAAAAAAAAGACTACTAGAAAGTAAAATCTTGAAAAAATTTTCATTGACTGTTCTAAATCGATGAGCACATTCACATAAGAAACTTTTATAGTTTTAGTCTACAAAAAAACAAAAAAAAAAAAAAAATGTTACACGGAAAAGTCAGCACAAGAATTTTTGCTTTATAAATTGAAGAAGTATATGTCGTATACAACTTTAGTTTTATTTTATAAACTCTAACCTATATATATATATTACTATATATATATATATATATTACTAGAAATAAGGATCGAATTATACCGCACCACCAAAACAACATTATGTGGTCTAAGTAGAGGAAATGGCACCGAAACAAATTCAACGCATCTGCTAACCTCAAATACTCTAAAGGCCAGATCATAGCCAAGGGGAAAAGAAATCGTGCTGATTCAAACTGTTTTTCATTAACAAATCTTGTAGATACTTGAAGAAATTGAAACCAGTCAAGTAACAGAAAAATCTACAGTTAAAGAATCACCCATTCAAAATGGGAAGGTACTAATTTCTCGAGCTGTTTGTTCGGCAGAATTTCATACAATTTCCTCTTCCTGCAGAGTCAGGAGAGACGTCAATTGTAATTCTCTTGAGGGAAACAGCATTCCACTACAAAGTACTCAACTAGTATACATTACAGGTCTCCAAGCATTGATGGAGATGACCCTATAGTTTCCCTCAATTTAAACACAGGATTGAACTGCATCCTCCCTTATAAAAGCTAGAAAGTTAAAAATATTACCTTGCGACAATCTAAATTGTCTCTGGTAATCAGAAAAAACAAAGATCAATCCATAATGATTGTGAGAAAACAATACTAAATCTTTGATTAACTACTTTAAAGACTACTCGTTTAAACTAGTATTGACAATAAGAAGGCATTAAATATACAAAAATAAGAAGCGGTTCATAACAAAACTCTCAAATGTGATTCTTTCAACTATAAAGGATACACCATCTGAGATACCACTTACCTACCCACTCTATAGCCCAGATCATATACAAGGCAAAAAGACTTGTGCTGATTCAAACTCTATTCCATTAAAAACCATAAATCTAGCATCCTTATATTGAGCAATTCAAACTAGTCAAGTATCACAAAAATCAACAGTTAACTCTACATCTACACACAGCATATACCGACTTCCCAAACCATACTGATTTCCAACATCAAACACATTTGTGATCCACCTGCAACATAATCTCCGTCCAGACACCGAGGTGTCAGCAAGATCAGCAAGCATCCAAGCTTCCAGGGCAACATTGGCTTAACACTCACTACATCTACACCGGCCTCAGCATGATGATTAGGGAAGGTTGAACCTAAGTTTTGCTTCCCCGGCAAGATTCAGTTATCACTTTTTAAGTGCAGAAATAAGCTAAACTTTCCAATAGAGAAACAATCATGATCAACAGCGAATTGACCTCGTCTAAAAGAATCTTCTCCTGAAATTTCTGGTAGTTGCTTGATATGACCGCATAAGTAGACCAACACCAATTCCGACACCTAGACACATACCAAGGCCAATTCCAACACCAACCCTTACACCAGCATTGAACCATGACAGTTGACCATCTTCCCCTGGATACATTTCGTCAGAGTAGTAACTGTTCCCATATTTCATATCAGCCTCATATTCGTCCGTTTCATCTCCAGTCATCTGAAACAAACCAAAAGACCATCAGTAATTGTAAAATAGCAGAGTGAGGTGATAAATTTCTAAATTGGTTGATAAAACTAAAGATCACAAACTAAAAACAAATAGAAAGAAAGTTTCAGCAAACAAGTGCACTAGACTTGAGGAGATGCAATCCAAGTTTATGAAGGAAACTCCGATCACATCTTCCGGAACACCAAAATGAATCCTTGGTCAAGGAAGCTTGAGCATGACCAATATATTCTAAACATGATGGTTCTAACATACTAACCATTGATTGACCTTAATGCTTCACAAGCTTTGGAGATTTGCCGATTCCTCTTTGGCCTCTTAGACTCTTAGCAATCTCTCTACAATTCTGTTACACCAATCTCAGTACAATCCCAATGAATCTGTTGTGTGAGGAGGCATAGACACAGTTCTTTCTCCAGAGGACTCATTACAAGACCCTGAGGCGGAATAAAAAACTAGAAATCTATAACCATCCCTTGGAATACAAACATAATATCCCTTTTAACAGCAAATTCTATCTATTCTTTGTCCGTCATTATGACTCCACCTTTACTTGTCTCCAACCTTTCACAAACCAATGAAATATAGATTAAGCGACTAAGCTTCCGAGGATATAGTACCAATCATTATTAGCGGGAAATATAGATTCTTCACGAATTAAACTGCATTCCTTCCAAGCCAAAAGGTTTAACCAATATCTTCCAACAATGAAAAATACTAATTTTATTTTACTTTTTTGGTCAACAATCTACATTATTTCCAATACCAGAGAAACATGTTCAGCCTTTACTTCTCTCCAAGCATCCACAGGACCAATCCATAAAATACTTTAAGGACTCACTTCGAGTACACAGCATTCGTTCATGGAGGGAAAGTTAGATACTTCATAACTAAACTATGAAGACAGGTAAATCAAACAACATACAACGATTTAAGAGAACAATAATGATGAAGTTTCAAATAACATTTAACACTTCTCTTTTACCTGAAATTTGCGCTGCCGAACCAACCCATTCGGGGACCTTTGCTCCTTTCCGATTTCCTCATCCTCTGGGATTGCATCCAGCATAACGTGCCTGGGTACCTTCTTCCTCGGACTAATCTGAATCGTCTTGGTTAGAATCACAGGCTTCCCTGAACAACAACCGGCAACATAAACCTCAATAGTTGGCGACGAAACCCCAAGTCTGGGCTGAAAAAACGCAGAGCCACCGGACACCATTGACGCGGCGGTGCAGCAATCCATTCCCCACCCAGTCTTCGGATCATTCTCGAGAGCGTTATTGCCATTTATCCACGCCGCCTCATCAACTCTCTCCAACGACCCACAAAGGATCAACTCCGTCTCATTTTCCCTCACCTCGAATTCAACCGCTCCCGAAACTCTGACCCTGTCGGTGCTGACATAGGTCACCTCCGACGAGTCCCTGTCCACACGGTCACGGCGGAGGCTGATCGACGCGGTCTCCGACGAGGGCACACGGTTTCCGTTAATCTCCAGCGAGACACCGATCTCGCGGCGGAGGTGGCGCAGGGTGAGGCTCTCCGGCACGGAATCCACCGCACAGGGGGCGATTCGGACGTTGAAAAAGCGAATTTCCAAGCACCCACCGGTGAAATTGGAGGGTTTGTATATCGACAATGACAAATCATCCTCTTTTGAATCCATTGATGAAAAACCCAGAAAACTAATTGCAGGAAAAAGATTAAACAAAAAGCCGGGTATTCTGCTCCGGCCGGTGATCAAAAAAGCAATCAAAAACAGGCATGCGGTGGAATTAAAGGGAATTTGGGAGAAAATATGAGCAAATTTCGGGGTTCTGACATGAGAATTGAAAAGGGTTTTTGGGGGATGATTGATTACAGAGAAGTACGGCGTCGACGGGGTCAATTTGAGGAAGGGGGAAAAAGTAGAAGAACCGGAATGCCAGGAGGAAACGGGTAGAGTGGAATAGAATACAATGAAGGAAAAGGAAACAGCCAACAAATTAGGAGCGTGAGTTACACGCGTCGTTGAGACGGCTGGGGGAAATTCTGCATGCGAGACAAGTTGAAATAAAACAAAATGAATTCTGTACGGTGCAGACGTAGATATTTTGCGGTGTTCTTCGAAATCCAACGACTAGATCGGGAGGGTGACGTCCGCCGACCGCTCTCTAAGTTTATGGTCACGTTCATTGTCTCAATACAGGCTTCCTTTCTTTTATTTTAAAATATTTTGATTTCTCAAAAAAAAAAAAAATTTATTGTGTTTTCCAAATTAAAAAATGTGAAAATATTTTATAATAATTGGAACTTGGAAGACAGTAATCATCAAATGTATTTTAAAGTTTTATTTTAATTATAATAATACAGTAAATAAAATTTATGAGAAATCAAAATACGTTAGCTTATAATAAGGTACGAAACTAAAAGTTTACTGTTCAATTAAAACACTAAATTAGTGTATGAAATAATATTTTTGTTTTTTTTAAAAAAAAAAAGTTGCAGAAGATTAACCAAAGCACTTATAGTTCCATTTGTTAAGTACTAGTATTAAAATTATTTTCTTCTTTGATCGATTAATTAGAGAATTTACTCATTGTTTTGATTATATGGTAGATTTATTTCGAAAACTACACATTATAATAATACATGTCACATATCTTCCTCTCTTTTTTTTATTCCTTTGAGTTGTAATTAAACATAAAATGATGCCAAAGTTACGAGCTTTTTTAGGTTGCAAAGAGCTACATAGATTTTAATCTCTGTGTGTGTGTGTGTGTTTAATTTTTCTTTTCTTTCTTTCTTTCTTTTTTTTTTTTTTTCTTTTTGAGGATGCAAAGAGCTGAAAAAAGATTTAGTAACATGTTTTCGAAGTACAGTAAAGACATGAATCGCAGTTACGATTTGCAATCATAACTCTTTGGAATATGTTAGTTTCTTGAATTTCTTCTATTATTTTATTTCTTTTTTTTTTTTTTGGTGTCCCAAAAGAAAAAGGATCTACTTTGATATTTTTAACATTTACTATCGTATTTCAATATCCTTATGAATACTCCTTTCATCATATTCTAATTGTACAACAACGTTAACAATAAAATAATACAGTAACAATATATTTTAAACACTTTACTCATATTTCATCATAACATAAAATAATGAGGATTTTAAATGTCGGACATCAAGACTCTCTTATTCGATCTTGAGGGGATGACATATTATAATGGTAATGAACTAATGATGAATATTGGCCATTTACCCAAAATTTGTCAACTTTTGAGCGACTCACCTAATAATACCAATTACCAAAGCTGACATATGGGAGCAATAAATTATTAATTTGTTATAATAGTATATTTGGTTGGTTGTTTAACGCTAAATGGCCATAATCATATACATAGATTCTGGTTCATTAGGTCAACTAAAACATTTCTTATCTGTTTCTTTCTATTTAAAGCAGGGTATATGTTCAAATAATTATCCTATACATTAAACCCAAAAAATTATTAAAAAAATAAAAAATCATTTCTAGACACATATAATATATATATATATATATGTACTGATTAAGATGAGAATAAAAGGACATTTGTTGGAAAACATGTACAGCAATTAACATGTTTTTTATTAATATAAAAAACACCCCCGAGGTTTATCTGATTATCAAATACGCCATCACCTTTTGGAGAAATATCAAGAACCTCCATTGACCGGTGAAATCAAAAAGTCAAAAGGCTTAAGTGATAAAATGACTAAAAACTCAAGAATTTTTGGCAAACCCTATTACAAAATACAAAATTCCACCGAGATATATCATGTTCTCAAACAATCTTCTGCATCGTCTCTTCTTCCCAAGCTCTTACGCTCGACACCGGTATTTCACCACCACCACCACCGTAGTATTATTATTTCCCTCACCTCGCCTATTACAAGCATCATCTCATCCCTCTTTTATCCTGCAACATACATAGAGAAAGGCCGGACCTTGGAGCAGATTTTGGTCCTTTCTTAATGCTTTGAAACAACAGATCTGTTGGTCATGAGTAATTTCGTTGGCCTGGAAGAACCCACGACCATGATCACCGGTCGACTTCCGATTTCAATTGAATCTTTGCCCTCATAAATTTAGAAGTTTTCGAACACCTCAGCTTGTTAAGGAGGCTGTTGCACTAGACTTGGAGAGTAAACTTTGACTCTGCAACGGTATTGGTAGGAATTTGTTCCCTCCATTCCCTAACATTTATTAATCAGATGAAAATCTTTTCTTTTTTTTTTGTGATGGATTTGGTTGATCAGAGCTCCAAGAATGTCTAATTCTATATTGTATGCTTTGTTTATCTCCTCTGATTGATGTATGTAATTTTATAGAGACTAATTTATGGGTTTGAATGAAAGTGGAACAAGCCGTAGAGGCTGCAGCCAGATTTGTTGGCGAATCTTTGAACCGAGGGCTGCAATTTTGTACACTGGTGTTGTCTTTCCTCCGCAGTTTGTTATCATTTAAGAGAAAGAGACGATTCTTTTTTTGGGTTGTCTATGAAATCGATCCAAGTGAATGACGAGTACTTCACAAATCGCAATGGATTTGATTTTTGGTTAAAGTCGCCTAGTTGCCGAGAAATTTTAGTCGGAAGGGAAAAAAAAAAAAAAGAAAAGATGATTTTTTTGAGTGAAGGGCAAATTAGTCTTCTCAATACTCTTTTTTGCTGACATCATTTGTCGACGTTATTATTCCGGTAGCAGAGGATGGATTTGATATTTGACTCACTGGTCAATGGAGGTTCTTGATATTTCTTCAAAAGGCGATGGCGTATTTGATTATTAGATAGACCTCGGGGGTGTTTTTGTTATTAACTAAAAATTAATATGGTATTATTTGGTCAAACGTGGTGACACTGGCGGCTGCGGCGGGGTCCCTGGTCAAAAGGTTGTACCAATAGCCCATAATTTCAGAGGAGTTTTGAGCCCAAATTTATCAGTCGAAAACATTGGGCTTTTAGCTGGCTATGAGGGTCTGTTCGTTTGCATGGCATTGGAGGCTTGGATTTGGAATTTGGGCCTCCAATGCCAAATCCAGTGTTCGGCTACCAAAAAATAAGATGGCATTGGCGTTAGTCCAATGCGAAAAGGCTTTCAATGCCACAGTTTTAATTCCGGGCTTGAAGTTATTATTTGGGATTCCAAACTCTCATGGAGTTGAATCGGACGCGGGTCTTTCCCGGGTTAAATAAAAAAAAACTCGGATTATAAGCTATCGGGTCTTTTTCTTTTTTATTTTTCACAGCTTTACTTTACTTCATTGATTTCTCTTTCTCATCTCACGGCTTTTCCTTATTCCGCCGCGACACCACCCCTTCATCTCCGACTCCGCCCCCACTGATCTCCTACCAATTGACGACGGCGAAGGCGAAGACAAAGGAGGCTACGACTCCACCCTTTCTTATTTCCCTCTTCATTATTTTCTCTCTTTCTTCCTTTCGCATGGATTAGGGTTAGCTTCCCATACTTTCTTCTGATACTTAGATTTTCAATCAAATCGGTTTTGTTTTAGCAGGAATATGTCTGAATTTTTGTGAGTTTTGTTTATTGGAGTCAAATTCAAAGTGGGTCTGCTTCTCGGCACCTTACTCAGTTTTGTTTCTCAAGAACATAGCCCGCCGACTTCTCTTCTTCAACAGTACTCCTCTTTCAAATCCGCTGTGCAAAGGGACTTCAAATTCCAGGTAACGTTTTCTCTCTTCACTGTTCCGTTATTGTTTCTTGGTCCAAAAATACAGCTTTTTAATCTTTTCTTCTTTAATAAAGAAACAACCAAGAAGAATAATCCTATCTTTACATCCTCAGCTCTGAACAAGTATTTTTTCTGGTGGATAAGAATTAATAAGTTGAAAAAATTAAAAATAATTTTAGCTATGTAGTTACAAGTTAATGAGTTATATTGAGGTGATGTTGTTATATTGATGTGATCTGGTGTGATGTTGATTTTAATAGTCTCTGTGGTCTTGTTTCTTTTGTGTTGATTAGGTACGAAGAACTAATGCTATGTTTGGTAAGGGTTAGTATAGTTTACTTCTCCAATTGAGGCACTTTCTGCTAAGTGGTTGATTTTATGTATATATTGTATAGTTGGAACTAATCTAATCAGGTTAAAAATCTTTCTTATTCAGGAAATGGAGCTAATCCTATTTTGGGGCTCTTTAGCTGTTAAACTGTGTATACCTTTTTAGTTCTGGAGTTTACTTAGCACTAGCAGTTAACTTTTTTTTTTTTTTGAGTATAACTTTTTAGTTCTGGAGTTTATCCATACTAAATCTTTGACATGGATATCTCCCATACTGCAGTTGAACTGTTATGGTTTTGCGACATAAGTTTTTTTTTTTTTTGTTGAAGTGTGCCCGATATTAAGTTTACTTGTCTATTTATTGGACGTAATACTTTTTTATCGGCCTTTGTTGTAAAGGGATACAAGAGGTTCATTTGCAGCAACCCTCAAGAATCCTAATAAAAGATAGGATTATTGTTTGTGCTTTCAGCGGTTACCATTTGAAATACACATGGTTCTTCGCATTAATTCTGGGTTAAGTTTTGCGATGATTCATTTGGACAGTGTGTTAATATCCTTGTGAAACAATGGCGTTTAATGAATTCACTCTTTTTAATGAATTCACTCTTGTATAGTGATCAAGTTGTCTGCATAATGGGCTTAAAGTTCGTATACCCTCTTTGGAATATTAGCCTCTTTGGTAATCTGATTTTTCACTAGTTTTTCTTTCCTACTTAATCATTACACTGAAATATGACTGTCTTCTTGTTTGTTTTGATTGCATTACCATGGTGACTGATTGTGATTCTATTGATGTAGAAAGACTGTTGATATATCTACTGTAACTGCTTGATCTGTCATTATTTCTGCTGTTGGAGGTGTTTGATTGGAATGATTGTTTTAAGTGAAAAGTCAGCATGAGATACATTGGCTTTGGGGTTCTAGCAGGCATGGCTGTCTAATTAACCTTTCTTGGCGTTGTTTCATGGTTCTTGGATAGTGTAGCTCAGTTATTCATAGCTCGCTCAATACATCATTTTGGTGCATTTGCTATCCTTCAGCTGGCATATTTCTTCATACACTTTCTCTTTGCAAGTCAAACAGCCCATGTTAGCACTTTATACTCTGCTTTCCTCTGTATGCATCTGCACTATAAATTGGTTCTGTTAAAGCTTTTAGGCTTACCGTGACTTTACCTTACCTTTACCTAAAACTTTGGGTTTAAATTTTTAAATTGACAAATAAATGAAAATACAAACCAAAGTGATTCTCAGTCGAAGTCGTTAACGATGTACTATATGCACATGCCACATGCTGAATATACTATACCAAATACAGAGACATGGCTGAACGCCTGAACCTTTAGCCGCTTAAGTCTTTAATAGCATTAGTGTTCTTAAGCAACTCTACCGATATATAGTTACAGACCGAATTCTTATATGGTGCACCATGATATGTTGGCAACTAATAATATGATCTATTTAACAGATTAAGTGGGATAAAGTATAAAGGCTTAATGCTTGTTGTTAAATAAAGCTATCATATCATATTCTGATTAAGAAGATATGTGTTTTGCAAGTAACAGTGAAATGTGTAAGTATGTAACTAACAAAGATCATATGTAAAAGGAGCGAAACAGAGTATTTTCACTTTTGCTCTTATCATCTGGATCAATTAGTGCTTATATTAATGAATTTGGAGCAGCAGATGTACCTATGATACGATACTGGGGCTTATTTGTGAATGGTTTAAATCTTTATGTACGCATATTGATGTCTCTACTCTCTAGTTACATATTGATGTCTCTACTCATTAACAGAATTTAAATCTTTTCTTGTTTAGTTACAAGTTTGAAGCAAGTTTTTATTTGCCGTAACTTTTTGATTAGTCTCTTTGTTTCTTCTTATACTCTTCCTTTCTATGGCTTAAAAGTGATGAATGGTCAGAAGTCGTAGAACATCTTGGCTTAAAAATTTTGTTTTATTCGCAGGTAAATTCTGCTGATAAGGTTTAAACAGTTCATGGATTCGTAGTTGCCAAGGTTTTGTTCATCCGTATGTATCATAAATTAGCTGATTTCAGTACGTGGTTTTCTCCTTTTCATCCAGCCTTGAAAAATTCCGGTATGTTTTCGGGATTCTGCTTATAGTTTAGAGCATGGTGTAGATTTCTCTTGAAGTTCCTTGCCTGTAAATACAGTTGTTTAGTCATCAGATTGTGAAACTTCCAACTTCTTGTAACAAGTATGTTGCCAAATGGTATCGTAATTATCAAAATTGGAAGAGTATTTTCATTCACAGTTTGATCAATGTAGTAACAAACGATTATGCCAATTTCAGCACTAATTAATTGAACTTTTCAAAAAGACAATGGAAGTGTAAATGATATTGTACATCTTTAATAGTACTACTACACATTAAACCAGCAGGGAAGTATTGCCCCCTGCTTCTGAGGGGATTGCTGGAGTTACCCTTGCAGGAGCCACCTCAGCTACCGCTCATGGGATTGAAGTTGAAGTTGAGTTTAAGCCAGTTGAACATCCAATTGAGCCGCTAGACAATGATCGTCCAATTCAATGCCCGTTGCCAAAACCTTCAATTCTTATTGTACCTTAAACCAACTTAGATTTAAGTCGTGAAAATTGAGTAGAGTTGTTTCATTGACTTTTGAATGAGAAATTCCATTTTTTGCTTTTACAAGTGTACTTTAGTTTTGAAGTGCCTGCATTACCAGGTTAACCAGGTTTTGTGCAGATCAGTCAAGCCCTCCTTTTGTGAGTCATTTCTTTATGTTAATCTTCCTCCAATTTTGTGGACTAAAGTCATAGCCAAGTGCATATCATACTCGATTTATAAAATGTATTTTAATTAAATAAAGTAGATTATCTAACATAATATTCTCACATTGTTTGTTTTAATATTATTCGTTTTACATATTTATATATTATTTTAGAAATGACACTATTTAATTTAGCAAAAATTAAAAGTTGAAATAATTTCAAAATAAATCAAATTTTCATTTTTCTTTATTTTTGTAAAAAATAAGCAAAAGTCAAAACCAACTCAATTACATGACTATCCGAACAGAGAATTTGGAAACCCAATTAAATTTGTGGCTAATTCTATAATTTTGCCGAACAAATGATTTGGCATTCAATTAGAATATCTTGAATGTCAATTGAATCCCAAAATATTCTAATGTCAATTGAATCCCAAAAACATGTAGCCGAACACACTCTGAATGTATTTGAGTTTGCGAATATTTGACATTGTTATCTGTAAGATGACACTGTAAAGGTACTAAGCACAAAAAATGAGTAAGAATTTCGTTGATCAGGTTTGGTATTTGGAAAGGAGGATTTGGAATGTTGAAACAGTAGCCTTACAGCTAATTCGTTTGGAAATTGGAATTGGCTAAGTAACAAAGTTACGCTAGACTAATAGTCGAATCAGATTTCGAAGCAGCTATATTAATCTGGTTCAGAATTTGGATGGAAAGTGGAAACTCACAACTGAATTCTGTATTCAGAAGGAATTCAGGACTTTTTGGAGTCTGGAATTTGAATGGAGGTGCAGTTTTTGCACCATTTAGCTAGAGAGAACAATCTCAGAGCTACGCCCAAAGGAGGTTTAATTCAGGACATGCACTTAAACAGCTTTAACTAGTAAAAATGATGTTATGAAATACACAATATTGCATACAATCTAATGTCATGTAATAATATAGATACTTCGAATTAATACAAGTACCCTTTAAAAAAACAATGCTATTACATAAACAGTAGGAATTCTAATAGCTAACACTTCCAACAATGCTATTGTTTACCAAAACAAAATTGATTTTTCGTGCATATGCACGATCAGTAGACATGGTTAAAGATGAATTTGCATAGCAAAAGTTTATATATTTTCCGATCTCAATTTAAACCTTCTTTCGATATTCGACAAAATAGGTTGTTAAAATGGAACGAAGAGAGGATAACTGACTAATTATAGAGCGTAACTAGAATTTTTTTTTCCCTCTAAAGTTAATGAGAAGGATTATTAACACGTAGACACTGTGTACTTAGGAGTTTAGAGAAATAATAGAAAGGACAACTTTTTCCTTTCAGTTGAACTTTTCAAATGTATTCCCTCAAGTAAATTAATTGCTGCAATGCCACATTGTTGGAGCCTTGAAGGATACAAACAACTTTGTCGATCTTCAATTTATTTGACAGGTCCTGAGCCGAATCGACGGACAGATTTGTCATATGAATCGATCACATTTCAGGCCATTACTACTGTATTTTCTATTCTTTTTCCTTTTTATTTTTACTTTTTGTCTCTGCAAATATTTTTTAAAAATCACATTAAGTACTGGGGAGATCATGTAACAGATCTCTTTTCGAGATCCTTAACCTGTTATGATAATTTCTTCAATGAAATACTTATATTATATAGTTCTAATAAAACTAATAAATAACTAATCCCAACTCAAATGGTACAGCACGCTATATCTTTTTATTAAAAAAAAAACAAATTATTCTTCCCGACTAACTCATAAGTCATCGTTTTCAACACAAAACAAAAAAAGAAAACTCATAAGTCATAACTACTATCCAGAAAACAATTATTGATGGGGTTAAGCGTGTCGTGTGTACATTTTATATGACTAAGACTAATGATGTGTCGTGAATTATTGGATATTATTTTCCCATCACATTGACCACCAAATGGCCAAATTATTGAGTTATTAATTTAAAAATAGTTGAAAGAATCAGAAAAGCACAAAAATAATCGTGAAAGAAAAAAAAATGACTAAAGAAAATAGATGAGGGAACACTACTACTTGATTCGATTTAAAGAACTAACTTTAAAGTGGCATCTATCAAACTATATTCGAATGTATGTTTATCAAGTAAATCTTGCATCAATCAGTTGTAGCACGTGAAATACTAGTACTTTTTTACTCAACTATAAGAAAATTATCAACGTAAAAAAACTGAGAAAGATGGGAAGTTTTAACTATTTATTCTATTATAAGCTTGTTTGCACTATTTTTTCAAGTCTATATTAGGCTTTTTCAACTCTGTATTAAGATTTATGCTTTTATAGGTTCAATCTCAATAGTTATCGTCTAAAATGAAAAGAAACTACACGGACATAATATAAAATATAATGCCTCAACAAATATACGATATTATTTATAGGACGAAGGGATTAATCATTAATTACAACCCAAAAAAAATAAAGCAAAAAAAGAAGAAGAAGACGAAGAAGCAAAAGCACTAATTAAAAACTGACATGCAGGCCAGTTGGTCTACTACAGCAGGCCATGAATGGTGCTACGATAACAATTAAATATGTGCACATGAACGGAGAGCCCATTTAGAATATAATCTAAATATGATCTGAAAGTTGTGAACTCGATCCACGATGCATTTCCAAGAAATTTCCCCGTATGAAGCTTTGATGATACATACTAATAGCTCCCCTTATAAATACGGATAGTAAGGCATTCCCCTCTTGCATCACAAAAACCAAACAAAAACCCATATTCAGAGTGTAGTTGCATTTGCGAGTTGAAAAAGCTTCATTATCATGGCTGAGATCCCAAGTGAGTTAGTTCCCCCGACCGGAACCGTCCACCGTAAGGATTTTGGCCGTGATTTTCTCTTTGGTGGATCCACCTCTGCTTTCCAGGTAATACTACTATTGAGATCGGATCACATAATTTCGGTCACTAGTTTAATTTAAACGGTTTGATATCATATTAAAGTCCATTTGTTACATTGTTCTACATCAGTATCGTGAAACATTTTGTATCAATATATAATCTCTATGTACTACAAAAAAAATGTCTATTTAATCACCAAGAGCTTCTAGTGTCTTGTATCTGTGACTTTTTTTGGTTATTCGATATTTTTTATTATACGAAGGGACTTGATTGAACAAAAATATAATCTTCGTACTTCATAATTTGACAATTTTTGTTACAGATTGAAGGTGGTGTTGAGAGAGATGGAAGAGGCAAAAGCATATTTGATACTTTTGTTGAGGAAAGGGGTATAGTTTCCGATCTCTTGTCGATTGTATATGCCAGAAAGCATACAAGAAGATAGGAACTTCGTGTTGTTTGATAATACAGCATTTTTTTTTACCCCAATTTATTATCAATTTTCCTGATCTGGAATCATCCCAAACAAGTTTTTCAGTAAAAATATACTACTACTATATCAAACAAAAGAAATAATAGTAAAATGAATTTCGAGGAATGAATATTTTGATATCTCAAAAACAGGCACTGACACACAAAACGAAATTGTTCCCCCGAATCATTATTTTCTTATTATTGCAAACTATAAAATTCATGGCAGGACTGTATGGCGAATATGGCCCTGATGCTGTCAATCATCGCGAATTCTACGAGGTACACATATGGTGTTCACATATCGTGTGTGTGTGCGTGTGTGTGTGTGTGTGAAGTGCTAGATTTTTAATTACCGTTCCTTTTTCTTTTTCGATTATTTTCCCTCTCTTTGAATATATAAGGAGGAGGTTAACACCTAGATCATATTTTACGATGATATTTGCAGATAGATGTGGAACATATGAGGGATATTGGATTTAATTCTTACAGATTTTCCATCTCATGGTCCAGAATACTCCCAAGTAAGTAAAGAGAAATACCAAAAAGAAAAATAAACTTGTCGGCAACTGTAATAATTACTCATCGAAAGTCATTGCTGACTAACAATTTTATTTTAAGGTGCAACTAATAAAACAATAAAAACCATATCTAACCCATGCTAACTATATAATTCGATTTTTCAGCTGGGAAAAAAGAGAGCCGAAATCAAGATGGAATCAACTTTTATAAGGATCTTGTGAAGAAAATCAAGGCCGCAGGTACCTACAATAATTTCCCATCTCTGTCGACTCACACAAACATACTTATTCTTTCTTTCTTTCTTTTTTTCGGAGAAACTATACGTGTTAAAATCCTTTTGATCTCGAAAACAAGTAAAAGATACTTATCTTACATTGAAGTTAGGAACCCAACTTGATCAACATATATACCCCACTAATTAGTTTTGAAATAGAATACCATGTGGATTTATATCGGTATTCAAGAATAAGCATTCACTATATAGGTTAAACATCAGTGCTCCAACTATTGTAGGAGCTTCTCAACTCTCGTCTTAGGGGATTTTATTTGGAAAGTCCCACACACACTAGATAAAAATAAAATAAAATAAAATAAAATAAGACGACGACGAATAGAGGACAATCTTCTTAGTTAGGTTGGATATATATAAACTGATTTTTGACTACTCTTCCCATTCTGATAAAATTGTCCAATATGAATTTTCAGTTTTAATACAGATAAGGAGTAATTAAAATATTAAATAGAGAATAGTATTTGTATTCTGACAATGGACGTGTGTTCGAATAGGAATGGAGCCAATGGCGACTCTCCTGCACTTCGATCCTCCCCAAGATTTGGAGAACGCGTATTTCACTTTCTTGAAGCCTGAAATTGTGTAAGTAATTACTAGTTGACACTTATGTAATAATGTGATTTGTAATTCGAAGACTGATGAGAGTGCTAATTAATTAATTTCATGATAACTAATTATATATGCTATATATATATAGGGATGACTTCTGTGACTACGCGGAAATTTGTTTCCAAGAATTTGGTAACGATATAAAGTACTGGACAACTATAAATGAACCCTGGTATGTTTCATATGGTGGATACATAAGAGCTGAGATCCCACCTGGTTACCAAGCAGACAAGGACTATGATACCATTCAGAAAGAAATTGATACCAAATCAGGGAAATCTTATCCTGGTGATAATCAAGGTTCCATCTGCCCACCATTCCAATGCTCAAATATCTCATCGTCTTCATCTTCGTCAGATCCTGCTGCCAAGGAATTTTCACCTAAGGATGATTCAACATTGCCTCCTAGAGAGCAATGGCCATACATTGCCGGGTATTATCAACTTCTCGCCCATGCCAAGGCAGTGAAACTCTACAGAGAAAAATACGAGGTAATTAACGTTGTTTGATTATGAGCTCTGTTAAGAGTAACGATAAAGACAATGATTGAATCGGTGGTGATCGGTTGATATGTATGTTCCAATTTGGCACGTGACTGGATGAATTATTTTTAATTTCATCATCATAAGTTTAGGTACACTAACTTTTTCTTCTTCGTCTTCTTAATCCTTTTTTTTTTTTGGTTCTTATTTAGGGATCTAAAGGTGGAAAAATTGGTCTTAATTTAGTAGCACAATGGTATCTACCTTGGGAAGACACCCAAGAAAATATTGATGCCGCGAAACGCGCTATGGATTTCATGCTTGGATGGTCAGTAACATACATGAACTCTCTCTATAACTTTTACGTGTATGTATTGTGTTACATAAAAATGAAGAAAATGTTCAAAAAAAGAAAAAAAAAAAAAGAGAGAGAAAGGGAATTCATATTAAGTCACGATATGACAAATTTATTTAACATCACACTAAAAACAGTCCCAAATTAATTAAATTTATATGTTATGTTTTTCTCCCCCTACTTGACAGGTTCATGGATCCTTTGTATAAAGGTGATTATCCAGAAAATATGCATAAGTACGTTACCAAAGGTTTCCTTCCAAAGCTTGATAAAGATTTGGTCCAAGGAACATACGATTTTGTTTCCTTGAATTACTACACTTCTCTATATGTTGCTGATTTCCCAAACGAGGGTGGAGATTTTGTTCTTGATCGTCGAGTCAACTTCTTTGGTTAGTACCAACTACTTTATGAATCTCACTGATTTTCTAGAAGTCAAAATGGAAATAATCCATATAAAGTTTAACTATAAAATAGTTTATTTTATTGAACTTTAACGTTATAAAAAAATGGATTATTATATATTCGGGGACAAATGGAGTATAATAAATAACGGGCATATTTACTGATCATTAATTTGTGGTATATTCTTTATCAGTCTTAAACAGGATAATCAATTTGGTTTAATAGAGTAATTTGTTTATCTAGTTAGTATATGTTTAAGAACTATGTTAGAAAAATGAGATATATTCATTTAAAATGCTCTTTTATCGATATCTGCAGATAGAAATCCAGCCGGAGAACTCATTGGTGACGAGCAGGTGAGTAGTTAACCGTGTGGAAATTATGTACCCAGTCAGTGGGGAAAGAAAAGTTGAATTGATTGTGTAAAGATGAATGTTTATCCCTAATCTTATTAAGAATAATAAACACACGGCGTTCTAGCCCTTTTAAAGAAACTAAAAGGTATACTCCTTCTGTCTCAAAATTATTGTCCAGTTTGAGATTTCACTTTTAATATAATTTGAACTAAAAACGAAATCTCAAACTGAACAATAATTATAGGACGGCGAGAGTACTTATTGACTGTTTTAACTAATCAACAGTAATCATTCCTGTTGGATCGGAAAGAGTGTTACTATTACTTATGACATCCATGTTATTTCTTTACCATGCAGGGTCACGGTGGGTGGATTAATAAATATCCAGAAGGGCTTCTGAATGTTTTGGTGTACCTCAAAGAGAATTACGGCGATCCGGAAATTTACATACATGAAAATGGTAAATATATACGTGAATCCATTGATAACTTATATATAGAGAAATGAAGATCACTATTAAGTCACCAAAAAAAAAGAAGGATAATAAAATCATAAAAAAGTGAAATTGCTTTTAAATAATGAAAAATATGTTACTCTCCATTGATGTGCTAACTGTATTTGTGTATATACATTGTGTAGGTTTTGATGATCCAAATCTTCCCCTAGCAGATAGAGATGCACTCTACGACCAAAAGAGGTTATGGTACCACCATGATCACCTTCTTGCAGTGAAAGATGCCATAAGGTAAAAAAAAAATTACACATAACACAAACATATTACGTACTTTTATCTAAAAAAAATAATCCACTTTATTAATCGTTATCGTAATACTGTCTCTTCGTTCTATATTTTTTATTTAAGTGATGATTTTTAATATTGTTTGAAAAACAATTGATGGATGGATGGATGCAGAAAAGAGGTGAGGGTTAAGGGATATTTCGCGTGGTCGTTAATGGACAACCTTGAGTTAGCTGCTGGCTTCGGCTCTCGATTCGGCATCATCTATGTTGATTATAAGGACGAATCGAGAAGGAGGATTCCGAAACTCTCTTCTTACTGGTTTAAACAGTTCCTCGCAAACCAACCAAGAGAATCTGACGCATGACTGAAGAAGTAACTGCTGAGTTGGCTCGCGGATTGATGTTTTATTACGTTAAAAATTCTGCTCTTTGTGGTCTCTTATCATATGATGAGTTTATTAATTTCCAGCGTAATATTTTGTATCAGATGAACTGAAAGGCTAGCTATAGCTTTCTTCCTGAAGAGCTGGATAGCCTCTTCATTATCATTGTTGTTGTTTTAAGTCGTTTGAGAATATGAGTATTTGGTTAATAATATGTGATGGTTATTTATTCTTTTTTTTTTTAATTTTATTAATTGCGCATATCATCCTATTTTGAGGTTTGCATGTTTGTTTGTATTAGTAATATTAATCAGTCTTCTAGGCTTTAAAACACGATGCTTCCTAATGTGTACTCCCTCCGTCCCATAACTATTGTCTAGTTTGAGTTTTCATTTAGTTCAAATTATACTAAAAATGAGATCTCAAACTAGACCATAATTTTGAGACAGAGGAAATATTTCTCCTTTTTTCTTTTCTTTTTTTCAATAAAAGAGATTATGCATTGCATCATGATGTTATCATAATCTGCTTTCAAGTCTTATTCTAGCTAGTGCGGTTTTAATCATAGCAATACATCTAACTCAATTTTTTAAACTCCTCAAAACCAATCAACCAGATAATCAATCAGATAGACTCGACTCGCCCTCAAATTGTCTCCACCCTCCAAATTCGCGCTGCTCATACTGTTTTCGATAAATTGTTTTAAAACCCAATAAATTACATGAGTTTTAAGCCCAACTCTTCTGGTCAAATATATTGGGCTATTGGTTAACCCAGTCCACTTAAACTCCCCATCGCTGATCGTTTCCTCGGGGGTTTGGCGCGAAGTACCCTTGAACAATATAGACTTCTTTTTTTTTTGTTTTTTCCCTAAAGATTAGGAAGAAAATAATTGTTTTCACTTTCATAATTGACCTTTTGTAATTATTTTTCTGAAACAGAAAGAGTATAAAACAAAATAAATCAAGTTTTATGAGAGAACTTATATCGATTTGTGAGATATAGAGTTGTGTTATTATTTTGTGTTTGTGCTATAATATGACCAATGACCCATTAAATCTCTAGTTCTCTACGAAGCTATCAATCCTCGAGAAGGTCTTATTCACGGAATCCATGAACTCTGAATTTGTAACTTGAAATTTTTTAGTTTCAGCTTTTGTTCCGAAGTGTTACTGAAAAGACATTTATATTACGAACCACAAAAACAAGGAGTGGAAATGAAACATTTGTAAGTGACACTATCACTATGTAGACAGAAAAGCAATTGAATCCGTACTAACAGTTTATTTGGTTTGATTTAGATTATACTCACTCCGTCCCATAATTATTGTTCAGTTTGATTTTTCATTTCTAGTTCAATTTGTACTAAAAGTGAAATCTCAAACTGGTCAATAATTTTTGAGACAGATGGAGTAAATTGAATGCCCAGCACGTGGATTTAGCAGCTCAGTTCATGATGATTACATTATTGATTGCTTGGCTGCCGTTTTTGCCTTCTTTTTTTCAGTACTCAGGGTACCACCCAACTCAGGTCAGCAGAATCCTCCAACAGAAAATGCAATAATAATAATAATAATAGAAAAAGTACGAGAAGGGGAAAAGTAAAAGCCATTCATTTCAAATTTGACGTATCTGATGAAGTAATAATGTACTTTCATTGTATTCTTTTGCCTGGCAGTCAGGGGAGTAATTAAAAAACAAGGACCACCGCTTTCTTTGGGTTTTTTTTTTTTTACCCACATTTACACAAATTTCAGTGGTTTCCTCATAAGTACTGATGGATGACATTACCGTTATCTTTCACTTTAATTTGAGTTTTTGTATCTGGTACAACTGGACGAGACGTCAGTGAATATGTGCGCCCATGATTTTTCACCACATTTTCCTATCTATCGGCCGGGTGGCTTTTTGATCGTTTAAGGTACGCTTCACTGAAAATGAACACTGATCCACCATACAAAGTTCAACTAATCGTCTAAGTGGCTACCTTTTTGTTTTTCCAGTGGAATCGGGAAAAAGGGATGCTAATAATGTGAAAATTGTGTGTATTTTTTTTTTATTTTTTATTTGTATGTATATAGATACACAACAATCAAATCTCAGTCTTTATTATAAGGTATTTTAATTTCTCATAAATTTCATTTCACATAATTAATAATTAAAAATAAAATCTTAAAAATAATTCATTATTCCTCCAGTTTAATGAAGACGGGTAAGAGTAGATTTTTCGTAAACTTAAGTCCTGTATCAGTCCATTACCTTCGAAGAAAAATAAATTTAGGTCAATATATATGAAAATGAATTTTTTTTTCCATTCACGGCAGTCATTTTTCCATCTTTTTGGTCCATAACGACTATGGTACCAAATTAACAAATCTTTTTTACTCTGTTAAAATTTATAACACAATGTGAATTGTTTTCCTTATTTATTCTTCTTCTCTAAAAAATACTGACATCATTTCCTTTATCTAATCTCCTAAAAGACACTAAATTAAGATGATGATGATGATTATCATTATTATTACTACCTCCGTCCCAAAAAAAAAAAAGTCTACATTGGATTTTCAAATTCATACTAAATATAGTACAAAAGTCAAAACTCAATGTGGACTATTTTTGTAGGATAGAGGAAGTATTATTATTATTACTATGTGTTAGACCCGTCCAATGGACGAGGAGAATATGTACATATAAACATTACAACACAAGCAAAATAATAAAAATATCACTATTTCTATAGATTTTGTACTTTTATAAAATGTTAATTATAAATTATATAATTATTTCATTGAAAAATATAAAACACAAACATCAACAACACTTTACAAAATGGTAATAATTTATTTAATGCAAAGAGAATTATTTAAAAAATCTAAAAAAAAGGAATATAAAAAAGAAAACATAATTAACTTTGAATTGAATGATTATATGTCATGCAATACTTCTATGTGAACGAAATTCATATTCTTAAATTGACGTTACCACATTCATCGCATATTAGGTTCTTGATTCCTTGTCTCGAAGTGACTATTGATAAGGCGACATATAATTGGTCATGGTTAAAAACTGAACGTGGCACATAAAATGATTTGTTAATTTAAAGGTGTTAATCGGACGGCCAAATAAACTTAAATGGAAATTATAAAATAGAGATTTAATGGATGAAAATTTTTACCAAATACAATATAAATCATAATATAGAGAAAATAAAATTATGCAATAATAGATGAATTTTCTATGAAAAACAAAAATGCTAGTTATAAATGTATAGTAGCTTTTTTATAATGGCTTCATTCATAAAAAAAATATAAAATAGATAAACAAAAATATATGTGATATGGATATTTTCAGCGTAATGTGGAATGTTGAGAAAAGAAAAAAAAAGTATTCAACTTCGAATTGAATAATTATATATCTTGTAATAATTTAAATCAAAATCATTAAACTTATTTTTAATGACATTTTATGGTAGAATCATTTTTTTTTTTTTGTTGATTCTAAGGTAGGATCATTTTTTTTTATCACATTAATAATATCACTGAAGTTATTTGCATATTTAAATTTGGTCTCTCTCAACTTGTTTTTAATAATATCCCACAATTACTTTGTAGTGGGTATCTATTTTTTTTCTTAATGATATTGCAAATTTACCCTAGACATTTTTAAATCTAAAAAATTAAGAAAATGCCACATAGGATTAAATCCTATGTGCCATGTGCTCCATGTCTTTAGATTTCTCTCTCTGGTTTTTGTCTTAGTATAGTATATAGAAGATTATTATTATTATTATTATTATTATTTGCATATTTACAATGTAACCGTGAGTAACATCGACTAGTCACTTCCTGAATTAAAAGAAGTTCAGTAATTAAAAGTTTAAAGAATTGCCTATAGCCTTAACGGATTTTAAAATTCAAAGTTTCAAACTAATGTAATACCCCCCTTTGGTCTTTTTCTTAACTTCTCCACAGTAAATTATTCGCGGTAAACTGCATCGCTAGAAAGCGCGCGTGACATTTAACAGTAACTGCTTCGCGGCAAAAACAATTTTAACGGTTGGAAGTCGGGGGCTGTAAAGTAAATTCGGGGCAAATACTTTGCATTCCCCACCTACCGAGGCGGCTAAAATTCACGTGCACCAATATTTTGACTCTACTCTCTCATTCAGGTTAAGTTGCACATTGGAATCATTAATTAGTCTTGATTCTTTTTGAGATTAAAAATATAGTAAAAAAAAATACTACTTCACTATAATTAACCATTAAACAACTGTAATATATTCAGGTTCAAAATGATACTTTTTATCAACAACAAAACAAGACTATATATATTTCCATTTTTCAGTACTTAAAAGGAGGTAAAAATCGAAGTTGAATTCTTAAGCAGCTCCAATTTAGGGATGAGCAATTCTTAATTTGTAATGCCGTAAACAAAATATCATACTATTCAGACACTTAAAGGATAAATTGACATTAAATTAACTTTCCCAAATAATGGAATGATACTTGTTTGAATTCCACTAATATGAGACATGAATATGAATATGTGGTTTATATGTCTTTAAGTTCTTCCCGATTATAAGCTAACTTTTGAAGGGCTCTATCCAGGAGGCATGACATAGAAATTACTTTATTTTTAATTACCAACATAAGTCGTCAATATTGAGTTTTTAATATAAATGTTAAAATTCAATATCAACTATTTTTTGAGACAGAGATAATATACTCCCTCCGTCTCATAATTATTGTCCAGTTTAGTTAAAATGGAAGATTTTATTTTTGGTCAAATTTAATTATATTTTGACTTAAACAACCGGATATACCCCTGCATAAATAATTGTTCAACCGACAAAGGTCTCATTTACTACTTTCTCACATTAGCACCGGAAATTCAAAACCCAATTCGTATAATCAATCAAAACTCAAGAACAATAATCGAAGAACATATAGAGCTATGCAATCTCTTTATTCTTCTTCTTCATCCGGATTAATGAATTTCGGTGCTCTCAAGTCCATGATTGCCGGGACTTCTCCATCTAGCATAACACAACAGTCGCCAAGTTTGAATTTGGTTACCATGAATGGCCAGAAACATCACTCTATGGATAAGTCCATGTTTATGAATCTGGTATACCATGTATGCCCTGAAACATTCTTGAATTTGGTTCTGAGGGACTTACACCCATGCTATATCTTGGTGGCGCCGGCGGAAAAATCACCGTGATGGCCAAAGGTCTCTGAATCTTGTCTCTATTTACTCCCTTCCCAAGGCGCGGCGTCTTTAGATCTTGTTCCAATTGATTCTCTTCCAAAGGCACTGACAATTGGTGATCTCTTGTCGACTCCGATGCAAGCTCCGGTGGCATAGCAGGGAGTTCTGATTCACAGTTCAAAGCTCCGGATTTTTAATTAAAAGGCAAAAGTGTAACTTATCCCATAAAAAGTCAAATTGGACAATAATTTTGGGACAAAATTTTTTTGGCAAAGTGGACAATAATTTTGGGACGGAAAGATTATATTTTAATAAGGCTATTTTATCTGTTATGAAATTAGTTTCCTTGTACACATATTTTAGAATTTATCTCTCAATCTCCATCAAGTTATGGATTTCTCATAGCAGCCGAAACCTCATAGACTGCCCCTTTCCATATAAGGCCATAACCATTCTAATCACCTACAAATTACTCCTTCATTCTGTTAAAAAATTAATAATAATCTTGATTTTAAAAATTTGAGCTAAAGCTCAATCAATATAAATCTCAAAACGGATTGCAAAGAAGTACTAAAAATTTGTAAAAAAGAACATAACTCAAAAACTATCACTCTATATTTCTTAAAATAAAAGGATGTAACTAAAAGTAATACTCCCTCCGGTCTTATTAATATGAAAATATTATTTTTAAGGTTTTATTTTTAATTAGAAAAACATACTAAATGAAATTTAAGACATATCAAAATGCCTTTTAATATGGAGAAGAGAAAAAATTGTATTTTATAAAATGCAAACTAAATTACGTAAACAAGACACAAAGGAAGTAGTACTTATTCAAGTGTGACATTATAATGCTAACTATGTCGGCTTCTTATATTGATAACGTCCGTATGACAAAATCAACTACAAATTGTGGTATGATTTGCCGTCACGTACGAAGAAGATAGAGTTAACCAATTTCAAGAGGGAGAAAAGAAGAAAGCCATCAAAGAAATACGTGGACAAAGAAAAGAATATAGTAGTAGTATATTAGTATATGCATGCCCCGAGTCAACAAATTGGATTAGTTGACGTAACACATATAGTGCTCTGCCTAACAAAATAGACTGATCCGTCGACAAATTCAATTTAATTACTTGTGTTTTTAATTCCCCTTGACTTTTATTCTATAGGTTGGAATCCAAGCCACTGAATTCATGTCGAATTCCTTTTGGCTTTGGGTTTTGATGGCCATTTTATTTATTTTTAATTGATTTTCTCCATTTTTTGAAATTTGATGTTGTGTCCGTTCTCAAGAAATGATCGATCTCAAGTGTAGTTTTTTGACATGCATTAAATAAAATTTGCAAATAAATAAATTTAGAGTGAAACAATTAAAACCACTGCTTAATGAGTTTTCTTTTCTTTTTCTTTTTTGGTGCCCAAATTCGAAGTCCACTAACAAATGATGAGTACGTTATTTCTTCCATTCTTTAACAACTTACGATGAGTACAATTCAATTCAGAGCTCTAATCCTTATGGCCTGGGTGCCTTTAGTATAAAGCTACTGCCTCTCCTATAGTGAATTTTCTATTAGCGGCTTTTTATTAAAAGAAGAACGATTTTACGAATCATATATTCCCTCTCTCCCAAAAATATTATCCATTTTGATATTTTACTTTTAGTACAATTTGAACTAAAAATAAAAACCTAAAATCGATAATAATTATAGGACGGAAGGAGTATTTCATTATTATATTCCTTCTGTTTCAAAGAAAAAAAAGTTCACATTCCAAAAAAAATAAATTTACACTTCATATGATCTATTTTTGTGAGATAGAGGTGATATAAAAGTTTGTAACCTCGAGTGTCTCATTATCATCATCGTAAGTATTTTTGGAAAAATAAATTTTCAACTTAACTAAGGTTTACACCTGAGTGATTAGGAAAGATAACTACTGCATCATTCTGAACTACACGTATAACTTAAACATTGTTGATTGTTCTCTACGAAGGTGTGCATAAACCTCACTTTCCAAATTCCAATCATGGTTTTCATTTCATTATGTCAAAAGAAAAATATAAAGGAAAAAAAAAAGATTGATGGCTTTCAATTTAAATCGTCACATGCCACGCGTGACGCGCTCGTAAAATCGAGCGTGGGTAATTAGATAAGGGACGATGATGATGACCCCAAATCTATCTAAATTAAAAAGAGGGAGGGAAAGTGACAGTTACTTTTACTTAAGAAGAATGTGCCTCGTCCAAACTCCAAAATTGACTGCTTGCTTCAGTACTTCCACTACTTCCCTCACTTTTTTCTTTTTCATTTGTTCTAAATAATCTTCTTCTTCTTCTTCTTCTTTTTTTGAGGGGTCAAAATTCTTCTAATAACTAATTCTAAAACGGATAATAATCTAAAAAGAAAATGACGCAAGATAATAAAAATAAAAATTACGGTGATCAACTGCCACTAGTTTCCTCCTAATTCCATTTCCCTTTCAACCCTACGCCACCCCACTCATTGAACTGTCTTTTTTGGTTGAATAATACCAAAGTACCAATTGTTCCTCAATTTGGAGACGCATTTCACAATTTCTCAATATTTTATGCAGTTTTTAAAATTGATAAACTTTTTTTATTTGGTCAAGAATCATGCACCCGTCAACTCCATTAATATGATGCTCTTTCTGTCTCGAAATTATTGTTCAGTTTGAATTTTTATTTTTTGTACAAACTGTGTCTATTTCAAAAACACAGAAAATTCAAACTGAACAATAATTTGGAGATAGACAGAGTATATGCATGTAACAAGTGAATATTGAAGTTGAACACTGATTTCACGTAGCCTTAATCACCAGCAATCTAATCATAAACAAAAAGTGAAAATAGCAACTTTAATCAATGAAGCTAGAAAAAGAAAAAATAAAATTCCAAAAAAAAAATTAAATGAAAATCAGCTGGTTGAATGTGTTCAAAATAAAGATCCTTCCTAATAGAGATAAGTCTTGCTGCTGCTACTACTTTATTCTGAAATATTTCCTAGGTGGATTGATCCCATTTCCCAATACACAAAAGAATGGAAATAAATAAAAGAAAAATAAATAAATCAGGTGGCTCTGTTAATATTCTTCTCCTTTTTCTCTTTCTTATTCTGCAAATTCTTGTTCGGATTCAGAAATTCTTATTTATTTTTTTTTTGCTGGCTTTTTTTGTCTGTCACTAGAATACCCATAACCCAATTTCCCTTTTTCTTTTTGCAAAATTCTTGAATTTTCATTTTTTTTATATTTATTTTGTGTCATTCAAAAAGAGAATCATTTCATTCTGTTTCTGTCTTCTCTTCTCTGCCCTTAACTTCTCTCCTTTTGCATCTTTTTCAACATCACCACCATTCACCATTGCCATTCTCCTTGCTCTGTTTTTCTTTTCCTTTTTATTTTTTTTTTTCCTTTTTGTTCAGAATTTTTCCTCCCTTTCTCTCATTCTGTTTTGAACTGTTCATCAACTCTGATTTGTTTCTTTGTTCCAATATTTGATTTTGGAGGCAGCTCAAAAAACTGTAACTTTCTTCCTCTTTGAATCATTCATTCTACAGATGAAGGTATAATTCTGATTCTGATTCTGATCCCCCTTTAAAAATTGATTCTTTGGCTATGTTTCTTCTTTAAGGAATGGATGGAAGTTTATTCTCCCACCAACCCGTCAAGATTTTTGAGCTTTTTGGCTGTAGTATATACATGAATCTGGGGAATTATTATTTTGCTTTCTTAAGCATTTGTCATTATAAAGTTTTTGGGTTCTTTTTCTCTTTTATTTCAAAAGGTTTTTAAAGAAGGGGAAAAAGAGTTAAAATAACATAAAGATTGTCCTGTTTGACATCGAGTTAGTAAGTAAACGTGTATTTAATTTAACTCAACCCTGATTACGAAAAGTAAATAATGATTTCTGGTGGGGTTCTTGAATCTGCTCTGTTAAGCTGGATTTGTGGTGTTTTCTTTTTCTATCTTTTTTCCTTTTTAATCCATATTTGTCTATGTAGTTCTTGATTGAGTTGTTTCTGGAAAGTTTATTATTTATTACGTTTGAGACTAATGTTAATTAATTTGGATTTCCTGCAGAAGTTTATACTGAAACTGGTTCTGCTCGATGATAAAGATAAGCGTAAGGCAATGAAGATTGTCTCTGCCCTTCAAGGTAACTGTCCTTATATTCAGGTGACAAATTAAGTATAGTTAGAAATGTTTTGTGGACCTGTAGGCTGTAGAAATGAATCATTTGTGCAGGTTTTGATAATTTTGTTTTACTTTTAGTGGGTTTAAAGTTCGGAAAAAAAACTAATGTCTAAACAGAGCAGGCTCTGCTAGTTATTAAAGACGGAGAATAGAAGTTCAATGATTTCTAGCAGCTTTTTGGTTTTCGAAATCTCAAATTGTTGAGTAATTACATTGGCCAATTAACAAAATTTAGGTATTTGTTAGATGTTAAACCTATTCTTGATAAATTAAACCTTGATTTAACATGAGTGGGGTATATTTTGCTTTGCTGCTGCGGAATTGATATGTTTGCTGAGATTAACTAGTCATCAAGATTGATTATTGGGCGCATAGGTTGATGCTAGCAAAACAAGTAATCCACGATGTTTGAAGAAAATACAATATAAAGTTCGTTGGTTGGAGCTGATTTACTGACTAGTTACCATCCTAGATGAACATATAATTTCAGAGAATCGGGGCCTGCATAAATAATTTGGTGTTGAACAAATAACTTGTATGATCACTGATCGTAAAGGCTTTCTTTTAGCCATGGTGGCACTTCATTTTGTCATCCTAAAGAAACTGGAACAATTGTATATTTCTCTGTGTCCAAATAATAAATAATCTTGTATGGTGTGGCATTTTATTTGGCAGGGATTGATGAGATATCTATTGACATGAAGGGGCAGAAACTGACAATAATCGGGACGGTTGACCCCGTAAGCGTCGTGAGCAAATTGCGTAAATTCTGGTCGACAGACATTATCTCAGTAGGTCCAGCGAAAGAGCCCGAGAAGAAGGAGGAGCCGAAGAAAGAAGAACCTAAGAAGGAGGAAGCGAAGAAGGAAGAACCGGCGAAAGAGGAGCCGAAGAAAGAAGAGGCGAAGAAGGAAGGAGAAGAGCCGAAAAAGGAAGAACCTAAGAAAGAGGAAGAAAAGAAACCTCCGCCACCTATACTCGAACCGATTATTGGCACGGTAATGCCTTATCGACCATATTACCCTCCAATGCAGACTTATTATTATGCTAATCACAGCATGGAGGAGAATCCTAATGCGTGCGTTATATGCTGAATTTGGCGCAAAAGCTTGTATTCGGGGAGATGCGAGTGAACTCAGGCAACAGCTTATGAACAGGGCTGTTCAAATTGTATAGGATTCAATGCCACATTGATCTATCTGTTCATCAAGATAAAAGATATCTGTAAAGATGCATGGTTAAAATAAGAAAAATTTTGGCCTAGTGATATTGAAAGCGAGGAATTTGCATATACTGTTATAGATAAGTGCTTCATTTCTGAGCATGTGTAAATTCAGGAAATTCTGCTGGGAAAATCTTCTCATTGGATCATGATCAGGTATCAGAAATTGTTGAAAGGTTGGTATCAACCCACTGTTTGCATCACTTTTACGTAACCACATTTCTTTTTGTACTTAACACAGTAGTTTACATCATGATAGAAAAACTGATAAAAGTAATGGTGGATATGCATTCTTTTGCTCTGGTTGTTGTTGCCTTGTTGGTAGGATGGATGGTTGAATTCAACATTGTGATGAGAAGTAAATGGTCAAATTAGACCTTTACTTTTATCAGAACATTTATTTTCCCCCCCTTCTTTGCGCCATTTATTCCTGAAAAATGAGAATGGATGGATCTGCTAGTGGTTCTGAACCAGAAGATCGAAAGCCTTGGAAGATGACGCATGCGTTGCAACTTTTGTGATATGAGTTTTGGTTAAAAAGAGAGGTGAAAAAAAGAGGGAAACATATGGAAACATTGATCTTCAATTGACGTGTAAAGCATTGAAGGACAAAGACTAGGTGGATGATTTTCTCGCATGCATTATAAGGGCAAATTTGTTTTTATTAAAACGTTATTCATTTTGAAAATTACATGCTTAATAGGGATTTTGTCTGTTTAGATGTCTGTATTAGACAAACAAGCATGTGGGTTGATGGTTACTTTTTCCTCGTGAGGGAATAAGTTCATCTCCCAAACTTACTGGCAAACCATGTGTTAGGAAAAAAAAAATTCCCCGCCCTAATTGAAGAACATCCACTTTTTTTTTCCTCTCTTCTTTTTCTCTCCTTTTTAACAGAATTATTGTTCCCCTCCTTCACCTTGATTGCTGCAATGTAAGCTCAAGTTGTACACAGCACTAACTAAGGTGAAGGGGCAAGATTGCATTTTCGCAACGGGTAAGAATCGAACTTGTGACTCTACTAAAATTTTTTTTTGAATGTCTTTGACTTGATTTATAATAGTTCGACCGTATATATGTTGATTCTTACTAACATTGTCCTAAGAACATAGTGCTTAATTTAGTCTTTCTGTCTTTATGCTTTTGTTGATATTTTTATATGTCTAAGCAACCTTATATATAACTCTACAAAAAAAAGGGACATTTTACCTTATTGTCTATTTTAACAACGAAGCAAAATGATTTAGTAATTTATCTCTTAAACTAGGGTCCATATGTAGACCTAGTTTAAGTCATCAAAGTAATGATGACATTGATGGGCACTTATAAATTAACGAAGGCAACTGATGCATGGAATTCATGGAAGATTTGCCCATTTTAACACTACTCTATTATCATTCATTGGCCACTTGGATGTCACTTTTATGTTTTCTTGTCCTTGTTGACATACTAGTTGGATTAACTACACGTCTTATTATTTAAAACCCCCCCAAAAAAAAGGATTTAAATTGTCTCAACCAAATTTAAACTCGTGGAAACATTTATAATGAATTATACCTATCAGTCTATTTTACATTCCAGAGATCAATGGAAGTAACATGAATATGAAGCTAATATTGAAATCGAAATCAAAAGGTTATGCACACAAGCCATTAACTTTCTTTTAATGGACATGGAGAAAGCTATAAGGATTCTAGATTCTTCTGTTTTTGATCATCCTTACGTTTTCAACCATGCTTCACAAAAGTTGTTATCCTACTTTGTTCGTTCATCTTCTTATTAGAGCACAATGTTTCGACGAGGGGCTTATGACTCAGTTGTCATTTTCACATGCGTGGATTTGGTCATGACGAAAATGAAAGGACTTCTCTATTTCTAATACGAACATTTTATAGGGGTTTATAACACTCCACGTCAGCTATGGAGTATTTTTTTTTACTATTTATTTTTTACTATGCATATCATTTTTCTTCTAATATTTAGTTTTTTTCCTTAACCACATCTTAATCGCCCCTCCCCCCCCTCCCCCACCAAACCAACTTATTCTATATATTGTCTAGTTTCGAATACTCTTTTCATTTCAAAAAAATTTTAGTTTCATAGTGACCTATTTTGATTATGAATTTTTTTTTTATTTTAGAAAAAGTAACTAATGATATAAATTAACTACGGGATCCCATGATGGCCCTGTGTAAGTGCCATTAAGAACCATCTTTCTAGTCTATTTAAATAGTCAACGAAAAGGGTATCTGCTTTTCTCCATTTTCCAAGCTTACCACTCAACGGATATAGTTGTTTGAAACAAAAATAGTACTCCTAACAATAAGAAGAAGAAGAAAACCCTAGCTCCATGGTGATCTTCTTCTTTTCTTTTTCTTTTTTTTTTAATCTTAAAACATAAGGAACGACCGGAACAAGTTCCTAATGCATCGCTTGATCAATACTCAGAGTGGAGTAAATAGGTATCATTTCGTTCCATAAAAATAATGTACATTATTATAGTTTATAAATTACATTGTTTTTAGTACAATCTATCTACAATTTATAAAGTAGACTAATATTTTTGTGGAAGTATTAGACAAATATCAAAATTAGATCGATACTTGTGAAAGTCTTAGTTATAACTAATATTATTCCATCCCCTTTTCAAAAAAAAAAAAAAAACTAATATTATTCCATCCATCTCATTGATAGCGGCTGATTTCTTATAACTAATATTATCAAAATATTGCTTTCTTTTTCTTCTTTTTTTTTTTTATCCTGTGAACGAAGGGAGAATTTGTTAAGAAATCCATTCCTACTTAATCAATCTATTAATAAACGGAAGCTTACATAAGGCAGCAATCAACAAGTTCAATCATTATAATAATAGTGAACAAGTAACAAACAATAACGTTATCATCACAATTAGATCATACGTCCACAAAAACAAACTTTAATTTTGGTCATCATCCCGACAAATCTAATAATCTCTTTATGATCAGAGGCCATATCATATCATTTCATTGAGCCTAATTACGCCTAATTAATTAGACCTTCATTAGAGTAGTAGTAGTGGATTACTTTTTTGGTGATATAAACAGAAAGTCGACCAGAAATATATACAAAACCCGACTATTGCGCTTACATTTGACGCTAGCTAAAAATAATTCAGGCTAAGACAGCTACAGCAAAGGTCGGTCGAATAGGTAAGACTAGTACAATACGTAGCATGATAGTGTTGAAATTTGAGGACCAAATTGATCACCCCAACCTCTCCTTTATGAGTCAGATTTTGTCACATCCCCCCTTGAAGGAAATCATCAAAAACGACTCTATATGATCTGGTGATAGTTTCCAACGTACACTTTTTCTGTTCTAAGACGATAAACATGATAATTATTTTGAACTGAAAAGAGTATATTTTTTCTGATAATCAATTTTGATGATGAATTGAGGATTCATTTTTTCGTTTAGGTCCAAATGGTGAGAGACAAAACTTGATCACACCAAAACTCTTTAGGGGTAATGCGTTGCGTCACACCAGCTTCTTCATAGGGACAAAGACATTTAGAATAAAAAGGCAAATTAATATACATGGAAAAAACACATCAACTGAATCTCCTCCATCCATATATCTGTTCCTTTTGGTTTTTGATTTGTTAACATATGAATGTGGACGAGAGGAGAGGGTTGAATTGTATTAAAATAATCAAGTGAATTATGAATGCTTGTCGCACCAGTTATGTATATAGCAAATTGTAATGTTTTTAGACTCTTATTTACTGGCCCCTTCATGGCATGGAAAAGGCAAGTTTTACCGATATAGATTATTGTAGTCGTCTAAACTGTGAAACCTACCAAGTAGCTAGTATTAGCAGCGGTATATCTAACCTTTCAAGATCTTCTTGGAACAAGTTATTATCAATTACTTGAATGTTATCTTTATCATATATAGTTGACCAGTCATAAAATAAACCCTAACCCTAATGGGTTTAGGCCGGCTACCTTGGAGGCTAAGTCACCGTCTAAACCTATTACGACTAGGTTTCAGAAACAGGTAACACCACCTCTATATAAAGAGGTGGTGCATCTCTCATAATTCATATCTTCTTCCTATCTTCTACATCTTCTATACACGATACACATCCTTCTCTCTCTACTCTCTTTACTCTCTTATTGACTTAAGCATCGGAGTGTCTACCCTCGGGAGACACCCGAGGCTCTGTCTTGCAGGTTTTAGGCCATCCGCCGCTACCTAGGTCATCATTGCCGCCCGTCCTAAGCACCGTACAAATCCATGCTTCGTCAAGTGACACGCCCAGTGGGACCGATTTGTTTGGTCTTCACAACCAAATAATTTCTTGAAGCGAAACTGAAATTTATTGGTGCTTTACGATGATCATCGGATGATTTGATGTGCAAATCCATATAAGCTCTCAAGTCATTCGAAGCAAGGGCAATTTTGAGGATTGAAGTTTCGAGAGATACATCTCCTCAAAGGGGCAAGCATCCCTCGAGCAAGACACTACTATTCGAAGTGTTTGAGAAGACGTATCTCGACTTTCATAATATCTTTTCTGAATCGAGGTAACACATTCTCGAGTAATTAATTTATTACGAGATCGAGGTACTTCTAAAACCTTTCCATGCTTTAATATCTGATATCATTATCATATTATTATCATATCACGATATCTTTTTGAGCACGATCAAAGGAGTTCTTCAAATTACCAACCCTCTCGCGGTAAAACCCTATCACCCTTCAACGAGGAAAACGTACTCGGGAGCACAAACATGGACATACTCTTGGGGCAAGGAATTCGAGGGATCATCCTAATATCCTCTGCTTGAATTGATATTCTTTACGAGCATCTTATTACTATATGTCATTCTTTTATTATTATTATTGCAATATCTTTGTCGAGTTTAATGGCAGAATCCACAAGCTTGAGCCACTCGATCTCAATCTCCTAAGAAATCCTTATACACCACGTTCCTCGAGAAGACCACCACCTATCGACCATTGCCTTCTAAAGACCTTCTTCTGTCCATCATTGTCTTCTCGAGAACCCTTTCTCCAGCGACTACTCATCCATTCGAGGACGGTCCTCTCACGGACCATTGTCTCTCATCGAGACCGTCTTTTCATACACCTTTGTCCTCCTGAAGATCGTCATCCATTCGAGGACCGTCCTCTCACGGACCATTGTCTCTCATCGAGACCGTCTTTCATAGACCTTTGTCCTCTTGAAGATCGTCCTTTGGAAAGACCTTCCATTGTCGACCATTGTCCTTCCGAGGACCACCCCTTGTCGACCTTTGTCTTTCCAAGGACCCCGTCATCGTCGACCCTTGTCCTCTCGAGGACCTTCTTCTGTCGACCATCACCCTTTTGTTCATCTTGCAGGAACATCATGTTCGAGAACTGGGGCAATATTACAGAAGTCGATAAGCCGTCAACACTCCAGGCTCGTACTTTTAGCAACCCATATTCTTCTCATCAAGTCTCGAGAATATGGCTTGTTAGGGGCACTTGACGAGTCATAAAATAAACCTTAACCCTAATGGGTTTGGACCGGCTACCTTGGAGGCTAAGTCACCACCTAAACCTATTACGACTAGGTTTCAGGAAACAAGTAACACCACCTCTATATAAAGAGGTGGTGCCTCTCCCATAATTCATATCTTCTACCTATCTTCTACACCTTCTATATACGATACACATCTTTCTCTCTCTACTTTCTTTACTCTCTTATTGACTTAAGCATCAGAGCGTCTACTCTCGGGAGACACCCGAGGCTCTGTCTTGCAGGTTTTAGGCCGTCCGCCGCTGCCTAGGTCATCATCGCTGCCCGTCCTAAGCATTGTACAAATCCATGCTTCATCAATAGTTGAATCCAGAATCTACAATTTTGTCAAAGGCGCCAAATGTGTAATAGTTATATGAAAGAGAAAAAGAAAATACAACCGTCAAAAGTTATATAATGGGCAAAATATCCCATAACACGTACGTGAAAATGGTTTATCAATTTGTACTCCGGTCTCCGAATCCTTTGTAGTGACTTTAATTGATGTATGTCATCAAAGTATTTTAAAATCATTTTTCTTATGAAATACATTGAAAACCCACAATCAAGTCTCCATTGCTGTATTTTCAAACTGCAAAAAAATTACTCCCTCCGTCCCATAATTATTGTCCAGTTTCACCAAAATGGAAAAATTTATTTTTTGGTCTAACTTAACAATGCTTTGGCTAAAGTTCCAGATATATCCTTGTCTATGAAATTGTATAACCGGCAAAAAAATTATGGATTTATAGATAATTATTGTACAGCTTTGGTGATTTGTTGAATGACCCGCTCCTAGATCTGAGTCGGTGCTGAAGACTTACCGTCGGGATTTGCAGGATTTCGGGTCTAGTCTTAGGAAGGAAACTGAAATCATCCGTGAAGCGGCGAGCCGAGCCGTGAAGGAACTCCCATCTTCAATCGAGTTTGGGGCGTCGATAGCTCATGGATCTCTGGAATTGGTTAGCCACGCCATCGATGGGGTCATCAAATTTACCGTTGGAATCATCTCACGGCGGCGGCAGCGCGGCGGCTGAAAAGCTTCCTGGGTGGGATGTCGATTTCTCTCTGGCTTTTCTTGCCGCCAATATAGGGTTGGTGAGAGTGGTGAAAATTGTGTTGTTGTGGTTGTTGCTGTTGATAAGCACAAACGGAATCCATATCCGGAATGAGAAGCCAAAAAGATGATAAAATTGTGATGAAAAATCTCTCTGTTTTTGGGGCTAGAAAAGAATTAAATCTTAAGGAGACATGGAAGGAGTCTTGTGTTGGGCTTGAATAAACTGAGCAAATGCATTTTCTGAAGTTGAATCCGATACACAAAAGGGCAAATATGTAACTCATTCCATAAAAAGTCAAATTGGATAATAATTTTGGGACAAAATTCTTTTGGCAAAGTGGACAATAATTATGGGACGGAGGGAGTACATATTACGTATGTAAACAAATTAATAATCTTAAAAAGAACAAAAAAAAATCATAAACCAAAATTATTATTTTTTTAATTCTTATTCTTTATTCAAATTACTCTAACAATCGTGATTTAAATTAACAATTAACAAAGGCGTGATAACAAAGGCGTGATAGAATTCTTAAATTACTCTTTATTCATCATCTCTCTTTGCACTTGGTCTCGTCAAAGGCGTGATAACAAATTAACAATTGCTAGAAACGCGCCGGCTAGAAGGCCCTACTTCTGGATTTAAATCCGTTGCTTGAGTAAAGTATGGTCCTAAGGCCCAAAACGTAATGGCCTACCTTTCAAATGAAATGATCTTCAATTTGTAAAGGTTGAATGAACAAACCAAGAAATTCCACACCTTCGGGAGTCGGAACAATCCACATAAAATAAGCCAGGCCTTCCACCAATGCACAAAGCCACAAATCAAGAAGTACTCTAAAAAAATTCTCCCCTAATGAAGATACGGCATTTTACGATGGTTGAAATTAGAAACTTTTTTTTTTTTGGGTGAAAAAATTAGAAACTTTCGAACATTACCTAATGCTCAAATGCCGCTTTGGATCATATGCATACAAATCTTTTAATTCCATCATCAATCGTGTATATTACAACAATATATAATTAACTTTGTCAACATTACGAGTCAAACATTCATATTGATAGAGATTACCAAAACTTTTTCAAAATAGGAGCATAATCAAAATATAGGTCGAAAATTTAGGAACCAATGGCATAACTAGATAATTAAATAATACCTCCTCCGTCCCAAAATGATTATCCAGTTCGGACATTCATTCTTAGTATAAATTACACTAAAAATAAAACATCTGAACATGACAATTATTTTGGGACAGAAATATTCTTATTTTATCTAATTAGTTAATGATTTAACCAATTAGTGGGAATTAACTCTTAATATCCCTAATTAACCAGCTGTGTCTGAGACATGGGGGAATGAGGAGACAATATTCCAGTAGTACTACTTCTTGGTGATGCTTTGTTGAGACCAACATGATCATGATGATCGTGTCTGCTTCCTCCAGCTGATGATAACTTTAAGCTAAGTCTGCTGAGATTATTCCTTCGCCATTCTTCTTTCCTTTTCAAATTCTCCATGAAATTCTTTATCCTTTTCAAAGCCAATTCCAATGTCTCTTCATCCATGTTTGCAAAACAAACCCTAAACCAGCCCGGCTCGTTACAATGGAACGAAAACCCTGGAGAAACATTAAGCTTAACTTGGTTAATAATCACTTTCCAAAGCACCATTTCCGCTTCGAACGTGGATTCTTTTAGTAATTGACGTAAATCCATCCAACAAAACAACCCGGCGTTACTTGTAAGGCAAGTAATCCCAACCTCACGTAGCCCGTTCGTGAATTCCGCGTGCCTTTTGGCCAGCCTCTCGGAATTTCCGGCCAAGAAATGATGGATGAATTCGTCGTCCGATAGCATGGACGCCAAGAGATGCTGCGTTTGCGAGGAGACCAACCCGAAACTTGACATTTTCCGGCCACATTGCACGACGGCGTCATTGTAGGAGTACATGATTCCGACACGAAAACCCGGAAGCCCCATGTCCTTGGACAAGCTGTAAATAATGTGAATGAGGTTGCGGTTAACGGTACAATTTTCCACGCCTTCAATGACTTCGGCTATGCTGACAAAATTCCGGCCGGGAGGATTGCCGGCAAAGACGGTGGAGGAATAAATCTCGTCGCAAACGAGGTGGATTTGTTTGTCGTTGATGAATTTGAGGAGGATTGTTTGTGTGTCTAGGTCAACGGTCGTACCTAATGGATTTGAAGGGTTTGCGATAACCACGCCTTTGACTCGAATGTTGGATTTTCGGGCATTTTCATAGGCATCGTCCAAAGCTTCTTTTGTGATCTTGAAGTTGTTTGAGCTGTGGGAAATTACTGGCACGAGCTGGACGCCTGTTCTCCATTTTAGGTCCCTATCAAATCTGCGGTATCAAACCGTAATTAATCATCATGAGATGAGATAATCTTTAGATAACCAGCAATATGGTATGGTAATACGTTTCAATTAATTAAATACTTACAATACGTCTCGTGAAGAAAAATGTAGTAGTTTAATTTATTGAACCATACATATAAACATTAGTTTAGTCTTTTTAACTCAAAATTACAATCATATTCGTTGAATGAACTGAATTTCTATTATGGATTCACATTATTTCGAAACATGGTTCACACTACGGTGTGAGTTATTTTTATTTATGAACTTGCATGCATTGACTTCTTAATTTCACGAGTACGACTTTATTTTTTCCTTTTCTGTGGGTTGACTTCTTTTTTCAGTTTCTCACATTGCGACTTAAGAATGTCTGGTCATTTTTAGCATTTGGAATTTCGGATCTCAAAGGGTGGGCCCAACTTGGAAAATAGTCCCAAAATTTTCAATAAAGTCTCAAAGTCAAGGTCGAGGCTGGAAAAATTGATATGGTTATTCAGGCATTGATTATCAAAAAGCATATTACAACCTTTTTAATCCACGAATAATTATTGAAATCGATTATGCGGAAATCGTTTTTCTGTGGGAAGTTTAGCTATTCCGTATTCTCGGTATCTCATTCATATACATGAATTTGATTTCTTAAATTTCATTAAAAAGATATTTAGGGTTCTTATTTCCTCTTTTTCCAAACTTATTAAGAATATAATAACGAATAGTTTGTGAAAAAACATAGATGTATGTGTTCATGAAATATGAAAATACTCGTTCCTTTCTATTTTTATAATTTAATTTATTAAACTAAAACAGTATGTCCGATAGATGGAGTGAGTATATTGCAATAAGCTTACGCTGGATAATAAGGGGTAGGCACCAAGAAAGCGTCCCCAGGATCTGCTAAACAAAACATGATGAGCTCACTAGCTCCAGTTGCTCCACCGGCCATCACTATTCGGTCTGGATCAAAACTCACTCTATCTCCTCTTATTTTCCCCATTAGTCTCGCTACTGCCTGTAAGTTTCGTAACATTTTTATGGAATTAATTACTGATGACTACACTATATATATATATATAGACAAGATTTATACATATAATAATATATATATTAATGGCGTAACCAAAAAAAAAAAAAATTACTGACAAGAAGAGATGGTCAGTATTATTGGTTACACTATGCAAGATTGTGTGGCGGGTTTTTAACTTTATGAAAAAAAAAATAGAAAAATGAGTGCAATCGATGTACTGAATAATTTTATGTGGATAGTGTTTGCGTTAAATAATTATATATACTTACTTTTCTGAATTCGGGCAATCCGTGATAATCCTGGAAATTGGCTATGTCCTTGAACTTGTTTACTCCTTCAGTAGTGCAAATCGATGCTGCTGGATTTTTCCTAATCCACTCCTCTATCAAGTCACAAGATAGCTACATTCAAAAAAATCAAGCAAAACAAATAGATCATTCACACAGTTAAATAACCTTTTTATTCTACCTAATCTGATTAGTTGAGAAAATGAAGGGTTAAAGATACATGCATGCATGATTTACTAAACTTTGGAGAACCATAAAGCAAGTTAATTGAACCTGGTTTTCAGCAAGCCCCATTTGAATGATACCATCTGGATTTTTAGTGGGATGAAAAGGGTCAATTTCATATGCTTTCCAACCATCAAAATAAGGGGAGTTTTCCCCATGTTGATCATTGGTAGCAATCTTGGACAAAAGTTGGTGAATGGTACGACTACTTTCATTCTCCAAAGCCATATTAATCTATCAAATCTAGGCTTACAAAAAAAACTGAATTTGAAGTGATAAATGCAAACCTAGGTGGCTAGCAAAGTGAAGGCAACTGATTGAGAATTGAAGTTTAGAACTATATATATATAGATAGAATAATGCCTTACGAAATGCTAGCTTTTTTGGTAATGGCTTAAATGAGAAGCGTAACAAACGAACGACAGATATATATATATAGGCAAAACCTATTTACTTAGCTAGCTTAGGTAGAAGAAAACTACAAATTGAATCATGGTACTGTGTATGCTTGGAAAACAATAGAGAAAAGTCAACTAGCTGGCATGAAACATTCAAAAGTTTGGAAATTTATTGCCCACTGAAAAAGAAAGAAATAAACATAGGAAAAATGTCTAAATTTTAATAGAGTAATAATATAGACAGTAAAGTGTTATGCAATAAAAAAAAAATCAAATAAATAATGAAATTAGTGCCAAAAAAATTTACACCATACCTAATGTTTGTAATTATGTACAGTAGAATGTCGGTAAATTAATAATTTCTAACGATTAATAATTTTCTTCAGTCCCAACTTGGGACCAATACAAAAAGTAAAAAAAAAATCAACAAAATAATAAGATAATAAAATTTCAGAAAATCTCTTATATATTTAAAAATTAATAAATACACTAACAATAAAAAAATAATTATTATTATTATAATATATATTAGTAAAATATGAACTATTAATACTTGTTTTTTAGTCCCTAAAGATGATATGAACTATGTATAAATTTTTAGCGTTCAGAATAGTTTTAATACTTGATTGATTCGGATGTAAAGAAAACTGTAAATTAAGTAATTTAGTGACGGTTATTTTTTTCTCATACAAATCTTTTAAATTAATAATTTTTAATTTATCTACTATTTGATAATTCACTAAATTAATAAATTGTGGTGGTCCCAACACTATTAATTTATAGAAGTTCTATTGTATCATTTCAAGATTTGTAAAGAGCATAATGTTGATTTCGTCATTCTACTTGGGGGCATGTTACATCATTCACTCTTTCATTTTATCACTGTTAATTTCACTCTCTTAATTATTTGGTACCTTTAAATTTTTTCCCAATTACTAACCTTGCTATTAATCTTTTTTCGTAGTTTGGCAATGAGTTGTAATTGCTTGCGCTCGTCACTCGTGACCTGTTTTCATCGCTCAACGCACCACACACGTAAATCTCACGTGCAAATGTGAACAGTGCTGTTTTTGTTTTTAGAATTAATTTTTGCATGGTTTTGGTTAACTGCGTTTTGGTTTCCATATGAAGCAAACTTCTGATGGTTTTTCGTCGAAATGGAAATTTCAAATGTTGAAGGGATTTAAATGAACTGGTTGAGGGATTTGTTTTGGTCTGTAGTCCACAAAAACGTCACAATCCTGAGTTCTTTTGATTAGAATTTAGAAGAGGAGAAAGAACGTTGTGTTCTTATGTGGATGGGCCTGCCTGTATTTTTATTTCTATAGGAGAAAACGATCAACCTGTTCTTTGGCCTGTATTCAATTCAATAATTAACTTTGAAACATTCACAATAGCTGACGATATAATTGAACGCGAAACTCTTACGCTGCCATGCACTCATAAATTGCAATAATTAGTTTAAACATATAAATTGTAATTGAGATATTTCCGTAATAACATTTCCCTCTGCCAAAATACTCATGTTTATTGAATTATAAGTACAAGAAATATGGTTGTACAAGAAATATGGTTTTTATTATTATTACGGTAAAAAAAAAAATTAACTTACAAATTATTTTAGTTTTTGGTAAAAAAAGGATGTCACGTCCATAAAAACTCACTAAATCAAAATAGTGCGTGGATGAGAAATATTGGTTATGTAGTGCTGGTTTAACGACAATGTACTATCATGTAATTGTTAAAATTCTTGCGGAGCTCACACGGTTAAAAAAAAAATCAAACAAATAATCTATCACACTACGAAGTTATTTTAGCTTAGAAATGGACGAGCGAGTATATAAATTCGTGATTGACAACTTAATGATAATATAACTCACATTCTTCATTGATCTACAAATCTCAAAACAACAATACGTACGCATCATTCACGTAACTTGTGTAATCTCATCAGAATTCGAGAATTCTCTGATATATTATTGCTTATTTATTTTGTTGTGTTTGTTATAATGAACTTTCCTTCTGGCAGCATCTTAATTGCAAAACTTGCAAGTATGCAAGTTGTAAAAGTTGTGTGACTGAAGTTTTTTTTTTGGAAGAGTGATGATACACAACTCACTTAATTTATCTCACCTTCCTATCTCACCTTACATGGCATTTAGTTATTGGATGAAATTTAATAATCTAATTAATTATTAGATAAAATATAATAAGTTAATATAATTATTTTTTTTGTTAGATTCATTTATTTTTTGAATACTTCTATATCTAAAATTTTACAATAAATAGACCCTAACCCCTAAAAAAGTAAACCCTTTAGGGTAAAACTATAACTAAACAAAATATAATCAGTAGGCTGAATATTAATACGAAATACATTTATATTTTAATTAAATTATAATAATTTAAATAACAACTGCATTGCGTAATTAGTAGATGCCATGTAAGGTGAGATGATAAGGTGAGTTATTTAGGTGAGTTACCTATCATTATTCTTTTTGAAAAATTTGTTTTTCGTAAAGCAATGATATCTTTACTGATTAGGCACTGACCAAACACTGTGTAATAGGCCATCTTATGTACTCTCTCCGTCCCAAAATTATTGTCCAGTTTGAAATTTCACTTTTAATACAATTTGAACTAAAAATGAAAACCCAAACTGGACAATAATTATGAGACGGAGGGAGTATTATAAATATCAACAAAACGAACACAGAATGTTGTTTTTCTTTTAGCAGATTATCTCTGCAATTATGTGTTCTCATGTATACTTTTACATTTTGTTCAAACCTCGTCGTGATCAACTGATCATTGAAGCAGAATGTTGGGTCGACTAATTGATTCCCAGCGGATAAACATCAGTATCCATTCCAGAAAGTTTGGAAACCATCTCTATATTCAACAGTTTTAACCACGGCCAGTCGATATTTTAGCTCCATTTTTAATCAATGTTGTGGCAATGTAGTTCAACCTAAGTGTCACTTTCTTGTTTAACTATCCTACGGCAATCGATTAATTATCACCAATTACTCTGCTAGAAACACTTAACCTTCAGCTTAATATATATCCATGAGCTAAAGATGTAAGGTTGTGAGAATATTTTAAAACTAGGTTTTATTTCCAGTACAAGAACCATAAATTAATTCTAAACAACTACACAGATTCATCACCACTCAATCAGATTGAATCAATTTCAAGAAGATTTTTTAATAGATATTTGTCCAAATATGCAAGTATAAACTGGAGAAATATTTAAGAACTTGACGAATATAAATATCTAACAGGTACTCTCTGTGACATTATTTAACATAATAAATAGGATTAATTAAATAGGCTTGATTTGTTGTCAACTTTGTTGACATAGATGAGTATTGTCGGTTAGTGGGCTTAACTATCCTCAAGGAGTCAAGGTATAGCTAGTTATGCATTGATGAAGTGTGACAGCATCTGCATACATAGAACAGTTAAGTACATTTTTGGAGGTTCATTTTCAAGGTCCAACATATAAGTTTTCCATTTTCGGATTTTGCTTGTGAGGATGGGACAAATTGCACTCATTCGCACGTTCAAAGTCGACCAAATTTCTGTTTATGGGTTCCTCCATTTAGATTTTCTTTCTTTTTCAGACGACGGCGAAATGCATGATTCATTCTAAATTATCATCTAGACTTAGATTTTTTATTTTTTTTTTTGAAAAAAGAGACATAGATTAATGGTTCACTCAAATTAATTTTAGTATTCCTCTTCAGTTGGTACTCGATATAGTTTTAAGACATACTAGCTTTTTTCTTCATTTGAAACATATTCTTTTCGTCTAAAATAATTGTTCGATTTAGATTTTTGCTTTTAGATTTTTAAAGCCGGAGATAGCATTTTATACATGTGTAAATTGTCATAAATGGCTTCACACCTTTTTTTTTTTTTTTTTCATAATCTTGAAGACATGCATGTGAGTGGCAGTCAGGCAGGCAGTGTACATGATTTTTTTTTATCGTCGCTGAGTTGCCATTGCCATATAATATTGACTACATCCCCAAGGCAGTGTACATGATTTCTATCATTTTTCATAAGTATATGGGAGTATGCCATCCCCAAGGCTAAGAATAATATTGACTACATCCTATTTATGGAGATTGCGGACTTCGCCGACCATGCATATACTATTTCTTTTGAAAAAGTAGATTCATTCTACTTTAATTTTTTAACTTTGTGTCATCTGAAATGTATAGTTCCGATTGTGTTTGAGCCTTTGAGGTCCTTTTTGTCATGCAACACCAGCACGTACAACCACATCAACTGTCTTGGGCTGCCATTTTCATGCTTTCATTTAGTTTTGGATTCTCTATCGTCCATGTAATTGTCCGCCTTTTTCAGTGTTAAAAAAAAAAAAAAGAGAGAGAGAGAAGGAAATAAAAGTCTTACATTATTATTTAAGAGGGTCCAATTTCCAAAAGAAGTTGTGTAAGCATGTCACACATTTTTTTTTCTCGTTTTTTATTTATTATATACCTGGTGTATGAAATCATTGTTTCGAATAATTTGGATTTGAACCGGACAAAATACTCCCAAGAGAATCTTTAGTCAAATGTTATAGCTCTTCTTTCGTGTCAACAAAAAGATTATAACAACTAGAAGTCATGAATCTTTAGTCATGAATTACTGAAACTAGTATAAGAAGTCAGGTAGAACTTGATAAAATAAATATATCACGCCCAAATGGGAACAATAACAACTAGAAGAACAAAAAATCTGATAAAAAAGAAGTTTTCACTAACTACTTAATTTATTGAATCCAAATACTCCCTCTGTTTCAAAATTATCCAGTTTGAGATTTTATTTTTAGTATAATTTAAACTAAAAATAAAAACTCAAACTGGACAATAACTATGGAACGGAGAGAGTACAAGTTGAGCAATTTAAAGGAATGGTTTATCATTATATTAGTATAGATCTAGGAAAAGAATAACGCTGGTCTAGGAGGGTTGAATGGATTGATAAATCAATTGATGTGGATGAATTTTTTACTTCAGCGAGGTCGGTGTTCAAAAACTCGTTGCGGGAACTGTTGAACTAAATAATCAAGAAAGTAGACATTTAACAAGTGGAACATGCACGCCTTTAGCATTTTTACTTCGAAGTAAAGTGCATGTCACCAAATTAAATACTACGAAAAATTCACTTTCCAAGCGTTTTAGGATGTCGATGAAAAAGTGAAGCAAATTTCTACCTCTAGAAAAGGAAATTATTCCATCGTTTCAAACCAAATTCTCTTCGTTTGTGTGGTAATTAGTATTGCTTCCTCGGAGTGGATTGCATGCAGTTTTTCCACGTTGACTATGAATTATGGTTATAACAATTTCACTTTTTTCTCTGCTGTCGGACACTTAAGTCCAAGCTTTCGGACGCGAGCAATGATGATTTTCGCATTCACAAGTACAGTAAAATATTTATAAATTAATAATTGATAAATTAATAATATTTATAAATTAATAATTTTTTTCAAAAATTATTAATTATCTTCAGTTTCAAGTCGGGACCAGTGAGAAAAAACAAATGGAATCGATAAAATAATAAGATAATAATTTTTCAAAAATTTCTATGTAAATATAAGTCCGGCCAACATCATAAATTAACAATTACTTAAATATATATATAAAAGAATATTAGGAGCTATTAAATATGAACCTAATACCGTATATTTTCTCTTGAACTTTATATCTAAAGAGATTTCATCCTTGATTTTTTCCATTGCTTTCAAAAACTCTGGTGTAGATTTTCATATTGAAATAAAAAATTTCGAAAAGTTATTGCCCCAATAAGTGTTTTATTTTGTGTAATTAGTTTTGAAAACACTGAATCATCATCATTATTATACTAAGTCAAAGTTTTAGTGATAGTAGGTATAATATCTCCAAAGATTTTATTAACTACTCCCTCTGTCCTAAAATTATTTTTCACTTTAGATTTTCAATTTTAGTTCAAATTTTATTAAAATTAAAAATTCAAACTGGGTAATAATTTTAGGACGGAGGGAGTAATTGTTAGTTTATCGAAAAATTAATACATCTATAAATTAATAATTTTTTGAGCCTAACACTATTAATTTATAAATGTTTTATTCTATTGTCTCCTTTTCAAAATAAAGTCCACTTTGAATGGCATAAATATTAAAAGTTAATTATTAGCAAAAATAAAAAGTCTATTTTAATCTTAATTAATAAGTAATTGTATTGAGAATACAACAAGTAGTTGTAGACGTTGGAATAACGGCATATATTATAATTATAGAGACAAAGGTAATTTGACGCAAAGTATACAAAAATTATGTATTAAGATACAAAGTATACTTATATATTGATATACACCCAAAATAGAAACTGGACTTACATTTGAAAATGAGATGTCAGATCTAGGCTCCGTTAACCGGAATTTGGATAAAGATGAAAATAAAAGAAGGAAAATGCAATTAGAAATTCTGAATAATTCTTCGCTAATTTCTCCAAAAGACTACTACAGCCAATTATAGCCATTCCTCCGGATTCCTTGTAACAACCTGCCACCAGGGATGGATTCTAGAAGGATTTCCTCACAGGAAAATCCACAAGTTTTTCGATTGGAATTGCAGTTTAAACATTTAGGAACAGTAAAAACCAAATAAATACTTCTATTTCTGTCGAATCCTAGTAAATACTAAATATTAAATTAATGCCCCAAAACTTTAGTAAATTTTCACTTTAACCCCTCTTAACAGCTCCATTCGTGACAACTCCCTCCCTGATAGCATAAACCTTGCCCTCAAGGTTTGAAATTTGGAAATTGAGCTTTGATGAACCCCTGATCTTCCCATGTTGCATCTTCAGCCAACAAACACCTCCACAGAATCAACCACTGTACTACTTGCTTTCCTGCTCTGATGATAAACCTTCTTTGACGAATAATCCTTTCGGGTTGGAGTGAGCACTCCTCTGCAACAGCAAATTCAGGAGGTGGAGTACTGGAAATTGGATGTCCACCGTGGTGTTTCTTCAAAACAAGAGACGTGAAATACAGGGCGAGTCTTAACATGTGGCGGAAACTTCAGTTCATAAGTTACATTTCCAACTTTGCTGCTCACCTGATAAGGACCATAGTAACGTGACATGAATTTCAAATGGTGTCTTACAGCTAAGGTGGTCCATTTGTATGGCTGTAGCTTGAGGTACACCCAATCCCCCACAGAGAAATGCCTTTCGCTTCTGTTTTGATCTGCATAGAATTTCATCCGATACTGAGCAACTCTTAACTTTTCTTGCAACAGTTCAGAATTGTAGCTTTCTATTCAACACATCTTGGGCTGCTGGAATCAGGCTATCTGTAAATGGTCCTAAGGGGAATAGAATAGGTTTTTCACCGTAAAGAGTTTTTAAAAGGTGACATCTGGATGCTAGACTAGTAGGAGAAATTATACCACCATTCAGTTAGGGCTAACCATTGACTCCAACTACTAGGCTTCTCATTGAAAAAATAGCATAAATACGTCTCCACACATTGGTTGACTATTTTGGTTTGTCCGTCAGTTTGGGTTGATACATTGTACTCATTTTAAGTTTAACCCCCAAGTTTCAAACAACAACTGTCAAAACTGAATGGTAAAAACCCTGTCTCGCTCAGTTACAATATCTTTTAGCAACCCATGTAATCTAAATACTTCATTCAAGAACTTCTCGGCAACCCTAACAGCAGCAATGGCAGGTTCCAAAGCAATAAAGTGGTTGTACTTTGTAAGCTATGTACGACCACCAAAATTGTGTGGAAAACTCCTGAAATTGATAGTTTAACAATAAAATCCATAGATATGTTTTTCCAAGATCGAGTTGGCAGCTGTTATGGTTGCAGAAGTCCAGGGTATGGTACATGCTCCCCTTTGTTTCTTTGACATACCTCACCCTGTCTAATAAATTCTTCAACCTCATTCTTCATACCTGGCTAGAAAAATATCGATTTGAGTCGTTGCCAAGTCACATTCTGACCTGAGTGGCATGCATGGAATGATATTAGCAAAGACTTCCTTACTAAGCTACTAGAACCAATATAGATTCTCCCCTTCTTTCTTAACAATCCATGCACATACTGGAAATCATGTTTTTCATCTGGCTTAGTAGTAACAGCTGCTATAAGGTCCTAGATGGTTTGATCATTCTGATAGCTTCCTCTAATCTCTTGTATCCAGTCTGGTTAGACAGCAGTCAGGGTAAACACTGTTGAGCTTGATGATGAATCTTTCCTCCTAGATAGTGTGTCTACCACTGTGTTCTCCTTCCCACGTTTTTATTGGATTTATAATCGTACCCCATCAATTTGGTCAACCACTAGTGTTGTGAAGTGCTGACAACCTTCTGCTCTAGCAAGTATTTGAGTGATTGATGGTCAGTCCCTATGATGACATGGACTACAACCAGGTAGTGCCTCTATTTGGTGACGGCCAAGACTAACGCCATCCTTCTCGTAAAATGATAGTCTCTTGTTCCTACTCAGCTGGTGGATATGTCCTCTTCTCACATCCGAAACTGGTGGTAGCGCGCCCTCAGATCTAACTTGATGAAAATTGTGGCAGTTCCCAATTCATCCAGTAATTCATCGATGACAGGAATGGGTTTGTCCTTGATGGTCATTTTGTTTAACCTTCTGAAATCCACACATAGTCTCCACAACCCGTCCTTCTTCCTGGTTAATACTACTAGCGAAGCATATGAGCTGGTGCTGCGCCGTACAATCCCATGCTCTAACAGCTCATTGACTTGCTTCTCAATTTAGGCCTTGAAGGCATGAGGGCACCAGTAAGGAGGAATCTTGAAAGGCCGAGATCATCGCTTTAGGATGATGTGATGATCGACTTCTCTCTGAGAAGGCAGTGAGTTTGGAGTAGCAAAGAGATGCTGAAACCTATCGATCAGCTGGAGAATCTGTTTTGGCACTTCAATGTCATATGTACTTGTATCATTCTCATTCAAAGCTTGCAACTGCATTGTAAACATCCGTCTCCTTTTGTCTTGGATAACTTCTTGGTCAGCAGATTCCCTCACCATTTGCATGCTAGTCCTACTGCCATCACCATGTAATATATACTGTCTCCCAAATTTGCTTAGTTTGATGCTCATTTCCAGGTAGTCAAAAGTGATGGGACTGTAGTGTGCCATCCAGTCAACTCCTAGGACCATGTCATAACCTTTGAGTTCCATTATCTTGAGATCATAGCTGAATTTTACGTTGTTGATATCCCACCTTAACATTAGGCAGACCAAACTCCATGTGACTTTACTACTATTACCCACTGTGATAGTATATAACTTTGACTCCACATAATGTAATTGCAAATTCATTACCACCTTTAAATCGATAAAACTATCAGTACTGCCAGTACTATAAGTATCCTGATCAACATTCCCCCAATTTTTCCCACAACTAAAATGGTCTGTTTCACCGGTTGTACAGACAGAACATGCAGAGACCTTTCATCTAGAGTCAGGTCAGTCAAATCAACACCATCATCAACATATAACTCATTAACCTTCATATCATCATCGATCTCAGTTTCATTATCCACAAAACACATTAAAATGTCTAAACTTACACTTATGTTCTGGTGTAAATTTCTCTGCACATTTATAATACAGCCCATTGTTTGTTCCGTATTGATATTCTTCATTACTAAGTCTCTTCACATTATCATATCCAGACACTTTCTTAGTAACAGTGTTGTTTGAATCATTTACCTTAGGGTTCACTGTCCTGCTTGGCTGATATGAGGTTGGCCTTAGCTTCTTCAAATTAAACTCCAAGTTCCTTTCCTGCAAGGTGGCTATATCAAACACATAGCTGAGGATCTGGTGGGGAATCATCCTTACCATTAGCTTAAGCTCTTCCTTCAACCACTGATGAAGCTAGAAATAAAGTACCCTTCGGACAGATGTGAATCCCTGCACAGCAATCTGGCCTTCAGTTCTTCAAATTTCTCTTGATACTGACAAACAGTAGTCTGTTGCGTTAACTTATTGAATTCCTCTGCATCGTCTTGACCTCCTTTATCCTCAAATCTCTTGATTAAGCCGTCTCTAAACTCTAGCCATGTCATTCGTGGCTTCAACATTTTCATGGTATGAAACCAAGTCTCTGCTCTATCTTCCAAATATAACTCGATGTGGTTAACCTTTCTATGCTCTGCCACTTGGTGTAACAAGAAAAACTTATCGCATTTACACAACCATTCTCTGGGTCGATTGCTTCCTTCGAATGTTGGTAAATCGATCCGGGGCTGAGTAAACCATAGTGGTCTAAACCCCCTGTCATAAGTAGCAGCAGTGAACTCAACCTCCAGTGGGGGTCTCGAAGGACTTCCGATGATGAGTGCCAATGGAACCTTATCAGCCAGTAGATCTCCAAAATGGACCGGTTGCTTATCCCTCAGAGGCGTCGATGGCGTGTGTGGGTTGATGTGCGTCTGGCCAGAGTGGAAATGAGCGATTCGAGACAATCGATCTGACTTTTGGTCGCCGCTCCCTCCATACCCATTTTAGCTTTGCATCAAACATTTTCTGAAACTCCCATAGCTTCCCATTAATGTGTTCATTAAAATTTGCAGTGACTTCAGTCAATCTTGCTTCCTGTTTCCGGATCTGGTCCTCCAGTTGCTTCACCGATTTATTACCATCAGCCATCACTGAATCGAGCCGTGGAATTCCCTGGCTCTGATACCTACTTGTCAGATCTAGGCTTTGGTAACCGAAATTTGGATAAAGATGAAAATAAAAGAACAAATTCTCAGATCTAGGCTTTGGTAACTGAATAATTCTTCACTAAATTCTCCAAAAGACAATTACAGCTAATTATAGTTATTCCTCTGGATTCCTTGTAACAAACTGCCACCAAGGATGGATTCTAGAAGGATTTCCTTGCAGGAAAATCCACAATTTTTCCAGGAAGAATTACAGTTTAAACATCTAGGAAAACAGTAAAAGCCAAATAAATATTTCTATTTCTGTCTGAATTCCAGTAAATACTAAGTATTAAATTAACGCCCAAAACTTTGGTAAATTTTCACTTTAACATCTGTTAACAGCTCCATTCGTGACAAGGAGGTAGTACATTATATGTTTAGATCTTTTTTTAATGTAGTTTTTACGTTTTTTATTAAAAAATATAAAAAGGTGAATTGAAAATGTAAAAAAAATATATTGGGATGGGACATAGATTAATAAAATTTTCTTTAAAAACCTACTAAAAAAAACCAAATAGTAAAGTCGATTTTTCTTAGTAATTGTAAGTGTATGTTTATGTCATTAAAATTCGATTAACTAGTTATCACTTTAGTCTTTACATATAAGAAACCGACTAAGAAAGGAATTGAATAACAGCCTAGTGGTTTAGAATGTTGTGTTTCTTAGTATTAGATCTGGGTTCAATTCCCACCAAGGGGTATGTAAGGGGGGTTTTACCACATTTAAGTGGGATCCACTGAGGTAGATTTTTTTTTAAAAAAAAAAGTAATCAACAAAGAAAATATAAATTATGACTCTTATTAACATTCTTCACGACAATAAGAGATTTTGTTAAATAGGGTAAACGAAAGAAGCAAACCAATTAAAAACATTGGAATTAAACTTTAATTTTGAACCTAATACTTAAATATTTATCCCTCATCAAGATTTTCAGCCTTCGAATTCCAATTGAAGGTATACCAAACTCTGATTCAAAGATAGCCTATTATGTTTGCTGCCAGCCAAATCTGAGATGTGACCACTAGGTATTACGTACAAATTCGTGAATATGATCAAATGTTTTAGTTTCGAAAATGGAGAAGAAAAAGAAAATTACATCATCAATTTTATCTGCAGATGCCAATTGTCAGTGTTCAATTGATAAAGTAATCAGAGAATATAATTTTGCAGCCGATTTTTTATCATACTGATTGTGCAGAATTCAGAAAGTTTGACTCGACTCGATAACCATGATTTAGTTTGGTAGCATACCCTCGACGTGTTGTAATCTAAGATAAATCTATAAAATTCTATTTTCGACCAAAGAAAAAAACGTAGAAAGGGATGACTACAACCACTATCCATTGAAACATTACATGTTGATAAGCTAGAAGCTTCACAAATAGTAAATGCACAAGCATAAGTCTCCAAAATTATCACCTATAGAACAAATTATAAAAATTGGAAAAAGTGGGGAAAAAAAACCCTAAATATATATCTCAAGATCAAGATGTATTGTTTCTATCATAATATAATCAATCTATATTATTTCATGCTTCTCGTTGTCGATCTTTCATCATCAGAATTAAAGATTTAATAAAGTTTTCAATATTTCTTCACTTCACGCTGAATAATACAAACTCTAGCCTGTAGAGAGTTTTACATATCACAATCTAAAGGCTATAACATACATATAAAGGAACTTCGAAGAGGAGTGAAATTAGTATGAATTAAAATCACTAACTAGCTGCCAAAGGGATGAATCACTCTACTTCCTAATCAGTCAGTTGAACTACTCAAAAACAAGACATTTCGAGCTGTCGCAAATCCTCAAGATCAGTGAATTAAATCCACATTACTTGTTGTAGTTGTGCGCTTTATTTATCTTCTCTTGTTTTGCATAAAATTCTGAAAGAACTTTTTAGATCATTGCATCAAGCTTTGATAGGTCAAGTTAACTTTGGTGGCCTGTTTTTTTTATTGTAAAAAAATTTGTATCAGGTAAATCAAGTTCCATATCATTGACTGATAACTAATTGGATCCTGCAGTTTGTTCATCCCAATCAAAGGATTACAACATATTATTGCAAGTACATGTTAGAGGCCTGAGGAACAAGTTGAGAACCTTGCATTGAGACTGGATCTTTTATTGCTTTTTGGTGTAACTAGAATAATTTCTTTTTGGTTCATCAATTAAAGACTAAATCTTTGCATATTGATGAGGCATGCTCAGGATTTGAAGCAAGACTTGAGACTTTGGGAAGGATATGGTGAAGAAATGTGGGCGTCTATCGTTAGCAATTAGTATAACTGGAGGCATTCTGAGTTAAAAAAGAACTTCTGAATGAGGGAGGTGAACAAACTATCTAATTAGGGTTGATAACAAAAGAAAATAAACAAATCAAACAAGTCTTAAGCCTGAGTTATGACGATTTATGCCTTGTTTTCTGTGTTTGAGCCGGTTTGAAGAAGATGAAAACATAAGAGCAGAGGAACTTTATTTACTGTCGATGGCTGAAGGAATAGTTATTTCTGAGAATAAAAAGAAAGGCGAGACATTAATGGATGTAGCAATGCGATTCTTAACCAAACTGGCTAGCAGGTCCATGGTCTAGGTTCAAGTTGAAGAGATCATTCCTCAGTCCTTCTTCCACGGATTCTCAGCTGCGAAAATTAGCAGTCTATTTGGACATTGATGAAGACCTTGGTGGCATTTCCTTGACAAAAGAATCCACTCAACAACGATTCCCTCTTACTTCAAGTGCCAAACCCCGATTACCTTTTCCAGGATCTAGCCATGACAATGCCACAAGAAGTGAGAGACTAGGAGAAATTCAAATTTCTATGAGTTCCATTTTCAATATGTCAAGTTTGAAGATGAAAATTTGCTGGAAGGAATTGGCAAATTGAAGCATTCCAGGTTGTTGGCTTTTTAGTATCGTCAGTTTGTTACTTACTCCAGTTGTCATCCTGCATCGGCGATTTGTCATCCTTGCAGACCCTTGACCTTGAAACACGATCGTTCCTAATGATCAAAGACAATTTTTATAAAAACTCATGCTATTGAATATTTAAATGTCATAAACTCTATCTGGTGGGTCGGAAGGGAAAATGTCTCTAATTGGCTTGGAAGAGTTGGAGACATGATATGGATTCAGCAGCAACAATTGTATGGTCTCCGATCTGTCTCAACTCAAAGGTTTGCGATGACTGAAAACATAAATTTATGGAAACAACGGCCTTTCTGATTTCATCGACAACATTGAATTTACGGGCAATTGTCAAAGGCTCCAGGGCATGGAATGGTCCAATATTCCGATCTGTGACTGTAAATTTTCATCAGAACAAGGAATGAAACTTCTGAAAAAGCTTTTCACATGCCGGAACATTCATAAACTATCATTCCCATGGACTGTGCATATAGGGAAAAAAAACTACCTGAGTATGCACAGGGCTTCTTTCCAAACCTTACGGAATTGAACTTGCAAGGAAGTGAGATTTCAGAAGACCCAATACGCACCCTCAAGGAGCTTCCTAAGTTGATAAAGCTTGTTTTTGTTGGTAAGTCCTTCATTGGGGAGGAGATGATTTGTCGCGCTTCTGGCCTCTGGGCAGTTGAGGTATCTCGAACTTAACCGTTTGAGCAACTTACATAAATGGGAAGTTCACAACGGAGCCATGCATTGCCTTTTCATTCCTTCCGATATCATCCTGCCTTAAACTAGATGCACTTCCAGAGGGAATATAAGTTTGATCTGAACTCTAGAGACTTTGGAAATCACGGTCATGAACTTTAATTTCCAGAGAAGGATTGCAGCACGAGGCGAAGATTTTAAGAAAGTATCTGACACCATCAAGTCCATATTTATCCATTTCTAGTCAGTGATGATGCAATTCTTTAGCTTCAGTAATTTCCTTGTATTACTGTTCCCCCATGCTTGTTTTTTCTGGTTTTCCTTGTATTTCTTGTATTACTGATGTTTCCTAGCCAAAAAACTTAGCTTCTGAACTATGGCTGCATTTTGACAAAGTGAAATGTAATGAGCTTATGAGTCATATCAGGCCCATCTTAGTGACAGATTCTTGCACAGAGGATATGTCTGCAACTGAATGAAAGTTGTGATAAATTAAAAAACCATATGCCAATAACAAGGAAACAGCAAGCAGACATGGAATTCTATTTTCTTTCTGCACATTTGGAATTGGCAATCTCTAACCTAAGAAATATTCCCTCACCAACTATATTTTGTGTCCAAAGTCTAACTTAAAGATATCAACAATCTTCCAGACAGCCAAATGGTTGAAACAAGACCAATACTAACCACTGCTATTCTGCTACTAGCTCATGAATATTTCACTGTTTCAAAAATGAAGGCAAAGAGGAATCGGCTATCCCTTCGTTCAATGAGCAATCAAAAACTGTAGCAAGGAAATTGACTGAAACCATATCCATTGACATGTTACATTCTGACTCTAAGGATGCGTTAATAGTAAGTCTCTACAAATATGTCATGTTCTAAGTAAGTAGACAGACATTTCATCAAAAATTCCTCAGGAAAAATCAAAATGTTGACAATATTTCTCTGTACATGGTTATGTTAGAATGTCTTTCTAGGATACGTTCTACATTTGCCACTTCTAGAAGCAGTAAATTACATGGATCACTGCAGCTGGATACAGTAATTCACAAAATTTTAGATTCTTTAAATGGCTTCAGAACTTTTGTGGCTGGCTAGACCTTCCAAAAAAGTGATCTATTTGCCTGCATCCATGGGACTTCGAAAAACTACTTGATTTTGCTCCATTTTGGTTCGTCCTGGTGCTTGTCTGAGTTCCCCTAATATCCTACTTGCAAAGAAATAGTGAAAGATTGTTACTCTATCAGTTGAAACGTCCTTAAGAAATGCAGATCAAAACCAACAATCATTTTTCACTTGTTGCTGTTACCACATTCAAAATTATAGGTCCTTCTGAACTAAAGTCACTCTAAAACATGTTAGCCGTGAAACCTCACAATCATTAGTGCACCTAAAATTGTTTTATCTTTTTGAAATATGTAAGAAATGATTGAGTAAGGCTAAGGATTAAACAAAGTGACAAAAACTGTTTACGCGCCGAAGAACTAAAAGTAAAACCAGATCTAAACATAGCACCAGATCAATTCTTGTAATGATTTGCAACAAAATCAACAAAACCGAAGTCATCTTTTACCTTTTATCATAACTAGCAAATACCAAACAATTTTGACAAGTTCAGTACAAAACTAAGTACCCAAAACCAATCATATGCAAAAGTAAGGAATTTTGGGATGAAATAATACTCAAAATGAATATTGAGAAACCCACCAGTGATGTTTGGTTTAGAGTTCTCAAAACTTTTATTGTGCCACCCCGACCATCAGCCCCAACGGCAATCAAATTCCCAGAACTAGCATTTGAACCCTGCAGTCCTGTAGTCATTGATGCTTGACCCTTACTATTTGCCTTCTTGCACCATTTCCCCAAGTGCCATTTGGTCCCGTCAGGGCCAAGTAATCCAGCAGCAAAACAGCTATTTCCTGTCATTGATCAAATATGAGGTTGAAGCTATAACAATTGAATGATATTTCAAAGGTAGACTTGGAAGTGTCAGTGTGACACATGCATAAAGCTTATAGAGAAAAACGATTTCTGAAATGCAAGACACATATGTACACACAAAATGTAAAGAGTACCTGGAGGAGAAACAACTGGTGATGAAATTTCTTTATTAACTTTAAAGGACTGAGATAATTCTTTATCAACATCTATAACCATAACTTCATCATCAGAGATCTCGCTTACAGATGGATTAGCACCTGCAGCAGCTGGTGTAATATTCTGAACTTGGGTATTTCTTTCTTGATCTCCTGCTCTTTTTTCAGATAAAGGATGCAATGCAGACGTGGAAGCTTCTGTCACATTCACATTTTCATCAATCAAGAAGGAAACTTTCTCCTGATTATCAGGAGAAAGTTTTCTTGTGACTATTTCTTCTACCGGATTTGCTTTACTGGTAAATCCAAAAGGTTCAACCTTCCTCTTCTTTCTTAAAAGAGAATAACTAACATCCATGTCCTCTTCTACAGTCATATTTCTCTCTGCAAGAGACGGTGCTATGTTTTGATCTCCGTATGTGCTTACTACAGATTTGGTGTGTTTAAGTAAACTGCTAGTGGGGGCATTAATTGAATTTGTAGCAGCTCGAGAAGGTTTCAGCATTCTCAAGGCTTCATTATCTCTTACCTCTACGAAAGACTCAAGTTCTTGGATTCTTTCCTGTTAGTTATAGATATTAAGTATGAAGCTAATCACGACCTGATAATATTTCATCAACGGAGGGATTCACAAACTTACTTTCAGCTTCTTTATCTTTTCTTGAGCCTTCTTAAGTTCTGCAAGTGAGCGGGTCTCCCCTCTTCCAATCATGTTGCACTTGTTCATCAATTCCTTGTAACTCCTACCACATTCAAATGACAACAATCATACAATCAGAAACACAGAAACACAGGAAATATGCAAAAAAGAGTCTTACAAAGTGCAATGCAAGTCTATGTAGATCTCACATAGTTCAACAAAACATTTTTTAATGCTTAGTTCAAACTGGCAATGAGAGCGAGAATAATAATGACCACAGCATACTTGTTACGGATCATCAAAGATTTCTTCAGAACATCGACAGTCTCCTTGTTGTTGACCTCATTACCCAAACATGCTAGCTTCAAAATCTCACCCTCGTTTAAGTCCAAATCAGATACTCTGTAGGTTAACACACAAATTCAAACTTAATAAGCATGAATCTTCAAAAGAAAGAATCTTCTAATATGATTTTTCTGCAAGGAACTCACAGTTTCAGAGCTGCAAGTTCCTTAGCTAATGCCAAATTTCTATTTTGAAGCCTCATGCATTCCAAGGTTGATCGATCCAACTCCTGCAGGATTGTAATTTAGATACTGACCAATCCCTATGTTTATAAGCTCAATATCAGTCAACAACATGCTGTTTTCTAGAAAGGGAAAAAAAAATCTACCTCGGATTTCAAACGAATTAGTCTCTGGCTTGCGGCATTCTGGTTCAAAGCTTCCTTTTTCTGGGCCTCCTCCACTTTTAACTGTTCCTTCAAAGCAAGCAACTGAGCAAACATTCCCAGGCCCAGGAAAGCATGAACACAACAGATCAGCTTCTTCTCTATGGCCTATTTCACAATATATATTATAGAATTCTAATATTAAAACTACCTCAGCATTGGAAGCTTCATAGCTCTTCTGTTGCTGATCCAAAGCTGAGCTGAGTCTAGACACCTTTCCCTCCAACCTACTGATTTCATTCTGTAATTCTTCCGGATTCTCCTCAGAGTATATTGGTTTTTGGGTAAGATTTTGATCATTGGGGTCTCCAATGGACTGGAAATAAAGGCGAGCCACATTTGCTTTTGAACAGTTCTGCTTGCATACAGGGCAGTTTTTCTTCTTCCCATTTGTGCAGTACTCAAACCATTGTTGAAGACTAAAGTTAAATAAACAAGACACCAAACCAAAGAAGGAAAAAATATCAGTCACAACTGACAATCCTTCAACATGCAATATCAAGTAGTCCCTAATACAACAATTCAAAAATTTTAATCTCTTGTAATGGATTGACATTTGACATTTCGTAGTTAAATAAGAGAGACAAATCATCATTCTTCAATCATAGCAAAACAAAGCAATCTTCTCAGAATAACTGATTGATTCGGATTAGAATGAAGTAACAAAAAAACCTTTGCCATAGATGTGATGATAAAATGTAACATTCGCCTTTTCATTTCACCCTTCTTCTACATGCTACATAGATTTGAAACTCCAACTATGCTTACAAAAATTAATCTTTTCAGGCTAATTACTTGTTTTAAGCCCCCACCCAAAAAAAAAATAAAAGAATGGGAGGCGGCCTTCACACATTAACCCAAACAAGTCACCATTTCTACTTTCACAGTACTTCAACAAGCTATGTCAATTTGTAAGACTAACTGTGCTAAAAAAAAAGCTTCAATCTTCTCTAAGTATTCATCGAATCAAACAAAAAAATAAGCCTTCATCCTGCTATATTCCAATGTCCTAACATAAGAAACTACAGCATTCTTAGTTCTGACTTCATTACAAACGCTTGTTCAACATGCTACATCAAACTGGAACTTCATAAATAACCCCCCGAAAAAAGTAAGGGAAAAAAAAAAGACTTCCTTCATTCAATTAACATTCTAAAACTAAAAGCATCCCAGTTTCGGAATCAGAATAACCTAATGCAACGCATACAATCCCAAAATTCGAGAAATAAAAAATAAATAAATAAATAAAAATTATGGCGGATGGAGTTCTTAAAAGTGGATCGGTTAATCTAACCATAGCTCGTGAAATACGTGGCCGCAGATGGAGATAGATTGAAGATCTTCGACGATGGGCTTGAGATCTTCGTAACAGATTGAGCAGATGGTCTTGGCAAACGCCGACGCCGCCGCCGTATTTCCTCCGCCTCCTCCTCCTTCCACCATTGCTCATGCTCCGGAGGAAAAACGAAAATCTTCCATTTGGGAACTGAAAGAATAAAATATTCCCGAGACTAAACAAAAAATTAAAAACGTCTTGAAATTTTCGAGTGAATTCAAGGCGCGGGAAGAAGAAGCGGGATGAAAAAAAATAAAATGAGGAGCTGTGGCGCTCGTAAAAAGGCGTGATTTGATGCAAGGCAATAAAATAACGGCTTTATGAAATGACAACATGAAATTTGATGGGCTTACACAAGCCCAACATAAATTTTGGGCTCATATTTTGGATTCAATTTTCGGCTTTTTGTCACGATGCCAGAAAAATCAGAATTATGAGAGTATGGAAATTTTGTTAGTTAGTTTTTTATTGAAAATGTAAAAAGTTAGGTTGAAATTTGACTATTATTAATTAAAAATTGTTAAAAAGAAAAAACAAACCAAACAGAAGATTCAGATTTCAGAAGATGAGACATATAGATCGTAGATGGGGGGAAGAGAAGAACGGGGAAGAATGAGGAAAATTGGGGAAAGAAGATGATCTCAGAGATTTACTTAATTTAATCCATAATCCACATTTACAGTACACTAATGTTGTTTAAGCATAATCAACACCTAAGAAACAGAAATCATACTTTAATCTTTCCAAAATTATTTAACGTAAAAATTGGCTAATGTCATGACACTTTTACCCCAAAAAAGATGGAAAACTACTGTCGTCATAATTCAATCCCATTTTGTGTTTATTTATAGTGAGAAGGGGTAATTACTACGGAAGGAAGACAATAAAAAACATGTTTTTGGGTTTTACTAAATATATGTTGAATTAAGCAAATAGGTTTAAAGAGGAAAAAATGGTTGAGAAAAAAAAAAAGGTCGCTCTAAACTTGAGAAGGGTAACTATGGAAGGAAAATAAAAATTCATTTTAAACATTAATCGTTGTTTTGACAATAACAGCTCTCTTATTTGTATCGTGAATGTAAGCATATGTGATGCCTGAAACAAATACTCCCGATTTGGCAAATCTACAGGAAATTTTTAAATTTATCTGAAACACTAGCCGTGTTTATTTTTTTCTTAGTTGACTTTGACATGTATGTTACCTTTCAATAAATTTAAGTGTTATGTCAAAACAGACTTAGTACAGTACAAAATGAGGGAAAGTGCTAAAATTCGACAAGAAAAAGTACCGACATAACTCAATATATTTGTATATTTTTAGTCTTAAGCTCTGTTTGATAATCACTTAATATAGTGAGTTAATTTATTTAAGTGCTTAATGAAATTAAATGTGTTTGATAATCGTTACTAAAAAGTCTTAATGAATTAAGTTCTGAACAAATTAAATATTTACAAATTAAGTGCGTTTGATAACTAAATTTCACTGTCTAAATTAATTAAGTGTGTCTGAATGACCAGTTCAATTGTGAGCTAGAGAATAAGTGATAGGCCTACCACTTATCACTTATCACTTAATTTCTCTGATGACTCTTTTTTTTCTTTTTTTTTTTCTTTTTTTCTCTCGTCTTTATTTTGTCGCTTATTTTTACATTGTTTTAAAATTTTTATTTTCTTAAGATAAATTAATTAAGACTACTTAAACTTGAATTTATATTATGAGTATAAAAGATCTCAAACTTTCAAACTCAAATTAAACTAATTTTAAGACATGAAATTTGTTAAATAACAAGATATACACATATATGTAATAATCTAAATTTAATTACATATTGATTATTTATCAAGTGTAACATCTACTTTCATTATATATACCAAAAACTTATTTTAAAATTATTATTTTATTATTTAGAACAAAATATTAGTTATTTTTCTATTTAAAAGAATTTTGTTTATAATTCAATTTTTGGTGGTCATGCAAAGATTTGGCTGGAAATTGGATTTCCGTTTTATTAATTGTAATCACAAAAACGGATCTCCATTTTCTGTTTTTATTTTTTTGTTTTTAAAATACTGAAAATTGGAAAAAGAATTATGTCGAAATAGAAAATATTGAAATTTTTTTAAAAAATAAAAACAAAAATTACAAATCCGTTTTTCTGAACCCAAAAAAGGAAAATCTTTATTCTTTTTTTGTATTTCAGTTGGTCAGATGAATTATTAAGTCAGTATATATAATTCATGTGTACTAGTATTATGTACTATTTGTACGTATTAGTATTATGTAGTACGTTGATACTATTATATACTATACATCACCAGTAGTAGTCTTATTTATTACTGCTAAACCTATTGATTATTAGATATTAATCTGTACTAATGTTATGTACTATTTGTACGTACTAGTATTATGTAGTACGTTAATACTATTACCTACTATACATCGTCGGTGCTAGTGTTATTTATTACTGTTAAATCTATTAGTTATTAGATATTATTATTAATTCAGTATAATTCATCTATACTAGTGCTATGTACTATTTGTACGTACTTGTATTATGTAGTACGTTAATACTATTAATATTATTATTAATTCAGTATAATTCATCTATACTAGTGCTATGTACTATTTGTACGTACTTGTATTATGTAGTACGTTAATACTATTACCTACTATACATCACTAGTACTAATATTACTTATTACTGTTAAATCTATTAGTCATTAGATATTATTATTACTTCAATATAATTGATCTGTACTAGTGTTATGTACTATTTGTACGTACTAGTATTGTGTAGTACGTTCATACTATTATGCACTATATATCACTAGTGCTAGTGTTACTTATTACTGTTAAATCTATTAGTCATTAGGTATTATTATTATCAATTCAGTATAATTCATGTGTACTAGCATTATGTACTATTTGTACGTACTAGTATTATGTAGTACGTTAATACTATTACCCACTATACATCACTGGTACTGGTGTTACTTATTACTGTTGAATTTATAGTCATTAGATATTATTATTAATTCAATATAATTCATCTATACTAGTGTTATGTACTATTTGTACGTACTTGTATTATGTAGTACGTTAATACTATTACCTACTATACATCACCGGTACTAGTATTACTTATTACTGTTAAATCTATTAGTTATTAGATATTATTATTACTTCAATATAATTAATCTATACTAGTTTCATGTACTATTTGTATGTACTAGTGTTAGTTATTACTGTTAAATCTATTAGTCATTATGTATTATTATCAATTCAGTATAATTCATGTATACTAATGTTATGTACTATTTGTACGTACTAGTATTATGTAGTACATTAATATTATTACCCACTATACATCACTGGTACTAGTATTAATTATTACTATTAAATTGGTTAGTCATTAGATATTATTATTAATTCAATATAATTCATTTGTACTAGTGTTATGTACTATTTGTCCGTACTAATATTATGTAGTATGTTAATACTATTACCCACTAGATATCACTGGTACTAGTGTTACTTATTACTTAGTACGTTAATACTATTACCCACTATACAATTCGGTTCGAATCATTAATACTATACAGTACGTTAATACTATTACCCACTATACGTTAATACTATTAATACTATTCTTCTTTCCATTTTCTTCTTTTCTTCCCCGTCGTCGACTCGCCTCCGCCTCGTTTCTAAACCCTAGTTTTTTCCCGGCAGCCACCACCCACCTTACCCCCATCTAATTCTCAAATCCACCATACATGCACATCCGCAATACTGTATTTGAAACCTACTATCACCAAATTCCGTCAATTTTGTCAAGATTCAGTACATCGCTGTCAAGATTTAGTACATTGTTATGGTTCTGTTTCTTTTCTTATATTTGATTCCGTGTATTTTTTTTTTAATTTTTAAAAAATAATGGTTCTCTTTGTTATTGTGTTCTTTGTTTAGAAAAGATGGCTCGTTCTTCTTCGATGCAAATCCAAAAACTTCATAAATTAGTGTCCGATCGAGAAGGACCTTCTTTACTTTCAGCCACATTTATGTTAAAAAATGTGGCGGATCTAGTAATGTAGTTTTTATTTTGGATATGTTAAAGGATTTAGAATTTTGTAATTAGTTGATTTGTGAATGTAGTAAATTTAATTAATTTGGTGATGGTTCTGTTTTGGTGCTTCATTGTGTTGTCTACACTGTTCTTGCCTCTTTTGCCTTTGGAACATTGGAGAAGTACTATTCCATCATTGGCTCTGTTTTTTATTCCTTGACAATTGTTATTCTGTTTTCGGCGTTAAAATTGGTTGTCTTATGTTGGAGTGAATGTGTTATATCTTTAATTATACAAATTCTATTGAAGTACTAGCTCTATTTTTTTTAAAAAAAAAAATTGTAATTTATGGCTCTGAAATATGCCTCCAGCGTTTTGTTGATCAATTTGGTGTTATTTTGATGTTGTATTATGACTTTTTTTTTTTTTTGGTTTTTTGAGTATGATTGTAGTCTGTTTTTTTTTTTTTTCAGTCTGTTTGGTTAAAAACGGATTTTGATTTTCCGTTTTTATTTTTGGAAAAATATTTCTCCCCTTATTTAAATTACAATTTTTCTCTATTTTTTCCCGCAATAATTTACAAAATTAAAAACGGATTATCATTTTCCGTTTTATTAATTGCACCTAATCATCAGAAAAACGGAATTAATAAATCCGTTTTTGGTACTGTAGATTAAAAAACGGAAATAAAATTTCCGGCGCATACTTTTTCTGACTACTCCATCTGATCTAGCTATTTCGATCTTCATATCCAGAACAAAACATTTCGATCTTCATATCCAGAACAAGACATATTTTGGGGTTTGACTCTAACTTTCAGACATGAGTATTCAGATTCAGTCTTCAGACTTCAAACTTCAGTTTTCAGACATTATATTCAGACGTTTTTATCAAAAAATGTAAATTTAGTCTTCAGACTAGGGCTGGCAATTCGTGTCGGGTTCGGGATGGTGTGTCGGGTCAGATCCAAATCCAAATAAAATATAGCAAACCCGAACCCGACCTGTATAAATAAATAGGTTGACTTTCAAAACCCTAACCCGACCTGAAAATATTCAGGTCACCCGTGACCCGACCTGTTAACCCGAAATTCTAAAAGAAAAATTCTGAATTTACAAAAACTGATAATTTGACTAACGTATGAACTCTAAAAATTTCAGTTACCAAATCACATATTACAACCTTAAAAATACAAGTTAAAATCCAAATTACCAAATTACAAGTTACAACCTTGATCTAAATAACTAACATTCGAATTACAGTAGATTGCCCACCATCTTGAAATTCTTGTGTGGTATTTGTATGATTTCTATCTTTAACTGAGACATCATTAGTAGTTCAACATCAATCTCACTGCCGCTAACCTCAAGACCAGGCACACCAGACAAAATTATAGATGAAACATGAATGTGTTTGCTGAAACTTCTGCAAATGTGGAGAGAGTAGTGCAAGATTTAGTTGGTAGCAACAAAAAAAAATCCAAAAAAAAAGTAAAAAAATTCACCCTCAAAACAATCGGCTAGGTGTTCGGGAAAAAAGCCCAAAGAAATAGAAAAAAAAAAAAAAAACGAGATGAAAGTTTGGTGGAGGAAGAAGGAAACCTGAAGGCTGACGCATCTAACGAATCTGGAGAAGAAGAAGAGAGACTCTCCGCGAAGATGATGATCAGATCTGATGAAAATTTGGGTCGGAGACCGCCGTGAGAATGATGATTGATGAGTAGGAAAGCCGATTTAGGAATTTTGATCGGAGGTTTCTCATTTTTCTTGGAAATTTTGGTTGGAGGCCGCTGGAAGGAATAGACGAAGCAACGGACTGAGGCCGCCTAAGGGAGTAAGCTTGTAGTAGTGGGCTGATTGCAACATAAAGAGTATATATCTGAGAGTAAAATTAGAGTTAAATTTGTGCTAAATTCCAAAATATCCCTATGAAACACATAATTTACATTTATTTGGGTAACCCGGGTGAACCCGACCTGTATAATAAACGAGTCGACCATAATCCGACCTGTTTATTATACAGGTTTAAATTCTCAACCTTAATCCGCTTATTTCGTGTCGAAATTTCGGGTCGTGTTGGAAATTGTCAGTCCTACTTCAGACTTCAGACTTTAGTGTTAAGTGTTCAGATTTAAATTTCAATAATTATCAAACGGAGCCTTAATTACTAGTTATATGCTTCATGTCAGCATAATTATCATGTACTCCGTAGGATTTAATTTATACTGTCTCTTGTATGTCTCATGACGACGACGTAAATACCTATACGATTCACACTGAATGGTTCGTCAGCCTTAAAGTATTCTTCTTTTCAAAAAATGAGAAAAAAAAAAGCTGTAAAAATGAAAAAAGGACGGCTGCTGATTGTAACTGGCAAGAAGTTGTTGCTTTCATAATATGCTTGTTCCATTTACAGAATCTGCCGCTAGCAACTCAGTAAAATATTATGTAATTGATTACGTAAGGGAAAAAAAAAAGTTTGGGCATCCAATCAAATCAGTGAAATGTATTTTCATAATTATTATTTTTAGTAATAGTTTCTAATTTTTATTTACATTATGTTGTAAAATCCTGTATCCAATTGAAGGGATGAGTGGATGACACAACAACAACTTGCCATATTTTACGTATTGCCAAAAACATCAGTTCGAGTTGTATTATGTTGTTTCGAGAATATTCTATCTCACATCAACTCTTTGTCCGAAAAGAATTTCCAAAATAAAGGCATACATGATGATAACATGACGGTGATTTTACATTGCAATCGATGTGTGTTTCTTGCTAATGATTTGTTCACATAGGTGATAATTTCTAACATGATGACCTATCGCTAAATACTGGATTTATGCACAATCGCTAATTTTAATTGTACGTACTATTCCAACTTGAAATAGGTTCGAACTCTTCTTATGAGTCGTATTTTCACCAAACCAATTAAACAACTATGTATTTCTTTATATTCGAATTCTTTATTATCACATTTCGTTACATCTTTTCACTCGTTGTGTAATTTTCGCAATTGTCATAAGCTCTTTCCGTTGACAAGGCAACAACTCTGGCTAAAGAAAGGAAATTCATTTTTACCAGGTTGTACAAGTAACCTATTAATTGGCATAGGATGCCTTAGTGCCGAAAAAGAATCAAAAGGTAGCCATAGCCAAGGTGGTGATCTCGGTAAATGCATGTAGACTTCTTAATTAGATTTTGCTTATTCGAGCACTATGCCAAAAGTTGGCCAACATTAGCCCAAGGCTTTTTAAGTAGATCAGATTTCGTGTTTCACTTTTTGAGCCAACGTAAACACAAAAATGCCAGTATAATAATATTATATTCGCTATTTTTAAGGAAAAAAAAAAGTCTATCTTGAGTTTTGAAATTGATATTAAAAATTTTATAAAAATTTAATGTGGATTTTTTTTTTTTTGTGACAGAGGTCGATGAATGGTGAATGGACCAAGTGATAAAAAAAAGAACTTAAAATTTATCTTTTAACATTTGATTTGATTCCTTTTCTTTTTAACAATTTAACCATAAGTTTTTTGGTTTTAAAAATACTTTTATTTTTTTGTGTAATTACCCTTGCTTTTTCTTTTATTTATTGTTTTTGGAATTTTGTGTGCCGAAGGAGGTGTACGTGGGGGGTCCACGTGATCTGCAAAGTTGTCATGCTATCCTCACTCTTGTCTCATGAAGAACTCTACTTTTGAATTTGTCAACTCCCACGCGCTCTCACTCTCCTGGCCGGGTTGTGTGGGCGAATTTTGTAAAGAACTATAAAGTCAACCTCAATTACCCACTGTAACAATCTAGAACTTCGCCGTACTTTTTTTGAGTTTTTCACGGTCGACCTGCCGGCGGATTCGTCGGTGTACTTCATGGAAAAATTCCAACACCGTGCCTCCGTTCATTCTTATTTACCTACGTAAAAGTCTCTTAGTGAATCTAAAATCTTAAACACCATTAGTCAGAAATTAAATTGAGCATTTTGTTTGGCCATTAGTTCACATATCATCATCAATTTTAAATTGAGCCTTTTAATTGGTTAATATATTAACATGACATCAACAATTTAAAACAAGGCTACAATGGATAATTAATAAAGTTATTTTTCTTTTTTTGCCTACCATATATGTTATTAGCCGAGAGAAATAACCTAATTAATGTGGCGGGCTAAACGACGGCGTTTATAACCCGGTGTTAACAATTAAAATGTCATTTTTTGTGCCCATTTTTACTGCCAATATTTTCAGCCGCTTTTCATCTCTTCCTTCCCCACAAATCTTCCCCTGCCCCAAAATCTTCTGATTTTTTATTGTTCGTGTGCCTCTGGAAAATAGGTTAAGCTATCTAAAGTTTGAGTCATTAAAGATTGGGAGTCTGTCTTAACCAAAGTAAGGAAAATTTTTATCTCTGTTTGTTTCCCTTTCACAGGGATTAATTATTCTAAATTAGGTGCTAAAGTCTCATATATAACTACATTGAAGTAGAATTTGGTACATTGTATGTGAACATTCTTCTTTTAGTGTGTTTTTGTTTATTCCATTATCTTAAAATTCTGCATTTAGTATATGTTAGAGTTGCAAATGATCTTTAAAATACTTAAATATTGAACTAATCACACAACGCGTGACGAGAAAAGTTCTAGTCTACTAAAAATAACTATAGTAATCTTGTACGTACTGTATTTTGTATCTAATGATATCTACATATTCTCGTACCTATTAAGTATTATTCATTTAATGGTTATGATTTATTGTACTAATAACTCTAATTTGTTAAGATGACACACAGTTTTTGTAGGAGAACATCAGTGGCGGAGTCAGGAAATATAGATAGGGGGTGCGAATTTAGAAAAAAAACATACTAATAAACTACGAAATTAATGTAGGGGGTGCGAAAATTATAAAATATGTAATTTTCTTATTAAAAATTTAGGACATCATTATTAATTACAAAAATCAAACAAGTGCGACCGCACCTTTCCGTCCCCCCTAGTTCCGCCACCGGGAACATGTTTTCGGAGTCTGTTAGAGAAGAAAAGTTTAACATTGATAATTGAAAGTAATATAAATTCGTTTTATTTTCACCAAAAAAATCTTTTGTAAAACTTTTACTATCTCTTATCGCATAAGCACTTGTAATTTTTTGTATAACTCTCATCTTTGTAAAACTTTTGTATGCCATGATAAATAGATATGTATGTTTGGCAATGGATAAATTAAAACTGATTTACTTACCAAACTGAAGCTATGTTGAACTAGTGGACTAATATAAGGCATAAAACCAAGTGAAGACAAAATTTGTATAATCTTTCCTTAGGTATTTTTCTGTACAATACACATTACGTTTGTGTAGCTGATAATATTGAAATTCAACGCATCACAAATTTCTCTATTTTGTTATATTACAATAGTTTTGTTTATAAAACAGTCTCCCTTCTCTTTGACAAAAAAAAGGTACATTATGTTTTACATTTTTACCTGAAATAATTCCATTTTTAGCTTTAGTTTAGTTTTTTTTACTACAAAAAATTAGAAAATATGGATCGTTTTTTAGTATGTATTTTTAGATAATTTTTGCATTGAGAATGTAAAAACGTATGATGGGACGAGACACTTATTGATAAACAATGATGAAAAAAAAAAAAAAAACTCCCAAACAGACATAAATTGATCATACAATTATTATTTCTCCTTGGATAGGGGGAAAATACACACACATTTAGCTAATTATCATTTTTAATCTTGCTTGATTCGGATATTATCGGGTGCATGTGATGTGTTTCTTTTGGAGCTCAGTTTTTAGTCAAACATACATTAAATTCAAGGCAGATGTCAATGGAGCTTTTATAGAGTAATATGATTTGCAAATCCAATCATTGAAATGAATGGAACCAAATCATAAACAGAAAATCGCAGTGAATGTTTTCGTGTCATTTCAATTATTAGTTTCTGATTAGAGCATTTTGTGCTGATACTCTCGTACCATAAATATACATCTTGAGAAAAAGAAAGAATAAAAGAGACAAATGTACTGTAGTTCTCACTTAGTGTTGACAATTGCTCAGAAAAAAATTTTTTAGTTGACATTTCAAAAGTGATACAATGCTCCTTCCGGCAAAAAATATTTGTTTTGTTTAATATATTAGCAATTTTTTTAATAATATATAAATTATTTAGTTTAACTATTTCAGTTTCATCAGAATTTTGATTAATAAGTATGTTTATAGGAGAAAATCTTCCATACAAGTGATATACCACGTAGGATTGTGCAGCCAGATACATAAATACGGTACGATTGTAATTTTATTGGAAAAGTTATCACAAAATTAAAGAGACCATAATATTTTCGGATGTGTTACTGCACTAAAAAAGGAAAATCACTTGTTGTATAGAATAATTTTTCTGTTTATAGTAGTACCACTATCACATAGTTAAGTCGACCAGTCGGTTAATATAAAAAGGTACATGGTCTGTCTTTTGTACCGGTTGACTTCTTATCCGAAAAATAATTTTTTTCACTCCTGTGGTGAAATAAAATAAGGCTGAACGAAAAATGAGGGAAGAAAAAAAAGTAGTAAAAAACTAGTACTACTATTATCCTGGAAATAATTGTCGGTCAACCACGCGCAAGTGTGTAAATTAAGTCACACGTTCTCTCCTTGGTGCCGCCCGAGATGTATTAGAGATATGGGCCTTTTTGAGAGCATTTGCAGCAGAATATCATGAGTCATGACATAAAAAAATTGACTACTATTTGACACTTTTTCACACTAGCAATTTACTCTTTTAGTCTTAGTTACAAAATTTGATTACAATTTAACAGTTTTCCACACTAACAAGCTCCGTATTATAAAAATAATACTACTTCCAACTCAAAAAAATAGTCCACATTGAGTTTTCAAATTTGTACAAAAAATATTACAAAATTCAAAACTCAATGTGGACTATTTTTGTGGGACGGAGGGAATACTAATTTGTATTATAAATTGTATGGATTATGTATTGTGGGTCAAGAATAAATTTTGTTAAATATCATCGACATTCTACAATTAAGATGCAATTTGTCCAACTAAAAAAAATCAAAAACCATAATTCTGTTTGGGGAAATTTTTTTTTAATATTCCTTATGTCCCAAAATTATAGTTAATTTTCATTGTCAACTTAGTACAATTTAAATTATAGATAAAAATTTCAACTGGACAAAAATTTTGGAAAAAGTAATACTTCCTCTGTCCCAAAATTAATGTTCAGTTTTAAATTTCACTTTTAGTACTCCCTCCGTTCTATAATTATTGTCCAGTTTTACTAAAATGAAAGATTTTATTTTTGGTCAAATTTAACTATATTTTACCTTAAACAACCGAATATACCCCTACATAAGTAATTGTGTAACCACTAAGATTTTATTGATAATGTTTTTTACTAAGGACAAATGTGTAACTTAATCTATAAAAAGTCAAATTGGACAATAATTTTGAGACAAAATTTTTTGGACAAAGTGGATAATAATTATAGGATAGAGGGAGTATAATTTAAATTAAAAATAAAAAAATAAATTGGACAATAATTATAGAATAGAAGGAGTATTAAATAAAAAAAATGCCACCACTTCTTTTTTTTTCCATACTCCCTCTCTTTTTGTCGGTAAGTGACCACCAATGTGACTCACTCACTCACAAAAAAGGTCACGAGTCACGAGGTCCCCTAAAAAAACACACGCACCCCACCACACCGTGTGGACTTTTTCTTAGGTACAACCACACATCCCCCTCTCCAAACACCCCCACCCTTTGACAATTTCATAAGTCAACCCAGTTGTATAAATGAAGAAATGAAACAAAAAAAATAAAAACCAATATAATAACAATATAGATGATGTGAAAGACAGAAGAAGAAAAAAGAAAAAGATAAGAAAGAAGGCCATTGTCTTTTTGATAATGCCAAGTTAGCTACCCACTCTTTACATAAATAAAAGCATCAACTCTTGTCTTCTCTCATTCACATTCTCTCTTATTATTTTTCCCAAATATTATCTCCTCCCAATTCCCATCATCCCACCATCTCCCACCTCAAAATCTCCAAAAGTCAGCGCCTTCTTTTGTCTCTTTTTCCTCTGTAGCAGAAGAAGCGAAGCAAAAAGGGTTGGAAGCTTTGCAAGACAGAATTTTTTTTTTAAAAGAATGGCAGAGGATTGGGATCTCCAAGCGGTGGTCAGAGGCTGCTGCTCCACCGCTTCCTGCAGCTCCACCGCCGCTACAACCACCGCAGCAACATCCGGCCTGGAAACTCCTCCTCAGCAAGGTCAACAAGATTGCAGCTTTTTCAGCAGTCTTCAAGATCTGTTCTTTATTGAAAGCCAGCAAGATCAGCTTCATGATTTGTACAGACCTTTCTTCCCCAATTCGTCCTCTCCGCCGCCGCCGCCGCCGCCGCAGCCTCTTTCTCCGGCTCAGAAGACTGCCAAAAATACCCCAATCTCGCCGCTATCTGTTCTTGGTGGATTACAAGATCTGTCTCAACAGCAACACCAACTATTACAGCCAATCAAAAAGGAACAGCAAATATGTCAAAAACCCATAAAGCAGAGTAATAGTAGTATTCCTATTACTTTTTCCATGGCTTCTGCTACGACAGCTGGCACTACTAGAACTTGCGGTCCTCCAAGCCACAGGTCTAAAAGAAGGTATGGGAAACAGGGGAATTGATTATTTAGCTCATTTTTTAAACTGATTTTAAAAAGAATGCTGGTAATTGTGAAATGAAAAAAAAAAGATTGAATTTTTATTTTTTAGCACAACCCATTTTTCAGAAAATGAAAGATTTTGGTTGTTTTGTAGATTTTGTCTGATTATTTCTGTGTGATTTTGGGAACAGGAAGAACCAGTTGAAGAGAGTTTGCCAAGTACCTGCGGAAGCTCTGTCTTCAGATTCTTGGTCTTGGAGGAAATATGGACAAAAACCCATCAAAGGCTCTCCATATCCAAGGTTTGTTACTTTGTTAGTCCTCATTTCTCAAACCTTGTCAATTGTCAACTCTTAAAATTAAACAAATTAAAGGGTGCTTTTTCTTTTTGCAAAAATTTGTTCAAAGCAATATTTTTTAGCAAAAATTTCCTTTTCATGATGTGATAACTGAAATTATTCTCAGCAATCGAGCATTTTATCTTTAGCTTTTAGAATATATATCTAGCTAGCATCTGAGTTCGTTTTCTAGTTATTTCTTTCTTCCGGAAAACTCGCTGGAAATTCCTTCTGATTCTTCCACCAGGAAGAGGAAAACAACAGTTTTGAGTTTGACTTGCAATTTTTATTTTTTGAAGTTGTTTAAGGTCAAATGTGCTAACTGTCATTTCTTTTGGTCCGAAAAAAACAGGGGTTATTACCGGTGCAGCACATCAAAGGGTTGTATGGCCAGAAAACAAGTGGAGCGACACAGATCCGACCCGGGAATGTTCATCGTGACTTACACATCCGAGCACAACCACCCAATGCCAACCAACCGGAACACCGTCGCCGGAAACAGTCGCAATAAGCCGTCAAGCCCGCCTCAGGCCACCAACTCCGGCGAACCCGCTAAATCCTCCAGCTCCCCTCCGGTGTCGCCGTCGGCCAGCCTAAATTCGGCGCCGGAGAAGTTCGAGATAGAGAGCAGCAGCAAAGATGATATCCTGGAAGATGAAGATGATGATGCAGTAAATGGATACGAAATGGACGTTATTGATGATGATTTCTTTAAAGGGTTGGAAGAATTCGCCGGGAATTCAGATGATAGCAGCTTCCCGGATCACTTCAGTATGCAATTTCCATGGTTGACGGCGAATAATGCAACCACAGCCGCCGCAACGGCGGCTGCCAGCCGAGGTTGATTCAATCACCGGAGCAGAAAAATGAGCTAAAAAAGAATGATGCTTTTCTTCTCAATCACTCTTGCTAGGAGTATCTTTTTGTCCGTTGGAGAGATGAGAAAAAGAGTGGAAAAAAGAAGAATCTTTGAGATAGAGATTCCAGAGACTTACAGTTGTGTAGATTGGTAAATTAGTAAATTCCCTGTCAACTTTTAGGTTTAGGTGTACTTTGATACTTTTCATCTTTGGAAAATATCAATTCAGTTCATTAGCTTGAATAGTTGATTAGTTTTGAGCCCTATCCTATAATAGTCATTAAATTCCAAATTACAAGTCAACATGTGAATTTTCTATAGGTAAAACAATTAAAGATTTTTCATGTGAATTTTCTATACTATAGAAAGTAGTAGTATAATTTCACTTGGCAAAACTATTTTGCTTTTATAAAATATCATGTGTCACTGTGAATTCGACGATGTAAGAAGACGTTTATGTGTGATTTATCACAAGTGATATACTGAATTGGAACTTTTTCAATATGAGAATAAAAGATGCTCAAAGTAAGTATCATCTTCATTTTTGATATTTCTATTTCCCTTTCAATTAGTCCGTGTACTATAATGTATTGTAATTGTTAGGCATCATTCATCTGGATATGACAATGTTGTAGTAGGCTAGAGGCACAAGATAGAGAGATAGAGGAGTTTTGTGGAGGAAAAGAAAAAACTGAAAAGGGTTGTGGGGGTAATTCTAGTAAAGTATGTGTAAGTTTCGATTCCATTTTTATTGTTTTTTCGTATGATGATATGATAGTAACGTTACATATAGTACATGGTTGGGTGAATTTGTTAAATTATCTTCAATGTTGGATACCTATGAGAGCTGCCCTTTTTTGGGGTTTTACTTTTATTGTTGGTTCACCTACCATAAATTAGGCCAATATAGTACACTAAGATATAGATCTTTATTGTTAAAAAGTGTCAATTGAGCTGCCCAACATTGGTTTTCGGCTAAGACATATCCATTGTATTAAAAGTATATTTATTAACAATAGTTAGAAACAAACATTTATACCCATAGATTTGACATTTACAAAATACATCTAAAACTAACTTGAACTAAGGAAGTTTGTCACAAACAAAGTTTCAAGATGTTGAGCCATGTGCCGATCTTTAAGAATGCATATAGGTGAATTCTCAAAATGTTTTTTTTATTTTTATTTTTTTTAAAGGGATCGATAGTGATTCTCAACTTACTCCTGACGTGATTCGAACCCGTGAGCTATTAGAAATAGAGAGACGTCTTACCAATTAGACTGTATTTTGTAATTTAGTATTTTTTTTTATAATACATGAAAGAATAAAAAGCTTAAATAGATATAAATAGGACAATGCCTTGTGTGATGTTCGTAAGGACCTCATTATAATGGGGCAATGCTTTACTTTTCTTTTTTTTTTTTTTCCTTTGTTGATAGGATAGTCATTCGAAAGTTGGGAACCTGCATAATAATGGGACAATGGTTTTTTTTTAATCTGTTGGGACAAGTGAGAGTGATATTGGATACCTTGGAGTCTCATTGAGTGAAGCAAAGAACATGAAGGTGTCCGGAATTCTTTTTAGTGGTCGTTTTTATTTTATGGGGTTTACTTTTGTTCTAGTTTGGAATTGACAAGCTGGGGGTAGGGACAAAGGCGATGTGAAGAGTTAGGAGTCAACGCACTAGCAATGGTGCTTAAACCTTCTTAGCCTATTTAGTTCCTTTTCGTTTTTTGGTCATTTTTGTTGTTGTTGGAGGAGGGGACCAATAATAGCGTTTTTTTGAGCTCTTCCAAGAAGTAGAGAGAGGGGATATGTAACATTGTTATTGGTGTTGATGAGACAAATCTTTATTGCCAATATTAGCATTTCAATTAGTGATAAAATTTCATATAGGGAGTCTCAACTTCGGACCGGTTAAAAGTTAAAACACACTCTTTTAATGGTGATCTGGTTAGGTCTCAATTTGGAAGACATTTGTTTAGAAACACCTTGCGATATTCGAAAAACAAAGAAAAAATTGACGTCGCTATTAGATACTACTCCCCCGTCCCAGAAAAATAGTTGACATTGAGTTTACAAATTTGTACTAAAAACACTATTAAACTTAAAACTCAATGTAGACTATTTTTTTGGGACGGAGATAGTATCATACATTTTGTTGTCGTAATGGGGATGAATATAAGAAAAGAATAAAGTAAAAAATAATTAATAATAACGTTAAGAGAATTTCATACTGAAAGTGAAATCTAATAATATTTTTTCTCTAATCTAAAAACATTTTGAAACAGATGAAACACTGAATTGTCATCGGCCATTGTCAAATGTGTGTAGGTGATGCAGTTGGTGGGGGTAATCCTGGCAAGAAGGAACTTTTTTCATGGCTGTCCCTTCTCCAATCTTCTTGTTGCAAATTCCTGCTCCTTTCATTCTGACAACGCACTTGGTTTGGTGATCGAATGACTCGCCCAATTTGCTAACGAATATGTTCTTTGGTTAAATACACCGAAACCAGTTATCTCACAAATTATTATTTTTTTCCTTTCTAAGAATGAATTTTCTAATTCCTTGCGTATCGCATTCACAAATATGAATATTTTTGTTCTTGCCAAGTGTCCGATCAAAATCCAGGTGACACGACCCATATACATTTCTTATTTTCCAAATTCCAAGGATAATGTTCGATATAACACCTAAAGAATGAGTGAAAATTGATTAATTAGGATCCGTATCATTATAATAGTCTTATTCATATTGATTGTGAGAAACAGTGTGAAGTATATTTGCTGCACACAATGTGAAAAGTACATTGTACAACTAAGTTATCATCTGGGGATTAAAGAACTCATACGAAATGGAACACACACACACGCACACGCACACGCACACACATAAATGAACGAGTCCTGCGGCAATAACAAATTTGTAATGCCCCTAGACGTTCTAACATCAGTGCTACATTGATACAGTCAACATCGAAAGCAAACAAATTTAATCACCCAACCTATGAAACTGTAAATCTTATCAAGCGAAGAAATTTTCATCAAAGGTAGATTTTAACTAGTGGTTTATACTTCGAAAAAATATGGAAGCTTGAAAGTGCGCATTTGAATATAAAAGAACAAACAGTTCTAACCATCAGGTTCTAGACGAGTTGGCCACAGGAAATCTTCAGAGTACTTCAAGAGGTGTGCAGTTGTTCGATTCTCTCCTGCTCCTCCTTTCTCCGGATCCTTCTCTCTGGTGAAAAATGCGGGAAAAGAAACAGAACTGGAAAGTTCTTTGGATATACAGTATTGTGAAGCATGTTTCTTGCTCGAAGAAACTGTATATGAAAGCAGGGGAACTTAAAAGTTTTTTACACACGACAGAAGGCCAAGGCGGATGGTAAAACTTTATTTGTCTGTACTTATATCCAAACAAAAATGAACAATTTACAGCACTCGGGTTACTAACAGGGAAAATATTACATCTATGTTACGACAGGAAAACATATGCTTCAGTTCTACAACATCAGGATGCGGTTTTATGCTTACAATATCATGCACTATCACACGAGTAAAAGCTCATCTGATATAAAGTACCTTACAGCAGAGCGCAGCATTGTCATTTCTGGGAGCACTGTAAATAAATTTATGAATGAAGGAACATGCAGCACATCAACCTAAAAAAGTTCAAATATATAGTGACCAAATCCCGCCTTTGTAGGAGAGTCAAGTTGCTTTAAAGTTATTTGAGCGCAGAAGCAGCTAAATCTGCCCATACATTTGAGCATAGCTGCAAGCCATGATTCTAAGTCTGCAAAAAGGGTGCAATTCTAGCCAATGTATGAACTACTAGGCTGAAGCAGATACCTCGAATCCTTGAACAAATCTTCTAAGGTTTTTCAATTGGCCAGCTGCAGAAAGCCACCGAGTCAGAACCTCCAGGGTTATGTAATCAGGATTGCAGGCATTTTCTGTCATTTCATTCATTAGAGTGAACGCTTTCTCCAACATATTCCTCTCTTTTAGGCCTTTAAGCAGTGCATTGTACGTAATGGTGCATGGTTTAACCTGTTTGCTCTTCATATCGTCCAATAGAGAAAGAGCGACTTCAATTTTGTCACTCTTGCAATGGGCATCAATCAATATATTATAAATAACCGTGTTGGCTGATACCTTTGAAATGACACTCATATCCCTATATAATTTCATAGCTTCATCCAGATAACCCGCCTTGCAATAAGCATCAATCAATGCTCCAAAGGTCACAACATTGGGAACCAAACCAACATTTTTCATGTTCTTTAACACATTGCGGGCAGTGGTGAAATCCCCCTTTCCACAGAAATGGGAAATTAGAGTATTATATGTAACACGATCAGGCTTTAGTCCTGCGTGTTCCATCTCTTTGAAGAAATCATACGCCTCATCTAATCTATTTTTCTTACAAAATCCACCAATAAGAACATTATAACTGATGATATCCAAGCAGAAGCCAGCTTCTTTCAATTTAGACACCAAAAAGAGAGCATCGTCCATCCTTCCCGATTGAGTAAGACCTGATATCAAGCTGTAATACACTTTTGCATCAGGAAAGCAACCACTTTGCACCATTTGGTCAAACAGACTGAAGGCCTTATCAATGTTGTTAGCACCACAAAAGGCAGTAATCAAGATAGTGTAAGTAATGGCATTCACTTTCAAACCCCTTCCTTGCATCTCATCAAAGAAATCCATTGCACTACCAACTTGTTCACTTCTGCACATTCCATCCAGTAAGGTATTGAGAGTGATCACATTCGGGTCTACTCCTGCTTTGCTCATCCTGTCAAAGAGTTCAAACGCTCTCCTAATCTCGCCAGCTTTGCACAGTCCATCAAGTAAACTATTATACGTTACAGTGTTTGGTTTACATCCACCCTTCAAAGTCATCATATTCTCCATCAACTCCAACGCTTCTTCTATTCTACCCACCTTACACAGTCCATCAATCAAAGTATTGTAAATCACAACATCCGGTTCAACCACCACCAGATCACTACCTTCCTCAACATTACCCCCTTTCATTCTTCCAAACATTTCTAATGCTTCGTCCACTCTGTGGAACTTACACAAATGATTAATCAAAATCCCAAATGTCAAAACATCTGGCTGTATATCCTTTTCCTTCATTTCCTGCATGAGCAAATTCATCCTTTTGAAATCCCGCTCTTTACCCAACCCAGTCAAAAGGGCATTGCAAGGTGCAGCTTTTAGATTGCCACCCAATCTCATTACCTCATGCAAAAGCTCCCAAGCCTTATCCAATTCTCCGTTCCTATGAATTCTAGTAATCAGTTGAGTTAACCAGACGCTGTTAGGAAATACACCATGTTCACCACACTCTGAAACAATCCTGAAAATCTCCTCCTCGCGTAGGCTCCTGCCAACCCAATTCCTAGTCAGAAACGCAGACAAAAAGATTTCCAACGTGTTCTTGTCAGGAGAAACGTCCAACTCTGAGTCAAGAATTTCCTCGAACACTTTCAATGCACCATCTACTTCTCCAGATTTCAGCATATAATCCAATAGCAAGTTAACCAGATAGATGTTCCGTGATTCTGGGTCGAGTTCTTCGAACACATTCATGGCTTCTTCAAGCATTTTAGCTTGTCCAAATGATTTAATCAAGAGGGTGGCGGCATTAATGGAAAGAGGGATTTTTTGCTCCTTGGATAAATGAAACAGTTCTCGCATCTTCGCAGGGGCTCGGTGGCCTTCCTCCCTCGCAGCGAGCTCGAGGACACCTTGGAAAGCGAAAGACAGAGGAAAAAGGCCATCATTGTGCGTCGGGGATGAAGAATTGATCTTGGTTTTGAGGTGGTCGAAAAAAAGGAGGGATTTTTGGGAGGAACCCAGTTGGCGGGTGATCTTAAGGAGTGAAGTAGGGGAGGCGGAAAGGAGTAAATAGTGGAGATGGGTGTTGGCAGACCACTCATCTGGATTGGTGGTTTGGATGATGGAGAGGATTTCTTGAAAGGGTTTTGGTTTGGGTTTCGATTGTGACGGCGGCGAAGGAGAAGGGTCCTCAGAGCTTGTTTGGGTTTGAATGCAAAGATGGCGCACGGCGGAGATGGCGGCGGGGGCAGGTTTTGACGGTGGTTTGAGGAGGGGACGGAGGTAATGGGGGTTGAATTGTTTGAATTTCATGGCCGCTGCTGCCTGTGAAGAAGACGGAGGAGGAATTTGTGAACTTTTGAGTCTGAAATGAGTTTCAAAATTTTTGCTTTAAGTACTTTTCTTTATGAGGTCCATTCCGGTCATTTGTTGAGTTGAGTCACACACTCATATGTTTGTTTTGTGTTTAAATGTGTACTAGATCCTCCTCCCACGTAATAAATTGATATGTAAATAATTAAAATTGATTAGGAATGAATTTAGTTTTTATGAAGATAATTAATTGACCGAAAATTAATTTTTTCGAAAGTTCTAAATAAGTGGAGAAGGAAACTTCCATTTACTGTCAAATTCAAAATTTGAATGAACATGGCCATCTGATCTCTCCGTTAATATTGTAAATATATTTTTTGTTTTTAACACGGGGTGACACGTGACAAAATAGTTTATGCAATATGATGCATTTGGAGCCAAAACATTTTAATAAGAAATTGCCACATCAGCATCCTGTTTTCTGCTTTAATAGGGTAAAAGAGATTTTTAGGTGTTTTTGATATTAACAATGTAAAAATATGTATTGAAAATGTAAAAGGATATATTGAAATTAATAATAAAATATTTTGAAAAACCCACTAATAAAAGAAACAAACAGAGGCTCGGGCACTTTCCACTCGTTAGGAATTGGCCAAAATAAATGATTTTTTTTTTCACATCGAAAAATTCACATTAGATAGTTAGAGACACAGATAGTAACAAATCAAAAGATTTACAAATTATCTTTGGTCACACTAATCCTAACTATAAGGTCCAAATTGATACCAAATTATTGTTTGAAAGTCCAATAAAATGCAAATAATAGTGTATAAATCCATTGTACTTAATTAAGCAACCTACAATAAGGACAAGTATTAGCTCCACGTTGAATATTTTTCCGTCAAAAAATTTTTTCAGTACAAAATCAGTTTTGACACGTGACACTATAACTATTCCGAAAAAAAAGAGACGGCAAACAAAAAAGTAAATATAACAATAAGTTTAATTTAATAAAAGGAAAAAAATAAATCAACAAAAACGGGAAAGGGAGAAATTCACGGGAACATATCACATCCAAAATCAAACTTGAATTTAAAAACTTTAAACACAACCGGAAAATCAAAGACGTAAATCTTAAATTGTAAACTGAAATCCATATAATGGAATCGAGAATTGATATGACCTTTGGCATCTTTTAAGTCCGCATCCACCTCAGTCCCAGAATATTCTCAAAGTCAAGTCTCCGTTGGATCTTACGGAACAACAACAATCCTCCATCAACACAGTCACCAATATGAAGAATCAGTCGGAGTCACCATTCCGATTCTGACCCTGCCGACGCTTGGGTGGAAAAATTTCTTTTTTTTCTTTGCCGATCTAAAGTTAAGTTGTCTTTCGATGCTAAAAATTGGTTGTTCCAGCCGCGATTCTTCTTGAAGCCCTTTTTTTCAGTCAGAAAGGGTATTGCAAATATGTTGGTCTCGGATTATCTTCATGAATAGATCTAATTGTCCTACTTCATTTCCTGTTATTGTAGTGATGCGAGAATACCTTGATTGATTGTATTTTTGAGCCATCAAGTTTTGGACTCGGATGCAGGTTCTTTATGAATAATGGAATTCTTCAAAGATAATTTCTTTGATTGGGGTTTGGAAGGTGGTAACAGGGCCCGTTGATGATGGAAACAATTGGAGTGATTCTTCTCCTCAGGGTGAGAAGAAAATCCCCGTAGAAAATGCCTCCGCTACAGCTTCATTGGCAGCTGTGACCATCAATAAGTCCTTCTGCACTCACCACCGTCTTTCTGCACAGTTTTTGCCATAGTAAGAAATTTCTCATCATCTCTCATCATGCTTACGATCTGTTTTAAATTTTTTTGTTTTCAATTTTTTTTTATCATTAAAGGGGGGTTTTGTTTTTCCTGGTGTTTGGATCGGTTATATTGTTTTAGATGAGTAGCTTTCATGTAGCAGTCCTATATAATTCAATAACTTTATTAGATATGTTGTTGATTTTTCTGATTAGCTCCACTTAATGTTAATTAAAAATTTTACCACAATTCCTCAAATAGTTGAACCTTTACTTGATAAGATTCTTCTAATTAATTTGTTAATTGTTTCTTCAGGCCTAGGATTAAGGCAATGCGTTCTTACCACATACTTTTCATTGCCTTACGTCGTCGCTCTCCATGTTGTCAAGATCTTTAGCATCTAGCGGAACCGTTATTTTCCTATCATAATCAACAAGCTAATTGTTTCCCTTCTTTTCTTAAACAGCAAAGAAGAAAATGAAATATTTTATCAAAACCAGGTAATAAGGATGAGCAACTGTTGTTTATCTTGATTTCCATTTTATAGAGGAGCTAATTCATTACACAACCCTTTTCTCCAGAAGCAGCAATCCACTTCATAAAAACCCATTAGCGTATCCAAACCTCAGATAAAGCAAACTTTTAGGACAAATGGAACAGCAAGATCAGTTAACCTGGATGCTGTCAGATTACAAGCTGTGCAGGTATGTGCTATAAAGCTATTTACATCTTCTATGATGTATCTGAACAAAGTTTGAAACCATCCATGAATTAGTTTGGTATTTAACTGGTCTGTGCTAGCAATTTCTGTAATTTGCTTGGTTTCTGCATTCATTCTAAACCTTTCAACTGATGATATTTTAGCTGGTTTGGGTAGTTCTGTTTTTCTTCTATTCTCCAGTCATTGGTTGGTGGAAACTATTCCATTTTAATTTGGAAAACAGAAATTCCTTTGCCTAATACCCTTTGTACTTTTTCCTGTAAAGTTTGTTGTTAGACCTGGGAATTCAAACCCTGTAGTTCATAAGCCACCACGAGTCACGAGCAATGCAAAACCCACCGCAAGTGTAACATCTAAAAGAGCATCATTAGCTGCTACTGAGACAAACAAGATTGGAACTATAAAGACAATCGTTGGTGCTGATAATGCATTTATCTTTTGTTAGATCAGAATCTTTCACAGAAGATTTGTTTGCTATATTAACAAATCTAAAAATTTGCAGTTCCTGGTAGAGTGTCTTAGGCATCTAAGGCAAATGTTTCTGGTGTTGCTCACCGGTTGCTTCCAAAATCTGCATCACCTTTCAAGGGTCCATCTTTAGATTTTGAAATACTGCTTTTATTGTTGCTTATTGTTGCACTTGACACTGGTTTTACTGTTTTTATTGTTGCTTTGATAGGTCTCTGCAGGAAAATTAATATAATGGGAAGATTCCAGATGTCTTTGTGCAAGCCCTTGCGGTTTTGTAAGTGATCAAGTTCAGTGAATGCAACATTTCTATGATCAAATGAGAGAGCCATTGCATCCAACATGAAGTTGATCCCTTAGGTTTTCAAAGAATGCAATTTCTGTCGAAAATGAATGCTAGCTAAATTCTGGTATGCCTTTGCTGTCCACTCTTCTTTTTCATCTTGCAATCACCTCTACTGTTTCATCTTTTTACTTAGGGTGCTTTAGAGCATTTTGCTATTATTGTTTCGAAACATTAAAATTTAGAAAGGTTATTGGAGCTGTAACATGACACGGTACAAAAATTTGATGAGCAGCCAATGGCAAGAATTTACTCTTCAACCAAGCCAAAGCATCCTGAGGGTTTTATACCTTCGGGATTCCAATGAAATTGAGACAATGGATGCAAAATGCAAGAAAATTTTTGGCTTATTTTTTGCAAAATTCAAAAGGAGCACGTGAATCAAATGAGTGACCTTTGTGGTAGATTGGAACGGAATAAGCACCTAAGTCTGGCAGCAAGGTGAGATGTTGTGTCGTACAAGTACTTATTCACGATGAAGTTACAGAGTTTCAAACATCTCTCGAATGGCATGAAGTCTTTGAAGCATAAAATTCAGTTACAGAATTTTGATCCAGATCAAATGTTCGTGTAACGGTAACGATTTATCACAATATTCAGTTGGCAATCACAATTTTGGACAACAACGATTATGATGGCGGGAATGTTTGATGGGATGGTGACAAACTTGTGGGTTCATGCCCGTGCTAAAGTTTTAGAAATCAGTCATTCGTTTGTAACTTTATACTAATACAAACCTATTCCTTATGAATATGTAAATTAACCCTTTACTTATTTTTGTATGTTATTTGTCCAAAAAACATAGTTTCATTGAATCATGTTTTCCTATCTGCCATTTCATTTGCACTTTTGGAATTATGTTTCATATTAGTTTGATTCTACCTTTTTTTTTTTGGAATTCTTTTCTACCCATACTTTGTTTCGATTTTTGATGTTATTCTTCTTATATACTCCCTCCATTCCAAAATAAATATCGTTGGAGGAAAACTAATTTAGCATTTTAACCAAGTAACAATTGTCTTCTTAAACTTTGTGCAATTCCTCCAACGATATCTATTTTGGAATGAAGGGAGTATATTATATTAAAAAAATTCTTGATTCGAAGAGTTTTTCTTTAACTTAAAACTCAGGCGTCTCCGGGCATTCGCCCAGAAAAGTTATACTTATATTAATACATTTTATTATAAATAAACTTTTCAAGAGATTGTCCGGACATCTGCCCGGGCCAAGTATCTAGTTTTGCCTTATGTGAGAATCTTAAAGCCCGAAAGTTCCAGCTGAAAAACACATTACTGTTGTTATCAAACCTTAAAAAAAGTCAGTTTATTCAATACAAAATAACAAAAACCAAGAAATACATAATAGCCCACAAATTTTTGAGGCATTATTAGACTTTGTCGAAGTACTGTACTGTACACAACTCAACTACAAACTGCCCAAAAAGATAATCTAAAGACCTGACCTTTTCACTTCAACAGTGGCAATGCGGGCGGCAATCGGCCCACTTTATTGTTCCCGCTTTATATCATCTGTAGTACTAACACCCGGCCCACCTTCATCTCCTCCACCTCGCCCTCACCGTCTCTTTTCAATTTCACCACCACCATCATCACCGATTGATTCACGAAAGTGCACAGTCATCAATCACGCTTTCAGTACACCACTTGCGATTTCCGCCGCCGCCGCCATGTCAGCCGGGATGACGACTTCTAGTGATAATGACAAAACCATTCCGGCGCATGTTGTTGGAAACTGGTATTCCGTGCCGGAGCTCCGGCTTCGTGACCACCGTTTCTCAGTTCCCCTCGACTATTCTCGCAGCAGTAGTACTAATCCAAAGATCTCCATTTTCGCTCGCGAGGTCGTCTCTGGTATGAGAAGCTCTTCCCGTCTTTCACTGCTTTGACTTTTGCATTTTTTCGGTGTTCTGTTTTCTTTTCATCTCAATTAAGTTCTAGAGCAGGATAAGAAAGTTTTGAATTTTAGGAAGGTTGGACCGTTGGAATCATGATATTTGAGGAGTTCTATTTCTTAGTTTGACTTTGCGTTGAGTACGTATATAGAGTAAAAAGTACTATTTGATTTTGCATTGGATATGCAGGAAGATGTTTTTGAAATGTGAAAAGTCACAATCCAAGTGTGAGAACACTCTATTGGAACTATATTGTTTGCAAAGTTGAAAATTTCCAAAATTTGATTTTAGATGTAAACAAGTCTCATTGCAAATGTAGTGACGCACTATTGAAAATGTGTTGTGACTGTAAGAAAAAAAAATGCTTGCAAAATTAATAATTACAGCGATAATGAAAGATAGAATGCTGATCGTGCAGGGCCTTAGATTTCACACTTTGCATAATGGATTTTTTCCCTGGGATCAAATTCTGTATGGTGACTTACACGGCACAAGAGACTGCAATCAAAGTCATTTAGCGAATTCACCAACTGTTCCTTTAGATTACTATTAAATTTCCTTTCATTGGGGAAACTTGTATTACAGAAACTGAAAACTCTGTCATCTAGTTGTTGATATCAAACCGTTGTGAAAATTGAAATTGGGTGAGGAAATGTCAGCATCATCCTTATTTTGATTTTTGATCCTCTGATTCCCCTGGTAAACCTTTATCCTCTAAATGGAATGCGATTGTTTAATCTGTGGTCCTCTGGTAAATGTTTGACTGATATTTCTTTTAAACATGTCCTTCATTATTGAGAAAGATGTCTCATTTGATCCTACCTTATCATTATTATTATATGGGATAATCACCTGTGTGCTCAATTTGTTACTTCTTCTTTTTAACAAGCTTTCTCTAATTGAGGATGATACTTAGTGCAGTTGGGAAAGAAGATCAGTCCCTACCGTACCTACTCTACTTGCAGGGTGGACCAGGGTTTGAATGTCCGCGACCTACCGAAGCTAGTGGATGGATTGGTAAAGCCTGTGAAGAATTTCGTGTAATTTTGATGGATCAGGCATGTGGAGACCTTCTCTAGCTTTCTAATATTCGCATTGTTTGGTAATACGAAATGCTGATTTGTATTTTCAATGTGCAGCGAGGAACAGGTTTGTCTACACCCTTGACACCATCATCTTTGTCCCAATTCAAATCTGCTGAGGAACAAGCAAACTACCTATGCCATTTTCGAGCTGACAACATAGTTCAAGATGCTGAGTTTATCCGGAAATGCATTGTTCCTGATGGTGGACCATGGACTGTTTTGGGACAGGCATATTTTTCAACTTCCTGTTCTTCTTGTTTCCCTTGTTTTTTTTTTATTTTATTTAATTTTGTTATGATCCTAATTATTCTGATAAGTGCAAGCACTTCGAGGTTTTAGTATGATCAGATCTCGTCCTATAATCTTTGCATTTTGCAATGTAATGTATTTCAAATTGCACAAATGGAGTAGTCTGGATTGCTGATGGATCTTATTCTGTCTGTCGTTATGGTTATTTGTAATCAAATGATTTTAAAGTTTCCATCACTTGCAATTGAAGAATTGTGCTTTGAGATAAAGTGAATGTCTGTAATGGGACATGTAGATTTTAGATACTGAAGTTTGCCTTCTTTAACTGCAGAGCTATGGAGGCTTTTGCATCGTGACTTATTTGAGTTTTGCTCCACAAGGACTAAAACAAGTTCTTATAACTGGTGGTATTCCTCCAATCAGCCCTGGATGCTCTGCAGAGTTTGTATATAGAGCATGCTTTGAGCAGCTTGTTCATCAGAATAAAAAGTACTATGAGAGGTTTCCTCAGGATGCCGAAGTTGTTCGTGACATTGTCAATTATTTGGCCGAATCTGAAGGTGGCGGGGTAGGGGAACTTTAGAACATGGGAAATTTGTATTCCTTTCTCCTGTAATTAGTCTCCTCCTTCTTTTATTGAGTTTCAAATTACCTTCTCTGCTCATATGTTATTCTGGTGTTTATGTGATGCTCACATACATGTAATAAGCCTGCAGGTGGCTTTACCGTCTGGTGGCATTTTAACTCCCCGAGGATTACAACTTCTTGGTTTGACGGCTTTGGGATCAAGCACTGGTTTTGAACGCTTGCACTATATGTAAGCTTATATCCTGGCCATTTTAAGGTTGTTTACGTGGAATGATGCTTGAAATGATTTCAAGTTACTTTTCTGGTTTATTCTTATTCTTACAGGTTGGAGAGGGCGTGGGATCCAGTTTTAGTTCCTGCAGCTCAGAGGAAAATTAGTCACTACTTTCTGAATGATGTAAGTGAATCATTCTATTATTTTTCTGACAAATGTTCAATGTTTGTTAGTTTCATGTTACTTTTCACTTGTTTGAAAGTTTTTAAAGTCGCTAACTTGGGATCTTTTATGTTCATGCAGTATGAAAGTTGGTTGTCTTTTGACACAAACCCTTTGTATGCCCTTCTGCACGAGTCCATATATTGCCAGGTAATCGTACAATTTCTTGTTCTCAAACATTCATGCACGGTCCTGGATTAGGGTCCAGTTTTACGTTCATGCATACTGGAATTAAAATCTGAAATTCGAGTCTACATTAGCTTATTCCAATTTTTGACATTCCCACATCAGAGTTTTCTTACCTCAATCTGAATGTGTTGTTAAAAATGTCTGTTCTGCTATTGAAGCTGTCTTTTCTCTTGACTATTGTGAATTCAAGGGTGCTGCATCACGTTGGGCTGCCCAAAGAATAAGGGCTGAACACGAAAATAATTTTGACGCCATTAAGGCAGCCAAAGAAGGTCGCCCGGTACTCTTTACTGGAGAGGTCAGCATTTCATTTTCTTCTTTACATGCTAAGTTTAAAAGTTGAGAGATTGCATCATTTGCCTCTCAGAAAAGGGGAAAAGCAAAATTTTCTTTTAGAGCAACATATGCAGATTTTCACTGAAATAACAGTGTTACGTATCTTAAGCGTGTAAGTGTTATTCTTTGCCTCTATAGATGATTTTTCCATGGATGTTTGATGAAATACATGCTTTGAGGCACTTGAAAGATGCCGCCCATTTACTAGCGGAGAAGGAAGACTGGCCGCCATTGTACGACCTCAACTCTCTGAAAAATAACAAGGTATGCCTACAGGTTTTGAAGGCTCAATTTTAGTGACAATGGGCAGTAGTAGCCTTTCACCTATTCATAAGGATTTGCTTAGCTTTAATCGAAATTATGCTATACCATCCAAAATTGTTGTCTTTTACATACAATTAGAAGCCCTTTGAAATGATATCCTGCAGCAAATGTCAGTTGAGGGCTCACTCGCTATAGAAAATATTCACATTTTTATTTTTTTTTATTATGATGTTGTGAACAGGTTCCCGCTGCGGCTACTGCATACTATGAAGACTTGTATGTTAACTTTAAGTTGGCCATGGAAACAGCCTCTCAGATTGCAGGCATTAGGCTGTGGATAACTAATGAATACATGCACTCAGGTCTGAGAGACGGAGGCGGCGTTGTCTTGGATCATCTGTTTGGGTTGCTAAATGGAAAGAAGCCTCTGTTTTGATAATTTGAATTGTGTGTTGATCTCCATCTCTGGGAAGCTATTGATGGATGTGTGAATATTGATGAATGTTAATAAAGAAAAGGCAAATAGGCCCTTTTTCCCTTAAGGGTCTGAAACTGAATGTACCTTTAGAGTTGAGGGAGAAAAAGCTTGTATGAGTAATAAGTATACATTTTTTATTTTTTTTTATCCCTTCCTCTAACAACTTACATATAGCATTTAGAAAACAAATCTATCTAACTACCTAAGTCCTGACATATACTCCATCCATCCTATAATTATTGGTCCAGTTTGGGTTTTCATTTCTAGTTTAAATTGTACTAAAAGTGAAATCTTAAACTAAACAGTAATTTTAGGATAGAGAGAGTATTTATTTTTCGTGTGTTAGAAGTTGGAACGATATAGGTACAATAACATGATTGTAAAAGGATAAATAGGCAAATTGAGATTCAAATTATATTTTTTAAATGGAGAAATTTTGCTTGTAGTATGGAAACCAAAGATATCCAAAAATAGATGGCTTGGATATTTGATGTGTTAAGGTTGAAACCTGAAATATATTCTGACATATTTGCAAACTTTTCCCATCTAAATAGTGAAATTTTCACTTCAACCCCGGTCGTCTTCGCCGGTAACAGGTAAAACCCAAAACCCTGTACCCCTTCTTCGTCTGCCTTTCGGCTAGCCCTCAATTTACACTGCGAAATGAACATATGAGGAACTCGCTTTGAATTTCTACATCTCGATTTCTGATCACTATTCATTGTTATTATTTTCCGATTGAAAGGAAAAAAATGCACCGATCTTCTGCAGCTGTGGTACTAGCTCGTCAATTGAGAAGCCGAGGCTTCTCCTCCTCTTCTACTAGCGGCGGCGGCGGCGGCGGCGGAGGAGATGGCAAAATCGTAGCCTCCGTACTCTTTGAGAGGCTTCCGGTTGTTGTTCCGAAAATCGATCCTGTCGTCTACGCATTCCAAGAGTTCTCGTAAGTTCTATTTTAGGTTATATGTAATGTGAAATTGCAATACTGCAATCCTTTTCAGTTTGCTTAGCTGTAAGCATTGATGCGACTAATTTGATTTGATAGTTGGACATCAAAGATTATAGTATTTTGTTTAGGATGCGATGGTTTCTAATGCTGTTTTTGAATATTGTTTGGTTGAACATTTAGGTTTCGCTGGCGACAGCAGTTTCGAAAAGAATATCCTGAAGCCTTCCTGAAGAAGTCTGAAGCCAGGTAGAGTTTTCTGGTTGCCTTCTTCATCATGGAAAAGGCTTATGTTTCTGATTCTTACGCAATTATTCACTCTATTGTAGTTTATATTTGTTTCAGACTGAAGTATCTCTGCTTGATAACTTGTGGAATAAAACAAAAATTATCTTTTTCGATTAGAGAAACTAGGATTTATTCAGCTGCTATGTTAGTGATAGTGAATTGCCATGTGTTAGAGTTGCTTGCCCGAAGTCTCTCAATAGTTTCAGAGTTTAACTCTCAAAATCTGGTTGTTTTAACTATGTAATTAGAAGATATAAAATCGAGTATGAGTTGTTTGGACTTTGAGATTCTTTCATTCGAAATGCATTTTGCAATCTGTGAGAAATATTTTTCCTCAACCTTCAACTTTAAGCCTTATTGAATCTCCATGTTATTCTGACACCAGTTGTGAATTATAATCATCAGGAATTATTGAAACCATATTGAAATTGTACTTGTCGCTAATAGTACGTAAAGAGTCTGTTTGTAGCTCTTTTCGGTGTGTTCCTATGTTTTACAATGTTAAATGTTATTTCCCTCTTGCAGGGGACAGGGCGAATACCAAATGGATTACCAACCAGCCCCCAGGATTACTGAGGCTGATAAAAACAGTGACACGAAGTATGTAACAAATACTTGTTTTTATTGAGTGGAAAACCTCTGATACTACTTGACTTATTACGTGTGTTTTTGGTTGGTATTCTGCAACCTTTTTGAAGGTTAAAAAGTTTTGCCTGTGTAAATTTTAGTTGCAGTTTTCATCGTGTATGCTCATCTTTGTTTTACTGTCTCCATAAGGAGTATAACTTGTGATCTGTAACTAAGAATAAAGGTCAAGCTTTCTGAATCGCACATAAAATTATTGTCAAAATGAAGTCCAGTAGGAGGAGTAGAAGGAATATTAATCTTAACAGAATTCCAAAGTTGAGGTATTTTTGTCTTTTAAATGGTTTTCTTCTTTTTTGAAGATCACTACAGAGAGCTCTTGATAGGAGGCTGTATCTTCTTCTTCATGGTCCTGCATATGGCTCTCCTGGTGGGCAGCCATGCTGGCACTTTCCAGAAAAAATTTATGAGTCTGAAGATACTTTACGCTTGGTAATTGTGCTATCCAGTGGCAGTTATTTTTTTGCCTTGAGGGGAATATTTAGGTTTGACATCTGAAATTGGAGAAATTTAACTAATTTCAAACACATACAGTGCGCCGAAGCAGCATTAAAATCTGTGATTGGAGACCTGTCTCACACTTATTTCGTTGGAAATGCTCCTATGGGCCACATAGTCGTACAGCCTACTGAGAGCAATCCAGACCCTTTGAAGGTAGGTCAAGTTGATAATGATCTCTACCTCCATGATTGAGTGATTTGGTTGTGCATCTTTTTTTTATTCGACATTTTTCATTTGTTGCCATTTGTATGTTTTGCAGCGGTTTTTCTTCAAGTCTCAAGTGATTGCAGCCAACAAATTCAACATTGGAAAGTGTGATGATTTTGCATGGGTGACCAAGGATGAACTGTTAGAGTATTTCCCAGAGCACGCTGAATATCTAAACAAGATGATCATCAGTTGAAGTGATATCTTTCGCGGTTTTGTGATGTAAGGTTTGGCTCCTGAAGTTCACTAACATTTTTTGTTTTAAAGACAAGAAACCATTTAGTTCAGAACAGAGTCGGAAAATTTTTTAGCACGGTCTCGTGTTTTTGCTAGCTTTAGCAATCATCTATTGTTGCATTTCCATGAATGCTGTGGTGAGAAACGTCCTGGGGAGATAAATAGCTTTAGTCAAATGTAGAAGAAACGTAGGCAAAAAGCTCAGTTAGGTTTCTTCTTTTTCCTAGCTGATCTGTGTTGTAAACCTTCTGTTATGAAGAGATTATGACTACATTGGTCTTCCTATTCTCTTTGAGCTCCTTCCTACGGTTTTTTGGCATGTGATGCTTGCTTCCCAGGTTTTACGGAGTACAGAATAAAAATACTTGAAGACTTCCATCTCTGTTTTATTGGGACTGCATTTTACCTCTTAGTTGAGAAGTTGGTAGCATACTAGCATTGTTTCACTTTTATTTAGTGGGATGCTGTGTTCGTTACAAATTTCTTCTAGACAATAGATTCGCTGATTTGTGTTAAATACGAGGAGGGAACAAGAAACAGAGAGAATAAAGTCCTAACTAACTACATATATAGTACATTTCAGGGAATTGGTTTTCTCTTTTCCTTCTTTTATTTGATTTGGAAAATATCTATATGCTAGCTTGCTCCATCCCAAAAATAGTCTGCTTAATTGAATTACTTCCTCTGTCCCAAAATTATTGTCCAACTTAAAATTTCACTTTTAGTATAATTGAACTAGAAATGAAAACCCAATTGGATATTAATTATGGGGCGGAGGAAGTATCTTTTAAAATGAGAGGAGTACATGATAGGGTTTTTGGGGGGGGGGGGATAGGAGATAGAATGATTAAGGAGAGTTTATTTGTTGTCGTGAGTTTCTGACCAGATATATTGTCCCAAACTTGCTCCTTGTGATTGAAATGAACAATTAATGATGTTATTCAGCTCAACCTATTGTTCGTTCATATTGTAAAAGATGGTCTCCTTTCTAAAAGTTCGGTTAACAGTATTTTGCATATTGGATTAAAGAGCTTATTTTCTACCTTTGACGTGTCACAAGGACTGCAATTGTTCCTTCCTCAACCTGCGAACACTTTTTTTTTTCTCCAATTTATATTCAAAATTGATAATTAATATAGAGGGGTCAATCCATCTTTCATCACCAGCATGTTTTGATCACGACATTTCCTCCCCAGAAACAAAAAGAAATAATATACTACTAGTCTCACCTATGTTAATAATTAAATATTCCAGTATTAAATTTTATTTCTGCTTCAGCTTAAAGCTTTGTTGGTAACGAAAGTTTACATACATGTAGGTCTTGTCTGAAGGGCACGTTTCCTTCAAAGATGTGTGTGTGTGTGTGTAGGGCAGTTGAACTGAAATTAGTTGAAATGTAGTTGGCTTTACTACTCTGTGGTCGCCTTTGACGTTTAAGTTCGGAGCTACTTGAGATTAAAATTGCAATCAAAACTCGGTCATCATCTTATCTCCATTTCCAAGGCCTTCAACATGAAAAATTCATCAAGTCACGCTTAGGTCATAAATTGCACGAAATGTCCCTCACTTTCTTCTGAGATTTTGTTTTTGGTTTCAGACATGGAGAAAACTGAAAATGTAAACTCAATTAACTTCATAAAAATTTCGATCTATATATCAATTGATCCATGTAACAAGCATCACTTGATTTTTTTGTTAATTTTATTTTATTTTTGTCGTGCAATAATTCAATTTGGTGCTTGACTTCACCATGTTGTTAATTACTTCTGATTGCATAATTAAGACGAACTCCAAATCTTTCCGAGAAATTAAGAGGAAAAAAAAACAAAATTTTCACATGAAATTGAAAAACTTTTGCCGACTATGTATATAGTTCACACAATTTTCAAGTACCATAATAAAATGATGAATGAACATGAATTTGTATAATTATCTTTTTTCCCTACCGAAACATGATATAAAAGTAAAGGACCAAAAGTGTAATTCGTACATATAAAATTACCATGCAAACTAGTGCTATAGAGAGAAATGAAACGTTATTCTAGCTAGTTGTGTTAATGCGTGTATTCATGTCCTCAAAATCTAGTTTAACCTCTTCTCACCTTCCACATACCACTTTTCATAGCTTAGTTATTTTTCTGACCTAATTTACTAAACCATATAAATTCTCTATCCACATGATACCTTATTAAATTCCAAACATCAATAACATTCTGATTCTTCCAAAATCTTGGTCTTCTTCTTTAGAAATTCTAGATGGATGGACAAGATCATCATCTTCATCATCATGAAGAAACCCCACCAATAATACCAACACCATTATTAGGTAGTCCAATGTTAATGCCACCCCACAACCCTCAACCAATCTTACCATTTCTCTTTCCCTCATCAAACCATTATTCTTCTCACGATGATCCAAATCGAGTCATAGTACCAGAAACTATCCATCATGATGATTTGCCCGGCTTAGGGTTTCTTCCTAGTAGCACATTAATGCATGGAAATGATCAAAACATATTGCCATATTTCGCAAGTAATATAAATTCGGAATGTGTTGGTAATAATAATAATAATCTTCAACGTTATGTATCCCTGGCGGAGGCTACAACGGCTGCGGCGGATAATGAGAAGATGATGAGCTGGGCAGGTGGCGGGTCTACAAGTAGCACTGGCGGTGGCGGCGGCGGTTGTGGTGGGAAGAACAAGAAAAGTAGCAGTACTCCGGTGCCGAAAGTGGTGTTCCAGACGAGGAGCCCGGATGATATTCTTGATGATGGATATCGTTGGAGAAAATATGGCCAAAAATCTGTCAAGAATAGCAAGTATCCCAGGTAAATTATTTAACTAATCCTGATTCACTATGGATGTAATGTTGCTTTTTATGAAAGTTTTAGGCAAATTTGGTTGGAATTTTGGTTCTTAATTATGATTCACATATTTCAAAAGTGATTACTTTTCAAAACTGTAAATTAAGTTGACAATTCTGCCATGCAATTTTTTTTTTGGAAAATTTTTCATTTCAAAAGCTCGAACTCACACACTGTCAAGCTCAAATTCAGCAATATTATCATATCAGATTTTCTCGGTTCTACTTCTATCAGCTAGGGAAATTAGTGAGTGCATAAAATCGAAAAAAGAATAAATAAGAAAAAGAATAGGAAAGAGGATATAAGCTATATATTTCTTTCCTTGCTAGTTTGGTGAATCAAATAGCAAAGTTATATAATAGAAATAATTACTGAAAAAATGTTACTTTCATCTCCAAAATAATTATAACAGCAGGAGAGTGTATACTTTTTGAAACACACATACTTCAACGACTTACGGACACGGATATACAAATTATTTACCTTGTTTTTTTTTTTATCCTAGTTATAAGACACAAATTTTAACTATCGTTAGTTTTCATTTTTTGCTTTATAAATAGAAAGAACAAAGTAATTACATAATTTATGTACAATAAAACATGGAATTTTAAGTACAAACTTCCAATTAACTTGTTTCCTGTTTTTTTTTTTGGGGGTAAACTATGTGAATCATTTTTACATGTTATACACGTATTTCAAACATTTATGTTACGCATACATGTACTCAAAAGATTAAGAGAAATAATAATTAATCGTATGTATCAAATAATTCAATATCCTAATTATTTCTCTTTTTTTGGATGAATTAATTTGGTTTGTTTGCATGATAATAAATATTAAATAGGAGCTATTATCGGTGCTCACATCATACGTGCAACGTGAAGAAACAAATCCAGAGGCTATCAAAGGACACAGGCATTGTGGTGACAACTTACGAGGGAGTTCACAATCATCCTTGTGAGAAGCTCATGGAAACCCTTTCCCCTCTTCTCAACCAAATTCAGTTCCTCACTACTCGCTTTACTTGATTAATTCTGTTCACCTCTTTTTTTCTTGATCATCGTCATGTGTATACTCAACAATATTTAAGGTCAATTAACTAACGCTATGTGAAAAGATAATTGTAAAATTCTCGTGTTTGTTAGTAGTATAACATGAATATCGAGGTTGAATTTATAATTCACATAAAATATGTCTATTTAGTAATTTGTTAGGACGTATAGAATTTATTGAATCTTATATAATTAGAACTAGCTAGAGAGAATCTTTTAGTTTCCCTGTGAATGCTATTCGTGATTTGTCTATATTGATATTACATACACTGGTAATTATTAAGAACTTTGTAAAGATGGTTTGATAGATCCCTGTTGACCTTTAGTAATCATTCTGAAAAATCTCTCGAGAGAATTAAAGTTTCCGCCACATTTAAGCGCTTCACTTACAAATTCCTAAAATTATTATTAAGAGGAAAAAAAATTACTAAAAGGAAACAATATATAACACCCGTTGAAAGTTGTACAATTGGGAATTTTTTAATTTTTTTTAATTTTTTTTTTGGTCCGATGATGTTGGCAGGAAACAAGCTGATTTGTAAACAAAAGAACAATGTGATATAAACAAAAGTAGTACTTTTTTGGTTTGAGGTTTGGGTTATGTTTTTCTGTTCTATGATTGCCGCAACAGAATCGATCATAGCCTTGACATATGAAAGTATGAAGATGAGCATGGTGTGAGTGAGTGAGATATACATATTATTTAATACCTCTGAGTTTGACCAAACAACACGATTGCATTTACCTGATGTACCCAACAATGTTGAATTCATGCAAACAGGCTACTCTGATATTTTGAGGCATAACTTCCGAAATTAGGTTTGTAGAAATTGCCAAAGTAATAAAAGAAAAACCCCATGATGATTTTAATTAAGTTACAAACACTAATACAGAAAACAAAATAAATGGTTTCAAATACAAGTTTACCAAGATGTCTTATACCACTTTTGGTATTTTTAAACCTCTCCTGTCCTGATAACCAAAAGTTCAACTAAAATATATAATCCCAAAGACAAAATAAAACAAGCTAACAAACAAGGCCTCCAATACTTTCAAGATGGTGTCCATGGATCAATTATCACTGAGATACATCATAACGTCAAATTCTTCATCATCAGATGAATCATCGTGTTGCATATCTTTTAGATCATCTTCAACAGGGTTAGCCCTCATTGAACTGGAGGCTTCCGGCCGCGAGCTTCGTGAGCGCGATTGGCTAACTGCATGCAGCAAGTGCTGCAAAGCTCTCGGAGTTGTTCTACCATTGTTATGTCTTCTAGAATTAAAGAAACAGAAAAGCAAGTTAGCCATTTTTCTGACATCCAATCCATGATAAAACAATTCAATCACTGAACTATTTTTATTGGACGGAACTCGTAAATAAATCTATCCCAATTCTTTTTTACTTGAGAGCAAGTGAGGGAGCAGACCTTAATGTTGGCTGCTTGAGTGAATCCCTCATTTTCATTTCTTGATTTTGACCTGTTTTTGATATATATAAAGTCAGCAACAAGAAAACATTTTATTTATTTCTTTTTTTTTTTAATTTTTTTATAGAGTAGTTGCCGTGAATTTGATTTCGAAATGATTAAAAGCTTACCCGATTCAGTTGAAGCAGAAGGGCTGAAATTAAGTCGCAGTTCAGAGTCCAAACCCGGTTCAACATCACTTGTGACAGCAAGGACAACAAGAAGATCCGCTGTTGAGAATGAATTGTTTCAGAAATGAGAATAGATATTCCAAACCAAATTCTTAAACGAATTACACTTTTAATGAACATATTTGCTGTACTGTACCCAAACACACACACACACACACACACACACACTTGCTGTAAGGATTTTTACCATTAAAGTATCCAAAGGCTCGCAGAGAGTTAACCCCAAATTTCGTCATGGATGTCACATCAATTGGTTGTCGTCCTCTATCATTTTGCCGTTGACCCAACTTGACATTTTGTCCATTTAGCAGAATGCTACAAGCCCAAAACAAATTGAAAATAAATGTGAAAACTCTTACAATCTTGAAATGTAAACCACAAGTAAACTAAACCTCTACATATCATACTTCGCTTCTGGTGGAACTAAAGTACACCAATATGTCTTCAAGATGTCCTCTCGAACCGTAAACAGACTCTGCAAGGAAAAGGGAGAACGTCACCACAAAGAAAAAATGGATGTAATAAGAACTGGACTAACCGAGTTTTAGGCAGATTGATAGTGCATGTAATACAGCTTTTTAACATTTGCCTTAATGCATGTCTAATGTGGAAATCAATCAAGGCTGCTAAATAATGCTAGCAGATTTAGCATATCAGAAATGCAGGATAAATGCGGATAGCAAACCGACCAGTCCAAAATTTAACCTAAATTCGGAAGCACATAGTAGAAGTGAAACAATGCAACTTACTATCTTGTTCTGTCCTGGAGAAACTGTGGTTGCAGTAATTGGTATACTATCAACATAAAACTTACAGTCTTGCTGCAATGCCAACATACACGTTCAATAGAATTGGCGATATCGGGTACAAAGGGATCTTATAAATAAGGAAAAGAACAATTCAAAGTTACTTGCCTGGATTAATATGGAATACAGAATACGATCAATCTTTGTTTTTGTAAAGTACCTGCACGAGTGAGACAGGCGCATCAGCATATGCAAAAGCAACAACGAAGCCCTTATCCCACTATGTGACGTTGATTATATGGATCAGATGATGTCTCTTGCTACTTATATGATTTACAGCAATGATTTGAGACACATTCCCTTATGCCCACATTTCAACTTGGTTACAAGAACTTAAAACCTTAATGTCAGCAAACTGAAGATTGTAAGAGAAGTTAAGCTAGTGATTCTCATAAATAGCTAGTAATAGTGACTCTTTCTAGTGAAGGGACTTTCAGTTTCTTCATGACAAAACCAAGTTAAGTTATGATGGCTGGAAACATTAATGATAGCGCAAGTGTACCTTGATAAAACTTCTGATAGCAAAGGATGGGCAATCTTTGGCCTAATAAAAACACGGTCAGGATCCGAGTAGTTTTTCATGACCTGATCCAAGACAAGATGTATTAGATTCGATGTATGTGACACTATACATTATATCCAAAAATTTCTACTCACCTCCCTGCAAATTTTTAGCAAAGCTTGTCTGTCTTGGTTGGTAAACCACTCGAGTTTACAGGCAGACTGACAATAAAAAAAGAAAAACAAAAACAAAAAAAGAATAAGAATGAGAGAAATCAAACTAATAAGAATGGGAGACGAGATCACACAGATGCGACCACACACATATTGTTAGTATTTCATTGAGTATATGCGAGTCAAAAAACTACATCAAGTGATTTCACAAAACAGGATAATATAGATCATATCATCTATATAGCCGACCCTAGAAATTAAATTAAATTCGTTCTTTATCCACGAATCACCTGCATTTTACTTTAAGTTTGAATTAGATTTGACAGTGCAAACGGCTCAAGCCTCCAGAAGCTATTCACTAAAACAATGAATATATGAATGATGCTTAATTAACTTGGAATCTTAACAAACAAAAATTCAGAATCATGGATACTTACTCGAGCTAAATTTGATCAAATGTGAAAAGCAATAATTCATTTCAGGCGCAAATAAAAGGAACAAAATCTGTACTGAGGACAGAAGTTTTCAAATGTTCAACAGAAAGAGGGCATTTCACAGTTGCAATTGGAGCTTCTAAAGAAACCTGGTTGCAATTTGGCTTTAGTCATACACACATTTCATGCACCAAAATCCAGTTTTCGCATCATTTTGTGGACTATCGCTATTATTTACATCAAATGAACAGAATGATGGGGAATTATTACCTGGACAGACATTGTAAGCACCTTTATAGCTGCTAAGCAAGGACCGCCCTGACTAGCTCGATACATCTGCAACATGATTATATTGTTTAAATGTTTCAACAGAATACAAAACAACAAATGTATACCTAATTAACAAAGGCGTTAACACTACATCATTGAGAATACATAATAGGAACGAAAAGGGAAATATATATAATTCGCGCTTTCAAGAAGGTTCGCCGCGTGCAAAGCCCTAGCTTCATTGGAATTTCCATAACTTTTAAGGGTGAACATGGATTACCTCCATCAGCATTGGTGCTATGAAACGAGATCTTGTTGGAATCTCACCGTGTGCTATTGCAAAATCAATACCCCTGTAAACAAGAACCAAACAACATTGGATTTTACTTGAGACCATGGATTTTAATAACAAAACCAACCACTAGGATTCAAAAATGGTGTAAGGAAGGAAATTTCTTTCAACTTAATTTCAACTTGTTTTGATTTGACAAGTTCTATGTTTAATGAAGGAACTCAATTTCAACTCCATCTTTTCCTTTCACTCACACACACACACATCAGAACACCAACAAAGTGAGATTCTTTCAAGTTTATTATGACAAAGATGATATATGGACATTCTTCACATGTGGTATATACTCCCTCCGTCCCAAAATTACTATATGAAAATCCAAATTGAACAGTAATTTTAGGACAGAGGAAGTACAATAATTATACCGGTATTTCATCAATTTTGCGAACTTGTTAAGCTGAGAATCCAAATCGAGAACATGAGGATAACACAAAACAGGAAATCAAAGAGATGGAGAAATAGAATTCATTTTTTACTTAGCCACGGAAATGCAAAGCCTGTCAAAAGCATGGGAACTAATCACAAAGAGTTGTCCAGTTGCATAATAAGTAGCCACCGATTCCGCCGCTCTATTTATCACCGAGGACGCTGCACCGTCCTGTCTATACGGCGAAGCCACCTCATTGGCACCATTTCCGGCGGTGCTTCTGAATCCCCACTCCATTTCTTTCTTCTTCTTCTTCTTCTTTTTTTTCCTTTGATGTTTTTGTGTTTTAGTTAGGAAAGATAGAAGACCTCAGAGCTGAAAAAGCTGAATCAGATTGTCCAAATTCACACCGTTTGAGTTTGTTGGAAACATGCAAAAGAGAATACATATTACATCATCAAAAGCCACCAAACCAGCAAATCTTTTTTTTTTTTTTTTTTTTTGTGGGCTCATTTAATGAGCTTCTTTTTGAATACAGTATCTCAAATTAAATCCACGGAAAGACTAATGAAGAAATGACCTAATTTGGTTTTTGGTATTACCTGAATCCAATCCACTTCAATTCTCGATGGAGGCAGATAAGGAAATCCAGTACAATGTCTATTCATTCACATTGTTTTGGCTCCAGATAGCATGAAATGAGTGTAACATAACGTTTATACACTTTAGTCACACACTTACAATCGTTACAAACAATTTATGGGTAGCATAATCCCACGAAATTCTTACTACTAAAAAAGCAGCCGTTACTTTTACTAGTATAAAGTTATAAACTTTATAAGTTACGTCAATCTACTTATGTTTTATGCATTGTTGAAGCGGTTAACTAGTATGTTGCACGTTCTTCCTTCACGTGTTTTGATCAGAAAATTTTCTTATGAAAACTGAAAATTCGTATAATATTTAAATGATCTATACTAATTGTAATTTTGAGGGGGAAATCAAATTGATTAACTTGTTCCAAATAATAATTCCCGCGTAGAAAATTATGAAAATTATTGAATACAATCTGTTTTGATTTATCGACTTATTATTCATCGACTTTTCTTAGTAGATGAGAAAGCCGACTCCTCAAATTCTATAAAGAACAATACATGTGGTTAATTTCATGTCGATCACGATAAATCAACAAATAAGAAATCACTACCTTGATTAATAGAAAATTCAATTTTTGAATCTTTCAATGTTTTAATTTGTATCGCTCCGTGTCGTGTTATGTAAGCAAAATATCAATTTTGGATTTATTTTTCATGAAGAGTTTATGTTATGAGTACTATATACTCCGTGCCATATATTAACAATATGTCTTAGACCTATATTCGTCATCTTTTTAAAGAAAGCGAATAGATGACCAGAACAAATTTGCCTAAGAAATGTAAAAATGCATTGCGTAATTTAATTATCTATAACCTTTAAATTTAAACGGAGTTAAGACAATCAACTAGCTAACAGAAAACAATAATACTTCCTCTATCCTAAAATTGTTGTCCAGTTTGAGATTTTATTTTTAGTACAATTTGAACTAAAAATGACAATCCCAACTGGACAATAATTATGGGACGGAGAGAGTATTTTTTAATAATTTTTTTTTAAAAAACTTCATTGAGTTGTTTGTCGGCTTTTCTACTTGGACAAAATAGTCGACGCCAATATATTTTACTGTCAATAGTAACATATATATTTGTATAAATGTAAAAGGCTAGATGGTTCAATCCTTTTTCTCAGGGAAAAAGAATTTATACTTGCTCTTGAACTACAATTTCAACATTGGACCCAGTTTCGGATGTGTATGAAAAATTATATAACCCAGACATTATTTTTGACTAATTCATCTAGTTAAAATTTATCCGGTGAAATTTTGACATGTCAAATTGTTCCTAAAGTGAGAAGTAGGGTATCATTTCCTCATCCTTGTTAACAGATAATCTACTATTATTTAATTGGCTCATGATATTACTAGAGTAATAATTATGTGTCATAGCAAAATTGCACTATACGTATTTTCCAAAATAGCCTTGTCGTGTCAAACTATGATTGTATTCCATCTTCTTATCTCATCGCCCAACAGATCCATCGAGTTTCACTTTGTGCATAATTGATTTCATTATTGTGTCCCTTCTGCAATATCACTGTTTTGTCATTCATCCTCGGGAATTGTGGGCAATCACTTAGAAAACAATAATTACGTTGTTAATCTTTCTTTCCGATGTATCAAGGTTTCTTATGATTTGAAATGTATCAAGGTTTCTTTTGGAATCCATGCCAAAAGTACTTTTACAAACTCTAAATTTGGTGGTTGAATTGCAACAAATTTAACTGTCCCGTTATAAATTTATTTTAATAGATCTAATTGTAATAGAATCATGAAAAAAATGAAATTCGGGAAGAATTATTCCATCTAGCAGGCAAAGTATCAAGTTTGATATCACATTTAGAAACCCATAGAAAACAATATCAACAATATGCACTTAAAAAAAAAATTCCTCCTCCGTCCAAAAGAAAACAATGATTCTTCACAGGTAATATTATACACATTAATTTTTATCTCTACAATATTTCAAAGATATTTACATCCAAATAAATTTTTTATTTATACTTTTGATTGTTTTTTTGATGGTTCGTAGAAGTTCACTAATTTTAAGTTTTTCCACTATTTAAATAATTTTGATATTTCAATTTATAATAAAATAAATACGTTTAACCAAACTCTTTAAACATTATTGGCACTTACATTCTTCTAAAATTTACTATTTACGCCAATTATTATTGAAAATTTTCACAACCCGTGCAGCATACGGGCAACCACTTCTTGATATTTCAATTTACAAAAATCTGTACTTATCCCATACCGTCTTTACATCATTATTGTATATGTTATTCATGAAATTATGCTTTACACTAATTGATTTAGAAAACATTCACAACCTGTCCAACGACGGGCCACCCACTAGTACACAACACATTATCAGCTGTTTAATCTAAAATCAGATTCAACCCTCAAATCTAGATAAGTTGTGATTAATGCATAATCACCTGATTTGGAAAAAATTGAGGAAATAATTGGATAATTTAAATTTTAGTGAAAGTTCCTACATTAATGTGGTCACTTTTTTTTTTTTTTTGAGGACAATGAAAGAGACTAATGCCTTAAGTACTAGAACAATAAACAATCATAATTTCTAAAACTATCAATAGAAATAATAAAATTCGCCATAAAGGACAAGTGATAACCACAATATTTTTTAGTTGTCCAACCCAATTGTTACACAAGATCGCTCTATAAATGACATGAAAATGGATATGCCATTAGAGATCATTCCAAGTCATGATGATCACCACATTATTATACATTCATATGACTTGAACATCTCAAAAGTGGTTTATTTGGCAAGTTGATGATGTGATCTTGGATGTGTTACTAAAGGTTAATCCTAACTTTGATGATTATTACATTAATTTTGATCATATAGAGGTTGAATGGAATCATATTGGAGTTGGTATCAAGGATGATGGAAGATTGAACCCCAAAATTATTAATGTGCTATCAATAAATGGAGTTGGCCCAATTGAAGAAGAATATTTTGGCCCACACTACAAGATAGGGCTGCCTGATCTCATCTCCTAATTTTAAGAGTTAGAATCTCTATCTTTTAGGGATAATATCATTTAAATCTTATCACACTTGTGGCAAGATAAGATTTGAAAGATTCTCTATCTTTTAGAGATAAGATTATTTAAATCTTATCATGATCATGGAAGGATAAGATTTGATGATTCTCTTTTATCTACATTTGAGTTTGTTCACGATAAGAAGACTATTTCTTGGTATCTACTCTCAACCATTGGATAAAGATTAGATCAAAATTGGATGGCTATGATTACTCTACAAAAAGATATTGATAGAGTTGACAACTCAGGAAGATTTTTTTCAAGTTAAAGATAAGATTCTTTTGAGAGAATATCTCATTGTATTTGGAGTTTTATTTTCATTAGACTAGTGTGTCTTAAGTCTATAAAGGTGTCTAAATACATTGCCTTAATAGATAAGACACAAGTTATCAAAAGTTAGAAGTTTATTTGATTTCTAGTTCTTAAAGTAGGAATAGAGTTAGAGATCAAACTCTTCTCCTACTTCTTAGGAGGATTTTCAGACCCCTCTACTATAAATAGGGGTGCTTGGCCAAGGTAGGCTTTTTGATGAATTTGTTCAATACAAACTTGAGAAGAAAACTCATTGTTTCTTTGACCTTTTGAGGTTATTTGCTTTTTGCAAGATCTAGTATTTTGCATAAGGTAGCGAACGTGCATCCAAGGGTAGTGTCCTTGTTTGCGGAGTTCTTTAGATGTCATTGTAAGGAAGCACATCTATCCATCGTCATCATAATCTTTAAGCGGGGGTTGTTAGAGTCGTTACTCTTGGGGTAGCATCAACATCACTTTTCTTTTTTTCTATCTTTCCATCCCTTTTTGGTTAGAGTTTTTGTGGCTCAACCTTCTTCGTGTTCTTCATGGTTTTTGTGTTTTTGGGCCAAGAATCAAGTCCTTGGGCAAGCTTCCGCATAATTCAAGTAAGATCTATATTGTCTTGCGCATTAGAATTTATTTTGCCTATAGTTTTCACTATTGTCCGAATAAATTCACATCACTAAACTTTATAACCTTCCTGGTCTTGGAATCATCCATGCTCAAACAGTATAGTGACAGGTGAGCAGTATTCGTGCTTAATGTGGTCCCCTTTTTTTTAAGTACTAATCAGATTGAAATTTGGAAATTTGATAATGTAAAGTTTCAACCATGTTATAAGTGGAACTTTGAACACATTACATGTTTTCTAAACAGGACCAAAAAAAATTTTCACAGGTGTCTCATCAAAACAACAAATGGGAGCAGATCATGTTGTAGAGAAATAGGATGTGTCTGATTTAATAAACTAACAGGAAAAAGATATTAACCAAGTAAGGGTAAACGTGCGTAAACATTTGTTCATCAAAGAAATTTCATCAAGTTAAAATGATGGAATTATACAATCATTTTCTTTCCATTTTTATACGAAGGGTTCACATTCGAATTCCACATCCATGTCTTCTGCCAAGCTCTCAACATCCAGTGTGATAGTTAATTGAGTACCGATGGGTATGTTGGCTAGGATCCTGAACAATTCCCAATCACCGTAAATGTACATTGGTAATATTCCAGTGTTCTCATAATCATGGTCACTTTTATCTCTGCGCAATGTCATACATGTATGGCGACCCTTGCAGATCAACCAACAAATCATTGTATGCATAAGATTATGGCAGAGACTCAGATATCTTGGAATCATCTGAAAATATTAATGAAAAAGTGGTTTCAATGCCTAATGAAATGAGCCAATATGATTTGCAACAGTAAGTGTAAAAAAAACATAGACAATGAAAATAATGAGATAGTATTTATTACCACTCTTGATGTACGGATAGTTTCTCGATCGAGACGGTGTGTGAAATAATCTTCCCCTATTATTGGAAGCTTGTGAAAACTTCCCATGTTGTTACCTAGGAAAAATATCAAAAAATTATTAGTGTTACTAAGTGTGCACAATAGTTGCCCACATACTTGATGGTTGTAATTAGTAGTGGAATTTATGTGCATGATTCAAGTTTCATGAATTTATCTTATGATGGTAATTACTCCTTAATGTAGTAGAAGCAGGTGATGTTAGAACATTACATGTATTAGTTAACAGACATAATATTCACATGAAATCCTAATCTTGTTCTTACATAGATGTTAAGAAACAAAATCGAAGGAATTCTTAGTAAAAGGAGTTACCAGCCAAGTGATAACATTTGTTGCATTCTTGCTGTATGAGGCTGCCATCGAAATGAAATACGTTTGATGTGAAAATGCCGGCTTCAAAATAGAAAACAATGTGATAACCTGGCTCAAGTCCATAGAACTTGTAAAAATATTTCCACGTTGGTCCATAGAAACCAACAGTTTGACCTGCAACTATCAAAAGGTCTACTTCCATGATTTGTTGCCCAACCTTCAACACAGCAACATCACAAGTAGAGTAATTCAAATATTTCCAGTATTCAGAAGAGATGATCTGCACCATAATATCAACTGATTAGAAAAATTTCTTATGCCTTTTTTTTTTAGGAGAATCCAGGGCGGTACCTGGCGGGAGGACCCCGATTTTATTAATTTCTTATGCCTATTAACTAAATTCCTATTTGTAATGATATCATTATTAAGTTTGGATTTTCATACCGCACACGAATACGATTCCTGACCAACTCTGTAATGATAGCAGATACTCTTTAGGCCCATGAGATGTGAATGTAAGAGGCCGACTTGACAACCATTTTCTCCAAAATTAGTTGTGATGAGTTCATAGTTGTCCTTCATCATGAAATGAATGAAGGAATGCTCTATGATTCCCATATGATCCATGTACGCCATGAGTGTGTCACCATACATATGTATTCTGTGGTTTCGAGTCATTCGAAACTTCACACGAAATTTTCCTAGGGGAGTTATTAACAGTATGGTGTTTCCGAGGTGTCCAGTGAATGCTCTGCTGAATTTTCTTGATAAAACCTGCATCAAACAAACAATCAAATGAATGGTTTTTTTACATACTAGTTTCATGTATCCATTGCGGAAAATATACATATTAATGTCTTTTGGATGGACTTACCAAACCAATGTCGCGGTAAGACTGTGGTACTTTGCAGAGATATTGAGATGACCGACTCATGGTGATTCTTGAAAAAAAAAATAGCATACTAGTGTTAGTCACTGTAGTAATTCGCAATTGTTTAAGCTATGAAATTTTGTCATTTGTTTGAAAAATTTAATTAATACTTGAATTTTTGAGATTGAAATATTCATACTCTTTTAGTGTCCAACCCTCTCCAGTAAGATTAGTCCTTTAGTTGTGGAAAGAAATTTAATCTGAATATATATGAATGAAAAAAATTGAAACTAAACATGTTGCAATATTTCATCTTCTCTACAGTGACATAAAGTCAACAAACTGATTTAATCAATTTCCAAACAACTACATACAAGATGGTAACAGAAGTTAAAAAGATTGTCATTCTCATAAATAACTAGTAATGGTGACTCTTTCTAGTGAAGGGACTTTGGGTTTCTTTATAACAAAACCAAAGTTATGATGACTGGAAATATTAATGATAACTTAAGCGTACCTTGATATAACTTCAGATAGCAAATGAAGGACAATCCTTGGCTTAATCATATTACGATTAGGATCGGAGTAGTTTTTCATGACCTGATCCAGGACAAGATGTATAAGATAGGAATTCGATGAATATAATGTGGCCCTATACATTATATCCAAAACTTTTACTCACCTCCTTGCAAATCTTTAGCAAAGCTTGTGTGTCTTGGTTGGTAAACCACTCTAGTTTACAGGCAGACTAACAAAAACAAGTACAAATGAAGAGAAATAAAACTAATAAGAACGGGGAGATGAGATAATAGAACATATCATCTAGACAGTCGATTCTACAAAGTAAATTAAAGTTGTTCATTATACACAAATCGATTGCTTTTTACAATAAGTTTGAATTAGAATCGAAAATGCAAATTGAGATTCATGGGTAATTACTCAAGCTAAATTTGATCAAATATATATGAAAAGTAATAATTCACTTCGGTACAAATAAAAGGAACAAATTAAACATCCACTGAGGGAAAAAGTTTTTCAAATGACCAACAACAAGAACCTTTTCAAAAAAAACCAACAGCAAGAGCATAAAGCTCATAGAAGTTAATTTACATGCATTTTACTATTGCAATCGGAGCTATTAAATAAACCTATATAGAATTGCAATACAGGCACTTATTACCTGGATAGACATTGTAAGCACCATTAAACCTGCTAAGGAAGGTCCACCCTGACATGCAATATACATCTGCAAGATACTTGATGTTAAAATGTTTCAGCAGAATACGTAACAAAATGTAAACCTAATAAAAGAAGGCGTCAAACACTACATCATTGACAATACATAACACGAATGAAAAGAGGAAATATATATAATTCGCGCTTTCAAGAAGGTTGACGGAGTGCATAACCCTAGCTTTATTGGAGTTTCCATAACTTTTAAGGGTTGAACATTGATTACCTCCATCAGCATTAGTGCTAGGAAATGAGATCTTCTTGGAACCTCACCATGCCTTATTGCAAAATCCATAACTCTGCAGGCAAACACCAAACAAACATTTGATTTTACTTGAGACCATGGATTTAATAACAAACCAACCAATTAATTAGGATGCAACAATATTGGTGTAAGCGAGGAAATTTCTTTTTAACTCAATTTCAACTTGTTTTAATTTGACAAGTTCTATGTTTTATTGAAGGAACTCAATTATAAAACCAAGTTTTCCTTCCACACACACACACAGAGAGAGAGAGAGAGAGAGAGAGAGAGAGAGAGAGAGAGAGAGAGAGAGAGAGAGAGAGAGAGAGAGAGAGAGAGAGAGAGAGAGAGAGAGAGAGAGAGAGAGAGAGAGAGAGAGAGAGAGAGAAAACTCTCATCAAAACACCAACAAAGTGAGATTCTTTCAAGTTTATTATGACAAAGATGACATCCTTCACATGTGGTATATACAAGAATTTGTTACGTTGAGAATTCAAATAAAAAACATGAGGATAACACAAATAACAGGAAAAGAGAGACGGAGAATTCATTTTTACTTAGCCACGGAAATGCAGAGCTTGACAAAAACAAGGGAGCTAATCCCATTGATTTCTCCAATTGCAAATTGAGTAGCCACTGATTCCAGTGTATCCCGCAAAGCCACCTCATCATCACCATTTCCAGCGGTGCTGCTTAATCCCTTCAACTCCATTTTCTTTCTTTCTTTCTTCTTCTTCTTCTTCTTCTTTTTTTCTTTTTACCCCCTTGATGTTTTTTTTATATTTAAAAAGATAGATCTCAGAGCAGAAAAAGCTGAATCAGATTGTCCAAATTCACACCGTTTGAGTTTGTTGGATTCATGCAAAAACGTGTATTAAGCCACCCCTTGATGGCCTGACCCCACCAGAAAATTTCTGCCTTATTTAATGAGTTTCTTTGTAAATATATCAAATCTAATTCACAGAAAGACCTATGAGGAAATGAATCAAATTGGTTTCTTAGTATTACCTAAATCCAATCTTCTAATTCAATTCAATTCAATTCTTGACCATCATAAATGAGGAAATTTGTATCCTCTAAGATTGCATAAATTAAATTATACCATTAATCACTTATTAGTCATAACTCAGTGAAATTTTTTACTCAAAAATATATGTGTACATTGAGCGACACAAATAGTCACTTTTGGACAAACATTTGTACACTATATCCACACATTTATCATCGTTAAAAACAATTTATGGGTAACAGTATCCCACATAATTCTTACTACGTAAAAAGGCAGCAGTGTTGAATTTGAACCTCAAGTTTTTTTGAGGATTAGCCATTACTTGTATAACGTGAATAGGTTTATACGTTACGACTATCTATTTATCTTTAATGTCTTGTCGCATCAGTCAATTAGCTGTTATGTTATTTGTTCACATGTTTTGTCCAACAAATTTTCTTATGAAAAGTGAAAAATAATAATGATCCACACTGATTGAAATCTAGATGGAAAAAATAATAATGATTAATCTCCAAACAAATTTCCGTATAAAATTATGAAAATGATTGAAAATATAGATTTTGGATTTCGTCTATTTTTTCATCAGTTTTTCTAAATAGACGTTGACATCCAAAATTTCACAAAAAGATACAAGCATTTCATTTCATTTCGATAGCATATTAAATCAATTTGAATATTTTTCGAGAGTTTTGCATCGCTCCCGGTCATTTTATAAAAGCTAATAACCAAATTGAAAAGTGGAGTACATGTATTGACCTTTTTGTCTTCTTAAAGTGAACGAATACATGACAACAATAAAATTTGCCTAAGAAAAATAAAATATATAAACTGTGTAACTTATGTATAACCTTTGAAATTTAACCAAATTTTAGAAATCAATTAACATCAAATAATAATACCTTTTGAAAAATTTAAAATAATACAATGTAATAGATTTGGGGTTTTTATATATCGACTTGTTTGTCGATTTTTCTTAGTGGACTAAAAAGTCGATGCTAACATTTTATACTGTTAATAGTAATATACTTCCTCCACTGAAATTATCGTCCACTTTAGATTTTTATTTTTAGTTCAATTTATACTAAAATTGATAATTCAAAGTGGATAATAATTTTAGGACGGAGAAAGGATTTATTTGTGATAAAATTCAGGCTACATAAAATTCAATCTTATTTCTCGGGGGGGGGGGGGGGAGAAAACATGTATACTTACTGATGAGCGAAAATTTCAACCCCATTTCGGTGAAACCAAAGAAATGGCTATCAGAAACAATGACAGGATAGTCGAAACCAATGAGGCCTGGGAAGAAAATGACATACTATAGTTGTAAATTTTCTAAACATTTCTCTAATACCCACCATAAACCTTAACCCATATGGAGTTTTATTTTCAAGTCTCCAGGTGATTCATTCAATTGTTTTTCTTTTTTCATTTTTTTGTTCTAATATGAAGAAGGGGATAAAATATTAGTCCATACAACTTAATTTCAGAAGGGTTAACTATTTGTTTCGTAATCATATTGGTTGATTAATAGTTGCTTTTGAAAGCTTATTTTTTTCTTTGTCAATAACATGCATGTTGAAAGTTCCACTATTGGATTTTTTGGGTAATGAAATTGGATTGTAAACCATTTGATTCAAACTTTTCTTATTCCGAAAAATAAATAAATAAATCACATTGTAGTTTATGATTTGAATTAAAAAATAAAAAGTAATCACAAATTATAATGTGAGCTATTTTTTTATTAGATTAATAGAATATTTCTTAAACAAAATAAGGAGAAGAAACAATAACACTGCCACAAAAACAAAAGAAATCACTTTTGTATTAAATTGTACACATTTTTAATTATAAAAGTAAGATAAACATAACACACTGTAATAATTAGTCCAGAAAATGACTTCTGCCACTATATTTATAACCCAAAAGAACCAACATTTAAAGTAGCTGGGACGATAAATGAAATAAATGGTTTCATACACAAGTTCGCCATATTAATGTCTTATAACACTTCGGTGTCTTCTAACATTGTTTCCAAAGAAGCAAAATCAAAAACCAATGTAATACATTATATATACCAACCCAAAAAACATATAGAGTGGAGTCCCTTGTTTTGGTTGATGATCATCTTCTGCTTCAGGATGATTCTGTTCCGCTTTCGTCATCACTTTAAGAGAATGGAAACAAAGAGAAAAAGAGAAACTTAGTTTAAGCATGTTTTTTCATTTAATAATCCACAAAAAATATAACTCAATGAAATGTTGTATAGAGAAAATAAATATTTGCCCTCGAGCAAGTGAGGGGAAAACAATTAACAAACCTTAACTCGGGCAAGCTGGGAAAGTCCCTCGTTTGGTTTTCTGGAGTACTTTGATATGTTTGATAGGTAAAATATCAGTAACAAGAAAACATTGATCAGTCCTTACAAGTTGATAAATGTCAAATTTCACTTAGTGAGATAACAACTTAATGAGTTCTCGTTGTTGTCATAAATTAACTTCAACATGGTTCAACGATCTACCTCTGGAATAATGTAGTGGTAGGAGCACGATTTGGTCGGAATCTCCTATTCGTGAAATATATTAATTTAATTTACTAGGCTTTTGCTTTCTTTTATTCTATCGGGGGAAAAAAAACCTTCAAAATGGTTCAACGTACCAGAGTCAGTTGAAGCAGAGAAGCCAACATCGTCTCGCGATTGAGAGTTCATAGTGTCAGAACACGATTCGATACCACTTGTGACAGTAAGTACAACAAGAAGATCATCTGTTGAATGAAGTTGGAGTGAATTACTACCAAAATAAGAATACGAGAATGGAAAAATATTCCAAAACAAATTCTTAAACAAAAGTCATAAACTTAATGTTAATTACTGGACACATTTCTTCTAAAGGATCATTACCAACAACTTTTCCAAAGGCTTGCAGACAGTTAACCACAAGTTTAAGCATGGTAGTCACATCAGTTGGAAATGGTCTCATTTCATCCCGCAGCTGAGTGGCACAAGTCCCCAAAAAAAGAAAAAAAAGGACCAATTTAGAAAACATGCTTTCACCAAAATCAGCAAATGGAGATTCAATGAATGAAAATAGCAAAGTTATACCATTGAAAGAGTAGTTCTTCCTTCAACATCATTGCCATTGATCTGAATGCTACAACATCAGAAAACAAATTGTCATACAAAAAACTTACAATATGGAAATGTAAACCACAACAAAAACACAAAAAAGCTCTACATATCATACCTCACTCCTAGTGGAATGAAAGTACACATCGATGTTCTCAATTGGTCCATTTGAATTGTGAAAAAGCTCTGCATGAAAATGGGATAACGCGTTACTATGGAAGAGAAATTTGACAAAATATACAGCATGGATTCCTCGAATTTGAGTCAGATCATTAGCGTCGATTGCAGCTACATCAATGATCATAATGCATGTCTATCATGGAAATGAATCATTAATACAAGATATGCATGATTAATACGACTAGGCTTTCCATAGTTAAACCTGACTTCAGGAACATAGATAATAAAAGTGGAAAAAAAAAAGTAACTTACTATCTTGTCACGTCCTGGAGAAACTGTGAATTTAGTGATTGGTAAGCTAGCAACACAGAATCTACAGCTAGGCTACAATGCCAAAGCACAATACATTAGCACTTGTAATGTTGTTTTCAGAATGACAATTAACAACTAGAAAAAAATAGTCTAATGAACTTGTCTGGATCAACAGGGAAAATAGCATACGATCAATCTTTGTGTTTGGGCAAAACCTGTATAGGTGAGACCAACGCATATATATGGTACGCGAGCAGAAAATATCATTACTTATATGATCCATATTCATCACGCTTAACTGATTTCCGTACTTTTCACGTTTTAACAGAACTACAGGAACTTAAACCCTTGTTACAATGATATGTGACTTGTACCTTGATGTGACTTGTGATAGCCAACAATGGGCATGCCTTTGTCCAATCAAAAACCTAAGGATCCGAGTAGTTGCTTATGACCTGATTCATGACAAGATTGATAAGAAGTGTGTAATCTCACTATATATATATATATATATATATATATATATATAGTATACAAATATCCTACTCACCTCCTGGCAAACCTTTAGGAGATCTTCCGTGTCTTGGTTAGTAAACCACTCAAATTTGCAGGCACACAGACAACAAAATGGGAAGAACAAGAATAAAGGGAAATCAAACTAATAAAAAGTGGTAGAAAGAAAGAAGCAGGATGATACAAGGCATGTCATCTATATAGCATATAATGGAATAAAGTCTTTGTCCATGATTTGCATGATTCTTTAAGTTTCATTAAGACTCAAAAATACAAACTGCTCTAGAAGCTTTACACAAGAACATTGAATGAATTAATGAATGGTTTACTCAAAAGTATGTGTACTTAGACTAGCTAAATTTGATGATACATGCGAAAAGAAAGGCTTCACTTCCACGAAGCAAAAGGAATTAGGACAAAAAATTTTAAATGTCGGATGTCAAGAGATCATAAAAGCTCGTTTCTATAAGTTTACATGAGCTACACTAATGAGATTTTGGCTTGTTAATAACAATATCTAATTACATTAGGACTAATTTCATACTGCAAAATTAGTACTATAACACTCATTTATATCCATTGAACATAGAATGATGGCCTATTTATTACCTGGACAGACAGTGTAAGCATCATTAAACCGATTAAGTAAGCCTCATTCACATGATCTTGATACACCTACATCATTGAATATATTTCAACAAAACCGCTAAGAAATTGTTTAAATATTTTAATGGAGTAACACAACATCAATGAGACTACAAAAACATGAATGAAGAAGAGGAAATATAATGTAGGCTTTCAAGGTGCTTCAATTCGTTTCATGTAAAAGCCCTAGTTTTAACAAAATTTCCAAAACTTTAAAGAAGAGTGACTATTGTTGATTACCTGAATCAGCAATAGTGGCAGCGACCGAGCTCTTCTTGGAACCTCATTGTTTGCAATTGCATAATCAATACCTCTGTAGACAAAGAACCAAACATCATTGATCAACAATAGAAAAGCGACGGTTTTTTTGGTTTATCAATAGTACTCCTTCCATCCCAATTGCTACACAAGATCGCTCTTTAAACTTTATAACCTTCCTGGTCTTAAAACCTCCCATGCTCAAATAGTATAGTGACAGGTGAGCAGTATTCGTGCTTAATCTGAGCAGATCATGTCATAGAGAAATAGGATGTGTCTGATTTTATAAACTAACAGGAAAAAGATAATAATCAAGTAAGGGTAAAAGTGCATAAACATATGTTCATCAAAGAATTTTCATCCAGTTAAACTTATGGAATTATATAATCATTTTTTTTAGTTTTATACGAAGGGTTCACATTCGAATTCCCCATCTGTGTCTTCAGCCAGGCTCTCAACATCCAGTGTGATAGTTAATTGAGTATCGATAGGTATGTTGGCTCGGATTCTGAACAGTTCTCGATCACCGTAAATGTATATCATTAATATTTCAGTGTTCTCATAATCATGGTTCCTTTCATCTCTGCTTAATGTCATACATGTATGGCGACCCTTGCAGGTCAACCAACAAGTCCATGTAGGCATCAGATTATGGGAGAGACTCGGATATCTTGGGATCATCTGAAAATATCAAAGAAAAAGTGGTTTCAATGCCTAATGTAATGGGCCAAAATGATTTGCAGCAATAATAAGTGTAAGAAAACACAGACAGTGGAAATGATGAGATAGTATTTATTACCACTCTTGATGTACAGATAGTTTGTCGATTGAGACGGTGTGTGAAATAATCTTCCCCTATTATTGGAAGTTTGTGAAAACTTCCCATGTAGTTACCTAGGAAAAGTATCAAAAAATTATTAGTGTTACTATGTGTGCACAATAATTGCCCACATATTTGATTGTTGTAGTTAATAGTGCAATTTATGTGCATAATTCAAGGTTTATGAATCTTACGATGGTAATTACTCCTCAGTGCAATCAAAGCAGGTGATGTCAAAACATTATATTAGTTAACAGATATAATATTCAAATGAAATCCTAAATTTTTTTTCTTACATAGATGTTAAGCACAAAATCGAAGGAATTCTTGGCAAATGATTTACCAGACAAGTGATAGCATTTGTTGTTTTCTTGGTGCATGAGGCTGCCATCGAAATGAAATACATTTGATGTGAAAATGCCGGCTTCAAAACAGAAAACAACGTGATATCCTGGCTCAAGTCCATAGAACTTGTAAAAATATTTCCAAGTTGGTCCACAGAAACCAACAGTTTGACCTGCAACTATCAAAAGGTCAACTTTCATGATTTGTTGCCCAACATTCAACACAGCAACATCACAAATAGAGTAATTCAAATATTTCCAGTATTCGGAAGTGATAATCTGCACCATAATATCAACTGATTAGAAAAATTTTGATGGGAGTATGCCTTTAAAGCAGCATTATAAATTTTGATTTTGGTATTTGTAGACCAAATTGTTTTTAAGCCTTTTTTTTTTTTTACTGAAAAACAATAGTTTCGCATCAAATTCATTTTACAGTTATAATATGTTGTTCTTCTTTTTTTTTTCCTCAATTTACCTTTTGTTTCATATAACCAAAATCAACCAAGAACTAAAACAAGTTTACCTACAAGCTAAAACCACAATGATGTCCTACGACTTTAAATTACAGTTATTTTGTATGATAATGATTTGTTTTAGAGTCCCATATCTATCATTTCATACTTACAGTCACAAGAAAGAAAACATTAACAAAAGATAATATTATGTTAAACTGTCAAATAGTGTAAAAACTATGGAATTATTAAACTACACTTAAGACGATGATGAAGTATGGCTAGAAAAGATTGAATGGCCTTCAACCCAACCATACAAGAAATCATATGAGTTTTTAATAAACCCCCTCTCTCCCCCTGCTGCTATCACCCTATGTCAATTCATAAATATAAAAGATGGAAAGTATGTATAATTAAAAGGTAACCTAGAGCAAGGTAGAAAATTTTTATAAGCGGAATTATATGATATCTTTCCATATTAGTATTCCTAGATAATAAAACAAAGTGCATATGTAATCATAAGAAAAACATACTCTTTTTTTAAATAAATAAATAAATAATACATGTGATACCTGATAGAGAAAAATCACACTATTGAAACCTGAAATGGGGATAAATATTAACTCTAAAGTACCAATTCCATTTTAATTTGACAGTATCTATAAGCGTTTTGATTCTAATAAACTTAAAAGGGATATGATTTGGGCAATATTTAAGAGAACAAAGTACTTAATATCAAATATGTGTGATGCAAATATCTAATTTGAATAAAAAGATTTTAAAATTGAAATAACTTTTTGTCAAAATTTAACTTGTAGGGAATTATAATTTTCACGATTGTGGTGATTGACTACATAATGTTGCCTAGGCAATAATGAAAAAAGAGGGTATGAATGTGAATCATATATTAGGACGGGTATAAATAAAGTATTTTTTTTTTTAATTTGTAGGAAAGAAGAATTTTCTTTAACCAACTTATTTCGTAACAGAGAAAAAAAGCATTCACGACAAACCATAGAGAAAGCTTACAAGTCTTAAGGTATTGAGACAAAAATTTTATTTTTCTCCTCAATGTTTTCGTAGGCACATTCAAAAATATTATTCTATAAAAAATTTCTTTCTCCCTAGAGGAATAAAAAAGAGAAAGAAAAAGTTGAATGGCATTTTAAAGTGAAAAAAACAAACACTTTGTCCATCATTACAATAAATTTAAAATTAATATATTTTAAAATAGATATATTTGAGACAAGATAAATGATTTTATACATAAAAGATAAATGACTGTATGGATAAATAAAAAAAATGAATAACTGTGTCAAAATAACTAATTAAACAATAACAAATTAGTATGAAAAATTTTTAAGGAAGAATAAAAAGGATTGAATGATATTTTTCCTCTCCGTAACAATATAAATTAAATATATCAAAAACTAAATAGAATATTAAAAAAAACGAACGACTACTTAAATGACTAAGAAAAAAAAGGGTAAACAACAAAATAGCTAGTAAGTTTAGAACGAATAAAAGAATTGATAATCACAAGAGGAAAAATAAGATGCTTCTATTATTACCCACTTAATTAGAAATTTCTAAAATGCTCAGAGTTAGGAAAAAGATAAGTAATAAATGACAATGCAAGATAACAAAAAGAAATTAATAAAAAATTAAGACATTTAAATTAGATGAAAATTTTGTCCAAAATAATAAAATTTATAGGGATAGTAATTAAATTGAAAAAACAATATTAATAATACTTTTGTAATTTAGAAGAAGATTAGCAATTTATATTGGGGACAAGTATTTGACTGGGTGATACAACCATTGAAGATGTCTTAATTATTTTTTATAAAAATGTGTTTTTATTCCTTATTTTTTATGATTACATTGTTCATAATCACAATAACATATTAGATTGTCTTAATTTAACACGATCAAGCCTTTTTTCTGCTAAGTTCACATGATTAAACAACACATATTTCAAGGGTATGCTCCCTATCTCTATTTTTTTTTGTTTTTACAGGCATGGATAAATGGCTATCATTTACGTCCATAACAGTAATTTTCACCTTCATTATCGATTTACTTTCTCTCTTGAAACTACCAAAAAACTCTTATCTTACCAAATTGACCGGCCAATGCTTTCCTAAACTATGATAGGTGATATTGCAAGTTGTTTTTTTCAGCTCCTTGAAGTTTTAATTCACTTGATGGTTGACTGAATTGATCCATTTAATCGGGTTTTTAATCTGGAACGGTTTCACTTCTCAGGAGTATTCAGTGAGCGGTTAAAGTTGGTCAGTAATTTGAAGAACTCATGACCGGAATCCAAAACTATAGGTCTTCAATTTTTATTTTTTTTTTGTAAAACTCCAGGATTAGACTTTTTCACATTCTCTTTTCGCTCTACTTTTTTTTTTCTTTTAAAAATTAGATGGCCTCAGCGAAAATTGAACTCTCAACCTCCTGAAAATAATCATTCCTCATTCTAATCCCCTAATTACCCCACCCAACCCTCCCACCCTCTCTTTTCATTCTACTTAAATACACATTGTATTGCATGATAAGAATACAAAAAAAAAAAAAAAAATCTTCCGTGGCAATCATGCAGGTTTGGTCTTCGCATGTATCCACATGTTTAAAACTTTACCCTCTTATTCAAACTGAGTCTTAGGGTGATTGTCTAATGTGTCAGAAAAGTAAAATAACATATAATACCTGGTTTTCGAAATAATTATGATATAATTATTTGATTTTTGCCTTTTTAGCGATAAACAAGAAGACTGTAAATATTTTCCTTTTTTCTTTTTGTCCTATTTGCTGAAAAAAAAAATCAATATATATGAACAAGATGCCAGCAAGAGAAAAACTAAATTGTTTTTCTACTTTCACATAAACGTTAATCTTAGGTGACAATTGTTCCGAAATTCATTTTATTTCACATCTAAAATACATGTATAAAGTTTCTTTCACTCTGGGTGATGCAACAAATAAGGGCAAGTTCGTTTTGCTTGACCATTATATTAAGAACATCGTTAACACCACGTGCAAAAGTCTTTTGGAATCCATGCCAAAAGTACTTTTAGAAACTCTGAAGTTGGTGGTTGAATTACAACAAATTTAACTGTCCCAGTGTGAATTTATTTTAATAGATCTAATTGTAATAGAATCATGAAGAGGATGAGATTCGGGAAGAGTTATTCCATTTGGTAGGCAAAACATCACTTTTTAAGTTTGATATCACATTTAGAAACCCATAGAAAACAATATCAACAATATGCGATAAAAAAAAATCCTCCTCCTTCCAAAAGGAAACAATGATTCATCATAGTTAATATTGTACACATTAATTTTTATCTTTACAATATTTCAAAGATATTTACATCCAAATAAAAAAATTTATTTACACTTTTGATATTTTTTTGATGGATAATAGAAGTTTACTAATTTTTAAGTTTTTCCACTATTTAAATAATTTTGATATTTCAATTTATAATAAAATAAATACCTTTAACCAAACTCTTTAAACATTATTGGCACTTATATTCTTCTAAAATTTACTATTTACGCCAATTATTACTGAAAATTTTCACCACCCATGCAACACATAGGCCACCAATTCTTGATATTTCAATTTACAAATATCTATACTTTTTTTTTTTGGTAAGAGGTGAAATATATTGAATATAAACAAAACTGTGACATATTTACAACCTCAGCCCAAACTGTCTTATCCTAGATCTCAGATTTTTTTGGTACAAAAATCTATACTTATCCCAAACCGTCTTTACATTATCGATTGTTCAATCTGAAATCAGATTAAACCCTCAAATCTAGATAAGTTGTGACTACTGCATAATCACGTGATTTGGGACAATTGAGGAAGTAATTGAATAATTTAAATTTCAGTGGAAGTTCCTACATTAATTTGGTTTTTTTTTTTGGTACAATGAAGGAGACTAATGCCTAAAGTACTAGAACAATAAACAATCATATTTTCTAAAACTATCAATAGAAACAATGAAACTCGCTACAAAGGACAAGTGATATTCACAATATTATAGTTGTCCAGCCCAATTATTATACCTGGTCTTGGAATCTCCCATGCTCACACATTATAGTGACAGTTGAGCAATATTCGTGCTTAATGAAACTCACTATAAAGGACCAGTGATAATCACAATATTATAGTTGTCCAACCCAATTATTATACAAGATCACTCTCTAAACTTTATAACATTCCTGGTCTTGGAATCTCTCATGCTCAAACAGTATAGTGACAGTTGAGCAGTATTTGTGCTTAATGTGGTCCCTTTTTTAAGTACTAATCAAATTCAAATTTTCCAAACAGGACAAAAAAATAAATTTCAAAGGTGTCTAATCAAAACAACAAATGGGAGCAGATCATGTCGTAGAGAAATAGGATGTGTTTGATTTTATAAACTAACAGGAAAAAGATTATAACCAAGTAAGGGTAAAAGTGCGTAAACATTTATTCATCAAAGAAATTTCATCCAGTTAAAATGATGGAACTATACAATCATTTTTCCATTTTTATACGAAGGGTTCACATTCGAATTCCACATCCATGCCATCTACCAAGCTCTCAACATCCAGTGTGATAGTTAATTGAGTACCGATGGGTATGTTTGCTCGGATTCTGAATAGTTCCCAATCACCGTAAATGTACATTGGTAATATTCCAATGTTCTCATAATCATGGTCCCTTTCATCTTTGCGTAATGTCATACATGTATGGCGACCCTTGTAGGTCAACCAACAATTCGATGTAGTCATCAAATTATGGCAGAGACTCAAATATCTTGGGATCATCTAAAAATATTAATAAAAACAGTGGTTTCAATGCCTAATGAAATGAGCCAATATGATTTGTATCAATAACTATAAAAAAAACACAGACAATGAAAATGATAAGATAGTATATATTACCACTCTCGATGTATGGATAGTTTCTTGATCGAGACGGTGTGTGAAATAATCTTCCCCTATTATTGGAAGCTTGTGAAAACTTCCTATGTTGTTACCTAGGAAAAATGTCAAAAAATTATTAGTGTTACTATGTGTGCACAATTATTGCCCACACACTTGATTGTTTTAATTAATAGTGGAATTTATGTGTATGATTCAGGTTTCATGAATCAATCTTATGATGGTTACTCCTTAATGTAGTTAAAGCAGGTGATGTCAGAACATTACATGTATTTGTTAACAGACATGACACTCACATGAAATCCTAATCTTTTTCTTAATTACATAGATGTTAAAAAGCAAATCGAAGGAATTCTTAGTAAATTGATTTACCAGCCAAGTGATAACATTTGTTCCTTTCTTGGTGCAAGAGGCTGCCATCGAAATGAAAGACATTTGATGTGAAAATGCCGGCTTCAAAACAGAAAACAATGTGATACTCTGGCTCAAGTCCATAGAACTTGTAAAAATATTTCCAAGTTGGTCCACAGAAACCAACAGTTTGACCTGCAACTGTCAAAAGGTCTACTTCCATGATTTGTGGCCCAACCTTCAAAAGAGCAACATCACAAGTAGAGTAATGCAAATATTCCCAATATTCAGAAGAGATGATCTGCACCAATAATATCAACTGGTTAGAAAAATTTCTTCTTATGCCTAGTTATTAAATTCCTATTTGTAACAGAAAAGTTTTGATTGTTACATGTATAATGATATCATTATTAAGTTTGGATTTTCATACCGCACATGAATACGATTCCTGACCAACTCTGTAATGATAACAAATACTCTTTAGGCCCATGATATGTGAATGTAGGAGGCCGACTTGACAACCATTCTTTCCAAAATTAGTTGTGATGAGTTCATAATTGTCCTTCATTATGAAATGAATGAAGGACTGCTCTGTGATTCCCATACGATCCATGTACACCATGAGTGTGTCACCATACATATATATTCTGTGGTTTCGAGTCATTCGGAGCTTCACCTGAAATTTTCCTAGTGGAGTTATTAACAGTATGGTGTTTTCGAGGTGTCCAGTGAATGCTCTGCTGAATATTCTTGATAAAACCTGTTTGAAACAAACAATCAAATGAACGGTTTTGTACATGTTGGTTTCATGTATCCATTGCGGAAAATATACATATTAATATCTTTTGACGGACTTACCAAACCAATGTCGCGGTAAGACTGTGGTACTTCGTGGAGATATTGAGATGACCGACTCATGGTGACTCTTGAAAATAGAATAATGGATTGCATAATGTTAGTCACTGTAGTAATTCTCAGTTGTTGAAGCTACAAAATTTGTAATTTGTTTGTAAAAAGTAATCAATACTGATCTTTTCAGTTTAGAATATGAAAAAGTACTCTTACCCTCTCTAGTTAGAATATTGGTTGCGGAAAGAAATTTACTATGGATATATATATATATATATATATATATATGAATGAAAATGATTAAAACTAAGCACGGAATGTTTAATATTCTCTAAAGTGACATAAAGTCAGCAAACCGATTTAATCAATTTCTAAACAACTACATACAATAATCTATGTTGTGGTTAATGTAAAACCTTAATGTCGGCAAACTGAAGATGGTAAGAGAAGTTAACATAGTGATTCTCATAAATAGCTAGTAATAGTGACTCTTTCTAATGAAGGGAATTTCAGTTTCTTCATGACAAAACCAAAGTTATGATGATTGCAAACATTAATGATAGCACAAGCGTACCTTGATAAAACTTCTGATAGCAAAGGAAGGACAATCCTTGGCTTAATCCAATTACGATCAGGATCCGAGTAGTTTTTCATGACCTGATCCAAGACAAGATGTATAAGATTCGATAAATGTGGCCCTACACATTATATCCAAAATTTTTACTCACCTCCTTGCCAATCTTTAGCAAAGCTTGTGTGTCCTGGTTGCTAAACCACTCGAGTTTACAGGCAGACTGACAAAAAAAAAAAAAAAGAAGAGAAGAATATGAATGAAGAGAAGTAAAACTAATAAGAATGGGAGACGTAACACATGATGCGACAACACATATTGTTAGTATTTCATTAAGTATATATACGAGTCAAAAAACTGCATCAAGAGATTTTACAAAGCAAGATAATGTCAAACATATCATGTAAATGTATAGCCGACCCTACAAAGTGAATTAAAGTCCTTTATCCATGAATTGAGTGCTTTTTACCATAAGTTTGTATTAGAATTGATCATGCAAATTCCAAGTCATGGGTACTTCAGTTACATGCATTTTACTATTGCAATTGGAGCTAATAAATAAACCTAGAATTGCAATACAAGCACTTATTACCTGGATAGACATTGTAAGCACCATTAAACCTACTAAGGAAGGACCACCTTGACAAGCGATATACTGCAAGATACTTGATGTTAAAATGTTTCACCAGAATACATAACAAAATTTAAACCTAATAAAAGAATGCACCAAACACCACATCATTGACAATACATAACACGAAGGAAAGAGGAAATATATATAATTTGCGCTTTCAAGTAGGTTGAAGGAGTGCAAAACCCTTGCTTTATTGGAGTTTCCATAACTTTTAAGGGTTGAACATTGATTACCTCCCTCAGCATTAGTGCTAGGAAATGAGATCTTCTTGGAACCTCACCATGCCTTATTGCAAACTCAATAACTCTGCGGGAAAACACCAAACAACATTTGATTTTACTTGAGACCATTGATTTAATAACCAACAAACCAAGTAGGATGCAACAATGGTGTAAGTGAGGAAATTTCTTTTTAACTCAATTTTAACTTGTTTTAGTTTAACAAGTTCTATGTTTATGAAGGAACTCAATTTCAACACCATGTTTCCTCTCTCTCTCTCTCTCTCTCTCTCTCTCACACACACACACACACACACACACACCCCCCCACACACACACACAAAAAATTCTCGTGAAAACAGCAACAAAGTGAGATTCTTTCAAGTTTATTATGACAAAGATGACATCCTTCACATGTGGTAGATACAAGAATCTGTTACGTTGAGAATCCAAATCGAAAAACATGAGGATAACACAAAAAAAGGAAAAGAGAGAGAGAGAATTCATTTTTACTTAGCCACGGAAATGCAGAGCTTGACGAAAACATGGGAACTAATCCCATCAATTTCTCCAGTTGCAAAATGAGTAGTCACCGATTCCAGTCTATCTGTCAAAGCCACCTCATCATCACCATTTCCGGCGGTGCTGCTTGATCCCCTCCACTCCATTTCTTTCTTCTTCTTCTTTTTCTTCTTCTTCTTTTTTTGTCCCTTGATGCTTTTGTTTTTTTATACTTCAGAAAGATAGACCTCAGAGCAGAAAAAGCTGAATCAGATAGTCCAAATTCACACAATCTGAATTTGTTGGAATTGTGCAACGTATTAAGCCACCCCCTGATGGCCTGACCCACCACAAAATTTCTGCCTCATTTAATGACCTTCTTTGTAAATATATCAAGTTTAATTCATAGAAAGAGCTTATGAGGAAATTAATCAAATTGGTTTCTTTGTATTACCTGAATCCAATCTTCTAATTCAATTCACTCCAATTCTTCACCGAGGTAAATAAGGAAATTTGTATCCTCTAAGATTGCATAGTTTTAACTATATCATTAATCACTTTTTTTGGGCAAAATATCATTAATCACTTATTAGTCATAACTCAATGAAATTATTTACTCAAAAAATATATGTGTACATTGGGCGACACAAATAGTCACCTTTGGAACAAACATTTGTACACTATAGCCACACATTTTGTCATCGTTTAAAACAATTTTTGGGTAACATAAATCCCACGTAATTCTTACTACGCAACAAAGCAGGTTGAATTTGAACCTCAAGTTTTTTGAGGATTAGCCATTACTTGTATATAATGTGTATAACTTTTTACGTTACGACTATCTATTTATCTTTTATGTCTTGTCGTATCAGTTAATTAGCTGTTATGTTATTCGTTCACATGTTTTGTCCAACAAATTCTCTTATGAAAACTGAAAAACAATCAATTGTTTAAATGATCCATACTGATTGAAATCTCTAGACGGAAAAAATAAAATTGATTAATCTCCGAACAGAAATTACCGTACAAAATTTTGAAAATGATTGAAAATATAGATTTTGGAGTTTGTTAGCTTTTTCATCAGTTTTTCTAAATAAATGTTGACACTCACAAATTCCACAAAAAGATACATGCAGTTCATTTCATGTCGATAACAATATTTAATCAACAAATAAAGAATTAAAACTTTAATTATAGAAAAATCAAGTTTGATTTTCTTTTTTTTTTTTTAGGCATTGTGTTTTGTGTCGCTCCTGGTCATTTTATAAAAGCTAACAACCAAACTGAAAATTGGAATAATATCAATGTTGGACTGTTTTTCATAAAAAATTGACATTAAAATTTACTACACTCCGTGTTATATTAACATGTATTGACATTTTTGTTACCTTGTTAAAATGAACGAATACATGACAACAACTAAATTTGCCTAAGAAAAGTAAAATATATAAACTATGTAACTTATCTATAATCTTTGAAATTTAACCGAATTTTAGAAATCAATTAACATTAAATAATAATACTTTTTGAAAATTTTTAAAATAATACAACATAATGGATTTTGGGTTTCATTGACTTGTTTGTTGGTTTTCTAAGTGGACTAAAAAGTCGATGCTAACATTTTTACTGTTAATAATAACTTCTTCCTTTGTTCTAAATTTATGGTTCATTTGGATTCATTTTTAATTCAAACTATATTAAACTAATAATCCAAATTGGAAAATCATTTTAGTATGGAGAGAATTTTTTTTTGTAATAAAATGTAGGCTAGATAAAATTAAATCTTATTACTTTGGGGGAAAAAAAAAACCTGTATACTTGCTGATGAACTAAAATTTCAATTTTTAACCCCATTATGATGGGAAATAGAGTATTTTTTTTAAAAAAAAAAAAAAAGAAAAAGGAAGGAGAAGAAACATTAATAGTGCCACAAAAACAAAAGAATCATTTTTTTATGAGATTATACGTTTTTTGTTCTATAACTAGTCCTGACATTATTAGCAAACAATATACTGTCTCTTTTTTTTTTTTTGCTTATAATAATGTACTCTCTTTATTTCAGCTTAATATGTAGTTGGTTTTTTTACTTATAAAAGTAAGATGATAAACATATAACACACTAAAATGATTAGTTGAGAAAGTGACTTCTGGCACCACAATTATAATTTAAAACCCCAAAAGAACCAGCATAATGATTTTAAGTAACTAGGATGAAAAATCAAATAAATGGTTTCAAATACAAGTTCTCCATATTAATGTCTTATAACACTCCAGTATCTTCTAACCTCGTTTCCGAAGAAGCAAAAGTTAAAACCAATGTAATAAATTATACCAACCCAAAAAACTTATAGAGTGAAGTCCCTTGTTTTAGTTGATGATCATCTTCTGCTTCAGGATGATTCTGTTCCGCTTTCGTCATCACTTTAAGAGAATGGAAACAAAGAGAAAAGGAGAAACATAGTTTAGGCGCCATGTTTTTTCATTCAATAATCCACGAAAAAAAATATAACTCAACGAAATGAACTATTTTTATTGTATAGAGAAAATAAATATTTGCCCTCGAGCAACTGAGGGAAAAAACAATTAACAAACCTTAACTCGGGCAAACTGGGTAAGTCCCTGGTTTGGTTTTCCGGAGTACTTTGATCTGTTTGATAGGTAAAATATCAGCAACAAGAAAAAATTAATCAAGCCTTAAAAGTTGACAAATGTCAGATTTCACTTAGTGGAGATAAAAACTTATTAGTTCTTGTTGTTGTCCTAAATTAACTTCAAAATGGTTTGACTTACCAGAATCAGTTGAAGCAGAAAAGCCAACATTGTCTGGCAATTGCGAGTCAGAACACGATTCGATTCCACTTGTGACAGCAAGGACAACAAGAAGATCACCTGTTGAATTAAGTGGGAGTGAATTCCTACCAAAATGAGAATACAAGAATGGAAAAATATTCCAAAACAAATTCTTTAACAAAGGTCATAAACTTAATGTTAATTACTGGATACATTTCTTCTAAAGGATCATTACCAGTAACTTGCCCAATGGCTTGCAGACAGTTAACACCAAGTTTAAGCATGGTAGTCACATCAGTTGGAAATGGTCTCATTTCATCCCGCAACTGAGTGGCACAAGCCAAAAAAAAAAGAAAAAAAAGGACCAATTTAGGAAACATGCTTTCACCAAAATCAACAAATGGAGTTTCAATGAATGGAAATAGAGAAGTTATACCAATGAAAGAGTAGTTCTTCCTTCAACATCATTGCCATTGATCTGAATGCTACAACATCAGAAAACAAATTGTCATACAAAAAACTTACAATATGGAAATGTAAACCACAACAAAAACACAAAAAAGCTCTACATATCATACCTCACTCCTAGTGGAATGAAAGTACACATCGATGTTCTCAACTGGTCCATTTGAATCGTGAAAAAGCTCTGCATGAAAATGGGAAAACGCGTTACTGTGCAAGAGAAATTCGACAAAATATATAGCATGGATTCTTTGAATTTGAGTGAGATTATTAGCATCGATTGCAGCTATATCAATGATCATAACGCATGTATATCATGGAAATGAATCATTAATATAAGATATGCAGGATTAATACGGCTAGGATTTCCATAGTTAAACATGACTTCAGGAACATATATATATATATATATATATATATAATAAATGTGGGGAAAAAAGTAACTTACTATCTTGTCACGACCTGGAGAAACTGTTAATTTAGTTATTGGTACGCTAGCAACACAGAATCTACAGCCAGGCTGCAATAACAAAGCACAATACATTAGCAATTGTAATGTTGTTTTCAGAATGACCATTAACAACTAGAAAACATAGTCTAATGAACTTGCCTGGAGCAACACGGAAAATAGCATACGGTCAATCTTTGTGTTTGGGCAATACCTATAGAGGTGAGACCAGCGCATATATATGGTACGTGATCAGAAAATATCATTACTTATATGATCCATATTCATGACTCTTAAATTTATTTTATTTTTTTTTGAAAATTAAAGGTACTTGTATATTAATTAAGAAAAGATACCTATGCTATTACAATGCATTCTATTATATACTATATTATGATGCTTAAACTTATTTCCGTACTTTTCACATTTCTACTGCACTACAAGAACTTAAAAATTGTTACAATTATAAGTGACTTTTACCTTGATGTGACTAGTGATAGCCAACAAAGGGCATGCCTTGGTCCAACACAAATCTGGTCAGGATCCGAGTAGTTCCTTATGACCTGATCCATGACAGAATTGATAAGCTGTGTGTAATCTCACTATATATATAGTATATACAAATATCCTACTCACCTCCTTGCAAACCTTTAGGAGATCTTCTGTGTCTTGGTTAGTAAACCACTCAAGTTTGCAGGCACACTGACAACAAAATGGGAAGAATAAGAATGAAGGGAAATCAAACTAATAAGAATTAATGGGACCACATGAATATTGTTGGTGTTACATGAAGTATAATCCACATCCAGTGTTAGAAAGGTATAAGCAGGATAATACAGAACATATCATCTATATAGCCGACCCTATTACACACAATGGAATAAAGTTGTCAATTATCCATGATTTGCATGATTCGCTCTAAGTTTGATTAAGGCTCAAAAATACAAACTGCTCCAGAAGCTTTACACTAGAACATTGAATGAATGAACGGTTTACTCCAAAGGATGTGTACTTAGACTAGCTAGTTATAAATTAGTGATACATGTGAAAAGAAAGCCTTCACTTCCATGAAACAAAAGGAACTAGGACAGAATTTTTAAATGTCGGATGTCAAGGGATCATAAAAGCTCGTTTATATATAAGTTTACATGAGCTACACTATTGCGATTTTGGCTTGCTAATAATAATAACTAATTACATTAGCACTACTCATAGAAGTATTTATTGCACACTGAAAAATTAGTAATAACAATCATTTACATCCATTGAACAATGGCTTATTTATTACCTGGACAGACAAGGTAAGCATCATTAAACCTAGTAAGTAAGCCTCATTCACACGAGCTTGATACACCTGCATCATTGATATTTCAAAAAAACAGCTAATAAATTGTTTAAATATTTCAAGGGGCTTTCCAGGGGAATATATTGTAGGCTTTCGAGGGGTTTCAAGTCGTTTAATGTAAAAGCCCTAGTTTTAACAAAATTTCCAAAACTTTTAAGAGGAGTGACAATAGATTACCTGAATCAGCAATGGTGGTAGCGACCGAGCTCTTCTTGGAACCTCATTATTTGCAATTGCATAATCAATACCTCTGTAGACAAAGAACCAAACAACATTGATTAACAATACAAAAGTGACGGTTTTGTTTTGGTTAATCAATAATACTCCCTCTATTCCAAAGTTCTTGTCCAGATCAAATTTTTATTTTTAGCTCAGTTTATACTAAAAATAAAAAATCTAAACTGAATAATAATTTTTGGATAGAGGGAGTACAAAATTAACCATGGATTTTATGAACAAGTAAAATTATCAACTCCATCCACGTTTAATTACTTAAGTGCCTCCTTCACACACACACACACACACACACACACACACACACACATGTTTACATTAATCAAACTCACCATTGTTACACTGAAAATAAAATTGAAAACAAAGAGAAATTCAATTGAAAACATGGATTCATTATTTACTTAGCCATGGAGGTGCAAAGCTTAGTGAACTCTTCAGAACTCATCAGAAACAGTTGATGAGCTGCCAAATTTGTAGCCATCGTCTCTGCCGTTTCGGCAACCAGGATGGATGCTGCACCACCCTGAGCATCCGGCAAACCTACCTGATCACCACCATTTTTGGCGGTGCTGCCGCTGGATCCACCCTCCATGTCTTTTTTGTTTTCTTTCTTCTTTTTTCTTTGCTATGAAAAAGTTTTGGTAAAGCTAGACTAAAAGAAAAGGTTAGATATTTGAATGGGGGAATTGTCCAAATTCACACCGCTTGAGTTTGTTAGAATCACGCAAATGTATATTACATCATCTATCATCTATGCATGTCATCCCACCTGAATTTGTCTTTCTCATTTAATGATATGTTCTTTGCAATTTTTTATTTAACTGAATGGCTTATTGAGGAAATTATTCTCAAAGTCAATGAATTTGATGTTTGGTAGTACCTGAATTCAATTCTATTCTTCTTTTAGACCGACTTAATATGGAAATAAATAATATTGTGTTCATTGATTCTGTTTTGCCTTCTGCGTGGGTTCATCATTTGCTCCTCTAGAATCAAGATTGAAATACATTAATCTATATAATAAATCAATCAGGAGTCAAAAACTCATAATTCAGTAAAATAATTGCTCACATGCTATATGCATGTAAAGTGACAAAATTATAGTAACATACTTTTGACAAATGTATACACAAATAGACACGTAATGGTTAATGCATGCGCCACTTGGTAGTATTTTTTCTTTTTTCTTTTTTTTTTTTTGTTTTAGTAACCATAAGCAATTATTCTTGAAACGTTATTTATTCATTTGACAATATGATGAAAGTACTAAACTACTAATTGCGATATTGCTAATTTTAATCAAGGAAAGATAGTTGTACCATGGAATGGAGGATTGTATTGAGATTTAGTAGTGTAACAGTGTCACGCAAGCAACGTCGTAAGTACTTAAACCATTCGATCGAAAGCTCAGGGCAAAAAAAAAACAAAAAAAAGACTGTCCGTCTCTGTTTCAGCCTACATCATTTCTGGGCTTTTAGTCTTTATTCTTGGATCTTTTTCTTAGAGCCCATTTTTTAGTAAGGGTGACGAATGATATATTCGTTTGTCTTTTGGACCAAAATTGGGCTGTATATATGCTAGAACAGAAATGGACAGTAGAAGTACTACATATTAAACTTAACGGGAATCAAGTTGCGGACTCACTGGCAAAAATAAGCTATTCGAGCCCACACGACATATATATTTTGACAATACCACCAAATATAGTGATAGATAAGTTATCTTTTGATGCTCCTCTTCAAAGAGTTCTTTCTAAAACCAAGCATTTATGCTTCCCCACTAAGGATGTTCACGGACTAGATTGATCCAGATTAATAGTATAAACCGTTCACTACGGTTTTAAAATTTTGAAAATCGTAACCGGATCGGATTGATATCTAAACCGGACCAGTTATGAACGGATTGGTTTGGACAGATTGACGATTTAGGGTTCTAATTGAACTTATCCATTTTGGGCTAAAAATTGAATATTTTTTTGTTATTGGACCGTTTTTTGGCTTTTTTGGGGTTTTTTCTGGACTTTTCCTAAATTGTTTTGGGCCTTTCTAAAATAATTTTTGGGTTTGGTTTGAGGAAAAAAAGGGAGAAAAAAAATTTAGTAATGGGAGAAATTCGAACTCACGACCTCAACCAAATTTAAGAATAAAAAAAAGCAACAAAGCCAATCAAACAACTTAACCATTTCATTATAAGTTATCATCCGCAGCTATATATACGAAATCATTATATTATTATTCAATAAAATATATATGCGGTCCGTTCCGGTTTGGCAATCCGGACCGGTATGACCGATTTTCAAATTTCAAATCCACCAAATTAAAAATTCGCTTATAATCTACCCGCTAATCTAAACCGATAACTGATTAAGGCGGTTCCACTGAATTGAACCAAACCGTGAAAACCCCTATTCCCCGGTATATATTAAAAAAAAGAAAATTGGTTTGTAGATGTAATTCAGTCATGGAATATGCATATTTTGTGGCACTAGCTCACCGAAAACAGTGCATATATGAGAAAAAAAAATACAGGCCAAACTCACTTCCATCCAAAAGGCTCTTTCTTTATTTATGTTATTTTATTTTTTTGGAACATGATCTCAAAGGCATAATAACTACTGTAGTTTGAGTTGCTCATTAAGATATTTTTACGTTTTAACATTATCGTGTGATTGGGTCATTTTGGACTGTTTCATATTGATACCACAACTTTTCCTATTCAAGTCATATAGCATCTACTTTCATAGCTATTAACAACTTGCAAATGATTCTAGTGGGGGAGAAAAGAACCAAATTATATTGAATTTTGTGGATAAGGAATTTGGTTCTATTTTTATCATATCCCACAAGGGTGGTGGTCACATCATTTTGATGTTCAAATAAATCAACAGTTTCTAAATAAATCAACAGTTTCTTAATTATACAATTCTTATAAGTACTTAAACTATAACATAGTTAAGTTTGAATAAGGAAAATCTACTATTAGCCTAGTCTAGTCAGACTCCATGCTTGTAACGTTTCTTGTTGCACGTCCATCCGGGTGCTTAAACATTTTCTTATTGCAACTTACAAGAATTGAAGTTTATTGTCGTGGAACTCGGGTCCTCCGTGTTGATGTCATCAATTATAATATAAAGTACCTAAGTACAACTTGTAAGGTGTCTTTGAGTGGATACCACGCGCTCAAAAAAAAAAGGGTTAAAAAAAAAAGATTTTTTAAATTTTCAATTTCCTAATGTCTCTCCTAATTTACAGTCATCATTAATCGTATTCATCCAACTTCCTATTTCAATCCAAACATGTCTCAAACTAAAAAAATCTAAAAAATAAAATATTTTCTGCAGCGATTTGGCATCGAAACCTCTCATCGGCGGTACTTTTGAAGACGGAATCCGATTGTGCATCAAATCCCGTGAGTTTTCATCTGTTTTGTGTTTTGTTCGGTGAATTTTATTTGAAATTCTCAAAATCTTTGATTGGTAATTTCAAATTGCCAGTTCAAACCCGTTCGATGAATTGTCAGAGGTTTATAGATTTAGATCTCTTGCAAAAAAGAACAAAATTCAGATTTTTTGAACTGCCAGAGGTTTATGATTGGGTTTTAATCTCTTCAGCAATTGATGTGTTTTTTTGATTGGGTTATTTAGATATAAGGTATGTGCATTTGACTATAAATTTTTGTTCATCAATTTTTAAAGCTTTGTTTGTTTAGTTTTTTTTATGATTTTTTTAGATTAATAAAATAATAATTGCCCCATCCCAGCATACTTTTTTATATTTCCTATACATCTTTTTACATTTTCAATATAAAAACACCTAAAAACACACACTAAAAAAATGAAACAAACATACAAGTTTTCTTCATCGTTCTATTGTTGATTTTAGAAAAGACTAATAGATGTGAACATTATTCATTAGTTCGTATTCGATATTTATCCTTGAAAGTAGCAGATTGATCATAATAATTGTGTTATTAGCTGGTTATTCATATTCAGTTTTTTGGTCAGGTTATGTATATCTAAGGTCTCTGTATTCGATTATAATGGTTGTTCACCAATTTGTTAGATTTGTTCATCCACTGGTTGTTGATTTTGAAAGGGTTCTAGATCTGTTCATTATTTATCCTGCCATTATTCATCGATAATAAATGATTATTTATCATAATAATTGTGTTATGCGATTGTTATTATTTTTTCTGTTAATAGTTATTCATCTGAGTAGATAAATGTAACATGTATATTTTGGTCATATACATCCGTAATATTTGGTTATTCATAGATATAGTTATTCATCATGAAAACTATAAGTATTCCTCCTAACAAATTTATGGTCCTAATACACTATATTTTCTGATTTAATAAGTAAAATATGATAATTCATCATACCTGTCAAGGTATTCATCATTGGTAAAATAGTTATTAGTTTAGTATGTAATAGGTATTCATCATACCTGACATGTTATATAGTTTTAATGGTTATTCATCATTTTAAAGATGATTATTCATCTTCAATAGCCTTGTTATTGATGATTAACAGAGTTTTGATTGAATGTAAAATATTACATATTGTAATGTTGTTTTTGTTTGATCAGCAGTAAAAAAATGCTCATCAAAATGAACTCGATCGGTCGCGAATCAAATATTTTGCAAAGTTGCTGAATTCAAACAATCAACATAAACGTGTCGGCGGATCTTTCAAGACCTTATATGTTAAAAACAATGACTAGTTTTCATATTCAATTTTGATATAATATACTACATAATTAGAATTTTGTTAGATTAGTTGCTATTAATATACTTTTGTTAGTTTTCATGATCAAAGTTATTCATTCTGTTGCGCATTATTAATCCACTAACAATATATTATTCATTTATTAAAATACAATCATTCATCTTGCAAAAACTATATATATTCTGCATTTTAGTATTGTTATTCATCTAGGATAAGATCATTATTCATCAAGATTTGCATCGTTATTCATCTTTGTGAATATTGTTACTCATTCATAAATTTACTCGTACATATATCCAGTTTTACCAAAAATAAAATACACCATTTTTAACCAAAAAAAACTTATGAAATAAAATAATATAAAAGCTAATAGGATAATCATTAAAAAAATTAGTTTGAAATTAAATGTATGCTAAAAAAACGGGGATAAAATTTGGATTTAATGCGTGTGTGATATCATAAAATCCAGACTAAAAGTTCCACTTGTGTAGAAGGAGAGTATATTACACATGTCTATGAGATACACCTTGCAAAGTGTATCTAGTAACTTGTTTTTATTTTCATACCCTTTTACCACCTGAACCATCCTTCCTGACAATATCAACGATCGGAGAATTCATGTAAAAAATGAAAGATAGAGAACTTTATAATATCACCCATATCCTAATAAAACTGATTAAAGTAACATATTTTTTTCCGACTTCAAAAAGAAAAACACATATTTTTTTCCCATTTGATGAATTGTGGAAATGAATAGATAGATCCAAAACTGCGTACTTTCCATGTAAGGCCCAACGCGTCTGAGTAAATTTGAAGAGTAGTTTATAATTTAGCCGACCATTGGGGACAACCAGATCCATTAACGCGGCGAATCGTAGCCACGCGCCCAGAACACGTGCAAGGCCCGCCATTAAAGGAAGCTCCGAACACCGGCCCCCTCACACGTGCCCAAAATCCTATATATTCGATCCACACCATTCCCAGCCGACACATGTACGAGGACTGGGTACTACTCATCATCAGTCTAAATTAGATCGATCGTGCCTGAAGATTTGATTTTGTCTTAATTTCTGGTTCTGTTTTGGTTTTGTGAGGGGGGATTTTTTTTCAGTCAAAGGAAGAAAAAACAGAGAGAAAGAAAGAGTAAGAAAATGGAGTTGTTGGACAAGGCGAAAGACTACCTAACGGAGAAGATAGCGAACGTGCCGAAGCCGGAGGCGGCCGTGACGGACGTGGATCTCAAAGGGGTGAGCATGGAGTGCGTGACGTACCACGCTAACGTCTCCGTCAAGAACCCTTACAGCGTTCCCATTCCCATCTGCGAGGTCTCTTACGTCCTCAAGAGCAATGGCCGGTAAAAACTCCTCCTCCTTTTAATTTGATCGTCGTCCTACTTGGGTTTTTTTTTTTGTTAAATTAAATGATTCTGTTTTCCGGGCACCATGGGATCAATCCGGTCTCCTTTTGCACCGATCTGAGGTGTTATTGTTACTAGTATTAGTTGCGTACTAGAGTAATGATTATATATATGGAGTGAATTCAATTGATTCCCGGTTCAATTAGAGACTGATTAAAACGTAACATGATAAAATCGTATCATTCTATTTACAAAAAGGAGCGAATATGTAGTAGTAGACTTATTAATTTCCCAAGGTCATCATTTCTTTAATCGTTTGCGAGGTAGTAATAGCAAATTAGATATTCAATATAACAATACTTTTGTTTTGTTTTGGATTTTGCTTTTTGTTCTACAATAATTACAGCTAGAGAATCATTTGCTTTCTTTACATTAATTAAATAAACAAATGGTAGTATTTAAAAAAAAAAAAAGAAGTTATCATGGTGGGTAGTTATGCACAAGATCATGATGGTTGATACTTTTGACCAAAGCATGTGGATTATATTTATATGACATTTTTGGGCCATTGTTCCTGGTAGAATTGTGATAAAGCGAACCCATTGGGCATGACTAATTATGGTTTCATTTTGCGGGCTTTTGGTTTGGTAACATAAAAAACAGGCAGATTGCCTCCGGTACCATCCCTGACCCGGGCTCACTCAAGGGTAGTGACACCACCATGTTGGTTGTTCCGGTGAAGGTTCCCTACAATGTGCTGCTGAGCTTGGCCAGAGACATTGGCGCTGATTGGGACATTGATTATCAGATCGACATCGGCCTCATCATCGACCTCCCGGTGATCGGAAACTTCACCATTCCCCTTTCTCAGAAGGGTGAGATCAAGCTGCCTACTTTCTCTGACTTCTTTGGTGGTGGTGGTGGTGATAAAAAGGATGCTGAGGATGAGAAGAAGGTTGTCAAGGAATAAAGAAAACACCACTATACACTTGTTAGAACTGTCTTTTTCAGCTGCTTGTAGTGGAACTAATTAAAGTCATTTCTGGCTTATAATAAGATGATGTTTTGAACTTGTATGATGGAAATGTTCCAATTCTCTGGTAGCTTAATCACACAAAATACATCGTATCAAAGTCTTACTAGAATCGTGGGCGTGTTATAGGAAGTGTGACACTATTACACAATGCAGGAAATGATGATGTGCTAATTATAGAGATTCTATTAAGTTGGAGACGACTGGATTCCTGTTCCTGTCCTGGACCCCAAATCCATCTGCATGTTGGTATATGAAATGGGCTACTCTTGCTGCATTTAGTAAGCAGTGCTTGATGGGTTCATGTCCAACAAGGGAATGGCCTTTGATTTTCTTCCATGCCTTTAATATTATTATGCTTTTGATGTGCTCTCTTGCCCTAGCTTCCGATGCATTCGAGTCCATCATATAACAAAACATTGATGAGGCAGCGTCTCTTCTCTCTTGTTCGGTTCGTCCTACACATAATATATGCAACAATCATATCGCAAGTACAAAATAATTAGCAGTCGACATCTAATTAATTTCAAATGAATTGATAGAAATTTGCATTCGGCACAAACGATTTTGGAAATTTACTCATATAAATTGATATGGAATATAATGATAATTTTTATGAAGTACACACCGTGGAAGTTCCTTGATCGTTGCACAAACGTATGATTAAGAAAGTATGGTAAATCAAGTCCTTATTATCATCGAAAATTTCCGAGATGGTTTTTATTGCTGGAGTTTCTATTCCGAAAATTATATGGAGAGAATATAAAGGACCAGATGAAGATATGAAAGCATTATCTAAGTATTCTGCGAGTGATGGTGTGTAGCCCTCATTTTCCCACTTTACTTCCAACAGCGAGGATTGACAAAAGCTTCCCCGCTACACAAAATACACAAAAAGAAGAATGACCAAACACAAAATCAACGGATGTAAAGAACCTTTGATTTTTCCATCTCAAAATTATTTTTCACTTGTTGTATAAAAATATTACAATAAATAAGACAGACAATTTAGAACGGTAGAAGTATTAATTAAAGGGGCAAAAAAAAAGAAGGAAAAGAAACTAGAATATATAGCTGTTTAAGTAATTAAGTTTCTTAAAGATTATATTGCAAGTGATCTTTTACCTGTCTACAGCAATGGTGAAGCGTTCCAAGTCCTCAAATGAACCATAGATATCATAAACATCATCAATTATGAGGACCAACTTAATGGCTTTGCTTAGCCATTTTCTAAGGCTTCCATGCTCAGGCTCATATGCCACTCCACCTGCATATAGAAAACTTTGTACCATTCTATTCCTAGAAAAGCTCAACTTTTGACTGATCCCAAGTTCCATCCACCACCTACACAAAGGGGAAACAACATTAGCGAAAAGTGAGTTTGAAAAACCGGAATTAAATTGTTGTCTCAAAGAAACAGGCACAAGTTTGACATGATTTTTCATTAAAAAAAAATGATTTATTGGTCATAGTTTTGGGAAGACAGTTTAGGTATATTTGGTGTTTTCATAATTTTAGGTGCATGAATTCTAACTAATAAGAACTCATATGCAGCTGGATTGTTATGGCTTTTATACTTGTTACTTGTGTACATGTTTTATGAAAATTGTAGGTGCACCGTTATACTCGTTACAATATATTTATATTTATTCTATTTTATAATAATTATCCAGTTTATTATATTAAAAATATTATAAAAACTAGTAACTCGTTTCGCGATAGAGGGAATTTCACTTTACAGTGGGAAAAAAAAAACTTTGTTCATGATTTTCTTTTTTTGAAATGGAAACTTTGAAAATGTAAGTGGGGAAAAGAATTTCACCTTGATATCTCCTTGAGATTCTTATGATGTGCAGCTTGAATATTGAAATTAAGCCTTGCCAATTGCAATAGCTTAGGGTTTGTCTTTCCCTTTTTTTCTAGGCAAGGATATGTTTCTTGAGATTGAACCAATTAGCTGTCCAATGCAAAGGAAGAACATTAATTGAATCAACACACCCCAGCTTTTGAGTGCAAAATCGTCTGGCCTCATCCAATATATTCTCTCCTTCACATCCCACATTCGAGACTTCGAAGAGTTCAATCAACGGTTCAAGATTGAAAGTTGCACTTGGCTTGAATTTTCCCGCTTCATTCACGAATCCTTGAAATAATTCTGACAACACAATTGTTGATTTTGAGTTGCATGTCCAAGTTCTTAATTATCAGCATTCAACGAATTGCGTTTGTATATACACTTCATTGCGCACATATTGCATATGCATTGAGCAAATTACTCTAGATTTATTCCCTCCCACCATCCGTTTTGGATTTGCATTTTATGTATAAACTGAACAAAAAGTGAAATTTTAAATCGGATAAATCATTTTGAAAAAGCAAGAGTAGTACGAACCTTGGGATGCCTCATACCCAAATTGCCTGAGAAGCCTAAAGCCAAGTGCCGTAGCATAAAGATCATGGTCATCTATGCTCGAACCGAAATACTCGTGGGGGGATCTACTTATGGAATTTAGGTAACATTTGAGTTCATCCTTGAAATAACTTGCCAAACCTAATCTTGGTATGCTGTCTATAAGGCGTAGAATTGACAATTTACCAGTACTGATCGCGTCCACAAACATCCACTTTAGTTCCTCTTTTAGTTCATTTGCTTGTCTTGCGTAGTCTTCCTCCTACCAAAAAAAAAAAAAAAACACACGTACTCTAATCGGTCAAATTAGCCTCGTTTGGAAAGGGGGAAAAAAATGTCATGAATAAAATGAATGGACGTAGTTAATTTACAGAGTATATGCTACTGGTAAGAGATTGTAACGAGTCATAGTTCCATATGTTGGGCTTGTAATTTGCATTTCGCCTTTGAACACTAAGTTCTGTTTGGGCTACAGGGCTCCACAAATTCAGCATTTGGCCATTCATTTTTTGCCAAAAAGAAAAACAAATATGAGATCAATTGGAATGGCTATTGATTACTAGTACGTAAGGATCAATGGTTTTAATTAGTTCAACAATTATATTGATACATGGACCAACTTATATAGAAATATAGGGGAGTTACGTTACTATCGTGACCTACTTTAAGGTTTCGGGAACAAACCTGATATTCCTTTCAAGGTTTTATAAAGATTATAGCCACCAATTTCTATACCTGCCAAAATATCAATAGTGATCAGTAATTAACCAAACTATTAATCTGATGTTTGATTTTTTTCCGGGCACTTCGTTGTCCTCGATACTAGGGGTATATTTAACTAATTTTTTGCGTATTTTTTTAGGTATTTTTTTAATTAATAATATAAAAAGATGTATCAAAAATGTAATAAATATATTGGGGGGAGGGGGGGGGGATTATTAATAAAAATATTTTAAAAAATCATTTAAAAAATGAACCATAAAGTTGGATCTGCTCTGTAAATACGAACCTACTTAACTGATCAATCTCACTTCAACAATTCGCAAACGGTATATTGAATGAAGCTTTCAAAGGGTTATGGTGTCTTGTTACAATCATCTGAATAGCTTTCAAGTCGTGTGTTTAGGCAATGAGTTTCTTTACCCCATTTTCATGCAAGCTTCATGTAAGTTTGCCCAACAAAATTGCATCTTCGCAAGCAGTGAACTACTCAAGGGCATTTGATAATATCTAGCTCGAGTGGAGATATCCATTGAAAACCCTTCAAGCCCATTAGTTTTTACTTAAATTTGGTACTCATTTGAGGTCATTGTTAAAGCATAGATTTTGTCATAATATATTATGGTATTTTGTGTTTGTCTTTTATTATCATTAGGCATTATTTTTCTAGCATATAAATGCCATATCTACCTATGTTTAGGTAATGGCAGAATATTATTCACTTCTAATTTAATAGAATGTCGACTTGAAACACTAACATCAGAAACCACCTTGGCGATTTACCTAACATATCATCTGGATTACCTAGGTTACCCTGATTCGTACTATTACAAGCAAAACATAAGGAGATTAGTGGGTAACTTAGTTGGTTGACTTAGTCCCTAATTTGTTTGGTTTTTTAGCACACAAACCATTTTCTTTATTTTCAATGTTTTGCTTTCTTTATTTTTATAAGTCCGTGACTTTAGTGTAGTTTTTATCTTCTAGTTGTGTAAAACTTATAAATAAGTAGTTTTAAGGAATGAAGAATAAAATAGTTTGAACCCTCTTCCAAGTCTAAAATTTTCTTATCACTTTCTAAATTCTTTTTTTTTCTTTTTTTGTCCCCGGTTAGATTAATTTCCAACATACATGCCACTCCGGTTTATTCCGTAGGTCCGCGGAATGTCGAAAGCAACATTATATGGGGACAAACCAAATGGAAATAAGGTTTCTAACAACCTTCAACGAGAAACAAATTCTTAAAAGTAAAATATATTCGGTTTGGTTATACTTAAATTATGTCTTATAAATAAGATTATTAGAAGGAATACCATGATAGAGGATCACCTTAAGATCTAACGATGGTATAACTGAACAAATGGACGACCAGCAGTAAGTCCAACACTACTTAGATAATTCAATCATCGAGGAAGACTGGAGACGAAGAGTGTGCGCGCGCGCGCGCGCGTGTGTGTGTGTGGTACAACGGAAAGTGTCTTCAATTCATTTCGTTGTCAATTGAAAATGATCTGAAAATTATGGGAAAAGAAAAAAAGGGTACTTGGCGGTCATAATAGCCTTAAGTTTATATTACGACTCTTTCTGCCTCAGTAAGTTGACATGTTAATTAAAGCCCAACTGTTTTTCGGTGAAACATTAAGTATTTCAAAGTAAAATGCCACAATATCTATGATTGCGCTAGCCATCTCTGAATGGAATTCATTGTGCTCCTTAATTTCAAAAATAGGATTGATGTTTTAAGAGTAGTACTATAGTACTATTTAGCTAAAATTTCAGAGTATAAATTCATTCAAAAATCCAAACCATTAGATCACAATTGTCTTCAAAGCATAAATAAATATTCTTAAATGTTTGGATAATTTATTGTACAAGTAAGATTGCTCTAACTTATAAAATAAACAAAGTTGAGAGAAATTGTATAGTGCTGTCAACTAAATGTTTAGCACTTACATGTCCCGTTCCTGTATACTTATGCGGCATACCTAATAAATGGAACCAATGATCTATTCAATGTATATATAGATCATCATAGCATTCTAGAATTGACGAATTCAAGATGGTTTAATTAACCATTAACAAAGACCCGGTGTGTGGAAATTTTAATGTGAAAATGATAGTGAGGAAAAGAAGTCAAGTTATAATGAAATGTGTTGATTAACCATTGCGAGCGTAATGAAATCAGAAGTCTCCCTTCGTTTCTGTGACTTCGAAATTCAGGCCACACGCGAAATGAATTTTTTTTTTTTTGGGGCCCCCTCAAGATAGTCGTTTTTTGTTTAGTTGCCCACAAGCTCAATTATGTAAGTACGGCCTTCAAATTACAAGTCAACATTTTCTTTTTCTTTTTAGTTTTTTTTTTTTAAAAAAAAACAAACAAGTCAACAATATTCTTATGAAGAACGATGTTGCACAAAAGTCCACTAGGGGAGTTTGCATTAGTTGACAACTTGGTTCTCTTTAGCTGACGGATGTTGATTAAAAATGTATATACAAAATAGGAGGTTCATAATAAAAGATTAATGCATTGCTTTACTATAACTTAAATTTATATGTTTTCCATATTTACAGAGTGATTATCGTCATTAACAGTAACTAATATATCTCTCTCGTTGTATTATACACAACTAGATGAATACATAGTCAATACATTAAAGAAAATACACACGAATTCTTTTCTCCTCACTTATATATGTTGTAGTTATTTGATCACCATATATGTACAACAAGTAGAAAGTGAGCATAATTAACCGGTTCCAATACCTGAAAGGGGCATACGATGCAACTGTAAATTAAAAAATTTATTGAAAAAATTTTACTTCTCAAAATAAATTTGGTCGGATTGAAGGGGATTGAATATATCTTATTATGTATCTACTCAAATTAAAAAAAAAAATGTTTCATTAAATCTTTTTTACAAGGCAAAAACATGACGGCCGCATTAGACTTCTTTTCATTCCCTGCCGCACTTTGTACATATTTCCTGCCCTTTTGTTGCACCAATAAAAAATTAAGGAGAAAAAGAAAAAATCAGAATAGCCATATGGCCATATATGTGACTAAATCATATGGTTAAACGAAGGCCATTCAGTAAGGGAAAAAACACTCAGACAAAGGCAGGTCCCTTTGGGAAAAAATCTCCCTTAATCGCATTTTAAATGCTGACACAATAAATACTTTTTTTAACTCCAACACCAAAACCAAACCCACCCTCTCAATTCTCAAACAAAAGAAGTCAACAATGGCCAGCATTACATTTACATTCATAACTATATATACCCAAACTATACCACAATTGAACCCACAAACATTTCCATTTTCCATAAGATCAAATTTACGTATAGCTAGCTAGCTATCCATTTTATACCCATTTGTTTCACTACAAAAATCACATAATTGTTTCTAACTACACCTTTTGGGGTGCATGGCGGATAGGGATCAAGTTAGGCCGCTAGCTCCAGCGTCAGAACGGCCAACAAGCAGCGACGATGAAGAATCTGCCGCAATAAACACAAAAGGGTACTTAAGAAGGAAAAATTGCATCAAATGTTGTGGAGGCATTTCTGCCATTTTGATCATCCAGGCAATCGTCGTAGTCATCTTGATCTTCACCGTATTCAAAGTCAAAGACCCCGAAATCAACTTAAAGGGCGTCACGATCGATAAACTCGACCTAGTCAACGGCACGACGCCCCGTCCCGGCTCCAACATGACCTTAACGGCTGACTTGGCCGTCAAGAATCCGAACTACGCGAGTTTCAAGTACGGCAACACCACAACAACGTTGTATTATCACGGCACGGTGGTCGGAGAGGCGAGAGGGCCGCCGGGGAAGTCGAAGGCGAGGCGGACGGCAAGGATGAATATCACCATCGATTTTATTACCGATAGGCTGATTGGACATCCGATGTTGAAAGTTGATGTGGGTTCTGGTTTGCTTCCCATGACAACTTTTTCTAGGGTTGGTGGAAGGGTGAAGATGCTCAAGATTATTAATAAGCATGTTGTTGTGAAGATGAATTGTAGTGTCAGTGTGAATATTACTTCAAGGACAATTCAAGATCAGAAATGCAAGAGGAAAGTCAAGCTCTAAGAATTATGTCTATGTAAGTCATACCGATAATCTTAATGAGATCTTAGTGTAAAAAAAAAAATTACGACGAATGATGGGACAATTATAGTGATGGGTATATTTTTATTTTATTAATTTACATCACATTAGTTATTATTTATAGTGCGATTAAGAAGATTATATCTTTCTTATATTGCGGTTGGGGACGAGATCGATGTTTCATATGTTTATACGCTTTTTTTAGACTTTGACTAGTGAGTATCGAGTTGCTGAAGGAGGGTTTTTGTTTCATAGTACTGCTCTCTTAATTTTGATCGAATTTTGTCTACATATATTTGATAAGGAGTTAATTTTTGGCTAAGTTGCGTGTTTTGGTTATGACTTTGCGCTTTAGGTCGAACTAATACATGTTCAATCATATGTTATTTAAACTTTTTTTTATGGGGTTGTACTTTGCATACTTTGTTTTGTAATATTTCTTGGATTGAGTTCCATATAAATGGTATACTGCCATATATAGAGAACGTGAACTTTTTGTTGCTTTTATATGCACTTATATCATAATCCCCATAGCCAGCACGTGGATTTTCCCGAAGGATTATTATTTCTCTTCTTTGGAATTGGTAGTAGCTGCTGAGACAGGTATGCTCTGTGGATGATTTATAATAGTTCACACTGAATTTTAATTTTCATATTATTTTTAGTATAAATTTTAAAATTTAATATGAAATTTTTTTAAAAGGAGTAATAAAATATGAAATTTTTCATCATCAATTCATGACCTAATCTACTTACTGCTCACTAATTAAGCAGCATTTTCTGACTACATTAATTAATTTGTTTACCGAAAAAATAAAATGAGGTGCCATTTAATTGTTTATTACATGTACATACATCCTTATTGATCGAGTCACTGTCAGTAATTACGTTACTTGAATAAATAAATAAGTGATTAGCTTAGGTACCTCTCAGGTTAATTAATGTGAACTAAAGAAAAGAAAATATGATGGTACATATGAACCACTGAATTAGTGCGATGTGCCAAAAATTTTATGGGCAGCAAGTTTAACCATTAATTTAAGCTGAGTTCTCATCAGTCAGTGAATGCAACCTGAAATTGATGGTTTTATCATTGACTTGGACATTTACATTTATTTACCTATGCATACATATATAAGCGTGCTAAATTACCGATTCAAGTTAGTTTACCTAGCTATATTCACCTCGCGTCCATTGGACGGAAATGGGAACCAAGGGAAATATGCTTGAGAAGAGTTTACTTCCATCGTCCAATTAAAATAGTATCTTTTAATTAGCCCACCTTTAAATAATGATGAAAATAAAATCGTTGTCTAGAAAGTAAAAGCGGGAGCGTGTTTAGAATTTTTTTAGGAAGACAATGTCACAACTCACAAAGCTACAAACCACGTACAGAGCCGTAATCATTTTCTAATTTTGTTTTATTCTTTAATAAAATGGCATTTTTTCAACATTTTTACCTTCAAATTCTTACTGATAATCTGATTAATTGACATTCTCTCTCGCCCTTAGCATCCAAACTAACACATCCTAAAGTATTGTAGCTTAATTTTATTTTTATTTTTTTGGTAAAACTGTGAAGTTTTTATTGCTTTCAATCTAAGTAACTATACATATTTACATTTTTTGATCAACTACATAAGCTTAGATGAAAAGATTAACACCTATTGACTGCAGAAAACTCTGATCATTCCTTTTAATCTTCCTAATATGCATCTGAAGTTTCCAAATCAACTCAGCATTCACTTCTGGCTGAGTATTTCTTCCCACATTCCCTTGCCACTGATCATTTTGCACCCCATTTCTTAGCATATCCCTAACTTTCAACAATTTCTTCAGGTGCCAACTAATCCTGAGGTTGCTTATAGTCCCATACTTTCCTATTTTTTAGATAGTAAGCATGCCTCAACTTGATCCAAAGGCTTTCCTTATTCTAGGCCAAATCCCACGATTATTTTCCAATCAGTGCTAAAATCCATCTTTCAGGCTCTCTAATATTCAATCCTCCGTCCTGTTTTCTGCAACAAAGATTATCCTAAGCTACCATTGCCCAACTTTTCCCATTCTCTTTCTTTTCCCATAGATAGTTTCTGCAAGCAGTAGTTACTTGTTGGATCACACTTTGAGGAATTACAAAAATGCTGGCCCAATATGAGTTTAGACTTAGAAATACTGTGTTCACCAGAAGTGTTCTGCCTGCATAAGATAGATTCCGGGCTGACCAACTCTTGATCCTAGCAATGACTTTCTCCACCAACACTTGACATTCATATTTGGACCAAATATTTGAAGGAATTGGCATTCCAAGATACTTCATTGGAAATTGGCCTATTTCAAACTCCATTGTTTGTTGTATTTTTTCCTCCACTGCTTCAGTTTTGCCTCCAAAGTACAAATTTGACTTACCAACATTCACTGTAAGCCCAGTTGTACTAGCAAACTGATTCAAGACACCTTTGATCTTCCTTATTGTGTTAATCAGCTCCACAAAAAATAAGTAGGTCATCTGCAAAGGAGATTGAAGTGATCTGAAGTTTCTCACTGGGTGATAGACAAATTCTCCCTTTGCTCACCTCCATTTTTATCAATCTTGTCAAGTACTCCATAACTAACGCAAACAACAAAGGAGACATGATATCACCTTGTCTCAAACCCCTTCTACTAGGAAAATATCCAGTACTACTTCCATTTATGTTCAAGGAGTAGGAACATGTTGTAACACATGTCATAATCCAATTGATGCATCTACTAGGAAATCCATATTCCTTAAGCATTTCACTAATAAAGTCCCAATGCACTGAATCATAAGCTTTTTCAGGTCAACCGTCATTACATAGCTTGGAGCAGTATCCTACCTCCTATACTATCTGTCAGCTCTTGAGCCAACAATATATTATGCAAGATAAGTCTTTGTTGTATAAAAGCCCCCGGATTAAGATCAACCAAATCTAGAAGTACTTTGCTCAATCTTTCACACAGCATTTTTGAGATACACTTATACAAAGTGTTACAACAAGAGATAGGCCTGAATTTAGTTGTATTTTTTTGGGTGGTCTGTCTTTGGTATCAAAGATATCAGAGTGGTGTTTAATTGCTTCAGCAGTTTTCCAGTCCTGAAGAACTCCAGTATTGCTTCACTTATATCATTGCCAATGATAGGCCAACATCTTCTATAGAAACCACTATTGTATCCATCTGGACCAGCACTTTTATTCACATCAATGTCAAAAATAGCTCTTTTAACATCAGCAATGGTAAAATCTTCAGTCAGGAGTATCTGCTGGTCTACAGTCAGTTTGAATCCTGAACTGAAGACTTCACTTCTTGCTGATGTTCTTTCTATCTCCATCCCAAGCAAATTTTGATAGTAATCTAGAAAATGCTTTTCAACTGTTGGCCAATATTCTATCACTTGTCCTTGATCATCTATAAAAGATCTTATTCTGTTTCTGTTGGCCTTTTGTTTCATGCTGGCATGAAAGAATTTAGTATTCATATCCCCTTCCTTCAACCATTTTTCCTTCAACTTTTGCCTCCAAAAGCTAATAACAGCTTGACTGTTTGCCTTATGCTGTTCTACTAGACTTTTTTCCTTCTGTTGCAGATCTTCATTAGTAGGATCATGCATCAATTCCAGTTGAATCTTTTCCATTTGTAATCTACATTCTCGTTCTTTTTCTTCTATATCTGAAAAATACTCGTTATTTAGCCTTTTCAATATTGGTTTCAAGAGCTTATGATTTTTCACCACTTGAAACTACTTACACCTTTCACTGATTCATTCCATGCTTCATTCACAATCCCCTCAAACTCATTATGTTCCATCCGCATATTGAAAAACTTGAATGATATTTTTGTTACTTGGCATGTTTCCTCCCATTTGATCAACAAAGGACTGTGATCAGAAACACCAGCAGGCTGGACAGTAACAAAACTATCTAAATATTTGTTAAGCCATTCATAGTTGACCAGAGCTCTATCAAGCTTTGCCATGATCCTCATATCACCTAACTGTTTATTATTCCATGTATAAGTGACACCATAAGTTTCCAATTGCCACACTTCACATTCCTCCATCATTCTTCTAAACTCATTTGTATCATTACTCAGCTCATTCCTGCCTCCCAATCTTTCTTCTTTCTTCAAAATACAGTTCCAGTCCCCAATCATCACCTAAGGTCCTTGTACTTCTGAATAAATCAATTAATTCATCCCACAGTGGCATTCTACCTGAGACTGTATAATCAGCATACACCACAGTCAAAGTGAATTGCATTCCTTGGTCTTATACCTCACAGTGTATATACTATTTGGCACATTTCAGCAGCTTCATTTGATATACCCATTTTTTCCACATTACCAGTATTCTCCCTTTTTCCTTATCACCATGATTACTATAATAATCAAAGTCTTGCCACCTGTTTTTCATCAGTTCTTCCACTTTTTCTCCTGTTAACTTTGTTCCAGAAAACCAGCTATCCCAACCTTATTCACACAGAGTTGATTGGTTATTTCCCTATGTTTTAGGGGACTATTAAGTCTCCTTACATTCCAGCTTCTTAGATTATACATAATTACTAGGCCCTGGATCAGGGGGGCTAGCATCATTATAACATATAGTGTTTACTGACTTCAATTTTTCACAAACTCTACTATCAGTAATCTTCCCTCATTTATAGTTCAAAATTTGAATGTCGCCACTGTTATTACTCACTGAGTTCTTCATTTCCCCTGATACTGCTTTCTTCTTACCAACCAGGCCCATAGTTGCAGCTGTACCACTCTTCTATACTACCTTCAACCCAGTACTATCATCCTTGCCCTAACTATGATCTGTGAGTTGATTATTCTGGTCCACATGTTATGCATTAGTTTTCACCTCTGCTTCATCAGGTTTCAAGTTCTGAGGTTTCTTGAGCCACTCTTTTTGCACTGGAAATCTACATTTCTCAGTATCATGTCCAAACCCTCTACAATACATTTTACAGGCATCCATTCATACTTGACTGGGTGCTCTTGTAAGTTCCAAGATTCATCTTGAAACCAGACAAATTCCTGCACTTTTTCTTTAATTTCCACCTCCAAAAGGACTCTGGCAAATCTTGTTCTCATTTTTTGTGCAGTCATATCATCCATTTCAATGGGCTTTCCAAGTGCACTAGTGATACGACTCAAAGTTGTGGCATTCTAGTATTTCAGTTTCAGTTTTGGTAGTTGAATCCAAACTAGAACTTTTAGTACCTCATCCATAGTTATTTCATCCTCCACAGACCAGTCCTTCACTATGAATGGTCTACTATCAAAATGATATAAAATGTACTTTAACACCTCTTCTTTTGGTTCCATAGTTTTAAACCTCACAACATATACTCCATTCTCAAGCAGTATAACCTTGTCCACACCCAGTCTTCCCCAATTTCTACGTACAAATCCATTTATAACAGCAAACGGAGGCTTAGCTCCCAAGACAAAACAAAACACTGAAGATTTCCAATACTCCACTTCATTCTGTATTTCTTCCTGTGTGATTTTCCCCATACAACGACCACCTGATACTTCTGGTTCAATAAATCTGAGTTTTTTGTCTGGATTATGTAGTGTCTTAGGATCGAAATTGCTCCAGCTCTTAATTTCAGTTTCTTTCATCAAATCATCTGGATTACCACAATTTCTAGGTCCCGTACCCTCTCCCACAACAATAATTTTGTTTTTACTAAGCTTCTCCAACATTAATTGGCGTTTGGCCAGAGCAATAAATGCATAATTAGGTTTTCGTCCTCAGGATTTTCAGCACGATCCAAAGTGAATTCTCCTTTCTGATTGCTACATTCCTCTTCTGGTTGTTCCTCAACTTCAATTGGAGCTGCCTCTCCTTGCTTCTTTGCCTTTCTAGCCATTGCGACACTGCAATTACATCAGAGAAGCCGTCGGAAGATAGACATGGTGAAGGAGTAATCGCCGGCACTACAGAGAGAAATCCCGAATTAGGCCAATTAGTTTCACACAGAGGAAATATGTATCTTAATTTTATTATTATTATTATTATTTTAGTATTGTTTCCCTAGACAGATGATATTATTAAATATGATCTTTGGCGTTCTTGATGATCCAACTTTCAGTACATCATTTACTAATAGTGGTATCTAAAGTGGTTGAGCTTATAATTAAAGGGATGTGGGATTAATATATGTACTGCACAAAAAGGGGACATGGGATCAGTTATAATATAGAGCACCTAGGTACAAGGTGTACCTAGCAAGATGTACCTAGGGGTGAAACTCATACCACGAAAAAAGGGGGGATATCCCAATATTTACAAAATTGTCATCCGAGTGATTACACACGCCCATTAAAACCCTAGATATGCACGATTTTTTGATTTTAGAATCCCGAAAATCGCCGTTCGCTCCTAAAATCCGGCCATTAACCATATCCATCAACATTTTCTATTCAATCCAATACGTTTCAAACAAAAAAATCAGGAAAAAATTGAAAAATCATTCCTACGGCGAGACAACAAGAGATTTTGCCGTTGGCGGTACAATCGAAGACGGAATCAGATTGTTCTTCAAAAATCGTTATTTGGGTTGCAATATACGCTACTCAAAATGAAAATCAAGGTAATTTATGGTCAAGTTCATCGGTTTGAGTGTTTATTCCATGTTTGAAGTCCTAAAAATGTTGTCACTGAAACGTTCATGTAGAAATTCTACGAATTCTACGAATGTTCATGTAAAAATGTTGTTTTTTGCATAATTCAGATCTGGTTGTGGAAAAAAACAAAATTCAGATCTAGAAATTTTACGACCACAGCAGCGAGTCGCCTAGAGATTCTAGAAATTCTGGTTCTTCGAAAAATGAAGAGGAAAGGAGGTAATACTATTAATCTCTTCAACAATTGATATGTTTTTTTGATTAGGTTATGTAGAAATGGTATGTCCATTCGGTTATAGATTTTTGTTCATCAATTTTCAAGTTTTCTTCATCGTTTTGTTATTGGTTTTGGAAAAGACTAATAAATTTGGGCATTATACATTAGTTCACATTTAATATTCATCTTTGAAACTAACAGATTCATCATAATAATTGTGTATTAATCGGTTATTCATATTTAGTTTTATGTTTGGTTATGTAGATCTAAGGTCTGTGCATTCGATTATAAATGGTTGTTCACCAATTTGTTAAGTTTGTTCATCTATTGGTTGTTGATTTTGGAAGGATTTTCCAGATCTGTTCATTATTCAGCAGTTGCCCAACCATTATTCATCGATAATAAAAGGTTATTCATCATAATAATTGTGTTATGTGATTGTTATTCATTTTTTGTTAATTGTTTTTCATCTGAGTGGATAAATGAAATATGTATATTTTGGTCATATTCATCCGTAATATATGGTTATTCATCTATTTGTATATTCAACATATTGTTCGAATGACCTATGAATATACATAGATATAGTTATTTATCATTAAAGTTATAAGTATTCCTCCAAACGAATTTATGATCGTAGTACACTACATCTTCTGATTTTAATAAGTAAAACATGATAATTCATCAACCTATCAACTTATTCATCATTGGTAAAATAGTTATTCATTTAGTATGTAATAGTTATTCATCATACTAACCTGACAGGTTATATAGTTTTAATAGTTATTCTTTGAAGATGATTATTCATCTTCAATAGCATTGTTATTGATGATTAATAGAGTTTTGATTGAATCTAAAATCTCACATATTGTAATGTTCTTTTTGTTTGATCAGGGGCAAAAGAAATGCTCATCAAAATGAAGTCGATCAGTCGCGAATCAAATATTTGGCAGAGTTGCTGAAATCAAATAATCAACATAAATGTATCGAGCATCGGCGGATCCTTCAAGACCTTATATGTTAAAAAACAATGACTAGTTTTCATGTTCAATTTTGATATAGTATACTATATAATTCAAATTTTGTTAGCTTAGTTGCTTACATTAACACATTGTAAAATATACTATTGTTAGTATTCTTGATCAAAATTATTCATTCTGTTGTGCATCATTCATCCACTAACGATATTATTCATTTATCAAAGTACAATTATTCATCTTGCAAAAACTACATATATTCTTCATTTTAGTATTTTTATTCATCTAGGATGGGATCATTATTCATCAAGATTTGCATCGTTATTCATCTTTGTGAATATCGTTACTCACTCCATAAATTTACTCATCCACATATTCAATTTTTCCAAAAATAAAATCCATCCTTTTTAAAAAAAATTCTCATAAAATAAAATAATATAAAAGCTAACAAGATAAGCATTAATAAAAATAACATTTTGAAATTAAATGTATGCTAAAAAAAGGGATAAAATTTAGAGAATTTAATGCATGTGTGGTGTCATAAAATATGGATTAAAAAGCTCCATTTGCGTAAAAGGAGAGTGTATTACACATGCCAATGAGGTACACCTTGCAAAGTATACCAAGGTGCCTTTATGGGATTGACATTCTTCTTTCTTTTTTTTAATTACTCCAGAAGATTTTCCAACGCAACAAATTGCATATGTGTCTACTATTGTTTCTCGTAACAATTGTAAATGACAGAAAAGTGTTGGCGTTATAATGACACTAGTAAACAATAACAAAAGGAATAAATAATGTTGGTTGTTGATGATGGTAATCTCAATTAAAATTAGTAAAATATATATGGCAGTGCCAAGACAACGCATACATAATTTATATATAGTAGTGGATATCTTTATTACTCTCTCTGTCAAAGTAATTAATTTTGTTTATCATAATGAAATGTGTGAGGATATTTTTAGAATGAAGGGTATAAATATAATGTTGAAAATGCCTATTGATTGATGCTTTGTCTTAGTACACACACATATTGACATTCACTATATGTCGAGTTAGAAGCTAGGCTTTGCTCAAAGGCTTACTTAATTTCAGTTATCATCAAAGATGGCTTTCAGCCTTCCAGGATTCACCTATAGGAGATTTTAGGCCAAAAGAGAGAAATTAAAATGAGAGATGGAATTATAACTTATAAGTGGGTTGGCATTTGATACATGCGAGTTAAAGATCTAATAACTCTCTCTATCAGCTAACAAAGGGTTGCCCAAGTGTTAGTGAGCATGGCATCAAAAACTTGAGGTCCTAAGAGGTCTCAGGTCCAAACCCCGCTAGGGGGAGCACTTTTAGTGCTGCCTATGCACGCTTGCAGCCAGGAGGCCAGAGGCAGTCCCGGAGGTCAGCTTGAAGCACTAGAGAGTGCGTATCAGAGGCGTGCACTCCACAGTCTCTCCCTAGAGGTCTCAGGTTCAAACCCTACCAGGAGCACTTTAAGTGCTGCCTATGCAGGCTTGCAGCCAGGAGGCCGGAGGCAGTTCCGGAGGTCAGTTTGCAGCCCAGGAGGGCGCGTAACAGAAGCATGCACGCGTGAAGTCTCTCCCTAGTAGTAGTATCCCCTTTCCCAGTAAACCCTACAAATGTAATACCCTAGGATACCTATAATGGTATATTAAAAAATTAAAAAAAAAAAACTGTCTATATCAGGACAACCTTAATTAGTTTAACCACCTACACCATATACACAAATGTCCATATTTAATTTATTTAAGGTCCACATGGTAGTCCCATAAAAATGGAGAATCATCACTTTGACCTTGAGAAAGAAAATGGGTGAAATTACATTAATGGTTCTTAAACTTAGAGCACACATTTAATTTGGTTCATCACCTAGGAAAAAAATTCAATAAAGTTCTTGAACTTTGATTTAAAACACTAATTTGATACCAAGTCACCAACTCATCATGAAACACCAAATCCACGAAAGAAAAAGCACCAAATGGACAGCAAGACAATTGTAATGAACTACTATATTTAAACATCAAAGATCGGATCTAGCATATTGAACCCAAAAAATTTTCGTCACATTCCCTATCTTTATGAAAGTGCCTGTCTAAACCTTCACTACATAAACTTTATTGCCATATTTTTTAGCATGGCCGAAGATCCAAAAAGGGAATTAACTCCGGAACGGACAATTAGCAAAGATGATAATGATCAAGAAGCCTCTTCCTCCCCCTTGAAACCCCCAAAACGAAACATTACAAAGAAGAATTGCATCAAATATTGCTGCGGAGGCATTTCTGTATTTTTGCTTGTACTGGCAATTGTTATTGTCACTCTGGCATTCACTTTGTTCAAAGTCAAAGAACCCGAAATAAGGTTCAACGGCATCACCATCGACCGATCCAAGCTCTTGAGTGGCACAAATTTGACGTTAAGAGCTGACTTGTCGATCAAGAATCCGAACTACGCGACTCTCCGGTACGGAAACACGACGACGACGTTGTTTTATCGCGGTACGGAGGTCGGGAAAGTGAGAGGACCTCCGGGGAAGTCGCAGGCCAGGCGGACGACCCGGATGAATGTCAGTATGGATTTCGACACGAGAAGGCTGTTACAGAATCCGATGATGATTAGCAGTGACGTGGGATCTGGTTTGCTTCCGTTGACCAGCTTCACTATGTTTGGTGGGAAGGTGAAGATTCTCAAGATTATTGATAGGCATGTTGTTACGAGGATGAATTGTAGTATCACAGTTAATATTACTACCTTGGTCATTCAAGATCAGAAATGCCAACAGAAAGTCAAGGTCTCATGATTAATCACACATGGGTTTGTTATTTTCTATGTTTTGTGTTTCAGTTCAAATATTTTCCGATGAATTGTTGGTGAATCATATACTCAATGAATCCAGTCTTCTTTACTATAATGCAAATAGCTTACTGTATTAATTTGTACTCCCTCTATTTTAAAATATATGTCTTTCTATAAATTTCATCAATACCAATAAAACATTAAAGCATGTATTTAAAATACGAAAAATCCTTATTTATTATTCATATAACTCATCCCTAACCAATATAATTTTTTTTAGATACAATTTTCATTTCCAATTTAAAGTTAATATTGAAAAAATAAGATAAAAATTGCATTGATTTTGTAAAACGACATATATTTTGAAAAATCTTGAAAACCCTAAAAGAACGTATATAAAAAAGAGGGAGTATATGAGAGTAGTTAAATACTAACTTTTTGCTTTCTTTTTTTTTTTTGGGTAAAAACTTTTTGCTTTCACATCATTAAAGAAATACTGTCTTCATTCTCTTTATATTTCTTTCCATGAAATTCTTCAAACAAAAAAACGTTGATTAATATAATTAAAATACAAAACAACTCTTATTTATTGTCTACATAATTAATTACAAACTAATAAAAATTAATTATAAACATTGTTTCATTTCTAATACAAGGGTAATATCATTAGAAAAGTGGACAAATGTGTATTAATTTGAGAAAATGATATACTACCTCCATTCACTTTTATCTGTTGCATTAGTGTGAATCCAAAAAAAAAAAAAATTTATCTATCGCACTTCATTTCTAATACAACATTAAATACAGTTTTTCCAATTTCACCATTATCTCTCTCTACTTTTAATAGTAAATATTAATGCAACTACTTATTTTTTACACTCTAATTTCAAATTTTGTAGAGTTCCAATTCTTGTAATTAGGGATAAGATAGACACTACACTTAAAAATTAAAATCTCAGTTATTGTTTCTTTAATAATTGTGCAAATCTTAAAGCGACAGATAAAAGTCAATGGAGGTATTATATTTTTAAAAAAATTCACCAAACCTAAAACAAAATATATATAAAAGAATAGAAGGAATAACTAATAAGTTTTGTTCGAAAATGGAACAAAGTATTCTCGAAAATACTCCTTCTGTCCGTAATATAAAAAATTTTGATTTCTCATAAATTTCATTTACTATGTTCTTTCAATCAAAAATAAAATCTTAAAAATGTAATGTCACTTATAAATAAGTTTTAAGGTTTCAATTTCAATTGAAAAAATACTGTTACCACCGATTTTTAATTAAAACCGAGTCGGCCTAACAAAAGTGGTGAATCGGCCCACAATTGCAAGAAGACCACGTCCGACACAGAGAAAGGCAATCCTTTTCCGAATCAAAGAAGAAGACACATTGAAAGCCCAAACTAACGCGAAAAAGACCAAATCCAAGTTGAAGACGAATTATAATTGTGGCAAGAAAACAGGAAATCGGAAATAAAATACAATTGTAATTCGGAATCAGCAATACCAAATTCAATTAGGAATCGGAGATTGCACCGACATAGGCGGTTACCGAGCCCTATATAAAGAGAGAGATAGGGCAATGCACAAAGCAACTCATCATCAACACAAACAGAACACAAGCTGCAAAGCTCTTATCTTTTATTTTCACCCTATTGTTCTTTTTTTCACAAGTCTTTTTATTCGATTTACTCATTGTAATTCGTTTAAGTTCATCAATTTATTAGCAATTCAGTCTTTATTCAAGTTATTACAAGTTTTATACCCTTTTTCTTTATGCGAAATCAACAACTGAAGAGGCGAAATCAACCGGAGAGACAGGAATCTCATCAACTCTTCCGTTACCATCACCAGGAGCACCGATTCTCCCAGTAAATCGGAACTTGGAGTATGTATTGAAGAGCTCGTATCATCCTCAATTTCATCATAATCAAAGTTTGGAACAAACCATGGAACATGGAACAACATGCTTAACACACGCTAGGGTTAGACCAATGGAGACGTACTAAAGAGTCATCGTATACACACTCCAAAGCCTTGAGCAAATCATTATAGGCCAACAGAATAACACTATCACAAGCATACTGGCTTGTATCGCTGCGGTGGAGCAATCTCTCCAACCTAATGGAGGGGCAGCACCTGAAACTCCACCGATAACCCCCGATGCGTCATTGAAAGTACCGCTGTTGAATCCATCTACAGCACTTACCCATGATAACCATCTATTCTCTGATTTGTTAACGTCAGTGCAAGGGTCGTCAACCAGTGGAGTAAGCCACGTAGGAGTCGTTCCAGAGAGTACACCCATACCAAACCTAGTTGGTATTACCGGGCTGAGCCCAGTTAACCAGCTTTTATTTCGCGGGTCGGAAATTTCACGTTCGATGGCCTTCTATTATCTTATTATGGAAATTATCAGGGGACAACATTGAGTTATGGGCATACACCGGTTGTTCCATCTATGAGATGGCCACCAAAAACTCCCAGTTACCACCGGCTGGTAGTTTTACTCCACTAAGAGGAATAATACCACCACCAAGGCCAGTACTTCTGCCGAATCCTCTAGGTGGGCAGAATGGTCAGGCCCAAAATATGGAAAGCGCACAGACTCAGGCCATACCAACTCCAATGACTGCTCGACCATTCCTAGTGTTAGCCAATACTCTGCCTACAGCTAATCCTCTCCCGAACAATGATCAAAGGTTTGTAGTATATGGTAATCAGCAAGGAAACCTGACTAACCATATACCAACTCTGCAAAAAACTCTGCGGCAAGGAGCAGGGATCATAATTCTAGAGCAAGGCGGACAACAAGAAACCGTACCACGAATCTTGCCCAGATATGTTCCTACAGTTGAAGAATTGTTGAAAGAACAACAATGGATTGAGTACGAAGTAAACCAGGCACAGAATCGGACTAGGGCAAGGAACAACACTCGAAGAAGAGATGTTAGAAATCCATAAAGAGAAAATCAACCAGAAGTACAACTCTATCAAGAGCCTGAAAGAGAGTTCTGACAGGATGGTTTTTCTCGAGAAGAAGAAACTGCGCTTGCATTTACTACAGAGGCTGGTTTCAAAACTATGGTTGAAGATATGGTACGTAAGGAACTAGGAATAGAAGTGCCAAAAGTGATGGAAAAGCCTTATCCTGAATATGTTGAGTTTGAACCTCTACCAAGGAATTATAAGATGCCAGATTTTAAAAAGTTTACTTTAGAAGATGATCAACGGCCTGAGGATCACATTGGCCGCTTTGAGTTGGAATGTGGTGAAGTTGGACATAACCCTTTCCTAAAGCTGCGGTTATTTCCTTATTCATTGGCCTGCATAGCATTAGATTGGTATCGCACCCTAGAACCAGGATCCATCGCTAATTGGAACACTCAAAAGTGGGTATTTATTTATAATTTCCACCATACTACGCCAAGGTTGTCGATGGTTGATATGTCACAAGTCCAACAGAAACCTGGCAAAACAGCTGAAGCATATCTTGCTACGTTCCGACAAATGCATGCAAAGATACCGGGAGCTACTTCTGGCAAATATGAGGAATCTACCATAGTTAAGATGGAAATATCAGGCATTCAAGATTTCAAATTAAAATTGGCAGTAACACGATATCCAATCCGATCTTTGACACAACTTATGGAAGTTGTTCATAACACAGAAAAGGTCATCCGAGCTAAGAGAGAATCTAAGCCAACCAAACCAAAGTCATGGTTTACCAAGGAACCTATTGCAGAAGTTAATAATTTTGCTTGGAGTTCCTCTAATGATGAAGGTTAGCATTGGGATAGTGTCAATGTTGCAGAGATTATCAATTTAAAAGAGTACACGTGTAAGGCATTACGCAGACCAGTTGTGTCACAGGCATATTCTCAAGGAGTGTCTTCTTCTGGAACGACCAAAACTTTCGACTCGGCCGTAGCTGCAAAAGTTTACTCTTTTAACATCACCCACCAGGAAGCAATTTTCGATGACATGATGAAGACAAGCCATGTATGATATAGGGAAGGTTATCGACCGCCGAAACCATCTGAAATTGCTGGAAAAACGTATTGCAAGTATCATATCTCATGGAGACATACTACAAATGATTGTGTGATTTTCCGCAATTACTTGCAGAAGATGATTGATGAAGGGAAAATCAAGATGGATGATCCGGTTGAGATGAATGTCAATCCGTTCCCTACAGAGCATCCAGTTCGCATGATCAACGCCGGTTTGAATAGTCACATGCCTGTGGCGTGTCATACTACAGGTTGTTTGCAATGTGATGCGGTTCTCGGTGGATTTAAGCATTAGTTGACAGAATTGTAGCAACGATTTGGGGGGTATTACCATCAACCGATACCAAGACAAGAAGTAACTATCATGGTAGATGGTCAACCACAGACATGGGTTCACAAACCAGCACCAGGAGAAATCTTGCAGAATCATCTTCGACAAACGACGTTCCATCCTCATCATCATACAACTCCACTAGTTCCACAACCGCAATCAGTTTTTCCAGCACGTTTCAACCCTTTTGTATAGATGCTCCTGTTTACGGGCACGTGCCTACGATATCTCCAGGAACCCAGCATGTACCAGTGATTGCATGAGAAACTCTACCTGTATCGAGGAAGTCATCCGATTCTGCAGGAATATCAGTATGGGATCGATTTTCTAAACCTAGAACACATACTCCTGTGCGCAATCCTAGAATGATTAAAACAAAGGTGGTTAGTGACAATCACTGGCATCATAACTAGCACAAAAAATTCCCAGCTGTTCCTCTTGCCGTATCAAGCCTTACCCGTACTCAAAAACGGCGCTGACAACAGTTGAGAACTTGTTACTATAAGGATAGACAGTTGAGCCGTCAATCAAAAATGTCGGTAAGCCCACCACATAAGGCAAGTAACTCTTCTTCTAAACGGCAGTACTAGCGAAAAGTAGTGGATCATAATCCTTCAGTCAATATGGTTTATGTATTGCCACGGACATTCAGTACAACGTCCGACATACCGGCTGCTGAACCACCGTTTTCCAATGCAGATTCTAAGATGATCGACACATTTGACGTTGATAATCCAACACCTTCAATGACTCAAGAGGAGACTAAACAGAGTGGAATTCAGATAATAGAAAGACATGGGCAGTCATCTATCGTCATGTTAACACATCCGAATGTTACGGCTACGACTCATATTCGCCCTTTATTCATTTGTGCTATCATGGATGGTGTCCCCTTGAAACGAGTTTTAGTAGACAATGGTGCAGCCATTAATGTTTTACCATTCTCCGCCATGTGCAAGTTAGGAAAACATATGCAGGACTTGGTTCCTATAGAGATATTTGTTAGTGGTTTCACCGGCGACGTTGCCAGTACTCGAGGAATCCTTCCATTGGAAGTCATTGTGGGTTCACAATCTATTGTTTCACTATAAGTTCACCGGCGACGTTACCACCAATTTTTAATTAAAATCGAGTCGGTCCAATAAAAGTGGTGAATCGACCCACACTTGCAAGAAGACCACGTCCGACGCGGAGAAAGGCAAGCGTGCGTCAGTTTCTACTAATTATTTTCACACAAACAAATACGATAAATAAAACTTAGAAAAAATCAAAAATATTTCATAATAAAAATAGGAGGGAGTAAATTTTTTTTATCTCAAGAATTTACGAGAGTAGTTAAGTGATTCTTTTTTGCCCTCTCATTATTGACTTTGAAAATTATAAGTTTTTGCCGAATAACGAGTGTTTTGGGGGATCATGAAATCTTTAATTGGAAGTATCAACGCACAATTTAATTTAACTTCTTTTTTCTTTTTTAAAAAAAATCTAGCTAAACAGTAAACAATGAAATCGATTTGAAGAATATGTGAACAAGCCTCCATTTAGTCAAAAATGAAACACAAGGGAAAAAAATGAAAATGACTCGAGTATATTTGGTAGTATTGGTGAATGGTGAAATTCCAGTTTCAATATCGATCTCAACGAGTTGACTTTTAAGGCTTTTTTTTTAAAAAAAAAAAATTGGCTCGAGGCTTAAAAAAGTTTATCCCGATAAACGAATGCAACAAATCGAAATGTCAATTTTTTGTGACCCGCAAACATCACGGATAATAATATCTTTCGATTTGTAGTAGAAGCCTAGAAGTCTAGAACTAGATACGATGCAAATGAAAAATCTGAAAATTATAAAGAAAAAAGAAAGTTGCAACTCCATTTTTTATGTTCATGTATTAAGCATAGGAAGTCAATATTATGACTGACCTAAACTCAAATTAGATACAGTAGATTTCTTTCAAAAGGTTTAAGCTCGAGTTGAAGTTAAATTAACCCAATACTATTGCTGCTTAAACTAGTACTCTATTTTTTTAACAAGCAAAGGGGCTAAACGTCTAAATTTAAATCAATACATTTCTAAAATAGACAAATACATGTCGCATCATGTATGTTGTAGTCATGGTTTGACCTTTTATGGAGGAGCATCAAGCCATTGCAAATTTCTGAGTTTTTGGGAAGGTAGAATGTACCAAACTTGCTACAAAATTGACCTCCCGATGAACGGACGGTAACGAGTGAAATAATGAACAATCATAGTTTACAAGATGAGCCCAAATTATGCAACTTATTAATTTCAGTCTAACACCAGAGCATCTCTTACGTACACACTAATTTAAGGTGATTTTCATCGTGGTCTTCTATTAATGAAAAACCGGAATATATAATATACCTCGCGTTTGAATCCATTATTTTTGAATTGAATAATTCTTTTTCATAAAATGTAGAACAACTTTGCAGGAACTAAGGCCCTGTTTGATAAACCAATTAAGTACTTAAACTTATTAATTAAGTACTTAATTGATTACCATTGTTTGATAACACAATATCATAACAACTTAATTGATTAAGAATTTAATGTATTAAGGACTTAAATTTTAAGTGCGTTTAATAACTGAAAGTAGGATGTCTTAATAACTTAAGTGGATCTGAAATAATAGTACAAATATGAGCCTAAAAATAAGTGATAGGCCTATCACTTATGTTTGAACTAAATTCTTGAGACGATTTTTTTCTATTTATTTATTTTTATGTTTACACATTTGATATTTTATCTTGAAATGTTTTAATATATTTTTATTAATCATGATGTCTAGTTTTAAATTAAAATTTATATAAATTATTTTTTATTTTTAATAAATATTTATTTTTATATAAAAATTAAAATCCATTAAATGCCATGACAATATATATTTACCATAAAATATGAATTCTTTTTGACAATGATAACATATGACATTATTATTAACTGAAAAAATAATAACATAATAAAATTTAAATACTTTTATTATATTATTTAATAATATTATTATTATTTTTATTATCATAGTTTCATATACAACAACTATTTTTTTAGATAGAATTATAAATCGAAATAATTTAAATTTCAGTGTTCATACTTCAGATTTCAGACATTTTATTTAGTGTTTAGATTTTGGTTTTTATCAAACACAACAAACTTAATCAGTTCAGTACTTATGATTCAATATTCAGATTTCAGACTTCAGACCCAAATTAAGTTTTATCAAACGGACCCTAAGGCTCTGTTTGTTTGTTTTTTTACTATGTTCTTATCTATATAAGTTTTAATTTTCATCACTATAGTATATGGTACCTTTCACATTATTCTGAAATCTTCATAGTTCTAGAGCACCGTGTGTAAACTAAGATCTAGAAAATCCCAATCTACAAATCCCAATTTCGGCACTTAAAAAACTAAAAATATTGATTTGTTGAAGCATCCGACTCGAATCTCGACCTTTTAAAATTACTACTGCCATTTCGTTCGCACCACTTAAATCTCTGTTCACATCAACCATTTTTTTTTCTTTTTATCAAACACCCAACCTTGGTTGTTAATTAGATTTCCACATCGATTAATTCGACACCGAGGTTTGAGTTTATCAAAACAATCTCCTCCTAAACTTGATATACTTCTGTCCCAAAAAATAGATCACATTTAATTTTAAAATTCGTACTGATTTAGTACAAATTTAGAAATTTAATGTGGACTATTTTTCTGGAATGGAGGAAAAATAGTTATCGTGCATGATCCACAACAATTTCCTCACTAACCTCTAATTTTATTTTCTGCCAACGGTGATTATCATGCCTTCTGCCAAAATATTGTTCCTGTACTTAGACTTCTAGCTTTGGATCAAATCTCAAAACCTTCTTTATTTACGAATCAAATAGGTCTTCAATTGGCATAGGTTTTTCTCCAGCGAATTAACGTGATTTGGAATGGCAAATGATTTATATCTGCGACCGGTACATTAATAATTTTTACAAAGCGATGATTAATTAATCGCATTATGATACATAATGGACTTACTACTCATACGTGTCTAAATGATTTATGGCTAGTACTGTATTAATAGCATCGTTACTATTACTATCTGGTCAACGAGGGGAAGTCCAGTTGAGCTTTTCGGTATAGTGTCGGAAGTTAGTGAGACCGATGCATAAGATGCGGTTGTTATCTTACTACATTATTAAACAAATGTAACAGTTATTTTTATATTTGTACTCCCAAAAAGATGTAAGAGTTGAATGATCTTAAGCCAACCATAGTGTCCAGGATCTCCGGACACATACTGTGTAAACATTGCCGTTGACCAATCCGATTAAGAACAAACTAGGGATACAAACAAATCATCAATTTTTAGCCCTACCAATAGCTCATCAACTTTGTCTTCTGTTTTCTTTTTTCTAGTCTTGTGACCTACTAGTTGTTCTTATTGTCCTCCTTTTTTAATTCCCAAAATAGTGTTAAAATTATATCAAATCGGAACAGATGATCCGAGTTCCCATTGTTCTGTATTTTTCTGCACAGATTAGTTCTCATGTTGGATGTGGCTTACTTGTCAATTTTTTTTCTCTGTTAAACAAGACATTATGAAATATGCACTTTCACACTAGAATTATCATTCATTGGCTAGTGTTTTAATTAACTTCTTTTAATTAATTAGAGTTTCTTAGAGTGCTTATTAGTATATAATGTACGATTTATATGAATCGCTTTTAGCTCTCCGTTAATTTTTGTATTTTCTTAGGAAGCATTTCCATTGAAATATGGTATGGAGCTCAGCTCCAGTAACAATTTTCTAAATCGTTAAATAGAGAAAAAGATTTTCTTATCCAATCGCAACGTTCCTTTAATAGATGAGGGGGACATCAGGCATTTCGTGGTAGGTTGTAAACGTTCCTGAGGATGCCACTTTTGTAAACTTATCTATCACCACATTAGTTTCTGGGCAAATGCAAGAACAATGTCATAATGCTCCTTTCTTAAAATTAATGGTGGATATACTTTCGCCGTAATTCATTTTGCCGTAATTCATTCTTAAAAAAACAATGTCAGAACGTTTATCTTTCGCCGTAATTCATTTTTCATTTTTTAAAAAATAAATAAAGAGTGTAAGCCCTAGTCAATGGAATTAAAACTTGGCAGAATTGTTGATCATGTTAAAAAAAGAAGGGGGGAACTGTACAAAAGTTACCGCATCAAAAGATTGAAATGTTGAAAACGTTCGTTATAGGGGTGAAAAAAAAAAAAGAAAAGTGAAAAGATGGAGAGGCACATGGATTTGACCACCAATTTACGGTTCTTATGACCATTGATCCTTTTATGGCATGGAGTAATTGATTACCATTAAAGATGATGCATGTTAGGAATTCACTTGGACCATAGAACAATAATGCATGAATGAAAATTGATTGTGGAATTTAATCATTTTGGTATTAAAGAACAGCCAACAATATTTTACTACTGCTGCTACTATATCTTCAAAGCTAGCTCCAGCCTACACCCACCATCTAAAAATTAACTCACAACAGTATGTTAGGTTTAAAATTTAAAGGAGCCAGCTTCATCATTTTGAAATAAATGAAAGGCCTAAAGTTTGATTGAGCAATTTTAAATGACAGAAGGAAAAATGATATGTGTTCTTTTCTTGGTTTATTCAATTCCCTTTTAGAAACGATAGTGAAGTTTTATCGGCGGCTGTCACCATTCGTGAAGTTGTAAAATGAATTTTAATTCACACTAATTAAGATAGCGAAAAGTTTAGTAAAAAAATTAATCACAAGTTTAATTCTCACCCAGAGACTAATTTTTTTTTGTTAATTTGCTTTGGGTGGTATTGATGTATAAATGAGGCATCAACTCGTAGCAATTTATAAAATAAACATCACATGGTTCCACGTTAATCATCATCTCTATTTTTAAAATGTCTAAGTCAGCAGCTAGTTACTGTTAGTTCTTAATTATTCTCTCTCCCAAAATTATTGTACAATTTGAGATTTCACTTTTAGTACAATTTGAACTAGAAATAAAAACTCAAATTGGACAATAATTTTGGGACGGAGGGAGTATTTTTTTTTTTTAACCAAACTACAAATCGTTCCATGTAATTGCATATCTCGTTCCATATTTCGTGTATAAAAATGTGTCATACATGATTTAGTGATTTCAAATTTACAATTATATAATTGCATTACCTGGTTTGAATATGAATTGGTCATGCAGCATTTTCAGAGAATATAGAATAACCAGAAAAACAAGTGTACACTTTCAATTTTTATTTAAAATTATGTAGTTTTTAATTGTTAAATTCAGTTTTTATTTTAAAAGTTTATTACTCCCTATGTTGTGGAGTATTTTTTGGGACATTGAATTTGAGAAAAATAGTTCATGCTTTTTTTTTTTTGTTACAATAAGAGAGGCCACGCCTAAAATTATATTATTCTCTCCGTCTCATAATAATTGTTCAGTTTGAGTTTTTATTTATAGTTCAAAATGTACTAAAAATAAAATCTTAAATTGGATAATAATTTTGGGACAAAAAGAGTAATATATTTCTAGGGTATGCTATTTCAATTAAATCATGTTTTAATCCCGATTTAACCCTTGCTAGTGGAGCTTGTAACCAGTCCAAACATTGATTCATTCATTCTCACAATATCCTTTCGATTTTTTACCGTAGAAAAATTGTTTACATTTAATTTTAATATCTGTAAAATTTTTAGTATAAATATCAAAACTCAATATGTACTATTATTTTTTTTTTTTTAAACGGAGGGAATATTTCTTAATACATTTTTTTAACAAACCCAGAAAAAAAAAGGGACATTCCCCACTCAGCCAAATAGTAAAAAATGGAAGGGATGAAAGGGAAGAGGAGAAATATCGACGTCATGCATCGCAACAAGATGGCATCCGCCATTAATGAGCAGCTCTGTATTCTAACCCACCACTATTAAATGCTGCTCACCACCACCACTCTCCCTCTCTCTATAACTCCCTCTTCCTTCCCCCCCATCTCTTTTCTCTTTCTTCTTTTCTTCTCTTTCTTCAAATGGACCACTCCTTTTTCCTTTATCCCACTTCCTCTCAATGTCCTCCGCCGCCTTCCTCCTCCAACCCCCACCTCCGCCCACACTAATCACCAGACCCCCCGCCGCCGTCTCGTCCTTCAGTCAAAAGCTCGGGTCGGTGGGCCTCGGCTACGCCATCGCCATCGCTTTTGGCTTCCTCGTATTCCTCTCCACCGTTCTCCTGGCTTCCTACATATGCTGCCGCTCCGCCGCCGCTCGCCGTCGCAGGCGTCGCGACGACCCGGAATCCGATCTCCGTGGCCGGAGCAGCCCGAACGAGACCAGCATATACCTGCCCCGGATTATATTCGTGGCGGAGGACGAGAACGAGGAGCTCTCCGAAAACGTCGTGGTGGGGCTGGATTTGGCCGTGATTAATTCCTACCCGAAGTTCCAGTTCTCCAAGCGGGTCGGGTTTTTCGGAGGGAACGAGGATACGGTCTGTGCGATTTGCTTGTGTGAGTACAAGGATTCGGAGATGCTGAGGTTGTTGCCGGACTGTAAGCATAGTTTCCACGTCACCTGCGTTGATGCGTGGCTTAAGCTTAACGCTTCCTGCCCCGTCTGCCGGAGCTCGCCGTTGCCCACTCCTCTTTCTACGCCCTTGTCGGAAGTTGTCCCGCTTTCTCAATATTCCGATGGCCGGAGGCGGTGATGATTGGAAAATTGGTGAGCCCAAAAAAAAAAAAAATGGCCTTATTAAATTGTTGCTACAGAGTAGTATTTGTTTTTTTTCTTTGTTTTAAAATTTTATTTAGGCAAAGGCACAAAAGAGGGTTGTGCTTGTTGGGGATTGTATTGAAAATGTAAAGAAAATTTTGGGATTTTTTTTTTTCATGAATTGGGTTGATGAATTCTGAACTGATCACTGTGTTGAGTTAAAAAAAAAAAAAAAGAAAAATATTAGTGAATCCAATTAGTCCATTGATTTCCATGAGAGATTTGAGATGTTTATCTTTCCAAACAGTATAATGCTGTGGTGATTGGAATCAATCAATTCATTTTTATTAAAGAAATGTGGGCGTTGTTTTTCCTAGATGATGATGACAATGGCCGTAAATCCGTAATGATTTATTCGTATTCCCCACTTGAAGTGTTACTCTTTTGAGACTTTTCTCAGTGCATTATGAATCTTCCGTAAATAAACTTTTGGTGTTGTTCCAAATATCATCAAGATTCAGTAAGAGTGTATTCTTTTTTTTGCCTTTTTATCTGTCGAGAAATTGCATCATTAAAATTGTCTACTTCAGCAGAATTTTGTATGGCTTGGTTTGTTTTTTTTTCTGACTTTTTATCTTCTCTGATAAACTTGCACGGTGAGCTCTTTTAGAGCTTATTCTGACATTTTGGTTCATCTGCAACAGTAATAATATCAGTCCTACATAATTCGATAATTTTGATCAGTTATTTTATGATTACGCTTGTCAACATTACTCACATCTACTCTTTTTTTGAACATTATTCACATCTACTCAATGATTTCCAATCGGATTTTTCACTAAGTGTATCACAAACTTGAATGTAATGTAACTTCATGCATTATGGTGTATATCTCTATGATTCCGATTAAAACTTGGAAGCAATATATATATAAGACTAGAGAACTATCTCAATTGGTAGGTACTTGGTAGTTTGGTAACAGCAGAACCACTTTTTGCTGAGTTGTTTTTTTTAAAAAATAACACTTTTAAAGTGCTGCAAAATGCGTTGTGCACTGTGAGTTTATGGGTGTTTTTTAGAGCGCATTCCAACAGAGACACACCACTTCAAGATTGAAGCCATCATTTCAGACATTGACCATTAACCCTTTTTTCAAAGCTAGATGGCCAAGAAAAATCCACCTCAAGAAAGGCAGAAACAATAATAAAATTTTTGCAATCTTAGATTTTCATGTTTCTTAGATGATGACGCTAGTCAAAAGAATTGGAAATACAATCCATGCTGTGTTTAAGTTGATCCAAATGGTCCTTCTTGTGTCTTTTTCATAAATTCTGTAGGCCCAAAGTTAGGTCATCAGCATCTTAGAGAATTACATTGGGCTCATCCATCACAATTGAATCAGTTGCGTTTGGTAGGATCCCATACTTTGTGTCGGCCCATTTATCTACAATGAAACATGGGCTGTATACCTAGGCTCCCATTTTAGCAGGCACTCCTTCAATTTACTTCGGTTTTAGTAAGGATTCAAAAGCTGAAAAGCTGAAGCCGGAAATGATTGCAATTTGCAAGTCTGTAAACATCCTTGGTTACACTCCCATCTTTTTTGCCCACCCTTTCCAACTGGATTGTGGGGATCCCTAATGTAAAAAAAAATAAAAAAAATGAATCATATAACTAACTGTATGTTTGTTTTGTTTTTTTAGTGTGTGTTTTTGTATTGAAAATGTAAAAAAGCGTATTGGAAATGTAAAAAGTTATACTGTGATAGAACAGTTATTATTAAAATAATCTAAAAAAACCATCCAAATAATCAAACAAACAAAAATGTTCTTTAATTAGATGTGATTAATAATTAAATAGTTCATTTCTAAAGTTAACGTGTTTCTTTTGGATACAATAATATAAGTTACCCTGACTGCAAATAGAAAGTGACAAGTGTGAAATGCTGCTATACATGCTAGATAGTACACACTGTGTCAAATTGGTTTCTTTGTTGGTAAGTTTGCCTGTCAACGACCGTTCTGCAACTTCCTCTATACACTAAATGATACTCCATCGGTCTCATAATTATTGTTCAGTTTGAGTTTTCATTTTTGGTTCAAATTTTACTAAAAGTGAAATCTCAAATCGGACAATAATTATGGGACAGAGGGAGTACAATTACCGCGACTTTTATTTAAGGAGCCAGAAAATATGCATTTATAGATGCACAATGGGAAGTATGAAAAATCTTAACATGAAGTTTTTTAGATAGTAATATTTGGTGTACCGAATCCTTATTTAATCAAATAGTGCTCAACTTTTCACAGTAGTACGGTTTATTTTATTTTATTTTAAGTTTAAAGAAAAGTTTTGAATCCGACCGTATTATTTCAGTCTTAGGAGTTCGAGAAGTGTAGGAGATGCCAAAACTAGCAGCCTAATTTGTCTCAAAGCCTGCGTTTTTCGCATTGAATAATTATGAGGGAGGTTCGTACATGACGTCGCTAACAACAATCAGGATTCGGGGCGAAAAATTTGTGTTGGGCGATTTTTGATAACACAAATTTTTCACCCCTCAACCACTTTTCACCTCAAGTACTCTTCGATTTTATTGTGGTCAAAAAATATTTTTTACAAATAAAATGAAAATATACAATCAACAGTTGTTGAGCTACAACTATAACATACTGTATATGATTTGATTTTATCTTTTCTATCTTCGCTTAAATTTAATTTCCTACGATCTACATTCAATGATTCAACACACATGAAGCAAATGTAAATCATACAAGTTCATATAAACATTGTCATACTTTTGATGATGGTTTCAACTCCCACCAGAATGTATATTGATACTGATTGCAAATAAAAGTTCAGAGTTATCTCATTCTTATTGATTCCTTTGTTTGTTTTTTTTTTTTTCTTAAGAAGGAAACTGTTTATTGAGTAATTATTCAAAGTGGAGTCGAGAAAGCAATATATACAAGGCAATAGATATAAGGTAATTGTTCAAACTGTTTATTGAGGCTCATTAGTGATACGCTTTTCCGTACCGTGGAGAGTCCTGGCCAGACGTTGCTACCGACGGTGGGGAGTGATCTAAAGGCGCTCAACCAAATCAAAATCCCTTTTTTTTAATAAATTTTGAAAAAAAAATAAAAAGGTTATAAATATTATTTTATTTGCCCACGGATTTTTGTCTCTATCAAAAATTCGTTTAATCATTCATAGGCCTCTAAATTGAAGAAATATTTTTATTTTTTGATTGGAGTTGAGATAATTTAAAAAAGGATAAGAAAATAGTTTGTATGTTTTAATTTTATGATAAGACAAATTTATAAAAAAGAGCGCTCCAAGATTAAGGAGAGCGACAATTAACATAACCCTGGAATAGATTTACACAAACATGGTAGGAGTACACGTCGACGTACTAACGTGGAGCCCGCTTAGTAGACATGGTTGGAAAGTGGAAGAATCTGGACCGCCCAAATCCTTAAAGAAGGGATTCCAACCTTATCATCAGCCCGACACATGGCCGCAATCTGTAGCTGGTCGGTGCCCCACTCACATAAAGCCCAAACTAGTAGAAGCCAACCCAAGATTGGAAAAAAAATGAAAAACCATTGGCAAAAATAATACGTACACAAGTCCAAAATTCACCGCCCCTTTTCCATTTCAAATTAATTCATTCAGAGTATAGTTTTTAACATGTTCAGTCCTTCATTTAGCTTAGAATTAAGCAATTTTGCTATCTTTTTTTTTCTTTCCCGAAAAAGTATCATATTAAGAAGAAGAGCAATTTTGCTATCTAGCATCATTATCTTTCAAGGTCTTATTTATTTATCTCTCTCTCTCTCTCTCACACACACACACACACACATACATATATATATATATATATATTACATGATAATTGATCACATCGCAATTCACTTTCATTAGACCGTTAATTAAAAATTTTAGTTGAATGCTATATTATTTTAATTTTTACTTCGTTATTTATGAGAAAAAAATTCTACTCGCTTCTTGTAGCTTTCATGTCGTGTGACTATATAGTGGACTTTCAAATTTAAATACAATCTTTTATATAGGAAATAGGAGTATAAAATATCATCTTAAATAGAAGATAATGAGATAATTGTTATAATTTAAATTATTCCAACTTCAAATCAATTTGTGTGTATAACAAAAATATGGTAATAAAGATTAAAACCCAAACAGAACAATAATTATAGGACAGAGGGAGTACATATAAAAAGATATCTAGCCATAAAATACATATGAAAAAATACTAGAAACTATCTCAATGATCTTCTACACATTCATTCTTTAAGAAATACTGTCTATCTCTCTCTTTTTTCCCCCCTCATCATATTATTTTCCTAAATTAAATTCATAATTTTCTTCTATAAATTACAATGTAAATAATTAAATACGAATTTAATTTAGTAAAGATAAAAAAATATTACCGTACAGAGGTTTGTTTATAAGTATAGGTGAAAATCCTCGAATATTAATGAATGAAATAATTTGTTAAACTTACCTCCCTAACAAAAAAAAAATATATAGTTATACGAAATTGAGACAAATTTGGAAATCATGAGGTAAATCTGTCATGCTTCAAATAATGTGAACTAAAACCTGCAAATCAGTAAACAAACGGATCCCAAAGTGCAAAACTAAGAAGAAGAAAAGAAGATTTATCGCCGTCAGTTTCATTTAACGCCGTTAATCACCTCGATAAACCCCACACGAACCTCACCGCTTCAATTCAAAACCCATCCGAACCTCAGCCTCGGAAATACTCCAAACCTCTAAATCTATATAACCAGAAACCCAAAAAAGGCATCATCTGCTCTGTGCACTAACTTCGCTCTACTTCAAAGCCTTTTCCGTTTTCTTTTTCTTTGGATTCAAATCTTCGTTTTTTGATTTTTAAAGCTAGTTAGGTTTCTCTTGTTTTCTGCTGGACTTTGGCAATGGCGGATCACGTTGAAGATTTGGACAAGAAGGAGACTTTGTTGGAGAAGATTTCGGAGAAGATCCACGGCGGCGACGATGACTCTTCCTCCTCATCTTCCGATTCGGATTCTGAGAAGAAGGCAGTGAAGGAGAAGGAGAAAGAGAAGGAAAAGGAGAAGGAGAAGTCCCCCTCGACTGTGAAGGACAAGATTTCCCGTCTGTTCGGCCGGGAGAAACCGGTTCATCAGGTCTTTGGAGGAGGAAAACGTACGGTTTTTACTTTAATCCCAATTACTGTAGTAGTTCAAGTTCATTAAAACATGTCTATTCTGAGTTTCGCTTTTAGGGTTTATTTAGTGATCTTGATTCTTTTTCTAGATCTACTAGTTTATATTACGGTACATAATGATGTGAAACTTCGAGGCGGAGATTCTTTGAACTATGCCTCTTGTGAATTCATTGGCTTTTTTATAATTAGATTTCCTTTTTAGTGGGGGTGGAGTTGTCGGTGGGGTTTAGGGTTTTAAAGATCTTGGTGCCTGCAGATTTGTTTCCTATATCGGCTTTTGATTGGTCGAATATAAGATCTTTCCTTAAGTTGATAAGTTGAAGGGGGGAAAATCTGTTAGCAGCTGCACTGTTGGGTAATTTGCACAGGAAATATGTTTGTGTACGAGAATGCTAAAATTTTGAGGTAGCTAAGTTAGGATTTGAGTAAGAAATGTTGTTCTGATGACTGTTCTTGCCAGTCAGTTGAAATTTTATTTTTGCTGGCTGTTCTTCCCAGTTGGCTGTGGAATATTTTGGTTTTGAGTGCGAATAAGTGATTGTTCAGATACATTTGGTTGTCTTGTATAGTATATATGTAGTTTATATGCTGACTCTGTTTGTCTGGCTGCGTCTAGCTGCGGATGTGTTCCTGTGGAGGAACAAGAAGATATCTGCTGCATTTGTTTTAGGAGCTACGGCAGTTTGGATTCTCTTCGAACTGCTTGAGTATCACTTGCTCACTCTGGTCTGCCATATTCTGATTCTCGTGCTGGCAATCTTGTTCCTCTGGGCTAATGCTTCTACTTTCATTAACAAGTAAGAGATTCTCCGCCTCAAAATGATGATTACTTTATCAGTTGCATGAAATCTTACAGCCATGTTAAACTTCTGGAATTTTCCTTGTCTATTAAGGTCCCCTCCTCGCATTCCTGAAGTTCAACTTGCGGAGGAGCCATTCCTTCAAATTGCTGCTGTACTGAGATTTGAAATCAACCGTGCCCTTTCCGTATTGCGTGAAATTGCTTCTGGAAAAGACCTGAAGAAGTTTCTAGCTGTAAGCTTTTTATTTTGGCTTATTTCGTTGTTCCTTGATGTTGCTGGGGTGGTTTTATTCGTTTGTTTCGTGTGAAAGAATTTGCAAATCGTTTTGTTGCGATCAAGTTATGCCTTTGGAGTTTAATAATCTTATTTTGAAATAAAGTGTATGGTAATGTTGCAAATTTTCTGAAGATGCTTTTCTGTTTGGAATTTTGTTCAATATTCATTGGTATAAGATTTTGGAATGGGTACTGTTTTCTGCCCTCAGGTCATTGCTGGACTGTGGTTCTTCTCTATTCTCGGCAGTTGCTGCAACTTTTTAACCCTCTTCTATATAAGTGAGTGCACTTTCATTTAACACCTTTATGCTCCTGTTCTGATTTCTTTCTTATCACAAATTTCAAAATTTGCTTTTTGTTAAATCCGTTACTGAAGTAATGTGTGTCGTTGATGAACAGCATTCATCTTGTTGCACACTGTACCTGTTCTGTATGAGAAGTACGAGGACAAGGTTGATGCTTTGGCTGAGAAGGGAATGATTGAGTTCAAGAAACAATACAAGGTGTTCGATGAAAAAGTTCTAAGCAAAGTCCCCAGAGGGCCTTTGAAGACCAAGAAGCAAGTTTAAGAGACTCTGATCTGCTTGACCTGTTGTATTAGCTAAGTAACATTATGCAAATCTGCAGAACATAGTTTTATATTGTCGTGCTAGTTTTGATTTGATGACTGGTAGCGCGTTATTTTGGGGTGAAAGAATTAATCTGAAGGGTTTGGCTAGGCTTCTGCAGGGTTTTCTATGTATTGGACAGAATAGTATTTTAATGGCAGCGGTTTCTTAGTGCAGTAGTTGCTGAATTTTCTCTTTATGAAAATCTTGAACAGGGTTTCTTCAATGGTTTAATCATTTCTCAAGCCATTTGCGGCTGTTGCTTCCTTATGTTTAAGAGCAAGTTTCCAATTGTTGCTTGATTATGTTCTTCCTCCTCTAATTGTCGATCTCGAATGTTACAACTGTGAAGTCCTTGTAAACCTCTCTTTTTTTCCCCCTCTTTTTTCCTTTTGATTTTAATTCTAAATGATTGGTCTCTGGGTATCACACTATTACTTACTCGTTCAGTCCTAACAATGATGGGAATTCTTAGTTTAGAATAAACAAACAATTTTTTTATTTTGTGTGGAGGTTGATAATTTTGTTCTCTTCTTCAGTTTAATGTTAAGTAACAATAGTCAATTGTAAGAATGTTAACTTGTTCTTTTACCTTGTTTTAGACCCCATCAATTCCAAAATGATGTTCAAATATTGTTTTATATGGGAAGTTTAGAGCAGAGCGAGCATTTGTAGTCGATTTTTTCTGTTTGTTGCACAAGTTAATGGACTTTGCCCTGTGTTTTCGAAGCAACCAGCTGAAAGACCAGCAAAATAGCTTCAATGGTAAGGAAAAAACCCGAAAAGAAGTGCCATCTATGATGAAGATGGAAGCCCGCCACTCAGTAAGAGATTTTTTTCCTTAAATTAAAACTGATAGTATTTCATTTACATGTATAATATAGCTGGGAGAAATGAAAACTGGACATGACAATACAACACACAGAAACCAGATAGAATGATGGTGAACTCTTCTGGCCTTGGACCATTGACAAAAGAATTGATCAATGAACAAATGGTAGTAATGACCGAACAAATGGCACAGACGCATATCAAAATTTATACCTTTCTCCCCTACAGGAAAAACAGGTTAAGAGTATCTTGTAAGGAATCTTGAAGCCTGAGAATTGTTTTCAGATGCGGAAAGTGGTACTGTCGAGAACTCTGAGTCGGTGCTTTCCGAGTGCAGGATGGCCCCGCGATGAGGTATTGGGCTAGAATTTTGATATGAAAAAACGCTTGGCCCATCAGAATGGGTCATAGCAGTAGGAATTCTCGTACCAGTACTTGGACTTGCTTTGTTTTGATCTTCGGAGGCACTGGCAGCCAATTCTCTCTTCTCTTTCTCTTCAGACTCCTTGAGAAGAAAATCCACCCACATGTCTGCAAAAGACTGCATGGTCCAGAGAATATGTCAATGATTGAAAGGCTAAAAGCTATGATCCCACTAAAGAGACAATAAATGGTTCAGAACGAGATGTGTTAGCTACAAAAAATAATTAGGTAGACATGACTGTTTATAAGCACTTAGAAGACTACAGTCATTACAGCACTTATTAACTATAACAAAATCACAGAAAAAAAATAACAAACATGCCTGGTCATCAGCTCTCATATTTGAAGAAACTTCAGAACCACCACCACCACCCAAGATACCACCGACTAGCCGGCCAGGAAGTCCAAAGACACCCCGAACGACACCTTTACCTCCTTGCTGAGCCACACCTATTCTTTGCTTGTCTTCATCAGTAAATCCTAGCATTCGGACCATAAGATCCAAAACCTGCAGGCATTAGGCAAAAATAAAATCAAATGCGAAAATTACAGATTACACCAACGTATAGTTTCCCAATCTCAAACCAATCAAATATGAACTTTTCCCCATACAGGCTTGTCAAATACAATAGGCAGCATACCTCTTTGCTATGGTTTCTCTGGAAGTATGTCACCAATAATTTGATCACAATTCGCCTGGCAAAAGTTATACTTATCAATCTTTTGAAGTTCATGGAGTGTGTAGCATAACACAAGAAGATTACAGCCATATACAAAACAAATAACCCATGTCACTACAGTTACATGCCTACCCAAACATTGATAGAGTAATTCCTAAAAAAATACTCAAGCACAAGCTCAAAGAAAAATTCAAATTCAATAGATAAAATATCAGATCAACGGACATAACCTGTCAACAAGAAAGTCAGAATCAACAGACATCCTATTCAGCCTCGTCATGCTCTGCTCAAGAGCACGACGTAACTTTTCATTGTCTCCCTCAAGCTTAAGAACTCTATTCTTTCCCTCAGCAAGCATCCTATCACTCTTTGACAAATTAGCAACCATTTCTTCCTTTTCCTTCCTTAATGCTTCCACTTGTTCATAGGACTCCTGATCACGAGCATTCAGAGACAACAGGAAATATCCCAATTTAGACTTACAAAAATGAAACAACTCAGGGAGATGCTATTTAGATTCTTGGATCTCCAGCTTGAAAATGCAAAGAAGTAATGTCAATAGTTTGACAAAATAAAAGCAAGCACAACCAATTGGTTTTGTCAATACATCTTCACCAGAAATGCATAAATGATTTGAGTATAGAAACGAAAATCGCACTTTTGCCTTATTTATCTTTGCTCTATCATTTTAATAGGAACTAGTCCAACTAAACCATAAGCAAGTCGATCTAGCAACCTCAATTTTACCCTTACACCATGATGTTATAGCTCACAAATGGAGTTTCTCGGAATCTTTTCTTTTGTTTGGTTGCTCCATTTTTTTTCTTCTGTGTCTTGAACTGGGAAAAAGAGTCCAGTTACTGCACACAAAGTTGAAATCTTCCCAACTTTCTATTTGCAAGTTCTACACTGACTTGTTCAATATTATTTAGGAAGATAAGCCAGCATTCTAAAGCACTCACAGAAGTTGTTCAAGACAGTCAAAAACTACAATTAAAATCACAAGATTATACCATATAGATAACAGTTTGAAGCCATTATGGCAAAGAAATGGAAGAATACTGCATTAAAAAAGTAGTAAACAAACCAAAGAAATGAAATGAAATGAAATGAATGACTATAACCTTTAAGAGCCCTGAGATTCTTGCAGATTCTTCTTTTACAGCAGCTAAATCCTCTCCCAGTCGTTCCTGACATAGTAAAGCGAATGGGATACAAAAATGAGATATCTGATGAAAGCTCCTTTCATATGCAAAACATATATTCACGTATAAGCCGACAACATTCTTGATTTGTTTCAAAACTTCTCAAATGGAGCATTTGGTATACCTTAGCTTCTATTTCAGCATAATACTGACCAAGAGCAGTTTGCAGGTTGAGAACTTCAACATTCTTGGTCTCAATCATACTCGTATAACTTTGTAGTTTACTATTTAACTCGTAAATTACTTCCTTGGATTTCTTGATTTCAGTTTCATTCATCAATTTAAGTTCTTCATAATTTGCATGGGCCTGCTTTAAGGATCTTTCCAACTGCATTATTTGAGATTTCTGGTAATCATTATTTGCTCGCAGTTCTTCGATAATCTTGCTATCTTCATCCATTTTATCAGCCTCTTCTGCTTCCTGAAGATAGAAAAACTTAAGTTACGTATTCACTTTGTCCAGACGATGCCAATATTAGCTCCATAGTTTAACAAAGAAAATAATCACAACCACTCCACATGCAGAAGGTAGAGAAGAACAATGATATCATAAAACTAACAAACATTCAAAAGAGAAAACAAAACCAGAAAAAAAAAAAGCCCGGGTACCAAAATGGTTAAGCACAGCAAATGGAACTTCTATTAGCGTGTGAAGAAAACTATGAAGACAATGGTTCCCATTGTATCTAGAACAAACCTTTTCAAGTAAATGCTGCTTCAGACGGTTAAGTTGTTGCAATGCTTTATCCCTCTCTCCGCGGACCTCCTTTAACTCTTTGTCCATCTTTTGCAATGATTTCTCCATTTCTTCCTTCTTAGATGATTCTCCTGACGACTGTACATTTTTTCGCAATTGTATTTGCCTTAGTACCAACTTGAATGCCCAGACAGGAAGATAATAAAAAGGTTAATGAATTATTCTTGGAGCCACAAGAAACGCACCTCATGCTGATTTTGACTTGCTGATCTATCCTTTGTTGCTTCCAAGGCAGCAATAAGTTCATCATTCTTAATCTAAATAGGAAATAAGAGAACATGTGAGGTGGGAATCTTAATAAAAAAACATAAGACCATATTCATCATCAGAAAAATATATATTTGACAGATAATAAATGTAATATAGCAACCTTAAGTGTATTATTTTCGTTCTCCAGGGTTGAAATTGCTATTTTCAAATTCTCCATGGTCCCGTTGGTTTCATTATGGTCTCTTCTTTGGAGCTCCATTTGTAATCTTCTTATATCTGCTATCTTCTGGTTCAATTCAAGACGGACTTTTGACATTTCTGACGACAACTGCAAAAAAAAAAGGGAACAAACCAAAATAAACCACTTGGAAATAAAGAAAAGAAAAAATATGTAAAGGATATCACAGAGCATATAATTGATGTCCAGAGTTGGAGAGGTGGGGTTGCTAGCAATAGTAAGATCTCACTTCATTCGTGATTCAGTTTCTGAGAAACGGGCAATAAATATGGCAACACATAAACAGCCGCAATGGGAGAGGAGTGAAGGGGATCACAAAAGTATGATAGCAGGACCAATGCACCAAGTATTCTAAATTTGCATAAAATCTGCCATTGACTAAAATTATACAGAAACAAAACGGCATCAAACTAATGACTCACCTGATCCTTCTGTATCCTTAAAGAGCTTAGCTCCTGCTGAATAGTGCTATTCAATTTCTGTTCCTCTGCCCCCCCAAAAAAAAAGTATCAAGTCAAATGCTTGAGGGAAAATAAAATAACCAAAATATCAAGTATTTTGAAAAGTACCGCTTAATCTCTGACTGCTATTAGACAACTTCTCATGCTCACTCTTCAACTCAGCTCGCAACTGCTTTATTTCCGATTCATGAGCTGCTTGTAGTGCAGCCAAAGCTTTACCTCTCTCTTCAAGTAAATCTGTGAGCTCCTAGAAGCATGTAGACATCTGTTATCAAGTTTGTTCATCACCAAGAAAAAGATAACAACGGGAATATGAATTATTGGTTGGGATGAGAGAGGATAGGAAGAGTCTGGCCATTTGAGAAAGTCCATCAGCTCTGACACTACACTGATGGTAGAAAGGCAAAAGAAAGGTTGAACAGTGTGAAAAATAGATGAGGGAAGAGAAAAGAAGATGGCTAATTATGTTATAGGAACAAAATCCACTAAGAATATTCAATTAGTATTCCCCAATACCAAGGAAGCAATAATGAAAGATAGGCAACAGCAAAGAACTTCTAACCAGGAAAAATATTTAAGAAAAACCAGAACCTCTTTTACAGCTGTGGTATTATATGGTAGGAGCATTACCTTTTCAGAGCCTCCGATTCCATTACTTGGAATTTCATGTTTGAATGCACTTCCGTTCTGTGACGGGCTTCCAGTTGAACGATTTCTCACCAAACCTTTATTTAAGCCCCTGGGCGACTGTTCACTACCCTAAACAATTAATAGATGATTTTAGTCTTCATCATGAGAAAAAAAGTCCATGAGCAGGGTTCTAAAGCTATGACACAAACAGTATAACAGGTTCCCCATTCAAGCTTTCGAAAACAATAAAAACGACTATAAGAACTATAGATGACAACTGAAAAACTATAACAAGATTGCACATGGAAGAAGTAACCCAAAACAACAATGATAATATTGAACAACAATAAACCCAACTTCATGCTCATAGACATCCAAAGTAAAACAAAAGGACACAATACGCTCAGTAATCTTTCAATATGGACCCACACGGTGTTTATGAGCTCTTAAATAATCACACAATAAGATTTCCAAACATGGATCTAAATTCAATGAATATTCCACCCTCGAAATAAAATCAATCGGCATGCTTTTATGAGTTATATAAATCAAAGGGTTGTACTTCATTACATCCACAAAAATAATCTCAGAAAGGGAAAAAGTCAAGAAGATCAACAATCAGAATCAATATTGACGATTTTAAGAAGTTACCTTGGTGCTTTTAGATGCACTTAAAGCAGCATTTGTTGCATTAAGATTTTGCTTCAATGTTCCATTTTCTTCGCGCAACCTCAAAATTTGATTCTGCAGAAAACATTCGATTAAAACTGAATAGAACAGAATTCTTATGCACAGATTGATATGCAATAGCAACTTGATTGATATGGGTTTCATTCAACACAACAGGCAACATGAATACAGCAAGTTCTTTTAAAACTGGCAAACTAAGAATATTGCCTTTGAGGTAGCCCAATCGGGAGAGTTGCAGGAATTGAAAGAAGGCAGAAGGAAAGGCTAATTGAGTGGTAGGGATCATTGTCAAAAAGTCCAGTCTATAAAATCAGATAATGGAAAAAAGATTGAACACCATGAATAACCTCTTTTTCCTTCAGTAAAGCTGCATAGTTAACAGAAAGTGCTTTGATTTCTGCCTCAGATTCCTGAAGCCTCTTGATGTCTGCTTTATATAGTTCTATCTGCAACGTTGATTTGAAGTCAATAAACCTCTCAACCAGAGATAAAAAGGGTGAAAATAACAAAAGTTCCAAACCCTCCTTTCAGATATCAAGAAAGAAAAAAAAATTATAGGTATGTCAAACCCAAATCTTATTAAGATGTCACTAAAAGATTCCAAAACGATTAATCTCGACTATAGATAAGTAATCCAGAGAAAGATTGCTGCAACCCACAACCATAGCTCCTATTGTTTTCAGATACCTAGATCATTAAACACAATAGGCTTACATGTTCTATCTTCTTAATTCAAACAGTGAGGGTAGAAAACATAATACCCAAATGCTTGTCACTATTCTACTGCACACATCAATATTTCTGTATTCAACCAATTTCATTCGTACAGAGAGGGAACAAAATTCAGTTTCATTGAGCAAAAGAAATCAACTGGTCACAGAGCAAACCCTCGTATCTCCAGCTTACACTAAGTATGCTTAACTCATAGCACTGAGTGTAATCAGCTTCCAAAAAGGCTCCCACGACATCCGTATAGGTTTGCTCACTACTTTCAGATCACTATTCAGACACTCCAGTCCAAGATACCCAATTCTAATTGTCCCTGATAATTCATAGATGTATATAAGATAAAGTTATCATCACAACCAAGAAGATTGAACCGAATGAGCTTATTGGTCCAAGATTTCAGTATTTACAACTTAAGGAACAACTCGGAACCAACCTGACCCTTTTCTCACTAATCAACACCCAATCCGAGAATTAAACTGGAGATACTCAACTCTAGAACATATTAATGATCTAACCAACCAACCCCAACCCGGCATCGAAATAACACAGTCAATCTCCCATTAAGTAAACCCAACATTGCAAAAAAGCTGCAATTTTGTTCTCATAACTCTCAGTTCAATTTAACCCAACCACACAAGGAAATCAAATGCTATCCTATAAATTCAAAATTCTTAAATTTATCCCCAAACTACCATCAATCGGTAACCATAACAACAAAACCCCTAAAAATGACAAAAGATTATCACCAGTATATATATACAAATGAAGGGAAACATATAGGCACCTGAGAATTGTAAGGGGAATCGAAGCCATTGGCGAGTGGAGAATGTGTCGGTGTCATTGAATGCGCAAAATTGTGCGAATTCCGCCGATCAAACAACGAGTTCCCGTTTTCCCGATCCCGTGAACTGTACGCAGAGAGCACCTCATCATCCTCATCATCCTCCCCGTCGTAAACATCAAGAGTTATTTTGTTCAGATTTTCCTTGAGATGTGCGATTGAATTCCACATCACGAATTAATCATAAATGCCCAAAAAAAAAAAAAAAAAAAACCCCAACAAAAAATTCTTAGCTCAGAGTATGAGAAATAAATTAATAGCACGATTAAGGGTTTATAAATTCTAAGAAGGAGAAGTGGCCAAAGCCAGGAAGATTTATACGTTTACGAAAAATTAATTTCAGCCAGGAGGAAGAAGTTTGAGTATAATAAGCAATAACTATAAATAAATCCAAAAATCCTAATACTGTTACAGATCTTGTAATAAAATTTGGGGGTTATTTTTCCCCTAAATTACACGTATTTTATATACGTACCCGCTATTTTTTTAACTGTTGTAGCGGGAGACGTAAATATAGTATAGTAATTTTTTTTTTCTTTTTATAATTTATCAATTGAACTTGAAAAGAAAAAAAAGGGTTAAAATCTGAAAATATTTATTAGAGTTAGGCCGATGATATTCAGTTCTTACTGGCCCAACAGCTAGAGTCCAACAGGCTAAGTAGTTGTACTCTATGGACGGGTATGGTCACAAATAATTAGGCCCATTTATAACTTCCTTCAAGGCTCTATAAAAACTTGAACCTCCCCAAATTTCATGTATTCAGTCCGCCGCACACGGCGAGCTCAAGCTGCGTCTCCAAATCTAGGGTTTAATACAGGTTCATCTGAATCTCCTCCATGTTTTGTTCCTCTTCTGTTTATTGCTTCTTTTGATGATTACGTTTTAATATGGGAAGAGAGTAGCTATGAAGAATATTATTCAATTAGGTTATTCGCGAGTGGTTTCGCGGTGTGAACCCCTTTTTTTCAATTGGTTCGTATTCTCTGAGCTTCTCTCTTTGCTCTTGATTTCGCCTTGAAGTGGTTTTTTAGCCTTTTGTTCGATTGGAATTTTTGAAAAGAATGAAAACGGGGGTCCTATGGACGAGATGCTGTTAAAATCAATGCATTTTCGGCCAAGTTTGCCTTCGGAAATCAGTTTCTTCGAATTTACAGATCACCGGTCGGATTCAATCCGATTTCGTTTGTGTTCTTTTATATATTTTTTTACAGAAATTCGAACATATCTTTTTTCCAACTAGGCATTATGATTCGCAGAAATCATCTTTGTTTTGGTAAAAAAAAATTGTTGCTTAAAGCGAAGGTCCCAGCAGAGGGACAAAGCACTCTTGCAAATTGAGGTCCCTCTAACAATTTCGATTCAACCTTCGCAAATGTTTGCCGAATCGTAGGATGCTCCAAGTTTTTCTTCGTTTTGGTGCGTCCGGAACCCTCGGCTACATTCAATAATTTCTCAACCATGTCTTGGTAAAGTTATGCCGCGTCTCTCCATTTCTATCTGGGTTTACTGATTTTCATTCTATAATTAAGAATTTAAGATAATGGTTTGTATTTTTTTGCAATTAAGAAAAGTTGGGAAGAGTCTCGAAGTGAACAAATTGTGAAAGCAAATTGGACTTTGAAACTAAAGATGTGAACATTTTCTGGTAAATTACAAATAAAGTGTAAGAAACTAAGAATTAAAAATTGGAATGATGGATTATTTATTTAAACCCCACAAAGTTTATCCAATTACAGCTATTGAAACACATCAAGAAACTAATAAAACCGGATAGCCAATTCCTTCCTCAATCAAAAAGCAATTTGGGAACCAAAAAAAAAACTAGTACAGTTCAAAGTAATTGTCAGCATTCATGACAAAGATTGGGATGACTCTCCGCCCTTTGTTAATTCAAGCATTAACAACAACGTATACCATCATAAAGCTTTAATTTCTGTATCCAACCAATCATACTCAGCCTTCAAGGATGTCGAATACCATAAAGCTAGATTTCCGTTTCCAGCATTCATGACAAAGATTGCTGCATTTCTGCTTAACCAATGCTTTCTTTCATCCAGCTGATTCCAGGGACCTGGATTCGTCCTCAACGGTTTCTCAGGATCAAGAGTGTTACACGAGCCAAGTTGGCCCTACAAACCATATACATCAATTACACATGGTTAGCAACATCTCCCCAGTGATTTTGAACTTGTTTATACCAATTATCAAAATAGAGGATGATCCCACACCCCCAATGATTATGAACTACTTTATACCAATTATCAAAATAGAGGATGATTCCACACCTGACAAAAATTCTCTGTCCTCGGTAAACATAGGACTATCTCATACTCCATAAGTCTCTAAATGGATTAAAAGAAAAGAAGCAGAAAATTAGAATCCAACTTAATTGATGCCTACATGTGATCCAGAATGTAGTCCAACAAAGATATCATTTGGCAAGGGGCCTGTCATGTAACCTTTATGGTTCCATGATTTATCTCCAACAATCGCCCCAAAGGGAGCAGAAACTAGCTGACCCTAAAACTGGATAAAAATTAAACCATGAGCAGTTCAATCAAATACTGAATCATGTAAACGCGTCAATGCAAGTTTCTAGCGCAAAATCATGTTTTTCAAGGATACAGCTTTTCTCGATCAACCAATGTTGTCAAATATTAGAATGTACTTTGTAGCACTTCTTTTCCACCAAAGCATTCATTGGGACCTGAATTTGCTTTCTGAAGTTCTTGAAGCTCAAACCTTAGAGGCTGCTTTCGAGCTGCGATGGGGTCAATATGGGGAGCCTTCTAACTTGTTGATAGGTCATTTAGGTTTCACAAGATAGGATGCCCAAATCTCATTTGAAGGAGGTGGTGGTTGAACCCAGTGGCCTGGAATTCGGCTGCATGGATGTACAACAAAAAGTACAAAAAATATAAGCTAATTCCCAAAAGGTGACCACAATATTAGTAGCCAAAGGATCGTCTATACAAAAGGCAAGAGAGATTTTAAAACAACATAGATTCATCATATCAACACTAACAAGAAATCAATCTCTGCAATTCCATCCTCAATACCAAATCTCAACAAGCATAAAAAAAATCATAGCGGAAATTCTGTTGTGTATTCATGACCATTGACTTGTTCAATTTTCATATAGCATGAATCAAAGAGGGTTCAAATGGCAGGGGCAGAAGGTTGACCAAAGAAAGAAGAAACTAGGAAATCCAATTAACCAAAAAAAAAAAAAAAAAAATTAAAGGAGGAGGCATTCTTCAGCCACTAGAAAACTAACCTTCCCCCAGGTCTAATGTATGTATCCCATGTTCTTCGAACCTGCATAGAAGAAAGCAGTCTTTCAGATGATGGGATAAAGCCCAAGTGGCTATAGCGTGACTCCCTCTTAACACATTTGCAACTCAAAATGTTGGAGTGATTAAAAAAGGCCATTGGCAACCCAATGATAGATTTGACCATACAATGTCCCTAAAACATCAAGAGCGAGGAGAATGTAAAAACTCACTTCTATGAGTGTGCCCATATCTGTTTGCCCACCATAATAATAGTGATAAAATTCCATTGGCAAGTTTGCATTATAATCATATTCTCTGCTTGAACTCTGTCCTACTGCCCCTTCTTGTCTTGAGTCATTGTCATTCACTGCAGATGGACCTTCTCTACCTTCATTTTCCCTTACTGATTTGGAAGTTTCAACTGGGTGGGATTCTCCTGATTCATTTCCATGAATTTGGGTAGAAGTCCTAGTTTCCTCTGCAGTTGCAATAGCATCCTTGGCAGCATCTGTATCAGCTGCTGCCACAGCCAAACGTTCCTCTTCCTCAACAGCAGCTTTAACTCTTTCAAGAAACTTGTCATCCTCCTCAGGAAGAAAGCGACCTGCAAAACAAGAAGGTCGCGTCTTCTTATGCAGGAATATCTATCTGCTACGCCTACATCGTAATAAGTTGCACATAACATTGTTCCATACATCTTTTAGCACTAAATTATCAGCAGTCGGTGACAAAAAATCAGCAGTATAAACAAGCTGAAATTAACATCAGCAAGTATTGAGAGCGATAGGATTTATCAGATTTGCAAAACATATTTACCGCACAGTAGTAACAGAGAGATTCTAGATCAACTCTATTATTTGCAATATCGAGTATATTAACACTAAAGTACAAAAATATAGAAATATGCAGATCCTATATCAAAGATGGTTCAGTATAACATCTTATTAGAGGACATAACACGCCTAAGACAAAGCAAACACAAAAGTCATATTCCGTCAATATTGATTCAAAGATTCAATGCTAAGAGACAGAATGAATGCAAACAATAGAGATTATAAAGAATACCTTGTTTCTTCAATTTTTCAATCCTGATCGATCGCAGTTCTTGCAGCTTTTCCACAATTAGCATCACCTCAAGCTGCAAATAAATCCAATAAGCATACAAACTCCAAATGGAGCACGGACTATTAGAGCACAAGTACAATACTCACATCAGATTCTAACTTTTTCTTGTCCTCTCTGGCCTTAAGTTTTGCGATTTGCTTCATCTTTTCTACCTGCAAATACATATCACCCCCATCAGCAGGGAAATTCAATTCAACTGCATCAAAATCATTCCAAATGATAAGAACAATGGGATAAAAGTTATGCCTTTGAACTTTAACAAATTTATGTGACACATGCAACAAACCAAGAACTATAAGAACTACAAAGGAATTATGCTTCGCCAAAGTCAAGGCAAACCAACTCTTAATCAATTATTGGGAAATGTGGCCAATGAATCAAATCCATATTTTCAGTTTGACCACAATACATAAAGGATTGCACACTGTTCATCTAAAGGTTCATACACAAATCTAAGGAAACTTAAGGTTCTCTTCAAACATTACCAGTCAAGGATGCACCACGGCACCCACCAAAGCCAGCAAACCCAAAAATCAACTATTAAGTTATAATTGGACATTTGAATACAAGCCAACATTTCTTTTCTGTGAAACAAAAACTTCCAGTACTGGAAGCTATCAAAATCACACATTTGATCAAACTACAAAAAGGCAGAGAAGGCGATTCTGATCAGTAGGAAAACCAAACACAATGATGACAATAAGAAAAACAACAACAACGAAGCCCATCATCATTACCTTTCCTTTGGCAATTTCTTTGGCTATCTCATTAGCCCTCCACTCATCAGCTTCTTTGTTCCTTTGGTCGAATTGGTCTCGCTCCTAATTCCATAAAAAGGAAACCATGTCAAACAAATTCAAAAGAGAAAACAAAAAAAAAATGGAAACAGCAACAAAGAAAAAAAAAAAAAACTAAAGGAATAAAAGAAGACCTTAGCTAGTTTCTCTGCAATTTGCTTCCTTTTTCTTTTCCTCCAAAGTTTGTTCCTCTTGTACTTGTGTAACTTATTACTCATTTTCGCCACCGCAGATTTCTCCTCCCACGGAGAATTCTCATCAGCTGCAATCCTAAACGGTTCAAGCTGAACTCTCAATTTGGACATAATAGCATTCGCAGCGTCCACTGCCAGCAATTCATGTGATTCTAAATCTATCCTATTCTCCATCATCCAACCCTTGAACTTATCAACTGAACAGTCCGATTCAGCACTACCTTCCCCATTTTTCACCATCGTTAACATCTCCAGCTCCTTCTCCCTGCTCGCTCACCAATTAAAACGACAGGAAAACAAAATTACGAATTTACGTTCAGCTTACTTCCACTTAAAATTGAAAACCAAACAAAACAAAAAAAAAAAAAGAAGAAGAGGTAGCTTACAGTGCTTTTGCGAGGTTGAAAGTGTCGTACAAGTTCTTGAGGGACTCGCGGATGTTGCTGGTATTCCAAAAGGCACTAGACGGCGGTGGTAAAGGCGGCACCAGCGGCGCCCACGGCGGAGGAGGCGTCATCATCGCCGGGGTGAAGGTGCCCGGAGGTGTTGGATTCATTATTAGCAGCGAAACTGGATTGTGGAAGATTTCAATTCGACGAAATCAACCGAAAACAAACAATGAATTTTGAGAAAATTTTATACAACGAAGATGATTTCGAGGGAAAATGCGAATTCCTACGAATTTGCGGGTGTCGGCCTTTTATTTTCTTTGGGTCTGATACGTTTGGTAGATCGAGAATCGATTGGGTTTGGTCTTGGGTTGTGAATGTTTTCTAAACGGGCTTAATCTTAGGAAAAAAAATATATATGGATCCAAAGCTAAATCCAACAATCTTAAAAATTCATCCAAGGAATATTTGAATCCCGTCTCATCAGACCATAAAGGCATAAACCATTTTCATTCAAACCATCAATATATCTACGATTTAACAAAGTGATTATAAGTTATAACTACAGATTGCGGATGATTAATACAATGTTACATACAAAGACACAAATGTTCCAAACTTAGTTTAGTGAAGGAGCTTAAGTTCAGGTCATTAGATTACATCAAATGAATAAGATATAATTTAGATCCTTCGCTTCGACGATTCACTCAACTGGGTTACACAATTTATCCATTTTAAATAAATCATTTTCTTTATATTGCAAGAAGATTAGAGCCTTTAATCGGACCACTACAATTTACCGGAAAATAATTTTGTTTTTTATTGTTTTTGGCACGAAATAAAGAACTAAAATAGTTTATCATTTGATAAGTTACGGACTATACTCAACTCAACTAATTGGGTCGGGAGATATTGTAAGTTAGATAAAATGACACAGTTTCAGAAAAACAATGCAAAATAATACTCCCTCCGGTCCGGTCCTTAATAAAACATTTTGATTTTATCATAAGTTTAACTTAATATGCATTTATAATTTTAAAAAAAAAAATCTTAAAGATATATTTTCATATCCGTTGTGTTCTCTTAATTGTTACGAAATATTTTTTAAGATTTTTTCGTCAACTAAAAAATTGTATTAGGTGAAACCTATGACAAATCAAAATGCATTATATGAAGAACTGGAGGGAGTAAGTGTTAAGTAATGTTATAACTTACAAGAATTATCGAAATGACAAAGTTTCATAAAAATAATATATGCGTTGGTACATAAAATGTGAGATTGGTGCAGTGGTAGTATTCTCGACTGCCACAATATTCAAGACACTGATTCAAAAACCAGCGAGAATCCTCTCTCTTAACTCCTTTTTTGGGATAAATTCATTGACCCGAACATGACTCCATTTCAGATCTGTTACAATTACCAATTATGATCCAAATACATAAATAGAATGTGTTGATAGTAGCACATGAAACAAGTAAACGTCTTTTCGTCGAATACCTTTTTCTCGATTCAGATCATCACAAAAGTTAAACCTTTGATTAGTTTTCTCCTTCCATCCTCAACTTCACAAAAATATGCTGCAAGTTCTATGAGTGATGTTATAGCAATAGGTGTATTCTCCTTGTATCATCAACTTCAATGAGGTGATGACACACACATATATGGTACAAGTTCGATGAGTAATCGATTCTATTATCCACGATACTCAAATGGAATATAAAGTTGGGAGGCATATATCTTTTCGCCCGAAGATGGAGCTCTCATTCATTGCAAAAATCAAAAGAATTTTCCATTCCCTCCTCAACTGTTATTCGAAAATTTAAGTCGCATTTTGTTTTCCTGTTGGTTGGTACTTAATGCACATCTTTAGAATCTTTTGGGGGAACAAAAAAATTGTAACTCAGAATTCTGTACAACATTTTATCCACTTGGAATGAAAAACCAATTTCAATTAATAAAGAAAAAAGATGTGAGATAAATGGTATCATCAAAATAAATTACTCAACGTGTTAAAAATATAGTCCATGTTATAATCTGTGAATTGTACTCCTTCCGTCCCATAATTATTGTCCAGTTTCGATTTTTATTTCTGGTTCAAATTGTACTAAAAGTGAAATCTCAAACTGCACAATAATTTTAGGATAAAGGGAGTACTATATGTTTTGGAATGCATAAAGTAATAATATACAACTTTGATCGCCATTGCTTCCTTTAAGATTATCCTGAAAATGGTTAGTTGATACCAAACAACATAACATGCCTTGTCTTGGCGGGACGATAGAGGAAAGTGATCGATCAATGTGTTGTTGAAATCATGAGTTCACAAACTAAAGATGCCATGAATCAAAAATATGGTCCTCATCAAGGTTGAAGAAAAACTTTTGTGCACTCAAATTTTCTACCATCACTTCCCTTTATGTATATGGGATGCCTGAAAAGGAAATTACAGCTTCCGAACAAATTCCAATCCAGTGAACCTAAACAAAAGAACATCCCATATGGTGTTTTGGGAACCAAAATCAAGAACTCTAGCTTTGGCCCTTTTTTCCCCCTCTTTTACATGTCTAAACAGTAACCTTTTTGCCCGACAATGCCCACATCCAACACATAGCAATTGTCTTTGGTCCCCAGAGATTTTTCCTAACTGGTTATGTAAGAAGGACAAACTCTTTGATGGATGGATGTGGTATGTGTATACTCAATCTTTATTTGGTCCAATATATATATATTTTTTTCATTTTCACATGAGAGATCAACTTTGGAGTCTGCATTAGACATAAAGGTCCATTCTCTTGAATGTTGACACTGCAAAGTCTGGCCTTGGCCTAACCGAAACAAAAAAATTTGCAAACCAAATTAAATCCGTTGAAAATGGTATATCATAAAAGAAATTCAATTATAAGTAACTCTTAAGGTCAAGTGGTAAAGAGATTGTCTTCACTTAAATATGTATTGAGTTGACGCTGTGAATGGACAAACAATTAAAGACCCTCATAGTCCATCCAGGTCGAAAGAAAACAGTTTGAATGTGGCATGTATAATGTGATTATCTCATGGCAACTGCACTAAAGAAGAAAGAAAATAAGGGAATTTTAGTTGTACCTTAGACTAAAAGTGTGAAAAGGCTTTCGACATTAATTGAATAGGCGTATATGAACAGAAGTTCATCCATGTCAAAGTTGAGTTCATTCTGATTGATTGAAGAGCCAAAAAAAAAAAAAAACATTGACGAATTTGTTTGGTACAATTACAATAAGTTGGACTAACGCTTAGTGCAGACAAAGTAAAATGTCTCCTAGGTTGGTCCCCTCTCAGAGGCTCAAACAGTTATACTTCCCTTTAGTTTCTTTTTAGCTAGGACAATCAAAGTAGAAACAGAACAAAATTGGCAAGTCATATAGTTCATATTTTTGTGGTGCTTCTAGTTCATGAATCATGATATGGGGATAGACACGATGATGATCACTCCAAAATGAAATTGAGTGTTCTCAAGAGCGAACAAAGCTTTGATGTCTTTAGTCACGGTTTTTCCGCAAGCAAAAATGTCCTACAATGGACCCCGGTTGTCTTCCTCTATTGCTTTAGTCCCTTTGCTAACTTATAAATTTAATATCGTTACACTAAGAATAACAACATTATATTATACTTTGACGATCTGATTCACGAGTTTTATATATATATATATATATATATATATATATATATATTTCACACGTAAGATGTTTAAAACGATCACGTATCACAATCAAATTAATTAATAGTTTTTTCTCTGTGATTTTTTTTGGGCAGAAATTAAGAGATTTGTTCGGATTATTTCAAATAGAGTCGGAGGCCGGAGCCCCCACATATCTAGTTTCCAATGGAATCCATCTCCCGAAAAACAGCATTTCTAAACAGAACTCATTCGACAGTACAGAACAGAAACGAATGAGGTCGTACCTTTTTTTTTTTGGAGAGAATCCTGCTTCCGTGCACAAACATAAGCTTTAATTAATCACACAAACAACCCTCAAACTTAATCTTTACTTATATTAAGAACATCATAATCAATGGTGGACCTAGGCATCTATGGAATGGAGGAGCTCCACAAGATAGAACAACATTTTCCCAGGTAACAACAAAAAGGGTAGACGGGAGACACCATGTGAGGGCCCTGAAAATGAAATCCAATTTCTATCAATAACAAAAAACAGAAAAATACTCTTCCATTTCAAAATTAGAATATATTGTTTTAGTTTAATATTACCTCTGTCTCAGAATTATTATCCAGTTTGAAATTTCATTCTTAATACAATTTGAACTAAATATGAAAATTCAAACTGGACAATAATTTCGGGACGGATGAAGTATTATATGACTTTTCAGAGATGGATAGACTAATAATTGTAGGGAAAGAAGCCAAAAACTTCAACATTCATATCATCTTAATTTTCTTTCATTCCCTGAGCTTTAGGACAATGTTTCCTGCTGAAAAGGAGCTTCTTTTTGTTCCGAAGGCTTAATACTTATTATTGCTATAAGTTACAAATGGAGAAAAATTATACATAAACCAATTGAATCTGTTGCTGAGTTTCACAAAAAAAAAAAAAATCTAATTCTCAGCACCAAATGATGAACACGGATCAAATAAATTTCCCCCTTCTATTCTCTTTTCCACTTTTCTCCCGTGCAAATATGCAGCATCAACAGCATCTCCATTGATCAATTTGCTGAAAACCAGAAACGTACAATAAGATATCCTAATTAACAACTCCAATTCGAAATTTATACACAAAGCCCGTGAAGCTAACTCACAGTTTTTACATACCAAATGATCTTTTGCAGTGGAGAATAGCTTCATGAATTGAGCTCTCAGGAATACTACTACTACTGTAATGAAGAGGACTACATGATGATGATATTGGAGAAGCCTGAGGGGAATGATTTATGAGTTTCTCACTAATTGAGCTTCTTGATTTCTTGAAAGAATTCCAACTTCTTCTTCTCTCTGGGGATGCCGGAACTGAATTTCCCCTGCTTTTTCCAACTTCCAAAACTTTCCTATCCAAATCATCTACTCTAACTCTTGTTCTTGAGCATCCCAACACCCGATAAATCGGCCTGATCGACAGACCTCCACAACATCCCTGTAACACTTTCTTCCCTGCAGACAATTTTTTCCGACATTTCGCATCACCAGAGCTAAAACTCTGGCCCTGGTTTTTCAGAAAACCTGAACCTGAAGACACTGATACTGATGATGATGAATGGATAGGTGTAACTGGAACCGAAACCGGGTGTTTTTCCTGGTTGATGAAAACAGGTCTGATGCATCCATCACAGAAGAGTTCATCAGCGTGAACAAGATTAATGGAAAACCTGCTGGATTCTCCTCCCGCTCCAGGTTGATGATGATCATGATTAACTCTGAAATCGAATTCCTGATGACCATCTTTAAAGATTTGGGTATTGAAAATGGGAATAGAATCATCATTATGATCATAATTTTCTAGGGAAGGCCTTCTTAGAGATTCAAGAAGGCCATCAAAAGAAGAAGAAGAGGATTTGCTGTCATTTATCAACCAGCTGTAAGAAAAACTGTCTGTCGCAAGATCAATTTGAGATTGAGAGTTTTCCATGGTTAGTTTCATGGCCCTTTTCTTCTTTCTCTCCCGAGGATTGGATCATTAAAGAATTTGGAATTGGTTTTATAGTGAATGAAGATGAATATGGACAAAAGTTTTTTTGAACTCAGACATACTGTTACTTCAAAAATTGACCATTTCATATGACGATGGCCACAGTTTTACCCAAGCAAACAACAAAAATGAACATTTATTCTTCCCTGTCTTTTACCTTTAGAATCCCTCCAAACTAAATGAAGAAAGCAGGCAAAACATTAATAAGAGAAAAAAAAAAAATGGAAGGGCTGAAAGCTACACCTTTGTAAGTTTTGAAGAAGAACAAAATGATTATCACCAATGAAATGATGGACCATAATTCTTTTTGTTAGGAGAAAATCTATTGGCAATCAAGTTTCACTGTGTGATAGTTTTCCCTCTTTCCTTACTTACCCCTTGGATGGCTCCAATCCATAACTTAGTGAAAAATAATAGCTAGGTTGCACATCATCATCAATGCAGAATAAGTCAAATTTCATAGGATAACATATGAATTTGTATTACTACACTGTATCAAAGTGACTTTTGTTCGTTACTTATCCCGTGCATAAATCGACCTCGTAACCAGTTAATACTACGAAAGATCAAGAAAAATTTTACCATTAGACTGCACTTTATCGTCAATGCAGAATTAGTCAAATTTCATAGTTTAACAAATGGATATAGTACATTAATTACCAACTGCAAGAAACTGACTTCTGATTATCTTGAAGAATCAATGTTAGAGCATGGGTTATGCCTTCTTCCCATTGATATTTTATACAATTTTAATCAATTTAGGTTTTTCCTTTTTTTTATTCCATTGGTTTGATTAGTATTTCATGTAAGGCCAGTTTCAGCACAGTACGTGGAGCGTGAAAAGTTGTACAAAGTCAACAAGAAATGCATGTCCGTCGAAGGAATTACTTTAAATCATTAGAGCAAATTGAAAAAAGAAAAAAAAAACAACTCATTAAGAAAATTAATTAAAGTTTTAGAAAGTGATATCAATTAAGGGATATTTTGTTTGTTCCTAAGAATAATCTTCCTAGATTTCTATGCTCCTCTCCTTTGCTTATTTAATCATCTTTTCACTTGAACGATAGTTATTGGAGCCTTCTCAACCTTGAGAAAGGTCAATCTTTTTTCTTTCTATTCTTTTATTGTTGAAAAAGAAGTCGGACATTTTTAAATGTAAACTTCTTTTATTATTAACACAGTCTCAAAGTCCAAAGAGGTAAATCTTAAAATAAACTATGTTTAAATAATCCGTATTGTATGTACATGTTGAAGTCATAAAAGGATCATACTACTTCGGTCCCAAAAAAATAGTCTACATTGAGTAAAAATTTGAAAATTCAATGTGGACTATTTTTTTTTAGACGTAGGGAGTATTTCTTATATCACAACTTCCACGGCTGCGAGGGGAACTTACAAAATAAAGACTTATTAGTATGTTTATTACAAATTTACAATCACTCAAGAAAAGTGAACTTGTTGAAATCAATACTTTAGAAATATGTAGTGTAATTAATAGTAAATGATTTCCCCTACTAACAGAAAGATATGACTCTTGATGAAGTTCGTCGTATGGACAATTCCCATTCCCCCAAAGACTAATGAAGGATTTATGGAAAACCAAAGCTAGGAAATGTTAATCATTTTGATGAACACTAGTAAATCAATCTGATGAATATTTGACATTACGTTTAGAGTATCATGTTATTGCACTGTTATTGTGTAACAAAAAAGAGGTTGGCCGATTTTCTTTGTTGCCACAACAATGAGACTGTGAGTATGCCGAGGTAAGAAGTTTTTTTTTTTAATGAGATATTTGTCCTATTATTATCACATTTATCATATTTTACAACTTTCATTGATTAAGTAATTGCTAAAGACATAACATTATCTTTCTTTTTTTTTTCTGTTGAAGGAAAAAAATAGTAACATATTATAATTGTAATTAGTTTAGTGCATTGCGAATTTTGCTGATAAGATGATTTGAAATTTGAATCGCCATTGCTGAGCTCGCAAATCTCTCACCAAACATAATCATACAAATTATGAAATTATCACATCCGAAATGAACTCACTGAATCCAAACTATTCAATTTTCAAAAAGATAAATAAATAATAAATAAAATAATGAGTGTTGGAGCATTTTCAAAATACAGGTCAAATCTGTACCCAAAAAAAAAAAAAAAATACAGGTCAAATTAACCAATCATTGGGCCTTCAGATCAAATAGCCCACTCAACACAACATGGGTCGAACCATTTTTTCCAAAGGAATCCATCGATGAAATTAGGAAAGTGTAACATTGACTCAAACTTGGTAAACCTCATAAAATTACGGTATAACTTATCCGTCGTGATTTGTGAATATTACCAATTCTAAACAAACTACAAGTAAAAACTATACGATCATTATAAATACCATGTGTATTATTAGGAAATTACTACTAGTCCGAATATCCTTCTAACAGTAGAATTATTTCCAAAATATAATAAAGTAACTTGTAAAACTCTTGTGAAGATTTTAAGGCCAGTCATTATTTAGGTCATTATTGATATCGGTAATATCCAGCCAGATGTTGTCCTGCTAGTGGTTTGGTGATCGGGAAAAAAAAAAAAGATTTGTGCGCTAATATAACAAGCGCAAGCAATTTCTGCCATCTATACTAGATATTACTCACACGATATACGGGTTAAGAATAAATATTTTTATGAAAACATTTATAGAAATTTACTAATAGCTCGAAAGGAAATGAAATTAATAAAAAAAATGCATTAAATTCTGAAAGCAACCAAAAGTCCTTAGAACTCAAACACGTGAAGAACAAGAAAAAATTAATTGTTATACACATCACTGTATCAAATGAGGTTGGGCCGACATAAAAAGAGATTATTCTATAGTTTATTTTTTGCAAATCGTCTATAACCAACAAACTTAAGACATCCTTGTTATTTGCTGGTGCAAAATTATTAAAGATTTCAATTTCTTCTATGCTAGTAAATTTTTGTAAATTCAAAATAGAAATTTGAAAATTATTTTGTAGTGATGATTGGATTTTTTTTCCCTCATGCTTTGGTTGGTAGGATGGTGACACACACACACACACACACACACACACACACACACACATATATAGTTGGAAGAGAATTGAGATGGCGTAAAGATTAAAGAGAACTTTTTAAATTTCATTTATGTCAATCAAGATTTAAACCAAATATGTCATTGATCAATATTTACTTCATTTGGTCCTTTGATTTTGTTGCATAATTAATGATTTCAAATTTTAAAATGGACTACTTGATATCTGAAATGTGAAAATGTACATTGTTCATTAATTATCGATTATGATAACTAAATATAAGATTACAATATTATTTTGAACCATAACAAACAATAGTTTCAAAATAAATTATATTTTTAAATAAATGCTTGCACATAATTAGGAATTATTCCGAACATTCTTATCATCTTTGTAATTGATTTGTATAAATGATAGAGTTCAAATTTATCTAAAAAATTGAAGTATATCAATAAATGACATTCATTGGTCTTTATTTAAAACCTATGAATTCGGACGCATTTTCAGTTGAATCAATTAGCCAATCCGAATTAACTCTTTGTATATGTGTGTGTGGAATCATAAATTAAAAAAAAATTGTTTTTAAGAATATAAACTGTTTGAACAAATGAAACAACATATCTTTAATTTACACCAAATTCGAACTTTAAATTTTGCATCCTCTAATTTACGGAATTTGATAGATAGCAAATTCTGTCAAAAAGAATTTTGTTGTTGATCTTTCAAAAAAAAAAAAAAAAGAATATTGCTGTTGAAGACCAACTATTAAAGGAGAACAAAAAATAATAAAGTTCGGTCTTGCTAAATCCAAATTTTCGTGGACTCGAAATTCTCCTTATATGGCTCCACCTGCATAAATAATAAAATAATTATTCAAATGAAAACCCTCAATCCAAAATTAGGAAAAAATAATATGAAAACACAAATTAAAAATTAACAATTAAAAAAAACTTAGAGGTAAAATGACAACCACCCATCTCGATGTCATAGCACAATAAAAAAATATAATATTTGACTCCTTAAGCAATTATACTTTTTCTAGTGCAAAAATTTTAGACAAATTAAAATCATTCAAAACATCTCGAATACATAAACTCATAAATCAGAAAATACAACCCACTATAACAATTGCGCTCCTTATATAATCAAGTGGTAAACCTCATCTTTTGCCTACAAAGTGCAAACTCCATTAATTTTAATTAAAAGGTTTTAAAAGAATTGTCTTCAAAAACTTAAATATGCCATCTCACATACCCTTGCCTTGATGTTAGTGCTTGCCAAGTTAGAAATTTTCAAACAGTCCCATCAACTAATCAATACGCTATCAGAGAAACTCATCAAAATCGTGAGTAAATAAAACTTAATACTTATATATATTTTTTTTAGATGCAAACGCTTCTAAAACAATTAGAATGAATTATAGTACCTTGTCATTTTACACCAGTGCAAAAGAATGCTACAACATAGATAATAATATTAATTTAGGGTGAATAATGTGTATGGAAAATTTTTTTTATTTAAAAAATAATAATATTAATTTAGGATATGATTAATAAGGAAATGAGCATTTGAATTACCGAAATTCAAGTAGATAAGTTTTTGTCGTAAAATGCTTATTTATTTATTGATCGAATAAAAATTGATATCTTTTATTTTTTATTTTTTACAATTGAATACTTTTAATTTTGGAGTTAATTATGAGATATGATTGTTACCTGATTCCATGCACAATTTTAATTTTTGAATAATTATTGATTTTGTCATTAATGTCGGAATTGTGATTAAGTTAACCATAATTTTGGGAATTCTTTTGGGAGGAAAATAATTCCGGTGCAATAATATTCATTATTCCTCTCCATTTAATTTGATTAATTTCCATTTCTCATTTTCAATTAACTCGATGTAACCCGTCAGATGGACGGGACAAAAAAAAATTGACAAGAAAACAAATTGTCAATATTGAAAATAAAAGCAAATTGTACGACTATAAATCCTTCCGTATTCTTTGTATGCTATATTGATTGTTTTGTTATTCATCTCTCCATTTTCACCGCATATTAAAACTTAAGTCTTTTATGTAAATTTGGATAGAGCAACATATAATTGATGAGGGTTGAAAATGAGACGTGGTAGATACAATCTAACTTAAAAATGGACAATCACTGACTCTTGTTAATTGCCATTGCAAAAATCAAATGTAAATTGGAACTTGTCTTTTTTCATTTTGAATGAAAATCGTCGGAGGGGCACAAAGACATGCGGGGAATGTATACATCTTCTTCGATGTAGCTACCCGAGATAACATTTGCCTCAATGACATGTTGTTCCAACCCTAATATTACTTAAAACATCATCATGACCATGTTATTTATGGTATTGACATCAACAACACCATAGTTTGTATTTTATGTAAATAAAAAGTTTAAGTTCAATAATATCAAAAATTTGTATATTCTGAATTTAATTAGTTTTCATCGATAGAGTGTATATATATACAAGATATGAGTTTTATAAATTTTTCTGTGTTAAATTTTTGAAATAGTTAAATTATTGTGTTCTAATACAAATAATTCAAAAGTACTATATTTTTTTATAAACTATTTACTCTTCGCTCATTGATAAGCCTTAGTCATTGTTACAACAATTTCAATTATTTTAGCTAACTCTGGCAATTGAGGTTTCTTGGTTCCTTCCGCTAAGGCAATATAATCATGTGTGTCACCCATTAATTTACCTTAGTCATTGTAAGAGTATTCTTTTAACTTTTCACCAGATATCCCTATTAACTGAATTGCCTTAGTTATACCGATTAAGGTGCCTTAGGGGTTTAGCCAACATTTTGTTTTAGTTTTAGTTTTGATTTTTGATTTGGGTTTGAGATGTGATTTAAAAAGTTGTTTTTGGTGATATTTTAAATAAACTAATAATATTTTTAGACCACCTCCACCACTGCCGCCGCTTCCGGACCGCCGGCGACTGGCGGGGGTGCGGTGGCGGCGGGTCAGGGGGTGGTGGTAGAGGTGGTCCGGTGGTGGTGGATGAAAATTGTGTAAAAATAATTTTTAGAATATTTTTTAAAGGTAAATTAAAAAGTTATTTGGATAGTATTGGGATTTGTGTTTGGGAGGTGTTTTAAGAGGTAAAATGAGACAAAAATACAAAATAAGTGTTGGGCAAACAAGCCCTTAGTCACTGTGAGAACAATTTTAAATATTTTAGTCAAATGTCTTCTTCCCAAGTGAGATGCTTTTGTCACTGTTACCACTTCAATGCAGTAAAAAAATCACTTAATCCAAAACGTGAAAATAAAATCATTATCAAATATTCAAGTTCTGAAACCTTCTCGATTAGATGGACAAATAATATTTTTATATTCACAGTTTCGGAAAAAAATTAATCATATGCTTAAATTATTAAATGGAATTTTTTTTCTTACTTTCAGTTTTGAAAAATTATTAGTCACCAAAAGGTGGCATAATCTTCTACATTACGATCCTACAATACAACCTAAATCACCATATGAAACTTGTCATATTTTCTATTTAATTATTACTTTCTTTTTTGAAAAATATAACTAACACCCTAACTCACTATTGGATGCACCCGTCGGGGTCATGAGTCAAAATCTTGACAAATGATGCAGAAAGTGGTATAAGATTACGATGTAGGAAATCTTTTGTCCAAAAAAAGTATGCAAAGAATTTGTATCAACAACAAATATTAATCACTTAATAAATATTGGAAAGAATAATGAAAAATGAACCAACTAACAAAAACTAAACTTCCCAAAATCAGAATGCTAGAAAATATCACAATTATTGAAACAAACCGTAAATTACATACATATCTAACTTTATTAGTTTTGCTCTTTTTTGCCCCCAAATCCGAAGTTTCTTAATTAGAATTTAATGAGGATTTATGTAAATATAAACATAGTTAATTTAAAAAACAGATCAATAAAAATTGACAAATACATCAACATTTAACTTTATTCGTTTTTCTCTCTCTTTTCCACCTGAATGCAAAGTTTCTAAAATTTACGGATGATTTAAGTAAATATAAAAAAACAATTTAGAGAAATATAAAAAAAAGAAATTGTTTTTTTTTAATGGAAGTTCAAGCATGAAGAAACAATCTGCAGAACATTATTTACTTCAGTGAAAAAATGTAATTGTCCAAGAATCTTTTAGTAAGTGCGCTCGGATGGAGTCTTGCCATGTAGTCTGGGACTCCAAAGAGTTACTTTTAAATTTTAACGTAAAATGAAAAAATTAAAACTATATATATAAGATTAATATATGGAGTATTTACCTGCTCATATATATGGAAGCAACTCCTCTGAGTATTCATATGTAGGTCTTCACTAGTTGAGAATTAGGACGTGGATATTCGAAATTGATTTCACCCACAGTTGGGTGAACTCCTTGATGTCTGTGAGTGCTTGTAACACTCCGGAGTTCGGGATGGATGCAAACTTAAATTGATCGATGATGAGATGGTAAAAAATAATTAATTTAACCAATAGTGAAGTGCCCTTACCTATTAAGGTTACTGATATATTCTTGCAAAGTCTCGACACCAGTAGCACAAAGTCTGTAGACATGGTGGTGACAGCTAGAAGATTGAAGATGTGAAGGCATGCTAAATTATGTTTAAAGATTGAGGTTCATTTGATTTCTGATTATCTCATTTGATTTCAATATAACAAATCATCAAAGCTGATGAATGATTTAAATTCAAATTATTAGTTAGTTTTTATTGATTGGATTATAATCTTCTCTCAGGATAAGTTATGATTCAGATTGAAATATTTTAACTATAGTTCAAGACTTTGCAGTTGTAGAGAAGTTTATTAAAGATGGGAGACTTAGTTTTGGGATCATTTAAAATAGATTTTGTCTTTGGTTTGTTTAACTGACGATAAAATCTTTTTTTTTTTTTAATAAATCAAAAAATGGAGAAAATTGCTCGTCCTACGTGACAAGTGGAAAACTATCTCAATTTCCTCTCTCTGAGTTTTCTATTATTAAGTTATATAGATAGATATAGATGTTTTAAATGCAATTTGATAAAACTTTATTTATAGAAAATTTGAAGTACTATTAGTATAATTGTTGTAAATATTTTTTGAATCAAGCATTAGTAAAATGACACATAGGATTTTATCCTATGTGACACCCTTAGAAATCTTTTCTTTTTTGTTTCTTTCTCTGGTTTCCCACTTCGTATAATACTATTTTATTTCTTGTACACTTTTACAAACTCTAGTTGTTTCTCCTTATTGCATTGTTTGCGAGCCCTTTTGTAATGATGACCAATGACCACTAAATTGCATTATTTTTTTAAAATCCTTATTCATTAAATGGCTAGGCTTACAAAGTAGTATATGTGGTTCGATTGAAACAGATGGAGTGCATTTGTTTAGGTCGAATTTTAGTTATTATATCTATATAGATCAGTTATCTTTTATCAATTATAGACTTGTTTTACAACAGTATATTCATCTTTAAAAAATTATAATAGCTATAACACTTTTAATTTGCCCAAATAATAAATAAATTGAATTTGCTAATAATTCATGGGCAAATCCCACTCATAGGTGTTACAACTACTATTTAAGGGAATGTGAATTTGACCCTCCTTAAATTTTGCCCTTTTGACAATAGCCAAATTCTTAGGTACACCGGAACCAACATGGTCCCCCTCTTATTTTTTTGCAGATATAATTTTTATTCTACTTTTTTCTCAAATTTTTTATGTTTTGCAAGTTTAGTCCATGTCACTTTTTTTCTTCTCTCCTCATAAAATATCTCTAACTTTCAAATGAGCATATCTCTCAATCCGTGAATAATTAGGATACAAATTATATATGAAATTCATAGTACTCATCGAGATCTATCCAAAAAAATCCATATCGAATATTTTTTTCGAACTTAAAAATGACTAAATTTTGATGGTCAGAAATGAAGGAAATTTGTATGTTATTTGGATGGATATCTAGTTTAAAAATATGGATAACCAACTTATTTTATATTGATATTCTTATATTGCACATATTTCATAATCCGTGAAAGATTTTTAAACGAATTATATATGAAAATTATAGTAGTCGATGTGATCTGTTTAACAAGGTCCATATCGAATATTTTTTTTTCAAGTTTTAAACGCATTTAAATTTTATGGGCAGAAATGAAGAAATAAAACACTTTTTTTTTAAAAAAAAAAAACATTTATCCATTGCGTTCATAATGATTATTCAACCGGTTTGAGCAGATTATCAATTTTTTTTTGTACTGCTTATCCATTCATTTTTATTTTAGAAAATGATTGTCTTTTTGTTGATTATCCAACTGCTTGGTATTGGTTATCCAGTCATTTTTTCCTTTTTTTTTAAATGAAAATCCTTGTCCAATTTTTTTTACTAATTATCCAATATTTTTGTATTACTTATCCTATCATTTTTACTGATTTTCCAAACAGATTTGTACTACTTGTCCAATCACTTTTTTTTTCCTTATAGAAAATAGTTGTACAATATGTTTATAGTGATTATCCAAATGTTTGGCACTATTTATCCAACTATTTTTTTATTTCATGCTTTATGAAAATACTTGTCCAATATATTCTACTGATTATCCAATTATTAGGTACTGTTTATCCAACATAGTTTTTCTTTTTCTTTTTTGAAAAAATAGTTGTCCAACGTGTTCATAGTGATTATCCAACTGATTGGTACTGCTTATCCTACCATTTTTTCTTTTTCTTTTTATAAAAATCCTAGTCCAGTTTTTTGTACTGACTATCCAACTGTTTTGTATTGGTTATCCAATCATTTTTACTGCTTATCCAAATATGGTTTGTAATGTTTGTCTAATATTTTTTTTCTTTTTCTTTGAGAAAATATCTGTTTAATATGTTCATACTGATTATCCAACTTCTTTGTAATCTTTATTCAACCTTTTTTTTTCTTTTTTTATAAACATAATTGTCCAATTTTTTTATACCGATTATCCAACCAGTTTGTACTACTTATCCAATTATTTTTACTGCTTGTCCAATGTGTGTTATACTGATTATGCAATCATTTTGTATTGGTTATCCAATTGTTTTTACTGATTGTCCAAATAAGTTTGTACTACTTGCCTAATCATTTTTTAATTATCAGCAATAACCACCCCCACCCTTAATAATGTGATTGGATTTTCAGAAATTTAATTTGATTTGATCTCCATTTGTTTAATCTTTGTTATTGAGATATTGATAGAGTTTGGTTAAAGATTTTAAGTCCACTGTTATGGTTGATAAGGAATAATCATATTAGTTGGATATGCAGTTAAAATATATGGACAAGCAGTATAAAACTTTCAGATAATTTGTTATGAACTGATGGATGTCCAACTGCTTGGTACTGATTATTCAACCAAATTTTTTTCTTCATTTTTTTTGTGAAAGTCCTTGTCTAGCCTTTTATATTGACTATCCAACCGTTTTACATTGGTTATCCAATCATTTTCACCGCTTATCCAAAAAGGGTTTGTACTGTTTGTCCAATCATTTATTTTTGAAAAATAATTGTCCAATATTTTCATTCCGATTATCCAACGGACCGGTTTTCACTGCTTCTCCAACTTTTTTTTTCTTTTATATTTTTCTTGGATATCATTGTCTGTATTTTTTACACTGTTTATTCAACCAGTTTGTACTGCTTATCCAATCATTTTTACTGCTTCTCCAAATTGCGGTGGCTATCCATTGCTTTTGTAGTGTTTATCCAACGCCTCTGAATGTACCTATTTCCAAAAGCAAAAAATGTGAGAGTGAATTTGAATCGAGCTGCCTATCCACCGGTTTCCTAGTGCTTATCCGCCGTCTTTGTACTGACTATCCAACACAACGATATGAATGTAAAATAAGTTGGTTATCCATCTTCTTAAACTGGATATCCACCTTATTTCTATCTATCAGAATTTAATCATTTTTAAGTTCAAAAAAAATAGTCTATATAGATCTCGTTGGATAGATCTCGACGAGTATTATAAATTTCATATATTATTCATACACAAATTCTTCACGGATCATTAGTTATGCTCATTTAAAGATTAAAGATTTTTTTTAGAAGAGAGAAAAAAAAGTAATAGGGACTAAATTTATAAAATATATGAAGTTATTTAGAAAAAGTACAATAAGGCTAATAATGCAAAAAATAGGAGGGGGACCATGGTGGTACCGGGTACACTCAAGATGGTCTCCTCTTCAACTGTAATGACCCCCCAAAAGGCAATCCTATATATATACATATATATATATATATATATATATTAAAGGAGAGTGGTTTGTAGAAGTTAATTCAGCTTAGTTAGACCATCAATAGCTTTTAGGGACACGTGTCGCCTCCATGTTTGAGTTTCATTAAACGGTTAAAGTAATTTAATAATTCCGTTAATCTGAATTTTATTATTTTAATGTTTTAACTTATTTATTTCCGAAAAATAAATAATGTGATCATTATATTCTTTAATACGTTTTAATATTTAAAATATTTTAATTTAGAAAATATATATCAGAATCAAATCTTCCAAATCTCTAATCTTCTCTAATACGATTCATTTAATTTTCTCTAATACGCTTCTCTTCCTCAATAAATAACACGAATGTAAAATCATTCACCAAAGTAAATCTTTTTCTTCTACCTCTTATGCCACCGCCCTCTGCCGCTGCTGCCGCCGCCGCCGCTACTGTCATACCCTTTGTCGTCAGCTTTACTATCGGAGGTATTAAGTTTGATATCCTACTTTTTTTTCTTCTCTTTTGTTTTTTGATTCCTTTTTGTTTGAATAAAACTTTCAACTCACGACATATATATGCAAATTTCAACTATTGCATTGATTAATTTGGTTTGAACGATTTGGTTTGGCAGTTGCGGCACCGATTATAATTATAGGGAAGGTTCAGTTTTTTCCTTCTCATTTTACACACCCGCACAACGCATGCGACAAGTACTAGTAATATATAAAGGGTTTACCTAAATTTGATCTTTGGGCGCCACCAGAATGTATCCAGAAGCAGTAACAATCAGCGTCCACTTGAAGAGACCTTGAATATAAAAGGAGAAGCCAGATTTAGATTTGTTTGACCACTAAACAAGAGACAGCATAATTCAAGCCTAAGACGCAGGCAATAGGTCTGAATATGCTACAGTATATACTTATTATTATAGTTTATATGTCAAAGATTTAGCAAATTAATTTTTTTTTAAATTAAAAAACAAAGGTAAACGACATCTACAACTCAAACCTCATTGGCTTAGTAGTATATATTTAGCCAGGTCAAAAGGTAAATTAGATTAGGAAATAAAGTGAAGGAACTTCAAACAATATAAATTGTTTTTAAAATCATCAATAAAACTAATTCTCTTCCCAACTAACTTTTTTATGTCTTCTTCTTAAAAAAAAAAAAAACTGCGGCACATTTACTAAATGTTGATAGTGAATTTCTTCTGTTATGATAGTTTAGTATTTTATGCTTTGGCCTCTTTTATATGAAAAAAAAAACTTTTTATGTTTTTAATAATATATATGTGTGTGTATATATATATATATAATTTGTAATAAATCTGAGAAACACACACGCACTACTAAGAAAAAAAGGCAGCAGACAAACTAGCAGAGTGCTTAGCTGTTCTTTAAGAAGTAATCGAAGAATAATCAATGCGTACTACATAGTCCAATGCACCAAAATATCTAGTTAAGCGGAGTTAGTACTAGTACTCCCCAACATTTATTATTATTAATTATTAGAGCAATCATAGAAATAGTGACTAATTATAACGAAAATGTATATTGACTAATGAAAAGACAAGTACACCACACTTACTAAATATATTATTTGTTATTTAAGGATAAAAATGTAATTTTATGAGAAAGATATAATTTCAACGGATGAGTGACTAAAAAATAAAGAGTCATAATTACTCCTCATCATTCACTATATTTTGTCACTATTTATTTCACTATATATATATATCATTTTCCTTATTGTTATTATTATTACCACTTACAATTTTAAAAGTCAGATTCTAATACAATCATGTATTTTCAAGAATCACGACTATAGTTATCCTCCTGGACCTCCTGCTAAATTTTTGTTCCCAGTCCCAAATCGGAAAAACAAAGGCCTTTAAAATATTAACCGGGTTCAAGACAAAAGAAGAATTATATTTGTTGATCACGGAAGGAGAATTTTAAAATGTGTAGTTTCAGCAAGAATTTTTATTTCACTTTTAGGAATCACACATCAAAAAATTCTGAAAGTTTGAAACTACGGTGGATCAGATAGCATTGATTTGGTTGGTAGATGTTAGTATCAATGCTTAAGTATATGTCTTGAACAATTTATATTCCTCCTTGTAGCATAACGTGCATTACTTTCATTACACATACAGAAATGACTTACGAAGGATGCTATACATGAATAAATTACTCATGAATTGATGTATTGCACTCCCTCTGTCTTAAAATTATTGTCCAATCTAAATTTTCACTTTTAGTTCAATTTGTATTAAAAATAAAAACTAAAATTGGACAGTAATTTTAAGACGGAGGGAGTATGATTTTTTTTCCTTCCGATCCTAGCTATTTATTATATGTAAAAAGAAATTAATGTGAAGAAACGTAGCCTTGGCCAACTCATTCGGTCCATATGTGCCAATTATGACTTTAGTTGAAGAAACATACCTATCATCAAACCCTTTTTTTCACTTCATGTAGCGAGATAATACGGTTTCGATGTTGTCCGATGTTTACTACTACTATCACTATTTACCAAACGAATTTGGACAGGAAGTCAAACATATTGAATTGGGCAGTGACCGGATGACCGGAGTGACCTCAACTTAGTAAGTATAGAAAAAGTTTCTAATAAAGCAAAAAAGAGAAGTCAGCAATAAATATCTCAAGGAGGAAACTGTCAACTCTCACTTTAATTATTCGGTCACACGAGATCTTCCAGATGAAATATTTCATGGGTCTTTGTTAATTTTCCAGATCTTATTCATTTACTACTACTTACAAACAAAATCTTATAATTAATGCTTATCTGTATTATTGCCTGATTAGCGGGAATATCTCTTCCATTCAAATGAACCGTTAGGATTATTATTTGAAATTATTTTGAATGAATTTCCATTCCATAAGTACTACTCCCTCTATTTCAATTTGTTGGTCGTTTTAGGTTTGGAGAGATTTTTCAAAATATAGGTCGTTTTACAAATTCTAGGCAAATTAATGACTATTTTTTCAATTTTACCATCGACAAATGATATTAATCTATTTTTATTTAGTTTTGTTTATAGTTTCAATGTAATTAATTAATGAGAGGTAAAATAGATATTTAACACATAAATTAATTGTTGGATGATTGTGATTTATAATATTTTGAAATGGAGGGAGTATTGTAAGATTGAAAAGGAAAATTCGGGCCAAACTAATTTCACCCCGAACAGGTAGATAAGATAAGATAGATACGAATTAACTTTTTTTTTATCCTAGTACCATAATGTAATTCAGACAGTGATTTTTGGATTTTTAACGTTGGAATGTAAAAGAAAAAAAAGAAAGTCTTTTACGAGTCAATTTTCGCAGTAAATTACCTTAATTTCTTTTGTATAGTTCGTTCGATGTTGATAAATGAACGTCACGGACTCACGGTTAAAATCTCGTTATGGGATTACTTTTTCTAATACGTTTATAATTTTGCTTTATTTTAGAATATAAGAAAAATACTGCTATAACAAATGTCCCAAAAATTTTGCATGAGTCAACTTAAAGTTACAGTAAAAAACTAAAAAATATCTGTTTTTCCTTTTTTCCTTTTTAATAATAAAAAAAAAACGTGTAAAGAGTCCAACCTTCAATCAGCTGCCACATTATTCGGCCTTTCTCCGCAGTGTTCGTTCCAAACACAAAAATTCCATCTCTACTCGAAAAGAACCTTTTTTACACCGATTTTTCACAAAAACTTGTATTGAGAAAAAAGTTTGTGGGCTACAACACATATTCCTCTCCTTTTCAATTTTCTTCCTTCCATCCTCCAAAATATTAATTTGAGATTGAGATATTTCCCTTGATTATTTTATACTTTCTCCTGTTCATACGTTTATAAATACCACCACCCTGAAATCATTCTCTCTGGGTTTTAAATTTTTTTTTTTTTGTGATCTCTGATCCGATCTGGTCTCACAAAACCGCCCCCCTTTTTTTGATTTCAGATCATACCCTTTTAAAGCTATTTTAAAAGGGTTTGATTTTTTTTTTCTTTAATTCATTGATTATTTGATTGCCATTATTGTTGATAATGGAGGAAAGCAAGAAATACATCACGACGGAGGAACTGAGGAAGCACAACAAGCGTGACGACGTATGGATCTCCATTAACGGAAAAGTTTACGACGTTACGAATTGGCTCCAGAAGCATCCCGGCGGTGAAGAGCTGATCATGAATCTGGCCGGCCAAGACGTTACGGATGCGTTTATTGCTTTCCATCCCGGCACCGCCTGGAAATACCTCGACGGGTTTTTCACCGGGTTTCACCTGCAGGATTTCCGGGTCTCCGACGTTTCCAAGGATTACCGAAGACTCGCCAGCGAGTTCGCGAAAGCGGGCATGTTTGACAAGAAAGGCCACTTCGTTTTCTTCTCCTTCCTCTCGATTGCGGTCATGTTTTCGATGTGCATTTATGGCGTCATATTTTCCAAGGATTTCTGGGTCCATCTCCTTTCCGGGGCAGTCTTGGGTTTTGCTTGGGTCCAGGTCACCTTCCTGGGTCACGATTCGGGTCACTACCAAATCATGTCCACCCGGCGATTCAACAAATTCGCTCAGATCCTCACCGGAAATTGCCTCACCGGAATCAGCATTGCCTGGTGGAAGTGGACCCACAACGCCCACCACGTCGCCGTGAACAGCCTCGAACACGACCCGGATCTCCAGCATTTACCCGTTTTCGCCGTTTCTTCGAGTTTCTTCAATACTCTGACTTCCAAATTCTACGGCCGGAAGCTGGATTTCGATTCCCTGGCTAGATTCTTCGTCAGTTACCAGCATTTAACGTTTTACCCGATCATGATTGTTGCCCGGGTCAATCTTTACCTCCAAACCATCTTATTGCTTCTAAACCCGAGCCGGAAAGTCCCCGATCGGGCTTTGAACATAATCGGAATTCTAATTTACTGGACATGGTTTCCCCTGTTGGTTTCATTCCTCCCGAATTGGAACGAAAGAATCCTATTCGTCCTGGCGAGCTTTACGGTAACAGCTTTCCAGCACATTCAATTCTGTCTGAACCATTTCGCGGCCAATGTGTATGTCGGAAATCCTCAGGCGAACGATTGGTTTCAGAGTCAGACCGCCGGAACCATCGACATTACCTGTTCGACCTGGATGGATTGGGTTTACGGCGGATTACAGTTTCAGCTGGAGCATCATTTGTTCCCCAGGATGCCCAGGTGCCATTTGAGGAGTATTTCCCCTGTGGTTCAGGATCTTTGCAAGAAACACAATTTGCCGTACCGGAGTTATGGGTTTTATCAGGCCAACAAGAAAACAATTGGTGTTCTTCGGAAAGCGGCTTTGCAGGCAAGAGATTTGTCCATTGTTCCTCAGAATTTGCTCTGGGAAGCTGTAAACACTCATGGCTGATAATAATGATAGGTCGGAATTTTTATAGTTTTTTTTTCCCTTTTTTTTTATTTTTATTTGGAACCTCGATTTAGTATTTTTCAATGTTCATTCTGAGTCTACTTTTTTTGGCATCCTCGGATTACTGACTATGTAACATCAACCAAAATAAGAAACCCAGAAAAAAATAAAAGTTAGAAAATTGATAAAAATTGAGAATTTTTTTTATTTGCATCACATCATTTTGTTACTGTTGCTTAAATCACATGCTTGTCCTACTTTTTGCGTAGGTAGGTAAAGCTTCACAATTTGGTCTGTTTAATGAAAATGTCGGTGTCCTTTGATTCAGTATTTTGTCACCCTGCAACTTATTACTATTTTCGGTGTCCTCAGATTTGGTCGGATTTGATTTCTCTCTCTCATGTGCATATACTATATTCAGGAGTAGTATAATTTTTAAGTTGACAATAGTAAATAAATAATGGAGTATCAGATATTCGAACGTGCTGTAGGTCGTGAGATGTGCAGCGCTTTTATGGGAAGTCAAACTGTGATTAGATTTCGATCGCCGCTTCCGGTCTGTGTAATTGTCCGGAATCTGGCCAACTGACCACCACATCGGAATATCACATAATTTATTGGGGGAAAAAACGGTCTCCTTTGTCAAGCTCTGAATAGAACTTATGGGAGTAGTAAACAAAATAAATGACAGCGTCAACTCTTTGTCAAAACCCGTATTGAAGTCAGGTTTTTTGCTTGCACATTTTTCAGCACACATTTACTCATATCTGGAAGTGGAGTGAAGCCATGGCTATATAAATTAAACTTACAAAATGAATTTATGTTGTGAAAATTATAATAAGATCTATATAGAATATAAATTTTAAAAACAAAAAAAAAATAGTAGTTGTTTAAATTAAATATATAACAAAATTAGAAAATTTTGATACTTCCACCATTGAATAAAAGCAATTACATCTTAAATTATTCAAAAATACCACTAAATTACAATATTTTAATCAACCATCAAAATAAAATTCAAACTAAAACATTTACAAAAAACTTTGGTGTAAAACGATATTTGAAATATTCTATTTTTTACATCAAATTTAGCCCAAATTATAGTTTAATGATTGGAGACGATGATTTGATAATGATGACGACGATTATGTTTGACCGCCTCAAATCGCCAAAATCGATATGTCATGTAGTCGAAACCCGACCCATTGAACGGCTCTTTATATATATATATATTTAGGACTTATTTGATAATGTCATTTAATGCTTAAAATTATTTGATTAAACACATTTTTATTTTAGCTTGTTTGATAACAAAAAATGAATCTGTTAATGAATTAAGTGATGCTGAAACTACAACACAAAATATAGCAACAACATCAACTTATTGCTTATTCCGTAAATAGTTTATGATTTCAGCATTTCTAATTTATTATTAATTATTCAGAATTAAACATTAATTTTTATAAACAAGCCATTAAGAAGCCTTTCAATTTCAGTTTCGCATAATTTTGAAAAAAGACTTTGTGTCAGAACCGGATTCTGGTGGCCGGCATTTAGAAGGAAACAAAAAAAAAAAAAGAACAGAAAACGCAAATAAAAGTTCTTGATAATTTTTCACTAATTCGTCCTTCTTATCCTGACAGCTAATATTAAACACATTCCTTGGTTATAACGGATTTTCCAAAGGAATCTTTCTAGAAGGGATGACTTGCTAGAAAATTAGCTAGAAATGCAGAAATGGAGTTTACAGAAGATAATGATTAAAATAAAACAATAAATATGTCTGAAACAAAACTCATAAATACTATTTTATCTCTTCAGGCCCTATGCTTCCAGAGAATGTCTTGTTTGCCTCCTTTTTGAAACTCCAGTATGTGACAAATTCCCTCCTTGTTAACAGGAACCTTGTCCTCAAGGTTCAAACAGTGAAATTGAGAGAGAATAAATCCTTGGTCTTCCCAAGACGCATCCTCAGTCCGCAATCCTTTCCGGAGAATCAACCATTGTACCACATGTTTACCTCCTCTGATTAAAAACCTTCCCTTCAATATCTTCTCAGGTTGCAATATACATTCCTCAGCAATTGAAAAGTCAGGTGGTGGGGTACAAGATACAGACTTGCCACCATGATGCTTTTTCAACAGCGAAACATGAAAAATAGGATGTATCCTCACACAGGGAGGAAACTTCAATTTATATGCCACAGTTCCAAACTTTTCTATAACTTCATATGGACCATAATACCTGGACATGAATTTCAAGTGACTCTTGAGAGCCACAGTGGTTTGCCGGTAAGGTTGAAGCTTAAGGTACACCCAGTCCCCCACTATTAAGCTCCTTTCGCTGCGATTCTGATCGGCATAGAACTTCATTCAGTGTTGTGCTACCTTCAGCTTGTCCTGCAACAGTTTGAGAGTCTCAGCTTTTTTCTGAACCACATCCCGAGCTGCTGGAATAAGGCTATCAATCAAAGGTCCCAACGGGAAAGGTGTGGGTTTTTCACCATACAAGGCTTCAAAAGGAGACATTTGTATGCTCGAATGGTAGGATGAGTTATACCACCATTCAGTCATGGGGAGCCATTGTACCCAACTGCTAGGCTTCTCACCACAAAAACAACGTAAATATGTATCCAAGCACTGGTTTACCCTTTTTATCTGCCCATCGGTTTGTGGGTGGTACGCTGTGCTGAAATTGAGCTTCACACCCAAAAATTCAAACAAAACCTTCCAAAACTAACTAGTAAAAACTCTATCGCTGTCAGTGATAATATCCTCAGGTAAACCGTGAAGTCTAAAGACTTCATTCAAAAACTTTTCTGCAACCCTAGAAACTGTAACAGGAGTTTCTAAAGCGATGAAATGACTGAATTTAGTGCGTCTATCCACAATTACCAGAATGGTATCAAAAGCTCTTGCTGAGGGTAGCTTGATGATGAAGTCCATCGAAATACTCTTCCAAGAGTGAGTAGGGATCTACACTAGTTGCAATAAACCCGGATAAGGTACATGTTCTCCTTTGTTCCTCTGGCAAGTTTCGCATTCCCTGACAAAATCTTCAACCTCTTTCTTTATATTAGGCCAGGAAAAGATAGCTTTCAGCCTCTGCAAAGTAACATTTTGACCCAAATGACCCCCCAGGGAGGTGGCATGGAAAGTCGAGAGGAGAGATTTCTTCAAGTTCCATTGTTTCCCACGTAGATACTTCCTTTCCTCCTCAGTAAGCCCTGAATGTACTGCAGTTCTGGGTGTGAAGTAGGATCTGTGGTTACAGTAGCAATAAGATCCTTGACACTTATATCATTCTGGTAGCTACTTATAACCTCTTATACCCATTCAGGTTGAACAGATGTTACTACAAACATTTCAGATTTCTCCATAGGTGCTTCCAATCTTGAGAGGGCATCCGCAGCTAAGTTATCTTTCCCCTTTTGGTACTGGATCTCGTAGTCGTATCCCAACAGCTTTGTTAACCATTTATGCTGCAACGTGTTGATAACTTTCTATTCCAGAAGATACTTCAGGGAATGATGGTCTGTTCTGATGATGAAGTGAACATCAATGAGGTAGTATCGCCATTTGGAAATTGCTAACACCAATGCCATAAGCTCCTTCTCGTAAATTGACAATCCTTTGTTTTGAGGATTGAAAGCTTTGCTGAGAAAAGCTATCGGCTGTCCATTCTGCATGAGCACTGCTCCCATTCCGATCTCTCTGGCATCCGTCTCGACTACAAATGGTTGAGAGAAGTCCGGCATCTTCAAAACTGGTGCTTTGGTCATCACCTGCTTCAAGGTTTCAAATGCTTGATGAGCCTTCTCATTCCAGCCAAAAGCATCCTTCCTCAGCAATTCTATCAAGGGTTTACAGATGATACGTAGTTTTGAATAAACCTGCGGTAGTAACCTGTCAACCCTAGAAAACCTCGGAGCTGCTTCACCATCTTAAGTACTGGCCATTCTGTAATGCTGTTGATCTTCTGGGTGTACATGCTGACTTGGCCTGCAAAAATAACATGGCCTAAATAGTTCACTGAAGATTTGGCAAAAGGGCATTTGTTCTGTTTAACAAATAATTTATGCGCCGATAATACATTAAAAACCTGTTCTAAGTGATTAGCATGGTTATTCATATCAGGACTCTACACCAGTATATCGTCAAAACAAAAAAAAAAACAAGGACAAACTATCTTAAAAAGGAATGAAACACCTGATTCATTAAAGCCTGGAAGGTGAAGGGTGTATTGGTCAACCCGAACAGCATCAACAGGAACTCGAAATGTCTGTGGTGTGTTTGAAACGCCGTCTTGGAAATATCCTCCGTCTTCATTCTAATCTGATGATACCCTACCCTGAGGTCCAGTTTAGTGAATACTGTCGCTTTCCCCAATTCGTCTAGAATCTCTTCAATGATGGGTATAGGAAAACGGTCTTTGATGGTCATCTCATTTAGCCTTCTGAAATCCACGCAAAGTCTCCAACTACCAACCTTCTTTGGAGTCAAGATACCCGGGAAAGCATAGGGACTAGTGCTGTGGCGTGCAATTCCTTGCTCTCACATTTCCGTCACCTGTTTCTCTATCTCCGTCTTAAAAGCATGAGGGCACCTGTAGGGGGGAATCTTAAACGGTTGTGCCCCTGGTTTCAGTGGAATGTGATGGTCAACAGCTCATTGAGGAGGTAAGGATCTGGGGGTTTCGAATAGATGCTGGTTTCTTTCTAACACTCTCAATATAGATTCTGGCAGTTCTTGATTATCAGGCTCAACTTTAACTTCTGACATTGCATTAAGCTGCATATTAAACATTCTCCTCTTTTCCTGAGCCAAAAGGTCACTGTCTAGATCTCTTACCAATTGTATACTGGCTTTACTCCCATCACCATGAAGTATGTATTGTCTTCCGTATTTACTAAGCTTAATACTCATTTCCAAGTAATCAAAGGTGAGTGGACTGTAAAGCGCCATCCAGTTAACCCCTAATATCATATCATATCCCCCTAATTTCATGATCTTTAAGTCATAGCTAACCTTCAGATTGTTTATATCTCACCTTAACATTGGACATACTAAACTCCCCAAAACTCTATTATCATTTCCTACGGTAACAGTGTAAAGTTCCGACTCTACATAATACAGTTGCAAATTCATCACTACTTTAAGATCGATGAAGCTGTCAATGCTCCCCGTATCTATAAGTATACATATCATCCTACCCCCAATCTTACCAACAACTAATATAGTTTGTTTCACAGGATTCACAGAAAGTACATGCAATGATCTTTCATCCAAAGTCAAATCAGTTTAATCAACTCTATCATCCACTTCCAGTTCATTTACATTTAGTTCCTCATCCAATTCAGTGTCATTATCCACAGTCAGCACATTAAAATTTTTGAACTTACACTTATGTCCTAGTACGAATTTCTCAGCACATTTATAACAGAGGCCATTATTGCTCCTATATTGATATTCCTCAGGCGTTAACCTCTGAATTCTATCAGTAACAGCATGCTTCTTAACATAAAGCTTAGAGGAATCAGTTACCTTGCCCTGTGAACTGGGGACTTTGATAGTTGAGCTGATGTTGGACTTGGTTCTGGCGTTGTTCACATCAAGGTTTCTTTCTTGTAGAATGGCAGTATCAAACACCTGACCCAGAGATTGGTGTGGAATCATCCTCACCATTGGCTTAATTTCTTCTTTGAGACTGCCGATGAAGCTAGAAGTGACATATTCTTCTGATAATTGAGGATTCGGGCATAACATTCTGGCCCTTAACTCTTCAAACCTTTCCTGATACTCTCTGACAGTGCCCTGTTGACATAATTTGTTGAATTCCTCTACGTCATCTTGACCTCCTTTTTCCTCAAAACTCTTGATCAATTCGTCCCTAAATTCCTGCCAAGACATTCAGGGGTTAAGCATTTTCATAGCTTGAAACCAGGTTTCAGCCTTGTCATCCAGATACAATTCTATATACTCCACTTTCCTGTGTTCTGCAACCTGGTGGAGAAAAAAAAACTTATCACACTTATGAAGCCACTCTCGGGGTTTATTATTCCCCTCAAACATTGGTATATGGATTCGTGGTTGCGTAAACCACGGCGGTCTGAAACCCCTTTCCTGAGTAGTGGCGGTGAAATCAGTCTCCGGCGGTGGTCGAGAAGAACTCCCATGGATTAGGATTGGTTGAAATCACTCAGACTGCACATCCCCAAATCGTAGTGGTTGATTGATCTGTGCCTGAGCCATGGAAGCTATGAGAGACTCTAGTCTTTCTATTTGCCCCTTGGTAGTTGTTCCTTACATGGCGGATTTAAGCTTTGAATCTAGCTTGGAATCCACCAGATCTGAAAACCCCATTTGAAATTCTGTCATTTTCCCATCGATATGGTCATTTACATTTGCAGTGACTATCGCAAGCTTTTCCTCTTGTTTCTTGAGCTGATCTTCCAAAAGTTTGATAGATCAAGTATCATCTGCGATCATTGAATTGAGCCGAGGAATTCCTCGGCTCTGATACCAACTTGTTAGAACCGGATTCTGGTGGCCGGAATTTAGAAGGAAACAAAAAAAAAAAGAATAGAAAACGCAAATAAAACTTCTTGATAATTTTTTGCTAATTCGTCCTTCTCATCCTGACAGCTAATTAAACACATTTCTTGGTTATAACGGATTTCCCAAAGGAATCTTTCTAGAAGGGATGACTTGCTAGAAAATTAGCTAGAAATGCGGAAATGGAATTTATAAAAGATAATGATTAAAATAAAACAGTAAATATGTCTGAAATAAAATTCATAAATACTATTTTATCTCTTCAGCCCTGTGCTTCCAGAGAATGTCTTGTTTGCCCCTTTTTGAAACTCCAGTATGTGATATTTTGTCAACCAAACCTTTGTCGAAAGCCCACACCAACGTTGTTTTGTGAAATATCATGATTATGGGCTAAAGGAACTTCACTAATTTGTTATCGAACTCGCGAATGTTTTTCTCTCATCAAATGTAAGCTAAGGCTAGCCCATTTTGATATAAATATTTTTGGAGGAGAAACAAAAGTTTCAACTTTCAAGTAGCTAGATCGAGTAATACATTAGTAGACGATGAAACCATGAAAAGAGAAGTTTTTCTCTTTTTTTCCTCTGTTGAAACCATGAAAAGTGAAGAATCTTTGCGTGAACCGAAAAAACAAAAAACCCAAAGTAAAATGGATAAAATAAATGAAAAAGTTGAAATTTAGATTCAAGTAAAAACAGTTGAGGGAAAAAAAAGAGTGCTACACGAAATGCGCGTTATAAGTATTTGGTGTATAATAAGATAACTATCAAGGAAAAATTTGAAGAATAAGGAAAAGAAAAAGAAAACTAAGGATCCAAGAAATGGTAATTTTATTTTATTTTTTAGAATGATCAAATATGACAAACGTAAATTATGTATTCAACACAACACATCTCAATAGTGCATAATATGTAATCAGAATAAAATGCAAAGAATGATGAAGAGACACATTCAACAAATTAATGAAATTATTACGGTTGTTAGTTGTTACCAAATGATTAAGACACAAGGAATTACTAGCTAGTCAACTTTCAATCTATCAAAAAATTAGCAACTACTCCTTCGTACTGTAATACTATTAATTAAGGTATAGATTTTGGCTAGGAGCATCAAGGTGATGAGGTACGTGGTTTGGTTATAGGATTTTACCGGAGTAACAATACAAGTACATGGAACTTGGGAAAACTGTTTTTGTAAAACAGAAAATACTTCCTCCGTCCCAAAATTATTGTCCAGTTTGAGATTTCACTTTTAGTATAATTGGAACTAGAAATGAGAACTCAATCTGGATAATAATTATGGGACGAAGGGAGTACAAGATTGCGCTTTCAAGCATTCGGGTTATCTACAGATCACAGTTTGGTGTGTTGCAGTGGGCAAATATTCCATAGGAATGGAGAAGTAAGGTCAATGACATAGTGCTCATGGTGGCTAATTAAGGGTGATGCTGTAAAGGGAAGCATTGACATCTTTAGTTTTTTTTTTTTCCTCCTTGAAAAGGCAGACATCTTTAGTTATATGATAAGAATGCTAACAAAACCAGAAAGAACTTAAAGGAATGCATGATCAGTTTGGGTTCTTCTCCTTAGAACTTCAATCGAGATCAGTGACAAATTGACAATGCTGAGTTGAAAATCACTCCATAATGTACATAACACCCTCCACTCCATTCTAATAGTCTATTTTATCATACTCTGTCTTAGTTTAACAAAAAGGACTATTTGAAATGGGACGAAGGGAGTAATAACGAAAGAGCTGACTTTGATTATTCTTAGAATTATGACTGTTTTTCACACGCTATACGGCAATAGAATTGAATGATGACAGTTCATAGACAACCAATATGTACCTTAATATGACTCCATTCACAATTTAATTAAAGAAAGCTATTTCTTTTATTATTATTATTGCATATGAGTAACGACTGTTAGAGTCAAGATCAGAACATCTTCTCCTTTTATTAATCAAAGTTAAAAAATTCATTCTTTACATAACAATAACATACAGCAATAGTTCAAAATCCAGCAAATAAAGCAACAAAACAGAAAAGGGATACATTGACATTCATCAAGCTCGAGAAGTGAAGTTGAAGTTGGCACACGTTGTTTTACGAAACAGGAGTGAAGAACTGAATCCAAGCCTTGAATTTGGAATATCAAACTGTAGTAAATTGTCTTCGATCTGATGACCACCAATGACGATTGAGGTCATTGGACTAGAACCTCCATCCACAATACCAAGGCAGATAACATCTTGGTTTACTTGCACCGTTGAGTTTGCACCAAAGATTCTCCACAACACTCTCTGTGTCTGCAAAATGAGATCAATGGAAGGAACAGCAGGTCCGACACGCGTGCTACCGATCCTTTTAGAGCTGTAACATGTACCAAAAGGCGCTACCGGGGGCACCTTAGGGACTTTAGCGAGCGCTTCAGCGAAAGCCTTTGATACTGCATTGTAGATTGAAGTTTGCATAACTGTGTAAGGCTTTCCAGTACTGATTTTGGTTCCACCAAAGCCATTCTTGTCAATGGCCAACAGTTTCTTGTTGATTGGCACTGATTTACGGCTGATATTGATAGCCTTTACTCCAATGAAGTACTCAGATGAAGGCTCATTTAAGTAAGGCACATATCCAGTTCCAACTTTGTTAATGAGCAATGGAGTATAGATAAGATTTTTTTTGGAGATGTTAATATTTGGCAACATGATATAAGGACCATCCCCAAGAATTACAACACCTCTAGAACTTGTGGAAGAGCTTAAACATACCGCGAATTTCTTTGGGTATCCAAACACGCGAGCGAGTTGGGACGGCAGCGCTATATCATTCCTTCCCAAACCAGCAGTGCCTTTAACTCCACTAGCAAGACCTTCAGCTAGAAAAGATGGAACACAGGTGAAGATGAAGTTTGGCACCTTAACAACTGGTCCTGGATTGACTCCATCAGTGGATTGGATGGATAACGCGTCAACAGCGATTTCACCACCATCGTATAAAGTGTGAATGAAAGGATTTCCAGGGGTGTTTAAACAGTCATTCAAATTACAACCTGGCCTTGGATGATTGAAAGTGCAGTTGCTACAAGTGTTAGGCTTAGCAATCTTGCATTCAGGTGATCCGCAGATAGCAGACCAATACGTCGAGCTAACATAGCCTTGATCACAATCTACCCACAAGGTTTGACCACCAAGATGAATGCTGAGTTTAACAGGAACCAAAGGGGTTCTTTGGTTAATCTGTGTTACGATATTGCAAAGTGGAAGAGTCTTTGGTCACTGGAAGAATAAGTCCATTAGCTTAAAGGAAGTTTGGCCATTGGAGAGACAGACAAAGAAAAGAAGAAGGCAGAGAAAGTAGTGTAACAAATTGCCATAATAGGAAGCCATGGAAGGTTGTGAATAATATGCCTCATCTCCAGCTCAGCCTACTTATAGAAATGCACCTTTCGTACGAATGGAATGGTTGACTTTGTACGTGAATCAATGGCCAAATCATAAATTGTCAACTAAAATCGGATATGATAGAATGAAGATAGTAACTGTAGTCAGAATGAACTGTCCAAACTGCAAAGACAATAAAAATTAAAAATTGTTTTGGCAAACCACTTTAGTTTAGTGATTAAAACGTAACTTGTAAAACATGTATAGTTACGGCTAGGTTTACGGCTAGGGTCAGGGTTTCTGGTTTCCTATTTTATCGTCATATATGTTGTATAAATACACATGATCCATTAATGCAATATACATGTTTTTCCCGGCCATACAAACTCTTTATGGTATCATAGAGCAAAGGCTTTTTTCCTGAAACCCTAAGCTCTTAAACCCTTAGCCGCCAGTTTCGTTTTCTTTCTTTGCCCGCCGGATTTATTTTCTTTCTTCATCAACACTGGTTAAGCTTTCTTCTTCATCAATCATGGGTGATCAAACTCCTGTGAATTCTGGAACAGCTGTGACAAAACTACTGCGACTTCTGGCACAACTTCGGTTGATGCTCGTTCTCCCTATTATGTTCGCCCATCAGATCATCCCGGCCTAAATTTTGTTACTTAACCGTTGGCTGAAAACGGTGACAATTACTTTACATGGAGAAGCAGTTTCCTCAATGCTCTTCAGTCAAAAAATAAGGCTGGTTTCATCGACGGAACGATTGAGCAGCCGGCTGCAGATTGAGCAGATTTCCAGCACTGGATTTAGTGCAATGCACTCATCAAATCGTGGCTGATCAATTCGGTTTGCAAGGATTTGCAAACAGAAGCCACACACACCCCCACTGCTCGTGCAATCTGGGAGGATTTCGACGAAAGATTTACCACAGGTCTCGGTCCTCGTGTGTACGAGCTGAAACGCTCGATTGCTCTTTTGCAGCATGAGAAATCGCTCACCTCTACATACTATGGCAAGCTGAAAGGTATTTGGAATGATTTGCAGAACCTCCGCTCCTTTCCGACATGTTCCTGTGGCGGATGTACCTGCAATATCAACCAGCAACTCCAGACGCTGCACGAGGAGGTGAAAGTCTTCGACTTTCTGATGGGACTCGATGATGCTTACCAAACAGTGAGGTCCCCGATTCTGAGCCTTGATCCCCTTCCCTCTCTTGGTCGTGTTTATGCAATCGTTGCCAATGATGAGAAGCAGCGTCGCATTGCGGACTCCCGTCTACCGGTGATCGAAGCAACGAATTTGGCTGCCAAATCTTCATCATCGCGTGCTGCTGCTGCCAGAGATTCCCGTGATAGTGGACGTCCCAAACTCCATTGCAGCAACTGTGGCCGAGATAATCACAACAAGGAGAGCTGCTATGAACTCATTGGCTACCCTCCAGGTTGGCGTCAACCGCGGCAGCGACGTGATCATCAACCTCGACCACGCAGCAACAATCCGGCGTCCACCCTTGCTGCAGCTGCTGAGTCGTTACCTCCTCCGCCTCCTCCACCTTTGGCTTCTTTGTCGACTGAACAGCTTCAGCAGCTTTCCAAATGTTGGGACAACAAGTTGATTCTGATGGCAAGTCTTCACTTTCTTCCAATGCCAATCAACAACTTTCTTCGGGTAAGGCCAATGATTGGGCATGTGATTCAGGAGCCACCGATCAAGCGTCTCATCACCTTCATTCTATGACGGATGTATCAATTCCTACCGATTCTCTCTATGTTCAAGTTCCTAATGGTGAACAGGTTCCGGTCAAGGCGGTTGGCAAAATTAAACTCGATGATCATTTGATCCTTTTAGGGGTTCCCAATTTTCGGTTTAATTTGATTTCTGTTAGACGGTTGACTAAAGATTTGAATTGTTTCTTCACATTTGGTCTTGATTTATTTTTTTTATACAGGATTTAACCACAAAGAGGCTGATTGGAATGGGTAGAGTGCATGATGGATTGTATTACCTTTAGCCGTTGAGGGTTGGTGGCGAACGATCTGTAAGCAAAGGGAATACGGCAACTCTTTCGCATCGTCGTCTGGGGCACTTACCGGTTACAAAACTTTCTTTGATTCCAAGCATTTCTGTTTCCTTTAGTACTACTACAAATAATTCTGTTTGCGATGCATGTTGTACAGCAAAACAGACTAGGTTACCTTTTCCTTTGTATCAAACAAAGAGTGAGAATATTTTTGATTTAGTTCATTGTGATATTTGGGGTCCATATCCTACTGCTTCTAAATCTGGCGCTCATTATTTTCTCACGGTTGTTGATAATTATAGTAGGGCTACTTGGGTTTTTCTTATGCGTTCCAAGTCTGATACTAAGCGTTATCTATTGATGTTTTTTAATTGGGTGCATACACAATTTAACGCCACAAACAAAGTGTTCAGAAAAGATAATGGTCTTGAATTTAATCATACTTCTTTGTTGACTCATTTCTTTGATCATGATATGGAAAAACAAGCTAGTTGTCATACTCCTCAACAGAATGGTGTTGTGGAACGTAAGCATAGACATCTTCTCGAGGTGGCTCGGGCGTTGTGTTTCCAAGCTAGTTTACCAGTTAGTTTTTGGGGTGAATGTGTTCTTACTGCAGCATATTTGATTAATCGCATGCCTCTTTCAGTATTGCAAAACAAAACCCCTTATGAAGTTATGTTTGGTCATCAGCCATCTTATGATCAGTTACGTAGCTTTGGTTGTTTATGCTATGCTCAAGCTTCCAGAAAACCTGGAGATAAGTTTGCCTCGAGAGGCCATCCTGTCATTTTTGTTGGTTATCCGCATGGTTAGAAAGGGTACCGCATTTATGACTTGGAGCGCAAGTTCATCTATACATCCAGGGATGTCATTTTCTTTGAGAATATCTTTCCGTCTACCACCGGATCATTATCGCAACCTTCTACAGTTCCTCCTGATGTGGTGGATCTCACCCATTCCGCTGTTGATCCGTTTCCTCCAATGTCTCCACATGTTGATTTGCCTTCGGTGAGTGATTTGCCTTCGGTGAGTCCTAATTCTTTGACAGATCCTCCGTCAGATGCTTCCGCTACTTCTCCTATGCTAGATACTTCGTCAGCACCTTCGTCAGCACCTATTGTTTTGCCTTCCAAACGGCCTCGACAGGTTTCTCAGCGTGTCTCTGGCTATGAATATACTTTGCCACCCTCTCTGCAACCTAGTACTAATCCATCGTTCTCTGCTACCTCTCCGTTAGCCAACTCAACTGTATATCCTCTCTCGACTTTTTGCTATTGTCGCTTTTCAAAAGCTCATATTGCCTTGTTGTCGGCCATCTCTTCTGTGGATGAGCCTACTAGTTTTTCTCAGGCAGTTAAATTTGCACATTGGAGAGATGCCATGGCCACAGAGATCTCTGCCCTTGAGGCCAATAATACATGGACTCTTGTTCCTTTACCCCCTGGCAAACGCGCCATTGACTCAAAATGGGTATATAAGGTTAAATTTAATCCTGATGGCAGTGTTGAATGTTATAAAGCCCGACTTGTTGCTAAAGGGTACACCTAGGTTGAGGGGGTGGATTTCCATGAGACTTTTGCTCCTGTAGCCAAGTTGGTCACTGTTTGTTGTCTATTGGCTCTTGCCTCTGCCCGTAATTAGCAGCTTCATCAATTGGATGTTACCAATGCTTTCTTACACGGTGATCTTCATGAAGAAGTCTACATGAAAATTCCTCAGGGCTTTGCCAAACAGGGGGAGCAACGTGTTTGTCGCCTTCAGAAGTCGCTATATGGTTTGCGCCAAGCCTCTCGGAATTGGTATCAGAAATTTAACCAATCCCTTGTTTCTGCGGGGTTCAAGGAGTCTTATTCCTATTCCTCTTTGTTCACTTACAGTAATGGATCATGTTTTCTTGCTGTTTTGATTTATGTTGATGATATAATCATTGCTGGTGATGACTCGCATAAGATTGGTAGGCTTAAGTAGTTTCTTCATAGTCAGTTTCACATCAAAGATCTTGGTCCACTCAAGTATTTTTTGGGTATTGAGGTGGTTCGTTTATCTACTGGGATCGCTCTTAGCCAGCACAAATATGCGTTGGATATTCTTACTGAGTGTGGACTTACAAGATGTCGTCCTTGTTCTACTCCGATAGAATAGCAACACGGCCTTGATCTAGTTTCGGGAGAGTTATATGATGATCCTGGGCGCTACTGACGCATTGTGGATGTCTTCTCTATCTGACTACCACCCGTCCTGATATTACTTATGTCGTTCATATTCTTAGTCAGTTTCTGCATCGGCCATGCAAGCCGCATTTTGATGCAGTAATGAGTTTTGCGTTATTTGAAAGCTGCGCCAGGACAGGGTATATTCCTACCATCTAATAATTCTTTGCAGCTGCGTGCTTACTGTGATGCTGATTGGGCAGGTTGTCCTACTACTCGTAGATCTACTATCGGATATCTTATATTTTTTGGATCTTCACCTGTTTCTTGGCGATCAAAGAAACAGTCTGTGGTTTCTCACTCCACTGCAGAGGCAAAGTATCGGACTATGGCTATCGCCACAAGTGAAGTGGTTTGGTTGGTTCGGCTTTTAGCTGAGTTACAAGTACCCGTACGTCACTCTATTCCTTTGTTTTGTGACAATCAGGCAGCACTTTACATTGCAGCTAATCCAGTCTTCCATGAATGAACGAAGCATATCGAGATAGACTGTCATTTTGTCTGGCATCATTTTCAGTCTAAATTGCTTGTGCCTCGATCTATTTCTTCGTCATTGAAGCTTGCTGATTTCTTCACCAAAGCCTTGGGCTGTGATCAATTTCATACCTTGTTATGCAAGTTGGGCATTACAAATTTACATGCTCCAACTTAAGGGGAGTAAAACGTAACTTGTAAAACATGTATAGTTACGGCTATGTTTACGCTAAGGTTAGGGTTTCTGGTTTCATATTTTATCGTAATATATGTTGTATAAATACACATGATCCATCAATGCAATGTACATGTTTTTCCCGGCCATACAAACTCTTTAGTGATATACAATTCTAATTGTCGATTTTACATAGGGGGATAAAGGTTTAGTCGATGTCACTCTAAAGATTATTTAACTTTGGTGTTACCTTATAAGTTCATGAGAATTGGGGTGAGAGCACAAGTCAAAGTCCATTGAATTTGATAATGTTTAATGGATGAGATGATGAGGAAACTACATTGCAACAGGAATTCCACAAGATAAACGAACAACCTTTAAGATAGCAAGGTTTGACAAATCGACATGAACTATATTCAAACACGCAAACTATTATTGTAGATAAGGAAAACTGAAGTCAGAATTCAGAACAAGATAGTTTGAATTTGGGTATGATATATGAGAAAGGAGGAATAAAAAACATAACTCTCAATCAGTTTGGCCTAAAGCTCTACAAATGGCCAAAGTTTTCCTAACATATACAGGCTTGGAGAATATTCTCTATAGAAATGTTCCCAATTCTAACGAAATTCTCCACACAATATCAGGCGGTATCGGATTTGTCCAATTCAAAAACGCCGTTGCGAAAAAACCAGAGAAGCCTCTGTTCCATCTGTAACTCCAGTTTGGAACAGAGAACTCTTGAATGCTCAGAATCCTTCGAGAATAATCTGCCTACACCATGAATTTGATGACGATCCAAACAAGAAACAACAAGTGGTTCCATTCAATCCAGTTGAAGTCATGGTCCAGCGGTTCTTATTCTTTATCCATTCCGACATTTCCGCCGTACAGACCACCCTCGCAACTGATCCTAATTCGACGTTCTACTATTTTGATTCCGAAGGAGAATAAAGGGATTGCAGTTCCTATTTGCTTCCCGGAAACTGCCATGAAAAAGGTTTATTGAAACAGATTGAATTAATGATGAAGAGGACGAACAAAGACTTTGTAACGGGATGAAGCCTGAAGGAGACGAAGATAGGATGAGTTCCTCATAAAATGCATTTCATATCTCTATGTCTCGTGATTGTGAGTTTTTGCGACTTCTTAGTGATAGGGAGAAAATAATGCATCAAAACAGAGTTAGCGACGGATTTAATCAGAGCCAAACTGTTTAAGGATTTAAAATAATAATAATAATAATAACGAAATGATTGGAGGGTAGGTTTGATGTTCAAAAAGATTATTTTTGGATTTAAGGTTATCTTTATCTTTTCACACTAAGATTTGCTGATGCAAGGGGCGTCACGGGGTTATTGTCCTTATACAAAATGTCAGGGGGCTATTTGTCCTTTGAACATAACTGAGGGTTTTGTCCTTTTCCCTCAAATTAATTACCAAATCAATTTGGTCATGATGGGTATTTGTGGGGAATTCCGAATTCATCGAAATAAAAGGTGTGGAAGAATTAAGCGCAGTAGTGGGTTGATGATGATGATGTGCCAAATTAATCAACATTTGAACCTGGTAATAGTTATATAGTTGTTGAACTGTTTGAAAATATTTGTTGCATCAGTGGTCCGATTCAAATTTTGCACCGGATTTTTTCTTCATTCGTAACAACTAGAATTACCCCGTGCGTTACACGGATTCTACTACATGTATTGCATAAAATTATAAAATTATGATTACATATGAGCCAAGTATTATCGTCGTGATATAATAAAATTTGTGTCGAGTTTTGTGATATGATAATTATTTTATGTGTTTTGTTGTGTGAATTATATTTATTTTTTTTATATTTCATATTCAAGATACTATATATTTTGAAGGCTAAAATATTAGTATGACTCGTTCGTAGTAAAACTTTTAGAAATAATAATCGATGAAATTGATAATAACTTGATAATATAATTTTGTAAATTTTTACAAATAAATTTAGTAAACTCAAAATGAAAGTTTTAGTGAACTCAAATGGAACAAAGAAATGTAAAGATATATAGTGTTTATACAACATCTCTTTAATAATATATTTTTTAGATTTCCCTAAAAAATACTATATCTCATACATACTTGATGGTTTTTCATCCAGTAAACTAATTTTAAAATTATTTTTTAAAAAATCCCACCACAATGAAATCTGTTTAAAAATGTGTGAAAAAATCATTTTTAGCTACCAATAAAAAAGTAAAAAATAATTAACAATGGAAAAGATAGGGTTCTCATTCTTAATTAGTAGATAATAAAATATATATGGAATGTAATAAAGATGGGTAAAACGCGGTTGAAAAGTACATTGAAATTACCAACTTAGAAAATTTTAACACTTTAGTGAAGATGGGCTTCTGGCATTGACACGTGTCACAAAAAGACTCTGAGCATGACATGTGATAAAGAACACTCTGAACTATCTAATTGAGCGACACGTATTGATTATAAGCTTTCCTTTGATATAAAGTACAGATTAAAACTGAAACATTTTACACTACATAATCATTTCGAAGGAAGTACAATTTAGACAGAGGGGCTTTTTAGTTGGGCTCCAATAAATTGAACAGAAAGGGGAATATTTTGGTATGAATCAAATTTCTAACAAGAACCTAGGAAAAAAATCATCCAACGGAAATGATGATTTTTTGGGAAAGGAGAGGGAAGATCAATTGGAGAGGCCAGAGGTGAAGAGACTAGAAGAGAGAAGGGTTTTAAAGCAGTTTGATTGTTAGTTAGGGTTTATAAGGAGTCTAATAAAGAATTTTTTCGGGGCAGTCTCCTTGTTACCCGGATAAAAATAAAAACCTTAAATTCGTGAAAGTTAATTTAATCAAATTAAAGAGACATTTTTTTAAAAAACTTTACTATTAAGAAGGAGGAATAAGTGAGAAAAGTTTCTAACAAGAACATTTTTTTTATATGTATATACACCCTTTCCTTTCTTATTTTGGTGTTGAGAAAAGTTTTTTTGATTGGTCCAACTTTTCTTTTCTTTGTCACTAATCGAACACTTTCTCAATGGTTACTGACATTCACACTTACCTGGCTTTTATTTAATGCTTCATAACAAAAAATACATCCATCATAAGTTTTCTAATTGAACGGTTTCTATAACATTTATGTCCATTACTTATTATGATATTCTTTTTTTATTACTAATTTATCTTTGGCTATTAACTTTCCCCATATTATAGAGCAAACACATTATTACAATATACCTTTTATCTCAAAATGATTGTTATATTTGAATTTTCACTTTTAATACAACTAGAATTACCCCTCTGTTGCACGTATTAAATGTATTGCGTAAAATTGTTAAATTATGATCACATGTGAGTCAAGCATTATCGCCGTAATATAATAAAATTTGAGTCGAGTGTTGTGATATAATAGCTTTTGTCTAGGTTTTATTGTGTAAACTATATTTATCTTCTTGTATATGTTATATTCAAGATAGTGTATATTTTGATGGGAAAATATTAGTATGACTCGTTTGTAGTTAAAATTTTACACATAATAATCGATAAAATTGATACTAACTTGGTAATATAATTTCGTAAATTTTTACAATAATATAGTAAACTCAAAATGGAAGTTTTAGTGAACTCAAATGGAACAAAGAAATGTGAAGATATATAGTGTTTTATACAACATTTCTTTAATAATATTTTTTAATCAACTGAACTCGTTTTATAATTATTTTTTAAAAAATCCCACCACAATGAAATCTGCTTAAAAATGTGTGAAAAATCATTCTTAGCAACCAATTAAAAAAGAACTCTCTCCGTCCCAGAAAAATAGTCCAGTTTGAAAATGTACAACTTTTTTAATTTGGTCAACACACCAAATGTACAACTCAATTTATGTCCCTAACTTATACGAATGCCCCTTCTAGTTATTTCTATAAAAGTTAACTACATATGCATTTATTTTACGATTTAGTGGCTAGTCAAATTTACCGAATAATAAATATTAATTTGTTTATAGTCTTTAAAATAAAATAAAAGAGGAAACTACTAATGAAAGGAGATCAAAAGTTTGAGTATTAAAGGATTACCAAATTGTAACATTTACGTCTTTTCATTTTCTTGATAAAAAAAAAAGAAAAGAAAAACATAATTTATACTTAAAGGAATTTTTTGGCTGATGAAATTCACCTAATCATGAAATTTTTTTTTTATAATCTTTAAAATAAAAATTAAAGAGGAATTCATTAATGAAAGGAGATGAAAAGTCAAATAATTCAAGGATTACCGAACTCAATCAACATTCTGCAATTACATCTTTTCATTTTCTTGGTAAAAAAGAAAAAGATTATTTAACAGTTAAAAGAAGTACTACTAAGCTCAATCAACATTCTGCAATTATAATAGTATGATGAAAAAATTAAAAAAAGGAAGATGAATTCGAAAAGATTGGGGATGTTGGTCTATGGATGCTTTATTTGAGCATACCAAGCCTTTCAACGTTTATCTATAACATGTGGGGAGTTTCAGGTCGTTTTTACTAGGGTTTCAATTTTTAAATACCTTCTCCATCCTTCTTCCTTTCCATCACATTTTTGGCTTTGGATTTTTGTTGGTCCTGCCTTTCTTTCCGAAGTTGTGTGTTCTAATAGGATTTTCTTACGAGGTTAAAAAGATTCAAACATCCCAACAACTTTTCAAGTCAAACTTCCACAACAAACGCGTCTCGTATTAAAGATTGATATCAATTTAACTTTTAACTAAAGATGATCAACAAATTATGTATGCACATGATTTTTCCCCCCTTACAAATAATGTGTGTTATAATCTCAATAAAAAGTAAAGGTGGTGACTATAAACTTTACTTCACTTATATTATTTTATCTTGACACTAAAACTAAACATTATATTTATTGGTCTATGTCTTGATCTAATTTAGTTGGTCATATTGTTCTTTCATAATCGCTCTTAGTAGTAGTTTTTTCCCTTACTATGCAATTTAGGTATATGTAATGTGTAATGCCTCTAAATAGTTTGTCCGGATTTTCAAATAATTGTTTAGTTCGAATGTACATTCTCAGTACAAATTATACTTAAATTAAAATTCAAAACAAGATGTTAAATTTTGGGAGAAAATGAGTAATTATTTCCTAATCTTGCTATAGCATCATGTAGTATGTGTTGCACATAATATGGTGTTTTATAATGAAATCTGGAATTTTTGAAAAATATTATAGAAATAAATAAACTCATGCCAGATTTTGAACAATTATTAAAGTAAATAACTTAACAAGCTTTTGAAAGGAATTGTTTTCACATAACCTCACCCAACATATATAAGAGATGTATGTGATTGTGTCGAATTTATGATAAATTTGTTTCGAAAAATAGGCACTTGGTGAATGGTGATGAGAAGGGAAAAAACAAGAAGGAAAAAGTGATAACGAAATTGGGCTTAGGAGTAAACTAAATTTTGTCCATTTAATTCACACAAACACACACTCACATTGTATACACACAGGAGATCCAACACACGCCACACACCATACCGTCTCTCTCAATTTGGAGGTATCCTTTCTCTTTCATCTCTCTCCCTAAATCATTCTTTACTATTTGGGGGGTAAAACTCATTTTCTTGAATGTGTTATTGCCTGGGCAAATCCAGGAATTCATCTCCGTATGTGCTTAATTATAGTAAAAAATTTATAACTTAATGCTCTCATTACGTCTACAGTTAATTATTTTATAGATTTATTATTAACTGATAAATAAATAATTATTAATTTATTAAGAAATTCATAACTTATTAATTTAGGAAAAATTTGAAAAAAAAACTTTCAAATTCTAAGAACTAGAAGATAAAGTTGAGTTTGGATTATATGAATTTAATTTTTAACTCTAGATATAAATTTTAGGGAAAAGAAACTATCATTATATTCATATTATAATAAATGTTGATAAAAGTTTTTGTTATTCTGTGTAATTATTAATTTTTTTTATTGAGGGTACCATTATTTATATGAAGGTTTTATGAGAAAAAATTATTATATATTTTTTATAAAAAAATTAGTATTTCATTATTTTATCAATTTTTTTTTACTTTTTATATTGGTCCTGACCTAATACTATAAAAATTATTAATTTACAGAATATTAATTTATGAATTTTATTGTATATAGGCAAGGGAAATCCTTTTTTTTGTTAAGTGGGGGAAAATCATGCAACCTGTTTCACACAAATAAACAAACTACCTTTTTTGGTAGCCGAAAGATTTAATGGGGGAGATATTATCCAGAATGCGTAATATCCTTGTTGAGGCTGGAATGCATCCGCAAAAGATGGCTCGGTATAATCAAAAGCTCTAATTTCGGCCTTTTACTCAACCAACATGCCAGCTAGAAGTGTTTATTGATTAGGCGAAGTATTCCTGAGGCAACTAGATAGTATTAATCTCAGCTTTTCTGTAACCATAGATAGCATTACTGAACAGAGACCTCGTATGCGTGAGAATCAAGCTGTGAGGGGTCCTAAAAAATAATGCCTTGGATTTAGCATTGGGAGACACAATCACATCATTGTAATATTATCTATGGTTACAGAAGAAGTTGGGATTGATGCGGAAAGAAGGCCACAGGTTCAAGCTGGACAAGTTTGACATGATATTTGAGTCACTCAACGAGGTGCAACTTCATGGAGGAGTTGTTGTTAATTTGGACCTTGATCAATTCCACGATAGATAGCCAGAAGCTCCCTGATTGGCTGAGTTGGATGGATCCTTGTGTCTGGTGATCTCAGATTATAGGTCTACTCCTCATGTTGGGCTTGGGGTTGAGAGAATGAGTCTATGGACCGAAGGAGATGATGGCTCATGGGTCAACAAATGTTCCATTAGCCACATTTGGAGATGCATAACCCTATTTACCCGTCAAGTTTTTAACACCATGGATCGACAACATTCAGATTATAGAGGTTGACTGGCAGCGTGATAACTACTCTGGCCGATTGTGCACATATGAAGACGTAGGATTCGTGCAACATGAGTATTTAAGGGAAGGTTCTAATAGGAGGATGATGATTTATCTTGAGACCATGTTACACATCCTACCCCTACCTCTCTCAGAGAAGAAGAAGGACTGAGGGAAGTCTGAGTAGATGATTTTAGTGGTCAAAGTAATCTCCTAACAAATTTCTCTTGAAGAACTATAAGCTTGACAAAGTTTCTTGAATATATATGATTCCCTGGTTTCTTTAGATGGTTGGTTATGTTGCCAGTTTGACTTGTGTTGCAGACATATCGTTTTTATGGTTTTGAACTTCCTTTTTTTTTCTCTCTAGTATGATACTTTTTGTCCCCGGATTAGGCCACTTTTCATTATTAGTGTGTGGAGTAAATGATGCCTATTGTTGCACTTGTTTTCTTAAATTGATGTTATTTATTCACATCATAACTGTAAATGTGGGATACATTGTAGCTTTTATTTACTAGTTTCAATTGCCAATGTTGAAATCAACAATTGGTCTAACTTACTCTCATACAATAAAAGTATTTTCATCAATATGAATCTGTGTTGTTCTTAAAGCTTAGCAAATTTCCTACATATGTCCCTTTTCTCTTAAATCCAAGTTAAGTAGTAACATGGAAAGGCTGTCAATGGATGTGCAATAAGCTTGTTTGTTAAACTCATAATAGACATGTAAGATTCCGTACATTCTATTGATTGCTTGTGGAATGTATAATATATGGCCATTTCTCTCTTGTACTTCTTTTGAATTCATATGAAAATTTTCACGTCTTTCATTAACTTGAATGTTACCAATTGCAAGTGTCTGGTGTTCCGAATCATACTATTATATTGTTGATTCTACTAATTTGCGGGCGACGGATCATACATAGTTTCAATTAGTGGCTTTAAAGCCTAAGAGTTACAAAGCAGATCTTTGAATCCTAACCATTTATAAGTTAGGAATTAGGATGCCAAATTTTTCCAACAGCTATAAGAGGATTAATCTCAAATGGATGTTATAGAATCTCCTAGAGCTTTAAGAGGATTCATCTCCTTAAGAGCTCTCCATATCTCCTCATTCTGACACCTTCGAATCTGGCAAATCCATCTGATTTGCTTTTAGCAGAGGGACACTTGGAGCTAACCCATCATCATAACATTAGCTGAATAATTCAGAGTCATATTATTTTTAATTCCAATTGATCCTCCACAAGAATAAACTGCATTATCATCCAAGAGACCCAAAAACCTATCCCCATCATAACACCATTCTACAAGTGAGCGTGTCCGTGTCTAAACCTCCCCAATGAATTTAGTCACACTACAATCTTTTCGTGCAAATATCAACTTTTATGTACTTATTTTCAAGTAAATTTATTCTCAAATCATAATGATAAGCAAACCATACATTGAGGCGTTTTGTATTAATCCATGACTCAGGGCCCTGCCCAAGTTTACCCAAAGAAAAAAGCCGTACATAAGTTCTCGAGATGTATAGAAGTACTCAATAATACAGATTGAAATTAAAAGTGTAATTCCCAGAAGTGTGAGCCCTCCTAGCAGATATTGGTTAGGATTGTGGTATCATGATGGAAGTTGATAGGAGTAGATTTTGGGAGAGATTTTTCAAAATTTTTAAGACCTATACTAATTTTTTTTTTTTAAAAAAAAACATCTCTACCATGCGGCAGGCCTTAACCGAAGCCCTTACTTTAGCAATCAAATAAAAATATAGTAGTTGCGTGACTGGCATTATGACTTATTGCAACAACTTTGAGCAGAACTATAATGCAAACCAAGACCTTTTATTTGTTTTTTTTTTTGTTCTTTGTGGCCTAGTTTACTACTACCATATCATCCCACATTATGTGTATTTACAAATTTGTATTATATCTACACAAGAATTGTGGGTTTTAAGTACCATTTATACAAATTTAAAGGCATATTTCATTATAGATTATGTTTTATGGACACCTTTTTCAGCAATAAATAAAAAATTAATCGGCATTGAATAAAACATCAATAAGAATCCTCATTTTCAAAAAATAAAAAATAAAAAATAAAAAATAAGAATCCTAATTTACCAATAACAATATAAATGCCTTTGGGCAGCAACAACTAGTAGGCCTGGCAATCCTTCGGGTAGGTATGTCGGGTCGAACCCAAACCCGGGAAAATTTAGGCCAACCCGAATTCGACATGAATAAATATACAAGTCACATATTAGAACCTTAACCCGATCTGAAAATATACGAGTAACCATGACCCGACCTGCTAACCCGTAAAAAATATATTGCACTTATTTTTTTTAAAACAAAAAATGTTCGTTTCATTCCCCTGAATCACTAGCTGCTTAACCAAAATGAAAAAATTCACCTACAACAATAGAAGTTTGATCTCTCGCATAAAAATGAAGCAACCACACCTCCGGAAGAGAAAAAAAATCACCAAGAAAGAGACTCCAAAAACCATCTGTTGCAACTATTGAACTGAAAACCATATATATTTCACTAAATTAATTATATACAGTATATATATGTACTCAAATAGTTCAAAATCCGTCGACCGAATGGAAAGGGAAAAAGAATTTAGCAAAATTGGCCAAAAAAGGGGGGCCAAAATATTAAACTAAAAGTTGGGAATGAGGGGAAAAAAACTAACTGCATATCAATCAATCAATAGGTTAAGCCATATAAACTAACAAACTCTCAAGAATTGATGTAACCGAGTGAAAAATAGTGGATTTTGGATGTTTTCCTTCAAGACTTCATACTTTTGGGAACGGGAGAAATTAGAGAGGATGGCGGTACAAACTTGGGAGAAAGGAAGTGAATGAAGAAGAGTACAAGGGAACGAAGGGGTTTTATTAGATTAGTGTATCTTCTTTAAATTCCACAATAGCCCATAGGAAACAACATAAATTACTAAATAACCAACATATACGGGTGACCTGGGTAACTCGACGGGTTGACCCACACCCGACCTGTATAATAAACGGGTTGATCCTAACCCGACCTGTTTATTATACCGGTCCTATTTCTCAACCCTAACCCGCTTATTTCGTGTCGGGTTCATGTCGAAATTTCGGGTCGTGCTGGAGATTGTCAACCCTAACAACTGGTAACTTCCTTTTTCTCATTAAAATATATAACTCAAATAAAATCCATTTGGCGTTGCTTGTTCAATACATCAATCATTACAATTCACATGCATGGACTTCAATCCGTGGCAAAGCAACGGGATAGAAAGACTGAGACAGATCACAAACATTTAGGATTACTTAACATTATCAAAATGCTTTATGATAAGGATCGGAAGTAGTATATCGATTGAGATGCTCCTGAAGGATTGAGACACGTTGAAGATCGGTAAAATTTATTGCCATCAGAGACTGTAGGACAATTAATCATTACGACTCCATTGGGTTCATTGGGATCATCCCAAACTCCCACATCTTCCGAAACATACATTCCTTATTGCACTGCCTCAAACATACAATGATTTTCACTACAAGAAAAATGAGTTTTTTGATATTAAAAAATGCCTTAATAAATATGCTATTGAGGCATTAGACTTTTAAATGCATTGTTTGTTTGTCTGGTATATTCTCAGGGTGTTGGACAAGAATATTAGGTGAAAAAATGGACAAGACATGTAACTATTTTTCTTTTTTTTTTGTGGTCAGAATCTAACTATACGGGAAAATGGTTTTCCGTTTTACTAATTCTCATTAATAAAATGGAAATCCGATTTTTGTTTTTATTTATTCCATTAATAAATTATAAAATTGGTGCGAATAATATCGACGAAAAAGGGAAAATAAATTTCCACGCAAAAAAAAAGTTAAAAAACGGAAATTGGAATTCCGTGTTTGGAATGGAATCTAAATAATTGTGCTGATACTGACCCACTGGATAGAGGACAGTGCTTTTCAGCAAAAACGGAAATCCAAATTCCGGTTTTTGTGTCGAAAAACGGAAATCCAAATTCCGTTTATAATTTTGAATGTGCAAAACAATAATTGTGCTGACACTGACGTAACACTGACGCTCTGTAAGCGTGACCGGTCGGACCATGTTTTATCAGTAAAAACGGAAATTTGAATTCCGTTTTATGGTTCATTTATAATTGAACAATTTCACTGTTTACTCGTTTGATAGTTTTGAATCTGAAAGAAAATATACAATTCTGGACAGTTTTGGAGAAGGAAGTGCAGCTTTAGCTTGTTTTTTATGCCACATTTACATCATTAAGAAGGTTAGTAATGATTTAATCTTATTTATTACGTGTTATTTCGTTTATTATTTTTTTTCAATTGTTTGAATTAGTGTAATTATATTTAATGGTGAGATGATTTACGAAATCAGTAATCATATATGCTATATGGAATAATTTGTTTTGTATATATTTTTATTAAGATTTCTAGGGTCATGTTTAGTTGATTTTAATGTCATTGTTAATTACAGTAATTTATTATGGATTATTACATTTAAACAGGAGAAAATGGAGTGGAATGGTCCGTATTTTATTAATGTATATTGGAGAAGTAAGTATGTTATAGAGGATGATACGATTAGAACCTTTGATAACAGAGCAGATGGCACATTATTTATTGAACAGAAATTGTCATATTCTGAGTTTTTCGCCAGAATTTGTGATAAAGCCGGATGGGATAGATATCCTGTGAATTTGAGAACTACATTGTTGTTTGAAACTAACGGTATTAGAAGGACCGCGACAATCACTGATGACTCGTCTTTGGAAATTATTTATTATTTTCCTGGATCATCAAATTTGGATCTGTATGTAGAAAATGAAGGGATAGTTCATGCCCAAAGTTTACTGGATCTTTCTGGACAAACGATGGGTCCTTTTGCGTCCCAACAACAATGGGGCAGTACTTTCTATCAACATACAGAAGGAGGACCGAACACATTTTGGTCACAGTCACATTGGGCGAGTACTTCTCAACAAAACGCAGAAGCAGGGCTAAGCAGGAGCAGCGAGGATCGATTCGTTACCGAGGCTCAAGGCAGATATGAAAATAATGGACGTGATTCGGATCAGGATGATGAATCAGATGGTACTTATATTGAAAGCGAAGAAGAAAGTGATTATGAAACATCTGTGGCGGATGGCGGCGATGACGATGCGAAGAAGAGCCACAACAACAACAACAGGCAGAAAAATTAATCACTTCTTATCAAGGTCAGCATGTTTATTCAGATATTGGTGACTTCAATGCCGCGTCAATAGACCGAGATGAATTTGCACTTAAGATGTGGAAAGGAAAGAAAGAAAACATTGGTTTAAGGACGTGCTTCAATGACAAGGAAGAGATTAGGGCCGCTATGGCTGACTGGAGCTCCTGGCAGAATAGACAGCATTATATTTAATATTCTGACCCGAAATCGTGGGTTGCAGAGTGCATAACCAGAAAAACGGAAACCCCACCTGGCCAATCAACTTGTGGATGGAGGATGCGTGCGTTTCGTAAGCCTCATGGTCCTTTTGAAATTGTAAACTGGACAGATCGACACAATTGTGTGGGACGTACCACAGAAAATGACAATCGCAATATAACAGCCGGCGTGATTGCCAGACTTATAATGCGTAATGTTGAAACAGACCCAGATTATTTAGTGAGGTCAATAAGAGATGATGTGAAGAAACATTATAAGGTGGATGTGAAGTACAAGAGAGCATGGCATGCAAGAAGAAAAGCCATCGAAGCGGTGTGGGGCAATTGGATCGATAATTTTACCGAATTACCATGGTACGATTTTTAATTTTTATGGATTATTTTTTTAGTTATTTACTTTATGCACTTTCTTTTTTTGTTTTTATACTTTGCTGGACCGATTTTAACATGTTTGTCTGATTTTTTTAAAAATAATATAGGTATATGGCAGCACTGCAGAAGTCTAATCCCGGGACAGTTGTTGAGTGGAAATGGCAGGATGGGACTGAAAATGAAGAGTATCGGACCTTCAAATATGTTTTCTGGGCATTTGGTCCTGCTATTGAGACATTTCATAAGTGCCCTCCAGTTGTGAGCATCGATGGCACGTTCCTTCGTGGTCAATACAAGGGGAAGTTACTTGTAGGAATGGTGAAAACTGCTAACAAGCATATTCTGCCTATCGCGTTTGCACTTGTGGATGAAGAAACCGAGGAGAGTTGGTCATTTTTTCTGGTAAATTTGAGGATCCACGTTCTCTTCAACAGAGTCACATGTCTCCTATCAGATCGGCATAAAGGGATAATCAGTGCACTGAAAAAAAAATCCTGATTTGTGGGACAAACCAAGTTTGAGATACCACAGGTATTGTCTTCGACACGTTCGGAGTAATATGATGTCCAAACACAAAAGCCAACCGCGACAAACAGCTTGGGTGTGCTGGAGATTGGGAAAGAAGTTGCAAGCGCACAAATTTAGAAGATTTTGGGCGAAGTTGGATGAGTGCAATGAAGCAGGTCAAGCATATATGCGTGCTATTCCAAAAGCAAGGTGGAGTCTTGCCTATGATTTGGATTATGCACGTTGGGGCAACCTGAGCAGGTAGTAGAAATAATAGTCGCATTTGGGGAGAGTTTGTTGGCGCACCTAAGCAGGTAGTAGAATGTATTCATGAAGCTGGTTTTGCGTTTTTGTTGTCGAACGGACATGTGCAACTAGACAACCATCTTATTACTGCCTTGGTCGAAAGATGGCGTCCTGAAACGCATACCTTTCACTTCCCAATGGGTGAAGCAACCATCACTCTCCAAGACGTTGAGGTTCTACTAGGTCTAAATGTAGATGGCCCCCCTGTTACGCACAACCCTGTAGAGAAGACAGCCTGGCCTGCTATGTGTGAAGAACTTTTGGATTTCGTACCCACCTTCAAAGGAAACACCATTTACATATCATCCTTAAAAAAACAAGTAGCTGTGCCTATTGCTGAGAATTCTGAAAAACCTGCTTATGAAAAGAGGGCACGGGTCTTTCTAATGTGGGCTTTAGGCGGTATACTTTTTCCTGACTCAACTGATACAGTTTCCTTGTGTTATTTGTCATTGTTACGCAACATGAAGGATTGTGCTAAACTTAACTGGGGCAGTGCATGTCTCGCTATGCTTTACAAAGGTCTTTGTAAGACAGCACAAAGCAAAAATTGGAATGTTGGTGGTTGCCTACTTCTTTTGCAGGTCATTTTTAAATTTTACTTCTCAGTCACTATTTTTTTTTAAACAAAAATTGAAATTTACAGCTTGTCATTGTTTTTATGTATAGCTGTGGGCGTGGGAGCGTATCCCTGTGATACGACCACAGAGGCAATGTGATGAAGAATTTTTCAAGGACCATGCGTTTGGTGCAAGGTGAGTTATGTACATATACTTATATTTTTTAATTTTTATTGTTACACTTATTTTAGTTTGCTTGGAAACGTTACACAGTTTATTATTTTTCCCATAGGTGGTGCGTTCCTTTGGGCCTTTCTGGGGTACCGGCTCATACTATCACTGCCTACCGAGATCAATTTTCAGCTCTTACTACACCTAATCATGTAAGAGCTCAGATTATTCTGGACTTTTGGCACCTGGATTTTTTTTGGTGTTTTTCAAGACTGTTTTCAATTCCTTAAAGACAATTGGATTTTTTTTCCCTTTTTCAGGACTGTTTTTTTTAAAAAAATTTTCAAATCTGGACATTTTGTTTTTTAAACCTGGATTTATTTTTTATTTTTTCAGGACTGTTTTTTTTTTAATTTTCAAATCTGGACATTTTGTTTCTTAAACCTGGATTTATTTTTTATTTTTTCAGGACTGTTTTTTTTTTAATTTTCAAATCTGGACATTTTGTTTTTTAAACCTGGATTTATTTTTTATTTTTTCAAGACTGTTTTTTAATTCCTTCAAGACAATTAGATTTTTTTCCCCCTTTTTCAGCACTGTTTTTTTTTCATTTTTTCAAATCTGGACATTTTGTTTTTCACTGCTGGATTTTTTTTTTTATTTTTTCAGGACTATTTTTCAAATCCTTCAAGATAATTGGATTTTTTTTCCCCTTTTTCAGAACTGTTTTTTTTCAATTTTTCAAATCTGGACATTAAAACACTTTTATTCTGTTTTTTTAATTAATTTGTCGGTTCACTTGGATGCCTTATGCTAAATACCTCCCTAAGCTTGTTGATTCTTGTACACGGGGTCAAAAATGTTGGCAATCAAAAACGTGGTTGATTTGTTTTGATGTCACGGAACCACATCAACTCGATCGTGTCCTGCGACAATTTGGACAAATCCAAACTATCCCAGAACCACCCTTGATTGCCAACAAGACTCAATGGGAAAAAATCCATCGTTATGGTAAGACTGGATATCATGGGACTAATTGGGTGGATAAGAATCGTGAATACATTGACTCTTGGGATGACAGATTGAGCTCCATTGAGGAAGGCCCATCATCTAATGGGCTACCTTTAGCCACTGATGATTATCTTCTGTGGTATCAATCCAGGACCGTTAGATTCAGTACGGATCCTAGTAAATATGACCAAAAGGGTGGAGGGGTTTCTTCAACAATCAGATCGGGCAAAATTATATGTAAGTTTTCCTCACACCTTTCTTTATTGTAATTCTCAACTGCCATTTCCAATAGATTACTGTTATTTTGTATTCTTTTTAGTTATTTTATAGTTTTTTCTCTTTGCAAAATTCTAGAAGGGCACTTTGAATGACATTCTCAAGAAGGTCGAAACGTACAAGGCTGAGAAATGCTGTTCAAATGCGACATGTGAGGAATTTTCTGATTCAATCTCTGCTTTGGCTGAGAATGCCTTGTCGATTGTCCCGACAGAGATGCCTACTTTGTATCCAAGCCAAGTGGTTCTCCAAATTCAACCTAAAAGACCCATAACAGTTGCTAAACATCGCAGGGCTAATATCCCTAAGGCTGGAATTGGAGGAAGAAAGAAAGTAGTAGAATCCAATGAGTTCTTTGCAAACTTGTTTCAAACTCCATCTCCCCAGGAACAAACTATGTTTACTGGGGAACAAACTATGTTTACTATGGAGCAGGAACAAACTACTACGGAGCAAGGTATTGAGATTGAGGTGACCCCAACTATAGAGCAAGATGCTGAGTTTCAGGCATCCCAAACTTTGCAGCAATCCAGGCTACCTTTGGCAAAAAGAAAACAGGATCGGAAACGCAGGCCACCTAAAAAGTATACACCTTCTAGGTCCACGCCGCCATCGCCGGAGGAGTAATTTCTTTTTAGGTTGTATTTCGTAGTTTTGAACTGTTTTGGACATCATTTGGGGATAATTCCATGATTTAGACATGGATTAGTTGCTGGAATTTTTGTGGTTGTGATTTGGACTGAATACTTTTGCTGCTTGTTTCTATTTGAATGAAGCTTTGGTTCTATTTATTGGTGTTGCACAGGTTGCTGCTTGTTTCTGTTTGAATGGAGATTTGGTTCTGTTTATTGGTATTGCACAGGTTGGTGAGCTTTAGGCTTTACTTTTTTTTTAAAACATTCCAAGTTAAAAACGGAAAACCAAATTCCGAGTATTATCTATGAAAATTATTTCCCGGTATTATTATTATACGAATTTTTTTTAATTAATGAATTTTATTAAGACGAAAAATGGTTTTTCGTTTTTGTCATAATCATCCAGTCAAAACAATAAGTACTCTTAATTATATGATAACCGGTAAATGAAATTCCGTTTTTATTACTGTAGTTCTTAAAAACGGAATTTGATTTTCCGGTAATGTTATTTCCTGACCACTCCTTTTGATCCTTGTATTTCAGGCGACCAGTGGTACAAACACAATATTTTGGTAAATGATTCTATATTCTCATGTCATGATAGGTTAAGTAAGTAATTGAGACACTTTTTAGTGTCGTTATAAAGTGTAGACTTTTACGATGGATTTTTACCGACTCGTCTACATGACATTTGTTGTTGTCACGAAAAATAATCTCTTTTAATTTTATTTTTTTTTTGTTTTATTGACAGAATAGTACTTTTCCTTCATCAAAGATTACCTTAAATTAAAAAGAATTGTAGAAAATTAAAATTTTTGTATATATTGCTATAACCAATCTTTACAAAATACTTCAAACATGATGTCGGAATTCCATCATAAACATGATGATAATAACCTACCTCTAAAACTTGTCAAAAAACCATTTAGCTAATAGTTACAAATCCTAATCTATTTGGGGAAAAAAAAATCGTTGAATCTTTGACGGTAGAACTCAAAATTCGTGGTTAGCTTTCCCTTCTAACAAAACTTGAATATGTGACTTCCTTCCAACCTTGTCCCATCAAGTAAACCTCAAACAATCAATCTAACTTCAGTTACTCCATGGAACCACAATTTCAAGACAAACATTCGAATAAGTAGCAACAATAAGATCCAAAATAAATTCATAATTTTATCATATACAAAGCAATATCCCACAAAAAGGGACTACTTGTACAATAGATGAAATGAATTTGTGGAAGAAATATAAGAAAAGATGCATAAAACGAACAAGTGTAACAATTGATTGGTATCTGAAATAAAACTCAATATCTTCATATAAAATTGTCGTAATTCATCTTGTTGACCACGAATCTAGAATCTGCCTGTAACGCATGAGCACGAAATCATAAGAAGTAATCAGTTTGAGAGATAAATTCTTAAACAAAAAAAAAAAAAAAGAAATTAAGCAAATATCGTTATCATCTTCATTGGAAACAAAACAAAGAAAAAATCTAATTTCTTCCCACTGTGAACCAACTGTAAAAATAATAATCTTAAAGCATAAATGCAAAGATGAAAATCATCCAAAAAGAGAGCAAAAAAAAAACCTAATGGAGTTAAGGTACTACTTAAATTTATGGGGATAGAAAAAGATGAGACAACCACCGACAACTAAAAGTTTGGGATGGGGAGATTGAGAGAAAAAGTTAAAAATCGACATTTAGGTGAAAGATGGGAACTTGGGAAGGAGGCGAAGAGAGGTAATGGGATTATGGGAGAGTGGGGATTGGGGGAACATGGAATTAACTTAAGTGGAAGTTGCATTTGATTTAAACTCTGTAAATTAAAAAAAAAACTAAGAAAAAAAACTCCCTTAGTTTATCACGAAGGGAATAAAGGTTTCTTTATTAAAAAAATTAACGCATTGGTAACTGTGTCACCAAAAACTAACCCATTTTTAAAAAAAACTAAACGCCTTGTTAGGCCTGTTATTAAGGAAAATTAGTGCTAGTTTCTTAATTACTCATATTTATCAAGACATTTACTTTAAAATGCCTTAATATGCATGTCACCAAAGAGACTTTTTTTTTTTTTTTGTAGTGGTTGTTCGGCGAGAGGCTGTAGATTGTGAAATTATTAGGTTGCGGAGGACTCTTTTGGCATGTGATTCTGGATTTTTAACATAAGTTTGTTGGCCACCGATAACCCATAACAAAGAGGTTGAATGTTGCATCAACCGCTTGAAATGACAACAAGAATGAAAGTTATAACACTAGTGTATTTGTAGCCATCTTGCTATATGTCGCTATATATGCTGTTACTATTTTTTTTTTAATTTATTGGTAATTAATATGATTATGGTTTTGCTCTAACTCGAGACTCTACATACATACATATATATATATATATATATATATATATATATATATATATATAGAAGAGATGGCTATGGCACTGCCAATTGATTATACTACACTATAACAGACTAAACATCCTTTAACCAAAAAAGAGGAGTTGTGCAACAAAGTTATCGTGAGAATTTGTTATCAATTAACTTAGTGGCGAAGTTTAAATATTTTTCAGTGAGGTACATGAATAACATATATCAATCAATCAATTTTTTGTCAACTTTATATGTATATATATACACATAATTTGTACATGTTTTGCACGTGATTTGTACATGGATTATATATCACTAATATCAGTTATATATATTTTGGTACAGATTAAGATAACATATCACGATCCAATCAATAAATATAATTGCTAGTAATGATACTGTATTTTAAACTATAAATGACACATAGTAACGTAAAATAATAAAAAAAATTTATGTGACTTAATTAAAAAAATACGCGTATTAATTTTTAAAATTTTAAAAAAATTATATACTATTTTTACGTTTTTAAAATTATGTACTATTTTCACGTTTTTAAAATTATAAAAGATTTAACATATGCATTTTTAATTGACAAAAAAATCTTAAAAATATTTCCTAACAATCAAGAGACACAACGAATATGAAAATATACTTTTAAGATTTTTTTTCAAATTAAAAATACATACTAGGTGAACTTAGGACAAATCAAAATGACTCATATTAAGGACGACAAAAGAGGAGTATATGTATATTTTATAAAAAAGAGTAAGCAATTACTAATATGAACGATCTTATAGTATAATAAAATGTGGAGTACGTATTAGCAAGTCAACTTTCAATTTGTCCATGCAAGCTAGCTACACAATTTTTTCCTCGAGGGATTATTATGCATATTAGGTGAATTTAAGACAAATTAAAATGACTTATATTAAGGACGACGAGAGGAGAGTATATGTATATTTTATAAAAAAGAGTTAGCAAGTACTAATATGAACAATCTTATAGTATAATAAAATGTGGAGCACGTATTAGCAAGTCAACTTTCAATTAGTCCATGCAAGCCAGCTAAACAATTTTTTCCTCAAGGATTATTATGCATACTAGGTCAATTTAAGATAAATTAAAATGACTTATATTAAGGATGATAGGAGGGGAGTATATGTATATTTTATAAAAAAGAGTAAGCAAGTACTAATATGAACGATCTTATAGTATAATAAAATGTGGAGCACGTATTAGCAAGTCAACTTTCAATTAGTCCATGCAAGCCAGCCAAACAATTTTTTTTCCTCAAGGGTCAATTAGTCCATGCAAGCCAACTGAAAAAAATTTTTCCTCAAGGGATTATTATGCATGCATTGTTTCTTTATCAGCTTACAGCCCCCCCCCCCCACATAAATATTACCATTTGGGCGAGCTTCCATATTCCATTTGCATATAATTAACCGAACCATTCTTCTTCTTCTTTTTTGTTTCGATAACGCCGGGAGCTTTACCAGTCTTCTTTTATTTTTCTTCATCTTAAATAAGGTCGAATATGGATAGGAGCATCAAGGTGATGAGGCAGAAGCCGGAGCTGGTTCGTCCGGCAAGGCCGACACCTCGGGAAATTAAACCCTTGTCTGAGATTGACAATCAAGGAAGCCTGCGCCAGCACACTTCCCTCGTAAATTTTTACAGAAGAAGAGAGAATAACCATGACAACATTGTTTCTTCTGGGAAACATTTGGCGGAAGAAGACCCTGCGAAGGTGATCAAGTCAGCTATGGCAGAGACCCTAGTGTCATACTATCCTCTTGCCGGCCGACTGAAAGAACTGTCTGGAGGGAAGCTAGCGGTGGATTGCACCGGGGAAGGCGTAATATTTGTTGAAGCGGATGCGGACGTGACACTGGAGGATTTTGGGGAGGAGATTCAGCCTCCATTCACAGGCTTGGGGGATTTGTTTTGTGGTAATGTTCCAAGCTTCAATGAAATTCTCCATTCCCCGTTGCTTTTTGTCCAGGTAATTTTAGATATATGCTACTATATATGTGCATGCAATTTGTATCCATCTTTAGTTTGATTGGTTTCAAGCTTCAACTAGTAATATTAGAAAAATAAATATAAAATGGACTTAATTTGGTAAGAGTCTTCCAATTTTATGCACTCCTTGTTTCAAACATATAGGGACAAATTTTACATTTTATTTCCAAAATTTATCGATTATTTTATTGAATTTTCTACCATGCAATGTTCTGACCTAACATCTTTTTGAAATGACTTTCCAATTTGAATTTTCATTTCTAATTTGGTATACATTTTGATCTGATGGTGGGGAGCTTGCAGGTGACACGGCTTCGATGTGGTGGTTTCATCTTCGCCCGCCGGTTTAACCACACAATAGCAGACGGCGCAGGCATTTCCCAATTCGAAAAGGCCGTGGGGAAATAGCTAGAGGAACCTCTGCCCCATCTATATCTCCGGTTTGGATGAGACAACTCTTGGATGCTCGAAACCCTCCTAGGATAACCGGCGTCCACCGGGAATACGAGCATGCTCCAAACAAGAAACCTGTAGTCCCGTTCAAGCCCACCGACGTCATGGTCCACCGGACCTTATTCTTTGCCCATTCCGACATATCCGCCGTACGTGCCACCCTCCCGCCGATCCTCCGCCATAATTGCTCCAAATTCGACGTCCTGTCTGCCTCCCTCTGGCGTTGTTGGACCGTTGCCCTCAACCACAACCCGGATGAGGAAGTGTCGTTCATGTTCTCCGTGAATTGTCGTTCCCGATTTGACCCTCCGTTGCCAGAAGGGTATTACGGGAATGCGATTGCGATGCCAATGGCGGTAACAACAGTCGGGGAGCTAATCAACAATCCACTCAGCTATGCAGTGGAACTGGTGATGAAGGCCAAGAAGGAAGTGACGGAAGAGTACATGAAGTCGTTGGCCGACCTGATGGTTTTAAGAGGGAGGCCGAGATTTGCGACGTCGTTGAATTACATGTTGTCGGATTTAACAAGGATTGGGCTTGATGAGGTAGATTTTGGATGGGGGAAACCGGTTTACGGTGGGCCGGCCACATCGACAAGGGAGGTATTGTTTACTGTAATGGCAGCCTATTTGGTTTCAAAAGAAAATAAACAAGGAGAGAAAGGGATCGTAGTTCCAGTTTGCTTCCCAGAAACTGGTATGAAAAGGTATATGGAAGAACTCGAAATGATGATGAAGACCACGAAGCAAACAAACAATGTTTGAATTGTGATGTGTTCGATGAAGGAGATGATGCGGTGATTTCCTCATAAGCTCATGTCTTTGTGGTGGTTGTGTGACTTGTGACTGTGGACTTTGGGAGTGAACAAATTAATTATCGGAGTAATATTTTCGTAGAAATCAACAATTAATTGTAAAATTGCACTAATTCATCCGTTTACTTTTATCTGTCCTTTTAGGGGTAATTCAAAAAAATTATTTTATGTGTCAGCACTTCATTTCTAATACAATATTAAACATAGTTTTTTTTTTCAATTTCACCATTATCTCTGTCTCTTGTTTTAATAATATATATTAATGACAACTAACTATCTTTACGTTCCAATTTCAAATTTTTTTGTAGAATTCAATACTTTTGTTTAAAAGTAAAAAAGATAATACACTTAAGAATTAAAGTTTCAATCATTGTTTGCTTAAGAGTTTTACAAACCCTAAAACGACAGATAAAAATAAACGCAGATAATATACTTATAATCAACAACTGAAAATAATAGTTATGATGGATCGAATAAATCGATAATTGATTGTCACATTGTAATCAACAACGAAACATAATAGAACGAGAGATAGTTATGATCTTTAATAAAACTGACTAATGTTTTGAGTAGTGATGATACGTGGAGGGGAAATTCATAATAAAAATAACAATAAATGATGTGTCTAAGATTCAACAAATGTGATCTGATGCCCATCATTCATTCGCACTATTCGTTACAAATATTCCTTGCATGAATCGTGATTCTATCTTTATTTTAAAACAGATAGACTATTATCTAATTATTTTTTTTTTCCAAATTTATTGTCCAGTTTGGATTTTTACTTATATTACATATAAGTTATACTAAAGTTTAAAATTTAAATTGAACGATAATTTTGGGATAGGGAATATTTCTCATAAGTTTGAAATATTTTCAGTCGTGTGTTTTTTAGTTTAAAATATAAACAAGAAAAAATGCATTGGAAATAGTGAAAAGAGATTTAAAAATTGCTCGGAAAAAATGGGCTTGTATTGCCAACCTCTCATTTTGCGTTTTGGTTTAGTTTTTTGTTTGAATTTGAGATGTGATTTAAAATATTTTTTAGAAAAAATTTAAAAAATTATTTGGATAATTTTTTAATAAAAATAATAATTTTTTTTATCATCACCGGCCACCTCCACCATCTACCTCTGTCGTCGGACCACCCTCTTCCCCCGCAGTTCAACGGCGGCAGAGAGCGGTCCGGCGATGGTAGAGGTGGTCCAGTGGTGGTGGATGAAAATTGTATAAAAATAATTTTTAGAATATTTTTTAAAAGATAAATTAAAATATTATTTGGATAGTGCATTGGATTTTATGTTTAAGAGATAAAATGAGACAAAAAGGTAAAATGAAAAGTTGGCCAAACAAGCCCTTAAAAACGCTTTGATTAGGTATTTCCGAAGAAAGTCAAGACTCGACTAGTCAACATTTATGTCGTATAACCTAATTCGATAAATATCTTGGGTCCAAAAATCCACAAGTCCATTTAATTTCACCACATCACCTTCATTTTTACCCTAACTTCAGTTCAATCCTTCACATTTATTAGCAAGTGATGATTGTGAGCATTGTTTTGAGAGCATGTCCCGGAACCCTAATTTTTAGCATTATTATCCTGTATTAAATATGTCTCGGTGCAGTAAAATGTTTCAGTTTCATAAAAAAAAAAAAAATCCAAAAAATAATTCAATTTCATAAATTTCAAAACTAATTTGATTGAAAAGTCTAAACTTATAATTGAAATAGAGGTAAACCATTGTTTAAATTGGAAACAAACTAGATAAAGTCAGGATTAAAAATTCGTAAGTAATGGTTTTACCTTGAGATGACAACAATAAAAAATTGTACTTTTGTAATGTTATGTTTTTCTTAAGGATTGAGGGAGTGCGTACAATCAACTTTCATAATATGAAATGATTCTAATTAGTTAATTGAAATTTATATGTGTATAGTTACTTTTTATCGATGTATAGATATTTCTTAAAAATTATTTTCAACCAGAACCATATATTGTTATTAGGACAAAATGCACTTTTCGTCCATTAACTTTTGAGAGTAGCAAGATAGAGTCACCATGTATTTTCAATTGACAAAAATAGTCCCCTAAAATATTTTTCTCATTAATTTTGATCGATTTAACAGAACTTTTACATATTTAATGGATTAACTCTTCTCTCCGTTAATTCATCATTTTTTTAATATTTTTTCCTAATTGTGAGGCCCGCGAAGTTTGACCCATAAAAAAAAATTTATTTTTACTTTTTTAATTTTGAAAAAAACCCAAAACTAGAACCTAAATAAAAATTATAATTTCTTGTTCTAGTTGACCGTGAATTAGAACCGGAAAAAAGACAAAATCAAATATGGGAAGGGAAAATTAAGCAAAGGAACGGCGGGTTCCAGTTGGGAAGGAATGGCGGCTCATCACCACCTCCCCCCACCTCCTCCGCCATCACCAAAATTGGGTGGACAAAATTATTTTTACTGAATTCACTCAACTCCGGCAATGAAAATTGAAAAGCAATCTCCTTCCACTTCAACCGTTGAACCCCACCTTAATCTCTGAAATTATCCATCGGCCATTCGGAGCCACCCTTTATCGTTGGAATCCTCCATGGAAATAGGATGTTTTAAGTAAAAATTCAGGACCAATCAAGAAAGAAACAAACTTTAAACTTAACGACCAATGCAATTCTAACCAAAAATTAATTTTCACATCAAGGCCGCCAAACCCACGTCACAAAGAAATCTAACAACCAAACAATACTTTTTTGTAACAGCAAATGCAAAAAATTACAGCAGCCAAATCTCACAGCGGCTCAAGAATTCTCATCCACCTATACGCCCTTGGCTTCAACACCTCATTCGTAGCCACCAACTATTTTAGGGTTAGGACTTGGGAGTGAAATCAGGGTGATGAAGGTGATGAAAACTATAATTGGGCATTAGAAATTTTCTAAATTCTACAGTTATGGAAGGATTGTACAGATGTGTAGAAAGGGTTGTGTATTCTGGTGGTTGGAAAATATTGGGTTGGTGAACGGCAGAGGTGAAAGGGAGTTTTTGAAGAGGAAAGCTTTACAAGGTGCTTGATTCGGGGTTATGATATCTAAAGTGTGGGTTTTCATTCCAAAGTTTTTCATTTATCACGCTTGGTTTGAGGGTTTGAAACCATTAAATGAGATTTGAAACTCAATTTTCTATTCCACACTAATTTGAGAGGTATAATAGATAGTAAAACAAATTTTATTTTTTACCCTTTTTATTATACATCGTAAACCCCAAACCATCATTTTTTTTTATATCTCATCACCCTCATTGTTCCTCCTCCTACTCTTCTCTTTCTCGCGCAGCCGCCACCTCCACCTCTGCTGCCACAATTTTGCCGACCATTAAAGCATCAGTTAGATTAATTTTAGATATGTTTAGTCCATTCAAAATTCAATTTCCTTTTTGTTCTTAAAAATTGATTTTGGAATGTTGGATAATTGATCACTCTTTGATTTTTGCGAAAAGATGATAAGAAATAAAAATCAAATGAGTAGATCTAGCAACTTTATGGCTCGATTTTGGAATTTTTTTTGGACCTCTTGTGAGTTGAAGTCTACAGAGGTTCACATGCGGCGGAGGCGATGTGTGTGGAAGCAAAGGCGGTGGAAGCGGTAAATTGTTGTCAAATTGTCAACTCTTAGAGATAAGGATAAAACCGTATTTTGACTACAATCTCAAATATATCAAATTTATGAACCAAGCGGCTGAATGGGATCTTTGACACCCTTAGCAATCTTTGTTGTGAATGAATCTCATATTTTTATCATTCTCAAACCCATAGTCCTTGCTGAACCAGACACCTGCTTAGTTTTTGTTTCAACCACAACGAAAGAAAAAAGACAAAAAAAGAAGAGAAAAGTCTACGCAGTCGTTTTGGGTCTTAAACAGAATAAGATAGGGTAGTGTGGACAGAATAAAATTTTTTTGCTGGGTCAAACTTTGTAGGCCCCAGAATCAGGAAAAAATATTTAAAAAATGAAGAATTAACGGAGAGAAGAATTAATTCGTTAAATGTGTAAAAATTCTGTTAAATCGATCAAAATTGATGAAAATAATATTTTAGGGAACTATATTTACCAATTGAAAATATATAATGACTCTATCTTTCTACCCTTAAAAGTTGGGAGACGAAAAGTACATCCGGTCCTTGTTATTATAACATTCACGATAAGAAAACAAGTTCATTGTTTTTGATGGCCTTAAGAAGTGATTGACGAATTATAAAGTAATCAACTATGGGCATACATAAATATTGACCTTAGATGAGGCATTTTGCAAAGTAAAGAAAAAGTAAAATTAAGAGGGTAATTAAAAAAAAAAACACTTTCTCCAAATACTCCATCCGTCCCATGATTATTATCCAGTTTTACTCAAATGAAAAATTTTATTTTTGGTCAAACTTAACTATATTTTACCTTAAACAACCGGATATACCCCTACATAAGTAATTGTTTAACCATTAAGATTTTATGGATAATGTTTTTTACTAAGGACAAATGTGTAACTTGATCCATAAAAAGTCAAATTGGACAATAATTTTGGGACAAAATTTTTTGAGCAAAGTGGACAATAATTATGGGACGGAAGGGTACATGTTTGCAATTAACTTAAATATTAACATCAAATATCACACCAATCAAATTTTAATTTCCATGAAAATAACCAATATAATTGAAATTATCCAAACCCCCAAAACAAAAACTTATCCAAATTGGACCCTTCCCGTCAACCCCTTTAATTTCCCTCCCCACCTTTTCCGACCAAATCCAAATTCCAAACTCAGAATTTTATTTTACTTTTCTTCCCTCATTTCATTTCTTCTCAGCAATCAAACAAATTTCTTCGTCTCGAATATTCGTATACTCTCGCGCAGAAAAAATATCCCCATGTAAAGATGCCCTTATCGGGTTTCACCGACGTTTGATTTTTCAATTAAGAATTTCCCATGGCTCTTCTGCTTTCGCCGGATGTTCCCTCCATCTCCGCCGGCAGACGGTGTTTTGAAACCCCGGCGAGGGTAATTCCCTCCAGGACGGCAGTTTGTAGATTAGGCAAACGAGTGGTTGCTGGTTCGGGGATTCGGGTCGGTTTAAAAGACGGCGTTAAGCATTTGGAGGATGCTGCGGAGGTATTGAATTTGGGGGAAAATGTGTGTTTGAATTTGAATTCGGGTCAGTTGTTTTCAGTTCCAGTGAAGCAGCAACCGAGTACGGCGTCATCTTTATCAAAACCTAGCAAAGAGGAGGAGGAGAAGCGGAACTATTATTTGAATACGGGTTATGCTATTCGGACTCTCAGGGAGGAGTTCCCGGCGCTGTTTTATAAAGAACCCAGCTTTGATATTTACAGGTAACCAATTTCATTGAAGTATTATGGCTTTTTTTTTTTTTATAATTTTTTTGGGAGTACTTCTGATTTTTGCTATTAGTTTGAAAATAGGCTGAATTGGGCGTCTTAGTCTGATAGTGTTTAGCTGGGCTTGGACATTGAATCTTTATTAAGTTGTTTTTGCTTCAACATGTACGATGAGGAATCATTTCGTTTGGCAGCTCAACTGATCAGGTGTCATAAAAGTTTATAGCTCAACTTAAAAAGATGAATTCAGCATCATTCATTTCTAATAGATTTCTAGCTGACATTAGTTTTCCATGTTGCCTTTTCCACTCATCTAGGTGAAATCGTGGAGTATAAACATTGACGTTTAAAAACTTGCAAGTAGTTTGGAATGTAAAAATAGAATCTAAAACTCAAAATTTTAAGTACTCATACAGATTAAGCTCGCCTTTCATATGAAGGGGCATATAAGTGATGGAGCTAGGTAGTATAACAAGTGTGAAATTCAAAAGTAGACTTAATAAAATTTGTTATGTGTCTGTATGCTTAGAATTTCAATGAAGCAGGTGCATTGTTTAACAAATTATTTAACCTCATATTAAAAATTTAGGTCAACTCTATCTGGTGTAATGAATGGAGGTATGTGGGTCACGTGGCCGCACTTGCTCTCGTCCTTTGGCTCCGTCAGTATGTTTATTTCAAACTGTTTAGTGTTAGATTCATGTATCTTATTTTACTTGCCATTGTTAACTGAAGTTGGGATGCAATCATAATACCTCGAGTAGCTTCAGTGTTGGAGTGTTTTGTTGCACGACCCTTGCCTTTCTAGTTTTATGAGCCAACTTTACTCATTTGCTTACTATTTTTAGATTCCATTCTGGTGTATATAGTGGACTGCATTTGCATATTATAATGTCACATTACCATTTAGCAATAAGCTTTTCACCCTCCATGTCTAGGGATGACATAACCTTTAAAGATCCGCTCAACACCTTTGTCGGGATTGAGAACTATAAATCGATATTTTGGGGCTTAAGATTCCATGGCAGAATATTTTTCAAAGCATTGTGGATTGACATCATCAGCGTGTGGCAGCCTGTGGATAACATGATAATGGTTCGCTGGACAGCCCACGGAGTTCCTAGAGTTCCATGGGAGAGCCACGGTAGATTCGATGGTACCTCTGAGTACAAGCTCGACAAGAATGGAAAGATCTACGAGCATCAAGTTCACAACATCGTTCCTCCTCGTGCGCCACCAAAGTTCCATGTGCTTTCTGTTGAGGATCTGATTCGTTCCATTGGTTGCCCCTCAACTCCTAGGCCTACCTACTTCAAGACCTCATCATCTTCTCTCAGAGAATTTGTACAGCAGACAAATTTCGAAGGGATCGAGCATTATGTATCCTCTCTTCTTGCCAGTGTTCCACAATCTGATAAGGAATAGTTTACAGTATCATAGTACAGTAACTGAGCAGAGATGAAGTTTTTGAGCAATTTTGTCCCACACCTTCAAACCTATGACAGAAATGCAGTGTGCGCACGGCTTGTGTATGAAGGTCAAACCATGTTTGTGAAGACTCAAGTTTGCTTCATGGCCTTTTATCCCAAGGGCCTGACTCTTGTGTTAGTGTAATGCTTGAGCTGGATAGATGGTTTAAGTGCATGTTCTGTTTGGTTTGGGTGGGTTCTCGTTGTGCTGTTGTGATTGTAAATCTTGTGTATAGTTCAGCAAGTGCTACTACTACGATCGCCTGTTTGTACTTAATAGGATGGATATACGTATAGTACTTATAAAGTTGCAATAGATCATTAGTTCCCTCCCTCAACAATAAGAGGACCTTCTATATATGTTGCCACTGCTTATGTTTTCATTTCATGGATGCTATTCTTTTTGATGAACCAAAGAACAATTGGATAGACCTCATATCGGTTAGAACAGTGAACAGAAATAATTTGGCCCAATTTAGCAAGACGAAAACTTTGGCACAGAAAGTCCAGATCAAGACGACTTTTAGGCTTTAGAGTGGCAAGTACATATACATATTAAAATTTGTGCTAGACAAGATCCAATTGTACTGATTATACCATAAAGGGAAAGCTTCTTAGACGAAATGTATGATAGGAAGAGGACATGGATTCATGATTTAGCAGTATCGGTTTCTAGAGAGATTGCGGAGCCAGAATCTAGAGACAGAACTAAAATACCTTAGTAGTGTTCGGTAAAAAGTGAACTATTCAACAATCTTGTATGCAAATCACAATGAATAGCGACGTTATATCCGATCTGAAATGTAAGCATTAAGTATACATGCTGATTAATGTTCAGCGACCTAATGAAGAAAGCACAAAGAAGTTACATGGGCATTTGCTCGAAATGATCCAAGAGGGATGAGATTGGTAGTAACTCTTGAGTATCATATACGTCCAAATCTCTCCTCAGATGATACACCATTATTGGTCTGTTTTAGAAAAATAGTCTACGTTATAACTTGTAAATTATTTTTTTTATACAATTTATAAGATATAACAGTGATTTTTTTTTTTTTGGGATGGAGGGATTAATTATTTACGGTATCTTGAGTCAGCGCAGAGGACAAGAAGAAGAAAATGCATGTTAAAAGCCAGGGCGTATGAGAGGGACCAGTGCTGGCAGTTAGTTTTTTAAATGTTCTCCAAACCCAGAGACAGGGAGGGTGGGCACGGCGCACTGGGCAGTCTTTCGCGGTTCTAACTACCCATTTTATTCATTCATTATTTTTCCTTCTTATTTAATCTTGCATTAAATTCGACAGCTCTTTTCTCCCATAAATAGAGTGCAAGTCAACATCGGTATTCGCTTGATACGACGTCACTTTCACTTGCATTCAACTCCATCCTTGATTCCCTCTGTATTTTATTCCAGCTCGCTGTTTGCAACAATACTACCTCCAACTTTGAATTATTTGTAATAAAATGCCACAACACTATGGACTCTTTGCTCTTTAGTCCAAATGCTATCCTATAATTTTCACATTTCAAATTCACTAAATTATCATTGAGCTTGTTCATTTGTAGTTTAGACTTTAGAGCATCCACATTAATTACACTCTATTTGAACTCCACATCAGCATTTTATCATATACCATTTTTTTTTTCCAATAGTTAAACACTGACACACATATGCTATGTCGTTTAAGAGGTAATAAAAAATAAAAAAAAAGAAAAAAAAAGATGAAAGAAAGAGCAAATTTGAAATAAACTTTTCTCTTTCTTCTTATTAAAATACTTTAGGGCCTAGAATGGTCAGATTCAACCGCTTGAATATGCTTCTACGCACAAAATTTTTAAACTCTCTCCAGTGATGAGTACCCGTAAAATCTGCTCTTACATGTTAGTGGCATGTGTTCGTTTTCATTTGTATTTTTAAGTATTGAAGTTGGCACATAAGATATTTGATTTTGATACTACTCTTCTTTTTAGTGTGATTTCAGAATTTTGATAGTAACTGCGTAATTATATTAAAAAGATAATTTTACGTGTTATGATGAAATGTGAGTTTGTTATTTGATTTGAATGAAATAAGTCTGTTTTTACAAAATAATTCTTCAATACGAATGGTTCGATATGATTAACATGAATTTTTTTTTTCTTTTTTTACGATCAGTGTTGTTAGTCTTTTTTGAATTTAACAATTAAAAAAGAAATAATCATGTGATGTTAAACTATCAAAAGATTATGCAATCATGATTAACAATTATGTCAACTGAGTGAAGTTAAATGTACAAATCCTAGAGTTAACGGAGCAATTGGCGATTAGATAAGAAATGAAGGTTGCATTTTGAAATTAACTCGGCCTCATTATTACAAAAAAGAAAAACAAAATTCACATTTCCCGGGATTGCTTTCATTACACACACTCTCACGCCCAATTTTTTAATACTGTTCCTTCCCCACATCCACCGGTATCCACCCTCCTCCACCTCCACCACCACCACCGCCACCGGCCCACCGCCAACCAACACCTTCCTTATTCGACTTGAGGCCTCTGTACATTAAACATATTAACATTCGCAAATCACCAGCTAAATTTCGAATACTTTCAAACTTACTCGAAGTAGAAAAGCTAGCTGAGCGAGAAGAAGGAAAGAAACAGCGAAGGATCAAGCATGGAAGTTGAGCAATTTGGGGCGGAGAAACCCCCGGCGATGATGACCTACGATGAGATATCAATGGAGCGGAGCAAGAGTTTTGTTAAGGCTTTGCAGGTAATTCCTTTGCTTTCATTCCTTTTATTTTATTTTAGTTTGAAGTTCACGAGTTTTCCTATCAGATCTGGTTTTAAGATACGAATGTGTTTCCACGCAGTTTTTATTTCGTTTTAGTTTGAAGAACTTGCTATTTATTCCTGATATGTATGTATGGGTGAAACTCATCAACTGTATTTTCTGTGTCTGGAGCTGAAGTAGAGTTAATTTGAATTATATAATATCCAAATTTATTTGATTTTGGTTTACTAATTCTGGTGCTGTGGACTTTTGTGATTTTCCGGTTTGGGCTAAAGCTGACATAGTTTTAGTTATGGATTTCAGTACCTTTTCCGTATTGAATTATTACTCTATATTTGCAGTCTTGGAAGTTTTATTTTTCATTTTCACCTGCTTTGGTGATGGATTTCTATCATTTTTCTTTAGTACGGGAAGTTATGATTTCATTTTCCTCTTTCTTTGGTGTTAGATTTTACCGTTTCTGGTGCGATTGGTAATGACTAAAGAGGAGAGAGGCTTAAGGATCCGGTTAACGTATTTTTAAGTCTCTTGTAAACAATGTGAGACATTATTACCAATAGGCCGCTATACGATCCATTGGTCAATCCCTCACAAACAATGTGGGTTGAACTTGCGTCGAGACACATGTGCACCTGATATAGGGCGAACAGAGTGTGTAACTCAATTGGGAAGATAGCAAATGCTCGAACTGAGCTGCTTTTGAAAATGGAACTGAATGGAGAAGAACCAATCCAGTGAATACTGTACTAGAAAGAGCTGGTCATGTTTGGAAATTAAACCAGAAGCTCATGTTTAGCTAATCTGAGTATCTAACTAAAAACCAACTGATAATAATGACTAGAGATGCTCGTGGGTTCATTTATTAGTTTTGGGAGACTGATGTGTGATAATATTTGTGTCATCTTAGAGATAATGAGTGTCACAAAAGTTCTATCACCATTTACACAAACTGTGCCCTTCCAGCAGCCCCTTGATTCTTTTCAGGTTGTTTAATTATCTTCACGTCGTTAATTTAACTATTTCCTGAGTTCAATGCTTTGTGGCTATCACCATGATGGCCGGCGTAACAACGCCTTTTCATTTTGGAATTGAATGCTGAAGTATATTTGAGTATTTTTATGAATGTAGCTTTTGTGTCTGGAGATGCTGCTATTGGATGTTCTCTCTTATTGCTCAGTTTTGTAACTTTGTTTTTCTTTTCCTGGCTAATGCAGGAACTGAAGAATCTGAGGCCGCAACTTTATTCTGCGGCAGAGTACTGTGAAAAGTCTTATCTTCATAGCGAACAGAAACAAATGTATGAGAATTGTCTTTATTGACCTCTTCTTCTTTTTCTTTTTCTTTTTTTTTTGGGGGGGGGGTTGTTGATTTTGGTCAAATTGTACGGAAATTGCAATCAGAAGCTTTTCCTGCAGTAGTGTAACCATCATACTAGTTTCTGATCAAGTTTTTGTTACATTTCATTGAACTCGTCAATTGTGAAATCTCACATTTGAATTCACAATTACATTAGGGTACTGGATAATCTAAAAGACTATGCAGTACGTGCACTCGTGAACGCTGTTGACCATTTGGGGACTGTGGCGTACAAGTTGACTGACCTTCTTGATCAGCATACCATCGATATCTCATCCATGGATTTCAAGATCACATGTGTAAATCAGGTAAGCTTTTTCGATTGCCTTTTCAATTGGATATCTCTTTTGAGGGTTTCAGAACTATATAGGCTGAACTTGTTCTGTTTTATGTAAGCGACTTCTAACTTGCCAAACCTTCTCGGAGAAAGAAGGTCTTCGGCAGCAGCGGTTGTTGGCAATCGTTCCAAGGCATCATAAGCATTACACATTACCAAGTATGATCATTTAAGTTGTCAAACTGCTTATGTCATTAATTTGAATTGTCATTTTGTGTTTGTTTATTTATTTGCCTCATTTCGCTTTCCTTCATAGATTCTGTCAACAAGAAGGTACACTTTAGTCCACGCGTTCAGATGGATCCCAGACAACAAATACATGCGAAACCACGTCTGTATCCTTCAGGTAGCTGATGTGCTGGTTAATGAAGTAGGCCATGTTGATCTTCGTGGGCCTGTATGAACATGTTAAATGATTTTCAGGTACCCCTGCAGCAAAGACTCTTTCTTGGCATTTGGCTTCAGAAACCAAGTCCTCGTTAAAAGGATCTTTGCGTTCATCTTTGAGGTCAGTATGTTAGTTTTGTTTCTCATAATTATGCCAATTTCCTTTTAAATGTCTTTTAAAGCTGATATGATGTTTGTCATTTCATAGCTCTGAGGACTCTAAAAGTTCAGGAAAGAATTCTTCATCACTCAGTTCTTTAGGTCAGATCCAATTTATTGATATTATGTTCTTGAATAAATCACACCCGGCCTCATATTTATGCATCTAATTTGAATGAATTATTGCTTGTCATAAACAGATGCAGAACAGCTAAAGTCCCCAAAAGCTCACACTAAATTGCCAAACATCGGGCCTGCTTCAGCTGTGGCCATACAAACATTAGGCATCTCCCAACGGGTAATGTGGGAATGCTCTGGGACTGAAACTTGCTTGATTTGTTTATCATCTGCAGGGTTTCAGTGTCTAGAATTTTGACATGTTTTTCCAGATGTTTACCGTCGTGTGAATGTTTTCATATCAATAGCTAGTTCTTAATGTTCCAGTAATTTGATTTAGTGTGGTTCGTTGCGTTCATCAATCTTTGCTAAAGACAAGTATCTTAATTAAGGTAAAATTCAATGTTCATGGATCTGATGTAATAGGTCTTCCCATGCTTTAAAAACCTGAGCTGTACCTTTGTAAAGAGCAACATATAATAACTCTCAGCTTCAGTTAGTTCCTAGATTGCAACTTCTTGTGAGAGCTGAAGTATTAGAAGCATCAAAATAGCTTAGTTGACTGTTTTTTTTAATGTGTATTTGAATGTTCAGATGTGTACTCTTAACTGCACTTTCTTTTCTAGGCGCTGGATGATCTTAGAACGCGAAAATTAGTCAAGTATATCTCTCCTTTGTTCCATCGTTTTCTAAGTGTCGAAGATTCAGAATTTCTGTAAATGTGAGCACTTTAACATTGATTAAATTGAAGGGACGAGGCCTGAAAATTGAGATTATAGAGGGAGTGCAACCATCAAGTAGCTTAGCTTGATGGGGAAAATGACAATGAGTGTGTAGAAAACCTTTAGATCAGAAATGCTTAATACATGTTAGAGTAAGATCACTAATAATGGAGTGATGATCTTTTCTCTTGTACACATTGAAATGTGCATTATTATGCTCTTTACAGCAATGCACTGTGATGATGGTAGTTAGCCGTATCTTCACCTGTGCACTTCAGTTATTTCATCTGCTAGCGATTTGTTTTCTGTTCAGTAATTTGATCGTGCGTTGCTAGCCTGCCACGTGCTGTTACTTGATTGCTTGCACACTTGTTCTGTTGAATTATACTCTGATCATTAAGTTTGTTTATTTGCTGCAGCACGCTGCTTGCTTTCACCTTTTGCTTGTTGCACACGTCTAGAGATTTTTTTTTTTAGAACATGGTGAGGGTTTGCTGAGGTTTTGTTTCCTTTCAGGATACTGTTGAGGGAAGGAGACCCATGACACCATTTAGATCTTTTGACAATGTGGGTAAGCGGGAGAATGTTAACGTCCCTGTTCGGAGCAAGAGCATGCTTTCGGCCTTCTTTGTCAAGCAAAAGACTCCAAGACTGAGGACCAGTGCCACATCCTGAATTTATCAAAGGTGTTAAAAGACGATCCTAGGAGCTCTGTGAATTTCAAAAGAAGTATACTTACACTAATACTGCTCGCCGGATTCTCGCCTGACTATTCCTCGACTAATTAGTGACCATTATTTTGTTGATGCATCATCAATAAGGAGATAGAAGTTGGTGGATTTTGTTATCCGATATTATAAGCGTATGGCCTGGACAGTCCTTGTATATTTGATCTCCCTTACTGCTGTTCTGCAGCTTCTAGTGCCGAATTCCTCTGTGACTGGCTTCTATATTTCCACGAATTCGTTGATTTTTGTAAAGGGATACTATCCTAATTTGAGATTACTATCTAGCTAATAATAGAGCAGCTCATTAATTCGATTGTAAATCTCGCTTGGATCCATACTCTAATTTTTTTTTTTCAAAATGTCTCTGGCAAATTATTTCCGTAAATCCCGTTGGGTTGTTTTTCTGCAATTCCTCCTCTTTTCCTTGTTTTTTTTTTTTGTTTTCCTATGATTCTTCTGTTTCTCAACTTCTCTAATCACCGTTTCAAAAAAGGCTTCTCTAATCATTCCCGTTCCTTGTAGTATCCATAAATTTGCTTTGCAGCCACTCAAATTATAATATCTGCCCCCAATAATAACCATATTTGTAGTATCCACAATTTCTTGCAACGAATTAGGCCTGACCCGTTAACTGGTTACTGTAAAAATAAAAAAAAGGTCCATAATCAGCCACATCCTGCACTTTTGAGTTTTGACAGTTTGACTTCCCAGGAAAATTAATCAAAGGGGAAAAGGAAAAAAAAAAAAAACTTGAAAGCTGGATTGTCATCTAATTTCAGCACAATTCGGTTTCAAACGGATTCTTATTCTACTTTTCCGGGGCACTGGGATGGCCATGGTGGCTGCTGCTTCTTCTTCTTCAACATTTCTCGGCCACATCCCATTTCAGCCTGTAAGCTTTTCCATCCTTCCACCCCTTTGTATCGTTCCACATATTCTTCCCCAATTACTGCTTTAGCTCAATTGAAAGCTCCATCTGGGCTGCTGCTTTTGTTATTTCATTCATTTTGTAGAAATATGTCCCTTTTTTTTGAAAGACTGCTACTTTGATCTTTGCCAATAAGGCATATCTTACCATGTTTTCACTCGGGAACGTTGCAGAATGTAATTCGACAATCTTATAGTAGTAGAAGAACTATTATTGCTGGGATATTTGTTTCTTTTCAAAGTTCTGGTGTTCAGTGCTTTTCTGGGCAGCCTTGCTTGGAGCCTCAAACCAATGGATCACATATATGCACGGTGTTCGTTGTTTTTATTTGGTGTAACAAGTTCCAGTTAGGCAATACGCGTTCTGAGTGAGTCATTTTATACACAAAATTAGAAAATTGGTTAGTAGATGGAGGAAATGGAGTAATCATTTTTTAAGTTGTTTGCCATCGTCTTTTGATATGATTGATGGAGATAACAGTTCTGTACAAGTTCAAGCCTTTTTTTTGCTTGCTTTGTACTACTCGCATTCTCTAAGCCTATCATATAGTATCATTTTTTTTTTTTTTTCACTGGTCTGAATTTTGGTTTAAGGGAGTGTTTTGATTTTTAGTTGTGCATCTGCAGCACAATACATCAGGGAAAACTATCCAGCGGAAAGTTCCTGTAAGGAGGATATATTGTCTATTTTGGGGACCGAAGAAGTCTCTGGAGAGTGCTAAACCGGACGTCTCGTTGGGGGATTTCAGATTACGAGAGTCAGGCTCAAGGGTATTTTATTCTTCGAGCTGTTTGCAGTTGTCAAATGTTAGCTTCCTAGTTCATTGTGTTTCTGTAACATAGTTTGTTTTCTTTCTTGAATAGGGAGATGCATCGGGGTCAGACAGAGTGAAAACTGTATCAGTTTCAGTAGTTTCCTCAATCTCAGAGGTTTCATCTCATGAATGGGATGAATGTAGTTGTGACTCTTCAGGCCCCGAAAATTTTAACCCCTTCATTTCTCATGGTTTTTTGTCAAGCTTGGAGGAATCAGCTTGCGCTGTTAAGGTCAGCACCAACCACTTATTCTTTCACTATTAAGTACCTTTACAAAATTAGGACTAAATATTACACCGTTCAGTTTCTTGTAGTTTTAAACATAGCTGGGAAAGGCAAAAATTTCTGTCCTCTACTTTTAACATTTGTGAACATTCAGTACATTCTGTAAAGGGACCTCCTAGTTAATTCTTCTGGTAACATCATTGGTAATAGTTGCTGCCGAAATGATTATGGATATCAATGGAGGTTTAGTTTAGTTTGTTCAAGTTAAAAGTAACAATTGTTTTCCAAGACCTTTATATGCTGCTATTTCAGGAGACAGGTTGGACACCGCAACACATAGTCGCACGAGATGAGCACAATAAAGTTTTAGGAGTTGTCCCTCTCTACCTTAAAAGGTCTAGCAATGAAAGAATTAGTGTAAACAGTACATTTCTTTTCAGTTTCTAAACATGTTATTGGGTGTACTCACCCTTATAATGCACATAAACTGCAGCCATTCTTATGGTGAATATGTATTTGATCATTCTTGGGCAAATGCATATTATCACTATGGTGCAAGATACTACCCGAAACTACAATGTTGCGTGCCATTCACTCCAGTTACTGGCCAGAGGATCTTAGTTCGTAACACCGAGTACAAGGATGCAGTCTTTGACGTTCTAGTATCTGCATTGAAGGATCTAGCAGCGAAGGTATTCATGAAATTACTTGATTCAGTAGTTTTAGTTGTTTCTTTCTCTGATGATTTTTTATCATGTTAGCTGACGCAGTTGATAGCGCAGAATGAATAACTGTTGTCTTGATTTTTAGCAAAGCGTACGAATCAATGGAAATGCTTGATTAGTGCTGTAATAATGGATGTTAGATGCAACCTGTGACAGCAGATCTTGAGTACTGGGTTTCTTGAAGAAGATAGACAGATGCCTGAATCTAAAATTATCAAGCTACAGAAATTGATGAAATTTTACCTCAAATGACAGATAATTACACATACTTGTGTCCAAATTCCAACTAAAAGTTAAAAACATTAGCTCTTGTGTGATCTAGCGTGATTGATTTTAGGCCATTACCCTTGAGTGTTCCCCCGGATGGCTTGATTCGACCATGGCAGTCTATGAACTTCGACCTTGTTTGGTTGCTATACCCCTGTCATATCTGTGGTTTTTTTCCTTCCTCATCATCTTCTTCTTTGTTACTTTAAAAACTAATGAAAAGATATAATCTACTTAATAACCTTAACAATAAGAAGCTATGTTATTGCATTGGAGGAGGACTATTTACTACTAAAAAGCACATTCATAAGTACAATAACTTGGGTCAATTTTGGTTTTTTTTTTCCTGCACCAATATTCATGTTGAGAAACGTGGACAGTTTCAGGTATCTTCCGTGCACATTACTTTTCCTTCTGCTAGTGAATGGGGCAAGTTGAAGGAAAAAGGCTTTCTTCAGAGGATTGGTATGCAGTACCACTGGAGAAATCGTAATTACAAAAGGCAAGTGTGCCCGCAATTTTTATTGAATTTGCAAAAATTTGGAACACAAAGAAGTTTGCTTTTTTTTTTTTGTTCTTCCCCTCTTCCAAATCCAAGTGTGCCACAATTTTTATTGAGTTTGCATAAATTTGGAACTCTATAGAAGTTTGCTTTCTTTTGTTCTTTCTCTCTTCCAAAGCTGCATTCTGCATTCAGTTTATTAGATTCTCATGAATTTATTTCTTCTCTCCTGGGAGAAAGCAATCTGTGGCTTTATGCTTTCCTTGAAGGTAGTCGTGAAACTTCATTCTTCTGCCCTTTTTAAATATTTACTGCAACTACTTGTGTATTGTTTCGGTCGCAGATTATATTTTGAGGAAAACCTTTAACTATCAGCTTCCTGGCAAAAGTCGCTTTTCAGGGACTCCAGAGGAACCTTCACGTGGCCCTCTGAATCCATTAGATCAAAATTACTGATTATGCTGCTTTTAGATTGCCGAAGCTTTTTTTCTTGCCGAAGCTTTTTTCTGGCCCCCAATATTTCAGCTGTAGATTTTACAAACCACAGCTGATACATCCAAATAATGCTTTTTTTTTTTTTTTATAGTAAAGTTGCAAGAGATCATGATATGTCTTGAGTTTGATTTTGTGGTCTTGAACTTTTAACAGTTTCGACGAGTTCCTGATGGACATGAAGCAGGGAAAAAGGAAAAATATTCGTCAAGAGCGGAAGAAGGTTTACATCTTCCCTTTATTCTCCATACATTGAAAAAATATTTTGAAAAGTTCTTGAGGGGCTTAGATTATGAAATACCACTTTCTGAGGTTTAACAGACAAAAGTAATGTTTTACTTTTAAATTGTCTCTTGCAGATTTCAGCTCAAAATTTGACCATGAAAAGGCTCAGAGGATATGAAATAAAGGTATGGAGTCTGTCCATAAATATTTTCTGTTTACTTGTTTGATTTGATTTATATCAATGTGAATATTGCTTATTAGTACATCGAAGCGGAAAGGAAATTAATACATTGTTCTTTCTTGTTTGTTTATTTCATTTACTGCCTCTTTCATCTTTCTCTCTTTTTGCTGGAAGAAATCAAGAACTGACGTCTTATTTACCATGTTGGTTTGTTGGCAGGCAAAGCACTGGGATACATTCTACACATTCTATCGAAACACAACAGATAACAAGTGAGTCTCACTTCCCTGGACATCCCGTTCTACCTCAAAGGAATTGCTTTACTTGGCAAGTGTTTTTGTGTCATAAATTTACTCAACTACTTTGCCTCAGATGGGGCAGTGCTTACCTAACCAGAGATTTCTTCCACAACATGGCCTCAAAGTTGGGTGATAATGTTTTACTTGTGGTAGCCGAACAAGATGATGAACTAGTTGCTGGTGCGCTTAATTTAATTGGAGGTAACACAATATACGGACGCCTTTGGGGTTGTCTTCCAGAAGTTTACTATCCAAGCTTGCACTTCGAAGCATGTTATTACCAGGTTTGTCAGTTACTTCTCATGTCATCAGCGTAGGAAGTTGGAGTGATGTAAATCCCCAATTATAGACTCACTCTAGTTATTAGTATTACACACTTCATTGAATTTGAATATTGCTCGTTTTAAAGAGAAGGTTTCTGTCATTATGTGTAATTATCAACGGATTGTAAATATTCACCAGTGGGCAATGGAAGAGCTCTTTTAATATCTTGAATTCATTGACGTGGTTTCAGGCAATCGAAGCAGCCATTGAATTTAAACTTGACAGAGTTGAGGCGGGTGCTCAGGGTGAGCATAAAATCCAGAGAGGTTACCTTCCAGTCACTACATACAGCTGCCACTATATCCAAGATGAGGATTTCCGGAAAGTGATTGCTGAATTCTTGGAAAGAGAAGCAGCTCAGGTGAGTGATAGATAACATGTTTTATTTTATTATCCAACATTGCAACCACACATTCTCAAGGCATTGTTTGCTCTTCCCTTCCGGCTGAAACTTAAAAATGGGTATTAATATGCATCGTTTGATGCAATTCGGTACATTCTTTTACAGGTAGAGCTTGCTATAAGATTGTTAAGTGATTCTGGTCCTTTCAAGGAGGCTACGTCGAGTTGAATAAATCAGTTTTTAGCTTCACGGTGATGTTATTTCTTCAGCCTCAGCAAATCCTTTAATCTGGGGTTTCATTCCTTTAATATAAAGATGGTTTGCAAGGGAAGCTTGAACCGCCCAAGTTCCGACCAACCTTTAATTTGATTAGAATGTGAAATATCAGTAGATGCAGCTAATCTGTTTGTATAGGTGATGACCTTGTACAGATAATAGCTCTATAGTGATAGGAACTGAGAAGTATAGCCTAACAGAAAGGAAAAGTGAAAATTGAAAGCAAAGAAGAAGAATGTCCTTTTCATTTTGCACAGCCAAATTCCGATTCATTTTGTAATTAATTCTGTGGTGATGATGATAAATAGCAAATTCCCAACTCGTCAGCCAATAGCGTTGCCAAGAAGTCAGGCTGCAAAATTGAATAGTTTACATGTTCATCACCTCTGTAATTTCCACCATGTATAACCTGGTCCAATCTCTTCCCCTCCCCATCTCCCTAAACTCAACACTACACATGATTGACCTTAAAATGTACTTGTATGAACAATAGGAAAAAGAATTACTTTCATCAATGAGATAGAAAATCCCAATCTTATTACATATACATCTTTTGCCCTAAACTAGATCAAATTTGGAGGTGGGTCCTTCCAAGATTTTTTACAGTCAGAATGACTTGACCATTTGAACTCACTATAATTGGCTGCCGGATTTCTAATAAACTTCTTTGACGCCTCCCAATCTCTTAAAACTCTTGTTAAATCCGCAACCTTAGCAACAATACTCCGACAGCAATTCGCATGGACAGTGGCCACTTTTCTTATATCTTTACTATTTGCGCAAAATCCACTGAAATAGATGGTGTCTAAAAACCTTACTATGAGCCCTAATTCCTTGATGATACTACCTTCTGTAATCAAATCCTGCAAAACATCTTGTTCCTTTACATCGCTTGAATTCAGTCTTCTGTCGTACCAGGTTCGAATAGGGATATGGTTTTGTTGTTTGATCTAACGTGGTAAAATCCAGTGTTGATCTGATTATCAGTTCCTCTAGGACGGCCATTGAACCAGTCCGTGCTAATTTGCATGTCATCAGTTTCGTTGAACATGTTTAGTATTGGAAATGGATCCCTTAGCCATAATATATCTGTGTCCTGTGAAAAAATAAATATAGTTGAGGTGATCCCATGAGATTATGTGCAACTAACAACTGACTCATGAAACGAAGAGTAACGAATCAGATACGCTCATGTCTAAAGAACCTCATTCTGTTGAATTAGAAAAGAAAAATAAAAGCATGCGTATAACTTTTTATGAGTTATGACACAATCACATTTAAAAAAGCTTTTAGTCTTCTAACAAACGATAATAATGACAACTAATAAAAACATTGATTAGAAGAAGCTCAATAATTGTTACTTTCCCCTTATTTTGTTTCACTATACAGACACTTCTTATGGTTTCATGAAGACCTCTAGTTAATTCTGTCCAGGGTTTTGGATTTTTCTTCAATCTCTCGTATAAAATAGCAGTATCATAAGTTAAATTCTTCTAAGAGCGTAAAATGTAATTTAAACTCCCTAAAAATCATTGTAATTGATTTTTTTATCTTGGAGTTCATCTAGAAATTTAGAAGCAAAATCAGTATTTCTATCAATAGGAATTATTTTCCCTTTCTCAATATTAGGTCCGAAAAATCTAATAATTGTTTGAAACAAAGGCATTTTTTTGTTGAGATATAACAAATCTATTTTATTTTATTAATCTATGAAATATATTCAAATGGTCAAAATGTAACTAAATATCTTTGGAGAATACTAAACTCTCAAGATGTAACAAATCTATTTTGTTTTATTAACAATTATGAATTCATTATAAGGAATGAAAATACCATTCATTATTTTTTGAAATTCTGAAGGTACATTCTTCAATCCAAAAGACATTACTTTCCATCCATTCAAAGTGATCTACTAGAACATTAAAAGCAGTTTTATATTAGTCTAATTCAGTAATTTGAATTTGCCAATATCTCGACTTCAAGTCAAATTTAGAAAATATTAATGCATCATATAATCTATCCAATAAATCTTCCTTATTAGAAATTGGATGTCTAATCCATTTTAATACTTTATTAAGAGATTTATAATTTATTACTAGTCTTGGTTTTCCTTTTTATACTCCACTATGTTTATTAACATAGAATTCAGGACATGATCATGGAGAATTTGACTTTTTAATTAATCATTTTTTCTAATAACATATTCATTTTATTTTTACATAATTTTTGATATCCAGAATTCACTTGAGAAAGTCTTAATCATTGTTTTTTCATCAAAAACTTATTCATATGGAAGACTAATAAGATGCATTTCCTATCCCAAAAAACAATAGGATGTTCATTACAAATTTATGTAGAAATATTATTATATATTTTCTTGATCTTTTCTTGTAATTGATTTTAAAATCTTCTTCTATTAAAAATATATTAAGCTCAAACTTTAAAAAATTAATTTGATCTTTTCTCAAAAAATAAGATCTTTATTTCATTTATAAATCTTGTGTTTGGTTCAGTTATATACTTAAAAAATACATGTCTTTCTCCATATGTTTCTGTAATTCTATCAACATCATGTGTGTAACTAGGAAAATTCTTTCTACAGAAGGAGTTTCAAGTATAACTTGGCTAGTTAAATTTTTAGCTATTAAAAAACTTACAGGAATACAAACTTGATTATTGCAAACTAGATTTTATACCTGTGCGGTGCACGGGATTAAATAATAATTTTGTAATAATTTATCGTTATTGTTTTATTATAATCTTACTTTTTTATTTATTTTACTTATTGAAATCAAATAAAATGTTACAGAAATGGATTTGATGTCCAGATATGATCGGTCCAAAGTTCACTTGCTAAAGTTGATCTAAGAACTCAATACATTAAGGTATGGAACTACTAAAACAAACCAAATATTAATACTGAACACCAATATGACGCCTATAAATCTATTATTATTATTGAATGAAATTTTTATTCAACAATAAAATATAGACCTAATTTTTATAGTTTAGTTAAGTTCAAAAGTTATGAGAAGTAAAAAAAAGACAATATTTGCTTATACACAACAAAAAAAAAAAGAAAAAGAATAAGAACAAATTCATGGCTACTCAACATAAAAAATTATTCAGCTTCTTAATCTTTTTGTAAACTTAAAGCGGGATATCATTGAATTTTACTAATCTTTAAGGGACAAAATAATTTAAATAATCCAAATTTAGAGGACTTTTACACAATTACACTAAGTTTTATTTTGAGAATTTATAAGAAAATTACACCTAAGATTTTTTATGATATGGCACTCTAGAGATAAATATTATTTTCTCTCTCTGGTTTCTCTCTTAGAATATATATACTATAGATAGATAGATATATCCTTTAGATAATTTACAATTTATGTCTACAACTTTTTCCCCGGCATGTCTTACCACATGAATAGTTTTTTCAAAGTGTTTAGTAGGACAAATTCCTTCTTGTATTACTTTAACATCAACACCACTGTCAATTAATGCTACTAACTCTAACTAATAATTATGATTTACTAATAATTTAATAATAATATAAAATTTAAAAGAGGTTATTAAGTCCAAAGATTCCAAAAAGTTCTCATTTTCTGTCTCATTTATTAACATAAGAATTTATTAGTTTTTTATTTTCTAAATTAGAAACTTATTATTTAAACTTTTATTTAATTGTTTTTAAAATTTTTATTTCTTATTTATGATTATTAATCTCTTCACCTGAATCATTTAGAGTAGTAGGAAATTTTTCTAAACTACTAGTTTTTTCTTTAAACATTTTACATACTTCTGACATTGTATATGGATTATTATCTATTTTTAATTATTCACTACTACTACTCAGAATATCACCAACTTGTTCAATTATTCTTGATCTTTTATTGAATTTAAAAATTCCATAAGATCATTAGTAGTTAAAACATTAATGCCTGGTTCTCTAAATTGAGATATTACATTATAAAAATCTTCATTTTCATCATCAATTTGTTTTACACAGTTATTAGTCCCTTTACAAGGAACACAACACTTAGTTTTAGTATCTGAACTTCCTGACTTATGTGATCTATTTCATCTTCATATGAACTTCTATTTCAGATTCTGAGTTTAACGGATTAACTAACTCATCTTTAATTTCCTGGTTAATGTCTAAACTATTGATTTTTTTTCTTCATCTTGCATCTCTTTGCAAAATCACCTAGTTGTTTACATTTGTAACAAATTATGTTAGCTTTATCTTTTTTATTTTCTAGTTTTCTTTTTCATTTTTCTCATTCATTGTCTTCTTCTGTAATTTCTCTTGAGAATAATTTGTCTTTTTTTTTCCTTATATAATTTATCATCTTTTTAATAATTTCTTATCATTTTTTTAATGATGGAATTTCCATCCCAAATGGACTACAAAACTGACCTAATTGTTTTCTTTCCGTCAACCTTTGTCTTTTAATTTTATTACACATAACTAATACTTCCTGAATATAAGTTCCTATTAATTTTCCATAAATATAATTCTCATCTTATCTTTTCTTAACACTTTTCTAACTCTTTCAGCAGATAAGTTGGGTAATCCATATATAAATTTAGACTTCTAATGAGTACTATTACTATTGTACAATTCTACAACTCTTTCAGCTAGTAATAATGAGTACTATTACTAGTTGGGTAATCCTATATTTTCAGTATTGTCAGAAAAATTTTTTTGTAAATTTTTTTTTAATTATAGTAACAATTATTTCTTAGTGACCTGAGATCCTTCTTGTTTAACAATTTTATAAATTTCTTCCTTATTCTGGACAGACAAATAATTATCCCACCAGCCTTTTAGTTGGCCAGTAAATCCTACAACTATCATTTTTGCAATTCCCACATCATTATTACCATTAACTTTACAAATAGTACTATACATTAACATTCTATGAGCCATATTATATATCTGTTTTTCAGTATAACCATCTATATTTCATTTATAAATACATTTTCCATTATAACAATTATTTAATATATATATATACCTATTCTTCATGTAAAATATCTACACAAGATGGTCTTTTATAATAGTATAATTTTTAAGTAGGTTTATCAGCATGATTTCATCATCTATTATTATTTTATAATCCTTAGTTTCTTCCAATCTTCCTGAGAATTATTCTTCTAACACAGTGGCGGAACCAGCGCGCAAATTTTTTTTTTTTTGGGGAGGCGGGGGGAGGGGGGGTGGCTATAGGTTTATGGTCAGAAAAAATCGCTTGACATACATGGCGGGAGGTGAACCATGAGTACGACTAAGGAAGCCTCTGGCCGGCCGGGGCTCGGTAACCCCCGAGCCCCTAAAGGGTTCTGCCACTGAACACATTAATCTTTGAGTTTTTAAATTTACTATCTATTAATTTTTCTAATTCTAATAAGGATTTTAATTTAAAATCTTTTCTTTCAGGCGGTGGTTGAAGAGTTGGAAGAGTGATAATTTCCATTCTATTTGGACTAGAAGAATTAGCAAAGCTAGTAGCTCCATTATTCTCTACCAAATGTTCAAACTTATCTAACCTACTTTGTATAGATATAATCCGTTCCTCTAAATATTTAAATAAACATTTATATAATTATTTTGTTCTATTACTTTGTTTATTTGTTTGACTGTTATAGTCAAAATTTCATCTTCAAATGATTTTGAAAATGCAAAAAAAAAAAAAAAATCTCATAACATTATTCTCGTTTTCTATTTTAAAAGGTTGATGTTTAGGAAATATCCCTTTTGATGTATTTCCATTCAAAAGTTTATATCCCTTTCTAATACACATATATGTGGTTCAATATGAGTTGATATAAACCATGGAACAAAAATAAATAAAATATTATGATACGATAGAAACTTGTAAAATTCTTCAGAAATAAATTTCTATATTTCTAATGAAAAATTTAGAACAACCCACTTTCTAAATGGTTTCCATATTGAAAGTTTAAATCCTTCTTTGACTTGATGTCTTACCAAAGATCCAACAGTAAAATCTATTTTCATCATATCAAAAATGCCAATTCTGATTTAGTTATTTTTTCATCTTTTGTGTTACAAATATCTTTTACGATTTTTTTTACTAATTTATCAACATGATGATTGTTCTCATCAAGTTCACTTACCTGTAAAGTAGAAACATGATAGGGAATACAATCTTTTATCCTCTATCAGAGGTGAAATACTATGAGCAGAATATGACTGAGATAATCCAGATCCATGAGATTTGTTATTATTCAAGAGGAGTGGATTATTCCTTCTTTGTATATAAACATGTCCCTCAGGAGTTTGTTCAATATTACTAACTTCTGAATTTGTCTGTGACTGGATATTATCAGTTTTTTCTGCAACCCATTGTTCTGAATTTGATATTTCATCCCATTTAATTGTGTTTCTTGTAGTAGTGTTTGGTTTATTGAAATTAGTTTCAATCAAGACCGTTTTATTTATCATTTTTTATCAATCAACTTACAATTAGGATTCAAAGTCATTAATGGTTTATAGTAAATTCTATAACATTCACAAATCAATTCCGATCCTGATAATTAATTTTATCCATGAGTCTTAACGCTTAATGTTAATGCATCAAGTATATTACTTTCACTTAATGATAAAAATAGATTTGGGTAATGAAATAGTCTGGACCATGTGCCAAACTGAATTGAATAATTCCCATTAAAGATGGTTTGAAATTTAAGTTTATAGCATCTCTTAAGCAAGTTATAAAACTTTCTGGTATGGTTAGAAAGCAATTCGTACCAAACCAATATGAATAAATTTATACAATTGGGCATATCTATTAATATCATTTGTTTGTTACGATTTTATTTCTATTTTCTCATTATCTAAATAAATAGATTCTTCCGTATTTTTGACTACCTGGTTTAGTCCTAGTTTTTCAAAAGTACCTAACAGATATACATTTTTTAATTCAATCTTTGGATTTTGGAATAGTCCACTTATTAGGTTCTTCTAAATTTTCTTTAATATCATATTCTTGTTTAAAACTATTTTTAAAAGTCTTCTTGTTCCTATGAATTAAATTCATTCGGATTAAAGGATGGTAATTGGAATAGAATCAGTATCTACAAAGAACCTCATGGCTCTGATACCATAGTTACAAAGAGAGCACAAACTGGTTAAAGAATAAAGTTCATGAAGGAAATTAAATCCGTCAACACAAAAATTATATTAGTGAATTGGGATCCATGCCCTTTGTATGCCGTTCACATGGATTTTAACTAGGCTAACCCTACTCATATAAATCATGGCCAGATTTAAATCTCTCTTACCCTCAACTAAGAACCCTTTAATTAGTTTCAGTACTCTATCCTTAACCACATGAAAATTATGATTATATGAGTAGTTACGCCATCTTATCCCAGCTACCATGTTTATTAGCTTGTCATTATAATTAAATAAAAACAAATAAAATAATAAAACAAACAAAGTAAAAGCCATAAAACTTACGAAGATATCCACACAGGAGAAAAGATCTTCAAACTCAAACTTAGAAATATATTACAGAGAGAGGTGGAAAAGAAAGTGAAAGAAAAAAAAAAGAAAGTCTATGCTTGACTTGAGACTTATGTTCTCTTATTTAAGGGCTATTTCTGACTATTGTTATGTACTTCAATGTTTTCGTTTTGAGTTCTGCACAGTATTATTACCATAACAAAGTACTATTACATCATCTTTTTGTTACTTAATTAAAGCAACTTTCAACTTTCATTCATTCTATTACCTTAATGTTTATGACTTTTCTTGAGGATGTCCCTCTTAGTCTCTGCTTGTAATAGGCATGTCCATGGTTCCAGTTCTAACCGAAACCGAACCAAAACCTAATCGAAGGCTATGGTTTCATAACCGGAACCGTAATTGACAGTTTTAAGAACCATAACCGAACCACATGATGAAGGTTTGGTTATGGTTCTAGTGTTTAGGAAACTAGGAACTGGCGGTTCTAACCGGTGGTTCTAATCGTATTAAACCGTTGTTTAATACTAATTTTATTAAAAAAAATTAAAAATTATAAATACGTGTACGTCTTTGACATATCTCGTGTCTAATTCTGTAAATAATGATTCATTATTATTTTTAATAAAAATAATAAATTGATCAAAAGATAAGAAACAGTGCCTTTAGTAATTGACACTACATTATAGGTTAAGTGTTTCCTAAAAGATTTTTTTATACATTTGTAATTTAATTTAATTCTTTATGTTCTACAGGATATTTCATTCAAAAAAGTGTCTTAATAATTTAAAATTATAAAATTTTTTATAAAATTGCATAAAAACCGACACCAAATAAAATTTAAATAGAAATCTAAACTTTTGGTTTCAAAACTCAACATAAAACTCACATAAAAAACTGTCACATGTTAGAACCGAAACTGAATCATAACAAACCAAAACTTGCGGCTCCAAAACCAAAACACGAACCGCAATCTCAAGGTTCGGTTTCGGTCCGCATCATCGTGATTTTAGAATCGTCGGTTCCAAAACCGAAACCACCGGTTATGGAACCATGGACATGCCTAGCTTGTAACTCTTCAATCATGTCATCTTCATTGTCTTTATCTGGATCTTGTGATTTTCCGGCTAAGCAATTATCTTCATCAGACATTGTTGTTGTCATTGACGCATCAGATCTATCATCTGCCAAATTCTTTTTTTAATTCTTGCTTTAACTCCTCTCTTGATATATGATCTATTTGTAATTTAATCTTCACGGAGATATGTTGGAATGGATTAATTTCCTTCATTTCAGTCTGTTCCTTCATGGTATGATAATGTTCATTTTTTCTGATGAATTTCATCCAGCATTTCTTATCTATATAAATTTTTTTTTCCGGATAAACTTTCAGCATTTTATCCCGAAATTGTATATAACTAACTCTTTTGAGACATGACATTCTTTTCTCAGTGTAATCAACTTCTAGAATCCATTTTCAAATCCAAAGAATTGAGAATTTAATAAAGAACATCATTGCTGTTATTTTTTCGTTACATCTATTAGATGTAATTAATTATGATATTTTAGGCAAAATTTTAACCCATTCACTATATAATAGAGTAAATGATGTTCTAATATATGTAATGAAGAAATAGCAGCAATGATGTTCTTTGTTGAATTTTCAATTCTGTGGATCTGAAAATAGATTTTAGAAGTTGGTTACACTAGGAAAAAAATGCCATGTCTCAAAAGAGTTAGTTATATACAATTCTGGAATAAAATACTGAAGGTTGATCCAGAAACAAAAGAATTATATGGACAAGAAGTGCTAGATAAAATTCATCAAAAAAATAAATGTTATCATGCCATGAAGGAACAGACTGAGATGAGGTAAATCATTCCATTCGAACATATCTCAATGAAGATTATATATCCAAAGAAGACATAATCAAGATTTATATGGAAGAGTTGAATCAATAATTAAAAAAGACTTTGGCAGATGATAGATATATGTGTCAATGACCAGTAACGTCTAATGAAGATAATTGCTTAGCTGGAGAATCACAAAATCTAGATGAAGACAATGAAGATGACATGATTGAAGAGCGTCTCAATAAATTGGCAGAAGAATTATAAGCAGAGACAGAAAGGGGCATCCTCAAGAAAAGTAAAAAACAATAATGTAATAGAATAAATGAAAAGTTAAAAGTTACTTTAATAAAATAACAAAAAACTAATATAATAGTACATTATTATGGTAATAGCACTATGAGGAACTCAAAAGAGAAAACTTTGAAATCCATATAACAATAGTTAGAAATAGCCTATAAATAAGAGGTCATAAGCCTTAAGTCATGCATCGACTTTCTTTCTTTTCATTCCAAGTTTTAGTTTGAAGAGCTTATCTCCTCTGTGGATATCTTCGTAAATTATTTTTTACTTTGTTTGTTTTATTATGTTATTTTATTTATTTTAATTTATTTATAATGGCAAGCTAATAAGCTTGTTAATTGGGATAAGATAATGTAATCATGGCCGGTCCAAACATTTTTGGGGCCCTAGTGCAAAAAAGAAGAAGCTCTACTTGTGTAAATATAGTTTGTTTTATTAAGAATGAAGTAATGAAATCTAATTAACAAGGCCCAAAACTTATTTCATCACTTACAACCCTTTCTCTATTCTACATGTGAATAAAATTTTAGCCCGCAAATTAAACATAATCTTAAGTCATAGCCTAAAAACTATACAACTTATGGGCTTTTTTTCCATTGGGGCCCTAGTGCTAAGCACCATTGGCACACCCCTAAAAAGAGTACTGAAACTAATTAAAGAGTTTTTAGTTAAGGGTAAGAGAGATTCAAATATGACCGTGATTTATACGAGTAGTGTTAGCCCAATTAAAAGCCATGTGGAAGGCATATAAATGACATGTATCCTAATTTACTTATATAATTTCTGTGTTGATTGATTTAATTTCTCTGTAAATTCCTCTCATAAACTTTATTCTTTAACCAGGTTGTGCTCTCTTCGTAACTATCGTATTAGAGCCATGAGGTTATTTGTAGATACTGATTCTATCCCAATTACCATCCTTAAATTCAAATGAATTTAATTCATTGGAACAAGAAGAATGTTAAACATAGTCTTAAACATGAATATGATATTCCATAAAATTTAGAAAAACTTAATAAGTGGAATATTCCAAAGATTGAATTAAATTGTATATCAGCTGGCTACTTTTGAAAAAAAAAAAGGATTAAAACAAGCAGTCAAAACTACAGAAGAATCTATTTCTTTAGATAATGAGGAAATAAAAATTAAATTGTTAGAATCAGATGATATTATTAAATATGGCCAATTGTATAAATTTATTCACATTGCTTGATATAAATTGCTTTCAAACCATTAATTTTAGAAGGATTACCAAAAAATTTTATAGCTTGCTTAAGGGATGCTAGAAACTCAAATTAGAAATCATTTTTAATGGGAATTATTCAATCCAGTTTGGTATATGGTCCAATTTATTTCAATGTTTACCCGAATCTTTCTTTATCATTAAGTGAGATTAATATACCTGATGCATTAACATTAGATGTTAAAACTCATTCATATATGTATGGATCAGCATTGATTTGTATGTGTTATAGAATTTATTATAAATCATTAATGACTTTGAATCCTAATTGTAAACTAATTGTTAAAAAGATAAATAAAATGGTTATGATTGAAACTAATCTCAATAAATATAAAATTACTATGAGAAGGATAATTAAATGGGATGAAATTCTAATTCTAAAACAATTGGTTGTAAAAAAACCGGTAATATCCAGTCATAGACAAATTCAGAAGTTAGTAATATTGAACAAACTCTTGAGGTACATGTTTATATAAAAATGAGAAATAATCCATTCTTATTGAATAATAACAGATCTCATAGACCATTGATCATATTTCATTCATTATATTTCACCTCTGATAGATGATAAAGATTATATTCCTTGTCGTGTTCTACTTCACAGATAAGTGAACGTGATGAGAACAACAATCATGTTAATAAATTAGTAAAAAATAAAGAAAACAGTAAAAAATATTTATAATACAAAAGATGAAAAAAACAACTGAATCTGAAATGGCATTTCCACCATGCACACACTTCTGTTTGGTTTCATGAAGACACCCTTTAGATTTTCACTTTTAGTTCAATTTGAACTAAAAATAAAAACTCAAACTACACAATAAGTTTGGGAAAGGAGAGTAATATACTAATAATTATGTCGGTCAACCATGCGTCAATAAATCATTTTTTTCCCGAGGTAATACCAATTGTATACTTTACATTTTTTCATGGGTCCAATATTATTCTTAAACGTCATTGCGTTGTCCCAAAAACTCTGCATCCTCAGAAAAATACTCTCCCAATTTGTAAATGCAGGTTTAAAAAATATTTGGTCGTAATACTCCTGTGGGTTCTTATTATAAGTATTTTGATTTTTTCTAAATTTTATTTAATATGATTTTTTTAATTAAAAAATCTTAAAAATAAACTTAAAAATATATTTTTAAAATTTTATTTTTAATTGAAATAAAATATTAAATAAAATTAAAACAAATTAAAATATCTTATAATAAAGTCCGGATGGACGACTAGGGAGTATTTTTTTCTCCAAGGAAAAAAGTTAGGCGAACTGTTTCATAACCACCTTCATTAATTTGGTCAAAGTGTCGTTGTAAATCCTTATCAAAGTTAACCATCTAGAACTAGTATGACCAAATTTTCAATGTCATCATGTATATTAAGGGGATGGATTTTTAAAGCCCCCAAAATTAGTACTCAAATCCACCCTAAATAAAATTGGACGATTTTACCCCTGTCATTTAATACAGTAGAGAGAGAAAGAAAATGAGTAATTCAAAGGTAAAAAAAAAAAAACTTAAAAAGGAACCGAACCAGTCAAGAAAACCGTCCCGGTTGAACAGGAGACACGCAACAAACGCGTCCGGCCATTGAACCGGATGCGTACATTGTGCGTCCCCGGTTCAACCGGGACGCGTGTGTTGCGGTCCAGTTAAAAAGGAACCGAACCAGTCAAGAAAACCGTCCCGGTTGAACAGGAGACGCGCAACAAACGCGTCCGGCCATTGAACCGGATGCGTACATTGCGCGTCCCCGGTTCAACCGGGACGCGTGTGTTGCGCGGCCGGTCCGGGTGAAATCAGACCAGACGCGCAACACACGCGTCCCGGTTGAACCGGGGACGCGCAATGTATGCGTCCGGTTCAACGGCCGGACGCGTTAAACACGCGTCCCCGGTTCAATGTGGGTCTTGCCTCTCACTACATCATCCAGTCCCCCGAATCTTGCCTCTCACTACATCATCCATATCTTTATACCACATCTTCAACTTATTCAGAATCTTTTCGCCTTTAAAAATCTTCAATGTGGGTCTATTGTATCCATGCTAGAAATGATAAGCAATATGCCCAAAGAATCTAGGAATCACGCTACCATCTATCGGCCCACCAGGTACTTCATCTGTCACTAGCCATATAGTCGGATCAATTTCATCAAAAACTCTCGACTGGCTGCTGTCGCATGTACCATTAATGAGTAAGCCACATATTATTTATTACATTTTATACCTATACAACAATTCAATAAATATAAGTAAAAATAATTAATTAAAAATAATTACAGAATATTAAATAATTACAACAATTAAATATAGATATTTGGTACCTGATGATGCAGTAGTGGCAACTGGACGTGTAGATACTCTAGTGGATCCGGGACCTCGGCTAGGGCCCACGGGATCAATGAGAGGGGGAGGACGTGTAGATACTCGAGCGGAGACGGGACCTCCGCGAGGGGCACGGATCAATGTAGGGGAGATGCTGAGCGGGCGGGGGACGAGGCGACTACGGTGGATATACCTGTGGGAATTCACCGGATGCGGGAAAGAGGGACTATGATATGGACTGCGCCACTCACCACTCATAGGAGAAGGGATAGGGGTAGGGGGAGAGGGTAAACCGCAAGGACCAGGCCGGGGACAACTGGAGTACCGAGGAGGAGGGTAACTACTAAGATTGTACATAGGCGTATCTCTGTGATGTGCACCCATCCTAACACTGTCCTGCACATCATCCTCATCAAACTCATTCTCCTCATCTTCCTCATCCTCATCCCCCTCTTCCAGGTCGTCCTGAGAATACTCGGGTACATGAATCGGCTGAATAGACCGAGTCTGAAGCGGTACACTCTCCATGGTGACTTGAGTCATTTTCGTTCGCTTCTTTTTCTCTTTTTCCTCTTTTTTCTTCCGACGACTCATGGTCAGATAACGCGCACGAACCTTACGCTTACTACTATCTTCAGTATCACTAGTATCACTATCATCATCATCATCACAATAAACCTATAAACAAAATTTTATTCATAGTCTAAACAAATAATTATACACATATCCTAAATCCTAAATAGTTTAATAATTAAGTACAATTCATATAATAGTTAAGTAAACTAAAGTACTTTACCAAATTTTTAATTAAATTACTATTTAATTAATTAAAAATACTCAACTATTTTGCAAAATATTTATATTAATTTAATTAATCATGAACTACTTTACACACAATTTAAATTAGCTTTACTAATCTACTATTACTTAAATTATAAATAATTTAATCAATTAAACTAATTAGGTAGTGAACTAATTTACTATTAATGAAATTAGTTTTTTAATATTCAACTAATTTACATACTATTTAAATTAATTTAATCAATCAAAATGAGTAATTTTACTAATCTACTAATAATTAAATTAAAAATATAACCTAAATACTTTAATAACTAATTAAATTAATGAGTAAATCAAGTAAACTAATTAGGTAGTAAACTGATCTACTATTAATTAAATTAGTTTTTAAAATTCAACTAATTTATATACTATTTAAATTAATTTAATCAATTCAAATGATTAACTTTACTAATCTACTAATAATTAAATTAAAAATATAATCTAAATACTTTAATACTTTAATAACTATTTAAATTAATGAGTAAATCAATCAAACTAATTAATGAACTAATCTATTATTAATCAAATTAAATTATTTACACAATTAAATTAAATAACCAATCTAAATCACAAACTATTAATTAAAAAAAAACTACTTACTAACCCTAATTACATTAAATCAAACATAATTAAACACTAACATTGAATTAAACAAATTAAAAAAAAATTAACATCACGGCGCCGGACGCGCGAGGCTTGGCCGGCGGCGGGCGGGACGCGCAGAAAGCGCGTCCGGTTCAACCCGAACCGCTCGTTCGGGTTGAACCGAGACAGCGTTTCGCGCGCGTCGGTCGCGCCGCCGGACGCCTTCCTTGGCCGTCTGGCGGTCACACAACATTAAAAAAAAAAATCCTTCCCGCCGGACGGGCAATGAAGCCGTTCGATGGCGCGACCGGGACGCGCAAGAAACGCGTCCCGGTCGCGCCGCCGAACGGCTTCATTGCCCGTCCGGCGGCCAGAAAGTTTTTTTTTTCTTCAATTTACAATTTTTTTTTTAAAAAAGAAAACGTACCCGTGATGAGATCGGCTCTTTCCCGCTTTGATTCTTCCGTGTTGCCATCAATTTTGGATCAAATTAGACTTCAAAATGGGGTTTAGAAGGGTGGTGGCTTCAAGTTTTCTCTCTTTTTTCCTTTGGTGGAAGTTTGAAATGTGAGGGGCAAAATGGTCCAAAAATATTTATGGTGGCTTTAAGTAGTAAAGATGGTGGCTTCAAAAACTAACACCATATATTAAAACTCAATTAAAGTGGAAACAAAACCCTCTTCTTCTTGTTCCTCTTTCATCATTAATTATTTTTATCTATATATAATTATTTGATTGAATCTGTACTGCAATAGAGCATGCAGACTCTAGACCATAAGAAAAACAGGCAAAATTCAAACATCAAATTCTTTTGGTCAAAAAAGTAACCCATATTTCCCGCATTGATTAGCTCTATGTCTTTACCGAAAGTTCTTATTATTATCAAACCATGTGACCGTTTCCCGGCATAAGCTCCAGATTTCCGACAATTAACGTGAAAGTACTACAGAAAAACATAAAATTAAGATATCCTCCAAAAAAGAAAAAGAAGCTTACAAGAAAGTAAGAAAGACAGGACTTACAGTGAAAATGAAGTTGTAACCTCTCTTGAGCACTTGAAGAAGGAAACCAATTCTAGCCCACACCAATTTCACAAAATCTTCGGACATGAAGAGCTTCTCTTCCGCAAAATCGACGCCTTCAATCACCAATCTGTAACAGTTTAACCGTCTAAACTTACACCTATTATAGGCATTTTGATCCAAGGCCACAACCAACAAATGGTCAACCAACGGTTGCGTTCTTTCCCCGACCCAAAATCCCTCCAGAAATACATCGAACAAAGTCGGATACCGGTGCCGATTTGGTTCGACATACGCCCGGTTCACTATAGTGACGATTACCGTCTTGTCCGTCGTTGAAGCCTTGGACAGTGCTTCTTCTAGCTCGTCGCTAAATCGCGTGACATTAGCGACCTCTTTTTCTCTCGTTGCTTCTTTTTCTTGTGCTTGATTGATGCTAAATCGCGTAGAATTTGAGTGCGAAAAGATGGTTGCGTTGCATTGGTTTTCTCTAATGGCGGTTTTGAACGGCCTGGAGATTAGGCCGGGAGTCAAGGTATAAAGTGGAATGATGGCTAGTAACACTACAAGAAAATGGGGTGTTTAATGATCAAGTGATGTAGTCACTAAATCCCATAAAGTCGTCACAGAAAGGATATAATGACAACAGTATTGTGGTTAAAATTTCGTCATTAAAGTGTCGTCGCCGGAACATCTTAATGACGATAAAGTCAGTCTCGACACTAAAGCATACCTTCTAGTGACCAAGAAAAGGTAGTCCCTATCATTACTGACAACAAAATATAGTCATTCATGTTGGTCATTAGAAGTTCTCTATCGTCACTAAAACCAGCCCTTTTAGTGACTATATTAGATAGTGGCTATATTTGGCCATCAAACGTACGTAATAGTCTATTTAATGACAAGAAAAAGTGATGTCAGCGCTTCATTGAGACAAGAAATAGTCGTCATTAAAAATCATGACTAAGTGACCACCTTTTTCATAGTCACCACATTTAGTCGTCATTGCTAATTGTTAGTCAATGCCTTTAGTGACAAGAATAAGTGACGTCATGCTATCATTGTGACGACAAAATGTTGCAACTAAAAACCTTAATTCTAGTGACCGGGTTTTTCCACTGACCATTTTTGTTATTAAAATAATTTGTTAACTGTTTTAGTGGCAAAATGAAAACGACATGGTCAAAGCTCAGTATCAACAACAAGTCATCACACATTGCACAAAGATATTAGAGAGGGAACTACAGTCAATATTTAATGACCACAACTTGATGGTTACAATTGCTCACTTGCACATAAAGTACTATGGACGACAGTTAATGAATCAAATTGTTGTTGTCGTAGCCATTTCAAAATTAACAAAATATATAGAAAACAATTGATTCATCAATAAAATTATTACAAAATATTTGATACAAATACTAATTGAAAATAAAACAGACTAATTAAGTATCAAAGCCAAAAGTCATGACTGCATTGGCGCATTCCTTAAATCATTTATACATATGGAGCAGGAACGAAGATGTAACATCTTCAAAGAAAGTATTTCCCATAAATCACTGCAATCACATAATGTTATGAAAATAAAAATTAGAAATTCTGCAAGCTTCATACTGTGAAGCAAATCTTTTGGCAATTCAAGAATACACAAACTTACTTTGGCATTATATTTGATTGCATGCTTGCGCATCATGAAGTATGTCTTAAACTGATGCCTAATACATACCTTTGCATAAGGACTATCCTCGTATTGGAATCCTTCCAAGAAAAGAAGCAAAAAAATAAGCTAAAATAGAGTATGGACAGTGAATGCTGTCAAACAAGTCTTACTAATCTTACTAATGCAAGTAAACAAAAATATGACAATACCAATGCAACACGAATGATGTCGGCTTTAAGTGGCTCATCTTGTGCTTCAAAATTGGGTGCATCAAAATTAGCTAACATGGCCAAACTACAGTGTCTTGAAAAGATGAAATCTTGACGATTCGGCCCAACAATCCTTTTACGAGTGTCATCAAATTGAATGATTAAAGGTGGATTTTGAACTCTTGTCATTCTTGCTGCATGTTGCATTATAAAAGTAAATAAAAGATACCATGAAACAAAATAAAAGTACTGCACCATTAAACATCAACAACTACAAAAACAATGATACAGACTATCCAAAGTGTGATGAAAAAATTCCCCCACACCTTTTTGCAGATTGTCTATCTTCTTACTTTGTATGCATCATAAACACTCTAAAAGGGGGACAAAAATTTGGCCTAATGAAAGGGACAATTTCACTCCCAACTTATTCATATATAAGGAGGTGAAGTGGGAAAGGGAAGGGCCGGTGCACGTAGTTTTGTAGCTACTGGTGGCCAGAATATTACTTGCTTCTGTTTGTTTCTCTAAACACCCAAAAAAAAAAAAAGAGAGAGAAAAGCCCAATCCCACCCCACCTTTGCTTTCGTTTAGTTCTTCAAAAATTATTGCGCTACTGAGTAAAAAATATGAGGAGCTGAATTCATTTAAACCCCAATTCCAAATTTGATTCTAGGAAATCTCAACCGGCCTGATGTGATTTTTTAATTTGTTGCACAAATGATGTTAGAAAACACTTAGAATCTTGACCTCCTGAATAGATCAATTCCTCAAGACTAATTCAACTGAACTCCATAAAATTGTAAGACAAAAAGAAGAAAAAAAAATTGGATTAAGAAAAAACACAAGAAATATAATAAAGAAACAAATCATACCGTGGTTGAGTCTCGGTTGTTGAAGCTGAAATTAGTTGCTATTAATTGCACGAACCTAAGGAAAAATTATGTTTCAAGCTTTCCAATGCACAGAACGATTGATCAAACCTTGCATCAAACAAACAAAACGAATGAACAATTCGTTACATTAATTCATGGTGGAAATATATTTAATGAAATAAACTAGGAAAACAACGGAGTTCGAATGTTCAATACGAACCTTAAGATGTAATCTTTGCCGATACCGTTTAATGTTTGCTTCATGGTAACAATTATTCCAACTTAAGAGGCGTTATGAAAGAGAGAAAAGGGATAGAAGTACGGTCATGGGGAAATCAGTTTTCTTGATTGTTTGATGATTGGATGTGGGAAAGTGGTTATCGATAATGTATTTATTTATTTATTCCTCTTAACATTTGAATGGAAAAACCAATCTATTCGAGAATTTAATAATTAATTAATTTAGTTTCTCAAAAAAAAAAATAATTAATGTCTAGATTGACAATGGAATCATATTTGCTATTCAAGGTTTAAGTAGGTACCATCATTATGTAGATTATTATTTTTTTTATAATTACTCTACGTTAATTAGAGAATAATAAGGACTTTATCGAAGTTATGAATTAAATTTTTTTTAACTATTTTGATAGTTATACATTGCCTATTAAATTTCTACTATAGTGTTCTAGTACTGTCCAATTACTACTAGTTTTAGGGTGATTCAAATGCTTTCCTATACAAAATGATTTCATACGTGCAAATTTTGTAATATGGTAATTATTATCAAACTTTCGTACAATTGTAATTAAATCTTAATTATACGTTATATGTGAAATTCTGTTTTGCCTGACCACTTTGATTAGTTTTTAGCTGGAATATTGTTGTGAAAGTTCTATGTTTAATCACTATGTAAACAAGCTTTTTAGCTCAACAAAGAATTACAATTAAATAAAATTGAGAGAGAGGTAAACAAGACATAATAACCTAATATTATACTCCCTCTATCCCATATTTATTGTCCGATTCAAAATTAATTTTTAGTATAATTTGACTAAAATTAAGATTCTAATCGAAACAATCATGTGGGATGGAGAGAGTATTATTTTGTGAACTCACTATTCTTCAAGCTCGGGAAATTCAATTTGTTTTTTTAAATACTTCATCCGTCTCGAAATGATCATCTAATTCTTTGAACAAATAGGTTTTGATATCCATGCTTCAAATTATGTTGCAAGAAACCCTTAATGTAGCAGGTAAAAATAATACTTCTTATGTTCCAAAATAATTATCTAGATTAAATTTTCTTAGTAAAATTTAATTCAAATTTAAATTTTTTTAGTATAACAATCATTTCAGGAGAGAGAATCTGTGATTTTTAACAATTTGTCAAAATCACTCTAGTGGTTCAAATTAATGTTGAACTAATAAGGTTTTCTATCATGTTTCAAGGCAGTGGACAATGAGGGATCAATCAGTTGATTAAATAAAAAATTCAAAGCATTGATCATGCATTTCAATGAAAAAATCATTTAGTACATTTGGAAATCAATCGGGAAGAATCAGATCGCTCATTGATAGTTAGGACGTTGTATCTTTAATTGCGAGATTGGGAGTTCAATTCTAATCGCGGATGTGGAAAGCATATAGTTGAAGAGGAAACAGGTAGCTGACCAGCAAATAGTTTAAGTAGGTAGGAGGTCTGCCATCGTCAGGTGCAGAGGGCCAAACACACCGAGCAAGAGGAACACAGAGTAAAGTCTCTTCCTGATCATATTATCTTTTTTCCCAATAGACTCTACTCAAACCTGAACCATGCACTAGTCGCTCCAAGCTTCTAGCTTCCAGTTGATACTGAAATCTGAAAAAAATGTGTGATTGGGGTGAGACGCACGCTCACTGAGGTCTCACTGCTTACGGAGTTGTTAACTAGGTGAGGAGACAAACAATTAATGTTCCAAATAATACAAGTCATTTGGGATGACCTTCCATTTTAATCATTCCTAAACATTCAATCTAAATGACATGCAAATGGCTTAAACAGAAACATTAGCCATGACAAACGATAAGCATGCTTAGGATGCTCTGAGTTCAGTAGTGCAGTAAGTGTCGTGAATGAGAAATCAAGAACATGCAACAGTTTCGAAGTAGCAAGTACTCACAAATTTCAGAAAATAGGATTTTCTAATCCTTTAGTTCCAATTGCGAATTTCTAAAAATTGTGATGACATTTCCGTAATCCAAAATAATCCATGTATACTTGGATGACCTAAGAATCATAGCGACAAAATTCATGAGAGCAAAGGTATTTGATCAAGGAAAACCAAAACCTCAAGGTCAACTTCTCTTTGTTTCAAGTTCTGAAATTTCAGCAAAATAGGTAACAGGATCATATTCAAAGCATGTAAATGGTCAAACTAATGATCTAATTTGCAGGCCTTCAAAACCATTATGAAACAACACAAACAAAGAAGAGTTTTACGCAAAGAAATTAGCAAAAGGAGCTGGAAAAATAGGAGGAAAAGGAGCACGAATAGAGCACTTCAGAACTGAAAATTTTCAGAAAATACAAAGTTTTATTGGTCCTGTTGAAATCCAAACTTTGGACAAACCGTTAGTCCATTAACAATCCGTCAGAACCATAGTATACCTCATCCAGCATATTTGAGGTTTGTCAAAATAATTCTCATAAAACAGTTCAGGAGACAGGAGAAGAATCTTGAAAACCGTCACGCAAACCAGAATACTAGTAACTAAGCAGACATTTTCAAATCGAGTTTCTTGAAAAATTACAAATCCATTTTGCAATCCATAAAAACAGCGTTGAACTTCACCAAACGAAGAAGAGGTTCATTAAAACGATTTCTGGAAAAGAGTACAAGAGCAAGGAAAAACTGGCCTGACGACAGAATAACTCGAATTAGTTTTTTCTGCATTTTCATAAATCAAACAGTGAAGATAATCAAAATTTTGAAAGATCTATAAACCATTCAATCAAATTTGTAAGAAGAGATATAAACCTGAAATCATAGAGAATGAAAACAAACAAAATTCAGACAATAACGACCACGTTAAGGTGGAGTTAGACTTAAAGCTGGCTACTCGAATAGGCTTTCGGAAATTCCAATTCCACCCATGCAACTCTAATCATCGCCAAGTTTAAGATTCTACTAGACTACTACATCTATATACCATTTTCAATCTTCCGTTAACATATTTTAACCATTAAACTGACATGCACTTGTGGATTCTACAATATAGCTAGATTATATGTTCAACATGTCTCAACTGGTGCTAAATTCACGGCTACAAATTATCAAAAGATTTGGGTAGCATTGTTACCTTTATTCGAGCCTAATTTGTATTCCAAATACATCACCATCAGTGCAGCTCTCTGACCGAATTATCTTACCCTCTAATTCTCCCGAAATTCCTACATTCCTTCTTAAGCCGATGCCACTCTGTTTCCCATGATTGACTACTGTTTCTTGCTGCTAGTACTCCTATAATGGATTTGAATGTTGAAGAATTGAGGAGACGAAAGGGTTCTGTGGTGCACAAGGAATTGGGGTGGAGAAATTTCTTTTGTGTTGAGCATAATGAGCGTGATTGATTTGGGGGGGCTCTTAGGCCGGTCAAATAGAGAAGGAAATGGTAAGCTCTCCATTAGAAAATTGATCCTAATAAAATTAGTTTGTTTGCATGAAATTCAATTGGGTAATAATGGGGTGAGTGCTTGGTTATAAATCTTAATTTGTTTGCCAATCCACCAATCTCTTAGTTTAATTATTTTAATGATTAACTTTTATATTTTACATTGTAGTCCTACATGAGTGTTCTAGTTCAAATTATTATTATTATTATTACTATTATTTTTTTGATAACTAACACTGATCACTTGAAGCGTACCATCTATATAAAATTTTCAAAGTTGTTTAGCTTATTATTCTGATGATCTTGGTTAGGTTCTATAAATTTTGTCTACCTACACGTTGCTTTGTGGACAATAAAGGATCAATTGATTAAAAAAATTCAAGTATTGATGATGCATTTCAACGTGTCAACACTAGCACATGCAAAAGTTAAGAAACTAATTAATTAAACTATAAGTGACTTTGGCCTACCCAAACTCATCCCATTCCTTCCCTCGTCATCTTCATCCTCCATTCTTTGTACCCAAATTCCATATTTCTTTCGGCCAAGCTATCATCTAAACCAGTCTTTTTTTTTTCTTTTTTTTTTTTGAATTTTGAAGATTGAAAATAAGTATTAGAAGAAAGGAGCAGGGATCCAAGCTATGGAGAAGAGTGTCCGGCATGTTTATGGCATTAGTCTTTGCAAATAAAATGGAAACGAGGTTAGACCCAAAATCCTTTTCGTCATCCCTTCTTGTGCTTTTTGTTGATTATAATTGAACATCATCACGGATTGCTTAAGTTAAATTGGGCTAGTATATATGTATAACTAGAATCACTAATTATGTATTCGTAATTGTAAATTTAGATGATGGTGTCTGCGAAAACAACAGAGATTTAATTGTAAACAAATAAATAAGAAGTTGCCTTACATCAAAAAAATACAAGAAAAAAGAAAAAAGAAATTACCTTCTATTTACCTAATTGTTGAAGTATTCTGCTTTAAGTATAATTGTCATCAGTACATATACGGCATGTGACTAAATTTAATTGGAGGGAAATTTAGTTTATTGGAGGGAAAATAAATGTAAAATCATAAAAAACCAGAGTTATAAACGAAATAAAACTTCAAATTCCCCGCAATAAACTTCCAACTTCCCCCAAAAACCATTCCCCCATTATAACCCAAAGAGATATAAAATCAATTATGCCGCATAACTTATCCACGTACAAGTCGATTAAGGTTAGTGGGAGTTGAATCTGAGAACCATATTCCATCTTGAACTTCTATTTTATTTATGATCGCATATTGATTTCTCCGTCATTATGTTCCGATTAGTTTAGTATTAACTTTTTCTTTTAACAAATTATTGTTTGTTCCAATCACAGATACGGTAAGGAAAAAGGATTAGAGTATTGTGAAAAAGGTATGAATCTACTCCTACATCATTTCTTTATTCTTAGAAGGAAATAAAAATGTTGTTCGATAGGATATCGAAAATATTTTTACATGTGTGGAAGTTGATTGCATCGGTTAAAATTTACGCCACAAGGTTGTCAATCCGATGTTGTTCTTGGTTCTTTCTTTTTTCTGGAGATGTAGTTTTTCACATATCTTATGTACACGTGATTGTATATGAAGATGTAGTTTCTTACCCTATGATTGTATATGAAGATGTCCGGACCGGGGAAGCGGAAGAAGGGAGTATCAACAACCATAGATGAACAAAATCAAAAACGCATCTCAACGGGTAAACGCGTACAACTCCCACCAGCATCAACTACCCGTGGATTTAATTTGAGAGATGAAGAAATAAGCATAGATCTACAATCAACACCAAGAAGAAGCAATAGAAATCTTGGAGACAAGCGTCCACTTGCATTAGCAACTACACCTTGTACCAATGGTGCCCAACCAACAGTAGAATCAATTGGAAATACTGAAGATGATCAAAACTATGATGAGAATGTCATGTATGATCAATTTCATAATGACACTCAACAAGTTTCGAAAGGTCAAACTTCTAAAGGTTAGTGTCTAACTTAAAAATCTGGTGCTATGAGTATTACTTGAAAAGGTTGATGACTATTATTTTCGATTTTATATACAAGGTACTTAGCGTTAGTTTTGTCTGTGTGAGTGGGGTTTGCTTGCACGTGAGTGTTTGTGCCAAATTTGCCAAATTTTCTTTCCCTGTTGAAGTCCCCCCATGCAACCAGTAAGGAAATTATAATGGTTATAAAATGACAGCTATGGCTTGTATAATTTAATCTTTTTTAATCAATAGTACAGTGTGATTTTTTTTCTTGTTCTGATGTAAACAAAATATAAGGCGTTTCAGCTAAGAGAGGTCCTACGAGAAACCTTCGGCTGGCTAACATGAAGGATGCGGACAAGTTGTCTTTGGTTTATTTTGATGAAGAAGCAAAATGTATAATTGGCCCAGGTGCCCAAGATTTCATCAATGAATTGGGTTGTTGTGTGCGCAAAATGGCGAACTTCACGAAAAGCAATTTTCAGACCCAGGATGAGATATTGAAAAATGAAATCATTAAGAATGCCTCGATATTCTTTACATTTTTTCACATACATTCATTTATATTTTTTTTAATCTCGTTGTTGAAATTAATTGGCATCTTTCATTATATAGGTAAGGTTCCAGTTTGAGGATGACCCATTAGCAAAAGAATGCATTCACAAGCAATTGATCAAAATGTTTAAGACTCATAAGTACCATTTGCATAAAGTTTTCAAAGAACATGGATCAAAGGTAGAAGCGTTGCTGCATGTTCTTGATGGAGTTGATGTGCACGATTGAGTTAAAATATGTGATGTTTTTTACTCTAATAACTTCAAGGTTTGTCTGAAATGAATAATGAAATTATATGCTTTTTTATTGTTCATTTATAAAACGATAACTGAAAAAAGAGTTTGACATCTTTTTTTTTTCTTTTTCTTTTTTTGTTTTATTCTTGATAGAAATTATGTACAAGAAATGCTGCGAATCGCTCACATCTTACAACTACAAATACAAATGGAACCAAATCTGTTGCAAGGAAATTGGAAGAAATAGTATGTGGATCAAATTTACTTAATTACATTCTTTAGTTCTATTCTTTTAGTACGCTATTTTTGCTTCCAATTATATCTATCTAACAACCATAATTCTTCGATTTCAGAGGAAAAATGAGAAAAGGCATGTTGACTGTATTGATGCTTATGCGCAAGCCAATTACTCTGAAAAAAAAGTGCTATGAATAGTGAGGAATCAGCACAAACACTGGTAATTAGTCAATAAAACTTATTCAAACTTTTTTGGGGTTTTTTTCTTTCCATTGGATGTCGTTTAAGATAAGTTCCCCCTTCAGATTTTATTATTTATGTTGCGTTTGTTTGAACCTAACATTGAATTAACCTTTTCATTTTGTAACTCTAGGAAACATTGAAAAACTTGCGCAAAACTACTAACTTGCCCTCATCTCAACTCTGTCTACAAGTGATCAAAAGTATACCGTGTAATACACGTGGACGATCCATACCCAAGAAACAAGTTGTAGCTTTGGAGAAAAGTCGTATGGAGACTGAGAAAGAGAAGGAAAGAGCTGATGAAGCTGAGAGAGAAAAGGAGCAGCTGGCTGAAAAATTTGCAGCTACTACAGAAGAATATAAGAAATTAGAAGATCGGCAAAGGGTAAATGAGGACAGATATGAAGCACTAAAAAGTCAAGTTGATAAACTTATGCTCTTACAAAATCCATCTCAAAATAAGGTAAGTTTTTTAAACAAAGTATTACTTAATGTCAGATGTTGATCGATAAATACCAAAAAATTTTTTTCCTTTTGGTTGCTCATGAATTGTGTACTACAAACAGTGAATCAAACGCAAACGATAAGAAGATTTGGCTGGGGACGGACTTCGATCATCAGCTATTTCAGGAGTATTCTGCTTTGGTTGGGCAAAGGCTTCATTTGATATGTTCTTCTTTTTAGTTAATTGTTTCAAATTTGATGCACGTTATGAGACATTCCATATTTTCATATTATTTTAGTTATGGTTATACTGTTGCCTAAATTTTCCTGATGTAAGGGAATTGATCTATAAACATTTGGTTATGCTTGTTTCAATTTTATGACAGATCGTTATTCATTTAATTAAACTCATTATTCATTTAATTGTTTAATTGTGCTATATAGGGCGAGAGTTGATTTTTTAGGATTAGTTAATATAAAAGTTGCTTAAGGTTTGTTCTTTGCGGCCAAGTTTTCCGTTTCATAGATTTTAAACCAACAAGCTTTTAGCTTTAACATTCGGTTTCATACATTTTAAACCAACAAGCTTTCAATTTTATCATTATATTAAGTCAAAATTGACCGCACCAACTTAGCCATCATTTTTGGGGTTTCATTGAAGCTACAGTTTCAGGTAAATAGACTTAATATTCTGAGGTTGCAAGTGCATATTCAAGCTTCTAATCTTTGTTCTTAAATATTAAGTTAAGTTGTTTTTAGTTTTTATTTTGTTTTGGGTTATCGAAGAATTTTTTCCTTTGATTACTATACCATTTATCCAATGATATAGTTTAAGTGAAAATTTGAAACCAGTAGATATAATGCACAACAAGTGTTTGTTGTTATCTCCAAGTGTATGATAAAACTAAAAGTAATCAAACATGAATTTATTTCTACAATTTATTATTGTTACTCTATTAGCTACAAATCTATATATGGTGGTTGCCCTAATTAATTATCAAAATTGAATGAATTTTTCACCGATATGCATGGTAGATTCATTTATCATATCAAGTTAGCTTTTAAGTAGGGATATAAAATTTTGTAAATGCCTTAATCTTTTCATTCGAAAGAGGATTTGAATTTGTTGCAGAAAATGGATAGGTCTTGGATACAGATCACAGATAAAATGGATGAACGCTATGAACGAAGCGTGGATGCATTTTTGGATTTTGCATATAGTGATAAGGATGATTCAGAAACAATCCCTTGTCCATGTAAAGTGTACAATAATTACTTCAACAAAACAAGAATGGTTATCTGGAAGCACTTATTTATCAATGGGATATGTAGGAGTTATGTTAGGTGGGTGTTCCATGGTGAACCACCTGAAGATGATAAAGGTCCAAACAATGTATTAGAGGAGGACGATGACGATGACGATGAAGACGGTGATTTGGAAGAAATGCTAAATGATTTTGAGCAAGCTACTTGTAGGGAAAATTTGATGAATAATGATATAGATGAAAATACTGGAGGAGCATATGCAAATGAAGTAATGAGATTACTGCAAGAATCAAAGAAAGAACTATACCCGGGTTGCGAGAACTACACCAGATTGTCATTCATTGTCACTCTCCTTCATATGAAGACTATGTATGGTTGGACAGACAATTCTTTTGATGCTTTGCTTGGAGTATTCAAGAAAACCCTTCCCATTGAAGCTTCAATTCCACCATGTTATTATGAAGCAAAAAAGGTTATTTGAGATTTGGGGTTTAAATATGAAAAGATTTATGCATGTGTCAATGATTGTGTTCTTTATTGCAAGGAGTATGAGTCTCACACCATATGTCCAAATAAAAGATGCAGAGAACCAAGGTACAAATCGGAGAATTCAAAAGTACCTCGTAAGGTCCTCCGGTATTTTCTTTTGAAACCTAGGCTTCGTACATTGTTCATGAACAAGGAAGTGGCTTTCGATATGAGGTGGCATGCTGAAAAATGAAATGCTAAAGATGACAACATCATGCGACATCCTGCAGACAGTGAAGCTTGGAAACACTTTGATATGGTCCATGGAGATTTTGCAAAAGACCCGCGCAATATAAGGTTAGGCCTTGCCTCTGATGGATGCAATCCATTTGATATGAGCAACAGCTATACTATGTGGCCTGTGTTCCTTGTTCCTTACAATTTGCCACCATGGAAATGCATGAAAGATCAATTTTCAATAATGTCAATGTTAATTTCTGGACCTGGGTCTCCAACAAATGATATTGATGTATATTTGCAACCCTTGATTGATGAGTTGATTGAGTTGTGGCATGGCGTTGAAGCTTATGATGCCTATAAAAAGGAAAATTTTACACTGCGTGCATCATTGTTATGGACAATTAATGATTTTCCGGCTTATGCTATGTTATCTGGTTGGAGCACAAAAGGATACAATGCTTGCCTTGTATGCATGAATGATACAACTTGTGATTATTTTAAGAAGAGTGGAAAAGTGTGTTACATGGGGCATCGCAGGTTTTTGCCAACAAATCATCATTGGCGAAAAGAGAAAAATGCATTTGATGGAACAATCGAGGTTAGAGGTCCGGTGTTACCTAAGTCTGGAGAAGCCATTCAAAATGAGTTGGAAGTCCTCAGACATGAATTTCCTGCATTTGGAAAGGGAAAAAAAGGAGGTTGAAGAAGCACAACCAAAGGGTAAAAGGAAGCGGCAACCAAAGCAGAATATAAAAGAAAAGATGAAATGGACAAAGAGAAGTGTTTTCTTTGAGCTGCCATATTGGAAAGATTTGAAACTGAGGCATAATATTGACATCATGCACGTAATAAAAAATGTTGTTGAGAGTTTGATTGGCACAATCATGAACATTGCTGGTAAGACAAAGGACACATGGGGCTGTCGGGAGGATTTGATGAAGCTAAAACTTAAACGACACTTACATCTAAGGGAAAAGGGTGACTCTTCTGTAATGCCTGTGGCGTCTTACCATCTGACTAAAGAGGAGATGGCAAAAGTTGTTGATTTTTTGTCATCAATCAAGTGCCCTGATGGATTCGCTTCAAACATTACCCGTTGCATAAAGGGTGCAAATTTTCAAATGTCTGCCAAGAAAAGTCATGATTTTCATATTTTAATTCAGCGGATTCTACCTGTTGCAGTTAGAGGTTGTTTGACAAAGGAGGTTCGGCAAATAATATGTGGCCTTAGTGCTTTTATCACGACGTTATGCTCAAGGACTTCTTATCGAGATCTTTTAGAAGCAAAAGAAAAAAAAAATTGCAATCATATTATGCAAGATGGAGAAATTATTCCCTCCCTCTTTCTTCGACATAATGGTGCATCTACTGGTACACTTACCTTCAGAAACAAAGATCGCTGGTCCACCACAATTTCGATGGATGTATCCTTTTGAGGGGTATATTTTTTGTGGTTATATATTTTAGCTAAAATTATTTCACAAATTTATAAATCATTTTGGCTTCATTTTATTAGGAAAATGGGGACCTTGAAGGGATACATCAATAATAATGCTCGACCAGAAGGCTGCATTGCCGAGCGTTACATAGCAACGGAATGTCTTGCTTTTTGCTCAATGTATTTGAATGATGTTGATACAACGTTCAATAGAGTTGAGCGGAACAACGACAGACCAAAAGCTGGAGGAAAATATGATGTATTCTCTTGTACAGCACGTCCGTTTGGTGCGGCAAAACTTGGATCCTTGGCAACTTCAGAATTAGCCAAAATACATGCGTATGTGTTAAATAGCTGTGATGATATTCAGGACTATGCAGAGTAAGTACTAACTATGTTTTCTCATGAAATAGTTATAACGATTTTAATATTTTTACATAGCTTCCTTTTTTGTTATTTTAGGCAGCATAAAAAGTTGCTCGAGCAGGACGATTTTGCGAACATAGATCAAAGGCATGAACAAGAATTTCCTTATTGGTTTCGCCAACTTGTAAGTGAATATAGTTACTTATAATTATTATTTAATCTTATTTTACACTTAGTTTGCAATATCACTTTGTGACTTTTTTTTTCCCTAGATTACGTCTTCAAGTGGTACAAGCGATGATGAACTACGATCCTTAGCATTGGGACCAGATGATCGAGTTACACGATATACTGGATGCATGGTGAATGGATATAGATTTCATACCCAATCTCGTGAAAAAGAACGGAAGAAACAAAATAGTGGGATAGTTGTTCAAGGCATGCATGGGAACAACACAGTCGACTTTTATGGTGTTCTACAAGACATCATAGAGGTCGAATATCTTGTTGGAAAAAGAAAATTGGTTTTATTCCAGTGTGATTGGTGGAATATGGTAGATTCATTGGGTATGCAAGTTGATAAAGAATCAGGAATGATCAGTGTGAATTTTTCAAGAAAATGGTACAAGGACCAACCATACATTCTTGCAACCCAGGCTAAACAAGTTTTCTATATGAAAGATATTAAATTGGGTGGTAATTGGTTTGTTGTCCAGAGATTTAATCCTCGGAACTCATATGATCTTCCCGACCTTGAAGATGATGAAATGAGTGAAGAAATATCCCAAGAAGAAGATCCAGAAATTGAATTGGTTGTGGATTTAGAAACTGAAGACCCTTCATTGCAAATGGTTGATTTATCAGATGTTAATGATGAAAAAGATGATGTTGATCCATTCCACGCCAGTGCCAATGATGAAAATGATGAAAATGATGATTATGATAGTGAAGAATCATCTGACACAAGTGATTGACTATGATGAGCTTTTATATATATATATATGTATGTATATTTTTTTTTTAGTTAATTTGGTTACTCTTTGCTCATATTACCACATAACACAAACTTTTATAATTTTAGTTTTGGGGAATATGAATTTTTTTATTTTTAATTCAATATGTGGTATCCAAATTTGTATATAGTGCTCGACTTTTTTAGTTACATTACGAGGTATTATAGCATTTTTATCCCGTCTAAGTTTTTTACTTGTATTTTGTTAGCTACAAAAAATATTTAGTGACGACTTTTTGTCGTCCGTACATTAATAGTGTGTTCGCGACGATAGTATTGCGTCACAATGCATCTAATCCCAATTTTCACAACGACGATGACAAAAGTCGTCATAAAAAATAGTCACTGAATTTGGTCATCGGCTTTCACCTTGCTTTTTGTGACGACTTTGGGGCCACTATATATGTTTCGTCGTTAAAACCAACAGCAGTGACGACTAGTTATGACCACCGAAATTCACGTCATTAAAAAGTGCCTTTAGTGATCACTTTTTTGGCGTCAAAAGATGAACCAGTCACTAAATGGGGGTTTTTCTTGTAGTGTAAGAATAGAAGGAGAAGAGCGATAGTGCTAACTGCAGGATAGTTTTTTGTGATGAAAACCATGTTGGTAAATATGCACAAATTGTCTTGGGGAGGAAGAAGGAAGAACATTCGGTCTTTGGTGACTGGTGAGGAGAAAGAGACTAGAGGAATCCATGGGAATTTGTAGTCTTTTAGTAGTGTCAATAAATTGCACTTATATTATAGTACTTACTTGACAGTATACTTCAATTTTTTAATCTTTGGGTTTTTCCCCCTTTTGATTTACACTATAAAACTCATATGGTTACATTCAAATGTATTCTACGCATAGTAGACTTTATTGTATTGCATCAATTGCATTTGAAGCCTCAAGTGAAGTGATTAAACTTTCTTTCTTTCTTTTTTTTTTTTTTAATCGTATTTGTCGGATTTCAACTCATTATTTCGTGATTGTAATACCTACTCTTATTACTCATATCAATTTTCCCGCTCCAATTGTACATCGTTCATTAATTATGCACTATATTCAACAACAAAAATACAAACAAGTGATATAAATTTCGTTTTTTATATAGGTTAATTATATGTAAATCACTATCATGTTCGGAAATGTAACACGAATTTTTCTCCAAACCTTCCCATTTCCCTTTAAATAGTACACAACTGACAACTTGCAGGTCATAGTATCGCTATCGAGTTCGAAAAATCTTCATTGACTTTTCCAAATAATTTTTGTCACATGAAACAGCTGTTCTGCGTTGTTACAGATCAACTGCCCCCAATAAACAATTATGAGAATAGTCCAATAACATGTTCTTAATCTTACTGTAATTCATACCGACAAATTGAGACGAACTACAAAATCTGGCGGGGATGGGAAGACTATATTGCCTACATACATAATCTCCACAAGATTGACCGTTCAATCTTATTAGTTACTCCTTCTCTTCCAAATAATTTAATGGGTAGAATTTTATATTAAACAGTAAAACCTCTCTAAATTAATTCTTTATAAACTAATAACCTTCATGAAATAATATTTTTTTCCGGTCTCAACTTGGGATCAATACAAAAAAATAAAAATAAAATTAAAAACTCAATTAATTTAATAAGATACTAATTTTTCGTGAATCTTCCGCATAAATTCAAGTCCCTCAAATTTGATAAATTAATAAATAAATAAAATAAAAAAAGATTTGACGATTAACTTTGATTTTAGCAGGATTGTTTTTTTTATGTTTGAATTTATCATCTTCTTGTTTTATTAGGAAACTTATAATAATATAAATAGGGTTGAAACCAACTTTTCTTATTGCAAAAATAATGTTTTGTTTTTTTTTTATTAATGAATTATTAATCATTAATGACACTGTAATAAATTAATGAAATTTTGAATGTCCAAATATATTAGTTTATAAAGGTTTACTACATGTTTATTTTTTGTTTAAGCCTAGAGATGCAGGCAACGAGACGGGCATTTCGCCCAAGAATCCTGCTGAGTCTAGCCCAGAAATCTAAATGAGTCTGCTTATGAAACCTCAGATGTCCTATGGACATACACTATGTTTATTAATCGTATGGTACCTTTCGTTGGGTTGGATCCAGGTTCTGAAACGGCTTTGTTACAATCTCTTCAGTGAAATTGTCTTAATTTTAGTTTTTTAAGTTGTGAAATGGTCTTAATAAAAATGGTATGTCAATTTTACTCTTATCATACAATCACATAATTGACTATTCTTTTTTCCTCACATTGAGATCCAGATTTCCAGGACCCTCTCCGTTTAGTAGCCATAAAATATGACTGAAATATCTCATACAGAATCGTTATAACTCGCGAGTGCAATTTTATTTTTTAAATAATAAGGGAAATTTAAAATGTATAAACTTAAAAGAAGGAAATAAAATCTTGATCATAGTAGTTAAATTAGTTGGCATGACATCAAAACTTGCTTCTCCTTTTTTTTGTTTGGGGGAAATTAAACATGAATTAGTTCACTAGAGTGTCAATAACTGTGCGTAGAACCAAAATGACAAAGATGAAAATTGGAAAATAGTGGTTAACTTAATCTAAAACCTAAAGAATGCATAAGAGAAACAAAAATTGCAAAAAAAAAAAAAAAAAAAACCTATGTTTCTTTCCCTCTCCGATTGACATCATATTTATATTCTTTAGAGTTTAGAGTAGCACTGCATCCTCACTCATCAGACAAGAAGTAAAAAAACTCATCAATTTCAAAATATTATAGCTCAACGCCTCAAACACATAATGGCAAAAAACTAGTCATAAATTTTGGATTGAAAACCTTTTTTTATTTGTCTTCAACTCTCGAAGGCCTTTTCCTTCACAAATTAGCCAAATTTCAGCCAATTAAATTACGTCTAAATTAAGTTTTCTTTTTTTTTTTTCCTCTCATTGTTCAAATCTTAGTCTATAAAACCCTGAGATGGAGAGGGTAAGAATGCTAGCTACTTAACCATATGCCAAAGAAAATTTTGAATGGATACATAAAACTCGTATCCACAAATTTTATTACCAATATTAGGTCACCATCGTCCGTTTGCGTTACTTTTCCAAACACGACATTACTTGCAGAATGAATATTCTTAGTTTGCTTGACTTTTCCATATGACCGACTATATATACATATATACATATTCTTCCCCCAAAATATTCCAAGATTTTTTTGCATATTTGTGAACATGGAACTTACAACCAAGAACTACTTTGTTAGCAGTCTAATACTCCTCTTTCTTTTCTTTGTGGCCACCATTCCGTTTCATCCACAGGGTCCCGGCCTAATATCTAGAAAATTTGATGTCACCGTCGCAAGGGAAAATCATAATGTAAGCATATGAATATCTCTCTTCCTCATCTTTTTCTTTTCTCTTCTGAAGTTGTAAGTGAATTTCAAATGTTTAATTTAATTTAATTTTTTTTTGCAGCCAAATATCACACGATTTAGTGACAAACTGGAAGAAGCGTTGTTCAGGGCTTCTACGAAGGACAAGACGGTGATCATAACCATAGTGAACAAAGCTTATGTTGAGCAGTATCACGATCAATATCCGACCATGTTTGATATCTTTCTCGAGGGTTTTTGGGTTGGAGAAGAAACACAATCTTTGCTCAATCATTTGTTGGTAGTTTCCATGGATCAAACGGCCTACAATCGATGTATATTTAGGCGGTTGAACTGCTACAGATTAACGACCAAAGGCGTCGATTTTGGGGAAGAAAAGCTCTACATGTCTGAAGATTTCATCACAATGATGTGGGCTAGGACGGGTTTCCTTCTTAATGTTCTCAAGAGAGGTTACAACTTCATCTTCACAGTAAGTTTTTCTTCTTTTTTTTTCCTCCCTAAATAATACAATAATTAAGATGCATTTCACTACATATATAAGTTATTATTAGAATTTAATATGCATGTTTAATCAATGAAAAGGGTTTCAGTGATTATAAGTTAAAATGGGAACAGTTTAAAATAGTAATTCAGAGTATTTGTTTGATTCCGTTTGCCAGATTATGAATGCCTTCATATATAGCCAGTTTTCTGTAAATCTTTTATACACACTGTATATTCTAATCAAATGATTAGGAATGGTTGGGACGAAATTATGCATTTCATTTATATATCCAGTGTCCAAATCTGCTGCCTAAAACTGATCACATTGATGCGATAGTAATTACTCCTTCTCTCTCAAAATTATTATACAATTTTAATTTTTATTTATAGTTCAATTTGTCCTAAAAATAAAAATCAAAACTGGATGATAATTTCAAGACAGAAGGAGTATAATATTTGGAATACTGGGATTGTCGGTGTACTTTTTGTTTTCAGAAATATGTTTAGCTTTATTATTTTGAACAGTGAAAAGTTTTGATTTTTTTAAATGGTGAAGAATTTTGCCAGCAAAAAAAATTAATACTCCCTCCATCCCATAATTATTGTCCAGTTTGGGTTTTCATTCTAGTTCAAATTGTATTAAGTGAAATCTCAAACTGTACAATAATTTTGGAACAGAGGGAGTACATTAATTAATAAGAAGACTTTAGTTATGTAAAACATATAATTTTGGGACACATCACTTGAGGAAAGGACATTAGGAAAAGACGCGACGTTGGAAGATTATTACCTCCGAAAGCGACCCTTTATTTTTCTCTAAAAGAGAGCACTATGTCTATCAATATCAGATGCACTATGTCTATCAATATTTAATCTCCAAAAAAAAAAGAAAAAGAAATGTGAATGCAAAGTTAATTTATTTCTGTTAAATTTAGCGTTCCATATTTCTCTCTTCTATTAAAACGACAAAAATATATAATAGAATAGACAAACGTCCAACTTTTAACTAATAAGGTAATGTGCTAGAAAATAATGTATCATTTCCACTAAATTGTTAGTGAAGGTGCCTTCTTCTATCAAGCATGACAATTGTTTTATGAGAAAAATAAAAGAATAAAAAGAAGAAGCGGACAAGGTCAATAAAGCTTACTTATATAAAGACAATATTAAAATTTTTCGCATCAATCTCAATTTTCTTTTCAATATATGCGTTGTAAGGTTGGGTTTACAAGTAATGCATGTAATACACGTATCCTACGTAGCGTGAGTTCCTTAGTAATTTACTTTAGTGAATTATTGATTCACTGATTTGAACTGACATTGTATAGTAATGTAGCCTTTTAAATTGTTTTGGATTGATCAAAACCCGCCAATTACAAACCGTAGCCATACATACCTTTAAATCTCATTATTGCTCAAATGTCTTGCGCTATTTTTTTTTTAAGAAAAACATACTCTATTAAGATTACTGGAAATGGTCCGGCACCATTTGATACAAGAACAGACCGTTCAAAATGACGTACTCGAACCGTCCGAATGACGTACTCACGGTACTAGTCACTGCACCAGTGACTAGACCAAAACAACTGCCAAAAAGATTAATAATCCTATAATGACATAATTCTAATATCGGACATATCACGGAACAGAATAAAATTCCGAACTCAAATATATCACTAAAATTTGAGCTATTTGAGCTCAAATTCCGAACTCGAATAAAATGTCTTGCGCTATTTGAGCTATCGATATTGTAAGACCGAGAAAAATCTAAAATTTATTAAGAAATCATTTGAATCATCAGAAATTTTTTGCATCCGGAATGGATTAGTAAACTTGGTGTGCAACTATTTGATTTTGATGGTGAATTTTATTTTTATGTATAAAGTTTGTTTCTGCAGGATACGGATGTAATATGGCTAAGGGATCCATTCCCAATACTGAAAAATTTCAATGAAACCAATGACTTGCTAATCAGTACAGACAGATTCAAAGGCAATCCGAGATCCACAAAGAACCGCATCAACACTGGATTTTATTACGTTACATCTAACAACAAAACCATAGCATTATTCGAAACATGGTACGGCCGAAGAACAAATTCAACCGGCATGAAAGAACAAGATGTTTTGGAAGGTTTGATTGCGGAAGGAACTGCCACCAACAAATTAGGTCTCACACTAAGGTTTCTGGACACCCTTTATTTTAGTGGGTTTTGTCGAAACAGCAATGATGTAAGAAAAGTGATCACGGTTCATGCAAATTGCTGCAAGACTATTGGTGCAAAGGTTTCAGACTTAACCAAAGTTATAAGAGATTGGAAGATGTTCATCAATCAGTACTCAAGAGATCCTGTAGCATATAATATTAGTGAATTCAAATGGTCAGTTTATGATGCCTGTCGGAAGTCTTGGAAGCTGCCGCCACCCTCAAGTTAGTCTTGATTCGGAGCAAAATGGAAGTTTTTCTTTCTTTTATTACTTCTGTCCTGAATTTATTGTCCAGTTTAGATTTTTATTTTTAGTACAAAATGAATAAAAAATAAAAATTCAACCAGGACAATATATAATTTTAGGACATAGTAAGTATATATATATATATATATATATATATATATATATATATATATAGATTTTGGGGTCTTTGAATTCATGGGAAAAAAAATGGGAATGTAGTTGAAGGGATCCCTTTTTTTGGGTAAAAAGAGGAAGCTAAGATTTATACTACCTTTTGGTGATAGATTGCATGAAGAATTGGGAGATTTAGAATGGACAATTTACTGAAGTCAACAACACAATAAAATGGCACAAGTACCAAATATTGATACAAAGATATATTGTCAAAATTTAGGAAGGATGAAAAAAAAAAATCACTCAAAGGATTATGTTCTAGGCGTGTTAAACACTTTCCTTAAGATAATATTTGTCTCCACTATACTTGCAATCGAATTGAGAGTGGCAACTTGTCCCTAGAATATGAAAAACAACTAGAGCTAACAATTTGCAAGGTATTGGTCACTCTTAAGAATTTAGGAATGCATTGTTTTGTGTTTCACTAAAAGAAAAGGTGTTACTAAAGTAAGTTTTACACACGTTTTAAAAACACTAAATGGGATACATTATATATAAAGAATGCAAGACACTTGCAGTCTTGCAAAGTTGGAACTGTCACAACTCATCTTCAGCATTAAATTATTATCCTAAGTTATAAAACCATCTTTAATAACTTAAAATTCAATGAAGACAACTTTTCTTTATCTTACAAGATGATATCTTGCATTGAATAGTTGTAACCAATGTTTTGTCTGTAATATCTAACTCACAAATCATTGAAAATATTTAACAATCCCCCACTATTTTCAATATTCTCCCATTAATTAGTTTATGATATAAACACCACAAAATTGGGAATCATACATAACAAGCGGTGACTTTCGTCTTAAACCACACCATAGTAAAAAATAGTCACAAATATAACTAAGTTAATTGGTGGCGCGTTGCTTAAACCAACCATCAACTAAATTAGACTTCATTTTCCACATATAAACTTCTCGCATCATTCCTTATAATTCACACTATTTTAGCACTAATACTGGCCATGTGCTCATCCTAGTTTCTTGACCATATACAAGAGATAATCCCAAACTTTTGCTAGAAACGGTACCACTTCTATGATCAAATAGGTGAAATTTATTCCAGTTTTTTTACTTAACCATAATCAAACGCGGTGGAATAATTTCATTAAGAGATTAATCTCAACTTAAGAGTAACAAATTGCACCAATACTTGGAATGCTCTACACACTAATTAGGTACTCACAATTACCTAACAACTTGTTGTTACCCATTAAACCTTTCAATCTAATAATGTGCTAGAAGAAGGTTGAGTTCCATTGTTGATAATTTTAGATATAAGGTTTTAATCCCATTCCGGATGTTGTCGAACTTACCAACTCTCTCGCAAGAGGTTTAGTAAACGGATCCGCTAAATTTTTGTGTGTTCTCACAAACATAATTGAGACAACATCATTATTCAACATTTCACGAATGTATGAATGCCTCAAACTTATAGGCCTAGATTTACCATTGTATACTTTGTTCAATACTTTAGACATGGATGTCTCATTATCACAATTTAAGGTGATTGGCGACATTGGTTTAGGCCAAATATAAAGATCTAACAAAAGATCCCTTAGCCATTCTGCTTCCCTACAAGCTGCAGATAGTACAATAACTCAGATTCTATTGTGGAATGAGTTATAACGGTCTGTTTCTTTGAGGCCCAAGAAACGACACCACCACCGAGTAAAAATACCCAACCACTAGTTGATTTTTTCTCTTTACTATTATTCATCCAACTAGCATCAGTATATCTTTCAAGAACACAAGGAAAACGTTTGTAGTAGAGTCCTAAATCTTTACTTCGTTTAAGATATCCCAAGACTCTAGAGACAGCTTTCCAATGCTCTCTACCTGGACACTTCGTAAACCTAGCAAGTTTACACACTGCATAAAAGATGTCTGGTCTTGTACAACTCATTGCATACTAGCATACTCAAGTTGCGCCACTAGATTGCCTTTATTATCACATAGTTTAGAGCTTGAAAGGAGTAGAAACTTCTTTCACGTTCATATGTTGGTATTTATCTAGAATCTTATCAACATAATATTATTGAGAAAGCACAAAACCTCCACTATGACGTCTAACTTTAATGTCTAAAATTGTATCTACTTCACCAAGGTCTTTCATGTTGAACCTACAAGAGAGATACTTTTTAGTATCAACCACACCTTTCATAGTGGTACTCACGATGAGCATATCATCGACATATAAGCATATAATTACTATATACTCTTCACACACTTTGGTATACATTGACTTGTCAGCATGATTAAATCTAAAACCATGTTAAAGTAAAACTGACTCAAACTTCTCATGCCACTGTTTAGGAGCTTGTTTGAGTCCATATAGTGATTTCACTAGTTTACATACTTTGTTTTTATTTCCAGGTAGCACAAAGCCTTCTGGTTGTTCCATATACACCTCCTCATCAAGATCACCATTTAAAAATACCGTTTTAACATCCATTTGATGTACGGGAAAGCCATAAATAGAGGCTAAGGCTAAAAGCAAACGAATCGAAATAATTCCAGCCACCGATGCATATGTATCAAAATAGTCAACCCCTTCTCGTTGTTTAAAACCTTTAGCTACTAAACGAGCCTTATAAGTAAGTACAATTCCATTAGTAGCATACTTTCGGCGAAAGACCCATTTACAACCAATAGGTCTCGAACCCCAAGGTAAGTAAACTAGGACCTAGGTATTATTGGATAAAATTGAGTCCATTTCATCATTGACTGCTTCTTTCCAAAAAGGAGCATCTCTAAAATTCGTTTTATAGGTCTTTGGATCTTCCTCTACACTAAGTAAAATCGGAATTTTATTAAGTAGAGAATCCTTATTGCCTTCAACGAGGAAGACTAAGGCCTGAGAAGATATAAAATCTGAAGGCACTTGTTTTACTTTTCTTTGCCTTTGGATTCTTCCAATCTCAATAGGAGATTCATCATTCTTCCTTTTTAATTCACTTGAAGAACTATTAGGTTTTACCACATTTTGTGAACCAAGCTCACTTGATGGAACACCACTCATTTTAGAATCTTTAAGAAACAAATTCTCAAAAAATTGAACTTCTCTTGACTCTATTATTACATTAGAAACAACATCAAGTAGTCTGTAGGCCTTAGAATTTTTAGCATAACCAACAAACACACTTTTAAGTGCTCTAGGTCTTAATTTTGTCCTTTTATTATCCGGGACTCTATAATAGGCCACACACCCCCAAACTTTAATATAGTTCAAGTTTGGTTTTCTTCCCTTCCATAACACATACGGAGATACTTTAGTCTTTATGGATGGAATTCGATTATGCAAATGACATGCAGTCAACAAAGCTTCTCCTCATAAATTATTTGGCAGGTCAAAACTCACAAGCATAGAATTTACCATGTCACAAAGAGTTATATTTTTTCGTTCAGCCAAACCTTTTTGTTGTGGTGTATAAGGAGCACTGCTTTGATGTGCTATTCCATTATCTTCATAGAATTTTGAGAATTCATTTGAGAAATATTCACCTCCTCTATCACTTCTCAAAATTTTGATTTCCCGATTTAATTGATTTTCAACAAGAGATTTGTATGCTTGAAACATAGCAAATACTTCATGCTTACTTTTTAATAGATAAACATGCACAAAACGAGAACAATCATCCATAAAAGTTGCAAAGTATTTACTACCACCCCTTGTTAATACACCATTAAGTTCGCATACAACCGAATGCACTAAATCAAGCAAAGATGTATTTCTTTCAACTTTAGAAAAAGGTAATTTAGTAATTTTTGGTTGCACACAAATTTCACAATTCTTATTCTCTAAGTCATTAGAATTTTTTAGTCCATTTTTAGACATATAAAAAAATTATTTTATGACTTACATATCCTAATCTACTATGCCAAAGAGAATAGGAAGACTCAATCAAATAAATAGAAGCATTATTCATTTCATTGATACTTAATTTAAACATACCATTACAAGAGTAACCTTTCCCAACAAACACTCCATTCTTAGACAAGATAATATTATCGGATTCTAAAACAACCTTCAATCCCTTTTTATTAAGGATATCTGCTGATACAAGGTTTTTCACTAAAGCGGAATGTATAGCACATTAGTAAGCACCAATTTCTTCCCGGAAGTGAATTGCTAGTGCACATCACCTTTTCCAAGAACCTTGGCTCTCATACATTAGCCATTAACACTTCATGTCCCTCAAGATCAACATAACTCTTGAATTGCTCCCTATCAGTGCAAACATGAACAGCAGCCCCAGAGTTATACCACCACTCCTTGGAAGAGTCTGGCGTAGCCATATTCAACTCACTCATTGTGCCAAGAGAAATCACATAAAAAGAGGATTAGGGTTTTATTTTTGGGGGGAGACTGAACCTCACGCCACAACACCATCAGCCCCTAGCCTCCACCTCTCTCTCTCTCATCATCATCACGCAGATCTCTCTCCCATCATCATCACCTTAATCATCATCATCAGCCCATCTCCTCCTTGCTCACCTCATGCACCCACCGAATCACCACCTTGTTTCCTCTTCATCACCTCACGCATTCACCGAATCACCACCTTGTTTCCTCTTCATCACCTCACGCACCCACCAAATCACCAAACCCACGTACTACACCACCTTGTTTCCTCTTCATCACCTCATGCACCCACCTTCCATCACCAAAACCCACGCAACACACCATCAGCCCCTCCACACCTCCTCGCGACCAGCTCCTCATCACCTACGCACCATCATCACCAAGAGGAGCAGCATTGGATCAATTTCCGGACTCAATTTTGCGACTTCTCTCTCCCGGGTTTCATTGTTTTATTTATTTTTGAGATGATGTGTAGCTAAATTATTTAATCTAGGGTTTTGGATATAGCCGTCGTACTATTTAATTTAATTTAATTCATGATTGTGAGTTTTTCATTAGTTGATATTTAATATTCTTGTTTTTATTCCATGCGAGTATTTAATCACCACTTGCATGCTTTAAAGGTGTTTAACTGAAGGAACGACGGTTGAAGGTTAGCACTAGTTCATGGGAATATTAGACTTAGATAGTGGGCCACGAAAGTAGGAACACCGTCTTTGCAGCTATAGATTCTAGAGTTCTTAATGTACTCTAATTAAATCCTATAGTCACGACAGTAGTCATAGGGGTAGTTTGAGTAAGAAAATTATATCACGACAGTGAATAGTTCTTAAATAGGTGAATCGTTGTGAGATTAATGAAAGTCCAAAGTCACATATCTATAGGTTGAGTTAAACTGAGTAGGCGGTAGGTGAACCCTTTTCCCTAGGTTTTCTTTTATTTGATTAATTATATTTAATTATTAGTTTTAGGTTTAGTTTAATTTAAAATCATTATTATTAGTTGTCTAAATAATAATAAGAAATAATTTTAACCTGGTACTTGGTATCCTTCTTTGTGGGATCGACCCTGCTTATTACTTTACTACTAGTAATTGTATTAAGTAGGTAATTAATATTTGACTAGTGTGACGACGGTTTGTCACATCATTAGTTTGAATATAATAATTAAAAATAACTCAAATTTTTTTGTTGATTTAAAAATAATTTATGAGTAATCTAATTTAATTTCAGTATCCCACATTGAAATTGGACTCTTTTGATTGGCCCAAAATAAAGTTGTGAGAAATACCAAGACAAATTAACCTAAATTACGTGTAATTAATTAATTATGTAATAAAAACATAATATAAATTAAATTAATAAAAAAATAAACTATTAGTTTAGGGTGGGGCTAGTGGGGGCCATGATCCCACCCTAAATCCCCCACTTATTCGACCTTCTGTTTGTTTGTTGCTTTCCAACTCTTCTACTTCCTCTTCATTCCTTCCGGTTGCCAGTACCATCTTCTCTTTGGTTTCTTCGCAGAACTAGATGGAGAACTCCACCCCACAACACTGACCTCTTCTTCGACTCTCTCTTCTCGCTCCGGTAAACAAAGTCAAATTAAATAATTTGGCATGTGAATTCTATTCCACAGAACAGAAGAAAAAGATGAAGATCCTAATTTTAAAATGTTGAAGGTCATGTGACAAGGACTGTGAATCCCACATCGGAAGTATGAGGACATGGGAATCAGTTAATAAGTAAGATTAACTCAGGACCCATTAGCTTGAGATTTTGAGTACAGATGGGTCTTATCTTACTTATTGGGCTCCATATCGAGTTTTCTCTCTCGAATAAATCTCAACAGTGGTATCAAAGTCCAGGTTGGGCCAGGTTGGTGGGTGTTTAGCCCAAATTATTTTTGGTTGATCTGACTGAACTCAGGCAGTCAAAGCCCCACTACGAGCGAAAATGTAAGGATGGGTGACCCAATTACGCGAGTGGAGTACAGATTTGGGCTTATTAAGATAATTTGGAAGTCTGATGTGGAGATTGCCCATGACGGGAGAGAATGTTGAGGGTCATGTGGCAAGGGCTGTGAATCTCACATCAGAGGCATGAGGACATGTGAATCAGTTAATAAGTAAGATTAACTCACAACCCATTAGCTTGACCTTTTGAGTCCATATGGGTCTTATCTTATTTATTGAGCTCCATGCCGAGTTTTCTCTCCCGTATAAATCCCCAATAGTGGTATCAGAGAGAAAAGAAAGTGGATACACAGGACTTCACCTAAAGGTGGATTACGACAAAACTCCTCATCCAAACAAACACCTAAATCACAAAGTTGTGATTGGAAGGATCTCAACAAAAGAGAGCGAAACAAAAACTAAACCAGAAGAATTGTAGATCAAAGGAATTGTAGATCTTGTTGAGAGGAACACACATGCAAACTTGCACCAATAACTGACTCTGTTTCGTCACCCGATCAAAGTATTAAAGTGAAACACTTTCTTCTCCTAATGCCAAAACCCCAGAAACCCTAGCTTTCTCTCTTTTCTCTTGTGCACAAAATATTTGCACGGCTGCCCTTTTTCTTGGTTGAACTCACGGCCAAAATCACCAAGGACCAAGGCTTTTTATAGCCCCCGGTCAAGTCAAAAAACAAACAAACCAAACCCCAAGGGGTTTGTTCTCCCCGATCAAAACACCAAATCCAATTGGATATTGGCTTCAAACCTTGTTGGGCCCAGTTGGGGGGAACGGCCCAACATAAAATTGTAAGTGAGCTCCTACTTGTCTTTCTGTTTTCGGTCAAACTGGTGCTATAACACTATAATTGGATTTCACAGAGTTTTAATGATTAAAATGGTTTGGTTATGAGTTTTGTTAAAGGACCTCTGTGTTTTTTTTTTTTTTGGAATAAAAATTGTATTTATTCCATTATATGAAGAGAAAAAGTACAGACTCCATACAGAAAACACAAGTGTCTAGACAAAACCAAAAGATAGAACCACTTAAATCAATCCAAGACACAATCTTGTCAAAAATACAAAATAATTTATCAAGAAAAAACTGGACTAATACACATTTTCGTAGCCCAAAGTTTGTTTTTCTGAGTACTCTTCATCTTTTTTATCTTTGCCAAATTTAGACTCAAAGTGAACTTAATTTTCTGCTCAATCTCAACCCCTCTAGGAGGTTCACTTCTAAAAATAAGTCTATTTCTGGCTTCCCAAATGAAATAGACAGTTGATACAAAAGTTCTTCTAGTAATGCTATCAGCAACTGAGCTGAATCCATAATGAGACATCATCCAAGATACCAAATCATTCCATGGGATCAAAGGAGCAGAAACATGGACTAGATTCATAGCACGGTTAAAGAGATGACCTGAGAATAAGCACTCAAAATATAGATGGTCTCTGGATTCACTTTGCATACTACAAAAACCACAGGTAGCCTTAATAGACTGATCAAATAGAGCCACCCTTTCTTTAGTCTGAAGTCTACCAACTATAGCTAGCCAAGCTATGAAACTGTGCTTTGGGACAAAATATTTGTCCCAAATCAATTTATACCACTGGACAGAAGGGTAATCAGGCACTATAGTTAGAAAGGTACCAGATGAAGAAAATGCATGTCCTTTACCTTTCCAAGTAAGAACTCCAGTGGCAGATCTGTCAGTACATTGTAGCGCAAGCTGTCTCAAATTCATGATTTTCTTCATAATCCAAGAGATACTTTGAGTGGTCCTGTAGTTCCAAAAATCATGATTTTTCAAGTAGTATTCATGAATCCATTTGACCCAGCAACTATCAGATTTCAGAGCAATATCCCACAACAGTTTTAGCATCAAGGCTAAGTTTTATGATACTGAGTCCCTAATGCCTAAACCACTTTGAGTGAATGGTTTGCATATATCTTTCCATGCCACAGGTGATTTCTTTGTTGGAGCATCAGAACCTGTCCAGAGAAATTTCCGACATAGATGTCGATATGTTTGAGTACATGTTTGGGGATAATAAAAATCCTTGACCAATATACTTGGACACTTTTCAAAACAGACTTGATCAAAACAAGCCTTCCAGCATAAGATAAAAATTTTACAGACCAACATCTAATAATGGATGTAAGCTTTTTCCCCAAAGGTAAACAATCATTGATAGATAAAGATTTAGTTGCTAGTGGTACTCCAAGGTACTTGACCGGGAGTTGACCTTCAGGAAAACCCAAACATTGGGTTATTTGTTGTCTGATATGCATGCTAGATCCTCTAAAGAAAATGATGCTTTCAATATTGTTAGAGGACAAGCCTGAGACATCAGCAAAGTGAGATAATATACCTTGCAAGAGTTCAATGGAATGAATATCAGCCTTAGAGAACAGAAATAGGTCATCAGCATAGCACAAATGAGTGGTCATGGTCCTATGGCATTTAGGATGAAATTTAAAGGCTCTAGCACTTGACGTTCGTCTAAGACATCTTGATAGATATTCCATGACTAAGGTAAATAAATAAGGCGACAATGGATCACCTTGTCTAATACCTCTTTTGGCAGGGAAATATCCAGATAACTCCCCATTAATAATTAAAGAAAAATGAGGGGAAGTAACACAGACCATAATCCATTTGACAAACCTCAAAGGAAAACCAAGAGCAGTAAGCGAAGACCTAAGAAAAGGCCAAGCCATAGAATCATAAGCCTTTCTTAAGTCAACTTTTATTGCACATCTTGGGCTAACATTCTTTCTTCCATAAAGATGGACTAGTTCCTGTGTGAGGAGTATATTATGAGTGATACTTCTGTTTTTTATGAAAGCTCCCTGTTCATCACCAACTATTTCACCAATGACCTCCTTTATTCTCTCAGTAATAATATTGGAAATGCATTTAAAAATCACATTACAACATGCTATAGGTCTATAGTCAGAGGCAGTGTTAGGACACCGAGTTTTAGGCACAAGAGCTATAGCTGTGGAGTTAACACCAATTGGCATGTTACATGTGTCGAAAATATTAAGAATGGCTCTTGTAACATCCTTACCTACAATACTCCAAGATGATTTGTAAAAATTGGCATTAAATCCATCTGGACCAGGTGCCAAATCATTGGATATCTTGAACCTTCTTGACTTCATCTTCAGTGACAGGCCTGCAAAGAGAATAACAGTGGTCCTCTAAAATAGAAGAGCCCATTCGAACAAGATCCTGATCAATAGGAGACACATGAGAGTCAGCCCCTAATATCCATTGAAAGTATTGAATTAATTCTTGTTGAATCTCATTTGCATCTGTGAGTTTAGTTCCTGCAGTAGTTTGGATAGAAGTAATGGAATTGACACATTTTCTTTGTTTGATACAAGGATGAAAGTAGCTTGTATTCTGGTCACCTTCAAACCCCCATTTGACTCTAGCCCTTTGCTTCAAGAATAAAGTTTCATCATTCAAATGTTTCTGAAGATTAGAAGTGGCAGCAGATTCTTCAGCATATAGAGATGAATCACAAGGATCAGCATGCATATCTTGCTGGATTGAATACAAGTGAGATCTAGCAGCATTAACTCTTTGAGAGAGTGACCTAGTCTTATGAGAATATTTAGCCTTAAGGACACACTTTAGCTCCTTAAGCTTAGCCTGCAGGTGGAAAAGGTTAAGGCATGGGCTTGATAACCAAGCAGAAGATATTACCTGTGGATAACTATCATCTAGAGACCAATGGTTACAAAACCTGAAAGGAGGATGCCTTTTAATATGAGGCAAACATGTAAGCAAGGTAGGTGAATGGTCAGAGATACCAGGAGGTAGGAATTCAGCCACCGAATTGATTGATTGAAGCCAAATATTGTTAATCAGAATCATGTCAAGCTTGCTGAAAATTCTAGCACCTTGCAGATGTTTATCAAACCATGTATGAAAACAACCAGAAAAAGGCAAATCTGATTTATGACATGACATAAAAAACGACTGCAGTTCCTCAATATGCCTACATGTCACTCTTCTGCCATTAATTCTCTCATCAGGAGAAGCAATACTATTAAAATCCCCCAATATAGCCCAAGGTAATGATATACTGGAGGCAAGAGTATGCAAATCAAGCCACATAGGAACTCTATCTTGTAAATTGTTGAAAGCATAGACAAAACTTATCACACCATGGAAAGAGCCCATCACAATGTCACAATGGATCATTTGAGGCGATCTTTGAACGACCGACAAAGATAACTTATCATTATTCCACAGCACAAGAATTCTACTATTATGCGAAATATCAAAGTTATGAACATGTTGCCAAGAGTGAACATTGCAACACTTATTCAAGACAGAATTAAGATTGGTACTATTTACTTTTGTCTCCACTAAGCAGAAAATATCAAGATAATGAGTAGCCAAAAAATTTTTAACTTCCATTTGCTTAAGAGGATTATTCAGTCCTCTTATATTCCAGCATGCAACTCTCATAGATTAACCCGGTTTGGAAAGGCAAGACTTGCCTTTATTTCTCAGAGTAATTTTATCATACTTTTTTCCTGGATTATTCTCATGTTCAGAAGACTGACACCCTTGTAGGATAGTAAAAGAAATATGGCCAATATGATCAGTGGTTACCTGGTCATCTCCTTCCGGCTCAGATTGCAACACAGGTGGTAGATGCTCTTGTGTGTCTGTAATCTGAGTAATAACGTGTTCCTTCTCCTCCCCTGGTTCACTGTTTTCCTTTCTTTGCCTATGTTCTTGAGCAGGGATAGCATCCTTAGTGCCAGATGTGCTTGGCTTGGAGTTAAGATCAGAGTTGCTTAGATTGGGGCTAAGAGCAGGTCCTGGTTCGCTTATATCAACATTCGATGATACAACAATCACATTTTCACGTTGAGCAATTTGAGAGACATGCATGCTTTTTTTGGCCAGCCATTGAGGATGATGCTTAGGTTTAACTCTGCAACTTTCAGTACTATGACCAAAGTAGTTACAAAAGGAGCAGTTGGAGGGGACCCATTCATACTCTAGAGGTTGTTCAATGATTTCACCACTAGGAGCCTTTAGAGTGATAACATTAGGAAGTTTAGTACCTGCTTTAATCTCCACACAAATTCTGGCAAAGTTTAATCTACCTTGGGATGCAGTGATACCATCAGAACATATGGATTTTCCCAAAACACTAGCAATTTTGCCTAAGATGGAGCTAGACCATAGGTGAAACCTCAACTGTGGTATTTTCACCCAGACAGGAAAGCTAGTAACTTTATCAATTTCTATATCACAATCTGGAGTCCAAGGTTTTAGGATAAATGGATGATATGAAAAAGACCAGGGACCTTGCTCTTAAGATTTCAGGCACGGAATAGAAAAATACCTTCTTCAATATGCTTAGCAGTGACCACATTTTCATAGGAAAATTTACTTATTAGTAACTGAAAAAAAAAATGAAGAACAAAATATGTTTAGGGTTTAAATTGTGGCCAAAAATAGTTTTCTCGCGCTTCAGAAACGCGAAAAAATCAAAATCCGCGTTTTGAAAACGCTAAAAACACAAAATCGCGTTTTCAAAACGCGAATGTATATTTTTCGCGTTTCTGAAACGCGAAAAAGAAGGAGAAAAAATTAATTTAACATTATCCTAATTAATTAACTTGAATCAACAAGATTTCGCGTTTTGAAAACGCGAAATCAATTAAAAAAATATTTTATTTAATAAAAAAAGAAATAGGCATAAAAATATGATTAATTTGACTAGTTTAAAACGTTATAGGGAAATTGACTTCAAAAAATTATTAAATTTGAATAATGGTAACAGAAAATTTTAAAATTATAACTGTTAATCATTAAATTTTGAATAGAGCTATAAAGAGGAAAATTATATTGATAATTTTAATAATACGAAAATTAAATTTTGAATAAGAATATAATATTATAATTGATACTCATTAAATAAAATAGAGCTATACTAAATATAAATTATTAAAAGTATGATATAGTTATTATAATGTATTAATTTTTAGAACATTATATAAAAAAATTAATAATGATTATATTAAAAATTTTTATTAAAAATGTAATCATTATTTTAAAAAATAATTTTATATGAAAAATTTTCAATAATGATAATGACGTAATTTTATGGATTTAATGAGATGTAATTTAATTTACAAATTAATTTTATTAATTATGATGGTTTTAATATAAGAAAAAAGCTTAAAATAAGAATAAATTTTATTAAATATTTATTTTAATTTACCAACACTTAAGATGAAGCAACTATTAATTATGAAAAACAATATAAGAAAGTTTAAATATGTGTTTCGATTTGATCGGCGAAGATGTGTTTTATAAATATTAATTATTGTATTTACGATGCAGGTGAAATCAAACTATTAAGAATATTAATACAAGTCATAACAAAATACTACAAGTCATAACAAAAGGTAAAAAAAAATAAAACAAGTCATAACAAAAGGAAAAAAAACAGAAATGAACAAAAGGGAAAAAAAATACAAGTCTAATAATACTACATAAGAAGTCTAGTACCCTACTTCTTCTTGGGCTTTTTAGCCCGAAAAAGGCTATAAGTCAATCTATCGGGCTCCTTCGTCACTCTCTGGCCTTTACTCACAGCCAACGGTGGAGTCCCTAGAGTCTGACTCGATCCCTGCTCCTCATGGCGCTGATAACCCTGACCCTCAAACTGATCATCCTGGTCTGCATCCTCAGCCTCATCCTCATCCTCATCCTCAGCCTCATCCTCACCCTGACTCTCACGCTCACCCTCAGCTGGGTTATCAGCCTGATGCTGACCCGCAACACCCTCGAACATACTCGAAAGAAAGTTACTCGTGTAATGTATCGACTGGCCATCTAGCGAACTCTGCTGAAACCCAGAAAAGTCAATAAAAGAATCTCCAAACTGACGCTGAGAAGTCTGAGGGGAGAAAAGCGAGTGAAGGAAAATTGGACTCTTGGTCTTTGGGAGACATAATCGGACGGTAAAACGCACTGATGGGTCGGCGAAGAATGATGTGGAGACTGATGGGATGAATGATGTGGAGACCGATGGGCTGAATCTTTGTCGAGAATGGAGTGGAGACTCGATGTGGAGGACCGATGGGATGAACCGCCGGTGAAGGGAATATGAGACCGCTCATGCTGGGAGGACTGATGTGGCTGAGATGTTGTGATTGTCTCTTGCCCCCACGCCCACGCCGAGACCTGCGCGAACGCCTCGGAGGTGCAGGTGGTGGATGTTCTTGGGTCGGGTCCACAGTGCAAGTTCTTGACTCAAAATGTCATGAACCTCAACATGCCTATCGAGATCGTGCCGTACAACATTTGTTGCATTGACGGACAACGCCCGCTCAAGAAACTGGGCAATCTCGCCTAAGCGATCATAACCAAAGGAGTCCGCGTCGAAAGTACGCTGGCCTATAATACTCGGACTACGAACGTCCTCCATCAATGTGGCCTGAAATTTTTATTAGAAAGAATCATAAATCGACAACGGTGTTAATAAAAAGAACCAAATGGATGTAGGCGAAATACTCACCATGAGGCGCAAGGTCTCAGAACCGTGAAAACCCTCGCATTTTCGAGTCCGTCGGATCCGTAACATACTTCACAAGAACTGATGGTACCACAAGAGATACTCCGGATCTGCGGAAGGCTCGCCAACATAAAGATCATCAGTCCCACAACTTGGCCGTGGCGATCATTCCAAACACGGAGATATATCCCTAGTTGTTGTAACCATCTCCTATCGGATCCTCCAAACGGCTTCCTCTTGAGCAGGCTAGTAATTTCCGCGCAGTGAGAAGTAATGCGTCGCGGGTATCCGCCGGTGATAACCAAATTGGCGAAATACCCTACTGGGGTTGTGTGGCGCAACGACATCACCGCAGATGAGCCATGTCCGAGATCGCCATATGCCCCGTCCCACAAGACAAACCACGGCAATATGACCCAAAAGAGTCGTGTACGGCATCCGGACAAACCGCAATGGTAATTAAGTAAGAGACGTGTAATTAAAAGTTCGACACCGTTAAAAAAACGAATAAAACATAAGTTATACTAATTGAATAGAATACTAACATCGACTCGCGAGAAGCGCAAGTGATCCCGATACGCGCCAAATTGAATCGCGTGATACCTTGAACTTTTTCTCGCGGGACCACCCGCACGGAGAAAGTAACATTAAATTGAGACATGACAAGTACAAATCAAAATGTCAAAATTTACGAAGGTTTGATGTATAAGATTACCTCGTGCCCAATGGACAATCGGATAGATCGAGATCCCTACCCAAGTATCTTGGGTGAACCGTCAAAATCCGCTCCCGTGCCCGAGCTAATTCGAATGAAGAAATCATTAGCTAAAATCACCAATAATAATGGGAGAATATAAAATGAAACTAGAGAGAAATGAAAAGATAAAATACCTGAAGAAGAATCACACAGCCGGTAATAGCCTTGGCAGAAGTGGCCAGAGATGACCTAGACATGCTGCGGTACAAGTAACATAGTGCCGCACTACCCCAACCGTACTCGAGCAAATCTCGGGAGTATGAAGAAAATGCACAAGATCGAGAGGAAAACTGTTTCTCGTAGTGTTTGAGAACAGTAATCCACCAACGAGCCATCCAACAAAACAACGGGCTCGCTGTAGGTGTGCATCGTCAGGGGACAGGTCCGTCAAAGGATTATTCTCTATGTGAGTCTTTATTTCAGTGATGGAAACACTCGTCAATCTAGACTCCTCTGTCTGGAACCTAAATCCAAACATCCTCTCCAAATAGGCTGCCCAACCACCATCAGGCGTGGTGTGATGTCCTGTAACTGGACGTCCATCAACCCGAAGGCCCAAAAGAACCTCAACGTCCTGGAGTGTGATAGTAGCCTCCCCAAAAGGTAAATGAAATGTATGGGTCTCTGGGCGCCATCGCTCCACAAGAGCTGTAAGCAGGGCATGGTCACATCTGATGGACCCAACTCTAGAGAACGGTCCAAAACCAAATTTCTCAATATATTCCTTTGTCAAACTCGGTGCATCTTTTATTAATTTCCACGCGGCGCTATCTACGCGCCTGGGCTCCGAAATCCCTATATCATACTGTGCACCATGGAATATATTGTGTGACCTATGGGCGTTTTGGAGAAACAACAAACTACTGTCTCTGGGTCCCTGCCGTAGCTTCTTTGAGGTAGATTGGGAGGAAGAAGATGATCCAATGTCCATGGCTAGTACAATTTACAAATAGTTTTAGTAAGTACGGATTAATATTATTATTCTTTTTTATTCTAATCTAATTATTCTTTTATTAAATATTTTAACCCTACATTTTAGTAAATACGGATTAATATTATTATTCTAATCTAATTATTATTTTATTAAATATTTTAACCCTACATTTTAGTAAATACAGATTAATATTATTATTCTAATCTAATTATTCTTTTATTAAATATTTTAACCCTACATTTTAGTAAATACGGATTAATATTATTATTCTAATCTAATTATTATTTTATTAAATATTTTAACCCTACATTTTAGTAAATACAGATTAATATTATTATTCTAATCTAATTATCCTATACATTAAAAATTCCAAACCTACATTTTAGTAAATACGGATTAATATTATTATTCTAATCTAATTATTATTTTATTAAATATTTTAACCCTACATTTTAGTAAATACAGATTAATATTATTATTCTAATCTAATTATCCTATACATTCAAAATTCCAACCCTACATTTTATTATCCAAAACCCATATTCTAAACCCAACCCAATCCCCAACCCAAAACCCACATTCTAAACCCAACCCAAAATTCATATTTTAAACCCAACCCAATCCCCAACCCAAAAAGCCCACATTCTAAACCCAACCCAATCCCCCAAACCCTAAACCCACATTCTAAACCCAACCCAATCCCCAAACCCTAAACCCCTAAGCCCAACACCCCACAAACCCTAAGCCCAACCATAAACCCTAAACCTACCCCTCTCTACACCCCCGCATTCCCCGCCGCCCCCCTCCCCTTCATTCCGCCGCCGCCCCCTCCCTTTCATTCCGCCGCCGCCCCCACCCTCCCCGCATTCCGCCGCCGCCCCCACCCTCCCTTCATTCCGCCGCCGCCCCCCACCCTCCCCGCATTCCGCCGCCCCCCACCCTCCCCTTCATTCCGCCGCCGCCCCCACCCTCCCCTTCATTCCGCCGCGCCCCCACCCTCCCCTTCATTCCGCCGCCGCCCCCCACCCTCCCCTTCATTCCGCCGCCCCCTCCCATTCATTCCCCCGGAATTTTATCACCCAACCCAAACCCGAATTTTTTAAAAAATTCCACAATTACAACACCTATAATACTAGATCTATTAACGATTCATTAAATCGGGAAATAAAATTACAAATAAAACGAACACAAAATTTATAGGAATCGAAAATTAAAACATGAATTAAAAAGAAACGATTAAATCACACCAAAAAACACAACTTACCTCGATATATAGCTTACAAAATGCAAAAAATTGATGCCGAAACAATTCCGGCAACTCTCCCGGAAAAACCGCCGGTTTCAATGGATTACGCCGGATATATGGTTCTGTTTGAGAAACATCAACCCGAAACGCGAAAATTTAATTTATGCACCCATTTTCGCGTTTCTAAAACGCGAAAACAACCAAGCTTTAAGTAAAATCGCGTTTCAGAAACGCGAAAATAATGCCCTCCCTATTTTCGCGTTTCTGAAACGCGAAAAAAATACTCCCCCTTGTTTCGCGTTTCACAAACGCGAGAATAATACTCCCCCAATTTAAAATTTTAGTCATTTATTCTTTAAGCCGGATATATGGTTATATTAATTTCGGTGATGACAAATAACTAATTTTCTTACCTTTATTGTTTATCAAATAACTAGTGCTTTATTCGACATGTATATATCCTATAGTAATAATTAATAATATTACTAAAATGAACTGCGACGTTTCGGTTTTACAAAAACATTACTAATATAAATTACGAAACATCCAAACCAACATAGTAAAACAAATACAAACGCAAACCGAATCATCCTCCGAGGTTTACTACATGAATTTTCAAAACAATACAAAAATACGAACACTAACGTAATAATCACTACGCTTCATCATCATCATCATCGAATTGATATTAGGCACACCATGAATTCCATATGGATCATACAGTTTATCAATACCGGTCCTGTCGGCGGTGGATGAGAAAAAGGGCATTCGACAAACATCATGATCTAAACTTCCACATCGTGCGCAAACTCTCGCATATGGCCAAGCCACGGCATTATGGCCTTGTAGCTTACATAAACCGCAAGTTTGGAGTCTTCGCCGGCGATTTGCTTGTATAATCCATCACACCTTTTTTCGATTCACACGCTTCCGACCTCGGCCAGCATGGTGGACAAGTTTAGTGTCATCGGCACGATCGCCACGTTGCCTTTGGCCATGGTTCCATGATTGGGTTGAATTCTCCATAAAAGCTGTTGGTACCATTGATGCGTAGTGTAACATGGATCAAAAAGTGGAAAGGGATCGTCACCTAGCTCACGGGCAACTCGAAGTGCATGGGAACAAGGAAATCGAAAGTCGCCACCTTCCGCAAGTGCACTCTCGATTTGCATACAGCACAACTTGCTTCTCGTCAGCCTTCCATGGTTGATTATCAGGTGCTATTGTAACCACTTCGTACTTCTGGTTTCGCTTGCTAAACCGGTTGACCTTTTGCCTCAACGATTTCTTCCGGGCCTCTTCATACAGTTTCATTAGAGTAGGAGGTAGAACAGTCGACATTTTGGATCATATCAATGTTTGCACAAAGCATTGTTGCTTTTCGAAAGGATGCTAGGATCAATGCTGTGATCGGGAAGAATCTAGCACCTTTCAGCACATTATTGAAACTCTCTGAAATGTTAGTGGTCATTTCTCCCCAACGATGCCCTCCATCGTGTAAACAGTCCATTTCTCAACACCCGACTTCAAGCCAACGAGCAGCGAGGCTCATTTTTCTTCTAATTTTTGCCACTCGCCAAGAACCTTGTCTTTGCGTCATTGAACCAATCATTTGACAGTTGCCTCGCAGTTTCTCCTTTCGAAAATGCCCAACCAAGTTTGCTTTAACATGCTCTAGACAATAACGGTGGACGCCCATCTCTGGGAATTTTGCAACATGATGTCCATGGCGTAAGGATACCCCGATTTCGATCGGAGATAATACAGTCTTCCTATCCCGTAGAACAAACTTTTCAAATACTTCAAAACCATTTCCAGTGTGTATAGTCTCTTCGTCCACAAGAGCAAATGCGATGGGAACAATCGTGCCATTTGCGCACTTTACGCATGCCACAATTAGTTTTCCTTTCTAGGATCCTCGCACGTGAGTGGCATCGATGGTTATTACTGGCCAACAAGCATGAAATAACCGTATAGATGGCCCAAATGCCCGAAAACATACCTACATACAAACCTTTGTGAGCTTCTGAATTTTCCTTAAACTTGAATTGCACACAAGTGTCCGGGTTTGACATGAACAATGCATTGAGGAAGCTGGGCAATTGTTGAAAATTACTTTCCCATGTACCATACAGAGCCTCAAGTGCTTTTCTTCTACCATGCCATGCCTTCTTGTAGCTACATTCGACTTGGTACCTCTTCATCACTTCTATTTGAATTTGGGCAACTGCAAAATCTGGATGTTTTCGCACATTTTGGGCAACCAGTCTAGCAATCATAGAAGACGTGACATTTCGGGACTCGTTTCTCTTGTTTGCCCCAAGACAGTTGTGGGAATCGGACCATACCACCATTTTCCAAGTATCGGTGGCCTTCTGTAGCGAAACTCGCGCCTTCCACAGACAATCATAGCCGTGAAGGCGCTCTTTCGGATATTTAGGTCCACACGTCTCGCATTCGACATACCATGTTCGTTTAGAGCTCGTTTTCACCCGGAAAGTCCGACCATGTACCAAGTTCCATTCTCCCACTGCCGCTTGTGCCTCAGGCTTGTTGGTGAAATGTATATCAAGGCCTAGCGTCAACGGATTGCCATCCCACATTTTAATTCCATCGTTTTCTACTTCCTCTAAAGTCTTGTCCCATCCACTTATGTCGTCGAAAACATATGGGACTGAAGAAGATGACTCAAAATCAGTGTCGTCATCTGAGTCCTCATCCGATGGGACGTACTCATCATCACCGCTTCGACACCCCGACATCTTCATCTTCATCCGCATCTTCATCTTTATCTTCATCTTTATCTTCATCTCCATCTTCATCTCCATCTTCATTGTCTTCAATTGTTCTACCACCACTAGTGCGGCACCAATATCCCGGCGGATGTACTTGCATAAACATGGCTGTTCTCTCAACTTTTTCAGGGTACAATTCTGGCCATTTATCAGCACAAAGATAAATGAACCGAACAGTATTATCATCATTAATGTGCACACGAAACCTTTTTCCTGACCTCTCCGTCCATACCAAAGAAAAATCAATATAAAGCCCTTCTCTATCAACTCCGATCACACTTAATACCTTATCAACAAGTTCCGAGAAATCTAACATACGATCAATGATAAGATAACCGTCCGGCGCATCCCATGTGCACCGTGATAGTCCCATCAGTTCGGTTGTATAAGTAGTATTCCAAGATAATTTCGCATTTAACTGTCTCGTGAAAGACATTTGCGGCTGCAAAATCAATTCCTACGAAATCGGTTGCGGCCATAGTATTTACCCCGTTTCTGATTTAATAATTTTAAAATAACAACTATACGCCTGAATTTACAAATTCATTTGTATGCTCAAAATTAATATTAAATCTAAACCTTATGCCCGAATTACATAATTTATTCTTTTCTTGTAAATATTCAAAATTCAATATCATTATTATAATTTTATTTTATTTTACGAAATCGATGTACAATAATTTACAATGCTCATCTAATTTAATATTCTATTAACTAATATTTCTTTCAATTTACTTTATCAGCCTCAATAAAAAACCACCATTAATTGACTAAATCACAATTATATATTAACTAATAATAATGCGTAAATCATCCTATGCTCATAATAAAACATAAAAAAGTACATGTTTTTAATAACGAAATAAACTTACCTCAATGTTAAAACTTAGAGTTTTAAATAGGCTTCAGGACTCAAATCAATCTTCTTTAACCTCGGAGCAACTTCTCAATTTGAAGAAAATGAGAGTTTTCACGATTCAGCAAGTCCTCCGGAGTAAAACTTAAAATCGGAGTTCAACGAATGAAAGAAATTTGGAAAGAAAATTCGGAGCTGAACAATGAAAGAAATTTGCGGAGAAATGCTGTTAAAGCTTGTTTTATATATGAATCTTAAATTTCGCGTTTAACAAACGCGAATACATTCCAGACTTATCATAAAAAATACACGTGGAGACGGGTGAGTGGATGAGGAGATTTTCTGGATATTTTCGCGTTTTAAAAACGCTAAATCTATTTTTCGCGCTTTAAAAAAGCTAGAAATTTTGTTTCGCGTTTTCAAAACGCTAAATTCTTATTTGCAAAATTTACGCTTTTAAACTTACAGATTTTCGCATTTTTTAAACGCGAAAATATTTTCTCGCGTTTTGAAAACGCGAAAAGAAAGTTTCTCGCTTTGCAAAGGCGAAAACAAAGTTTCGCGCTTTGCAAACGCGTCTTACGTTTTTCGCGTTTCTAAAACGCGAAAAACCTATTTTTCTTTTTTTTTTTTTTGCTTTCGACCCGTTTGAATCTGAGTGCATGGAATTAACATTATTCGCGTTTGTGAAACGCGAAATGTTAATCTAATTTGATTGTTTCGCATTTTCAAAACGCGAGAAGATTATATTTGTCTACAAAATAAACCCTACACATTTTTTGTTCCACACTTTTGGGTTTGGCTCACCCAAAAGTCAAGCACCCCATTTTCATCGCCCCATCTTGCACGAATGTATTGTTGAATCTCATACAATCGAGGCCTCAATCCATACACGAACCCCACAAGACAATTTCCCCATGATTCGAGGCCTTCATTCCATTCCTCAGTATCAATGTTGATTTCAGTCTCAGTGAATTGTTGGGGAAAATGTTTCAAAGGAAGGCCCGCATCCCGTTGCCGATTATTTGCCACAATTTGTGACTAAGGAATTCGATCTGAAGTAGGATTCACGCTGCCCATGGTGGATGCTTGTTGATTGATTAGTAGATTACAAGAGAAGCTTACAAAAATGGGAAATCCTCATTCTGGAAGACAAGATCGGTGGAGTTTTTTCAAGAAGAACGGCGTAGGTTAGCAGTGGCTAACGGACACCGAGAGGATTTGCTACATGAAATCCCATCTTCCCTCCTTGAAGCAATTTACATTTCTGATATATATCTACAATTTCTGCTACCTTTTCCTTTGTTTCTAGACTGGTACCGGAAGAACAAGGATTTACTAATGCAAAAATGACGATATTACACAGACTATAAAACGAAGAAAGTTCGCGTTCCCAGATCTCGTTCTGTCCTTCTGTCTGTAGATCAGCAATGTTGGGACTGCGTGAGGACCTCTGTGTTTATTTGAAGCAGAATTCAGAAAAGGCTTTTAGTTAGAAGGGATTAATTATTTTATTAGTTTTCCATTTAGCCATGAATTTGTTGATGTTCTTGGGTTCAAGTGTATGTATGTGTCTTTTCAAATGATGGGTAGCCTCTGTTGTTTTTGGGGTTTTCAAAAGAGAATTTTATTGGGATTGATTCTAAACCTATGCACAGAGTTTTCTTGATCTCTTTGTTTTACACCAGATCTTTTCTTTAAGCTACTGCTGAGTGATTTACCAGGAGACTGGAAAGTATCCATGTAACATATCAGCTATGATGAATGTGTTACATCTGTTGGCTGAATGGATTCCTTGCTACATGTTCTTATTGGTTTGATAGAGTAAGCGAGTGGGTACGTGGATGACTTGAGCTAGATCTTGGTTCTCCTTCATGTTGCCTCAATTTTGTCATTTTTTCTTTTCTCAATTGGGAAGCAAGCAGTTATGGATGTCATGGGATGATGGTTTTACTTTAATGAGGACATGGCAAAAGAGAGTTATATGGCCCAACATATTAAATTGGCGATACTGACGCTGGCATCAACTATGCTGCACTAGAGTTTTTTCACGTAAGATTGATCAACCAATACTTTTCTTCAGCTTCCATGAGGTGATTCTCTATATCTTGAGAAGATTTTGATTCTCTACTCTTTGGGTTGCTCTGATTTAGATGTTTCAATTTGAGTTTTTGTTGTGATCAATGCTTACTTTGGTCAGATTTTTGTTGTGAGTGTAAAAAAAATCACGATAAGAACTTATCCATTTTGAAAATCATTGGGAAGGCAAGAATTTGAGATAATAAGGAGTTTATTTGGCAAGAAAAAGAAAATTTATTCAAGGTAGGGATTCCCGGAGTATGGTTCATGTGAAAAAATTGTAGGCCACAATTTACGTAGAACACTTAGAAGATCAAATAAATATATTTATCATTTTTGTGTACAGTAATGATGATATACTAAAATATGTATTCTATGCTTATGCACCTGGTTTAAAGATTGAATATTTTTCAACTGTATTTCAAATTTTTTCAATTGCAGGGTTTCCTATGAGTATGATGACATAGATTACCTGTTTGCTGGGAGCTTGAACAATTTATTTTATGTGCACAAATTTGGCAGTATAGACTGCAAAATGCAGCAATGAAGTCCCTGGTTGTCATTGAAGCTTACAGGACACTTCAAGATACGGGACCTTATCTGTGATAGCAAGACTGGAACGATATTTGCTACCCTGGTAAGATGATAAATCTCTTTAACTAATTGATCTTAAGGTAGCTGTACTACGGATTTGCTGTAGATGGTTCTGTGATGATTTTAGATGATTTAGACTACATTAAAGTTGGTTGTGCCAAATCATATGCACCATTTCCAACTTGTAAATTAAACAAGAACAACTAGAGGTGATTGAACTGTTTGATGAGTCTTAAGTCTTCAAACTCTTTAGTTCCTTTTTTTCGTTTGCAGGATGCATGTTTCATAGTGAACAAGGGCTGATGAGCTTTGAGCATCCAACGCACAAAATGAGGACACAATGCCAAGGGTAGACAGTGAATGTGCAATGTGTAGAGCTAAATTTCAAGGTTGATTTTTACTCTAGAATTAACAAAATTCCTCAAGTTGTCAATTAGATCAACTGGGTTGATTGGAATACTCTTTAACAATCTTAGATTAGAACAACTACATGATTCTGATTAGGTTGCTACCTAATTGAACATATTTTTCTGATCTGATTTTAGTTTGATATATTATATTAGATTTCCTTTCTGTAATCACTCAAAATTGTAATGTTGTGTAATAAAATGAAGTTTTATCCGTCTTACGCTATTTATCCCTTTTACCCTATTAAAGTAGAAGACATGAAGCTTATGTGTCAATTACGTATGCATCTGTTTTGGCTCCAATGCACCATATATTTCAGATTTCAGGAGTTTTTTTGCCACGTGTATGTCTCTTTTAATTAGAAGCTATATAATTCTTTTTTTAAAAAAAAAACACATGTTTTAGATGTGACACTTATCCAATGAAAAAATTCTACAAATAAGAATCAGTTACATTTCAAACGAATAAATATATTAATTCAAATTCAAATGTCCAATCGTACAGTTTTGCAGGCTTAATATAAACAAAAAATAAAAAAACTTAAATCCAGTAATTAAGAATAATGCATTATAAACTAATTATTTATTATTCCCTTATAACCTCAGATTTATAGGTATATTTTTTTAAGCCCCAAACCATAGCATAAATGATATATACACCAAATTAATTCCTCAAAAAATAGTAATTCAATTAGATTTTAATAAAATAGTAATTTAGAAGGGGCGCCCGGGCATCTGTCTGGGCCAAACATCTAGTTTACTTTATAATATATCAAAAACATAACCGGGTACCTTACACCCACAACCGCACCTCACGCGGTCCCACACCAGCTAGTTATAACCTCATTAGCCAATACCTCATACATGTTCCCAAACATAAATAATTGTAAATAGAGACTATTAAGCTCCTATTGCTCTTTCCCTAAACTAAACTTGAGGTGGTTTTTCCCGAGCTTTTCGACAGAAATCATGAGGTGACCATTGAAATTCACTACTATTTGCCGCAGGATCTCTAAACTTCATGGACATTCTCCAATCTCTTAAAACAATGGCTAAATCGGAAACCTTAGCTCCAATACTCCAGCAGCAATTTGAATGGACCGTGACCACTGACTTTACATCTCTGCTATTTTGGCAAAACCCGCTGAAATAAAGGGTGTCCAAAAACCTAACCTTGAGCCCTAATCTCCTGATGATACCTTCCCAAATCAAACGCCGCAAAGCATCTTGTTCTTTTGTCGTGTTGGAAATTCGTCTTCGGTCGTACCAGGTTTCCAATAAGGTTATGGTTTTGTTGTTTGATCTAATGTGGTAAAATCCAGTGTTGATCGCGTTATCAATTGATCTCGGATCATTATTGAATCTGTCCGTACTAATTTGCAAGTCATCTGTTTCGTTGAGCATTACTCCCTCCGGTCCTAATAATATCGGAAATGGATCCCTTAGCCATATTATATCCATGTCCTGCAAAAATTGGCAAACATCATTCAGAAGAGCTGATCAATCGGTTCTTTAAGATGATGACCCAAGTATTTCTATTGATTGTATTGAAGTGAATATAATGATACTGTATCAGTCTCAAAATTGTTGTTCAGTTTGGATTTTCAAGAGGGAGTACAAACTATGTGACACATATATGGTACTACTACTACTGAAAAAATTATTCTAGAAAGTTTCAGAATTTACATTGACATCATGCATGATGCATAGAAGAAGGCACTGCCGCCCCTAATCAACACATGCATTTTATTGTTCAACAATCTCGAAATAACAAATAGTAAGCTAATTAAAAGTTAATTAATACCATCGGGAGACGAGAATCAGAAAGACTTAATTAGAACAAAGTGAGAGGAAGACTTTTTGGTTGCCATATGTTGTCCTTGAAAAATGAAAATCTACCATTTGTCTACAATATGTTTTCTTTTGTTTGAAGAGGCCACACTTTTCTGCAAGAAATTATACTCTCTTTGTCCTACAAAAATAATTCACAATTGAATTTTGGAATGGCTGTTTCTTATAGATAATTATATTTTATTTCACAAAGAAAATTTTTTGGTTCGAAAATTACGAAAGATTGTTTTAGTGTGCCCTTAATTAGTTTGCCACCGACAGAAGTACAACAAAAATAAAACGATGCTAAGAGCGCTTCGAATGTACACATCCCAGAATTATAAATAAATAAACGGAAATATAAGGCATTCATTTCAAAGATTTGATTTTTCCGAAGCCTGCAAATCGAATAAACGTAGCACGCGTATAAAAAATTCCGATTACGTTATATATTTACTAAAATCTAACAAAAAATGAATCTTGAAAACCGCCGGCCCAATGTAGGTAACCTAATTAGCGATTCCATCTAGTGGTTTACACTACTAAGTTTACTCATTTGGTGGTTTACTTACTGGACTGTGGACTCAAGAAGAAGATGTTTATTACCATGCTTGCATTATTTTCAAGCTGAATTGATGTAGTCACAAGGGAAAACTTACAGTGAATATGAAGTTGTAACCCCGCTTGAGAACGTCGACGAGCAAACCCGTCCTAGCCCACATCATTTTGATGAAACCTTCCGACATGTATAGCTTTTCCTCCGCGAAATCGACGCCTTCCGTTACCAATCTATAACAGTTCAACCGATTAAACAAACATCGGTCGTAGGCAGTTTGGTCCATGGAAACCACCAACAAATGATCCAGCAAATTGCGTATTTTCTCTCCGACCCAAAAACCCTCGAGAAAAATATCAAACATGGTCGGATATTGGTCGTTGTGGGGTTCGACGTACGCCTTGTTTGCTACAGTGATGATCACCGTATTGTCCTTTGTGGAAGCTTTGGACAATGCTTCTTCTAGCTCATCTTGATATCCTGTGACATTCACCTAAAAATTCAATAAAGTAATCAATTTTGTCACACACACTAACAAGATGAATTAGCATGAATATATAGTAATTAAGTGTGCACGAAATGTGAAACATTTACTTACATTGCTTTGATTTCCTTTAAAGAAGGCGTTGAATGGACTGGAAAAGATGCCGGGAGGCAAGCCGGAATAAAGTGGGATAATGGCTATTGAGAATAGAAAGAGGAGGACAAGATTGGTGACGAAGTAGTACTTCTTCGTGACAAACTCCATATTATAGTTCTTAATCTGTAATGAAATTTGGGGAGAAGAATCAAGAAGAAGAAAGAATATTTATCAGTTGTGAAAGAGTTGAGGAAGTGTGGAAAGATGGATCTAATGATTTAAAAGCATACATACATGCATACAGGGAAGACTTTTGACTGCTGCATAGTCTTTCAAAATTAACCACTTGTATATGGTTTACCTTATTGGGTGACTAAATATGTTTTCATAATGAAGACTTTTCGTTCGGACCTTCCGTGTGTTAATCCTGGTTTATGTAAGTCTCCTTAAGGCCTTAATTACTTATGTCAGTGACCCAAAATTTAATAATTGTGTAACTTGTAAGACGTTTATCCGAGTTGTTTCTGTTTAGCTAGTATGTGTAGTAGGATCATGTTGTGTTAAGAAATTTCTGGGTTTAAAAATGTTAGGGGTTATGGCGTTATACAAAATTAATCTTTCAAATTATCTCAGGTAAATTTTAAGTATTGCCCTATTTATTTTTATTTCCAAGTAATAACATGGAGAAGCATGCCTCCAGGTATCACACTTGATTCCAAGGAAGAACAATAGAACCAATTGGAAAAACCAGTAGCAGTATTCTTGAGTCTTCAAAGTTCAAACCTTAGTGGTAACTAAGGTCAAAACTTGTGTTCCCCTCAAGTAATAAAGGAGGAGGTATCAGCCTATTAAGTTATTACTTTCTTTTGGCAAGATATTCACCGACGATGTCGTGATCCAACCAAGGTTTAACACCTGTCGGAAACTCATCTGAAGTTACATTGCCTAGTAACACAGTAGTTAGCAAAGAAGCTAAGTAATATATTCTTTGGCAAGGATCAATGCCATGCATCAACTAATTAGATGAGAGTTTCCATGTGAAAATTGAAACTTTTGCACATACAAATTGAACTTAATCAAACCCGAATATCACGTGTGTAATGTTAAAAGGAAATAGAGAAGAAGAAATGTGTATAAAAAATGGACAAATCTGTATATGAATTAAGATTTCCGTTTTACAGGCAAAATTTTAACTTCGCAATGCATCAATAGAAGGTACTCCTCCACCCAAAAACTGTTTGAATGTCCTGCAAAAATTGGCAAACATCATTCAGACGAGCTGATCAATTGGTTCTTTAAGATGATGACCCTCACCCTTCCCAATCGACTCTGTTAATTGAAGCGAATGTAATCATACGACAATATAACATATATAGTACAGTACAAGAGAATCTTATTCTAGAAGGTTAAAAAATATTCATTGGCACACATAAGTGCATAGACATGCATGAGATTTTTTCACATTTATGTTTTTCCTTTTCTCAATTTATTTCCCCATTGAAAGTTTCGTTGCTATCTCTTATTTAAATGAATACTAATAACACTGTTCCAAAATAAAAGTGCTATTCTTATTTTGGAATTGAAAGAGAATGTATACTGTATTATTAGTAGGACTATCTCGTTAGCAGAAACTACATTTTACTTGTACTTTCCCACAATCTATCAAATTAAAAGGTACTGTCTCCTTGGCTAGAAGAGGCACTGCCCCTAATCAACACATGCATTTTATTGTTCAACAATCTCGAAAAATAACGTATTAATAGTAGCTAATTAAAAGTTACTCCCTCTATTTCAAAATGTAGGTCGTTTTAAGTTTAGAAAGATTTTTCAAAATGTAGGTCGTTTTACAAATTTTAGGTAAATTAATGTCTATTTTTCTAAATTTACCCTCAATAAATGATGCTAATATATTTTTATTTAGTCTTGTTTATGGTTTCAATGTAATTAATAAGGAGTAAAAAAGATATTTAAAATATAAATTAATTGTTGAATAATTGTGTTCTTAGTTTACGTGCCAAGTCTAAAAAGACTTATATTTTGAAATGATGGGAGTAATTAACACCATCGGGAGACGAATCTAAGAATCAGAAAGACTTGGAACAACGTGAGAGGAAGACCTTTTGGCTGCATATGTTGTCCTTGAAAATTTACCACTTGTCCACTATGTTTTTTCCTTGTTTGAAGAGCCACTTTTCTGTATTAATAAATTATATAATTTCTTCTGTGAATAATTATATTTTACAACGAAGATTTTTAGTTCGTAAATTACGCAAAATTGTTTTAGTGTGCCCCTTAATTAGTTGGCCACCAATTCGAATGTGTAGTTACATCCCAGAAAAAAAAATGGAAAACTTCATTTTAAAGATTTTATTTTTTTGAAGCCTAGAACGCATATAAAAATATTCCGATTATGTTATATATTTACTAAAATCTAACAAAAAAAAATCTTGAAAACCGCGGGCCCAATGTAGCTAAGCTTAATTAGTGATTCCAACTGGTGGTTTACACTTTACTACTTTTAATCATTCAGTGGTTATCAACATGTGTGCATTTTTAAGCTGAATTGATGTAGTCACAATATTTACTTATGAGAGGAAGCTTACAATGAATATGAATTTGTAAACCCCCGGGTTGAGAACGTCGACAAGGAAACCCGTTCAAGCCCATATCATTTTGATGAAATCTCCCGACATGTATACCTTTTCCTCCGTGAAATCGACGCCTTCCGTTATCAATCTTTTTTAACAGAATTCGACACTAGTAATGCTACGGATTCAATCTTAACCGCAAAAGACACACGACTGATGTTGGGAGTGTTAAAATTACTAGTGTGTTAAACCACGACTGATGTTGGGAATTACACTCTTTCTTTGGGACTTTTGGTCTGAATCATTGCCTTGCCCAGAAAACTTGAACCGTCGTGGTTTAATGCAACATCAGTCGTGTGTCTTTGGCTGTTAAGATTGAATCCGTAGCATTACTAGTGTTATTCAGATCTCTAAAAGTCTTCCAATCTTTCAAAACCCTAGTCAAATCCGCCACCTTAGCGCCAATACTCCGGCAGCAGTTCGCGTGGACGGTGACCACCAAACTGACTTCTTTGCTGTCCGTACAAAACCCACTGAAATGATCGTTGTCGAGAAACCTTGTCCTCAACCCTAGTTTCTGGATGACGCCTTCTTTTATTATCAATCCGGCTAGAACAACATCCTGTTCTTTAATGCCGGCGGAACTGGTTCTTCGGTCGTACCAGGTTTCGAATAACGTTGTGGTCTTGTTGTTCGAACTAACGTGATAAAATCCGGTGTTGATTGAGTTTTGCGTTGACCATGGATACCCGTTGAATCTGTCCGTGCTGATTTGCAAGTCGTCGATTTCCTTCTCCATTTTCAGTGTTGGAAATGGATCTCTTAACCACATTATATCTGTGTCCTATATATATAACCCGAAGAAATTAGCTTGCTGAGTTTAAACTAACGTAGTTACATTGAAATATCAACAGAAGATGTGAATGACGATGAGAATTGCATTACAACTAAAGTTATACCATTTTCCCAATCAAGGTAATAAGTTAATTTAATCATACATGCTGTCTCCTTCTTTATTAAAAAAAAAAAGAATATCCCATTTTTTTTTATAAACTTATACAATTTGTTTTTTTAAAAAAAAGAAAGATTAGTTAGTAGAATTGTAAACAGTACAAAGTTTTTCTTTTTTTTTTGTCGACTAATGACTTAGCCAGACAGCTATGTTAAAGAAACCATTAACGAGATAAAGAGTGCAAACTTCAGAATCCTTAAATGCATATATATATATATATATATATATTATTTGACGTCTCAAAGTAGTTGTAGTAGTGACACGTAGAATAATTTATTACAAAGCTCATAACTATATACATCTTGAAGGCACTCTTGCCCACTAGTTCATAACTACTCTTCTAGGGGTGTAAAATTGCTAATAAAAGTAGAAATGTACATCTCTTGACCAAAATATATATGTATATGATCATAACCTAAATAGTTTACTCCGATAAGAAAAACAAACTCTCTTTTATGCCTTAAATTAAATTAACATTGAAAAATCAACTCACAGTGAATATGAAGCTGCATGTAACCTCGCTTGAGAACGTCCAGAAGGAAAGCCGTTCTAGCCCACATCATGTTGATAAAGTCTGCCGACAAATATAGCTTTTCTTCCGCAAAATCGACACCTTCCGTTACCACCAACAAATTATCTAGCAAAGATTGCGTTCCTTCTCCGACCCAAAAACCCTCGAGAAAAATATCAAACATGGTAGGATATTGATCATGATGCGGCTCAACATACGCCTTATTCACTATCGTAATGATCACCGTGTCTTGTCCTCCGTCGAAGCGTTCGACAATGCTTCTTCGAGCTCATCTTGAAATCTTGTGACATTCTCCTATAAATTTCAATTAAGTAATCAATTTTGTCACCCACGTCTCATGATGAATTAATATGCATGTATACTAACTGTTTACGAAATGTGAACCCAAACATACACTTTCTTTTGGGGTTTAACTTGCATTGCTTTGATACCCTTTAAAGAAGGCGTTGCATGGACTGGAAAAGAGGCCGGGAGGCGAGCCGGTATATAGCGGGATAATGGCTGATACGTGTTAGTAAGTAAACTTAATTTGGTCCAATTAATATTGGGTTATCCAAAATTATTAACTTGGACCATGAATCTTTATGTTTAATCCTAAGCCCAAGTCCAATGAAGAATTGTCTAGATAAGAAGATATCTAGAAGTAGAAAGTTCTAGAAATGTTCTACATAAATATCAAGAGTATGTAGAAAAATTCATGGAAAATATCTAGAAGAAATATCTAGATATTAGTAAGGAAAAGTCTAGATATTAGAATAAAATATGTAGATATTTAGAAGGAGTAGAAACATCTTGAAAGAGTGTAGAACCTTCCATGCACTCCTATAAATAGGAGTTAACCCCCTAATGTAAGTATGTGTAGAGAGTTGTGAGAAACCTTAAACTAAAAGCTTAACACACTCCACCTTGTTTCCTTTTACTACAAAGTAGTAAAGCTCCCTTTCTCCCAAAATTTCCTTCTCTTCCATTTTCACTTCCTAAACCTATCACTTAAAAGATCTCTTCCTTATAACCCAAAGGGTTCTTTTGCTAACAAACTGGTATCAGAGCTGGTGTTGGTCCAGCTTTGAAGTAAGATGGCAAATGGAATGATCTCTTTCCAATTCCCTCAACTTACCAAAGAAAACTATGGTAAGTGGTCCATTCGAATGAAGGCGATCTTAGGCTCTCACGAGGTTTGGGAGATTGTTGAGAAAGGTTATGAGAAACCTCTAGATGAGGCTTCTTTGACTCCTGCCCAAAGGGGGGAACTCAACAAAGCAAGGAGAAAGGATCAACAAGCTCTTTCACTTATCCATCAATGTCTAGATGATTCCATGTTCGAGAAGGTGGCAAATGCTTCTACATCAAAGGAGGCTTGGGATATTCTAGAGAATGCTAATAGAGGCATTGAGAAGGTTAAAAAGGTACGTCTTCAAACTCTTAGAGGAGAATTTGAAGCTTTACAAATGGAGGAGTCCGAATTTGTTTCGGATTATTGTTCTCGTGTCTTGAAAGTGTCAAATGAGATGAAGAGGAATGGAGAAAGCTTGAGCGACACAAGAGTAATAGAAAAAATTCTTCGCTCTTTGACACCAAGCTTTGATTATATTGTGGTAGCAATAGAGGAGTCAAAAGATCTTGACTCTATGACCATTGATCAACTCATGGGTACTTTAGTAGCCCATGAAGAGAAACTAAAGAAGAGAAGGCCCAAAGAATCTTTGGAGCAAGCTCTCTACACAAAACTCTCTTTCAAAGAAAGAGATGGAGGCTTTGGACGTGGCAGAGGCCTTGGACGAGGCAATAGTGGATGTCAAGGACGTGGACGAGGAAGGGCTCGAGGTGGCTACGTTCAATCCACCAAGGATGACAATAACAAAGGTTCTCAATCTACAAGAGGTCGTGGAAGAGGTATGAAGTTTCAGAAAGGAGGTAAATCTCGAATCCAATGCTTTAATTGCCAGGAATATGGTCACTATGCAAGTGAGTGTAGGAATTCTAGTCAAGTAAAAGAGAAAGCCAATCTTATGGAGGTTAAAGATGAAGTTCAACTCACTCTCTTAATGGCAAGACACGAGGACGAAGGAGAGAAGAAGACGTGGTATCTTGACTCCACTGCGAGTAACCACATGACTGGGGAAAAGAGGTTGTTTGTAGACATGGAACCAACCAAAGGGTGCGTGATGTTTGGAGATGATTCTAGAGCAAGGGTTGAAGGCAAAGGTAAGATACTAATCCTTGCTAAAGATGGAAGTCACCAATACATCTCAGAAGTTTATTATGTTCCAAGTCTTAAGAGTAATATCTTGAGCTTGGGACAACTTCTGGAGAAAAATTACGATATTCATTTGAAAGATCGTAGTGCCATAGTTAAGGATCCAGAAGGAAAATTGATTACCATTGTGCCAATGACAAGTAATAGAATGTTCTTGTTGAACATTCAACATGAGAACTGCATGAAAGCATGCTTGAAGGATGATTCGTGGATTTGGCACATGAGGTATGGTCATTTAAATTTTGGTGACTTGAAAATGTTATCTACCAAATGCATGGTGAAAGGAATACCTCCTATCAATCAGCCCAATCAAGTATGTGAAGGATGCTTACTTGGGAAGCATTCGAGGAGTGCTTTCCCAAAAGAAGCAACATCAAGAGCTAAGGAGCCTTTAGAACTCATCCATACAGACTTGTGTGGTCCTATCTCTCCGCCATCCCATGGTAAGAACACCTACTTCATTCTATTTATTGATGATTTCTCTCGAAAGACTTGGGTGTATTTTTTGAAGGAGAAATCACAATCCTTTGATGCCTTTAAGACATTTAAGGCTGTGGTGGAGAAGGAGAAAGGCTTGAAAATCAAAGCCTTAAAGTCGATAGAGGTGGAGAATTCACATCAAGTGAATTCACCAAATTCGTGAAGAACATGGGATTAGACGATTCCTTCATCGCTCCTTACTCTCCGCAACAAAATGGAGTTGCTGAAAGGAAGAATAGAACCATTCTCAATATGGTTCGTAGCATGCTAAAGAGCAAGAAGATGCCAAAGGAGTTATGGGTGAAGCAGTTGATTGTGCAAGATACCTACTAAATCGATGTCCCACGAAGAGTCTAGAAGACAAGACTCCACAAGAAGCATGGAATGGGACAAAGCCCACAGTAAATCACCTACGAGTATTTGGGAGTATAGCATATGCCCATGTACCAAGCCAAAAGCGGTCCAAACTTGATGATCGAAGCGAGAAGCATGTCTTTGTTGGCTATGACAAACAGTCAAAAGGTTATAAGCTCTACAATCCAGTCACGAACAAAGTTATTGTGAGTAGAGATGTAGAGTTTGATGAAAAAGGAACCTGGAACTGGAATATTGAAGGTGACGAAAGCTACGACTTCCTTCCTATCATCCATGAATACGATGATAACAGTAGTGATGCAGGTGAAGATACTCAGCAACCTCAAAGTCCACATTCACCTTTGAATGAAGAGTCACAAAGGACGAGAAGCCTACAAGAGATCTATGAGGAAACAGAACGCATAGAGGCTCTCACACTCTTCGCCTTTTCTTGTGTGAACCTCTAGGTTACGAAGAGGCAGCAAGGAACGAGAAGTGGAGACACGCTATGGATGAGGAAATAAGATCCATAGAAAAGAATCAAACTTGGGAGCTAGCCTCTCTTCCAAAAGGCCACAAAGCAATTGGAGTAAAGTGGGTGTTCAAAGCAAAGAAGAACGCTAAAGGAGAAGTTGAGAAGTACAAAGCAAGACTTGTCGCCAAAGGCTACAAGCGAGACATGGCATTGACTACGAAGAGGTATTTGCTCCTGTTGCTCGCTTGGAGACTATCAGGTTAGTAATTTCTATCGCTGCCCAAAATAGATGGAAAATCCATCAAATGGACGTAAAGTCTGCATTCTTAAATGGCTTTCTTGAAGAAGAAATATATGTGGAGCAGCCAGAAGGATATGTGGTCAAAGGCGATGAGAATAAAGTTCTCAGGCTAAGGAAGGCTTTATATGGTTTGAAACAAGCACCAAGAGCCTGGAATACAAGAATTGATCACTATTTTCAAGAAAATGGTTTCAAGAAATGTCCAAGTGAACATGCACTCTATGTGAAGTTTTCAGGCAATAGAGATATGTTGCTTGTTTGTTTGTACGTGGATGATCTCATCTTTACAGGAAATTCGCCTAGCATGATCAAAGATTTCAAGAAGGCAATGACTAAAGAGTTTGAGATGACTGATATAGGACTTATGTCCTATTACCTTGGCATCGAGGTCAAGCAATTGGATGATGGAATCTTCATCTCTCAACAAAGATACGCTAAGGAAGTTCTTAAGAAATTTGGCATGGAGAAGTGCAAGCCAATAGCCACCCCCATTGAATATGGAGCAAAGCTCTCAAAAGATGATGAAGGAGATGTTGTAGATCCAACTCACTTCAAGAGCCTTGTTGGAAGCCTACGTTATTTAACATGCACAAGGCCTGATATTCTCTTTCTTTGTGGGACTTATCAGTCGATTTATGGAAGCACCTACTACGACACACTTGAACGCTGCCAAGAGGATACTTCGCTACATCAAAGGTACTATTGATCTTGGCTTGTTATATTCCTCATGTGATGACTTCAAGCTTGTGGGATTCAGTGATAGTGACTGGTCCGGAGACTTGAGCGAACGGAAAAGTACTACCGGATTCGCATTCTTCCTTGGCAACACTTGCCTTTACATGGGTTTCTAAGAAACAACCTATAGTCACCTTGTCATCATGCGAGGCCGAGTACGTAGCAGCAGTATCATGTGTATGTCATGCTATCTCGGCTCAGGAGCATATTGAAGGAGTTAAGTATGCCACAAGGAGAAGCGACGAGAGATATATGTTGACAACAAGTCAGCCATCGATCGGCAAAGAATCCATCTACCATGATCGAAGCAAGCATATTGATACAAGGTACCACTTCATAAGGGAATGTGTGGCCAAGAGGATCGTTGAGTTGAAGCATACAAGATCACGTGATCAAGTTGCAGATATTTTCACCAAACCACTCAAAGGAGAAGACTTTGCAAGATTGAGGATGATGCTTGGAGTCACCAAATCAAGTTTAAAGGGGGGTGTTAGTAAGTAAACTTAATTTGGTCCAATTAATATTGGGTTATCCAAAATTATTAACTTGGACCATGAATCTTTATGTTTAATCCTAAGCCCAAGTCCAATGAAGAATTGTCTAGATAAGAAGATATCTAGAAGTAGAAAGTTCTAGAAATGTTCTACATAAATATCAAGAGTATGTAGAAAATTCATGGAAAATATCTAGAAGAAATATCTAGATATTAGTAAGGAAAAGTCTAGATATTAGAATAAAATATGTAGATATTTAGAAGGAGTAGAAACATCTTGAAAGAGTGTAGAACCTTCCATGCACTCCTATAAATAGGAGTTAACCCCCTAATGTAAGTATGTGTAGAGAGTTGTGAGAAACCTTAAACTAAAAGCTTAACACACTCCACCTTGTTTCCTTTTACTACAAAGTAGTAAAGCTCCCTTTCTCCCAAAATTTCCTTCTCTTCCATTTTCACTTCCTAAACCTATCACTTAAAAGATCTCTTCCTTATAACCCAAAGGGTTCTTTTGCTAACAATACGAATAGAAAAAGGAGGACAAGATTGGTAACCAAGTAGTACTTCTGGGTGAACTCCATATTATAGTACTTAATCTGTAACAAAATTTGGGGAGAAGAATTAGGAAGAAGAAAGATTCATCAGTTGTGAAAGAGTTGAGAAAGGGTGGAAAGATTTAGAAGCATATATACATGCATACAGGGAAGACTTTTAACTTCTGCATGAACTTTCAAAATTAACTTGTCTATTGTTACTTTATTGGGTGAATACATATGTTTACATGAAAGATGACTTTTCGTTCGGAACTTCCGTATATTAATCCTGGTTTAAGTAAGTCTCCTTAAGGCCTTAATTAGTGGTTTTGCATCGAGTGACCCAAAAGTTGTGTAACTTGTAATACTTTTATCCCAATTGTTTCTGTTTAGCACTTTAGCTCCGTATATTAATCCTGGTTTATGTCTATGTTTTGAAAACCGGCCGGAAGGTGAACCGGTAACTTAAGTGGTTTACTGGTTTACCGGTTCAACCGGTTTAAATCGATTTTTAAAATCGATAAAAATCGGCTATAAAAATTATTAAAAAAATAATTAATTTTCAAAATTTTAAAATTTCAGTTTAACCGGTACCGATTCCCGGTCAAACTGCGATTTTGTCCGGGTTTGACCAAGTTTGACCAGTTTTTAAGTCTACCGATTATTAATCAAACCCGATCGAAAAGGCCTTCGATTTTCGATCGAACCGGTTCGACCACCCGGTCCGGTCCGATTTTCAAAACACAGGTTTATGTAAGTCTCCTTAAGGCCTTAATTGGTATTCTCTGGTATTGCATCGAGTGACCCAAAAGTTTAAGATTTGTGTGTAACTTGTAATACTTTTATCCCAATTGTTTCTGTTTATGCAGCACTTTAGCTAGTATGTGTAGTAGCTAGTAGGATCATGTTGTGTTGAGGAAATTTATGAGTTTAGAAATGTTAGGGTTTATGCAAAATTTATCTTCCAAATTTTAAGTATTGCCCTATGTATTTTTATATTCAATTAATGAAATGGAGAAGCATGCCTCAAGGTATCACCCTTGGTTTCCAGGGAAGAACTTTAGAACCAACTAAAAAAACCAGGAGCAGTGTTCTTGAGTCTTCAAAGTTCAAACCTTAGTGGAAACTAACGGAAAAACTTGAGTTCCGCTCAAGTAATATATAATATATTCTTTGGCAAGGGTCATTGCCATGCATCAACTCATTCATATTAGATGAGAGTTTCCATGTAATAATTGAACTTTTTGCACATACAAATTGAACTTTTAAAAAATCAAAACCGAATATCACGTTTGTGATGTTAAAAGGAAATAGAGAAGAAGAAATGTGTATTCAAAATGGATAGCTTTGTATATGAATTAAGATTTCCGTTTTAGAGGCAAAATTTTAACTTCGCCATGCATCAATTGAAACTCCTCCACCCAAAAAGGACTGTTGCTTGTTTGTATATATATTTACAAAGTACGTAGTATCCATAACAACCACTAGTTCTATGATTTATTGTTAATTGTTATGTGGGATAAGGACTCGTCACACAGAATACAACCAACGGACGGCATTACCTGTAACCTGTGCCTGCCTTAGCGCTTCTTTTTTCCGCTTATATATTCTTGAGCAAAGTAGAAAATCGGCTTTCACTTAGTAAATTGTAAAATTTTTTATTAGTGATAAGATAATTGGCTAAATTATTCAAAGTTGTTTCATTCTCTCAAAGCAGGTTTTGATCCTTGCATCTCTAGATACTAGTGATGTCTGGTCGCGCAATGTGCGATTCTAGCCCAATACATCTGTAGATTTTAGAAATATTTGTATGTGAAAAAAAAACTATTTTGTATTTGGGCTGATATATTTTAGAAATGTTTGAAGAATTTAAAAATGTTTTATAAGTGTGATCATAGAAATGTTTGTATTTGGCATTAAAAAAAAAATTGTATTTGGCCCGGTAAGTTTTAGAAATGTTTGAAGATTTTAAAAATGTTTTATAAGTGTTACTTCTTAAATATAACTAAACTTGATCAAATATATGTCTTGAAGTAAATGCAAGACAAAATATAAAAGCATCCTCATAAGTTTAAATATTAGTAAGATAATTTATTGATGTTCTCCATTGGTTGTGCCAAATCAATACTTAGTTTTGGAGATTTATAATAGCTTTGTAGTAAGCTTCTCCAAAAGGTATACGCTTAATTGTTGAAACTATTTCTTCCAAAAGTTTATAGGTAGTAAAATATCAAAAATATGATTTTGAAACTGGTTAATTGTTGAAATTGGTTGATCACAAATATGAGAATGAATATAATATAAATTTACATAGGTTTCAAGTTATAGCAAAAAAAAAGTCACCTCACCATGGCAAATTAAAAAAAAAAAGTAAAAGATAGCCCATTAAAAATTGAGAAATTTATTTTTTTCTGTAGGTAAAAATGATGTATAAAAACACAAATAAACGTAGAAAAATCATTCCTTCCCTCTCCACCTCAAATTCATAAAAAGGTTCCCCATAAATTAGTTAGAAGAAGCGACATGAACTATTTATATGATGAGGAACTAAAACAAGTCCAAAAACCAAATCCAAAAAAGTATATTCTTGAAAGACTGAACACAAAAAAAAAGCGCTTCATTTGTAAATAAAATAAAATAATAATAATAATAATTGGTCAACTGGGAGTATGAAACAAAATCAAAAGCAATTAAACAAAGAAAAAAACACACTTCATAACTGACCATATATGAAAAAAACCTGAGACTCCATAATTAAAAAAAAGAAAACCAGTCTAATTGAATGAAACATAAAAAAGAAATTTAAAAAACCACACTTTGTAACAAAAACCCAATTAATCAATTCAATACAAACAGAACTAAAATCATATAAAAAATCTAGGCTAACTAACCATATAAGAAATCACATCATATTACCTAACAGCGGCTACGGTAACTGTAACGGATGAATGCATAAAAATAATAGTAACACTATTCTTGAACGGGAAAAACAAAAAAATAATAAAAGTCAAACAAATGATCTGCTGAAATAAAATCATTTAAATTTTAATACCTATAATGGCACCACCATAATGGCCGAAGCAAGATCAATGAGAATTTTTTTTCCTTTGTTTTATATAATGAGGTAAAGAGAATATTTTTTGAACTCGAAATTTTATCAGATTAGGATGTAGTTGATCATCACCAATGAAAAAATTTAACATGCTAATAGGAAAGGAGTATATTTCACCACATATTCTCAATTGATGATTGATGAGAAATTTTTTTTTTTGGAGAACGGATTGATTAGGGAGTCGATTGTCGTGGAGATGGGGATGAGGATTTGGGTTTTTTATGAACATGTGGTTTTTTTTTTTTTGCGAAAATAGGAGGTGAAGGTGGATTTGAACTGCATTTGCCTTTTAAGTCTAGGAGATGTGTAAATAAAAATTTATTTTAAAAATATGATGTGGAAATGCCACATAGCAAATGGTGGTGCTTTCTCTAAAGTGTGGTTTTTGTTTCTAATATAGTAAGAAATGATAGATAATCCTTCATCATAAATATAATGTTTGTTATTAGAATAATATTACTATACTACAATAAATAACAGTAACATTATAGAACAGAAAGAAGAATGATACTACATTTCTTATCAATTTCCCTACCGCATGCTAGATGTGCTACTTAATCTTACAAAGTTGTTACATCATCAGTGACAAATGAGCTTTTCTTTACTTTTTTACGTACTACCATTTAAATCCCCTTAGAGAAACTACGAAGCTTCATTAGATTAAAACATTTTCGTATATTGTCTCATGAATATACTGATTTCCTCAAATCCAACACTACTAATGTCCTCAAATCCGATACACACGTAATTCAATTATATGTATACTACTCCATCAAGTCAATTCTTTTAACTTCCTATTCAAAGATACAACTATTAATTTGTAAATAAAAATATAAAATTTAAAAAAATAATAATAAAAAAGAAGAAGAAGAAGCTACTTTGGTTAGGTCAGAAGTGAAGGTGGCAGCGTCCAAGCCTTCCCACAGGCTTCATGCTTTGACCAAGTGGTAGCATTACTAGTGTTATTTGGATCTCTAAGAGTCTTCCAATCTTTCAACACCCTAGTCAAATCCGCCACCTTGGCGCCAATACTCCGGCAGCAGTTGGCATGGACGGTGACCACTACATTGACTTCCTTGCTGTCCGAACAAAACCCGCTGAAATGATCGTTGTCCAGAAACCTTGCCCTCAACCCTAGTTTGTCGATCACGCCTTCTTTTGTGATCAATTTGGCCAGAACATCCTGTTCTTTCATGCCGGCGGAACTGGTTCTTCTGCCGTACCAGGTTTCGAATAACGTTATGGTCTTGTTGTTCGACCTAACGTGATAAAATCCGGTGTTGATTGAGTTTTGCGTTGAGCTTGGATACCCGTTGAATCGGTCCGTGCTCATTTGCATGTCGTCGATTTCCTTGTACATTTTCAGTCTTGGAAATGGATCTCTTAACCATATTATATCTGTGTCCTGTTTCAAAAAAAAAAATTAGAAAAAAAAAACCATAGAAATTAGCTTGCTATTTAACAGAATCAAGCATAGTATGTATTCTTTGACGTCTCAAACTTGTTGTAGTAATGACACGTACGTAGAATCATTTATTAGAAACTCCATTAACTTTTTTGCCATTTAATTCTCCTAAGTAGTACCTTTAAGGCACTCTTGCCCACTAGTTAATAACTAGTACTCTTCAAGTAGTGTAAAATTGCCGTAAAAGTAGAAAAATTACTTCTGTTAACCAAAATAAATATATATGTGTAGATGATTATTAACTTATATTATTTTAATCAAACAAAGTGAATTATTAAAATGGAATAAAGTGAATTATGCGGTGGACATTGTCATCCGCAAAAAAATTGTTTGATACATATCCAGGAAATTGGTTCATTTTGTGAAACTAAACAACCTAATCAATAAAGTTAGCAACTTTTATGGTATGTATAATTGGGGGAAATTGCCGTTAATTTAGTTTTGTCAGTCGTAATTTTCTATTCTTTACCAGACAAATTCAACTCTATTCTCACCATCAAAATTCGATCAAAAGTTTCAGTGCCTATATGAAGTGTCAATATTACAAAAGTGCTTAACTAAAAGAATTGTACATCAGATGATTGAAAGTTGTCCGTTTTGCAGAAATAACATAACAAGAGATCGAGGAAAATATTTCGTACCTACCATGATCACATATGGATTATCATGTCAAGATCATTAGCAAAATAGATAAGTTTTGCAACAGGCCAAGTATAATTAAGATAAGTCCCTTAAGCTTATTATAATTATCCCTAAAGCAAGATAAGCATGATCTTTAACAATGGAAAAGAAAACAAACACAAAATTGGGAGAAATTTACTCTCACATAAGTAAAATTGTATGACTTAAATACTGGGTCTGACAAAACTAAAGAAATATAGGTAGGTAATTATCTTCTTTTGGTCAACTACGTGCATTTTCAGTACTCCTAGTTCCGATAACTACTTATCTTCACACATGAAATCATTAAAATTTCCCTTAGCCCAGAACACGAAAAGTTGCTGAATTTTATCATCAAACCGATTATCAAACAAACTCTCTTTTATGCCAAACTTAACAGTTCCCTAATTCCGTTTTCTGAAAAAAAAAATCCCTAATCAACATGTTCATTCTTGATTTCTTAATAGCTTTATTAATTTAATAATTATGAAAAAGTAAATTAATATTGTAAATTAACTCACCGTGAATATGAAGCTGTAACCTCGCTTGAGAACGTCGAGGAGAAAAGCCGTTCTAGCCCACATCATTTTGATAAAGTCTGCCGTCATATATAGCTTTTCTTCCGTAAAATCGACACCTTCCGTTATCAATCTGTAACAGTTCAATCTCCTAAACAAACATCGATTGTAAGCCGTTTGATCCATGGAAACCACCAACAAATGATCGAGCAAAAATTGCGTTCTTTCTCCGACCCAAAAACCCTCGAGAAAAATATCAAACATGGTCGGATATTGATCGTGATGCGGCTCAACATACGCCTTGTTCACTACGGTAATGATCACCATCTTGTCCTCCGTCGAAGCCTTCGACAATACTTCTTCTAGCTCATCGTTCAATCCCTGCCAAAGAGATTAATTTATACAGATGTCCAACTCAAAATCAATTGACAACAAAGTATAAAAAGTTGAAAATGTAAAGTGAACTCACATGATCAGTGTGAGTTCTCATCAATGTGGAGTTGAGTGGTAGAATAGATACTAGGCCTGGAGTCCAGTTATAAAGTGAAATAATGGCTACTAAGAATAGGAAAAAGAGGAGAACATTGATGACAAAATAGTTCTTGGCGATGGAATCCATTGCAAAAAAATTCCCGGCTGGAGGAAGGAAGAATGTTGGGGGTGGCGGAGGAGGAGGGAGGTTTCGTAAAGAGGAGATGGAATTGCGAGATTTTTAATAGGCTGAATCAAGAAAGAAAGAAGATAATACAACTCTCCATGCTTTTGTTAAGTTTGTTTCACAGTGGTTGCACATACAAAGTGGGTGATTCCCATGAATTTAGTTAAAATGTACTCCTCCGATCCATAATTATTGTTCACTTTGCCCAAAAAATTTTGTCCCAAAATTATTGTCCAATGTGACTTTTTATGGATCAAGTTACATATTTGTCCTTAATAAAAAACATTATCCATAAAATCTTAGTGGTTAAACAATTACTTATATAGGGGTATATCCGGTTGTTTAAGGTAAAATATAGTTAAGTTTGACTAAAAATAAAATCTTTCATTTTAGTAAAACTGGACAATAATTTTGGGACGGAGGGAGTAGTTCTGATCTCACTCTCTATGTAGTAATCCAAAAATGTAGTTCCAAAAAGTAATGTAATGTTCTAATCTAGTTACAGTTAATTTTTGAGAAAAATATCACTCAATCTGTTTTTTTTTTTTTTTGAGAATGGTACCTGTATTAATTAGGAAGAAGTACTTATATTATTACATCGTATCCTATTATATGCTAAATTATGCATATCTTGAACATCATTTCTGCTTACTTTAGTCCATTTCCAGAATTCAAACGAGGCGATTAAAGATGCAAAATATGTTATTATTGTAAAGATGCAAAATAGCACCGGTTACAGTATTTTCCCTATTATTTATCATATCATTACAAAGCAATATAGTTGTACCTAACGTGGTTCTACCACATTTTATAGTTATATATACCTATGCATATCTCGGTCCAACATTGAACCTGCGTATCTAGAGTGCCATCTTTATCTTCCTTCAAATTCATCTCTGTTTTCTTCCCACCCCAAAAAAATTGGTCACTCTCTAAACATAGCTTCATCGAACACCTAGCTATTTATATATATATATATATATATATATATATATTTTATTTGGAGAAAGATTAAAGGAATGAGAGAGGCCTATTCCACATTAGCAAGAAGCCACTACTATTATCTTATGTGAAACTAATATTAGAAGCAGATTTTTTTTGTTTTTTTTCATATGGTAGGATGTTCAATAACAATAATTAAGAACCAATGATCTGTCATTACGAGTTTTGAACCCTGTATGATGGATGATTTCTTACCATTTAACGGTCACAATCTTTTTGGTTAGTATTTTTGGGAGTAGATTCAAGTTCAATTCTCACCAAATGGGTTGTAAAACGGACTTTACCCATATTTAAGTGTGGGATTCAACATTACTTGATTTTAGGAAAAAAAAAAATATATATATATACATATTTGCAATAAAATAAATAAATAAATGAAACAACTACGATATCACAATGGGGGCCATTGGTAAATCTTTAGGCCTAGCTGTTTTCTATTGGGGCAAATATGGCCCATATTACAAAGCCCAAAAATTATTGTCTAACAAGTTAAAACTGACATTCTCCTTCCATTTTCCAATTTCCACTTGCTTGTTGCCCATATTTAAACCGCCGGAGAGAAAATTGTTTTTAGCTTTCACGGTTTTCCGGCCACCAAAAGATTCCCCGGATTAAAAAAGACTAAACAAATGCTGTGATTGTGAATAAGGTGCCACCTGTTCTCGACTTCTCTACGGCGTCGCGGTGACCATTCTCATAAGCAGCGGCTGAAATTTTAGACAGAGACTGGGAAACGATGTCGTCTTCAAGCTCAAAAGCTCAGATACAGTCACCGCCTTATCCAAGCGCAGCCAGAATATCTGATTCACAATGCTACCCGCAATATACTGCTTCTCTCAAATGTAATTCCGCGTTCCTATTCTATGATGTGATTAAGAATCGGCTTTATCTATTATGTTCTATTGAATCAGAAATTCGAAATCAAATATGTGATCGCTCAGAAGCAGAAATTTGGAATCAACTGATACGGATTGAAGTGTTTGTAGTTCTGTACGTTATAGGAAAACAATAGTGTTTAATTCTTGTGCGAGACTCATTTGTTGGGATGTGGCAATCTTGATTCTCTTTTAGTTTTAGGCATGGTAGATGTGTTGTTGTGCTCGAGAATTATCGTACTTCTGCACCTTTAGTTTCGATTCGGCTTTGTTTTAGTGTTGATCCTTTATTTGGTCTGATTATCTTCTTTGAAATTTGGCAGGCCTAGAAGAATTTGGTGCTGAGAAAAGTAAATGCCAACAACATTTTGATGTTTACAAGGAATGCAAGAAAAAGGAGGTAAGCAGCCGTTACTACTGTAGCTTCTTGATGGTTTTCAAGTCTTTTGGTTCTCATAGTTGAGTTGATGATGTTGTTGGGGGAAAATAAGATAGAATTTCAACTGGTGTTTTTGAGTTATCTCTCGAGCTTTGATGATATAGTGGGAACTAGCCATTTTATGAGAAAAATATATTGTCCGGTCGGCTTGATTTTACATCAAAAACCTAAGCGCCATGCTTAATGTTTATTTCTATTTTTAGACGTAATTGGAGCAACATCCTGATTCTGAATAGAACTGTCTGGAGTTTCAGACATTACTACCTGCCTCGTCTTTTAAGGCTTGGTTGATTGAGGGTCATTTTTACGACCAAGTTTTTAAGATTTGCTAAACTTTTAACCTCATTTTCTCTTCTTGACGCTTGACATTTTCTAAATTCAAAATATTTACTTTCTGTTTATTCCTAGTTTGTTTGTCTCTTACTTTGTAGGAACCAATTTTGCAGTAAACATGGTCTTGACTCTCACTTAATGTGATGAATCAAATGTTAGCTGAAGCTCCGAATCTAGTTTGTTTTATGTTTGAATATTTGCTTATGCCTGGTTTCAGTTGCTCGGGGAAATATTATGGTGGTCTTTGGTATACTTATTTGCAATTCTGTAGATGTATAACTGTTAAATTTTTGTAGCTCTAGGTGTTTCTCTTTCTTGTCAGTCAGCTCTGTGACTTTGTTCCTTGTATCAATGTCTCTGCAGAGGGAAGCTCGGCTTGAGCGAAATCGGAATCGATCACTCTTTTCATGAATTCTCTTAAATCAAGAAACTAGTTTATAACTGCACCTTCTTCTGAGGTGAATACTGTCTGTTTCAGCTGTTTGTGACACCGGATAATTTGTAACATGTTCCCTCAATCCCAATGTATGCAAGAATCCGTAATGGTTGTACATCAGACAAAAGTTTAATAAGGAAACCTCAATTGGAGCAAATCTGAATGCCTCTCTCTCTCTCTCTCTCTCTTATTATTTTGATTTACAGTATTTAAACTTTTTTATCTCTTTGGGGGCTACTTGTCTGCTCTAGTTCTCATTACCTCATGTATTGAATGTCTCCTGCAGTTGCTTACATTAGATAGAATTTATGTAATGCAGAAACACATAAAATGTGTTAATTGGTGTTACAAATTCGTTCAACCTTTTGATAATTGAGTATTGGGAAGAGTTTGGAAAACATTCCCCCATCTGTAGCAAAATGGCGTTGCTTGCAGTTGTATTAAGTTTGTAGTGGATATTATTCGTGCTATGCTTTTATACAAGATTTACACCATTAGGAATTTGAACAACAAAATGTTGCTGGTTTCCAGAAGGAATATAGTATATGTTTGTGCTTACATGCACTAGAAATTCACATATCTTTTGGCATCTGAAAGGATTTTATACTGGGGTTGTTCCATCAATGAACATATCTGATTGGATCTTCTGAGCTTGATGCCTTGACCAATGGGACATGATAGAGTCATATAAGGATTAGCCTGTGTTGAAATTGATCCACCATTGCTTGAGGACCATACCTCAAGCATCTATTCTGGGTCCAAATCCATAATATAACTATGCAATATCAGTTTTTTTAGAAGAATAGTTGGATTGGTAATAATTCATAAGTGTCTCAGGTAAGTTGCGTCCTTCAGGGGTATTGATGTTATATTGTTAAGTAAAATGAAAGGTGCTCATTCTAGAGCTCTCACATGAAGCTTAACCCCATACTGAGGCTTTATGACTAGTTGAAAGGCAGGGGAATGTTGATACGCTGGTGACAATGAGAAACTGAACCGCGAAAGAAATGCGGACAGTATCACTTTCAGTTCCATCATTGCAAAGTGTTGGCCTAGACAGTTACGAGTCCCCACGCCAAAGGGCATATATGCCTGTGGAGTTTTGCAGGCTCTTGATATTCCATGTTCAAACCTTCCCGGGTTGAACTTGTGCACGTCACGTCCCCATATCTCACCATGTTGGTGTAAAAATGATATCGGAATCTGAATGTATGTGCCTTTCGGAATCTCTATGCCTTTAAGACTTATGTCTTGAAGAGCTTCTCTACCCACAAAAACTGCTGGTGGATAAAGACGCAGAGTTTCTAGAATAACCTGGTTTAGCTGTTAATATTTTGTAGCACAAAAGTCAGTTTTTAGAAATAGTTTTGATTTGATTGTTATGACCTGCTTTCATTGAGAATAAGCTGGAATCGTGCATTTGGGTATTTACTTACCAGTTTCATCATCCGAACCTTATCTACATCTGGAGGGTTGTCGCCACAAATTTCAAGCACTTCTTCACGCACAAGAGCTTGCCAGTCTGGATAGGCAGCCAATAGCACCAAGCACCAAGATAATGAGATGGCAGTTGTTTCATGACCTGCAAAGTATATGTTCTTGCAATTGTCAATAATGAACCAGCTTGCTGCAACATCATTTGGTAGGAAATTATTGTTTCCATCATTATTAGCTGCATCAAGAATCAGTTGTAGAAGGTCTTTATCATGCTGAGTTTCCCTTCGCGCTTTTATGACGTTTAAGATCATGGTGTCTATCTCTTCCTTCAATCTCCACATATCTCTGTTAGTCTTGGTTGGGATAAACCTGTCATGTTACGTCATGTCACCAAATTATCAACTGGATAGAGTAAAAGATTAATCCATTAGTTAGTTGCACATTAACAGGTTTCACTTATCATATTAGGTTTGCCAGATTGAACTAACTTCTCTGTTCTCTTACCAATAATCACTTTTATCATGATCGCTGAGTTGTTATTACCTTGATCCAGGAACTCCGATGTTCCCTTTTGACATAACCTGTTGAAGAGCGTGGAGTTTTAAGAATATTTCTTTCCCCTGGGAGTAACTGCTGCCAAAACAACCTCTAGAGATTATGTCAGCCGACAGGTTTCTCATATCCTCATCCACTGATATTTCCACCCCTGCTCGTTCACCATTCATCTTGCTCTCCCAAGATCGTATGATTGTGGAGGTGGAATCGAACATTAGGCTTGTCAACCCCTTTCAGGTGCGAAAGTGAATGCATTAGTACCCTAGTGTCTTTACAAAATATTCAGAAAAGTAAAAGAAAATCTGGAACTTCAAGATTACAAATCTCATTCTCGTCCCTTACCTTCACTTTGTCGAGGTAGAATTCTGGAGCGATAATTTTTCGTTGGAATGCCCAGTAAGCGCCGTTTGACGATAAAATTCCTTGACCTAAGAGAGGTCCACGATCTTTTGATAGATAAGCAGGCTTTCCCAAATTCAAAGAGGTGCAAGTGCTCAGTTCTTTCACCATTTCTGGATCCATTATGCAAAGTGTCTGAATGTTTCCACTCGAATACACGAATATTGGTCCTGAAATGCATAATAGCGAGCACTGTGTAGATATTGTTGCAGATTGCAGTTTGCAGCAGTAGAAATGATCGTAAGGTTAGTGGCTGAATTCATTCGTTCATTGGTGCTTTCGCAGAAAATCAATTGTTTGTGTTCTTCTAATCTTTTCCAAAGGCAATGCTCTATTACAAAAATTGTTAGGCACTTTCACTAAAGAGAGCTAACAAAACTCGTTTTCTTCATGACTCAAAGCTTGCCAGTCTCATCATGCCTGTCAAGCTAGTCGCGAACCACAATGAAACGAGAAATGCGAATGCTTAAGGAAATTACTTAATAGGTCCCTCAATTTTTATGCTAGACTCGTTTTTGCGCCATGTCATAGAAAGGTTCAGTTTGGACCAAAGATTTTGATGCTGGTAGCTCTTTTGGTTATGGAGTTGATAACTCTTTGGTAGCAACTTTCCAATCTATAGAATCCTTGTACCAATTTTAACCGTTAAAATGATTCAAATTTAGATTAAAATTATTGAATAAATTGTCATATCTAGAAGCAGCGAGTAAGTGCTTCCAATTTTGATCAATTACACCGATAAAACTAACCGAGAAGGATAAACAAAATACACTCAGCAAGTCGTGAAGGTATAAAATTTGGAAACTTTAAAAAAAAAAAAAAAATTAAAGAACGTATAACCAGAAATTTGAGGACCGAAAAAGTTATACTTTATTTATTCTTATGATTGTATTTCTATTTTTTTTTTAATAAATTTCTTATGAGTTATATAGAAAATGCGTAACAGCATTGTCACTTTTAGATTGTGTAGCTCAAGAAGTAGGTCATAGCTTTTGACGTATTTAAATATTGCACGAGATAGAAAATGGCATTACTTTAACTATATTATGATCAAAGTCGCTTTGTACACTAGCAAAACTCCAACCATTTTAGTTGCTGCTTAGTTGCCAATGTCTCTAAAGGCATACATAAAACGATAAACAAAAATTCTTTTTTGCAATGTCTTATTCGAAAAAATTTAATTCATTTTGTTATTATTTTAATAAAAGTAAATTATATTTTTTTGGGATGTAGAATTAGAGGGGGGGTTGACTCAAATTTTGCTGTTTATGCATGATTATGAAGAAATCATCAAACACAAATGGTCAAACATCAAAGTAATCACATACCGTATTGATTTCGCCACTGTTGTAAATGCGGGAATACTTTAGCCGGCCAAGCATGAGACAGATTTTCTCCTCCGGCTCCGGCTGTTTCTTCCGCCGCCGCAGCTTGGATATGAATCCTAGTGATTTCAGGGATGTTTCCATAGAGAAAAACCGGTGACGGCCCTCTGATCCCCTGTTTTTCAAGCCTGGATCGTGCCCTTTTGGGTTTCAGCACTAACCCAATATAGATTTGTCCGAACAACAATGAAGCGCCAAGCAAACTCAGCGATACGATTACCTTAAAAGACCAATCTTCTTCAGCTCCCACCATTCTTTTCCCCCTTTCTGATCTTTTCACTTTTTTTTTTCTTTTTTTTTTTTTTGATAGTGTTTTTTGGGACTCTGGCGACACTGTCGATGGTGATGAAATTGGGATATAAAGAGAAGATTGGGAATTGTATATGGATTCGGGAAATGGTTCCGAATTTACTTCCAATGCAGAAATCAGAGACTCGTCAAATAAACCAAAAGGACTAGAGCTGAACAGCCATCCTTATGGGAACTTGGGAACCCGAAAGAGTGGACAAATGCAACGAATGCAGATAGAGTATAGACAATAAAACATCGGAATTTAAAAGGATAGTGGAACTAATTAAAGCTAGCTAGTAGCCATTAAATTAAGCATTCTCATGTTCCACTTACTTTAATAGTCCATTTTATTCTCTCTTCCTCTCCAACCCTAAAACCCTAAAACAAAAAAAATTCCATCTTTTCTCCCATCTTTCCACCATGAAAGAATAGAGACATAATTATGTCCCGATTCTTACACTTTTTATTATTGTTTAATTTATTTTCAATAAGTGAGATTATAATCTCCTCTACTAATTAGGTATGGCGGCAACTTCGTTATGGATGTTCACTGGTATGGCGATGACTTTTTTAGTGATATTCGCTAATATGACGACATTTTTGCCGGTGATATTTGTAGGTACGGCGGCGGGTTCGTTGGAGTTCGCTCGTATGGGTCTAAAAAATTCAATCATCATAGATTTAGTTATTAGATCTATGATTTGGGAGTTTCAACTAATTTTTAGTGTTGTATCTTTGTTTCGGCGCGTGATACAACCATTGCTTGATAGGATAGATCTATATAGATTTATCCATATAAAACACAACAAAGACACTATGATTATGGCCAATTGTAAATTATGTTTTTCTGGTTGTATCTTTTCTCGTTGCTGGACGGTTTCCAGTAAATTAATAAATTTTATTTCTCAAAAAAATAAATCTATTTTATTATATCGTTTTAATTCAAACAAATTAAATTATCTTAAAGTGTACTTAATAAATTTAGAATAACCAAAGTAAGTTTTTATATTTGTGAGATAAAAGTGTTAGAATACAAAGCTTATTCAGGTATTACTATTTTTATTTGCTTTTCTGATAGAAATCGATAAATGATAAGAAAACATTATTTTTAAAGCCGGGTTATAGGAGAAAACTTGAAAACTGCGGCACATCTGCTTTTGATTTTTTTAATTTTTTTTTTTCCTTTTCTATTTGGTCATTATCAAAAGAGTAATAACTATGGAGCAAGTATATTATTCAGTGACATGTGACCTATATTAAAAAAAATAATAAATACAAGAAGACTTCAGGTTTAATCCAATCTGTCGCAACCAGCTATTTGATCGATCGGTTTGCCCAACTTTACTAGAAAATCTTCTTGCCAAATTGGTATTGGGCGAGACTTGAACCCTCTCGTAAGGAGATGATATGATATTTTTCGCTAGACTCTCGTTTAGTTCCCAATTTTTGGTAAATGATACATATAACATGAAAGAGCATTATATTACATATGGTACTTAGTACAGCTGGTGACCCCAACATTCATATTATAAGGTACCAAATGATTTTAAAATTGCCAATACGCTTTAATTTGATTATTTTGGCGACGCACTATTTTTTCGGAGAATTTTATTTGCAATAAAATAAAATAATTATTATTTTATCATAACCCACAAGTCAAAAGTTTACCACATCAAAATACAAAACCACTAAACACCTTCACTAGAATTAAGACAACAAAAAGAATAAAATAGCTTCATTGATATAGAAGCATCAACCGTCTAAGATCCGTTAAACTGAGATTGCGAATGATTTATGAATTAAAATATTCTTAAAAATATTTTTTAATAAATAGTATATGATAAGTTTGATCACATAATAAAATATTTAAGCGTGATATCAAAATTATACAATTTTCAACTTTGAGTTGGGTATTCTATAGTCAAAATTTGGCATAGGAAGGCAAGTGGTCTCCCAAAATGTATTCCCACACTTGATTACTTGAGTCAAACTCAATGTTTACGTTTTGAAGTTAATCAATGAAACACTTTTTCAAAGAAACAAAAAAAAGAAATTTGGAGTTGAATTTTTACAAAGAAAAAGAAATTTAGGCCAATCGAATAGCTAGTATTCACTTTTGTGAAACTTTAAGGGGTGGGGTGGTAATAATAAATGAAATTTCATCATGGATAAAAAAATGGCATTGCTATTTGCAATCCATCGGCTAACCTTTAAGAAGGAGGACCGGCTCCTTGGGCTTAGCTAGCCGGTTTTGACCCCGCTAACTCTCAAGGGGTAGCCGGTTTGCTGCCGGCTACCCCTATCCAGAATGGTTTTTTTTTTCCATAATATTCAATGAATTTTGGTAAAAAAAAAACATATCAAATTTGAAGTCGAGCCTTTCGGTGCTTGATTCTCTTGTTCCACCATTTTTTTAACCTCCAAATTATTGTAGATCTGAGTTTGACATTATGATTTTTAGGTTTTATTTCTTTGAGAGTTGATGAAGAAGAAGAGAAAGAAATGATTTGAAACTATGTGTTTTAGTACTCTTTGTAGTACTCGGGGCAAAAATGTCCAAACGACTGTATATGAGTAATTCTTATAATGGCGGCTACCCTTTAAGAATCCTTGGGCTTAGCTTGCCGGTTTTGACCCAGCTAGCTCTCAAGGGGTAACTGGTTTGTCGCCGACTACCCATGAGCAATTTTTTTTTCTTTATTTTTTTCAATTTTTTTATGTTTTATTCATTTTAGTTATTATTAATATTTTTTTTAATGATTAGTTTGTTTGAATAAATAGTATCAATCTTTATTGTTTAGATTTTTTATTTAATTAAAGAAATAAATATTATTAATAATGATTGTTTATGTAAATTAAATTTTTTGTAGTGGTAATTACATCTTTGTATTGTATTTATTAATAATAATTGTTAGTGCGTAATAAATGTAACTTAATTTAAATTATATTTTTTTATGTAAATAAAATTTAATATAGTGTTAATTGACTATCATGTAAGGTAATTAAATTTAAATTATAAATTGTTCACTAGGTGTGTTTTACATAATTTAATATACTTAATTGTGTAGTTATTTTTTTATATATATATTTAAGTTTGTTAAATTTGATTATGTTTCATTACAGGATTATGGTGGTGCTGGTATTGACTATAGCTCTTAATTCAAGACTCGCATTAGATTTGATACTCTTGATGATGTTGTAGAATGGGCGAGACAGACTACGAAATCTCTTAGTTTTGAGATTGTTATTGTGTCAAAGAGAAGTGAGACGTCAAAATTATTGAGATGTGCAAAGGATATTCCTCCAAGAGAGACGGAGAATAAGGTGCAAAGTACGAAGTCGCAGTGTTGTGGATGCCAGTTCCAGCTTATAGCCGAAATGCGAGGTGATGGTACTTCATTTAGCATTTGTATTGTACTAGGTCCTAAGGGTACACATAACCACCCGTTTGATACATTTAGGGAGGGACAGAGGCAGATAAGCGGGATGAGCGATAAAGCGAAGGAGATTGTTAGGGAAATGTTGAGGTTTCGAGGAAAACCGGCTGCAATGGTGAAGCGAATTAATGTTGAATGCCCTGATGACTACGTTGTCCCCAAACAGTATACAACTAAAAGAGTAGGTTGCGATTGGACAGCTTCGAGAATAGAACTTTGGTGGAGCAGTTTTTTTACGTAGCTAATAAACATGGCTATGTGATTTTTACAGATCATGATTCGGGTGTGTTGAGTGATATTTTCTTGGTACATCCAGTATCTGTACAGATGCTCAGAGTCTACAGATGGTACATTGGTATGGATACTACTTATGGAACAAACAGGTATAAGATGCCACTGTTCCAAATGATTGTGATGACTCCAACCAATAAGAATTTCTTGATTGCATATGCAATTATGAAGGATGAAACGAGTACGAGTTATGATTGGGTGATGAAGCAGTTGCAAAATTTGATTGGGTGGGAGGTGCATCCTACTGCCATAATAACATACCTAAAGTTGGGACTGGTAGGCCCAATCAGTAAGTGGTTTCCAGAGTCTTCACATCTTTTGTGCGTGTGGCACATCGACAGATGTGTTGTGGCACACGCGAATAGTATTGTGGTAGCGAATTCGCAATTTAGTGGATGGACAATGTACTCAGAGAGATACTTCTAGCTCCTACTCAGTATGAACATGCAATGGCTGTGTCAGGGATGAAGGCGTACATGCACTCAAATGCTGAAAGTTATGGAAAGTTGGTGAAATGTGTCGAGGACACTTGGTAAGTTCACAAGAAGAAGTGGGCTCATGCATGGACAAATGAGGTGACACACTTAGGGAACACCAGTAATTGTAGGGTGGAGGCCGCTCATAGTGCCTTGAAGCAAACCTGCAGCTAGATACAATGTGGATCAAAATCCACAATGGGATCGAGCATGCTTTCACTAAAATCAGGTACATTATCTTATTGTGTTTTTTATTTCACTTCGTATTACTAATAGTATTACCAATACTATTAGATTAACAATGAGGATTTTTAATTACAGGTTCAGTCTAGGGTTGTCGGTGCGACGTTCGAATCGATCCCACTTTCAGTTCTCCTATGATCGTATAGTTAAACGTGTCTCATATTACTGCCTGGAAATCCTTGATAGGGAGTTTGCTCGCATGCATGAACTAGGCGAAGATGTTTACCAGAGTTGTGGTTGTGTGTTGGAAAAGACTCATGGAATCCCTTTTGCATTCGAGCATAGACGGATAGTTGATGAGCGGTTGCCCCTTGAAGTAGCCGACATCCACTTTTTTTGGAGCATACTAGATTACAGGAGAAATGTGCCTGATTCGGCTCCTGATGATGATGATGTTGATATTGCTGATGATGAAACAGACGAACAAAAGATTTTTTTAGGTCTTGCGGATGTGGCATATAACAAGGAACTTGTTGTTTTGAGGCGCATCAATGCGTTCCTGCAACATGTAAATGACTCTAAGCATATGAGCTATGAGCAACCAAAGGTGAAGACGAGAGTGAAAGGTCGTCCGAAACTTAAGAAGCGAATACCTTATCTTTGGGAGAAGCGTAAGACAGGAAATGAGCAATCTCACATGAGTACTTCATCACAGAACGACACGCCTTCTAGATCCTCGCATAGATCCAATGATTGAGGTAAGAATATTTTATAGTTGCACATTTAAGTTTAAAAATTAACATTATTGACAATATAATCTAAAAAATTTAATTTTAATTTTTTTAATAGGTGACACAAGAGGTTGGAGGACGGATATTGTTTCCTATGAAAGTGCTAAGGACATTCCGTATTTTATGCTTCCCTACATTCAGAGATACCTTAATGTGGAGCCAGATGGGAATTGTGGGTTCCGTTGTGTGGCAGAATATGTCTGTGACACGCAAGAGGAATGGCCGTGGGTCCGAGCAGTGATTGTTAGTGATCTTCTTACATTGCCTGATTTGTAGGATAGTGCATACTACGGAAAGAGAATGGACGCTGCCCGAAGGATAAGGTGAGAAAGGTGGGTGCGGTCGACCTCATTGGATGGAAAACACAGACTTGATCGCCATTGCTACTATCTGGAATGCAACAGTTTTTTTGTATGGTCTCGGACCTGAGTTGAACGGGAATATGAACTGGTTTTATACTACAGTGTTGCCCCTTCAGGCTCGCGATAGTGCCACATGACCTACTCGTGAGATTGTGCTTGTTCACCTTGGACATGCTGACTACTACATTTGTGATGAGTTAGGTGGTGATTTCCCTGTGCCTCGTATACATCCACATTGGTATGACTAGGCTGATAATAGTGTTGTTGGATGGGATAACATGTATCAGGATAGGATAGCAACGTGGAACCGCCTATGTCCATTTAGTCAGTAGCTGACTTTGCCATCAAAAGAATTTGTTTTAATTTGCTAAATCGAGTTATTTAAATTTTATTTATTTTAGAGCAAAAGACTTGATCACATAGATCCAATAAAACACACATCACTTTGTCAAATAAAAATCCAATAAGTAACACATAATATCCTAATTAAACACACTTCACTTTCTCAAATAAAATCCTATAAGTAACAGATAATATCCTAATTAAACACACTCCACTTTGTCAAATACACATCAATGGCTCGAATGAAAATCCTTGGTGAATTGAGCAAATAATGCCCCATGTTCCCTTGCAGTCTCCGGACCCCATCTGCGCAATTGATGTAGTGTGTCTCCATATAACATAGAAATCGGTTGATCCATAACACAAAAAAATAAGAAAAACAAATTAATATTATATTAAACAAATCGTAACTAAATTTCTTAACCTTATAATAGACCAAAGACTTACGTGAGATAAGTTTCCAACTCCAGCTCTCGAAGTCCCAACAGTAGCGTGATCCAAAACAAGCAGAGAATGCAAAACTCAAATATACCAGTCCAGGTAACCCTCTACGCATGCAGTCTCATCTGTATCACTCGGCCGTAACTCACCTAGATCGAGCTTGCTACTTAACGGGAATTGAGCCCAAGAATCTAACGCAATAGTGCGTGACCATATAACCTTGTACAGCTTGGATTTACCAAAACGAACCACCTCCGAGGGACTAGGGATAGGTGGAGGAATGGTGTGGATGTACGCAATCTGCCGCAATACTCGTGCAGGTAAGTATGACTCAATAATATCTCGATATTGTATCCAACCATTGTACAAGGTCCTCGGATCATCGTCAACAGGATCGAGTCTATAAGGAAACCATGTCACCTACACAAAAATAATAAGAAGTGTTAACAAATTTTCCATAATAATTCATAATCAAGATTGCTAGATGAGACATACATCCACGGCTGTCAGGCCGTCGATTTCCCGCCGAAGCCTCTTCAGACGCTCTGCTATTATCAGGACGTGGGACATCCCACCATCCAGCTCGGGGCATTGCAGGATCCCCTGAGGCACGGTCCCCACCTGGTCTAAAGCGTAGAAAGTATTCATATATCTAAACCTGAATGAGTGTGAAGCACCCGGAAAATGAGGCATTTTGCGCTTTGGTGGACACGCCAAGCTAGCAATAAAGATAGGCTAGAGTAGCAGAGCCCCACGAAAGCTCGTGACAAGTGGTTAGGTCATCAATAATCTCTGAGAGAATCGTCACTCTAATCCGAGAGCCGCTCCTATCCGTAAACAAGGTGTTCCCTAACATGAGCATAACCAGGCAATCGCCTGATCTCGAGCAGACAGACCAATACGGCAACACTGCACGACTTTCTTTCCCTGAATCCCCCTACCTTGATATGCTTTACTAGTGACTAGATCCTCAACAGGCTCTAACAACATCGTCATGGCCAAATTATGACAATCACTAACCCCAGGCTGTTCTGTAATCAAACTACCATCAAGGAGAATGCTCAATATCTGTCGCACATCGTGCAACATGATGGTCATCTCTCCAAAAGGCATGTGGAACGTGTTGGTGTCCGGCTGCCACCTCTCCACAAATGCTGTAATGAGTACCTTATCAATGTTGTTGTGCATGATACCCGCAATGTGGGACAACCCTGTATGCTCCAACAAGTTTTTCCCCTCTTGCCCCATACCATCCTTTCAATCTTTCAATTTCTGAAAGTATGTGATTCTTGTATCCATTTCTAAGGGGCTTTTACACGGATTTTCTGTCAAGAGATTGGCCACATGCCCAAGAAAACTGGGAATAACAGAACCGTCCTTAGGGCCACCCCTAACTAGCCCCCTCACAATCCAATTGCCAGCACTGCTCACTGAAATTATTAAAAATAAATCACACATTTTTTTTCCAAAAAATTTGAAAAAAATTAATTATAATATATTTTAAAAAATAAATATTATACCTGATGATGATGATGCAGCCGCAGACTCACTACCGCCATGACAAACAATAAGGCGTGGTCTAACTACAGGGGCAGGTTAACTGGAGGTGGAGATGGAGGTGTGTCATCTTCGAAATGATCTTACCCATCCGAGTCGAAATTCTCGAATGGAACATTTTCTTCGTCAATGACATTCTCACAATCCAGACTAGCCTGATCAAATACCTCGTCAAGTCTTTGTGGATCAGACCAACCATCAATGTAGAATCAAGTACAACGGGTTTTTTCGGTCTTTTTTCTTTAACCTACATTGATTAATATATAACTACACTATTACTATAAATCACATAAAAATTAATATAACACATAAATTAAACATATGATCAAATAATCAAATAATAATAACATCTTTAAATTATAACCTATTTAAAATATTACTAAAATAATTATAACACATAAATTAAAACATGCTCTAATGTTTTGAAATATAACAACTACTTATTTAAAACTACTATAAAAAATTCAAATAATTATAATATCTTTAAATTGTAACCTATTTAAATTATTACAACAATAATTATAATACATAAATTAAAAGATGCCATAATTATTTAAAATATACAACTAATATAACTAAAACTATATTATTTTAAAATTCTAATTTATACTTCTTATTCAAATTTATTTAACTATAATAACATGAACACCAATAAATAAAATATAATCAATAGTATAACAAAATATAATTAAAACTAATTATTGAAAAATAAAATCAATAAATAAATTAAATATAACAAAAATAATAACAAACACAATAAATATAAAAAATTAAAAAAAATAATTACTCAGGGATAGCCGGTTACCCCTGGTTGGATAAACCCCACAGAATCGGCTACCCGGGAGAAGGTAACCGATCCGAGACCGGCTACCTTTGGTAGAGTAGTCGATTTTGGGGAAGGTAGCTGATATGAGACCGGCTACCTTTGGTAGAGTAGCCGATTCAAAATCGGCTACTCTACCAAAGGTAGCCGGTTTACCTTCTCCCGGGTAGCCGATCTCGCGGGGTTACCTAAATTGGGAGATTTTTTTTATATTTTTTGATAACAATTTTGAAAAAAAAAAACTTACTTGTGCACAGGGCGAGTTTTCCCAACGTTGTTTACTTTGATCCGCCATTTTTTTAGCTCCCGAATCTTTGTAGATCTAAGTTTAAAGATTAGATTTTTGGGTTTGAATGTGAAGAAGAAGAAAGGAGGAGGAGGAAGGAGGAAAAGAAAGAAGGAAGGGGAAGGAAAAGAGGGAGAAAAGTAAAAATGTGCAGTCCACTGTAAATGAGTAATTTTTTCGACTGTAAAAAGTAATTTAGAAAAAATAAATAGAGGAAAAAAGAGAAATACTCATAAATAGGAAAAAAACACGAAAATAAAACCAAGAAAAAGAAATCAAAACCAGAAATTAGAAGAGGAGAGAGAGAAAAAAAAATCTCTCACACAGATTTGCCTGCTCCCCGTCTTCTTCTTCTTCATCTTCTCTTTCTCTGTACAGACAATCACATACAAACTATACATACATCAAAACCCTAGTTTTCTCCGTCTCTCACCCCGATTCTTCTCCTCCCCAATCAATCGAGGGCTTTTCCTTCACCCCCATTCCTCGTTCTCGAGCCCTCAGTCTCATATTTGAAATCTCAAACATTCATTCATGTTCTTGTAGATTTGTACTCTTAATAAGATTATGTACAGTAATCGAGGCGGAGGCGGTGGGGGAGGGGGATCATCCAAGTCGGAGATCATGGGTGGACCTCCGTCGTCCTTGGATCGGAAGCGAATTAACGATGCTCTGGATAAACACTTGGAGAAGTCCTCCCCGTCCACCTCTCGGGGATTGAAGGATAAATCTTCAGCTGTTTCCGGGTTGCCCTCTACCTCGTCTGCTGGTATTGGTGGCCACGGAAAGTCGCATCAGTTCGACCACCGCGATAATCGTTCTTCGGCTACTATGAATACCAACAAGATTAAAGGCTCTGATGGTTAGTTCTTTCTGTTTCTAATTATTTCCCGAGGAAAGTAATTTTGAGTGCATTTTTTTTTGTTGGTGATTATTGTATTCCTTTGGAACTGATGATGACCATATCGAGTGGGAGGTTGTTTGATATTTTGCTTATTGCCACAGCAAAGTTTTCCTGATTTGTTGATTGTGTATTGTAAAAGCATTCAGTTTGTTGTTCTTTTGGAACTTTATACGTGCTGGATATACATAATATGGATTTATCTGACATCTTCATGTTGCTTTCATGTATTAGTGATCATGTAATGATTTTCATTTAGGTGTAAAAATTGCACTATCTGCGCCAGTGGACTTTTTATGCTTGCTTTAGTTAGTGTAATGCGTTTTTTTTGCTCTTGTATTATCCTATCATCTATGAGTAGCGCTTGCTGATATATCTATTCTGGGCTCTTGCTTCTATGAGGCATCACAGATTTTTTCATCATTATTATTATTATTTTTGTATTGGGGGAGCTAGTTAAGGCCTTCATCTTCTGAGTTTAAAGGATACACTTGTGGTGCTGGCTCGGGATAGATATGTTGCTTATATGCTACAGAAAGAAAAGAGTGCAGATTACTAGTTGATGTTTAGATTGAAAAACTTTCGCTATTGAGAAGGTTCTTGCACATTAATAAAATGAGTAATTACACGCACTGTCATTGCATTTACATGGCAGAAGTCACTATCTCTGATGCTTTCTCAGTATAATTTTCATGCACTGTAATTGCATTTACATGGCAGAAGTCACTATCTCTGATGCTTTCTCAGTATAATTTTCATGTCAATGACCAAAGTACCTTAGAATATTTTTACTTTTATGAACTCGAAGTTGAAGATGTTTGCCCGAATGATAATTATTCTTGTGAATGTACATTGCCATCAGCAATCCAGGATCTTTTATGTTTGATGCCTTTAGCCTTTGTATTGTTTCTTTGCACAATAATGAATGGACCATCTCTTTAAGAGAATTTGTGAGAACAGACAAATACTCTCGTGGAACTTAGTATGGTGCATTCAATTACATAACTGTTGTTAGTTACAGTTTCTGAATTTGTGAAACATGCTTGGATTGTTTGATGCTTTCTGATCAATCCAGCTAGTGAAACAGTTTCTCCACTTGCCACAGGGAATTATCTAGGTTGAATTTGAAAATCTTCAAGCTAAACACCTGTTTGTCTCTGGCATTTTATGAAGAATGAAAACATTATATGTGATGGTAGATTTTGCCCTATAAAAAGCTTGATTTTTATGTCTGCACTGGTTCTTCACTGCTTTTCACTACCTTATCCTCCTTCTCGAGTCATGATTTTGGTGTTATCCCATGAACTTAAGTTCTATTTGTCAGATAACACAATCTCTACCGTTTGAATTTCACTGAGTTCTGTAGTTGATCTCTTGGTTGAGATCACTGTTTATTTGGAGGTTAATTGTGTATCTTTGATTTGTATTATACGTCACTAAGTCATATATTTACCTTTTTATGTTGCAGATGAATCTGATACGGACAGTGAAGAATCTGATGTTAGTGGTTCTGATGGGGATGATACATCGTGGATTTCCTGGTTTTGCAACTTGCGAGGGAATGAGTTTTTCTGCGAAGTTGATGATGAATATATCCAGGACGACTTTAACCTGTGTGGGTTGAGCAGTCAAGTCCCTTACTATGATTACGCACTTGACCTAATTTTAGATGTTGAATCCTCTCATGGTAAGGGTTACCTTCTCTCGAGTACCATTGAGTGTTGGATAGGCTTTATGGTTTCCGGTTTTCTAATGATGCAACATTTCATGCAGTTTTCTAGTGATATTTAATTATAGTCAAGAGTTTGGCACCTGCTAGTAGTTAACATTCAAGGACACCCTATTAACTGTTTGAAATGTTAATGACCCACCAAGCCTTACAGCAATAGGATCACACCCAAACTTATATCTTCTGCTAGCAGTGTCACGAGATACAAACCTCTTATTAAGTATGAGATCCTACACTTCTATGTTAGACCTCTAAGGGGTATGAAATCTTTATCAATCACTTGACAGAAATCCATGCTACCTCAATTTGAAGTGGCATGAGATTTCCTGATCAAAAGTGGATGATAATACTTCGCACACTTCAAATTCTTAGCATAAATCATTAACCAGTTCCCACCCTGATATGAGCCAGAAATTCCTAATAGTGGTCGATCAGGAATGTTATGTGAACTTTTCGGCTCTCAGTATATATTTACTTCTGAATTGAGATATTATGACATTTTGATACTGGGTCTCATAAAAAAAGACCTTGGATTTAGAGTACTAGGGAAATATGTAGACAGCATTGTGTTTTTGTTTTGCTTAAGAAATTGTTAAGAGCTGTATTGGAAATTTAAAAGGTGGAAAGAAAGTGCATTAGGAGCATGAAAATGTTAATTTTAGGATGAGAAGAATTTGAATATCTGAGTTCGAGATTAGTTTCCTATTCTGAATCAAATTCCCCCCATCTTTAATTTTTTATGTAGCTAATTGTCTTCTTTTTCTGGAAATGTTAGGTGATATGTTTACTGAAGAACAGAATGAACTGGTTGAATCTGCAGCAGAGATGTTGTATGGTTTGATTCATGTGCGGTATATATTGACCAGCAAGGGAATGGCCGCGATGGTAAGCATCGCATACATCGTTGAATATGCAATTGTTTTGTTTTTGAAACTATGTTTTATACATAAGCAGCAAGCTTATGGGAGAACTTCAACCTTTTACAGCTTGAGAAGTACAAAAACTACGATTTTGGGAGATGCCCTAGAGTGTATTGCTGTGGGCAGCCTTGCCTTCCTGTCGGTCAGTCTGACATCCCTCGATCTAGTACTGTGAAGATTTACTGCCCCAAATGTGAAGATATATATTACCCACGGTCAAAATATCAAGGCAGTATCCTTACATAGATATTTTATTTTAAAACTTATCTGTTTATTCTGCAATTGAGTTTTGTATATTCTGGATTCTTGTATTCTTTTATGTTACTCCCTCCATCCGAGCAAAATAGTCCAATTTCTTGAACTATTTATTTTTCTCGGATGGAGGGAGTAGTATAATATTTGGCTCTTGAACATTCCTTTTTTTTTTTTTTGGGTACTTACTGCTGATCTATGCTGATCTATGCTGTGTTGATTATTTAAGCATAATTTTGTATTCTGATTCAATTGGTTTACCTTAACTGTGAAAAGACATTGATGGTGCTTATTTTGGAACAACATTCCCTCATCTCTTTTTGATGACTTATGGTCACCTGAAGCCACAGAAAGCGGCACAGAACTATGTTCCCAGAGTCTTTGGTTTCAAAATCCACAAGCCGTGACAACGATGAGAGTGGTTCCAGTACTTGAACTCCCGATCCTGGTTCCAGTGGTTATTATCATCTGGTGCCTTCCAGGCTTCCACAAATGCTTCCTGGTTGTATGAGGCCAGGTAAAAGAGCAAAATTGCTCGAAATGTGCAAATGGATCAATTCAACCTTTATGACAAGCATACTTTGTCAAAGAGTAAATTTTATCCCTATATTTAACAGTAGCACATCTTGTAAGCTTATTTGTTTCTTGGGTGAGAATGATGAAGTGATTTTTCATTTCAAGTTTCATTATTTATCTGTCTTTTCGTCGCGAGAGTTAGTTTACAATTTGTGTAGAAGCAGCAGCTATTGGGATTCTAGAAAATCGCCCTATGCTTCATAGCTCTTTGGTATTGTCGATAAGCTTTGAAGCCAATTTTCTAAAGCCATCTCTTAGATGCGATTTAGCGAGAATCCTTGTAGTTGTAGGAGAATCTTTACCTATTCTTACTTGACGCTCATTCTACTGTACTCAATTGTTATTTTAGCTGTTTTAGTGACGATACTTTGATATAACCAGTTCATTTGTTTTAGTTACTACTATTTTTTGCCCCCTCCCTTCATTCAGCAGTGTTTGTTGAAGTTAAGGAAATTAATTTAATAATTTTCAAGTTAATATCGATGTGATGTTTTGGTTGAGCTGTTGTATGTTGACTCACTCGATTTGTATAAAGGCGCCCTTCTTGAGTGCTTTTGATATCTGCTGGTTGCCTACCACATCTAGATGTAAGAAAGTCTATGTAGAGTGTCACAATTGTGCCTAAATGATTATCGCTATGACCGACCTCTATTAATCTATTTTCAGTATCCCTATACTCAAGTCAAAAAGAGCCATTTATAGTCCATTAACACGTTAGTTAGTTGGTAGTCTTTATGTCTCGTTAATATTCTTGAGCTGTGCAATTGCACTAGCTAGGTGAAGAGGCCATAGGGAAAACAGTGCTGCATTTCTGTGGAACCCTTATCATGAACTGGAGGGTGATATCAGACTATAAGGTACTTCCGTGGAATTGCCAAACAGCTTAGTTAGGCCGAAGGTGAAGCACGAGACAGTCATTGCTTCTCGCATTGTTGTAAACCCAAGTCCACCCGTTTGCGCCCCTACCTTCTTCAGACGTAATGTCTAGTTTGAGTCTTGTAACAGGGAAAACACAGTTGAAGACATATTTTACTCAGGGTAAGAGAGTGCCCCTTTCTTCTACCTAGTCACTAGACTTAACAGGTGACCCAATATTGACAACCTTTCAGATCAAATGATGGAGATGATGTATTGGAAGAACTATGCTTTTGGATAGTTTCCTAAGTAATGCCCCTGATTTAAACCTTGATCCTGTGAAAGCACGAGGTTTCGGTATATGTTGATATCAACACATTCATTACTCACCCGTAGTTTTTGGGTGATTACTCCTGTCAAGTATAATTATTTTGAGACGAAGAGAGTTTTGTTACCATCATATTAATGGGAACAGTTAACTAGTAGGAGTAAATTAATACTACTTCTATCATTGTGAACTATTTTTTGGGACAACATAAGTATAACTTGTTACTAACAAGTTCATGCTCCGGACAGAGACAATTGCGGCGTTCTGTACCTGCTCCACTGAAATTAAGATCAGCAATTCTGCATCATCTCTTCGACTAAGCTGAAAAAAATACTAAATTAATCTTCGGATTTTTCCAATTTGTCTCCTTCCCCGTTTTATGACCATACACTTTTCCAAGTCCAACTCCATTTGACTGGTTTTCCATCCTAAAAAGAAAATGATTCATTCAACATTTGAATCCCCAACACAAAGATTATTGAACGGCACTATTTGCACACGTTAGCAACCTTGACTTAAGGTTCACCATCAATAAAGGTGGGAGTACATAATAAGTAACACATTCATAAGTCTATGGTCCAACGAGTATTATCGCGTGATTTCGTCTTTTTTTTTTTTGCATAATACATCAGGTTTATAACCCATTTCAGTACCTTAAAATTTACTAACGTACCTTACGTTCATTTCCCTTTTGTATGTAGATGTAAAGATCATAAACATTTTGTGTAGATTTTTTTTTGATCATAATGTTTCAAAGAAAAACGTTTTCACTTTTCACTTTTGCAATGAACCATGTAAGGTTCTGACAAATAAAAGGGCAAAAGGTTAAAGAACAAAAGAGAACTGCATCAAGCAGGATGGAAAAATACATGGAAATTCTCTTCTTTTTCCTCTTTTTTCCCCTTTTTAGGCTTCTTTAGCTAAATCCCATCGTCATAGGGCTCTTATTAGCATGAGTTTGATTAGTTTATAAGCCCAAATAATTCGTGAATTGATGAAAGCATGTTCCAAAAGTGCATAGAATTCTGTGAAATCTGCTTCTCTTTTCCAAGTCCTTTTTTACGTTGTTTCACGTTTTTGGCTAATAAAGAAAGCATCACTAATTGTTTGTTTTACATATTTTGGTGCATATGCTCAAAGTCAAGATGGGAAAGCTGTAATGGTAGAAATTGAAAAGGACCTTTGGCATCATTAGCAAGTGAAAGAAAAGTATCATCTGTTCCGTACTCATGCCTACTGTATCAATATTGCAATTACAATTGCACTTGGTATATTCTCCCTCAACTTGGCTACAACACTTTTCTCAAATTTCAATTTTTAACTAGTAATTTTAACCAAATTTAGTTTTTTTTTTTTTTGAAAGAAAATACCTCACATTAAACCTGTTAGAATTCAGCCAGCTCTGAGTGATACAGAAAACCCGGAACCGAAAACCAAGTTTTCACATCCCGAACTTGCATAACATAAAAGTTCAATAGTGATTTCTTATGTATTTCTCTTGGTGTGACTAAAAGATTAATTCCTTATTACATAGCATCTCATTGTCGCACTCTTTGACCTTATTTGATTACCCACGTATAATAGCTTGAATAAGTTATCTTTCCTTCCTCCTACATAGATAATGTGATCTATTAATAGATCATACAGTATTTTACATTTTTCAATAAGGTTGATAGGAACTTGCATATTCCCTTTAAGTTAACTAATGTCGTTAATGTTGTTGATGAGGTTGACTTTGATTCATTTCAAATTTTTGATTGTATTCTTTGCTTAATGATTTGGAAGAAGTCATGTAGTAGTAGTATTAAATATTAATGGCCCCAATCTTGATTTTGTTAGCAAGAATTGTAGAAAGTAGTTGGGTGAAGAGTCAAAATGAGTTTTGATTGATACTTCTTCAATCAGTCAATGAGTGTTTGCGTCCAAAATAATATCATAAACATTGGTAGAATGGTAGACCATATTGTTTCATTCTTATTCTTCTGTTTTTCCAATAGAACAAGCAACACGTCCAAAATATTAAATTAAAAGCACTACACCGAAAGGAGATACCAATAATCCCTTATTGTAACAACAATGTTATCGTTCCCTTCGGTACTTATTATTAGATATTTTGATTTATCCTTAATTTCATTTACTATGTTTTTCTAATAGGAAATAAAACCTGAAATAATATTTCATAATAATTGGAAGAACACAATAAAAGTGAATAAAATTTTAATATTTTATTTCAACTAAAAAATATATATATACTCCATCCAGTCCTCATTATAAGACATTTTGATTTTGTCTTAAGTTTCACCTAAAATATCTTTTTAATTGAAATAAAAATCTTAAAAATATTTTCTAATAATTATGAGAACACAACGAATGTAAAAATATATTTTTAAGATTTTTTTTCTAATGAAAAAGACATCTTAGGTGAAACTTAAGACAAAATCAAAATGTCTTATTGTAATGACCGGAAAGAGTACTAAATAAAATTTAGTACAAATAAAATGTTTTCTAATAAAGACCGAAACTGATATATTCTGATATTCATAGAGCGATTTCACAATAGTTTTTCATTCTTCAATTTATGATCAAACTAAGAAAATGAAGGACCTTTCAGGGAAAAAAAAAAAAAAAAAAGAAGCCAAAGGAAAATTCATAACTTTCTATATTTGCCTCTTTGATGACGCGTTTTTTTGGAGTGGTGTACGAAGAGAAAAATCTGTTCCTTGGCTAGCAAGTTTGCTGAATGAATTAATCGGATGTCGGGACGAAGGAATTAATGATGCTGGTGATGACTTGGTCGACTGTTCTAAAGAGAATTGCAAGTGCACCACTAGCAAAAATATTAATGTATTGATCTAAGTTTGATATAATGAGAAATGTTAACGATTCACGGCTATTCTATAAAAATAATTTACATAATAATTAGTGAAACATATTGAAAATAACACAATTCACAAATTGTGACGTGAATTTGTTTTTTTTTTTTTGACCGAAGAAGTACTATAAGAATTAATTTAGTTGTTTCGGGTGAGAGATTAAATTGAAATTCAAAATAAACTCTTACAAAATAATAAAATACTAAAATTGTAAGAAACTAAAAATTAATACTTCTTTTTGATTTATGTTTTTTGGGACAGACGATGGAGTAAAAAATATGAAATATCAAACATTCCCTAGGTCTAACTTATAAGTTATTTGATTTGTCTTAAGTTTTATATTTACTATATTCTTCTGATTAAAAATAAACCCTTAAAAATATATTTTAATAATCAGAAAAAAATAATAAATATGAACTACAATTTTAAGATTTTATTTTAAATTAAAAAATATATTAAATAAATTTTTATACAAATCAAAATATCTTATAATAAGGACGAGAGAGAGTATATAGGTATTTTTCTTCCCTTTTTTGTACCTGGTTTCGAGTAGACAAAAGGGATTCACGAAGAGATAATCCTTTCCCAGAATAAGGTACTGAGATGACTCAAAAAACCAACACTTGTACTAAGCATCTACATAATGCATGTACTTATCATAAGTTTATATACTACAAGAAATATGATTAACTGATTAAGTTATGATGTAGAAGGAATATAATTGTTAACAGAATATTGAATATTATAAATGATATTTATAGTATAACAAAAGCGTTTGGTTTTTGTGTTGCTGCCAACTCCTAAAATGATTTAATTGGCGTTAGGTTTTATTCCACTTAGATAATATAGAAACCACAAAATTTCCAAACAAATGAAGAGGAGAGTTCATTACCAAAAATCCCAAGAAATTGAAATTGTACTAAAACCCATGAATATTAAGGAAAGTAAAGTATGTGCGAGGATTAAAGAATCCGAGTGCTTGTTTGGACGTCAATTTCTATTTTATTTTATCACTTAAAAGTGGAAAGTGTTTCAAATTGAAAACTAAATGGGAAATAAAAATGTTGTTTGGATGTTGGTTTTGAAAAAAAGTATTTTGAACTACATTTTGAAATATTAAGTACAAGTCATCACTAAACAATTAAATACTGTCAATTATAGTCACTGCAAAAAAGAAACCAAAAACAATCACTAAACAACGGAATCTTGCCAAATTTGTCACTGAACTATTTGTAGTTCTAAAATGATCATTACACTAACAAAAAGTGTTTCAATTTGGAATTTAAAATGTAAATCAGAAATTTGTTTGGATGATGTTTTCTTTTCCATTAGGTTTTGTATTTAAGAAATAAAATGAGACAAAATGCAAAATGGAAGGTTGGCCAAACAAAGCCGCGTATCTATTATTCTGTCTTTTTTCTTATTATTATGTTCATCGAACATGGGAACCAGAGATTTCATAACAATACAAGATTTGAAACCTGGGATGAGTCAACAAATGCAGCTTCTTTACAACGTAGGTCTTTATACAAAATTTTTAAAAATTATTGTTATGGAACAGAAATAATACATACGAGAATTTAATTAGTTCACGTGCAATTTAATCTGGAGTTAATGAACAATCCGTATTTTTTTAATTACTTTGAAAAAAAGTTAAGTACTTTTATTGTTTCAATATTTTTTCAATTTTGAATTTACATTTCTAATAAATGTACTCAGCCGAAAATTTTAAATGAACAATTATTGGATGACAAATAGAGTTGATACTTTAAATGAGTCTAATCTTTTCCCCCCTCATTAAAATGATACTAACGAATATAGTAATATTTCTTCTTTTTTAAACGGAAGAGTATGAAAAGCACTGATTCGCCCAACCCGTCATTAACATGCAACCGATTTTAAGACTCTTAACCAACTACATACTGTAAATAATAATCAATGTACTAAAAATATATATGTAATTATGCAAAGAATTGTTACTCATTCCACCAAAAAAAATTGTACATTGAGTTTTGAAATTCGTACTAAAACAGTATAAATTTGAAAACACAATGTGAACTATTTTTTTTAGACAGGTAATATTTTCTAGCTACATTAGTTGACAACGTTTCAAAAAGTAACAAGAAGTGGTAATTGAATTAAGTTTTTCTAAATTTGAAAAATTTGATTGTTAATAGTTATCCTTCGTCCAATTTCTTTCCACTGAATTGCACAAAATAAAGTAGAATTTCGTAGCCTTGAAGAAATGTAATGATTTCCCCTTTCGTACATATATATCTAATTATTTAAAAATGAAATGCTTTAATGTAATAATTAATGAGTTACCGAAAATGCAATATGCCCGTAACAGCAGAACGTATTAATTTTATTTTAATTTTTTTTAATATTGCGATGTTTACTGAATTTTGCAGAGAAAAGAAAAGGACACACTTATCTTTGTAAACGGGAGAAGCTAATTGCTAATATTCTAGAAGCCACATATCTTTAATTACATCCACATCCATGCGATAAAAGAGACAACACCAACTAGATGTCCAAAAAAAAAGGACAATTAAGATTTTATAAATGATAGATTTTCATGTATTTTTCTTCATTGATTATAATATATAATGATACTCCTTCCCTCGATCATTTTGGCCTTTCGGGGGAGAAGGATTATTATTTTCCAGTTTCGCTTAAATTTATTAAATAAGGGAAAGAATAAGTCTTTGTACGAATTGTAGTTTAAGATTTATTTTTGCATTCTAAGTTATTTTCGTATTTTCAAATCTTGATTCATGAATATAAACTTCAAACATTTTAAAAGTGAAAAAAAAAAAAAATCAAAATGGAATTCGAATCAAAATTTTATCCATTGAATCACAAGCTTTTCTACTCCTGTTTAGTAAATCAATTAAGACAAAAATATTTTTCTCTTTACCGGCTATCACTTACCACAAATTAAGCTCCAAAAAAAATTAAAAATATAAAATGGAAAAACAATCGGTCCTTATCTGAAAGCAAACCGATTTACAAGGGAGCAAATTTGCAAATCTCACATGGCAAATTCTGCCATAAACAGAGAGGGGTATTTTTGCAAAATGGCGGCCGGTCGTCTCTTTTCTCTTTCTGGTTCTCAAAAATGGTGGCATCCTTTATTCCATCAGACACCAATAACTCCTCGCACTCTCCGCTCCCCTGATTTCAAAACACGCACTCACACAGTCGCGCAGATTTATCCATCTGAAACAACATTTTTATTTTTATTTTTTAACAAACCAAAAAAAAAAAAAAACCCAATCATCAATCAAAAAACACACACAAATTTGTCAACCAAATAATTGTTTGTTTGTTCCTTCCTCCCCCTTCCTTCCTTCCTTCCTTAAATTCTCTCACACCTCTCCAATCCAACAACGATTCACAACCATCCCATTCTCCACAAACCAAGAAAACTCCCCCCGCAAAGAAAGAAAAAAACACACACAACAAGCACCTACACGACAAATCCTAAAGCAATCAAGCTTTTTCTTTCCAAAATAATTTTAATTTTTGCCATAAAGGGATTCTTTTATATTCTAATTTGAGTTCTATTACTGTGTTTTTAGTGGGGTATATTTGGATGGTGGTGGTGTTTCTGTAAATGATTATGTAATGCATCAGAAGAAATCTGAAGTTCAGATCGGAAAAGAAAGCAGCGGCATCTCTTCCGATTTCAATCCCACCCCTGTTATTGTTGCTCCGGCACTTCATTACAAACAGCATAATTCGTCACAGGGTTATTCCAGTTACAGCCCCAATTTCGGTGCAACGCTTTCATCTCCGGCGCCGCCGTCTTCGCCGTCTTCCACCGTCTCCGATCATAGTAATAATAAGATTAACAGCTCCAGCCTTCATATTATCATCAATGAAAATGACCCAATCGCCTCCGTTGCTTCTCCGACCACGAAGACCACCCCTCACAAGAGACCCCATCTGGGCCATTCTCAGTTTTCCACCAAATCTTCGAATTCCCTCATAAAGTCGCCAACTTTGTCCAATTCCCTGCATAAATACCCTTTCTCTTCGACCCCTATCCCCAAGTCTCAACCTTTGTACAGATTCCTGAGCAATTTCCACCACCGCCGCCTCCTCCGCCACGTTCAGCTCCGGCGACTGCGTGTCCACCTCCGTTTGGTTCTCCTTCTCTCCCTGCCGTTCTTCTATTTCCTTGTCTCCCACCCCAGCCACTCGTTCATCCTTGATTTTCTCTCTGCCTTTGCTTTCTCAGCTGCTTTGTTATTTTCCCTCAATTTAGCACTTCCAAGGCTTCCTTCAATCAGGCTGTTCTTGTCCCGATCGCTTCCCATCAAGCTTTCATTATCTAAACAAGCTTCTGGTACTAACCGGGCACCTTTGCCTGTTTTTTGGTCAATTGGGTCGCGGCCTAAGACTGAAAAAAAGGCTAATTCAGGATGTTGGGTGCAAGCATATAGTAATGGCGATGTGTATGAGGGTGAGTTTCATAAGGGGAAATGCAGTGGTAGTGGGGTTTATTACTATTACATGAGTGGTAGGTATGAGGGGGATTGGGTTGATGGTAAGTACGATGGATATGGTGTTGAGACATGGGCTAGAGGCAGCAGGTATAGGGGCCAGTATAGACAGGGACTCAGGCATGGTTTTGGGGTGTACAGATTTTACACAGGAGATGTTTATGCTGGGGAGTGGTCGAATGGGCAGAGTCACGGCTGTGGTGTTCATACTTGTGATGATGGTAGCCGGTATGTAGGCGAGTTCAAATGGGGTGTAAAGCATGGATTTGGTCACTACCATTTCAGGTAAATTTTCATTGGGTACTTAAATTAGCTAGCTTGGTCTTTCGTTTTTCTTCAACTGTTTATGTTGATTTTCCAATATGTTCAATGGATGTCCAAAATTAATTGGTTCTAGCTTTGTGGATAAGTTGTTTCATTTATGATGCCTTTCTTGTCATGAAGGATTTGTATTATCAGATTGAAAATACTAGTGCGCTTATGCAGCTGTAGTATGGCTGTTCACGTGAAAGTTATAGTGAATGCTAGATCCTAGGACCTTTAAAGTGTTTATTCTGCGAGTAAGAAACTGAGCAGTAGTAATATATACATCTTTTTTTTTTTTATTATCATACCTGCCACTGAATATGTTTCCTTTTCTGCTATAAAGTGCGTCATCCGAAGTATTTGGATGAGATAAAAATGTACTTCACTTAGAGGTGTGATAGGGTTTTTATTGCCCCTTGGGCGTTAGACGTTTATATGATCTGCCACTAAGTTAACGTGGAGCCATTATTAAGATTATCATATCTATATAATTAGAGGAATTATTGTTGATCATTGGTGAATATCGTCTTTGCTCGTAAAATAATGAAGAGAGATGAAAAAGGAGAACTGCCGGCTGCCACAAGTAACAAATTATATTTTAATGTGTTGATTGTGAGCCAATAATATGATTTACTGCCTACATGGGATAGTTGAGATGTTTCATTGGACTGCCTTCACTTCATTAATTTTTCTTATCTCATAGGGAGGGTGGTTAGTAATTCTAGCCGGTGCTAGAAAATTCTCTTTTGTTCCCTTTGGTATTATTCAATTATCTCATCTTTTTGGGGAGGGGACCCATATTACTAGGGTTTTATATTCTTAACTGATTCAGGATGGTGGGTTTTTAAGTTTTATAGTTTTCTTTTCCATTTTTTGGTTGTATTCTCTCAAGGTTATTATGCTCTTACCTTGTGCTGAGTGTATGTAATAAGGAACTTTATATGCTGTGTTTGTAATGCTTTTGCATGGAAAGGAAATATTTTTACAACCAATTACTGAAATTGTAAAGTAGTTGGAACCGGATCATTTCATGTATCGAACCATCTTAATGATACCTTTTGGGAGATGTAAGTTGACTCTAGTTTCTGCTGTCCCCACTAAGTTGTTGATCTTCTAGAGTATTCATTCTCATCCAAACTTTTGAAGCAGCCTAATTTAGAAGTTTTTTAGCCGTTTTAAATATGTTAACTCCCGATGGTCTCAAATGGGAACACATTTGTCGGATGGGAGTGCTCCAAGTTTAATTGGTTTTGAGAAGGCATAAAGCAGTTATGTGCAACTCTTGGTAAAGTTGCCGTTACTGTATCATATCATTAGCATTAATTATTTATTTGCTGGAATTGGCACAAAGGTGTCGTATTTTGCCTCTCTATGATTTGAGCAGAGTTGCCAGTGTCCCCTGAATTTATTTTCACCTAATTATTTTTTAGATTTAGATGCTTACTACATATTTTTTAAAAGGAATGGAGATACATATGCCGGGGAGTACTTTGCTGATAAGATGCACGGATTTGGAGTTTATTGTTTTGCTAATGGTCATCGGTATGAAGGAGCCTGGCATGAGGGAAGAAGGCAAGGTCTTGGAATGTACACTTTCAGGAACGGGGAAACCCAGTCTGGTCATTGGCAAAATGGAATTCTCAATGTTCCTAGCACACAGAACTCATCCTATCCAGTATCACCTGTTGGAGTTTACCATTCTAAGGTGCTCAATGCAGTTCAGGTAAATTTATATCTAATTCTTGCCATTATTTTTTTAAAAGTTTGAAGGCATTTTAAGTTCAGTGATGGTGCAGAACTCGTTTAAAGTCTGGCATCCTGATCTGTAATGAATTCTTATCGTTGGCTTTTGTTTTTACTTCACAAATTGGAACTGTTTGGGCACATCTATATGCCAATTTGTTGACTTTAAAGGGGGTGGACCATTAGCTATAACTACGGAGTACTTAAAAAAAGAAAGGAAAGAAAAAATAATGAGTATTCTTAAGCAAAGGGATGATTAAAATGGTAGTCTCCATAATCTCTACCCAAGTTCAGAGCATTATGCGTTCTTCAAATACTTGAAAATCTAAATACACATTTAAAAAAGCATTTCGAATAAGTTAATTCTGATATTTAACATCTGTAATCCAGGAAGCACGGCGGGCAGCTGAGAAAGCTTATGATGTGTCCAAGGTGGATGAGAGGGTCAACCGGGCAGTGGCTGCTGCTAACAGAGCAGCAAATGCAGCTAGAGTTGCTGCTGTAAAGGCTGTACAGAAGCAAATGCATCGCCGAAGTAACAGCAATGAGATTCCAATTCCTATCGGTTAACAGTTAAGCATGACAACCCTCTCTAACTACTACATGCATTAGGCCCCTGGTGAGACGAATGTCTGTTAAAGAAGGATGACACCTGCATTATTTCCTTATATCCCCCGTTTTCTTACTAACTAAAGTGAATAATAGAGATCACTTTGCTTCGCCTGAGAGTGTGATTATCTTTGCTCACCATTTTTGTGGTGCGACGAAGAATTGCTGACAATTTAGTGGAATGGCCTCCCCTAGCTTTATTTTTAGCTGGCTGAGTGAGAGAAATGCGATCCCCCTCTGCCTCTTCTTCTGTGGGTTTGTTTTGCTGTTTCTTGCTTCCAAATGTAGTTTTTGATTGTAAAGTTTTAGCTAGTTAAAACTAGAACTGGACGATGAGGAAGATCTCAATGATCCAGTCGGCCTTGTATGCTATGGTTAATTAATTTCGAGCAATTATGAAAATTACCAGCAGAGAAATTTCAGTTTAATTCCTCATTGTCCAAGAGAATATTTATTCATTTCCCATACAAAAGGCAGTTTCCTTTTTTTCTTCCAGTTTGATTCGTTTTCCCTACAGGTTTCCTTATCTCGCTTGTTTTGTGTCATAAACGACGAACTGAATGTTCTATTCCGTAGTTTCCTTATGCACAGTGGTGTAACTGATGTTGGATTATACTCCTCCTCTCCCCCTTCCCCAGCTTTATTTTTCTCCCATTTCATACTTCAACGAATCGTAAGAGTAGCTTCGATCAGCACCATTCGTCCCATTTATATGACAAGGGTTTTCTTTCTTTTTCTTTTTCCGTTTACTAACAAACTGCAAAGCACACTATCCATTTAACTAGTAGTTTTAGCAGCAATTGAATTTCGTTTCATACCATTCATTCTTGTTCTTGCTTTGAGATATAAAATGCAACTCCTGAAGTTGTAAAACCCAATTGCGGGGTTGTTTTGTTGTATTAAAATTCCCAACGCCATGCAAAACACAAACCCGCTGACGTCATGGAGCATAATTGATCAAGGGATTAAACAACCAAAAAGCTTTGCAAACGTGAGATTCGGCGAAGAGTCTCGACACTTTCAAGGGAATACTGTGAGCTTACATATAGAATTCCAAAACTTCTGCATCTAAAAGTAGTCTGAAACATGAAGTCTAATCAAGGAAATAACAAGAACAAGCTTTTCTCCACAATAATGATAAACAATCTAACTCTCAGTCTGCTCCCTCAACCTCCTGATAGTGCTCCTAACTGTCACAGCACTAGCAGTGTTCATGGTGTAAGCACCACCTGCTTTCACTTTGCCACAGTCTTTGCAACCCCAAATTCCAACAGCCTTCCTCTTTACTGCATACTGTACATGAAAGACCATTTGTTCGTTACCATTTGCAAAATGCATTGGCAGAGGATATGAAAGAACACCTCAACAAGAAGAAATGGAAAAATACCTTGCCACAGAAGTCGCAGAGGTATTTGTTGTGCTGACTGACTTCCATCTTCTTGATCTGCTTCCTCAGACTGGCACCATAACGGGTACCTGAAATTCAGTAAAGTTGACAAAGCATTATTTACAGATACAACCAAGAAACTGCAGCAATACAATCCAACAAGAAGACTCAGATGCTAATACCACATATATTGGATGTATATTCTTGTTTCAGTCGGAGTAAAATATAACAGCAGACAACATATATTGTATGCTTTTACCAACACATAAAAACCGCAACCATATGCATACATGTAAGCAGTAAGATGTAGACCAAAAATCACTACAATTCCCCCTTTATTTCCTCAACAAAACCTTCTACTAATGAGAACAGGAGGGGTAACATACCATATTTCCCGACAATACCAGCCTTCTTGGTTCTCTTAGTCTGCAAGATAAGTAAAGACAACAAAAAGTTAAACCTCAACCCAGAACAAAAGCAACTGAAGTACACTGCTCCAGCTGGAGGGAAAGATACATGACAACATAAATTTCAAGTATATGAAACCATGTGGAGTCTGGGACAACCGTAAGTTCAAAGCAACAGTGACCTATATGGACCTTCCAGTTTCCCCTAATCATATGCATATATAAAATGTTAAATACCTAGTGCGAATTGATCTACCTTAACCCATCCCCCATCTACCTTAACCCATCCCCCTAAACAAGAAAATCAATTCCAACGTATAAACCCTCACATGCTCATTTATACACTAGACAGAGAAATAAGAGCTAAACCGAAATATTAATATTTGATCTGTGGCTATCAAATTCATTCTTATAATCCTTTTAAATTATGGCAAAGCATATAGATCATTTCCAGTAGATTTCCTTTCGATTTGTCAGTTCCCAACATTCATTCGAGTACGATGCAACCTTGAAAGGATATATGAGCTTCATTTTTACTGTAAGAAAAGCTTATCTAATTAAAGCAACAACAATATGGTTCTATCTACCCAGTAAAAATTAAAAAACCCATTGAATCCACCACAAACCAACATTCGGAGCAACACAATCTCACTTCGAAAAGGCAAAAAATAAGCCCCGGAAACGAGCTATTTCTCAATATCGATTTATTAATCAAACAAAACAGCAGGCAAACAGTATAGCGAGAAAGATAGATACGAGAGATTTGGGGAGAGGACTGACCATGTTGACGAGCTGGTGAGATTCAGCGAGGAGTCGACGGTTGCGGACGGAGGAGAGCGGCAAAAACCCTAAATTTCCTGCTAAGAGAATCCCTACTTCTTTATCAGTTGGATTTTATAGGGGGATAAGACTTCATATTGGGCTGTTCTAATATGGCCCAAAATCGATCACCAAAATGTGTGGGCCGTCAGGGCGTTCGAACAATTACCATTTATCATTTTTGCGAAGAAAATGACATTACAAAATGCTTCAATCAATTCAACCACAATTGTAATTTTCATATCTTCTCTCTACCCTAGTAGTAGTAACAATTTCACATTTTGCTTTAAACACTGATCACTTCCCATCCATCATAGGAGGATCCACAAGAATTTATCATGGATATAATGAATTGATATGTCGTTATTTTTTTAATATTATAATACTATATCAATTTTTCTTATATTGATTCTACGATATACAGTAAAACTTTTATAAATTAATAGTCTTGAAACCACCGAAATATATTAATTAATAGAATTATTAAATAATTTATAAATTAATAATTATTAATTTAAAGAATTTATGTGAGAAAAAAATAATCGTCACTAAATTACTTAATTTGCATTTGTCTTTACATCCAAAATCATGTATTAAAAGTTTAAAACTCTTCTAAATACTAAAATTCCAAACATAATTCATATCATCTCCAGGTACTAAAAAAAGTATCAATAGTTCATATTTTACTAAATATTTATAATTATTATTATTTTATTTTTTACTTTTAGGGTATTTATTAATTTATGATATTGTTATAGATGTATAGAAGATTTTGTGAAACAATATTATCTTATCATTTTATCAATTTTTTTCACTTTGTTATTGGTCCCAAGTTGGGACCAGATAATATTATTAGAAGTTATTACTTTATAAATTATTAATTTACTGACGTTCGACTGTAAAAGAGTACCAAAATAAAATTAAAAAATTATCATAATGAACACACATTAATTAAATGTTGACTCACAAAATAATGTATTACACTATATAAGAATTATTATTCAACCGTTATAAGTTATTATACACATGATATAATAGTATAGAGTAAAATAAGAGGATAAATAAAATATTATTTATTACTATTGTGGGTGGTCTAAGTGCATAATTTTTTTATTTTTTTTTCAAATTCAAAGCTTATAAGGTGGTGAAATTGTTGCAATCATTTTTTCGATTCTATTTGAATGGTGTAGATTAGGATATAGGAAATTTCTTGTTGAAGTTCCAATTTTTTTACAAATCCTGAACACAATCTTCACGCGGTAGTGTAACTTGTAGTAGTAATTTACTCCATCTACTTAAAAACTAACTTTGACCAATTATTGTATTGTATTCCTTTTGTTTTAGCCATATATCCACCGGATCCCCCGTCGGCCGGCAGCCTCATCGAACGCGTCTCCGTCTCCGTCGATTTTTTTCACCATCTCCTGATTGTTTAAACCCCCAATTATACCTTCCTCTGTATCAACAGACTTTTATAGAGATTATAAACTTTGGATTTGCTTTTCCTTTTTTCCCCTCATTTCGGGCGGTCAACCTTCTCTTAAAATCCCGTCGTGATCCACCACTTCAGCCGTCGCCGTTGCCGTTCCCGTTCATCGCCATTGTCATCAATCAAAGCCATTCAAGATGATGATGCTTGTGAACTGCTCAAACTGCCGCATTCCGTTACAGCTCCCGCACGGAGCTCGATCAATTCGATGTGCAATTTGCGGGGCAGTCACGAACGTCGCCGATCCACGCGCCGGCCCTCCTCCTCCGCCCTCCACCTCCACTTCCAACCAACCCCCTTACCGTCCCACACCTCCACCTGCTCTATCCCCATACAATCACGCTCCCCCTGGTCCTCCTCCCAATGCCCACGGCCGGAAGAAAGCCGTGATCGTCGGAATTTCGTATCGATTCTCCCGCCACGAGCTTAAAGGATGTATTAACGATGCCAAGTGCATGAAGTATCTCCTTATCAACAAGTTTCAGTTCCCTGAATCGTCAATCATTTCTCTGACCGGTAAATGCTTCAATCTCTCTCTCTTTTTTTGGACTATTTTTTTTCCCGGTCATCTGTGAGCTAAGAGTTCGTGATTAACATGTTTTGCTTATGGTGATGTCCTCTTTTTACCGAATAAGTGTATAGTTAGCTTTTGTGATTATTAATTGTTTTGTTTTTGCTTCCTTGCTGCCGAAGGCTACTGTGTGATTGTTTATTTGTTTTTTTGGTGGAAAAGTAAATATTTACATTAGCACCAAACAATGAAAACTCTTTACATACTGGATCAGTTTTGGAAACTCATTCTACTAGCTACAAAATTTCAGAGGCAAATTTGAACCTCAGTACATAACCAATTACTTGCTTTCAAAAACAGCCAACAACTATTCCATCAGAAACTGGAAAAATACTGCTTCAAAATCCTTGTTTCTGAGGAGGTGCATTTCCTCTTCTTCCAGCCTTGGAACCTAACCAAAACCTCCTGCTGGACCTTCCTGAACAATTCATCAAGATCAGGTTCCACTTGGTCAAAAATGTCTCTTGTTTCTCTCCTCCCAAATGAGATAAATGCAAGCTGCAAAGGCTGCAAGAAAGATATTTCTTTTCAGCTCCTGGCCTTTCCACATATTCTCCCATTGCTTCAACCAAACCTGCTTCACTGAGCTAATCATTCTGCAATGCAACCAGCCTCTAAGAAGGCCAAGCAGACCCCTGGCAAATCTGCAGTGGAAATAGAGATGGTCCACTGTTTCATCATCTTCCAAACATAATAAGCATCTTCTGTCAGTGATATGCATTTGCATGTTGGCTAGTCGATCTTTGGTGAGAATCCGTCCCTTCCAAACTAACCAAGAAATAAAAGCATGCTTAGGCCTGTTACAGTTTGCCCAAATACTGTGAGTAAGCTTAACCTGCAAACCACCTCCCATAAGCCACTGATAACCAGAGGCAATGGAGTACTATCCATTAGCCTTTAGCTTCCACCTTTGACCATCAAAGCCACCCTGTATTTTGTCTCTCACCTTCAGGAGTTGTTTCCATTGCCAACTCGAATCACTTTTAGCCTGCATTTCCCAGAATGGTGAAAAAGGTGAAGGGTACTTAAAGTAGCGATTTTTTCCTTTTCCCATTATGTTGGGTTTGGGGTGGTTTAGATGGTGAAAAAGGTGCAGTGGACTTAAAGCTTTGTAGGTTATGGCTGGCTGATTGTGATAGTATTCTCTTTTGGGGGGAAAAGAAAGGAAGAAGATGAAATTTTATTTTGTATGCTAAGTTAGGATCTTGGCAAGGCATATACGTGGTATAATGTAGTTAAAGGTAATTCTTTTTCGTCAGGTTTGGAATTTTAGGGTTTAACTGTTTGTTTTCTTCATGAACTATGAAGCGTAGAAGGTGATGGCACCATTTTGTTGTTCTATTCAGTTAGAAAAGAAGATTTTTATTCTTGATTTACATCCTCTAAATGAAAGTTAAATTGGAGATATATATGCTCATAACTTTGTGAAATAGCGTAATAAGAGGACTTCATCTACCAGCAATGAAGTTTAGATTTTAGTTAAAATCCCCAGATTGGGTGGGTCTAGGTTTTGACATACACCCTCAATGGTCTTTTTTTGCTACAGTGCCATGATAGGTAGCTGTTCTTAGGTCTTACACATTTCCTTGCTGTCTTCTGATGGATAATGTTCTTGTGACCATTGGCTTCGGACTTCGGTTACAGAAGGCTGCCGAAGCAACTGTGTAAGTGCCAGCTCTTATTGGTAACATTATGTGATAACAAGGCAAAAGAAGGGGATTTATCTGTGATTAGAATGTTTGGTTATAGATTCAATTCCGTAACTCCATATCAGAGTTCAGTTGAAGCAATTACACTTTCTGTGATGGGAATGCTTGTTTTATAACCTTGCAAAATATGTTTGTGAACTAGTAAGCTGAAGGGAAGTTAAATGCATTGGTTTTTTGTTGTTATTTCCAACCTCTTGACTCCTTTTCCCCTGCTAAAATTACTTGTTTTAGGCTTAAGGATATTGAGCGTGGGTATGAAATGTGTGATTAGTCTGTACTAACAAGAAATCTCTTAATTATGATGAAACGGTGTGCAGAAGAGGAAACTGACCCCTACAGAATACCTACTAAAGCCAACATGCGGATGGCACTATATTGGCTTGTTCAAGGATGTCAACCTGGAGACTCCTTGGTATTTCATTACTCTGGGCATGGCTCCAGACAAAGGAACACGAATGGTGATGAAGTTGATGGATATGATGAAACTTTATGTCCCCTGGACTTTGAGACACAGGGTATGATTGTTGATGATGAAATTAATGCAACCATTGTTAGACCCCTGCCCCACGGTGCCAGGCTTCACGCCATAATTGATGCTTGCCACAGTGGAACTGTTCTAGACTTGCCATTCCTTTGCAGAATGAACAGGTCAGTAATACACTGTCATAATTTGGTAGGTTGTATTAAGGGAGAAAGGCTTGGCCGAAAGTGTAGGCTATCTCGCTTCAGTGTTTTCCAAACTCTTTCTCTTTTTTTTTTGAGTTTATACTTTCTCATTAGGAGGTACATGGGGGTTAGGCTAATGTAGATTGCTGTTAATGTGCTTTGAGATGAGTCAAATTTATCACTAGGAGTCTAGAACATAAGGCTTCTCTTTCACTATTATGTGTAAGATATCGACAATGGTGATTGAGAAAACGAGGCCTATATTGTAAGTGAACTTAATCTCTGTTTGAAATGCTAAACTGTAGCTTTTCTGTTGCTGAACTCAGAACTTAGCTACCCACAACACATGTTTGTTGGATAGGATCTTGCATTGGTTATGTAACTGGAAATGTGTATAATCGTTGAAAATAATAAATAGGGTGCACGGCAACAGTGTTTCCTAGACTATGTGAAACTGCCTCTCTGGGTAATTCAACAAACTTAATTTCAATCCAACTAACAAAAAAGTGCCAAAAGAAGTTACTCCGTCAATTTTTCCATTCTAATGAGTTGAAAACTCTATGCAAGCACTTTTTTCGTTAGATTATTTAATGGAGAAAGTTAAAGAACTTACTTTGTTTTTGCTAGTTGAGTTGCCTGAACTGGAATGAATTTTGTTGAGTTACCTGGAGTGGCACTTTTGTTCAGTATAATGATCATGTTGCAGTTCACTCTAATGAAAGGAAAATCAGAAAGTTCAGGTCTTTTTTACTTTCTCCCTTCCTGTGAAAGGATCATCATTGGCTAATATTTCTCTTGTGCACGTTTGCTAATATTTCTTTCTTATGCTGGATTAGGAGTGGGCAGTATGGCTGGGAGGACCATCGTCCTAGGTCAGGTTTATGGAAAGGATCAAGTGGTGGTGAAGTCATTTCCTTTAGCGGTTGTGATGACGATCAAACTTCTGCTGACACATCCGTAAGTTATGATTTGAGGAAACTATGATAGAAACTCTGAAAAGTTTTCTCTTTTCTTGAATCATCTCATAAATATTTCTTTTCTGTGATTAGGCTCTCTCGAGGATCACATCTACAGGGGCCATGACATTCTGTTTCATTCAAGCTATCGAGCGGGGACATGCTGCTACATATGGAAGCATGTTAAATGCAATGCGAACTGCCATCAGAGAGGCCGGAAATTCAGGAAGTAACCTTGGTGGTGGTGTTGTCTCATCAGTCCTCACAATGCTTCTAACTGGTGGCAGTCTCAGTGGCGGGTTTCAGCAGGTATTCTTTGCCTTCAATTGCTGATGACTATATCATCTGATAACTCTATCAAGTCCCTACGATCAGTATTCATCTATCTTGGTTTCTGAATTCTGACTCACTATGTTTGGTAACAGGAGCCACAATTAACGGCCTGCGAAATGTTTGATGTTTACGCAAAGCCTTTCTACTTGTAAATTATCGGAAGTGGGGGAGATGCTTTTCCACGGGCGGATCTGTGGTGGGTGGTCGTGGGGGGGGGGGTTTGCGGCGGGGAGAAGGGAGCTTCCCACGGAGTTCCACCATCCCAAAATCATTCGGTTGCGTACTTGGAATTTGGAATATACTGATTCATTAACAAGGACTGCTTGTGCATTATTTTTAAACACTGTAAATATTGCTACGAGGTGATTACATTCTTCTTGGTTGCAGAGGGGCTGTAACTGCGTTTTGTAGTTTAACATCTTTTAATTTGAGTTTGTGAATCCTTTTCTGAAATTTTGTGATGATCAATAAGATGAACAAGTACAATCACAAGCTATCCTTTGCAATTTTTTAACTGTTAATTACATTATTATTTTTGTATGTTAGCACTGTTTTCTTTTTTGTTGAAAACGTATGTTAGCGCAGTTCTGAACTACTTGTGCATTTTCTGAAACGCCTCGACTATCTAGACCGATGTGATTTGTGAACGGATAACTATGCAGGAAGACTATGCGCGTACGCTTCCCATCTATGCAACTATTTTTCCATCCATTGGTAAATACATAAGACTGTGTGATTTGTGAACGGCTTATAGTGGCATCAAAAAATTAATAAGTGTATAACGAATCACACAGTAATAATCCCACTGGTAAATACATAAGACATTTTCATTTTTCGTAAATTTTATTTATAGTGTTTTCTCAATTGAAAATGAAATCATGAAAATGCTTCATAATAATCGGAGCGTGCGAGTATTACAAAAGGATGCTTAAATCTGAACCATAATGGGCTTGGCAATGAGCTACACTGGAGCTGCTACTTTGGAGTCACGGCGTGGAGGGTTTGGACGTGGCGAAATGCACGAATTTTCAGGGGAACGGATGGTGGTGCTGCGGTGAGGGTTAAGGAGATTAATGACTATGTAGAGAATGCCAGAAGGCCGTTGAGAAGGTGGGAAAGGTTGGAGGCAGTCGGCTGGGATGGAAGCTAGAATGATAGGAAAAAATATCGTTCCAACCTAAAACTTTGCCCTCGTTATCAATTATACTTAATAGATTTTCGGTTAGCCAACTTTATCCTAATGTTTCAACTTTTACCGATTTTGTCTAATCGGCCCATTTTCCGTCTAAATTAACGGATGTCCGTTAGTTTTTTAATAAAATAATAAATTTAATTACAAAAATACCCCAGTAATTTTTAAAAATTTTAAAAATAACCCCTAAAATTTATAAAAATAACAAAACAGTCCATTTTTACTTTTTTTTTTTATTTTTCTCTATCTTGTTCTATTTCTATTTACTACTTTTAATGACCATAAAAGTCTATTATATGAGTTTTAAAAAAATATTTATTTATTTTTAAACTCTACTGTAAAAATTAATCTTTGTATAGTTATAACCCAGGATTATATTTATATAAGTATGTTTATTTTTTTAATAATATATTTTAGCAATACAGACACTATTTTTCTGATTTATTTTACTCTTTCTAACATAAAGATTAAAAATATTTAAATAAAACTAATATTCCACATAAAAATAAAATATTAGCTCAAATAAAAAAATATTAATATATTTAAGTGTATTACAATTTCACTCAAGAGACTATAACTTGCATTAATATAATTCATAAAAAAAAATAACTAAAGTATAAAATAATTAAGACACTATTTTTCTGGTTTATTTTATTCTTCCAAACATAAAGATTAAAAACATTTAAATGTAATTAATATTCCACATAAAAATAAAATATTAGCTCAAATAAAAAAAATTAATATATTTTAGTGTATTACAATTTAACTCAAGAGACTATAACTTGCATTAATATAATTCATAAAAAAAAAACTAAAATATAAAATAACTAAAACCTTAAAAAAAATCCTCCAAACATAAGTTTTCCTTCTTGAATCTACAACCTATTTTCTGTCACAACAACTTATTATTATATTGTTACCTCCATTCATTTATTTTAAACTAAAATCATAATAGAATAACCTAGTAAGACTTCCTCTATAGTAAGATATATTAATATCTCAAATAATTATTACAAAATGTTAAATCCTCACATTGATAAGTATAAATATTTCTTTTATAAATTATATTATGCCATGTAGTCTCTCTAGTTAAATTATTAAAAAGATTAACATGCTTATATAATTACCATTATGTCTTACAACTATACAAAGATTAATTTTTACTGTAGAGTTTGAAAATAAATAAATATCTTTTAAAACTCATATATTATATTTTTATGGTCATTAAAAGTAATTGAGAGAAATGGAACAAAATAGAGAAAAATGAAATAAAAAAGTGAAAAGGGACTATTTTGTTATTTTTATATATTTTAGGGGTTATTTTTAAAATTTTTAAAAACTACTGGGGTGTTTTTGTATTTAAATTTGTTATTTTATTATAAAACTAACAGAGATCCGTAATTTGGACGGAAAATGGATTGATTGGACGAAATTGGCAAAAATTTCAAATATTAGGGTAAAGTTGGCTAACCGAAAATCTATTGGGTATGATTGACGACGAGGGCAAAGTTTTGGGTAGGAACAATATTTTTTCCTAGAATGATACAATGGTTTCCTCCTTCACTGGAATGGTTGAAAATAAATACCGATGGTAGTTTCAACAGGGAATCCGGGATGGCAAGCGCGGGTGGTGTGGCCAGGGATTATTATGGTAAGTGGTTAGGTGGTTTTATTATGAACACCAGGTTTTGTATTATTACGGGAGCAAGATTGTGAAGTTTATTTCAAAGTTTAATGCTTGTTTGGGAGTTGGGATAGAGTAAGGTTATTGTTGAAGTTGATAATTCGAGCATTATTGCAAGGGTCCTTAGTGGTAAAGACGTGGTAGGCTCAACGCTGAATAGTAGGGGGATTCGTAAACTTTGAAGCGCAATTGGAAAGTTGAGATTAATCATGTGTTTCGTGAAAACTAATTTTGTAGCAAACTATATGGCCTCATTAGCGGCACGAAGCCCGGGTAATTTATAATGGTTTGATAGCCCTCCATTTGGGACGAAGGCGTGGCTAGAATACGATACAATCGGGATGACATATTCTCGCAACGTAAGAAGTCGATCTTAGGCTTTGTGCCTCTTTCATTGTAAAAAAATTTAAAAATTTTTTTTAAAAAAAATTAGCTAAAATCACATTATTATACACCGAAACGGGCCAGGCTTGGTAATTTACAACCCAACAAATTAATCAGAAGAACATAAACCCATAAACCAATATCTCTCCTTCGAATTATAGTACCATCAGAAAATTAATGTAATAATCCCTCTGGTAAATATCATAAGAGATTCGGAAGTAATAATCACTTTGGTAAATACAGAAGACATTTTGATTTTTTGTAAATTTTATTTATGGTGTTTCATCCATTAAAAATGAAACCATGAAAATGCTTTATTATAATAGAAGGAAAAAATGTCGTTTTTACCCAAAACTTTGCCCTCGTCGTCAATCATACCCAATAGATTTTCGGTTCGCCAACTTTATCCTAATGTTTGAAATTTTCGCCAATTTCGTCCAATCGGTCCATTTTCCGTCCAAATTAACGGATCTCCGTTAGTTTTTTAATAAAATAATAAATTTAAATACAAAAACACCCTAGTAGTTTTTAAAAATTTCAAAAATAACCCCTAAAATATATAAAAATAACAAAATAATCCCTTTCACTTTTTTATTTTATTTTTCTCTATTTTGTTCCATTTCTCTCAACTACTTTTAATGACCATAAAAGTATATTATATGATTTTTTAAAAAATATTTATTTATTTTCAAACTCTACCGTAAAAATTAATCTTTGTATAGTTGTAACACATGATTGTATTTATATAAGCATGTAATCTTTTTAATAATATAGTTTAGCAATAAAAACAATATTTTTTTGATTTATTTTATTCTTCCCAACATAAAGATTAAAAACATTTAAATGAAACTAATATTCTACATAAAAATAAAATATTAGCTCAAATAAAAAATAATATTTTAGTATAGTTTGGTGTATTACAATTTAACTAGAGAGACTACATGGCATAATATAATTTATAAAAAAATGCTTATACTTATCAATGGGAGGATTTAACATTTTGTAATATTATTTGAGATATTAATATATTTTACTATATAGGAAGTCTTACTAGTTTATTCTATATGATTTTAGTTTAAAATAAATGAATAGAGGTAACAATATAGTAATAAGTTGTTGTGATAGAAATTAGGTTTTAGATTCAAGAAGGAAAACTTATGTTTGGAGGATTTTTTTAAGGTTTTAATTATTTTATATTTTAGTTATCTTTTTATGAATTATATTAATGCAAGTTATAGTCTTTTGAGTTAAATTGTAATACACTAAAATATATTAATATTTTTTTTATTTGAGCTAATATTTTATTATTATATAGAATGTTAGTTTCATTTAAATGTTTTTAATCTTTATATTAGGAAGAATAAAATATATCACCAAAATACTGTCTTTATTGCTAAATTTTATATTATTAAAAAAATTAACATGCTTATATAAACACAATCATGGGCTACAACTATACAAAGATTAATTTTTACAGTAGAGTTTAAAAATAAATAAATATTTTTTTTAAAACTCGTATAATATACTTTTATGGTCATTAAAAGTAGTTGAGAGAAATAAAAACAAAAGAGAAAAATGAAATAAAAAAGCGAAAAGGGATTATTTTTATAATTTTTAAAAACTACTGGGGTGTTTTTATAATTAAATTTATTATTTTATTAAAAAGCTAACGGAGATCCGTTAATTTAGACGGAAAATGGCCCGATTGGACGAAATTGACGAAAATTTCAAATATTAAGGTAAAGTTGGCTAACCGAAAATTTATTAGGTGTAATTGACGATGAGCGCAAAATTTTGGGTAGAAACTAATTTTTTCCTATAATAGAAGGAGCGTGCGAGTATACAAAAGGATGCTTAAATCACATTTTTACACTGAAACGGGCCCGGCCTCGGTAATTTTTATTTTTACAGCCCAACAAATTAATCAGAAGAACATAAACCCATATCTCTCCTTTGAGTCCTTTCCCTCTTCTCAGGTACTTCGCTGTTCGCATTTCCACGGTGAAACTCTGTAGTTGCCGGGAAGCTAATCCCAAAAGAAATTTCGCAGCATCAATTGAATAGAGTCCAACGGCTCTGATGCCTCCCGTCGCTCCAAGATCCGGCGACGCCATTTTCGCCAGCGTAGAACGAGTGGTACGTTTTATATTCACACAATTCCGAATATAATTTAGTTTTCAGGTTTGATTCTGCAAACATAGATTTTGCACATGTTTGTAGCAATTTATCGTAATTTGATCATACCTTTTTCTGAAGACAAAAATTTGTAATTGGAGTGTTTATGGCAGAATGCGGAGCTTTTCACTTTAACCTATGGCGCCATCGTTCGTCAATTGCTCACGGATCTTGAGGAGGTTGAGGAAGTCAACAAACAGCTTGATCAGATGTAAAATTTCCATTCAAACAAAAAGATTTGATTTATAATTTTGTTGTTGATGTGCAATCTTTCTTCGTTTGAAGGATTTGTTTTTAACGTATGAAAATATTAGTATTAAACTTAGCAAGTCTTTCGTTAATTTCACTTACTGTAGGGGATATAATATCGGTATTCGGCTGATTGATGAGTTCCTTGCAAAATCCAATGTGTCTGGATGCGTCAATTTCAAGGAAACTGCTGATGTCATTGCCAAGGTCTGTTTAAATGTTGCTTCCTTTCTTCTGCTTTCTGTTTCATTGTCAATTAACTGTATTTTAGTTCTGAAATCTTGTTTTTTAATTTCCCGAGGGTTCGCATTTCAATTTTTGAATAAGCTAAAGGCATTAAACTGTTTGTGAATGGCATGCGCTCAGTCGGTAGCATTTTTAGACTCTACAGAGGCTTCTCTCTTTCTAGCTTCTTTGCTTGTACTGCTTTACAAATTTAGGTAGTTTGTTGCTTACATGTCTCAGCAGATTTGCTTCCGAGCTTAATCTCTTATGATTGTGCCATAGATCTTAAAGCTCTGAAGTTACCAGGAACTCGTTTAGCTTTGAAGTCTAGTTAACGGTTTAAAATGTGAAAGGATTGATGGTGTTTGTGGCATTTATCTTTTACAGGTTGCTTTCAAAATGTTTCTCGGGGTTACTGCTACTGTCACTAATTGGGACTCGGAAGGTACCACATGCAGTCTGGTCTTGGAGGACAATCCTATGGTAGATTTTGTTGAACTTCCGGACACCTGTCAAGGCTTGTTTTACTGCAACATCTTGAGTGGAGTCATCAGAGGAGCTTTGGAGATGGTTAGTTAGATTTACACTCTTGACGTTTCCTAGCTTCGCATGGCAACCTTATTTGGATTAGTATCGAAATGTAGTCCTAAATAGATATAATTGTTTCGGTTTACTATTTACAGTGCACTAACCAAACATATACTAGAGTTTGCAATGGTCTTTTCTGATTTATTTATCTAAATCCATAAAGCTTTCAAATAGGACTCAATTCAGACAAAAGGGGATAGCTTTATTAAGTTTGTTAAAAGCAGTACTTTACATGAAGTTATGCTCCTCTGACACTTCTTTACCCTTTTAAGCTTTCAATAACCTCTCTCCTAATCTCACTTCAGTCTCGATCTCCTCTAGTTTCCTGAATACTTTTGAACTCCTTTTGCATCGTGATTAGGTATTGCATCTTCTCATAGATTCCTAGTGTACTGAGTGACATGTGTGGACACTCACTCTATACATCATCAACTGTACATGAATGGAGTGAGTATTATAGTTTGGTACTGCTATGATGATAAAACTCTTAAAGTTTTCTCCTGTTGGCACGATCCACATGTTTAACCCATCAAATCTTGTGCTGGACATTTGTGCAATTTTCTGATCACATGAGCCCTTTAAGATGGATTATGTTCCTTAGGAGCTATGATCTGTATGATCTGTATGTCATCCATAAATAAAAAAATGTAAGCTGTTTTCAGTTAGTGCAAGTGATGTCGTTCTACAGACGTGCAAGAAGGATGTCATCTGAAAGAAAAATATGAAATCTGAGAATGATGGATTAATTCGTTAATCCTTTACCTGACAACATCTACTTTTTGTCTTGTTCTTTTCTCTTTCCCCCTTTCCAACATTCAGGTATCTATGAAGACTGAAGTCACATGGATCCGAGATATGCTACGAGGGGATGATGCATTTGAAATGCAGGTGAAACTCCTGAAGCAAGTTCCCGAGGAATATCCATACAAAGATGATGAGTAACATGCTTCTGGTTTCCGCAGCTGAATTCTTAGCGTGGCGATTAATTAACATTATCTGATGATTAATCGTTGTTGATATAGTTTAGAGAGATTACTGTAATTGACAAGTACTATTCCCTCTGTTCCAAAATTATTGTCCAGTTTGAGATTTCACTTTTAGTACAATTTGAACTAGAAACGAAAATCAAACTGGACAATAATTATGGGACGGAGGGAGTACTAATTTAGAGAGTTGCTTGATATGTTCTCGAAGATATGATAAAAAGTTAAATAGTATTATAGTATGCATGAATGTTTACTTTTCTATGTTAAGCAATCGATTGACAAGAATGGAGATTTTTTTTTCCCTCTTTATTTTTTATTCGTCTTCCTCCCCGACTACATGTAGTAGTACCTGTTATGTTTTTTTTTTTTTTTATAAAAAAAAGGTACCCGTATATTAAGAAAAAATATCTATACTATTACAATGCATTTTATTATGATATTATAATAGCGAAAACATTGTAATTTGCAAGTTCAATTTTTTATTTTTGAAAATTATGAATTCCATTTATACTTGAAAGTTGAAACATAACATATTCCAACTGTCTGTTTAATACTCTACTCCTTAAAATTTGTGGACAATTCTTCTAGAATTGATGTAACTCTAAATTCTAAATTAAAATTTGAAACATTTTAAGGTTGGTAGATACTCCACTAAAGATTATTTGACTAATAGTTTCTTCATGTCAACTTGGTTGATCATAAGAAAATAATAAACCTCTTAAAAATAATGGATTAAGTGATACCAGAAAAATAAAATGAAAAATCAGCTTCGTACTTGTTTCTTCTTCTTCTTCTTCTCTCTCTCTCTCTCTCTCTCTCTCTCTCTCTCTCTTTTTCCGGAGCAAGGATTAAATACTTATTATTTCTTAATTATGCAAGGATTACAACATTGCAAAGGATAAAGCATTTGAACCTCACCAATTACAAAATTTGCAGTGTAATTGATCATCTTATTATCTCAACACGAACCATCATCACAAGAACAAAAATACTCAGTCAATAGGTTACCAATTCACCATTGGCACTCTCCGTCTTTTGTGCGGGATTAGAAAAAAAATCCATAATTTTTAAAAATATTTTACAGCTGAAAAATAATACTACAACCATATAGTAGAAAATTAAACTCGAGCCCTCACTTTTTGTTTAACTAATAATGGGACGAAGAAAGTATGATTATTTATACACATATACATCAAAATTAAATCGATACATTTGTAAATGTTGGAAAAAAAAAACAAAATCCGAAGATCACATATATCCCTCCATGCTCCATCTGAGCTGCTGGTGGCGCTCCTAGCTCTCAAGGCGGCGCGTGTAAAGGAAAATATTCTCCAATCCACCCTCATATTCTCAACTGGCCAAATAATTAATGTCGCAAAATTGTAAATTATTGCCAAAAAAATAATTAATGTCGCAAAATTGTAAATTATTGCCAAAAAAATATTTTGTGTTAATTAGTTAATGCGCATCAAATTTTTAAGAAAACTAATTTTGTGTTTTTAGCACATATGACCACTTACACAAAATTGCTTTTTCACATCTTCTCCTCCTAGAAAAGCATTCAAAATAAATAAATAAATCATATACTATTACCATGGTCCATGACTGAAAGGAATCAAAGGATACACAAAATAATTCAACCAAAAAAAAAAAACCCAAAAAAAGGAGACAGAATATATACATTATGATAAAAATTTTAATAACCATTATATATATATCGCTACCCTTTTCTAATATTCACCTTTACTATCTTTCTCTCCAACAAACCAGAAACAAGAATTTACATAACAAGAGCACGCACTCACACACTGAAAGCCAATTCACCTCTTTTCTCTTCTTCTTCTTCTCTCTCTCTCTCTCTCTTCCTCCCTTTCTCTTTCTCTCTCTATCATTCTCAGTGTCGTCATGGTTCCCGCCATCGACCGCACACAATAAAAACCCTAATTGGATTTTCCTCCATCCCGTAATCTTTTTTTTTTTAGCGTACACTTCACTCCAGGTAAAGCGTAAGGGTTACAAATTTTATGCTTTTTATTATTTGCGGTTTTTTGGCCAGTGATTGTAAAAATTGGTGTGGCTTTTGATTTTTTCGGGTTTTGATTTGATCGGTGTTGGTGGGATCTGGCAGGACAAATTTTGAAGAATCGGTTTTTTTTGAGGGCTCGAATTTATGTCCCATAATCAATCAAGGGGTGAAAGGACCGAGTCTGCGCAATACAGAAAATCCGGGCGATCGAATCACCATCGTAACTTCTCAGGCGGAGGCCATAAAGGAAATACCGGAACCGGCGGCGGCGCCACCGCCCCTCCTTCCAACACCAACATCAACACTAATAACAACCAACCCACTCTTTCCTCCAACCGAAGGTAAAAAAATTTAGGGTTTCGATAGGTTTCTTGTTTTTTTTTTTTAATTTTTATTTAGGGTTTGTGGAAATTATTTCCACCTTAGCTCTTCATTGAAAGGTTTAGTTATTATGTTTCTCTTCTTATGTTGGTAGCTTTAAGAAACACCATAATGTGCAAGGAGGGCAACCCCGGACAGGTGCTCCCGCCGTGAATCCTGATTCTACTGCTCCAGCTCCTCGTGCTGTACAGAATGGGTCTCATCCATCACAACAGCACTCTCATGGTAAGTGGCTTATGATGCCATAGGAATGTGGTTAAATTTTGGTTGCTTGTTAGTTTTGAGTGGTGGTAGGTTTTTAGAATGACAGAATTATTGTAAAGATGTTTCCTTTATGATGCTTTCTACTTAATGGACATTCATTTGTGGAGTAGAATATTTTTTGTCCCTTTTTTCGATCATTAGTTTTTTTCTTTTTTTTTTCCAATTACCTCAAATTTTGGTTTCTTCTATGATAGGAGCACAAAATACACCATCCACAGTTGCGGCTGTCAAACCCGCTGACGTGGTTACTCCAAAAGCCTCCCGAGCTCCAAGAGCACCATCTTCTAATGTTCCTTCTGCAAGTGGTGACTCCAAGAATACACCAACTCCTGTAACTCCATCTAAAGGTCTGGCATTTTGATTCTTTGATATTGCTTTGGATTGTTGTGTTTGGTTGATTAGGGTTCATGGTCTTTTTGACTTATTCATTTTATTTCTTCCAGTGTGATTATTTGATCACGTTTCTGGTGTCTATTTCAGCTGAGGTACCTCCGTCATACACTCTTCAATTTGGGTCTATCAGCCCGGGGTTCATGAATGGAATGCAGGTAAATATTACAGTCCTGAAGGGAATATCCTCCGTTTGTGTTGCTACTTTTTTCCTTTGTTTCTATTGTTTTTTTGCTTTTATTCCTGTTTTCTTTTGGGGTGTGATAACTTATAATGAGGGAAAAATGCTGGCATTTGTTTTGGTTATTTTGTAGATACCTGCTCGAACAAGTTCAGCCCCGCCAAATTTGGATGAGCAGAAACGTGACCAGGTTTGTGTATGTGCTATGATTTTTAAACACAAAAATAAATTTATGGTTATGCTTTGATGGAACAAAGAGGCGCTTCCTATTTCTTATTATTTGCTTGTGATTGTATATACGTTTGTTCAGATTTTTTATTTTTTTCGAAAAGAAAAGCCGTAGTCAGTTTGCATCGTTTTCAGCCTGCTGCTTTAAGTATGGACTGGTTAGCAAATTTGGTGTGTTTAATCAGACTATATAGCGTAAGTAAAGTTAACCTTAAGTAAAATGTGCACGCCTAGGTTTGTGTAAGTTTTACCATTCCTTAGGGTGCTTTGGGATTTCTGGAGGTTTTAACATCACTTTTTGATTTCCAATTATTTTTAAGGTGGGACAATTTAAGGTGGGACAACAATAATTATTGTAATCACTTCCACTTATTTTTGGCTTTTGTTCTCCAGGCTCGTCGTGACTCGGTAAGAGTTCCTCCTCCTGCTATACCAAGGCAACAGTTGCCGAAGAAAGACGCAGGTCCAGTTGATCAACCTACTGCCATTGAGGGATATCCTCCTGCCAAGCCTAAAAGGGAAGTACAAACTTCAGCGGCTCCCCCTGTGTCTCAACCACAGAAGCCATCTGTGCTTCCTATTCCTGGAGTGCCAATTCAAGTGCCCTTTCATCAGCATCAGTTGCCTGTTCAATTTGGGACCCCAAATCCACAGATTCAGTCTCAGGCGATGTCAGCCACCTCATTGCCAGTGCCGATGGCAATTCATATGCCCTTGCAAATTGGCAATCCGTCAGTGCAGCCACAGGTTTTCGTTCCAGGTCTCCAACCTCATCATATGCAGCCACAGAGCATCCTGCATCAGAGTCAGTTTTCATCTCAGATGGGTCCTCAGGTCCCTGCACAGGTGGGTCCCCATCATATGACTCCACAGTTTCCTCAGCAACAGGCTGGAAAGTTTGGTGGTCCTCGTAAAGCTGTGAAGATTACTCATCCGGACACACATGAAGAGCTGAGGCTTGATGGTTCTGCTTCAAGACCACATTCTAGTCTGGCTCCTCAATCGCAACCCATTTCCTCATTTCCGCCTGCTCATCCCTCTACCTTTTATCCTGGTTATAATGCTAATCCTGTATACTTCCCAGCTCCAAGTTCGCATCCTTTGAGTAGTAGTACTCTCCCTCCATCACAGCCCCCTAGATACTATGGTCAGGTGATTGAATTTACTTTTGCCCCTTCCTATTTAAGATACCAGGTTTTGAGTAGGTTTTACGGCTTTCCTTGTGGAGTATACATCTATGTTACAATTTAATCTCACTTAATAGTCTAATTGTGCTGCAGGTGACATTGAAACCCGCCGCTAGTTCTCACGGAGAGAAGGATGCAATATCTTCAGTGAATTCACCTCGTGCTCCGAAAGGAGATCCACAGAAATCTTTAAAGGCATCTCAAATGGATGCTGAGACTTCATTGCAGAGTTCTTTGCAACAGCCAAAGTCTGTTGTTGGCCCTACATCTGTAACCGTGGCTGAGGCTACTAAGTCTGTGACACAACCAGGTTCTGAATCTGGGCAGAGCCTGATGCTGAATTCAATTGCTCCTGGTTCACCAAGTCCTGTCGAGACACCCTTGGGTGCATCTTCCATTGCTGGTAGGCTCGACTCCTCGCAAGACCAACAAGACAAGGTACGCAGTGGAGGATATATGTGATAATCGTCGGGTCATGTTTCTTGGTTAGCTTCTGGCCATTAGGGAACTATTAGTGATAGTTGGTCCCCCTTTTTACTTTACTTCTGTGCAGGTTGGTGAACAGTCTACTGCTGTTTCAGTTTTGCCTTCTCAGAAACCAGATGGAGAAACTTCTGTTTCTTCTTCAACTAGTGTGGTCATAAAAAATCCCAGAGAGACGGGCTCTGTAGGTATTGTAGCTGAACCTGGTGCGCTTGATTTGAAACAGGTTTATGCTGAGCAAGAGATCATGTCAGAGCCTTCAGATAGATTGGATGCTCAAACTATTGAAGAAAATCGAGTGAAGACTGAGATCTCTGGCAAAAACCAAGGGCAAGCAACTTTCTCTGAACAGTCCAAGATTGTTGAAGAAGCTTTGATGTCTAGCGCTTCAGATTCTACTACCTTGTCCGCGGAGAATGGTGAAGGATCTTCCCCTCCAGGTATTGGAAATGCTGAAGCGTGCCCTCCGAATGAGGGTAAAGCATCTTCTTTAGGTGGATTTGAGAGCACAGATATTGAGGATAATGTTATTAGAAGTTCTTCTACCTCGATTGAGGAGTCCATGTCTGCTTTAGCTCCATCTTCTGATGAAAATGTGGAACATGACCATAGTATTGACGAGGATAATAAAACCCTTGCTGCTGCTGTGGCTGTCACTAAAGATAAACTGGAGCAGAATGTCACAAAAGGTAATGCACCTAGAAGCAAGAAGAAGAGAAAAGAGTTGCTTAAGAAACTAGATAGTAGTGGACCAACTTCTGATCTATACATGGCATATAAGGGACCAGAGGAGAAGAAAGAAGGTGCTCTCACTGCAGAAACAGTGGAGAGCACCTCCAGCAATAATTTGGAGCATCTATCTTCTGAAGTCTCTCGTACAGAGATCACCAAGGATAAAGCAGTCCAGGGTAAATTAGAGCCTGATGACTGGGAAGATGCTGCTGACATATCTACTCCAAAATTGGAGACTCCTGAAAATGAAGAACGGGAGGGTAAAAGTGCTGAATTGAATAGTGAAGTCATGACCAAAAAGTATTCTAGGGATTTCTTATTAAAATTTGCAGAGCAATTTACTGAACTGCCTGAGGGTTTTCAAGTAATACCTGAGACAGCCGAAGCATTTGTTGTTTCTAATATTGGCACTCCTCGTGACCCTTATACTCCTGGAAGAATAATCGACAGGCGTGTAGATCGCCGTCCAAGTAACATAGGTGAAGAGGATAAATGGAACAAGCCTCTTATGCCTGGGCGTGATGGGCCTAATGTGGTTACGTATCGGCCTAGTCCAATGCCTGTGTTGAGGTACCCACGACCTCTTGTGTATCCAGGGGTCCTTCCTGGGCAAAACCCAGCTATGGTGCCGCAGGTTGGTTTACCAAGGAACCCACCTGACGCTGATAGGTGGCCACGTGCATCACATTTTCAGAAGGGTTTGATTCCTACTCCACTACAGGTAATGCACAAAGCAGAGAGGAAATATGAAATTGGTAAAGTAACAGACGAGGAACAAGCCAAACAAAGGCAATTGAAAGGAATTTTGAACAAGCTTACTCCTCAGAACTTTGAAAAATTGTTCGAGCAAGTTAAACAAGTAAATATTGACAACGCCATCACCTTAACTGGTGTGATTTCTCAAATATTTGACAAGGCTTTGATGGAGCCGACGTTTTGTGAGATGTATGCCAACTTCTGTTCTCACCTTGCTGTGGGGTTACCTGATTTAAGTGTGGATAATGAAAAAATTACGTTTAAGAGATTACTCTTGAACAAATGTCAAGAAGAATTTGAAAGGGGAGAAAGAGAGCAGGAGGAAGCTAACCAAGTTGATGTGAAAGGTGAAGCCAAGCAGTCTGCGGAGGAAAGAGAGGAGATGAGACTACGGGCACGGAGAAGAATGTTGGGTAATATTAGGCTTATCGGGGAATTATACAAGAAAAGAATGTTGACGGAGAGAATTATGCATGAATGCATAAAGAAATTGTTGGGTCAGTATCAGAATCCTGATGAGGAAGATGTTGAAGCTTTGTGCAAATTGATGAGTACTATTGGAGAAATGATTGATCATCCAAAAGCGAAAGAGCATATGGATGTCTACTTTGATATGATGGAGAAACTATCAAATAACATGAAATTGTCTTCACGGGTCAGGTTCATGCTGAAAGATGCCATTGATTTGAGAAAGAACAAGTGGCAGCAGAGGAGGAAAGTTGAAGGACCGAAAAAGATTGAAGAGGTACACAGAGATGCTGCTCAAGAGCGGCAGGCACAAACCAGGGGTCTGGCTCGTACTCCAAGTATGGGTCCCTCTGTTAGAAGGAGCCAGCCTACTGATTTTTCTCCCAGAGGGTCAAATATTTTAGCTTCCCCAAGCTCCCAGATGGGCGGTTACCGGGCTGTGCCACCGCAGATCCGGGGTTATGGTGGTCAAGATGTCAGGATTGAGGAGAGACATACTATGGATAATAGAACTTTGTCTGTTCCCTTACCACAGAGACCGCTTGGTGATGATGCCCCATTTTTGGGACCCCAAGGGGGTCTTGCACGAGGGATGTCATTTAGGGGGCATTCTGCTTCTCCAGGAATTCAGTTGCCTGATAGTGGAGAGACTAGGAGACTTGGACCTGGGCTTAATGGTTACAATCCCGTTTCCGAACGAACTGCTCATTCCTCAAGAGAGGATCCAGTGCAAAGATACATGCCAGAGAGGTTTGTCGGGCCATCTGCTTATGAACAATCAAGTGCACAAGAGTGGAGCAGTCCTTATGGGAATAGAGATACTAGGAATCCAGATCGGGGTTTTGATAGATCTCTCCCCTTGTCTCCTCCTGCACAAAGTATGGGTGCACTCACTCAAAACGCTGTTTCTGAAAAGGTGTGGCCTGAGGAACGGTTGAGGGATATGTCCATGTCAACAATTAAAGAGTTCTACAGGTATTATTGAGTTTCACGGTTAAGTGATATTATTGTTTATGTTTCCCATTTGAGTACCGTCTTTGTTCAAATGAATAATGGTTCCTTCTATGTGTACCTGTAGCTACTAGTTAAGGTTTACTGAGTTTATATGGGTTTAATTGATTCTTTTCTTAAAATGGTATCAATTTTATTTTTTCTTGTGTTCACTACCTATGGTTAAAGGTGCACAAGATTATACATGCGGTAGTATATTAAGTATTACCAGTAGGTGTACTTTGTTATGTTCGTAGAAATCATGCTTCCCTCAGTAATAGGGTAAGTTAATTTTGTGTAGTGTGCTGATTGTGGCAGTTATTTGTAATTTTCAATTCAGTTGGCTTAGAATTTTAAAGTCGCTTTGTCCCCTTACCATTTCCCTTGATTTTAGTTTAACGTGCTTCCATATCTAGCTTATGATTATATCAAAGTTAGTATTGGATGGCAAGTGTGGATTAGAGGTTGTGCCGGGGGGGTGTGGGGCCCACTGTGGATTTTAGTCAGGTTGATACATCACTGTTTTCTGTAGTTTCTTGAGATGATTCTTCATTGCAATTAAAATTTAACAAGCTGTACAGTGTAGCTTTGAAATAAACTATTTAGGAGTTAGCTATCTTTTGTATATAAGCTCATTGAATGCTCTTGTTTGCAGTGCAAAAGATGAAAATGAAGTTGCTTTATGTATAAAGGATTTGAATAACCCTAGTTTCTACCCGTCAATGATTTCTCTTTGGGTCACGGATTCTTTTGAGAGGAAGGACAAGGAGAGGGACCTCTTAACGAAGCTTCTCATCACACTGACAAAATATCGAGAAGGCCTAATAAGTCAAGATCAACTCATCAAAGGGTATGCAAGTCATCTTTTTGGATGAGCATTCTTGTTTTGTTTGTTCATTTCAACTTTAGGTGGTCACTGATATTTATTTATAACTTGAATGGTGTCAGGTTTGACTCTGTACTGATGACATTGGAAGACGCAGTAAACGATGCTCCAAAGGCGGCAGAATTTCTTGGGCGCATTTTTGCTGGAGTGATCTTGGAGAGTGTTGTACCTCTTGGTGAGATTGAACGAATCATACACGAAGGTGGAGAAGAGCGAGGGAGACTTGTAGAAATAGGACTTGCAGCCGAAGTTTTGGGAACCACCTTGGAGGTAATTGCATCTGAAAGAGGGGATTCTGGATTGAAAGAGTTTCGGTCAGGCTCCAGTTTAAAGTTGGAAACATTCAGGCCTCCAGGTTCCAACAAATCATGGAGAATAGATAAATTTATTTAGTGGACAGTGATGCTCAATTGTTTGGGTAGTAGAAGCCTTTGTCTTAGGTTTAGGTTACCTTCTTTGAGTTTGCAGATAGAGATATATATTATATATATAAATATATGTTCATGTTTTTATTGAGGGCTGATGGGAATGCCTGGGGAGGGGGTTGCCTGGCATCTACTTTGTTACTATTATTTTCTAGAAATTAACTTCAATATATAAATGATGATTGAGCATACAATTCTTGGCAACCAAACGGCCGACATCCGAAGCAAGCAATTGAGAGTTTTTGAATCTTGTTAATAAGGTAGCTTCAACCCAAAGTTCTACCTTGTAGAAAGAAAGGAACACAAATATAGGTCAAATACTACCTCACAAACTGCTAAGTCTCACTAATCTCATTAGCTAGCATACGCTGGTTCCTCACATTGGATTAAATCATGCTGTGTCTTGGACTAAATTATGATTCCTGTACCTTATTCAGAACTATACTAACTACTACTGCTGTTATTGCAAACATCTTGGACTTTAAACACAATAATAATAAGGAAAAAAAACACTATGGCAACCCCGGATGTCAAAAATCGTCAAACATAATCAAAACATTTGATGTCCTAAGATCTGAGAATATCTCAATGAAAGAGAGTGATGCAGACAAACAATCCAATACAAATTAGTCTGTGAGCAAAACACTTTACTAATACTTGTAAAACAAAAGGTACTATCATCTTCTTTGACAGCTCCTACAACTCCATTCTTCTCTAGTCTCCTCAGCTGGTATCACAAAATGCTTCAGCCTCATCTATTTTGTTCCTCCTGCAAGGAAATCCAAGAGCATATGTTGACCCTAGACTAGAACACCAGTTCCACATTTAGAAACTCTGGTTTACTTGCTACCATTGTGGCAATAAACTAAAAGCATTCACAGATTTCACCTATACTAGAAACCAAAACAAAAAACAGGATGCATAGAGTCCCCTTCCTGAAGCAAAATGAGTAATTTACCATTCATTTATGATTCTTTTTGAAGTTCATCACTTTAGACGATCCATATCATTAGCTACAGTTTCTCTCTCTCTCTCTCCCTCTCTCTCCCTCCTCTCCCCCTCCCCCAACTAATTTTTTTAATTACCATTAGCTACACAGGTTTACCATACATTAGACTATGTTGTATGCATCAGTGAATGTACAGCATTAAGTGTTGTGCAGAATGTCCAAACGATGTAGCAGAACTGAAATATACTTATAGAAGCATGGATGTAGAGCTCATTACCTGAAATGGAGTTACATAAGAGCCTCCAAACCAAAACTCTCGATCAGATTGGCCTCCTTGGGCTGATAGATAATCTTCTCAAACATATCCTTGAAATTATAATCAGCTAACATCTGCTGGAGAATTGCATCATCAACGGCAGCTGCTGGATTTTTGACCTTTATGTTCTCCTTGGTGGTCGAGGTGAAAACCAGCTCAGACAGGCGATCTTTCTCAATTTGCCTACAGTACTTGCTTTCCTCGGTAGTTCCTGCAGCCATCAAGTGATAAGTGTGCACAACTTTCTTTTGTCCAAGCCTGTATGCACGACAAATAGCTTGCCTTTCCACCGATGGATTCCAGACTACATCTATTAAGACCACTCTCGACGCCCCAACTAAGTTTATACCCTCGGAGCAACACTTGGTTGAAGCAAGCAAGACAAAAGCATCACTATAAGGGTCATTGAAGCTTGTTATTATGTTCTGCCTGGTCTTTTGATCTACATCACCATACATCTTGATAACATGCCTGCCTTCCTCCCATTTGAAGCGAGTCTCAAGTTGTTGTGCCATAAGATGAAGGATATCTTTGTACTGGGTGAACACCAGAACTTTCTCATGCACTTTACAGCTGAGGCGAACCATCTCCATAACGAATTTTGTCTTCACACCCTGGGAAGGGTCCATCCTCAATTTCTCTAGCGCTTCCATATCAATACCAGCCTTCTCCTTAGCATTGGGGTTGCATTTCCTAAACAGGGATGGATGGGTAGAGATGAGAGCAACTTTATGGTCGTACTCAAAGGATGCAGTACCACGAGAAGCGTCAATTGCCCCTATGAAACGTTTCTGAATAGGTTGGGGATTCAGAAGAATGACACTATCTTTCAGGCCAGGGAGACTTCTTTGGAGAATGGTACCTTTGTGAACATGGACAAAAGGGGCAATGGCAGCTTTTAGCTTCTCAATACCTTCGTTGTCAACAGCCTGGTTCTTTGAAATGGAGTAACAAGTTTCCAAATGTTTATTCTTTTGACGAGAATACCTTCCCCTTGCAGTGATCATCTCAGAAAAAGTTTTGTCTTTGGATAGAAGTTCGGCAGTGGATGGCCTTACCAAACGCAGAGTGTTGAAAAGCTCTCCAAAATTGTTCTGAAAGGGAGTTCCAGTTAGTATTATTCTCTTGTTTGTTTGGAGCTTTAACAGAGCCATCCAAAGTAAACTTTTGCTGCTGCGTGGAGTGTGTCCTTCATCCATAACCACCAGTCCTGGCATCTCCACAAGTATTTTTCTGAAGTCCTTCTTCTCAGTCCTTCCTCCAACAAGCATCTCAAATAAGCTATAACTTATGCCTAGAATGCTTTTCTCCTTGGTCCACGAGTAAATTTTAACTAGGCGAAGTAAATCTTCAGTTGGGGTTTTGCCCTTTGGGACAATCTCAAGAGCTTTCTTGTTTTCCTTGCCTGACAACTCCCCATTGTTAATGTTATGGAATGGAAGATCAGGATTCCATTTCTTGAACTCTTCTTCCCAGGTAAGAAGCATGCTGGCTGGGGCTATTATGACTGGCCTGGAACTAGGAAATAATTTCAGGTAGGTGTGTATGAAAACTATGGTTAAAAGTGTTTTTCCTGTTCCAGGAGCGTGTGAAATTATGCATCCACCTGTCTGACTTTTATCAAAATTCCTTATTTCAGCAAGATCAATTGTTCCCTCCAGGTTCTTCCACAAAAACTCAAAACCTTCTCGTTGGTGCTCATACAGTTTTGTTTGCACACCAGGAATAGTATCCCAAACTGATCCCTTACAAGCACTGAGGGGATCTCCAAAGTCGCTGCCCTCGGGTGTGAAGTCAAGATCGTTGAAGAATGATTGTCTCTCGTAATCGCCCCCTCGTCGTGTATCTTTGCGAATATTGGGTGCCTACCCAATGCAAAACGAAATTAAGTTGGCCAAATTAAAGAAACTTACACTACTTAAAACTGAGAACAGTTGAATCTCAGTGGACATGTTAGTAAATGGTGGATACAAACTTGTTATAAAATGAGGTTGCACTCAAGAGTGTATCATTAAAGCAAGGAGAGAGCATTAAGGAAGAAGAAAGCTGAAACCACTTACGAATTTAGGATCAACATATTTCCTTTCAAGCTCTATATGATTGCAAATACAGCAGACTAGCCCAAGTTCTTCATCAAGGCGTAAGTCGTGGCTCCCTCTGGAACAAGGATCATCGTCATCGGCATTTGATCCATTTTCCACAACGCTGTCTTCCTGAGGTAAAACGACACAATTGAACAATATAAATCAATTCATAATTTACCCAAAGAAGAAAAAAATTGAATTCATAAACCAACTTCATGGTCCCAAATAAAGCAGAACTGTCGTAAGGTGATCAATATAACCAGCCTAGAATGCAAAGAAACAAACCTCAAGAGAATTAGTTTCTGACATGAATGCATATTCCAACTCATCAAACAAGCCCTCCACCATCTTTTCATCTTCCGATTTTTCAACTGGTTTTGGCTCTTCATCCTCAAAACTGAATTTCTTAGGCAGGATGCAGCGATTGGAAGTAGATGGCTCAACTTCTAGTTCATGAATTTTAACTTCAGCAACAACGTCATCATTTCCTACAATTGATTTAAAAAGAGCATCGACGAGATTATTTGGCTTTGCCTCAACTTTTTTAACCTTTTTCTTTTGCTCACTAAACCTCACTTTCTTGTGCAGCTGATTAGTTTTCTCTCCATCTAAATTTTCCGTGCCCTTGATGCTTTCATTATCAGCTTTCTCAAAACAAGCTTGATCACCACCTCTTCTGCATTTGCTTTCCCTTATCTTCCCATGTGGTTTAATCTTGTAAGATTCTTCATCTTCAGATTGGGGTGGCTTTGATTTTTTTGTCCTAGATTTCTCCGTGACCTCCTCTTTTGTTCTTTCTCCTTCACTTTCTTCCTCCCTTGTAGTGCTATATTCTTCATCTTCTTCTTCATCTTCACCTTTTTCATCTTCTTCATTAGTCGAAGAGCTCAATAACTCCTCACTGGCAGAGGAATAGGTCTCTCCGGCTTGATATTCTTCATCATCACTGTCGTCATCATCTGTATCAGTGGAACTGGAAGAATCACTCGAAGGATAAGATAAAATCTCTTCTTTTTTAGATTTGGACCCTTTTTTAATCCTGTTGAAATACTTGGGCTCTTCCTCCCTGTTACTCTTGTTGATATACTTTGGCTCTTCCTCCCTGTTACTCTTGTTGAAATACTTTGTCTCTTCCTCCCTGTTAGTAGCAATGTTGTTCTTTGATAGACCAGTGGCTCCATTGGGCTTCCTTCCATAGTTGGAGTTCTTCTGAAATGAACTGTGATAATTCACTTCAGCCCCTGCATGATAATTCCGCACTCTCTCAACTAAATTTCGGCTAGATTGTGCAGATGCAGGTCTTTTGTCCAGAAATGCTTTAATTTCCTCAAATGCTTGCTTTTCTTCTAGCTTTTTGGTGCCCAAGCCTGCAAAAAACAAATTGATAACATGAGATTCATCACGGAGAGACAAATAATGCGAAGGTTGTACCATCGAAGTTAAGTAAATTTTGATTTGGTGTTTTTCTAGGCATGGAGGAACATGAGAAGTTTTCTCTTCATTATACAAAAGGGTTACAGCAGTATATTAAGGACTAAACCAATGCAATATGTAGGGCCAAGTACTCAGGAAAGCATGAAAGTGAAGAAAGAAAACTAGTAAGCACATGGTCCAAACAAAAGCATATTGGTCTTCATAGTAGTATCTACATACAATTCAGAGATACATTCTATGCCTGGCACAGTTCTAGACTTTCGTGGGAGCGGCTATTAAAATCAGTCTACGAATTGTTACAAAGATATCGAGGTTTGTTAGGCTGCAACAGGATAAGAACATCACTGGAAGCATGAAAAGCAATGATGTTATAAATGCGAAGTAAAACTAAGAAACCTATGTGCAACTGCAATGGATTGTTATGTAAGTCCATTAAAAGTTCATTTCAGAACACATTCTTCTAATGTGTGCTGGAAGCATCCTGTTCTTTATCCACAGTGGTAATCTGCTACGTGATGCATGCACAAGAAGCAAACATGTTCATGCCAAGGTTTTCCACAAATAAGTAGGTTGAAATTTACTTATAATATGATTTCTACTGTTGCTAGCTGATGGCAGAGAAAGTGGTGAAGCACATGCCAGATTTTCTATACATTTACACTGTTTACTTCATTTTGCCTCCTTAGAGCAAGAAAAATGCTTAAAGGACTATGAAAAGGAGAAATCTTGGTAGGAGACCTGCGATCTATTATCAGGATGAGAACATAATCACCAGTGTGAAAAGCAAATATGCATGTTCACAAATTCGTAAAGATCAATAGAAATTTCTGCAAGCTACAGCTGATTTCTGAATTTGAAAGAATCAAAATAGTTGCGGCGAAAAGGATCACTACCTTGTTGACTAGAATGAGATGATCCTTTTCCATTTCCTTTTCTCAACATCGACTTGGAACTCATTGCTTTATCAATCAACTGAACTTCAGGTTCACTGTCACTGTGGCCAAAATGCTGCCCATCAGATTCTTCACTTTCTTCACTTAACGTGACAACTTTCCTTTCTTCGATCGGCTTGGGTTTGAAATTCATGCTGGAAGCACCAGCTGGAGTTTGAGAGAGGAGCTCAATTCCATCTGAACTCGAGGATTCGCTGCTGCTATCATCCCTGACATCATGAATCCCATTGTTGCCATGTTCTGCTATAACCTCATCAGACTCCTCCAAGGACTCTGCAAAGAACACAATTTACAACTTGTTATGAGGAATGTTCATGGCAGCTCACACAATTCCAAGGCAAGTGCAACATATCTAAATATGCACTGTTAAATGCATGCTTTGGGAAAAAAAACACACTACTTCATTTAAACAAGCAACAACTAAAATTACAACCAATGACACAACTGGATTTCAGTGCAAAATTTAGTTTGTAGTATACAAATACGCATCTATGATTCCTACATTTAAGATGGATGACGACTTCTCCAAGAAGCATGTCTGCATTCAGTAGGAAGCACGGCTAATCACCATCGTTTGTAGCCTATCAAGAAGCTCCATACTTTTTCCGAAAAATTTACAATTGATCCACAAGAGTGAATGAGCAGTTATATGTCATCACATACTAATCGTTCAGTAATTTTTCCTCATCAGAATGCAAAGTCATTGAATTTTTTTTTTTCGAAAATCCTGAATCCTTCTTCAGATGATATATTTTGTATAAAAGAAACTCGAATTTTTTTTCCTCGTTTTCTACGCCAAAGAAACTTTTCATCAGACCAAAAAAATCAGATATCTTTAAAACCTTTCATCAATTAAAACTTAGGCATCCTTACGGAAGATTTTTGATTTTCTGTTGAATACACCAAAAGCAAATTCATCCAAGAACACACACGGTGAGCAAAAAAATAGGGAAAAACCCACAAAGATAATAATAAGAGGAAATTAAACACTACCAATATGCACATTGGTGTTGTTTGATCTGCGCCTTTTCCTTCCTGGATTCGGCCCTTGAGGCCTCATTCTTCTCTTGAGTCCCACACTCCTCACATCCTCTTCACTCTCCTTATCAGATTCCACATACTTGGCCTTTTGTTTCCTTCCAGCAGACAGCTTTTCTTGGAGCTTTTCTTGGAAAAGCTTTCGACCTTTCACTCGTTGAGCAATTGTAAGCGGTGGAGAGTTCATGATTAGAACTTTGAAACAAAACCAAACGATATGGTTTTTTTTTTGTACTAACTCAGAATCAGAAAAGATCAGGCCTTTTTCAACGGAAAAAAAATAACAAAAAACTCTTCGTATGCCTTTTATTTTTCCAAAGAGTTCTCAAATGTATAAGCTGTTTTCACTAAAGTTATCTCCCACAAAAAGGGAGCAAAAAAATGGGTTCTTTCTGCGCTGAAAATCTTGTTTGGCCGGAGAAAGCTCCGGTACCGGTGAAGATGAAGATTTTTAGCCAAAGCCCACCTGAGAACACCGCCGTTAACATCCGCCGGAAGCCCGGAATTTTGCAGATATAGTAAGTACCTCTGCTTGCCTCCTTCCTTGTATGATTATAATCTGACAAGAACCACTTTTGAAATTATATCTATCTCAGATGATTAGTCATGTGAAAAAAAGAAGAATAAGAAATCAAAAAAGGACCAGTCAGAAAAAGGTAGCATTTTTTGATTTTTGATTTTTGGGGTTTCAGAGAATCTGAATTGCAAAAGAGGAAAGATTTTCTGGGAGGAAGGGTGGTTCAGGGGAGCAGGTCAGATTTGCCATTTTGGTGATGGAATGGCGCCAATAGACTCTGCCATTCAAACCACTGTAAAGTGTAACCAATGTGTGTAATTGTGACTTTCTTACCGTTTTGGGCTAATTTTGAGAGCTTTTTACAGCTGTTGCCCCCAACAAAAGAAAATTAAAAAAATTAAAAATTGCACAGTCTCCTTATTGCACGAAGAATTCATTTCTTTGTCGAGAAAAATTAAAAGCGAAAAAAAAATCAAAAATAAAAAAATGATTTTGTCGAAATTGCATATAGAGTTAATTGTAGTGTAATGTATTTGTCTTTTCTTTTTTCTTTGTCTTTTTTTTTTTTTAAAATTTGCTGCATGCCGCGTGGATTGAACTTCCCGCCCTACGGTTAAAGGCGGAAGGATCACAACCCCTCTATTATTAGGGACGGTCACAACTTATTTTAGTAAAAAAAAAATCTTTAAATTTTCTAAGCATCTAATTAAACAAATACTAGTATTTAGGATTGATTATGTTTTTTTGGATGAAATTTTTTTTTTCATTTTAGTTGAATAAGAAGTATGTACAGACACTATTACTTGTCCAAAAGACTTAAAAAATTATAGATATACAATTGCTGCAACTATTAAGCTACTAATTAGTAACTAAAAATCGCCAAACAAAATGATCTCCGCTTTCATTTGAACTGAGGGAAGATTTTCATCTTGTTGCACCGCACTCGTTTGTGCAGGATTGATTATGTTACTCATTAACCGTAATCACTTTGATTTTACACGTAAATTTTACAAACGAAAAAATTCAACAAATAATTCGAACTAGTCTATAAACGCAGCTTGTCCATGCAGATGAAACTACTTTGCTGATTTTGATTTTTTGGTGGTTTTTGCCATAACAGATTCGAACACGGTTTGGTGTTTTTTAACCTACGAAATGTGTTGAAGTAGGAGTTTAACGGTTAGCCTTATTCACTAAACCGAACAAAAGAATTTCGTTTTCTTCTTTTTTTTCTTTTTTTCTTTTGAAAACATACTGTAGTTTGTCTGTCCCGTAATTGTTCAAGATTTTGACCAAAGGCAATTTTCCGAAAAAGATTTATTTTTTCCCATTAATGGCATTATATGTACCATTGTTAATTTGGTCTGCCATTAAAACAAATTCATGCTCTATAGATTCGCACGATTCAAGCAGAAGATATTCGACGTAAATGACAATTAAAACTTTTTAAAAGAGTTTGACAAGTTTTTTTTTTTTGGAGTTGCATTGATAATTTGATTTTGTGCTAAGGATGATTAACCATGGTTAAATTTACTCGAAATCGTGATTACAATACAATTATAATTGGTGTCAAATTGTTATTATCATACGATTGTCGTTGACATCTTTTACGTACGAAATGTGTTGTTTTTTGAAAATCTTTTTCTACACTTAAAAAAGAAATTTATTTGCTAAGAAATCACTTGTGCAACAAAACAAAAAAAAAAACAAATATAGTTTGGCAGATACTTAGAATAGGGAAATTGTATTGGATTCATAATGTGTTGTGCACAATATACAGACTATATATAGACAATAACAAACCCTATAATAAGAAATATACTAAATATTACAATACGCCCCCGCAAACTCACGGCGGAGAAGAGAGAAGCCGAAGTTTGTCCCGAAATCGAAAGAATAACTCTTTGGACAAGGGTTTTGTCAGAATATCAGCAAGCTGATCAGCAGCAGAGATAGAATTGACCAAACAAACTTACGCCGAACATGATCTCGAACAAAGTGAAAATCAACCTCAACATATCTTGTACGAGCATGGAACACGGGATTGACAAAGAAAGGAAAGCGCACTCATCGTTGTCACACCAAATAGAGGAGGGCGATTTAAAGAAACGCCTAACTCGGACAACAGATGACACACCCAATGCGATTCAACACGAGACATTAGCAACCGCACGAAACTCGGCCTCGGTAGACGAGCGAGCCATAGTGGGCTGCTTCCTAGATGCCCAGCAATGAGATTAGGTCCCAAATAAATGAGAAAACCAGTAGTAGAACGACGATCATCCGGACAACCAGCCCGGTCAAGATCACTAAACGCAGTAAGAGTACCCAAATCTGTAGGATGCAGAACTAAACAGAAATCAATGGTACCACGAAGATAGCGAAGAACCCGTTTGAGAGCCTGAAAATGAGAAGTGTGAGGCTGATGCATGAACTGACAAAGCTTATTAACCGCAAAGGAGATATCTGGACGAGTGAGAGTGGTATACTGCAGACTGCCACACAACCGACGATAAGTAGTCGCATCATCAGGAGACAACAGAGTACCATCCAAACGGGACAACACAACATTAGCCTGCAAAGGAGTGGAAACAGGTTTGCAAGTATGCATATTTACAAGTCGTAGCAAATATAAATATAAATTTCAGTATTCTTTCTGTCCCCAAAATTTTTGAAGAATAAAAATCAAACTCCAAACATTCGGATAAAAGGGTAATAGATGAAGTACAACAGCAGCGTACAACCTAATAATCCACACAAAACTAGCATGATTGCAAATCATTCTCACATCTCTCACACCTTATAGGCACGGGCCACCCTATCATATAGTTTGCCTCATATTTCGGCACTCTTTTTTTTTTTTCTTCTGTTTGTTTTTAATTTTTTTTTTCATTTGGATTTATCTCTGCACTACTTTGGTGTAAAAAAACGTTTGATGAAAAGGAGGGGGGAAAAAGAAAAATGGACAAATCGAATGTGACTCATTATACTTACATATCAAACAGACTTTTAAATTGTTTTTCTTTTTTTAGTACATTGAAGAAGACTAATGCGTTTATTCAATTATTACAATGTTTATAGGATATTTCACTTTTATTACATCATGCGAAGATCAACATTGGTAATGGATGTTGAAGGTATTAGTAACTCTATAAAATTAACGTTGCAGAAAATGCAAGATAATTTGCGGCAAAAAATTCCCTTCTCTGAGCACATGAAATCAACAACCCAATTTCTAGTGTTAACTCCTATGATCTTTTAGAACACACTTAACATGCTCGATTCCAAATGCAAAACTTCGTGAAGAGTTGTGATGTCATGTTATTGACTATTGATTTGACAGGTTTCGACTCTGACAAGTTTATATCCACCAAGGATTATCGGACTGATCTATCCGTTAATTAGGGCCTAACCAATCTTACAGAGGCAGTTCGGGAATAAGAACTCTAATAGAATTCGACTTCCCTCAAAGTAATTCCATGTCTATAAATATGGTTGATCTCACCACAATAAAGGTACGCTATTTCTAGCTCCAATAATCATACATACAATACTTCATAACCCTATTTTCTGACTTAAGCATCGGAGTGTCTACTATCAGGAGACTCTCGAGGCCCTCTTTTGCAGGAAACCCTAATCGGAGTTTCACTGTTCAACCGGAGTTATAATTCTAGGCTTCGTCAGACTCTGTTATTGATGACACTGGAATGATGCAATGGGTAAATGCTCCGAAGAAACTTTGAATTATAAGCTCCAGAACCTCATACATGAGATGTTCGCTTTTGAAATGTGGTTCAATGCCCAGTGGTGAAAGGAAATTAGCAAACATTTATCCACATACAACTTTGCTCTGTCCCAAATAAGACCCTTACCCCTAATCCATAAAAAAAAATAGCCAACCAAACTTAAGCTATTTGGAAACGTTTACAAACGTATTTTTAAATACTACTACATTTAACCATTCCAAGTCTTCCGAGCTGCTACCACAAAATATACTTCAGCGGTTTAGCCTCTCCTATTTGCTGTGATGACAAACAAGTCAAGAAGTTGAAGAAATTTTCCTGCAATAAAACCAAGAAATTCTGTTGAACTAGACCTTAATAGTTAATACGAATTCTACATAATAATAACATACGGTAATGGATTTATGCGCAGTCACAAATTTCACCTATATAGCAAAACACAAGACAGACAACACATTTACAGCTATAGAAACAAGAGCGAAACGTTTTAAAACAAGTCATGACCAAACATCACAGGCACAAATGTGGCACGAGTTCAGTACAGTTAAGATATGGTGATCATCATGTTTTTTTTTGTTTTTTTTTGGACTAGAGCACGAGGAAATACGTCTCAAAGAGAATCAGCTTCCATTAACTCAACGAAGAAGACCCGAATTACATTTTCATGTTCTGATTTTTAATTTTTTTTCTACTTGTTTTCGTCTCTTTTGTCCTCGGAACAGAATTTCTCAGGCAGGATGAAACCTTTTGGAAGACCACAGAAGATAACTACTGGTCATCATTGCCTATAATGGATTTAATTAGGCCTTCGAAGCTGTCATTTTGCTGTGGCTGAGTTTGCTTTGGCTCAACAAATTTCACTCCTTCATGCAGCTGATCGATTTTGTCTCCATTTGAATTCACCATGCCTGATTTGCTGATTTGCTGAAGACAACAAAGATTCCTGATTTGCTGCCTCAAAGAAAGTCTCATGTTGGCTATCGCCATTATCTCCTCCCCATTTCCCATCATCTCTGCTGCAATTTGTTTTCCATTTCTTCCCAAGTAAATTCTCCTTCAAATGTACTTCATTTCTCATGTCTTTGTTGTCTTCTTCTTCAGATAGAAGTGGCTTTGATTTATTGGAACTTGGCTTCTTCTTTACCTCCTCTTTTGTGCTTTCTCCCTCTCTTAGCCAACTAAATTCTTCATCTTCTTCATCGGCTAAGGAGATCGGCGACTCCACACCAACAGAAGAGTAGCTCTCTTCTACTCGAAAATCTTCATCATCCCTATCATCAGATTCTGTATCAGAAGAACATGAAGTACTAGAATAATCTATAGACACATCTTTCTGTACTTTTTTGGTTTTAGACCCTATTTTAGTCGCTCTGACGCGAAACTTTGAATCATCATTCCTTCTATTCGAAGAGTTGTTCTTTGTCAGAACAGCAACTCCTTTGAGCTTCCTCCCAGCATTGGAGTTCCTTCTCGACACATTGTTGGAGTTCCCTTCATTCTTTGCATTTTTGCTCCTCATTTCCTCAACTACATTTTGGCTTGATTGGGCATATGCTGGGCTTTTACCCTGAAACATATTTTTTTCTTCAAATGTATGCTCTTCTACTAGCTTTTTGGTGCCCAAGCCTGTTAAAATCAAATAGCAAAATACGCAAGGTTATATGAAAGAAGCTTGAAGAACCAAAAAAATGTTCTCTTTGTCATACAAAATGTCAAGCAAATGGTCGAATCACAGCACTACGTTAAGGACGCAACCAATCCAGATCATGTTAAAAGACATAACAAAAAGAACTGAAGGACCCTAAGGGTCAAATTAACAGCTCTTCTCTAAAGTGAGTATGAAAATCAGTAGGCTGAATATGGGAAGTAGAAGAAAACAATATGCCAAGTAAAACTAAACATGTGAGATCGCAGTTGGTTTTACTTTGTGAATCCATTTATAGCTCATTTAACACTATATTCTTCCAATGTGTGCTGGTAGCATTTTCCTTCTTATCTACAGCAGTAATTTGCTTTCGAAGCATGCGAAAGAAGCAACATGTGTATGTCAACAATCACAGTAGGCCATTTTCCTAAGTGAAATATCCTAACATTATAGTTAAAGATGGCATATGAGCCTATTGTTCTTAAGCAATTATACATCAATTCCAATCTTGCTAAATTTACTGTGATAACTAAAAAATCAAGTCAGGCTAAAGCTGAAGTCTCAATCTAAATCAGGCTAGTTGTGGTAAGAAGGATCATTACCTCGTTGACCCTGATCTTTAGGGTAAGCTGGTAAGTTTTCATTTTTGCTTCTTGAGCTTGACTGCTGAAAAATTTCAGGTTCGCTGTTGCTGTGGCAAAGTTCTTGCACATCACATTCTTTTCCTTCTTCACTAACAACAGCATTTTTCCGTTTGCTCATTGACTTTCCTTTCAAATTCATCCAGGAATCACTATCTGGTATTTCAAGTATGAACTCAACAGAATCTGAACTCTGGGATTTACTGCGGCAAGAATCACTACTATCATCAAGTAGCACAACTTCGGAATCATCTACAGAGAACAAAATTTGCAGCTAGTTATTATTTTGTGGTGACAGCTGATCATTACACTATCAGCTGATCATTAAGCATGAAACAACTATCATAGTATCATCTACAAATCAAACATAATTACTCAACAGAAAGATGCAAGTGTTAATTGGAACAAGTACTGTATAATAGTATTAGACAGAGAGATCATAGGTATTAGTACACCATACTAACTTTCGCAGGAGGTATGCAGAGACAAGAAGCTTCAATTTCTATCCAAAGGATATAATTTTTATGAAGAAACTCTTTCTTTCTCCCATTCTGAGCCACAGAAAGTTCTCATCAGACAAATACAAACAATTTTTAGGGACCGTTTCATCGATCTAAAGTGGCCCAAGAATTTAGATTTTGATACCCAAGATAGCAAATCCAAATTTATTTAAGAAACACTGCAAAATGACTTGAAAAACAGAGAGGAAAAGAGTACCATCAATTATCTTCTCGCTGCTTGATCTTCGACTCTTCTTCCATTCAGGGTCTTGACCACTATCACGCCTCTTTCTTCTCCTAAATCCCTTTATCTTCTTCACATATTCCTCCTCATTTTCACTTTCAGTATCAGATTCCAAAAACTTAGAAGATGTGGCCTTTTCCCCTCCAACCTTTTGCTGAAAGAGCTTTCTCCCCTTCACCCGGTTAGCAATACTAGTGGATGCCCATTCCATGACCGGGAATTTTGAAAAGGAGAAACAGAGAAAAAAAAAAAAAAGAATTTAGAACGGGAAGAAGATCAAGAGAAAAAACATTTCTTGTGTGCTCTGGCTTCTGGGTTTCGGAGCCCTTGAATTGTAAAGCCCAAATGAAAGAAACAAAATTCCAAATTTCAAAAACAAAACACTCACAAAATGAAAAGCAATTCTGGGGTTGTAATGAGGGAGAAAGAAGCAAAATTTACTAGGGTTGCAGGGTAGCCAGTGGGAAAGATGATGAAACCCATTAATAATGAGATAATGGCGCCAATTTTTCTTCTTACTGTTTCTAACCAAGTGTGAAGAAACTTTTCAGAGTTGTGTAAAAAGGACAGTACTCAATTTACTTCTTTAAAAAAACTCTCTTTTTTTTTTTTTTAATGTTATCAACTACTATTACTTTCTTCAATTTTTTTTTTTTTTGCTTCCAATAATAGCAAAATCTTTTATTTATTTTATTTTATTTTATTTTTTTATATAAGAGAGGAGCCAAAAGGCTTTGATACAAAAGTCACCTTTAGGTAAAACCTAATTTATCTTGATAGATTATGGATTCTAAATCCGGCGGGAGATCGGACAAAAATCGAATTCCCAAGGGGATCGAGAAACCTAATTTGGCAAGCCTATCTGATAAGACATTAGCGTCTCTAAGAGTGTGCTTAAGTAAGTTTTTAATTCGCCACAAGAGTCCAAAACTCACATAGTTCTGTAGGGGATTAGTAAGCCAATCCACTACTTTTGTGCTGTCAAGTTCCGGTTGTACCTTTGTATAGCCTTTTTCTTTTGCGTAGGCAAGCCCGTGGTATATTCCCCATATATGTTTGTTTCGTTTTTTTAATGTGTGTTTTTCGTATTGAGAATGTAAAAAAAATGTGAAAATGTAAAAAAATATACTGAAATGAGACAGTTATTAATATTTTAATTTAAAAAAACCAACAAAGAAAATGAAACAAACAAAGCTATCCAACATTCTTGGTAAGACCAAATAGCCGATCTCCATAATGATTTCGCAGAACTCCTCCAACTGCTGCTCTGTTGTGATGTTTTTCTACTGCACCATAAGTTTTATCAATAATGGTTACTTAAGATTCAAGGGGATTAACTATGCTACCCTCCAGTCACGTTTTCTCTTATGAGGAAAAGGAATAGGTGATCGGCAACAAAGTTCCGGTTTATCAGGTTCGTTCTATGCACCCGTCCACCTCTGCAACAGTTATGTAATACTATATGTATGTATTGTCTGCAACATTTTTTTCCCCTTCCAGGTCTAATAAGTTACCTAGCTAAAATAATATATATATATATATATATATATATATATATATATATGTTTGATTTACTTGTGTAACAAAACCAAGGGGATTAATGCTTTCGAATTGAATGGAACATAATTCCCGCTTGTTTATGGAAAGAAAGCTTCAAGGAATTGCTCTGTCACAGATACAGAGTATGAGTTGATCATCCCACCAGTTCATTAGGCTGTAATGGTTAATACCATCAATCATATATGAGTATGAACACATAAGAATAACTGTGTCCATTTTCATGTTGCAGGAGGTGTGCCTAGCTACAACTGCCTCGACAGAGACCTTGTCATGGGTAACATTGTGGTTTGTAACGTCAGCGTGATTGCAGTTGATGATACGAGTATCACAGACAGTGCTTTTTTTACTCTTTTACCATTCTCAGTTCTCAGTCCTCTGCTATTCAAGCAAGTGGTAGACTTCATCAATTCGAAAAAGTGAGTATTTCGCAGTGTTCATTATGTATTGTACTACCTCTCTCCCAATATTGTCCATGTTAGATTTTCATTCAGAATACAAAACGAATTAAAAGTAAAAACCCAAACTGGACAATAATTTTAAAACAAAATTTACGCTTTTAAAGAGGAGTTTTCTCATGAGTAAAGAAATAATTAACTTGAAGAATCTTATTGGATTCTACTGTGTGATTAACTGTTGTAATGCAAGAGTCATCAATACCTACAAATGTCTTTCTTCAGATTCTCCAGAGGGATTCGTATTAGTATCCTCTAAATCATCCCTACTGATTTCATCATTTCTCCTTGATTTTCATATCGCCTACAGGGAACTTGTTAAGAAGTGAACCTATTAAAGATGTGAATTCACCCAATGTTGCTCCCTTCTCGACCAGCAGGCCTAGTGTTTATCTCCCAAACATTCTGCCAAGAATTCCGGACCGGAAGATAAGGGCCAGAGAGTTCCAATATCGAGCCCAATAACTAGAAACCCATCTCAACCTAAAATCTCAAAGGTAATAGGTTTTGAGACTCCCCATCATGAGTAGCTCAATACATCAAAGCCCCATTCCTTTTTCAGTTGTAACCCATATCCCACCTAGGACTGTCAAATTGGGCGATTTGGTCGGTTCGGGTTAATCAAATTTTTTCCTTCATAAGAACCGTCCGAAACCAAAATGCAAAATCTATTACATTGAACCAAATTGGTCGAATAAATATTCGGGTTTTTCAGTTCGGGTTTCGGTTCAGCTGAACCAATACAACAACCCTACTTAAATGCACATTTTAATGTTAAATAAAAAGGCAGATTCATTCCAATCCCAAATTTTATGAAAGAATTTTTGTACTACAATTAAAAATAGTCTATAGACGCAGATCATTCCACACATCCTACTATATTAGAAATAAAAATCCCCCTTTCAAACACTTCCTATGATTGTCACGTGACATGAGGAAAGTATTATTGCCCTTTTGTCTAACCATAACTAAATTACTAAATCTCCCTTTACACTTTACGTGACACGTTTTTTTTTTTCTTTATGTTTCATTCAATTAGAGTGGTTTCTTTTCTTAATTATAGAGTCTAAATTGAATTGATCAATTAGGTTTTTGTTACAAAGTGTCAATTTTGTTTTAAGCGTATACCCTTCGGATGAAACTTATTATAAAGCTATTAAAAATCTCCAAAACTAAATATTGATTTGGCACGACCAATGACGAACATCAATAAATCATCTTACTAATATTTAAACTTATTACGATACTTTTATATTTTGTCTAACATTTATTTCAACACATATATTCGATTAAGTCTATTTATATTTAATAAGTAACACTTATAAAACATTTCTAAAATATACATGGCGAAATACAATTTCTTTTTTTTTTGTGAAATACAAATATTTCTATGATCACACTTAACATTTCTAAATCCTTCAAACATTTCTAAAAAATATCGCTCCAAATACAAAATTTTATTTTTTTTAAATATAAACATTTCTAAGATCTACAGATAGATTGGGCCATGCGCGATCAGACATCACTAGTACTATTATAACAATAAACTAGGAACCCCTCAATTCAATATCCAACACCAAACCAATAAAAATCTAGATCTGAAAAAAAAAAGGGGCCGATGGATTCAATTCGAATCGACAAGGAGGGTGGAGACCATCGATAAAATTAGAGACAGCGTCTTTTCTAAAAATTGGAGATTAGAGGATGGAGAAGGTGGAGAGAATAAGATAATAAGACTTAGATACTACTTGTCCGGAATTCTGAAACGGGTGATAAGACTCAGAGGATTCCAATATCTAGCCCAATAAGTAAGTAGAAATCCTCACAAATCTAAAACCTCAAGATACTAGGTTTTGAGACCAATTTATTTTATTAAATACTCTCTGTTACTCATAGATACCGATGTAAGACAACTAACCTACCATGAACTCTACACATTTTTACGATACTCCAAACGCTATCAGCAATTTCTAGTTTGTTCTATTTGACATATGTTATTCTTCATAGCAGTAACCTCATCACACATTGCAAAACTGCAACCGAATACTGCACGTGGAGTCAATATCTTGGCGGCCTTCACAGCTATTGTTTCCTCCTCTGGCTTTCCTGATCTTGATCAAAGATCTTTGGATTACAATTTTTCATTAGGAACATCAATGGCATGCACTCATGTCATGGGGCCAATTGTTTAGGTGAAATCCTTACATCCCTGCAGGTCTATTCTAGTGACTTGGTGAATATGACATTTCTGCCATTGAATTTTTAGGTAGTTCTTGTACCTAAGTTCATACCTAATTTTTTTGCTCTATTAATTATTATAGCTTTCAAGATGAATGTGATGGATGCATAATATAGAAATGCAAAGTTCTTTACAGAGAAGGACATCTGAATCTGCTATAAGCTACGCACCCGGGACTTGTGTATGAGACGTCACACACCGACCACATCAGATGGATATACGGCAAGATCATCTCATGAAAAGTGGACAAAAAAAATGGGAATTAATGTTAGATGTAGTGAAGTAGTTCCCCGCCGAAGACAAAGATCTTAACTACGCAACAATGGCGGCTAAAGTTGTGAAAAACAACAAGACTCTCTCACTCACATTCACTAGACTCTCACCAGATAAGTTTACTTAGTATGCCAAAAGCACCAGCAGTTCTATAAACTTTGACATTTACCGTGGACTCAAAACACTAAATCTTTCGTGGTGCCTGTTAAAGTTGGATCTTTCGAGGGATTTGCTTCAATCACTGGATTCAACCACACCACTGTCATTTAAAACGTTAACTACCTCATCGGTGTAAAGTCCATGCTCAAAATAGTTTTTAAACACAATACCATCAGAAATCCTGTTATCAATTCAGACCATTGTTTGCTTCTTTTAGGATTGAGACAATTTAACACCTCACTACCAATAATTTTAAGAATACACATCCTTTAGTTCAGATTCACATGAATAGTAATTTCATTCAAATTCACATAATCAACCTTCAAATTTGCATATTAATAATTCTCATCATCACTAATTTACTATAACTGGGGTGACAAAGCTTACCCTTTGTCATGGTCTTCAACTTCTATATTGAAATCTATTTTAGGTTCAGCCAAATTTTCCTCCAACTTACAAACAGTAACGGAAGCAGAAATATTTTTCAATGGAGATACGAGAATAACACATGATTTGCACATATTTTGCACATGAATTGCATGTGAATTATACGTGATTAATATCAGTTATATACATTTAGGCACATATTAAGATAACATATCATGATCAAATGTGATATTATATTTAAATAAATGACACATAATAACACAAAATACTAAATATTTATGTGATTAACAAAATATAAAATATCTAAAGTGGCCCAAAGATTTAGATTTTGATTTCCCCAACGTAGCAAATCCAAATTTATTTAAGAAACCTGCAAAATGACTTGAAAAACAGAGAGGAAAAAACACAGTCACAGAGATAGTACGAGGAAAAGAGCACCATCATGTATCTTTTTGTTGCTTGATCTTCTACTCTCTTCCGTTCAGGATCTTGACCACTATTATGACGCCTCTTTCTTCTCCTAATTCCCTTTTTCTTCTTTCACATATTCCTCACTTTTATTTTCAGTATCAGATTCAACATACTTGGAAGATGTGGCCTTTTCCCTTCCACCCACCTTTCGTTGAAAGAGCTTTCTCCCCTTCACCCGCTTAGCAATACTAGTGGATGCCCATTCCATGACCAGGAATTTTAAAAGGAGAAAAACAGGAGAATGAGGTAATCTACAAGCTCAAAACCTCAGGTTCCAGAAAAAGAAAAAAAATAATAAAAGGGGAAACGTTCAAGAAGGCAAAAAAAAAAAAAAAAAAACACTTCTTGTGTGCTCTGCCTTCTGGGTTTCTAATCAGTTAAAAGAAACCAATATCAGTTAATTGAGTGCATTCGGTATATGTAGCCCAAAGTGACAAAACTTGGTCTATCGGACTTGGCCTAAAGACTCCGACTTGAAAATAAATATACATTGAAATTGTCTCTGAATTTTTGACTAGTGAAATAGTAAAATATAACTACACTGAAATGATGTAAAACACAAATATGAAGTGCTCCAATAAATAAGCTGATCAAGTCCACAATTAATATAGGTTGATCTTTCACTTTTAAAGCGATTTTTCCTTCCATTTCCGTAGAGCAATCGTTTCAATTTTTATCATTGTCTATAACATCTTACTATATATTAAGAGAATTTTTTTTACAAGACACATGTAAATCAATTACATCATTGATGATTTCAAATTACACGTGTCATTTTCTCATTCCTAAAGAATTTTATGTAGTCCATATGTCATTTTCTAATTCGCGGATTTTTTTTACTGGGTATTTTATGCAAGTAATATGATTAATTTAAACATAGTCAAATGATTATTTTCTTAAAAGAATAACTTCCTTCGAATTAGACTTTTGATGTTGACAATCTCCAAATCATCAATTTGACCAGAAAAAAGTTCCGGCCACAAAGATTTACGAACCCGCCGCTTACGGATTTTACTTCATATATACATTGAATATAATCTTCATTGTCGACGAAAACATCACCAGATTTTAATGTAATTTTCATTACCGCCGAAAAACATCACCGGAAGATTATACACTGTGAATATCCACCTCCGAATATCCATGATTTCAGCAACTCTATCGATAATACCTCTCTGGCTATCTCTCGTATGCAAAGATAGGCGATGACTTCCATTTTATTTGAGGTGCGTGAGGAGGTTTGATAGGGTGAATGATAGATGATGATGATACGGCGGTGATGATGGATGATGATGATTAATGTAGTTATGGGAGAGAGAGAAGAGGGGATGATGGAGTAGGGGGGTAATGCGGCCAAAGTAAATTAAGAATCCTACACTCTAAAGGAATTTATTGTAAATTTTAAATATAAAATTTTGTTAATTTTGACACAGAAGGAAAAGTAGATAAATAATCATCATAAACTGAATCCCTAAAAAATCTCCTAAAAATTTGTATTCGGAATGCAGTAATATATCATAGATGATAAATGAAATACTTTCAAAATCAAATCCCGAAAGTTTTCCAAATCAAAATAATCTGTCAAAATTATAAATTTCAAAAATTGCCTCAAAAGATAAATCAAGTCTTAATATTAAGATAGCAATGTTTCTGTTTAAAATAGAATATAATACCTAAGATAAATGAATAATCAATGGTAAAGTAAATATATTTCTTCCTCAATCCTTTTATGTAATTTTCATATTTCTTGGTTTTGAAAAATTTATTCTACTTTTTGAATTTCTCCCATTGCTTAATTTTTAAAAATACTTTCTCCGTCTCAAAACTCAGTGTTAAATATTTTTTTGGGACCGAAGGAATAATAATTATGAATCTATTAATAAAATCATAATTTTCATAACGTAATAAAATTTTAGGGGCCCAACAGTATAAATTTGGAGAATTTTTTATATACCATCAATTTTGTACAAAAAAAGTCCTACCAATTATTGAAAATTATTTAAATTTTGAATTTAAACCACAAACATGAAAAAACTTTTTATATTTTATAATTGAATGATGTAAAAAATCGATGAACATATCCTAAAATTAAGAATATCATTATATAGTAAAAAAGTAATCAATCTATAAAAATTATCAATCATTAACATACCGCGCAACGCGCGGAAATAATACTAGTAAAGATAAAAGTTTGGGTCAGCTAAAAAAATACTAAAATATGATTGGTCAGGTGGTTTATTCTTCAAAGATGATTTGCTGGACGGTCTCATGTCATCTTTACGTAACTTTTTTAATTAGGGGTAAGACAGTAAGTAATCAATTGCCATTTTATTTATTTATTTGCAAAACCCCCTCTCCCGAAACGACGTTGTTTTACTGTTCCCCGCCCCGAAATATATAAGATTCGCGCAGACTTCAAAATTTCCTAAAAACTGAAAGAACAACCACTCCTTGGTTCTCTTCTCCGGTCAATTTGGTGGGGTTGCGGAACATCGAATTGGTGGTGGTGGTGGTGGTGGTTGAATCGATTACAATTCTTCCCTTTTCCACACCAAGATCCCCCTTCTGCAGTTACTTGTATACAAGAATTGGCATGGCGGAGGATTTGATCACTGCAGCCATACAGCAATACATTTTGGGAAATAATCGAAGAACCATCGGCTGCATTCATCTCAGAAATCTCAACCAGGAATCGTTGAATTCAATCTGTGGCCAAATTTGCAATAATCAGTTTTAAGTCAGTAGCGTACAACTAATGAATAAAATATCCACGGCTTTCAGGAGGAGACAATACCATAAAAGTACATCATCAACAATTTAATTCAAGAAGCCATGGAACACATAAAAACATGTTTGTCTATTTCCTTTCAGTTGCATGATAAAAGAGGCTTGAAACAATGAAAATCAACTCAGGTGCAATGAGTTAAGAATAGAGCTTAGTTAATCACTTCAAACTTGGCAATTAAGAAGACGTATCTTTGATTCAAAAGATAACATTGTTCTGCAGAATTTATCAATCAAATAGTGAGTTTCTTTCTCGTCATGTCTCTCATTCTTGTTCAAGGCAATGATAATTTTGTTTTCCTTTTAAAGACCATCAAAACCATTATGAGCAATATCTTTTCATATTTTAGGTTATTACACGTTGATGAGGAATTTTTCCTTCCTGGGAAATCATCAGTAAGGAATGCAGTGGACTAACTATATTTTGTCAAAGAGGCTAGTCTAGTGAGCTATTGCATTTGATATTCATACAGACATTTCACTGGAAAATTCTCTCCATCCTTGTTCTTCGTATATAGATCAGATATTTCCTTTTTGCCAACATAAAGATCATTGCATAGAAAACCATCATACAACCCACCATATTCCTTTCTGAACATTTGTTCTTTGTTACTAGCTACTTCCTCACATTATCTCTTTGGTTTCCTTAACCAGTAAAGGGCCTAGAGTCCACTCAGCTATACACCAAAAACTACCCCAAGTGTCATGTTGGATTTTGTTATGTCTAAAATTTGGTGGGTGGAGCCCCGAATTTTCAAATTTTGCTGACAGTAGTTTTCGTGGCAAAGAAAGACATTTAGGCAGGCGGCGGAGTTGAAACGATGAGCAGTGATTTCGAGCGCCACAAGATTAAATTCGGCCTTGTACGTAAGGTAATTGTGATACTTGTTGTTAATTATGTTTCCGATTTTCTGCTTTTTCAGCAAAAGGGCTTGCTCCTGAACAGCATCTCATTTCATCGGTACTTGTACTTACTGGGGTGCCATAAGTACTGGCTTTTGCGCCAAGATCGTAGAGTCAACTGATACTTACTTATTTGCAGGACCAACATTCAATACAGGTTTGTTGGTTACTCTCTACTCCTCAAGAAAGAGAAATTCGTCATTGTACAACCTGATCGTGTAGTCTTTGCTAATGGCCTTGCATCCGGGTGCATTCTCATTCAAAATTCCTCGTCAGACTTGGCCAAGAAGCTGAAGAACACAACTACATATGAGAACTACCATATGATTTTTGTTTCAGAAGGGCACCCACTCAATTGTGAGCCTAAAAGTGACCTACAAACAGCAAATTAGTAATGTTTGGTGTTGCGAATTTCTGCTTCTTTTTTACCTCTACTTTTTTTTTTGGATATTAACAAGTTAATCATTTAGATCTGTTTGATGAATTTTATTTAGTACGAATACAAAAAAAAGAGTGTGATTCTGATTGAAAGAGATCACAAGTCACAACCATAAAAAGGATCAACGTAATGTAATACTCATCGTCCATAAAATGAATTCCTTATACCGTTTTTAACGCTGAAAATTCACCTAATGGCATAGACGGCGGTTTTTTTTTTTTTTTTTCCCTTTAAAAAAAGAGTTAAATATGCGAAGTATTAAATCCCATACTCGAGCTTTCCTTATTTTGTTTACTGGTTTGAAACAACACAATTATCGTTGTCTATGATTTCTTCCTCATCATGTTTCATCAAATGGCTATATTCTTTCTGTTCCAAAGAAATAGTCCAAGTTTAGTAGAGATTCTTACTGCACACGATTTTTTTTTTCAAAAAAAATCAATTCATATAATTTCATTTTATAACAAAATTTTAAGTATTATAATTTACTACTAGATGCTTACCCCGGGCGTGTCGTCTGTATTTTTAAATTAATTAAATAAAAAATACGAATCATTCTTAAAAGAATTAAAAAAATTAGAAGAATAAAAAATCGATTGAAATGACAGAAAGTGAGCTATTAAACATAAATCTATGCCCAGATTTACAGCATTTAATTTATAATAGTTAACTTATACCTGGGTTTACATAAATCATAAATCAATATCTACAACAGAAGAATAAAAAAAAAATCATCCTTAAAAAATCAAATTTCTTTCATGACAACTTATTTTTTATCTGTTGTAGAAAGAGATGGATTGATAATTGAGGTCACATTTTAAATAATTGATTTAAAGGCCCGGGTGTGAGAGAGGAGCGGAATGGAAGAGATTCTTTGAAATTGGGAATTGGGAAGACATTACTGATATTTCACTTGATTTAAGGGGATTTCCTAGTATTTGGTTTTATCAACTAAATATTGTTGTTTTAAAGGATTAGTATATACCTATAATTAAGATATTTTTATGTAACTATAATTAAGGGATTTATGTATTTATCTATTCTATCTTTTTTTCTGATTAGTTAGAGTGCCACGTGTCAAAAATGATTTTGTACTGAAAATGGCTTTTGACGGGAAAATTTTTATTGTGGTGGTAACACATGTCCTTTTTGTTTGTTGCTTTAATTAAATATACTATAGATTATCACAATATGTAATTAGTTAAATAATCATTTTTATAACACCAAAATTTAAACTCAAAACAAACTTTCTCAAAATCAAAAGTTAATGCTTAAAATTATTAATAGCATGAAGTTGTACGACAGATGCTAAGCACTAGTGAAAATAAAAAGTTCCAAGAGGGTCGGTATGACAGTGATTTAACAACACAAGTCTATGCCCTGCAATGGCAGATGAACTAGTAATAAGATACTCCATCCAATCAACACAGGTTCTGTTATGTCAAATAATGATTACTAACAGAGGCTGCAAAATTTACAAAGGACCCATTTTTTTTTAATTTCTGGAGCAGCTTCAGGATGTGATGATTAAATAATACTCCCTCCGTCTCATAATTAATAATTATTGTCCAGTTTGAGTTTTTATTTCTAGTTCAAATTGTACTAAAACTGAAATCTCAAATTGGACAATAATTTTGGGACAGAAGTAGTAATTATTTTGGGTGTAAAATAAGAGGATCATACCGTAACCTTAGTTACAAGGAGGCCCCAACTATATCATGAAAATAATAAGTTTATCATTTCTACCGCAGGTTGTTCCCTAGTAAACTTGTAGTCTCAGGAGAGACGGTAATAAGTACTCTTTTTGTCCCTAAATTATTGTTCAGTTTTGATTTTTATATTTAGTTCAATTGAAAATAAAGATCTAAATTGGACAATAATTTTTAGACAGATCGAGTAAAATAATATTGAAACAGAGGAAGTATAATTATTATGAGAAAGAATGACTTGGACCTCGTGTGTCACCCCGTTTCAGCAGTTGGGGGATAGTCCATTTCAAATTGATCAAAAAATCAAATTTATAACAACACAAATTCCCTTATAAAAAAAAAAAAAACAAAGAAAGCTAAAAAGATTAATCATCATATCATCACTAAATCGTTTTTGGTAGTATCCTGATGATTTAAACACATGGATTGTACAGAACAAAACCGAACATTCACACATGGAATAATGTAGGTTTGTGATGTCTTCTTCTCCAATGTACACTTGGAGTTCCAGGGCCACACAGATTTTTCACCTGCTAATCCATATTGTAATGTTCTGAAGGGCCACCCAATTGATTAGAAAATGAACTGTGCTCTTGAGTTTTGAGAGCTGGAAGTTTATACTTTACACAGAGTTGAAAATTTTTTTGGGTTCAAGTCAGTGGCTATACTTCTTAGTTCTTACTAATTAAGAAGTCTTTATACTTCTTAGTTCTTACTAATTAAGAAGTAAGACTGTTGAAAATGTTAATGGATCAGTGAAGAAGACATAGCCAGAGAGGCTGCTCCAATGTAGTCTATTCAAATTTTCAACTAGTGTTTTTTGTGGAGCCATCAAACATAACATCAATATGAGCTGGATTCTTCTGGGTCTGATTTGAATCAAAAGCTATTCAATAATTTCTGGTGTTTCATGATCTGTTCCACATTGGAGCTACAATATAATCGACCTTTAACCGGCTAAAAACTGAGGAACGATATCCTCATGCAGCATCATGGATGCATGATCTAACAACATTGATAACAACTTTTCAGTGTTATCACAGCTTTGGTCTGCTCTGAGTCTTAAATTTGGGTTGGTTCTAATGTCTCTAGCCAATTTGGCCTCCTGCCACTGTCAAATCTATTTCAAGCTGAGGAATACTTATTTCCGTTATCCATAGGCTTTAATTACTCAATTCTTTTGTGGGACTCTTAACACTGACATTTAAGGTGCAGTTCATCAATTTAGAGATTATGGATATGTAATTGACTAAAACGAATTGTAGCGATAAATATGTACTAGTGAGAAGATTACACTATACGGAACTAAGTAATACGGACGCCTCTCATGTTTCTAACAGATTCCGAGCTGAATCGAGAATGCCATTGCCAGCATAGCCATGGCTGAAGTTGATCAGCTTATTGGACCCTTTATAAGTTGTCATTTTGTTTGTCTTCTTCCCTTAATCGGGCCTGCTTCCAGTAACCATTTGCCATAGACTATATTTATGGTATTGTTAGATTACGGAAAAACAAAGAAAAATAGAAGAGGATTGAGAATTTTGTGGATGAAAATGTTTTATTTATTTATTTATTTTTCTGCTCCCCAACTCTCATCCCCATCAACATAACTGCCTAATCCCACCACACAATAATACGCCAAAAATTTATTCTTTTCTGTGTCTGTATTTTACCCCCACACAATAATGCTAACCTCATGTTGCCCAACTGTTTAAAGATTGGGCGTCTACTTTTCGGAAAAAACCCACTTAATGGATGATTATTTGTGTAAAGATTCAGAGAGCAGGAATGAGGTCTCAGTCATGGTTGTTCAGAATTGAGAAAAGAGAACAGTAAAGAAAAAAGCTACTTAAGTATTTTGCATGAGACGATTGTTTTGTTGTTGGTTTACTGAGATCACTTTACTTCTGCATGGATAAACATCAAGACGTGATTTTTCCAGGTGTTCTGTAGTAGTTTTTCATGGGGGATGCTGAGTTTAAGGAGACTGAAAATCCCACAGCTTTTGACATTTCTGCAAAGAAGAAAGAGCTGTTTTCAGCTGCCATGATGAGGACTAGTGAATGGTTTGCCCTTTTCTTTCTTTTTTTTGTGAATTTGTCTTATACTGATATGCTTAATACTGATGTTGCTGTATGAATTGCTTTAATGATAGGATCTTCTCCCTGGAGATTCCAAGTGATATCCTTGTTCATGTTGGGGGAACTCCCCTCTCACTGCACAAGGTAACTTACAATCTTCCTGAAAATTTCATGAATCTTATTGTTGTGTTTACTTAGTTCTTGTTGCTGAGAAGTTGTGATTACATTTCATACAGTTCCCACTGGTTTCAAAGTGTGGATATATAAGGAAAATGGTGTCTGAATCCAATGATGCTGATGTTTCTGTAATTGAAATTCCTGACATTCCTGGTGGAGTTGAGGCGTTTGAACTTGCTGCAAAATTTTGCTATGGGATAAACTTTGAAATGAGTACACAAAACATAGCCATGCTTAGATGTGTTGCAGAATATCTTGAGATGACAGAGGACTATGCTGTTGGGAATTTAGTGAGCAGAAGTGAGGCTTTTCTAACTGAAGTAGGACTTAAGAGCCTTGCTAGTGCAGTATCCATTCTGCATTCTGCAGAAAATTTTCTTCCATTGGCAGAGGATGTAAAACTGGTTAGCCGATGCATCGATACAATAGCTTACATCGCCTGCAAAGACAACCAGTTTTCGGCATTAGGCAGGGGAGACAATGGTCACCACAGCCCTGCGATGGCGCATCCTAAAGCCATTGTTGATTGGTGGGCTGAGGATTTAACTGTCCTCAGAATCGATATGTTCCAACGGGTGCTTGTCGCAATGGTTGCAAGAGGATTCAAACAATTTTCGCTTGGTCCAATACTAATGTTATATGTACAGAAGTCTCTTCGAGGTTTGGTGAGATCTCAATTCTCAAACTAAGAACTTTGAAACAAAAAATGCTATACTACTTGATTAACTAGACTTGAAAACCTATTTTGATGGTCATCTGCAGGAAATTTTCGGAAAGGGAAGGAAAAAATTGGAACCAAGACAAGAACATGAGAGAAGGGTTGTTTTGGAAACAATTGTGAGCCTTCTACCAAGAGAGAAGAACTCATTGTCAGTTAGCTTTCTCTCAATGCTGCTTAGAGCTTCCATCTATCTCGAAACAACGGTTGCTTGCAAGATTGACCTGGAGAAAAGGATTGGTTTGCAACTTGACCAAGCTGTGTTAGATGATCTCTTAATTCCTTCATATTCTTTCACTGGAGACACATTGTTTGATGTCGAGACTGTCCAACGGATACTGGTTAACTATCTCGACTATGAAATGGAGGAGAAACGATTAGGACACAATGCAGGTGATCAGTATTCTCCTCTATCCACTGATACAGAACGAGTTGGGAAGTTAATGGAGAATTACCTTGCGGAAATAGCTTCAGATCGAAACTTGCCGGTTTCTAGGTTCATTAGTCTTGCTGAACTTGTCCCCGAACATTCAAGGATCACAGAGGATGGTATGTACAGGGCAATTGACATCTTCCTAAAGGTGTGTACTCTTCGATTCATTCGTTTCATTTTTCCCATTTTTTGGATTAATGCATGTTGTTGCAGTCTCAGAATTTGGCTAGATGCTTATTGATATGTTTTCTGCACTGCACAATTCATTAGATTCATATTTCTTCAAGTTGAAGCTGGGAAGACTCTTAAAAACACCTGAAGAGCATATAGCAGAAGTCTAAACTTATCATTTCATTATTGAGTTTTCCATCTTTCCAAATGTAGAATTCAGGAAACTTCAGAAAAATTTCTTACTTTCTCTTCATTGGTGAAACAAAATTAATCAATTTTACATTTTTCGCGCTCAACGTGTAGGCTCATCCTGACCTAAGTGACATGGACAGAAAGAAAGCTTGCAGCGTAATGGACTGTCAAAAGCTCTCGAGGGAAGCCTGCGCTCATGCAGCTCAGAATGACAGACTGCCTGTTCAAACAGTAGTTCAAGTGCTATACTACGAGCAACAACGCCTTCGCGAGGCCATGGACGGGAACCTCAAGGAAGGCGAATCTCCTCCAGGTCTAGCCCTGAGGGTGAACCGCCACTCGACAGACATCCACTCGAATCCACCCGAGCTCTCCAGCTTGCGAAAAGAAAATCAGGACCTGAAACTGGAGTTACTGAAGCTGAAGACAAAGTTGAGGGAAATTGAAAGGTCATCAGATAGGTCTAATACCAGCAGTCCACTAGGAATTACCCTTCCAAATGCAGAGAAACCTCCACTCCCAAGAAAATCATTCATCAGCTCAGTTTCTCAAAAGCTGGGGAAAATAAACCCGTTTATCCGTGCTGAGGGGAGTTTGCTGAAACCGAAAACTCGGACCAAACCACCCAAAGACAGGCGCCATTCCATATCCTAATACATTTGCTTCGTCCCCTTTTTGGGTTTTTTTCTCAAATGTGATGAAGTATATCTGATTCTACAGTTGCATATACATATATCTACATAAAGCTTGAAATGAGTTTGTATAGTTGTTATAGCATTTTTCCTCCATTATGTAAGCTACCACAGTTCCGGTTTCGATGGAGACTAGTGAAAGTATCATCGACTTTACTATGTACAATATATGATGCCAACTGGTTTTGTATAGTTTGTATAATTGTCACCTTTGTGCTGCAGAATTCTAGTTTTGGAAACTCGATGGAGGGAGGGAATTAGTTACTGTTATTGTCTATTTATACCGAATTCTTAAAATGAAGCCTGATGTAACGTAGTAGTACCTCCATAGCAATTTATCCTTAGGAAATGGTGAAAGATACTACTATTACTAGAGGTTGGTTGATTTAATCCCCCCCAAGAAAAACCCTCCCAACTACTAAACCACTTGTAGAGATTATAAAAAAACAAAACTTTGTTAGACAAAAAGTCTATAAATTACAATTGACTCTTGATTCCATTTATGAAAGCAACTGGTCAGGAGTTTTTAAAGGAAATTACTAATAAACCACGTACGTACTTACTAAAAATCACAGGAATTGACCACATTAACAAGTTTCGAAACCCTTCTATATTTTTTCACCAACTTTTTCTTTAACAACAGAGTGAATTACATCACTTGGATAATGAAGTAGATTATTGGGTGTGTTGTAAGAAACCTACATGTACCTACTCCCCTTCAGTCATTTGATTACACCTATATACTACTTGTAAAATATTACTCCCTCCATTCCAAAATAAGTGTCGTTTTAGCAAAATAGAGAAATTCTAAAATAAGTCTCGTTCTCACATTTCAATGCACTTTTTGTCAAAAGTTTTCAAAATTACCCTCAAAAGAGTTGATGTTATTGGTGGACAATTTTATAATGAGACAGAGAAGTCATAAACACGCCGTTTCTTAATATTAAGTAAGTTGTATTAGTATAAGAATTAAAAGAAATTTATGTAAATTCTTACAACTTGAAAACATATAGCAAGAAATTAAACTTATCATAGTTTTCTAGAACACACAAAGCAATACTATAAATAAATACTACCATCATGATTAAAACACAGGTGGAAGTATCAAAATTTATCACCTCAAAGGCTCAATGTAACCATTATTTTTCTTCGTCGGTGTGGTTGGGGAAAAACCGATTTTAAATATTCCTGAGAAAAATATATATATGTACTAGTATAACAGATGTCATTTTCAAAATATCCTATAATTTCCACGTACCAACTCTTCATTAGTAGTAGTAGAAAAAGAGAAATTGATTTCTTTTTCTTTTTTTTTTGGAAATAAAAATTCTGGCAGCAGCAGAGTTTATTAAAACAATTCCAGATTCCCTTGGCATATACAGACTCATCAGTGTTCACAAATACTCCTAATCGTAAAGCAGAAATTTGAATTAATTTTAATTAGAATCGGAGGGAGTTATTAAACCATCCAGATTAATATATTAATATTATATGAACAACTAAAAGTTATACAAATTAATCAGCTCAGCAGTCGAAGCAGTACTAGGTAAGCTCCGCAAAACTTGGGGACCTTTCTAGTTTCCTATGCTCTCCAACGTGAAAACAACCGAAAAAGAACCATTTTACTAGTAATAAACTTCGTCTGTATCTGTGTTTTTTTTTCAGTCGTATGAATCTCCACGAGTCTGACAGCGTAAAAACAGAAAAAAAAAAAAAAAAAAAAAAAGAGAGGCCCCCAGCAGCAATTTTGTATTTCCCAATAACCTCTGAAGTTATTTTTAAACTACTTGGTAGTTGGTACTTGCTAGATCAATCATCAATTTTTTTTTTTTTTAATTTAAAGTTGAACCCTTCAAAACCCCACTAAAAAACAGAAGAAGTTGAAGGAATTTGTAGTTAGTAATTGAAATTGAATGCAGAGGAGGAGGAGGATTATCATAGCAAACCGCGTTGAAAATCGGAAAGGGTTTTGGGAGACTATTGGTGTTGAACTCCATCGGTTGACCACCAGAAAAAGAAGACAAATTCAAGAAATGCCATTTTTATAAGGGAACAGGTGTTTATTGTTCTTATCAAGGTGGGGTAAGACGTAAAGAAACAATCTTTTATCTGATAATCTTGGACTTTTTTTGTTTTTGGTGATCAAATTTTTGCATCCCATTTACCGGAACAGTGTATAAATACGTCGATTTTCAATTATGTTTCCTTTTTTGCCTTCATCTATTTCCTTCTCCCAGTTAGACCCGTCTTTTCTCTTCACTTCTGTCAATTTCTAAGCAGATTCTCCACGTGGGATAGCACCAATTTGCAGCCTCGATTTTCATCTAAGTTCTTATAGAATATTAATCTGAATTTTGGTTCTTGTGAGGCTCTGTTGTTTATGAACTTCCACCCTTTTCTTCTTAATTGATCTCTGTCTTCCGTTACTCTCAGAGGTTCTGTGATTCTTTCTGTGTAAGTTTTTGTTTATGGGTTCATTTCAAATTAGTCCTTTCTCTTTGTAGGACTGTTGTATGTGAGTTTCTATTGGAGAATTTTCATGCAAATTTCTGGAATAATGATTGGTTCATTCATTTTGTCTTTGTTGTTTTCCCATCTTTTAGCAAGAGTTGAATGGAAGGTCCTTCCCTAAAAATTGAATCTTGAAGTTTGAAAGCTCTACTTTTGTCCTGCAAAAAGGTAGGGGAAAAATGGAGTGTTTTTCTTACTTCAGAGATAGAACAAAATGCACGAAACAACGATCAGCGCCTATTTTTTCATTTCCAAGCAAATCTGGTAATTCATCCACGGAGAAGGTGGATGAATCTTCAAGTTCTACCATTACTCTGAGAGGTGCCAAGTCTTCTGGTTCAGCCACTTCAAGACGCAGTGTTTCTGAATTGTATGAAGAAAAGGGCCAATACTTGAGAGTATTTTCATTCGGGGACCTGGCACAAGCAACTAATAACTTCAACAGGATGCTTAAGATTGGTGAGGGTGGTTTTGGTAGCGTTTATAGAGGTACAATAAAGCCTGTTGGTGGAAAGGGTGATCCCACTGTTGTTGCTATCAAAAAACTCAACAGAGATGGTTTTCAGGTACCCTTTTGTTGATTTCCTCTGTAGTGGAAAATGCGATCTAATGCCCCATTTCTAAGTTATTACTCTGGTATAGTGTTCTCGGGGAAGGTTATGTAGCATAAAAATGATAAAAGCTGTCGCCGACATTTGTTTATCAGAAAATGAGAAATGTCAAATGCATGTTTTTCTCTGTGATCATGATTACAAATCTTAAGCTGGAAAAGTGAGCTCTGATGACCTCACCACAGTGCTCTACCAGTTTATGCTCTGCAGGAGTCAATTAGTCATGTTTTCTGGACCTCTGATTGCAAAAACTTTTGAGAAAGTGAAAATTCCCCTTGTGGCATTATCGTGGTCAACCTCTTTATGGCCTCATTTGATTTCCTTGCTATGATCTCGGAGCAATTTTGAACTGCTGTAATAGGATCTCTCCCTTACTAGGCTTGTTTCCTTCTGTAGTTCACACTGCTTAAATGCTTATAGATGCTTTATATGATTCACAGTGTTACAGATGGCCAAAACATCCACTCTTTGCATGCATATCAGTTGGTTGTGGATGCATGTATATACTTTTAACTTTTTGCTTGACGCTTGTTGTTTCCTATTTTCATCATAGTTCCGAAGGTTTGGCTTCAGTTGACTGATTTTTCTAATGCTTATTGATGCAGGGTCACAAGCAGTGGGTAGCTGAAGTGCAATTCCTTGGAGTTGTTGAGCACCCAAATCTTGTTAAGCTTATTGGGTACTGTGCTGTTGATGGAGATAGAGGTATCCAGCGGCTACTTGTCTATGAATTCGTGCAAAATAAGAGCCTTGAAGATCATCTTTTCAACAAAGCTTATCCTGCTCTTACTTGGGAAACAAGACTGCAGATAGCACTTGGAGCAGCTGAGGGATTAGCGTACTTACACGAAGAATTGGAAGTCCAGGTTCTGTTTTTAACCTTAAAGCTTGATCATGAAATAGTTTCTTGTATCTTTATGTTCATTCCTGGATTCATTCCACTTCAACCTTCTTAAGTCTTAAATTGCAGTGAAACTAAGTATGGTTTTTAGCTCCAACTTTTCTTTTCTTATAATATTATTTAAGCATTCAAAATCTCTGCCAGTGGGAAGGAGACTAGCTGAATAGAGAAGTTATTGAGTGACGATTGTTTTTGAGGCTGAACATCCTAAAGACTTTATCTGACCGGCTATTTTGTATGGATTTGTTGCTTGCATCATTGGCTTCAGGTGATATTTCGAGATTTTAAGACATCTAACATTCTATTGGATGAGGATTTCAAACCAAAACTTTCAGACTTTGGGCTTGCCAGGGAAGGGCCAACTGGTGAACAAACTCATGTTTCAACAGCGGTATTTTCTTAAGCATTGGTTATGGCTTTCATAAGTACATTCGTAGTTCACTTTTTAAGAGAGATTAAGATGAACTTATCCAAACGTTCTCTGTTAGGTTGTAGGAACGTATGGATATGCAGCACCAGATTACATTGAAACGGGCCATCTCACAGCTAAGAGTGATGTCTGGAGCTTCGGTGTTGTCTTGTACGAGATGTTAACTGGTCGGCGATCACTAGAACGAAATAGACCTAAATCAGAACAGAAATTGTTGGAATGGGTAAAAATGTACCCTGCCAACAATAGGAGATTTGGAGTAATTATGGACCCAAGACTTGAAAGTCAGTATTCCCTCAGTGCCGCTAGAGCCGTTGCCAAGTTGGCAGATAGTTGTCTGGTAAAATCTGCCAGGGACAGACCTAATATGAGTGAGGTGGTGGAAAAATTGAAACAAATTATCCGAGTTTCAGGAGAAGAAACTTCACCTTCCCCTGAAGGAAGTCGTGAGGATGTTGAAATCAGTTCAGCGGAAGAGAAGCCACCTAGACGCATGGGAGTATCAGAGTCAGCAAAAAGACGGATGGCGCATTTAGTTAAACTGAGTGAGCATGTTGATGGAGCCCGTGGAAGGAGGTTCTTGATAAAGCAGAGACAATGATGATCTAGTACCATTTCTGACTTGTCCATTGTAGCTTTGGTTTTGTTAAGATGGTTTCGAATTTTAGTTCTTTTTTCAGATGGCAGAAGCTACGAATAAAATTAGTACAAGCAAAGGAATATATGGGACTGGGGCATTAGCTGGGGGAATTTTGATTACAGTAGTTGGAGCATTCTCCAGTGTTAAGAGCAATGAAAGAGGTTTGGAATGCACCATTTTTTGTTGATATGTAAATGAAATCATCCGAAAAAAAGTTTTTAACTTTTAGCATTTTTCATCTGCTCTATTCAAAAGCTGACCAAGAACGTGTACGCTAAAGGCTTCTGAACTGTCATCTGCTCTATTCAAGTATAACAAAGCTGCTAAACTGATGAGATTCCATTTTGGATGGCGACAGAGCCGTATGGTAAATTGGTAATCTACCAGCAACCAATTCAACAGAGGCGGATGTAAGAAGATACAGAGACAATATGGCAGGAGTTTTCTTGATGTGGCTCCTCTAAAGAAGCAAACAGGCACCAAAGATATCTGCAACTGCAAGTGTACAAAACTCAAAAGGGATATAAATCCAGAATTGGTTAATGTGACCACTCAATGCTGAGTGATTAGTGAAGGTTCCAGTAGAGCAAGCGTATCGTTGCACATTTGATTTATGTATAACATCAAAGCAAGCAACAATTTGCAAGCAAACGAATTAGCTAGTATGCGGACGTTTTTCCGGGAAGAGAAGAAATGCATGCTGAAAAGTAGACTACAGAACACAGTTTTTACATGGATTTGGTATGACAAACAAAACTAGAGAGAGGCAGTTTGAGCCCATTGATGAGAAGTTCCCCTTGATTCCTGATGGATGTTGGCAGTTGTTACACTGACGGCATTGGACCTTGGTGGTGAAACTGGTGATTGGGATACTTGAGTTTATTTTCTTCGGAGTACCAAAAAGAAAATTAAGATGACGCAAACGAATACACCAGCAAAGATTATCAACCCAAGTGCTGAAAGATCCACATAAATATTTCTCATATAAGAAGAAGATGATGATGAGGTCTTCCTATTTGACCGTAAGTCTTTTATCAATCAAATTCATGTATACAAAAAGGGGGTAAAAAAAGAACAAACAGTTTTTTTTTTTTCCTTTTTCTTTTTCTTTTGAATTAACCCTTTTCTTTTTATCTTTTTCCCTCTCGAAACTTCGACAAAATTTCACAAACAATTAACTATACGGTTAATGGATGCACTTTGAAAGCAATGTGTTAGTGTATTTTACTTAAGGATGATTACATAACTGATAAAGGTCTTTTCTTTTTGTTTGTTTTGGAAATTTCTTTTTTTTTTTTTTTTTTTTTGCATGCAACGAGAGAAAGGCAAAGGAGAAAGAGAACGAAGCTGAGGGTGAATCATCATCCCCATCAATTTGTTAGAATGGTCCAAAATGCAAGGGTTGTTAGGAGAAATTCCTTAATACTATCTTTTACTTACATTGTTGATAAAATTTGGGGGTAAAAAAAATTTAAGTGGGCGGTGTGGATATTTGTTTCTCCTTCCTGTTTTGATTAGGTTGGACACAAAACAATAGAAGCAAAAATTTAAGTGGGCGGCAGGAGGTGGTCTGGCAGCGGGCGGCGTCGGTGGAGGTGTGAAGGTGGTGGTGTATAGATAATATTATTTTATTTGAATTTATATCTTAACAATTTTTTAAATTTTTATTAAAATCACATTTTAAATTATATATTCAATTCAAAGCAATAACTAAACCAAAAACTTAAATAAACCATTTTTTATCCGAATTTTCACCCCACAATTTTCTTGTATTTTTTTTTAAAAAATTAAATTTTAAATTAATTATTATAGCGCAGTAAAATTTTAGAAATAACTCAAGATTTATTGTAACTGTCAAAGTCAAAAATCTTAGTTTTGTTTTTTTTCCTTTTTTAATTTGAATTTTGAATTATTATTGTGACTTGGTAAATTTTTAAAGTTACAGTGGACGGTGAAAAGTGCAACATAATTAACATTTATTTTAGTAAAAAAAAAAGTAACTTTGAAAATAATTTAAATTTAAATTTTAAAATAATATTTTAACAATTAAATAATAAATGTGAATTTTTATAATATTTTTAATGATTTAAATTTTAATGGAAGTTTAAATCATATAAAAAGACGAAAATACTCCTGATTCCGGCATGTCAACTGTCGGTCAACATCGAATTGGACGGAAAAGTGGCCGAAACAGTGAAATGAGACTAAAAAAGTGTGAAAACATATTGTTTGGTACTACGATATTGAAATGTTAATGTTATGGACATAAAATCAAGTAAGCCCAAATGTAAGAGACCATTTGGACATTTTAGTCTTTATCAGGCCACCACTTGCGTCCCCTGATCGTCATTGGTTTGGAAAATTGGCCAGATTCGGATTTCCATTTCAAAATTATTATGATATGAAGCATCCATAGAGCAGGACAAAAGACAGTCTCAAAGTGGAGGAGGCCGTTTACGCTGACGGCACTCTGAAGGCACTGGAGACACAAGAATTGGACGATCCCAAGATCGGTACAAGGCAAAACACTAACAAATATGGGAACATGAGGCCAAAGCTAAGCAGAAGAAACCGCGCATAAGACTCCTAGGTTGAAATCTGAAGTAGTATGTACAGAGTGCATTTGCCAATACGCGCCGAAAGTAATTTCGAAATACTTCATCTTTTCGTAGACACAGCGCCACCACAGATGACCTTGTGTATAAATCTTGGAAGTAAGGTGATATACTAGGACCACATGAAAATATGAAATGACTAAGATCATAAGCGTTTAGGAACGAGTTGCGACACTAAGACAGAAAACCAATAGAGCTGGTTACTGGAGAGCTGGAAGGAATGCCATCTCATTTCCATAGCACCCATAGCAGCAGTCATGCTCGAGATGCACAGCGCATACCTTTCGATGATACTAAACACACTCAAAACCATACTAGCTTTACACTGCAAAAACTGCGACAACTTTTATTCCTGCCAAAAACAAATCTGAGCTGAAACCAAAGGGAATTCTAGTCGTACTACTATTACTACTATATACTCCCTCCGTCCCATAATTATTGTCCAGTTTGAGTTTTCATTTCTAGTTCAAATTGAACTAAAAGTAAAATCTCAAACTGGACAATAATTTTGGAACAGAGGGAGTATAAATTACACTCCTTACCCCCCAAAATACTAACAATTGACCCTTCAAAAAAAAAACTACTAATAATTGGAATATAATAAGAATACCTTTTTGGAGAAAACTGTAACTTCAACAAGAAAGTTACTGTTAAATTCGGGCACGGTGAAATGCAGAACTGAAAACTTTCTTGTTCAGTGAGATAGATATGTATGGATCATTACAAATGGTGAAATGCAGAACTGAAATAAATTTTGATGTGACATATGTTTAGTGAGATATATATGTATCACTACCGTTGGTGGAAGAGTATTAAAATCATCCCATGCATGAAAACTGATTAATGTAATTCACATTTTACACACAATCAAAGGGTAAAATTGATATTAGTACAAGACCCGAAGAATAAAACTTTCCCAAATTCAACATCACCAAGATGATTTCTTGGGAACACGAGTCAACGAGTCTACACAAAAAGATTATTTAACGGTTGCATGATGCATCAGCTAAGGTTCATTGACTTGAGGGAAGCTTTATTCGCGCGTGTACTCCACGTTAATTTCCTACAGAAGAAGAATACGATGTGGTCTTCCTTCCTCCTAATTGATCCTATTATCATCAAATGCATATATACCGAAAGGAGGTTTAAAAAAAAAAAACCATAAAGAGTAGTTTTCTTTTTCTTCTTTTTCTTTTTGTCTTTTTGCCTCTCAGAAACTTCGACAAAATTCACTAACAATTAATTTAAGGTATAAATGGATGCACTTTGAAAGCAATGTGTTACTGTACTTTACTTGGGACTGATTAAATAACTAATAAAAGGTCTTTTCTTTTAGTTTGTTTTTTCTTTTGTTTTGGAAATTTCTTTTTTGTTTGTATGCAACGAGAAAAGGCAAAGGAGAAAGAGAACGAAGCTAAGGGTGAGTCATAATCCCCCATCACTTTGTTATAAATGGTCCAAAATGAAGGGTTGTTAGGAGGAATTCTTTAATAAAGTACAGTATCTTTTAATTACAAGGTTGATAAAATTTGGGGGTAATTCTCCTTCCTGTTTTGATTAGGTTGGACACAAAACAATAGAAGCAAAAACTGTACCCGAAACGTTAAGAATTCTATCGGGAAGGATGAGAGAGTCAGTGAATGCCAAACTCACAATTACTGACCTAAACTAGCCGGCAAAAATACATGGATCAAATTTCATTATGTGGTTGGTTTCCATTTTTATGTCCACGAAGAAGAGATTTGGAATGCACCAATATGTTTAAATGTATACAAAATCAAATTACAAATTAAACTTTTTGCATTTTTCCCTTATTAACAACAACTCTCATCTGATCTATTCAGGTTTTGTAACTAAAGGATGTATGAAACGACAACCCCCAAAAAAAAAAAAAAACCTAAACGACCCCCTAAACGGCTAAACCCTAAACCCAACAAAAAAAAAAAAAAGAAGAAGAAGAAGAGGTGAAGGCGATAGCCAAGTATAGATGCAGAAACAAATGTCAGAAGATACATATGGCTGGAACTTCCAATTTCGGAGCCAGCTTTCTTCTTGGAGTCCTCAAATAAATGGAGCAAATTGTCGCCAAATACGTCTGCAACTGTACATTGCTCCTATTTAACGGGATACCAATCCACAATGACAGTGAAGACAATAATAGAGCACTAATGATGCAAGATCTCGATATTCATTTACCAAATTTGGATCCTACATCTACCACCAATGAAATTAACGGTTTTATGACTTGCATTTTGCTTGTCATAGTTCATTTGATAGACCAGCATATGCCGAAGCTTCCATTCCCACATACTCCCAGTTCAAAGGAGGAATTTGGTAAGTGGATCTGCATCAACTACTAAACCACCACCAGCACTAAAGACAGAGCGCCCCCTCCGCAGGTTTACTTATCCACTGTCGCATTATCTCACTTATGAAATCAAAGTAAAATAGCAGATGCCGCACTGAGGTGATCTCTGACCATCTCACCATTCTATCTTTTTGCAAGACTCTGGCCAAAGCGAAATCGAAGAGTATTCAAAAGCAAAGAAATGTTTACTCTGGAAATAAAAAGTCTTCTATAGAGCACACACACAGCAACCATGAAATATCAAGAAGCAAACTGAGAATATAGTTCCAACTCCAAAAAAACGACCGATTTTCCAGCTAAAAAATGATAATAGTAACTTATACCAACAAATTCCAAAACGGAAGAATAATAGCTAACCTTCAGTCACCATCTTGTGAAAACAAATTCAAGTAATCCACGAGCATTCGTCTAACAGCTGGAGTTGAATGGATTTGCTCTTCTCAGCATCTTCCACCTTCAAATGCATAGGTATATTTTTTACAAATCATTCAGTCCCTCAAATACAGCCATGAGAAGAAAGACGACATACAGATGATTGCCATATTCAGCTCCTTCTACGTCTAAAATCATACTTATAAAACCCAAGTTGAAAAATTCTTTTGCAATAAGCTTCGGTGCCATTGAAACCTTTATTTAATAAATTCCACTTTTAAATTCTTATCTAAATCTAAATAGTATTCTTCAAGACAATTTCTGGCTGAGTACCTTGAAAAGCAAATGCCACGTTGACTTGTAAATTTGGAAAACTAAAGCTCATAAGTTTAACCAGTTGCCTGTATGAGGCAAAAGAGCATATTCCAACAGCATAAGGCAAAAGAAGTTTATGAAAATTTACTTAACTAGAAGTTCATATAAATTGTATTATAAATTAGCTAGAATTTCATAAAAATTAATCAGTGGCCGATATACGGCAAAATAACTTGCAGTGCAGAAATAGACCCCAGGCAAGACAATACAATTAAATTGACCATAAAGCCAGAAACACTGTGCCAACATGTTTAATGATCTAGAAAGGGGAAAAAAAAGGAAGAAAATTTGAGCAGCGAAGTTCAGAGAATACATTTCAAGCTTCAGACTTACAGTACCTGTTAAAGAAGTATTTTGTGATACTGCATAAGTAAATCCAGGACGAGAATAATAAACTCATATTGGAACTACATGCAGCCACACAGTATTTTCTTCTTCTCGCTGTCCAGCGAGCATCAAATCATGATTTGAGTACCTTCACTCAAATTGTTGCCTTCTCTTTTGCTGAGGAAGAGGAAATCTAGTGATAGACATTGTACTACTGCCTTACACTATCCATGGAGCTCTTCCAGACTAATTTGGAGGACTGATCACGTTTCTGGCTGCAGAGCTTAATTCTACTTATGTAGTCATAGGTAAAATACATGAGAAAATCTAGAAAGAGGGTCTTTCCAGTTATTCTCCTTTGGGGTTTAGAATTCCTGTTTATGTCATCACATGCTCTCTCCCAAATTTTATAGGATATTTCATCAAACTCATATTGAATCTCACTCAATTTCTGATACCACATACAGGTCCTTTGAGGCGATCCTTTTTTCCGTAGATGCGACAACAATAAGTTGATGGTAACAATATTGGGTACAAAACCCATCTTAAGCAATTTCCCAGTCAAAATCAGAGCACGGTCCAGGATGTCATTACAAATACCATTCATCAGAGTGTTGTATGTCACTGTATTGGGAGCTATTCCCACTGAAACAATCTCATTCAATATCAGAACAGCGTGATTAAGTCTCCTGCTGCTACAGAAACCATGCATGCATATGTTGTACGTAGTTATATCGGGCTCCCATCCACTGGCATTCATTTTATTCACAATATTATCTACGCTAATCATGTCAAAGACCTTAAAATGTCCACTGATGAGAGTATTGTAAGTAACAATATCAGGGACTATCTCATACCTTGGCATTGCCATATATGCATCAATGGCTGATTTCATTCTTCCTTGCTTGCAAAAGCCATTGATGATGATATTAATGGTGAACAGATCTGGCTGAAGACCCCTTTGCCTCATCTCCCCCTCTAAACTCAATGCCTTTTCCATATCTCCGCGTTTGCAAAAACCTGCTATTAAAGAATTATAGACATAATTGTTAGGCACAAGTCCTTTTCTTTTCATCTCCTGAAACCAGTTATATGCCTCTTCAAGAAAACTAGTTCTACAGAGGCCATTAATGAAGGCAGAAAAAGCGACAGTATCAGGAGTCATCTGCCTCCTTCCCATCTCTTCCCAAATGCTTTGAGCCCCCGCAATGTCTCTATTTCTAAAATATGCATCCAGAAGCACTGTGAAAGCTACTTTGTTCACTGGCCAGGCTCGCTTCAATGTCTTATCGACGAGGTCTTTCATATCTTGAAGCCTGCCCACGTGAGACAGGCCTAATAGCAGAGAGGTAAGAGCGGAAGCAGGAGGAACGAGACTAAATCTATACATCGTCTCATAGAGTTCAAAAGTTCTCTCATACAATCCTTCTCTCCCATAAGCAGCAATGACGGAATTGAAAGCAACTAAATTAGGATTTATGCCCTTCTCAAGCATCCTATTCAGTAAGTTGAAAGCCTCATCCAATCTTCCTGCCCAGCACAATCTTGAAATGTACATGTCAGAGACTGAACTATCAGGAATAAGATCTGTACTTGATAATTCCCTCAAGAATCTATCACCATCCTCCACCCTTCCAAACTTGTAGTTTCCGGCAACCAAAATATTCAAAGTTATACAATCAGGAGCAACACCGATTTTCCCCATTTCTTCATACAACATATTAGCCTCACCAATTTCTCTTGCTTTTGCGTAGCCATCCAGTAAAGTATTATACATATTGGTACATGGTGAAATACCCATCTCCAGTATTTCTTTAAAGATCTTCCTAGCTTCTGAAAGCTTGCCTTCCTTACATAGAGCACTAAAAATCGTAGCAAAGGTGTAAGTGCTTGGTTTACAACCACTCTCCACCATATACTGTACCCATCGAAATGCATGAGAAATCCAACCTCTAAAACAGTAAGCATTTATCAATATGTTGTACCCAACAACGTCTGGTTCACAACCATATTTGCTCATCACACACAACAAGCTCTTACCGACATTAACATACTGTTTTCTGCAAAATCCAAGAATAATCATATTATAAACAAAATTGTTCGGTCGAGGCCCTCTATACAGCATATCCCTAAGTAGTTTCCATACACTGCCATAATCACCCACTCTGAGTAGCAACCTAAACAAAATGCACATTGCTGACAAGCTTGGCAGTAATCCTAACTCCCTAATCTTATCTAAAACCTTCAATGCCGGAGACCTCATGTCTGCATTCACAAACGCCCGCATCAGCGCATCCAGAACAAAAAACTCTGATCCCTGCTTATATTTCTGTCTCCACATATACTCTACAACCTCATCACTCCTACGATCCCCCACCCTACTAACAACCCAATAGAGCAAGTCCTGCGCCGTCAACCTGAAGCTCTCAGACAACAACAAATGCGCAGAAAGACAACAAGACTGGACCATAACCTCTGAAGAATCCGCAAAAACCAACTTAAAAAATGCAAATGCAGCTTGCCGGTCGTCAAACAATTTCAAGATATCTACAAGTAAATAAGGGCAAAACCTAGTAGAGAATCCCTTCAACAGATACCCTTCTGCCTGTTTGATTATTTTTGAAAGACCAATTACAAGTGCGCGCCTCTCATTCGGATAAATTACCGTGCTTGACGAGCTAGATAAATGCCCAAACGGAGAAAATTGATCAAGAAAATCGAACTTTTGATTGAAAAAGATTGATTCTTTATCTTCTCCCGAGGAATCCGAATAAGTATTAGAAGAATGCGTGAATTGGGGTTTGAGGCTTATGGAGCGAATTGTGAGATAGTGTGGAAACTCGATAGAGGGAAAATGCGGAGGTAAAGGAAAAAGATCAATTTGGGAAGAACGACAAACCTTCAGAGCTGTGTGCACACGGCGCACAGCAGCAGACATCCGGAGCTTCACCGGAGACGACGTCGGAGTTGGGCTTCCGGCACGGACGGCGTTTTGGAAGGGTTTAAGCAGGTTTTTGCCTGATATGGACTTGAAATGGAAACCCCCTTTTTCACTTTGATTAGACTTAATTGCAAACTTCAACCCTTAGTTTTTACATGCTTCCACTAACACCCATAAACTTATTATTGTTGCATTTTCGGTCTACTCAATTTTTTTTTTAATTTATGTATTTATTTTTGGTCTAAAGATTTAGTAGTAATGTATCTCGAAGTTGGATGAACCACAAAGATTTTGACTTGTCAGTGGATTTAACCCTGTGGCATAAAAGATGGGAAGCAATATGTAATTTGATTCCATGCAAAGCGCAAACAAGATACAAAATTGAGCTTAGAATGGAAATTAAATCGCTAATAACATTTTACACAAAGAAAACAAAAGATTATTTTTCATTTTTTATGTTTTATTTGGAAACAGACTGAGTTTGTACTAATCTCTCTTAGTTCAAAATGGAAAGAAAGAAACTTTCATCCAAAAAAAAAAAAAAAAGAAAAAGAAAAAAGTGTGTGTCTTTACAATTAGCCTAGATCAAATAGAATCCCTAATTATATGTTGTTAACAGTACAAAATTAATTTACCAGCCTTAATTCTTAGATCTGGTATGTTTAATACGGGGATCAAGATAACTCTTTTTTTTTCCTTTTCACAGGAGGCCAACTGGCCGAAGCAATGAGCTTCAAGGATGGAAAATTACCGTTATGTGTTTTAACCACAATCTTATTACAGAGAGCATCAAGCAATTTACTAGCTTCAAAGGGAATAAAGAAATGGAGCTTAAAGATTTGAGGTTCAGTGCATCCACCGTATCTTAAGAGATTTGCACGCTGCACAAAGCCTAAAAACAAATGGGCAAGTGGTTGATTCTGTTTCAGTTGATGTTTCTAACTTGCTTCCCCTTGACAGCAAATTTGTTACCTAGACATTTTAGCAAATTCTGTGAGTCTTCTTCAGTTGCTCACTTGCTGTACGGCTATAGCCCCTTGTATTGTTCTGTGTCATCATTAAACAATATAGTGCAGTGGGAGTGGAACTGGATTTATCATTTTATGAACAGTGTTGGCCACCAAAAGTGTTACCAATTCTGGAATTCATTTACTCTGGTCCACCATCCACCATAAGGTTCCATAAAGTAAAAACATTGGTTCGACAATTCACTAGTACGAAGAAAAAGGTTCAGTTTGGACTTTGGAGGAACAAAGCTAGGTTAATGATGGAATAGATGAGGTTATTGAGAAGAAGTCATTCGTATTCATTTCTGTTGCTCGTTTAGTAGCAGATTAGATACAACATAAAAATCATCAAGAAGAAGCTTGCACATCTCCTGAATTTCATCAATCTCATTCCACATCCCAATCAAGGGGATTTGTTTTTTTTTTTTTTGCCTTTTTTGGGATATTGTAGATTTATAGGTAGGAGTAACTCAACAGAAAAACAATCAAAATTTCGTGATGGGCATCAATCTTTCTTGGTTTCCAATCCGCCCACCATCACTTTTTATACAAGGCGATCGAAGAACTTTTAGGTCTTCAAGCTTTTCTGGGCTGTAACCCTCCATTATTCTCCGCCAACAAGTTCTTGTACACAAGAGGATTTAGCCCTTTGCATATGCAGAAAAAAAAAAGTCATTTTATTAGGCCACAGCAACTGCACCGGTTCTAATAGCTTTATTTGGAGCAGATTCTTTCCTAGAATCTGTTGTTTGCTTTTTGTTTGATGATCTATTCCATCTTCTTTCTTTAGCCTCATCAATCTCTATCTGCTCTTGCCTGCACTCTTGACTACAAAATGGAGTATTTCCTCTGCGTAATACAACATACAAAGATTAGATTTTTATCATCCAAAACAATTTCTGCTACAAATAATCAGATTCCAAAAGGGATAAACAAACAAACCAAAAAAAACAAAGGAAAAAGATTCAAGATTTTAGCTAACCTGTACATGAAGATGTCACTGTTCTGAGGCAAGGGTCTCTGGCAAAGGAAACAAGAATCAAGAAAGTGAGATTGATATTGGTTATGGTGGTAGAGGTCTTCAGAATCATCATAGTACAGTACAGACTTCATTTTTCTAGAAGGTGAAAATTTGAGGTATTGATTTGGAGAATCAGAGTGTAATTGGAAGAAGAAAGTAGGAACAGAGAAATGGTGAAGAAAAGAGTAGGGGGGGAGGGGGAAGAAGAATGGAGTTGGGTGGAAGGATTATATAGTGAAAGAGGCTGCTGCAAAGTTAGAGAAAGAGTTGGGATTGGGTGGTTTGTGGAGCATGTAAGATATGGTGGTCTAACTAATCAATTTGTATAATTATTGATCCAAACTCTATTGAAAAAAAAAATTAAAAATTGGTGTTTATGGGAATTAGGACCACAGTGCAAGGAGGGATTTGTTATTATTATTTATGATTATTAGGACCACTTGGAAAATGAGAAAATGAGTGGTGTGCTCTGGCAGTTTTTCCAGAATCCAAGGGGGTTTGATGAATCTAGAGGTGAAGTACAACCTAATTCCTCCCTTCCAAAATAATTGTCGTTTTAGAAAAATGTAAAAATTATAAAATAAGTTTTGAGTTTTAATGCATTTTTTACCAAAAAATTTTCAAACATACCCTCAAAAGAAATAATATTATTGATGAGTATTTATTTTAACGTTGTAGGTTGAGAATATTCTAATAATTTAACTATCTTAATTAAGAGTTTCTTAAACTGTATGCAAACTCTAAAATTATACTTATAATATTTTAATAATTTAGCTATCTTAATTAAGAGTTTCTTAAACTGTGTGCAAATTCTAGAATTACACTTATTTTAGAACGGAGAGAGTAGTGTTTATTTGTTCACCGTAAGTTTTTTTTAGAAAAAAAGAATTTTCTTTTTATTACAAGGAGGAAGTAAAAGTTAAAGTGGATTTAGTGTTGGAGGTTTTGATCATCAAACTTTTCCCGATTTGATAGTTTAATAACAATAATTTGTAGTGTGATATAATCCGTGACAAGAAATACAACCAACCATTTTACAAACGTATAAGGAGAAAGGTTAAAGGAATCCTTGAACCACAAATCTAGAAGTGTAACAATTTTTTTTTTTTTTTTGCATTATTTTGTGCTCTAAATTGTTAAACAATATAACAATATAGATGTTGAATTTTTCATTGGAATTATGAATTTGGTACAACTATATACTACACATTTCGCTTCTTTTTTTCTTTTTCTAGCAATAATGCAATATGTTGGAGGTAGCTATACCATACTGAATTTGTTCTTTTGAAGGGTGTGGTCCATTAATTATATTGAATGCAGCTCGTGATAATAATTACACGCATTCACAATCATTATATTTGTTTCTCGTGTGTACTACTAGTATGTCATGAATTATTTTTCTCCCTTTCTATTTCAAATGTCATTTTATCGCATGATAAAAATCTGAACCCTAGTAACTATGTCAACATCAACATTTCTTATAATTAGTTACCGACGATACAAACCAATACAGGCTTATCCTTGAGATTTTGAAAATTGTCTATTGTTATAAATTAGTACTCCCTCCGTCCCATAATTATTGTCCAGTTTGAGTGTTCATTTATAGTTCAAATTATACTAAAAGTGAAATCTCAAATTGAACAATAATTTTGGGACAGAAAGAGTACTGTAGTAGAACTTTCGATTGCGCGAATTCTTATGAAAATCAAAAATGGAAAAACCATATCATTGACTATAAAAACCTGTAAAATTTGTATACCGCTTACCTAAAATAAGTTGAAAAAATTGCAAAGATTAACAAACAAATTTGATGACTTCAACTAAAGGGAAAAAGAGAGATTAAAACATTAAAATAAAAAATAATAATAATAAAAAAGTCTAGTTCAATTTTGGGGTTTTCCCATCATTGCTAGAGAGAGGATGATTTCTCTAGAGAGAAATGAAGGGACCCAATGATGTGTCTTTATGTGACATCCCACATTGGCGTTGCGTAGGCCGAGGTCCCACGCCCCACTATGATTGGCTCCCACTTCCCACAACTCTTTTTTTTGTTTTTTTATTCTCAAAAAATAAAACAGCAGAAATGAAACCATCATAAAACGACCAGTTGTACATGCGTATTAAGGGGCTCATTTTTCAAGGTCATTGTCTCCCCTGCCCTAACTGACCACCATCGCCGGGCAGGCAGCTATGTGTACATTCGCTGCTTTGCCCGTTACACGTGCGCCCTTCCAACACCACCAGCGCAGCACCCCTTATTTCTTGTCCAAACCGGCTACGTGGCACTATAACTCTACTAGTACTACTATTCTTTTCTGCTTGGGACTGAAAATTATTTATTTTTCTAAAAAGAAAAAAAAAACAAATTATTTTTCTAATATTCTTTTATTTTTTCCTGTAATTAACAAATATTTGAAAGTACATTCATAAGTGTTTTAATTGTGTTTTTGTCCGTTTCTATTATTATATATGGAGTATCAAAAAACAAATATTATTTTCTTGTCACTTTTTCAATAGCTCCTTTTTCAGATTCCATTACACTTGTAAATAGTTGCTTGGTTCACTGCTGTGACTTTGCTAAACAATTTAAGGGCTAACAAGAAACTACAAGTTCTTTTTAGTTTTTAATTCATTGGTCCTAACTCCTAATTAACAATTATTCCCTCCGTTCCATAATTATTAGCCAATGATAAATCCAGAAATATTTTTCCTTAAATCCAAGACCAATTTTAGTAAAATTCTCTTTTACACTTATTTAATTTTTATCATTTTTTCCCCTCCATCATATCAGAAATCTAAGCGCCAAAAGTTAACTCTTTCTTAATGTGGGAGCTTTATTCTCACCCTATCCTCCTCCTGGCATATTTTCAATCCTAACAACAGAAACCTCAAGAAATTCACTTCTTCTTTTGACGCTGAAATTCACAAAAAATCTCGGCATGATATCATTACAACTATTGATATAAACAAGGAAGTAAGGTAAATTAATTACGATAAATTATAGAAGGTAAAGAAAAATATAAATAAAATATTCCTTTTTTGAGTAGGATATAAAGTTGTTGGATTGGAAGAGACTACTGTATAACACTGTAGTTATTGTAATTTAAAGTATACTATAATATTTTAAAGTATTGGGTTGGAGATGGCCTTACGTCCATCTAATTTCAAGGTTAAGGGGACAAAGTAACAAACTTCTCATTCTTTGTACTTAGATGGTAATTAAACTGCACATTTCACTTTTTAATAATATTATGCTGGTGATATCAGAGGTAAAATTAGAGCCAGTACTTTATGAGTTTATTTTCCCTCAGAACAGATTTTCTTTTGCAAAAAAAAAAAGGAATAAATAAATAAAAGGAGTTCAATTTGTGGTCTGATATGAACCAACGGAGGAGGAGAGTTATGAAAAGATTAAAAAGATTCTGTACGAAAAGTTTATTAATTATTAAGTCTTATAAAATGCTAGTTCTGAAGTTGTTTTTGGTAAAACTTGCACCATGAATTAATTAAAACTGATTCGTGTCTCACTTAACATAATAATAATCAACATTAAAGCCTATACGTTAAGTTGGAACAACAGATGTATATACAAATCAACAAAAACTGTCTTATTCAAAACTGTTTAATCGTCATCAAATAGTTCTGCGTCAAGTCAACTCATGTGATGGTTACGTACCTCTGCTTTTTGTTGTTGTTTAATTAAGCCTTCAAAATCAAACATGTGTAGTTTAGATAAGTACTTACGACTTAATTATGGAGTAAAATGTATCAATATCAAAACAGTGGAAATTAAACTAAAAAAAAAAAAAAAAGAAAAAAGAAAAAGTGAGCAAGTTGGTTGTTATTGACACGGCAAATCCACGTCAAGATGTGAAGTTTCAAGACCTGGAACTGAGTCATATACGCATGTTATCATGTGCCTATTTGACAACGTAATACACCCAAATTTAATTAGTGTGTGATTAGATTTGGTTTTTATTTTTATTAATTTTGTATCTGTGTTTAGAAAATTACTATGTGGAATTGGTAAAAAAAAAGCATGTTGTAAATGTGGCTTCAATTGGTTTGACATTGTTTGCGATTTATTTATTTATTTTGATTCTATATATGTTTGGTTGGAATTAATTAAAACATTTTCATTTTAGGTTTACATATCACAAAAAAAAATTAACACGCTCAAGAAACGGTCATAACTAACACCCTTCTCCATGAAACACGACTATTATTACCATTATTAGATTGATTACATCATGTTTTAATATTCTTGGTTAATTCTTGAATAATGTACTCATTTTGATTTGGGACGGAGAGAGTTTATATCTTAAGTTTTTCAGTTGAAGATCATATGTTAGTTCCTTAATCTTTGTTCTTATCTGTTGGTCATAATTAATTAGTACTTCTGTTAGTCCAGGATTTCGGCATGGCAAAACAATGGGTTTCTAGTATTCTTTGATCACAGAAATTGCAGGTTTCTGGGTTTAGGACCACAGTACCACACAATGACCCATAATTCTACTCATTTTTTCCCCTTCAGGGGACCTGAATCTCCATTTGGTTCATGCACAATATTTTTGTTTCTCTTACTAAAGGAGAAGTACTATTTCACCAGAAGAAATGCATGCAACTATTATAAGCTCAGACCACCCATAACTATGGCGTGGACAGAACAGATTGATTGTCATCAGTACTCATCACCTGGTATGAGCAGTCACAGATTGAAATATGGCCTCGACGGTTTCAAAATTCTACTGATTCGCGCTCTTGGCTAACCCAGTACCAACTTCCAAACAAAAAGGTCGTTCAAGGGAGATAATTATGTATACTTAGGACTAGATTAACGTAAATAAAGCAAGGTTGAGAGGTGGAGAATTAGCCCTGAGACGAGTTTATATATGGTGATACCTAAGACATTGGGATACTGATTCGACTAATCTACAAACATGCCACGTCCAAAAGAAGAGAATGATCTCTACTTGCATTGAACTACCCTGAGAGAGCGACGTTAATAGCCCTATATACATCTATACCAATTTGGGCTTCGGCTATCTCCAGATCAGTAGAGGCTGAATTCAGCTTCTGATTGTACTCAGCAAGTCTCTTTAATGCCAAGGCATCGTCCAGTTGGTCAATCGGCACTGCCTCAGCAGCAATGATGTCCGTGTAGGAGTTTGAGTGAATATAAGCAAATCCACCACTAACAAAATACTTTTTCACACCATTTTCATCATGAACCGAGAGAACACCAGATTTCAGCTCCGTAATTGTTGATACATGTCCCGGAAGAATGCCCATCTCACCAGTTGTTGCAGGAATAACCACCATGTCAACCTGAGGAAGAACATTATCAAACGCTTTGAGTGACAGAGGCCAAAGTAACCCAATGTTCCATCTAGCCCATAACCACTAGGGAGCCACACATTACGAAGTTAAGCACTTGAGCAGATTACTACAGAGTCAATGGGAAAAAGGTCTTCTAATCATCTCCATTAAATGATCTTTTCTGTAGTTAGACCATATGGCAGGGTAGCCATCCTTATTAATTTTTAAGGAGATGAAGAATAGCATTGATATAGAAAGTTACGATCCTTTCAATTAATATATTGAGAACAACCATTGAATCAGAAGCTCAAAACAACCCTTCTGAGCCATCTGCTAGAGTACAACACTATTACCAGATATAAGACATAGATAATATTTAACTACACTTCTATCATATCTGCGGAAGGATCTTCAATAACTAGAGATAAACCCATCCAGAAAAGGCACAAGGACCTGTATGAGTATCCTTCCTAATTTACCCAAGTCCAACACACCTAAAGGAAGAATCTATTTAAATGTCTCCTGAGGAGCAGTGAAGAAAGGACACCACCATGTATGATATTGTTAACAATGAGGCTTGTTTTATTAATAACTCATAGCCAGGTCTTAGCCGCAGAAAGGTTAACAGTAAAGTGCACCCTTCCTTACCCCTCCCTCCCTTTCCCGTTCCATCCACAGACGGACACACACAAGTCGATAAGTTAAAAACATGATACATCCATGTCTAACAACTAAGGTACTTTGCTTGCAAAGACAGTGCAATATCACAGATAGATTTTCATAATGAAATATAAAATATCAGAACTTCTAGATTGACCAATCTCATGCAGAATTCAAACATTAATCTGTCACAAAGGATCTACGGGGAGTTATCACATTCGAACATCTAGAACAAAAGGGATGAGCTGAGCACAAAATATTTTACAGCAAAGCAAATCTAAAAACACAACCACTATTTCTTGCATTAACCAAGAGTGAAAAATAATAATATTTCAATACACAGTTACAAGAACTGGTGTGATTGTAAATGCAGTTAAGAGCTGGGATTACACTTGCAATAATTTGACATACGATGCAGATTAAAACCTAACCACATTTTGTCACCAAGTGTCAATTTTCTATTAAAGTTCTTACTCTAAAGTCTAAAGTATTTGAGAGGAAAACCAATGTTAGAATGTCAGAACCATCAAAATCAAACCCAGACTAATAAAGCCAATTTTGTTCCATTATTTCGATTACCACACAACAGCAGAACAGCTGTTGTATGAGATAGGGAAACTTAAATTCTATTCTCAAAATCCACAAGTCATATCAATTCCCATAAGGGACACAGAAAACAGCAGTATATGACAGCATCTTTATTCTATTCCAGGACCATTCTCAACTCGAAATTTGGAACCCAGGCTACATTTCAATTCTGCAACTTTCTCCAGTATAAGGTATTTGAAAAAGCAGCCAATGTCTAAAAGATCCGAATAACCCAGGGTACATTATAATGTGAGAGTAATAACAATAAAGCGTTCCACTGCTAAAGTAAATCAAAATCCCCAAGAATTATCATCCTTACGAGCAAACAATCGAACTCAATTTCATTTTTTTGTTATAATTAACCAGTTATAAGAGACGGGAGAAAACACAGTTGAAATTAATATTTACAGGGACGGAAAAAAATAAACGAAATGAAAAGGAATAGAAAAAAACTGGCCTCTTTGTTGAGAAAATCAGGGGCATACGGGAGGACGAGATTGACGGCAAGTTTAGAGGGGATATCGGAAGGGGCAGGAGGCCGAGGTTGCATGAAGGAAAGCGGCGTCTTAGGGGGTTCAATGTCGGGGATCGCACTTCTCCAGGCCTTGGTGAAGGCGTCGTCGGCCGGAGCCGGGGTTTCAGTGGAAAATGTCCGGGATTTGATCGACCGGGAGAGGGTGCGGGTGCTGTGGCGGAACATCTTGGGAAGGGAAATGGGGATTCGCTCGGGTTCGCAAGTCGGAGAGATGGCCGGAGGGACGACGGCGGAGGCGGGATACGCCACTCACAAGTGAATTTTATGATGGATTTGGCATTCTTTATTCCCAATGTAATCAATTTCATCTCAGTTTGAATTTATGTTAGGAAAGAAAAAAAAAATTATTCGAGCGAGAATTAGAACACAAAAAAATATATTATAGTAATGAATAATTAAATTCATGGTCTTTCACCATTGATTTAACGATGTTAAAATACTAATATAATGAATAATTAAATTCATGGTCTTTCACCATTGATTTAACGATGTTAAAATACTTTGAATAAAAGGAAGGGATTCATTCAACTCGAATCCCTTGCACGATTCATAAAAATTGAAACTATAATTTCATAAAAAATTTCTGAAACTTATTGTCATCAACAAACTTTGATTCTTTCCAATCATTCTTCGTTTATTGGATCATTATTTTCTAATTTGTTTTTGTAGAGAAAAATTCAACACCTTAATTGGTGTCACCTAATGCCATTCATGAACTTGCACGATTCTTTCCCCTCAGAATATTCTCCCCCCATTATTTTTATATATGTCTTTCCAGAAAAATTATCAAAACTAAGAAAATATTTATTAATGTAGTTAAAATACAAACATACCCTCATTTATTGTTTACACAATTCATCACAAACCAATAGAAATTCACTATAAATATGGTTTCATCTACAATGCAAGGGTAATATTGGTAAAAAGTGGTCAAATGTACGTCAATTTGTGAAAACGACATATATTTAAAAAAAATCATCAAATTCTAAAAGGACATATATTTCAAAATGGAAGGAGTAGTAAAATTTTCGTAGAACTACTCCTTTTGTTTCAACTCTAACATGTATTCTCTTCTTTCTAAAATGATTGATCATTTTGAATTTTTATTTTTAATATAAATTGTATTAAAAGTCAAAATACAAATAGAGACAATCATTTTGTTTAAATTTTCACCTTTATTATAATTTATTATAAATAATAAAAATTCAAAATCGATCATTTCATGATGGAAGAAAAATATTTCTTTGGCATCATACAATTTTTTTTTATCATATTGTTATCTTTTTCCCTTTCCCTTCAATTCATTTATTCTCCTTGCCAATTGAAACTTATCTAGGTAGTATAAAACAAACTAATTTGTTCAAGTGTGATTTCAGAAGCCGAAGTTGTCTTATCTTGGCAATGCATTGAATATGTTAGAAAGTAGCTAAAAAAATTTAGTGGATAATGATAGTTATTGAAACCAGAGTTAAGCAAGAAACAAAAGATAGGAAGAGACGAAGAGTACTGTGGAGTAAAAGTGGCGCGATCTTAGACAATCATGATTCATGGGTGGATAATAACAAAACATAGGGTTGATTCACGATCACCATTAACATTGATTTCTTTCTTACATAAAATAACGGAGAGAATACGTAATTTATGAAAATTTACAATATTTCAAGATTTGATAAATAAAGTGATGAAACTGATGAAAAATCATCCGTAACTTGATTTCTTGAAAGTCATATTCACTACTGAATTTATTTATTTACGAAACCATTAACAAATTCTTAATTAAGCAAGAATCCAGCACAGCTTCCACCAAATCCCGGCTCTCCCAAGCCATATGGTGTAAAACTTTAGCAAATCATAAATTCCAGCCATTCTCCAAGTATCCCTATATTTTGGCTCCAATTTCTGGTACCACTGTACAAATGCCTTTTGGGTTTCCGGTTTGTCGGACCATGGCCACACCCGGATCCGCTCAAAATTGTCAAATTTACAGGAATTCTCATACTTGTAATAGGCATCATCTGAATTTAACATTAGGATATACTCCTTCAGATTTTCTGGCACCGATGGGAAATTCGGACCCAGAGTAAAGTGGCGAGCTGACGGATTGAATGGCAGAATAACTTGATTTTACACCATGGGTTGCGACTTTGGCCTTCTCGTAGGCCATTGGATTAGCGTCACTTGTTCCGGCCATCTTTTCCTCCACCAAATAATTGCAACAACAGAAAGAGGGAGTATTAATCAAAAAGGGTTTTGTCGAAATTCAAGTCGTTGAATTCAGAGTCGAACAGGCTGATATGGGAATTGTGATTTGGTGATCCTGCTACTTTAAAAAATCTAACTTTGTAATAAATTCGGATTCGACTGAGATTTGGAATCGGCAAGAATTTTGTTTCTTTTAAGAAGAAGAGGAGCTGTTGAAGTAATTCTATCCTGTTTTCTCTCTCTCTCTCTCTCTCCTTTATCATTCCAGTAAGTTCAAAGCTGGTCAACCCTCGAAAAGCGCGGAGTCAGGAAGCCGTTAGCAAACACGCGGTTCTGAACACGCGCCTTTGCTGGAGGGGGGGCTCCTGGGCCGATTAATTTTTCTGTTGGGCAGATTTCTTGCTGGATCGTCCCACTTTTTTGGGCTAAAGAAAGAGTTGGGCAGTAAGGCAAGCAATTTTTTTTTCTTGGCTTCAAAATTTGCTTCCCTTAGGGGTCTTTATGTTGGACTGATTTTAGCAAATCCGGTTCACATGAGATTGGGCCGATTGCAGCAACAATAATGATGGAAGAAATAAAGTCGGTCAAAGCCCGCCGTTCAGAGAAGCAATAGCGGGCAGCAGTCCAAATTCAAAAGGGAGTCTTCGACACCACAATCCTTGTCGGAGAAGGATTCCAATTGCAGCAGAAGTCCTTATTGGATTCGACTTCGATTGCACTCCAACTAGGGTTGACGAATTTGCTATAAAAGTTGTAAAGGAGGAACGGCCGAAACAAACACAATTCATCACACAGAAATCATATTTTTAGTTCCTTTATAGCTTTTATCGTTTATGTTCTTTTAAACTTTCATGTATCCTTTTATTTTTCAGTCTTGATCTTTTTAAACACTTGACGTTTCTGGTTGTTCACAGCCAATTTGTTTCTCATAAACTCAATAAAGCTGGCCTTGATTGACCGTTTTATTCATTTTCTCGAAACCATTCATTGTTTCATCATCAAACATTTGAACTCTCAGTCTTATTACGAATCAAAGGCGTTGACATATTTAGGTAATTCTTACTGTTAGACTCCGAATTTCGAGAATATCACTCAATCGTTTAAAATTAGTTTGAGCCGAGTCGGTCTTACTTTCAATACAATGTTGACTCAAACACACAAGAAAGATGGAAAATGTATTAAATACACACAGTACGTTCACAATAACAAAACCATAAAAGCTTTCATTTTCTTTTTTTTTTTTTTTTTTTTACAATGAGAAGATCCAACGCTAAAAACTAAATTATTACATTACGAGAATATAATATGTAATCTTTATAATACAATGTACGAGTCAAGGTTTGATTTTCGATATCAGAGATTCAAACCATTGATGTCCACCAGAATCTTGCATGAGCAGCTATAAAAATGTCAAATAATTTGGGACAAAATGTGCTTCCTTAACCTCTTGATGTGGATGATCAACCTTCCACTGCCTCTTCAACAAACGCCCACAAGTCCAGAGGTGAAGAGAAGCAGCTCATCATTGGCCTTAATCATGGTATAAACATAAGCATCGAAGATGAAGAGAACGTTAATAAACAAAATAAGGAAAGAGAAAAAGGGGGGGAAAAAAAAGAAGTAACACAGTAATAACAAAAGTTGAGGTCGATGCATATAAATTTCTTACTCGGTATCGAATTCTTCTTCCTCCTCCTCCTCACCGCCACTGCTCTCCTTCTCCTCCTCTTCCTCTTCTTCTTCTTCTTCTCCATGATGTTCTCCCTCATTTTCGCCGCCATGATTGCCCTTTTCTTTCTTTCCTTTCTTCTTGTTTTTCTTCTTCTTCTTCTTCTTTTTCTTTTCGTGATGTTCATGAATCCTATCAATGATCTTACTCATCAAGCCCTTCTTCTGCTCCACACCACCATGGCTTTCTTCTGCCTTGTGCTTGTCATCTCCTCCTTCTCCTGCCTTTCCATGATGGCCAATGTGGAGGACCTCTTCAATCCTGTGAATTATTTCCGACATTTCTTCCACAAAGTTTTTGTCACCGTCTTTTCTTTTCTTTTTTTTCCTTTCATAATGGAATATGAAGACAGATGTATACATCAGTAATTGTTGTTGATGTCTATATACAGAAGCAAAATCAAGTGGAGGGATGAATGATTGGATCGTAATAATTTGTGAATAAATAACGATGCCAACTTCTATGATTAATGAAGTCAACTATGAATTTCCTTTACAATTATTTCTCTGAAATTATAATTAAAACCATTGTTTAAGACTTGGGGAAGCAAGTAGTTACAAATACAGTAATGGAGCAGTGATTGATGTTAATCAAACAAAAGATATTAAATAAATTCAACATGAACCCCGGACGTAGCATATGCAAATAAGGGAGAAATTACAAGAAACCCTAATCTAGAACTATGATGCGAATTACTAAAAGTTAGAATAGGATCTTATGATGATCACAAGGAACTATTTGCTTCTACCAATATCAATCCGAACTGATTTGCTTCTAACTCCGTCGAGTAAACTTATTTGGGTTGAAACAATATCGTATATGGATTTTACGATAAATGTAACAATTTTTTTTTCGCTAATGCAATCGATTTCAAACCGAAATTCTCAAATTTAAATTAGTTGAAAAAATGATTTCAGACAATGGGAATTCTAAAAAAAGAAAGGTGATATAAAATTCAGACTTCAACTCTTTGATGCTTTGAATCATTCTTCGTTTATTGGATCATTTTTTCTTATTTGTTTTTATCAAGAAAAATTCAAAACACTAATTGGGGTGATTAGCTAATGGCGCCATCATGAGCTTACATTATTCTTTATACAGTATGAGAATATAACATATTTAAAATAATTTTTTTTAGAATTATTTCTGTTTCTAACTCTAAAATATTACTCTCCGTTATAAAATAATTGGATTTATTTAGATTTTTTTAATACAATTCATTGTAAAAATAAACATTCCAAACCCAACCATCATTTCGCATTTTGGGATGGAGGGACGATGGCTTTTTCTTCGGCATCATACATGTAATTAATCATCTCTTTAGTCTTTATCTTCTTGTTATCCCCCGGCCCCCCACAACTCATTTCTTTTCCTCACGAATCGAAACTTATCTAGGTAGTATAAAACAAATTTGTTCATGTGTGATGTCGGAAAGTTGAAGTTTTCTTATTTTGGGTCAAGCATTGAATATGCCAGCGACTAGCTAGCTACCATGGATTAAAAAACTATAGGTGGATAAAGGTAACTACTGAAAACAGAGAATTAAGCAAAGAAACACAAAAAGAAAAAAGAAAAAATAAAAGATGGGAAGATTGTAGATTGTGGAGTAAAAGTGGCGTGATCAATAATATTGGATGGTTAATCAAACTACCTTACCCTCGAAAGTACAGAGGGTTGATTAATAATTCAAGATTTGATAGATAAAATAATAAAACTAATATGAAAAATCACTCATCACAATTAATTTCCAAAAATCATCAACATTTTCACTACTGAACTTACAAAAACTCTCTCTCTCTCACACACACACACATGAAAGATGAAAAATGTATCAATCTACAAGAACAAAACCATGAGAATTTGAAGATGAAGAACACTAAAAAAAAAAAAAAAAGAAGAAGTAAATCAAATCCAACACATAATAATAACAAAAGTTGAGATCGACCGATCTATATCATTAATAATAATTACTCGTCATCTTCTTCTTCTTCCTCCTCCTCCTCCTCACTGCTACTGCTTTCCTCCTCTTCCTCTTCCTCTTCTTCTTCCTCTCCTTCTTCACCTTCATGTTCGCCGCCGTGGTGACCACCACCACCGTGGCCGTACCCTTTTTCTTTCTTTCCTTTCTTCTTGTTCTTCTTCTTCTTCTCGTGATGTTCCTGAATCTTGTGAATGATCTTACTCATCAAGCCCGTCTTTTGCTCTTCATGACCACCATGGCTTTCTTCTTCCTTGTGTACTTTGTCATCTTTGTGCTTGTCATCTCCTCCTCCTTCTGCTGCCTTTCCATGATGCCCAATATGGAGGACCTCTTCAATCTTGTGAATTATTTCTGACATTTCTTCCACAAACTTTCTCTCACACTGTCTACAATTTCTTTTCTTTTTTCTTTCTATTCCCCTTTCAGAATGGAATATGAAGGGAGATGAAATGTATATATCAGTATTTATGGAGGGATGCATGATTGGAGGGATGCATGATTGGATTGTTAATATATGACGAAGTTAATTAAGTCAAATTTAACCGTACTTTTTTAATACACATATCTCGATTCCAACTTGGCAACTTGTCTAATCATGAATGAGTCAACTATCAATGTATTTCCCTTAATTGGTATTATTTCTTTGAAATTACGAGTAAAACTTGGTTATCTTAATGTATTTATAATAACTCTCATTACAAACTACAAAGTACAAAGTGTAAACCCTCACACTGAATACGCCTTAATAAATTTAATGACAAATTAACCTTCTTATTAAGTTTACTAACAAGTTTTATCAGTGTAACTACATGAACGAGATACACAATAATCATGGTTAGTTTAAAAGGAGATATGCTTATTTATGGCAATTAATTAATGTGATCGCTATGTGATTTGCTTTTCTAAGTTTTAATCTTTCTCAAAGTTCGTAGTAGTACAACAAAACAAAATACAGTAATAATTTCAAAACAGACGTGGTACAAAGAATCTCAATTTCCCGTGTAAATAATTGCTCCTATATATGGGATAACTACTCTGAAATCTGTATAGTTTGAGAAGTTGACCCTAGAAGACTATCTTATCAAGTCAGCTAATTGATCTGATCAATGTAATTTTTGGTTAATCAAATTCTGATTATCACCCAAAAAATAAAAATATAAAAAAAATATTGCCAATTTGCATTGTTTTTCATCCTTTTTCTTTTTTTTGTGGGGAACAGAAGACAAGGTCATGAGCATTTTAATTGTAGGGGCTATAATAACAAGTCAGACTCCGCGTTAATTAGATGCATTCAAATTCAAGCCACCTCTTCATGAACATGGTTTTGGCGTCAAATATGCATCTGATTACTAGTTGGCCAAATAAAATATAGCACTCCCCCCTAATCAAATGTACGTATCATGTTTTGATTTTAATTTAAAAGAATGTACGTTATCTTAAAAAATATACATATATATATATATATAAAAGTGAATATGTTCGAAGGTATTTTTTGATAACCTAGCTAGCAATTTTATATCATCTGCAAAATAGTCTATTTCTGAAAATTAAAATCGTAAAATTGGACTTATGAGATTTATATTCTCTACTAAAAACTAATATCCATGTTTTATCTAAAAGAAAATCAAATTCATAAATAGATGCAATAAATTCAAATTTTCAGATTAAACCATCAATTAGAAATATGCAATATGATCAAATTTGATAGATTCTAATTTTCTTTTTTTTTTAAATTAATTATTTATCTAGCACGGAAAGAATATATAATAAGAAAAAAAATAAGGTAGTAGCCGACTAGCTGGAGTTGATAATATAAACATTACTCAAATGATGGACAAATAGCACTCGAAGGATGTCGTGTCCTACAGAGCTGGCTCAATTCGTATTGAGATCTCAAGCGAAATTTAAATTTGGAGCCCTTCAATAACCAGAATTCGATAAATAAAATTTTTATTAAAATACTTTAATAATTTCGATACAAATAATTTTATCAGATAATTAAAGTACTAAATACTTTGTATGTCAAAATGTTTATGGTAGTATAACTTATTTTATTATTTTTTAATGATATTATTATAAAACAATTTCAAGAAATAATTATAGTTAATAATATCCTAAAAATGAGGCCCTAAATTATATGAGACCTAAAGTCCTATCTTTGGTAGCCTCCCCATAAAGCCACCTCTGGTGTCCTACTTACCGATAAGAGGATTTAGAGATTTTGAGCATAAATTGGCCGATAGGATTTGAAATGAAGCGACTTTTTTCAAATTGCTTTGGTTTTATCGAGTAAACAATGGAATGTCGCTTCTACGAGGTGAACTTTAAAGAGCAATGCTTACTTTTTCCCTTGCTTTCTTCAAAACTTAGGAGTTAGGATCCTCATATTCCCAAGAGTTAAGCCTCAATTCTGAAATGTTTGTCGGGGGATCAATCTGATTGCATCTGAAACTTGCTGTCAAGGGTGTTATGTGATATGCATATAATTACAAGGGATAAAGTTCCGTTCTTTCCTTTTACTTCTTGAGGCACTAACATCATCCTATGCATATTTCAGGAACCTATTATGCCTCAACAAATGAGAACCGTGCTGATTTTATAGGTCGAGTAGTTGTTGATGAGGGTGCTGGCAGTGGCATTTTGTCCTTGTTTGTTGGCCAGGTATACCTACAAATTTGAGCTGGCCATGGAAAATGTCCTTTTTGCTATGCAGCTGTTAGCACCAAAAATAGGTTTAATTGGAATTGGAGTCAGATTGGGATTAAGGAAGCTTTTCACGTGAGGGTTTTAATGTTCTTATTTGAGAAGAAGAGTGATTCATATAGGTTCTACATTAGTAAGGCACCAAAAATACATATTTTGGTTTAATTGGAATTGGAGTCATATTGGATTAAGGAACCTTCACGTGAGGGTTTTAATGTTCTTATTTGAGAAGAAGAGTGATTCATATGAGTTCTACATTAGTAAGGCTTTTTGGAGTTTAATTGTGACTCAGTGCTTAGCTACATTAATTTCTTACTTCTAATGGGCTTTGGGCAGCCATATTTATCCCATGTGAGGACTATATCAATTTACAAGTCTTGTACTGGTTAAAGCCTAAAAGCTAGGCATGTTAATTAGTTTGATTAGATTCACGTGAAGAGAGAGTATTTGGCCAAGTTTGATTAGTTTTGTCCAAGCTGGATTACAATTCCTATTTCCTAAAATGTTGGAGAGACTCCTTCGGCCCAAGGAAGCAAGCAGTAGACGGTTATCTCTTCTCTATAAAAGGCGGCCAAGACATCAACACAAGAACAACACACCTCAATTCATCATCATCAATATTATTCGTTTTTCTTTATTTTTCTTCTTTTCTTTCACGTATTTTTATCATGTTTTTATAGTATAGCCTAACCTAAATAGTTTTGGCCTATTTTTCTTCATAAAAATATGTAGTCGTTCATCATTTTCTACTTCAGTGAATTCGATTCTTCTTGTAATAGTGCATTATCGACGTTCTCCATAGCTAGTCGGCGCTATCTATCTCTTTTTTCCTATTTTAATGGATTGACGGCCACCACTCTTTGGCTTGTCTCGCCTCTTTCTCTATATCTTTTTCTTATTAATATTAAACCAAAGTTAACCCTAAGTTCTCGATTCTAAGTCTGAGGCCGGTTTTAGAACACATCCACAATCGCTTGGTTTTGTATGTTTTAGGAGATTTTCACCCCTTCTTTCTCACGCTTTAGGGTGATTTTTTCGGCACAAACATAATGGCACGCCCAGTGGGACAAGCTTTGGTTTGATTCCCAGACAGTGGTGGTTTTTCCTTCTAAAAATCTCTATTTTTAAAATCTCTTTCTTCTCTAAAAAAAAAAATAAAAAATTCTTCCTTTCGTTTTTTATTATGGGATCTGATCTTAGTAGCCCTAGAGATCCGATCTATACTTCTTCACCATATAATAGGTCGCCTAGTAATCCCCAATCTCCATATTATTATAGTCCATCACCATTTGGTGGGCATATCTCTCAACAGCCCGCAGTTCCACATATAGGACATAATTCTTTGGGGGCTGAAAATAATATCGGATGGCAGGTTACCCTTGATGGCTGCTTTCCTCAATCTTATGGTCAACATGGCGTGAAACAGCAATCTAGTTGCATTGACGGACGGCGTGACGGGTCTATGGTGTAAGATCCCTCAAGATTCGGGGGGCAGCCCGCTGTTGGTAATTCAAATGCTACACATGAATTTTACAATATACTAATTAGTGAAAACATGGTGCAATATATACATGGGCAGCAACTGCAGGTTTTGTCACCGCAACAACAGCAAGTTCAGGCGTAGGCGCAGCCGCAGGTTCTGTCGCCGCAACATCAGCAATTGCAGATGCAGATACTTCAGCAAAAACAGGTATCGCCGGTGCAACATCAGCAAGTTCTGTTGCAGGCGCAACCACATCGGGTTATGTCGCTGCAGCATCAGCAAGTTCTGTTGCAGGCACAACCACAGCAAGTTTTGTCGCAGCAACATCAGCAAGTTCAGATGCAGGTAATGCAACAGTTGTAGTTATAGCAGGTAGTGCTGCAGCTACAGAATCTGCAGGTGGTACAACAAACTCAGCAGGAAGAGTCTGAGTACCCCTAACAAGCGTTTGTCGCTGCAAATAAACAGGTGTTGCAGCCATAAAATACAATTTCGGCGAGTGAATCATTGCCGATTATTGAAACTATAGTTGTTACTGAGCATTGTGTGCATACCGATTCATTTTGTTTGCCTCTTGAATCTGTCATTGTTGAAAACGAGTTTGTTGAGGTTGAGTGCAGGAAATCTTATGAGTCTTCTAGCAGCAACAATGATATTGAGGAGATTATTTGTGACAGCTGCGACAATATTTCACCTGCAACTGATAATTCTGTTTGTCCAAGTGTCGACGAAATTAAGGGCGAGCAAGAGCAAGGCCAAGTGGCAACTCCTGATGCCAGTTTATCTGTGACAGCTGAACTGGCACAATACTTAGTCGCTGGTGTTCCAAAAGAAGCAGCAGCAGACCAACAAGTTGCAGTTTCTAATGATGGCTTCCAAAATCGGCGGTGCAACAGTAGCGCTGAATTGGTTAATGATGTAACAAATTCCATGCCGATTAAGCAGAAGTCTAATCATGCCTGGCTTTATGACAAGAGATGTTCTGCCAACAGAAGAAGCAAGCGGAATAAAGGGACGTAAATACCGCATGGTTTTCACTTTGCAGAAAGGGTCGATGACGGTCCCCGATTATGTGGTATCGATTTTGATGGTGGCAACAGTTGTTATGCTTATTTGGATTATGGTGCTGCTATAGAATGGAGGATTGATTTGGCTAAAGATCGTGAGTTGTTGAAATCCTTGATTGGCCGAGAAAAGAAACGTTCTGCAAGAGCTCAGTCGAAGATGCTTACTCCTTCCGTTATGCAACCTAGCAGAATCACGGCATCTGGGGGCAAGGTGGTCGATGCTAAGTCTAGCAATGTGTCGTCTAAGATTAATAGTGATGTAATCCAATGTGTGGCTGACCAAGAGAAAAAGTATGTTGTTGAAGTGTCGACAATGGATGATAAGGTCGACGATGATCAAGAAAGTTCTGCTGCAGATGCTAGTAAGTTGTCGACGATTAATGAAGCAGTTGAAAGTATCAGCACCACATCAAGCTCTCAGGTTGAGAATGATAGTGGGTGCCAGAATAGTGGTTCTACTGCACATGAGAGTCAGTTCCAGTGATCTCATAAGGTTCGTCGCGGCAATATTGGAAACCATACTTGGCGTCGATGCAGTTCAAGAAGTTCTGGCGCAACAAATGATGTTCGAAGGAGACGTGCAACATCTGGGCGAAGTAAGCATGCACCTCACTTTAATCATTATGTTTCTCATTTCGCATGGGTGCCGTGTTACTTTGTTATTCCAGTAGGTTGGCATTATGTCGATGTTAGCGCCGTGCCGAATGCATGTTATTGGTGACAATGTGCTAATCAACGCTCACATCTCATTCCATTCTATATAAGCGTTTGAGGGGCTTTATGTTAGCACCAAAAAGACGTATTTTGGTTTAATTGGAATTGGAGTCAGATTGGGATTAAGGAAGTTTCACATGAGGGTTTTAGTGTTCTTATCTAAGAAGAAGAGTGGTTCATATGGGTTCTACACTAGTAAGGCTTTTTGGAGTTTAATTGGGACTCAGTGCTTGGCTATATTAATTTCTTACTCCTAATGGGATTTGGGCAGCCATATTTATCACATGTGGGGACTATATCAATTTACAAGTCTTGTACTGGTTAAAGCCTAAAACTTAGGCATGTTAATTAGTTTGATTAAGTTCGTGAAGAGAGAGTATTTGGCCAAGTTTGATTAGTTTTGTCCAAGCTGGATTACAATTCCTATTTCCTAAAATGTTGGAGAGACTTCTTCGGCCTAAGGAAGCAAGCAGCAGACGGTTATCTCTTCTCTATAAAAGGCGGCCAAGACATCAACACAAGAACAACACACCTCAATTCATCATCATCAATATCATTCGTTTTTCTTTATTTTTCGTCTTTTCTTTCATATATTTTTATCATATTTTTCTAGTGTAGCCTAGCCTAAATAGTTTTCGGCCTATTTTTCTTCATAGAAATAGATAGTCGTTCATCGTTTTCTACTTCAGTGAATTTGATTCTTCTTGTAATAGCGCATTATGGACGTTCTCCATAGCTAGTTGACGCTATCTATCTCTTTTTTTCTCATTTTAATGGATTGACGGCAACCACTCTTTGGCTTGTCTCGCCTCTTTCTCTATATCTTTTTCTTATTAATATTAAACCAAAGTTAACCCTAAGTTCTCGATTCTAAGTCTGAGGCCGGTTTTAGAACACATCCACAATCTCTTGGTTTTGTATGTTTTAGAAGATTTTCACCCCTTCTTTTTCACGTTTTAGGGTGATTTTTTCGGCACAAACAGCAGCCTTCTTTTTTTTTTTGTTCAACTTTTCTCTCCCTCATCTTGATTTCTCTTTTTGCCAACTCTGTGTCTGTCCCTTTCTCAGCTGGGGCTATGCGTCTATGCTGTAGAAGCATCTGAAATGGCCCATTATGCCCGTAAAGGCGTAAACTGATTGCTGGATATCCATCACGTTAGTGAAAGAATTATAGTTTAGTGTATATTTTTGAGAAAATTGTTACTCCTGATTCTTATTGTTGGTTCGTTCTTCCATTTTACACGAAGGGCTAACATTTTCTTTGTATATCGATTCAAGTTCATGTAACTCTAGCTCCTGTATTCTTCTTTATAATATGTACTCTAAATATGGCGCGTGTGAGGACAACAACGAAAGAGAACACCTAAAGAAACTTCCCGGATGCAGTTCAATTGAACTTAAGGAAATGATAGGAGTTCTGGGTGGACAATATATCACTTCATTGTATTGAAGAGATATATTCAACATTGTATTGATTAGCCACTGTTCCTGTGCATACTGAACAAGTTGGATTCCGATTTGAAAGGGAAAAGATACTTTAGAAGGCTCATGTGTGTGCTTTTAAAGAATATCCTTATAATACGTTTGCAAATATAGCTGCATCTTTCTTTTCTTTTTTTTTTAATAAATATTTTGATATTAGGGTCAAACTTACATGAAACTTTGAATTGATATTTTGATATTAGAGCATAAGTGATTGAGAGACAGAAGAGTAACTAGATCTGGTAGTTGAGTGGCATTCTATCGGATGGATTTGAAACGGTACAAGTTTTCGTGATTCGTCTCTGATGAGGTGAGCAAAGTTGACGAAGTTTGACATTTTTATATTTTGTACTACACTGTATGGTGCTTATTATTGAATGGTATTCTCTGAATTCTTATAAAGACATCGCTTAAGGTATTATTATGCTGAAATTGAATATATTTCATTAAAAAAAAACCTTACATGAAAAAAAAAGAAACGAAAAGAAAAGAAAGAGCATATGCTCACCCTTCTTCTCCTCTAGCTTCTTTATTTCAATTATATCTTTTAATGTGGTTTCTTCTGAAGATTTTCTTTGAATTATCTCTCAATTGCTCTCCCTATTATTCTCTTAGTTAAATAATACTACCTCCATCCCGAAAAAAATAGTCCACATTGAGTTTTTAAATTTGTACTAAAAACAGTACAAAATTCAAAACTCAATGTGGACTATTTTTCTGTGACGGAGGGAGTACTAGATGTTTTTTTTTTTTTTTTTGAGAAAGGAAAATTTTCTTAAATTTGTAGGGAATTGCCCAAGGGATGGTATATTCCACTTTTCAAGCATAGAGGAGTTGTTTTAAGCATAAAAAGCTACTCATGAGCAATTGTGTTCGCCATTCTTCGACTCCAAAATACATCAAGACAAGTCGTAGATGCCAATCACCGCCGTATGTCTTCTAGCACATGTAAGCATACGTCCGGACAAGGATAATCCTCATATAAAGCAAGGATGTGCGGGTTTTATTTATATATATTTATAATAAATTATTAATATAAATATTATATATGTTAAACACAAATAAAGTTATTGATGATTTGTTATAACAAATACTGTACGAGTAAAAGAAAATTACTTAGATGTTAAAGACCCATAAAAATATTGCATATATTATCAAATGACAGTATTACATAAATGACACGAGAAAATTGTAATACTCCAAATCAAAACCCAACCAGACTTCTACATAAATTAAAATTAATATACAAGATTATTAATAGAATGCATCGCGCATATTGATTGAATTTTTTCTCCGAATTTCTTCCTCCTTCCCGTGAAGAGAAAAACTTCTTGTCATTATTAACACCAATATTAGCAAAATGGGTTTTACTATATTAATAATTTATATGATCATGGACTCTACGTATAATCAAACATGCAAACATCCAATCAAATAGATAACGTACTTCCAATATTTATTTTCTAATTATTTTTTACTTGATACTAATTGACAAACGCCAGTGCCATATAAAAAACTAAATATAGAAGACCATTTTAATCGAAAGAAACAATAAACTTAATAAACTTGTCATCTTATTTGTGTTATTCTTAATATTCACGTGCATTTATTGTTATAAACCTTAATAATAATCAGGAATGAATTTTTCTTTCACCCTCAAAAATTCGAGTACACTGTTTATTATTTTTTAACTTCCATATAATCATCAATAATGAATTTTACCAAATAATAATAATAAAAAAGTATACACCCGATAACAAACTAAGTATACCATATTATTTATAGGGTGTGAATGCACGGCGAATGCTCGAGCACTAGTTATAATTAAAAGGGTCAAAATCTGCCCAAAGTTGTTATCATGCTCTTTAAGGTTTGAAAAAATAAACTAAATAAGACTCCCTCCATCCCACAAAAATAGTCTAATTTAATAAAAAAATTTGTCCAAAAAATATAGTCCAGTTTCACAAAAGTTAAAATTAATTGAATTGAAATGACTTAAATATCCAAAATAGTAGTGGTAAGAAAAACAAGGTCCACTTTCTTTTGATTTTTATTTTTTTTAATTTTCTCCCATTTTTTCAAATGATTATATCTTTTAATACATGAATAATTAAAAAATATGTTATATATCAAATTAATCTACGTAACGAGATCTTTCCATCAAGATCCATTATCAATATTTTTTTGAGATAAAATTTTTTATCAAATTTAAGTTGTAAAATAAATGTATATGTAGTTAAGTTTTATAGAAATAACTAAAAGGGGAACTAGTGGAAGTTAGGGGCATAAAATGATTTGTACATTTGGTGCGTTGACTAAATTAAAAAAGTTGTACATTTTCAAACTGAACTATTTTTGTGGGACGGAGGGAATAGCAAAATATTGCAGTGAGGTCCAACCCATTAACATACATGATTTTCTTAAGGAAAAAAATTTATGTTATTGTAACATGATCTCCTCCCAAAGTTTTCCCCTTATGTTTGCAAAAATGTCAAGTTCCACTTAATATCTATAGTACTTAATTAAAACAGCAAACAAGAAAGACAGGTGTCAGCTCCACAGTAAAAATTTTCCCGCCAAAAGTCATTTTCAGTACAAAATCATTTTTGACACGTGGCACTCTAACTATTCAGAAAAAAATGATGAAATTATAGAAAAAGTCAAATACTAATCTCCAGCAAAATCCCAAAATAAAATCACAAATTACTCTTAAAATCTCGGGGTGATTTTAGGATCACAAGTTACTCCTAAAATCTCGGATTTGCGTCTTCCACGGCACAAAATTTTCACGTTCATAATCTCCTCCGTAAAATCAAATTTCAAAAAGATTTATTTCATAATCTTTCTACTCTCTCAAAAATCTTCAACTGAAATCTCCCTATTTTAAAAAAATTCAATCTCAAACATCAAAAGTTCCAAGTTTTGCTCTGGTCAAATTCACGCACAACCACTGGCAAGTTAATCTCTCCATTCCCTTTAATACATTTAAACCAGTTTCACTGCCCACTTAGTTTCTCTTTCAATTTGAATCAATCGGTGAGACGTCTCAAAAAAATATACTATGGCTGCGGCGGGTGAAGATCGATGGTGGTGTACTATAAGGGAAAAACAGATTATTCTCTTCTTCATCCTCTTCTTCTTTCTCGGTCACACCGTCACTATCATCATCATCGATAATAAAAATAGATGATTCTCCGACTGTTGCTCTCTATATGGAAAGGGCAGCGGTGGTGGCGATGACGACAAATTTGATTTTGAGGTTTGATTTTTTATTATTGATAAAGCTTGGATTTGTACGGTGCTTAGGATTGGCGGCGATGATGACCAAGGCGGCGGCGAACGGCCTAAAACCTGTAAGACAGAGCCTCGGGTGTCTCTCGAGAGTAGACTCTCCGATACTTAAGTTAATAAAGGAGTAGAGATAATAGAGAGAGAGGGATGTGTATCGTGTGTAGAAGATAGGTAGAAGATATGAATTACGGGAGAGGCACCACCTCTTTATATAGAGGTGGTGTTACCTGTTTCCTGAAACCCTAGCGGAATAGGTTTAGGCGGTGGCTTAATCTCCAAGTAACCTAATCCTAGGCCCAATCCTAGGCCTAGGGTTTATTTCAGACTCGTCAAGTGCCCCTAGCAAGCCATATTCTCGAGACTTGATGAGAAGGATATGGGTTGTTACAAGTGTTGATGTCTTCTCGTGGTGTTGCCCCAGTTCTTGAACTCTTTCGTTCTCGGGTGTCACCTATATAAGATAAAGAGAATAAAGTGCCTCGAGGAGGTCTTTGTATTAGTGAGTTCCTGATTAGAAGGGAGAAGCCTGTGTATGCCGAATTAGGAGGATGACACCTAGATTCTCTTATTTGAAGGTGAGAAGCCTATAGTTGCCTGTCGTGCAGGTCTTGTGGCTGTGCCCGACTAGCAGGTCTTATTTGGCTGTTGCCCGACTAGCAGGTCTTTGTGGGTCGTGCCTGACTAGCAGGTCTTATTTAAACCCGGTGCCCGACTAGCAGGTCTTTTGTTAATATGCAATTTTGCTCGAAAGAGGTAATATAATAATATGTTTAGTGAAGATAAGTCAAAGCTTAACAGTGGCAATATTCTAAATCAAAACATCGATGTGCTAAATTATTTAAACAGAATATAAAAGCAAGATGCATACTTGTTAGAGAGAACCTCGAGGAGTCTTTATGGTATCCTGAATGAAACGTGACGCTCACCTGGAATTTCCCCTGAGGGGTTGTCTTGATTAGCCACATACTCTCGGAATTTTCCCTTCTTAAGCCCTTCCTCGATTTGTTCATTTAGTGCATGGCAATTCTCGATGTCATGCCCATGATCTTTATGGAAAAAACAGCATAAGTGTCTTGGGTGCTTACTTGGATCTGTTGACATGGGACATGGTACTTTCAACTCATGCTTTTTTCTTTGTTCAACTTTTACTACCTGGAACTATAGAAGAGCAAGAGATGATTGTTGGGGCCTTGAGGAAGTTGATTTGAAGCAAAAAATTGCCAATATTTCTAAATTGTTTTGGTTTTTTAGTTGGTGCTTAAATATTTTACTAATGTTGATTAAGTAGTTTTGAAAAGGTTGCAAAAATTTATTCCGGGAAAAAGCCCAACTATTGAGAAAGTGATTAATGTTCTGAAGCTTGAAATTAAATGGAAGTTGTTGCTGCATGGCGGAAGAGCTACGAGGCAAGTGAAAGAGATTTTTGGGATTTACTGGTTTACGGGAGTATAAATGTCTTTTATTGTAATGTGAATAGTGTAAGTTTAATTTATTGCTGCACTTTTTCAATCACATGTACAGTTATGGACTTGGATATTTTAACTGGTAGGAATTGATGTAATCAATTTTTTATTAGAAATTAGAGTATGTTTGGAACATATATGTACAATTTATCCAAAAGAAAAAAAAATCCTGGAATAAGAAGTGTACTTCATCGCAAGTTATGTTTTTAATTTAATTTTGGAATTTTTATTTCAAGTCTTTGATTTGTTGCTATCTTGGATATGCCATCTTTTCTCACTTTGATTCATATGTGATTAGTTTCTCATAATACACTATATTTTTTTTTTAAATTTAATCACATTCAATTAGATGACCTTGGAAGGGCCCTATTGTTTGGTGGGACAACATTTTTCATAGTTTTTTCTCCAGTTCGGCCGAACTAGTACAAAAAGAGTGAGAAAGAGTGAAAGGATGTCACGCAGCTAAAGTACATTACCCAGGGTGATGATTATGCTTTGTTTTTTTTTAATGTACTAACAAATTTAATGCACCTACGGCCTCCAGGCATTCGTTCAGAGTAAACATCTAGTAACAATTATTAGATTCTATTATTCATATTAAGAATAAATATTAGCCCGTTAATTATCATTCGAATTACTTGTTCTTTTTTCTCACGAAAAAACTTCAACAGTGTCAATACAACACAAAGAATCATTCATCTAAAATCATTTGGTAGCAAGTATATATGATGGATTGTAGATATAATATGCAGCTTCCAAATCTTTTTTTTTAAAAAAAAAATCGAAAATAAGTTAGGGGCCCTTTTTCGCATTTCGTCCTTGGGCCATTTGAATGTTAGGATGGGTCCTGCATATCTAACTATGTAAAGATGTTTGTTCCCGGTGAATTCATAACTTTTGAGTTGTTTCTGCTTCATTGCTTGACTGTTTAAAATTTTCATTTCACCATGTTTCACATGAACCAATAAAAAGGTTCAACCTCATGAAAAAATAAGGAAAGACATTTAGTGACATTATGCTGAGGCGTTTGAAGAAACTTTTGCATTTTGCAACTTCCAAGATGAGTGAGAGGAGCTCACTCCAGGGAAATTTAAGAAAGTTTGCACTAAATGCGCTCTTTGGCGGAGTTTATAAATTAAAAATGAGGTGAATTTTGATTTTAATTGAGTGATCTGATATGATTGGTCAAATAAATTGCGTTTTAATCGAAATTTTCATAAATCAATCCAAGGAAGCATAGGATACAAATAAATCAAAGAAGATAAGATTATTTTAACATCCTTCTCATTATGCGAAGAAAAGAAATCTACATTATATAAAGTGCGGAAACACTTTATGTGTACGGTTAACGCCCAGTTCCAAGTTATTTGTGTTGATGTGGCAACTGCTAATTCGCCCTGGTGTTTTTTTGTCGTGTTTCAAATATTTGCGTCATCAATTCTTCCCTTCCACCATGATTAAGGGAATCAAAATCCTTTTAAGGTGTGTTCGGCTATTTGTTTTTGGAATTCAATTGGCATTAGAATATTTTGGGATTCAATTGACATTCAAGATATTCTAATTCAATGCCAATCATTTGTTCGGCAAAATTATGGAATTAGCCACAAATTCAATTAGGATTCCAAATTCTCTGTTCGGATAGTCAAGTAATTGGGTTGATTTTGGATTTTGCTTATTTTTTACAAAAATAAAGAAAAAAGAAAAATTGATTTGTTATGAAATTATTTCAACTCTTAATTTTTGTTATGTTAAATGGTGTCATTTCTAAAATAATATATGAATATGTAAAACGAATAATATTAAGACAAATAATGTGAGAATATTATGTTAGATAATTTACTTTATTTAATTAAAATACACTTTATAAATCGAGTATGATATGCACTTGACTATGACTTTAGTCCACAAAACTGGAGGAAGATTAACATAAAGAAATGACTCACAAAAGGAGGGTTTGACTGATCTGCACAAAACCTGGTTAACCTGGTAATGCAGGCACTTCAAAACTAAAGTACACTTGTAAAAGCAAAATAGGGAATTTCTCATTCAATAGTAATTGAAACAACTCTACTCAATTTTCACGACGTAAATCTATGTTGGTTTAAGGTACAATAAGAAATCAAAATCTCAAACGATATATGTTCTTATTACACATTTGTGGAATTGATTGCTATATATATCCACAAATGTGTAATAAGCAATTTCCGGGTAATTTCAACTTAATCTATATCCACAAATGTTAATAAGGAATATATATATAGCAGATGATATATGTTCTCAAACGAATGGGTGAGAATTGATTGCCAAATTAAAACAGAAGACAAGATCTACTGGAAAAGCTAACTTAAACAAACTTGGATTAATTACTATAACCACGAGGAATACGGTACAACATTAACTTAATTGAAAGCTTAAGATAAATCATTCACTAACCCCAATGCCTTTGTACAAGAAGTGAGAAAAAGAGGGGACTAATTAGCGAGTCCAGGTGCTCTTAGCCTACATTTATGGTAACAGCCTACAAGTTAGCTAGTAGTCAAATTCGCGTCAGTCTCCGAATCTAGTTGTTGCTTGGGGACTGCGGCTGGAATGGTGACACCACCATTTATTCTAGCACGAGCCTCTGCAAACATCCTTTGCTGCTCGGCTAATGCCTCTTCTTCAGTCATTTCAGCAGCATTGCTCCACTTCCCGCTTCTTACTGTATCCTGTTAAAAGCAATTTCGTTTAGTTCTATGTTTGGGACGAGAGGAGTAAAGAACATATATCAAAATTAGGCCCAAAAGTACTCTCAGGACACTATTACTATCAGAATTCTCACAAGTTAATTATGTTCTTGTCCACAGTACAACAGCTCAGGACACTATTACAACATAGAAAAGTTCAACACGAAAAGTACTCTCTCTGCATCGTTAATAAACTAGCTAAACCAAAATCAGGCCCTGGAAGTTGTCAAATAGTAGTAACTGGAGCTCAAATTCTGGGGAAGAAAAAAATCAACAGTATTAACTAGAGCTCAAATTTTGGGAAAGAAAAAAATCAGTAGTGTGATTCTGTTGACAGTAAAAAGAAGAGAAAACTTGAAACAGATGCTAAATAAAGGGCCATGTAGTTAATCGGTATTATATTAGTAGTATATTATAAAGGATCAAACCTCATAAACACACTCAAAGGGCACCATGCAGCACAAAATCTCCTGCAAATCAGAAACAGTCTCAGCCTTAAGAACAACAGAGATCCTGGAGCTGTTTCTTTCACTTGAAAGAAAGATAAGGTGGAATGAATTGAAATAATGCTGTAAAATGCAGTAACTCAGATTGGATCAACTAGAAAAGGTGAAAGAATATTACCTGAACAATCAGTTTTCTTTGTCAAATTTGGCCATAAGGTATTTGTATTTCAACTCAACTGGCAATCCCACAAATGTATCAAACATTACTTGATTGAGCATCATCATATCCACAACCTTGATTTTCTGCATGTCATCCAAATCAATTTCCTTCAATTCTGACAAAATTTGTTGAGGGGTGATCTTTGTTTTTTGTGCTATCACAAGTTCAGTCTTTTTTCTTTCCCCCAACATGTAGTCACCAAACTCAGCAGCCATTTGCGTCATATAATCAGGAGCTTGCGTTGATGTTGGTTTTTTTCTCAAGCCTTGAGAACAAGTAGAAGATGTGCCTTCCTTTCGCTTTTGCCGGGCCAACAAAAGTCTCATAGCTTCGGATTGAGCATGAATCTCATCAGATGGATCTCCTATGTTGAAAGAGTTGACCTCATTCTCAGCATTATTCTCCTCAAAAGTTGCTGCCCCTTGGCCATCGGCACGGTCTTACGAGAAAATTGCACAAATATCATCCCAATTTTCAATCACAATTTTGCTCCTATAAGGAGCAAGTTGAGGGTTGGCCTAGATAACAAAAATTATACATCAATACAGAGAAGAAAATACATTTCAAACCCTCTAATGCAAAAGAAGCTTAATGATGTATTACCATAAGAGTGATGAAAATAAAACACAACAAAGAATACAATGATTTGCTCAAAGACAAGAATTTAGTATATAACTTAGGAATATGATGTAGGATGTATCATTAATCATTTCATGTTACTTAGGTAATTCTCCAAAATGCCTATATAAACAGAACAAAACCCTATTAGTTTATCACCATCAGAATTCACACAAACTTAAGTTTGATAATAATCTCCGAAAAAAAAAGAAACTGATTAGTTTGTCTCGCAATGATTTGCTAAGAATACAATGATTATTAGCAAATAAAAAAGAAACTTGATAAAATCAAACTTAAGCTTTATTATTTCCTAAGAAAATAGTGATTTGCTCAAGTACCTGCAGTCGCTCATTCCAAACATTTTCATCGTGGATTGCAATTCTGCCCTGCACGTAGTCCCATATGATTGGAGAGCCGGAATTTCTAGAGACCAATAAAGGATACAAGATCTCATGGTGCTTTGCCCATGTCTTCAAACGAGATTGGACTTTGCTCTTGTCTACATTAACTTTTAGATGAACATAAAGTGCATTTATAGCTGTTGTCCATGAGGAGGACTTCCAAGCCAATTTCCCGTCACATTTGTTTCCTTGAGCCATTTGATCTATAAAGCATGTCCCAAGAATCTTATCCATCTCGGGAGTCCAAGTGAAATAGTTTCCTTTTCCTTTTTCTTTCACTTGAAAGCTTGCTTGTGAATTAGAAGCCATCTATAAAGTCCTCCTAAACCTAAAAAAAATAAGAACAATGAACAAGTACACTAAAAAACTGAATTTGCTGAACTAAATTTGTAACATAATCAGAACAACTACGGAGTTTCTGGGCATGTGTTACATATACATCCTGAAAGACCAAAACATGGTTAATTTAAGCATTTTCTGGGCATAATGTAGTCTGCATTCACATTGCAGATCATAGTTTTACAGAGTGAAAAAAATGAAGTGGCTACAGCAACTTAAATAAAAGTCTGACTGTTAAATACCAAAGTATTAGTGTCTTTTGAGCTCTAAAAGCTCCCCAGCCAGAAAAACAATGAATTATTAAATGGAAACACATATAATAATGAAGTGATACCAAGATCTTATGGCCCTCATGTTGCACAGAAAAGAAGATGCAGATTTAAGTAGATGTGCAAGTAATAAAAAGATAATATCCAAATGAAAACACACAATATTAACAAACCATACATACACAATGAAACCCACAAACCACCCCCCACGAAGACAAAAGAAAGACAGTACGCTTTCGTCACCTAAATTATTTAATAGAGTAAACAACTAGTACCAGATTAAGAAGTGGGCTTCCCTTAAAAGGAAAGTAAACACATACATAAATGGGTTTGATTGTCATTGTTATTTAAGCACAAACCACAATCCAACACAAATGGAAAGTTTCCTTTATTCTAATTTAAACTATTCAAACTCCCACCAACATTCTGCTCACAAAAACCCAAAACACACGTCATGTTTAAGGTTACCTTTAAGCAACCCATCTATTAAATCACTTGCTAATAAGAAAATCTAACCATTCATTTTTTCATTACTTACTTGAGCTGCTTTGGCTGGAACAATGCGCCACTGGATGAAACCACAGAACAACAATTGACAATTAGCCTCTCTGATCTGCTTCCCAAAGCCGAGCCAACAAGTCCATATAGTAACAATTGCAAACACACGCACACAAAATAAATAAGCAAAAACAAACTTAGGGAATAATTTGCACATAAAACTGCAACCTTGAAACCATACTAGAAATCTCAGAGGACAAAAAGAATGAACCTCAACATACAGTAGTAGTACCAAGATACACAAACAATCAAAATCTAAAAATCCCATTTACAGCTGCAACTAACACAAAAATAGGAGGGAGAACTCCTACAATAAATCCCAACCTTTATCCTAAAGCATAAAAGCCCAGAAGTTAAAAATTATGCTAAAAGTCATATAGGTACTGATATATGAAAGAGACTTGTCATTATGCTAAAAGTCAGAAGGAATAACGTTCTGAACAAAGGAGACAAAGGAAAGGACACATGAACTCCTGAACAGAAAACAATAATTCGGGCAGCTGTCCTAGATACTAAACAGTAGTAGTTCTCAAGTCTTTACACTTCTTCTGAGTTTTCTTTTACTATCTTAGAAAAAAATCTCGTAGCCCTGAAGAAAATCATAATTTTGCAAACATTTACTAGCTTGACGAAATACACTGGCTTCAACTTCTAATCAACTTTTTCAACAAGCAGAATAATTCCAGGATCGAAGCTAGGAAACATTTTAAATCCAAAGAAAACATATACAAAGTTCGTGTTAAAATGTAACATCAGACATGAATTTGAACTTGTCCAGTTGAAAGAGCTACGATCGGATATTATAGCAGAATACTGTAAACCATCCTACCTTGTTTGCTGGATAAACTTTATCCTTGTACCATGTTGGCCTATTTTTCAGGTCAATAGGAATCAGCTTTATCTTATCTTGCAATCCCTGCTCCAGAAAAGAAAATATAAGCACAAAAGCTAAACAATCCTAGCACATCAATTCAAGAAAAAAAACAGATTGGAGGGCCAAGAATTCCACCTTACAGTTCCTTGTAATCCACACGTGTTGTGCATATGGACAGGTGTAAGACATGTACAACCTGAAATCAAGACATCCTGAAATCAAGACATGGAATGATTACAACTTACAAGTCCCATTTCATAGCAAAATAAGACAAAACCCACAATGCGTACTGTCGGGATTTGGAGAGGAGTACTGTGGGGAGTTCGAATTTGACTCCAATAAACAAAACTCACAAAAATTCAAACAGATTCCTGCTGAAATAAGACCGATTTGATTGAAAATCTAAGCATCAAAAAGTATGGGAAGTTAACCCTAATCTATACGAAAGGAAGAAAGAGGGGAAATAAGAAAGAGTAAAGTCGCCGGCTCCTTCGCCTTCGCGTTCGCCGTCGTCCATTGGTGGGAGATGTACAGAATCGGAGATGAAGGGTGGTGTCGCGGCGGAGTAAGGAGGAACCGAGGTGATGAGGGAGAGAGAAAGCAAGGAAATAAAATAAAGCTGTGAAAACTTAAAAAAGGGTAGGATCCGGATAGCTTATAACCCGAGATTTTCTTAATTTAACCCGCAAAAGACCCGCGAATTATTTAACTCCATAAGAGTTTGAAATTCCAAATAATAGTTTTAAGCCCGAAATTAAAATGTGATATTGGAAACCTTTTGGCATTGGGTCAATTCCAATACCATCTTATTTTTTGATAGTTGAACACCGAATTTGGCATTGGAAGCTCAAATTCCAAATCTAAGCCCCTAATGCCATGCATACGAAAATACGAAAAGAGTCTTAAGGGAAATACACAAAAAAAATTCGGATGTGCTGACATGGCTAATCATCCAGCAAGGAACCGACGTGCTCAATTAGATGACAAGGCAATATGATGATGTGGCAACTTACTCCAAACTCCTCCCCTGGTAAGAAAAAAAAAGAAAGTGGGTTCACCCTCCAAACACCCGAACCACGCATTTGACCTGCCGCGCCACCGCTTTCCGGCCGGCCGCGGAGAATGAACAACCGCAAGAAGAACAACGGCAGCTCCGGCCAGCAAATCAACACCGCCGAAACCCATATCCCGCCCAAAGAAACCCTCAATCGATACACAATCAGCCCGGCCAACCACCACCTTTACCATTTCATCTGGCTGTCGCTCGTCCTTACCAGTGTCAAGCTCCTCTTGATCCCAGCTTACCACAGCACTGATTTCGAGGTCCACCGTAATTGGCTTGCTGTAACCCATTCTCTTCCTCTATCTCAATGGTACTCCGACGAGACCAGCCCATGGACCCTTGACTATCCTCCGTTCTTCGCTTACTTCGAGCGCTTCCTCTCCTTCTTCGGTTCAATTGTTGATCCAACCATGGTTCACCTGACAAATGGCATTGATTACAAGTCCAACCTAACCATCATCTTCCAGAGATTATCCGTCATAGTAGCCGACGTTGTTTTGCTCTACGGAGTTTATAGAATTACTCGGAAACTAGTTCCGAAAGAGCGGCATTTGATCTGGATTTTGGTTATTGGGGCCCCGGGATTGATAATTGTGGACCATTTACATTTTCAGTATAATGGTTTTTTGCTGGGGATTCTGTTATTGTCACTCGCGGCCTTGGAAGAAGGGAATGATTTAATGGGAGGGTTTCTTTTTGCAGTGTTGTTGTGTTTTAAGCACCTGTTTGCGGTGGCTGCGCCTGTGTACTTTGTGTATTTATTGAGGCATTATTGTAAGGGTGGATTGATCAAGGGATTCGGAAGGTTGGTGATGATGGGCAGTGTGGTTGTGGTGGTTTTTGCTGCTGCTTATGGCCCTTTTCTTTATTACGGACAGGTAAACTTTTGCTTCTCTAAAGGAGCTTTGGATGGAGTACGCATTCTTGCTGTTTCTGCATATTGTTGCATCAAATCCTAGCTTAATTTTCTTGATATTGAAGAAACGTGATGTTGTAGAAAGTAAACTAGTACAAGCTACAAAGTAGTTAGAATGATGCACAATGTTGTTAGGTCTGGCCAGTCTAGATTTTAAGCTTGCATCTGCTATTACACATGTAAATTTCGATCGTTTGGACTAACTAGCATGTTGAGTGTCAAATAAATACTGGAACTGCTTCAGCTCATGCTGGAACTGTTACTTGTTTCCCATTAATTGTCTGTCACTAAGCGAGGTAGTTTTGATGAGTGCAGTAAGGTAAAGGGACGAATCTTTCATGTTTAAAAAGCTATTCAGTTTAATTTCCGCAGTTTTGATGTCAAGTTGTATGTCAGTGCTAATGCTACTTTGTTGATATGGCATGGATTTTCAAGTAAGTGCTTGTGTAATGGCAGCATTCTGCTGATATATATTCACAACATTGGCCCAAAATCACTTGCAGATCCAACAAGTTTTCCATCGCATGTTCCCTTTTGGCAGGGGGCTCTGTCATGCTTACTGGGCACCAAATTTCTGGGTGTTCTACATCATATTGGATAAAGTGCTAACGTTCCTGCTTTTGAGACTGGGGTTCAACATCCAAGTGCCAACAGCATCATTTACTGGTGGGCTTGTTGGGGATTCGTCGCCTTTTGCTGTTTTACCTAGGGTAAGTCTTCTTAATCATAGGATCCGAAGATGTTGGCCAACTTTAGGTATCTTGGATATTATTGTGGAGCATTTGTATTTGTTGTGATGAATTTTGCTCAATTTAGCAGTTTTCAATGTTTACCGGTGTAGTTTGTTGATGAATGCTGTGTGGTTAAAACATGCTGAACGGCTGACATGCAGATCACTCCATTGATTAGCCTGGCCATGGTCCTGCTCTCTATATTCCCTTGTCTTATAAAGGCTTGGAAGGATCCCAAGCCAAGGATGATCACTAGATGGGTCGCTTATGCTTACTCGTGTGGCTTTATGTTTGGCTGGCATGTTCATGAAAAGGCATCGCTACACTTTGTTATCCCTCTTGCAATTACTGCATTGAACAGCGCTGAAGATGCTAGACATTACTTCTTTTTGTCTATAGGTATGGTAAATTTCCTTGTGATTATGTTTGGTTCCTCTTGTTGCTGATAAAAAAGTCTGGTACTGCTCCTCTTGTGACCCAAACTTTATTGCCTTTAGTTTCATTGCAATTCTGGTTGCAACAATAGGATAGTAATTATCGTGACTGTGTTGATGACAATGATCAATATCACGGAAAGGATTGTATTACTTGAATCTCACCATGGTTTGGTGGATAAGGCGAATCTCAGAGCAGTTTGATCTGTCCTAACTTTAGCTTCTAATGATATACAAGAAAATGTTTACTTCTTGTTTTGCTTCTTATATCTCATGGCTGAGAGACCAATCCATTCCCTTGTTTGCTTTGCAGTATCCTCCTATTCACTGTTCCCTCTTCTTTATCAAGCACAAGAGTATCCAATCAAAGTTGTATTACTGATAGTACATGCTATGCTTATGTGGTACGGATTTTCCTCAAATTTCAAGGCTACAAGTAACTCCAGACCTGGAGAGCTTGCCAAATCAGGAGGTGATACTGTCACAAAGAATGGAGATTTTGTCATAGGATGGTTCGGAAAGTCTTATCTTCTGGGGCTTTTCGTTGTTGAGATATGGGGACAGTTTTTGCATCCTTTATTTCTTGGGAATAAACTTCCCTTCTTACCTCTAATGCTGATATCTACATACTGTGCATTTGGTATGATCTACTCTTGGATTTGGCAACTAAGACAGATTGTTAGGTCTCTTTGATCTGGATAAACATGTAACATTAACTGCAGATAGGTGGTTTTTTTAACCCGGAAATCTAATTTATATCTTAACCAGGCATGTCGACTTCTTTATTTGCTTTTTGACTTTGCTAAAGTTCCTTCAAAAGGGCAGTCAGTGCTTTTAAAAGTGAAGGAGAAAGTTCACTTCTCAAGTAAAGAAAAGGTTTTCCAGAATTTCATGCCTTTGATTCTGCAATCTATTGGTTTTAGTGAACACTCAAAGATAAGATTTACCTTTTTTCCCTTTTGTTTATTGGCTGGATATATAATCCAATAATCCATCACAGAAGCAGGTCTTTATTTTCTTCTAAAAACCGATCTTTAGAAGAGCTAATAATATAATCCTTAACATCATAATTTGCTGCTGTAAAATCGTTGGAAGTTGGAGGTCCAAACTAGCTCGTCAAATCAGGCTGTCATAGAACAACAAATAAGATTTTGTTTGGGACGAAATGACCCAAAAAACATAATTAAAATTTGATTTGAATATGCAGTTTTTTTTTTTTCTTTGAACTCAAAAAAACAAACAAATTATCAATAAAATAAATTCTCATCCCACATGATAAAGGAACATTCAGAACCTTAATTAGAGGTCACAAACTCAAATTTCGCCAATTAAAAATGTGTTTGATACAACATGGATACATTTGTGTATGATTAGTTCAGGCATTTTCACTAACATGAGTCCATCACCTACTGACTGTATAATTAGTCATTACAAAGACAAGCATATTCATTAGTCATTACACTGTATAATTAAACCTAATTATGTGCACCATTCTAATAATCATCAAATCATCATCACCATTAAGAAACCAGTCACTCTAATGGGTAGAAAATTGATGATGAAGATATATAACATAGAATATTTAAAGGTAAGTTTAAGGAAACATCCAAAAAGTAGAATATAATTAACAGAGGGGACCAAAAGACGGATGACTTTGTCAACTTATGCTGTCATTTTGCGTTTCTCCCCTTTGTCTTCTTCTTCTTTCCCAATAGACTCCTTCTTTCTGCTCGAGTCAGTTTTCTTTCTTTCCCCCAAATAATCACCTGCTACATATTTTCATTTTTTGACCTTCTGATACTCAGAAAAGGGTTGATTCCAGATGGGTTCAAGCGTCAGTCGCGGTGTATCTTCTTCTTCATCATCACCACCATCATCATCATCAAGAAGAAGACCATCTGGGCAGCAAAGCACAAGAAACAAGCTGTCATCTTTCTTCCTCTGTGGTTCTTCCACTTCTTGGCAACCCCTTGAGGTATATATGAATTATATCAACTGTAACAAAACAAAGATAACCCACCAATTAGTTTTTTTTTTTTTTTTTCATTCCGGCGTATTTGAAATCTCTGTAAGAGAGTTGACCTTGGTTACAGAAACAGTAGAATGACTAATGAGCGATGATTGTAACCTCAGCAGATTTAATTTTTCCTGTTAACGTTTGTTTTAGTAAATTAGGATGAGAGTATGGTTGTTTTTGCTGATGTTGTTTGGGACTTTTTTGATAGAGATGGAGAGAATCACTAAAATGATGATCTATGTCGATTAATCTTTTTATTCTTTTAATTTTCCCTTCCTGCACTTTGTATAACCAAGAGAAAGGAAGTAACTACTACAGTGATCCACTTCCCGGATAGTGTAAGCAGTAAGGATTTTGAAAATACAACTCGAGTAGCGGACGCAAAACTTTTCCATGTCAAGATATGCTTTGGTGAATATGTTCTCTTGTTTTGTGGGTGATAATTCAACCACGCTTTAACGCCAAAATCATGATGTTGCTGTTGTTGTAAACCAAAATCGTGAGGGATTAATGACTAATTGACTGTGGAGTATTAAACTGCCTTCATATCTTCCGTTCTGTTAGATTTGTTCCTTGTCATACTTTTAAGTTTCCGTTTGCAGAGTGAAGATAATCCCCAAGGTTCACCAATCAATTCTGTTGAAAATGTTGCTCCTGACAGCTCTTGCATTTCCATGGAGCAATCTTCCACCATATTTAGTTCAGAAGCTGATTGTACAAGTTCCAGCGTTGAGACTGTTGCCACGTCTAGTGCCTATAGCACTACTGAGTGTACCCCTTTTGAACTCGCCAGGACCAATAGAGAAGATAGCACCCGTGAAGAATGTTTGTCAAATGCGAGCAGCTCTAATGCTCAGAAGGAAGGTGCATCATTGATCTTTCCACAAAATGATTCTACAGAGGGTAATCTTGTTGAAAATCTTGAGATTACGGCTCATTCTGAGGTTTCTAGTTCTGGGAATCTTGCTATTGTCCCTGATCCATTAGGTAATCATGAGTTGTCTGCGAATCATAATTCTGGCACAGCAACAACTTCTGAAACAAGTTCTATATTTGGGAATGAGCTGGATCATGGAAGACTTGACGCCCTTCATGTTGCGATGGTGAGTATCCCTTCCAGCATCTTATCTAGTAGCATTGCTGAACTAAGTAGCAGTCAAGCAAGAAGTAATAGGAGGCTTTATTGGGAAGCATTGTCAAGACGCAGTTTCAGCCAGAGTAATGATTCCCCAACTGTAGTTTTCGCGACAGGTCCTGCTGATGATATCGGATCCAATGGGAGATGGCTTCTTAACCTGAGTGGAGATCTACACTATGACAGAGTATTTCGTGATCCTGGTTACCTTGGTTCTAGAAGCAGTCGCCGGAATGGGCGAAGATGGCTATTAAGATCTGAGGTGATTTTTCATCTTCTTTTCCATTTTTCCATACGAGAAGTTTAAGTATCCAAGAATAATATGCCTGATATTGTGTCTCAGAAGCTTTTATACCGATGAACTACATCTGACTTCCTCGGCAAAATTGTATTAATGTATCTAGTCACATTTTTATTTAATCTGGAGCAGTTAATATCTGAAACTTCATACTCTGACATAAGATGGCAATCCTTGGTTTGTAATCCAGTTTTCTCTGTACACATAGACTGTTGAGTTGTGTGGACCATATATCAAAATTTGTTATCATAAATGTTGTAGAGATGATGATGCTGAGTTTGCATCGTTCTTCTTTTCAAAATTTTGGGAGTGTGATCACTTTGAAAAGGAAATATCTTGCAAAACTTTCTCACTTCTATATTGAATAATGATTTGTTGACCTTTTACGTACGTCTTATGTGCTCTGCTTTTCACATTAACAGATCTCAGAAGGACTTGTTCACGGTCGGGGTGACGGAGAGCGACAAACCAATTTTTGTGCTTCTGGACTCCATCCTGTTGGTACTTGCTCATGCGAATCTTTCTTCTCATCAGAAGAGTCCAGTACTCTTGCAAGTATTTCACGAATTATCATGCTTGCAGAGGCTTTGTTTGAGGTATGCGGATAAGTTTTTTTAATGTCAGTGGTTTAAGTTTTAACCATAAAGACACGGCCAACTTTGAGAAGTCATAAACGATTGTGATTGTAATTACCCTTATTTCGGTGTCATATGTTTAATTTCAAGTGACTTTAAAGTTTATAAATGTATAATGGACAAGGACAGGGTGATTTGGAGTCACTTTATATCCCAACCTGCAAGAACTAATTGATTTCTGGGTATAAGTACTCTAGTTTTGTAGCTAATGGTAAATATTTGAAAGAGTTTGCTGATATCTTTGTTGAAATTAACGCTTATCCAAAAAGATTTATGAGCTCTGCATATTGATTGGCGACCTCCAGGTTTTGGATGAGATTCATCAGCAACCTTTGTCATTCTCCCTATCGATGCTTACCATGCCAGCACCGGAGGCAATTGTGGACTCATTTCCTCTCAAGAGTTTCAAGAAGTCAGATGCCAGTGAAAGCAGGCATTCTGATATACCACAGTAAGTCAAATAAAGTTTTTTCAGATTTGACTATCTGGAAATGTGCGATCAGTGTTCTTTAATTAAATTTCTTGTTGCTTTTGTATCCTCATCAACAATATGCATACACGCGAATGCATTTTTGAGGTTCATTATCATGTGGTTGATGTGACTTTCTTGTTGCTTTGCAATGGAATTGACTTGTTTAACTTTGGAATGTCGGTCTGCTATAAATTTCAACGGAGATAAAGCTGGCAAAACAGTAGGAAAAACTACTTTTGCTTCTGTAGCTGTTCCGATGTCTTTTGGTTGTATTGGAATGTCTGTCACCCTTCATTCTTAACCATGTTGATTGTGATGTTTAGGCTTTTATATTAGAAGGTTTCTATACAGTAGCAATATTTCAATATACTGCGTACAGATGATTTATCTTCACGCATATCAAGCATGCTGATATATGATTAGAATCACTATCATTGATAGTTATGCGTAATTTTAGCTCTTCATTCATTTTTGGCAGACTTCAATGTGATTGTGGTGAATTGTTTTGCATTTGCAATTACATGCCATTTGTGTCTTCCTAAAACAGCCAGTTGGGAGATATTTGAGGCTCTTGTGTTTGTTAAGTATAGGCACACAGGTTTTCTGTTAGCTTTCTCAAAATGAATGGCAAATATGATCTGCAGGTGCTACATTTGTTTATCCGAGTATGAGGAAGGGGAGAAATTAAGGGTTCTTCCTTGCCGGCACGAATACCATGTAGCTTGTATCGACAAATGGCTTAAAGAAATTAACAGGTACAAGCAACGCATTTCGCATTCTGGGTCTCATTATTCCACCTCTTTGTTGACCTCCTATTCCGTGGCTAATGTGCAATTGTAACTCATTTCTTTCTTTTTTTTTGTGCTTCATCAGGGTATGCCCAGTTTGTAGATGCAACATCTGTGAAGATGCTATGCCTGATTCTGTCCCAAATACTACCATGGTTTGATTTCCTATGAGGCATTGGTGGAGTCAAAATACCAACACCGGCTCATCATCCCTGGTAGATGTTGCTTATTGTTGGCATGTGAGACTAGGTGCTGCCCACAAATCTTGAATCACACTGCAGTGATGCAAACTGTAAATAAATAGATACTACTGTTTCGTGAACATAAATGTAAATATAAAGATTAGCTGATGAAACTAGCTAAAAAGTGAAGTGACCCACTGGGGCTGGAATATGCTCAGTAGAGCTTGCAATTTTTTCGCTTTTTATCTGGTGATTACTGCTGCAGTAACTGAAAAGCTAGTATACATCTATCTAAGGAGGTGCTTGGACTTAGTTAATGGAGTAAACATTAATTGGGTCCAGAAGCCCTGTGCTTATAGCCAACGGCTTATTGCACAATGATAGTGATGAAAGTTGAAGAATGTGGAGATACACTCACATTTAAGTTTGATCATCATCATTCTTCTAATTTTGTTTCCCTTCTTCATTTTGTTATTTATTTCACTCCCTCTATTCCAAAATACTTACCACATTTGTTGTACTAAAACTTAATTCTTCTAATTTTGTTTCCCTTCTTCTTGGGTTGGAAAGAGGATCATGTTGTTCACTTCATGTTGACATCTCTCCTCTTTGTTTTCATCAAATGTTTCTTTCTTTATTTATCGATTTTTGGGTGAAAATAACTATTATTATGAAACGGAGAGAGAGGAAGTAATATACACAATTTCTTGAGCAATGTGTGTGAGGATTAACGTTATCCTGGGTGTGGCCGGTGTATTCATCTGAAACTATCAAATTTAGTGAGTCTCTTTTAACAGAAAGTTGGGGCTTCTTTTATTAATCCTTTTCTATAATTTAATACGAGCAGGCATGCGAAGGTAGTTCCAGGTCTCTCTGCAAGAGTATCAGCAAAGCAATTATGATTACTATGATCATAAATCTGTGTGTGTGTGTGTGTTTTGCGCCTTTTGTCCGGGCCGCATGCGGTTTTTCTTGCCTCTTTCTTTTTTGTGTTTTGAGCCCCCCAAATCAATTAAACTATATTAATGACTAATCTAATGTACTCCTTCCGTCCGGGGAAATAAAAATCTATTTATTGTATTATTTTAGTTCAACAAAATATAATACGTATTATTTTTTAAGACCGAGTGTGAATAGCTATCACTCTCGAGTCTCCCCAACGTGACAAACGAGAAATTTCAAATTAATACATTTTGCAATATATGTAGCTCATGAATTCATGATGGATCCATGTCGTAATTGTATTAATGATGGCTTTATTATCTTATTACTCAAAAAGAAATGACAACTACTGAATGCATGCCCTGACACTAAATTAATTAGGGTCTCTAACTTGCTACTTGTATGAACTGTCTATTGGGATTGGGTTGAAAAACAAGTTTTTAACATGATGCATTATTACTGAAGCTTTAGTGGAAGCTCGTACTATCAGCGCCAAATCTTATTAGTTTATTTAATTGAACTAAAATATTATAATAGAATAGTAGTAGATAATTAATATGGTGATGTTATGGAGGAAATATCTTCTGTCAAAAGCTAAAATAATGGGAAAAAATTTTACACTCTAGGAGGGGGTTCTAGCTTGGCCGCAAATTCTGGATCAGCAGTACCAATTGAAGGGTTTTAATTAAACATGGCAATTTGTCAATCATAAAATGATACTCCCTCCATCCCATAATTATTGTCCAGTTTGGGTTTTCATTACTAGTTCAAATTATAGTAAAAGTGAAATCTCAAATTGGACGATAATTTTGGGGCAAAGAGAATATAAGATAACACCGTAATAAGTAACTTTATGATAAAACTCTGAACAAATGCTGAAGATACCATCCAGCCATTATTATTATGTAAACTACAAGTATTAAATGAGTGATTACGAAAATATGCTTTATCATTTTGTGAAATAGGAATAGATAGTTATCTTTTTGGGGTTAAGGTATAAAAATGCTAAAAAAACTCGAAGAAAAGAAAGAATGACTGAAACTTTAGGCAAAGCATCACGGCCGGGTTTTAATTCGATTCACGGTACTGTCGGCGGTGGCTGGTTGTTGCTGCTGCTGCTTTAGTATATTTCCCTTTGATCAACATCTTCTTTCGTCTACTTTTGAAAAGTAATCGCAAGTCAACAATCAATTATTACTTTAAAAATAGCAACAAAAAAAAAAATTTGCTGTTCTATAAATTATTTTTATTTTAGGGGTAATAATTCAATAATAATTGAATGGAATTCCACTCCAAAACATAAATAATAAAAGCAAGCAAAATTATAGAATTAAGATTACGTAAGAACAAACTAATTTCAAAAATAAAAATTAAAAATGGAGACCAAACTCTTAAACTGCTGGAGTCCAAACTCTAAAAGATCACCCAAATGCAGAAAAGGGAGAAACGCACAGACACTGATAAAAGGAAAAGTGATTGGAACTTGGAAGATGGAGAAATGTAGGATTAAGTAATTGAAAAATTATTGGGTACAGTTGTTGTATTATGGCTTTTAATGCATTAAGTACTAGTACTTTCCTATTTTGGTGATATAACTCTCGTAGAAATTATCTCTCTTCCCCCAAAATCCTACGTGATACAACAGACAATTTATCTAGGTAACCACCTTAAGCAATATCCTTTTCATTTTGGACACATTAGCTTTAGCTATTACAGCTGCCGAGATTAAAGATTTTGCTATATTTGTTTTTTTTTAAATAAATTTCTTCCTGTTATATTAGTTATGCTTTCTAAATCGACCGATTATTGAAAGACGGAGAAAGAAGTATTTCATAAATCAATTCTCAATTTTTTTTCAACTTGTAATAATATACACAACAAATACGAAGAATGCATATGATCCGATATCAAGTCATTTGTCAGTTATATATTACCACAAATATATCATTTCCACGATCAAATACATTTGTTTTCATTTGTGGTTAATGTGTTTGATTTGGAAGTTGGATCGCGTCCTGCATTAGGTAAATAATAATAATTGATTGAGACATTGACACTCAACTTCTTGTTTTAATCCACTATCATATAAGTTACCAAGTTAGAAATTAAATTAAAAAAAAGTTTCATATATGAATTTGTACAATCAAATAAATTTGATTTCATCTTAATTAGATGCATTGTGAAATAAGCATATTTACAGTTGTCTTCTGCGTAGTTAAAAATAAAACACTTATTTTGGAACGTAATTTATCCTTTTTTTTTTTCATTTACCCGAATTAATAAAATAAAAATCACATTCACTTGGTCAAAAATTAATCTTTGAAAATCACTGAAGATCATATACTAGTGCTATGTATAACAGTTTGATACACTATTATATATTCACTCCGTCCCATAATTATTGTCCATTTTATATTTTTATTTCTAGTTTAAATTGTACTAAAAGTGAAATCTCAAACTGGAAAATAATTTTGGGACAGAGGGGGAGAGTATAAATTAAGAAGGCATGGAACATTGGGTTGAGAGAAATATCCATATGAAGTTTCAGAATCTACGGCGTTTTTCACTGCGGGATTGGGTGATTTGCTGCAGCTATAGAGCTATCCCCATGCAATGCAGTCCCCAGATTTTTGTCCCGATTTAAACGAATAGATCTTTTAGGCTGCAGTAGCACCAAGCCAATATAGTAAGTTCAACTCAAAATTTTTGACCAAATTTGAGGTTATTTTCAGATGAGGTTGTTGAACTCACAAATAAGCCTAAAAACTGCACTCCATTATGAGTTTTCCCAGTTTGGCTCTATTCCTACAAAAAGAAGTAATAATTTTGTTTGCTTCTTTTTCAACTGATACAACTTAATCATTTTAGTCGCCAAATTTGTCGACCAAAAGTTGTATCAACCCTTCCAATGAGATACATATACGTTGTGGATGTAGTACAAGAACAATAGTTGTCACAATTCCATTGAGATCAACCATATGGTAAAATTCAATTTTCCTTTCATTCATATTTCACACTCTCCCTACTAAATTGTTATAGACGTTTTAATTACATTTCATTCACTAAAACAAAAACAACCAAATTTAACATTGTATCTCTTGAATTAAGATAAGGTTACATTAAAAGAAACCATACCATAAAAAAAAAACCACATAATTCAGATGAACACAAAACTTTTGCACCAGCATTGAAGTTGATTGAGATATGAAAAAAAATAAAAAATCATGCTACATAATTCCCTACCTAATTATCAAAAGCATGTGCAATAAAAACTTTCTCTCAAGGTAGTCTCCCTTACCAGGGGTGGGATTCATTCATGGACCACACACACACACACACACAGTCACACACACAACACCATAGATTAGTAGATTACAACACAATACCATATAGCCCACAAAGCTGAAATTGAAGCAGCGGCCTAAAATCTAAATGCAGTAGTAATTGCATTCCACCGGTCGACCACCGCTGACCACCACTGTTCCACCTATTTCCCAACAAATCTTTCTTTCTAATTCATCATTTCTTTCTTCTTCTTCTTCTTCTCGTACTACCTTTCATCCTACCCCTGCATTCATTCCCCATCTCCAGTTCTTTCTCAGTCCCTTTGTCCCCCCACACACATTTGTTCCACCACCGACTCCTCCACAATTTACACACACTCACACACTACTTCATTAACCACACCACAACTAACCCAAAACCCACTTTAAAAAAATTGCTGATCAAATCCGTACACCACCGAAGAAGACTCTCAACTGTTTCACAAGTTCCTCCCCCTTGCCACGTGTACAGTAGACCCCAACCCAAAACCCCACCAAACATTTATTATTATCTCGCTACTTCACACCTCTTTTTAGTGTTTTTTAGTTTCTTCCTCATAAATACACTCAACTTCCCCCCAAAATCCCTCCCCCCTCCGTAATCAATCTCTCCTTTCCAAATTTTCCACCGCCGTACCGGCGTTTTCCTTCCTTTTTTTGTCATCACCGGAGATGTCATTTTTTGATCCTCGGCCACCGCCGACTTCGCCGCCGATTAATGGCGGCTCGGTCCCCACTCCCACCACTCTCATCATTTCCCAGCCACAATACAGCAGCCGGAGCACTCCCACGGATATCCTCAGCGATTCCACTTCCTCCTCACCTCCAACGTCGCCGTCCACATCCATTATTATCGTCATCATCGTCATCGCCTCCGCTATCGTGGTCTCCGCCACTATTTACCTTCTCCTCCGCCTGCTTTCCCGCCGTTGCCGCAGCACTTTCCGCACATTTTCCTCCACCTCTTCGGTGGCGGAGGACGTCGTTTTGCCTAATCACCTCCGCGTTTCAGGCCGCGCCGAAGATCGGCGGTCGTTGAATCAGACGGTTCTGGAATCGCTTCCCCTGTTTACGTTCGGTTCAATCAAAGGCGGAAATTTTACGTCCGGCGATTGTGCGGTTTGCCTGAGCAAATTCGAACGGCAGGACCAGCTCCGGCTACTACCTCTCTGTTGCCACGCGTTCCACGCTGACTGTATCGGCGCGTGGCTGTCTTCCAACCTCACTTGCCCCCTCTGCCGCTCAACCGTAACTCCGACCGATCGAGATATCATTCATAAAATCCTCGGTCCGGATAATCCGGAGAGTAATAATAATGGCAACATTAACGGCGGCAACAACAGCATGAGCCGTAGCGGAAGCTTCCGCGTCGAAATCGGAAGTGTGAGCCGCCGACGAGAGGCAGGGGACGATGATCGGAGGACGTATTCTGTTGGCACGTTTGATTACATAGTGGATGATGCCTGTGAGGTTCCGATTGGTTCGATACATCAAAGAGGCGTTTCTGATTGTACGTCGGTCGATAAGGATTCCGTTAATAATATTCCGGTGACAGGGCCTCCGGGAGAAAATGTGGCTATGGATGTTGGCGGGAGCAGGAGTTGGCTGAGAGAGTACGTGGACAGGATCAGCTCTCTTTCTTTCTCGTCCCGGACGATGTCGTTTCGGAGCTCCGGGAGGTTCTTTGCCGGCAGTAGTCGCCGGAGTGAGGTGGTCGTCCCAATCGATGACTTGGAAGCCGGCCGGCAAGGGGAGGAAATTAGCGAGTTTTTCCGGTGGCTCTCCCCGGTATAAAAAAGTTCTTGTAAATTTCGACAACGGATGGAGGTCATTTTCGTCTTTCAATACGCCCGAGTTTTCCATTTATTGCTTAATCCACTGAAATTTTCAATTCAAAAACTAAAAATTCTTTTTTTTTTTTTTTTCCTTGAGTGGATTTTGCAAAATGTGGAGCTGTGTACAGAGCCTACTACAGATAGTAATCATGGAATTGGATATTATATTTGTTTATTGAGATTTGAGGTGTTCTTTTTACCCGTGGAATTAATTTGTCAAGGTCAAACATTAATCATGAATTTCCTTCCCTTTTGATTAATTACACACGGTTGATACTTGATAGTTTGTTTTCTTTTTAGGCATGATCTGTGCAGTGATTCTCGGAACCAAGTTCCATATAAGGATTTTCTCAGTTTTTGTTCGTGTTTATCACTCTTTTCGTCCCAAAATTATTGTTCTTATGAAGATTTTATTAGGCCAAAGAATTGTGGAGTAGTATAATTGGGATAGGTTTGTGCGTGTGTGTGTGTGTTTGAGGCTTCTGGACTTGGTTTAGTTGAGCTTGGTAAGCTGAACAATTTGGTCAAATATGGATAGATAAGCTTTAATGTAAGTTAGTTTAACCAAAACTTGAACTGAAAACCATAGTAAGGCTTTTTGTGATGATGTGTTCCTTCACTAAGTTCCATGCCCCTGAGTTTAAGGACTAAAAAATTGGTACCAAACGTATGCCATTGCCTTCTTCCTCACTGCACTTTTTCACCTTTTTGAAACTGGAAAAAAAAAAAAAAAAAAACAGAAAAGCAAAGATCAGACAAAAAGAAAAGGACAATAAAAAATTATGGAAATTACATAATGTGTTTGCATTTAATGATGTTCTTCCTTCAAGGCCGCTGCCCAATATCAACTTCTAGGTGAGTTTATGGTTTTAAAAAAATTGGAAATAGTTGAAAATTTTCTAGTTTAACAACTATTTTATCGAATTGTTTTTTTGGTCATGGAAGAAATCAAATTAGATAACGTCATTGTATGGTGGAGAGGGATTGTATCATTGTGTTTTGTTCTCCAACTCCAAGTGAAACCAAACAATTAACGTAAGATTTGTGTGTTTTGTTCTTAGGACAATTAGAACAAGTACGAATTCCTTACGAAACACGAGAAATTTTTTCTCGTGATATTACAACTACTATATGCCACGTCACATGTTGAATTTTGTTGGCATGGATTACGGGATAAAAATGGATCCTCTATTTTATTCACTGTGTATCAATAATATCGTAAATATTGATGACTACACTAGGTGTGTTATGTTACGTACAATAATAACATTGTTTTTTTTATTACAATAAAAGAGGCACACAGCTTAATATCGACTTCTTACGTTACGAAAATATGTTACCATGATAACATTATTTTATTAATAAAACATAATTATTTATACAGATGAGATGATATGATACGGAGATTAAAAGGGTCGAAGGAGGTAGATTTTAGATAGTGTTCATACAATAATAATATCTACATTCCATGGGCAGCTAGTTTGAAGAAACAAACAAGAGTTAGCTTTCATGTGAGGATAATTAAGTCGCATCCAAAATATTGGTGATGGTGATAGTGTTTGGTAATCCGTAACTATGCATCTGTGGTCCACTCCCTAGAGAAGTACTTGGAATTCTTAAAATTATATAAATACTTAAGTATTAACATTGCCGAAAAACATGGATCACTTTCATATGTTTTGAGTCTTATCAATAATCAATTGATTAATTAATTAATTTCATGTGCATTTCTTCCCATGATCATTGCCCAGCACACGAAGCCTGGAAGAATTGCCAATTTTTATTGAGAATCTTGACTCCCAATTGCGTCTGTTTTACTCAACTCATACCATATTATTATAGTACTCAAACAAAATGAACAGATAAATTATTGGCAATTCTCTATGGTTATGACTTATAAGGATTGTGACGCCAGATATATTATAGTTCTGGGGAGGAAATTTTTAATATCTTGGATAAGTTAACGAGTCTTATTAATATGGCTACAAAATTAATCAGAATACAGTCCAATTTCTTTTCGACTTTTCGAACTTAGTTTGCCACGTGGTGTGCCAGTAAAGAAGATTGGAAGAGCTTGACTCAAGAAAACGTTTTAAATCTAAACATAAGATTTTCTTTCTTTCCCAATTTTGTGAATTAACTGTGATATACTCAATTACTCAGGGTGTCTCCAAATACTACCTCCGTCCCCAAAAAATAGTTCACATTGAGATTTTAAATTTATACTAAAAATAGTACAAAACTCAAAACTCAAAGTGAACTATTTTTATGGGACGGAAGAAGTAGTAATAAGCGTACATTTTGGTGGAGGAAAGGATATGAAGAATATAGGTTGATATGTGGATATAACAAAAAGTAAAAAGATCAATGATCTCATTTGCCCAAGTTTAGGAAATTTAGGACTAGTGAAAAACAATGTCTGGAAGGGAAGAATAACACAAGTATGTGATCTTTGTCTTTAGGTACTAGGAAGTGTAACTTACTTGAACTGCACGCATTTTCGTACCATTCAGACAGATTTCAGCATAAACACACACAAAAAAAAAGCAGGCGTTGAAAAAATCATCCTGAACCTTAGCTACTGTTCCAGAGATACAATGATAAAGTGCAAAATATGCTGACTAAAACTTTTCCATTTTTTTGGGTGAGACCATAAGGATCCCGTTGCAGTAACATTTTCTTCTCGCTTTTAATTAATATGAATCTCTTTAATTATTCTTCCCGATCCATCAAGTTTAGTCCTTTTTCTTCTCAAATAAAATTTTAATATAGTATACTTTCTCTATCCTATATTTTAGTCCAGCAATGAATTTATTAAAATGAACCGGAAGGACTACATGTACTACCATATCTTAGCATACCAAAGTAGCCAAAGTAAGCTTCTAACGGGGTTGAATTTTCTCTATTTTTGCCTGGATTGGATGGAATGTTTCTGTGGATCAATGGGGTTGGTTTACTTCAGAAAAAGTAGTACTCCCTCCGTCCCATAATTATTGTCCAGTTTTACTAAAATGAAAGATTTTATTTTTAGTCAAACTTAACTATATTTTACCTTAAACAACCGGATATACCCCTACATAAGTAATTGTTTAACCACTAAGATTTTATGGATAATATTTTTTACTAAGGACAAATGTGTAACTTGATCCATAAAAAGTTAAATTGGACAATAATTTTGGGACAAAATTTTTTTGGCAAAATGGACAATAATTATGGGACGGAGGGAGTATTTCAGAATAAATCCTTCATCCATATGTATGCATTGTACCAACACCGAAGCAATAATATTGTTGGTAGTTGGTCCTTATTAATCTCAAGTGGGCTGGCTTTGAGCCTTTGACTAGATGCGGATCCTATCATTGGTCCTACAACAATATTATACCTGTGTTCTGTAATAACATAATAGTCATAATATATATTTCCCTTCTGAAATTGACAAAAGTACAAGGATTTTCATTTGGAAAAGATGAAATTAATCTTTTTGTTTTCACTTATGATTTAAGTTTTAAATTTGATCAAATGCAGAGGAGTTACTGTGGAGATCATATCATAATCGTCATAATCAATTTTTGATGTCGAAAGACTCCCTACTTCTTGATGATATAGAGAAGAAAAAGTTTATACCTAAAACTGTAAAAAAAAATTGTAAATATGTGGAAGCAAATTGAAATGAGGTAAGCCTTGAAAGAAGTAATTGATCTCAAACAGAGGGAATAAGTGAAAAAAGAGTACAAGAATGAGGACAATAATTATGGGACGGAGGGAGTATAAAATAAACAAATACTCGCAAGATGAACTTTGAAACTAATTTTTTGCTAGTAGAGACTGTAGACTTGTAGACCAAAATTTCCTTCTTGATCATATACGTATCCGAAATTATTTTATGGACTTATTGGGCTGACTTCAAACAAACATTGGAATCATTTCCATGTCCAAATATACAAGCCGTATTCAACCCATCACAAGCTTACTTTATTATGAGCTTGGGATGGGCTCCAAGATACCATCATCTTTGATTCTCAACTACTATTTATTTGGAGTATAATTTTTTTTAAGAAAACAGAAGGAAGGAAATGGAATTGATGATTCTTCAACCATTATCCATAGAAAAAAGCATCTCATTTAGTTGTAATGTTGGGAAAACATAAAAAACATGGAATTTAAGCTTTAAGGTAACCTCTTTATGTAAAGTTCAAGTGGAATTGTTGAAACACAAGCAAACATAATAATAATAATAATACAATGGTCCAATTGTTCATAAAAGAAGCTTCATTCTTCCTATTTCCTTTGCTGCACGAATCTGTACTGGTTCCACTGTAGCATCCCTTTTTCTGCTTGATGATTCCTTTACCAAGATCATCAAGAACAAACGTACTCTTTGCTTCACCATCACTAAACAAAATGCACCACAAGTAAGGACCCTTATGCTTATGGACTCCCAAATATTCCAACTCCTACTTCATTATGCGATTTATTTACCACCAGGGAAAGCGATTTTCGGTCTGGAACAAGGACTTGTGAGAATGCTTCTGAAGGCGTGAGACATTGATGATGACAGCCAACCGTGTAGCCGGATATTGCCGCAATTTGGAGCGAAAACTTCTGTAAAATCATCTTCTGGGGCCTGGCAGTTAATGGTATTGTTGCTGGCTAGGCAGTTGTTCTGGCATTGCCCTGCAGTTTGCTAACTGAAGGGCAATGCAGGCTAAACCAGGGCTAATGTTTAATTCAGGAAGCTTATGTGCTGTTCTGTTCTTGTTTAGGATATCAACAAGATCATCTGCGGGGTTCTCTGCAGGACGATGCAGCAAAAAAAAAAAAATGTAATTAGTCAAATGATCTCATGTTGAATCAAGTAATGGTCAGGGAATCAGGCCTGAAAATGCAGAAAAATCTGAGGATTCTGAGCTACTTACCATAGTTTCGCAATTCTTAAGTAAAAAACTAAAAAGATGAAATTGCGAAATGGGATTGTTCCCATTTGGTGCTTCGTAAAATCATGCTGTTGAGCTGTTTCTCCCTTAATTTTTTCCTTTTCTTTTTCCTTCTAGACTTACAATCTTTTAAGCCAAACTTAGTTCCGAACTTCTGATTCAGTAAACATGATCGTTTTTTCAGGTAGTGTTACATAATCACTATCATTCCAAATACTCTGTTTGAGATACGTTGTCTAATCCCACTTACTCTAATAGTCTAGACACTCGTAGGAAAATTTGATTAAGTTACATCACATTAGTTTAACGAAAAAAATTAAAATAAAACTAATTACGTTGAATTGTGTCAGAGTCCCTACACTAAAAAAATGTTCTAGTAAGAAAGCGAGGGATTTCTATACTTATAATCAAAGATAGATTAACTGAACCTTCATGTTGAATTATTAATAATAACTGAAACTATAAATCACAACTATCTGTACACCTATTGAAATGACATTTGTTACGAGAAGGGAAAAAACAACCAAAACAAGCCGTGAATTTAAACCATACGTTATTCCAAAATAAGAGTCGTGGTATCTATGCCGTTTTAGTTTAAACAAACAGAACTCATAATTCCGATTAAATGCACACAAGTACGTGAGAGACAAATGTAAACTAGCTAGTACAAGCCAAAGGTCCGTTAAAATCTAAGTTTGACTACTAATTTGTTAAGATTGCGTAAAATGTAGCAATTAGCAGTTACAAAATAGTATTCAAATGGAGATTTACCAATTGTGAAGACTCAAGAGTAATAAGCATTTATTAATGGTGGCACCTCTGCCATGCATAATCTCCTTATAAATACCCCTTATTCGTTAATCTATGGTGTCATATCATCCATCTTTTTTTCGCAACATATAGAAGTTTTCAGTCTCTTCTCATTAGTACACAACAAAAATTGAGTTCTTTTTGCAAATGGCAAAATTCAGAGTGATCATAGCAACCATATTCATCGGTTTTCTGGCAATTTGCAGCCAAATGTTCAGCACTTCAGCTGGGACCGATGTTGGCGGGGTGGGATCATCCTCTCCAACTGTTTTTGGTCAGAAACAGGAACAATTCTCGCCGGAGCAACCAAGAGATGGTCGTAAAATGCTGTCTTGTTGGGATGGGTGTTGGCCATTATGCACTTGCAAGTTACCAAAAGTTCCACAAGATGTAGGCAAGGAGAATGTTGTTACTCCTGTTCCCCATTAATAATGGAGTCCATCTTTGTACCTTTGTTTTGAATAAGATTTTTTTGGAGATTAATGACAAAGGTTTATTCCCATCCAATTGAATGTGTACCTCAGAGTTTGGATCCTCTGTTACTTTTATGTTGTCTAATTAAAATGTGTAGTACTTGTCTGTTTAGGTTGACGAATTTCCCTCAGTTATCAACTTTTAGAGAAATTTGCAATTATCCTCCTCGAGATCATAAACTGATATATGCACGTTAATATAAAATTATGTTTTTCTATGTATAATTACTGGAATGTGTAGTATTTAAAAATTAATTGCACCAAAAGTTGAAAAAGAAGAAGAAGAAGAAAAAAAAAAAGAACTTGAGACAAATAAACATAATACTATCAAGTAGTAGTATTTTTCTTTCTATCAAGAATAAACGAAACATGAATTGGGTTTTCATACTGGGAGTGCGTGTAGCCCAACTTTGAGAGAGTTTTATTGGGCTTAAAAAAAATGTCTCAGATCCTCGAAGTCTCTAGAACTTAAGTGTGATTGAGCGTAACAATCAAAGAGGGCCCAGATTTTAGTATCCACCTTAAATTTGTCCATTTTTCGTTTCCGAATCAGCAAAACAACATACTTTCTCCTCTGCAGTCTTTTTGGCTCTGCGATTTTGTGCTGCCTTATCCATGGCGTCCTCCTTCATTACTATGGCAAAACCCCTTGCTTATTCCAACCCAAACGTCCAGCTTTTCTCTGCCAAAAGACCCATCGGTAAGATTTCTTATTCCCCTTTATTGTCTGGTTGATTTTGATTTCCCCCCTCCCGATAATTTGGTACCAGGTTATGACTTTATGTAATGTTAATCTCCGGTCTCTGCAGTTTTTGCTCGAAAAAATAATCTCAGAGTGAATGCAATTGCCAAGAAATTCGAACCCACAAAGGTTTGTGTATTATAGTGTCATTTGCACCTCAAAATTGGTTTGCTTTTTCTTAACCCCCCACCCACATTTTGTAAGTAGTGAATTAGTCATTTTCTTTTGGAAAGGTTATATTAGGTTTCTTTATTTCCTAGCATCTCTTGGGAATGAAAAGTTCTGATGGGTTTCTTCTTTGTAATGTCGTATAGGTTAAGCCGCAAGCAGATAGAGTCTTGATAAGGCTAGAGCAGCTACCGGAGGTACTGTTATGGACTCTCTTCTTTATGAACTTTAAACTCTATGGTGTGAAATTTTTTTCTTTGGTTTCACTCACAATATAATTACTTGATGCTATTATGGCCGGAAGAGTTTTGTATCAAGTTCTTTTGGAGGAACATTTAGCAGAAGCTTACGTAATAGCTTCTTCGATTTTAATCATGGTTTTTCAAAAAAAAAATAAAAATAAAAATGGTTCTACCATTTTAGATGCATTAGTTTTTGTGGACGTTGTGCTCAATTACTATTAGTAACCTGCATTTATGGAAGTTGGACTCCATGGAACTGAAAATTTGAAGTTACTTTGCTAGTCATGTGTTAGTGGTTTTTACTTTAAGGTGGTGGATTTACTTTTGGATTCAAAGTTTTGATGAATATACCATATTATTATGTTCAATTGTACATAACCCGTGCGCCATCATTTTAAGCATGTGTATACTCAAGTTGCTAATTTAATTCATGGATATGTTGGAAACACATCAATGGTCATGTAGACTTCTAAATGCCTGCATTATTCATTTGACAACAATTGGCCAATGGATTGGTTTATTCACAGAAATCTGCTGGAGGAGTGTTGCTGCCTAAATCAGCCGTGAAGTTTGAAAGATACCTTATGGGAGAGGTAAGTGAAAGAGGAATATCAATAGTCTAATATGCTTATCGGTGCATGAGAAGTAGACTGTGCTTGATTGTTGTTCTTTTGGTGGCTTGGATCTCACTTTAGGTCATATCCGTGGGTTCTGAGGTTGGTGAATTGGACAGCGGAAAGAAGGTATCTTCATAAAGTTTAACTTCTGGAGAGAATTCTTCTGCGGTTGTTTTGATTATACTGCATTACTGAACTGGTCATTTTTTTGGAGGGCCTAATTTGTCTCTTTATACAAATTGCAGGTTATTTTCTCCGACTTAAATGCCTATGAGGTGTGTAACTTTATTCCCTTCTTACTTAATTCTTCAGCACCCCAAGTGCCCTTATTCTGATCTATACTTCCATACCTTAGGTTTAGAATTTTAACAAAAAGATGGTACCTCAATGGAATCCAAACTAAGATAACATCCTCAATAACGTCCAATTTCTTAGTCTCACCAATTTTTAGTGACTTTTTTTTTGGTACTACCGATTTTTAGTGACTTTGAATTCTTACATTTCAATGCTGGTGAAAAGCGAGAAATAGTGCAATATGAAGAATCTTTAGCTCGCCAGGGACTTAAAAATATAAACAGTTGGAGTTTTAATTGAGTTGAGGATGGCATTAACTTTGGCTTTAACAAGGATATATAATTTGGGCTATCTAACGATTTTAAGATGCAGTAGAAGAGCTTATATTTTCATCATATGATGTTACTTTGATTCATTGGTCTTTAAGTATCCATACTGTGGTTAATCTCTCAGGTGGACTTGGGAACAGAAGCTAAACACTGCTTTTGCAAGTTCAGCGACTTGCTTGCTGTGGTTGAATAAATTCAAGAGAGGAACCTGCATTTTTTGTCAACCACAATTCAGTTGGTGAACGTACCAACAATTTTTTGGCTGCGCAACTCGTTATGTAATGAAATTGTGAAACATTCCTTACGATAAATGGTTAGCAGTAATGCATATGTGATGCCATTGTACTTCTTACTATGTGGTGATCAGTTTAGTTACACATTCAATGGCTTACTGTGCGAGTTTTGGCTGATTTTCACTTTATAGTGGTCAGACTGAAGGAGTTTTAATGGCAATGTTATGTAATTTTATATTAAAAAAACCTGTCGAAGCATGCATTAAGGTTGGTACACGATGATGCACCTAATATTTATCGATCACATAATGAGACAATGGCAACGGACGTTTTCTTCACTAAGAACTTGATAATTTTATTATCAAGACACAATTATGATTATGGATATATTTGATATTTTTGAATGGGGTTAAAGTACTTACGCGCTCACAGTCTTATCTCATTCCTGATATAATGTCAGCTGAGAATGAAGGAATCAATTTACAGATATAAACCAATCGGCTGCACCAACCACTGCCCGAACAAAAATTTTCCTCATCTCTTTTGTTATCGTTTGCTTTGAAAGAATGTCAAAGAGCCACAGCTAAATAAATGGATTAATATTTCCTATTTCGACTGAAAATGGAGGGAAAACATGGGTTTTGACTCAGAGTCAATGGCAAAAACAAACTAGAGTTGAGCAGTAAACTAAAACTCAAACATGCGCAATTCTATCATTCCTTCTTTCCTCTTGGGAGAATACCATGCTACCACTTTCCCAGATTGCAACAGCCTCAGCGAATAGCTCAAGCTGTAGATTACATCTTCCACACGTGGGCCGCGATGGCCAGTTGATGAGGAATCCAGCGAATACTGAGAATCCAGTCGAAACACAATTGGTCCCCAAACCTACAAAATCAGAAAAGAAAAACCAAAAAAATGAAATAAAAATGAGGCTGATAGACTTTTAACTAAGGTTCGACAGCTACAATCATTCAAATCTTCTCTCTCCACTACTACTTCTATGTACAGAATCTCAGTTCATCAAAAGCAGCATAAAGGAGGATAACAAAAGGTGATTGAAAAAGCATATATACCTGCTGCTGTAGTATCAAATTTAATCTCGGAGAAGATGCAGAACTCTCTGCACCGGGGTTGGAATTCTTCCTGACGACATTAGAAATCTGCCTAGTTAAAGCCATAAATGAAGTAACATCCAATCGGGCATCTAATCTTGTAAGGTCCCCAAGTGAGTTTCTAAACTTCCCATGCTGGAAGGTATAGTTGAATGACCCAAAACAATCAAGACTCAAAGGACTTCTACAGCTAGCAAGATGAGTGGTATTGCCCCTGACTTCCTCAGATTCACCGGCTGGTGTGCTCTTCCCGTTACCAAACCATGATGTACAAGTGGCACCTAAGTGCATGTTGAAAGAACAAAAAGGTCAAAAGAATGTCAAAAGGCACTAAAAGCAATTCAACCAGATAACAAGTTTCAACAAAATTCAAGATATGTAGTTAAACATGTGATATGCTGAAGGTATGGCACTTATACTTGGCAGTTGCAGATAAACTGACAGTTGAGGGACAACCAATCATTGTTTCATGTCACATAAGTTCAAAACTTCAAGAACTTGCGAAGAACTTTACAAATTATTGAGCCAAGGATAGATAACAGAAAGCGGAAAGGAGCAGACAGTTGTAGCTATGCAGAATAAGAATAAGATAGTTAATGAAGCAGCAAATACCAATTATTCCTGATATTGCTGAATGAGGTTCTTTAAGACGAATATCATAGGCAGGCCGAAAGTATTTTCCCTTGGGTGTCTTGATTACGACATCCTCTTCTTTCTCTTCTTGTCTCCAAATGTCTTTGCTCTTTTCATAAGACATGGCAGCTTTTGCACAAAATCCTGGCTTTAGAGCAAGAGGTGGCTCAGCAGAGATAGAGGGATCAACAGGCTGGGGAAGGCCACCATTTCTATGTATGCCAAAGCGGTAGCGCAATCCAGATTCCGAAACAAGGGACAAACAGTCAATGGATATGGATTCCGGAACATCCCAGTACTTTCCATTCTTGTCTATGAACAACTCAGGCCATGCTGCCTCCAAGGTAATATCATGATTAGGAAGCTGATGTTCAATAGACAAAAAGTAGCATGAATTCAGTTGCAGGCTTGGAAACAATGCCAAACACAGTTTAACACACATATTAAGAGTGAAACAGAAATGCAACCTTTGTTATGACACAGACCATGTTGGGAATACTTATAGGGTATTGCCGATGTTTTTGCCCATGCAACTAAGTGACAAGCAGCATAAGGTATCCACGCCATTTAATAGACCGATGAACCCAACAAATTAACAAAGAAGATGCCCTAGAACCCAACAAACACACATAATCAATGACATAAACATTTTGCCACTATGATATATAACAACTTCGGTGATGGGAGCTACTTCCACAGAAGACTCAGCAGGTCAATAATGGTGAAGCAAAAAAGGCATTCAGAATTCCGAGATAGAGAACATCCAAGCAGATTAACTATAAGAAATTAGTAAAGTCAGAGTTGTTACCTGATGAGAGAAGATGGCCCTAGATCGGCGTCCTTTCCTTTCACCGCGCTTCTCTGTACTCAGCAAAAGGAAAGAGGAGGATGTCAATGCAATCTGGGCACACAGACCAAGCGAAAAAAGTGATTTGTCTAAGAAATGCCTAGCAACATCTTTGAAGGCAGGTATCTCCCACTCATCTCCATCATAACATTCTGCTTTGATGGAAGATATCAATTTTCTTGGACGGAATTGCCCGATAATCCCCAGCCACCTGTTTATATGTTTTGAGAGACAGATCCATAAATGAGGTAAACTTTGAGAATCAATACTAAAGCACATCAGTTTTTTTTAGAATAAGACAGTTAAGTCAACTTCATAATAATGCCATGGTATACTAGAGTTGCAGTAGTAATTTTCTTGAACTTTTCTGGAATTTAAAAGCAGCTTCGCCCATAATAAGATATACAGAAAGAGATAAAGCTTAACTTGTTTTCATCCTTTTCCTACCTCTCTATATTTCAATATGTTTGCTTTTTCTCAACTCTTAAATGCCAGGTGGTTCATGATAGCATGCATAATTCAAAGAATAATACATATAACACAAATAGAAAATAAATAAAGACTTTCTTGGGTTTGAAAAAAGAAAAAAGCAAATGCTATTTTCTGCAAACAAAATAACCACATTTGGCACTGTCAGTTTCTGATCAGATACCGAAAATTCAAACAACACATCCAATCACATGTCTACTTCTGGTAATTAAAGATAAAAACTCGCAATATATTTTACCATTAAATCTTTAAAATGTGCATATAGTAGGAATTACATCTTTGCACCTTATCTAAGCCCTAGTAACAAAAGGGCATTCACTGAGATTCATACAGAAACATCCCAAAAATTAAGGTTCATTCTCTCTGTCAACTCCCTCTTCATTTGTCATGTGGGATGCGTGTAGTGCATAGGATGGGCAGAATTGGATTGCACGATTATTATTAAGCATTTGATGAGCAAAATGTACCGAGGGAATTGACATGGGTGCAAAAGAAGGCGTTGAAGTGGTTAAAAGTATGCATCATTATCCACAAATACTACACCATGTTTAACCCAATCCCAACATAAATGTAGAATACAAAACAACTCATCATCACAAACACATAGAATCCTAAAACGCAACCAATGGTGTATGAATTGATAAGCCAAAGTGGACAAGAAACACTGTTGATCCTCTTTCTATGAATAAAATCAGCTCGAATCGTTGCAGTCGATGCTTATTATTATCAAATGCAAGGAATTGCGCAGTCATCCACCAAGGAGAGTGGACAAACAACTTCTCGTTTTCCTTTTTTTGGGTGAAAAATAAGCCAACATTTTCTGACATCGAAATTTGCAACTTCCCACAGAATAAATTCCTAACCACAAAAAAAAAAAACACTTAGGACTTAAAAAATAAACAGAGTATAATCAATTACCAATCCGGGGACACAGTTTTGAACAAAAGGGAGTGAAGTGCGAAAGAGCCCAGTTCCTTTTGTGGCGTCGGAGACCAAACGGGTAGAATCCCCAACGGAAACCCTTGTTTCAGGAAAGACAGCTGTTGCATTCTGAGGGCTCCGCTAGCTCTGGCGCCATCTAACGGAATGGGTTCGCCGGGAATTGAACGGGCCACTCCGTCAAAGGACTGGGAGGTGGAAATGTTAAGGTCCCAAAACCCGGCATCCATTGCTGTCCTTAGTTTGGCCATTTTCCGGTGAACTTCGGAACGGCCGGCAGGGTTCAGGCGGGAGGGAAGGGGAGGACAACTTACGCTTTGTGGCTGGTTTGGTGGATTTCCTTATCTGATTGTGACCATCGTTTGGAAGAATGCGGGCGGGGTTTTGCGAAATGTGTGTTCTTTTTTTTTTCTAGTCTTCCGAGGTTTTAGTTTCTTTTAGACTTAATTTCAAATATTCCCACATGAATTTTTTGTTCTCTTCAAAATACCCTTAAGAGAATATTTGTAACAATTTACTACCTCTTTTGTTTTCAGTTTTTTCTTTTGTATCCTTTGTTTGAAATTTCATGTTACAGATTCCTTTATAATTTTTTTTCCCTCGAATTCAGTTACGGATATTGTTATTGGAGTTCTTAACAAAAAAAAATCAAGAAAAATAGAAGTGACCAAAAATAGTTCAGGAATAATGGAGTAACCAAAAGTATGCATATCGGATTTCCGAAATCCGATTTGAACTTTGGATGTGAATGAAAATCGGATATATCAACCTAAAATCGGATTTCGGAAGTCAGATATTCATGTTGATGGCCACACCCCCATTCCTGAACTATTTTTGGCCACTTCTTTTTTTTTTTTTAGAAATTATTTAACTCAAGTCATAATGTGTAAAAAATTGTATATTTGTTAACCTATTACATTAATTGTGATATGTATAAGGGTTTTTTTTTATTTAAAAAAAAAAACGAACCTATCTAGACATTTAATTTACGAAATGGAGACGATTGAACGATCAAGGCCGGCGAGTCATCTCATGTGCATCTTTTCGGGCTGTAAATTTCTTTTAGGCAACTTTTTTTTTTCTTTTCTCATAATTAATCTCTCATCTCGGTAGTTAGGCATTTTTCTTTCATGTCGTTCTAATTTGTTCGTTTTGTGCAGGATTAATGAGGAAAATAAACCTAATTCTGTCTTGTTTATTAGCAATACTATATGTATATGTTTGTGTGGAAATCAGGAAAGTTCTCCAAGCAAATAATTTTTCTAGCTAGGGAAGGTTTATGTTTTTGTAGGTCAATAATTATATATATTAATCAATATTATAATTTTTTTCAGTTTTGTTACGAACAGAACATGGAGTGATGGAAGATAAAAGCCTTATAGATGCGTGTAAGCAAGGAAAATACACTTTTAGCCAAATTTCATCATCCTATAATTTGAACAAAATAGGAGTCCAACCAAATAACTTTTGTACATTCACACTTTATAGACTAACTTAAAACGGACTATATAATAATATATATATATATATATATATATACGAAAAAAAAGACACCTTGAGTGAATTATTATTTGTAATTTCACCCTTATATCAACATCTACATTATTAATTAGCTCCTCATTCTCTTTCTCATGATGCTCATGAAGACTATCTTTTGTTCATGCATGGCAGCTCCCAAAGAATGTGTAATTAATCAGCCAGCTAATTAATGTGTCTGTATCTTCTTAGATGATAGAGTTTTTTTTTCTTAATTTAATTTATAATTTTGTGTCAAATGTCAACATATTTCAATTTCATACACATTTGCCAGCATCATGGTTCAGCTTAATTAATAATGGTATCCCCCCAATTATCTTGGGATATTAGCCAATTTCAGTCACGATAAGTTCCAACGTTTTATGATTAATTTTGGAATGTTATAGAATGGTACGTAGTCATTTCATGTATATGTTTAATTCAAGTAATTATGATTGTGTACTGTATTTTGTTATACAATTTTAGCTGTGAACGACTATTAAAGAAGGACGGAGGAATGATGTAAATTAGAGTAAAGACATTATAGTAAATTGGCTTGGAGGAAGGTAACACTTCATTATCATTTCTGATATGATCGATCCTTCGACCTCATGGAATTTTCAGTTTCCAGTCTCAAACTCTCAAGTTTCTCAAACACTGTACTTCCACGGTTCTAAAAAGAGTACCACAAGGAACCAAATTTCTACCATGTTGAAGTAAGGAAAATGTGACAGATAACCAACATAAAATGACATATTAACAATCCAACTTTATGTTATAAAGATAAGCATTAAAAATAAAATATATATATATATATATTTTTTTGATGAGGGATGGAACTATGATATGGGACCCAAAAGTGAAGTCGTTTTTTTTTTTTTTTGTTTTTTGTTTTTTGTTTTTGTTTTTTTTTCTGTTTTTAAGAAAAGAAGAAGGAAAAGAGAGGGTTCTTTCCAAATGCACTCACCAAACCCATTCCCCTAAACATCTATATAAATCAAGTGAAAATGATCAAAGCAGAAAACAAGCCAAAAAAAAAGAAGAAGAGCGAACCAATTAAACCATGCCATACACTAAACAAGAAAGAAGAAGATGATGATGATCATGAAGAAAACTCTTTTCTCCTCCTCCTCCTCCACTTTTTGTCCTCTAACCACCCTTTTAATCCTCGTTTTCCTCCTCCGTTTCGCCCGCGAAATCACCGGCCAAGACAACCTAATCAACCAAACTTGCAAAACATTTGCCAAAGCTGATCCAAACATCCATTTCACTTTTTGCCAGACTACTCTCCAAGCTGCGCCAGCCAGCCATTGCGCTACCCTCCGCGGGCTAGGGATGATTAACCTACGGTTGATCCGTTACAATGTCACCGACACGCGGTGCCACGTCAAACAACTCCTCAAGAACAACCCTAGGTTGGATCCTTACGTCAAGAATTGCTTGAATGATTGTTTCGATCTGTATTCGGACGCCATCGATTATTCGAAGCAAGCCATGAAATCCTACAACTCGAAGAAGTTTGACGATGCTAACGTCCAGATAAGCGCGGTTTTGGATGCAGCCACAACTTGTGAGGATGGTTTCAAGGAGAAGAAAGGTGTAGTTTCTCCATTAACTAAGAGGAATAATGATACTTTCCAGTTGACTGCCATGGGATTGAATTTTATGCATTTAATTCAGAAGGGATCATCTTGATATGGATGATGATGATGATGATGATCATGTGGATTATTTGATAATTGGTACATAAATTATCTATCTTTGATTGTAGCCATATTAGTTTCTGTATTTCCTAATTGATTTGATTGCCTAAAACGAGAACTTTGGACATCTCTATGAACTTTGGACAACTATGTAACAACATATGGTTCATTTGTAAGATTTTGTTTGTAATTTAGTGCATTCTGAGATCGATGAAGTTGATCAATTTGAATGAGATGGTGTGCTTGTGTGAATTACAAAGGACAACTTGGTTGCCAAGTTGGTTTTTAGTGTCGATGAAAATAAGGCAAACATTTTAGAAAGAAGAAGCAAAAGTTGGATGAAAGTATGCCCAATATAGGAGGAGTAACGTAGAATTTAATTATTGTTGACTACTTGTTTCTAATAAGACTTGATTTCTACACCAATTTTTTTGCACTTATAAAGAGCTTTCTAGTAATAACATAAATATACAAACTTTCAAATTTAAAATTATTTAATGGACACATGGACATTGTGGTTGGCTTGGCAATAATATATTCCTTCCATCCCAGAAAAATAGTCTACATTAAATTTGAGACTTTTACTAAAAACGGTACAAATCTCAAAATTTAATTATTTTTTGGGACAAAGAGAATATATATATATATATATATATATATATATATACTTGTTCCATCCTAAAAAAAATCATGTTATATAAGTCAATAAACAAAACCTTTTTCTTATGAAAAAAAAAAAAAGAAGAAGAAGAAACACAGGAAGTGCAACTTGTTTTCTCTTGGCCTTGATGATCCCAGTGATACATGCAACTCCTACAAGAGATATATATTAGTGATTTAGTGTATTGCTACGTAATCTCTTTCCTTTTCTTTTTATAGTAGAGGAGTCGAACATTACATTAAATTCAATATATTTTAGAAGTAAGAAATGCCTATCAAGTGGTGTTTTGGTCACAATATATATGCGCATTTTCTGAGTTAAAATAGTGAAACGTGCGTGAGATCTGCCGTTATTTTTCCCTTTACATCAAAGAAAACTTAAAGCAGCTCTCTTAATCTGTTGTTTCGTTTTCTTTCTTTCTTTTTTTTTTCTTTCTTTTTTTTTTGTGTGTTCAAGATACTCATATCAAGCACATGAAATTCGTGGTTATTAACTTTTGTTAGGCCTAGCTGTCCAAATTTTGGGAATCATACATTGACGATAAAGTTATATATATTATTATTTTTTAAGGTTAACTTCCGAACAGATTATATTTGTTTCCAAATTATAGTGATTTTGATATTTGAGTCTCCTGGACTTATGAAATGTAAGCTCAAAAAATGATTTTTTTTCTCCCTCTTTATTACTGCTTTCTCTGTCTAATATTAGTAGTGTATTTTATTGAACTAGTGCTGAGGATCCGTTGCGCGTCGCGCTATGCATTCTGTAAATAATTTGTTGTCTTTATTTTTATTTTTGAATAAGTTTTCTTTATTATTTGATTTTGTTGTTAGAAGAGTAATTGGTAAATTATTATGTATGAAGTGAAAGTATTAAACTGTAGCAAGTACAACTATGTACTAAATAAAACAGTGAATAAGATGAATCCATTTTTATAATTTTTTTTATCCATATCAAGTCATTGCAAGTTGTAATATTTCTTCGAACACCACATTTCGAGTTTTGGTATCCTCGATAACGTCCTCTAACGTCGGCAACATTAGGAGTACTTTTAGGGATTTGGACGTCTTGGCGCGACATAGAGCAATGTATAGCTGACTGTGAGAGAAGACCTACGTAAGTGTAATGTCTTCTGTTTTGCCAATTATTGGTCATCATGAAGCAGAGTTTTACTGAAAACTATGCATAAATAAAATCCTTAAAAATGGGTATGACGGTTCATCAATTATTGCTGCGTGGAGACTCAATTTCGAAATATTCAGACTATAACTGGATCAAATGACGGAGATAACTCTCCCCAAATACTTGTTAGCACTAATTATTTTGGAATGCGAATTTGCTCAATTTCGGAACATTCAGACTATAACTGTTTAGAAAATTAGAGTTACAACCAACAAGTTTTGGTTTATCATAATTTACTATATTGTGATAATAGTAAATTATAACACTTACAATCGTGTAATAAAATGAATAAGTGTCTATTGTTTTCAAGTTTCTATAGTATTGAAAAAATTTACCCAAAGAAATGTAGAGTAAAAAAATAAGAGAAATTTTAAAATGAAAATATAAAGAAAAAAATTAGACATAAAAAAAATATTTGAGTAATTATAACAATATTACCATTGCAATTAGGTTAATGGTAAGTTTTACACATTTTATCTTTTTTCTATTTTGTTTTTTTGTTCATTTATGTTAGGGTACCTATATTCATGTTTTATTCATACATGTAAATATTATCTCTGAGTTGCTAATATATTATTAAATATATATAAACAAGAAGGTTTAATAACTAAAAAAAATATTCGGGTGAAAAAATAATAGAATGAAATTTCGAAAAAAACGACACTAAAATTAACAAAAAAAATATAAAATAATATTGGAGAGGGAAAAATGAAAAAACAGGTTGTTAGTTTGGAATAAAGTGTAACCTCTTTAACCAGTTTTTTCCAAAGTAAATGCAAGGGAGATCTGTGGCTAATAGCACTTGCCTGTAATATCTTAGATACTATCTAGGCGAATTATGCACATGGAGTCTTAATCTATGCACATCGGGTCTGGATCCATGCGTATGGGGTCTCAAATTATGCATATGTGCTCTGGATCCATGCAAATACAGTCTGAATTTATGGACAGACTATGGATCCATGCACATGGAGTCTTGAATTATGCACATAAACTCTAAATCTATGGACATAGATTAGTTTGTGCAGCGTAATAGCCGAACGTAAGAATCAAACTCGAGTACACTGAGCCAGAAGAAAAATAAACGCCAGCTACACTTATAATAAGTATATATTTTTGTATGGGGTCTCAAATTATGCGTATATGCTCTGGATCCATGCAGATAGGGTCTGGATTTATGGACATGAGGTATAGACTATGGATTCATACACATGACGTCTTGAATTATGCACATAAATTCTAAATCTATGCACATGGATTAGTTTGTGCTGCGTAATAGCCGAACGTAAGAATCAAAGTCGAGTACACTGAGCTGGAAGAAAAATAAACGCCAGCTACTCTTATAATAAGTATATATTTTTGTTTATTAAATATATATTATTTTATTTGGAAAATACTAAACAAAAAATTATTTAAAGATCATGTGTATGTATTCTAAAACGATGTATATAACAATTAAAATTAATTTAAAATTATTATTAACATGTAATTTAAAATTATTAATGCAACAATCAAAATCACGCACTTGAATTTTTAAAATGTATATTTATACATGTTACTATCATATGTCAATTTATGTAAATTTTATTTGGACAAATTTTAGTATAAAAAATAAGTAAATAAGAATAAAACTTGAATCTACAAAAAGGAAAAAAATAATTGAGTAAAAGGCTAAAAAAAAATCACAAACAAAACTAAAATAATTTATTATGAAAGAAACCAGAAAAAAATTATTAAAGAAACAAAATAAAAACAAATTTCTATTAAAGAAAAGAAAAAATAAAAGAAAATCAAAATCACGCACTTGAATTTTTAAAATGTATATTTATACATGTTACTATCATATATCAATTTATGTAAATTTTATTTGGACAAACTTTAGTATAAACAATAAGTAAATAAGAATAAAACTTGAATCTACAAAAAGAAAAAAAAAATAGAGTAAAGGGCTAAAAAAAATCACAAACAAAACCAAAACAATTTTTTATTAAAGAAACCAGAAAAAAAATTTATTAAAGAAACAAAAGAAAAATAAATTTCTTTTAAGGAAAAGAAAAAAAAAAGGAATAGTGCACCTCTCGCAATGTGTGGATGCTCAAAAGCCAAAAAAAATAAAAAAACTCGCGGGTCATTCGCGGGTCGTCTTATAACCCAGAGTTTGACCCGCGAGTTTTCTTTAAAAAAGGCACGATGCACCTCGCGCGATGCGCGGGTGTTCAAAAGCCAAAAAAAAATACTCCTTCTGTCCTAAAATTATTGTCTTATTTGGATTTTCATTTCTAGTTTAAATTGTACTAAAAATAAAATCTCAAACTGGACAATAATTTTGGGACAGAGGGAGTATAAAATGTCTATTTATGAAATTACTGTTGTGCCCCTAATTAAAAAAAAGACCGTCCAACCAATCAGATTTGAGGAATTAAACCGCCCAACCAATCATATTTTAGGATTTTTTTTGGCTCACTAAGACTTTTATCTTTATGTTATAGATCAAAACATTGTGTGGTACCTAAAAACAATTGGCAATTATAAGAGATTTGGGATTGAGCACTGAATAATAAGCCACGCTGTTGGATAGTCGTATAATTGCCATAGAAACAGGACACGAAATTGACAGGTGCGACATGAAATGAAATTTGATTGATTGAGAGATCTCTCAGTCTCAGTAGAGAACAATGTCTCTGTGTCACGTTTGAAAATACCATATTGATTTAGAGCAAACGTCTTCTCTTGTATTGGTCTTGGTCTCTGAAGTTGACTTGAATGGTGAATTCTTCTGAATTCTGATCAATTCCATTCTCCCCTTCTTCATATGTACTGTATTAATCAATCTTCATCTCAGTATTACTATCATTCAAACTTTACATAGTTGACTCTCTAATAGTTTTACACTTTTCATATAGACACTCCCATAACCTAATCAAAGAGAAAATAAGGAGTAAAATGGGCATGCTATATAACAATAATGAAAATAAGGACATGAAGGAGAGAAATCATCAAGTAATCTTCTCGTTGCTTGGAATGGAAGTTTGTGATGAATATTTTGTTGACGTTCGTATACATAACTAAAAGTTGTATATGCCGAGTTATTATTTTTTTTTTCCATAAATAATCTTAATTAAAGTACTCTCTCGGCTCTTTATTATAAGACATTTTGATTTTGTCTTTGGTTTCACCTAATATGTATTTTTAATTAGAAAAAACCTTAAACATATATTTTTACACTTGTCATGTTCTCCTAATTATCAAAATATATTTTTAAGGTTTTTATTTCAATTAAAAAAATGTCCTAGGTGAAATTTAGAACAAACCTAAGACAAATCAAAATGCCTTATAATAAGGATCAGAGGGAGTATTATTTTTTCATAGTAACGTATCACTTTTGTTCTAACATTTGAGTAAACATCAAACCACTGAGCCAATGTAGTTTCCATTAATGAACCAAAGACTAGTTAAAGAGGCTATCAAAATTGACAATAGAACAGCGAGTTCAACAACATTATACATATCATAGTATATTGACTGGATCTAATCAAGCAATTTGGAGTTTTGCTTATCTTCTTTTCGAGTCTATATACAACACTACTACAACCACGTTAATGGCATGGTATTTTGACTAGATCCAATCAAGTCCATCTGCAAAAGATATAGAGTTGTTCCTCATTATATTTTGGAGGATCTGACTAGACAGGAATGACAAGATTTGGCGTAATCAGTTCCAAAATCTCACAATTTCTTAGAGGTGATTCCAGGCTGATTTCCAGCTATATACACAGAGAGTACTGAGAATCAATCCAGGACCTTCATCAGTGTCTACATCTACAAACTCAGGAATCTCACCTCTAAACAATAATGACGCTGCAATTCTCTTTGATGGATCCTTTCACCCTAACACCATGGTGGCAACAAGAGTATGGAAGATCACGTCATCACAGGGTGTAGTAATGCAAATCAAGGCGACACCCCTTCAAGCATTATCTCCATTTCATGCCGAAGCAATGACGTGTTTAATGGCGTTAAGAGAAGCGGTGAATCTTGGTCTCACTCGTATCCGAATATATACAGAATGTCAGTTATTAAAAACTAATTTAAGTCCTACGCAAGTGCCTCTGGAAGCACAAGAAGTAGTATCATTGTTGATTGCTCTAGTTTCGTAAATACAATTTTGTGAATGAATTAAGATGAGTCGTGATGATGTAAACGACCTCCATAATATGGCATATGGCTAGACCTAATAGAATAGGTACTTACATCTAATAATAGGTACCGTTTTCAAAAAAAAAAAAAACATATCATAGTAATTCCTATGATTAACATTTTGCTTAAAATCAAATTATAATGGACAGCAAAGGGTGACAGTGAGCTCAACATTGGACATATCACGTTGAACTTCCATAATCTGCTTGGCAGAATCCTGGCAGAAGAGCTACACCATTTCATTTGAATTGACTTCAGGGTAGCTATTTCTTCCAGAGAAGAAGGTATCTTTTTCAGTTGCGGGCAATGCATCACCACAAGTTGCTCAAGCAAGGGCAGGTGATCAGGAGCAAAAGCGTTCCACGCTTCTATATCCAGGGATTCTAGCTTCAAGAATTTTAGCTTGGGGAATTCGCCGTCTCCCATGTCCCATTGTTGCCCTTCAAATGATCTGTGCAGTAGTTTTAGGACTTCAAGATTCGGGAGAAGTCGCCCGATGACTGAGAGTTCCTCCCATGGCAGGCGCGAGGTGGACATGGCCAGCTTGGTGAGATTTGGAGGAGAACTAAACTTACAAGGAGATAACACTTCTCCAGAGAAGGAGATTTTGAGTGATTTAAGTTCATTCAGAAAGGCTAGCCCTGGCAAAATACTGCAGCCTGTAGAATTCTCCCCTGAATCTGAAAAGACTCTTCGTCCTAGCTTCTGAATCCCTGCAGGTATACTCCTGAAGATAAACTTCTCAACATTCTTTTGACGCTGCGAGAATCTTCATCCCAATTTCTGAATGCCAGGCATTTTTCTCAAGATGAACTTATCAGCATTGTTACCAAGTTGCAGAGGAAGGGTGGAAATGGATGTCAAGTTTGCCAGCAGGGGAAAATTCATGTCAGAGGAGTGTAATTCTACGAAAGACACAGGAAAAATGAAAATGCCATGATCAGATACCAAATTCCTCAAACTTGCCAACTTCCAGATCGACTCAGGTAACTTAATTTTGCCAATCACTCCACTTATAGCCAGAGTTTCCAAGTTTGTAAGGCTGCCTATCTGCCAGGGAATTTCATTTCTCCGACACCTGATTTCTAAGTACCTTAAATGTACCAACTCAGAGATCATGACAAGATCCGAAGTGTCTGCGCTGTTTTCAACTCGAACACTTCCCAGGTCCAACACTTCAAACTTCAGGAACTTAGAAATCATGTCATAATGAAACCGTTCGATTCCGGTAGTCCTGGTGCGCATCGCTGGCGTGCCTTGTGAGAGCTGCCCTTTTCCAACACGAGGCTTGTACCTGAGCATATTCCCTAGAGTATGTTCTAGTCTAGGCTTAAAAGATAAACCATTAGAAACCTTAAAGTTGAAAAGGCTGTAGATGGTAGTACCATATGGCCTGTGGTGATGTAAATAAGTGGTATGAGGGGCATTACTATAACCATAAAAAGATGAATGCCTATAAAATATGTTGCCCTCCAGAACTTGCCTTTCTGACTGCAGTTTTTGTTTACAAAATTGCCGAAGAACATCATGAACACGGCACGCTTTTACTCCCCCTTCGGAACTCCTTTTGACAACCATCACAAGGCTTCTGTCAGTTAGTTCATGCAAGCAAGCCTCGGCTACTTGCTTTAAACTCTTCAGCCCAAGATTTGGTTCCTGTACAAAACCTTCTGATATCCATAATCTCAGCAACTTCGACACAGTGATTAAAGCATCCTCTGGAAATGCTCAAAAATAATTAAAGCACGGCTTCAAGCAGTTGATGTTGTAGCTGAACTCCAATATGTGGGCAAAGTCCATCACTTCACTGTAATTCTTTTCTGCTCCCAGCTTAAAAACTGTTTTGGCAACTTGTTCCCAAGAATCTTTTCTCCTTGTAGTCCTCTTCAAAATTCCAGCAATCAAGGTTACAGTAAGTGGCAGCCCTCTGCAGTTCCTGGTGATATGATTTGAGATCATTGACAACCCTACAGGGCAATCACCTCTTCCAAATACCTGCAACAATAGTAGTTCACAGCTCTCCTTACTGGAAAGCAAGAGAAGAGCATAAGGAATACTATTAATCGCTGTGGCAACAAAATGATGTCGAGTAGTGAATAGGATCCTACTCCCATTGTGATCATCAGGAAAAATTTCCTTCAAATCATTCCATAACTCAGCATCCCATATATCATCAATGACAATTAAGTATCTCCTACCCCTCAACTTCTGATAAATCTTTAGGGCAACATCTTCCTTTCATGTTATCTCATGACTTACATTGGTTTTCCCTACAATTTGGTTCAACATCTCAAACAACAATACTTCTTTGACACAAGATTGAGATGCATAACACCAAGCACGGACATGAAAGTGAAAGTTGATTGAAGGATGCTTATACAGTAAATTTGCGAGCGTTGTCTTACCGATTCCTGGCATGCCCGGAATGGAGACAGTCTTGAGCGGAGTTCCTTCAATGCTAGTAAGTAGCTCAATGACCTCCATGGCTGCATCCTTTACACCAACACGTTAATCATGGGATTCCTCCATGTTCATCTCCTTCATCATTTTTTCGGAACCCCTTTCTGAGACATTCTGCATTTGGTTATTCTTGGTTAATGATAAGGCTGGACCAAAAACGTTGCGGGGATCAATAGTACTTTCAGAAACAACCATCTTTTCTGAGTAAGCCTTCATCTCCATTTGTGCAACCTTAAGATGATTCTGAACCACAAACATACCCAGCTTATGATACCAAAGTGGACCTTCTCTGGCTAAAATTAGATGAATGATGAAGCTGACTTTATTGCTTGCCTCTTCAACTTGTTGCCTCAGGTAGTCAATTTCTGCTGGTGACTTTTCCAACACATCATCTGCTTCAATTTCAGCGAGACAATTTTCGAATGACTGATGAGGAAACTACAAGATTGCATCTGGTTCATGCTTCTTCTAAATGCTTTCCTGGAACAAGAAAATGACTGATTGCTGACAGTGAAGAGATCATTTGCCTGTTGCTTCAGAGACTCAATATCTTGAAGCAAGCATGGAAGGTGAAATCTCATGTAATTAGCCCTCTGATTTTCATCCGCCTCTTTATCAGATAGAGAATTCATCTGTTCTTTTTCATCAAAATGAAAGAAGTATTGAGAAATCCCGCATACTGAATATCCGGTCTGGTGAAAGTAAGATACTGTAATGCACCCACTAAGCTCCGATAGAGAGTCGGATTGTGAAAAGGCGGAGACTCAGCAACCGGAAATTGAAAAGCCAGAGCAAGTGGAGTTGCAACTGGATTGGCATCAGTGAGATGACTGCGAGCAAGCAACTCCTCAGCATACTTGCGTTGGTGTAAAAACCAACCACTAGAGTGAGAAGCAATAGAAATACCAAGGAAATAGCTGATTGGACCAAGATCCGTCATTGCAAAAGCACCTTTCAGCGACTGAATAATAGTAGTGAGGAGATGATTGCTAGAAGCTGTTAAGAGAATGTCATCAACATAAAGTAACAAAACAGCCATATCCGATCCAGAAGAATACACAAACATGGAAGTGTCTGAGTGACTGCCTTTAAAACCCTGTGTAAGCAGAAAAGCAGTGGAACGATGAAACCAAGCTCTGGGAGCTTGCTTTAAACCATAAAGAGCTTTGTTCAACCGACAGACATAGTGAGGATGGTCTGGATGAACAAAACCAGTAGGCTGTTTCATATAGACAATTTCATTAAGATGACCATGCAAAAACGTATTTTTAATATCCAACTGATGAACGGGCCATTTTCGAGAAGCAGCAATACTTAAGATAGTCCGAATTGTCACAGGTTTAACCACCGGACTAAACATTTGGTCATAATTAAGGCCAGGCTGCTGATTGTAGCCTTGAGCGACCAAACGTGCCTTACATCGATGAAGAGAGCCATCAGATTTTAACTTGACTCGAAAAATCCATTTGGACTCGATAATATTGGCAGAAATAGGGGAGGGGACTAAATCCCATGTATGATTAGTGAGGAGAGCATTAAATTCGTCATTCATAGCGGCATGCCATTCAGGGTATTTATTCGCTTCAGTAAAGGATTTTGGTTCAGTAGGGAGTGAAGAGGATGTAGTAGTGGCAATAAGAGAGAGTATCTGTTTAGGTTTACGAGTGCCATCACGAGTTCTAGTGACCATATGATGAATAGGGGGATTCGAAATAGGAGAATCCGAAGTATGTAACAATGAAATGGAAGGCGTGGATGCAGATACTGAAGAAATGGATGACACATGTTTTTGTGAAGGAGAAGCAACCAATGGAGAGGATTTTGATAAAGGGAGGGATCGTGAAATAAGGAACGAGGGATGTTTAAAAGGAGATTGGAGAGGATTGTTTTGGGGAACCGAAGAGAGTTGAGGAAATGGAAAAGAGGTTTCATAAAAAACGACATGACGGGAAGTATAGACTTTCTTAGAAGCGGGATCAAAACAACGATAGCCCTTATAAGATTCAGGATAACCAAGAAAGACACATGGAGCGGAGCGAGGTTGGAGCTTATGAGAAGCTAAATGAGAAAGATTGGGAAAACAGGAACACCCAAAAACCCTTAAGGAACCATAGTTAGGTGGATGACCAATAAGAGGGGAGAAAGGAATGGCCCCATTTTTTGATTTAGTAGGTAAACGATTTAACAGATAGACACTAGTATATAAAGCCTCTACCCATAATGCATGTAGTAAGTGAGCTTGATGCAGAAGCGTGTGGATCATATTGATTAGTGTTTTATTCATGCGCTCAGCCTTGCCGTTTTGTTGAGGAGTGTACGGACAAGAGATACGCATTGTGATCCCCTTAGATTTAAGAAAAGATTGAAGATAATGAGAATGAACATATTCAGCTGCACCGTCAGATTGAAGAGTTTTGATGGAAGCATTGAATTGAGTTTGAACAAGAGTATAAAATTCAACAAACTTTTGAGGAATCTCGGATTTATTTTTAAGAGGATACACCCATAAATAATGAGTGAAATCATCAAGAAAGAGTACAAAATACTTGAAACCACTAAAGGAATTACACGGAGAGGTCCAAACATCTGTATGTATAATATCAAAAGCACGAAAAGTAACCGAAGAAGAAGGCATAAAAGGGAGCTTATGATGCTTCCCAATTTGACAAGCTTGACAAAGACTAAGTTTATCGGAAGAGGTCACGGAACCAGGAAGACTTCGACTGGACACTAAACTGGACAAAACGGAGGCATGCGGGTGACCAAGGCGTTGATGCCATAATTGAGAAGAGACGGAAGCAGCAAACACCGGACAAGACGGAGAAGACGGTGCAAGGGATGGATGGAGCAGTGAGGGCGGAAATGTATAACGGGAACCATAACTATTGCAACGTAGACGAGGGGTCCTCGTCCAAAGATCCTTCACAGAAAAACTAAAAGGGTCAAACTCAACAGAGCATTGATTTCCAGTAGAAAATTGACGTACAGAGATTAGATTTTTTGTAAGTGAAGGAACATGGTAAACATTAGGGAAACGGAACTGAGAACAAGAGAGTTGACCAACGGATTAAATAGGTAAGGAATGACCATTACCAATAATGACTCGAGTAGAACCAGTATAAGGTTTTGAATTAGTGAGAGTACCTTGAGAAGGAGTCATAGTGTTACCACAAGCATTGTCCATATACCAGGAGGAATCAGCAGATGGGGGAATAGAAAGCCGATTATTGTGATCCACAAAGTAAGCGGGCTGTTGAAATTGATAGCAATCTCGAGCAGAGTGATTGAATTAATTGCACAATTGGCAACGAACAGCAGCGGGATTGAACTGAAAAGAGGGAGCCGGACCAAGAAGAGAGGGAGCACGTGGCCTAGGAGGAAACATAGGAGCTGTATAAGAATTAAAAGGTGCAGAAAACGAGGAGGGATACTGACCAAAAATTTGGTTACGTCCACGCCCACGACCACGTCCCTGATTATTCTGAAAACCGCGACCCCTGCCACGGCCACGATTGGAAGACGGCTGCTGTTGAGAAGGGGTATTGGACTGCTGCTGTGGAAGGTCAGTGGAAGATGCCGCGACCAGAGCGGTGGTAGCCGTGGAGAGGGAAGAAGGAGTAGTGTGCTGAAGTTGCACTTCATGCAGGAAGAGCATTGATCGAGCTTCAACGAAGTTGGGTAAAGGAACGCGATGGCTAATGGTAGTAGAGACAGACTGGTAGGTCGAAGGAAGACCAGCCAGAATTTGAAGCACCAAGTCATCGTTGAAGATGGGAGAACCGACGGATGTTAATGAATCGGCCAACATCTTAAACTTGGTAACATACTCATTAATGGTTAATTCCCATTTCTTTAAGCTATGAAACTCAAATTTCAATTGGAGAAGGCGGGAACCAAGCTGATCGTGGAAGAGTTTCTCAATGGTGAGCCACGCATCGCAGGCGGTAAGGGAAGAATTGGGTCGAACGATGGCTTGCAAAATTTCGGTGGAAACAGTAGCTTGGATCCAGGAGAGGACAATGGAGTCAATTTGGGTCCAAGTTCGAAAAGCAGGATTTGGATTGGATGAGGAAGTGTCGTCAGAGGCAGCGAGAGTTGATGGAGGACAAGGATCGGAGCCATCGATATGACCAATCACGGCATGTCCGCGAAAGACAGGAAGAAAAATCTCTTTCCATAGCATGTAGTTTGTGAAATCTAGAATGGGAGTCACATAATTCTTGATGTTAGAGAGACCAATAGCTGGATGAGAAGGTGGTGTCGGAAAAGAATTGGTTGTCATGGCCTCGGTTGATTGAAGATCAGTTTGCTGTGAGACAGCAGAGGTCACGGCGGAGTTCGTCATGGCGGCAGGGATCTGTGTGTGTGTGTGTTTTTTTTTTTTTTTGAAAGAACCAAACATGTCTGGACTAATTTACAGAAATAAAAAAATTTTAGGGATAATTTCCGTAAATTAAATAAACTATGGAGACTGATTTGGAATTTCTGAAAACTTAAAGGATTGAAACTGCAAAAAAATGAAAGTTGGCAAATCTGCAGCAGGATTCTGTGCAGCAGCGGCGGGTTGTGTGCAAAAAAAGAGAGGGAGCAGGGTTCTGTGCAAAAAACCAAAACTATGGGTTGTGATAAAGAACGGCAGTCGGCAAAGGAGGAAGAATGGCAGAGGGGAGGATTGTGTGGAGGCCGGAAATCAACACGGATAAACAGCAGCAGCGGCCGGAAAGAGAGGGAGCAGCCGCCGGCCTAAAGAAAACGGACACCTACGGAAATCAGGAAGGGGAGCCGCCGGCCGGGTTCGATGTTGGGATTGTGTGATTTTGTGTGTTGGCTATGGGATTTGGAGCGTCGGCGGTTCGGCGGAGAAGGAAACAGACGGCAAGAGAGGAACAGTGTAAGCCGGCAAGAGAGAGGAAGAAAAGAAAGCTGACGGGTGAAGCCCTAAAAAAAATTGAGAGGCCAGGAAAGAAGGATGATACCATGAAAGAATTATTGTGTCTATTATTCACATAATACATTATGGTATTTATAGTACAATATTGTAACAACCCTAACCGTCTATATAAAAAATTCTAATTAGGGTTTCGATTATTTTCATATTCTATCAGACTCGTGGCCAGTTTTCTCTTGAGCTTTTTGGATTTTAACAATAACTGGTCAACGTCTGAAGCATTGTAGATCATCCCCAAAAACACTTCAACTATCTCCTCTGTTGTGAGATTCAGCAGGAGACGTAGAAAAAGAATGGTAAAAATATGGCATTAGGTAACAATTATTCTCCAATAGTATATAGTACTCAATAGTCATTGTTTTGGGTTCGAAGAAATTTGATCATGCAAATATTCAGATGGGTTCAATTCTGGATGCTGCGAGAACTTGTGACGAGAAGAATGGCTGAAGTTATTCCATTCACAAAGAATGAATAATGATTATGATACTTTGCAATCATCTGCCACAACACATTCTGTTTGAAGTTTGAACACGTCAAACCACAAGGACTTATCATCGAAGTTTGAGTTTTGACCACGACAAAGGTTACATACATGGTACTTTTTTTTTTTTTTTTTTTTGAGAAGGACATGGTACGTTAAACGAAGCCACAGCAGGGGTTTTTTGTGTGTTGACCATAAATGTAATTTGGACATGATCATATAACAGTTGGAACTCTCTGTCTCTCTCTCTTTTTTTTGTTTTTTTTTTTTTTACAATAAAGGAAACAAAGCCTATCAAATTAAATTAATACATCCTGCGAATAGGAAACATTCTGCGGATAGGAACGCCAACAACCAAATAAAATCGCACAATTAATCTAATAGAATCCCATAAACTACGCGAAAATATGGATTGAATTTTCAAAGTCAAGAAGATATTTGCACTCTACCGTTTCTGGACGTGCCTTTTTAGTTTTGATGACCAAACATCTCCCTTTTGTTGGTTCCAAAAGGGAGATTGAGATGCGTAACACCAAGCACGTACAAGAAAGTGTACATTGCTTGAAAGATGTTTGTACATTATGTTTGGATTATTTTTTAGTATATATTTTAGGTATTTTTTCTATCGATAATATATAAGAAGATGTACTAGAAATGTAAAAATATGATAAGATAATAAATTATTAATATATAAATGCTGAAAAAAATCAGCAACAAACAATCCAAACAGTGCATGAATTTTCGGTAGTCTCCTCTTCCCAAGTCCTGATCTGCCCACGATAGAGTGACTGAGGGAGTCTCAAGCTGAGTCCTTTCTTACTCTTTAGTCTTTTCCTCCCAAAATAATTATAAGTTTGCTATTACCATTTTTGTAAGGTTCAGCTTCAATCAGGCTGGCCTTGTTGCCTTTGACACCGCGAGCTAAGGTGGCTAATTTTGACTATATAATATCAGCCACAAACAGACCTTATATACCAAGTTGGGCAGGACAAAATAACACAGATTGGGCCTTCTACTCCCACGTTAGTGGGAATCCAAAAACCAAACAATTTCAAAGTCAAAAGGCTCAAGTTTTCGGAGTCTTAAAAGATGAAATGATTGAACGAAGGTAATCAAGCTTGTTTGTTTAAGTGACAACAAATGAACAAACATCCGGAGATCTTAAAAGAAATTGAAGCGTGCAAATCCATATACGATTGGTCATTACGGAAATTATTATCAATATAACATTGCTTGTTGGATGTAACAAAAATAATTGGTTTGGTTAAATTGATTGATCTCCCAAAGAGAGACGACGCTCAGCCTCGATCTTCCGCAATCTTTCCTGCATTTGGAAAGAAAGAGTAGAAACGTGTGACCGCCCAGCGTCTTCTACCAGCACCGAGATAGGCAAGATCATCGGAAGAAACATCACCGCGAGAATAAAGATGAAAGCCAATGTGTTTGCACCCAAACTCCCTCTCGTTGATTCTGGCACGATAGTCCCAAGTGACATTGCATAAGCAGCAGAAATTGTTGTTACCGACACGGTGATAGCGGTAAACAATATAGTCATCTGAATCATTGAACGTTTGCTCAATCCGGCAGCCACGTGCATCATAATTGTAACCAAAGACGACACAAAGGCTACCGTGTTACACCATATGAGCCTTTTGTAGTATTTTGGTTGAGTTTGCGCCAGCACACTTTCCCCAGCCCTGTGGGGATTAGGACCTTCCAATGAGTCGTCTTGCCAAACACCTCCAGGAGGACTTACCATAGCTTGAAATGCCATAGTCGCAATGATGGAAGCCACAACTATTATTGCATCTTTGCTTTTCTCCACGCTATTTAGGAACTGGGCCACGTACTCCGGACCAGAGATAGCAGCATCCTCACCGATTTCTGCTTTGGATCTCGATAAAGCATCTTTAATTCCCCCTTCCCCTTCCAATTTCAGTAGAAGCTTTTTATTTCTTCCGAATATTATTGAATCATGTGATGGTATTCCAGCCTGCTCTAAGAAAAGGTCCAATGCAGTTTTCCCATCTGCATTCCTCAGGTTGATAATTCCGGCCGCATTTTCTATCAAGTAAATTATGATATCCTGCCTCCTCTGCATTTTGTACCAAAGTCACAGCTTCAATGGAATTAGGGACACACAAAGTCATAAATGCACATATATACTTGTGATGTTATGAAATTATTTTCTTTAATCTCTAATGATACTAAACCATAAAAAAAAAAAAGAAAAACTTATGAACCCATTGATCATTAATCAATCATCAACTTTCCCGAGACGTCGGGAAAAAAAGAATTTGAAAATTTATAGATAGTGATACTGTATTAGGAATGCATTGAGTACCTGGTTTTGGTTAAACTCGAAAGCCATGTGTAGTATGGTCATACCATCTTTGTTTTTAGCACCTACCAACTTGGGATCAGTAAGAATCTGCAATAATAACTTCAAGGCCTCCAATTGATTATACTTGACGCACAAATGTAAAATGGTGCCTCCCTCCTCCGCCTTCTCGAAAGCCGCTTGCATTAGCCCATCATGATGATGTACCAAATTCAATATCTCCAATTTGCCATTGATTGCAGCAACTTGTAGAGGGTTTTTCCCTTCTCGGTCCCGGGCCAAACACATTCGATGAGACGAAGGGGAATTAATTTGTAAAATAGCTTTCACAAATTCTTCATGGCCCAACATTGCACTAATATGAAGAACGTTCATATCTTCACAAATTATATAGGATTTATCAATGGCATCTGGATCTTCTTCTAATAACTGATAAAGGGATGCAGTATCACCTTGGACTGCTGCATCATACAGCCTTTTGTCCATGATTTTACAGACGAGAAACGAATTCAATGAAGTGTAGAAGGAAGAAGAAAGGGACTGCTGTACTTCTGATAAAATTAACACTCTCCTCTCCTCCCCTTTTATTATACTCGATCACATCATTATTTGCTTTTCCTTTGAATTGGGTGAAGAATAAAATACTGCAATTTGTATTAGTATGAAATATGAATAACGCAAGTAAACAACTCAGCATGCCATCGTGATGCATGGATGTTGATGGTATCCAATGTAAACATGTGAGAGTTGGTAGATCGAAGAAATAAATAAATTCAGTCGGTACTACTCTAATTTGGCGCCATTCTAATTTTTTTTTTTTGGCAATTAGTATTTCAACACGTTAGACACATTGGATGTCACCAATAGTTGACTTCGTTGAAATAAAAAGCGCAACGAAACCTGAAAAGAATAAGATAAATTTGGAGTCTTGGGCCTCTCGTAAAGAACAGACTCCAAATTTAATTAGAGAGGGGTGAGATATTCATAATTAATCCCAGTGCAGAAAGCTGGCACTTTAATTAGATTATTATTAAACAGAGAAATCGCTAATTGTCTTGCGTGGAATTCGCGACGCGGATTCAAAAAGAAGTAAAGAGAGGTGTCGGAACGTGCAATTCTTACAGTGGAGGGTCATAGGCCGCCGAGGTTTGTTATAGACCATCACTCAAAATATTAAACCCGCGTACATTATCAAAAAATCATAAGAAATATAAAAAGTGTAGAATATATTTAAAGTTCATATTAATACATATTATATAATTAAAGATAAAATATTGCATACGATATAAAATGCAAGTATTGAGTTCATGGAAAGAGAAAAAATAAATAATAAAATGAAAATCATAATCATTATATGACTGAAAACAAATAAAAGTATATTAGTATTTTATGGAACTGAAGAATAAAATGATTGTATACGTAAAATACGTAATGGATTAATTATCAAAAATATAAACTATATGTACTAAATGTGTTTGTGATGTTTAAAATTTATATGGTTATTTTGTTGTGATTGAAGATTATGACAACCTCTACTACCGATGGAAAATTGATGTTATTACTCAGGGAGATTTTTAATGAAACCATTGTTAAAAATAGGAGTAGCACAATCATGTTGGTAGAAATTAATATATACTGTAGAGGATAGACAAAACTTTGTTCATCTTTGTAATCATCACCTTCAACTTGTTTGTTTTTATAATTTTTCCACCATCTGCATAATTGAATTAAAAGAAAAATGATCCAAGCACGTTTTTTAAATTAATGCAAAAAGTTGGTTTACGGGCTTAGTTTTTCCCAATTTTAATTATTTTATAATTTGAGGACTCAATTCTAATTTTATAAAATGACACCTCAAATTCGCAATTAAAGAATCACTGATGATTTTGCATTAATTATTTTCAAATTTTAAAAAATTATTAATATTGTTTAATGATCAAAACAATATGTAGTGCCATTATTCAAGCCAATCCGAAAACCACCATTGCTCTTAAGAGGAGGTTATGAGTTCAAACCTCCATATCCAACAAGAGAGAGGGGATGGCTTTAGCTTACTCATTGGTACCTCTAAAGGGATTGTTATGGCAAACTCACTCATGAATTCTCGATTTTGCATCCGAACTTGTCACCTCGGGCTTACCTAGGGTGGTTTACCTCCCACTGTAGTTTGCAGGCTATTGCAGTGGGCGTGGATTTACCCATCTCTAGTGGGGTTCCCGGCGTTACCAAAAAAAAAAAATCTGAAAATCTTTTAAAATCAATCAGATTTAATGTTGAATCAAATAATTATTTACTTTTTTTAAAAAAAAACTGGGCCCAAGCGAGAATCAAACTCTCGACCTTCTGGTAATAACCATCCCCCATCCTAATACGCTAACAACCCAACCCAACCCTCCCACCCCCAAATAGATATTTACCTTTTTTATATGACACCAAATGAAAAAAAAAAACCATTAATGTTGATTTTTTTTTAAAAAAAAACTGTTTTCTTTTTTATTTCACCGAATAAAAAATAGAAAATTTACCACACAATTAATTGATATAATTTAATTCCAAATTGATAACAATTGCTTAACTGGAAATTTAAAGGACTGTTAGTATAATTGCTGTAAATATTTTTTATGTTAACCTATAGGAAAATGACACATAGGATTTTGTCCTATGTGTCAACATGAGAAGAAGTTTGATTTCCTCTCTCTGGTTTCTCTTTTAGTATAAATAATAATACTATAGATTCGTCATTTTGATAGATTAAATTTACTTATTAACTAAATAATTTTGGTTAGCTAATTAAATTATTGGAAGCTATATATTTTTATGGTTAGTAGGTAATAGGTGGAAAGGTTATTTTCACTCTAAACCGAGAGCTTCTCTGTTTAATAATCTAATTAAAATGCCAGCTTTCTGCACTAGTATTAATCTAATAAGTCAGTGTTTGTCCTCCATCAAGTTTTCTTTTATTTTAAATGACCAACAGTTTGGTAACCTTATTACCAAGAGAGGCATCCGTCAAGGAGATCCTCTTTCGCCTTACCTTTTTATCACTTGTTTGGAATTATTCTCATGTCTTCTTCAGGATCTTCAAAATTGTGGACGTATTCATGGATTAGGAGTTACTTGGCATGCAACAAAAATCTCGCACTTATTCTTTGCTGATGATGCTTTGCTGTTTGGTGATGCTACGGAGGAGGAAGCACACTACTTGCATTTGGTTGTCCAGCTTTATGAAAGAGTTTCTGGCCAACGGATCAACTTCGATGAATCTGGTGTTCTATTCAGCCCTAATACAAATGCACAAACCAAGGCAAACATTTGCTCCATTCTCGGGATCCCACAGGTTGATAGCCATGGCAAATATCTTGGCTTCCCTTTGGTGATTGGAAAAGTAAACGAGAGATCTTTTTGAGTATCAAAGATCGTGTTTGGCAGAAATTACATAGCTGGAATTCGAAGACTTTATCTAGAGCAGGCAAGGACGTCCTCATCAAATTCGTAATACAAGAAATCCCATCCTGCGGGATGTCTTGCTTCCTGCTACCAGATTATGTTCTAGATGATCTTCAATTCATGTCGGGCAAGTACTTCTGGGGGGATTATGATCAACGGAGGCAAATACATTGGTTGTCTTGGAATGTCTTGTCCCAAAGCAAGCGGGATGGTGGATAAGGGTTTCACCATCTCAAAGCCTTCAACATGGCAATGTTGAGTAACCAAGCCTGGAGACTTCTCACAGCACCAAATTCACTTCTTGGTCGGGGTTTAAAAGCCAAATACTATCCAACTCAAAGATTTCTTTTTTATATGTTGATCTCGGTCAGAGACCTTCATGGACGTGGAGATGTATTCTGGAGGGGCGCAAGGTGTTGTAGTTGGGGTGTCGTAAACAGATCAGAAGTGGAGGTCGAACGGCAATCTGGACTAATCGATGGATTCTGTTGGAACCTGGGTTCAGATCAAGAGCATCCCCACACATACTGTCTCCTTCAGCTAGGGTTTCACAGTTATTTTTGCCAGATTGCAGAGAATGGAATCGAGATTTAATTCAAAGTAAATTTCCACCTGATGAAGTCCCTGCCATTCTGTCTATGGCTTTGCCGATTAATCTTTCTTCGGATCGGTGGATTTGGCATCACACGAGGAACGACAATCACACTGTTCGCTCAGCATATCATCAACTGTTGCATTCCTCGGCATTCAGCTTACAAACTAATCCCTCTACGGTGGTGCCTGGTGGTGTGCAGGATCTTTTATGGCAGAAGCTTTGGAATTTGAAGCTGCCTCCTAGGGTTATTGTTTGCATGGCGTCTCTGTCACAATTTCTTCCCAACGCCTTTCAATCTGGCTTCGCGTCATATGAATTCTAGTGTTGTTTGCATCCTCTGTAATCAATCTTCAACGTCAAGTTGCCACACTTTCTTTGATTGCCCTTATGCGCAGCAAACGCTTCGAATTGCAGGAATCTACCAAGGAGTATTACAGTTTCAGCGTCCAGTTTGTGAACTTTGGATCCGGTCCATTATTTTGGATGATCACTTTCATGCCAAAGAATTTTTTGTCGTAATATTATCCGCAATATGGCAATCCAGAAATGGTAAGTTTCATGAACAACAAAGTATCACTCCTTGGTCAGTCGTGCTCCAAGTTAGTCGGGTTGTCCGTGCTTTTGCTGAACTTTGAATATCATCCAACAGAATGGCTATCAACCAGAACCCAATGTATTTTCTTGCTCCACCTCCAGTGGAAGCGATTAAAGTGTTTTTTGATGGTGCTATTTATCAGACGAAAGCTTGCGCTGGCACTGGAGTTTTTATTCATGGGCCGAATGGTCAGTTCATCCATGGACTAGCACGTCAATTCCCAAACATCATTGATTCGGACTTAGCAGAAGCATTAGCTTTGTGTGAGGCCTTGCTACTCTGTCGAAAATTAGGGTTGTGCAATGTCTCCGTTCAAGGCGATTCTTCCATCATTGTACTAGCTGCCTCCAAAGAAATTGATGGGCCATCTGCATGCCCTCCAGTGTTGGAAGACATCATCTATATATGTCAGAATCTCCCGGTCAGGCATTTGTCATGGATTCCGCGAAGCGACAATTTCATTGCTCATTCTTTTGCTAAATATGCTAAGTCATCAACTGTAATTGAAACTCTATGGAGTGAATCTCCTTCCTTTGTACCTCATTTGGTGCTAGACCAATTTCAGCAATCTTAATACAAGTTACTTTTTCTCAAAAAAAAAAAAAGGCCAATTAACATATTGATTACTATTAATTATGCCTAGTTTAGATTTTGTACTTTTAGTACTCCCTCCGTCCCATAATTATTGTCCAGTTTTTCTAAAATGAAAGATTTTATTTTTGGTCAAACTTAACTATATTTTACCTTAAACAACCGGATATACCCCTACATAAGTAATTGTTTAACCACTAAGATTTTATGGATAATGTTTTTTACTAAGGACAAATGTGTAACTTGATCCATAAAAAGTCAAATTGGACAATAATTTTGGGACAAAAGTTTTTGAGCAAAGTGGACAATAATTATGGGACGGAGGGAGTATAATGTATCTATATATATCTCTACATATATTAAGGGAGAGTTTTCAATCGGATAATGGCGCGAATTTAGATAACATAATCCACGTGGTGCAAAATTAGATACCCAAGTCCACATGTCGCAAGGACATCACTCCATCATTTAATGATAATTTTTTATTTGTAAATTCGCAAAATTTATAAACTAATTTTTACTTGGTTTAATCTTTTTGTTATTAAAAGAAAAATAAAATTTACTTTTGACCACCAAAGTATTGTCTAATTCCACACCATGTCACCATTAATTTTTATACACCAAATTTGACCACCATTTATTTTTTATTTATCAATTTTTTTTTAAAAAAATGATTTTTCAATTTCTACCTCTCGGTTTTAATAGTTATCTACATTTACGCAAATATATAGTAGGATATGTCATGACCTATGATGCAAGGAATTAATGAAAAAAATTCATAGAGTTTGAATTATAAATAAATACAACAACAAACAACAACAAGCCTTTTTTCCACTAGGTGGGGTCGGCTATATGGATCGTATGTCGCCATCGTGTTCGATCATTACATAAATCATCTCTTAAATTTAAATATTTCAAGTCATTTTTTATAGTTTCTTTCCAAGTTTTCTTCGGTCTATCCCTACCCCTCTTTATTTGAGTCCTAGATTCTATACTTTTTACCTTCCTAACCGGGGCCTCAACCAGTCTCCTACGTACATGTCCAAACCACCTTAAGTGAGTTTCTCTCATTTTCTCATCAATCGGGGCTACCCCTACTTTATTTCTAATGCATTCATTTCTAATCATATCTAACCTAGTGTGCCCAAACACCCATCTTAGCATTCTTATTTCCGCTACCCGTATCTTTTGTTCATTTTCATATTTGGTAGCCCAACACTCGGATCCATAAAGTATCGCCGGTCGAATGGCCGTTCGATAGAACTTGCCTTTCAAATTCAATGGTACTTTACGATCACAAAGTATTGAAGACACACTTCTCCATTTGTTCCATCCGGTTTGAATTCGGTGTGTTACATCTCTATCAATGCCTCCATTGGTATTTAAAACTTTTAGATGTGTTCACTACATGTTCACCAATTTTAACATTTACCATGTTATTACTCTTAGATTACTAAAATGACATTCCATATATTCCGTTTTAGCCCTACTTATTGTAAAACCTTTGGATTCTAGTGCCTCCCTCCAAGTCTCTAACTTGGCATTTACCCCCTCCCTTGTTTCATCTATTAAAACTATGTCATCCGCAAACAACATACAATCGAGAATGACTATTTGCAAATGCTTAGTAATTTCATCAATTACTAAAGCAAAAAGGTATGGACTCAATGCCGACCCTTGATGCAAACCAACTATGATTGGGAATTTACCCGAAATTCCTATCGAAGTCCTCACACATGTTGTTGCATTATTATACATGTCTTTTATAGTTTCTATATATCCCACTCTCACTCCCCTTTTTTCTAACACTCTCCACATTATATCTCTATTAACCCTATCATATGCTTTTTCAAGGTCAATAAAGACCATATGCAAATCTTGTTTCCTCTCATTAAAGTGTTCGCATAATCTTCTTATTAAGTGTATGGCTTTCATTGTTCCCGGCATAAAACCAAATTGATTTTCCATTATGTTAGTTTCTAGTCTTAACCTAGTCTCTATCTCTCTTTCCCACAACTTCATTGTGTGACACATAACCTTTATTCCTCCATAGTTAGCGCAATTTTGTATATCTCCCTTATTTTTAAACAAAAGTATTAGTGTGCTTTTCCTCCATTGGTTAGGCATCTTCTTACTCTTCATAATTATGTTAAATAACTTTGTTAACCATTTAATCCCAAAGTTACCTAGGCATCTCCATGCATCTATTGGGATATCATCGGGGCCTACGGCTTTACCATTTTTCATTTTTTGCATAGCTTTCTCAACTTATTTAGGTTGGATTTTTGTATAGTATGTAAAGTTTTTATGATTTTCACTTTGTTCTAGTTCCCCTAATGTTATTTCTCTATTATCTACTTCATTAAATAATTTATGAAAATACTCTTTCCATCTATCTTTTATTATCTTGTCCTCAACTAAAACATGTCCATTTTCATCTTTTATGCATTTAATTTCGGTTAAGTCTCTTGTCTTCATTTCCCTTAGTTTTGCAATTTTATAAATATCTTTTTCACCCTCCTTAGTATTCAATTTTTTATAAAAATTTTCAAATGCTTTTATCTTGTCTTCACTTACTACTTTTTTCACTTCTCTTTTAGCCTTTTTATAAAGTTCCAAGTTTTCATCACTCTTACAAGTATAAAAGGCCTTGTAACAAGCCTTTTTCTCTTTTACTTTTTCTTGAATATTTTGATTCTACCACCACGATTCTTTATTACATTTATTACTTTTTGACACTCCTAGTTCCTTTTTAGCAATTTTTCTTATGTCTTTAGTTACTTTTTCCCGTGTTTTATTGGCCTCTTTTTCCATGTTCCAATTGACATTTTCTAGTAAGGCTTTAGTAAACCTATCTTTTTTTATCTTTGTTATTAAGATTCTACCATTTTATCCTAGGTATCTTTGGCACTTTCCTTTTACATACATTAGTTTTAATTCTTAGATCCAAGACTAATAGCCTATGTTGTGTAGTGATGCATTCACTCGGTATTACCTTACAATCTTTACAAAGATTATTATCACTTTTCTTTGTTAGGAAAAAATTAATTTGTGTTTATTAGAACCACTTTTAAATGTGATTAGGTGTTCATCTCTTTTCTTAAAGAAGGTGTTGCATATGACAAAGTCATATGCCACCGAAAGATCTAATATAGTTTTGCCCTCATTATTTTGCACCCCATAGCCATAACCCCCATGCACCCTCTCATAATCCCCGTTGCCCTTCCCTACATGCCCATTTAAATCTCCACCTATAAAAATTTTTTCATTTTGGAGGGATTGATTGGATCAAAGACTCCAAATCCTCCCAAGATTTAGTTTTAGTAGATTCATCTATTCCTACTTGAGGCGGATATACACTAATTATGTTGATGGATTGATTCCCTAATTATAATTTTTAAAGGTTATGATTCTATCTCCTTTCCTAACAACCCCTACTACGCGATTTATAAATAATGAATCGACTATGATTTCTACACCATTCATATTTCTATCTTTCCCGCTATACTAAAGTTTGTATCCTGTGCTATCTAGAATTATAAATAAATAAAAATAAAAATAAAATAACACTAATGCCGGAAAGCAAAGGCCGCGTTAACTAAATTAGTTAGGAACGATTTTCAAAGGCCGCTTTTATGAATAGAAAACAATAGAGTCTACTTAATTAATTAACACCTGGTATCTTTTTCATTTTTTATTTTTTAATTTCGACTCAAACTAATTTTTGGTTTGGTATATTGTATTATTTTTAATACAACATTTTTGGAGTAGGTGAAATCATGATCAATACTTTGAAGAATGGGAAAACAAGTTGAAATCTTTTCCATAAAGAAAAAAAGATGAATTCAAATTAAGGGGATTAAAAACCAGCCAAATTAATATTATTTTTATTTTTCATTCAAAAAGTTGATATCATTTTTCACATTAAAGTGTTGTACAAAGTAACACCGTCCCTTTCATTCTTTAATAATAATATATAAAATATAAAAAGAAATTTCATAAATAATTGCAGTTGATTACGTTGTGTAAAAATTATAGAAGAAAAAAAGAGTAAAATAGTAATAACACTAATAGTATAATTATTTATTAATCGACCAAATTATTAATGGAATAAATTTAAATAATATAATAACGTATTATATTGTGTAAACCCTAATCGGCCAAACTTTTCTCCTACAAATACATGCGGTCCAATTACGTGGATTACATTAATCCAATTACGTGCGAGTCCCACATGAGAGGAGACGTGGTTCTTTGTCCTTCGTGGATTCTGTGTGACTACTAAAATTAGTGCTAAGCAAGAAAAATGAAGCAAACACTACATAATATAAAAAATATACAAACAAACTTCTAAAGAAAGGTTATAAAAGCTATATAGAAAGATGAAAAATAAAGATAAATTTATGAAAAAGAGTAATAAGAAAATTTTCTTTAGAGGGAGAGTTTAGAAAGTATAACTAAAAATCTCCTATACCATCCTACGAAACTTTCTAAACCACCATTTAAAATTTATCACATTTTTTTATCCAATAATTATTTTCTTTAATTTTTTAAAATTATACTAGCACCCTAGTTCACCATTGCAGTCAGTTGGGACTATGTGTCAAAATCTTGGTGAATGATATATAGCAAGTATTGTAGGATTATAGTGTAAGAGATCTTTCACCAAAAGATATGACATGGATAAAAATATTTAAAGAGATTATGATGAAAATTAAGAGAATACTTTTAAAACATATAAACCCATAAATCAACAAAATGAAAAAGATGGACAATAAGTACATAGGATTATTTTTTATATTGAAAATTATTCCAAATATACTCAAAATAACAAAACACATTCACATTAAAAATTACACTACTGCAACTTATATCATTAATATGATTTTGTTACAAATATCATTCCGTCGGAGATGTCAAATATATCTTGAATAACCCGTACACCGTGCGGGATAAACGTTAGTATATTTTAAAGTAAGATTTTTAATTATGATGTGTCGTTCAGAGAGTGATTTTAGGTCAATTGTGCCACGTGTAATAATTGGATTGGTCTTTCATTAAAGTGTAGAAAATATTAGTAACTTGGTTAAATTAAATTTGTGACCATGATTCATTGTGAAAATTATTTACTATATGTCATTATTATATCGTGTATGAGATTTATGCTAATTAAGGTTATTATTAAGACAATCACAGATTTTGATCACGATCAATCTAAATAAAGAAGAAATATTTTCATTAATTAGTAAATTAATAATTGTATTACGAATATATATATATATATAAATATATAGTCTATCTATATATATTAAAGGATAGTTTTTAATCGTACACATGACGCAAATTAGATAGACTAATCCACATGGTAAAAAATTAGATGGCCAAGTACACATATCACACTCACATTACTCCATCATTTAATAATAATTTTTTAATGTAAAATTATAAATTTATAGATAAAACTAAATTAATTAAAATTACAAAAGGAAAAAAAAAGTAAAATTAAAATTCACGGCTGATTTATAGATTAGCACCACATAAAAAAACGAAGAAAATAACTTACCCAAAAGTGGGTCTCTCTTTCGAGCTGCAGTAAACAAACACAAGCGAGCAAGCCAGTTCTTAATTCCTCAAAATCAATATCCAAAATGTAAACCGGACTCAAGAAAGAAGTAATAGAGGTCAACTCGAGAAAGCAGATCTTGGTAATTGTAATATGACTATACTTATTACGAGGTTAGCAGAATATTTCTAGCTATTTTTATTCTCATATTTATATATAAAATTAAATTAACGATTACATAAGCTCCCAATTTTTAAAAAAAAAATGTATAAAAATTGTATAATAATTAAGTATAATTTGGTTTCCCCTAATTGTATAATTATTAGACATGGTAATTCATAAAGAACGGGGAAAAACAAGTTGAAATATTTTTTAGAAAGAATAAAAGATGATATATAATATAAATATATAATGATGTATATATCCTAACCAGCCAAACTTTTCCCGTAAAAATACATGCAAACCAAATACGTTGATTACGTTAATTTAAGGTAATTCAAATAGCAAATAATAAGATAGCCAAGTGCACATTGTAGCAATCACATCACTCTATTATTTAATGATAATTTTTAAAGGATAAAAATAAATTGATTGGGAGATTTCTCAAGAGCTATATTAACTTTGAGATACAAATAAATGATAGTATATAATAAAACAAGTACACTAGCATTGAAAAGGAAAGACCGTGTAAACTAAATAGTTGGAATGATTTTCAAAGACCTCTCTTATGATTGGAAAGCTATGAAGTGTACCTAATTAATTAATGTCGGATTTTTTTTTGAATTTTAATTTCTTAAAAATTTTGACTCAATAATTTTCAATTTAGTTGATTGTAATATTTTTTATATAATATTTCTAGAGTAGGAGAAATCATGATCAAAACTTTGAAGAATTGGAAAAACAAATTGAAATCTTCTCCATAAAAAAAGAAAGATGATCAAAGTGACGGGATTAAAAACCACCTGAGTTGATATCATTTTTATTTGGAGTGAACTATAAAACGGGTCATCGAACTATTGAGTAATCTCATTATAGGACAGTAATCAAATTTATTTATAAAACATGACCTTTAAATAAGCCAAAAATTTATCTGAGGTCATTCTGTTACTTTTGGCCGTTAAATCATAATGGAGAGCTATCTTTCACATGCAAAACATGTGAGTTGTGTATAGGGGAATTTCGTCATTTTAGTTAAAAAAATTTAAAAATTAATTTTTAAATTTTTTTCTTATAATTCCTAACTTGTATATGTTGATACTAATATAAATAATAAATTTCAAAATGAATTTACCATTTTTATATCAAAAACTAAATTATTAAAAAAAAAGAAAATGAAGAAGAAAAATTCAAGTTGAAGTAAACATGAAAATTAATTTTTACCATTTTAAACAAAAAAAAAAAGAAAACAAATCCTAAAGAATCGGTTAAGACAAGTCGTTTGACTCCATATAATACATAAGTTAGTCACGAAATATAAATTTTACTCATTTTATCTCAAAATGATTGTTTTCTCTTTTTACTTTAATTATTTTTGTTAATTTTTCAATGGCTAAAAAATATAAGTAAATATTAAATTTCATGACAAAGATGAATGCTTGGACTCTTTAACAGTGTAATTTTTTATTGTTTATAGAAGTTGATGTACAAAGGTAAATTAATTCTTGGAATTTAGTAACTATATTAGTACGAACATATACAAGTAAAGAAGTATAAACAAAAATTGTAAACATAAAAATTAAAAATTAATTTTTTTTAAAAAAATACAAAAATGACAAAATTATCCCCGGACCCAACTCGCATGTTTTGAATGTGAAAAATGGCTTTTCGTCATGATTTAATGGCCAAAACTAAAAGAATGACCTCGGATGAATTTTTGGCTCAGTAAAGGATCCTGTTTTATAAATAAATTTGATTGATAACATGTAATGAAATTACCTAATAGTTTGATGACTTGTTTTGTGGTTTTCTCTTTTCATTTTTAGGTCGAAAAGTTGATATCATTTTTGGTATTAAGAATTTGTACAAAGTTGATACATTTTTTGCCCCTTTACGGGCAATACTAATAAATGACCGTTGTTGATTGTGTTGTGTAAAAATTACAAAACAAAAAATAATAAAATAATAATAATACTAATAATATAATGATTTATTAATCAGCCAAAGTTTTAATTAGCCTATATTATATTATACTATAATGTAATATAATTATATATGTGTAAACCCTAATTAGCCAAACTTTTCCCCCACATAAATACATGCAATCAAATTACGTTGATTATGTTAATCCAATTACGTAGTAGTTCCATGTAGGAGGTGACGTGGTTCTTTGTCTTGCATGGATTTTGTGTGAATGTTGAGATTGTTGTTAAGAAGGAAACCAAGAAAAAAATGAAGTAAACACTATATTATAAGAAAAATATACGAAAAAAGTTTTAAATAAAGGTTGGTATATAGAAAAATAGAAAATAAATATAAGTTTATGGAAAGAAATACATAAGAAAATTTTTTGTTAGAGGTAGAGTTTAAAATGTATAGCTAAGAATCTCCTAGACTGTAATCCTATGGCCTTTCCTAAACTATCATAAAAAATTTATCACATTCTTTTTATTCAGTTATTAATTTAATTTTTTAAAATTATACTAATACCCTAACCCACTACTGAATGAACCTGTTGGGGCCGTGTGTCAAAAATCTTACTGAGTGATGTAGGAAGAGGTGTAGGGTTATAGTGTAAGAGATCTTTTGTCAAAAAATATGACACGGGTAGAAAGAGTTAGAGAGATTATTATGAAAAATTAAGGGAATACTTTTAAAAAATATGAAGCCATAAATCAGCAAAATGAAAAAAAAAAGAAATAGATTATAATGAGTGATTTTGGATATTAATAATTATTACATATGTACTTAAAATTAAAAAAAATATTCACATAAAAAATTACACATCTACAATTTTTTTTTTATACATATATCGATTTGTCGAAGATGTAATATAATCATTAAATCATTAAACTCATATATATCTTGAACAACACGCACACCATATAACCCGCACACCGTGTGGAGTAAACACTAGTTTGAACAAAAAATAAAACTTCAAACGTGGACAATCATTTTGGGACGGAGAGAGTATAATTTTTACTCTAAGTATAAACAAAAATATACTTAAAGATTTACAGCTTTTTTATTTTACACGTTTTTACATTATAGTATTTTCTGTCCCCCAAAGTCCAAACAATTATCCGATCTTAATATCATTTTTAATATTAATACTTCCTCCATTTCAAATTATAAATGGTTTTAGGTTTGGAGGAATATTTCAAAATATAAGTCGTTTTACGAATTCAGGACAAATTAATTACTAATTTTCTAACCTTGCTCTCATGAAAAATGATGCCAACTCCATTTACTACCTCCGTTTTTTTATCTGTCGTTTTAGAGTGAAGCCAAAGTGTTTTTTTTATCTGTCACACTTCATTTTCAATGTAACATTAAATATAGTTTTTCTAATTTTATCTTTATCTCTCTCTATTTTTAATAACATATATTAATGACAACTACCTACTCTTTTACTTCAATTTCAAAATTTTTAGAGTTTCAATACTTTTAATTACGGGCAAGAAAGACAATACCCTTATAAATAAAATACTCAATCATTGTTTTCTTTATAGTTGTGCAAACCTTAGCGACAGATTAAAAAAAACGGAGGTGGTAGTTTAGTCACGTTTATAAATCCTATGTATTTAATAAGGGGTATAAAGGATAAATTATGTACAAATTAATTGTTGTATGATTGTCTCTTTAGTTTATGTGCAAATTTAAAGTGTGTCATATTTTGGAATGGATGGAGTAGTAATTATTTGGGACCGAACTAGTATGTTATTATGACTCTTAAAACTTCTCAATTGTCAAGTCAACGTCGAGTTGGACTATATATTCACTGCAGAACATTCTTTCCTGGTTCGACCAACCAGGAGGGACCAGAGTTCATTAAACCCTACAATAAAGATAAAAATATATAGAGGCGCATGAGTCCATGCCTTTCCCCACTTTTCTCGGCATGCTTAGCCTTTGCCTACTTTAAACCCTTGTATTCGCACCTTTTGGAGCCATTATGACAAAAAAAATATCAAGAACAGTAACCTCTGATGGGTGACGGGGACGAGAGAGATAGCGGCAAGAGAGAGTCGTTTTAACTTTTTAACAAAAAAAGGAAGGCTTTCAAAAAAACAGAAAAGGGGGAGAAAGTAATGCTAAAAATTTGTAACTAGTGATTACATATTATAGGTTGCTAAATCCAGTTTGATTTTATTTCACACAACTTATAACAAAGATTAAATTATTCTAAAAATTTTAAACTCTCCCATATTTCATTCTTTTATACTATTTTGTCATTTTTTTAATCGATTCTCTTAAATTATTCAACATACAGTCCATAAAATTACCAATTGTTGATAGTTTGCAATGATAGAGAATTATAAAACATAGAAAGCAAGCAAAAATAAGAAATTCACATCCGAACAAGTAAATTTTTTTTTAAAGAGGAGATGATCGGCAACCATTATTTGCTCAGTAATTATCGTAGCTTGTTGCATCAAAGCAATACTCAATCAGGAGTCTTTTCCAATCTTTTGGTTCTCAATGTTTATAAGGTTGAGCTTCTTGACAAATTTTTTTTTTCTTTTAGCATTTTCTACAAGTTGAGTGAAGTTGAATCAAGGTGTGTTTAACAAGAAAAAAAGAGAAATAAAGAAAAAAGAGGAAAATGAAAAGATTTAGTAGTATTTAAATATATTTTTTTAATTATAAAAGTAAAATCAAGCTGCATTTAGCAATGTCTTTATATATTTGAGGATTAGGGTAACTCTTCAAAGAGCAACAAGTATTTAGCAATTGTAGTAATTTCTTATAGATGCTTTGACATCACAAAAAGTGGCATATAACTAAAATCTAATCAAATATGAATTAACAAAAAATGCTACGTACATAAATCTTCTAAGAAGTTAGGGTATCATGTTTTAACTCTAAACACATGTTACAAATAACACGAATCTTTTACCAAAAAAATATCAAACCAGGGAACTGGACAAAAATAATTTGAAAAGAAAAAAGGTAGACAATAATAGTTGTCCCGAATTTGGCGAATCCGAGTGCAACGCAGGCAAATTCGAGACAAGATTGATTCGGATGTGTCAAACCCAAATTCTTTCCTTACTCAATTAAATTAATTTTAATTGAAAGATTAATAAAAATTAATAACGATTCGAACTTGCCAAATCCGGAACAGCTCAATTAAAAAATAATTTAAATTTTGCAAAAAAAAATATAAGTGTTCGAAAATAAATTTTGACTAGAATTGGATCAATCAAATCCGGAAGCATTATTTCGGATTTGAAAAATCCGAATATTCGAATAAAATATTCTTTTCAGAATTTCGGAAAAAATTCTAAGTGTAAAATAGGTAACAGTGACTTCGGATTTGGCAAATCCGAATTCTTATCAGAACCTGTGGATCTCTCGGATTTGCCAAATCCGGAAGTCCCCTATATGGTATCTTTCGGATTTGTCAAATCCGAGACATATCAGAAAACTGAAAAAAAAGGACTGGTTCATACCAGTCCTATCCCTATTTATACAGCACCAACGCACAAAATCATAACAAACCATTCAACTAACAATCCAACTAATTGAACAACAAAATGATCATATTTTCATCACAAAATAATGTAAAATTCTCAACTAACAATCCAAAATCATTCACAAACCCTAAAAAACCTCAACTAAAAATCCAAAATCAACAATCATTTTTCGGTCGCCTAGGAATAGTGGGCGGGATAAATTTAACCACTGGGTTGTGCGGCTTGTGGGATCTGCGAACCCCTTGTTCCTGCGGGTTTGGAAGGATTGAAATAATTGGCTCCGCATCTAGGACTTGTGATTCTCCCCTGACAGTAAGAGTGAGAGGTACCTCTTCTTCACGTGGGGTGAAGGATCCTCTCGAAGAACCAACATCGTCCTCCATTCTCACATGGTCTCCTCCCATATCCTCCCCTCCTTCTGCATTTTCTTCTCCTGGGTTCTCTTGCTCATGTTGGCCCGAACCTTCTGCCTGATCTTGTGATGGCCCGGAAGGATTCCTTCGCTTTCTTCCCCCTCCAATTTTGTCTCTTTTGCCATGGCCTAATTGTTTGACTGCGTGGAGCTTGTGAGGGGCGACTCGTATCCCACTTGACAAAGTTTTGGGAATCCTCAATTTCCATCTCATCGTCCTTTCCGAGAGTTAAAGCAGTGTGTGTTACGTCCGCAAAATAGTCCAGCACCTTTTCGAGCTTGTAGTCTAGGTCATGGCTTTACGGCATTCTTCTCGGAATGATATGGCCTTCATACGGACATTGTTCAACACTTCACCATGGAAATCAAATGATGCGTTAACTAAAGAAGTATAATTCAAAATTTATATGAATAGATTAAAATGCACTTCTATACGTAGATTATTTGCAAATAAACATTTACATAGACTTTCACCCGACTTGAGGAAGCCTCATATCCGGTTGATGAGTAGTGGCTCGGATTGTTTATCAATTTCACCGCACCTTTGTTATACCATGCTTCGTACTTCTCATCAGTTTGACCGGGCTCCCCTTCCTCCAAATCCGTAAGAATGTGCTGGGATCTCTTATTCCAATGAGGCTTTGCTGGGATCTCTTATTCCAATGAGGCTTTACTTCTTTATGGTGATTCACCCAATTTTTCTGAATAAGGCCAGACATGTTGTGTGAGTGAGTGTACGTATTTTCTTGGATATTGGCAATCAAAGGCCATCGGGGGACTGTTTGAATGTAGCCAAACTGTCTCACAATCCTGTTTACTTCGTGGGGTTCTCAGATAGCCCAGTAGAACATCCACGTCCTTGCCATCCAAATGGCTCTTCCATGTTTACAACAATCAGGGAGGGTAGGGAGGACATCCTCGTAGGGTTGCCAAACAAACTGTGCAAAAATTGGGAATTAACGAAGAGATTCACATAAGAATGGTGAGAAAAAAAATAATAAATTGAAAAGTGATTAATGCTTACATCACTGGCTTGTAATGCGGTCAATTGGTCTCTAGCACCTGGTAGATTAGACCTTGGGACGTCCTTGTACGAGTACAAGCAATTCCACCTTTCAATACAAAAAAAAAAAACAGAATGTATTATTTATAAAAAAAAATAATATAAATATTAGTAATCTTTTAATTAAGAGTATAAGAAATAAACTCACCGATAAGCTAAAGGAGTTGTAGGATTCTCTTCAAATCTCTTTAAAATTCTTTCAGGCGTGATTCTCGTGATCCGCTCGTATGCCCAAATCTAAATCAATAACAACAACAATAAATAATAATACTTCACAATATAATAAATGTTATTCAAATTTTTATTGCCACGTATTGAATAAATATAAATACCTGTAGAAGATACGCACAGCCGGTTACATCACGTTTCTCATGATGACTAGCCTCGCACAGGCTAGAATACAATTGAGCAAGTAGAGCCGATCCCCAACTAAGATTTGCACAATTATTAAAATCTCCCAAATGGTTTAAAAAATATAAACCAACACTGTTTTAGCTCCTGTCTGGAAACATAAAAGAACCCATAAGCCACAGGAGCATTAATCGGGCCCTTTGTTGATACACGACCTCCGGAGAACCTATAAACACAACGCTTCAAACCCTAATACTTGTTTCGCCAAAAAAGTCTATAATACAAAGGAAGTTTTAAAAATATAAATAAATGTACAATTACCTTCAGGGATTGTACGACCAGCTACGGATTCTACACCCAAAATCTTAAGGGTATTTCCAATTATTCGGTCCTTGGCCGCGGTGAATCCCAACATCTCTTGGCAAATTGATTGCCATTGCGCCACACTATTGTTTGGCGCCACACCACAAACCATGTCCCCATCGACTCGGAGACCAAATAGGACTTCCACATCTTGCATCATCACGGTTGCCTCACCGAATGGAAAGTAGAAAGTGTGTGTCTCAGGTCTCCATCTTTCCACCAATGCGGTGATGTGACAATTATCACACTTTTTGTAACCTATTTTCAACACCCCCTTGAACCCGGCACTTGCCATGAGCATTCGTCCTTGCGGAAGGAATTTATCACTATAGTAGCACTCCCAAAACTTTTGATCAAACCGACGATTTTTTAGTGGTTCGGTTTTGATCAATGAATTGGATAGGGCTTGGAAGACCGTTAAACTCCGATGGTCTTTTTGAAGATACAAAAGTTCATTTCGTAAGAGACCGGGCTCAAGAAACCAATCACTATAGTAGGGACTGGGTGATGGACTGGGTGAATCCATCTTTGTCTACACCACAACAAAAAAAAAAATCCAACGATCAACAAACCACACTGTATATACAAGCACATTTGGGCCAAAAAAAAAAAGAAAAACAATATTACAAGTCCACAATTCCACAATTCCACAATATACACAAGCACATTTGGAAAAAAAAAAATACAAGAGCATCAATATATACAATCTCTCAAATTACCCAATTCCAACATTGAGGGAGGCAAAAAAAAAAAATCACCATTGCATCAATAAAATATGCACAATACAAAAAAATCACCATTGCATCAATAAATCACCATTCCAAACATATTAATCATTCCAAAACCTATCATGAGCATCAATTCAAAAAAAAAAAAAAATTGGGGCAAAATTAGGGCAAATCTGAAAAGGGTTTAGGATGTTACCTTTATATTGTGAACGACGCCGGAGGCAGCGGTGGAGAGAGAGATTGGTGGATACCGGCGGTGTCGTCGCGGCGGTGTTCACAGAGGTGGGTGGTGGGTGGTGGGGGTGTCACCGGAGGTGGGGGTGGTATTTTATAGGGGCGGATTTGACCGGTGGTGGTGGGAGTGTCAGCGGAGGTGGTGATGGTGGGGGGTGTCACCAGAGGTGGTGGATTTGACTGGGAGTGGCGGATTTGCGTGGTGGAGGAGGGAGGTGTCGCGGCGGTGGTAGGGCAAAATCAGGGGGGGAGGGGTTGAAAATGAATTGGGAGAAGAAGGTCAACGCCTTATATACCCCCGACTGACTCGGATTTGCCAAATCCGAGAGACCGTCTAACAGTGACTTCGGATTTGGCAAATCCAAATTCTTAACAGGAAAACTGAAGTCCCGGATTTGCCAAATCCGAGAGACAGTCTAACACTAACTTTGGATTTGGCAAATCCGAATTCTTATAAGGAAAACTGAAGTCCCGGATTAGCCAAATCCGAGGGTTACCAAATGGTATGTCTCGGATTTGACAAATCCGAGGGTTACCCAATTCTTTATGCCTACACATCAATTTTACCCGAGTTATTATATGCCAATACAAGTAAAAACTAAAATAAATTAATTGACATTTCTCAAAATTGAAATTTACCTAGGAAGATCTTCAAAATTGTAGGACCAATCGCCATAAACCGCCTCTATTGCTTTCCTCCTCCCGTTCCACGCCCTTTTGTAGGGGACATCAACTTTTACCAACTCCTTCACATCTTCTTGCACGTCTTTCACCTTGTAATCCATGTTCTTCTGAAGTTTTCTCATGATTAGTCTAGCAATGAATGTCGAATCCGCACAACGTTTGTCATTATCGTTAACCACCCTCATGCAATTGTGTGCGGACCGCCATTTGACTATTTGATGCAACCCATGCTTTCCTAGTGACACGCGGATCCTCCATTTGCAAATAGGTTCGCCATCTTGGGGGAATCTCATGTCCTACATCGAACCGCCCACGTCTTAGGATTACTCGCGATAACCTTTAACTCCATTTTGTGGTGGATGTTCCACAACTTCACGGCATGTTTCGCTTCTCCTTGAGACTTGAAACAAACTTTAATGCCCATCTCTTCGGAAGTCTTGTCCCACATTTTTATATCAAGATCATCATTGTAAACCCGCGACGCATTCCATTCACCCATTTCCTTAAACACATGGCGCCGGGGAAATGGATTTAGTTCCATTTCTTCATTCACCAAATCTTCAATATCACTTTCCTCATCATCACTAGGATCGTGTTCTTCCGAGCTTTCGCTTGGAGCTACGTAGTCGGAATCATTCTCATCCATGCGATCATCGTTGACAAATAAACTTCCACCAACTTCTTCATGAACCCGTGAAGTACTTGCTTGTTCTTGATCATCTTATTCACCCTCATCCATGTGATCTTCTTGTGCAAAGAAAGATCCACCATAATGATTGTTTCCATCTTCTTGGTTAGTGATATCCTCCGTGTCTATGTACAAATCCACAGTTGTCATTGGCTCGAGGTGGTAGATGATCCCAACATGTGAATCATTCTTTATCTTCATGGCGCGCCTTACACCACGAGTCACAAAGATTAACGAAATGTGGAGTTTCCTAGCTATTTCAAGATTCCAACCGAACGCCACACAAATCAAACCAAGTAACTCATCATATGACAACCTACTATCAATAACAAGAGCGTCGTCCGACTTGTTCCCAAATGTGTTCACTACACCATTCTCTATCACATACTTGCTTCTATGAAACAAATGGAGTATGTATGGCCCGTGTGCGGACATTTTAACTGTTTATTAAGGGAACAAAAAAAATCGTTAACTATATTAATCATAATCTAACCTAAAAAAAAAAAAAACAAAAAACCTCACCCTAAACAATTCTCACCTAAAAAAAAAAAAAAAACAACAACAACTCCTTCCTCATTAAATTATCCATACAAATTATCCATAAATCCTACCAATTATCCATACAAACAAAATCCATCCAAATTAATCAAATTAACCTCTATCCATTTTTAAAACAACAACAATCCTAGCCTATAAACTCAACAACAACATCTACATCACCATATTACATTCACAATCATCAATCCTAAGCCCTACCAATCCTCCATCTTCAAAAGACCATAAATACACAACAAAACAACTAATAAAACATTGATTTAATGACTAACCTCGTTAGAATAACGATTCCACACGAACTAGCGGTAATGTGCGTCCAAAATCCTGAAGAACTCCGGCAAAAACCTTCCCTAACCCTAAAAAAAGGAAACTCCAATCTGATTTGGAAGCTGCAACTTTTTCTTTTTATATCCCGGTTGTTTCGGATTTGGCAAATCCGAGAGTCACTATTCTGTGGGACTCTCGGATTTGATAAATCCGAATGTCCATCATCTTATCCGATCCGATTTAATACATCCAACAACCTTATGGATAAGGACGGATCACCATTACACGGATTGAATTCCTTCGGATTTGGCAAATCCAAAGGAAACCCTAAACCCTAGATTTCGGATTTGCCAAATCCGAAGGCACTGTTCCAATTTTTGAATTTGCCCGCCACTAGTGTTGCATTATTTGAATATTATAGTTGGATGAACATGGATTTGACAAATCCGAATGTATTCTTCCAATTTTGAATTTGTCCGCCACTAGTGTTGCATTATTTAAATATTATAGTTGGATGAACTCGGATTTGACAAATCCGGATGTACTGTTCACCTTTTGACCCTATTTCCCGTAATTTCCAAAAAATAGAAAAACTATAATTTTTTTATTATATTATATTGTGTCGGATTTGGGAAATCCGAAAGACAGTTTAATTAGTCTCTTGGATTTCGCAAATCTGGGACAACTAGTTATGTCCACAAAAAAAAAAATTTTGTCCACAGCAATTCTTTAACATTTTTTTGGCCGAACGACCCCAAATAACACGAATAATTTGACATGACAAAAAGAGAATACGTATGTGGTAGGCTAAAAATCTATTTGACATTATACTAAGAGCAATGATACAGACAGTGACAAATTATAGTGAAATGGAATAGTGACTAATGAAAAGACAAATACACCATCATCACTAATACGTGTACTTATTAGTTAGGGGTAAAAATGTAATTTTTAGGAAAAAAATTTTAACGGGAAAGTGGCAAAAAACTAGGGGCCAAAAATACTCCATATCACTCACTATTTTTTTTCACTATTTTTTTCACTATACATATCATTTTCCTTAAACTAAAATGACACATTTTTACAAATTGGAACACGATATATATAATGAGAATAGATAATGAAATAGAATAGTATTTTTTACGTCTCACAAAAAAATTCACATTAAGTTATAATGACTTGTACTAATATTATACTAGAGTTTTTCTCAAAAAATACATATATAGTGTTTAAAATGACATTTTTACGTATGTTAAATAAGTGTTGTTAGAAAGTAAAAACTTCTACAATAAAACCTCTCTAAATTAATCCTCTATAAATATATAATCTCCATTAAATAATAATTTTTGCCGGTCCCAACTCGGGACCAGTACAAAAAAATTAAAAAACTCGATTAATTTATAAGATAATAAATTTTCAAGAATCCCTTATGTAAATATAGGTCCCCACATTTTCATAAATTAATAATTACCTAAACAAAAACTAATAATTTTTAGTAAAATTATATTGATCTTTGTTTTTTCTTAAAATTTATATCTATGGAGATGTCATCTTTAATTTTTCTCATTGCATTCAAAAGTTCTAGTGTAGTTTTATTATACTGCGACAAAAAATTATGAAGAGTTGTTGTTGCCTTTAGTGCTTCTTTTTTGAAGATTCAAAATTTGTAGCCATACAAAAAGAACCCTAATACCGTATTTATAAAGTTAGAAGTCCATATTTATAATCGACTTTTCTTTTCTTCTTGGCAAATATTATTCCCTATTAGGATTGAAAAACTCTTTAAATTAATAATTATTAATTTATCGATAAATTAATAACTCATAAATTAATAAATTTTGAAGGGCCAAGGTTATTAATTTAGAAAGGTTTTACTGTATATGAAGTCATAAATATAGTTTTCTATTCTTGAGAGCCCCATCCCATTTGCGTGCATCAAATGAATGATATTTTTTTATATAAAAAAAAACTCTTTATTTCAAAATATAATCCATTTAAGGTCCAGAAGAATGTTACAAAATATAGATTGTTTTAGAATTTCAATGTAAGTAAAAATTACTAATTTTTCAATTTTACTCTTAATAAATGATATTAATGTTTTTTTTATCTAGTTTTATTTATAATTTCAATACATTCAATGAGAGGTAACAATGACATTGACGCAAAAATTAATTGTTAATGGTCTCACCGTGTGACGAGCAACATTGGTAATAACTTGTATTTTGAGATTGATGGAGTATCATTTTATACTTTTAATGCAAATTTTATTATCAGTTTCTAAAACATCTCTTGGAATAAAATAGCATTGATAAAGATTTTTTTTTCTACCACAAACGATAATCATTTTTCATTTGAAATCAAAAGAAGTAATATGAGTAATTTATGGCCGTAATGTATACTTGACCTAAGGGGAACTATTACATACAACTATAACCACAAAGGAGATATGAACTAGATAAAGCAATATCAGAAAATAGCATTAATGATCGCGGTGATGGTGTTTGTCATAAAGAATACATTTTCGAATGTTAACTTGGAATTGACCCAAACTTATCATGGCTTTGACCCTAACTTGTCCTGTTAGGTTTCAATAGTACTCACTTTATTCTAAAATAATTGTCAACTTAGTAAAACGGAGAAATTTTTTTTAGAAAAAAGTATCGTTCTCCAATTCCAATTCATTTTTGTCCAAAAATTCCAAACTTACCCTTAAAAGAAATAATATTATTAACAAATATTTATTTTAATGGGTTGATTGAGGATATTCTAGTAAATCTATATCTATATACTATACTAAGGCAAAAACCAGAGAGAGAAATCTAAAGTCAAGGAGCACATGCCACATAAAATTTTATCCTATGTGACATTTTCTTAATTTTCTAGATATAAAAATGCACAAAATAAAACAATAAAAACCAAAAAAAAACGCAACTGAAAAAATTCAAACTCTATAGTGACTCGACCAAATCCCTACAAATCCGATGGACGGATCTCTTCCTCCTAAAAAAAACAACTGAAAAATAATTTTATATTAATAATTTATTAAAATAATTAAAGAAGTTAGACCAACCTGAAACTTCTATAATTTAACTTTAATATGGAATTGAGTTAAAATACTATGGTGATGGATTAATGCAGCGGGCTAAGAATGGTTCTGACAAAGAATAAAAATATTAAAAGGCTTCAATTATGGCTCTTCTTTCTTCTTCTTTTTTAATGTTTTGAAATCCAAATTTTTAGAAAAAGGTCCTGATATCCAACCTTTTTTTTTATTTTTCTTATTAAAAATTTGGATGGCCTCTACAACAAGTTAGGGTTGTTGTTTCTGTAGTAACCATTCCTTATCATATACCTTTTCAAAAAAAAAAAAAAATTCCTTATCATAATCTCTTAACCACCCTAATCAACCTTTCCATCCCAAACTACCAATGTAGTCTACCAAGAACTATTGTAAAATATATAATTATTTAATTCAAAGTTCATATCTATGTATATGTGCTTCCCGTCCATCGGACGGGTCTAACACCTAGTAATTTATCATATTAAAGTATTTTAAATTGTGTGCAAATTATCTAATGACACTTATTTTGTAATAGATGGAGTACAATATTTTCATGCAACGTCGAAATTGGATACTTCGGAGTCCGAACCCCAGGTCAACATCCAATTCAAAAGTCAAAACAGATAGACTCGGTTTGTTTTTCTATTTTTTATTTTTTCTTTTGTGTTATATTTTTGTGTGAACAGCCAGGGAGGTTACTAAATTTTTCAAAAGTACGCGGTTTGGTCATTATAAAAATTTAATTACCATAGAAGTCACTACGCTTATGAATGGTGTATATAAATGGTTATAACGTTAACTTTGATCGCTAATCTCAAATCTTTACTTTTTTGGTCATTCCAGTTAGGATTAGTAACATTTTGCAGCGCAGCAGAGAAAGAGAGAGCAAGAAGAAGAACATGGAAAGAGCGGACTAAAATGAGGTTCGGAGTATTCTTTAATTACATTGTTTTTGGATTCTTTTTATTTTCTTTTGCTTTCAATATATATTCCTTTAATGTGTATGTAGAAGAATTTAATTTACATTTTCTTTACAAATTACGTTTTTTAAAAAAATTGTTCCTAATGAAAGAAAAATTCTCAAATGTACACACTAAAATAGGAATTTTTACAAATTGGTTCCCAATAAATGTTCCAAATTTATGAAACAACGACCAATTTCAAATTCTTTTGTAAATATAACTTATAAAAGGTTTGTTCTTTATGTATAAATTATAATCATAAAATAATGATATTATATTCTAATTTGATTAAAATTATTTGGTAATCCAGGTAGACATTATAAAAATATTTTTTTCTAAAAAAAATGTAATTGTAGAAAAAAAATGTAAACTAAATTCTTATGCACATAGACATTAAAGAAAAATGTATTAAAATAAAAGAAAATATAGAAATATTACAAAAACAATGTAATTAGAGATTACCAAAAATAAAAAGAAAAGAAATGTTAAATTAAAATTTTAGGATCTAAATGTTAATAATCCTAACTAGAAGGTATAAGAAAAATAAAGATGATAGATAATAATTTTTACTTTAGATATTCAATACCCCTAATTCTAATGGACAATTTGAGACTAATGGTCAAAATTAACTGTATGACCAATCATATACACTATTATAGTGACATCCGTAGAAATTAAATTTTCGTTGTGACCGAACCACCTACAGAAGCCCATGGACATAAGTCCATGGGTTTCCACCTCAAAATCAATTGGCAATGAAAGGAGTAGCCTATAAAGTTTATATTGATATTCAGAGTCTCCCAACACTGATGTGGGATTGGATCTCTTTAATACCCCTCCGCAAGCCCAACGTATTTTTTGGGTTAGGTTTGTCCTTTTTTTTTTTTTTGGCCTGGACAACGCTTCACATTTCAACCCTATTTTTTGTTGAGCTTTGTGGAGTCCGAATATCGGCGGGCTGGCTCTGATACCATAAAAAAACTCATGGAGTTACACCTCAAAACCAATTAGCAATGAGGGGAATAATTCATAGAGCTTATATATTGATACTCAAAATCTCCCAACATCAATGTGGGATTGGGACTGTTTAATACCTCATTTTAGTCCACTCTTTCCAATTCTTCATCTTGCTCTCTCTGTGTTCTCTGCCGCGCTGCAATTTTCGTCAACATAACTTACTGTGCTTACTCACGCTTAATCAGCATTTCAGCACAGTTCTCAAAGTGAGCAATTTCAATCTATTTTTTCTGGTCTTAGGAGATGGAGTGATGATGACACTGACGATTACTTACACAAGGTATGCGATGAACGTGTTCTCTTTTTCCATCTTCCTTCACTGTTACAAAATGTTCTCTTTGTTGGGGGTAATTTTTGTGCAATTGGGAAATGATTACAGTCCGATCCCGAGGCTTTGCATTTGAAAACTGAAGTCTACCATGTGGTGGGTTGAAACTACGAGAGTTGAGTCGATTTTACTTAATTTCATTTAGGTTCGTTTGATTAGATTGAATTGTATTTAAATTAGAATTACAATACTATTCAATTGAAAATGAGATATTAAGATTGCAATTCAATCCTAATTCTTTTTTTTGAAAGATCTTAAGAATTAACTAGAATGAAAGTTTTAATACCAATTCTTGTGTTTGGATCCTTATAAATTTATAAAATCTAGAATTAGAATTAGTTTTTTATTATCTAACTATAATTTAGTACTTTATTTTATTGAATAAAAAAATACTTAATTTTATATATCAAAGAAATTTATTACTTACATATATAAGATAAAAAAAAATATTATGTACATTTTTATTAGAACTTTTGTTGTCTAAGTAATATATATCAATTTTATAATTTACTAGATACATACATACTTGTGGAAACCTTTTTTTTATTATTACGTAAGGAATATTAATGTGATGATTAGAATTCTCACAAGTAACATGTAAAACATCCTTGTTCCTCTCTTTTTTATTATTTTATAAATTTTTAATCTTTAATTTTTTTGGAGGGGTTTAAGTGGAAAATTTTTACATAGTTTAAAGTAAAAATCATTCATTTATGTATAGATTAACATTAATACATGGTAATAAATAATTAATTTTATTTTTAGTTTATAATTATATATGGAATAATATATATTTCGACTCTTGAGAGCTTACATAATTTTTAGTGAAAAAAATTTCAAGCATAGTTCAAAAATCATTTATACATTTGATAAAAAAATTTGCTGACCCATAATTAATACCTTTAATTTTTTTAATAAATTTATTGACATGGTTATACATTTGATAGTTTTTGTCAAAAAAATACAATACTAATTTTAATGTATAGATCTCATCAATAATTATCAAATTGATGTACACTTCGTTTGCACAATGAATGAAAAAAGATGTTAATTTAACAAAAAACCAAAAAAAAAAGAAAAAAAAAAGAAAAAAGTCCGAAGCAGCACATGTACAGCGCTAAAGGGTAAAAAAAACAGCTTAAACGTCAAAGGAAGTAAGGACCCGTTTCTTCATAACCTGGGAAACGACCCGCATGTGACCCGTGTTTTTCCTAAAATTCCTGAAATTCGAATTGTAATTATTTCCTCCCACAAAAGAATTGAAAATAAAGAATTGATGCCTATCTTGAATTATAATTCGAATTCTGGAAGGTCTATTTTTATCAGCCAAACAAAAAAATTGGAATTGGAGATCCAATTCAATTCAACCAAAGCCTTATAGGTTTGCTTTTCTTGTTAAGATATAACATCCACATACTGTTAGCTTTCTCTTTGAATTGGTCCTCCTCATCATTAATTAAAATTGTAATCTTTGCTGAGCTAATTATTAAGGAAGTCAGACTAGCATATATAGCGCAGCAAAACCCCGGTTACTGCAATGAGCTAGTATCATAGTACAGAACTTCTCTTGGGTGTGAGAATAACCACATGAAGTATGTAATGATCACTCACTCAGCGGAGGCAGGCATACTGTAAAGCGAATAATAAATCACATTTAATTCAACACACTGGATTTGTAATGAGCACTAACTAGGACACCAAAAACACAGTATCCAGATGATTTGTAGATCCGTTTATGATCATATTATGACTTCCTCTAGATTTGACAAGTGATCATCCGAATGTCGACGCTCAGGATTGTTATTTCTTCACTCAAGCGAAAAACTGAGGGAGCTTAATTTTAAGGATATAGTACCCATCATGGCACAATGTATGGAGCTCTCCGTCTTAAACATAATATGTTCGCTTTCAATTCAAGTTCATCGGACGACGCATTTACGGTTTCCTTGATGTAACTTGATTCTATTTCTGAACGATGAAATCTCATCGGTAAAGATTAATTGGTGCGCTTTTTAGGAGTCTGTGTTGTATTATCTTCTATCTAATAATTGTGTTGCAGGATTTCCTTGTATTTTTATGACGGGAAAGGTTTGCCTTTGTTGGGTTGGATTTAGAATGGATTAGACGCGCGCACCGACCTAATCTAAATAATCCAGGGGAAAAAAATAATTAAAGTTCCGGCCTGCAGGAATTGAACCTGCGACCTCGAGGATTTGAATCGCATTTAGGGTTTTTTAAGGTGGTGCCCAAACCACACCCCGCGCTCTTCCACTGAGCTAAGGCCGGTTATTTGATTAACCTTCATCATATGCTAACTTTATAGTTTAAGAGGCTTTTACGCACCAGCTTTACAACAGTCCATTGGTTTCCCGTGGAGAACTTTTATAGGTGTTTGATACACCCTCTTGGAAGATGGAAAGAGATTGTTACAAATTGTCCTTTTCTTGATCAGGCACATCTTCCAGCCACTCCTACAATTGAGCTCTTTGGTCTCCAAGTGATCAAAACCAAAACCACAATTGAGCTCTTGATCGGGCACATATTTTGGAACCATGTTTCCGATATTTAAAGTGAAACTAGCAATGTTTTGTTCCAATTCCACTTCTAGTTTCAATACTTGGATCTGCTTCAGGCTTGACAGAGCTCGTGCCGTTTATATATCCAATTCCTGAATACAATCAGCTGACCTCCTAATCTGGTGAACTTTCGACCAGAATAGTGCTGGACTTTTGTTGTATTGATAAAAAACACTGGAAATATCTGGTGACTGTGCATGAATAAAGTAAATAAACTTAAGCATTTTGTGAAATGTACATATCTTTGTTCTTAAATTATATATTTTATAACTTTTGCACCTCTTATATTAATTTCTTAGCTCATTTGTAAGTTTTTTCTAAATTTCGTACCCCCAACCTAAATTTTCTGGCTCCGCATATGGATTGAATTTTCAAAGTCAATCAGGTCTTTGGACTCTACCGTTTTCTGGACGTGACATTTTAGTTTTTGACCAAACATGAAACATCTCCCGTTTTGTTGGCTCCGACAGCAAGGATTCTTTAACAGAATATTGAGATGCGTAACGCCAAACACGGACAAGGAAGTCTGCATTTGATTGAAGGATGCTTGTACATAAATTATTTCGCTAGTGTCGTCTACCAAGTCCACGCCTGCCCTCGGCGGAGAGAGAGACTGCCAATAAATCTCCCTTGTGAAATGATTGTCGATTTTGAATTTTTAATTTTAATACTAATTTATAGTACTAAAAATAAATATTTAATTGAACAATTATTTTAGGACCGAAAAACTAATTCAAAACACCAAGAATTAAGATTATATATATATATATATATTCATGAGATTCCACCATCTTCATGTCCTTTGTCCTGTACTCATGTCCTTGTTAACCCATATCAAGTTTCTTGGTTATTACTCCCCCGTCTTGTGACAATTGTTCAGTTAGAACTGAAAAAAAAAAAAAAAATCAGATCGGATAATTGTTTGGTTAGTAATAATCATTATTGTCAATTGGATTTAGTTAAAAATATGATTACTAAAAATATGACAAATTTAGACTTGACTAAGACTATATATAATTTCTCTGGCCTAGAAAAATTTTCCACATTAAGTTTTTAAATTTGTACTAAAATTAATATAAATCTCAAAACTCAATATGGACTTTTTTTTTTGTTTTTTTTTGTTTTGACAAGGCTAATATATGATTAGTGAAAGTGAAACCATATGCAATGTTTTGCACCAAATTCCATTTCTAGTTTTAACAACTGGGATCTGCTTCATGCTTGACAAAGGTCGTGCCATTTATATATCCAAATCTCGAATACACTCAGCTGACCACCTAATCTGGTGAACTTTTCGACCAGAATATATTGTGCTGGACTTTTGTTGTGTTGATCAAAATCACTGGAAATGTCTGGTGTGACTGTGCATGTATAAAGTAACATTAACTTAAGCATTTTGTGAAATTAATGTACATATCTTTTGTTCTTAAATGTTTAGCCGGAGAACGGCTATATTTCTTTTGGAACAGTAGAAACCCTCCTGTGTGCACGAGAAGCTTTCTTTCATTGTGTATTGTGTGTACTATACTTGAAAGAACTGTAAATAAGCTCTGTTTCCGGAATTTGTAAGAAGGAACAATGATTAGTGGAAGGATATTTCAGTGCTTCATATAGCTGTTAACATTTCGTAGTTAACATGTAGTTAGAACTGGAGTACAACATTTTATGTAATGTTAACTGGGATTTGCAGTCTAATCAGGTCATCTCAGGAAATTGTGTCAGGCTCGTGTTGCTGGGCCTTCCGCAGCCGGAGTTTCACTTAAAAACTGACATGTTTTATATGACGGTTTTTTAATTCAGCATCTGTTACATTTGTTCAGTCACATGTGAAGTTATATATATTTATTTTCATGTGAATTAGGATTATATTTTCTGTTCCGCATCAGCGTGTTTCAAGGCAAACTAGAATTAAAACAACTTAAAAATCACCCAGGAGGAAATAAACACAAACAAAAACAAAGCAACAGCCAATCTAAATCTATCTCAGCATTAAGCTAAATTAATTAAGAATACATCTGTTAACCAAAAAAAAAAAGAACCAAAAAAGAATTTAAGAATACATATTGAAGTACCCAAAGGTTCAAAAGAAAAAATGGAAAAAGAAAGCTTTAGGTGGCTAAATTAATCTATTACCGCCTCTTTATGGCTGAATCATTGTAAAATAAGCTCGCGACCGATGGTAAACTGCAGTTGGACAAGGTTTGAATGAGTGTGTATTCTGTCTTCCTCTATATCATATGAATATAAATTCCAGTCATCCAACTGAGTGAAGTAGATGCAATTTACTTTAAGACCTGAATTTGCCACAGAGCAAGAAATTGAGGAATCATGGTTGAGGAAGAAAACGCGATCATCAATATTTTCTACCTCAGTCCATCTTAAGTTTGTCCGATCCAACTTGTAGATATTTATATATCCTTAAGTCTAAAGGTTGATTCCCCTAATGCTAACATACTAACCATAAAAGTATGGCCGCAACATCCAACCAAATATCGGAACACAAATGAGCCTCTGTCGTCGTCTGTCTCTGTCTCCGTCTCTGTGTCAGGCATTCTTACTAATCTTCTAACTACCGGCTTTTCATCCACAAACTCACACTCGCACAGATATTCGGAGTTATGAACACCTTGAACCTTTTCGTTGCACGCTGTAAGGTATTGAAACTTGTCTCCGATCATGACGACAACCGACAAAAATCTCATGACAATTACAACCGATTGGACTTGTCTTCCTTGGAATTCTCTTACGTTTGACCTTCAAGCATTGATCCTGCGGAAATCGATGGGTTATGTTGGGTTTGGTTCACAATGCCTCATAGTGAAAAAGCCAGGGAGATCAACACTCAGATTGTTCTACTCAATTTTAAAGGTTCCGTATAGTCTGCAAATTCCCAGCTTGCAACATGCTTCCATCCTCTAGTCCAAAGATGGTTGGTTACTAAATGTCTAAGGAACCTCATCAAGTATTTTTTTACAATCCTTTCACCAAGTCCAAAATTGGATTACCAGACTTGCCTTACCCCTGGAGCGTTCATCGCAAGGGCGTTACTTCTCGCAATGAAGATCATTGTTTCTTAACAATTTCTCGAGGCGAAAAAAGTTGGAATATGTTTGATTTTGAGTCAGTATCTCCACCCATGTTTCCGTCTTATTGTAATTTAGTCTTTCGCAACGGAAAGTTATACTGTTTGGGCAGGTATGGAGAATTGGGTGTTTTTCATCCCAGTGATGGACGGTACACAATAATACAACACCCATAAAAAAAATTAAAGCTAGAGAATCATATGAAAGTTATTTGATAGATTTCGATGGGGAACTTATGTCTTGTGTTTGTAGCATCGATGGGATCTCGTCTCTCGGTTTTTAAGTGGGATCATCCGACTAGGAGCTGGCAAGTCGTAAACGATTTGGGAGAAAATATGATATTCTTAAGCGAAATAACATCGTTTGCCGGGAAGAGTGACAGGGAGTACATGAGGAACAAGATATATTTTCCAAGATTCTACGACGGATAATGGGGTGTTTTATTGTCTCAAAGATAAGACATTTAAAACACGTTTGGGAAGAAAGAATTTTCAAGTAAGAGTCTTAAAGATACTGAAAAGCAACTCCATTGTTGTTGGATGGAGCCTAGTAGTATCGAACAAGAAAGTAGAGGTCAGGATAGATCATGCCAATCCTTGTCTCTATATTTTGAATTGGTAGAAAAATATATATAGATATAAAAACAATTGAGGGAACAAAATGTGTACAAAAAAAATTTTCCCAATAAGAGGAGCAATTAGATTATTGTTGATCTTGAAATGATTCCGTAATAACTTTGGTTCTTCAATTTAAAATTAGAGGTTGTAATGTTTTCAAATTAACTTTTGTTCTTTACTGGATGGATTATTATTGCAATAGGTGACAATTATTTTCTATAACGGATACATATTCGAGTTCAATTTTTTTGGATGCTGCAACAAACTTTTGCGTTGTGAGGATGGTTTCAACTTTCAATCAGGAGAATGACTGAAAGTTATTCCCTTCACAAACAATGAATAATGATGATGCTACATTACAATCATCTGCGACGGCTCATTCCGTTTGAACTTTGAAAGCCGGCAAACCACACGGATTCATCATAGTTTTGACCACGAGAGAGTTACATTATCCGTTTATGAAACCATAAAATGAAATTAAGAAATGATCATATATAGTTGGAACTCTAAATCTTGTAATTAGAGAAATTCCTAGTTCTTATTTGCAATGTCACTAATTGTTAAGGTCTCTTTTTTTTCAAAAAAATAAAAAATAAAAATAAAAAAATTTACATATAAAGAAGCTTTCAAGCTTAATTACAAAAAATTTTAGTCTATCGACCTCTATCTTGAGTAGAACCATCGAGGGCGGGGTATAAAGTATAAACCATCTATGTAGTCCCGTGACAAAAAATAGTCTATCGATATCTATATTGAGTAGTACTATTGAGGGAGATATAGACCAGTTTTGTAACAAAAATCTAATTTAGCCAACGTGTGAGACGGCCCATGGAAATGATATCCAATGATAGAAGTGAGCAAACATCTTCCTTTGTCGCCTAGTTGGAATTACTAATGAAGTGACTTTTAGAATGGTTGAACTCTGGCTATAAATTGAAAAACGAAGAAGAAAAGAAATTAGAATAGAATTATAAGGAGAGGAGTGAGTAGGCAATATCAATTCTCTGAATGACAATTCATCTGAATAGGAAAAACAGATGGTTTATATATGCCGCATTTGTCGTCCTATTTACTTCGAAGAGCAAAAGAAAAAGATTAACCAAATATGAAGGAATTGCCACTTTGCCTAGAGCTACAGAGTTCTGATACCGTCAATTAAAACACTTATTAAGGTTTCTTTATGATCCTGGCGGGTTTTGAACTCCGACCCGTAGTTAAAGAAGGATGCAGTTTCTGGTTGAACAGTTGTACAGTGCCTTCAAAGTCTTCAGTCAAATCAACAACTTATACGAAAAAATCCAAACAAACCATACAAAAAGGTTAAAAACCGAGAAAATGTGAGACTTTAAAGATGTCACTTGTTCCGTACAAATTCTTAATGTATTAGCGTTTCATCAAATCACTACTCTGCTCACTCTGCACAAAATAAAGACTCTGAAACTCTTACCTAAAGAATAAACTCGAAAACTGCTGACAGGAAACAAAAAAAGTGGTATTGTTCACCGGAGTGAAGAAGAAAAAAAAAACCCAGAAACGCCATTTTCCATAAACTTCAAGCCTCTACAGAAACGCAAATTTCCACCCCAGAAAAAAAAAAAAAAAACCCAGAGGTAACAAACAGTATGGAACTTATCCCCACTTCCAAGATCGAATCTTTCTCTTGAAATTCAATTTTCAATTAGTACTCATAGACGGAGAGAAATCTAGTTGTTTTGAGAGATGGGTTATCTTGAGAAATTAGAGGAGGCAATGCAGCAGAATGAAGAGAAGAAAGATTGCCTTCATAGTGTGATGGAGTTTCTGATGATTGAATGGGGTGATGTTGAGAGTCACTTGACATCGGCTAAGGCCTGCCTCACTGACTGCTTCACTGAACTGGAAACGAGAGAAGAGGGATTAAAGTCCGTGGAAGAGTCTATCCGCCGGAGCTTGGAGGATTTTGAGTTAAAAAAAATTAGTGTTGACAAAAAGTTCATGAAACTGCTGGAAAAAGATGGATTCTTGAATGCGGTTTTGAAGAAGATGGAGATGGTTAGGGATTCTGTAGATGAAAAGCTCAAGGAGGTGGCTTCGAAAGAACAGCATCTTGTTGATTACTATGGTTCACTGCAGAGCCTTCTGGAGAGAAAAGAGAATGAGCTCAGATCCATAGAGAAAGATTTGGAGGGAATGAAGGCTGAGCTTTCTGCTTCTGAGCAATGTTTGGAGAAAAGGGTAGCTAAATTCAAGTCAAAGGAGGAACTTTTGCAGAGGACGGAAAATGAGTTGAGCGAAAAGGTGAAATTTTTGGAGGGAAAGGAGAAGGATGTTGGTTCCAGAGAAGAATCTGTGGTGGTTGGAGAACAAGGACTTGAGGTCAAAGTGAAGGCATTGGAGATTAGGCAAAATGAGATTGATTCACAGGAAAACCTTTTGAAGATGAGCAAATATGAGCTTAGTTTACTGCAAGAGAAAATGACAGCTGATTTCGAATCGAAGGAGAACCTTTTACAGAGCAGGGAAAATGAGTTAAATGAAAAGGCCAAAATTTTGGAGGGAAAGGAAAGAGATATTTGTTCCAGAGAAGAATCTGTAGTGGTCAGAGAACAAGCACTGGAGCTCAAAGGGAAGGATTTGGAGATCAGGCAAAATGATATCGATTCACAAGAAAGCCTTTTGAAGATAGGCAAAGATAAGCTTAGTTTGCAGCAGGAAGATTTGGACAGTAGGCGAAATGAAGTTGATTCCAGAGAGAAAGCTTTGAGAACACAAGAAGATGGGCTTAAATCAAATAGGGAAGAGCTTGGAAGAATGAAAAGTGAGCTTGATCACAGGATGGTAACCTTGAAGGAAAGAGAAGATGAGCTTGATTCCAAAAGTAGCACTTTAGAAACAAAGGAAATTAATCTTCGTGTGAAGGAGGAAATTTTGGATAAATGGGAAATTAAGCTGCAAGCAGATAAGAAAGATCTCGAGACAAAAGTAAATGAACTTTCAAAGGACGATGTTTTGGAGGGAAGAATTATTGCAGCTGAGAAGGATTTGCAGAGAAGGGAAGCAGACTTGGATAATAAGAAAATGAGCTTGAAACCACAGATGAAATGTTGAGGAGACGGGGCAAAGAACTTGATTCAAGGGAACATGAACTTACTTTAAATGAGAAAGAGTTCAAGGGAAAAGAAATTTGGCTTTCGGCTGAAGAGCAATGTTTGCGGGAGTTGGAAGATGATGTTATATCAAAGGAACATAAGCTTTCTGCTGCAGAGAAGAAATTGCAGAAGAGGAACGCTGAGCTTGATTCTGTAAAGAAAGAACTGGATAAAAGGAAAAATGAGCTTGATGTAATGGAGATTAATTTGAAGGCGAGGGATGGTGAGCTCACTTTGGAGAAGAAAGTTGTAGAGGGTAAGCAAAAGTCAGTCTGCTCCAAAGCGGAAATCTTGCAGGGGAGGGAGAATGAGGTTCATCTGAAGGAGCAAAAAGTTCTGGCATTGGAAAAGGAGCTTCATGCCAAAGAGGCGACGTTAGATAGTTTGAACGATGATCTTCTCGCAATGCAGCAAGATATGAAAAGGAGGGAACACAAGCTTGTCTTGGAAGAAAAAACTCTTAAGGAGTCTGAAAAGGAACTTGAAGTATTTAAGGCAAAGGTTCGGAATCTGTTCGGGGAGCATGTTTTTACACAAAATCCTCCCAATCAATGTGTCGAACTTGAAGAATCCGGCTCTGGCGATCCAACTCAATTTATGGATACAATAAATGTTAGGAAAAGATGTCGGGATTCAGTGGAGTTGAGAGTAAGTTGTGATGCTATTGCTGAAGACATGGACATGGTTATGGATGGGGAAAATCGCAGGAGTCCTTGTAAAAGAAGTTGCACAGATGGAAGGAACAAAGAAGAGATCAAGACTCTTGATCTTGGTAAGTGTTGCATTAATTTCTTATCAAATTAGTATTCTAATTTTGATCTAATTCTTGTCCTTGTTTGTTTGACAGATACAGTGGAAGATGCTAGTTCAGTTGATGAGCATGCATGCCAATAGAGTGGTGTGGTATAGACTCCATTCTCCCTTTGGATCTCAGAATGTTTTCTGCCTGATGCAGGTGGATAGGTTGAACATGCATCATCATCTGTCTGTCAGTCTGTTTAAACTAGCATACTGCTGTAAATTCCAGTAGTTAATGTTTGTTTTAGTCTTTTCTACTCTATGTCCATGTCTCCATTGCTCTAATGTTTTGGAGGATTGCATTTTACGTCATGTTTATTTTTATGGTGTTTTGCTAGTTTCTCCTTGTTATATGCAAAACACCATATGTACTTCAATGAACAAAAGAAAAAGATGAACCAAATGTGAAGATGGCCATGGAGGAAATCTATCATGCAGCAGTGTATAAAGATGAGTTAGTAATATGTAGTGAAGACAACCAAATTGATTATTGAACAGCAAACTACTCATTCGCTCGACGGTTCAAACTCTTGTCATCATTTATCATCTATCCAATCTATAAACCTGTTCACAAACAAATTTTAAGCAAACCAATCATAAAGATTAATGCTGGTTTACGACCGGTTTTCAATTCAGGGCATGAAATGAATTCCATCTCTTCTATTTTAGACTTTCTGGTTTAATTAATACTCGACTTATATGTTACAGTTGTCTGCTAAATCCTCATTATCGTTTAAGTCAATCTGAAATACAAAGTTGGGATATCATAACAAATCTTAGATTATGAAGTGTAAGTTACAAACAAAATCATATCGTTACACTAACATGTATAGGAGACATGATCACGAACAAATTGATTTCAGAGGACTTTGCAGGTTGACAGTAAGCTCATCATTGGACATTAATGTTGCACTTCCAGAATTCGCTTGGCAGAATTCATAGCCGCAGAGTTGCACCATTTCATCTCGATTGGCTTCAGGGTAGCAATTTCTTCCAAAGAAGAAGGTTGACGAAGCCCGGAATTATATCACCGGCTTAACAGTAGAACTCCGATAGGGTTTCCTGCAAAATAGAGTCTCAGAGGTCTTTCGAGAGTAGACACTCGATACTTAAGTCAGAAAATAGGGTTACGAAGAAGTGTATATGTGATTACTGGAGCTAGAGACACTGTACCTCAATTGTGGTGAGATCAACCCCATTTATAGGCATGAAATTATCTTGAGAGAAGCCGAATCCTACTAAGGTTCTTATTCCCGAACTGCCTCTGTAAGGTCGGTTAGGCCCTAATTGGCAGATGGGCCGGTCCGATAATCCTTGGTGGATATGGACTCGTCAAGTGCCCCTACCAAGTGTTAGTTGTATGAAATAAACAAGACTTCACACAAAATAAAACTGATTTGGACCCGGCCAAGTTTAATGGATAAGTCTCAGCCTAATCTACATGATATGGACCATATGAACTGCTCGCGGGTCGAGATTCGAACAGAGAGGGCAACCCGCTTCAGAATCCCTCCCAAACTGAAATCGTGCCTCAGTAATGCGCACGTTTCCCAAGCGACAGCCGTATCATCATTGCTGCCCTTTGAACTACGCCTAAACTGTCAAGTCCTGAGAAAGAGGGACTGTCTTTATTAACGAAAAAAGTCACAGAGCTTTTTCCTACTAATTTTGCATTCCAAAAAATGCACAACAAAAAATTCCCCAAAGCTCTCTGTTTTCTCCGCCACTCCAATACCAACTTCAGCCGAAACTGCTCATGTGCATCCGTCGCTGGAGGAACCCAATCCTGCTACAGTCGAGGAGATTCCCCATCCTGGGTGGATAGAAGGTCAAACCCAGAACCTGATTAAAGTGAGTCCTCAACCTTCCTATTTTTGAGTTTCTATTTTTCGTTTGCCTGAATCTGGTTGTTGTTGCATACATTGTAGGAGACATGGCTGAAAAAACCATATCTGACTTCGCATCCACCATAGACTCCACCCAAAAAGTTAAGGTAGTAGCAGAGAAATACGATTGCCCATAGATCTAGAATATCGAGCCCCCATAGAAAATGAAAAGGCTAATACTCCACCAGATGGAAAAATCATGATTTATGATATGTTTCTAAGGCTTAGATTCCCCCTTTTTCTCTGTTTGGAGTAATAGTCTAGCACTATAAGATCCCACTTGCTCGATTTACCCAGAATTTGATAACTGTTATTCTTGGATACGTGAGACTATGTGAGTTAGTGAAGGTAAGACCGCGATTACTCGTGTGGAAGTACTTCTTTAAAGTCTATGTTCCCTCGACCAAGTTCAGGGATTGGTATAATGTGAAGAGGAATATGAAATCAAAAGCATCACAGATAGTGAAGCTCTTCGATCGGTCTCTAGTGTGGAAACCTGAATATCTATATGTGAAAGCTCCCGAGGACCTCTGCGTAGCCTGAGATTATCGAGAAACAAACGAGGGGGACGTTATTGTAGATGGCTGGACCAAAATAGATTAAGTCCAAAATTGAGAAGTATAGGTCTGATATCAACGCCATCGAGAAATATGAAAACTTAATTCTCTGGGCCAACGTGCAGCATTACATTCCTTTGATTCTTGTCGAGGAAAAAGAAGGTACTAACTCCCCTTTTACTGCCTTTGTTTTAGGTCATGTCGTCGAGCAAGACCTCTGTTAGATTATTTGGTGATTCCAAGATTTTTTATGTTAAAAATTCAGATGACGAAAGCTCATCGACAAGAGTGGGAAAAAAGAAGAGAAAAGTGAGAAAAGAATAACAAGCATGACCAGTATGCTGAGAAGGAAAGTTTACTTATAGAAGGTATTCCTCAGGAGTCTACGCCCCTGATGGTTGAGACACCCAAAGAAAATCCTGAAGGCTTGACCGATGGGGGCCACTTTGCTGTGGAGATTGATCTTGAAAAGTTCACGGTGCCAAAACCTCTATTGGAGAATCTGAAAGACACCGTCGAGGGCACCGTAAATTCCCACGAGTCTTCGAGTTACACCGCTGCAGCTGCCACATACCACTTTGGGGACGCCCGGATCGAGTGTCCCATTCTCGAGGAGAACGCAGTGACTATGACCGAGGAGGACACTCTAAAGCTGGTAAGTGTGACTGTACTTTGACAGATGTATCATACAACATTTCCGCTTTCTGAATATCACATTTGGACTTTGCAGATGAGTACCTCGATGATCAGTTTTTTGCTCCGCCAAAGGAAATTGCAAGAGGAGCTTAACAGGTTAGAGCTCGAGAGGAAGCTCATCGAGCATGAAAAATTGACTCAAGAGGATGTTTGGAAGAAGGAGCAGTTGGAACTTGCTGCCAAAAAAGAGGAGTTGGCCTCTCTGCAAGAAAGGTACAACGAGCTAGAGGAAAAAATGAGGGAATATGGGGAATCCCACATTTCTAAGTCAGACTTGCAGAAATGGTTGTGGCTTTTTGGTCGAGGATGTTGCCGACCGGTGGAATGGCCAATGTTATGTTGGGCATTAGTGAGGCAGCCAACCAATTAGGCGGGCATGGTGTAGCTATCACTGCTCTCGAAAGAACGGATTCAGGCAGAACTATTAATGCAGGCTGGCTAAAGTAATTTATAAGGAAAGATCCCGGCCGGGCACAGCATGAACAGATGAAAAATGGGCTACTGCACCTCTCGATTGAACAGCTTCCTCTTTTTAACGCTTTGTGCAATGCTATCCTCCAGATGGGTTTTCCTGAGGAAATCACTTCCTTTCCTAGTGATGCCCCAACAATCTTGATGGGCGAACCTGGTGAAGAACCACGAGTGCCAGATCTTCCTGACAAATTCATCAGAGTCGAGTTAGTCTCCGACGATGATTCCTTAGAGGAAGTGGATGGCAGTGGCAACAAGGAGAAGGAGCCAGAGGTCGAGAAGGAAGGTGAACCGATCCGAACTCCAGTCGAGGAAACCAACAAAAATCAACCATCCAATCCTCCAAACCCGGGAACTATATGAACTTCTCTTTTGTAATAGGATTTCTTTTGGGTTGTAGATCCTATTGTTGGAGTAGGTTTGTACAATAGTTTTTCTTTTTTTTTTTTTTATCTATTATGACTCCTTTTCGTTTGAAAGTTCTTAACTTATTTTTGCTGCTCATGCTAGGAATTGTACTTTGTTCATCAGGTACACTTGATGATCCTAGATGAGAACCAAGCCAAGAATTTTCCCATGTATGCCATGGTTTCTTCAACAATGAGGAAAGTAGGGAATGTTCACAACTTATCCGGGGTGAGATATCTCGAGAAGAATATTGTGTACGCCATTCAAGCTTATAATGTTCAGATACATTCCCGACTAGTACAACGCTTCAGACAGAAGGAAAAAGAATTCCAGCCTCGTCTCCTTCAATATGACCTTGATTACCACGATTCTCTATCCTTGGAGGGCAGCGTGAATGAGGAGATGACTCAACTGCTGATTTTAATGGTTCAAAACTACTATCACTATGTCTATGAGTCATCTACCAAATTTATCTTCCTGTTCAAAACAAACAATTGCAAGAAAACCAATCATTGCCAATTAATCATATGGTTTATGACAGATATTCAATGCAGTGCGCATGAAATAAAATCCTTCTCTTCTGTTTCCGACACTTCCTAGTTTCATTATTGACTGATATGAAACAATTGGGATTGTCTACTAAAGATCACAATGGTTCAATTCAATTTGGAAACATAAAATTCTGGTCCACAAATAAGTACTCCTTCCGTCCCATAATTATTGTCCACTTTACCCAAAATATTTTGTCCCAAAATTATTGTCCAATTTGACTTTTTATGGATCAAGTTACACATTTGTCCTTAGTAAAAAACATTATCCATAAAATCTTAGTGGTTAAACAATTACTTATGTAAGGATATATCCGGTTGTTTAAGGTAAAATATAGTTAACTTTGACCCAAAAAAATCTTTCATTTTAGTAAAACTGGACAATAATTATGGGACGGAGGGAGTAATATTTTGAAGGGCTTAGATCATGGATGAAAATATAAATAAGAACGAAACCTTACAGTCGATTGCAGAAAATTTGACTTCAGTGAACAGGCCATTTTGCTTTAACCACCTTTATACTGGACAACAGAGAGTGACAGTGAGCTCATCGTTGGACATATCACGTTGCATTTCCAGAATTTGCTTGGCCGAATCCATGGCAGAAGGAGCTGCACCATTTCATCTCAATCTACTTCAGCGTGGCAATATCTCCCAAAGAAGAAGGTATTTCCTTCAGTTGTGGGCAATGCACCACCACAAGTTGCTCAAGCAAGGGAAGGTGACTTCAACATCCAAAGACTCTAACTTCAAGAATTTCAGCTGTGGGAATTCATCATCTGCCATGTTCCATTGCTGCCCTTCAAATGATCTGTACAGTAGTTTTAGAACCTCAAGATTCGGTAATTGCCGCCCGATGACTAAGCAGTAGGAACTTGGGAATCAAGTCATAATTAAACCGGATTTGGGTAGTTTGGGTTGCCAACACGCCTACTTAGTGCCCTTCTTTGCCAACCGGAGGCTTATCACGGAACACATATGCTTCATTATATTGTAGTCTAGGATTAAAAGATGAACCAAAGTCCTCGTCGAAGCTCACACGGTCAGACATGATAGTACAATATGTTGGTACCTTATGATGTAAATAAGTGGTGTGACGAGCATCAAGGTAATGATAAGACTGTAAAGACCTATTAAAGGTAATGTCATCTAAAACATGCCTTTCTGATTTAAGTTTTTCTTCACAAAATTGTCGTAGAACATCATGAACACGACATGCTTTAACTCCCGCTTTGGAACTCCTTGATAATCATTACAAGGCTCCTGTCAATTAGTTCTTGTAACCAAGCCTCGGCTTCTTGCTTGAAACTCTTCAGTCCAAGGTTTAGACCCTGCAGAAAACCTTCGGATAACAAGAGTTGTATCAAGCGGTAGTTCCTTGCAATCTGATTCGAGATCATTGACAACTCTAATTTTCATTGCCAAATACTTTCAATAGCAATAGTTCGCAGCTCTCTTTATGGGAAAGCAAGCGGTAGTGAGTAAGCAATGCTATTGATTTTCAAGGCCACAGCACGATTTCGAGTAGTGAATAAAATCCTACTCCCATTGTGATCATCAGGAAAAGTTTCCTTCAACTCATTCCATAACTGGACATTCCATATATCATCAATCACAATTAAGTATCTACTTCCGCTCAAATTCTGATAAATCTTTAGAGGTACATCTTCTCCTGTTGTCTCGCTACTCCCATTAGCTTGGCCAACAATTTGGCTCAACAACTCGAGCAACAATGCTTGTCTGGCACAAGATTGAGACGAGGAACACCAACCGCGGACATGAAAATGTATATTGATTGAAGGATGCTTATACTCTGATACCAAAGTGGACCTTCACCAGCCAAAATCAAATCAATTATGAAGCTGGATATGTATTGCTTGCCTCTTCAAATTGTTGCCCCAGGAATTCAGTATGTGATGGAAACTTTACCAACAGATCACCTGCTATTAATGTCACAGAGAAAATTTCCCCCACAATAATGTCTCTTGGTATATTGTTTCAGTCTGATTATTCAGTGGACCGAAAGCTGTATCAGAGAATGCATTAGGCTGTCACAGTTTTTAAGGAAAAATTGGCCGATCTACCCAAATGTTAACATGCGTTGTCAATTCTACCCTATTCTTTTTCGGTTAGCCAATATCACCCTAAGCTATCCAACCGTTAGCCGATTTTGTCCAATTGGCGAATTTCCGTTTAAATTAACGGAATTTTATTAGTTTTAATTATAAAAAATACCCTAATAGTTTTGAAAATTTAAAAAATGACCACAAAAATTTGTAAAAATAACCAAATCGTCTTTTTTCACTTTTTATCTATTTTTTTCTATTTTCTATCTCTTTTCACTATTTCTCATAACTATAAAAATATATTATATAATCTTTTTTAAAAAAACTATTTATTGTTAAAACACTATTGTGCAAATTTATAGATATGCATATTCGCAACTCATGGTTGATTTACATAAACATATTAAGTTTTTAATAATATGGTTTAACAGTAATGATATTACTTTTTTAATCTATTTTTTTTCAATCTAAAAAATAAGATTATTTAACTAAACCTAATTTTGCACAAAAAATAAAACATTTAGCATAGATTAAATTTTTTTATTGGTATACTTTAATGTATTATTACAATATAATTCAACAGAATTTAGATTATATCGTAAAATTAAAAATATAATTATACTAAAATATACATTTTCTTTAAAAGGCCAAGTACAAACAGAAAGTAAAAAAAAATGGTACAAAATATTTTATAAAAAATGTATATTTATCATTGCGAGAGTTTAACATTTCGTGATAATTTTTTTGAGATATTAACATCTAACTTTAGCGGAAATTTTTTTTTAATAATAATAAAAAAATCTGCTTCAGTACTGGACTCCACCTTTAAAGAAAAAAAAGATCATCCCAGTGAGAATTGAGGCCTCGAACACAGTAATAATAATCTCCCATCTTAAATCACCTGACCATACGACTCAACTCTCTCACTTTTAGTAAACCATGCATAAATGTGGCTAAAATACTCTCCATGCAGCAGCCTCTGATGCAATTGTTGGAAATCAGTAGCCCAGTTCAATAAAGACCTTACCAAAGGCCTCAAAATGCGCATAGCAATTTTGAGCTTTCGACGATCATAACCCGAGATCATCGGAGTATGGCTGCTGCCAGAATCGTCGCCTAGCATCTTCTGAAGGCTCGAAGGTTTCTCAGATCAGAGGACTTTGCCATCAGGAGGAATTGGAAACAGGATTTTACAGTGCTTAGATTAAGAGGGTTGACTAAAAGAGAAGCCCGAGCAGCTGCACGAGTTGAAAATGCGAATGACTAATAAAAAATTTGTTTGGAAAGGTTTACCTTCCCAAAGTGACTTACAAAAGTTTCCGTGTTCTGTTAGTTTTCTGTTAAACGTATTCGATGATGAAGACAGCTGAACTGGTTTTTATTTTATAATGTCTTCTCTTCGTCATTCCGATTTCTATTTCATTGTGTCATTCCAATCTCTACATCATTGTTCCATAGATCAAATTGTTTTGTGGATTGGGTTCCGTTGCGTGTACTTGGGGTAGAAGTTTTGTCTAAATGTATCGCCATGCTATTAAGTATTTTGATTTAAATTCTTTTCTTTCTAAGAGATGGAATAGAATAACCCGGTTGAAACGCAATGATCATACGTCAGTAATGCATTGTATGTTCCATAATAGGTCCCATTCTTCTACCCGTTCCCGGAAGTCGATGACTATTCATATCTATTGCCTTGACCTCAAAGTAAAGTTCGACCCAATGTTTTATTTCTGTTATAGTTGATCCCGATTCAACATTAAAATTATATTGATTTTTCCCCAATAACCTAAAATTTTTGTCTGTAAATACTGTATACTTGATTTGATAGTGCTTATCTGCTTGCAAGTTGCAACTTGTAATTCTAAAGTTTGAAACTGTTCTTGATCCATGGCCGTGGCTTCGACGTTCTACGACCTGCAAGGCTGTAACTTGATTAACTTATTAACTACCGTTGTTTTATTATTTCACTATTATCTCCCCTCCCCCAAACACCCACCCGCCAAATATCTTGCAGCATTGACGAGGGTATACTGTATATCAACAAATAAGCAAGAAAAGAAAAAAGAAGAAAAGGAATAGAAACAAGACTTCGGCTGCAATATTCAAGGGTAATTTAGATACGAGAACAAAGGCAACTTTGATATCCAGCACGCTTTGGCTTCTACCGGGAGGGCGATCAAATTTGGAAACTTAACCCATGTCAACTGTCAACAACACCAAGATTTTCATGATTTAATCCCATCCCATTATTTGAGGAAGTGAGCAATCGTAAGAACAGAAGAAATGAAAGTAACAGTAGATAATCATTCAAACTCCATCAACCTAACTATCAAAGGCATCAAGCCCCCAGATCTATAGGCACAAATCTTAATGAACAAAGTCAATTTATTTCTCAATACTCTGGCATTGAAGAATTCTACAGCTGTTCGACCAGTCAAACCAAGGGGGTGGTGTTGAAACTTGAAACATTGTCTTCAAAAGAAAGTTGAAATAAAATAAAAATAAAACAAAAGGATTTTTGGCACAGTCTAACCAGCCATTGGATGGTTTGAAACATATTCAATCGCTAGAGGGCAGGAATCGATTTTATCAGCTTCCTTGTCTGGGATCTCAAGCTTGAATTCTTCCTCCAGGGCCATCACAATTTCCACCGTATCTAAACTATCTAAGCCCAAGTCCTTCTGAAAATGAGCATCAGGAGTCACCTGCAGAGATATAGAAACAGCAATCAATTATTCCAGTGTCCTAACAACTGACATGTTCTATTCTCTGAACTAATAACAACAAATGTGACAACTGAAAAGTGTAATTCACGTAATTGATAACCCGATGAGGTACATAGAAAAATAAATTAGCAAAGTTCTACAACACAAATAAGGTATCTAGCATCAGCATATCCACTGTAAAATTCCTGATGCTATTCAATTCATTAGATTCACATAAAGCCTATATTCATCGAAATTCTGGCCAATTTAAGTTACTTCCTTCAAAAAACATAAAACTTTGTGTAAAAAATACAAGAATCAAGAATGAGTGTCTTGCACTAAAGCAGCAAAAGATTTTTAATGCTATTTTATGCTCGTTATCTTGCAACTGAGAAAGAGGGAGATGAGCAAAGGTCAATGAAATAAGAGAGAACAAAATTGAAACCTCCCTAGAGCATCCACAACTTTTATGTCAAAACAAAGAAATCCTCCAAAACACCCAAGTCCTACTTGCCCAACTATTGCACTGTAATTTAGAAAGAAGGCATATATAGTACCAAAGCATCTGAGGCACAGAGACCATCACATGACCATAATACCAAGGATTAGGATAACAGAAAACTCAATTACTTAAAGAATAGAAGTTTGATCATTTATTGAAATTCTTCTTTCTGTCTAAGCATATAAAAATGGTTCAATATATTTTCTGTCATAAAAGTATTGGACTGGCAGCACCAACAAACAGAGATACAGTCACCTTTGACACCTAACACCAAAAAGTGTCGAAGAAAGGTTGGATTCAGTAGCTCTGAACAATAATCGAAACATACAAGTATAGGAAATTTTGTGTTTTTTTCCCCCATCTCCATGAACAATATTATTAGACAGAAACCGATAAAATCCAATGTCGAAGGACAAACCAGCCACATTCCAACAACTAAGGGGAAAAAAAAAAAACCTCCTGACAGCATCTTAACTAGAGTCAGAACCTCAACAGCTTTAAAAATGGTTATGACGCGGTTGCGGATAATGTAGTTTCACAGATAGGGAAAAGGATCTTTGTGGATCCGCAGGTAGCTATAGTTTACCAGGAGTAGCAGATTAAGTCGTGATTATTCACAGTTCCAATACAACTCCTTAAGGGATTATTTCTATCTGTATAAACCATATTATCCTATTGGAAGTTCAAGTAATAGCCATATATACTCATACTCCTAGATACAAGTTAAAACATTGGACACTGCATGATGATTATAGAGTAAAAGTTTTAGTGATACGAACATAGCAAATATAAAGTTCACAGGAAACACAATGAGTCAAAAGTATAGTCTAAACTCAAAACTGATTGCATGCCTCAAATTGCTCAAAAAAGAAACATTCTACAAGGATTTTCAAGTCATTGCCATTTTGCAATATCAAAGCAAAACCCAGAAGTCAACAACATTCATAATTAACCAGAGCAAATGACGTCAAATAAGATCAATCATCCATTGACTCATCTATGGGACTAATATATCAAGTATCCTACTTAAATGATAAAAGCCGGTTTAATACCTAGGAATCCACAACAATTGTTCATTAAATTGACGAATTAGTTGATATGCATCCTACTCACATACAGCTCATTAGCTTCGAAAACTGATTAATACCGAGGAATCGACTGTAATAGTTCATAAAATTGATGAATTAGCATAAGGCCCAGATAAATCCTCATCATCTAGTCCTTTTTACCCTAAGATCTTGAGAAAAAATGAAAGGTCAAATTTACCGAATTAACAAAAACGACATTCCATTTGTCATACTTAAGCAGCTTAGACACCTAAAATAAAATTAGAATAATGAAACAACAACTAACAGAATTTGCCTGAAATCAGATTCTATATTTTCAATACCATAAACATTTCAGTGAGCAAGTAATGGCAACAAAATGTCGATGTAATATGTAAAAGTATCATTTGAGCAGAAAAACAGATGAACAAAATATATATCGAGAAATTAATTAAGACCTTAGAAGGGTCAACTTTCGGGAAGCTCTTCACAACGTCGAGGACTCTTGCGATGACTTCTTCTTTCTCAAGGTGATCGTGGCCGGACGACATTAATCGAACGCCGCCGAGCTTAAACCCATTAAGGGCCAGCGTTCGTGGAACAGAAACTGGAACTCGAATGTGCCGAAAAATGGCCGATCTCAGTGCCGATGCCATTCTTGGAGGTGCTTGGGGCGGCTTTTACCTGTAAATTCGGCTCTGGAGTGTGGAGGGCAATGGCGACAACAACGATTTAGAGAAGGTTTTCCACTTTAAGAGTTTAGACTTAGAGGGACGAGAAAGTATAAAATCTGGCACAAGTCCATAAATTTGTAATAAGGCGTAAAAAGGTAGGTGCAAAATGAAAATCCCTCGAAATGTATGTGCTAAAATGAAATTAAAAAATCAACCTGGAAATTGAAAACTGAAAAGACCTCCACCAGATCGTCGTTTTGACAAGCTCGGCATAAATTAAACAAGCGAATGGGTTCTCTCACAAATTTGTCTTTGCTAAAAAGGAGAACCTTTTCAATATGGAAATCTATGAATTCTACTACCAACGCCACGGAGAAACCGCTCTTAGCTTCTTCCCTTTCCAATATAACTCATCATCTCCATCCGGGCCCTGGCTCTTTTATCAGCTATGGCAGAAATCTTTCTTCAAGGGGCAAGTCCCTCGTCAATGACGCATCTCAAGGCCCAGCAGCCATTGATTACAGGTATGATATCTAAAATTCCTTCTCCCATATTGAATTTGTTTTGGCATTTTTAAGTTTGCGCTGGAACTATGACTAACGGCAGGAAAGAGATTAGCATAGTTATCAGGTCTTTGATAAATTGAGCATTATGATTATTAGTGCTTGCTATGGAAGATTGGTTTAGGTCAACTGGATTTCGCCTGGAGTTAGAAAACTGTTGACCTTTTATTGTGTTCACCATCTCTATAATGAAAATGACTAATGGTCACTTATAAACGTTGAAAGATCCGTCTCTGAATGGTTAGGGGAGGAGGAACAAGAATCACCAGTAATTAGTATGTACATTTTATTTTAAATGACTGAAAAATTAACATGTACATTTTCTGGTAAAGTTAGATAATGCTTGTGCAGCTCTCTTTTGCAGGAAGACGAGTATCAAAAGTTGGCAAATTCAACAATCCATGATCTTTTAGGTGTGTTCGGTTGCTTGGCATTGACATTAAAATATTTTGAGATTGCACTAGCATTCAAGATATTCTAATTCAATATCAATTCCTTTTTTTTTGGTAAAATCATGAAATTGACTACAATTGGAATTCCAAATCCTCTATTCAATTGGTTAAGTAATTAGGTTGGTTTTGGCATTTGCCTTTTTCTTAAAAAAAAAATTAGTTTATTTTGAAATTATTCAAATGTTATTTTTTGTCTAGTTAAATAGTATTATTTCTAGAGTAATATCTAGCTATATTTTGTTACCATTTTTAAGGCGACAAAAAGAAAACTCTTTGAATTTTTATTTATTTTGCTGAAGAATTTGCTGAGTCACCCCTACGAACAGCTAACTGAAAAACTGGTAGTAAGAGACTTCACGTAATGCCACCACTAGGGAGGAATGTAAAGCATTTCACCTTCGTTTAATATGCAGTCGAAAAACTTTAAGTTGACCACCTTTGGAAACTCTCTACCTTGTCTGTATGATCTCTCAGCGAATGAAGGCTCCACCATTCCTCTTAAGCTTGCCCATGAGATTTCAAAGTACTGTTTCCTGTTTATCATATGATCACTATTAGCAATGCAAACACAAAATTTAGTAACAAGTATCTCCTTCTACTGGTTTGGTGTATGGAAGGAGATTCATTCAAGACGTACAGGACACCCAAATACAGATTTTACAAGCTCTTACATTAATTCAGATTTTACATGATCATTCTCTGGCCTAACATACGTTACCATTCTCCATTTTGGAGCATCTTTGATTCCTTCTAGCAGAACCTTAAAATATATGGGGAGTCGGCGAACCCAGAGGTTTATAGGCTCAAGTTTTTCCGCATTTTGTTCACTTTTTTCCCCTATAACAGGCTATATTAAACTTATCGTAGCACTTTCGCTGCTGTATAACTAAAAAGGAACCTTACAAAATGTTAAGAGGAGAACCGTGATTCCGGTGAGGACTAACTTAGAAATACGGTATTCAAAGAAAAAAAAAATCAGTAGTGTGATTCAGTTGACGGTAAAAAGAAGAGAAAACTTGACGATAAATGCTGAATAAAGAACCATGCAGTTAATCGGGCAGCACAAAATCAACAAATTTATGTTTTCGGAGTTGCTATTCATTCAAGAGACAGACAGATGTGTAATCAGCAAACGATTTCAAATGGATCACACATAAAGAAATAGAAGCCCTACCTCTGATGCAGACTGCAGTTGGAATTCAGCTAACCGAGAGGTTGTTTTATTTAACTTGTTCGAAAAGGTTGATAATGCTGCACAGCAGACAGTTCATAGTCAGTGTCCTTTAGATTAGCCATTCCAACCATAAACAGAAGATGCAACACATGTTGCTTGCCAACTCATTTCATTTTCTGGGGAAAAATAATCTACGAACTGAAATGCGAAGTCTTTGCCAAAAGAAATAAAATAGGGTACGAGACTAGTCATTAAGGCCACATCAAAATAACTCCACCTTTATTGAAACTGTTAACATTCGCGCTCAAAAACATCTTTGAAAAAAAGGTCACTGAATTTCTGAAGTTACGGCATGGTATCAGTACTTTTATTTTTGCGACATTATTGACGCAGTAGCGAAAGCCTCCAGATTAGAATTCAAACTGATGAACTCTAACACGAAACCACGTAACCCTTTTAACACCGTTTAGTCTAAGAATGTCCGGAATGAGAAGTTTCTCAAGGATCCATTTAGTCTTCGAATACCAGGATCTTAAAAACCGAAATTCAATACACCTTGGAATTGTGAGAGAAACCTCTCTTTTTCAATTTATCAAAAATATCAAACACTTGAAGGGGAGTTTAACCCTCCGCTTCGAAGCGGGTATTATTGATATGATGTTATAGCTACCTTCTCAACACACTAAAAAAAAGTCTTAGAGTGTGGGTATGCGAAAATTTGAATCTTGAAAATTTGGAAACAAACACTTGAAGGGGAGTTTAACCCTCCGCCCCAACATCCATTAATTTCCAAATATATCAAACTTGTTCATGTAGTTTTCTTGCCATCTCAAAATAGTTACTCACCCTTATAACATGATTCTACCAATTACCACGATTTTTAGTTACCCGTGGCCGTTTTGAACCAGAAGAAACAAATACTACGAGGGCTCTGTTTGAATCATTACAGGTGGATTTTATGGTCTTTACCTAATTTTTCTTTTTCAATTCTCATACATGCGAAAGGCATTAAAGAATTAAAATGATCATGCCACCAAAATCAGAATCTTAAAAAGGTTTGCATTATTAATTAGGGTCACAAGAGTCATGATATGATTTGATCAAATTTGTGACCACCTACATATAACAAAGATTTTTATAAGTTTATGAAGATGTAAAAACAGTTTTTTTTTTTAAAAAAAAAAAAGAAAAAGTTAAATTTTCCCCCCTATTTCGAGAGAGAAATCGAAATAAGACAAAAAAAAATAAAAATAAAAAGAAAATGAAAAGAAAAGGAAAATCCAGCAAGTTAATTACACCGTCAAGTCATGTGGAACAACTCATCGTTTATTTTCTTTTATTTTATTATTATCTTTTTTCGGCTACAAGGTTTCACAAATTTTTTTGTTCAGATTTATTTCACCGAACGGTTTTCAATTTCCAATCAAACCTACTACTACTACTATACTACGACGAACCACCTTATTCTCACACACACACACACACACACACACACTTATCAAAGGAGTCTCGCCTGTTGTTTCTCGTATCATTCGCCGGCGAGATCTCTTGATCGCATTGGTCGGAGAATCCCGCGCTTTTGGATAATTTTATACATCTAATCTCGGTTTTGGAGTAATTTCGGTAGATCAGATTGATGGCTCCGGTTTCGGCGTTGGCCAAGTACAAGTTGGTGTTCTTAGGGGATCAATCCGTCGGCAAAACCAGTATCATCACTCGATTTATGTACGATAAATTCGATAACACTTACCAGGTAATTTTTCCATTGATCAGAGCTCTTATATCGTGTCGGTTTCCCTACAGTAACCGCTATTTAAGTTGTGGTATGTGTGTCTTCGATCTGATTTGGTTGCTGCGTTGCGTTTTGCCGCCCAAACATTTTGATTATTGAAGTTCTGTGGCTATATTAGCTACTACCGGTGGAGTGATCATTTCGTGTTATTGTGTTTGATCTTATTTCTTAATCTACTGCTGTTCTTTTCTGTTAGCTTGTTTGATTGGTTTGTGTTCAGAAGATAGCTTCTTTTGGGTGGATCTGAATAGATGTTATGCAATGATGAATTGTTACGTGAGGAGCCTGAGGGAATTGGGGAGGCTATCATTATCTTGTTATGGGACATGGCTGTTTTTTATGAAATTTTTTAAATTTTCACAGCAGTCACATTTATATTTTTTCATCCTTACAAAATACTGATTACTTGAGGTTGGGTTTTAGAATTTTATTTTTTACTTTTAGTTATTGTTTCCAGTTGAATGAGTGTAATATTCCGATGATTGCAAGTTACCTCCCATCCATCTCCAACTGTAATTGGTACAGAATGATTTTATGTTGAGAACTTCTACCTTTTTTGTTTGTTATCCATTCCTTGTTCTTTGTTTGGTTCGTTTGATCCTCAGATCGTTGTAAACCTTACAATCATATGGTACATGCTGTGTAATATTTATGTAGTCAGCTTCCTCTATTTATGCCAGCCTGTTAAGACCATATTCGTCTTTTACCTGCCCTACGCTTGTCAACTGCCATGCTTCTTTGCTACGTCTTATGGTTTGAGAATTTTATTCTGCTCTGCCAACATGCCCTCTTCTTAGAAGGTGTTTATGATAATGACCTGTCCGTTTTGCAACTTAGGCATTGATGTGGGTAGCTACCTTATGAGTTTACTTCTTCAATCTGTGACCTGAATGATAACTTATCCGGATGTGAAAAGGAAATCCTCATTCTCTTGTATGTATGATTAGTGAGGTTTATTCAAGGTATAGATAGGAATAGTGTTGTGGAACATGAAGCATATCACATCATAAACATCTGTAGCCGAGAGGTTATGCTGAGGGTTTTCCCCATAAATCCATGATTGATTGGCCTCAAGGGTACCTGTGCCTTATATCAATGTTTTATCTCCTTCTCTCCAATTTTGTGGGGCAATGATGGTTTGGCAAAAAACATGTTTTGAGGGAGAGTACTATCAAAAGGTTGAGGAGAAGGGATCCGAAATTGTCTGTATGTCTGCAGCTTTTCACTTAAAAAAAATTGCAAAGAATGTCCGATTGGATTTCTGGAAAAAAACGCGTGTAGTGTTAAATTTCAGCATCAGGTTATATCTCTGAGCAAGGTGATTGGTATTTTTGCAGCATGAAGATTAACCTCGGTAGTCAGTCAGAAAATACCTTCTTCTAAATTTTAACGTTAGCTATTTAGTTTCGCATTTGCCACTTTTAGAATATGATTTTCTTGTGTGTGGTCTCTTTTCTTTCATTTTATATTTGAGATTGCTGCAGAGTTATTCACTCTCGTATCCTCTTTAAGGAGGAGCTACTCCAAAGATGTGTTTCTCGAATTGGCTTCTCGTGAGATTCATTTGCAGTAATTCATAGTAGATGTCAATTTGGAGTAGTGGGTGTAACTGTGCTCTTGTTTCCCAAATTAGGTAGTATGGTAGAATATATTTTTCGAGCAAAGGAAAGCGTGTTGAATAGCTAGTGCTTGCTTTTCCTCGCCAAGAAGAAGTTCAGTGGAAAATGAAGGGTCTGAAGAACCCATTGAGACTAGCTACTCCTTCCCCCTCTCCCCCAAATCCCCACTCCTAGGCTGATCAGATGGCTCGGTGATAGTTTCAGCTTCATTGGTTCAGTTTGGGTTGTGAAAATAACATTTATCCTTTGCACGTATTTTTTGATGGTTTTGTTCTGACTCTAATATGAGTGTTCTTCTATATTATCTGTAGCCTTTCCAAAGCTGTTTTATCTGGTGGATACTTTGGATGACATTATTTTATTCTTTTTTTGTAGTTTTCTTTTTTTGTTGTTCGTAGTTCATTTCTTCTCTTGTTTACTTAGTGCTCATGGGTGGGTTAAGTCCTTTCGCTCTTATATAGTGTAAGAAGAAAGAGAATGTTTATGGTTTTGTGCCAACATAACTTACTAAATCTGTTCTTGTTTTCTAAATTGTTAATCAGGCTACAATTGGTATTGATTTTTTGTCAAAGACAATGTACCTTGAAGATCGAACTGTACGATTGCAGCTCTGGTATGTTCGCTGACTTATTCGCTTTACTAGCTAGTTCACTATCTGGATTTTATGATCTAATGTATATGTAGCACAATACATACACACATATATATATACATGTATACACATATATATATGTATATACATAGAGGAGGTAAAAGTATTGATAAATTACATTCGGTGATGTCTGTTGGTTGGCTTTGTTGTCATCTATGAGGTAACTGTGGAAATCATCTTAGTTGTATGATATCACGGCAGTTTATTCCTAAAGTCTGTATTGATGAAAAGTGATTTTCTGTTTGGTATGACGAAGTGCATCACCTCTGCTAAGATTTTGAGAGTAACTTGCCTGTCTAGTTTGATGCTAATATTTTATTATGAGCAATTTGTTTAAACGTAAGTACGTGAAACTTGTTATGCCCTGGAGACACATCATTGCTTTAGGATTTGTTTCCTTACAGCCTTTATGTCAATGAACTTTTTAGGTGTTTTTTTTAACCAATGGCTTGATTGTTTCTTATTGTGTTGGTTACAGGGATACTGCAGGACAAGAACGTTTCAGGAGTCTTATTCCAAGTTATATTCGGGATTCCTCAGTTGCAGTCATCGTGTATGATGTTGCTAGTATGTATCTGGACATATGTTTTGGCCATTACAATTTACTTATCTTCTGGTTCTTGTGTTCGCTAGCTGTTTTGTGTTGTTATGGTGTGGGTTATATTGTCTTGCAGTACTGATCACTTTGTCTTTGGCACTATGGTTTGATGCTAACTATTATTTCACTTTGATTCTGATTACGTGAATTTCATAGTTTTTTGATATGTTAGTGAACTATGATCATTTAATCTGACTCGTCTGATGGTTGTGGTCTAGGCCGACAGTCCTTCCTGAACACTTCAAAATGGATTGAGGAGGTTCGCACTGAGAGGGGTAGTGACGTGATCATTGTTCTTGTTGGAAATAAAACTGATCTGGTTGACAAGAGGTAATTGAATTATTGTTTTTATTTGTTTGGTGCCAAATTAAAGTTGCATTTTAGAAACTTCATTAAGTGCTCTCTGGAGTTGATTTTGCGTACTTGGCTTCCCGTACAAGTGAAGTTTTAGAAAATAGTGGTCTAATTGAGTATGAGGACTTGCCTTGCTGTTTTATGGACACTCGGGAGTCAGGATAAATGTCAGTGTTATACACAAGGAAATGGTCGGAGATAGTAGTTTTTCCATTTGATCTTTTTACTATGTAGTTGAGCAATAGTTTCCATCATTTTTGTTAATTGAGAGCAGAGAAGGAAAACAATGTGATATGAACTGAATTAGGCAGCAACATCATTTAGGCTTTAGGAGCATTTAATATACAACGTAGGGATTGCGTGTTGGATGCTTGTACAGTTGTGAGATTCTATGTTGCCCAAAACATAGTTGTGCAATACTTCTCTTTGTCCTTTAGCTTTAAGTGGAGGATTTATTTTTCTGAGTTACAAAAAAGGGGTTCTTTGTGTAATGATTGTATGATACTGTGTGCACTATGTCAGATGCATTATGGTTTTCATGGGCATACACTTTACCTAAAATGCTGTTTTTTGGAGTTAAGATTATCATTGCCGAAGACCTCACGATGGTGCTTATGGATTGAACTTTTGGTGCCTTGGACTTACAAATTGCTCATGTCTCGGAATTTTTCCTTGATCAAAACTGTTTCTTGGTTGTTTTTTTATTTTAGGCAAGTATCAATAGAGGAAGGAGAAGCCAAAGCTCGTGATCTTAATGTTATGTTCATTGAAACTAGTGCCAAGGCTGGGTTCAACATAAAGGTAATTCAACTTATACCAATTGAGATTTTCTAAACAGCATTTATTTTGAACTGAGATTTGGTAGTAATTTGCATGCTGTGAGTAAATACGTCCTCGAAGTTTTGTAGCGGTATGCATGCTATTTCTAGCTGTGTCCTGTTGGTGATTTATGTTCAGATACTGTGTGTTCAATTACTAGTTTTCAATCAATTGGCAGGCACTTTTTAGGAAAATTGCTGCAGCCTTGCCAGGAATGGAGACACTTTCTTCAGCAAAGCAAGACGACATGGTTGATGTCAATCTTAGAACTACCAACTCAAATACTAATCAGGCCCAACAACAATCAGGAGGATGTGCCTGTTGATAAATTTGATGAAAGGCGATTACTACCTCTGCTTCTTTTGCTCATAGTTCCATTGAGCCCCGTAGTGTCTGTAAAGTACTCCCTTGTGCTTGAAAGGATTGTATTTTGTTTTGGTGTGGTTGTGAACTCGAATCTGAGGAAATTTTCATTTTAGTCAAGTAGTACTAGCGGTAGTTTTTAAAATCATTAATGTACGAAAATGTTGGTCTGTAGCCGCAGTTCAGATTCGGGCCCTTGTACTGGCGAATTTTGGTCACTCCGTATATCAGGATTTATTTTTCTTATGAAGCTCTCATCGAATGGTGTTGTTTTATCAATTGAATTGATATTGGATTTGTTGGAGAGGTTTTGTTCAAACTGTTCATGACTTCAATACGCATTCTCATCGAGCTCAATGTTGAATTCTTGCCAAAGCTATTGGCGCAATTTGAAGAGAGAAGATGTTTTCGTCTTCATGACCAGAATAACTTCATCACTCAGATAATGCACCAATTGCAACATCACAAACCACTAACACCAATTATCAAGACTAACAGGACTTCATATCTTGACCCAAAGTTTGATACTAACATTGGTATCTTTTCCTCACAAGAACAAGTAACACCATTGTCGATCCAACGAGCTGGCTTATCTGGATTTGAGTTGGAAATAGTAAATTTGCCATAAGATGGAAATAGTAAATTTACCACAAAGATCAAATGCTTTATTGCTTTGGTAATGTTAGCATATGTGATGTGTACAATTGCTTTGGCAATTTGATGATATACAAACACAAACACTAGCTAAACCGGCCACGACCGGCCCATTAAACTCACCCATATTTCACGTGTCTTTTTTTGCCCCTATATTAGAAAGAAGAGATTGATGATGCCTCGTTTTCTTTTTTCTGAAAACATTTATTCAGAGAGACAGCTGATGACTTCTCAATTTTTCAAATAGATCTATCTAACAGTCTGTTGATCAGAATTCTAGCTTAACGGGGCTGCAGATTAGAATTTGTTACTTTCGGTTCCGGAAGAAGAAAAAAAAAAGTGAAAGATTTTGTTGCATTTAGACTTGGGCTCCATGCGTTCCTACAAAAACTTTTAGGAATTCGAATTGGAATTAATTTGGCTCAGAAGAGGGTTTGTCTAAGGAGTTTAGATGGGTATGTCATCTGCCAGTGTGGTTATAAACGATGCAGTGAAACTATGCGTGTTTGATTTGAGAAGGGGACAAAATGAAGGGCAGGAGCTCGACAAGATCTTGTTTTTCTACCCTGCTGATTTGCCCTTTTCGACTCAACTTTCCGTCATCGGCCTCAGTGAAGGATTGATCACGTTCACGAGGTTTGTTGCTGCTACCCCCTTTTGTGCTTTTATCATTTTCCTGACTGGGGTTCGTAGATCATTAATATTTGCAATTTTGTGCTACTTAAAATTCGACCATTATTGATCACCGATGAAGTTATATTATGTGTCCAATGTGCTGTATATATGCATTTGTGTATTCGATTCTGAAATCACAGAGTATGGTTTTTTTTTTTTTTTTTTTTTTACTCTTTCATAAGGAAATTCATCTTCCTATCGGGGATGCTAGTAAAATTGGTTCTCTTTTGCAGAATATTCTCTCCGGAGGCAGCATGTGAAGTCATTGAAGCTGAGATGCACTCACATGTGTTTTATGAGGCTGAGCCTGATATCTGGATGGTCATGGTATGTGTTTTTAATCTGTTTCTGGTTGATACTTATAAATTTGTCCTCAAAGGGGGTATTACAGTTGAGGCTGCCATGTGGTCTTGGTTATTAGCAATGATAAAGCACTTGCTATATGATTTGTTGCGCCAGAAATGGTATGCTTGATTTTAATTTCTTAATCATGGTTGTAAGTTGCTTATGGAAGATATCTTCCTGAAAGGAAATTACCATTTTAAATACATCCGGACTATAACGTCCGCATCTGGTTTTATAACGGTAAGTGTCAAAGCCGTCAAAGTTTACAACATATAACAAACAAGTTTATTCGGCTTCATTGAGATTTAATTGAAGTAAAGATACGAACTCTTCGATTTAATTATAGGTGCACTCCGAAGGTTTTTGTTGAACTGTTCTTTCTTACTCCGGTACTAAATTGTAGGTAGTAGAGAAAGGTAAAGAATCAGAAGCTATATGGCGGACTGATGCACTACGAGCATTCCTTAAGGAAGTGCATTCTCTTTTTGTGATGTTTCATGGATCTATAAGAGCATTGCTTGATAAGGAGCCTGCTGGAGGGCTTATCAGGAGTCATCTCTGTTACTTCATCATGGACTATTTGAGTGGTAAGTCGTCTTCATATGCCATCTAAATTTTCCAGCAATTTTATTACTTTTAATGTTTGTTTAGATTTAAATAGATCACTATGAGTTACAAATTCTCAGCATTTGAAAAGCGGTCTCCATTCAACTCTTGCTGCTGGGGTAATGCGCAATGGCTGTGTCAAATGATTTCCATTTGATTTATGCAATAGGATCAATGTGACGTGGCTGTCTACTACAATACTCATACATTTTATCTTTGAGGCAGATTTCCTTACTGCAAAGAAACTTCAGCTCCCTAATTTCCGTGAGTCTCTGAGAGAGCGAGGAACCATGCAGATATTGACTATGGGACGAGAGGCTGCCCTTGAAGTTCAGGTTTGTGTGTGGTAATTTATTGCTCATTTCTCAAGGCTTTAGTTCTCCTTTTTTAAATTGTGACTTGAGTGGATATTTTTGACATTATGAATTATTCAATCTTCGTGATGGGAATTTCATCACCACGTGATGTAGGAAGTCACATTAATTTAATTTTAGTTGAATGGAAAGACTTGTTTTGATTATTCTGGTGTCTTCTGGAAGTTTAAGAGCTGGTCTTTTTGGTGATTTCATTATTATTAGTATTTTAGAGTTTGGCTATTTAATGGTCTGCTGCGCTACGTTTTAGAGCAGTTTTTTATTGATATTTGATGTTTTGTGAGATTGAAAATTCAGAGGCGGCTTTGTTTTCTCTTGTCTTCCTCTCTTTTGTGGTTTATACATCTTTTTTTGTGCCTGTTGCCATTACGTAGGAAATGAGGGGAAAGGCTTTTTGCTTACTCCTTACTCATTGATTCTAATGCATCGTGAATATGAAGTGCTCATTTATAAATAAAAGCAGTAGGAAGAACTGTCAAGGCATTTTTGTCAACTTGTATTTATAGTTCATTGGCATGGTGAAGGAAATTTATCTTGGATAAAATAAAACTATAAGTATCTGGGACTAGTTTCATAAATTTCTTGGAATCGGCTAGCACAGTTTCTTTTAGACTATGAAAGGTTCTTGCATTATACTCCTCTGTCCCTCAAAAAAAGTCCGCATTGTAAATTGTGAATTGTACTTTCAGTAAATTTACAATGTAGATTATTTTGTGGGAGGGAGGGTGTGTGTTAGGTTAAAACAAGTGATCATGATCTGCAGACAAAGAAATTCCTTATCTTGTTAGTCTTTCTTGCTCACTCACATGTTTGGAAATTACCTCAGGATTATGGTCTCTGGAGGCTTCTTTAGCTTTAGTATATGCACACCACCTCCTGGCCTTTCCTGTTTTTCCATATCAATAAAAGTTGAGTGTGTGAAAAGAATTTTGGCTGGTGCAGGAAGGAAATGGTATCTGACTTGTCACACGACCTTAAACACCCTATCACTTACTCTACCAGTTTGCTATCAATGTGGGAAGGGAATTAACTTAGACACCTATCAACCAAAATTCAAACCAGTTAGGAACCTTGTAGCAAAGGAAATAAGTGTCTGCTATTTATGTGGGTACAATCAGAACTTGACCATACTTGTGTAGCTGATGGAATCTTTAGAGACTAATTGGTTTGCCTCCTGAAGAGAGCTTTGTGAAAGTACTTTAAATGCCTATTTCACGCGTTTAGTGGTTCAAATTTTTCAATTTTTACGTTCTGAACAGAAGTTAATTTTTTTTTTTTAATTATTATCGACCTTTAGATGTATTCTCTTGTGCGTATTTGGTGTTTTCATTATTTGTTGTTTCATGCTTTCCTCAAATGTTACTCATCTCTATTCTGTCCATAAATAAGAAGGCCTCTCTTCTTTGACAATTATATAATCTTGTATATGATAACTGCTTTTGTTGTTTACTAGATTCTAAAAAGAAATTTGTTTGGTAATTTTCGGCCACTGTATCCAGCAATAAGGTGTGAAATTCAATGGTTTGCTGAATAAACCAATTTAACTGTAATCTTCTTGCTAAAATAATGTCCAGTGGTTTGCTGCCTTAATTGTTTCGTAGTGTGGCTGATTTTGTCTCATTTTTGCAGTCACTTGTGAAGGCATTGGAATCGTGTGCTGGGAGCGCGTCATGTTACTCATTAATCATGTTCCAGGACTTGCTAGTATCCTCCACTCTCTCTCCGGTATGTTTGTTTTTCGCCTTGTCTGTGCCTAACTCTCTCTTGACTCACACTGTACAAACATGAACTTTTACCTGAAATATAAGTGGAAGAGTGGATCTCTTTCTCTCTCTGTCTCTGCCTGTATTGTTTTCACTGGCAAAAACATGAACATATCCCCATTATTGCCTTGAGAGAGAGGGTGAAGTATTTTTGTGTCTATTTCCGGAAAGGATTACTTTGTGTTTTTAGGCCGAGAGAATTGCCTCCTTCATTAGTTTGATTTTCCTTGGATGTCTAGAGTTACTAGAATTTCTTGAAAAACACTCAGGTTGACACCTGAACTTCAACAGGATTTTCCTTCTCTTTCCTAATTATATTTTTGGCTTCACTTTGTCAGGATGACACTGTAAATCTGTATACTTATGCCGTTCTAAGACTCTCCCCACGTGCTTTATCTTCTGGAGTGAGTTCCTGGTCTTATCTGCGCAAAGGAAATGCCTCTTCTAATGTTTCTTATGGGCCTTTACTACGAAATCCGGAGTCTATTCTGGATCAGCGAAATGGCTCGCGAGAAACTTCTTTGGGAGATCGTGGTGATAATTTGGTAAGGCCCTTAAAAATCGAAAAGTGGTCCAGAGGCAAGGACGGTTTTCTTGTTGCTGATCACTGGGGTGCTCCTGCTGATAGATCGGCTCACAACAAACCAACAATTTGGCTTCATCAAACTGAAGAGAAAATGTATTTGTGTGCTTACCAGCATAGGAGCCTCACTTTAATATATTTGATTCCGGCTACATCAATTCTTGATGAGGAGCAAGGGATCTCTTTGCTGAAGCAGCAAATTCTTAATGAGGTGTGTTGCTAGTTCCTAATTTTTTTTTCCCTCCCTGTTTTTGGGATCTTCTTTTTCCTTAAACGTCAAGTTCAAAATTCTTCATATTAAAAAATCTTTTTGTCCATGGGCTGTGCATAAGGCCTGAATAACTTCATCTTCTAATGTTGTTATGTTTATACTCCCCTTCTTGATAAAGTATTACGTTGATGTTCTATCCATCGACAAATGATTTGTTTTAGCAAAAGAAATAAGTTGCTGTTCTTAAATGCCAAATGTTGGTCTGAAAAACCGGATGCTGTTTCTGTTAGTTTTGAACAGTTAAGAAACCTGTTTGTTTGTACACGATGATGTAAATTTGATTTTTACAGCTGTCACTTAAGATTATCAAAGTTGAAGAGAAACTATCAAGTGGATGGGGTGGTGAGAATGCGTATCATGTCCCTGGGTATCGCTACTTGCTTATTGATGGGGATAGATCTATATCTCGAGCTTCTCCACCTGGAAAAGTAACAACCCTGATGAAGGTTAGTTCTTGAATCAATTGAAGAAAAATGTTTTGTAGGCCCATCTTGCTTACTTGTGATGACCCATTGCCTGGTTTCTATTCAATCAAAACTTGTTTCTCTGTCAACCGTTCAGGTTTTGTTTTCTATGATTTTTCATCGTTGCCAGGAAAGTGTTTCAGTTTTGCTGAGTAATTCAGGATCTGACGTGACCTGTAATTGTTGACAGGAATCTTTAATTGCTATGAGCAAGCTTAGAGAAGAGGTTGACTCGGAGAAGAGTAGGGTTAAATGGGATGGTGTAGGGAATGAGAAAGATATGGAGGTATGCATCAGGGCTAAAAACAATGCTTGGGTGATTGCTCGGACCACAAAGGGAAAGGAGCTTTACATGGTTCTTGAGAAAGCCAATGAGACACTTCTTTATGCTTCGGATGCTGTAGAGAAGTTCAGTGACAGGTAACTCTTGCCTGATTCTTTCAGTCTACATTAGGCACATAATGTATGCGATGTTGGCATTCACGTTGGTTTGCTTCAGTTTAGAAAGAAATGTATATTCTCTAAATGCACGTTGGCTTCCCAGATTGTGGTTCGCAGTGAGTACATTTCTTGTTCATTCCAAAAATGCATTGTTTCCTTTTCTTCTCATTTTAAGATCAAATCTAGGATAGGTATACTTGAAACTTGTTCAATTGTTCTCTTTAAGCATCTTGATGATCCCGTTTAGTTGTTTACATATGATCTGTGACTTTATTACAAGACCTGTTGATGATTTTTCAGGTATTGCCATGGGGCTTTTTCTCTGGACTAGAAAGATGGCAAATCTGTTGCAACAATTATATACTGGTGAGGGACGGAATAATTACTTCCAAAAATTTTCACTGAGAAATTATAAAACGTTGTAATTGTATTAGTTGAAGTCTCAAAGACGAGGGCAAAACCCTTGCCCTGTAAATAACTAAATATAACCTGTACGCTAGTTATTCATTAAAATGCAAAACCCTGTAAAAGATGTTCTTATGGCTAATCTAGTTTTTCACAGTTGGATGTTCTAATCAAATAAAACAATTGATATCTTTCTCCTTTTTTTTTTTTTGCTCCTCCTTTTTAATACTACTAGTATGCATTAGCCCAGGTTGGAACGCAAAAGAACCATTCTGCTCCTCAATCAATAGAAAGGTGTCAACATGCAATTAAAGAATGCGATCGGACCCGCTTTCTATCCAAAAGTGCCTCAATTTGGTTTATTTAATAGATAATAAAATTCACGAAAATGAGGTCTTCCGTAAATGTGGTACAGACGCCTTCCCCCTTACAATCTGGAAATCATGTGGAGCATAATTCATCGTATTCTTTTGACAAGAATAGTTTGTTGCGTTGATTGAGCTCAAGTATTAGTATATTGTGTATTATAATCTCAAAAGATTAGAAGTCCAAGTTCCTTAAATTATTTATATACATATATAGTTATCACCTCCATCTTTGATCTGGAAAAAATAAAATGAATCCGTTTAAGTTCCGTTATGTATTATGAAAGAAAAAAAAAGATGCATTGATTCGTGAAAGATAAAAATATCGTCATTGAAGATGTGTTAATTAAACTTAATAGGAGGGATCCAAAATGAAATTCAATTCCAACCAAAAAAAATTGGACAAAACCCTGAATCTAGAATAATTTTATTTTCCTACTACAGTTGACTCCTTTCCATTTGACTGGTCAAAGGCGTAATCAAAATTTTCTGAGGGAGGGAATGTAGTTTTCACAAATTCGGAGGTGGTTTCTGGTAATTTAATCCTAATATATCATTACCTCCGCCGTCATTATTCAATCGACACACTCCGCGCAGCCGCATCATCATTAGTTGAACGGCCGCCCTCCGCCTCCGTCAAACGCCGCCTCGCTTTCTACAGTTCCGGCCCCTTTTCAACCCCAAAACAGGCCATCTTCCACCTATTAATTCTCCCTCTACTAATATTATCACTGCAATTATTATTACATCTTGACCTCAGCTCAAATCCTTCTTCATCTTCAACTGCTACAGTATTTATATTTCCTTCAATCCTGCTCAAACCCGAGAGCTGTTGCGTCTAAGTCCTTCCGATCAAGAAATATGGAGGAGGTTCAGATTCTTCTGTAAGAAACCAAGACGAGGAAGAAACCGGAAAGACAGGGTTAAGGAGGATAAATCCAACAATTGTGGAGAGTTCGAACAACAGAACCCGTTAATATTGAAAGTCAGCTGCGATCTTGAAGAAAACCAGTAAGTATTGCTTAGTTTGACCTCGTAACTGTGTTATTTATTTGGAGAAGAATGAAACTCTTGGGATACAAATCTTGGGAAATGATTATTATGTGGGCATGCCTGTTGACTGAGCTGAGTTTGGGACTTGAAGATGGAAATTTTTTTTAGTTGGGCCTTGAGCTAAGTTGTATTAGGGAATTAGAGCTGTGATTATGTTGTAAATTTTTGTGCTTTGAGTCTAGGCAAGAGTTAGGCAGATGATCCTTTTGATCCCTTTGCTATTGTGTATGGAAGGGGTCTAGTCGGGTCTTTTCGCTGTCGTATATGCGTCTGGGTCAAATGATTGGCTTGAAATCACTGTCTAGGGAGGGTTAGAAGGAGAATAGTTGTCATATTTGAGCACTGAATTATACTGTTAGATTGGTTCTGATTTTCATTGCTTTAGGGGAAAATGGAAGGTAATATATCCTCAGGTAGTATGATGCCTGGGGGTTCTTCATTTGGAGGTCTTGATATGCGCGCTCATCACAGCCAACATCCCTTTTCTGTCCATCAAGACCATCACTCTCACACTCGCCACGGGTCAATGGTTCATCAGACAATGCACGACAATTTCCCACTCACAATTGGAAGCATGCAAGAAAACAATCAAAGTGTTTCTTTGGCACATTTCAACAAAGGAGAGAAAGTTAAATGTGTGAGTGATGAGGATGAGCCGAGCCATAATGAAGATGCAGATGGCCACAATGATGGGGGCAAAGGGAAGAAGGCATTTCCATGGCAGCGTGTGAAATGGACGGACACTATGGTTAGGTTGTTAATTACTGCGGTTTCATATATAGGTGAGGAAACTGCTGCAGAGTATGGTGGTGGAGCCAGGAGGAAATGCGCAAATTTGCAGAAAAAGGGTAAGTGGAAATCAGTCTCAAAGGTAATGGCTGAAAGGGGTCATTTTGTTTCGCCTCAGCAATGCGAGGACAAGTTTAATGACCTCAACAAAAGGTATAAGAGGCTTAATGAGATCCTGGGGAGGGGAACCTCGTGTCAGGTGGTTGAGAATCCTACGCTTCTGGACATGATGGATCATATATCTGAAAAAGCAAAAGAGGAGGTTAGGAAAATTTTGAGCTCAAAGCATTTACATTATGAAGAAATGTGTTCGTACCACAATGGGAATCGGTTGCATTTGCCTCCGGATCCTGAACTACAGCGCTCATTGCGCTTGGCTCTCAGAAGCAGAGATGATACTGATGAGAATAATATGAAAAGAAGTTCTCAAGATGATAATGACGAGGATGATCAGGATCTTGAAGTTTATGATCATGATGACTATGAGGAGAATCATGCCCCGCATGGGGATAGAATAGCATATGGGGCTTCTGATGGTTCCTCGAAAAGGATGAAACACAGCCACGGACCTGAGGATATTTCTCTTATTAATACCTTGAATGCTTTAGATTGCAACAGAAGTTTAAATTTATCGTCCCCGTCTGGCCTTGGTGACGAGAACCAAGGGCTACCTGAAGGCTCAAGATCAACTATGCTACAAAAGCATTGGATAAGTTATCGCTCTGTCCAGCTAGAAGAGCAAAAGCTTGTAATTCAGGCTCAAATGCTAGAATTGGAGAAAGAGCGCTTTCAATGGCAAAAATTTAGCAGGAAAAAGGACAGAGAATTGGAAATGATGAAGGTTGAAAATGAGAGGATGAAACTTGAGAATGAACGCATGGTGTTGGAGTTGAAGAGGAAGGAGATGGGTCTCGAGAATAGTTAACGTTATTGATTTTTGGGGAATTTGGTTTTTCTGAAGATTTGAACTTGAGCTAGGGGAAAGGGTATTGTCCCTTTTCTCATGATGTTTATTAAAGAAGTGTCATATTAAAGTGATGAATAGGTCAAGGTGTTGGTATATTGCTAGCTTTTGTTTTGTTCTCATGTTTACTTGCAACTATGATTGTTCGAATCACCGCTTCTGCTTTAAACTGCCTATTAGGCATTAGCTCTCTTTTCTTCCCATCTCTGCATCAGGTCAAATTGCCCTGCCCCTATGTCTGATTTGTTTAAAATGAAGTAGCAAATTCAAGTAAAATGCCCCAACAAAATCACAATTTCTGCTACAAAATCTGCAAATGCATCGTTATATGCAATGATGAAACCAGCATCCTTATGAAGTTCCTTGAGCAAAAGTTTCGAGTTTGAACCCCATGACAAACAAGGTTGGGAGATTCTTTCATGAGACATTTCCTAACTACAAAGGTCAAATGAAATACCTCCGTTCCGAAATTATTGTCCAGTTTGGATTTTTATCTTTAATACAAATTGAACTAAAAGTAAAAATCCAAACCGGATAGTAATGACGGGACAGAGGGAGTAGTTCAAAATGAAATAGTTCAGATGTGATTTGTGTTCGTTTGTACACACCAAATTATCAAAGAACAAAAGAAAAATTGAATCTTAGGAAGCAATCACCAAGAGTCCTCACACGTAAGGACACCACCAAAAAAAAATTCACGTGAAAAGATGCTACCTTTGGCGGTAAAACCTGCGGTCAAAAAATGATGGTCTTTCATCATAAATAATACTACTAATGATTCTTGCAGTGTTTTTTTTAGTCAACCTGGATTAAGAGTGGACAAATTCGATGCGATTTCTATGGCTCATGTATGACCACTCTCTCAACCTGCAAAATCCATCCCATTGATTTCATGCTCCGTCTTTCTTCTATACTTTGCCCATCACCAAAACTTCCCTGCAGCCCAGATTAATCATCTTTGGCGAAACCGTTTTTGAAATCATTCCAAAAGGTAATCGCTTTGTTGATTGATTTTTCCCTGAGTGGTTTATGTGATTTATGCTGCTTAAGAACTGTTTGACGGAATGCTGTAGTAGGAGTTTTTATCATGGTTCTTATGGGAAATTGTTGGGCTATTCTCTGCTGAACACATGCAACTAGTTTTAGACTGTTTTTCGGACACGGCTGATTATTGGCTTATCCGTTCTTTATGTTTCGTGCTTGTTGAATTTTTTGACATATTAGTGTAGTGATTGACAGCTTTTGCTGTTCACTCTGTATTAGGTTGGCTAAGGCTAAGAACTAAAAACCGAAACCTTCACCTGGAGAAGCCCTTGGAGTTTTGCTTTTGATTCTACTCAGACTCTGCCCTGCCCTGCTGCTAATCGTCTGCCTCTGTTGTTTCTCCTTCCACTATGTCAGGTATCTCATTCTCTCTCTTGGTGGATGTGTGTTTTATCTGGCTTGTTTATCCCCTGCCCACAAGGTCCACAACTTTGTCTTGGTAGCACGGGATGATTTCTATTTACTATTGATAACCTCTTTTATCTAGGAGCGAATGAATTCTTTATTAGAGTCATAATTAAATACTAGCATCAGATGATTTTGGTAGGTAACCTGTTCCCCAGAAGTTGGGGTTTTGGCATGATTCTAAGAAGAAATTATACTGGGTTCATATGGACATATAAGTTTGTGAATGAATAGCCAGGTTAGAGAGTATTCCCCTTCCTGCAGTAGAAAGAAGCCCAAACCAGTCTGCTCGATTTGTATGGTCTTTCTTTTTGGAATAGCAAAGGTGTTTTTGTCTTGCGATGCGGCTTGTATCCTATGGTTTCAATACTTATTGTGGATGAAGAGAGCCAGCTTCATAGACCAGCTAACTTTGTTTCCTTACAAACATGAAGTACCTGTAGATATTAACCTTGTTTAACCTTGTTTCCTTATCTGGTTTATTGGTAACCCGTAGAGTCTACCTACAGTTATATCTCCAATATCGATTTTTTTTTCCTTTTCTTTGTTCTCGGGATTTAACTTATTTTTGTGCAAGTGTGTACCTGTGATTAATATTCTAAGATTGAATTGCTGGTCTTTGATGAATTTTGGTTTTGGGTGAAATTTTCCAAAATCTCTGTTATAAGGAAGGGCTCTAAATTTCGAGTAACAGCATTGGTTGGCCTACATCTGAAAAGATTACTGATCAGCCTTTGTCGAGAGATTACAATGAGTTCATTTAGATAGGTACTTCAGAAAGATCATCGGAGGGTCATTTTGGGCTTGTTTACTTTGACTGCTTTGAATCAAATGTGAAAAAGTTAACTGCTGGAGCACCCTTCCTAACTTTGTTGCGAGGTCTGTTGATAGTTATGTTTATATTTGAATCCTGAGAGGCTTCAAAAGTTTGAACAAAGAACTTCGTCAGATTTTGGGTTCTACATGCTCTAACTTGATTATGGTAAATACTCTAATCAGAATGAGTTAGTCTTATCTGAACTAGTAAGTGGTGGAGGAAGTGTTTTGCCTTTTGGGTGATGTCAGGTGCATTTTTATCTTAATGACTGCAATGAAATGTAGTTAAGCGAAATTGGATGATTTAAACAATGTCCTGTGCATATTGTTATAACTTACCCTAAATGTAAAAACACAAGTAGTTTCTGGTTGTGCAACATGCTCGACTTAGTTAAGTAATATCAGAAGTTGAGTAGAATAATAATTGTATCTGCTTAGATAAGTGGGGAAAAACTGTTTTACAAATGTGTTTGACTTGAAATGAAACTTACAGAGTTGGCGAATTAGTACGTGGATTCATCCCTTTAGTATTGCACTATTTGGATGCGAAAGTTTTCACCCACTATAGTTTTTTTCTGACAGAGCTCCGGTCCCTCGTAGCCATGGTTGGTTTATGAATTCTTTATGACATATTGCGGACAGGTTTTTAACCTTTGTATGTTTGAATCTGGGCTAGTAATTCAGAAAATTGTTTTCAAGGTTAAATGGTAATGTCTGATGCTGAAGATTTTTTTCTATTTTGGGCAGATAATGCAGAACCGATTTTGACAAAGGATAGTTCTTCGACTGATCTACCATTTGCCAAGCTCAAGAGCTGGCAATGGTGGCTTTTGGTATCTCTCAATATTGTACTTCTTCTCTTTGGTCAATTCGCAGCTGTGCTGCTAGGAAGATTTTATTACGATAAAGGTGGAAATAGCACATGGTTGGCAACGTTGCTTCAAACAGCCGCTTTCCCAATTCTTTTCATCCCTTACTTTATAATTGGTTCCTCTCAGAAGCCTACAGAAACAGCCAATTCAGCTTCTCGTCTTCATGTTTATTTGGTATATATTGTTCTTGGAGCAATAATTGCTGGGGATAATATGTTATATTCAGTCGGACTCCTGTACCTCTCTGCTTCTACTTATTCCATCCTCTGTGCCACACAATTGGTTTCAAATGCTATATTTTCGTTTTTCATCAATCAACAAAAGTTCACCATTTTGATTCTTAATTCTGTGGTGGTTCTTACATTATCTGCTTCTCTTCTTGGTGTCAATGGTGACTCCACCGAACCATCAGGAGTCTCGAAGGGGAAGTATGTGATTGGTTTTGTTTCTACTCTTGGCGCATCTGCTCTGTACTCTCTCATACTTTCCCTTATGCAACTTTCTTTCCAGAAAGTCATTAAGAAGGAGACGTTTTCTGTGGTCTTGGAAATGCAAATTTATACATCAGTAGTTGCCACTGGTATCTGCATCATTGGTCTTTTTGCTAGTGGAGATTGGAAAACATTACATGGGGAAATGAATACTTTCAGCACTGGAAGACTTTCCTATGTCTTGACATTGGTGTGGACAGGAGTAGCTTGGCAGGTTTGTGCCGTTGGCGTTGTGGGCTTGATATACATTGTGTCATCCTTATTCTCTAATGTCATCAGTACCCTTTCATTGGCACTTACTCCGGTTGCTGCTCTTATAGTCTTTCATGATAAAATGAATGGGGTCAAGATCATTGCCATGCTTTTGGGGATTTGGGGTTCCATCTCTTACATCTATCAGAATTACCTAGACGACGCCAAAGTTAGGAAGACAAGAACCACTGCCGAAGCGCCCCTCAATGATTCAATCTGCTGATGTGTTGGAAGTCATATACAAGTTTCTGTTTGTCTGCTTACTAACTTCTAGAACTACTACTAACATCAGTTTCAATAAATAGCTTGTTACATGACCCCAGGACCTGGTAGTTGATAATCATGCTAGATAACATTAGCATGTTTTAACCTATTGATTTTGGGCTTAAGGTTTGCCCAACATTACCCTGAAGCATTGAGAGTTCAGTTAATTTCTTTTTCTTTTTCTTTCAATCTCTATTCCATTTTACACTTGTTCTAGTACTGTAATGGATGATTGACTGTGTAGACTCCACATTTTGTGCTCGAGTTCGAGTGTTGTGAGTTCAGATATCAACTGTCATGTTCTTGCATCATATTTTCTTTGTCCCAAAATCTAAACTGGACAATACTTTTCGGACGGAGGGAATATGAGTTTTGGTCTGTAATTTGTGAACGTTGGTGTGGAGATGTGATCATGTCCTCTGTATCGTTATAATCGGACTAGAATCTTGATCATTCTCAAACAGCTACCACCATTATTGAACTCTCAATTAAGGAGATGAGATTATGCATATTCACAAACAGTATTTAATTTTTTTATTTTATGTTTTAAAATGATGAGTATCTAGAAATTGAATTATTAATTTTTCCTTTTTTGGTTAATTGAATTATTATTTTTGAAATGTATATATAGAGAGAGAATGAATGCCAGAAATGATGAGCCAATAATAAAGGGAGTTGTCTTTAGCCAACAATTTAGTCTTATTTTGGAAGGAGAATTCATTTTGTCTGGCACTTCCTAATTGTTTTTTGGAGAGAGATTGATTGATTGATTGGAATAAGAGAAATAATTAACCATCGCTAATGATAGAACACTTTCGAATTACAAATGTGTACGACACAAAGGGTTTTGTCATCATTAGAAGAATAAACAATCCCCAACCTTAACAAGATAGGAACTAGATTTGGAATAAAAGGTGGTATGCTTTAATATTCCTGCCAATAATATTTTTAATTCATGTTCATGAGGAGGATAAATGGCTTAAGTGAACTGTATTAATTTTTCTACTTGAAATTTCTAACTGCAAATGTTGTAATTAAGATTTGTTTAAACCTCGCAATCGATTTAACAAATTCATGGACTGATAAGATTGTTTCAATTGTCCTTAATATTACTCGAATTTTAATTTTTTTAAGTTGCAAATTTATATGCCATGTTCAAGTCTCTCAAAATAGAATAAATCTAGTTACATGTATGTGAAAAAAATATACCAACTATTAAAACTATTTCAAAGTCAATAGTCTCTTATTGATTATTATATCTTTTAAAAAAATGTCAATTCAACTAAAATAAACGAAATTTTTATTTTGAGACAGAGATTTTATATATATATATATATATATATATATATAAATAAGTTTTTGTCCTTAGAATTTTTCTTTCATGGAAAAAGGGCAAACATATATTGACCCACAAACCATTTTTTCACCACCTTCTTCCTTTCATCACGGTTGCCAGTCATTGTCTGGCTAGAAGTAAAATTGATTACATTTACACGAGATAAGGGCAACAAAATTTTTTAGAACGATGAGAAGAAACAATAAAATTTCGTCTGCGTCTATTTGTCCTGGATGTTACCAAAGGTTGTTTGATTTATAATATAATAACACGATATTTTCGGTACTTCCCCCTCAAACAATCAAAATGTTTCCAGATATAACGAAAAATCTATGTTTTTCTCTACCTTCTTTGGATATGACTAAAAAAAGTAAAAAAAAATACCCGAAAAAGAACTTGATTACAAAAGTAAAACCTGATTATCATGGCATTTAGATAAATTGATTGCTGGTTTTGCACTCAAACTTGATCAAGCTGATTATTAATAACCCAAAAGTTAAAACAAAATTGAACCTACATAATACAGACTCATCACGGTACCACGATTTTGATTTGATTTGATCAAAAGTTTTAGGTAGCAAATTGCCCTCAAAGTGGAATGGAGGTGGCTGCTTAAAATAATTATATAAATGGTAAATATGAATATTGGCATGTGGTAGATTTAGAAAGTTGACCTAAAAATCAAATTGGCACAATTTTGAAAGTGTATATTCATTTTCTAGGCGTGACTAGTGGAAAGAGTAGTGGGCAATATGGTTTCAAAAGGACACCACCAAGGGCACCAAGGATGAATTGATCAATTCATGAATGATTAGGTTTAAAGAAAAAATAGATAGCATCTCATCATGGGTAATCATCAAAATAATAATAATAACAATAAAGAATACATAAGTAAAATTGTACCGTTCCAATGTCAACTTTTCCACAACCGAGATCAAAGGTCATGAGGTAAGGGTTAGAAGTTAGAACAATTAACTTGCACCATTTTTTTACTTCTAATTACCTTTTGAATGCAGGAGTGCATCACTATTGCTTTCGTAATATACTTTCATTCTTGCGTTTAAATTTAATGTATGATAAGATTTACTATTCAGATGGGTATAACCAATTGGAAAGATGTTTACTTGAGGGAAAAAAAAAAAAGATTATATTGCTACTCTTCTCACTAATTAAGATTTGATGGTCATGATGAGCATGTGGATTAATTAATTAAATTTGCACATTGCAAAATTTATAATAATAACAACGGCAGCAACCAAAAATTATAAAATGGAAAGGAACAGAAAGAAAATACAATTCCTGAGAACGAAGGACCACAATATTGAAAAATACCAGGAATCCCATTAATTTCTAGCATTTAACAGCAATTTGATTGCGCGCATGTGCCATGCATTACGCTAGTCAATTATTTGCTATATAATCGAAGAAGTGATACGTACGATACTAAAATAAATCAGGACTACTTTTATTTAATTAGACACGAAACTAAAAAAAAATTATAAAACAAAATTACCAATATAATAAAACTAATGTTTAATAATTAATATAATCCATTTTGGTTGCCTATATAATATTTTGGAGGGCAATTAGTTCGGGAAAACGACCTGTTTGATTGCGCAGTTAGCGTTCACTATTTTTTTTTTTTAATAGCATCTATAAAACAGTCGTGAATGATAGTGGACTAGAGTATAAGTTCAAGGTTACATTTTTACGGTTTATCTATTTCTAAAACCCTTAATTACTACTGAACTAATTGCATTACTCCAAGAGGTCAAGGGTAACAACCCTCTTCTTCTTTTTTTTAATAACCAAAGGAGAGAGAACGAACACCTTGGAAAGGAGAATAAACTTACACTGAGGGTGTGGGGGATTTGAATCTGAGACCTCTGGCCAGGAAATACTCTAAAACGACTTTTTGTGGCCAACTGAATAAAAACCAGTTGGTTATGTAACAACTCTATTAATGGAATTCATCATGTAAAATTTACTCCTTTATTATTCTCTATCCCATGAGAATAGTCAATATAATTCTTTTTTTAGACAATGATTATATTCAATTTTTTTTCTTTATTTATCATTTTCGGGTACTTTGCTTTGAAATGGTGGCATATATCCCTTAAGCTTAATAAACCACATTCTTTTCCTTCCAAATGAATAAATGAAATTTAACCAAAAAAAATTTTAAATCCTACGACCTCCATTCCTATTTATGAGAGTTTTTGGATATACTTTTTTCATTCCTTTTTATAAGAAGTTTTATATTTCTAAAAAGCATTTTATGACTTTTTTCTTCTCTTTACCCTCACAACTAACTAATTCAAGATTAATTTAACCACTTCATTAATATTATCAAGGATAATTTAGAGCATTTACAATATTTTTTAGACAAAAAAATTAAATTTTGTTAGTTTTATTGGTTTTTGTAAAGTTAGTTAACTGCACTAATAAATAGGAATGGAGGTAGTAGTTATTGAGTTACAATAATATAATAACCGTGAATTTGATTTGGTACCTAAGATTGAGAGGATCTTAGCCATTGGAGACTTTAGCCACTTGCGAAATCTAACTGAACAATGTATATTAGTTCGTGTGAAGTTGAGTGTGAACCTATAAATTCTAATCCTATGATGTCATATGATCAAGACTTGCTCATAACCGATAACAGACAAGTTGATATTGGTTCACCAAAGCAGGAAAAAAAACAGTAATCGTAAGTTGACTTAACGTATTAAATCAATTAATGTTAAACACTGTTAATAGTCTACTTTCGTACATAATAACTTCCCAAACAATGAAAAGCTCCCGAAATTTTAAGGACCTTTTCAAATTTTATTCATGCAGTATTACTGTTATCTTAACTACGAGGGGCAACAGAAACCTGAAGGAGGAGAAGTGTTTTTTGTGTATCACATTAATAGTAAACGAGATGTACTATGAGTTGTATACAAATTTGTGACTCTGTGTCCGTCTACTCCCTCTGTCGTAAAATTATTGTCCAGTTTGATATTTCATTTTTAGTACAATTTTAAACTAGAAATAAAAACTCAAACTAAATAATAATTATGGGACGAAGGGTTTATTATTTATGTCTTATTATCCCACAAATGAAATGATAAGTTTAACTAATTCGCGAATGTTGAGAATTAGGTACTATACCACTAATGTTAATAAATCTCAAACTCAACCAATAAAGTACAAATGGTGCACAAAAAGTGTAACACAATGATCAGAACAGAATTTGCAAAAACTGAGACTAAAAAAGAACATGTCTACCTTTTAAGATTTTAACCAATTCCATAATCTGACGCCAAGTGAAATCTGTTTTCGGTAGTGACTACAGAATCTGAACAAATCAGAAAAAAGTAAGCGCACTATTTATTAGTGGATCTTGGCTACTAAATATATTGTGTACCTTTAAGAAGATTCAAACACAAAGAACAAAACATTAAAAAAAAAAAAAAAACATTCTGTAATGTTTGTTGGACAATCTGAAAAATTCTTATAGAAAAAACAATCTATAATGGGGGCTGAGTTTGTACAGCTCATTCCACTTATACTCTTTTTTACTATCAAACAAAAAATTGATACCCGTTAAGAAGAATAAAGGTTAAAAACCTTGCTGGCGATGATTTTTAATTAATTATGGTTAAAAAAAGTTTAAAGAAAAAGGGGAAAAAGAAAAAGAAAAAAAAAGACAGACCGAGTTTAATTTTGAAATTATTCTTCGTCAGAGAGTTGTTGTTTTGAATGGAAATGGCTCAAAGGGTTTCTTGTCTTGGCTTCTAATATGATGTACACTTTTTTTTAGTACTTAAAATAAAGCTTGAGAAAGAGGGTAACATTCCCTCTTTGTACTTTCTTCATCCTATACCAACTGAAAGAGAGAAAAAAAAGAAAAACTCAAAAGGAAAAGTGTGCATGTAATTGAGTGAAACATTCCTCTTGGCTTTTCTTTTCTTATTTTCCTTCCTATACCAACCAGAATTAAAAGATAAAAGAAAGTGCAGGCATATATTCCCCCGTCCCAAAATTATTGTCCAGTTTAAGATTTTACTTTTAATACAATTTGAATTAGAAATGAAAATTCAAATTGGATAATAATTATGAGACGGAAGGAGTATTATAATACTCCAGAATTCAAGATAGTGTGTACTCTCTCGTCTCAAAATAATTTACGTCGTTATCAAATTCAAATTAATTTTTATTTTTCTCTTCGAAAGGACTAATTTGGAGGGAAAATCTTCCTACGATTGACATTGTTTTTAAAAAGCTGCAACAATTAATTAAGCTTCCACATATTAATCGTTAGTCCGCAATTGTGTTTCTAACTATTCTTTGCCGCGACGTTTCTTCAATTGTTCAACGTGAATTTCTTGTGGCCATTAAAAAGTTTACTCTTTAAAGTACTTCTGCAAACCCTTTTTCTTTTCTTCTACACAAATTGAAATTTCAACTGAACTTAGTTGAGAAGACAACTAATTGAATGGCGAAAAAAGTGCTCAATTGAACTTGAAAACCCATCACTTTCATCATTAAGTTTCTTTTTCTTTACAGTTTGATTAAATGCAGTTCATACCCATTCATACAATTTCATAAATTTTTTGTTGAAATAGTACTATGATTGATGTGACATTTATTAAACGACACCAACTCTACTATATATTTCACGTCTTAAGAAAATATTTTATAGTATTTTTTAATCATCACATAAAACTAATCTCGAAAAATAAATCATTTTGTTGTTTTACTCCAAAAAAATAATTAATTAATTAAATAACACTAATGGTATAGTAAATGGAAAAAGTTACTTTGTCGTACATACAATTTTTGGCTAACAATAAGGTACTTACCTTTAATTTAAATACGGCACTTAAAAGGTAATTACAACACGAGAGAGATGAAGTTAGAGAAGAAGATACAGGTTTGGTCAAGGTTGGTTAATACTACAATTAATTATCAAACCAATAAATGGTTCAATTAGTTGTACACCTATAAAAAAATCAATATGAACTCATTTATTATTTTTAATAATAGTAGTATCCACACTGCAGCTAATTCAATTTATTGTCCCAATTTTTTTTTTAGAAAAGTTCCAATTGACCCGTTTGAGCCCCTTGATCTATTCCGCTAACAATAGTTGAAACTAAAACGGAAACAAAATCGTGTCTCAATATGGAACACCATTTTTTGGAGATATTAAATTTTGGTCACTTTCCCTTTGAAATTTTGTACTCCTTCTGTCCCGAAATTATTGTCCAGTTTCAGTTTGAGATTTCACTTTTAGTATAATTTGAACTAAAAATAAAAATCCAAACTGAATAATAATTTTGGGACAGAGGAAGTATCAAGAAGAAACATGGAAATTGGTTGAATAGTAGAGATTAAACTATTTCAACAAATGTTTAAGTCTTGGATTTAACTTGTTTGTCTGTTTGACCATATCTTAATTTCATAAAGTTCATGGGGCAACTTTTGTCCCTACTTTCTTCCTTCCTACAGGGCTACTTGCGCGACTTATTATTTTAGAGAGTTTGGAACAAAACTTATCCCAGCAATAACTTGTTTTGAGATATTTTTAAGCTGTCAAATACTATCCATTTTGTAAATTTCTGAAATAAATTTCAAGGTGAAGATAGTGGTTTTTTAAGTCAACTTTTGTAAATGTGGTTGAGAACCCTACCCGAATTAGTAAATGTATGAACCCGATCTCGGACACATTACCAATCATCCCATAGAAGAATCAAATCCCAAATCTACAATGACTTGAGTTAAAGTATATTCTTTGTTATAAAATGAATTATTTTCGGGTTAAAATAAAAAATATCCGGAGCTTTAATTGATTCTCTACAAGACTAAAACATACTTACTGTTTTTTTTTTTTAAAAAAAAAAGTATGTACTCTTAAACCCGCCTGTAAATTATCAAAAGGGCCTTCCGACTTCTAAAAATTGATGTATGCATATAAATCAGCCAAAAAAGTACCAAGAAAATATTCATATTCCTAATAAACCATGCATGAATTTTTTTTTAAACTCTAATAAAATCAAATATCCATATATGAATCTAAAATTTGCTTTTAAAGCCCCAAAAGTGCCACTTCACCCCAGGTTAAATCTTAGAAGGTCAGAATTAACTCATCACCCAAACAGATTTGATTATAGTTTGAAAAAATATCACGGAGGGTTTTTTTGGATTGCGAAGAGTTTTTTAATATTTTTTAATGAATTCATATACATACATCAATTTTTCAATCAGCTAAAAACCCTTTTGATAATTTATTTGATAGTTGAGGAATATCTTTAATATTTTTGTTTTAGAGCGTGTTTTATAAAATGAAGTAAATCCCGGGAGTGTTTTTTATACTAACCCATTATTTTATTATTTTTTATAGGGGTGAATGAGTGCATACATCTTAATGTTTACATCATTTAGTCAATTCATCCCAACATTTTAAAATTGATCAATTATGTCCCAAGATTATCAAAATTTGGTAAATTCATCCCGTGACCTGCAAACTTAAAAAATGACTTGATACAACAGGTAAAAATCTATTGGGACTCATATTCATTCTTTTTTTTCTCTCATTTTCTTTTTTTTTGTCATTTTACAGTTAATTAAAAATAAACAAAATTTTTAGATTAAAAAAACTTGAAAAAACTTAATTAATTATAAAAAATAATTTTATTCATCACAAATGAAATAACTTACAATTTAAACTAAATTAATTAAATTTTTAATACAAAGATATCCATGTGAAATCTTAATCATTCTATTTTTTAAAATAAGGAAGTTTCTTAAATTTTATAAAAAAAAAACTAAGATGAATTAGACTAAGAAAAATATTAGATTCATTAATATTAATATTGTTTGTCTTTCAATAAACTAAAATAAATTTAAAATTTTTTAAAAACATAAATAAAAAATTAAATAGGGGATCTAAATGATTTTTACCTGTTACACCAGGTCATTTTTATTGGTTTGCAGGTCATGTGATGGATCTGCTCAATTTTGATAACCTTGGGACGTAATTAACCAATTTTAAAATTTTGAGATGAATTCACAAGCAGGGTATAAATGTTGGGATTTATACACTAATATTTCCATTCTTATAGTACAACTTTAGAACAACAAATGAGTATGTCAATTACTATAGAAAATAATATAGTTCCCTTAATTTAGAAATAAGTGTCGTTTTAGTAAAATAGAAAAAAGATTAAAATAAGTAGCGTTTTATGATTCCAATGTAATGTTTTATTTTACTCATATTTGCAGGGTGTCTACCGTCAATAATAGTGACTAATCCTCCTCGATGAATTGTAAGTACCTCGATGCGTGGGACAGCATGACTAATCCCTCAATGCAATGTTTACCCGAAATTTTCAAAATTGCCTTCAAAAGAAATAATATTAATGGCCAACATTCGTATCAATCAGGTAGGTTGAAGATATTCTATTAATTTAGTTACTTTATTTAGACATTTCTTAGATTGCGTATAAATTTTTTAATGATACTTATTGTAGAATAAAGAGAGTAATTTTTATAGTAATAATAACTAATGGGGAGATGCAAAAAGAAAAAAATAATAATAAAAGTAAAAAATTAGTGATGAGTGAGTTGCTGCCTATTGACTATAGAGAGTGAGACAAACGAGCACAAGATTTTCTGTGCCATTTTCTTGTGACACTTACTGTGACACAATTCAATTACTCTATAAATTATATAATTAATATTAATACATGTACCATAGTTATAATTTTCATATTTTTATTTTATGTTTTATATCAATGTTTTATTTTTTTATAAAATTTGACTATTTTTATTGAATTTTTTAACTATGAAAATTAAAATAAATAAATCCTAAATCGAAAAAAGTAAACCCTCAGTCCTAAAATATATAAGTTCGAAAGTGATTATGAATAATATATGTATTAACACAAATTATATAATTTATAAAGAGTAATTAAATTATGTCACAGTGATAATTTTTTACAAACCGAGAGAAAGGGAAGTACTCAATGCCAGAAGTACCACTACCACCATTTTGTGTAGTCAGACTCAAAACAGTAAATACACACTGAGATCTGATGCATTCAATTTAATACTCAATGCTCTTCTTCTTCTTTTTTTTTCGTCTTCGTATTCTTTCTTATCGTTCTTTCTCTCCAGAATTCCACAAGACCTACAAAGAATCAATATAAGCCAGCCTCCACCCACCCACACCACCACCACCCCCATTTTATATTGTCGTGTTGGTGCTGGTGGTTAATGCTGGCCTCCTGGCTAAATGTATACATATATATATTCAGCCTTCTCACTATTCTGTCATTTAATTCAATTCAATTCCACTGTCCTACATTATTTATTGATTATTAGTACTCCCTTATAAATTCGATGGCGATCCCACAAACACACAGTCACACACATACACACACTCCGCCAATTCCTTTAAATTTGGAGGGTCCCGTTTTCCACCTCCCAATGTTTTCCTCCCAATTCCCCCATTCATTTATACCCACCCACACTTTCCATTTTTGCCTAGCAATTCTCTCCAATAAGATTTTCAGTGACGCAGTCCAGAATTTCATATTTAACCGTACTTATAATTCGTAAACGACCCCTAATAACATTATACTTTGTGAAAATAGACGTAAAATTTTGAGTTATCGTAGGATTTTCGCGAAAATGACGTTTTATTATACCTGTCTGTTCCCTTTGCTCTAGTCGCGGTCTAACGTTTTCGTTCACAGGCCACTCTGCGTTTTTATTTTGTGGAGCATTGATCAACAGCGTTGCCGATGGATCTTAATCTTTGAGTTATTATTAATCGGGTACCCACATTCCCAACTCCCAACCCCTACCCAAATATCAAAGTACAAACAAGGGGGAAAAAAGTGTATTCAAATTCATTTACATTAGGACGCGAACAAAGTACACATTTTACCTATGAAAATGTAAAAATATGCTCTCTTTGTCTTATAATAATTGTCATATTGTAGAGTAAAATAGTATAATCATTTTCATTAGGAGGGATTATAATTTCGATGCTTCAGCTAAACTCTTTCCGTCCCAAAATTAAATTATTGTCCGGTTTGTATTTTTACTTTTAGTTCAAATTATACTAAAAGTGAAATCTCAAACTGAATAATAATTTTGGGACAGAGGAAGTATATATTATTAAAAAAAAAATCTCAACTTAATGCAAGTGTATTTTTCTGATGAGATGGGGCTCAAAAAGAAAGTTGTTCCCCTGGTAGTAGCAAAGTTTATCGAAAATCCTAATTTCATTTTAGAACATCAAAAATGTACGTCATAAACGAGAAGAATTTCCGAATTGCAGTAATTAAAAACGTTCTTTGACCATTTGAATGTCTGTTAAAACTTAGTTTGGGAAAACGAAAACAATTATAATTATTGTAAGAGTAAAAAGGACGTAGGCAAAAGAAAAATATTTTTACCCAATCCCAAAGAACAATGTGGTAAAATAAAACATTTTGGAAGACTAGAAGTCGAAAATTCTCCATTTTCAAGTTTCAACCCCCACCTAAATCAGTTCGCCATTCAACAATTTACCCATGTTCTTTAACTTTACCTCAAAGATAAATCTTACTATTCTCCAGCTCCAAATGGTATCATTGTAATAGTAAAAAAAAAATTGGAAAGAAAATTAAAAAGGAAAAAAAAAAAAATCTGCTCATCATATTATATAAGTATACAAAGAAAATTTCATGAGGTAAAAAAAAAACGTACTTTTAATTATGAACACTAAGAAGACGTTGACCTGGTCATAATCATAATGTCAACCTTCCAACTAAAAAAACATCAACGGTTCTGATGAAACCTCCCAAAATCAGCAAGCTTCCGGGACCGGTTCTTGCAGAACGACGACGGATTAGTCAGCGGGGGCTTCACCGGGACCACTCTAATGTCGCCTGAAACCACCATTTCCGGCGGAACCCCTTTCTTGTTCCAATGCCTACTGGGGCTCGCACGCACCAAGGGACTCAGGCAAAACGTCATCCCCGACACGTTCCGACTGTGCCCGCCTCTTCCGCCGCCACCTTTCTTCATTGTCGGCATCGACAGCGGAGTTTGTCTCGGCGTCTGTTTCCAAGGCTGGGAAGATTCCGATGAATACCCGCTGGATCCATTATTACAATGCTCGTCTTCGTCGTCGGAGTACCTAGCCGGAGACATCCCCCGATCAGGATTCCGGCACACCCGCCGTTGACCGAACCCGGTCGCCGTTTCTTCCACCGAGAACGTCCTGCTTTGCTTTTTTCTCCGACCGTGGAAAATCGAAGAGAACCAAGACGGCGACGCCTCCGGCAAGGTGCAAGATTCAGCGGAATCCATCGCCTGATCTGGGTCCACACAAGTGCGATTGGAATCCAATTTATCCGATTTCGATCTGAAGAAGTAGCCGAAGAAAGAAAACTTGGTGCCGCTCTTCTTCTTACCGCAAGAAACCGCGGCTACTAAGGTCCCATTGGGCCCAACTTGGGGAGTACTGTAAAACCGGCGATCCGGCAAACTATTCTGATGTCGATAACTCTTCCGATTCCGAGGATCATCCCAGACGGCGGAATTGGTATCAGACTTCCGCCGAGAAATATAAGGCGAAACAGAACGAGGGAACACTAAAGGAGGGGGTACGGCTTCCGATTTACGGCGATCATCATGTTGCGCGGCCGCCGCCGCAGCCGCGGCCTGATGAAGGGCCGCCTGAGCTTGTTCTTGGGCAGCGATGAGAACGAAAAGGCGCTCCCGGAGACAAGAAGCACAAACCCCAACAACACTACTCAAATCGGTGATGTGCTTCTTGCACTTCATCTAGTTCATTCAATCAACTAACAATCCCTGATTTCACACATAAGTTTGGCCGTCAGAATAACAAAATTCCACCGCACAAAGAAACAGAGGGATCCAACAAATTTGAAAGCAAAGGAAAAATCGACAAATGGGGAGGGAAAAAAAAAAAAAAGGGATCTTTTTGTCTTGAGGTCTAGTGATGTTGTTGTACTGCTATATTGCCACAATTCAACAAATGGACAGAGAATTAGAGACGAGAACAGGGGAAGAGGAAGGACAAAACAGAGAAAGATAGAAAGAGAGAGAGGGGGTAGTATAGTTGTCGTAGTAGAGGTTGGTTAGGTGGGTGGGTTGAGGTGTAAGTTTTTATGCAAATTTGTGGCAAATTGGTTGGCTTTGGGAATCAAGAATCCGAAAACTGTTTTTCGCAAATTTGAAAGAACCAACAAAAAGCGAAAAGGAAATAGATACAAGATCGGAAATGGAAATGGAGAAGGAGCTGACTGACACACGGGCTTATAATTATTCAATTTTGCTTTTCTTTTTTCTTTTTCTGATCAGAATTCAGAAATTGAATGAATGCAATTTAAGAGAGGAGCAGGGAGGAGACGGATCATTTAATTCGGGTTTGACGGGCGGATCGGTTTAGAGTCACTGTTATATTGCTTACCTCATGGATAACTAAATAGTAGTCGTAAATTGATTCATATATATATATATATATATATATTGGAAAATTTTTAATCCATTATTATTAATCTGTGAAGATTTTTTTTAAAAAAAAAAATCTGTGAAGATTAATTTAGCCTTTAAACGTGTCTTGAAGATTTTGTGCTGACAGGAGATATTCTTTGTGTGTCTCATTATTATTTTCTTTTATGATTTGATTTGTTTTGAGAGTTAACAATGTTTAAAATTGTGAGAGTAGCAATTTCTACGAAGGAAACATTAACACAGCGTGACCCATTCTTTTTGGTGTGTAATAATTTTCTTTTATTTTATTAATTTTTGGGTCACTTTTTTTTCTGATACAATAAAAGAAATCGAAAGTTAAATTATAAGTCTAACGGAAAGAAATATGGTTGGGAGATTCTGATTACTTCGTGCTTTAGTTACGGTTTAATAGATATTTAAAAAACAATTATGAATCGTTGTTGATAAAATTGTAAAATAATATGTTGTAAAATTTGATTCTCTATCCTTACAATAGTTTGTGATTGTTAATTAATTCCTCATATGAACTGATTAAGATTTTGCAACAAGAAAGCTACACACGTGGATTTAATATTTTTCGCTTATCCTGAATGGTTTTTGTTGAATGGTAAATTACGGTGCTACCACATTCACACTGAATTTCATTTTCTTGACTTGTAATCCTTTGAAAACGAATTAAATATATTTTATATGGTGTTAGTGTATTACCTGGAGATGAGGTAAGTACAATGTTTTTCGTGTTTAAGTAACACTGGAAAATCCTTACGTAATTAAGACGTGTTATTAAAGTTTCTAAATTCAGTTTTAATAATAAGTCCATAGTAGTATATAATGCCTGGTTTTGCAGTACTTTTAATTTAAGTGGTCATGTTTTTATCTGGATCAGCTTGGTTGACTATATTTACTACCGAAAAACTGATGCTTTTTGTATGTTTGTTGATTGACTTTGTTTGAGTCAAGAATTTGAGTGATTTGCACTTTATGATTTTGTCCAGCTTGTTCTTCTTGTTGGTTTAAATGCCTAACTTGTACGCTCCAATGGCCTCCCACTTGTTGTAGTCTCTATTTTCCTTTTTTAGTTTCAAGTATTACCAATTTGCAATTTGTCCCATAAATTTATCCTAGGAGTATAAACATTTTCAGTCTAAAAGGAACATTTGTCCAGGCAATTAGCGTTCTACGAGTAATTTTTTTTAACCGTTACAAATTATGGATTTTTCTTTGATTAATCATCCGGAAAAAAAATTTTACTTCAATATTGACTTTTTATTTTCTTACTAAGTACTCCCTCCGTCCCATAATTATTGTCCAATTTAGGTTTTCATTTTTAGTTTAAAATGTACTAAAAGTGAAATCTCAAACTGGATAATAATTTTAGGACAGAGTGAGTACATGATAAATGAGACCCTACTTTTATGGAAGTTGTATTATTATTCTTAGTTTCCGAAACTGCATTTCGATTATGAGATGAAAGGGTTATTATTATTGTTGACTACGAAATTCTGAGTATTTTATCTTCTGGAAAATAATTTTTTTTATTATATCTACGATAAACATAATTTTTACTTTACAAAAGGAAGTATTAAGAAAGACCCCATGAGGATATAAAATGGAAGTCAGCCATACATGAGGCTAATATGAAATTTATGGATTTTTGTGTCAAGGATGGTGGCCTTTTGCCTCAAAATTGCATTTTCCAATCTATAAATGAAAATGTGTACCCCTAATAATGAGATAGGTAAAGACTCACTCCGGTACTTACTTATTATAAGGCACTTTGATTTTTTCTAGGTTTCGCCTAGTAAGTATTTTTAATTGACAAATAAACCTTAAAAATATTTAATAACAATCAAAAGAATACAACGAATGTGAAAATATATTTTTAAGATTTTTTTGTCAATTAAAAATACATATTAAATGAAATTTAGGACAAATCAAAATTATTTGTATTAACGTCTTAACGAAAAGATAACCAAGCGAAAAGTCAACTTATGTCTGCTTCAACTAATGATTCAAATGAGTTTTATATATCATTTGAACACTATATATATGTGTGTGTGTTTTAATTCAACTAAATGAATTATTAAAATATGTGGAGAATGATATATATATATATATATACATATATATGTTTTAATTTAACTAAAGACTAAACTGTATAAATGGTCTCCTACATTTGTCCGAATTTAAATTTTGGTCCCCTACATCAATATGTATATGGATTGAGCCTTTACATTTCATTTTGAAACTTTTTTGGTCTCTTTTCAGTGTTCCGTCACCATTTCCGTCTTGATGATCGTTGACCCAATTAGGGGTATTTTTGGAATGACACATATAAGATCAAAAGACTAAACTGTATAAATGGTCCCCTACATTTGTCCGAATTTAAATTTTGGTCCCCTACATCAACATGTATATGGATTGAGCCTTTATATTTCATTTTGAAACTAAAATATTAAAAATTATTATTTATAATAAAAAAGTAGATAATTTAAAAATAAAAATAAAAAATTAAAATGATTTCAAATTTCAAAATTTTTTTTTCACTTCCCACCTTTGTGGGTCCCACATGCCAGTCAATTTCTCCCTTGCTACAGTAAAAAAAAATCAAAATTAAAAAGTAAACTTACCTTCACCCGTCTTTTACCTTTACCCTTAAAAGTTTTATTCTTACCAAATTTTAATTACAAGATTAGGAAGTATTAATGCTTTCAGTCTACAAAGAAGGGAAAAAAAAATCCTTTTATTTATTTTTTTTGGTATATTACACATTTGGTGTCCGAAGTCATTGCTCTGACTAATCTGGATTCGAGCCGGGTAGGTTCTTTTCGGGAGGCAAAACTCTCCCAACAAATATTTTAATCACTGTTGCATGTCCATACCTGGGTTAAACTGGTCTAATATTTTTACCACTTGGACCAAGTACTTGTTGGTAAAAAAATTCTTTTATTTAAGAGTTATGTTTCACATTTAGACTTTGTACTAAAATATCTCATCTAACATAAATTTTATTTTACGACGGATGAGGATAAGAAAGTCAAATATTTGGGATTTATATGCATTAATATTGCAACTTGGTGCTTTCAAGTTTTAGCTATCGGGGGCAAGAAAACAAAGTCCGGACGGAAGATTTTTGTGTCAAGAATGGTGGCCTTTAGCCTCATATTGCTGTTTTCTATTCTATAAATGGAAATGTATACCAATAATTAGAAATGTTAAAACACTTTAGAGTTTAGACTTTAGACGATAAGATGAGAAATTAAGCAAAAAGTCAAGTACTGGTTCAAATGAGTTTTAAATTTTTTTAATACAAATAATTATGATTCAAAAGAATACGGCGCATACATGTATATTCTGTATATTGAAGCAGGCCAAATTAATCTGGACACCGTTTTTCAAAAGTTTTGAAGCATCATCATTCGGTAAAAAAAAATTTACTACTTGTTTGGTTTTAGAAAAATTATTTATTTCGTTGAATTAAAACTATATAATAGATGAAATTATTTTCATTAATTCGATCAAACTAATGAAAAAACATTCCCATCAGTCACACAAACCAAGTAGCCACCCATTAGAATCTTATTTATTTACTTTATATGTCCAAGAAAATAATTTACATTGTAAATTTCAATTTATACTGTTTTTAGTAGATATTTCAAACTATAATGTGAATTTTTTTGGGACATATATAATATTTGTTATTTAGACTTCTCTAAACTTTGTTGTTTTTTTTTGGTTGATTTATTCCATTGCATATACTCCTCTCCTCGTGTCTCTGTAACATTTTTCCCATGATTAAAACTTAATTTTACTTCTGTTTAGGTAATTGAGATTGGTTAAAGCTTCCTAATGTGTGTGTAAGTTTTTCTTTTTCCTTTTCCTTTAGCTGTCACCACATTTCAAGTTGATCTCACATCTCGTTGAAAAAGAGGCTTACAAAACATATATCATTATGTCACCTTTCGACTCTAACATGTACAATGAACTAGGAGTATTTGATGTTTTCATGATAATTGATACTTTGAAAATATTGGTTAGGAACTTTTAAATTTTTAAAAAAATATTAACAATATGATTCTCAAGTCATTGTTTGGTAAATCGATCATGATTAATGAATTTTTTCATTTCACTCTAGTTAGCATTTTTTGCTCCTTAAATCGCCCTAAACTAGTACTACCATAGTAAAACGTGAGTTGTGTGTTTTACAAATCGGCCCAGAAAAACCTCGATCCAAGATAAAGCGAATGAGGCCGAATACATATCACCGGAAATGGGCTTCAAGTATCTTTTACAGTGGATGGGGGAATAGGGAAATTTAGCCAAGCCAATTCTTTCTCAGACTGCCTTCTAGCTCACAATTGGTTTGTTGATTTAATGCAGCAAGGCAACGAAGGAGCGGATCACTAGCAAAGTTCGGTATGTCTTGTCCGATTTTCGGAGATTAATGTTGCATTGCATTTTCAAAATGATGGACCGTCCATGGACAGTTGATATACTGCACATTGATTTAAAAAAATTCAACAATTCCTAAAACGACATATATTTCAAAATGGAGAGAGTATTTACATTTCTTTGTCAATTAGTGTTAGATTTGGGAGTTGAGGAAAATTCAACATTTTCTGTCAATAAATTAGAACGTACAAACATGTGTCTATAGATAATAATTTGTGTGCGGATATTTTGGCGAAATAAGTGCTAAATTTAAATAAGTATATATATTTTTTAGATGTAATATAGCGAGTTTAATTCGTGTAATAGTTGAAAATAAAACATTCAATTCAGTGACTTAGGACTCTGCCCAACATTGTTTTCCGCCCCCCACCAGAATTTTTTTTTTTTTTCGTTTCCTTTTTATAGTTGCTAATACATCAGTAGAATCCAAAAATACGTAAGTCATGAAATAGTTCAATGTGCCAAAATATTTGCAACATATAGTTTGTAGATGAACTTTCTCGTTTCAATTGTTGCTGACCGTTTTTCAATATAGGTTTAAACCTGAGTAGTTTTCTTATACAATTGATGGATCCTATTTTATTTTTAACAAACAAAAATATATTCAACCAAATTGTGAATTATATATTTTTTGATTTAAAAGAGAAACCTTTTTTTGACTACTACTCCCTCCGTCCCATAATTATTGTCCACTTTGCCCAAAAAATTTTGTCCCAAAATTATTATCCAATTTGACTTTTTATGGATCAAGTTACACGTTTGTCCTTAGTAAAAAACATTATCCATAAAATTTTAGTGGTTAAACAATTACTTATGTAGGGGTATATCCGGTTGTTTAAGGTAAAATATAATTAAGTTTGACCAAAAATAAAATCTTTCATTTTAGTAAAAGTGAACAATAATTATGGGACGGAGGGAGTACTATTTTTCACAAAATCTCAGACCATTCTCCCCGGAATCGGTCATAGTCTTTCCATAACAACGGCAATTGACCAATGACGAAACAGAAAGGAATTGCCCAATACTAGCGAGCCGTTGACTGAACGAGTGAACACTTCAACGCACTACTAAATTTAGTAATTCCGCGGTAAAATCGAAAGGTCCAACTTTTAATGCACAACGTACAACGCCCCCAAAGCACCAAAATTATCAAGATTCTCAGAAACTTCAGCATCGCATCCGAATCTGTGTTCAAACTTTACAGTCCCTTCCATCCATACTCTCGGTTCCCCCAATTCTGTTATAAATTTTCCATGTTTGAGAAGCTAGGGCTTCGGAGAATCTGAAACTGTAGCTATTGAGCTCCTGATTGTTTGCTGGAATGACGAATTTTTCGCACAAATTGAGGCTGTCGTCGACGCTGCTGAGGCGTTTGCAGCAAAGAGTTACCGCGGCGAATTCCGACAAGTTCAGATCGTTTACCACCACGGAAGGACATCGTCCGACCATTGTTCATAAACGCAGCCTCGACATTCTTCACGATCCATGGTTCAACAAAGTAAGTGCTGTGTGATGCTGGATTGGAGTTTGGTTTTGTTATTTCATTGCTTTAGTTGAAATTTAGCTGGATTATGAAATTTTTTGTGATCTCTACTTGCTTATGTGGAAGATCGTAAATCATTTTAGTGCGCTCATTTTTTAGGCTTGCCACTAGTGTTGAACTATTGATTGTTTAGGATCAGAAAAGAGAAAGCAGAGAAACACACATTTGGTGTATACTGTAAAATTGGAAACATTTTAAGTTAAATATGTGGATGGACATTCTCAAAAGAAGGAGAATGAAGGAAATAGTCCAAACAATGAAATGATTTTGCAGAGTATGTAGTGTACTTCTGAGGAAAGATTTCTATATCTAGATTATCCACTTACAAGTATGGAGCTCTAAAATTCATCTGGAGCTAAGGCAGGGCATTTATTAGCTGGATGATAATCAGTCTTTTTTGGTGTCATGCTCCCCTTGTCCTTATTAAATTTGTGAATAATGCATGATTAGTGATGTGTGATAAATGAAACGACTTAATTATCACATTTCCCTGTGATTGGTGGCTTTTCCACATTTTTAGATCATTCCTTTGTGATTTTGTTTCAAATACATCTTTACTTTAATTTTGCTTTTGATTTTGCGTTGAAAATAGTTCCTTATTCAAATTGTGAAAACTAACATGTTGAACTGTAAAAAGTTGTGTGAAAAAAAAAATGAAAAACACAATGCAAAACTGAAAACAAATGGCAACCTACCAGTTTATGAGATGATCTCACTTATAGTATTGTTACTCTTTGATTAAATACGTGGTGTGCTTGGCATGCATGCTCAATGAAGGTTCCTATCATTACTACTCTATGGCTTAAAGCTTATTTTAATTTTGAGCAGAATTTTGGAAAGATTTAGCCCTTGAGATGTATCACAGCTATTCTGTTATTGGGCAGAAGTTCCACCGCATTGGGACTTTATCGGGAGTAGTATTGTTCCAATTACACCTATTTCCAGTAAAGTTAGTCAGCTGTTGAACTGTGGATGATATGGCAAGGGGACTAAGTAAACTGTTTTGTGCAGAATCTAATTCCCATAAGATCGATAACTACATGTTTCGTAACCACCAAATGATATAATGACTGTCCTGTTACTCTTTCCAAATGAACAATTTCTCTACTTTCCGTGAATCTATGTGAGCTAAAAAGGCAGATCTTTAACATTATGTTATCTTTTAAAATTACAGGGAACAGCATTCTCTACTACAGAACGTGATCGCCTCAATCTTCGTGGACTCCTGCCCCCTAATATTATGTCTCCCGAGCAGCAAGTAGATCGGTTCAGTAAGTTTCCATCCGCCAACAATTTCATGGTAGAAACGGCAGCAAGATGTATACGTGACAAACTTCTGAATCTGGCTTTAATTTTGTTAGTAAGGGTTAAATTATCCTGAACCGGGCAAGAAGGATTGCAGACGTTTATTAACTTGAGAGCTCAAGATAGATGTAAAACTAGTTGTCACTGAAACCCCTAAATCCGTTATGAATTGACCTTGATATGGAATTTTTTTGCAATAACAGTGGCGGACCTCAAGAGGCTACAAGTGAATGCTAGAGATGGACCATCTGATCCCAATGCTTTGGCAAAATGGCGAATACTGAACCGCTTGCATGATAGAAATGAGACCATGTATTATAAGGTTGGCACCTTCTTTATACTGCTTTGTTGCTTTGTCAGATGCCAGTAAATGTGGATCTTATATGCTAAGTAGAATAGATTGTTCTCTAGGACAAGCTGCAGTATGAACCAATGTATTTTCGCAAGATTAGAACCATTATGACTGGCATATAAAGGGAAAGAAAATGATGAAACTGATTATATGGAATTCTTTTTCCTTTACGTTTTTTACCTTGAGTTTTCTGGGAAATTCAACCTCCATTGAACGGATAATGCTGTCATTTAGGGATAACGTTCTTAGAGTTCTGAAATCAATTAGAAAACCAGGGATCTCTGAGCAAGTTGTAGGATTAAGCGGGGGAGTTGTGGCACTCTTATTTTCTGCATTACCATTAATTATGGGTATTCTCTTAGTAAGTGTTGCTTTAAAACTGGATATAAATTTGTTGATGCTGGATAGACGATGTTGATGTGTTCCTTGTGTAAAAATGTATAATGTATCTATCATACCTCTTTGGTTCAATTTGCGCCGATAATTATTCTTGAAACTAGAAGATTCTGAATCTTACCATCATTGACATTGGTGAATTTGGAAGTCATTTCCTATTACAATTAGTAAATCGTGTGGTTGAACTGTGCATTTTAAATGGTATTTACAGGTATTGATTGGCAATATCGAGGAATATGCACCCATCGTTTATACACCTACTGTGGGCCTTGTTTGCCAAAATTACAGTGGATTGTTCAGACGTCCAAGGGGAATGTACTTCAGTGCTGAAGACCGTGGAGAGATGATGTCGATGGTTTATAATTGGCCATCTGATGAGGTTGTCTTCTTTTCTGAATTGAATAGCATTACCACTTAACGTTCTGGTTTGCAGTAGCTTCCTTGGTTAGCCATTGCTAACATTATATAAATATTAAACTAGCTAAATCGATGCTCATTAATTACGCCTTTTTATGAACATCACCAGTGTTTTTGTAGAAGTTACTTTACAGTTGACGCTGATATATGGGGACTTTAATGCAGGTTGATATGATTGTTGTCACGGATGGAAGCAGAATATTAGGCTTAGGTGATCTTGGAGTGCAGGGAATTGGAATTGCAATAGGAAAGCTGGATCTTTATGTAGCTGCTGCTGGGATTAACCCTCAGAGAGTATTTTTTCTTACTCTAGCCCTCTCTACTAGTTGACTTCATTTGTATAAGGATTAGTCAAATAGATGCCTGTTCTAGTGTATTTGACAGTGATGCACTTAAGATTCCATTATGACAAGACATTAGATTGAATCTACAATGTCGATCTCTCCAGTAGGGCCTCTTTAAGAATGGGATAAAACACGATTTTCTTTGCCTGCAAGAAAATTTGTGTCTTTTGGAAGTGTTACTTTAGCTAATTACTAAGCACATGATATATTAGCAAAAAAGTGATCCGTGCTTTTGTTAAACTGCAAGATTCATACAGAACTTTGAATTTGTTCCCATATGACGATTGAAAGTATTTTTTCTTATTTTCTGCATTTTTAAAGATCAGTATTACAAATACAAGCTAAGATATTTGGAATCTGTAAGAGATTTATGCAAATATTTTTGAGCTATCTCGTTTTCTTTCCCAGAGCACTTTCGGTTTTACTTGTTTGTCGTATTTGATTTTATAGTTTTGACTTTGTAGCTCTGCTTCTTTTAAGAATTTCTTTTCCAAGTAATGCGGTGATCAGTTGGTTCTTGTTCTAGTTTCATTTATTATTTCTCACTGTTCCTATTTTGTTGTCATTCATTAGGTACTTCCTGTTATGATTGATGTTGGCACTAATAACGAGAAGCTTCTAGCTGATCCATTGTGTAAGTATAAATTTTCCTGCCATATCATTTGCGGTACTGCATCTATGTTAGGTCTTATGAATTATGTTAATTCGTCTTTTGTTTTCTTTTACAAGGATCAAGTCAGCACCTTCAGTTTCCCTTTTTCCTTTGCCCATCACTTATCTTCGTGCAGCACCTGAACTCTGTCTATGTACTCTGGAATTTAGTCATCTGATCCATGTTTCTGATAGAAGTATCTTTTCTATCTAGTCTTAATCAATTCCGGAACTTCCTTATTTAGATTATTGGTTTACTTTTTCTATCTTAGGAGCATACTTTGCATTTCTTTTATTTCTTGGACTATCTATACGTAGAATGGAAACGAGTACTTTTCTTTTTTGTGACTTGTAATGGCATAAAGTTTAAGTTATTTGTCTACAGATTTGGGACTGCAACAACATCGCCTTGAAGGGGATGAATATATTGCTGTCATAGATGAATTCATGAAAGCAGTTTTCACTCGCTGGCCTAACGTGATAGTGCAGGTACTTTGTAAGTTTATATTTTGTAGTATGAATATATATTGAGCACCATTTCTGTTGGTCTTGTTTGGTGATGTGAATACTTTAGAGATGACAACTCTGGCATTTTGTGTTCTTGCAGTTCGAAGATTTTCAGAGCAAGTGGGCATTTAAACTGTTGCAGCGTTATAGGAATACATATAGAATGTTCAATGATGATGTTCAAGTAATATTTTTTACACTACTAAGCCTTTTCATTTAATTATAATTTCTTCCAATCACATTGTGGACAAACGGGATTTAGTTGTTAGCACTATGTACACCTTTGAGATCCATCAGTCAATTATTGCGCAAAGAAAAAGGTCCTCCTTTCTAACCTTAGAATAGATTGGCAGTTGTATGCACTGTAAGGTGGCTTCGGGGGTTGGATGAGTTGATTTTCATGAGGAAGCTTGCTGGGTGTGGGGAAGGGCATAATTTTGGGCCTTTGATTGACTATATTTCTCCAAATTTTCTTCAGTATCCAAAGTGAAAATGGTTGATCAAAATCTGTTATCTCAACAAATGTCCTCCCTCTTTTGACAAAGCCTCATATGTGGAGATTGACTGTTTTTTCTTATCGTGCAATATTGTGAAGTTGTTTTGGACTACGATGCTAAATATTGCTTGAAATTAGTTGTCCTTCACAAGTCATTTAATTCGCAGTGCATGTTGAAGAATAGCAAATTTATGATGGTTGAAAGGTTTCCATTCATACAGGGAACTGCAGGAGTTGCTATAGCTGGTCTATTAGGGGCGGTCAGAGCACAAGGAAGGCCAATGATTGATTTCCCTAAAATGAAGATTGTAGTTGCTGGAGCTGGAAGGTAATGGCAACTATGGCTTTCTGATTTCTTTTCAGGCACTGGGTTTTAGTATACCATGTTGTTGCTCAAATGTGATAAAATAGACCATAAGTCGATACTCATCCTTGAGCAGATATAATAATGAATCACTTTACTGGAAAGCTTCAATGCAAACATTGAAAAAGCACAAATGCTCACTGCAGCAAGAAATTTACTTCTCCTAAAAGGAGCAGATTTCATTTGTTCTTTAGTGATGGTATCAGAAATTATGTAGAAACCAATAGCTGTGAATTATTTTATCACAACTGCTAATGGATCTCGCCAGTACTGGAGTAGATGTTATGGACCTGGTGGTGTTTCTAGTCTTTTTGTTGTTGGTGGTTTTAGGGATGATAAACCGTATCTTATGTGTAAAGTTAGAGCGGCTGTATTCTCCCTTTGCATTTGAGACTCAAGTTCCTCACTTACAAGGTTCACACATTGCTTTTGGTAACTAAGGTCCTATGGAAATAGGCTTTATTGAGGTTGGCTCCTAAGTTAGTATTCCACCCCTAGGAACCAGTGAGACCAGTGAACATGATGGTCTTCAAATGCAAACGAGTTATGGAGGTGGAGAGGTTGTCTGGGAGTTACATTTTTTTAGTTACAAAGTTATCACAATTAAAAGTAATGTGTGTGCTGGTAATGCTAGCATCTAACATTCATGTTCAGTTTACTAAGGTTGCGATGTTTTCATACTGATTTTTAGTTGCTTGGTGACCCAAGACAATACTCTTGTTTTCATGTGATTAACCTTCTAAACTGGCTGATTCTTTCTGATGCAAGTTTTTACTAAGGGTCTGCAATTGAATATAAATATGGGCATGCTCTTATGAGTAAGACTGGTAAGCGCTCACTAATATAAGCTTTTCTCAATTGCAGTGCTGGAATAGGTGTTCTAAATTCAGCCAGGAAAACAATGGCAAGAATGTTAGGAAACACTGAAATTGCTTTTGAAAGTGCTAGGAGTCAATTTTGGGTGGTCGATGCCCATGTGAGTAATCTCATTCTCTAGCTATCTTCTCATGGTTTATTATTGTTTCAAGCCTTCTGAGTAAAGCATACTTAAGGATATTGGGTTCCATCAATTAATCTTGGAAATCTATGCTATGGCTATGTAGTCTTACTTGATTTCGAAATGGATTTTCTTAGCGGAGAGATGTGTGATTGAGTTTGGTTGATTTCATGGTTTCACCCAAGCATTCTCTTGGAATCCAATTTGTACTTAAAATCATGTGGACCTGCGGCTTCAACCCACCATAGATGTGGAATGGGTCTCTTAATCCTGCTTATCCTTATTTTGTATTTAGCCAACTGCCATCCTGCATGTTTGAACCTTGATGAATTATTTGAATAAGACGAACTTTTCCACCTTCCACGTGCTTATCTCTGGAAATTAAAATTTGTCTGTTCACTTTGGTTAAATTGTGTGAAGCTTCTAGCCATACTCCTATCTCATAAGATTTTGACAACCAAGTATCTACCCTAATAAATAAAAGAAAACATTGTCTTTTCCAAATTTCATGTTCCTCTAGTTCAAGATGTTCTTAAGTTAACAATTCTTCATATAGATGGAACAAGTATTTGTTAACTGCTAAGTAAGATGCTTTACTGCTCATTTGTATGCTTTCCTTGATGGAAATTGACTGAAAGTTGTTACAATTCTATTGTATCCTAACATGCTTCATAAATATTAATTGCCCCTCTATTATGTGTTAGGGCCTGATAACTGAGGCTCGTGAAGATATTGATCCAGATGCTCGTCCTTTTGCAAGGAAGGTGAAAGAAATTGATCGTCAGGGGCTCAGGGAAGGAGCAAGTCTTGTAGAAGTGGTTAGTAGGAAGTTTGAACAACCCTGGATAATTTTTCCCATTGCTATATTTCTACTTCCCTAAGCTCTATTTACTTGCTTGCCTTCTGTTTTCTTTTGCTGAATTGTTTTTACTTTAAAAGAACACATACTTAATGCTCTGGTATTTGCAGTGGATAGGTACATACCTACCGTTATTATTACAGGCAGAAATGTACCTCAGCCTGCAAATTAACTTTTTCTCATTAATGTTTGATTTTGATGAAATATAGTAATACTATTGATAAGACAAAGAATGTAAGGAAGATATTTAAGAATAAAAAATAATATAATATCTGACAAGCAAACAATTAGGTGTTTCTGTGAATAATCGATTGAACTTACTCTATAACTTAGTTTGTGATGAAAGGGTTCACTTCTCCAGATGTATAAAGTTCGTGGAATGGGAATCTAACATTTGCTAATTTGCTTAGACCTTTTAACTTAGTAAGATTATATATTTGATTTTCTAAGAATTATTATAATCAAATTTAGTTGATTAACTACTCTGGGATTTCAGCATGCTAAGGGGCTTGAACAGTTTCCAGGATCTGTATGGCTGTAACATTTTAATGCTGTGTAGCTTTCTTCTAATATCATTTGAAATTTGTCTAAATTAATGATTGAAATTTGAAGCTACAGGGAGAGTGGGGGATGGGGTGGTTAAGCATGTGGGGTGTGAATCCCATGGCCTTTCACATCAGAGAAACTAAAAGAATAAAGAATAGTGGCTTCAATATTTGAACCCTTGTGGTTGTAGTTACTTCCATGAGAGTATTTATATTGATTGCGATTGATTTCAAACAGGTGCGGCAAGTAAAGCCTGATGTACTCCTTGGTCTATCCGCGGTTGGAGGTCTGTTCTCTCAGGAGGTATGCCTCAGTTTTAAAAGCCAAAGTGGGATATCTGTGTGTGTGTGCATGCTTTTGAGAGAGAGAGAGAGAGAGATGAGTTTTACAGTTCAGCCTAGTTAAATATGCTGTTGGATTAAGACCATCAAAGTGTTGTTTGTCGTATTTCCATGATAGTAGCATGAGTTTTATCTTTTTTTTTTTTTACCTCTTCGGTTGTTCCTCTGAATTGGTGGATCATTTTAGAGCTAGAATGGTAGAACAAATCTCTTACATTTCATTATTTTCTAACCTCTTCCTTTGATCATCAGGTGCTAGAAGCCCTTAAGGGTTCAACTTCTACAAGACCAGCAATCTTCGCAATGTCAAACCCTACTACTAATGGTATCTTTTTATGTCTTAGGTTTAAATTTTACTTCCTGTCGATGGACCAATGATTTAAATCTTTTCTAGCTGCTTCAGTAATCTTTTTTTTTTTTTTGGTAGCTGAATGCACCCCGGAGGAAGCGTATTCCATTGTTGGTGACAACATTATCTTTGCTAGTGGCAGCCCTTTCAAAAATGTTGATCTGGGTAGGTATTGTTTCACAGTCTTTGGATTAATATATTTGTGTGTGTACTAAACTGGATCTTTCTCTTGGGGTTGTTCACCATGGGACTAGCAAGTCACTAAGATCATATATCAATCAGTTAATCATCATACTTTAACATCACTGCATCCACTCCAATACCCTTCCATCTGTTGGGAGCTGGACCCTTGTTCGGACTAATTCCTTAACCATGACAAACAATATGCAGTTGCTATTTATCCGAAATCTAAGCATTTCTGGACTAATTTGAAATGAAAAAGATTCAATAGGTTGGTCATTTTTTTTTAAAGAAAAGTGGAACTAATATTTAGCAGATAACTAGTAAATTGATTATTCAAGATCTGTATGAAGATTATGCTTGGATCTTTTTAAATTTTGCATGAATTCTAAAAGCTGAATAAAGACATATTTTGATCATGCTCTTAAATGTTTTAATGATTTAGAAGACGTGATTGCTGCATCAGCTTGATGGGCAAAACAGTTAAAGCCTTGAATCCAGATGTATATGTTCTCATCTTATTAGATATTCTTTTGGAAAGTATGTTCTTCCCGTGGCTAATATTTGTGTCTGAAGAGAGAACCCCGTGCTTCTCTAAAAAAACTTCTTGGGCCAGTTTATGTTGCATTTTTGGTTAAGCTAGCTACAACTTATTCTAAATGCTTTCTAAACTACTTTCTTTTTCAACAGGAGATGGTCGAATTGGTCACTGCAACCAGGGAAACAACATGTACCTATTTCCTGGGTAAGCTGTTGACTATTGACTTCCTGACGTAAGAATTGATCTTTTTGTCTCTATTTTGAAATTTTTTGCCTGTGTGGCACAGAATAGGACTGGGTACACTTCTATCTGGGTCGAGGAACATCTCTGATGGTATGCTACAAGCAGCAGCTGAGTGGTATGTCCTATTTTGAGTAGAAGCTGTTTTAATTGCTAACAAGTATGGTACACGAGATCATTAATTAGTTTGGATTTTAGATCAGATTGACATCATTGTGAAGAAGCAAACCTATTATGCTGTGGCCCGTGTATGTGCCAGCGTGTATTATTTAAAAATGTTATAAGGTTTAAAACCTTTAGATAGCGAGTCTGATGTGTATAAATACAGGTTCAGTTTCTTAAACTAAAATGGTAGAAGAATACTTAAAAAGGATTGGAAAGAAACTATTGAAAACATTATTTACTCAAAGCTGAATGAAAATTGGTGCATTTACTGAGCACGATGGTGTCCTGTGATCTATCCCGCTAAGCTTTTGTTGTCGTAAGTTGTTCGTTTTGTTTAAGTTGCTGTGTAAGCTCTCATTTGCTAATTTGTCTGTTTAATTAGGGGTTTAGGAGCTGAATTTAGTCAATGGCCCTCCATTTTGCCTACAGGCTACATTTGAGTAGCCTCTTTCCAATTGTAATGTCATTGCAGGATATTCTTGACAGCGAACTTGATCATCATTGCTTACCAAAGGCAATAGGGGTCCTAAAGCATATAGAGTTGCATTGCTATTGAGTAATTTAACCTGAAAATGTGGAATTCTTAAATTTTCTGTTTTCTTTGTAAACTTTCAGTTTAGCTGCATACATGACCGAGGAGGAGGTGCAGAACGGGATTATATATCCTCCAATCTCCAGGTGGGAATGAATTGTAGTTGCAGAATTGCTTCAAGCTATGCTTACAGAGCTGTATCTCGTTCAACATTTGGGCTTAGATTTTCTTTTGTACTGACTTAGGTTACTTTAATATGCAGTATACGCGATATAACCAAGGAGGTAGCTGCTGCCGTTATTAAGGAAGCAAGAGAAGAGGGTCTAGCAGAAGGATACCGTGAAATGGACAGCCGAGAGTTGCATAAACTTAACGACGTACAATTTCTTAAAACTCAACTCCACGCTTTTTCTCTGCTTAATGTGCACACTGACACTGTAGTATTTGGCTAGTATGAGTCTTGAAATGCAGAGCTGTATTTATCTTGCATGGGTTTTGATATGACCTATTCCAGATGACATAGCTTTGTTCAAAATATGTGAGAAATGGTTAATAGAGCTCAAAGATGTTCTATGGCACCGGCTTATAATCAAAACATAGAAATGAAGATGTATTAGTCATCGTAAAAGTGCGAATTATTTATTCTCCTGTTGGGATTAGATCATTCAGAGGATCTGAGTGACAATACCTATACCTTTGATATACGTGGATTAGAGTAAGTGTTGGTCTTGTTTTTGCTCTGGTTACAATTCCCCTAACGCTTCGGAATGATTTGCAGGAAGAGATTCTAAAATATGTAGAAGACAACATGTGGAGTCCAGAATACCCAACACTTATTTACAGGGAAGATTGAACATCCCTTCTGGGCGGTGATTGATCCTTATACTCCCTCCGTCCCATAATTATTGTCCAGTTTGCGTTTTTATTTTTAGTTTAAACTGTACTAAAAGTGAAATTTCAAACTGGACAATAATTTTGGGACAGAAGGAGTATAATTTATAAACTTATCTCAACACTTATCATTCTAGAACTGGTGATTGCGCCATTGAATTCATTACAATAATGTGTAATTTGTTTGGGGGCATGAACTATATATATTTTTGTAATGTTGCCTGTTGAGAGATTGTAGTCCGCTGTAGTAGTATTTAGGTTGGATCACGAGATCACACGTTGTAATCTTTTGGCTCTCCTCACGGTTGTGAAGTTCGAGCTCTCAATTTGAATGCTGTATACATATAACGGGTTGCGAATCAATTCGATCAGCAAACTGGCCGATTTGTTTGGCTAATGGCAAATTTCCGTTCTAGTTTCTTCAGATTACAACCTTATACTTTCTCTAAAGGGAGGGATAGGCATTTTAACCCAGGAAGGCTTTCCTTCGAGAATTGAAAGCTATTCCAACCACTCAAAAATAAATCAATGAGAACCAACGTCTATTTCTGCCACCACAGGAAAAATATATGAAAAAAACCATTACTCTTTTGGGAAGCATTGTCTTCTCCCTTTAACGGTGCTATTCCGTTTTCAAATTTCAAAATCAAAGACGTTACAAGATCAACCAAACAAATCACCTTTCCCAGCCACCCAATATAAGTAAATTATTTAATTCTTTTTCTATTATATACTTCTTGCCTATAGGAAGAGCCAGTCATAAATTTGAAACATTTTTTTTCCTTTTTTTTTTTTTATTTCAATAATAAAAATAGAAAAAAGACACAGGCCCACTTGAATTGCGCACCTGGCTTATAACACCCGTGGACCAACCAAACCAGCAACAGTAATATTTTTTCCGTATTAAATTTAGACCGAAATTAAAATTTTTAAAAATTTAATTTACTCATTTTGACATATTTCCATCTTTTCGGGGTTTCAACATTAGTCCACCTTTAGTCTTCTTCATCTCTTCATCACTTCGCGTTAATTTCTCCACCAGCGATTTCTTTGCTTAATCTCGAAGCTTCTTTTTCAGTTTTCTCAGAAACATTCTTTGATTTAACCGATTCGTGTTATTCATTCAAAAAAATTTTCAAGTTTGATTCGCTGAATTCGAGCTAAAGGAAACAGTATCGATGGCGACGATGGAGAGCTTGATTGGATTAGTTAATCGGATTCAAAGGGCTTGTACTGCCCTCGGTGATTACGGTGGCGGTGACACTAACGCTTTCTCCTCCCTCTGGGATGCTTTGCCCTCCGTAGCTGTCGTCGGTGGACAGGTTATTTTTCTACTTCCCCTATCCCCCCGATTTTTTATGTTTGTTTGTGTTCTTTTACTGTTATGGACGAAACTTAAGACTAGCAGATCTGGAGCTGCTCTTTGATTAATTTTTGTTTTTCCCAATTGCAATTGCTTGTAGTGTTGGTTGTTTCGGTATCTTCCTCCTCTTTGCTTCACCTGTTGTCTAAATTTTGAACATAGAACAGAAGGGGAAGTAGCTAACCAACTTTTTCTATGGAAAAAAGTAGATATTCTTTATATATGTTGGTCTGGGTAGCTTTTAGTTGTTCAAATTGCTTTTATTTTGTACCTCCCTCCATTTTGATTATGGGTTTTGGTTCAAAATGCAGAGTTCTGGAAAGTCTTCAGTTCTGGAAAGCATAGTTGGGAGAGACTTTCTTCCAAGAGGATCTGGTAAAGTTTTGCTTTTGATTGAAATACTTGGTTTCCGAGTATACTACGATGGAATTTTGCGACTTTGAAGTTATTGAACGACAATTCTGATGAAGGTTGTGTCTGGCAGGGATTGTTACGAGGCGGCCTTTGGTGTTGCAACTACAGAAGATAGAGGAGGGACAACAGGAGTATGCTGAGTTTGGTCATCTGCCCAGGAGGCGGTTCACTGATTTTGGTATGTTCGTTATTGGTTTTCAGCATGTTCTTTATTTTTGCTATACATTGTCTGCATGGTGGGAATGCAAGCTCTTTATTGTTAGGTAGTCTGGAGGATCCTTAATTTTCTGTGTTACACTAGTGAGGCAGAGGGAATTTATTCTGTCACTGAGTTGTGCTATAACCATTGATTTGTGTAGTGCGTCTGTATATGATTAGCATCTTTTTCTTTTTCAGCTGCGGTTCGCAAGGAAATCTCAGATGAAACTGACAGAATCACTGGGAAGACTAAGCAAATTTCCCCTGTGCCGATTCACTTAAGTATCTACTCCCCAAATGGTATGTAAGAAACTTCTTTAGCGTGTGATTAATGTTTGGCTTCATGGATCATTTGTATGATTTGATAATTTGATTTTCTTCATTGCGAAACAGTGCATGGCATTTTTTTTTTAGAAGTCTCTATGTCTTTGGAATGATGTATCTTTTCTGATGCTCTAATCCTAAAGTGTCACTTTCTACTAATGGTTTTTATGTAGTCCAATTTTTTTTTTTCCCTAAGGGGGGTGCTTGCAAGTTATTTAGACTTGATGATGCATGTTAGTTATCAGACTTAATCCTGCTGAAATTACTGCTCATTTTACTGATGGTATTCTAATGTTCTTTGCAGTCGTCAACCTAACCCTGATTGATCTTCCGGGGCTGACAAAAGTTGCTGTGGGTATGTCAGTTGCTGTATATATTATCTCTAATCTTTTGAGTTTTGACTTTTAAGTTCCTTGTACTGAAAGTCATTTATGTTCTTTTCAGAGGGGCAACCTGAAAGTATAGTGCAAGACATAGAGAACATGGTTAGAACATATGTTGAGAAGGTATGTGTCATTCATTCTCTGCTGCCTAATATAAAATAATTGAATATTTTTACATTCATCTTTTGCTGGAATTTGCTTAACCTGCTACGATTTGTTTTGAAAATTTATATTCTGTTTGTTTTGTAATTTTGATTGGGCCTTGGACAAATTTATTGCATATGGAAAACAAATGAATCCATAACATCTTGGAAATTTGTCTTTAATGAGGTTCTGTGACTTATTAGATGTGGTTGGGATCATGTAAGCTTTCCCATGTCACATTTTAATTCACCTAAAACACATCTTTCTGGATTTGATGATGCTGATTCACCATCGTTTAGGCATGTCTCTAGAAGTTATCTGCAAGATATCTCTTGTGCTTTTCATGATTCTATCTTATACTCTTCAATTTGTCTGGCTACATTGTGAAGCCCAACTGCATCATACTGGCTGTTTCTCCTGCCAATCAAGATATAGCTACATCAGATGCGATAAAACTGGCAAGGGAGGTGGATCCTTCAGGTATTATATGTTCTAGTGGGTTCTGTTTTGATTCTTCCCATGTGTGTCTTTTAGTTCTCTTATGCTACATGTGGGGACTTTGCAGGTGAACGGACGTTCGGTGTACTCACAAAACTGGATTTGATGGACAAAGGAACAAATGCATTGGATGTAAGTATTACCTTTCATATTTTTGACTTGCAGCTTTGATACACTGCTACACATCCACTTCTTTACATATATTAGAATTCTAAAAGAACAATTACTTTTTTTGGTTTATTGATGTATCAGTTTATAAAATGAAGATATGGATGAATAGAACATTTTGTTAAGAAAATTCTAATGCTGGCTGTTATGTGTAATTAGTAATAATTTGCGCGTTTCCCAGGTTTTTTTTTCCTTTTATTTTTTTTGATAACAGTTTCTTCGGTCCCTTCACTAATCTGATGTATTTTTCTTAGGTGCTTGAAGGAAGATCCTACCGTCTACAAAATCCATGGGTGGGTATTGTAAACAGGTCACAAGCTGACATCAATAAGAATGTCGACATGATTGCTGCAAGAAGGAGGGAGCGAGAATATTTTGCGACTAGTCCTGACTATGGCCATCTAGCCAGTAAAATGGGTTCTGAATACCTCGCAAGACTTCTGTCAAAGGTATAACATTTTCGTTAGGTTGCTCTTAATTTTATTATTCAAGCTGTATGAGAAAACTGATGGTAAAAGATTTCCACTTCAGCACCTGGAGTCTGTAATCAGGGCAAGAATACCAAGTATCACTTCCTTAATAAATAAAAGTATTGAGGAACTTGAATCTGAGATGGACCACATGGGAAGGCCTATTGCTGTTGATGCTGGGGTGAGCTGCCTCAATATCTCTATTGTCATTCTGAATTTTTAATTGTTGTCAATATTTTGTTAATAGGAATTTTTCTGATTCCAGGCTCAATTATACACTATCTTGGAACTTTGCCGTGCTTTTGATAAGATATTCAAGGAGCATCTCGAGGGGGGGTAAGGAACATATTTTCTTATATTATATTTAGTACTAAGTATATTTAAGAAGAGAATTTATCTTCTTTGTTTCATTGTTCATACTATTATTTCTTTGTGGTTTGAACTTCCTTATGTGATGCTTGGATTGCTGTTATTATTTTTGTATGAACTATGGTCTCCTACATCTTTATTGAAAGTTGATAATATGGTGGTCTACGACATCTTTATTGAAAGAGTTGATAGCATTGAAAGGCTTTTGAAGATATATTGGGATTTGGGAGATTTTTAGTGCAGAAATAATAATAATATACCATACCACAATTACTTCTGAAGTTTGGTGTCTAATCAGGAAATGTGCTGAGAGTTAATCTTTTTTTTATTCATTTTTAGAAATATTTGATTCAATTTAATCTATCAAGATCTGATGCATTTGATTCATTTTGATGTACATAAAATGGCTAAAAGTGTCAATGCATAGGGTTATCCGCTGATAGGGCAGTTTTTATCTAACTTTTTCACTCTCTATCTCCGTGGCACTGGGTTATATATGGCTAATTAAGGATTTGATAATGTTTTACTATTCAGTGTTAACTATCTTCTTGGATGCTGTTTGAAGTTTGATGGCCCCAAATGGTTTAATCTTACTTCCGTCGTAACAGTTTGGGTTGTATTTTTTTGAGGATATAAATGAGAATGAATTTCTTGTTTATGGTATTTGTTGTATCACTTTGCTGTTAATTTTTAGTAGCTATTTTGGTTCAAGTTACAGCACTTACATGTGGACTTTGTTTCTGTACCAGGCGGCCTGGTGGTGATCAAATATATGGTGTTTTTGATAACAAGCTTCCTGCTGCTTTGAAAAAGCTTCCCTTCGATCGACACCTTTCCATACAAAATGTAAGAAAAGTTGTCTCAGAGGCAGATGGTTACCAACCACACTTGATTGCCCCTGAACAAGGTTATAGACGGCTTATTGAAGGAGCATTAAATTATTTCCGAGGTCCGGCTGAAGCTTCTGTAGATGCGGTGAGTTGATCTCTTCTGTGCTTTCTTGTGCGTTCTGTCGCTCTTTCTCTGATTTAACTCATGTTGAAACGGACTGCAGGTTCACTTTGTCTTAAAGGAACTTGTGAGGAGGTCAATTGGAGAATGCCAGGTCAGGAGACCTTCTATCTGTGATGATCTTGAGTTTCCGTATTATATTCATCATAATTAATTGACTTTGAGCTTCCACATATTCTGAACAGGAATTGAAACGCTTTCCAAGTTTGCAAACTACAATAGCTGCAGCTGCTAATGAGGCTTTAGAAAGATTCCGTGATGAGAGTAAGAAGACTGTCATTAGATTGGTGGACATGGAGTCTTCTTACCTTACCGTGGATTTCTTTAGGAAACTTCCTCAGGAAGTGGAAAAGCCAGGAAATGTAGCTGGAGCTAATGCAGCTGCTGCCGCAAATATTGATCGTTACGCTGAAGCTCATTTCAGGAGAATTGGATCAAATGTATCATCTTACATCAATATGGTGTCTGACACACTTCGGAATACCATCCCAAAGGCTGTGGTTTATTGTCAAGTCAAAGAAGCAAAGCAGTGTTTATTAAATCACTTCTATGCCCAAATTGGGAAAAGAGAGGTATTCCACTTCATCAACTTTGTGCAAAATTTTTATATTTCCATTCTTTTCTACGTGATGGACTGGTCAGAAAGACCTGAAGTTTATATGAGATTTGGTTTTGGGTTTTTGTTGCGTTGATGTGTCACATGCTGTATCATTGTTTTCACTTCATTGGGCTGGTGCCCATGCTTTGACTACTTTAAATGCATTTAAAAATCTTGAACATTACATATTCCAAAATTTTCGGAGTTTTTGGGGATTCACCCGTTAATGGTTAACTTGACGAAACTCTTAATGGTTAACAAGCAACTCGTTGGATCAGTTTTGTATTTGAGGAGATTACTTGTTAATTATGGGCTTGGTTTGAGCTGTCTGTCTTATGGGTTCATTGCCTTATTTGAGAATTGTTTGAAGATGGAACTGTTAAGAGACATTTTTGGTTTAGTTTTGTGATGGCATTATTTGTTATCTGATGAATCAGGGAAAACAGCTTTCTGAGTTGCTAGACGAAGATCCTGCTTTGATGGAGAGGAGACTCCAGGTTGCGAAGAGGCTTGAACTTTACAAGAAAGCGAGGGATGAAATTGATTCTGTGTCATGGGCGAGATGATGACCCAGAACTTAGGTATGTTAGCGATGATTTGTAATATATAACTACATCCAGATGTGCGGCAACTACTCAATTATTTGGAACCATTTGACTGGCTGAGATTCTTTTGTTTGTAAAATTTGTGCTCCATTTTGGATTGTTTTGGTCTATCAGGGTTGTTTCGCTACGCCCCCTATGTAATATTTCAGACGATTATTTAGTGAGAATACCATCCGGTATGCCTCGTAGTGTTTAGAAAGTTCTGAGAGTTATTTCTTCCCAGGCGTTTATTTATTTTATTTAATTTTTTTTTTTCTGTTTTGCCCTCCTAGCTTTCTTTAACAAACAATATAAGCATTTATGGTTCGATTCTGCTCGCTTAGCGACGTGTTCCTTATTAACAAAATTGCTGAGCCACCCATGATACAAATTTAATCCTTATCTCCCGGTACTTCTGAACTAAATCATTTGTAGCTCGGTGATTTGTGGGTTTTGTTATTATATTAAGTAAGACGGAAGGGTATTAAAAATTAAAAAAAGTCAATATTTATATTCAGAAGGCTACAAACCACAACGGATTTCTTAACCAAGACTGATTAGTTTATGATACCGACAGACTGAAACAAAAAAAAGTACCTGAATTAAAAAAGCCTGACAAAATATTGGTGGACTATGACCTCTGAGCAGCTCCCAGCGAATAACAAAGCAAAGCCATTCATTCATTCCACATGTACAATTAAACTAGGAATTCCACACCAATTGCGCAGTAGAAATGCAAACACCCACGTTTTCTTTGTCGATCCGGACGATGAAAAAAACTCTGTTTGGTCATCATTTCTCCTCTGCATTATCATTATCAGTCCCTCCTGCTGTTTCATCCAACCGGTTCTGTACCATACCATTTAGCCAGAATATTAACCCCTCCAGTATGGTGGTTACTGCAAAAGTGGCTCCCCAAGCTGGGATTTCCACTGAACTTACTTCTCAAAGGTAACCCTTTCGATCCATACCATTTTCTCTTTATTCTGTCTTCTTTGCTTCTGTGAATTGTTACACTGTCACAAGTTTGATGGCCCTTTTCTTGTTTAGGGATATTATATTTAATTCCTTTCTAGAATAAAATGGTAGTAAAATGCATAATTTGGTCCTTTCAGGCAATCTGTTAGGGTGGAAACGATATTAAAAGGCTCATGCTTGTGATTAATCATGTTAAATATCAATCATTTGTATCAGTTCTCACGTGGGTTTTTGTTTATTCTGAAGCAAGAGTTCTCTATCTGTTCTTTCACCTCTGGAAGCGATTTTGTTTGATATTGATGGCACACTTTGTGATTCAGATCCACTCCACTATGATGCTTTCAGGGAAATGCTTCAAGAGGTTGAATATTAATCTGTTCTCTCTTTTTATGGCTTTTGTTACTTTGATCTGAATGTTCTTGATTGTGATTTATTTTGAGAGCTGTTGACTAATGTAAGAATATATTGGCAGGTTGGTTTCAATGGAGGACAGCCAATCACTGAGGATTTTTTCGTGAAAAACATAAGCGGTATGCATAATGATGAACTCTGTCATGTCCTCTTCCCGGAATGGGATTTTGATAGAGCCATGAAATTTATGGAGGACAAGGAGGCAATGTTTCGCAGGTACTTTACAAGGCTAGACTTTTCTGCTATTTGTAATCAAAGGTGCATTTTGGTTCCTTTAAAATTTGGCTGCCTTATGTGAATCACTGCATGGAACATAGCTTTTCTTTACCATCTAATCAATGCAATTGGCAAAAACTTGCATCGGCAAAGTGCAAATAATTGAAGGTTTGAGGAATCGTGGCGATGATAAGTTTTCTTGAAAACTCTTTTAACAGATTGGCAGCGGAAGAATTGAAACCTGTAAAAGGCCTTGATAAGTTGTGTCAATGGGTTGAAGAGCGTGGCCTGAAGCGAGCTGCGGTTACTAATGCTCCAAGACCAAATGCTGAGCTGATATTATCTATGTTGGGTCTCAATGATTTCTTTGAACTCCTTGTGATAGGAAGTGAATGCGATCGAGCAAAGCCTTTCCCTGACCCTTACTTAAAGGCTCTTGATGTACTCAAAGTTTCCCCTGAACATGCCTTTGTGTTTGAGGTATAAAACTTTAACACACTGAACTCTTTTCTTTTCGCACCATTTATGTGAATGCCTGTCCTTTTGTTCTTTCAATCTGGCAATATCGAATTTGGCATACGACTGACAATTTTGTTGCTGTGAATGCGAAGGACTCAATATCCGGGATAAAAGCTGGGGTTTCAGCTGGCATGCCAGTAGTCGGTGTAGCTTCAAGAAATCCGGAAACTCTGTTGATGGCTACAGGGGCTACATTGGTTATCAGAGACTTTGAAGACTCAAATTTATGGGGAGCTTTGGCTGATCTAGAAGCCAGAACCAGGCAATAGAAAGAAATAAGCTGTGGGTTCCACAGCTCACAGAAAGTTTCCTCAAATATGCAAGAATCTATATGGGACTGCTAAATCTTTTTCATTGTATCAACTCATTCAAGATCTGAATTATGGAAAATTCCGCACCCCACCCCTTTTAGATAGCTACTACAAACTTACTGGTCATATGTTAGAATATCCTTCCACCACAAACTGAAACTTCATTCACCAAAACATCATCTAAGTTGATGACAGGTGATGATATTACCACTTCAAATTAGGCTATCAGCAACCATGATGTAGTACTCTATGACTTGGAACGTGAGTCGTCTTCTTAAAACTACACTGCATATTGTTAGTTAGCTAATAAGTTCATCTTTGTGTTTGACTGCTTTTCAAGATGACATGTTTTCTGTAGTTGAGAGATAAGCCGATGACGATGATGACAGGAGAGGAAAATTTGTAGAAGAACTTGATAGAATCTCTCTGGCCTTTCCACAACCATGGAACTACCGGTGTGAAGTGATTGAAAGGCAAAAATACTAGGTTCCTTTAATTCTTGAAATTCTAAACATACTATTATACTAATGAACACAAAGTAATATAGCTCTTCTTTTGTCTTTCTTACTCTTCTAAAAAAAAAAATGCACTTTGGTGTATTATTGAAACTCCATCATTGATTTAGTACTAGTTTTGTTGTCATGTGAGCGACATATTTGAAAGTAGTACTGGTAATAATTAAGTACTGGTAATAATTAAGTGAAAGTAGTACTGGTAATAATTAAGTTATATATTCAAAGGAAAAAAAAAATTGATATAAATTCTTTAATTTTCTCAAAAAAAGTATAGAATTAGCCTTTCAAAGGGAAGTTGTCTTCTTTTCTTCTCAACGAAAAAGAAATTAAAAAAAAAAAATGAAACAAACAGATTTTAGTGAGGCTGATTGACTGATGAGCGCCATAGCTCTTTAGTCTTTTACTAATCCTCTCGGTTTTGGCGGGAAAATTTCATTATCCCATTCGCACCCAAATCCCGCGAATTCTTTCTCCGCCAGGCACCACCTTCCGCCGCCCACACTTAGGTCGCCGTCTGGAAACACCTCTCATCAAACCCTCAATTTACAGCAGCAAATCATTCACCGAGGTAACTTACTCTTTTGTCAAAGATTGAATCTTTTGTTTGTACTTTGTAGTCCTGATTTTTGATTCAGAATCCCTATAATCATTGTGTAAAATCAAAAGGAACTGTAATCGATTAACATTCATCTTAATGCTTTGATCTTAGGCTATATCATTTCTGGAGTGGCACAATTGAATCTTGGTGCCTTAGGTTTTGCTATTGATATAGATTTAGGAGTAATAACACTAAGAGGAGAGGGATGGAGGTAGAGACGGAATTAGAAAATATGAAGGACAGAGAGGGAGGAGCTGAATTAGTTCTGAATCTTCAACCAAGTTCATCGATTTCAATTGGTTATCATTCTTCCTTTGGTCCTCATGATGACCTAATTCTCCTGGAGCTCGATGAGAAGCTTCTTCCTGACTTTCTTCATGAAAGGTTTGAATTACTAATTGCTTCTGTTGTGTTTGTTCCAAAAAATGGATTATTGTTTTAATGTTATATTTTCGGTTAATTCTGTAATGAAGTACTGTCTTCGCATCTTTTAGGGTAACTTTGAGAGGTCAGCCTAATGAAGATGCAGTTCTTTGTACCACATCGAAAACCTATGCGGTTAAGTTTGTTGGGAACTCGAATTCTGTATTTCTTATACCCCCTTTGGATCTATTTCCTTCATGTGGGAGTACACAGGAGTATGAGGAAACTAGTAGCAAAGACTTGAAGGTTGCTTCCATTATCAAAGTTGCACCTGGTAACATGGAGCTCGTTGAAGTTGCTCCAAAGTTGGATAAGCTTAAACTTCTTCTTTCTCAAAATCCATACAATTTTGGTGATAGTTCAGAAATGGAGGGAATAGAAGGTGATGACAGGACTGATGCTAATTTGTACAGATGGGAGGATCTAGTTGACAGGATTCAAGCTAGTGACATGGAACTGAGATCTGGGTTAAATGCTATATTTGCTGTAGAGATAAATGGATATTGGAGGACTCTTGATGAAAATTATAAGGATGGGATTCTGAACATGCTTTTGCATAATTCAGTACTCAATGATTGGTCTTTGAATTCACTTTATGAAGATGAAGTTGTGGCTGTACTAGTAGCTGATGGCTATCCCAGTGAAATTGCCAGACACTGTCTGCGAATGTTTGGGAGCAAGGTTAATGAGGGGGTTGGTCCCTCTTGTTGGAGGTTGGATGAAAGATGTGTGTGCCTGCATTTTGCTAGAAGAATCTTAGGAGCAGGAAAGATGAAGTTGGAAGCTTTTATGGATGAGTGGGTGAACAAGGTTCCATCAGGCATGCATGCAACCTTTGACATGTTAGAAGGTGAAATTTTGAGCGAAAAGCAAGGCATAGAAACTTGGATTCATGCCTTCAGTGTTTCCTCTCTACCATCCACCCCTGCTGAACGTTTTTCATTGCTTTTCCATAAGAAGCCAAAGTGGGAATGGAAGGATTTACATCCATATGTCAGGTCTGTTTTTGTCTCTCTCCTGCACTTCTTTGCTCTATGGTTTCTTTGACAGCACTTAGCTTACAGTATCCTTTTGCTTTTGTTTGTTTTATAGGGATCTGAAAGTGCCAGGACTTTCTTCAGATGCCTTACTTCTCAAATATACTCGCAGAACACAGCCAACTTTGGATGCAGAACCTATTTTTACAGCAAGATAATCTCTGAATTTGGGGTAGTTTCATTCTTAAGGTTAGTGGGTACACAGTAATACAGGTCTTTGTGTTCAGATGTGAGTTCTACACAAATGTGACAATATAAATATGTTTTGGGAATTTTATTTTGCTTTTTTCGTTTGTGAGCTTAGTATAGGGGATTGATATACTGAGAATTTTCCATCGTTTTTATGTTATTTCCTAATTGGTTGACAATTGTATATGCCAGCAGTCCAATGTCGAAGTGCCATTGGAAAGTATGCATGCTGTGATCATCTGTTGAAATGATCCTTTCGTTGACTAAAAAACTACTGTAAGGAACTCAAAACTTCACTTTTGTTTGATTGAACCTGCTAGACCATTGAAGAAACTCATACTTGAAGTGTTCTAATCAAAGGGTGATGTTAACTTTGAATTAACTTTCCTAAATGCTAGGTGACTGAATTTCAATACTTAAATAATGCATTAGTGCCACTTATTTGGTCAATGAGTTTATCTTCAACTGTGAACATAATTATCTGAGAATATATTCTAATTTCTACCTACAAGAGAGCTCCAAACTACACGGGGTGCTTTTGACACCAACAAAGGGGCCAATCAATACTGGAGATAATATATAGTGAATACGGGAACTCTATTCCAATACCATATACTGGGATCATATTTTTTAATGAGTAATGATGGTATGATACCCTTTTCAACAGCTGTTTATGATGCCTCCCTTCATCCAAAAGTACTCGTAAAATAAATACTATCAATAATATATTTTTTTTTAGGGTATGTTTGGAAATTTTTGACAAAAAATACATTAGAATTCAAAAACGATACTTAATTTGAAATTTCTCTATTTTGTTAAAACGACACTTTTTTTAGAATGGGAGGAATAGTAATTTATCAAGGTTCCCATTTCCAATGGCAAATGCTTTCTGTATGGTAGGAAGCCTTGATGATTATGTAACTTTTTACCTTTTTTTTTTTCCCTTTTAAATGTAAAAGCAGATTTAAAAAGCAAAACAGAATGCAACATTACATAAAGTGGTTAGCGATTGAGCATCATGGGTTTCTAAGCAATTGACTTTGACTGGTCGAGTGCCTTTAAAACACATCCAAGCAAAGTTTTAGAAGAATGTAATTTTTTCTTATTTACTATATTATTTCTCGATTCTGTGTCTGCCAATCCTCCGAAGGAATGATTGCTCAGCATAAACCTGGAAAATTATACTACTAATTTCCTCATCATGTCATCAATTGCAAAAAAAAAAAAAAAAACCCAATCCCGGCCCAAATACAGTTAAAAAATAAAAAAAGAAAAAAGAGGGAATCGTATGCATGAAACTGTAGCATTAAAGAAATGCTATAAAGGACAATTTTCACAAAATCATGCCACTTTATTTCAATTATTATCTACCTTAAGGAAGACAATGCAACATGTTTTTAACATCTTTCGATCCTAAAAAATAATTTATATTATAAATATAATATGAATTATTTTTAAGATAGCCGTTCATAATTATCAAATAATAATTTAATTAATTTTAGTGTTAATTTTTGTTAAATTAATAACCAAAAAAGAGAGAACAAGGATTAATTATTTGGGAAGGTTTTTTTTTTTTTTTTGGAGTCTCTAAATGTGCTAAAAATTCCTTTTACCTTGAACAAAATTGCTCATTTAGTAGTACTAAATCTCAGTATTTGCAATAAATTCTCCAACAAAATTGTACTTCTACTTGTGTTGTTGCACATTGATAGGAGTAGTAATTTAATCACTAACTACCATTTTAAAAAGAGGATTTTTTTTTTTAAAAAAATACCCAAATTGATGGATACAGATTTGTTTGGCCCAAAAAGAACAAAAGAACATGGTATGAAAAAACACCTGGCGCTTTTGTTATAAAAAAGAGGTCTTTTAACTGCCAAACTGGTAAATGTCGGTGGCTTCCCGCTAATAATAGACAAACAACCAAACCACAACCAACCGAAATTAACCGCCGCTGGCCGCCATCAGCTCCGACGGCCACGGCGGCGACGACGGTGTCTTTTCTTTGTCCGCCACCGATTTTTCAACCAAATTTACAGTCTCCTTTCACCTCGCACGTGTGCGTCGGGGGACTAATTCCTTCCTTTACGACACCGTTCCAGTCTCAAATTGCACGCAACCTATTTGAACTTTATTCCCCCAAATATAGAAAATAGGAAAAAAAAAAAAAAAAGGAAAAATTACGTACGACGGGAGAATTTTCCCCCTCTCCTCATAGCCACCCTATAAAAATCGTCCCTCCCCACTTGTGTTTATAGTTCATTCATACCATTCTGCTCTGTCTCCTTAATTCATTCATCCATCCATCCATCATCATCACAATTTCCTCCTGCCCCTTCACCAGGTACCAATGATCTCTTTCACATAGATCTTGTTCACTTTTAACTCTCTTTTTTTCGCCAACCCATATCGATTTTTTCATAATTTTCACGTTTTTTTCGTGTAAAGTTCCCACCTTTGCTCCAAATGCAACCTTGCATTTAGCTGAATTTTGAATATCTGTGATGACATTCGTGGTTTGCTTTGATCTGGGTAATGTTGGTTGTGTTTGATTGGATTTCCGAGTTGCTTTTCTCTGTGTGATTACGCCAGATCTTATATCAGTTGATTGGACATTGTACAATTTTGATCTTGCTTTAGCTCTGGAATATAATTTCGATTAGGCTGTGATCTTAGCGATCTCAATAGTGAGGAATGGTTTCCCTGGATGCTTTTATAATGCATGTTCTGGTTGTATTTTAGGTGGATCTGTGCTTGATGCCAATCGTTTAGGCTTTTGTACTGTCTGTAGTTGAATTTGTGTTGTTAATCAATGCCAATAAGCAGTGCAAATGAGTGTATTAAAGGTCCATACACCAAATTGTGTTTACCTTCTGGATTCATATTTGAAAGCTGAGGGACTACCTGGGTTGGAATATTCAGGAAGTGATGTTAACTCCGCCAAAGAGAACTTCTTTAGATATTTCATTAATCAATATTGTAATTTCTTTTGATGTTTTGGCTTAAGGCTATCATCATGTCACCTTGCAAAGTTTTAAGGTTTAATGTTGAAGATTGATACCTTCAGTGTGTTTATAGCATTACATACCACTCATATCAATTCTTTGAAAACCAAAGACTAGATCTTGTGTAATTTGAATTTTTAAATCTGGTAAATAGAAGGTGGACAATATGTGAATCATTTTTTTTTTTCTATTTGTCAACGGGTAGATCATAACAAGTTTATTTACTCTATTCTGATTTCTTTCGATGTCTTATGTTGATTTTTGGTTACCCTGCAGATTTTCAAGGTACCAAGTCTTAGTTACTGCAGATGGGAACTGTTGTTGATGCCACAAACAAGGTTGTTCTGATCAATCTTCTTTGGCTATTATTATTCAAACTGTTGAAGCCTCTCTTCAATATTTAAGTGTTGTTTTTTATTAATCCATCATGTAATGAGCTTTTATGTTCGACAAAGCAATGAACTCATATCAATCAATGATTTTTTCATTGAAGTATGTAGTGTTCCTAAAAATATTGGGTAAATCTCCTAAGGGACAATCTGGGGGATTTACTCGTTTATTTTTATTTTTTGCATTATCTGACATGTAATATTAACTTATTGTAGGAAGGAAATGGTGCTGTTTTAGGTGACAAGAATGTGACTGTTGTCTTTGTCTTGGGTGAGTATGTTGATAATTGTTATCTCTGAATTTTTTCTCTCAATTGTATCGAGGAAGATCGATAATGATTTTTATCTCTTTTGAAAAAAAAAAAAAAAACAGGTGGTCCTGGTAGTGGCAAGGGGACCCAGTGTGCAAACATTGTGAAGCATTTTGGGTACACCCACCTTAGTGCCGGTGATCTTCTTAGAGCAGAACAAAAATCTGGTTCAGAAAATGGGTAGATTCTTCTGCATATAATTTTATTTGTGGCTTCCATTAATTACTGCTGTGTTAGAATCTGTGGCTTTTGCACTTGGTCCATAGTGTTAACTTCAACTATGGCTGATATTTCCATAGTTGCTGCTAGCAATACTGTTGATACATAGTCTTTCAACTGTGGACATGGATATAATTGTAGGTTGGTTTCTGGATTGACATTTTGTATTTGGCATGCTCATTAATATTAGTTAGTTAGGTAAAAATGTTCAAGATGAATGAACACTAGTATCAAAGCCTCTCTCAGTGATTAGGGGTGCTAATTTTTTCTGAGAGGACTAATTGCTTTTTTTTAAGTGGTTGCATCATCGAATGGGAATCTTATATATAAACTAATCAATATAAGCTGCATCCAGAATTTTGTACAATGTAGATGATATAGCTTATGTAACTTTCAAACTCTACATTTGCGATATACCCCCAGCTACATCAATCATAAGTGGTTTTTCGTCTCCTCTGTTAATAGGACAATGATTCAGAACATGATCAAGGAAGGAAAGATTGTACCCTCCGAGGTGACGGTTAAGCTTCTCCAACGAGCTATGGCGGAAAGTGGAAATGACAAATTTCTGATTGATGGTTTCCCCCGTAATGAGGAAAACCGGGCTGCTTTTGAGTTAGTCGTAAGTTTCCTTTGACTATTTCTTTTGATTACGTGCATTTGTCCAGTTGTATTAATGAAATCGATTTTTCTTCCTGTTGTATGCTGTAATTCATTCGAACTTACTGCTCTTGAATCCTAGACCAGTACATCTTACAAATTGTACCATCATTTTATTCTTTTGCAGACTGGAATTCAACCAGCTTTTATTCTCTTTTTTGATTGTCCTGAAGAAGAGATGGAGAGGCGCCTTCTTGGTAGAAACCAGGTGAGACATGAACTTGTGTAGAAAGATTTCTTGTTTTATCCATTTTCCCTGCAACTTTCATTGACTTTCACTTTGTTTCTTCCCCCTTTGTTTCTGTAATATTGACAACTTTTGCATTTGTATCTTTTCCTCATCTAGGGAAGAGAAGATGATAACATTGAGACAATAAGGAAACGCTTTAAAGTTTTCTTGGAATCCAGTCTTCCCGTGATTGAATATTACAATTCCAAAGGGAAAGTTCGAAAGGTAATATTGAGTGCATATCGGTAGCGTACTCATTCTATGTGTGTTTGCATTATAAACAAATAGCAAATACTTGAGAGAACCGTGTGTAACTTGGAATTTCTGTGCAGATTGATGCTGCCAAACCCGTTGAAGAAGTTTTTGAAGCAGTTAAAGCTGTATTCACCACACCTGATGACAAGGTATAGGCTCATAAACAATTTTTATGCTCCATGCTGTAGAGTGCAATTCGAACCTTGAAAAACAGAGCCATGTTGTTCTCGTGTAACTGTTGATGTGTTTCATTAGTACTTCGTGAGCACCGCCATTTCTACGTGCTAGGAATACGAAATTCTACATTCTTCTTGAGGTGGCAGCTCGTTTTGAAATTTTTTTTTTACCTTGCATTGTAATTGCCGGGAACATCATTCCTGCCAGTACTTTTACCATTGTGGCGATAAATGGAGGAAGCCTTGGTCAATTCGCCAAGATGGGGATGAGACAGAAGACAACTAATATAACTTTCTAATTGTGTAGCAAATAATGAAGCAATGATGCCTGGTTTAGGAATATTTTGCCTTGTAGTTCCTGTAGTTGACTAAGAGAAAAGTATTTTAAATATTGATCCAGCAAGACACAAGAAAAGTATTTCTTGTGTCTTGCTGTTTGAGCTTAATAACATCGATTGTGATCTTATTGATGGTTTTTATGTTGTTTGCTAAGTTTGGTGATGTTGGAAAGTGAACCTACTGGCTTCCTTTTCTCATGGAAAACCCGCTTCATAAGATTTCTACTGATTGATGCATGAAACTGATGCTCGTTGCTCAAATCAGATGTGTAGAGTAAACTATCATTTGTATGTAATTAATGTTTAATTTAGTGTTATCACTGTTTCTTCTATTACAATATTGTGGTGTGCTGGTGTTCTCCTTCCGTCAAATTAGGAGGAATACATCAATAGTTATAATGACTCTTGAATATCATCTGTATGTTCCTCTCGTAGCCCGTAGATTAATTTGTAAATTTTTGTTGCAGGTTACTGTCTAAAATCATAGGATACTGTTGTTTCAAGGTTTTCAATATGGTAAGTTGTTTGGACTCTTACCATTTGCTGTGGTAGAAAAATTCTTTCTAAAGTTTATGTCTACCAATGAAATTTTCTTTGTTGGTTTTGCAACTTGAATTTTCTTTATAAATACTTTTACCACGTCATGCTTCTGTCTGTATGCAAACCATTACTAATGATTCAGAGTAAACATTGTTCTTGTATTGTATGGAATGCAAAGACTGGCTCAAATGTAGGTGGTTGAACCCCTTTAGCAAGAGATGAGCTTTGCTAAGATCAGAAAATTCAGTTTACTTCGATAGATTACAGAAGGAATCAAGAGTTCTTGCAGCTCAAATACATATTAGCTGAATGCAACCTTTCAATTAAGTTCATAGAACTGGTGTTGTGAAAACCACTTTGTTCTTTGATGTACTAACAATAATCATACTTTTTGGTTGCCAAAGATGCATAGTTGGCAAAATGGTTGGGCTTTGATTAGATTTTGAACTTTTGTGACCCATTGAGTTAAATGTTAATTCATTTTCTCTCAGAATGTCTTGTTTTTTCCAGTCAAAGCTTACACTTGGTTTTCATGCTCAACTGCAGGTTTCATGATATGGGCAGCACATTGTTGTACTATGTTATCTAATATACTCGTCGCCGCTATACTTGCAACTTGAATAGGGTTCATTTGGGACTTCTATCTTCGATTTTTAAAAGAGAATTAGTGATAATGTTATAGCTTCTGAGGCTTTTGTCTCTATATTTGTCTTCAAAGATATTTTTGGTAATAAGATTTTGAGTTTCTATGTTGAGTGTTACGCGTGTCTTCTTCCATTACTTGTGTTATTCAACTGTAATTTGCACTTACTTCGTACGAGAAAAATAGTTCAATTTGTTGAACTAAAACAGTACAATTAGGTGGACTATGTTTCTGAAATAGAAGAAGTAGCTTTCAACAATCGTCCGTGGTTTTTGCTCATAAAGAGAAACCTCGCTAATCTTGTAACGGAGCCAGCTTTCTAGATGTTACATGAAGTGTAAAACTGGAGCAATTGGAGTGTTTAGGTTTAAACTTGTTAGAGAGTTAGCTCCATGTCTCGTTGTCAACAAAACTGGAACATTTGTAATTTTGACAAGATGAATTCTAGTCAGCATGAACAAATGAAATACGCAGAACAAATAATTCTCATTGACTCAAATTAAGTTATCTTAATCAAATTATTTTCATATAATAATCAGGATACTTATTTTAAAACGGGGAAATATGATAAAAAGTTTTCTAAGTTCCACAATTGGTTGACCAACTAATACAAATGTCTCACTCAATGCCACATTATTTTCTTTTCTTCTTTTTCTTCGTCTTCTGATCTGATTATCATTTCTATTTTGATTTAAAAGTGCAAAATGTATTAACCTAACCACATTGTGGTAGACTGGAGTGAATGTTTTTTTAAAAATATTTACCTAATATTGAATCCTAATTATGGTTTAAAAAAAAATGAAAGAAATAAATAAAGGGTTTGACAGCAACATAGAGCTCATGTAATTATATGATAGCTTAAGAGTAATTTTCGTCCGGGCTTTGGTTTGGGCTTTGGCATTTAACCTGGGAGACCCAAGTTCGAACTTGCTAATAATACTTTCAGTATTGAGTTTGTGTATGTTTGTTTGAATCCGCAAAGAGGCTTTCCAAGTACCAAATAGAGGTGTGCGCGCGTGAATTCTCTCTCCTTAGTAGTACTATCCCCTTTCTCATAAATCCCACCCATATGTAATAAATTAGGTACTTGTAATTGTACGTAAAAAAAAAAAAAGACACATTGTTCACTAAATTTGCAATAAGTTGACTTTCTCGTCGGGTTTAAGATCTCGACGCATAATGCGACGAAGGATTTACTGGCATCTTGCAGGCTTTGTTATTTGATGAACTTCAAATAGGTCAACAGTTGAGTTGAGGCAAACATTCTTGCCTCGTTGTGTGCATCACGTGGAATGATGCCTCGTTGTTTCTGTTGAGCGCACGGCCTACAAAATTCAAGAATTCTTTGAAGCAATTCTATAAATTTTCCGTTGTGGTTAATGTTAGTGTAATTTAAGGGATATGATTATAAATAACTGGTGATTTAGTTTTAGTTGATTTATTATAAGATAATCCGACCATCTTAAAATTTTTTATGATGATTATTTGGGTAATCGATTTTTCTCTAATAAAATTTCAAACAAGTAGTAAAAGCAAAACTCTAATTAGAATAATAAAATTCTCAACAATTATCGTTGACTTCTTTCGTCATGACCTCTCATGGTAGCTCATTCATAGCTTCGGTACTTAAATCTCTTTTCATGAAGATACTGCATAGCATCGTTAAGTAGTGTATTCCCTTCGTCTCAAACTCTTTACGAATGTCAGGGATCAGTTTGTTAAGATCAGAATAAAACTTAAGATTTGATACTTAGCTAGTTGTGTCATGTCTACTTGTTCATTATGATTAAGTCGACAAAGGCTTAACTTACACTATGTTTTTAGACTCTGTCGAGTTATCATCATTGAGCTTAACAACCCACAAGTGCTTAACTTGTGTTAATTCGAGTTTTGTCGTCGGATCGATAGCTTGATGACTAAGTCGACGAAGGCTTAATTAGCATTTCGTGGACTTCTTAATCGTGCCAGTTTGACTATTAAGCCAACATACCATTTTCCCCTTCCACATTCACAAAAATTGAATTATGTAGACAGTAGACTCCATCATCGGGATTAAAAGCTCAACGAATTCTTTACTTGCATTTCTTTGGCTTCAGCGTCAAGAACATCTGCACAATGACTAAATCGACCAACAGAGGCTAACTTGCATTTCCGTAACTTTGTCATCGAGCCAAGAGAGCTCCATGAATTCTTGTCACTTTATCTAAGCAAAACTTACAGCTTGCTGATTTTATGTTTGATATCAAGCTAAGGAGTAAGTTGCTGAAGTATCAAGTCATTGACTGGATCATGAGCTAGATTTTCCAAGTTTCTTATGCTGGAAACTCATTTTTCTTCTCCTATCCAACTTAAAAAAATCGATTTTACTAACGAAATCGTACTACCAGCACTTTCAATTGAACATTCTGGATTACAGGGAGTTACACTCTTCCCACCAATATTCTAAGTGATGTGGTTCAAATTACATGCTATAACTTTACACTAACCCAAAGATTAAGCCTCAGCAAGGACTTATAGATAAAAAGGTGTAGCAGTAACAAGAAGTTCAAAGCTCCATTAAACCTAAACGAAGATGATACCATTCTCTTGGATTGTATCAAGCAGAATGCTGAGTTTGCCTTCAATCCGTTGGTTCTTCTCAGGCTCATAAGCGATTGCATAGACGTCAGCTTCCTTTGATCTCTCCGCAATAAGCTTTCCAATTACCCTGCAGGCGTTGTTGTCTGTGAGTGAAGGCAAGGTGTTCCGCAGATCCTTGGCATTAGTCGTAGCGACTGATATTACCTTGCTTGTTCCCCTATGCATCACTTTTGCATGAACAAATCTTTTTGAGAAGAACACGGTGAGTACAAATGGCCTCATGTACATATCTGTCCTTTGCTTCCATGACTTTTTGTTAGGCTTTTTGGCAGCTTCACCCCTTGATCGCCGAGTCCAGGCAGCTTCAACAACAAAACTCTGAACAGAGATACAAATAGGATCAATCACTTTTAGGGCAATTGTTCCTTCACAAATAGGGGTCAATTTCACAGCCATACACCAACTTTTGAGCATGGAATATGCATGGACTAATACCATCACACACGTCAGTTCTTTCCGTATGATACTTTATCACACACACCCACACACAATGCCCTCAAGGACCACACTGTTGAACATGTATGGTTGAAGAGTATCTAGATAATTAGCAACGAAATCTTCTGCTGCTGGAATTGGGTCTTAATATACAAAGCGGAAGCATTTCCAGCCTCAATCTTCCAAACATTTGCCAAGAACAGAATAAATTTGCATCTCCCACAGTCCCACTTGGCAAGAATTGATGTGTTACAGCCATTAAGAAAGAAAGAAAAAGAAAATGCATATACCACTTTAAGATTTTACATCAAAAGACAATTAACTAAAACAATCAAAATAATTCCAAGTATTGAATAAGTAGACTCAAAATCCTTCAAAGTAAGAAAAGTCCTACTCTTACCATCAGAGAAAGGGAAAAGACAAGAACCTCAGGTCATAATGAAAGAGGAAAGATTGTAGAAACATAATTGCAAATTTGCAACCTTTTACATCTGGTGTAAGATATCTGAAACAACTACATTATCATAGTCATAATACAAGTAGAGAAACAGAATTGCTCTGCTCAATTATGCAAGCACCTTAAAGATTCTTACATGTAGCATCACAGTATGCTTAACCCATCTTCCAATACTAATATCCAAAATTAAAAAGATAAAAAAGCTAAGCCTCTCGAATCTTTCAGAATACCACGTAATTAAAGCCGGCAAGATGAATATGCTTCTTCAGCATACTAAGATAGCAGCAAATTCTCAAAAGAATGCAACCCAGTAAATATATCAAGAGAAATATACTGGAAAAATTCCAAAAACAAACAAAATTTATATCATGAAGGAAGAGCCTTTGGAGATGGGTTGAGTTTATAATCCTTACCTGCTTGTGGAGGCGATTCGAAAGGTGGCCGGATGGTGAAGTGGAGAGGGAAAGATTAAGGTTGGGGAGGGAAGAAGACCATGAAAGTGAAGAGGGTTTACCTAGCTTGATTGAGATTAATTCAGAGGAGAAAGCTGAAATTGAAGGAGCCCTGGAAGAAGAAGAAATGCAGGCGGACATCGTTTTACTGCTTTCTTCCTCCAAAATTGCACAGAGAAATCTCCAGTGAGGAAAACACTACTTATCCATGAACTGAGGAAAGCTTAAAAACTTTCAGAGATTTTCCTTTTATATCAGAACTGGAGACCCGTAACCCGTTTTCTTGGGCCGCGGTTTGGGCTTGGATTGAAAAGTGCCCACGAAAATATACCCTTAGGATCTTGAAGTGTCAAATTTTTTTAACCAAAGTGGTTGTGGTGGAGTGGAAGTGACTCCTCCACCCTTAATCATAGGTGAGGGTTCGAATATTTCCATGGCGTGAAACAATCTTAAATACATTCTACTAGTACAAGTGAATTTGGCTCCATATGTTTCTAGTTTATTACATTTTAAAGCTAACAAGCTACATTATATTTGTTGCATCCCACAAAATAAAAATTGAAGATTGCGATACTTCCTAGACTTAATTAACATAGTTCATATCAAAATCTCAAGACTAAATTATCACTAGTTTGTAAAATAATACTACTCCTAGCAACTGCCACTAACTAAGAAACTAAACTTATCTCTACTTACAGCTATATATATTGTAGAAGAATCAGTATAAACAGTTGACTCAGTTGATTTAGTCAATTGATAAATTTGTATATATTTTGCTTAGTTTCATACGTTAGGGACTATATATATAAATTTGTATATATTTTGCTGGATGTATATATATATATATATATATATATATATATATATATATAGCTTCTGTACAGGCCAAGAAGGATTCAGTTTTGTTGAATACACAGAAAATCAAATTGAAACTTTACTCTTCTTTCTTCTCCAAAGGTGAAACCCTAACTCAAATTCAAGATCCAAATTAATCCTTTTTTGTTGCAAAAGAAACAGCTATTGGGGACCGTACATAATGCTTTCCATCCGTCCACAACAACTCTCCAAATGCATGATCATAATCATCAGATGACGATGAAGCATTAATGTGATGATGACGATGACGATGACCATGAAACACTGCAGTCAACTCGAAACTCTGCTCTTCTCCATACTTACCGAAAGTCAAAATATCCGGTTTCACGGTCACGGAAACTCCGACAGGGTGACGTAACCGAGCCGCGTAAGTTCCCGGAGCCCCGACATTCTTCAGCGTATGCTTCACCTTGATTTCCGTGTGTGGCTCAACGTTGGTGACGGAGATGGAAGGATAGTTAAAGTTGTTGAGGTTGAATTTCTCGGGACATTTGTACCATTTGTCGGCAACCAAATGGATATGCGACTCGTTGTAGCCAATTCTACAGAGGAAGGTTCAGATGATCCGTCACCGTCAAGTCGTACAGTAACCCGGGATCCATGGCCCGGTTTGGCCGCATATGTTCCGATCCGTATCCAAACGGATTCAACTTCCTTCCGTCGAACATGTCCTTCATCGGGTTCTTCGTGTTGTCACGGGTTCGACCTGTTTATTTGTTCAACGAGTAAGGGAAAAATTAATTATTCAACATTCAAATTTACAATGTACTATGAATGTTTGTAAAAAAGGGCAGAAAAGAAATTCCTCTCTAATAATTTTGTTTTACACTTTTAACAATTTAACTAGTGTCATGTGAAATTCGGAACTGTAAAAAATTATACTACTATATAATTTCATTACCTGTGGTCATGATAGCGGATTTGATGGCGGCGGTACTCCAATCGGGATGGAGACTCTTGAGAAGGCCAACAACACCAGAAACATGAGGGAAAGACATAGAAGTTCCACGCATCAGTAAGAAATAAGGTTGGTGTTTGTTATCTGGATAAAGGGATTCCGGAAGGAATGACGCGATAATATCTACGCCTGGAGCAATAATATCAGGCTACAAGTAAAATCACAATTAACAAAAAGCAATATCAACGTAATAAACAAAGTAAATAACAAAAGTCCAACCTTTATTTCATATATATATATATATATATGTCATGATCGCCTATAACCCAACATAAATGACATTGATAATACACTATTTGTTTCTTTAATTATACATACATACACAATGGTAAATATAATTATGGATATCCCAGTTGTGACTAACCTTGATAATCTGGGGAAAAATTGAATTAGGACCTATAGAAGAGAAGAGGACTGACCTTGATAATCTGGGGAAAAATTGAATTAGGACCTCTTGAAGAGAAGAGTGCTAGTTGAGGAGCTGGTTTAGTATGGAAAAGTGTTTTAGGATGATGTATATAAGCCTTTGGTTCCCTGTCAAATTCACAATTAATTTCCACAAAGTGGTATAATCATTTGGCATTAACCAGCAATTCAGAAAAAGTAGTTCACACTGCAATTTATATACTAGCTATTTGGACAAATGGAGTATATAAGTAGTACTCCTTTTGTCTAAAAAAAAAATCCCCCTATATTATAGTATATGTACTAGAAATAATATCTATTACAATGGTAATGTAGATTATTTTTTCTAAAATGGAAAGAGTGAATGTAGAGTAATTTATAATTTACTTGGTGGAGTTGATGTAGGAAAAGAGAGTAAGACTGTGTTGGTAAGTGATATGTGTGTTCGGATGTGAATCAGGATTGGCAAAGAGTTCATTCCCGGAGGCAGCATCGTTACATAAAATCATTCCAACGGATCCGGGCTGAGAAGCCGTATGATCATCATTCATACATACCAAAATCTTCCCTTTGACTTTCTCAAGGTCAAGTGTGTCGGGCAGGCATTTCTCTCTACACACAAAAATATCATTCAAAAACACATGCACAATTCACCAAAAAATAATAAAGAAATTGTACATATTATGATCACTTCAAAACTATGAGTAAATAAAATAAATTATATGATCCACTTACGCTTCTTGAACGTGTAATTCCCATTTCTGGCCATCCGAGCATAAATCATAGGGTAGAATTTCTTCTCTGGTATTGCCTTAGAGAGGCTTTGTCCCTATATATAGTTGTACACATGGTAACATGAATTTATTTACACAAAATTATTTCAGTCTATTGTACCCAAAATCTTTATGTTTTTCATTATATACCTCCCTCCTGGTCCTTATTATACGATATTTTGTTTTGTCCTAAATTTTACTTAATATATCTTTTAATTTTTAAAAAAAAATCTTAAAACTACATGTTCACGGTCATTATATTCTCTTAATTATTAAGAAATATTTTAAATTTTTTTTTTCAATTGAAAAAACTTATTATGTGAAAAATCAAAATGCAGTATAATAAGGATAGGAGAAATACTCAACTGCCCCAGACTAATAGTCCACCTGATAAACTGGAAATAGATCTTTTGGTTACCTTGAGGAGAATTCCGTTTGGAAGTTGGACGACGGATTGGTAGCTCCGATCAATGTGGCTGGGGGCCACCGTGAGCAACCAGGGAGCCACGTTGGTGACGGTGCCCGGAATTCCCAGCCGAAGCAACCACCACGATATTCTTCTGGAGAGCATGAAAGGCGCCAATGGCGAGAGCATCGGTGAAATGATGGTCGGGAGGACCGCCGAGAGACATGGAAATCATGTCGACGCCGTCGTGTATGGCCTGGTCAAACGCCGCCAAGGAATCAGCGTCGCAGCATTTGTCGCCGAAGTAAGTTCTAGAACAAACTTTGTAAGTAGCCACCCTGGTGGCCGGAGCCCCGCATTTGGTGGTGCCGAGGGGGAAGCCGTGGAGGGTGGCGTTGGCCACAACGTTGCCGGCGGTGGTGGAGAGTGTGTGGGTCCCGTGCCCGATGTGGTCCCGGGGGGAGTTCTCATCATACAGGAGAAACTCGGGTATTCCTTTGTTGTAGTACCTTGCTCCGACCAGCTTCCTGAATTAGTTTATAATTATATTAGGGTTAAACGTGAAAAAAAAAATTAAGATATAAATGTGATCATACATACTTGTTACATGGGAAGATGCTGGAATTCTGGCAAGAACCTTTCCACTTGGACGGAATTGGACCAAAACCGTGGTCGTTGAAACTCGGGGATTCACTTTAGGTAGAAGACAACTATGGGCTGAGGTTATATACGCAATCCACCCACCCCCACAACACCCCCGGTTCAAAGCGATAATGTAGAATATAATTAGGTTGAAATATTGCGGCACAGCAAAAATTTCTATTTCTTTTTTTTTTTTGGGTACAATTTCTTTTTTTCTCTTATTCATTACTAATTAAACTGCGCTATTGTTTCTCCAAAAAAAAAGAAAAGAAAAGAAAAACTGCCTATTGTGCTAGGAATATGAGTGGAGAAGCAACATATATAGCCTACGTTTATCAATTATGCAGTCGTTTGAATTAGCAACTTGTTTGTCAAAAAAAAAAAAAAAATTAGCAACTTTTTCGAATGGAAGCATAAACTACAACGGCTTGTAACTTGACATTAAAAGACAATTGTTTGTCTCAAACGCTAATTATGCATTAATTCAGTCTCCAAAACAACAAATGAGCTCGTACGTAGCTCACTGAATTATTTTAATTACTACACTAATACAAAATGGAGGATGGATCCAAAGGTCGAAAGCCATGTTTGAGGCTTGCTTCCCAAACTTTATCAACATCGAACATCTCTTCTCCGCACTCATTCACATTCCATCCTTCTATTCCATGCAAAACGCCCGCAACTCGTGCTGCACTCAACGCCCTTCTTGGCAACCAATTCTGCAAAAATTAATCGTAAACACTAAGAATTCTTATCAAATTATATGTAATCTCGCCCTTTATATTTTGATGAAGCAGAAAATATCGATTATGTCTCATTAGTGAAATATTATAATCGTGTCACAGAATTACCTCACAAGAATCAAGGTTTTGAAGGGAGAAGGGGGCCAGCATTGCTGGAGTATTATGATATAAGCAGTCATTGCGGAGTTTCTTTGGAGGAAATTGACCAAATGGAATGAAGATAGTCCCTTTAGGTGCATTGAGCTGATCTTCTTCTGTTGATCCATCTCCAACTAACCATATCTGCCACAATAATTAAACTTCTCATCAATTGTAGTTCATCTTCCGATTTAATATAAACAAAAATTGCGACATCTATACTAAAAAGTAGTAAGGAAAGGAAAATGATTACCTTGTGAGCAATGCTTTTGGAGTATACTAGGTTGTTGTTGCTTTCAGGTCCTGCCATTAGTTTGAGCTTCTCATATTTATATTCGGATGGGATAGTCACCTGCAGGTGAATTTAACTCGTGATTTCCCACCGATATCTAGTAAAGGCGAATTTTTAATGCTATCTTGTTAAATTTGTTTAAACTTTTTTATGGTGACGATTTATGTTACAAACCTGCACGCCCTTTTGGCACAAAGCAAAAACAATGGAATGGGCAACTTTGTTGAGATTGCCTCTAAGGAGAACACCTGTTGTTCCTTTAGGAATGCTGTTTAGGACAATGGCAACAGCCAAGCTACTTCCATCTACTACTCTCACTTTCAGCTTGGGATATTTTTGCACAAATAACTCCCCATTTTTGTTACGATCCCCCTACAATAATAGAAAAAGATACAAAATAATTAATTAACACCAAAATAAAACAAAGAAATAAGAGTAAGAGATTATATACATATATTCTTTTTGAACTTGCCTGATTGAGAAGACCAAGACTCAAAACTTTAGTTCCTTTTTCATCTGCATCAAGTATAGCCTTCTCAATTAGGCCATTAATTGCTTCAGACTGCCATTTAACCAAGTACTGCCACCAAAAAAAAAAAAAAATGGTGTTAAAAAAAATTTAAACAAAATGTTACGAAATTGTTTGAAAAAACTCTCTTGGTTTTAAGAGCAGCTTAATTATACCTGCAGGTTGTACCTTGGGATAGCCCAAATTTGTAATTTAAGTTTGTCAAAGGCATTCCTCTCTAAGATGAATGTGTTTCCATAGACATAATTGATGATCATGGAGAGAAAAGTGACGGGCCGCATGAACCAAAAGTACCAGGGAGAAGAATCATCTTCAAGTTGAGGTTTGGAGGCAACGTGGGCAAACCCTAGACGAAGGTGATAGATGGATTCTGGGGTGGTTAGATGGGTCAAATGTACCACGTCAGCTGCATCTTCTTGTCGTTTCAGAGATGATTCATACAGTGAATCGGTTGATTTGTCCATGGTTCCATAAATGTAGTCGTACATTGGCATGAACAGTGCGTAATTTGTCCGGAATTGGGTGTGGTGTAGTGAATGGTATCTGTAGCAAATTTAATTTGTTCACCAAAATATTTTTTCTATTTTACTATCTATTTAATACATAAAACAAAATTTTATTACTATTTGAGACGAAAAGAATATATGTATATGTCAAATATCACATCGTCTATAGTGAGTGATCCAGATTTTTTCCATTGCCCAATACCAATAGTAGTCATACACAGGACAAGGAAACAAACACCATTCTGATTATTTGACTCAATTATTCCACGACTCTTACCACAATGAATGCAAAACCATTCTGTGAAGTTCACATTTTTAAAAAGGAAAAAAAAAAAAATATATATATATATATATATATATATATATATATATAGTTGAGATTGTCAGTAAGAAGACTCAATAAATTCCAAGGCATACGGACACACTAGAGCTAGAAAGTGTACTCAATAGGACCAGATAGCTGATAGAATAGTTACTGGCTACAATGCTTTACTGTGTTTTATATCAAAAATAATTGCTAGTACGTAGGTTCATGGTTGGCCAAGTTAAATAAATTCGAACCACCAACCAATTGTGCCAAAAACTGATATAAAAAAAAAAAACCATAAATGCAATATAGGAAGATGTTGATAATTCTCTAGAGAGTAGTAAAAAGAAGTAGTAGTAAAAGTAAACTAGTAGTAGTAAATTATATTACTTACGTTGGGGTATACATGAGGTACTTGAGGAGCGGGAAAATGGAGAAGAGTTGGTTGGGAATGAGCTCAAAGTTGCAGTGACCCATATTGTTCATCAGATCCACGAATGTGATGTACCCAACGATGGATACCAATGATGCAGTTCCATTTAGTACTGTTGTTAACGTTGGTATTGCAAACAGCAGGAAATATGATATGTGCTCCGCAAATGGATGAATTACAGCTGCATATATATATATACACAAAATAATTAGACCAAATATCAAAATTCAATTATGTCACGTCTCATTTTTTCCCCCCCTTCACTAAATTGAATCAATTAAAAATTAAATCAATTGTATAGAGTCTTTAGTTTTACTACATGATATGGGTTCGGTGACGATTGACGAATGGTGGTGAGAATGGTAACGAGAGTAGAGGAAATGGTGGTGCAAGGCTCTGTGCAACCAATAGTACAGAAACTCGACCGGACCGGCGTGAAGCAAGGCGGTGATGATCACGCCGTCGGTTCTCCACCACGGCAGCCGGGAAGCTTGCGAAACGGTCGTGGTGAATATGTAGAATAGGACTCCGTTCAGTATTATTTGGTCATCCCTACGTGCGCACAAATCCCCAGTTGTTAGTATATACTTTTGACATATTGAAACGTGAAATACTGATAACGCAATAAGTAATGGTCCAAACTAGGAGAGTACTTTAACCGTTCCAAAATAAAATATAGTTACCCGCTTAAAATGAATAATTCAAGTTTTCTTTTTTCATAACAATTATATTATTCTCTCTGTTCCAAACACATAACTAATTTTGTAATTTAAAACCGAATAAGTGTATTTCATTATAAGATAGGGAATTAGAGGACTAATTTGCATTTTAGGAGCATGTATATAGGATATAGATGGCCATTGCATGCATTAATAACAACAAAAAGCATGGCAGGAGAAATAGATTTATGGGAAAGAGACGTATAATTTATTAAGATTGGTGAAGGGAATTAAAAAAAAAGGGGGGACAAGTAGTAAAGTACTCATGTTGTTGACGAACCAATTGCTTTCACGGTCGACTTGATCGAATTCAATGGGTTTGTCAACAATCCGATTTTTGCCATTTGCAGTTCGATGCCGAGAAATGGAAATCCAGATTTGGTTGTGAAGGGCCCTCCACAGCAGCACCGGGAATACGAGCAAGTTCCCAAGGTCCCTTTGGCTTTCATCTTTGGCCACGAATGAGTAAATGCTATGAACCACCCATGGCGCCAACACCACGTACTTTTTTTTTTTTTTGATTAATCATTCATCCATTCATCCACCAAAAAAAAAACACAAAAACAGATTTACATAATTAGCTAGGAAGCAAGTCAGAATATATACTACTCCATCCATTTCAATTTTCAATTTATTAGGTCGTTTTAGATTTAGAGAGATTTTTCAAAATGTAAATCATTTTATAAATTCTAAACAAATTAATAATTATTTTTCCAACTTTGCCCTCAATAAATAACACTAATATATTTTCACTTAGTCTTGTTTATAGTTCCAATATAATCAATATGTGGTAAAAAAAGATATTTAACACATAAATTAATTATTGCGTGATTATTTTCTTAGGTTACATGCAAATTCTAAAGTGACTTACTTTTTGAAATGGAGTGAGTAGCTTTGGATTGAGGTTTTTGTTTCACAATCATTTTAAGACGGAATAAATATAAAAATCACATTATCGATCCCTTTTTATGAAGCGCATTGAAGAACAAAGGAAATGCTATTTTGAAGAGAGATTATTGAAAACCTCGAATACAACATTTTCATTAGTGAAAACCCATGGTTCTTTCTTCTTGTTGTTCAAAATTGTTGCAGAAGGATTTTGGCAGAGAAAATGAGACAAAAAGATGATAGCTACCCAAAAAAATTTTGTTTTGGATAAATGAGAAGAAAAACACTTGTTAGTTGTAGACCAAAAGCACCATATTTTCCTAAAAGATGAAAAAGAAGGTTACCTTAAAACTTCCAAGGGGAGTCCATGGCCAGTCAGTGAGCAACCCCGGAGTTGTAGCCATTTCTAAAAATAAAAATATTTAGATTTGCTCTCAGATGTGCTGAAATCTGGTGGAGGCGAGGGTGGTACACTTCTCTTATCCTCTAGTGGTGCACATATATATATATATAATAGAGAGAATATAGGGAGATGAATGGAACTAGGGTACAAGAGTAATTTTCTCTCTTGCTGTTTTTGTTTTTACTTTAATTTCTTTTCAGCTTTTTAATATGTTCATCCTATAGCTAAAAAAAGAAAAAGTAATATTATACGAACCTATAAGGACTTGATTTATTCTTTTACTACAGTACACTTCTTGAAAATCAATACTCAGATAATTTGAATTCAAGTTGAAAAAATTATTTTGATTATTAAAACTTTTGAACCTAAAAGGGACTTTGATACCACTTGCCAAAATTGGTCTGGAATGGAAAAAAAAAAAAAAAAAGGTTCTTAGCAAAGTGCATAATAATACTCCCTCAAGAAAGATAACTGTACGTACTTAATTTCACACTGCAATTGTATATTATCCTTCTTAAGAAAAGAGAAAAGAAAAATAGCTTTGGGGTACGTGGAAATATATAATGTGTAATGCGTTGCTTTTCTTGATGAATATTGAAACTTTAACTGTGTATGTACAACATACTGCAATTAATTTGTGAAGCCAAAAACCTTCATAGACGTGATTAAGATTGTAGTAACGATGTTAACATATATACTCTGTCCAGAAATGACGGTAGTATTTGAACTTTTACTTGTAATACAATTTATGATAAAAAAAAAATTTAATTGAATAAATCATTTTTGAATGGAAAAAAATAATTGTAGTAGGCATTATTTTAGTTACCTTTTACAAAAAAGATTTTTTTTTAAATTTTTATTTATTTATTTTTTTTGGAACGATGTAAGCGTCAAGAGACCACATATTTTGTCAGAAACTTGCATTAGCTCATTGTTAGGTGATGCATGGCATTTGTTGTCATGCTTAATTGTTCATACTTGAATATCATTAATAATGGGGGAGAATGTGAATTTTATTTATCATTTTCAAGTTCTTTTATAAACAAAACACATCATGTCATTTAAATCGAAAGAGAAAATTTTAGTTCCCTTTAACTCATAATCACAAAATATTGATAAATTTATCAAGTAATTTTCAAACCAAAAATGGTAGTGAAAATCGGTAGTCTCCTTCAATAGCCTTAAGGGGGTGGGGGGTGTGGTTGGCTGCCTAATTGCTGTCGGTCTTTAATTGGGATGGTTTAAAGAAGGGGTATAGCCGTACAGGTGGGTAATTAATAGTGGGAAAATAGGGCGACTCTAATTTGGCATAAAAACCAAACAGCGAAAGAAGGAAAGAAATCAATCAATCAAAAAATATCTTTCTCACATGGCTTGCCTCACAACAGCGACAACCACAGTCAGAATTTGAAAGATATGTATAGTAGTCATATAATATTGAACTATTGACTTCCCCAGGTACATTCACATGATCAATCGAACAATCATATAAATTCCAGAAAACAACTTATTATTATTACTCTTATTATTATTATTATTGTGTGTGCGTGTGTCTGTGGAATGATTCGTGAACTAAATTATATAGAAGTGAGGAATCCGGTTATACTGTATTGATACAACTATTTATTGTGTACAGTGAGAAAAAATATCGTTTTTACCTAAACCTTTGCTCTCGTCGTCAATCGTACCTAATAGATTTTCGGTTAGTCAATTTTACCCTAATGTTTGAAATTTTCGCCAATTTCGTCTAATTGGCCTATTTTCCTTCCAAATTAACGGATCTCCGTTAGTTTTTGAATAAAATAATAAATTTAAATACAAAAACATCCCAGTAATTTGTAAAAATTTTAAAAGTAATTCCTAAAATATATAAAAATAACAAAATAGTCTCTTTTCACTTTTTTATTTTATTTTTCTCTATTTTGTTCCATTTCTCTATTTTATGGTCATTAAAAGTAGTTGAGAGAAATGGAACAAAATAGAGAAAAATAAAATAAAAAGTGAAAGAGACTGTTTTGTTATTTTTATATATTTTAGAGGTTATTTTTTAAATTTTAAAACATTACTGGGGTGTTTTTGTAATTAAATTTATTATTTTATTAAAAAACTAACGGAGATCCGTTAATTTGGACGGAAAATGGGCCGATTGGACGAAATTGGTGAAAATTTCAAACATTAGGGTAAAGTTGACTAACCGAAAATCTATTGGGTTTGATTGACGACGAGAGCAAAGCTTTGGGTAGGTACGGCATTTTTTCCGTGTACAGTGCAATAACAAGATTACAACAATATCCCTAAACTAACCCTAATATATATATATATATATATGAAAATTCTATAGTCCAGTCATAAATTTTTTACTGAACCGTTCAGTTTGAATCTATCCAATCAAAATTGAGTACCCATGAGATGCTCATAGAGTGAGATGTATTCTAACAAATTCACGTCAATTATTAACTAGATGCTTGGCCCAGGCAGATGCCCGGGTGCCCCCTCTACTTTAATTTTGTGTTAGTAGATAAATGAATTTTTGATTTGGAAAAAATAAAATAGCTACACATTTATTTTTTTCCTTTTTTAGCCAAAAATAAAAATAAAAATAAAAAATCATCTGCAAAAGAAGAAAAAATATTAAACAGTACACCGATGTAAAAATCATACAAAAGAATGTAGAGTAATAAAAGAGATAAGTTTATGGACAAATTTAAATCCTATCTTAATTTAATTTGCTTGATAAATGATAAGTGTGAGTTAAAATTGTGTAGCTATTTTTGTAAATTAGCTTTTGTTTTCCCGGATAATAAGGTTTTTTTTTTCTTTTAAAAAGGGATGATACGTGGCAGAATGGTTAAAGCAATATGGTGCATTTGGAGCCAAATTTTTTAATAAGAAGTTGTCACATTAACATCCTGTATTCTGCTTTAATAGGGTAAAAGGGATTTGCTAATTAGATAATTTTTGAAGATAAATATTAATTAATTAATTTGCAGTAAAGATAAACACTACATTATCTTTTTAGAAAATAAAACTAACTCACTCAAGATCGATCTAGAGTTATTTTTTATTGTTTTTTTATTGATTCAGTTTTAGCATCAAATTTTTTTTTGTCAATTTTAGTGTCAATTAAAGAACTCTAAGATGTATTTATCAATACAAAATTCATAAGGGGATTAAAACTATCGTAAAGCACAAATTTTTTTTGGCCAATTTAATCACCTAAAACCATAAATTGTTTTCTGAGTCACCGTCCCCAATTTAATGATAATTGGATGAAAATTTTGAAGAACTGAGTTTAGTCTTTCTCATTCTTCACTTCAAAAGATAAATCATACCATCTCTTTAAAGTTATTTTTGGTAGGATTCTACTCCTTCAATCTATGCGTTTTAGTGTACATTCCAATAACAAGGTTCTTAATCCACCTCTACAAAAAAAATAATAAAAAAATCTTCCTTTATGTTTTTTACAAGTATTTAAATGAGAAGGGAGCACCATAATCTTAAAAATGGCTTATAATTTTTATCGATAAAAAAGTACCATACTAAGAAGAAAAACATGAATGAACCTTAAATTATCTTGGTTTCATACTACAAATTAAATCTGCAATTGATTGGAAAAAAGAGTAAAATACATGATCCCTTTGTTTGCTGCAGTTTGATTAATTATATCATTAATGTTATTTGTGATTTTCTGAGAACTAAGTTAGATATTAATGATATGTTTTTGGGTTGATTCGACTAACAGTTGCAACATTGCTTGTTGCTTTTGTTAATTTGTTTTGTTTTTAAAGGTACAATGATGTGTTACATTTCAAAGAATTAAAAAATAAAAAAAAATGCTTTTTGAAAGGTACAATGATGTGTTACATTTTAAATAATTAAAAAATCAAAAAAAATTTGAAAACTGATTCGCTTGTTTAATTAGTTTATGAATGATCCAATGTTATGCTTGTCCTTTGAGTTTGGTGTTCCACGTCTTTAATCCTAAGGTGATCATCGTTTCTTGTCATTTAACGGTTGATATTATTGACTGAATCGTTCAGTCGACTGGACCGTAGTCACTCCCATATATATACTCTTTTTGTTCCATAAAAATAATCCAGTTTTAAAATGTACAATTTTTTAATTTTAGCTAACTCCATCAAGCTACAACTCATTTTATATCATGAACTTCCTTTTTCACCCTTGTCTTCTCTCGGTCATCTCTCGGTCAGAACACCGAAATGTTTCGCCGCCGGAAACACCATTGCCGCCCGCTCGGTACACTCACCCTCAAATCATACCTTTTCCTCCTCATCAAATTTTCTCATTTTTTCTCATGAAGGAATAACCGTAAAAATCCAATTTTTCTAAATAAAATCAGAGTAAAGAAAGCTATATAGCATCATCCATTCTCGTTCGTAAACAACAAAAATAACAGAAGCAGCTTAAGAAAAAGGAAAAAAAGAAGGAATAAGAAGACGATACCGGAGATAGAGAGCATAGCAATTGAGGAATATAAGTTAATTGACAAAGGTGCATGGATGACGAAGGAGCTTGGCCGTGGAGTTTAAAGCAGATTGATAAAGCAATTGAGGAACTAAGAAAGTCGGCAACGAAAATTGGGTGAATAGAAACTCATACAAAGAAGAATTGAGGAGTCAGTGAGGGCGGCGAAACGTGGGATGAAGAATTGAGGAGTGACGACGGCGGAAGGTGGGGAGCTTGGCCGCATATGAAATTTGATAGGGTTAACTTTAAGGTTTTAATTTGACGGTGGATAGTTTTAGGGTAATTTAGTCATTTTTTTCGAATATAATTTTGAATTTCTGAGACTGGATTATTTTTTTGGGACAAATTATTTTATCAAATTGTACTATTTTTGTGGGACGGAGAGAGTATAAATTAAGCTGTTGGTGAGGAAAATTCTCCAAAGATTATAGAAGGAGAAATTTGTTTCAAGTTGGACACCATTATACACAAACAAAATAAAGTGGGAGACATTTTGCCTGAAAATAATTGGATGCTGAAAATGAAGATATACTAGTACTACTTGTATCGGCATTGATGGTGTACGTCCTATGTTGCAACCATCGTCTTAAATGAATGAGACCAAAAGACTTGTACGAACGGCCCGGCCTGGCCTTAGGGACATTATTAAGGATATCGAGAATTTATTTATTTATTTATTTTTAATATATAATTACAAGTACCTGATTTATTATATGTGTCATATTCATTTACGACTTGGGCAACCCCTTATTGGCTTACGGTGCATTAAAGATTTAACAACAGCTAGGAATTTGGTTGGTGAGATAGGAGTAATTCTATCAAATATGTGTGGCAATGTGCAGCAGTGACATTGGAAGTTCAGGGAAGCAATAATAATGCGTATTCATGTGGCTTGTGCCCAGTTCATGTATTGGACCAATACCACCACAATCCTCTATCCGCCTGATTCCTATTGTTGTGGGACGACGGGAATGCTGGCTAGAAAGTGACTGAATTCTAAATTTGATCCCTTTCTCTTATTGCCTTATTCTATTCATCATGTTTAAAGAGGTATCAATCTCTCCGTCTTAAAAGGAAAGACAACAAGATCCCTTGCAGGGATGGAAGGAGTATTAACTTTTGGTTAACCCTCACCGTTGGGTATTATTGTTAAAGTTATGTACAACCACAATATGAAATCTAATCTGCAAAATTGTAAACCGACTCCTCAAGTTAAACTGTTAATCTCTACCTGCAAAAAGCAAACAACCTCTCTCCATCCAAGCAGACAAAAGAAAATTTTTTCAAGTCATTTGACATCTAAGTATCAACTATACCTTCTTAAGCTTTCTAAGCCAGAGCGTACAACTTTTCGCGTGACGCCTTCCATGAGTCATTCCATGTCTTCAATTGACTCACTCCTGGCGACTTTATCTTTGTTTCCGTATGTTCTATCGTTAGGGAATACAGATCTCGCAGCAAAACCCATCAATTCGGTTGAATCCTTCAAGCGCCGGATTCTAGAGCTTATTCCACCATCACTAAAAAAGTCCATCATGGATATCGAACTTCTTTCTTTTAAATGGAAATTTTCTGCATCTGATTCCAGCAATGGAAGTGGTGCCTTTGATGTTAAATAATCTTCAACTCGAGTATGCCCTTCCTCTCCTTCACCAAGTGATTCCCAATCCACTTGGCGCAAAATTCCAGCAGATTTATTGTTAACCTTTGTGGGGTAATTTTGTAATTGAAGTGATTGTTGAATCTTTAACCTATCAACTTGTGCTTTCAACTTCTGTAGTCGATCTCCTATTCTTTCACTCATAGCATCATAAAGCTTCTTTCTGCATAACTTCTGCTGTTTCTCTGCTGCGAGTAAATCGTCAAAATTAATAGGATCGCCAACGAGGACAGTAACCTGTATACATGTTCGTTTTAGGAAAAAGAGATAGCTCAAGATAAATCATGCGATCCTAAATAAATTAATGAAAGTTAACATAATGTTGCAATTGAGCATGTATGAAATTCCCACCGTTTTGCCAACACGGGGAAGTTTGGCCCCAACAGGCATTACTTCTTCCATCCCTGAATGAACAAACGGCAGAACAATTGGTGCATTGTCAGCATCAAGGATCATCCTGTTACATATGCAATAGTCAGTATCAGCGGGAGATTTTACATTTCAATGTATAAAGGGAGAAAAGAAATCTACAATGAAATAATTTAGTGAAACTGAAGTAGACCTGGCAACCACTATGCCACAGAAGGTAGAGAAAAAGGGGCTTTCAGAAATCTATCAGTTTATATTTGCACCTATGTCGGATGCCAACGCTTTTCCTTACTCAACTCTTATTTGGCTGTGGAGATAAAGGAGTATGTAACTCTAGATGACTCCAGTATAATATTATAAGAAATATCCTAAGTAATCTTTTTAAGATTACAACTATCCAGATGAGTTTTGTGTCAGCCCACCTTAAGCAAGAAAAGATGCAATTTCACAATCCAAGCAATCTGATACACAAGGAACTCTTCAAGAAAAAACCACTAAACAATAGTTTGCCCAATGCTTCTCATACCCTTGTAAGTCTCTGACCTTTGTTCGGAGATATTACACCAGATGAAATGGCAAAAATAACCAACAGTTTTCTAGAGGCAGGCAGAGAGATTAAGCCAATCCTAAGTACCATGTCTGAAAGAAGCAGTATAACATGATCAGGCAACAGAAAGTATATCCCAGATTTTTTCCAACAGCTAAGGAGCAGAAGAATATAGAAGCTAGTAAAGTCAGCAACCATTATAAGAAAGCATAATTTTGGGTTTCCTTTGGTTTGGTTCACTTGATTGGAAAATTCTAGATAAAAAAGTGAGCATTTCACACAAGAACATCAGAACCTAAAACTATACTGACCTTCCAACTCCTCTCTTAACTTTAGCTATGGTTTTGCCACCATCTCGAGAGCGACTACCTTCAGGAAATATGTGAACCCACTCACCACGATTCAGTTTTGAAATAGCAATGTCCATTCCCTGCAGCAGATCGGGAAAAAGAAAACCAATAAGATTCTTTTACTTGGTGCATCCCATACTTGGAGATCAAAAGCTACAAGAGATTTTGGAATTTCAATGGTGCAGCAAATATGTTGCCTGCTACAACTTTGTCCATAGGACTAAAATGCCCAAGCATTAAACCAGTTCAAAGTATACAAAAGAACAATTTTGGAGACTCATTCAATATCAGACTAGAACAGGACGACAGATCAGTTGGCTAAGTCACCATTAAGGCAACAACACCCCGAGACAAGAACAATATAATATGGAAAAGATAAAAAAGTAGATATAATGATTACAGCTCAACAAGAATTCAGTTATTTCTATGAGCTGCATTCAGAAAAAGAAAGCAGTTCTGTATTTGGCAACCACATGGAACCCCAATCCTCTATGAAACTGTAATGTTACAATTCAAAGTCATAACATCATTTCAAAGCCTCAAAAGTTGAGAGGGAAAAGAAAGATTTCCCCATCTTCAAGATGGTGCATTGATGCAACAGTTGAGAGGATGAACTACCTTCTGGTAAATTCCATTCCCACGAGAAACAGGTAGCACTTTGACATGCTTGAAAAATGCGGATGTGAAGGAGTTACGAAAACATCGATCAGTTGCACATAAAGTCCACCTCAGCTTATTAGCATCTAAAAGAACACTGGGGGGAAGTAAGGAAGAAATAACCAAGGGATCATCAACAGAAGCAACATGGTTGCTAACCTACAAAAAGTAAAAGACAGTCAAAGGATTGTTCTCCAGGGTTAGAAAGAGGCAATGAAGCATTCATCAGTGAAACATTACCCTGTATACATACCGTAACCAGAGACTTATCACGTGGTCTATGCAGAACTGCCTGCTGAAGTTTCTCGGCGCCATATATCTGCCACAAAGGTCAGTTAGTTTGTGCATACCAAATAAAAGAACAGAACCCATGGTGAAACCTTAAAATCAAAATGCCACAGTAATCTTTAAACCTGAACACGATTCAAGCCATGCATAAAAACATAAGAAACATTCCCAAGGACTGGAACAGCCACAGCCTGTAGTACTCGGGTCAGCAATGACTCTGATTCTCTGCCGATGTCTTCACTTACTGCAAATATAATTTGATCTATCACAACCTCTACTAATATAGGACACAATAAAACTAACGTGGTTGCTAAGAAGCAGACATTCACTTAAGGGTTTTTTTCTTTTAGTTCACCAAGTTCCAAACTTTAATATCAATCGTTACGTCATACACTCTAAATCAAATTCAATAGTAAGAACATGTTCAAAAGCACAGTGCTAAACGTACAATCCAACCCTTAAGTCACCAGAACCAAACGGAACACCAAAAGGGTCGTGTGGAAAAGGGAGGGGGGAAGTAAATCTCACACACATAATTCCAATTGAATAAGGGTTAAAACCAACATGCTTAAAAAGACGATAAGCAAAGAAGCACAGACCTCTTTTACGGTAGAAAGCGGCGGAAGAAGGTAGGGATTCTCGACGGAAGTCACGGAACCGCTCAAGCCACCGCTGCAATGTGGGAGCAAAATAGCCGTGGGAGAACACCGGCTGCATCTGGTGGCGGCGGTCCACGGCGACCCTAAAGCGGTGCTTAAGTCGAACTTGTACCAGTCGAGCACCATCCTTAATCACATCCCCCACCGCGGATTCAATCCATCGCTCCACCACCATTTTTCCCCCAATTCTGTCTTTGGCCCGCAATCACACACTAACAGAACAACGAGTTTCTTCAAATTTCAGAGTATTATATATACAAGATTTTTTTAAATTTCTTCAAATTTAGTGTATTGAATTGAGTGATTATGGATTTTGCCTGGAGAGCAGATGTTTGCGCTACAAGAAAGTGTATGAAGGCCTCATCGCCGCTAAACAGAGTAAGTCGCCTTCTCCAGTCTATTTTCTCTTTTTTTCCCATTTTTTTTTTAAAAAAATATCTTTGGAACTAATTATAATGCAGAGGATTTACTGAAAGAATAAAAAAGAAAAAGGAAACGGTTGAAGAAGTAATATATACTCCGGTCCTTAAATATATTTTGATTTAAAACTTAGTACGCAGTTTGATTTGACAAAAAAAATTTAAAAAATATATTTTCATATTCATTGTATTTTTTGATTGTTATGAAATATTTGTAAGGTTTTTTGCTAATTAAAAATACGTAGTAAGTGAAATATAAGACAAATCACAATGTCTTATATCAAGGACCGGAGGGAGTACTGTATATTGGAAAAACTATTGTAACATAACCAAAATTTTACTTGGATTATTTAGAAATTCATTAAATTTGGCGCCTTCAATAGGTATAAAAGCTCAAATTTCATTTTAATAAGGTAATTGCGAATTACGATAAAAATGGGATAAAAGGGTCAACAATGATCATTGAAATCACAAGAAGCAACATAATTACAGTATTATTATTTACATTTACAATAACAAAGCCAATGACTTCATCAATTTTGTGTCATAAAAAGGACATCAGAAATCAGAAAGTAGAGTATCCGGCAATCAGAAGGTGTCAACAGTCAACTGTTAACATATGAAGAGTTGATACTTCGACTCTTTAGCTCCAACATTCAGGTAGTTTACATCAACTACGACCTCTCCAAAATCATCTGTCCATACAAGCATCTGGCCACGTTACTAGGCATACGATAAGGTTAAGAACTTAAGGTGTAGAATGATTACAGTGACAAGAAAGTACCTTCATATAGAGTCCTTGCAAAGCGGACATATTTAGGTATGAGATCCTGGTAGATTATGCCGTCTGGATGAGCATCTAGTACGACGAGGACTCCTGAGAAAAAGACAATGCAAGACATAACTTTCCATTGAAAATGTACTGTGATTCTGAGCAATGGGACTATCCGGAGGAGATAAATGTATTCTCTCCAGGAAACTTTGAAATAGATAGTAAAATTGTTGAATTCATGATTTATGCATGCCCTAGTCAACTGTTACAGAAAACATCTTAGAACCTAGAAACATCTTTCTCAGGACCCAAAATCACTGGATCATCTTTTGGATGGACCAACCATATGTAACAAGTCGAGGACTCGAATGGAATGAAGATACAACTAGGAATTCATGGGTACTTCTATTTGTAAACATGATCTACTGTGAAAGCATACGGCACAACGAGTAACACTTGGGGAAAGATCGAGCATTCAAATAAGCAGCACAAAGGAACCCAAGTTCTAACTTAGAGTTTAAAAATAGAAAAGTAATCAGCATTATTCTTTGCCACTACTATATGGTGATAAGAATATACCAGGTGCCAACCACTCTTTTCTTGAACTACTTGGTAAAGGGGCTAGCCAAAGAATGTTGCGTAGATTCATTGAATCATCATAACAGACATTGGAACCTGAAAAAGAGAAGTGATCAAATAATGGCATGCAAAAGATATTTCATCAATTAGAAGTGGCATCGTGCAGCAGTTCTTGAGTGATATTCGCAAAAGATTTATTTACAATTGAGTGGCCAACTTTGGAGACAGGCACCAAACCAAGTAAAACATGTAGAGCAACCTCACACTCACTAATTAACTACAACATTTCCCTGGTTCCCACTTTATTTTTCTTCCGGAAAGGCTTTAATTTACTATCCCAAGTAAACAACTCCTTCCTTTTCAGACTAATAACATAGACTAAAAATATTTGAACATTACAAATTGAGAAATTAAGTAGAAAACATCTCGTAAATAAAGGTAATGGCAACAAAAGTCAACTTACCCCGCTGGCAAAACCCCATGTTATATGGAAACACACCTTTCTGATAAGCTGGGTATTCCTTCGCATGGAACCTGAAACATACAAAGAGAAATGATAAGCTCCTATTGATTAACTATCTTGACTTCCACACAAGAATGAACACTAGGGTGGCAGCTTAGATAGCTAGCAACTTGTAGAATGTCAAGTTTCAGCTAAACAAAGCTTCAAATGAAAACAACATTGGTAAATACTCTTGCCACAAGAACTAAATTTAACTTTCCTGAGGTTGATGTACTTCGATAACAATCTTAACGGTTATTCTTATGAAGCTATTTGACTAAGTTTTTGTCTCAAGATCCAGAGAAACACTACTTTCAAAGCAAACTAACAATTCACAGCTCAAATTATGCAAGAGTGCAGTAAACGAAACAGAATAATGGCAATTCCATAAACCGAAAAAAAAGGAGGAAAAAAGTCTATTTGTAAGGTGTCCACAGTAGTACACTATAACAATCATAAAGGAAAGCTGCTAATGTAGCAGCAAATTCATCTTCATTTAGCAAAGTAACTGTTCCATAATATTTTCCTCAGCACAGAAATTGTTCTAAACTTTTCATAAAAGATCAAATTGTTCCATCTAAAAATTAGGTTGAAGTTGTCAACTTACAAAATACCAAGTCTTCCAGAGTCCACAGCAATAAAAAGATGGCCGTGAAATAGGTCATAGCGGTTTAACGAAACATTCAACCCTACACTGGGACCTCGGGCAGCAATTATTTCAAACAAAAGTGCTATGTATGAATTCAACTCCTACACAAAGAAAACTAGAGCTGAGTACAATAAAACGGAAGACAAGTATGTTACGATAAAGGAGCCATGTCACCAGGCTTGCAATGACGACACAGGTTATGGAATGTAGCATGTGTACCAAGCCATTTTATAGAAAATAATAGGAATTAGGTGAATGAGTAAGCAGAGTGTTTATTTGCACTAGAGGAAAATGCTTACAGCATTCACAAATCGCCATCCATAGGGAGTTCTAGTAAGTTCACACTTATCTTCTTTAGACCCTTCACAGTCAGGTACCTATATATTAAGAGAAAACACATTGTAAACAGTTACGCTCAAATCTTGCTAAGGTGAAGCCCCCATGTGGGATGACATCACATAAAGGAGTTAGTAGCACTAAGAATGAACATTATAACTGAAGCAAAATTGTACTACCATTACAATAACAGCGACCAATGAATCTCATATTAACTTAATTGGTCAGAAGCAAAAAAACTTAAGCGTTGAAATGACCACCTCATGGATGCATATCCTACAACATTTATTATTCAATCTTTCTAAGAATATAGATAATACCCAGGTACTTGTTGTCTGTTAGATCAGAGGCACAAGAACTACATTGACACAGAATTTGTAGAATTCAAATTAAATACTTGAATTTGTTTCCAGATTGGCAAATGACAGGGCTGCAGAACCTCAAGAGACACTACTCACTGCTTCAGTCCCATCTATTCGTTCAAGTATTAGTCAAAGTGAAGCAAACTCGAACACTTGGATGTAACCTAAAGAAACAAAATGGGAAAAAACAACTCACTATGGCACCATCAATAACATCCCACCACAATCGCCACTGCTGAAAGTACAAATGCTTGCATTGCACTTCCATAGTTCTTAAACAAAATCAACACCATCACCAGTTAATTTCCCAAGAATGGTTTTTGGTCATCTGCAGCTCACAGATAAATAATAGTAACTCTTCCAGTTTATCAAAACCCGCGAAGGTAGAAGTTAAAACTTGATGCTAATTCATGGGACTGGTCAAATATTGGACTTATGTGTGAGAAGAGAAATGTGGAAATGCATTCCAAATTACTTAACCTACAACATTACTGTTCAGTTAGCATTCCAAAGAACTCTAGGACTACTTGGTCAAACTTGTAGCTTACTCTAATGATAATAACAAGTGGAATGGAGCTGATGGAAATAACAGTAACATCAAAAAGGAAGAAGATTGAGGAAATTTTGTCGTAAAAATAGATGACAATAAACAAAATATGGAGCAAAGTGCTTAGGTAACATACTGGGTCTTGTTTACTCCCATTAAGTTTACGCTTCAACCCAAAATATACAATGGGGCAATTGATGTTTGAAAACAACAAAGGAGATATTCGAGAAGTCTACAACCGCAATTGATGCTTACTTTCTTTTACCTTAATCTTGTGGAACAGATTCTGATTCAAACGTGATTTTACTAAAACACATTCAATGTGTTCGACTTCACAGATAGATTTTGATTAGATCATGGAAAAGTTCCAAATTGAACAAAAGAAACATTTCTATGCTTGATCCATAGTATATGTGACTAATAGAATATAGTTACACTTCAAACCAAAGGTGTTTACATTTCTTGAACTAGTTCTAGCAAAGGAATTCAAACTATACTTGACACTAGGCACCATTCTTTACCGATTCGACTTGAAAAGCTCAGATTAACCTTTCCTTTCTTATGATGACGGCAGAACCATTCCATTCCATTCCATGACCGGGGAGTATCAACTAGCCCTTGACATTGAAGGTCAAAATCCACCAAACTAATCTCCACGCATTCTCCACTAGATACATAAAAATATAGGAATTGAAGGATTCTCTTACTCTAAACTCTCGCCTCTAATTACTGAATACTGCATTACGGAAAACAGTAGAGAAAAACAAAACTATCAGAAAAATCAATCTTACTGGGATGACAGTAGGATCAAGAGTCCTATGAATAGCACCCGGGTCGCCACCAGAGTCAACGGCTAAGCGGGCGAGCTCCAGCACCGGCGCCGGTGGCCACCAGATCAACTCATTATAGAACCTCTCATCCTCATTCGCCCCTTTACCACAATCAACAATGAATTTATCCGAACGGAGTGATCGTCGAGAACTGTGGTTCACCGAACATGACGCAGCGTGAGGTGAAAAGGGTACAAGAAATTTAAAACACGATTTGAACTTCTGGGCTACTTCAGCATTTACAGTTGAGGCTTGTTGAGGGGAGCCCAGAAGCGATATAAGATCTTTGGTGGTGGCTTTGGGTGCGGAATTGATGGACAAATTCTGGGTTTTGGCTTTGGGGAAAGAGAGTGAGGAAGAGGTGGTGGTGGTGGCGGCAGCAACAGAAAGAGAGAAAACCACCGCGAATTTGAGCGACAGCAAAGGTGGCTTGCCCAAGCCCATTACAATTCACCAATAATAATAGGCAATGGGCAAACTGCCAACCCAAATGATGAAGATCAAGGCAAAATGGGGATAACGATGGAGTAAAGATTACATTTTTATTAGATGCACAAATGTTTTGATTGACAATTGGCGTGTTTCTTTATTAATGGTTTGTTTGAAGCCTAATGAAATCTGGGCAAATTTTTACGGGTTACATTTTTTGGCGCCACTGGTAAATTTGCCTGTGACCCAAAATTCTTTATCTGGGTTAGTATTGCATCGGAATTTACTCATTCATGGCTCTCTTATTTTGGGATGGCAAAATACCATTTTTTGACACCTTTTCGAAAAAAGCAACTTTTATGGATGCTGTGCAAATTAAAAGAATAAAAGTCTTAGATGGTCTGAATTTATAGAGGTTTGATTCAAAACTCAACTGCATTGTGAGTGTGCAGATATACCAATCATGAATATTTGGCCCTTGCGGCATCTTGTGGTACAGGATCAAAACATGAGCTAAATTCTGAATGTAAGCTACAAGATTTTGTACAGGAGATGAAGTTTCTATAATACACAACTATGTAAAGCCTTTAAATGAAGATGAAATTTTGATCCTCTCTAATTATCTTGAGCTTCCTTGGACCAGACATTCCATGATATAAATACCTTCTTTTGCACACTGTCTAGTTGTCTTCCCTCTTCCAATATTGGAATACTTCCGATATGTTTAATTTCCTTTGCTTGAACAGCTGAACAATATGCACTGTTTCCATGAAAACCAACTTCTCAGATCCCAACCTAAAATTAAGTAGAAGGAATTAGGTATATGCTCATAAAATATGCGATAAATACTACCTAGAAAGTTACCCTACAATTAGTTACGTACCAATGACTAATAAAATGAATAATGAACTTACATTAGAAATTACTGGTCGAAAGACACTAAACTGCATCTACTGCTCTAATTCCAGCACCCTTATCCCAATCTTCTGGGGCGGCAACATCTGCCATGATCTGTTCCTGACCCCGCCACAGGATCTGAAACCAAAATTTGCATTTAATACAAGTTCATCAAGGAACTATGCCTAAATGAAGTTATAGTTATGAGTTCAAAGCAAGAACAAATTGGATTATTATGGTTATTGTATCAGATACAATATAGTTATGAAAAATAGAGATCAGAGCAACTTACCCTATCAATGACACCAAATTCTTTAGCTCTTGTTGAGTCCATATAAAATGGTCTCTTCATCACATCAGCTACTGTCTCGACGGACTGCAATATTATATACCAGTATATCACATAATCGGTCACATCTCAGTTCACCCAGAAAAATGAATATATTTTATACGTATACTCACGTTTTCAGTGTGCTTAGCTAAAAGTTGAACAAGAGTATCCCTGTTGATAATTACCTGCAACAGAAGTTTAGTTATTGTCTACAAATTCAGGTGCAGTAACTTATAAAAGGAAACATTAGGGATACAACTCAAGTGTTGCTCTTATGCACAGGAGACTAGCTAGTAATCATCTGCAGAAGCACAAAGGATAGTCCAGTCTAACTTTCCTTAGTTAGTTAGGTCTATCATACTACATTTATGTCCAACCATCCTACTTATTATCAACTCCAGCAAAAAAGGTGTACGTAGAGATAATCCTGCACTGACCTCCTTTGCACGGATAAAAACATCACTAGCTGGCATCAACCCTGATGATGGAGCACGAGGTTGCTGGATCATAGCTGGAGCAGAACTCAAAGTCAGCGTCAAATCATTCCAAACATAGTGAATAGCGGTTATTTATAGTTACGGTGGAACAAAGGAAAAATACCTTTAGCATGTGGCATCATAAACCTTTTTCCCTTGGTACCCGCAGCAAGTAATAGACATGCTTGTCCAATTGCAGCACCAACTGCTACTGTATGTATCTGCGTCATTCCCCATCATAGACAGTGTAAACATTAATGAAAAGGGAGGTGCGAGAGCTTGTCTTATGAGTAAATGAATCATAGTGACAATATCATACACAGAACAGGTCGATCAAGATAAAAACATTTTACTAAAACAATAAAGAAAAAAGGACGCAACAGCATGAATTAAAAATTCTTAATAGAAAGAGCTTAGTTATTAATTGATAAAACAGAAGACATAATGGTATTTTAAGTCTGAAAATGTTGTGAAGGTAATGTGGAACATATGTAATGCAAACGGGAACATCAAAATTTCTGGTTTCATGTCATTTGCTTTACTTTCATTTCCTTCCGTTGCATCGCCAAATGCTAGAAATATTGGGTAATCTTTAGCTAATTTTCTTTTTTCACAAGTACATCCTCTTTAGGATAAATTTATTCACATATCATGGAAGAACTCATTTAACGTTGATAATTATCAACCGCCAAACACAAATAATAATAAGAATAATAAAGAAACTTACTTCATTTTTCAACTGCATCATAGCATCATAAATAGCAAAACCTTCAGTTTCCATACCAACCTGAAATTAACAAATCCCAAAAAGAATAAGCACAATGACTCAAACAAAGGTTCATAAAGAAAGTGGAATCCTCAAACAATGGCTTAAGAATAGAAACCATAAAATACTTATAGAAAGAGGTCTTCGGAGGAGTAATCAATCAATAAAAATCAGGCCCACATTAAAATTACCATATAGGCAAACGCAAGCAAATTTCTATGGGTAGCTGGACAACAAAATTATAATAGTCAGCTGTACATCTCACCGTTTCACCATCATCACGAGTGGTCCCAGTGGAATTTATATACAAAAAGATTGGCTCTTTGGGATCCATCCATTGCAAATACATTAATTCTGCAACTACAAGCTCAGTGACTGCTGGTACCAACTGGGAGCAAAAAGAAAAAGAGGGAGCTCTTATAACCACATCATGCGCCATAATAAATTTTCCAGGGAAAAAAGGAACCCAGCAAAAGAGAATAGTGAATAGAACGGAAAATGGAGTTCTGTAATAATCAGTCTATTACATTTTTTCATCCAATCATGGGCAATCATTTTCACTTTTAACCTTCAAAGAGATGATGATGTCTAAAGTCCAAGATCCACAGAACCATGCCCTCTTAGAATTGCTATTTGATAAACAATGTTCTTATACTACAGTCTCAAGACTTTTCTGGAGACTTAGATGACTGTATAAATCAGTAACGGAAGTAGTATGTATAACTGTCTTATGCACCAATTAGTTCCAAATGAGATCAACAAACTACAAGATATGAACTATCAATAGTCCTTATTCCCTCATTCAAGGCACTCATTGCTCTAAATGCAACTATAGTTTCATCCACGACAAAACAGAGGTCGGAATAAATCCTTCCAACTGTAACTCTAAGCTTTAAAATCAATACTGACACACAGAATTAACAAGGATATGTTGCAACAGCACCACATTGACAGGTAATGATAGCACCACCAAAACACCTATCATCTAACAATATTTTTGTCATCTTTTCCTAAAGAGTTCTTTCACATAAATCTTCAGATTTCATCCAACAGATACTAAACACTTTAAATGATTTTCACATACGTTCAATTTTTAAGCTTGCAAATGACACTAATTAGGAATCAAAACCGCAAAAAACAATCGAACTCAAGACATAAATCTAAATGATACCCCCTTTTCTGACCAGGCCTTTCCATCTCATACAAAAACCTTGTACATTTTTTACACTACGAAGACCATTTATCAAAATCAAGCTGATAAAAGAAGCAAGAGATTTTACCGGCATCCCAATGTACACAATTCTACCATGGAGCAGCAATGATGGCAAGTCAGGCGGTGGCCTCCTTGGTCTATGTTCATTGTAGGAAACTGATCTTTCCACCTATTTCACCCGAAAAAAAAAAAACAACAATCACAGCAGAACCCCTTAAGAAAAACAATAATAAATTTCAAAGACTAAAAATCATAAATGAGAAGTTCATTCAATTTAAACAATAATAATCATTAAAAAAAAAAATCTAACCGTGGCAGGGGTAGCCATGAGTTTTGGCGAGTCATATATATCCAAATACGGCGGCATGTCGGAATTCTTAGGGCGGTTGAGGAGTAGCTCCGGCGACGTTGCGGCCACCGAAGCAAGCTTCGACAAGAAAGGGTCCTTAGGGTTTATTGGTGGCATCGGAATCTTAGCACTGCCAACGGAGCAGAGTGTTCTGTTCAAAGCATGCTGTTTATGGGAACGCCTTGAAGAGGAGGAAGAAGACGACGAGCAAGGAAACGACGACGTTATCGGAACCTGGAAAATGGTCGCCATTTTCAGCTAACAGTTGGAAGTCTCTCTTCTTCAGTATCAGCCTATTTTCTTCTGGAAGGAAGAAGAAATGCCATTGGTTTGGATAGTGTTAAATTGTATCAGTTCTGCAGTTTTTGGATGTTTTTGGCCCAGAAAAATTTAGGCCAAAGCCTGCTAATATAGGTTTGAGTTAGCATACTTCGGATTTGGGCCACCCTTACTTCACAACTCACAAGGATCATAACAATCCTATGTGAAAAACAAATGTTACGTGAAAAAGAATGAAGATAGATTTATAATACGCAAAATGGAACCACAAATTTTATAAGTTTGTACTAGGTGAAACCCCGTGCCCTGCACGGGATATAAATAATTTTATGTTGTTTTGATAATTATAAAAATATAATATTAAGAATTTAATTATTCATAATCTCTTATTTTACTAACCAACATTTATAAATGGATGTATATCCCATAAATGAGAGTATAAAGTAGTAAGATGAAAATGGTGTAACTGAAAATGTCGCTTTTATATTTTAGAAAAGAAAGGTTAACCATTTGTTGCAGAAACTTTCTCAAACCTAATAATTTAGGATATCACTCCGAATAATTATTGATATTTATGTACTCACAGTTCTAAAAAAAAAAAAAAGAAAAGAAGTTTTATCACTGACATCATGTACTCCATTGTTAACGGGATTGTTTTAATATGATAGATGATCTCTCTCTCTCTCTCTCTCTCTCTCTCTCTCTCTCTCTAGTGTGTGTCCCGCGCTTTACGCGGCTTTGTCAATATTGAAAATTTATATTTCAAAAGAATTGATTAGATAATGTAGTTACAAATATACCGTTCTTATTCTCTTAAAAAAAATATAGTTACTAATATTTCTTAAAACTGTAATATTTTTTGATTAATCAGTTTTAGATCAAAATAAGAGGTATTGATATTATTTATGAGAGGTATATTTGTAAGATCTGGTAAAAATTATTACAACAAAGATTTTCAAAAGTTGTATAATAAAAATTGTCACCACTAATTAATGTTATGTTTGGTTTAAAAAATATATTTAAAAATACGTAAATTATGTCTAGATGCATATGGCCTATTTTTAAAGGCAAGTGGACTTTGGGGATTAGATGTAGTTCTAATAAAATATGAGACACAATTAATCGTCCTTGAAAATGTAAAATCGATAAACTTGAAAACTAAATAGCACACAAATGGAACTTTAAGGGCCAAAATGATAATAGGTTGAACGTTTAAACTCATAAATGAAAAGGCTTTTGAAGTCGGGAGTTTCTCAGCAATTTTCAAAAATATTCATTTTCAATCTCACAATCAAGAATTTGTAATATCTGTAAAAATCTTATATACTCCCTTCGTCCCACAAAAATAGTCCAGTTTTAAACTGTACAACTTTTTTAATTTGGTCAACACACCAAATGTATAACTCATTTCATTCCCCTAACTTCCACTAATGTCCCTTCTAGTTATTTCTATAAAAGTTAACTACATATGCATTTATTTTACAACTTAAATTTGATCAAAATTTTTATCTCAAAAAATATTGACCATGGATCTTGATGGAAAGATCTCGTTACGTAGATTAATCCTTATACTTAATATAAAGTTACAGTAGGTAAGAAATTAAATGCCCAAGAAATATTCAGGGCCACCTTCAAATTGATCTCGTACGTCGGATGGCCTTGATATGACGTCAGCGACTTATTGGGGGCAAAAAGGAGAATGCATAAATTCAATTTCAAATTAATGTATGAGAAAAAAATCTGAATTTTTGGTAAAAAAAAATCTCCAGATATCAAACAACGTCGTTTTACCCTTATTTTATTCCCAACAGTGAAAACAACGACGTTTTTGTATCAATGTTTTCTTTTTAAAAAGAAATTTTGTTGAATCCCCGAAACAAAATGACCACAGATTATACTTGCGCTTCCTCTTTCCTTTTTTCCTTCTTATTTTTTAGCCTCCTCCCTCTTTTTTAAGACCTCTATTTATGCTGATACCCCCACCATTTTTTGGGACCGAAGGATTATATATAAAAAATTATTACAGACACGAATTGGAACTGCAGTTCCTCCGCCGCGACTAAAACTATAGCTGCGGCTAAATATCAAACTGCCGCTAAAGACCACCTTCAAAATTGAATTGCCGACGCTAATCACCATAACCTCCGTGTAGAGTTGTTGAAGTTTATCGTTGGAACGTTTGTCGATTGAGTCCATAGATTCGATTTTGCAACCTTCACCGGTGAGACTGTTGGGGACGAAGATAAAGAGCAGTAACGAGAAGAGGAAGGGGCTCTGATCTTGATCGATCATAGATCGTGGTGCTAGACAAGATTTGAACATTGTTTTATATACACTACTTTTTGTACTTTTTCTTTTTCTTTCTATTTGGGCTCTAATTCTATTGCTGCAAAGAGTCGCTCACCGGATTTTCCAGAGGGTTTTTTCCTCTTCTGTCCCCACTACCGTGGATTATGCCACCAACTCACTCACCGGAAAAATAAAAAGTTCGGTCTTTCTGTACTATTGCTGCTACTTCTTTTTCCTTGGAGTCTACTCCTAATCTTTTCTTCTTCTTTTTTTTTGTTGATTTTTGTTAGTGTTTACATTGTAGAACTTTCTAATAGGGTAGAAACTAGAATTGCATAATTTCCGCTATTTGTTTCTGTTGAGAGCTCTCCGTGCAAAAAGAGGACACCAAACCACATACAAATGCCAAGAACGATCAGAAGGACTTTTTTGCTGGGGCTCTCCGCAGTTCCTGAATTGTTTTATTCTCCAAAAGGTTTGTTTTGGTGTAGTTCTCTTTTTATTATGATTTATTTTGATTCTGCTTTTGCCATTCAATAGGGAAATAGTTACTGCATCATGAAATCTTGAATGATATCTAATCTTGTCTATGCTCACTGAATTTCACTTGGTCCTAATCTTTTCTTATTTTTCAGGTTGCCTAATCTGTTGTTTTTTCATCGATGTTCCAATTAAACATCGTGGAGATGGTATCGTCTTCGTCGTCCTCCTCGTAAGAATTTGATTATTTGTTCAAATTATTGTTGATTGGGGATTCTGGAGTAGAAAAAAGTAGTCCTTTGCTTAGCTTTACTCCAGATACCTTCGAAGATCTCTTTCCTACAATAGGTAATACTGATTTTATTTTTCCCTTTTATATCTTTTGTATTAAAACGAATTTGAAGTTTTGATCTCAATATTCACATATGGTTATGATTTTGGATGGAAAGGTAGGATTTTACGAGAATGTTTGAGTTGTTGAATTCTATTTAATCTAGCAGAATTTCATGTAATTGTGTTTGTTTTAGGTTGTTGTCGGTTAGTCATCGAATTGAAGTCTTTCAGAATATGAAGAATTATAAGGAGAGTGAGAAATAGAGAGATATTGTCAGAAGAAATAGCAGAATTGTGGAAGTTGAGCCATGTTACAAGGACCTTTGCAAGATAATTCCCTTTTAAAATTTCTTTTTTTGAATCCTATTGAATTGGCGGAACGTTTGTTCTTCTTTTGTGTTTCAAACCAATTTTAAATGTACATGGAATATGGAATATTTGCTGATCAATTGGTTTCATGTCAATTTATCTTATGTTAGTTGGATAAAGGTGCAGACCTTTCAACCCTGGTAAAAGTTCTCATGACTTACTATTTTTGGAGATATGATCATGTTTGCATTGGTGTGTTGTATACTGTCTCCACCAAACCTAGTTTTTTTTTAACCTATTTAATTGCAAAGTGAAAATTGAAGTGGAAGGGAGGCCTTTTTATGCCTTAGGTTTGAACACATAAAATTTTGGTTTATTGAACTGGTAGACATTCTTTGTTGTTGTTCCCTAAATGTGATCTATATGAGAATACATTATCAATCACTTTAAAATTAATTGGGTTACAGAGGTTCCTTTACTGTCAACAAAGTGAATCACATGGAAGACTAATCAAATGTAGTTTAGTATACGATCGCAATAACATTGCATCAAATTGGGACCAAAATTCGTCATAAATCCTCACTCCACTAGATATCTGCACCAAAATTTGTACTTCTTTTACTGGCTTTATATACTTGTGATATTGTAATGTACCTTTTTTCTGACTTTATGTTTATAATATTTGACTGTTTTATAATAAAGACTAAAATACCATCTCTTTATATGTCTATGGTTCAAAAAAGTTGATTAGCCTTGAGAAATTACCTCCATATCTAGATTTGAATATTTTTCTCTAATTAATACGCCTGGGCTCTCTTTGATATGTATGCTGGATTATTTGAAAATTTGGAATATAATGATGAGCTACTTTAGTAGCATGATAAGACTCTTGGTGTAAGGGAAAAAAAAATGATAGCATACGATTTGCTACATGCATTAGTGAGCCACTAACTTGATGTCCTAATTATGATAGTTTATTTGTGGTAAATTTTGCTTTACCAGGCAAATAAAATGCTAGACACTTGGCTACTCGTCTTAATATTAGTACCTGATGATTGGGAATGCTTTGGGAAGAAGCTACCCGTTTCTGCTTTGGATTGACTAAGCATAGAGTATACTGCATTACTTCATATGTAAAGCTCATTGCCTTTTTGTTGTTCTTCCGGTTCAGGAACCCCACTTATTGTACCAGATACAGATAAAACTAGCAAAGAATTTACAATTGAAAGGCGTAGGTACATTAGGAAAAGATAATCACTGTCTCTATACCATTTAAAAAAACTTTATTTCGTAAGACTTTCTGGTGGCTTTTGCTTCTCTGCCTTACAATGCTTCTTGCAATCTATGCCACAGTCATTTGGTTGTCAATAGTGAGAAAAAAGATAAGTATTTCGAGCTTCTTTACCCACTAAATGTCAAAAACAGGAATCTATTATGTTATTCTAGAAGACCTTTCAGAGAAGGAAACACTCTTCTATAACTTTGCGCATAAACGTTTCTATTGTTTATCCTTAATTTTCTTTTTATCATTTACTACATAATTTCTTCATCTATCTGGAACAACTTTCATTGGTGCATATTTTTCAGTTGCTCGCCAAACAACTATAAACTATGCTTCACACGCACTTAGTTGATTCTTAAGATTTGCTCAACAAATAGTATGGCAAAAAATAATTTCATTGAGTTTGATCTTATGCAACTACTTGACTCTTGCTCAGTAAAGTCATGATCAACTAATAGGTTTGGAATTTTTTTGGCGTACATCCCTATACTTTTATTTTTACTACTAATTAGGCATTAGTTTCTGGTCTCCATTTCTATTTTTTGTACCAATGTTTCCATATGTCAAACCTTTTCCCACAAACCTGGCTGATGGTAGTGTTAACAAGTGATTCTTTGATAATCCTGTGCGGGCTTAAAATTTAGCCTTTATACAAATAGTTCTATTATTGTTATTCTTTGCACTGCTGCATTTAAAGCAATGCCGCTATTACTGTCAAGACAAGCCCAAAACTATGGGAAAGTGGTTCATTCCAAGCTCACTTTACCCGAGTAAACAAGGCTTCTTCGCCTCCTAAGGCTACTACTTTGATTCTTTTATAGCAACCGATCCTACTTTATGAGCTTCTAATACAGAAAATTCATAAAGCTCGAGTACTACCTTTTACTTCTTCCCGATTTGGTGAATACAAATAGTCTTATCGACTAAAGAAACAAACAGAATACAAAGTAAAGTCAAAGATAAAAAAGAAGCTACATTTCATAATAAAAAGATTAAGGAATTGTAATTCAAATTATTGACACAGAATTCAATAAAATAAACTATTTTTATACTTTCTCTGTAGCATTATTTTTTAGTTACGAACACAGTATAATAATTATATAATACAAACTGGTCGCGCAACGCGCGACAAAAACAAGCCTAGTTTGATATATAATACATTGTTTAATTATTCATATATTAAAAGATATAATTATTTGAAAAAATAGGAGAAAACTAAAAAAATGAAAATCAAAGGAAGTGGACCTTGTTTTTCATACCACTACTCTTTTGGATATTTAAGTCATTTCAATTCAATGAATTTTGACTTTTGTTAAACTGGGCTATTTTTTTAGAATAAGATTTTTTATTAATTTGGATTATTTTTGTGGGACAGAGGGAGTAGTAAATAATTTATTAACTGTTTACAAAAAATTTTGACTGATTAATGATTAACCAATTAGCAAATGACACGTGTTAATTGAGACTTGATGGTCTCAATGAGCGACACGTGTCGATTATCTTTCTTTCCTTTAATATATATAATGATGTGTGAATAAAGATTACACGAGAACGTAGTACATATTAGCATCTGCTCTCTCCCTTTGGCGAATATTTTTTAGGATATATTTATAATGTTTTCAAGATTAACCCGGTACTCTTTTAGGTTTGAAATTCATCGTAATTAATTGAAATATGATTTAAAGATAGTATTTAATACACATTTATTTAATTAATTATATGAGCATTATTCTGTCCTAATTTTTGGGGAATGAGTTCATTATGCTTATTTTATGCATTGATTGCCTTAATTAAGTATGCAATATAGTTCATTTTGTTAAGGAAATTATTTAATGTGTTTAACCAAATGTTCTTAATTAATGAAAATTTGGTGTTTAATTTTTCTTTTCTCAAAAAACGAAGCCGTTTTTGTTGGGTGGGAAAACGTTGTATGAGAACGTGACACATCAGCACTGGACACTAATTTTAAAAGGATAATTACTTTGATTAAGTATTGATATTTCTGTACTTACGGTTCTCAAAAAAAAAAAAAGGAGTTTTACCATTGGCATCATGTACTCCATTGTTAATGGGATTGTTTTAATATGATAGATGATCTCTCTCTCTCTCTCTCTCTCTCTCTCTCTCTCTCTCTCTCTCTCTCTCTTTTTAATGTGTGAATAAAGATTACATGAGAACGTAGTACGTTAGAGTCTGCTCTCTCCCTTTGTCGAATATTTTTTAGGATATTGATAATGTTTTCAAGATTAACCCAGTACTCTTTTAGGCTTGAAATTCATCGTGATTAATTGAAATATGATTTAAAGATAGTATTTTATACACATATATTTAATTAATTATATGTGCATTACTGTGTCCTAATTTTTGGGGAATGAATTCATTACGCTTATTTTATGCATTGATTGCCTTAATTAAGTATGCAATATAGTTCATTTTGTAAAGGAAGTTATTTAATATGTTTAACCAAATGTTCTTAATTAACAAAAATTTGGTGTTTTATTTTTTTTCTCTCCAAAATGATGGCATTTTTGTTGGGCGGGAAAGCGTTGCATGAGAACACGACACACCAGCAATGGAGAGTTATCTTAATTGGATATATTGATTGTACAGTTAATTTTGATACCGAGCAAAAATAGATATGTTTAAACAAAAAAAAAAAAACTCCTTTCTTTCGTTCTTCTCTCTCAGCGCACGTTAAACTAACATGCGCCAACCATGGCAAAGGGGCGACCCAAAGGGGGTAATGCTCAGAAATCAGAGGGAAATCAACAATTGAAGGTAAATGAAGGGTTTTTGAATAGAAATTCAGCGATGGCATCACAAAAAGATATAGATCTGGGTGAAATAAGGACGCAGAGGATAGAATAAAAATGGGTGTATTCGACGATTGAAACTAGAGAGGGAGCTGGATCTGTGAAGCACTTGGCATCTGGTGAACAAGATACAACCTTCAAACAGTTGAAGAGGGCATTGTTGGGACATCTCGGCAGCTTAATCCTGTTTTTAATGAATAGTATTTTACATTGGAATATAAGGGGGATGAACATCCCCCTTAAACAGAAGGAGGTAAGTAGAATCTGTTCTAAGTTTAATATAAATTTATTATGTTTGGTTGAAACTAAGCTGACTACGGAAAGGGTAGAAGAGATTAGGAAACAATATTGGCAAGGGTTAGAAGTGTTTGTTAATATACTGGGGGTAGAATTTGCTTAGTATGGAATCCTAGAGTAATCAAAGTGACTATATTGAGTTGGAGCAACCAGTATGTTCACTGCCAGGTAGAACCGTATAATGGTGGGGATAGTTTTTTCGTTACTGCAGTGTATGGGTCTAATAGCAACCAGGAAAGGGAGTTGTTATGGTAGCAGCTAATCGAACGGGCACACACCATTGTCAATCCCTAGATAGCTGGTGGAGACTATAATAATGTACTGCGAGTGGATGAAAGAATAGGGGGAAATGGTGTTACTGTTGCTGAAATCCAAGGCTTCCAACGTTGTGTGATCGAGTGTACCTTTCAAGACCTGAAGCAGCAAGGACAGAGATTTACTTGGAATAATAAACACGTAGGTCATGATTGAATCTGGTCTAGAATTGACAAAGCATTAGTGAATGGTGAATGGGTGATGAACTTCCCAAATTCAATTGCGACAGTGTTGGCAGAGGGTATTTCTGATCACTGTCTCATCCTTGTCCAGTTGGAAGGAGACATAAGGAAGCAACCAAAGCCTTTTAAATTTTTTAATATGTGGTGTCAAGCTGATAACTTTTGCGATGTAGTTAAGCAGAGTTGGACACAGCCTATGGTTGGCAACTGTATGTTCCAGTTGGTCCAGAAACTGAAGAGACTGAAGTTTCCTCTGAAAAGGCTGAACAAGGAGCGATTCTCAGAGATACAACTCCAAGCCAAGGAAAGGGAAATGTAGTTAGAAAATGATCAGAGAATGGCTCATGATTTCCCAAGGGATGTTGTATTACAACTGAAAGAACGAGAATCATACTAGAAATACATTGAGGTTAGCAAGGCACTGGAAAGCTTTCTTTACCAAAAGGCGAAGGAGCAATGGATTAAAATGGGAGATACTAACAGCACCTTCTTTCATGCAAAGATGAAGATAAGGTGAATGCAAAACAGAATATGTTCCATAGTCACGGAAGGTGGGGAGCTGGTATACGACTGGAATATTGTGCAAGCTCACTTTATTGACTTCTTTCAGCGATAACTAGGGCAACAGAGTAGCAGGCAGGAGTATAAAGTGTTTATCTTCGGTTATGGCCCTAAGTTGGACTGGAAGAAACAACTAAAGCTGCTAAGGCAGGTTGATGCACATGAGATCAAAAAGGTGTTGTGGAGTATTCACAGTGGGAAAAGCCCCGGTCCAGACGGGTACGGGAGCGGGTTATTCAAAGAAGCCTGGAATGTTGTTGGGGAGGATCTTACAAAAGCAATATTGGAATTTTTTAAGAATGAGAGGTTGCTGAGACATGTCAATGCTACAATATTGGAATTAATCCCGAAAACAGATGCCCCGCAAAATGCTGGTGAATTCAGACCTATCGCCTGCTGCAACGTGGTGTACAAGATCATCTCCAAAGTACTATGTGTCAGATTGAAGGAAGTACTACCAGATCTGATTGACTCCAATTAGAGTGCATTTGTAAGTAGCCGTCTTATCTTACATAATGTACTTCTTACCCAAGAGTTAATTAGATTATATGGTAAGAAAAATGTAAGTGGTCAGTGCATGTTGAAAATTGATATTAAAAAGCATATGACTCGGTAGAATGGGATTTCATTGAGGAAGTACTTGTAGGTTTTAATTTTCCTACAACTTTTATCCAGTTAATTATGGAATGTGTGAGATCTCCAACACATTCGTTAGTGCTGAATGGAGAGAATTGTGGGTATTTTGAAGGGAAGCGGGGACTTAGGCAGGGTGACCCTATGTCGCCACTTTTGTTTGTTATGGCCATGGAGTACCTGACTAGGTTATTAAAACATACTGCTAATGACCCTAGATTTCAGTTTCACCAATATAAAGTATTAAAACTCATAGACATCTGCTTTGCAGATGATTTGATGATATTTTGTAAAGCCGATAGATATTCTGTGCAGAAAATTATGCAGGCTTTGCAGGAATTTTCGACCACTTCTGGTCTTTATGCTAATTCCAGCAAGTCAGCAATCTATATTGGTGGTGTGTCAGACAAGCTCAAACAAGACCTGTGCAAGCTCTCAGGTTTCATTGAAGGAAGATTTCCGATGAAATACCTTAGGGTTCCACTTTCTCCAAGAAAGTTGAATCAAATTGAATGTGAAGTTTTGATCCAGAAATGGTGGCTAAGATTAGATGTTGAAGGTCTAGACACTTGAGCTATGTAGGAAGAACCCAATTGGTTAATACAGTCCTGATGGCGTTGAACAACTACTGGGCTCAGGTATTCATCCTTCCTAAGAGCATCACTAAACAGGTTAATCGAGTGTGCAAGGATTTCATTTGGGAGATTAAAGAAAATGGAAGGAGCCTTCCTTTAGTCAGCTGAGATCTTGTTTGCTGAACAAAGAAGGCAGGATGCCTCAATATAAGAGAAGCGCAAGTCTGGAACGAAGCAGCTTTAATAAAGCAAATCTGGAATCTGGCATGTAAAGCAGACAACCTGTGGGTTAGGTGGATACATGCATTTACTTGAAAGAGGACATATGGCACACCCATCCTAAGCAGGACTCGAGCTGGCATTGGAAAAGATTGCTTAAATTGAAGGAAAAGATAAAAGGGGAAGTGGTTGATAACAAAGGGAAGCATAATGCTGATGGCAGGTATACTATTAATTCTGGCTATAATTGGTTAATTGGCAAGCAGCAACAATGCCTTGCATTTGATTTCATTTGGGCGAGGTATAATGTACCGAAGCACTCATTTATTGTTTGGCTTTGTTGGAAGAACCGACTATTGACTAAGAATAGAATTAGTAAGTTCCTGTTGGTGCAGATTGACCATTTACGTTTGTTGAGTGGACAACAACAGGAAGATGCTGAACATCTATTTTTCAGTTGTAGTTTTTCAAGGGATGTGTTAGATGCAGTAAGTTGCTGGTTGCAGGTCAGAATACCAGCTAATCAGGCTGGTTGGAGGAGGAGAATACTCTGGATTTGGAAGGCTTCTAAGCTAAAAAGGAAAATATTGTTTGCTGCATTTGCTGCTCTTATTTATCACCTATGGGAAGAAAGAAACGCCAGATGCTTCACTGAGAAACAAAGAACACCAGAGCAGTTAATACGGATGATCGAGCAGGAGGTATTTTGGAGAGTCCAAATTTGTCTTAAGGCAGCCTTACTCAGAAGCAGAGAAAGTCATTCTTAATCTATTATTGTGAGTTTTGTACATATTAGTGTTGGTTCCAGTTTTGTTAGTATTATTATGTGATAGAGTTCATTTTGGTTGTAAATATGCTCTTCAATGTTTTATGATCAATATATTTACATATTTACCAAAAAAATGTAGAGAGATCTTCTAGTTTTATAAGTAATATCAATTTGACACGAAATTTAAATATAGTAACAGAGAAAAGAATTTATTTTTTTGAAATAAAAACTATATTATATTACTTTACTGGAAATCGTCCAGCAATGATTGATAATGAAAGATACAGTCGAAATAAGAACACAACTTACAATCAAACTTAATAATATTATTGTGTTTCTCGTGGATAAACCTATCTAGATCTACCCAATACAACGATAGATATATCATGTACCAGATAATCAATCTGATCAAGAATATATCTCTAATCATCTGATGAAAGTTCAATATCATAGATCCATCGAATGGATCTATGATGACTGAATCTTCTTGAACCACACAGTATGAAGCAACGAACGAAACTACGAACATCGCATCTACAATATGGAAGACACCACAAACACCCAACCCTCTCAATAGATCACAATTAATCTATTGAAGTAACAATACCTGCAAGAAAAAACCATACCCTCTTAATAGATGACAATTAATCTACTGAAAAAAATATATTTTGGGGGACAAATCCCAATTATTGAACAATAAAAAGAACTGTAAACTAAGAAAAATCAGATCAATTCTCCCATCGACCCATGAGGGAAGGTGGGCGGAAAGAAATATTTTTTTAAGAGGCGGTTAGGGTTAGAGAGTATAAGAAAAGGAGAGATTATATAACAGAGAAAAGAATTAACAAAACGTTTATGAGTTCATTTTGTGTGATCAATTTTGATATTTTTTTAACTTCCAACTTTGGAAACATGAAATAAAGTATGAAAATCATACACATGAATCACAAAACTCCAACTCCGTTTGTGATACAGACTTAATTACAAAGGTCCAACTGTGTAAAGTTGAACTACACATGAATGATTAAAAGGAGAAAGAGACTATTCCAAAGTATGAAAATCATACACAACATAATTTATAACAATTGAGATTATACTATAATAATTTGAATTTATCTTTGAATTCAATATTGTACATGTGGACAATTGTAATAATTGAGTGGTTGATTTCTTTTTCATTCGATCGATGCTGCGCGAATTCGAGTAAAATTAAGATTAAAGCTATGTTTAAAAAAAAATAAAAAATCTTTGATGTATGGTACATCTTGTATAAACAGGTTTCGGGCCTCCATCACTGCACCAAATATTTAGCCCATTTCTTCTTCTATTAGATCTTCTTCTTTGGAACATGATAAATCAACAATCTCTTAATCAGATCCGTAGAAAAATATATAGAAAGCACGCAAAACAGGAAAGGAAAAAATAGGAAACTCCCGCTAAACTCTTAAAAACGCATGAGACAGTATAAACTTCTCAACCGAAAGAGCAAAACTATCCGTTATAACCAACTAGGTTGGTTCAAGTGGTAAGCAGTTTCACGCCGCTTAAGCAAGGTCTCGGGTTCGAAATCTTGTAAATGTAAAAGACCTTTGTTGGGAGACTCACCCGCCACAGCCTGATGTTCAACCCTGGTCGACCATCAGATTAGTCCGGACAAAACTTCGGAAACCTTGACAACCAACCAAAAAAAAAAAAAAAAAAAAACTATCCGTTATAAAGGGAGAACAAGCTTGCCAAGGAAATTAAAGACATACAAACCATCCACCAATATTGTTTTCTCTTCTTGTATCTCCTGGCACACTTGCAGACTTGCCCCGTTTGCCTTGGATTCCCTTCGAAGATCACCATTTTCTCCTTGGTTAAAAGTTAAAACCATGTTGCATCTTGTCGCCATGTTTAAAAGAATAATAAATTACTTTTATTAATGTTTTGAGTTTCCTGCCTCACTGAATTCTATCAGTCGTTCGATGAAGCTATACGTAGTAATGATTAATGGTATTGCAAACATGCGTGGAAAACATTTTTTTTTTCTCTAAAACAGAATACAACTAATAATGTAACATAATTGGACTTAAAAAAAAAATTAAAATAAGAAAAAAATGGGGTGATGCTACTCATAGCACATGTATTGAATCAACACAAGCGTGTAGCCTGTAGGGCTTATTCTCAATAATAATAAGTAAATAAACAACTCAAAAAATGTAAAAGAAAGGTGTATTCTAGCGCAGAAAAATATGCTTTAATCATATATATCAGACAAATGAAACACTATTCTCTTTTCGGAAGAAAGAAAGAAACAATTAGTAAAATAAAAAAAAAAAAGAAAAGGGAAAGACATACAGTACGTACTCAATTATTATTGTTGGTATGCATACAGTTGAAGAATGTGCTCCAATAAGTCCAATCTCAAAAACAGAATAATGTAGTAATGAAACCAGTCCAAGCAGTTGCAGACAATTTTTTGGCCCCTGAAATGAAACCAATCAATCAAATCAAACCAATCAATCAGAGCGTTCGATGAAATTGAACCATAACCGGAGGGTATATATCTCATCTTCTTCCCATCCACTCTTCCATTAATTCAGCATCAAGCTTTTTCAATTAGGCTTTTAGAGCGCTGAAGGTTTCTTTTGAAGCATTGTTATCAAACACCTTCTACATAGTCTTAATTCATATTGTCTCAATTCAATCATTTTGTTCTTCAAGTAACTCTTTCCTCATCTCCTTATCTCTATTCAATTATTTAGACTGTTTACACTTTTTTTTTTTTTTCTCTTGGCATCAAAATCACTCAAGTTTCAAAAATTCATACTAGCTTATTTCATGGATACTTCAGCTAATTCATGGTTTTCAGGACTGGTAAGAAAATCCATGGGTGAATAATCTACACTACCTTTTACTGTACTAAATGAATGTTATAATTTCCTACTTCTTCATCTCTCTTTGATTTGTAGGGAATATTGGAGATGGAGGATGATACATATTGCAGTGATCAATATGATGTAATGGATTTCTTGGATGAGCAATACTTGTCATCATCACCCAACTTTGGAGAAGAATTCCTTCAAAACTCAAATCAATCTCCTGAAAGCAACTCATCTTGTATTTCCACCATCAACATTACTAATCCAACACCACAAACAACAACAACAACAACAGCCCATTTGGCCTCAACCTTATCTTCAACAAATCACATTGACCAAAATCTTCTTCCATTGGTTCCTAATATTTATTCAGTAGTAATGGAAACTCCACCAGAAGAACCAGTTGTTGTTGTTGAGAGGCCAGCTAAGCAGCTCAAGCGGGCTAATAATACTAAAACTCCCATTATTCTTACTTTTGGAAATCCAGTCTGTGTGCCAGAAATCATCAATCCTTCAAAAACCTTAAAATCCCATGATCGCAATCCACAGCAGGATGATGATGCATTGTCTGAAGTTCTGATGACATCCAACCGTTCATTCACAAGCCTTGAAGAAGCTAGTAAAAGTACTGCTGTTGTTGCTCAACCGAAAACAGCGAAAAATAGAAAACGTGTAAGGCCGGAATCACAAACTTATGACCACATCATAGCGGAAAGAAAGCGAAGGGAGCAGCTCAGTCAACGGTTTATGGCTCTTTCCGCCATTGTTCCCGGCCTCAAGAAGGTTAGCCATTTGCTTCATAAAGCATGTCTTCTCTGATTTGTGTTTTGTTTACTTTTGTAAAGTTTTTGTCGACGTCATGAGTAGGAACGACAATACACCACAATACCACCTTGATGATGTATATGTAAAAGCAATAAAGAACAGTCAAAAAGGAAACGTATTATGTTGATATTTTTTAAGTTATGGTTAATTACTTCCTACTTACGTAATTGGATGGTTTGTTCTCCGGGGCCATAATTTCTAACAGTTTTGTATGCTTTATTTCAATTTTCAAACTTGGAGACTGAAGTTAAATTAATCATATGATGAAGAGTGGGCTAAAAACCTTGTCAGTTAGTCAACCTGAAAAAGGACTTCTGCAGATACTATTCATGCACATAATACAGTACATTTTCTGTATTGATGGACAGCAGAAATGCAGACTGTGCCATTTTGTTTGTTTAAATTTGGCATTCGTATGAAATAATACATGTGGCAAATTCAGTACTCCATGCAGAACCAAATAAAAAAAAAATGCATGATTGTGAAATTTCTTGTGTTGATCAAGTTAATTTATTTTTGTCGGGCAGATGGATAAAACATCAGTTCTTGGAGATACGATCACATACTTAAAGCATCTGAAAGAGAGAGTAAGCATGCTGGAAGAACAAGCCACAAAGCAAACGGTGGAGTCTGTGGTTCTTGTGAAGAAATCACAGCTCATGGTTGAAGATCAAGTAAATGAGGTGGGAAATGAGCCAAATGGCAGAAACAGCAACATTAAAGAGCAGCAGCAACCACTTCTTCCTGAAATTGAAGCTAAAGTTAGTGATAAGAAAGTTCTTCTGAGGGTCCACTGTGAAAACCACAAAGGGGTGCTTGTGAAATTGATTTCGGAGGTAGAAAAGCTTAATCTTGCAATTACCAACACCAGCGTTGCAGTGTTTGGAAGCTTTGCTCTTGACATTACCATTATTGCTGAGGTAATTAAAGCACTTAAAAATTGTTTGTTCATTTTCAGTCATTTTAGATCAAAGGGGTATTAAACGACTGAATCAATCATATATGTTGATCAAGTGTGTACTTTGTTGTCAATTATGTTCTTAATTTTCGCAGATGGAACAAGAATTCAACACAACAACGAAAGAGCTCGTAAGAAGCCTTCAATCAGCTCTTCATCGAGTAGGACTACTGGATATGTAAAAAAATAAAAAAATCAAAAATCAAAGTGAGGAAAATATATCTTTGGTAATTAGTGTTGTATTGACCTCACTTTCATATTTCAGCCTTTTCTTACTCAGATGTGTACATGAAATAATTGTATTTCTAGCGCAACTTGGTACAAATTCGTGATCCCATTTTTGGTAAATCAATCTTAATCATCAGTGTTTAAAATTACTGTCCCAATTGAATCGAGATTCAAATTAGATAAATTTTTTTTTCCTCACATAAACTTTAATAACCGTTGTGTGCACTTATAATAATCAGGGTTTTTGTATGGATATAATTAAAAAATAAGTACTCCCTCCGTCCCATAATTATTGTCCACTTTGCCCAAAAAATTTTGTCCCAAAATTATTGTCCAATTTGGCTTTTTATGGATCAAGTTACACATTTGTTCTTAGTAAAAAAAATTTATCCATAAAATCTTAGTAGTTAAACAATTACTTACGTAGGGGTATATCCGGTTGTTTAAGGTAAAATATAGTTAAGTTTGTCTAAAAATAAAATCTTTTATTTTAGTAAAACTGGACAATAATTATGGGACGGAGGGAGTAATAAATTGGATGAATAGCGGCTTGGAGAAATTAATGAAGAGATTCAAGCTAAATAGCCTGGTTGTTGACCTTTAATATATATACTTTTTTTTCTAGGACCATTATGCTTTTTTGAGAATGATACATAGTTCTCAGCTACTTCAACCAATGATTGATGATCAGTGGTATGCTGTAACATATTAATTTTTTAAAATATGCATGCTCTAATATGTTTATCACTCCATTTGTCCCCAAAAAGGCTTGCTAACTGTGTTATTTTAAACAAATATAATTCTTTGAATGAGACCAATGTAGAGTACTATGATTTTGATAATCAATACAGACCTCTGCATTCTGAATGATCATTTGTGATGGCTCCATTATGGTTACAAAAAGCACATGATACTAACATATTATTAAATTGGTGTCAAACATTGATCAGATGGGTGGTTGAATGAAAGCTGAGGTTGTCGGGATATTTGCGGTGCAGAAATGAAAGGAAAAAATGGACATGGACAAAGAATAAACAAAGCACAATTATGGTAACTGGTAAGGCGCGCAGGAGAGAAATGACATAAATTTATGCAAAAAATACGTACAACGTAAACAAATAATTGTGAATAGAAAAGGAGCAAAATGGACAAGCGTTCAATAAGTGGTGGACATTCTTAAAAATGTTGTTTGCCCCATTTTGTAGCCATTTGGGTATAAACTAATAAACACTTTCCTTTCCATTTTGGACATTATAGTTTATTCCTTTCGTTAAATTAGGGACACTTTTCTTCTGAAACTTCAAGAATAAGTGCCACTTCAGATATGAACTAAAAGTTATGGTAAAATCCAGGAGAACCAGTCAGTAATTGGGACTAGGGAGTATCTTGAGTCTTGCCTACTTAAACCATCCATTCTATAGTTTCTTAAAACACTAAACATGTCTAAACGTCTTTATTGATTCTGTCTGGAATTAGGGGCATGGAATTGCATGCTTAGGGTTTTTAGATATATATCAGAAATCAAGAATCTATATCCAATATTTTACAACAAACTATATTTAGTCAATGAATTAATCCAACTAATTTCCTCCTCTTCTTCTTCTTTGGTCTAAACAAATGCACATGTGAGAATGTTCGTACATTTCTTTGATAAATGATCCCTCATCCCTTAAGGTTTGGAGTGGTCTAAAACTAAATCAAACTGGGAAAAGAAATGGAAAAAAAGGGGAACCGATTTTGACTTCAAAAGTATTGAAGTAGACAATTCTAAAAAAAGCACATGAAATTGGGGTGCTTCATAATTCAGATGGCCCCTGAAAATGGCATTGTATGCTTCAGTCTTAGCGACAAGATTGATCCGTTCAGTTCCACGATCCAATGACTTCCACTATCAGAAAACGAAAAAGTAACTTCCCGAAGAAATATTAGGAACCACATATAAAAGCATAACAACGAAAAAAAGCCCTAGTAAAATTAAGTCACGATAAGTTACAAAAATATTTAAAAAATTGCTAATGTCATAACAGATCATTTTTAAAATTAGCATATTCCGGTGGCGGGTTATAGATGCTCTGCGAACCATTTATCAACGTTACACCTTTGGTTGAAGCATATGTTATCAGGATTACTTATTTGAAAAATGAAAAATCGTAAATTTTTTTAGTGTTTTTTGCTTTTTTTTATATGTAAAATAATAATCATTTTATAAATCTTTGATTCAACGAATATTTACACATAACCACAAATTATTTAGTTTGAAAAGGTTGATATCAATGTCAATATCACACCCTCATTATTTTTTATGTTAATTCATATTCATCATAATTATTTGAAATATAAGACAAGAACCGTTTGTTTGGAAGTTCCATTATTTACATAGTTGATCATTTTATATGATATCTTTTCACGAACCCACCCTACCGTTAAAAACTGGCCCACTAGACCGAGAGCCATAACTTTTAAAGGACCAAAGACACAAACAGTAACACCCATCTTGTAACTAAGTGGGAATGAAATATATTGGACAAAATAAACATCATAGTCAAGTGGAAAATAACCTGGATCACTCGTTTTCTTTACAGTTGCTTGGAAGGATATACTTTTATTGTAGAGTGGTGTTTTTAAAATTATTGCGGACATCGATCCGTCCTTCGTTTTTATTGCATACTATAGGATCGTTAATTAATAACACTATCAATATTATACTTTATCAATATTTGAAATGTAGTTAATCAACTATTCATTAGGATTTATTTTCTCATGAAATTGTTAAGATTTTATTTTAATCGTATAATAAGTAATAACATCTCCAATTTTAAACTTTCTCGGATGAATGAAATACAAAAAATGGTTAAAGAAACAACATGATGCTATGAAATTATATGTGATTTGATTTAATGTCCCGTTAATGTGTATTATTCTATTCACAATTAGAGAGATATGATTCTGTAATATTTAGGATTAATGATAGAATTATTTGGTTCACATAGTTTGGTCCCTAACCTCTTGTATAAATAGATAGCTAATTCATACTTCTGAAAGATATCTGAATATAAGTCTCTTATCTCTCTCTATTCTCTTGTCTCTCCTCTTTGTTCTTATACTTAGTTTCATATTAGTAGTCTAACATTAATTTTATAACACGTTATCAGCACGATTCTCTAGCCAAAGAGATTTACCACTACCTGAAGTTGGTATGTATTAAAAGAATTTTACCACCGCCTGAAGTTGGTGTGTATTGATTTTAAACGCTTGAAGCTTCAAAGGATATTGATGAGTTGTGCCTTTATATTGGCTGTTCTTAACGGGCTCAAGGTTCGAAACCTAATTTTGGAACTTTAGATATTGTGTCTTAAAGTTATTTTATTTTTACTACATGATCATCCGTAGTTCAAGTAGTTTAGTACCTGGCACACCAAACTATTACATGGCAACACAAGTAAACGAAACTTATCTTGAAAACTATATCCAACTTATCGTGGTAGATTATGGGTTTCATTAGTTTATTTTGTACTTTTGGTTACTGGTTTTTGAAGTGACTTAAGGTTTGTTTAATGTGTAATTGGGTTTGGTTCGGAACTGCTCAAGTTTTGTCTTCGGTTTCTGGTTAAATTATACAAGTTGGAAAATTTCATATTAAATAAACTTCTGAAATTTTTCATAAATAAAGTTATTGAACATTGAGTTTTATTGGTTTTCGAACTTAATTATTGTACATGATTTTTGAACTGGGTGTATGCAAATTAACATATTATTTCGGTCGGCACTATTTCGGTTATTATGCTGATGGCATTTTTTTTTTCTTTTAGTTTTGATGGTATATTTTTTTTTGTGCGGTTGTTTGCCTTTGGTGTTGTAGTTGTTGTGGGTTTGGGCTACAATTTTTACTAGCCCTGGAATGTTGGGTTAAAAAAAGAAAATCCCTTTTTTATTGTTTCAAAAGTTTTAAATTTGTCTAGTTCAGTCTCTGAATTTTGAACTTTTATAGTATAGGTCCTAAAGTTTGTATTTAAATTTATTTATGATTTTTCGCAGTTTCATTAGCAGCACCCAGAAGGTGCAACTGATCCTGAGAATGTTCAGGGATAAATTTGCAATGAAGAATATCATGGATGAGAAAGAATTATGCCTGGCTGACAGTGCAATCACTCATTCTATATTTATAGACCGAAAATATTTTTGCTCTCTCATAATGAAAAATTCTCATGTTAGTACTCAAGCCGGCACTACAAAATTGATTGAAGGCTCCGGAAGAGCAAATGTAGTTATGTCAGTAGGTACAAAATTTTGCATTAATGATGCATTATATTAACCAAAGTCTCAAAGAAATCTATTGAGTTTTAAGGATATTCGCAGAAATGGATACCATATTGAGACCTATAAAGAAGGTAATATTGAGTACTTGTGTATTACAAGTAATGTTGCTGGTAACAAAGTTATATTGGAAAAACTACCTTCTTGTTCATCTGGCATATATTACACAAATATAACTACAATTGAAAGTTATGCAACTGTAAACCGGAAGATTACTAAATATGATGATTTTGTTGTTTGGCATGACCGGTGAGGCCATCCTGGTTCTATCATGATGTGAAGAATTATAGAGAACAAGGCCCAAAAAAAAAAAAAGATTCTTCAAACAAATGAATTCTCATGTGCCACATATTCTCCAGGGAAATTAATTATAAGGCCATCACCAGTGAATATTAAAAATGAATTCACTGAATTTTTAGAACGCATACATGGTGATATTTCTGGGTCAATTCATCCACCATATAGACCATTTCGATATTTTATAGTTTTAATTGATGTATCAACAAGATGGTCACATGTATGTCTGTTATCAACTCGCAATTTGGCATTTGCGAAATTACTTTGGGAATTAATTCGATTACGGATACATTTCCCGAATAATCACATTAACACAATACGTCTTGGCAATGCTGGTGAATTTACATCCCAATCTTTTAATGATTATTGTATATCTATTGGGATAAAAGTTGAACATCCTGTAGCTCATGTTCATACACAAAACAGTTTGGCATATTCGTTTATCAAACACATTCAATTGATTGCAAGGCCTATACTTACGAGAACTAAACTCCCAATACATGCTTAGGGTCATGCGGTCTTACATGCCGCTGCATTAATTCGCATAAGGCCAATGAATTATCATGAATATTCTCCCCAACAATTGGTTTTGGGTGAGGAACCAAATATTTCCCATCTAAGAATTTTTGAGTGTGCGGTATATGTTCCAATTGCTCTACCACAACGCACCAAGATGGGGGCATCAAAGGAGGTTGGGTATATATGTTGGTTATGAATCTCCATCGATTATTAGATATCTTGAACCCAAAACTGGAGATTTATTCACTGCTCGTTTTAGTGATTGTCAATTTGACGAGCCAGTCTTTCCAACATTAGGAATAGAAAATAAACAGTTGGTTCAGAATATAAGTTGGAATGAATTATTATTACCTCATCTTGATCCTCGTACAAGTCTCTTATCTCTTTCTATTTTTTTGTCTCTCCTCTTTGTTCTTATTTTTAGTTTCACATTAATAGTCTAGTAATTGTATAACACACGAAGAATTGTGATGGATATTGAATGCATAATCCTAAATTTTAGTTTTAAAAGTTCATTTCTTCGAATAATTTTTTTCGTTAAAGTACTCTGTGAGAAATTTGACAGATAAGTTTTGAGCACATTTATCTTATTATTAAGAGCTCCATATAAGCTATATAGTTATTCTAATTATTAAGTGATTTAAACTTTTTTTTTCTAACTAAATAATTGAACGTCAAGTCTCCATCATCGATCTCCTCCACCATGCATAGTCCATGTAACATGAAATCAGAATTCCTCAAATGTACCTTAAAAAATAAGCTTAATTATTTTTACTCCAGTAGTGTAATTGCCAACTTGTGGAGCGATAAAGGACTCTATTCCACTTTCAACTTTCATCCAAAAGAATCAACTCATGTTCTCGTGGTAGGATGTTATACTTTTAATCGCAAAATTGAAGGTTCGATTTTTACTGCGGATGTGAGAAATAAGCAGACGAATGAAACAAGTATATTTGACCTCAGCATGCTGGTCAAATAGGCAGGTAGCATGTACATCTGAACATGAAGAACTGGAAAACCGAACCAAGAGACATATTTGGGTGAAATCTCCCCTAATAGTACTATCTTTTCCCCAATAGGCTCTCTTCCAGTTATAAGAAGTGTTGGGTCTTATAGTCAAAGTAAATCCTGTCTAAATGTCCAACAAATTAATGGCCATCATAGTGTAAGTAATAATGTATTCCTAATACAAAGAAATGGATATAAATCTAATAAATATAAATCTAATAAATATGGATATATATATATCTCATACAAAGAAATGGATATAAATCTAATACAAAGAAATAATGGATATATATGTAAGTAATAATGGATATATATCTATAAATCTAATACAAAGAAATGGATATAAATCTAATAAATATGGATATATATATATTTATATTTTACAAAACCAAACAACATATTTCTGATTATTACACAGGTTAATGAAAACAAATACTCCCTCCGTCCCATAATTATTGTCCGATTTGGGTTTTTATTTCTAGGTCAAATTGTACTAAAAATGAAATTCCAAACTGGACAAGGATTTTGAAACAGACGGAGTACATATATATATATATATATTTCGAGTACATTTTCTTTAATGAATACTCTAAATTCGTTAAAAAAAAATCATGTTTGTATATATCAATATTCATCCCAGAATAGTTAATATATATCCATACTTCAAATATTTCCTATCCAAATGAATAAAAAAAAGTCATGTTTGTAGAATCATTTTAGTTTAGAAACTTGTGTATGTGGGGCTGGGAATTAAGGTAGGATGAGAAGGAGGGTAGGATGGGAATTCGGTGGAAGCAGGCTCCTCAATAAATTAAATACAAAAGAAATACAAATTAAACCTTTATATTATTACGAAATATGTTTCTGTATAATTATTGTTCGATCAATAAAAGAGCAATATTGTGAAATACGTATATGAATATTCTAAATGAAAATTGGCGGTTTTGTTGCTTTTATTTTGAGATATTTAAAGTGATGTAAAAGCTTTTAGATTACGAGGCGCATTTTTGGTTTAGTTAGTGAGACAAAAAAAATGTGCAACTTCAATTAACTGTAAATTGTAATTGCAATTTGGATTGTGGTTACATTTCTTTATGTCATATTTGTAGCGGTAACATTTTAGTACATTTTAGAGGTTTGATAATTTATTATCATGCATGACTGAACTTGACGGACATACTGCTTTTTTTGATGTTTTACGGCCATAATATATACAGACGCAATATATAATGCTTCTTTGTACTCTTTTCGTCTCAGAAAAATAGTTCATATTAAGTTTTGAATTTTATACTGTTTTTAATACAAATTTAAAAATTTAATGTAGATTACTTTTTTGAGTCGGAGTTAGTATTATCTATTATGATTCAAAAATTCCAAATATTTTTTGTCCTTTTATGGTAAAGCCATGAACATTGATTTATATACCACAGTTTGGAAAACGTGCAAAAATTTCGTAGCAAAAAGAAGAATGATTGTCTAGTAAATTGTCGCCATTGGTTTTAGCGGTGTTGCTCAGCTGCTCGTACATGTATAGGGGAAAATGTGTATTGCTTTCCTCAATTCCGCACGTGATCTTTTCTAATTGTCCCACATTGATTTGTGTTATATCTATATATTATATACTAGTGATGTCTGGTCGCGTATTGTGCAACCCTAGCCCAATATATCTGTAGATCTTAAAAATGTTTGTATCCGAAAAAAAAATATTTTGTATTTAGCCCGATATATTTTAGAAATGTTTGAAGAATTTAGAAATATTTTATAAGTGTGATCATAGAATGTTTGTATTTGGCATAAAAAGAAATTGTATTTGGCCCGGTACGTTTTAGAAATGTTTGAAGATTTTAGAAATGTTTTATAAGTATTACTTCTTAAATATAAATAAACTTGATCAAATATATGTCTTGAAGTAAATGCTAGACAAAATATAAAAGCATCCTAATAAGTTTAAATATTAGTAAGATAATTTATTGATGTTCTCCATTGGTTGTGGAAAATCACTACTTAGTTTTAGAGATTTATAATAGCTGTGTAGCAAGCTTCCTCCAAAGGGTATACGCTTAATTGTTGGAACTATTTCTTCCAAAAGTTTATAGGTAGTAAAATATCAAAAATATGATTTTGAAACTGGTTCATCACAAATATGAGAATGAAAATAATGTAAATTTGCATAGTTTTCGAGTTATAGCCAAAAAGAACTCACCTCACTATGGCAAATAAAAAAAAGACAGTAAAAGATAGCCCATTAAAAATTGAGAAATTTATTTTTTTTTAGGTAAAAATGATGTATAAAAACACAAATAAACATAGAAACATCATTCCTTCCCTCTCCGCCTCAAATTCATAAAAGGCTTCCCCATAAATTAGTTAGAAAAAGCTACCGGAACTATTTATATGATGAGGAACTAACAAAAGTCTAAAAACCAAATCTAAAAAAGTATATTCTTCAAAGCCCGAACCAAAAAAAAAAAAAGAAACACGCTTCATTTGCAAATAAAATATAATAATAATAATAATAATAATAATAATAATATAATAATAATAATAATAATTGATCAAGTGAAGTATGAAACAAAATCAAAAGTAATTAAACAAAGAAAAAACACACTTCATAACTAACCATATACGAAAAAAAACTGAGACTCCATAATTAAAAAAAGAAAACCACTCTAATTGAATGAAACATAAAAAAGAAATTTAAAAATCACACTTTGTAAGAAAAATCCAATTAATCAATTTAATTCAAACAGAACTAAAATCATACAAAAATTCTAGGCTAACTAACCATATAAGAAATCACATTATATTATGTGACAACGACTACGGTAGCTGTAACGGATGGAGGCATAAAAATAATAGTAATAACACTATTCTTGAACGGAAAAAATAAAAATAATAAAATCCAAACAAATGATCTGTGGAAATAAAATCATTTAAATTTTAATACCTGTAATGGCACCACCACAACGGCCGAAGTAAGATCAATGAGAATTTTTTTTTTCTTTTGTGTTTATATAGAGAGATAAAGAGAATATTTTTTGAAGTCAAAATTTTATCCGATTAGGATGTAATTGATCATCACTAATGAAAAGATTGAACATACTAATAGGAAAGGAGTATATTTCACCACATATTCTCAACTGATGATTGATGAGGAATTTGTTTTTTTTTTTTATTGTGGAGAAGGGATTAATTAGGGAGTCGATTGTCGTGGAGATGGGGATGAAGATTTGGATTTTTTATGAACCCGTGTTTTTTTTTTTTTTTGTTTTGGCGATAATGGGAGGTGTGGGTGGATTTGGATTGTATTATTTGCGTTTTAAGTTTAGGAGATGTGGAAACAAAAATTTATTTTAAAAATATGCTGTGGAAATGCCAAATGGCAAATGGTAGTGCTTTCTCTTAAGTGTGGTTTTTGTTTCTAATATAGGAAGATATATATATATATATATATATATATATATATATATATATATATATATATACCTCTCGCCGGTTGGCGCGCATGATATACATAATTTATTTTATCGCATTTTTCTAGTTCAATTAAATTATTTGTGCAAAAAGTTAGTTCATTTATGTATTGTTTTAACTTTGTAAGATAAATTTTATTTTATATGAAAATAATATCAAACTCTGCCAGAAATAATATAATATATGACAAATAAAATTATTTTTTGAAATGAAAGATGTCTAATTCATAGAGAGAGTAAACAACACTTCGTTCTCGCACACACGTTTATTCATTCATTTATTTAAGCTATCTTTGTTGAAACTGTTTCCAGACAAATTTTTATGTAGTGGGACAACACTTTCTTCTTCTCTACTGTAAAGGAATCTGGTGGAAGTGGTAATTTTAGTGATTTTTTTTTTCTGTATTAAAATTTTTAGATTTTTCAGAAGTTTTTGCGATCCAAAAATCTGGGAGCACTCAACAATGAGATGATCATTATCCTAAAAATTACTCTTTTTGTCCGAAAAAAATACATATTAATTTTATCAAAATCCAATGTAACTTTTTTTTTTTTTTTGGGGACAACTGGAGTATTAACGAGAGATTTACACATTGGTAATTCGAAGTTGTTAAGGTTCACTTTATTTGTCAATTCTAAAAATAGAAAAGGTGTTCCAAGTCTATCAACTTTTCTAAATCACCTGAGGCGATTATAATTCATTAATTTAAATAAGGTTATATGAACCTGAAAAAAAAAAAAAGGACAACTAAACAAAATATCAGAGCTCGTGGTCCAGTTTTGATCGGAAGGGAAAAGTTGAACCCTTCCGCATTCATTATACTGTTATTTCCTTTCGGCTTTCTTTGGGTACTAAATAACCCTAAGATCCAACAAAATCCATAATTGGTTGGTGACTTATCATCCTCTCAGTTTGCACGTGGATTATATTTCAAGTCTACAGGGGCGAGCAATACCGTTTTTATTTAAAAGTGTATTTTAATTTGTTGCATTATATAATCCAATTTATAAAATTACTATGTTACGGTAGATGTGGTAATCCTTAATTTGAAAGTATCAGAGTTTTGAGTTCTTTAATCAAATTATTCTTTGTCATCAAATGCACAATTCTAACTAAATCCCCTTCCCTCGTTATTTGGAAGCCGAACTCGACTGGAATCTTCACGATCAAATCAGCTCAGGGAGGTATTGAGAACTCACTATACTCCAAATTTGATGAGAAATCATTTGTGGCATAGATCTTACAACAAAATTGCTGTCATTTCCGGAAGTGCTGAGAATTTTTGGTTTTCAATTACATCCCTAATCCCTCCCGTTGTCATTTATGTTGGGGGGTGGGGTTGGCGCGGCGGAAATGAACATTCTTTGCATGTAGCTCAGTATGGAAGACCATGGTCATGGTGTCATTTCTGGGGAGATCTGGAAGTTAAGAAATAAGGTTTTGTATGAAGGTGCTGAAGTAAGTTCGCAAGCCATCATCCGATGTGTTTTAAGTCACATTCGTCGGGACAATCATTGATTTATCACAGTCTTTCTAATCTTCTACCTAAGGCTTTATGGTTATTGATCTTGGACCAAAGATCAATGTGATATCTCCGTATTAGATAGCAAGCTTTCATTGTGATAGGTGATCATGCTTTCATAAGTTTTTTCTGTCTTAAGCACTGTTATTGTGATTCTGTATTAATATTAATAAATTGGGTATGATTTCCGTCAGGTTTTGTCCTGGTTTAAAAAAAAAAAACCCCCTTTTTCTCCCGGTGCTTAAAATTCACTTAGAATCAATGTGAGTTGGAATATACCGAAGATTTGAAAAAAAAGTTTTTTTTTCCTTTTATATTTATTAAAAAGTGTCGAATTAGGAAAAGATTGAAAATATTTACATATTGCAAGGTATGCATTATTGACATCAACTGTTACTGAAAATTTTAAGATCCTAGAAGTGAGAAGAATCCCTTGCTTCTTTTTCATTTTTTTTTTTTTCCCTACGAACTAAAATGTTAGATTCAGTCTCTCCTTTCCTAACTCCGCTCTGCATACGCATTTCAAAGGGAAATTCATGGTCATAAGCGCACAGGCCATGACCACTGGATCAATCGGCGGGGGTGGATATATATAACGTGAATTATTAGGTTACTTTTTATAACGAAAATAAAACCATATTAATCGATAAAATTTTCTACTTTGCTTCCAATATTCCTTGTCCACGTTTAATTTGTTCGGATTTCAATCATAACCTTTTGTTTTTTTCATGGGTAAAAAAGACACCGAAAAAGAAAAAGAGAGTACCTACCTCCATTCTAAAATGTAAATTGTTTTAGATTTATTGAAATAATTCAAACGGTAAACCTTTTTAAGATTTTGAGATAAATTAATTACTAAATTTTCAATTTTGTCCTCAATTAATAAAATCAACTCCTTATTTAGTATTGTTAATAGTTTTGATATACATAATAATTAGTGTAAAAGATATTTGACATAAAAATTATTAATTAAATGATTGTATTCTTTATTTAGATGCAATTTACATTTTGAAATAGAAAAAGTTGTTATCAAGACACTTGGTTTTCTGTTCAGTTTTTTTATCATCCTTTCAGTTTGTATAATCATAATTAGTGTCATAGCCCGGGTGATTATTCGGAGACTGCTTAGAAGATTGGTATGTAATTAAGAAAGAAATAATATATCATTCTGATATTTTTCTATAGAAATGAAGCACTATTTTGCACACAACCATAGGAATTGAGAGAGGAATCTTTTCTGAAATTTCAGTTTAATTTACTTAATAGAAAGATTCTAGGAATGAATAATGCCCCTAAAATTAATCCTTAAATTTAGGAGAAGTGGTTTCCACAGTACAAATTTTGTTTGTAGTTAATTCTTCTTTTAATTTTTTTTTTCTCTTTTTTCTTATACATAAAATGATCCCTTTTTGTTGTTTAATTTTAGACGGAAAAAATAAGTTTTATATAGCTGCTACATGTCTTTGGTGACAACTCATTTAAGTAGGTAAAGGGAGATTTTAGAGGTTTTTAGGTGTTAGTATTTTACTATTTGCACTAGAATATTAGCGTGGCCTACAAGTAGTGAACCCTAGTGGACGATATGTGCATGCGTGATGGAAGAATTAGACAAACAAAATGGATCCCATCAGATCTTATCATTTTGGAAATTTTGCGGAGGTGGAACTGTGGATAGATAGAACAAGTCAAAACTCATGTCATCATTTCGGCTTCTTATTCAAACTCGAAAGGGGCGAACATTTTCAGGGTAATATCGCCAATACACTATCAAATAAACCCGTCGACTTAAAATACGATATAATATAGTGCTTTCATGTCACAAAATATATTGATCTAATACGTAAGAAATTTACATCATTGGCTGTTTTGCAATATATAAACCTTGCTCCTAGGGCGACGGAAGCCACCACATTACCAATTCAGGGACCCGATTTTTGCAGTCCGATAATGAATAATGGAGACTTCATTTCTCCATTGAAAACTAGTAATTACCTCAAAATTATTAATTACATTTCAATAATGATATAGAAATAGTGGGTTTGGAATGTTAAAATGACAACGCGAATGACGAAATTTAAATGCAAAAAAAAAGATAAATACCTCTATTCTCCACGGGAAGCTTTCTGTGTGCATTTTGCATGGAAACCAATCATTCTTATGTGTATTATTCACCTTTTAGACGTCATTGAGTTGGCAATAACTCATCTAGAAAACTTCTTTTGGACATGATCAATATGAGCTATGCTTAATAGTTATAACTCAATGTATTTATTGTAATCAGCCCCACTTTCATTACTTAAAACAATAGAACATATGTCGCATGCAACTTCGAAGGACAAAGGTATACGTTAGGCAATTAACCTAGTGAATCTACCAAGTTGAAACTCCAATTCTCTAGAGTTCTTTGGCGAACTCATCCAATGATTACTTATATATATGTACCGTTAATGTTTTTTTTTTTTTAAGGATTTTATCATTTTCATTTTTTAACAAAGAAAGAAACAAATGCTCATCTCGCCTCATTTTAAATGGTATTTGATTCAAAACTCTCCAAACATTTTCATTTGAAATCTTATCATCAGACTATGATTACATTCATCCTCGAATAAGAAAAAAATCATGAAAATTTATCATTAATTAGATTCCAAAATGATCCACTTGTCAAAAAAAAAAAAATGAATTGTACACCTCAATCTCAGTGCAGGGTACTGTTAATGTCTTTTCTTCGACAGTATTTTCGCTGTAAACAATTAATGTACTAGCGGGCGATTGTTAAAAGGCCAAAAATTTCAATTGGGGCATTCTTCAACTTTGATTTCTTCTAATTAGCCTTATCACCATATGATTTTTGGAGATGAAGAAAAATACTAAATGCTAGTTTTAACATAAGACATCTATTTAGGTTCGAGCCTAAAGTATATCGATCGTCCTTGACATCATTATTATTATCAAATCAAATGATTAAGATTGCATTTCTCAAATTCTAAGACCTATGATTTGATCTTTTGGCAGAATCCAATACAAAAAGATACCTACAAATAATTAACCTCGTTATAAGTTTATTTATGTGCTGAAATTCAAATTGTAATCCCCACTAGCTTCTCCAAATTAATAATCGATTTTTCCGCAAGAAATAGCAATGATAAGCTTCAACTAGCTGCAGCACGTCTCCGCTCAAGAGCCTTTTGATATCCGAACCCTATACAGCAATTGAACCCAAAGGCCCCTACCCTTAATTCCTCCTCAAGAAACTTTTCCCGTAAATAAATGACATGATTAGTGGTACGTCAACTTGGCCCCCTCATCTTGTTTTCTTACGATTCCTTATTTGATCGCCAATAATTTTTCATGTTCAATTATGTTTATGTGTTAAACAATTTTGTCACATCGCGTGGGTGATGTTAAATTGTAGCAGTGAGTTGAAACTTTAAACTTAAAGCATGCATATAAGATATATATGGCTTGGCAATATCATTCAACAAATATATCAATGGAAATACAACCCATGATTTGATAGGGACTATCTAAACCAAAGTTTAAGAATTCAATTGAAGTTTTTTTCCGAAAGATTAGGGACTAAAAAGAAAGGTTCGGGACTCTCATTTGAAGTGTCACTAGTCAGTAGACTCAGTACCCAAAACTTTCTAGTGATGTCGAGTCCTTCCTGTCTAAAATGTCGGAACATAGAGGACTCAAATGCGACTCATCTACCAATTGGAAAACATGATGACATCAATTTGAAAGATGTGGAAACTTGAGGGGGTCGGTCGATGTTGAAGTTGACGGTAACATGCAATTTGTTGTGTTATTCATCAACAGTTTCAAATCAGGAAGCTTTTCCTGATTCATTTGATGTTAATGATGGAGTTCTCCCAACTTGATCCACTTGCTCCATCTCAATCATCAATACCTGTAAGTTGTAAACCTAATTACGTAGTACAAGTTTTCTTTCTTCTTGAGAGCAAAAAGGTACAAGTAATCTCTAAGGTAACTGTATTGTACTCCATGTTTCATACTTACGCGAGCAAAATTAATTGCGAGGAAGCAATTACGTACTAATCTATTATATATGGTCGAATTCTTCCAAGTTAGCAAAGTTATATGTGCAAGTGCAACAAAATTAAGACTTCAATTTCTCATAAATGAGCTTTGACAAAATGGAGCACCTTGTCTTGTCCATGTATAACATTGATTTTTTTTTCTTTAATAAAACAAAACAATTTTTTAGAAAAAAAAATAGCAGGGAATATACTTAACCCTATAGTAATACAATAATAAACTTATGCAAATTTTGTATCCTTATTTAACCTAGAGGAGCGCCTAACTTGAACATTACCTTACTTTTTTTCTCGCGATGATGGTGTGGCATAGCAGAAACTTCACTATAGAAAGACTTCGGTTCCATTTCTAGTTCCATATCAAATTCCACATCTTCTTATCCATAAAAAACTTAATTTTGTGTACGTGAGCATAATTAGGAGGCAGTCTACCAGTTCCTTATTAGCTCTTATTAATGTTAGATAATCCGTAACAAAGTTTGCAAGTTTGATGAACATAGTTTCAACTATTCATTTCCTGTGGAGAACAAAATGTACATTTATTAACGGTCTTCTTGTCCTAATACCATAATCATAATACTTAAGTTAGCCTTTTCCGCGCCTCCACCTTAGCTAGCTAGCTACCCCTCATTTTCCAAGCTGAAATCCTATCCAACAAAACCCTGTATTCAGCATAAAACTCCATATCCAACAGCCAAACACAATTACGAATCTCTCACGACACCGGCGTACACCTGCCATTTCCCGTTTCACAATTGAAAGCCTTTCTCATCAGTTCTTTTTTTATCTAACGTTTGGAAGCGGGATCAAGCTGATCATTAGATTGAAAGCATGCGTGTTACTGCTAACATTCATGCAGTAGTAGGTTTGTTTCGAATATTCAAAACTTGTGCAAAGTTAATCATTAGATTAAATTTTATGGATTAATAGCTGATCCTATGTCGTACAAGATCTTCTCTTCAACTATTACCTCACTAATTAAGCGTAAACTATATTATCTTGAATTGTAGTAAACAATGTGCATGAAGATTAATATTATATCACTAAGGAACACATTTGACAGCGACTGATTTATAACCTACTTATGGACGTTATCGTAACCTCGGTCCCCACGCACTCTGGGTTCGTGTGTACGGGAAAGGCTAATCATGATCCTAAACCTAGATCGTTCAGTACGCTTTGATTTTCTTTCATGTGATATTACAATCAATTTTTCCTTCTGAAAGCAAGATCAATTTATGGTCTTCACCTATTTACTAATTGGAAATCAAGTAATTAAGATCGTAGTGACTTTGTGTAGTGATTTGATTTGCTAATTTTTTACTAATGATCATCTCTTAAAAAAATCAATATACACATTAATTACTAAACCAGAATCACTATAATTTTATACTTTCTTTATCGTACACCTTATTAAATTGTTTTAATAATTGAATAAAATAGACTGCTAAATTAAATCGATAGAGAAGAAGTAACTAATTGAAATTAAATCTTGGAGGGACTCTCTATTCTCTAACTCTAGGGATGTTCGGGACGATTAACTTGATTCACTAAATATATCTAAAGTTATTCCCATATTGTATTTCATCTATAAAGATTTTGTAAATATAGTAGATTCTATTCTTCTATTTTTTTTTTTGAAAAAGTTAATAATAATTTTTACGCGCTGTTGATACTGATCCAAAAACAGAAACTAACATGGAATATAAAATATTCCTGACAAGATCACTATTTATTTACATCTTTGCCCAAAAAAAAATGGTTTCAAGGTTTAAGGGGCAGCTAGCTGAAGTCCACGGTTGAAAAGACACGTACGTATGCAAAATAATCATGCATGGGGCACTCAGAAAACCTGACGGGAAAAAAAAAAGAAAAAAAGAAAAGAAAGAAAGAAAGAAAAAGGGACCGTAGCGTATAAATTGGAATTCCGCTCCAAACTTGACCTTCTGCACTCCATCAAAGGAGGCTCTTCCCTGAGAACGGAGCGTTGTAAGTTGGTTTTTGAAGCGCTGATATCAATCTCACCAGCATTAGTCCTTCATTTTTCCCCATTTTTATAAACCTCAATCATTGTTGTACCTCCGTCCTTCCACCGACCCCTCTCCTTCGCCCTTTATATAACTTCCCATATTCCCTTTCTTAGATACTCAGGTCACTGACAGTCGTACAAACCTTATAGCTTCCGGCCAGCCGGAGTTCATACCGATATCAGGTGATGAACTAAATGTTTCATTGATCTAGCTTATCCTTCTTTTTCCTATATAATCTGAATGCATGATGAACTCTCACCCATAAAATGTAGATCGTCACTGGAAAAAAAAAAACCCTACAAAATGCAGGTCATGGTTGCGAATTCGGTGTCATTGAATATTCCTTTTCTTTTTTTGGCAGACCATCAAAGTTGATGTATATGGATACTTCTGTGAGTTCTTGGTTCTCTGAACTGGTAAGCATTTTGCTCCCTTGGTCGCAATTATCGTTTTTTTTTTTGTTTCCCCCTTGACTTGCTTCCATGTAACGATGAACCAACTCAATTGAATCACATGATTACACTATAGTTGAAAAACGTAGATACTGTATAGCGACTATTCGATCTTGAAAAAGGGAAAAGTGTTTTGATTATTTAAATACATACGCAACCATGTACATATTTGTTATCTTTTTCTTCCGTCCCAGAAAAGTTTGTCATCTCTCTTCTTCCGTCCCAGAAAAATAATACTCCTTGTTAAGTAACGACTGACTATTCAACAAAATGAACTATTTTTTTTTTTTTTTTGAAAGGAAGGAAAGAGCCTTAGATCGGGAATATTTTTAAGTTTGGTTCGCACTTTTGTTAACTTGAAGCTTGCATGAGGTCTTATGGGTTGTGATTATTAGATTGATCGCGTCTTCCAAAAATATATCTTTTTTTCTTCCAAACATTACCAATGGTTAAAATCTAAACTTCGTAATATTTCTTTAATCCCGCATGAGAAGATGTTGTTTTCTAACATATTGCCCATAATCTCGATTCACTTTCAACACGTCAATCCAAGTAAATGAGCAAGGGTTGGGGTTCTCACCTTGCAAAAGTTCAAATATTCAACTAAAACAGATTGCCCTCAAGTTTATATATATATAACATGATATATAAATGGAATTCTTGTGTCTTGAAAACAATGTAGTCATGATTACTTGCTTCAGATTGTGATAAATGGGGCCTCATTCTATTGGTCAATGAACAAAGTTATACAAACCATTCTTGATCACTCACTACACATTGCATTAAAGTCTTGTTATAATTGAAAATGTAGTTTAGATGACTCTAAAGTGTGCCCTTTGCATGATCAATTAAGCTAGTAAAAAAAGTGCCGTTAGTTTATTGAAAGTTTATGATTCCTTAACAATTTTACAGGGAATGGAGGACCCCTTTCTGAATGATCAATATGATATCATGGATTTTCTTGATGATGAATTATCTGCTACACTTGGAGAAGATTTCCAAGGCTGTCTGTCTCCAGAAGGATTAAATGCACTTCAATCCCCAACCTTAATTCCAACAAGTAGTTCCACAACCAGTTTATCTGTACTTTCAGCCATGGAGGCACCTCCAATTACCATTGAAAGACCAGCCAAAAAACAAAGGTCCAACGTTAATGGCAACTCCAACCTTCAAAACATGACCAATTTCAATCCACCTTCCTCTTCCCCGATGATCCTCACATTTGGTAATCCGGTGTTGCCCGAAATGAATCCTCAACAACAAGCAACAACATTAGGGAACCTGAGCCCTGATCATGATGATGCAGTTTCCGAGGTATTAACATCACCAGGTCCATTCCCAAATCTTGAGGATGCCACCAAAAAAAGTGGCAAGAAACCAGCCAAAAAATCAGGTGGTCGTGTTAGGCCACCATCACAAACCTATGATCACATTATAGCTGAAAGAAAACGACGCGAGCAGCTCAGCCAAAGATTCGTGGCGCTTTCAGCCATCGTTCCCGGCCTAAAGAAGGTACACATTTTTAGTTTCTAAAAAAAATGAGAAGTCTTTTTTTTTTTTTTCCTGTTTTTACAATTGTCAATTATTTTTAAAAGTTTTGATTGGAACAGCGATTTTTTTTTTTTGTAATGTCGTGGCGCATGATAAACGAGGGGTATTAAATTAATAACCAAAATGTAATGCATTTCCCGAATTCCCTGTACCCTCTGAACAAAAAAAAAAAGCTGATCTCCATTACTATAAAGTAAGCTATAACTCTGAACAACTTCCTTCATCCCAATTCCCAAATCGAAAAATATCGATTAGCCCTGCTTTTTCCTCTGTTTTTTCTTTTTTTTTTACCAAAAGAGTAACCCTGTTTTTTCTGGCTCTGTTTTTTCCCCTGTTTCAGATGGATAAGACATCAGTTCTTGGAGATGCAATCAACTACTTGAAATATCTGCAAGAAAGGGTGAAGACATTGGAGGAACAAGCCAAGAAACAAACAATGGAATCAGTTGTGGTGGTGAAACGATCACATGTGTTGATCGAAGACGAAGGTTCATCCGATGAGATGAACGGTCCCGATGAACAACAACCACAACAAGAACAACAACAATCCCTCCCTGAAATCGAAGCGAAACTGTGTAATAAGAACATTCTTCTGAGAATCCATTGTGAAAATCACAAAGGGGTTCTGGTCAAACTCCTTGCTGAGGTTGAAAAGCTCAATCTCTCTGTTCTCAGCACCAGCGTTTCTCCCTTCGGCAGTTTCGCCCTGGACATCACCATTATAGCTCTGGTGAGTTATAATTTTGAAATTCACTAATCTTTTCAATTGAACTTTACGGTACTCTTTGTGTCCCAAAATTAGTTTTATTTATTTATCCAACGTTTCAAGTCCTGTTTCAGTTCAATAAACACGACTCTTTTCGCAGATGGAAGCAGACTTCAGCCTGACAATGCAAGAACTGATTAAGAACCTTCGATCGGCTCTCCGGAAAGTCGGGCCGGCAGCTTGATTGAGCATTCAACATAGGATAGGCTGTATCCTCAAGGAAACATGAAAAAAAAAATTGTACATATAAAATAAAACCTGCATTGTCAAATTTGGAGCATCGGGATAGAATTAAAAAATGCGAGCTACTGTTGAGATGATTTCAGTTATTAATTTTTAGCAATTTGTTTAGTAACATTAAGGTTGTAAGAATTCGAGAACAGTGACCCTCGAGGGCCTCGTGCGCTCTTAGGTTTTTGTATTCAGTATGCAACTTAGTATTTGTGTGATTATAATATAAATCTCATCATATCCTGCCAAGGAGCATTCAGTTTTAGTGTCTATTCTTCTGTCTAGGACCCTCTGGTTTACAAATAGAACGTATTTTTTTTTCCTTTTAGTTCAAGCGTTTATTAATCTTTCCCTTTATTTCATTCATCTATAGTATTATACTAAGAGAGAAACCAGAGAGACAAAACAAAAAGGAATTCTAAAGGTGCCACAAAATCCTATGTGTCATTTTTCTATTGGTTGAGTCAAAAAATATTTACAACAATTATACTAATAGTCCTTCAAATTTTATGTAAATAAAATTTTATCAAATGACCTTTAAAACTATAGTTTAAAATAGGAAAATAAAAATTAATTAAATTTAATGGACGGGATTAATGAACATTAATGAACCAGAATTATTCCCTCCCAAAAATAATCCCTCCAAAAAATAATCTCCAATTAGTTTTAATTGATTGATTTAAATTATAAGTTCAAAGTGATAAGGCATTTGTTATTTTCAACATTAATTCACCGGGATTTTTTACCCCAGCCAATTCGAATAAAAAAGAAAATCCCTCTACAAAATAATCCCTAAAATCACTACTTGATTGATTTAAAACCTAAGTTCAACGTGCGGGAAAGTGAGAATTCTTTAGTGATTAAAAACTAATCAAATTTAATTGAAAAAAACTAATCAACATTAATGCAATGGAAGTCATTTCCCCACCAATCTTATCCCTTAATCAACGTCACGTTATCATCTTTATTCCATAGTTATGAATTTTACTTTAGTTACTGGTTATGATATCTCATTCAGACATTCACTATAAATATCCACTTCGGTCTAACTCTAACATGTACAATGACAACCGGTGAAACATTCAAGCGAAGCATCTTATATACTTTACAAAATATCTTTGTGGCGACGACCTCACTCCGATCATGTTTTATTTAACATGTAAGGCGTCTCTTTCTCCAATTGTGTACAATCTTGATTAACATGCGTTTTTAACCGTGTAGACATAAATTGCTTTGATTTATATGACATGTAACATCTGATTTATTATTTTAGTGGTCTTTTTTACTTTTATTTGTATATAATCCTTACACATATTCCATTATTTAATTACATTTTTGGCATACAATTTATAAAATGTTGTCATTTCAAAGTATATATAACAATTTTATTTATCACGATCTAATTTAATTTTAATCATATATTTATTATTACAAACCAGTTACTTTATTTGTATTAATCACATTTAAAATTTAAAAATATATTTTAATAGATATATATGTATAAACCCCGCACATTGTGCGGGTTTAACATCTAGTATATGCATATGGCTACAATCATCCACCTCACAGAAAATAATATTGTAAAAGTATTCTTTTCTTCTTATTTTTCCAGAGTATTTTTGGGCTCATATAGAGTACTGCTGGTCATTGCTCTTCCACTTTGACTTAGCATTTGGTTAACTTACCATTTAGTAAGAGTATCCTTTCAATATTTTTGGTCGCATATTACCCATTTCGATTTATAATATTCCATCTTCACTTACCTTTGATTTACTTAATGTGTACTACCCCGTCCAAAAGAAATCACATAAAATTTTGAGTTTATAGTACAGATCTCAATATTCTCTGATTGAGGTGACAATATCCTATCAGTTTTCTATCAATCGATAGAATACTGATAGGATATTGTCACCTCAATCAGTATATCCTATCAATATACTGATGTAACTTGGTTGAGATTGGTGAGTTAAAATTATAAATTAGAATTGCTTAGAACAAACAAAAAACGTTAGTACTTTAAAATACCCGTGCGAAAGCACGGGTCCAGAACCTAGTATCTATAATATCTTAAGATTTGAAATTAATAATAGAAACTAACTAAATACTACATCCATTTTTTATGTCACTTTAGAATAAATTCGGTATGTTTTTTATCGTACTTCATTTCTAATCTAGCTTTAAATACGCCTTTTCCAATCACATCCATGTCTCTCTACTTTTAATAACTTATATTTGTAACAATTGCCACTTTTTTCTTCAATTTTGAAATTTTGTATAGTCCCAATATCTTTAATAGGGGGCACGAAAGGTATTATATAAAATTAAATTTTCAATCATTGTTTTCTTAATACATGCACATACTCTATGTGACACACACACACACACACACACACACACACACACACACACACACACACACACATATATATATATATATATAAAGAGATGAAGGTACGACACTAAACAATAATCCCTTAAAAATCATACCAAACAATTGATTTTCAGTTTCGTCGAGTTCCTCGTCGATTTTGATAAGTAGACGACAAGGTCGACACCTTCGATTTCAACAGAAAAATAGATCGGGACTTTTCATTGATACTGATAAATAAACAAATATTTCAAAGAACAGAACTTTGGAAGCAAGAGCCGATGAGGATGTATCCGGCACAAGGGATGATGATTGAGGAGGATCGGGACTCATCAAAGGATGGAGGTGATGGAGACAAATTAGGAACCACAGGAGGAAAAGGATCAGCTGCAGAGTGAGTAAGATCAACCATGACTGGGGATGGATCATAAACAAGTTGAGAAGGGCCCGAAGTAGATGGAAAAATATTTTCAAAGAAAATAAAATCTCGAGAAGTATATATCTCCTTACGATCAAAATCATAAACCCGATACCCCTTTTGACCATGTGGATAACCGAAAAAAAATACCCGGACGACCTCTAGATGCAAATTTATCCTTAGGTTTGGCAGAAACATGAGCATAACACAAACACCCAAAACTACGCAAATGATCATAGGAAGGCGAATGGCCGTATAAGAGCTCATAAGGAGTATTATTTTGTAAGCAGTAGTAAGAATACATTCACCCCAAAACCCAACAGATAGATTTGCTTGAAAATGCAAAAGCACTAGCTACTTCTAAGAGATGTCGATGCTTGCGTTCAACAACACCATTTTGTTGAGGAGTGTGCAGACAACTTGTTTGTTTTTCAATGCCATGATCCAGAAAATGGGTTAACAAAGAGGAATGATTGAATTCAAGACCATTATAAGTGCGAAAAGTCTTAATTTTAGCATTGAAATGTGTATGCACCCAGTTGAAAAATAAAAGCAAGTAACGCTTAGTTTCATATTTGGAACGCATAAGAAAAACCCAAGTAGCTCTACTATGATCATCAACAACAGTAACAAAATAATTTGCACCAGACTTAGACGGAGTGGGATAAGGTCCCCAAATATCACAATGCACTAAAGCAAAATTATTCATACTAAGAGTTTGATGCAAAGGAAACGGTAAATGAGTCTGCTTAGCTCGACAGCATGCATTACAAACAGATGTGCAAGGATTATTATTAAAAGAAATAGAAATACAAGGAATCAAAGAAAGACGGGTAACCGGAAGATGACCCAAACGACGATGCCACAAGGTTGTTGTATCGCCGTTGCGAGTTGAAAGGATCCGGCGTTTACCACCTAACTTCATTGGCTCTAGATAGAATAATCCCACTACTAGAAACATAGCTCGTAGAGACACTAAAAAATATCTTAACACATTACCTTATAATACACTTAGATTTATTATGGCACTTGAAAGAAGTGTCTTTAAATTCAATGTGATAATAGATTATGTGTCATAAAAGATATACTATAAAGACACATACAATTGTAGTGTAACACACCATTTAAGGTCATTTAAGTGTCTTATAAAATAATATTTAAAGACGCTAAAACATGTGATCAAAACTCACGTAATACTAAATTATTTATTATATAATTTAAAATGCGCTGAGACATATATAGTGCCTCAAAAACACATCTATTGTGACAATCCTAAGAATTTTCTAGTGTCTAATTTAGTTTCTTTTTTTTTTAATAGCTCAATCCATACAATGTTTGGCCTCTATTTGTTTAGAATATTCAACAATTAGACCCTCAATAAATTAATGGACAACAAAAACAACGATAATCGAACACATATATTTAATGGACATGTAAGATTGTACCAAGATGAAGCTGCAAAAGATTTAAAAAAAAAGAACACTATAAAATATGATGAATTGAAACTTAATGGTAAATAATTCCACCTAACTACTTCTCTAAATTACATTACATTGAATAAAAGTCATTGATACTCTATCTAACTCTCTAAGACGACTAATAAACAGTAGTGTTCGGTTGCATCAACAGATTAATACTAGCGTCCCTTCAGTTCTTGGTGAAATCACAACGGAAATGCATGGCCAATAGCATCAATATTGGTTTAACCTGCATAAGGGAGTGTAAATTCATCATATGAATCGAAACAGTGTTAGGATCATATTTCACGGTCACGTTGAGAGCACAACACAATATCCAATTCCCTAAACTACCCAGTTTCCATTTAGGAACTTAATTTAACAAATAGTCATAGAAGTTGCCTGTGGATTGCCTTGCTACGTACCTCCATCCACCTTCTATGGTGCGATGACGCTAAGGAATCCATTCCCAGACTTAGCAACTTCTCTTAACCTTGCAAAATACACACCCAAAATACACCAAACCCAACAACCATATAAAAAAATATACAAGACAATTGTATAGTTTCACCCAAGATAAAATCACATATTCAAAGAATTGATTAGCGTTAGATTAGATGAAATTAGCCAAAAGCAAAACTAAAGTGAATGGGAAATCAAGTTCTTTAATTAAAAAAATAACCATAAATAGTGCCCTGACCTTGTTACCAAATCCACAAATACATTCATACGATCCTAGAAATTAATCCAATGCCATTAGAAAATATGAAAACTAATCATGTACTCAAATCCGAATGGGATGTAATTTAAACATGAATACATGATTGGGTCAAATAGTTCACCTGGAGTGGATTGGAGATGGAGAATTCCTTCGAGTGAGAAGCATAGAATCATGACCTCTTGGGAGAGTTAATTTGCAATTTACTTTGTTGCAAATAATTCAAGTATTCTTTGAGTGAGAAGTATATGGAGAGTTTACAATTTGTGGATAATTCCAAAATTCAAGGTGGTAGTAGTAGTGATCGGTTTGGAAACGTGGGTTAGTTACTTGAATTTTTATTTTTTTTTATTTTTTTGCCTTACCTTCAAAATTTTAATTTTATTAATGTTGAATATCCACTTTTCTCGGTGGAGAAGTACACGAAATTGAAAGTTTGAGGCACTAAAAAGTACTCACCTAATGCCTTAAAAGATATGTTAATATGACATGGGTTTTTGTAATTCCTCGAAAATTAATTTGTGAAGTGTGGTAACAAGCGAGCTTAATTTCTAGTAATGTCTATTGCGCACTCTACCCATTCCAATAAGCTTCCTCGAGGTTAAATCCTGGATAAAAAACAAGTCAAAGCCAAAGGTGAAGAAGCAATTCAAATCATGGGTCAATCAACTAAAAGAGATCAAATTGAACCAAAAATTAGGCACCCCCAAAACTTAATGAAGTATTAAATTATCATCAAGTTTTATTCGACCAACCACTTGAACGGGAACCTGTTCACCATTAAGAATTTGAATCGAAATAAAATCACAAGGTAATGAAACATCCTTCATCAATTGCAATTGATTGGAAGCATGATCGATAGCTCCTGAATCACACGCCCAATCAACCACCTTACCCGACGAAGAGAGGTTCTTCACGGTTGGAGGCGTGGCCGCGGCATAAGAAGAAACCTGCTGCCCTAGCATCTGAAAGAGTTGCTGGACCTGAGCAGCCGAGAAGGATGCCATAGAAGTAGAAGCAGTCGGTGGAGAATCAGTCGCAGCAGCAAGGGTCGAAGCAAAATTGTTGCGCGCGAGGCTGCTGATCGCGCTTCTATAGGGGTTGACGGCAGTCGGCAGGGTACCCGACGAGTTCATAGCAGCGATCCTTGGAGTGATTAGCGCGCCCACAGTTGCTGCAAGGAGGCTGCGATCGGCCAGGAGCAGGAGAGTCGCGCTGGATTGAAGAAGACTTCGCGGCCAAGGTAGTGGCTTCAACAACAGGAAGCTAAGAATTCACAAGCCGACGTTGCTTTTTATCACTCGCAACGATGGCATAGGCGTGACCAAGAGTTGGCAGCGGATCAACACTTAGAATTTGCGAGCGGACCGTCGCCCCATCAAAAAATCAAACACCTTCTCTTCCTCATGCATGGTTTGAAGTTGTTTATCGATATCACATGTGCAGCCGCTACAATCACAAGCAGGGAAGAGGCGAAGATTTTGCAACTCACTCCAGATTGGTTTGAGTTTGCCATAGTAGGGGCAAAATTACAGTTTTTTTAAAAATTTTAAACAAAAAGAAAAATAAATAAACCATTCCTTAATTAAAAAAAAATTGGGAGGGGACAACCGTCCCCAATCCCCACTTGTCCCTTATGTCTCTGTCGCATTATCTTCAACTCTTTTGTATGCTCAAGTATATATTAATTCTATCATCAAAATTGCTCACTAGAGTGATGGTTACAATGTTTTCCTTTTGAAACCCACTGTTCCCGATTTTCTTGTCTACAAATTGATAGAATTGTCTTGATTTCACTAACCATTGATCATAGAGTTATTTACTCCCAGTTGTAGAGAATTATGAACATCATGATTCATGAAGTGGAGTGATGATTATCTTGCATTCTCTTTTGCCACATTCTACTTTAAAGATATATAGCATTTCCTAAGTACGATCTCTAACCGGCTAACTCTTACCATGTCTTAATTCAACCTTATCCTTGACATCATCTTCTTGATATTGTGATGGAGTATTAACATTGAAACAAAGGATGAGTGCATCAAATTCTTCCAATGATGTTCTACTTTCTTCATCCTTTGCTAGATAATTACTACTAAATTAATGACAAACCGCCGTCACACTAGTCAAATATTAATTTCCTACTTAATACAATTACTAGTAGTAAAATAGCAACCAGGGTCGATCCCAATTATAATATAGGGATACTAAGTACACCTAGCAAGGTGTACCTAGTGTGACTCTCACGCGACCTAAAAATGGACATCTGTCAATATTTACAACAATCCCATTTAATTTCCCATTTTGTGCGATTTTTGGAATTTCAAATCCCACCATTTTCTCCTAATTTTCAGCCATTAACCATATCCATCTTCGACCCCATTCATCACAATCTGACTCAAAAAAAAAACACTGAAAAACTAAATTTTCTCTACAGCGATTTGGCCAGAAAACCTCTCGTCAGCTGGATTTTTTGGGACGAAATTAGATTGTGTATCAAATCCAGTGGAAATTGTGGAAATATACTCTGTTCAAGATGCGATTTAAGGTAATACATGAACAACATTCATCCACGCAGAAACTATCGATTGAGGATCCTGAACCGAACAGAAGCAGTTCGGAAAGTGAAGATGAATGAAGGTAATACTGTTAATCTTTTGGATTATTGATGCGTTTTTTGATGGGTTTTGTAGATTTACTGTATATGCATTCGATTATGCATATCTGTTCATCAAGTTTAAAGTTTTCTTCATATTCAACCATTGGTGTTTTTTTTTTTTGTTTGGATTCTGTAGATGTAAGGTATATTCACTCGATTGACGATGTTTGTTCATCAATTTTAGAGTTCTGTTCTTCTATTGGATGTTGTTTTTCTGGGAAATTGGTAGATTTTTGTACCATTCATTAGGTTGGTATAGTTATTCATTTTTTAAATTGTCAGATTCATCGTTTACCATAACTATGTAGTATTATTTTTTTGGTAAATGAGTAGATATTTGTGTTATTAATCAGTTTGGTATAATTATTCATTATTGAAATTGTCAAATTCATCGTTTACCATAACTATGTAGTATTATTTTTTTGGTAAATTACTAGATCTTTGTATTATTCATCAGTTTGGTATAATTATTCATTGTTGAAATTGTCGGATTCATCGTTTACTATAACTATGTAGTATTTTTTTTTTGGTAAATTACTAGATGTTTGTATTATCATCAATTTGGTATAATTATTCATTGTTGAAATTGCCGGATTCATCGTTTATCACAACTATGTGTTATTTATTCGTTAAATTTGTTCATCAATTTGGTAATTGGTATTCATCATAATTTGTTGTAAAATTTGTTTTGGGATAATCATCCGTAAAGGGATGTTATTCATTGGGTCAGCAATTATTATTAATTTATCGATTTCATAATCCCAGATTATTCATCATCTATATACATTTATTCATTAATTCATCGAACAGTCATTCATTAAGTTTGTGATACATCTGATACGTTGATATTAAGAAACAGACTAAAAAATTCATCACATCTGACAAGTTATTCATGGAATTTATAAACATATTGTAGCATGAGCGAAGAATATCAGACAGAATCTGAAAGAAGCATGAGCGAAGAACAACAATCAGAAGCCGAAAGAAGTAGGATATCTGAATCTACAAAAAGACCAAACCACAATAAGTGTAGACATTGATATAGAGGGTTATTCAGCAATTTTGTAAACTAGTATTATTTTTTTGGTAAATTAGTAGATATTTGTATTATTCATCAGTTTGGTATAATTATTCATTGTTGAAATTGTCGTATCATCAGTTTGGTATAATTATTCATTGTTGAAATTGTCGTATTCATCAGTTTGGTATAATTATTCATTATTGTATATCATCTACCTCATGAATTTTTTACTCCTTGTTTGCTACATGCAAATTGTTTCCAATATACAACACCAGATTTGGACATTTTCCAATATTTGAACCTTTTTATTGAAAAAATAGTGTGCTAGAATTATAAGCAGCAAAAGCCTCTTCCTCAGAGTTGAAGCATCGTCCAATTATTCATCAATAAGAACTCGTTATTCATTAATTAACGTAAGATATTCATCATAAAAGCGTAATAAGATAATACACCATCGGTCAAAAAATAACAATGAAATTTCTGTTCATCATTAACCATATAATACGCATTACCTTACGCATGTATATTCATCAATAAAACGAATACATTCTACATCAATCATCTTTCAATAATTGCATAACATTATTCATTGTCTAAACGTTGGTTATTCATTACTGGGAAAATACACATTGATTCTCCATATTCATAAGTCTCAATAATTAACCATAGTCAAATTTACTAAAATAAAATCCATCGTTATAAAAAAATTATCTCATAAAATAAAATAATATAAAAGCTAACATGATAAGCAAAAAAAAAAAATTAAAATTAAACGTGCGTAAAAAAAAAAGGTGATAAGATCAATGAGTTAAATTCTAAAAAAAAGGGGATAAAATTATGGGGATTAAATGCCAAAAAAATAGGGATAAATTTTGATGATTAAATGCGCGTGTGAGAACTAAAAATCCAGACTAAAATGATCACTTTTTTCTCTTAAGTTTGTGATACACATACTGCCTGAGTACACCTTGCAAGGTGTACCTAGGATCTTAATATTATTTGTCGGGTCGATCCCACAGAGAAGGAATACTAAGTACCAGGTTAAAACTATTTCTTATTATTATTTAGATTAACAATTTATCAATTTTAAACTATTCTAAACCTAAAACTAACAATTGCAATTATTTAAAGATATAAATAAGTAAAAGAAAAATATAGGACAAAGGGTTCACCAACCGACTATTCAGTTTAATTTAATTTATAAATATGTGACTTTCGACTCTCATTAATCTCACGATAATTCACTAATCTAAGAATTATACACTCTCGTGTCATAACCCTCTTGCTTAAACTAACCTTGTGACTAGTCTCGTGACTATAGGGATTAATAAAAGCACATTAAGAATTTTGGAATTACTAGTCGCAAAGGCGGTGTTCCTACTCTCGTGGCTCACTACCTAAGTTTATTATTCCTACAAACTAATATTAGCCTTCCACTCTCGCTACTTCAGCTAGCACCTTAAAGCATGCAAATATTGATCAGGTATTCACATGGATGAAAAACAAGAATAATAAATATTAATTAATGAAAAAGTCACAACCATGAGTTAAATTAAATTAAATAGTACGGCGGTTACATCTAAAACCCTAGATTAAATAATTTAGCTATACATTATCTCAAAAATAAATAAAATAATAAAACCCGGGAGAGAAAAGTCGCAAAATTGAGCCCGGAAATTGATCCAATGCTGCTCCTCTTGGCGATGATGGTGCGTAGGTGATGAGGTGCTGTTTTGCTTGGGCTAGGGGATGTTGGAGTTGGTTTTGGAGTTTTGTGCGTGAGAAGGCTGGTGGAATGAGGTGATGGAGTTGATTAAGGTGATGATGGTGAGAGAGAAGAGGGGGCTGCTGGTTCGGTGATTCGGCAGTGGAGGGCGTGGGTTTTCGATCAAATTCCTACTTCTTGGAGAGGAAGAAAATTTGTTTCCCAAATAATATTGGGATTAAAATTCTTACCAAATTTAACCTCAAAAGCTGCACAACCTTAAGCTCTTCAGTCGTCTAAATCTTCAAAGTTTCTGATTCCCTCCTCATTAGTTCTTACAATCTTCACTTAGGCCCTTTTTAGTTGCTCTTTCTTTTCAATTTAGTCCAATATCTCAACAATTCTTCCATTTGAGTACAATTTCTACAATCAAAGATAAAATCATATAAATAGTATATTTGTACTCAAAACATTGGTAAAATCTCGTATAAAAGGATATTAAAAATAGATAAATTATGAGCACATCAATTAACAACATAAAAGATGCAAAAATTATTTATAAGGAAAACAAAAATAAAGCAAGAAAAATGAATACAAGCTAATGAAATTAATAATGAATTATTAGCAATTTTGCATGAAATTTGATCAAACTGGGGGATCCTAACCATTTAAGCAATGTAGATCATTATCTTGACAATTTCATCAAAGTTGACTGGACCATCACCATCTAAGTCAGCCTCTCTAATCGTCTGTTCCACTTCTTCATCGCTTAATTTCTCTCCTGAATTGATCATCTCGTGATCCCAAAGCCAAAAACAAATTTCTTAATTTTTATTGTAAAATTATTTCAAGGAGTTAAACTCAATTAGGTGTAAATGACAAGTGAATGAAACAAGTCAGAATTCAAAAGCATTCAATGGGATTTGGATAGGGTTTATTGCATTTGGCTTGAAAACAATTGTAAATATTAAAGTAACTAATTAGATTTGTTTTGAGGCTAAATTCAGTGATAGATCAATTAACATGTGAACCACTCGCTGTACTATTGTAGTGATAGAATAAATGCGACCTTGTTTATCTCAATTAGAGCAAAAAAATGGTCTAGAAGATAACACAATGGTGTATAACAATTGTGTATTTACGCTGATAAACAATTGTGTATTTTTACATTCCAACAAACCTTTTCCCTTAACGTAAAAAAGAAGAACCACACGCAAATTGTTACTTTTAATTTAAAGCCAAAATCATGCCACGGACTTCTAAAATCCGGGACAAAATTTGAGTCCGGAGTCTGAATTGTCCTTTTTCTTATTTCACTATCCATAATGTTCCTTTATAGTTTTCAGATGGTTTAGTTTCAGAGTAAATGGCTTACACTAAATGAACACATCGTTATATTTCCTGTATGGGGTGTTTTCTTAGGCCGGCAATTGAGAAACCAATCATCTCAAAAATCCTCCATTTTCAATTAGACTACTAAGATAACTATGTATCGTTATATTTTCAATTAGGATATTTAACTAGATTAAATTTATCAACGTAAAACCCACAAAAAGACTATTATCACAATTTTATACTATTATTACATTTTTTTACGATAATGGTGTCATTTGTTAATAGTTGACTTACTTTTATATCCATGTTAAAGTTGCAAAACATGCAATCTTTTTGTTGAAATCAGTTGCGTCGATAGTTTCGTCAACTTAGCTAAGACGACGAAGAAGGTGACGAATGCAAAAAATTTTGTTTTAGATTATTTTCAAGATTTTTTTTAAGGTATTATTGTCTGGTAATTAATGACATCTGAATTTTTAGATTAATAATGTTGTACTGCGTCATTCACAAATTTTAGATTTCTTGGATAATTAACTAATGTTGAAGTAGATTTCTAATGTTGTCATAGTTAAGGGCTTACACGAAATGGACACTTTTGTAGTGTTAATTTGTTATATTACCTGAGTGGGGATTGATTTCTTAAATAAGGTGGAATAACAAGTGTTTACAGCTTTCTCGAACCTGCCTGGAACATTATGAATACAATCTTGATAGCAATTCGAGTTTTTTTTTTTTCTTTCAGAAAATTAATATGGTTTGTAAATAGAAGGACAGTGTGTTTTACACAAACTTTTACCAAAAACAATTTGAGAGAGCTAGCTATTGAGATGGTTAATACCAAATATGCTAAATCCTTCATCTATAAAATGTGGTCGATCTTGGCTTAAGTTCTCAACACCAACTCATAATTAGTCAAAGAGAGAGTGAGTGTAGTCAGGAAAATATATAATGGCTCATAATTCTTTGGGAGTTCTCTATGTCCTTTTTGTCCAATACTTCATTAGCCTCAATGGAGGTTCTGCTAGCTTGGATATTGAGGAGAGAAAGGCAAGTAAATTTCATTCAAATCATTAATCAGTTACAATCTTTTTTTTTCTTAATTGATGCAATTCGTGCTTAATTTCCTATCTATTAGAACATGTTTCAGATTTTAATCACTATTTGTTTTGTTCAATATATGTGGATTATGCAGGTTTACATCGTTTACATGGGGTCCCTTCCTGAGGACCCAACATATTCACCATCAGCGAGCCATCTCAGTATAATTCGACAAGTCGTTGATCCGAGGTAATACCTCGACACACATATTGATATGGTTTTTTCTTAATATCTTATTTCATGTCGTTTTCCGTTCTGGCATTATATTTGATGATCTGTTTGATGATTTGATCAAAAAAGTATGTGGAGAAACAAAAGATGGCTGGTAAGATTAATTTTATGTTACCACTTACATGAATGAATGAAGCAGTGAGTACGAGGATGAAATTAATCAAGTAGTGCGCGCGTTAATATGAACAGAGCATGAGGAAGTGGTACTGATTTTCCCCAGCCAAGATCGACAACTCCATACAACGGCATCCTGGGATTTCATGAACTTTAACCTTAATGCGTCTCGGCTTCCTCAATTCGAGAGTGACATCATCGTCGGATTCCTTGACACCGGAATCTGGCCCGAATCAAGAAGCTTCGATGACTCAGGATTAGGTCCAGTGCCTGAAAAATGGAAGGGGATTTGTGAAGGTGGCAAGGATTTCGCTTGCAACAAGTAATCATTATATAGTACTTAATTTCAATTTTGAATTAATAATGCTCCATTTCTTCCGGGTTTATACTTCCTTTTAATTTGTTGAGACCTTTCTTAATAATACTCCGTGGCTGCTGTACGTGCAGTAAAATCATTGGAGCCCGTTACTATACCTCTGCCTCTGCGAGAGATTTCGACGGCCATGGAAGTCACACTGCCTCCACAGCTGCCGGCGTCATCGTCCCAAATGCGAGTTTCTGTGGAGTTGGAAAGGGTACAGCCCGAGGAGCAGTTCCTTCTGCAAGAATTGCTGTACATAAAGTTTGCGATGAAACCTGTTGCGCAGATGAGTTAGTATTTGCTGCTTTCGACGATGCCATCCTGATGGAGTAGATATTCTTTCAGTGTCCCTGGGAACGAATTATCCAGCTGATGTAAAAGGGGATTCTATAGCCATTGGATCGTTGCATGCTCATGTAAAAGGAATCCTCACTATCCAATCGGCAGGAAATGACGGTGATCGTCCAGGCTCTGTTTCTGGTGTTGCACCATGGTTATTCACAGTTGGTGCTAGCACTATAAGTCGCAGATTCGTCACCCCTGTAGTACTCCATGGCCATGGAAAGGAAGAAATACTATCTGTATGATTTTTTTTTTTTTCTTTCCCCCTCTCTACCCTGTCTTCTAAGTTTGCTCTAATATTAAATATCTGTCTGATTTTCTGGTGTAATTAACAGGGCCAGTCGATTAATGGTTTCGAATTGAATGGAACAGAATTCCCGCTGGTTTATGGATAGAAAGCTTCAAGGAAATGCAGTGTGACTAATGCAGAGTATATATTAATCATTCTACTAGTTCAATTTTTTGGTTATGATGGTCAATGTCATCATCAATCATATATATACATACAATAACGGTGTCCACTTTCGTGTTGCAGGAGGTGTGCCTACAATTGTCTGGATAGAGATCTTGTCAAGGGGAACATTGTGGTTTGTAACGTAACTTCCTCCCTGGAGGCATATTATGAAGTTAACCGAACAGGCGGTGTTGGTGTGATTACTGCCAAAGATATGAGCGGCGCAGGCAGTGCTTTTGTTACTCCATTTCCGTCCTCAGCTCTCAGTCCTCCGCTATTCCAGCGAGTGGTAGACTTCATCAATTCTAAAAAGTGAGTATTTTGCCGTGTGTTTTTCACAATTTAAGTAGGAGTTTCCACATGAGTTATGAAGAATCTCATTTGATTCTGCTGTGTTTAAAGGGTTTGTGATGACTGAGTGTTGCACCATCCTTTTTCTTAAGATTCTCCAGTCGTGATTCATACCAATATATATAGCCTAACTCATTTTGAAATCAAAAAATATATCCTCAGTCATCCCTACTAATAATTTCTTCATTTCTTCTTGAATTTTAGATCGCCTACAGGGAACTTGTTCAGAAGTCTAGCTATTAAAGATGATGGCACTGCACCCAATGTTGCTCCCTTCTCGTCCAGAGGGCCTAGTGTTTATAACATTCTTAAGGTACCCTAAATGCTATCAACAATATTTCTAGTTTGTTCTGTTTTAGACATATTTTTTCTTCATAGTGCACTAAACTCATCGTACATTTCAAAACTGCGCAGCCGGATATAACTGCACCTGGAGCCAATATCCTGGCGGCCTTCCGCCCTATTGTTTCTCCCTCAGGCGTTTCTAATCTTGATCACAGATCGGTGGATTACAATTTCTTATTAGGAACATCAATGGCGTGCCCTCATGTCACTGGGGCAGCTGCATATGTGAAATCCTCACACCCCCGCTGGTCTGCTTCCGCAATCAAATCGGCTCTGATGACTACCGGTACATCATGACTAATTACATTCCCGTCTCTCATTGACTTTTTAGCCGCTTCTTGTGCCTTAAACTCATACCTAATTAATTTGTTTTCTCTGTTACTTCATTCCAGCTTGGAAGATGAAGCCGAGCGACGCGTACCATGGGGGATTCGGAATTCTCGTACGGAGCAGGACACCTGAACCCGATACAAGCCGCGCACCCAGGGCTTGTTTACGAGACGTCACAAACAGACTACGTCAGATGGATCTGCGGCAAGAACGTATCTGCAAAAGTGGAGAAGTTGTTTGGATACAATGTGGGCTCCGGTGGAGTGATTCCCCTCCAAGACGAAGATCTGAACTACCCACCCATGTCCGCTAAGTTGTGGGAAACCAGACTCTCACATTGACGTTCACAAGAACCGTTAAGAATGTTGGTCTACACAACTCAACGTACACCGCGGAAATCACCAGCTGCTCCCCGAATCTGGACATCACCGTTCATCCAAACTCTCTTTCTTTCGACCAACGTCACACTACCATGTCTTTTGCAGTGACAGTTCAAGTCGGATCTTTCCAAGGCTTAGCATCGGCGCCACTTGAGTGGTACGATGGCAATCATACTGTGAGGAGCCCTATTGTGGTTTTCACAGACAACTGATTGCCTCGTCTGTGGAAGTCAGAACAAATACAAATAAAATAAAGTGGAATTTTTATAATTTGGTTGGCTTGCTTAGTGTCTCTTTTGAAACATCAACTTAAAGTTGTTCAAAAACTACAAGGTTGTCGGGTAAATCAGGCCAATCCTTATGTCTAAGTCCAACTTTGTAATCATCAATGTAATCAAATCGAAGTTTCCATCAGAACAAATCTTCAGAATAAATATCGACAACCCGCGTACGTAAACTTCAACTGAACAAATCCAGTTGACCTGATGCTGACAATAAGTCCTGTTTTTCAGGAGTAGAGATTTCATCAATAGAAAATATTGGCCAACAAGAATACACAGAAGGACCAAAAATAAGTGATCAGATACTCATAAGAATGCTTAAATGACAACAAGGGCAAAGCGACAGAATAGTTACGAAAGGAAACTGGAGAAGATTTTCCAGGTCTTGATTTGAACTCAGGATGAAATAGAACCACCAACAATGCACGGATGATTTGGTAGTACAATAATCTACAGGGTCAAGGAAAACAAAACAGTGAATTCAAAGCCAAATTTTTTATTTTATATTATGTTCTTTAAAAGTATTTGGAAACGAAATATCATAATAAATTTTACTAATTTTTCTTGTTTATTTTTAATTTCAACGGTTTTTATTTCTTTCATTTCTTGACTTTTTCTTCGAGCTAGGGTTTTACCCAAGCAGTGTAACTAGATTAGGCATGCCCATGGTTCTGGAACCGCCGGTTACGGTTCTAGAACTGGCGTTTCCGGTTTGATAAAAATAAGAACTAGAACCTACCCTTTATACAATGGTTTTGGTTACAGTTCGATAACTGTCGGTTCTGGTTCTGTTCTGATTCTGATTTTGATTCTACATTGTGGCGGTTTTGGTCACAATATTTTTTGTTGGGTCATTTTTTTTTTTGTTAAAAGAATCTTTTTATTTTTCTTTTTTGAAAAGTAATATAAATTGTGTTGAGTAAGAAATTCATTTTTTATATTTGAAAAAAAAATAGGACGGTACTTGGCATGTATACCTCAAATTTTAACTATATGAAAAATAATAGTACATGGTGCGTAAAAGTTACTCAAATCAATAAATCATCCTTACAAACATTATCTGTATCGAAGTAATATAAAGGGGGAGTTCACCGGGTCAGCGCCAATTTTTGTACCGTTGCCGGTCGGTCAACCCGGTGAACTCCTTTGTTCTTTCGGCTTTGTCGTCTCCTCCTCCTTCTCTTTATCTTATTCTCTGGGCATCCAATTCAACCGGCAGTTTCATAAGAGCAAATACTCCATGAATCTTTGCTCCTTGCGCAAAAGGGATTTTCGCCCAAAATCTGAAGCCCTATAAAATCAAAATCAAAATCCAATCTTTATGCATCCTGTGGGAGAAATGCGAGCGAGAAGAAAACTTCAGAAACGGATTTTAGGGATTCAACCCTCCCCGTGTCGGCTATCTATAAGAAGAAGGATTTTAGTGAAATTCATGAAAGTGGTCCATTTTTGAAAGATTTCTGCTCTTAAAGGCTCTTCCATCAGTTCCTTCTTCACATTCTATTGAAGTGATGAAGCATCAGTAGTGAGTTATTATTATTGAAGAAGATGACGATGACAATGAAGGCCCTCTTTGCATACAAGTTCAATGGGTTGTAAAAAATCGGAAGGGAATTAACGCCGGTCGAAGTCTCAAAGATGGTGGGTATGATCGTTTAAAGGAAAAAAGTAATCTTTCGGTGACGGAGATAAAGGGTGCGACGGAGAACAACATTTCTTTCTCAAAGCGGTCTACTGGTGGCAGTGGAGGGGAGGGAATTGATGCTTGAGATTTGAATTCAAGTAAGGCTTCCAGTGTTCTTATGTGTTTCACGAAGTAGGTTATGTGTTCCTTGAATTCCTGTTTTGGCCTCTTTAGCTTAAGATATTCTATAATTCCTTTACTGCTGATTTCATTTGGTGCGTTATTGGGTTTATAATTATAGGTCTGTTCATTGCACAGTAGGTGTTTGTTTTTATGCCTAGCTGAATTTTCGTATGTAAATCTGTTGAGAAAAATATTTGGTTTCTGTCTTGGTGCAATTTTCTCAGAGTCTGTTTTGAGCGAAGAATTAATTCAATTTGCAATGCATATTCTGAAAAAATTCAATCAAAATGTGCAGGTTATGTTGTTCTTGGGGATATGTTAATACAAGAATATATTCATCGCAGTAGCTATCCAAAAAAAAAAACTTGTAATCCAGAAACCAATTGCTTCTCTATCTTCTCTATTCACTGCTAAATTGGATACAAAAATATATTGATATCATCTATGAGTACTCTTTAAGAACAGGCATTCAGGCCAAACTGAAAACTCAATAGACACAGAGTAGGTCCTTTGTCAAGTATTTTGAAAGATATCTCAACTAAACTTCTGTGATTCGACCGCATTTTTATATGCTATAATCGGTATTAAATTTAATTAGTACTCTTGATGTTTCCACACCACCTATAAGTTACTACTACCTTCCATTGGATTGTGTAAAGTAATAGAATTAAACAAGAAACAATCAATAAAACTTAGGACTGAAATTGCAATTCAACCTATCTTGACAGTTCGTCATCAAAGGAGAATCTTAGTTTGAAGGAAGATACTTGTTCTGCTACCTCTGTATTTTATTTGATTTTGAGTTTGATCATACAGTTTATCAAAACAGTTTTTAATGTTTTATGCAGAGAATTACAACGTGCTTATATTTTCAAGGTAAGATATGAATAATTTGTGTAAAGACGGGAAATTTTTACCCATGTCAAAAGTTACTATCTCTAGACATAAAGCTACACCTACCATCTGGGATTTTAATTCCAGGATTATGTACTTACTGTATGAGTTTAGTTTTAGGAGTATGTAGTTGCTGTATGGAACCTGAAATTCAATCTTTTAAAGATTTGACGTCTGCTAATTAGATATCGTTTTTCTTGTGCAACAATTAGTGGTAACTGGTAAACCATACTTGCAGGAACTGGCGATTGTTATAACAAACTCTTTTCATGAAGGACATGATGGACAAGCTTGACAACAAAATGACTCTTCTTTCACGTTGACATTGCAAAATTGCAAATCATAGTATTTCTTGCAAATACCAGTTGAGGTATGGTGCAACTATATGACAAGCCAATGCTAAGAAGTCAGATCATGATTGTATATTAAGTAAACATTAAATTATTAAAATTGTCGGGGTCAGACCGCACCTTGTGCGGTCCCCCATCTTGTTTTCAAAGGATAGTTTTCAGGTCTAACATCTTGTTTTTGGCATTTTGATAGTGCCTTCTCCTGTTTCTGTTAAACAAAGACTTCTCAGAATATCCAGGTGACTTGAAGAAATGACATACACAGTCGCAGCATGAGTGCCCCGGAAAACTGCCTACAAGGAGGGTGAGCAAGATTTCTCTTGGAACACAAAATCGAAGAATGCAAGGTGAAGTACGGTTCTGATTAATAGTTAAGAATTGGATTTGTTTTACTACTAAATCAAAGTTGAAAGTTGATGACTGATTAGTTACAGCTTGATTAAGTGATAAACATGACTGTTGTTGATTAGTGAGAGCATCAATCAGCCGAACACAATTTGTCAATTTATTTCCCGAGAGGAAAATCTGTTTAGCTTTCTGCAATCCTTTTTTTCTAGTGTATTCTCAAATTTTTCTGGTTGTTCCTATGATTGAAAAGGATTTGGATCCGGCAGTATTAAAAATATGCCAAATCCGGTTACGAAAATAATCAAGATGCAAGAAGTTGAAGCCCGCCTGAAAACGAAGAGATCATTCTTCAGTGTGGATGCTCCTATTGTAGTAAATAATTCTCATCATAGATTTCAGTTTTTTTATAGTTCAATCTATCAAGATTGAAATTGTATATAAAGAGAGAAGTAGTTGAACTTAAGGGTCATTTAACATCCTGTATTTGCCAAGACTTGCTATTTCATTCATCAAAGAATTTCTCTTCAAAATTAATATTAGTGTTGAATTGGCTTTCATTTGGCCACTACTTTCTGTTTTGAGATATTTATTTTAGATAATATATGGACATTTCCTTTCATCCCTCCGACCTAAAAACAGTCTCTGGGCTCAAATTAACCCAAGTCGCACCTTGTGCAGCCACACCCACCCTAGTATATGAAAAAGAGATAGTTCATGTCATATTTGAAACAATAACTATGTAGCGGTTTAACTGGTTATTGAACTACCGATTTATTTTTTAAACAACGATAAAATAACTATGTTGGCAGATTTAGTTTTTTTTAAAAGTTAAACCAATGTAACCGTAAATTGAATTGGTGATTTTTACGGTTTAGAACCGTCGGTTCACGATTTTCAAAATAATAGAACCTTAACCGAACCACCATTACAAGGTTCGGTTCCGATTTTAGAACCTTCAAAAGCTGTTCAAGAACCAAACCTTATTTTTCGGTTCGGTTCCGATTTGGTTCCGGTTCGAACCGGAACCTTGGGCATGCCTAAACTAGATCGCACCATGTGATCGGATATTTTTGTTCGTCGATATTAATCTGGCCGGATATTTTTGTTCATCAATAAGAATCCGGCCAGCTTGACCGTCTTACATGCAAAGCTTTCTTCTTCCTTAAAATAAATATCAAATACGATAATTCCTTATCGGGTAAACATCGTACTTTGAGTAAAACGCACAATCGTCTGCATGGATTGGTCTAGGCAAAAATCACGTAAACAATACACAATCTATGAAATTGGCCAACACCTACCTGGTATTTCATTAGGCCGAGATCGAACTAGTTGGAATAAAGAGAGTAATGGTTTGTTCTCTTCTAGTTCGACATTGTTAACGTTAAGACCTAGTGCTTCAATACAACCTTTTTGGGTGGAATGGACGTTGTTCCCCTTTCTCATCTTCTCTCGGCAATGCCGCATTTTGTGGTGAAGAAAGTTCTATCAAGGAATCTCTCCTGAAGAGATCTCTAAAGTTGCCGGATCATCGGAAAATCACCAGCTGTCGACGAGAGTCCCAAACCCTTCTTTTCTTTTTTTTTAGGCAACTTTATTACAAGGGCCTAGAAAAATCCATCACCACAATTTTACACTTTGGCTGGCCATTCAAGAAAGGTTGCCCACACTCGAGAAGCGTTGGTTTAGTAGTGGTGATAAGACTTGTATTCAGTGTGGTAATACAGAGGAGTCTCATGATCATTCGTTTTTCCAGTGTTCCTTCTCATCGAGTTGTTTATCTATGCCTAAGAGAAAAGCAAAAGTCACGTTGCCATATCCAGCTTGGTAACTTGGGATAGCATGGGCATCTAGACGAGGGAGAGGAAGACATCTTGTCTGTGTTGCCTACTGAATGCTACTTGGAGCAATGGTGTATATGATATGGACAGAACCTAATAATAGGTTGTTTGGAGAGAAGCATAGGTCGCATTAGATTGTACCTAGTATAGATTTTGAACCTAGTCCAAGATAGGTTGTGCACTATGAATTTAAGAGATAGCTTACAAGCACATGTTGTTCGGCGTATTTGGAAGATTGCATGGATGTAGTTTGTTGGTTGTAATTCATTGGCACTAGTTTGGAGCGACACGGTTCTATTCTTCTGCGGCTGCGCTTTATGTAACAATTTTTCTTTTATCAATGCAATTGAAATTTAGAAAAACAAATGAAAAAAGAACTAATAAGAACACCGTCAAATTCAACCGTTCGAAACTCCGTCTTTGGCTCGGAAATTCAACAAGCACCGATGGGTTAAAGTAGTTTTTCAGTTCGTCGAGGGCCCTTAATTGGAAGAACATCTTCTTCTTCACAACTTTCCCACTCTCGAGGTACTTTTCTAACCGTGTCCGGAAAAAGGATTCCTATTACAGAAGATGCATGATTTGTAGTAATGCAATAAAAAAAAAAAAAGGGCAGAATTGCAAAAGTGCCGAGAAATCTGTACATGCGGCCTGATCAGACAATGGAAAAAGTAAAAGAAAAAAATGGGCAAAATGATTTATTGCTACGACCAAATTGACCTTTTGTTCAAATTAGCATTATCGATTCCCCACAAAGAAAAAAAAAAAGAAAGAAATTTAAATGACATGTGGGACTTCAAAATTGAAATTTATTATTAAACATGGCCCGAATATTCATTATTTACAACTTACTCTATTCATTCCAATTTATAATGTACACGTTTAAATTTTAGTTTAATTTTCTAATAGGACTAAGGGGACTAATAAAATGTTTCCTAATTTGCTAATGATACACAACGGACTCATGTTTGACTTTGAAAATTTTGAGATTACGCTAATCTAATACTTTATTAATCCTATATATATATATATATATATATATATATATATATATATATGTACGACAAGTTACAACTAATCAGAAAATCAAAGGAGAGGATTCATATACACTATAGCCATGAACTACTATATTCATCTTTTCCTCCTCTTTCTGTATCTTAACCTTTTGATAAACTTTTTCTCCCCTTCGCAAGGTAATTAAGAACAAAGTCCATCATATTACATCAATCAGATTTCTTCTTATTCTCTTCATCAATAATTTTCTCTAGACTAATTTATAAGGTACAAACTAAAATCGAATTCGATTTGAGATTGTAGGAGTACCTTATCAATATGATGTGAGAGTGTAGTACCTTATCAATATGATGAGAGAATGTATCTCACCATTTATTAATTCAGTAAATTTTTACCTCAATATTTTATGCAACATAAAGGAAAATCACCGGAAAGGGGATCGAAAAAGCTAGGGCAGCGGTTGCAACCGTCAAAAAGAGGAGAGAAAAAGAGATGTTTCTGGAATTTCGTCAAATTTATTTTGTAAAAGTATATACAATATTTGTCCTAACCACTATTTATACATATATGTACCCTACTGACTTTAATTGACCTGTATATTTACATGTATGTCCAAGTATTTCTTAATATATACAAAACAGCCCAACTATAGCAAAATTGTACAATACAAATCATAAGTATTGAATCTCTTTATGCACAAGTGGATTTAAGTCTTCTTTCGGATCCTCTTTGTTGTTCATCACGCCCTCCTCAAGATGAACATTGGGTGTGAAACCAAGATTCATCTTGCCAAGAAGATAATGGAAGCTGGGAGCAGGAAGGGGTTTAGTGAAGAGATCAGCAAGTTGCTGAGATGACCGGATGTGGAAAAGATCAATAAAACCTGGAATGTAAGAGTCACGCACCACGTGACAATCGATCTCTATGTGCTTCGTTCTTTCATGATAGACAGGATTGGCAGCAATGTAGAGGGCTGCCTTACTGTCACACCAGAAAGGAATAGGCAGGGATTCAGTGACCATCATATCATGCAGAATATATGACAACCACTTCAATTCTCTAACAGTATACGCCATGGACCTGTATTCGGCTTCAGCAGACGAACAGGAAATGGTAGACTATTTCTTGGTTTTCCAGAAAACTAAACAATCCCCGAGAAAGATACAATACCCAGTGAGTGAGTGTCGACTAAAATCACAACACCCCCAGTCAGCATCTGAGTTAGCAGTAAGAGACAGAGTAGTAACAGCTGGATAGAAAAGACCCTGATTGAAAGTACCGGCAAGATACCTTAACAGATAAAGCGCAGCTGACTAATGAGAGCTTCTGGGAGCATGAACAAACTGAGAAAGTTGCTGCACTGCATGAGTGAGATCAGGTCTAGTGAAAGAAAGATAGAGTAATCTGCCAATTAAGCACCGGTACTAAGAAGCATCGGATAGAAAATGAGTTGTATCCTTTTTAGAAAACCTTAGATCACTGGGAAATGGGGTAGCTGTTGGATGCACTTCCAACATGCCAGCATCAGTTAAAATATCCTTGATATATTTTTGTTGACTAAGAAACATACCTGCTGAACCTCGAGCAATTTCAATCCCCAGGAAAAACTTTGCGATACCTAAATCCTTGATAGTAAAGGCCATATCAAGAAGTGCCTTTACCTTGGTGATTTCACGATCATTAGTACCAGTAATAAGCACGTCATTAACATACACAATCAGCAAATTTAAACCGCAGAAGTATGAAGAACAAACAAACAAGGATCAGCATCCGACTGTTTGAAACCATAAGTGGTAAGAGTTTTGGTAAAAGCACAGCTCCACTGTCGAGAAGCTTGCTTCAAACCGTATAATGACTTGCGCAACCGGCAAACCTGGTGAGAAGAGGCCTTCTGGTAACCAGGGGGTGGCAACATATATACCTCTTCATCTAGGTGCCCATGTAAAAAGGCATTGTTGACATCCAGCTGAAACACATTCCAACCCTTGTTAACAGCCAGGACCAGCAAAACCCTAACAGTGACTGTCTTAGCTACGGGGGAAAAGACCTCGAAGTTAATCTTCCCCTTCGATCTGATTATATCCTTTCGCTACAAGGCGTGCCTTATATCTGTCTACAGAGCCATCAGCTTTACACTTGACTTTGTAGACCCATTTACACCCAATAGCTTGTTTACCAGGTGGTAACGTAGTCAAAGTCCAGGTTTGATTGTCCTCCAGAGCACTTAACTCCTCATTTATGGCCTTAATCCAATGAGGATCATCCTTGGCTTTAGTAAAAGTCTGTGGTTCTATTTGCAACAAAATGTAAATGTTCAGAAGAAAAAATGCATGACTATTTCGAAAGAATGGTCTGATCAGTACACTGATTGACCAAGACAAAATCTTGCAGATATGTAGGTAGCTTCGTGGATCTACTGCTCCTACGTAGCACAGGAGAAGAATTAGGTTCAGATTGTACTAATGGAGAGGAAACTGAAGGGTTGGAAGAGGAAGGAGAAGGATCGATTGTATGTAAAGATGGAGAAGACAGTGAAGAAAACGATGGTGACAAAGAACGATCATCCGTGGGAGGAATAGGGGATAAGATACCTCCGGTGGGGACATAATCAACATCATGAGAAACTGGTTTTGGCAGAGCAGACAGTGAATTTGATTCAGAATGAACACGTTTAGAAGGGAAAATACTTTCATGGAATTGAATGTGCCTAGAGATCACAATCTTTTTAAGCTCATGACAATAGACTTTGTATCCCTTTTGCCCCGTGGGATAACTGACAAACACCCCCTTAAAAGACCAATGATCAAACTTATCCCTATCAGGCTGGGAATTCAGAACAAAGGCTAAACAACCAAATACCCATAGATGATCTAAAAGGGGTGGTTTTCCATGCAAAATTTCATAAGGGCTTTTCCACTCAAGTAACTGAGAAGGTGTTCTGTTAATAAGATATGTCACCGTAAGCACAGATTCCCCCCAAAAGGCTTTTGGCAAAACAGATCTAATCAATAAGGACCTAGCAACTTGGAGTAGATGTTGGTGTTTTCGTTCTACTACCCCATTTTGCTGAGGAGTGTAATGGCATGTTTTTTGGTGTATAATTCCCAGGTCTGAGAGTACAGCTTGTATTTGTGAGCTAAGGAATTCGGTGCCGTTGTCAGTCCTAAGGATCTTGATTCGGCAATCATATTGTGTTTGTGCCATATGGAAAAAATGTTTAAGTGTCTCTGGCACCTGGGACTTGTGTTTCAAAAGGAAAGTTCAGGTGGTTCGACTAAAATCGTCAACTAAGGTGAGGAAGAATTGAGCATTTGTGAGAGACAAAATCCTATAAGGTCCCCAGACATCGGCATGCAACATCTCAAAAGCAGAATTAGAGTGAGTAGAACTAACTGCAAAAGGCAACTTTCGTTGCTTAGCTAAAGGACAAGCATCGCAGAATGATACATTTTTATTTATCTCAGAAATATGACAAACAGAAAGATGTCGCATAGCTACATCAGATGGATGGATGTCCCAACCTATCATGCCATGTTGACACAGCAACATTTGCCTTGGCATTTTTATCACAAGTTTGTACATTTAATGAAACCCTAGAAAGTGATAATATCAATCTGGAGTATAGAACGTGTGTTTGCTGAATAGCTTCTTGGGTAAAGGAGTATGTATTAACTATGTAGAGTCCATTGGTGACCATGCCTGCTCCAAGAACTTCATTAGTCCTCAGGTCCTGTAGCAGACAAAACTCATCAAAGAACTTTACATAAACTCCGGAGGTTTGTGCTAATTTCCTAACTGACAGTAAGTTGTGTTTAAAGGATGGGACATGAAGACAGATGGCAAAGTCAATCTGGGCGATAACTCTACTTTTCTTATATGATGGACTTGTCTAACAGTTCCATCAGGTAAATATACATGAATATAAGCAGTTGTTAAACGAGCATGCAACAGAAAAGACATAGAACAACACATATGTGATCAGTTATCCAAGACAAATTACTAATCATATTCGGATGAAGTAAGTTTATGCAGAATGTTGGTACCTGCAAAGTCATGCAAATGTGCATAATTGATTGCATGCGATCCTGGCATCTCCATCGGAGTTTTTCCTTTCATCATTTTCCCTAGTTCAGCTTGAACCAGGTGTGCTATCACCGACTGCCATCCTTCCTCATTCTTAGTGTCTTGCGAGCCTTGAATTCCTGACATCTCAAGTGGTGTGTCTGCTAGATGAACTTGCTGATAGGGATTCTGCTTGACTGACGCACCATGCCATCTCTGTGTAGGTGGATGAATTCCCTGGACATTGTGAGTATCCTTCCCAGAAACATTCCCATATTTTGCTTCATACCAATCTGGAAATCCTTTCAGCAGGAAACAGTCATCCTTGAGATGACCATTCCTCTTGCAATTGGTGCAGAACAGCTTCATTTTTTTCCTTTTTTGCAGCCGCTTTAACTTCTCTCCAATCCTTTTGTTCACCATCTCTTTTCCATATTGCAGGCTTGGCTAACATGGCCACATTTTCTGGTTGAACTGCAACAACACTACTTAGTTGTTTCTGACTCTCCTCATTCAACAGTTTGGCATATATCTCATCTAGGCTTGGAAGGGGGTCTGTTCGCAAAATCTCACTCCTGACTGACTCATATCCATCATTCAATCCCATCAACATTTGATACACTTTATCTTCAACCTCTCTTCCATGCAGTTTCCTCATCGCCTCAGGTTCATAGACAATAGGCGGCCTCCACTGACTGTATTCGTCCCACATCTTATTCAACTTATTGTAGCATTCAACCATATTCATACTACCCTGACTAACTAAAGCCATTTCTCGTTTCAATTGATATATTGTCGTTCCATTAATCTTCCCATATCTTGCCACTATAGTTTCCCACAATTGCTTAGTAGTTGGTATAAAAGCAAAGCTGCTAGCCTGACTAGATTCAATTGAATTCAGTATCCATGACCTAACCATACTATCTACCCTCCTCCATCTCAAATAATCAGTTGAATTAATAGCAGGCATAGGGCATGTACCGTCAATAAATCCAAGTTTCATCTTAGCTTCTAATGCCGTTATCACAGACATTTTCCACATCAGAAAATTCATTTTAGTAAGAGGATTGGTTACCAGAACCATACCCGGAGTATCAGATCCATGCAGGTTGAGTTGCTCCTCCACAAACCACTCCATATCATTGTCAATCGGACTTCGGGAAAATCCACACTCGATCCTTCCAGTATATCTATCATTTCTTCCTCTCCGATGTCCGCCATGAATGTATCTTTGTTCTTCTTCTCGTTCTTCACGAACGCGACTGCTTTCTCCATTTGCGTGCTCCATACTTGAATTCAAAGGTGAGGTTTTGTTCCGATAATCGAATCTTGAAGATTTCTCGGATCAGTAATCACGCAGGATCAATCCCGCTCTGATACCATCACCGGAAAGGGGATCGGAAAAGCTAGGGCACCAGTTGCAACCGTCAAAGAGAGGAGAGAAAAAGAGATGTTTCTGGAATTTCGTCAAATTTATTTTGTAAAAGTATATACAGTATTTATCCTAACCACTACTTATACATATATGTACCCTGCTGACTTTAATTGACCTGTATATTTACATATATGTCCAAGCATTCCCTAATATATACAAAACAGCCCAACTATTGCAAAATTGTACAATACAAATCATAAGTATTGAATCTCTTTATGCACAAGTGGATTTAAGTCTTCTTTCGGATCCTCTTTGTTGTTCATCAGAAAATGAGGTTTAATTTTGTTTTTTTCTTCCTTGCGTTTTTTTCAGGAAAAGATTGCCCTCGTTTTCCACCTTGCCTTCATGGCGTGAGAATACCATGTGATCCTGCGGATTCCTATTTCAGATGTGGCAAGTTACTCTATCCATAACTCTTTTTCGTTTTTAGCTTACACAATTACAACAAAGTAAGCAGAGAAACTAATTAATTTAGCACAATACATATGGTAATGATTAAAACTAAACGCAAATAGTTATGGTAGTTGACTGAGACATGTGACATTTAAATACATTATAAAATATGTTTGATTCACTGATCATATGATGGTGATATATATGTACAGGGAACAAAAGTTATTGGCCTGAATTAGTTGGAATGGAAGTATTGAAAGCAAAAAGGATTATACAAAAAGAAAATCCAGAAGTCACAGTAATTGCTACTCCCTGGGGTACCATAGTGCCGATAGATACATGCTGCAATCTTGTACGCATTAATGCCGACCGTGATGGTAATGTCATTATTCCGCCGGTTGCTGGTCGTTAGTGATTGTTTGAATGTATAGAGAGAAAATGATTAAGAAATTATTAATGTTCAACCAAATTACTTATTTGATGATTAAATTCAACTATATATGATGCAACTCATCTCAACTTTCCTTTTTTTCTGATCACATAGCCTCTATCTTACAATTCAGTTTAGTTCGTGTAGGAAGAGGTTAATAATGGATGACTGACGTTACCCGAGCAAATTCTCCTTATCTGTTCAAGGTTACATTTATTTAAGTCAAAAGTTGATTTTTCTTCTTCCTATGTGTAACTTAACTTCTTGCCTCAACCTATTCCCAGTTTTCTACTGCAAATCAAAACTCACCAATTACGAACCTATTTCCCATATGTAATGACCGTGATGGTAACCCATTTCCCATATCTACACTTGGATTTTAGTTGAGGGGGAAAAAAGACAAGATACAGAAATTTTGTCATTGATATAAAAGTGAATTAATTGGTGGTGGTGGAATATTTATTTGTGGAAGGAGGTGGAAAAAATACGTAATTGGTTAGCATTACATATGGGAAATTTCTTCACCAATCCAATTTTCTACACCAATCCAATTTTCTACTCCAAGTGTAGACCAGATTAGCATTACATATGGGAAAATAAAACTGACAAAGTAAATAAAGCAAATAAAACACACAATTGGGATAAGCAAATAGCAAGCAAAGATTCAAACATAGAACCTGCAAAGATTCTGAATGTTCCACTATCGAGGGAGAATAGTTCCACTATCATCCAAGGTTTGTAAGCGGTAGCTGCCTACTGCGAAAGCCTGGATAACTTTGTAGGGCCCTTCCCAATTTGCTGTGAGTTTTCCAGGAGTTTCTGCTCGACTGGCTTCATTTTCTCTTAACACGAGATCGCCTACCGCGAGATCTGTGGCCTTCACCTTCTTATTATAATGTCTTCGCAAAATCTCTTTATACTTTGTCTCTCAAATTCTGACTGCATCTCGCCGTTCCTCGAGTAGATCGAGGTTCAGCCTGATGTCATCATTATTAGTGCCCTCGACAAAGTTTGTTGTTTGGGGATTCGACAAGTCTATCTCGACCGGGAGGACGGCATCCATGCCATAGACTAATCCATATGGTGTTTCGTCTGTCAAGGAATGAGCGGTAGTACGGTATGACCATAGGACATGAGGAAGCTAGTCAGCCTATGCTCCTTTTGCGTCATACAACCTGGTCTTGATCCCATGTAAGATGGTTCTGTTGATGGATTCCGCCTGACCATTAGCTTGAGGATGAGCTACACTTGAGAAGCGACGCTCGATTTGCATTTCCTCGCACCACGACTTGAAGGGCATTCTCAAATTGGGTCCCATTGTCAGAGACAACAACCCTTGGGATTCCGAAGCGGCATACGATGTTCTACCAGAAAAAATCCAGCAGCTTCCTTCCTGTTATCGAGGCCAACAGTTTAGATTCTACCCATTTAGTGAAGTAATCTACTGCTATGATTACCCATCTAATTCTCCTGTCGCTTTTGGATAAAAAGGGCCAATGATGTCAGTGCCCCATTGGTAGAATGGCCAAGGGCTTTGAATGGTGACCATCTCGTGCTGCGGCTGTCGAGTAATGGGAGGAAAGCGTTGACATTTAACGCACTTCTGTACAAACTGGTATGCGCCCTTGAAGATTGTTGGCCAGAAATATCCTGAACGCAAGACCTTCTTAGCCAGTGCTCTCGCCCCCATATGTGCTCCACACGATCCCTCATGTATTTCTTCGAGCACGTACGCTGCTTGTGTTGGGCCAATGCGTCTTAGCATGGGTAGCAGGTACCCGTGCTTATATAAGATACCGTCTTGCAATGTGTATTTAACCACCTTCAACTGGAGGGCTCTAGCTTCTGCTCTTTCGCTTGGTAATGTACCGTCTGTAAGGTATCGGATGAATGGGGTCATCCAAGTGTCTTCATCTTCGGCGATAGTCATTACGCTAGTTTTTTGGATGCTAGGCTCGGGGAGAATCTCGACCCACACTTTGTGACTGAGCTGTGCAAAAATTCGAGGAGGCCAACTTACTGAGGGCGTCTGCCCTTTTATTTCTTGACCGGACTATGTGAAATACGGTGCATTCTTCGAACTTGTCCTTGATCTCGAGGACTTTCTCGAGATATCGCTTGAGTTGCTCGTCGTTTGTTATATACTCGCCCAATATTTGCTTCACTACTACCTGAGAGTCACTAAAAACTTGAATTCTGTGAACCCCGAGCTTTAGTGCCATATTCAGTCCTACTATCAATGCTTCATACTCGGCCACGTTGTTAGTGACCGAGAATCCGAACATTAGTGCATATGTATACTCCGCGTCATACTCCCTCATGCTCTCGATGTTGGGATCGGCTGAAGGTTTGGCTAATATGATACCGGCTCCTCCCCCTTCATCACAACGAGAGCCGTCGACGTATAGTAACCAGGCTCGAGGGTTGATGTTAACGCGAGTAGCAGGATCATCCTTGGGTTTCACAATTTCTGGGACGTCGACAGCTCGAGGCATTTTTACTAAGAAATCTGCAAAGGCATGTCCTTTGATTGCTGCCCGTGGTTTGTACTCGATGTGGTGTTCCCCCAATTCGACTGCCCACTTCATCATTCTACCGGAGGCCTCTAGTTTGAGTAGGACTTGTTCAATGGGTTGCTCTTTCAAAACCATGATGGGGTGTGCCTCAAAGTATGGACGCAGCCGTCGTGCGACTAGGACCAGGCTGAGGATGAGTCTTTCCATGGGTGTATAACGGGTTTATGCTCCTTGTAAAACTTTACTGACGAAGTAGACGGGGATTCCTTTGCCATCTTTGCATTTCACGAGCACGGCTGAGATGGCTTTCTCTCGAGCTGCCAATTGTTCCCCCGGCCCTCTCCTCGCGGAGGGCTTTTGAAGTTCCTTTTTGGATAATTTTGTGATTGGGGTTTGTTATTCTTTTGTCGGGAGGTTCCTTGTACTTACTGCTGGAATTCGCCAGACTTAACCCCATTCTCGATTTTCCTCTTGAGTTCTCAAAAATCCTCCGGGTCATGGTCGTGATCCTTGTGATATTCACAATATTGTTCCGTTGACCTATTTGGATTAGGTGTCAAAGGTTTTGGGGCTGGTAATTCGTCTTTATGGATCTGGAGAATTTCTCGCCGCGACTTGGTTAGGGGTGTTAACTGCCTATCTATCTTGGGCAACGTCGGTCTGTTCTCCATGGAAACCTTCGATTTGTCTCTGGGTCCTACCGACGCCAAAAGATTCCTGGGATCTTTTGAGCGTATGCTCCCGTTGTATATGATTCTCGACAATGGCCCACATCTCTTGAGCATTCTTGGGGGGCTTAGTCGAGAGCTTGACACGCAACATTGAGGATTTTTCCAAAAGGGTTGAGGCCTTGGATGAATCCGTTGCAAACATCCCGGTCATCAATATTGTCGACTTGTAAGGTTTCTTGTATGAACCGTCTATGGAAATCGGTGAGACTCTCATGTTGCCCTTATCTGATTAAAGAGAGATCAATGGACATTCGCGATATGCGTTTGCTTTGAAAGAATCAAGTAGCTAGTTTGATGGATAAGTCTTCAAAAGTAATTATACTCCCTTCTGGCAATTGCCCGAACTATCGCTGTGCGGACCCTACCAAGTAAGAAGGTAGGGCTTTGGCCATGAAATTCATAGTTGCGTTTCGAATTCTCATAACCTGGACATATCCTTGTAGCCATTGAGAGACATCTGTATCTCCTGAGTATGGTTTAAATTCTTTAGGAAAGTCAAAGTCTCGGGGTTTAGGTTCATCTCGAATGTCAGGGATAAAGGGACTCCAATCTACCCCTATACTAATGATCTTTCTCATTTCTTCTCGAATCAGGACATTCTGATCTCTTGTTCCCGGCTGATCTCCATGGGGGTATGGCGGATTTTCTCTATGCCTGTTATATTGCTAATGTCTGGAAGGTGAGTATTGAGGACGGTGATGGTATCCTCAGTCATGATGGCCCTTGATGTTGTTGTTACCTTGATATGGTCCATAGCCAGGTCTATACTTCTCTCTTCGAGGACTTCTTCGGTTCCAATTAGGTCCTAGGCGGTCGTGCACATTAGTTCGCCTTGGAGGATTCTATTCTCCTTCTTCAATGACCTTGATACTCGGGGAACCATGATTTTCTCGAGTATCTTTACGCCTGTATGTTGCGTCAAATTCCTCAAGGGCCGTTTTGAATGCTAGGTATCTTTCTCTGAAAGCATTCCAGAATACGGTGTCTCGAGTGGTGGTTGAGCGGTCTCCATGGAGTTCTTCATAACCCTCAACTTCATGGTAATCCTCGTTCTCTTGGACCTTCCGCTTCCCCCACTTCTTCTCGAGAAGGGCTAGGGTTCTGCGAGCTTATTTCTCTTCGATCAAATCACTTCAACTCATGTTCTGTGAGATCAGGTTTTCCAAGGAGACAGTGCCGCCTGGTTTCCTCGAGAACGTATTTTCGCATCCTCTGTTGTTGATCGCTGTCATCCCTTAGCTTCTTGAGTTCTGCCTTGATCTTGGCCAGCTTCTGATCCTCCAAACATTTCCTGGCTACAGGGGTATTTCGGGGAGAAGGCACATCCTCCCTCTTGGGTGGATGATTAGCCTTGTCTTGTTTCTTCTGATCTGGCCGGGAAGAACCAAGGACCAAGCGTTCTTTTGCTGGTTCTTTTTCGGGTCTTCCGTCGTGGCTCTTTCCTGCTTTCTTCCTTTCTTTTCTACGTTGGAATTCTGCTAGGGTGGTGTTGTCTCCCGGACTATGTCGTCTGCCGATAGATGCCGTGCTGCTGGTGTCTTCTTCAACCCTTACCATTGCGCTGATTGTTCTTGCAACCCTAGATCTCACCGGAATATGTTAAGGAAACCTGAGAAGGTTTTTGTGACACGAACCCTAGTTTTTGGGTCCCACTGGGCATCCCACTTGATGAGGCTTGGTTTTACACTGCCGGTCTAACAATGGAACTCCGGCTAGGAGGTCTCCCGAGGGTAGACACTCTGATACTTAAGTCAATAAAGGGTTTTGAGAACGTCTGAATGCGTAGATGTTAAGCTATAGATTGCATACCTGTATTGTGGTGCGACCAACCCTATTTATAGGCATGAAAGTTCCTATGCGATAACTGAATATTACTAGGTTTCGGTTACCTAAACCGCCTTGTCAGACTCGGTTGGGCCTCCTACCCGATTAATGGGTCGGTCCAATGTTGGTAATAAATAGGGACTTGTGAGTACTAAATAACATGATGAGCAATTCCAATTAATAAGGTATCTTATTTGCACAAAGAAGGCTGCGAGAATTCTAGTGGAGTTGAAATTCGGCCAAAAGGATCCCTCACGTAACAGAATAACAATTTGTTATTTTTTTTATTTCTTTTAAATGTATAATATAAAATATAGAAATTGCCACATAGGATCAAATTATATGTGGCATAAGAAAATTGTTTAATTGTTTTAGACTTCCTCTCTCTTGTTCTTGTTTTAGTATAATATATATATATATATATATATAGATAGATAGATAGATAGATTGATACTTAAGACAACATAAATTGATTCTCTCTGCATATTATCCTTCATCCCTAACGACCAGATGCTGGCGCAGTTCTCACGTTGGTATCTTCGTCCGTGAAAATGTGCACAAGATTGCAACATATAATTGGCTGCAGTTTCCAACTCCATGGAAGGGCAACTACTATGACTTCTGGATTTTCTTTTTGAATAATCCTCTTTGCTTTTAGTACTTCCATTCCAACCAATTCAGGCCAATAAGTTTTGTTCCCTATACATATTTATCTCACGAACATAACATTTATAAATGCAATAAATCTGCAAATTAGACTACCACAAGTATTAAATCCACTTTTTTGCACTATTTTAGTTTCACTTTTTTACCTTAATTTGCCGTTAAAAAATTCCCCCCTTTTTTGCACTCCGTTCATCCGAGAAAAACAATCCACTTTTACTATTTAATTTAGTTCTGTAAAGCGATCTATTTTTTTAGGTAAAAAGAATATTATTAATTACATTAAAAAAAAAGTTAAAGGAAAAGAAGAGTTAGCAGTGAAACAGAAACTTACCAATACCGGGAGCGCCGGGGAGGCAAGGAAAAGCAAGGCAACCTGAAAAGAAAAAGGTAAAACTCAATATTATCCCCGAGAGAAAAAATGAAATATTTACTAATAACTACTTTAAACACATGTTTAGAAAAAAATTTGGGGAAAATCAAGAATGTTATAACAATTAGTAAATAATGTTATATTCTTTTTCTGACCATAACTGTATCGTAGAATTTCAAACTAAATTTCATTTTTAAATTGTACAGTATAAATAAGAATACTGAATAAGGAGTACCTTGAAAAGGGTCAAAAGAGCTTAACGAAATTGTCAAAAACGGAAAGAGAAGAAAGATATAGTTGTTCACGATAGTTGTATGCGAATTCTCTGCAATAATTTTCTTGGTTAGTGTTACTTTGTGTCATGACACATCACACATATATATAGCATCGAGATAAGAAATGGAATAAGTGATGGAGTATAGCAATCTCTACAATATTCAAGTCAAACATCAGTTACTACACGTCTAAAACATACATTTATTAAAAAAAAAAAAACCTTTTTATCATGTTACATTACCAAATTTGTAAACATTGTATTGAGATTGGGATCTTTTCCAAAAAAAAGTAGGCAAAATTAATTTTTTGAAATATATGTGGACATATATATGTGCCCGGGATTTTTAAAATCCGAATTCGGATTAAAATTAAACAATCGAATTTCCAAAATCTGAGTCCCTAAATAATATTAAAATAATAAGTATTTTTATTTTGTGGAAATACAGTCAAAAGAGGTCAGAATATTAACAGTAACACCCGGATTTTGATAATCCGAATTCAATAAAATAAAACAATTTAGAAGGAAAATTGTGGCGCGAATATTTTTAATTGTTAAACCGATTTGCATTATCTGGATTGACACATTCGGATTTTCGTAATCCCTTAGGGTTTCCCAGTCGAGCGACTCGAGCAAAGGACTCAGACAATAATCGTGCATTTTTTTGCCAAGTTTTATAGTTGCCAGGCAAGAGTCAAAATATTGTAAGTCTGTAGTTGTTGACCTATGTGGAGGATTTGGCGCAGTGTAGTTGATATAGTTGGGGATCGACCCTGCTTGCTTGTTTGTACTCTGGCATGTGAGAGGCAACCAACTACGAGATGCACGACATTACTGGCTGTGTAAATTTGCTACAGGTACATATTAGTTTTCATTAGGTGTTATGATTGTTTTTGTTTTCGGCATTACAATTTTAAGTATTAACATTATTATTGAAATTTACTAGATATGGGCGTACGAGCAGATCTCGAGAATCGCACCAAATAGAGTAGGACTAGATTATATATTGGATGACACCGTTCCATTAGTTCAACGGTGCGTATTTTCATTTCAAAATAAATCAATATTTATTTTATTTTTTTCTTATTCATTTTTTCTAATAATTAAAATGTAACCCCTTCGTGTTTGTTCATTAAGGTGGGAATGTTCGTACACCTATGAAAACGTCCCAAGGAGCAGCTTGGCACCTTTTAGAGATCAATTACCAAGCTTGCTTGTTGGAAACGTAAGTACTCATTAATTACTTTTGGTATTTATATTTATTTTGAATTTTTTTCCAGTTTTACCATTTAAATAAATTCAATTCGTGCAGTTTCAGTGACAACCATATGCGACCGTCCTTCTACTCTCCCTAATTTCTGTAAATAGGACCAAGCCATTTGGAGGGCTAGGACGTGGATGTTCTGTTGGATTATTAGAGAACCCCACGAGTCGGTTAGGGTAGTGAGACAGTTTGGTTACATACAGGGTATTTCCCGGGACCCTATGATTGAGGACCTCACAGCATTTTGACTTGATCACGCCCACAGCATTTTGACTTGAGTTACAAATATGCATATCTATAAATCTGCATAGTAGTGTTCAAAAATAAATAATTTTTTAAAAGATCATATAATATATTTTTATAGTTATGAGAAATAGTAAAAACAAATAAAAAATAGAAAAAATTAAATAAAAAGTAAAAAAAGATTGTTTGGTTATTTTTACAAATTTTTGGGATCATTATTTTAATTTTTAAAACTATTAGGATATTTTTGTAATTAAAAGTAACATAATTCCGTTAATTTAAACGAAAATTGGCAAATTGGACAAAATTGGCTACTGGTTGAATAGCTTAGGGTAATATTGGCTAACCAAAAAAAAATAATGTAAAATTGACAACGCATGTCAACCTTTGGGTAGATCGGCCAATTTTTTTGTCAAATTCATATACATTTTCAAAAATATAAGGGTGTATTTGGTATGTTTATGGGTTTTACTATGGAGTTAAGTATGAAGATAGAGAAGGGTTTCTATCGGTATACCATTCCAAAACAGTTGTTTGATTATAATTAGGTTTATGTATCAATTTATTTTTTGCTTTTAATTTATTGAATTAATGGTGTAAAAGTAACTACTAATTTTAAAAAGTTAATAAATTTATTTATTATTTTTTTTATAAAAACTAAATTAGTTTGATTGAGTCCCAATACTCTTATTTCAATATCAAATTTTAATGCGGTAAACAAATTTTAGATTTCAATCTCAATTCGAATTATATGTTAATCAATTTAAATTTTTTTTAACGATATTTGTAATTTAAAATTGACTAAAAAATTTCAAATAAAAACTTGAGTCTATAATTAAGAAAAATTATTCTTATGATATAATAATAAATTTATGCACAATATGATTCCATGAGAAAATAAAGAGTTGAAGAAAAAAAAAACTCTATGAAATTAGAAATGGGATCAAAACCCGACCCATGTGGGTTTAGAAGATTCCTAATAAAATACTTGCATATCAGTCTAATCCTACCAATTTAAAACTCAACCAAACATCAAAAATTAGAATTATTCCATTCCTTTATTCCAAAACCAACGGAAAAATTGGCGTTCATACCCAAAACTTTGGGCTCATCGTTAATTCTACTCTATTAATTTTCGGTTAACCAATTGTGTTCTTACTGTTTGACATTTTTGTCAATTCTACCCAATTAGCCCAATTTTCATTAAACTTAACGGATTTCTGTTAGTTTTTACCAAAAATACCCTGATAGTTTTAAAAAATTATAAAAGTAACCCAAAAAATATAAAAATAACAAAATATTCCATTTTTATTCATTTTTTTCTATTTCATTTTATTTCTCTTTGTTACTTTTCATAACCATCAAAATATACTATATGATCTTTAAAAAAATAATTATTTATTTTCAAAATCTATTTTTCATGTGCAACACATGTGATTTGAAGGGTTATTTTGTCATTTTAATTTTTTTAAAAAAATTCATTCGTTATTCTTTTTGAGATTATTTTTCTTATACTTCCTGACTTTTATATATTGATACTAGTATACTTATTAAATTTCAATAATTAATTTACCTTTTTATTTCATAGACTATAAAAAAAAATTAACATAAAGAAAATGAGAAAGAAAAAATCAAGCTAAAATAAACATGAAAATTAATAGTTTATAATTCTAAACAAAAATAGAAAAAATCTTTAAAAGAAAAAATCTGCGAAGAGAAGTCTTTCCTCCTTGATTTTCTCTAATTCATAGATGAGTTACGAAATATAAATTTTACTTGATCTAGCCTAAAATAATTATTTATTTGGTTGTAATAAAAATAATATAAAAATTAGACAATCATTTGGTTAATACTATTTTTATTCTTTTTTAATAAATATTTTTGGCCGATCGGCGGTTGCGAAACTACATAAGCAATTATTGAATTTCATTAAAAAGATAAATACATGTATTTTTTAGCAAAGTAATTACTAAATTATACGACATGACTTGTATTATTTTTATTACAAAGAATAAAATAATCATTTTAGGCAAGATCAAGTAAAATTTATGTTTCGTAACTTACCTTTGAAATAGAGAAAGTTAAGGACAAAAGACTTGTCTTTGCAGTTTTTTTAAGGTTTTTTTCTTTTTTTCTTTTAGAAAGATAAACTATTAATTTTTATGTTTATTTCAACTTAGGTTATTCTTCCTCATTTTCTTTATGTTAAAGGTTTTGTAATCTATGAAATAAAACGGTAAATTAATTATTAAAATTTAATAATTATTCTAGTGTCAATATATACAAGTCAGGAAATAGAAGAAAAAAGAATCTCAAAAAAAGACAAATAAAAAAAATTAAAATTTAAAAAAAAAATTAAAATGACAAAATTACCCCTCAACCCAAATAACATGTGTTGAACATGAAAAATAGATTTTGAAAATAAATTATTATTTTCTTACAGATTATATAGTATATTTTGATAGTTATGAAAAGTAATAAAGAGAAATAAAATGAAATAGGAAAAAATGAAAAAATGGACTATTTTGTTATTTTTATATTTTTTTGGGTTACTTTTATAATTTTCTAAAACTATCAGGGTATTTTTGGTTAAAAACTAACGAAAATCCGTTAAATTTAACAGCAATTGGGCCAATTGGGTAGAATTGACAAAAATTTCAAACAGTAAAGACAAAATTGACTAACCGAAAATTAATAAGATAGAATTGACGGTGAGCCCAAAACTTTAGTTATGAACGTCAATTTTTCCCAAAACCAACTAAGCAAACACACCGCAATTGCTTGTGAACGAAATTGCTATGGCCTGTTAACTAGGGTTTGCTGCCTTTTGTGTGATTTTCTTTAACTTTGAAGTTCGAAGGAGAGCCGATCCTAAACCTCGTCAACAAGAACAACATAGATTCTTGTCACAAGCGAAATACGCAGGTCAGATTCAAGAAAAAAAAAGGATATGAAAATCAAGTCCAAGAAAAAAAAAAAAAAAAGAAGGTAAGAAATTCAATTGAAGAATTATATGACCCAAACGAAATTTTGCTGGCATTGGCAAAATCAATTCTGTTAGGGAAGGAGACGAATTTTGTGTCCTCGCCGGTGTCGCTTCAAGTTATTTTGGCCATGATCGCATCCGGGCCGAAAGGTCCGACTCAAGACCAACTCCTCTCTTTCCTCAAATCAAGTTCTATTGATGAACTCAATTCTCGTACTTCTGAGTTGGTCGATTTGTTAGTCGAGGGCAACTCTTCCTGTAGCCCTCTCGTGTCCAGTGTTAATGGACTCTGGATCGATAAACGGGTAACAATTAAGCCCGAATTCAGAAAGGTTATGGATGAGGTTTATAAGGTTCATTCCGCCCAAGTTGATTTCCAGAACAAGGTTAGTCCTTGCATTCAAATCTTTTCTATTTTTTTCATTATTATTTTTGGGAAATATTGTTTATGTATGTAGTGTGAATTTGATTTATGCTTTATTATGTAAGAAGTATGGTTTTAAATTGTATTTTGTGCAAACTAGACTATCATTTTTTGGACTGAAGAGGCACAGTAGTTAGCTGTTTCAATCACACAAGTGTTATCAATGCCATTACAAATCATTTTGTTGGCTGAAATACTTTGTGCATTGTTTGATGGTATATAGTTTGTTTTTGTTTGATTGCGATCAGAAGGAAAATGCTTGTGAGGTGGTGAATGCCTGGGCTGAAAAGGAAACAAACGGTCTCATCAAGGATCTTCTTACCCCTAAGGATATCTCGAGCGTGACAAGTCTCATTATCGCGAACGCGCTCTATTTCAAAGGAGCATGGCAAGACAAGTTTGATGCATCAAAGACAAAAGATGGTGAGTTTCACCTCTTAAATGGCACAACAGTTAGAGTTCCCTTCATGACCAGCAAAGGTCATCAATATATAAGCGAGTACGATGGGTTTAAAGCGTTGAAAACTTTGTTATGGAAATGATGAAAACGCTTATGAGGTCGAACAAGGCAGCTACAAGTTCCGAAGTTTCTCCATGTGTATATATCTCCCTGATGAAAAGAATGGGCTTCCCGATTTGGTCAAAAGATTCAGTTCTCAACCGGGATTCCTTAAGAGCCATTTACCTTCGAAAGAAGTAGCGGTGGGTGAGTTTCTCATTCCAAAATTTAAGGTATCATTTGAGTTTCGAGCTGCGAAAATCCTTCAAGAGATGGGATTGGTTTTGCCGTTTTCAGCAGAAGGAGGCGGACTCAATGACGCGATAGACTCTCCTGCGCCTTACCTTTCCATTTTCCAGAAGTGTTTTGTAGACGTAAATGAAGAAGGGAGGGAAGCCGCTGGTATAAGTGTCGCGGAGGTGTGTGGGTGTGTACAAGGCGAACCAGAAAAACTAGACTTTGTCGCCGATCACCCGTTCCTTTTCCTCATAAGAGAAGACTTGACCGGAGCAGTGTTGTTCATGGGATGCGTGGTTAATCCCATTGAATTCTAATGTAACCACTACTGATACTTTGTGCTATATTGATTAATTAGTTAAAAGGACAATTGTTTTCTTAATTACTTGCTCCAAATGATTATTTTCTGCAAGCAAGTCTTACTGTCTTAGAATAATAGGACACCAATCATCTTTTGTTCTTATCTACTATATGGCGAAGATATCAATTAGCTTTTATTTTGTGAGGTGATATCATGGTGATTGATGACATTTTTCATGAGTTCTTATAGAAATTTGATGCTTTTGACTTCTTGTGTGAAGCTTCGAAGGGGGCAGCGCAGAAATAAATTGAACAGGACAACAACCAACACTTCTTTTTTGTTCTTTTTCTTAACAAAGGAATTTGAGTTTCATTAATATAGATATAATAATAGGAAGTCAATAGAATCAAAGTATCAAACTCATTAGAGACCTAGTTAGTAAACTAGCTTCAAGAAATGTTTGCAACTAGCTGGAATAAGAGTGTACTTGGGTTTGGTTTTGATACGTTAACTAAGGATTACAAGGTCATCAGGGTAGGCCGGTTGGGCAATGATAGAGCAGAGCTTTTGTATGTTGAAATTTATAAACTTGGTACAGACTGCTGGACTAAGCTTGACTTGGAATTGGAGGCATTTGGCTCTGGATATACTTATTGTCCATACTGGAAGGACAAATTGATCGGCAGCCTTGTCCCTGCAGGAGGAGTATACGTGAATGGTGGTTGTTATTAGCCTGACGGAAATGTGTGGGACTAAGTGTGATTCTTCAGTTTGCCTTCCGCACTGAAACATTTAGCCTTATATTACATCATCATTCGAAACTAAACCCATCATTTGTCACTGCAACACCATCTGTCTTGGGCGATTGCCTTGCTTTGATCATTTAGTGCATGCATGGATTATTTGAAGTCTGGTTAATGATGGCGCAGGAAGAAGATGGGAAAGAGTCGTTCCTCTAGTCTAAGGAATGTTTCTTAAGACCTGAACTTTATCACCCGCCCATACTTGTTGGAACCATGATTGGCTACTATTAAGGTCTCCTTGTGCCCATGCATAAGATGTTGAACTCTCGGGGATGGATTTGCTGCAAACAAGGATTGGGAATTCGAACCAACTATAGTATCCCTTCAAGAGACAACTACGAGGGTAGACGGTGAGTAATTTAGCTGTAAATGGCAAAGAATTTATCTGTAACAGGCAAGGAATCGAAGTGCCTTCCTGCTTAGGTTAGCACCTTCAAGCTGCCTATATTTAACTCCTCTACATGTGTTCTCTGTATTAGGTGCTTTTGAAGATCAATAATTTGGAAGCTCTAGCTGGTCGGCTTTTCATATATAGTTTTCCATGTCACAGTATATATTTACTCCTATAATAAGCAATATGCCGAAGAACAAGACAGGACAGTACCAAAAATTTATAAAAAGGAAAGCAGCATAAAATTATTAGTCCCGCTGCTTTAACCCACGAAGCTATATAACATAGCCAACAATCACCCTATCTAAAAGTATTCAACAACATAACACATTCTAATCACCAGGCAACCACATCTCCATTGTCTAAAACACCATTAACCATCACACACGCACATATCATGGATCCCCTGTGTCATAGTAACAGGTAAGAACCATATGATAGTAGATAGGCACAAAGAAACGACTAGTGTGCAGCAACTTCACCACCAATAGGTTGGGCGGCTTTATTGCCAAACACCTTAGCAATCTTCTCAGTGGGTACTAGAGGTAGATACGTTGCGACCTTGTAACCCTTCTCTGCCGAATGTTGAACAGTTTGATTGTACTTCTCAGTACAATAGCTGGCTGCTGGAACTACGGCCTGCGCGACCTTAGGGAACAATGGGAGCTTATTGAGAGACTGCCAAGCAGAAGCAGCATACTGCTCAGCCACTGGCTCGTATTTGGTGTAAAGCTCCTTTGCAGCAGGCTCATACTTGACATACACGTTCTTGGCAAGCCCTGAAGCGGTTTCAACAACACCAGCACTCTTCACATCTGATGCAACAGTGCGTGCAGCAGCAGGTGCTTTCTGAGCAGCTGAGTAAGCTTTGTTAGACACCTGCTTTAGCAATGGAGGAACAAAATTGTCCACCTTGTTCACAGACTCATCAACCTGCGCATGAAGAAAACTTCAGTCAACATTACTTCTAAAGACAATTGCATAAGGCAAAAGACAAAAATGTCAACACTTCGTTCTACTCTCCTCAGAAATTTCAAATTTAACATCCAGATTCTCATCCAATAAACCGCAGGACTTGGATCAAGCACCCAAGCCCTCAATAAGACCTCCAATGCTAGAGTGTTGCATAACATGTAGTTAAAAATAGTCATTTGCTCATAAAGCCTCTTTCCACCTCAATCCAGAACATGCATTTACATGCGGTCTAAAACATTCAACAGAGATGCAAACTAAAGTCCTTCACACGACGATAATATAGATCACAAAATTCAACAGCTTTTCAAAGTCATCCTCAAGAACTGTTTATATCATATGCGAAAATACTAGTTTCCTTTCTTCTCCTTGTACACAAAAGCACTGGTCAATCTAGCCAATACCTTGCATGAAAAAGTGCTGAACCCCATAAAAGAGAATTTAAAAGCAACCAAATCGCCTATTGTTTCCATGGACAAGTAGCGAACCCGGTAAAATATCAATTCAAAAGCATGTGCAACAACAACTCCTCTCCAAATATCTTCTATTCTTGGAACCGGATCATAATACCATCAAACAAATCATAATATGAACCCCCACAATCATTTCCCCCTAAAAGATTCACATTATTAATAACATAAGACCCGAACCACCCACAATAAAATTCAAATTCACACCCAATTATCGTCCTTGGTTTTGCCAGAAAACAAATAAGCACACAAAGACAGATTCTTATGGCTTCCATAAAACATATATACCAAAAAAGCTATCAAGAACAGCAACATAAAGCGCATGAATAAAAAGATCATACCTTTCGGTCAACAAATTTGAGAACCTCAACAGGGACATCGTGATATTTCTCATAAACAGGACCAACAACGGTCTTGACGGTGCTCTCGACGGTCTGGACACCGTTCTTCAACGGGCCGGAATTCTCCTTAGCGTAAGCGTACACCCTCGCAGCATAGAACACCGCATGAAGCGCTGCCACTTGAACGAATTCCAAGTATTTCAATTTCTGCTCCTCGGTGATTTCCTAACAAGAAACAAAACAGAACCCATTAGCGAAAATGAATTAATCAAAAAAAAAAGAAATTAACAAACCCTACGAAGAAACGATCATGGCAACGAAAAACAAAAAACCCAAATCAAGAAACTAAAAAATTCGAACAATGAAATCTTACAATTTGCTTTTCGGTTTCGGGATAGGTATCGGCCATGGTGGAAATTATCGATTGATGCTTGGATTAAAATCGCAAGAAAAGGGAATTGAATTGAGGGCTTTTTTTGTTAGTAATAAGAAACAGAGAATTAGAGACGTTTCACAAACGTAGGCTAAATTGAGAGAGATTCGGTGAGAATTTGGAATGTCTTATAGGAGCGGAAACTTAGGCGCGTAGTTCTAGAACTTCTGGAATGACGCCGGTCTTTCCTTTTCCTTCGCTTGGTTGTGTTTATACGGAATAAATAAAATTTAAATAAATTGCGTAAAATAAAATGTCTCCATCATTAGGGGAAAAAGAAAAAGTTTTAAAAAATCATAATGATTAATGTTAGAATTTTTTTATTCGTTATTGTTAGTCTTTATCACTCTCAAATAGCCGATTGGTTCAACAAACTATGGCTTGTACGCAGTTTTGTGGTGAGTTTTTTTCTTCTTTTTTTTTGGAGTTTTCGGGTTTATATTATTATTATTACCTAATTATTATTAATTAATCAATAAGAATAAAATAGAGATTGGGATTTTATTTCTTGGCTGTTAAGTTAGCCCGTAGCCATCGGACTATAGGCGGTGGCGGACTACGCGCGGCGAAGGAGGAAATTCAAAGCCTAACTTTGGTGCGACGGATTACGTTTAGATGGAAAAAGGCCGGTGATGGGGTGCGCTTCCCAAAATCATATCCTCTATTTTTTATATAGTTTTATACTACTGTGGACAAAAAAAAAATACTTAAAATAGAGCAGTTTTGTCCTTAAGCTCTAAGAGCATGAGATCTTATGTTTGAATGTCGACCAAGGTACAATCACTTGCAAGTATAAAAAGGCATGGATTATGTGAAATAAGAAAAATGAATAGTGATTTACCTCGAGTAAAATCACTACATAAAACCATCTACAGTCTACAGTTAGAAGTTCATACTTAGCTCTCACCGCTCAATAAATTATCCAATTTGATAAGTGCAGAGGATGAAAAAAACGCAATATAACGGAATCCGTTCAAAAAAATTAATTAATTGATTAAAAATAAACTATTGGCACTCAACAAAATCTACCAATCACGTGAGTTGGGCGTGAGAAAACGCCACTCTATACAAACCACTAAAAAAAATGGAAGATGAAACCTACTCATTACTCAATATAAGTCAAACACTAAAAGATGGAGTATTATGAACAGTCATTGATATAGCATAACAATTGGAGTTTTCTAAAGTTTAAATAGATAGTTTCAAACATCCCCTCCTACCCTAGAGATTAAATGATAGTTAAAAAAAAAACATTAGAAAATAGTAGTCTCACACTCTCACTAACAAAGATTACGAAACAATCATAATCAAAATCAATGAAAACCAACCAACAATGCTAAATCCTTATTTACTTGAAACTGAACGGGACTCCAAATTCCAAACTATTCGATGCATATAATTAATCTATACTCATATATGCTTAAATCAAGCTGCTTCAGTGATGTCTTTGCCTTCAAATCGTCCTCAAATATCGCCTTCTCAAATAAAGGTATGGAAAAAACTTTGGACAACACGGATACCGGCCAAAATATAGCACTTCATCTGAAAAATTTTAAATGGGCGATGTGCCTCATCTGATCAGCTACGAAAAAGGGGCATTCTCACTCCTTCTTTTTGCTTAGAATGTCAATTAACAGAGAAAAATAACACATATTTTTACAGAGTGTGACAAAACAAGAAGAATCTGGTTTCTGTCAAGATTTGGTTTCAACTTCGAGAGTAGCAATCAGGACTCTATCCAGCAATGGCTTACCACCTGGATCGCCAGCGCACCAGATCGGGAATCATTCGAAGAATCATTGGTAATTTTATGGCATATTTGGGAAAGTAGAAATAAGTTTTACTGGAAAAACCAAAAAGAAACTCCAGAAATGGTACTCAACAGCGCTAAAGTAGAATACTAGAGCTTAATACAAAATTGGAATCAAGACTGGCCCTGAAACAATCATTCGGAAGAATATAATTCACATCCCTCAGTCCAGTCTGATAGACCGACAATCCTATTCGATGGAGCTTTCCAACAGGAAACTTTTGAGGGTGCAGGAGCATGGACGATTATGGCACAAAATACTCTCTCCAAGATCAATCAAACTATGAAATTTATGGCAATATCTGCACTTCAAGTAGAAGCCTATACATGTCTACTGATAATCAGGTCTGCGTTACAAAATAGAATCACAACTGCCACAATAGGAACGGACTCACTAAATGTCATTAAGGCCATTGCACAATCAGAAAAGGCCGCAGTAGAAATCTAGGATCTATAAAGAAAATACTCCACCGTCAAATCGTAAATCGGTCCTTTATAGTTAGTAAAGTAAGTAGAAATAGTTTAGAATTAGAGCATAATTTAGCAAAACATTGTGACGAAAACTCCTTTTTCTCTACACTTCGATAAAATAAATTTCCTTTACTCAAAAAAAAAAAATACTCATATATCTTTTCAACCATTTAAGAATCATATGCTAAATTTGTACGTTATTCTTCTTGGTCTAACCTTGAAAGTTGAAATGATCCACTTTACTTTCCAAGATTATTATATTCATTATTCATTATTCAACAACAATAAACTTTTGGAAAAACACTCAACAAACTTTTGGCCCAATTTCTCCTCACAGAAGCGGCATGATACGGGCCAAAGTAATGGGTCAGCCCATTCTTTAGGGGTTACTTTTGATCATTTTCGAATTTCTGCCGCATTTACCGTTTGAGCATCTAAATGAATTTTTTTTTGTAAACAATGTAAAGGAATCTATTTGATTCAAATGGGAAATTAGCATCTTCTAGTTCAGTCGTTGGAAATAGGCAAGTAATGTGGATTTGGAAAGCTCCCATCAAAACAGAGAAGTTAGATCCTTGACTCCGGAGCAAGCTGCCAGAATATGCAACCAAATAGGTACGAACAAGAATTTCCGTCCCAAAAAGATTATCCCGCTTAAATTATCACTTTTTATACAATTAAAAATTAAACTGGACAATTACTTCGGAACAAAATGGGGTTTTTTTTTTTTTTTTATTTCTGCTGAGGCTAAAAGGGTTTTTTAGTGAAAGTGTAGAACATGATGTTGATCATTATCTTAGCACAAAACCAAAACATCATTATTATTACTAAACAAAATGTTGTCAGAATTTTATACAATCTTTCAGTTTTTCACGATGCTTGGCACTTTGTATCACTTCTTTGCGCAGAATCATGCATATCATGTGATTTTGATATCAGTGGACCAATTTTTGACCGAAAGAAAGAAAGAAGGAAACAAAAAAAAAAAACCCCATTATTTTCTTTTGTTTCATCACCTTTCTGAGAGTGTTCTGATATTGATGATTTGGTTTATCTATTTGTTTTTTGAAGTGTTAGTTATGGGCATCATCCTTCTGTTACGATGGAAGTATGAAACACACTAATAACGATGGCTCAACGAGTCATCAAACTAAAGAAAAATGAAAAATCAAGTTATGGAAGTGGAATGTGTTTCCTATTTTGTTGGACCAAAATGCGTGATTGGTGGCGTTCTCATCTGCAGCACAATGTATTGTGTAATAGTAATATCTCTTTTTAACGAGGAAAACCGAAAATTATCCGTCTTTGACAAAAGTCCAAACAAAAAGATATTCCTCCCAAAATAATTGTTCAGTTTTATTATTACTACTTATATTAACAGGTCAAGCAACAGTGTAATCACAAACCGATACCAACAAGGCAACAACCATCTAAAAGAGCATTATTCAACGACCGGCTACGTAAAGAAACCACCAATCAAGTAAAAGATTGGCTGTCATAATCTTAGCTGTTGTAATCTAGATGACAAATATACAAAAGTACAAACAAAATCAAAAGAAATCAAAGAGCTTTCAATTTTGCACAAATACAGCTCATCATCTGAAATTGACAACTAAACCAACATCATCCCATCGCGGAGTATGGGTATTTAGAGTAAGAAAACAGCTAAACACCAAACGCAAATTAGTCAAATTGAAGAACAGTCATCAAGATCACCATTATAACAATTTCAACACTCCTTTCACTTTTTCCAGCTTATTGCATCGTTGGAATTCTACAGAGGAACATTAAAGACTTCTGAATCAAATCTCCTTCCTTTCTAAACTCGACGATAATGAATAAACAAGGTTACCCTGATGAAAAATGCGCTCGACTGCAAGTATTGAAGAACTTAGTGCGGAGAAAAATTTGACCAACCGGAACTAGAACAGAGATCAAGACCCGGATAATATAATCAAGAGAACTGATTGAATTGAAATGCAAACGAAAGAAGGGACAACAATTGACTGTAAAAAAAGATGTAGTATATTGTACATATCCAATCACATTATTGACAAAACACTAGTTAAAAGATAGTAGTACATGAAGACAACATCATCGTCGCAAAGAATCCCAAGTTTTTCCGACCAAACACCAATCATCTAATCCTTCTGTTTTTTTTCTTTTTTTTCCAATCCCATCACTCTCTTCAGTATATATAATCAATGAGGATAAATTTTTTTAAAAAAAATCATTTACTCAACAAAAAGAAAGAGTCAAAAGGGGGTGGGAGACAAAGAGCCGATGGGGATTTTGGGTATGAATTAAACTAACTCCGGCATCGGGTGATGGCACTGCACCCGCGGGTGTAGGGATTCGCCGGAGCTCCGGGCCGGCAGTTGTAGTAGGACTGTCCACGCCTGGAGCAGGGGACGCTGTTCCTCTGCAGCGCACCGTAGCTGATGTAGCGCGTTGTGGCTAATATACGCCTGTTGGATTCCGAATCCAGCTCGAACTCCGCTTCCGCGTCGCCGACCAACCCAGATCCCGCCGGAATCAACCAACCCATATCGGCCGAATCGTAGAACTGCTCCCCACCAGCACAAACCGTGGAAAGAACCACAGCTGTTGTCAACAGACACAGAGCCAAGGCAATCGATAGAGATGAAGAACCTGACATGATTTTTCTTTCTCTCCCTTTCTTCGCCGGAATACTTCCTTTTTTCTTGCTCCGAAATTTCTCTCTCCGGCGAGGATTTTTTTCCCTTCTTTTACTTTTGGAGGCTAGTATAATCTGACAAGTTGTGGCCTAATGACTTTGAGCTTGCCATGTGCGTTGCTATATAAGTAGAGTTGGGGAATGAGAGTTGTTGACCTTGAATTTGGAGAAATTTACGAGATTGCCACCCTGAGAGAGATCATTGAGGTAGACGTTAATGGATGCCCACCACCATATTTTTTAATGTCCCAACCTAATCTCATTCTTTTGATACGTTGGACTTTTTGAGAAAAAAGAGAACAAAGGAACTAAAACGCGGATTCGTAGAAGATTGGGGGAGTCATAATGCCAGGTTTTCAGAATATGACATGTACTAACATATATTCTCTTCTTCTCAGCTAAAAAGTAAATTAGGGTTAAAAATAAATTAGGTTAATAATTGTTGTGGATTTTAATATTGACAAAATGTTACTGTCCAATAGAAATTCTAAAAATTAATGTGAATTATTTTTTAAAAATGGATAAAATAGTCAAAATATCATAACAAAAATTTTATAAACGTCATTTCAATTTTGTGTAATCATTTAAAATAATAACAGTATAGAAGATAGATAAACTTTACACCAAATGAACAAAGCATCGGATTGGTGGGCGTACATAACTAAACAAAATATTCGAGGATCATTCAAACAAAGCAACTTCATTGAGGGGCAAAAAAAACTGATAAAAAACTGGCATTATGCATTAAAATAACATTTAAATAAGGGTAAATGTATAAATTATTATAATTATTTTGCTTATACTCTATGCTTGTTGTATACTTGTATCGTCACCAATGAAAGGATCATTCAAATAATATTTGGAAAAAAATGTCTTCTTATTAATTTGGAAAATAATTGTTACCAACTGCCATAGAGTTGGTGAAATTATGTAAGTTGAACATGTGTTCTATAAACCAAAAAAACATTGACTTCCAAATCTTAAACCAAATGTGATAGTAGAGACCAGAGATGCTAGAGTTAGGGAATCGGGCAATTTCGTAGTTTTGGCTAAAAAGATTGGCCTAATGTTTAAGAAGGAGGTCAGTCCATTTTCGAGAAAAGTGGTTAAAAGAATACTATAAAAAAGGGACGGCAGCTATAGTATTTATCTAGGGTTTCTGTCTGTCCAACTCTCTCTCTCTCTCTCTCTCTCTCTCTCTCTCTCACTTGTACACGTTTTCTCTTTCCAACCACCCTTTTACTGTTTTCACTCTTTTGTTTGCATCATTTTCCTAATCTTTTTATTAAAAGAAAAAAATTATTATATCTACTCTTTTTTGTGGACTTTATCTTAATCATGTTTAGTCATTCGGAAATTTTCACTACTTATTTTGCAAGGGATAAAAATAATTCCTATTTTTATGTTCCTTCACTTTAGTTTTTTTATGGGAATTAAGAGGGGAAAAATAGTATATTGAAAAAATGGAAAACTACTTTTTTCCTTGGAAATGATTAAAAAAGTTCGTTCAATATTTGCTTTTTCACTAATGATATTTTGTTTCCTAATTCCTCTAAGACTCAGTGATGACTGATGACCCTTAAAATGCTAGTATTGCCATTTTTGTATAGATTCTATCTTGAGCAGTTTGTAGTACTTTTCGTCTCCAAATTATTATACAGATTTAATTTTGTGACAAAAGAAATAATTGTCTGTCTAAAAAAAGAGCCGTTGTTGATAGTAGTATTTCAGTTGAATAAATTTGGGATAGTAGCTTTATAAATTTTTTTTAAAAAATAATAAGGTTCTCCTTCTGCTAAAATTCCAATTCTTGTTTTCCCTTTTACTTCAAAAAGAAGAGGTGGGAAAGATTTTTATTAACTAACGGTCAGCAACAACAGTTATAATCCGTTTAAATGCCACTGCATTAATGCAAGCTATTTTTTTTTTCTTTTTGTACGAAGATTAATGCTAGCCAATTTTGAAAGTACGTGCAAAGGTTAAAGCAGTAACAGCGTTAAAGTTCAAACGGGAACGTCAGCGGGCTTCAAAGTGTGAGCAAGCAATGGCCGAACGGCGTTAAGTACGAACGGTAACGTCGGCAACGGCAGATTACGTGCCCCGAGTATATGGAACTCGGTTCGAGTGCAAGCTGCAAAAGCAACGGTGTTTTTGAACCTGGAACGGTAACGTCAGCGCGGCGGCAGAATTGGAAAATGGGTGTTCATTGACGTTGCCGTTACAGCTAAGCTTAAAACTTAACGGGTGTGGGTCCCGATAACAGATCAGAGCAAGATGCGGTGTTTGCGCGTTTGTATGTAAAAATAGTGGGGAGGCTTCGACTAAACGTCAAAGCCAGCTGTATATATTCGGGAGCTGAATGAGAAGAAAATACTGGTACCAATTCTTTATTTTTACGTATTTTTTGTACCCAAAAAAAGATTGGCAAAGAAATTATTACTACTACTACTATTTAGATTCGGATTTTATGCTTTTAATCGTTCTCCGAACAGAAGAGAATGATTCTTTTTTTTTTTCATTTTTTTTTCTCTCAAACCACATAATATGAAAATTAAACTACTGAACGAGCCTTTACATACTTACTAGTTAGAGGTATTCCACTAACTCACATGATGGCGAAAAGAAAAATATTACTTGAATTAAACTATTTGATTAAGACATCATTGTGGATTCATGCCCCCAGTTCTGAGTTTTGACTAGAATATTAACTATTACACATGGTCATCTGAATTTACAGTTTCAACAAATCCAAATTCAAATCAAATACAGTATGTTTGTTTCAAAAAATAAACTCTCTAAACAATTATTATTAATAATTACTGCTTTATAACTATGTGACGTGACTATTTTTTTTTTTAATTATTATAATTTCCCGTTTTCTCTTATATAGCTTCAAGGATTAAGTCCATGATGAATATCAAATTCAAATAATGACGAGGTCATTGACATTTTCACATATTAGAATAATCTACCTCAAGTATGAACAACCGAATATGCACAAGAGAAATGCCAATAAACAAAAGAGTCGGATTGACCAAGCACCGGGGTGGCTCAACAAAATCTATAATTTACTTAACACACCGCCCATACAATGCTTTTATATTTATAATATATCATGATTGAATTTGGACAATTTGGTTACCATCAACAAAGGCTTGAATCATTGGCAATGATTTTTCATTTTATGATGCCCGCAGACATGGCTTTGGGAGCAAAAAATAATTTTTTTTTTAGCGGCGCCATTGTATCATTGTATGATCCTAATGGAGGATTATTGCATCATTATATCATTTTTTAAGCGGCGCTAATGGAGGATTATTATTCATTTCGTTTCTTTTAAGTGATTAAAGGAAAACAAACAGTTCGGAGAATTTATATAACAAATTTCTAAAATTGTCACTTCTGATAATAGAACTTCAAAAAAAAAAAAAAAAAAATACTCCATTTGTTCCAAACAAATAGTTTACATCGAGTTTGAAGATTTGTATAACAAAATATCCTCTCTGTGCAGACCTGAATATTATAACGGAATAATTACTCCAGTGTGGAAATTCAAAGACATCCCCCCCTCCCGTATCAGAAATGTGAGCTGTTAGAAAGAATGAATTCGTCCAACATTCTTTGGCTGAAATCGGGCCAGCTGAGCTCAGCATGCTTAACCACAAAAGCTAGAACAATCAAAAGGAATATAACTAGTCTTTTGCTGAAGATTGAGAATTACTCTCTGTAGCATATTCCATAATTGTACAAATGACGTTTCCTAATCAACCAATCTTTCATAAAGGTCCAACTTAAAAATCTATACAACGGCACAAGGCCAAGTCCATTCTTTAAATACGCTTGAATCTGAATGCAACTCTTAACTTTTCATGGCATGCATCATCATTATCATGAATTTTCTTCAAATGGTTAACCGATAAATGGAAGTAAAGGGCTACTGAGCATTTACCAAAAACTGCAAGTAACAACCTAGAATCGGGCACCAAATCATCTCCATCACTCTTCATAGCAGGGAGGTGTTGACTGCACACATATCTCAGCTTCCTCAGTGTCTTCATCATCTTCGTCGGCATCCACCCAGTTACTGGGATGGCGCTGAGATACCTGAGTATGAGCTTCTGTCCTCCCTGAGAACAAAACAAAGTATGTAGAGTATATTGCTTGATAACTGACCCAAGATAAACATACTAATTGCATTCTCGCTTACCACGGGGATCTTCCATATGATTTCTCTCAAGAGGACGGCTAAAACTTTTAGTCAAGGATATAAACATAAAGAAGTACTTTATAAAGAAAGGTGGCATAACAAAGTGCTCACCAGAGTCTCAAACATTATTAACTTATATTTTCCATCTCTTATAGCATTTTCGTTGTAAGAGTCTAAGAGTCAAACAAATTGATGTTGAAGGATACTTGTTTTGAACATTGGGCACAACCACAGAAGAACCATCTTTAGAGATGTGCATTGCACTAAACCTCTGGAACTCTCCTTGCTCTGTTGTACGCTGGTTTCTTTCTCCTTGAACTTGCCTGACTTCAGAGCTATTATGACTTCTTGCGGCACATCCTGTTAATATTGATGTATTATTTACTAGACATGGGTGCATTTGTAACCGTATTCTTACTGGAAGACGAGTGGAACTGTTACCTGAAAGCTCAGACCATATTCTGGTGTGATCAGATGGATACTCAGACATATTACCCCTTGACATTGGACCTTCAGCACTGGCTCTTTGACCTGCCTGGCCATGCAAAGCCTCCATTTGTTGAGCTTGTGTTGAGGTTCCATGGTGCAACTGTGACGCGAGCATGGTAGCCAGTACTAGAGTAGTATCGAAATTAGAGATCGAGCTATCATCTATTGCAAACTTGGGAGCCATCAGAATTGGTCTGCTCCAAATACAGATTTAATTATTAATAGAGGGATAAACCAGGCAAAAAGTTCAGTATCAACAGAAAACTGGAAGACCACAAACAGGCAACAATCGCATTTATTCCACTACGATAAAGTGAAATACTTTGCCTTCATAGAAATATTCACATTAAAAATCTTTCTGTTTCTTACTATGAATCCACTAAATGGATTCACAGTAAATGGATTCATAGTATAAAATAAAAGGAGGAATAATTGGTCAAGGAATAATGTTAACGGTTTGCTTGCTTTCCAGCTGAAGGTTTCTTCTCTACTTTCATCACTAAAACTTAAATACCACACTAATCAACAAGAATCGCAAATGAGGTTTACAAGTTCAATGTTTTCACTATTTGCTCTCCCTATAAGTTCAATTACCCTGAGTCCCATCAAGATCACATCTAAAATTTTCACGCGAATAATGCCACAAGCTAAATGTGGTTTTCAACCATCTCTCTTTTAGACTTAAATTAACAAAATTCATAACAAGCACTTCACTAAACCTACCAATATGCCAAAAGATTATTTTTGTTAAATATGGAGATGGCCCACCATAGCAGCAGTATGATCGTTGGAGCATTTATTGAATATACTTAACAGTTCTGAAAGAAAGAACAAGATCATCTTACTCTCCAGCTTGCTCGAAATAAAGGTGAACATCAACTTCACATGCTTCACAAAAAGAAAGAAATGCCTGCAACATAGAAGGTTGAAAGAAGGGTTCAGCTTCACTTAAAGTTCAAACTGAACGACTAGAAGCAACAACAAAATGTTTGTGCCGCAGCATGATTGTGCTGACAGTTGGCTGTTGCTGTCAGCATAGACATGCAGAGCTAGGGCTTCACACAAAATGACAACAAACCTTCAACTCTTTCATCCCGAAGGTTACATCTACTGGGTCCCCACTGTGTGTATACTGGCCAAATTCTTCCGTAGGATCAATCCACAGCTGAGTGTGCAATGACGCATCATTGTCTACCATATAAAGCCCAGAGCTCAATTGCAGAACAAATAAAGCTTAAAAGTTTGCAGACAAACCAAGTCAACATAAGGTTTCTTCTACCTTTTGTAGGATCTATATAGCTCCTTAGCTCAACCGCTTTTCCACCTATTTCATTTGCTGCATCAGGTGGAAAAGAAGTAGGCTCTGTTGCTATTATTGTTATCTCCTGAAGGTTTGTCTGGAAGTTACCCAGCAAGCGGTTCAGATCACGAGGTCTCACTACGAAGTTGCTGGGGAGCTTTCTCCTATCAAGTGATAATTGCTGAATATCAGGTTCAATGTTGCAAGTAATCCAATAAGATTTCTTCATTCCTGTAACAACAAGCCAATTATATATAGACTTCGTATATCCATCAATAACACAAGAACATAGCCCAAATTAATGCCTTTTGCTAAGATAAGTACAGTTCTATAGACAGAAAAGGAACTATACTATCAAAAGCTGCATATAAAATTTTTACTGGGTAGGGATTAAATGATACGAGAAAATAAACAATGAATCTCAAAACAAAATATTCTTTCGGTGGTATGAATTCCTGAGACGCGAGCCATGCTACCAATGATGACAAGAATACCCAGTGATATGTGAAATGTGTTCTTTAAATGTTTGCTACCAAGGAAACATGATCCATCTAAGAATTATCTCCAGAAAAATTAACTCTCTTGAACAGTTTATACAAGTCTAAATTGTCAGCATACCGCAACCAGTAAGTTTATCGCAGCAGTGTGAGTTCATGCATAGTTCAGAATCTATTAATGAAGTTCAAGATTAATCCACCAATGAGCACAAAGAACGCCTACTAATCTACATGAAAACCAAGCAGAATTGTGGTAACCTTCTCACCGTTATAACAGTTCAAAGTCCACTGCATCTTTGGCGCATCAGGATCAGGCAACAGAACATTCAAGTTATCAATACTCGAAATAGGAGTCCGAAGCACAGAGCAAATAGCCTGGCAGATATTAACATCATTTCAATTACTATTAATCAAAATACACGAACTTCCCGAAAATCACATATGAAAGGTACTTGCCTTCAAGAGCAAACTAGCTTGCACCTGGGAACCAGATACCGTATAAACATCAAAGATATCAGGCTTAAATGTGAAATTCTGATAGGCAGACCTTGAGGAGTTAAGGGTATGAAAGGCAAGCTGCAAATGTAAACAAAATCCAGAATTATAAAAGTTCATTAATCATCACTAAAGGGGAAAAAACCGCTAATTAATAAAATAAAGAAGCTACCCTCTACCAAGAAGTACGTGAAATCCATGAAACCGTTAAGAATTTTCTATGAAATTACCATCTAATTCAGCCAAAAATAAAACCCTAGCGACAGTTGCTTGGGCGAATTTCGAATTCAAATCAAGCCCGAACTTACAAACATAGGATTACGAGATAGAATTTCAACCCATTAATTACTACATTTCAATTTTGAATAGAACAATTTAAACAAAAACAGAACAGTAACCGGCTAGGCGGAAAGGCAGAGGAACAACCCCAACCGCCCCCAAAAAAAAAAAGAAGAGGGAAAAAAATGTTTAAATCGAAGAGCGGTACCCGGGAAGGAGAAGCTTGAATGGCGAGCTCATTTCCGATTCGGGCAAGGCAGGTGATGGACCTCGCCAATGTCTTCAGAGCGTTTCCGCTTAAGCTCCACTCCATTTTCACTAAGATCTGGAGTCCAACAAATTTGCAGTTGAATGTTGAAATTGGAATTGGGAGAGTAATCGTGTTCCCATGGCGGGAACCCGAAAGAATGACCCGTTTAGAGAATAGCTTTTTTGGCCAAAGGTTTTTTTTTTTCTGAAAATGGACCGAGGCTATAACTTTATAAGTATATGAATCCAATTAAATTCGGAGTACACCATGTATCTAATCTTCAGTATGTTTGTTTCATTTTTTTAGTGTGTTTTTAGGTATTTTTTATATTAAAAAGATAAAAAGATGTATTGAAATGTAAAAAAGTATGATGGTTGGGACAATTATTAATAAAATAAAATGAAAAAACCATTAAAAAAAAATCAAACAAACAGAACTACTAAATTTAGTAGTACCCCATGTTGTCTCAAGAAAATATCTATTATAAATAATATTATACGCGCACGTTGTGCGGCAGATATAATACTTTTCGATATTTAAACAATATCCATATTGTGTTTTGTATTTATACTATTTTTAATTATAAAATCATAAAGTACAATATGGATTATCATTTTTGGGACTTGTGGGAGTATTCTAGTGAAATAAATTATTAATACATTTTTTATGAATATAAATCCCTTTGCTAAAAGATTTGTATAGTTCGAATGACGATATTCCCTTCATTCCAAAATATATGTTACTGGAGGAGTTTCACAAAATTTAAAAAGACAATAAATATTTGGTTAAAATAGTAAACTACCTTCATTTATTCTCAATACAATTCTATTCCCAATATCATTTAGTTCTAATACACTTCTACTTTAAATACAATTACAATTTCCCATGTTTGGACAATGTTTGAAGAAATTGACAAAATATGCCTAGATATGTGAAAACGAGATATATATTTAAAAAAAAAACAGTTTTCCTCCAACGACATATATTTTGGAATGGAGAGAGTACTAAATAATTCTATTTTATTCTTTGTTATAAATAAATACCTTTGTTCTAGTTTCAGTACAGATCCCAAGTCCCAACTAACATTAATCGTTCTTCAATAATCCACATCATTTATTTCACCTTTTTTCCACTACGAATTTTGCTTAAATTGGCCTTCAAACTTTAAATGATCACCTTCATCTCTCACATACTTTAAGATATATGAACATGGCCTTTCAAAGTTTTAATTTCGACATCAAATCTTGTTTCTGCTTTAGATATTGGATTTTCTCTAGTTATAAACGAAAACAGTCATATTAAGATTTATATAAATCTCACAAACTGAGGGGATACACATAGAGAGATATATGGTGATACACCTAATTGGGATCAATACAAATATATATATTGAATAATAATAGCTACAAGGAAAAATAATAAGGAAATGATCTTACCCGTCCATTTTAAAAACTTTCCATATGGGGTTTAAGTATTTAAGGTTAAGGTTTAGTTTTGATGTTTGACACATCATTTCTTGTAAATTTTCATTATTATTTTTTCTGTGTACATATCACTACTCATATATATTTAGGTTCCTTTTAAGAAAATGCAAGTGGAGTCATCCAAAATTTGAAAGAAATAGACACTAATTGATAGTTAAAGTTTAATTGGTAAAACAATCAAAAAAGTTATTACCTCTATATTACTTTAAATTAGTTGATCAAGTAACTTTGTTATTTTTAGTATACTGTATTTGAAAATGAAACCTTTTTTTTTTAAAAAAAAAAGTTAAAATATCTCATCCATCAAAAAGGTTTTTCAAAGAAATTGACTACATCAAAAGGTCTTTTCATTATTCAATATTATCACATCAAATAAGATTTCCCAGTCTTGAGTTATTTTTTTATTTTTTTTTCTTTTGTATTCTTTAAGTGATTCTTGAAATTTCCGCAGCATTTTTATATTTATTTATTAAACCCCACCAAAAAATTATGTTGACAAAAAAGCAAAAATAATTTTTTTCGAAATAGTATCTTTGAACTTCAAGAATTTCATAAACCTGGTTGCCTAACCATGATTTTATTTCCCTACTCATCAAACAAAATACTAAATCTAAAATGGAAACATATACACACAAATGTAAACTTCCAGTTTCTTCAGTAGGCAATAATCCTAATTTCCACTGCCCATCTCGAAGTCCACAAACTCTGGACTCGTTTGCGTCCTTCGATTTCCCTATGACGCTTCCTATAATAAAAAAAAATTACAGATCTATTAAATAGTGAACAACCCGCATATACACACTGCTGCCCTCTATCATCGTTGACAAATTATAAAATCCATGTATATGTAAGAGAGAGAAAAGGAGAGAGAGAGAAAGAGCATGCTCGAGAGGGAGATGAGGATTAAGAAACTTAAATCCACTATTTCATACAAATTTATAAAGGGAACAAACCAGCGACATTGTCTACTTGATTGAAGCTGTAGACCCTATATTACAAATGAAGACCAGTGTATAAAACATGTTCCTTAATACATGTTTAATAAAGAAAGTGTGAAATATGTATTACAAGGATAGAAGAAGTCAAGGTTACCGCTGAGGTCTTTGTCCGGGAGGTCTTCTGCGGGAACTTGGACTTGAGTCCATTACTATGTATGTACCGGCATGATACGTGAAATGTGATCGTTTTATCATAAAGTTTAATCTTGTTTTGAATTTCAAACAATACAAAATCACCTCCCACAAGTCTAATTATATGCATATTTTTCTATATTTAAAAAGTTTATTGAATTTCAAATTTAGAATAGGTCAAATAAAGTAATACTATGTTGTAATAATAGAAAAAACCCTAACCCATTGATATTAAATCCAAAAGCATTGGTGCTTCTTCTTTGCCGCCGCCGACGACTTTCTTCTTTGTTTAGACTTTCATTCTTACATTGGCCGTGTGCTTCTCTTTACTGCGGGCCTTTCTCCTTCTTCTCTTCTTCCTTGTCCCTGTCTTTCTTCTTCTCCTCTCCATCATCACCTTTCGATGAATTTACGTGAAAAAGGCGGCCTGAAGATGTATATTCCGACAACGATTACATCCCAAAGGATGACGATTTTACCCGGCAATTCGGTTCGGGAAAATATATATATATATATATATATATATATATCCAAAAAACCATATGAAGCATTTCAAGTAGCAAGCGATGCCGAAATTCTGCCGGAATCAAGAGAAATAATCAACAGTGAAATAATTTCAGGTTTAGTTTTTACGGCAATAAAACGGAGTTATCGGCAGTAGTAGAATGATTGGAAATAGTCTAGAAATTGTTCTAGATATAACGATTAACCGAATAATTGGAGATTAAGGCTGGTGAATAGTAAACAAAAAGTAACAAATGATTTACTATTTAATTTAAGATAAATAGTAAATATAAAAGATTAACTATTTTTACCGTTAATATCTACTGTGAAAGCTATTAATATCTTAATTGAGCGACATGTGTCTTATGATCAAAATTCCTTTTATATATCTAAAAGATTTGTGAATTATAAATTACTCCCTCCGTCCCACAAAAATAGTCCTGTTTCAAAATATACAACATTTTTAATTTAGTCAACCCTTCAAGGAACAACTCATTTTTGTTCCAAGAACTTTCAATTTTACCCTAATTTAAAATTTATAGCAAATCTGATTCCCGTACTTCCTCGATTTCTCTCTTTCGATCTCTCAAGCCGACGATATCAACCGTTGGAGATCCACCGGAGACCCGCCGATTACCTCTTCTCCCCATCGTCATCTTTTCATTTCCACCACCTCTCTACATTTTTTTTCAAAGTCCGTTCTTAGAAAAAACCAACCTCTTCAACAGTTGTGAAAAAGAGGAACAGAATCATTACTGTCAGCAAAAGCAACAACATCAACATCAAAATCGGGTATGGGATTCCTCTTCGTCTTTCTCCCAGAAGATCAACAACAACAGCATCAAGAAGAAGGAAACAACAGTTATTATAAGAAAAGATTTCAACAATTTGGTCAATTTCCATCCTTTAATAAGAGAACCAATTCAAGCCATCTTTCCAAAGCTCAATCCACCATTTCGATTTGTCCCCTTCTCATCTTTGTTACTCTGCTTTTGTTCACCCTCTCTACTTTTGAACCTTCCGTTGCCTTCCCATTTAATTCTCAGAAAGAGACGGTTGATTACCAAGTTTCCAATTAATGCGTAATTAATGCCTAAATTTTGGATTTAGGGATTCACTGCCGGAGCTCGACCGACAAAAATCACCGTTAGAACTGAAAGTTTGGTACTGGTCGGATGTGTTTATGAAAAAAGTCATTTAAGTCATTTAACCTGTTTCAATTTTAACTTTTTTTGAAATTGGACTTTTTTTTGGGATAAGATTTTTTTATCAAACTGGACTATTTTGGTGAGACCGATGGAGTATATTTCTACTCCTTGAATTACTAAATTTAGTACTTGCTCTATCTAAAAATAGTTGCTTTATTAGTAATTTTGTTCAAATACAATTTGTATTGAAACTGAAATTCAAATCTAGACAAACATTTTGTTATCAAATGAGTATGATTTTGTTGGAGCAATTTTGATAATAGATTTCCATTGACCTTTAACATTTCCCATTGGTCTCAAATTGGACGGTTGTGACAAAACAGATTGGGCAAACGTTGAGTTTGAGTTGTTCTAGGCGTGGAAGCCGAAGTCTGAATCGGTTCTCCCTGTAAAATTCAGGGTTTCAAGAGCTATATAGTAGTTACCCTGAACCGAACTTCAAGACTATCAGAATCTAAGAATCCTGCTTCTCTTCTTCGTCCGAACTGATGGGTTCATTGTCGTCCTCGCTGGATTCCAGAGCCAAGTTTTGGGCCTTGGAGATCTTGTTCTTTTCTCTAGCCTCCTTCGCAGTTGTAAGAAGAAAATCCCTAGCTTGATCGTTTACACCCAACATACTGTAAACCTTGCCTGTCTTCTGTAGTACCGAGGCCAAGTTTTCTCGAGTCGCCTTTAGTTCCTCCTCTATAAAATTGAAGAAATTTACTATCAACTAAACACTCAGTAAAAAGTACAACACTTGCTTAACAGTGAACAAAAATTTATTAAAACATATTTACCTAAACCACTGGCTTTTTGCCGTTCTTTTCGGTAGTTGTCCCTAGATCTCTTTATATTCTCCACATCCTTTTTGGAATCTCCCAGTTTCTTGTACAGGTTCTCAACTTGTACCCTATGACACCTCGCTTCACGTTTCAAATTCTCAATCACCTTCTCCTTTGAAGTCACTTCATTCTTCAACTTTGTGTTTTCCTCCTTCAAATCTTTGTTCTCCTCCTTTTTGTGATGCTCTTCCATTCTCCGCAGCCGTTCCTTGAGATTTGTGTTCTCATCAAGCACAGATTTTTTCTCCTTCTTTAGTTTCGTCATTACGTTCTCAATCGCTAACTCCATTGACTTCGTAGTCAGCTTGCTTGCACATATGTTCATATTCTTCACAAAATCTGAATTCCAAATTATAACACAAAAACAAAACAAAATCATAAGTTCTCATATCCTTTACGGAGGGTTCATTTCAAATACATAACAAATCATACAAGTAGACAAAATCATAAAATTACAAATGATTCATTACCTGCGCCGTTTTCATCAACCAAGAACTTCTGGTATAGGTCATTAACATTCAAAAACATGTCAAACCCCATTGGAACAGCAAGTTTAAGCACAGAACCACTCTCAATATTATAGTCTGCAACAGTTTTCGCATCGTCAAGCGGCTCATCAGCATACAAGAGTCTGCAACAAGAAACGTATCATCAAATCGTTGTAAAAGCATTTCAAAAGTAACAACAGAGTTATAGAACCCTGAAATAAATGTGTCAGAACACATGATGCAAACACATGTACAACCTGAAACACACAAATACATATATCTCTAGAGCAGAATTTCTTTGCACTCTGGAGTCAAATATTTGGTGAAAAACTATCTTAATAAAAGTTAACCTTAGCTTTTCTAATCCACTCACCCGATGAAACAAACAGCAGTGACTTTATCCATTCAAAACAATGACTAGGCAAACCAAAGCCTTGTTTGACCAAGAGAAAAAAGGGATTCTATAGTTCACTTGTGAATGGTTGATCATTGTCCTTCCTCTAAGCCTCAGAACCAACTGAATGGTTGATCCATTCTGAATATGGTAATCAGCCAATGTTCGGCAATCTTCTAACTGCTTGCCACCAAAAATCAACCTCTGTTGATCAGACGGAATTCCCAATTTACCCTGTTAAAACCACCGAAAAATATACAATGCTTAGAATATTGCGGACACCAGAGGACATTGCAAAACTTGCGAACGACAGTTAGCAAAAATAACAAGGAGTCTATCCTGAAGACAACAGCTAATTTTCAGAAAGTTTCTTCCACAACTAATTTTTGAGGAGAAATAAAAAGAACAAACACCATAAACTCAACTGAATAACTGAAACAGAACTAGCCAAAGACCATGTATTAAACCTCGCATGAAATCAAAGGAAGCACACCGAAATTAACCCTACAGAACCGAAGATAACAAAAAGACTACATGAGTTTCATTACTCTCAAAGACCATGTGATAAACCTGAGCATGAAACCAAAAGAAGCACTCCAATATCACACCAACAGAACCAAGAAAATAAAAAAGACTAAGAAAAGACCATATGGCAAGAACAGTGTCAAGAACAGTGTCACTCATATTCACTAAATTAGTTCCAATCAGGCATCTAAATTAGTTCCAATGTGCAAAACGCATTACTGAGTACAAAGAACATAAAGTAGGACCTGAATTTTGGCCTTGACATATTCAATGGACTCGCTGCTCTCGAATTTGAGAGTGATGGTCTTTCCGGTTAACGTTTTGGCAAATATCTGAATGATGCTCTGCAATAAGTACAATATAAATAAAAGATCGAAAAAGTAAGGAATTTAACTAAATTACTACACGTATTAAAGCGCCGTAGAACACGTTATGGAGAACAGAGGCATATTTAACGTATAAATCAATCAGGCATCTCAACGCCATTCTTTTTGAGCTTCGCATCTAACTGATCTACATCCTCGCAACTTCTACCGGTTTCAAGGATAAATTCAATCTTCAAACCCTAAAATGAGTCTGGAGTTCAGTACATTACCTCCTTAGAAATCAACGGCGGATGATGCTCGAGTTTCTTCAGACCGTCGTCGTTTACGCCCGCCATTGGAACCACGGATTCACCGCTGCGAACAGAGCAACTTTTTCCAACCCTAATTTCAGGAGTTCTAGGGCTTTTTCTTGATTGTAAGACGAGAAAATGCGGAGAGGTGGTTTCTTGATTATGGAACTTGGGATCCCCAGCTTACACTACTACTTGTATAATGGGTCTGACCCGATCTAATGTTAGGTGATTAAGTCGCTGTGCGGTGAAAAATGAAGTCGAAAAGGTACTCTCTCTCTCTCTCTTTCTTTCTTTTTTTTTTTCTTTTTTTTTTTAAGTTAGTAAATTTTTTTAGTGGTTAGGTTTTATTTTATTTTGTCTTTTTTGAATGAAATATCAAATTTCAGTTTACTTCAAAATTAAAAAAAAATAAAAAAAGTTTGAGTTTTGCTTTAAGAAATAGTAATAACAAGGGAAGATAAAATTTTATTGACATTTTTCTTCTTTGGTAGGAATGCCCTTATTAACAATACCCCTCTTGAGTCCGGTTCTTCTTTTTTGTAATTGTGTTAGACGTCAGTGGCCAGAATCAGAATTAAAGAATATCGGAGGTGTGGAAAGCGATAGTAGAATTGAGAAGTAGGTTCTAAATTCGTGCAGGTTATCCTTGTGCACATGCTGCGTTCAAATTTTATTGGAATGACTCCAAATGGAGAGAGAAAATTCAGGAATAGGAAACTTTAATTTTTATTCGATGATTTTTGATAACTCTATTACTACAAACACTTGAATAGCTAGATAAATTATTAGAATCTTTTTAACTAACCCCAATACAGCAATACAGCAAATACTTGCTAATAGTACTAATTCTCTTGAATGTAATTTTAGGAAGTTAAAGAAAAAAAAAGTGCATTGAAATTTCTCTGCTTGCTGATAGGACTAATTCTTTTGAATGTAATTTAGAAATTTAAGACAAACAAAATGCATTGAAATTTCTCTACTTTGTTTAAACGATACTTATTTTGAAACGGAGAAAATAGTCCTTTTCGAAGAATAGCATAACAAACGAAAATTGAAAGATCAAGCATTATCCTCCAGTAGACGCAGAGGGTAGTTGTTCTTGGGCGAGGTTCACCACCTCATGGTAGCCTGATTTCACCGTGTAATCTCCATTGCTTTTCTTTGCCCAATAAGATTTATCTACCGCCTGCAAGGTCTCTTCTCTAATATATGTGGCTAAAATGTGGTTTGCCACATCCTACGGGAACAGGGCTTGTATCTCTGGTTCATTCCACCTTCCTGGTCCTAAGATAAGGTCTGCCACCTTTTTCCCTTCCAGTTCCTCCCTTCTCCTTCCTCTCGCTAGGGGGTTTGTTCTACACGGAATCCATTCCTCAGTGACCTCTACTGTCCTCCCATTCTCAATTTTTCATCTCATCCCTCTCATTGCCAACTGCCTCCCCCACACTATGCTTTTCCATCCCCAAGAGTCAGTGTTCTTCTGCTCCATTTTCCAGAAATCATCCCTCTTGCAATACTTAGCTAGAAAAAACCTTGAGAAGAATGAGTTGTGGTCCGTCCCTATCTTCCATGCAAGTTTAGCTAAAGACGCCTGATTAATTTCCATAGTTCTCCTCATTCCCAGGCCCCCTCTTTATTTGGACTTGCAGATCTCACTTCACACCTTCCAGTGCATTCCTCTCCCGTCCACATCTCCCTTTCATATAAATCTTGCTAGGTTAGATGTCTATATTATCCGCCACCGTCTTTGGAATCTTGAACGCTCCCATCACATATTGCGCCATTGATCCGAGCACATGTTTAGCCAGTGTCCAGAATACCCTATCGTGTATGTCTTACTCATGTCTAGCTTGAAAGCTGTGTAGCATTGTTTACCTTCCTTCTTTTTTCGAATATACTCCAAGATCTCATGTGCAATCAATGCATTTTTTGTAATGGATCGACCTGGAGCAAATGCTGCCTGACTCTCCTGTACTACCTCGTCGATAACCCTTTTCAGCCTGTTTGCAAGGATTTTAGCGATTACTTTGTAAGTAACATTGCAATGGCTAATGGGTCTAAAGTCGTTTGGGGAAATGGGATTTAACTTTTTGGGAATTAGAGTAATAACTGGTTTGTTCCACCTTAGTTCCATTTGTACGTCTGAAAGAACATTCTTACTGCTGAGATCAAGTCATCCTCGACTATGGACCAATATTCTTGGTAGAAACCAAGGGGAACACCATCCTCTCCAGGAACTTTTCATTTCCCTATCTGAAAGATTGCTTGCTTAATCTCATCCCCGGTGACTGCTTGCATAAGAAATTGTTGACTTGGATATGAGATTCTCTTGTCTATCATTCCCAACACCTCCGACAGAGAACAATGCATGAAAGCCTCCGCTTCCACACCTTCTTGTCCAATATACACCTTCTGAAAATGCGAAACCATTAACTGATGCATCTCTGACTGGTCTGAAACCCAGTTTCCACGATCACCCTTCAATTGGGTAATGTAATTCCTTCCCCTCCTCCATTTAACCCATTCTGGAAGAATCTCGTGTTGCCCTCACTCTCGATAGCCCAAGCGATCTTTACTCACTGCTACCAGTACTGCCGCTGGTCTTCCAACAGGTCATCCAATTCTTCCTTCAGTCTTGCATCGTTCTTTCCTTCCAACTGGTAGCTCTCCAGTTTCTTTATCAGAGCTCTCACCCTGGCGTCTATGGCTCCATATGATTGTGCGTGCCAATTCGACAGGTGTTTCATTACAATCTCCAAAGAGCCTGAGAAATTACCAGGCAGTGATGCATAAGGGTCTAACGGTGACATATTGTTGTGTCTCCAGCTCCTTCTTATGATTTTCTTTACAGCTTCATATCTAGTCCAAAAATTTTCAAACCTTCTTCGCCTTCCCCTACTCCGCACACGCGGGATTGCCTCCAGCAATATTGGTCCATGATCCGATCTCATGATTGGCAAATTTTCGAGCATCGCTCTTGGGAAGCGATCCTTCCATCCTCTATTCACAAATGCCCGATCCAGTCTTTCCAACACCTCATCACTTCCCTTCAGACCGTTCCACCATGTATACCCTTCTATGATTAATCTCTGACAAATATAGGTTTTCCAACATTTTTTTTAGATTATCTTTTCCCTTTTTGTGGGTTCCCTACCCCGTTTCTTATCTACATACTATCAAGAACTTGGTTAAAATCCCCTATTAACAATAATGGTCCCATGTCTTCTTGACAAAGAGCTTGAATATGCTCCCAGATTTCTGTCCTTCTCTTTACTACTGGTTCCCCGTACACAAAAACCAGACGCATTCGTAACCGGCTGACAGTAATTTTCATAATAACAAAATTATGGGACGCAACTACAACCTTTGCTATTACAGATGAATCCCATGCTACGCAAATACCCCCTCCTAAGTCGATAAAGTTAGAAATATACCGTTGGGTACCTAAATAGTGTTGGGTTCATTTGAAAAGTTCTTTATTCATTTAACTTTCATTAAGATTTCTTATAACTTTTCACAAATTAAAAGAAACTAAATTTAAGATAAATTAACACAGAACCAAAACCAAGTCCTCGGAACATAAACATATGCTCCAAAATAAATGTTTACAAAATGTACTATGAAATCATCATTAATGAGAACCGAAACCGAATCTAAACCAACAGCTCTAAAACTTAAACCAGAACCAAAGTCTAAAGGTTCGGTTTAGGTTCTCATCATTATGGTTTCGGAAACATAAGTTCTGAAACCGAAACCCACGGGTATGAAACCGTGGACATGTCAATTACAACAAAAGTTGTTCTGAAGCCTTTCACACATGAAAATCCTTCTTCAGCTCTTCCATTATGCCTTGTCAAAAACTTTTGAAGAGAGACTCTTCACGATGAGGGCTCTAACCATCAAGATCTGCACACAAACAATTTGATCATTCATTTAGTAAAGAGAAAAAAAAAAAACAATTTTTAGTATAACTTCAATTAAATAATAATTTCAAGATATGATAAAAGTTCCACAATTTAATAACCTCCCATTAAATAAGTATTTTCTATTAATTAATTTACAATGCAAACTCTTTTCATGGGAGGAAAGGAATATAAAATACAAAGAAACATGATCAAGTAAGATAATAATTCTTTAAGAATCTCCAACACAAGTATCCTAACCATTTCATAAATTGATAATTACATCAACACAAAAAGAAAAGATCAAGGCCGACTTTTCTTTTCCTTGCAAACATTTTTCAATTTGTTTCCTATTAGATAAAACAACCTACTCTACAGAGGCTTTATATATAGAAAGAAAAAGAATGTGTGTTTGTGTATATAGATCTACGTGCATTACCTCCTCCATAGCCGCCTGATTAGTCTTCAAAACCTCATCAAACTTCAAAACCTTAGCAAGCGAATGATCCAAATCCTCCTCCAACTTCTTGTTCTCAGAGGACTGCCACTTGACATATTCTAGTAGCCTTTCAATTAGAGCATCTTTATCCTACGATAGATAAAATTCAGAGATTCAAGCAAAATAACTAACATCATAATAACACTCAAGACAGAAACCAAGATTACGGATCACCCTGACCTAGACATGTATACAATTTAATACTACAATGGAGATGTATGATCCAGAAACTACATCCTTTTATTTCCAAACCATATCCTAGTACTGCTAATGAATAGTGAAAAAAACGACATCATGTTTGCTCCATGAAAATTACAAATCTTCGCTACCCTCACGGATGTTAAAGTCAAGGATGTTTTACATGTGTTCATCATCTTCCAGATCATGTCTCCGCATGACTGCATCTTTAAAAATCCAACAAATAAGAACCCCCCGTCCACCCCCAAAAAAAAAAATTAATAATAAAAAAAAATCCATCACCAACGCTAATGCAAATAATGACAAGACCGAGATTTCAAATAAATGTTTTTATTTTCGATCAAACTCATCATACAAACACTTTTTCGCAGTCTTTCTTCATTCTCTTATTTGGCCAACTAAACGAGAGGATACCTCGTTGACTTAATCTCAGAAATCTTCTCATTCTCATTGGGTTGACAAGCTAAACAATGGCCAAGTTCCGCAGTTTTATCCATCATAACCATGTTGATTTCATCTTTTTAAATAGCAAGCATGATATACAAGGTTTCACTGTTTCAAACATTAAAATACCACAGAGCAGCAATGAAATCCAAGCTTAAAGAAGTGACCTCAGGAAAAATTAAAAAAGGAAAACAAAAAAAACACCAACTAGATTGTTCAGGCATCTATATCTCATATATATGGACATAACATCTGCCAAAATTTGGGGATAATTAACAGACGGTTGCTATAGAAATTATAATTTGAATCTCGGTGCAAATAGAGTTTTGGTTTGTGGATTCTTCTCATATAAATGTGGTGGGACTTTTTCCTGACAAATTCTTTTGGGAGAAAAATGGGTTCCTTGTGTTTGAAAAAAAATAATTTTGCAGTGCAGGGGGAACAAAATAATTTGAAAAAGAATGTACTTGGCTCACCACCCTTGCACAGAAAAAATAGAAAAATCCCGCGACTTACAAGGAAGATGGTGTACAGTATTATTTCTATCTTTGGACAAAAAATTTCCTTTAAATTTAAGGGAGGTTTCTAGTTTTAAAGGATCACTTCAACAAAATGCTTCGGTTTGGTCACTGTTTCAGTAGTACAATATACTGGTTTGGCAAATAAAACAAGACCATACTTTTCTGCTATGAAACTAATAATATTGTTTACTGAGGTATACTAGACCGCATAGAACAATATTTTAGATAAACACAAACCTCAATTGAACCTTTTGCCTTAAGCTTAGAAGCGTCCTTCAGCAAATCTTCAACTGTGTGCTTAGTAAACTTTGAAGGAGATGCCAAATCAGGCCCCAACCTCTCACCCTGAAAATTTATATATATACATATATAAAATTAATGTACAGAAAACTAAAAGTATCTTCAAATCTCTTTTTAACTCGAACCTAATTCAATATCATTAAGACCAACAAAAGATGGCTTTAGCGAATCACAAACCTCAATAGAGCATTCGTTAAGCCTAGGATTGTCCGAGAGAAGTTCTCCAACAGTATCTCGGGTAATCATCCCCTCCACATCAGAACCTAACCCCTTAACCTGAGAATTAGTTCAACAAATAGGTAAAAACAACTAAGGTACGAACATAGTTCAAATTCAAGAAACAAGGGCGAGCGTTACTAAATACCCTCCCGTTCCGGCCGGTTTAGATTTTAATTTTTAGTTCAAATTGTACTAAAACTGAAATCACAAACTGGATAATAATCTTAGAACAGAGCGAGTACTCATATACTAATTGAGACAAAACCAAACTAGTAAAAACTAAAATCAGCAAAGAATAATATAAACAAACAAAAAGCCAAAGACAACAAGCTCACTCACGGGTCGAGGTTTCGGGTGTGGGCTCATAAAAAATCGACGTGAAATTAAAAAAAAAAAAAAAGTAAAGCAACGAAAGGGTTTCTACCTCGGAAGAGGGGGAAGCCTGCGTCATCTGTGAAGCCCTATCGCCGACGTTGGAGTTGATTGGAGACATCGGTAAAGCCTTGACTATGTTTATTTGGTTTTTTAATGTGTGTTTTTAAGTGTATTTCGTATTGAGAATGTAAAAAAATGTATTAAAAATATAAAAAAATATACTGAGACAGTTATTATTTAAATATTTTGAAAATACAAAAAAAAACCTAACAAACAACTATCTGATAAGAGATGAGATACTTTATTAGGGATTCAGCCTTTTCTTTCGACCCACTAGTTCGTGGTTAAGTGCATAAATAGAGAAGGGATTCGGGAGCCACGCTTATGCTTGTATTACCTATCCGTCTAGGAAAATGAGTTTATTTTAAACAAACAAATTCATAGATATTTACAAATTTTATTTAATTTTCTTATTAATAATTTTTTAATTTACAAGATTAAATCATCTAATGTTATTTAAATTTTAATTTTTTAAATTAGATTATTTAATAAAATAAAAATATAATAAAATTGATGGCCAGCGAGAAATAACCATCAAATTGGATTTTTTTTTTTTTTTTGTAGCATAGAGATAATAATAATCATCATATATTTAGAGATGATGATTTCTAACAAATGGGACGTTCTGGCTCAATTTAAAAAAATAAATAAAAAATCTTTCTAAATGTCGTTCGAGCCTCCTCTTCTCCCTCACTTATCAAGCCCAAAAACAATTTCTCCAATACTTCCCCCACCTATCCATCATGGAACACTCACTATACAATATAACTAAATGGACATATTAATAATCTCTCAGCCATGGGTGTATACGGTCTGGTTTGGCTAGTTTGAAGGCTAAAGTATTGGCCAAACCAGATTTTGCGGTTTGAAAACCGGCCGAAAGATGAACTGTAATCTGAGACAGTCGGATTATATATTCACGGTTTGGATCAGTCCAGTTACTGGGATGGCGCTGAGATACCTGAGTATGACCTTCTGTCCTCCCTGAGAACAAAACAAAGTATTTAGAGTATACTGCTTGATTAACTGACCCAAGACAAAGATCCTAATTGCATTCTCGCTTACCACGGGGATCTTCCATATGATTTCTCTCAAGAGGACGGCTGACACTTATTAGTCAAGGATATAAACATAAAGAAGTAGTTTATACAGAAGGGTGGCATAAAAAAAAATGCTCAGTAGAGTCTCAAACATTATTAACTTTTATTTTCCATCTCATATAGCATTTCTTTCGTAAGAGTCTAAGAGTCAAACAAATAGATGTTGAAGGATACTTGTTTTGAACATTGGGCACAACCACAGAAGAACCATCTTTAGAGATGTGCATTGCACTAAACCTCTGGAACTCTCCTTGATATGTTGTACGCTGGTTTCTTTCTCCTTGAACTTGCCTAACGTCAGATCTATTATGACTTCTTGCGGCACTTCCTGTTAATATTGATGTATTATTTACTAGACATGCGTGCACTTGTAACCGCATTCTTACTGAGAGACAAATGGAACCATTACCTGAAAGCTCAGACCATATTCTGGTGTGATCAGATGGATGCTCAGACATATTTCCCGTTGACCTCGGATCTTCAGCGCTGGCTCTCTGACCTGCCTGGCCATGTGAAGCCTCCATTTGTTGAACTTGTGTTGAGGTTCCATGATGCAGCTGTGACGCGAGCATGGTAGCCAATACTAGAGTAGTATCAAAATTAGAGTCGAGCTATCATCCATTGCAAACTTGGGCGCCATCAGAATTGGTCTGCTCCAAATACAGATTTAATTATTAATAGAGGGATAAACCAGGCAAGAAAGTTCAGTATCAACAGAAAATTGGAAGACAAAACAGGCAACAATCACATTTGTTCCACTATGGTAAAGCGAAATACCTTATCTTCAAAGAAATATTCACATTAAAAATCTTTCCGTTTCTTACTATGAATCCATTATAAAATCAGAGGACAAATTTGTCATGGAAAATGATAACAGTTCGCTAGCTTTCCAGCTGAAGGTTTCTTCTTTACTTTTATCACTTAAACTTATACACACCAACTTACAAGAATAGCTAAATGAGGTTTACAAGTTCCAATGTTTCACTATTTGTTCTCCCTATATGTTCAGTTACCCTGATTCACATTAAGATCACATCTAAATTTTCACGCGAATAATGCCACAAGCTAAATGTGCTTTTTAACCATCTTTCTCTTTTAGACTTGCCTTAACAAAATTCATTAACAATAAGCACTTCAATTAACCTACCAATAGATAATTTTTGTTCAAATATGGAGATGCCCCACCAGAGAAGCAGTATGATCATTGGAGCATTTATTGAATACACTTTAACAGTTCCGAAAGAAAGAACAAAGATCATCTTATATTTTTAATCTTTAAATTACTAAATTTAGTAGTCCATCCCTCCCAATAAATAATCTACATTATAATTTGTAAATTATATTATTTATAATACTGTTCACAAATTACAAAGTGAATTATTTTTCGGAATGAAAAGAGTGTATCTTATTTAGAAAATTAAATTTTAGAATATGAGACAATCATTTTGATACAAAGTAAGTAATGATAAAATGATCAATATCTAGGAATTTACTATCTATTCTATAATTCTATCACAATTACGGTTCGAGTCTAACCCCATCACAGTAAAGTCGTGGCTTTATCAACATCTATAGTATCTATAGTATTATACTAAGAGAGAAATCAGAGAGAAATTCCAAGAAGAGTTTTTACGTTGCCACGTAGGAAAAAATCCTATGTGGTATTTTTTAAAAAATTCTCACAAAAAAATTTATGCAATTACACAAGAAGTCATTGAGAATTTATGGAAATAAACTTTATCACATATAAATTTATATTAATGGACGGTTAATTGAGTAGGTATAATTTTTTTTAAAAAAAATCATGAACAATTAAAACTCCTTATAACCAATCAATCAACATTAATGTGATTGTTTTTTGTCCAAAGTCAAAAAAAAAGAAGAAGGAATCGTAAATCAATGACATTGATGAATCAATCAACATTAGTTTGATTTTTTTAAGAAGCAATATTGGATGATTTGCCACGATTTTCGACAGTAATTATTTCACATCCAAAAAAAGAGACGATAATCCCTAAAGTAATTTAATAAAATCAATCAATCAATATTAAAGTAAATAATAAATAGAAGATGTCGTGATAAGGAGGATTTTAAGTAAATTTTTTGCTGAACTTTCCCTTTTGTATTGGTCAAAGCAAACAACGCAACAGGTAAAAAATAAAAATAAAAATTATATGTTTCTTTTCATTCGGTTTAACAAAACAAAAAAAGGTAACTACTAATTTGATTCCTTTGTAATTAATGTTGATTGTTAAGAATCGGCCAAATCAATTAATTAATTAATTAATTTATGATGAACTTTGCCACTTCTATTCGAAAAAACATAAAAACGCAACAAGAAAAATAAACCAAAACTATCGAAAAATAAATTATATTGTCACTATAGGAAAAATCTTTATGATTTTACCCCATTGTAATCAATTAATTAATTTATGAACTTTGCCATTTCTATTCGATAAAAGAAAAAAAATGTAACAATAAAAATAAGTCAAAATGAATGATATTTTTAAAATTCAGAGTAACCAAAAAAAAAACGGAAACTAGATATTTGATTCCTTCATTATTAATGTTGATCAGCCAAATAAAAATTTTCCCACTGATGACTGCAAAAACTACGCATTAATCATAATCAGAATTGATGCGGATTATAGTAAAACCCATTCGTGCATTATAAAACAAATCTCATTCACACCAAAGCTACATACCGCATCCATATATCTCGACAAATACTCCATTGATGCAGACAATGAAAACCACCCAATTTTGAGATATGCCGATCTCCTGCAACAGCCAGAATGTCGACTTCTTTAAAGACTTGACACCAATAGTTGCAAAATCCGACTGGAACGTCGTCCATGTACGCGTAGTCAACATTTGGACAGCTACTTTTGGGTCGAACTCCTTCGTGAAAGCTTTTGCTTTCTGATGAAATGGTTAATCACAATCATATTTAGTTAGTCTTACTTTAATATTTAATTATGGTTAACTAATTATTGCATGCGGATCCTAAATACAATAATAGACTTGGTAAAAAAACTTAAATCATGTTAGTGTTTTTTTTATTTTTCTTTTTTTTTCGTATTGACAGGGATACAAGATCCAAGCTTCTGTAGTGGAAATTCCAAACTATTTTATTTCAATAATTTTTTGTTGGACATTTTTTTCTCTACGTTTAGATCATGTGGAAGTTAATATTCCACATGGAAATCATATAGTAGGTCTTTCTACAATACGTGCCTAATGATTACGTAAGGCCTGGAAATAGTTCATTATGTTAGTTTTAGTTTAGAAAAATTCATTGTAAAATTCATTGTATGTGATTTTAAATGAATGTTGATGTAAATTTCTTCTCTGGAGTAAGTGGCAGGCATGGTAATTCAATGATTTTATTCAGAAAGGCTATCATTTTTTCATAATTTTTTGGAAGATATTAGTTTCTTGAAAATTTTCTTCCAAATTTCTTTAACAATTTGAGTCTTCATTAAAGGTGTTATATTAGGATTGAGGACATCTGTTTCCTTGACTTCATTTCGAAACGGCACTAGAGTACTAAAATTGGTATTGGAATTTGGACTGGGTTGGGAGGATTGATGTTCTTGATTCCAACAACAGGTCAACCGCAGTATCATCTCCATCAAATTTAACCCTCAATCCTCAATCCATATCGACCTCCTGAAATCTCCGAAGTGTTTAAGCCAAACCTGAAAAACGGGTAATGAGTATTGTTAAGAGACTCCCATTCCAATCATAATTAAGGAATTAGTTGTCCAAAATTTTCAAAAACTGGATACGGTAATCATGACATAAACTAGATTATTTTGCTTTGATTATGTGATTTGGTTTATAATACTCCCTCTCTCCCACAAAAATAGTCTACATTGAGTTTTGAGTTTTATACTTTTTTTAATACAAATTTAAAAACTCAATGTGGATTTTTTTTTAGGATGGAGGTAGTATTATATATAGTATTTTATGGTGCAGATGGTCATTTTTATTTTATTTTTTTGGTTAGGTGCGAATCATGCCTTTAGTCATGCCTTTGGTCAGTACTAGTCGTACCCATTTTTGTTTCTACTTTAAATCCAATTTGCAAAAAGACTTCTCTTTGAAGTTTGAACCTAGATGTAATGTTCTGATAAAGAGATGACCCCAAAATGCTATAATTTAGTAGATTGCCATGAAAAAAATACAAATAAAAAATCCGGTGATTATCTCAATTTCTACTGTTATCAAGTGCCAACCTAAAAATCAACCCCAAAATCCTCTTTATTTTGAAGAATAAGAGGGTTTAGTTCTGCACCACCAGGTCCACCACTGCATAAATGGAGACATACAATTTACGAACAAACATGATGAAGAATTTTATTTGTATATTTAGATTATGCAATGCAGGATTTCTTTGGCAGACTTTAGTGCCAAAACGTTATGCAATTTTTTGCAATTGTTCAAATGCTAAATGCTGAATGTGACAACTAAAATCAATAATTTGTTAAATGTATATGCTTGATCACTTAGAGATACTAGATCTTCTATATTTATATGCACAAGAAACATAAAGAAGAGAACAACGTAATCACTATTTATATGGAAAAAGTAATCTTTAGATTAACTTAAAGAGTAATACTTAAGAGTTTTCATTTGGCCGAAAAAAAAAATCAGCATTAATTTTGATCAAATAAATAATAAGATAAACTCATTACTTACCATAATTTGATTTGATAGAATACAAAACAAAAATCAACATTAATTTTGGTCAAATAAATACGATGAAATACTACCCTCAACAGAATCAATTTGAGGCTTCTTTAGGTTCGAGACCATCCTGGACTTGGAGGAGCATTCTTGAAGGTCGTCAAATTCTGGATTTAGGCTGCAGGAAACAAATCAGATGTGAACGTCAAACCAACATTTGGCATGACAAATGGCTGCCCTTAGAGCCAACTTTTCGTTCCTCAGTTTCTCACTCAGGAATGGATCACTTGGTTTTTGTTTATGATCTTTTTAGTGCAGATGGTACAGACTAGAACAAAGATTTGATCCGCCATATTTTCTCGCAAACAGAATCAGATTCCATCTTATCCATAGCTCTCCCTCATACACAATCACCAGATAGATGGATATGGCACTACACCAAAAATGGTAAGCACACTGTTCGATCAGCATACTACCAGATTTTGAATCATCCACGCTTCTGTTTGAATGGTTCAGAATCAGACATGCTACCGTTAGGAGTCCGTGATTTGGTATGGAGCAATCTCTGGCGTATGAAACTTCCACAACGCTTACTATTGTTTGCTTGGAGACTGTGCAGCAATAACTTACCCACCCCAGACAACCTCAGACGTCGTCAAATATTCCCGGATGGTACCTGCAGCTTATGTAACCAAAGTGACAATCACAACTGCCACATTTTCTTTAACTGTTCCTTTGCAGTTCAAACTTTCCGAATTTCAGGTCTGTTTGACAAAGTGAAGCTTCATCAGCGTACAGATTATGACTTATGAGCCAGAGTTTTACTACTTAACCTTCCTGCTTCAGATCGCGAGTTCTATTTCGCCATTTTAGTTGGAATCTGGCAATCAAGGAACTTAGCACTTTTTTAGCAGACGAAAACAAGTACGTGGGCAACAGTGCTACAGGCCAGCAGGGTTGTTCATGATTTCATTTCATCCGCTCTCCATCCAGAAAGGAATGCAGCATCTTTATCAGTATTACCATCTGTGATCAGGCCTGTTGGAAATGCGATCAGGGTTTACTTTGATGGTGCTGTTTCTCAATCAAAGCAATGTGCAGGCGCTGGTGTCTTTATTACATCGTCAGAGGGTCATTTTCTGCATGGTTTGGCACGCCACTTTCCTGATGGACGAGACTCAGAATTAGCAGAAACCCTTGCTCTGAGAGAGGCTTTGTTGTTGTGAAGCAAGATCGGCCTTTCAGATGTTAACATTTTGGGTGATTCTCAAGTCATCATCATTGTAGCTAATGGAAAAATTGAAGGTCCATCTTCCTGTCAGCCGATTCTTGACGATATAAAATGGATCTGTCATGATTTGCTTGTCCGAAACCTCGGATGGATTCCACACCAGGAAAATGTAATTGTCCACTCCTTTGCCAAATTTGCTAAACATTCTGATGTAATTGAAACCATGTGGACTAGTTCACCAAGCTTTGTATCTCAATTGGTGTTGGACCAATTCCAGTGATCTCAATGAAAGTCTGTTTTCTTCAACAAAAAAAAAAAAAATAACACGATGAATGACAAGCCGTCGTCAGAACTAGTCAAATAAATTTACCTACTTAACACTAGTATAACGGAAAATAGGGTCGTACCCACAGAGAAGGAATACTAATTACCAAGCGTAAATTACTCCTATTATTATCTAGATAAATGATGATCTCAGGTTTATAAAATATAAAACTAAAATAAATAAATAAAATAAAAACAAATAATATTAATTCAAATAATCAGACAAAGAAAACCTAGGACATTGGGTTCACCTACCGAATATTCGGTTTAGTTACTTCATAAGTATTTGACTTTTAACCTCCATTAATCTCACAGCGATTCACCTAATTAAGAACTATTCACTGTCGTGATATAATTCTCTTACTCTAATTAATCCTATGACTATTGTCGTGACTATAGGAAATAACTAGAGCACATTAAGAACTTAAGAATCTAACGTTGCAAAGGGTGTGTTCCTACTGTCGTGGTTCACTACCTAAGTCCAATATTCCCACGAACTAATATTAATTTTCAACTGTCGTTCCGTCAATTAATATCTTCAAACATGCAAGTAGTGGCCAGTTACAAACATGGAATAAAAGCAAGAATATTAAATATTGATCAATGGAAAAATCAAATAATAATGAACTAAATAAACCAAATAAATTCGGTGGCTACACACAAGCCCTAGATTAAAAGAATTTAGCCACTAAATATTATAAAAAATAATTCAATAATATTTAGAGACATAATCCAAAAAAAAATCTAAATTAAATAATTAAAACAAAAACACTAAAACCCGGAAAACTCTGCCGAAACCGAAAGCTAGAAATCAAGTCAAATTTTGCTGTTTGCTTCGGTGCGTGGAGTTTTTGTGCTTCTTTTCAGTGTGTAGAGGTTGATGATGGTGCTGGTGGTTTGAAGTGTTGTTCGGTCGCGTGGAGGTTGGCAAGGAGCAAGGTGATGGATGAAGGTGCTGATGGTTTTGTTGATGCTGCGTCGTGGTGATAAGGTGGAAGAGAGGTGGTGGTTATGAAAGCAAGGTGGTGATGATACTGCCGGTGAAAGAGGAGAACCTCGGCTGGTGCAGCAAGGAAGTGGAGGTGATCGGCAAGGAGGAAAGAAGGTGGATGGCGGGGAGAGGGAGAAATTGCAGCGGCGGAGGTCGGTCCAGTCCTATTGTAAAAATAAATCCCTAATCCTCCTTTTATAGGCTTCCGTCAAAACCCAACTTCTTGGAGAGGAAGAAAACTTGTTTCTCAAATAATATCGGGATTAAAATTCTTACCCAATTCCAATCCCAAATCAGCCGCACAACCTCTATTTCGGCCAATTTTCCAAAAACTAAAAAAAATTCCAAAATTGCATCATCGGCCCTCTAATTCTCTAAACTCATTAATTTCTTCCCCATCAATTGCTCCAATCTTCAATTCTTTCCCATTGAGTTGCTTTTAATTCGATTTTAGCTCAAAACTTCAACAATTCTTCATTTGAGTACAATTCCTATAATCAAAGATAAAATCACATAAATAACATATTTGTACTCAAAATATTAGCAAAATCTTACATGAAGGGATATAATAAATAGGTGAAATATGAGCACATCAGTCATATTAGGGGGGGTTTTCTTGTAGTGAACTCACATTAGCATTGATTTTAATTTTTATTACAAAAAATAATATAACATAATTTTTATTTCAAACTATGGATTCCATGAAAGACTTGACACCTCTGTAAGAACAGTATAATTTTGTTAAAAAAAAAAAAAGCGGTCCCATTGGTTGGAAGATAGCTATTAACTTGTGAAAGCTTTCACCTACTGAATAGCAAATTTTGAAAAAAAAAAAGAAAAAGGAAACAAAAAGTGTGATTGAACAAAGCTAAAGAATAAGAAATTAAAAAGGAATTTAAGGGGTAGTATATGTACTTGAGGTTAAACCAAGATTTGAGATTATTTCATAGTTTCAAAACTTACAATAATCTTTTATAAAATTCTCATATGAGATCGCCACAGCTCAATTATCTTACTTCCTTCATGTCATATGAAATTGCCCTTTTTGTTGCAAAAAGGTAAACATGATTAATTCTTAAACTGGTACAAGGGAGATTTCTTAAGTAATTTTCATCCTCATGAAATGTCGTAGTTCAAGTCAAAATATAATACTTCTTTTGTTACGAAATACTCACTCCAATTTTTAGGTGGAGTTTTGCATAAACAAAACACAAAATTTATTCTTATACTTGCTGATTAATTTATGTGGTCAATACATAAAATTGTGGAAAAATTTTTTAAAAAAAACATAATTATTTATAGTAAAATTAATAGCTTAATAATTATAATTTTAATTAAATCCATAATATTTTACTTACACTCTGCAGACTGTAATATGTATACTTATGAATATTATATTAGCATTACATTTTTCCCGTAGTCATAAAAAATTTTCATTTTGTATGAGCTGTAATATTTTTGTTTATTTTGTTGGCGATTTTATTTACTTTTAGTTGTATAATATTTATACTCATTGTATTATTACATTTTCTCCGTAAAATTTATAGACTATTGCCATTATACAAACGCAATATCTTTACTTATGACACTGACATAATTTAATTTTGCTCATCTAATATTTATAATTACAAACCAATCACTTTATTTGTATTTATCATATTTAAAAATTTCAATTATTTTTTTCATAGATTTATATGAGTAAACCTCGCACATCGTGCGGGTTTAACAACTAGTATATTATAATTATAATTACCGAATGTAAACTTGAATTTGATAGTCTTTATTAAGTATTAACTATCGGGTCCTTTTCCCCTCTTTTTAAACCAAAAAATGAAAAGGCTTTATGTGTTACATTTTTTTATTTCTTTAATGTTCCAATCTTTGATCTCCTTTTATTAATTTTTTTTCTTTTTTTTTAAATGTATATAGATTTTATGTGTTACATTTGGTGTTTCTTTAATGTTCTGACTTTTGATCTCCTTCAATTAATTTTTTGTTTTATTTTTAATTTAAATATTATAAACAAATTAATGTTCATTATTAGTTGAGTTTTGATTGGTCATGGTTTAAAGTGTTTTTGTAACTTTAAATTTTTTATGTGTCTTTTTTTCTTTCTCTTCTTTAAATTTTAAGATTTCATTAATGAGAATTAGAAAGATTATTCTGTAACTCAGATAGAACATTAAGAGTTTTATACTTTAAATTTCGTAATAATATATATAACTCTCAAAGATAAATTTTATCACTTCTTTTTATTTTGTTCTTTCAATAGTTTGTTTTCTGCGCTCGATGACATTTTCATCCCAAGTTCATTGAAGGTAATCAGCTACAATTATTGTTACTCATTTTTTGTGAAATTTCCAGTTTCAATTTGTTTTTCCCTTTTTTTTCGGAGAGAGGTGAGAATGGGGATTGTTATGTAAAAAATTGATTGTATTACATTGTTCACTTTGTGTACGTGTGTCTTTTTTTTTTCCTAGAGTTAGGATACTATTTGTATTTACTCTAAATTAGGTAGAATATTTTTCACTGTATTATAGTATGGCTCAGGTACACGCGAAGCACGTCTATTCCATCTAGTATTCTTCATGAAACTCAATAACACTTTCGTTCTTAAAGTAGGTCACTACCATCAAAACTAAGGAATCGGTTCCCAATGAATCAAAAATCTTGCTCTATCTTAAAATAATTGCTTTATTAGTATTTTTATTTAAATACAATTTGTATTAAAACTGGAATTAAATCGGGACAAGCGTTTTGTTACCAAGCTAGTATAATTTTGTTGTAGCAATTTTGGCAACAGATTTCCGTTGACCATAACATTTTCTAATTTGTAAGAAAACTCGGCTATCTACAAAAAAATTTACGTGAAGCAAAAGATCGTTCGTGTGAGACAAGAACGCATCTTGCAAAACAAATCAAGAAAATAAGTTAAGGAGGGATCAGAGAATCGATATTAAAAATGTCAATCAGAAATGCCCGTGGAAGAGTTCGTTGTCCATTTTCATTTGCAATTTCCTACGTGGAAGTATACGTAAAAAGACCGTCTAAAATCTAAAATCAACATTCAACACAATAAAACATCGAACATTTCCTTTCCGGCAAAAGCCTACACGAAGAAAGAATACGATCATCATAATTTTTTCTTTCTCGTTAGAAAGAAAGAGTCCTTTAAGTTTTAAGTTGTGCTTATAAATAAACTTCTCAACAGCCAAGCACAAAACAAATTCCTCGTAAAAACTAAATTGAAATGTCGAAAGTTACATTATTTTTTGGGTTATTGGTTATTTTGAGTAATTTAGCTTTGGAAACAAAGGCAGACGATAGTTCAGCTTCAGCCACATGGCAATGCTAAACCAAGCTCAAGCATCGGCGGCAGCGGCCATGCATGGCCGAAATTCTTACATACTGTTCTAAAGATTAAATTATCTCTCCTCCTTTGGATCCTGATGTTTCCATGAACGGCAAACTTTTGCTCGCAGACCACTTAGCAAGAGTAAGTAATGAGTCTCATTCGATAATGATATTATCAACAACAATATCAAACAAATCTAGATGGCACTATTACATAACTTTCGCTACATCTTTTTTACCGGCAGTTTAATACAATAGACACGTTTCTAATATGTATAACTAAAATTTCTCTAATGTTTGGATTCATGTTATATATTGAAAATATCTCTAACTATAAATAAAAGGGTCTGTGCCATTTTTTTTTTTTGTGAATTAATTAAGAGGCAAAAGGTTAAACAAACATGTCGAAAGTATTAAAATCCCAATCACACTACAGTCGTTCCAAGTCCTCTCCCGGCCTGGTTTTGGTCTACACCATGTTGATATCAAACAATAGTCGTTTTATTCAACCTTAAGAAAACCTGGACTCAAAAGCTAGCCATGCAAAAACTGGTTATCATTTATTCATGCTTCTTACGAAAATCGACCTGTAAACCACGTTAAAAGACAAAAGAAACCATCAACAAAGCCAAGTATTAACATTTCTTTTTTCTTTTCTTTTTTTTCTTTTTTGGTTCTTTTAAAGTTCTAATAGATGGGTTATCAATCTTTCAATTAAAGTAATGCTTTTTAAAAAAAGGGGTGCCCAAAACAAAGATTTCAACCCTCCTCATCCTACTGTCCAATTTTCTTTACACATCAGAAAAGTTTGGTATAATCAATTGCTAGGTCGACCATAGAATTAATTCATTTTATCATACAATAATTTCGTTAATGGATTTTAGCCGAGAGAGTTTCCAAATGTACTAATACATCATCATTGCAATTAAGAAGTTTGGATAAGTTTGATATCACTCAAGAAAAAAACAAAGTCAGTAGATTCATCAATTAGAATCATGATGATTGATGAGTCAAGATTCACACAAATAAATTTATGGAAAGTAAAAAATAAAATGAAAAATAAAAAAGTGATGATGAATCATAAGGGTGATTAAATTTTGTCTTTTTCATCACATCTCTTATGGGCAAAATAATAAATTATTGATAATTAGCTCCTTTTTTTTTGGTTAAATAATTATCTCCTTTTTTGACAACTATGATTTAGACAAGTTGTTTTTTTTTAGGTTTCGAGGGTACCTCATGTTTCTTTCTCTTTTGAAAAGCATATCTTTAGGTTGCAGAAGTAAGTATTTGACTCGTATAAGTGATAAAAAAGCAAGTGCTATTATTATGATTATAATTAGTGTATCTGGTGTTAAATAAAATTAAAAATAAAGAAGTGACCACTTTTGAAGTGCGCTAGGTAGCATATCGATCCTTTCACCTAAATTGTTTGTTAGTTTTGCAAGGAACGTGACTAGTAAGTTCCATAGGAGACTCGACTATTTCTAGAGCCGTCTAGAAGTAGAAGACTAGCTAGCTGAGGTCGGGTGAAGAAATTGCATATGTGCCAAAAAAAAAATTGACAATATCATTATAAGAAATATTACCCCGAAAAAAATTAAATAAAATCACAGAGTATCGTAGAAGATGAAAGTGACAAATAAATTAACATTTTGTGAAGATAAAAGGAATAAACAATGTTTCAAGAATACAAAGATTTGATTATTCATTTCTATTCAGGGGAACACTTGAGCTAATTTTCTTTAAGCATATTAAATTAAGTTTCACGTGGACAAAACTGAAACGCAAAATATTGCATATTTTGCCCGGTTGGTTCGCGAGCATAAAAGGTTGGACGACGGTTGGATTGCCTTACGTCGTGTTTCATGAGACAAATTTTATAGCTAATTACTCCTCCGATCCTTAATATAAAATATTTTGATTTTGTCCTAAATTTCATTTAGTACACATTTTGAATTTACGAAAAAATCTTTAAAAAAAATTTTCACGTTCATTGTATTCGATTGATTGTTATGAAATATTTTTAAAGTTTTTTTAATTAAAAATACGAATTATGTTAAATCTAGGACAAATCAAAATGCCTTATATTAAGGACAAGAGGAGTATCTAATAATTTCTTTAATTGTTAGGTTTTGAAACTTGTAGCAACTGATTCGAGGATTTTGACAGAAATGCAAAGTTCAGCATGATATGTAAAGTTCGGAATACAAATTACAAGAGAAAAAAATGTATATGCAACAAGTATAATCATTCTATCAATTCACTACTAGCCACTAGGGTAGCAATAAAATTTCAAGCTAAATAATTACTTTCGGCTTGGCTAATGTTATCGGTCTATTGCCTGGAATGAGACAAATGCTTAACATGACCAGAAATTTTACGGTGCTTAATTACTGCTTACCCTCTTCCAGGTCTAGATTATCTTGAAATCTTGTATATGTAAAGTTGTAATTTATTTTCGTCCCGAAATTATTATCCAATTTGATAATATTTCACTTTTAGTATAAATTACACTAAAAATAAAAAATTAAATTGGACAATAATTATAAGACGGAGGGAGTAGATAAATTGGGTTTCCGAGTACGACTATACAAACCTTCTATCGGTAATTTAAGGATAATCCTGAGACTCTTGAGAGGTGAGATTCACATTATTAATTATGAAATTTCCTTCAGTTTATAATACTTTCTTACTCTCAGAAAAAATAGTCAAAGAGAACATTTACGTGAGTTGGAGGAAAAATTGGCGTTTATACCCAAATCTTTGAACTCATCGCCAATTTTACCTTATTGATTTTCGTTTAGTCAATTTTATTCTTAATATTTGAAATTTTTGTCAATCCTACTCAATTGACCCAATTTCCGTTAAACTTAACGGATTTTCGTTAATTTTAACCAAAAACACTCTAATAGTTTCAAAAAATTATATAACCATAAAAATATAAAAATGACAAAATAGTCCCTTTTTATTAATTTTTTTCTATTTCATTTTATTTCTTTTTGTTACTTTTCATAACCATCAAAATATACTATATGACCTTTAAAAAAAAAATTATTTATTTTCAAAATCTATTTTTCATGTGCAACACATGTGATTTGGGTTAAGGAGTAATTTTGCCATTTTAAATTATTAAAAAATTTTATTTTTATTTTTTTTATTCAGTATTTTTTTGAGGTTATTTTTTTTATATTTCCTGACTTGTATATATTGATACTAGTATAATTATTAAATTTCAATAATTAATTTACCTTTTTATTTCATAGATTATAAAAAAAATTAACATAAAGAAAATGAGGCAGAAAAAATCAAATTGAAATAAACATGAAAATTAATAGTTTATCATTCAAAAAAAGTTGAAAAAAAATCTTTTAAAGAAACTCTGCAAAGTGAAGTCTTTCCTCCTTGACTTCCTCTAATTCATAGGTGAGTTACGAAACATAAATTTTACTTGATCTAGTGTAAAATAATTATTAGTTCGTTGTAATAAAAATGATATAGAAATTAGACAATTATTTAAAACATGAAAAGGTGCTAATTTAATTAGTCCACAACGATACATTTCTGTAAATTTGGTTAACATATTTTTATTCTTTTTTCATAATTTTTTTTTGGCCGGTTGGCGGTTGCTATACTACATAAGCAATTATTGAATTTCATGAAAAAGATAAATACATGTATTTTTTTAGCAAAATAAGTATTAAATTATACTACATGACTTATATTATTTTTATTACAAAGAACAAAATAATCATTTTAGGCTAGATCAAGTAAAATTTATGTTTCATAACTTACTTGTGAAATAGAGGAAGTTAAGGAGAAAAGACTTGTCTTTGTAGTTTTTTTTAAAGATTTTTTTGTTTTTTTAAGAATGATAAACTATTAATTTTCATGTTTATTTCAACTTAAGTTTTTCTTACTCATTTTCTTTATGTTAAAGTTTTTATAATCTATGAAATAAAAGGGTAAATTAATTATTAAAATTTAATAATTATTCTAGTATCAATATATACAAGTCAGGAAATATAAGAAAAAGAATCTCAAGAAAAATACAAATAAAAAAAATTAAAATTTCAAAAATTGAAAATGATAAAATTACCCCTCAATCTATATAACATGTGTTGCACATGAAAAATAGATTTTGAAAATAAATTACTATTTTCTTAAAGATCATATAGTATATTTTGATGGTTATGAAAAGTAATAAAGAGAAATAAAATGAAATATGAAAAAATGAATAAAAAGGGACAATTTTGTTATTTTTATATATTTTTAGGGTTTTTCTGAAAGTATGGAGGTGTTTTTGGTTCAAAACTAATGGAGATGAAGTAAAATTGAAAACTGAGAATACACTGTAACTGTCAGTCAAAGAGAGTTGGATATCACAAAAGATTAAAAAAAGCCTTAAAAGGGACCGAACGAGACTATGAGAATGATATTGCAAATCTTCACCCGGCACTCGCTAATGGAGTGATGTCAAAGGATAAAGGAGAAGAGGACAAGCAAAAGAAAATTAAAATAAAGGGTTCTGTTATTAATAAAAAGAATTATAGGCGACCCAATCCATAAAATAAAATTTGAAGATCTGGTGTTACATTTTACGTATATGCACATCTTAGTAAAGAGTTATAGTAATGTGATCTATTTATTTACAATTATACTGCCCACTTGTACTCATTCACTTATAGTAAATTGTCGTGACAATTCCAATCATAATTCTTGATAGCTCATGGCTTTCCCGGTCAATAACTAAAATTTCATCGTTATAATTCTTGATCTTTTAGTAATAACGTCAATCAATGACTAAAACTTTATCGCATATTCATAAGTGCCGTTTTAATAAACAGAAATGACACCAGCTGTACTGGTTTCAAAAGAAACATGATCAAAAGTAAAAACAAGTTCTTAAAAAAAGAAAGGGAAAAAAACTAACAAGAAGGTTTCGGATTTCCTAGTAATTATGCCTAATTTTAAACTGTATATACACATTACAAAAAGGTCTCTTCTCACTAGCTTATACAAGTAGTACAAGCAAAGTGGCATTACACCACAATCAGCTCCTTCATATCGATGATTCATATACTTTCATTTTAACCACATAGTAGGAACTGAAAATTCCAATTACATAATTAAGCATCCATTCGGATTTTCATCACTAAACATCTCAAACGAATCCAACGGCTGTCTCGTCGAGTAGGGGTCGAAATCGGACGGTGGAGGAGGAGGTTGATACTGTGGCCCACCGGGATAGGAGTAGACATACGAGTTAGGCGGTGGAGGAGCATAGTACGACGCCGTGTAGCTGCTAGTAGGTTGCGCCGTATTGTAGCTCACTGTTGCGTATATAGGTGGAGGAGCTGCTGGTCCAGGTGGACCATAGAATTGATGAGTTGGGTAGTGATCGTACATCGGATGACGTGGACGGCTGTGATGATCCGGGAAGGGGAAATCCTGCGTCCCATCTTGATGGTTTCGTGATCCTTCGTTTTGCGCTGCCGCACCTGATTGCTGCTGCGGCTCACTTGCTTTTTGGTTATTAACACTCTGGCCCTTCTTTTTCTTCTTTTTCACACTACTGCCATCATTACCACCACCCACTTTACCAACCGCAGTGCTTTTCTCCCCGCCTCCGCCGCCATCTTTTTCTTCCGCCGCAACCTTCGGCGGCGGCGGCTGAGCGCCATCACCGGGAACGCTCTCGATTTCTGGTTTCTTCCCTTCTGATTTATTCAATTCCTTTGCCGGCTCATTGTCGCCGCTAATTGATTTCGAATTTGAGTTCCCACCGCCGCCACTTTCTTCAACTTTATTAACTGCGCCACCGACTTTGGCCGGGGCGCCAACTTCGCCGCCATTGCCGTTCTTAACTCCGCCGCCTCCTTGGCTCTCTTTGGGAACCTCTTGGGCTGATATTTCGGCTTTGACTGGAGGGGTTTTGACTTCTTTAACGTTATTAGCATTGCTATTTTGGGATGTTCCTTCCTGGGGCGGAACAACTTTCTCCTTTTTCGCGGATGCGGCCGATTTCTTCTCCTTCTGGTTAGGATTTTCCGGCCAGAGCTCTGCATGCTTGCCGGCCTTATTGAGTTTGCGCAGTAACGTATTCGCGTCGACGTTTCCAATCACAGTTACTTTTTGCTGTTTGGTATCAATTTCTGAATCATAGACGCCTGTGAATAATAATCAAAATTGAAAATCTAGCTTTCAGGATATACGTAATTATTAATATCAAACTCAAACATGGGGAAAAAAAAAAAAGCAAATTGAAAGGGGAATTAAGATCATGAACCCAACATAAATTAAGAATACCTTCAACTTGATGTAAAAGCTTTTTCACTTTTCTCTTGCACCCTTCACAATGAATAGAAACTTTCAAGATCCATTTCTGCATGAGAAACGAAAACAGGGGAGAAACTGTTAGAAGATTACAAACACGAAAAAAAAAAAAACCCTGAATAAACAAGACGAATCTTAATTGACCTTGGAATTATCCGGAGGTTGTTGTGGCGGATCTTCTGATACTTCTTGACCAGCCATAGCTAATGAGGAGCTCACAAGAAGAAGAAAGAAGAGAGAGAATGAAGAGGGGACAAAAAAGGGGAATGCAGAAGTTAGTGGGGGGAGAAAAGGAAGAATGCTCTGTTTTTGAAGTATATAGAAAATGATGAGTTGAGGCTTTTAAGAAGTGGGGGAAAAGCATTTTAGGGTGTGATTGGACTAATGCTAAGCTTTGGGTTGTAAAAATCTTTGATTTGGGGGGTCCGTTTTTGCTTTCTGTTTGTTTGGCTTCTTTTTTTCGGAGTTTTAATTGCTTTTCCGAGTCGGACGATTAAAACCTAATATAAACCACCCACACACACAAACACACACCATTCTTTTCCTTTTGTTTTTCACGTGAAATAGCCTTCAAAAGTAAATTTCAAATTTGTTAAGACACCCTCAAAAAGATAAATTATGATCATTTTAACTCCTTTACATGTTTAAATACTTTGATTCAATAACACAATGTTTACTCGGGACAATGATTTCAGATAACGGGTTTGTAATTTGATAAGTCTGTTTGACTGATTTTACAATGTTTAAGTTCTCAATTCGGTAGAATGTTATTATCACGAAGATTAAGATTCAAATTTTGATAAATACTCCATCTGTTCCAAAATAAGTATCATTCTAGAGTTTGCACACAGTTTAAGAAAATATTAAATAGGGTAACTAAATTACTAGAATATCCTCAACGAACCCCATTAAAATAAATGATCACCAATAATATTATTTCTTTTGAGGTTATGTTTGGAAATTTTTGACAAAAAATACATTGAAATTCGGAAACGACACCTATTTTACAATTTCTCCATTTTGCTAAAATAACACTTATTTTATAATGGAGTGAGTACTTAAATCAAACACATGGGGGGAGGGGGCAAATCGAACTACCTAGTGAAGGCAACGCGAAATGTGAAATTAGCACGAAGACGTATAGTTCATAGTTTATTTCTTGTGATTGAACTAACCAACTAATTATTCTCATAGTACTTGTGTTGTGTGTGTGAGTTTGTTCCCCTGATTGGAAATTATTCTCAGGCTTATTGGTCCATACGTAGGCCTTCTTCACAAGAATCGATCCCACACTCACAAGTCACAACATTACTGAAATTGATTTTGGAAGGCACACAATTTTCATGGTTCTTTTTTTAACGCATTTCACGTCTACATCCATTTTTTCAAAGGCGTATCCCAACAAATTTAATTAAGGAATCAATCGGATTGTTATTGAAGTGTCACATAATTAAAAAGCTGTCCACTACAAGGACGATGAAAAAGAAAATGCAGTGATCGAATAATGTTATTGATTTCTAAACTGATAAAAAGACGTTATTGTTTTAGTCATGATAATGTTAGACTGGTTTAAAATCCACAATACAGTAATGTAACAATTTTTATGGGTACAAATATATAACAATGTAATGTTGTAGTCTTATACTTCCATGATTTCATTCACCCTCCAAAAGTCGGGTTTGAAACATTAGATGTTACCTTTTACAAATATTTGTTCAAACGTGAATGTGATAAGAAAATTAATATCGAGAAATTATTATTTTTTGAAAAAAGGTCCATAGTTGGTTTAAAATATCGATAGAATAATTAATGAGATACGGCATAATAGAAATAATAATTTTAGACGATGTTCCGATTGTTAGTTAATATGTCATCAGTGACTAATTAACAATTGACTTATTGGTGAAAATACTATTGTAGGAAATCTTACCAAACTGTGTTCGTTGTTTTTGGAAGCGGCCACTCAATTACATCCACATAAGATTATAATTATGATCCATAAAGAAATGATGAGTACTATTACGAATGTGAGGATCCTTTTGGAGGATATAAACCACCCCACTAAACTAAAAGAAACATGATGATGATGATTGTGATTCATCCTAGAATGACAATGAGATTTCAACAGAGAAAAGCAACAAGAATGGGTTATTGTTTGTAGCTGACAATGAAGCCACAAAAAAGGAAAAAGAAAAAAAAAAAAAAAAAGAAGATGGCTTTGATTGCTGCGATGGCTATTTACATGGTGGTCTGTTTTTAGCATTTCAATTTCTGAAAATATATTACGAAAAACTCTTGTGAAAATATATTAGCAAAAGTAACTAATTAATTTAAGCATTAGTCATTAGTATTTCAGAAAATGCATGATTTATGAATGGATATAGAATGGATTCAAGAATATTGTTTGTCTCCGGAAAATGAAATACGTCCAAGGCAAAATTTTGTCGCGAGATTATATATGTTTCTTAATTTTTTTATATTATTTTATTTTTTTTGTATATTTGTAGGGTGTTCACCGTCGTCAACAGTGACTAATTCTCCTCATTGAATTGTAGGCATCTCGATGGGTAGAATAGCTGGCCAAAGTATGTGATCATAAATTTTTCTTAAATTTGATCATACTTTTAAGATACCAATCCTAGTAAGGACATTTGAAATGTTTGAGCCTTGATTATGGTGGAGCTAATAGCATTTGCACCAATCTGTCTTCGTATGAATCCTGTTTTCTTTTTTCTTTGGTCATGCACTATTTTTGTAACCTGAATTACTTAACGTTAACCAAATAAAGATAAATCAGACATTTTTCTTTTTCTTTTTTTCTTTTTTTTTTAATGTTTCTTTCACTTTTCTTGATCTTTTACAGTTGTTTTTAATTCCTTGAAAAGGAGTGTACTTCGATCTTTTTGTATTATTATTATTATTATTATCGTCATTTGTGAAAAGCAACAAACCATATTTTGAATCTCGATAAAATTAATTAATCTTTTTATGGGTTTAATATCAGTTAAATAATCCACATTACCAATAAAGCTAAACTGACAGGTCTATGTAGTATGTACAACCATAAACACACCATGTCTCCCATAACGTTGAAAGTAAATTAGTAGAAGAATATCACACCTTAAAGCTCAAAAGAGATTCAAATATTTGTCCTTATTCAGCCAAAGTTGTTGAGCGGAAGACTCATTCATCGCTAACCAAGATGGGATATATTCAAATCATGTTTCAGGCACAAAATAACTTTAATGGACATTTTCTTATATCGAGAAAAAAATAAAAATCTGTATATTGAATTTGAGGACCATATTACCACTTTACCAGCATTCTTGCTTAATCTCAGTGGAATTTGAAAAGGTTATAACCCATGTTAAGATTTTGCAAGGCAAAAAGCTTTATAGTACTTTACAGCTTAGAACTTCTTGTAAGGTGTTTTAGGCAAGTTCGTCTCTTCTTCCATCTTTTTCTTTACTTTTTTTTTTCTAGACTAGATAGGAAGTTTCGGCTTCCAACTTCCTGCTTACCTTCACCCCAAGTACTCCAGAGTCCAGACATTAACTTAGTGTTAAAATTCCCTTTGAACTTGAAAACAAGTGAAAGATACTTGTTTCACATTTGAAATAATAATCTAATTTATTAATACATAAGTTTCATTTACTACTTTTCTTATTATCAATTGGTGTTTAGGTGAAATCATATGTGAATTTATATGGGCCTTCAAGATGGTGTGAGAATGAGTTTTAATTTGCGGACTTTATGGGTGAACTTTGACCGATCCGGCAGTTTCTCTGGTTTAACTGAGCCTTATTGGGCCTTTAACTTATACCCGTATTGTACTTTTAGTAACCCGACAATATATCTGAAACTTTGATTCAATCGTATTTTGGGTTTTGACTGATCCGACTCTAAATTTGATGACTTTGATTTATTCGTATTAGGCTTTGATATATTGTCCGTATTGGGATTTGATTGTTCAAATAAACATTATCTCTTCTGCCTCCAGAGAGGATGTTAAAATTTCCTTTGAACTTGAAAACAAGTGAAAAACACTTGTCTATATTGGAAATGGTAACCCAACTTACCAAGTCTCATTTACTATTTCTCTCATTTTTAATTAATTTCGAGGTAGAACTACATGTGAGTTTATATGGGCGTTCAAGAGTTCTAGTCTATTTGGCAATTTAATACGTAAAGTACTATTATGATAGGTTAAGACCAATTCAAAATATCAAACTCTTCTCATAAACTTTTATCCAAGCAGAAATTATTACAGTTATGAGTTATTTTCTGATACTATTTGGATTATTGATTGGACCATATTTGGTGGAGACTTCAAAATGTTTAAAAATCGTAACATCATTAAGATCGAATTAGGTTCCCTTTTTCTTAAGTAACTAAATTTAAGTGGGTAAATTAAAGAAATAATGTAGCAACTATTTACATTTAAAGGTTGTTGATGAAATTTTGGATGACTTATGGGATGACCATCTGCACTTAATTGACTTATGGTGGAATTCGCATGACACAATGTAGTCAAATTGTCACATTAAAGCTTTGTTAAAATGATGTTTTGTATGATTCAAGTGCTTGATAAACCAGTTCGGAATTAAAATATGTCCTTGAGGTTGAGGCAATGACAAACAGGCCACTATCCTAACAGCCCGTGATTGACTCTCATGGACATAATATAACCCAACTCTAAGGGCCTATATGGTAAGATGGGCTTAGTCTGACTACTACTTTTTCCAATGAATTCTGACATTTTACTGGAGTTTGACAAATCGTATAAAATTAGTTGTATATTCGTTCCTTATCATCTCTCCCATTAGTCCATTACCTAGTTCGAAGTATGAGTGAAAGTGGGGGAAAAAAAAGAGAGGAAAGAAATGATCTCAGAACCAATTTTCCCACCAAATATGTTACTAGGATATTCGTGCAAAAAATAATGAATCATTATACATTATTTTCGTACTAATAACAACATACGACATTTAATAATACATAACAGTAGGATCAAGACCTGTTGTCATCAATCTCATGACAAGCCGTCAACCAAATTTCATCACTCGGACGGTTGAACACTACATTCCTCACCAAATCACGCAGTAAATAAACATTCATACAACAGATAGAAATTTTAGAAAAGATATTCTTTTGTTCATCTTGTATGGGTTTGTTGCTTATGAGCTCAAATGTCCTTGTTCCTTCTGCATTCCGGAGGAACTTGTGGGTACCTTGTCTTATCGGTACAATAGTTATAAATGGTCCATTTGCTTCGTACCCACTTAAGCCTCTTGTACTCATTGGCGTCCAAATCAGCAAAAGCAGGCTGATCCCACCATTTAAGCCCAGTGGTTTTGCAGACCTTGATTTCCTGTGGAGTTGAGGCCTTGCAGCCGTCGATATGGAATGAGGTGTAAGATGCGATGAATGGGGCTCCAGCCCAATTGGTTTTCTCCCGCCCACCTCTTGTAGCCCAATCATCTGCGTTCCACAGGCTGGAGTACAGCCTCATGGGTTGATTGAATGGAAATCTCACTCCGATATCACCTTGATTTTTGAACACCCGGATGCAGACATTATCCACATAAAACCTGAAAACAATTTTTCAATATCTTAAAAAAAGATTCTAAGAGTTCTTGAGAATAAACAATGTAAAATCAAAACTAGATTTTTATTTAGTAATGACAAATTTTATGGAGAAAAACCTGAAAGTTAAACCATCAAACTACTGTTCTAACAACTACTCCATATGTTGTGATAAAACTGAAAATCAAAACTAAAATATTTTAAGTATCAAATATTAACATAAAAGGAACACGAATATGAAGTTGTTTTGTATTTATATCAGTTACTATCTTAATTCACGGTATTTTTTTTTCTATTATTCACTATACACAACATATTATTTCCCTGGTCAAAACGTCAATGGTAATTCCTTCTAGATTTTGTTTCGATATGGTACCCAATCACGTGCATTCACAGTCTCAAAAAGGAACCAAAAGGAGAAAATAACACAGACAAAAAGTCAGAAAAGTTGGCATTAATCTCATCATAGATGCCGGGCAAAATTTTTTTATTTATAATTCTAAAACTCCTTTTCTTTTTCTTTTTTCTTTCTGGGAGCTTTGTCTGTTTATCTTGGTAATCAAAGTAATGTAATACTGACTCCGTCTAAAAAGAATAATACGTATTGAATTTTCAAATTTATACTAAAAAGTAAAAATAGTAAGAAATTTAAAAACTCAATACGACTATTTTTGTGGTGGGATGGAAGGAGAATAACTTATAACACTCCGTTTTTATGCATTTCTAACCCAAGAAAAAAAAAATGTTGATTATTTTTAAATCACAACGAAAACAAAATCGAAATAATAATTTTAAAATTAGTGAAGATGATGCAGATGGAGTGTATGGGTGTGTAAACAGAGAGAGAGAGAGAGAGAGCATACGCAATTTGTTTCATGTTCCAGAGGACAGCATAATCATGGTACCCTTTGGTCGGGTCGAACCAGAGGTAGTGGCGTTGCTCTCTGTCTCCTTTGCCACCCGTGAAAACATTGGTCTGTAAAATGTAAGGTTGCCCTGTTCTGTTCCCCAAGAACTCATAATCTATCTCATCATGTTCATTATTCTGGGACGACAGCTGATAAAAAAAATAAAAAAAATGAAAAACAACGTTAAATTAGATTCAGATTCGACTCTAGTTCCAAGAGAAATTTCTCTGCATTGATTGGAAGAATCAATGAAGAAGGAATTGCAGAATCATAACTTACATAGAATGCAGTAACCACACCAGCAGAGTCACCACCCACCAATTTCATCCTCATGCTGAAATGCCCGAATAAATACTCGTCCTTAGACTGAAATCCAGTACCTGGCCGGATTGAAAAACGAAACAGAGTAAGGAATCGATGACCAGTTCCTACATTTTCATCCGGGATTTCTTCTCTAGATGAGATCCTAACTTTATTTAAGTTAGCAGAAAAGGAAAAAATCAAGGTATTTGAATGTACCTGTGGTTTTATCGAGGACAAGATCGACGGTGTTGCCGCCATTGATGTAGCGGATATGGTCAGCAGCCCAAGTAGGGACATAGTTCTTCTGAAATGGCACATTGATAGGCCTCCTGGGCTGAGTACCAATGGCCAATACCCACAGATTTATCAAGATTGCACCCACGAAGATGAGTCTGCTAAGACCCATTCTTAACACAAAAAAATGCTGATTTCTGGAACTCCAAATATTAGGTGAATTTCAATGGTAGAATGAAGAAGATAGAGATTGAAGAAGGAGAGAGAGATGTCCTCTGTTTAGGAAGTGTGGAAGAAGAGATCTTTGCAGGTGGATTATATATAAGATATGTGTAGAATGTAAAATATAGTTTAAGGGCTATTCTGGACCCTCACTGAGTAGAAAATTGTGTCAACCCAAAAGTAGTAGCAAGTTGGACTTCAATGACATTTTTGTTGGAACACCTTAACAAATCACGTTCCTCCCAGTGGATATGATGAATAGTGGTTTTTTGTTTGTTTGTTATATTTTTCTTAATTTGGACAAATTGATTGCTTCAATCGGTTTTTACTTCTTTTTTTTTTTTGATAAACCTATTACCCCTAGTGTATTAGTGTCAATCAATTATCTAAATATTACTACTTCTGTCCCAAAATTATTATCCAGTTTGATATTTCACTTTTATTACAATTTGAACTAGAAATGAAAATCTAAACAGGACAATAATTATCGGACGGAGGGAATACGACTTTTTTATTATCTTGATAAAATCTATAACTGAAAATTTAATATTTTATTGAATTTTTTTTTTTTGGGGGCCAAAGCTTCTATGAAACTAATTTTTTAAGTCTCCAGCCGACTTAATTGGCAAGCAATTGTAATTATATGTTACTCATAGTTTGATGTTTATTTCAATCGAATTATATTGCTAAACTGGTATGTGTAAAATTTGAACAACAATACTTCAAGTTTACACTCATGCAATAATGATAATAGGCTAATAGCGCTACAATGATGTTAGGGCAGGTGTTTGGACTACAGTTGAATATGATAATAGCGTTACATTGCAACTTACTTACAAGTTCAATACAATTTAATATAATTGCTTAAAATTGGAGAATCTTTTAGGGTTTGAAAATGTATGGACTTTTGTATCCTAATAATATAGGGTTTTAATGGATGGGTATTTTTGTTTATTAAATTTTAACGGATTTGTATAACAATGTGGTATCTTTCTAAAAAAATTTGAATAAAACAAGGTCAATAATTAGTCAATGTTGCATTTAGTCAACGGACTACACAGATGAGACGCCGTCTTGTTTTAAGAAGGTCGACCGTGCAAGTATAAATTGCATGCAAATTTATTATTAGTTTACTTATTTACCTTGAAGGTCAATATTACCAACAAAAATAAAGTTTCTATTATTTTCTGAACTAAATATGCATGATTTTTTTTTTAAAAAAAAAATGTAAGACATAACAGAGGAGAAAGTAAAGGACACGAAATATATTAAAAATTTCATTTTAAATAGGAAGTCTTTATTTGGTCCAATCAAATCACACTCCCGTCGTCTCGAAATTATTATCTAATTTGTATTTTTAATTTTATTTTTAAATTAGCTATTTGCTCTTTTCTCGACCATCCCATTCAAGCCGTTTTTAAGGTTTTATAACCACATTTTTGTCCTAAAATGATTACTTTGACAAAGCAAAAAAATATATTTTGCGCATAATAATCATTTTGGAATGACATCGTTATATATGTTATTACAAAATTTTGATCACTAATTTAATCAACTCATTGCTAGTTGGGTGTCGGTTTGGCGCCATTGAGTTAATGAGAAGCAGAAGCAGTGCTATTGACCCCAGTTTGTCTTTCGGGCAAAAACAAAAAAATAAAAAATAAAAAAAAAATAAAAAAAATAGTTGATTGCTTGTTTCGCGGCCAATCGCTTAATGAAAACCGCGTCCAACAAGAAAACACAGGAACACAAAGAGTTGGCACTCAGCACAGAGATTCGAGCTTATACTAATGACTTACTTTAAAAAGATGTCAATTGACCTAATTATAGTATTTAGTATAGATTGGTTCATAAATGTTGCATTAAGAAGTGGTGCTATTACTAGATCATCTTGGAATGTGGTCAGGAGGCCTTCAGCATTAACATTAATTAGCGTGTGCATGCAAGGAATTTCGTCTGTAGAAATCCTTTTAACATTTCGTCTCTAAAATCGGTGGAAGTAAAAGTTTTTTTTTTTTTTTTGAAACGGTGGTGAAAATAAAAGTTGACAATAAGAGTATTTCAAGGATAATTTCTTTTTTTAAAAAACAAGATATATCTCGTTTTATTTTTATAAAAGAAGATCAACATACAATTCTAATTAGATGAGTGTCTGTGTCTAGTTGAGAATTTTTTTGTGTGGTTAAAATAATACAACCTTATAAATACAGTTGGTGAAGTTGCAATTTGATGGATTGTTTTATTTATTTTTCATCTGTTGTATTCAGCTGGTTCTCCAGTGGAAGAGCAATCAGCGGGGTATTTTTTCTCGCAGCAGACTTTTGGCAGTTGCACATGCTGCATGATTTTTTAAATTTTGTAGGCGGAAAGAAAGAAGCATCATCAGAGCCCAAAAAGGCCAACATATTAGCTAAACCCATTTCTGAAAAATGAAATTCACAAGTTCACATGGGGGGGAGTCCCCAGCTGGACCCGTAACTGACTACACAACCTTATTGGTAACTCAGTCCACCCAATTACGACATTGATAATTCCCCCCTTACTCAAAACTAATGCTCATTTCTTTTCCTATAATATCCCGAATCTCATCAGATATGGAAATGAAGTTCACGCTTACTTCTGCAATAACTTGCAAACCATAAAAATTGTAGTTATATATGTCAATGAGGGTTGTACCTACTAACAGTCTGCATTTTATATTTTTCTCTCATTCTCTGTATTTGAAAAATAATTCGGTTTATTCTGTAGTTTCAGTTCAATAAAATGGATTAGTTTTATGAGACAGAGGAAGTAATTCGATTCGATAAGAAGACACGAGTATCAATGCCATGTTCAGGACTGATTTTCTGGGTGATCCATTTCCAGCCAAGTGAGAGAATAAGAAGCTCAAAAACAATTCATTTAAGTAAGAATTGAATTAATGCAGCGACGCGTGTTTGGCCTTTAATTATTGTGTGTATGTCAGGTTCGGTTCACAGTGATGAATGCGGTCTTGGGAAAATCACAGTCTCCAGAAATATGCACCAATCAAATTGTTCTTCTCTTTCTTTGTCATTCTGCTAGATCCCTATTCCCTCTTTCAACCTCTTTTGTTTTTCTATTATCATCCGTCCTAAAATTATTATCTGGACAATAATTTTGGGACGGGAGAATATATATATATATATATATATATTTTAAAAAAAATGATGGAATAGAACTCGAAACTGTGGCATTGGAATGAAGATTCTCAGAACTTCTTTAATTGGTTTGTGCCCCGGAACCGGGAGATACGGTTGTGGCAGAAACAATCATATTCTTATGTTACGTCGAAAAAATACTCTTTTTATCTCGAAATAATTAAAATTATTTTAAATAAATATAACTGAACTTTTAATGAGTGTGTTACAAAATGTAGTAATAAAACTTATGAAAGGGGATTCCTTGCAATCAAACTCTTTACGGTTTACATTATTGATAATAATAATGCTCTTTACATTATTTGGTTAAAAAAAAAAACTCCTTACATCATTGATAATATATAATAATCAGTTAATCAAAGCTCCGCCATAATGCTGCTGCTGATGATTCTTTAAATTAATAGGATATAAAATAATATTTGATCCCAGGATTCTCTTAATCAGGATAATAGTTTCCCCTTAATTTTAAAATAGTTAAATTCCATTATTGCAGACTTTTTCATTTTTATTTTTAATACAATTGTTACAAAGCTATAAACTATTCTTGCAGACTAAACTATTCTTATTCTGTTGAACTTCTCATCTTGAACGAAAGCTCGCTTTCCCTCTTTAGGAATTTGGATTGACCTGAAATTAAGGAGGGTTTTTTTGACCTTTGAGATTGATTTCCCACAAATGTTTTATTTTTCCTTGAGAGAATATAAAGGGAAAAAAACCTGTTAGTATCATTTTGTTTTTCTTTTTGGCCAAACATCTATAAGCAACTTCAAGGTTTGTACTTTTATTTCTCATTCTAAAGAATATTGTCTATTCTTTTTTTTACCGCGTTACTTTTTTTTTTCTTTCAAATACTCCATCCGTCTCACAAAAATAATCTATATTTTGAATTGCAAACTGTATTAAAAACAACACAATGTATAAAATAAGTAATATTATCTTTATAAACAGAGGGAGTACTAATTGAGATATTTGAACGAGCTTGGTTATCATAGTACGACCATCTAATACTCCTTCCGGTCTTTATTATAACAAACTTTTGATTTATCTTAAATTTTATTTAATATATTCTTCCAATTGAAAATAAAATATAAAAAATATATATTTATATTTATTGTGTTCTCTCAATTATTATAAAATATTTTTAAATTATTTTGAAATAAAAAAACACAATAAATGAAATTTAAGAAAAATAAGTATGTCTTTCAATAAGGACCGGAGAAGTATTACTCTTTCCTATAGAGATTTGATGGTTTTCATAGTATATTTAACTAGAACTAACGATTTTTATTGCAAGAATGCTCCACCTGTTCCAAAAGAATTACTCATTTGTGAATTGTATTGTTAATATTCATAAATCGTAATGTGGATTATTTTTCTGATAGTAAGATTTATTTTATTCAACTACATTATTATAAGTGGAGTTTTGTTATAATTCACAAATTATAATGTAGACTTTTTTTTTTTTTTTGGTGATATGAATAAGATTTTAGTTATTTGGCTACCAGTATAAGCGGAGTTTTCTATTATTGCACATATCATTTCTGCGCTGTTAGCTTAGAATAAATAAATGACATCAATAATCGAATAAAAAATAAATCTAAGATATATAATCGGATAATTCTCATTCATGTAACTTTCCATTATCAATCAATCCCCAGGTCTTTCCAACAGGGAATCTCCGAGCAATTAGGCTTGACTTATTTCTTCTTCCATTGTTAAAGAAATTCTTAAAAAGAAAAGAAAGGTCTTTTTCTCCATAGATTATGTAATCCGCTGCTTATTCAAATGTGGCATTACTTCTGGTAGAGACAAATTTGGTCAGTTTGTTTCCCAGTTTTAGGTCTTCCTCATGTGGCTTTATCACACCACAGGTGGTTTCACAGTTCATGTTCATGAATCAAACAATGATAGAAATAGAATTGAAGTTACTCCTCCCACCTGAAGTGTCGAGAAATATCAACGTGGTTCTGTCTTCTTCTTTTTGTTTTTTTCTTCAACCTAAATCTGTAACTTTTCATTTATTATACCAAAACAAGAGATCACAAACAAAGTGACCAAAGGCGACTGAAGTCTAAAACTGTACAAACATTTGTTGTAACTTTAGAGATTGATGTAGGGAAAAGATAGCTTATGGTTATAGGTGAAAAACACTTTCAAAAACGAGAATAATAACACCACTCTCCACTCAAGAGCCTAAAAAGGGTTAACGAATAGATTTAATCTTATTACACCGTCCATTCTAAAATTAGAATTATACTCCCTCTGTCCCAAAATTATTGTCGACTTTGAGATTTCACTTTTAGTACAATTTGAACTAGAAATGAAAAGACAATAATTATGGAACGGAGGAAGTATTTGTTAATCTAAAACCCTTCAATGATTATATGTCTCTTGTTACAGCTGAACTTCTAGCCTTGTTCCATCATATTCTTGAGAGGCTATAGATATGATTTTGTGCCGGAGCGAGAACAGGATCTAATTTATATTCAGAACTTCTTGAAAATCAAATTGACATTGCACCAAAAGTTTATACAAGAATGGGAAAATAACACCTAGCGCAATACGATAATTATGTCCCCTCATTTTAACGAATGAAGTGCACGATTTCAACGTTAAAGTTAAGAAAGGACAATAGATTCCCGTTTTGTTTATAGTTTCTACAGTAACATGATCACAAGGAGCATTCTGTAGTTTCTTTGTTTTGGATGCTACTTCTTAAAATCGATAACACGGATTTTGGTAATAAAGAGTTATGTTTTGATACGTAAAAATCGATAACACGCAACTACAAATATTGACTATAATTTAATATACTACTACTAGTCTACTACTCTACAAGACTGTTTCTTCTTAATTTAATGTGCAGATGAAAAATTACTTGAACCCTCTACAAGAAATGAAGAACCATTACTGCCACCTTAATGACTACAACTTACTCTCTACGCGAACTGAATTTCCCAGTGACAGTCATCATCATCCAAATGTCCAACAAGTGTACAGAGGGCAATAATTCTCCTTTATTCCCCTTATAGAAAGATAGAGGAGACATTCAATTAATATGAACAACAAGAAACTACAAAATGGGTGTTCTTTTTTAACATACGGAGCTGGCTGGCTTCAGTATCATACCATCCATTACATCAGCGGCCATGATCAATGGAAGTCTGTAGAGATCACCTACATCAAAACAACATTCGAGTACTCTTTGGGACCAAAAGAGGCTTAGGACAAAAACGAGTGACGATCAAATGACTGCAGTGTAACACACGTACACAAGATTTATTACCCAATGATACGAAACTACTCTCCACGTTCCAAAATGACTGAACGTTCATTGCAATAAGCCAACACCTCAAAAAATTAAGAAATGGACTCCTTAAAAATTGATATAGTATTACTAAAGAATTATCGATTAGGAGGGAAACTTCAATCTTGTAGCATGGTAGATATAGTCTAACAAGACATAATGAGCGAAAAATAAATTTCTTTAACCAAAATGAAACACAAGAATAAAGTAATAAAAAAATCTCATCTCTATCTTCATGTAATTTATGAGACCTTACTGCTAGCTATTCCAATTGTTTTAAAGTCTGCGGTGTAAACTTAACTTTGCAGAAGTAGTCTAGAACCAGTTTAACTGAAATTACCGTGCAACACCTAAGCGTCTCTACGAAAATTAATGCGTAAAGTTTCTGTAGATGTAAAATGATTCATTTGCAAAGTAAAATGTGCAATTAAAATGGAACGAGGAGCTGCAAAATGAAGGATTCCGGTGACTGAAAATCAAATCCACAAGGATAAACAGCCAAAATTCCATGATCCCCTCACCTGGATAGTTGCCAAAAATCTGCTAACTACTCTTTTTTTTTTTTGGATTTTTTTCTTCCCTTCCAGGTGGTTGGGGGGAAGGAATTTAGGTGCAAGCATTCAACTTTGTTGTTTCATGCTTTGCATCATTCAAAACTAGCTTCATCAATAGCCGGGCAATTCTGTCGCCGGAAACTCAAGGGCTGTAAACAAAGTTTCTGTTCAAAATTGATCTGCCCCATATGTATGTCTCATATCAACAACCACCAAAAACCTGGTCATCGTCATACACAGTCAGAAATGCATAGCACAAATTCAAGTTTCGTGATGTGATTTAAGGAAGGACAAACATGTCGCAGGTCAAAAAGAACTTACTTCTACAAAATGAAAAGTCCATGATGTACAAGAAAAAGTTCATCAAGCTCTTCCTCTCCACGAACCGCAATTATTAACGGTACTAATTATATGGCTCATTGTGTGAAGATCCAGCACTTGCTATACCAAAAGCGAGGATAATCCTATTTGTTTCTTCTTCTTTTTTGCTCCCATTGCCTATTCTCCTGATGAAGAAAAAATAAAGGGAAACAATTCAGCAATTTCCTATAAATGAACTGCCCTTCTCGTCTAAATTGTTAGTGATGAACCTCCAAGAAGAGAGCTTCTGGATCAGAGCTTAGCTGTTTACTTTCAAAACGGAAACCAGCATCTATTCTTTTTTAAGCATGTCACCAACATAGTTCACAAATAAGAGATTTCAACACTCAATCCTAACAAGATTGCAGGCAAATGTGATTTTCTGATAGGTAGATACCATTTAGTTAATGAAGAAAATAAATATAATGCATTTCTTTCTACCAGAACGGCAGAACCCCACCTACAACTGAAACTCGTGTTCTTCAATAAGGAGCAAACAGCACAGATTCCGAAAAGCAAACTCTTTTGCCTGCCAAAATACCATCAGTCAAGACAAGAGGATCATATAATACAACTTCAGTTGAAACCAATTGAACAAGACAACAAAAAGGACGCACAAAAAAACACGTAAGCAGTCGTACCAAAAAGAAATCTGTCCAATCTCAATTCATAGCGAAGTACTGTCAACCAACAGATGGAGTTTATTTTGAAACCAAACATAGAAGATATTATTTGGAAAACAAATTTTTACACATTTTCTGTGATCATGGAGCTCAGTTACTGAATATACAATATAGCATCCAATTTAGGTACTTGGAGATGCATACAAAGCAAACAAGAAAACCATAACCTCAATTGAGTAAGATAGGAAGAAATACCTACAATGGAAACACAAAACAAAAAATAAAAAGAAAATTACACCAAATAAAAATAGAATAGTGAATTGTTTTCCGACTAAGTTGATTGAAAGGGAGTGGAAAAAAAGATCATGCCGAAATTACAGATTTGAATCAAGAACTTGCCTAGCAAGCTAAATAATAAAACTTAATAAAGAAATGAAAGATCACAGTATGACTAAATCATCATTTAGGATAGCTGCTTAGATATCGAGTTTCCTTTTTATTTGAGAAAATCATACCTTGTCTTTGACTCTTCTTTGGTGCTGCACCCTTCTTTCAACAGTCTCCTAGTTTCTCTTTCACATCTCAACTCATCCTTGGTAACTTTTCTTGTTGAAAATTGGCTTCAACATCTATTGACTTCCTTGCCTCTTGTAAAATTTCTCCAACCACTTTTGGGCATGTACCCTTTTCCCTGGTTTGGCAAGAGCTGGACTGATATAAGAAATTGTGGTTTCATTCGGAGTAAAACCTTTTTCATTCATCTGTCTAAACAACCTTCTTGCCTCTGCCTGATAGGATAATTTAGTAGACCTCTCAAGCCCAGCTTGAGTTGATAGCTCGCACCACCCGCAGATAAGAATATTATATGTTGAAGGATTTGGCTGCACCCCCCTGAGTTGCATTTCATTCATAAGCTCTGAGGCCTGTTTCATCTGCCCTATCTTTGCAAAACCACTGATGAGTACATTATACGTACCAACACGAGGAATAAAGCCTTTGGTTATCATCTCACAATAAATCTTTATAGATTCCTTCTTATTTCCAAGCTTCGCATATCCGGAAATCAAAATGTCATACGTATTCACATTCAGGTTGAGAGCCTTTTTCTTCATTTCATTAAGTAGTTCCAGTGCATCATCTATCAGTCCTGCATTCAATAGCCCCTCCAGAAGAGCATTATAAGTTGCAATATTGGGAGGAACTCCTTCCCCAACCATGTGTGAATACGTGGCAAGTGCTTTATCTGTATGCATGCTTTTAAAATATCCACGTATTAGGGCATTGTATGTACCAGTATCAGCTGAGAAACCAGTTTGCCTCATTTCAGCTAGCACAATTGTTGCTTTTCTAGTCATCCCTAGCCTGCATAAAACTATGATAAGATTGTTGTATACAGACAGGTTAAGCTCGAGTCCCATGTCAACAAGTTGCTGATGAAGTTCCAGTATGACCTCGGCCCTGCCGAACTTTGAAGCAGCATCAATCACACATCTATGACTAGTTATGGTTGGAGGAAATCCAATAGTTAACATTTCGTTTAACAAACTCATTGCTTTACTCACTTCACCAGCTTCACAAAGCCCTTTAACCACAATATTGCTAGTAACTGAATTAGGCATGAGACCACAACTCCTCATTTCTGACCAGACTTCAAATGCTTCATCCAGCTTCCCCTCACGACAATAGAAACTTAGCATCGTATTATATGTCTCCAGGTTAGGAACCAAACCAAATTGGCGCATACCTTCATGAACAGATTGCAGGTCGCATTTACCAAGAGCCAACAGACCATTGACCAAGACATTGTATGCAGTGACATCAAAACCTAAATTCCTCTCTACCATTTCTTGGGCTATTGCAAGAGCTACTGACTCTTTCCCTAATTTAAACATACAATCCATAAAAGATGTGTTGTTAACAAGGTCAGGCAAAAATCCTTTTGACATAAAATCTTTGAAAAAGGACCCAGCCTCATCTTCTCTTCCCAATCTTTTACTATTATTGATCAAAATGTCTAGAACCATGATATTCTCCTTGACCCCTCCCAACTTCATCTTCTCATAAAGACCTTGAGCTATTTTGGGTTTACCAGCTTTAAAATAGCCATCCATAAGAACAGCATAGGTATTGACATTAGGCATGACATTCACGCTAATCATTTTCTTCATGAGTTTCGCTGCTGCATCAAGCATCCCCTTTTTGACGTAAGAGTTCATCACCACTGTAAATGTGACAACATTGGGGAAAACTTTTTTGCTTACCATCTCATCCAGTAAAGTCTCTGCTCCCTTTATATCACCTAATTTGCAGCGGCCATCAACTAACACAGTGTAGGAAATACAATTGGGAACAATATTGGATTTTTCTAGAATCCGAAACATCTCTTCAGCCTCCAAACTCCTCCCTGCCTCAAAGAGACCGTCCATCAAAGTAGTAAAAACTACCACATCAAACATAATACCGCGGACCACCATTTGACTCTGAATGCTATCAGCAGCAATTCCTTCCCCAGCTTTAAACAAAGCATCTAAAAGAATCGAATAGGTGACATGATTAGGATCTATGCCCATCCTCGCCATCTCTCCAAACAGTAATTTGGCTTCCGAAATTCTCCCAGCTTTCAAAAGAGCATGTATAACTATACTACAAGCTATTACATCGGGAAACAAACCAGTCACCAACATATCCTCATAAATGGAGAGCACTTCCTCAACTCCATGCTGCTTACAGTAGCAACTAAGCAATGTAGAATAGGTTATGAGATCTGGCTGTAAATTCAACTCTTGAAACACCAAGTCCTTGAGCTCATCACATCTATCTTCATTATCTTTACAAACTATTCCACTACTACGAGACTGCAATAGCTCATCCAAGAGCCTCTTAGCACTATCAAAATCTCCTACTTTACAAAACCAATGGATTAAAGTATTGTAAGTAATGATATCAGGCATCACGCCCTCTTCCCTCATTTTCTCCATCAATCTAAGAGCACCATCTATGCTATCTACTTTACAATACCCATGAATCAAAGAATTAAAGCCAATAATGTCTCTACGTATACTACCACTACAAGTAAACATTTCCATCAAATATTCACCAGTTTCTACAAAACCCATATTACAAAATCCCTTTATGAGTATATTACAAGTAAAAGAATCAGGCTCTAAACACCTCTTAACCATCTCAGAAACCAACCCAAACCCCATGTTCTGGAGCCCATTTTTGCAAAGTCCCCATATTACGATATTGTAACTAACATTATTACTTAAACTACAATTCCTTAGCATTTCAAGAGCTTCTTTAATTTTCCCAACTTTACACATGGAATGAATGACTATATTACGGGTGCCCACATCAGGGGTGACCCCGGAAGAGATCATTTCTGAGTAAATAAGCATCACCTGATCAACTAAACCAGCGTCATTGAAGTGGGCCAAGAGGCGGTTCCAAGAACGCAAGTCAGGAACAACACTGTGACTTCGCATAGCTGAGAAGGCGGCAATGGCGTTGGTGAGGCGATGGCAACGAAGGTAGAGGTGAATGAGCGTGCAGAAGAGTGACGCGTACAGGGTCCTCGATCGTACCGGCACCAAACCCGGAAACGGTGAGGACGGAACCGAGGAGAAGCACATCTTTACCGGCGGCAACACGGATGGCGAAACTATTTTGGTGCGGAATTGGCGTTTGATGAAATGCCTCAGTGGGTTTTGCATTATGATGCTTGCAGAAAAAGCATCATCCTGTATGCGATTCTCCCAGAGGAATTTTCAGAGACTACAGGTGATTCTGAGAGCCTGTTAATTGTGTTTGACTCATGCTAAGATGGGTTTTTGCCGATTTGTGAGTTCTTCATTCTCAGTGTCAGTATTGTTGAGTTCTTCTTTCTGGAGGCGAAGCGAGGAAGAGGCGGTTTATTCGAGTGGGAAAATCAGAGCACTATGTTGGGCTTATGGGCTGCTTGTGGCTGGACAAAATCTGAGTATGGACCTAACATGATGGGCTATTCTTGGTCCAAAGGCATCTTTCCCGTTAATTTCTAAACCATACTTCATAGCTCTTGAAATGCTAAGGAATTTTATAGGCACGAGTAACTTTTAATCCTTTGGCCAACTTTCCAACCTATCGAGATGCCTATCATGAACGAAAGGATCTGTTGCCGATGGTGGACACTCTGCAAAGAATTATTGATTAAGGGTGATGATTCTGTCATCCAGGACAAAAAAATACCTCCCTTGCCCCTATGAGATCAACCTTATCTGCTCTCCTCTTCGGCTCTCACTCCTTTTTTTTTGTTTTTTTTTGTTTTTTGTTTTTTTGGGTTTATGATCAACTACATCTCAACTTGTTTTCTATTATCGGCAGCGACGATGATGATGAAATTTGTTGCTTTCAAGGGTAGGCGACATAACAATAATCCTCCATCTTATTCGCAATGTTTTTCCCGTGGAATGAGTTTTGAGAATATTTGTCCGGTGATTGCATAGCCTAATTTTTTCTGGGCTAAATCACGCCTGTCAACTCTTAAGTCTATAATCAAGATTTAAAGATCCTGTCGGTGAATGAAGTCATATGCTTCAATTTGATTGAGATTTCAATAATATATATAAGTATTTTTTTTTATTTACTTTCGTCCTTTGCTTGATAGATTTTTTTAGATTAAAAGACTTCTCTGTACAAAACTGCAATGTGTTGAATTCGATGCTCGTACCGCGTCTAAACTTTCTGAATTATACGTTTACTGCAGCGGCTCATTGATCTTAGCGAGGTTCATCTTTCTTCCATTGAATTTGATAGACTGTATAAGGACTTTTGCTTTTCTAAGCTTGACAACTCGCAAAAGTTTAATGCAATTGTGCAAAAATTTGATTTCTAACTTATATGTCTGCGTATTATGCAATTGGAAAAAAAACATACTCCCTCCGTCCCATAATTATTGTCCACTTTGCCCAAAAAATTTTATCCCAAAATTATTGTCCAATTTGACTTTTTATGGATCAAGTTACACATTTGTCCTTAGTAAAAAATATTATCCATAAAATCTTACTGGTTAAACAATTACTTATGTAGGGGTATATCCAGTTGTTTAAGGTAAAATATAGTTAAATTTGACAAAAAATAAAATCTTTCATTTTAATAAAACTGGACAATAATTATAAAACTGGACAATAATTATAGTACGGAGGGAGTATATTTTTGTTTTGGATGCTAGAATTTGTTTTGGCAAAATCATCTCGCATTGATTAATTATACACTTCGCAGAAATCTGTGCATTGTTGAACTGTATTAGTTAAATATCATAATGGATTTTTTTTTTTGCTGGGTAAAAGAGATATATAATGTGCGGAGAAAACAAATAATAACACGATAACAGTGTTTTATGTGTTCATATCAAGAATAGAGAGCTCAAATTATCTAGCAACAACAATAATGTGTGTCGCTAAACCACTATAGTTATGGCTTTTGCGTAGCTAAACCTTCTTTTGAACGTGATGGAAGTTATCATTTGAAAAGAAAATACAAATATGATCGGCTACTATTTGGATACATATTGCATACAAATACTATTATCCGGCCATTTCGCTTTTACTGCAGCCGACATCATGTGCTTTTAAGTGAGTTTGATCGAATCAAGTAGATATTGGTTGTTGTCTTTCTTTTATTTAATGTTTGGAAAATACGATAACTTAACAAATACTTAAATCAAGTAACAAAGGTATTGAATCCAGTTTACTTTATGACCAAAATTAACCTTAGCACTTCCGGAAGGAGCATACCAAAATTTGCCATTACAGTGAATTTGAACAATGGGATTTTAAAGAAATGGTAAATTGTTTTCACTTGGCAGCTTGCTTGAAACAAATGGCAAATTTGCATGAGGAATGGTCACCAAGTAGCGGCTAAGCCAAGCCAAATTTTGTGACACGCACACACACACACACCATGTTATATACTGTATTGTCGGTTCGACACTTTCGGTCCCCTTTTCAACATGTCCCTTTCATTTGGTTAATTAGGCCAAAGAGGGGCACGAACCAATCTCAGCAGCAAGCACATGAAGATGAAAGTCCTAAGAAAAGCAACATTAATCACACATTACCATAAATGCTACCCTTTATAGACACAAAGAAAACAAGCCATTACTGCCCACAAATGTGCCCTAAAAAAAACCAAAGGTTTGTGAAAGATATATTTGGTCTAACTTTGAGATCTCTTTCCTCTCCCATGCTTGTATTTTTTTAAAATGGTTTCCAGATTGATTCAGTTTTGAAAGGAATCGTGAAGATCACATGAGAAAGTGATGGGACAATTTTGTCATTCTTTGTTGTTGTTGTTGTTGTTGATCGAATTCTTTTGTCATTTTGATAATGTAGTTGTAGGAGTGTGACAAAATCTAATTAGCCTTGTTAGACCTACCATCCTATAAGGTTCTAAGCCAAAGTCTAACCAATTGGGGACCTACCAATGACGCTTTTTAGATTCCTTAAGTTGATGACTCTTTTTAGCCATGTAAAGTTTGATATAATTGATGATGAGTTCCGAATCTGCTGATTTCAGTGTCATCATTACATTAGAACATCTTAATCATTCATCCACAATCAACTTGTTATGACTGAATAGACCGAAAGATCTTACTTCTGATACTCGTGGTTTACAAGACAATTATTTTGGGACGGAAGGAGTACAACTTGACACAGAATCAATTGACGATAAGTCGCAAAATCTAACAACAGTGGAATCTAGTGTTTAGTTGAAGAAGGACTTTGCTAAGCTGAAGAAGATAACGATGATGAAGGGTTGATTTCTTGGTGCAAAAAGATCAGTCAGTCAGTCAGTCACATTTTCTTTGTGTAAAAGATACAAGACCAAGAAAATATTATGATGATGTTAGATAATGTACAAAACAGAAGCCTAAAACTTTGATTTACAAGGATTGACTGATAGAGTACCATTAATGGAGTAGAGTGCCATTAATGGAGGGGGAGAAGAACAAGAAACACACAGAAAGGAGAAAGAAATAAAGGTGGTCCAGTTTTACAACCACAACTGCCTTCTTCAGGGGTTTCTTGGAGTAGCATTAAAGACACTGCAGTACTCTATCAGACTCTACATTCAACTATTGCATCATCAACCGGATTTTTACAGAACCAAACTTATCTTATTAGTTATTTACATCTCTTTTTTCTGCAGAAAGAAAGAAAGGCAAAAGTATGAGTTGATTTATAAGGACAACCCAGAAAAGGTGCTTTCATTTCTTCATGATTCATAAAAAAAGAAGAAGAAAGACAAATGGATTATTATTATGGTTCTCAGATTCTCCACATGGTCTTCTTCCTCATCATCATCACCTTCTTTCTCATAATATCATTTCATTGTACCCACATTATGATTGCCACTGAAAGTCCTGTTGCCTCATTCAATTCTGCAAACTACTTTAGCAAGGGTGGACTAAATGAGGTGTCTTTGAGACAAAGCTGTAAAGATGAGGCAGGAATTTATCTTGGAAAGGTATCAGTGGAGAACGGGAATGAAGAAGAGAAGGGCTCAAATTTGGGTAAAAATTTCAGATTTTTGCTTGGATTGAAGAATTACTTTCAGAGAAAATCTAGAGATGTTCATTCTGAATTGGATCCACCATCACCATCTCCTGCTCCTGCTCCTGCTCCTTCTCCAGTTCATTTATTTTCTCACCACCACCAAAAACCTTCAAATCATCACCCTCATGTAACCCCAACAGCCCACATAATTCCCAAGAAAAAGAAAGGGAAATCAAGAAGAAGAATCATCATTGCAGCAACTGTTTCTGCAGGAGTTGGTTGTTTGTTATGTGCCATTGTGCTGTTCTTTGGTTGCAGAAAACTCAGGAAGAAAAGGAAGAAAACAACAAAAACTCAGTCCATATTTTGCTCTGTAGCTGGAAACTCAGCCAAAAAGGTACGTTCTGATCCAGATGGGCCTGATCTCTTTTATCTTGAATCCCTTGGAGCTGCATTGGAACCACAACCCTTTTGTCTGAGACAAAATACAGTCACAACATTGAATGCATGCTCCAGCCAAAACATTCCATATTGTGCTCTGACTGAAAGATCAGAACCTGAACCAAAGTTTGTCAATCCAGAAGCTGATAATATTGAGATAGAAGAAGTCAAGTCTGCTGTTGGTGAAATTTCAGAATCAATTATTAATGTTGTACCTGTTCAAGATAATGTGATTCCTGATGCTGCTGCTGCTAATGATTCCTCTGATGATGATGATGATGAATCTTTTCATTCTTTCTCCAATTCACAATCATCTGAAAAACATTACTTTAGGTCATCCAATGCATCAGCAGATAGTTGTCTTGAGTTCTTGGACACCATTTGTCACAATGATTCAAAAGACTTTGATTCCCTAACACCTTCTCCATCTCATTTGACAAATCCCTCCTCAGGCTCAGCCTCTATCTCAGAAATGAACCAAAACTTAAACCAACAAACAAAACCAGCTCTTCCTTCTCCTCCTCCTCCACCACCACCACCACCACCACCACCAACACCTCCCCAGGTCTCATTTCTGCGTAAAACGCCTTCTCCTTCGACATCATCATCATCGACAAGGAAGACGTTCAACGGCTCAATTTCATCAGCATTGTCAAATGCATCGTCACCTGGGATCTCAGGTTCACCTTTAGGATCAGATCAATGCCCACGGAGCAATTTGTCACCATTCACTCCCCACGGAATCCCTTCTCCACCATGTCCTCCTCCTCCTCCTCCATTTCTACAGGGAAATTCCAGCTCTATGAAAGTTCCACCTCCTCCACCATCCCAAATTTCTCTGACTCCATTGGGCAAAGATGGAATTCCACTTCCAAAGCTCAAGCCACTTCACTGGGACAAAGTCAGAGCCGCGCCAGAACGGTCCACAGTCTGGGATAAGCTTAGATCAAGCTCATTTGAGTAAGAGATTTGAAATGGTCCTCCTTTTTTTTTTTTTTTTTTGATGATGTTGTCTAAAAGGATACACTGACCGAAAACATATTGCAGATTTGATGAGGAAATGATTGAATCGCTTTTTGGCTATAATCTGCAAAATTCTCTCAAGAATGATGAAGCGAAATCAAAAACTCCTTCTCCTAGCAAGCATGTCCTTGAGCCTAAGAGACTACAGAATATAACTATACTCTCCAAAGCTCTGAATGTGACAGCTGAACAAGTATGTGAAGCACTTTTGCGAGGTAATATGACATTTTAACTTCAAATACCTTTCAGAATTTCAGCAGAAATTTTGTTCCCTTAGAGCTGCATTGCACCTTTTACCCTTCTAAATGCTATACACAATACGATGATGATCATGATCTCTTTAGAAATTAGAATAGGATTCAACCAAATCAATAACTTTCAAAGTTATTGCAGACAATCAAATAAACAATATTGATCAGTATCTGTTTCTATTGCTACAAGTGCAGGAAGTGGCTTAACTCTACAACAACTCGAGGCCCTGTCGAAGATGGTACCGACAAAAGAAGAAGAGGCGAAGCTGGCGAACTACAAAGGAGACAGCAATGAATTAGGCTCTGCAGAGAAGTTTGTCAAAGCAATGCTTCAGATACCATTTGCCTTCACAAGGATTGAAGCCATGCTTTTTAGGGAGACTTTTGATGATGAAGTGATTCACCTCAGAAAATCTTTCTCCATGTTAGAGGTAGTCAACTTTTATACCTTTCTTTGTTTTTTTTTTTGTTTCAGAATGTTAAAACAGGTTGAAATTAAACAGAGAATTTTCATATCAGGAGGCTTGCAAGGAATTAAGGTCAAGTCGCCTCTTCTTGAAGTTATTAGAAGCTGTACTAAAAACAGGAAACAGAATGAATGTTGGAACCATAAGAGGAGGAGCCAGAGCATTCAAGCTTGATACACTCCTTAAGCTTGCTGATGTTAAAGGAACAGATGGAAGAACCACACTTCTTCATTTTGTTGTTCAAGAAATCATAAGATCAGAAGGGTTTAGAGTATCACAAAGCATAATGGGAAAGATCAACCAGATAAGCAAAGGCAGAAACAATGAGGACAAAGAAGAAGAATACAGAAAGATGGGATTAGAACTCGTTTCGGGTCTAAGTGCAGAGCTATGCAATGTGAAGAAAACAGCAAGTATAGACCTGGATGTTCTGGCAAGCTCCGTATCGAATTTATCCGACGGAATGGCTAAGTTGAAACAGCTTGTGCACAAGGACTTGTCAATGGAGGAAGACAGAAAAGGGAACTTTGTGCAGTCGATGAGATCATTCTTGAGCTATGCTGAAAAGGGTCTTAAGGAATTACAGCAAGATGAAAACTCTGTTTTGTTGCGAGTCAGAGAAATTACAGAGTATTTCCATGGAGATGTGAGTAAAGAGGAGTCTAATCCACTGAGAATTTTTGTAATTGTGAGAGATTTTTTGGGTATGTTAGATCATGTGTGTAAAGAGCTTAGAAGCTCAAAAGCTCCTAATAATAGTCCTAATCCTCTTGCTCCATTTAGACAGTGTTAAGAGATGTTTGATGGATTCACCCCCTATTTATACCAAGGTTTGCTTTTCTTAAAATTATTTTTTCTAGGGAAAGTCAAAAAGGGTTTTGTTTGTATTTCTTGCATTGTGCTCCAATTTGGAAAAATGTTTGGTTGCAAAATTTCATATCGATATATGTCAGATATTCAGAAACTAGGAGTTTCATGCCCCGCGACATGAGTGTTTATTTTACTTTTAAATGAAAGCATAAAGTAATGGTGTCAGTTATTTTACAAACCAAACAGCAATTTTTCTACGTTAATCGGGTGGCATATGAAATAAAAAACAGAACTTCAAATGACAATGAAATTTTGGATATTGAAAAGAGTGGACTTGTCGCCAGCGGAATGGAGCTTCCAATTAATCCAATCCATTAGTAGAACACAACATAAATGATAAAAAAGATTGTGAATTAAGCTCATATACATATTTATAAGTAACTTCGTCTCTGTTGCCTCTCTCAGTCATATTATCAAACAAATGAGGAGCATTTTGCTGCAAAACGCACCCCACAAACTAACTTAGCGGAATAAAACCATGGGCAATTTTACAGCTTATTCAATTGCTATATAAGATCTAAGTACCGATTGGTAATTGCTCCGATGGAGGAATTAAATCACCTACAAATCATCACCAGAACAGAATCTAACTATTGAAAAGCCAATTATTACTTGAGATAGAAGTCCAAGGCTTCAAATTCTGGACAACAATCTTGTATAAATCTTACCGAAACCTACCTGAGAATCAGGAATAATGATGACAATGTAGGTTTGGCTGCCTCCTCAGCGGCTAATTGATTCTGCTTTCGGAGGCATAGGTTGATGGGGAGCAAGCGGAGGTGGACAAAGGGGAGAGAGACGGGCTGATAGAGAGAAGGAAGAAGAGGAGACGACAGAGGAGGGAGTGACGTCAGTGACGACAAAAGAACGAACGAAAATTACTGTAGATTTTAGGATTTTCCATATTACATTAGTAGTGGGTTTAGTTAAAAGAGCAATGAGTTAACAACATTTTACCCTATCCCTTTCAAAAGGATTGACCATCACATGATTACCGCCTTTTTTTTTTTTTTTTCTTTTACTACATCCGTCCCAAAATTATTGTCTAGTTTTGAAAAAATTTAAAATTTTATTTTTGGTCAAACTCAACCAAATATTGGCAAAAACTTCCAAATATACCCCGGATACGTAATTAGTTTTACCGACGAACGGAGAGATTTTTCTTTATTCTGTTGTGGCTCCCCAATCATCGAAAAGTTTCTCGTAGGCAGAGATCGAATAGAGCTGTAACTCTTCCTTCCTTCCTTCTTTCTCCCCTTCTCCAATTTTGCCTTTTTTTTTTTTTTTAAATTTCTTTGTCCCCCAATTTAAAACCCAATTCCCATTCCATTTTCTCTTTGTTTGTTTTTCTATTTCGTACGAAAAGATGGAGAAAATTATCGTAAATGAAAATGGATAGTGGATGGGAATGGGAATGGATTCTGTACTATGCACCACCAAAACGACGATGATCCGTTCAACTGGAACACAACGGCGGAGTCGGTGAAAGGGATTCATTTACAGGAGGTGAAGAGAATGATGAATGAGTACCAGAAGCTGGTGGTGAAGTTGAGCGGCGAGACACTGACGGTAGCGCAGGTGGCAGTAGTGGCGGAAGGCAGCGGAAGAGCTTCACCGATGAGGCCATCAATTGTGATAATAGAATTAAATTTTCAGATAAATCCACTAGAATTCGGAGAAATTTGATACTCATCTATTTGATTATTCTATTTCGTTGGATATTTTTTGGATTGATTGATTGCAGTTTCGTCTGAGTTTGTCGAATTTTTTTTGTATATTTTCCGATAACCAGGCTAGCTCTCATCACCACTTCAGCCGTCAGAGTTAAGCCTTCGTTTTTTGCGTAATTCGCTTCCGCAGTGTGAAACGCAATGGGAATATGAGATAAAAATGTTTCAGTTAAATCATTGATTTGCCCTAAAGGGTATATGTGTAACTGAAGTCATAAAAAGTCAAATCGGGCAATAATTTTGGGATAATTTTTTTATGACAGAGTGGATAATAATTTTGGGACGGAGGGATATATGATTATCTTTTGACAAAAAAAACCATGACATAATTACCCGCGGTAAGATTCACACTCTTGACTTTTGAGATAGGCTGGGGCAATAGACACAAGTGGTTCAACCTCAAGTTCAAATGGAATTCATTGACAATTTCATGGAAGAGTTGAGAGAGTTGATTACATATTTTACAAATTTACAATCTTTGCTTGTTACCATTCTCCATTAACATCTTTAGCTGCTACTAGTCTTTGGAGTTTGCAGGTTAGTGGCGTCGTGCTAAATTGACGTTTAAAGCTAAGTCTCGTTTGTTTTCTCGCACCAAATAAAAAAAAAAAAAACAGAAGAAGAGAGAAGTTTATTATTTTTATTTAATAAAAAAGGGAAAATGGGTCTTTTCATCCCAAAGTTTAGGCCACACCATCTAAAACATCCCAAAGTTTAAGAACATGCCATTTATATCCCAAACTTTTTTAAAAACATGTTACATTAGGATATTCGTTAAATTTTTAACTCCAGTTAATTAATTAATGGTGGTACTTTATTCTGTTTCTCCTCCTCTAATTCTTTTAATCATTTAACACGTTCCACTAACTCCCACCTTATAAGAAAATAGCTAAACCTAATTTGGTCTTCACATCATGCATTCTTCCTTGCTTAGAAAAAGAAAAAAAAAATCCAAGATTCACCTTCTAGATTGATAACAATCATGAGAGTTTTTGTGTGTGTCCTAATTAGAGAGTAAGCCATATTTCATTTATTCTTTTAAATATGTAGCATCATTATAAAAATTAATGTTGTAATTGATGCAGGGTAAAGTAACTTTTTTGCTTGGCATGAACCAAATTTACCAAACGCAAGCATAAAACTTTTTTGACTAAAAAAAATGAGAAAAGAAATTGAATGAAATATTGCCGTTAATAACTTCAAAAAATTAACAAATGTCCTAATATTACATATTTTTTAAAAGTTTAGGATGAAAATGGCATGCTTTTAAACTTTGGGATATTTTAGATGGTGTAGCTCAAACCTTGGGATGAAAAGGCCCATTCTCCCCTTATAAAAAAATATATATACATAGTACTATACATTTCTTTTGGTGCATAAAAATGTAGTTATAAAGTTACATTTTTAATTTAACTGCACATTGAATTGGATGACCATGCTATTTCCTCGATGATTTTGTAGTATATAAGTATACATAAACCCTAGTCCCAGAACAACTCCAATGACAAAACCAAATTATCAAATGAGTATTCCTGAAGAAGATCAAACGCTTGCCTACCAAATTGCAGCAGCAGGTAACAGAGATACGCGATTTCGATTGTTATTATCATAGATGCTTTACTAAAGCGTTTGTGAATATCTATTCCAATCGATCATTTTACTGAAATGCGATTGATCATATCAATTTGAGTTGCAATAATGGTTCAAGCGATTGTGTGAAAAAAAAAATTGCTCTTTTCTCTTGAAATTTGCTTTTAGTATGGCATACGATCATATGGGTCTGAGTGATTTCACCCTGTCTATTTTCTTTTCCGGCCATATGACATTCAGTTCGTGATTTTTTATTTTATTTTTTTTTCGTGTTTCTACTAAGGTTTAATCTTTGTGATCTTTTTTCGTGTCAGCCGCAAAAACAAGAAAAGCCAGATTGGTGTCGCTTTTTCTAAGAAGTTAGTTTCTGGATTTAAGTTTTGGTATATTTGCTTATGTTGCCATTGAATCTGTTCTTAGGATTTGAATTAGTAGAAATGAATTGCCATGCACGTGGATTGTTTTGTCTAGGTTAATGTTGGTTTGGTTGATTTTTTTATACATTGGAAGCACCAATTGTTATAACCCCAGTTTTGGGATGGGTTTAGGTAGAAGGTAAAACCTCCTCCAAATTAGTTATCACTTAAGGGTACGACAGATTACTTGTTTCCCCTAGTGATATTGAATGATTTTCATTTATAAGCTTAAAATAACCTTCATTTATCGTTTTCTTGAGGCCTTTTGAGTAAGTAGTTATGTGTTGGTTGGATAATTTGTTTTGGACTGAAAACAGTTGAGCCCTGTGTGTTGCCCAAAAGTTAGGTATCCTAATGATTACACCGGTGCGGTTCTTTAACAGTGTTTTTTCTGTTCTGATCTCGCTTTTTCACAGCTATGGGTGGAGGGAGAATAAATAATGGGAACGGTGTGGTGAGCGCTGAATGTCATGGAGTTGGAGTAGAGTCAGTTTCTGTGCAGCAAGTTGATGCAAAAGTTGAGGCTCTCACTAGAAGGTTTGATGATCCCCTTGCAGTTGTTAATGGTGCACCGTATACAGCTGCAGAAGTTGATGCAAAAGCTGACAATCATTCCTCTCAATCACAGTGGAAAAGGGATATCAAACTTGATGTGGACATTATCAATGAGTTTCACTGTTTGGAACAGTCCCATCAGAGTGTTTTATCGTATTGTGAAAAGTTTGAGAAGATGGTGGAAGCACTGGTGGCCATGGATTATGGTTTCACTGAAGACTATCTCATTTGCAGTTTTCTGAGCGGGCTTAAGGAAGATCTTAGATCTTTAGTTTGCGATACCAAACCAAAGACCCTGTCTGGGGCTTTTATCTGTGCAAACACTCTGGAGCAACATCCTGGAGTCAATGAGAAGTTAAGCTCATCAGAAATGAAGGTTACTGAAGAACATTCAATCAAAGTTGATTGCTCTTTCGACGACTCCCAAAAGTTGCATGGTTTATCAGGAAAAAAGGGATTAAGCATCATATGCTGTACTGGCATTCCATGTAGCTTGCTCGACAGCAAAGCAGCAGTAATGGCAGGCTGCAAGTTGGAGGAAACTGAACCTCTGCTAGTGAAGTTTGTCGCAGGTGGCTATCAGGCTGCGAGCAGATTCAGATCAAGGTTTAAGTTCGCGATTGAAGGACACGAATTTGAAACCGATGTGAGGATCGTCAACTTACGAGGATCTGACATGGTGCTAGGCTGCAACTGGGTGTATCATTATGATGTCGACATTCTCGCTGGCGAGGAAGCTACCTTTGTCAAAGAAGGAAAGCGATTCGTTTTGCTGATGCCTTCCACCCCCTGATTCTTCTCTTCGAGAGTATTATCATGCTTTACCAACAACTGAAGATCTAAAACTTACAGTTGAAACGATGAATTGTTGGCTAGCTAAACACTTTTTGTTATGAGCACGTTTATGTGGGCGGGTTAGACACAATCACTTTGCCCCCATTTGGTTCCATATATTGGAACTAAATTAGAATAATAGGTACAGAGTTAGATGTGAAATTCTAAACTAGCTCTTTCTCCATTTTTGCTAAAAGCTTCATCATTCATACCTTCTTGTAATTCTCCAGTAACTGATTTGCCCTAGAAGTAGAAGATATGATCCATCAGCACACACGAAAAGCTAACGACATGATTATATGCTACACCAAGAATCAGATTCAAGAGCAACATTTTTCCGCAACTGCACATAAAGTGTATCTAATATAGCATTTTGAGTAAACTGTCTCATAATAGCAACTATTAGCAAGCGCTTGTACCAGCAATACGTCTATATCAAGTAAGAGATGGATCAGCACTACATCTTGCCTAAGTGAGAGATGAACAAAAGTCATGATTCAACGGCAATCAGAAACTAAGTATCGACGCCTTCCAAAATATCCACAGAACCTACGGTTAAGATTCTCCATGAAGTGTTAACAGAGGCTTTAAAGTTCGTAAGCTGGAAACTTAGCATTAGACGGTTCAATCATGTCCAGGAAAAGAGAAGCCATCCCCCCAATTCCTTCAAACAGCGAGTACGGATGATCTCCTCCACACATCTTCCCTTCCGACAGACGCTCCTGACCTCTGTCAAGCAAAAAACTGGTAAACGATTTTGCCTTAAAACGAAACCCAGGACTTCCAGTAAGCTGACAGAGAGCTTGGAGGACGTAGGTGTTTCCACTGATTCCATGACAAATCCCGACATGCCTAAGAAGCCCACGTACCCACACAACCTTCTTAGCAGCATTACGAGCGGCATGCAAAAACAATTCATCGCCGAAAAACTGAGAATACAAGATTAACAAGCTTCAGGAACTAGCTTTTATAATAGATCAAACTTCGATAAAATATAGTTTGATATCAGATAATAAATAAAGGCACAAATTTACAGCTCCTCATGTTTTGAACCCTGTTAAAATTGCTGCTATTATATAGAGCCAGGCCTGCCAAGTTATGCATAAGGATGCACTGCAACTTATCAGAGACAACCAGAAGAACGAAACAAAAAGTAATGTAGAGAACCCAATGAAGAATAGCAGCTAGGAGAGCACTTGAGGGCATAGAGTGAGATATATATATATATATATATATATATATATATATATATAGCTCTGCAGAAGAGATTGAATCACAAACGCTAAATGAGCAGAAGCACAAACCTAGTTATGTATGAGCACAAGCAAGCAGAGATCATGAAAAATGCAAAGGGATGGAAGGGCAAAACTTAGAAGACTGGAAGAAAATCTGTAACAAATTGATGGACAGTATTACTTACGATTCTTACTCTGTACCAAGGTTTTGTTCATAATATTTTTGTGTTACCTTAGCAGCCTTGGCAAGTGTAAGTGCAATTCCAGGTGCTCCATGACACCAGTGCACCAGTACATCACTCTTATCTTCTTCACATGCAGGATAGTTTCCACTGGGGAGCTGATTGTTTATCATATAAACAAGAGTTTCCTTGACCTCCTTCCGCTGATTTTCAGGTAAAGGGAAGTGCATCAAAACATACATGATTCCTGCCACTCCGTGAGCAGCACCCAAGTACTTCTTGCCATTCCACTCAAACATAAATGGACTTCCATCCTTTCTTCCCAATTTTCGCCCGTTACTGACGATTTTCTCAATAACAGGTGCCTGGTCATTCACTGGTTTATTATTTCAGCTGACAGGGCATGATGAATGAAAGATTAGACTTACCATTTCATGGAGCAAGATGATCTCTTCGCCTAAATGTTTATTGATGAAGAGACATGCCCACAAGTATCCAGCTCGTCCATGCAATAGTCCATCAGGAACATCCTCTGGCAGTTCAATCTGTCCACAAAGCGAACTAGTTTATATAAGTATGCAAGTACCTGAATTGCCAGAAAAATTAAAGGCTAAACTATCACCTAGAAGATAAACCAACACTACTAACCATTCTGAATTTACTGACATAGTTATCCATCAGCTCCTCATCCTTCATGCTTTTTGCAACCACTGCACCAAGAGCACAAACACCGGCTCTCCCGTAAATGAATGAAACATCCCTAACAAAGATCATGTATTAGAAATGAGACGAAATGCCAAAGGAGAAGAAAATGCGAAGTAGAAAACAGAATTGAGGGACTAATTTCTACATGGGATTTCCTTGAAGGATAGTGTATTATTCTCTTGTTTTAAGGACTTCATTTTAGTAGAACATTCCTGTGAACTTCATACAGAACCAAACCCCTGATTTTTTGCTCAAGAGAATAAAGGATAAAAGAAATACAGAACACTCTCTCTCTGCTTCTGATTCCCCTGTGACACTTAAGTTCATCTCCTATCCGGGAGTGGAGACATTGATTAAAAGAAATCACAACAAAAAATCTTTCAAAACTGCATTCTTCATCTAACATTGTAAGAAATTGATAAAAAGTAGTCTAGTTATCTCTTACTCCTTCTCATCTAAAATAAGAAATTTAAGAAAAGGCAGCATTTTTATGCCCCAAACAAAAAATCCAGTAGCACTACAAAACTCACAGAGCAAAACCCGCAAAGAATTTGTAAAATTAAGCTTGATTTAAAACAGAGAAGAGAAATACCAAAAAAAAAATAAAAATCAGATACCTGGAATCGAGAGAAGCAGAGTCACAAGCCTTGATGATGTCGGAGGAGAAACGCAGGTCGTCTTCGTCGCCGGTGACACGAAATGACTTCCACAGCAAAAATGCAGTCCCAAGAGCTCCAGAATAGAGGGAGAAATCGCCAAAAATTTGGCCCTGAAGCGAATCCCAAGTCTCAGCAACCACAGTTTTCTTCAGCTCCAAAGCCGCCGCCTTCAACCTCTCAGCTAATCGATCATAAGTGGTGTGGAGCAGCATGAACAAATGCTCCCCCGATCCGGGTTCCGGAAGTTCCCCTATCTGCTCCAGTTCGTCTTCGTAATTCGGATTTTCCAGAAGAAATTCTAGGAACATCTTCCCGAAGTTTCTCAGCGCCATTTTCCTCTTCTTCCCTCTTCCGAGAAGAAAAGAACAGAAAAATTCCAACTTTTCCTCTTCTCTTTGAATGAGAACAAAACCCTAGCAGTACAAAGCACTTTGGATTATATATTTTTCAGTTTTGGTTGATTTAGTTATGCTTTTTTTTTGCTCCTTTCAGAAGGTACAAACCTTGAAGCACAGGGTACAAGTTTATCTGCACAACATTTTACTTCTTGGTCAATAGTGGTAAAAGTAACATTTTTGACCGGAAACAAGTCTTAGCTCGTTTACTCGTTTGCTTTCTGGGAAGACTTTTAAACGGGCATCTCTGAATATCTGTAGATTCTGAAGTGCTTTACGACGTTTATGTGAATATCGTAACATTATATATGTATTCTCTAGGGAAAATTCCTATTAAAGACGTTGCAATTTTAGTAAAACTTAAGAAGGGTGTAAAACTTTTAAAATTCCTTTTAGGGGCCTAATTATTATTTAAGACGTGAATATTCTCTTTCATGATAATTTTACCCTTAACTTAATTACATTCTCTCTCTCTCTCTCTCTCTCTCTCTCTCTCTCTCTCTTTTTCAAGGAAAGAATACGTATTTATTTTTATTCACTGATTTCTGAACTTAGTCCTATTCTAAACATTCTTGGTTCCCTACATGCTAGGGTAGCCAAATTCTTGGGACAATGTCAGGTAAATTGTAACGGTCTATAATGCAAATACGGATACGTTCTTCATGGCCGATTGTGTTTGAAACAGTTCACACTAAGTTTAACGATGCTGAAATCTATAATAGAATTAAAAAATGGCAACTCCCAGGGAGAGAATCTTGATAAGAGATGATGAGAAAATCAAGATTATAGAGTTCCAACAAAAATCATGATTATTAAAAGAATTCCATCATAGAAAATATTAAGAAAAAGTAGATCATTTAGTTTGGGAGACATTGCTTGATTGGTTCGTAGAAAATTATAATAAACGACTAAGTCTACAAAAATAATTGAGGTAAAAAATTACAACAATGCATTATCTTATTGTGCCGATCAATCAATTTAAGTAATTGTGAGTAAAAGGACATTGTTCAAAAGTGTTCAAACTACTCTCATGGCATCGTTTATTTTGGAAAATTGAATATGTTGTAGGATTGAGTTCCAACACAAGAACATTTCTTATTTACCAAAAAGGAAAATAGAAAGTGAATCCAACGCAATAATGAAATAGTATATATGTAATAATTATAACGAAAAGATAAAATTGTCATTAAAGATAATTTTCACATCTCAAATAATGGTTACGCCCTTAAAAGGAATTTTGAAAGTTTTACACCAATTTTAGAAATTATAAAAGTTAGAGCACCCTTAAGAATAATTCTCCCTTTGTATTGGTAGTATTACCAAAGATAATTTTCATATCTAGTTTACATGTTAACTAATTTATCGTATAGATTTTTTCTCTTCTAGCTATGCATGGAATTGTCACTTCTAGCTTCATTGTGGAAAGACTCTTTTTATTTAGGGAAGTTTTAACTGTTTTTTCTTAATCATATTAATCATACAACATTATGATTGCAGAATAATCTTTTAAGTTTGGTAATCCTTCCGCACTTATCTTTTTTTGGTTAATTATTTATGCATGCAATTTATCAATACACTTTGAATTAATTCTTATTGGTTTGTGTCTTAATTAAATTGTTTGTCCTACGAAGTGTGGTAGTTTATCTAGTATTTAAGTCTTAACCTCCTTTGTTACCAAAAAAAATAGTACAAACGCACCAAGTATATAGTAATTTCTTCTATTATCTATAGTGTGTGTATATATAATATATATTATACTAAGAGAGAAATCAGAGAGAGAAAACAAAAAAGAATTCTAAAGGTGCCACATAGGATAAAATCTTATGTGTTATTTTTCTAATGGTTGAGTCAAAAAATATTTACAACAATTATACTAATAGTCCTTCAAATTTTATGTAAATAAAATTTTATCAAATGGCATTTAAAACTATAGTTTAAAATAGGAAAATAAAAATTAAATAAATTTAATTGCCGGGATTAATGAACATTAATGCACCAGAATTATTTCCTCCCCAAAAAAATCCCCAAAGTTACTACTGGACTCATTTAATTAATTTCTTTTTAAAAAAAATCTCCCTCCCAATCATGTAAATCAATAGACTACAATTCAAAAAAAAAAAAACCAATCATTCAACATTAATGTTATCTTTAAAATCTTCTCTAAAAAACATGACCCTGTATTTTTCGCCAATAAAAAAGAAAAAAAAGGTACAAAACTTACCTTCAATTATTACTAAAAGGATGGGATTTAACTATAATTAAATGTTATCTTTTGAATTTCAAACCAATGCATTTATTTGTGTAATATCATATTTACTCAAATAAATATATCTTTTCTTAATAATATCTCAAAAGTTGTTATAAACTTTATCTTTATCACTGAAATTTTGGATAATCAATTATCATCAATCCCAATTTATCTCTATTTATTTCCACTTTTGGATAGTAAAATATACTCCAAAACACCTACATTACTGATGGATTATAAATAAAGATAGTAAAATTCATTTTACACTTTTTATATTTTTTTTGTAGACTTTTTATAATGTATATAAATAAATCCCGCGCATCGCGCGGGTTTAACATCTAGTTAGATACTTATTTCTAATTTTTTTAATGACCTGTAGAAAACATATCGACATTAAGGGCTTACGTCATGAAGTGGCCTAAGGCGCGGGGTGGGCCATACATATAAAAAAAATTCAGGGCCAATGTTTTTCTAGGTTTACATAAACCCTCGTCCATATGCTGGAGACGTTAAAATAATAATCCAAGCTAAAGAAAGAACAACGAACAACCTCAAGAAGTTCGTCTCGTGATTAACATTTACTGACTATCAATCCAACGATGTCAAACAAATACAAATTTGCAGGGGATTAGCAAATATGTGACTTCGATTGTTATTAGTATTGTATTATTATTATCTCTGTTCTAGAAAAATAGTTCTTATTAAGTTTTGAGATTTGTATTATTTAATATTGTTACCTCAGAAACATAGTCCATCTTTAGAAAGTCTGACTATTTTTTCTTTTTATTTTATTTTTTACAAAGGTGTAATATGTTTAAGAGTTATACATGACGAAGTGCTTTTGAGTTTTAAGTATCTCTACTGTTTAGCTTCGCTTCCCACGCAGGTGGATTATTTTGTTCAAGTAGGGTTTTTTGTTTTTTTTTTTTGTTTTTAATATTACTCTCCCGTTCTTATAAATGATGCATTAACAGTAAGTAGTGTATACCGATGCAAACTAGCTTTTTTGGACCTATGTAGAAGAGACTAAAGCTCTTTCGTTGATGAATAATTTGTTTAATTTAGACGGCAGATTCAATCCTGAGTAGTATTGCTTATGAAGTTCGTTGTATCCTGTTAATCATGTTTCAGACTAGTACTAAGTATATTTGCCTTTTCTAACATTTTCTCTGTTCTCATCTTGCTTTTGATAAATGACAGGTTTATGCGCTACGGATAAAGGGTCGAGAAACAACGAGAACAGGAGAGGTGAGAAGATTCCGGATGCTAGTACCGATTCGGCTCAAGCTGCAGAGTGCAAGAAAAGGGATATCAAACTTGATGTGGATATTATTCAGGAGTTGCACAGTTTGAAGCAATCTCAGACTGTTGAAATGTATCAGAAGACGTTTGAGAAGACGAGGGAAGCTCTAATAGCCTTGAATTATGAGTTCACTGAAGAGGACTTCATTTCCAGCTTTCTTAGTGGGCTGAAGGAAGAAATCAGGGGATTGGTTTTGGATGCCAAACCAAAGACTCTGGATGATGCTTTCGGCCTTGCACAAACAGCGGAAGTAGATGTTGAATTCAAGATGGAGACGTTAAGCTCACCATCAAAAACCAGGATTACTCAAGACAAAGAGGAAACTTCACCTTATGATACAAGCGATTGTTATTGCACATATGGTCACCCGCTAAGGTTTTATGGTTTAATAGGAGAAAGGGCTTTTAGGATCAGTTGCCATAATGGCATTGAGTGCACCTTGCTCGATACCAAAGTCGCAATATTGGTAGGATGCAAGATAGAGGAGACCGAACCTCTGCTAGTGAACTTTGTTCATGGTGGCTATAAGGCCTTGAGCAGGTTCAAATCAAGGATTCAGTGGACGACTCAGGGACACGAATTCGAAGCCGATGTCAGGATCGTGAACTTGGGCGCGATGGACATGGTGCTAGGAACTCGTTGGTTACGCGATCACCGCTTCAGAATTGATGTGGTGGCTGGAAACAGCGCCGAACTTGTCGAAGAAGGAAAGCGAGTTGTGTTGCAGATACCTGAACAGAACACCAATGAAGTCGTTCCTCCTTTAATAATACATGTAATTCCACAGATGCAAGCAATACCATTGGGATTCCGTGGTTATTGAAGCCCAATATATACATCATCATTTAGAGGAGATGCTACAGAGAGAATCAATCTCCTGATGCAGCTAATCGTCTTGCTCAACATATGTCTCCACATTCAGCTTCATTTTTACATTCATTTTACAAGAGCAGAGTAAATTATAAGAATACAATTTTATTTTCCTTCTGTCCCATGAACAGAATCGTTACTTGACAATGGTACAACTTTTTTATTTTTATTTGGAACGATACATAAAATTGAACAATAAGTACAACTCCCTCTAAGAATTGTAAGGAGATGCATGAAATTGGACTGAATCAAATTGGACTGCACAAGTTCGGGAAGATCTAGGAAACATTAGTATCTTTCCTAACAATATTATCTTTTGCTCGGGGCATTCGTGACAGGACTCGATGCATTTATCAGCAGACTCGAGTTCAATTCTTCTCATCACATCACCGTGCTCAAGGACATACCTTATCACTGTCATCTCATCTTCATGATGGCCGCTGAATCCAACGAATGAAAGTTCTTCGAGACTGGATGACAAACATTTAGGAATGTTTTTAGGGTTCACCCAACCTTCCTGGGGAACAGTCCCACCCCATTGAAGCTTTTCAAATTTTAGGACTTTCAGATTGATTGAGGAGTCAAGCATAACACTCACTGAAGTCCAATGAAAATATCCACATCTCTGATTTCCAGATGGGTTAATCTGTCAAACTTTATGGACAATGGCCGAGTGGCATTGCTGAGAGCTTTCATAAAACCTCCTTCCAAGCTCAGAAATTTTACATGGTTGACAACTTCAACCAACTTCACCATCCAATTGCACCATTTAGTAAAAAGTTCTTCACCATTAGGATACCCATGAAAACCAAGCTTCGCAACATTCAAACAAGTTGGCTTCTTTACCGAGATTTCTTTCAATTTGAGATGAGATAACTCGAGGGATTCCAGGGCAGGCGCATCTATTTCCAGGGTTCCATCACTCTGCTTCCGGAGAAGATTTACATTACCATTAGATATTTTGAGAAACCTCAGTGACGGGGAAGAAATTCTAATCAACGAGCAAGTCGTCGCAGTGGATCCATACTCTGATTATAAGAGTATGGATCAATGGGCAACCAGATAAAAGTTGAGAAACCGAATGATTTGATTCATAATCCACCAAATTTAGATGCAATTCTCCTAATTTAGGAAGAGGATGGGACTTTGAGCAAAACAGAACCCCCATGACAACCCTTCTAATCTGAGAATCTCTAGTGTCCCGCTACTGAAAAGGGTATCTGGTAATTGAATCACACCATTAACGCTACCCAGAGAAAGATCAAGAACTCGAAAATTTCGAGCGATTGCGTACCTTACCCAAGCTTCGATCCATTTCGTAACTCCCAGTCCGGCCCCTTGGAGACGAAATACCTCCAAGCGTCTCGAATCAAGTTCAATCAGAACTTTGTTAACGAACTCCACGAAGTTCATCTGCCTTCTCCTGATCAAGATCCACAAGGTCAAGCGTGGTTATTTTAGTCCAGACAAACTTCCACCTCTTAGATAAAGCGCTAGTCGCCACAACAGAATCGGTAGTGAGAAAGGAAAAGATATGGAAAAGTATCGAATCCGGTAAATTGCTGATCCGATCAACCGGAGCAACAGCTCCGGAGGACTCTGAGAGATTTTCCGTTGAGTTCTTCATTACATAATCGGATCAGTGCTCAGAAATTTCAAAGCGTTTCTAAAGTCCCAACCTTTGGCTGCTGGCTTACAACCCTATTGTAAACTAATACTGTTGGACTGTGGACGAAATCTCTTCATACTGTTGTTGGGTTTATGGGCTCCCAACTTTTGGAGGAAGAACCATTTTGTGTTCAGTTAATTTTGGCCCGTTTGACTGACTACTTAAAACTTGAAAGGTGTCGATTCGAGTTATCGGGTCAATTTCGTGCTAAGTATTCTACGTGATCAATAAATTTTTTTGGAAAAAAAATGTGATAAAACCTCAAATCTGGTTAATCGTGTCGTACTTTGTTGTGTCGGATTGCCTTTGTAAATTGTGTCGGAAATTGATATGATAAATTTAATGCAAGCAAAAAGATTTGTCTATTAAATTGCAAAAAGTCGAGGAGAAGTTAGCTAACCAGAACTGGAGAAGATTCAACCAAAGTTGATTGCACTTTTGATGATTTTAGCAGGGAAAATGGGGATTAAGTGGGTCACATTATCTACTGTCGTTCCGTTTAGCTTACTCGATATGAAAACAGTAGTAGCTGACTGCAGGATGGAGGAGACTGAACTGCTGCTTGTTGTTTATCAGGCTGTGAGCAGATTCAGATTAGGGCTTAAGTTCACAATTCAAGAACACGAATTTAAATCCGATGAGAGGAGCGTAAGTTTGGGAGGATATGACATGGTGCTAGACTGGACTGCGATTGGGTGTATTACGGCCAGTATGATGTTGACAAGCACCAGGATGGAGAGAAAGCTTCCTCTGTCAAAGAAAGGAAAGCCATACATACATGATACATGTTGCTGATTCCAGCTCAATCATCTGATTCTTCCCGTGTAGAGCATTATCATGTTTTACAGATAACTGAAGATCTGATACTCATTCAGCAATTTGTTTACAGTCGCGCAGTGAGAAATGATCGAATAATGTCTAAATGAGAGGTTAATTACCTTAACTTTATCATCAAAAAAGAACATTACTTATGAAAGTTTAGGATGATCATTGTTATTTCAAGGTGCTGCAACATTGTGCGAGAATGAAAAACAATGTAAAGATCGGGCTGGTATCATCTATAACGCTATTCAATGATTATGAGAATGTAATTTTCTTGAGTTATATTGTTTGTATCACGTCAAGTATAGGACATGTATCTGCGAAACAGATTAATGTGAGCTCATTACAGGACAAGTTACTGCATCGTCCTTTTGGTTCCTCATATTTGAACTGAATTAGAATAACATAATGTAAATTTAGAAAAACCAAACTTTGTAAATCTCCAGCTCAAGAAGCAAACAATATCATGCATATAAATAGCTTCGACAAACCAGTCAGGATCAGCACACTCCAACAGTTAAGAATTATTATGTGCTAAACCAAGAACCAGATTCGAGATCAGTTTCATCTGTCAGCAACAACCCAAAAGGTGTACCTAAACACAGATTGCTGGCTAGCATTTTGAGTCAAGTTAGGAAAACAAGCACTCATTACAGCAGCATATCCAATCCAAGCAAACCTAAAGATGGATCAGCAATAAGTCTTAACTAAGCTAGAGATGCAGATAAGTCATGATTTTACTGCTAGCAGAAACCGACCAAGTACTGATGAGTGATGACTACCAAAATATCCACAGGACCTAGTTAAAGTTAGGATTCTCCAAGAAGTGTTCAGCGGAGGCTTAGAGTTCGTAAGCTGGAAACTTAGCCTTAGCGGGGTCAACCATGTCCAGGAAAAGATAAGCCATCCCCCCAATTCCTTCAAACAGCGAGTAGGGATGATCTCCTCCACGCATCTTCCCTTCCGACAGAAGCTTCTGGCCTCTATCAAGCAAAAAGCAGACAAATGATTTCGCCTTGAAACGAAACTCGAGATATCCAGTGAGCTGGTAGAGAGCTTGGAGGACGTAGGTGTTCCCACTGATTCCATGACAGATCCCAACATGTTTGAGAAGTCCACGTGGCGACACAACTTTTATAGCTGCATTACCAGCAGCTTGCACAAATTCCAAATCACCAAAGAACTGGGGATAGAAAATTTAGAAGCTTCAGGAATTAGTTTTTCTGATAGACCAGAAATTTTTACTCTATATATGCTCTGACACCATCACATAACAAAATAAGGCACAAAGTTAGAGCTCCTCACGGTTAGCAATGATCTACATAATAGAAACAATTCTAACATGAACAGGCCTGCCAAGTTATGTGTAAATAGTTCTGCAATACAACCAGGATGAATGATGCAAAAGTTTCAACAAAGATTGAGGTCAGAATGTAGAGAAGTCAATGAAGATCAGAAGCAGGCAAGCAGTTGGGGGTAGCACGTGAGTACCATACAGTTCTATATTTAAAGTTCCACAGAAAAGATCAATCATGTTCCTAGAAGAGCACAATGAATGTTTAATGAGCAGAGCAAAACTCTTAGTTATGTATGTGCACGAGTAATCAGAGATCCTAGTAATATGCAAAGGAGATCTACAAGTCCAAATCTTAATAGATTGGAGGAAAATCTGTAGGAAATTAAAGGCCAGTGTTTCATGATTCTCACTCTGTACCAAGGTGTTGTTCACAACAATTTTTTAGTGTTACCTTAGCAGCCTTTACGAATGTAAGTGCGATTCCAGGGGCTCCATGACACCAATGCACAAGTTCATCACTCTTATCTTCTTCACATGATGGGTAGTTACCACTGGGGAGTTCATTCCTTATCATGTAAAGGAGAGCCCTTTTGACCTCATCCCGCTGATTTTTCTGCAGATTGAAGTGCATCAAAACATGCATGATTCCAGCCAATCCATGAGCAGCACCCCAGCACTTCTTGCCATTCCACTCAAACATCAAAGGACTTCCATGCTTCGTTCCCATTTTTCGCCCGTTGCTGAAGATTTTTTCAATAACAGGTGCCTGGCCATTCAATGGGTCATTATCTCAACCACAGGGCATATTGAATGAAAGCTAAGCCTTACCATTCCTTTGGACAAGATAACTTCTCCGCCTAAATTGTAGTTGATGAAGAGACATGCCCACAAATAACCAGCTCTTCCATGCATTAGTCCATCTGGAAGATCCTCTGTCAATTCAATCTGTTCACAGAAGCAAAAGTATAAGAAATATGTAAATTTCTGAACTGACAGAGAAGTTATAGGTTTAACCACTACCTAGAGGCAATCCATGCCACTAACCTTTCTGAATTTGCTGACATAGCTATCCATCAGCTTAACATTCTTCATGTTTTTCGCAACCACAGCACCAAGGGCACAGACGCCAGCTCTCCCGCAAATGAATGAAACATCCCTAATAACATGTGACAAAGTTGGAAAATATTTTTAAAGCCTTGAACTGCCAAAGGAAAAGAGGATTCTCCTAGAGAATTAAGGATAAAGAAAAACAGAACTCTCTCTCTGTCTCTGATTCCCCTATGTTTTCCAACTTTTATTTGCGAATGGAGACATAAATGAAAACAAATCACAACAAACTCAAACAAATCAGGATTCGGGTTCTTCTTAGTTTCCATTCAAAACGAGAAACGAAAGAAAAGGCGGCATTTTTCGGGTTCCCCAAACAAATCCAGTAGCATTACATAACCCAGAAACCAAAACTCACAAAGAATATGTAAAATTAAGCTTGATGTACAAGATTTATGTAAGAAAAATTAGGGAAATCAGATACCTGGAATCGACAGAAGCAGAGTCACAGGCCTTGATGATCTCGGAGCAGATACGAAGGTCGTCTTGGTTGCCGGTGACTTGAAAGGACTTCCACAGCAAAAATGCAGTTCCAAGAGCTCCAGAATAGAGAGAGAAATCACCAATTTTTTGGCCCTGAAGCGAATTCCATGTCTCATCAACCACGGTTTTCTTCAGCTCCAAAGCCGCCGCCTTCAACCTCTCAGCAACACGATCATAAGTGATGTGGAGCAGCATGAGCAGATGCTCCTCCGACCCGGGTTCTGGAACCTGGTCCTTCATCTCGAGTTCCTCTTCGAGATCCGGATTTTCGAGAAGAAACTCAAAGAACATCTTCGGAAAGCTCCTCAGCAACATTTTTTTTTCTCTTCTTCCCTTTACTCCCAACTTCTTGCGGCTCTGTCCGCTGTAAAGCCTCCTATTCTCTTAAACCCTAATTCTCTTTGCCACCTGTGAGCTAGCCGTACAGCTATATAGCACTGTAAATTTTGCGGGTTTGGAGGATATGAATTGTACACCGGTTTTTGCTTCTGTATGAACTATGAAGGTACAAACGTTGTAGCACATGGTACACACTAACACAGAATCTGTACAAGTTTTTATTGCATACTGATTTTTGTTTTATTTTGAGTCAATGGAGTGTAAAAGTAACTTTTTTTTTACTCGGAACATGTGTTACCATCGACAAAAAATGAGAGGGTAGGTATGCAATAATAATTAAAATACTTATCGATTATATTTTGCTTCAAATTATAATAATATTATAGTCAGAAATTGGAATACGAAATTATAAGAATTCGTAGGGTAACAACGCATCAAGAAGACCCATTTCTTATTGTAACTCTTCCTATCAATGCATCTCTAAGATTTTGAGTGATAGATAAAGTACAATATTGCCTACAATAAGAAATGGGTTGTTGTTTTACTAGTAATGAAATATCTCATAGTACAATTTTATCCACAATATAAAGAACTCTTTCTAGTTAGTAAACCTTTGTTTAGCGGATGATTTCATAATTGTTTGCAAGGCAGAGGTGGAAACAATTAAATTTATTAAGAGCAAGTTAGAAGAGTTTGCCGATATTACAGGACTCCATTCAAACATTTACAAATCTCAATTGTATTGTGGAGGAGGTTTAGATAATGAGAGAGAGAGAGAGGTATTGTAGAACATTATTGGGTTTGAAAGAGGTGGCTTTCCCTCAAAGATAGACAAAACTTGATTGCAAAGTAATGGTTGATAGGATTGCAACAAGGGTGAAGAGCTGGTCTTCCAGACATTTATCGTATAGCTAGTGACATGTAATAGTTGATATATACCATGTTGCATATGCACTCTTACTGGGCATCTGTTTTTATTTTGCCAAAAGGGGCGATATTTAGGGAATTGAAAGAAGAGATCAAATGGTGATTTGGTGTCGATTGTATGGAAGTTGATGGAGTTGAGATAAATTGCAATGGGTGATTAAGTTTTGTTGAGCAATAAAATTTTACCATTTATCTAAAAAAACAAATTAAGTAGCATTCGTTGGGTGTGATATTAACTTCTGGTTGATACTTATCCAAACAACATGTTTTGAATGTCCATCAGAATATTCCTCACATTATATATTCATGATTTTGTCAAAATCAACCAAAATATAACACCTCATATTTTTGCAGTATTTAGTAGCATATCTCTTCGTATAGGAACTGAACTAGGTTTTGTTTATGTCTTAATTCATTGCATGCAAAATCTTAAATACTTATGATTATATTAAATAGAATGCGAATGATATAGAATCTACATAAAAAGTTGGAAAAAGCATATTGAATGTTAATTTCTAGTTAGATAAAAGAATTGATCCTATTTCAAAAGACAAAAAAATTCTTCTTTAACTAAAATTCTTATAATGTTCATTCATACATTTTAAAATATGAAAATACTTGACTGCATATTGTAATTCATTAAAACAATAAGCTCAACTCAGATTAGATTTGAACTCAATAATACAAGTGAAACTAAACACAAGCTGCACCAAGCTAGTACTTGGATTCACACTTTCCCCTCTATAATATATGTGTAAGGTGTTTACGGTCCTAATTATTACAAAAAAAATTCTATGAGCTCTGGAGGATCACTTTCAATAAGTCTTTTAACATTGTTTTTTCTATTCACAACTTAGGTGTCAAAAGCCTACATGGCTTTAAGAAACATTATGAAGTCCTTTATCAATTGGTCCGAACAATTAATTGAATCATTAGTTGAATTAATAGGCATTCCACAAGACGGTGGTAACTGCAAGTTACTTGAATCTTAGAGAAAATGTTATCTTTTAAAATGGACTTACTCAAAATGAATACGAAAGTTTGTTTTAGGAGAATTTTAAGTATTGAGTTTTATTCAACATTTAGCAATCTTGTTTACTTTTCGATAAACTGAAAAACAGGAAAATATATGAGAAAAGGAATAAATATTGGATTCATTTTTTTTTATGTAGTGACACTTTTGTTGTTTACAGGTCATGTGATGTATTTGTCAAAATTTGAAAATATTGGGACATAATCAACCAATGTTAAAAGTTTTGAATGAGTTCGCAAACATGTAATGTACTTGCCGATATTCCCTATAACAAATTATCTTCGAATAGTCTCAAACCAAACCTTAAATATTACAGCCAATTTTCTACATGATCATTGGTTCTTGGAATTTAAAGAAAACTAGATGTTATTTGAATTAATAAAAATTTTGTTGCTTTGAGATTTTTTTTGGGATGTCTCTGTTAATGCCAGTAAACTTTTATGTTTTGTCGAAATTGTTGGCGTTTATTTATTTATTTTTTTTTTGGGGTCTTCTTTGTTAAGTTGTCGAAGGCTAAATTTTGTTGTTTTATATAGTTTTCTCATGTTTTCTGATGCTGTAATGGTTAAAAATTTAATCATTTTCGTTTTTTGACGTAAAGTCCTCATTTGTTAGTATTTACATAAATCATAAGTTTTTTTTTTTTACTTTTCATAAAAAACGTATTTATAACCACTTGTTTATCTGCCTTAAAAAGGTTACGAAAAATGCGACGAAAGATTGATGTAAATGAAACACAAAATGTACTGAATTATCAGATTCCATGAGCAATTTCAAAGGTGCGGAATGAACTTTATGTAATTACCCTCAACTTTATGTTAAAGTGGAAAAACAAAGGCAGATGGCAAAATTGCTTGTGGATTCCATTGCTGCAATTCTGTATTTATACAAGAAAAGTGACAAGCCGTCGTCACAACTAGTCAAATAAATTCACCTACTTAACACTAGTATAGTGGAAAATAGGGTCGTACCCACAGAGAAGGAATACTAATTATCAGGTATAAATTACTCCTATTATTATCCTTATCCTTATACTTAATATAAAGGCACAGTTGGCAAGAAATTAAATGCCCAAAAAATATTCAGGGCCACCTTCAAATTGATCTCGTCTATCGGTTTGGTACGATCCAGCGGCCAATATTAAGTCACTTATTAGGGGCAAAAACAAAATTTCACAAATTTAGTATACTGTTTGGTTCGTTTTTTCGTTCACTTATAAAGGCACAGTAGGCAAAAAAATTAAATGTCAAAGAAATATTCAGGGCCACCTTCAAAGCGATCTCGTCCGGCGGATGAGACTGATCCGACGGTCAATGTTAAATAATTAATTAGGGGCAAAAACAAAATTCCATTAATTTAGAGGATAAGCAACCGTAAGTTTTTGAAGATAATAAGTAAAAATAAAAACCCCCAATAAACAAACGTAATTTCTTGAGGGTAAAAATTAAAAACCCCCATGAAGAAAACGAAGTCGTCCCTTTCCTCTGCCTAATTTTTCCCTGGAAAACCCCCAACCAAATAAACGACGTCGTGTCTTCATCTTCACCAGCCTAAACAAAACTCCTCCCTCTCCTTGTCGCTCTCATAAATACATCTTTCCGACTTTCTCTCCGGCCACCCTCCGACGAAAATCAGCCCATCGCCTCGTTCCCACCGTCACCACAACACCGTCGGCGGCGTTTCCACCGACACCATGGCCTCGGGCCGTGGATTTATTCTGGCAAATCCACGGCCCAACAAGAAAAAATTTCCAATTTTCTTCTTCAAATAGGATTAGGAAATCACTATAAAATTTTTTTTTCCAATTCCAAATCGTCCCATGATTTCAGAATCCCAATCGGATTATAACTTCTAAGTCCACAACCGGTCTATAAAAATCCCAACAATCCCCACAAATAGAACCATCCCAAGCTCTCTCTACAGCTTTCTAACTCCTGGCTCGTAACAGGTAAATTTCTCCTTCTTTGCCACTATTTTTGGACGAATATTTTTGCAACTCCCGGCAACTATCCACTGTACCTGTGTTGCATCAAGTAACTAGCGTAGGTTCAATTATTTTTCATTCTAGATCACTATGTTTTTCCTTCAGACTTTAACAAATTTAGGATTATCGTTGGTCTGAATTGTTCGTGTTCATGATTGAGTGTTCTGACCTGCTATGAGTTTGAAGTTGTTGATCGATTTTCCATGTGTTTGATTTTGCTCCAACTTAATTTCGATTCCATGCTTTTATTTGAAACTTCAGTTTAAATTTGAGTGTTGATCAGCCTTATTTTTCCCCGTTGGAATCCTTAAAGTTTATAGCTTGATCACTGTGTTATTATCGTTGCGATTGTTTAATGAGATGTTGCGTGTTCCTGCTGTTATTTTTGGACGAATATTTTTGCAACTCCCGGCAACTATTCACTGAACCTGTGTAGCATCAAGGTTCACATGAATATTTTTGTTTGGATTTTTAGTAGTAATTCCAACAGACACCGTGAAGTCTGCCTACGTCATTGCTATTGTTCTTGTGATTATTTCAGTTTTGACTAATTAAATCATGAAGAATCATAGTTACAAGGTTGATTCTCGTGTAGTTTGCATGACCTGCTGCCCATTTTGATTCTCTGATTATTGTTGTAATTGATTTGATGTGCTGTTGTTGCTCTTGTATGTTGCATCTCCTGGTTCTTTGTATTTTTCAGAAATCAAGAATTATATATATACTTTTTAGTTCAGTCCTTTGTGTTGTTGATGTGATATTGTTCTCAGTTCTTGCTTCCTTGCTTCTTTTTTATTTATCTTCAAACAATTGACAAGGAAATTGTAATTCATCAACAATTGAAAATAATCGATTGAGCTTCTTTTTTGGTTTTCCTGATTTCAATGCGTTTGGGTATGTTGTTCCTGGTCACTCCATTGTTACATGTAGCTCTGCGTTTGGTAGGCTTTTATGATTTTTCGGTTATTTCCCATGTTGCCTTTTCAGTAAAACTATGCGTGCTGAATAGCCTACATGGCTTTTGATGTGTTAAACTTATCTCCTAACTATTCCATGAAAACAGATTTCTGCTCCTCTAAAGGGCAACCTCGTGCATCTCCCGCAAAAGAAATTTTCCCAAATCCAAGCTTTTTTCTTCTTACACGGGTATTTTTTTGGTCTTATTGTATTCCTGAACTCATATTACAACTGCAAAAAAAAAAAAAAAAGAGAATCCTTGATGACATACCTTAACACTATGGTTTTTGTTGCTTCCTGCATATTTGTTTAGAATGGCTCCTCATTAGGATCTCCTCATTCACTGGTTTCTTTGCTCCCAACGACAATTATTTAAGGGTTACGATTAGATTGCTTATGGCGACTTCAAAGCTGTTGTAGATTTTGATCGGGGTTCACTGGGTTGCTCCTAACAACATTGTCAAGTTTGACCTGCTTTGTCTGTATGAAATCATGCTGATTAATGCTTGGTGACATGTCATGTTGAAATAACCATCCTGTAATGTTATTTTTGTTTGATGAGAATATGGCTAAAATTAAAAATGTTAGAACACTATTTAAATATTGTTTAGATTTAGTATTCTTTGCTTATTGGTAATATCTGATAGTTCTAGGGTGTTTTATTTGTTGCCGATGGCAATAGATTTTTTGTCACTGTCTAGAGTAGGCATAAAAATGCATCACAAGGGTTGCAATCCGCTGGTGGTAGGGGCTTTACAGTTTGCCCCTGCAATTCACCAGCCATAAATTAGTAGGGACTTTAAAATTCGCCCCTTCTTATGCTTGCTTGAGGGATTAGCCCTTAAAATTTTACCACGTTAATTTCTAGCTTTGCTTGTTTAGCCCTGCATTATCCTCTTCTAAGTTTTTTCTGATCTACTTATGACGGAAAAGAGGCACTGTCATTTTAGATCTAACTTTTTGAATCAGTTTTTCTTTACAGTTTATGTATGAAAGTAGCTATCAACTTAGGCTCTCTTTTTAAGTATGTCAGCACATCGAACTTTCAAAACAGTCGCATGTTTGTCCCCCTATTTTATTTAACAGTTGCTTTGTTATCTATATGTATTAAGTCTACTCCAATAAATAGCCGAACTAGGATTAAGTTATTTCTCTTGATTCTTTTGTGATGAATTTAACACTTCAATTCCATCATTTGGTTTGAGTTACAATTGCATAATTTGTATGGAGTTTCCATTTCTTTAGGGTAAAAAACTTGTATCTTGGAGGCATTCTTACCTTTCTAACGTGAAATTTCTAGCTGTATCCGCAAACTATATTCTTTGATTAATTGTATCTTCAACAATAAGAGTCTTTAAGTAGTTATATTCTGTGCCAGATGATTTTATCAAGGGGTTGTGAGTATGGGTTATCTTTTAACATGAATATTGAATTCATTAGCATTTTTGCAGTGGGTGGTAACAAACAGGCGACAAAATCTTGGTGTCATACTAGACCTGGTGATCAATCTCTTGAGAAATTAAGTGCAGGCATTGGGGAGCAGAACACAGGTTTAAGCATGCCTAGCACTTTTCCTGGACTTGAGGGTACTATACCAGCCAGGAATTCAAGTTCCTATGGCAATAGGTGGCTTTCACTGGCTACAAGTTGGGCAAATGCCGATAATGCCAGGACATAATCCCTTCTAGATTGGGAATCCAAACAATGCAGTCTAATTTAATCTCATCTCAAGGATGCAACTGCTGTTGCCTCATGGACCTCCTCGCGTCATCAATGAAAATTAGCATAGATGTATATCAACTGGAACCTAGAATAGAGATTAACCAACTTTCTTGACAATTTATTGCAGAAGCAATGCATCAGGCGTCAAATTTGTTCTCTGATGAAAAATCGTTTAAAATATAAAGAGTTTTCAATCACGATGACTATAATTAAAAACTACTACTAGATGCTGAAATTAACACCACAAAGGATTGGGGCCCTGAAAAGAAATTTGCACATAAAAAACAAATGAACTTCCAAGTAATATAAACATAACAGTGGTTTTCAATATGACGGGTGTCAATTCATTTTTCCCTTAAAGATTATTGTTTGCCTGTGTATTGAATCAACAATACCCACACCGCATATCTTTCCCGAAGAAAGTAGTGAATAAGGGCACTGAAACAGCAAAGCACACAAGACTTACCATGTTTCTCCAACCATGGCCTACAAAAGGCAAAAGCACTAATTTATCTCTTTGAGCAGACGAGATAGCAGGATTTCATTTTTCTTGATATAAACACAAATTCATTTTCTTTAAAGAAAATTTGTACCTCTATACCGTTTAAGAGAGGAGAACTGTTTACATTTATTTTACAGTGATGAAATCCAAATCTCGTTCCCTGTTAGTTTCCCCCTTCCTTAACAAAAATTTTCCAACAATAAAAAATAGTTCTTCCATTTCCTTAAAACTTGAAAAACTATCAAGAGATCAAAATCAACATTCATTACTCAAAGACCAAATCTTCCAAATCATTCCAAATATTTTAATTGATTAAACCCAACACTTTCTCAAATATTTTAATTGATTAAACATAACATTTAGAATTTGGAAAGCTACAATATCATAGTGGTTTATATAACGCTAGAAGAACGGTGTCGAGTTCCATAATCACTATTGCTCAAAAAAGGAGTTTAAAAATAATAAAAAATTGCCATTAGGATTACAATTGCTAATAAAATAGTATTTAAAAGTAGTCAAAAATTACCATTAGGAATGCAAATTGATGACTAATAGAAAATACAACGGATAAAAATTAAAAATTGAAAGGAAAAAAATAAAGTGTACTCCAGAATGATAAAATAAACAATTTAGTTGTTTTGGATGATAAATTTTTTATTTTTTATTTTGTTTGGATTGTTTAAATCCCAAACAACTCAAACCAAAAATTAATAGAAAGTACCTTAATTTATTTCATAATTTGTGTATAATTTGAAAATTATAAGTCTAATCTGTTCATTGTTACCACTTTAATTCTCAGAATAACAATTGAATAAACTGGTTTAGGAAAGAAATTGGTCGTGCAACGCGCAACGAGACAAGCCTAGTACTTAAATAAAAGGCACAGTAGGCAAGAATGCCCAAGAAATATTCAAGGACCACCGTCAAATCGATCTTGTCCGTCAGATGGGGTAGATATGACATCAGCGACTTATTAGGGTTAAAAACAGAATTTCATAAATTTTGTTTCCAAAATTTTATGTTCCCTCGGTTAAAAATACCACATGTTTTTTGGGAAAAATCCCCAGGCCAAAAAAAAACGACGTAGTTTTGGTCCTTTTTCCCCAAACTATAAATATGAACGACAGACTAAAACCCTGCAAAACGGACAGCTCTTCTACTCCCGACTGCTCCTTTTCAAACCACCGCCGCCTATTGAATCGGCCATTCAACCCTTCCTTAATGGAGGTGGGGGAGGATGTCTTGGCGTTGCAAGCGGTGTTGACAAGAACAAGGAGGTGATAATGGCGGAGCAGGCGGTGTGATAGTAAAGTCGGTGCAGACGGATGTGACGACAAATTCGCATGTGTAGTAAGATTAGGAAATTCTCAATTAATTTTACATTTTTATTAAGATGTAAATTTGGATTTGTATTGTGTAAGGACTAGGAAATTTTCGTTTGTTTGCATCGATGATTCCAGAATCCTTTTAGGAATAGAAAATCTCCATCGTCAACCACGTCTATAAATTCCCCAGCGCACATCACAATTAGAATCTGACGCAGCTTTTCTTCTTCAACTTCCCAGCTTCCTTGGGCATCAATTACTCTCAGCTTCATTCAGGTAATTTTTTCCCCATGTCTGTTGTTTTAGCGTATCTTAGACCGGAAGCCGGTGGTGGTTGTCCAAGATTGTCGATCTTGCGTACCACCTCATCGCAAGCGGTGCCACCAAGATTTTGCGTGCCTTCTTGTCAACATCTCCCTTCGTTAATGCACTTTCCCCTCCTCCTCCTACTATTGAAACCCTAGGTAAATCATCATTAATCAAGAAAAATCATAACTTCCATGACTAATTCTTTTCATCATTGCAAAGTTCTAATTTATTTGTCCTCATGTACTGCAATTTGGGATCATTGATGTTCTGTACTCTTAATTGGTCAGCAATAGTGCGATGGAGTTGGAAAGTAGAAATCAATGACATCCTTTTTTGCATCTTCCTTTCGACGTTGATTTCCTCCCCTGTCTGGCATTTTAAGCTCCTCTTGTAACAAAAGCCAACCAGTCAACAATTGCAACCTCTGTCCGTCAATTTTCCACCTCCCCCAATCGAATAAAGTGGTGGAGCGGTGCTCATAGCTGCGGCTGGCCGAAACCGATCAAATCTATACCCAAACCCGATCAAATTCTTTTCTCCCCTCTGTCAAAGAAAAAAGTTGCGGAGTGGCATCGATGATGCTGTTGAAGAAGAACGAGTAGGCGAAAGGACGTAAGTTAGGTAATTCTTTGTCCAATATAAGCATAAGATTCCATTACATGTTATTTTAGTGTAGTAATGCTTGCTAATTTAGTAATGTAAATTAATATTAGCTCTTTATTTGTCTGAGGTTTTACACAATGGACCTGCATTTAAATCTTGTTGTATCATGGAAGATCATTATAACTTTTCTTCTTGTAAAATAGCTGCTTTGAATCTAATATGCATCAAATACTTTTGGTCATGCCCTTTGCTTATATTGTTAGCTTCTCGCCTTTTCTTCAAGTTCTGATGCTTTCCTTTATGTTTCATTTTTGAAAAAATAACCTACTGCATGTATGAAATGGCTGCTCATCATCTTCTGTAAGCTTTTGTAACACTCATTATTGTGCTAAATTTGACAATATAAACAATAATGAAGTCACCATTGGCGAGTAAGCTTTTGAGACTCATAGTTTTTATTTCACAGCGCAATAGTCAAGAGTTTTAATGAAGTGATTACTCAAATTACATAATTTATAGTAACATTTTTTAAGAAAACTTTAGACATTATTATAATTTTTTCCCAAAATAAAATAAATAAAAATTATTTCTTTTGCTTTTCTCATAAATATTTATGGTGTTCCGGAATGTGTAAAATGAAAAATGTAAAAGAATTAATCGATAGAATGGTCGCGCAACGCGCGACACGTAAAAGACTAGTCTAGATAAATGATGATCTCAGATTTATAAAATTTAAAACTAAAATAAATAAATAAAATAAAAGCAAATAATATTAATTCAAATAATCAGACAAAGAAAACATAGGACATTGGGTTCACCTACCGAATACTTGGTTTAGTTCAATTCACAAATATCTGACTTCTAACTTCCATTAATCTCACAACGATTCACCTAATTAAGAACTATACACTCTCGTGTCATAATTCTCTTACTTAGATTAATCCTATGACTACTCTTGTGACAATAGGGATTAAACAAAAGCACATTAAGACCATTAAGATCAAACATTGCAAAGGTTATAATCTTACTCTCGTAGCTTACACCCTAAGTCTATTATTCCTACGAACTAATACTAATCTTCCACTCTCACTACTTCGATTAGTATCTTCAGACATGCAAATAGTGGCCAATTACTTACACGAATTAAAACAAGAGTAACAAATATTGATTAATGGAAAAGTCAAATAATAATAAACCAAATAAACTAAATAAATCCGGCGGCTACATTGAAACCCTAGGTTAAAAGAATTTAGCCACTAAACATTATAAAAAATGATTCAATAATATTTAGAGACATAATCCTAAAAATCTTAATTAAATAAATAAAACAAAAACACCTGGATGAAGGCGAGAACCGCCGAAGAGCTCCCCGGTTTTGCACTTGCGGCTGCTGCTTGCTTTGGATTTGGACACTTCTGTTTCTCTCGGCTGCAAGAAGCTCAAGGGGCTGCTGCCGGTTTGGTTTTGAATTGATGCACGAGGTAATGGAGAGGTGATGGCGAAGGAGATGATGGTTTGTTGATGTTGCTGCTGCGTGGTGATGGGGAGGCTGGAGCTGTGCAGAGCTGTGTGGGTAGGAAGGGGGAGCGGCGGTGATGGAAAGTTGAGAGAGGATGATGATGTCGAAGTGCAAGGCTGATGGATGGTCAAGGTGGTGGTCGGCAGAGGTGATCAAGGAAGCAAGGTGGAGCAGCAGTGAGTTGTAGCGGCGGAGGGGGGTTTTCAGCCGTGAGGGTTTCGGTGAGATTTCAGTCCAGTTCGGTTGTAAAAATAAAACCCTAATCCTCCTTTTATAGGCTTCCGTCAAACCCTACTACTTGGAGAGGAAGAAAATTTGTTTCCCCAAATAATATTGGGATTAAAATTCTTACCCAATTCAACTCCAAAAACAGCTGCACCACCTTGTTTCGGCCAAACCCTAAGAAAAAATGAAAATTGTAATTCAGTCCTCTAAATCTTCAAGTCTTCTGATTCCCTCTTCATTAGTTCTTACAATCTTCATTTAGGCCCTTTTTAGTTGCTTTTTCTTTCCAATTTAGTCCAAAACCTCAACAATTCTTTTATTTGAGTAAATTCTTACAATCAAAGATGAAATCATATAAATAGCATATTTGTACTCAAAACATTGGCAAAATCTCGCATAAAGGGATATTAAAAATAGATAAATTATGAGCACATCAAAAAGATAGGCTCCTAACACTAAAGACTAGATCAAATCAAATCAAGTCTAATCTGAACAAATCATATCAAATATCCAGACATAAATGACCAAATCATCAAATTTAACAGTACTTGTTTATCAATTATCGTAATTCGACTAAAAACTACACGGAATTTAGAAATCTTTTTAAAAAATCCCTCTGTTGAATCTTCTAATACCTATTGAAAAATTTGTTGCTATAGAATATTTGTTAATATATCGATATCATTGTAAAGGCCACAAATTATTTAGTTTTAGTAGGATTGTTGTTGTCAATGTTTTTGTTTTCAACGGAAAGTAGGTGAAATAGTCAAAAGAAAAGAAAATCCTATCATTTAGACAAGTTTTTTTGTGGTATTATGGTTAAGTAATTAACTAATTCCATTTACTAATGTTAAAAAAACCGTCATAGAAGGCAAAGCCTAGTGGAATTTCATATTTTAATTAAGGGTGAACTACATTTTGCCCCCCCTCCCTCTCCCCGAGTTTTGATTAGATCTACCACAAACCCCTTGAGTTTTGATAATACTACCATATATCCCCTGGATAGGGGGTTAAACATTAAATGACTAAAATAACCGTTGTTTACACACTTTATTTTCTTTTGTTTCACTTTGTTTGTATCTGTTTTTTATACTAAAAATGAAAATTACTTAATTTATATTTTTTACATTTAATTATAACATAAGATAATCAATGAAATTTAATCCATGATTAATATTGCAAGTTTATTATGAAAAATTTTGTTTCAAAAAACACATAATATAATTAATATTTAAAAAATATAATTATCTAAGTGTATTAATATAAAATGATTAATATGGAGTTTTTTTAACTTAATTTATGATATATATTTTTAAAAATTATAGTATAATTTAAAAAATATGAATTGAAGGGTATTTTTGACCGTTTATAAAGAATTCATGATGATGTTCGTATGTTAAAGTGGCATTTGGTAAGTTGACTATGACTCAAAGGGGTATATGGTAGTATTAATAAATCTCGGGGGTTATGTTAGATAGGGCCAAAACTCGAGGGGTAAAATGTAGTTCGCCCTTTAATTAATAAAATAAATTTATAACCACATACCTTTTTATTATTAAAAAGACGATAAAATTTTTGAAGAGTATAGGGAAAATTTGGATGAAAGACAGTGGATGATATGTAATTAATAAAGATGGCGGTATCTTTATGTAATTTTTATTAAGGGCATTATAATCTCACTTCCGAACATTACTTTAGCTCTTCACCTAACCAATTTTTACCTGTTTTAATTTTTCATAAGTAAATTCACATCTGTATCCAAAGTTTAAATTTGATAATATATTAATATACAAAATCAAAAACAATTTAAGGACAGAAGAAATAATTACGTTATTTAAAATTCAGAGGTTAATTGTTCATAATTTTGAAGATTCATTTTTCTCAAATAATATTGATATTTGAAATAGAAAGCTTTTATCTTTTTAATATGAACTAAGCTTTGAATGAAATTGTCCAAAAAAATTACAAAAACTCATGGTTAATTGAACCCTTACAACGAATTTGGTTAAAATTCACTAATCTATTTTGCATTGTATGTCACCAAAATATTCTAAAAATATAATAAATAAAAAATATTAAATATTTATTCTGTCAATTGAGTGTCAGTGTAGATGTAACATTCATAGTCACATATGTTATATTACTCACAAAAAAAAAAATGGAACAAAATAAACATTCAAATTCATTAGAGGTAAAAAAATAAATTTGTTTGAAAATCTATAATATTATACTAAGAGAGAAACCAGATAGAGAGAATCAAACTTCTCCTCCCGTTGACACATATGACAAAATCTTATATGTCATTTTCCTATAGGTTGCTGTAAAAAATATTTACAACAATTACACAAAAAGTCCTTGAAATTTTCAGTTATTCAAGTGTTATCAAATCGCAATTAAAGTATATCAATTATATCAATTAATTATGTGGTCAACTTTCTATTTTGTATTTGGTGAGATGAACAAAAAAAAAACAAAAAATTAATTAAACAGTCTACATTAATGTCTTTTTTTTTTTTTAATTATGTCTCACCCAAAAAAGGTAGATATTTATTTTATTCATAATAAAAGCTGGTGGATTTGAAAAACTAATCCAATTAGCGGGCATGATGCAATCACATATTAAATCAAACATTAATCAAAATTAATGATTTTTTGAAATTCAAAAATAATTAATGACAAAATCCTCGGTTAATCTTCTATCCTTTCATTATCGGTGAAAATTATTCCCTACATTAATGTCTTTTTTTTTTTCATTATGTGTCACCCAAAAAAGGTAAATATTTTTTTTATTCATAATAAAAGCGGGTGGATTTGAAGAGCTAATCCGATTAGCGGGAATGATGCAATCACATTTTAAAACAAACATTAACTAATATTAATAATTTTTTGAAATTCAAAAATAACTAATGACAAAATCTTCGGTTATTCTTCTAGCCTTTCATTATCGGTGAAAATGATCCCCTCCATTTAATATATCAGCAATTATTTATCAAATCCCAAAAATCAGCAAACACCAGAAATACAGGTGATATAGTACGATATGATCGAAATTGGGAAAACACTATGCAAATATTATATATATGTTGACAGAAAACCATAAACTGCTTGCACAATATCAACAACTCCCATTCCTTTATTTCGTCGGTACAAACAACCTCAACCACCTCTATCAATGTCGACCTCCAGCAGCAACAACACATACGATTTCATAAAAGATTTGACACCCATGGTTGTCAAGTCTGACTAGAAAGTCAATGTTCGAATCCTCAACTTATGGATAGCAACTTTTGGAGCCAACAAATCCGTAGAAGCTTTGCTTATTGACAAACAAGTTACAAACATTTTTAGTGTTTATATAACTAAAAAGTGTATCTTAATAAAATTGCAGCATAATTTTATCGTCGGATTTCTAATGATTTCAATTGTTGTTGTTTTGGTTGTATAAATATAATTGACATGGTCAAAAGATTCAATCTTCTGTCCACAAAAAACTCATGTGGAAATTTCAAAAGTTTCTTGAGGATGGAAAGAAAGAGCCAAACAAATCATCAACTTTGATTTGGCCGATGTTAAATGATTCTCTTATTTTAAAATTCCTTTTTCGTTTTTCTCATTCATCACTTATTATTTTATGGTTGTAATATTACTTTTTCCTTACTACAATTTAAATCATATTTGTATTTTTTTACTGTATTACACAAGTACACAACAATAGTTTTTTTTCCTTTTTTATTATATTTATTTAATATTCATTTTCAGTAATTCATACACTATATTTTACCAAATTTAATTATTTTTACATATTTTAATGCTAAAAACATGTACACAAATCACGTGCATCGCACGGGTTTAACATCTAGTTATAACTAAAGTCATGTTTGGGATTGGTGTTTGTTGTGCCCTTAACACAAATTATTTAAAAATATGACCCTATTTATGAATTATGTATTCTTTACTACCCCTTATCTAATTTTTCGTAAATATAAAACGTAGTATGATTAAGTATTGTTTCCACATTTATTGAATAATTTGAAAGTTGCTGCAGACCCAACTTAATATGATGCGTGAGAAAAGAAGGAAACTTGTAATAGTAAGCTTTATGAATTTATGAAAAGAAAGTAGTTTTTCTAAGATTATTGATAGCTTAATTATATCAATTTCGATTCGTTGCCAGTTATGTTATGTTTTACGAAGATTCCAGGATTCGATCAAGTATCCTTGCTTCTTTTGTTGTGGTTGGAGGCTCGGAGCCAATTGTAATTAGGAATAGATTTCTTTTCTTTCTTCCTTTTTTTATTATTTTTATTATTTTTTGGTACATAACTGTTATATTAAAACACAAATTCTTTTGATGTCGTAACAGATCTTCTGTTTTTATCTACCTTTTTATATTAAAACACAAATTCTTAATGCTGCTTTTCGCAGTTCACTAAATTACTCATTTACAGTTCGTTTGGACAATTTTATCCCTGACCCCTCATTCTTCTTCCTTTTCTTCTTCTCCAACTTCATCTTCTTCTTCCTTTTTTCTAAATTTTAAATCCAAATCTACCATAACTCAAAGTGTAAAAAAATATCGGAACAAAAACGAAAAGACTCGCTTTCGATTTTAGTAAAATTTTTTTTCAATAAACTCTTGAAAGTAAAAAAAAAATAAAAATAAAAAAAATAAAATTTGCCCAGGCGGCCAACCACCTTTTGAAGATTGGCCGATTTACTCACCGACCAACGGGAAGAATCGGCCATTTCTTCCCGGTTGGCCGGTGAATAAACCGGCCAATCTTCAAAAGAAGAATTTACGTCTTCTGAACGTTTTTTTTTGGTACTGTGCATGATTTACAACAGAGTAGAGGTTGCCTTGGATGTTGTGCAAAGCCCCCACTGATTATTTTTGTGGTTGAGCCTAACAAGGGTCTTAAAATTTGAGATCATCGAGTAAAGAAAGCCAGCATTATGGAGGATTTTTGGAGTTACAGCATATGTGAGATGGACAATGACAGCACGTTCCCATCTCACTGGAGTGTTTCGTCAATTAGTACTTCCACTCAGACACTCGATCCTAATAGTTCCAACATCAACATGTCCCAATTCAGAAATGCTATGGTCTCCGCTGCTGATGAACTCAAGGAGCCAAAAACTAGCTAGTGAAAAGTTTTGAGTGTGGAATGGAACGCGTGATTGATGAACTTAAGAAGTACAGTGATTTCTCAACTCATCGGATAATCTTTCCCCTTCCTGCATTTTTTTATATTGTTGCCGCATTATCCTTTTCGTTTTAAAATTTTGCTAATAATTTCTGAATTTGCTGCATGTGTAGAAAGGATGAATGCTAGATGTGAATATTATTTCTTCAACACATGAATGCCACCGTTTTATTCGCATGCATCTTGCTTTGTTTTACTCTTTATCTAAATAACTATGCTAGAGCTCTGAAAGCAACATAACTTCTGAAGGATCTTCCTTAAACCCTTAGTATAGGGGGGACTCTGAGATTGCATCTCCTCAAGGAGAACTCCGGACTCCAATTGCTTAGAAGTTGTGTATTGATTAAAACCAGTGTTGGATTATAGGACGAGCTTCAAGTTATACTGTCATGGTTTAAGTTGATTTTATTTTATTTTATTTTTTTTTTGAGCTTGCTGTTTCTTTTTATGGTACTGCCAAAACTTGCACTTTTAAAATTTCATATCCTGGTACTCCATTAGAAGCTGGTACTGATTTTAGATTGGATAAAAAAAAGGAGGATATCGTTTGGTAAACTACCAAGAAGAGAGTAACATCGGAGAAAAACATAAACAAGTACTATCTCCATCCAAAAAAAAAAATAGTCCGCATTGAGTTTTCAATTTTGTACTAAAAACAGTACAAAACTCAAAACTCAATGCGGGTTATTGTTTTGGAACAAAAACTGTATTTGTTTTTATCCTCAAAAATTTTGTAACTTAATTTTCGTTTGGGCGTATTAAATAAACTGTAATTCCTTTTTTGTGTTTCGATGAAATTATTAACAATGCATATAATTTTTTAATTATCATATATCATTGCAAAATATTAGAGTGGTTCAATGTAATTACATAAATCAGTTAGCACAAAATCACTTCTCCTTCCATTTAAGTTTACTTGAATCATATTATAACTCAAACAAGAGTAGAGTAAAATGATTTGAAGAAGTACTAAGCGCCACCCAAATAGCACTACTTTTAGTACAAAATATTCATCTCTTGAATTTTAAATAATATTCGCTTGGGAAAAACCGAGAATAATTTAGCTCTCGTGCTTGGGTAGATTGATAATGAGAACTCAGCTAAGTTTTCAGAGAAAGAAAAGCATCAAGTTCAGGTGACTTATGAATTGAAACAATTTTGATGTTTGAGAAAGAATTACATGTTAAAAACAAATGTTTATTTATGTGCAAATTTTAAATTAAAATTTCTAGACTTTTGTTTAGATTTCATACCTTTTTTTCTATAAAGAAAGAGACTAAAGCTTGACAGAAATTAAATTAAAATTTTTTATGGATGACAGAGCCCCGATAATATCGTGCTTCAACCTATCCAGAGGGTGGGTTATCCAACCATTGCAAACCAATAAGAAAACTTGCAGCTAACGAAGGGGCCATGTATTAATTGTAATCCATATATTACTGTGTTTGATATCAATACATATCCGTCTTTGTAGCGATAGAAATCGGAGTCTAAAATCTCAAAGTGGTTATGGTGGAGTAGAAGGGACTCTCCACCCTTAACCATAGGTCGAGAATTCGAACCTCGTTATGGGCATGAAGCAACCTTAAATACTTTGGCCAACTGTCTCACTCATCTAGATGCCTACAATTCAGCGAGGAGATTAGTCATTGTTGCCGATGGTGGATACCCTGCAAATATAAAATAAAAAAATAAAAAATCCTCAAGGTGTTATTATACTCCCCCTTACAGTCTTTACACAAACCACTTCAATAAGTTAAATTTGGGGGAATATGCAAACCACAGTAATATCGTCACAGAACCTAGCGAAATTCCTTAACATCATGGAGACTGATAAACTCAAAAAATCAGCTGAAAATTGAACGAGTGCAAACCGCTTGTAACATTTTTCTTTTGGCCCCAGCAAAGGGTTGTTATTTGTGAATTGTGATGTGTACCTACACCACTTAATGTACCTAGACTAATTTCTCAAGAAATCATAAATTTGCACTCTTAATCAGACATTCACTTCAGAGAAGTTAACAGCAGAAGTGCAGAACACCACCCTTGACTTGCTAGTCGCAACACTCAATTGACCAGGTCTTTGTAACACTAGTTATTCAATAATTTTATATTAGCATTCAACATTTAATTAAAAGCTCAAAAGTCATCCTAAGGTGCCCAAGAAAAAACAGAACAAGAAGAAATAAAAGGTCCCGACAACAACTCTATCACTTGCACCATATCAACCAATTCTTTGATTGTCTCCTCTTTTTTTTTTTTTTTTCCGGCCACCATTTAGCAAAAACCAACAAACAAAATGAAGATTAATACATTATCCTTTTTCTGGGTCTCTTTGATGTTCTTGATACCATTGTTATCAGGCAAAGTGGTATCAGGTCAATGCCCTGAGGACCAGAAGTCTTTGCTTCTGATGCTGAAAGACAACTTGTCGTTTTCTTCCTCTGATAGTTTATCGTCATCCAGGTTGGTGAAATGGGACGGCGGTACTGATTGTTGCAATTGGGATGGAGTAACATGCGATAAGGTCATGTCATCAAGCTGGAGCTTGATAATCAGGCATTTTCAGGTGAGATTGATAACTCGAGTACTCTGTTTGAACTTCAGCACCTGGAAAGCTTGAATTTGGCTTACAACTACTTCTACTCTATCATTCCAAGTGGATTTTACAAGCTCAGGAATCTAACTTACCTAAATTTGTCAAATGCTGGCTTTTATGGAGAAATCAGTACTGATCTGAGATTGATGAAGAGGTTGGTTACTCTTGATCTTTCAACCCTTATCCCTGGATTTGACCGCGACCGCCTGGAAGTTGGAAATTCAAATCTTAAAGTACTGTTCCAGAATCTTACTGACCTTGAAGAGGTGTACCTTGATGGTGTCAAAATCTCAGCTCCAGGGAGTGATCAGTGCAAAGCCTTCTCATCTTTGTTTTACTTAAGGGTGCTGAGCTTGTCTAGTTGTTATATTTCAGGTCCGATCGACACTTCCCTTCTACAACTCAGTTCATTGTCAGTGATCAATCTTGATAACAATAATCTATCAGCTCCAGTTCCGGATTTCTTGGCAAATTTTGCAAATTTAACAGGTTTAAGTCTCAGCCGGTGTAATCTGCAAGGAACTTTCCCAAAGACAATCCTACAGGTGCCTACATTGGAGAACATAGACTTGTCAATTAATAATTTGCTCACCGGAATCATTCCAGACTTTTCCAGGAATGGATCCTTCAGGAAAATTGTGCTTAGCTCTACAGGTTTTTCGGGTCGCTTGCCTGATTCCATTGGTTTCTTGGGGTATTTGTCAAAAATAGATTTTTCAGTTTGCAATTTCAGTGGACCAATTCCATCCACAATGGCAAATCTCAAGGAACTGGTTTATTTGGACTTCTCCACCAACAAATTCAACGGCTCAATCCAATCATTAGAGTCGTTCAGAAAACTCCAATATACATTGATCTCTCTCGGAATTATCTTACTGGAACCATCCTTTCCACTCAATTTCAGGGCCTTACCGAGCTTTATTTCGTAAATTTAGGTTCAACTCAATAGGAGGGATCATCCCAACTTCCTTGTTTACTCATCAATCCTTGCAGAAACTTCAACTTTCAAACAATAAGTTTGGTGGTCAAATAGCAGAAATTTCCGACCCATCGACATCTTCATTAGATGTACTTGATTTGAGTGGTTACCAACTCAAAGGTGCGATTCCAAAATCTTTCTTTGAACTTAGAAGGCTCAATGTCCTCATACTTTCTTCTAACGGTTTCAGTGGAACCTTGCAACTACAAATGATAAATGGGCTGCCAAACCTTACAAAACTAGAGCTTTCTCCTAACCTGTTATTGGTTGAAGTAAATATTAGTATGTCCTACTTGCCTCAGCTCAATGTTCTGCGATTGGCTTCCTGCAATTTGCGTACCTTTCCAAGCTTGAAGAACCAGAGCATCTTGACCATTCTAGACCTCTCAAAAAACAGCATTGCTGGAGAAATTCCAATGTGGATCTGGGAAATAGGAAATGAAAATCTTCAACAGTTGAATCTTTCTCATAATCTTCTATCAAGTATGCGAAGTAATTACACGTGCAATAGTCTTCTTATGCTTGATTTACACTCTAATCTACTCCTTGCTTATGTTCCAATCTTACTACCTAACGCTATTTATGTGGATTACTCCCACGACAAGTTCACCAATTCCATTCCACCTTTAGGCAGTTATTTTACTTGGGCCGTTGTATTTTTTTCTTTTTCAAATAATAGACTAACTGGAGTAATCCCAGAATCCATTTGCAATGCAAGTCACCTCCAAGTTCTTGATCTTTCCAACAATAATTTGACAGGCAGCATACCTCACTGTCTATTTGGCAGTATGGAGCACCTCAAAGTGTTGCAATTAGGCAGTAACAACATGGATGGCACCATCCCTGATAATTTTCCAGCCAATTGTGCCCTGGAAATGTTGGACCTCAGCGAGAAGGTATTAACAGGAAGTGTTCCACGATCCATAGTCAACTGCACGTCGTTGGAAGTTCTGAACATTGGTAGAAACAACATTGAAGATGTCTTCCCTTGCATGTTAAAGGACTTATCTACCTTGCATGTACTAGTTTTGCGATCCAACATGTTCCACGGAAACTTGAGCTGTTCCTCAGCAAATAACAGCTGGCAAAATCTTCAAATCATCGACATTGCTTCCAACAGATTCAGCGTTACTCTATCGTCAAGCATCTGTTATTGGACCGGAATGATTCTCGGAGGAAATGGAATACCAGGCGAGGACCTTTCCACTAATCTCTTGAGTCTTACCAACCTTTACTATCAAGACTCAATGAGAATGATTGTTAAAGGTAGTGATTATGTGCTGGAGAAGATCCTTATTACCTATGTGGCCATTGACTTCTCCTGCAACCATTTCCAGGGGAATTTGCCGGAAACAGTTGGAAAGCTTCAACATCTTTTAAATTTTAATTTTTCACACAATTCTCTCACAGGTCCCATTCCACTTCAATCGGCCATCTTCAGCAGCTTGAATCACTAGACCTCTGATTCAATCATCTGAGTGGTGAAATTCCAATGCAGATATCAGATCTTACATTCCTTTCATATATAAATGTTTCTTACAACAACCTGGCTGGAGCAATACCAAAAGGTAGTCAAATTCAAACATTTACAGAAACTAGCTTCCTTGGGAACAGTGGATTATGTGGTTTTCCGATTAAACAGATCATGCAACTTTAACTATTAATCTAGTAACTTTTAAAGGTAGTAGGGATCATCTTTCCCCTACTTGACAGAGTTAAATTCTAGTAACTTTTAATCAATCGCTTCCAGAAAAATAATTCACAATGAGTTTTTGATATTTGTACTAAAAAAATATAAAACTTTAACTATTTTTTTTTTTGGAACAAAGATAGTATTAATCAATCTGATAAAGCTGACCAAGCCAATGATGCTTAGCTGGTCTTTTCAAAGCTAGGATCTTATATGTGAGTTGATTAATATTTCTTACTCATCTGTCGCAAAATTATTGTCCAGTTTGATGTTTCACTTTTAGTACAACGAACTAAAATGAAAATCCAAACTGGACACAATAATTTTGGGACGGGAGGAAGTATTTCTTTTGAAAAAGGTAAACCACATCTTTGTTGAAACAGAGAGTAATGTTTCTGATTGCTAATTCTACAAAGTCCTCCAGATTTCTTGGACTGGAATCTTCATCCACTGATCTTAGCTCGAAGAACAAGTCTTTTATGCTTCTCCATGTGCGAGGCATTTATGTATACGTAGTAATCCTTCCAATTGCAAAACTCATCATGAACGTCTCCATTCTAAGCTGAACCTTAAAGAAACCTTGTAGCTACTCTTCTCGTCGGCTTTTAACAGCTCGAGAAATTCCCATTTGTCCGATGGTCGAGGCCGGTGCAAAACTCGCCGTCGAACTTCAGAAGGATTGCCTTCAGTACGTGTACTATATAGGACGATCTCAATCTCAACACTTGTCACGTCCCATAACTCCGAACGATCACTTCTCAATACCATCATCTCATAAATCAGCTTTGGGTTGTTATAGTAGTACAAGTCTGGAATAATTATGGTTTTAGGGCGGCAAAAACCGAGGATACCAAGCAAAAGCAAAGCTGCGCGAGCAGATGATAAAAAGAACTTTCCTTCTTCCCACACCCACTTCAACCCATCTAAAACAAATTCCTGAATCTCAATTCCGTTTACTGCAGAACATGACGAGACAGGAAAAGAATCATCATCATCAATCACCATCTCATAACAATCCAAATCATCCACATAGTTCCCTTCGAATTTCAAGTCAATAGTCATGAAAACCTGAGACCCTTCAAATGGAATTAAAAATTCCTTCAATTCTACCAACCCTGAGGCATCAGATTGACAACTTAACTTAATCCGAGAGATCCATTGGCGCTCTGCACCTCCGCGTGAGACAAACGATACATCGGGCACAATCGTCCCAATTGTGCCAAGAACATTGTCGCAAACATTTTCGTATTCAAAAACAGCAAGGCTGGGCACATCAAAGTCAGCCACCTCCAAGTTCCTCATGCTCGCAAGCCGTATTTTCTTCAAGGACGGACTTGAAATGTTGATTCTTTTCAAGTTCTCGTAGTGTTGGATCGATAACTCTTCGAGTTGTGGGAACTGTCGTGTCCGGTGGCTGAAGGAAAAGCAGCCATCGTCACTGTCATTGACTCCCACGTCATGAGTAAGGAACAAACTTCTGAGATTTCGGTATTCAGACTGACGAAAACTAAGCCGAACCCTCGTTCCGAAAAGGGATTTGAATGTGATACAAGATACTGATTCTAAATTTGGGGCTACATCCACCTCAATATTGTGTCCCGGAAATAAATGAACTTTCAGTTGTTTCAGGTTTTGAAGATTACTAACCTTGAAACAAACCACACGGTACGTGTCCCCGCAATATGTAATCTCGATGCTTTCAATTAAAGGGTAGCTCCTGATTATTTTCTCAAACCAGCGCTCCATGTTAATGTGGTTTTGGAGAAGTACTTCTCCAAGAAATAGTCTTCTGAGATTGGGACAAGATATTCCGCTTTCTTGCTGCTCCCTAATACAACACCTCTGTAAACTCAGTTCCACCAATGATTCAATTCCAAAAACCGATGAAGGCAAGACAGTGGTGGGGTGGCACATGGAAAGATTAAGGATTCTCAAACTGTTTTTTGTGGTGGCTAATTCGATACATTGGTTACTAGGACCGTAAAAGTCATGAGCACCCTTATACGTGAATATCTCTAGATCAATGTTTTCCATGTGATACCTTTGTAATGTGGATACCATACAACTAGCTTCTTTGTGTATTTTTTCCCTCAATTCGGGATCACAATCCCATGCTATCTCTGATCCCGGTGACACGAACGAGTCGCTATCGAACAAAAGATTGGTACGGGTGCGCATTGTGTTGTACAAATCCTTTGATAAAATCCCTACTTTGATTGCATCTGTGTTAGTCAAGTAGGAAAGGATTTGATCAACAATGTCGTGTGGCAGTTCTGATAGGCTTCTCTTCTCTCCCATGGCTGTTGCTGCTACTTATATTGTTTGCTGCGGAAAAAGAATTATCATTTCATAAATCAAGTGACTTAGTACAACAAAATTTCAGCCAAAAACTTACAGCAGCAGCACCGGCAAAGAAGAACGGCGGCAGCAGTAGCAGCAGCAGTGGGTGAAAGCAGACCGGCGGCAGCAGCAGCAGAAAGGTCCGACGAAGCAGCAGCAGCAGCACCAACCGACGAAATTGAAAGAAGACCGCCGACGAAGAAGACCGGCGGCAGCAACAGCACGAAATTGCAAAGATAGAGGAAGGAGCACACGCCGGTGATGCTGAGTTTGGTCGACGGGGAGAAGAAGAAGAACGCCGGTGATGCTGAGTGTGGTCGACGGGGAGAAGAAGAAGCCCACGGCCGATCAGCTTACGACCGAAATTGAAAGAGGAGAAGAATACGCCGGCTAAAAGCCACCGGTTTTAGGCGATGGTGGAGAAAAGGAACGTACGACCGAAAGAAAAGAAACCTAGAAAAGAAAAAAACCCTAGCTCTGTACCAACTTAGAATAGGGAAATTGTATTAGATTCATCATATGTTGTGCACAATCCCTAAACTAGGACATAATAGGAAATATACTAAATATTACAATAGCCTATAACAAAAGAATTATTAAAAAAAAAAACAAGAAAAATGAAATCGAACGCACAAAACCTGTTGATTTCGATATTAGGAGTGAATATCCAATATCAAGAATCTATCTCAGCATCAAAAGTCAACTGAATTTGGATAACATTTTTTTGTAAAATTTAAGAAACTACTTGATACAACAATTTTAAAGCGGCCGCCGCAGTGGCGCACTCCCTTAAATAATATGATCACAAACCCCCACAAAACCTAACAGTAATGAACTAGTAAACGTCTAAAACAACCTCAGTAAACACAGATTACCATAACTAAAAACCCTGCCTATATGTAATCAGCGGAAAAGGATAAGTTTTTCTATGAACAAGAAACTTTTATCTGATTTCAAGTTGAGAGAGAAATCGTATTAGGAATAGAATTCTACTCTGCTTATAAAAACTGCATTTTTATCAAACAAGTAGTTTCAAAAATTAGTTTGATTGGAACACCATATTCCCTATCCATGTACTCCATTCGTTCCAAAATTATTGTCCAGTTTGGAGTTTTATTTTTAGTTCAAATTATATTAAAATTGAAATCGCAAACTAGACAATAATTTTGAGACAGTGGGAGTATGTTTATGATTCATGCTTTTGCTTCATTTTATTGTATATATACCAAAGAAAAAAATTTTAAAAATCATTTCCATTTTAAAAAGTTTCAATTTGTTTATTTGTGTTCTTCTGGAGGGTGTCGAATCCACAAGAATAATTACCAAACTTATACTGTAGATAGAAGTAAACTAGGTCAATCCAATGAGCGCAAACTTGACTTTAATGACCCTAACTGATTCTACTAGTAACAACAAAACAATCAACAAAAAAGTAGACTGTTAACTACGACTCATGCAAGTAAGTAACAAACTTAGCTACTTGAATTGAGGTTTCTATTCTACTATCCTCTGTTAACTACGACTTATGCAAGTAAGTAACAAACTTAGCTACTTGAATTGAGGTTTCTATTCTACTATCCTTTCTACCGCTTCTTCTTCTGGTTGACACTTTTGTGGCATGTACTCATGCTTGATCAAACTCAATTATAAATTAAAGAGTATTTTTGATCGTTTACACAAAATTGATGATAGTGTTTACATGTTAAGGAGTACTCGAGAATTTTATAATATATTTTAAAGATTTTTTTTAATGTATTGGAAAAACTTACTAAACGAATCATAGAACAATTCAAAATGGTTACAATAAATACTGGAGAGAGTAAGTGCCACAGTCCTCACAACAATCTTCTTTTTCACTACTTTCTTTCTAGAACTCGTAGAATTAGCAATGCTGATTATTATCTTTTCTATTTGGCTACCAATATTCTTGCAAACTTATCCTGTAATCTCCAATATCCCGAAGCATTATTATCTTTCAACGCAAGATGCAAGTACTTTATTCAAATTAAATAACTTGTCGTACTTTTTTTACTGGGTGCCCCTTCTTTTGGTTCCATATCGTAACCTCAAATTTTTTGGATTTGTATATTTAGATGTGTTTGTGGAGTTAAGTAGAGAAAAGAGATTTAAGGACAATTTTTTAAGGGGCCATATTGAAATCCACATGGTAGCTCCTCGGGCTTACAAGATTATAGTTCTAAGTTTATTCTTCAAACTTTCAGTGACAACAAAATAAAAATACGGAGGGGAGGGAGTATTTATAATTAGTATAGAATACAAGGGCTAGCTTTTCGTAGGTTTTTGCAAGTTTTAATTATTATTTATTAGTAGGTAAATTAATGGTATGTGACATTCACGTTAGGATTTGGGTTATAGGAAATGTTATATAAGTAGGGCGTCATGGAAAGAAGCGATGGACAATTGAATTTTATAATAAAAATCTATTTTTCTCCAACAAAATCAGAAGCAAGAGCAGCCATGGGAGATAGAAGAAGTCTATCAGAGTTGCCAAAAGACATTGTTGAACAAACACTTTCCTACTTGACTATCACAGACGCAACCGAAGTAGGTGTTTTGTACATCACAATGCGCACCCTTCCCACTCTTAGGTACGATAGTTCCTCTTTCACAAAGCCGGAATCTGAGAGAACACTGGGTTTTGATGCGACATTTAGAAAGAAGGTACGCAGAGAAATTAATTGTATGGAATCCACATTGCTCAGGTACCTCCAAGAAAATATTGATCTACACACCTTCACGTTTAAGTCATGCTACTGAACCGTCCAGTGACGGAACGAGAATTTTCAAATCGCAGGGTCGAAAATAGGATTATTCAACCATCACCGGAGGGTCGAACTGAAAAAATTTTAAATAACGGACACCCTACTAAGAAAAAATTTGGCCAAATCCGGTCAGCCAGGGGGTCGATCGACCACCCTTATCCCCCTTAAATCCGTCACTGGAGCCGTCCACTCTTCCTCTGGACGGCAACTGGGGCGTCCAACTTCCCCGGGGATGTGGCCACCGGAGTCTGTTCCTTCCTGGATGTCGACGCCGGCCATAACACTTGACGGCGTTCCTGCCAGTAAGTGTTGATTTGGACGGTGGCCATACCGTCCAAATCTGTGGTTGGTGGCATGTGTGGCGTCCCAATCCTTCCGGGACGGCACCTCCGTCGACCGGCCACGTTTCGGCCACCATCGACGCCGGCCGACGGTTTCCAGGTTCTCAAAAAAAAAATTCGGATTCAAAAATTTAAAAATCAATGATTTGAATATGTTTGGAAGATTTGAGTATTTGAGTGTTTAAGTGTTTGAGTGTTTGAATATTTGAAAGTTAAGTGTTTGAGTATTTGAACATTTGAAGGTTGAAAGGAGTTTTAAATTTTAAATTTGAAATTTTGAATCTAAGTAAAATTAGAAGTCAATAATTAGTTAATGGTGGACTATATCTGTTTTCTGGCGGTCTTTAAGCTTCTAGTTTATAAATTACCGAAAATAAAGAGAGAGTGGCCGGAGAAAACTTTGTCGAGAAATACTCCAATGATCTGAATTGCATGTATAAGACTAATAATACACGCCCCTAGCTAGCTGCGTTATATAGAGGAAGAATGCAGAGGATATCATCATCCACGTGAATAGGATTTTAATTCAATAAATAATTAATTTATTTGTCACCAAAAATTCCCCCCAATAATTTGGAGAGTGGATAAGGCTCCAAGGGTTTTTATATGCTGCGGTTCTTCCCACCAGATGCTTCTGCAGAGACCTCCCTCAGCTCATTTTTTAAAATAATAATAATAATATTTTCTCTTTTTTTTGGAATAAAAATAAAAGCATAATACCTGGGATCTATTCGATTACAAAACCGCGACTTTACACAAAATATTTCATTTTTGAATCTAATAGGTCATGTTTTGCCGATCAATATAGAGTCTATAAATATACATAGTAATTTTATACTCTTATAGTTCAAAAGATCCTTGAAACGGCTATAAGATACTGATTTGCTATAACCATTCAACAGCTATTAAGATTATTCACATTTCTTGTATAACTGCTTTTCTTTTCTTTTCTTTTTTTTTTTTTTGGTTGATATGAATAAACTACAAATTAACTAAACAAAAAATCCATAATTTAATTATAAAAATGTGTCTTGTTCTTTGTTACAATATCTTAAACTCACACCATGTATGGTGATTTTGTCCAAATTTGTTCCTTTTGTCCTAAAAACATAGTCCAGTTTGAGATTTGAGATTTGTATTAATTTTTAATACGAATTTAAAATATCAATGCAAATCATTTTTCATAATCGAGATCATAATACCATCCGTTTTACCTATCATCAGTCTGAACAGGTAGTATAATGGCCCGTTTTCTTAGATTACCGACAGAGTGACTTGTTTTATCCACAAAAGGAATTCTCTTAAACTGTGCTATTAGGCAGAACGGGCGGTATAATGGCCCGTTTATTTAAGTCACCAATAGAGTGACGGTTCTTTTAAACTGTGCTACCGACCTATTTGTTGTACAAAGGGAATTCGCCGTCACATTAGTCGTTAGTAGGGAATCTAGGGATAACATAATTAATGGTAGAAAATTGTTCATTTTCATTATTTTTTTGTAAGATTGAACTATTAATAAAAATTTATTCATAATAAAATGTTAATGTTTTCAATCTTTGTTTAGTCATTCACGTCATACTATATAAATACTCTCGCGGTCCTAATATTGTCTAATTAATATTTTTACTCTTAATTCAATCTATCAACGCAAAGATTATCAATGAGCGATGTTTAATTTAAAGTATATTTATCACAAAAATTAGAAAGTATCATGTTTTCTTAATCAAGATTAAAATTCTACGTACATATATCTTCTTCTTTTTTTTTTTTGTTGTTATTGTTGATATTATTATAATGTGTGCAGTCTCAGCAGTGCTGAAGGGTCCCATGTTGAAGTAGTAAATGTTTTAGAATACCATCCAGCCTTCGATATGCTTACTATCAATGAATTAATATTCGCTGACTCTTCAATATTGAATAACAGTAGTAATAGTAATAGTGAGACTTTAATTTTTATTTTTTTTAAAAAAAAAGTTATCTAATGGTGCTTTGCAGGTCAATTGGTCCAATTAAAAGATTCACACTTCAAGGTTACAGTGAATTCTACACGATATTGGTAGAAATTTGTTCTACTAAATTACTTATTGCGATAAATAACTAAATTACTTAATTTTTCTGGTTTCTTAGAATAATAATAATTATGAGAGACTGCTTATCGCGGTTCCGCGGAGAGAAGAAAACTAATTCGTAAAGGGAAATTAAATTTGAAAAGACGGATCTGGGCCTGAAGATTTCGCCTATTCAAATTCCCTTCGTCCTTCTGAGTTGGTTTGTTCAAGGGTTTAGGTCAACAACGACGTTTTCTTTTTCTTTTTCCGTTTTGAGCAAGGCGACCATTGAATCTGAGGGAAATTTCTGGACAGAGGACTATATATGAAGAGTCCATCGGAAAAGCTCAAAGGGTGCCCCGGAGATGCGATTCCGGTGGATAAAATCAGTGATTTGCCGGATTCAATACTTTGCTATATCTTTTCTTTTCTCCCAACACATCTTGTTGTGGCAACCAGCCTCTTATCTAGGAGGTGGAGGTTCCTCTGGACTAAGGTTACCACCCTTGATTTTAGTTATAATAATAGTTATGATTTACCTATCCTCAAAAAACATAAGATGAACTTTGTTGACTTTGTTAACAAAGTTGTACTTGAACTTGATCATGCGGGACGCTTGGAGAAGTTTGTCCTGAATTGGATCGTAGGTTATGAGGAAAGCCGAGTACATTATGTTACTACGTAGATAAGGTATGCAATTGGTCGAAATGTTCGAGTTCTTGATCTTTATATCACTGAATATTACTGTGATCAATACGATGCGATTCGTCTACCTTCTACCTTTTTCACGAGTAGCACACTAGAATTTCTCAGATTAGATTGTGGCAGTATTATGCTCAGCGTCCCTTCGGTGGTTTATCTTCCTAAATTAGTAGAGTTGCATCCAAAATTGGGTGCGTTCTGAATCAGATGATTCTGTTCCTCTACTTTTATCGGGTTGCCCGATGCTGCATACCCTCATGATAAAAAACGCTTGCTACCACAACTCTGATATGCTAATCAATAGAATTTCTTCTCCTTCACTGAGGTATCTCACACTATATAACGACTGGAGTTGCTGGAACAAAGATGAAAAATTGGAAATAGATGCACCTGGCCTTGAGTCCCTCGAGTTGTCCGATTGTGGATGGTGGGGCAAGTACTCTAATAAAGAGGCTAACTTCTTTGAATGTCGCAAAGCTCTATTTGTATGAGAAGCTTGATGTTGATGGACATTTTACTAAACGGTGCAATATAATAGTGAAGATGGTTGAAGTTGTGAACCATGTGAACTGCCTGAAATTGGCAGGAGTTTTTATGGAAGCACTCAGCAACGCCACAAGGAATTTGTCGGTGAAGTTTGAAAGATTAACCGAGTTGGATATCATCACAACTGAATACTGTCAATGGAAGTCTCTGAGTGTTATGCTTGACTGCTCCATCAACTTGAAAGTCCTAAAAGTTGAATGGGCTGAGAATAGTCGCAATGAACGTTGGGTGGACCCTAAGCACATTCCTAAATGCTTGTCATCGAGTCTTGAAGAGATTTCAATTAGTGGTTTCACAGGACTAACTAATGAGATGGAGATGATAAGATTTGTTCTCAAACACGGTGAAGTTATAAGGAGAATCAAACTGGAGCCCTCTGATGAATGCGTTGAGAATAAGTTTCAAATGCTGCGGAAGATATCAACGTTTCCAAGATCTTCCCGAACTTGCGTTGTGCAATTTGATTGAGGTGTTTCTAATATATAATTCCTTCAATGAAGCTCAGTTTATATGGGTTATTTTAGGCCTTTTAAGCGCAGCGGTTTAAAAAATTGGTTTTTTCAGAAATGATCTAAACTCCCATATATATCTACTTACATCTCTATCTATGCAAGAACGTGGGAAATTTTGAAACTTATGTTTAGGTTTCTCAAAGTTAATTATATACGGGATTTATGCTTTGAAGACCTCACATATTTAGACATTTTGGTCCACTTGACTTTTTAGCTCTAAAACTTCTGCTAATACTGTAGTAATGGTTTCTAACAGAAAAATTTCTAAATATGTTATTTCAGATTTAGGTTCTTCCTTGACCCTTTTTCGGATTGCAAAATTTGTCAGATTACTTTGGTGTTTTATTCGTTGATGTTTACTTCTAGCATCTGCAACGCGGCCCGCTTTCCTTGTCTGTCATATATCTATATTTCCAGCCACCACATCAATTCGAAACAGTGATCTTCTCACCTAGCACCATGTTCGTTGTTACCAATTTCATCATATCCTCGCATTGGCTTCAAATTCATGTCTTCGTGTCATCCACTAAATCCATGTATATGAATTTGCCACGGTGTTAATTATAGCCAGCATGAACAAACTGCACCGGTCCACTTTTGTTATTCATTGTCTCGAAATGATTGTCCAATTTAGACTTTGGTACTGAGCAAGTTGCACTCGATGCCTATATATGTAGCGTATGATATACTGAAGGCATGTTTTCTTGCTTAACCACAAAGTTTTAGAAGGTGATCGTATCTGTGTCTCCAAAACCAATCAATTTGATCAATCATAAGGACTCGTATCAATTGTTCTTGATGAGCTTAGCTTTTTACCTTCTAAGTTGGAGTTTTACTACCAGTGATTAATTGCGTGATGTCCTTAATTTCCGAGTGCTTCAAAAGGTTTTCGAGAGAGTATTTAATTTCTCGAATAAAGCTTAATTTGAAGTTTGTTCTGTTTCACTAGTTGGCTAATCAATTTGATGGCTTAGTTCGTAATGAGGTCTTGAAAATGATCTGAACTCCTGCGGATATGCACTAATTGTATGTCTTTCTTTCGATCTATGCAATAACCCGTCTCCAAATTGCCAGGGACAAGAATGCAATGAAGTTTCCTACTAGTTTAGAAGTTTATACTTGTTGGTAAACCAAAGTAAAGTACCCCCTCTGTCTTAAAATTATTGTCCAATTTGAGATTTTACTTTTAGTATAATTTGAACTAGAAACCCAAATTGGATAATAATTATGAGACCGGGGGAGTATGTATTAGCTTCTAGCAAGGAGCTCTTATGAGCCGATGAATATCAATTGCCAAACGTAACTAACCACAAAAACATCACGCTTACACTTATCGGACTTGATTCAATTAACATCTTCCCGGATTTAAGTTCGTGTCAAATTCAAAACACAAAAGAATATCAATATTTTATGTGGTACAGGGAAGATCCAACGGTCCAATTAATTAAAAGATTCAAACATCAAGGTTCAATGATTCACATAATGATAGAAATTGTACCCCATCTCCAAAAAAAAAAAAAAAAATTCTTCTTCTTCTGATGGAATTGTCCTAAACTTTCTTTTAGTACAATGTAAATTAAGAATTATGGTTTATAATAAATAAAAACCTAGTTCAGAAACAGGGGAAAAAAATCTGTTATGTACGTACCAAAAAAATAAAAAAAATAAAAAAGAAAGAAACGAAATCTATTACTAATTACAATTGGCTCCAACCACTCCTGGAATCTCTTTAAAACATAAGATAACTGGTAACCGATCGAAAATTGATATAATTAAGCAATCAATAATCTTAAGAAAAACTACTTGTCTTTTTTACGAAGCATGGATCTGCACCGACGTCTCTGGTTGGTTGAACCGGCGGCCATGGCTGAGTTAAAACCCTAAAACCTGCAAAAGAGGGCCTCGAAATCTCTCAAGGGTAGACACTCTGATATTTAAGTCAGTAAGAGTAGTTGTAATAGGGTACGAAGTGTGGTGCGTAGAGCGTACCTTTGATATGAGGGGTTGATCCCTATTTATAGAGGTAGGTTATAGAACCCTTTCTTGGTAGAAAAGTAATTAAGAACCGACCTAGAAGCTTCTAGAGGCCGGTTGAACCTTTCACCGAACTTGGGCCGGCTTAGTTGCGGGCCGTACTAATTTGGACTCGTCAAGTGCCCCTTATCAAGCCTATATTTCGAAGTCTGAAGATAGGATAGGCTTGATAACATGAAGTATATAGTTTCCTCAAGTTCGGGAAAAACTAACTTGGATCGAGAACCTGCAAAGGCTAGCATCGAGGAGAGATTAATGCAATAAAAGCATTAGCACGTACTTTTCTCGATGTGCATGTCACTTATAATGATTGACATCGAAGTCTGAGGGAGATGAAGTCACTAGTCCAGACTTTTAATCGAGAAAGCATTATGTGATGGTCTTCACAATCTGCACCAGAGAAATATCGAGGCGAATGCCCCGCTCCTTGAGAGGATTATAGAAGAAGAAGTAGTGGAGATTCCCACTATTTCAGATATAATAGTGTATTGTTAATAACCGGCAGAACAAGAAATCTGCTCGAAGATTACAATGCGCACTTCAGATCGAGAAGCATTAACTCCAAATCTCAAGAATAATGAATGAGAAGCATATCAAATGATCTCGTGAATAGAGGCAAGAGATATGCCTAAATGAGGTTGAACACATGAGTCTCGAAGACTTCGAGAAGATAAGCTCAAGAAGGAGACTTCTATCAATACTATGTTGAGTACCAAGAGAGAAGATGTAACAAGACTGTGATTATTGATATTTGTCGTCGAAGACATAAGTTCGAGAAGAAATATAAGTTGGAGCTGCATGCCAAGAACTTGGCCCAAGATAATCTATTGTCGAGAAGGAAACGTAGCGGAGATTCTCACTAGTCTCAAAATATGCGCCATTAGCAGCGGCTAAGATATATCCACTGTCGAGATGAGAAGTCTATTGGAGAGCTGTGACATACGCTTCTGACTGAAAGGTAATAGATCCAAACCTTCAAGAAAAACCATCGTGTAGTGGATCGAGAAGCACCATGAATAAAGACAGAATATTCTATTGACACTCGATGTCGAGGATATGAGTTTGAAAAGAAACACTGTCTGCCGAGAACTTGCCCCAATGTGACCTTCTATTAAGAAATCCAGAGATTGAGAAGATTCTGTCGAGCAGAACTCCAGAAAGTACTCAAGAGTTGTAACCATCTGACCTTGAAGAAAGCACACAAGCATTTAAGCTTATTTATAGCCGCCCAACCAACTCGCTTGCCATTTCTCATGTCCCGAGAAATAAAGCATAGAACCCTTAGTCCGGGTTTGAGAAGTATAAATTAGGTTGATGTGTCGAACCCGAGTAGATGTATAATGTCATTGCCTGAGATTCGAGCAAGAATCGAGGAGGTATTACGCATTAGTGTGAGAAGGAACGATGCCCCAGTCTGAGGACCGTCGAGAATAGTCATAGGAAGAGATCCGTAGACCAATAATCATCAAAAAAACAAAAACACAACCTCCCAAACACCTCCAAAACACCTTACACACCCTCCAGACACCTTACACACCTTACATACGCCTTACAATCTCCCATATATAAACACTCCTCGTTATAGATAACCCCAGAGCCGTTACTCATCTCGGAGCCCCCAAGTCTTGGGGTGGCATTTGGCAGGCAGAGACTTTAGATGAGAGTGTAATTCCTGCCGCTCAGTTCGAGGAGGTGCCTGATCAAGCAGCCCCCATACTCGTAGGGTTAAGGCAATAAAATGGCGTCTATCAGAAGGAGATGGATAGTAACCACCTTACAGAAAGAATAGGCCTGTATTAACGAGGCACAAAGTGAATTCGAGAACATCGAAAATAAAGTCATTTTCATCCTGATGTATTGGATGATATGATATATCGATCCAAGAAAGTATACTCGAGAACAAGACTAGTTCTCGTTGAGGTATAAAACACATGTGTTTAGGATCGAGGGATAGTCCACCCATTGTTCATGAACATGAAAATCTAGGCCTTTCTTAATACCGGATGTCGAGTACTCGGCTTATGAGTTACTTGTAAAGCGCTTATAATGGCCGGATGTTAAGTACACGGCTCTTTTGTAGGCGATCGTGAAGAGGATACCTTTGTACAGACGATTCTGAAGAAAACATCTTTTTAAGGATGATCCTGAAGAGGATATCCTCGAGGTTTTTATAGTTTGTATAGATAAATCACCCATTTCGAAAACTCGTAATCTTGTACGATACACAAACCACAATCTTGAATGATGTTTTGGCTAAAAAATTTATATAAATACATATGAATAATGTTTTGGCTAATGATTTCCTACACTACAATTTTATAACAGTTTGTAAAATAATATGTAACGTTTGCCGTATTTTTAGTTAATTAGTACTTTTACTTTTTTTAATGTTATACTAACATTCTAACCCACCATTGGATGAACCCGTCAGGGTCATTTGTCAAAATCATAATACTTGGCTAAGGATATCCTACACTACAATCCTAGAACACTTGTAAATTAAATCATCATATAACATTTGCTATATTTGTTAATTTAATAATTACTTTTCTTTGTTTTCCATTTTTAATTACACCCTAGCTGATCATTGGATGAACTCATCAAGGCCCTGTTAAACAAATGACCCCTGCACTTGCAAATGAAAATTGTTAAGCAAATGACCTCTATATTTTTAATTGTTATTTCTCTTTCTTTAATTTTTACTAACACTCTAACCAATCATTGGATAAATCCGTCAGGACCATTTATAAAAATTTTATTTAAACGATGTTTTAGCTAACAATCTTCTACACTATAATCTTACAATACTTCGTAAGCTAACACATAAACTTTGTTGCATTTTCTAATTAATTATTACTTTGATTTCTTAATATTATACTAATACCCTAACCCACCATTAGATAAACCCATTGGGGTCATTTGTCAAAATCATAATTAAATGATATTTGGCTAAGGATATCCTATATTACGATTTTACAACGTTTGTTAGACCACCATATAAAAGTTGCCACATTTGTTTATTAATTTAATTTTTTTCTTTTTTTAAATTTTTATTACAGTTTAGCGCACTATTGGATGAACCCGTCATTACACGTGTTTAGCAAACAACCCCTGCGCCTGCAAATGAAAACTGTTAAACGAATGACTACTATAATTTTTTATTAAATAATTATTTGTCTTTTTTTAAATTTTTTACAAACACTCTAACCAACAATTGGATGAACCCATCGCAATTATGTGTCAAAATTTTATATAAACGATATTTTGATTAAAAATCTTCTACACTACAATTTTATGATACTTCGTAACTAACACATCAACTTTGTCGCATTTTTTTAACTAATTATTACTTTGCTTTTTGAACATTAAACTAACACCCTAATCCGCCATTGGATGAACCCATCAGGGTCATTTGTCAAAATCATAATTAAATAATTCTTGGCTAAGGATATCATAGACTACAATCTTACAATGCTTGTTAAATCACCATATAAAATTTGCCACATTTGCTTATTTAATAATTACATTTCTTTTTTTAAAATTTTTAATTACACCCTAACCCACTGTTGAACGAACCCGTCATTGCACAAAATGAAAATTGTTAAGCAAATAACCCCTACATTTATTTAAAATAATTATTTCTCTTTTTTTTTGTAATTAACGAACACTCTAACCAACCATTAGATGAACCCGTCGTGTCCATGTGTCAAAATTTTATATAAATGATGGTTTGGCTAACAATCTTCTACACTACAATCTTATAATATTTCATAAGCTAACACATAAAATTTGTTACATTTTTCTAGTTAATTATTACTTTATTTTTTAAAAAATTACACTAATACCCTAACCCACCATTGGATGAATCCGTCGGGGTCATTTGTCAAAATCATAATTAAATGATGTTTGGCTAAGGACATCCTACATTACGATTTTACAATGTTTGTTAAGCCACCATATAAAATTTGCCACATTTGTTTATTTGAATTTTTTTCTTTTTTAAAATTTCAATTACACGCTAGAGCACCATTAGATGAATCCGTCATTGCACCTATTAAGCAAATAACTCTTGCGCTTGCAAATGAAAAATGTTATCGAATGACACCTACAGTTTTTCTATTAAATAATTATTTCTCTCTTCTTTTTTTAAAATTTTTACTAACACCCTAACCAACCGTTGGATAAACCCATCGCAACTTTGTGTCAAAATTTTATATAAACGATGTTTTGGTAAACAATCTCCTACACTATAATTTAGCTATGAAACCTTCAATGTAAAGCCCTAATTTAGCAAAATTGGTAAAGAAAGGATGATAAGGGGGAGAATTAGAGGGTTGAGATGTAGAAGAAAATTGTGAAAGAGAAGAAGAAGGAAAAGGGGAAGCTATGGTGCTGAACCAAGACATATGCAAATACCAATGCTGGTACAGAGTTCATAAGCAAGCAATTTGAGTTCAATATACATAGAAGTCACATTAAATCATACAATGCCATTGACAATCAAAAATATGGAAAATTATAGCTAACACCATCAATACAATCTCACTGGAAATGAAAACTACAACCACTAAAGTGTAAAACTATAAGCGCATCCAAATGGTCAGAACAACTATCAATTCACTGTTGAAACCTTTAATTATGACAGCGCCAATCATCAGGAACATGACCATGTCCATTCTCACAACTGAAACTACCAAAGTATGCCAAGTGATCATCCAAATGAAGGTCACTTCATCAAGGAACATCGGGTGTCCCCTATAACCTTCAAAACATGTGGTACCACCTCTGAAACAAGTGGCCAACTGAATCCAAACCATCATTCTTGACAGCATTGTTCCACCTCTAAAAACAGTTGCTCCTTTAACCGAATCATTCATTTCTAAAGGAAGAATATCACCTTCTAAAATAGTATTCTTTTCAATCTCAGCTTCACCGCATACACCAATTCCAGGTAGAGTAGACAAGTTATCTGTAGCCTCAAGGTTATTCATGAAACTTGGAACAAAGTTTTTCCCGACAGTGATTCCAACATCAACTGGTTTCGAAGTACTACTACCATACAGTTCCAGTAAGGTGTCTATATGAACAAATCCACAGCTGAGATCAAGCACAACAACATTGTGACTCCATAGAGCAGGAAACACTGTTCCACCACTAAAGCACGTAGTAATTTTATCCCATGCTCTAATCCCTTTTCTTTCAGCAGAGAGTAAGGTCACCCTATCAGGCTCAACCATTACAGTCACATATTCATTTTTTGCCTCTACAGGATTCAGGAAGTAATTCTACTTGGCAACGGAACCATCATTAACAAGATTGCAATTCAATTTAATCAAAGCATTGTCATCTAATCTCTTAAGTGAAGCATCAATGCCACTAAAATGCACAAACTCATCAATAACGTCCTCAATGACATTAACTACCACAACAACACTATCATTTCCAATCAAATGATCACTAACACATACAAATTCGTCTGACAGGCTACTTGATTCATCTACTAACAAAAAATCATCTTCATTATCAAATTCTTCAATAATATCATCAAATCAAACAGAATCACCATCACATTCCAAAGAAACTTCATCATAACTCAAGAATTTGGTACTTTTGGTGTTGAGGAGAAAACTACCTTATCTGTCGTTGACAATGTTTGGCTCCTCCAATTCATATGGCCTTTCTTGTTTGGTGACCCCTTCTTTTGCATCATGAATAGAATCATTAATGCCAAGCATTATGAGTATCGCATCCAACTTTTCATCCGTATGTCTCCCAATGCGTCTGATTCTTTCTACATCAGGAAGATTGAGAAACTTCTTAGCCTCCGTTTCTAACCAGTGCCTGCAGCACATTTCTTCAACTTCTTGAGCAAAGGTGAGACTTTCGGGCCAAACGATTGTCACTTCAGAATCAAGAGCTGAGAATTGGTTTCCTAGGGTTTGGTATTCAACCGGCTCTATGATGATTAGGATTATTCAGTAAAGAAAATTGGGGAAATGATGCTCAGAGAATAGAAGACGAATTTGGAACAAAATGATACGGAATTGAACCAATTTCAGGGGGAAAACCGAATCCATTCTCGAAGTAACGATGTCGGCAGAATTGATCAAAGATCAAGAAAAAAGGGAGTCGAATCTGAGAGAGGCGAATTCGATGAGAACCAGGAGGAGAGGAGATTGATTTGAAAGCATATCGAAGGAGAAAGAGGAAGAAGAAGAACAGAATCAGAAATGAATTCGAAGGAGATGAGAAGAATCATCGAATCGATTTTGAAGAAGTTGGGATTAAGAAGAATCAGAGGTGCAAGATCTACCATTGAATTACTGCCTTAAAGAATGTGAGTTGCAAGATCTACCACAGCAGGGAGCTCTATTTACCTGGTGTAATCAGCGAATGGGGGGATCCAAAATATATGCTAAACTAGATCGTACGATGGTCAATGGTTATTGGGTGGACCAATACAACCAAACCCTGGTGACAACTATGAAGGAAGGCATCTCATATCACTTCCCACTTTTGGTGCAAATGTCGATGGATGTTGTCATGAACGCTTCAATGGAAAGCCCTAATTTAGCAAAATTAGTAAAGAAACAATGATAAGGGGGGAGAATTAGAGGGTTGAGATGTAGAAGAAAATTGTGAAAGAGAAAAAGAAAGAAAAGGGGAAGCAAAATTCAAAGTTCAGAGCGTGAAGATGATGAATTTTCATTCATTTTCCAAAAATTAGCTTTTTTATTTTTATTTTTTTTTTTGGACAGCTCTTACAATTTTTATTTTTTTCATTGATTTACAGTCATTCTGTCGGAGGTGGAACCATTAAAATACTGCCTTGGAGAATGTGAGCTGTAAGATCTACCACAGCAGGGAGCTCTATTTACCTGGTGTAATCAGCAAGTGAGGGGGATCCAGAATATATGCTAAACTGGATAATGGCGATGGCTCTCCAAATAGGTCTTTGTTCAATTTTTTTTTATATATATAAGAAAACTTTCTCTCTCTTCGTTTCCCCTCTCTCTCGGTGCACATTAGCGTCACTGCTAATGTGCACCCGCCATGGCTCGAGGGCGGAAACCAGCAAAGAAAGTCAATCAAATGAAGGGAATTTGATGGATATGGAAGATAATAGCACTAAAATCGAACAACAACAGTCTCAAAGAAAAGGAAAAGAGCAAATCAAAGAGAACAAGATCCAGTCTATAAACCTAACTCACTGGGGGGTAACGGTGGAGATGGGGAAGAACAACCAAGCAATTGAAGAGAGGAAATCGATGGAAACGTTGATACAATTAGGGGGACGGCGATTATCTTGGAGTGAAGCTATGGAGGAACCACCAAAGAACAGTACCTGGGAAAAACTCGATGTCAATCGAGTAAGGAAAGCAGGGGCCAAGATAGATTATGTGCAATCGAAGAGGGTCAGTGAGTATCTATTGCAAAAATTAAACCTCAAAAGGTGAAGGAGGAAGCAGATTATTAGAAACCCTCTGTAATTAGCTTTGTTCTGGGTGGTCACCCCCCGTTTCCAGTTATGGACTAGTTCTACAGGAAGCTCTGGGGCCATTTGGGTGTAGACGAGGTTAATCTCCTTCATACTGGCTTGTATCTAATTCAATTTACATCTATGCATGCTAGGGAAGAAGCTTTGAGTTTGAATAGTTATCATTTTGGTACTGGACATCCTGTAATTGTGAAACCTCGGTCTATTGATGAGGGAATTAACTATAAGGATGTTAACAAAGTCCCGGTCTGGATTCAATTTCCTAAACTAGAGCTTAAGTATTGGAACTCTGATTCCCTAAGTTGCCTAGCTAGCACACTGGGTACCCCCATCATGGCAGATGAATTGACTGAGAATAAGGATAGGCTGAATTATGCTAGCCTCCTAGTGGAGATGGAAATCAAAAGTGAAGTGCCATGAAAGTTTATTACGAGGATGAGTTTTTTGTGGTGCAGGAACAAGAGGTATATTACGAAAGGAAACCGTATTTTGTAATAATTGTCAAGGCCATGTCCATGAAACTAGTGTATGCAGAAGGAGTAAAGCCCCATCCCCCAAAGAAAACAGACCCCCTATTACTAAGCAGATTCAGGAGGAAAAAGAGTGGAAGCAAGTAGTAAAAGGGAGTAAAACAGAAGGAAAACAAATGAGCCCTCAGTAATCACTGAACAACAGAGAAAAAACCCTGGGATAAACCAAACAAGCTTCTCCATTCTGAGCAGACATTCTAAGGAAGATATCCAGAGGATTGACAGAGGGCAAAAAGGAGAAACCAGTGGACTGGAAAAGGAGATTGATCCAGATCTAGACCCTATTTTTTAATTAGTAAGATCCTATCGTGGAATATACGGGGATTCAACGCCCCAATAAAGCAGAGAGAGCTCTTTCGAGTCTTATATGCAAATAGGGTCAACTTAGCCTGTATTATGGAGATTAAAATGAATCAGGAGAAAATGAAAAATGTTATGAAGCACAATCAGTGGAAATATCTAATGAATGGAGACTGTACAACGAAAGGGAGAATGATGATCTTATGGGACGACACAGTAGAGGTGCATGCCATCAGGATAGCACAACAGTTCATACACTGTCAAGTTGTCATGAAACAGAGTGGAAACAAGTTCCTACTAACAGAGATATATGCTGGGAATCTGGAAGCTAACAAAATGGTTCTATGGGAGGGGTTAGTGAATTTCAGCAAAACTGTGGATGAAGCATGGTTAGTATGTGGGGACTTCAACAATGTCCTCACCCAAGAGGAGAAGGTTGGGGGCAACCCAGTCATTCTGTCGGAGGTGGAACCATTAAAATTCTGCCTTGAAGAATGTGACTGCAAGATCTATCACAGCAGGGAGCTCTATTTACGTGGTGTAATCAGCAGGTGGGGGGATCCAGAATATATGCTAAACTGGATAGTACGATGGTCAATGGTCATTAGGTGGACCAATACAACCAAACACTGGTGACAACTATGAAGGAAGGCATCTCAGAGCACTGCCCACTTTTGGTGCAAATTTCAATGGATGTTGTTAACAAAGCCAAGCCTTTTAAATACTGTAACATGTGGAAGCTTGACCCAGGTTTTTACCAAGTGGCGGAAGAACATTGGAACAAGGAGGTCAGGGGAACATTGATGTTGTAAGGAAGACGAAAGCACTGAAGCAACTACTTAAAGCATTGAATAGAGGGAGCTTCTCTGATATACAGATCCAGCTGACGGAAGCTCAACTGAATTTGGAGAAAGCACAACAAGAACTGTCAGACTATCCCCTGGATGTAAACCTGCAACAGACAGAAAGAGAAGCATACAAGAACTACATTAGCAAATATGTAGATTTCGATAGCTTCATGAGACAAAAAACAAAAGAGGATTGGATAAGAGAGGGGGATATGAACAGCAAATTTTTCCACTCCAAAATGAAGCAAAGAATGATGAGAAGTAGAATATGGTTGGTGGTGAATGAAGAGGGAGAAATTATCAGAGATTGGCAACAAATTGAAGCCCATTTCTTGCAGTACTTCCAGGCTCAACTAGGACAAAAAACACCAAAGGAGGCAATAAGGCAAGAGGTCTTCTACAAAGGACCAAGGCTGAACCTGGAACAACAGATGAGCTTGATTGAACCAATCACCAAGGAGGAGATTAAAACCCCTGTGGAGCATTAACATCAACAAGAGCCCTGGACCGGATGGATACAACAGCGACTTCTTCAAGTTAACTTGGAAGATCATAGGCGATGATGTGACTGCTGTTGTGCTGGAATTCTTCGAACACGGTATGTTACCAAAACATCTTAATGCAACTATGATTGCCCTTATTCCTTAAGTTAAAAATGCTAATACAGCTAGCCAATTTAGACCAATTGCATGTTGTAACGTACTTTATAAAGTCATCTCTAAAGTACTATGTAATACATTGAAGATAGTATTACCTAAATTAGTGGATAGTAACCAAGGGGCTTTTGTAAAGGGGAGATTAATATTACATAACATTTTGATAACTCAAGAGTTGATACAGCTTTACAATAGAAAAGGAGTTAGTAGTAGATGCATGATGAAGATAGATCTACAAAAAGCATACGACTCTGTAGAATGGGATTTTGTGCAAGACTATTTGAGAGGGTATGGTTTCCTTGGGAAGTTTTCGGGGTGGATCATGGAGTGTGTGAAAAAACCACTTCCTTCTCATTATGTTTGAATGGTAAGATTGTGGGACATTTCAAAGGTCAGAGGGGATTGCGACAGGGGGATCCCATCTCCCCCCTGATTTTGTGTTGCTGATGGAATATCTAACTCGGCTGCTAAAAGAGATTGCTGAAATTCCAGGGTTCCAATTTCACCCTATGTGCTAGTGCAATCGATTTGCATAATTATGCAATTATACTAACACCCTAGCCCAATTGGATAAACGCATGGGGTTATTTGTCAAAAACTTAATTAAATGATGGTTGCCTAAAGATATTCTCCAACACTTCTTAAACCACAATATTTAATTGCCACATTTCTTATTTAATAATTTTTTAAAATTTTTTTTATTTTTTTTACAAACATCATAACCTACCATCGGATGAACCCATTAAGACCTATGTTAACCAAATGACCCCTGAAATTGCAAATGAAAACTGCAGTTGCGTTTCTAATGAAACAGTTAAGCAAATGACCCTTGCAATTGCAAATGAAAACTGTTAAGCAAATTACACTTGTATTTTTTTTTTAATAATTATTTCTTTTATTTTCATTTTTAATGACACCCTAAGCCGCAATTGGATGAATCCGTCGAGGCCATATGTCAAAATTTATATGGATGATTTTCCTTTTTAAAAATTTATTTTTTACTAACATCTTCACCCACCATTGGGTAAACCCGTCAGGACCTCTATTAAGCAAATAACCATGTATTTTTTTTAATTGAATAAGTATTTTTCTTCTTCTTTTTTTTTTAATTTCTACTTACACTCTAATCCACCATTGGATTATCCCGTCGGGACCATGCATGTGTCATATATAAATGATATTTTGGCTATTGATCTCCTACACTTAATCGTATAACACTTTGTAAACTAACACATAAAAATTGTCGCATTTTTCTAGATTATTACTTTACTTTTTAAATATTTTTTAACACCCTAACCGACCATTGGATGAACCCGTTAGATCATTTATCAAAATCATGATTAAATGATGTTTGGGTAAGGATATCCTAGAACACTTGTTAAACCACAAAATTAAATTTGGCACAATTGTTTATTTTAATTTTTTTCTTAATTTTTAATTACACCCTAAACCACCATTGGGTGAACCCGTCAAGGACCCTATTAAGCAAATGACCCCTGCAATTGCAAATATAACTGTTAAGCAAATGACGCTTGCATTTTTTTTATTGAATAATTATTTTCCTTTTATGAATTTTTACTAACACCTTAACCCACCATTAGATGAATTCGTCAGAACCATATGTCAAAATTTTATATAAATGATATTTTCGCGAATGATCTTCTACACTACAATCTTATAACACTTCATAACATATAAAATTTGCCGCATTATTCTAATTAATTATTAATTTATTTTTTTAATATTATACTAACACTTTAACCTACCATTGGTGAACCAGTTAGGGTCATGTGTCAAAATCATAATTAAAAGATACTTGGCTTAGGATATCCTACATTATAATCCTAGCTAAAACACTTGTAAAATCACCATATTAAATTTGTCAGATATTTAATTTTTTTCTTTTTTAACTTTTAGTTACAACCTAACCTACCATTGGATGAACCCGTCAAGGCCCCTGTTACAAACGACTCTTGCAGTTGCAAATTAAAACTGTTAAGCAAATGGCCCATGCAGATTTTTATTGAATAATTATTTTTTAAAAATTTTTTTTACTAACACCCAAACCAATAATTGGATGAACCCTCCAGGGTTATGCGTTAAAATTTTATACAAATGTTGTTTTTGGTAACGGTCTCCTGTATTACAATCATATAATACTTCGTAAACTAACATATAAGATTTGTCGTATTTTTTTAGTTAATTATTAGTTTACGTTTTTAATATTTTACTAACATCCTAACCCATGATTAGATAAACCCTCGGGGCCATTTGTCAAAATCATAATTAAATAATGTTTGACTAAGGATTTTCTATACTACAATCCTACAATACTTGTTTAACCATCATATAAAATTTGCCATATTTGTTTACGTAATAAATATTTTTATTTTTTATTTTTTAATTACACCCTAACCCATCATTAGATAAACTCGTAAAGGCCCCTGTTATGCAAATGAACCCCTACACTTACAAATGAAAATTTATAAGTAAATGACCCCTGTTTTTTTATTAAATAATATTTTTTTCCTTTTTTTAAAATTTTTACTAATACCCAAACTCACTATTGGATAAACCTATTGGGAGCATGTATCAAAATTTTATATAAATGATGTTCTAAATAACGACTTCCTACACTACAATCTTATAACAGTTCATAAACTAACATATAAAATTTTTGGCATTTTTTTTGTTACGTATTACTTGTTTTTTTAATATTATACTAACAACTTAACGCATCATTGGATGAACCCACCAAGGTAATTTGTCAAAATCATAATTAAATGATGCTTGGCTAAGGATATCCTACAATACTTGTTAAACCATTATAAAATTTCTCACTTTTTTTTTATAATTTTTTTAACTTTTTATTACATCCGAACCCGCTCAGTAACGAATTTTCGCAGGAGTGAAATTAATTAGAAAATTTGAAGTCTTTTTTTTCATTTTTTGCTAAAAAACAAAAAAAAACAAATAAAAATTGGGAGTTTTAATTTCGCTTGGTTATGAGATTTTACGTTAAACTTTCAATTTGAATTTCTTACAAATGGCTTTGAAATGTTTTCTTTCTTGTAATTATTTTTTCAGAAAAGAATCCTCTTACACCACATTTCTTTTCGTTTGGTGATTATAAAAATCCAAACGTGCAAGTTGAAACACAGTGTCTTTTTTTCCCCCTATATTTTTACTTTTTCTGTCTTAAAATAAAAAGTCATTCTTTTGTCTTATATACTACGTGATTGGAGTGAACGAAAACATCTCATGGACAGCATCGCACCGTATGACAACCCTTTTTGTTCTCATCCCGTTCCATCAATTTGGAGCTAGGGACTTTTGGAGGGAATTTAGGTAGCAAAAATGGATTTTCATTAAACATTTCCCACTCAAAAGTGATCGCCTCATTTATAAGCTTTGTACGGCATCAGAGCAAAGGGTTTTTTTTTTGGTACGATCCCTCTCTTTGCCCGGTGGTTTCTGGCTCTCTGCTGAGAGATTTTCCGAGCAAAACGTCTTCCTCCGGCTACTTTTCATCGGTAATTTTTTTTTTCTTTAACTTTGCATCTCTAAAGCTAGCCCATTTGACGAAAATGAAACTCATCAACGATGAATGCCTTTGGTTCTTCTAAATTTGCTCCTGCTAAAAGGGTTTTCGTTTCTTCTTGCGAATGTTTGGGGTTTGACGTTTTCTGGAATCCCACTTGGATTTTGATGCAATTATTTGTGGATTTTTCTTGTTCTTCTTTGTATGTTAACTGACTATTTATATGTGAGTAGATCTAGGTATTATTGATTTTCGCTACTTGTATACCTTCTGCCTGGACGCTTTGGTGGTGCTGTGTTAGCAAATCCTTGCAATACTTTTATTGGAAATCGAGATTAGGACCATGGTCGATAGTTTCGGATAGTAAAGAAGAGCTAAAAATTTTAGACAGGAGACTGCATATTTCAGACTTCGCCTTCTGATTGAGTTTATTTATCCCCTGTTTTTCCCTTCTTTGATCTCTTTTTTGGGGGTAATTAACAGTATATATTGACACAAGGAGTACTAATCAACTGGACTGAAGTTCCGAAGCTGCTCATTTCATTGCATCAAAGCTGATAAGAAATTGGCCTAAGAAACCTTGCTCTTTGCTTTAAAGTGCCAGTCTGGTGCATTCCTTTCTTCTCGTATGTGATAAACTGTTGGCCGTGATTGTGGCACTTTGAATTTGTTTCTGCAACTTATAATGTATCTCTTTTGGTCATTCCTGTAGTTAAGTTAGAAATGATAGTCTTTTGTTCCTGTTTTCACACAGATCAGCTGTGAATTATGGGGAAGGGAGCTAGAAACAAGAATCAAGCACCGACACATACCAAGGAGGTTCATGAAACCCTCACGAACACGATAACCAGTTTTCTAGGACCTGTAAGTAATATGTCGCTGCGACTTGATGAAATTTCCTCTACTGTGAATGGTCTAGTTAACATCAGCAAGAACATGGATGAGGCATCTGGAAGAACAACTACAGCTAAGTCAGTCATTGCTGTTGATTCTAAGCGAGACATTGTTGGGGAGTTCCGTAATTTGAGACAGACCACTACTGTGGCAGAGTACCGGGAGAAGTTTGAGGAATTAAGAGACTGGATGGTGAAAATAGATTATGGGCTCTCTGAAGGTTATTTGATTTACAGCTTCCTGACTGGACTTAACCAAGAAATCAAATGTTCCATTGGAAGTCATAAACCTGAGAGTCTATACCATGCTTATGACCTTGCACGCATCCAGGAGATATCAATTGAAAAGAGGAAAGACAAAGAGACGAAAGAAACAGTGGTGAAAGACAAACTAAAATCTTCTCGTAAGATCGACCCTAGTTATTATCGTAAACAGGCTCAGGCCTTTTTAATTCCTGGCAACCCCCTCGATTTTCTTCCTCTTGTGCATGACATTGACAATCAGGCTTTCATCACAGAGAAACGGGCAAGAAACAAGAATCAAGCACCTGCACAGGCCAAAGAGGTTAATGGTATAGCTTTGAAGGGAGAAGAAGCCAAGTTGGGAACCCTCACAAACACGATAAAAGGTCTACTTGGAGATGTGAAAAATATGTCGCAGCGACTTGATGAAATTTCATCTACTGTGAATGGCCTAGTTAACTGCAGCAAGAATGTAGATGCAGCCTCAGGAAAATCAACTATAGCTGAGCCTGGCATTGCTGTTGATCCTGAACTATACATTGTTAGGGAGTTCCATGATTTGAAACAGATCACTTCTGTGGCAGATTACCAGGAGAAGTTTGAGAAATTAAGAGATTTGATAGTGCAAATGAATTATGGACTCTCAGAAGGTTATTTGATTTCCTGCTTCCTGAGTGGTCTTAAGCAAGAAATCAAACAATCAGTTGTGAATCGCGAACCCAGGACACTTTTCAGTGCTTTCAACCTTGCACGCATCCAGGAGACAGCACTCGAAGAGATGACAGACGAAGAGACGAGAGACAAACTGATGAAAGAAAAACTAAAATCTTTGGGAAGGGACGAGCCTAACTTGCAATGTAAGCAGGTTTCAATGTTCATTAGTCGTGACGACCCCCTCAAAATTAGAGCTTTTGTAGGAGAAAAGAAAGTAACAATCTTAATATCGACTGGCATGGAGTATAGCTACATTGATACTTCTTTAGCAATTACAGCAGGATGCAAGATTGAGGAGGCTGAACCCTTACGGGTAAACTTTTTGAAGCTTGGTTACCAGGCTGTAAGCCGGTTCAGATGTCCAAAGTTGGAGTGGACGATGCAGGGTCATAAATTTGAAGCTGAGATGAGGGTTGTTGAGATAAAGGGTGCTTGTGACATTGTGCTGGGAGCAGATTGGGTGCATAAAAACACCCCTTTGGCATTCACCACCGATGGGATCTTGCTTAAAAAGGATGGAGAGGCAATTGTGTTGTTGAATAAGTCCAAATCAACTAAGCTCCTGACTAGTAGGATGTTAGTCTTTGGTTCTGATGGGATTTTCATCAAGGAGGGAGAGAAGGTGACACCGATTTCATCTACATACATGGGACTCGAGTCCATGAATGGCTTTAAGGGGATGCTATCGTCATTGGACTATCTGATATCTATGCCTGCTGATGGGTTTTTTGACTAGGAGTGAGAGAAGGTGATACCGGATTCATGGAGACTCGAGTTCATGAAGGGCTCTAAGGGGGTGCTACCGACATTGGACTCAATGATGTGTATATGAAGAGGTTGCAATCTGTTTTGCCTTCTAGTTAACGTCTGCGCTGTGGATTTTGGTTCATTCAAACGATGTCTCTAACTAGTTTTAGTATTTTGGTATGCAAGACGTGGAAAAGTCCTCCCTAGTTGTTTCTTGGTTTTAATTCATGTATAGTGTTGGTCTGCTTCTCATCTCGTGTCTGCTCTTGTTTTGTTGAGAATGGTGAAGTGTTTTTAGGTCTTAAACAGCTGAAGAATCCAACATGTTCCTTGTTTATCGCCTTTTAAAAGTATATTTATGATGAGCAACATTCGAAAAGTAAGAACAGAGTAGTTTCTTTTGGAACAAAAACAGAGTAGTTTTCCTTTCTTTTCTTTAAGAACATGGTACTTTTTAGTCTATTGGTTTACTAGTTAACAAACATTTTTGAAGAATTTTCTTTGTTGTAATGCTTCTTTGAGGAAAGAAAAACTCAGGAATTAAGTACAGAAAAATAAAGTGGTACCTTCTATAATGTTTGTCCATATTTTGTTGGATTAACATCTGATTTCTTTTGTGTTATTTTATACCTACTAGCATTTGATCTTAACAGGGGAATCCTTATCATCAAAGAAAGAACAATAACAAATGTTGGAGTTTTTATGGAAATATTGCAGGAACATGAGCTAAAATACTGGAAAAATTGGCGTTCATACTCAAAACTTTGGTCTCATTGTCAATTTTACCCTATTGATTTCCGGTTACTCAATTTTGTTCATACTGTATGAAACTTTTGTCAATTCTACCTAATTGGTCCAATTTCCGTTAAACTTAACAGGTTTCCGTTCTAGTTTTTAACCAAAAATACCATGATATTTTTAATAAATTATAAAAATAACCCTAAAAATATAAAAATGATAAAATAGTCCCTTTTATTCATTTTTTTCCTATTTCATTTTAGTTCTCTTTATTACTTTTCATAACCATCAAAATATACTGTATGACCTTTAAAAAAATAATTATTTATTTTCAAAATATATTTTCATGTACAACACATGTGATTTGGGTTGAGGGGTAATTTTGTCATTTTAAATTTTTTAAATTTTAATTTCTTTTTTTATTAGTCTTTTTTAGATTCTTTTTTTTTTAATACTTCCTGACTTGTATATATTGATACTAGAATAATTATTGAATTTTAATAATTGATTTACCGTTTCATTTTATAGATTATAAAAACTTTAACATAAAGAAAATGAGGAAGAAAAACTTAAGTTGAAATAAACATGAAAATAATAGTTTATCATTCTTAAAAAAAGCAAAAAAATCTTTAAAAAAACAGCAAAGAAAAGTCTTTTCTCCTTAACTTCCTCTATTTCATAAGTAAGTTACGAAACATAAATTTTACTTGATTTAGCTTAACATGATTTTTTTTTTTGTAATAAAAATAATACAAGTCATGTAGTATGATTTAATAATTATTTTGCTAAAAAATACACGTATTTATCTTTTTCATGAAATTCAATAATTGCTTTTAGTAGTTTAGCAACCGTGAATTGGCCAAAAAAAATTTATTAAAAAAGAATAAAAATAGTGTTAACTAAATTTACCGAAATATATCGTTGTCAACTAATTAAATTAGCACTTTTTCATGTTTCAAATGATTGTCTAATTTTTATATTATTTTTATTACAACGAACTAAATAATTATTTTATGCTAGATCAAGTAAAATTTATGTTTCGTAACTCACCTATGAATTAGAGGAAGTCAAGGAGGAAAGACTTTTTTCTTAAAAAGATTTTTTCGATTTTTGTTTAGAATGATAAACTATTAATTTTCATGTTTATTTCAACTTGATTTTTTCTTCCTCATTTTCTTTATGTTATTTTTTTTATAATATATGAATAAATTAATTATTGAAATTTAATAATTACACTAGTATCAATATATAAAGGTCAAGAAATATAAACAATTATTTTTTAAGATCATATAGCATATTTTAATGGTTATGAAAAGTAATAAAGAGAAATAAAATGATATAGAAAAAAAAATGAATAAAAGGGACTATTTTATCATTTTTATATTTTTTAGAGTTATTTTTATAATTTATTAAAACTATCAGTGTATTTTTTATTAAAACAATTAACAAAAATTGGGTAGAATTGACAAAAATTTCAAACAATAAGGACAAAATTAGCTAATCAAAAATCAATAATGTAGAATTGACGATGTGCCCAAAGTTTTGAGTATGAACGCTATTTTTTTCCTAAAATACTTATCGAGAAACACGTAATAATAATTGAAACATTTGTTACAAAAAAATTCTTCGCTCATTGTAATTTATTTAATTCGAATTCATACAAGATTAATTTATTAAGGCTCCGTTTGGTTAGATTGAATTGTAATTGAATTGCAATTACAATACTATTGAATTGAAAATGAGATATTAAGATTGCAATTCAATCATAATTTCTTTGTTTGGAAGAGCTTAAGAATTGATTAGAATTAAGGTTCTAATACCAATTCTTGTGTTTGGATCCTTATAAATTTATAAAATCTAGAATTAGAATTAGTTTTTTATTATCTAACTATAACTTAGTACTTTATTTCATTGAGTAAAAATAAATATTTAATTTTATATATCAAAGCAATTTATTACTACTTACATATATAAGATAAAAAAATAAATTTATTATGTACATTTATATTAGAACTTTTGTTGTATGATTAATATATATATATATATATATATATATCAATTTTCTAATTTATTAGATACTTACATACTTGTGAAAAACTTTTTTTATTATTATTATATAAAGAATATTAATGTGATGATTGAAATTCTCACAAGTAACATGTGGAACATCCTTGTTCCTCTCCCTTTTATTATTTTATAAATTTTTAATCTTTAGTTTTCTTTTTTGGAGGTTTTAGTGGAAATTTTTTATATAGTTGAAAGTAAAGACCATTCATTTATGTATAGATTAACATTAATACAAGGTACTAATTAATTATTTTTATTTTTAGATATAATTATATATGGCATAATATATATTTCGACTTCTTGAAACCTTACATAATTTTTAGTGAAAAGAATTTCAAGTATAGTTCAAAAATTATTTATATATTTGATAAAAAAAATTGTTAACCATAATTAATACCCTTAATTTTTTTAATAAATTATGGGTATCGTTATACATTTGATAGTTTTTGTCAAAAAAAAAAAATACCATACTAATTTTAATGTGTATCTCATTAATAATTATTATATTGATGTACACCTTGTTTGCACAATGAATAAAACCATATGTTAATTTAATAAAAAGCAAAAAAAAAAAATAAATAAATTCCAGCGCTTAAAGAAAAAGGGGGAAAAAACGAAAAATAAAAAGGAAAAGCAGCGTTGTACAGCGCTGAAGGGGGGAAAAAAAAACTTAAACACAGAAGTGACCCGTTTCTTTATAACCCGAAAATGACTCGTATGTGACCCGCGTTATTTTTTAAAGTCCCTAGGGTTCGAATTGCAATTATTTGATCCCACAAAAGAATTGAAAATAAAAAATTGAGCCTCATCTTGAATAATAATTCTAATTCCGGTACTTTTATTTTTGTCAGCCAAACACAAGAAGTTCAATTCCAATTCTTGGGTCCAATTCAATCCAACCAAACATAGCCTAATTCGAATTCATACAAGACGATACTCTCGAAAGAACCCATTCGACTCGGGCAGTGACTAATCTAACATTAGCCTCCTTAATTTAGATTTTAGCAACGATGGGTAGGAAATTTTTATGAGCTAGCTATAGGAAGAGGTCTACAGAATCATCCCGTGGACAACCATCCACCGTATCCGAACCCTTTCTCTTTATTCCCCTCCATTTTCCATTCTAGCTTGGCTTTTTGGAGGGAACTCAAAAACTCTGTCTTAATTCTTATTTTTATTTTTCCGGCGATCATCCCACTTCCTTTATTGGTTACTACTGGTCCTAGCTCTTAGGTCTAGCAACTTCTTCATAATCGGAAACCCACTCTTCCTCCGGCGGTCGCTTCTTAGAATCTCTGTGTAACGTTTTCCTCCGGCGATTCTCCGGTAATGTGTCTACGTTGGACTACAAGTAAAGTGAACCTCATCTGCAATTTGTTGGCTTGAATAGTTGGATTAGTTGCACGAAAGATACCATCTTTTTTCCTTGTTCTGTTTTTTTCCCTCATTTTATTACGATTTTGAGATTTTCCGAAGTTCTCTATTGCTAAAGCTAAGCAATTTGTATAGACTCATTGTTCATCGTAATCTTCATCCTCTGTGGCTGAGCTGCTCTGAGGGACTAAGTCTTTTACTGATTTATTTTATGTGATGAGTAGATCTAAGGTTTATTCATTTTTATCTGGATATTGTGTTAGTGTGAATTTTCTATTTTCTTCTTTTCTTTTATTTTGGGCTAAAAATTTAGATAATCGCCTACCTTCTTCCCTAGTTTAAGTCTACCAAGAACTAAACTTTTCGATTGAAGATCATATATTCGAGATATATGTGTATGGATTGTGTTTGGCTTAAACCCTTAATTTTTCCCTCTTAAATCTTTCCTTTTGCCTAAAAAGTTGTGATCTTTTTGGTTCATTTTGAGCTGTAGATTCACTTGTACTTTATGGGGAAAGGTGCAAGAAACAAGAAGCAACAAGCAGCAGTGGCGGCGGCAAACAGCTCCCACCACCACCACCAGGTCAGACCTTTGCCGGAAGTTGAAGCCAATGTTGGAACCCTCACCAATGCCATTAAGGGTCTTCTTGGAACGCTGGAAAACATGTCTCAGCAACTCGATTCGGTTTCATCCGATGTGAAGGGTGTAATTAACAATGGCGAAAAAGCGAATTCGGGCTGTGGGAAATCAGCTTCAGGTGAGCCAGCCCTGTCAGTGGATGAGTCTGAGCGAGACATTGTTTTGGAGTTTCATGATTTGAAACAAACCACTAATGTTGCAGAGTACCAAGAGAAGTTCCAGGAACTGAGAGACTTGTTGGTGAAAATGAACTATAGACTCCCTGAAGGTTATTTGATTTCCAGCTTCTTGGGTGGACTCAAACCTGAGATAAATGTTTCAATTCGGGGTCGGAAACCAGAGACTCTTTGCCATGCTTTCAACCTTGCAAGGATTGAGGAGATAGCAATGGAGGTAATGAAGGACAAACTAATCATGTCTTCGGGTGGGAACGAGCAGAATCTGCCGCCATCTAGGTACCCTCAGCTGAAGTTATGGCCTGATCATCCCCTGAAATTTGGAGCTTCAGTTGGAGAAAAGCCAATAAGAGTCATAGTATTTACTGGAAGCATATACAGCTTTCTTGATACTTCTTTGGCAATATCAGCAGGGTGCGAGATTGAGGAAGCTGAACCAATATTGGTGAACTTTTTAAACCTTGGGTACAAGGCAGTTAGCCGGTTCAAATGTCCAAGGTTCCGGTGGACATATAAGGGTGAAGAGAGTGTTACTGATTTGAGGATAATCGAGATAAAGGCAGCCTACGACATTGTGTTGAGCTCAGATTGGCTGAAGAATGGGAAGTGATGAAAAATGTTTGTCAATCTCTTTTTGCCTTTTTGTTTGAACAGATCGTGTTAGATTTCGGTTCTTAGCTAACTCATGTTAGATGTCTATGGTTTAGTATCTTGGTTTGCTGGAAATACAAGGTTCTTGCTTCCTTGTTGTCTCCCCAGCATTCTGGTTTTTACTTTTTAGCTCTCCAGTTATTTTCGGCTTCTGTTAAATATTATGAAATGTTCTAAAGGATAAATCGCCTTTGACATACTCCATCCGACTTTATTTTGTTTAAATTTACTAGAAGTTAAACCGTGCGATGCACGGGCACAAAAGTTAATGCTTAATACAATATGAAGATGGACAAAAGAATTTGTTGAGAACTGAAAATAAGAATTTCACAAAAAGTAACTAAATAAACTAAAATATCGTTGTCGACAAATGAATACAATATTACATTCCATACTTATAGTATCATACATTGTGTATATTTTGGATTTAGGCCAATGCATTTCGTGTGCTGAATTTTAGATTTAGACCAACGCACTTAGTTTACCAAAGTAGCTAGTAATCAAAAAAGGCAGCAAGAAAAATGGATGAAGTTATTTAGCTACTTTCATTAGAATTTGAGGATTTTTTTTCATAATTTCAATAAGATATTTCTTGGAGATTGAATTAGAAAATGAGATTGTATTAGAAAATTACACATAGGATTTTGTCCTATGTAACATCCTATAAATGAATTTTATTTTCTCTCAACTGATTTTTCTCTCTTATAATAAACTATAAATGTCTTAGTTTTAAGAAAAACTAGTTACCCGAGCGTTGCTCAGATTAAATATAATTTTTCGTGAAAATTATCAAAAAAATATATACATAAATAAAAATGTATAAATAGCTGAAAGAGGGACCAACATCTGCCGCTATTGCCAAAGCCTCTGTTGCTGCAGCCTCTAGGGCTGCTCATTAATCGGGTATACTCAACAAACCGCCCGACCCGAAATTAATTCGGGCAAAACGGGTCGGCTAATCGGCTTAATTGGAAAAATTTCAGCTCCACCTGATTAACCGATTAGCTTATGCAGTTCGGGGTCGGTTTTCATAAATATTTTTCGGGCACACCCGATCAACCCGATTAGTTAATTATTATTTTTTTTAATTCCACATATTATATATATGGTTTAGGGTTTTTTTTCCCCACTTCTTCTTTCTTCTTTCTTGTTTCTTCCGCCGCCCAACACCATTTCTTCCACCCAACACCATTTGCAGCAACACGCCAACAACTCCCATCGCGACATAGCTCCACCTCCCTCTCAATTCCCACTTCCCAAATCCACCAATCCAACCATCTCTCCTCCAAAAAAGATAGTTCCTACCTAGATCTAATGAACTTTTCCAATCCAAATCGAAACTTTAATTTCCTATGAAAAAAATATCTCCAAATCATAACATTCTCCTGGCCCAAGAGCTTGTGCACCTATATGGTAGGAAAAATATCAGCTCTAGAGCTGCTTTCAAAGTGGATTTGCAGAAGGCCTATGACTCAGTCTCCTGGCGATTTTTAGAAGAAGTTTTGTTCAACTATGGCTTCCCTCTAAGATTTATCAAATGGATCATGACTTATGTGACAACAGCTCAATTCTCAGTTCTAGTAAATGGTGAGCTCATTGGATACTTTCCGGACAAACGAGGGATTCGACAGGGTGATCCCATGTCCCCTTACCTTTTCACTCTTGTTATGGAGTACTTATCTAGAGCTCTTCAGATAATGTCCTCCAAAAAGGGTTTCAGAATCCATCCGAAATGCCACAGAACGAAACTCACTCACCTGGCCTATGCTGACGACTTGTTTCTCTTCTCAAAAGCTGATATGACTTTTTCGATCAACCTGATTGATAGTACACTCAGGCAGTTTGCTGAAGCTTCTGGACTTGTCTCCAATTAGTCAAAAAGTTGTTTATATTTTGGGGGAACAACCATGAACCTAAAACGGGATATAAGCAATATACTAGGGATAAAAGAAGACACTCTTCCAGTGAAGTACCTTGGTGTGCCACTTAGCTCCAAATCTCTCTCTATCACAGATTGCCAACCTCTTATTGAGAATATTATAGGGAGGATAAGAAGCTGGACTACACGGTTCTTATCATATGCAGGCCGTCTCATCCTTGTGAAAGCAGTACTTCAGAGCTTACATAAATATTGGTGTAGGGTTTTCATTCTCCCAAAAAAGATGATAAAAACAATAGATGCTCTTTGTAGATCATTTTTATGGTCTGATAATTCTGATAGAAAAAAAGCCTTGGTTGCTTGGAGTGAGGTTTGCAAACCTCTCACTTCAAGGGGACTGGGTTTAAAAGACTCCAGGGCTGTTAATATTGCTTTGGTTCTCAACCTCATTTGGGATATATTGCACAACAAGGAAAGTGTTTGGGTGAAGTGGATTCATGAATATTATATAAAGAATGGTTCTTTTTGGAGTCTAGAAGTGAAGCAATCGACTCCATGGCCAATTAAAAAGCTGCTGAAACTGAGAGAGTATGCCTTAAAATGTGTCTATGTCTCCTCGCAAGGCTTGGAATGGATTGGCTTGGGAGAACCATTCTCCACTCATGGTACATATCTTACATTAACCGTGATGCATCATCGGAAACCAGAGTACATTTTATCCTGGGGTAAGTTCATTACTCCTAAACATGGGTTTATTGTTTGGCTGGCCTGTCTTGATAAATTGAAAACCAGGGAGAAAATTAGCAAATACGATCCTTCAATGGATAACCGATGTCCTTTGTGCATGATGGAGGAGGAAACTGTTGGACATATATTCTTTGAGTGCCTATTCTCTACACAGATACTCTCCAAAGCCTTGGCACTGGTAGATGCACAGGTCTCTTCTTTCCATTGACAGACTCTTAGGGAGGAGATTCTATCGAAATATGGATCAAGCTCCGTGAAAGATGGGATCACTAGAGTTGTGGTGGCAGCAACACTTTACTACATTTGGGAGGTGCGAAATCACGTCATTTTTCGCCAAGAAAAGGTGAATGAAGCAGGATTGATGAAGAACATCTTGTTTTCCTTGAACCTGAACCTCTCCAAAATTTGTAAGATGAAGAATACTAGGCACAACCGAGTGTCGTGCAACAAGATGAATATCTCCCCTCAGTTCAAATGAAAATGGAGATAATTTTGTGTGGCGATTTCTAGTTACTAATTAGTAGCTTAATAGTTGCAGCAATTGTATATTTATAATTTCTGAGTCTTTTGGACAAGTAATAGTGTCTGTACCTATTTCTTATTCAACTGGAATGAAATAAACAACTTTCTTCCAAAAAAAAATATATCTCCAAATCAAAGCCTAAAAGGAAAAAGTTGAACCCTTTTATTTTTTTTTTTTGTGTACCTCCAGATTGAACACGTCCTTACAGTTCCACACACTGAGCACGGCCCACGACTCGGGTTGCCTCGCCAGGAACTCGGCGGTGCTCGACCACGACTCGACGGTGACGGAACCCATCGGAACCGCCACGAAGGTGCCGAGGTTGAGCTTGTTCTGGAGGATGGAGTCAATGTCCCGGGGGAAGAACTCCGTGGTGGAGAATTTGCGGCGATAGAGGAGCTCGGCATCGGCGGGGGTGAGTTTGAGGATGGTGACCCGCCAGGAGAGGCGGAGGCGGTGGGCGAAGACCGGGTGGACCAACAGGCTGGGAGTACGAAACTTGGAATAGCCACATTTGTGGGTAAAGAGGTCAATGGAAGCTTGGTTGTCATTTGCAGTTCTGTAATTTTTGTTGTTAGTAGATTTGTGAGATTTTTTAATTTGTTGATATTGTAGTGGACTTGTGGATTATGGTGTGGAGTTGAACTTTGATCTTTGATGTTTGAATGAAAAATTTTAAGTGTTTTACTGATTTATTTTAGAATTCAGTTCAAGAGCGTTCTGAAATCTGAAACTTTGAAAAATTTTAGTTTTGTCAAACAGAACTGATTTTGTTGGATTCAATTTTGCAAGAGAGATCGAGGAGGGATTCTTCTTCTTCTGACCAGATTCACAGGGTATTGGTTTCAGTTTAATCGGCCCCTGAACCGAAAACCCGATTGCTTATTCGACTTGGTTCGGTTCAGAGGAACATAAACTTTGGTTTGGTTTCGGGGGGTGAAGTGAAATAAAAAAAAAAAAAATTAACCCGAACTGAATTCACCCGAACCGACCGAATTAATTAGCAGCCCTAATAGCCTCCGCATCCTGGTACGATTTTGCTGCCCGATCGTTCCCGCTCATCACGACTGTAAAAAACAGTAGCAGATAAATCTGAGCAAAATTATTTTATTTTGGTTAACAATAAATCTATATCAATATATCCTATTAAAAGAGAAGTCTAAGAGAATAAAAATGTTGGGATGTCGCATTCTGGTTAAAAGTTTTCCCTCCAAAACACCTTAAGTCAAAACTACGTCGTTTTGATTAAAAAAAAAACTTTGACTATAATATACATAAAAACAAGTTTCTATGACAAATGCATAATAAAATTAGCTCATTCTATTGTGAAAGAGAAATTTTAATTATGTAGTACGTTTTAATTCAATATTTTCTTGCCAAAAGAAAAACGATGTCATTGATGGTAAAAAAAAATTAAAATTTCACAGGGTAGTTATGCAAAAAAAAAAAAAAAAAATCCAAATGAAGTTTTTTTTTACATTCAAACTCAATCACTCTAATGGTAATCTCATTAAAAAAATATTAAAATTTCACTGATAAAATTACGAGAAAAAAATCAAGTCATTCTCCTTACATTCAAACTTAATCACTTTAATGCCGATTTAATATAAGTATTGACATTTCACGGGAAAAATTACGAGAAAAATTCAGGTAAAACGTTATTTTTATATTCAAACTTAAGGTAATTTTCAATTATAATAGTATTAATACTGTTTAGTTTTAACTTATTTTTTACTGTTGATTTTTTTTCCACCAATTTTTCTTTGGATTCAATTTCACAATTAACAATTAACCGAGTGTGTGAAAGTTTTTTGACAAGTAATAATCGACTTAATAATCGATTTTAATATATTCCGTGCAACGCACGGGAGAGAACCTAGTTTTATTATTAAAACAACTATCAACGAGCAAATGAAAGATATATATCACGTTGTAATTAAATTTTTCATGCCTAAAATATATCAAGTCAATCGTCAATACTATGTAATTTTGATTAGAAGAAGAGCAATTAAATACATTAAAAATTAGTTTGCTCAAATAATTGTTTGAGACAAAAATTTTAATGCTTTATTTGAGCTCTATGTGACCTTTTTCCATCACTAGAAAAAATTACCACCTTCTCACTATTTATATTGGATAAAAATACTAAAATTCTATAAAATTATAAAAAGTCTCAAAATAAAATAGTATTTTACATATTTTCAAATTTAATGGTGCCAATGTCAATCTTATTCGAACAATTCCCATAGCCAAATCAATTAAAATATACATTAAAACAAACTTTTTTCTCTCTATTGATTTGGCTAAGGCGCAGTGGAGTTAGTCATGCCATAAATTCGGTGTAACTATTTATTTTATGTTAAAATGAAAATTTACACATATTAAAATTGAGTAAATCAAAAACAGATTTACATTACACATTTCTAATTTAATCTAGAAAGCATCGAGATTAGATAAAATTTTAAGTAGAATACGAATCATAGTGAATTTGAATATGATAAATATATAGTACATTTGTTGTTATGGATTTCGCATGTCTTTTGCGCACAATTTTTACATGTTTTGAACAAAAAATAATTATGAGTAATGAATATCGGGGATTTATGCATTTTTGTACGATTGCACTTTCATGAATTTTAACTATGGGGATCTTAACTATATAACCTTAAAAGAGAACAAATATTTTTCCGGCCAAAAGAGCATGTTTCTTACGTTGACTCACCGGCCAAAACCCTTATTTTCAACAGCGAAAAGGTGTTCGTTATAATATGAGATCCAAATGATTTTTATCTACAATGTTAATTTCCATAACTTTTGTAATTTTACAGGTCATGAGATAAATTTGTGCACCCTGATAACATTGTGATTTTTTTTTTAGCGGGAAAAAAGGATGAAAAGTTTTTCAAGTTCCAACTAAATTAATAAATACTCAAGGGATATACTCATGAGATATTTATTAATTCAATCAGTGCTAGATGTGGCAAATACACCCAAGGGATGAATATTTGCATCATCTAGTTCCCTAGTACCTTTCCGTCCGTGTTTTATCATATACCAAACTGAAATTTGGCAGTGCTTAATACTTACCAGTATACAATGCGGTGCTTAAGACTAATTAGCTATCTAATTCTCAGATATGGAAATTCCTGTTGATCTAAAGTTAACAGACCTTTTACGTCCAAAAGAAGATCCCTAAATTGCTGAAAACGTTTAGATATCCCAGAGGAAGCTATATTGGCAAGATTATCTGCTACAACATTAGCTTCTCGATATATATGGACAATGGAGTAGTTGAAACGCTGGATAAGGAAATGAATTTCTTGAAGAACATGTTTGAATCGCCAAGGCAACTCACCACCTGAATTGATGAGCATAGCAAGAGGAAGATTGTCTGTTTGAACCTCCACTTTTGCGAGGTTCATGATGCAGCATCTTCTAAAGCCAAAAAGGAGGCCACTAACTTCTGCAAGAATACTGTCTCCTTGACCAAGGAAACTTGATTCGCCATAAATGAAGTGACCAGTTTGATCCCGAATTATAAACCCATAGCCAAATGCTTGTTTAGCTTGGAGGGAAGAGCCGTCCGTATTTAAAATGAGAGCATTCTATTAGGAACATTTCCAGCGCACAACCTTTATGATTCTTTTCTTTTAGCGCAAAGGTTGCATTTGGAAACCTAGCTATCATGAAATCATGCTACATTTGTGATCTTGTTGGAGGAGAGTGCACCAACATCAGATTTTGGATGTGATCCATTACTACTTGCTGAATTCGATTTGAGGAGGGATGAGTACCATCATGAATTGAGCTATTCCGCGCCTTCCAGATTTTCCAAAGTACAAAAATTTGTGTCATCATAATTGCGACTTTCCTAGCTGAGTTGAAGCTACCAAGAGACCACCACGACTGAATCATATGCCATAGAGAAGGAGTCAGATACAACGTGATCTGAAATACATGCGAGACAGATATCCAAATCGAGTTTGCAATCTTGCATTCAACAAAAACATGTTGCATTGTGTCTATATTGTGCCTTCATAAAGAACAAATGGAGGGATTAGTGTAGATCCCGAAAGAAGCTACAATACCAAAGAATGGAAGCAAATTGTTTATTAATTTCCAGCAGAAAAAGGAACTTCGAAGTGGAATGAATCGATGCCAAAAATGCTTTAAAACTCCCTGTTTGATCCTCTTTGTTCGAATGGCTTCATAGGTTGATTTGATGGAGAAATCTTCGTTTGGAGTCGGTTGCCAGATGATGCTATCTTCGCCATCATGGAAGGTCTGATCAGTGGTTGCTAAGAAGTCTATGGTTGCCAGAGTCAGAAAATTCTGGAAAGTGATATGCTTAAAATTTACCTATTTTTTAATATTCTTTTATGCGAGATTTTGCCAATATTTTGAATACATTTATGCTATTTATATGATTTTATTTTTAATTATAGGAATTGTACTCAAATGGAGAAATTATTGAAATTTTGGGCTAAAATGAAGATAAAAGTAACTCTAAGGGAGAATTGAAGATTTGATAAATTGACAAGGAAGAAATTGAAGTACTTGAAAAGTTAGAGGATTAAACAAGCAATTTTGGGATTTGGTTTTGAATTTGACCGATTTGAGCTTCTGCGGATTTTGCCGAAGAAGAAATCTTCCAAATTGATTTTGGGGTGGCCGAATAAATTCATACGGAGGAGTTTTAATTTAAATTGGCTTGAAAAAAAATAATTTTCTTATTCCTGAAGAAATAGGGTTTGACGAAAACCTATAAAAAGAGGATTAGGGTTTTATTTTTGGGGACCGAGACTGAACCGAAAACCACCGAAGTTGGCCACTGCAATTTTTTCCTCCTACCGCAGCCCATCCGAATCACCGAACCTCCACCCTTCTCCAACACCGCATACACCATCAGCCCTTCCCACTCCAAAACCAACTCCATTGCACTAAGCTTCCACGCACCACCATTGCACCACAAAAACCCTCGCACCAAACTCCTTAACTAAAGCACCAAAAAACCCGTCGCCTCATCACCCCATCAATACCACCCTCTAAGCACAGCCACCTAAACCTCACACCTCTATCAACCACACAATTCCACGTTCCACTACCATCATCATCAGAAGGGAAAGCACGGACCGAAGGACGCAATCGGAGGAACTTCAAACTTTCGGATTTTGGCCGACTTTTCCCAGGTTTCACTGTTTTAATTATATTTATTTTGACATGATGTGTAGCTAAATTATTTAATCTATGGTTTTGGATGTAGCCGCCATACTATTTAATTTAATTTAATTCATGATTGTGACTTTTTCATAAGTTGATATTTAATATTCTTGTTTTTATTCCATGTGAGTATTTGATCACCATTTGCATACTTTAAAGGTGTTTAACTGAAGGAACGACGGTTGAAGGTTAGCACTAGTTAATGGGAATATTAAACTTAGATAGTGGGACACGATAGTAGGAACACCGTCTTTGCAGCTATAGATTCTAGGGTTCTTAATGTACTCTAATTAAATCCTATAGTCACGACAGTAGTCATAGGGTTAGTTTGAGTAAGAGAATTATATCACGACAGTGAAAAGTTCTTAAATAGTTGAATCATTGTGAGATTAATGAAAGTCCAAAGTCGCATATATAGAGGTTGAGTTAAATTGAGTGGTCAGTAGGTGAACCCTTTGCCCTAGGTTTTCAGTTATTAATTAGATTTAATTATTAGTATTAGGTTTAGTTTAATTTAAAATCATTATTGTTAGTTTTCTAAAATAATTAGTGTTCCTTCTCTGTGGGTATGATCCTATTTTCCACTATACTAGTGTTAAATAGGTAAATTTATTTGACTAGTTGTGACGACGGCTTGTCAGAAGGAGAGAAGATAATCCTGTTTATGAGTAAAAAAATTCCTTAATGGTAAGAGTCGGCTGAGGAGGGGAAGCATCTTGGATATCCCATAATACTCCTTTCGTTGACCAGTTGTCGAGCCAAAAGTTCGAATCTCCGCTCTGGATTTGAATTTTCGAGTATTGTGATGCTAAACTCATAATCTTCTCAACTTGAGTCCAAGATGTTTTCCTTCGTGCTAAGGTGGACAAGGAAAGTGTGAAATTAGCCCATAGACCATGTTTGCTTTTAATTTTCCACCACATCTTTAGGGGAAAAGCTTTCACAACATCTTTGAACTTCCGCAAGCCAATGCCATTTTCATCGACAAGGAAGGTTAAGCATTCCCAAGATTGCCAGTGCTTCTTTCCTTCTTCTGAGCCTTGCCAGAGATATTTTTGGCAACGTTTCTCAAGTTGATTAAGGACTGAAATTGGCGGGGAGATAGCCGCAAACACGTGGATCGGAATGGCTGATAGAACATGTTTGATAAGAAGCAAACGTCCACCCGGGTTTAGCATCTTGTTTTTCCAATTTGTGAGTTTCGCATCTAGGGCATCCAACAAATGCTGAAATTGATCAATCCGCTTCCGTCCCTTAGCGATTTTGCAGCCGAGATATTTAAAGGGCATAGAGCCTTGTTGCATTCCTAAAATGCGCCGGATCAGGGTTACTCATCACTACGGGCAGGAGGTATCAACATAAAACTGGCTCTTCTCGCGATTGATCTTTTGGCCAGAACCTTTTTCATAGTCAATAAAGAAGTCATTTAGTGCCTGCAAAGATGCTTTTGATCCTTTTGTAAAAACTAGGAGATCATCCACAAACAAAGATGCAAAATAATTTGTTATCCTGCTGGAGTTCCAAATCCTTCAATCCTCTTTTGCTGCATAATAAGAAAGTTAAGCTTACGAGACATAGCTTTTGAGATTAAAATAAAAAGATACGGGGATAACGGATCGGTTTGTTTTAATCCCCTAAAAGCTGGAAAGAAACTTACTAGAGATCCATTAACGAGAATAGAAAACCAATTGTTAGTGAGATTAGAAAAAATCAAAGTTATACAATGAGGAGGAAAACAAAACCGTAGGAGAATTGCTTTTAAGAAATCCCAAGAGACCCTGTCGAATGCTTTCATCATGTCAACCTTAAGCATAAGATTATTTTCAACCGCCTTGTGACCCAAAAATTGACATAAGTCTTGAGCTAACAAAATGTTATCATTGATGTCCCATCCAGCTAGAAAACCCGACTGTTCTTCGGAAATTAATTTCGGAAGGAGCTGTATCAATCTCTTTGTCAATAACTTCGTAAAAATTTTGTTTACGAAATTACATAGACTTATCGGTTGAAAATAAGAGAATGATGATATTGAAGCTTTTTTAGGGATTAGAGCAACCAGTGTGCTGCCAATGGCGTGGTGTAAAGGGATGCCAAGAAAGAACTCATCATACACCTGCTGAAGATCAGATGCTATAATTTCCCAACAATGTGTATAAAAAAAATCCTCCAAAGCCATCAGAGCCTAGCGCGCTGTCTTGATCAAGACTGAAAACAGCGGACTTGATTTCTTCCAAGGTGACAGGCTTCAATAGAGCATTGCGATCTTCATCATCGACCAAGTGAGGTATTTGTTGAATAAAAGACTCAATTCCTTCACTTTCTTCTTCCGCTGAAAGTAGTGTTTTGCATAATGATACAGCTTGCTCTTCAATTGCATTCCTGGTTGTTAGCCAATTTCCATCATCATCCTGAATTTTATAAATCCCCAGGCGAGCCTTTCGCTCAGCAAGAGAGGCAATAGCTTGTGTCAGCATCACCTTCCTTAATCCATTTTAGCATCATTTTTTTATTCCAAAAGTCTTATTGTTCCTTCAGCTTTAAGAGGAGATGAGCTTTAGAGTGTTGAAGACGGATTCTGTCACCCTCCAATTTACTGATATCATATTGATTTTTCCAGAGCTTTAACTTCATCTTCTGCAATCTTCAAGTTATTGAATACATTCCCAAAGATTTCTTGGTTCTAAATCCTAAGTTTGTGCTTTAACCTTCTCAGCTTGAGGAAAACCGAAGCATACCTTGTTGTTCTAAAGGCTGAGACCAGTTTTCTTGCACTACATTGAGGAAATCAGGCCTCCTGGACCACATCTTTTGGAATAGAAAATTTTTAAGCGAATCATCATCTTTTTTTGTATTGTAAGAGAAGAGGGCAGTGATATTTAGTTCTTTTAAGATGTTTAACAGAAGCAGCAGGAAAAATAGCTAGCCATTCCTAAGAAAATAGAAAATGATCTAACTTTTACTTATCCATCATGTACTACGTGTGCCTCCCTAAGTAAAATCATCCCAGCTACGTTTATTTCCATCAAACTTAGGATTCAATTCATTCATTAAATTCCTCAATAGTCGAATAATCTTGGACCGATGATCCTGAGTATTCCTCGAGAGTTCTAATCACATTGAAGTCACCTCTAACAATACAGGGAGTGCTCAAGTGCTGCTGACGAAAGTTGATCAGGTCTTCCCACAGAAACTGCCTTCCAAGATGAGTGGATTTAGCATATACAGCTGTAATGAAGAAATCCTAATTTTCAGAATTTTTTTTTGCTTGAAGGCTAAGAGTTTGATCAGTGCCACCAATTATCTGAAGATCTAAATCATCAGTACAAAAACACCAAATTTTACTAGTATTAGATGCAAAAGCTTTTAAAAATCCTAACTTAATCCTAACTTTTTCCAACTGATTAGTAGACAACATAGGCTCAAGCAAAACTAATAAGGAGACTTTGTATCTACGAGTTAGTGACTTCAGGCGACGTTGAGAAGCCTGATTTTTTACTCCAGGAACATTCCAAAAAATATGACTATTAAAAGGTTGAAATGAATTCTCAAACTTGATAAATGTTGAAATGTATCGACCAATGTTACTAAAGAATAACAAATGATAAAAGCATTTTATATACAACTTTTATTTTAATAAACAACTATTTCTCCTAGGAAGGAGTCTATGGAAGTATCTGGTGGACGAGCCACCACCGTATCACAACCTTTTGCCTTTTTGTTCTCACCCATTTTCCAACGGTTTGGAGGGAATTAATGTTGCACGAAAGAAAATGATTTATTCCCCATTTAAATCTTTTCCACTCACTTGTCACTACTCAGTAGTATTCTCTCAGCAGGTTTTTTGTGTGCAATTGAAAACCCCTCTCTCTCCCTGGCGATTTCTGAAGGATTTTCCCAATTATTTATCGTCTTCCTCCGGCGACTTTCCGGTAATGCTTACTTCTTATCCTTAATGTTAGCTGACCTGATGAAATGGAAACCGATCAACGATGCATTCTGGTATTATTATCATTATTATTATTATTTTGTTTGTTCTGGTGAATTTGTGCGATTTGAGATTTTCCGGAGTTCGGCCTTGATTTTATGTAGCTTACTTGTAGATTAGATTCCTTGGTCGTGGTTGTAGTTATTTTTACTGATTAGTTATATCTGTGCCTACATCTAGGCATTATAAATCTACACAAACTATGGTTTTTGTCTCGATTTTGTGGTGTTTCCGTGAAAGCAAAGGCTAGCAATTATTTCCTGGACAATCAGATTATCAACATTGTTAATATGCTTAGCTTAAAGATGTAGAAAAGCCCAAAACTTGTAGACTGGGACTGTGTGTTTTGTGATTTTGCAAATTAGGGATTTATATTTCTTTCCCCCCCTGGTTTTCAAACAGATCACCTTCGAATCATGAGTATAGTGGCAAGAAACGAGAATCAGGCATACCTTTGCATCATGGGGATGGGGGCAAGAAATGCGAATCAGGCACCAGCAGATTTCGTTGAGGTTCCATGTGCAACGCACAGACCTTTGCAGATTCCTGTTGTTCGAGCAGATGAGCTTTGCATAATAGGGAAAGGGACAAGAAACAAGAATCAGCCACCAGCACGTATCGCTGAGGTTCAGGGGACTAAGGCTAGGCCTTTGCAGGGAGATGAAGCCGATTTTGGGAGTCTCACGAACACAGTGACCGGTCTACTTGGAGCTGCGAAAAACATCTCGCTGCAACTCGATGAAATTTCATCTACTGTGAATGGTCTTGTCAACAACAGCAAGGACATAGATGTGGCCTGTGGAAAATCAACTCCCGCTGAGCCTTTTATATCAGTTGATTCTAAGCGAGATGTTGTTGGGGAATTCCATGATTTGAAACAGACCACCACTGTGGCAGAGTACCAGGAGAAGTTTGAGGAACTGAGAGACTTGATGGTGGAAAGGAACTATGGACTCTCAGAAGGTTATTTGGTTTCCAGCTTCTTGAGTGGACTCAAGTCAGAAGTTAAAGAATCGATTGCAAACCGCAAACCAGAGACTCTTTACCATGCTTTCAACCTTGCACGCGTCCAGGAGATTGCAATTGGAGAGATGAAAGAGAAATAGAAGAAATAGAAGAAGGTACAGTGTGTCGGTTACATGGCTTTGCCTTGTTTTGAACTAATTCTAAAGCCCTTCTACTTGCTTTCTTGATTGTACAAATATCAAACCTAGACATATAATGGATTATATCTACTAGAATATGTCGAATATGTGGTGGCGATTGTCTGGCTTCATCAGAAACAGTAATAGGTTTGTGGAGTCCGTGCCAATATTTGCAACTCCTAACTGCTGTTCACTAGCGAATTTTATTGCTGCAAAGCAGGCGATAGATGATTCTGCTTGAAGTGCAGAAGAAGCTTTGAATTTTATGGTGTTTGTTTAGTTCAGAATGGTTTAAGGATCAATAGCTCTTTCTTAGTTATACACTAGACAGAATGAGAGTTTCTTTTAGCCTTGTAGCTGCTTTTATCAAACGTATTAAGAAATGTGGAAGACTTTTATATGTCATTGACTGTCTGAACAATGAAAGTTGAAAGCTCGTGTTTTAAGATTAAACGTCGAGTTTTTCTTTTTCTTCATAGTAATGGGTTTTTGTTACTCTTATTGTTTCACAGTCGACTCTCTAATTTTGAAAAATCAAATCGGTAGCCAGTGATTGATTGGAAAGATCATATTCGTAGTAGGTTTCAACTAATCATTTACTCTTCCTCTCCAAACTAAAAGTGTTTTAGTTCAATGATCAAAAATCTTATTTTAAGATGAAAGAAAGAAAAAAAATGCCATCGAAAAAGCGTAAACATGAGACTCAGGCCTTAGTCCTATCGAAAACCATAAGGTTCAAAGCCTCAATACTTTAGAAACGCAAACATGATGGTTCAAAATACGTCTTGACCCTTACAACGTTTTCATTTCCAATTGTGTTTGTGTTATTTAGAAAAATTAAAATGTGTATTGTAACATGCAAGAAAAGATTAAAATGTAATATTCGTCCGTCTTGAAATGACTAATGACGGTCCCGTTTGAATTAGTCGTTTTAGGACGAGGGAGAGTATAAATTTAGAACATAAATGTTCCCTACACTATAAATGTTCAAAGGAGATGATGAACTAAAATTTTCATATCACTAGCCAAGTATCTATCTCCATCTATTCTATTCGATTTAGAGGAAGGGGAGTCTATAGAACCATCTCGTGGACTACCCAACACCATATGATACCCCTTTTTGTCCTCATCCCACATTATCGGACTTTTGGAGGGAATTTTATGTTGCAGAAAGAAAAAAGAAAATTATTAAGACGTCTACTGGGGGGTTTTAGGATCAGGGGTTTTTTGTGTAACCTAAACCCCTCTCTTCCCGGCGGGTATCGGCTGAGGGAATCTCCGAGCAAAGTTTCCTCCGGCGGCATTTCGGTGATGTACTGATTCTTTAGATCATTATTTACTCACAGGCAAAACTATTTTCGGTTGTTCTTTTCCTCGTTCTCGTAAATGTATGCGGATATGAGAAATTCTGGAGTTCCACTTCGATTCTGTGCTTTTATGCGTTTATTTTTTGTAAATTTTTAGTAATTGTTCTGTATAGATCTTGTAATTTGACTAGAGCTATGTGACTGTGTGTATTATAGTTCTGCTCTGGACGTTCTGGTGTTATTCTGAAAGCAAAATTTTAGCGATAATTCTCTTGGTAATTGAGATTATGACCATCACCGGCTTTCTTTGGTATTGAAATTGTAGAAATGCCCAAAAATTGTAGACTGGAGACTGTGTGTTTGTGATTTTGCTTGCGAATTGCTCTTACTTAACCCCTGTGTTTTCAAATTCTGGTGTTTTTGGTTCCTGTCTTTTCACTCAGATAACCTCTGCATCATGGGGAAAGGGGCGAGAAACAAGAACCAACCAGCACAAATCAATGAAGCCAGTTTTGGAACCCTCAATAACTCCATAACTGGTGTACTTGAAGCTGTGAAAGAAATGTCGCTACGACTTGATGAAATTTCATCTACTGTGAACACTGTTGTTAACAACTGCAAGAATGCAGATGCGGCCTCTGCAAAATCAACTTCAGCTAAGCCTATCACGTGTGTTGATTCTAATCGAGATGTTGTTGGGGAGTTCCATAAGTTGAAACAAACCAGCACTGTTGAAGAGTACGAAGAGAAGTTTGTGAAGTTGAGAGACTTGATGGTGAAAATGAATTGTGGACTCTCAGAAGGTTATTTGATTTCCTGCTTCCTGAGTGGACTCAAGTCAGGGATAAAACATTCAATTGCGAATCGCAAACCTGAGACTCTTTATCATGCTTTCAACCTTGCACGGATCCAGGAGATAACAATCAAAGAGACAAAAGGCAGCGTGATGGAAGACAAATTGATGAAAGACAAACTAAGGTCTTCATCAGGTGGGGACGATCCTAACTTGCAATGTGAACAGGTTCTGGTATCTTTAAATCCTGACAGCCCTCTCAAATTCAGAGCTTTAGTGGGAGAAAGGGAAGTGAAAGTCCTGATATCCCCTGGAATTGATTGTAGTTACATTGATACTTCTCTAGCAATCACAGCAGGGAGCAAGATTGAGGAGGCTGAACCCTTACTGGTGGACTTTTTAATGCTTGGCTACAAGGCAGTAAGCCGTTTCAGATGTCCAAATTTCGAGTGGATGGTGAAGGGTCATAAATTTCATGTTGAGGCGAGGATTGTTGAGATAAAGGCAGCATACGACATCGTGTTAGGTGCGGATTGGTTGAATGAAAACAACCCTGTGAGCTTCTGTGCTAATGGAATGATCTACCACCAGAAGGGAGAAGAGTTTATAATCTTGATGGAGGAGACAGGACCATATAAGACCAAGAGGAGGAGGAGAATTTGCTATGATGCTGAGGGGGTTTATGCCAAGGAGGAAGAAAGGGGAATACCATTGTCGAGTTTTTACGCGGGACTCGAATCCATTGGGAGCTATAAGGGGATGCTATCGAAATTGGAAGAAGATTATTTGTTCTAGTAAAAAAGGGTTGCAATGTCTTTGGCCTTCCTGGTTGACAAATGTGGTTCGTTGCTTAAGATTTCGGTTCTTCACTTATTGAGTAATGCCTCTAGTTGCAGTATTTTTGGTGATGGCAGATGTGGTACAATGTCCATTTGCCCCCTTGTTGTTTGTTCATTTTCATGGATGTATAGCCTTTCTCTGCTTATCATCTGCTTTTATCAGGTTCAAAGTTCAAAATGGTCAAGGATAAATCACTGCTTATATATATATATGTAACTTCAAATGCTCTGATAAATGAAAGATCAAATCTTCATGATTTGGGATCCCACAAAAAGTGTAACTGATTGTTTAAACGACGGGTAATAATTTCTGATGGATTATTTAAACTTTTCTTCTAAAGACCAAAATTTGCCTAACCTTAAGTAGTCCGAAATACCATCTCATGACTCAGAATGATGCTGATACTTATCATCAGAATATTTAATAATGTGTCTATATGTTACTATCCAAATCAATTAGATCATATTCCCCCTCCGTTTCAAAGAGAAATATTTCACCTCCTTATGCTAAATTGATGGAGTGCATTTTTATAGTCAATATAATCGAAGGGATCATAAAGTTTCATAATAATTAGCTAATATTATTCTGCAATCTGCACTATAAAAAAAAAAATTCTGGCCTACATAAGCTTATCGTGGACAGCAGCTCACTGGATCGGACCCTTTTCGTTCTCATCCATTATATAGAGCTTGGTTTGGAGGGAATCTGTGTTACAAATAAATTTTCATTTTCCTTTTTTAAATTTTCCACTCAACGATTAGCACTGATTTGGGGGGGATTTTTTCTCACGATCAAACACTCGCAGCTCTCTCGCAGGCGCTGCCGAGAATTCCCGTCAGACCTTTCCTCCGGCGACTTTCCGGTAATGTTACTATGTACTATTAAAGTTATTAAAGTTTGCAGATGTGATTAAACTGATACTCGTGAAAGGAAGCATGTAATTCGTTCGGCTCAATCACTCTTTACGAAATGATTATCTCTTTTTCTTATTCTTTTGGGTTTTCAGCATTTTATTTGACTAGGTGATATTTTCTGGAGCTCTCCTCCTTGATGTTATGCCGTTAATATTGATTCATTGTTCATCTATGATCACACCGTGGCTGCTTTAAGTACTTGCGCTGATCACTTGATTTTGTGAGTAGATCTAGGTTTTGTATACCCTAGTATTGTAGTTTTTGCCAGGAATTGTTGGTGTTGCTCCGATTTTTTCTGAAATTGAAATCATCATTACCATTCTGGTTCGCGTGTTTGAGATCTTTGCATATGGATTGTTTTAGCCCCTTTTCACCTTCCTTAATCGTTCCTGAAATTCATGGTGAAAAAGGCAAGAATGAGGACGCATGCTGATGCAAGTAGGTCTCACGAGGCTAATGATGCAGGGGTCAGATCTTTTCCGGGAGTTGAATCGAATATTGGAACCCTCACCAATGCAGTTACTACTCTTCTTGGTGCTGTGGAATACATATCTCTGCAACTCAATGAGGTTTCATATACTGTGAATGGTATTGTCAACAATGGGAAGAACCTAGATTCAACCTGTGGTAAATCAACTTCCGGAGGTGTCATGTATGTTGATTCGAAGCGAGACATTGTTGGGGAGTTCCATCATTTGAAACAGACCGCTAATGTGGCAGAGTACCAAGAGAAGTTTGACGAATTGAAAGCCTTGATGGTGAAGATGGATTATGGACTCTCCCAAGGTTATTTGATTTCCAGCTTCTTGAGTGGGCTCAAGCCTGAAATAAAGCTTTCAATTGGGAATCGAAAACAAGAGACTCTTTACCATGCTTTCAACCTTGCTCGCATCGAGGAGATAAAAATTGAAGTGCTGAAAGCCAAACTGATGTCTTTGGATGGGAATGAGGAGAAAGTGTTATCAGGTGTATTTTGGTCCTGACCACCCCCAAAAATTTGGAGCCTCAGTTGGAGAGAAGGCAGTAAAAGTCTTAATATCTACTGGAAGTGCATACAGCTATCTGGATTCTTCTTTGGCAATAACAGCAGGGTGCGAGATTGAGGAAGCCGAACCAATACTAGTGGACTTCTATATGCTTGGGTACAAGGCAGTAAGCCGGTACAGGTGTCCAAGGTTCAGTTGGACGGTTAAGGGTCATGTCTTTCTGATGTGAGGATAGTCGAGATAAAGGCCGCTTACAACATTATGTTGGGCACAGATTGGGTGCAAGATAACTATCCATTGTGCTTCTCTTCTGGTGGGATCACCGTGCAGAAGGATGGAAAGGAGATAGTGTTGTTGGATACTCACGAATCAGCTGAGACCTAACCGAGCAAGCTGATGTGTGTGAATGAAAAGGCTGGTTTGCCACGTCCTGTTATTTGTGCTGCTGCTTTGATCACTGGACCACTGGTTATATAAACTGTTGCTTTTGTTCTCGCTTTTAGTTGACAGATATTGTCCAGTGTGTTAGATTTCATTTCTTATTTCACTCATGATCTCTTTAGCTTTAATATTTTTATACGCCAGACTTGCTACAATGTTCTTGCTACCTAGGTGTCTCTTCAGTGTTCTGCACTTTCATCTCAACTTTCGGCTTCTGTTAAGTTCTTTATGGTTAAGGGTAAGTCAGCTATCCCTAACAAAATGATGGTTAGTGCATTTGTTATAACTGTCCACGAATTTCATATCACCATGTTTAAGCTATTTGATAGTATAGTAAAATTTTTGCTTCTTTTTTTTTTTTTTGGCCATATTGGCGTTCGTTTTTCTGCTACTAGTTGTAGTAAGAGTAGTTATCCATGGTTGATTCAGAATAGGAAACGAAAGAAGAAACAGAGACACCGGAGAGCTCTTTCTATCTTCAATCCGTTTCCTAATAGGAATATTGATTTTGAAACGTTTCTGTACTATGTATATATACACATCGATCAAACAAAGAAAAGCATCATCAATAAAGACGTTAAGAATCAAGAAGAAGGAATGTCGACAGAAGCCAAAACAATAAGATTGTTTGGAAAGCAGATGCAAGTTAAACAAGTGAGAACTCATAGTGGAATAGAACTTCCTTCTGTAGCGTTCCTGGTAACCAAGAAAAAGCTTACAGAGTCTGATGTTTCGCCGATGCAGGGAAGACTCTTAATCCCTGGCTATCGTAAGTTGTATGAGTTCTTGAGTAAGCAGGAGAAAACTTCGTTGGAGACTTCAAAGCAGGGCATTAGGGTTACGGCCACAGATAACGATCGCCGGGAATACCAGTTGAGTTTGTCAAAGTGGCCAAGTCTGGAAAAGCTTGTGTTGAACAAAGGGTGGATGCATGTGGTTCACCGAAACGGTCTCCATGAATTTGACGAGATTGAGTTGTGGTGTTATCTACAGGACGATGAAATGCGTTTTGTTGTGGATATTTGTGAACGCCATAACCACTGATGAGTCAAGGACCCTAATTTTTTGGACAGAAAGAGTAATAAACAACTGATCAACTATATAATATATTGGTCCAGCGCAAAGGCTGAAACTGTAGAAGCTGAATTAATTTGGTACCTTTTTCGAGAGAAAGACGATATAGTTTGTTCGAAATCCCTGTTATTTGTTTATTTTATTTTTTTCGATTTTGCATCTCCAGGATAAAGTAGATTCGAATTAGTAGTTTTGTAGAAGGGAGTAATTGGGATTGAACTTGCTCTCGCTCAAAGTTTTTCAAACTATTTTACATGTCAAGAATGTTACTATTACTAGTTCTTTACCATAATGGCCACTTCTCATCTTATAAAAAGTAAAAACAAAATGGTCAATTAAATTGGGAGGAAGAAAGTAATTTTGCTGCCCAAATGTAATAAACTAAAAAAGAAATACTGTAGAAGATAACTTTTCAACAAAACTTCGATGTCGACATTATTATTGTGTCCTTTCCACGGGGACCGAGAGACTCAATCTCCGTTATCCTCCAAGGCCAAAACGTCATTGTTGCTCCAAAGCTATAGTATTAGAAGGCAAAACTGCTGTGGCCTCACCATCAATAACCAGGGTATCCCCATTTTTGAAGCATTTCGTCGAAAATTTCGCTACGTATTTGTTTCTCATTTCTTTGATGCTCGTTGCTCCGACGACGCCGGTGATCTCTTCCCCGAGATAAACCGGCAACTTGAATTGCAGCGTTTGCGACGCATAAACGGCTCCGGGAAAATGAGCTGCGATGATTCTGGGGAACAGGGTCGCAACAAGCAATCCTGGGACTAACCTGTCATCAAAACCAGCCAATTTGGCACATTCAGGATCAAAATGTAGAGGGTTTGAATCTCGGCTAAGTTTGGAATATTCCGCTATATCCGAGTCGGAGAATTGGCGGGTTAACTTCAAGGGCTGTCCGATTTTGAGGATGTTTCGAGATGGTGCCGAATGGAAGAAAGCGGTAAGAGGGTGAATGGTACATAAAGGTATACGATTTTTAAATGTTTCTCTGAGGCAATTCATCGAACAGGTAGGACACTGATCGCCTTTCTCACGGACTCAGAGATGACTAGCGGGAAAAAAGTTGGCCTTGTATTTCGTTTGTTTATATTTATCACTATAAATACACTCCATAGCCACCAAACTATGGAAAATTGGAAATATTACATAATTCTTTTTATCGTAAGAAACAATTACCTATTGTACCAAAAAAAAAAAAGAAGTAACAATTACAAAATTCAATAACGAGACAATAATCAACCAGCCACTCGACTATGATTTATGGGATTGTAGAGTAACTGCCAAATCTACTTTTAAAAAAAATGAAAAAATTAGGGAGTTTTTGAAGATAAAATTTTTAACGATGAGCATCGATGAGAACAAATACAAAGTAGAAACGACAAAATGTAATCTCAGATAACATGCAACTAATATGATAATCCCTCCATTTTATAAAAATCGTCTACGTTGTACTCCCTCCGTCTCACAAAAACAGTTCACATTGAATTTTAAGTTTTGTATTATTTTTAGCATAAATTTAAAAACTTAATGTAGACTATTTTTTTGGATGGAGGTAGTATTATTTAGCGAATTGTACCCAAAAAAAATTACAAATTCACACTTTAACGATGAAGATTTTTATTTTTATTTTTTGATGGAGAAAATACATAATAAATAAATATATAAGTGTGCAGTATAATTATTGTGGAATTCATAGAATATTGTAGAAGAAAAGGAGTCTACAGAAGCATCTGGCGGACAATCCCTCAAAATATCATTCATACCCTTTGTGTATATAATCCAATCTACTAACACAGCAGGGCTTTTTGGAGGGAATTTGAGTTGCAAAATTTCATTTTTATTTTTTTCATTTAACTTTCCCGCAGTGATCCACACTGTTATATTTAGATCTAGCTAGCATTTTCCACCCAACCAAAAAACCACTCGTTCTCTCTCCGGCGGTTTTGCTGCTGAGAATTTCCGTACAACATTTTCCTCCGGCGACTTTCCGGTAATATATCTACCTTTTACTAGTTAACTGAAGCTCATCAGGCAATTTGATCGGCCAGATTATTCATTCATCCATAAGCGCAATAATTTTCTCTTTCTGCTTTCTGTTTTTTTTTTTTTTTTGCATTTTCTTGCGATTTGGGAATTTCTGGAGTTCTTCTTTGGTGTTATATAGTTATTTAGAATCATTGTCTCTTTGTTCGTCTTTCATGGCCATACCTCACTCTGTAGATCTAGATTTACTTAGTTTTTGTCTGGAATTCGTGGTGTTGAGATGATTTTTTCGGAGCCTCACATAATCGCCATTAATTTCCCCTTTTTAAGCTTTCCTGCACTCCTTTGATGGCGCAGATCACTTGTATGTTATGGGGAAAGGGGCAAGAAACAAGAAGCCTGCGGCGGCGGCGGCGGCGGCGGCAAGAAGTAGTTCAGGTAGCTCCCGTGAGGTTCATGATACAGAGGTCGGAGTCAAATCTGTGCCGGAAGTTGCAGCCGACGTCGGAATCCTCACCAATTGGATTGCCGGTCTTCTTGGAGCTCTGGAAAACATGTCTCTGCAACTCGGTGAGATCTCATCTTCTGTGAATGGTGTAGCTAACAACAGCAGGAATGCACTTTCTAGCAGTGGAAAATCAACTACAGATGAGCCTGTTATGGATTCTGAGAGAGATATTGTTTCGGAGTTTCGTAATTTGAAACAAATCACCAATGTGGCAGAGTACCGGAAGAAATTCGAGGAATTGAGAGACTTGATGGTGAAAATGAATTATGGATTTTCAGAAGGCTATTTGGTTTCCAGCTTCTTGAGTGGACTGAAGCCTGAGATAAAGCTTTTGATTGGGAATCACAAACCAAAGACCCTTTGCCATGCTTTCAACCTTGCAAGCATGGACGAGATGGAAATGGAGATGATGAAGGTCAAACTAATGTCTTCAGGTGGGAACGAGCAGAAGAACATGCCATCTAAGTACCTTCTGGTGAATTTAGGTCCTGATCACCCCCTGAAATTTGGAGCTTTAGTTGGTGAAAAGCCTATGAAAGTCCTAGTTTGTCATGGACTTGACTATAGCTATCTTGATGCTTCTTCAGCAGTGTCAGCAGGGTGCCAGATTGAGGAAGCTGAACCATTACTTGTGGACTTTCCACTGCTTGGGTACAAGGCGGTAAGCCGGTTCAGATGTCCAAGATTCCGGTGGACAGTAAAGGGCGAAGAGTGGGTTGCCGATGTGAGGATAGTCGAGATAGATGCAGCTTACCAGGTTTTGTTGGGCAAAGATTGGTTGCGGGATAACTACCTTTTCCGCATCACATCTAACCGAATGACATGCGAGAGGGGAGGGAAGATGCTAAGGGTGTTGGATAATGGGAGACTAATCAGCTGAGACCTTAGAGGATCCACTGGATGTGAATTGAAGAAGAATGGTTTTGTCAAGTCCTCCTTGTTGTCCTGCTACTATGATCATTGATTATATGAAAATGTTTAACCTATCTTTTTGCCTCTCAGTTGACTGATCTTGTTAGATTTCGGTTCTTAGCTCACCTTGATGTCTCTAGTTCTAGTATTTCAGGATGCCGGACGTACGTTGTTTCCAGAAAAACTGTTAGTACTCGTGTACATTGTTTCCAGAAAAACTATCTATATCCAAATTGTAGGGTTGATTCAGAATAGTTTTTATAACAAAGGAAATCCGGGAATCCAATCATGATCAATAGAGTAGGAGCTCTGTGTATCTGTAATGCATTCCTAATAATAGGAGTAATGGAGTATTTTATTTGATTCGGCACATGGTATTCATATCTGCACAGTGATCAAACAAAGAACGTATTCCCTCTATCCCAAAATTATTATTCAGTTTGAGATTTCACTTTTAGTACAATTTGAACTAGAAATAAAAAACTCAAACTGGACAATAATTATGGGGACGGAGGGAGTATCACATTTAAGGCTTCATTTTTGTTTTTCCATTCATTCATTGTTTTGGTTGCTCAATCAACAAAAACAGACATTCATCTTAATCATAATCAAGAAGAGGAAAGAAATGTAATGAACAAAAAATGGAATAATTGATCTTATTTAGACTTCAGAGCCACGATTCACGTTGACAAGGAAGAGGAGGAGGAGGAGAAGAATAACCAGATTCAGGGACAAGTTCGAGTAAACCCCATAGTGGATTAGAATTTTCCTGCTGGAGCACTCCTCGTCACCAAAAGAACGCTTACAGAGTTGAACGTTTCGGCCCAATAGGGAAGATTTTGAAAACAAATAATGAAATTCAATAGAACATTCATAATTATGACAATTTTTTAAACGTTTGTCCACCCAATTATTGTAAGATCTGTTGTCAACATTGATATGTATCCTCTTATTGGCACTTCATATAGGCACAGTAAACACGCATTACCCTTCGCATACTCTTCTGATGAAGAAGTTCAATACGCTCAATTTTTGTTCCAATCAATTAGGCTTTAGTTAATTTCAAACATGCACAATTTCTTTCAAGTTTCATGAAAAAATGAATTAGAGAGATCAATGGAGGAGGCACATATCTATCTCAGTTGCTTCCTATTTTCCCAATAAATTACTATTTCTACATATTAGTTCTATAATAAGGGTACGACTATCAAAAAAATTCACTATTTTTCGTTTTTTGAACTATTACATTCACTAATGATTAAATGTGATTGTTATTCCATGATCCTATTTATAAAGTATAAATAAGAAATGAATTCAGTTTAAATTTCTCCCTTTGCAAAATATTCCTTCCGGTGGCATTTTGATTTTGTCCTAGGTTTTGCCTAAGATATCTTTTTAATTGAAATAAAAATTTTAAAAACATTTCATAATTATTAGAAGAACACAACGAATGTAAAAATATATTTTGAAGATTTTTTTCAATTAAAAAAACATCCTAGTTTAAACCTAGGACGATGGGCTCCAAGTTTACACCAATTGTCGCTCTAGAATTTTTATTTATTTATTTATTTATTTATTTTGAAACTATTGTCAGTTCCAATTTAAATGAAAAAATGGAAATTTTATCACTGGACATTTTCTAGAAAGGAGTCTATGGAAGCATCTGGTGGACTAGCCACCACCGTATCAACACCTCTTTGTTCTCATCCAGCGGTTTGGAGGGAATTAATGTTCCAAAAAAATTTATTTATTTCATTTTCATTTTTAAATATTTTCCACTTGGCTCTCAGACTGAGTAGGGATTTTAGACAAGGGGTTTCGAGGCTTCGTGTACAATCGAAAACCCTCTCTCTGGCGATTTCCGATCATCGTTTCCCTCCGGCGAATTTCCGGTAATGTTTACTTCTTATGCTTAATTTTAGCTTATCTGATGAAATGGAAATAGATGAATGCTGCATGCGACTTGTTCTTCTATTCACTGAAACTATTTTCTTTTTTTTTTTTCTGGCGAATTATTGCGATTTTTAGATTTCTTGGTGTTAATCTTCGATTGGATTGTTTGCTGCTACGTCTTAGTTCGTCGTTGTAATTTCTTGGCTGATTATTTATATAACTGCGGTCATCTAGGCATTATTTTATCTGCCCAGCTATAATTCTTGTGTGGACGTTGTGGCGTTACTGTGAAGCAAATGTTAGCAATAATTTCTTGGAAGTTTTGATTATGACCCATCATCGACAAACTAAGCTAATAGAGTGTAGAATAACCGAAAAATTGTAGACTGCAGACTGTATTTTGTGATTTTGCTTGGGGATTTGCTTAACCCTGTTCTTCTCCACTTTGAGCTGTCTGTTTTTGCGAAGTGTGATTTTTCGGTTTCTGTTTTTTCACACAGATCAGTTTTGCATCATGGGGAAAGGGGCTAGAGACAAGAATCCGGCACCAGGATATACCAACGAGGTTCAGTGCGCAGGGGACCGACCATTGCAGCTTCCTGTTTGTCAAACAAGTCACGTTGGCAACCCGGGGAAAGGTGCAAGAAAAAAGAATCAGGCACCAGCATGTTCCAATGAGATTCAGGGTACAGGGCGCAGCCCTTTGCAGGAAGATGAATCTGATTTTGGGACCCTCACGGACACTATAACTAGTCTTCTTGGTGCTGTGAAAAACATGTCCCTGCAACTCGATGAAATTTCATCTGCTGTGAATGATCTTGTTAAAGACAGCAAGAATGTAGATGCAAGTGGTGGTAAATCAACTTCAGATGAGCCTGTCATGTCAGTTGATTCTAAGCTACATATTGTTGAGGAGTTCCATAATTTGAAACAGACCACTACTGTTGCAGACTACCAGGAGAAGTTTGAGGAATTGAGAGACTTGATGGTGAAAATTAATTTTAAACCCTCAGAAGGTTATTTCATTTCCTGCTTCCTGAGTGGACTCAAGCCAGCTGTGAAAGAATCAATGGAGAATCTCAAACCAGAGACTCTTTACCAAGCTTTCAACCTTGCACGACTCCAGGAGATTGCAATTGAAGAGATGAACAGCAAAGTGATGAAAGTCGAAGGGCTGAAAGACAAACTAAGGTCTTCAACTAGGGATGATCCTAACTTACAATGCAAACAGGTTCAGGTGTTTTTTACTGCTGGCAATCCCCTCAAATTTAGAGCTTCTGTAGGAGAAAGGGAGATAACAATCTTGATATCCACTGGTATTGAGGATAGCTACATCGATAAGTCTCTAGCACTAGCAACAGGATGCAAGATTGAGGAGGCTGAACCATTACGTGTACACTTTTTGATGCTTGGCTACAAGGCAGTAAGCCGGTTCATATGTCCGCATTTTGAGTGGACGATGCGGGGTCATAAATTTAATGCTGAGATGAGGATTGTTGAGATAAAGGCAGAATATGACATTGTTTTGGGTGCAGATTGGGTGCGTGAAAACAACCCTCTGAGCTTCTCCTCTGATGGGATTTTCCTCGAGAAAGAAGGAAAGGAGATAGTGTTGTTGGATAAGTCTGGATCTGGATCTGCTAATTTGCAGAGGAGCAGGCGGATGTGCTTCACTTCTGATGGAATTATCATCCAGGAAGGAGAAATATCTATACCATTGCGCATGGCAACTGAGTCGGGTACAAGCTGTTGTACGGTGATATCAGTGTCAAAGTTTCTGGAACGAGATTCATTGTTCAGATGAAAATGCGTTGCAGTGCCCTTTGCCTTCAGTTGACAGATATAGTTATTTCCTTCAGTTTCGGTTAGTTATTACTTACAATGGACGTGTCTAATTTTAGGTATGGCAAATGCAGTACCATGTCATTGCTCCTTAGTTGTTCTTCAGTTTCTGGGTGTATAGCTTTGTCTGCTTGTCATCTCCTACATCCCCTTTAGTTTGGTTCAAAATAGTCTAAGGACCAATTAGTTTTTGTTAGCTATATATATATGAGTGTCTTTTAGGCTTTTAGCTTTATCAAACATATTCAGAAATGCGGATTAAGAGAAGATTATAATTCTCTGCGTTTAAATTCTGGATTTAAATAGTTGAAGATCAAATTTCGAGTTTTTCTCCCCTTTGTTCCTAAGGAGTTCCCTTCTGTTTGTTTCATTTTGTGAAAAGCCACACCTAATAACCTGGTATTAAAACATGTAAATTAATAAACTGGTATTGAAGGATAGGAGTGATAAACTATTCCTATTACAGAAATGTAATCAACGAGGCAAAAAGAATCAGACCCTTCTTCTCTTCTCTTCGATTAAACAGTTTGGCTTTTGGAGGGAACTAAAATGATCAATGTCCTTAACACAAAGACACGCACTTGCTGCTGATACTTTCCGTCAAGGTTTTGTTATAGTCTCTTGTTCTTGAATTCTAAGAATTAGTTTAAAAATTCGCTTTCGCTCCAAAATAAAAATATTGTTATTTTAGGTCTCGAGTTCAAAACCTTGTGGATGCAAAAAATTCTTGTTGGGAGACTCACCCACCACAGTCAGGTGTGCGACCTGGGTCGACTAACGGATTAGTCGGGGCAAATTTCCAGAAACCGTGGCAGGCAACCAAAAAAAATAATAATAATAAATATTGTTACTGTACATCTTTTAGTTTAATAGTCAGAAATTTTATTTTGAGATGAAAGAGGTTGTATGATATAGTAGGATCAATTAAGAAATATGGGCAACAAAGTAACAAAAATTTGGAATTATTAGTTTAAAATGTCTGTCTAATAGTTTCTACATTTAAATTTCAGAATGTGTGAAAGGGGAGATTGGGGAAAGGACACATTGGAAGTCTATGGAACTCCACGGTGGACAGCCCCGCACCGTATTATTATTATAAATACCCTTTGTCGTCTTCCATTTCTTTATGCTTTGGAGGGAACTCATATGTTGCAGAAAAAAATTATTTATTCCATTTAAACCATTTCACTCAATCATAGCTCCAAGGGTTTTGCTCACAACCGGAAATCCTCTCTCTCTCTCTCTCTCTCCGGCGGTGTCGGCTGAGGGAATCTCCGAACAACAATTCCTCCGGCGGCGTTTCGGTGACCTTTACTTCTTTTGACTGAAAATGTAACTCGACAACGATGCATGCACAATCATTCTTCTGATTACTCGTATTGAATCCATTTTCGGTTTTCCTATTTCTTTTTCTCGCGAAATTTCTTCTAGTTGGGAGTTTCTTGAGCTCCAATTCGATTTTAAGCTGGTATGTGTCGATTCCTTGTTCACCTTTGAAACTATTAACTGATGGTTACGTTTTCGTTTGGACTTGGTGTTTTATAGTGATAGCAAATTTTTGCGTAATTGTCTTGGTAGTTGAGATTATGAACATCATCGAATTGCTTTGAAACTGTAGAAATCCCCAAAATTTGTGCTAGAGTCAGACTGGATCACAGGAGTATGTGTTTTTTCTTGCTGATTGCTTTTGCCTAACCAGTTTACAAACTCTGTTTTAGATCTAGGCATTATTAATCTATGATCTACACAACTACTATTGTTATTGTCAAGGCCTTGTGGTGTTATGGTGAAAGCAAATGCCAGCAATATCTCTTGGAAATTGAGATTTATGACCAATCATCTACATATGCGTATAGCTAATGGAAGTGTTGAATTGTCCACATAATAGACTGCAGACTGTATGTTTGTGATTTTGCTTGCAGATTGATTTTACTTAACCCCTCCTTTTCCCCTCATTAATCCTTTCAGTTTTGCAAACTATGATTCTTTTTGTTCCTGTTTTCCGCACAGATCATCTTTGACATCATGAGGAAAGGTGCAAAAAGCAAGAATCAAGCACCAGCAACTCCCAATGAAGTTCAGGGTACAGGGGCCAGACCTTTGCTGGAAGGTGAAGCCAATTTTGGGACCCTCAAGAACTCCATCACTGATATGCTTGGAGCTGTGAAAAGCATGTCGCTGCAGCTCGATGAAACTTCATCTACTGTGAAAGGTCTTGTAGTTATAAACAGCAAGAATGCAGATATGTCCATTGGAAAATCTACTAAAGCTGAGCCAGTTATGTCTGTAAATTCTAAGCGAGATGTTGTTGGGGAGTTCCATAAGTTGAAACAGACAACTACTGTGGCAAATTACCAGGGGAAGTTTGAGGCATTGAGAGACTTGATGGTGAAAATGAATTATGGACTCTCAGAAGGTTATTTGATTGCCAACTTCCTGAGTGGACTCAAGTCAGAAATCAAACTTTCAATTGCGAATCACAAACCGGAGACTCTTTACCATGCTTTCAACCTTGCACATGCCCAGGAGACAGCACTCAAAGAGATGAAAGATGAAGGGATGGAAGACAAATTGATCAAGACAAACTAAGGTATTCAGGTGGGGACGATCCTAACTTGCATTGTGAGCAGATTCAGGTTTCTTAATGTCCTGACAACCCCCTCAAATTTGGAGCTTTAGTAGGAGAAAGGGAAAAAAAAAGTCGTGATATCCCCTGAAATTGATTGTAGTTTCATTGATACTTCTCCGGCAACTACAGCAGGGTGCAAGATTGAGGAGGCCGAACCCTTATGGGTAGACTTTTTGATGCTTGGCTACAAGGCAGTAAGCCGTTTCAGATGTCCAAATTTCAAATGGATGGCAAATGGTCACAAATTTAACTCTGAGATGCGGATTGTTGAGATAAAGGCAGCATACGACATTGTGTTAGGTGCAGATTGGGTGCAAGAACACATCCCTTTGAGCTTCACCTCTGATGGGATGTTCTACTTCCAGTAGAAAGGTGAGTTCATAACGTTGCTGGAGAAGTCTGGACCATCTAAGCCCAAGAGGAGGAGGAGGATTTGCTTCGATGCTAAGGGGGTTTTCGTCCAGGAGGGGCCACACGGGGTACCACTATCGAGTATGTATTTAGGACTCGAGTCCATGGGGAACTTCAAGGGGTTGCTAGGGATTATGGAAGAAGATTCATTGTTCAAATGAAAAATGTTGCAATCTCTCTTTCACCTTCTAGTTGACAGGTGTGGTTCGGTTCTTCACTCACGGGTAATGTCTTCAGGTTTAGTATAGTATTAGATGTGGTACAATGTTGTTGCTGATCCCCCTAGTTTCTTACATTTTCACTGATGTGTGTGTATATATATATATATATACACACACAAAGCTTTGTCTGCTTCTCATCTCCTTGTTTAAGCACTGGTTTAGTGATCCAATTCCAATTCATTAAATCATATCTTTCCACAAATGCAAATTTCACCGTAGCCTTGAACTCCTTTAATAGCGCTATAAAAAGTCTCCTACATTATTAGCAAGCAAAGCGCCAAAAAGGCAAAAAATAGCCGACAAGTTAATTAATATTACATGTATTCAGGGTATAGCGTATCAAAATTTGTTTTTTTTCTTTTAGAAAATGTTTTAACATTTCGAGTTGAATATTTTCCGAGATCTTGTTTACTCAGCATCAATGACTGGAAATGCTTAGTAGAAATGACCTAGAATGTAATCTAAAACAACATGTAACAGTGATACACAATGGTGTTCATAAAACCGTAATTATTGCGGATTGTGGAATTACATAGAATAGTATTCTAGAAAGAAGTTTACAGAAGCATCGGGTGGACTGCCCCTCACCAAATCCGACCCTTTTTGTAGTCTCTCAACAGCTGAGCTTTTTTTCGGAGGGAATTTGCGTTATTTTTTTGATTTTCCCGCAGTGATCCTCTTCTTTGTAGTTATTTTCTAGCATTTTCATTTTATAAGACACACACACACACACACATTTCTCTCTCCAGCGGTTGCTTCTGAGGATTTCCTTACAACGTTTTCCACCGGCGACTTTCCGGTAATATATCTGTAACTACCTTTTACTAGTTGTAAGTGAAGCTCATTAAAGGATGCATGCTGTTTGATCGGCTGATTACTCATTTTCTTGTTTTTCCTGTTTTTTAATTTTCTTGCGATTCGAGAATTTCTGGAGTTTTTCTTTGATGTTATGTAGTTAATTTATGTAGATTATAGACCCGTTGTTAGTCTTCATAGTCATAAGTCACTCTGTAAATCTATATTTTTGTTTAGTTTGAATGGAAATTGTTGTGTTCTGAGGATTTCAGCTAGTAGAACTTTTAATTGTTTAAAGGTGTGATTTTTCTCGTTCCTTTTCTGGTTGAAGATCACTCATACTTCATGGGGAAAGGGGCAAGAAACAAGAAGCAAGCGGCGGCGGCCGGTGGCTCCGGCAAAGTTCTTGGTGCAGTGGTCAGAGTCAGACCTTTGCAGGAAGTTGAAGCCAAAGTCGGAACTCTCGCCGATTCGATTACTGGTCTTCTTGGAGCTGTGGAAACCATGTCTCTGCAACTCGGAGAGATTTCATCTTCTGTGAAGGGTGTATTTGTTTCGGGCTGTGGGAAATCAACTCCAGCTGAGCCTGTCCTGTTAATGGATTCTGAGACAGATATTGTTTCGGAGTTTCGTAATTTGAAACAGAACACTAATGTGGCAGAGTACCGGGAGAAATTTGAGGAATTGAGAGACTTGGTGAAAATGAATTATGGATTTTCAGAAGGCTGTTTGGTTTCCAGCTTCTTGAGTGGCTCAAGCCTGACATAAAGCTTTCGATTGGGAATCGGAAACCAAAGACCCTTTGCCATGCTTTCAACCTTGCACACATTGAGGAGATAGAAATGGAGGTGATGAAAGACAAGCTAATGTCCTCGGGTGGAAATGAGCAGAACATGCCATCAAAGTACCCTCTGGTGGATTTGGGTCCAGACCATCCCTTGAAATTTGGAGCTTTAGTTGGTGAAAATCCTATAAAAATCCTAATATGTACTGAAAATGTACATAACTATGATTATGCTTCTTTAGCAATATCAACAGGTCGTGAGATTGAGGAAGGTGAACCAATACTGGTAAACTTTTCACTGCTTGGGTACAGGGAAGTTAGCCGGTTCAAATGTCCAAGTTTCCGGTGGACAGTAAAGGGGGAAGAGTCTGTTGCCGATGTGAGGATAGTTGAGATAAAGGCAGCTTACCAGGTTTTGTTAGGCAAAGACTGGCTGCATTATGACTTCCTTCTCCGCCACACTCCTGTAGGAATGACACTCGAAACAGAAGGAGAGATCATAGGAATGGGGTTGTTGGATAAGCGCAAAGCAGCTGCGAGCTCGAAGAGCAATAGGATGTAAATGTTGCTATCTTTTAGCTTTTAATCGACAAATATACGGTTCTTAGCTCACTCTTGTTGTCTGTAGATTTGGTAATTTTGGTATGCCGGAAGTAGTACAATGTTCTTGCTTCCTAGTTGTCTTTTGTTCATCATCTCCACTTTCGGCTTAGGTGAAGGACAAATCAATTTTCATGTGTAGATTGTGCTTATAGTTGCCCAATAGTTCACTATCGTTATTGTTTTTTCTGCTTCTAGTAGTAGTTTAGCAACTCAAATCTTTGTATTTTTCATTTGTTCTGGGGAAGAGTTGCAACTTACAATTTTGGTGAAGTCCATGGTTGATTCAAACTCGGAGGGAAAAAAAAACAGAGGGCGAGAGGCTCTCTCATATTAATAGTTACCTTATTAAGGTAAGTATTTCATTTAAATTCAACATGATATCCTGTGTTATTTTTAAAAAAATCACTTTTTAATAATTTCTTCACGACTTCTACATATATTCCCTCCATTCCAATTCAATAGGCCCATTTAGACATATACATAGATTAAGAAAAAGTGGATAATGTAGTTTATGTAGTTAATTTTAAAGAAAATTCCTACTACAACTTAATTAATGATTAGTGACTTATTAGTTGATATGAGAGAGTACGGTTGAAATTAATTAAATATTCTTGATTTCAGTGAAAGTGAGAATGGTATATTAGAGAGTTTATAGAAAAATTTAATTAATTATCTGAAGTGTGACTAAGTTTTAAAACATCTCAAAAGGAGAAAGTGAGTCTATTGAAATGGAACGGAGGGAGTACTATTTTAATTCAATAAGGGGAAATAGAAAGTTTTTTTTTTTTTTTTTACTTTGACTTATAATAATGGCACACTCAATAACAAGAAATCCTTCTAATTAATCATTTGAGCATATCGCTATTATTAGTATAATGTATGTGATACGAATTTATGCTAGTTATGAGAATAAGGCTACAATGGCATCAACGAGCACGTTTGACTAAAAATGGTTCGAGTTTGACACGACCAACGTCAAAAATAATTGAAATTCAAATATAAAAGTAATTTGCCGGTATATATTATGGCATTTGATTCAACGGAAAAGATTCAGTAAAGAAACTCAGGGATGCTTCACAAACTGGATACAACTGAAATTCTCCCAACTCCATACTGACGGCTCATTTACCTAAATAGACCCAAAAAAAACGGAAGAAATTTATATTTTAATTATTTTTTTGTGATCATGAAAATATTTGCCGGAAACTGATTTTCCGTTTTTTAACTATAATTAAAAAAAACGGACTTTCAATTTCCGTTTCCTTATTTTGAATTTTAAAATAATTAAAATTAAAAAATCTAATTTCGCTCGGAAAAAAAAGATAGGAAATATTAGGGAAAATGTTAAACGGAAATTGGAATTCCGTTTGGTTATCAACAAAAAAACGGAAGACGCAATTCCGTTTTTCATGTCATTCAATAAACGGAAAACGGGATTCCGTTTTTCTGTTATCAGGTTGTCAGCTGCGTTATTGGTCTGACACTGATAATCTGTACGAATCAGAGGTGTTGCAGGCTTTAATCAAAAAACGGAATTCTAAAATTCGTTTTTAGGTTTATATATGAAGAAGAATTGACACTGTTACCAGATCTGGAAAGTTTTGAAAGGGAAAAAAAAAAATATGAAGACGTCTGCAGTTTGAACCTGTTTTTTACGCCTGAAAATTGTTATCGTCAAGGTTAGTATGCCGTTGATGTTATTTGTTTCCTTTAATCGTATTGTATTAAATTAATTAATTAATGGTCTTATTAAATTCGAATTAGAATGTTTAGTATGAAAATATTGAATTTATTAGGAAATTCGATATGGACAGTTATATTAGGAAATTTGGACTGTTTTTTGAAACATTAGATTGTTTATGGAAATTTAAACTTTTTTATTAGGAAAATATTGGATTGTTTTTTTAAATGATGGACTGCTTATGGAAATCTGGGTTTTTTTTAAATGGTGGGTTGTTTACGAAATAATGCTGGACTGTTTATGCAAATACGGACTATTTTATTTGGAAATGATTGTACTGTTTTTTAAATGTTGGATGATTTATTGAAATTTATACGGTATTATTTGAAAATGATTGTACTGTTTATGGAAATGTAGAGACTGCTTTTTTAAGAAATATTTTATTTCTGACAGAAAAATAGCATGGAATGGTCCATATTTTATTAATGTGTACTGGAGAAACAAAAAAGTTGTGGAAGATGGCACGATCAGAACATTTAATAACAGGGCAGATGCGACATTAGTTATTGAGCGGAAACTGTCGTATTCTGAGTTTTTGGGCAGAATTTGTGATAAAGCGGGTTGGGATAGAAATTATGTAAATCTGAGAATTAACTTGTTGTTTGAAAACAACGGTGTAAGACGAAGCGCAACAATTACGGACGACTCGTCAGTGGAAAATATTTATTATTTTTCAGGTTCATCATATTTGGAGCTATATGTTGAAAATGAAGACACGGTACATGCCCAAAATTTGTTAGATCTGTCAGGACAAAAACAGGATGTTACATTTGTGTCGCAACAGGACCGGCAATATTAGATGAATAATTCTCAACATGCAGAAGCAGGGCCTAGTAGGAGTAGCGGCGATGGATACGTTGCAGAGGGACATGGTGGGGATCAAAATGATGACTTTGATTCATCAGATGAGGATGATGCATCAGACGGGACTTATGTAGAAAGCGAAGAAGAAGTTGACTACCAAACTGATGTGTCTGACAAAACCGACTTAGAAGAAGAAGAAGAACAAGAAGCAGACGCAGGAGCAGAAGTAGCGCAGAACTTAGTTACGTCTGGTTTTGGTCAGCATGTTTATTCAGACATTGGTGATTATAAAAATAGCATACTGGATCGAGATGAATTTGAAGTTAAGATGTGGAAAAGTGATAGAGAAAACCTTGATTTGAATACCTGTTTCAACAACAGGGATGAAGTTGAGGCAGCTATCGAAGACTGGAACATATATCACAATAGGCAATTTTATGTTCTTTCTTCTGGACGTAAGTCATGGTCTGCAGAGTGCGCGACAAGAAGAATGCAAATTCCAATTGGGCAATCTACTTGTGCGAGGAGGATGCGTGCATCTTTGAAGAAGAATGGTCTGTGCCAAATTGTGTCCTGGGTTGATCGTCACAATTGCGTTGGAATAACCAGACAAAATGACCATTGCAATTTGAGGTCGAAGTTAATAGCCAGACTTATCAGGCGTAATGTTGAAAATGATCCTGGTTTTAAGGTGAAATCAATCAGGGATGCTGTGAAGGAAGCTTATAAGGTGGATGTGAAGTACAAGAAGGCATGGCATGCAAGAAGAAAAGCTATCGAAGCGTGTTATGGTAGCTGGATCTATAATTTCACGGAATTGCCATGGTAAAAATTTAAAACTTATTAGCTTCCGAATTGCCATGGTTTTTCAAATGTTGGAATGTTTATGTAAATCTCAACTATTACGAATGCACACTGTTATAATTCACTGTTATAATTCTCGGATTATTGGACTGTTTATTTTACTCTATTGTATTTATGATAGGTATATGGCTGCACTACAGAAATCTAATCCCAACACAGTTGTTGAGTGGATATGGCAGCCTGGGACTGAAAATGATGAATATAGGGTCTTCAAATATGTTTTCTGGGCATTTGGTCCTTCTATTGCGACCTTTCATATGTGTCAACCTGTTGTGAGTATTGATGGAACACACCTTTGCGGTCAGTACAAGGGTAAGCTTCTTGTAACAATGGTGAAAACTGCTAACAACCATATCCTGCCCATTGCTTTTGCAATTATAGATGAGGAGAGCGAGGACAGCTGGTCATTTTTTCTCTGTAATTTGAGACTTCATGTTGTACACGACCGAATCACGTGTCTTATATTAGATCGGCATAAGGGGATAATCAGTGCACTGAAGAATAATGCCGATTTGTGGCTTGAACCATATTTTGGATACCACAGGTATTGTCTTCGACATGTTCGGAGTAAAATGGTGGCGAAACACAAAAAACAAATAGTTCAAACCAATCTGGTGTGCTGGAAAATGGGCAAGAAGAGGCAAAATCACAAGTTTCTAAAATTTCAGCAACAACTGAGAGAGTGCAATGAAGCAGGTCTTGCTTATATGATGGCTATTTCGAGGGGGAGGTGGAGTTTTGCCTACGATCAAGATTATGCACGTTGGGGCATGTTGACAACAAATATATCTGAGAGTTACAACAATGTTCTGAAGGGTGTTCGATTTTTACCAATTAGAGCTGTGGTGGAATCGACTTTGGCGAAGACAATTAAATTCTTCCGTGATCAGTATACAGATGCCTTTAAGTGCAATACTCCTATCGGAGATAAATATTGGAAGAAATTCTGTAAGTATGAGAATACAGCAGCAACTCACAAAGTGGAGTTGTATGATTTCCAGTAACAAGTGTATGGGGTCATCACAGGTTGGCATCGTATAGGGAAAGGTGGTAATGAACACAAAGTAGAATACAGGGATTGGCGTTGTTCATGCAAGAAGTGGCAGACTTACAGGCTTCCTTGTTCGCACGCATTGGCTGTATGTCGGTGGATTGGTGATCACCCAGAAAACATAATACATGAATATTATAAGACGAGCACATGGCGTGAGCAGTTTCGTCATTCTAGGTTTGTTCCCGTCCCAAGAAGAGAAGAGTGGGTGTCTCCAGGGTGGAACCTTGTTCCTGATTATGTCAATTTAGTTCTGTATAATGCCGTAGGTCGTCAACAACAGAGGCGATTCTTGATGTCCATGGATTATACGGGCAGGGGTGCACGCAGAAGATGTAGGAGATGCGGCAGTCGAGATCATTTAACAAGGCATTGTCATGATTCGCACCGCTTAGCTGATCGGACTAGATTGGAAGTCAACTGGGACGCAGATGGTTTTGAAAATGTTGAAGAGGACTGAATCCCTCCGTTCTGTTTGTGCTTGGTAATAGATGTTTGATTCTGTTTGTGTAATAGACTTATTTGGATGATCAATTTGGTTTTTATTTTGAAGAAGCATATTTTTATCTTAGTAGGATGTTTGGTTATGTTTGTGTGATAACTGTAAACTGTAATATGTGTTTAGAATAACACGTACAGTAATAAAAATGGAATTTGAACATCCGTTTTAAGACTTGTAGAAAAACGGAATTTTAAAATCCGTTTTGTGTCTTTATAAAATCTGTTTCTTTGTTTGAATTTCTGATTTGTAAGAATTTATAATAAAATGTAATTTTTTAATTTTCTGGTTTGAATAAAACGGATTAATGAAATCCGTGTACAGGATTCCAGGTCATCGTCTCATAAAACGGATTATTGAAATCCGTTTTATATTTGACCAGGTCCTCACTTTTTAAAACGGATTTATGATATCCGTTCGTTATAAATTAACTAAAACGGATATTGTTAATCCGGTTTTAGGAAAACGCAAATTTAGTCAAAACTGCATCTTTTTCCCCTCTTTTTTCCCCTTTTTTCTTGCTTCTTCTTCCCCGTTTCTTCACCGGCCAGCCACCATCTCCGGTTTAACCCTAATTTTGCCCTAATTTTCCCCTAATTCCACAGATTCTCTCATTTTCCCATCTTTTTCCCCTTTCTTCTTGTTTGTTCCTCCACGTTTCTGCGAAGGCACCATCTCCGGTTTTCCTCTAATTTTGCCCTAATTTTCCCCAAGTCCCAATTCAGAATCGTTCCCGTCTTCCGGTGGCTCCTGTCCGTTTATCCCGTCTCGGCGTCACTGTTAAAAAGGTAAGTGTATTATATTCTTTTGGTTCAGTAATTTGAATTTCTTTTTGGATATGATTCTTTTGATTCTTCTTTTGATTCGTCTTAATTTTTTGTATTAGTTTCTGCAGTAAGTAGTTAATGAATTTTTTGCTTCAGTATTTGACTAGGTGACTATTTGTTTTTTTCCGGAAACTGTGTGTGTGTTGAGGGGGTGTTTACTTTGAACAAATTTGCAGAATAAGCTTATGTCAACCTGCTTTTCCGGGTCCATTTTCTCAGTTGGAAATTTGTATGGCTTAACATAAATGAAGGGAAGTGTTTTGGTGTAAATTTTGTGTAAAATATTTGAGATTACATAGATTTGCATGTGCCTTTGATCCGTATGTTGTTCTAAACATGTGCCTCGTAGCTCATTCTATCAGATAACTGTATGATCTTGCTCACTTAGATTACTTTTGTGCATGGCCCTCTTCAAGTATTTTGTAGCTCAGTCACAGTTTATCACATTATACTGCCAAATGACAGTATCATCTACCTACTCTACCACGTCTCAGAAATTATAAAGAAGATGATTAGACAGAAGAACATGATTCTATTTGAGATTGCCTTGGTTTGGTTGACCTGCTAAATTCAACATGTTGTAATGAATGTTTCATCTTGTGACTGTGTTTTAGCAATTCATGTTTCAGTTAGGCACTTGAATCTGAGATCATCAATAACTAGTTTTGCCTACTATCCAAGACGGGACTTTGTTTATATATGTTTGCTGCTGCTTTTGGTTTTTTTATATGAACTTCACATGATCATTGGTGAAGCAGTGTAGAAAACCTGCTTTTTTATTTTAGTTTCTGTTAGAAAACCTGGTTTGAAATTTTTTGCTTTGATAACCTGGTTTGTTTAGTTTATCAGTGGACCATACTAATAGCCTTTTTTGGTTTTTTCAGTAATATGGCTAGTTCTTCTTCGTCGCAAGCCCCAAAATTCACAAATAAGGGTCCGATTGACTCTACACTTCTTTATCTTCAGGGTGATCATCGATCTGATGCCATTTGGCATAGTGAGCCGAGATTCATTTATGAACACCATAAGTGTCGACGATTTGATAATCTACTTTGGGAGCTGTACGCAATGACCAATGACTGTGTTAAAGCTTACGTGGCTAAAATGGGTTTTGGATACTTCCTTGAGACGGGTCTCATTCGATTAAACAACTCCCTGGTGACAGCATTGGTTGAAAGATGGCGGTCCGAAACACATACATTTCACTTCCCAATGGGGGAAGCAACAATTACACTCCAAGATGTCGAAGTCCTTTTGGGACTGAGAATTGATGGAAACCCTGTAACTGGCCAAGATTCGCCACCAGCTAGTTGGGTTCCAATGTGCCAGGAGCTTTTGGGATTCACGCCCAAATTGAAAAAAGGGTCCAACCAACTTATAATCACTTCGCTGGCAGATGAGTTCGCTGGCAGATGAGTGTAAGCGAAAACTTCCATCAAATGTCTTAGATGATGCTTGCCAGAAAAGGGCTTGGGTTTTTGTTTTGTGGGCAATTGGAGGTTCACTATTTCCAGACACAACCGGAAATACTGTGCCTTTACTTTATTTGCCCTTACTGAAGGATTTTAAGACTTGTAGAAAACTAAGTTGGGGGAGTGCATGTCTTGCAGTGTTGTATAATAATCTTTGTAAAGCATCAAAAAGGACAAAATGGGATATAGGTGGATGCTTGATTCTTTTGCAGGTAGAATTTGATTTACTTTATTTTTTCCTTTTATGTATAACAGTTTGTGTTCTTTTAACCTAACATGTGTTCATTTATAGATTTGGGCTTATGAACGAATCCCAAGGATTCGCCCCATCAGGAAAAATCCAGAAGACGACGATCACACCTTGGCCTTGGGTTCAAGATGGAGGTGTTCATTGGATTTTTCGCAGGTGGCCTCTCACTGTCTCCCAGCACAACGAGATCAACTCGCGAGCCTTAGGAAGGTTGAAGATGTAAGGGTTTCTAATTTTATATTTGATTAAATTATTTTTGAATGAATTTGAACTTAATGAATAAATGGCTTTTGCACTATTTTTGTAGAAATGTGATTTAGTTAATATGCTACTTTACAATGTACAAAGAAAGCTGCCTCTTTTTTATTTTTTTAACAATCTGTTATAATAAAGCAAATTAGGCCATCCCTTCCTTTTTCTTTTTGTAAGCTGCCTCTTACAATTAATTAGGCCATTGCTTCCTTTTTGTTCCATTCTTTCTGTAATCTTAAAAAATAGAAAGAAAAAAAAAGAACAACAGAAAAAAGAAAAAAAGAAAAAAAAATAGCATTTTCTATTGTATTCTGTTTCTTTTGGCAAAATGTCTGCATTCCTTTTGTATTCTATTCTGACAGCCTTGATTGTATGTTCTGTTTTTTATTTCAGTTTATTTGGCAACCTTATGAAGGAGTGGAGATACCTGAAAGATGTACACGGGGTCGAGATCATTGGCAATCCAACACTTGGCTAATTTGCTGGGATGTCATTGAACCGCATCAAGTTGACCGTGTGATGCGACAATTTGGCTTCAAACAATTCATCCCACCACAACCAATGATCGTTGGTTTCCAAGAATGGGAAAAGTTGCACAAGTATGGTAGGACTGGAAGAGGTGGAAACAATTGGGAGTTACATCATCGTAAATACATTGAAAAATGGAACAACAGGGCGGACTCCATTGTGGCTGGGTCTCCGAGTGCTCAATCCTCAACCGATGATGATTATCTCCTATGGTATGGTATGAAACTAATACCATCAAATTTATCAAGGATCCCAATAAGTACAACTTTCAGGAGGAAGGGTATCGTGAACATTCGGATCGTGCAAAATTCTATGTAAGTATTTTCTTTTTTATCTCTACTCTTTTTTTTTTAAGGCTGGTTTCTTTTTTTCTTGAGAATAACTGCATTCGCATCTTCGTGTGTATGATTTGTTGTTGGTGCTACATGGCGGTATATTCTGTACAAATGGTGTTGTTGGTGCTTGTGGATCCTGTTGTTTTCTGCTTTCAAGTTCCATTTTTAAATTTTATTTTAAATTGTAAACTTGTAATTGCTGTTAAAAAGTACGGTGGTCTCTGTGCAAGATTAAAAAAATAAAAGTCTAGCAACCTTATCTTTTCAGTTTTGTGCAAGATCCATTTCAATCCCCCTTGAATGGATCTAGAAGTTTTTCAGTAAATTTTGGTGATTTTTGTGTTTTTAGTAGTTTCATATTAATTGTACGTTGATTTATGCTCCTTTTCACATGAATTTTCAGGCTGATGCTTTGAGCGATATCTGCAAAAAGGTAGAAGACTACAAGAAATCAGAAGATGTCTGCCCAAATTCAGTTTGTACGAATCTCCTTCTTGAACTCACTTCTCATTCTATGAGTGCTTTATCCCTTGGAGCACATGAGATGCCAATTTTGATACCCACACAATCACTTGTTGATCTTCAACCACAACCTTCTCAACCGGTTGGCAAAGTTTCGCAAATGAAGAAGAAGAACCAGAATTTGATTTTGAACTCAATGTCGACTTGTTTCAAACTCCAACCCCCCATAATCAGGACGAAGCCAACCAAGAAGGTGAATCTACAAATATGGATGTGGAATCTAGTCTACCGTTGGCGTTAGCAAGGCCGCGTAGAAAACTAAAGAAAGTCAATCGCTACACGCCATCCACTGCCCAACCCGAGGAGGAATTGTAATGGCATCATTTTGTTGATAATCTACTTTTGATGAACATTTTGTGATGTAGTCTTTTATTTAAACATGTTACAATTGAAATATTCTGTTGAATTGATGTGTGAATTCAAGGGTTATTTGAATTGAGGCTGCTGTTGGTGTTGTTTTGGTGCTGTTTGCTAACTGTTTTTCAATAGGTTTGAACAGGTTTGCAATTGCAGACTTGTTCTGTTTTTTTTCTGTTTACTGGTTTAAAAACGGATATAGAAATTCCGTTTTTTCTGTTTACAGGTTTAAAAACGGATATATAAATTCCGTTTTTTTCTATTTACAGGTTTAAAAACGGATATAGAAATTCCGTTTTTCATTCAAAATACAACCTTAAAACGGATTTTCGATTTCCGTTTTAGATTTCAAAAAAATAATTATTTTCCGTTTTTAGGTTGCTCGGGCAAATTCGATATAAATTGTTAAGTGAAAAACGGAATATAGGTTTCTGTTTTTATAATCAACATATTATAAAGTATTAATTACAACTAATTCTAAAAAAACGGAATTTGAAAATCCGTTTTATAAACATTACAATTAAAAACGGAAATTCTATTTCTAGCATATATTTTTTCTGACCACTCCCTCAAACAGCTATATTTCAGTTAACTTCTTTTATTTGGGACATATTTTGGGGTTTGACACCCATACTGACTAGAAAGCATTAAATTTAAGATCAAAACTTCTTTTTCTCCCCCCGCATTTTCTACCCAAAAAAGGGAGGAATACTGGAAACATCTTCACCCGGAAATGAGCTGAGTATCTCCATCTGCAAATTTCTCAGGATAGCAGCAAACTCTCGAGCATCGTTCATGGCTCCTCGGGCGCTCGCCAAAGCTTCATCCATGTACTGACTGATAAAATAGTTTGAGCAGATTTGGCTGAGTAATCGATCATGCCTTTCTTCGTGTCTGATCATCCTTTCTTCAGCTTGTTTCAAAGCTTCATTTACTATTCTCAGTTTCTCTTCTGCGAGTTTCTTGGCTTGCCATTTCCACAAATTTGGCAGACACAAAAGGAAAGATGCAGAGAAGCCCAATATGGCGAAAACAATTCTTCCACGATCCATTGCCAACCTTTTCCTATTTCCCTAATCAAACAATAAACAATCGAAGCTAAAGGACACAAAAGGACCTTCTGATTCTTTGCTTTCCTGGGAGGCAAAGCAAACTTCTGACTAGCATTATGCAGAACCTTCTATGTTCTCTGCTCCGCTATTCCTCCTAGAGAAGAAAAGAAAAGGTATCCTCACCTGGGAAAGTTGACAACAAGACTACAGGATTAATCTGTTATTCAACCTCTTAAAAATCTTACAAAAGATGCATGTTAAATCACATAATATGTTCAAAAGTAGTAGAGCGTCACTTAAATTCTGATCTGTAAGTTTCAGTTCATTATATTTACAATGGAAACATCAAATAAAAGTAAGAGGGATACAAGAATAAGGTATGAACCTAAGTTATCATCTCTTTTTAGAAAGCTTCACAGCCAACCTTCCACGAACTGTTTTCATGTCAGCTTGATGCTTGCGTCCCCTTCTTTTCTTTGACTTTTTCCATGGTCTCCTTCCCTCTAATCTTTGACGACGAATCTCTGGGTCAGCCCAACCTTTTCCCCATTCAGCAAAACTCGAATAAGATTTGCAACTTGACATGGATAATACCATGTCTGCTTCTGGATGAACATAAAATGATGGGTTCTCAGACCTCACAAATCGGACTCCTGACTCTGTTGCTTCTGGATATTTTATCTGAACGTGAGTCTGAAACAAGAGAAGTCAGCTCATAGAATATAGACTACCAATTTAAAGATCTTATTTAAAAAGTAACTATCATTTTTAGGATCCATAAATTTGCTTCTTTTAAATTTTCACATTATCCACAATGCACTGCTGGAGAAAAATTCCTCAATAGTTTTCACAGGTTTAGAAAGAGCTGTAATCAGAATAATCTAATTTGAAGCTAATCTCACTATTGGTGAGAAAACTGATATTAGTGACAAAGATAAGACCTCTAATAATAACGATATCTCAAGTCAAAACCAAGTACTGGCCTCTCAGAACTGAGGTAAGATACTTGTCAATGTGTTTTTTAAGTTTTAATTTCTCAATTTCAACTGCCCGGGTACAGATATTGTGCAAGACTAAGAGATAATCATGCTGATAATATGCAACTATCAATCAAAAGAGTGAAGTACCTTGTCATCTCCTTCCCTGATGAAACCTTTATCTTCTAAAATACGGGCAAGCCCTCGCCACCATAGAAGATCACTTGAAATGAACTCTGGATGCTGCAAAATTGTCCCAAGTAATCATCAGCATTTGGGAGTGAGGGAGAATTGGAAGAAAAGAGTGCCTTATGCAGAATGGTCTACTAATTATTTAGCTTTCACTTGATAGAAACAGGGGAAAGAAGAGAAAAAGGTGAAGTATGTTAGCAAGAAACTTCTTTCTGCAGAAGAAACAGATTTGCCTTTCTGTAACTCATAAATAAAATCAGAAACTAACAGATCTATACTAAAAACAAAAATCTCATTTGATGAACAGAAATGCCAATCCCCAAAGTTCGGAAGGTTTGATCTATTTAACTCCTATTGAGCAGTTATAGCCACAAAAGTATCCCAGCATTATGAACATGCGAGGATTCTACTTGACAAGTCATAGCTAGAATAGTGTCCAAGATGCAAGCTTATAAGTTTACACTATCAGCTAAGATCCAAGCAAATAAGTTCAGAATCTCATCTAAATCATAATCTAAAATAAGCTATTGTTCATGCAGAATAGATTACCTGCTCTCTTATTTTACTAACAAGATTCCTAAAGTTCAGCTTCTCTGCAAATCTACGTTGTCTGCCACAACTTTCTGCAACATCATCGCCGTATAAAACATCTTGAGAGCGATGTTGTCCCTGCATTGAGATATATATAGAGCTCTTAAGGGTAATGGTTAAGCAGAATGTAACAATTCAAACCTACGTTACAGTATTTTAAAACGCTTTTTGGGGAAAGAGAACCAAAGAACTTGAAGACTTCATATGGAAAAGACACTCACATGATTAGATACAATAGCCTGCATCAAAATTATAGCCTCCTTCTTCAAATCCTGCACCTCAGGAGGCCCTTTAATACAGAAATCACACCTACAAATGAAAAAAAAAAAGTGCTTAACAGTAACCTTGTACATCGCGAAACTTGGAACATGATTGCTTGCTATCTAAGTTTGAAGTTTAAATTTCCAACGGATCTAAAGATGATTCAGGTGCATTATCCAGGCTGCAAAAGGCACACAAAATCAAGATCTCTTTATATTTTGGGCAAGAACCAACCAAAAGTAAATTTTGATCCAGCAATTATCTTTATCTCAGGTTTCAGTAGCAGTGAAGATTGTTATTGGCGAAACCCGGTTACTAAGGGTTAGATTTTGACAATCTATCATGTCCATAGGCAGTAATATTACCAATATATTCTAGAAGGGTACCAAAAAGACTATTTTTCCACCTTTTGTGCAGCAGACATGGGAGATTAGTTTAACAAACAAATTTCTCCAACAAGTTCAAACGCAACATAAACCCCCAGAAAAGAAAGGATGACATACAGCAAACACTTCTCCGGCATAAACTCCTCTCCAAAATATTCCACGAGCATTTTTGCCCTACAGGAAGCAGTTCGCATTCCATATCTGCACACAAGGAACAAAATAACTGCCATGTTACAGAATTTAAAAACACTTGTTAGCTAAAGAGAAAACCCACTAACCTGAAGCAATCAGATAGCATCTTATAAGCTTGTTTTGTCTGTTCTTCACTCCTCTTGCTTGGCAGAAGTGATGGTGCTCTTGATAGATTTGCAAATAGAACTGTTTGAGGAAAGAACTAAGTCATATAAAGGCTCCGTTAAATCAATAACTGCGACAAGTTCTGGTTCAAAGAAGCCCTTTTTCCCAAACCACCACCCAAAGCACTGTGATTGTGAACTTTACTTAAATACCCTATATACAAGAATAAATAATACTTTCACTCCAGAAAATCATTTCATTGACTCAGTAGAAACAAGAAATTGCATTACATTGACCAGCAAAAAATAAAAGACACTAACCACAATCTGCTATTTTTCCATCACGTCCAGCTCTACCTGCTTCTTGGTAGTACGCTTCTAAACTCTGTAAGCATAGCAGTATAAGTTAAAAATTATGCAACAATACACATACCATACACAAGCTGTGCAGGAACTCATATACATGTATAGAGAGAGAGAGAGAGAGACTCAAACAGAAAACAAAAATAAGACCAGGGAGATATTATGAAGGACATAAAGGTACAATAAAGCCTTCAAACCATAAAACCCAAAGACAAGTTTTTATAGTTCCATGATGACCTAGATAATTACAATACTAGCCATGAAAATTTAAGATGGAAGACAGAATTCAAGGGTATCAATATTTTAGAATTCTCCCAAGTAAATATCAGTATTCTACCTGCGGCCATCCATAATGGATAATTCTTCTAACATTCAACTTGTCAATACCCATACCAAAAGCAATTGTTGCAACAACAACCTGAGGCAGAATAAGGAAGTAAAACAAACATGTGTGTCATGACTTCATCCTATTAAAGTTGCACAAAATGAACTGCAAAAATTTTCAGCCATAGCCTCAACATTCAAATATCATAATGATACAATTTGAAAGAATTTAAAATAAGAACCACAGTTGCCTATTACAGTTGGATCAATTTCCCAGCTATTACCATCTTTTTCACCAGACTTTAGGGATTCCAAACATTCAACAATTAGCAAACCTAGATTGATACATTAAACATTTGGGAAATGTGGCATGGAAGAAAGTAAGACTAGATCCAGGATGGCTATCCATCATTCATGAAGTAGTACAACAACAACAACATACGCAATGTATGCCCAACTTTTGTTGGGTTCATGGGGTATATAATAATTAAACGACATTGTTATCGATATATCTTACCTGTAAGACATTGTTTTGGAAGTCCTTGTGCACTTGCCTCAGATGTGATCTGGGTAACTGACCAAATGAGGAGTAAATTAAAGAGGAAATCAGCTAGTAAACCATTCCGTCAGATATCATTATCCACAGGACAAACTTGGTGCCATGAGAATATCAAATTTGTAGCTTTATACTTTTCTCTCTGCAATAAACTTTATCCTTTATTCATTCATGCATCCATTAGTTTCACAAGCAATGAGGCATAACCCGAACTAACCAGACTTTTTTTATTCTGAAAACTTAAATAACATGAAAAATCATTCACGGATACACCTAATGATGGAAAACAGAATACGATGGTTCTCAATCGAAGTATGCAAGGGAATATTCAGTTATCATGGAAGGAATAAAAAAATGCCAATATCCTCACAGCGTGGATGAATATTTTACCTTGGCATTGTAGGCAGCAGCCTTAACACCAAATTTAACCAGAAACTTCGCTATACTTAAGGTTTCTTTTCTGGTAGGCACATAAATGATAGTTGGTCCTTCCCCTAGTTGTTCAAGTTGAAGTTTGAGCCTTTCTTCTGGTTTGCTCTCTAGGTGATGAGTATTAGGTTGCTCAGGATCAGGGGGTTGATCCAATGGTAATTGCCCACAAAATTCACCACAAGAAACTGCAGTAGGATTGACCATAAAAACACAAGATTGAACATCATAAGAAGAGATGCAGATTCCAGATATGTTGCAATTTACAGTTGCGATACTTTAATCTGAGGAAAGGTCAATAAGCTTTCATTGATTGGAAGGAGTAAAGTAAGGTTAGTCTTTATGTTCTAGAAAATAGTATGTTTCCTCCTCAGACGACACTTTGTTTTCTGTTATGAGTATGTGCTGCTTTTCCAGCTGTCTTCTAGTTATCTCCATTACAAATGGGAGTTATCAATATTCTTCTTTTGCTTGGAGTCTGGAGTTTGCAATACAGGAAAAGTCATCTCCGGAGGTTTAGAAAGATGTACCAGACACTAGGACATTTATCTCAGCAAGCTAATCTAAGCTCATTTTCTTCATAATGTTTGTGGAGCTAATTATGTTTCAATCAAGATTCAGTTTCTTAATTAACATTTTCACAGATGAGATCAACTTGAAATTCCCCTTCTTTCTTCTTATTTCCCTAGTCGATAATTTAGCTCTTTAAATTGCTGGGAGATTTATCACTTGCACATTGTTTGTAACATATGCTCATTATAACATGCACGTTGTTTGTAACATATGCGCATTTGACCTTTATACCAGTTTTGTTCAATCATGATCTATTTCAAATGTTGAAGCCAGTTCTCTGACAGGGTCAACATCTATGAATATCATAAATAGCAGAAAAAAAGGAGAAAAGTGCAGAGAACAGTGTATAGTTACCATCTAAATCGTCCGTATTCTGGAACAGGTCGCACTCATCTTCTAGATATTCAACAGTTAACATTTTCTCCTTTGGAATGGGAGACCCAACTTCCAAAGAAGGTTCTGCTTCATCATCAGTTTCTGTCATGTCATCAAAATCAACTGTGTCTGGTTCCACTCGGCAGTTTCCCGTTCCGCTCATATTGTTGAATGCATCATCCATAGAATTCAAGTTTGTATGATGCCTTTTGACTAAATTTTTCTTCCCTGTGTGTGTCTCTATTAGATCATGAAAATCTCGCTCATAGGAAGATGGAGATGATGTTCTACTGTGCTTCACCTGCAAATAGCATGGAGCAGCAGATAGAAGCAAAGAATCAGTAGAACAATAATGGAGCAAGGTCTCAAATAAAATGCTTATCAGACAAAATTTTGGAGCAATCTTTTGTACAAGCTGATGTGATAGAGATCTATTCTCTAGTATTTTGTGGTTGAAGGTCTGTCAAAACTAGAACCACGCCCCCATCAGTTTCTAAAAAGTGCAAACTGAAAATTATACAATGTTTACTTAAAACTGAATCTTAGTTTCACATTGGTTGAGAATAATGTTCGGCAATTAGTAACAGGAAAAAAAAAAAAAGAAATGCACAATCAATCCAGATAGAGCAAATTGTAATTCAAACCACATAAAGGAAGTCAAGGAACTCAGAGATTACTGAAAAACGAAGATTTGGCCTGAAAAATGAAGTGATTATGATCTCTGTATCTTTTGACATGCAAAGAGACTTGAGAATGTCATCTCGAACACGAATAGTTGCAGTCGCAGTCAAAGCCATCAGTGGTATGTCAAACTTAAGGGATTTAAGATTCTCAGAGCGGAAACTTTCTCTCAGTACAGACAATCGCCTGTAAAAGCAGACAATTAAATAGATATCAGACAGTGATGCTTGCTGTAAGCTGTAAGATTTAGAAGTTAGCTCACATTACAGATGCATACTGAATATAATCCAATGTTACCCACCTAAAATTTGAAATCGTGAATTTTACCACTCTTTCAAGTTAAAGGGGAAAAGTAAAGAGAAAATGCCATCATGAAAAGTAAACAAGCTGTTAGACTAACAATATTGGACATGTTTTCAATAGGTCAGGGGTTTGAGTAACTGTAACACCACCATTAATCTCTTTAAAAAATAAATATAAAAAAAAAAAAAGACTTAACAATATTGTTTAGTGGTTTAAACAATGAAAGCAAAAGATTCCTGTTACCAGCAGTGAACATCACCAACTCAATCCATCCCATTATTCCACAGAAGCCCTAAATATTTCAACATTCTCTGGATACATATGCGTACACAATGTAAATCATAGATACGCACAGTTTCATTACAAAGAAACTGGAGTTCTCTGATTTTCATACAGAACATTTCTAATAATATCACTGGAGGAGAGATAAAACACTGATTTATGGGGGCAAGCAGAAAAGTTAAGTAGGACCAAGTTTTAAGACGTGTAATATAATTTGATACTTCTAGGATGAAACTGTTGGAACTTTTAGCGTGTTATGTACATCCACATTCGGTCCAAGACATTACCAACACGTTATTTCATCAGAAAAGAGTAACCAAAAGTAATAACAAGTAAGATATTAACCTATAGTCAGGTCGAAAGTCATGTCCCCACTTAGAAACACAATGCACTTCATCAACCGCAAAGAGCGCTATTCCACGACTTTCTGCAAGATGCTGAAGTGGTTTTATTAGTCTGAAAACATGCAGAGAGTTGACATCAGTAACTTGAGCATTGGTACAAAACATCACCAAGTAAAAAAAAATGTCCAACACAAAAGCAGAACCATTTACCTTAGTACTGTCTCTGGACAGACATAAATAATCTCATACATCCCATTGAGGGCTTTCTGTTCAACACTTTTATCAATTTGACCAGATCCAAGGAAGCAAGCTGATACACCATGATTTGCTAGCTTCAAGCACTGATCATGCATCAAGCTTATCAATGGCGAAATTACAACCACTACCTTCCCAGTTAAGAGAGCTGGGATTTGAAAACATAAAGATTTTCCTAAAACAAAAAGATTTATCTTAGATCTTGAAGACACATTTTTACCAACAAAAGATGCAGTCTAGCAAAGAACTGGAAAAAAACAAATTAAGAAAAACTTAACAACAAAGTGTACCGGATCCTGTTGCTGCAAGAACGAGGCAATCTTTATGTGCTAACCAAGCTGCCAATGCCTCCTTCTGAAAAGGTTTCATGGAGTAATATCCAAAATGTTTATGCAGTATGCTGTTCACCTTCTGCTCCCAATCTAACCCAATGTCATCTAAACCTTTGTATATCGGACGTACATATGAAGTTTCCAAACAATTCAATGAACTAGATTCTTCACGGAGAAGAGACTCTTTTGGTCTGTCCTCATTCCTGAACAACACACCAGCATTTGGTACTTCCAAAACAGGTCTGTCTTCCTTCTTTGTCCGTTTGAGCTTACCTTGGCTTTGTAAGAGATCAGTTATGCTTGATTGTCGCAATTTAGGAAGCGAACGCAGGGAAGAGGAGGTTCTCTTCCCAAGAGGTCCTTTGCTGCTACTGGAAATGGTCGCAGCACCGCGGCTCAATGAACCATCACTCTTCCCACAGGAGCCATTCAAGATAAACTCAACTGCCAAATCCAGAGATGGCCCTACGGACTTAATAGCTTCATCAACATCAGAGAACTCGAACCCCATGCTAATCAATTCCGCTATTACTTCGTCAGTACTCATAGTCACGCTTTTCATGCTCACCAAAACAATTTCAGATTTCTTGAGCGAGTAACATAACACTCAAAACACATACCAAAAATCCCTTCATTCAACCTTTAACAACGAATCGAAATTTTGAAGCAGAACCTCATAACTACTCTCGGGAAGTAGTAGAAACAACAGAACTTGACCATTTTCCCAATTGCCATCCGCTTCAACCTTCAACAGAAGAACATTCGTCCAAGAGCCCTTTTCTGTATTTTGAATTTTGTCCAAAAAAGAAAACAAAATCGATTAAAAACAAGAAGCTAATCAAAACCCTACTCTGCAAGCTAATTATAAAGACAACTATTAAAACGAAATTCATTCCAAAAGACAATTGAAAATCGCCGATTCTAATAATCGGCCTCCGTAGATATAGAAACCGTGAAATTTCTAACACGACATTAACTTTCCCAGTGGGATACCGTAATTTCGAAATTACCGTCTGAGAAAAGAGGGATTGTGGAATCTCGATATCAGTAATGAGCCCTAGAATCGCAAAGCCCCTTCTCTTGAAAATTTTCAATCTGTTTCAATGAAAAAAAATGACCGCCAAAACCAAAAGAACAAAAGAATCGAAAGCTAGAACGACATCGTACCCGGTTTCGTTGAAAGTGGAAACAGAGCATACTGCTACCTTCTCGGGAATGTCTCCCGCCTGAAAAAAAATATCTGTACACTAAAAAACGATCTTATTCAAAGGACATTTAACCGATCCGATCTGAATTATCGATAACTTTTTATTCTTCTCAAACGTAAATCCCACGCTTATTTAGCTGAAAAATTCTGATGGTACCGCTCGTCTGTTTCTGGATATAAATTGCTGGATTCTGGAAAAAACATTAAACCTTTCAAAACAATAATTATGGTACAAAACAATCATTATGGGTCACAGATTGTTTTGATGAATTTCACCAAAAAAAAAAAAAAAAAATCGTTAATCTGTGACCCATTTTAATAATTGGTTCATCATCATTATGGTAGAATGATTCAAAAATATGGACAAACATATGGAAAAATGCAGATGAAGAGTAGAAAGATAATTAATTTCTATTACAGTTCAACGAAGGGAAGTTGAGCTAGATACAAAAGATCCATTTCCAAAACCTACATACTAAATCTACTATTTAACCAAAACAAGACCAGCCAAAAGCAGCCCATTTTTTTCCTCTGGGTATATGCTTATTCTAAAGATTATCTAAAATATCCCCAAAATTAGGCAGCGCCCTTTTTGGGAGACTTTGAAGCTTTTGGTGTAGACGCCTTCTCCTCAGATCCAGCATTCTTCTTGGGCAAGAGGACCGGGTTGATGTTGGGCAAAACGCCACCGTTTGCAATCGTCACCCCCTGAAGCAGTTTCCCCAATTCTTCATCGTTCCTCACCGCCAGCAACACGTGCCTAGGGTTTATCCTGTTCTTCTTGTTGTCCCGAGCCGCATTTCCGGCCAATTCCAGAACCTGATAGACACACACAAAAAAAAAGAGCAGAGATTCATTAATATCCGAAAACCTTAATCAAAAAGGAATGATAATATCAAAAATCAATCGAATTTCATACCTCAGCTGCGAGGTATTCAAGGACGGCGGCCATGTAAACCGGAGCACCGGTTCCGGTACGCTGAGCATAACGACCCTTTTTCAGGAAACGAGCGATACGGCCGACTGGAAACTGGAGCCCGGCCTTGACGGATTTGGTTACGGCCTTCTTCCTCTCGCCGCCCTTTCTTCCACCGGCTCCCTTGCCTGACTTTGTAGCCTCCATTTCTTCCGATAAGCTTCAAAGGAGAAAAAAAATCTAAAAGGGATTCAATTGATGCTCTGCAATAAACAAGATTTTGAAATTTCGAAGTGAGAATGAGATGAATGATTGATTATTTGGGGGCTTAATTTATAGAGGAGCTTGATAGAGGTAATGAGGATGTGCCATGCTGGTAATCCGGGCAATTCTTCTTTTCTCCCCTCGGATCTCTTTTTGGAGATATGTGATCGAACGGACGACATTTTGACATGCTGGCAATCCGCGAGTCGTATATGGAGTCAATCACAAGGGAGCCTTTGTGGAGGGAAACTGAAAATTGAAATATATTTTAGAGTATGGCTCAAGTAAATTCAAACTTTCAAGATTTTATTTACTTGCTTTTCAGTTCCCAGGGTTTCACATTGTCCAAATGTTTTTTAAAACGTTTATAATGGTATTCCATCTACTTGATAAATAATGTATTGTAAATAAATTATATAGCTAGGGCCCTGAAACATATCTATTGTAAAATATAGGTTGTTATAGATTCGTTAGTTTCACTAACAACTAACAGTACTGAAGTGTCATATGTTTAAATACACTACCACTTGTTATAAAATTTTAGTTAGAACACTGTGTTATTAGTGTTGACTATTTACACGCAGTCTATTATAATTTAGTTTTCAGATTTTGACCTCCTATTTAGTACATGAACAAAACAGTAAACAATATAAATAAACATATAAATTTAAGGTATGATCATTATACCACAATTTGATATTTGATATTCTTATAACATAAGATATAATAATTCAATCACATCTATGCATATTTGTATAAATTTTAAAAACTCAATTTGGACTTTTTATCTTGAGATAGAGGTAATACTACATATTAGGTTTACAGGTGATAATAGAGTCACTGAAAATTTATAGTAACTGATATGTACGCAATAATTAGCGACAAAGCTATAATTTTAAGAAAAAATATAAAATTTCAACTATCCAATGGGAAAATTCCAACAAAGTAAAGGGTGTACAACACATCAATAATTATTTTTCTTCTATGGTATATTTTTACTATACACATCCTTTTTTCTAGGTCCATAAACCTAAGAATCGTATGACATATTAGCAATAATAGAGCCAGTGAAAAAGATATGTAAAAACTCATAATGATTGATGTGTACATAATAATTAGAGATAAAAATATAAGTTTTGGAAAAAAAGATTTACGAGAAAATGCCAGCAAAGTATAATATTACTTACATCTCATACACTATATTTTTCACTATGTATTTTTCACAATGAATATCATTTTCCGTGACATGTAAAGTATCTCTAGGCATGACCACGGTTCAGGTTTTAACCGAAACCGGCTCAGAATCGGATTGTCAGTTCATAAACCGGACCAGAACCATGAGTTACGGTTCATGAAACCGTAACCGGACCGTCTAGTCAAGGACTGGTTACTGTTCAAGCCATCCAAAAATTGTAAACCAACGGTTCAAACCGTCAAAAACCTTCGGTTAACCGTCAGTTTCATAAGAAATAAGTATGAAAATATTAGTTTTTATAAACATAAAAATGTTAATTACTATCTCATTTTAAAATAGATGTTCATTTTCTAATTTGTGGTTGTATCAAAGTATAGGTCTATTTTGTTTTCCAAAAATAATTTTTGAATTTTTTTTCCATATTACCCTTATGTTTTAAATATCATTTATAGAGTCTCAATACACAAATGCTTAAAAGTAAGTGGTCGATTTAATTAACTTGGGTTAAATAAATTTTTTTTCATTTGTTAATAATTAGCCCGTTACTATTGTAGTGCTCAAAGTATGTAATTTTTCTTTTTTTTTTAATATTATGTTTTGTTGTTTCTGTATTTAAAAATGTAATGATAATTCATCTTTTTGAATAAATTTTAAATATTGCCTAATATATTTATTTTTGCTATTATTTACAAAATCAATAAAATGCCTGTGAAATTGTCCTAAATTTTGTTAAAGATTTTGTATTAATTTTTTTTGCTAGGCTAACAGTCGTACATCATAATAGACATATTTTGAGGATATGAATAAGTTGCTTTAAAACCACGAAATTTTCAAAAAATTTTTTCAAAAACACAACACAAATGAATTGTATAAAAAATAGGTTAAAATCGTAAAAGAACTGGATTAAAACCATCAACCAACCGGAGGGTTCAGAACCAGAACCGACCCAGAACCGGACCTCAACCGAAGGTTTACGAACCATAATAGTAACCGTAGAGTTAAAGGCCGGTTAAGGTTCATCCGTTTCATGAACCGGGACCGACGGTTCATGAATTGGAACCGGTGGTTCTGAACTGTGGTCATACCTACTGTATCTCTAATACATTGTAATGTCGTACGTCTCCTGCATACTAAAACTAGGCAAACACAGTAATCTTTATATTAAGAGATGAGCATTTCATGATACATGTCACTTGATTATGTTAATAGAAGAAACTCTGGATATGCGTTCAATATGTTTATTAAATGATGATAAATTATGAACAGATTACAAATTCAAACATATCTTTATGTTATCAAGTGTCACAATTAAGTTTGGTAATACCTCAAAATTAATATAAAACAATTAGCCAAGAGTGGTGATGATAGCATTAAGGGTGGGAATCGTGATAAGAAGTTCAATCCAAGGACATCTCTACAAGGCCGAAAGTCCTGGGGGCAAAATTGTCTTTTTACTAAAAGGGCAGAATTGCCATTTTACTTATTTTTTAGTCTTGCAGGTTTTATTTTAATAAAAAAATCTTCAATTTGATGTCTACTACATCGTTAGATGAATATGCATCAAGATGGATGGTTGTTATCACTCTACAAACTGATATTGATTGAGTTCACACTCAAGAAAGATTCTTCACTATCAAGTTGATTGTGTTCACACTGAGATGAGATTCTTTTAGAGAGTATCTACTTGTATTAGGAGTTTTATATTAATTCATTATTGGCTCCTTGTATTTGAATCCAATATGGAAATGTTAGATTAAATAAGATTTGGTTCTTAGTAGATAAGAGTCCTAGTTGTCAATCCTTATTTTATCTCCTTATAATATGGGATTAGATATGTACGGGAGATTCTTTTCTATCACCTTAGAAGTCTAAATTCGTGCTCCCCCTTCCCCTATAAATAGAAGTCGAATTCTTCATTGTGAAAAGTGGAGTTTTTATTAAAATTAGTGTTGAGTTGTTGTCTCACTTGACGGGCTATTGCAAAATTATGTTCTGTGTTTCCTAAGAGACTTGTTAATTGAAAAGTGTTTCTTTCAATTGTTGCGTTTATAACAGTTGTTTTTCTCGCGCTATAGATTATTGATATTGATTCTTTCGTATTCAAGGTTCTTGATTCATAGTTATTAGAAAGGTGAATCTTTATAATCAAGGTACTTTTCTACAAGTTGGATTTGCGTGTTGGTTTCTTTGAGCAAATTATCATCCCATCTATTTCATATGTAGTATACTAAAAGACCTCTCTCAAAAGGGGCAAACTACATACCAATTTTAAAACTTTTCTAGATTAAATGCTTCCGCACTACAAGTCGCCATCAATTTATGATCAGAGTCAAATTTTATTTATGATAATTGTTTGTTTGGTTCCTGATTGCCATTAAGTGATGCATACAAAAAAAAAAGAAGGAAATTTAGAGAGAATATTGTGACTGAATTTTAACTATTTCTTAACGTAATTAAATAATTAAATTTAATATATCCATAACTAATACAATTTTACAAGTTTGATAACTGTAACTTGCACATCTGATATAAACAAGTGTCACAGAACTTTCACGTTTAATTGACCTCCTAAAATTAAGAGATAAGTCATAAGTGATACCCCTTTCACTTAATTTTAGAAGATCAGTAAAATGTGAAAGTTCAGCGACACTTATTTGGATTACATGTGCAATTTACAGTTATCAAACATGTAGATTTGGATAATCTCTGAATGTGTAAAATTTAAGTACATAATTATGTTATGAAACACACTTTTAAATGCGTTAAACCCTTTAAGATGCCTTATGATATTATTTCATATAAGATTTTCTAAAATTTTACTTCCTGGTTATTAATTTAACCTTGTATTATAGAAATGAAATTAAACACATATTTTTCTTCCTAATTTTTAAAATTTTCATTCCTTATTATTAGTTTAACCGTGAACCTATTTGATAGCACGTATTGGAAAATAAATATGCAACGCGTATTGGATAATAAATATTTAGATAGATTATACAAGCTTCGAAGAAACTTTTAATCATAAATACATGTTATAATAATTTATGTATTTTATTACTGTCTATAATAATCAAAATATTTTTTATTATCACAATTTTTATCGCGATTGACTTTTCTCTTTTCAAAAGCCAACAACTTAGATCAATAAATTTTATAAAATGGTATCAGATTCAGAGACTATGACAAACAAAATAGCACGATTATGAAACTTGGTCAAGAATAAAAATTCAAAATAACTGGTAGAATCCTGACTAATAACTTGAGTAGTCTATTAATTTGGAATATAAGGGGTCTTAACACCCCTTTAAAGCAGCATGAAGTAGCTAGAATCTCCTGAGTGTAAATAGAGTTAATCTAGCATGCATTGTGGAAACTAAGATTAGCAAGGAAAAGGAAGTGGAAATGGTGGCCTGATTGGCGACATTTTACGTGCTATAATAAAGGGAAAGAGGGAGGATTACCTTACTGTAGAATAAGGCAATGAATTTCCAAATAATGGGTGTATCAGAGCAATTTATTCATTGTCTAGTGGAGGATTTTCAGTCACAAAGCAAGTATTACTATACGGGTATGTATGCAGCTAATAACAGACAAGACAGAATGAAGCTATGGGATGACTTAATGGAAATACAAGAATCTGTTCAAGAAGCCTGGATGGTGACAGGAGATTTTAATAATGTGTTCATAAATGAAGAGAAATTGGGAGAAAGAAATGTGCAGCTGGAGGAGATAGAACACTTCCAGATGTGTGTTGAAAGATGTCAGCTAGAGGATATGAGACAAATTGGTCCAATCTTCACATGGTGTAATAACCAGTTGGGACTGGACATGAGTTGGGCAAAATTGGATCGGGTGCTTATAAATGGTTGTTAGATTGAACAGCATAATGAATCTATTGCTATCATCAAGAAAGATGGTGTTTCTGATCAATATACAGGGAGATATGGTCAGTAAACCTAGGGCCTTTAAATACTTCAATATGTGGAAGCTTGACCCGGGTTTTATGAATAGTGTGAAACTGGGAGCAAATTGAACATCACTTTATCCAATTCTTTGAAAATCAGTTAGGTCAAGCATCTGTCAGACAGAGGAGCAAACAGTAGATCTTTAATCGGGGAAATAAAATCAGTGTGGCAGATCAGCCGAAACTCATTACACCAGTGACCAAGCAAGAAATCAAAAAGCTTTGTGGGACATTAACTCCAATAAAAGTCCGGGATCGGATGGCTTTGGAAGTGATTTTTTTAAAGCTGTTTGGAAGGTAGTGGAGAAAGACTTCACAGATGCAATTATGGAGTTCTTCGAGACAGGTCAGTTACTTAAGCAAATAAACTCTACAGTTATTACATTGATACCCAAAGTAGAAAGTCCATTAGATGCTAGTCATACAGGCCTATATCGTGTTGTAATGTTGCTTATAAATGCATATAAAAAATTTTATGTGCTAGGATGAGTAGAGTGTTCCCTGGTATAGTAGATGCTAACCAGAGTGCCTTTATTAAAGATCGACTTATTCTTCATAATATATTGATTACTCAAGAGTTGATCAGGTTATATGGTAGGTAAAATATTAGTGGAAGATGTTTGATGAAACTGGACCTTAAAAAAGCGTATGATTCTGTGGAATGGGGGTTTGTATAAGAGTGTTTACGGGGTTATGGGTTCCCAGAAAAATTCACTAAATAGATAATGGCATGTATTCAACTACATCTTTTATTCTTTGCTTGAATGGTATTAATGTAGGGTTTTTTGCTGGAAAAAGGGGGTTGAGGCAAAGGGATCCGATATCTCCGTTGATTTTTGTGTTAATAATGGAATACTTCACTAGGCAGCTGAAAGTCGCAGCTGAGAACCCTAAGTTCAGGTTTCATCCCAAGTGTAAAGCCTTGAAACTGACTAATATATGCTTCGCTGATGACTTGATGGTCTTCTGTAAAACGAACATGTTTATGATAGAAAGGATTATGGAAGCACTAAATGAGTTTTCGGAAACTTCAGGCTAGTAGTTAATAGAAGCAAATCAGATGTATATTATAGAGGGGTCTCGGAAGAACTAAAACTTAAGATTGGGGAAAAAATAGATTTTAAGGAAGGAATATTTCCTATGCGATATGTAGGAGTTCCACTTTCTCTGAAAAAGTGGAATCAACTTGAATGTCAGACATTAATTGATAGGATTGTGGCCAGGTTGACCTGTTGGAGTACTCGAAACCTTTCGGATGCTGCTAGGTTGCAGCTGATAAATACTGTGCTATCTCATGTTCATATTTACCGGGCTTCGACATTCATTTTGCCTCGAAAGGTAACGGAAAGGATAAATAGATATTGCCGAGAGTTTCTATGGGGAGTTAAGGACTCTGGCAAGTATCATGCTATGGTTGGCTGGGAATGTATAAGCTATAGTAAATCAGAAGGGGGTTTAGGAATCAAGGATGCTCGATGTTGGAATGAAGCTGCTATTCTTAAACACGTTTGGTGGCTTGCTGTGAAAAAGGACAATCTGTGAATGAAGTGGGCACATGAGCTGTATATGAAAAGAGCAACCATCTGGGATGTCCAAGCCATACTGGATAGTAGTTGGCAGTGGAAACAAATATTGAAGATCAGGGATAAGGCCAAAGCTGAGTTTCAAGGAAATAATTGGAAGATGAATCCAAAAGGAGAATACAGAATCTCGGAGGGATATAAGTGGCTGTTAGAGTTTCAGGAAAAGAAGGCAGAACCACAATGGATTTGGTCCAGATTGAATATGCCGAAGTATTCCTTTACGGCATGGCTCTGTTAGAAGGAAAGAATGTGGACAAAAGACAGATGATGTGATTTAAATATAAAAGTACTAGATACTAAATATTGTTTGTGCCAGCAGCAGGATGAGACATTGCAACATCTTTTTTTTGAATGTCATTATTCTGCAGAATTGCTGAGAAAAGTAAAGAACTGGCTGGGAATCAGGTCACTGGATGGCAACAGGAGAAGATGGCTGACTGGATTGAGATATATATTTGGAGGAATGCTAAACTGAAGAAGCAGATTATGTTTGCTACTATTGTTGCAGCTATTTACCATATATGGGAGGAGAGGAACACAAGACTGTTTCAAGACAAATATAGACCTGTGGAGGAAATACTCAAGCTGATCCGAGAAGAAGTAAGCATTAGAATTAGATACTGCTATGGTGAAAAATCAGGACAGAATGTAAAGAATATCATAGAGCATTTTTGTAATAGAATAGATTAACAAGGATAAATGAAAAATGTGTATAGACAGAAGGGTGTAATAGACAGTTGCCTAAGAAAAACAGTGTAACAGCAAGGTTGACCAAGAAGTGGAAATAAAAGTTTACAGTTTACCAAAAAAAAAAATTCAAACAAGTGAATTTCCGAGCCTCGACTCTTTGACACATAATAGCCTCTGCTAAAACCACATAAAATCATGCTTCTTTTCGTATTCTGAACACAAAGGGAAATAGCTCCAACTAATGAGACAACACACGGAACACTAGCACAGCAGCTAGTATCGATCCACTAAGATGAAGTCGTCGTCGTCTAAAACCTGAACATCTTTCTCTCCAACAAAATGTTGCCTTCCAATCTCGTTCACTATATTTACGAACTCAACCCTTTTCGCTAATGGAAGAGGGACATATGGCAACCTGAAAACTGGCCTTGCAACACCAAGCTGGGCAAGAGCTGTGTTCAAACCAATAGGATTTGGCTCCTTAAATAGCCATTCAATGAGTGGCATGAGCTTAGCATTCAAAGCTGGGTTCTTTCCAGAAAACATGAGTTCTCTCATTAGACCAGGAACCAAGTTGCTAGTAACAGAAATAACACCCACTGCATCGAAATCCCACCTTGAATCATGGCACTGATCGTCATTGCCACTCCAGACGACGATCCCCTTACTTGTATACTGTTCCACACGATCATTTCCAACACATTCTTTGATGCCAGCCAGGTTAGGATTCTTCGCAAGAGCGAAAATAACAGATGGGGGAATATCCTGCCCAGTACGAGATGGCACATTATAGATGATGGTAGGACCCATATGAAGTACACTATCAAAATGAGCAATCATTCCCTCTATGGAGGTTTTCCCATAGTAAGGATTTATATGAAGAGCACCATGCATTCCAACAGCAAAGCCCTGTTCAGAGGCATGGATAGCTTCCCTGGTAGAGTTGCTTCCAGTATTTCCAATGACCTTAATAGACCCACCGAAACAGTTAACTGTGTGTCCAATAAGCATTATATGCTCATCCCAGCTCATTAATTGGCCTTCTCCTGTTGTCCCACCAACAATGACACCCTCAACTCCGTTTTCAATTTGCATGTTCACTAGGGAGTCATAAGCCTCCAGGTCAAACCTGCCATCTGGCAGATATGGTGTTTTGATAGCTGTGATCAATTTCAGAGCCTTAATATCCTCGGAGAAGGTCCTGTAAACACAAGTAGTAAACGTGGACTAAGCAAAGTGAAAGAAATATGTAAGACTAACAGCAGCAGGCAGCCATCCTGGATGCACTCTTGCTTATTTCTGAGCAATTTTTTAAGTTTTGACTATAGATTATCATGCCCCACTGAGAAATCAATATTAATATGAGGATTCACTTTCATTACTGCATCTGTGTTAGAAAGGCCTGCTAGATGATTTCAATGTGATAAGCATCTGAAAGCCAACTAAGCCGTAACTATGTCGATTTCAACTGTGTATCATGCCATTGCCAGGGTAGTATTCTGAAGGAGATTAGCATCTCTGCCTTCACAAAAAAAGGGTAATATTGAAAATTTCAAAATGGGCTTTTAAAACAAAAGGAGAGGAATGAAACAAAAGGAAATAGTTTTCACATCCATAAAGGAGCCAATGAAATAAAAGTTTTGGGAAGACAAAACAAAGCAAAACAAGAAATTGAATAGCTTAATCAAGATATTGAATAGCTTTGAAGAAATTAAGAGAAATATTTTAAACCGGAAAGACAAAACAGAACAAATCTCATACAGGAAGTAATTCCTCGGAAACAAACATAATAATATCTAAATTGATTAGAAAGATTAGAATGCAATTATAAACAGGTAATGCATCATTGTAACCTGTTTTTAACTTCAAAACTACGCATTGGGAGATGAAAACTGGGAATAACTGCTGCTTCAGGAGACCTCCACCTTGCATTCCTCCTGCTAGTTAGAAAGAAATAGTTAATAGGCAAATAGAAAGATATCAGAAATACTGTACAACCTGAAATGGAAGAGTATCAATAAACTCACAGAACAAAAATTGCAAATCAGCAACAGTTTGTTTGGCCTAATAAGAAATGCAGGGCAAACACAATATGAAATTTTACAGGAAAAGCACATTGCTCCACTAGGGAGATCAAAAGGCAAAATTTTTATCATGAATCAAGAAACGTTCATACCTTGCCACCTAAACATGGAGAAGTAATAATTCCATGTGTACAATTAACTTAGCCTCAGGATGCAATGCGTAACGCAAGGGACCAACACGATAGCAATTCCGTTCTCTAGTTATATACTAATGTTCTTAACAGACAGGCAACAAGTTCACAATTCAGTTCAAACATCATTTTTGACCAATTTGCAACCAGTTTGAGGTTATTACACAGTCAAACAATTCAGTACACAAAATAAAATATGCATCACAGTCTTTTCAACATTATGATTGAATTGAACAAAGGAATGAACCATACCCAAGTACAAGAAAACCAGCACATGATATACAATTATATCAGCGAAAAATAAATAAAAAAGAAAAGAAAAGAAAAGAGAGAGAGTGAAAAGTTTTCCGAGTTGCTCTAATAGAGCGGCAACAAGCAGCCTACCAACTTTGCAAACATAGAAGGCATCATTTATGACTAAGAAGAAAAGGTCAAATTAAGCATAATATCAATGAGACACCCCTTTCATGGAAGTGGTTCAGAATCAGCTGAAGCATGTAACATAATCCATGGTATCTCCAATAGATATCATAACATATTTGATACAGGATTAACATGAAATAACTCAAGTCTCTACTTTTCAACTTTGCCAAACTTTTAAAGACACAAAAATTCAAAAATTCACAGAAGAGATTAAAAACGGTCAAGTTCCACATAGCTATTAAAGAACAATCAGCTAATGACATGAAATAGATGTCAATTATGGCAAAAGTGCATTTGCCTCATCCGTCACAGAATTAATACGAACGAAAAACAACAGACAACAACCAAAACAACCCAAATAGATACTAATTCTTTAATATTAATATGGTACAACTGGATAAAGTTTAAACTGATACACGACAAGCATTAGGAATAAAAAAATAGACACTTTCTTGAAGGAAAGAACTGATCATTTAATAAAGGAATCATACCTTGTGGAGACATTGGACGACGGAGGCAATTGAAAGAATGCAGAGGAGTCCTTCAAGCCATTCAAGGAAGGCAATTGGTGATACACAGCAGCAGGCATTTGGGAAAATCTACAGAACCCACAAAATCCTTTCCAAATTCAACAAAGGGACGTTTTTCCTTCACGGGGTCGAGGCGAGAAACAGTTAAAACCCTCTGGTTCTCAGTTAATTCTGGTGATGTTATTAATGGAAGTTGGAATGGAAATGCTAGTCAATGTGGTAGTAATAATGGTGGTAAGGAAAGCGAAAGGGAGGGGAATAGCTGAGGTCTGAGCAGTGCTGATGGGAAGATGGAGCATGGCGTCAGCCGTCGGAAACCGGGGAGGAGGAGGAGGAGGAGGAGGAGATAACTGATGTCAAGGAAGACGGCTGCCGGAACAGGGGAGGTCTCTGCGTGTGTTTGTGTGTGTTAGTACGTGAAAAAGAACAGCGGACTTCTCGTATTCGTGGCTTCAAAAAAATTTATAAGGATACTGTTGACTGAATGACTAGGGTTTTATCTTTTCCCAGTCTTTTCCTTTTTCTTTTTTGTTTGGATTACAATTTCTTTTTCTTTTTGTTTTTTCCTTAAGGTAATTAAGAATTATCTTATTTATTTCTCTTTTTGGGTAAAACCTATCATTTTAATTGTACTTTTTGCTCGAAAAAAATATATCAAGCGAAGTGAAATACTGTGTACAATGAAAAATACTAATTACTAATACTTCTTCTGTTCCAAAATTATTGTCTAGTTTGAATTTTCATTTTTAGTTAAATTTGTATTGGACTTGAACATCCAAATTGAACAATATGTTTCAAAATTATTGTCCAGTTTAGATTTTCATTTTTAGTTTAATTTGTATTGAAACTGAACATTTAGACTGAATAATAATTTCGTGACAGAGGAGTCCACGTTAAATGTCAAAAAGAAGGATGAATAAATGGCCATTGGAACTAATGCTCTGCCGCTGTCATGTTTTATTAATCGACACATGGAGCAAAAGCAGAATGGAGGACATTGTATTTTGTGCTCAATCACCATTTCCCAGAATAGTAGGATTTGTTTTAATCTGACACTACATTACAAGTTCCATCATCACCAATTTATTCTTATCGGCATCTCGATATACAATTGCGTAAAGACGGATTCTCAAGTCGAATTGGATTAAAAAATTGCCTAGATATACTTCAATTCACGCAACTCAGATAAATTCACTAACAGAAGCATAAAGAGGAAAAAAGGTCAGCAACTGACGGGAAGCTTGCATATTTAAGAAGCTAAAAATATTTACAGCCGTGGACGAAGATTTCAGAGTTTTAGCTTACACAGTCACATATCAATGGATGGATGATTCACATAAACAAATATTTACAATTTATTCAGTGTCTTGGTCATGCTTGGATTTCGTCATTATGATCCCAAATGGGAACCATGGTTTAACCAAGAGAGAGGCTAAGGGCCCAAAGATTTCTTCTTGGCTTGTAAACTTCAGAAACTATCTTCTGGTTTCAGGAAATTGTGGTGTTCTATCTGGGTCATCTCCCCACCTGCTACTGGGTCAAACTCACATCGATAAAAGCTGCATTTACAGAGAATTCTCCATATCAATCTCTTGATCAAACACAACAGACACTACCATATTTGGAAGCATCATCACAAAATCATTAAGACGGCCACGATGATCCTATTCACATTTTAAGACAAACTATAGTGTCAAGGGACAAATTCAAGCTGCAAATGACCTAAGATCAAATTCAAGCTGGAATATCATCAGTCATCACCCAATTGCGGCAAAAAACTGCACAGAAGCCACTGACTAACTGGGGTTTATACCATTCACCACATTACAGCTAGAGAAATGAGATATGAAAATTATAGCTTGATAAGTGCTAGGCCAACTGTTTATGATGACACAGAATCCATTAAATAGAACGGAGTATGTAATTTCCAGTAACGTAGTTCTTTAATGACCACAATTTCTAAACATTTTCTCTTCAAACTAATTCCAGAGGACATAAGAAATATTCTGCAATTTTTCAACTCCTCCAAACTCCCTCAAACACAGTTTCCAGAACCTCAGATCAAAATGCCGCTTCATAGCTTAATTCTCAATCCTTTTCCCCATCTATCTCTTTCGAGAAGGAATTGTCTAAACAGCAAAAGAGTTCTACCAGTGACAGCAGTAAGCTTTTCACAAAACATAACGAATGGATTGTAAAAATCATAATGTACTATCAACCCCGATCAGGGATTGCAATCCCCCATTAACACTGAGTTATGGATGCTGGAAGAACTTAGGCCAGTGATAAACAACAGAGGGGGACTAAAACAAATTATGTGGCATACCTTCCATCCATGCCGAGAATGACAACAGTGTTCTTTTGGTGGCCAAAAGCCACAATATGCCGTAAACCTTCCACAAGGCGAAACTGAGCAACTGACCACTCCGAACTGAAATACTTTGGTAGAACTCCTGCATGAAAAAAAAAACATGGAACTGATTCATTTCCTGAATTGTCATACTCAGTTGCTAATTTTGGAACTCTTTGTAACCACTATGACATGGTAATCCGATGTTCTGACAATTTTACTGCGCAGATTCCTAAACTTTGATGATACTTCAATCAATAAGATACTAGCTCCTTTGTCAGGATGACAGCACACTAGGTGCCAAACAAATAAACAGTACACCTACAGTTGTGGAATTTGATTTTAATGACGAACAAGTAGTCAAAATTAATCTAATTTCATGATATATAAATGGTACAACTGATATCATGTAATTTACTCTTATCCTACAACAAAAGAACAAATGAACATGGGTATGCAGGTAGAAACGGCAAGATAATAATCCTATATTTTGACAAGAAAACCGGGCAAACATTTCTTAAGAATATAATAGAACCTAAATACAATGATCCTTAACGACTGGCCTGTCACACAATGAAAATTCTCCACTGATTGTATCGGCTACATCACCTATTCATATGCAATATTTGTAAACAATGATGCATCGGCTTCAAATGATCCTCAAGGTTCACTGTTAGATTTATCATACCCATTTATATACAGAAATCATAATTTACTCGTTAAGGCCACCTGAAAATGAGGCAACACATAGAAAGTCTTTCCAGCACAAAAATTATTTAATTTCAACACTGTGAACTCAGGACTATGGTTTGCAAAATACATAAAAAGGATAACTTACCTTTTATGAATGAGAGATTTGATGGAGATGATGGAGTGGAGTCAGACGCTCGATGAGGTCTCTCACTTCCTAAAGATAAGGAATCAACCTTCAGGCGGAACACATGCACAGTTCCCTTGTCACTGGAGACAGCTAGCCACTGGGCAGGCGAAGAAAAGGCAAGGCTGTATATTTCGGCTCTATCTGCTCCTCTCCTAACCTGACGTGAATAAGCAAAGATTTAAGCAACATCTACATAAACAGAGAATCAAATAATAATCTTTAAAGACAAGGAAGCGTGACTATGAAACCTCCTGGCACCCAAAATAAAAAATTTCAGCAAAGGAAGAAACTAAAAGTAAATATACTAATCCCTGAAAGTGATAACAAGCCAGTTGCAGCTCATTTATGACAACATAACCGCCTGATGCACGTATATCAAATTTCATACATTTCACTTCCTAAATCTGCAAAGCTGGCTTTGGCACAATGTTCTCCCTCAAATATTCTAAGTTAACTAAATCACCAATCTCTTATTCAAGCTCGCACAACGTTGTGATATAGAACACCTTATCTTACATTTAAAAAAACAATAAGATGCAAACAAGATTTAAACTAAGCTCCCACATTGTTCTACAGAAGTACTTAGTCATCGAAGCTAAAAAAATATACCTCTTGAAGCAACGATCCATCCATAGCATTAAATACCCTCACTAAAGTCCCTTTACTACTGGAAGTAGCAAGAAGTTGGCCATCATTCGTTAGTGCAAGACTAGTTACTCTCGAATCATGAGCCGCAATAAATCTATTCCTCTTTGATGCATAATATTCCACTCTCACCTGCCCTTTTTGGAGACCAGGGCAGGCCAACACCATTGGTCCCGAAACATGAGAAACCTCACAAAGCCCGTTTGGATTCAAAACAGTATCAATCTGATGCAACAGTTTCAGGTCTGCAAAGTTGTACACCAATATTTTTTGCATCAAAACCACTATAATCCGGTCCCTCCTGAGCCGAACCGACATAACATCGGTCCGGAATGACAATTCTCCTATACAACGCGCTTGATAATCATCCCAAAGCATAACCTTATTTGGGGAATACGCCGGCGACGGTCCGCCCCCAACAAAAGCTAGGATATTACACCGGAATAGCATCGCAACGATACCAATTCCGCCGCCCGGAATGATTTCGCGGCGGAGAAGCTCTCTGTACGGATCGCAATTGAACATGCGGAAATCGGAGGTGGTGCCAGCTGCGAAACAGGCATGGTCTTGATTGAATGAAAGGTGAAGGAGAGACGGCGGAGGCAGTGAAGGTTCCGAGGGGCGGGTCATGGAGCTAGGGTTTTGGAGCTTATTGTGATCGTTATTACTTTCTGAGGCAGTGGAAGCTGTATATATATCGGAGAATTCTGTGACGGAGGAGGAGGTACCGTGGTCCTGGGCTCGGCCTGGCTCGGAATTCGCGTCTAGGGTTTCCGAGGAGGAGGGCGGCCTTGAGGGCGAAGGGGGAGATGAATTAGGGGCCATATGCAGCGGAGATGGGACGGAATTAGAGGGGAAGTGGCAGCCAATGAGAAGTGGAGGACACGGCGGATGTCATAGGCGGCGCCCGGAGTTTGCTTTATGGGGATGGTGAACTTGGAAGGAAGAAAGAGAATTGATGGAAGTTACGAATAGGGGCGAAATATCAAAATCCCCCCCTGAGGTTTAGGTTCAGCATAAAACAACCCCCTCCCTAAAAAAAATATTTGTGGGCAGTAATATATCCCACAGATTTTCAAATTCCGAGTTATAATTAAAATTAAACATTTGATTCGAATCTACATTTAATAATAAAATAATAATTAAATAAATTTTTTTGAATAATAGTTTTTAAAAAATCTTACATGAACAGTACCGTTCGGATTTGCGTAATCCGAGTCCCATTAAGAAATAATAAATTGAGGTGCGAAATATTTGAACTCAAATAAGGAGGAGTCCAGGACCTGGACTCCTTAAATAAACAGTAGTACTCGCATTTCCGAAATCCGAGTTCTCAAAAAGAAAAAAAATAAAATAAAATCAAGGCACGAAATTTTTGAAATCAAAGAACTGGAATACCGTAATCCGGTTACATGTATTAGTGTTATGTACTATTTGTACGTACTAGTATTATGTAGTACATTACTCATTATACATTATTGGTACTATTGTTATTTATTACTGTTAAATCTGTTAGTCATTATATATTATCACTAATTCAGTATAATTTATCTGTACTAGTGTAATGTACTATTTGTACGTACTAGTATTATGTGATACATTAATACTAATACCCATTATACATTATTGGTACTATTGTTATTTATACAGTTAAATCTGTTAGTCATTATATATTATCACAAAAACAGTATAATTTATCTGTACTAGTGTTATGTACTATTTGTACGTACTAGTATTACGTAGTACATTAATACTAATACCCATTCATTATTGGTACTAGAGTTACTTATTACTGTTAAATCTATTAGTTATTAGATATTATCATAAATTCATTATAATTCATCTGTATTAGTGTTATGTACTATTTGTATGTACTAGTATTATGTAGTACATTAATACTATTACCCATTATACATTACTGGTACTAGTGTTACTTATTACTGTTACATCTATTAGTTATTAGATATTATCATTAATTTAGTATAATTTATCTGTATTAATGTTATGTACTATTTATACGTACTAGTATTACGTAATATATTAATACTATTATCCATTATACATTACTGGTACTAGTATTACTTATTATTGTTAAATCTATTAGTTATTAGATATTATCATAAATTCAGTATAATTCATTTGTATTAGTGTTATGTATTATTTGTACGTACTAGTATTATGTAGTACATTAATACTATTACCCATTATACATTACTGGTGCTAGTGTTAATTATTACTATTACACCTATTAGTTATTAGATATTATCATTAATTCAGTATAATTTATCTGTATTAGTGTTATGTACTATTTGTACGTACTAGTATTATATAGTACATTAATACTATTACCCATTTACATTACTGGTACTAGTGTTACTTATTATTGTTAAACCTATTAGGGCTTGTTTGGACAACATTTCATTTTGCATTTTAACTTAGTTTGTGATTTGGATTTGAGTTGTGTAAAAAAATGGTGTAAAAATAATGTTTGAAATAAATTTTAAAAAGTAAAATAAAAAGTTTTTTGGATAGTATTGGGATTTGTGTTTGAGTGGTATTTTAAGAGGTAAAATGAGCCAAATTGCAAATGGAACCCTTGGCCAAACAAACCCTTAGTTATTAGATATGATTATTAATTCAGTATAATTCATTTGTGCTAGTGTTATGTACTATTTGTACGTACTAATATTATTTTATGTAGTACATTAATATTAATACTAATTATATATTACTAGTACTAATGTTACTTATTAATGCTAAATCTGTTAGTTATTAGATATTATCATTAATTCAGTATAATTCATCTGCATTACTGCTATGTACTATTTGTACGTACTAGTATTATGTAGTACATTAATACTAATACTCATTATACATTAGTGGTATTACTGTTATTTATTATTGTTAAATCCGTTAGTTATTAAATATTATCATTAATTCAGTATAATCTATCTGTACTACTGTTATGCATCTTTTAAGCAAATAATCGCATTTTTAGAATCTGAGTCAAGCAAAAAATTAGATTTCAAAATAAGGCCATATGATTTAGGGTTTAGGGTTTAACTTCGGATTTTTCAAATCCGATTGTTATTTATACTCGGATTACCAAAATCGGAGTGCAACATATACTCGGATTTAGAGTTTAGGGTTTAGGTTCGGATTTATAGAATCCGAGTTTATCAGGGAAACATGGAAGATTCGGATTTCGGAAATCCGATTCGTGTCCAAAAAATTACTAACACTTATACAAAAAAAATTTTCCCCAAAAATTAATATTTTAATCATAAAGTCGGATTTTAGAAATCCGAATTATGATTAATTATGCCAGATTAAAAATTTACTTAGTTTTAGTTTTAATTAAAATGAATTTGGATTTTCAAAATCTGTTTTCTATTGAATTCGGACCGAAATCTGAATTTACCCCGGATTCGGATTTTGGAAATCTAGAGGATATAAGTTTGTCCACACAAATTTCAAAAAAATTAATTTGGTCTACCTTTTTTTTAAGAAAATTTTTTAGGTCAAAAACTCATTTATCCCCCCCCCCCAAATATTTGGCCCAGTGCCAAAAACTCCCTCCAGATATTAGAAATATAAAAATAATTTTTTTTAAAAAAAAAAGAAAAAAACCTTTGACGCGTGCTTCATTATTACAAGTGTTTTTTACTTTTAAAAAAGAAAAAAAGTGCAATCAAATAGTACTATTAAATCCTATGGTATGGATTCATTGCCAAACGGTTATAGCTTATTTCATCTGTATTATTGATTCCTTTGCCAGACAAATGAGTTGGCGTGCTTCAAAATTGTATAATAAACTTTTATGAAAATAATAATAACCAGTTTAAGAATTGCACAATGATTTAGTCATTTGCAGATTAATTTTGATAGTAATATCCTATTTTGATATTTGCGGATTAATCAAGTTTGCAGAAGTTGTCCTTTTATTCTCTCAATCTTCAATTTCGAATGTTGATTTCTCGCCTTTTTAACTACAGAGTATGGCGAGTTAGAAAAAATATTGATTACTCAATTCCTCAAAAAATAGTTCTCGCTGAATTTTGAAATTTGTAGTATTATGTTTACTACGAATATAAAAGCTCAACATAGATGATTTTGTTGAAAAATAGGAAATAATAATTTTTTGCAAAAGTGACTGTTATTATGTGACGAAAGACTATCAACAAATCCATCAATCAATCCGGTGACTATTATTATTTTGGCAAGAGACTATCAAATTCATCAATCATATGGCTGTCATTTTGAGGTGAAAGTTATATACCAATTCATGGTAATCCGTTGAGAAAAATAAACACAATTCAAATATATTAATCTTTCATCAACTTTCTTAACATGATGAGCACAGTTCTGACTTATAACGAAATCTCGTTAATAAATGTAAAAAAGTGTATTTTAATCTGTGGTTGGTCTTAAGTAGTCTCGTAAAACAATATGGGTAAACTCCAATGCCAACAACCCCCTTGGTTGGTCCAACATTTTAAATTGATATGTATGATTCAAAACAATGTCATAGTTCCCAACGATCCTATTTGTAGTCTGAGGAATACCTTTATTCGTCTTTTTTCTCCCTCAATGTGAACAACTAACCAGCTCTTACTATATTATATTTGGTCAAGTGTTCGTAAACTTATTGTGTGTGACAACATATTACTGTCAATAAAATGTAGTTGAGCGATTTAGCAAATGATCAGCTTCAATAGTGATCAGTAATACCCAACAAAATTAAAAAAAAAATATTTATCAGCTTCGTTATTTATTATTGATGATAATAATTTCTCCGTCCCAAAATTATTATGTTGTGGATACAAATTACAAGCCTAAGGCTAATGATCAACTTTCAATTTCAAGTGGCAAATACGGTGCGGAAGGCTTTGGCAGCAAATCCATACCAGATGATGATGATCCCATGGAATCATTATTTGTTGGTGGTGAAAAATAGAAGAGATCATCTTCATAATTCTCCACATACGGCGGCGCTGAAGGTGAAGGACTAACACGACGATGATGATGATTACCACTCATCGCCGTCGTCCCGGCGGCAGAAGCATTCCGCCCGGTAGCCGCCGCCTCCGCCACCGCAATATCCTCGCTAACAAAGACAAACATGTAATCAAAATACAGCATCCCGCGAATCTTCCCTGAAGATTCGGAACGAATCGCCTGACCAATCCCTCCCTGACACGACGAATTCCCTTGCCCCCGGAGATCTCGGACGGGTACGGTACAGATTCCGACGGATTTTCCGCCGGAATCTCGACGACGACCACCGCCGCAAGACTTGACTCGAAACACAACCATGAGGTCATTGTTCGGGTGGGATTCGGATCCTCCGCCGTCGATTGGAAGAGTTACCCAAAACGACCATATGGGCTCGCTTCCGTAGGGAAGAAGAACGCTCGTATTAACCTCCGAGGCGGCCGGTTTTTCGCCGGAAGGGCCGACGAGGGATACCGTCGTCGTGTAAACATGCATCTTGTTGTTGGCGGCGGAGAACAATATGCAGGCATTCTTGATCACTTCTACTGATTTCACTACAATTTGCAGTGAATAGTAAACCATGATTATCAAATTTCTAACTTTTTCATCAATGTTGATCTATTGGGTGCGAATCATGGAAGTTAATAAGGGAAATCGATCCGAAGAAGAAGAGGAAGAACAGGAAGAGGAGGGGATTTATATGAATCATATCGTGCAGAGATAGATAGGCACTGAAAACTGAAAAGTTGGAGTTCTTAATGGATTTGGTTTATTAACGCAAAAAGTTGACTCCGAGTTCTACCAGAAGTAGTATTAGTATTTTTTTGGAGCGCGAAAGTAGTATTGGTTGTTACTACATTCGTTTTTATTTTAAAGTTTCTTTTATCGTATTTTAACAATATTCCTTTAGTCTTCTTCTGTACATTAGTAAACAATGGTAAATGTCTCTTGGTGAGTTTAGAATTGTGAACGTGATTAGTAAACATTAGTAAATGTCTCTTGGTGAGTTTAGAATTGTGAACGTGATTGGTCAAAAATTAAATTAAGCATTCTGATTGATTCATTAGTTCACATGACATCATCAATTTTAAATTGAACCCTTTAATTGGTTATTGATATATTAATATGACATCAGCAATTTAAAACAAGGCTACAACGATCAATTAATAAAGTTTTTTTTCTTTTTTTGCCAACCAAATATGTCATTAGCCGGGAGAAATAACCTAATTAATATAGCGTGCTAAAAGATGACGTTTACTACCCGACGTTACCAATTAAAATGTCATTTATATTGTGCCCATTTTTACTGTTAATTTTTTCGGCTGCTCTCCATCCTTTCCTTTCCCAAAAATCTTCTCCCTCCCCAAATGTCAATCTAAATCTTCAGTCACCTTCATTTCCCTATTCCTTGGAAATCCAATTATCTTTTTGGGTTCAAAATCCAATTATTATGCAATGGTGGCGACGATAAATCAATCGAAATGGTGGGGTGTCAAACCAACAAACAATTTAATCTACTTTCAAACTAGTAGCATAGGAAAGCAAGGTCGTCTCTTCAGGGAATGGTGGATTCGTTTCTTTCAAATAAGTAACCGAAAGGGGGGTGTTGAGTTTTTAAAACTAAAATGTAGTTAAAATAAAATTCAAATGATAGTTAAAAAAATGAAAGCAAATTATGAGAAAGTTTCTAGTCGAAATATTTTATATCCACCTTGGTCTAGACAATTGATCATAAATGCAATGATATGCTCAATCACTTATAGGCAAATTAGTTTTCGTTATTGGAACCTCCTAACAACTTAATCTTGAACTAAGTGTTGTGATTAAGAAAACTTTCATTAAACACACTAGTCGAAATCGAAATTAAATCCTGGGACCTCCTAAGATTAAGAAAACGACTGTATTAAGTACAAAGACCCAATTCCAATTCTTATAAAACAAACCTTGTTTTATATTAAATCGGATTACTTGTTCCTATAACATAAATAATTACTTACCAAGTAATTAAATTATATTATACCATATTTAAACAATAAACCTTGTTGTCTTATTGGTTTTGGATTATTAAGAAGCATCGAATGTTACCAGCTATTCATGAATCCACAATAATCATATCAATCATGCAATAGAACAAGCAAATACTCACAAGAAATTGAGAAAGAAACAACATTTAGATCTCACAACTATTCAAACCAAGGTTTTAATATCTTTCAACTGGAAAAGTAATTTAGTTACACATAATAATGCCTTACTGAAACAAAACTATGGAGAATGAGGAAGAATAACGCCCAAAAGGGCGAGATTGGCAGCTTAGGACCACTCCAGCCTCCTCTTCTTCTTCTCACGTTCAGCCCCCTTCTTCCAGAAAAGAATAAAATCAATTTATATGCCAAAAAGTAGGTCAGCCGCCAGCAGCTTTCAGAATTTCGCAACTGCAAATTAACTTTTCCGAAATTTGCATATTGGTCTCTCAAGTTTGACAAAATTATATTTTGACCCCAAAACTTTTTTTAATTTTTTGTTTTAGTCCCTGTTTCGGTTTGGCCAAACGGGAATGCAGCATCAATGCTGTAATTTCTTCTCTAAAGCTCAATTTTGGACTGAGATTCGTGTGCCCACACGAGAATGTGATGTCATTGCTCCCTTCTTGTGCTTCCTTGTCAAAATGCTCTAAAAATGTGTATTTATGGAACATTTTGCTCCATCTCATCTCTAAGAACTCCTAGGAACCAACAACATCAAAATACATAATATAACTGCACAATCTAATCCAAAATGCTATACAAATACCCATAAATAACATGAAACTTCAAGACCTATCACGAAAGGAAGAAGAACTGATCCTAATTTTTTTTTCGGTTTCCGATGGTGGCAATGGCGTAGATCCGATGTCCAACAAATAAATGGTGATCATACTTTGATTGGGCTTCCGATGGTGGCAATGCAAGCAATCCGCATGGCGGTGCTGATGAATCGTTCTTTCGGCGTCACATAGTAATTATTATTAGAATTTCGTTAATCCATATGACAAAGTGACCATTTGAAGTGAATTCATATTAACATGTCTCAAACTGGTTGCGTGTAGAGCGACGAGAACAAATCTAATTCTAATATATGACTACTAAAATACTCTTCCCGTCCGAAAATTAATATTCATTTTGAATTTTCACTTTTAATACAAATTAAACTAAAAATAAAATTCAAATAATAATAATTATGGTGTACATAGTATCAAAATACTAGGTTACTTAACTCACTTCGTAATTATTTTAGCTCTCTTCACCACCATTGTAAATATTGATATCTTGTTTACATAATTACACAAACACACACAAACACTTATATAGAGAAATCAATAATGTGATTACAATGCGTTTAGGAATTCCCCAATGAAATACTCCATCCGGTCCTTATTAGAAGACATTTAGATTTTGTCTTAGGTTTTACTTAAGATATTGGAAAAAAAACACTTTAAAAATACATGTTCACATTTCTCGTGTTCTCGTAATTATTAGAAAATATTTTTAAGATTTTAATTTCAATTAAAAAGACATTCTTGGTGAAATTTAGGATAAACTTAGGACAAATCAAAATACCTTATAATAAGAACTGGAGGGAGTATGTAGCACAATGTTTTAAATAACGTCATTGTAAATTATATTTTATAATAATCATAAGATTGGGGAGTGCCTGTCTAATTGCCTTTATTTTATTGTTTTTTTGTAAATGGGAAACCATTTATTTTTTTTTAAAGAGTATAATTACTTAATTTTCTACATGGACGATGATCCTATTAAATCCAAAAAAAAAAAATATGCAATCTAAATTCATTAAATATTTATTTCTTTATAATAATTGTTAGGTTCAACATTTTCTCCTTTATGTAAAGGCGACAAAGGAGCCGACTTTATAGATTTGACTAAAAACTATACAATCTCAAATTTCATTAAAAAAATAATCCAAATATTGAGATATATCTTGTGAAAATTGTTGGCGTTGAATCCGGCTTCTACTTAGAAAATCCGACAAGCAAATCGACGAAACAAAGCACTAATGTATTTTTTCTCATAGTTATTATAAGAAATTGATTAATAAACTAAAACATAAGAGCTTAGGAAATAAAAGATGTAAATAAAAAATTTGATTAAGAAGGAACAAAGAAACGAAATTTCACTAAAATTCGCAATTGACAACTTCCTTTGTTCAAAGCAAAGTAGAGAGCCAGCTGACCTTTTCAATCATTTTGTGGCTCTAAAATGGTTTTTTTATTTTTTTTTTATTTTTTTTTTATCCCCAGTCACCTTTCAGACAAAAGTAAATATCATGGAATTACTTCTCTGTACCAAAATTGTACCATCCTTCGTAAAGAGGAGCTGATACACCATCCTCTTTTATAGAAGGTTTTTTTTTGTTTTTATCCCTTCAATATTACGACTCATTTTGATATACTCTTTCTGTCTCAAACTTATTGTCCAGTTTGAAATTTTATTTTTAATACAATTTGTATTAGAAATAAAAACCCAAATTGGATAATAATTATGAGACGGAGGGAGTAATATTTTTTTTCAAGCATTTCACCAAACACTCATTGTATTGCATCTTTTTAACTTCATGCCTTTTTTAACCATCTATTGGCTTCTACTTCACAGGTCAGTTTAAGAAGGGAAAGCTCGGTGTAAGAATGGAAACCGATCGTTCATGGTACGTAAGGTTTAAACTAATTAGGACGACTTCATCATATGCCATCAATTACATAAGGTTTAAATCGATCATTCACTCAATAACACATAAGTGCTTAAAAGATAATTGCGATGCGTTACAATATTACTATTACAAGCCGTATCGCCATCATTTACGCATTAAAATTTTTTTTTTAGGACGGAGAGAATAATAATCATAAGATTGGGGAGTGCTCGTCAATATTGACTTTGATTTTTTATTTTTTAAATGGTACTGCTATATTTGTTTTTCAAGAATGTATGTAAATGAGAAATTTACTCAATTGTCCATTTTCAGGGGAAAGGAGGCGGCAAAAGAGTACCCGGAAATCACTAGAACGGCGGCAGTCCGTCTCTTCGTTTTCTTTCCGACTGCAATTTCTGAAAGATTTTTTTCATTCGATGTGTTTCCAATCCCAATTCTCTCCAGCATTCAAGATTCTCAGTCAGATAATTCTTGCTCTCTGATCCAAGCCCATTTCTTCAATTTCGAAGAGAAGCTAAAAATAAATTCGACGACGGCTCTTTGTTAAGGTAATTTACTCTAATTCGCAAAGCTGAAATCAGTCATTCTTAGACATTAATGTTAGTTCTTACCGAAGGGAAATCAAACTAAACCTGAAATTGCAACACCTGTAACCTGTTTGATCAGGTGCTTGAATGTAACCACTCAGGCTCTTTTGCACAAACACTTGAGAACTCTATTCAGTATTCAGTCAGAAGTTTGATTTTTGTTTTTTCTTTCTCATTTTGTTGGAAGGGGCTTTATCAATGGCTTACAGGGGGTCCCTTTTACGAGTACTGGCACTGAGCTCAGTTGGGTCTGGGTTGGTTTTCTCTGACTATGCTACGGATTCAAGTATGTTCAACATTCTTATACTTTTGTAACTTTTACTTTCGATTCATAGTTCTAAACTTCTGATTGATACTTGTTGGGGGAAAAAATATATATGTAGGGACATCAGTGTCGGTATCAATTCCTGCACCGTTACTTGATTCATTGAGTTGGTCATGGAGGACTTTGTTAGAGCAATCTACTAATCCTACTCTGGGATTGTCCAATGAGAGTTTTCAGCATAGTAAGTGTGCTCTAAATTTAATTGGCCTGTTCCCTTTTCATTTCCAGTTTACTTCTGGTTGTTCCATTGAGACTGAAACTGGTATTGCAGGAATTGTTCCGTTGTTTTTTTCTGTATCAAACAATGACCCATCGTCAGATGTCAAGAAGGAATCTTCCGTGGGGGTTGTGGATAATTCAAACTACTTGCCCAGCGTGTCTGAAAGAGATGGTGCGAGTCCAAAGCATTCTTGTAATTGTCTAGGTCGTGATACTATAGCTAATGCAGCTGCTAAAGTTGGACCTGCTGTTGTTAATATATCTGTCCCTAAGGGTATCTCTTGCATTATCATTTCAAATTTGGTTCACATGTGCGTTGTCGGATATTCTGTTAAGTTTGTGCCTCTGATTGCACAGGTATTGCTGGTGTAGTGGTAGGAGTGAGCATGGGGTCGGGAACTATAATAGACGCAGATGGAACTATTTTAACCTGTGCCCATGTTGTTGCTGATTCTCGTGGCTTACGCTCTTGGGTAGAAGGGAAGGTTGGTGTTTTTTATTATTCTTCCTTAGATGGAAACTTACTTTCGGTGCACTCATTTTGTTATTTGCTGGAATAGTTTATTCAGTAGATTCTTTTTGATTAAGTTTTCTGTGGACAGCACCACTACTTTGAATGCAAGTTCTCGGCTATACTATCTTTAAGTGAATTTGGCTGAAATTTTTAACTTTCAAAGTTATTCTCTTCATTTGTGCTTGCGGTATTCGCAAACTTATGTCTGCTATGTCTTTTCAATCAGTTCAGAAGGTAATTGTAAGGTTGGATGTCGGTGTCAATTGATTTCAGTGATTCCCAGAGAGCTCTTTTTGGCTGGTTGGAGTTCCAGTTTCTTATAATACAATAATTGTGACTTCTTAGCTTCCCTTTGTTTTATGTATTTTTTCCTTCCTGTTTCCCCAAATTCTGCACCCCCTACCTCTCTTTTGATCCTCAGCTGTTTCACCTTTGATTCTAGTCTCACTTTAGCTTCCTCATTCCAAGCTTTCCAACTCTTCCCAATATTATTGGAAATGATACCTAGCCGTGGGGATAATAAATCATAAATGGAATGACTCTAGGCACAAATGCAATGTGAATTCTCTCGTGCAATTTGCATTGAAATCTGAATGAACTTGAAAATTTCTACTTGAAAAAACTTTTCGATGCATGTAGAGATAGACATGACTAAGCTTGCCCTTGATAATACTGATGTGTCATTGTGCATCATTCTATGCTGCAATAAGTATGAGAGAAAACTTCGCTGGTGTAGGTTAATGTAGCTCTGCAAGATGGTAGGACATATGAGGGCACAGTGGTGAATGCTGATTTACAATCTGATATTGCGATTGTCAAGATCACGTCGAAGACTCCTCTGCCCACAGCAAATCTTGGTTCTTCGGGTAAGCTTCGGCCGGGTGATTGGGTGGTTGCATTAGGTTGCCCTCTGACACTCCAGAACACCATAACAGCTGGTATTATTAGGTATTCATTTCCATTTAATCTGTTATTATAGAAATTGTTTACTGCAGCTAGTGACTCCAAAATGAATTTGTTTAATACTGATATTGGATTGTATGTGGGCACCATGTGGAACATTTTGCCTTAGAAAAATACAGGTGGATCAAAAAACCTTTTGTAAACAGTGAACTTGCCTGATATATTCTTTTTGATGATCCACTATTTTTTGCATCATTGTTTTCTATTATCACAAGTTGTTAATGTCTTCGACATGGTGCTTATAGTTGTGTTGATCGTAAGAGCACTGATTTGGGTCTCGGTGGATCTCGGAGAGAGTACCTACAGACGGACTGTGCAATCAATGAGGTAAAGTAAATAATACTTATACCTTGTGAACTTCTGCAACATGCTGTGCAGCAGTATGCTGCATGATTGAGGAAATCTGCATAGTCATTGTCTTAACATTTCATAACAGTCTAATCTTTGGAGTTTTGTTTGTATAAGTAAAATTCTTTGTTCTGTTTGAATTCATCTTGAGCATTATTTCTATTGAGGAAGGGTTTGTCTGAGTTGAATCTTGCGTTTTTCATGTCTAATGTGTCCGACAATTGTTTTGAAAGTTTTGAGATGGATAATATGCAATTACCTTGCTATCAGTATTGGAGACTTCATGGTTATAGTTTTAGTATCAATGATTAAAAAAGTCTTTTGGTTGGAAGTTCGACACAGTTATTTATATAGAAGCCCTTTGTCAAGTTTACCTCTATTTGTTCTTGAAATGTTAGTTTATTTGAGAAAAGCTGATTCAATTACTTCGATGCCTTATTACTGATCCATGAATGTCTTTTTTGTTGGTGGGAACTACTTTCCTTGATCTTGCAGGGAAATTCGGGAGGACCCCTGGTTAACATGGATGGAGAACTTGTTGGTGTCAATATCATGAAAGTACAAGGGGCTCAAGGATTAGGTTTTTCTGTTCCAGTTGATGTTGTTTCCCAAATTATTGACCACTTCAAGACACAGGGGTATCTGAATGACACATGAATTTCAAAGTTCAAATTCTTGATTACGTATTTTGTTTAGTTGGTTTCATGTAAAGATGATTATATGCAGCCACATCATGTACTTATCTGACGATGATATATGCAAATGTGTAGGAGAGTTGTACGTCCTTGGTTGGGTCTAAAAATGATCGAACTCAATGAGATGGTTGTTGCACAACTCAAGGAGAAAAATGCTGCATTTCCATCCGTGACGAAGGGTGTTCTTGTGGCCATGGTATAATTTAACTCTTCGTATTTACTCTTCACTTTATCAGATGTGTGAGATTTGAATTTTTTTTTTTTTTTTTTTTTTCCAAATGAGGATTGTCTTTTGTATGTTGTTCTGAGTTTTCCCTTCCACGGATTTTAGTGTTCAGTTTTGAAGTCTTGTCTATATTGTTCAGTTCTATGCGGACTGTGTGTATTTGTTGATGTGGTTCTTGTAGCATTCATCTTGTTACTGCCAGAAGTAATTTGTAGGGTGGACTTGGTTGGTCTCCGTAACCTTCTGTCTGTCGATGATTCCCGTAGTTTTTTTGAATTGGTATGATAACTAATTGTTAAGATAACTAATTGGATGATTCCCATAGTTAAGATAACTAATTGTTTGTCTGCTGATATCAATATCTATCATCTTTGAAGTCCCACCGGTTTGTTGCTATGGAAATATGCTTCCTCTTCTTGTCTTTGACGAAGCTGTCTCAAGCTTTCTGTTTTTGTTTTTACCTTGCCTTTATCTGCAACTGACTGTTGCTTGCTTTCCTTTCTGTATCCTCAAACAATGTACCCTAGTAAAATTTATTTATTCATTTTTAAAGTCAACGGATTCATAGATTATGTAATCGGTAGGCTATACAACATGGCGAAAGCAGACCAACTACTGTTTTGCTATTTCGAGAACCTCATCTTTTTTATTTGATTCCCTTTTGGGGGTGGTGGTGGGGTGGTGGTGTCAGGTCACTCCAGGATCACCTGCTGATCGTGCTGGATTTCGTCACAGTGATGTGGTGATTGAGTTCGACGGAAAGTGTGTTAGTAGCATAAAAGAGGTAACAAGTTTGCTTAGCAATCTATCAGCAGATGTTTAGGTTTTCAACTTGGTAACCACAGTATCACTATTGTCATGCCCACGATGTCTCAATGTATTGTTATAAATTGTATAGTCGCCAACTGGGAGGAAAAGGTGGCTGGTGTTTCTTTTACACGACGATGAAGCACCAGTAATTATACCCGAAAGCTTTTTTTGTGAACGGTGCAGATTATTTTGCATCTATAGATTCTCTTACTGGTTCTGAATAGATTTTGAAGGGTGCTTTTCTCCGGTGGTTGTCAATTATTGCTTTTTGTGCAGATAACTGATATTATGTGGGACAGGGTTGGGCAGCCATTGAAGGCAGTTGTGATAAGAGGCACTGACGAATCTGTTACTTTGACAGTGATTCCAGAGGAAGCCAAACCCAACATGTGAATTCTGTTGTAGCTTGTTGAAGTACATATATTGATCATTCGGCTTTCTATCAGTTTGCTACATGAATCTTTTTGTAGGACTATATTTACATAGGAAAAATTTTAAAGTAGGGGTCAACGTTCGATCTAAGTAATCCAATTTGAGGCCATAGAGATCAGATTAGTTCAGGGCTACGGGCTTATTGACCCTCATTGATCTTTTGTATTACCTGAATTAGAGCAAATAAATGATCCTGATGAGAAGGATGACATTTCCCAGAAGACTTGGAACTGATCATGTTGTGGACCAGAGAAGATGGTAAGCAATGAACTACTGAAAAATTTGTTTCTGTTGTTTCATTGAAATGGACTTACTGCTTGGAGAACAAGGGCAATTTATATGGTAAACTATGTTCACAATAGATGGTGGACTTGTTTGAGTAATTGTATTACACGCTTTAAAAAAGAAGTTAAATTTTACTTAATTTTTTTTATAACAATCACGCGCATCAATATAATTGATTTTTTTCCCTTATTCTTCTCTTTATTCTGTAACCAATCGTATCTAAAAAATCAAAACTGAAAATCTAGTATTTTATCAACACTATTTGGCGGTTCACTTAATTTTTCATCGATGAAATAAACCAAAAATTAAAAAATAGATGCAAACTATCTTTCATTCATATTAAAAAAATATTAAGAGTTGCAAGACTAAGTTTTGATTGGAATTAAATCCTTTTGATGTCGTTTATGATGAACGATGATACTTTAGAAGTCTACCAAAGAGGTGACAGCGACGAGTACTCAAATGATAACGTTAACAATGGATTCACCCAAAATTGCAGTTTTTACAACTAAACCAACGACGATGATCTGGCACAACTTCAATTGATACGCATTGAAGATGATTTATTGTCCCCAACAACTTCAATTAACATCTGTTCATGAAGATGAACTTCCTCCACATGATTCTGGTAATGTTGAGTTTATGTTCAAAAAGTTAGAAAACAATAGAGTTTTCGATGAACATGTAGTTAGGTGTTAATGAATAATTTTTAATAAAACCATGAATACGCTTGTCTATATTATTTATTCATAACTTTTCTTTAAATGGGTTTGAACATTTTATCATATTAAACACTCAAGTCTGGTTCGTGTTCTTATTTTATTGCATGTATGAATATGATGCAAACTTATCATGATTATGACATTTGCGATGTATGAATATTGACTATTTTTATTATGAACATAATATGGTCATGAACATACTACAAATTGTGAATGTAATTACAAACATTATTTAAAATTTTCATGAATATAGCATATTAAATTGTGAATGTAATTACAAACATTATTTAAAATTTTTATGAATATAGCATAATATGATCATGATTATTATTTTATTATTACTACAATGTGCTATTAGTTATGCACGTTAGATTTATATACCATGAAAAACGCATTTAGTATTCATGAATTTTTTTTTCCCTTATATAAAATTGAACATCTTAGGAGAAAAATAGTGTTATTTTATTATGAATATATGAATTTTGTGCATATTTATCATGAATATTACATTTGCGATTTATGAATGTTGTATAGTACTTTATTATAATGTATAAACACTGTGCATATTTGTTACAAATATTGTAAATTAGTTTCATGATTATTGACATCATTAATCATGATACTTATAAATATTGCCATTAATTTTTATTGTATGCAACACAGAATCGTCATGAATTTTTAATATGACTATCATGAAATTTAATGTGTTTTGTTTTGCATATTTACACTTTAAGTCATGAATATTATTATTTGCATTATTTGTTTACAATATATTACGTATTTTTGTGTGGTAGTGTGTAATTTTATTTTTATTATATGACTGTAGTGTAATTGAGTTTGTTACTTATTAGGATTGTATTTTTTGTTACCGTAAAATTTGGATACAATTTAAAATACAGTTTGCTTGGATTTGATTAGTTATGAATTTTAAATAAATAAAAAGAATCCGATTGAATAAATAAAAAAAAGATAAAAACCAAAATTGTAGGAGTAAATAATAAACTATATTACCAAACATTATGAATTGTGTTGTAAATAATAAACTATATTACCAAACATTTTGAACTGTGTTGTACAATACAATTACTCGAGAACAAGAAACAAAACCGAAATTGCAGTGTTCTCGCCTGAAGTAATATTCAGATTACTGTCTTAAAAAGTTAAAAGTTGTACGTGTAATGCATCATTTTAAGTTTTAACCGAGATAATTGAGAGTTACCAGGTATATACTTGTCAAGTAGCAGAATTTGAGACAAAATTATTATAATCACTCTATTCTAAATGTGAATTATTTCGGGATGGAAAGAATATCATAAAATAAGGGATAGAACAAGGTTAAGTACTCAATGCATATCAGGAGATCAAATATTTCTGAAACTCTGTTGAGCCATTTCCTGATTCTAGTTCCTCTTCCCCCTCAAAAAGACAAAAACACCAAAACAAAATCAAAAAATTATAATGACTAATGACTATACTGATGATACAATAATAAAAAATAAATAAATACTGGAGGGAGACCAACTATATTCACACTTTGGGTCAGAATGAAATCCATAAAATTGCAAATCTAAAAACCCATAGCATCATCATAGCCGGCATCATAGGCAGCCATTTCTCCGACGTCCCCAATCATATCTCCGACCAGCAAACCTCCGAGCAGCCCCATACCTATGCCCAATCCCATTCCCGATTTTCCCTTGTTCTTCTTCGGTGGTTGAACCGGCTGCTGCATGGGGTATCCATACCCGGGAGGCGGTGGATATCCATAACCCGGTGGTGGTGGACCTTGTGGAGGATATGCTGCCGGAGGATATCCACCGTATCCCGGTGTAGGAGGAGCTCCGTATCCGCCGTGAGGAGGCGGTTGCTGATAGCCGGGAGGCGGCATCGCATAACCCATTTGGGGATATTGTGGGTACGCCGTGCTAGCGCCGGCGGCGGCGGGATAAGCCGTCATGGGCTCGCCGGCGGGATTCTTCGTCTTGCCCTCATCAACGTGTGCTTGGGTGAATTTGTCCCCGAATTTATACGAAAATTTAAGGGTGCCTTTGGGTTTACCTGAGGATGTCCTGACTTGATATTCCACAACTTTGTCGGATGAATCTTTCTCTTTTGAGAAGCCATTGTAAAGCTCCGGAATTGGGACGTTAACCTCGCCGATATCCTTGGCGGAGCCGAAAGTCCGGTCGGATTTGAGCTGGACGAGGAGGGAAATTCCAGGGTTGTTGAGGGAATTCTCGGCAACATCGAATCGGAGGTGAAAATTCCATTTGGGATTGGATCCACTATTCTTGTCAACATTGGTCTTCTTGGTGTTGTTCTTGGAAGGATAGCCCAGGATTTTGACCACCGCATAAACATCCATCTTGGAGAACATGTTCACGTTCTTCAATCCACCTGCGGATATGATGGTGACTTCCAATGGGTAATACTCCATTTTTTCTCAATCAAATTTCAATTTCTTCGAAAAAAAGAAGGGATGTTTATTTTTTTATATATATATATTTCAATTAAGAAAGCAACAACAACAACAAGAAGAAAGAGATATTGAACAAGAACAGGGGATTTTTTTTTTTTTTTTTTTGGAAAAAACAGAGAGGAGAAAACAGAAAACCTGGAATTTTGGGTAAGGGAATTGTATGGAAAACGAATTTAAAGGCCGATGAACGATGGAATTGGTGTTTCATTCAATAATCATCATTATATATAAGAGTGACACGAGGAAAATTCAAGGAAGATTCGATCCAAAATTCTCTAAACCGACATAACCATAAGACCTAAAATCTCGCAATCATTAAAAATCAAATCTTGATGATAACTGTGATTAAAACTGTTTACTCGTTTTTGTTTTTAAGTTTGGAAAGGAAATCTGGAAATCCTTTGGGGATTAAGATTTTTTTACCATTTTTGCGGTATTTGGCTGATGCGCGTACAGTACGTGTGGAAAGGAATGGATAAACATACAAAAACGCGGGAGCTTTTGAAATGGATTCGGAAGTTGAAGAATCCGTGAGCCCTTTACTAATAATAATTGCAATTATATCCCTCTTTTCTCTATTTATCGTTATATATTTGGCAGCAATTGGGTTTGTCGCGCCGTTCGCTTCTTAATCTTACTATATACTAGTGTTTTACCCGTACTTTGCACGGTGAGAAAATTAAAATTAAATTATCCTATATTTTTTTACGTTAAATATGAGTGTATAATTTCAACATATAAGAAAAACAATGAAAGTGTATAAGAAATATTAGTTTAGTTTATAAATAAGATAAAACGAAAAAAATTAAGGGTGTATACAAAAATTCAAAGCATTTGTGCCATTATTAAAAAATGTATCGAAAAAAAAGCAATACTTATAAAATCAACATATCAGGAATTATATATTTTCCAGGGTGTCATCTAATTATGAAAGGGCTACTTTCCGACGGGTCTTATTCCATCTCCATTTTCATCTTTACCAGCATGTCGCTCTACATCATCTTATTTAAAAAGGTATGAGTCTTTAGTAGGTTAAAAACATGCAATGGATTGACTGATATTTTAGTCTTTTTGGCTGCCCGTTGAACAAACAAAAAAAAAAAAGAAGAAAGAAAAAGAAAAAGAATTATTCCATAATCATTTTCATCTTTAACAGTATAATACTCTATAACGTCCTTCTTAAAAGTTTTGATTCTTTAGTAGGTTAAAAACGTGTAATGGTTGTGGCTGGTATTTACGTATTTTTTATTTTCTGTTAAAAAATAAATAAGAAGAAAAAAAAGAAAAAATTGCAGGTTTTATTCCATCTTCATTTTTATCTTTAACAGAATATCACTTTATAACGTTTAGCTATAAAGATTCCAAATTTTTTGGTAAGTTAGAAACCTGCAAAGGTGTTAGCTGATGGAGGTGCCACCAATGGCAACATATCGAGAAAAAATCAATCAGACAATTCAATCCAATTCAATCTAGAATACATAAAAATACATAAATATAAAAAAGAATAACAACAAAAAAGTACTATTGGAATTGAATTTAAAAGAGGACTTTATTATTTTAGTATCTTTGGCAGCCCATAAAAAAAATAAACAAAAAGGTAAAAAAATTTTTGTTATTTAAGTATTTCTGACAGTCTGTTAAACTGAAATAAAACAGAAGTTCTCATTCAATCTACATTTTCATTTTTAACAGCATGTTACTCTACATCGTCCTGCTTAAAAATTCTTAGTCTTTGGTAGGTTAAATACCCGGAACGATTTTGACTGTTATTTTAGTATTTTTGACATTCAGTTGTACCTAAAAGAAAAAAAAAAGGAAGAATAAGCAAGAACTATTTGTTCAAAGATGATATATATCAATAAATTAATAGTTTAGTATTTTTAACAAACCCGTTGAAAAAAAAATCGGCGGGTCTCATTCCATACTCATTTACATTTTTAACATCATGTCACTCTACTTAAAGGTTCCATGTTTTTTGTAGGTTAAAAATATGCAATAGTTTTAGCTGCTATTCTAGGATTTATAATAGCCTGTTGAACCAAAAAAAAAAAGAAAAAGAACTGGTGGGTCTCATTCCATCTTCATTTTTATCTTATACAACATGTCATTTTTATCTTAAAGAATTGTAATGGTTTTGTCTGCTATGTCACTCTATAAATTCAAGCTTAAAGGTTACATGTTTTTTGTAGGTTAAAAATATGCAATGTTTTTTTGTATTTATAACAACCTGTTGAACCCAAAAAACAAAAAGAATCAATGTGTCTCATTCCATCTTCATTTTTATCGTTAACAACATGTCAGTCTGCTTTATCTCACTTAAAAGGTTCCGAGTCTTTGGTATGTTAAAAAATGGTAATGGTTTTGTTTGCAATTTTTGTATTTTTTGACACCCCATTAAATAAAAAAAAAAGAAAAAATAACTCTTAATCCATCTTCATTTTCACTTTTAATACTATGTGACTTGGCATATTCCGGTTTAAAAGGTTCGAAGTCTTTTATAAGTTAAAAACCTGCAATGGTTTTGGTTGATGGACGTGTTGCGAGTAACAACACATGGGAAAAAATACATTTGAAAATTCAATCCAATTTAATTCATAAGACATAAAAACACGCAATAAAAAAGAAGAATAAATTAAATAATAATTGTTGAAATTGGATCTAAAAATAAAATTTTGCTATTTATTTCTGACAATCTGTTAAACTAAAACAAAATCAGAGTCTCATTCGATCGACATTTTCATCTTTAACAGCATGTCACTCTGCAACATCCTGCTTAAAAGATTCTTAGTCTATGGTAGGTTAAATAACTGGAATGATTTTGAGTGCTATTTTAGTATTTTTGGTACCCCGTTGAACCTAAAAGGAAAAAAAAATAGAAAAATAAGCAAGAACTATTTGTTCAAAGATGATCCTTACCGATAAATTAATAGTTTAGTATTGTCGACAACGCGTTGAAAAAAAAAAGAATCGGCGGGTCTCCTTCCATTTTCATTTACATTTTTAACATCATGTCACTCTGTATCATCCCGTTTAATGGTTCCATGTTTTTGGTAGGTTAAAAATCTGTAATGGTTTTAGCTATTATTTTAGTATTTATAACAACCCGTTGAAGCAAATAAAGAAAAAGAACCGGTGGGTCTCATTCCATCTTCATTTTTATCGTTAATAACATGTCACTCTGCGTTATCTCACTTAAAAGGTTCCGAGTCTTTGGTAGGTTAAAAAATTATAATGGTATTGTCTGATATTTTAGTATTTTTGAGACCCCGTTAAACCCAAAAAAAAAGAAAAAAAAAGAAGAGAAAAACCAGCTCTTAATCCATCTTCATTTTCACTTTTAATACTATGTCACTTTGCATATTTTGGTTTAAAAGGTTCCAAGTCTTTAATAAGTTAAAAACTTGCAATGGTTTTGGTTGATGGACGTGTTGTCAGTAAAAACACATGGGGAAAAAAATATTAGAAAATTCAATCCAATTTAATTCATAAGACATAAAGACACACAATAAAAAAGAAGAACAAATTAAATAATAATTATTGAAATTGGATCTAAAAGTTTGCAATTTACTTTAGACAGTCCGTTAAACTAACAAAAAAACAGAAGAGCTCATTCGATCGATATTTTCATCTTCAACACCTTGTCACCCTGTATCGTCATGCTTAAAAGGTTCTTAGTCTTTGGTAGGTTAAATATCTAAAACGATTTTGAGTGTTATTTTAGTATTTTTGGCATCCCGTTGAACGCAAAAGAAAAAAAATGACAGAAGAATAAGCAAGAACTATTTGTTCAAAGATGATTCTTACTGATAAACTAATGGTTTAGTATTCTCGACAACCCGTTGAAAAAAAATCGGCGGATCCCGTTCCATTTTCATTTACATTTTTAACATCATGTCACTCTGTATCGTCTTGCTTAATGGTTTCATGTTTTTGGTAGGTTAAAAATATGAAATGGTTTTAGCTGTTATTTTAGTATTTATAACAGCCCGTTGAAACAAAAAAAAAAAAGAAGAAGAACCGGTGGGTCTCGTTCCATCTTCATTTTTATCGTCAACAACATGTCACTCTGTGTTATCTCACTTAAAATGTTCCGAGTCTTTGGTAGGTTAAAAAATTATAATGGTTTTGTCTGCTATTTTAGTATTTTTGACACCCCATTAAACCAAAAAAAAAAATAAAAATCAGCTCTTAATCCATCTTCATTTTCACTTTTAATACCTCGCATCACTTTGCATACTCCTGTTTAAAAGGTTCAAAGTCTTTAATAAGTTAAAACCTGCAATGATTTTGGTTGATGGATGTGTTGCCAATAACAACACATGGGAAAAAATACATTAGAAAATTCAATCAAATGTAATTCATAATATATAAAAACATGCAATAAAAAAAGAAGAACAATTTAGTTCATAAGACATAAGACATAAAATCCCACTGAAGCGCAGTTCTGCCTTGCAAGATACTTCTCCAACTGAAGGACGATGTGTGCCCAGTTTAGCATTCATGAAGTCGTCGTTCGGGAAATATCGTGTCTTCAAAATATGGTGAAGAAGCGAACGATTGTTGGTGAGTGACATGTTTATTGTGAAAAAAAATTCCTTTAATATATTGTAAAATTATTTTATCGATAAATTAATATTTTATTAATTTTTAAAAATTTTATTAGGAAAAGAATATTGAATTTGAACCGTACTCATTTTGATGAAATATTAATAAATTTTTTAGATTACTTCTTTTTTAATTGGCTCGTGCGAATTACTAAAATCTTTAGATTAACCCCCATAAAACTATTTCATCGTTTACAAAAAGGGCTTTTACACACTAACTATTTTTTATTCAAATTAAACACATGCAGCAACATTATTTCTTTTTTAGGTTTTTCGTGAGAATTATTTCCAAAACAATTAGCACTATTTTTTATTTCAACTATGAATAATTAAAATCTTTTACTTATTTACTTCCTTCTTAAGAGGCCCGTGAGAATTACTAAAATATATAGATTGACTGCTTGTAAAATTGTTTTATATTTTTAGAAAAAAGACATTTTTTTTATTTAAATGAAGTCAAATTTTCTTTTTGGTTTCAAATTAATCTAATTTACCCATTTGAAGCCAAAACATTGTTTGATTTAAATGAAATCAAACTTATAAATTCTAAATCATACCTGGTTAAAAGAATAAAACCAAAATAATAGTTTAAAAAAACCCTAAACATTGCTCTATGTTACACATAATCATCTAATTTACAATATGATCACATATCTCCCTCAATCAAGTTTGGATAAACTTTTTTTAAAATTAACAACTTAAATTGAAGATAATTTCCCTTAACTTATGACTATAAATTGGCGGCTGATACCCTATGATTTGATTTTTTTTTTTTTCTACTATATGATTTGATACAAAATTACACAAACGCATCAAACCTACAATGGCAGTTCACGTGTTAGTCCTTTGAGCAATAACTGGTTTGCACCAATTATAAAGTTGGCAAATTTCAAAGCCCATCTGTCTTCTGCTGTTGTAGCTCCAATTTTCACCCTTTTAATCACCTGCACATGTAGTGACTCTCAGACAACAATGTCATTTGATCACAAAAATCTGCACCATGGACTCTAATGCAAGCTTTGCTCAATGAAATAAATTTGCAAACATATTGATGATAAGAAGAACTTCTTGGTTGCTTTCCAATCAGAACAATTCTAATTTCAATTTGGAATTTATTTGAAGCAGAGTGCAGCATTCTCCAAAAGGAGTTAAATGTTAATGAAAACATATAACTGGCAGAAAAACTAATACAGTGAAAATTGACTGGTAATTAGCTTATATTGAAGTACAGTAGAAGAAGCATACCTCTTCTTCAAGTTCCGCATGCCTAGCAGAGCCTGCTTGCATAGCTTTGGTAGGTTTTGGTCTGCCCCGGCATAAAACAAACTCCATCTGTTTCTCACACCATTCCTGAAGTCAAAATGTGACAGAATTCACATAATATTAGTGAGCAACTCAATGGAACTAAAGAAAGATCGCAAAAATTACATAGCTTCCTTCCTCATGATGCTACTCAACAAAAACCCGACAGAACCTATCCTGCACGTGGCTTTCTTGCAAATACATATCTAAGAATGAAGCTAAAGAGTTGCTGAACTAAGTATACGTTTTTCAGATAAGCTAGCAATTAAACAAGAATATCAAATGAAGCAGCGGACTGAAGAAATGCTAGCAAAAATTAAATTTACGACAAAGTTAGTTTTTACTCACGCTTTCCACAAACATATTACCTATTATCCGATTAGTCTATCATCAGATGACAATATATATATCTCCCCACCTTTTACTACTTTAAGCTCAAAAGCACATACTCGTACTGTCGTACACATCCTTTTTCATATGTTCTTTTATGAGCCGAAGCTTCATATGTAATCATGAAACATAAAAATGACGTGGACAAACTCCCAAATTTGTAAAATCAAGAAACTTTTGTATTCTTTACCGTGCCAGTAAGATCTGTGACAGACAAGCCTCTGCTCCTTCGAAACCGATCAAATAGTGATTCATTCACTTTACTCTTCTTCCTCTGACACGACCAATCATGAGCTGAGTCTTCAATATCACCCACAGCGTCCGACTCAGTTCCACCTATGTTTCTTCCCACACAGTTAAGAGACCTTATTCTTTCCTTGACAGGATGGCGGGAAAATACAAATCTTGCTAAGAGAGACAAGAACAACATGTATCACAATTGTTCAAAATACATTCACTTTTATCCTGCCAGCAACTCGGGCAAAATTAGGAAGAAAGGAAAAAGAAAAGAAAAATAAAAGGGTATTTGTCTCTACGGAAGAAGCCAGTTTCTTAGGTGAGTGCTGAAAGTACATAACATATAAATCTGTGAGACAGCAAGTCATATTATTACAGCTTCTGAAGATACATATATACATGTATAAATAAAAATCAATGAATCTGGAAGATTGACTTCCTAAGTTTCAACAGTGATGAATAATGTATCTTCTAAGTTTAAAGCACCGTGAAGAATGGATTACAACATCATAAAGAATGAATGATTGAGAAAATCATTGCTTGTATTTCTACAGTAATAATGTATCAGGTCTTGGACTACAACAGTCAACAACAGATTAAATGAGATGACCAACTTCAAATGTGAAGAAGCTTATCTGAAAACTTGCGCTCCTTCAACTTCAAGGGGTCATATTGCTTCAAGGTTCCTTGTAACATAAACAAATCCGAACCCGGACAAAAAGAATGCTAACCTCCTGTGCTTGAGCTAGACATGTAGCCACAACTATATCCTTCAACAACTAATAAGGTCTATACCTAAAATCGGCTCTTGATGGCCTTCCAGATCCCATTCGTAATTTTTAACATAGTGAACTTAATTCATCTGCTTCTTAATTCACAGAGTGCTTGAACCTTTCTACTTGTGATCTTTATCTTAATGTGATAGCCTCTTCGTCAATTAGTTCTACAAAACAATACAATAAATAGATCAAAACAGATATATAATCAGAATGAATTAAGAAACGATAGAAAAGGTAAGGTTGAGAACATCATAATCAAATAATGTAATAACATTGAAGAGCCCAATTTCAACAAAATTTTCCCATTGGATAGCAAAAGAACATAATAAAACAAATACAAATTAGCCAAACCCAAAATTTAAAGAACCACTAAATTCACACAATAAAAATGCTTACCGATTATGATTAGACGGAAGCGGTAGCGACACCATGACATGTGTCTTAAAAAAATTCTCAACGAATAAGAAAATGACATGTGTCAGTTAATTAGACCATCAATAATTTTCAAGTGTACATGTCATTTTCTTATTCGTTGAGAATTTTTTTAAGACACATGTCATCTTTTAATTCATGGATATTTTTATTAGCTATTTTATACAAGTAACATGGTTATTTTAAACAATGTAAAATGGTTATTTTCTAAAAACATAACTTCCTTCGGAAGATTGACGCCAACAATCGAATAAAATTAACCAGGACAATGAATTTCGAATTTCGCAAAGAAGAACATCGACGGCGATAATGATTGGCGATGTTGCTTTCTCAAATTGACGCTAATAATCTCCGAATAATCAAATTGACCGGAAAATTATTTCCGGCCACAAAGATCTCCGGACACGCCAATTAAAAATTTGACGTCATCGCCGTCATGAATTCGTTGTCCCTCCCCGAACGTTGCCCCAAATATATATTTTCCGAGCATCATCTTTTTTGAGTGATCGATTCGGCGACGGATCCTTCATTTGTTTGGCCGACAATACCAAAGATGACAACTTGCAAAGACAAAAATTAATATAAAACAAATCATAAATAATTCGGAGGGGCTGAAAGGTGGGATGAAGTGGTGGCTTGTGAGTTGTGGTGACTTTTTTTTTTTTGCTTCAGATTGGGAGAATTTTTGAGTAGACGTGCTCCAAGGGAAAGGAAAAAAAAAAGGAAAAAAAAAAGGAAAAATGAGAAGACAGAGTCAAAGCACGATTATGAGGGAGAAAAAAAAGGAATAATTGTCATGTTTATAATAAATTTTTCAGATTCAAAATTTCAAAACACTAGAGGATATCTACTACAATTAATATCATTATCAAATCTAATAATACTTAAAAAGAAAATTTTCACAAGTAAAAACTACTCTACACATGATCATAATTTAGGGAATTTCAAATTTTAAAATCAGTTTATACATGGAAAATATACTAATCCTAATAAACAAAAGATAATTCAAATCAAATAGAATATATTCCTTTTGAACAAAATTGACCATATCACACCAAATTCAAATCCATTTTGCAGAAAAAATTCTGATCCCCCAACGGTTGTCCCGGACAAATTTTGGTTGATTACAGCTTGGTTAATACCATGACTTCTGATCTTCCGAAGAACATCGACGATGCTGCCATAAACTTTTTTCCCGCTATTTGGTCTGGACTCTGGACCAAATCGAGATTACTCCAATCAATGCAATATCGGCAAAAATTGATCTTTCCTAAAAGATTACGTCGATGCTACATATAACTTCTCGCCGGAATTTGTTCTACTGGAATAAGATTGTTCCATTTCCGGCATAGCGACTGGTAATGTGAATCGGTGTAGGGCAGTGATGATGGAGAAGGCTTTGAGGCATGGGTTTTTTTAGCATGGAAAGATGGTCACGCGAAGTTGGGCGGTGGTGATAATGGAGACGATAGTTTTTGTGAAGAGGTGATTGGTCATGGGCTAAGAGGACATAAGGGTTAAGGGGTGTTGTTGATGACGATGAAGGTTCCTTTTTCTTTTTTCTTTTTCTTTTTTTTTTCCTTTTTTTTTATTTTTATTTTTTTTTTTTGGTGAAAAAAGATCATTATGAAATGAGTAGTATTGATTTGGTGGGAATATGTTTAAATAAATTCCATAACGATTACTAATTTTCCGATACGAACTTTACAACTTTTTTTGTTTTAGAAAAAACAGACTCATTTTTTTCGATCAAAAAACAGATTTCATTCTTTTTGTCAATGATTTATTAAAATATGAATATTTTGTGCTCTTTATTTTTTTGTTTTTGAAAAAAAACTCTTTTTACGCAATTAACATAACGTGTATAATTTATAGAAAAACTATGATGGAATGATCTTGATGTTTTTAGAATGAACAACTATTAATGAGCATGATCATCAATGACGGGAATGTATTGTTTAAAATCTTTATATTTTTGGGGGAAGTTAGACAATTAGGTAGCATGAAAAATTCCTTTAAACTCTTAGTATCCCAATAATCACAAATTAGATATTTATTTTACATAATCAAATTTGAATTTTTTTCTATTTTTTTTTTGTAAACCGTGGAGAAAGAGATGTATAAACGCAGCATGAGTTTACTTAATAATATTGAAAATTTTCGGGTGTTTAGTGATAGTATTTGATAGTTTTAGATCAGAAGAAGAGATTCATTACTTAATAATATTTGAAATTTTTGGGTGTTCAGTGATAGTATTTGATAGTTTTAGATCAGAAGAAGAGATTCATTCCCTTTTAGATATGATGACAAAAACAAAATAAGATTCAAAAATTAATACCTAAGCACCTGTCATGTAATAGCCGTCATGTCCAAGACCTGCAATATATAGTATTTTTTTTTTCAATGGGTTGTTACAAAAAATTGGACAAATAAATAGTGATTGGTTCTTTTTTCTGGTAATTACGAATTGTTTTCGTAAAAAGATTAAAGCCACAAGCAGATTGACATTCATAATGTCTTTGGCCTTTTCATGTAATTTTATTTTAGAATTAATATCACCGCACAACGTGCGGGATAAACACTAGTACCAGTAAAATTTCACATAAACACTGACACGATTAACACAAGTCCTAAACACTAGTACCAGTAAAATTTCACATAAACATTGACACGATTAACACAAGTCCAAATTCACTGCTCTCTCCATTTCAAAACAAATATTCTTAAACATATTTTTTATACAGTTCCAGATACAATTTAAATTTATTACAATATGTAAATTAATGAAATTATATTATTAAATAAATTATCCCATGAAAAAAAAAATTATTTTCTCCACACTATTTAAATTCAATTTGTCCATCTTTCTCATTTATGCTATTTTTTGAGGTAATCATTACTTTAAAATCACAATTATTTTAATTTTATTTTTTTTTTTATACAATGACCACTTATTTCCTCCTTTTCCGTTCAATAGGTTCACTTTTCTTTTCTAGAATGTTTCAAAAATTAATCCTATTTCATACAATAATTAACTTTTAATATTCATTCTCTAGTATACCCTTATTATTATTATTTTTTAAAGGAAACCTGATATATGTATTATAATTTGAGATACCTAGATTATTACACAACATCTACAACTACCCTAATACAACTACAACTCCTATGCAAACCTTCTGATGCTGCTAAAAAATGTGCAGATTTCCTATTTGCTTCAACTAGCACGCTTTACTCCATTCACCGGCATAGTTGCTTTAGGGGCCTGGTGTGCCAGCCAACAAAACTGGATTTCAATTACATTTTATTTAAAAATTAAGAATAGAGACTACATCGTCTACGTTTTCTTAATTTTCGTTAAAAAAGTCTATTCGATTAGATTGGAAGAAGTATTTGAAAATAGTTGAAATATTAATATTGACGGGACATTCAATTATTATTAGTTAACTTTAGCAGTTGATGATGCAGTATTTACTAATTAATATTTTCTCCATTCTAATTCAATAAACCCATTTAGACAAACATCAATACTAAGAAAAAGTAAATAGTATAGTTTAAACGGTTAGTTTTTTGAGTAATTCACATAATATGCTCTTACTAAGGTCTATGGTTGCTAGTTAATTGGTGGATTAACTTAAATGTTTAAAATTTCAATAATAGTAGTGAAGTTATATTAGAGAATTCATAAATTAATGTTATTGAGGACAAAATTTTGAAAAATTTTTAAAAAAAGGAAAGTGTCCTTATTAAATTTAAATGGAGGGAAGAATAATATATAAATATCAAAAAAATATTTGATATTAAATTTTCATATCTATCTATAGTATATTATAAAGGAGAAACCAGAGAGAGAAATTGGCTAATCCGAGTGCCACATAAGATGTTATATGAATTCAAAATAAAAGAACTTTCTGTAATAACAGATAAAGTCTTCATATATTTAATCAATACCATTTAAGTATAATTAATTTGTTTAATTTTTTTTCCATACCCCTATAAAACATAATGCACCCTCTACTTTCATCACCCCTAAGATTAAACTCTTTCACAATTTACATAATATTTAAGTTGACATTACATACAAATTTATATCTTGATATTTGTAAGTAGATCTTATAATTTTTATTTAATCATATCATTTATACCATCACAACTCATTAACATTATTTGTATTTGTTACAATTTCATTTTTTCAATGATTTTACTATATTGTGTTCAGATAAATCACGTGTATTACACGGGTTTAACATCTAGTTTGTACTATTTTTAAGTACAAATTTCAAAATTTAACGGGACTATCAGAATAATATAAATTTTCTAGACAGGCTGTACCATTTAGTCATCAATAGAGAAGTTGTGGTAAATACTTGGGGTATTTCACGTTGAAAACGTCCACGTTAAATTATAGCAGTAGATCGATGTCATTCAAAATTTTGCTCATTTTACCAATCACAAATAGAAATTGGGAATTTGCTGGCTTAAGATTAAAAACGTTGCAGGCCAACGGAAATGCCTAAACTAAGATCAGTTCAGCCCTTCGCGTTTCTAATAAGTATATTGGCGACTGAATACTAATTCCAACAAAAATGAGACAACCATTACAAAGTAGCAACTATCACCAATTTTCAGTACAAATATAATTTGGCTTCTGCTCCTTCTTTCCCCATCAAACCAATATTCCTCTTCAAAAGTCGCAAATCCGTAGAAGCCCATCCACATAAAATGCTTTAGAATTCATCTATTCATTATAGTGGGTGATAGGGAACATAGCCCAGTGCACCCGACAAGTTGTTCACGACATCCTTGCACTTTGTGAGCAGACTTATCATTTGTTGCGATATATCAGTATATGATGGTGATGGTGATGGTGATGGTGATGGTGTTGGCAAGAGGGGTGGTAGGGCAGCAGGACTACTCAAACTCTGCACATTTCTTGATGATACAAATTCAGTATGTCGATGATAATTAATTGGGGCTATGGGAGGAGGAAATTGCTGAGTAGAAGAGACAGGAGGAATAATGGAAGGCACAGTGGGACTAGGAGGAATAACCATATGATTTTTCTCACTATTAATATTCAATCCATGGGAAGAAGAAGTGGCAGCATCATCAGAAGAACTTGTCCTAACACTTCCTCCTACCTCATCCAACATAAATTTCACACGACCCCTACTGTTACCATTACCGTTACCGCCGGTAGTTGACGCCCCTTCTTCACCAGGAGGTTTCTTGAGAATAGATTTAGGCTGACCCGCCTGGGGAAGTGGCGAAGCGGCAGTATTTGTACCCAACCTGTGCCGCAACGCTGGAGGATCCTTAGGTTGTGGGATGCCAAGATTTGGCTCCACCTTGGTAGACTCCGTTTCAGCAGTCTCAGCTCCCAATTCACGAAGGTGGCACCTCACATTGGTGTTCCCAAATAGATTACTACCACTGGTTGCATATCTTAAGGCTACTTGTGCATCACTTTTGTAGAGGTAGACCAAACGAATCGTAGATGATTTCCAAAAGATTCTGGTACCTGAATGATCCAGTGGCCCATATCGAGCAAATTTGACTTTTAACTCTGCAGGAGATGGTAGTGCTGCTTCTGGTGGGAACTTCATAATCAGCATTGTCGGTTCAGACACTTTAGCAGGTGGTTCTCTTCTCTTGGAGTCTGATCTGGAAAATTTGGATGGAGCTGTAGGCATTGCTTTTCTAGGCAATTCTTTCCCATCTCCGGACAAAGCCTTCTTTTCAGCTGTTGGGGCTGTGGCCTTTGCACTCATTTCTTTTCCATCTCCCTGTCGAACTTCTGCAGCCCTCTGAGCAGCTTTCTTCTCTGCGGCGAGTGCCTTCAGGTCACTCATCTTTTTCTTTTTCTTCAGGATCATTTCCTCTTGACGATCTGATGGGCCACGTTTCCGACCAACTTTTGTCGGATCCTCCAGTCTGACCGATGGCTTAGGCGGTCTTACAGATGACTTCTCTCTTCCACTATCAGTGGGGTGATCATGTGCGACAGCAGGAGATGGCAATGTACCACGAACCTCTTTTAATTCATTCTCAGCAGAATCCAGTGATGACAAGCTTTTCTGATAGACAAGGGAACGGAATCTTACAAACACCTGCACTAGGTTTCCAGGATAACAGCTATCCGAAGTCAGGAAGGGATCAAGAGCAAGAGCACGCAAATCATTGAGCAATTCTGGAAGCTGAAGGTGAGCGTTCCTATCTCCAACAACTGGATCTGTACCAATATCTGGCAAAAACACATTTCCACTCTTATCATCATTTCCAAGATTTTTCAAGTGACGATTGTCTCCAAGCACTTCCCTTTCAAGAGGTGCTTCACCACCTATCCCAGCCAATTCCCCACTTTCCTTGGCTATTTGTTTCTTTCTTTTCTTAATTTTCTCTCCTGGAACCGAACTCTCCAAGTTCAATTCTGCAACAGCACGCTTAGAAAATTTTACTTTCTTTTTCCCACTATCGTTTTTCACTTTAGAACCCTCACCAAGCTTTGTGTGCGCAGCCAGACTCCCACCAACAGAATCTTGACCTTGTTCTGCTACACGAACTTTTTCCAGATCAACTGGTCGACTGACAGATTGCTCAGGAACCTCAGCCATCCTAGAGACTGAAGTTTGATTTGCTTGATCTCCCAAGGTTGGTGGCATGCCTTTGGGAGGAAGAACAGAACCCACAAGCTGTGGCGGCTCGCCAGAAGAAACTGTTTGCCCACGAGCGATTTTATGGGTTTTAGATCCAATTGGTTCATCTCTTCGTTTAAACAAAAACTTGTCTTTGTCTGAGTGGTCCTTTAATTTATTTGGTTTTGGAGAACTCTTCCCTTTACCCAGGGTATCTGCGAATACTTGTCGTCCACTCAGGGGAACTGCAAAAGAAGCAAAGCCTTTAGCTCACAAATTCAAGGTGCACAAAACAAGAAGATTAACCTAGAACAACTTCAAACAGCATTACATACGTAATACTCAATAACTGAAACAAGCAAAATAAAATAATCAGGTGATCATCTCAAGAAATATTGCACAAATAGGCGACAGCACAATAGTTATGCAGCGCAACATTGAAGTAAAAACCAAGGACAAACTTGCAAACCTGATGGCATCTAACAGAGGCCACAGTCAAAATGGAATTGGATTGTTAAATAATATCAGTTCAAATTTGGTCAATTCAGTCCACACCAGTTTTATTTTCAGATTCCAAAACCTAAGAGCTTATCCAGACAACTGTACTTATTTCAATCCCCTTTTCCTATGTAATGTGCCTTTATTATAATTTCTGATGCACCGTAGTATGTGGAAGCATCCTCCGTTTCCATACTCCCCTATACGGTGCATGAGGAAATGACTTTACTGCTGGTCTACTAGCAAAAGAAATAACATGTAAACATGTAACTGATTGCGATAACCATTTTCAATGATGTCACTATGCTATCACGTCTTCATCCATGTTGCTGACATTCTTAACTATGGGTTTCCAGCTTCCAAACCATGATTATGTCAACCTCCTTTAACAACCTATCATAGGTTGAGTGATTCTGAGCCCAGAAGGAGCAGAAAGAAGGGTATTAATTATATTGTCCTCCTCAAGTGACAAGATGATCATACTTGCAAGCAATATTAACTTAGTTGAGTAGGAGTTACTATTATAATTGAAACTGCATCAGCTCGTGGCTTTCCTCATAATGAATCTAGTTCAGGAGTATAAATTTTAAACCCAGCACAGAAATTATACACGGAAACCGAAATCCAAAGTTTCAGTTCAAATTCAATAACTCCCATTGGAAGCTTGTGTGCTTCAGCCCACACAAGATTTCTTCGGTATTAATATTCTTATGATTACTTACTGATCTAAGAATAAAAACATCTAACTCCATTTTCCATCATCCAAGTCATGCTCATGCCACTCAAGAGAATGAGAATCAGGCAGAACTGGCAGTCTTTCTTTATCTTTCTTTGTCCCCTTCTTTGTGTATAGGAGAAAATAAAATAAATCACGTCAATTACTTCGCATGAGAACGGCGAGACCTAATTTTCGCATGTTGAAAGCGACATTACCCGTGGTAAACTAGCTTTCTAGTTAAAATTGTTAGAAACAGACAAGTAAAAAAAAAAGGCTAAAAAGAGAACAAACTAAAAAATATACTATGAACTTATATGCTCCAGAAAACATTTTCTTTCCCATTTCCTTTTCACCTATATTACAAAATTCCAGAGCATATACACATCCTCCAGCCTTCTCTTTAATGTTGACTTCCCAACATATACGAGGGAGGACAAACAACAAAACCAAATATCTATCAGATCTTCCAAATACAACACTTGCATATGGGCATCACTTGATCAAATCGGAGGCAATTCAAATGTTTGCCATCCAGTGGAACCCCAAGCAATAGAAGAAGGCCTCTACATGTTAAAAATACAAGGGAAAAAGACCTTTGGAAGCAAGTTATGACACAATTACAAAAGTTACAGAATTCAAAGTAAAATAATTATATTAGGAGTACAATTTATAAATATGTAACTGTACCAGCATCTGCTCCTATACCTTAACATTCCAAACCACAATAAATTCATTAGATGCTCTGAAGCGCAAGTGCAGTACCACCAACAATATGTATCCACAAATACATCACAAAAAGGTGGCTTATTTCTACCCTGTGAAAACTTGATGCACCCGTTCTCCATTAAAATCTCTACACATCAAATCTCAACTAACGGCAGAGCTTCAAGCAAAAGGAACAAGTAAAACAGACAAACTATGGTACCAATAAAATTATGACCAACAAAGCTGAAAATCAATAGTCATTTTGTGAGGAGAAATCATTGGCATGACTGAAGAGAAATACAGCACAATCATGTTTTAAGGTGTATAAGACATGGTGAGATTTGGAAAAAAAAAACAGTAAAGAACGTCAAGTAACATCATCTCAAAAAGTAACTTCCAAAAATAAACAGTACCTCTTGATGGCTCCGCTGGTACTGATGGTGTAACAGGTCGTACAGGCTTAGCACCAAAAGCCTGAGCATAAGTCTCATCAAACTCCTCAAACACTGCCTTCCTAAAAACTGAAACAGTGGCCTTGTTCTTCATAAGATCAAGAGTCCCAAATTCATCACTCATAGGTGCTACAGCCAATTGCTTTACAAAGTCAAACATGGCTCGAGGGTTAAAACTCTCCCTTGCTTTCTTGATTTGGCTAATTGAATAAAATCCTGGCTCATAATCACCCACATCTACAGAAAGGTAGCCCTCAGCATCTGTAGCCCGATAATTAAACTGGTTCCTGCACCTACAAACCAATCCTAGTGCCTGCCTCCGATTCACCTCCTCAAGGGCCTCCTCCACAGCATGCACGAAAGTCCTGGAATTCGTCTGCTTTGACTTCTCAGGAAAGTTTGGCTCAAAGGGTATGAGTTCCGCGGGATCAAACCATCCATAACTGCTATCGCCAAAAAAGGCTACCAACACATGCCCCTCCCTTTTAGTCCTCCTAACTGAAGCTGAAGCAAAAGCATCATTAAAGATATGTCCTGGCCACCATGGATGCGACTTCACTTTCCCCCAAACCATGTCCCCAATCTCATAACCATAGCCCACTGCTTCACTTTTCCCATTTGAGGCGTATTGGTCAAACATAGAAAGTAATGAATCATAATCCGAACTGCTCTCCTTCAAAGAATCATTCTTTCGATTAACAACACTATCCTTTCCTGCATTACTTTTAACATCAAAATCATCCGTATCAGACTGAACTTTCACGTCCTCCCCCGTGAACGCATTTCCACTCACACCTTTCAATTCCTCATCCACGCCCTCGAATTTAATTTCGCAAACCCTAAATTCATTAACCTCAACAACACCTTCCGAAATCCTCCCCTCCTCAGAACCCCTAAAATCAACAACTATACTACCATCCCCACCCGGCACCCTAAAATTCTCATCAACATGCAAGGAAACCCTAGAACCCCCTCGGTCATCCGAATCAACTGTATCTGAGCTTAAATTTACATTCGAAGTCACATTTTCATCACCTGAAACCAGAACCCTAGGCTGCGACTCCTCAACGACGGCGCCTTTTGCCACACCTGATTCGAACGGCTGGTTGCTGCTGCTGCTCATAATCACTGATAACATCGGACGAACGGGGAGCTACAAGAGAAAACCTCTTCCAATAACCGGGAAGTACATTTGATGGTAGAAATGAAGGTACGGCACCTCCAGATTAACAAACAGTCTTCGCAGAAATGGTGGAGAGACTTGGTCGAGAACAGGGTATCAAAACCCTAGAGAGAGAAAGCACGATTAGTTCGTGATAATCGAGGAGAGAGAAAACGGTGATTGTGCGCGCGCGTGTGTGTGTGAGAGAAAGAGAGGTAAAGCTGGGTGGTGGGATTGAGGACTGATAGTGGGGACGAGATTACAGATGACAATGGAGCTGACATTTTTCACGGTTTTCCATTTTTGTACAATAATACTTGGTAGTGCGCTTGTCTTATCTAAGGTTAAATTTGTCATTAGGTGACAAATACGATGGTATTTTTTTAGTGATGAACATTTGAACAATGGTACAAATTTTGATAATGACTAATATTAGAAATAAAAGTGTAATTTTAAAATAAAAAAATAAAATTTTATTAACTAAACTTTATTTAACCGGGTAAGTCGGTCTTCAAGAATATACTCGATTATTATAATTTTTAAAATGATACTACTCAAATTCAAATAAATTGGAAAATTGATTTCTAAAATTACTTTTTTTTTGCATATCATCGTATTCAGGTTAATTAATGATTTTTATGAATTACTATCTCTATTTTTTCCTTTTTTTTTTTTAACTTTGCCACTGGAAAATAGTGAAAATATGTACATATTGTAACAACACAATATCAATTGAAAAAGATTAATAAAAATATGAGGTTTGTTGTATTAAAAATAAAAGATATAAAAGAACCAAACTTCAACGGTCAATACATTCATCTGTTATGTAGTTTGTATTACAAAGTCTTAAATCTGTAAATCATCCCTCCTTTTTGAACCACTACAAAATGTATACCCTCTAGCCTTCTCACAAAATTCCCTCTCCTATCGTAAACAGGACAAAGCAGATTCAACTGTCGACCAAATCATAATTACAGGGACTGAATTCTACATGTATCGGTGAAGATTTGGAGCTAAGAACTTTTAATCTATACTATTGTTCTGGGGGAATGTCGACAAGAACAATTGGCGAAAAGTAACCAGGAAAAAGAAGAAAAAAAATGATTTCACGGTGTACCAATGTATGACTATGTATGATCCTATTCGCCATCAGAGATTTGGTTGGGAGGAGTTCCGGCTAACCATCCCCATACCCCACCCGAGCCTTGTTTCTTCCTAGCGCTTAACGCAGCTTGCTCAGTTGCAGCTTTTTGTCGCTGAAGGAGTTCAAGCTCCTTTTGTAAGGTCTCCATTGTTTGTAGCTTTTGTCTTAGCTCTGCAACATCGACCTGTCATTCAGACAAACGCAGTTAGCAGACCATCATCTTATCAGACCATCATCTTAGCACAGCCATGTATTGATTGCTGAACCATTAGGTTTAATAGTAAAGTAAACAGCCATAGGCAGCACAGAAGACAGAAATATCATGAAGAAATTACTAGATTATAATCTCACATAATTTACAAAACTGGTAAATACTTCACTTTTTCAAACAGCATTCCCAAAAAGGTTGCCCCAAAATATATATAGGCCCGAAATTATGAGATCTCAACTTTATAGGCAGTTTAACATCGAAAAGAAATAATGAAGACAGCTCATCTCATGCTTGGCCAACGAAACATGAGATGAGATTTCAAACAATAAACACGTACCTCAAGTTTGAAACATCTGGACTGTTCAGAGGCTAGCTGACCTCGTACAGACTGAAGCTCCTGTAGATAATCAATTACAAATTTTAGCAGGAATGTGTTTTCCAGGATATCAAGACAACACTACGCCACTTAAGAACAAGAAATAATAAATCTTACAAGATAAGAAAACAACAAACATGATTGAACAAAAACTACCTTGTAAAGGTCAGTACTACGAGTTTCTGCTTCAGTCAACTCTTGCTTGAGCTGAAGTGTTTGCAGTTTCTCTTTGCTAAGGGAAGATTCTAATTCATCCCTCTCGGCCTTAAGCGCTGAGATAACATTATCGCTGGTTTTTTCAACTTTCTTTGCCTGCAACAAACTCAGAAAATGTCAGTTTGTAGCAGCCAAGAATAGATTTCTTCTACTACTAAACATTTATAGATAACGAAGGTAAACAGATGCTGGACCAGAACCAATGAAGTTTTGATTATGCATTTCCATAGCATACAGAGCTTTAGCCTTCTGCAATTCATCCCAAAGCTATCATTCCCCAAAAAAGAAGCTACACATTTTTTTCACTCCAACGCAGGCAGTTGTTTTTCTTTGATAAGGAGGGGCTTTAAATTTAACCATACGAAAAGATTGTGTTGTTCATGAGAGTTATCTTCAAGCTGTCATCCGCTTTTGTTTTAACATCAAAAGACTTCAAAAATAAATGAAATCTCTATCAAGAAGGAGGTTGGCGATATAAGGGATTGAAGGAAGTCTAACTATAAGTAGCAACTGAAAAAATTTCCATCAAACAAAAGCCTGTAGTTGCATGTGATATAGCAGAAATCAGGTGTTAAGCTGTCATGCTCGAGAGATATTAACAAATATACAACAGAGTTGTAGTCCAGAAAAGTTCAAAATCTAGGCTTTCTGAGAATGATTTTTCCCACTCGACTCATTTCACTACTATTACTTTTTTTTTACATTGAAAAAATCAAACTTTTTCCTGGCCATTGTTTTTTCTAATTTTATGAATATGTAGTTTAACAGAGGATGATCCGATCCCATGTAGTGTATGGAGGCAAACGTATTCTTCTATTATTCCCAATCAACAACCCATCATGGCAACTGAACAAATTAAATACTTAGTAAGAGAAATCTAATCACAATACCATGGGCTCTGAATCCATTACAATCTCCCTTATTTTCCCGTCTTGACCAGTTTCAAACTCCGACTCCACATCTCTTGTGGGATTTGTAACATTATGCACAGCAGAAACACTGTCAGGTACAGGGGTCTCTACCATCTTTGACTGTAAGGTTGATTTGTGGCTTGGTTTAAGGAGATTAACCTATAAGCAGTACAAAAAACCAAATGTCTAATTATGACAGACAAGAATATGAGCATCGTGAAAGTATTTAACAGGAGAAGAACCACTGAACCTCATTGCTGTATCGCCCATTATATCCTCCAAAAGAAACCAGAATGTCTTCCCCATTAAAAGAACTCAACACCAAACTCAAACCCTGCAAAAGCAACACCGAGTTAAAACCTTTGTAAGATTGGTTCATTATCAAACAACAATTCCAACGATGAAAGAGGTTGGTGGCAATATTATTTTACATGCTAGCACCTAATAAAACTTCCATGAAATGTAGCAAAGGCAGCAGAAGATCACCATACATTTTAATAATGATCTACGATGACAAATAGCACAAAAGAACAAACATACTCAACAGTGCCTTTCCATTTAATTTGACATACATAGAGCTCGGAAAAATGCAAAAACCTTTATCTCCATTTTCTTGAGCATAGGAATATACCAACAGAACAATCATTTTGACCAGAATATGTGAAGTTAGTAAAAGAGACAAAAATAAGGTATAAAAGCCTCATCAGTCAACTTAGTTGAAGAACCCCAAAAGCTCTTAATGCATTTAAAGCAGGGAACCAATGGCTGAATATTAAAAAGTTACAGAAATACCAAGAACTTGGTCAAATAATTCAAATATAGAGCTAACATCTAAAATTGCATCCAGGTTCTATTAAATGCAAAACTAAAAGTACGCAATGGTACAAATAGGCAAGGGAAGTTTGTTGACCAACTTTTTACAGTCTTGCCTATCATAACTTTTAAGGATGAAAACACATAGTAAATGAAACTTTTATAGCTCAAAGTTTCCAAAGAAAGATAAATATGTCAGAGTAGCTTTTAGAGAGTATTCTCGTATAGGATGCATGCATACCTCACTAGCAAGTGGAACACGTCCCTGAACACTCGTTACAACTGACCACAATAATGTAGACATGTTGAGGACAACAGTTTGAGAGACCCCTGCAAGTTGTAGCGTATATCAAAAAGCCTGTGTAGTAACTTCAATAGATATAGATCAGTTCAACGAATATTCCTCTTGTGAGACAATAGAAACCAAAATACAAGAGTAAGGTCATGAAATATATGTGTTTCTGAATAATAAATAATTAAAACGACAGAGATTCCCATTAATTCTTTTTCCTAATTCTCATAATCTTGAAACCACAAAATGCAACTCTGTTAGGAAAACTTTATTTTAAGTTCAAAGGAAAGGGAGTAGAATGGTGACCTCATGTTTTCTAAAAATTTAAAATGATTTCCTTTACCATCAAACTAAGTTCTAAAGAGGAAACATGCTTTTTCGAAATGGTGTAAATAAGTCTCCTACCAGAACTTGTTCAGCTAAAAGAAAGTATATCTATATTTTCTGGGTTCAATCCTATAATTACATGATTAGCAGTAGTAACCTGATTCCTTCCATTTCAATCACCCTTCTGGGGTGATTCCTTCAATTTCAATAACCCTTCTGGTCTTACCCCCAGAAGGGAGCTTTGCAAATGTATAAAATGAAGAGAAATAGCTGTAGTCCAGGAAACAAAAACATAGGCAAATAACTATATATAAGCTAACAATGAACTGGACCAATTTTGGCACAGAAGTTGAAAAGAAAACCCAAACAGGATGACGCTTGTTATCATTACCTAAGCACCGATTATTTTGCAAGTATAAACTTTCCATAAAACAGTAAGCCGCTTATTTGCTTTCCATACAAGAGTTACGCCATAAAAGATATGTGTTTCTAAAAAATTAGGATTACTAATTCCAAGGAATTCTTTTTCCTATTTCTCATCATCCTGAAGGTGAACAGGTTTACAGCCAAGGTATTGATTGAAAAGCAGGAAAAAGAAACAAAAAATTACGACAATTCTCGGTTTCAGGAATTCCAAGTCATTTAAAACTGTACCAGTTTTATTGTCACCACCGCCAACAATAAACCAGTTCTCTCCGACAGTTACACCCGCATGACCTGCACGGGCACTTGGGATTTCACCCTGTTGTGTAGGTCTTGACCATTCCATCTATAAATAAATAACGATCACATCACTGAAAAGTGAAAGATACAAAATCCAGATGATCGGGAAAACATTATTGTCTTACAGTTTGCAAATCCAGAACATGCAAATCATTAAAGCAGGTAGCATGTGAACCTCCTCCAAAGATAAGAAGGTATCGCTCTGCATGAACTGCAGCTGCATGATCAGACCTTGGAGAAGGTGGGACCCCCCTACAAGAAGAAACTCTTGGTTATACTCAATTGCCAAACAAAAGTAACTAAAAGGGGAAGAAGAATGTGGAAATTGTACACACATTTTTGTATAGACATTTTAGAAGTGCTCTTGAAAGACAGCCAGAAAACCATCTTCTTTTCACTTACGACAACAATAGATCCACAACTAATACTTTAAAGAACAACTTCATGTAAACAACAGGAAATGTTGGTCAGACATTATTGCTTCAAATTGCAAGAGAATCTCACAACTTACAGGGTATCTATTTCGTCCCAAGTCATGGTTTCCAAGTCCAATATGTGCAAGTCATTCAAGAGAGATCTCTTTGCATCTTGGCCACCAAATATAACTAAACTTGTGCCCACAACGGTCACAGAGTGTCCACCTCTGGAGACCTGTGATTTAAGAGGCTCAGACAGTATTAGGGCTCCAAAGCAGGCAATATAGCAGGATTGTGTGATATGTGAGGACACTCATCTACATATGCAAGTGAAGGTGAAGAACTGAGGGGCAGAAAAAGGGAGGGAAAGACCATAAATATTCAACTACATGCAGGAAAGAAACATAACAAAACCTGCAAAGCAATTGATCTCCCAAATCATATAAAGCTCAGTTACCCGGTCTTCATGACCAATGCTTTAGCACTCTTACAGGTTTAGAATCCCAAAAGTGTATGATCCAACCATTTACAAAGAAATCCAATTTCTTAAGAGCAGACAAAAGAGTTGAGAAAACCTCAACACATTGAGCCTGGAGCAAGAGAAGCAAAGGTAAAAAGTTTTAATTGTTCTATTTTACCTCTCCTACCCTTGTTTATAATTTCACAACATGAGTTTATTCTTCAACTAATTCTTGTCGTTTTGCATGTTAATCTGATTCAAAAATCAATGATGTTCAACTTGTCACTTGGAATCCCTTAGACAGCAAAGTGATAAAATTTAAGATTCCTTCTACACAAATGAAATATAGTGAAGCTAGACCTGAAGATCCTAAAACAAATTCGTAAGTATAAATTTAATGGAATGAAAAGGAATCTGAGGATATACATCTAAAAACGAGGAATCAAGTTTATAGTCTATTCAGTAAACATGCATCATATATGCTTTATTTCATCTAGGACAAACAATTGGCTGGAAATTTCAAACTCTGAACATCGGAAAAGTTGTAAAATTTGTAGGGAGCATGTTTGAAAGGACAAAAACGATAATCCAGGGTTGACAAGTATATACCGGTGGCTTTCCATATGTCTTCAAGATTGACCAGCTACAAGTTTGCAGATCAAACACCTTCACTGCAATTATAAATTATTTAAATTTTAAGATGGATAAACATTAAAAAGATAAAATAAGCCATCTGATAAAGCCAAATGTAACTTGAAGAAACCCCTATCTCACACAAACACTTCATGATAGTCAAATCCAAAAGTAAAACTAAAAAGATGTATGACACAAGTGCAAAAAATCAACAAATCAAATGCCATAAGTAAGCCAACATCTAATGTAGTAAGTAAATGAATGGCCACTGGAGAAACAAACTATCACCATTTCACAACAAGTAAGGACAAGGAGCAAGGATTCTGGTATCTGTACCAGAAAAAGAACAAGAAATTCCACAAGAAAAAAAAGAAGAATTTTCTCAACTGCACCACTTTCTGTCAGGATAAAAGTAGAAAGAAACATTTTGAATATCTATCTCCTGCATCAAGTCTGATATGCAGGAGTTCGATTTGATTTTTGAGAAATTAAGTTTCACGTGTCAAGGGTATATCAGTATTGTGGCTGCTTTGCTGGACCTGAAATTTAAGTTATCCTTATTCTGAATCTTTGATTCTAAAATCTAGTTTGCAAGTGTTACCTTATTTGCAATTGACTCTAATCATATAAATTCATTCGTGTGGAACGTAAACGTAAATCCTAATATTTCTTTAGACATGCATTTTCTTGAGAGGAGAAAATAGGCCCGTCAAATTAAATTTCCTCTGGTATATTGTCTTCCTCAGCATTCTGTGATGCAACTTTCCTTATAATGTGATATGTTAGTGGCTGTAGAAGTGATTCTTAGAAGTCATTTTAAAGTGGACAGCTTTTGCACCTTTTCTTCTAATATTAAATTCAGTTGTCTTCTTCCTAAAAGTTTACAGAAGTACCAAAAAGTATGGTTTTAGAATTTTAGCCACCCATTTCCAAATGAATGGTAGAAACTCAAGGTAACATCAATTCTGAACCTTATTGCCAATACTTTAACTGGTACGATCCTAACCTTGCATAGATTCTGATGGATCCTTAGTATGTCCACCTACGGAAAGAAGCTTGTTTCCTTCCCATGCTATCTGAAAAAGAGAAACCAGGCGAAGTGAGCAAAGAATAGTACCCTGAAACTACCATTGCCGGGCATCTCATGCAAGACCAGAAAATACAACCAAATACTAACCAAGGAATGGCCTGCACAGGGAGTTGCAGTTACAGCTGAGGCATCACCTCCGGCTTTCACTTCAATCCGGGTCCATGCCCAACTTTTCAAATCTAGGACCTGCATTATTTCATCCACAATGGGTGAAAAAGTTTTAAATTAGCGTGAAAAAAGTGCTACCGAGAATGACAAGCTTCTTTTTTACTGAATTCACGGGGTTGAGTTGACAAGCTTCTTTTTCACTGAATTCACAGGGTTGAGTCCCAGAAATTAGCCAATGATAGAAATGAAAGGTAAGGTTGCAAGGATTCGGTCTTAGTGGACCACCCCTTTCTCAGATCTTGCTCATGTGGGAGCTTCTAAGAACTAGTGTGCATGTTTTTGGGTTTACAAACAATGGTAATTCCTATATTGTCCTCTACATGATAATTCAGAATGCATAAAACAGCAAAGCCTCCTAGAAATAGCATGCAGTTATTTTTCAAGGAATATTAAAGCCAATGAACACATTCTGTTCCTTGAAAAGCGGAAAATTTTACAGTTGACATGCAGAGAAAGACTGCATCCAACAAACAAAAGCACTCTTTACATTTAATGCACTTCTCATACCTGCAGATCACTTAAGTAACGGCCATTGTGGTTTCCACCAAAGATATACATTTTATCATCAATGACAGCAGCTCCATGCTACAGATATTGGAAAACTCATTCAGAATATTATGGAAAGAGCCATGCATATAATTCTCACGTAAAAGGAACCAGTAAACATTACTACCTCATATCTGGCTTTTGGGCGCGGACTAGATACTGGAGGTGCAACCCATTGATCATAAACACCAACTGAACCAAAGCCTTCAGACACGACTTCTACATCCTGAGATTCTGACAAGTTTCCATTTGCAGCAGGAATTGTCTTCACTTCAGGAGAAATGTTTCCATTCTCAGCAGCCAGCTCAACTTTATCATTTTGCTGAAACAAAAACCATTAATAACTTTGTACCCAAAAAAAAAAAAAAACACTAATAACTAAACTCCATCCACAAAAGTTAATGTCTTAATCTCTAAAATTGACAAAGTAAAACTTTCCCGTTCACATCTTTCTGACACTAATGGATAACATAATATTGTCCTCAAACAACTTACATTCATTTGAACATCTACGACTGGCTCAGGAATGAAGTCTGAGGCTCTAGAATACCATCCAGGGTCTTCCTCCTACGCAGAACAATTATGTAACTTTAAACGATTGCTGTAAGTAACATGATCATGAAAGTTAGTGAAAACATCTGTGCACATACCTCCAATATTTTCACAAAGAGACGCATTGCTTCAGTGGATGCCATGTTTCCCAACTCATTCCAGCTGCAGCAAATGGAAAAAATGTCAGGAAACAAAATCTAGGCAAAAGGCAGATATTAAAATGGAAAATGAACTACAACGTTGCTTGCTCCGCATCAATTTTCAGTTGCATCTTTGTAATTCACCTTGATTGCAATTTAATACTAAAGGTTTCATACTTTCAGCATTAACCATGAGGTCCCTCAGATCAATATACTATAGGGTACAAAGTTCCATTTCAAAACACAATTGAAGGTAAGTAAAATCCCAGTTTAAGCATCATGAAGAACTAATACAGATGGAGTATTCAAGATCAACATGGTATTGCCCTGTAATATCTATGCATTTAACATATACAATTACTTTAGTTGTTCGTACACGATATTCTTCAATTCATTCTAGTTCTTTAAAACTTAGAATTTTAAAAAACCGAAGCTCCTTGCAACTTGCAATCGATAGTGTTAACAAGCCACTAACCGGTACAACATTGACAACCGGCACACTAAGAAAAAAGAAATGAGATCTGAAATAAGTTTTTTTGCAAACAGTAAAGCATATCAAGCCAACAAACCTCCTCCATTTACTTTGCTCAACAGGACTCCATACGTTAGGCTTGGAAGTATTACAGGGTCCTATCGTTGCCTGCACGCAATAAGCAAACACCACAAAGTGGGCGAAAGAAAAGGCAAAGAAGGATCAATACCTAAACAAAACGTATTAAAAATTATCATGTAATGACCTAACCACAACACTTGCAATTGCCCCAAAGGTCATGCAAAAATACGGAAAAAAAACAACTAAAGGGATAACATTCATTTATACTTCTAAAAAGAATTATCCATACTTTTCAATTAGCAGCAAGGCCAGAGCACAGGAGATATGATGGAAGAAGAATTAGCCCCCAGAAAGCACAGAAGAATGTTCTCCAAGAATTCATGTATGGCTCAAAAATGCTAGTCAGATCAGTTTCAATGGCCACATTGAATTCCAATCTTGATCGAATAAATTTACAACCCAAAAGAAATACACTAACTATAGCTACTACAATGTCCACCCCTCAGTTTAGATGTGAGATCAGTTCAGAAGGCGAGGCCAAACCAAATACAGATGTTTCGCCACATCATATCGACCTTTAAATGTGAGAAACAGCCCAATGACATTATATGTAGAGAAGACGGCAAGAAACACTCAGATCTAACAAAGTAAAATCTAACTCAGCATTATTTATAGAGTCATTTTCACAGAACAAGAAAACTTAGCACAAATTAAACAGCAGAAACCCCAGAATTCCTATGATTCATATGATACGAGCCCAGATCAACTCAATCCCAATATCCAACAATTCAGATTACCCCATAATGGAACTGGTTTTCTTCCAATACCTGTTGATAGAGGGCGTAGAGGAGCAAAGCGACGTCGTTAGAAAACTTGGAGCTGACAGAAGAAGTGGAAGAAGATCCATCAAAGCCGGCGTAGGCAGCCGCGGCATAAAATCTCTCCGGATACGCGAGGCCAGAAGTAGCCCTCGCCATTGCCATTTCCTTTCAATTACTTCCTTTCTCTGATTTTTTTTATTATTGAAATGGCGCCTGAAATTCTGAATGTGTTCTTCTTCTTCCTCGGGAAGGAATTCAGACACTCTGAATTTATAGAAGCTACCAATCTGGGAATACTCCTCTGGTTCTCTGTTTCACTAGAGGAGGATTGACGGTCTTGTTAAAAGCTTTAAGTACTAATTTTTTTTTTTTTATTTTTAAATCGACAGTAAAATGGAAACGGGAATTTTAAATATATATTTCCCTATTTTTAAACCACATTTTAGAATTTATTATTTTCTCAACAAAATCAATTTATCATAGCCTCTTCCATTTTTTTCATCATTCTAAAAATGATTCTATAATAAGTCTATATTATTCTTATAAAAAGAAACATTTGTGAGTAAGATTGACAAATACACAACAAATAAGATATGGTTCAATTCTGTTAGAAACTCTTATGATTTCTATATAAATAAAAAAAAATCGATATAAAAATACCATAAAATTTATTAAAAAGTTCGTTCGTACATGATATAAATCTATCAATATCCCATGGTTTGATTCTGTTAGAAACTCTTATGATTTTTATATAATTTTCAGGAAAAAAAATCGATATAAAAATACCATATAATTTATCAGAAAGTTCGTCTATACATGATACAAATATGTCAATACCCTTTTATCTATTTACGGATTATGATTTGTGTCGATAAACATTTCGCTCTTTCTCTTTTTCGCCCTTCTTATCTATCTGGTAAATACTTAATAAGAAGAAAGTGGAAAAGGTTGATTAAATGACAACAACCAAAAAAAAACAGTATAATTGAAAAAATTGTGCAAATTTTACATCATCTATGTTAGAATAAACGAATCAGCAATTCTATACATATCTGACTTAATCTTAGGCCAAAGAGATTCAGGAGCTTGAGCATTCACCATTAAACACAGCTAATAAAAACTACTCCTTCTATCCTAAAATTGTTGTCCAGTTTGAATTTTTATTTTTAGTACAAATCCAAACTGAACAAAAATTTTGGACAGAGAAAGTACTATCATGTTTTGTTTTGAGCTTTGTCACAAACTCATCTTTGAGCTCGGTAGATATCAAATAAAACAACAGTCAAGTGTATATTTATTGCTAATATCTATACTTAAGTTTCCGAGAGAGAAAGTTTTACTTGAAAAAATAGCTCGACATTTAAAAACAAAAAAAAAAATTTTGCCAACAAAATGAGCCTAAAATGTTCGAGATGTGATTTGAATCAGTCGAAAGAATGATTTCAAATTATTACAATACAACTTCTTCACAAGAGAAAAATAGATTTATTAGAAGAAATCACTTAGGACTTTAAAAAGAATTCTGTCGGTTTTAAACCTATGTAATTTGGATTGGCCACAACAATGATTTTTGGATCATAATATACTAAAGTAAATTCATAAATTTCATATGTAATGCAACTGGAACCGGGAACCGGGGAGACGATGAAACTGACATTGAGCTCCCCACTGGAACCTGGCGGACCAAATGCAACAACTGGTTCATTTATATTTCTCCGAAGATTATTTGTAGATGTTGGAGTTGAACCTCCAAGATATCTTTCTAATTTCGAGGCTGCCCGATACAACAATGTCTGATCTCCAACCCAATTTGCTGGATAAATGAACTCTGCATTCATTAAGCAATCAATTCACACTGTTAAATGAATGAAACAAAGAAAATGACCTCATGTTCCCTTGTCCTACATGGATGGAAGGAAGCACTTGAACCCAACATATATACCTCATGTGCTACTCCCCTCATAACCAATTGGTTTTGAGGTGGAACCACATGTGGGCTTATATTTGGGCCTTTCAAGTTGGTATCAGAGCGGGTTTTAATCCGCAAACCTGTGGGACTTGTGGAGCGAGGTGGACTGACCCAGATTGGGTCTTAAAAAACTTTGGTCAACCCACAGAAGAAATACGAGGTTTGACTTTGAACTTTAACTGGCTTGGCAGCCGACGGTTTATCCGTGAAAATAACCGATTGCAAGATTGAAAAAAAATCAGAAAAAAATATAAAATTACCCGTCCAACCCCATTGGGCTTGAGAGGGGCGTGTCAAATGAATGAAAGAAAGAAAATGGCATCATGTTCCCTTGTTCCACATGGATAGAAGGAAACACTTGAACCCAACATATATACCCCATGTGCTACTCCCCTCATAACCAATTGTTTGAAGTGGAACCACATGTGGGCTTATATTTGGGCCTTTCAAGTCACACATTATCATAAATTACAGGATCAATTTGTAGTAATTCCATTGGACACGTGAATGGACACGTGACCGAAAAAATAAAAAAGAGTGGGTGGAACAACTGTGTCTTCTTTGTTTTAAAAGAAATTTCACAATTTTTTATTTATTTAATTTTGAATATCTGAATCTTGAGGAATATATATATAGAGAAATTCTATGGTCCAGTTATAATTTTTTGACTGAACCATCAAGTTTGAGACTATCCAATAAAAATTTGACACATCAAATTTAATTATGGAATGTGCAACATCTTAACAAAACTATATTCATATCAAGTTTTTTTTTTCCTGTATAAAACGTGTCTAACTCTAAAACAAAAATCTTCCGTTTACTCTTTTGCTATCAAAATTTTTTTCTTAGACCGAAGAACCTAAATTTTAAGTACGTTGTGTATGATTATTAAGTTGAAGATGATCATAAAAAACTATCATCATCACCTAAGAAAGAAAGAACCAATTGGAAAGAAGGTGATCATAAAAGAATAAATAATAAACAAACCCCTAATCTGATCCCCTCAATAGCAAGAATACTAGAAGCAGTAACAACGCTTTACTAAGTTCTCAATTATATTATCCAGGCCACATATATTAGCAAATCCTTTGATTGAAAAGGCAAAGCAATTTACAGTGAAGGCCAACTTGGTTTTCCGAAAAGGCAAAGCAATTTGCTCAGCCTTTGACTCTGTCAAATTTGCAGCAATTTCAAATTTTACTAAATATGCGACGGCGACTGCAGTTGGATTTACGAAATCAGCATCAGCAACATCAATTGCAATGACCGTTCGCCGCCGCTGTTCATCGGTGACCTCTCGACCTTTATGTTCTCGACTTAGCCATGGTGACAACTCGAGCATTCGTTGAACTGAAAATTAAACATGCTAAAGCTGCAGATGGCCATTCTGCTCGTTTAATGGCTTTGACTAATTTAGAGAACATTAAATGTGCGAAACTCCTTAAGATTAAGAGAGCACGAACAAGGAGAAATTTTTTTTAATCAAAGAATTTGTTTTTTCTACCGTAGATGCGGCGACGGGTTCTAGTGGTTGGCAGTTTTAATCAAATAATCAAGTGTAGTATAGTGTATTTTGACTTTAGAACACCTCATTTTAATCTAACGATTAATATTGATTTTAATAATTGAATGGTTATTAAACTTAACTGGACTATTCAGTCGACTGGACTGTAGTCACTCCCATATATATATATATAAAATTAAATTATGGATGTAGAGATATTATTGATAGGTCTTGAAGTTTATGTTATTTATGGGTATTTGTATAGCATTTTGGATTAGATTGTGCACTTATGTTGTGTAGTTTGATGTTTTTCTTCTTCTTAGGAGTGATTGGAGCTGAGATGGAGAAAAAATGTTCCATAAACACATATTTTTGAAGCATTTTGACAAGGAAGCACAAAAAGGGAGCAATGACATCACATTCTCGTGTGGGCACACGAATCTCAGTCCAAAATTGAGCTTTAGAGAAGAAATTCCAACATTGATGTTGCATTCCCGTTTGACCAAACTGAAGTAGGGACTAAACTGAAAAAGTGAAGAAGTTTTAGGGTCAAAATGTAATTTTGCCAAACTTAAGGGACCAATATGCAAATCTCGGAAAATTTAATTTGCAGTTGCGAAATTATGAAAGCTTCTGGCGGCTGACCTATTTTTTGGCATATAAATTGATTTTATTCTTTTCTGGAAGAGGGGGGCTGAACGTGAGAAAAAGAAGAGGAGGCTGGAGTGGTCTTAAGCCGTCAATCTAGCCCTTTTGGGCGTTATTCTTCCCCATTCTCCATAGTTTTGTTTCAGTAAGGTATTATTATGTGTAACTAAATTACTTTTCCAATTGAAAGATATTGAAGCCTTGGTTTGAATAGTTGTGAGATCTAAAAGTTGTTTCTCTCTCAATTTCTTGTGAGTATTTGTTTGTTCTATTGCATGATTGATATGATTATTGTGAATTCATGAATAGCTGGTAGCATTCGATGCTTCTTAATAATCTAAAACCAATAAGACAACAAGGTTTGTTGTTTAAATAGGGTATAATATAATTTAATTACTTGGTAAGTAATTATTTATGTTATAAGAACAAGTAATCCGGTTTAATATAAAACAAGGTTTGTTTTATAGGAATTGGAATTGGGTCTTTGTACTTAATGCAGTCGTTTTCTTAATCTTAGGAGGTTCCAGGATTTAATTTCGACTAGTGTGTTTAATGAAGGTTTTCTTAATCACTAAACTTAGTTCAAGATTGAGTTGTTAGGAGGTTTCAACAACGAAAACTAATTTGCCTATAAGTGATTGAGCAATCATTACATCTATGATCAATTGTCTAGACCAAGATGGATATAAAATCTTTCGACTAGAAACTTTCTCATAATTTGCTTTCATTTTTTTAAACTATCATTTGAATTTTATTTTAACTACATTTTAGTTTTAAAAACTCAAAACCCCCTTTCGGTTACTTATTTGAAAGAAATGAATCTACCATTCCCTGAGGAGACGACCTTGCTTTCATATGCTACTAGTTTGAACATAAGTTAAATTGGTTGTTGGCTTGACATCCCACCAATTATATACATATGAATGTTTCGAAAAGATAACTCAGAGTTTTTATTCTATGTGTTAATATAAAAGTTGATATGAGAATTTTATTTTAAAAGAAAAGATTTTCAAAATATGATCAATATTAGCGCGTCATAAAAGATTTGAATATGTTATGGTTTCATAACTGAAATGGAAATGTTTAAATTTTATATTTACTATAATAAAGGTAAATAAAATTAAATAATTATATAAAAATATTGACTATCATCAATTGTGTAGCTAATTTCATGTCATAGCTAAACAATAATGTTCTCCTGCAGTTCATTATCAGCTCTAGTCTGTGCCAGAGGTCGTGTCTAGTCTAAAGTACAAACATGGAGAAATGAAGAACGAAACAAAGTAAAATCATGACAAGTCCAGACAAAATTTCAGAACATCGGCCACCATTCTTTTGGTATACTAGTACTAGGTTATTGAAAAAAAGTGAATCTAAGAAGAAGTCAAGACTGTTTAAGTTGAAGTGCTGATAACACTGTCTGGGCTATAGTGAGAGCAAGTAATAAAATTGCAGCAATAAGAGACATGACAGACCACGGGGTAGCAATATAATCACGTTTGAACACCGCATACCACCGCGCGAATGTCGCTTTCCCCTTGTGCCAGTAGTTTCGGCTGTAATCATTGAGCTGACGGCATTGATCCACATAAAGGAATTCCCTTGGATCTTTCACGAACTCCTTGTAAAGATTGTTGAAGAGGTTGGCCACTTCATGGCTTCCACCAAGCTCATTTGTGATGATTTTATATTTGATAAGGAGGTCGACATCCTTATGAGTGTCTACCAAGTTGTCCAGAAATATAATGTAGCTTGTGATGTCTTTAGAATGATATCCAGACTGTTCAAAAGCTACTAAATTTCGGAAGAAAGTTTCAGTGGAATCAGTCACCGTTAGTTGTGGAATCGTCAAGATCCCCTTCTCTTGGTCGAACTTGACATTCAAGAGACAATCTTTGGTTCCATGACGGAACTTGACTCCGGCTGCTTTCAACTCCGTCACGGTTGGACATCGCGAAAAATCCTTTCTCTTCTTCTTCCCCACTTCTTTTCTAACTCCTGAAGCCCTGTACTTTCCTTGTGTATGTAAAATAGATAAGAACTCAATCAAATGCCTCGCATGTGAAAAATCACTAGTTAGCGCGAGTTTTCCAGTGTTGCCCACATTTTTGAAGTACTTTTGTGCAAGTTCATTGAAAGATGGAGGATTAATAGCATCGTTATCCAAGTATTTTCTCACATTTCTGGAAACAAAAGTGTCAAACAATGTGGTTAGGAACCTGAGGGGGAGTTGGTTTTCAAAGAGAAGCAGGTCGTGTGATACATCATTGGCTAACAAGGGATTATCGAATATTATATCCCCCTTCTCCCTCATCCCCAGGAAATGGTTTTTCAAGAAAAGCTCAATCATAAACACCCCATCTAACAAGATCACTTCGGACGGTTCTTTGGATTCTTTCGACACATTGTTCATGTAAATATCTTCATAGCAATCACACACCATCTTTTCTTGACTATGGACATACTTAGCCACCTCCTTCAAGGAAACCCGAAAAGTATGAAGGAAATCATGAAGATATTTCAGCTTGTATTCTTGCATACCTTGTAGTGCACTTTGACCGTAATGGATGAGTCCTATCGAGACCAATCTAGGCGTATAAGCTTCTTGATTCTGGTTTCGATATTTGTCAGGTACTCTGTAGATACAAACTGTACCATAATTTCGGCTGTCGCGGGAAAGCATGGATAACTGTTTCTCTATTGATGATGCTACACGTTCTGCGGCACCATCATCAGAGTTACCCAAGTTTGTTGATGCCACACTTTCTGACACAGGGGGAGGCACGGGATTGTGAGCATCAACAGTTCCCCTATTTCTTTGATCACCAACCACTACAGCTTCCACAGCCATTCCTGCATCCATAAGCGTATTAGTACATAATCTTCTTCGCTGCTAATCAATATATATATACCAGCGTTTAACATTCACACCCCTAAAATTTTAAAAGCAGAATAAAAAATTGCAGTGCAAGAGATAGAACACTCGTACACTACAAATTGCTGAGAAACTAAAAGAATACCTTAAAACTTTGAAGGGGACTAAAGATCAGATGAGTGATTGCGTCAGGAAGAATGTGCTAGTCACCAGTGATGATGGTGTTTTTATCAAGTTAAGAGCAAGTTTCTGCTAAGTGTTGTTAACTATGCCAGATTGCCAGTCTCAAGTCGAAGAAATTTTTTTGTAGATCGGATCTGATGATGAGTCAAACTAAAATCACGCTCCCGCTATTCTCAAAAAAAATAGTCAACTTTGTAGTTTTGTGACTTGTTCTAGAAACAAGACAAATCGCAAATCGAAATGTGGGCTGTTTTTCTGGGACAGGGAGTATATTTTCATCCTGCCATGCATCCTCCAAGATACCAAAAGTTTGAGTATAATGAAATGGAGTAATATAACGTAGTTGACTAGCAACAACTTACGAGGAATCCTCAATCTTTCACTGTAACAGTTGGCAAGGTACGTGCATGTGGTGAAAATAACGAACTCCAAAGCATATGAAAGTTGAACTTCTTACATTCTAAACTCATGTTCTCTGAGTTTATGGACAATAGTACAATACTACTACTTTATTATCCTAGATATCATCAGCTATACATATAGGCCAATTGATCACGAGCCACGAAGAGAGAATCGACTATATATCAAGTGGGAAACATGAGCTTTTTGATTTGACTTGAGGGAGTTTTGAAACTTGCGAATGATGCATGTGCTTGATGAACTGTTATGGAATCTTATGTTAGTAGTATATTAATTACTATGCATTAAGAATCACATTACATTAAAAAAAAAAGAAAAAGACTAGTTCATTAAAAGATTGCAAAAGTCAAGCACCCGCTCTCCAAAGTCGTCTCCTCCCTGTTGCGGAATTTTTGCAGTTTCCAGGGCAACACCTATCAACTTCCTCTTAAACCTAAATCCAAATTCCAAAAAAAAAAAACTCTCACAAGCAGATAATGGCTCAACCAAATATCCTGGTAAAAATAAAGCAATTGCAGGATGCTGATGAGAAAGTGAAGGAAATGCTGTCCAAATTGGGTCGTTTCGATAATCTGATGGCAGAAGCAGAGAGGAGAAGCAAGCAGGAAAAAGAGGAGGCAGAGGCATGGGTGGCAGTTTTCGTCGAACTGAGGCGTCAGGTTGGTTCTTGGTTGAATACCATTGCACTCTACACCCGTCCCAAAGTAGAAAATGCAGATCCTGATCATGAGGAGGAAGATTCAACGTCATCGGACAGCGACGAAGACGACGGCGACGATGAAAAAGAAGACGCTGAGGACAGAGTGGTACTAGGTTCTTCGTTGTGGCTCTTGTGGGACAAGTTGCGCTGGCTCATTAACCCACGTATCTTCTCCTGTTTTAGGCAGCGTAGGATCATTGATTTGCCTTTGCACACAAAGTTGTTAAGTTCGAGTTTGGATCAGCATTTGGAAATGGCAATTGGATCCAGGTTTTTCACAACCACTGGCATAGGAAATAGTAATGCTGGGGATCCCACGATCAGTAGCAACACAGCTGTTCCACTTCTTCCAACTATGGGTCAAACCATGAATGCGGGTCCAACGCTGAGGCGTATTATAACTGCTGGTGAGAATCCAACTGTGGATGATGGAGGTCAGGATTTACATAATCTACTCCAAGCCGTAATTCCCGATCAGAGGAGAGGCAGCAACAACAATACCAATATTGGGGTAAAAGTGATCTCCATATCAGGGGAGTGGGGTGCTGAAAGGACCACGTTGGCTGAACGGCTCTACAATCATGTTAAGGTTGACGAAAATTTTGACGTTAGAAGATGGATTACGGTCCCATTTCACTATGACCCTGAAAAATTGGCCAATGATCTCCTTGGGGGGAGCCAATTTGAGAGCATTGAGGACGCGCACCGCGTGTCGTGGGAGTGGCTGTTGCAGATGATAGAAGAGTTCTTCTACATGAAAAGCTTCCTACTTGTCCTGGATAAAGTTGATACTTGCGACTCCAGGCTGAGGAAACTCTTGAACTCCTTTAAACATGGTTCTCCCGGAAGCATAATCCTGGTGATAATATCATCTCCGTACGAAGCTCAAAACCTGCAGGGTGCGAGCATGTATCGTCCGCTGGTAATGTCTCCCGAACAAGGGTGGTCCATCTTGAGAGATATGTTGTCATTGTCTGGGAAATCTAACTTATTGTCTGGTGAATTTGAAGAGGTTGGAAGGAGAATCATCCAGAAATGTGAGGGCGTGCTATTCAATCTAAAGATCATTGGCACCCATTTACAGCTGAAAGACACTGTACAAGAGTGGAATGAAGTTTTGAACAGCAACGTCTGGGAGATGGAGGAAGCCAAGGCTCATGGTTATTGTCCAATATATATCATCTACAAAGACTTGCCTCTGCCGTTGCAACATTGCTTCTTATACGTCGCCATCTTTGATTTTGATGCTGTCATAGATATTGAGCAACTGATTAGATTATGGATGGCAGAAGGTTATCTTGGCCCCCCAAGTGAAAGAGATGACAGGAGGAGAAGGAAGGGACTCGATTACTTCAATCAACTGGTACATCGTTCTCTCTTCTACAATTTTGTAAAGAGCTCGGTTCATAGAGATAAAATAATTAGTTGCCAAATGGATACTAGACTTCATCTCTTCGCAAGGTGGTTGGTTCGTCGCAAACTAGCAGTTCCTCCAAGCTTCGACATTGGATCATGTTTCATCACCTTTTATCATTCCATGGTGCACCCACGTTACGAGTGGTTAGGATCCAATCACATCACGGCATTGAACTTATCTTCATCTCGAGTAAGAAAACTTCCAAGGGAGATCCGGAATTTGATGCTTCTCCAGTACTTGAACTTGAGTGGGAACCCAATCAAGCGACTGCCGGAGACAATATGTGATCTACAGTACCTTGAGTTCCTAGATGTTCACCTCTGTTACATGTTGTTGAAGCTCCCTCAGGGAATTAGAAAGCTTCAACGCTTGAGACACCTAAGGATTGACCATACCACAGAGGAGTTGTCGAAACTGCCACCAGGGTTCGAGGAATTGACTTTGGTTTGTACTTTAGATGTCTTCAGGGCGGGTGGCAAGTATAATAAGATCTCCATGTTGAAGGACTTCCATTATCTAGAGGAATTATGCGTCGTCATCCATAGTAAAGTGATTCTAGAGCAAGCAAAGTTGAGAAACAAAACTCAGATGCAAAGCTTGGAATTATGTTTTGTTGGGGAGGGTCGTGATCCCGAAGTGGTCAAACTTGTGGAGGCCTGGGTTCCACCTCCATACTTAGAATTGCTCAAGCTTGAGGGTTATCAAGGAGTCCAACTACCACAATGGATAGTGGAACGATCTTTCATCAACAACTTAAGAAGGTTGACTGTAAAGTCAGCTTTAAAGCTCCTCTCCTTGCCTGCCTTGCGGATATTGTCATCTCTTGAGTTTCTATGGCTCGATGAGATTCCGATTTTGAAACATTTAGGCCGCGACTTCCTTGGATTGCCAGACCATAAAGTTCAGAATGAACACAAATGGATTGGCTCTAATGAATCTGTCAAGGGTATAGAAGCATTTCCTAAATTGAAGACATTCCGAATTGAATGCCTAGATAGCTTGGATACATGGGAGGATCTAAATGAAGACGATGAGAAGATTGTCCATAGAATCTCTGTGATGCCACACTTAGAGGAGCTAATCATCAGGGGCTGCTCAAAGCTGAAGGTCCTGCCGCATCGCATCCTTGCAAGGATACCCTCCCTCAAGGTTTCAATTGATGGTAAGTAAGTTTGCCGTTTGGTATACTGTTTCTATACTCTCTCTGTCTCCCCCTCCGAATCAAATGGATTTGCTTTTCAGATTTTTAAAGAGTTTTTAATAGTCATTCTTTCTGTCCCTTTTTAGTAGTCCACTTTGTTGAACTAAAATGGTAAAACAACGTAGACCATTAAAATGGGACGAAGAGAATATCCTTTTTACACCTTGCTTATAAGCTTGATTTTCTTGAACAGGTGATTTGTTTGCATATTAGAAGCAGTTAAGGGAAACAACTCACGAAACCTGTACTTGTAATCGTTTCCCTTTGAATGTATCGGTAACTTTTCTATTGTTGTATTTCAACAGCTATTTGTAATTTCTCTACTGGTTCCAAAACTAGTTCACTCCAACACTGTGATGATTTAACTTCTTCTTTTTCCTTTTTTTTTTTTTAGTTATGCTGTTTTAAAGTTGATGCGGAATTGGTTTCTGTGTGGTTTGATGGAACAATACTTAAGAAGTTCTGGACTGGTGTACATGCTGTAAACATCTGGTTGACTGGTTCATTCATCATTTTGTTTCTACCTCCAAGTCTCCAACTGTGTGTGTAAGCTTTTTGTAAACGCCAAAGCTCTTAAACAAATTCAAGCAATGTTGAAAAACCAAAATTGAACGATTTGGAAATACCATACATGCATTCATGTGGTCTTATCATCTATGTTAGGGTAAACGAATCAGCAATTCGATACATATCTGACTTAATATTTGGCCAAAGAGATTCAGGCGCCTGAGCATTCAAAGTGAAAAGCCTTCCACCAGTTGCACAAAACACTGCCACATTATGCCTTTGAAAGGTTGGGCTTTCGACTTGAAATTCCAACGAGTAGTATTTCACATTTTTCTTTGAATCCTCTCTGGAGGATGACTGTACTAATGTTCCCTTCACATTTGGACGTTTTCCTGTAATTGTTTTGATCAACGCTTCTCCAACTTCTTTTGGTCCTCCAAATGCTTCGATTCTGTGGAAGAGATCAGTGAAGAATTTCTTATAGTGTTCTGTGTTCATGTCAAAGAATATATTGCATGAATCCCTGAAAGCCTTTGACAAATCTCTCTATTCATGAAAAAAAGAAATTTTAAAAATGAAGAAAAAAGAGTTGTGCTTGGGAGGATAATCGATACCATTAAGCACGACTAAATAAAACTATTTTGTTTTGAGTTTTGACTTTATTAGTGCCACACACTCTTCTTTGAGCTCGGTACGTAGGAAAGGCATTATCTTTAAAAGACTTCAAGTATTTATTTTTTACTAACACATATTCTTTCCGTTGTCCAGTTTAAAATTTTTATTTTTAGTTCAAATTACATTGACAGTAAATCCCAAACTGGACAATACTTTATATGACAAAGGGAGTAATATGTAAGTTCTCTGAGAGAGAGATTTTTACTTGAAAAAGTCAGTATAAACTTTAAAATGATTTTGCAAATAAAACGAGCCTACAAAATGTTCCAAATTATAATATAAGTTCTTCATAAGAGAAAAAATAAATTTACTAGAAGAAATCACTACGAACTTTAAAACAATTACGCCGGCAAAATTGTTTCAACTTACGTATGTAATTCTTTTTTTTTTTTTTTTATGAACAGGGAATTATATTTATAACCTTTAATCAGGTACAAAAGAAACACGACGGGAGTATGATACTCCAATGACGTCATGCAATAACCAAGAACGGATTTGTGGAGGCTGTGAATCGAAAGGGTAAAATCCACTCGGATTCATCACCATCAAACTAACTAAATAGTCCGCTACAAAATTACACTTCCTATGAACATGCGACAATGTAATTCTTATTAGCCATAACAATGACTCCAAATAACTTAAGTATGCAATTCTTGTTAGCCATAACAATGATTCTAAAGAACATTCATTATTTCATATGTAATGCATTGATCGATTAACGAAAAAAAGAAATAAAAAAATTGATGAATGGGATCTTACGAGAAATCAGTAGGGACAGGGGAGACGATGACGCTGACATTGAGCTCTCCACTGGAACCCGGCGGACCAAATGCAACAACGGGTTCATTTATATTTCTCCGAGGATTATTTCTGGAAGTTGGAGTTGAACCTCCGAGGTATCTTTCCAATTTCGAGGCTGCCCGATACAACAATGTCTGATCTCCAACCCAATTTGCTGGATAGATGAACTCTGCATTCATTCAGTAAGCAATTCACACATTATCAGAAACTAAAAAGGATCAATTTCTAGTAATACCATTAGATGACAGTGAAAGAAGGGGTAAAGTTTACTTTCTGACCAAATCCTTGATATTCTTCATATTTGCATCTACTAAATCCTTGAATCGGATAAAGTACATCGAGCTTCAGGCTCCGGGCGGCTTCCGGGGCGAGCCCAAGAAGGAAACTTGTAATGCCGGCGAAATTAGCCCCGAGGGCAACCAAAGATGAGGAGGCGACTCCGGTGAGAAGCCGCCGCTGGAAAGTGGATGCTAGTGGGGCGAACTGGGCTGCCGGAGGTGGAGCAACTCCGGTCGATTGCTGCCGGAATTTCTCTTCCGATGGGCCATCATCGTTAGAGGAGGATTGTTGTTGGGTCATGCAAATTATTGGGTAGATGATGGTTCTGTTCCTGAAATTGGATTTGGATGAAGGAGTTTGAATTTGATTGAAGCTGCCGTAGTGACGGTGGTGTTGTAGCGGAATCGCCATTCTGGGTGGTTGGTCATTGAGGCGGAAATTGGAAGATCGATTTAATCACTGCAAGAACAGGTTTTGTCCATTGTTCCTCTTCCTGCAAAACTCATCTTGCAATTCTGAATTTTTGAAGGTGATAGAAAGTCCTATCCATTTCTGGTGGTTACCATTTTCCTGACCAATTTTTTTTTTCTTTTTTTTTTGTTACCCTTTCTTTTCACCTTTTTTGGCCTGTAACTTCATCCATATTTACGTAGTTCCATTTTTACTGCTTGGTGCTCTCATAACATAGGCAGAAGAATTGTTTGGGTAGGAAAAAGGGTCTTAACCATGGAACTTCGACTTCATTCGCGTTCTTTAGGTTATCTCTTCTGCTACCTATGCTTATTCTGCCATTATTGTGTGTGAATGATGATGATCTTCAGCTTTCCATATTTTGACAATAGGAATCAATTAAGTTTTACTCCCTTCGTCTCAGAAAAATAGCGTAGTTAAACAAAATGAACGATCTGAGTTAAAATGGACTATTTTCCATAGACGGATAGAGTATGTAGTTACCATGAAAGCTACCATGAAAGCTAGTGTTGGTAGTTACCATGAAAGCTATATGAAGTTACCATGAAAGCTATATGAAGTTGGTGGTAATTAGTTTTTTAATTTTCATTTCTGGTGACTTTTTCCAAAGTGACAGCTTTCCAAGAACTGAATGAAGTAGCTGAAGCCTGAAAGTGACACTTGTGACTACCATTAACAACGGGTCCAGAACGACCCTAAATCATTAATTTTTTCAAACAACTAAAAAAAAATGAATCTTGCAAAATGAGCTGCAGTTGAATTATTAGGTTGGGTGGCCAAAGTCAACGAATGTTAGTTCATGGAAAATTCCGAGCAGCAACTGATTCTAGCACAGGTAAAAGGAGCATGTACAACAAACGTTTAACCAATATTTTGCTCATCATCCAAACAAAGGGCTCTCTTTAGGATCCAATCCAATCAAGAAAGAAAATGGCGGATGCAATAATTGGTGCCACCATTCAAGTTCTGTTGGAGAAAGCAATATCTCTGGCCACGGACAGGATTGGCTCTGTATTTGGACTCAAGAAGGAATTGGAAGCCTTACAAGAATCTGCTGCCACAATCCAAGCTGTGTTGGCTGACGCTGAGATTAAGTATGATAAAAGCCAACTCGTGCAGCGATGGCTCGAGAAGGTTGTAAGTGTGGCTTTTGAGATTAATCATGTGCTGGATGAGCTTAACTATGAGATTCTTCGTCGAAAAGTGAGATCAAGGAATCAACAGAAGGTATGTTTGTTCTTCTCCTCATGTAAACATGATATTTCATTTCGGTGGAGAATTGGTTATAAGGTTAGGGATGCAAACTGTAAGTTGAAAAACTTCAATCTCGAAGCTACTGAGATTGGATTGATCAGGATGGCAGCTTCACTGCTTCCTACTGCTTCTATAACCGTGGCTGCTGTTGAATCGGCAAAAAGCCGAGAAACCAACTCCCGTGTTGTTCCCCAGTATGTTGTAGGAAGAGCCAAAGAAGAATCTGAAATTGTGAATCTTTTGTTAGGCTCATCTAACCAAAATATTTATGTTCTTCCCATCGTTGGTATGGGTGGAATTGGAAAAACTACTTTGGTTAAATCCGTATATAACAACCAACATATCGAGAGTCACTTCAGCAAAAGAATTTGGATCCGCGTGTCTGAAAATTTTGAAGTGACTGAACTTTTTAGAGCAATTTTGGAATCACTGAAGGAAGAAAAAGTCGAAATATCTTCCCAAGATGCAATTGTTAAAGAAGTAGGCAAAGATCTTCACGGGCAAAGGTTTCTTTTAGTTCTTGATGATGTATGGAATGAGAATCCCAAGTTGTGGGATGACTTTTTCCTCTCTTTGGTGGCGCTATGCACCATACCCGGAAGCTGCTGTCTTTTGACAACTCGTCTAAAGACGACAGCAAACCTTGGAGGTAGTCGCGGTGTTTATACTTTAAATAAGCTTTCGGATGAAGACTGTTGGTCCATCATTAAACAAAAGGCAACTGCGGGTGGAGAAATGCCCGAAGAACTGAATAAACACAAGGCCCAAATCCTGAGCAGATGCCATGGTTTACCACTAGCTGCAAATGCCATTGGAGGTTTACTATGTCTGCAGAGAAAAGAGGATTGGCTCTCAATTGTGAATGACAAGGTTTTGAAGCCAAGCAGAGATCTTGAAGATGACATTTCGCGAATTCTGAAGCTGAGCTTTGATTATTTGCCTTCTCCATCTATTAAGAAATGCTTTGCTTATTGTTCAGTATTTGCCAAAGACACAATCATAGAAAGAGATGAACTGATTGAACTCTGGGTCGCAGAGGGTTTTCTTCAAGAGAAAAGTGAAAGTGGAACAACCATGGAAGAAATGGGAGGCAACTACCTCAGAATTTTATTGCAAAGTTCCTTGTTGGAAGTTAAAGGAGACCGTTATCAAATGCACAGTCTTGTTCATGATCTAGCAATGTTAGTTTCAAAGACTAAAAGTTCCAAAATGGAGAAAAATAACCAGGTCCGACACCTTTCACTGAACTCATGTGGAGAGGAGACAGAAAAGGTCCTGAATGCAATGTCGTCACCATTTATTCGAAAAATAGTTGTGAATAGTAGCATATCTGATGAAATGTTGCTGAAGTTTAAGTTCATTCATGTGCTGAATTTGTCTGGTGGAGTAATTATAAAGGAGTTACCGAGGTGTATAAGAAAACTCAAACACCTTCGCTATCTCAACCTCTCACGATCTAAAATTCAGGAGCTGCCAGAAACTCTTTGCAAACTTTACAATTTGCAAACACTGAGGTTGAATGGGTGCTTCCATCTGCAAAGTCTTCCGCGAAGGTTGAACAATCTGATAGGTTTGAGGCACTTACATTATTTTGACTTCTATGAGAGGTTACAAATGCCACCAGAGATGGGACGACTAACTTGCCTTCAGACTCTGAAGTTCTTTAATGTAGGAGAAGAGAAGGGTTGTGGAATTGATGAGCTTGGACACATGGAACAACTTAAAGGTGAACTTCATATACGGAATCTTGAACTTGTAAAGGGCAAAGAAGAAGCAAGGCTGGCAAATTTGTTCTGCAAGCCAAATCTGATGACGCTGGGATTATATTGGACAAGTGCAGATCGTTATGGCATTGAGAATTGCGACAAGCATGTGTTAGAAGGCCTTGAACCTCACTCAAATCTACAAGAGTTGAGAATAGATGATTTTATGGGTGATCAATTCCCTCAATGGATTGGAAACTTGTCATTGTTGGTGAAGCTGGAGTTTTACAATTGCAAGAGATGCACGGAACTTCCAGGTTTTGGACATCTTCCACGTCTTGAAAACCTCACAATATGGGGTTTAGAAAGCCTTAGTTGTATTGGTGATTCATTCTACCAACCCTATGGTGGCGGCCGAGTGGCATCCATGTCCAGGAGAAAATTGTTTCCTGCCCTTAAAACTCTTGCCCTAATCCAACTGTCACATTTGACAGAATGGAAAGAAGTAAAACCAGTTGACTGTGATGGTGATGATGTTGGTGTTTTGTTTCCCAGGTTGGAGTCCTTGTGCATCAATGCATGTCCCCAGTTGCGCAACACTCCAACTCACTTTCCCACTCTTAATAAATTGGAAATATTGGGAGATCTGCGATTTTCTGTGGTTCAAAACATTCTCAGGAGTAGTGCTGGTGCTCTCAAGTCTTTTTCCATAAGAAGTATGGATGAACTGACTTGTTTTTCCGATTTGATTGCGTTACAAGAACACAACAGCGTCATCAGTCATAATCATCTTGCATCTCTTGAGTATCTTGAAATTGAAGGATGCAATGGTTTGATCAATATACCAAGTGAAACACTGGAGGGTTGCACATCTCTCACGTCCATTTTGATCACAAATTGCTCGAATTTGATATCATTTCCTGTTGATCTGCAACGGCTTTCTTCTCTCTCATCAATGTTGTTCAAAGACTGCCCGCAATTGTTCTCCCGAAATGGTAACATGCCTGGAGGATTTGATCACCTGACCAACTTAAAGGAACTTTCTGTGGGTCCTTTCTCGGATGATTCAGTTGAATTGTTTGACTGGGCAGGATTAGCATCATGTTCATCTACACTCAGCAAACTTCATTTATATGGGATGCCTCAAATGCAAAAAGCGCTACCCGATCAACTCCAACACTTGACTTCATTAACATATTTAGTTCTAGCGAGTTATGGTTCACTGGAAGCTTTACCTGACTGGTTAGGAAACCTGGCATCTTTAGAAACACTTGAGTTATGGGACTTCCCAAAGCTTCGATGCTTGCCTTCCATGGACGCCATGGCGCGCCTGACCAAATTTCGGGTATTGGTGCTTTACGGCTGCCCTATTCTCAAGGAAAGATGCAATGGTGAAATCAATGGCTCATCAGACTCGGAATGGTCCAAAATTTCTCAGCTTCCCAATCTCGGAATCAACATTCTTCAAGTAATTTAAGCTTTTTGATTTTTTTTTCTTTACATGTATGTATGTATGTATGTATCTATATGCTGCTGCGCTTCCCGTTCACCTTTCATCTCTTTACATAAATAGAGGAAAACTGCCTCTTGATTTGTACAGAAAATCCATGAAGTTTACGGTATCCCTTTCGACATGTTAACCTTTGGAATTTTCCTTTCTGTTCATAACTAGTTAAGGGCACATCGCATGATGTTTGGATGTTTAGTATTCATCCACCTGAACAGAGGGAACAAGACTTGTAACATCCTCAATTTCCACAATGTTGCGGATGAAATCACATTGAGCACCGGTTCCCATTGATCAGAAAGGAAATGTTCTGACTTCTGACATGTTTAAGAAGCATTTCATTAATCCTATTGCCAGGAAAAACTCCAGATATCACACAATCAGCACCCTTTCCCAAAGAAGTTTATCAATGTTTTGAGGCCCATTGGGCTAAATGTGCTCTACTCCAATAATGCTTGTTTAAGTTGAGCTGTTCAATTGTGACTTAGGTTAAGACAATTTTTTGTTTCAGCCCAAATGATGATCCTGAAATATTTGATTTGAAGATCTTCAAATATTCGATTAAGATTATGTAACCTCAACCAAAGGGTGGAGTAGTAAGGACGGCTCCCCTTAATCATAATGAGTACGAAACAACCTTAAATTCTTTAACCAACTCTCTCACCCATCCTTTAGAAGATTATATCTCCTAGTCCAAAGGCAAGAAATAATGGGAATATGCATCATAAAGTACGTACTCCCTCCATTCCAAAATAAGAGTTATCCTACACTTTGCACATAGTTTAAGAAACTCTTAAATAAGGTAATAAAATTACTTGAATATCCTCAACCAACCCCACTAAAAAAATATCAACTAATAGTATTAATTCTTTCGAGGGTAATTTTGGAAACTTTGGACAAAAAGTGCATTGAAATGTGAGAACCATACTTATTTTGAAATTTCTCCATTTTGCTAAAACGACAATTATTTTGGAACGGAGGGAGTATTAAAAAAGCAGTAACTAATGACCATGAAACTAAACTAGTAATTAATGAAATCATGAATTTCCAATACCTTATCGATTTGCCTCAAAAAAAAAAAAAAAAAAACCTTACCGATTAATTAATTCATGACCATTGTTGATTACAAACTCATTAGAGATAAATAACAAGATTGCAGGATCACCTATTAAGTTCTGCCTCCGGTACTCTATTAAAGTTGGGTTTGATCCAAGTTCCAAACTCCATAATCTCTTCCAATTCATATGATGTTTTGCTAGAAAAACTGCCTGCCACTGAGTGATATTTCATTGTATTCAGAGAATAAAATATACCAACTTCGTCGTGAAACTTGGGAAAATACACCCGGTTAGCAACGTGTTTGGTTGTAGGAAAAACAAATGAAGCGCTGTGACTGACAAATAAACTCTTGTTCGGAAAATCCAAAACTGGCTGCCATCTCCAGCTTTTGAGATTTAAGCATTGGACGGTGATGCCATCATCATGGCGATTGAAAATTCCATACAGTTTTCCATCATCTTCCAACAGAAAACTTTGGCGTATTGCTTTAATAATTTGGCGTCTCCCCTTCCTTTCTGTTTTGAACAGATGTGTTTGGCGAATTTTAAAAATTTTGTGTACTGCACTCTCGTCGGGACAACAAACACCAATGTCACCATTCTTACGATCTAAACAGTAGTACGCGCCATTGTAAAAAACAGGATTGTGGGTGGACATTGCAAACAGACCTTTCACAGCATGTATTCTCCAAGTTTTTTCTCCACGTCTTATGATTCCTATACAGTCATCATTTGCGATTCCAAAAACTTGACACTCTAGAGAAGTCGGTGGAGATGAAAAACACATAGCTGTAAAAGCAATATCACTCCTAGGGAGTAATACTTTCTGCGTTGTAACTGGATTATAGAAGAACAAGTCAAGATTGGGGCGCGACATGAGTAACCAACCAAAATTGGAACACCGAACAAGGGCACCTTTCAAACCAGTGGCGCAGACAAGGAAAAATTCGTGGTTGATTGGATTATAAAACTTATACCTCGACTTGTAGCAATTGGTGAACATCAGATTTGGACATGAGTAGTAACAAGGTGATACCGGTGAGTCAATGGGTGGTGGGAGTGATATTTTGGCAGCGCTCCATGATTTACAAGTAGCTTTAAATGCACATCTTGCGGGAGGAGAGAGATGATATAATAACTTACATAGCAAATCGTGAGGAAGATCAGACCAATTCCGCTCCTCATCTACTCCTTCGTTATGGACAACCTCTCTCATTATTGTTACACAAAAATAGGCCAAGAATAAGAATTAAAGTTTCCTCTTGTTGTAAAGACGTGAATGACCTAGGATAGAGAGCCTCTTCAAAAATCGTTAGTGAGATGTCGAGAAGAGAAGAATGAGAGGTGCGTGTGTCACTATGTAAAACAAGGGAAGATATACCTTTATATATATAGTAGTTAAGGATTACCTTTTACTATTGTTAATAGGATATCATGATGGAAATCCCTAAAATAACTAATACTACCATCTGTCGGAAATACAATTGAAAATTGGAAATAACTGACGCGGTCGAAATAAATAAAAAAAAAATAATAATAATAACAAAATACCAATGAGAATCGGAAAAAGGCTGACGCGATCGAGAACTGCAAATAGCTTTTTCCAGGAGTCCCAACAATTCCTATTCCTTATCCGAAATAGTCATAATATTGGGGATCGGAGACTCATTTAAATTGATGGCCTCTCTCCAGTTTTCTCAATATGTCGGGTGAAATTGAGTCTTTGAACTGCGTACTACTATATTTCAAATTTTGGTTTTTGGGAGACAATGTCTTCTGGGGGAGAAGTAGCCGAACATGTTAAATCAGCAGCCCAAGATCTTCCTCCGGCACAAAGTTATCCATGGCTTTTGATATCTGATGGTAAACAGTGCGAAAAACACTATTTTTTCAGTGTCACGGAGAACCAATGCTATAAGAGAGAGATTTGTTGGTTGCGCAACCAAATTATTTTTTGTAGTAGTCATGGCTGGATTGTGTCACAAGACAAGGATACGAAGATTTGCTATCTTTCTAATCCTGTTTCCACCCAAAGCCTTGAGCTTCCACCATGCTCCAAATCAATCAGGAGGGTTTTCCTTTCTAAATCGCCTGGTGATCCTGATTGCTTTATCTTCATCTTTGGATATGATCAGGGGAATATCGAGTTTTGCAAGTTGGGCGACCAGAAATTCGTGGAACAGAATACCACGTTGGGAGACCGCCATCTTTCGGAACTTATAGTTTTCAAAGGAAAAATATATGGCTTAATGTCATGTTTTCGCTGTTTTGCCTTGGTAACTGTTGACATAGTAGGATCAACCCTGCAAATCAAACCATTGATCAAGGACGGTTTACCCTTCCAAATAAGGTGCCCGTTGCCTCCAGAAAACAACGCTTACGATACTTATATGATTAATTCACACGATGGTGAAGAAGTTTTATTTGTTTTCAAAATCTACTCGGCGTCTTTAGATTATCAAGTTTCAGAGTTCAAGGTTTTCCGCTTAGATTTCGACAACATGATCAGTGAAGAGTTGGAAGACATAGGAGGGGAACGTGCGATTTTCGTGTGTCACTTCTATGGAATGCCATGCTCCAGATCCGAACCAGGAATAAAGGCTAACTCTATTTACTATGTTGAAGGGAATGATAACAGACTCTATGTGCACAACCTGGAAAATAAAAGCAGGTTGTTGAAGCTCCCATGTCCAATTGCCACACATGATGCATGGTTATCTTGGGTTATGATATAGTCCATCTCCACTTACAAACTCTCTCAGTACTAGGTTCTAGCTAGGAATTGTGTTTGCGTTAGTTATTCATTATTTTTGTTTTTTTTTCCTTAATACATGTTTGTTAATTATTGATATATTGGAGGCGATACATTAGGTTATTTTTCTTCTACAAAATTTGGTTCATAACATAAAGGAATGACCATGTATGTCACCTAGCTAGTTAGTTTGAAGTTGTTTAGGAGCGAAAATTTTAAGATTCACAGTTGTTTTGGGAGGTGGGGGGGGGGGGGATGGTAGCTACCTTGAATGATAAAATTTGCCTTCGCTTCGTGATTCTAAAATTCAAAAGGTCAAGATTGAGTCTTTAAGATTGCAGAAGATGAGTAAAACTTGGAGTTAATTAATTGCTAAAATTGTTAATTGAGAGACAATTTTGCAATCTGTGCAGAGTTGACGGGGGAACATTTTTACAATTCACTCTAGTTAGCATAACGGTCAAAACAATAACCCTGATAAAGAAAACCTTTCATGGGGAAGAACACCAATCTCACCATTGTCAACGCTTGAACTAATACATTAATACTTCCACTTACCATGATCCATGTGTCTTCATTTGTACATTTCTAATTGAATAATTGTCAATATAAATTTTTGTGGCACTTCCATGGAACACTTTGGTTTGTTCCTGCTACTTCGCATTTATCATGTGTCAGCTCTGCCAACTTCCATAATCAGAAAATGCAAAGCTTTGGTTTTTGGAGAGCTCTACCTTTTTTTTTTTTTTTTTGCTTCCGCGAGAATTGCGCCTTAGTTTAAAATGAAGAACGTGAGCAACTTGTTTGTATTTAGCAAACCTTAATTTCAGTTTAAGGTTTTCCAGCTCTAAAGTACTGCGTTCTTAAAACCAAGTTGATGAAACCTGACCCTTTCATCCTTAAATTTCCAGAAACTCGTAAATCTGATTATTGCCAAAAAGGGTATCTTTCTCAAGTTTCCATTCTGATTCATTCTGGGATTTGTCCAAATCTCAGATCCCTTCATCCATTTTTCATTTCTGATCCTGTAGATCGTGAACTTTGTACTCAAACTTCTCCTTCATTTGCTAGTTTAACTAGCTCTCTGGCTTTTTTTCTTTTTTCTTTTTTGGTTGATTAAATGTTTGTATTCAGAATTAGGTGAGAGTGATCAGAAATCGTGAAAATGAGGGAGATTTTATCATGACAGAAAGTCGTATTTGAATTGGGAAATTAGATTGAGATTTGGGAGATTCAAGATGGGCAGGATTTGTTGCCCAAAGCTCAAGTTTAGCAGAATAATGGGTTGGATTCAGATTGTTCTGGGAGGGCTTGTGATTTTTGTAAGCCTATGTAGTTTATTTAGATTCTATACTGCAGGTTTCTTCTTGAACAATGAAGATATATGCCGCCAATTCTATGCTGTAAAGGAAGACTACAGCAGCTTTGATATCAGGGCTTTGAATGCTCAAATCGATGATGTTCTTAATCAGTTGGATAGCTTGCAGAGTAAACTCGAACTGAGTGTTCAGACAATGGAAAAGAACAAAGTTGATTTGCAGAAAGGCACTGTTTCCAGATTGGAGCACAAGAGATACTTAGAGGAAGAGGTGATTCGGCCACTCTATCAAGCTCACATTGCTCTCAGGCAGATAAGGTTGCCAAGCATTGAAGGGAATAGTACTGAAGAAGTAGTAAAGGAGGATCCTTTAATCAATACCTTCATCACAGAGGAGATTAGGAAGTATATTACCCCGAAAACGAGCAGAGTCTCGAAGACGAATTTCTACGGCACAGAGAAGATATACAACACTATAGGGCATGCTTGTGTTTTGATGAAAAAAGAGCTGCAAGAGTACATGGATTATGACATCGGATCTTATTGCAGAGATGACTGGAACTTGGCTCAGAAACTTATGCTTGGTGGTTGCGATCCTTTGCCGCGTAGGCGATGTTTGACGAGGGCTTCCAAGCTCTACCAGAGGCCATATCCCATCAATGAGTCCCTGTGGAAAATCCCTGATGGTAGAAATGTAAGATGGAGCAATTATCAGTGCAGGAACTATGAGTGTTTATCCAGCAAGAACCCGAAGCGCGGCTACATCAAGTGCTCGGGATGTTTCGAAATGGACAAGGAAAAGCTCAAGTGGGTGACAAACACATCACTGCCTATTGATTTCCTGATCAAACATGTGTTGAAAGTCAAACCAGGGGAGATCAGAATAGGCCTGGATTTCGGCGTTGGGACAGGTACATTTGCTGCAAGAATGCGGGAAGAGAATGTGACTATTGTATCCACAGCTCTCAATCTCGGAGCGCCTTTCAGCGAAACGATTGCACTGAGAGGTTTGATTCCACTCTACCTGACATTGAATCAAAGGCTTCCATTTTTCGATAACACGATGGATATGATCCACACAACTGGCATCTTGGATGGATGGATTGATTTGCAATTGTTGGATTTCATTCTTTTCGACTGGGACCGCATCTTGAGACCGGGAGGGTTGCTGTGGATCGATCGCTTCTTCTGCAGCAGAAAGGATCTTGATGACTTCATGTACATGTTTTTGCAGTTCAGGTACAAAAAGCATAAGTGGGCAATTTCTCCCAAGTCCAAAGATGAAGTCTATCTCTCTGCACTCCTGGAGAAGCCCCCTAGATCTTTGTGATTCTCGGAGTGCATTTTGGCCTTAATTTTCTCTCTTGTACTTGTACTGATTGATAGATACATATGGAAAAGTAAAGGATCTTGTACTAGTTTAGGAAAACTGTTATCTTCCATTTGAGTATTTTCCTTTGTGTTGAAATGAACACATACAAATGAGATGCCCTTAAAAGTTAGATCTCCATTTTTCATTTTCTTTGGGGATTTTTCTTGCGCTGTGGTTTTTGAATTAACCGAAGTGTTGGCATTTAGAATTCGTACAATTCTCTTGCTGGTCATTTGAATCTGCATATCTGAGAAACAGATTCCATATGAAGGTGATACCCTATAAATGACAAATTAAAAGTAGGAAAAGTGGCAAAGTAACTTGATATCAGTACGTGACTATGTCTGATGCACAAATGCTTGTACAAAACCCCATCCATCTTCATTGTCTGGTCCTACCCAAATACCAGTCATTACAACATGAGTAGTGAACCTTCCACTAAATTGAAATACGGTGGGTTGATGATGATTCGTTCTTGAGAGTGCCTTGGTACTAAAACAATGACCGGTTACTGTTAATACAACCCTGTCAGAGTACTTGGGCCCTGAGGGATTCATGCCTGTATAATTCATTCCAACGGTCAGCTCACAATGGAGTTACAAGATATCACTTCCTGGTTCCTACCATAAGTTGTTACAATGGAAGAGTTTGACTGTAAACGACCAGAACAAAGGGATTCAATATTCATGACTCGCAAAAGGCAGGGAGACAGTTAAATAACACTCAGAGAACTGAGCAAGTAGAACGCTGAGTTCCTCCTAGTTATGAACTTCGCATTAGTATAAAGTCATCCGTAACACAAATATATAATGACAATCAAATATGAATAAAAATGCATCAAACAGCAATTTATGGCAAAGAAAGACCATAATTGATACTCGTTTAAAAGGAAGCTAACATATACAAAGGTAAAACCCTACTGTGTGCGGCAGTGATTAATATAATGAACGGAACATAGTTACAATCCGTAACAGCATCAACTATGCGAGACAATAAAGTAAAAGATCAGAGAACGAACATTACTTCTCATAACCATGGCCGAAGGCCTGCTACCAGCTAATTGTCTTTCGTGTGCTTCCTACAAAAAGATAGTAGAAAATTAAATCAGAGTGATGGTCCACCAATATTCCGTTAAAGACAAAGAAGATACCGGTAGCAGCAGTATGAGAGCATTTCAGACTATGGCTTAGATCTTATTGGAGTTCATTTTATCTGAAACTTGTTATTAGCCTGGCGTTACAACTTACAATTAAGGAACTTCTTAATCTATCATATGTAGCAGTGATACAGTCCAAGAGATATGAATTTTTTACTTTCTCTGGCAACAACATCGACAACCATCGAACTTTGTACAGCTAACAAACAAACTGTGGTATGAGAAAACTATGGGGCAGCCCTTTACGGAGTTAAAACTATAACAATTAGATCATGATTAGTTGAAAATTAGCAGGAAAATGATGAACCCACATAAAACAATGATGCTACATTACAAAGAGCAAATGTTATATTATTTGTTTTTTTTTTTTTAAAAAAAAAAGTCATTCCTTGGTGCACCTGTTCTTAGAAAGTTTGAATTTCAGAAGTTATATAATAGCCTTAGGGCTCTAGATTGCTCTCTCACCCCAGCCATGAGGCCCTGTCAGCTAGTTAAATGAACATCATGTTCCATACAGTTGTAAATTCACTTGGGCATTTTAACAAACACCTAGCAAATGCAGAGGAAAAAAAAAAGGTGCAGCAAGAGCAAAAACTCTTGGCAAAGAAGCAGAAAGCTCAGAAGAAGGTTCACCTGAACAGAAGTAGTTCTGGGCACCGAAAACCCGTAAAAGGTAAGGGGAACTGCGCAGGCCATTCTTCAATGGACCCAGGGAAACTGGGAGGGACAAAGTGAGAATTTAACGGCTTTCTCGTTGGCGGTAACACCCACTCGAGAAATTTCTTTGTAGATCAACGTATTTTTAATGCTTTCAAAAAGAAAAAAGTTTTTTTTTTTTTATTCTTTTTTCTAAGTTATGAAACTTAAAATTGGAGAGACTTTTTTTTATTATTATTATTTTGAATCCTCCGCATTATTGATTTTTATTCGTATGACTAATTTTAAAATGAAAATTTACCTTGGTATTCCGTAGAAAAGAAGTGGTATATATAATTATTCTTTTATAAAAGTTCCTGTTTTTCACTTAGGCCATTCGATGAGGCTATTAGTCAAAACTCAAAATGGAATACAATAATCCTCAAACAAATAATATTTGTGAGTTGTGACATTTACATTGTCAAAATTATTGAAGTATATAACTCGCTTCATCATAATTATTGAAATTTGCATTGTCCTAATTAATTAATGCTTTCCTTGTAATTTATTCCTTGTACGAGTTCTTATATCGTGCACATGATTCACCATATATAGTGCACTGGTCTCATTAATAGAAACTATTTAAGGAATAAATTATTAATTAAAATATTATTAGTATTAAATTAGTCAATCCTCTTTCCATATTTAATATCATATATATCATATATTCAAATCAATTACGTAATTAGAAAAAAATTCAAAAAGGAAGAAATATCTATTTATTAATATACTTCTATTGATACAAAAAACTAAAGTTTCATAATCATACAATGTAAAATTCATGAATGATAAACATATTTTTCATATCAAATATATAAAAAATTCATATTTTTAAATTAAAAAATTGTACACATAATTATAAATCAAAGGTTGTAATATTTTTAATCTTCTATTCATACGTATAACTATAACTATTCATGAAGATTATGCTAAATGTTCATGCAAATTAGAGAAATTTCAAAAGATTAATCATATGTACAATAAATATCCATACTCTTTTCATGAAATATTCATGAATAACAATTATACTTTTCATATCATATCATGTGTACCTAAATTTCACAATTTTTTTTAGAGAATTGAAAGACTAATGCAAATAAGCAGTCTATATTCATACCCATATAAAATAATATTCATGAGAATTATGTAAATTTTCATACCAAGAATATAAAAATATTAATTAAATATTTAGAAATCCTTATATTTATAGTTCATACTCATTCTATGAAAAATTCATGAGTTATAGTAATATTTTTCATGACATATATATATATATATATCAAAATTTCATGATTTTTTATTAAATTTAAATTGTTCCTAATTTTTAAACTACGTCAGTAATTATGAATAGAGGAAAGAGTTAGTAATTATGAATAGAAGAAAGTGTTACAAAATTATTAAAATATTATTTCTGTTATATTTGAAAGCATAGTATGAAAAATTAAATGATAAAAGAGAATGAATTGATTTAATAAATTTTTCTTAATCTTTTATTCCATAATTAGATTGCATTAATTAGATAAGTGTACCATATATGGTACACAGGGTTCACCATATAAATTGCCTCCTTGTACACTATATATTATTATTTATAATAGTGTTGATGTTAGTAAATGTACTGCAACAAATGATCTAATCATTACATATAATATAATTATATTGTCAGGTCATCTTAAATTTACATTTTTTGGTATTTTCAATTCATTCATTTTGACACAACAACACTGTTTGGATCGTTTTTTTTAATGTGCGTTTACAGTTATTTTTATATCAAAAATGTTTTAAAAAAAGTACTATAGAAATAAAAAATATGTTAAGATGGGATATTTATTAATAAAAAATTGCGGAAAAAAAAACTACACAAAAAAAATGAACAGAGTCACTGTTCTACGCTTCTACTGCTAAACTTGGCGGAAAAGTCATACTGCATTGACGAGTTTTTCCCCAGAAAATCATTTTCAATAAATATGCCATTTCACCCCAAAATTTCATAATATTCAAGAATTTAAGAAGCTCAGAATATTACACACTGTATCCTAACACACTATCTGTTCTTCCCTCAGTCCTCATAATCTAATCCCCCAATAAAACGTTGCTCTAACAATTCAAATTTCAAGGACAGATTTTCCCGTTCCTTTCTTCTCCGTCTTCTTCTTCACCTTCGATTTTCCATTTGAAGCTAAGTGAGCCCCCTCACACTTCGCCCACACAGTCCAGTTCCCATGTTATTTTACAGCTTAAGACATGTCAATGTCAGTGGAGCCTTCCTTCGATCTGTGTTTACGTTTCTTACTCCTGCGTGTAAGACAATGAGTTGTGCACAAGGGCATTCAGATTACATGAAGAAAGTCTCAGAAACATTGCAACTTTAACAAAGAGTATAATTGCAAAGATGTTGAGATTACTTGTCATGTGATGATCCAGGATCTAAACATGATTTCAGTTTTCGGTCTATGTGCTTCACGTCTTTCGTAGTTGGCATCTCGAGCTTACTTATCTGCAATGAAGTTTTTAGAAGAGACATTATGCATGACATAATGAATGTGGCCGAGTAAACGCCAAACATGCACATTAATCGCGACATTGTAGCACATAAGAAAGTTCTTACCAAAGTATCAACAGAGTCCAGCACAACATTAATATCTGAATCACTGGGGACAGAACTCTGGCGAGACAAAATGCTTCTCAAATATCTGCATCAAGCCCAGAGAGCAATTATTTAAGCCAGAGACAGACCACCATAATATTTCAAGTTCCAGCCTCTTCCAGCAAGTCTAACCTGTCAAACTCGAAGAATCCATGTGCCTCATTAGACCTGCGTAAGGCTGCTAGTGCCAACTGTACCAGATAAGATGATACACATTAGTACAGCCACCAATGACATGATGGCACTAAGGTGGTATCCATGAGGACTTAAAAGGAAACTTACAATAAGCTACATAAACTAGTTAAGAGTAAGCTTCTTAGCTCAAATATCCCTAGTCGGTTGTCATGCACAGTTCATCATAATCCAGTTGTCCCAGTTAACTATTCAATTTGGTAGTAGCTCTCACTATTTTGCCTCTACATATGTTAGTGGAAAATACCCAGTATATATCTCCTCTGATGTCCTATCTTGCATTTGACGTTTTAGGTATTTGAAAGGAATTCTAGGTTATCCAACTTACACAACAATTTTGGGGAAGAGAAGACAAAAATATTATAATTCAAAAACCAGCTTTTGAAACGTCTGTGAAGTTCAAATCAATCATAGAATCCAAGATAAGCAGCAAACCATGCTATGCGGAAAAAACAAAATGCTGTAAGTTTCACAGATTTCTGTTAAAGTTCATAGAATCTCCTGGTTGTTTACAAAGTCCCAAGGCTAATATTAACTCATAAACCAAAAGAAACACAAGATAAAAACAAGACCAAGTTCGCGATAACAGATTAAACCATCATTGAGGATAAAGTAAAAAAAACAGGATATATCAACTTAAACACCAAAAGCTGCAGCGAAGAAAATAAGAGAATCAAATTCCCGTGTCATGTTCTGTTCCATGGCAATGTTGGCAAAGACAGTTGTTTTCTGCCTCACTACCACTCTTTATCATGAGCTCAAGAGTAGACCAATTTAAGATAATACTCTATACTACCAAAAAAAGAAAAAGAGAATTTAGAAAACCAACAATTACAAGAGCTTCACACCACAAAATACAACCAGAAACTAGAATACCACTTATAAGAGCTTCATTAAGTAGTGGAAAGCACCTGTCCAGGAGGGAATAAAAGAGGTGCATCTGTCCGCATGATTTTATCCACTTCAGCCTTGGCCGACTCATGCAACCTCTGTGGTAGACCAAGACATGAAGAAAAGTAAGCAGGATCCTAATGAGAAATATAAGGAAGAAATCCTAATAACCATTTAGAATTAACTTGTAGGCCAGAAAGAATTCAGTTTCCAAATGTTATGCATGATTCGAGGGAGCTCAGATAAGATGGGTCACCACAAAGTACAACATGCATTAAAGAAAGATGAATAACAACAGTTACAGTATGGGCATTACAGCTATCCAGAGGATCAAAGAAATTATTTTAGCAGCAAAGCATGGTTGTATGCTACCGTGGGAGAAAAGAGAAGAGACAGATGTCGAAGACACACGGAAAGTATAGACTTGTCTTCTGGGTATCCTTCATCTAACTTTGAGTTTCAGTTAATTGGTTGTTACACAAAAGTGATTAGAGCAAGACACCAATTACATAAAATTTGGGAGTAACATCTCTCTTACTGCAACATTAAAATGCCGATTATAGAAAACATGATTTCAATAGCTACACACGAAAGAGACCTAGTCAATGACAATTTACTATGAAAATTTCGTAAAAAACTAATTACCTGCAGCATCTCAATTTGGTCGTCTCTAGCTTCATAATACTCCTGAAGGACAAATAAAAGTGCACATAAACTTGGAGAGAAGACTACAGGTTACCAAAGCTTACAACATAAACAAGTAAAAATTGCTGATGGAAGTGGCATTCCATGTACCAAGGTAACAGAAAACAATAATTGCCGTATAAACTCAAAAAGGATACCTCGATGTCATTGATAAAACCCTCAAGTGCACGGTATGGCGCATAAACGATAAGATCAAATCCAAGACTCTGCAAAACATAAAAGAAGATTAACACAAAATGCCATATTTATCAACAGTACAGAACGTGAAGTAGGAAAAACAGGAACCTAAAACTAATGCACATTGGTACCTGAAGAACTAGCATCTCATTGTTGAGAATCACGTGATGATCTTGTTCAATACCTTTTCCAAGCTCCTCAGCTGAGACATGATTTTCTTCTGCCTTGCAGGCCCCATATATGCATGTCAACCTAGGAAAATCACAAAACCCAATTTAGGAAAGAGCAATGATACATATAGTGAAAAAATATAGTGAATTTGGATAGTGACAAATGAAAAGACAAATACACCATACACATACTAAACATGTCTAGTTATTAATAAAGGGTAAAAATGTATGTCTGGGGAAAAAATTAAACTTCAACAGGAAAGTGGCAAAAAACTAGGGGCCATGATTATTCCACATCAGTCACTATGTTTCCTTTAGGAAAAGGGGGTGGAAAACTGGAAATGATGCAATTCTTCACACTGTGTCTCAAGGACCTCCGATCCAACATTTTCTTTTGGCAAGTGAACACTTATTTGAAACCAAGCTACCCAGAAAAAGAATTCTTTGAGGGAAGTTTGAATCTTACATGATGTGCTTTGGATGATGTTCCATAACAGACCATTGCAAATAAAACCTTTTGAAGTAAATAAGAGCCGTCGCCTGCAAAGGGCTGAAAAATTAAAAAAGAAAGACTTACATTAAAAGCATCCCCTTTCTAGATGTGAAGTCAGATTAATCAAATAAACGAAGTTCGCACCTGAATTTTACGTGGAAATTTAAAGGCATCACAGACATCTTGAATCTTGAACTCATAAAATGCCCTCAAAAGTTGTTCTTCTTCGACTTTGAGTGGTTTTGTTCGAGATTGATTTTCACCTGAAGAATCAAGCAAACAGAAACCAACCAAAAGTATTCGCTTAATGTTCATTGCTTTTTATTTAAGTGAAAACAAAAGCACAGAAGGGCTCTCAGAATTTAATTGTTGCATAATAACTGTTTTAAGGAAGGAATTTTACCATTGCCTTTTGAATCTGTTTCCGCATAAGATATGGACCCGTCAAGGTTCACTTCAACCTTTGTTGACCCATACTGCAGTGGGGACAAAATCAATTAGCATCACATCAGTGGTCAATAGAGTATCATAGTTTCACATAAATGTTATAAACCAACAGAGCATCAAGTTAGACTCTTATGATAAAGATACTCCTAATTAGAACCCCCCAACCCAAAAAAATACAACTAACTCCCAACAAGAATGGGATATAACAAGCACAGGAAAGCTCACAAATCTGACAGATGTCGAAGTTCAAAATCTCATATTCTAACAGATGAGCGCCAGAAGCAGAAAGGCAAATCCAAGTTATAAACGTGGGGAACCAATCATAATTATCATAAAGGCAATCAAAAATCTACTCCTTTAACAACAAAACAACTTTAGGAATTGAATCCCATCGAGCTAGAATATACAGCTACATTATTCACGTAATCAATTAATCGTCAAAAAAAAAAAAAATCCCTTTAAAAGAACTAGAGAATACCTTCTCCAGTGCTTGTTTTGCTCTCTGATTCGAAGCTTTGTATTTTTCCTTCTACAAAAAAAAACAACCACCAAGCATATAACATCGGTCCCGCAACAAGCCGGCCAAAACAATCATAAAGCCTAAACAAATTCAAAATAAATGAATTCCAATTATTCTTTGACATACAATAACCCCAAAATCAAGCGAATGTGAAAACGTACAAGGACTTGTGGAGTAAAAATCCAGTTGGCCCTGTGAGTTGACGTCGTGAAATCTGCCATTTACGGAATTTCTGGGAGCTCTTTTTCCACCCGACTCACACAGCGACAGAGGAAACAGGCCTTTAGGGGTTCTAACTTATTATTACAAAGCTTTCTGTTATTTTACGGTGATACTGGAGCGAGGGTACTTATGGAAATCCGAACAAAACCTATTCCATCTTTGCACTTTTCCTTTTTCAATTTTTTTTAATTTTTATTTTTATTTTTTAGTACATAAATTGCCATTAACCTGAAATATTTAGTTCAGTTCAGAAATACTCCCTCCCTCCCATAATTATTGTTTAGTTTTACTAAAATGAAAGATTTTATTTTTGGTCAAACTTAATTATATTTTACCTTAAACAACCGGATATACCCCTACATAAGTAATTGTTTAACCATTAAGATTTTATGGATAATGTTTTTTACTAAGGACAAATGTGTAACTTGATCCATAAAAAGTCAAATTGGACAATAATTTTGGGACAAAATTTTTTTGTCAAAGTGGACAATAATTATGGGACGGAGGGAGTAATATAATTGTTAAATCCTTATATATATATATATATATATATATATATTATTAAAGTGTTGACTAAATTCTGAAAACGATTCTTTACATTTTTTTTAACATGAAAATGATTCTTTACATTAGGTCAAATGAACATTTTGGTCTTTTATATTAACATTTAGTTAAAATGGTCCTTTATATTTTTGTTAATAACTTTTTTGGCACTTAAAGCCCATGAAATATTTATTAACAACTGTTTATCACATAAATTAATTCTTTAATTATTTCAATTAATTGTCTTATTATATTTGACATTTTAGCTTCTTAAATAAGTTGGAAATAAATATAAATTCCAATCCAAATATAATTGACTTTTGAACATAAAACCAACATCGTGCATAGTTTGTGAATTGAAAAGGTTGAAAGTTTTTTTCATGTCTCTAGGAGTTCTTCCTCCTCAGTCTATGCAGTTGTTTTGTAATAGTCTGGCTGCTTTATATATCGCAATTAATCTTGTTTTTCTTGAAAACACAGAACATATTGAATTTGAATATCATTTTGTGCGCAATGAGATTATGAAAGGTACTATCGCTCCTGGCTATGTTTCTACATATGTGCAATTTACTAATATTTTCACAAAATGTTTGGGGAAACCTTAATTCGGTTATTTCCTTGGCAAGATGGGCATCCGGAATCTTCATGCTCTAACCTGAGGGGGTATTACAATAACATATAAAATATTTTAAATATTTGTAATTGGACATAGATTAGTTTTTTACCAATTACTATAGATAGTTAGGTTTAGTTACGAACGAAGCAAGAATGACAGAGAAGATTTTTCCTTTTCAAATCAAATTCTTTTCTGCTTCTCTTTATACTATGTATTCAGCAATCCTTAAATACCATGTTATGTAGTGATAAATAACAGGGATTTCCATGTCGTTAAGGTAAATTTGTCCATTGTAGAGACTGGTTGTGACACTAACCTCGCTCTGTTTTAAGGAAGTAACAAATACAACATAAAAACATGATACAGTTTTAGGTGCAGTAGTTTTTTTAAAAAAAAAACAGATGTTATTCAATCCCTATATCAATCTTTTTATTCAAGTGTAGTAAAGAGGCATGTATATTAGGAAAAAAAAAAATCCTAATCAGTCACTAAAACTTAACAAAATAAGCACACTAAGGAATTTTATTTTGAATTTGAATTGGTGTTTATGAATTAGGAAATTGGATAAGTGGAATCGATTTTGAACCACAATTTTGACCATCAAAGTTACTTCGATTCATGTCTGTGTGTGTTTTTTTTTCCTTTTTTGTTTTGGACAAATGGATGTTGTGCTGTGGGTTTTTTTTTTTTTTTTTACACTGGAGAAGAGATTAGTTAGCAAATAATTATACTACGTATGTATATAATTGGAACCAAGTCCATATACATTATACGTGGATTAACATTATTTTTTATGATTTTATTTTAGGCATTTTTCAAAAGTAAAAAGAGATTACTTACCAAATATATTATGAATACAGTTTGAACCAAATCTAGATGCATTAAACATAGGTTACTATTATTTCTGAGATGATTTCATTTGATATATTTTTTTTTAAAAAAAAGATTAGTTATAAAAAATAAAAGAGATTTAGTTATCAAATTATTATGTTATGAATACAATTTGAAACTATTTCCAGACACATTAAATCTAGATTATTATTAATTTTTTATAGATGATTATATTTTATATATTTTTCAAAAACAAAAAGATTTGGATTACCAAAAATAAAAAGAGATCAGTACCAAATAATTTTGCTTAGAATATAATTTAAAACCAGATATGAATATGTTAAATGTAAGTTAATATTATTTTTTCTATAATCCCTTATGACATATTTTTTAAAAATAAAAAAAAAATTAGTCACTAAAAAAATTAATAAAAAGATTACGTTCTAATTCTCTGCTCTCCTTTCCTTCCCCTCCGTCCTCTATCTCTTCCCTTTCCCTCCTCCCCTTTCATTTGAATTTCCCTTTTTGTCTGAAAGGTATACACTGACCTCTCTCTCTGTTGGGTTGTAATTTTAGATGAATGTTTTTCATTTGTCGATAAAAAAGGAAGTATGATGGATTTCGATTGACATAGTAAGTTATACTTTTAATATTATTAACTCAATATTTAGAGTAATTATTAGAATTTTGCTTGGTTTCTTGCCTATATTGAGTGAAGGTTCGTTAACTAATTCCAGTGTGGATGCTTGTGGACGACTTTCCATCTGATTTTTGATTAACAATGAGAAGCGTGGTCGTTAATTATAAAAGGTTTATCAATGAAAAAAAATCTACATGATTTTTTCCCTTTGTTTTGAACTGTTAACTCATCATTCTTTTCCGTGCATTTTAAGCTTCAACATTATAAGAAAAAATTTGGTACTATTGACATACCTTTTCTTTTCTATAGGGGAGGCATTATTTTTTATACATGCATTACATTTTTCATGTTAAGGATTATTTCTATTGTATGTCATTGGCAAATTTTTATAAGTATAGGCAGTTTTATTCTTAAACAATCACGAGGGCCTCATTTTGGTATGCTTTTGCACCGTTGCTATTATTAAATTTCAATGGGTTGAGCTTAAAAATAGTTATGCATCAATCTTGCCCTAAATGAGTCAGATAGACTAAAACAAAATTGATCATGCTCTAGAGTCTCAAAGTAAATATATACTTTATTTGAGATATCAAAAGTTAAACATATTTACTTTAAGTGCATAATTATCAATGTGTTTTGGTTTAACAAGAGAAGTGTGGCACGATGATGGTAAAAGATTGAAATAAGTATCTCGAAAAGCATTCATAACTAAGGAAAAAGTTTGACGAACATGGATATGTATTTCGAAATGATTTATTAGTTTTTTAAAAAAAAGATTTTTTCTCCATATTTTTGTGTTTTATTCACTTTTGTTGGAATTTTCTTTTTTCCATTTTGCTTTATGCCTACAAAAGATTATTTATAATATTTGATTCAATTACTACAAGTAAACAATATATGCGTTTCAGTCAATATATTTTAGAATATACATGATTTAATTTATATTATTGAAAATAATTTTTATAAACTTATATCTCTAAACAAGTAGCATAGTAGAAGTTGATCATATTAATTCACATTTATTTTTTTATATATATACTAACACTCCTAAACGAGAAGTATATTAGGTAGTTGGAACATATTAATTTGTATTTTAAAAAACCCATACAACTACTTGATTAAAGTGGTAACAGTATTGGACCAACTTAACTACGATCTATGATTAAATATGCGCATGGGCATGTAGTAATGATTGTTGGGAGAGGTTTGTCTTCTGTAAGCGACCTCCCCGATTCAAAGACGGATTAGTTGGAACAATGACTTTGAACACCAGATGGCTATATACCAAAAGCGGAAGGGTAAAAAAAATATGACACTCTTGATTTCGGACTCCGTTACTGTACCAAAAAACGGGAAAAAAATAAAGCATCTGAAATTTTTATAGGAAAATAATAATATATTAATCTTACTCTAAAATACATTAAAATCCACACAACGTCCAGGCATAATACTAATTTTAGCAATAGTTGTGATTGTGGATGCTGGAAATTTTGAAGGAGTAAGAACGTCCTTGAAAATAGGAAGTGATTACATTCCATGGATGGAAAGTGCAGCTGTTATGTAGGAATTAGTTTTTGTATTTGAATTTGAAGTAGGAAATTACGGGCCTTTTACATGCACATATATCATAATAAATGTGCCTGTAATAAAGGAGAAAATCAAGTAACTGTAATATTATTTTTTATATTATTATTCATTTTGTTTTATTTATTTACATGCATATTTCGAAGGCCAAGTGTCGACATTTCAGTTTGCCTGAGATGTTTGGGTCGGAAAAAGTTTTATGTGAAACTGTCACGTGGATTTGGTAACTCCTTCTTATTAAGTGTAAGTGGAAATGTAAATGAATGGTGTAAAAATGATGGTAGAATTAATTCTAGAGTCCATTGAATTAGTTTTTTATTTTTTATTTCAAAGTGGCTAATTTTGAAAAAGGCAATACCAACAACCTAAACAGAATGTCTATAAAATCTGCACTGATATAACCGTTAGGTTAAATATTATGCAGTCTGCTATAATTACGATGAGTTTTGACATGGTTTTCTTCGAATTATAGACTTGGATAATCTCTGTATAATCATGACAATATTGCGATAGATGAAATTTAATCCTACTAACAATTTTATGAAGGAATATATTAGATTCAATGACGGTTCGGAATTTATGAGTGCTGCAATTAAAATGATTCAAGATTTTGTGGAAGGGGAATCCGATAAAAACGGGCGATTATTCTCGGGTACTTTCTCCCTTCTAAATCACTTTTTTTTAAAAAAAAAATCAGTAAAGGTGTAGATTTCTTTTTTTCTTTTTCTCATGGTGTTTTTGTATATTCAATGATGGTGCAGGAAAGTTCTTAATCTCTGTAGACAGACAGACAAAGACTACAATCAGCTATTGCATGACAAATGCAGGGAGAGTTTTGAAGAGTATCTCTCTTCAAAGGTAAGTTACAGATATACATTTACTCTTATACTCTTAATATTTGGATATAAGGGCTATATTAATGAAATTCATGGGCATCAGAAGAAAATAGGAATCAGTAAAAAATGATTATATGTTTTAGGCGTGCTAGAAACTATCATTAAGACAATATTTACCTCCAATATATTTGCATTTGCTTTGAAAGTGATAAGCTATCCCTGAAATACAAAGAAATTTATCAACCTGCAAGAAGTTAGTCCCTCTTAAGAATAATGAATAACTGTGTAATTAACTCACCAAAAGTAGAACTAAAAGAGTACATTGGAAAAAACAAATGAGGTCTTTATAGAGAAACATGTAGTCGTGCAAGTTGAAAATTGTCGCAACCTATCATCAACATTAAATTAATGTTTTGAGTTGATAAAATAATATATAGTGACTCACTTATGTATTAAAGATAACTTTTTGTTATCTTACTATTGAATACACTTATCTTGGGTAAATGATATTTTTCATTGAAGAGTCATAACCAATTTCGTTAGTTGTGACATCCAATTTGAGATAATATTGAAAATATCTAAGACATAAATATAAAAAATTTATATCTGCAAGTTTTACCTTCTTTACAAGAGAAATTTGATGATGATTCTATGTTAAGAGAATTTGTTCGCAGATGGTTGAATCATAAGGTCATGGTTTCTGAGATGGAAAGGCTTTCTTTTGGTTTTAATCCTCTGTTGTCACTTCCTTCACTAAGAGAAGTTGGATTCATTTGTTTTAGAGATTTGGTAAGAAGAAAGGGAAAAAATTATATTTTGTTATGTAAGAAGATCCTTGATCTTATGTTGTTTTCCATAACCAAAAACTAACATCCCTTCAAGTCTCGTTCTTGGTCCTAGTGGTTGTAGGTTTACTCAAACTACAAAGAAAAAGGTCGCAATATTGTTATATTGACGGTATATGCTAGCTATTTTTTATGCTGATTTTTCTTTAACAAATATTTTTAAATATGAGTCGAGTGACTATTGATATATTTCTCTTTATTTTACCTATTTACTCTAGATTGATCAAGAGCCAGGTAAGCATATAGATCAAATTTATTGAAGAATTCTGTCGACATGTTCGTTAGTATTGAGAAAAAGGAATTGAATTTGTATGAGAACGATTTTGAAGCAGCATTGTTGGAACATTCTGCAATTTATTACACTCTGAAAGCTTCAGAGTGGATTTTGCAGGACTCAACTCCATATTGTTATATGTCCAAGGTGTATAAAATTATGAATTTCTTGCTTGTTTTCCATATAAGTATTGCCAAATGCAAAACCCATCCTTCATGAATGATTAATTACTCAATTGCAAAACCCATCCTTATGAATTTACACTAATCGTTTCATACAGGTGGCAGAGAGCTGGGTTATGGAAGAGCATGTGGCCAAACATTTTATCCTAGATACTACTGGAACAAAATTGTTTAAGGTCTGGTTTTTGTTTTCGTTCATGGATTTTTTATGGCGTCCTTTGATATAGTACTTCCCCTCTCCCTAGAAAAAAAGTGAACTTCTGCAATGTTTAACCTAGCATGAATATCAAATTTTATACGGCATGAAATAAGGTTTTCTAACACAAAATATCCTACTACAGTATAACTACATATTATATTTTGCAGGTAATGATACGTACGTTGTTACATTAACCAATGACTCAACTACCTGAAAGAGTTTTACCATGTAATCACTGAGTTATGGTGGTCACCATCCACAGTTTTGAGATTAGTAATGTATCTCTCAAATGTTATGTTTCGGAGTTTATACACTACACAATATGTAAATTGCTTGTAGCTACTATGTTGTTTTTTCTTGCATTGGGAAAATATTATTGTTCATAGAATTTTTCAAGGCATCCATAACACTAGAACTCAGCTTTGTTTGCATCCTTAGTTTTCTTTTCTTTTCGAAAAGACCAACTGACAATATGATGAACAATGGGGATTTGTATTTGTGTGTGTTGTCTTTTTTTTTTTTTTATCACAAGGTATAATGTTTATAAATTATTGTTTCTCACGTCTGCCAATATATCCGTGTAGTGAATCTATGTGGACAATTTGCTTTCAAACTAAAGTTCAATGCAAAGTTTGAGAATTAACATTAGCTCTATCACGAAAACAATTATTGTTATTTGTCCTTCATGGCTAAGAGAATGTTTTTAGGAGTGCATGAGGAACACGGATAATTAGTTTGGATGTTGATTTGATGTCAGCTTAATAATGCATGTTAGGAGAGATAACAAGAGGTAAAGTCGAGAACAAAAAGTTTTGAAGAGAACTTGAGATAACTTAAACATTGTCCTAGCTAGATAGGGCATGCCAATTATATAAATATATACGTCCTGACCATAAACAATGGTGAAAAAAATTATACAAATATAGAATTGCAAACACCAACAAACATGGTAAAAAAGTTATACAAATATAGAATTGTAGAAAAGTTATACAATATAGAATTGTATGGAAGGGAACATTTAATTGTGCATTTCTAGTGCAGATAAAGTGTAGCAGAGAACTTTTCTTATAATGAATCTTATCAGTAATCGTGACGGACAATATCAACATTTTCTACAGTTTCATGAGAACCAACATAAGCATTTGAAAATAAAGAAAAGGGCTCAATGTTGTGTACAACATATATATTTCTTGGAGATCATAGTCATTCCAAGCATTTACTATGCACGGCTAAATAATTGCATATTTTCCGATGTACATGAACTTTTCTAATAATGAATCTTATCATTGATCGTGACGAACACTATCAACATTTTCTGTAGTTTCATGAGAACCAACATAAGCATTTGAAAATAAAGAAAAGGGCTCAATGTTGTGTATGACATATATATTTCTCGGAGATCATAGTCATTCTAAGCATTTACCATGCACGGCTAAATAATTGCATATTTTCCGATGTACATGAACTTTTCTAATAGTGAATCTTATCATTGATCGTACGAACACTATCAACATTTTCTACAATTTCATGAGAACCAACATAAGCATTTGAAAATAAAGAAAAGGGCTCAATGTTGTGTACAACATATATATTTCTCGGAGATCATAGTCATTCCAAGCATTTACCATGCACGGCTAAATAATTGCATATTTTCCGATGTACATGAACTATTCTAATAATGAATCTTATCATTGATCGTGACGAACACTATCAACATTTTCTACAGTTTCATGAAAACCAACATAAGCATTTGAAAATAAAGAAAAGGGTTCAATGTTGTGTACAACATATATATTTCTCAGAGATCATAGTCATTCCAAGGGAATCAGGATTTACCATGCACAGCTAAATAATTGCACATTTTTTTGATGTACATGAACTTTTTATAACATTAAAAAAGGCAAAAGAAATCGGGTTCGAGTACTTCAGATAAGCATGGTGATACTGCTATGCATTTGCGTCCAAATCTATGAATCAAATGCTTCAGTATGTCATTCCAATTAAAACTGTACTCGATCCAACAAAGCATCAGGCTGTGATGATTTTGGATAGTCCAAAGCAAGTGTCCCACGAGAAGAATATGTCAGAGGAGGCTGATCTTGGGGATGATCTCATGGTAGATACTAATCAATTTAGTTTGCAGCTAAATCTGTTTCCAAAGGAGCCGTCAGATGGGAGTCCAATAGATGACGCCGAAGCTATGGATGAGATGGCAGCATTGGGGTCAACTGTCCCAAGTAGACGTTGAGGTTTAGGCTTTAATCTCAATCAATCGTTCCTTATGAGTTCAATCGTTTGGAATGTTCAAGTGGTTGTTTTGAACAAGTTGAATAGTGATAGAGTATCTTTGTTTTTTGGGTTATTCTTGTAATAGAGCAATTTCTTGTTTACACATATGTGATGGAATTCGTTGAGAATATCCACCTCTAGAATGTGATTGTTACCTTTATTGTCTTAAAAAAATAAGTATACAAAAATGTGCATTTGTTTTAATGTAGAGGACCATTTTCAGAATTTAGTCCATATTAAAGGAGGGGAAAATCTTCCAGAATACGTGTCACAATTCTAGAAGACTGTAAAAAAATATTACTCCCCCGTCCCATAATTATTGTCTAGTTTTACTAAAATCAAAGATTTTATTTTTGGTCAAATTTAACTATATTTTACCTTAAACAATCGGATATATCCCTACATAAGTAATTGTTTAACCACTAAGATTTTATGGATAATATTTTTACGAAGGACAAATGTGTAACTTGATCCATAAAAAGTCAAATTGGACAATAATTTTGGGACAAAATTTTTTGGGCAAAGTGGACAATAATTATGGGACGGAGGAAATAGTTTAATTTCGATAGTGTTAAGTATTTTTTTTACTATTTTTACATTAAAAATCTGAATCATATCCACTAGATAAGATATTTGATTTATCTACTCTTATTCAAAAAATTTAAAATGTAAATGTAACTGATTTGATCAAATCTAGAATCTCTATAGAATTTTGATCCCAACGTAACTCATTTATATGTATAAATTAATCTAATATGATCCCAACTTGTGTAGAATCCTGTTTTTGTGATCGCCGGTGTTCTCGCACTTCGCAGAATAAATGTCTGTGATGGCCGTCTAGAATGTAGCCGCTGGCCAAGACATCAAAGAAACAATTTTACAGAGGTTCCTACTTGTTTTGTGCTAGCAATCATGCTGATTGAAAAATCATTTTTACATATTAAAACTTTTGCAATTTCCCTTGCTTGTGGCATTAATGATAACAAGTTTGTCCTGAATGTTTGAAACAAGTCTTACCATATGAATAAACTCGTGATGAAGATTCTTAAACCATATCATTGTTTCATTCGTTTTATTTTTTAAACAATGGTCTCTTTTCTCTCTTTTTTTTTTGGGTGAAAAACTATGTTCTTTTATATGATCGTAATGTGAATACGTGATTCTTGACTCATTTTATGAATAATTTCTCTCATTTCTGGTTCTTGATTTTCAGTACCTCAGGGAGATAACGTAAAGATATCGTGCTTGTTTGGACGTCATCTTACGTTTCATTTTGCCACTTAAAAGTGGGAAGTATTTCGAGTTGAAAATTAAAAGGGAAATGAAAATGTTGTTTGGATGGTATTTTGAGCAAAAAGTTGTTTAGATGTTAGTTTTGAAAAAAATATTTTGAACTACATTTTGAAAATATCAAGTACGAGTCATCACTAAACAATTAAATACTGTCAATTATCGTCACTTTAAAAAAGAACTTCTTAAAAAAAAATCACTAAACAACGAAAATTTGACAAATTTGTCACTCTAAGATTTTCCTTTGTTAGATTTCGTCACTGAACTATTTTTAATTCAAAAATGGTCATTACACTAAGAAAAAGTGTTTCAAGTTGGAATTTAAAATGTAAATCAGAAAGTTATTTGGATGATGTTTTCTTTTCCATTAAGTTTTGTGTTTGAGAGATAAAATGAGTTAAGATGTAAAATGAGTTCTTGTCCAAACAAACACATCTTTGAGGAACTCTGAAACGAATTTTTTTTTTTTTTCCTTTTTCATTTCCTCTAAAACAGAGCCTTTTGACTTGCGCGAGGTGGAAGTGGTCAACGGTATTTACTGGTGGTTGGCTAAAATATTGTATTTTTTGTTCTCAAGATATATTTACGAAGAATACCAATCAAAATAACCATCCAACACGGAAAGAACTCCCGTATATTAATAATACTCATGATATGAACTGAGAGGTTGATGACTATGAGAGAATTGTACACCTTTCATAAAGAACGGAATGGAAAGCATTGAATTGAACAATTCTTCTTCTTCTTCTTTTTTCCCCCCCTTTTGTTCATATAATCTTCATCTTCTCTCTTTTCATTTGAAGTATTCTTCAGTTTACTCTTTTTTAACATTGGATTTTTAATAAATTAGAAGCCAAAACACTTAGGAAATACTACGTGTTAACTCAAAGGTCCCCTTTTATATATATATATATATATATATATATATATATATCTAAAAACCCGAGGATTTATCAAAATATCTACTGTTTGAATTGCCTCCATAAAGATGCGATTTATACATTTGGTGCAACAAATTTTTATTACGGCATTGAATAGTTGATGGCGTTGAATTTATCAACGGCTTCCTTACATTTGCTTGGTTAATACCATTTTGATTTTGTCTTAAATTTAATCTAGTACACATTTTTAATTGATGAAAAAATCTTAAAAATATATTTTCACATTCATTGGTATTCTCTTTATATTATGAAATATTTTTAAGTTTTTTTTACTAATTAAAAATATGTACTAAGTTCAATAAAACAAATCAAAATGACTTATGTTAAGGACTAAAAGGGACTAAATTCATTAGCTTGAAGTAGCTTGAACTCACTTTTTCGTGAGCTTGAAGTATAGAGTTATACTCCCTCCGATCCTTATTATAAGGCATTTTGATTTCGTCCTAGATTTAATCTAAGATGTCTTGTTAATTAGAAAAAAATCTTAAAAATATATTTTCACATTCATTGTATTTTTCTAATTATAGTGAAATATTTTTAAGGTTTTATTCCAATTAAAAAGATATTTTAAGTGAAACTTAAAGACAAAATCAAAATGTTTTATAATAAGGACCGGAGGGAGTATATAATTTGACAATATCGATCAATATTTTTGTTCTCCAATCATATGCTTCATAATTAGTTTCTGTTGTTTCTAACCAATAATTTTTTACTTTTTATTTTTTGGTTTATTTCTGTTGAATTTTTAAACTTTCGACGGTGAGGAGAACAACACGATCACGAGTGACCATGATACATTGATACTGAAACTTTGCTCCAAGTGCATCAGCATGAACTCCCAACCCTGTAAAAGACACAGGAGAAGAAAGTGCACACTCCCTACGCAGGCATTATCCTGTTCAGGTTCAAAGGGACTATCTCAGCCTGTCGAGCCAAACATCGCGACTAAAAACAGCCGTGGTGCTGGCATATCGATCAGACACCCCTGGTGCAATCTCGAGTCAATAAACGAACAGCGAACTTGATGACATTGAACATAAAAGAAAAAGATTGGTACTGCTGACAACATTCGGTCGCAACCTAGACATTTCTAGACATAATCCACAAGGAAATGTCGTTGCAAGTTATTTTGCTAGCTAGTCTACACACTTACCTACTTCTTGATGACATATATCCTACGCCATTCTCTTAAACTGACTGAGTCCAGCTGAAATCGCACAACATTGGACCAATCTTTTACACAGTCCTGCAAAAAGTCAGAAATGATTTGATTTACATTGCGAAAGGATGGGACTGGTAAACAGATTATGATGAAGAGATCATGTTTGTCAGAAAGATATTCTTCTCTCTAGTTTACCAAAGGCAAATTACACATAATAGATAAATGTAACTATCTAATGACAGTAGATTGTCCTGTCTTGCATGGAAATTTCTTAGTACTTTTTAATTATTTATGAATGTAATTCATCAATGTACCAGGTTACAGTTAAAGGCCAAAACTACTCTTACCTTCAGCTTTCCGGAGACTTCACATATGTCTCAGGGAGATAGATTTCTCCACCAACCTCACCATGTTGTTCCCCACTAACAGTTTTCTTAGCAGCCAAGAACTCAGCACTCATGGCATCCATCCCGCGCTTGACAGCTTCTTCTGCACTTCCATAGCCATGCTGCTCAGCATATTTCCTCACATCCTCTGTTATCTTCATAGAGCAAAATTTAGGGCCGCACATTGAGCAAAAATGAGCAACTTTAGCTCCTTCAGATGGCAAGGTTTCATCGTGAAAGGACATGGCAGTCATTGGGTCCAATGACAATGCGAATTGGTCCATCCAGCGGAACTCAAACCTTGCCTTGCTTAGTGCATCATCCCAGGCTTGAGCATGAGGATGGCATTTTGCTAAATCAGCTGCATGTGCAGCTATCTTGTATGCTATAACTCCAGCTTTCACATCGTCCCTATTTGGCAAGCCAAGATGCTCCTTAGGTGTCACATAACATAGAAGTGCAGTGCCAAGGGCCCCAATATTGGCTGCCCCAATAGCTGAAGTTATGTGATCATATCCAGGAGCAATGTCAGTTGTCAAAGGCCCAAGAGTGTAGAATGGTGCTTCATTACACCATTCCAACTGCTTTTGCATGTTCTCGGGGATCTTGTGCATAGGTATATGTCCAGGTCCCTCATTCATGACCTGCAAGAAAATAACAAACTATAAATCCTAATGGCAGCTAACAAAGAGCAAATCATAAAGGAAGAAGTAAATGAAAAATGTAGGTTAATTATATAAGACCAAGTATCACACAGAAATAATTGAAATGAAATCAGAAGATGTCCTGCAGTACTGACATCTTTGGAAAATGAGGAAAATTCATGTTTTTTTTTGCATGACAGAACAGATAATTGTTATCACCTGTACATCTTTCTCCCAAGCTCTGCGAGTCAATTCCCCTTGGGTGAGGAGCTCCGCAAACTGGGCCGTGTCATTTGCATCATAAATTGAACCAGGTCTCAGACCATCACCAATCGACAGCGATATATCATATTGATTGCATATGTCCAGTATTTCATCCCAATGTTCATAAGCAAAGTTTTCCTTGTGATAAGCCAAACACCACTTTGCATGAATCGAACCTCCACGGGAAACAATTCCAGTCATGCGCTTTGCTGTCAGTGGGATGTAACGGAGTAGGACACCGGCATGGATGGTGAAGTAGTCTACACCTTGCTCAGCTTGTTCAATCAAGGTGTCTCTGAAAACTTCCCAAGTTAGATTCTCTGCAATTCCATTCACTTTTTCCAGTGCTTGATAGATTGGCACAGTCCCAACTGGCACAGCAGAGTTACGAAGGATCCACTCGCGAGTTTCATGGATGTGCCGACCTGTTGAGAGATCCATAATAGTATCAGCACCCCACATTGTTGCCCATTGAAGTTTGTGCACTTCTTCCTCAATGGAGCTTACAACAGCAGAGTTTCCGATATTTGCATTGACCTTCACCAAGAAATTTCTTCCAACAATCATCGGTTCTAACTCCAGGTGATTCTTGTTTGCTGGAATGATTGCCCGGCCACGAGCAACTTCTGACCTCACAAACTCTGGATCAAGATTTTCCCGAGCAGCACAAAAAGCCATTTCTTCAGTTATGATACCCTGTTTAGCATAGTACATTTGGGTGTAGCGTGGTGCCCCCAACTGTTCCCTTCTATCAATCCAGTTCTTGCGCAGTTTTGGAAGACCTGATCAGGAGCACCATTTGCAAATACACAGGTGAAATCAAGACAAGAAGACTAAAGAAATTTGATTATAACAAAAATGCCCGAGACATTGTTGTCTAATTGTCTTCTTCAAGGTTTACCGAAGGAACTTCGGTTGCTGTTAGCTACTTAGCTTAAGATACCAAGACATCGCTTAAGGGTTCCAAGAGAAGTTTTATCTTTCTAGCTGAATTATTCTTAGTTTTCTGCATGCTCAACCCTTAAGAAGATTTTGCAAGAGCTTTTCTTTGAACATACTCATGTGAGCAAGAAAGACACACTACTGCTGTAATACATGTACAGGGGACAAACATCATCCAAAAGCAGTTTAGAGGCATATTTATAAATCTTTAGCCTTGAATACACACATGAACAGATCAATGAGACCAATAATGACACATACTTGCAGAGAACTTCCTAATACTAACTTTCTGACACATCTAAGAATGCATCTAAGATGAGAACATGCAGATCACAACAGTCCAGAAAATGTTTATGATTTTAAAAATGCAGATCATCTTAAAGATTCATGAGTTTTTCCATCAATGATAACAAGAACAGTGAAAGACCCAAAAAGAGAGAGAGTTTTGGATGAGTTTACCAATCCGGGGGCTAACATCTTGGGGGCCACTGGTGTCATAAGCATCAAAATGGGGCTCATCTCCTGATAGATGGATACGCCGAAACGGAACCCTGAGTAGATGACCAGAAGGGCCATGAACAACTTCCCTGAAAAAACAGCACGATTGAATTTAGTCATCAGAAGAATAATGCACAAAATACAATCACAACAACTAACAAATCCTATCGCACATATCACACATTCACACTCACGTGTACTGCTTAGTGCTTCTGGGGAAGCATTCCTGGAAGGATGGGAGAGGTAGGAAATCAGGGGAATTAGGATCAACCGTATGCTTCTTCTTTTGCTTAGATTTTTCAGCATTGGTCGCCGGAGGATCAAACGTCATAGTAGCTCTAATGCCCGAGGGGCGATGAATCGAAGATGAAGAACGCTTCTTGGTACAACTCGGAGCAATTTGTCCTGTTACATCAGTCCCAGATAAGAATGAGCCATTCAGAAACTTCACCGGAGCAACAACATAATTCCCTCCAGTTCTGTATCCTGTTCCTCCGGACGTTAAAGTAGCTTGAATTGAAGCCATGCTCTGAAGTACAAAAAGGAACCCCAAAAAAAAAAAAAATCGTTTCTTTAGCAAAAAAACATCCTAAAATTACAACCCAAATCATCAGAAAAACTGCAAGAAATGAAAACCCAGAAAGCTAATAACCAATTCGAGTTGATTCAACACCGAAATTTAGACATGCAAGTAATTAAATCAGTAGCAAAAAGATGCAGAATTGAGCAGGAGCGAAGAGAAGACGAACCTAAAAAAATCTTGTTATCTTGTTATCCTTTCCGTGCGAGAAGAATGAGTGATGATCAGTAAACTGAGCTAATGGCTTTGCTTTATAGTAAAAAAGCGGGAATGTGTGCATCAATCAATCAATCAATACAATGCATCCTCATGATCTTCAGTGGTGACCCCAACTCACTGTTGAAACTTGTCGTTTTACGTCGAGATATTTCTTGTTAGATATATAAGCAGTACTTGGAACCTTTAGTCCAAACAAAACGAAAAAAAGAACAAGGAAACTTGGAAATACTTTTATCTTTAAAAGATATTTATTCAGATGTATTGAAGTCGGTTCTGAAATCCGAAATGGAAAATACCATCACTAATTTGTATGACCATGAAAGAAATTAGACCGCCTGAATCCAATGAAATAGAGATCAGTTGGGATGCACTCAGGGTCGTTTTGATAAAACTTAATTTATGTTTGGAATACGAAATCAAATCATAAGCACTGAACTAATTGAATTAAATTTATGTTGTTTGATGCATTCAATTTTACACTCCAGACTCGTTTTAGTTTTCAAACGTACGTAAGAGTTAAATACTTAATTTATTAACTTTTTATAACTAATTAAATTATTATCATGAGATCACGTTATCAAATAAGTATCAATCAAACCATTAAATTTAAGTGATGAATGAAAAAAAGGCCTTAAATTCGAATCAGATTTTTAGGATATAAAAATATGTTACTCATCATGTATTCAATATCTAAAACAAAACAAAACAAAACATCATAATAAGAAAGAAAATAAAAAATGCTTCCACAAATATCTCCTGTTTAAATGACATATTTAGCCTCAACCACCTCCTCTTCCCCTTTTCACCTTTTCTTTTTTCTTTTTGGTACGAAAACGGTTCGCCACATAAGCCCCCTATAGATTTATTTTACTTTACTCTTTTTCTCTCTGTTTTTTTTTTTACTCTCAACTCATGCAGTTCCGGCGACGGTGGTGAAAAGGCGGTGATATTTTCCTGATAATTAACCGGTAAGATTACAACCGGCGGTTTCTGCTTGAACTTTAATCTCATATTGTTAATCTTTGATCCTAAATTTTTTAGTTTTTGCTTTTTTTTTTAACCTGTTCACGAAAAATTACGCAAAACGATCATGTATACTCTTTCCACTCAAAATTACGGCCATTCTTGTCCTAAGTAGAATTTTAATGCGGCTTGTGAGTGGTTTGCCTGTTTCTTTGTTAGGACTGATATAATTAGTAGATAATCTCACAGAATTCTGCTTTTGTTTTGAATTTTTCTTGAACTTGTTGGGTATGAACTGCGTCTGGGAACAAGAAAGAAGAGGGTTTTTAATCAATGCATCTTAAAATTTTTTGAGGATCTTGATGTGATGTATGTACGCTTTGTTGTTGTATTTTAATATTGATTGGTGGGATGAAAATAGGGATGTTTTTTGAACGTTGATTACCGTTTTGTAATGGGTTTATTGATAGTATGAATTTGTATTGGGAATGGGCCAAAGGGTTTCAATAGTTCAATGCCATTTTTAAATTAATAATAAAAAGAATACTTGTGACTGCTCTATTTAATGCAACTGTTTGTTGGATTGTATGTTCTATACCATTTGATAAAAAGAATTATTTATGTATTATTAGTAAGTATAATGGTTTTTTGAGCCAGTTGACTGATACTCCTTTGGGGTAATTACGGACTGGAATGCTTTATACCATGTCCTGCATCCTTGCATGTGTAGTTGTCTAGAGAGACAACAGAGACATAAACCCCACGAAATCGTAATATGAACCCTTATATTTGCCCCTAAAAATAAGTTATACTTAAATTGTCAGGTTATAAGTATTCTTTTCTGGCGTGTGTATGAAACCCTCAGCCTGTATGTTAAGTTCCTAAAGTGCTGAAGTATTCCAATGCCATTTTATTATTATTATTATTATTATTATTATTATTATTATTATTATTATTATTATTATTATTATTATTATTATTTCCTTTTTGAATGTGGGACTATTTAGTTCTGGTTATTCTGTTTATTCGTTAGTGTTTTTTTTTTCTGAAACGGTTCTTGATTAGTGTGAAGTCCTACGTATGATGCTCACTGGTGTCCTGTAATTTTCAGGAGTTTAGGCATGGCAAGGCAGTATGCTGTGTTCCCTCGCAACCCGTCACCGGCTGAAGCAACGAATCGGGGCATGATGATACAAGAGAGAATGGCTAGGTTGGAAGAGGGCATTGCGAAGGCAAATTTGGTTTTTGATGAGTACTCTCCGAAGGTTTCGTTTACTCCTGAAGAATACATGAAATACTACGAGTATCCTTTAAGCTGAAATTACTTTTTTCAGATTTCTCTTTTTTTTCCTTTTCATTTTCATCGTAAGTACCACACTCTATTAGGCGTCAAATATTCCTGTTTCTTGTTTATTTATTCACTTTTGGAGCAGTTAACTGCTATTAGGTACCAAGGCCTTGTGGCCCTTGTCGTCTTGGTTTTGTTTCCCTTTTTTAACCTGAAGTATAATAACCACCCTGTACCACATTGATCACGATTACCTGCACTATTATGATTTCAAATGCAGTTACCGTGTGGAGTTTACAAATACGACTGCGTGCATGCTGTTCAAGTTATCATTCATAAACTATGGTTACTTAGTACCGATGATGTAGCTGCTGTAGTTTGCCTGTTGGTATACTTAAGTTTAGGAATTTTAATTGATGTAGGATGTCGATATCTGATGTTTAGTTAAAATTGAATTTAGGAATTTTAATTGATGTAGGATGTCGATATCTGATGTTTAGTTAAAATTGAAGGAAAGTGATGATTCTTTAGAGTGATGTAGCAGCAGTATTAGACATTTGTTATGAACTCTAGTGCTATGTAAAATCGGCAAAGTATTTTTCGTTTGGGTGTTTTCTGACTCACTCTTTCTTAATTGTTGCTTCTGGGGTTTATTCACATATTTCTTTGCTAGATTCTTCTTAAACTATCATTGAGTCAGTGAATTTTCTTGACCAGCAATAGCTGTGTTTATCACATGTGTGCCATTGACTATGGAGCCCACATGCTTGAGAAATTTGAGAAAGCCATGGAAGAGAGTATTTTGTCAAAGGTTTGATCGTTATCTAAGCAACATGCATAATGTGCTTTTTGATTTGTAAGATGAGTATTGTATGATCATATACCACTTCCTCGATTCCGATGGAAACAATCCCTCACTCCTCAGGTCTCCAACTTTCTATTTCTTTTCTAAAGTACTTGTTAATGTCATCCTGCATTTGATTCTACCCCCACAATCACTTTAATAAGGGGTTTAGAGGTTACAAAAGCTATTCAGTTCATCCTTGGACATTTTCACGAACTCCCTTGAAGTTGTTTTTCCTTTTACTCCTCTCTTTTTTTTCCCTATAACATGCATCGAGCTAACCAGTTATAGTTTGTTATGGGAAAGAGCCCCTGTATCTTGTCAGACTTGTTGTTTATTTCCATGATTGGAGTTGCAAAGCGTTGGAGTAAAAGAATCCATTGTGTAACTGTGTGATTTTAGATTTATGTTCCATTTTAATCTTGTTCCCACTTAATTGTTTTTGGGCTTTCATTTGTCCAGGTTCTACCAGCTATATGTGATAAAGAGGGTGTTCCTCTACTGGTACAGTTTCTGCACATGTGGTCAAAGTACCAGGCTTTTTCAAAGTTTCTTGGAGTATTCTTTTTGTATCTTGGTCGTGAAGCTGAACGTAGGAAGGGTGGTCGGCTTGAGGACATTGCAACACGCTTATATTGTGATCATGTGCGCTGTTAACCATGTTTTGAATGCCTAAAACTTATTTCCTTTTGGGTTATTGGTATTTTACTGCACAAATTTGTAACAATTTCAATGTGTTTTCTAAATCCAGGTCTGCAAGCCTTTCCTCCAAAAGTTGTTTTCTGCTGCAGTTACCCTTGTAAGTTTACATGTCTCGTCATTTGTATGGTGTATAATTTAAATGTATAGGCATGAACCCTTTAACCAATTTGCAGATTGTTGAAGATCGGAATGGGCAATTAATTGATAAGTACCTGCTGCAACAGATCTCAACATTCTTTGTAGAAAGTTGCGGACGTGAAAGTGCCTCTTATTACAACAATTTTGAGGAAGTTATTCTCGCAAATGCTGCAGGATTCTACTCTAGTGTAGCATCACAATGGCTTCTCTCCTATTCAGCTAAGGATTACATTCTCAAGGTTACCGTAGCTCAAAGTTTCGTGCTTCACCTAAATCATGTTGCAAAAGTCTGTCTTTTGAAATCGTAATCTCTTTGTCTCTCTTGGGTTGGGGATTTGTGGGGTTTGTTTGGGCTCAGGTTGATCAATGTTTCAATGAAGAGAGAGAAAGAGCATTCCAGTTCTTGCCCCCATCTTCGGTGGAGAAGTTACTGAAGGTTTTGTTTTCTTTTGGCTCTTTTGATACCTTGTTTCCTTTTTCTTTTCAGTTAATATTATTCTGCTACAGACTCTTGGGATATGACTTTGTGCTATCAAGTTAAGTTGTATTACTAGCAGTTCATTTTTCTCTTTACTGTAGCTGTTATCACATATTTAAAATACTCCATGCCATGGAAGTCTTACTTGTTAAGATCTGATTCTAAAGTACCATACCTCTAATAAATTTGACATTACTTCTGTATCATTGAGGTATTTTTCTTGTCATCTCTGTAATAATACAGAACAAATTCAACTAATAAAATTTTAATGGATTAGCTGCCGGGATAATGCTACTACCCAAGCTCATTCCATTCATTCGTACATATCCGTTTTAGCTGGTTAGCTTTTCATAGTGGTCATTCGGGGGCCTATGACATCAACTTCTCTCTCTTTGGTTTTGTTTCCTCCGCTTAGAATTACATTACCACTGCGGCTGTACTTATGTCTAGTCCTAGCATTCTTTTCCCGTTTCAATTACATTAGAATATGCTACCAGTGAAATATATTGTTTTGGTCATACATATTCTACTGGGAGAGTTGTATTTGAATTATAAATCTGATTTAGGCATCTAACTTAGGTTTTGTTGTATTCATAGTTTAAATGGAAAACTGTGATGGGAAAGACAAAAAACTATCTGGCTTCCCACTTCTAACAAACATTTTTATGTGTTGTTCCAGTGTATATACATGTATGTATGCAAATCCTTGTTAGCAACCCCTTGATTCAGATCTTCAGTGTTCAGTTTGATATCTTCAATACTCACACCCAAGACAGGGAAAAGAAACTATTACATACCTGCTATGGATGAATGTTTATTAATTATTCGTTGTGTTCTTGTGCAGACAATGCATTTTGTTTTGGTGGACCAAACTGCAAATGTGTTGAATGAAAAGAGGAGATCTGAAAACCAAGATTCAACAACATTACAGGTATGAATCTCTTTTGCTATAATTTTTGGGGAGATTAATCATTTTCATAGGTCTCATATTAGATGAAATGAAGTTTAACCTGCATTTCTTGGGTTGCATTCTCTTGGCCCACCACATATATGAATGCGGTTTGCATTCAATAAGTGCTGTTTAATTATCTCCTCTGCTGGAGAAATTGGGGATAAGACTTTGCTGCCAGAATATAGTTATTCTTGAACTCCTAAAAGTTTTGCCAGAATTTAGTTGACTGGTAATTTCACTGTACTCTTTAGGACTTGTTTATGGAACTTGTGTCATTATCATCTTACCAATGTTTATGCATCAAACGGAAAGGATACATCAATTCAGCCAAGTTCACACACATTTATAATGAAAACAGAGAAGAGAGAATAGCTTTTATGTTGACTACTTCATGCTCAAGCGTGCTGTGCTGTTGGAACGGAATGAATCTCATAACATATTCAACGGAAATCCTACTAACTAAGATGTAGAACCTCTTTAAACTTTATTTTCAGAATCATGTACGTCTTTCTTGCTCCATGCCATCGTGCACCGAACTATGAGAATGTATATGAATTACATGGATACACCTTCGTTTAGCTCTTATCATCCTCTGATTGGTAACTTTTAAGTATAATTTCTTGTTCCGCTGCAGGGGTTACTCTCTGGTTTGAGTATTCAATAGTCAATGAGCTGAGGTGCTAGCGGATCAAATTTTTTCCTTAGGATTTTGTGAAGGTGTTTACCCGTTAAAGATGACAACTTTGTTTACCCGTTAAATATGACAACTTAAAAGTACAAGGACTCCATCGAGCAAGGCTATTCGCGGCGTTAGGATGTGTATATCTCACCATACTAATGATTTTGCTTGCTCTCTTACTAATTTGAAATCCCAGAAATGCAACCTCCAGATAATCTGGACTTGTGCATATTTGTTGATCTTAGGGAATCATGAAGTGGCAGGAATTTTTATTCCTGAGTAGGACAGTCGTATTAGTTTTGGACAGCTTATGCTCATTGATGGTTGGAAAACATTGCTTGGTGACATCTGACCGAACAGATCAATACAAAATTAAAGCTTCTCTTGGGAACATTACTATAGAATCATGTTTTCATCATTGTATTCTGGATTAAACTGTATAAATGGTCCCTTATATTTGTCCAAATTTAAATTTTGGTCCCCTACATCAATATGTATATAGATTGAGTATTTACATTTCATTTTGAAATTTTTTCGGTCTCTTTTCACTGTTCTGTCACCATTTCCGTCTTGATGACCGTTGACTCTACTAAGTCAGGGGTATTTTCGGAATGATACATATAAGATCAAAATAATAAATGTTTAAATGGTCCCCTACATTTGTCCGAATTTAAATTTGGTCTCCTACATCAACATGTATATGGATTGAGCCTTTACATTTCATTTTGAAATTTTTTTTGTCTCTTTTCACTGTTCCGTCACCATTTTCGTCTTGATAACCGTTGACCCTACCAAGTCAAGGGTATTTTCGGAATGACACATATAAGATCAAAATAACAAATGTTTTTATAATAAAATAGAATAAAATATTAAATATTATTATTTTATAATAAAAAATTAAATAATTTAAAAATAAAAAAATTAAAATGATTTCAAATTTCAAATTTCAAAAAAAATTTCACTTCCCACCTTTCTGGGTCCCACATGCCAGTCGATTTCCCCCCTTTTTTTTTGCTACAGTAAAAACAAAATCAAAATTAAAAAACAAACTTACCTTCACCCCGTCAAAATTAAAAAGTAAAAAAAAGATGGGTGAAGGTAAGTTTGCTTTTTAATTTTGATTTTTTTTACTGTAACAAAAAAAGGGGAGAAATTGACTAGCATGTGGGACCCACAAATGTGGGAAGTGAAAAAAAAATTGAAATTTAAACTTTGAAATCATTTTAATTTTTTATTTTTATTTTTAAATTATTTAATTTTTTATTATAAAATAATAATTTTTAATATTTTATTCTATTTTATTATAAAAACATTTGTTATTTTGATCTTATATGTGTCATTCCGGTCGAGTCACGGTCATCAAGACGGAAATGGTGACGGAACAGTGAAAAGAGACCAAAAAGTTTCAAAATGAAATGTAAAGACTCAATCTATATACATGTTGATGTAGGGGACCAAAATTTAAATTCGGACAAATGTATAGGATCATTTAAACATTTGTTATTTTGATCTTATACGTGTCATTCCGAAAATACTCCTGACTTGGTAGGGTCAATGGTCATCAAGACGGAAATGGTGACGGAACAGTAAAAAGAGACCAAAAAAATTGCAAAATGAAATGTAAAGGCTCAATCCATATACACGTTGATGTAGGAGACCAAAATTTAAATTCGAACAAATATAGGGGACCATTTATACAGTTTAGTCTTGTATTCTGTTAAGAGTGGTGGAATTTCAAGTAAAAATTGTAAGAGAAGATGTGGTGGAATCGGAATTTTTATGTATAGAGACTGTGATTTTAATCCGCATCTATTCATACAAGTGTTACTCGAGAATTTTTCATGTCTATATAGTCGTTACTCATCTTGTCACATTTTTTTTGAATAAAAGGGTCAAATGCTGAAATTTGAATAACCCATATAAATCATCATAGGTAAAACCGATGACCCAAAACATTGTTGTCAAGAAAAGATGAATGGACCAAGAAAAGATGAAATTTGTCAATAGCCCAAATTTCACGGTTAAAGCCCATTTGGATGCGCTTTGAAGTTTGAAGGTTGATTTTCTGGTGGGACGGAGGGAGTTTCGTGATTTCATCCACGATTATTACTCCCTCCATTCCATAATTATTGTTCAGTTTAAGTTTTTATTTTTAATTCAAATTATACTAAAAATAAAATTTTAAACTGGATAATAATTTTGAGACAGAAGGAGTATTTAGTTAAATTTTTGTTTCATAATAAAGGAGACAAAAATATAAATCGTACATAGATTTTTGTATATATTTTTATTTTATTAAACGAGTAATGTCGATTATCATATTTTTTTGCAACGACGAATTAACCCATGAAGGTGGATCATACAGTATTTCGATTGGATATATTGAGTCTAATAATTAGCTACAACATTTAATTCCTAATATGACAATAAACATGCCTTAACTACGCGGACCAAATACGAAATCTAAGATCTGTCTATCACTACGATGATTTGACGTTATTTTTGAAAGCATAAACATTTATTCATTCACACTCCCTAGAGCAATATTTTGATTATTAGTCTTTTAAATAAGTCAACTTCAGACCCCTCAAATGTTTATTTGATCACTGAAGCATTTTGTTTGGATTAATTATCCCTCATTCAGCTATCAAGACATTCCATTTTCAGTACATTCTACACAAACGCGACATTAAATCGTCCAAAATAGTGAAATAGCATATATAATTTTTTGCGAGTCTAATTCAAGAGCTCTTCTTATTTTATTGCGTGCACGATGTTATTTCTAAAAACGTAAAAAAAAAAAGTAATAAAATTGTTGGAAAATGAGCAATTTAATATTTAGGTGCATATTTGCTAAAAAAAAATAAAAATTGAAACGTTCAAAGTTGTTCAATGAAGATAATTGAAAGGGGCCTAATGTAATTTTCTTAGTTAAATCAAATTATAAAATATATAAATCGGGGGACTAGTCTACCTTTGTTGCATCTATCTCACTCAATAAAGTAATACAGAGACAGTGAAAATAATAGTAAAAATTCATAATGACTGATATGTGTACTTAATAATTATGAGTAAAAATAAAATTTTGAAGAAAAAATAAAATTTTAACAGACAAGTGCTAGCACAAAAATCATAATATTCCACGCCGAATACTAATTTCTTTCATTATTGTTTTTCACTGTACTGTACATATCGCTTTCTCTCACAATAAAAGAAACTCAATGGGAAATCCAAAAGTTTAAATGAAATCCACATTTGGGGAACCTCAAATTAACTCTAAATGCACGTTTCATCGATTTCATTACTTTTGTCCAACTAGGGGCCTAAAAATCCAATTTATACTATTTTGTCAATCTTGTAGGCGCTGCACCATATTGTAAAATGAATAGTATTATTCTCTTTCTTTTAAAAAAAAAATCTATATTGAGTTTGGATATTTGTATTATTTTTAATATAAATATAAAAACTGAACATGGACTACTTTCATCGGTTCTTATTATAAGTTTTTCTTTTGTCCTAAATTTTATTTATTGTGTTTTTTTTTCAATCGGAATATTACGTTAAAAATATATTTTCACATTTATTTTATTCTCTCAATTAGTATAAAATATTTTTAATGTGTTAAATTTCAATTATGAAAAACACAATAACTAAAATTTAATCCAAATCAATAAAAACGGGAAGGATTGTTTTGTTTTGAAACAGATGCAGAATGTGCAAATCAAACACAATAACACAAAAAATGTAAGTATAATGTGCTAATCAAACAACAGAAAAAAAAAGGAAGTAATCATTTTGCTTGACGTGTTTTGAGAAAAGAATAAGACATGCTAAAAAAATTTGCATTTCATGATTTTATGATAATGGTAATTATCAAATATATTTTTAATATGTTTCACAGTCGATCGTCTAATTCAAAATTTTACATTTTAATGTAATATTATACCAAAAATAAAAATTTAAATTGGACAGTTATTTTAAAAATAGAAAAATAACTCTCAGACTGTGTTTTCAATACTGAGTCGAATTGATTATTTATTTTGTTTTATTTTTTTTAATGATAACATTCAAACAATAATGCAAAGAGACAGTACTTAATACATCAAGTGAAAATGTCGTTAAGTTCATTTCTTTCCTTTCTACAAATTGCTACAAACTTACATTCGAGTTACGACTATTTTTTCAAAACAAAAAATCCATAATTTGAGATAAAAATAAAAAAGAGATTATAAACTGAATTATATTGAATATGTCTTTTATTAAATTATTAAACATGTCTTAATTTTTATCACACCTCACTCATAATCTTGTATTCTCTCTAACTTAAAATAATAATTATGTAGTTTTGATTTTTTTTAAAATTTTTATTTTTAGTACTATTTATAAAATTTTTAGTAAAATTCCAGATTGGATGGTGATTTTAAGACAGAAAGAGCAATATTCATAAACAATAAATCAAACAATGTTGTAAACCGAATTCGATCGGCGGACATTCAGGCTCTCTCCCTCTTGCAAATCGAAATGATGACTTCTCTTCTAACCCTTCAACAACAAGTTTCTAGTCTTGGAATCAACAATGTTAAAATTCACACACATTGTGAATTCTTAACAAATAATCTATGGGACACGCAAATTTCAACTGAAGTACAAGAGGTTTTACCTCTTTTAATTTCATTTATAGATACATTCTATTTTTGTGAACTAATTAAAGTCAGTAGATAAAATGTAACGGAAGTGCATAATATATCTTATCACAAGATGCGATGTAATAGTTTAGGAGATTTACTAAATGTATCTTTCACAAAAAAAAAAAGTTGTAAACATTATTGTAAATGTAGAAACGGTGGAAGCATTATCATATTAGTATTATAAAAATACTGTGCAAAAGAAGTATGATCCCCATCAAATGGTGGGTGAAAAAGATTACTCCCTCTGTCTCAAAATTATTGTTCAGTTTGAGATTTTACTTTTAGTACAATTTGAACTAAAAATAAAAACTCAAACTGAACGGAGGAAGTATTATAATCCTCTATAATAACAGAGTTGACAAACTTATAGAAAATCAAATTGTGTTATTATTATCAAAAAAGAATATCTATAGATAGATTGACAAAGAAAATGTACAAAAACAAATTGCAGAATGAAGGAAAATAAAATAATAAATAATAAAAAAGAAGGAAAGAGAACAAAGTCGTTTCAGATACACGTAGGCACACGTAATCTCTTCGATCCCTTTTAGAGCACACACACAATTTACTTTTTTCTTTTCTTTTTTTTTTGCCGATTTCTTTTATTACAAAATCATTTTCTTTTTTATTTATTATTTCCATTTTTTTCTTTGTTTTCCTGCATTATTATTCATTGATGATGATGATTCGCTTCTTTGCTCCTCCTCAATTCTGAGCTTTGAAGATCCACCAATGTCGATAACTCTTAGTGCCCTTATGATTCTAGCTTAATTTTTTTATTAATTGTTTTTTTATTTTGATTTTTTTGTTCCTTTGCCAACTTCCTTCCCATTTGAGAAATACTAAAAACTTCGACTGCGTTCACTTGATTGGTTATGATTTGGGGCTTTGTTTCGATGAATTTGATGTAGAATCCTTAAATTGTAGCTCTGATCAAGGAATAAGAGTTAAAGGGTTTTTTTTTTTTTTGTTTGGCTTTGGAGGTAATTTTGGTTTGAAGGAAGAAGCTGGAGTTGGGATTATTGGAATTTTTTAGCGGTGAAGTGTATCTCTTTTTGTGCTGTTTGAATTTTCCTGAGCATTTTGATTGGGGTTCACTAGTTTGAGCGTTTGCATGGGTGAAGTATAGGACTGGGTCCTCCGCTGTTCCGTGGAGGATCCGAGGATTTCTTTTCCCTTCCTTGTTCAGAAGTTTTTTTTGGGTTCTTTAAGCTGGGCGGTGTAATGTTTGCTGAGTTTCTGGTAAAGTAAGGGTTTTTGAATATTTTCCGTTCCGGTGGGGAGGTTAGTTTTTAATACCAGGGGGTTTTAGAACAGGGATTTTTTTGGCTGGTTGAAGATGTTTGGAGCAAGTGGGCAGAATAATAGCAGTAGAGGTGGAGGTGAAGCAACTGTGGTTCCAACCCGTTTTGTCTGGCCTCATGGCGGGAGAAGGGTTTTCGTTTGTGGCTCTTTCACCAGGTGAGAAATTGATTTTTGTAATTTCAATTGTGATTTGGTGTAGTTGATCCTCTGTGTTGCTGTGTTTTTGTTGTTGGTTGTCATTTCACCATATTTTTGTTCAATTACATTTGTCATTAAGAGTTAAGGCAGACTAAGTTTACATTGTTTGTTTTGAATACTGTATATGTGGCCGATCATTAATTGTCTGAATAAATTGCTAGAGTTATAGTAATGTAAAACAATTTGGACCAACTGACTTGCTGTTTATTGAGCAAATTTAGTATGTCTATTATTTATTAACCACTTGAACTAATTGTTCATGGTTATGGTAATTACGGGGTAGACCTTTTCTGGTGATGAAGTTGTATTTTCTGTCTCTTTTACGGGTCTTGATTTGAAATTGTAGCTACATGTAAAATCAAGTTTTACATTGCAACTGAGCAATAATGAAAAGGGCGTACCCTGGAGCCAAAGGGGGCCTCGCTTTGTGAGGTTATGAGGAAGGGTTGTATTCGGCCTAGCCCTGCCCTTTTCCTTGCTTATGCATTAAGGCTGAGCTACAATAATGATGTGTATTTTCAAACATTTTGTTCATGGTGCAGGTGGACGGATCACATTCCCATGTCACCAATGGAAGGTTGCCCCACTGTATTTCAGGTTCTCTACAACTTGACGCCTGGGTACCATCAGGTTGGTCCCGATTTTTATAGATTTATGGTAGATGAAATGCTAGTGCATACACCACAAGTTAATAACAGCGGACTTGATTTAGCTTTCTTAGCCTCTTGCCAGTATCATGTGAAATAGTCTATTCCGGGAAAAAATATATTTGTTCTTTTTCCGGAAAAACTTATGTTTATATGTGAAACAAACATGTCCATCACGAGGCTTTTTGGCAGGTTTGAATTCCTCCATGAGAGTTGTAAATAGGCTAATACTACATCTGGCATTTCCTTTCCAGTATTTTTTGTAACGGTTGATTGTTTTGCGGGATAATTGGTAAAGTTATGTCATTTTCCATATGTGTCTCATGGCATAAAGACAGCTTTTTCTTAGCTGCTGAAAACCCGCAGGAGGCGGCCAGCTAAGTTAAAAGTAGTCTATTTCTTTGAAAAAGGGAGTGGTTTCCTTGCCTTCTCCGCCTGGTATCCTTCGACAAGTTCTTGAGAACTTTAGATCCCAAATAAACCTAAAGCTGCTACTTTCAAAGACTGTCCAATTGGTGACGAACCTTTTCCTTCTCTTCCCCCTTCTCTTCCCCAACCCCCGCGCCGGGTTAAACTTTTAATCAAGTTTCCGATGGTAAAAAAAATTAGAAATCCAGGGAGATTATGTTCTGATGAGATTCGGAATTAGGAGTGTGTAGTGATGAACGGTTGTTGCAGAGCCCTTTGTGATTGTTTCTGTCCGATCTACTGCTATGATTTTGTCATCCTGCTTGTAAAAGAGGAATACCTTGTCATTCCAGCTCATGATTTTGAAATGTGTTACTGTTTTAATTTTGAGGTTCTTACATTTGATTTTTGATTAATTTGAGATTATTTCATAGATATTAGTTTAGAGTGAGGGAATATCTTCGTTGGAGCATCTTCGTGGGAATTTTAGTTTGAAGAATTCCTTTTATTTAAATCTTTTGTTGCAATGTTACTTTCCATAAGGGCAAAAGCAAATTCCTAGCGGCTTTAGTGCTTACCTTTGATTGGGCTACTGTTTCTAGAGCCAATAAATGTGGCTTTTCTGCGCTCAAAATACTTTGCTAAAAGGCTTAATGTATAAGTACATTGTAAGTTCCATGGATTGGTGTTGGTAGCCAACAAAATGATCTCACCCACAAATCTGGAATTTCGTGAAAACCTTTGCTTGTTCTATATTAAGTTCTGCATCGGTCTGGAAGTGATATTTGGTTTTGTTCTCGATATTTTTGAAGTACTTATATTTTTCTATGACTTGTGTACAGTATAAGTTCTTTGTTGATGGGGAATGGCGTCATGATGAGCACCAACCATTTGTAAATGGAAACTATGGAGTTGTGAATACTATTTTCTTGCCCAGAGAATCTGATGTTCCTGCATTTTTTAGCCCTGAGATACCCGGTAGATCTAACATGGATGTGGATAATGATGCGTTTGTTCCTCTGGTAAGGGTCATCTTCTGCTTATTTGACTACATTCTTTGAGTGTCCTCTATTCCAGACACACTGCTTTTTCTTTTCTCTGTTTTCTTTACACTTGAGTTCCATGGTTGTCTAATGAATGAACATGTGTTGACATTAACTATTCACAAATTAAAGACTAAATTCAGTACACTCCATCCTGCCGAGCTTATTCCTTTCTGCACAACAACAACACCCCACCCCCCAAATCGCTTCTGCTTACTGAACTTTTGAATGGTGTATAGTGTTGTCTGGGTATCTCTTATCCCTGTGATAGACTTGTATGTTTCTCTGGCAAGTGGTGGCAATAGCTGATATTTTTTTATTTAAAACCATGCAGGAAGCAGTTCCGAGTATATCGCTAGATGACATTGATGTATCTCGGCATAGGATCTCTACATTCTTGTCAATGCACACTGCTTATGAATTACTTCCTGAATCTGGCAAGGTTAGAATACTTAAGCAGTAGATGCTCTATCAGATGATTGTGAATTATGATAGATGACTTAAATTTCTTTCGCAGGTCATTGCTCTGGATGTCAATCTGCCAGTGAGGCAGTCATTTCATATTCTACATGAGCAGGTAAGTCTGGAGTGCACTGGCAATTCTCACCTATTAATGGTATTTATTGGTTTGAATTTGGAAATTATGAAGTGGAGATTCCGGGGTATGAATGACGTGCATCAATGCCAGAAATGTTACTCAATAACATGTGCTTTCTCATTCAAAAGTTGTGATGGAGTTTGTGCAAAATTAAATATTGTGAATGCTTTCTATGGCATAACTGTTGCTTTATTTCCATATGGAAATTTGTTATGCCCAAAGCTTTTGGTTTCCCTTTTTTTCCCAAAGACAACAGAAGTAACATTTTAGCGGAATTTACTTTGATTACGGTATCGTAATTGGTCGAATCTAGTTTCACAGAAAAGGTTACCACATACCCTTTGAGTTGGATGTTTTGAATATTACTCAACCCAAAGCATGTTCACCAGCTCCTGGAATCTTCCCTTTTTTAATTTTTTAATTTTTTATTTTTATTTATTTATGTTTTAATTTGCAATGTTAAAATCTTATTGCATTCGCTATACTTCTGATATTCCTTAATGAGTTTGGCATTCTACTTATCAGATTGAATTTTTTACTTAGGGAATTTCCATTGCTCCTCTGTGGGACTCTCGCAGTGGTCGGTTTGTTGGTGTTCTTAGTGCGCTTGACTTCATCATGATTCTTCGGGAGGTATTAACTTTCTGCATATTTTTGTTCATCATGTGTTTCCCATTCGATGTTAATTTTTTCTTCCTTGTTTGATTAGAGCAAGGGGAAAAAACCCAAAAATGATGAAGTATCCTTTTGTGTATCAGTTTTCTTTACTAATCGAATTAGGCCTTTTTTCCCCTCTTCTACATGCATTTTAATTATATTGTTCTCTTTTTTTTTTTTTGGGGGGCGTTATATTCTTTTCCTTTCCCAGTATCTTATCTACTATGAAATTCTTTGTAACTTATGTCCTTTTTTTATTTTATTTTTTACGTCTATCAATCCCTGTTTTTATCTTCCCACACGTACCCTGTAACTTCCTCTTTTTGCTTTTATTGTGATTGGACTTCTAGATTGCTCCACTATAATAAGTCATTTCATTTATTGCTTTTTGATGCTCCCACTTTCTTTAAATGACCCTGTTATGCATTGCATTTTGTGGATCTGAAAGCTTTCTAAAACTGATTGTTGGGCCATGAACAGCTTGGGAGTCGTGGATTTTATCTAACAGAGGAGGAACTCGAGACGCACTCTATATTAGCTTGGAAGGAGGAAAAGATGAATATTGCCAATCAAATTGATGGAATTTTAAGACCCTATCAGAGACGCCTCATTCATGTAAGCCATTTTTTGTATGATTCCATGCTGTACCCAGTTACTTAAAATTTGATATTTTGATGTGTATTTGACTTCACTACTAGATGTTTTTGAATGACTGATTTTAGCATTGATGATCCATCGTGTAATATTCACTTTTGACATGCTGAAGAAAGTCAACCATTTGATTAGCAGTGAACTTTTTGTTGACTTAGTGAAGTTCTTGGCATTGAATTTTTTTTTGACGTACTGAAGTTCTTATTCATGTAAAATAATTGTCAACCTTTTCCTTTTATTTCCTGCTTTTTTTGTGCTTGCACCTCTTACATCAGTAGAATATTTTTTCTTTTTACTTTCTGCTATTAAATATTACATGGTCAATTTTGTTTCTTGACATTTTCTTTTTTATCAATGCTTGCACTTTAAAATTGTCAATTTGAGTTCTGGTAGCCTTCAACTTTGCTTATGGTGGATAATGTACAGCCGTGAACTTTAATGTAGTTTCAATCTTAATCTTTGTGTATTACTCAGGCATTAAACCTATATTGTTATTCTGCAATACATATCTCTGTTGGCAAGCTGACATTTTTGAGGTTGTGCAGGCTGGGCCTTATGATTCTTTGAGAGATGTGGCCATCAAGCTTTTGCAAAACAAAATTTCAACAGTGCCTATAATTCACTCTACTTCACAGGATGGCTCATTTCCTCAACTCCTTCACATGGCTTCTCTATCTGGAATACTAAAATGTAAGTTGTTTATTGATCTAGGGGTTGACTGCATGTCTTCTGTGTCTTATTGAAGTACATAACTTTATTTGCAGGTATTTGCCGGAATTTTAAACATTCTTCTGGTTCATTGCCCATTCTTCAGCAACCAATTTGTTCACTTCCTTTGGGAACTTGGGTGCCTAAAATTGGCGATTCAAATGGAAAACCATTAGCAATGCTGAGACCGAATGCCTCACTTAATGCAGCCTTGTCTCTGTTGGTTCAAGGTGACTCCCCCTTGTGCAGCCAAGATGCTTATGGGCTCTTTTACACTTTCATGTTTGGATTCCCGAAGTTACTATATTTGTGAATGGTACCCAATCTTAGGTTTCATATTCTTTGATTTTAGATGTTGCCTGTTGAGCAAGGTTTTAAAACTTGTAAAGCCGTGTCTTCTATGCTTTTTTGGATTTTGATTACCTAGTTTCTCTCGTCGATTGTTTTCTTTTTTTGTCCCATCTCTTTGTGGTCCTTATCCTGTGTTCGCCACCACTGCTTGAAGCAATTTGTGTTAGCTTGGTTCATCCTAATTTGTTTTCTTCTCAGTGAGACAACTTTTTCTATTGTTTCTAATCTCATACTTTTCTATCTTTCATGTTAGTTTTATCTTGTACTTTTGTGCTGCATATTTGTTGTTTTTTATATATAGCTCATTTAAAAAGTATATCATGTAATGGTGAGATTTGATCTGTATACCAACCTCACATTGAGGAATAAAGGCTTAATCATTGTCATTTAATCAGTTCATCTATTAATATATCATTCGAAATTTTTGTTCAATATTTTTACCAATTTATTATCTTGATCGTGTTTTACTCTGTTGCAGCGGGTGTTAGTTCAATACCTATAGTTGATGATAATGACTCGTTGCAGGATATATATTGCCGGAGGTAAACTTTCTTTGTCATGGCGCAATAGGATTTTCCCCTCTGCCATCCATTATGATTGACAAAACTTAGGCCTCAATTTGTTTTTTCTTCGAAAAGTTTGTCTTCTTTGTTTAGACACATTTTTCTATATATATATATATATTGGGTTAGGACATCCATAACGTTGATATAAACTATACAAAGTATTAAAGTGTAAGATGAATTTTTGGGTTTAAATAACTGAGCAAATGAAGCAAAAAAAGTTATTTAGAGATGTTTAAACTTGGTTATATGGAATCTGGTTGATTAGACCATAAATCATATCTTAAAGTGGAATTGGTATATATAGTAAGGCTATTGTTATTCTGTGGTGATCTCTTTCAAAACCTGATGCAACAGCTATTCCTGTTGGTTCTTTTTATGACAGCGATATCACTGCTTTGGCAAAAGACAGAGCGTATACACGGGTTCATCTTGATGAATTGAGCATCCGTCAGGTGAGTGCGGGAAACTTTATGCACCCGAAACATGCATGTCCACCACCTTTTCTTTTTAGAGTGACAGGGAAAAGGGAATTGAAAGGGTTTAGAACACTAAAAAGAAGTGTCTGGACAATTCTTTTATAACTGGAAAATTGTGCTGATACAGAAGGATCTAAACTCTAACTAATGAGATGGGCGGCTTTTGTTTAAGTTAGATTGTAGTTCGAATATGAGTGTAGACAAATATTGTTAGGTTCTCCAATTTTCTTATTGAAGGTGCTTTCCCAGGAAAAAGATACTGTTCTCTGAAGACTAATGAAGTTTAACATAAATTGTTTTAATAAAATAAAGGTGTACTTCGAGTAAAAGATTAGTATAGGAGGTACCTTATTATGCTGAATCTGCCTGTTTACAAATGGCGAATAACCGACATGCTACACATCCTAAAGAATGCCTCTGGTATAACTTAACTACACAAATCCTTTACTCATGAATTCAGATGATAGTTGGAGCAAACATTCTTTGTTTACTCGAGACAACATCCAAATTGTGTTTTGTATACTGCTGATCATAATAATGAGATGTGCTTACTTTTCCCTGAAATCATGATGTGCATCCAACGATACTTTTCTTCCAGTTGAGACTGTAGTCATTATGTTTCACTCACTAGTGATGTCTTAAAATATACACATGATGGCATGAGTGCTGATGTATTCAACAGATTAGTCTTCCTTTTATTTGTCTATTTCGGTTATGGGCTTATGCTGAAGGCCGTTGATTTAAATGAGTTCCTCATTTGTAATTTGTTAGCAGATTAAAATAACTTATGTTGTAGGTGGGACTTTTTTTTTTGAGAAGGGTAGGTGGGACTTGAACTGCCTAGGGTTGTGAACTCCACAAAAAAGTTTTCATATTATCTTTTTCCCAGCAGTTTAGATGAATGAAACCAGATAGTGCTAGGGATTGAAAAACCTGTTTATTTCTTATACTGGATTTAAAACTGTTCTCTGATGTATTTGCCTTTTTCAAAATTATATTTGATCTAATAGATGGCAAGTTTTCTTTGTACTGTTTAAATCTCGTTGCATTTAGGTATTGACTATCATTTTGTAACTAAATACTAGAATTTTTTGTTAATCTTGAAAAGGTACTGGTCACTTGTACCCTCAATTCATTGGTTTATTTCCGCTCTGGGCTGATATCTTGTTTGACTTCTCTTTTGTTTTTCCTCCCACATTCAGGCTTTGCAGCTGGGCCAAGATCCAAATGGTTCATATGGAATAATCAATGGACAGAGATGCCAAATGTGTTTGCGTTCTGATCCCTTGCATAAAGTGATGGAGCGGCTGGCAGTTCCTGGTAATCATATTTAGTCTCCATTAATTTTCCTCCTTTGAGGTTTTTCAGCTTGCAGGCTGAGCCTTACAGCATAGGGAGATAGTCACGCCTTCTATCTGTATTCTAGTCACTGGTTCTTTTTGGCCAACATTCTCTCCGTACACAAATCTCCTCTGCTATGTCATAATTAGAATGGGTTACTCGTTATTTGTTATGAATAAGACACACACACACACACACACACACACACACTCACACTCACACTCACACATATATATTGTTTACTTTGTTGTGGGTTTACGTGACCTCTTGAGAGTCTTTTGGCTGGGATGTTGCGTCTGGCCAAGTTTTCCGGTTATTATAAGGTTAGTATTTTCTGATTCTTGCAGGGGTTAGGAGACTTGTAATAGTGGAGGCTGGTAGCAAGCGTGTGGAGGGCATTATAACATTGAGTGATGTGTTAAAGTTCTTGCTGGGTTAGCTGAATCAGCTGAGGCAAATATATTGAAAAATTCATTGAAAGGGGTCCCTTGTAATGGCTCTGGTGATGTCTTTTTTTTTTTTTTTTTGTCTTCCCTAGTTAGATAGTTCGTGTAGCATTTTCGCTATACTTCGATGTTCCTTGATGCGTCTGCATTTTGTATGTTCTTCGCGTCTCATTAGGTCTGCTCAAAGCTTTGAGCCCCTGAGTGTGATAGGATACAGAGCCAGCAGAGATGAAACGGAATAGACTGTTTCTGTAAATTGAGAGGACTCCAATTTTCTTTTTAATCGTTATGATCTAATTATTCTTCGCGTTTAATCATCTCCTTATATTTAATAGAAAATTAGCAAAGGCTAAGTGGGTGTGGGTTGATCCCCTCCTTTCAAATGTGAAGTTTTAGTTCTTATTTGGATGGCAACTTACATTTCAATTTGTCACTTTTTGTCACTTAAAAGTGGAAAGTGTTTCAAATTGAAAACTAAATGGAAAATAAAAATGTTGTTTTGATGTTGGTTTTGAAAAAAGTATTTTGAACTGCATTTTGAAATATCAAGTATAAGTCATCACTAAATAATTAAATACTGTCAATTATAGTTATTACAAAAAAGAACTTATCCAAAAACAATCACTCAATAACAAAATCTTGCTAAATTTGTCACTGAATTATTTGTAATTCTAAAATGGTCATTACTAACAAAAAGTGTTTCAAGTTAAAATTTAAAATGTAAATCAGAAAGTTGTTTGAATGATATTTTTTTTTTCATTGGATTCTGTATTTAAGAGGTAAAATGAGTGAAAATGTAAAATGAGTTGATGCCTAAACAAGGCTGTACATTTTGCCGTGTTGTTAGTTTGGCAATTTGGCCACACAAAAAACTACCTAAAATCATATTTGACAAGTTTGTTCAGTTCAACACATTTTTGACGTTTTATGATTTGAAAAGTTTGCCCAGTCTGCAAATGTTCTCAAGCTTTGATATTTTACATTTTGAAACCTGCTGAACTCCTTAGAGCCGCAATTGTATGTAATTCAAGTGTACGTGCTGCCGATAGTTTTCCGTTTGCCTATCATCCCACAACCAAGTTACTAAATTCACTGTTGTCATGCTGTACTCTCCCAGTAATCTCCAAGCACAACCCGCTGCTGAGGCGTTTGTTTGTGTTCTCCCTGCGAGTTTCCCGAGGCGCAGGGTTTACGAAAACTGGCTGTATCTTTAGTGATGGGTTAGGTTTTATTCTTGTCGATTCTCTCTCACCGGATGGCTGAGAAAGAATGCTGTTTTGCGATTCTGTATTCTCTTCATCTTGATTTAGAAGTACCTAGAGACAATGTAGGAGAAAAAAGCTTAGCAGAAGGCGAGAAAACACAAGTCCTTTTAAAAGTGTTCATGGATCTGGGCATTGCATTAGCATGACAAACGGACAAAGGTGAGTGAAAAAACTACATGGCTGAGCATATCAAATAGTTGACAGTAGGTTCTGATTCTCAAAATATTAGACTGATTCATTCATCATATTGGTTACACTTTTCAGATCAGACCCCAAGTGTGAAGAACTAGGGACCTAAACATAATGGGGAAAGTTGAAATTTCCTTTTCAATTGTTTCAAGATTGAAATACAACGAATTGGTGAACCATATTTATCCCAAAAGAATTTTTGTAACTGCATAAAATCTAATCTGCAAACTAGGAACAAAAACAAATTTAATGTTTTCAGCACTTGGAAGATAACCTGAAAGCAGAAACGAAGTTAAGACTCAGAGATACTAACCTTCCGCCCAACAAGGTCAAATGAAATAACTACTTTATTTCGCTTAGCACGTTCCGCCTCCTCTATTTCTTCTCTTTTCTTCATTAATAATTCCTTCTCCTGTTTAAAAAAAAGGAAGAAAAGAAAGCAAAAAATTAGAGAAAATTCCAACAACAATAAATTGATTGCTCGCAGAAAGATAAAGCCTCAGAATGGGTACCTCCTTAGAGAGCCAAGTGTTGTTCTCAATCTCATAGTAGTCACTTTGGTCATCTATAACTGTTGTACGTGCAGCAGAGTTGCGGTCATAATCAACAAGCCTCTTTGCATAAGCTTCAGCAACAGCCTCAGCCTCGGTTAGGGGAACTACACCTTCTTGCAGACCAGCATAGGAGCTCCCTTCCCTCAGTACAAGGGCCCCACAAAAATTGCAAGGTCCTTCACCTTCTTGTTCACAAACTATTTTCCCACAAGATAAACAATTGCTAATCAGCCTATGCTGTCTAGCCTGGCAAGAACATGGCTTTCCCTGCTGAAATACAATCGATCCTTTTGAAGCCTCTGCCAGCGATACAACTTTCCCAGACTTTTTCTTCCTCGAATTCCCTTGGTTACCTTTGTTTGCAAGTTTTGACTCTGATGTCCCAGGTTGGGAGTGATTTCCCTGATTAAGGGGGGCTGCAGCATCTTTCGATGCTTTTTGTTGTTTTTTAGCTCCGACAGATGGACCATCATTGGAAGGTGGTTTCACATATGCTTGTAGTGTTGAAGTTGAAGAAGTAGCTTGTGAAGTGCTTTGTAAATTAGAGTGCCCTCTCCGCTTCAAATACTCTGGAATCACATGTTCGCCAGCCTCTTTGCCTATGATATTCTGTAAGAGAAGATCAGCAGAGGTCATACAGAAGCTGCATCAGATTTCAAGTAAATCAGAAGAAACATTTCAACATGTCGTCTATTCTGGTTTATGTCCAGTAATGTGTAACTCGGAAACTACTAAACACACAAGAAAAGTCAACAACCACTACATCTAATCCTTCACGGGATTGAAGCAGAAAAATTCTCTCGCAGACAAAATACAACACGATCATAATTTGTAATAATGGAGGGACACTCATTAACACATTCAAATAGACAGTTTCAAAATCCAGAATCTCAACACGATTTATTACGCTGAACATTACGCGTAATTCAGCAAGATGCTCCTAGATGCACTTTCATCAAGAGGACTCTTAATCAAGATAAAAGCACTAGTACAATAACAGAAAAACTAAAGAAAATGCCACATACTAAGGAGTCAATGGTTCAGATGCAATACTCTGCATCCAAACTATAACGTATCATACCAAGGAGTCAATGGTTCAGATGCAATACTTTGTTCTTTGCTGTGTTAAATTATGCTAAGCTTGGCAACCTCATACCACAAAATAGTATAATCCAACACAGCAAAGAACAAACAGAGAAAATCCAAGAAAGCAAAAGCCATCACAGTAACACTCACTTAGAAACTAAGCATCAAAACATGTAAACCCGCAAAAGAAAAAAAAAGCTAAGAGGATTGAAAAAACAGATACCAAAAATAGAGAATAATCAGAAGCTGGCCAACCTTTTAATTACTAAAAAACATACCCAAACCCTCAAGAAAACAAGAAATCGCCAGCCTTCCCATATATAGCTCAATCCATAAAACGCAACAAAATGCCCACAATTTCGATAAGGAGGAAAACGAATAAAATTTGAAAGAATAAGGGAAAGGGTGTGGATTTTTACATCAAGATACTCTTTGGCATCAAGAGGAGAAGCCATCTCGCAATAGTCTACAAGCCCGGTTATGACATCAGCATCCCATGTGAAACCCGTCTTAATCTTCGTGGATAGCTCCACCAACGTAGTCTCCAACCACTGCCCCGAGGTTTCCATTGCTCCTCTGCTTTCTTCTCTTCTTTTCCCTCTTCTTTCTTCCTCGAAGCAATTTTTTTTTTTTTTTTTTTAATGAAAATACTGTTCGTATTTAATCATCGGATTCGTCCCAAACCTACGGTTCGGGTTGATTCACCATTACTCCAGACTTTTTTTTACGAAAAGACTATTTTATCCTTCTTTTCTTTTCCCCGGGAGCTTTCCCGCCGCCGCCGTCGAGGTTTGTGCCTCTTCTTATTTTCCAGTTCTATAAATATGTCGGAATCACCAAAAAAATTGAAGGCCTGAAAACTGCCTTCCGATAGTACGGCAAGGAGGTTCTCTCCAAGGTTAGATTTTGTCTGTTCTACTTCTCATCCTTTTGAATAAATTGATGTTCTCCTTTGCGTACAATTTTCTAGAAAGTCCAGATTCAGGTCATGGTTTAGCTGCATCATGCATGTCAGCTGCTTGTTTTTTGGTATTGGGATTGTCAGTAGGGTCAAATTGTTAATGCTTCTTTTAAGTGAACGAACGGAAGTATAAAAATTCATGATATGAAATCAAGAGATTAACAATTAGGCGGTTGATGTGCTAAGGTAAAGTTACTTGAAAATCGAAAATTGAAACTTGTTGCTGCTCCTTCTGATACCATCAAAAAGAATGACTGGTTTTCAATGTGAGAATCACCCAATTATGTGCACAGATATGTTGTCAAATGTTTACTTGGCTGCTGAATTATTTCTGCTTAACATTTAGTCATGGTACAAACAACTTATTGAAACCCATACTTCTTCTTCCTGATTAAAATTTTTCCTCTGTACCGAACCAGACTAACTCACATTCCAGTTTAAATCACCTATATAGTTTAGTCTTTCTTCTGTCTTTGAAAGTAGGCTCATTGTGTGACTTACATTGCATAATCATGGTTTGTGATGGAATGAAGTTAGTCTATTAAGATCATGTGAAGTTTGTTCTGCAGAGCATTTGATGTCCCTGTACTACCCCTTGTATGTCTTGCAAGCCCCTTTTTAATTAGTGAGAAACTCTTACTGAGTAATGTTAATTTGTTGAGACACTTTCTTTGAAACTGGATATTGCTTAGATGATTGTGATTAGTCATTGCTCTAGAAGGTTCCCTCTTTGTTAATTCAAAAACTAATTAGAAAGTGTCTTAGTTCTGTTTGCAGTAAATATTAATGCAAAATCTTGTCAGTAAAAAGGAATTAGCAATTTCTTTGAATGAAACCATAAAATTTTATTTGAGTTAAACGTGATTGGATGCAAATTAAAATTCAGTCGATGTTAGCTAGCTTGTAGCTTTCAATGGCCACTTTTCATATATGATGAGGTTATTTTGATGAAAATATGCAAAGGGAGGTAGGTTTTGATCTTGAATAGAGAAAAATGGCAATGAGATGGGAGAAATCAGTGATTAGTTTAGAGAAAAAGACTAGAATCAGTTGGTTTTCCTTGTCTTAACATCTTTCTCAGAAGTAATGTGCATGGACCTATAGTGATTTGTGGTATATGTAATCCATGTTGTTCTTGAAGGCCTTGTATGTTTATGTCCGTGCATGCAGCTGCCATAAAGTTGTAGTGTAGAATGGAGTTGTTGGCACTAAGGAGTGAATTGCTCTTGGACGGAAATTATGTCTGGTGATGGCCAAAATCTGATCTGGCTATTTCCTGTTCATTAGATGGATTTATTACTTGTTTCATGACCAGTTTTTGTACCCAGTGTCAAGCTTCAACGTAGGATAAAGAAAGCCATTGAAATCATATTGCCAATATTCCTACCTAAGTTTGAGTCTTTCGTGAAACTTGTTTGTTTTGTGTTGACATTATGCCTATATTGTAGCACAACAAGTCATCAACAAGCCTCATGTGCATGTAAGGTGTTCGATTTGTTGCTTCTAAAAGTGCAATTATGATCCACTTAAGTCTCTTTGGAAATTAAACTCAAAATCGTGCCTTGCTTCTGATATGTTTTATGTCTGTAAATTTGTGGTCAATCTGTGTCTTCACAGTTGATTGGAGTATTGTGGTAAGTGTCCACATTTGTCTTTGATCTCAATTAAGTGTTAATGAGCTGCACGCATAGTTTAGGGAGTTTTTCCTCTTTCTTGAGTGGTCGTTAAATTGAGAATCTTATTGTGGTCGACATGCGATATATATCTGATTTTTTTTTTTTTTTTTTTTTTTTCTGTCTGAAACGAATCTAAGTCTTCTATTTGTAAAAATTCTATATCCCTTGGTATCTTTAGATTTTGTAAGTTTCTATAAAGTGAATTCATGTTTCAAGATTTTTTGAGCTTCTAAGAGCACATATGCCCAAAATTATGTCGGTTGAGTCACTATCAAGTGTTTGTTCTTCCCCCATTAGGACTCAGAACATTTACATTAGTTTTTTGTTCTGTGGCTGTCAAATAAAAACCATATATTACCTATGATATATCAAGAAAACAAATTAAGCTTATTGCTGAATTGGTCTCAAACTCTGCGTTCTGATTTAATGTAGATTGTTCAGCTTCGAACTCATATTATTTACGTAAGGACATCATTTAATGATGTTAGCCAGTAGGGGATCTATGCAACTTGCTCTACTTGGGCAACTTTTTTACTTCATCTGGTTAGGATTCCACAGTACAACAAATTTCTCTTTGGTATGCAAAGTTAGTGCAAATTTTCTGAGTTATTTGCCTTTTCTAATGGTAGTAATGGCCTGCCTACATGTGGGTGATTGTAATTGCCTCCTTACACGAGGGAGATATTTGCAGTTTGTGATACTGAACTTTCGCAAGATTTATAGGCCTCTTTGTCCGTTGCCAGCAATACAGGCGGAATGCTTCACTTGAAACTGGAGTTGCTATAGTTAGACTTTGGTTTTTGATGTTTCAACATAAAACAACCAGCTTACAACGATTAAGAATCTTGAAAATCTTCAAAATTTAGTTCATATAGGTTTTCAGAATTTTGACTATGACAATTGCCGTACCTGAATCTGCATCGTTTGCCTATTGCATTTAATTATGAAACAAAATCCAGTAGTAACAGAATTTCCAAATAACAAGTATCTGTACTACTCTTTGGCATTTCTTCGACCTCTATCCTGTATGTATAAAATCGCTTGTTCCCTACTTATTCTACGTTTTGCTGATTTTCGATGTGCTACAATTTCCTGATAACTTAGTGACATTTTTGCTCTCCAGGATTGCTCTTAATATCAATTTTTTAATTCCAGCACTGTGGATTGTGCTGCTCAGTTGCAAATGTCAGATTCAAGTGGCTTAAAATCAGCGAGGTACAACCTTAGACACTAATTTAGTTATCTTCAACGAACGAGAAGATGATAAAATCACTGATAATTTAGGATTTCTGACATTTTGGTTGGAAGACAACTAGGGAGGAAACAATGGCAAAACGTGTTTGTCTCCTTTTCCCCTCCAAATTACCAAACCACAAAAACTCCTGGAACTTACCTCATTCTCATTGCAAATTGCTCTGCTCCTCCTCGTCTTCGATTCATTTACAGAATGAAACATCTGACGCTTCCTCCATCCCAAATGAAGCCGTCGGCGCTACAAATCAAACCCTCCGAGAGCACCTCTGGCAGCTTCACAATTTACTGCAACAGAACTATATGGAGACCGCAAAGAAGCAGCTTAAAGCCATCATGGATTCGAGTAATGCTTCTGAACTCTACAGGATTTTCTCCGAATCATCTGATTCTACGGGACCCATTCTTTCTGACATGCTGTTATCCCTTTATGCTGATTCAAAGCGCCTCGATGAGGCCACTGAACTCTATGATTCAATGAGAAAAGACGGTAAGCTTCCTTCCATGTTTGCTTTCAATCGATTTCTTGAATCGTTGGTTACTTCAAAACAGTACAATAAGACCCTTGAGGTGTTTTCTGATGCCGTGAATTCGGGCATGCGTGTTGATAAGTTCAGTTATGGCAAGGCTGTACAGTCGGCGGTAAAACTGGGGAATTTACAGATGGCTTGGGATAAATTTCGCAGTATGAGAAAATTTGGGTTGAAACCAAATAGGTTTGTTTACAATGTTCTGATTGGTGGTTTATGTAAAGAGAGGCGAGTTTCAGAAGCTAGAAAGCTTTTCGATGAAATGATTCAGCGAAGAGTGTCTCCAGATCTAGTTACATACAATTCTCTCATTGATGGTTACTGTAAATCTGAGGATTTAGAACTGGCCTTTAATATGCGGGACAAGATGAAAGATAATAATTTGACACCTAATATTGTCACATACAATACCCTATTGTCTGGTCTTTGTAAGGCAGGGAGGGTGGATGATGCTAAAAGGATATTGGAGGAAATGGAGTTTCATGGGTTTACACCGGATGGTTTCACATATAGCATACTTTTTGACGGGCATTCTCGATGTAATAATCCGGGCGCTTCTCTGGCTTTGTATGACGAAGCCATGCGGAAAGGGGTAAAGTTGAATGACTATAGCTATGGCATCTTGTTCAACGTGTTGTGCAGGGAAGGAAAAATGGAGGCTGCTGAGGATTTACTAAATAATTTAAAGGAAAATGGGATTCTTCCAACAGTGGTGATGTTTAACACCTTGTTAAATGGGTACTGCCAGGAAGGCAATATCTTCAGGGCACTGATGACAATGGAAGAAATGGAAAAAGTTGGGGTTAAGCCTAATTGCATCACGTTTAATACAGTTATCAATATGTATTGTGAACTATCTAAAATGGATGATGTGAATGAATGGATTAAGAAGATGAGAGCGGTGGGAGTTGTTCCTGATTTGCAAACTTATAACATCTTGATTAAGGGCTACGGGAAAGGTCGTCAATTTGATAAGTGTTTTGAGCTTTTTCAAGAAATGGAGAAGCATGGAGTAGATCCTAATCTTGTAAGTTATGGTTCTTTGATAAATTGCCTATGTATTGATGGCAAGTATCTTGAAGCTGAATTAGTATTGCGGGATATGAGTGCTAGGGGAGTTTTGCCTAATGCACAGATTTATAACGTTATCATAGACGACTGTTGCACTAGAGGTAGAATGGAAGATGCTTTTAGGTGGTGTCATGAAATGATAGAAAGTGAAGTAGCCCCAACCCTTGTGACATACAACACACTCATCCTTGGTCTTTGCAGGAAACGTCAGGTAATGGATGCTGAAGCCATGGTTACGCAGATCATAGACAGGGGTCTAAAACCCGATGCTATCACATATAATTCTTTGATAGCTGGGTATAGCAGCACAGGGGATGCTGGTAAGTGTCTAGAGCTATATGAGAAGATGAAAGCATCCGGTGTGAAACCCACACTAAGCACATATCATCCTATCATGGCTCTATGCATAAACAAAGAACTGGGACTGCAGGAAATCGAGAAAATGGTTCAAGAAATGTTCATCCTGAACCTAAGTCCTGATCGTATTGTATATACTGACCTTATTCACTGTTATGTAGAACATGGAGAGTTCCAGAAAGCCTACTCTTTGTTTCATGAAATGGTAGAAAGTGGGATTCCTCTCAATCGGATGACCTACAATGGCGTGATTTTGGGATGTGTTAAGGAAAGCAAACTTGATGAAGCTGAGCACCATTTTAATGACATGATTTCCCGTGGATTGGTTCCAAACTCCGATATGTACAACATGATAATTGAGGGACACTGCAAGGTGAAGGATTTTTTAGGTGCTTACAGATGGTACAGGCAAATGTATGAGAATAATCTTAATCCAACCATCACAATTTGTAACGAGCTGCTGTCCGGCCTCAGGCAGGAAGGAAGATCAGAAGAGGTCCAGAAACTTTGTTCTGAGATGAATTGTAAAGGATTGGGTGAGGAGGGTTGCATCAACAATGACCATTCTCCTGTTTGCCTTGCTGAATTAGCCAAGTAGCTTATATTGCACTGATCCCGTCTCTTATAAAGTAAGAGTAGTGTTTGTTGTACTTGGTTAAAGAAACTGAACTCTTGCATTTTTGGGATGGGGAAACATTGTTGTTCATAATCTATAGCTGTCGTTTCTCCTTTCTAGTATATATATGTATAAGGGGGAGTTCACCTAATTTGCGCCAGTTTAGGTAGGGTTCCCCGTTCAAATCCCAACATGCGTCAATATTCTTCTGGACGACCCATTGCCGTGGGGTATTCCACCGTTCCTTCATGTTTTTCTTCTCTGTCTTCTACTCTTCTTTTGTGAAATTCATTAGCCATAATTTTCCCCCATTTAGATTTGAGATTCTTTCAACTGCCACACTGGATAAGTGTCTACGAAGAGGAAGAGGAGAGTGAGCAGGATTCGTCTAAAAGAAGGAAAGAACCTCAAGATAAGGGTAATGGTTTGGATATTCATTAAGAATTGAATTTGTTTCACTGCTGAGTCTAACTTCAAATTCGTTTTTTTTCATTTCCTTTCCCACCATCTGATTCTCTTTTCCTCTTTGCTTGAAAGGCTTGTGATTGGGGTTGTATATTTGAAGTGTTTGTCATTTGTCCTGAGAAAATCAGGTTGTTAGTAGGACATCATTTGTCTATCATTTGTCTGTTGATTCGCCGAGAAGAAACTCTGTTTAGCTTTCTTCAATCTCTTTTCATTTTCTTCTCACTTGATTCAAAGTTGGGATTGAAATCCACCGGTTCCCTGATTTTTGACTCCTCTGTCCTGCTCCAACCAAAGTGAAATTATACTGGTTTTTGCGTGATATTAGAGTGGTTTGACACAGATTGTAAAAAAGCTCAAAGGTGGAATTAAATAGGTGTATATTCTGTGCCACTTGTTTTAATCGCATGTAAGTTATTTGATTTTAGGTCTGACTGAGTCTTTATGTGAGGTTGACAAAAATAACTATCTTTCAGTTTTAAGATTTTGTTTTCCTCAGGCTTTCAGTTAGTTTAAAGCGTTCTGCATGTAAAGTGTTTGTTTTTTGCCTCCAAGAGTGCAATCAGGGCATTCACTTTAGTTTCATTCTTGAGTGGTCCTTAAATTGAAAATCGTACCTTGCCCTTGTGCTATATATCTCTAATTGGTTTCTGACTGAAGTGAATCTATGTCTTCTATGGTAAAAATTTTATATTCCTTGGTATCTTTAGATTTTGCAGGTTTCTAGAAAGTGAATCCTCGTTTCAAGATTTTTTGAGCTTTTAAGAGCACATATGCCCCAAATTATGCTGGTTGGCTACCTGTCAAGTGTTTGTTTTTTCCCCTTTAAGACGAGTACATTTACATCAGTTTTTCGTTCTGTAGCTATCTAATAAAGATCACATGTTGCCTTTGATATATTAAGAGAACAAATTAGGCCTATTGCTGAATTGGCTTCAACCTCTGCCTTCTGATCAAATGTAGATTTTCAGCTTTGAACTCCTATTATTTAATGAAGAACATCATTTTAACGATTGGAGACGGTAAGAATCTATGCAACGTGCTCAGCTTGGGCAACTCTTTACATCATCTGGCTAAGATTCGATGATACGATCAATCTCTCTTTAGGGTGCAAAGTTAGTCTAAACTTTCTGAGTTATTTGCATTTGACAGTTAATGGTTAATGGTAGTAATGGCCTGCCTACATGCGGGAGATAGTAACGACCTGCCTACATGAAGGAGATATTTGCAGTTTGTGATACTGAAACTTTTGCAAGATTTATAGGCCTCTTTGCTCCTTTGCCGGTGATGCAAAAGGAATGCTTTCACTTGAAACTGGAGTTGTCATTATTAGACTTCAGTTTTTGATGGGTCAATCTACTGAAACTGTATATAAAGATGTGGTTGAATTTATGGGGGCATGTGACATACTGTATCAGAATTCTGGTGAATTTGATTAGTGTTGAATTGGATTTCATTTAGCTACCACTTCAGTCTTGTTGAGATATTCCTTTTAGTTAATTATCATTTCTCTACAAAAATACAGACATTCCGTTCTTCCCTCCGAAATAAAAGCACGGTCTCTGGGCTAATATTCACCCGAGCTGCAACTTGTGCGGCAACCCACCCTAGTTCATTAGAACTTCATAGTTCACAGTCGTCATCCCCTAAGGCAGCTATGGAGTCCACTTCCTGAAGCCTTGCACTCGAACGTAAGTTTTTCCTGATGGGTTTTTCTTTTAAATCTGTTTTTCCTTTCTTAGGGGTAAATTTTGGCTTGTAACTATACTCCAATCTTATGGTGAAATGTCGATTTGTTTTTTCAAGTGAAGAAAAACAAGTTATTTCAATTAAGAAACTCATTTGGGAATTCGAAGGGATTAAAAGGAATATTGCAAACGGAGTGTTTGATCTTGCTTTGTGTACATTCTTTGCTGCTATTGTTGGTATTTTTTATTTTTTTATTTTTTTTTTAATTTTAAGTTCAGCTTTAGGTTATCTATACAGAATGACTGGTTGATGATGTTTTTGAGAAGTTAACTTTGCTTATTTGGGAGCTGTAATCCGTGAGTACTGACATTGAAAGGTTGTGGCTTTCTAGAAATTTTTATGTTTATGTTGCGGTTTTTCTGTTGCGACTTTATTTATTCCTTTATTTTGCCTATTAAGTGGAAACAGTCATTGAATTGTTGTCTTTGGGATTGCATTGGCTGCTCTTGTGTGTTTTCTGCATATGATTGACAACAGAGAATGTAATATTTGATTTGGTAATTTATTTATTTATATATTTATTTTATTATTTCTTTTGTGGGTTAGTTTGTTTCCAAGTGAAGAGAGAGAGCATTGGTGGCTGAACTGATTTTATGGGCTTTTGAAAATAATTTTGAAGGAGTCATTTGATTTGGAATGAATTCTTCTGTACCTACAAAACATGTAGTTGCTGTTGTTAAGCATCAAAAAGATACCCTGAGGGCACTGGAAATGTTTAACTCTGTAAGAAAAGATGAAGGTTTCAAGCATAATGTATTAACTTATAAATGCATGATTGAGAAGCTTGGTTATCATGGGAAGTTTGAGGTCATGGAAGACGTGATGGCAAAGATGAGAGGAGAGATTGATTATGCTCTAATGGAAGGTGTTTATATTAGTGCAGTAAGAAGTTATGGTAGGAAAAGAAAGATTCAAGAGTCCATCGATGTGTTTGAAAGGATGGACTTCTACAACTGTGAACCTTCGGTTCAGGCATATAATGGCATCATGAATATCTAAGTTGAGAATGGTTACTTGAATCAAGGTCACAAAGTGTACATGAGAATGAGGGATAAAGGTATAAAGTGCTGATGCATTTAACAAATTAGTGTTCTATTTATTTGTCTATATCGGTTATGGGTTTATGCCAAAAGCCTTTGATTTAAATGAGCAGGTTCCTCATTTGTAATTTATTGGCAGATTAGAATAAGTTATGTTGTAGGTGGGACTTGAACTGCCTAGGGCGAACTCCCTCTGAATTTTTCATATTAACCCAGCATTTATCTGAAACCAGATAGTTGTGGGGATTGAAAAACCTGTTCATTTCTTCTACTGGTTCTTTTTGGCCATCAGTTTCTACGTACGAAAATCTCCTCTGCTATTGGTTACTCGTTATTTGTTGTGAATAAGGACATTTTTTTCCCCCTTGTTTACTTTGTAGTGGTTTATTTGATCTCTTGAGACCCTTTTGGCTGGGATGTTAAAGCGTCTGGCCAAGTTTTCAAATTATTACAAGGTTCTAAAGTATTTTCGGTTCTTGCAGGGTTAGGAGACTTGTAGTAGTGGAGGCTGGTAGCGTGTGGAAGGCATTATATCATTGAGTGATATGTTCAAGTTCTTGCTTGGTTAGCTTAATCAGCCGGGGGCCAAAACATGTTGAAAAATTCATTGAAAATGGTCCCTTGTTATGGCTCTGGTGATGTCTTTTTTTTTTTTCGTAACCTTAGATAGTTTTGTGTAGCATTTTTGCTATACTTTGATAGTTTTGTGTAGCATTTTTGCTATACTTTGATGTTCCTTGAGCATCTCATTTTGTAAGTTCTTCGTGTCTCATTAGGTCTGCTCAACGGAATAGAGAGTTTCTGTAAATTTGAAGGGACTCCAATTTTCTTTGAATCATTATGATCCAACTGTTCTGCGGGTTTAATCTTCTCCTTATGCCTTTTAATGGAAAACTAGCAAAGGCTACTCCTTTCAAACGTGAAATTGATTGCTGATCATTGATCCATTTTTCTGTACGGTTACTTTGGCAATTTGGCCACAGAAAAAATTACCCAAACTCGCATATTTTAAGTTAGTTCAACACATATTTCTAACATTTTGTGATTTGAATTTTGATAAGTTTGCTAAGTTTAACACTTTTAGTTTCCCAACGTTTTGAGCTGATATTCATAACCATGTTCGTCTCAAAACAATTGTTATGATCCACAAACAAGACAATAGAACTCTTTCTGAGAGGAACGAGTGTAGGAGTCCACATTTCTGTCGCAAATGTTCCCAAGGTTTTTAACATTTTACATTTTGGAACCTACTAAACTCTTCTCGTTTAGTCCTGTAAGTGAAATTTGTGAAGCAACGAGTGAAATTGCGAAATAATTAACGATATACTACAACAGATGGGAAAAAAGAAGAAACGCCCGACTACAGTGTGTCAAAAAAAATTCGGACTGTAGCTGATCAACTCTTTAATTTTGAACTCTCTTTACCAACTCAGCTCAACATATTAGTCACATAGTTAACTTCAAAGCACGGCTCCAGCCTAGCATCTCTTCAACCCCTTCTGATTTCTGAGGCAACTCTTATATTCTGCCCTCTCCCGCATCGGAGGTTGATCATGCACCTATACCGCAACACAGTCTCGGCTTTCGGGAACCAAGCCTTCTCTGGCAGCCACACCTTGTGGCTCCTGTTACTAGGCTGCCTTTTGAACAGCTTGTCAAACCTGTTTTGCTTTGTCTTTTGAGAAGGGGAGAACAACTCCATTTCTTTACAAGCAACTTGATGCATAGGATTTTAAACGATGACTGAAGCAATAGCTCTTATCTAACATTTACCCGGGGTCTTTGGAATCTTTCATCATCGAAATAAGTATCCCCTTGTCTGTTGGAACTACTATATCTGTCTTGCCTCTGTTTATAAGACCCTTCTCTTCTTTGGTTTCCAAGATTTCTACCATCTTGTCTGTTGGAACTACTATATCTGTCTTGTCTCTGTTTATGAGACCCTTCTCTTCTTTGGTTTCCAAGATTTTTGAAACGACCATTGCTCGAACTAGTTCTGTAGCCACCATCATCATCTTCAAATTTTTTACCTCGAGGACCACGTGAAGATCGAGAAGATTGAGGAAAGCCATCCCCAGTGGAGTTTCTTTTTCTGCCCACACCACGATCAGTTGTTCCTCGGCCATGTAAACCTACTTTGCCACCACCGGAACTTTTCTTCTTAAAACGGCCACTATCATTGAATTCCATATCAGAGGATGCTTCATCACCACTATTGAATCGTTGTTGCTTTCTAGAACCCCTGTTCGAGCTCAACTTATTCCCTATTTTCTGCCTCATTCCAAAATCATCTTCAACGTCACCGTCAGAGCTGAGGTCATCACCTGAACCAAAGCTCATTGAACCTCTTCCTCTGCTTCTCTGATTGACATGGCTAGTTTTCCAGTTAGGATGAATTGGAAGGTCATCATCTGAACCAAAATCCATCTCGGAATCAGAACCAGAGAAGCCCACTTGATGCCTCGAATGAGATGGCATATTTTGGTTCCGATGACTGGAATGTGAACGAGTATTCCTACTGTGGGCAAATTTGTCTTCATCTTCTGAATAAGAGTCATGTTGCTTATTTTGGGTCCAGCCCCTGGACTTGTGGTGAGCTGTCCTCTCAAGGTTTGTTGTGTCATCATCGTCGTCTTCGGAAAACGAGTCTACCTCAAGCTCAGAAAAATTCACAGCAGAAGCCTTATGTACATCGTTTCGAGTATCCAGCTCATAACTATCCAAATCATCATCTTCATCATCAAAATCATCAAATCCCAATCTGGGTTTACTAGGACCAGCATCAACATACTCCCTCTCAGAGTACCTAGAAGGTCTGCCACCTCCGTCTTCAGGTGCCCTATTAAAATTTCCACGAGCTTGCTTATCAACATTAAATTCTTCCTTTCGAAATTTGGAATCTCCATACTCGAATGCAGCAACATCAGCCCCATCAGATTCATTGTCATCAAAGTCGAAATTCCATGCATTAGAAATCTCTGGCCTGCCAGATTTCTTTTCCATTCTCCTGGGACTATGCTGCCCCTCTTGCATTGGATTCTCTGCAAATTCTTCAGGGGGACGCTTGTGTTCACAATGGAAGCATATCGTGTTTCTTCGATAATTCAGGAAATTGCATCTGCCAAAGCAGAAATGGTTAAAGGATATACATCGGAAACCTCCACTCGAAAACCAGCCAAAAGCCTAAAAGAAAATATAGATAACAAAACATACTGAGGGCATTCCCATTCTCCAGGAAGTAGCTGTCTCTTTGGACGGTTGGCGTCACACTGTAGGCAGACTGTATTCTTGGCGAAATTCATGAAGTCGCACCTGAAAGCAAATACTATGATCAGATTATTTCACGAGGCTTACTAAATGGAAAGAAACTCATTTTGGCCATAATGAAAATTCTTAGCAAAAATAATGGAAGAGCTCTTTTTTTTTTCTCACAGAAATGCTAATATTCCACTTCGGCAAAACAATTAGCCAAGGAATCAAATCTCTCTGCACTAGCTCATAAGGCTGATTATTTAAAATAATGCAAGATGCCAAGACATGGCACATATACCAGACGGACATGTTTTCAAGGAGTTTTGATCTGCGATACTAATAATATTAGTTTCTACTCATTTCAAGAACAAAACCAGAGAAAGAAAATTGTATGACCAAAAGAAGAGAACATACTTCACACAAAGCCAATCACCCTTTTTCATTTCAATGTCATCCCGTCCAACACGTTTCTTTGGAGGGGGAGGTGGTTGCTTCACCTTTGGTGGAGGCTTTTTGATCACAGGAGGGGGAAGATTAGGATCTATTGGCACTGCACTCAACTTCACCACTTCGTGAATCAATTTACGAACAACATTCTTCAGAGATTTTCTCTTCAGCAGAGACTTATTTGTAACAGATCCATTTACAGCATCAAAACCATACGCCAATAATACACGCATGACATCGATAGTCCTAGCTTCATCTTCTTTATTGGTTATCAAATATGCTCGTTCACAAGTGCTCCTCAAACTGCAGGCACTGCAAACCTGTAAAGGAAAAATCTATTAGCCCAATATATAAACCACTACTGTAAGAAGAAAGTTACAGTATGGCAGATGACAATCTAGGCTTGCTTTCTCCATGCTAGATGGCTACATCCGGATCAAAAGAAGTCATCTATGACTGAATTATGCCTAAACATATGAAATCAAGTAGGGACATATGCTTGATTAACAAGCAGCAAAAGAGTGTACAACTAGAACAGATTAAAGAGGCTTGTAGGAGGTAGAAAGCTGAGTTTAAGAATAAGAAATCTGGGAATTGAATGACAGCCTAGTGGTTAGGGTGCTGTCTTTCTTGGTATTAGACTAGGGTTCGATTCCCACCAGGGATATGTAAGGGGGGGCCTTTACCCACATTTAAGTGGGATCCACTGGGGTGGATTTTTTTTTTTCCTTTTTTTTTTTAAAAAGAATAAGAAATCTGAACCTGTAGTCAATTCCTGGAAAACCAAAAGCTTCTCTAGGAATAACTAGAACCACGTGGATCATACGTAGTGATTTTCAGGCATCACATGCAAGGAAAGATGCCATTGTGCAACCCCAGAGAAGATGAAAAAAGTTGCAGAATTTTTTTTTTTATATCAAATCCTAGATCTCCTCCTTTGAGGGGTACATTTTCTATATACAACTGAACTAAAACCTCAAGAGAAGGATGGCCACCACACTTTCGTATAAAATGAAATTGCTATCCAGGCACAGTTGCTAAAAGGCGACACTATCATAAATAAACTTTAGAAAGGAAGCTTCAAAACAGGAATTCCTAAAAAGCGACAACTCTCAGCTGATGTACCCTTTGAAATTTTCTTAGAAACAAAATTTACCATAAATACAACATAAGATTCCTAAGTTTAAAGAGCTAATGTAAAAATCTTTGCAAGTGGGTAAAACTCTCAAAGTGGCTCCTTCCAGAGGATGCCAAAGCGAAAATTGGGCCTCAGAACCGTCTTATTTTCATACAAGAGAGTAACCATTTGCATTTACTTGAGGCATATTCACTCTACAATATTTTTAAGAAGATTTCTGAAAATTCCAACATGATATTAAGAAGGTTTTGTACTTACATCTCCCTCATCCAGGTGGACATGTTTCCTTAACAGTTTTGAAGAGAAAACCACCTTCTTGTCCGCACTGGGGCAACCATAACCAACCAAGATTTGAAGGTCCTGTCTTGACAATGACCTGAAATCAATTACCACTTAAGCGTGAAATAGATAATGTTGTCACCGACTCCATTTTGTTTTGAAGAAAATAGATTATGCAATACATACACGAATGCAAAAGGCACACATTACTTTCAAGACATTAGAAAAACTTTCTGCCCTCATCGGTGGTAAGTACTATTCATGGACAAGAAGATTGCCTTTTTTAGTCCCCAGACATGTACAAATCTTCTGAAAATGAAATTCTGGACAACACAAAACATCTTCATTTTTTTTTCATTTCACCAACATAAAACTTCATCAGACCAAATCAAAATCTATTGAAACAAAATGAAAGATCCACAGCTACTCGCAAAAATTCGCACACCTCTCAAACCATCATTTTATTTCTTAGGCACATCAAAGGATCATATCATTTGCATATAAACAATGGGAAACCAAAGCAAAAGTTGACTAGATGAAGAATAGATCACCTCATTATATCGAAACGATCGCGCCCAAAATTCAACATAGCTGTCTGAACAGTTTTGAAATCCCTTGTAAAATCAAAGCCTTCCTCCTCAACCATTTCAGGTAAATTGAATCCCAAGTTCTCAATCATTCCCTCTTCATCTTTTCTCTTATGATCAAAGTAGTTCTGCTGCACTAACCTCTCCATCAATTCAATCCATTCCGGCCAGGGATGAACCAACTCCACTTCCCTCTTACTATCAAGAAGTCCCACATTTTCCCTAACCTCCTCCTTCTTCGTGAATTCAATTTCTCCTAAACTTTTTCCTGCTTCATTTGCCTCAACTGGGTCAGGGATAATTTCCTTGGCGGGTTGCTTCTTGGATTCCCTCCAGGCCCGAATTCGTTGGAGGGTTTGGTCTTTCTGCGATCGTTCTTTCTCGATTGCGTCAATTTGGTCGAAAACAAAGCTCATACGAGCGGATAAAGAAGAGGGCTTTGGGATTGGCTCCGGCGGTCTTAAAGGGTTTTGGGGTTGGGGAGAAGAAGAGAGAGAAGAGAATGATACTTTGGGAAGGATAGTGTACTGATGATTGCCAGAAATGAGAAAGTTTGGAACTTTGAGGCGTCTGCGGAGGAGGAAGAGGTGGAGCAAGGCTGCCACCATTGTGGTGGCGGTGGCGGTGGCGGTGGACGTGGACCGGGTGGAAAAAGGTTTTGGGGCTTAAACCCTGAATGGCGCTTCTGTTCTTTCTCTTTTTTTTCCCCTACACTGTTTATTCTTCATCTTCAAACATGATAAAAAATGAGATAAAACCTCTACAATGAATTACTGATAGGTTCAAAAAAATTTAAATTAGATAGATATTAATTTTTATATTAAATAAAACGTGAGAGTTTAATAAATTAACAGTTTATTAATTTTTAAAAAAAATTTAATTGACATTAAGAAATAAATTACCATTCTTTAACTTTAATAGAAAGAAAAAAGTAAGTGAACGATAGATACAATATTATAATATTTATCATCAAATAAAAAGACGAGAAACACAAATGTATATATATATTATGTGTATGAAATAAACCGGCGAAAATATTAAATCTATAGCAATCGCATCTTTGAGATTATTGTAGGGTGTGAATGAAAATTCAGATAAAACTTAAGTATGTTTAGTAATGGTAAATAATAAGCTATTTATTGATGGGTAACCTTATTGCCAAAACAACTTTTAGGGGGTCAAAACAAATTTCACGTTGTCTACCTAATATACCCCTAATAAAGTCAACCACTATCTATCTCTTTTTTCTCCATCTTTCTCCCATGCTGATCTTTCTTCCTATTCACGCTGGAATCTGGATTGTTTTCTCTTTCACAAACATGTCTTCAAAAAAAATTATCTCATTTTTTCTTAAAATACATCGGGTCAAATTTCTTAGAACATATTATCTAGTACTTTTTTTTTCCCCAAATTTTATTACTTTGAGGAAATTAATTAATAGATTTAAAACAGATGCAAGAAAAAAGGGCTAAGTTTTCTCAAAGTTCTCTGTTGGGGATAACACAATTGTTTAATTTTTCACTCAACCAACTCTTGCTGACCCCAAACGATTTAACCAGCACCCCTCAACTCTCATCCAATTATTGTCTCTTCTTCACCCCACATAATCATCAAAATCAAAATAAATTTCAAAAAAAAACAAAAAAAAAAAACAATCGGCGCTCCTAGCATTCAAAAAAATTTCTTTCGGATAATGAGAGAAACAAATCAAACGATGTGTGTCGTATAGAGATTTGGAGGACAGAATTAAATTTTCGAGGTAGTTGGGGATATATTAGGTAAACAACATCAATTCTGTTTTGATCCCTGAAAATGGTTTTGGCAATAAGATCACCCTTTATTGATTAATAGCTGCCCTCTCAATTATTATTACATATATAGAGTGTAATAATTTAGAACTAGATTATGGACCGTACATTCGCATGGGTACAGAATATGTATCGAATATATAGAGTAATAAGAATTCTAATAATAACTACATAAAGCTTGGTTTTGCCTGCGGATATTTCTCAATTTGTCCAGTTCTCTTGTGCAGATTTTCAATTGTATTTTTTATAGTTCGAAACTGCATTAGGAGTTGAGACGTCACTTTAGAATACAAAATATGCAGCATGTTATTTTTATATGAAAGCAAGATTTTGTTACTTCATTCAAATAAAAATGTAGCTATACTGAATTCAAAAGCGTTACAGTGAGTATATACTCAAAACTTACATTTCCTTTTCATTTTTGGTTCTAAAAGCTTCCTGCTTCAATCAATCAATAAAAGCAAAAGTGTTTCATAAAACGCAAGATTAAAAAATTGAAAATACACCCTAAAACTAAGAATATAATGTAACATATCATAGACCAAGAGTACATGTAAAAAAAAAAAAAAAAAAGAGTTCATTAGACTGTCTCAAATCAATTGCATGTTTAATGTATTCAGTGATAAATATCTACATATACGGAAAAGAGAAGAAGAAAGCTATTTTTTAGGGGATAACTGTTGAGTACTTTCGAAGGAGAGAGTTGCGGGCAATTAAGATTGGACAATTTTTAAGGAAATTCTGACAACTGGAATTTTGGATTAAATTTAGTTTTTTGTTATAATGGGGTTTATTATTATTATTATTATTATTATTATTATTATTATTATTACTATTAGATGCTTGGTCCGGGTGGCCTTTTGTGTTTGAAGTTGGTTAATTAATTTTTTTTTATAAAAAAAATCATATAGAACCAGCATGATTTAATCTATTTTCCCATAAATTATATGTTTAATCATTCTAGCAAAATTCAATCAGTTTTACAATGAATTAGTATGCTAGTTCATCTGTTCAACCATCATTCTACTTCATTAAGAATTCAAAAAAAAAAAAAAACACAATTGACCTCCTCTTAAATAGCACGGCCAAAACTAACCCATAAATAATGTGTTTAATTCTATTTTCCAGTCAAACACATCACATTTATTTCCAAGGTAGGATATCTAAACAAAAAAAAAAAAAAAAACCTGCAAAATAACTATTGCCTGCCTCAATTCTTATGGCCAAAATGTTGAACACTCATAATTTAGTCTGCTTTCCCATCCCGGATTTTTCCTCACCTTATTTATTGTACAAAACACTTGGAACCCGCCTCCTTTGTTGCAGCAGTATCAACCTCAGCTTTAGGTATCCTTCTTCTCATGCATGTTATTTGCTGCTACCTTTTTGTCTTTTTACTTTGAAGAATGATGATTCCTTATATTGTCAAACGTATTATCCTGTTGAAGAGCATCCCTCTTTCCCACATTTTTTTCACGAAGACTTGGAACCGAAGAAGCATAAGAAGCCATGGAATGATCACTGTTTTCATCATGATTATATCCTGAAACCAGCATCCAGTTTTCTCCATAAAAATTATCAACTTCTACAATATCAACAGTATAAACATTTGATCACTATAATCATCATCATCCTCACCACTGCCTTCCACCAGAGTATGTCCACCTTAATTCACTGCTCTGACATTCTTCCTCAATTTTTTCTTCTTTTTTTTTCCGAAAGAAGCCAAAGTCTAAAATTACATGAAAATCGCCAAGAAACAGTTAAAGCTTAGAAGGAGTTTCACTTTGTACTCATAAAGAGGGAAAACAATCAAATAAAAAAGGGCTTTCGAGTTTATAAAAATCAACACTAAATCAAAAGGTAAAACCAAATTCAGTGCAATTATGTTGCAAATTCAGAATTACAGAACCAAAAGAGGAAAAAAAAATCTAAGCTTTACTTTATGTTCAATTCCTTCAACTGCCACCTATTTTTGAATGAGCAATACAATAGAGCTGGAATTTCCCTTCATATACGATATTCGTACAGAAGAACCATTCATCGTCTCATCCATCGCCAATGGAAGAGTTGAAACACCAACAATATTATTTGGTCTTCCTCTTGGCTTTTGCTTCAGCAACTGCTACTAGATCTAAATACTCATCGGCATTATCTGTCAAAACCTGTCACCGGTGGTTTTACTTTTCTTCAACAAATTCTATTGTTTATCAAACCTTTATCAATATATTTGAATCAAAAGAAACATAAAACTCATCATATTCAGATCAAACCGAAAAGAGCCTACTGTTGATGATGCTCGTTCTTGGAACCAATATGCCACCTCTTATCATGGTTAATTCGAGAAGAAGTGCCAAAACAAAGCATTAATATTCAAAAACCAATTGAAAAGTGCAGATTTGAAATCATTACCAAAATGTCCAAATGCGAATAATATTCAAAAATCTCTTGTAGCAAGATATCATGGCCAAGAATAATCAGTAGACTAAAGTACTTTTCATTAAACCACCTACATAAAACCACCGTCGGCACCATAAGAACTAACCCTACTTTAAAAACATATAATTTATCTAAAAGTGTATTTAGCTTACCATGTGATCCATGCATGGGTGCTCCAAAATACCCAAGCTACAAATTGAGTACATCAAACAGGATCACGACAAACTAACCAAAATTAGCATTATGATTTAGAAAATTAAAAGATCATAACTCAGTAGGATTTCCCTTACCGTTCTCATCAAGAACGTTTCCTCCTTTCCTCCGGCATACCGTGTGGGTTAGCAATCTAAATACACACCTCCTATCAGCTGGTACTCCTCCTCATCCAATCAATCTTTAAACTTTCGAGACGCTTTCTTTGAACTAAAAATAAAAAAGTGATTTTAAATGATTCAAAAAATACATTTACAGCGAGGAACTAACTTACATGTCATAATGATGAATGATTTGCAGACGATATTTAGGTCCATTTGCATGATCTGGTGCTCCACAACTTTACCATAAACTGAGAAATATTTCTTAACTCACCTGCAGAAAAGAAGCAACACAAACAATTGGTCATGTTGCAATGATTTCCTACAACTATTCTTCTGTCACCCCTGCACAACTCAAATATCAAAGCTAAATGAACAATGAATGCAAAATTCTTACACATTAACCAAAAGGACTATAAAATAACAAAAGAACCAATCTTGAAATATATATCCAGATCCATTTCCCGTTCTTTCTTAATGAAGTGCTCCAATTCATTAAGAGAGAAAAAATCAAAAGCATTTCTAGAACACTTTTTCAAACAAAATTAACTTACAACTACACAAAAAAAAAAATCAAAATTTAAATCAGTCATGAAATTGCATATGTTAAACTAAGTAAGCCCCGCGACTATCATCTATCATCATTTACCTCATTCAAGAACCACAAAACCCTTATTTATATAAATTTCAAATCTGGGTTACCTAAGCCCACATTTTTACAAATTATAATAAAGATAAAATTGAACATATCGCATAGATATTTTGCCGTTATTCTGAGGCTTATTACTCTTCTTCATCCTCTTCTTTATCACGTTTTTCGAGAGCAGAGGAATATCCATGGTTGCTTCTTACCTATTCTTCCCATGAAAAATACATAACACAAACTAACAGAATTAATAGTGAATCAACAAAGGCTAATAAATCGAATTTGAGATAAGAATCTACCTAGAGATAAAATCGGACTTGATTTGTAGATTAACAAAAAGAATGGCTACATGGCCATCATATGACTTTCCACTCCCACCACTTAGTTTTTTTATTCCCTAATCCTCCTCATAATGTTCCTACAATCAACCATACAAAAATTCTATTCACCCACCACTAAACTGAAGCACCCCATTTTCTTCCCCCACCCCAGATCTCTTTGAAACTCATCAGACCCATCTAAACGCTATAATCTTTTGATATACCGATGATTTTGCTGCACTCAAAGACAACGGGGAGAAGGAATCATCAAATACAACCTAGTTAAAGATTAATTTTGAAAAGTATTGGATGAGATCTTTTTGAATTTTGAATTCGAGATTAGGAAGATATGCTCTGATTCTTCGACTCGGTATCGGAACCTGATTGATTGAGGAGTTAATATGGGGCCTTAATTCCCGTGAACATTTATTTATTTTTGCAGAATGTAAATTCCTTAAATTGGGGAGTGTTTAACGTGATCATTTTATATTTTACAGAATTGTAGAATCTTGTTTTTTTTTTCGGATAAACAAAGGACACACGTGACATCATTCTTTTGTAAAAGATATATATTTTTTTTGTTTAGACAGGAAAAAAACTTATGTGAAGCAGACACGTGTCCTAAGTGTCATTTGCTTTCATGAAGTGTAAAGGGATAGATGGATGGTGAAATAATTTTAAAATGTATAATAATGTCACGTATGTTATGTGATACTAGTTGAATTATACACGCTTCACGCGTGCTCATTTCAAAATCAAATATATGAATATTGTATAATACGTATTAAGATATTACTCTGTATGTGATGTATCAAATTGATAATATTTTTTTAAAAAATATTATTATCTTATTTGTTATTGATCGTCGACAACTAAATTTAAAGTGAAATAAAATTCCATACTTTTTTTTATCGGAAAACAAAATAAGAAAACTATCTTCATGAAAAAATGTAGCCTTTGAATGCGAAATCCTCCAATTGGTATCATAGAACTACATATCATTACGTTAGTGAAACCACCTTGAAAATCATTTTCGATATCCCATATTATATTTCAGATAACCTCGGCATACATGGAAAAAATAACCCTTACAATTACCTAGCCTCAATAGCATTCTTTACCACTAACTATTGCTTACACGAACAAATAAATGGTCATTGAAAATTTTTCTTTGCTTCCATGAATAAAAATTCATATGATGATTATTTACCAAATACTAGGAGAAGGAATCAAGTTAATTTTAAAAGTAATTGGAAGAAAAACTAAGATTACAATTTTCCAGTTTTAACTCTTTGAGGAATCAATTGAACCGAACCGTGTACATTATACCCATTCACTTATTTCTCTATTTGGAGCCCGGCTGCATGAGAAGGAAGAAAAGTTAATCTGAAACAAAGAGTTATGGAGAACAATTGAAAAAGAATGTTCAAATTCAGAAATTGTTTTCTCAGATGTCAGGAACTCAGTTATTCTACTTGAAAATATTCCTGCAACTTGAGGAAAATCATTTTTATCTCTGAAAAACAATTAGAGAAAGAGAAAGAAAAGTGTGAAACATTAATTAAGAAACTAGATATCTGTTCGGGCGGCTTTAATGTTATTTTATTTTTTAGAAAGATGAGCGAATATTATTTTATATCAATTAATATTGATGATGTGCGAAAAAACATTTAATAACCAATGAAGGACCAATAAAACAAATTGGTCCATTTCTCCATTCTATTTTACAAATTGAAATTCCGGTGAATGTACCTAATTTGTTAATACAAATGTTATAATGATGGCAACATATAAATAAATGTTAAGTAATCAAAATTATCATATAAAAAAATTGATGTGTAACTAAAAGAAAATACTATACCACACTGTTGAGATTTGAGCCTCTATTAAAAGGTGAAAATTTGATTAATTTGTGACTTTAATTCTATATGATACGAAAGGATGATTGATTCGTGCATCTCGAAATTGATTTGTTTAGACGTAGAATTTGGAATTATAATTTCTCCCAAGAGGTAGAACTTTCTTAAAAACCAAAAACATAATGTATAGCCATGGGGTACAACATTACTCGTTGGATGCCTGTACTTTAAGTCGTCATAAAAAATAGAATGATATATACAATTTTTACATAAAAGTTATAATATTAATAAAGTGGTTTGGATGACAGCCCCAACCAAGTTGTTTAAGAAATTGATATATAAATAAAGAAAATAATGTACACTTATTGTAATGAAATGAACACAAATTCTTCATAAAAGAAAAAATTTTGCATATCCTAAACGTTTCTAGTTATTATTGTTGATTTGTTTCCTTGAGGTTCGAAGTGGAATATAGTTGAGACGACGTTTTCACCAAGCATGTAACTCTATAAACTGGTTCGCACCTTACAGTACGTTAGGAGCCGCTTTCTTCAGCAATGCATCATAGAAAGGATTGCGGGTGATAAGTAAGTCTCTCTTTCCTGTGTTGATAAAAATTAGAATAAAAAAAATCAATTAATGATCAATGAATAATAGAACAAACATTTAGTTCTTAATCATTTGGCCTAATATGAAATAATAACCGCAATAACCCAAAAACTATAATTTCACAAATCAACCTATAAGTTATTATGCTAATGAATGTTTCAAACAGACACTGCAAATGAACATTGAAAAGAGATTGCATGTGACACTATATTTATTAAAAATTGTCATCATATTTTACTTCAAAGTGAGTGTTATTCTGAACAGTTTCCAATCAGAATAGGAAACCTACACCACCCGAGGAAACTAACATCCTAATAGTACACCAATGCACAAAACAAAATTGCATGATAATTCGGCACCAATATGGTCATGAAATAGATAAAAAAAAATTCTTTGAAATATTTAGATAATAGCACTTGAGAAATAGGTTGAGTATATGTAATATCACATAAAACAAGAAAGCTTACTATGTGCTTCTACTGGAATCCAAACTTCTAAAATGTGAAAGATTGTCCCTCTTAATATAGAAAAAAAAGTAAAGAAACCTCAAAAGGTAAAGATATCTGAAGAAGTAAATAACCACGTCCAATTTCAACTACAATTTAAGCACATAAGGAACATGATATTGGGTTACCGACGATATTGCAAAGTGACCCACTCATACCATTAACAAATTGAAGTCGTCTACTGGATTATAAAGCTTCTGTCCCATTCCAATTATAATTACCAACTGTATGTATGTTCAAAAGAAACCCACCGTGGATTCTTCAAAACGGTCCACCTCCTCGGGTTGTTTTGCTTTATGCTTAAAGGTAACAACAAATTAAAAGTTCTAGACAAATGAACATTTCATTAGGCTATATGAATATCATGGCATTTCCATCCTATATCAATCTCCTTAGAAACAACCTCTTACTCCAAATAAACATATAAGAGAACTGTGAACAAAGAAGTTCAAAAGGAGTAAGGGCAGGGGAACTGTATTTTACCTTTCTATGATACCATAATTGAATCTGTTGAGGAATTTCATAAATTCACGATATTTTCGCTTCCAATGGACTTGACATACAATGAGTATACATAAGTGAAAACATAATTCTAATATCATTCTCCACGAATTTCTTGAAAAGATATAAATCAGACATTTCATAAAATTTACTCCAACTGCAAGATAGAAAGACAAACCTTTCAGTAGCTTGAAGATCATTTGGATTTTTTATCCAGAAAAACTTTGCTTGCTTGTCAACAAAGATAGAAAAACCTCTTTGAATTCAATCTTGTATGCACGTAACACAAAATAAAAAACCTCTTTGATCATAGTTACCAATATCCTTATACCATGATGTAATAAGTTTTTCAAATTTCTTCTTCCGATAAAAGGGCTCACTCCAAGAATATCACATATTCAGTTTCCTTCACCATTTTTCTGACACTACTACAATGAAAATAACCAAACCAAAATATCTTTGAATTGAACAACTTTCCCAATTGTAGCTGATTTATTGAAGCAAATTCATCTATTGGATGGTCAAAATAACGGATTATAGTGATCAGTATCCCTAAAAACAAAATAAGATCCCATTCTTCACAGCTTACGAAAGGAATTATACTTCCGATCCCAAACTCGAGTATAAATCCCCATTATTTCGAACAAAAAGGTGGAAAAGAACTGAGAATTATATCTCATTGAATGGCTGTCACATGAGAAAGAACATAAAATTGTATCTGCACCCATTAAAACAACAAAACAATTGATACCCGGTCAATGCATTTAATGTAATCTTCTTACAACATTGGGCTTTAAACTCAACGATTATCAACCGAACTCAAGTTCTCACCCCAAAGCATAAGTGTCCAAGTATACTTACTAATTTCATCTGATTCCTCTTGAAAAGAATCAATATTTTGAACAAAAAAATCAGAAGCTTACCCGTACCTACGTGAGATTGTGAATGAGGCCTTCGCCTAGGCTTTATATGTTTTCTCCCCTCTTTTCTTTGGATCTCATCAATTGGCTTGATGATGGATGGACTCTCGTTGTCCCCTTTTTATTCTCTTTCATGGGTGTCGCTGTTGGAACCCCGTTGCAGTGTGGTTGCCGTTATGCGGTCAATTGATATATGGTCATCCACTGGCGGCCACAATTGTTCAATGAATTTTTTTCATTTGGCCATATCTAAAAATGACGGTAGTCTACGGGAATTAGAAATAGAAAAAGAGTTTACCTTCGTTTAAGCTAAGCAGGCACTGGGGAACCCGAGCGAATCTGAAACGGATTTAAAACCCAAGCTTGGTGCGATGTCAATGGGGGACTTTCGGCGTTACAATAGACGGTGTGTTTGGTCTTCATCCAGATCTAGTAAATCATAATTCAATTTTACCAAAAGTATAGTGAATAATTGTGGAAAAACAATAAGAAAAATATTTACCCCTCTTCACCACTGGTCTGGCAGAGCACCCTGAACCTCCACCGCGCTATTTTCTTGGAGCTTGGAGTTGGAAGAGAGAACGACATCGTGGGGTGGGAGTCATCTTCCTCATTCTCATCTTCTCTGATACGGTCGAATGGATCTGTTTTATTTTTCTGGGATTCTGACTGAAGAATACTGCATACAGAGAGAGGATTACGGACGATCTGATCCTTTACATTTGAAATTGAAATATTGTGATTGATGTGTGATACTTTTAGGATTAGGCCGTATTGATTTTCAGCAATGAAGTTGCAGGAAATTAGGGGTTCTATTGTCGAGGTCGGATTGGCAAAAAATATAGAAGAAATTTTGGAGTGGCTAATTTTCTACATCAATTGAATTATTTGAGATTGGGTTTTTTTTTCCGAATATTTGTGAATAGAGAGGCAGATTAATTGGTGATAAATCTTTTTTGAAATTTAATTCTAGTAACTTAATGGAGAAGATAATTGGGAGACATTGTTATCCTCTGCTATAATTAAGGAGATGATTACTGGATTGAAAATCGGGAAACTCAGATTTTATGGCTGATTTTATTTGTCCAGTATAAACAAGAAAGTTTTTTTTTTTTTAACTGAAATGCAAATTTTCTGAGCAAAGAAGAAGCCACGTTTCCTTGCTTCGGATGTACTGTAAATTTTTGGAGGAAAAATTTTCATTCTGGTGCTGACACGCGTCCTTAGTGTTTATTGCTTTAAGTAAGTACTATAGATGTGGAAAAAAAATAAAGAAAGAAAACCAACATTCTTTAATAGTATTTGACTTATGCAATGTACATTTAAAATTGAAATATTGTGATTGATGTGAGATACTTTTAGGATTAGGCCGTATTGATTTTCAGAAATGAAGTTGCAGAAAATTACGGGTTCTATTGTCGAGGTCGGATCGGCAAAAAAAATAGAATAAATTTTGGAGTGGCTGATTTTCTACATCAAAATCGAATTGTTTGAGATTGGGTGTTTTTTTTTTCCGAATATTTGTGAATAGAGAGGCAGAATAATTGGTGATAAATCTCTTCTGAAATTCAATTCTATTAACTTAATGGAGAAGATAATTGGGAGACATTGTTATCCTTTGCTATAATTAAGGAAATGATTACTGGATTGAAAATCGGGGAATCCAGATTTTATGGCTGATTTTACTTGTCCAGTATAAACATGAAAGGTTTTTTTTTTTTTTTAACTGAAATGCAAATTTTCTGAGCAAAGAAGAAGTCACGTTTCCTTGCTTTGGATTTGTATTGTAAACGTCTGTAAATATTTGGAGGAAAAATTTTCATTCTGGTGCTGACACGTATCCTTAGTGTTTGTTGCTTTAAGTAAGTACTAGATGCCCCTCTACTTTAATTTTGTGTTAATAGATAAATGAATTCTTGATTTGGAAAAAATAAAATAGCTACACATTTGGTTTTTTTTCTTTTTTAGCCAAAAATAAAAATAAAAATAAAAAAATTATCTGCCGAAGGAGAAAATATTGAAAAGTACAACGATTCAGAAATCATACAAAAGAATGTGGAGTAATAAAGGGGAAAAGTTTATGGCAAATTTAAATGCTATTTTAATTTGATTGATAAATGATAAATATTAGGAGTTAAAATTGTGTAGCTATTTTTGTAAAGTAGCTTTTGTTTCTAAGGATAAGAATTTTTTTTTTTTTAAAGGGATGACACGTAGCAGAATGGTTAATGCAATATGGTGCATTTGGAGCCAAAAATTTTTAATAAGAAATTGCCACATCAATATCATGTATTCTGCTTTAATATGGTAAAAGGGACCATAGATGTGGAAAAAAATAAAGAAAAAAAACCAACATTCTTTAATAGTATCTGACTTATGCAATGTGCATGTATTAGTACCCCATAAAATTTCATTTTTGATACGTGCAAATGGTAAAGAAAACCAACAGTCACCAAGTGTTTTCTTAATTTTGCGTGTATAAAAAAAGATTAAAAGAAAAACAACAACCAAATACACGTTAGGAATCCTGAACCCCAAAAGGACTACGAAAAGCTTTTCTTCATTCTTCATTTTAATATATGTTAACAACAACAACAACAACAACAACAACAACAACAATAATAATAATAATAGGTTGATAATAATAAGTTAAAAATGATGATTAATTAATATGTTAATAAATTATCAAAAAAAAATTCACACAAGTGGTAGCATACTACCAAATCCAAACTTGCTTATTTATATATATACAGCTAAATAATGTAAGTTGTTAAATGTTACTATAAATTAAATTTGTTACGCAAAAAGGATTTTATTTTATTATACTTATAAATTTTATAAAGCAAAAGCAAAAAACGATAGAATAAATGACGACACTATTGTAAAATTTGTCATGATAATTTGTTTATTCACAATGATCTAAACCATTGTGAATACTCGAATACTAAGGCTCCGTTTGATAATCACTTAATCAGTGAAACTTAATTAATTCAATACTTAATAGATGTTAGATTTGTTTGATAATTTAAATTAAGACATCTTAATAAATTAAGTGGATTTGAATTTTTGTATTTAAAGGCCTCCCTAAAATTAAGTGATAAGGACTTAACACTTAACAACGCTCAGTGATTTTAATTTTAATGATTTAAGTTTTTCGGCCAAGAGCACCCTTCACATCAGACCTCTTTTCTTCCATCTCTTCTCTGGCGCGCCGTTCTCTTCTCCCGTGGTTTCTTCTTCATCGGCGCCTCCCAACTTTCACGTGCTCCATCAATCTAAAATCCTTCCCCACTCACAAATTCTGACTCACAAGGCAATATCTTATTATAAATCTGCCATGGAAATATTTTATATTTTGTTCAATTTCAACCTGATTGATGTAAAGTGGTGCCGTACTTTTTTTTCTTTCCCCTTTGGTGAAAGATTCTGTGGGTTTTTTTGTTATTTGTATAACCTAATTGTTGATTTTGTGGGTTATATTGGATTTGGAATGCCTTAAAAATTAGTTTCTTTGAAATTTGGAAAAATAATTCTTCTAGATATCATCCTTTAAAGAATATAATAAAATAATATTAGATGAGATGGAGACATTAGAAATAAGTGATCCCCTATACGTTGTAACTGCTTTTATCTTTTGTGAAAGTAAATCTTCACAGGGATCCATGGATTAATCTAAGTACCAACCCAGAAAAACTTCCCAAAGCTTGGATATCGGTCAATGGAAAGAAATCAGGCCTACTTTAGATTTGAGGACCTCCCTCCTTTTTTGTTTTATTTTTTTTTAAAGTACTTGAATTTTGTTAAGTTGCCAGTAATATTGACTTTCTTATAGATATTTTGAAGAATACATTGGTTTATATTGTTTATAAATGCAAGTTCTGATCATTTTTGCATAATATATGGTTTGTATATTATAATTTTCACTTTCTTACTTTAGCTTTAATTGTGAACAGATGCTAACTGAAAAGCAAAGAAAGGTGTTAAAATTGTGGCATTATTTTCAATTATAAGAAAATTAAAAAGAAGACGTATAAGAAGGTGACCAGATACAAATTCGAAGTTAACTGGTGATGAATATGTCAATGAAATACTTGATGGTAATCTAGCACACTCATTAGATGTGCTACATATGGAATTACCTGCATTTTCAAACTTATGTAATCACTTTCGAAGCTAAGGTTTGTTAAAGGACAACAGCTATATTGCAGTCGAAGAAAAAATGGCAATGTTTCTATATAGTTTGGGTAATCATACAAATTGTTCGACAAAACGAAGATATTTGCATTGAACCCAAACAATACGTACATAGACACTTTTATAAAGTTCTACATGCGATGCTTACATTTTCCAAGGAGATGATTGTCCCAAACTATAATCCAACTGTATACCATAGTTAACGCCAACGTCAACTTCGTGAGGAGTTTTTTCCGGTATTTTTTTTTAAAAATCTTTTATATTATTATTCAGTTACATTTATTAATATTTACCTGATGTATTATCTACTAATTTATTGTGTTATATTTAAGGGTGCTATTGGTGCGTTAGATGGCACACTTATAATACGGTTATACCACGAGAGCACCAAACCCCATTTCGAGGGAGAATGAAAGGGGATTGATTTCAAAATGTTCTTGTTATAGGTGATTTTTAATATGCTGGGTGGGAAGGTATAACACATGACTCTAGAGTGCTGTCTGAAACTATGCGACCAGATCCGACAAGTAATTTTATATTTCCTCCACCAGGTTAGCGAATTGACTCTTTTTAAATTACATTTTAACTTATGATGAGAGTATTATTTGTTTGGAACCCATATCAATTTAATTTGTTACAGGAAAATATTATTTATGTGATGTTGCTTATCCTGTTATTTGTGGGTTCTTGACACCTTTTCTTGACACCATATCGTAAGGTGAGATATTGGTTATCTGATTTCCAATCTGGCCGACGCCTCCCATCATCTTCTAGTTTTCGTCACCAACCATTGTAGTTCAGTTGCAAAGTGTATGTTTCCGGCAAAGCCTAACGGAATATTTTCTAATCAGCTCCCTGTACACACTTTCGATAACCCGTATTTTTGTTCAAACATTGTCAATGGTAACTCTTGCTACCGCACAAGCACGCGTTTCATGTTCAAGCTACGTTGTTTCTTGGGCTTTGATCCAACCAATAAACAGAATAAGGTACTATTGATTTGCTTTTGTCCTGAAAAATAATATGTTATAATCACTTTGAGTGAGAACAACAACCATGCTATCTCTATGTCATCATCATGGAGGGAAGTTGAAAGTTTACCTCCTCTTGATGTTGTGAAAATGAGGGGTATATGTGTTGATGGTGCCATATATTTCGCTGGGCATGTTCAGGATGGTCAACAGGTTGTGCAATGTTTTGAAGTTGGGGAGGAAAAGTTTAAGTCGTTGCCGTTTCAGAATCAAGCGGCGCGCACCGAGAATCCATGTTCTTGACAGAGGTTGGAGGCAAATTTGCATTGGTTACATTTAAAGGAGAATGGTCCTACCAAAATCAAAGTGTGGAAACTGATCAACAAACATGTTCCAACCTGGGTCGAAGATAGAATTAAGCTACCGGGGGAGCTGCTGCTTTCCAGTGCAAGTCAAGTCCGCTCCTTTGGTAGCATAAATGCAGGCTACAAGCTTTGATGACATCAAAGCCATCACTGAGGAATTTGGGACTAGCCGGCTCCAAGTTGGATATGTTGGCCTTTTTTGATTTGGACGATAGCAAAAAGTATGATATCAAGCAACTAATTTTGAGGACAATAAGGCAGCAAATTTGGTAACTGGTGCAATGCTTTCAAGGGAGAAGCACGTTGATGCCATCCATCACGTGGAGAACATTCTTCCTTTGAATTGCCGAAGGCGCATTGGAGAGTAGCAAAGGTTGAAATAATACATTCTTCCTTAACTGTTCTCCTTTGATTGTAAGCAGTTGATTTTCCTTTTCTTGTCCTTTTTTGCATGGATGAGTTGGAGTTCCTTAAAACGTTAAAATTCAGGTTTTCAGTCCTTATTTGCATGTTTTGGTGCTCCTATAGTTTTGATTTCAGTTCATGTTAGGCAATCTGAATTGTGTTTTGTAGCACAATTTGAGTTGTGTTTCTGTTTTGCAATTTCCCTCATTGGAATACTTACTCTTGTCTTAAGTTCGTGTTTGACATTTCAAGTTTCCATTTTGTTATGATATTTGGGTCATTAGGTTTCAGATTTTGTGGGCTTCTTGTTCGGCTTAATTGCAAGTTCTAGCTTGCTTTATGTTTTCTATTTCTGCACTTTCTTTTGTCTTCTTGAGTGTTTGGAATCTGCTTTTACTTTACGTTTCAAGCTTCAGGGGAAAAATGGAATCCTCTCATGTCATCTTGTCCATTGTTGTTCTGAAAGATACTTTCCTCTCTTTTGTTTATAGGCGAAAAATCGAGTGCATTTCATTGCATTGCTGAATTTGTGACCTTAAAGTTTAGAGTACTTTGGGTTGATTAATGGTTTAACTTTATGATCTAACCAATTGCTGTTCCTATGGAGACCTGCAGGCTACAAAAACTATTAGTCCACTCGAGGACCTTGTGTTTGTTCAGAGTGGAACTTTGGGTAGTTTATGCTCTTTGGTGTCCTCATTCTAGTTTTGAATAATGTTAGACAACTGAGTTTGTTGTTAATATGGTTTGGTGGTTGATCATGGTTGTAGTAAAATTTTTAAGAATTTCTATTCTGTAGAATACATTGGAGGTGATTTCCCGTATTTCACCGAATCTCATTATATCCATTCTCAGACCCACCGGCTGGCTGACTCCTCCCACCTTCTGGTTGTCGTCGCAAAATGTTACACGGCTAAGTTTATATTTCCAGCAAAACCTGACGGAGTTTTTTCCGACCAGCTTCCAATACATACCTTCTGTGCCAGTGGCACATATGGAACGGTCTGATCTGTCTCGTAGTCCGAGACTCACAGGACAGACCAACTGGATTTCAAATTCACTTGCTGAATTTCACGACCGGGGAAAAGATAGGTCTTCCTAGATTAGAACTACCGTGTGGTTATAGCGGTCTTACGGATTGTTTATTAGGATTTGATCCAGCCAATAAACAATACAAGGTACTACTTTACTCTTATTCTGAGAGTAAGTATTCTATAATCACTCTGGGGGAGAATGTTATTTCAAAGTCATGTTCGTGGAGGGAATTGTCAATTTCAGCTCCTCTTAATGTTAATAGAACGAATATATGTGTTGATGGCGCCATATACGAGACACCATACAGAAATGGTGAACGTGTTGTGCAATATTTTGGAGTTAGGGAGGAAAAGTTTAAGTCAGTGCTGATTCCTGATCAAATGACTCGTGACCAATATCATTTTTTCTCAACAGAGATTGGGGGCAAATTCACATTGGCTGTGTTAGACAAGGATGGTGCTAGTAAGATAATCCTATGGACACTGATCAACAGGGATGATCAAAAGTGGGTTAAAGACACGATTGAGCTGCCAAGGGAGCTGCTTTCCAATGTGATGGGAGTCCGCACAATTGGTAGCATAAATACAGGCTACAAGCTTTTGGTGACCGCGAAGCCGGCACCGCCGACCTCCAAGTTGGGGATGTTGATCTTTTGTGATTTGGGTGATGGTAAGAAGTATGAGGTCAAGCAACTAATGTTTGAGGATAATAAGGTAGCGAATTTGGTAATTGGTGCAGTGCTTTTGCAGGAGGATTATGTTGTTATTCATCATGTGGAAAACATTCTTCGTTTGAATTGTCCCCCAAGGAGCTTAGCAGAATAGCAAATCAAGTTTGTGATTGTCAAGTTCATGGCAAAATAGCAAAGGTTGTGCTATGACATTCTTCCATCCTCAGCAGTTCTCCTTTGACTTTAAGCCATTGATTTCAGAGTTTGAGAATGGTGAGAACCTTGAATTTTGCTTCTTCTTTTTTTCCCCCCCTTGTTTTCAAGTTTTGGTACTCGGTTTTTCCTTTAGTTCATGCTTGTGGATGTATTGAAATTATGTGTTATTGCACGATTTGAGTTTGTATTTCTATTTTATCTAAACGCCTTGCTTTTAGAGAAACATTTTAAAATAAAGGAAGTAAACCTTACGTATTAGAGGAAGTAATATAATAGTACCGATTTTGAAGTTACAGGATCATATAGATATACCAAAATATAAATAAATAAATAAGTAACTAAAGAGACACAGATAATTTATCACATAAACATTCGATAAAAGTTGAAACAAGAAGCTTTGCCTTGCTCGAGAGATAAATACAGTATATGTACTAAGAAATCAAAACCACTCGACCACGCATTCGGGGTAGAGACCAAGTTCGGTTGCAATTGCGGAACAAGACTTGAGTTCTTTCTGAGTTTTCCTTCTCTCGTAAAATATGGAGCAAGCAAGCGATGTGCATTTCACACCACTTTCTACAAGCCAATCGCCGCCTCCACAATGCCGGCATATCTGCGTGACAAATCTAAGGTTATACATCTCCCTAAGCAAGAACCAAGAAGCAGATGCAGCATAGGGAAAACATGAAGATGACTCATTGGAAACAAAGAGATGAAACTACGTTGTGGAAAGGGAATATCACCGAATAAGAATAAAAAAGTTATAACAGAATCCTTCGATTGTTAATGACAGCATGCAACAAAAATCATTATCAACAAACTTTGCTCAATATACTTACGGCCACAAGATGTTGGATATCCTTTTCCAGCTTTGCAGTTCTTCCAGTCAAAGCTATTGCCACAGTTGCTTCATTCCTAGAACATTCAAGGCATAGATAGGTCTTTGCTTGTACTAGAGCACCGCAGAGGACACAATGCTTTGACAGGTAGTAGGAATCAATTCTAGTTTTATTGTGACTGGAAGCAAACAGATGGCGTTTACCCACAGCTACCTTTTCCGGACGGGGCATTTCAGCAAACCACTGGTTCAAGTCAGCTCCAACAAGCCCAAAAACACGTTGCAAAGCTGGGATTATCTGTTTTTTAATGTAGTATACCTCATTTAACCTATAAGGAGAATCAATGGCTAAAACTTCCATTGGATCCACAACCATATCTACCAGACGGGCCCCAGGTTCACCATGAACTACAACATACGGAACTCGTTCTCCATAGCGTGGTTCAGCCCTGGGGTCAGCTCTCATGGCTTTGGTTGCAACTATGGCTGCCGGGGGGACTGATGAAGCCCTGTAAGTTCCTAAGCGAACTTCCTTTGCAAAAATAAAATCCTCAAGAGAGATCCTGCCAGATATAATCCGTGTCCATTGACGCAACAGGTATGTCTTAACCTACGATGATGAGGTGGAAGAAAGAAACCAGACTTCCTGTGAGCTCCAAAAAATAAAAACATTGACATTGAAGAGAAAAAATTTAAACCTTTCTTTACACAATCAGTGTGTACCAACATTTATAATTTAGCACATAAACCCAATGGACAAGGTAAACTGGCAAATCAAGAAACTTTATGAAGCAAAATTTTGATCCAACTCTAATTTACCTTATCAATATTAGGATGTTCAAAAAAGACTCTCAGTGACTTCTCCATTGTCTTGGACACAGCCCCACATGAATCTCTCCGTACAGTCTCAATACCTTTGGCATCAAATTTGGGGTTCCTTTGGCCAGGGCTCTCATAGCTATAACCAACATACCTCTTTTTAGTAAGGAGAAAACATGGATAATAGACCTTTTCCATCTTTAGCACAACTGGGTTTGGATTCATTGCAGTTACAGCTGATGCAATTTCATCACCTATTTGAAATGTTTCTTCAACAGACCGCCCCTTGAGGAGTACAAACATGCTGCAAAAATGAAAAACCATTTGGTTAGGAATCATCCTGGCCTCAAAAAAAGGTAGAAAAACAAGCCGCAATTTCAAAGATGCTAATACGTTACTGCTTCCAAATTTACTCCAAAGGTAAGAAGTCAAATTATACCTATCAGTATCCCCATATATTACTCTTGCTTTCCATTTGTCATGACTATTAATAAAGGAAATGGCGTTTTCCAGTGTTCTGCGTCCACACTGAACTATGCTATCAGCAAGCTCGGCACAAGGCATACGGCCACTAAATCCTGCAGCTGTATATCCATATGTGACATTGGATATTAGCTTCAGTGCTAGTTGTCTGGCATTAAATATGCGATGAAGCACCTGATTTGAAGGACCTAACTTTTTCATAGCTTGTTTTACCATGATTCGAGTTGACAAGATTTCATCCAATAAGCGAGGCAATACTCCTTTACGAACCGTTGAAGGTACATACAAAACACCGTTAGGAGTAAGGAGCAATTCATGCTTTAGACTCTGCAAAACCTTCATATCTGGCGAGTAAGAACTAACACCAAGGACATTTGCTGTTGAAGGTGTTATTTTTCCAAGGCATGTGCAGAAACAAAGGTTATATGCAATTATCATGGATGGATAAAGGGATTGAAAATCCAAGACAATTACTGGGTCTGAATAAAAACCAGACTCTGGTTCCATCACAAGAGGTAAACATTCCATCGCAGGTTGACACGCGACCTGTAGGTTTCCAGGAGAGATAGCAACATAATTTTGTGAATGTGCCAGCCTTAGAAGCATAGATTCAACCCGATATTGAGAACCTCGAGAAAGAACAGAAAAGAAGTCAATACCAAACACTCGAGCAAGTTCTGATGTTCTGTTAATCAGATCGTGTTGATTCAATATGTGAAGGTTTAACTTCGATTTTTCCAACACGTATTCCATGCACCTATATCTGGCACGAGCAGAACCGCTTGAAAACCATTTTGTCAATACATTGTGGGGAATATAAGGAACTTTCTTTTTCAAAACAGCTTCAGCAACAGCCTCAAGGGTGTACATGTTAAGCTTCACTTCTCCACGCATCAATCGCCAGACATTCAGAACAATTCGACCACCAACATGAACACCACTTGCATGGGTTCGGCCCCATTCATCTTCCACCATAGAGTCCTCCAATTTCACAGAATGGGAAATTTCAGGTTTTAAGAACATTTCATCTGCCACAGATTTGTCACAATTATTGGAAAATTCAGAAGCCCTATGAAGCTGAGATGGCGTGCGGGATATGTTATTTAGCAGTCCTATCCCAAGATTAGCAGCCCTCTCTGCAAGAAAACCAAGGGAACCTGCTTGGATATCCCAACCGATCAATATATCAGGATCAACAAGAGATATGAGCTTCACAAAATGGTTCAACATCTCTTTCTCTTCGTCGAAAACCAGCAGTTTGCAATTACATATACCGTCAAGATTTTGTCCATTTTTATCAGTGTCAGACAGCAAAAGCATGAAAGCATCTGATGTTACACCATCATCTTCTTGAAACACAAGAGTGATGATATCAATCGCATCAAATCTGGGATCAGGCCTCAAATCTCCTCTACATCCTGCATGAATCTCAACACTCACCATGGTTATCTGCTGCCTACCAGCAACACCGGCTGGATCCCGAAAACCCATCTGACTCAAAGGAGTCAACTTTGACTTAACATCTGGACCAGATAGCTGAGATATATCTTGTGAAAGAACAGTAGATGATTTAGATGCCATAGTTTTACAGTCATCTTTCTGAATACTTCTAACCTCACTAATGTGAGATTCAGCTTCACCCTTCGAATGTTCTTTGTCGTGCCCATTTGACCCAGAATCCAACAAATCCGGATCAGAAACAGGACACAAAGGACTCTCTGACTTCACCACATCAGGGCGGAGTGGTTTAGATGGAGTACTCAAAACGGTTGTCTCTGCATTACAATCACTTAAAAGAACATTTCTTCCTTCAGAGGATAGCCATCTTTCCACATGTTCCTCAGATGGAGGTGATCGAGCTGGAGTCAACATATATAAATAGGAACCATCATTATGATAGTGAACAGGTACACCAAAGAATTTTTCTTGACGGCTACTATGTTCTGCTACCCCACTAATATTTTGAAGTTCCGTGTCTTCCAGGTTCTCCTTCATAAAGAAAGGGAGGACATCATCAGGAACTCCATTATGAATAGAAATTTTTTCAGCCACCTCCTTCATCGCAGGGGGTTCCAGAGCTATGGAACACGACATTGCTGAATTCTCACCAAGTTCATATGTTGAATCTATCACTGGGGGTTTCTTGCAGAAAGTAAAACCAATGAGTTCCACGGGATCTGCTTTCAGGCTACCAGCCGGAAACATAGAACTGCAAGTTTCGGGCAAATTTGAGTCTTCTTCCGGACGTCCGTCCACCTGAATTTGATGGGTATGTCCAGCCAAACACCCCATGTCCTTTAGATTTTGAATTTGCAAATCAGTTTCGTCCCAAGTATTCTGCCTCTTTGAGCTGGAATTAGAAACTGAACCATTTTTTTCAGGAGACTCGTTGCTGATGAGAGTAGGACGACTTAAAACTGTAGCATCCTTCTGTAGAATATCTTTTCTAAATTCCCCTAGCAACTTTGAAGAATCCTTACCACCACATTTCTGTGATGCTGAAAATTTTACTTGGCTACTATCAGCATGAAGGTGTTGGGAAAAGGGGGATGGTCTATCTTTTGATATATTTTCCACCAAGTTATTAGCATTTTCCAGGAAAAGAGATGATTTATCATGCATAGAACGATCTAATTCATCAGATGTCACATCAAAATCCTTGGCAGATTCTTCTAATGCAGCTGAGCCATACCCAACTAATTTATCTATAACTGAAGCTTGGGATGAGGCTGAAGCATGAAAGTTTCTGCCGGAGTAGTTTATCTGTTCTCTGCAAGAATATGTCTCTGCTCTTGCTTCCTCCTTAAGGAGAACTTCTCCAACCAGAGGAACCTTACTATCAGATAGCTCATTCCTAAAGCAACGCTTCTTCCTCATCAAATCCCTCATGGAACATCCAACTATTATATCTGCATCACCCTTTGAAGTACTTGGAAACTTGTTCACCACATCCTTGTTTTGACTTGAAGAAACAGGTAAGTGACCCCACTCAGGTTTCTTTTTCCTTTTGCAACCGAAATTGTTTAAAGAGGAATTTTGTGATGATTCAGATTCATACTTCACATCAGAAAAAGACTCATCAGGAACTGCGATGAGACTATCTGAGTTGTTAAAATGATTACTTGTGCCAGTGTGCAAAGTATTGGATGATAGATTGCACTGTTCAGGACCAGCCTTGCCGCTGGATTCTTCAGTACCAGCTACATCGTCAATAGAATCAAGTATGTCTTGACACTCCTGCTGAGACTGATTCTCAATATCCGCATTTGCTTTCTCCAATACCTCATTCATCATTGACGAGGGCAACAAGGGACTGAGGATGGTCTGATGAGCAAGTTCATCATCAGAATTTATTTCTTCTTCTGCTTGGGAAGATGCAAGCCACTTTAAAAGGCCCAAAGCATCCTGATCAGAAGCCTAAAAGAAGCATTAAAGTAACTCGTGAGCATCCAAAAATTATGAAATTTGCAAAGTTGGAAACAATGCAATTAGATGATGCCAAAAAAGCTCCTAAAAGCAGAATTGTTACCCAACAAATGAGCAAACAAATTATAGGTCACTGAATACAATAAAAGTTGCACCACCGAAATTGCTAGTTTGAATTCAATAAAGATCCAGTTAACTAGTCAAAGTTGTCAAGTTTGGACTTATCCTCTCTAACAAACACCTCAAAGAAGAAAATGGGCATTCCTTCATAGAACCCTAAATTGTTGAACAGGTCGCGAACAAAAAAGTTACTCTTAGATAATACAGAATGACGACTATTCAATAGCAGAAATTCAGTCACGGACTCCCCCAGTTAGCAGCCAAAACAAGGAATTGATTCTGTATTATCTAAGAGTAACATTTTTGTTATCTAACACAACGATAACAACCCAAACAAGGAATCGCTTTGTTTCTTTGCAATCATATACTTCATAGACATTTATGCAAAAAATCTGAGGTTGCAACTATAGCTGAAAAAGTAAAAACCATTTGTAATTACCTTCATATGGGACGGCCCAAGAGATGGTGAGCAATGATATTGATCAACAGACGGCAGCTTCACATTTGGCTCTTTGCAGATTTTTTTAACATCTTCATCTTGAGAGCCTAAGAAATTTCCAGATGGCAAAGATCCGTTGGAAGAAGTTCCCTCTAAACTTATTAGCATTTCCTTGGCTTTATGTTCAGAATCACCAGAGTTTATCAAATTCACTTCATCAGTCAAAGATCTAAAACATTGCTCGCTGGAAGATGAATTTCCTGTGACATCACTCAATTTGGAAAGGAATTTTTCTGTCTCAAGCCAGTGTGATAGTGTCCTTAAAACATCTTGCGGAAGCGGTTTTCCGGGATCAGGTGGAACAGCAAGACACTGCCCCCCGCTCCTATCAAGTTCCTAGAATCAGCAAAAACACTCAAAACATATGAAACGAGAGAAACCACACCGACCACACCAGAGGGCCATATCATCCACGGGTTAAAAAGAAGCAAAAATCGAATGACACAGAAACAAACCTCCCAAATAGGTATCAAAGACTGAACCATTTTCATTTCCGAATGGGTTTGCGAGAGGGATGTATATGACATATACAGTTGATTGAGGATGTCTGGAAAAGCCAACAGAATTGAATATAAACACTAAATTACAACAGAAAATGAATGCCTAATGTTTGAAAAGGGGAATAGGGAAAACAACTACCCTCCACAACAGCATCTCCTTCAAGTTCAGAAGTACTTTGACGTTTAACTACCGAAAGTTTGTTGTCCACCGTGGTGGTGTCAGGCTGACAAGATTGCCAAGTCCAACCATCTGGAATTGTTGATGAAGTCCAAGTGGGTGAATCCAAACATGGGTCTCCACCTGCATCTGCCTATGAAGAAGGTCTCAAAATGTAATGCTTTCCAACACGAAAGGAAGATTTATATGCACAACACTTCAATACACATGAACATAAGAAGAAAAAAGAACTCATCATATTACTTGTATCCATGCCATTGAAAAGATTAGCAAGCTTTACCTGAGAGACAGACAACACGGCTTTCCGTGAGTAGTAAACATCCGGCACTGGATGCCTAAATTTCAACTTTGTCAAATGTAAATGCCCCATCCCATACAAGTTATAATCGACCTAAACAATTTTGGAGAATGATTTAGAAAGCACAATATAAAGTTACAAGCATAATATTAAGCTTTTCGAAGAAAAGAAAAACTGGTTCAAATTTCCAGGAGTTTAACTTCACAATCGCAGAACACAACATTCATACTTTGTTTAAGCTGCACACATGCTGGTAAAAGTTGAGCACACAAAAGCAATGGACAGTTAAGAATGTTCAGATAGCAAATATGGAAAACATGATGGTTATAAGAAAATAATAAAAGAAAAAAGAGTAAACTAGTAAAATTATTGACCGTCAAATTTTTAACAAAGCTATGTCTCGTACGTTTTTTATTTTTATTTTAATTTATTTTTAAAGAGAAGGACCTTCCGAGCCCAACCTGAAAGTCCAAGAGTGCAGTCCTAGCCTTGTCAAAGAAGTATAATTCTAGCAATTACATTTCATCTCAGCCACAGGACATTAAGTGACCTAAATCTGAAAGATAGCGGAACTAAAATGCAAAACTGCAGTGTCTCATAAGCTATAGCTGCAGGAGATTGATAAAATGTAAGGAGATTTAAAGTGAAAAAGGCCAGTAGCAGGGCACTATCTAGGTTTCACCAGAATTCTCAGATCTTATCAACAACAAAATAACAGCACTTTAATTACATTTAAGAATCTCTGGGAACCCGTTACAGACCAATATGCTTTCTCTGAATATGGCAAGCAAGACTACACTAGAAAAAAGAGAGAAGCTTACAAGTCCATAAAAAAACAAAAAGGAAAAAAGAAGGAAGAAAATAAGAACTGATGAAGAAGAGGAAGATAAGAAGCAAGGAAAATAAGTCCCCTACATGAAATTCAGCAACCAACTGATGGCAGAAAATAAAGATTTAAATAATCATAAGCTACATTGTAATACAGATTCCAGCATACAGAAGTACTTACCTTAAATTGGAGAAGATATGGAATATGTGATTCATGGGGTTGCAAAATCTTATCCAAGATTGCACCTGCCTGCACAAAAATAACTCTTGCTTAATTCAAAAATCTAATGTCCTTATTTGAGAGATTAGACGTGTATACATGTCCATTTACATACATCGGAATTTTCTTTCAGACACAGCATATTACAATTCCATTACCAGTTCTGCAATAAAATTAAAGCACTTTCTTTTCCATCTAAACTTCAAATAACAGGACGCTATTTCTTTTCAAAAAAAAAAAAACAGGACGATATTTTAGCAGATCAAAAGATCTAACTGAATACCAATTTATAATTATGTACACTTACAAGGAAACCCAATTACTGAAGGAAAAATGGTTCATTTCATCAAATTGTTGATATCAAAGATATATACATTATGCACAAGACTGCAACTTAAGTTGCACTAATCATGGGAAAAGTTCTTCGAGATCATATGGTATGATGAAGCATAATGAGCATATTAAAAAAAAAAGGTTCCGAAAGAGTGCCATAACATTAAATTTGGAAGCAATAAAAGCCAGAAAGAGCAAAATGATGTCAAACAATGATTATGCAGTTTGCCAGAGATGTGTACCAAAAGAAGATTGGAAAGCCTGGGGACATCCTGCGGATAATAGCTATAATGTCGGTCAAGGTGGTACAAGGCAAATTTCAAAAGAAGGAAAAGAGGACAAAGACAGTTCAAAATTGAGTGTTCAGAAAATAGATGACTAGCGCAAATAAAGAAAATACATCTCTTTTCAAACAGTAAACTAAACCCTGGCACTGGCAGTGATTAAAAAAATCTGTTGAACCACTGACATCCATACTTCTTAAACGTAATAGAGCCTTGACATACACAATAGTATTAGGATACAGATAAATCTTAAGAAACAACTCCTCTGAAGAATGATGGCCGTAGAACTTCTTTGCTCGAACAAGACTGCACCCATGGACATGCTGACGTTTCGAACCAGCACTGCTTTTGAGCTGAAAATTTTGTAAACAATTTTCACTATTTATTGCAGCGAATACCAACTAAATGCAGTCAAAACAAAAAATGAGTAGAATCACAAACCTTCAAGGCCTTTTCAATCGCAAGAGACATGGAATTGGTGAAAGCAATACCTAGGAAATCAAATAGGGAGTGAACATAGACATGTTTGAACCGCAGAGCACATAATGAAAATTGAATTTACAAAAACTCCAAGGTTGACTCAGCATCAGATTTTTACCATCAGTGATGCATCATAACAAGAACCATACAGCCTGTTAGCTCTCTGTGTTCATATGTATATGTGTCTGCGTGTGTGCTCATGCAGATAATGATTGAATGCAATTGACTAATAATCCACTGAAAGCATCACCTACGCAAAAAGTATATAAGGCTGCATGCTAGCACTCAGATGGATATTTTAATCCTCAGCCCAGAAAGTTTAGACGTTTTAACCACATATAACAGGATTTCAAGGTCAAAGAGCTCAAAGGATTGAAATTCAACAGCAGGAAAACTATCAAGGTAGCGTCATGCTGTAAGCAGGGTCTTCCTATTTATCATACAATTTCATCTCAAACAGCTTACAACACAACAAAGTGATTTTTGTGAATAAAAGTTATCCGTGTGATGATATATGCTGTGAATGTGACTGTTACCTTCTTCTTCAGGTTGAAGAGATAACTCTGAACATGGAACATAAAGATAAGGCAAAGCCTGCATCATAAAAAGGGACAACATCAAGCAAACTAATTCTTGCATTTCAAGTATAAAGGAACTAAGATAGTTGACTAAAATAGAATCTGATTTCAGAATCCACAGCACATGTGATACAAACGCAACACAAGAAGTCTTGCAGAAAGCAAAGTACACAAAGTAGGAAGAGACTGTTTATAAAACTACCATCTATCTAGCTAGGCTAGAGCGAAAAATATACTGTAAAAATTAACAAGAATCTGAATCTTCATAGCATGCTACACTGAGAAGACTTCAATCTCAAAGACGACCTGACTAACAAAACTAAAGATGATTTTCTAATCCATTTTCTTTGTTCAAATTAGCACATGCTTTAGTCCAGTAAGAATCCTATGACTTTAACATTTCTACGCCCCGAAACAAACATTAGTGTCTAGTGACACCGCAGCAATTACTGCGCTCAGACATTAACTTAAATTTCAAAATATCTCTCGATGCTTTGTAATGATACATAATAGACAGGAGAAGATAATTTCCCCCCGCGAGATCCCTATACCCCAAACACTCGCATAAAAACAAAAAGTTGCAGTTATGAATTCAGTTACAAATTCACCTAAAACGGAAACCCTTGCGTCTTTCTTGGCGAAGCAAAGAACTAAACACATGATAGCACTAATAATAACTGTAAGCATGATCCCGTTGATGTTCTTACCCCGTGTACGTGCAAACAAGTCTTCTGGCCACCCGGAGTCGACCCATATATCCTTATAACTGGAACCTCATTCACTTTTCCACCTGCACAATCAATTACATCAGTCACCACAGAACCACCAAACTTTCAAATACTACGTCGTTCATAACAATCAATATTCTCCATTTTTGACAACATTTGAAATGAATATCACGCATCTTTAACAGATATTGAAATTTTCAGGTGAGTCAAAAGCCCTAATTTAACCAAAACCAGCAAATTCTGGCGGGATTTTTGAACTTGAACTCAGGATAACCAAGTAACTGAAAAAATCGCAAGTCAAGTAGACCCTGAACACCGCTATATATAGTCATCCAAAGTTCCAAACATGAAGATTAACTGGATAGGTAAACGAGCAAATTGGGAATTTGAAAAAGGGTTTTACCATGAAAGCTGCTGTAGGAGATGTCGAAACCAGGAATGGGAGGGCTCATATAGTAGTCCAAGGACACAATCCGGACGCTGAAAATCTTGGAATTGGGCTCCAAAGAATCGCCCATTTCTGTTTCTCGTGTTGAATTTTTAGGTATTCTGTACACTTCCTTCTGTTTTTTGCTCAGCTTTCATGGAATGGAACTAATAAAATGGAGAGAGAAATGGATTATTCTGCTTCGAGCTTTGACTTTCTTCGCGCCTTCACCGTGGTATTTATAGCTGTTCTTTCTTCTGACTAATTTGAGAAACTTCCCTCGGAAGTGTCGGCCCACATTTTAGCCACATTTTTATTTAATTTCTTTCTCGAAATACAGTACTTTTTTTTTCTTATTTCCATTTCCTTAATGAAAGTTTAATGACTTAATACTTCATTTTGAAAATATATTAGGAAATATAGTTATTATGTTTTCCTAAATTGTCTGTACAATAAAATGGAGGGCTCCTATTCACTTGGACTGAAAAAGCATATTCCTCCCGTCTCATAATTATTGTCCAGTTTTAATTTTCATTTTTAGTTCAAATTGTATTAAAAGTGAAATCTCAAACTGAATAATAGTATTAGATGACTAAAGTCTTTAATGGGTGATGTCGGAAGTGATACTAAAAAAACCTAAATGGATTGTAAATGTAGGTGTGAACAATTTTCTAAACTACAAGATCGTTTAAAAGAATCAACTATAGAAGATATTTATAGTTTCTAATAGAGAACTATCTTAAAATGTAAGAGTTTGTATAGAAAATTGAAAAAATATTTAGAGGGAGAAAATTAAGTAGAAATATTTCTTCCATCCATGAAAAAAACAATCTACCTAATCATATTATTTTGGTTTTATTTTTTTTAGAAAAAGCATAATAAAAATGGATTGTTTTCCCTAGGTCGGATATATCAATAACTATGAAGTAAACCTAAAATCAAGTTCATATAACAAACGCTTGTGTGAAAACTTGGCAACAAATGATGGACAATTCTTGTACTAAAGTAAATCAACAATGTATTCAAAAGTAAAAGAATATGCTTCCTTATTAGTACATTTATTGAGAAACTTATTTTGAGTTTACAGGGGAAAGAAGAAGGACAACACTACAAACAAAAGAATCAGAAAATAAACAATGATACTACTACAACAAATTGAACATGGTTTGTTTGTTTGAGCATCTTATTGCTCAAATCAACAACCCAAAAAAAAAAAAAGCTTGGGTTTCACTTAGATTGAAACACTGTTGGGAATGCCTTTGCCAGTCAATCCAGGTTCACTTGTGGGATAAAGCAGAGTGTATGGCACCTTAACAGGGCCAGCCCTGTTCTTGAATTCATCATCATTGTTCAACTGGATAATCCTTTTCTCAATTTCACCCAGATTCCTCCCGAATTTCTCAAATGCTGCCAATGCTCCTGCTTCTTTAGTCCATTCAGGATCATCCCTCTGTCCCAGGTATATCTCATCAGAAGCATGCCTTGACAGTATTTCAATCAGGGAAACTCCAAGCAATGTCTGGATCTGAGCAGTGATTGTTTTGAAGAAAACTCTATCAGGGTTGGTTTTCAGTTCTTCGTATTCGGGAGTTCCGGGTTCCGGCATGAATCTCCTGCTGACGGTGGGGCGATTCGGGAGGTACCCGGCATAAGCGTACTGTCCGAAATTGACTGCTGCGTGAAGGGCAGAAGCAATCCAAATTATGATGGTGCAGGAGTCTACTAAATCTTTCAGGTTCTGCATTTTAGGCCACCAGGGTGCATCTTTCTTGTCACCATGTCCTTGTTCTCTGAGTTCCTTCCACCATGATTGGAGTTCAGCATCTTTCTGGATTGTTTCATCTGATTTGTAGTAGACTTTGCAATAATCTTCCACCCATGTTCTAATAGCTGACCAGATCTCAAGCCCATCAACAGCAAAAGGGTAGTCTTTGATCAATAAACGGAGGCCATGGGGAGCTTCAGGATCCTCAACTGCCATTCCTCTGTTCCAATAATTTTATGATCCAAAATGTGAGTTTAACTGTGTACAGAAGAGAAATCTATTTTGAGGATTGAATGTTTGATTATATGAAATGGTAGGTTTAATTACCTCTTGATGAGATCAGCTGGGAGTGCTTGTTCAGGGAAAACCCAGTCTTTGTATAAAACTGATGACATCTCCATGGCATATCTTCCAGGGAAAACTGTACTCTCCAGGATTCCTCCTGCATTGATCAGGACTTGGCGAGCCAAAGCGTTGATGTTCATCGTGTCGCGGAAGTGAGGATACAGAAGCTTGTGAATCGGATGAAGCACGCTCAGCTGCCGGTTTGTTGCAATGACAAACGGCTCGATCACAGCATGAGTATGTAACCTGCATCACATAACCATAAACTTCAGAAAATGCTAGATTTTTAAGCATACAGCAAAATGTTTCATTTGTATGCTGTTTTTACCAGTGGCTGATGAGCTGATGAACTCCGGAGTCATTTACACCAACATAAGCTTTTGCTAACTGCCAGAATGAGCCATCGATTCCATGCTCAGCCGGCGTGTAGACTTTACTAACGGCGCCATGCTGATCTCCATCTGGATGAGGCAAGCTTAGCTCAATGGCTAATGGCTTTAAGGTTCCATCCTTCTGTAAGAACAGCAGAGTCCTTGAAGCATAAGTCTTTGTAGATGTTGTGTTTATTCTCCTCAAATATGGCATTATTGTGTCATGATGATCCAATATGAATAGCCGATTTTCCTCTATCGCCTCATCAATAGTCAATCCATCCAACTTGTCCTCTATCTGTTCTCCGGTTATCGTGCTAGTATGGTCGCCGTAGGTTTCAGGGTTGAGTTTGCTTTTTGGTGGAAACTCCTGAAAAAACAGTTGGGATCAAATCAGAATATAACATTCATTTAGAAAGTGAAAATCATAAACTTCCGGTGTTTTTTGGGCATGGAGAAGGCAGCGGAAATGATCAACAAACCTTGAGGCTGCTAATGATGACAGGGTTCAATCCAGCAAGCATTTCTCTTGCAAATTCTTCATCTGTTCTCCAAGCAGTCTTGTCCTCTGTAACAATTCAATCAAAGAACACATAAGCTTCAACATAATCCTTTAAATTGAACCGAAAAATCCTTCAACATAAAGGTTGGTGAAATCATACGTTGGATGACTTGTGGAGTTGGGAATTTCAGCAATCCTTCTCCATCACTTCTGACTAACTCCTTCAGTAATTCTAGAGGAACATTATCAGTTAGATTCTTGAACAAAGGACCACTAGGAAGCTTAATTCCCTGTTCATACAATCTCAGTTCCTCTTCGAAGCTGGCGAATTCAGTAGGAGTTCCATCAAACAAGGCCTCAAACTCAGGCAGAAGGAACTGACCAACGGATTTCAGCGCGTAAGCGAGGAAATCTGACATCTTCAGGTGCCCGAATCTCTCATCCCTCGGAACATAAATGTTTAAGCTCAGAACAAGAGGGATCCTGCTCTCAGACTTTGGATCTGCAAGACTTGGTTTTCTGCCTGTTCTTCCCCTACGAGGGTAAGGATATTCCGATGATCCTCCGAGCACCGGACGAGCAAAATTTTCACCTAAGATGGGTTCTCCGAGATCATCATAATAAGCATAATCATAAACTCTTTCCCATTCCTGAAGTTCTCCTTTTCCATTTCCCCTCAAGCTTACCAATTCATCATTCCTGTATTGGATCAGGGGAGCTGGAGTTTCACCAGGAAGATAACTCTGTAAAACCAAGTAGAAGTAAAAACGTTAGCAAAAACCCGACAAACGTCCAACTCAAAACCAATTGGCAACTACGACGAATACTGTAGGAATATTAGTACCTGATTCGCGAAGAAAACGCGATCTTTCTGGTACTTTTCAGCTGGATAAACCCAAGAGTTACAGACGAAATGAATCGGGCCGTGTCCAGGAACATCCTCAAGTGTGACAGTCTTGAGGAAGAATTCGGTGTGATGGAAATTCTTGATGATGAATGCTCCTGGAACTCCAATATCTTCTCCCAAGTCAAATGTGAGATTGAATACTGATTCACCAGCTGGAATAGGTGTAGAAAGGCTTGAATTGATCCAGTCTTCCAAATATGCAGGGCTGCTAAGTTTTCCTTGCATCCCATTTTCTGCAACATTTTTCACACACAGATTTATTGTCAGTTGTACTGTAGAGTAAGCATTGAATACAATATTTTTTGGTGACATTTGTTTCGACTATGATCAAATTTCTTGGACCATTTCAAATGTACGGTTGAGAAAAATTGATCGTGTCTGATTCTTTCTCCATATATGGATGGTCAATGAAGCATTAATTGATACGAATTTTCGCGTAGACACACCAACTAATCCAACCAAAATATACGAGACGATAGACATTATTTTTACTGTATAAGTGAGACAGATGATGTGATTACGATAATATACCTGGATCAGGGTTAACAGCACTGATCAGCTGAAATGAAACCTTTTGACCAAACAATTCATGAACACCATCAAGGATGGAACCATTGAAGTCATTGAAATCCAACACATTCTTCCTCATCAGAACTACAGTTCCTTTGATCTTGTTGTTGTTGGTGTTGTGATGATCACCAACATGGGTAATCCCATTGAGTGCTCCCAAAACTTGTTGAAACATTTTCCTTTGTTTTTTTTTGGTTGGTTGTCAAATGTGAAATGAAAGAATATGAATAATAAAATGAAGATAATGAATGAATCAAATTATATAACAAATGAATTGAGCTATCTATGAAAGGTTGGTTGCAAGAGGTGGGAAGTGAAACTTTGAGTTGATGAAAGTGAAGAAGATTTGGTAGGGTATTTATAGGCAGCAAGATTTATTTATTGGATTACTACGTGGAATTTTTGAAAGCAGCCCAGCAGGGGAACTTTCAACTTGTACTATTCAAACCAAATCACAATAATAAAAAAAAAAAAAAGATTAATTATAGGGTTTCGTAGCGGACATTAGGAGAGGTTCTTCAAATACTTCAACTCGTCTTCCATGCGCACGTTCAAATAATAATTTTCTCTTGACTTGTAATTTGTTCATATTTACTTTTCTACTTGAAATGTAGGAAAAAAGAAAGTACTCCCTCCGTTCCATAATTATTATCCAGTTTGAGTTTTCTAAAATTTCTAATTCAAATTATATTAAAAGTGAAATCTTAAACTGGACAATAATTATGGGACGGAGGGAGTAATAAAATAAAAATCTCCAGGGATATGTTACATACTTACATACTAGTTGAATATGATAAGATCCTATTGTCAGCGTCAGCATTGGAAAAGTCAGGCAGCATGTTCCGTCATCAATTTTATCTTATTATCGACCTGATTTCATCAAAATCTTTAAGTTCGAGTTCATGCATGCATGCGTTTCATTAAAAAAAATAAAATAAAATAAAATAAAATCATACAAAAAATTTATTTTATAATTTTAATTCAAGATAACAAGATTATTTTTATGGTAAATGTAGTATATCAACTTCTTTTCTTTTCTTTTTTTCTTAAAGGGAAAGGGGATGAGATATAATTGCCGAGATAATTATATGGTCTGAAATATTGGAGTTAGTGAGTTTATCATCATTGTACTATTAATTAATCTTCTTCTAATTTAATTGGATTTAGGATTTGACTAGTAGGAATTATTGGCGCACAATGAACACGCCTTGACCAAAGGTGGTTTGAACCTTGAAAGTTTCAGGGCTAAATTTCTTTGACTCTTACTATTAGTATTAGTACTACTTATTGAATCTCAAGAAAGACAACAAAAGTATGTATTCTTCGTCATATCACGTGACCTAGGTTCACATGATTGGGTGAAACTCTTGGTGTTGATGACTTTTGTTGTCTTACGTTAAATTTGTTTTTGCCTAAGTCAACCCAAATTTCGATCGCATGCACAATTTGATACTTCAATTCCTTTCCTTTTTTGCCTTTTTTTTTATTCAAAACGTACAATTGTGAGTAGTATTCCAACTACTACCAATATTTACAAATTTCTGTTTACTCACGAAAATGCGAAAAAACTTCCGTGTGACATTTTTCAGTGTTATTACATTCCGTAACACTGTATATAGATAATCATCACAATATGAGTTCCTTTTCATTTTGATCACTGTGTTGTGTATTTATTATACCAATTTTTATTTTATTTTTATATTCATTCATTCGAGTCCACAATAATTTTACGCGGAGGAATTGAATTAGGATTTTGTAGTGTAATTACTAGTATTTAATTATTGTGCAATAAAAAAAATTAAAACTGCAAAATTAATCCATCGATCTGCTTAATTAGTACTTTTGGTAGTTTTTATAAGGAAAACTCTAGCTAGATGACAATCAATAGAGGCAGTTCGATGATTACACAACTAAACTATTCGGTGGTTCAAATAATAAAATAACGAGATATATACTTAGTAGATATTATTTTGTAGGGCAATGGAAAATCTTGGTTGGCAGCATTAAATCCACTTAGTTCAGGAACTCAATCAAAAGACAAAAAAATAATCTCATACACTCTAATTCTACACACTTATACGTGCTACTCATCATGATTTTAAAGTATGTCCCTCAGGGTTAATTCAATGGCGTGAATTAAAGTGCGAGTAGTAATACATATATGAAAAAATTTACAAAGAATAATATAGTTGAATTTTAATTATGCATTGACATTTAAATCGATAAAAATATTAAAGTAAGTCGTAAGTATATATGGACGGTCATGATTCATTTCTGTTAATTTTTTTTTTGTGAATTTTTGTTGTACAAATCATTATTGTTAAAGTGTTAACTATATATATATATATATATATATATATATAAAGATAATGTGTAAAAATATGATTATAATGATTCAAAAATTATTTAAATTTATGGTCTGTGAGGTTCTTATAGTTCATTCAAAATTACTTGATTGTTTGTGATTAATCATTTATCATTAATTAAATTACATAATTTAATTAATTTTAAAAAACAACATGATTCATTATTCGGTATGGTTCCCAACCCACAATGAATGATCGAATCGACCATGGTGGTCCTAAATCCCGATGCTACCGAAGGATTTATTTATGAATGATAGAAATGTGAAAATACTTTTATATATATTATATATATAAAAAAAGGAATGTAGGCATCTTGGTTATAATTATTAATACTGCATCATAAAAATCTACTAGTTAAAAGTAATATTACATTCCCCCCAAACCCATTAATAATTCTCATATTATTTTGTTTTACACAATTTTGATTCAATGAAATTAACTGATAAAAAGAGAGACAGAGTAACTGATCTTTACTTAGTTAATTACTCCCTCCATTTCAAAATGAAAGTCTTTTTAGACTTGACACGTAAATTAAGGAGACAATCATCCAACAAATAATTTATATGTTAAATATCTTTTTTACCCCTCATTAATTACATTAAAACTATAAACAAGACTAAATAAAAATAGATTAGCATCATTTATTGAGGGTAAAGTTAGAAAAATAGTCATTAATTTGTCTAGAATTTGTAAAACGACCTACATTTTGAAAAATCTCTGACCTACATTTTGAAATTGAGGGAATAATACAGTAGCACAGTCTGTAGTATGAAAACGTTAGTGAGCTCAGATCAATGGAGTTGATCAAGGACGAAATAATACGTTTAAAAATCCTACTTTTTTGGCTCCCAAATAATAAGGTAGTCCATCAGAATCCGAAAGATAGTAAAATAAACCATAAATTAATATTCATTTAATTATACTAGTTTAGTTAAATAAAGTGAACTAATGGACGAAGGTAATATAATATGTGCATGTTTCGGATAGGTTAAACGTGCTTCATGCAGAATCCACATACAAAGTCAATTATGGGAATGGAAGGGCATAAATGGGCAGCATAATAATGAAGGAGATGGAAACTGAAAACAATGAAATATGGAACCTTTGGGTAAGGTTGTTGGAGTATAATTTCTTTGACATTAAATGGAGTTATCTAACACTGGAATTCTGGATAAGCCAAAATTTCTTCGTTGTTGAAATAGGAAAGGCCCCGTTTTCTCTTTCATTATGATCATGCCCACAACGACGGGTACAATACAGCTCCGGTGTCGGATTTTTGCTTATTCTGATTTGTCCAGTTGGGAGAATGGGTCTTTTCATCCCAAGGTTTGAGTCACACCATCTAAAACATTCTAAAGTTTAAAAGCATGTCATTTTCATCCCAAACTTTTCAAAACATATATAATATTAGCATATTCATTAATTTTTTCAGGTTATTAACGGCAATATTTCATTCAGTTTCTTTTCCCCCATTTTTTTTTTTAGTAAAAAATGTTTCATGCTTGCGTTTGGTAAATTTGGTCCATACCAAGCAAAAAAGTTACATGCCCCTACATTAATTACAACACCAATTTTTATAATGATACTACATATTTTAAAAAAAATAAAATAAGGCTTATTTTCTAATTAGGACACACACAAAACCTCTCATGATTGTTATCAATCTAGAAGGTGAATCTTGGATTTTTTTTTTCTTTTTCTAAGCAAGGGAAGAATGGATGATTTGAAGACCAAATTAGGTTTAGCTATTTTCTTATAAGGTGGGAGTTAGTGGAACGTGTTAAATGATTAAAAGAATTGGGGCAGGAGAAACATGATAAAGTACCACCATTAATTAATTAACTGGAGTTAAAAATTTAACGAATATCCTAATGTAACATGTTTTTAAAAAGTTTGGATGTAAATGTCATGTTCTTAAACTTTGAGATGTTTTGGATCGTGTGGCCCAAACTTTGGGATGAAAAGACCCATTTTCCCTTGTCCAGTTTGACTTTTTATTTTTAATATATATTTATTAAAATTAAAAATATAAAATAGACAAATATTTTAAGATGAAAGGAATATTTATAAACATTTTTGCCATTTGGGTTAAGATGAAAATATTTCCAGATGAAAAGAATATTCGTGGAGTTTACAAGCAACATAGTAGCTTGTATTTTTGTTTTAAGTAAACAAGGAAAAAAATGATAGGGGAATTTTGGTGATTACATTTATTATTTTATTAATAAACTAACAATGTAATGGTTAAACTTAACGAATTGGACGACATTGAAAAGTAAGTAAAATGGGATTGGATCCGTTGTGATACTTTCCTGTTCCACTTTCTATTACATTTTATTATTATTTTTCTAAGTATAAATCATTTTTTTTGTTAATACATATATGATAGACACATCATTTCATTGTAGATAATTTTTATATTGTTATTTTATTACTTTGTATCAATATTATATTTTTAATGAAATTTTGATCAATTCTATTGAATTTTTTAACTATAAAAAAATTATAATAAATAGCCATGATCAAAGAAAAGTGAACCCTTTAGTTCTATAATATATAACTTCAAAGTGATAATAAATGGTTTAAAATATAAATACGAACACAAATAATAAAATTTATACAAAATTATTGAATTGTATAATACAGAGTGTAATAGAAAATTGGACCAGAGAATCTCAAAGGCACCAGACGTCCCGTTTACTTTGTGCCCCTTGTTGCCATCATAATAGAAGGAAAAGAGGAAAACATTTTCGCCGGATCAGGGAAGCAAGGAGGAGGAGGAGAACGAGGATGATGATGACGACGAGATTCCTAAGATCCATTACGGTGAGCATCATATATATGTATATGGTGCCGTCTTACCGAAATCGTCAGTATCAAGTTAATTTTTTGCTAATTGAAAAGTGTACTACTAGTGCGGTAGTTGTTAGACTCCAAATTTCTTTATATGAATTTGGCGATCTACCGACGTAGATTTTGCCCAACCAAAACTCACCAGCCTACTAAGTAATCACACAGCGAAAGAAATTCACTTAGCAACATGCCAAAAAATTACTTTGAGGATTATTCATGTGAGCGGATATATTTTGTGGAGAGGCAACGTGGCATAAAAGTGGTGGCTGTAAATAGAAGAAGAGAAAGGTATCGATATTTATTGTCAGATTTAAAAATTAAATGAATATAGACCATCTGATCTCTTCGTTATTTTTTATTTTAAAAATGGGATCATTTTCTGAGCAAAAAAAAAGTCACGTGTCACATTTTCCTTATTTCGGATTTGTACTGTAAACTTCTGTAAATGTTTGGAGGGAAAATTTTCATTCTGGTGTTGACACGTGTCCTTAGTGTTTAGTGCTTTAAGTAAGTACTATAAATGAGCTGATGATTGAAGGTTTTCAATTGCTTCATGATCGATGGTTGTTTAGTTTTGTTGCTTGGCTCACCAGTACATTTTTTAATAGCTTTCCTGAGCAAACAAAGGACTTTTACCAAGCGCAATCCCTCTTACTAATCTGGAAGCAATTGCACAACTTGGAAAATAAAAATTCACTTAAATAAATCCTTCAAAGAAAGGTTTATTTCTAAATTAAACACCAAAATAAATGATCAACAGTCAACAAAATGAAAACGTGTACTTCATCATCAACATTTTCGTGCAGCAAATAGTAATGGTTATTTTTCAGTATTTTAAATGTAAACCAAAAAAGAAGTACTCCTATTAGAATAAATTTAATAGCTTTATTTCTGTCTTGTGCTAAATCTTGTCCCATAAAGTGAGTAATTCAATATATTTCCTCCACAGTTTACTCAAGCTAGCTATATTTTATGTTTATGTACATATTTAATTTATGTTTTTCATTCAACATGTCTAATTGAAATAAATCGACTGTAACAATAATAGTAGTGTGACAAGTAAAGAAATTGTCGTGATTGACCATCCGCTGGCAAAAGTAACACAACCATTGTCTCAAAATATTTGATTACAAGTGTTGATTAAAAATTGCTGATACAATAGATTTTCATTGAATTTCTTGCTCTTATAAGTTACAATGCAAATGAATAAATTATATGCTTTTGGAGTGCATTGGGTAGACCGATAGAGTACTGACTGCCTCATCCAAATTAGATTATAATCATAAATAAGAATGAGTTGTTTGTATTCGGTCCACTGATAAGGAACAATTACCATCTATTCTTCCATTCCAAAATTATTATCCAATTTGAATTTTCATTCTTAGTTAAAATTATACTGAAAATGAAAACTCAAACTGGATAATAATTTTGGGATAGAGGGAGTATAAATTAAAGGGTCCTAATGTTTAGGCACATTGGCCAGTGGCTCTAACAAAAATCAATATTAGGTAAAAGGAAGGATAATTTTCTCTTAGAGTGTTAAAAAAATGTTAACTGTATTTAATCAATACTAGATGCTTGTCCCGGGTAAATGCCCGGGGCGTCCTCCTACCAAATAAATTAATATGTAAATAATCAAAACTGATTAGGAATGAATTTAGTTTTTGATGAAGATAATTGATTGATCGAAAATTAATTTTTTAGAAAGTCCTAAATAAATGGAGAAGGAAAGTTCCATTCACTGCCAAATTCAAAATTTGAATGAACATGGCCATCTGATCTCTTCGTTAATATTGTAAATATATTTTTTATTTTTAAAAGGAGGTGACACGTCGCAGCATGGTTTATGCAATATGGTGCATTTGGAGCCAAAACCTTTTAATAAGAATTTGCCACATCATCATCTTGTTTTCTGCTTTAATAGGGTAAAAGGGATATGAAAAGAATAAGAAATGGTAATTCCTTTAATAATATCCCTCCGTCCCACAAAAATAGTCCACATTGAGTTTTGAGTTTTATATTATTTTTAGTATAAATTTGAAAACTCAATGTGAAGTATTTTTTTGAGACAGAAATAGTAATTTATTTAAATCTTTCCTTAGCCCTTTTTAAGAAATTTTCCTAATCGTTTTTACTCCTTCCGTCCAAGATTGCTCTTCTGGTTTGGATTTTCAATTCCAGTACTATAATTTTTGGTTTGTAATTATACAATTTAGTTTGTGACCTTGCCGGGCACACCTGTTTGTTCCCTTAATACCGTCATGGGTATAGATATAGTACAATAATTTTGTGGACGAGGGACATTGTTTACATTGTGTTCCAGTTAAAGACACAAACGTCGGATAGTGGATCACAAAAATGTATTTAACGATTCACTGTGGCATACTCCTTCCGTCCTAGAAAAATAGTTCAAATTGAATTTTTAAATTTGTACTAAAATTAGTATAAATCTTAAATTCAATGTTCACTTTTTTTTTTTTTTTGAGACGAAGGTAGTATTATAAACTAATGTTTATCAGTAACACAAACAGTGGACCTGGAAGAAAAAGCTCTAGATCACGAAGGTAATACTCCCTCCGTCCCATAATTATTGTCCAGTTTTATTAAAATGAAAGATTTTATTTTTGGTCAAACTTAATTATATTTTACCTTAAACAACCGGATATACTCCTACATAAGTAATTGTTTAACCACTAAGATTTTATGGATAACGTTTTTTAGTAAGGACAAATGTGTAACTTGATCCATTAAAAGTCAAATTAGACAATAATTTTGGGACAAAATTTTTTGGGCAAAGTGAACAATAATTATGGGACGGAAGGAGTATTATAAAGGACACAAACAAATTGTTCTATTGGATCGTAATATGCTCCAGTACATCGTCATCTACTATTATTGCAGGAAATCCTCCCAAACTTGCTCACAGAATTCGTACAATACCACATATTGGTTGACTACTATACTGAAACCAATGTGGATCATTGACATACAATTTAAATGACCCAGAGCTTGATGTATATATGAAAACTGAAAGACATAATTATCTTTTGATTTGCAACACACCATTTTCTGATGTACGAACTAAAAAACAACGAAAAAAAAAAACAAAAAATTAATCAGAATGGTATCCAATCTTCGACCTGATAAGAGTGTGTCTAATTTTAGATGGATATACTATTGGGAATACCTTTGCCAGAAAGTCCAACTTCACCAGTAGGAAACAACAAAGTGTACGGAACCTTAACTGATCCACTCCTGTTTTTCAATCCAGGATTGTTATTCAACTCCACAATCTTCCCTTCAATTTCAGCCAATTTCTTCCCAAATCTCTCAAAAGCTTCCAATGCATTCACATCATTTGTCCATTCATGATCCCTCTGTCCAAGATAAACCTCATCCGAAGCATGCCTTGACAATATCTCAATCAAAGATATCCCAAGCAGCATCTGCAGCTGAGGAGGAACCGTTTTCAACAAAACTTTATCAGGGTCTGTTTTGAGTTCATCATACTCCGGGGTTCCAGGTTCCGGGATCAGTCTCCGGCTCAAGGTCGGGCGATTCGGGAGGAAACCCGCGTAAGGGTACTGCCCGAAATTCACTGCTGCGTGAAGAGCCGAAGATAGCCAGATGATAATGGTGCAAGAATCAATCAGTTCTTGACGACTCTGCATTTTAGGCCACCAGGGCTCATCTTTCTTGTCACCGTGGCCTTCTTCTCTGACTTCTTTCCACCAGGATTGAAGTTCTTCATCTTCCTGAATCATTTCATCGGATCTGTAATAATACTTGCAGTAGTCCTCCACCCATGTTTTAATGGCTGACCAGATCTCCAGCCCGTCCACGGCGAAAGGGTAATCCTGAATCAGCAACCGGAGCCCATGTCGCGCATTCGGGTCTTCAACCGCCATTCCCCTGTTTCAAAAGATCACAGAATTTCCCCTGTTTCATTCCATGAAAAAACGGGACAAAAATTTCTAATTGATTGGATTTACCTTTTGATGAGATCTGCAGGGAGTGCGTGCTCAGGGAAAACCCAGTCTTTGTACAAAACTGCTGACATTTCCATTGCATATTTTCCAGGGAAAACTGTGGACTCAATAAAACCTCCAGCATTCGTCAGCGTTTGGCGAGCCAAAGCATTGATAGTCATTGTGTCACGGAAATGAGGATGAAGGAGCTTATGAATCGGATGAACAACGCTTAGTTGCCGATTTGTTGCAATCACAATAGGTTCGATCACAGCATGTGTATGTAACCTATAATAAACAACATCAAGTGTCAAATTAATCGCGTAAAAAGACCCGAGAAATTCGAACAATTTTGAGAAGTTTGATACTGAGGTAAAAAAAAAGTACCAATGGCTTATGAGCTGATGAACACCGGAATCATTTACAGCAACATAAGTCTTAGCCAACTGCCAAAGTGAGCCTTCAACTCCATTTCCTCCTGGAGTGTATACTTTGCTAACTGCGCCGAATTCATCCCCGTTTGGATTTGGCAGACTTAACTCGATTGCCAATGGCTTTAGTGTTCCATCTTCTTGCAAGAAAAGCAGGGTTCTCGTGGCGTATATCTTTGTACTCGTCGCGTTTATTCGCCTGACGTATGGCATGAGGCTGTCGTGGTGATCCAATATGAATAGCCGATTTGTCTCCATTGCCTGATCAGCAAAAAGAATTTACGTCAGAAGAAGTATTGCCTGAGAGCTAAAGTTATGCATTTTCTAAATATTAGTTACCTTATCAACTGTTAGCCCATCTAACATGTTCTCCACTTGTTCCCGGGTTATTGTGCTGTCTTGTTTGCCATAGATTTCTGGATTGAGCTTGCTTCTTGGAGGAAATTCCTGCAAAATGTTATCATCCATTAATCTATAGTTTTGGGGGTGACAGATGAAAATTAAGATATAAGATGGATTTCTTACCTTAAGAAGGCTGATAATTACAGGGTTCACTCCAGCAACCATTTGTCTACAGAACTCTGCATCTGTCTTCCAGGCAGACTTGTCCCCTGTTTCAATGTAAGATCAGAACTACTTCAAGAATTAAAACACGAAACCTAGGTTGAATGTCGTTCCGTCTCCACAAAAATAATCCACATTTGTGAACTGAAAATTGTACTGAAAACAGTGCAATTCGCAATTCACGATGTGAACTATTTTTCTGGGACGAAGGGAGAGTACTACCTTTGATAACCTTTGGTACAGGGAACTTGGGGTTTTTCTCCTTATCATTTCGAAGAAGCTCTTTGAGAATCTCCGAATTGATACTCCCAGAAATACTCCTTAGCAAACCATCATCATTTGTTGGAGCTGGTTGATCATCAGGTCTATCTTCATAAATTCTATATATCTCTTCCAAATTGTCATAGTCTTTGTCAAGTTTTCCATGAGATATTAAGGACTCAAACTCAGGGAGGAACACTTGTGCTGCGGATTTCAACGCGTAAGCGATGAAATCCGACATCTTCAAGTGCCCGAATCGTTCATCCCTTGGTACATAAATGTTTATGCCGTTTATCACAGGTAGCCTGCTTTCGCTCTTCGGGTCTATATATAGCAACAACAGAAAGAAAGGCAAAAAAAAAAAAGTACTATTATAAAAATATCATATAAGAATTTATTGTTATCAGTATCATATGATACGAGTTTTATATTATAATTTAATTTCAAGCGTATCATGTCACATTGCATAATGTAAATAGATTTATTACCTGTCTTGGTTGGGGGTCTGCCGGTCCTTCCCCTCCGTGGGTAAGGATATTCCGGCGACCCTCCAAGTACAGGGCGAACGTAGGTGGTACCCTTGTCGGGATCTCCCAAATCATTGTAATAAGCATAATCATACACCCTATCCCACTCCTGACGTTCTCCGGTTCCATCTCCTCTCAAATTCTTCAATTCTTCCTCTCTAAATGGTAATAGTGGTTTCGGCATTTCACTCGGAAGATATGTCTTGGCCAAGATATATAAGACATTATATTAGTCAAATCTCGCCCCACAAAGAAAAAAATGACTGTCACGTTTGTTGTTATATAATCATTCGCTTTCCAAAATAATAAGTACCTGATTTGAGAAGAAAACGCGATCATATGTGTAATTTTTTGCTGGATAAACCCAAGAATTACAGAGGAAGACAATTCGATGACCTTCTCCTGATGATGCATCTTCAAGAATCACATTCTTGAGGAAGAATTCCCTGTGATGAAAATTATTGATGATGAATGCTCCTGGAATTCCAAGTTCTTCTTCATCCCACTCGAATGAGACGCTGAATGCTGATTCTCCAACAACTGCCTGTGTTTTTGTAGTGATGACATCCTCCAAATATGCCAAATTTCCAAGTTTTCCACGACCTCCATTTTCTGTTGGTTATAGAGGAGAGGAAAAAAAAACATAAAATAAATAAAACACAACCAGAATAGATATTAGTAGTTAGTATTAGTACTCCCTCTAATCCTTAATATAAGATATTTTAATTTGTCCTAAGTTTTACCTATTACGTTTTTTTATTAAAAAAAATCTTAAAAATATTTACTAACAATCAAGAAAATACGACAAATGTGAAAATATATTTTTAAGGATTTTTGTTTTTATCAAAAATACATTTTAGATGAAACTTAAACAAATCAAAATGTCTTATATTAACGACCGGAGGGAATATTTAGTAATTAATACTACCTCCATTCCTTATTATAACAGGCTTTTAACTAACTTTATACATACCAATTTAACTATTATTTTTGTCATAAATTTAGTGTGAAATTTCTAAAGTACCCTCACTCTTAATTACTACAAAGAAGAAGTTCAAACATTTTTTCTCTTTTCCAACAGTGTCAATGGTAGTTGTTGACTAATTAATGTCATTCTTTAAGATTTATAGGAGATGTATTGGCATTGAAAAAAAATTGAATTTACTACTGAAGGGGTAAAATAGGAAAAAAAAATTTAATGTTACTTTGAAAAAGTAAAATATCTTATAAAAAAGAATAGAGAAACCAGGTCTGAAACCTCTTTTAATAAGAAAACGGAGGTAGTAGTATTAAGAAGAGGTCATACATTTATTCTCTTACAATCCAATGAAAGGCATTCTAATAAGTTGCTGAAAATTTTGAGTGGTGTGTACACATGACGTATGGTAGCGTAAATTATTTTAGTTGACCCCGGTATAAATATAACGAATGGCAACAATTATTATTATTATTTTGGTACAAACATCAAAATATTAGTATTTAAATTGGTATTGTGGCCAAGTTGTTTAGGCGGCTAAAATTATTTTATCGTTTTTGTTTGCTGCAACTAACATGGAATCATTTGACAATCGGGTTATTGACAGTGACTGCATCTTGTACTATTCAATTTTTTTTTCTTTTTTATTTACAAATAATAAAAGAATAATGTTAGAATTGAGAACATGACAATTTATCACGACAGTTTAACAACGTTATTAAATCGAATTTTAATTTTGGTTGTCTAATTTTAAATATTTTATCTCCCAGCTCATCTCATCATATGATTTACAAGAGTACGCACTAATTAAAAGGCCTCCCATATGCACTTAATTGGGAGAGACAGACTCGTATAAGTACCCATTGCTAAGTCTTGATTCAATACATGTTTTTTTTTTTTTTTTGCATAAAAGAATTGGAGGAAAATTCTTATTCAAGATTCTTTGCATATACCTTGGTGTTTCATGTAAAATTGGCATACTGCCTTGGGCATCGAATCAATCATGTTGAGAAACTCAAAAAGTTTTGCAGATATTTTCAGAGATTGGACGTGTGTGCTGCAGTGTGGTCGATTCATTTTGTTATTGTGCTTTTCCACACCATGTCCAAAATATACAATTTAGTTATGTATAGATTGCCAAAATGATTCTGGTAGAAATTATTTTAATTCTACAGTGTTATAATTGTTATTAGAAATTACAGGATGATTTCCTTACACTTTGTATGTTAGTGATCATACACTTTGATCTCCTAATGTTCAAAAAGCATCAAACTAAATCTCTAACAATTTTTACAATCAATATCAAATTAAGAATAATAATCAGGCCACCAACACAAAATCAGGTCTTCAGTCGGAAAACCTATACATTTTATGCGTTACACCAATACTCTTAATCACCACCTCACTTGATTATTCGTTATTAATTAAAAAATAATTCGAAAACTTTTCAAAAATGAGAGACCAAAGCAGATTAAGAAAACAAAATGCTAAACATAGGTTAAAAAAATAAAAAAGAAGAAGAAGGAAGAGGGAGAGCTGTTGATTGATTTACCAGCAGGATCAGCACGAACAGCACTGATGAGTTGGAGAGAGACTTGTTGGCCAACAAATTCATCGACTTCTTCTCGAATGTTACTAAGAGCATCCCCGAAGAAATCATTGTAATCTAGGACATCCTTTGTAATCAAAACGACGGTTCCTTTGATCATCTTCTTGTTCGAATCGCCCTTCTTCTTACCTCCACATGCCGCCACAATGTGCTGTAGCAATATCATGGGCTCAGAAAAGCAAGAAATGAGAGTCATTGTTAATGGAAAAACAATTTCCCAATGCTTTTGTAGAAAATGAATGATCAGTGTGGCTTGGCATATTTATAAGAAGGCAAAAATCTCTACATAAGGGATGCATAAACTGGCCTAGAAGACTTTGTCTGACCTGATCAATAGTAACATCAACTTGTTTACTTGATTAATACGTTTTAATTGGTCATTAGTCTTTAAAAAATAATTAAATCAATCATTATATGTAGTGATTACTCTTTCAACTAATTAGGATATTAATTTGTGTACTTTGGTCAGAATGGATATTTCATTTCAAGTTGTGAGCCTTGACAATCATTTTGAGTACGTTATAAATACTGCCAAAAATTAAGAATATGCCCGCGTCTACTCTATATAATTCTTTTGGGCAGAAATTGACCCCAGAAGTACAATAGCGTGCGCTTGAAGGTTTGAATGTGATTTAGAATGTAAAATTTTCTCAAGGTGAAGATTGATTACTGGCCAGAGACATCAAAAATTAGGAGATAATTCTTGTGATGTAACATGTTTTGGCACGTCTATGGATTTTTATTCAATAAAACGTAATCCTTCTATCATGAAACAATTGTCCAGTTCAAATTTTTAATATTAGTATAAAACTGTTCAGTTTGAAACTTCATTTTTAATACAAATTATATTAAAATTGAAAATTTAAACTAAACAATATTTTGGGTAAGTAAGATGTCGATTTGAGTTATCAGGTCAATTTCATACTATGTATTCCACGTGTTTAATAATTTTTTTTTGGAGTAAAATGTGATAACAACTCAAATAGGATTAATCATGTCGTGTTGGACTCTCTACCTAAAACTACTAGACTCCTGCCTCCTTTTCTTATGAGAATAAGAAAAGTTCACATTAGGGACTATTTGTAGAGATGATGCGTTCATGCTTATCACGAATGGGAACAGATACAACTCATCTTTTATGATATTGTAATTGCTATAAAATGCTTCTAATCTCCACCAAATGCACACCAAAACTGTATATATTTTACCTATTTTGCTATTGCAAGTTGAGTGCTGCTGAGTCAAGCAAATTCTTACACCAACAAGTTATAATTTATAATTTTATATCTCTCTCTCTCTCATTTTTTTCCTTTTTACAATGTCAAATATGTGTATACGTAGAGGATAAGATCTTGCTACCATGACATGATGTTCATGTTCATGTATAACGACGACTGTAAACTTTTGATCTTGGAATTCTGACCGCATATGAAAAATTGCACACTCAAACAACCTCTATAAGATATGATACATGTTGGATCTTATGCAAAAAAAAAAAAAAAAAAAAAAAAACAAGTTCTATAAGAATAGTCTATTTATCAAATTAAAATTATAGTAGTACGTAGTATTTATTTATTTTTTTGGAACAGAAAGAAGATTTTGTGTATAATTTAGCATATGTGCTAGCTCATTGTCCTCCCCCCCAAAAGAAAGAAAAGTGTGTGCTCGAAATCAAATTGGTTCTTTGTATCAAAAAATATAAATCCAATTGGTTCTCTAACACGAGCCGATAATTTGCAGAAGAATTTATGTATACTAACTTTCTTAATTCGACTTTGTTTTTTTATGTTAGTAATTTTCTTACTAGTTCTCTTAGACTAAAGTTGAGATTCTTGACTAGTACAACTACAGAGAGTAAGGGAGCTAAAATGTATTAGCATTTTCCTCCTCAAACCAAAATTCAACATATGAAGGAACACAATATTCTATACATATGAACACAATAGTATTTTTTATTAAGAGGAAGAAACAAGAATTTTTCATTCTAATTAGAAACCAAACAGACCCGTAATATATATATATATATATATATATATATATATATATATAGACACACACCTCGGCCATACCTACTTTTCAATAACAAATGAATGAACACAGTATTCTTTACCTATGGACACTAACTGTATCATTAAGTGGAGTTGAAATAGTAGTATTATTATACACAGGATAAGTTATTCAAATTGCAATACTGTTGGGAATTCCTTTGGCAGTTATTCCAGCTTCACTTGTAGGGAAAAGTAATGTGTATGGTACCTTAACTGGTCCAACCCTGTTTCTCAAATTTGCATCTCCATTCATCTGCAAAATTTCTTCTTCGATTTGGGAAAGAGTTTTACCAAACCTTTTAAAAGCTTCAAGTGGTTCTGAGTCCTTTGTCCATTCAGGATCTCCTCTTTGTCCTAAGTAAACCTCATCAGATGTATGCCTTGATAGAATCTCAATGATAGAAAGGCCTAGCAAAGTTTCAAATTGGGCGGTTACGGTTTTGAGGAAAACTTTATCAGGATTAGTCTTCAGCTCTTCGTATTCAGGGCTGTCTGGCTCAGGCATGAATCTTCGACTTGTTGTAGGGCGATTGGGGAGATATCCCGCATAAGGCCACTGCCCGAAATTGGTTGCTGCATGCAGAGGCGATGACAACCATATGATAATAGTGCATGAGTCGATTAACTCAGAAAGTGTCTGCATTTTAGGCCACCAGGGTTCGTCTTTCTTGTCAGCATGTCCCTTTTCTCTGACTTCTCTCCACCAGGATTGTAGCTCATTATCGTCTTGAATCATCTTATCATTTTTGTAGTAAAAGCTGCAATAGTCTGTCACCCAAGTTTTGATTGCTGTCCAGATCTTTAGCCCATCAACAGCAAATGGATAGTCTTGAATTAATAAGCGAAGGCCATAAGGCGAACTAGAGTCCTCGACTGCAACTTTCCTGGAGGAGTCGGACTTGCGTTAGTCATTCATGTTGTCACATTCACATATTGTCACACTATAGTTGTAACATACAATTAAGATTGCAATAAGAAGCCTTGCCTTTTGATGAGATCAGCAGGAAGTGCTTGCTCAGGGAAAACCCAATCCCTGTAGATAAATGACGACATTTCCATTGCATACTTTGAAGGAAACAATGTCGACTCTACCACTCCTTTTGCATTGATCAGGATCTGACGAGCAATCGCATTTATGTTCATTGTGTCTCGACAATGAGGCTGGAGAAGCTTTTGAATGGGGTGAAGCACACTGAATTGTCTATTTGCTGCAATGATAATGGGCTCTATTACAGCATGTGTCCGCAACCTGTTAAGAAAAAATGAGAACATCAAAGGTGCTTATATTTTCTGACATAAGAAACTACAATTTGTAAAAATCAAGTTTCTATGTAATACCAATGTGTGATAAGCTCATGGACGCCTGAGTCATTTACTGTAACATAAGCTTTAGCCAGTTGCCATATTGAATTTCCAACTTCATCTTCAGAAGGTGTGTACACTTTGCTTATGGGACCAAATTGATCTCCATTGGGATGAGGCAAACTCAGTTCAATGGCCAAAGGTTTCAGTGTTCCATCGTTTTTGAGAAAGAGCAGTGTCCTTGAAGCATATGTCTTTGTCGTTGTAGAGTTTATCCGCCTTAGATAAGGCATAATTGTATCATGGTGATTCAATATGAATAAACGATTAACCTTGATTGCCTGCAAACATAATGTTGCAACTATGAATGCTTCCAGCCATTTTTGCAGAATAGTATAATATTCTAATGTAAGAACTCAAAACTTCTTTGGAAGTCTTCATATACTTCATCCACAGTCAATCCATCCAAATTGTTCCCTATGTGATCTCTGGTAATGGTGCTGGTTTGGTTCCCATAGACTTTAGGATCTAACTTGCTTGTCGGAGGAAACTCCTGAGAAAAGAACACATTCCTCATTATATATAAAGAGAATTCAACTTTCTTCTAGTTTACTTGATAGAAAATTTATTCTAGTGGCAGATAAATGAAAGATGAAGTTTCAAATCCACCTGTAATCCAGATATTATCACTGGGTTTGCTCCAGCCAGCATTTCTCTGGCAAATTCTTCATCGGTTCTCCAGGCAGTTTTATCCTCTGTTTCAAAATGAAGCAAATAAGAATCTTTTCATTGTTTAAAAGAAACTCTAGAACTTAAAATGATATAATGTGACAGACAAACAATAGGGAAGTCAAACTGTTGGATTACCTTTGATAACCACAGGCATTGGGTATTTCAAAAGCCCCTCACCATCCATTGGCAGAAGAGCCTTGATAAACTCAGCAGAGATGTTTTTAGTTATCTGCTGAGGTATCTTGATTCCTCCTTCATAGATCTTGAGTATATCTTCAAAACTATCAAACTCTGAAGGCGTACTGTCAAGTTGACCTTGAATCTCAGGTACAATGAGTTGTGAAACTGACTTCAATCCATAACCAAGAAAATCCGACATCTTTAAGTGTCCAAATCTCTCATCCCTCGGCACATATATGTTTAAGCTCAGGAGTAGCGGCAACCTACTCTCAGATTTAGAATCTGCAGACGCAAAACATAAGTGACCATGTCACATGAATTCACTTGACCTGAACAGCTATCAACTCTTGAAATAAAAGATAAGTGATATTAATGTAATGTGGATTCCAGAACATGTGCACTCGCATTCTTGGAGCAGAAACATGTATTAATATCAAAACTGGACCTTTACTGGTTGGTCTTCCGGTTCTTCCCCTACGAGGATAAGGGTACTCAACAGATCCTCCAAGGACCGGACGAGCATAATCTGAACCTTTCTCTGGATCTCCCAAATCATTGTAATAATCATAGTCGTAAACCCTGTCCCATTCCTTTCTTTCTCCACTTCCATCTCCTCTCAAGGTTACTAATTCTTGTTCTCTATACCACTGCAGCGCTGCGGGTGTATCCTTCGGAAGATATGCCTGAGTAGAGACATCATTTAGTGACTGACATCAGAGTAAGACTCTTTTGGGAATCAACTTGAGAATTTAGGTACAAGGTGATGTCTACGTTTACTTGTAACGGTTTAATTAATACCTGATTCGAGAAGAAAATCCGGTCAGTTTGATACTTTTCAGCTGGATAAACCCAAGAGTTGCAAGTGAAATGAATCCGATTATGGCCAGGAACATGTTCAAGAGTAAGTGTCTTGAGGTAAAACTCATTGTGGTGAAGATTCCTTATAATGAAGGCTCCTGGAATTCCAATATCTTCATCCCAATCAAATGTGACATCGAAGGCTGATTCACCAGTTGTCAAGGTAGTTGTCTTGGTTGTCCAGTTTTCCAAGAATGCAGGACTCCCTATTTTGCCTTTCAAGACATTCCCTGGCCAGATCAATGATGCGGTTCAAGACTTCAAGTTAAATTCAGGGAATTTTCTTTCTCCCTTTTTGTTTCCTTTATCATCAAGTCAAGAGTAACTCACAAGAAGTATTCGAAAGAGCAGCTGTTTCGGCGATTTTCAGAAAATAGACAACATATGTTAAGAGCAATGTGACTCGATTATGTGAGTTATATTTATGTGACTCAATCAATTTGACTAGGGAAAGGAGGTCGTCTAATGGAATATTATTACAATTACATCTAAATAGTACTCCATCCGTCCCATAATTATTGTCCAGTTTAGATTTTTATTTCTAATTCAAATTGTACTAAAAGTAAAATTTTAAACATGACAATAATTTTGGGACGGAGGGAGTACGTAACAAAATTGGTTTGAAGTTTCAACTATTTCAAGTAATACATGAAAGAGATCAGGTCGGTCCATAGGAGGTAAGTAGATTTGCTCCTTGCACCAATCAACTCAACTTTATTTTTGTTTCTTATACATTTTCAGGTCAAATTTCTGAAACGAAGAAAGAGGTTTTTGTTGGGCGATATTCAAGAAAAAAAAAAAATGCTTTTAGCATCTAGAAGACAATATTTTCAGCTTTTTTTCAAGCTACTATCAAACAACATTCACCATTTTGGAAATAAATTCCCAGCATTAAATTAAAGTATCGCCCATTAAAAGCGTTGTGGAGTTGTCACAATCTGAAATGAAATGTGTTGCTTGGCCCATAGGCCATCAACCTCAGGATAAAAAAAGGATACCTAAGGATAATGACTTGATACTTTTCTTTAGTGATGATTACAATCGAATTTATTCATCAATCTCTTTTTCACTTAAAAATCTTTTATAACATTATTAAGATGGGAGGTGGGCGTCAATTTCCAACACGACAGGATTGATTCCAACTGATCAAAAAATTTATTAATCGTGTAAAATACATAACATGAAATTGATCCGATAATTCTGATTGACGCGGAATGAATAGAGTACATCGAAAACTTGTTAAACATCTAATGGGGAAGGTAGATAACCAAAAATCAGGATGATGCTAGTGAGATGCTGGAAAGTCAGACCTTAATTAAATCCGATTATCTTTATTCTGGAACGTGAGGACAATGTATAAAATAATTAAAAAGTCGCCAAAGCAAGATTTGGGGGCATTGGAGATTGTCTTTATCGGGAACATCATCCTTTTTTCCTTTGGATAGGTGAGTTTACTTTTTCCAAAACTTCCTGGCCAATTCCAAATTATGTTTTATTCATTTTTTTTAAAGAGATCGATAGTAGTTTTTTATTTATCTTTGATATAACTTGAACTCGTGACCTATTGATCAACCGGTGAACCGTCTTATTATTAAGTTGCACCTCATTGTTTATGTTTTATTCATCGTATTAAACAATTGAGCTTCCTATTGCATCTTGAGCAAATTAATAGTGAAATGATTAAAACAATTACTATTACCATTCATCATGCGATAAATATAACATTTGAACTATTGACTGGTACTATTCAGTCGTCCTGCTACAAAAAGGTTAGACTCGACAAAACATAAGAAACATGAAAAATATTCATATAAAATAATTACTGTACCGAAAACAGGGGAGAGATATTCAAACCCAAAATCAATTTAATACTAGTACAAAACAACAAGAAGGAACGAAGAAAATTCAAGTCAAAATTAAAGAAAACAAAGTTCAAAATATGCAGATAATTAAAAGCGTCTTCTTTGTACCAACTTTATCAAACACCAAGCAGGCAACAAAAAAGAAAAGCCCAGAGGCAGAGCAAAACCGAAAAAAAAAAACCAAATGGCGTACCTGATGAAGGAGGAGGAGGAGGAAGTTGATCACCGGCGCCGCCGTTAACTGAAGAACTAACGAGCTGAATAGACACTTTTTTACCGAGAAGCTCGTCGATTCCGTCGGCCACGGCGGCCGTGAAGTCGTTCAAATCCAACACATTTTTCTTCATCAGAATCACCGTCCCTTTAATTACCTTCGTCACCGTTGTATTATTCTTCATCCCGGCACCATTTTCAGTTCCTCTGCTTTTCTTCCCCTTCTTCAGGGCCTTCATCACCTTCGTCAATATATTACCCATTTAAATTTAAATATCAGTTTTCTAATTTTGGAGCTTATGAGAGAAGATAACAATGGCGGAATTTGTCAGAAACAGGGTAATAGTAATAATAAGTAGAAAAGCATTTAAGAATGGTAGTTATTATTACTATGGAGTGTGTGTATTTATAGAAGAAAAAACAGAGTAGCCATGTGTCTGTGTTTTACTGAGCCCATTAATTTACACACATTTCTTTTCTCTCTCTCTCTTTTTTTTTTGGTGTTTTTTGCTGTATTAATTTTTGATTATTTTGTTGTTTCAATGAAATGGACATTTTGGATAAATATTTTGGTCTTTTCTTTTGTAATTTAAATTTAGGGGTATGTAACAAATATTTTGTCTTGTTGAATTGACATTTCGAAAAGTAAATGTAATCTTAATGACTACGTACAATGACCATTAACCAAAATTATTTTTTAAGCAAAAAAAAAAAAAAGGCCGGGAAAAACAGAAACAAACAAGAAGAAATTTTTTACTTTCAATGAGGGTGTGCGTCCATCCCAACAACCGCGTTTTTTTTTAGTTTTATCTTAATGAAATTTAGTTTCAAATTATTTCGTCTATTCTAAAATAAGTATATATATTTTTTTGGAACGATATACTAAAATTTACGCTAGAAAATAATAAAATTTGATGGTTTTACAATGAATTTTGGTGTTTCTATTGGTTCTTCCCCCCCTAGGATATGGGCCATATAATATGCATGTCGCTTATATGTTTTTATTTTTACTTTTCTGACGTGATGCATACTTTTTCAAGGAAAAAGAGTTGAAATTAATTTCTATCCCGATAATACACGGGTCTAAAAGGTACAACAAATTCTACAATAATTGTCCAATTTCATAAAAGTTCAATTTGTAGAAGGTGTATGGATGTGGTAATAGTGTTCTTGCTACACTTTAAAATATTCAAACATTACTTTGAAACCATAAATTTGTACATCCATGCATCACCAGTTAAGTGCGAGTAATTTCTGTAACACATCATGACTTATTATGCATGATGCTAAAATGTGCACGTATTGATGAGGAAAAAAAAAAACATGAAAGTTTATGATGTTGTTGGATGGGAAGTTTCAAAATTCATTGGGAGCATTCTCAATTTTGAAAAAAGAAAAAACAAAAATGCATTACCAACTCCTCATCAAAATTCAAAACATTGCAAACAGAATGAAAATTAATGAATCGCGTAAAAAAAAAAAAGGTTGCATAAGGAATATTGCAACTCGGGGTAAAAGTAAGCTTCTACTACAATTTCTTTTTTTAATTAGTATTTTTTGCAACTTCTAATTAGTTAAATATTATAGCCCCTAATTAATTAACTAGTTAACAAAATAAGACTATGTGAAATGACACGAGCATGAGTAAAAATTACTGCCTACGTCTCAAAAAAAATAGTCTACATTAAGTTTTTAATTTACTATAAAATTCAAAACTCAGTATGGACTATTTTTTTGGATCAGAGAGAGTATTTTATTTTTTATACAATTCTTACAAACACCTAGGTTATTACATGTGTGAGTCTGGGGGAGGAGGACTTACTACTAACTTAGTCTAGTGGGGAACATCACGCCTGTAACACCTCTTTTCGCGCATCTATCGGGTACTTAAAGAACTTTCAACTGCAACCTGCAAAGAAAGACAACATTTTATTGTCGTAGGATTTCGAACCCAGAATCTCCGGGTTGGATGCCTAGCCCTTTATCACTTCCGCCATACCTTTTAGCCACAAAGAGTATCTTTATACGTACGGCTGATTTCAAACATTAAACGGTTTATATATGTAAGAAGCCTTATATTTATTTAATTGGAGATGTGAAAGTTAACCACCGAGAAATTACGTGCAATACTTAAATCAAATTTTTCGATCTAGTCCATCTTAAATCAAATTTTTCGATGACAAATTGGGAAATTTATGTATATAATATTTTGTAAGGTTAAGAACGACATTATCTATATATAACATGATGTCATAATTTAAAGAGACAGATCCAATATGATAGATATTTTATTTTATTTTTGAAAGAAAGACTTTATATATGATAGACATTTCACGATAGACATTTCCATTCCATCTTGCTACATTTAGAAAATTATAACACAATTATGACACGTAAACCGAAACTAACACTCTGGTTATGATCATGACACACAAATTACGATAAGAAAATGCCAAATAGAGGTAGAAAAACAATATAATGGCTCGGCATTTTCTCTCTGTTCTTTTCAATAGATGGTAATTAATGATAGCTTTTAGAAGTGTTTTAATTTTATACTACCTCTGTTAGGCCTATGTTTTAGAACAAAAAGAGTAATTAATATTCAACGGACTATTATTTTTAAAAATAGGTGTATTATTTCATACGTGGGCCTAAATCAATTTTGCTTCTTTTTTCGGTTTTTCGGTACGAGGAAAAATGATTTAATTTATTTTTTTAAAAATGTTAAATTACTCTAAAATAATACTCCCTATACCATATAAAAATAATCCATATCTAATTTTATTGAAGTATTTTATCCCACATTAGTGTCTGGAGACACTTTGTATCAGTATATAAGTATCATGGGCTACTCCCTCATTGTCAATTGGTTTTGAAGTGGAACCCCATGAGCTTCTATATGGTATCAGAACCAGGTTCGGCCTGTGGTGATTTTAAGCCCACGATGTTATTCCGTGGCCCAATTTAAGTCCGCGACGTTATTCCGCGGCCCGTGATGTTATTCCACGATTTATTTCCTGATCCTGGTGATTTAGTCCAAGCCCGTTGGGCTTGAGGGGGAATGTTGAAGTATTTATCTCACATTAGTGTCTGGAGACACTTTGTATCAGTATATAAGCATTATAAGCATCATGGGCTACTCCCCTCATTGCCAATTGGTTTTGAAGTAAAACTCCATGAGCTTCTATAAATTTATAACGTGAACCATTATTACGAAACAATCTTCCAAAAAATAACTTTCATTTATATGTTAATCAAGTGAAAAAAATTAAATTACGTTGTTAAGACCGAACTCTGGGCCATTGAGCCCAGAAAACGATCATCCTCTACTTTCATTATCGTTTATTTTATTCATTTTTTTTCATGTATTAACGCCATTACAATTTAAGCTTTGACTTCCTCAAGCATATAAAAAAAAAAAAAAAAAAACAGCCAGTACCGACCATACTATCGAATGAAAGTGTAGTCTTTAATTATTTGTAGATCAGTTAGTAGTTTACCAATTGATATGGATAATGTTGCGTCGTTCTTTCTCCACGAATTTACAAATTTTGGGACCATTTGTGTTTAATTTAGAAGATTTGTCACTATATGCACCGTAACATTTTTTTTCCCTTTTAAAAATAAAATAAAATTGGAAACCATTATCATTGGTTGGGTTGAAAATTTAATTTGGTAGCCGTATCACATTTATGTTGTTTCTCATTTACTTTTTTATTGTTTTCAATTCCTTGTATGAATACCGTTATATATATAGTAGTTTCAATTATAAAAACGGACGGAATCAGAAATTCCTCATAGACAATATGAAGTCTATGAAAACATATGGGAAGCTAAAACTCCCCTTTATGACTGTATATTACAAGCTTCGATTCTCCATTTAATTGTATATTCTAGTTAGACGGGGCTCAAAATTTGTGGAATGGATAGGCGAAAATACATAAAAATAAAAATTAAATTATGAAGAAAATCTAAAAATTACAATGAGAGCTCTTAAAAAAATTTTGGATAAGGAGGGGCGATTACCGCTACTGCTCTCGCTAAGCTCCGCCACCGTAGCTAGATCGGGACTCAACGCAATGAGAACCTGCAAAGAAATGAGAAGCGAAGAAAAGAAAAGGTTAGATGTGGATGTTTTTTTAGAGTTAAAGCGTTTATGATTAAATTTCCAATTAATTGCCAATCGATTGATCATTTAGCTAAAGTCTAAATTTTCCAGTTGGAGCTTATCTATCAATATTTTTTTTAGCCCCATTAATTAATTGATCAATTTTATACATCAATTTGATTTCCGATGCGTGTCCAAGATCTCGGTTCGTACTTTCTCTGCATGCCTAATAAATGCACTCCTTAAGTTTCATCTCCGCAAGCAATGATGGAAATAAAACAACTGTCTTAGCTCGAACCCAATTAGTTGTTATCTGAATAATAATTTAAGACACCAGATAAGTAACATACAGTATTAAAAAAAAAAAAAAACCAAAAGCAATGTCTTCATATATCACGAATTTTAATTAGTGATTGTCCAGTTACAATTTTTTTTACTTTTAATATAAATTATACAAAAAAAATTTAACTGTATAATTATTTTGAGACGGAAAAATAGTTTTATGATACGAATCTTGAGGCAAAGGTGGCAGATTTATCTCAACACGGAAGTTATGAATTTCTCAGGACTTGAAAACTTGCAAATCCAATATTATAGACTCCAAACTCACGAAAAATAAAAGGAAAGAAGAGATGCAAACCACAAAAATTTGCACCAAAAAGGGATGAAAAGGTTTAGAAGATGTAAAAAGTGTTTAAGGTTAGCAACTCAATCGGTCACCTCTCTAACAACCCTATCCCTTCGATTTATGGATAGAACGGCTAGCGAAAAGGCTCCAATGAACAACTAACAAAGCTCCACAAGTAGCAACTAATAAAGCTCCACAAGTAGAAAAACATCTACTCTACTCGCATGCATCAACAAAGCACAAGCTTGTGTGCAATGCACTAATCTTCGAAAAGAGTAAAAAAAGAACAAAGAGTTTCCTCTCGTCCCATATTAAAATAATTCATCAAAGGTACAAATAAAAGGCTGGACAAGTACCCCTATTTATAGTAGAGGGGGCCGAAAATTCTCCTATGAAGTAGGAGAAGAGTTTAATCTCTAACTCTATTCCTACTTTAAAGAACTAGAAATCAACTTAACCTCTAATTGACAACTTGTGTCTTATCTATTAAGGCAATGTTCTAGACACCTTTATAGACTTAAGACACACTAGTCTATTGAAAATAAAACTCCAAATACAAAGAGATATTCTCTCAAAATAATCTTATCCTTATCTTGAAAAGAATCTTTCTGAGTTGCTAACTCTATCAATATTTTCTTTGTAGAGTAATCGTAGCCATCCAATCTTGATCTAATCTTCATCCAACGGTTGAGAGTAGACACCAAGGAATAGACTTCTTATTTTGAATAAACTCTAAATTAGATAAAAGAGAATCATATCAAATCTTATCCTTCCATGTGATAAGATTTAAATGATCTTATCTCTAAAAGATAGGGAATCTTCCAAATCTTAACCTTCCACAAGTGTGATAAGATTTAAATGATTTTATCCCCAAAAGATATAGATTCCAACTCTTAAAAATTAGGAGATAGGTCGGGCTCCCTTGTTTGGTTTGTGGGCCAAAATTTCCTTCCTCAAATGGGCCTTGTAACATATTAATAATCTTGGGCTTGTAACTTCCAGACTTGACATTCTCTTGGGCTAAACCATTTGATATAAGATTATTAAGTGCACTCCTCATCCTTTTACTTCTAACTTGAGTCATTGGGCCTCCAATGTTGGATAATGGATCTTGAGCCACTTCTTAAGCTTGGAAAGTACTTAGAACCCGAACACCCTGATCATCTTGGACTTGATTACCATGGATGTTCACATCATTCCCTCCGTCCTCGAAAGGATTCGACCTCGAATCCAAAGCTTCTACAGCTTCAGCATTTGAGAAATCAAACGGAGATAAATCAGAAACATTAAAAGTTGCACTAACATTATATTCACCAGGAAGGTCAAGTTGATAAGCATTGTTATTGAAACGCTTGATAACTTGGAAAAGACCAGCTCCACGAGGATCTAATTTCGATTTAACCTTTGTAGGAAATCGAATTTTCCTTAAATAAACCCAAACCCAATCACCAGGTTTGAATATCATTTCCTTACGCCCCTTGTTGGCAATTCGCGCAACATGCTCATTTCTCTTCACAATATTCATGTGTACTTTCTCATGAAAAGAACGTATATACTCAGCTTTCTTGGCTCCATTTGCATCAAGATACACAGAAACAGGCAATGGAGACAAGTCTAAAGGGGTTAAGGGGTTAAATCTATAAACAATTTCAAACGGAGAATATTGGGTAGCAGAATGCACAACACGATTATATGCAAATTCAGCAATAGGCAAACTAGCTTCCCAATTCTTACGATTCTTTTGGATCAAAACACGAAGCAAAGAACCAAGAGTCCGATTAACCACCTCCGTCTGGCCATCCGTTTGAGGATGAGCAGTTGTTGAAAACAACAGTTTTGTACCTAGTTTTCCCCACAAAATTTTCCAAAAGTAGCTCAAAAATCTAACATCTCTGTCAGACACAATAGTTCTAGGTAAACCATGCAATCTAACAATTTTACGCATAAATAAATCAGCTACATGCTTGGCATCATCAGATTTATAACAAGGAATAAAATGTGCCATCTTAGAAAACCTATCAACTACCACAAAAATTGAATCACGCCCTTTTTGAGATTTAGGTAATCCCAAAACAAAGTCCATTGAAATATCAGTCCAAGGGTGGGTAGGTACAGGTAAAGGCGTATATAACCCATGTGGTTGTGACTTAGACTTTGCTTGTTTGCACTCAATACATGTAGAACAAACTTTTTCTATGTCACGTTTCATATTAGGCCAATAAAAATGCTCACATAAAACATCATAAGTTTTCAAAATACCAAAATGACCCATAAGACCATCACTATGAGATTCACGCACTAATAGTTCACGTAGAGAACAAGCAGGTACACATAATTTATTATCTTTAAACAAGAAACCCTCGTGCCTATAAAACTTGTTAAATGCGCCACTTTCACATGCTTCAAAAATGGATAAAAAATTAAAATCAGTAGCATACAAATCCTTGATGTATTCAATCCCTAATAACTTAGAATCAAGCACAGAAAGTATATACGATCTACGAGACAATGCATCAGCTACCACATTCTCTTTTCCCTTCTTGTACTTAATGACATAAGGAAATTCAAGAAATGCACTCCATTTAGCATGTCTCTTATTCAGTTTGTTTTGTCCATGCAAATATTTCAAAGACTCATGATCACTATGGATAACAAACTCTTTTGGCATTAAATAATGTTGCCAATTTTCTAAAGCCCTAATTACAGTATACAATTCTTTATCGTAAGTAGGATAATTCAATGTTGCACCACTTAATTTTTCCGAAAAGTACACGATAGGCTTACCACTTTGCATTAACACAACACCAATTCCAACCCCAGATGTATCACACTCAATTTCAAAAGTAAGATCAAAATTAGGTAATGCAAGAACATGAGCACAAGTTAAATCATTCTTTGTTAAATGCAAGTTCTTGTTCTTCACCCCATTCAAACCTAACATTCTTCTTTACTAAGTGATTTAAGGGTGCAGCCTTAGTAGAAAAATCCTTTACAAACCTTCGATAAAAACTAGCTAAACCATGGAAGGAACGAATGTCAGAAACAAACTTAGGTGTAGGCCATTCTCGAATTGCCTTAACCTTAGCCTCATCAACTTTAACACCATCCTTGCTAACAACAAAACCAAGAAAAATAACTTCTGATACACAGAAAGTACACTTAACAAGTTTAGCATAAAGTTTATTTTCACGTAAAGCAGAGAGCACACTCGAAAGATGTTTAGCATGCGGAACTTCATCTCTACTATACACTAAGATATCATCAAAATAAACCATAACAAATTTACCTATATAAGGTCTAAGCACATGGTTCATAAGACGCATAAAAGTAGAAGGAACATTAGTCAAACCAAAAGGCATAACCATCCACTCATATAAACCAAATTTAGTTTTAAAAGTGATTTTCCATTCATCACCCTCTTTCATGAGAATTTGATGATAGCCACTAGCAAGATCTATTTTAGAAAATATGCAAGAGCCACATAGATCTTCTAACATGTCATCTAGCCTAGGTATGGGATGTCTATATTTAATAGTAATTTTATTCACAGCACGATAATCTACACACATACGCCATGTTCCATCTTTCTTAGGAACTAAAATGACAGGCACTGCACAAGGACTTAAAGATTCATGAACCATACCTTTGTCAAGGAGTTCCTCAACTTGACGTTGCAGTTCCTTGGTCTCCTCGGGGTTTGCCTTGTATGCAGGAAGATTAGGATTACTGATCCTGGGATAAAATCAATTTGATGCTCAATTCCCCTCAAAGGTGGAAGTCCCTTTGGCAATTCTTCTGGAAAACATGCTCATAATCCTGCAGAACAGTTTGAACAATACTAGGAATATTTTCAATGGGGTTACTGTTAGTTAAACATAAATCTTTGTAAATAATTAAAACAAGTGGAGCGCGAGTATTTAGAGCCCTCCCAAGGTCTCCCATAGAAGCATAAAAGCTGCCTTTTCCCTCCTCAGCTTTTGGCTTTTCTTTCAAACTCTCACTCACTTTTGATTCTCTCCCATTCCCCAAACTCTCTTTTGACTCTTTCGACTCGCTTTTATGTCTTTTCTCTCTCTCTCTTTGCATTTTTTTTCTGAGATTCCATGATATCCATAGGGGATAATGGACACAATACAATAGACAAACCCTTACGCACAAGTGAATACTGATTTGTCTTTCCATCTTTGTTAGCACTTCGATCAAACTCCCATGGACGTCCCAACAATATATGACATGCTTGCATTGGAACAACATCACAGAGAACTTCATCCTGGAACGTTTTAAAACATAAGAGTAAGCGAGCTTGCGACCGTACCTTAATTTCTCCACGATCATCTAACCATTGCAACTTGTAAGGCTGAGGATGCTTAAACGTAGGAAGGTTCAATTTCTTGACAAGTTCCATGCTCACACAGTTTGTGCAACTTCCTCCATCCACAATCACAAGACATGTCTTATTATTCACCTTACACCTTGTATGGAAAATATTAGTGCGTTGCTTGAGATTCTTGTCTTGAGTTGGCTGGATACTAAAAGCATGAGCTAGTACCATAGCTCGAGATACGTCTTTCCCATAGACAACCTCATGTTCACTCTCAGAAGCTCCCTTATCATACATTTTACTAGTTGTAGCGGTTGTTGCTAAAACTATATTAGATTGATCGTGCACATCTTCTTCTTCACTTTCATAGTACCAATCATCTCGAAGGACCATTACCTTCTTATTGGGACAATCAGATGCATAATGTCCTCTTCCTTTACACTTGAAGCATTGAACATTGGCAGATGAACCCGGTATAACACTAGGTGTCTTCTCCAATGGCTTGGTAACCTCGACCGGTTTAAGCAACTGTTTAGGTTGACTAGAATTTGGAGCAGTCTGCTTCTTAGGAGTACTCCCCCACCGATTTGATCCAAAGGATGATGTACTAGTGGAAGATGTCCTTGCTCTACTTGCGGCCGCAGATTCCTTCATTTGCCTCTCAATAGTGTCGGCCTTATCCACCAAATCATCTAGATCATGATAAGATTGTAACTCCACTCTATGTCGAATGGGAAGGTCCAAGCCATGTAAAAACCTTGTTATACTTTATTCCTCATCTTCTTCCAATTGACATTTAAGCTTCAACGTATTCATGTCTTGGTAGTATTCCATGACCGAACTACTTCCTTGCTTAAGATCTTGCAACTCACCTTGAAGCTTCCTTTGAAAGGATGCTAGGACAAAAGACTTTCGCATTACACGTGAAAGCTCTCCCCAAGTGGTGATTGCGGGATCATCGTCTCTTTTTCTCCGACGTTGTACCTCATTCCACCATGTAGAAGCATATCCATGAAATTCTGACACAGCTAAATTCAGCTTCTTTCCCTCAGAATAATTGTTGAGATTAAAGATCCGGTTGATATGATCTCTCCAATCAATATACGCATCAGGATCTGGCTTGCCACGAAATTGTGGAATCTTCTGCTTGATAGTGTTCATGTTATCATCAAATCTAGGCTGCCTTTGTCGATCATGCCTAAATTCTTCTTCATGCTCAACACCATCATCATCATTTTGTTCTCTTGGAATTTCTTCTCGCTCTCCTTGACCATTTTCTTCTCGGTCACCATCTTGTCCTTCATTACCACATCCACCACCTTGACCACGCCCGGTATTTCCACGTCCGCCATAGATGTTCCTACGTGCAACAAGGTTAGGTCCAGGATTCACCAATGGATCCCTAACTTGGGCAAGTTGGTTTATTTGACGAGCAGTTTCTTCTTGTTGGCGAGTGGTCTCTTCTTGTCGTCGTTGTTGTTGTGCCATTGCCATCATCATAAGTTGCAATTGATGGGTTAATGCCGCAATCTTATCTTTAAAATCTTGCACAGTATCATTCAGCATTCCATGTTGAGGAGGAGGTAGAGCTTTATCTCCCATGTTTCCTGAAACACAACTCAACACACACAAGAAAAAGAATATTGAAGAACTCACTTCCTGGTTACCCCTCCCAACTATTCTATTCACTCCCCAAGATCTCTCAAGAAGGTTTAGAATTTAGTAAGGGATGGATTCACTCTATTCTTACCACTGTATTTGTCTTTTAATCCTTTGTGCAATGAAGACTAGTGCTACAAGAAGTACTTTATTGAAGCAATTAAAGAGGATCAAAAAGTAAGGTTCTGAAAATAATTGTAACAAGATCTAAGGAAGAACACGAATATAGATTGAGTAGTTACAATTATGAAAACTTAGATCTCACAAAAGGCTAATAGAACTTGGAGCAAATTCTGAAAAATAAAAGCTTCGACTTAGGGTTATGGATAAAACCCTAGTTTCGGCCAATACATCAATAAAGGGGTTATATTTGCGAAACCCTAGCCACCAAAGATCCAAGTATTTCGAAAAAGATATGTGCAAATAATAGTAATTGCACTTCAAATCAAACTCAAATACCAATATCCTTCTATGTCGTCTTTCTTTTTATTTTTACTTTTTTTTTCACGACTATATATATATATATATTTTTTTTTTTTTGACTAAAAAAAAAAGTGGATTAGGGATTAAGATACCCTAGATCCGATAATTTAGGAGAAAAACGTTTTTTTTAACTAATAATAATGGATCTAACTATAACAACTTCAATCAAATCAAACAAGAATTCAATCGAAGTAAAATAGTGAGATCTATAATAAAAGACTCAAAAATTCAAAAGAACAATTAGAGATCTAACCAAAGATGAGCTTTAGTAGATCAAAAAAAAAAAAAAAAAGAAAAGTCTTCAAGAACCTAAGCTCTGAGGCCAATTGATACGAATCTTGAGGCAAAGGTGGCAGATTTACCTCGACGCGGAAGCTATGAATTTACCAGGACTTGAAAACTTGCAAATCCATCATTATGGACTCCAAACTCACAAAAAATAAAAGGAAAGAAGAGATGCAAACCACAAAAATTTGCACCAAAAAGGGATGGAAAGGTTTAGAAGATGTAGAAAATGTTTAAGGTTAGCAACCCAATCGGTCATCTCTCTAATAACCCTATCCCTTCGATTTATGGATAGAACGGCTAGCGAAAAGGCTCCAATGAACAACTAACAAAGCTCCACAAGTAGCAACTAACAAAGCTCCATAAGTAGAAAAACACCTACTCTACTCGCATGCATCAACAAAGCACAAGCTTGTATGCAATGCACTAATCTTCGAAAAGAGCAGAAAAAGAACAAAGAGTTTCCTCTCATCTCATATTAAAATAATTCATCAAAGTTATAAATAAAAGGCTGGCCAAGCACCCATATTTATAGTAGAGGGGACCAAAATTCTCCTATGAAGTAGGAGAAGAGTTTGATCTCTAACTTTATTCCTACTTTAAAGAACTAGAATTCAACTTAACCTCTAATTGACAACTTATGTCTTATCTATTAAGGCAATGTATCTAGACACCTTTATAAACTTAAGACACACTAGTCTATTGAAAATAAAACTCCAAATACAAAGAGATATTCTCTCAAAATAATCTTATCCTTATCTTGAAAAGAATCTTCCTGAGTTGCTAACTCTATCAATATCTTCTTTGTAAAGTAATCGTAGCTATCCAATCTTGATCTAATCTTCATCCAACGGTTGAGAGTAGACACCAAGGAATAGCCTTCTATTTTGAATAAACTCTAAATTAGATAAAAGAGAATCATAACAAATCTTATCCTTCTATGTGATAAGATTTAAATGATCTTATCTCTAAAATATAGGGAATCTTTCAAATCTTATCCTTCCACAAGTGTGATAAGATTTAAATGATTTTATCCCTAAAAGATATAAATTCCAACTCCTAAAAATTAGGAGATAGGGCCAGCCTCCCTTGCTTGGTTTGTGGGCCGAAATTTCCTTCCTCAAGTGGGCCTTGTAACATATTAATAATCTTGGACTTGTAACTTCCAGACTTGACATTCTCTTGGGCTAAACCATTTAATATAAGATTATTAAGTGCACTCCTCATCCTTTTACTTCTAACTTGAGTCATTGGGCTTCCAATGTTGGATAATGGATCTTGAGCCACTCCTTGAGCTTGGAAAGTACTTAAAATCCGAACACCTTGATCATTTTGGACTTGATTACCATGAATGTTCACATCATTTTATATCATTGTTCGTAACTATAATGGTGGAATTAAGACTTAAGGTCTGAAGGGGCTCAACAATTTGAAAAATAAATAAATAAATAAATAAATCTTCACAATAGACGGAAACCTCTTATATTTTCTGATGATGACCGGAGGATCGACGGACCCTCTAGGTGCCTATTGTAAGTTACAAACAAGGAAAAAAAACAATTGCACCATTTTGTTGTTCATGTTTGCACTAATTAATTCTATACTCTCTTTGACCTTAAAAGAAAAAAAAAAGAAAAGAAATAGTCCTCATAAAATAGTAAAAGTTTTAAAATTCAACATGAGTTATTATCTTAATTTTGGAGAGGTACGCAGTATGGAGATGCCGGGAGGGGGTTGGCAACTTCATTTTCGATCGGGTTGTCATCTGGATTTCCGTTGATCTGAACCTCAATATTATTAATTTGACGGCAAGTAAAAGATCTTCTGTGGACGTTATAAAATCGTATAGTCTACAAATAACCACGTTGATTTGCTTGAAACAAACGCATTTTTATATCTACATTATATGTCGAATGTAGAGCATGGAATAACTAGTATATATGTAGTTTCGTGGAATAATTTTGGATTTCTTTATATGGAAGAAGAAAATATTGAGTTGGAATAAATAATTAGGCTGCAGGATGTGTCCTTGAAAGGTCCACGTTAGGGTTTGTTATATCGTACGTAAAAAATATTAGATTCCTTCCGAATGAAGAAACCACGAAATGTAGTAAACTTTTATGACGGGGATATATTGTTGGAATTTGGGCATCCCCCAATCATGAGGTAACCTTGATTTTTCAACAATTATTACGTGTCAATGTGCAAAACGTAAAAAAATGAAAGTATACTATTTCGAGAAAGAAAATTACTACAACTTTGAATTCCTAAAACAATCGATATTGAATAATAATTGACGGGTTTTTTTTTTTATTTTTTTTTATATCAAATTGATATACTGTTGGGAATTCCTTTCCCAGTTATTCCAACTTCACTTGAAGGGAACAACAATGTGTATGGAACCTTAACTGGTCCAACTCTGTTTCTCCATTTCTCATCCGCATTCATCTCCACAATTTCTTCCTCAATTCCAGCCAGTGTTTCTCCAAACCTCTTAAAAGCTTCAAGTGGTTGTGAATCCTTTGTCCATTCTGGGTTTTCTCGTTGTCCCAAATACACTTCATCAGAAGTATGAGTCGACAAAACCTCAATAATGGAAAGACCTAACAGAGTCTGGAGTTGGGCTGTGACAGTTTTCAGGAAAACCTTATCAGGGTTGGTTTTCAGTTCTTCATACTCAGGGCTTCCGGGCTCAGGCATGAATCTCCGGCTTGTTGTAGGGCGATTCGGCTGGTAACCCGCGTAAGGCCATTGCCCAAAATTGGTTGCTGCATGAAGAGCTGAAGACAGCCAGATTATGATGCTGCATGAGTCTATCAACTCTGTAATTGTCTGCATTTTAGGCCACCAGGGTTCATCTTTCTTGTCAGCATGTCCTTTTTCTCTGACTTCCGTCCACCAGGATTGGAGTTCAGTGTCTTCCTGAATCATTTCATCAGTTTTGTAGTAAAAGCTACAGTAATCTGTCACCCAAGTTTTAATTGCTGTCCAGATCTTTAGGCCGTCCACGGCGAATGGATAGTCTTGGATCAATAAGCGAATGCCATAAGGCGAATTTGAATCCTCAACCGCAACTTTTCTGGTAGAAGAACAGAATGTATATTATGTCATTCATTGTTAAAACACAGTCATAAATAAAGTTTCTTACAGGTTAATTATGGTACGAAATCTTGCCTTTTGATGAGATCAGCAGGAAGTGCTTGATCAGGGAAAACCCAATCCCTGTAAAGAAAGGATGACATTTCCATTGCGTACTTGGAAGGAAACAATGTAGCCTCAATAACTCCTTTTGCATTAGTAAGGACCTGGCGGCCGATAGCGTTTATGTCCATCGTGTCGCGAAAATGAGGATGGAGAAGCTTATAAATGGGGTGAAGGACACTTAGTTGTCTATTTGTCGCTATGATTATTGGCTCAATTACCGCATGCGTCCTCAACCTGTTAAGAGAATAAGAAGATCAAAAGGAGGCACTGTAAAGATTGAGGAAAAAAGAAATCAGCTTTTTAATAGTGGAATACCAATGTGTTATAAGCTGATGGATGCCTGAGTCATTTACAGCAACATAAGCTTTAGCCAGTTGCCAAATCGAGCTTTCAACTCCATGTTCAGAAGGTGTGTATACTTTGCTAATGGGACCAAATTGATCGCCATGAGGATGTGGTAGGCTTAGTTCAATGGCTAATGGCATCAATGTTCCATCATTTTGGAGAAAGAGCAGTGTCCTGGAGGCATACGTCTTTGTTGTTCTAGCGTTTATTCGCCTTAGATAAGGCATAATTGTATCATGGTGATTCAATATGAATAGACGATTCGATTTGATTGCCTGCAAACAGAATGATAATCATAAGCCATTCTGATCATAGTATAGAATCTTGTCTTGTGCAAATACTAAGACTTCAACTGAAACAATGTCTTTACCTCTTCCACTGTCAATCCATCCAAGTTGCCCTCTATGTGAACTCTGGAAATAGTGCTAGTTTGATTTCCATAGACTTTAGGATCTAGCTTGCTTGTTGGAGGAAACTCCTGAAGAAAGAAAAAGAAAAGAACTCGATATCAATATACATATAAACAATAAAACTCACTAGTCCTTTATGTTCATCTGCTGCGAAATTTACGCAAAGGCGCTGGAGGACTTAAAACTGAGATTGCAGTTAAATTTCTTATGGCAGAAAAATGAAGACAATGGTTTATGAATTTACTTGGAGTCCACTTATTATGACAGGGTTTACTCCAGCCAGCATTTCTCTAGCAAATTCTTCATCAGTCCTCCATGCTGATCTATCCTCTGTTCCAAACACATGCAAAAATTCTCATGATTATTTTCACTTCTAATTTTGACTAATACAAACGGTAAGAAAAATGTGAAAAATAAACTTCAAGGAAGTAGAAGTATTGGATTACCTTTGATAACCATTGGCTTTGGGTATTTAAATAGTCTTTCGCCATCCGTTGGCAGGAGGGCTTTGAGAAAATCAGAAGAGATATTGTCAGTGATCTGTTGAGGTAGCTTGATCCCTCCTTCATAGATCTTCATCATATCTTCAAAACTGTCAAATTCATTTGGTGTGCTGTCAAATTGAGCCTGAATCTCAGGCAGAATGAGCTGAGAAATCGATTTCAATCCATAAGCGAGAAAATCCGACATCTTCAAGTGTCCGAATCTCTCATCCCTCGGAACATAAATGTTTAAACTCAAGAGCAGTGGCAACCTACTCTCAGTTTTAGGATCTGCAAAAATGTAATGACCATTTTAGAATCAGCTACCTAATATGTCTCAAAATATACCATTGAGATAACTGTCTGCAGATAAAATAGTCCATGTTGTAGAATTAAACAGTTGAACAAAGTAGACTATTTTTCCGAGACAAAAGGAGTATTATATATGACTTACCTGTCTTGGTAGGTGGTCTTCCAGTTCTTCCTCGACGCGGATAAGGATACTCAACAGATCCTCCAAGGACTGGACGAGCATAATCTGAACCTTTCTCCGGGTCTCCTAAATCATTGTAATAATCATAATCATAAATCCTGTCCCATTCCTTTCTTTCTCCACTTCCATTTCCTCTCAAACTTGCCAATTCCTGTTCTCTGTACCATTGCAATGCAGCTGGTGTCTCCTTTGGAAGATATGCCTGCAGAGAATATTCCACACACAATTGGCCTATTATATTAGAGATTTGGTAAAGGTTCGCCTACTCCTTTTTTGATAAATTCGGAATCAGAAGTTTTTAGTATGAAATATTTATGTAATCACTGTTCAGGAAAGATTAAATAAAGAGTTTTGTCCAATGACTTGAAATGGCTTAATTATCCATACCTGATTTGAGAAGAATATCCGATCTGTTTCATATTTTTCAGCTGGATAAACCCAAGAGTTGCAAACAAAATGAATGTGATCATGGCCTCCAGGAACACCTTCAAGAGTCAGTGTCTTGAGGTAAAACTCATTTTGGTGAAGATTCTTCACAATGATAGCTCCTGGAATTCCAATTTCTTCATCCCAATCAAATGTCACATCGAAAGCCGATTCGCCGGCTTTTAAGTTGTCAATGCCCTTAGAAATCCAGTTTTCTAAGAATGCAGGATTCCCCATTCTCCCCGTCAACACTTTTCCTGTGAAACAATCATGGAAATAAAAAAGATTCACTCATCCAAAAAAGATAAAACGATCATTTTGGGAAGGAAGGAAGTAAAAGAAAAAACTACAGATATTGAGTGCATGCATACATATACGTACCTGAGGAACGATGGGATGATGAACTGATGAGCTGAATAGATACTTTTTTACCAAGAAACTCATCAATCCCATCAACAACAGCAGCAGTGAAGTCATTCAATTCCAACACATTTTTCTTCATCAAAACCACTCTCCCTTTCATCTTCTTACCATTTTCTGTACTGCTTTTGTGACCATTATTCTTGATGCCCTCCACTAAACTCTTCAACATGTTCTCCATTAATGTATCTTGTCACTTTTAAATTCCCACAATTAATTTTGTTGAATATATTGCATGGTGTCAGAAGTGATCTGTTTATATAGAGTGAAGCAAGTTGTTCTTCCAATTAGGCTGGGGGAATGGAAAAGTATATATGAACACAATTAAGAATGTCTTTCTTAGAAGCGTGTTGAAATACTTTGGAGAGTGCATGACCACACCCTTGTTGCTCTTGTTGCTTTTGGGTAGTTGAAACTTGAAAGTGGTAGTGGTCCAATATTCAATTATGTATGTGACCAAAAAATAATAATAATAATTTCGATTAATTTATTGAAAAAATTTGACCAATGATTGGACAATAGAAAGATGTATAACTTCTCCGTTGGTCAGCTCAAGAATACTTCACTACAATCATCATCAGCTAGAAACCTAAATTTTAAATCAAACTTGTTGAATTTGTGATGACTGAATCTTATTTAACCAGAAATCGGAAATGAATAATTAAGGAGCAACGGAAAATAAAAATAAACCAACCAGGTTAATCGTTTACAATCTATCTAATCAAAGAAATAATACCCTCTTCCTAGACTGTGAAGTGTGAATCAAACTGTTTTCGGGGGATAGAACATGAATTGGTTGTGTATTTTTTTAGTAGTTTAATTTTGTTTTATTGAGAATTTTTTTTTTTTATGTTTTTTATTACATGTAGTCACAAAAATGACGGTCAATGTTGATTCTTCAACCTTGAATTAGGCGTGTTAAGTTGAAATTTTATAATTAAAATATCGAAACAGTTTATCATTATTATCTTATAAAAAAAATGGTTTACCAAACAACAATCACCACTTAATTAAATATGACATGCGAAAGTTGTTTAAATACGCAGGAACGCAGAATGTTGTTGTTGAATTGAATGGGTATTTTGCTAAAACCGGATTAATTAGTGGTACGTACTCGAGTGTTTTACAAAAAAGCTAGCTTTGGTGTTCCAAACTAAGGCCTTCTTTTTATAATAATTTGGTGTAAACGGTAAACCAAACGTGAAACATTTAAAATTTTTCTTTTTGTATCACTATATCAAGTTGCGTAAAATTAATCATCATATATATACTTCCTCCACGGATTCACAAATTTGTGACCAGTGATTTCTTTCCACTTTTTTTTTTTTTTATTATTATTATTTTTGGGTCCATAATCACATATATCCACCGTCCTCGTGGAGGAATATTACTGCATATGACTATTAATAATATCTTGATTACAGAAAATTCGTTCCATTTTCTTCAAAAGATAAAAAAATAAAAAATAAAAAACTCTTCATATAAGTACAGTAGTCAAATGTCAAAGAACTGAGCACGTAATTGGATTTGAAAACTTTACGTGATAGTTTTTTTTTTTTTTTAAAGTACCTGCTTTCATTAAAATGAAAGTCCTATGCTATTACACTGTATCTGATAATAGGCAATACTAGATGTTAGACCCGTGCGATGCACGGGGTTCATTTTTATCGCCAATAAATAATATTGGTAAAAAATATTAAAAATGTGGAGTACATGTAAATTTATAATTAAATATCTTTACATTACGTGTAATAAATTAAGCCCGTAATCATAAATATAAACCATTTCCTGTCACATGAAACGAAAGAATTTGATTTACCTTAGGGCAGTGAAGAAAAAAGGAAAAAGAAGCAATTTTAAGTAGTATATGAATGAAAGTAATTAAAAGTGCAAATGTAAATAAAATTAACTAAATCAAAGTTTTAAATTACAATGATAGTTTGTACAAACTTAATAATGTATATTGGGTTTTACTATTACTTTAGTCCAATAACTCAAAGTAAATTCATTTTTACTAATAAAGAAGTTTATAATTACAAATTCAAATAACCTACTATAAAATGAGATTGAGAAAAGATTTACTAATCAAATGGAATTATAGCTAATCATAATAACATCATATAACACATGGAAAACCTAATCATTGAAATGATAATTTTTGTTATAAATATGTTAAGAGGTCACCAACAAAATCACAAGTCCTCATAATTATTTATAGTATAGTATTTTATGATTTTGTTGAAATACAATTGTGTGTATTTGTTATTGGGCATACGTTATGTAATTAAGATATTTAATAATAATTCTATTTCGTTTTAAAAGGGTAGCATATCATTAATGAACTAATATGTAATGAAAATACATGTAATAACTTACTAAAAGTCTTAATAATAAAATATATTGTGCGGCTAAATTAAATATTGATTGTTGATTATTAAGCTTTGTGTTGTAGTTTTGGATAATATATGGAGTAGTTTGTGTGTCATCTCGTCTTCTGCATCCTTTTTGTCTTTTTCTTTCTTTTTTTTTATTAAAAGCCCCACGATTGGCATTATTCTGAATACTTTTTTTTTCTTTAAAACCACATAATTATGCCTCTTTAAAAAGTTCCTGAAGTTGCAAAATTCCTGAATCTTCGTAAATTGCTGTTGACTAAATCTATATTATTTTAAAATATGGAGTGGAACCTAAGTTTGAAATAGTAGTTGGATTTTTTTCTTTCGTGGATTTATGTCTACAAAATAAATAATATTATTCTCAAGCCTCATGTGAGGGACTTATAGTTAATTTCAGTGATTTTTTTTTAGGAGCTTTAGGGAAATGCCACATAAGATTTTTGCTGATGTGGCACCCTAAGAATCAATGTGAAATCCTCTCTCCGGTTTCTCTATTAGAATATAATATAGATTACGAACATCCGAAACTTCCGATCTGTAAACTTTAATCAGTTCGCGAAATTCGAATGAATCGATAAGAGTTATTAAGTTTGGTACTACAGTTTGTATCTCTAACAGGATTTGTTGATCCCTAAGATTTGCAGCCATTTTTGACTCGAGTAATCCCAAGAGCGGAAGCCTATTGCAATTCCACTCCATATTTTACCTTCTGTGTTTGTTCTAACGCTGAAGGCTCTATATTGATCTTCTCCCATGCTACTACATCATTTTTTGATAGGACTAGATTGACTATATAGTAGCGAATCTAGAATTACCATCTTCACCATGTCATCGGCACAAATCACAAAGCAGTCATGTATATAAACCATCTTTTACAGTTACCATACAAAAAAACTAAAGCCATCTTTCAGTCATGTATATCCATCATCTTCTTTTATCCATCATCTTTTTTTAGTCTACTACTCTCTTAGTAAAGAAAAAATGCAGTTCCAAAAATGCACCAAACACGCTCAAAAGGAAATCAAAGAAACACCGTATAAGCAAAACTCACAGTCGGAGATGAACAATTTCGGATCCTCCACAACAGCGAAGATGCTTCGAAAAGCCCTCCGCAACGAATCATGATTCAGTTGTTGACGCATCGTTGCCGGTCACAAAGAAAGCAATTAAAAAGGGGTTAGGGTTTTTTATGGAGGAATTAGACAGAAATCTGAAATAGAGAATTATGGGGGGAATATATCTACATACATATACATATATATATATATATATATATATATATCGAAGGGAATCCCCTTTTTGTTGCCCGGTTAAAGGGGGTTCCCAGTCAAAATCGCTGATGTGACAACTTTCTGTTCGACCTTTTCTTTTTTGTCCTTTTAGGCGGCCTTTGAACGAGTGACTTCTCCTCTCCGTTGCCCGGCTCTGTTTTTCTATTTCTTTTTCCTTTTTGACCCTTGCGTGAGCAACAAAGTTTGCACTTTGCGGGCATAATCATTTCACTCCAGCGATACCAAAATCTCACTTCTTTCTTCCTTGGATTATCGGCTTTTTTTTGGGATTAATCAGCACCTGTCTGGATCCAAAGGTTAGCGAGTTTTTGGTTTCTGAAATCATCGGATCTACTCTGTTTTGTATGTGTGTTTGTGAGTTTGTTTGGTTTCCATTCCGTCGACTGATACAACATTATTACAAAATTAGAGGCTGCGTTTATAGGGTCGGGACACTCGGTTCTGCAACCTCTCGCTGGGATTTTCTTCCATTCTAAGGCTATTGAATGTCAATAACTTGATGGACCAATTTAAGTGGATAAAAATTCATGATAGTTTCAAGTGGCAAATTATTGTCCTTTTGATTATGTGTGTGAATATCATTCGTGCTTTTGTCAATTTAATAATGAGCACCTCAGATTTGTTTTTCAAAACACTCTCATTCATTTGTTTCTCAAAGAATATGTAATGCTTTTATTTGTTTAATTATTTATTTTGGGGATGCTGGTGAAATATTGCTTAATTTTTAGAGTGAACTCAGAAATTGAAATACATAGTTACATTCAGGGAAGAAAAAAAAAAGTAAAAGAAAAATCATGATCATAGGATAATCTTCGCCGCGGCCATGCCGTTTGAATTTATTGTGCATCTGTTATTGATATCGGGTTTAAAGTTAGTTGATGTGATTGTTGAATGAATTTATTGTGCATCTGTTATTGATATCGGACTTTTGGAAAAATTGAATTGAAGGTTTAAAGTTAGTTGATGTGATTGTTGAATGAATTTATTGTGCATTTGTTATTGATATCAGGTTTGATTTCGGTTTTGGGGCACAACGAATGAGGGGGCAGCCTCACTTTTTGTATGGATTGATTTCTATATTTGAATTGCATGCTTAATTTCGTTTCTCCTTAGTTGGTAGATGCAAATGAATAAAGAGAACCGCTAACTTTTGGATCCTATTGACAGCTGGTGGTTGGTTCTTTGGGCCTTGATAGGTATCTCACTTTGGGACAAATTTCAATTAATTTGAACTCCTCTTTCGGAATGTAAAGCATTGAGTTGATTGTCTTCTACTGTGCAAAATTTTTCTTTGTTTCTTGTACGTTTGTACTTGTAATGTTACCTCCAAAGACAAGACCATGTTGCTGAATTTGATTTTGACGAGTTAATTGTAAAGTTTTGCACTAACTCTTGAGCAATATGCACATGTTTCTAGTGATGAAAAACCCTGCCAATTTTTTTCCCCAAATTTTGTTAGCATACACCTACTTAGTTTATTGAGGTCGTTTTAGAAGATGAAAAGTTTACTTTGATAAAAAGTTCAGTGGGTTTATGCTGATATGCAGCTATGTTAAGTTTTCATTATTTATTATGCTATTTATTTGAAGGAGGAAGAGAATATATGGAATTCTAAAAGAATACCATGTCTACATGATTTGTAAAGTTTTGAATTTGATTTATATGTGTAAAAATCAATAGCTCTTCTCTTTAGCCTGTAGGATGATCCGGTTATTCAGATTTTGTGGCAATTATGGTTCACCGTTCGTAGGTTTCTCTGTTTCTTCATGTTTGGAATTTGAGGTCTTCTTATGGATTTCACTGTTCTGCTACTGATACATTAGATTCACAACAAGGTAAACATAAGTTTGTATTGGTTGAAGTAATAGACAAACTCCAGGATAAAAGAAACTGAACTTTTCTATTGGATATCTATCATTTTGTTTATATCGCCGTCGCTTAGCATAGGATTATCATAGTTGAAGATGATGATATTATAATATTAGAGAGGATATGCAGAAATTACAACTGTACCATGTACTCCGTAGTTTTGGAAAAGCCAAAGGGAGCAGCAATTTTCCTTATGAAATTTATGGTGAAAAGTTAGACTTTCCATATTCTTCATTCTGAAATTGTCTTTAATATTTTTGCGTAATCTAGAACCCAAAGAAGAGTATTAGCATTTGATTTTGAAGTGTGATTTGATAGTTTTCTTCCCTGAATGAAAATGTTTGTATTTTCTGCTTCTAATTCTTTTCTAAGATATTGTTATGTATAACCTGTGCATTTTTTTTACCTTCAATTTTTTTTTTCTGTAAGATGGTAACATGGCATGATCCTCTAAAAAAAATTCAGTTTGAATGTCTGATTTGCAGCAAGTTTTTGCAAAATATTTCGTTGCAAGTTGAAGCCTGGAAACACTAAATTTAGAAAAACTATGTAATTTTAATAGCAATGTTGCATTTTCAGAGATTGTCCAACTCATGTCTCATTTGAAGCATATTAGTATTTGTGACCAGTACCTGATAGTTTTCAAAGTTTTTAAACTAAATGTAGATCCACCTTCTAGGCCACACTTTACATCATGGACTCTTTGAGCTGTTTAAAAAACTATGTGCAAACTTATTAATGAATTTGACATTTTCTTCTTCTCTTTACGTCTAATTTATGAAACTTTTTGGTCAATGGAGTCAAAGTTTGGCCTAGGGGTTAGTCTCCCTTGTACGTGCCTGATCTGTTATACCTAGGCTGCTATTTGAAATACTATATTTTGTTATGTTGGTCATGTTAATCTACCTTAAGTAGGCTACAGTTAGTTTTTGTGCAAATTATTGCTGTTTGGTAATTGAAGTTGGTTTGGAGGAAATGGAAGGAAGCACTATTCATATATTATTTAATAGGCCAGAGTAAAAGTTATTGAATGTTTTCTATATTGAAGGCGTTATTTTATGTCGGGTTTCATAAACATCAATGATATTTTGGAACAAGTGCACCCATCCAGTGTACCAGGGATTCAGCCAAGTGCAGGGCAACGCATTTTATCATGTGGCAGATTCAAGCTCCTGCCGAAAAAGTCTTAATCCCTCCTGCTGAAAAGGTCTTACTCTCTCCGCCTCCTGCTTGGGTGGTCTGGCCGAATGTGGGGATGCCGTGGTTGAAACGGCGACTGTGGTGGGGTTTTGCGAGAGCATTAGTGAAATTGTTTGTCATTAATATTTAGTTTTGCCCCTTCCCCCAAAAGCCAAAGAAACTTATTATACTGTATTCTAAGACTAGAGTTTTCTTTACTTTTACTGAAACTAATAAATGCAACAAATAAATGACCAAATCAGTTCCTTACAATTCTGCATACTAGCTTACACCCTAAATTCAAAAAATATGGACAACTTGATTAAATACAAACTTGTTAATTTAGATATCAAAAAAGGGGGACCTTATGTCCCGGCTCCGCTCGCGCCACAGCCGCGCCTCGTGCGGCTCCCCTCGGCTAGTTTATTGTATAAAGGGGGATTCCACTAGTAACGATTGGGGACTTTTGGGGATTGGGCTTTCACGTACCCAAGTCAGTTTTTTTTGGAGGGGAAATACGTGGGAAATTCGAATTAAATTTCAACAATTTTTTTTTTTACCATTAAAATGGAACGGGACTAACAATGTAGTGTTAATATAAGTCTGACAAACAAAAATCTTAAATATATATATATATATATATATATATATTCTTATATATTTGCAGGGTGTCCACCGTCGGCAACAGTGACTAATCCCCCTCGCTGAATTGTAGGCACCTCGATGGGTAGGACAACTGAACAAAGTATTTAAGATTGCTTCATACCCATGGTGACGTTCGAACCCTCGACCTATGGTTAAGGGTGGGAAAAAATATATTCTTTTTTGGTACAATGAAGGAGGCCAACTGCCAATGGCCTAAATACCAAGCGATCACATCACATAAAGGAAGGAAGCTCACGGCCAAATACTATTCTAACTACGTGAGTGAGATACAAAAAATCTAACAAGAAAAACACCACATTTCTCTACCTAAAAAATATATTCTAACAATCAAGAGAACACAATAAATGTGAAAATATTTTTTTTTATAGAAAAAATTCAATTAAAAATATATGTTAAGTGAAATCAAAATGTCTTATATTACAAATGGGAGAGAATAGATAATACTCCATTCGGTCCTTAATATAAGTCATTTTGATTTTGTCTTAGGTTTCACTTAGTACGCATTTTTTAATTGATAAAAAAATCTTAAAAATATATTTTCACATTCTTTGTATTCTCTTATTGTTATGAAATATTTTTAAGGCTTTTTTTGTCAATTAAAAATATGTACTAGATTAAATCTAAGATCAATTAAAATGCCTTATATTAAGGACCAGAGGGAGTAATTATTGTAAAAGATACAAAGGGGGAAGAAGGCCAAGCTCCCGAGAGTGTGAGTGGATGGTCACATCAACCCACCATTGTCGCTGCTCCAAAAATACAAGACTAAAATCATCATCAGCGCCATAATGTATTCTTTCCAGCTACTGGCTATCCATGTGATAGATAAAAAATTTCTCCTCCCATTTTAGAAAAATGGAGTCTGATTTTCCGGGAACAAAAGCGACAAACAAAAACTTGGAGCTCCCCGGGATGATTTCAATATGAGATGCCAATAATTCTGCAGAATTTCTCGTGGTAATAGATTTAGTATTTATCTGGTAGCAAACTGTCCACGGAAGATCAAATTGGGTGGAGTAGGGGAGGAACTGGGGTCTGAATATCTCCAAAATGATCATCACCGGTAAGAAGTTAAATGCAAAAGATTGCCACTACCGGGCATTGCAGCATACTGGAGCAAGCCTTCCGAAGTTACACCAACATAAGTAGGAAGTTATTTGATTCTCTTGATAAATCTATCCATAATACAATACGGTTTCTTAATCAGAGTCACATGCCCCGTATCATTATCATGATCATTGGTGTTATTGTTATTATTAGTATCATATGGTGCGAAACAAAAAAACACCTCTTACCCTGGCCTTCCAATACACAATCCCCTTCCTAGCCAACGTGCCAGGTCCTCGGCACAGGGCGAAATCGGTGGCGTGTTCGTGGTTACCAAAACCGGATTTGGCATGTATAACCTCTGAAATTTTTCATTCTCTCACCACCACCGGAATGATTAAAAATGTGCTCTGACAATATCGCTATCGCGACATCCTTGTAAAGCACAGGGGGTGGAGGCAATTGGACGCTTTGTTTGGAGATGGGATCGGATACGTACCCGTTAGTATGAGGACGTCGGGCGTGGCGAGCATGAAATTATAATAACCAGCATTATTAGTATGCCGTATGAAATTGGTCCTTCGGTCGGTTGTAGGCAGAAACAACGGAACAGGCGGCGGTGGTGGGTGTACATTATTATGTTGAATATGGTACACCAAAAAAAACCCACAAATCTGCTACTATTGGTGATGAAGCCCCATAATAGTTTCTGAAAATATGGCTGAAACCAGGATGTAACTGAAAATACACTCGGGCTCTACCCTGACCAGAATCTCCCACAGAATATCATTGTTGTTCTCTAACATCGTCGGATTACACAACGTAACGTCACTGCCTACGCTCATCATCGGAGAACCAAATTAAGAGGAGAAAAGATCACAGATTTGGGCTAGACAATTATATATTAGATAACAAAACCAACTTATATAATCTGCCAAAATAAGTGGCGTTATTTTATAGAAGAGGAGATATTTTACAAGTCCTAAAACTAATTGGATTAGAATTTAAAATATACTGGATACTGGATTTACTCTGCTTTTTTTTGCTTGTATTCTGTTTTTTGCTTGCTTGCTTGTTGAATTAGTTTCTTCTTGATTATATATATGATTGATTTTTAGATTTGTTAACACTACTAAGCCATGCCTCTTCCAACCAGTGAATCAATGATGAATGCAAAATGACACTGGCTCCCATGTCAGGACCATGGAGCTTGCCTGTCAACAGCAGCCTGAGGCATGAAGACCGCTTTCCCCTTGCGATTCAGTGTTTCTCCGAAGCTCTTTACCCACTTCTGCCAGCCGGTTTGGCCTTCTTCCAATGCAGCAAAAAGTTCTCCATTATCATAGGCTGCCAAGAATGTTGCAGCAACTTCTGAAAGGCTATCATCCTCTATAACAGGTTTGCACTCAGGAGTGGCTAGAGTAACATGTAAAGGATAGGAAATCAAGTCTAACAGAGCCTTGTCTCCATCTTCCAACAAATCGATTCCATCTTTTTGGAGCTGCAAAATCCCTTCCACCATGAATGATCCCGTCGGTCCTGTCACAAAACCTCTGCTCTTCCAGTGATCACCAATAAGTTGAACCATCTCAGCAGGTGGAAGCAATCTCAAATAACGGCCGTTCATCCAACTGAGCTTACTGTAATCAAATACAGCTCCACTCTTGTTCACGCGATCGATTCTGAACTTTTCGACAAGTTCCTCAAGAGTGAAAAACTCATTTGTAGTGCAATCTCCCCAACCTAATAATGCAAGATAATTCACCATTGCCCGAGGCAAAAATCCCATCTCCCTGAACTGCCCCACTGAAGTCGCACCGTGGCGCTTTGACAGCTTGCTTTTATCAGGAGCAAGGATCAAAGAAACATGTGCAAACTTAGGCATTGGGAAACCCAGAGCCTTATAAATCAGAGCTTGCCTGAGAGTATTGCGGAATGCTCTTCAGCTCTAATCACATGAGAGACAGCCATGGTAGCATCATCAACGGTGACACAGAATTGTAAACTGGTTGTCCATTACTCCTCATTATCACAAAATCTCCCAATGTATCAAATTTCCACTCAACTTGACCCCTGATAAGATCATTGATCTGCAAAGATCCTTCTTTGGGTACCCTGAACCTATACGTGTAGGGAGTCCCCTTGGACAACTCTTTTTCCACTTTTTGATCCGTGGCATTAGCCCACTTCCCTGTGTACACCGGAGGCAAATGATGAACCTTGGCAAACTCCTTCATCTTATCAATTTCATCACTAGAACAAAAGCAACGATAAACTTGGCCGGATTGTAAAAGCTTATCTGCATATTCCATGTACAGAGCATTTCTTTCTGATTGACGGTACGGACCAAAGCTCCCCTCAATTTCAGGGCCTTCGTCCCAAGTTAGACCAAGCCAGGAAAGATCACGGAGAACAGCTTCCTCAGATGCCTTAGTGGACCGCTCCAAATTTCAATCCGAATGATGAATTTTCCCCCATCGGACTTGGCAAACAAGTAGTTGAACATCGCGGTTCCGGCTCCTCCCACGTGGAGATTACCTGTTGGCGACGGGGCAAAACGCACTCTGACTTCTGAATCCTTTTAGCCGCCGATTGGCGAAGATTATTCCGGTGGGCGGCGTAGCAAGGTAATCAACGGCCGCGGAAATCGAGTTCCGGTAGGATGTTGACCAGCGTCGGAATCAGCGGCGCTATTGGGCGGCGGAGAACGGCGGTGAGATTATTGACTCCGGGGAGAAATACTCTGACTTCTATGTTCATTTATATAGCTTTCCATCTCTTTATAATTAAATTCAAAATTAGGAAAGGAACACGAAAACTAATCACGACGAGAAAAGGTTCGTGGGTCACGAACGAAAAAGAGGCGAGTCCAAAGTGTAAATATATGAAAATATCGGGGTTGATACGAAATAAAAAAAATTCTAAGCAAAGAACACATTTTTCTTTCTTCAGAGACTTCTTGTTTGTTTTTGTTTAATTTGCAATTATACTATATTCATCCTTTGATTCTTTATTATATCCATTCCCACAATTTTGGGCGTCTACGGAAAGGAACATCCAGAATTGTTTTGCCGTTTAAAATCAATTTATTTTGCCCGTCCTGATTATTTTCGGTGAATTTGAAAAAAATATGGGTTCGCAGGAGGAAGAACAGTTACGGCGGGTTTCGCCATTATCATCTGATCAGTCATCAATCGTGGGTTAGTCATATGCTTTGAGGGATGTGAAAAAAGAACCCGATTTGATCTTTTATTTTTCTTTTTATTGTATTGCTGCATATGGGTTGTTTGTGGAATTTATGTCGGAGGTGTTTAATTTGCAGCATTTTGTTCTACCATCTTTGTTCTAATGCGTAGTTTTCTTATTTGTTGAGATTTTCTGGTTCTTTTCGATAGGCACTGTCATATACTTGTAAATGCATCTTTGGAACTTTGACTGAATTGATTGTTTGATGATTTCGAACCAGAAGTATTGATTTGCCAGGATATGGAATGCAGAAAATGAGATAGCCAGTAATTCTCATACTTCTGTTTACGATTATGAATTTATTTAATTGTAATTGGGCAAATATTATAATTGATAAAGTATTGAGCGGATAGTGATGTAGGATTAAACATACTTTAAGGGCAATTTGTACTTCAGTTAGTGCTTAGAAGCTATTGGATTCTTTTTAAGGAAACAGAGTCATTTTGTCTCCAAATGATGATGCCCTTTTTGAAAGCTTGAACTGGATGAATTGGATAACTTATTGCCCCGTATCAGATGTTAGAATTGGATGAATTACGTCCCCTTTCTGGTAAAGGAGAGAGCCCTGAAGTCCTGAGTACAATCCTCCTTCATCAATGATCTTGTGCCAGAATATGCTTTCTGCTTCACCTTTGAGTTACATCTACATGCTTTGGGGAAAGATTGCATTTCTAGAACAAATAAAATTCCTGAGAGCAGTTTGAGCAATATATATTATATGTTAGGATTTTGCCCGTGCATATGTTCTATCATTAACTTAAAAGTTCCGTGCTTAAATATTATGAGCTTGACAAATTACATGGACATGTAAAACATACCCAATTTGTTTTTGAACTGTTGACTAGGATGGTTAAGGTTATAGACAACTACGCTTTTGATTCTCCTGGAATTTATTCCTTAATGTAACATTACATGTAGTCATCTTGCTGAAAAAGATTGCCATCATGCCTAAATTGTGAGATTTTCTGTTAAGTTTCTGTTTTGTTACATACATTGTTCTTGTTGAATGTTGATTCAGTTTATTTCTGAACCAAAGGATGCTTGAAAGTTTTTCCTATCCACGCCCTCTTTTAATCGATTCTTTGATTTTCGGGAAGATGTTCAATGAACTTTTGCATTTTAGTATCTAGCCCTTCTTTGTTATCGTCATTACCAAGAACAGAAGTGTCACGAGTCCAGATGTCAATATCTAATCAAAATGCTTTATGATCTCTTTAGAACTTCGTGAAAAGTACCACAAGGAGCTAGAAAACCTGACGTTGACGATGCAGCCCCGGAAGACAATAAAGTTTTTTATCCTAGCTGTTCTTCAAAGCATTCAGCAACCGCTTGTTTACATCGTGGCAAACCGAATTTGGTTTGCACTCACAGTCTTTCTTGCTCTGGGCATTGGGGTATACATCAGAAGAGTTTTCCAGCCAGATGAAAAGGTATTAAATTTAGTATCACAATTTTTACTGATTTTTTTGTCAATTAACTGGGACTTGTGCGAAGTATGATCGATGTTTTTGTTTGAGTATGAGCGAAATTTCTTAAATTATTTAGAAATCGGTACCTCCTTCCCTTCTTTTGTTTGGAGCAAGGGGCTAAAACAGCTGTGGGCTGATACGGACCAAGTCCTCTTTTTGCAGTTGTAATTTTGTTACTTAGAGATGCCTTCTATTCTGTCTAGTTAGATATCCTGAATTCTAATTAATTTATCGCAAAATTTAATGGTCCACGGAGTTTTCTTTCAGAATTTGGTACGCTTACTATGGTTTCGGGTGAGTATATTGCTTCATATTGATACTGTTTTGATAAGGTTAGCGTGGTTGTTAATTGAGAGTTGATGGGATGACCTTTTACCTCTCAAATTTGGCAAGGAATTTTATGAAGAAACAAGTGAGGGGCTCATCTCATCTGTTAGATCTTTTTGTTATTGCTTTGAAGATGAATTTCTCTGTTCATTAGCTACCGTGTAACATGTGGTGTAGATGATTTTCCTTGTAACATTTACTCATTACTCTGCCAATTCTTAAGGTTATTTTAGGTTTACATTGTATCTTTTTACGCGCGTAAGTTTAAAAGATCTTATGCCATGTTTGAAGTTGATCATGTGTATGTATCAATTGGAGGTGATTAATGTTACACTTTAAAACATTCGAGGAAGTTTACTTGTGATTTCCCAGCCTCCAGTTTTATTCTCTATGTTTTTCTGTTGCCCGCTGGATGCAACAGATTGATGTTTTTTTGGTTGAGCATTGACGGATATAAGTTCTTCTGCTGAATGAAAATAAAAATATTCTTTTGCAAATTTTTTACTCATCTTGCTTTCGATTTCTTTGCTGAGGCACATTACAACTTGAGTCAAATGTGCTCTTATCTTTATGATGATCTGATTTTTGGTGATGATGCTTCAGCTTGTTTTGGAACTTTATAATTATCTTCAATTCGGAACCTGGTGGTTGGCTCTTGGTGTAGCATCGTCAATTGGTCTTGGTGAGTGTAAACAAAGCTGTTATCATAATGAGTGTTCAAAGTAGTAATTGAGTTTATTATCCGTACTGTCTGTGATCTTTTTTAATGCAACTTTGTTATATTACAAGGTCATCTGGGGCATTGCATGTCTTCTTATATCTGAAACAGATTTGTGGAACAGATACAGAACAAACCCCCTTCCCTTCTCCATAAGGGAAAAGTAAACAACAATTCCCTTTTCCAAAGTGACTTGATTGCTGATGAACTTTAAAATTTTTACTGTTGAAAGCTGCCAGATTCTGTAAACTCTTGTTTATTCTCAGTGTTGATATGCATTCTGTAAAGCTTATTCTGGCAATCACTATTTTCTAGTGTGGGGCTATACCGAGTTAAATATTATTTACAACCCTAATACAGTAATTGTATTTATTTCTATAGGTTCTGGTTTGCACACCTTTGTTTTATACTTGGGTCCTCATCTCGCCTTGTTTACAATGAAATCTGTACAATGTGGCCGAGTTGACATAAAACGCGCACTATACGATACTATTCAGTTCAGCAGGGGGCCTTCATGGCTAGATAGGGATTGTTCCACGTATGGACCACCAGTGTACTCTTCAGCTGGTTCCCGGGTTCCTTTAAGTAGCATTTTGCCTCAGGTTCAACTAGAAGCTATTTTGTGGGGAATTGGAACTGCACTAGGAGAGCTTCCTCCATATTTCATTTCTAGAGCAGGTAACAAGGAGACTATAGGATTATTATTCTGTCATTGTAAATTCCATCCATATGCGGGTTTGAAACATCATCATTATCTCCTTTTCTATTTCAATTTGTTTTTTTTCTTTTTCTGGTGACATTGAGTTGGTGATTTTCTATTTTGTGTTTAGTCACCTGAGATATCCAGAAGAAGGGTCAGTTTTGCTGTGTTGTTAATTTTGTGTATAAGCCTATCATTGTCATATTATTTCCTATCTGGAGCCAGTCAAAACCAGATCAACCAAATTTTTCTTTGTTCAAGACTAAGGATCGGAAATGAGGATGGAAAATTGAGGAACATATTTTTCTGTAGCTTCAAATGACAGCATTTTTTCCAGTTGATAAAGGAAAATGCATGTAATTAACTGGTTGTCCTCACCCCCATCTAGTTGAAATTTTGTTGGTTACTTTGGTGAGAACTGACATTTTCCACTCTAATAAACTTTAACTCACTATTGGTTGAAGCTTACATTTCTGGTAGAAAGCTTGAAGTCATGGAAGATGTGAGTATGTCTGCGGAAGAAGATAGTGGAATCATTGCCACTCATCTAAATCAGATGAAGAAATGGCTTATTTCGCACTCACAGCATCTGAACTTCCTTACGATTTTGGTTCTTGCTTCGGTAATGTTAATTTGGTTCCTCTTGAATATATGGAATGATTCAGATTTGTGCAAACTTTCTTTTCCTTCAAATCATAGTCTTAGGAAGGTTTTGCCATCTCTGTATTAAATACTCACCATATACATCTGCTACAAAAGGCAATCATTTGCGTGATTATTTCTTTATATCTTGATTTGATGGTTGCATATGAAATGGTTCTCTTCTAAGTTTACACACAGATGATCCTTATAGCAGCTGTCATAGATGATATCTTCATACTGTTCATTCTTTCAGCTGCCATTTGTCTATATACATTTTACGTAGTTGACATGAAATTGTCCCTTCCTGTTGGAGAAGTCATGGTTTATCTTCTTGTTTCCTGTTAGTCTATACAAACTGAAATTTCTTTTTAACAGTATTTCTGTTAGGGAGGGTTGTTAGATGTAAACACGAACTTTGTTAATTTTCTCTATTTGCTTCTATTGTTTGTTTTCAGGTTCCAAATCCTCTGTTTGACCTTGCTGGTATCATGTGTGGACAACTTGGCATCCCCTTCTGGAAGTTTTTCATTGCCACTGTTATTGGGAAGGCCATAATTAAGACACACATACAGGTCAGGAGATGTTGCTGGTTCCTGATCTTATTCAATAATTGTGGTATTCCACTGATATCTTCCTTTGACCAGTGCGTTGGTGATCATAGGACCTTTATGCACTTCAGACTATGAATTTTAATTCTTCATTAATGCTGGCTCAGTTTTTTGAAAAATGCATGAGACTTACTAAGTTCTTAATCTTTTGTCCTATTAAGACAGGCCTTATAGAGAACTGTACAAACTACATAGATGTTATCATTTTTGTGATCCATTGATACCCTTAATATGTGTCGAACCCTTTGTTTCAGTTAGACTTTGTTTATCTTTAATGTGAGTTTGAACCTACATGAGTCCTTTTCTTGTGATCTATCAATACCCTTAATATGCTGGTTTTTTTTTTTGTTTGGGTGGGTGGGGGGGGGGGGTGGGGTGTTAAAAGATATTTTGTAACTGGAGGCTAACCGCCTTGGGTCGAACCCCTTTTTCTAAATTAGACTATCATTAATGTGTCTTAGAGTCTGTTAACTGTAAGATAAGAACTTGTTTCTTTTTTGCCCAAAGAAACACGATGGAAATTCTTTTCTATGCATTGATTTTTTGTCTTGCTTTTTCCAGACATGTTTTATAATCTCAGTTTGTAACAATCAACTTCTGGATTTGATCGAGAATAAATTACTATGGGCCCTGAGTCTTGTCCCTGGAGTCTCGTCTATCCTGCCCGGCATCATCACCAAGATACATTTTGTCAGAGAGAATTATATGGCACCCTCTTCTCTATCGGCTTCGAATGTCAAGGTAATATACGCAATATTAATTGTAAAACTTGTTGCATGCATAATGACGACATGATGATTATCGATGTATGTAATAACAATGTTGCTAGGTAGTAAGCCTGATGACAGCGTACTGCATAATGTTATCAGAATTGCCTTTCTCTGCTGCTCCAATGTTCCAGATTAACTGAATCTTCCTACATCCCAATCAGAGATCCCCTTTATTTTAACCCACTTCGCCCATCCTTGCCTCATGCTCCGGATAATGCTAATGGCCTCCTCAGGGAAGCCCGGCATGTAAAACCTATTCCTTGTTAGTTCTCCACTCTTCTAATGCAAGCCTTTTTCTCTGATTCCTGTTTCCATCCGCAGGATCAATTTAGTTAAAGTTTGTCTAAGATTCATTTTCTTGTGCCTGTATCAACAAAAATACTCTTCCTGCAAATATCTTAGTGGCTATCTTAAATTTTGTTTCTGGATTCATTTTCTTGTATCCATCAACAGGGGAGGAAGTGGAATATTTCCCTAGCGTCATTCTGGAACACAGTTGTTCTCCTCATTCTTTTGAATTTCTTGGTCAAGATCATAAATGGAACTGCCCAGGGTCATTTGAAGCAACAGCATGACAAAGAATTGGCTCAGTTAGAAAGCACCTCAGAATCAGATAGTTGAAAATCCTGAGGCAGAGCATGGATTCACATTTTGCTGTAGTAATCTCTTGCAGCATTGTGATTAAGCTCAATATTGAACTTGAATATCATTCAAATTCGTCAATGCACAGAATAGCTGCATACCGTGCATCATTGATTTGAGGCTCAAAATTTGTTATCATCTGCCTCTTCCTTGTATATTGAAAACAATGATGTTTATGATTGATTCTAAATGTATATATATCATTCTATACTCACAATACGTTTGCCGTATCCTTTGTCCATTTCTCTATATTTCATTCTCATATCATAATCAATACCACTGACAAAATTATGTTTACCGTGTTACACAATATAAGGATTTGAGCTCGACAGACTATCTTTTTATTCATTTGGACTTAGGCTTTGTTATTTAATAAGTTAACTAAATCTCGACTCATATTTGATTAAGCTTTTTTTCAAAACTACATAATGTTTTGGCCAGCTTTTCAGTAGCATTATTGTGCCTATCTCGAAGTCCATACAAATGACAGATGTTGAAAGATACATAAGCAAATACAATGTAAAATCCTTGAAGACAAAAGACTACACACGTTATACGGGTTTAATGCAAGGTACAATGTGTATGAATTATGAAATATAACAATGCAATAATGCTGGATGGACGACCTCGCTAGCTTGTGGCTGGATGAGAGGTAGTTTATTCATAACACTTGGTCTATCTATATATTACAAGATTTTACATAATCATTCAGTAATCATTTGGGAGGCATGGTTAGCTTCCTTCCCACCAATGCTCATAACATCAAGTAAACCCAACTTGCCGCTCCCATCTGAGATCCTCTGAGAATTGTGTCAACGCTGCTCGAGGGTCTCCATCAGAAATAGATAAGTAGTATTGAGCAGTTCCATCATCAACTTGCATGCTCCTTCTCAAAGATTCGAGCACCTTTTTCTTAGCCTGTTCAGAGACCCAACGGTTTGACACATTCAAAAGCTTTTTATCAGGGCGCCCCTCAAGATAAAGCACAGCTACTTCCCTTTTTGCATAAGGGTCTAACTCAATGTAGCATGTCCCATTCTTGAGAATCTCTGGCTTGCTTATAGGAATCAACAACCTCTCCCTTGAGTATATCCCATGGTCACTCATCATGTTGTTTAAGCGTTTTATGTCCATTACCTAAGAAGGAACAGTATGTCAAGTAAGTAATTGCAGTTGCTTGAACCAAACTTTGAAGGTTCCATAACTAGACCACAAAAAGATTAGGGGAAAAGAATAAACCAGAGAATTAGATCACTCATGATTAGCATTGCGTGGCAAACTCAATCAGAAACATGGTTTCATGCAGATGCTCTTTGTTCTTGAATCAAAAGATTCCCAGTTTATAAGACAAGAACAGAACTTTACTTCTCAATAACGTTAGTAAAGCATAGATTATTGCACTTCCCAAGAACAGAACTTTATAAGACAAGATTCGCAACAAGTAGACGAACTTCTATTCAAAGTTACTCTAAAGCAAATTATTCCGGCACTTCTCAAAATGATGACTAATTATTGAAGCAACTGGCATTAGATAGAGCTTTATAAGATAGTCATAACTTGAAAACCTTCAAAGTAGAGCTAGAAGTTTCATAGATGTACGCACAACACACCCTCACAAACATTGGAACCAGGAGTGGTGTAAAAATTACTGATATAATTCTTTGTTGATAAACATCCTAGTTCAACCATTTCGAATGTAGGGGTTTTCTGAGTTTGATTGTCAACCCTATGCTTGTGGTTTTCTATGGTGGTGGTTTTATTAGGAGAAACCGACAGAGTTTTTCTGGGAGAGAGGTATAATATTCAAACCTGTTATCATACACAGCATTCATGTGCCCAACTACCGAAGAATCAATCGATTCCAAATCCATACTCTAATTGGACAACAAGAAACCACATATAACTGGAAACAACGAGGAATTCACTAAGGAGCGTCAGTGCCATTTATTTAATATGGTCAAGGCTTCAGCCATAAAAGTGATGAATGAAATGTGATACCAACTTCTCTGTAGAATCTATGAAAAGCCAAAGCATTTCAGTGAACACCTCTAAAGCTACATCTGGGAATGAACTTCGTTAGTTTTTCAAAACTTAAATAACCAGAAGTAACTGGCAATGTATCCTGAAGTTGTAAGATCAAAAAGTGAGATATATGGCTCACTTGACATTTATTTAGAAAAATGCTTAAAGGTCCTTTAATTATCTCCAACCTCAAATTTGGTGGCATGCTTTGCACAACAAGTATAAGGCAAATCAATTCTCCTGTCACAGACACAATCCAAGGGTAGATTCACAAAGGAAAAAAGCCAGTGAAGTTTGAGGACTATTTCATGAATATTATTAGCATTGTCTGTCTGTTTTATATTAAAGATTAGGCGCATGTATGATTTTATAAAACAATAGTAACCATTAGTTAGTAAAAGTAAGTTTCTTTTTTGATGGGTAGTAAAACTCACACACACCTTTCACCAAAACAAAAACAAGCAGCCAGGAAAGACGTGCAATTCAAGGTCTTGCAGGTTACATGTAGTATGTGGACTAAAATGAACCACCAGACCATTCAAAAGAAAGGAATTTATTTGACGTAATAAAGAACTAAAGCATTGCATTCTCTATTCTCATTGCAGGGTAGCATAAAGAATAAATTTGATTTCCACACTTATTTCTCTGCATTGATAAATACGGCCTAGCCATGTTTTAACACCATTTCACCATAAGCTGCAGCTAGATGTCTAACCCTATCTTATGAGCTGACATTTTTTCGTCAAATACCTTTCCCCATCAAAGCATTTCAATCTGTATAATTGTAAGAACAAGATTGTCTAGCTTACTGCACAGGGTTGTTTGCATAGACATTGATCTTATCAAACATCAAATCTTTCAATAACGGAAACATGCTGAGTAAACACAAACAAGTAGCTAATTTACAAAAAAAAGAACAGAATCTTTATACATAGATATGTACCTGAACAGAGTACTTAACAGCAAGGCCAACAACGGAATCCCCCCGGCAAATGCGATGAGAAATGGCGAACTTGGAGATACCATTGTCCCTCCAAAAGCTACCTGAGCTAGGATCACCAATCACGTCCTTGATTTTCCAGGGAGATTTAAAAGCCCTGGTCTGCATTTCACGGTCAGAGGCCACATAGCTCCATAGCCGGCAAACGCACGCCGACCGCGCCAAATCCGGCAAAGGGAGTTTCTCAAGGATGGCCCGGAGAGTGTCTTGACACAGCAGCGCGGAGAAATTGGAGTTCATCGGAGATATAGTTGACTCGAAATCGCTGCCGGAAGAGGCCGATGATGAGGTAGGAGAGGTTGCAGATGGCTGCTGGAATTGTTCTTTATCTGGGTTCATTAGGGGTTGGTGGAGGTCGGATCCTTCTTCTTCATTACAACAACATCCCATAATAATTTCAAACTGAATTCAGTAGGTGACTGTGTGAACCGACCTGCCGGCGAGAGGTTGGGGTTTTTTCTGTCGGCCGTCGGAAATGATAGAAAGTTGATGAAGGAAATGAAATGAATTATGTATGGTCCATTTAAAGGGAAAAAAATAAGTGGAGGATAAGAAGACAGTGGACCAAGGCACTTTTGCCTCCATATCTAATTTTGACTTCTATTATTAGTAAATGGAAATTATGAAATCAAAATTTTAACCGAACACATATCACACTGAGACTATTGAAAAATTATGATCGTGATGAAAGGGAATACAAGAGCATTACAATCTAGAGCAACTCAATGGAGGAAAGGGATTTTCATACATTCTCAAACTTACATCTTCGAAGTCGCAACCTTACAATATACATTGCCTTTCTGCTTTCATCTTTCAAGCAAGCCTCTAACTACATACTTTAATGGGAAAAAATCTGCGAAAATTTGTTGCTAAGAAAAAACAAAACTGTTTTACCACTCTTACAGAAGTTAGCTTAGCAAATCTAAAGTATTTAACACACATCACTTATCACTCAACTATAAGTAGGATTTTGGGAAATCTGGCATGGATCGTGTATAAGAAAAGTTCTCTAGTTCAGGAGACAAAACAGATTACATGGTCCATCCATCACCAAGCCCATATGCATCAGCATATCCAGCATGCGCATGGGTGTGAGCATGGCCATCGTGATGATTATGACTGCCATGGACGTGCTGATGATGATCACTGCTTTTCGATTCATCCTGCACCATCTTGATGTGCTCCGGGGTTGCCTCTTCTTCGGCTTGCCTAGTGGCCTTCGGCAATGAGGAAACAAACTCATAAATACTTTCTGCTATCTCCTCCGAAACAGAACCCTCCTATAATGTCAAAGCAAGTTTTTACTCAAGTTGATTAAAAAGTCAATACAAATAAAAGTTCAAAGCAAGTCTAGTCTACTACAAGTAGTAAGGCACCATCTAGAACTTACTCGGATACAATGAATCCCAACAAGACACAAGAAGCTGGAATGAAGAAGTGACAATTTTATTTGTTTTTATATATATATTTTTTTTTTGTGGAACATTTTCTGGAATATTAAGTGCATAGTGCATCTCATTCACTAGTAAAGAGAAACTTCAATGTCATCTGCATGGACCACAGTCACAAGTCAAATATTTCCAACGATACCAAGAATTAGACTGGTTCTAACCAACGAGAGATGGCTTCTGCTGCTGTTCTGTACTTAATACTCTGATAATAGAAGGGCCAGGATAAAGTATTCATACATCTAGACCACGAAGTAACAAGATACAAACATCTTCCCCTCAGAATATTAAGTCCTAACCATGGAGACACGGACAGAGAAGTGAGAATGTAGTTGGAAAAGATGGAAGGACTTGTTTCCCAACTTTATCCTTTTTTCAAACAGAATCACAGAGGAAAAAGAAATAAACAACTGGCTTAGTACCAAGTCAACTAATAGACATTTAAAATACATCGTAGAAGAAAAATGACAAGATATCTTCTTCTAGCAAAAATAGGAGCTGATTTCTAAAAATAAAAGATGAATGAAATTCACAAGACACGGTATTTTGTAGGAATATTCATATTTAACCTTGACTTTGGATCACTCTGAATCTGCATATTCTGTGTTTATTATTCGATAACAAATTTAACAACGAAAAAGCTTTTTAGAGTTCTTTTGTAAAGGTGATTATATAACAACAAGCCACAGGTGCATGTAAATGTAACACGTTATTGAAATTATGGGGTCCAAATCCAATCAGTGTACACTTTTGGAAAAGAATAACCAATATACATCAACATTTGATCGACGTCAAACTGAAAACATCACCAAATATTAACACACTTTAAAGCTAATGCATAATTTTGACTTTCCATATTATACAGCAGAATTTGCCAAAATCATTATTTTCCTGCTGCGACTCTGATTCTCCATTTTGAAGTTCTTATTCCTAGATATGTTCCATCAAACTGCCTATGAGCAAGCTTGAACATAAAGGTTACTCAGATTGCTACAAATAGCGTCCCATTAACAAAAACAGTGACTGAACCTCATATACAAACTGTTACAGATCATATTCCCAATCTATAAAGCCAAACTTTCTGATTGAACGAAACAATCAAAGCCACAGTTGACATACAAGATGGTAAAAATCATACTAGAACCCAATATTGCCCTAGAAAATTTATTCGAAACAGATGTAGTTACCATAGAATTACACATTTCCTAAAGAGATCATTCACAATCAAAAATGATGAATTTCACCACATTTTAATGCATGGCAAAAGCCTGAATGTTACATGCTTACCTGTACCCACGGCCCACCAGAATGGGAAACAAATGTAGCCTGACGAACTGCATTCCCAACCCAACTGCCCTCCTGACTCCATTCGAGGAAAGAACTAGACCAGATTACTCGCATTGGCAAGCCTTTCACCTCATCCAAACGAGCCCATTCGGATAAATCCAAACTGTAATTCACCCTCTTCCCCATCTCAACAGCCGACCTCCCACCATCCCTTCCTTTCAAAAGGACTCTATAAGCATCAGCCTCTGATTTAGTAACTGATTTTAAACAAAACTTTTCAAGAACCCTCTCAAATACAAATCCAAAACCCAAAATAACCTCCCTCAATACTGGCACTCCCACTGCCCAGAGAGGCAAAGCTGTCCTATATGGGAGACTATCTAGGAGAATAACACTCCTCACTAACTTTGAGTTCTCTGATATCCAATTGGCACTCAAGCCTAAAGCTGAATCATGCAAAACCAAATCCACAGGCGCCAATCCCATGTCGTTGATCACCTGGCTCAGCACTCTCCCCATTTCTTCAGTACCTAATTCAATAGACTTGACAACTTCTCTTTTCGAAACCCGAAGCTTTTTCTCTTCATGATCAATATACCCCTTTTCTATTAGCTGATCAAAACCCGAAAACAGACCTTTTTCCTTAATCTCATTATAAACCTCCCACAACTCGCTTAAACCCCCACCACCACCACCCACATTCTCTTCCATCACAGTCATGGACTTATCAGAAAACCCGGAACCCGGCAAATCAATAGCAATGGCATGAACCCCTTTAAGACCTAAAGCTTTAACAATCCCACGGAATGCATACGAGCTGCACCCAAACCCATGAACAATCAGAACTTTATGATCAGACTTAACTGGGCCATCTTGAATTGAAAATGCCTCAACTTGGGGAAGATTGGGAGTGATTTGTACCTTAAAAATCCGACCTTTGGAGTAGTGCTGTCGCAGATTAGGCGGCAGGGTCAGGAACCATTTCTTGGGGTCTTGTGTAGTGAAGGAAGGCAGAGAAACGAAGAAAAGGGTAATCAGAGATACCGAAAGGGTGAAATAAAACCAGAATTGAAATGGGTTTGCACCGGATGAGCTGGAAGAAGAGGGTGATGGAGAAGAGGTGGAGTGAGGCTTTGGAGGTGATATTTTGGTGGATGATTTTGGTGAATCAGGTTCTTCAGTAATGATGGCCATTATTATTGCTACTAGAAGAGTAGTTGAGCTTGAAGGAAGAATGGCATCCGATGGGGTTTTAGCCGGATTTGCAGATCGGAGGAGCAAAAAGCAGAGTGGAAATCGAGGAAGATGAACAGAAAAGAGTTAAAAGAGAGCACTTTAAGCAGTCATGCGGATTTTTCCTGTCTGGTTCTTTTCACTTTTCTTTCTTTCCCTCTTTCCCTAATCCGAAAGATTTTGGATTTATTTGCAAATAAACGCCCTAAAGTTTTATTATTTTGGGATAAGGTCTCCTAAATATCAACTATGGCACGTTAGAGATTCAGCATGATTCTATATTTGTCATCACTATTTTGCTGATTATCAAAGAAAAAAAAAAAGGTCACTATTTTGCTTTGTTTCTTGGAGAATGGAGATTGCATTTATGAAGTTACATATAAAGTTGATCTCTTCATTTGCATTTGATTTACCATTGATATTTTATTTAGTGATGATCAATATTGAGTCTTCTTCGAATTATGTCCAATCTTAAAATTATGCACTTATTTTGTTTTGTTCCGATGACATTTACTTTCGTAAGTTGACAAGATTGAATAATAATTTTTGTGCTTTTTGAATATGTGTGTTACTGTTGGCGTATTTATTTGCAAGTTTTTGTTATTTTTTTTAATTTCAATTCTTATAATCATTTTCGTTTTTCATCATTCTGCTCAAATTGCACTCTATATTATTTTACACAATTCAAAACGATTATTAAACATAATCCTTCTATAAGATCATTAGATGATCCTTGTGAAGATGAGTGTGATTCTTTTGTGTTCTTGTTCACAAGTTTTTTGTTTTGTTTCTTTTGTTATCTTGTAGGTTTTTTTTTTTTTAAAAAAAAAAGAAATTTTCTCCATATATATTTAAAAGGCTAAAAATTAGGAGTACAATAAAAGGATAAGGTTTTAAATAAGGGGTCAATTTCAAATGTAACAATATTTCAAAGGAGAAAATGTAAATAAAGCTCAAATATAGGAGTCACCAACAGTAATCCAATCTCCCTCCACAGAAACCTGAAAAGCCCAAATTATATCCGGTGTGATAATAATGGCGGGTTCACCATTTTCTCTCAGCTCCGCCACTTCCGCCATGAGAGCTCTTACTCCGACCTGCCGCCGGTTTCAGTTCTTCACATCCCCCATCCCTATTTTCCACAACTTCAATCATCACAGTTCCAAAAACTATCTTCCTCGGCGCTGCCAAAACTTCCCGGCCTTCACTGTCCGCTGCTCCGGCTCCATAACGGCCAAGCCCTCGTCGGAGCTCCGGAAGAAACGCAGTGATGATTCCGAACAAGACTACAAGCTCCGAGCCCTGCGCGAGCTTTTCTCCAAGCCCAATATCAACATCGATGCTTATATCATTCCTTCCCAAGACGCCCATCAAGTAAGTTGCCATTCTTCTTTGTATCATTCATTTGTTTGTCGAGTTAGGCCGTTTTGATTATTCATTTTTGCTACTAGGTTGTTTCATTTCTTATCGTAAGGAGTATGATTTCCTCATTGCTGAAGCCTGAATCCGAATTTTGTGGGTTGATGAAAATTTATAACTATATACTTTTTTGTGTTTTTGTCTGGGAGATTCGAATTAGTTCTTGAAATGGGATAATAAAATGGACTTTAGGAAAAAATGGTGGAGAATGATTTTGAGAAATTCCAAGTAATGTTGTTGAAACTACCCGTAATCCATCCCTTGAGCTGTAAGGCTCTGCTTTGCGGATTCTGTTGAAACTGCAGCTATGAAATTCCTCGTGTACGGACAAGATTAGTGTTTTTGTGAATTTTCTTGCGGATTTTGGTATTTACTTCAGCTAGATTATAGGCTTTCAATACATTTACCACATGGAATTTTGGGACTTGCTAAAGTGGTGTTTCTCTGTTCTATGTGGTACAGAATCTCCTTTGTATCGGATGAAGATTGCTTTCTTATCTAGATGTTGGGGTAATATTCAGTTAATGGGATCGGTCGTCTTTTTGCGCCCTTTTCATTTGTTCTTCTCTGGCAGTATGCATAAGGAATCTTGACAGTGCCATTTGTGGGTTTAAATTTGGAATTTAACAATTTTATGTAACTTTGGCTGTTTACCTTTTCTTCCCACAATGTCATTTCTAGTCTTTCTCTATTTGATTGCACCATGAACGCTTTTTCACCAGTTGCCGAGTAATGCATTTTGTAATTCATTAGTCTTCATTATGATTGTTTTGTTATATCTTTGTTATTATTTTTATTAATCTAGTTATGTAGAAGCAAAAGCTAAACGAAAAGAAATGCTATTCTGATTTCTCTATTTCGGATTTGATTCGGTTATTCTGGCATTGATTTCCAGAGTGAGTTCATTGCGGAATGTTATATGAGGAGAGCCTATATCTCTGGTTTTACGGGAAGTGCCGGCACGGCAGTTGTCACAAAGGACAAAGCAGCTCTTTGGACAGATGGACGATACTTTCTCCAGGTGAGAAATTTGTAGCAATGGGAATTTTCTTAGATTTTTTACTGCTCTTATTGGCTTGTTGTTGTTTGACGAGTAGGCTGAGCAGCAGTTGAACTCTAGCTGGATTCTTATGAAGGCTGGAAATTTGGGAGTGCCTACCACCACTGAGTGGCTTAATAGCGTGCTGGCTCCTGGTTGTAGAATTGGGATTGATCCTGTGAGTAAAACGCTGGTTCTTATACCATCCAGAAGTCATGCCTTTCTATTTTCTTAACGATCATATGCTGCCTAAGGAAACTGCACACTTAAAAAATACAGCTACTAGTATATTATGAGTTTAATTGATTCTGCTTTCTACAGTCTCGTACGTATTTCTCAAGTTACGGTTAAAAATTGTGTTCTTCCACTGGCCTGAGACTACATAGCTAGTTGAATAGCATGTGTTCTACTGTTACTCTTCTACCATCTAAAGGCCCTTAGTTTTTGGGTGTGAAGAAATTCTGTAGCCTTTGTAGGTTTGAAGAAACTATGTGCGTGTCATGTTGATTTATCCTTAAGATTGCACTTCATCTCTTTTATCATGCACAAATGATATGTCGAATCTGTTTTTATGCTTCAAATCAGTCTGGGGAAGATTTACGTCTGAATGCTTTATTTGAGAGTGTGTATGAAGTATTTCTGCACCTACAATTATGTAGCATATAAGATATCCAGCCTACCATGGGCTTTTACCCACACTTTGTCAAAGCTGAACACAGTTGGGCATTTATGGAAGGCCCAAACAAGCAGGGTGCTAATAGTATTACCCCGGGACCTTCTCTCCAGACTTAGAGTAGCTTGATTTATGAGTAAAGTTAGTCTGGGTTGCTTATCTACCGCATGCAATTTGTTTAGGGTTCATTTGCTTACTATTTCGCTTCATTTTGTAGCTTTTTCAGCCATCCACAACAAGCTACAATTTCTTTAAGTTTGCAACTCTGATGCAAGTTTTTTATTTATTGTTGCGAAGGGTTCAGTTCCTGTTTTCATCTGATGCTGCAGAAGAACTGAAAGAGGCCTTTTCTGAAAGAAAGCACGAGTTGGTCTACTTATATGACCTCAATCTTGTAGATGAAATATGGAAAGGATCGAGACCAAAACCTCCTATGAAACCAATTAGATTGCATGATCTTAAGTATGCTGGTATAGATGTGCTGTCAAAGCTATCTTCCCTGAGATCTGAACTGTCCGATGCTGGTTGCTCTGCAATTGTTATTTCTATGCTCGATGAGATTGCCTGGTTACTGAATCTGGTATTTTTTTTCTTCTTTTATCTGTTTGATTTTCTTTAATTTGTTCAACAAATATGTGTCGAATCTTGGTATGAGGGAATAAAAGCTTGTCAGTCTGAATGTAGGTTGGTTCTGCCTTTGGATTATTTTAATAAGCGTGTGCTAGTGTAACATATTTGTTATTTGTTAAGTATTTCTTTCTATCTTATCGTGTTGCAAGTATTTCTCTGTTGTCTTGTGTTACAGCTAAGGGTCAAATCATGCAAGTAAGGCGCTTAACCATCTCTCTCTATATATCTCTCTCTTTCTCTCTCCCTCTCTCTCTCTCTCACACACACACACACCACACAATAAATAAATGTACGTGGAATTATATCTTTTTCTAATCTTTTGGGTTTGTAATCAGTGAATGAAGAGGCTTATTTAACCCCTAGTTTTTCTTGTTATTTTGATTGAACTTCACAGTTAAAGAAAAATAACGTCCGAAGCTAGTCTTTGATGTCATTCATTGGTGAATTTGGTTGGAAGGAAGCTGGTCATATTCTATGAACTGTCCTGCTAACGTGCCCGAGTACTCTACCTAATTGTGCCATATTGGCGATACTCTAATCTTTTTCTTGTATAGATGAAATGAAAAGGATTAAGAGATGAGGGTAAATTAAGAAATTATTCTTCTTTACTAATATCCTTTAGCCAATCCGAACCTTCCCGATGATGTGATGAGTAAATGATTTTGCACAGGATTAAGAGAACAACTGCTAAATGGTTGGGTTTTTCCCTTTGTAGTTTTCTTTTGAGTGCCAGGAAGTTATTCCTTTTGGAGATTTTTTGTTATTTGACTTGTTTGGTTAAATTGAATAGTAATGTCAACTTTTCTGCTTTTGTTATGTTTATTTTCCTTTTTGCCTTTTTATTTTTGGAATTAAATTACAGGGTTCCCTTGTTATTATGTTTATTCACCTATGGACATTCTTCTAATGTATTATCTTACATTCCCAGAGAGGTAATGATATTCCACATTCGCCAGTCATGTATGCCTACTTAGTCGTGGAGATTGATGGAGCCAAGTTATTTGTTGACAAGTCTAAGATCAATTCGGAAGTGATGGATTACCTGAACCATGCCGGAATAGATTTGTGTCCTTATGAATCCATTCTCTCTGAAATAAAAAGGTAACCCAACTTTTCACTATATTTTTGGAAACAAAAACTTCCAGATGTTATGTTAGATTGATTATATAAAGAGATCACTCTTCTATTTAGCAGCATTACTTTTAGAGAGTCTGCTATCTTGATTGCTGCTATATTTAATGCTCTTCTTTTGAGTGGGCTACCCTAGCCTACTCAAAGGAATGACGTTTAGCCAGGCTTTGGATTTGCCGTTTGGAACATTTGTGATTGTCTTTGTTCTTGCTCAGGATTAGGAGTCTGAGGGAGTTGAATACTGTAATTATGGGCTTCATTGTACTTGATAGTGGTTCAGATTTCAGAGATGAATTTATCATTTGCAACTTAGCGGTTATTGTCATGTTTATAGGTTATGCGGCTTCAGGATTTGATCGCCCTTTGGTCTTGAGTTAATTCACTGCCTAATCAGTTTACTTCTTCCGCAGTTTGGCTGCCAAAGGTGCTCATCTTTGGTTTGATACATCATCCATCAATGCTGCTATTGTGAATACTTACAGATTAGCCTGTGAGAAACATTTTCATGAGGCTGGAAACCAAGCAGAAATCGAGATGATGTCATCCACTGATTCCAATGGCTATTTTAAGGGACCCACTGCATTGCGTAGGAGCTCCCCGATCTCTATGTTTAAGGCTGTGAAAAATGATGCTGAATTGGAAGGGATGCGTAATTCTCACCTAAGGTAATTTGAGATTGTACTTTCTTCTTCTGGACATGGTTCTTTCCACCTTTATTTGTTTCCCTGAGTGATATGCAGTTAGTTGAAGAAATGATCAAACAGTCAAAAAGATTTGAGTGCTCTGGTCCAATTAGCTATTAGAGAACAAAATGCAGAAGCAGTTGGTTAAAAAAGCATTTATATCTAGCTAATTTGATTGGCTGTTTGAGAAATCTTATGGCTAGTATTCTAGTATTCTTGTAAAGAATGCCGAGAAAGTCCTAGTTCTAGAGCAGGAGAAGTCTCCTTGCAAGTAATGTGACATGAAGTTTTTCGTTGCAAAAAGTGAAACATTATGGGTTGGAAGTTTCACCTTTTTACTTCTAGCATTGTTCCATTGCATCAGGGGATGTCTTCCCCTCCCAATTTCTTGAAAGTAAATCCTTTACTTCTAGGACAAAAGGTGGTTGAAGTCCTCCATTTCAGCCTGCCTAGTAGACTATTAAATCTTTTCCACCTTTGCAATATTCTCATTGGGAGTTTGACAATTGAAGGACGACTTTGATAGAGTAGGGCATCCCTTGTTATTGAATGTTGCTTGGCCTCCTTCCCCAGATTCCATTTTCATCCGGGGAAGGCTGTGGAATGATATGTACCCTGCACTCTGGCATTTATTTATTTAATTTCAGTTTAACAGCTAAGTCTGGAAGGCATTAATTCAGATATCTTGTAATTTAATTTATGGGTCAAAATAAAGTGGGAACATTCTTGTAAACTATTTAAGAAATTCAGTTCTAATGGCTTCTGCCAATAATTATATTTTCACAAAAGTAATTTCACAGCTTTGCTTTGCTGTATATACGTTGATGCATGTTCATTTACGGAGGAAATTCTAGATTATCTTGCAAGGTGGCATGCAGTTACTTCTTCCTGCGAACTATTGGAACAGTATATCTGTTATGAGAAGCTATTAACCATATACACCTTAATCTCAGAAATAATCACTGCTGAAATTTTTCTTATTGCAATTTTTTAATGTTCCTTTGCAGGGATGCTGCTGCATTAGCACAATTTTGGGCCTGGCTAGAGGAAGAGATCAACAAAGGTGTGACTTTGACTGAAGTAGATGTTGCAGACAAGCTTCTTCATTTTCGCTCAGTGCAAGATGGATTCATCGGCACAAGCTTTGATACTATAAGTGGTAAGTTAATTTTCTTATTTGGGAGGCACATTGGAAACAAATTTTCTTGTATCATATCCATATTACTAGGAATTGTGTTGCTCTCCACACTTCTTTCTTTCTGTAGAAGACAAGAAATAAATAAATTAATGAATAATAAAATTCAACACAAGTTTATGTTGGGAAAAACCTTGGAGTTAGCACTATTTTAAGACTGAATTCAGGTTGTGCTAAGTGGTTAGGCAAGGGCATCTTATTCAAAAGAACAGTGTCCTTTTTATCTCTTCATTGTCCCAACAGTCATCTAGATCTGATATGGACTATAGTATCATGCTCCATATGTCATGAAAGCATTTATGCAATATGGAGAGAACCTTATTGTGGCCCAGTAAATGTCTTTCTGCCTCAAAGTTTTCTTTCATACATGCAAAGTCCAGTTCGATGCGGTTGATATGTGGAAAGATTAGGGGCTTACAATTGGAAAATCCAGATTTTAACTCTTGCGCTTTCAGAGTTTTACCCAGTTTGAATGATTTTCAGTTTTACTTTACAAACACCCAGTTGTCATGAAATGAAAGTAGGCATATCTGTTTGTCGGTTTACTAATTTTATTATAAAGTTTTTGAGCCGCGGTACTGATTAGGCATTTAACAATATTGCAGCTTCAGGCGCGAATGGTGCCATTATACATTACAAACCCGAACCTGGTACTTGCAGTGCCGTGCATGCTGAAAAACTCTTCCTATTGGATAGTGGAGCTCAATATATTGATGGAACAACTGATGTCACACGGACGGTGCATTTTGGTGAACCTTCTTCCCGACAGAGAGAATGCTTTACTAGAGTTTTACAGGTTTTTGTTCATCTGCATGTCTTTCACACTACCATCATGTATGGGATAGTGTCTTTGAACATTTAATTGATGATAATATTTGTGATATCACAGGGCCATATAGCCCTTGATCAGGCAGTATTTCCGGAGAACACCCCTGGTTTTGTTTTGGATGCTTTTGCTCGATCTGCTTTGTGGAAGATTGGCCTCGATTACCGTCACGGTAGTAACCTTCTGGAGATAGTTTTCTTTTCAACTAATTACTTGCTGATCTATGTAACTGAGTTTAGCATCTGTTGGTTTGTTCCATTCATCTCTTAGGCACCGGCCATGGCGTAGGTGCTGCACTAAATGTTCATGAAGGGCCTCAAAGTATCAGCTTTCGATTTGGAAATACAACCCCTTTGATGAAAGGCATGGTTGTTAGTAATGAACCAGGATATTATGAAGATCATTCATTTGGCATACGTATTGAGGTACTCTATTCATTCAACCCTGAACTTTTGACAAGAATTGTTTGTGAAAGTGTTCCCTTCGCCCGCTCAGGATTAAAAGGAACTGTCCTTGTTGGTGTTGAGCCTGCATATGTTGACTAAATCATATTGATTTGGTCCATTAACTTAATTAATAATTTGTATTTAGAAACTGAATTGAAGAATTTCATAATTTGTTAGTTGTTTTAACTCTTTTGTCTTAAGTGAATGTTCTTGCATATTCTGAGAAGCTGATTGGCTGTTACTTTTTGTGGCATATTTTAGTGTTGTTTCCCTTACTATGTTAGAAATCCTTTTTTACAGAATCTCCTGTTTGTGAAAGAAGTTGAAACCCCGAATTGCTATGGCGGCATTGGATATTTGGGATTTGAAAAGCTTACTTTTGTTCCCATACAGGTATACTACAACGTAACTACAACACTTACTAGATATTTAGCTGCATTTTTGGAGACAAGGCGGTTGGCATTATCTTGATAAGTTCTTTATCAATTGTTATTGTTTTCTTGTGAACTTTATCATGTTAGATTAAGAATATGTATGGACCATGTTTTGGTTTTGGTTTCCTTTTTCTTGATAACATAGAGAGTTGCTATGGAGATGTAAAAGGTACCTTGGACGTTGGGCTGAAACACAAAATAAGTTGAGCATATAAGATTAGATGTGCTTCGTGTGATACAAGAAGGAAGAACGTGGGTCAACAAATACTGATCTGGATTTCACCTCAATTGACATTAATGTTAGTGTTTGTACAAATAGTTTTAGGGCTGGTATATTGAATGGGAATGTGCGGAAATGTGGTATACAGACCTAGATGCGAACAACTGAACCACGTCTGTTTATGCGGTTAATCGCCAATGTTAAGCCACTCCCCATGGATGCCTTTTCTAAGTTATGATTGGTTAAGATTCTCTTGACTAGAGGTGAAAAGCATGCTTGCTTGACCAGCCCCCAATCATACTCTTATATTGTGCTTCAGATAGGGAGGATGAGTTGCTTCCCATAGCAAAGGGCCCATGCAGAATGTAACATACTTTCCACTAGTGGAGAAAAGCACTTGAAGGATATCTAGTGAACTTTATAATGTAAAAAAGTTCAAACAAGCTATTAGGCTGAGAGTTATTCCAGGTTGGGCACAATGAGAAATCATTTTGGATAACTTACTGTTATTTTTTCATTAAAATCTTCTGCCTGGAGATAAATTATTTTTGCATGGGATAGTACTTGAAAGTAATTGATCATGCTTCACAGTTCTTTTACTGTGCTTTATTTTTGTATGTAGGGTTGCCATCAAGTCCCATTGCTTCTTTGATTAATGGTTCCCCTCTTATGCAGGCAAAATTGATTGACGTGACATTACTAAGTGTAGCAGAGATTGAATGGATAAATCATTACCATTCACAAGTTTGGGACAAGGTAAGATTGTACGTGTTTTGTTGTGTTCCCTGTACTGCTATGTTTGTAATGCTGGGGTTAAAATCCAAACCCGAATTATCACTGGAAGTTGACTGGGGGGGTTTTAAATTTCCTTTATTTTTTTCTTGCAGTCTTTCTTCCTTTCTACTTTTGTGATACTGTCATATTTTCTCACTCAGTTTTTCGCGCAGGTGTCAAAGCTACTGGAGGGTTCTGCCCGTCAGTGGCTACGGAACAACACACGGCCTCTCTCCAGGGCATAATCTTTCCTGTGTAAATATTGTACATTACTGGACGCTTTGCAGCCCTGGGCTGCAGCAGTCTCAAATGAATAGTTTCCTTGGAAAATTAAAAATACAAGAAAAACAATTGCAAGTTGCCAAGAGTTAGTACTCCAAACGTTTCATAAGATTTATGTGCCAATTATAACCGCAAATCTGGTGATTGGTCTTACTAGTACATTGTCGAACTTGCGGGCGTGTGCTGCTAAAATGATCTAATAGGCCAGTTTCTTCAATGTGAGGGATGCTGAGGATCACAAGTTGTTGCTAGTTTGTAAACAATCATGTTGCATCTTAAGGGAAGTGTTTCGATTTTTCTTCTCTTTCCCAAGCTGCATAGACCAACAAGTTCCTGGCGAGGGAGATTCATCATTTCTTTAAGTAGCTTTAGGGATGTGTTAACAGTTTTTTCTGTTTCCATTTTAAATTAATCACAAGTCTTTAGTGCGAGGGGAAAGAAAACACGATACAATCGACACCACACGACATAAATTTACACAATTTGCATTTCTATTATATTGTTAATTTTTTTTAAAAAAATCATATTAATCAGGTGGAATACATCAATTGACCCAAAATTCGAATAAAGACCCCTAATATTATTCCCATTTCCAATTTCTTAGCATGGAAAAATAAAAGGTTGTCAACAACTTCAAGCAATCAAGAGAAACCCCGAGACGAGTAATGAATTAAGACATCATCCCGTGGCAACTAATATTACATGAGCACGAATAAAATGCTCTACAAGCTTGAACCAAAGGGCAACAAGGATCTTTAGCTTATTTGCGTGGTGAAAGAGAAACAAAGGTATACACTCGACTGTCTATACGTCCTAAACATCTGTTCACAAAGCACTTTGTGGTCTTGGATCAGCCGTCGACAATGATGCATACATGTCTGATATTGCCTGTTGGAAGTAGGCCTTTGCTTGAGGTCTCTTGATCTGAAGAGATAGAAGAAACAACCATGAAAAAATAGCTCACCTGGTAAATTGTTGTCAGAAGTATAGCACACAAGATTCAAATACCATTTATTCCTGTAAAGTTTGTATGAAGCAATTTACCTTGAATGTTGGAGTGAGGAGGCCATTCTCCAAAGTAAAAGGCTCAGAAACTAAAGTGACTGCTTTTGCAAACTCGAAACCTCTCAACTGCCAAATTAACAAGATGAACCCATTTAAAATGACATCATTTGCAATACCCTTCTCAGGCTGAGAACTAGATAAAGAATTCATTATTCACCTGAGCTTCTCTTCCGACGGCATCCATATCAGCTAGAACAGCAGCCTTCGCTCTAGGATCACTACATAACTGTTCCAAATCTTGGAACTGATGACACGAATCAAAATGTCAGGGGCAAAGGGTGAAAGGTTGGTGACAGGTTTAAATGGCATTACACTACAAATGGCATTAACGTGGTAGTAATGCAGAATATTCAACACGGAAATTTTGTTTTTGTACATTGATAGTATTGCTTTCTCTAAGGAAGTGTGAGGTAAACATTAAAGCAAAAAAAGGAAGAAAAGGACAAATTGGATCCAAAAACTATAATCAAGGGCCACTCTTTGTCCAAATCGTTGCAGGTTGAGGACTACAAATTCCACTTGTTCCAGAAGATTCTATCTAATTTTTAAACAAACACAAATAACCCACAACCACAGTATTGTACATGCATTACCGCCTCCAATGCTCCACAAGCAAAAAGTGCAATGCAATGTTAGAAGGTGACACTTACCTTGATGCCTTCAGAAGTAGCCCATTCTCTCAAGACATCTGGGTCCACAGAAACTACAGCTACTAATGATGAATTGAAGCTATCACCTGAAGGCATTAGAGACTGCTTAGCAAAAGGAAACGGATAAAGGTGCAGGTTGAGATAGTGTGTCATCTCCTTACCATACACGAAACACTGGGCAACAAATTTGCATTTGGCATAGACATTCTCAATCTTCTCAGGAGCTATGTACTCCCCCTGGGCCAACTTAAATATGTTCTTTTTCCTGTTTGTAGCAGCAAAAGAACCAAATCAACAATCGGAAGTCCTGAAACCTAATTTTGAATTCCTTAAACATAAAAGGAAATAATCATTATCCCATTGACAATACGTAGCAATTAGACAAATTTTCCCTTTGATATCAAGAGCAACCATTAACAAGCATCCATGGCAGTATAATGTGGGAGACATAGCCCCAAACCACCTTGAACAAATAGAAAGAAACATCACCTATCAATTATCTTAAGTCGTCCTCCAGGTAACCATAATCCAATATCTCCAGTGTGCAGCCAACCATCTTCATCCATGACTTCCCTTCTGTTCAAGCAATCAGGTGGTCAGTAAACAGTGACTCTAATAATTCCAACGCAAAAGCATTAAGATAATGTATATACGTCTGCACTTCATCTTTGTAATAGCCTTGAAACACAATGGGACCCCTAACACAGATCTCCCCACGAGGATGAGGTTGATCATCAGAAGTGTAGTTCATTTCAGGAACATCCACGAGCTTGATTTCTGCATGGAATTAAATATAATATCATGTAAAGTAGAAATCATATTACCTCATTAAATATGCAGCAGATTAAAATAACGGATAGTGAAAATTTATGCGAAAGAAGCACAACAATTCACTTTGCTCCAGCCATTCGCTTAAAACGTACCACAAGCAGGATTTGGAGAACCAACATGCCCTGTAGAGATATCACCGTCATCCATTGAGCTAATCACACAGGAAGTCTCTGTCATTCCATATCCTTCCGTAACTCGACAGCCGAAACATCTGGAAAATAAATGTGCTAATTTTACTATTGGATAATTTATATAACAAAGTTAATGGTAACTGAGCTGATAACAGTATCTACGCTGAAGAAAAACGTGAACTTACACCCGTAGAAATTCCATGATATCAGGTGACAAAGGTGAAGCTCCCGAACCCATGAAGCGAACTCTACCTCCCAGTTTATCCTTAATTTTATTGAAAACCAACCTATCCCACATGGGCGATGGCCTTCTACCTGAAACAAGGAACCATATATACAAGTGAAAACCAACCTTTTTGAGATGATATTTTACCTGATCTTGTTAAATAATCTCACATAGCTCAAAATGAAAGATTGGTTAAACTAACTTCTGAGAAGCAAAAATTACACTTTTGACGTAGATATAGGTACACCAAAGACAGCAGTAAGAAAAGTATCCAATTACTTTTGCCATAAGTTTGAAATGTGTAAAGTGAAAACTAGTTGGGAAGTATTACAAGTCTCATCTATAGAAAATATAAAATACATCCGTTTGTTCTGATCAAGGAGCCAGAGGGCTCTGAAGTAACTTTTAATCTTGTTGAACTGGAACAACAAACCAGTCTCATCTATGCAAGAAAATCAGCTAGAAGAAATGACCGCCCAAGTTGATAAAAAGAACTTGAACCAACTCATAATTTCTCCATAAGGTCTACCGCAGAACATGAACAAGTCCTCATATGCAAACTATCTGAAGTTTCTAGGTGAGTGGTCATGCAAGGCCAGCCACTTTGAAAATGCTAAAGGATTTCTGTCAACTACTGCAGCAGTATAAAAAAGATGGTATCTTCAAGACCTACTTGCATGAAAAATAATCATATTCCAATATCTAACCCACACTTACAATATCATATCACCATAAAGGTCAAACGGAATTATATTATAATCATAAAAGCCTCCATCCAGACTTATTTACATTACGGTAACTGGTTCCGGTCATCTGTTTGAAGAGAAAGGCGAAGGACAGAGATAACAAAAATTTCACAAAGAAAAGAGTGAACACACCATTCATTATGGCCTGCTTCTTGGAATTGTAGGCAGCATTGAACAATCTCTCTTTTAGGGCCCCAGATGTTTTAACAGCATTTGTAATCCTATAACAGATCAAGCAAGTGGATAATCACAGATCCGAAGAAACTTATAGAGAATCTATTGATAGCAGTTTGCACCAGTAATACCCTGCATATATTCTGTTGTAAAGACGGGGGACACTGCAAAATATTGTTGGCCTTAGAGCTGCCAAATCGTCCATCAGTTTTAAATTGTCCTGTATATTGAAAAGATAACTGATAGCTCATTCAATGGAGGAAGAGGCAAGGCTAAAGGAATGAACTATTCCGTAGCTAAGAAGAGCGCATAAATATGTCAATCACTTAGCAAACACCAGGACACCAGGAGTGAAATAAAACAAAAGGGAAAAAGAAAAAGAAATCATCAACCAAACTGTCATGTTATAATCTTGGTTCCTTCTGACTCAATAAATGTTCAAAAAATAACTGTCCTTTTAATTAGAACTTAAAGAATAACCACGTAACTCAGCTTACTTTCTCTGTAGAGTACCATCAGAGAGGAAAGTTCAGAAGCCCTAACAACAGGTCTTACAAGACCTAACCAAATGAATCTTTGCATTATCAGGTTCAGAAAAGTGAGCTCTCTTCGCAACCAGTAATTTTTGTGTTTGTTTATTTTCCCGCGGTTAAGAGACATACAAATCTTTACTTTTAGCTAGAGGCTCTTGTACTCAAATGTCAGGAATCTTTGCTCGGACAAGAAAGTAAGAACCATTCACGATAGCGAAGTCCAATAGTGAAATAAAAAAGTGCAGTGTATGCATACCCCCTGGTAGAAGCCAATAGCAACTCCAAAATACACACTCATAATTTGGTTGGCCCGCTCGTAGATGTGTGCCAATGGAAGGTAAGATATATAACTGCAAAGTACAATAACAACTCACCATATCGGAAAGAAAAAATAGACAAAAGTAGCTACAAAAGTATCCAAGCAAAAACTCACATGTCTGAGGAATAAAACTTGACAGCATGACTCATACCCGCAACACTTGCAATCAGATTTGCATGAGATAAAACAACACCCTAACCAAAAATGACAGACAAAGGACAAATTAGAATTTTTGGTTTTCTCATAAGCGAGATATGCACGAACAGGAAAAGCCTAACCTTTGGTGTCCCAGTAGTACCACTGGTATAGCATATAGTTGCAATATCATTTGCCTTGGGAGGACAAAAAGGTTGAACATTTCTGCGGCCCTAAAGTAAATAGAAACTTGATTGCATCATCAATTAATATTTTAGATTAGAACATTTTATCTGCCATCTTTAGTTTTTCCATGAAAGGAAAAGAAAACAAAGATCCACTAATTCCCTAAATTATTTCAATTTTGGACGTAAATATCAAACAGTACAAGTCAAGACAAATTTGATAAACAAATGGAAAAACAAGAGAGAAAGCAAGGACCATGTAAATAAGCAAAAGCAACACGAGGCATAAATTTGCCTTAAAAGATCAATTGAGAACCTAAATTCATACTCCTGATGCAGTTAACTTCAAAGACATAGTATCTTGATATCGTTCCCTAAATATTTATATCTTACTTCGGAAACGAAGACATAACCGCAATCCAAGTATATATAAGAAAATGACGACCAAGCATAACTGCACCAAGCTAGCTCACAGCCTCACACATATAGGGAAAAAAAAACAAAAGGAAGAAAAGAAAGATCTAACACTGCCTAGAATGTGAATAGACAACATAACTGATATTCATTGTACCTGATCGAGTAACTTCGAATATGAGATAACCTTGACTCTGGCTGTTGCAGGAAGAGATGGGAGGTGCTCATCTACCCCTCCTACCACCTGTATCGTGCAATATAAGAATCAAACCTTCTAAGTTTATATGTTCCTTGAGAAAATGACATAGTAGGGTGCAATGTGCGAGACTTACAACTATAACCCGTACAGATGGAATCTCCGATAAAAAACTCAGCAACTGCCAATGTCGAACAGAACAATCAGGTTTTCTCTTTCCAATTTACAGTCTTAAAAGTAACAGAAGTAAAAGCAACAGCAACATAAACAAAAGGGAAACTAGCTTCAAAAAGGAAAAAGAATTTCAACAACAAAAAACCAGCTAGAGGCAACAGCAACGAAATAAAGGGAGAAGACCTAAAGGTAACAATTATAGATAAAGATTCAACATGAATGATCAGAGAGCAAACTTGTACTTCATTAATATGATCAGAAACAGATATCAGGTTCCAAACTCCCGGAACCAATAAAAACAATCAGCAACAAATTAACTCTGTTTCACGAAATTCATTCCTAGAGAATTCTCATAAACATTAAGACCTGAATGGTTCTTCTAAATCAAGTAAACACACTATCCAGTTGCAAGGATTCAGAACATCAGTAAACTGTCAGTAAATTAATAAGTGGTGCAAAACCATTGCAAAGTATGCCTTGGTCAAGTCAGCTTAAGAGCAGAGTAAACAAGGTATCATAAAAGCTACAGCACATCCAAATGATACGAAGATAAATAGTAGCAAACTCACTGTGTTCAGAGTGGTAGGAACACAGAAAATGGCCTGTACATCAGCATGACCCACAATGAACTTGACAGCATCAGGACCTGCAGATAAGAAAAAGATATTTGCGAGTTTAACAGACCTCACCAAACCTATGAAATATAAATGGATGGATAACTACACACCAAGAGTGTCATATAAAGGGACTGAGATATACGAATATGCTGAGCAGGCATGATCAACAATTAGCCATTCAGGTCTGTTGATGAAGTACAGTCCAACACATGATCCCTGCAATTATGAAAACCATAGACCACGGGAACCAGTTAATGAAAACATATCATTTCTACAAGTTCTTCACAATTATAAAATAACCAAGCTAACTAACAAATATGGTTAACGTATGCCAAGTCATCTAAGCAATGTCAACCAAGGAAAATTTGAGAAGTAAGCAATCAGAAAGACATTCTTATAAACCCTCGGAAAGGTCCGATGGAAAACATTAAAGTTAAAAACTTCTGAATGGTACCGGTTGGATTCCATGATTATATAGTCCAGAACCTATTGCCGTTCGAGCAGTAGAAACCTCACCATATGTCATCCATTTGTATCTTCACTTAGCATTAAACAAAAAAAAAAAACCAAAAAAAAAAATCAAATTACATTCTTGCCGTGCTCTAAATTGCATGTCAACATTATCAGAAAATATTATTACTTTGCTAACTTACTCTCCAATGCTCCCATCCACGCGAATGCGAGTACCCAAATACTTGTAATCCTGAAATGCTTCAACTGCATGTCTGAGTGCAAAAATGGCAAGAGCAAGTCAAAGCCGAATTCAACCAGCATTCAATTCCTTGAGAAATATATTCATGCAACAGATGAGAAAGTAAATAAAATTTAACCGTATTGGACAAATGGTTTAATGCAATATCATGAATGTACATCAGAGATGGAAATACAGAGTCAAGCTTACAAGATGAAAATAAAATTAGCGTCTTACATAAAGTTATCATGCAATGTAGCAATTTCGGGATGATCTGGAAACCTCTCAACAAGCTTCACAGGAGAGACTGCAGATCTGTAAAGATCAATGGTTTGGTTAACTCCCTAACAACAACCGCAACGGTGAGTAAACAGAATATGAAGAAAATATTACCTGTACACATTCCATTTCCCTGTCTGCAATTTTTCTGGAAGGACTACGCTGTATCGCTGACCTAATCAACGCATTAAACCATCATGTCATATTTCTATAAACTCACAAAGTGGAAGGGAGGAAAAAACAGCATCAAATATGACAATTGCTACAAAAGACTCAAGCTCGTTGTTTTCATTCACTGGAGATGTTATCGTCCTTCCGTCAAATGCAATACTTAGCTCCGAAACATCAAAACCCAATTCAGGCACCTTCTGTACGTAATAGAAAATTACTCATTTCGTGGCCATTCCACGACCCAAAAGAAAGGGCAGCTTCGAAATGCTAAATTATCATTGCATACAATCAGTAACCGCCAAATCCTCATCGTTCATCATTAGTAGACTAACACCAATAATTCATTTGCGTACAACCATTAGCCATTTATTCCTAGTTCGCTAACCCATCTAAAATCAACATCCATCTTGGCTATACAAAAAGCCCAAGACTGCAGTTTTCCCTTTCACATAAACACTATCTTCTCGCCCATACTTCCGTTTAAAACCACTGTTTCTGCTTGGCGTAACCCATGAGTAAAAGAACCCACCTCGAGAAACATCACGAAAAATGCTAGCAAAATATTTCTCATATGAATGAAACCAAAAAGAAAAAAACAGAGGACGAAAAACAACTACCTTGATAAAATTCACCGGCTGTTGGGTTTGGGTGGATCTCAACAGAAGAATTATGAGTAGTTGCAGGAATCAAATGAGATTGAATAGCTCTGAGTCGCCTCTCCGCCATTACCAATTCCGTAGCCATCATCAAACTTCTTTTTCTTTTTTTTTTTTTAATATTTCAATTATCCTTAATTCTTAGAATTGATTTTGTTCAATCTTCCTTGTTGTGTGAATTGAATTGTGTGTGTGTGTGTGTGTGTGTGTGTTGTTGTTGTTTTTTATTTTTTTATTTTGGTTCTTTTTTTCTTCTATTTGGTTGCAATTTGGAAAGAGAGCAAATGGCGTGTTGTTTTCAATTTCTGGAAGAAAAGTCGTTTTTAGATATGGGAGAAGGCGGGCACGCCCTTCGAAGCTGATGACGCATTAAATTATTGGTCTCTCAAAATTATTAGATACTGACAATTATCCAAAATCCAAAAATGGTCCTATTTATTAGAATTGACTCTTATTTTTTCCTCTATATATAATCCGATCAAAATAATAGAATTATTAAATGAAGCAGTATTGCACTATAATATGCATAATATTGTAGTGATAAGCATAGCAATCATGAAAAATGTTAGGTTGTATTATATTTTACTTATTTAATAAGTTATACTTCGTCAATTACGTATAAAAATCATTCTGAGACAGATAGTTTAAAAAGAAGATTAATAACTCTAGTGAGTCAAATATATTGTTGTAAGGAAGAAATCAACTATGATAAGTCAACTCCAATGATGAACTTTAAAATTTTCAAATAATAATTTAATTCCATACTTATGTTTGATACTTGATTCGTACGTAATTGAATTTTGTCAGAATAATTATATTAACGCAAGACTATTATGAGAAATTATTAACATTTTCATTTGATGTGTAGCAATGGGGGTGAGAAGATTTATTTGATACTATAAAAACACGAAAAGGATAAGAATTTGGTGATTTTTTACCACTAATTTTATTTTATTTTTTTAATGATATTGTAGATGGGACAGATGATACGTATCAAGTGGGGAGGGTTTTGGATAAGGGTTGTTGTCAATTGTTTTTTCTACGAATATGCAACGAACTTTTTTTTTTCTCACACATTTCGTCTTAAAATATGAGTACTATAAATGAAACTAATGTAGTACTACTTCCATTCCAAAATAAATGTCGTTTTAACAAAATGGAGAAATTCCAAAATAAGTATCGTTCTCAGATTTCAATGCAATTTTTGTCAATAAGTTTCCAAAATTACCCTCAAAAGAGTTGATGCTATTGGTGGACAATTTTATAATGGGGTTGGTTGAGGATATTCAAGTAATTTTATTACCTTATTTAAAAGTTTCTTAAACTATGTGTAAGTGTAGGACGACACTTATTGTAGAATGGAGGGAGTACTATTTTAATCCTCATTTAGAAACTAGATATCACTAAATGCGTCTGTTCGGTGAAGATAGCGATGAAATTATTAATAACACTAAAGATTAGTTTTACTTGTTTAGAAAATACTCGAATTTCTATTTCTAAATTGTAAATGACACTCCTATTAGTCTTTTGATTACTTGATTATTTGCCCCTTTTCATATAGGCTAATAATCATCCTTCTCTCCGTAGAGGGGGGCAAAAAAAAAAGTGTTCGGAATGACATTATTGAATGCAAGGAATGTATATATATGTGACAAAAGTATGTTCACCATGTCACCCTTTGATCTAATATTTTTTTCATGAGGCATAGTTTTCAAAAATAATAATAATAATAAAGCCTATTAATAAATTATTGTATTTATACCTTTGATGTATTCCCTCCGACCCTTAACATAAGGCATTTTGATTTGTATTAAGTTTACATGGTATCTATTTTTAATTGCCCAAAAAACCTTAAAAATATTTCATAGCAATCAAGAGAATACAAAGAATGTGAAAATATAATTTTAAGATTTTTTCGTCAATTAAAAACGCGTTCTAGGTGAAATTTCGAATAAAATCAAAATATCTTATATTGAGGACCGGAGGAGGAAGTATTTTGATATTTAATTATAGCTTTTATTTGAGTTCGTTGATTTTTCCCTTACAAAAAAAATAAAAGCTTAAAATTGGAATGTCAATAACCGTTTTAATTAAAAAAAAAATACTCGTGTATACAAATTTCCACAACAGAAAAATGCAGGACAAATGTGTCTACAAATATTCCCTTCTAAAAAGTAATGACGTGAAAAAGAATTAGTGATGGAAACTTGTTCAAAAGTTGGACCTAATCAGATTCAATGGATATATGTGCTTGATCCCCCAAACAATCAAAAGTAAAAAAAAAAAGTGCAAAAAGGCTCACAATATAATGCTATTTGATTAGCTTTTTCTTAAGGAATAATAGTATTTGATTAGTCAATCTCACGAGTCTTGTAAATGCTCTTTGTTAGGTGCGTTACTTTTTTGAGTTTTTTTTTTCTTTTTTTTTGCCCCTTTTCTTAGAACATGCATAGTCCGATCATAAAAATGCAAAATAAAATCTCTTCTTCCTTTGAATTTACGAGTACATAATTTATTAACTTTTAGATGATTATACAAATGGATTATAAAAAGTATTTTGAAAAATTCTTACACGCTCTGTAAATATCGGGGGAAAAAAAACACATGTGTTCAATGTTTATATTTGAATCTAAATAGTTTGAAAACTAATCTTTGAAAATCTAATTTGTTTAAGACCCTTGCAGCGAAATGTGTACTAAATTATATACACTTCTCAAAAGTTTTTGCATTCTTGTTTTCTGATACGTAAACTTGTATTCTATATGGAAAATAATGGCACTTACCAAAAAAAAAAATGTTTCTTATTCTTGGGATCACTTCTATTTGAATAAATGTCACATTTAGTCCGTTATAGTTTAAAATGGGTACTTATGGATTCGTATATTTGTCTATTATACGCACGAAAAAAAAATGATTTTTTTTTTTTTGTGGAATGGTTGTGTGGAGTAATTAGGGAATTAGGATGGGGAATGATTATTATTAGGGTTAAGGTTCAATTATGGCTGGGACATCCAATTTTTATTTTTATTTTTTAAATAAAAAAACTGGTATTTTAACAAGAGGGCAAAAAGTAACTTTTTCAAAATTTTGTTGACCTCTACTAGCTTAACAAATATATATATATACTAGTGATGTCTGGTCGCGCAATGCGCGACTCTGGCCCAGTCTATCTATAAATCTTAGAAATGTTTATATTTGGAAAAAAATAAAATTTTGTATTTGGGGCAATATATTTTAGAAATGTTTGAAGGATTTAGAAATGTTTTATAAGTGTGATCATAGAAATAATTGTATTTCACAAAAAAAAAAAGAAATTGTATTTCGTCATGTAAGTTATAGAAATATTTTATAAGTGTTACTTATTAAATATAAATAGCCTTAATCGAATATATGTATTGAAGTAAATGTTAGATAAAATATAAAAGCATCCTAATAAATTTAAATATTAGTAAGATGATTTATTGATGTTCGGTCGTGCCAAATCAATACTTAGTTTTGGAGATTTTTAATAGCTTTGTAATAAGTTTCATCCGCAGGGTATACGCTTAAAACAAAATTGACACTTTGTAACAAAAACCTAATTGATCAATTTAACTTAAAAAACCACTCTAAATGAATGAAACATAAAGAAAATTTTTTTTAAAAAAAAAACGTGTCACATAAAGTGCAAAGGGAGATTTAGTAATTTAGTTATGGTTTAGACAAAAGGGCAATTTAGTACTTTCTATATGTCACGTGGCAATCATATGAGGTGTTTGAAAGGGAGGTTTTTGTTTCTAATATAGTAGGATATATAGAAAGGAAAAGACAGGCCATTTTCATAAATAAAAATTCCTTAAAATTGTTATTCTTTGATATTAAAAAAAAAAAAGAAAAACTAAGATATTGTTCATTTCACAAAAGCTCAATTTAACAAGTTATACCTTTGAAGCACTAAATTTGCTACCGCACGCCTTCAAACAAGAATAGAAAAGAAGAAAAAACACCAGAAAAATTCAAGAAATTATCATACATGAACGTAATACAAACTAATTAAGTGGACTCACCTGTAGATGGCAATATGTTCCCTAGTCAATCCCGCAACATTCATATATTTGCATATCCTTTTTTGGCACAGTTTTTGAATCCACAAATGGAGAAGCAAAAATTAATAATCAAGCTAGTAAAAATAAAAGAGAGTGACAATTAAATTCTCCTGAATAGTTTAGAAAATATCTCAGTAATAAAAGTGAAATTTGTCTTACTAGATCTAGGAAATATGCTAGTCAAAACCGTCAAAAACTTCTCGTGCAGTTTTTAAGCCCAAATAACCCTAGGCTTCTTTTTTCATTATCGCAATTCTTTTTCTTAACCTTCTATTTCTTTCGATTTGTCACTGTCTTTGGTTGTCTTCCATTATTTGGAGTTACCTCGCGAGTGATAATCTAGTTTACCGGCACTGGAACGGTGATTCCCGTACTAGTGTTATTTAGTACAGTCAACTACGGCCAAAATAGTCCGTAGAGCAATATTTGTACCGCTCATAATTTAATTATCGCCATCTGATGGAGCGGTAATTCTCTCGCTAATGAAAATAAATTGTTGTGACCAAGAAGACAGTTGTGGAAAAGACACCTGATGACTTTCATGATCACTTCCTCTTCGTCCTTGAGTGAGGTTGCTCTCTCAAAAGGTCAGCAATGTCACCCTTTATGAATGACTTAAGAAGATACACCAAATGTGTATTCTTCCAACTCCACCTTGTTATCATCAGGTGACATAACTGCAAAATGAAATATGAAAACACGGTCAATCATCAAAACAAAAACAAAAAAAAAAAAAACCCTTGAAATTCTTTGTAAGATTTGATTTAAACTATTTCCATGTAACCTCTCTGTTCAAGGTTGCCTGTACGTACGAACTAGAAGGAATGCTATTAACCTTCACTCCCTTAACCCCCACCCCCCACAAAGAGAAATTAACAAACAGCAAATCAAATCCTTCTTAATTTATATATGCAAAATCATAATAAAATGTAATCATTAAATTAGTGTATAAGCTTGATACACGAGTCAACAATTTGCCAATCTATATCTCATTCACTACATCCAAACCCACAAATCATAAACCAATAAAGACTTATAGTGCATGAAAACAAAAGCTACGATGAGAAATTAACCATACCAATTAAAATAAATCAAGGAAATATGGCCAAACTTACAAGAATAAACAGGCAAATTGATCGAGTTTTTTTTATATATAATGAAGCACGTCACTTGCCCAAATTTCCCTCAACTCTCTGAGCATTTGTTATGACCACCTTGATTGAATCTCTGTTTGCACATACAATGCTTAGAGCTTCCAGTGGCCTCCCAGTTCCAGCATTCATCAACACTGAAAAAGAATTAATATAATGTAGTAAGTAAGAATTGGAGGTCATTTCTCACGAATTTAGGCATGTATGTGATTTCTTTCTTGACCCCCACAACAACAAATTATAATAAGTAACACACACCAACAAGAAGAAAAAAAAACGAAATAAATAAATTCGTATGTGACTAAATGAAAGAGAATAATTAGTGGATTTATAGACAGGATTTATGTATGATTTATTTAAATAAACATTTAATAAGAAGAGATTTTGTGAATGGATACACGCAAAGTACCTTCATCAGTACAGCTTTGTGGCATTTCTGCCAGCACAAAATATCCTCATTCACAACTAAGATGCAAATTCCCTCATTTTGCAAACCCCAAATACTCTAAACCGATCTCTCAAGTTGAGCTTTTGTTTTATATATATATATATATATATATATATATATATATATATATATTCTCTCAAACGTTTTTAATCGTGTGATTTTTGTTGTCTTAATTTGGATGTATTAAGGTGGTGGGAATTGTTGAAATATCCCCCGGAGGGCATACGTAGGAATAGGTAATAAGAACCCGGATAAAGGATACTTAATCCGTCTCAAAATTATTATCCAGTTTGATTTTTCATTTTTAGTGTAAATTGAACTATAAGTGAACATCCAAATTGAACAATAATTTTGAGACAGAGGGAGTACTTAAACACTAACTAAAGATTTGTATAGTTTCTTTTTGTGAAGTTGATCAATACAAGTTTACCATTTACGAAAAAAAAAAAAAAGAGCTTAGGGGCATACTATTACCCTTCGTGCAATATCAGGACCAAAAAAAAAACAAAGACTTGAAAATATGAGGGATCGATGGATTATTTTTTAAAAAAAAAATTAATCTTTGGTTAGTGCTTAAGTACTCCCTCTGTCCCAAAATTATTGTTCAGTTTGGAAGTTAAAAGTCAGATATTTATGAATTGAGCCAAACCAAATATTCGGTAGGTGAACCCAATGTCCTAAGTTTTCTTTGTCTGATTATTTGAATTAATATTATTTATTTTTATTTTATTTATTTTAGTTTTAAATTTTATCAATCTAAGATCATCATTTATCTAGATAATAATAGGAGTAATTTATACCTGGTAATTAGTTTTCCTTCTCTGTGGGATCGACCCTACTTGCTACTTTACTACTAGTAATTGTATTAAGTAGGTAATTATTATTTGACTAGTGTGACGACAGCTTGTCAAATTTGGCGCCGTTGCCGGGGAAGGTAGCTAATATCGAATTTAGATTACTTTCTTTTATTAGTTTAGATTTTTTTATTTTATTTTAGTTATTTCTTTCAAATATTTTTGTCTTTTTTTTATATGCGAAGTGCTAATTCTGAGACTTCGCAATTTGATCCAGAGATAGAAAGAACAGCTCGTGCAAACAGAAAAGAAGCAAGGCTAAGAAAGGAGAAGAATTAGAGTGAAATCATGGGTGATAGAATTCAAACACTGAGGGATTACTTCACACCTACGGAGAATGTTGCTAGGTCAAGTATTACTAGGTCTACGATTGCTGCGAATACCTTTGAGCTCAAGTCAGCATTGATCCAGATGGTGCAGTAGAATCAATTCTCCAGTTTTAACAATGAGGATCCAAATACGCATATTGACAACTTTTTAGAAATCTGTAATACAGTTAAAATAAATGGTGTGACGTTAGATGCAATCTGACTGAGACTTTTTCCTTTCTCACTGAGGGGAGAAGCGAAGAATTGGTTGAATACTTGTGATCCTGGTTCCATCACAACTTGGGATGAGCTTTACAAGGAATTCTTGATCAATTTCTTCCCACCAGTTAAGGCAGTGAAATTGAGAAATCAAATTACTGGGTTTATTCAAGAAGATGATGAGACATTTCATGCTGCATGGACAAGATTCAAGGAATTGTAAAGAAGATATCCTCACCATGGTATTGAGAAAAGTACTCTTGTTCAGACTTTATATCAAGGATTGACAGACTTTGCAAGAAATAATGTGGATGCTACAGCTGGAGGTTCATTGATGGATAAGTCAATTGATGAAGCCTATGAATTGTTTCAAATTATGACAAGGAATAGGAATCAATGGTCGAACTCGAGAAGTGTCTCCAAGAAGCCTGCTGGAATGTATGAAGTCAATGAACTAAGTGCCATGAACGCAAAGATAGATGCACTGACTAAGGCGATGGATAATCTTGTAAATGCTAATGCAGTCTTCCATGCCACTGTCTGTGAGTTCTGTGGAGGTCCTCATTTGAGCTATGAATGTATACAAGTGGCAAGTGCACAATATGTCTCTAATTTCAACAAGCCTCAACAACAGAACAATCCATACTCCAACACATACAATCTTAGGTGGCGAACTCATTCAAACTTTTCTTGGAATAATCAAGGGGCTCAAGACTTTAATGCAAGACCTCAAAACCCTCCTGGTTTCCAAGCAAAGTCATACCAATCTGCACCTAAGACAGCAACGGAGCAAGTTTGGAGAGAATGGAGAAATTGTTGAGTGAAAACAATGAACGGTCTAATAGAATAGAAGCAAGGTTAGATCAATTGACTACTGCTCATAGAACCTTGGAGATGCAAGTGAGTCAAATGGCCTCCGCCATGAATACTCGTGGGCAAGGTCAACTGCCAAGCAAGTCTGAAATCAACCATCGTGAAAATTGTAGTGCTATCATGTTGAGAAGTGGGAAGCAGTTGGGTGACAAGGAGGAACCAAAGACCACTGAAGTGAATGTGACCACTGATGAGAAGAAAGAAGAGAGTGAAGAGAGTGATGAAGAGAAAGTGAAGAAAGTGGAACATGAAGAAGAAAAGATATATGTGCCACCACCGCTTAAACCTTATGTTCCACCAGTGACTTTTCCATAGAGACTCCATATGACCAAGCAAGATAGGTTGTTTGAGAAATTTCTGAAAATTTTTAGGCAATTACATATTAACATTCCTTTTGCACATGCTTTAGCTCAGATTCCTGCTTACGGTAAGTTCTTGAAGGAGATCATCTCTAACCGAAGGAAAGTGGACGACTTTAAGACAATTGCATTATCTGAGGAGTGTAGTGCTGATATTCAGAGAAAGCTGCCTCCAAAATTGAGTGATCCAGGGAGTTTCGCTATTCCTATCTCTATGGGTGATGTTTGTTTTGATAAAGCTTTATGTGATTTAGGTGCTAGTGTTTCATTGATGCCTTTATCTGTTTGTAGAAAGCTTGGGTTGAAACATTTGAAACCAACTAACATCACTTTGCAATTAGCTGATAGATCCATAACTCATCCGAAAGGGATTTTGGAAAATGTGCTGGTAAAAGTGAAGAAATTTTATATTCCTGTTGATTTTGTTGTGTTAGATATAGAAGAAGATGCTAATGTGCCAATTATTTTAGGTCGACCATTTCTAGCCACAGCTAGTGCTGTTATAGGTGTTAAAAAAGGGAGTTCAAAATTTCATATTGGAGAAGAATCTGTGGAGTTCACTTTTTCTGAAAATTACAAATGCCCTGTATTTACTCATCATGTGTTTAGGGTAGATATCCTTGAGGAGCTAGATAAAACTGATGTTTTCATTGCTAATTCTAAAGATCCTCCTGACATATGTATCAGTAATGTAGGCACAGATAGGAATGGAAGAAGAATGATGTATGAAAGAATTTCACACTCTTTGATTGAGCGTCTACCTGATTGATTAGCCATAAAGTCCGGCTCATGACTTTAAAGAAGCGCTTATTGGGAGGCAACCCAATTTATTTTGCTTTATTTTTCTTTTTCTTTCATTAATAAGTTGATGGTTAAGTTTTTGTTCCTGATTATCTGGAGATCTTTGATTTTTGGATTTTCGTGATTTTTCTTAATCATCCTTTTTTTTAGGTTTATTTTTCTAATTTTATTTTAGTTTGCAATTAGGTTTGTTGGAAGGGCGCAACTCTGGTGTCCCATGGTGCTGAAAATGAAACATCCAAAATTCTGAAGAAATTGGTCGTGTGTTTGGATGGCAGTTGCAACAATTTATTCAACAATTCCGATCCTCTGCTTCACATTCCCAAGGTTGTGTCGTTTTTTTTCATTTCTTTTATTTTGTCTTTTCTTTTATTTTCACTTGGTTGCCTTGTCTTTTATGTTTTATATATTGAGGGCAATGTATGCTTTAAGTGTGGGGAAGAGGAATTTTGTGTGTTTTTCTGTCAATTCTGTCAATTTTTTGTATTTTTTGTGTCTAAAATTTTTTTTTTTAAAAAAAATTGATAAATCCAAAAAGGCCGAGGATGAAGATGGTTTAATTATCATTAACATGTAAGAATTAGACTATTTTGAATTGTATTGCTTAACTTATGTATTATCTATGTTACTTTGAATACCCTACTTTTTATGCACTTAGTCGTGACTGTGGGATAAGCCTAAAGTGAGACATAGTTGTATGAGTTTGATGTAGATATGCCATGAAAAGTTGTGTTTGATTCACTCATACTTATATGATTTGTATGTGGAATCCATCATGTTGTGAAAGAAGCAAGGCATTAACCTAATATCAGCCTTAAAAAACCTTATTGCTTTGACACGTTGTGTTAAGTAAGTTTCGCGGAGGGGTGTTGGCGGATGCTTCTGAGGTTAGGTTAAATTTAATGAGGGAGAAAAGAAAGAGCATTCAATGTTAATGCTAGCCCATTGAGAGGTGTGGAATTGGCAACCTAAGCGGAGAGTCCTCAGGCCCGATGAAGAAAAATAGATATGTAGACTGCCCTAAGTTGCTGAGCCACTATGTATAGGAGTGGAGAAATGCTCTAGGTAGTGGCCTGAGTTGGAAAGAGTCCTGAAGAAAAGCCGCATGGACCGAAGAATGGATTACGAGGGGAAATAGGTTGTCTGTGAGATAAGTCCTTCTACTTCATAGTACGTTTGGCGGTCCACTGCATTGAAATATAGTGTGAAATGTGAATCTGTGTTAAGTGTTAATATATGGCATATTTGCAGTAGAGCTTTTGTTTTCTATGTTGAATGTAAAGTGATATCCCTGAGAAACGAATCGCACACACACAAGCGTGGGGGCTAAAAGTAGCTATAGTTTGCATTTTGTTAGGTAGTGTATATTAGAGGTAGTCGAGGTCTTTGTATAATATGATGATTGAATCTCTGAGGCCGCCTAATTAAATAATTTAATGTTTTTATTTGTTTTAATTTTTGGGAATGCTTGAGGACAAGCAATAATTCAAGTTTGGAGGTATTTGATATGCTTATATTTTACCTATTTATTATATCCCTAATTTGTGATTTTTGCAATATATTTTGAGTACAAATATGCTATTTATGTGATTTTATCTTTATTTGTAGGTTTTGTACTCAAATAGAGGAATTGTTGAAATTTTAGGCTAAAATAAAGATAAAAGCAACTCAAAGGGAGAATTGAAGATTTGATAAATTGACAAGGAAGAAATTGAAGCACTTGAAAAATTCGAGGATTAAACAAGTAATTTTAGAATTGTTGTTTATGGAAATTGGCCGAAATAGGTGAAGGTGCGGCTGATTTGGGATTGAATTTGGGTAAGAATTTTAATCCCAATATTATTTGGGAAACAAGTTTTCTTCCTTTCCAAGAAGTAGGGTTTGACGGAAGCCTATAAAAGGATGATTAGAGATTTATTTTTACAACAGAACTTGACCGAAAACCGAAACCAAAGCCGTTGCAACTTTCTCCCGCCGAACCACCTCCTTGACCTTCAACCACAAAACCACTTCGGCAGCCCCCTTCTTGAGTTCCTTGCAGCCGAGAGGAATAGAAGCAACACCACCATCATCGCCTCTCTCCATCATCAAACAAGCAGCTCTTCACCATCGCCGAAGCTCCTTGCCGCAGAGAACCAGCCACAGCTCCAGCTTTCTTCATCTTCGCGCAGCCAGCATCAGCACCTAAGCACGCACCACACCATTAGCTTCCAACAGCCGTGGTCTTCCAAACTCCCAACTCGGCGGTTTCGTTTTCTTTTCGGGTTCTTTTGTTTTAATTATTTAATTCAAATTTTTTTGGATTATGTCTCTAAATATTATTGAATTATTTTTGATAATGTTTAGTGGTTAAATTCTTTTAACCTAGGACTTGGGTGTAGCCAACGAATTTATTTGGTTTATTTGGTTCATTATTATTTGATTTTTCCATTGATCAATATTTAATATTCTTGCTTTTATTCCATGTTTATAACTGGCCACTACTTGCATGTTTAAAGATATTAATTGATGAAACGACAGTTGAAAGTTAATATTAGTTCATGGGAATATTGGACTTAGGGAGTGAACCACGACAGTAGGAACACAACCTTTGCAACGTTAGATTCTTAAGTTCTTAATGTGCTCTAGTTATTTCCTATAGTCACGACAGTAGTCATAGGATTAATTAGAGTAAGAGAATTATATCACAACGGTGAATAGTTCTTAATTAGGTGAGTCGTTGTGAGATTAATGGAAGTTAAAAGTCAGATATTTATGAATTGAACCAAACCAAATATTCGGTAGGTGAACTCAATGTCCTAAGTTTTCTTTGTCTGATTATTTGAATTAATATTATTTGTTTTTATTTTATTTATTTTAGTTTTAAATTTTATAAATCTGAGATCATCATTTATCTAGATAATAATAGGAGTAATTTATACCTGGTAATTAGTATTCCTTCTCTGTGGGATCGACCCTGCTTGCTACTTTACTACTAGTAATTGTATTAAGTAGGTAATTATTATTTGACTAGTGTGACGACGACTTGTCATCTATCAAAACCCACAACATCTTGAATATCAGCTGCCATCTTATCTGACACTCCTGCCACATATAGATTTGACTTGCTAATATTCACTCTCAACCCTGTTGTTGCTTCAAATCTTATCAGTACAGCCTTTACTCTTGACACAGTAGCCACATCAGCACCACACAGAATGATCAAGTCATCAGCAAAACTAAGGGAGGTAATCTTCAATTTTTCACAGTATGGATGAAATTGAAATCCTTCCTTTTCTGCTTCCAACTTAAATAATCTGGTCAAATATTCCATTACCATCACAAATAAAAGAGGGGACATAGGATCATCTTGTCTAAGTCCTCTTTTCCCTTGAAAGAATCCAGTGCTGCTACCATTTATATTCAGTGAAAATGAAGCTGGGTAATGCATTCCATAATCCAACCAATAACCCTTGGAGGAAATCCAAATTCATATAATAACTCCTCTATAAACTCCCAATGGATAGAGTCATAGGCCTTTCTCAAGTCTACTTTCAGCAAACAACTGGGTTTAACATTCTTCCTGTTGTACATTCTTACCAATTCCTGAGTCAACAATATGTTTTGCAGAATAGTTCTCCCCTTCACAAATGCACCTTGATTAATATCAATTAAGTCCACCAATACTGTACTCATCCTTTGGCATATCAACTTTGAAATGCACTTATACACTGTATTGCAACATGCAATAGGCCTGTATTCAGTTGCATCTCTAGGCACTACTACTTTTGGGATTAGTGCTATCAGTGTGGCATTGAATTGCTTCAAAATTCTCCCTGTTCTGAAAAATTCCAACACTACCTCACACACATCATCCTCTATAATCTTCCACAAGCTTCTATAAAAGCCACTGTTATATCCATCAGGACCTGAACTTTTTGTTAATGTCAATGCTGAACATTGCACTCTTCGCATCTTCCTTGGTGAACTTATCAGTCAGACTGAGTTGCTGTGCTATGGCCAGTTTAGCTCCTGAACTAATAACTCCATTTTGGATAGGTGATCTTGATACTGTTGTGCTAAGAAAAGACTTGAAATAGTTGAAGAAATGCTCTTCAACCTTTCCTTTATCATCAACAAGATTACCATTCTCATCAGTGAAAAAGATATGATTTTATTCCTCCCAATCTTCTGTTTAAGGCTGGCATGAAAGTATTTTGTGTTCAAATCTCCCTCCTGATACCACTTCTCCTTTAACTTTTGGCTATAATAACCCATCACTGCCTTGCTTGCCAGAACATACTCCACATTAGCCTCTTTCTCTACCTGTTGCCAATGTTGATTAAAAGGATCAGTCTTCAATCTCTCTTGCACCTCTTCCAAACACTTTTTACTTTTTAGTTCTTTCTCCTCAATTCCTGAGAATTTCCTTCTATTGAGTTCTTTCAAATGCCTCTTCAATAGTTTCTGAGTTTGTACCAGTTGAAACTGTCTACATCCTCTTACTTCCATTTGCCAATGTTGTCTAACTGTAGAAGCACATTCAGGATCCTATAACCACATATTAAAAAACCTGAATGACTTCTTCTCACCAACATACTCTTCTCCCCACTTCACCATTAAGCACTTGTGATCTGATATGCCAGCTGATAACACAGTATTATAAGACTCAGGAAATTCTGTCAACCATTTCCCATTGACAAATGCTCTGTCTAATTTGGACACAATCCTCATATCACCACATTGTTTAGTATTCCAAGTAAAAATCCACCCTGAGTTGGTAATTCCCATATTTCACAGTATTCCACCATCTGCTTAAATTTATCAAAATCATTATTCAACACTTCTCTGCCTCCTATTCTTTCTTCTTGGTTCAAGATACAGTTAAAATCACCAACCATGATCCAAGCTTCTTGAATGCCATTTGCCATATCCTGAAGTTGTTCCTATAGTCTAAATCTTCCCTGAGCTAAGTAATCAGCATACACCAGAGTGATGTAGTACTTCCTTTTACTATCTTGCTCAGTAAAGTGACAGTGTATGAACTGCTTATCCACCTTTTCCACTCTAACAACATAGTCATCCCTCTTCCACATTAATAAGATTCTTCCCTTCTCCTGATTTTCATGATTACTTACATACCCAAACTGATACCATCTTCTTTCCATTAACTCCTTCACATTGTCTCCTTGTAATTTTGTTTCTAATAATCCCATAACTCCTGCTTTATTCACAGCAAGGCAATTATCTACCTCTCTATGTTTCAGGGGACTATTAAGTCCCCTTATATTCTATGATAGTATATTATTCATGGATCCTAGGCCCTGGATCAGGGTTACTAGTTCCTTGATATATATTATTAATGGATTTACTCTTATCACCACCTCTTCCTTCTGCCACTTTAATACCTTTCTGATTTAGTATTTGTATACTAGATTCACCTGTTCTCCTAGGAGACCCTTCTGGACTGGTATTCTTTGATCTGGACTTGACACCAATGCTCTTCACTGGGCTCTTATCATTGCTCTTCATTGGATTCTTAATTTCAATTGGCTTGTTTTCCTGTATCACTTCCTTCTGATTGTCAACTGATTTACGACTCCACTTTTATTCAACTGGCTTCCTGCATTGTGTTTTCTCATGACCATATCCTCTACAATTATCACATTTGATTGGCTTCCACTCATATACCACTTTCTGCTCTTGTACTACACCACATTCATCTTCATACCACACTGCTTCCTTCAATTTATCTCTGAATTCAACCTCAACTAGTATTCTTGCATATGCTGCTCTTAACTTGTTTTCAGTCATATCATCCATCTCAATTGGTTTGCCTATCATGCTGGCAAGCCTACTGAGGGATGTTTCATTCCAGTATCTAAGCTGCAAGCCAGGCAATTGAATCCATACAGGAACTGAGCTTAATTCTTCCAGTTTGATACCTTTCTTCACATCCCAGTCCTTAACAATGAATGGACGATTATCAAACTGGTGAATGTTTTGCTTCAGCACTAGTTCCTTATCTTCCATATAGCCAAATCTTACCACAAAAACTCCATTATTCAATAACAAGACTTTATCCACACCTCTTCTGCTCCAATAACGACGTATAAATCCATTCATAACTGGAAAAGGTGGCTTAGCACCCAAGACATAACAGATCACAGAGTTTTTTCAATACTCCACTTCACCTTCAATTTCCTCTTTAGTAATTTTCACAATTTTACGACTATTCACCAGATCCGGCTCAATGAACCTCGATTTCTTTTTGGGTTGATGTAACACTTTCAGATCAAACCCTTCCCATACATTTTGACTCCCAAGTTTCGTTCCTCCTTCCAATTTATTAGATCTTGGTTCATTTGGAGTATTAGAACTTTCTCCTACTTCAATTACTCTTTGCTTGCATATATCCTCAAAGATTGAATTAGAATTACATGGTCGCAAGCTGAACTGAGCTTCCTTGTTCGAGTTGTCTTCATCAATCAACTGTATCCCCGCTAATTGATCCTTCTCCACCTATGTTTCCTGCTTTCAATCACTTCTTACCACCTCTCCTCTTTTCTTTGGCTTCCTTGCCATTGCAGACTTGTATCGGAGTTCAAGGTCGAGAACACACAATCAGTGTATTTCGCCCACAGTTGAAGAGAGAGAAAGTTTTTTAATTTTTGTATCATATATATGCCCCTAAGCTTTAGTTCTTGTTTCAATGTAATCCAATACAAGTGGTATGAACTGATGCAAAAAACAATTAACGAAATGATTAATCAATCATTCAATTGAAAAGTTAATCACTTAGGCCGAATTTAAAACAAAGAAGTTACTGAGAGTTCTAGTTCAATTTTAATATAAAACATCCTTTTACAAAGAAAAATAGAATATTTGGTGAAATTCCTTCTTTACATGTGTAATTTTGTGTGCTCAGCATAAATTGGCTAACCAAATTGGTTGCAGAATTTTGTTTTATTTTTTTAAATTAAAGGTGAAAAGTTTCGAAATAAGCAAAAAAGCCTGAAACTTATGGTCTACTATTCAATTTTTTTTTGGGCTTCTTAATCACAATATTCGCAATGACGCAAGAAAGTAATGATCAATTATTGTAGATACTAACGAATTATTTAGTTTTATTTCTGACTTAAAATTTGAAATTTGAAAGTTGAAAGCTAAAAACAGAAAATCGGGAAGGAAATTAAAAATGTAATCTTTGTTCACATTTTAATCTTCAAATAATATTATTACTTTTGTTTCAAGGAACATGTAAATGTTATCGTCCATTTCTTTATTGGTTATTAATATGATGATAATGTATGTTATAAAAGTAATCAGAAAAAAAAAAACTGAAAGAGAGCATTCAAGTAGCTTATAACTTTGTGAATGTAAACTTTTTGCTCATAAGAGAAAATGACCACATCTTGTGTCTTCAAAGCTATAATACAATATATTTCTTAGATTTTCAATTTTGGTCCATCAAACAAAGGTATGTAGAATGTTTTGTAAACATTTAATTACACACACACACATTTATTATATATCATATGTATATATATATATACATATATATATATATATATATATATCGTATTTAACTTGATCGTTGATTTCACCTTTTAAGTAATTTGTAAAACTCTTAAGTGAAAGTCAATCATCACCATCTCAGGTAACAAAACACTATCCATCATGGGCTAATACTACTTTATGAAAGAGAAATTTTTTTTATGAAATTAAATGTCTATGATGGAGTGTAATCACAGGATATTATATGTGCTACTTTTGCGCATAAGATAATAAAATAATTTGAAGTTTTAATGTTAAGCCGATAGAGTATTAGATGTGCCACTTTTGCGTATTTAAAGAAAATAATAGTGACATGCGGCGCGGTACGTGATTCAATCAAATAATTAACCAATTTATTGAGTTAAAAACCAACCACCTAGTCCATTAAAAACGATAGAAAATAATGTATGTAATTCGTGGACTTCCTTGTTGTCTTTGTTAAGTCGACGACAACATCAACGCAACTAATTTCTCTTAAAAAACAAAATTACTTATATGAAAAAACAAAATTTAGAAGCCTATTCGTAGGGATTTTTTTTTTTTTTTAATAAAACTGAAAGTAGTACTGTAGTACACAAGTTTGTGTTCAAGTTCACATCTGAAGTATAATATTTGGGTTCTCTCGCAATTTAATAAGTAAACTTATAATTCTACTAAAAAACAAAAAAAAAAAAGAAGAAGCCATAAATGAATCAAGTAGAGTATGAGTTTTTAAAATCAACCACACGAAAAAAGGCGTTAAACTAATAACAACTCTTTACTATCTATGTTATTTATTTATTTATTTATTTTTTTTTTTGCAATATGAGAATACAATTTTACATCTTTGGAATGAGATGAGAAAAAACTAATTGCTTTTCACTGAGATTTTGGTAGATTATTATGAATGTGTGTAGTACATAAAAGAAAACTAAGAAATATAGTGATCTTTTATTCTACATTTCTTGTTTCTATTTTTTTTTCATTGCAAAGTGATTGTATCTATTATCTAATTTGTTACTCCCTCTGTCAAATTATTGTCTAGTTTGAGATTTCACTTTTAGTACAATTTGAACTAGAAATGAAAACTCAAACTGGATAATAATTATGGGACGGAGGGAATATATTAAAACATCTAAGATGATTACTTTGTAAGGTAAATAACATTCTGTAATTTTGTAATATCTGAGGGGAAAAAAACATATTGTCACACTAAACACAATGTTATAATTCAGACTTTACGAACACGTACATGAAAAAAAAAAAAAAAAAAAAGATAACAAAAGCAGTGCGTAATCATCCAGGTCAGCAGCGCGGGAAAGATAACGAACAGATAACAAATGTACTTACAGCTTGTCTACGTGGCACAAAACAAAGAGGTGGACCCTCAGGAACTTCGTCCCCGCCGTCACTCTTTCGTCTTTACTCTTTACCGACACGCAAAAGATGGACAAAAAAAAAAAAAAAAACGCACACAGTCACACACTGATGACTGAAACTCTCAATTCAATCGCATTCATCTTTTACGGATTACGCACTGAACCGAACTAAAATGGTTTAATTGTTTTCGCCAATTCCCAAATTTAGTAGTGGTACAATTTTGAGGTCGGAAGAAGAGGAAAAGAAAGAAAAGACAATGGCGGAACTTGGGAAAACGGTGCTGGATAAAGGGTGGCTGGCGGCAAGGTCAACGGAGGTGGAACTTACCGGAGTTCAGCTCACCACCACCGACCCTCCTTCCGGTCCGATTAACCCTTGGATGGAAGCTGTCATTCCCGGAACGTAATCATTTCTCGCTTCTCTTTCTGCTTTTTCATTCTTTTCTTTTGGGCTCAATCCTGCGTTTTTTTATCTCTGTTTTTTTTTTTTTTGGGTTTAAAAAATGATCAAGGCAAGATTTTGATAAAATTTGGCCATCTTTACGGGGGTTTAAGTTTATTTTATTGAGAGAAATAACAGGGGATTGAATTGAAGGAGCCATTCTGTAATCTTTAAGAAGTAATGAAACCTTCCCAATTGAAAAGAGTAGAAAACTTTCAAAAAAAAAAAGAAAAAGAAAAGAGTAGAAAAGAGATTGGGGAAAGATAGCAGTACATTGTGGATGAAATGCATTTTGTTTTCTTCTTTTCAATGTTCTTTTCTTGTTGATTTTATTGGCAGTGTTCTGGCGACCCTGGTAAAGAATAAACGTGTACCTGACCCCTTTTATGGACTTGAAAATGAGGCTATCATTGACATTGCTGACTCTGGGAGAGCACATTACACCTTTTGGTTTTTCACCACATTTGAGTGTAATCTGGTAAGAAAGTTTGACTTTAAGTTTGATTCGTATGCCTTTGCATATTGTATAGTTTCAAAATTCAGAGGAGTCCAATTTGAATAGGTTCTTTCTTTAGATACTTGGTGGTTTGATGATGCTCTACTCTCGTTTCTCAACGGGATATACCTCCATTCTTTTTTGTTGTTGTGTGTGTCGGGTGTGTATAATTAAGAAAGGATTTCTTGCTAAGCCCTTTGTGTATCGGAGTTGTGGATGAATGATGACTTCAATTTCTTTCAGTCAAACAATCAACACATTGATCTCAACTTTCGAGGCGTCAACTATTCTGCTGAAGTGTATTTGAACGGACACAAGGAGATCCTTCCTAAGGGGATGTTTCGAAGACATTCAATTGATGTTACCAATGTTCTCCATCCTGATGGTCCTAATTATCTTGCTGTTCTGGTCCATCCTCCTGATCATCCTGGGAGTATTCCTCCAGAAGGGGGTCAAGGTGGTGATCATGAGGTATGCATAGTTTCCCACTAAAAATAATTTTTAAATTTTTGGATGCTAAGATACCAGTGCAATTCATAGTAATGCCCTCTAACGGAATACATCAAAAGGCCTTATCCATAAACCTGTACTTGGAATTTGTATCAGAAGGCTAAGTGCATCTCTCTCAATTACCCAACTTCCTTTGTTTTTGCATTACAAGCTTGACAAGCTCTATTATGTAAGGAGTGTGCCACCTTGTAAACTAAATGCCTCTTGTAAAGATTTAAGGCAACAAACCCAAATCCATCCATACTTCAGTACTAGAGTGAGCTATAACTGAAAAAAAAAAGAAAAAAAAAAGAAGAAGAAGAGTGAACTGAAGAAAGACAGATACTCTACAGAAAATGCATAGAGATCCTTGCTTAAGCATAATGAATGAAAGATGAATTCTCATGAAAGACAGATACTCTACAGAAAATGATAAGGTTTTTCATAACTGGAATTCTCCCTTCGCCAGTGTTCGGTTTGTTTGACCTTTAATTTGGGAATGATATAATTTCAACTGTATGATCAAGCATAAATGCTAGTATATGTTAGTTGTGAATGTAATATATATATTTTTGGAGCTTTCCAGTTAACCTGGCAATGATGTGTTGTCTGAAAATTTGCATAGGACTATACCGATCTGATTCCGTCTAGCCACCATTTTATTGCTTAGTTTATTAGTGCATGTTGTCAGATGTAAAAGATTTTCATTTGTTTAAGCTAAAAGCTACAATAATCAAGATTCATATCTACAATTCTTGATGTCACCTTGATACTATACCTAATATTTTTCTTTTTGTAAAAGATCGGGAAAGATGTTGCTACACAGTATGTTGAGGGTTGGGACTGGATGGCTCCAATCAGGTAAAGATATGATTTTTGTTAGTCTTTCACGCGTTTGCTTAAAATGTTCAAAACTTTGTCATACCATTCCCTCATATGTGTAGTATTGTTTATGCTGTGAATGATTCTATTTATTACCAAATTTCATAATGTGCTGCGTTTCATATTGATTTCCAATGTGGATGCGATTATCATCAATGTTTTTGTCGTCTTAGGATTAGACTTGCTTTTTTACAATATCAGATTGGCATATATGTGGATTGATGCCACTATCCAAGCATAAGCATAACTCCTAATTAAAAGAATAGGGAGAAAGGGGTCTGAAGGTAAGTGGAAGTTTGGCCAGCTGTCTTGAGTGGCTCATAGAAGCTAATTGCATGTGATCTGAGAAAATTTGGAGTTAGGACAGTTGATAATGAATGCTCCGAAGAAGTTCTTCTCTCTCATTTTCTGTTTTTAACTGTCGTGAAGTGCCCTGGAAATCCCTGATTTGATTGAGTCAAATGTAGAATAGTTTCAAATAATTGCTAACTGAAGATAAAGCACACGGCACTTCTCATCAGGGAGTTAAATGGTGTAAAAACGAAAAGAAAAGATCTGTATGTTAGAATTTAAAATCTCATAAGAATTTGCTCCTTATAATCAGGTGATGAAGGTGTAAAGAATTTAGAAACCGAGAAGGGGGGAAACAGAAGGTGAAAATGAGTGAATTGTTCAAACAAAGAAAGTAACGGGGCTCAACATTTGTTTAATGTTATCATGTAGTTTAGAACCTTTTGACTTTTATGGATCTTGGTTTACTCGGATCATTTATAGCGTCAATTTTTCGTCATGTGTGGATGATTAGTTGTCCTATATAGATCGCCTAATTTTGAAGGCAAAAAGACTGCAGTTTGTGCATTGATTGTGTTGTTTTATGCTTAACAAACTTCCCTGAATACTTTTGCAGGGACCGAAACACTGGCATTTGGGATGAGGTATCCTTTTCTGTGACTGGGGTGAGTTACTCCAAATCTCAATATCTATTTATTGTGTTCTTAGAAAGGGGGGGGAAAAAAAAATCTGCCAAAATGTATGCATATCTAAACAGCGGGCATGGGTTCTTTTGGAGAGAAAACATACTTTTTTCCTGCAGCTGTACTGATAGAATAATTTATTAAATTCATGCATTTACCTAAATTGCTTTAGAGTCTTAAGGTTCAAACGGAGCGAATAACTGAAAATGAATTTATGAAGAAGTACTTTATTGTTGTTTTTTTCCAGTAACTTACATTACTGTAATCTTATGTCATGCAGCCAGTGAAAATTGTGGATCCCCACTTGGTTTCATCATTTTTCGATAATTACAAGAGGGTCTACCTGCATTGTACAACTGAGTTGGTAAACAAAAGTGCTTCGGTTGCAGAATGTACTTTAAATATCCAAGTGGCAACTGAACTTGAGGGTAACATATGCTCAGTTGAACAACTTCAAACGCAACATCTATTTGTACCCGCTGGCGCACATGTTCACTATACTTTTCCCGAGGTAGGCTGCTTTGTTTGTAAGTTTGACACTCCCAGCTTTGTCATTGACTTAGATGTATCACTCATTTTTAATTATATAAATGGTTTGGTCAACAGCTGTTCTTCTACAAGCCTCAGTTGTGGTGGCCAAATGGTATGGGAAAGCAGTCTTTGTACAATGTTGATATAACAATTGATGTGAAAGGTTTTGGAGAGTCTGATCTGTGGAGCCACCATTTTGGCTTTCGCAAAATTGAGAATTACATTGACAATGCCACTGGTGGAAGGTAAAAACCTACTCTTGAGGCTTTACTCTTCTTATCTTTGTCGTGACTTCTCGATTCTTACTGAAGTTGATGTATAACTTAGCTCCTTGAAGTTTTCTGATTTAAAAATCTTTGCTAGGTTGTTTAAGGTGAATGGTGAGCCCATTTTTATCCGTGGGGGTAATTGGATTTTGTCGGACGGACTACTTAGGCTCTCGGAGAAACGTTATATGACAGACATCAAGTTTCATGCTGATATGAATTTTAACATGATCCGCTGTTGGGGTGGAGGACTAGCTGAGAGGCCAGAATTTTATCGCTACTGTGATATATATGGCATCCTGGTAACTTCATTATTCTCGGTTTTGCTCTTTTGTGTTCTTGTATGATTTCTTTCGAGGGGTAAGGTGTTTGTATCCTTTTGTCTGTGCTTTTTACTTTTTGGGCACCACTACCTCTGGAGTCAGATAGCCTGTCTCTAGGTTTGAACTGTAAAGGTCCAGAAATGGAAGTGTTTAAGGCTTAGAGCTTACACTGCATCGGCTGGAGATGTAGCAAATAAAAACTTCAATTTAAGTGCAAGAGAAAGATATACGTCCTTAATGTCTATGTCACTCTTGCTACTACAGTATATATTCCCATTGCGTTCTACACCTAACCACTAACCAGTCGGAATTGTGTTTGAACCATGTGCATGGTTTCTTATGCTTCCTGATCGCTTCTCTGAGGGGCATTGAATTTGGAAGGTTTTGTTATTCGTCCTTCTTAAGGAATGTAACAAATGCATATGAGAATTCCCTCTGTAACGATCAACATAAAGATCAACTCTCAGTGAGCCTGAAAAATAAATTGAAGTTGTTAATTTTTCTTTTCCATCCTGTGAGATGGCGACATTTGGGAGGAAATCAAGTATCTATCTTATAGTGGAGGGTGTTTTTTTTGTTTTTTTGGTGGGGTGGGGGGTTGGGGGGTGTGGGGGAGGTGGCCTTTGTGATTGTATTAATAACTATGTATAATGTGGAGTCATGGGTTTTGCATGCCATCCCCATGGTGCTGGTAATGGATGGAATAAACTAAAGTATTTCTGAAATAATGGTTTTAGGGATCTTGAATGGTCGATTCAAATCTTTTTGTAGGTTTGGCAAGAATTCTGGATAACTGGAGATGTTGATGGGCGAGGTGTTCCGGTGTCAAACCCAGATGGTCCCCTGGACCATGATCTTTTCTTGCTTTGTGCTAAGGACACCATCAAGCTTCTGAGAAATCATCCTAGTCTTGCTTTGTGGGTTGGGGGCAACGAACAAGTTCCGCCAGCTGATATTAACATGACTCTAGAAAACTATCTCAAACTCCATCCCTATTTTGAGGACCAAATTGGACATGGCATTTCAAGCAAGGAAAGTTTGCCATTGTTGAAGGACCCAAGTCAATATCTTGATGGTACACGTGTTTATATTCGAGGATCTTTGTGGGATGGATTCGCGAAGGGAAATGGAGATTTCTCTGATGGTCCTTATGAAATTCAGAATCCTGAGGATTTTTTCAAGGATGATTTTTACCAGTATGGTTTTAATCCTGAGGTTGGTTCGGTGGGGATGCCCGTGGCAGCTACAATTAGGGCAACAATGCCACCAGAGGGGTGGGAGATTCCTTTGTTCCTGAAGTTGCCCAGTGGTTATGTACAGGAAGTTGCAAATCCAATATGGGAGTACCATAAATACATTCCATATTCAAAACCGGAAAAGAAGGTGCAAGATCAAATTTTACTTTATGGGAAACCGAAGGATCTCGATGATTTTTGTTTGAAGGTAACTGTAAGTTTTTAGAATGATTGCTGTTAGCTTATACCTTTTCATTGGCTTCACTTATGCATTGAACTTCTCAGGCACAACTAGTCAACTATATCCAGTATAGAGCTCTCCTAGAAGGCTGGACCTCACGCATGTGGAGCAAATACACAGGTGTCTTGATTTGGAAAAATCAAAATCCCTGGACTGGTCTTCGAGGTCAGTTCTATGATCACCTCCATGACCAAACAGCGGGATTCTATGGCTGTCGAAGTGCTGCTGAACCTATCCATGTTCAGCTTAATCTGGCAACATATTACATCGAGGTGAGATTCATCAAGCTATTTTCATTGTGTTTGAATCAGAAGAGCTTAATAGACTTCAAATTATCCCATGTTAGGTTAAAATAACTCCTTTTTGGCTAAAATTTTGGGTATGCATCGTGAAGGTTTCCTTCAGTTTCTAGTTTCTGCTGCTGGAATAAACTACAGTAACTGCCATGCCAAAATTTTTAAGTCCATCTCGTCAGCTTTCTGTTTTTTTGTTTATATTGGCATTCATATGCTTTTCTACTTTTTATATGTTGATCTTTTTTGTAGATGTATTTGGGAAAAATTTTGCCAATGATGAATGTATTACCAGAATTGTTTTGCAATGTTCTGTATGAAGTTAATTTATACTTTAATTTCAGATCTGGGGAAAAAGTTTCTTTTTACTTATTTCTACTTTTGGGGAATATTCAGGTGGTGAACACTACTTCAAAGGAAATACCTAATGTGGCTATACAAGCTTCTGTATGGGATCTCGATGGTACATGCCCCTACTACAAAGCATCTGAAAAGTTCACTATGCCATCTAAAAAAACAGTACCGATCTTTGAGATGAACTATCCAAAGTCTGAAAATCCTAAGCCGGTTTACTTCCTTCTTCTGAAACTAGCATCAGATGATGGTATTTTATCCCGGAACTTTTATTGGTTGCATCTTCCTGGTACTGATTACAAGCTATTGGAACCGTACCGGAAGAAGGCAGTTCCCCTTAAGATAACTTCCCAAGCTTTAATAAGGGGATCAACGTATGAATTGCAGATACATGTGGAGAATACATCAAAGAAGCCTGACTCGAGAACACTCCTTTCCACTGACATGATCTTCGAAAATAATGCTAATGCTTTGGAATGTTTTGAAGCATTGCCATCTGAATCAGTACCTGTTGCGACGGACAGAAAACAGCTAAGTCTCATCCAGAAGATCCGTAGAAGTTTTTCGAATGAGCCTAGCAATGGTTTCAAGGTAGCTGAAATCAGCGGAAATGATGTTGGAGTTGCTTTCTTTCTTCATTTCTCAGTTCATGCTTCAAAGGAGAACCAGAAAGATGGGGAAGACACCCGCATTCTTCCTGTTCATTACTCGGACAATTATTTTTCATTAGTTCCTGGTGAAGTAATGCCCATCAACATTTCCTTCGAAGTGCCTTCTGGCATCAAGCCCCGTGTTATGCTTCATGGCTGGAACTACACTGAAGGGCATACAGTTCTTTGATTTCTCTGCATAATGTATCTCTTTTTGCAGATTGATGCACATAGAATAATAAATCAAATAAAAAGTAGAAGATCTTAACTGATATCAAGATGGTATTGGTTGTATGTATTTATTGATAGATCAAAAGCATCTCTAACAATCATTGTTGAGTGCTGCCATTGGAACTTCTAACAGAGCAAAGCTTCCAAACAGAAATGTAACTGTACAGTCATGGACTTGGTCAATGACTACAGCCTACTAACTTTTCTCGGTCTCGATCCAACTAAGGCCAGATTCTTTTGGCACTCCCCTCCGTTTCATCATCCTAATCACTCGTTCTCTATCTTTCCACTTCCCTTTTGAAGAGTATAAATTGGCCACTAGTGGAACAGGGACCGGAGTATCAGGAGCAAACAAAAGCAGTTGATCAGCTGCAAACTTTCCAAGTTCAGTAGCGCCGTGAATACTGCATGCTCCAAGTAAAGCTTGCCAAACTAAGGCTCCCGGCCTTATGGGTAGTTCTTCAATGAAACTCTTCGCTTCTTGTAATAGACCTGCCCGGCCAAGCATGTCAACAATACAAGCATAGTGCTCCATCCTTGGTTTCATGCCATAAACTTGCTGCATTGATTCTAAGAACTCCATGCCTTTATGTACTAAGCCAACGTGACTAGATGCATGAAGCAAAGAGAGAAATGTGACATCCGTTGGCTCTATACCTTCCGCCTTCATCTCCTCATACAATTCAAAAGCTCCGAAGCCATTACCATGACGGGCAAAAGCTGCTATCATAGAATTCCATGAAACCTGATTCTTCCATCGCATTCCATCAAATATCTTGGCAGATTCCTCCAAGCTCCCACACTTGGAATACATGTTAATCAAGCCATTGCTAACAAAAGTATTAGCACCAAAAGCTTTCTTCATAACCAGACAGTGAACCTGTTTACCAAGATCCAAAGAAGTATCAGCACCAAACACTCCGAGAACAGCAGAGACCACATCAGGATCAATCTCTGATCCCGCCTTCACCATTGCCAAAAAAATCTGGATAGCTTCATCCTCGAATCCATTTTGAGCAAACCCCAGAAGTAAAACTGTCATGGAGATCTCATCAGTCATCTCAGCTGATTCAAAAATCTGCCATGCATCCTGCACGTTACCACACTTTGAATACATATCCATCAATGCAGTTTCAATACGATAATTTGACTGAATCCCAAGCTTCCAAAGAAGCCCATGAATTTGGCATCCCCTTTGGAGAGATTGGGAGCCAGCGCATGCAGACAAAGCACTCAGATAAGTCAAAATATTGGGAAGCACGGGTCCACAGCACATTTCCTTAAATAAGCTCAAGCTGTCCTCAAAAAACTCATTTTGCACTAGACCCGATACCACAGCAGTCCAAGAGATGACATTCCTCTCCATCATCTCATCAAAAGCTCGTTTCCCGGAAACAAAACATCCACATTTAAAATAAGCTGTAATCAAGGCATTCCCGACTGCAGTTTCTCTCTCATAACCCCTCAAAACTACCAGACCATGAACCATCTGAGTAACTCCAAGAAAATCAAGTCCATCACAAGCTGATAAAACTGTCGTCAAACTGGCGCGATCAAACCCATGAAAACCCGAACTCAGCATTTCTTTGAAATAGCAGAATCCTGTTGAATATTCCCTTTTCCTCAAAAACCCAGAAACAATTGAATTCCAAGAAACAACATCCTTGTTCGGCATTCCATCAAACAGTTTAGCTGCAGTTTCTACCTTCCCGCACTGAACATACATCGACAAGAGAGAGTTCCAAACAACAAGAATATTTCCAATATGTCGATTACCACTGTGATCAGAATAAACAGGGCTTTTCACAATGGCGGCGTGGAGAGAAGAACCCAGACGGAAGTCGCCTTCTTTTCCACAAGCGGAGAGGAGGCTGCTTATTTGTACATGATTGAGTGCAGGAAATATGGTCAACGATGTGAAAGTTTTGATCCCGGAGAAGCCATCGGAGACCCATCGGAGAAATTGGCGACTCGACTTCGGAAAACTCAATCCGGCATTCATCCATCAAAAAATGGGTTGAAATTTGAATGGCGGGAGGGAGGTTAGGTCCTATGGGTAATAGAAGAAGGCGGTCAAAATAGAATTTTGAATCTTTTTGTTTCTACGTTTTGATCCCAAAAGGCCAAAAGTTCACGTAAATTGTAAATTGTACTCCCAAGGTTCTAAGGATTGAGATTGTCTAAATACTAGTACCCTTTATATTTGAGGTTTTTTTTGTTTTTTTCCTTTTGGTATATAGTTGAGTTTGAATCTTTGTTTTCAGACATGAGATCAGTGGAGGAGGAAAATAAGTGTTGATTAGAGTTGTGAACAGCAGCCATTGAAAGACAACCTGGAGAACAACTTCAAGCACTCATGTATTATGTTATTCAAACTTCAAAACTGTCATTGTTTTCCTAAAAATAAATCATTGAAAACGATATTTACAAGTAGACGACCTACTGCACATTGAAAGGCGACAGAACAACCGCCACGCCTATGGACAGAAAGCAAATCACATTGAGATCACTATTGGCAAGGTTCCTAAGAATCCTACCCTGCTTTCAAACTGCAGGTTACGGCAACGCCCAGGGTTGAACATCACAAAGCCACTTCCTTTCCCCTGGAAAACCATCATGGCTCTTGCAATCTTTTCTTGTGTCTTCTATCTACCCGCAGAACTTCAATCCTCGGAACTAGTATCAGCAGTCTCGTCGTCTTCACTATAACTAGATGGTACCTCGGCAGCAGGCCTAAAGCATGAATACATGTCAGCGGAACAAAATTTTGTCTAATAAATGCAAGCAAAAAAGAATATGTTCTCCCAAATATTGTAATGAAAATAACAGAAAATAAGCTTTTTCATTTTACAGGGAAAGGTCAAAATACAACTGTAATCCGTGGTCTTCAAACATCACCAAACGACCAGTAGTTCTTTCAAGGCTTCTAAACTTTAGATGCATACAAACGTTGCAATCAATCAAGTGTCAGGAGTGCAAATCTAAACTTAAAAACTTATTAGATTTGACACTGCAGCCGATACGTCCTTGGAAATATGGGTAGAAAATAATTAGCAATGATTAATCTGTTGCATACTAGCATTTCTAAACAAAAATGTCAAGAACTAGGCCCGTAAATCTCAAGCGCATCTTAATCAAAACAGTCTCGAGTAAAAAAACTTAGAAGTTATAGATAGCAAAAGATGTGTCACAAAAGGAAGTGTAGTCGGCAGGCATCTAACCTGGGAACTTGATTTTCCCAAGGTGACCCTTCCTTTCGAAATGGTTTCTTCGTATAATCTTCAACAAGTTCATTCTTGATCCTTTTAGAAGCCTACAGGTTGAAAGGAGCATACTGGTTAAAACACATATGTCATCGGATTACAGAGGAGCTACAAGAAAGAGTTGGACTTCGGTAATTCACTGTAAAAATTTCATCCTTAGAAGCAACCTCAGGTTGAACTGGATCAAAACTGTCATTAACAGCAACCTTCTCCCCGGGGCTTTTTGTCTCCTAAACATCATAATCAAATAGTGAAAAGATCAGAAAGCAGGATGGAAAATGTATCAAAAACCTACAGTAAAAGGAGAATAGAATTGACCTTTGGTGTTCTTCTAAACAGCCCTTTATACTTTGAATCATCATTTTCAAACACCTTATAGGTTGAATTTAATCGGCCAGAATCATAGTGGTCTGATGTAGAAACCTTCGGTCTCTTACTTTTATGGTTCTGCAACCAAGGCTCTGATGGTTTTCTATTGATTTTTGCGGCATAAATATTGGACTGATTATGACCAGAAAGGGAATCCAAGCTCATCACTCCAACATCACGTGCAGTCCTTTGATCAGACTCCCAGCTTTCATGAACACGATTTCTTTTAACAGAACCCTCGTGAATATCAGTTGACGAACTTTTTGCAGGACGAAAATCATTTTGATTGTACTTAGGGGATCTCGTATGGAACTTTTCTTGATAATAAGCTTCAGGATTATCAGGTCCACGTGCCTTCTTAGACCTTGAATCCATCTGAGAGTTATGAGAGCTTATCCCTGAGGTATACCGGTAACCCTATAACAAAAAAATGTCAGTTGGTCTGATGGATGAATTATATCATAAATATGTACACAGATATCAGAGCCGGAGCCTGAGGCTAACAAACACAGGATCATCCATTTACACAAGGTTAAAAAAGATGCAGAACAACGCAAGCATAAAGTATAAGAAGAATAAATAACTGCGGTAAAATCAAAGCAAAATACACAGTCCATCTGGAATAGGATAAGACAAGCTACACTATGAAAGGAGCAATCAATAGATTCAAGAGATAATAAAAGTATAAAACACACTCATCTGAGGAGTGGTAGGACTAGCGCCCATGTAATCATGCAAAATATGGTAGGGCTTCTTTAGTTATCTCTACCAATGAGAATTGAACCCATGACTTCGCAGTTACAATCCTTGTCCTTACCCTCCCACCCAATTGCAAACTATTCCTGAATCAACTATCAACAAACTTCAAATGATTATGTTCTATCGAAGCACTCTTTAGGATGACTAAGCACAAGTAATCAGGACTGATACAGACAACAAGCCAGTTATACGACCCAAGTTTGTACATCAATCTAATGGAAGTGATGCACTCTTTCTACTCCAGAACTGAAACGATGAGAGTTTAAGTTCGCAGAGAGAAGTTCGGACCATGCTTTGGAATGATTAAGAAGGTTACACCGCCAAAAGGTAGACAGAAAAATAAATGATCAAGTATTTCACTTACAGGGCCTGAATTATGATTCCTGTGACCCATAACAACCTCTGGTGAGTAGGCCAGAGCAGATTCTTCAGCATAATAAGATCCTGTAAACATCCAAAATAAGCATTGAAAAAGCATGATCAGAGACAGACAAGCTCAATGTGATCTAGAATGGCAGACTTGCACATATAACAGCAAATCAAAATTCCTGAACAAAAGTACTAGGAAGTAAATGCAAAAGAGTAGGAACTTCAAATCGTAGAAAAACATTTTTTAATACAGAGAGTGTTAACCATGTGGATCCAGTGCTACCGTATACAACAATTATAACCCGCTCAAAATAACAACTCTATAATGACCAAATGGGAAAACTTTCAAAACAACAACTTGACAGGAAAAAGGGGACAATAAAACCACTTTTTGAGTTGCTATGGGCCATAATGACATGAAACCTTAAAAAAATACAATTGCCAGAGACCAACGAAAATCAAGGGCATGACCCTGAAGTTTAATACCAGAAATAAGCACTAGGATAAGCTAAGTTGCAGATAAGAATAAAGATAAGCACTTGCAAAAGAGAAAGTTTACGGAATGCCCTTAATTAGCAAAGTACAAGCTCAATAGGTTACCTTGGGGGATAGGTATGTTTTATTTTTTTAAGATACTTTCACTGCTTTAGATACAGAACCTATGACATAGAATGACATGTAGCAATGCAGAGTGCATTACCGCATTATATCAAAACATAGACTTAAATGTTCAAAGGGCATAGTGATCAGTCCATATTTTAAGAGAATGTAATCTATTAAATCCACACAATCAAAGGTTTGTCCTTGAGTTGAAGGGGTACAAGGCCAAACTAAAATCTTTAAAAAAAGAAAAGAATGTTCACATCCGTAAAGTATGTATACCCTGAATTACCATGAAAAAAACAAAGCAACCAGAAATATTCAAAAGTTCAAAAAATAAGATGACATAAGAAACAAAATGAAACCTAACATAAATATTCTAACTCACCATTATGTGGTTCGGCAATTGGAGACTCAAATGCACAAGGGGGAAGTGGATCGAATTCAACACCAAGGGGTGGACCATCAGCCCGGTAATGCCTTCCCAACTGCCTTTTAACAGCAGTAATAGCAGCATTCTCAACCTGACATTTCACTTTCAAATAACCTGATGGACCAGTCCGAGGTTTGAACTCCTTTACTCCAATTGCCAAACCTTGTCCATGGTTTCTTGAAACATCCACTCCAAAATGATCTCTCTCATAAGAGAAAGACGTATGCCGCAACGAAGAGCTACTTCCTGATGAAGTGTCATCAGGGGAACAATGTTTAGCCATAGCCAAATGACGACTACCAAGCTCATAGTTGATCTCTGCAGCAGAAGATTCTTGGCAAGTTAATCTTCTACTTTCTACTTCTCTGGGTTCAAAATGCCTATCATCCCCTTGTTTAGTGCTGCCACAAGAATCCTGCCTAAATCCACTCCCACGATCTTGTACAATTCCACTAGAGCGATCTTGTCTTCCGCCGGCCTTTGCATCATTCGACAACCTCTTATCTTTCAACCGCCTGTGGCAAAACCACCCAGAAACCTGCTTTTCTGTCAATCCTATTGCCTTTGCAACTTCTTCTTTCATAGACTCTGTAGGATATTTGTGTTCTGGCAAAACAGACAAAATCATTGTTATTTCACATCTAAAATAGCTCAACTAAAGCAATACATACAAATTCAGAAGACTTCTATACCATCATAGAATTGCTCCAAAGCTTCAACCTGAGCACGTGTTTTGACTGTTCTCTTCTTATTCTCTGGAAGGGCTTTTTCATCTCCAGAATGCTCGTTATCTATTCAGGAAGACAAATGACAATGAGATTAACAGCAGAGCACTTTCATATGAGCAAATTCTCACCAATATCAAATGCTGAAATTTATGACATGGTCAGAAAGGGGCAAAGGGCAAGTACTACTATGAGGAAGCGCGTACATTGAAGTTTAACAAATATGTGCAGTTCAATATCGATTTACTCAATTCAGTGCAATACATTCCAAGACTTTGATTTCAGTAAATGTTGAGGAATTATATCTGACTGCTACTTCCAAATTTTAATTGGCTACATAAACTATCACAAAGTCAGCGGATTTCTGTCTGAACAGCATAGGATTCTTCAAACATAGCCTAAATATTCCGTGCAAGGAGATAAGAGATGTACGAGATCCAGACCACTTACATTCCAAACAGATGCATAAAACACAAATCTGAAGTGCTATTGTAAAAACCATTTAGATGAACTCAGAACAACTTTACTAAAAACCCCCCACATGTTTTATCATCAAATTTTGCAGGTCGATAGTCATTAACGAAAACCTAACGTAACAGTTGAGTTTCCCACTGGGAAAAAAAAAAAAAAAAAAGGAAAGCAAAACGAACAACGCAGAAAGAAAATAAAAGTATTGAAACAAAAACCAGAACTCAAAATTCACTGAAACCCAACTCACAACTAGACACTAACAACAAAACCCATCTCTCAAACGCATAATTCAATAAGAAAATCACGTTAGAAGCTGTTAAGAAATTACAAAAAAAAAAAAAAAAGAACACATACCTCCCATGATATCGAATCAAAATTGAAAAGGGTTTCTGCTATGCTCTCTATTCCTTCCCTTTTGATTATTGTTCCAGGATTTCTAATCGACTCGACAACATTAGGAGCAATAGTCTGGTGAGAAAAGACGGAGACTGCAAGAGGGAAAAAAAAAAAACCAAAAAAACTCCTCACAATTTATTGTTCTAATAGCAAAAGCATTCTTATGATTTCCCAGATAACGAAAATCTGAAATGCACAAATAGATTTTTCTTCAGAGATTAATGTAATTGTAAACGATTTTCAGAGAAGTTATTGGTGCGGAAAAAGTTGAAGAAGCCTAAAATTGAAGAAATTCTTTTTGTTTTTGTTTGTAGTTGGCTCGGGGATCAGGGGATTGCCATGGATGAATTCTTAACTGATGTGGCAACCAAAGAGACGGTAAAAGGATAAAACATAATGGTTAAAACTTCTTCTTTTTTTTTTACTTCTATCGAATTCCAGTATGCTACAGCTATACTTATATTTTTGAGTCTTTTCCCAAAAAAAATTAATTAAAATAAACGTGGACAAATTTAAATTTTTCAGAATATTTGTGGACAGAACTATATTTCTCGGATTTCTGAAATCCGAGTTCTAATTAAAATTACAGATTTGGATTTTGGAAATCCGAGTTTATATTTAATAATAAAATAATAATTAAATAAATTTTCTTGAATAATAGTTTTTTAAAAATTCTTAAATGAACAGTGCCGGTCGGATTTGCGAAATCTGACTTTAATTAAAAATTAATAAATCGCGGCGCGAAATTTTTGAATCCAAAAACCGAAAGTTCGTAATCCGGTTTTATGAATTCGGATTTTGGAAATCCGGCTGCCTTTAATTTTGGTTGGTGGAAGTAGGCATGTGCCATAAATTGGAGGACCAAAAAATGAATAAAATAATCCTGAATTGACTAAATCTGGATTCATGAAATCTGAAACTAATGTAATTCGGATTTCGAAAATCCGAGTTACTTACGGACTCGGATTTCGTAAATCCGAGTTTAACGTGCTATAAAAGAAAAAAATTTCAGGCAGTTCTCATTCGAGAACTGAGTTGGATTTTCTGTTTTTGTAGCTCAAACAAGGGCGAATTGGAGCTTTTGATGCATTCTTGCCTCTAGATACGTGGGAATCGTTATTTGAAAGAGGTTAGATTACAAAACCATGTTATTTAGTTTAGTTTTGTGTTATTTTGATTGTTAGAATGATGTATGATAGATTAGGGTTTATGTTGGTTGGTTGTTTGGATGTTTTAGGTGTTGATTTTGAGGTTAGAGATGAGAAATCATAGTTGTTCATGAGATATCGAAGTTGATTTATAAGTATTTTAGTATTTTATAGGTTTTTTGAATTATGAATGGAGTATGTATGGTGTATTTGTTGATTTTGTTATTAAAAAATGATTAGTTATTGATGTTTTTTTTAACAGTTATCAATGACACGTAATGTATCATACATGCTTAATTTGTATCATACAAGAAAGTATGTGATAGAAAACGGTAGCATCAACACTTTTTCGAATATGCCGGATGATGGTTTGTTTGTCGAAGAAAGGTTGTCATATGAGGGATTGATTAGTAAGATTTGTATGACACTTGGTTGGGATCTAGCACACGTGAAACTCTACCTTTCTTTGATTTTCGATAGTCCCGGTGGTAGGCGTGTAGTGAAGATCAAGAATGATTCGCATGTAGAGTTCATGAACCGTGTAGATCCAATGTCATGTTTGGATTTATACATAGATTTGGAAGATATCACTCAAGAAGAAAGAGAAGCGAGTTTGGAAACGTGTCATTTGGTGGTTTTTCAAGGGGGGAACGTGCTAGTACTTCTCGAAACCGTGATGAAGAGGAGACACCTTTATTTGTACAAGATGACTACCTGGAAGAGTCGGATTCCGACTAAATAGCTCCAAGTGAAAGCGAAGAAGACTGTGATGTCTCCGGAGAGAGTGATTTTGAAGAAAGTGATGATGAAAGGTTGGAAAATGAGGAAAGGGATTGTAATCCATTGGGCCGACGCCATGTATATAGTAAGATGGGGAACTAAAATGTCTCATGTGTGGACAATGATGAGTTTGCTCTTAAGATGTGGAATGAGACGCCTGAAGGAATGGACATTGGTGTTTGTTTCAAATCTCAATCAGAAGCAAAGCATGCTGTACAATTATGGTACATCCATCATAAAAGGGAATATACGGTCGCCGCGAGTAGTCCAAGGACGTGGCTGTGCGGTGCAGAACATTTAATGTGGATCATGTATTTGTATTAATATTGATGAATATTAAAATCACAAAAAAATTAAAAAACAACTTTGAAAGAAGTGATGAGACCATAATGGATGAAAAATTGCATAAATTAAGGGGCAAAAAAAGAGTTGAATTTGAAAAGCATGCAAGGGTGAATATATATAATTTAAAAGTTTTACAATACGCAGGGTTAAACAAAATGTATATAGTTTCATTTTAGTTATCATAAGAGTTATAATATATATAAGATGTTAAAATTGGTGAACATAAATTGAGAAAATATAAAAGTTTTAAATATTTATATAATTTATTGTAGAGGAAAATAGAAACATTCATAACTATGTAAAAAACACTAAATTCAAATAGGATATATTGGAATGATTATTATTTTATGAATCATGCATTTCCTTCTCTCTCTCTCTCTCTCTCTCTCTCTCTCTCTCTCTCTCTCTCTCTCTCTCTCTCTCTCTTGCATAGATATGGAAATGAATTTTAAAATTTTTAATAATTACAAAAAAAAAATTTTTATTGTATTTTTGTAATAAAAAGAATTCACAATGCCATATCAACGTTTCTTCTTAAATCTCTTAAAAAAATGTCCCGAATAAAATATGTCCCAAATAATAAAATAAGTAAAACATGGGTCAAAAACATATTATAGTCTTTGTGTAGCTTAAAATTTTTGGAAAAAAAAAAAGAAGAAGAAAAAGTGAATTGATGAAGCTAATGGGAGAAAGCTAAATTTCTCCTTACAAATTTTGACGGTCCAATTTTTTATTTTATTTTTGACAATTAATAAATTTTGAGATTAAAAAGGTAATCATTACTTCTACTCCCTTTGCAGCGGAAAAAAAAAAAACACAGCCTAAGTGTACAATAATAACTTAATTTTAGTTGTTGTAAATAATTTTGATATACTTGCATTTTTAAACAATTTGATCTTACACATCTATAAATTATACTCCCTCTGTCCTAAAATTATTGTGCAGTTTGAGATTTCACTTTTAGTACAATTTGAACTAAAAATGAAAATCCAAACTGGACAATAATTATGGGACAGAGAGAGTATTAAATTAAAAACTGCCGTATGAAATGTTTAATGAAAAAGTACTAATATTAGCTTTGTAACAAAAATATTTTAAAATCTATGCAACGCACGAGAATAATATTAGTTTATAATCTTCTAATTATATGAAAAACAATTGGGCCTCCAATTCCTTTTCTTTTTTAAATAATAATACCCCTCTCTCTAAAAAAGTAGTCCAAATTAAATTTTTAGATTTGTACTAAAAATAATACAAATTTAAAAATTCGTGGCGAACTTTTTCGAGACCTGAGGTAATATGATAAATTGTTCTTAGTTTCAATAAGATTAATTAGTCGCTGTTCAAATTGTTTTTGTTTCTGGTTCAAATGGTATGTGCATCAGAGATCCGATTTGTATATCTGAATTCAAGTTGCACCCTTGGAAAGTTGCAATGAGTGCAATTGGTTTCGAATGGGAGTTTCCCATATACTAATTAACTTAGAAGTTAGAAGTAGAATCTATTTACAATACTCACTACTCAGTTTGAATTGTTAAGAATTTTCTTACGTGTCAAAATGTCAAAATTGTTGTTGTTCCAGTTTAACAAAACAGATTATTTTTTAGGACCGAAAAAATAATTCCATCTTGAATTCAATCAAGATGAAGTAATTATGCCATGCCTATGTATTGGTCTCCCAATCTAGGTTTTGCAATCTTGCTTTTTAATTGAAGGTTTTCTCATTGGGTGTTACTTTTCACAGTGAAGAAATTATTCACTTACAGTTCATTTTAGACAATTTTATCCTTGAACTTTTTCTTTTTCTCCAACATACACTAATTACATTAATTATAAATAAATTTAACTAAATTGATTGAACAATAACACAAAATATAAAACTAAAATAATTGTACAAAAAAATAATATAAAAATAACACAAAAAATTGGGGAAAAAAAAAGAAAAAGTAAGGGTGGCCGGCCCCCTTTTGAAGGTTTGCCGGTTTATTCACCGGCCAACCGGGAAGAAGCGGCCACTCAACCGCCACCCTGGGCAAATTTTTTTTTTTAATTTTTTTTGTGTAATTGTTATTATTTTTTTATATTTACCTTAAGTTTTATTTGTTGTGTTATATTTACTGATTTAATAACATTTTTAATTTAATTGAATTTATTAGGTATAATTAATTTATTTTAATAATTAGTGTAGATTAAATGGAGAAATTAGGTATAATAAGTTTTTTATTATTATTATAATTTATTTTTTATATTCAAATAAAGAATGCACTAGATATTATATTAAAATTATATGGTAAATACATTTTGAGTAGGTTTTTGTAATTAGGTATGTGGTATTTAGTTAGTATTAATTTGTAGGCTTTAATAATTATTGTTTACGTAAATGAATTAGTTATTTTTGTTATATTTTGAGTAAATTATTTAATTACAACTAAATAACACAACATACACTAATTAAATTAATTATAAATAAATTTAACTAAATTAATTGAACAATAACACAAAATATAATACTAAAGTAATAATATAAAAAAATAATGATAACAAAAAAATATAAAAATAACACAACAATTGAAAAAAAAAGGTACTGTCCAGGGTGGCCGGCCCGACGGCCAGCCACCTTGGGCAATTTTTTTTAATTTTTTATAATTTTTTTGTGTAATTGTCATTATTTTTTTATATTTACTTTAGTTTTATTTTTTGTGTTATATTTATTGATTTAATAATATTTTTAATTTAATTGAAATTTATTAGGTATAATTAATTTAATTTAATAATTAGTAGAAATTAAATGTAAAAATTAGGTATAATAAGTATTTTTATTATTATTATAATTTATTTTTTATATTCAAATAAAGAATGCACTAGATATTATATTAAAACTATATGATAAATAAATTTTGAGTAGATTTTTGTAATTAGATAAGAGTTTATGGATAAAATTGTTCAAAACGAACTGTAAATGAGTAATTTATAAACAGCGAAAAGCAATTCAGTTTCCGATTTGCCGGCAATGAGCAAAAATGATCCTTTTTAGCATTTAGTACTATATTTAGTAGGAAAATCTGATGTTCCAAGAAGATTGCGGTCCACACAACTTCCAACCCTACAGGATCATGACATGGCTATAGTTTGAGTCACAAATATTCATTTCTAACTTTGATGGACAAAATTGTAACTTTAACACAAATCTATTTAGAGAATATATAACAGTCACAGCCCATGAAATTTAATGAAGCTTTGAAGTAAACAAACCATTTTTTTAAGGTAGGAAAAGATCATGGAGTGCTCATCATTCTATAACCTAAATTCAGTTGCAAATTCATCCTTTTTCCAGAGATCAGCCCAGAACAATAACTGTCAGAATGCTCCCTCCAGATGCTCATTCCCCTGCTCTCTTCCAGCCCTGAAACTTAAATTCCCCTCCTCTTCATTTGTGTTGCATTGTTGTGATCAAAATGATGAATCCCTCTCAACTTCTGCAGCTTATGATGTTCTTGGGATTGCTCCAAATTGTACTCCAGCTCAACTTAAGGCTGCTTTTCGGGCTAAAGTATGCTTACCATACAAAAAAATATTTATGCATTCATTCCCATTTCGCAGAAATCATATTCTTTTTTAGTTGGTCTAACTGGATTCTGTTCGGCAATGTTTCTGTCAGGTTAAAGAGTTTCATCCTGATGTTAGACAAGATGAGGGAAACTCTGATATAATGATTCGTCGTGTAATTAGAGCTTATGAGGTACTGTCATCATTTCTGTTAGTTATCTGTGAAGTAAAAAGGAACAAAACCATGCTGCAGATTCTGCAGACTTTGAATCTGATTCAGTAATAATCCCTCTGGTCCTATTTATAAGGTATAAATTTGAACTAATAGTTTTAGTTTGTGCCTCATAAATAGGACTAGAAGGAGTATTTGGTTCTGTTGAACAACGAAATACTAGTTGTTGATTAACAACTCTCCTTTGCATATCTGGGCAGATGCTATCCGACTATAGTAGGTCAGAGATAATTGAGAGGTAAGCTAAATAGTAACAGTCATAAGTAAATTGTCCTTTAATTCATGATGCATGGATGGTTTCAATATACCAGTTCTCTGGAGAATAATTATTCTTCAAGATATATGAGCAATAGTAGAGTGTTCATATTGTTTCCATGCGATTGATTCTGTTGAGGAATTCTGAGAAACCAACTTAGCCAATTTGGGAGTTGATGAGGAGACTGATTGTGCTGGATTAGTTTCATAAATGTTGAAACTCGCAACCGTTCCTCTCAGTTAATCACACTGTGATGATGCTAGTAAACTTAGAAATGTATCTGATTACAATTTAATACACCCCTAATGCAACAATGGTTGCGGGATAGTTGCTGACTTGATAGTGTTGCATTTGTAGGGAGTGCTCAGATCCATTTGATGAACCAGAATGTGAGGCATTTGACATCTTTGTTAATGAGGCCATGTGTATTGGTAAAGGTACAAATCTTTTCCTTACATTCTTCTGCAAATTACCAATAAGATATAATTTCTTGCAATTTGTATCTGGTCATCAACTACCAGGATTCTTTGTGAAAGAAATACTATCTAAATTTTTCTCTTTTCATTCATCTTGTTAGTTGTTTTCTCCCTTCTGATTTTGTGGATTACTCTTTCATGAAATTCGATTCCATGTTAGGGTTTGGCATATGCGCTTGTTGTACATGATATGAGTTTCACTGTAGTTCCTCTGCTAAGAAAAGAAAGCTCGGAATGAATCTGTTTCTGATAAGAAGTGGACTATTTTTAAAGCAATTGCAATGAATTGCATTACCTAAGATGGTGTAGTAAAGATGCAATGTATAGTCTTCCTCTGGAAAAAGAATGGATTTTCATACGAGAAGAAGATAGCATATATAGCATTTTTATTTTTAAAATTTTTTTTTGGGTGTCAAAAAAGAAGTATCTTCAGTTGAAATTTTGACATGACTTTTGCTGTGGAAAACTGGTAATGTTTGCGAAAGGTCTGCACATTTGAATTGTTTTTGTGTATTAGTAGCATTGTATATGAAATAACAAGTGAAATAGTTTTCAGAGGTTATTGGTTTCCCAGCTGGGACGATTCGATTCTACTTGAATGCTGACTTTATAGTTTTCGATCCGATTCTATTTTGTGTATTGGTACTGTTTTTTTGCCCTCACTGTAGTTTAAACTTTAAAGAAACCTTTTGATGTTTGGTCGATTTTTGCAGCCTGTCCTTATTCATGTGTCAAGAGAGCACCTCAAGCATTTGAGTTTTCCTCTTTAACTGGAACTGCTCGCGCAACTTCCCAAGGTAGCTCCTCCACCACCATGATTCTACCGCTCTTCCCTTCTGCTTAATCTGCCGGCAAAGTCAATGTGATTGCAACTGGTTAGGAGACTTCACCCGATGATGCCTCCAGTGTGTTTAGTGACATAGCATTGTAAAAGATTCTTTGATATGAGCAGGATTCTTGTTCTTTATCGTGTAGGGCATGGTGAAGATTATGGCGTGCAGAGTGCAGTCGGCCAATGCCCGAGAAGTTGCATTTATTATGTGACGCCTTCACAAAGAATTATTCTGGAAGAGCTCCTTGACAGGTGACTACATGCACTTATATGAAGATAATCTCTTTTGTGCTTGTCTTTTCAGGGTTCTGAAAGACCGAAAACTTTAGGATGCATGACTGCAATTTGCTTCCTTTTTAGCCCGAGGACAAGTCTTTCTTTGCCTTTTCAAGAAGTGCTTCCTTTTGCTGTTAAATTCTTGTGGTAAACAACTAAAGGATTGTCTCTCATTTTTTTCTCAATGCAGTATCATTGATGCTCCATATGACACTTCAGCTGAGGAAGACTTGCTTTACTCCCTCCTCGTGAAGGCAAAATTTGAAAACAACCGGTACCAGAAACCAAAGCAACAACCTAAAGTCTCCACCAAACATGTGGATTGGTTCTAAGGCATGCATTCTTCATCTTAAGATGGTTATTAAGTTGACCAAGTTTAAAAGCCATCTAAAGGCAGCAACTAGAGTACTAAACCAACTGCTCCTGGTTAGGAAACAGAAGTCTCTGGCAAGTGGACATCCCTGGAATTGTCTGGATTTACACGGCCGACCTCTCAAGCGAAAGCAGTTAGCTCGGCGATTATTTTGCAAGGCTGTAATAAAGAAGTAAAATTATAAGATTTACAATATTTAATTAAGCTTTATTTACTAGTATTTTTAGTCGGTTATCTGATTTCAAGCCACACTTCTTAAAATCATTCTATTTGAACATATATGATTTGTAAATATTGTGTTGACGATGCATGCAACCTTTTCTTGCTAGTGTTTTTTGAATACACTAGTGTACAAGAAAAATATTACAAGGAAAATTATAACAAATGGTGTGTCAATGATTTAAGCTATGTCCTAATCTCAAATGTGTAAAATTTTAAAAATAAACGGTGTGTGATCATCTCCTATCATTTTTTTCTTTTTTTTTTTCCTTGCATGAATTAATATCTTTCTGAATAATGATAGAATTAATTCTAAGGTAATCAGAGTTGTTGGATTCCAAGATAATAGCTAACATAAGAGTTGTTGGATTTGAGATGAAATTCAAAATGTGATTTAAATAAAAATTTTAAAAGGTGCTTAGACAATTTTTTAAATAAAATAATATTATTCATCTCTATCACCGGACCATTGACCAACTCGCCGGCCGACCGCCGTTCAATAATGGTCTAACTGGCAGTGGTGGGAGGTGGTTCGGTAGTGGGAGGTGGACGATGGTAATGATGAGTTAAAATTGAGTAAAAACAATATTTAAAATAAATTTTAAAAGGTGATTAAAATGTTGTATGAATAGTACTTATTTTGCTTAAGAATTTTTGTTTAAGAGGTCTTTTAAAAAAAATTTGGGTTTGAGAGGTTGGAAAAACATGCATTGTTTGTAGATGATTAATTATTATTATTATTTTTTTTAAATTTTTTTTGGGGTAAGTTGAATCTTTAATGATCAATACGGCACTCATTTTGTACATTTAGGTACTGTCTTCTTCACCCCACGTCCCCACTCTATCCTGCTACTTATATTTCTGCTACTTATATACCAATTCTGCCTAATAATTTATCTCAGCTTCTTTAAGCTTTTTACTAGATGATTTTTTATTTTATTTTTTCGGTAAACTGCGAATCTTTAATGATCAATACTGCACTCATTTTGTACATATATTTCTGCATCTATACAAGTATATATACCTATTCTGCCTAAATAATCCATCTCTTTAAGCTTTTTACTATTCTCCTGAACTCTCCAACACAGCTCTTGTTTAATAGCGTTAATCTGGCTGCCTGATGACTAGTGTGATTATTGCTGTAGTACACACATATAGCTTCCATATTTTACCAAAGCCAGGAATTACTTCACATCAAGGAAGCAGAATATAAAGGCTAATATCAGTAAGCAAGATGCATACATCGGTTGCAATGAATCAATACTAAAGAAAGCAAAACTAGACAAAAACAATATAGATATTTTCAGCAGGTTTTGTAGCATCAAAGGCTGTTCACACAATCGATTTCCGGCTGTTTCTCATAGCTTTCATCTTAAGTGGGCTCCAAACTAACTGCTTCTTCTGCAGTGCAATGACTGTAGGATGCTTGGGGATCCATGAACTGCGACCTGCCTGAGATAAGGGGGGACTGCACATAAACTTGCTGCTTCTCGTGCTGATCGCCGTTTGCTCTACCACAGCAGCACTGGATGATCCGCCCTTCATCTGTGACATGGGAGAACTCACACTTGCAGTGCGCCATACTCTTTGAGGATCCCAAACGAATGATTTCCTCCCCACGCGCTCTGTCTGCATTCTTGCATTAGACCTATTTAGAGGAGTTGCCATGCTTGATGAACTTGGTTCAGGGCGAAAGGTTGCAATAGAAGCCCGCCTTTTTGGCTCAAGAACCTGTTTTGCTGCAGAAGGCCTCGCCGTAATGGACAAACGTTTTGGTTTCATAAGTGTCTTTGTCTTGCAACTTTCCATCAATGTATTACTGGACATATTTTCCTTGTCACGTTGTTCGGGAAGAGGAATCATAGAATTCCTCGTTTTGGTGGGTGCAACAGGAGAACGTGAAGGCATAAAATTAGAAATTCTACGCAGGGGTAACCTCAACTTTGATGATGGAGCCAGAGGTGGTTTTTTCTCAATAGTGGTCGTCCTCCTCTTTGATTGGCCTAAAGATGATATTGCCGATGATTGAGTAGAAGCAGCAGCAGACAAGGCCTTCGTTTCCTGTTTCAGTCGAAGCTTCCTCTCCTCTGCTAGCTGACTCTCAAGATCTCGAACCTGTAAGAGGTGCGATCATTTGTCTAATATATATACTATGCTCGTAAAACAAAAAAATCTAAAGTGAAACAAATGGAGACATATATGCACCATAAACAGAATCATACTAAACAATGAAATCAGGCTGGAAATTCAAGATCTACAGTACACGAAGTTATAAAAAAAAAATTGTTTTTACTGTGAGTTTACCTTTTCTTGAAGACCTCTACATATGTGTTCTCTGGCAGAAAGCCTTAATTGCATAGACTGAACACTGTCCTGCAGTTTCTTTATCTCCTTCTCATCATTCTTTGCCTTCTCGGCCTGTTTACAGAATGACAAAAGATGAGATGGAATGTTGGTTCACTGACTGTAGGAGATACTTATGCAATGTGCTGTGTCATACATACCAATTGCTTATACTTAAACAGGTCTCCAACATCAGCCTGTTTCCGAGCAGGACCATGCTCAACTCCTCGAACCCGAGTAGCGAAATTTAACGAGCAAAGTGTTTCTCCAAGATCTGCAGCACTTGGGCTGATTTGGACAAACATCAAGGTTTTGCAGTCTCCACCTGCATTTAATTTAATGTGATATGAATCATGTTGGAAAGCTAGTACCTAAAAAGAATTACTCACTGTGAAAGTTGAGTACAGCACAAGTTTTAAGGTGGAACAGGAATGATTGTTGCTTATATTTTATCTGACATCAATCACTAAGTGTATTATTGAATAATTACTTTAATTTTTAAGCTGAAAACGTAGAATCCATTCATGAAAGTCATTGATCAAAGACACTGTAAGTGACAATAATATATTGGCTCTTTCACCCCCCCAAAAAAAGAGATAGTTACATATACGTGTGTAGCTCACCTAGTGAACTCTGCAACATATGTGTGAGTTTGGAGTTCCTGATTCATACAAAGACAAGAGTTAATAAAAAGAAGCAAACATTCTCAAAAGAAGAATTACCATAGACACAGAACCTAAGCATGCAACACGAAGGAAGTGGGTAAGAATAAGGGAAGCTGAACAAAAGAGACATGCCTGTACGGAACATGGGTTGTCTTAGAAGCAAGAGCAGATATAACATCTCCAAGGGCTGATAAGGATTTATTAATAAACTGAGATTCTTTCAACCTTTCTCCTTCTACTTCAAGCCTTCCAACTCGTTCACTCCCTGCCAAGTCAACCAGCCAAAGATGGCTCCTAGTTCGCTGTCCGTTTATCAAATTCTCACCCAAAACTGTCACCCGTACCAAGCTGCGACCATTGTAGTGGTGGAAATCATTGTTTTTCCATTATCAAACGAGTAAGTAGCAGCAAAATGGAAATTTTTATCAAAGTAAACAAAGAAATTAGAAATTAAGAGAAACAAAATTGAAATGTTCTTAAAAGCGAAAAATACCAGTGAGACCGACTGCTAAGCTCATTGGCATTAGTTGATCCAACAGATCTAGCCCGACTCCCAGACTTAAGGAGCTCCCACACTTCGTCTGTATTGTAAACACGAGCTTCAACAAGTCCAGGGACTTCTTGAGTTCCCTCCGCTGATTGCTTTATCTCCAACCTGTGAATCAATTGTGACAAAGCTTATCATTGAGATATGTATATGTGCATGCCATAAGCGGCTGATGAATATGTTCCCCAAAGATATAAGCGGGTAAATGTAATAAAAAGGTTTTCTGTCCTAAAATGAGATACCTATACCAACTATTTACTGCTGATAGAGAAAAAATAGTTTCAGAAAATAAACTAGATTAGATTGTGCACTCCGTCCACTTATCAAGAACATGTGGTGACCTATCCTCCAGACTTGTGAGATCAACGAAGGTACATCTCTAATTAATCACAGAACTATGTTTCAAGATTGAACTTAAGATCCCTTCTAAGTTATTCACACGTTAAAGTTCTTCCATATGGAATCTAATTCTCAATGACCAAATAGAAAAAAAAAAAAAAAACTCAAGTGCTTTGGATGTAACATTCTGTAAGCAGGACAGACTCCCAACAGTCAAGTAAAAAAATACAGCGACTCATACGCCATTAAGCTGGATTACCAGTCACTAGCTTTGAGTACTCATCACAAACCTTTTACTATCAGAAAAATGCCAAGTCAACTGACATTATAAAGAAGAGACTCTTGCATTGAATTTTGTACATTCCAATGAGAACAAAAAGCATACTTTAACTAGAACATGTAGTAATCTTGTATGCATCATAGGCTGCTTCATTTTGACATCAAAACTGAAAAAAAGAACTTACTTTTTAGTAGGTTGATTGCAGTTCTCTACGAGGAGATCCCTTATCTTCTCATTGTAAACTTCCAACATGCTAACCAGCAATTCATATTTCATAAAGTTGCTTCTTACATCAGACACTTTAAACAACTCTTCTAATGTTCGATAATTAACCCCTTTATTCTCTGGGGTTCCTTCCATGGTGAATGTCTTTCCGGTTCCCGTTTGTCCGTAGGCAAATATACAGACATTGAAACCATCTAGAACCGATGTCACGATGGGTATTGTTTGGAGAAAGACAGCCTCTGAAAGAAAATGAAAAATATATGTAAATGAAGCAAGTTGAATTGCAAAATCAGAACAAAAATCACTCAATGTCTCCACAATATCTGACCTTGGTTGCTCTCAGGTCTGAAGATATGATCAAACTTAAACAACTTCTTTGAAGAGTCAGACGACATTATCTGAAGCTCGTTTTCCTGACATGAATCAAAATCGACAACTGATGTGGAGCCATTTGAAATTTCATCGCTGTTCAATGGCCTACACCTACAGAAGACTCTTATATTGCCTTTGAGCTCTATGATCTCATTGTAGAGCCTCTTTCTCTCGTTATACTCGTCAAGATACTTCTTCTTCAACAACTCACACTCTTCATTGTATCTCTTTTTCAGATGGTCATGTTCATCGCCTAAATTTTCAACACAAGGAAGCATATGAGAGAGAGAGAGAGAGAGATAAGTCGCATAAAAATAAAATAAATAAATTCAGGATACTGAGTTTCTAGGTCTTGATCTGGGAATTGGGAAAGAAGTAAAAGCAAAAGAAATTCGAAATTCAGTCGCATGAATTTAAAAAACCATCGACCAAAATTAAACCTAACTGCAAAGATGTCAATTGAAGCATAACGAGAAAGAAAGGGAAAAAAAAAAGTGTACAAATTGAACTCACTGATCCCACAAAACGATGAATTCTTGAAGTTATCATCCGAGACAGTGACAGCAGAGTTGAAATCATGACACAGGGTTTCCATAGCTTGATCTGCATTCGTTCCGGCAAACAAGAATTACAAAAAAAATTAGCCCTAAATAAAACCAACCAAATCAAGAGAGTCTTCGAACGTCACAATTCCAAAACATCTTCACATCTATTCAATAGAAATGAAAAATTTTACTGAAAATTGACAAGATTTGCGTACCATTCATGGGAGAATTCGTCGAAATCGAAGAAAATTGTGTCAATTGATGCAGCTCGAAGAAGAATTTGGAGAGGAAAGGAAGAGCGTGGTGGAGCCAGTGCGTGAGTGTGTGAGAGAGAGAAATTTGGGGCAAAACGGTCGGAAATGAATTCAAAAAAAGAGGGGCGTTGGGCCTTATGGAGGGATTTTAAGTTAATTCGAAAATTAAATGAATGGGAGGCTCACAGCCGTTGGATTAGGATGATTGCCACTTGGGCGCGGATAAAAATCGAATAATATCATGTTTTATTTCTATTTTCGAGGTAAAGTTGCCCCCTTAGTTTATTCAAACTGTGCACCTTATTCACTTTTCATGGTGCACTAATCTGATTACGGTTATCTATTTACAGAATAAATTACATTCTGTTAAATCAATTAATTCTCTCCCTACACTTAATCTATTAAAGTATGTTTTCGTGACAACGATAAATATTCAAATATATATATATATATAATAACAACAAATTTAAAAGGTCATACTCGTACAATGTAATATTCATGAGTGATAGTCATAATTTTTCAAAACATGTAGTATATAACTTTCATGGTTTTTGATTAAAAAATTATAAACACTAATCCCAAATAAAAAAAAATGTAGACTATTTAATCTTATATTTATACACACATTATAATTATTTGATTTTAGTTAAATTTGTAAGATAATTTTAAAAATTATTTTAAATGGCGTAACATATCTAGATTGTTGCAGAAAAACTTTGACCGCAATATTTTTTTTCCCTTTTTGATTATAGTATTACTCTAAAAAACTGTGCACATCCTAATTTGTAACAAATGCAATTTAAGTGAACAAACACATATAAATATGAAGAAAGGGATGTTTTTTTTAATATATTTTTTGAAAATTAAAATGACTAATTAATGAGCTAAGGTTCCATCTGGAGAGAGTTGATTAAGATTTTCCATCATAGTACCATTACATTAGTTGAACCTTTGGATTTCTGACTGACCATGCTTTTAACAAAGGAAACAAATGATTTAACCTTGTAGCATTACAATTTCAATAGTATTTATTGCCCTTTACCACATTAGAAGGAACTAATCACCTCTGTATTTTCCTTGAATTTAGTGATGTTCAACTTAACATGCAGGTTACATCAATTTGCTAGTTGAAATTGATCACATTAAACAAAAATTATAATGTTATTCCAGACTGGTTGCCTTGAAATTTTCTTTTGAAAATGTAGCTTTAATTTTTTTTTTCCAGATGTATACATATATATATATATATATATATGATTTCGGGATTGACAATTGTTTCTTATTTCTTCTAAATAAAATTGTTTGTAACTTATTTGTAATTTATGGAATTGATTGAGAAAAGGAGCTACATAAGTTCATAATTTAAAAGTTAAGGATTTAAGAATTGATTCTTTCTTAATGAAAAAAAAAATGGCAATAGAATAAGATTATAGCATTTTTATACTAATAATAAAAAAAAATTTAGAAAATCGTGGCATTCCGTAATTGGCCATCCATACAGTTAGCTTTTCCCTGCTTCCACAGAAGAATAGAAAACTTATCTCAATTCTAACAACAGAGCAGAAAACTAACAGCTCGATCCCAAGTCTCAGGATTTTGGAGCAAAATTGGAACTTTTTTTTTTCATGGCGTCTTCATGTGCAAACCTCTCTTACTGCTCATTTTCACTTCCCAAAACCCTGTCTCGAACCACACTCTGTTCGCCATCTTCCTGCAATCCTAACATTTCCTTCTTCAATGGGATTTTAGTTCATGGCAGAGAACCCATGTCAAGGATGCATGCCAAGTTTGAGAAATTTCAAGGCCCAGGATACCTTGATGACGGTGATGATGATACTGGTCAGGTTTCTAGTCTAGACCCACAAGCACAGACAATTCAAGAAGGATTTGACGAGGAAGGAGAAGATGATAGGTGGATTTATGAATTTCAATTGCTAATAAATGGCCTATCAGTGTTATGAAGCCGAGGCTTCAGTCTTGCGAATTTAGTACCTCGTTTTGTTAATGGGTTCAGTCGCTGCGTTTCTGTTTGAGGATTATGTGATAGGTTTTTTTCCTCTTTGAAATTTATCAACTAAACTGAAGTAGGATGGCTTGATTTTGTTAGTTTGCAGTGGTACTGTTGAAGGCTAATTAAAGTGAACATTGGACTCTTTCCTCTTATGATTGAGATATACAAAGTACTTTTCTTTAAACCATGTTGGATTACTTTTGCAGTTGTCTCCCGTCTAGCTTGGAGGGAGCTGTTCAGCAGTCAGGCCAAGCAGCTGCAGATTTTGTATTTTCTGGAGGAATGAGAGCCATAGTAAGTTTTGGAATGATGCTTAACTTTTTCTCTTATGCCATTGGGCGGATACTTTGATGTTTATCTGAATATGATCCCATCCGTAATGGATATAATTTCCTCTTGTTCCTGGAAGTTATACTAGGCTTGAGTCCTGACAAAATGAATTTGCGGACACATGCTGAAAGTTGTGCTTAAAACTTGATGAATAGGATTTATATCCCCCTAAATTATCCTCTTCTCTGATGCCTAACTACAAGACCTTTTAGTATGTGGAAGTTTGCACTCACGTTGGTCTCATTTGGAGCAGCATGATCATTCCAATTTGCCTTTGCATTAGTTTAGGTTCTTGTTGTCCCAAACATAACCTGATTGCCAGAGGTTATTTCAGATGCTTGTTCTTCTATCGGTTCTCTTGGCCATGCTTTGACTTCCCCTTCCACTTTTTCACCAGGTTGAACTCCTAATCCCACAGCTGATTTTCCTTGATGACGAGGGTGCTCAGTCTGAGCTCTGGGAACTTTCAAGGATATTTTTGGATACACTAATTGAAGAAACAGGATGTCAGGTTCTTTCGATAATTTGTGATATGTGTACGATTTGTGCATGAATGTTTTGCATACACCTTGTCGATTGCCAATGTGAAGGGGTTTTTTCCCTTAGTGACTACATATCTTCCTGACAGAAACTCAATTTCTGTGATCTCAAATTTTATGTTTTCAGCGAGTCAAAGCTGTATTTCCAGATGCTGGGGCTGCTGCTCTTCTGAAGTATCGCTGGCAAGATGCTTCATTTGAGTTTTCCAGGTGAAGCCTAGCTATGATAGATACTACTTTGGACTTTGGAGGGATTACCATTTTCAAATTCATGGATTAGTAAAAAGTTTCTCCCTCTATCCCATTTTAATAGTCCACTTTGGTGTACTATTTTAGTTCAACAAAGTGGACTAGTATAATGGGACAGGAGTAGAATTTAGTGAGGACTTGCAAAAATACACTGATTTTCATTATGAGATATATAGAGTAGAAACTTACTAGCTCAATGGCAAGGGTAAGAGGTGGGGCTGAAAGGGTTTGGAAATAAATTATAGAAACTAATAATAATTATCTGAACTTAAAACGAAATTGGAGACTTATGATCTGTGCGATCAACCTCTTAGGTTTACTGCTTTAACTGGAAACAGAAAATTTCATTTCAAAGACGAAGGTCTTACTGCAAAACAATATTTAAAAACATACAAGCTGTTGTTGCGGCATGGATTCTGTATTGAGTAACTCCTAGCTTGATCCTATCGGACATCATACATATTCCCGAACTTATTGAGCAAATTATTTCTCAATTCTGTTTTCTTCAATGTCAGGATTTCTCATATCTCACTACTGTGCATTTGCTACCTATTTTGACTTGGTCAGCTTGGGTGACCGAAAGCCTGTGACAAAAGAAGATGAAATTGTTGTGATGGTGGTTCCAGACTATCAGATGTTGCAATATGTTGAAAAAATCGCATCTGAACTCTCAGATGATCCAGTACGTTCATCTTTTCATGAAATTTCAGTTGTCAGATCAGAGTAAAGATCAACTGGTATAATCACCTCATTCATGGCTGCTTAAGTTATTTCCTTGGCTTATTGCCTTTGAGGACCAACCATCTGCAAAGGGTTGTTAAACTGAGACTGTTGAAAGTTTTGGGGTTCGCGCACTTGAATATTGTCAATGGCCGTAGCGCATTACCGTAAGCTTGTCCAAAGTTGCAGGAGCTCAAAAGAGTTAGCTACTTTCTGCCCCTTAATTAGTTAGAAGCCACAAGCTACAATTTAGAATTAACCTAAAATTAGTCTGCACACGCTGGAGTTTAGCTCAGGAACATGAGTTTCAGTATTTAGATCATTTGCCAGTCTACAGCTTGAATTAGAGTTTGTTCCATCTTTCTTCAAAAAAAGAATAATAATAATAATAATAATAATAATAATAATAATAATAATAATAAAAAGAAAAAAACCATTAGTTAGCTCCCTAAAGTGAGAAATTAAAAATATGTGAATCTTTCAGTTCATATTAGTTATGGTTCATTTCTTACAGTTTTCCTTATTTAATATAGCCCAGGCCTCTTCTCATGTGGAACCCGCGTCTTGTTAGTGAGGATGTTGGTATTGGCATCAATGTTCGTAGATTACGGAGAAACTTTTTGAGGTGAAATAGACAGACTTTAAAGTAGTTGCCTTTTTATGTCATCTTCAGAAAACCTTTGAACTTTGTATTGAACTGCTTTTGCATGACTATGAAGTTATACCACTTTCTGTTCTGCTTATCAGCACCATTGATTTCGATCACGTAACTCAGTATATATAGACGCCAAATACAAGTCATCTGATTACTCACAATGATTGTATGTGCTTTGTGCATGTGTATTTCCTCATTTAACTTCCAGTAGCTGTTTTCTTGATCTATTTTGGGAACTCATTTCTTTTCTTGCCAAATATTCCCCTTACAGTACATTTTCGGTGGTTTACTCAATGCGACCGCTTCCGAAAGGTGCTGTATTCAGATGCTACCCAGGGTAAGCTAATCATTCATTATTTTTATCTCCACCTTCCATGGTTAGTCATCTTTCTTCCTAGACTCATTGTGCTGCAATAGATCACTCTAATAAAAGAGCCTCTATTGACTTCAAATCCATATTCATTTATGGAATTACGCCAGTTTTGATTCCAATATGGGAGTACCTGGGAATATTTTTTATTTACAAGTATTAGAAGCACTTTTTATCCACGGAGTTTGAAGGAAAAAATGACTAGGAAGAAGAAAAGCATGCTAAAAGAATCTCCTTATTGTTCTCTCATGCATCTTGCCAGATTATGGAAGGTGTTTTATGATGATAAAGACAGGCCGAACAGGTATCTCCTGGCCAAGGAATTGGTGAGCCGTCCTGATGCAGAAGAACTAGAGGTCAGTTTTCCCAGAGTCATTTCACTCTATTAGTTAGCGGAGAGTATCATAGTTGGAAATAAGAATCTGAATCTGCTTGTGGTATAATGGAGGATGTGTTATCACCAGAAATTATGCTTCTTGTTGATTAACTAGTGATATGTTAACATTTAAACACGCGAAAGTTGGATCTCTACTTGCAGATAATTTTCCGGGGATCAGAAGAGAAGCCAGACAAAGCTTTATCCTTCTTTGATCAAGCAGCTAGTATCTTCTCCTCATTGAACCAATTCATGAAAGTCATTTCACGATAGATTTTTGTATGTAGTTTTCCACATATATCGTAGATCTAGTTTGTATGATGATACAACAATTCTCAACGAAACATGTTTTATAAACAGCTTCCTTTCCAATTTCCTATCAGAATCTTAGCATTCAATATCTCATCTTCAATTCTCTCTTAATCATGCAGTGCACCAAGTCGAAAGTTTTATGACCTTTTTTTGCGTCTTTCGCGAACTACGTACCAAGCCATTATACCATTATGTGTAACTAGATAAATCATATTGTTAACCATCATACTTAATGGGTTTGTGCTTCAACCTTAATACAAGAAGTACAAGGTAATCATCTTGGGAGGTGATCTTGCCCTCTTAATCGAGCGAATCGCCCCGGAAAGGCGTTTTCTCCTCTTGAGACAGCTGTGGTCTCGTGACATCAAAATCATTTTAGACCATCATGCTTTGAGTGATAATCGTCTTGAGGTGACCATCCCACCCATGATGGGGTAAGCTTGTTACTTCTCTTTTTTTTTTTTTTGAATTTGTAAATATGGTTTTGATGACACGTGCATTGTAAGTTGTTTGGAGTCTTTGTTAGCTGCTATAGGTGCATACTCTTGGAGACCTTTTACATTGTATCATTGGGTTTGGGGACGTTCAAGTATGCTCTTTTTGTGGAAGAAATACAATGTGCAATTCCTTATATTCCAGTTTAGAATTATAATGTTTTTGAAATACTGTTAGTCTGTTCTTGTTCTTGTATCTGCAACAAATGTTCTTCAGTGAATTCAAATCTCATTGATGCAATAATGATAAGGCCAAACAGGTAGTTTTAAGAGCATAATAAGAATATCAGATTAGAAGCATTCATAAACACAGTCAAGAACTGGCCGATGTATCATTACAAACCCTAAAAAGGAACTGAATATTTGACATGATAAAGATCCTTTCATTACAGCTAATAAAAAAAAATCATAACTCATTCAACTATAATCTCCTCCATAAGATTAGAAGCTGGTGAGATGGAATCAGTGAGGCATATTTTGTGTGGAAGTTTCTAGTTAACGTTCCATAGGATGCCTTGAAACTAGATTGTGTTCCCTTTGAGTGGGAATTCAAGCGAGTGGATGAGTCATATAGCTGTTCAAGTAGTTACTTGGTATATATATGAATTCTTGTATCTGATTTAGTTTGACTGTAGCTGTTGAGGTTGAAAATGTAGAAAATTTGGATGGAAACGAGATAAAGGAGGCAAAGACTTGTTATAGTCAAATTTACTTCCTTCTTTTCTGTTCAATTCTCTCGCCCGTGCATAAATTGGAGATGGAATCTGTAACTCGCTGTAACTTCAAAGCAGTTTTCTTTGAATTATTTTATTATAGTAGGCAACTTATCTTTTTCCTAAACTGTATGATTTTTAAGATAGTTTTGAGTGCTCAGCTTGACTAACTGGTGCAGTTTCAAATGGTGCTCACCCCTCTATTCTTTTAATTTTTTATTTGTCCATTTTTTTAATATATGATTCGTATAGCTGAAGGTTACATGGTAATAGCTGTATTGGCCTTGTTTGACTAAGATTATTTGCTCATAATTCTTAAAATCGTCTTTCATGATTGTAGATACTTTCTCAAAAGGGGCACCTGGATCTGATAACAACAATACCCAGCAGGGTGGTTGGTTTCGGACTTTCTCTATAGCTGCATATAAGCCTTACTTCGATGTTGACACTTCTGATGTCATAGAGAGGATCGTAGAATCGCCGTTCCTATTCCGAGGAAGTTTCACGGAGAAGACTACAGAGCGTCCTGATTTGTAAGACAATTTTCGAAAGAAACTTGAATAGAAATGATCTTACTTCTGACTGTCCACAATGAAACTTGAGAAGAAGTGCAACATTTTATCTTCTAAAAGCAAAAGTGGACTATGTCTATTATAATTTTGCATCTGTCTGTTTATGATTTGTTTTAATATTTTTGGTAATGATGGATTTAAAATTTGCCTATAGTATTGGATGGTCTTCAGTAGCCAGGTCTATGTTCTCAATTTACAATTTCATTGTCGTGGTTGTGAAGCTGAAATGTACAATTAGAATTGTATTCAGCAGTCTTCTTTATTAGTCTCTCTCCACCCCTCCCCCTCTCCATTATCGAAAGGAAGGGACAAAATGGTCAAATGTCCTTTATGAATTTCTTCCTGCGTGTATTTTCCATGTCTGCAATTTACTAGTAATCTTCCTATGAATTTAGTGACAATTTGAATTAGTATTTCTTTATAAGATTTCTAGTTAGAAGTACTTAAGATTTCATTCTGTCTTTGTCTTCTATCTCTGCTATGGTCGAAAATGTCTTGCGCAAGATCAAACATAGAAAGAAAGATTCCTTTTGAGTGTCAATCATTCCATTTTATAATTAGGTTAATTGTTCTAGCAAAAGTTCTGGGTCATCGTCATGCATTGGTAATTGGCTTGATGTTTGATGATGATGAATGACTTGTTCATGGCTTAAGTTCTCATTTGACAGGTATGGGCCATTCTGGATATGCACTACTTTAATATTTGCGGCAGCTTCCATTGGTACATTCGTTACATATTTGTCTCACAAGTTACAGAACAAGGAGTGGAACTATGACATTAATTTGGTGACATGGTCTGCTGGTTTGTGCTGAGGCTATGTTACTATAGTTCCTATCTGCTTGTATGTTATTCTCAAGTATTTCTCTGCCCCGGCTGGCCTTGTTCAGCTGTTCTGTCTTTACGGCTACTCTTTGTTCATCTTCATTCCTGCTTTGGTAAGAGCTGCTAGTCAAATCCTATATCTTTAACAGTTTAAGCTATCTAGCCCTATTTGATAAACTCATTCAGCATTTAAACTTAATTTAAACTTAATTGATTAAGTACTTAATTGATTAGCACTGTTTGATAATACAATCTTGTAACAACTTAATTGATTAAGAACTTAACTAATTAAGGATTTAAATTTTAAGTGCGTTTGATAACTCAAAGTCGGATATCTTAATAAATTAAGTGCGTCTGAAATGCTAGTACAAATATGTGTCTAAAAATAAGTAAGAGGCCTATCACTTATATCTGAATTGAATTCTTGAAACTATTATTTTCCTTATTTATTAACTTTTATGTTTATTCTTTTGATGTTTTATCTCGAAACATTTTTGTTAATCTTGATGTTTAGTTATAAATTAAAATTTATATAAATTATTTTTTTATTTAATAAATATTTATTTTTAATAAAAATAATTAAAATACGTCAAAAGTCCATGATAAATATATATTTACCGTGAAGATATGATTTTTTTTTTCTTGATAATGATAAAGATATGATATTATTATTAACTAAAAAAATAATTCCATAATAAAATTTGTATATTTTTATTGCATGATTTTATGATAATACTATTATTTTTATTATCATATTTTCACATACATCAAATTTTTTGGATAAAATTAATAAGTCAAGATATTTTAAATTTCAGTGTTCAGACTTCAGATTTCAGACATTTTATTCAGTTTTCAGATTTTAATTTTTATCAAACAAAGCAAACTTAATCAGTTCAGTACTTATGATTCAGTCTTCATATTTCAGACTTCAGACCCAAATTGAGTTTTATCAAACGGGGCTGCCTAAGTGTGCGTGTATGTGATGTATAGGTCTCCACAATGGATCTTTTTGCTAGTTCCTAAATGTTTCTTCTAGTGAAAGCATGGCCAAAGTTATTTATGTTTTTTTATCCTTCATGATGAATAATTGATCTAATTTTAGCCCTGTTGTTCATATCGCATCCTAGTCAGCCTTGGTGGTGGGCGTTATTGCGGAAGTTTCATGTTTAATTCTGAACCCGTTTCTTGCCCTTATATCTAAACTTGCCATCATATTTGGCTGAAATCCTGGTTCTTCTCTCTTGCAGTGTCTCTCAGTTATTCCATTGCAAATTGTCAGATGGGTCATTGCAGGGGTAGCTGGATTCATGTCTGCTACTTTTGTTGCTCTTAATCTCAAAGCTCATATTAATTCCGCAGGTGAAAGATGGTTCTTGATTGTGGTGGGAATATTCCTGTTGCAACTAGCTCTTGCCTTGGTGTTGAAGCTGTATCTCTTCACTGTGTCAGTGTGAAAGGTAACACCCATTTTGCCCGTCCTTATCAGCTTAAACAGGAATACAAGAAGTTGATCCAAAGCCAATATCTTCATTCATTCTCGACAATGGTAAATCTCGATTCATGAACCTGTACAAGAAGCATAAGTGTATGTTTAATCTCACATAGTTTTGAGGTCTTTGGCAAAAGGATTGTAAGATACATGGAAAAGATGACGGGTGATTTTGGACATAATTCAGTGTCCAGCAGACAGAAAAATAGGTTTGCCACGAGACGAAGACAAAGTTTTTGCCTTAAAATAACGAAAGATGCTACCTTAAAGTAATGCAAAACTAAAGAAACACACGAGTATCTTTCAAAAATTTAGCAACAAAAACCATATTGTTTTGGGAATATGCCATTGAAAATTGCACCGTCAGGGAGCATAGCCCCTATTTTCCTAAAGAAATCATGGAATTGATACCTAGGGAGTGACGTCACGTTCTTTTAACAAGGAATTAAACAGTGGATTTGGAACAATTTGAAGGCAAAGGATTTCCGATGGGGGGATCAACTTTGTCGCCACTTGTTGGTTGTTGTGGAATTGAAGAAATGACCGTGTCTTTAATGAAGGAATCATAACAGTGCAAAATACAATCAGAGTTGTTATACATAAATTAGAGATCGCAGTGTAATGGGTTGATCCAGTGGTGTACAAGGGGAGGGAGCAATCTGGCAAGCCAAGGTTGAAAGAACCCCGATCCAAGCTGGGTGAAAGCCAACTGCGATGGGGTGGTGTGTTTGACCACATGAAAGGCAGCAGTTGGTATTTTACTCAGAGATGAGGGGGCCGGTTCATGATAGCATGCAACAAGAGTTTGGGGCGTGTTCTATTGATACAGCGGAGCTTAGAGCGATCATCCTTGCCATGGAGGTTGCTAAAAAGAAGGGCGTATCCAAATCCCAAATTGGTTGTAGAATCAGATTCGCAGGTAGCTATAAATCAGGTGAATCAACTAAAAGTAGAGACTTAATACCCACTTGATCCCGAACTTAGATGTATATATAATCTTCTACAGTTTAATTTGGAGGTTGATTTTGTTCACACTTTTAGGGATAATAACATGTGTGTGGACGCCTTAGCAAAAGAGACGATTAGAGTAGATTGGGGGTTATATTTTTTTGATGTTCTCCTGGGGTTTATAACCCTGCTATTAGAGGCATACTCTAGAAATGCCTCAACTTTTGTATAATTAGCTCTTCAGTCGTGTGGCGGAGTCTTTTGTTTACCAAAAAAAAAAAGGAAAAAAAAAAAAGAAATCATGGAATGGATGAGGAAAAAAAGGAGTTTTTTTACCCAAAAAATTATTTAAAAAAGACCATGGATAAAAATAATATAAATCTAAATTAGGTGGACAATATTAGTTCTCTCGGATTTGCCAAATCCGAAGTACCGTACAGTCGGATTTCACAAATCCGAGACCACCGAAACTCGTATTAGTGTAATCCGAGACTTTAGTAACCTAAAATTACTTAAATTAAATCAAAGAATTAATTTAAACTAATCAAAAGTCGGATTTTGCAAATTCGAGAGTCAGCAATAAAAAAAAATATATATATTTTTTTAAAAAAATCTAAGTGTTTGAAAATAAAAGTTAACTAGAAACGGATTAGCCTAATCCGAAACATGAAAATTCGGATTTTGGAAATTCGAAAGTTTATAATAAAAAATTATTTTAAGTTTTTGAAAAAAAAATCTAAGTGTTAAAAATAAAAGGGAAGGGACTCGGATTTCAGTAATCCGAGACCCTCTGTGCTTACTCTCGAATTTGAAAAATCCGAGTTGTTTAGAAAATTGCAGCTTTCAGATTTACGTTCACCCGGGTAGTACCCATACCCACACAAGGCACATTAAACCAAACCCTAAACCCTAATTCAACGTTTTAAACTAAATCGGATATTGAAAACCTAATTTTTAGTTAACCTCGGATTTTAGAAATTCGAGTTTAAACTAAAATCGGATTTGGAAAATCTGAAACCAAACACTAAACCCTAGAAGTTGGATTTTAGAAATCCGAGTTTAAACAAATCTCGGATTCTCTTAATCCGAGTTGGACATAAACTTGGATTTGGAAAATCCGAAACTAAATCCTAAACCCTATGGCCTGATTTTGAAAATCTAATTTTTTGCCTAACTGAGTTCTGAAAATTCGATTATTTGCTTAAAAAATAAATAACACTAGTACATATGAATTATACTGAATTAATAATAATATGTAATGATTAACAGATTCAACAGTAATATGTAACACTAGTACCAGTGATGTTAAATGGGTAATAGTATTAATGTACTACATAATACAAGTACGTATAAATAGTATATAACAGTAGTACACATGAACTATACTGAATTAATAATAATATCTAATATCTAACAGATATAACAGTAATAAGTAACATTAGTATCAGTGATGTATAGTGAGTAATAGTATTAATGTACGACATAATACTAGTACGTATAAAAAGTACATAACACTAGTACATATGAATTATACTGAATTAATGATAATATCTAATGACTAACAGATTTTACATATGAATTATACTTAATTAATGATAATATCTAATGACTAACAGATTTAACAGTAATAAATAACACTAGTACCAATAACGTATAGTGGGTCATAGTTATTAATGTATTGCATAATACTAGTACGTATAATAAGTACATAACATTAGTATATATGAATTATACGGAATTAATGATAATATCTAATGACTAAAAGATTTAAGAGTAATAAGTAACACTAGTATCAATAATGTACAGTGAGTCATAGTTATTAATATACTACATAATACTAGTACGTATAAAAAGTACATAACACTAGTATATATGAATTATACTGAATTAATGATAATATCTAATGACTTACAGATTTAACAGTAATAAGTAACATTAGTACCAATAATGTATAGTGGGTCATAGTTATTAATGTACTGCATAATACTAGTATGTATAAAAAGTACATACACTAGTATATATAAATTATACCGAATTAATGATAATATCTAATGACTAACAGATTTAATAATAATAAGTAACACTAGTACCAGTGATGTATAGTGGGTAATAGTATTAATGTACTACATAATACTAATACGTACATATAGTACATAACACTACGTAATACTAGTACATATGAATTATCTTGAATTAATTTAATTCAAATTCTTATTAGATTTAATAATACTACGTAACATTACTTATATATGTTTTTCATCAATTTCATGTAAATTTCTAATAATTATTAGTAATAAAAGATTTTATTAATATCGTATCTAATATAATATTTTTTATTTTTTATTTTTTTTAAAAGTGGATATGTCAATTTAATGCGAATTCTTATCAAAACTCAAATTTTTAAATTTTTTTGCACTAAAAGATTTTTTTTTTTAAAAAAAGGTAGTTCGGATTTCTGAAATCCGATTTCACGGTTCTTTTATTTAATTTTCAAACTTTCCCACTATAATAAATTTTAAATTTTCCCGCCCTTCAGTTTTTTTAAAAAAATTATGTTGTGAAAGCTCTCGGATTTCAGAAATCCGAGTTTACTGTACACATTTTGACCTCGCCTCTTTTTTTTTTCCTTTCAAAATAACAAAAAAAATTAATATTTTATTATTTTTATTGTTTCGGATTTGGCAAATTCGAAAGTCCAATTAATTAGACTCTTGGATTTGCCAAATCTGAGACAACTACTTATGTCTACCAAAATTAAAATAAATTTTTTTTTCCACATTAATTCTTTTAAATTTTTTGGCCAAACGACCCGGAAAAAAAGGCCTTTAATTTCTGAACACAGGAATGACTTTTCAGAAGTTGTGAAATGGAGGAACTGGTCCAACCGTCGATCCAGAAGTTCAGGTTAGTGCCACAACGTTGTGCAACATTCAATCTTATTTTATTTGTCATGTCCTTATTTTAATATTCCACTTTGTCAAAATAAAACGGAAGGAGTATGCCATTTTATCATGGTCAATATTATTATCATTTGAAAGGCACAATACTAGGAGGGTACTTACAAAAGTGGCCACCATCTTGTTTTGTTTCTTAGCATGGAAAATACTTATGTATTCACTTTGTTGACAAATTTGTAGAATTAGTAATTTAGTATGAGTAATTTATGAAATCATGACACCTTTAAAAAAATTCTACCGACTTAAATTGACTTCTTCTACAAGTTCAAACTTCAAATTCCAATCCTCATCACCTTATAAATAAAACCATTGCTCCCAACCAAACCTCCCAGAAAGACTCACTATTTCCTCTTTTTACAATATTCCTGGTATTTGCCACTGAAGAAGAACCTCATCAGGACTGCTCCTCTGAGCATGGTCATGTGATGGCCAAAGGAAATATTAGTCAAGTTGGGTGTTGTTTTTTCTTGATGATTCTACTGAGTTTTTTGGCATTACAACAACAAATAGTTACTGGAGCCAGAAATCTTCAAGAGAAACTAGTTGATGATCTTCTTGATTCAAGTTCCAGCAACAGTACTACCAGTACTTCTTCTTCTTCTACTTCCAATGATTCAAGTGGTGATGATGATCAAGGGTTTTATGCAACAACCAACAGAGAAGTACCATCTTGTCCTGACCCTTTACACAATAGGTGAGAGAATTCATGTTCATCATGAAGGGCTTCAACAATCAAGAAAATCATTACAGAATGAATGAATTGTACAAGTGATCACATCATACCTCCATTCTTTAATTCTATCGCTTAGCTACCTTTAGCCAATCCAAAACCTACTTTTTCTTTGGATTTGGCTTTAAATGTTGATAGTAGTATATACAGACACATTTTAGTTTTACCATAATGAAAACTTTGGTTAATTAGATATAGTGTGTGCATTCTGTTGTTTTATACTTTCTCCGTTCCAAAATTATTGTCCAGTTTGAGATTTCACTTTTAATACAATTTGAACTAGAAATGAAAAGCCAAATTGAACAATAATTATGAGACGGAGGGAGTAATTTTTATTACACTTCATTTCATCATTCATTTTCTTTTGGTTGACAACAACTATAATCGAGGGCTCGTATGAAATCCAAGTAGTGTATGAACCCATTAGGTTGCTATGTTTGATGAAATTTTGTGAACTTTTTTTTTTCTTTTCACTAAATAATCTCACTAATTTGTGTAATTTTTCCTCTTTGACTAGTTATTGGACGTTAGAAGAGCTTGTTCAATGCTCTACTTTACCATTATGCTTTTGACATTTGAGCTAAAACCAAAAAGGCTTAGGGGCAACTTTACATCCAACAAAAAGTTTTGACTATTTGTATAATTGATGGACACTTTATTTAGTGCGGAACAAGAAAAATGAGACTCTGAATTCTAGTAATTCAAACTACTCCCCTCTGGTATCATAAAGATATTCTTTCAAGAGTTAAGTCCGAGAAAGTAAATTACTACCTCCATTGTAAAATAAGTGTTATTCTACACTTTACACATAATTTAAGAAATTCTTAAATAAGATAATAAAATTACTTAAATATCCTCAACCTACTCCATTAAAAAGATGTCCACCAATAGAATTAATTCTTTTGATGATTATTTTGGAAATTTTGGACAAAAAGTGCATTAAAATGTGAGAACGACACTTATTTTGAAATTTTTCCATTTTGTTAAAACGACACTGATTTTGAAACGAAGGGAGTATTTTTCTACGATGGATCTAATATAATCCCTATGTCCCAAAATTATTGTCTACTCTAATTTGAGATTTCACTTTTAGTACAATTTGAACTAGAAATGAAAATTTAAACTGGACAATAAATATGAGACTGACGGAATAATAAGTAATATAAAAGGGAAGTTCACCGGGTCAGCACAGTTTTGGTACCGTACCCGGTCGGTCAAACCCACGTGTCATGCAGTGACGATCTCCAACGCAGCATCGGGTGCCGGTTCCTGTTCATTATCTCTCCGTCCAGATGCACAGTGCCTTTGGTTCTCTCTGTTCATTGTTCTATTATCTCCAGATCTGCTAGAATTCTTACGAATAACTCATTGAATCAAAAATGGGATCCGAATTTATATTTGTGGGCGGTGAGACGGCATACGTTCGGGGGCTGCAAAACGTGGAAAGTGATGGTAAATGTCCTTTGCTCATCTGTATCTGCTTTATTGATCATCTGTATTCTAATAAAAAATTTTGGGAGATTATTGGCGGCTGCTGATGACGGTTTGTAAAAATCTTTTATAAATAACTTTTCTGTCCGATTGATTGATTAAGTTATGTTGATGAAGGTGATGTACTTGATGTGTTTGTTGTTTGGTCTGAAAGAAACATTTCCTTATTTCAGAAAATGATACAAACCAAGCCATATAAGTATTATTCTTGCCGCAACAAAATTTGCCCACTATTTCCTCACTGTATACATTAATCCGTTACCACGTCGTGTTTGTTTATGTAAATCAACAAGGCGATCTTTACAATTTGCAAAAAAGAACACACCAATCAAGCAAAACATCCCACAAATTATGGCCAAGTTAGTACTAAAAGCTCTAAGTTTACAGTCTATTCTTTATTTTAATATTTTAAAGCACAACGTAGTGTTTTTTGTGTAGTTAACACTTTCTGGATTACCGAAGCTGTGGATCCATCTCTCCATGACCAGATGCTGAAACTATTTTGATTGCTTCTCAAATATCATTCCTCTCGAAAGGTAACTCAGAAACCCTTTGCTTTGATTCTAATTATATCATTAGTTCCACGGATCAATGTTGTACGAATAGAGAAGTTCGGGCCCTGTGTTTTGGAGATAAATTTTACTCTTGTGCACATATCTCACAGTGACATGGTTTGCACGATGAGATTTTTAAGTTTATCCATTACTTTAACATAGATTGGAGTAAGCCTTGGCATGCTGATGATGTACTGAATTACTTCTTTGAGTTTTTTTTTTTTTTTGCTGGTAATTTAAGCTTCAAAAGTATGTGGAGGATTGTGGAGTTTTATTGTTGTTTCGAGGAACTGGATTTGCTATATATGTAAGGTCTGAATTACTTCTTTTAGTTTTTCTTTTGTTAGTAATTTAAGTTTCAAAAGTATATGGAGGATTGTGGAGTTTTATTGTTGTTTTGAGGAACTGGATTTGCTATATATGTAAGGCTAGGTGAGTGTAAGATGGGATTTCAGAGTTCCAAATTCTTAGAAACTCTTTTAAATAGTTTGAAGTTTTTAAGCTGAACGATTTAGCCACGTAAACTATGCAAAGGTACACTGATCCCATATGATCTCTAATCGTTATGTATTTACCCTAAACGATATGTTTTTAGGCTCAAATCATTCATTATGTGATGCTCTTCTATTTTGTAGGGAATTGCTACTTTTGGTGCGGTATTGCTGGTTATAGCTATAACAATGATGGATCCGAATAGACACCATGAACACACTATGATGATAGAAGAAAATGAAGCACTGCGAGTGCATATTGATCCATGCAGAGATAGGTTCCCTTGCTCCATCGTTTGGACACAGCTCCTTATCCTATTTATCCCTTTCATTGGGCACATAGGTATTTGCCGAGAGGATGGTGTAATCTTGGATTTTGCAGGGCCACTTATGTGCGTGTGTGGATAATTTTATATTCGGGGCACCTACATGCTATTTTCACATCAGCAAAGAACATGTAAACCACAGTGATGCATTGTGTCATGAATATCTGCTCACCAAGTCTCTCTATGGTCGAAAATAGGCTTCCAGACGGTGGAAGCATGAATTCACCAAGCAACTAGGGACTCTGGGTTTTGTTCAATCAGCACATGATCATTGTCTTTTCTACAAAGCTGCAGGATCTCAGTTTATTATACTCCTGGTTTATGTGTTTGATGTTCTCATCACAATAACTTCTGAATCATTAATCCAGGAAACTAAGTCCTTTCTTCAAGCACCCTTTATTATTGAAGACTTGGGGTGAAATAGCAAGAGATGCTTCATGAATCACCCTCAATCAGAGAAATCAGAGAAAGTATGCTCTTGACATCATCAACACCCTCAATCAGAGGAAGTATGCTCTTGACATCATCAACAGCACTAGATTGCTAGGCAACAACACTGTCATTACTCCTTTTCCTAAAGGTCTCGATCTCCAAGACTCCTCCGGTCCATTGTATAGTGATCCAACACAGTACAGAAGATTAATAGGTAGGTTACTATACCTTGGCTTTTGATGGGTGTCGAGATCACTAAATAAATCTACTTAAAACTTGTAGCAAGTGATAAGAAGATCAGATCCCTCAAAGACGGAACACTTAATGAAAACTAGCATCTAGTACCACAGTGTAATGTGTGAACAGCAATAGGAAATCGGTAAGTGAGTTTGTGACTTGACAAAATGATGGTAGCCTAGGGTTGTCCTCTTCTTTACTCTATATGCATATGTGCATATGTAATGACTCTTTTAGTTTTAAACTATATTCAATTAGGCACATAAACATTATAAGGTCACTCTCGTTATTCCAAATAGCAGTCCTAGTAGTAATAAACTAACTCTCATTGTTAATTCCAGAATACTATTAAGCCCTTAAAATTTTCAGCCCTTATGATTGTCTCGTGTCAGACAATTGACTCTCGTTGTTGTTTGAAACTTTGAGCTGTTACCCGCTCATCACCAGTTAGTCTTAGACATTTTAAGTTATGTTTACTCTCTAAGAATTTCTCAAACATGCAAGCACGATTAGTTTGAATGGCCAATTTAATCTAAAATGATAATTTAAACTCTAATACTAACTATACAAATATCATTCGAAAGTTTGAATCAAAACATGATTATATAGAATAGAGGGATTAGACCCTAGACATGAGTATAGCTACTCATGGAGTGAAGCTCAAACACTATAAAGTTCAAGTGTTGAGACTTCTTCATCGTTACAACAGATAAATAGAAAATATGGGAAGAGCAAAGTCAGAGAGTGTAGTAAAATGCAGCTGACTTTGCAGAGTCATCTTCTCACTTCCCTAAGAGACACCCTTGAGTCTACCTTCCAGAGTTATATTATGTTTCTAAGCTACTGTACTAAACTCTACTATCTAATCGACTTCTTGTGTTGTATTCTGGTCTGATGCCTTCGTCTTCTGCTGCTGCTACATTATATAGAGGTTGGGGGGGGGGGGGTTAATCTTTACTTAGCCAAGTTGGTCTCCTCTTTACCCGATGGGTTTAAGCAAAAGAGAGAAGACCCATACTTCTTCAACTTTCCCCCGTATTTCTAGTCATCTTTGTGAAGGGGTTTGGTTGTTCTAATCAGGTTTAAGACACATCAATCTTTCATTATGTCAGCAGTATCACTTCAGCAAATTTCCTTCTTCCTTAGCTTCGAAGACTTCTTCTAATTTTGGCCTTACTTCTCTTCTTCTTCTCACCGGATTTCAGCCTTCATCTGCCCTTGCACATCAGTCCCTACAACATCTTCTAATTTGGCCCGAAACTTCACTATTTGCCACATTCTGACCATTTTTTGCTTCTTTTATAATTCGGCCCCTGAATTATCACAAATAACTAAATTAGCCTATAAATATAAAATCCTAATCTAATTGACCACAAATTAAAGCATAAAGAACAAAATATGTGTCTAAAAATATAGTATGATTTGCACTCATCAACTCCCCCAAACTTGAAGAGTTGCTTGTTCCCAAGCAACACAACATTACCCCCCTACACTGACTATAAATAAGAGAATGGAGCAAAGGAAATAGTCAAAAGATTGTCTCAGAAACAGGTCTCACCAGAGAAAGAGTTATACACTAAAGTTCAAAACCACTTGAGTAAGACAAAAACTCACTTCCCTAAGTGCATGTATAACAGACACAGAACCAAGTGTTATTTTTTTCTTTTCAAGTTAAGTTTGGTTCAGCACAGTGGACATTCCAGGATCTGTACCTATTTTCATCAGGTCTGCAACTAGGATTTTCTAACTGGATTTCAATCTAAGGGCTTTCCTCACTTAACTGCTAGCTCATTTGCTGCATCTTTTCACCATCATACCCTTTCCTTCTGTCCATGTTGGCTTTTCTTCTGGATCTTTCCTACTCAGGCCTTTACCAAGTACATTTTTTCAGTACTTTTATGGCATTCTAAGCATCTATATTTTTTATCTCACTAGGCCTGAGAACACTCTTCTCTTAGGTTGCCATGCCTCACTTCTCAGGGATTTATAATGCCTCATTGGGCACTCTGCTTATACTCCCTCAATTAGCTAAACAGATAACCTTAATTTTAATTCGTCAACTTTTTCCCTTTTTCCCAGGTATTTCAGGCTAATCCAAACCACTATGGGCTCGATTCGAGTCTGCCATAGTGCGTAGGGATGCCTTAATTTCTATCCAGGTTTACAGTCCTCCCAGGTTAACAGACAAGTGAGCTCCAGTACAGATCATAACAATGCAAGAAAAATTTTCAAATTTTAAGTATTTAAGTCCATAACAACACTTTGTCAAGTGAACTTCACATGAGGAAGTGGAAGCAAGTTTCAGTTATGATCTAGTAGTTTTTAAATAAGTGTTCAGCCAAATGTAAGCCTCAATTCTGTTTTCATCCTTGTCATTTGAATATCTACTAAGCATGCATTCTTAATTAACCGAGACACAGAAAGACTTAACTGAGTTGATCATAGAGAGGGAAACAAAACATAGCAAAACAAAAAAAAAATAGAGAAAACGGGGCAAAAACAAATACTCAAACAGGACACAAACCTAAAGACAGAAAATTCTCTTCACACCCTCCCCCAAACTTAAAATCCTACATTGTCCTCAATGCTAAGTAAAAAGAAAATAAAGGAAAGGAAGAGAATTGACACACACACAGATAAAAACAAAAGAGAACAAAAAAATAAGAAGGAAAAGAAAAGAAAAGAAAAGAACTAGTGATTCCCCTGAACTTCTGCGTATGATATTCCTGCAAGTGCTGGAAGTAGAGGTGGTGGTGTCAGGTGCCATGGCAGAGGTAGTTCCACTTTCTTATCTCTCATGCCAAAATGTACTCCTGCCCGATCCATCAACATGGTGATTAGGATGGGGAAGTATTAACACTTCTGCTTCTGCTTAGTCACACAAGCTTCAATCTACTCGTGAATAATTGTTGCAACGTCAATGATGATGTCCTTGACAATTGCATAGACTAGCAGAGCTCTATCAAAAGTGACAAATTGACGAGACTTGGTTGGTTTGATGTTTGTACACACAAGATTGAACCAGCCTCTGTACTAATCCTTGAAATAATTTGCAGGGAAGTGTTTTGGATCGCCATTTTTATCTAGGGTGCAATCAAAATCCTTATAGTTGTTGCAGAAAACCCTCTTGATAAAATCCCAGATGTCCACCTTCATTGGCAGACTGGCAACATCACGTTGCCAGTCGTTATCTACTTCAGACAATCCTAACACTGATCTAATTGCCTCTTCGCTGACCTCCACCATAAAACCACAAACAAAGATGTAGCGTCTTTCACCCTGTACTCTGGTAAAATTTGCATAGGACTCCTTGATCAGCAAGAGATGCGGGCGCACCATAGGGTTACAGAGCCCAACCCAGCCCTTGTCTTCAACATAAGTGGATGGATTGCCATTGTTGATAAGGCATCGCTCCACAATGGCAACCCTTTTCCTATTCTCCTTGTAAAAGTCCCAAGCGAAACTTGTCAGGAAGAAGTTCCAAACTTTGGGTTCTTGCAAGCGTCTCTGGATCTCTTCCTTGTCCTCCTCATTCTCATCTGAATTTGGGATTGGTAGTAATGGTAACACCGACTGAATCCAAGGGAAACCGATTCCCTGAATTTGCAGAGTTCGTCTCCTTGTAGTTTTTGTCACTCTGGGTGCCATGGATCTTGCACAAGAATGGAAAAACTGTTGACTTTCAAACATATGTGAGTGAGGTGCCACACCGGGATAAAACAGAGGATTTCTGAGGAAGAATACTGAGGAAGACGAAGTTCATGATTTGATGATGGAGAGAGGAGAGTAAATAAGGACTTAGGGATGTGGGGATGTTCAGTTTTTGAGTAATAGGGAAACAACTTCGTCTCTGCGATCTCGTCCGTAATCTTCGTTTCTGTGACCATCACCGAAATTGTTCCGCCGGACATTTCTCCGATCACGATTAACTTCTTCATTATCGCGATTTTCCATCGAAAAGAAAGAAAACTCAAAACTTCAAGAAACTGGTACGGTTTTGATCGAAATCTGATGAATTATACGGTGGCGATGAGTAATCAGGCAGGAGGGACCTTCTATGATATCATCAAGAAGAAAAGGATATGGAAATTAGGGTTAGAGTGGAAGCCATTAATGCGTATAATCTTGGTCTAAATATTTTGTATTAATGATTAAATGATAATAATAATTATGATGTACAATGATTAGCTTATATACTAATTACAACCGACCTAATATGTTGTAAATGTACAAGTATGCCCTGTAATATTTACATAACTACCACACTGCTTTAAGTATGTACAAACTAACCCTTCTATTTGGTAAAACTATATACACTATATACATGTCTACAAATCGTTTGGTCAATCATCTTTTTTCTCACTGGATGGTAAGTATATCTTCTTGATTTGGATTGCCACTTTGTTTAAATATACTTGGACGCTGGACAGGTTATATATGCATGGAGGAGGTGTTATTTCAATCAAGTGGATCGAGTGATCGTAATTTAGGGAAGTCACTGTAAAAAGGTTATGTTAAGACGTAATCATTTTGATTTGATCTGAAATTCAATTGCATGATTTATAAGATAATATTGGAATAAACTGCAACTTTTAAATATTTTGATCTGATCTTCATTTGAGTCACGTTGATTTTTGATAGTCTGTTTTGAGGATATTTGATTCGATTTTGAATCCCCTTGATCAGTGCTTAAATTATGGATGTAGTTGACTGGTAACTCATCTTCTGTACACATTATTTCTGATAAATATATAAAAAAAAGTGCTAATTTTGTGGAGGAGTTCTAGTCGAGTATATATAGTATGTATTTGCTGATTTTTCCTCTCGATCTTTTCCGGCATCCGAAGGCACAGCTGACGACACACTCTTCAAGGCGGCGAGGTCAGGCTTGTAGCATACTCCTTCACCTATTCGATTTTTGTTTAAATTTTTGCATTCTTACTGTCTTCGTGGAATTTTAGTGAACAAAAATTTCGGGTGGTAACATCAAGCGATGGTTCTCCCGAACTAATCATGTCTCCAAATCTTGGTGGGTTTTTTAGGAAAATTAAGCCTAATCATGTAGGGCTGGTGTAATTGTGTAAACCGGGGTGGGGGTGGAGATAGTGGTATGCCCTGCTTTGAATTATATGCGCAAACCCTAGTTTCGATCTTTGGAGTTCATAGCATTACTAATTTACGAATTCAATAATGAAAGATTTTTTATAGGTAGCATGCTCATGGTTAGTGCATTTTGAAAATTTAGTGATAGATTTTAGCTGTTAAAACTTAGTAGTTTGTACATTAATCATGCGTCTGATCGAATTATGGGTTTTCGTTGCAGTATTCTGTGGACCACGTCTTTGAGTTGTATCAGAGTCTGCTGGATCTACGCTTGAGTTGTTCTTCATTCTAAAAGGAGAATTTATATATGTTTTGTTGTTAAGGATACCATTAACTGATGTTGTACTTATTATTGCAATGACAAATGGAAATATTATCAATTGCATATAATTTTCTTTTCTTATTTGTTATTGTTTTACTTGTAGAGACGATATCGGTCTTCACAAATGATGGGCGTGTTATAGTGGTGATTTACCTTCAACTCTACCTCAGACAGTTTGTCCAGGAAACCCAATTGCCTAATGGAATTCCCCTTCTCCCCCCTCCCCTCCCCCTCTCTACTTTTTACACTGATGATGTATCACTTTGATTTGTCCTAATAATTTGTTGTATTGAAAGTTTGGTCGAAAATTGATGTTTCCGGCTAAACAGATGGTGATTTGGACGGGCAATGAGGAGGAGCTGAAATAATTGGCCGGTTGGGCTCCCAAATAATTGGGTTTGAGATAAGGATAAAAGTGTAATTTTAAATCATTTCCAAACCCACTAAACATCCGAACCAAGCAGCTAAAATGGAATTTCAATACCCATCACATTCCTTTGATTTATGAAACCCTCTAACTATCAAACCGTTTACTATCATTCCCTTTGAACGAGGCAACCCCTTAGTCTTCCCTCATTTTTATTTTTAGCCGCTTAGGCTTCGGTAAGATTTCCTCGTCCTAGACAATAAAGCTCTCCAAAAACCTTCCCCTAGACCCACCCACCCCAAGGCCCTCCCGCCCCTCCCCCGAATGCATGTTATTCGCGAATGACATAGTCTTAATAGATGAAATGAGGGAGGGAGTTAATGCCAAGTTAGAGACTTGGATGGATGCGCTAGAATCTAAAGGTTTTACAATAAGGCGGGCTAAAACGGAATATATGAAATGTCATTTTAGTAATAGGAGTAATAATGGTAAATGTTAAGATTGGTGAACATAAACTGAACATCTAAAAATTTTAAATATTTACGATGAATTATAGAGGAAAATGGAAGTATTGATAAAGATGTAACACATGGAATTCAAACCGGGTGGAATAAATGGCGTAGTTCCTCATCAATACTTTGTGATCATAGGGTACCATTGCGTTTGAAAGGCAAGTTCTATAGAACGGTTATTCGACTGTTAATGGTTTATGGATCCGAGTGTTGGGCTACTAAATATGAAAATGAGCAAAAAATGTGAGTAGCGGAGATGTGAATGTTAAGATGAATGTTCGGACATACAAGATTATATAGGATTAGAAATGAGTGTATTAAAGAGAAAGTAGGGGTACCTCCAATAGAGGGAGGGAGGGAGAGAGAGAGAGAGAGAGAGAGAGAGAGAGAGAGAGAGAGAGAGAGAGAGAGAGAGAGAGAGAGAGAGAGAGAGAGAGAGAGAGAGAGAGAGAGAGAGAGAGAGAGAGAGAGAGAGAGAGAGAGAGAGAGAGAGAGATGGTTTGGACATGTGCGTAGGAGACTGGTAGAGGCTCCGGTTAGGAGGGTAGAAACTATAGAATCAAGAATTCAAATTAAAAGGGGTAGAGGTACACTTAAGAAAACATAGAAAGAAACTATCAATAATGATTTGAAATATTTAAATTTGTCCAATCATTTATGTACCGACCGAGCAAGATAGCGACATATGATCCATATAGCCGATTCCACCTAATGGGAAAAAGGTTTGTCGTGTTTTTGTTATTGTTGTGTAAAAACTGTTTTTTTTTTTTCATGGTCAATCATTGTTAGAAGATTTTTTTATATAACACACTATAATTTTTATTTTGGAAAAAAATGCAAAGTATTAATAAGTAACAATTGTATAGTGCCAATAAAAATAAGTTTTCCCTTGGTCAAAATTTCCGGGTAAGTAGGAAGTGGGAAGGTCGTGCTCTTGTTAACATTAGTGGTTTCACCTCTTTTTTATTATTAAAATTTACCGTTAAGGGTAATCTTCCAATTACTTTAGTTTTATCCATAAATTTACAATTTTACAAATAACCATTAAATGATGGAGTGACGTGGTTGCGACATGTGGAATTGACTATCTAATTTTTTACCATGTGGAGTAGTATGTCTATTTTCACGCCATGTGTCCGATTAAAAACTCTCTTTTAATATATACTAGTGTTTACCCCACATGTTGTGCGGGATTGTTCAAGATTTATATGAGTTAAATGGTTTAAGTATTATATGACGTTTTAAACGGAGTCATATTAATATTAATGATATAAATTAAAATTTTGAAATTTTTAATGTCAATGTGTTTTACTATTTTAAATGCATTTGAATAATTTTTAATATTCAAATGTAACTTATTGCCACTTTTTTTATTTTGTTGATTTATGACTTCATATCTTTTATTAAAAGTATTTTTTTAATTTTTCATAATGATCTTTCTAAATATTTCTACCCGTGTCATATCATCTAAACTCTTCCTCTAACAAAAATTTTCTACTCAGGTCAGTGTAACTTGAATGCAGTTACAACCAGATGCACATCTTCTACTTTATGTTTTAAAGTTTCCTCGATCCCCACGATTCATCTTAATTGTGGAATAATAAATCTTCGGGTCTTCATATTTTTCTCTCAATTAATTTAGACTTGTTATAGATAATTAGAGATTCTTTTATGATTTCAAATTAATTTTCTATATCAATACGTAGTTATGTAATCGCCGTGAGTTGTTAATGTTGCTTAAGTAGTTAAATAAAGTTTTTCCTTTTATAGTAGCAATAAAAGTTTTGAATGGTGTGCATGCAATTTTTATTTTCAGTGTGACTAGTTTTTGTAATAATACAATAATTTTTTTAATCTTGGTCTACCTTTATTTGTCATTAAAGGAAATATAGGTCAGGATTTTTATTTTAAATTATTTTATTTGTGTGAATGAATAAACAAATAAAGTTACTTTGTAAATAAACTCTCGTATTATTTTCTCTAATGGAAAAAAATAAACTGGATACAATTGGTTATTTATATATTTTAAAGATTTACAAATAAAAAATTACCACTAAATGATGGAGTGATGTAGTTGTGACATGGGGGTGTTCATCGGGTCAATATGGTAGACGGGTTTCGGATTCGGGAATTTTGGTATTCGGGGTACAAATGGTCGCACCCGAACAAAACACTTTCTCCACTCATGCATATCCGAACAACTAATTCGGTTATTTGAGTTTTCGGTCGGGTTTTTGGGTTACCCGAAATAAACTCATACTTTTCCTTATACAGTATAAAGCTACTACAATGGCTTCCCCGAACTAGAGACGACGTAATGTCGGGCAATTTTTTTCTTACTGAAACAAACACAAAAAAAGCCAAGAGCTTTCTAGAACTCTAAGTATCGAGGTAGAAACATTTTAGTTGCTATCATAGTCAAAGAAAATACCTAATCCATTTAAATTTTCAATCATCATCTCCTGGGAACGAATTCAGATTAAGAGCCGACAATTTTTGAGAAAAGAGATTGTGATTTCTAATTAAAATAGCCCAACCCGAAAAATTACTTTTGAGTTGTTGAGATATGGAGTAATTTAATTACTTACGAAAATTGAAATAAAAATGTGGTATAAGAATTTCGGATATTTGCTGAGAGGCTGAGGGGCGCGGGCCACCGCCGTCAGGATTTGGAGAGGTGGGGTAGAGGGCGTCTCCGATGAGCAAGAATTGCTGTTGAACCATGGTTAGCAGAGATGTCGGAGAACAATTTCGGTGGAGATAGAGGATTGGATGTAGAGAGAATAGCATTTGAAAGTTGGGACCTTTGGAACTTTGGATTATTCGAATGATTTGGATTACAATGAATATCACCCGATAGAAGTAGATAAAACTGGATTGGCATTCGGTTTTCTCAAATTCAAACCAATTAACCAAATCAAAACTTAACCGAACATGCCAAGTGTTGTTTTGTCGAGTCAGGCCTCGGTTTACCCGACCCAATGAACGGACCTATTGCGACATGTGGACTTGGAACCAAAATAAAATATTAATATAACACCACTATTTTTCAACAAAATTACCTAACAAATACACAGCTTTCGGGGTTTTGTTCAAGATTGTTTCAAAAGGAGTGAAACCAAACCATATTTATGATATCAGTATCATGTCGGAATTGAACTAAAGTACTTTGCTGGAATGTGATCTTGTATTCATGCTTGTTTGTTCGATAATAACCAACGACACTATCCAAATCAAAGTTTGAAATCACACTTGTGCGACCTTCTTGAATTGGGCTGTCAGCTAAGCGGGTCAACCCGATTATCCACCCGCACTCGAACCGCAAACTGTATGTGCTTGAACGGTTGAACCTGCATTACCCGATGTAACCCGATTAACTGACCCTCATCTTCTTCGATACCCGATTTATGTTTTATTTAATTTATTTTTTAAATAAGTATATAAGTCAAAATGTTAGGGTTTCATTTCTTCCTCTTCCTTTTTTTTTTCGGCCGCAGCTGCGCAGATGCAGCGCCGCCCTCCAGCTCCTTCACCCCGATTTTTTTTCACCGGCGAATCTGTCATTTTTTGACCGATAATTTTGCCGGTCATCGTCCATAACCAATCCAGCTGATCATTAAGCCTGTCCTCCTCCTCCAAATCAAATAAATCCTTTGTCCCTTTTAGTTCACAAAGACACAAATTCACTTCCTCCCTCCGGTTCCGGTTACTCACTCAGTTAACAGATCTGGTCCTTCCTCATTCCGATTTTCACAAGTAGAATACTCCGGTGTCCGGTCACCCCCTCAGTCCGTCAGTCGATATCACCAGAACGGTAAGAATACTTCAAACTCAGATCTATTACTACTCATTCCTCCCATTTATTTTTCTTTCCGATCTACTCCTTTTTTTGCCCATTTTGCATGCTCTAAGTCACTTCTGTCCTTATTTGTATTCTACTTATTTGTTTTTTTCCCCTTAAATAAAATAATTGTGGGTTCTTTGTTTGGTCGGGATTCTCTGATTTTATTTTTTAATCATTGGAGTGTTTCTTGGGTTTTTTTTTGTCTCGTGATTTCTTCTCACTGATTCAGAGTTCTCTATTAGTCTGTTTTGAATTTGGGAGTTAATCGTTCTTGGATTTCTTTCAATGTTTAAGCCGATTTCTAGAATTGGGTTTTCGGTTTCAAGCAACCGCCGCCTTCTGCATTATGCAATTATATGTCTCGTTTTGATGTTTGGGAATGGCTCTATTTAGCTTCCAATTTGAATTGAAATTGTTGATATGAATCTTCTTTATGTTGTTCTAGTTTAATTTTACTTAATTTCCCCACTGCCTTAATTGTTTGATTGTTTTGCCATCAATGTGGAATACTGGAATGGAATGTGATGATGGATCTTCTGTATCTAGCTTAATCTTAAAAAAGTAGCTTTTTTTGTGGTTTGGTTTCTTAATGTCTCTGTCCAGGATAGAGGGGGAAGAAATATGGTTGCTGCATTGCTGGTTGTTCTTAATTTACTGGTTCTATTATGTGAAAGGTGCTTTTGAAATATGATTGCATGTTAGGCTTTCAATAGGAATGATAATGAAGAAAGACTTTGGGATGATTGTTGCTCAATTAAAATCTTAGTCTTAGAGATTCGAGTGCAACTAAGTTGATATGCAATTGATCGTGCATGTTCCCTTTAGGTGTTCAGATTTTAGACACCTCACAAGTATTGGTTGTTTGTGTTTTCTAAGTATTGGCTGGCTATTTTAGAGCATAATCCATTATTCAAACTGAAAACTGAGATCCTATTTGTTATAATGATGTAAACCTTTGTGGTTTTGATTAGGAATCTTGTTTTGTTATTAAATATTTATAATCCATTTTTCTTTTACTGTTTGTGTTTGGATTCTTGTTAGTACACTGTAAATTTTTATGTGGATCAGTTTGGATCAGTTTGGTGGATCAGGTTGGTAAATTATGATTGTCAATCACTTTGATACACTGTAATTTGTATTTGGATCAGTTTGGATTAGTTTGATTGGTAGAGATCAGTTTTGTGGATCAGTTCGGTATGCTATCATTGTCAATGGTTGAACTAATTTTTTATTTTTTCCTGTTTTTTAGATGTCTCAAGTTGCTGATAACGTTGATGACATTGAGGAGATCGAGGATCAAGAGTTTGAGGATCAGGAGATTCTGAATATACTGCCTGGTATTCTTGAGGATGAACCTGTCATGATCGATGTTGAAGTCGAAGGAATAGTACCAGTTGAAGCTGTTTGTAAGCCTTCAGGAAAACGCAGGGTAAATCGAAAGAGGTCTATGTGTATGGCCTCATTTCATTGATTTTACTGATGCAAAAGGTGAGGCATGGGCTGCATGTAAGTATTGTGATGCTAAGTATAAGGCTGAAAGTAGAAAACATGGTACAAGTAACCTTCGTAGTCATTTGCTGGTTTGTAAGTATTTGGCTTTGAGCCATGATCCTGGTCAAAGTAAGTTAATTGTTGATAGTAAGGATGGAAAACAGGCTAATATAACCAGCTGGAAGTATAATGAAGAAGAAATCACTAGGGCATTCATTTATATGATCATTGTCGATGAGCTTCCATTCATGTTTGTTAACAAAAAAGGGGTTTAGGTATTTTCTGCGAAAGTTGCAACCTTTGTTTGTTCCCAAGTGTAGACAGATTGTAGCTGCTGATTGTTATAAGTTGTATTTGGCTGAAAAGGAAAAAACTGAAACTTGAGATCAAGGGGAATGTTAGTAGAATCTGTTTGACCACCGATACTTGGACTTCCTTGCAACAGATTAGCTATTTTTGTCTTACTGCCCATTATGTTGATAATATTTGGAATCTGAAAAAGAAAATCTTGAGTTTCTGTCCTATTTCGAGTCATAGAGGTGTTGATATTGGGACGTCAATTGAGGATTGTTTGTTGGATTGAGAAATTGAAAATGTGTTTACTATCTCTGTTGACAATGCAAGTGCCAATGATGCTGCTATGGAATATTTGAAAGAACAATTTGCTCATCGTGAAAAATGTCTTTTGGGTGCAAAATGGTTGCATGTTCGTTGTATGGCTCATGTAATGAATCTTGTTGTTAAGGATGGTTTGAGTCATATTGGTAAATCTGTTGAAAGAATTAGAGCTGCAATAAAATATATTGGGCAGTCCCCTTAAAGTATTGCAAAGTTTAGGAAATGTGCTGAAATAGAAAAGTGTAATAGCTCTAAGAATCTGATTTTAGATGTTTGTACAAGGTGGAATTCCACATATTTGATGTTGGAAAATGTCTAAGCTTATGAAAGAGCATTTAAGAGGTATGAGTTAGGTGAACCACACTATAAGGACACTCTGAAACATGTTCCTGAGGATCCAAAAAATTCAGGGCCTGGGCTGCCTACGGCATTGGATTGGTTAGAAGCTAGGAGAGTGGCTGGTCTTCTTCAACATTTTTACGAGATTACGTTGAAGGTATCTCGTACCAAATCTATCTCTTCGGATTCCTTTTTTGATAATGTTACTTGCATTGAAGTGTTGTTGAAGAAAACCATTAATGAAACAGTAGATCCTGAATAGCAAGCTATGGCTTTTATGATGAAATCCAAGTTTGATAAACATTATGCTAGCATTGAAAAGAATGAAAAGATGAATGTTGTTCTTTCCATGGCATCTGTTTTAGATCCAAGAAATAAGTTTGATTACATAGAAATTGTGCTAGATAAATTGTATGGAGAAGTTGATGGGAAAACGAAACTAGATTTTGTTAAAAGTTCTTTGAGGGAGTTGTATGCTGAATATGTTAGAATCCATGCCGCTGATTCTAGATTTATTTCAACTTCTTCCACTGTTGGGAGTAGTTCTTCTCAATCTGCTGCATTGAGGAAAAGATCTTCTCCGATAGACATTGAACCTTCTAAGATGCTTAGGGATCAATTTAGGGCAGAGCTGTTGAAGAAGAAAAATTTGGAAAGTGGTGGAAATCTTGAAAATTCAGATTTGGAGAAGTATTTGAGGGAGACAACTGAATCAGATTGTCCTACATTTGATTTGCTGACCTGGTGGAAGGTTAACAGTCCAAAGTTTCCGATCCTTTCTTTGATGGCTCGTGATATTTTAGCAGTTCCTATATCTACTGTGGCATCCGAATCTGTTTTTAGTACGAGTGGGAGGGTTTTGGATGCTTTTAGGAGCTCTTTAACTCCAAAGACTGTTCAAGGCTTAATATGCACTCAAGATTGGCTTAGAGAGGCTGTGGATTTAGATTCAGAAGCTGTTGAAGAAAAATGGGAAGATCTCATAAAAATTGAAGAAGGTATTTGCATTACTAAATGACATTTCTGAATTTTGTATTTGGATTTTGATGTTTTCAGCTATTTAACTTCATTTCTGGCTCTTTTCTCAGGTGCTGAAACTGGAGAACCAAATCTAGACTGAGCTAGGATGTGGTCTGAATTTTTTAGATTGCAGACACCGAGATCCTGATTTGAATAATTTCTGAATTTTTGAATTTGTATTTCAACTGTGAAGTGAAACTGTGAACTCAAGTTCTGAATTTGAATTTGCAGACTGAAACAATTACTTATGAATTTGAAGTGCAACTGTGAACTCAACTGTGAAGACAAGACTGAAGTAGAAATGTGAAGACTTGATCCTTGAACTCTGTTTTAGTGTTTTTTCAGTATTTTCAACTCTGTTTTTGTACTCTTCAATTTCTATTTTTAAGTTGTTCGGATTGTGGACTTGTAATGAACTTTTTAAATTTGTTGGCTATTGTAATGGACTTGTAATGAGACATTTGTGTTGTGAACATTTGAGATTCGTGAATTGTGATTTTTTTTGGTTTTTTGCTGATTTAAGTTTACTCATAATTAGTACAGGCTGAGTTTTACTGTTTCAGTTTGTATTTAGTGCTGAAATTGAAATATTGAATGTCTTTTGTGGAAGACTTACCAATAAGCTTGGGTAGACCCTAAATTTAGAATAGATCAAAAAAAAAATAAATTTGAATGTCTTAATTCGGTTGAACCGAAACCGAACAACCAAATCTGAGTGCTAATTCGGGCAGTTCGGTTTGGATTAATAGCTTCTGCGGTTCGGGTTTGGGCGGTTCACATGACTGAAAAAAACCGATTAATCCGAACTGAATTCACCCGCACCGTCCGAACCTGCCCGATCTGACACTCCTAATCTTGAAACTTTGTTCCAAACCTCCTCATCAAAGGCCCATCAACATCGGCGAGTATCTTATATCCCTGTATTTGGAGATGAGTGGAAAAGAATGTCAGGAACCAAAATTTATAATTATTGTAGTGTCGGTTTCATCTTGATTAATTCATCTACTACTCTAATTTATCTTCAATACTATATCTTTTTTTAGACTAGCCAGCTAATTCAAATTGATGAGAAACAACATAATATATCACAAACAGATAGGAGATTCAATCTAAAAGAGAAGAAAGTATCTTCAATACTATATCTTTTTTTAGACTAGCCAGCTAATTCAAATTGATGGGAAACAACATAATATATCACAAACAGATAGGAGATTCAATCTAAAAGAGAAGAAAGTATTTGAAATTTTCCACCCACACTCAAACAATGAGTTCTTATCCCAAATTCAAGAAGAAGGATCAGCCGCTAAAAAGAAGCTTTGAGCAATTTCGCTTTCGACTAAAAATTATAACGGTAATTTCAACAAATCGTCATGCTCTGAATCATTAGAAAAATATGAAGCAAATGAATTACAAGAAAAAACGTATCAGAAGAAGCCAATTTTTGGCATCAAAAGATAAAAATAACTTAAGGAGTTTTGAGAAATCATATATAAGAAATCAGTAAATGCATCGTTACCTTTTGATCAATTAGGAGAGTTTAAAGGCACGAAACATCACCGGATTTAGTAAAAGTTGGTTTCCAAACTTGGAGCACATGAACATTGATCTTCTAGTCGTTTTTTAGCTTCATTGGGTGAGTTCTTCGATCCAATTGAATTCTTGAGCCATCTAGATAACTGCCAGTAAAATTTTTTGAATCGAATATAATTTTTTGGGGTTTCGATTATAGTGGGTGTCGAAAAACTACATCCTCATCGGCCTCTTATAAAGAAGATCATAGGTGAATTATAAATCTGGAGATGTAAATGATTCAAATTATATTTTAATCAAAAATTAATTTTTGAATCTCCGAAGAAGCATAATAAGAACGGATCATACTATTACCAAAATTAAAATCCGGATTTCTTTATCGTGTATAAAATGTATAAAATAAGGGAGAGTACCTGGTTTTCGGTGATTTCTATTCGGAATAAAATCTCGATGCTAGGAAACTCACCGTGTTCTGAAGGAAATGAACCAATAATCTAGTTGCTCAAAATTTGACATGTCCTTTTCAGAATTGAGACTATTTGTTGAAGACGTGGTCGTGCTAATGGATGCGTTCGAGAAAACAGTGTCATTATCAAAATTCATATCATCAATTATTTTTTATTCTTGAGCCCTTAAAGCTGCTTTACGCCAATCTTCCCCAACTTGAATTTAGGTGGCGATAGTAGTAACTGATGCCGTTGTTCATCTAGAATCCTTCCTCTTGTACCAAAAGTTTCCTGGCGTAGGTGTTCCTAAAATATGCTTGATCATATTAACAGCAAGGGGAAAGTAATCTTTATTTTTTTTTCTATCAATCCAACAAATTGAAAGGATTTTCTCAAACGTAAAACATGTCGTTAGATAACTTTCAAATCCACCAGAACCAATCTTTTGTTTCTTAGATGTGTTTGGGTAATATCCTGAATTATGTTTTCGTTCATACCTAGAGTGGTTTGTATTTGAGAAGATGAATACTTATTTAGAATGGTATAAATTACTACTAGTTGATCCACTACATCCTGAGTTAGAAACGTTAAGACGATAGAGAACTTCATATTTTTCATACAATTTTCGTGTAGTTTCTTAGTTTCAATGTAAATAGATTTAGGATTTATTTCTTTGTAGCATGGGAGAGACCTATAATAATTATTTACATGATTATAATAATTATCTATACAATCTCCCGCCAAGCCAAATATTTGTGTTGGATATAACATAGCAGCAATCAAATATAATGGATGAACTATTATAATAGTCTAACCATTTAGCTAACATGTAATGAGTTAAATCTGAAAGCAAATTGTTATCATCTTTATAATGCACTAAAATACCAAACATATAGTTAAAAATGAATGTGAAGTGTACCAAAAAAAACTTCAGTGGAAACTTTAAACTCAAATAAAATTTCTAACAATTTTGAATAATGATCCCAATTTCTAAGGTTCAATTCATGAAGAATCCTCCAATGCCTTAGGTTCAATTCATAACGATCCAAAAGTAATTTATTCTCCATAAAAAAATGTACATAATTGAGCTTTAAACTTTTTAGTAGACTTTAATAAATTATATGTTGAATTCCATTTATGAGGGACGTCCTTGATGAATCATTTGGAGTTGTTTTTTCCTTTTTCAGTACACATATTTCTCCATTGGTTGATTACCTTTGGACATGCCCACAAAAGTTTAACCGCTGTTTTTATAGGGTAAATAATTTAAAATCTTTTTAAACCTTCTTAACAATTAAATTTAAAATATGACATGCACATCTAATATGAAAAAGTACTCTACATGAGTCTGGCTTGTAAATATCTTTTAAACCTTCAATTGAATCAGTTTTATTCACAACAATATCGAATTCAACTGAAGAAATCTTTTTTTTTTTTTTGATAAATATCAGTTTTATTCAAAACAATTTTTATAAAACCAACTATATCTTATGAAATAATGAGTGAATATTTTGTTTTTTTTTTATTTTTACGGTTGTCATTATCACGGTCAATCATAGTTGCACCATCACCGTATTGATAGTCATAATGTACATCCACATTAGTCGATTCTCCTTCTCTACCAAGGCCAACAATTTGAGAAATATCAAAAAAATAATCTTGTAAATTTTTCTTAGAGTATGAAAATAGAAACAAAAAAGAGGGGGGAGAGAGAGAAAAAAACTTTCCTTTTTGAGGTAGAGTAATAAAAAACAGTTTAAAATATTGGAACCGATGGCTAAAAGGCCAAATAGATTTGTTCTTGTTGTTGTGAAGTTTTAGCATTTTGGTTGCATCAATTACAGAGTCGATAGAATCACTACCACCAAAAGCTAAGACCTCACGAGATAATTCTTTTTGCTCAACTGTTTTTTCATTCTCGTCTAATCCAGCAGATATCTTGCACAGAAACCACCGGACAAGTGCCACAAGATGTGCATTCAGATCCAGTTCAATATGCATATCCAAGGCCTTCAAACAATATGGTAATGCTTCCTTGTAATTCTAAATATATAAATATAATTTTGCTACAATCATATAACTAAAATGTCTAGGATCTTCTACCAACACACTGTCTCTTATCTCTAGTGACTTCCTATAATGATCTGTAGCCTCCTCTATCGTCTCCATTCGCAACTTAGTAATACATGATACAACCTAAATTTTACGAATAAGTCTCCAAACATTATGAGATTCCTCCACAGTATCTAAAATCCTAAGTGCTCTATTCTGGCACTCCAAACCATCATTAATCCTAATCAAATCAAGGTACACATAACTCAACACATTCGCAGCAAGTTTAAAAGAGAGTTTCTATCATCAATACCGAAGAGGTAGACAACCGTCTTAGCAAAAAGTAGAGCCTTCTTGCTAAATAATCTGTTGTTAAACTTTAATCCCCAAATGATTACATGTTGTCGATATATATTCTTCATCACCAATGATTCCCTCCAGGTCCTCCAATATATTCATATTCTTAGCACTCGTTTTTGCACTTTCAAAATTTCTCATAAGCTTTTATTTGATTTCATAAGAATCATTCACCTTAGTAAATAAATTTCAGGATAAAAATCCACTTTTTATGAAATGAGACCGAAAAAGTAGGGAAGTTCATCTTGAGTTTTCTTGTCCTTAAGGGAAAAAAACTCGTCAACATGTACTTACTCCAGCCTATCTAACATTGAAGTTAATTATCTAAAATTGAAAACTAACATTCGATTACCAATTTGAGGAAAATGCTTTCCACATCATTGTGGTATGTGAGTTGGAAGCCTTTTTAAATGTTGTTTTTCAATAACAGCATATTGGATCTTTCCCCTCCTTGAAGAAGGCATAACTTGTAGTCTTTTTTTTTTTTTTTATTATATGTCATTTTAGGGTTTGATGGATTTTTTAAAATATATATATTTTTTCACAAATCAAGGCACATTTGACCATTTTTTTCAACATTGCCCCTGCATTGGAAATAGAACACTGTTGATCAAGAATTTTTATTGGTTTGTGATGAGTTGTCTAAACCATAAATAAGCGTGTTTGTATTTTAACTGCATTAATTACTATTTCCTAATTTGATAAAATTCTCTAGAAAGACATGTAAAAAGAATGAAGGGATTATTAGGTTGTGGGGATAGCTACGTATGACCATATCTACAAAGTCACCTACTATAACTTACACATTATAAATATAAGAAAAAATAGAAATGAAAAGAGCAACATGCCTTCAGATTAAGTAGAAAGCCAGGTGAAGTATTGCATTATCTGTTATTGCCACTATTAGGCAATTTTCTCCTTTTTGTCTTATTTACTTCTGCTTATATAGGTTACTCAGAGTTTTCAAAATTTTTTCAAATATCACACGACCCCATGGAAGTTTATTAAAAAATTTCAAATCACCAACCAATCGCACATATTCACTTACAATATAGGGAAACAAATAGGTTATTTTTGAAATTTTGGAATCTTATTTAGATAATAAGTTTTATTCAATTGTTAAGGTAATGATACAGATTTTCTTTTAAAAAAATATACCTCAATGGACCCTACATACAAATGTTTTTTAAAAAATATATTCCTTACATATCACAACGGGGAATCATTCCCAGACTTTAAAGAGATTCGCTTAGAGTCTTATCACCACGCTAACAATTTATTCACAAATGATAAAACAAATTTAATTAATGTGTAACTGTTAAATGGTATTTAGTTAGTTTAACTATGGTATGAGTTCAAATGTTGGAATATGCATGCAATAACTATCAAAAAAATTATTTTGTCTCTTAGAAAAGATATGCTTGGCTTAATATGAATTATTTGTGATATGTAATAGGTTTACATCTTGAAGAAATTTATCCGATTTGGATTTAGATTAGTTGGATTGGTGTTAGCCACCATATATGTAATGTACCTCCCAAAAATGACAATGACATTAATTTTTTAGACATAAAAATCAGTAGTTTTGCATCATAATATAGACGTATCTTACTTAAATTCAGATTAGCTAGGAACAATGATTTTAGACACCTATACGTCAAACAAAAAGTTGATGAGGTATATTATGCAACTATTTATGTTTGTGGATCTTTAGATTGCTAGGAGTGTTTTGGCAACTTATATACTGATTTTGTGGGTTGTACAACAGTCATCTACAAGTTGATTTTGTGGCAAACAAATTTTGTAAACAGATAATGTGTTGATTTTTTATCAGATTTTTTTATAGTAATGTTATTTGATTGGATGGCTGAATATTTTGCAAGAGAATAAAAAAGATAAAGAGTAAAGTAGACTGGTAAAACGGTATAATCTAAATGTTTTCTGGGAAAAAAATATTTATTCTTCTTTTTCTTAACAATATTAAATATTCATGAATTTAATTAGATATAAACATGTGATGAAATATTTGTTTAATGCAAGAATGGAAAATCAAAATGAAAACAAAAAACATGAAATCTTAATTTAGCGAAACAATCTTGCAATGTTTGGCATAGTATCCAACACTGAACACCGATTTCTTAAAGCACCATAGATTGCATTCTTCTTCGTTCCTTTGTAGTAAATAGTACTCCATCAGAAGTTGTCTTATCGATCGGCACCAATTTTGAGGTATATTGGTCCAACTTCAGGAACGATGTTATCCATCTAGTTCTTGAAACCTTCTTCAAAACATATCTCGTGCACTTTTTGTTACTTCCAATTACCGATATCAGCTTCAAGGTGGTTATGCCTCTCTACATTTTTGCATCCTCTACTAATGTGGGAGCAGTGTTGATGCATTCTTTTATATTATATTCTTTGGTCCATCTTTTGTTTATATATGAATTTGAAATGTAAACAACCATGTTAGTATTCATGACTCGTAAACAATGACCGCACAAAATACCGGCCTCGGTGAAAAGCTTGCATGTGCTAGAGATGTTTTTCATTTTTGTATTGAAGAAGACTCGATGTCCAAAAATTATTCAAACCTTCAGGTCGCGAGAGATGGCAAATAACGACTCCATTCACTAAAAGCCAACACTCCATCTGGTGTGCCATTCCGTCAAGCAATTGAATCTCAAAGTATTCGTAGGCTTGAGTTGTGTAAACCTCCCTTGCATGCGACAATAACAAATTTTTACACACCATCACATCTACACCACCCTGATAGCATCGAAAACCTTCTCCATTTTCATTGCTTCTCCATGGTGGGATGGTCGTTGACACCTCTAAAAGAAATAATAAGCTACTTAAAATTATTACCTAGTGGTAAGTATGGTCGATCCACAAAGACGATAGTGAACCACTTAAAATCTTATTAATGTGCAAGCAAAGAAAATAAACTGAACAGATTGTCACTTGGGAATGTGAGAATAATCACTTGACAGAGTGAGAAAGCAGAAGGAACATCCACCTTCCTGTCTATATGATCCAGTTGAGATTCATTTCAATTCTTGTTACATATGATTATTGTTTGATCAGGCACCTGTATTCTTTACCTTTCCCTTCGTTACAAGTAAAGAGGTCTAACATAACCAAATTACCTACCTCTCAGTGATAATTATTCATTATTCCGAGCAATTAAGTTCTTAAGCCTTATTGATCACCTATGTCAATCAACTAACTCTTATTGATGATTGAAACTAAAGAGCTTATGTCTCCTTTGTCATTTAAGCCGTTCTAAAACTATGTTCACCTTCTCAGGATTCTATAATTATGCATGCACAATTTGCTCGTTGATCAATCTAACTAAAAGGTTAATTAAAACACTTAAACTAAAAACAATGCCTCATATAAGAAACTGAATCAAAACCTTCATATATAGACAGTAGGGATTAGACCCTTAACTGAGTTTAGCTACTCATGTTTATTGAGCTAAACATGAGAGCAACAAAGTACAAAAGATTAAATATGATAATGAACAAAAGGTTAGAGGATAGAAGAGTAGTAGCAGGGCAGATTCTGTCTGCTCACGCGAGAAAGTGTACTTCGTCATTTGCCCGAGTGACAGTCTGCACTCTTGCTTTAACTATCCAATCTGTTCTCCTCTTACTACTGAACTATTGGCTGACCATTTATAGAGAATTGAAGAAGTTTAGATTGGTTGAGTTTATTGCCTTCTTCTTTGCATCAGAGAGGTGGCAATTGCAGCAGTTAAAGGTTTGTTTATTCAGCAACTTGTCCCAATTACCAAGTTGTTGTCTTCCCAATTACCAAGTAATATTTATTGGTTCGATAGTACGTTCCAAGTTCTAATTGCCTTCTACCCCCTCCCCTTCAAACCATAAAAATAAAAAACCAATCTTTTTCCCATCTTTCCACCATGGAAGGATGGGAAAAATAATTTTCTTCGGATCTTTTAGCTTTGTTTTTTTGTTTTAGTTTAATTTTAATAAATAGGATTATAATTATACACGCTTTTAGATTATAATCTGTGAGTTGATTATGGCGGCAACATCCTTGTTGATGTTTGCTAGTATGGCAGCGGTTTTTTCTGTTGTTGTTCACTAGTATGATAGTGGCTTCCTTATTATTGTTAACTAGTATGGCAGTATTTTCATCAGTGATGTTTGTAGGCAAGGCAGCGACGATTTTATTGAAGGTATTCGCCGGTTTGTCTGGCATGGTTCAAAAAGATTCAATTATAACATATCTAATTATTAGATCTCGTGGGCTTTAACCAATGACTAGTGTTGTATATTTGACTAGATCAAAAGTCTGGCACATGGTATAACCATTATTTTGTATCGTAGATCTATATAGGTTTATCCATATAAAACACAATAATGACACTATGGCTTATTGTGAGTTGTGTTTTTCTGGGTAGATCTATCTTTTGTTGCTCAACATTTTCTGTAAATTAAGGAATTTATATTTATTTCAAAAAAAAAAAAAAAGTGTTAAGTTAGAGAAGGAAAAATTACAGTTTGCAATTGTTTAGGGATAAAATTGCAATTAAACCCATTTTACAACTTTTTCAAAAAATTTCCCCGACTTTTCCCGTCTAAAACGATCAAATGAAATGAGCCTAAAAAACCCCATTTTCTCTTTTTTCACTTTCGCTCTTCCTACTAATTTCCTACTTCGATTGATGAAGTTGCTGTAATTCTCGTTCAATCTCTCTTGTAAACCCTAATCTCGCTAAATGCAAGAGTTATTTGGATCAGTTAGGCGATCACTGGTGTTCCGTACGCCGCCCAATGTAGCTCCCGACTTCGGTGGCGGTGGAAGCGGCGGTCGAGAAGATGGAAGGCTCGTAGACAAAATTAACTCCTGCATTCGGAAATCCAGAGTTTTCAATAAACCCTCGCCTCCGAGTTTGCCGCAGCCGTCCACGAGAGATAACAATGCTGCCGCAGTGCCGCCCATTCGGTGGCGGAGAGGTGAGATGATCGGTTGCGGCGCGTTTGGGCAAGTTTACATGGGAATGAATCTCGATTCAGGGGAGCTTATCGCTGTTAAGCAGGTGGAGAAAATTTTTCTCGTATTTTTCTCTGATACTTTTCTTAGCTTCTTGAATTTTATCCTCTAAAATATGGTGGCGGAAAATTGTGTGCGTGTGTTTTTTTCTTGTTGGCCTTTCTAATTGAATCAAATTTGTGATTTAGGTTCTGATCCCTGCAAATTGTGCTTCAAACAAGAAAACTCAGGTGTGGCATCTGCTCTCTATTCCCAAATTCTTTTTAGTACTTGACATGTTTCACTGTACTTCGTTGCCTCTTTTTCGTTTATTGCCGTGATGTGAGTTGAAAGTTCTGCCAAAAATTATTTTCTCATCTATCTGGTGTTGATTGCTTCTGTAGTAACTAATCTCAGTAAGAATAATACTATTTCCTGATCTTGAAAGCACTTGGGGGAAATTAGATTAAATTTAAATGTTTATTTTGTATTAGTCCAGAAATCTGAATACTCTTTTCCTATTCACAGTATATCTTGATATACAATTTGACCTCTTTTTTGCTGCCTACAAAGGAAAGCTTTATTTTTTGATCTGTTATTAATATACTTCTTGGGGTAGGGTAATGTGTACTTGTGTGGACTGTGGAGTTTTATATTTTTGTTATTGACTAGCCCGCAGGCTTGGTCAGAATTCCTTCATACCTTTAGGCTTAGTCGATAGCTAGTGCCCGTCATGCTATCAGTCATGGGAAGGGATTGAATCTTTCGGTAGCTGTTTTGAGTCTTTGTGATCGAAGAAAACAAGAACAACGTAACTATTAGAAGGTAGGAAACTGTGCTATTAGAAGTTAAGCTATTAAGAAGAGAATAGAAGAGATGAAGTCCGCCCCTTAGCCGAGTCTATATCCTCAGCTGATGCAACTCCATACTGACGCCTCACAACTACTAAATTTTGTCATAACCCAAGCATTCATTAAGCAGTTTACTTTACGTCGTAACCTGACCATACCTTCGACTATAGCATAGGCATTTGCCGGCCTTTTGTCCCCTTTTCATTTAGAAAGAGGGGCCGGGTGACTTATTTGGGGTTTTTTTTTTTGGGGGGGGACATAAATAAGGGATTAGGTTGCTGCAGTGGTTCAAAGAATTATGAGGTATGCCCTTGAAAAAGTGTATTTCGTTATCATGTGTCCATTCCTGACAAAATATTGAAGCAGCATATGTCATCAGCAAGGCATAAACGGCAAAAGTTCTCTGAACCTGAATGGAAACATGGTCATGTAGCTAGGGACATTTCTATGTGATGATTCACATTTAAAAATCTTATGCGCCCAGTAGCTGTTAACTTTGCATTCATCTGTCCCTTGATTATCTTTTTAGATTTTCATGAATGTAGGAAACAGCCGTAAGAGGGAAGCCAGTGGCTTTTGGTATCTTTTTGGATTCGCATGAGTTGCTATTCTTTGTGTGGAGTTGGAATGCATTAAGATCCAGCCTTTAATCCTTCAACTTGATTATTTGACTTCAACTTTTTACTCTAATTACTAGGATTACGTACGGGAGCTTGAGGAAGAAGTTAAGCTCCTGAAGAATCTTTCACATGCAAACATAGTGGTAAGTTTAATGTTTTTCCCTTTCACTCCTTTGTGAGATAAGCTTATGTTAAGCTTTTCCTTTTTTTATTTTTACCCCCTGGTTTCTCAGAGATATCTGGGAACTGTGAGAGAGGAGGTGACATTAAATATATTGCTGGAATTTGTTCCTGGAGGATCAATATCATCACTGCTAGGAAAATTTGGATCTTTTCCTGAAACGGTAAGTCATATTTAATTATCTTACTGTTCAATTGCTGGTTGTTGGATAGTTTGTTGAGTGGGTTAAATGAAAACAGGTTATCAAAATGTATACAAAGCAGTTGCTGGAGGGACTGCATTATCTTCATCAGAATGGTATCATGCACAGGGACATCAAGGTTTATTTATTTTTTTTATACACGTTCGTTTAATATCTGTTCGCCCCAACTCTCTGTCAGTATTCTTTCAAGTAAATGTTTGAAATTTCGTTATATGTCAGGGAGCTAACATTCTTGTTGACAATAAAGGCTGCATTAAACTTGCAGATTTCGGAGCATCCAAACAGGTGGTGGAGCTGGTAATATGCCATCTTCTCTTCTCTTTGTTTAGCCTAAATGATTACCTATCTGATGTTGGCTCGTTATGTAGGCTAATGCTTCAGGTGCGAAGTCCATGAAAGGCACTCCATATTGGATGGCTCCGGAAGTGATTCGTCAAACTGGTCATAGCTTGTAAGTTATAGATAGTAATGCTTTGATGTCCTCAATAATCTCTTGCTTCCTTTTTCATCTCATAATTGATATTCCAGATGGCTTATGCTTTTAATAAGTTTCCGTAAAGCAAATTATCTGAAATGCATGGACTTTCCAGTTATGTAGACTGCACCTTTGGCTCCTACTCCATTTTTTTTTTATATATATATATATATATTTAACAAACCAGGGCGGTACCTGGGATATGTATTATTTCATAGGGAAAGAGTTATAAAAACTAGAAGGCTAAAAAACATAGGTACCTATAAAATCTAGTTAGCCTTCTTGCAAATTACAAGATCAAATATTCCTTAAATACGGGAATCGTTTTTGATCAAAGGCAACAAGTCCCAATATTCTCTTTGGCAATGTCGAATGAATAAATTGTGTGGTCACCCCTTGAACACATGCGGTTTTAGCCAATTCGTCCGCCACGACATTGATTTGTCGATAGATATGTCTAAATGTAGTAGACATGCCACTTGCTAGCTCAACGATAGCCTTCAAAGATTTCTTTAGCCTCCAATGCCACCTAGCTGGATTCCTTAAGATTTGAACAAGGGCCTCAGAATCTATCTCCACCTCGATCGTCGCTTCCGAGCTCTTTGCATAGTTCCAATCCTCTAAGAAGAGCTTGTGCTTTAGCTTCAAAGTTGTTGCCAATACCAATATACGTAGATTCAGCTAGGATTACTGTCCCATCTACATTTCTAATAATTATTCCACAACCCGACTTGCCTGAGTTAGGGCAGTATCCATCAACATTTAGTTTGACTCCCTTGGAAGGGCAGTTCCAAGAACAGCTTAGAGTTCTCTTTTGGCTTGGATTCTCTATGAAAGGCAGTAAGCCTATTCTGCAAAAATTCCAATCACTGGGCAGTGAAGCTTTGAATGGGGATGCTCTTGCTATGTAGTGAAGCTCCTTCTTTACCAGCTTGATGCTGATATCAGGGGGAATTAATGTAGAGTCAAAGATGGCTTTACTACGAGTTTTCCATATCTGCCAACATATGAGAGATGGAAGTAGACACTGCAGCTCCCAAGTCAATTTTGATGTGTTTCTTTTTTGCCACTAGAGAATTAGCATATCTTTTAAGCAAATGGCACTGTGTGGTTCAATTCTCATGACATAACCAAAATGTTCCCAAAGGTTAGCAGCATAAGGACAACTAAAAAAGACATGCTCAAAGTCATCCGTATAGTTATGGCACAGAAAACACATTGAGGGGAGTTTGATGCCAAATTTCATAATTGTATCAGACATAGGCAGCAAGTTATTCACTAACCTCCACATGAATAGAGAGATGCGCAATTGCATTCTCTTTTGCCAAATAAAGGTAGAGTGCCAAGACGGTGTTTGACTTTGTCGCAAGAGTTGTAAGGCAGTTTGTAGCAAAAACAGGCCGATAGAGTCTGTTTTCCATGTCCATGTATCTGGTTCGGTTGTTAGGATAGGAGGGAACTTTTTGATGGAACTGATGTCCTCTTCTAGCAACACTTCCTCCAAGGTCCCAAGGTTCCAAGATTGATTACTGATGAAATCTCTAACACATGATCTTGAATATTTCTAAATATTTTCATTGTACTTGGAACTTAAAGGGCCATTTCCAATCCAATTGTCTTGCCAAAATGAGGAAGAACCATTCTGCAAATTTTTCAGAGTGTTTTCTCACATGATATTTTCCCACGGGCTCATTCGCTTCCAGAAAACTGAAGACTGAATATCTTTGGCTCGGCAATTAATGAATTGTGCCCAAATCCCTGAATTGGTGAAGATCTTCCACCATAGTTTGCAGGTGAAGGCAGCCAAGACATCATTTAAAGATCTTGTACCAATGCCGTTTTCTTCAATTGGATATGACATTCGCCCCCAGCTCCTCCAAATTCTTTTTTGCTGACCTTCATGTTCACCCCAAAAGAACTTTGGCTCCTACTTCAGATGTTTTTTGGTGATTTTATTTAAAAGTTTTCAATAATATCCAGTTACGGGCACATTGAAATTAATGGGCACATTTGGCTCCTACTGTCTTTGGCCTTCCGACTAGTCTGGGAATGTAGTTTGCCATAGCTGTTTGGAGATTCTTCCTTTCCTTTCTTCATATACCGTGATGCTTTGGATGTTTAAGTTAAAGGAAGCACTTGGATATTCTTTTTTCATTTTTCCTTTTGCTTGTTGCAGAGCATCAAGACATGAGGTGATGTTCACCTATTTAACTGAGATATGTCATGTCACATTACCTTGTAACTTTTCTCTGGGGCAGAAGTAACAAGTCAATCACTTTCAATATGAATGAGATACTGTAGAAGATTTATGTAGTGAGAATTTGGAACTTTTCTATCAATAACTTTCTAGGTCAACAATATTAATGAACATGAGAAGGGTCGTATCCTCTAAATTTCAGAATATATTCCATTTCTTAACAAATTGTTCATTTTCCTTTGAAGCAATAAATTTTCAGCTAAATTTAACCAACAAATAGTTTCACTGAACTAAACAAGACGACTTGCATTTTCATGTACATTGAAGTTTTGTTTTCTCAAGTGACAAAATTTGAACAGTGTCATAAAGTTCAAGCAATGTTTGATTGCTTTGCATTAGTATGCTGGAACGGCGAACTGGTTTAGGATCCTAACATGCCTATGCCATATCCCGAACTGGTGTAGTCAAATTATTCTTTCCCCTTAAATTTTCCAATTCAGAGTGTTCCTTACATATTAATTTTACCCGCATCCTCTTCTGTTTCTTTTTGTGCTCTCTGCGATGTGATACAAGGTGATTTAAAATGTTTGTGATTGTCCTTCTGTGTATTAAACTGATGTTGGTATGTTTCTTTTACTAGTTGCTGAAATTCTTGCTTCAGTGTTTTACCTTACATTTTAGTTTCTTCTGGTCTATTCCTTCACTATGACTCAAATTTCTTTCGTCCATTTTTCAGTTCCGCTGACATATGGAGTGTTGGATGTACTGTCATTGAGATGGCTACTGGCAAACCTCCTTGGAGCCACCAATACAAGGAGGTGTAAAAGCAACACAAATTTTGTAAACCTAATATAATCTTTCATTTTTAAAGATTATTCACTGAAGTTCTCACATCAAATCATGTATCGTCTTTTCAGGTTGCTGCTTTTTTCTTCTACATTGGAACTACCAAGGAACATCCTCCAATCCCAGAGTGTCTCTCCCCTGAGGCCAAAGATTTCTTATTGAAATGTTTACAGAAGTACATAATCAACCGTTTATCTCTTCTTTCTCTGTTTGGTTGTCAGATTTTACAAAAAGGGAACCATCAACTTGACCCCTTTAAAGCTTTGAGTCTATTATCATTTCATAGTTTCCTCTCTGTTTGTGACTTCCTACTTTTCACATCTGATAGATTTTTTTTTCCCGGATGAAAATATTGTGATGAGTTCCAGTTTTCATTATGCATATTCTCTTCTTTCCTTTCTTTCTATCTTTTATATTTTTAAAAAGTTCTAGCTATAACGTGCAGGGAACCGGAGTTACGGCCTCCAGCTTTTGAGTTACTGCAGGTGATACTTGTGCCAACAAATAGAAACTTTTTTTTTGGGTATGAAACCTTCTGTGCTCCATCTAACAAGCTTTTTATTGCATGCAGCACCCTTTTGTTACTGGCAAAGTCATGCCATCTCCTATTCCTGTTCATACTTCCACTATGGTTAGCCGAATTACATAGTTTTGTCGTCAAGGATGTATATTATTGAAGTATTTCTAACTAGCATTGTCATCAAGGATGGATATTATTGAACTATTTCTAATTAGTAGTTTCCTTGGATAGGAATCATCTGAAGCTCCATTGTTATCTGTGGACGGTTCATTGAATGTGTAAGTCATCGGTGGGTTTCTTTTGTTGTTTTCATCTGTAAGTTTATAGACTTTAATACTAATGTGGTGATTACTGTTCTTATTGGTGATTAGGAGAGGCAGCTCAGAGGACATATGTAATTTGGGTACTCTAGATTTCTCAACCCCATATCCTAAAACTCATTCAGAAGGCAAGCATCTTAATGGGCAGACAAGTAGTGATTTTGACTTGTGTCGGCTCGATGAGAAAGATGAGTTACTAATGACTGAAACAAACACCAGTCCTATGATGCCAGATGAATTTTGTAAGGTATGCAGTTGTATAAGTTTCTTTTTCGGATTGTTGATGTTGTAGTACTTTACGTACCTGCGACCTCTCATAATAATGTTTTGAAGCAGAGTTTCAATCCTATGAGTGAACCCTGTGATGATTGGAGAAGTCAATTAGATGCAAGTCCTGGAGGAGAAAGGAGTGACACGAAAGTTGACCTGGAGAGTGAAGTCGATGGCTCTCCATTACCTGGTGTTAGCAATAAGGATTTCTCATCTTCTTCTCCACCATCGCTGTTTGAGGATGATGATGAGGTCACTGAATCTAAAATCCAAGCATTTTTGAATGAAAAGGTTAGCCTTAAACACTGACTACACAACTTTATGGTACATTAGACACAAAATTCTGAATACGTAGTGCTTCGCATCATAATTACTGTTCAGGTTCAGGAACTGAAAAGATTGGAAACTCCTCTTTTTGAAGAATTCCATAACAGCTTCAATCCACTGTGCTCTCCAAAGTTATCTGAGGCCACACGAGATGAAACTGGTCCAAAAATTTTGAAGTTGCCTCCTAAAAGTAGATCTCCCAGTCAGACCCCATCATCTGCAGTGAAAAGTGCTGTTGATAGAAGCCCCGGGAGTAGTAGCAAGCGTATGCCACATGTTGGCGTTCAGACTTGTGAAGATCAGCAGCAAAACTTTTCACCTCAGACAAACGATTTAAATGTGAACCTTGCTGATGCTCAGGATGAAAGTAGTCCAAAGTCCGTTGTTTGCTATTTATTCTTTAGTTGTTTCTTCTCAATCTGTTTCATTCTTTTTTTGTCTTGCTGACCTGGTTATTATATGAATGTTAGTGTCAGTGAGATACAGAGGAAATGGAAGGAAGAGCTTGCCCAAGAGCTTGAAAGAAAGCGCGGTACAGCTCTTAAATGCTTTTTGTACTAGTTGTAGTTTGCTAGTTTCCATTAATTTTGATTTTCATGGTGCTCCTTCTAAAACGGGGATAAAAAAGGGATATGAAGGTGAAAACTGCCTAACCAGAAAAAGTCTAATTCCAAATGGTTAATCTGGCATTTTGTCATATCTGACTCCTTTTGGGTGTTATTTATCTACTTGATGATGCCAACATTTCATATACTCCTAGTGGTATTTGTATAATAATCAAGTTGACGAACAAAAAAAAAAAAGGAAATTTAAGGTGTATGAAGAGCGGTGCACTCAGAATTGTGGTTTCTGCAGTTCAACATTCAATAGCTTTGTGCAGCATTTAGAGTATGGTAGTTTATAACACTTCTAATTTCTTTGAGCAATGTTGTAGTGGAGATGCGTCAAGCAGGGGCAAAAACCTCGTCGCCCAAGGATCGAGCTTTGAATCGACACAGAGAACGGTCAAGGTTTGCCTCTCCAGGCAAATAATAGTAAGGGAAAGCAAATTGCAGCCTCAATTTTAGCCGGCTGTTTTGTCCCTTTCAAACCCATCTTGGCAAAATACATAACATCATGCTGGGGCCCGAAAAATCTGCACATTTGAGTACATCTTTTGATTTTCCAGAGCATTGGATTTCTGTTTTTCGTGATTTCTCAGCATGCATTGTTATGTTGCCTTGTGAAGGGGCGTGTCTGATGTTCGGGAGTACATAAGGGTTCAGCTATCTCCTGCTGGAACTGGATATGAGTTTTCGCATCTTGTGAATTTTTTAGTTAGTGTACAAAGGCTGTATACCTTATCCACAATAACAGAGAGATTCACGGCACCTTATTGCCAGGATTGATCCTTTTTCCTTTTCCACTTGGTTGCTTGTATGCAGTGGTTTTAAGCGTGCTGTACGAAGTATATGATGTATTTTCAGTGCAAAGTTATCCTAGTTTCGGAATGTGTTTTCGATCATCTATGTATGCTACTTCCAACAGGTAGTTGACTTGCATGCACTTTTGTATACCTCAAGTGAAGAACCAAAGTCTCCATTGAATGCCTCGTATTATAAAAGTAAAATCTTAATAGTGTCTAAACTCGACTGATTCTTTGAATCGGTTGGAACACTAGTATGGATTACCAGTCAAGTTCGAGCAGGTTCAATTTCTGAACTGAAACTTCCTAATAAAATTTTCCGGCAACAGATTAATTTCGAAAATAAAGCCTCTTTCAGATAATGTATATACAAACATTATAATGTGCCGAAACATGCGTTTATCACCTGCTTGTGTTGGAGGAACAGACTGCAAACTAAAGACAGGCTCAACAGGTTCATGGTTCCACAGGTTGATCCAAAGTGTGAACTTTGTATCATCAGCAGCAAGAAGATGCGTTGCACTTGTTTTTTGAATGTAGGTTTTCAAAGGAAGTGCTGAATGAAGTGAACCAGTGGTTAAAGATTCAGATTCCATGTCATCAGAATGGATGGAGGAGGGAAATTCTGAGTACTTGGAGAAACTCTAAACTGAAGAGGAAGGTACTTTTTGCTGTAATTTCTGCTTTGATATATCATATTTGGGAAGAAAGAAATGCTAGATGTTTTGTTGGTAAGCAGAGAAGTAGCAGTCAGTTAATACAGGTGATTAGACAGGAGGGTATATTGGAGAGTTCAAAATTGTTTAAAGCAACCATAAGTACAACAGCAGGATACATTTCCAGAGTAACAAAAGAGTGCAAACACTGGTCATTCCATCAACAGAATTCCAGAAAAGAATCAAACTTACATGGACATTGAGGAAATATCTTTGAATTGAACAAGATCCAGATCAATCTACCCACCAAACAGAAAAACAAACCAAACTTTCCGCTTTCGCTTTAAATTCTTGGAGCTGAAAACCGCATTGGTGTCGCACTTGGTCGTTGTTTGAGCCCCCCACTCATCATATTATTAATCTTCATCGCCTCAGTCCTATTATTATTCTGTACAGATTTCCGACCTTTCAATGGTGAAACAAGCTTGTTTGCCAATCTTGATGGCGAAAATGACCTTCTGAGTTTTGCTGCAGTAGACACCTTGGGACTTTTCTTGATCAAACTTGCTGATCTTTTGGGGGAAATGGACAATGGAGGGCTCCTTATTTTCACATGAAATTTGGAAGTTGAGGGTGAAGGAGACTTGATCAAGAACTTATGTGGAGTTGTGGGACGACTCTTTGCCAAAACAGGCGATTTAGTAGTAGTCTTGCATAAAGTTTGATGCCTTGCCATTACCACTGGGGATTTAGTCTTGCATAAAGTTTGCTGCTTTGAAGTTGGTGATGAAGAATGGAACAATGGGTTAGGAAACAACACAGTTTTTCTCGCCCATGGCCTATTCCTTGGGGAAACTCTATTTGCAATGTACCTGCAATTTTCTTTGTCACAATCACTCTTGTGCAATGGAGAAACCTTGAAATTGATCTTGGATTTAGCCCTTTGGAGTGATGGAGCATCTGATTCTGCTCGGATTGACACTAGTGCAACCTGTTTTTCTCTTTTCCTCCGAACACGAAGCTCGGAATTCTCTGGATTTGTTGGCCTCAAGGGATTCCTTTTCCTCTCTGTCAGTGGTGTTTTGGGGTCATCAGCTTCTTGTTGTCTGTTATTCTGAGGTTTAGTAGTATTAACTGCTTCAACAATCTGCCTTGCAAATTGACTAGCTTGCAGAATCTCTCCCACTGTTTCCCCCAACAACATTGCCGGTAATGACATTCTTTTCCAGTCCCCTGATTTTGCAACAAATGATGAGTGATCCAAAGATGCAAACTTTTCATCCAACTCTCAAATGGAAATTAACATTTACAATATGATTTTTACCTGTATTTGTTGGCAATTTCCCAGGAGGAGATCTTTTAGCGGTATGATTCTTGATCCTTTTTTTTTATCCAGAAACAAACACAAACAGAACATCAATAACCCAACTTACTGTAATAATAACATGAATGGAGAGAAACCAATTGAAAAACCATGAGCGAAAAATTTCATTTTTTTTTTACCTTAAGGATTCCTGCTTGCATCTAAGACTAGTCCTTAAGTAGCCTCTTGTGCTTCTTGGACTAAGTGTCACCCCGGATATCACTTTGTTCCCTCCTGCAACTGTAAATTGAAGCTCTTGCAGTCTCCTAATCGACTTATCCACCTTCAAATTGGGAGTAAAAACACCATAATTCAGAAACCCACAAAAAATAAAGCCAAATTTCTCAATTTGACACAGACCCATTAGTCAAATAAATTTTTTTTGAAAAAAAAAAAAAATTCCAGCAACACATTCCACCAAACATAAATAAAGATCAGAGGGGAGCGCAAAATGGAAAGAAAAAGGAAAACAGAAAAGAACCCAGGAGCGGCATTGTAATGATGATTGATAAAAAAGAAAAAAAAAATTACCTTATTAATTGTCTCCCTAATGCGAGTGGGAGTGAGATGAATCGGTTGTGGAAGAGAAGGAGGAGGAGATGAAGGAGGAGCCACCATCTTTCTTCCCTTAGGTGGGGTTCTAGCAACCATTTTTCCTTGGAAAGAAACAAAAAAGCGGGTTTTTTTTTCAATTTATTAAAGAAATTGTTTGCTCACCAAAAAAATTGGAGAAAGTCAAAGAAGAATTGGGTATGAAATGAGGGTTGAATTGGGACCTTCTTCTCCACCACGTTCTTCTGAGTCTGAACTCAATGACATGATCTTGTTGTTGAGACAAGAGTCTCCACTTCGTAAGTGGGTGGGTTGTAAGTAACGGTTATGTTTTTTTTTCTGTTCTTCTTCTTTTTCTCCAACGGTCGAATTTAATTTTTATCGGATCGCCGGAAATACGCATAGAAAAAAGCTATAAAAACGGCTCCTTAGAATTAATTCATTATTATTTGGGCCGGATCTCTGGCTTACGTTATTTTCATCATTCGGTGGGCCGAGTGTGCTTAGTTAGAACATGAGTTTGGAGTAATTGTAAAGATACCCCTCAGTTTCCACTATTTCTTAAGATGCTAGTATCTAAAATCTAAACACAAACTATACTTAATTAGCAGATTTTTTTTTAAAAAAAATATTAGTTTTAATGCAAATCATGAAATAATTTTAAAAGGATACTAACCACTCTTAAAGTAATCTATACTTGTCGCCGATGGATCCCTTATGATTATTTGTCATTATTTTAATTCGATGTTGAGACCTGCTTAAGAAAAGACAAACTCCTTACCGCTTGACCCTAACAATTGTGAATCATTTTAAAGATTTTTTGAATGAACAAATTTGCGTGTAACCTTCTCGTTTTTATTTTTCAAAACAAATATGTACTATAAACAACCTATAAAAATTGTGACACTCTTTGTATTTATCACTCGAATCATAACAATTAAGTAACAGAAAGAACAATATGATCATATGCTGCAGTTAAGAGGAAAATGAGGTGAAATAAAGATATTTACGTTAGTTCAATAAGGTAAGGACTTTTTTGAAAGAAGAAAATCACTTAACTCGGGAGAGAATCAAGTCAGCATCATTACTCCTAACATAAAAGAAAAATCTCAAAACGTCCAAAATTGCACCACTAATTTCTTGTTGATGCACGTGAAACATAACAAAAATGATTTTATTTTTTCCTCAATTTAATTTTCTTCCAATTAATTGCATATATTGAAGACTCTTAAACTTTGATGTAGTAAAAAAAAACACTGGAAGAACTTGGAATTAAGCTGGAAATCATCCCAGAGGCATCCATGAAGACATTACATTTTCCTACGTGTCTCTTATTTATCTTGCTATGCATTATCTTCATAACATTTTTGTTAAGACCAAAACACTTTGAGGAAAATGTCCAATATTCTTCATATCATTATTCTCTGAGAATCAGAACAACAACTCCAAAATGGTATCAAGTTGTAGCTGAAAATTTGAAGAATAAAGGGCTCAAGATTGGATTTGTAGATGGGGGACAGCCAGCAAAAAGCCTCAAATTACCCCATGGAGTAGATATAAAAGAGATTACTTTTCAAACTGTTGGAGATGATGTCAGATGGAAGGACTTGTATCCTGAGTGGATCGATGAAGATCATCCTGAGCTGCAGAAATGCCCTAAAATTCCAATGCCATGTTTCGAACATTATCGGGATTTAAACGCTGTAGTTGCCACTGTTCCATGTCCAAGCAATGCTACTAACACAGGATATGATGATGTATTCAGGCTGCAAGTTAATCTAATAGTTGCTCATGTATTGGTCAGAAGCAAAAAGATTGATCATAATGATTTAGGTGATAGAGAAGTATATGCTGTTTTCTTAGGTTCTTGTGGTCCAATGTTTGAGTTATTCAGATGTGAAGATCTCTTATGGAATGACATCAATACTTGGATTTACAAGCCTGATTTGAAAAGGCTGCAACAGAAAGTGCAAATGCCTGTCGGAAGTTGTCAGCTTGCGCCGCGAAATGCTGTCGAATCAGGTGAATTTTTTTTGGTAAATTTTGTGTCAAAGTGCAGTTGATGATTCGTGAAGTGTGTACTCATATTCAAATTTGCTGATACAGGACAAAAATGGTTGGTGAAAAATGCAGAAAAGCCAAGAGAAGCTTATGTAACAGTCATCCATTCTTCAGAAGATTATGTTTGTGGTGCAATTGTTTTAGGCCAAAGCATCATCCAAACAAAAACAAAGAGGGATATGATCCTTCTTGCAGATACTACCATATCACACAAATCTTTAAGAGGACTAAAGGCGGCCGGATGGAAAATCAAACTCATCGAACGAATCAGAAGCCCGAATGCAGAAAAAGATGCATACAATGAGTACAATTACAGCAAACTTAGGATTTGGCAACTCATAAAATATGATAAGGTCATATTCATAGACTCAGACTTATTAGTCCTGCAGAATCTAGATGAGTATTTCTCATACTCACAATTGTCAGCTGCAAGAAATGGAAGGCACATTTTCAATTCGGGTGTCATGGTGATCGAGCCATCGCGGTGCACATTCGAGACCATGATGTCGAAAAGATTCAGCATTGTTTCATACAATGGAGGTGATCAGGGATTCCTGAATGAGATATTCAGGTGGTGGCATAGATTGCCTAGTAAGACGAATTTTCTCAAGGAATTCAGTAACAAAGAATTCGGCCCTGATCATCAGTATCCCATCACAGTTCATGCAATGCATTTTCTGGGAACAAAACCATGGATGTGTTACAGAGATTATGACTGTAATTGGGACATTTTCCATTATCAGAGGTTTGCAAGTGACTCTGCTCATTCGAAGTGGTGGCAAGTGTTTGATTCGATGCCGAAGAAGCTGAAACGCCATTGCAAGTTGACTCCTGAGATGGAAGAAGATGTTATAATGAACAGGGAATTAGCAAAGGAATTTAATTTTTCTAATGGCCATTGGAAGATCAATGTGATCAAGGATCCTAGGAGGACACATCATCTGTGATCATCATTGTTCTCAATTTTGCAGTAGTGAGAATCTTGTTTTTTCAATGGTAAATACAAAAGGGTTTACTTTTTCTCCACCATTTTGCATTAAATATTTGATTTTTCTTGATTATTCACATATATTTGTCCTGGCTTATTAAATCATGATCATCTATGTGGAATTCACCTTTACTTGACACAGAATTTCACTTCCATAACTTCAATATAATGTTGCTCTTATCTTATTAAATGAATCGTTGAGCCCGAATAATATATCAATCGTTGCTGAACAATTTCAAATAAATTCGGTAACATGTTGCTAAGTTCTTCCTCAAAAAATAGACCCCAATGTATCAGATCAGTTCTACATTCTACATCCTATGTCTTAATTACTCTGCCCATTTATGCATTCTGGGATCTTTGATTTCTATCTTCCAGTGTCCATCAGGCAAGCTAGCATTTCTAGCCTTCCCTCTCCATTTCTTAATTTTTGCATCCATTTTTGGAGTCAATTCACAGTATGCTTTTAGATCCTTAGGCATTGCATTATAAACTTGCCACCATTTCTCATGAGCCCAATCACACGCATGCTTTTGAGACTCCAAGTTGTCCCAATTACAGTCATAGTCTTGATAACACATCCATGGCTTCAATCCCAGATAATGAATTGTGTAATAGTTCTTCATACTAAGAACTTCACCACTTCTCCTTGACAAATCTTTTTCATTGATGACAAACATCTTGAGCATTTGAGCCCGACCCGGCCATCGATGCCACCAAGGAAAGATTTCATTAAGGTATCCTTGATCACCTCCATTGTATGATCCCATAGTGTACCTCTTTTGCATTAGTGTTTGGAATGCACATTCTGATGGCTCCAAAACCATGATCCCGGAATTGAAAATGTGGCCATTGTTCTGAACAGCTGATAGTTGAGGGTAAACGAAAAATTCATCCAAGTTCCTCAGCACAATAAGGTCAGAATCAATGAAAACGATCTTGTCATATTCAGTGAGTTGCCACAGCCTCAGCTTGCTGTAGTTGTACTCGTTGTAAGCGTATTTCTTCGCGTGAGGGCTGCGAATTCGCTTTATTCGCTTGATCTTCCATCCAGCCGCCTCCAGCCCTCGCCATGATTTCTCGGAAATGTGGTCATCAGCTAGCAGGATTAGGTCTCTGGTGGAGTTGGATTTGATGATGCTTTGAGCTAAAGCTATTGCACCACAAACATAAGCTTCTGAAGAATGTAGGACTGTCGCATAAGCCACTCTTTGCTGATGATATAAAGAACTATTGATTGGACCCTTTTGCCACTCTTCTTGTCCTGAAGAAAAATCCATATATAAGTCCTCATTCACATTCAAAATAATTTAAATTGTAAACCACACGCCAACAACTAACCGCGCAAGCTATATCATACAATGGTCTAATTTGTACAGTTAAATTTCAGAAAATAAAACAACTCCTTCCGTCTCAAAATTATTGTCCAGTTTGTATTTTGATTTTTAGAACAAATGAGCTAAAAGTGAAAAGTCAAACTGGACAATAATTTTGGGACAGAGGTAGTATAAGATTTGTCTAGTCTAGCCATTAAAATTAAAAAAAAAAAAAGAAAATGATGTAACAAAAGCAAGTAGAGAAAATCACCTGGTTCAGCAAATGGATGAGCAACTTGACATGATCCAACAGGCATGACCATCTTCTGCTTAAGTTTCCTCAAATCAGGCTTATAAATAGACAAGATTCCTTCATTCCACACTAAATCATCACACCTGAAAATTTCCCACATTGGACCACAAGACCCCATCAACACAGCATACTTCAATCTATTCACATGGTATATTTCCCCCTCATTTTTAACCAACAATTGAGCAACAACTAAATTCACTTGCAACCTAAACACATCCCTTGAACCAAAACCATTTTCATCTCCTCCTTTAGGACATGGAACATCAGCCACCACGACGTCGAATTCCCGGTGTTCTTCCATCCGCGGCGGCATTGGAATTTCCGGGCATTTCTGTTGTTTGGGTTCATCTTCATTGATACACCCGGGAAACAAATCATCCCACTGGACATTTCCATCCACATGCTGAAATTCAACCTTTACTATCTCAGCAGCCGCTCCATGCATTGATTCAATGATGCTTTGGCTAGTTTCGCTGTTTATATTAACTAAGCCAACTCTGATTTTTCTTTTCCCAAACTTTTGAGCTATTATTTGATACCACTTGGGACGCTTGCCAAAGTTTTGGTAGATTTTTGTTGAAACTTCATTTCTTGACCATAAATGAAGAAAAATGATGGTGAATATGGTGATGAGAAAAAGGGTTGGAAGAGGGTTTTTCTTGAAAGGTTTGAGAACCATTTTTATGGATGATATGATTCAAAGCATACCCAAAAAACTAGATTTGGAAAAGCTGAAAGAAAAGAAATTTCAAATCATAGATATAGGCTACGAGGGAAGAAGAGATGCATGGGTGCAAATTCTCTTCTTGGTAGTTGTAACATTGTGAAAATGGGATTTGCACCTCATTGTTTTTAGGTGCTTATTAGATGAATGAAGTAGTAACAACAAATTAGGTAGTATAAACTGAAACGAAATAGTGAATAATGCATTATAGGATGTATTATAAGATGAAATCTTTTACTGTGTATCTTAATTAATAAGTGAATAATTTTAATGAAATTTGGTGATTATATATATCCATTTATTTATGTTACATTATTGCATAAAGTGTGTACTAGAGCCATCATTACTCTTTGTTAATTTCTTACTAATAACTATATGGAAGAAAAGATTTTTTTCCCAATTAAATACTCCTTCTGTCCCATAATTATTGTCCGGTTTAAAATTTTACTTTTAGTACAATTTGAACTAGAAATGAAAACTCAAACTGGACAATAATTATGGGACGGAGGGAGTATTAAATAATATAATTGTGGTATTAATTCGGTTTGGTGAAAATACAGTATACGTTTTGCAAAAGCGGTTAAACAAACAAGTAGAAAAATGGTGCGATCACATACAGTTTGCTGGTTTGAAATAACCTAAAAAAGTTTCACAATTCACATCGCCCAACTGAGAATTAATTTAGTTCAACCGTGGTAAAAAATATTCACTTCCTAAATCCATTTCTCCTGTCCTAAACAAGATAACCTCTTTACTCTGAAAAAAGAAAAGAAAAAGAAAAGGAAAAAAATAATAATTTACTACCATTATATATGTCCTTCAAACTTGCAAAGACATCGAATTTCCTTTTTTTTTCTTTTTTTTGAGGCCAATTCGATATCTTGAGGTCATCGTATGCTACATTTCTTGAAAGAAGAAGAGGTAGTACTCCTCCTATAAAAGAATAAAGATTGAGAGAATAATAATAATAATAATAATAATAATAATAATAATAATAATAATAATAATCTTCCTTTAGTACATTACTATACTAATATACCCATTTAAAAAAAAACTATAATAATATACTAAGAACAAGAAGATGTGTACGTTGTAAATCCAAGATGAACTATATACTCTCTTTGCGCACCTATATATCCTGTCCTAAGAAATTCAAACTAACAGCTAAACAACACAAGGGAGTTACCGTATAAATAATTTAGGCCATCTCTTCAAGTTTCTCCAGCGAAAAAAGGATCCGATTTGGATGTTAACAATAGCACTCGTCAGCAAAGCCATCACATAAAGCAAACTCCATATAAATGACGATGAGAAAGATGCGACCGTTGTTAATCAGAGGAGCTCTTTCTTGCTGCATACAATCGGTAGGCACCCAATCCAACGAAAGCTATGGCCGCCCCAACTGCAAGAACGATCGCAGTTGTCAGGATATATAAATATATTCATAAATTAAGTTGAAGATTGACAAATCAGCAATGTTCTGGGGTTATCAGATATCATACAGTACCATTTGCAATGAACAATGCCCTTAAGGTGGGAACAACAGTTTATTTCAAAGGAAACTTCAATTTGGCAATTAGTCCATCTGTACTAAATCCTCAATAACTAGATGTTATAACTTGCTATCACGAAACAGTAAAACCTCCCGCACCTTTGTCTCCCATCTCATGACATACACAGACCACTACACCTTATTCCATCCAAATCATTTATCTCTTCCCTTAGACTTAAAAAGAAATCAGTCCCTAGAATAATTTTCATGTTTTCTGTTCACAAAATATAGGGTAATCGTTTTGGGACTGACTGAGTATATGAATATGAAACAGACCCAGTCAACACCACCTGATTCTAAGAAAAACTGCTAAACATTGTTTATTGCCTACCCAATACACAATAAAATCAGGAACGGAGAAAAGAAACTCCAAAGAGTGGTGGCACTTTCATTCAAAACATTAATCTTCCACCCATGATGAGAGGTAGGTTTATGGATAATCTCGCCATAATATTACTTAGTGCACAAACGGTTTCATTTAATTTAGATGTATCATGTATTTTCTAAATATTTAGGTTGTTCCCTTCCCCATTAATTACAATGGAGGCAGATATTGGTTTAGCAAATCAAAAGAACAGTAATAATCTTTATCCCACATGATCCCAACAATGATTTTCTTTAAACACACAGTTCCATCCGAAACAGATCTATCAAGTCTTTTCAGTCGTTAAATATTCCAGGTAATTGAATCTTTCCCTTCCCCTTCGTATTGCAGTTAAATGTTCCAAACATCTACAAGCTGTACTGGTGCGTTAAAAAGTGTCATACACACACATGCCCAAACACCTTAAGAGTATTTCTCTTGTTTTCTCATGTGTGAGGGCCACCACATCTTCAACCTATAATTTCAATTACTGATAAGCCGAACTTAGTTCAGCACAAAGCTACTACAGTGAAAGTTCTCATGAATATTCTCAACAATAATGAATGAAGAAAAACTCTCATAGCAGACATAGATAAAGAACAAGTACCAGAGGTCCAGATGTCTCTTACACCCAAAACTCAAAGCCATAAATGCAATAGAACAGTCATTTCATATAATTAACATACCTGATGCAAACTTCAAAGAGCGACTAATAAACTGACGATATTGCTTGCGGCTTTTCCCAGCTTCAGTTTCGGGTATGCTTAAATGGGGGTGCTGTGCCACACTAACAATTCTGCAGAAAATATTTACATCTCGCAGCTTTCCACTGATTCGAATGGGAGCCTCTATCCCCAAATCTTGACTAACCTATTAGCAAAGTAGATCACGTGAGGAATCATATTTTAAAAGGAAAAAAAAAATCCTGGCTAAAGCAATTTCAAAAGCTAGTAAACAAAGTGAAGATGGGACATTAAAATGATCCAGTGGCTAATCAAAATCTACCACCATTACTTAATAAATACATTACGGCAGAGTGAGCAAATTATAAAAATAACCAAAGAAATTGTGGCAGAGAAGTTATATTTGGAGATTTGACTTATTAACAGTATATCCAATACATGGATAACGAAAAGCTCAACCAAACTTCAAATACTTCTAAATAAGAACCTTTCTTCCTGAAGGCATAGTCAAGAATAAGAAAATCCTATGATTAGCTATGTCTCCGAAGCTAGCTGATTCCCATAAGGCGGCAAGAAAAAAGGCCTCCTTGCTGAAATGTGGAGTTTTGTTCAGAATTAAGAAGTGAAACTCATTGAGTGTTAACCCAAATGAGTCTAGTGATTCACATAATAGACACTTAAAGTCTATTCAGTAAAGTCTATTCGGGAAAAGCAATAATTCTCGTGTAAATCCAGTCCCAGAAATCATCCACTGATATATTAACTAATTACCACATGCAACTAAATTTCGAAGAAACAGAGACATTCTGTTACCATCATGCTGGGATAATTTTGGTCAAGTTAAATCAAAGAGTTAAACATAGTAACCATTTACTAACATAATTTGATGCACAAATTGTACACGTAAGGAATGAGTGCAAACAACAAGATATAATACGCAATCTTATTGAAATACACATATAATCTGGTTGCTTTGAAACAGACAGAAAATAGGTTGTGGGATTTGTACCCTGGTTGAATCTTGTATTTCAGTTGGATATGGATCAAGATCATCTTTAGCTGCAGCTATGAGGCAAGGAACCTCATAACCAGTGGCTTCACCTTGGCTAGCAACACTAAGTAGCAACTCAGTTGCCCTCTTCCATGAAGATTCACAAGATCTGAGGGAGCACCAGTTGGAAAGATAATAATGATTAACAAACAGAAATTACTGATTCTAAAATCTCCTCACATAAAAATAGCATCTATGTCAGAAACTAAAAAATGGAAAATCAGAAAGAGGTTGATTATAAAGTTCTTTATGATACCTGTCATAAACAAATATTGCGACATCACATGCTGCCAAAGCATCCTTACTTGATAGAAACTTCTCTGCATTATCCTCTGGAATCTCACGTAATACGAGAGCTTTCTTGGTGTCCTGTGGGAAATATTATTCCATTATATAAGAATTAAATTTTACCTTCTTACACCCAAGAAATAAATAAACCAAAATGTCAAAGATAAAGACAACATTTATCAACTTCACAAATCGTATCTTACCCCAGGCTGATCAACAATATGGACAACATAATGATTATCTGTAGTAGTTGGAACATATTCTTTAGGGGAAGGCCTGAAAAGGAATAGCGATAACTCAAGACTTCAACAAACAAGTTAACCTTCAGCAAATAACATCTGCTCAAATAGGTAAATTTGCAGAATTTCAAGTATAGCATACAAGTCCCTGAGACATACCTCCCAGGAAATGAGTCCAATATTGTTGACTTTCCAGCCTCTTTGGGTCCAAATACAAAGCACTGATAAACATTTCTGTCTGACTGTTGCTTTTTACGATCTAACAGTCTCCTCCGAGTGATACGAATAGCAGATGAAACATCACCAGCATATCCAATATAAATCAGATACTCAAAGCATCGAATGGGGTCCAGCAGTGCCATAAGAGCCCACTGCACACCAAGAACAAGAAAACAAATAAACTTACAACTTGCAATACTTAAAAGAAACAACTGTATATAACACCAAGCAAGGACAATGAAGCCATAGCAATAAGGAAAACAAAAATGTGGACCGAGCTCAGAATGTGCATTGTGCCAAACTAGCAAGCTTCATATGCATGCTCATAACTGAATATGAGAAGCTGTTTGCATAAACTTCGGTTCTGAGTGAGCTTACAATATAAACTTTAGCCCTTAACCAGAAATTATACAAGGTAAATTCAGCTCAACACAGACAAGGAAAACTTTCGAGGCACTTTTTTAACACCCACCCATCATTAATAGAAGCATTGCAAACAGCATAAAACTTTTGGTTCGAACATCAAGAATCAAAGCAAACACACATAAGGACATTAATAAATTAACATAGTGAAGACAGCATGATGATTTCACTTGCCACCTCCCTTTTAAATATACCACCTTGTAGACTTATTGGACAGCTTCTGACTTTATATTAAAAACATGTTGGTCCAATCAAAATGAAATACAACCATCAAAAGAAAAGATCCATCTTCACAGAAAGAAAAAAAATGATTATAGTTTGACTGTTGTATTACTCAGGTTCGCTGTCCCCTAACTACTATGCATTCTCGCCCTCTAAACCTCATTCAAAGATTCCCATGAGATCCAAGTAAGTAAGACCAACATTGGTGATACTAAAAGACACACATGACAGCATCTCATCCACTAGTGAGGAACAAGAGTGGAAAAATATACATTTTTAGCAACTAAGAAACATGCTACCTATATTCATTTTGTGCCGTAACTATTGACATTCAAATCTTTATGTAGGAAAACAAGAATTTATACAACTAAGCCCTGTACTACTATCACCAGAACAAAATGTGGTTGATTGACAAACTGATTACAGGAAAGAAATATTGAAATTGATGAAAACTCCATCATACATTCAACTCTGATCATAAAAAGAGGAATATCAACCACTCACCGTGGACAGAAACCCATCCAATGTAAGCCCACCTAAAACATTTTTCTCTGCTGCATCTCTATAGGGTGCTTCATTCCATGGACTGAACAAAAAATGTTCGCATAATAAATAGACACGTGGTAAAATGATAAGCAAATGCAAGTCATCAGATACATGGCTACACAAATCAAAGGGCACAAAGAGAAATCATTTTTCATTTTATAAATGCAAGATGGAAATACTCTGAATCTTTTTTGTTATTAAAAGCTACAGCGGGTCTAGTTCTTAACCAATGTAGAGTGGTCCATATAGCAACTAGTAGGAACTTAGTGGTATCTTGGAAAAAAGGCAAAGCCAGGGGGTAGAGAAGATTGCATATATAGCGTTACAAACCCAAGCAGCAATTGTCAAATTGCAAACTCAGATAATTCCAGAAAAAAAGCAGCGCAAACGCACATGCATACACAACCTGAATGAAATTTTTACGTTTTCCCTACTGAACAATATGAAGCAAAATATCAGTAGGATCAAAGAATGTTAACAGATTGTAAAAGCATAGAGGTTGAAGTATAAAAAGGTTACACATTACTTTGCTGGTGCTGTTGAAAATAAACCTTCAACTTCGGCAGTTCTGAGAGATCCATCCTGAAAGAATTCATAACCAGAAAAAGGTTCATCTTTCTCGTATTGCTGAAAAACAAAAAAAAAAATAGCGGTAGAACCAAGAGCAGACATCTCATTAAAACATATTTATATTTAGAAAAGAAATCTAGACAAAGTAAGTATGGTTTAACCATTACCAAACACAATTAAACAAAGAGCAGCTTCAGGCAATGAAATAAGCAGAGAACCAAAACATCAACTTCCATATTTGAAAGGATGAAAATCATACACAGCGTCTAATTCGTATGAAAACATTATACTGTTGATATCCTATTGGCAGACTCCTACACATTAACCAACCAAGGATAGTTTTCACATCCTTAACCATCTGAGAGCTGCATCAACTTCTTGTCCAAGGAAAAGGAAACAACCAAGCAATTAAAGATAACCTAAACATTAATTCTCCACCAGTGGCTTATATACCAAAAAACTTTTGGAAAAAATCGAGATCACCTCTGCATAAAGCTATATGGAGGTGTTACCAAAAACACAAGCTTTTAGTTTTTAAAATCATTTCAAGGAAGATTCTATGCGTCAAATACGCCAAGAAAAAACGACAGTTCTCCCATCATGTATTCCTATTCGGATAAAAATAAACATGTTGCTAAACATAGATGCAAGCAAAAAAGAAAGTTGTGAGGACTAGCCAGCCATACCAGCGAAACGAGCATCTACAATAATACCAAAACAGTCATGATTCTTGGGTTACAGAATGGAGCACAGGAAATCATGAAGCTGGATATTGACAAATTCACTGTGAAAAGTCTTTATTTTCTCAGAAAAATGAATGATATCTCCAAATAGTGGGTCGTATAATAAATTAAGAAGGGGCGAAAACTTACACCATCAATGTCAAACTTAAAAAAGATTTTCCTCAAAAAATCCAAAGCATCATCTCTCAGCTCTGCACTCTGCAGATAAAAGGAGGCATTAGCATTTATAGGATACAAACAAAACACAAGTAAAGAATTCAGTAACAAGCCGGAGTTGTGGGTAGGGAAACCACCACTACAGACGAGAGAAAACAGATGTTAAAAGCCCATCCAACTCTGGCAATATGCAAATCACACATGAAAATGTAAAAGAGGTGCTAAGTAAGACCTAGAATGTCTTACCATAAACATGCTGCTTTATGGCACAGGAATTTCATTTCAAAAGCATGCAACCATCGTATATTCACGGAATCAATTAGAAAATAAATCAGTACACAACAAACTACTATGTAGGTCTCTATGAAAATCCTCTACTCATCAGTAAATTACATCTCAAAGTGTGGTGGTATCTCCTTCGATGGTTTGAGTTCTTTCCTTCCCTGAATGGCTTCTACGTATTAATAGATGCATCTTGGACAAGGGAACTACTACAATGCTCTACATCATCATGACATCATGAAGAAGTGAACAATCCAAAAACTTCTCAAAGCAATAACCGGTATCCAACGTAACAAATAGATAAGTTAGTAGTAGGTTACATAATTTCTATCTACTAAAGACATGCATGACCCAAAATGTAAAAATAAAGATAAAAATGACAAGAATCAAAAAAAATAAATATATGAATCTAAAACTAGCAACAAAAATAAATAAATATATAAATAATGAATGTAGGATCAAGGGGCAACTCAACAATGATCAAGAATCAATTGATATCAATTGATATCAATCAACACCATACTTGGTCAGGATGTCTTCTGAATGGAGGAGGGAGTCTATCATCAGCAAGTCTAATGTCATTATTATATCCAAATCTTCTCAGGACAGTCCATGTTGTCTCCGTACGGCCCTTCTCTATAAAGAGTGCTTGCAGAAAGAGGAATCCTGCCAATGTAAGACCCCTATCATTAATGCCTCCAGGATATTGCTGTTGCACAACCTTCTTAACCTCGCTTATCTCAGAAGGCTGTAGTGGAGCTTGGAAGCACTTAATCTGAGCATAAGTAATAACCATTCTGAATTAGCTTTGCAAGCAACAGATGTCTTTGTGGGGAATATTTCTTTTAACAGGTTCTTCTGGCACAAATAAAAAGCATTGTTCAACAATTTGAAAGTAGAACTGTGGTTCATTACTCATGGAGAACAAGAATCACACCTGAAAGTCATTCAGCTCTACATCGCTAAGGGCATCATCCCGGTCATGATCACATAGTATGAAAATTCTTTTCAAAGCCCTGATACAACGAGGTTTTAGAGTTCCTGCTTCTTGATCAGCCAGTGGAGCTGCTGGGTAAAGGACAGCTTTCTGTGCAAAATAAAAAACTTCCACAACCTGTGATTTACAGAATACAGGCTTCAGAAGTTATCTAAAGATAACATATTAAACCCCCCAAAAAAAAAAAAAACTCCTCCAATCAATACGGGACCAACAGAATAAAAACATTATCTACACGCATACTCGTGCACAGACATACAGAGTAGACATGGGGTATTATAGATCCATAGTACAAATTATTACAGAGTTGCAAGATTATGTTATCCTCATCATAAAATTTCTTTATTGTTGCTTCGTGGCTCCTGAGGCTTAACTATCAAATAATGCAACTACCTTCAACAATGTCCCAATGCCAACCAGCAATATATGAAAGAGTAAATGATTTTAGGATGCTGGAGAGAAGTACAAATAACTGTGCAGTTACCTGAGTGACTCTAAATGCTGAACATTGGATACAAGTTTCAATCTCCGGAAACTGTTGCATGATTGGAGACATCACCTGCTCGAGATTGGTTGGGTCTTCCTCCTCCTGTGTATCTTGCCTACACCCCGCAACAATAACAGGAGCTGTAACCTGCATGAGCAAATAGAACCAACTTGACATTGGAAACTTACAAAGAATGAGTAACTCAAAGCAGCATCGCAACTTCTTCCATGTGTTAACTAATCAAAATCTGCATGCAAACAAATTTAATGTGCAAACCTCCAATCGCCGAAGTTCAGGAAGCCAGAACGAAGTCAAACTATCAAGTGTGGGGGGTCTATCACAGGAATAAGTGAGCACAATTGCATCAGCTCTCTTTAGTTCTTCAACAAGTGTCGTTCTGTTCTCGGTTCTGGATAATGCAGAAAGGGTCCAAAGTCAAATCTCGAATATACAAACATCACAAGAGAGTCCATGGTAGAATGTCAGAATTCAAAACAGCAACAACTAAGCCAATATTCCACCAAGTGGCAGTGGCCAAAAACTTTTTTACTTCATGTGTGCGCAAAACTGCGAGTATAGACTTAAATGGACTAGAAGGTACTTTTGAAAGTTCTGCTCCGCAGTCAAATCCTCTGGAAACAAGCATAGCAATTTGTACCCATTATAAACTGATTTGTATTACTATCAGAAAACTTATACACAAGCAATACCATAGCTTATTTTGCAGACAAATTTTCTTTTAAGATTCCAACAACCAAGCATAAACATGAAAATTCTGCATCACTAGCGATCATAAATTGACGATTGGGGGAAAAGTAATTCCAGTCGAACAGAATCAAACAAAACATAATTGACCATATGAGAGAACAGAAGCCTTCAAAATCAAACTAATTTTTTGAACACACAGCAGAACAGAAACAAGAATAATGTGTATACGCGAGAGTCGTGCCAACAAAAAAAAAAGTAAATAAATAAAAACCAAACCTCGAAGAAGTATCGATGACGGTGACAGGGACACGAGTTGGGAACATGTCCTCGGGAAGCTTAGCCGGCGGCAGAACTGACGGAACATTGGGAACAAAATGACCAGTGGAGGCAGCAAAAACCAAGCTCGTCTTGCCGGTCCCGGCATCACCGGCGACGACGATACGGATATCGCCGCTGCGATTATCTGAACCAACTCCCGCCATATTCACTACAGAGGAACACGAAGAAGAAGAAGAAGAAAGCAGCCAAAATTGGGAGAAAATTCGAATATTGGATTGAGGAATTGTGAATTTTGTGATGAGAGCTCCTCCAAAATCCTCTGTAAAACCCTCTGAAATCCGAATTTTTCTCTTTTATTATTCCGTCTCATGCAGATGCAGTAGTCCAAAATTCTCGGATTTAATTTGTAGTACTCGTCTAACAATTAATTAACGTAATGAAAAAGTTATATTAAAATAATAATAATCCCTTTGTTCTTGGGAAACAAGTCATCGACGTCTACTATTACTAGTGATGTCTGGTCGCGCAATGCGCGACTCTGGCCCAGTCTATCTGTAAATCTTAGAAATGTTTATATTTGAAAAAAAATAAAATTTTGTATTTGGAGCGATATATTTTAGAAATGTTTGAAGGATTTAGAAATGTTTTATAAGTGTGATCATAAAAATAATTGTATTTCACAAAAAAAAAAGAAATTATATTTCGCCATGTAAGTTATAGAAATATTTTATAAGTGTTACTTATTAAATATAAATAGCCTTAATCGAATATATGTATTGAAGTAAATGTTAGATAAAATATAAAAGCATCCTAATAAATTTAAATATTAGTAAGATGATTTATTGATGTTCGGTCGTGCCAAATCAATACTTAATTTTGGAGATTTTTAATAGCTTTGTAATAAGCTTCATCCGCAGGGTATACGCTTAAAACAAAATTGACACTTTGTAACAAAAACCTAATTGATCAATTTAACTTAAAAAACCACTCTAAATGAATGAAACATAAAGAAAAAAAAAAATTTAAAAAAAAACGTGTCACGTAAAGTGCAAAGGGAGATTTAGTAATTTAGTTATGGTTTAGACAAAAGGGTAATTTAGTACTTTCTATATGCCACGTGGCAATCATATGAGGTGTTTGAAAGGGAGGTTTTTGTTTCTAATATAGTAGGATATAGTATTATATGTGGACTAAAATGTTCAAATAGTCCCTTATATTTATGCCTACTTGAATTTACGACCCTAACATTAATATTTCAATATCGTAGTCCCAAACATTATGTTTTCAAACTTTTTCGGTCCCATTTCACTGTTTCCGGCTGTTGACATGCCGGAATCAGTGGTATTTTTGTCTTTTAATTTATTTTGAATTTTTATTAAAATTTAAATCATTAAAAATATTTTAAAATTCATTTCATTATTTAATTGTTAAAATATTATTTATTAATTAAAAATATTATTATAAAATTTTAAAATTTACATTATTTTCAAAATTAGTTTTTTCATTTATCATTTACCTTAGGTCAAAATAAATAGTAATTATGTTGCACTTTTAACCTTGGGCCCACAGTAAATAATTCAAAATTCAATTTCTTTAAAAAAGAAAAAGCAAAACTATTTTTTTTACTCTAACCACTACAGTAAACCCTAAATAGTAATTATGTTGCACTTTTAACCTTGGACATGCTATAACTTAAAAAATATACCGAGTTACAGTAAATAATTCAAAATTTAATTTTTTTTTTAAAAAAAAAGATAAAAGCAAAACCAAGATTTTTTTTTTTACTTTGACTGCTACAGTTGAATTTTGAATTATTTACTGTAATTCGGTAAATTTTTTAGGTTACAATGGGTCCAATGTTAAAAGTACAACATAAGGGTTTATTGTAGCTATCAATTACTTTGTTTTGTTTTTTCTTTTTTTTTAAAAAAAATTGAATTTTAAATTATTTATTGTAACTCGGTAAATTTTTTAAGTTATAGTGGGTCCAAAGTTAAAAAAGCAACGTAGCGGTCAGAGTAGAAAAAATCTTGGTTTTTCTTTTTTTTTGGGAAAAAAATTGAATTTTGAATTATTTATTGTAACTCGATAAATTTTTTAAGTTACAGTCGGTCCAAGATTAAAAGTGCAACATAATTACCATTTAGGGTTTACTATAGCGGTTAGAGTAAAAAAAATCTTGGTTTTGCTTTTTCTTTTTTTAAAAAAAAAAATTGAATTTTGAATTATTTACTGTAACTCGGTAAATTTTTTAAGTCACAATGAGTCTAAGGTTAAAAGTGTATTATAATTACCATTTAAGGTATACTGTAGCGGTCAAAGTCAAAAAAAATCTTGGTTTTGCTTTTTCTTTTTTTTAAAAAAATGGAATTTTGAATTATTTACTGTAATTCGGTAAATTTTTTAAGTTACAGTGGGCCTAAGGTTAAAAGTGTAACATAATTACCATTTAGGGTTTACTGTAGCGGTCAAAGTAAAAAAAATCTTAGTTTTGCTTTTTCTTTTTTTAAAAAAAAAATTAAATTTTGAATTATTTAATGTAACTTAGTAAATTTTTTAAGTTACGGTGCGCCCAAAGTTAAAAGTATAACATAATTACTATTTACTATGTACTTAAAGTAAATAGTAAATGAAAAAAGTAATTTTAAAAATAATGATAAATTTTAAAATTGTATACTAATATTTTTAATTAATAAATAATATTTTAAAAAATAAATAATGAAATTTGAATTTTAAAATATTTTTAATGATTTAAATTTTAATAAAAATTTAAATTAAATTAAAAGATAAAAATACCCCTGATTCCGACTTGTCACCGGCCGAAAATAGTGAAATGGGACAAAAAAAAGTGTGAAAACATAATGTTTGTAACTATAATATTGAAATGTTAATGTTAGAGACGTAAATTCAAGTATGCCCAAATGTAAGGGACCATTTGGACATTTTAGTCTTATATATGTGTTCGCGCGAGTGTTGGTTCTTTTTAATCTGTTCGTCCTAAGATAATTATTTTGCTTCAATTTTGAATAACTATTATTATTAACTCCGTCATCGTAGTTTCACATTGTTATAAACTTATATTGTATCTTTGATTTTAATTAATTTCTTTTTTTTTTTAAAAAAAGAAAGGTTTATCAGCTTACTAATATGGTATTTTGGTGAACTACATGAAAATGTACCATAATTGGCTTAAATAAATATTCCATAATACAACCACAAAACCAATAATTTGAAGCAACCCAAAAGCTTCTTTTCCAACTACGTTGTAATTGTTTTCACATTTTTTAGTTTTGAAAAAAAAAAAAGGAGGGATCTAGAGTTTCTGTAGATCCTAAGAGTCCAATTAATTAAATGTTTAGAATCATGAGGATGGTATGGCTAGATACTCTCACAGAATGTATCCCCTAGAAAATAGTCCATTTCGGTGAACTAAAACAATATATTTTCTTTCTTAAAATAATCGTCATGTCTGTTTTTTGTTTATTAGATATTTTATGTAAATTAAATAACTATTTTGAGACCACAATAAAAAAAAAGTTCTTCACACAAAATGCAGTTCTTTTTGCATCCCACAGCCATTGAATGGGCTTCACCCGAGGTACACACTGAGATATGTGTCAAGACCGGGTATTATCCGGTGACAAAATTGCAAGAGTCCTTCGCCAAGAAGACGTCGGAAACTAGGAAAAGGAGGGGAAAACGGCAAACCGTTCCGGCTTTTTCAATTACTGAATATTTTGATATTTTTCTATTACGGCCAATATCGGACATTTATACAATTTGGGTCAAGACTTATTAATTGCGGAATTACAAAATTACCCTATATTTCTAAGTATTTTCAATTTGACCCAGGGCATGACAATATCCCCTGGAATGTTGGCCCAATATCTTTGATCCAAACGGCCCCCAGGAATTTTATTTATTCTTTTTGGAACATAGTTGATTAGCCCCTCAGTATGTAAAAAAAAATATATATAGTTGATTAGCATGTCCGATTCTAATTAATAGTATCAATCAAAAAAAAAAAAAAAAAAACACAAAAGATAGCGTCACTCACCCTAACAAAAGGATCATTTCACAATTAGTCTATCCAATACGAATAATCCCTTTTAGTCTAATTCAATCTAATTTATAAAGAGTAATTTTTTATGATGATGTATCGAGAAAAAATTTAATTTACTCTGAAGTCCTAAATTGCACAGTCATAAAAATGAGTGGTAGTGGGAACTTAAATTTTTCAAGAGATTAAAAAGTTTCCTCCATAAATTGAGTCACCTTATAAGAAGACTTGAACTATAATCTCGTGTTAATAACATTTTTCTGTTTTACTATCTTATCTAAAAATGTAACTTTCACACTTGAATAATATTCAAGAAAAATTCTTATTGCTCTTAGTCCCTACATGGCACATTAAGTTCCTACAAAGCAAAAGTAAAAGACAATGATAAAGAGGATTTGAAGTTTGGTAGTGCGTCTTAACAGCATTTTGGGGCAAAAGATTAGAGAAAGAGATTAAGTTAATGGCCTACAATTTCAGATACCAAATCTTCCTTATTATTATTCCTTTACCACCTTTTCCCTTCCGACCTTATCATTTCTTTTGACAATTTAAGTTGTTGATAATGATTCCTTGAATTCCATTCTACATTTTTGCCTCTAAAAGACATTTTTAAATCTTAGAGCTATAAACATCATCCAAAATCAGAAGGTGGTCCTAAACATTTTCAAAAATTAACAAGCGGTTTATCCCCTTCGATCTTATTTCTAGTGTTTTAATCTTTATCTCATAAATAGACCAAGCGATTATTAATTTTTAAACTAGTAGAAATGAATTAATCCCCACAAACAAATCAACCACTAAGGTTGAATTTTATGTCGATAAAATGAAGTTGAAAACATTTTCGAATTAAATGTGTCATGATCAAAAGTATCATCAAAGTTACACTTGACATCTAGTAATCTACATTTCTTAAAAGTATCGTTAATTATTATACTCCCTACGCCCCAAAATTATTGCTTAGTTTAAATTTTTCATTTTAGTGCGAATTGAACTAAAAGTGAAAATCCAAACTAGACAATGATTTTAAGACTAAGAGAATACTTGATATATTAAAATTTGATGTGAATTATTTTTTTGAAACAGAAAAAGTATGTAAAAAAGAAAAAAGAAGAACTGTATTTTTCCCCAACAATAAGTGCTACACAAAAACCCAACCATGTTGATTTGACATATTCGTTTTTTTCTCATAAGTTTACGATGAAGAAATAGTTACAATCTGACAAAGTAAAGTGAATAATTGCACATTGCATATGTACGAAAGCAAATTATCTTCTCCGTTTTTAAATTATTGTTTTGAAATTATTGTCTAATTTATATTTTAATTTTTGGTATAAGTTAAACTAAAAATAAAAATTTTAACTGGACAATAATTTTAAGATAGATGAGCTCTAATTTTAATTTTGGGACAAAAGATGTACAAGAAAATAAAAAATGGCTAGAAAATCCAAGATGATGGCCCCGAAAGGCAAACGGGGTCTTTCTGTGTGATTCTAGTTGCCTCCTTTTTTATCCCAACTTCATGTTGACTTGATTTGTAAAAATAATGTGCTACTATTAATATTACCTTACCTTCTTTTGAATCTTTTCTATCCTCTACTTGCTTAAGAAGAAAGCACAGAAGCAGAGATAGGAGACACACTCAGGCCTATGGCCTCCTTCTTTGTACCAAAAAAAAGAGATAGGAGACACACTATGTTCCTTTGAGCTCTTTAATTCCTCCATTTTGTGTCTCCAAAAATAAGCTGCAACTAACAAGTAAACAGATATTTTCAGTAAGTTCTTTTTTTCTCCATTTTGTTAAAATTCATTGTCTTCTGTTTATCTGAGGTAAACTCTGTTCTGCATTGCTCATTTGTTAGTATATAATGGCTTGGGCAAGAATCATTTTCTGGCTCTTATCTTATCTGACTTCAAGTTTTGCATCAAAGCATCCTTAAACCTCAAAAGGGTTGGGTAAAAAGAAAGAGGCAGGGAAAAAAGCTTTTTGGTTCTTGGTTCTGCTGTAGCTTTGGAAGCCTTCTATTTCTTGATGTTTGTTCTGTTTCGTTCTGTTTCTCAACAGGTGAAAAGGGTTATCAGATTACTGTTAATCTCAGAAGTGTGTTTTCTTTTTTCTTTTGGAAATTTTCAATTGCAGTAATGAAGCGTTTTGTGTCTAAGATTTTTGGTGTTGTGTGTGTTTCAATAGCAACTTTTACCTTTAACAATGCGTAAAAAGTTGACAATAACACAACTGCAATTGCCATACCTGAGTGCCTTTGCTGAACCAAAAGGTACAAAAGCATGATATTTGTTTTGATGGTGCTGATAATTAAAGGTGCCATAATTTCCCACTTGAAAGGGGGGCTCAAAAATTTCTGAACAACTTACACACTTGAACATGAAGTCTGGAGCCTGCAATTACCAGAAGATGTTTTGTTAATAAGGAACAAAGTAAGAACTGAAAAGGGCTAAAAGCAATAATTTATTCCCTTTTCAAAATTAGGCATGCTGTTGCCATTAGGCTAAACTTGAAGTAACTTTTAATCAAAACTTTGAAATTCAAGAACAGCTACATATTTCTTTGTCCCTCTCCTTCATTTAGACCATAACTGGTAAAGAGTCGAATCAGATTTTTGTAAAAACTTTTGTATTGCTAGCTGCAGCATTGGTTAGACATGGGAGCGCAAGCACTCAACCGCCGATCTCCAGACCAGAAATCTGGCAAAGTTATCGGAGGATTAGAAGATTATGACAACGGTGAGACTCCAAGAGTTTTGGCCTTGCTTGCTTCAATGCTCGAAAAATCCATTCTGAAGAATGAGAAGTTACTCAAGGGATCAAATAAGAAAGAAGTTGTGACGGTTTTCCACGGTTCACGAGTACCTGCACTGAGCATTAGGCAGTACATTGAGCGCATCTTCAAGTATGCAAACTGCAGCCCTTCTTGTTTTGTTGTTGCATACATTTACTTGGACAGATTCCTCCAACAGACGAAAAGCTGCCTCACTTCTCTAAATGTTCATCGGCTTCTGATTACCAGTTTCGTGTTAGCTGCAAAATACGTCGAAGACGAGTAAGTAAAAATTTGACATTTTTTGCACTTTATAGAAGCTGGAATTTTTCTGCAGAAATCCTGCAAGCAGTAGTCTCTCATTTTGACCCTTCTTCCAGAAAATGGCATACACTAAGAGAGCCATTGAGTGTTTTCATATGGTTGAATTGTTGATATGATTTGGCTTGCTTTTCAACTTGAAGATACAGTTAGATTGAGAAATTGTATCACATTTAAGATAAGAAGAAGATCATTTATCCTAAACAAGTATACTAATTGTGTTTTATAGATGTGTACTGAATGAGTCATAATATATTTTTGCAGGTGTTATAACAATGCGTATTACGCAAAAGTTGGGGGAATAACCACTTCGGAAATGAACAAGCTGGAAATGAAGCTGTTGGTTAATTTAGAATTTAGACTCCATGTCGATGTTCAAACGTTTGACGATTTCTGTTTCCTGATGGAGGAGGCTTCAGTAAAGTCTGAAAACCAAAGCGAAAAACCATTTCGGTTTTGCGGATTAAGGAAGGGATTCACAGGTAAAGATGGTTCAAGCTTCAGTCCAACAATACAAGGATATTCTTGCAGGGCCATCTAAGAAAATGATGAGTTTTACCATCAATCGTTATAGCCCTGCGTCTAGGATTGGCAGAAGGGTTCCCAGTTTATGGTACTAGCTCCTTTTACTGCTACAGTCGCCCAAATATTTGGGCAGATATTGAAATCATATGTTTACCATAGTATCAGCATCGTACTCCAACTTTGGTGATGTCTTGTAACTGAAATTGTCGATTTGTTTCGTAGTTTGATGTAATTTACGAATTGCATACGATAAGAGGTAATGATGCAAACAGAACAATCTCAATCGGGGTGAGATGAGGACTCAGTCAATACTAGAATCTCATCAAAATTTGTGTCAAAAACCAAGATAACCCGACATTGACAGGGAATTCCAACAGAAAACTGCAAAATTTTAGGTTTCATATTGTAAGATTTTATCATACACCCACCCTTAGCATAATGAACTATTATTCCTTTTGCGCACCTATATCCCGCCATAAGAAATTCATCGCCACGAACGGCATAGAAGAAACTAAAAGCTAAACAACACAGGGAAGTTAATACATATAATTTTGCCCATCTTCAAGTTTCTCCACTCAATAGGATAGGATTTGGATGTTGTGGCACTTAGCAAAGCCATGGTACATACAAACTCCAATAATGGTGATGAGAACGATGCAATCTTGTTAACCTAACCAGAGGAGTTCTTTCTCGCTGCATACACTCGGTAGGTAGCCACTCCCACAACAGCTATTGCCGCTCCAACTGCAAATAGCGAGTGGCAGTTGTTATGCCAATTAGTAACAACCAAGAGCACTAACAAAACATAACTACATTCACAAAACGAGTAAAGGCTTTAACAATCAGAGTAACATCATGGGCATGTCCAATACCATATGGTACCACTTGCAAGTTGCAATGAACAATACCCTCATCGGTGATATAGCTGAACTTAAGAGGTCAAACTTCAAAACAAAATCCTCAACAATACTGAATGAAGAAAAGGTTTATTACCCATAAAACTTGAAGCTATAGTTGCAATAATGGAAAAGAAATTTCAAATAATTAATATACCTGATGCAAACATCAAAGAGCGATTAATCAACCGATGATATTGTTTGCGACTTTTCCCAGCTTCAGTTTCAGGTATACTCAAATGGGGGTGCTCTGCAGCAGTAACAATTCTACGGAAAATATTATTCAGATCTCCAAGCTTTGCACTGATTGGTATGGGAGCTTCTATCCCCAGATCTTGACTAACCTATTACATAAAATAGGTCACATAAGAAATCATATTTAAAAAGTACATATTCCAGCCAAAGCAACTTAAAGCTTGAAAGCAAAATGGGAGGGAAACTCCAACCAAACTTGGAAGAGAAAACACTTTTAAAGGAAATTAGTCAATGGATCATATACCAGGTAGAAAGGTTTACTACTACAGAAATGAAGGTCATTTCTCTTCAAAATGTAAGCTGGATTCAGAAAAGAAGTGTTCTAGTGTCATTCTCAGCTACGTTCGATTTTACTTTTGATCAAATGCAGAAATGTCAATGAAGTGTACTACACTATACAGAAGTCTGGATGTAGAGCAGAATTTCCAAAGCTGACTGTTGCCAACATGGCAGCTGAGGTCAAGTTAAATATAGTATTCCAAAGCTGACTGTTGCCAACATGGCAGCCAAGTACAGAGGTCAAGTTAAATATAGTATTACTAACAACGACTTCATGCATAAATGCTACTCCCCCCTGTCCCAGAAAATACTACACTTTGAGATGCATACAGCACATAAGATACGTAATCTTACTGAAATACACATATAATCCAGTTGCCTTGTAATAGACACCACAGAAACAGGATATCAGAATATACCCTTGTTGAATCTTGAATTTCAGTTGGATATGGGTCGAGATCATCTTTAGCTGCAGCTATGAGACAAGGAACCTCATAACCAGTAGACTCACCCTGGCTAGCTACACTATGTAACAACTCGGTTGCCCTTTTCCATGAAGATTCCCGAGATCTGAGGTCACCAATTGGAAAGATTAACAATCAGAAATCAATAGTCTCCCATATTAATTGCATGTACTTGAGAAACTGAAAATTTGAAAATCACGAAGAACTTTACAGAAGCACAGAGGAGTCAAATGCAATCTAAAGATTTAAACGAACAGAACTATCATAAAAAATTGCATAAGTGCCTTTCAAAAACCAATACCATGCAAGCATAGGATGCATTCTATATTCCACAATGGGCAAACATCAAAAGAAAAGAAACCAGAAACTGACACTATCTTAATAATTTCAAACTCGTCCAAAGGCCATAATGCACTTCAAACAATTGTGCACCAGAAACATCCAAAACATATAACAAGACATATGAAGGTAATCAAATTAGACAAAGAAGCAAGCAAATTGTCGCTCAAATATAAAGAAAAAAGGCTGATAATGAAGTCGTTTCTGCTACCTGTCATGCACAAATATAGCAACATCACATGATGCCAAAGCATCTTTACTCGATAGAAACTTCTCCACATGATCCTCTGGAATCTCACGCAGAACGAGTGTTTTCCTGGTGCCCTGTAAAAAAATGTATATCATGATACAAGAGTTTGCTATGATGTAAATGCACCAAAGAAAAACATAAACAAAAATGTGGAAGCAGAATATCAGATAAAGACTACATTTAATAAATTTGTGAAGTGTATCTTACCTCTGTCTGATCAACAACAACATGGACAACATAATGATTATCAGTAGTAGTTGGAACATAATCCTCAGGGAAAGGCCTGCACAGGAACAGCAATAACTCATCATACGAAATCAACAAACAGGTTAGGTGAAGCTTCTGGATTTCCAGTACAGTAATACAAGTCATACCTTCCAGGAAATGAATCCAATATAGTTGACTTTCCAGCCTCTTTGGGTCCAAACACAAAGCACTGATACACATTTCTGTCTGACTGTTGCTTTTTACGATCTAACCGTCTCCTCCGAGTAATACGAATGGCAGATGAAATATCACCAGTATATCCGATGTAAATCAGATATTCAAAACAACGAATGGGGTCCAGAAGTGCCATAAGAGCCCACTGTGTACAATGAGAAAGAAAACAAAAGAACTTACAACTTGAAATACTTAAAAGAAATAACAGCAAGCAAAGAAAATGAACCCATAGAAAAAAATCAAAGAAATACTTATTAAGGAAAGACCAAACAAAAAACGTAGAACCAACTCTGAGCTTGCATTTTTGGTGCCAAACTAACCAGTATTAAGAAATGCTCATTCCATCTCAGGGAACAATCTGAAAATCATATGCGTGATCATCACTAAATATGAGAACCATCTTATGTTCATTTTGATTCTGAGTGACCTACAATGTAAATTTTAACCCTTACCCATCCATAATACAAAGAGAATACAGCCAAACGCAGAAAAGGAAAACTTTCAAGCCTTTTTTTCTTTCTGTTTTTTTTTTTTTTTTTTTTGGCAACCCACCCATCATTGATAAAATCCAAATAAACAAATCAAAGCTTTCGGATTTTGGACTTCGAAAAATTTTACACAGTGAAAGGCAGGATCCTGATCTCACTTTCCACCTACCTTTAAATATGTAGCACCTTCTAGACTTATTGGCTAGACAGTTCTTCACTAATGCGTTGGACCAATCAAGATCATAAAGAATCATCATAAGAAAAAGATAGTCTTCACATAAAAAGGCAGGACGAAGCTTAGTTTGGCAGCTGCTTTATCAGGTACAGCGCCCCCAAAGGACCTAACCACTCTTCTTCTCTAAACCTTATTCAAAGATTCCCATGCATCCCAGTAAATACAACGAACCCATTAGTACTACTGAAAGATACACATTACAGCATCCCATCCACTTGTGAGAGACGAGTGGATATACATATTTAGGCACCTAACCAAGATGATATTGGATAATCATTTCATGCCATATAGCTTTGTGCAAATCTTTATCAGAGAAGTTACAAATTTATACAACTAACCCTCTTTGGCTTGTCCTATCATATGTCCTGGCATCACCAGAGCAAAATGTGGTAGTTTGACAAACTGATTACTAGAAAGATGATGGAATAGACAAAGAACCCATCATACATTAAACTGTGAACATAAAAGAGGAATTTTAAACACCCACCTCGGACAGAAACCCATCTACTGTAAGCCCACCAAGAGGGTTTTTCTCTGCAGCATCTTTATAGGGTGCTTCATTCCAAGGACTGGACAGAAAATGTTTAATTATGAATAGGTAAAATGACAGCAAAATGCAAGTTATTAGATACATGGCAACAAAAAACCAAAGGATACCAGAAAAATCATTTTTCTTTATACCAATGCAGAGATGTAAGTATACTGAAGACTTCGATTTTGGAAGCTATGTCATGTCCAGTTCATGATCAAGGTAGTGGGCCCTGGTGAGAACTAATTGGTATCTTAAAAAGAGAGGAAGTCAAAGACAACAAGGACTTCTTCTCAGTAAAGGTTAAGGCAGTGAGAACTTTCCCTGCAGTTGTAGTACAACTAAAGAAGCACACCTCCGCATGCATCCCTTAAATACTAATACGTAAATTTCACAACCTATGCATAATTAGTGATTAACGGTTTGGTTTCCCTACTAGACAATATGATGCAAAATATCAGCTGGATCAAAGATTCGTGACAGTATCAAAGGTTGCAACATAAGAAAGTTTCACAGTACTTCTCTGGTGCAGTTGAAAATAAATCTTCAACTTCGGGAGTTCTGAGCGATCCATCCTGAAAGAATTCACAACCAGAAAAAGGTTCATCTTTCTCGTTTAGCTGAAAAATGAAAAAAATTAGCAATAGATGCAAGAGCAGAGATCTCATCAAAATATATTTATTTAAAAAAAAAAAAACCAACAGAAGTTAGCATGGTTTTACCAATATCAAACACACAGAAACTTCAAGCACATCAACAAGCAGAGAGCAGTAACATCAACTTCCATACTCTCACATTTACAGCCTCTAATTCGCATGGAAACATTATAATATTGATAACTGATTACCATACTCAAAAACCATTAACAAAGCAAATGATGGTATTCACATCCTTAACCATCCATAAAGGTGTTGCACTTTTTTCCCCTAAGAAAAGTAAACAAAAAGCAATAAAACAATAGCCTAAACATAATTTCGCCCTTGGAGGCCTAAAACCAAAAAATCGAAGGAAATTGAGATACCTCTCTCTATAGCTACATGGAGAGTTCCAACCAGAAACCTCACACATGATAATAATGTCTAACCAAGAACACTCAACCTTTTAGTTGATTACAATTACTTCAAATAAGGAAGATTCCCGAACAGTAATTCAGGACAAAAAAAGGAATAAATTTGAGGGATAGCATCATAGCCACCGCACTGGTGTTCCAAAACCCACCAAAGGAGCATGCATTATTCTACCAAAATATGCAGGTCATGCTCCAGAGTTTAAAGAAAGGAGCACCGGAAACAATGAATCTGGACACTTACAAATTCAATGCAAACAGTCCTCATTCACACAGAAAAAATGAAATGAGTTCAAAAAACAAATGAACAAATAACTCCAAGTATAAGGTTACAGTAGATAAAATAGGGGCAAAAACTTACACCATCAATGTCATATGTGAAAAAAATTCCCCGCAGGAAATCCACAGCATCATTTGTTAACTCTGCACTCTGTAGATAAAAAGAGGCATAAGCACTTGCAGGATACAAACAAAATGAAGGTAAGGAATCCAATAGCAAGCCAGAATTGTGGGTGTGGGGGGACCACCAGTACGGAATGACAAGAGAGATATTAAAACCACATAAAAAACTGACAATACATATATCAAATCCATGAAGATAAAAAAGAAAACAGATCTAAGACCTATTTCACCAATTAATGTCAAGTTAATCTGCAAAAAAAATCCTCATCAGTAAATTAAATGTCAAAGCATGGTAAGTTCATTCTTTCCCACAGATGCCTTCTACAAATAGATAGATGCATCGTGGTCAACATAACTACTACAACATGCTACATCATCCTGACATCAAGAAGAAGGTTGGGCTGAACAAACAGTGAAGGAACACAGCCTATGGTTTAAAACAGGAATAATGCAAAAACTTCGCAAAGCAATAACAGGTATCCAATCTCACAGAGATAAGTAAGTTACATAGTAAATTAAAATAAAATATTGGTGTAATACCTGAAAATGATAAGAACCTAAAACTAACAGAAGAAATTAAGGAATGAATCATCAACAATGACCATGTATCAATCAATATCAAACAATTTCATACTTGGTCAGGGTGTCTTTTGAATGGAGGAGGAAGCCTGTCATCAGCAAGTCTGATTTCGTTATTATATCCAAATTTTCTCAGGACAGTCCATGTTGTCTCCAGACGACCCTTCTCTATAAAGAGAGCATGCAGAAAGAGGAATCCTGTCAATGTAAGACCCCTGTCGTTAACACCTTCGGGCAATTTCTCCTGCACAACCCTCTTAACACCACTTATTTCTGAAGGCTGTAATGGAGCATTGAAGCACTTGACCTGGGCATAAGTAAAGACTATTTCAAATTAGCATCACAAACAGCAACTGCTTTTCACAAGAAGAGCTCATAAAGGTTTTTGAACAAACAACGTATTCTTCGAGAATTCCAAAATAGAACTAAGGTTCATTACTCGTGGCAAACAAGAATCACACCTGAAAGTCATTCAGCTCTTCATCACTAAGGGCACCATCCCGGTCATGATCACATAGAATAAAAATCCTTTTCAAAGCCCTGACACAACGAGGTTTCAGAGTTTGTGCTTCTTGGTCGAACAAAGGAGCTGTTGGGTGAAGGACAGCTTTTTGTGCATAATAGAAAACCTCAGCAACCTGTGATAAACCGAAATGAGCTCTCTATAAAAGGATCACAAGTTCAGAAAGCTAAAGAAACACTCAACAAGCTCCTGCCTCAGCTATTGAATGTTTCAAAATGCTCAAAAAGTACGTTTAGAGTGAATTTACCTGAATGATTTTGAATGCTGAACATTCAATACAAGTTTCAATCTCCCGGAACTGTTGCATTATTGGAGACATCACCTGCTCGAGACTGATTGGGTATTCCTCATCCCGCTTATCAAGCATACAACCAACTACAATAACAGGAACTCTAACCTGCTCGAGCAAACAGAAACCAACTTGATTCAGGACACTAAGAAAGAACATGAAGTTTCAAGCAGTATTAACGAATCAAATCCTGGATGCAAACATGATGATCTGCAACTTATGTACAAACCTCCAATCGGCGAAGTTCAGGAAGCCAGAACGAACTCAATCTATCCAGTGTCGCAGGTCTATCACAAGCATAAGTCAGCACGATTGCATCAGCTTTCTTTAGTTCTTCAACAAGCTTATTTCTGTTCTCAGGGCTGCATGGTGCATTAAAAAGGTGCAAAAATCAAATACCAGTTATAGAACATCACGAGAAAGTGGATGGTGATATGTCAGAATACACAAGAACGAATAACTACTCTTGTCTCCCACTATGCATAGTCGACTACGAGGTTCGTGCCTAGACAACATACCATTTCAAACCCACAGTATAATTTCAATAGACCAAAAGACATTTTTTACAAGTACTCTTTGCTCAACAAACACCTCCACTGAAAACAAAAGCAAACACAAACAAAGATCAGGTCAACATATTCGATAGACTGGGCCTATACTTCATTGCTTCATGTAAACAGATTGTTTTCTCTTTTGAAATTATAAACTGCTTGCAGCTAATTTTCTCCATTTTAATCTGATTTTTACTACTCCAAAAATTGTACACACACACAATGTCATAGGCTCTTTTGCAGTCAGTTTACAAATCTAACACAAATTAAAACATAACCGTCCATATACGCCAACGTTTCAAAAATGTTCCAACAATTGGAACCAAAATTTCAATTTCTGAATCCAAGAAACGAGTAATAGAAACACACAAACCTAATTAATCGGATGAGAAGACAACAGCCTCAACATTCAAATAATTCTAAACACAGAAGCAAAGAACGATAATAATGTTTATGCAGTAGAGTCATGTATAACACACCTTGAAGAGGTGTCGATGACAGTGACCGGGACACGATCAGGGAACATGTCCTCGGGAAGCCTAGTCGGCGGCAGAACCGGAGGAACATTGGGAGTGAAGGTATCAGAGGCGGCAGCTAAAACCAAGCAAGACTTGCCGGTCTTGGCATCTCCGGCGACGACGATACGGACACCGCCAGGATTCTTAGAACCACCTCCCGCCATTCACTGGAAACGCAGGAGAAGAAGAGAACAAAAACACCAAAATATGGCAAGAAATTAGAAGATTGATTTTGATAGCTCTCTAAAACCCTAAGTACTGCTGAGCTGAAGAATCCGAATTTCTATTATGTACTGTATTTTCTTTCTGAACCAGTCAAAAAAAAACAAAAAGGAAATCACAATAGATAATAAAAATTAAAAAAGGAGAAAATAAAACACGCACACACACAGTAGGATATAAAATCAATACAAGGGAGGCACCTTTCTGAAATGTGAGACTTGGAGAAGAAGAATTTGATGGAGAGAGAAGTGGATGAAATAAAAAGAGGGGTTTTCTTGAGCTAGGGTATACCAGTAGTCCAGTAGAATGTAGAATCAGCCCAGCCACGCACCGTAACCGCTTTTTCTTGTTTCTGTTCTCATCACTTTTTTTTTTGTTTTTGGGTTAAATTTCGATTATTATTACTCAATGAAAATGCCCGTAATATTTGGATTTTTCTTTTCTTCCTCAAAAGAAAATTCTTTTACCCTCTTTACTTTTTACAGTTATACGATTGTATTACTGCATCACATAGTTGTAGTATATTCATTTTATAAAGTTATTTATTACATCACTCCTTATGTTTAACATCAATTATTTTTACAATGTCTATTCAAAATAGTCTTTCCTACGTTCTATAAAAATATCATAAAAATCTGACTTTTTTGAGACGAAGAAAATGTTAAATTATTTAAAATTATACATAATTTTTGTTAGAATTTCATACTACTGTGTTTATTTCATACTACGTGAAATGAATTTTTGTTATTATTTTATATATATGACATCATTTATCGTATTATTTCATCACGTATTTTTATTGGTTTTATTTTTTTTATTTCTTTTTTTTCAAAGACGATAATCTTATATCAATAAAACTAACGTATATAATTACAGAAAATTAGGTTACAACAACCTGTGATTGAGATATTACAATTTACTTATTACACGTTATACCTAACCGTATCATAAAAGATGCATGCCCTAATAATGTGTACAATCTTAGACTAAACTAAATTCGTTAAATGTAGCAACATCTCTGATTCTAATTACAAAATAAAAAAAATTCCACATCTAAATAAATACAAAGATAACATTGATACAATTATAAAAATGAAATCTGAGCATCCTCGAAAGGAATTGAGATTCTTTATCTAACTAGGAAGTCCCAGAAGTGTTGTAGATCCTTCATTTGCAAACTTTTTTTTTTTTTTGCAAGAAGTTTATCATTTTATTAAACAAACAGTCATTACATCTTACATCGTGAGGTGATAATCTATGTTATGCACTCCTTTTAAACTCACATTCATCTTCAAATTCTTCGACCAACTATGAATCTATATTTTACAACATGAAAATGAGTGTCAAGAACCATATTGGATCTAAGTGTCAGACTCGTAAATGTTATAAAATTAAGGTACGCGTTAACCAAAAAAAAAAAAAAATAAGGTAAGCCGGTATAAATTTATACTCGAATATGGGTACGAGAATACTTCTTAAAACTAATACAACTATAAAAAAAATAATGGTACATAATTATTTCTTCTTCTATTCCGAAAAAAAAAAATCTATATTGAGTTTTGATATTTGTACTAAAAACATTACAAATCTCAAAACTCAATGGTAACTATTTTTTATTTTTTTATGAGACGGAGGAATACTTTATTGGTATTGGATGAGAAATTAGGAGGATGATGATTATCATTATCTAAAATTTATAGGGTTTAAGAACTAATAAAAAAAAGTTAATTTCTAATTAATTAAAAGTATAAAAATCTTAATAATCATTACACATATTTAGTCTTGGATAAGAATCAGTATTTACGAGCCTATCCATGGCTATGATACTATAATAAGGACATAATAGGGAATGAGAAGAGAAAGAGGGAGAATATGAGAGAAATTTACAGAAAAATCAGATCCGTCAATATTGAATTTATATGAACAACCTAGGATCAATATCCTTAACACGCCAACCATACAGCTTTTAATCGAGGTAACCCTACTCATATAATTCATGGGGTTTAAGAACTAATAGAAAAAGAGTTAGTTTCTAATTAATTAAAAGTATAAAGTCTTAATAATCATTACAAATTTTTAGTTCTCTAAACTCTATCACTATCTTTTTCTATCTCAATGTTGCCCTCCTCTTATTTAATATATCCTCTTCTTAATTTTTTCTCCTTTTTTTTCTCATATAAACCTCTTATCTTTTCCACCTCTTTACTTTCCTCCTCTCTCTCTCTCTTATTCTTTCTATCAAAAAAATAAAATAAAATAAAACGAAGAGCAATTTCCAATAATGAGAAAACAAAACTCCTACAGCGGAAGATGAAAAACTCCCAGAGAATCTACAACTAGAAAATCCAAATAAAAATGTTTGAATTTTCTATCCACCATAAATGGAGGATGGAAGAGAGATTTTTTTTTTCAAAATAAATAACGTCTCTCTTTTTTCTTTTTTTTTTTTGTACAAAAAGGGAGCCTCATACCTAAATTAAGTTACTACATTTCGGGGGTACGAGACCCCTGATACATCATGGCGTAGCCAGTTTACGGCTTCCGTTGGAGGGTTGATCAGTTCCCTAACACCCCATTCTTCATGTTCTCTCATCCCGACGAGTGCGTCGGCCACGAAATTCGCTTCTCTATAGATGTGGCTCAAAAAAACAGTCCATTCTCTGTCCAACAGTTCCCATAGCCCTAATTAATTCCCCATGGACACCGGTAGGCTACCTCTGGTTCTTGATCAGTCTCGCTATACTATCAACTTCTGAAACAATCATCCTCTCCCTTAAGTCCTAGGCCAGTGTTAGGCCTTGCCAAATCTCCCATAATTCTGCCCCAGTTATTGACGTGGCCCCAATATTAACAGTAAATAACGTCTCTCTAAAAAAGAGAAAAAAATGAAGTTCTTCATGTATTTTGTCATCTGATATTTTTTACAATTAGTTTTTAGCTACAGAGAAGTGATCAATTTTAACCTTTTTTTAATATGTGATTGACTGCCTCACGTCTATTACTTTGTTTACCTTTTTATTAACAATTATTTGAAATTATAGATAGTTTTTTACTGCAACACAAAACCATTATAAGTCAAAATAGTTGGTTAATTATGACAATGACCTTAGAGGTAAACTGCTCACTATCACAATGACAAATTGTATTATTTGGATTTATTTTTTTTAAAAAAAATTGAATTATGATCCTCCGTATTTTTAGCCACTTTTTCGTAGAAATTTTATTTTTCCGCCAAAATTATATTTTAAAATATCCTAGATTAAGTATATATGTTTAGTGGGGTGATATTTTTGTCCTTTCATAAGTCAATATCTCATTTTACTATAAATTGTCACTATTCCTATCATTTCTATATGCATATTATGCATATTGCAAACCATGATTTATAGTTTCAGCATTATCAAATTCAAATTTCATTTTTTTAATATTTGAAATGTGTTTATAACAATGCATAAACTAAAGTGTGACTCTCAACAGTACGCGATGAGTAAATTGAGTACCTCGTATATATCACAAGAGGGAGAGTGAATATTGTGGGGGGAAAACTTGAGTTTGTAACCTAAGTTAGAGAAAGAGAAGTTTTAAGAAATGTTGGTGTTCAATTTGTATATACCAAAAATGTTCAATACCTGCATTATACTGATTTTGTACTGAGGTCATTCTAATGATATGCAGTAAATAATATAGGAAATAATTGCGCATCGTGCAATAGAGATAATTGTATGTATTAGTATTGCACTTCCTCGGTCCCAAAATTATTGTCCAGTTTATATTTTCATTTTTAGTACAAATCTATATCTTTATATATATTGAAGGAAAGTTTTCAATCGGACACATGGCGTAAAATTAGATAGGCTAATCCACATGACGAAAAATTAGAAAGCCAAGTCCACATGTCGCAACCACAACACTCCATCAGTTAATATAATATTTTTAATATAAAACTGTAAATTCATAAATAAAAAACTAAATTAATTAAAAATTAAAGAAAGAAAAAAAAGGTAATCTTATTTCCTTTTGCTATCAATTGCCAATACGGCATTGGTATTGCTCTGCCTAAAAAACCAATTGACACTTTAATATAGGAAAACAATTCGTCTAATTGTATTACCTCATATCAAGTTTGATAATTCTAATTGAGTTAATGCTATAAAAAATAATGTAATTTTTAGTTTGAAAACAGGAGACCATATTATAGCTAATTATTTAGAATAATTCGTATCACAATCACATCACTCTATCATTTAATGGTAACTTTTTAATATAAAATTATAAATTTATAGATAAAACTAAATCACTTAGTAAAGAAATTACTCCTTAACGGTAAATTTTAATGATAAAAAAAGAGAAGTGGCCAAACAAATTTCAAACTAATAAATTCAAAGATAACTAATTGAAATGAAAAATTAAAAAAAAAAAAACAATTTGAAGATTAAAAAGAAAAAACCCCACAACCAGAATAATAAAAACCAATTCGATCGATATTGATTTTTATGGTTATATGTTACAGTATAGCCATTAATCAAGTTTTTTCTTTTTTATTGGTTTGTGTATTGTGCTTTGGTTGTAAATTTTTTTTAATAGTAATATACTTTTTGCCACTTAATGGGTAATATTATTATATGATTATTGTTGATTACGTTGTGAAAAAATTATAAAAGAAAAAATTGTAAATTAATAATAATACTAATAATATCATTATATATTAAGCGGCCAACTTTTAGTAATAAAGGAGATTACCCCTTAACAATGAATTTTAATGGTAAAAAGAAGAGCTAGCTAAAAAGAAACTTTAAACTAATAAATCCAAAGATAACTAATTGAAATAAAAACAAAAAGAAATTGATGTTGAGAAAAAAAAAATAAAAAATTCCCCGACGATCATGATGAGATACCAATTCACCGATCAATAAGTTCTATAGTTATGTGTTAAAGTGTTACCATTAATCAGTTTTTTTTCTTTTTTATTAGTTAGTGTATTGGTTTTAATTTTAATTAGTAGTGCTTTGATTATAAATGTTTTAAATAGTACTCCATCTGCTCCAAAATTATTATCCAGTTTGAGAATTTATTTTTAGTACAATTTAAACTAAAAATAAAAATATAAATTGGACAAGAATTATGGGACGAAGGGAGTAATATACTTTTAGAAAATTTGAAACCTATTGTTTTTGAGAAATTGAAAAATAGTTACATGGAAAAAACAATTATGTAGAGAATAATAATGGACAATAATTATGGAACGGAGGGAGTAATATAGTTTTAGAAAAATTGGAAAGATAAAATAAAGAAATAGTAGTGCTTATTGGTTTTGAGAAATTAAAAAATAATTACATGGAGAAACTAATTATGTAGAGAATAAGAAAATATTAAAAAAAAAATCGAGATAACAATGAAAATGAAACAATTATAAAAAAGATTCAAGAATGAAGCGTTAAAGAGAGGTCATCAAATTTAGGCAAAAAAAACAAAGACTGTGCAAGCAGGGAAAAAAATGAAGTAAGGTTTTCCTTTTCAAAAAAAATAAATAAAATGAACTAAACACTATATTATAGGAAAAATAAACGAACAAACTTCTAAAGAAAAGTTGCGTACGGTATATAGAGAGCTGAAACAAAAATTTGTTAGAGGGAGACTATAGATGATATGACATGGGTATAAATATTTAGAGAGATCATGCTGAAAAATTAAGAAAATTTTTTTAAAAGATATAAAACCAGCAAAACGAAAAAGATGAACCAGAAGTTACATTAAAAATTATTCTTATGTACTTAAAATAACAAAATACATTGACTTTAAAAATTACATAATACAATTTATGTCACTGATTTTATTTTTAAACAACCCGCACAACGTGCGGAATAATTACTAGTATATATTAAAGCAAAGTTCTTAATCGACACGTGTCGCCCAGGGAGCAAGTTTAGCAAATTGTGCCACGTGTCGTCACCAAAATTCTCCTTCATTAAACAATTAAAAGTTTATTACTAATACGTAAAATTATTAAATTGAATTAAGTAATTAACCAAAAGTTAATTTTGGAAAAGTAAATATCACGTGTTTGGTAATTATTGACAAATATATGGCATAATAAAACATTAATTATCAAATTAATAATTTTATTATGAATACAGTTTGAAACTAAGTCTGGATATATTAAATCGTAAGTTAATATCATTTTCAAGTGATTTTGTTTGATATATTTTCCAAAAATTAAAACATATTAGTTACCAAAAAAAATGTTGCCAATAACTATATTACGAATACAGTTTGAAACCAAGTCTACCAATATTAAACTTATGTTAATACTAGTATTATACCCGTACGTTGTGCGGAATTTACTATATTTTAGAGTAACATTAATATACCATTATTTTTCTACAAGGGCGGAGCCAAGCCCTTAGTAGTAGGTGGGGCAAAAGTTTGTTTATACTGTTAGAAGAAAATGTTAAAATGATTTTACTCTTTGCCCACCATTCTTCAAATTATTACTTGGGCAATCCTTTGAAATCTTAGAAGATTAAATGGTATGCAACAGGTAATTGCGTAATTTTTTGGGGCAATTGCCCCATCTCGCATACATGTAGCTCCGCCCATGTTTTCCTATGAAAAGTGTCATATATTTTAGTTTTTTTATTTTTTGGTATATTAGGCATTCGGAGCCTAAATTCAGTGTCATGTGGTTTTTTTTTTCGTTTTTGGTATATAGTGCATTCGGTATTCGAAATCATTACTCCAACTAATCCGTCTTCGAATCAGGTAGATCATTTTTGAAAGATAAACCTCTCCCAACAATCATTACTACATGCCCATGCACAGATTTAATCATGGATTGTAGTTAACTTGGTCTAATATTGTTACCACTTTGATCAAGTACTTCTTAGCCATATAAGGTATTCTAAAATATAAATTAATATGTTCAACTATCTTATATGCTTCTTGTTTAGGAGTGTTAGTATATCAAAAAAAAAATTATAAATACGTTAATATGATCAATTGTCTAATATCTTTTTTTTAGGGATATAAGTATATAAAAGTTATTTTCAATAATAGAAATCAAATCATGTATATTCTTAAAATATATTGACTGAAAAGCATATATTGTTTACTTGTAGTAAGTGAATCAAATATTATAAATAATCTTTTTTTAGGCATAAAGCAAAATAAATAAAAAATAAAATTCCAACAAAAGTAAATAAAGCACAAAAAATAGGGGGAAAAACCATGACAAAAAAAAAACTAATAAATAATTTTGAAATACTTATCCATACTCCAAACTTTCCTTAGTTTTTTTTTAAATAGCAAAATAGGTTGTGTCTGGCGGGCTCAGGACCCATTTTATTTATCTAGACTCATAACTTTTTCCTTAGTTATGAGTGCTTTTCGAGGTACCTATTCTTTTACCATCACGGTGCCACATTTCTCCTGTAAAACCAAAACACATAGATAATCATGCACTTAAAATAAATATATTTAATTGTTAATATCTCAAATAAAGTATGTATTTACCTTCAGACTCTAGAGTATGAGCAATTTCGTTTTAGTCTATCTGGTTCCTTTAGACCGAGATTGATGCATAACTATCTTTTAGCTAAACCCATCGAAATTCTATAATAGTAGTTGCAAAACATACCAAAATGAGACCCTCTGATTGTTTAAAAATAAAACCATCAATACTCATAAATATTTGTCAATGACATACAACATAAATAATCCTTAACATTGAAAATATAATGCATGTTTTAAAAATTATGCCTCCCCTCTAGAAAAGAAAAGGTATGTCAGTAGTACCAAAATTTTCCTTATAATGTCGAACTTTAAAATGCAAGATAAAAATGATTAGTTAACAGTTCAAAACAAATGGAAAAAATCATATAAATTTTTTCTATTGATGAACCTTTTGCAATTAGCACCACATTTCTCATTATTAATCATAAATCAGATGGAAGGTCATTCACAAGTATCCACACTGGAATAAACTAACGAACCTTCTTCAACACAAGTAAAATTAAGAAATCAAATGAATTCTAACAATCACTCTAAACACTGAGTTAATATATTAAAATACAACTTACCATGTCAATTGAAACCCATCATACTCTCTTTTCGACCAACAACTGATATCCATCTAGAATTACAACTCAACAAAAGAGAGGTGCCAGTGTATATCTTTCAGACAAAAAAAAGAGATTCAGATCGAAGGGGAGGAGGGAGGGGGAAGAGATAGAGGACGAAGGGGAAGGGAAGAAGAGGAGAGAATCAGAATGTAACCTCTTTATTTTTTTTTAGTGACTAATCTTTTTTATTTTTGAAAAATATGTCAAATGAAATTATGTGAAAAATAATATTAACCTACGTTTAACGTATTCAAATCTGGTTGTAAATTATATTGTAAGAAAAATTATTTCGTACTTATCTCTTTTTATTTTTGGTAACCCAACTCTTTTTGTTTTTGAAAAATACATTAAAATGGAATCATCTTAAAAAAAATACTAACCAACATTTAATGTGTCCGGACTTAGTTTCGAGTTGTATTTGTAAAATAATAATTTGATAACTAATATTTTTTATTTAATTTTTGAAAAATATATCAAATGAAATCATCTGAGAAATAATATTAACCTACGTTTAATGTATCTAGATTTGGTTTCGAATTGTATTCATAATATAATATTTTATATCTAATCTCTTTTTTACTTTTGAAAAATATCTCAAATGGAATCATGAAAAATAATTTTAATCCAAGTTTAATGGATATAGATTAGGTCCCAATTGTATACGTATGAGTATAATCATTTGCTAACTAATCTCTTTTAGTTTTTGTAATTTAACTTTTTTTATTGTTGGAAAATATATCAAATGAAATTATTTAAAAAATAATAGTAGCATATGTATGATGTATTTAAACTTGATTTCAAATTGTATTCGTAATATAATGATTTAGCAACTAATCTTTATATTTTTGAAAACTATTTTTTTTTTGAAAATATATCAAATGGAATCATTTAAAATAATACTAATATACATTTAATATATCTAGACTTAGTTTTGAATTGTATTCGTAATATAATGATTCGGTAACTAATCTCTTTATTTTTATAATCAATCTCTTTATTTTTGGAAATATCAAATAAAATGTTTTGAGAAATACTATTAATCTCTATTTAATGAATCCAGACTTGATTTTCAAATTATATTCATAATATAATTATTTGTAACTAATCTCCTTTTATTTTTTTAAAATTAATCTCTTATTATTTTTTGAAAAATATATTAAATGGAATCATTTGTAAAATAATATTAATTTGCATGTATATAGACTTGGTTTCGAATTGTATTTGTTGTATAATTATTTAGTAACTAATCTCTTTTTTTTTAAAAAAAAAAATATCAAATGGAATAATCTGAAAAATAATATGAAAATACGTTTAATTTATCTATACTTAGTTTCGTATTGTACTCGCAGTGTATTATTTGGTAACAAATATTTTTTTTTTGTTATTGATAACTAATCTATTTTTATTCTTGGAAAATATATCAAATAGAATTATCAAAAAAATATTATCAACTTATGTTTAATGTATCTAGACTTAGTTTTGAATTGTACTCGAATAATTATTCGGTAATAATCTCTTCGTTTTGGTAAATAGTCTCTTTTTATTTATGAAAAATATACCAATAATCTAAGAAATAATATTAACATACTTGTAGTGTAGGTAGACTTGGTTTCAAATTGTACTCGTAATATAGTTATTTGGTAGCAATCTTTTCTTTTGGTAACTAATATCTTTTAATTTTGGGAAAATATATCAAGCAGAATCATCTAAAAAATAATATTAACTTACGTTTAATGTATCCAGACTTAGTTTCAAATTATATTCTTATTACAATTATTAATTTGATGATTAATGTTTCCTTGTCATATGTTTGTCAATAATTACCAAAAACGTGTTTATTTTTCTGAAATTAACTATACGTTAATTACTTAATTCAATTTAACAATTTTACGTATTAGTAATAAATTTTTAACTGTTTAATGAATGAGAATTTTGGTGACGACACGTGGCATAATTGGCTAAACTTGCTCTCTGGGCGACAAGTGTCGATTAAGAACTCTGCTTTAATATATATAATAACATATATATATATAGATTATTTCTAAGATGATTGGTATATTTTCCATAAATAAAAAGAGATTACTTACCAAAACAAAGAGATTAATTACCAAATAATTAAACGAATACAATTCAGAACTAAGTTTGATTGCATTAAGCATAGGTTAATAATATTTTTCTGATGATCCTATTTGATATATTTTCCAAAAATAAAGATATATTAGTTAGCAAAAACAAAAAATATATTAGTTACCAAATAATTATACTACGAATACAATTCAAAACTAAGACTGGATAAATTAAACGTAGGTTCATATTAATTTTCAGATTATTCCATTTGATATATTTTTCAAAAATAAAAATAGATTAGTTATTAAATAATTATACTACAAATACAATTTGAAACCAAGTCTGTATATATATAACATAGGTTAATATTATTTTACAGATGATTCCATTTAATATAGTTTTTCAAAAATAAAAAGAGATTAATTTAAAAAAATAAAAGGAAATTAGTTACCAAATAATTATATTGTGAAACAATTTAATACCAAGTCTGGATACAATAAATATAGATTAATATAATTTCTCAAATGATTTTATTTGATACATTTCCAAAAATAAAAAGAGATTAATTAATTACCAAAAATAAAGAGATTAGTTACCGAATCATTATATTATGAATACAATTCAAATTTAAGTCTAGATACATAAATGTATGTTAGTATTATTTTAGATGATTCCATTTGATATATTTTTCAAAAAAAAAAAAATAGTTACCAACAATATAAAGATTAGTAATCAAATCATTATATTACGAATATAATTCGAAATCAAGTCTAGATACACTAAACATATGCTAATATTATTTTTCAAATAATTTCATCTGATGTATTTTCCAAAAATAAAAAGAGTATGGTTAAGTAAATAAAAAAAGATTAGTTAGCAAATAATTATACTACTTATGTACACAATTGGAACCAAGTCCATATACATTGAACGTAAGTTACATTATTTCTCAGATGATTTCATTTGATATATTTTTCAAAAAAAAAAGATTAGTTATCAAAAATAAAAGAGATTCAGTTATCAAATTATTATGTTATGAATACAATTTGAAACTAAGTTTGGACACATTAAATGTAGGTTATTATTAATTTCTTTTTGGATGATTCCATTCGATGTATTTTTCAAAAACAAAAAGATTTGGAATACCGAAAATAAAAAGAGATAAGTACCAAATAATTTTGCTTAGAATACAATTTAAAACCAGATATGGATACGTTAAACGTAGGTTAACATTATTTTTCACATAATCCCATATGACATATTTTTTAAAAATAAAAAAAGATTAATCACTAAAAAAAATAATAAAGAGGTTGTTCTAATTCTCTCCTCTCATTTCCTTCCCCTCCGTCCTCTATCTCTTCCCTTTCCCTTCTTCCCTTCCATCTGAATTTCCTTTTTTGTCTGAAAGGTATACACTGACCTCTCTCTATTGGGTTGTAATTTTAGATGGATATTTTTCATTTGTTGGTTAAAAAGGGAGTATGATGGCTTTCGATTGACATGGTAAGTTATCCGTTTAATATTATTAATAACTCAATGTTTAGAGTGATTATTAGCATTTCGGTTGATTTCTTAATTTTGCATGTGTTGATTGAAGGTTCGTTAACTTATTCCAGTGTGAATGCTTGTTGACGACCTTCCATCTGATTTTTGATTAACACTGAGTAGTGTGGTTGTTAATTATAAAAGGTTCATCAACGAAAAAAAATCTACATGATTTTTTCCATTTGTTACGAACTGTTAACTCATCATTTTTTTCTTGCATTTTAAGTTTCGACATTATAAGGAAAAATTTGGTACTACTGAAATACCTTTTCTTTTCTATAGGGGAGGCATTATTTTTTAAACATTCATTACATTTTCCTTGTTAAGAATTATTTCTATTGTATGTCAATGGCAAATATTTATAAGTATGATCAGTTTTATTTTTAAACAATCACGAGGTCCTCATTTTGGTATGTTTTTGCACCATTGCTATTATTAAATTTCAATGGGTTGAGTTTAAAAATAGTTATGCATCAATCTCGCTCTAAATGAGCCAGATAGACTAAAACAAGATTGCTCATGCTCTAGAGTCTCAAGGTAAATATATATTTTATTTGAGATATCAGTAGTTAAACATATTTACTTTAAGTGCATGATCATCTATGTGTTTTGGTTTTATAAGAGAAGTGTGGCACCATGATGGCAAAAGATTGAAATAAGTACCTCGAAAAGCACTCATAACCAAGGAAAAAGTTTGACGAACATGGATATGTATTTCGAAATGATTTATTTGTTTTTTTTAAAAAGGTTTTCCTCCCCCTATTTTTGTGTTTTATTTACTTTTGTTGGAATTTTCTTTTTCCATTTTGCTTTATGCCTAAAAAAGATTATTTCTAATATTTGATTCCATTACTACAAGTAAACAATATATGTGTTTCAGTTAATATATTTTTAGAATATACACAATTTAATTTTTATTGTTGAAAATAACTTTTATATACTTATATCCCTAAACAAGTAGCATAGTAGACAGTTGATCATATTAATTCATATTTAATTATTTTTTTTGATATACTAACACTCCTAAACAAGAAGCATATTAGATAACTGGAACATATTAATTTGTAATTTAAAAAACCCATAGAAGTACTTGATTAAAGTCGTAAAAGTATTGGACCAAGTTAACTACGATCTATGATTAAATCTGCATATGGGCATGTAGTAATGATTGTTAGGAGAGGTTTGTCATCTGAAAGGGACCTACCCGATTCGAAGACGGATTAGTTGGAACAATGACTTCGAACACCGGATGCGCTATATAACAAAAACGGAAGGGAAAAAAAACATATGATACTCTTGATTTCGGACTCCGGATACTTACTATACGAAAAAACGGAAAAAATAAAACATATGACATTTTTTATAGAAAAATAATAATATATTAATGTTACTCTAAAATATATTAAAATCCGCCATAACGTGCGGACATAATATTAGTTGAACTATAAATAAAAACTCAAATTAAACAATAATAATGGGACGGAGGGAGTATTTTTTTCGTTCCGAAATGATTATGGAAGATAAATAAATTTTTAGATTATTATACCTACATAATTCAATGAATTCTTCCATAATTTGGGTACAATCTATCCAAATTTAATGCTCTTATATCCCAAAATTATTGTCCAATTTAATTTTACATTTTTAGTACAATTTAAATTAAAACTGAAAATTCAAACTGAACGATAATTTTGGGGCGGACGAAGGAGTATCTCCTAATCTACAATCATCATATATAAGATTGGATCAAATCTTTTTAAGGCAGACAAGTGAAGTGCCAATCACCGCAAAATCAAAATCAAAATCAAGTGCTTGTTTGGACGTCAGCTTATATTTCATTTTACCATTTAAAAGTGGAAAATGTTTCAAGTTGAAAACAAAATGGGAAATGAAAATGTTGTTTGGATGGTATTTTGAGCAAAAAGTTGTTTGGATGTTGGTTTTGAAAAAAATATTTTGAACTACATTTTGAAAATATCTAGTACGAGTCATCACTAAACAATTAAATACTGTCAATTATAGTCACTGCAAAAAAGAACTTTTCTAAAAACAATCACTCAACAACGAAATCCTGCCAAATTTGTCACTGAATTATTTGTAGTTCTAAAATGGTCATTACACTAACAAAAAATGTTTCAAGTTGGAATTTAAAATGTAAATAAGGCCGTTGTTTGGATGATGTTTTCTTTTCCATTGAGTTTTGTGTTTAAGAGATAAAATGAGACAAAATGCAAAATGGAAGGTTGGCCAAACAAATTACAAATTTCTAGAAAGCTACTAGGAGGAGGAATAAATCTTCAAACGTTTGACCACCGTTGAAAGTCAAACTCGCTAAAAAAAAAATTTCCGACACAAAAAGCACACGTTTGATACAAATATCAAAATTTGATCGAAAAATTCCACATCGGCCAGAAAACGTTAAAAAGAACCTTCAATCTTTCACGTTTCGCACATCCCAAGAAGAAAGAAAAGGAAAATTTTGCCCATGCCACCTCTTCCCCTGTTCCTCCCTCTGTCACTTTCCAATTCCATGATCCGCACATATATATAACACCAATTCATTCACAGTGTAGAAATCCAATTCTAAATACAACAACAATCTGCCCACCCACCTAACCTCTTCCGCCAGCTGCTCTCTAAAATTATATGCATTTCACTATCCCACAAAAAAGGGAAACTTCGGCCTACTTAGCATTTATCCACGTGATCCCTCGATTTCATTTTGTTGTGATCGCATCCTTATAAATTTATCATCTTTTCTTGTCCTTCTTTCCCATCATTTTGTAAAAGTACGGATTTTTTTTAAAGGATTTTTGGTTTTAGATACTATATCATGTCGTCTATTGATCTTGAATCGTTGTCGGAGGCCGCCTCTGGGGCCGTTGGTGCACTGGTTAGTACCACTTTGTTGTACCCTCTTGATACCTGCAAGGCTAAGTTCCAGGCTGAGCTTCGTTCCCATGGTCAACGCAGATACAGGTTTGGGTTTTTTTCGTTTTTTTTTTGGGATTCGTGATTGTTTTCTCGTGTTCTGAATTGGGATCGTTTTGTTTGTGATTGCAATTTCATTCATTTTTTTTAATTTTTTTTTTGGCACTTTATGGGGGTTTGAAAGATTGAATTTTGCGATGATTTCTTTCGTTCTGGGTTACGGGCTTGTATTGAGTATTGATAAAGTCAAAATTGGTGTGCCCAACTAACGTCTCTGTTCGGTCATTGGCGGTGAATCAGTGATTAACTTTAGTACTGTCCACTTGGTTATTCGAGTGGGGAAGAGGATCTTCAAGGATATTTACCAATATTAATGATCATTTTATCAATAGGGTATATTTTGCCATCTATCTGCAGGAAAGAACAAGTTGTTTCCTGGAAAATGATAATTTTGTTTCCCCTAGAATAACAGGTGATTTAGAGATGCTGAGATGCATCAGAATCAGGAAGGAGGGTTGTGTAGGTCTTTGTTTTGGTTTTTTTTTTTGGGGGTGGGGATTAAAAGATTGTGGTACCTTCCAAGGTGGTGGATATGGATGTGTGACTTAGAATATTTGATGTGGGACGGGTAAGTAGCAATTTGAAGGTTCAGTGTGAAACTGCAGTGTTAAATAAAGGTCTTTGAAGAATCCAAGAAAATTGGGGTCAGAGTTATTTGTCAGCAACAGGTTCCACTATTTTCAATTCATAAGGGTCTACTCAGTGCTGTACATTTCTAACTGAATGCCAAGCTTGGAGGATCGGATATGACACAACACAAGTAGCATGAAGGAAATACTCTAGGTTTGTAGACCTTACTAGAAAATTATTGTGGCTTACTGAAGAAATCTTCAACCCTGACTTCCGGCGGAAGTTGCTTGGTTTGAGATTGTTCAGTTGAGGTGTATCTTTTATTAACTCCCAAGAAAATAATTTCGGGAATATTGGGGAAGTTAGTTTGGCCGGATGGTCTCATTTAAGAAGCTCTCTCCTTCTTGATTGGTTAGGCCCAATGCGTATGATTAGATCCTATGTATAGCATAATAGCGACTCTCGTTTTGTTGATCTAGTAACTGTTTAGGACCTTTGGGAATGTAATACAAATGGTCATTGCAGAAGTGCTGTCTGATCAGTTGTTACTTCTCTCTGTCTAAGGGAGTCAACTCTTCAAGTTCTTTGGTGTGGATATTTTGTATCAAATCCCTCAGAGCATAAAGTAGGAATCAGTGAAATCATGCTTTTCTTTTTGTTATCTTCAAATATCTGCTTCGCTGAAGCTTACTGCACTCGACTTATTTTGCTTGCTAGGATATCTTTATAGAAAGAACTTTAACATTATGAATGCAATTCTCTAATGGCGTGTATCCTCTTGATTTCTGCAGATATCTTTCAGATGTGTTGTTTGAGGCAATGTCGAAAGGGCAAATCCTTTCACTGTACCAGGGGCTTGGCACTAAGAACTTGCAGTCTTTCATTGCTCAGTTCGTATATTTTTATGGATATAGCTATTTTAAGAGACTTTACTTGGAAACGACGGGTTACAAATCAATTGGTACAAAAGCCAACTTAGTTCTTGCTGCTGGTGCTGGGGCATGTACTGCAATTGCAACACAAGTAAGATAATTTCCTTGACCTTGACGCACAATCAGCTAATTGTTCGAGTTCCTTAAATATTAGTAAAAAGAGAAACAAAGAAAAGAGAGCTGGCACACAAGAGAACTCAGAGGCAGTATCATGAGGATCCACTGTTTCTGTTATCCCACTGCCAAAAACAAGCATACTTTATAAATTTACAAGCTATTTACGAGTTTTGATGTAGTGTATCACAAGTTATCTGATACATAATCTCTCACTTAGTCCCCCCAACTTTTCAACTATGGACCACATGCAAGTAAAAAGTGGAATATCTTTTATTGGGACAGAGGGAGCATTATTGGTCTTGAAGATCATTAATAACATGGTTGCAGGCTGATATTTTAGGTTTGATGCATACTAAGTAAACCATGCTATCATTTCATGAAAAACGGAGACTGAGTTTCTCGTTTTTTGTTTTGCCCAAAACCTAAAGAGGAACTCTCTCTGTGGATCCATATATTGGCTGCGTTGACACTTGAACTTATGTAGGTTAGCGAGCTCAGGCTTCACATGATTTAGAGAAATTTCAAATTAAGACAGGACAACTTCAGCTTTCTCTCTACTGTTAATTATACTTCTGATTGCATAGATTTTATGTTGCATGATAGCAGCTAGCAGATGCACTAAATATTTGATCTTACTTATGCACAGGATGAAGTGTATTCAAAATGTGATCAAATATGTCGGCTTGTGATAAATGGAGTTTTAAGCTCTTTGTAATTTAAGCTATCACAGTTGATGCCCTACTCATACTCCAAATTTAATCATGGTTTCAAAAACTCTGCCATGCATCTCTGGTGACTATAATTAATCTTTGTACCTTAACTAGCTATGTCTGATATTGTTTCAAATGAATTCCACAAGCTACCATTAAGACATCAATTATGTGTGTGCTTCCTTTAGGTATTTTTTAACTATTGAATGTTAATGAGCAGCCCCTAGATACAGCTTCTTCAAGGATGCAGACAAGTGCATTTGGGAAGTCAAAAGGCTTATGGAAGACCCTTACAGAAGGCAGTTGGAGTGATGCATTTGATGGCCTTGGGATTTCTCTTCTATTGACTTCCAATCCAGCCATTCAGGTGCTAGATATTTCATATCTAAAATTAATATTACTCTGTATTATGCCTACCTGATGGTCCAAGGTTATGTTTGCCTATTAGTACACTCAGAGTCTCAGAAGAGAGACTCATTTTAAATAATGTACCTTTGAGATGTCCTGATTGTGTGAAATGATATGCTGCAGTATACAGTTTTTGATCAGCTGAAACAAAGAATGTTGAAGAGTAAGCAAGACCAAAATGGGAAAGGATCCCAAGAAGCTCTTTCAGCTTTCTCTGCCTTTCTCTTGGGTGCCCTCTCAAAGAGTATTGCCACAGTACTGACTTATCCTGCAATAAGGTTAGATACAGTTTCCACCTTCCGTTATCCATTTTATTCAATTTATTTTATGCTCCTTATTCACCCTCATGCTATAATCAGGTGTAAAGTCATGATTCAAGCTGCAGACCCAACTGATGAGGCGGATAAGAAAGCCAAAGCGGATGATAAACCCAAACTAAGACCCCAGAAGACAGTGCCCAAGGTTCTTTATGCCATCTGGAAAAAAGAAGGGGTACCGGGATTCTTCAAGGGAATAGAAGCTCAAATCTTGAAAACTGTGCTGAGCTCGGCATTGCTTTTGATGATCAAGGAAAAGATCTCGGCGACTACTTGGGTCCTCATACTTGCTATGAGAAGGATCTTGGTGGTTAATCAGGGAAGGTTGAAGAAACCTTAATGGAAGGTGATAATGATGAAAATGCCAGTTACTTGTTTGTATAGAGATTCCTTGATGTAGAATATACCCAAAATCTAAATAAAGGTTAGATCTCTATAGGAGGCAGCAGGAAAATCTGTCTGTTTTAGAGAGAAATTTATCTGTTATTTTGTTGGTAGGAGTGATCAAGATTAGTCAAATGTTAGTGGACATAGTAAAGCATGGAATTATGAGGCATATGTAGTCGGAGTAAAAGTATTACAATGACATTTAACTTTGAGAAGGTTCTCTCATTATACATTCTCGGTGAAATAAAAGCATCTTTTAAAAGATTGCTGGTGACATCAGTATCCAGTTTATCTAAATCTACATATCTGGATGGAGCGCTTACCCTGGTATTATGTTTTATTCTGCCATCTCAAAAGTTGAGAGATGGTATCTTGGTGCAATGCGCGCATCTAATAAGTGCAGGCTTAAAATTGTCTCTGTTCATGTGAATGATTAATCTCCAAACCATTTAGCTCGCTTCTGAATTTACCGGTAAAAACTTTCCAACCCCTATTTCCGATCAATATCAGAACTTTATTTATTATTTTTTTTTTAATTTTCAGTAATCTAATATTCACTCAGTGTCTCGAAATGATTATCCGAACTTTTAGTATAATTTGTACTGTAAACGAAAATAAAAATTTAATAATCATTTTTGTGAACTAAACGTGGATTTCTCATGTTTAGTTTGATATCAGTTTTGTTGATGGTTAAAAAAGAGTTTTTCAATTTAATCTAATTCTAAGATGAAAGATTAAAAATATTCCAGAATTGTATAAAGTATAATATCTGCATGACCTCTCTCATAGTCTCCTTGGGTCTCTAACTTAAACGGAACAACTATCAATTAATTTACGCAATTATGAATCACCAACAATGTCACTGTCTCCGAATACTCTTTGTTTTATAGTTTCATTTTTATTCAACACACATTTTTGAACATTCTTTTGACGAAAGAGCCGAACTTTTTCTTTTTCTCTTTTTTTTTTTTAAGTAATAAATAGTTGGAAAATGGATATCCTGTTTTGTCTGAAGAATTGGGAGAAATTAACCCACGTTCCAAATTTCTAAATTTATCCAGTTATTGTGTTCATAATCTGAGTGGGTGATCAAAATGTACTCTTGTTTTGAGTGATCATCAGATGCCCGGGTGTGTTCTTACACAATTAAAATACTCTCTCCGGTCCTTATTATAAGACACTTTGATTTCGTCCTAAATTTAATCTAGAATCTTCTTAATTGGAAAAAATAACCTCAAAAATATATTTCTACATTCGTTGTGTTCTTCTCAAAAATATATTTCTACATTCGTTGTGTTCTTCTAATTATTATGACATGTTTTTAAGGTTTTTATTTCAATTAAAAAAACATTCTAGGTGAAACTTAAGACGAAATCAAAATGCCTTATAATAAGAACCGGAGAGTATTTACCCGTGTATTTTCAAGGGTGAAAAGAAATAGGAGTAATTAATTCAGCAAAACTGTAAAATATTTTATTTAAATACCATATAATCTTATCACAAGGCACATATAAAAAATCAAACGTTTTGAGGCTACATAATTCATCCAGATTAAAACTATTTACATTTTCGTTTAATTCCGCTAGCTCAAGTTTGATAAACAAAACGGTAAATATGGTGGACAATTCGGCATGGTGAATTGGAGGAGATCAACTACACATTTTTTTTTTGGTTCTAAATGAATTTACTACCACTAAATTATTAGGCAAACTTTCAACTTCTTGGGAAACTGCCAATTGCTAAAAATGATTGATCATTGATTGACACTTTCCTAATTCAGTGCCAAAAAAAAAAAAAAGACAACAGCAGACTTAACACAAACTGGGAAAAAAACTAATAAACAAAAAAGGTTTACAGGAACAAATTCGAGCCGTCGTCAAAAAAATCGGATGCACTAATCCCACCATCCTCGCCGGAACCCAAAATATCAAGAAAGTTCCGGCGCTCTTCTTCAACAACAACCTCATCCTCCACGTCAACCCTTTTACTATCTCCGCCTTCTGGTTCGGATTTCACTTCAATTTCTGCAGAAGAATCCAGTGCCTCCAAATTGAAAGACCCGAATTTCGGAGTGACCTCGGGAGTTGAAACGCCGCAGGAGAATTTCGGGTCGAAGGTGAAAGAGAAAGAATTCGAAGGATTCGATGAGCATGAGTTGAGAATTATGGATTCACACTTCTCCAGAGCACTGGGGCAGAGCTTTCTCCTCTTATTGGACGTCTCCTTGGCCGGGTCTTCTTCTTCGGCTGGTTCCGGGTTCTCGTTCTTCTCGGGCTCAATTCCGCCGTCGGTTGCGGTTGATGGAGATTCCGGCGCCGGATCGTCGGCGGGTGGTGAATTGGGTAGCTCGGTGGCGGGTTCTGAATGGATTGGTTTGATTTCATCTTCCATATTTGGTGGCCGGAGGGAGAGAAGGGGTGAGAAAATCGAGAATTACAGAAATACAGAGAAAAGGAAGAAATGGGAAGAGGTGGTCACTCGTCACTGATGAGTCAGAACGTGTCAAGGTGTCAGTGTGTGTCTTATGACTCCCGTGCGACTCACTAATTACTTCTTCTACCAGACTCATTATTACTTTCATCCGTTCCATTTTAATAATCCATCCGTTAAATCACAACGTCACCTGAAATCATGAACTAAATATGAAAATAAGATCCAATTAGATTCACTAATTATGAATTACTCTCTCATTAGGGAAAAATAGTTTATAAAATTCTTTGAAATTAGAACATTGAATGTTTATTTATCAAATTTATAATAATTTCCCAGGTGACATAAATCCCATTGTCTATCTAAAATTAAAATTTTAAAAATTTGTAAAATTAGAATATAGCACATTTTTTTGGGACGGATTAAGTATGTTTCTCTGGTACGGGTTAAAAGAGGATGGAATGAAAGAAGAAAAATTGAAAAGTGGAGACACAAAGTATGATTTAGTTGACGGAAACATAGGGATTAAACTGATGAAGAACTTAAAATTTGTGATGTTCAAAAAGCTAAAATGAAAATCGAGAGTACGAGAAGGCATGCTTTAATCGTTTCTATCAAACCTGTTTCTGCATTTTTGTTCCATCATTTTTTGAAATTTACATGTTTTAGTTTTCAACTATTTCACCATTTTCTTTAATCACGTTTTTAGTCATCACTCTTGTGAAATTTGAAACTAGTCAAAACTAAGTGCGCCAATCGCCTGACAATCAATTAGACTATAATCGATAGTATAATTCATAATTATTTGTTATCTACAGTTTATCATAACTTTTTAAAAAATATCTTTTACAAATTGATATAGAAATTATGAAAAGATAAATACAGCACTAAATAAAACATAACGTTGTGGCCTGATTTTTCCTAACATTTTTAATCGGAGACAAAAAAGAATAAAATTCTCATATTTCCCCCTTATATTTAGATCACTGGGATTTTGATACTAATTGTTGAAAACTTAAAGGAGCGTAGTGTAATTAACCCAAGAAAAAGACGGAAACGACATCGCTAAGGAAACAAAGGGAAGAAGATGAGAGAGTGAAGAGACTGCAAGACAGATCTGTCAGAGAATTCCGGAGTGGTGAGAACTCCAGTCCAGCTGAAGGGAGCTCCCCCTTTTCACACACATACACACACAATTAGTGCATATACACATATATACACCGGTTTAGATTGACAGAAGAAGATGATGTCCGGTAATTATACACCGATTGACAGTCAGAATGTCTCCGGATCTGTTCCGGTAAGCTCTTTTCCGAATGATTCCGTCCTTTTCTTTTTTGCGTTTACCTGGCAATTGAAATTATGAATGTTTTTTAATACCTCTGTTTTGGCTAACTTGTAGGCTGCCGCTGATTCGTCTGGTCACGTCGCCGTCAAGTTCACCGGTAATGCTTTGAATCTACTTTCTGTAGAATCTGGATTTTTCGAGTTTGTTTTGGTTTAGGATGTTCTGATCGCCGGAATGATGTTATGTTTATGTTTGAATTTTGGATTCTTTTAGAGTCGAATTTGCAAACGTTTCCACCGACTGCCGCTCAGGGCAAGATCTCTGCTGCCTCTGGACCCCCTCGTGATGCCGACGGTACGTTCCAATATAATGTGAAAAGTCATCTTGTCTGCCTTATTTTGTTTGTGTGAAAAGTCATATTGGGTGATGATCAATAGGTTTCGATTCTGTGATTATTGATAGATGGAACTGCTGATTCATAATATTTTTTTGGTTGGTTGGGGGATGGCTACCGTTTTACTAGTTCAGATCAGTTTTGTTCCGTGTTTTTGGTTCAGTGTTTAAGATGCTTATTTTGTGCCGGAAAGTATACTTATTTTACATATCACAAGTAACTCTAAAAAAAAGTGTGAAATTACTCACTCTCTCATCCCAAAATGATATGATCTTTTTAGTGGATGTGGATTTGGATATGAAGTTCTCATAATCTGAAAACAACCAGCATTGGAAGGAGTGATTTTACTTTGGAGACATTGTAACTGTGCAGCTTTGCCCTGTGTCTTGATACTTGAAGCCCTTGTTAATGTGTGTTCTTTGATGTAGTGTAAGAAAAAATTTCAGAATAGATCTCGATTAAACTAATGATCTGACAAACAATACAGGTTGGATAAAATAAACCAACTGTTAAAATTTGAAGCTGGTTTTTACCCAGAAAAAAAAATTTGAAGCTGGTGAGATGGAATCATTGAGGTGTTTTTTGTGTGGAACTTTCAAATTATTCTTCCAATAGGGTGCTTGAAACTAGATTGTGTTTCTTTGAGTGGGAATTCAAGTGAGTGGATGAGTCATATAGCTGTTCGAGTAGTTACTTGTTATATATCTATGAATTCGTGCATCTGGTTTAGTTTGACTGTGGCTGTTGAGGTTGAATATGTAGAAATTTTGGATGGAAAGGAGATAAAGGAAGTAAAGACTTGATTTAGTCAAATTTACATGCTTCTCTTCTGTTCAATTCTCTCTACCGTGCATAAATTGGAGATGGAATCTGTAAATTCGCTGAAACTTATCGAAGCAGTTTTGAGTGCTCAGCTTGATTAACTGGTGCAGTTTCAAATGGTGCTTACCCCTCTAATTTTTTTTATTTATCCGTTTTTTTTTTTTTATATGATTCGTATAGCTGAAGGGTATATATGGTAATAGTTGTGTTGGCCTTGTTTGACTAAGATGATTAGCTCATAATTCTTAAAATCATCTTTCATGATTGTAGATACTTTCTCAAAAGGGGCACCTGGATCTGATAACAACAATACCCAGCAGGGTGGTTGGTTTCGGACTTTCTCTGTAGCTGCATATAAACCTTACTTTGATGTTGACACTTCTGATGTCATAGAGAGGATCATAGAATCACTGTTCCCATTCCGAGGAAGTTTTACAGAGAAGACTACAGAGCGTCCAGATTTGTAAGACACTTTTCGAAAGAAACTTGAATAGAAATGATCTTACTTCCGACTGTCCACGATGAAACTTGAGAAGAAGGGCAACATTTTATCTTCTAAAAGCAAAAGTGGACTATGTTTTTTATAACTTTGCATCTGCCTGTTTATGATTCATTTTGGCATGATGGATGTAAAATTTGAAAGTAGTATTGGATAGTACTACTATTCAGTATCCAGGTCTATGTTTCTCAATTTACAATTTCAATGTCATGGTTGTGAAGCTGAAATGTACAATTAGAATTGTATTCAGCAGTCTTCTTTAGTAGTATCTCCCGCCCCTCCCCCTCTCCATTATCGAAAGGAAGGGACAAAGTGGTCAAATATCCTTTATGAATCTCTTCCTGCCTTTTTTTTTTCCCCACGTCTGCAATTAACTAGTTAGTCTTCCTATCAATTTTAGTGACGATTTGAATTAAGATTCCTCTATAAGATTTCTGGTTAGAAGTACTTAAGATTTCATTCTGTCTTTGTCTTCTATCTCTGCTATGGTCGAAAATGTCTTGCACTAGATTACACATAGAAAGACAGTTTCGTTTTGAGTGTCGATCATGCCGTTTTATAATTAGGTTGATTGTTCTAGCCAAAGTTCTGGTCATCTTCATGCATCGGTAATTGGCTTGATGTTTGATGATGATGAATGACTTGTTCATGGCTTAAGTTCTTATTTTACAGGTATGGGCCATTCTGGATATGCACTACTTTAATATTTGTGGCAGCTTCCATTGGTACATTTGTTACATATTTGTCACACAAGTTACAGAACAAGGAGTGGAACTATGACATTAATTTGGTGACATGGTCTGCTGGTTTGTTCTACGGCTATGTTACTATAGTTCCTATCTGCTTGTATGTTATTCTCAAGTACTTCTCTGCCCCGGCTGGCCTTGTTCAGCTGTTCTGTCTCTACGGCTACTCTTTGTTCATCTTCATTCCTGCTTTGGTAAGCTGCTAGTCAAATCCTATATCTTTAACAATTTAAGCTATCTTAAGTGTGCACGTATGATATATAGGTCTCCACAATGGGTGTTACTTTTGCTAGTTCCTAAAGGTTTCTTTTAGTGAAAGCACGGCCAAAATTATTGTTTTTCTTATGCTTCTTCATGATGAATGTTTGATGTTCTAGTATTTTAGCCCTGTTGTTCATATAGTATCCTAGTCCGACTTGGTGGTGGGAGTTAATACGGATGTTTCATGTTTAATTCTGAACCAGTTTCTTGTCCTTGTATTTAAACTTGTCATCATATTTGGCTGAAATCCTGGTTCTTCTCTCTTGCAGTGTCTCTCAGTCATTCCGTTGCAAATTGTCAGATGGATCATTGCAGGGGTAGCTGGATTCATGTCTGCTACTTTTGTTGCACTTAATCTCAAAGCTCATATTAATTCCGCAGGTGAAAGATGGTTCTTGATTGTGGTGGGGATATTCCTGTTGCAACTAGCTCTTGCCTTGGTATTGAAGCTGTATCTCTTCACTGTATCAGTGTGAAAGATAACACCCATTTTGTTCGACCTTATCAGCTTAAACAGGAATACAAGTTGATCCAAAGCCAATATCTTCATTCATTCTCGACAATGGTAACTCACGATTGATGAACCTGTACAAGAAAGGATTAGTGTATGTTTACTCTCAAATAGTTTTGAGATCTTTGGCAAAAGGATTGTAAGATACATGGGTGGAATGAGAATTCATTTGGCAATGAAGTTAAAGGATATGAAATTTGAAGCATAATATTACTTTTTTTTTTTTTCTTTTACCCAAAGCGAACGCAGCCGTGGTAGTATGTGTAGATATAATTTGTTGTATCCAAACTGCGTCACCCTAATTTGTGATCCTTTCTTAACCTGCTTGAGGCACGATCTGAATTACACAACATGCACAAGGTTATCATTACCTTATCGAACTATATTGAGTATTGACTTTGGTTTGGAGTAATCTCCTGCAGACAGAATACTAAAATTGATGATCTCATTCGCTACTTTTTCGCTTTTGCCTCACCTGCCTTTGGAATAGTGGTCAGGAAATTGGAATTTTCTGTTCTTTCTATATCTTTAATTTATAAAGAGGTCGTTGGTTGGTGAGGAGGGAAAAATGATCAAAGTTGACGAAAAAACCTAGTCGGAAAGATAACAATTTACATGCACTGTATACATGCGTGCTGCACAAAAAAAAAAAAGTCAACTTTTTTGAAAGAAAATTTAATGCTTCCATTGGAAGCATGAATGGAAAAGATAAGGAGCGATTCTGGACATAATTCAGTGTCCAGCAGACACAGAAAGACAGGTTTGCCACGAGAAGGTTTTTACCTTAAAATAACGAAAGATGCTACCTTAAGTTATGCAAAACTAGAGAAACACACGAGTATCTTTCAAAATTTTTAGCTACCAAAACCATATTGTTTTGGGAATATACCATTCTTGAAAATTGCACCATCAGGGAGCATAGCCCCTAGTTTCATAAATAAATCAAGTAATGGATGAGGGACAAAAAAGCGCTCAATATCTGAAGTCTGAACAAGGACTTTTGAGAAGTTTCTGAAATGGAGGAACAGGTCAAAACCATAGATCCAAAAGAAGATCAGGTTAGTGCCACAACGTTGTACTCCTTCCGTCCCATAATTATTGTCCAGTTTGGATTTTCATTTTTAGTTCAAATTGTACTAAAAATGAAATCTCAAACTGGACAATAATTTTGTGACAGAAAGAGTACAACACGCAGGGTTATTTTTTTTCGCTCCATCCTACTGTAATAGTCTATTTTGTTGAAACGAAACAGCGTATGCCATCTGTCATGGTCAATACGACATTTGCGGTTTTGTTATCATTTGAAAGGCAAAATACTACAAGAAAAGCTAAAAAAAAAAAGTGGCCACCATTTATCAATCTTCTTCTTTTTTTTTTTTTTTTTTTGTTTCTTAGTATGGAAAATGCTTATTTATTCACTTTGTTGACAAATTGGTAGAATTAGTACGAGTAATTTATGAAATCATGGCTCCTTTCAAAAAACTACAATATTTCTGGTATTTGTTACTGTCTTACTGAAGAAGAGATTCACCAAGATAGCTACTCTGAGCATGGTGTGATATGGCCATAGGAAATAATATTAGTCGAGTTGGGTGCTGTATTTTATTGATGATTCTACTGAGTTTTTTTGGCATTGCAACAGCAAGTAGTTTCTGGTTCCAGAAGATTCCAAGAGAAACTGGTTGATGACGATCTTCTTGTTTCAAGTTCCAACAACAGTTCTACCAGTACTTCTTCTTCTTCTTTTTCTACTTCCAATGATTCAAAAGATGATGAAGATCAAGGGTTTTATGCAACAACCAAACCAACAGAGAAGTACCATCTTGTCCTGACCCTTGACACAATAAGTAGGTGACAGAATCAACTCCATGTACATGTAGCGCTTCAACAATCAGCAAAATCACACGGAAGGATGAATATTTGTACAAGTTGATAATACCTCCATTCTTTAATTCCATCCCTTAGCTAGCTTAGCTTTAGCCAATCCAAAAACTTGTTTTTACTTTGGATTTGGGTTTCAATGTTTATAGTAGTAAAATCAGATCACCATTATAAAAACGTTGGCTGCTCATAGTGTGCCTTCATTTTGTTTTATTACGATCTTCATTTCATCATTCATTTCTTTTTTTTTCCTTTTTTTTTTGTTGTTTACAGGAATCACCTTCTAGGGCTCCTCATTAGATATTTGAAACCACTGGATTATTCGAAATCAATGATGTCAATTCTGTTCCATTCACCAACCAAAACCCACAACCAGTTCCTATATTGCACAAGGCAGCTGAATATGGAGTCTCAAAGACTGCAAATTCAAGCCGTCGGATCCTTTGGATTACTAATAAGCTCCGCCGGCCGTGCTGTTTGAATACATGTGCTACTGCAAAGAAATTTTTAGAAAGATGGAAACCGGTTCCATGGAACCTGTTTTCCACACCTATTGCATAATGCTGCACGGTTTTTGTAAGAATGGACAAGTTGATGAAGCATATGGTATCAGCTGAGATCTACAAATTTATTTTTGATCGTTTAATAGTGTTATAAATTTTGCATTTCCATCCAGTTCAAAAATTTTCAGGCAATTGCAATTCGCAAGTTACCTCCTATCTATCTATTTTTTTTTTTATCTGGAATTACTTAGGAAATAATTCAATGTTGAAATCTTTTATATGTATCCCCTCTTTCTCCGGAGAATTTGGCTAAAGGGCGGTTAAACATGTCAAATTAAAAAAAGAAATATGATCTTAAAATATTTCTTATGAAGGCAATAATTTTTTGTTCTCGAAAGGAAATTTTGATTTTGCTTGATTTCAATAGTCAGCCCAACCCAGTTTGAACTGATCAAACGCCAGGCTAACAAAGTGTAACCCCCATCTTTCGGGGGAAAAAAAAGTGTAATTAACCTGTTAGAAATTACATAATAAAGAATACATAAATTATAATTTCTGGATGTATACACAAATTGTACCTCCCATACATGATTGAGAAGTTGCTGGATCATCCTTAGCTCAGGATCCAGACTCCCAGGCGATCAATCAGATAGTTCCAACTTCCAAGACCTGCTTGGAGTCAGTTTCCAGTTTCCACAATGACTTTAGAATAGCCATACTGTTTACCTTCAACCCTCCAGTCATTCTCTCATCGGTTGATAAAAAAAGTTCTGGCGGGAATGTGTGGGGACAATTTCATTCCAGATTTCACGCGCCATCGTACAATCACGGAGCACATGAATTGTTGTCTCCTCAAGGGCGTTGCGACTTGCGATAGTATTTTCCTATGTTTCCAAAACCGGATCGGGCGGGCAGTCGAACCGGTTAGTCCGGGAACCGGAAGCCTCAACGGTCCGATTTCTATAAAGAACCGGATTTTATAAACTTCGGTCAAACTCGGATAAAATCACGGTTTGATCGAAATTTGGTACTGGTTAAACCGGTTTTTACATATATTTTTTTAAAAATTAATTTTTAAATATTTTTTTAATATTATTTTGATCGATTTTCGCCGGTTTCGAAGAACGAGCTAACTGGATAACCCGATGAACCTATTCACTCGGTCATGCTAACGGTTCGCCTTCCGGTCCTGTTTTTAAAACATAGGTATTTTCTAAGATTTGTTGTTTTGGAAAGAAAACAAAATTAAACTATTTTCTGAGATTTTATTGTGTTTACTATTGTAGATAGGAGATAGAAAATCATTCCAAGTGAGATGTCCAAGATCAAAGAATAGAGGAAAACCACTTAAATTGAAATATTTAAATAGAGGGCTAAAAAATAATGGAATTTAAATATAAATAATAAATTAATCAGAAAATTATGAATTCAAAAGTGTGATGATAATTCTCTACTCGAGATGTCAGAATTTGCACCTATTTCTATCTATTTAGTGATCACTCCGCTAGTTTCTTTGATCCCACTCGGTGTTCCCTTTTCATTTGCTTCATCTATCCACAAAAATTGTTGGCCTATGAATGTGATTTCGATCCTTTCAATGATTCCAGAAGTCATTTTGATATATGATTTTATCTTGTTTCAATTTTATTTATTTTCCTGATTTGGAAGTAACCTTTTTCTTTCCTTGGCCAAATTTAGTTAAGAGTTCTTCTACATTATTTGCCAACAAGATTGATCCGTTTGGATCTTGCTCCATGATGGCCATTTTATTGATTTTGACGATTGGATCTCTCTATGAATGCAAAAGGGATGCTTTGGATCGGGAATAAAAAGTAGTGACAGTGTCATGAACCAGGGGTTCTTTATTCTTTGAGTGAACCATAAAACAAGTTATTGAATTATTCGATAATTTTAACACTGGTTATCAATCAAATTTATTTGCAAAATAGGTCACTGTACTAAGCGAAAAATTCATCCGAGATCATTTTGCTAATTTTGACCGTTTGATAGTGACAGAAATCTATTTTTTTACATGCTTTTAGGTTTAGCCGTATTTTTGTTTTTTATTTATTTTTTTAATTTTTTTAATAAATATTTATATATATTTTTAAAAATTCTTCTTTTTATATTCCTTAACTTGTATATGTTGATAGTATAATTACTAAATTTTAAAAATTAATTTAACTTTTATATTTTAATTTCTAGATTATTAAATTTTTAAAAAAAATTTAAAAATGAAGAAGAAAAATTCTAGTTGAAGTAAACATGAAAATCAATAGTTTACCATTTAAACCAAAAGAAAAACTACAACATTAGCTAATACAAGTTCTTTTTTCTAAGTTATTTAATTATTTTTAACTCAATTTAATTATTTAATTTTCACGTTAGTTTCAATTTGAATTTTTCTTCTTAACTTTTTTCTTCTTCTTCATTTTTTATAATCTAGAGGTTAATATACAAATGAAAAATCAACTTTTGAAATTTCATAGCTATACTAGTACCAACATATACAAGTTATGAAGTAAAATAAGAAAAGTTGTAAAAAAAATTAATTAAAATATTAATATTCTTAAAAAAAAAGTATAAAATAATGAAATTACCCATAGACCCAAAAACATGTGGAAAATAGTTTTTCGTCACGATTTAACGCTCAAAATAACCTAGGAGAAACAACTTTTCTTAGCTGAAAGTTATTTTGGACGTTAAATTGTGACAGAAAGTTATTTTCACATGCTTATGGGTCCAGCGGCAATTTAATCATTCTGTATTTTCTTAAAATATATCAATATTTTAATTAAATTTTTTTTTACGATTCTTCTTCTTTTACTTCCTAACTTATATATGTTGGTACTATAATAATTATTAAATTTCAAACATTAAATTGTCATTTATATCTTAATTTCTAGTTTATAAAAAAAAATAAAGAAGGAAAAAAAATAAAGAAGAGAAATTCAAATTGAAGTAAACGTGATATTAATAATCAAATAATTAAATCGAGTTGAAAATAATTAAATAACCTAGAAGAAACAACTTGTCTTAGCTAAATTTTTAGTATTTTTTTGGTTTAAAATGATCAACTATTAATCTTCATGTTTACTTCAACTCAAATTTTTATTATTCACTTTTTAAAAATATTTTAAATTTTTTTTAATAATCTAGAAGTTAATATAAAAAGGTTAAATTTATTTTGAAATTAGAAATTATACTATCAACACATACAAGTTAGGAAGTATATGAAAAAGAATTGTAAAATTTTTTTTTAATATTTTTTAAAACATAAAAAATTAAAAAATAATAAAAAGATAAAAATACTCCTAAACCCAAAAGTATGTGAAATATTGATTTGCGTCATTGTTTAACGGTAAAGATTAATAGAATGATGTTAGAAGAATTTTTTGCTTAGTACACTATTCTATTTCATAAATAAATTTGATTGATAATCTCTAATAAAATTACCGAATTGTTTAATAACTTGTTTTGGGTTCACTTTTATTCTATGTGGCTACTTGTAATTCTGGAACATTGCTTGACTATATAGATCGAACTTTGTACTTGTGAACCGGGTTTAACTCACATTCTCTTTATTTTATTTTTTTTGAAAGCCGCACTATAACCGGGTTTAGCTCATCATATCTTGATATTGAAGAATAAAAATCCAGAAAAGGAATTTTCCCTCTCTCTCCTTTCTCTCGACTTTCTGTGAAAACCTAGTGCCGCCGCCGGTGTGCTGGACCTGACAGATAGGGCAATAATCGGGGTTTAGAACAAAGGAAAAGATAAAATGCCTACATTATATCAATTGATTCGTCATGGAAGAGAAGAAAAACAGCGCTCGAACCGTACTCGAGCTTTGGGTCGATGTCCCCAGAAAGAAGGCGTATGCCTACGTGTTTCAACGAGAACGCCGAAAAAACCTAATTCAGCTCTCCGTAAGATCGCCAAAGTACGGTTAAGCAATAAAAATGATGTATTTGCTTACATTCCAGGCGAAGGTCATAATTTGCAGGAACATTCTACGGTCTTAGTAAGAGGAGGCAGAGTGAAAGATTTGCCAGGTGTGAAATTCCATTGTATTCGAGGAGTCAAGGATTTGCTGGGAATTCCCGATCGAAGAAATGGCAGATCCAAATACGGTGCAGAAAAACCCAAAGATGGCGCACGGTAGAATTTTACTGTCTTTGCTGCTGATGCTGTTATTACTTATTTCTACTATTCCTTTTTTTTTCCCTCAACTTTTGCACATCCTTGTGTTGGTTCTGTCTTGGAAATGTAGAATTATTTGACTTATTAGATCTTGCCTTTTGGTCTCCCTTCATATCTATTAGGCACTATTCGACATCGTGTTTTATAGAGGCTTCGGGTAAGGCTAGGTGGAGCACCCCTGTTATCATATCATGGATATCAGAACCTAGTCCAAAGGAACCGGAGCGGCACCAGTTGATTTCTCGTCTTTGTGATCCAGTATTCGTTAGTTCTCCCACCCTTTTATCATATTTGAATTGATATTCGTGGCAGTACATTTTTTTAATGTGATCTCTCTGGTCAGCATTATCGTCATCCTCACATTACCTATGATATCGAATTGGCTTTTGATATCGTCATCGTTATCTATATTTTCCTTTTTCTGTTTGGGGGGAGGGGAGGGGGGAACATGAATTTTGTCTTTGTATCATTCTATACAAGGTGTTTGTAACTACGTTTGGAGCATAATCAACATCTACAGAAAGTTAATAACATGTTTTGAGGTTGATGGTTAATTACCATTGTGGTTTGGAGCAAAATTGATGTTGAAAAAGACTTAAAAAGAGTCTGAAACTTATATGCACTTACCGGAGAAAAAGACTCATAAACAGTCAGACTTTAGGTATATTTTGGGGGGCGGGGAGGGGGGATATGAATTTTGAATTTGTATCATTCTATACAAGGTGTTTGTAACTATGTTTGGAGCATAATCAACATCTACAGAAAGTTAATAACATGTTTTGAGGCTGATGGTTAATTACCATTGTGGTTTGGAGCAAAACTGATGTTGAAAAAGACTTAAAAAGAGTTTGAAACTTATATGCACTTACCGGAGCAAAAGACTTAAGAGTCATAAACAGTCAGATTTTTGGGTATATTTTGGACGAGGAGTTAATGGGGGAGGGGGAGATGGAAAATTGGGTTAAACTCATTAACAGAAATGTTGGAAAACTAGGTAAATGCTGCTCGATGCTGAAAATTGAACTGATATCACTAGCCATAAGAAAAACTTTCTTATACCTGCTATTCGTATGGTACCTGTCTTCGCCTTTCTTTCTTCCACCCTCTATTCCAATAGTCATAGCCATAAAAAGGTAAAGCCTTATTATTGATTTCTTCATTTTCCACCTCCTTTTGGGTTTTCTTCCTCATGCTTACTTTCCATTGGTTTTGTTATTTCTTGAAAGGAGAACTGCTTTTACTATTGTTTTAGAAGAAAGATTCTCATAGCTCGCTTTTATTCATGTGTATATGTCTTTGGCTTTTGTTTTTTTTTTTTTTAAGGTTTAGAATTTTCCTTTAGCCACATATCAATAATCAAAGAGATTTATTGTAAGCAAGGAAGACAACAAGAGAAACAATTTTTGGTATATATTTGCATGTATTCGTAATCAAAGAATTTTCTTTCTTTCAATGTTCAACATCGTTAATATACTTATATTTTCCCCTGTGCATTTGACAACCTTCACATGTTGTTACTTTAAGCTTTATAGGGACTGCATGAAATGTTTTCAATCCAACTAGTATTTATTACATGTGGCACTGTCTCATGAATTTAATTTCATTGTAGAGAAAGCATACTGAATTTGTGAGAATGCTGGCTTCAAAGACTGCTGAGATTGGACAAGAATTTTTCAAGTACTTACAGCTAACTAATGAGGTAAAAGAACTACTACTGTTTTTTGTTTTTACTCCATCTGCAGTTATAGACTATATTTTGAGGATATGTGGGTTGGGGGTCTGCCAACTTACTGATACATTGTCTTCTTTTTTTTCCCTCAGCCCAAGCAACCCTCAATGCATTGGTCAGTGAATCGGCAAAATATATTAAGTACATTGAGCTCTAATATTTTCTGCCGATCAAATCATACTTATGATTTCTACCGAGGTTTTGGTTCCACTACGGCAAATAACAAAGTTGATAAAGTCAATGGATTTGTGTCGAAGTTGCGTCCGGAGAAAGAATATAAAATTACTGGCAAGTCTGATTCTGCTCAACAGATGACTAAAGTGTGTAGTCGGGGATCATATTTGCAGATTAACGGAGAGTGTGTTTTATCTGCAAATTCAAGCCGTCGGATCCTCTGGATTACTAATAAGCTCCGCCGTGCTCTTTGAATTCATATACACATTAGTCTCCATGGTGTTGGTGCGAGTTCAAAATAGCTTGATGTTTAATTACTTTTTATATATTAAGGCAGTTAAATTTTGTTGCCATGTATTACCTTAGGGGGAAGGAGACAAAGTTGGTGTGCATTATCAAGAGCTTCTAGCTCAAGGAAAGATTGAGAAATCTCAAAATTTGATTTTTCGAGAACAAGAATGCATATGTTGTTAGATTTCAGTATGGGGTCTTATGCATTTGCAGCATGAAGTGATAATACCTAGGTGAATGCTGTTTAATCTGTTCTTTTTAAGTGAAGCATAAAAATTGGAAAATAATAACAATTTATTATTCTGAAAAATTCACTAATTTATGTATAAGCTCTTCTTTTGTAATCACAGAACGCCTTTTGATGACTGAAAATAAGAAGAAATGGATGGTGTCAAATAGCTCTGGTAAGCTGCTAGAGACCATCTGGTGCCGCCAGTTTGCTTTGTTGGTTGAATAGTACCATCTTCTTCAGCATCTGGGCTCATCATCTCACTTCTGGTGCGAGGTTGAAGCACACTCGAGTACGACGACATTGTGAATAACTTGGTTATCTCCATTTCGCTTGTTGACAAGTTCATACTGCCAAAAAATTTATCCAATAAAACAGAATTTGCCTGTATTACACTGTATATATCTTGATAAATATTTTAGATTATTTATTTACCATAGATAGGGATTTTGTACCGTAAATTCTAAAGTTAATTGAGTTACGCTCTTTGTATATTTACCAATCCTAATGACACAGAGAACGGCAAGAGATTGAGCCGATTTCTTCTTCTCCTTTGGCTCTCTTCATGGTATCAAACGCAAGGTTTAAATCTTCCTGTTGCGATTGTTTTTTTTTTTTCCAGTAAATAATGACGAATACAGTGGCTGAAAAGTCGGCTGCTGCTGTTGAAGGTGGTGATGTGGCTAGCCGCCGGCGGACGATTTCTCCTTTTGACATCTCCGCCAATGACATCTCGGCAGCGTTATCACGACTATCCAACTCCGTGGCGACAGTAATTTCGCCGAATGGACCAAAGCAATCAAGACCGCTCTCCTGACTCGCAAGAAATTCGGGTTTCTCGACGGTTCCCTCACTTCGCCGCCGGCATCCTCTCCTGATGCTGAAGATTGGGGGCCGATCAACGCCCTTCTGGTGTCATGGATCCTTAATACGATCGAACCCTCGCTCAGGTCTACCATTTCACATACTGTCGTCACGAGGGATCTTTGGCGTGATCTTCAAGAATGCTTCTCGATCGTAAATGGCACGCGAATTCAGCAACTGAAATCCGATTTGGCGAACTGTCGACAGAAAGGATTGAGCATTGTTGCGTATTACGGTAAGCTTAAATTGATTTGGGACGAATTGGCATCTTATGACTCTGTTTCTGTTTGTTCATGTGGCGGCTGCTCCTGTAATCTAGCTGCCGCGGTTGAGAAAAAAGCGGAGGAAGAGAAGGTCCACCAGTCCCTGCTTGGCCTCGACGACAACATGTATTCCATTACTCGATCTAATCTTCTGGCGCAGGAAACCCTTCCGCCGCTGAGTAAGGTGTATGCCACTATTGTCCGCGAAGAAAAGATGTGTCTAATGAGTCAGGCTAGTGAAGTCCCGCCGGATTCTATGATTTTGCTGTTCATACTCCTGCTGTGTATGCTCCGGCTGTTTCTGCAGGTGATTCGCCGGCCATGGCAGCTGCGGTGAGTTCCAAACCGGCGGGTCGTGGCGTTTCTATCTCTTCTGGTGGCACCGGTGGTGATTCATCCCTGTTTTGCACCCACTGTCACCGGCCAAACCATGACGTCTCCACATGTTATTGCCTGGTTGGTTATCCGGCAGGTTGGCAACCGCGTGGCCGTGATGGCGGTCAGGGGTGTGGCTGCGGTTCTAGTGGCTCCGGCGGTTTGGGTCGCGGCACTAATAATCCGATTGGGGCTGGTTCCGGGTTTCAGCCTTCGATTGCAGTGAATTCAGTGGCACTCCCGCCCTCTACTAGTGAAAATAGCTCGATCTCGACTGTCACCGGGTTGAATGCTGATCAATGGAATACTCTTATTTCTTTGTTAAATTCGGCTAAGCCAAATTCTGGTACTTCTCTGTCTGGTAAGATTTTTTGTGATAATTGGATGTATGATTCTGGTGCATCCCGACATATGACTGGTGTTATTATTTTTTTTTGATGGTTTTCGATATTTCGGGTGTTTCTGTTCAATTACCTAATGGTGAAGTTACGTTTGCTACTAAGGCGGGTACTGTTGTTCTGAGTGACAAAATCATGTTGCAGCATGTTATGTTTGTGCCTAGCTTTAAGTGCCATCTTATTTCTGTCTCTCAATTATTGCAGGATACTGCCTCTGTCGCTCACTTTACTTCTCAATTTTGTGTTATTCATGACCTCACTTCGAGGACGCTGATTAGAGCGAGTGAGCAGCGGAAGGGGCTATATTTCTTCCGGAATGTGGAAACTCTCACGGCTGCTCAACTTCTGAGGGATCTTCTTTTGAGCTGTGGCATCAACGACTGGGACACCCGTCTTCTAAGGTTCTAGCATTGCTTCCTAGTGTCGGATCTTCTAAAGACATTAGTTCTTTTCACAATAAGACCTGTGATGTGTGTTTTCGGGCCAAACGGTCTAGACATTCTTTTCCGGCCAGTGTCACTAAAACTTCTGAAATTTTTTAATTAATCCATTGTGATTTATGGGGCCCGTATCGGGTTCCATCTTTTTTGGGTGCTTGGTATTTTTTTTAACTATTGTTGATGATTTTTCTCGTGCAACCTGGATTTATCCGTTGAATGATAAGAAAGCTGTTTCTGTCAAGTTATGCAATTATATTGCTATGGTTGAACGTCAGCATGCCAAGATGGTGAAAACTATTCATTCTAATAATAGCACCGAGTTTATGTGCTTGACTGATTTTTTCCTTCAACATGGCATTATGCATGAAACTTCATGTGTAGGAACTCCCAAGCAAAATGGTCGTGTTGAATGTAAACATAGGCGTATTTTAAATGTGGCTCATGCTCTACGTTTTCAGGCTCAACTTCCTTTTGAGTTTTGGAGGGAATGTGCATTGGTTGCGGGGTATTTGATTAATCGTACTCCTTCTAGTGTTTTGAATGGTAAAACACCCTGTGAACTTCTATATGGCAAGCCCCCTTCTTTGACTCATTTACGCGTTTTTTGGCTGTCTGTGTTATGTTCATAACCAAAAACGTCATGGTGATAAGTTTTCTAGTCATAATCGGCGATGTTTGTTTGTGGGCTATCCTTATGGTCAAAAGGGTTGGCGTGTTTATGACTTAGACACTGGTGAGTTTTTGGTCTCCCGTGATGTTGTTTTCCTGGAATCTGAGTTTCCTTCTTTATCCAAGCCTTCAGACACCATTTCCACTCCCTTTGTTGAGTCCCGTCCTATTCTTAATGATGATGATTTGTCTGATTCTGTTGTGGAGTCTGTTCCGGTTGTTTCACCTTCGGGCACTAGTGCACCTGATCTTTCCGATCCCCTTTCTCCAGAAAAGGGGGGGAGGGGAGGGGTACTACTTCTGAGCAACAAGAAGAACCTCTGGGTTGTGGGCATCGCATCAAACAGCGTTCTAATCGGTTACGCGACTATGCCTCCCATACTGTTACTTCTACTAGCCCCTCTCCAGCTTCATCCGCTGCGTCAGTTTTCTCAGGTGCGTCCTATCCTATACACAACTCTGTTAATTGTGCCTCTTTTTCTCTACCACATCGGGCATTTTTGGGTAGTATTACTGCAGGTGTTGAGTCTCGGAGTTTTTCAAAAGCTGTTAAAGATACTCAGTGGCAACAAGCTATGCAACTTGAGATTCAGGCCCTGGAGAAAAATGGCACCTGGTCTGTCACTTCTCTGCCTCCTGGAAAAAGGGCGATCGGTTGCAAGTGGGTGTTCAAATTAAATATAATTCTAATGATTCCGTTGAGCGTTATAAAGCCCGCCTAGTGATGTAACGACCAACTCACCTACTAGCTATCATGGTCATGCTTAGCTATGAGTTGGATCGTACGCCGGGCTCTCGCCCAGGGCGCATTACTTTTATTTACCTTTAACTATAAATTCTAAAATAATTTAATAAATTTTATTGCGTAATATCACTTTCAAATGCTAATCCTAGACATTAACTTAACACTCGCTAAAATCTATTTCATATTACGATCTATTAATGATAACATTTTGCAGACACTCTTCTTGGATAGCACCATTCCCTTGAACACATCTGCCTGTTCTAAATCTGGAAGTGGGATAGGGGAACAAAATATAAAGGAGGTGAGCGCCGAGATCAGTGAAGTTCTCATTATTCCATTACGACATTTTTAATAAAACTTTTTGATAAAACTATGTTCAAAAGTAAAACAACTTTGCATATAGTCATCCACCAAGTATTTATTTCACATTAAACAGATAACAATAGGGTAGATACAGAGAAATCTTAGCAAGGGCTGTCAAAGAGCCTACTTGGCACAAAGACAGATTCCAAGCCAAGTTTCAACAATATGATTACGATAACGATCAAATGTCAAATATCAATTCCCCTCAACACCTCGTGGCCACCGATTGATACTCATGAGCACCGCGTCCATCCGGACAACAATAGCCTAGATAAACTAACTTGGCGACGAAACCCGATGCCGGCCCGCAAGGCTTCGCCTAACAAAGGCAGGGCCCAAGCTCCAAGGGAACATAGTCCACCGAGACAATAATCACATATTATTATATAACAATCAATCAATAACAACAATAGTTGCCCTGGAGTGATAAAGTACACTATCAGAAACAACACATTCAACGATTATACTCAATCCAGTAACCAGTCAACAATAACGTTCAAGCACATCAACGATTTCACTTAGAACACGTATCCCAGAAGCGATTAAGTACACTTCCGGGTCATTCAATGATATGCATTTAATACTTTAATAAAATATAAAAATATTCTCACGAATGTAGTGATTTAAAAATATATATTCTCATACTCCCAGTTTTTAAAAGAGTAAGAATTACTCACCTGTAGCCTTTAACAAGTCGATGCCTCTCGCAGGCTCATTTTGCAGTTGACATTGTAACACTGTCAGAAATTAAGGTCAATTAGCTTATAAATTTTATTGATGGATCAGAGCTGGAACTTCATAAACTGCAACGTCAATATGTGAAGTGAGCAAGGTTACACACTTAACAGTTTTAATTAATGAAAAGTCCTCTTCTAAAGTGGACGTGTGTTTATCTAGTAGTAGTACGGCTAGCATGGAGCAACATCTATTTAACTAACTCAAAGGGAGTAAACCTAATCGAAACAAATAGCAATTGTTTCAACTTCCAAATGCTAAACTTTACAGCCCAGCAACCCATCGAACTAGCACACGTGGGATGCCAAATTAATCAAAGTTCAGTTTTAAGCACTAAGTCCACCTCTCACAGTTGGCTGGCTATGACCCTCCTAAGTAACAAGTAAGTTACTAATTTGAATTAAGTATACAAAACGTACCAGCAAAGGCCAAATATAACAAGCTCGTTTAATTAGGCCGAAGCAGTACCGTCAACTACCCTAAAAACTCTCATGCTTCTATCCGATTTCTTTTCCCAAATTAAAATTCTAAGGCAAATTATTTTGCACGATGGCGGCCGATAGACCAACTATTTTCGCAGCTCGTGAAGTTTTGGTTCAAGGTTTCAACAACGAACGTAGAAAGTGAGGCCTCTTTTTTATTTTTTTTAATTTTTTCAACGGAGAGGAAGAAGATAGACAGTGGTAGTTTTGGTTCAAAGGTTTCAAGACTAAAGTAAATGGGGGCGGGTGGAGTGAGAGTACTAAGGAGAGCTTTCTAGTTTCTACTTGAGTAGTCATCCATTGAATAAAACAATTGAAAGAAATAGCTGAATGAAACATGAAGAGATATGCATGGTAGGGTTTTCTATATATTTAGTTAATGTTTTAAAACTCAAGAACAAGTAGAAAATGGAAGCGGTGGAGTTTCCTAATCACATGAACTTTGATTTTAGGCTTCAATAAAAAGGTAACTAGAGACTTAAAAGAAGGAAGTATAAACGGTAATATTTAATTTCTTGAACTCCTTCACTATATTAGCCCTTGATTCTAAGTTGGTCTGACTATATTACTCCCTCTGTCTTAAAATTGTTGTCCAGTTTGAGATTTCATTTTTAGTACAATTTAAACTAGAAATGAAATTTTAAACTGGACAATAATTATAAAACGGAGAGAGTATTAATTAAAACGGGGTGCAAAATGGGAGAGACTAATTGTGCGGGTTGACTAGCTAGTATCGCTAATTCTTGTAGTAGAATATATATACTTGTGGTTTCCTTGGGGCGGTGCATCAAAACCCACGCACCTTAAGCATCTGTTTTAGGATAGCTTAACATCTACGTAGCTTGTCCCATAAAATTAATAGATTAGACCACTTTGGACAGCTCTTGCTTATGACAATTCGGAAAGCTTCCTATTATTTTATTTTAAAAAAAAAACTACTCATTTGGTCCATTTTCATTTTAATGGTTTTCTTTTTGGGTACATTCCGGGCACGATACTTTTGTTTATTTATCATTTAGAAATAGTAAGAAATCCAGGGACGGAGCCAAGCTCCTAAGATATGATGGAATAAAATTTTTAATACTTGTAAATTAATACACTTGTCCCTTATTATCTTAAGGGGCAAAAACTAAGATTTTGTAAAAAAAAAATCTAAAATTTCAAAGTTTAACTAGAAAAAAAAAATTTTCAGCTTGCCCCACTTTAGGTGTATGTACGTCCGCCCCCGAAGGAATCACAAAATGTACTCCCAAACGGTTCACGTGGGGAGAGCAGATGTGACTTAGGAAATATAATAAGACTTTGCTTCCAACTTTTGGTACCGTTCTATACATACCTTAAAGAAATTTGAATAATGTTACATATTTAATCTAATCTACAAACGGACCTAGATTCATGAACTAGTTAATCATTGCTTATGACATCTCCAGATCCTTATAGGCTCAGATTTTACTTATGTGGTGTCGTTTATTTATTTATAATCTAGTGTCTATCTATACTCTTAAATGAACGATACTTTAATTTTGTAATATTTTAATTTTGTAATATGTACTATCGTGTTTCATGTTTTCTCTATTATATTTTAATCCTACAGCTAAGCTACTCGGTAAATTTACGTAATAGTAACCGCGTTAATTTACGTCTTATTAATCACGTTAATCTACGTATTATTAAATACGTCAGAATTATCTTGTGTACTAATATGTAGCCTAATACGTCAAATTATAAGGATATTACAAGTGATTCTGGGTAACAATCACATCGAAGGTCTCGATTACAATGAGACATTCGCTCCTGTTGCCAAGATGGCAACCGTTCGCACTCCACTTACGGTGGCAGCTGCTAAGGGTTGGGAACTTCATCACTTGGATGTTCATAATGCTTTTTTGCACGGGGATCTGGACGAGAAAGTATATATGAAATTGCCACCTGAGTTTCGTTCTTCTGATCCTAGTGTGGTTTGCCGCCCTCATCGCTCGCTTTATTGTTTGCGACAGGCTCCTCGTTGTTGGTTTGCCAAACTTGTTAGTGCCCTACGACGATATGGTTTTCAGTAGTCTTCCTCTGATTACTCTTTGTTTGTTTTGCGTCGCGGCACCACCCAACTGACAGTCCTGGTTTATGTCGATAATCTTATTATTTTCGGGAATAACAGTTTGGCTATTCAGTCTTTTAAGAATTATTTGAGCAGGTGTTTTCACATGAAGGAACTTGGGCCTCTCAAATATTTCCTGGGCATTGAAGTGGCTCGTAATTCCATAGGCATCTTCTTGTCTCAATGCAAATATGCTTTGAACATCATTTCTGAGGTCAGCTTGTTGGGTGCTAAGTTGGCTGGATTTCCTTTAGAGCAAAATCATAATCTTTATCTGGTGACCGAGGCTCCTCTTTCGAATCCCGAGTCCTATTGACGCTTGGTCGGGCGTCTGATTTATCTTGCTGTCACTCGGCCGGAGTTATCTTATTGTGTTCATACTCTTGCTCAATACATGCAGAAACCCATGCAGGCTCATTGGGATACTGCTTTTCGCGTTATACGTTTTCTGAAGGATAATCCTGGTCAGGGACTTCTTTTACGGGGTGACTCTGATCTTTAGTTAACTGGTTAGTGTGATTCTGATTGGACCAGTTGCCCATTGACCCGACGATCTCTGACTGGTTGGTTTATTCAGTTGGGTAATTCTCCTATTCTTAGAAGACCAAGAAGCAACAGACAGTTGCTCGCTCGTCTGGGCTGAGTATCGCTCTATGACTTCTACTGTTTGTGAGCTGAAGTGGTTGGAAGGTTTATTGCATTTTCTCGGCCTTCCTCATCTTTATCCTATTCGTCTTTATTGCGATAGTCAGGCTGCTCTTCATATTGCAACGAATCCCGTATTTCATAAACGCACCAAGCACATTGAGGTTGACTGTCATTTCGTGCGGGATGAGATTTTGAAGGATACTATCCTTCCTAGTTATGTTTCCACCCATGTGCAACTTGTTGATATATTTACTAAGCCTTTGGGTAAATCCAGTTTGATTATTTTCTTGGCAAGTTGGCCCTTTTTAATTTGTATGCTCCAACTTGAGGGGGGTATTATGTTGTATATATCTTAATAAATATTTTAGATTATTTACTTACCATAATTAGGGATTTTGTACCGTAAATTCTGGAGTTGATTGAGTTACGTTTCTTGTAATTTACCAACCCTAATGACACAGAGAACGACAAGAGATTGAGCCGATTTCTTCTTCTCCTTTGGCTTTCTTCAGTCTGGGAGCTTGATCATAGATTCCAGCAACAGCTCCTTCAATTTTTTGCAAGGATAGAGCAGAACCACGATTCCGTATCCGCCGAGGAGCGACCCGTCTCCATTGAAATTCAGAATGATTATGGTAATTATTGGCAATGGGAGAGCTAGGATTTTATAAGTGGAAGGGTGAAATGATCAAAATTTCAATTTGCAGGGGCGAAAATATCAAAAAATTTCTATCTAGAAAAATTTAAGAGCACTATTTAAGGAAAAATTCCGGCGAAAGGCGATCACCGCTGTTAGCCCTCCTAACTTCGCCACTGATAATTGGTAAGAGTTACTCTTTTTGTCACAGAGTTATTGTCTAATTTAAATTTATAACTAGAAGTTTGGTTGTTTGAGTGATGCCCAAGAATACGTGAGGAGGAAGAATCAGCTGGATCTTTTATAGATGTGAGTAAATTATATAGCAGAGAGGATTCAGTTTTGGAATACAAAAAGGAAACTGCGCCAAAACAAAAACCCAAATCCGAGTCGTATCCACACGCCTACCACCTAAAAACTATATATAAAAAAAAAGGTGCCACCCCCCTCACTTTTATACATAAACTAACAATTTTTTCTGTACTCGAAAATCAATCAAAAGCGCCTAATTCTCCAAAGGTTAGACTGCAACAATGGCCGATCCGAGATCGACCCGAATCGCAATAGTAAATCCTTACAAGTGTCAGCCGAAGAAGTGCAAGCAAGAGTGTAAGCAACGCTGCCCGGTGAATCAAATGGGAAAAATATGTGTTGAGGCAAATTCAGCATCAAGAGTAGCTTTTATATCAGAAGAGCTCTGTATTGGATGCGGAATCTGTGTTAGAAAGTGCCCCTTCAATGCTATTCAGATCATCAATTTGCCCAGAAGTTTAGACAAGGAAACTACCCATCGTTATAGCGCCAACACGTTCAAGTTGCATAGGTTGCCGGTTCCGAGACCCGGTCAGGTTTTAGGCCTGGTCGGAAAGAATGGCATGGGGAAATCAACTGCCCTCAAGATCTTGTCTGGTAAATTGAAACCTAACTTGGGCAGTTTCGGAAACCCTCCTGATTGGCAAGAAATTTTGGCTTACTTCCGAGGATCCGAGCTTCAGAATTATTTTACACGTTTCCTGGAAGAAAAGCTCAGGGCAATCATCAAGCCGCAGAATATTGACTGCATACACAAAGTTTTGTCCGGGAGTGTCATCGAAGTGCTCGACGGAATAGATGGCGGCAGAGGGCTGAAAGAAAAACTCATCGATGAGCTTCAGCTGAACCCGGTTTTGAATCGTAATGTGAAGGATTTATCTGGTGGTGAGCTACAGAGGTTTTCCATTGCTGCAGCTGCATTGTATAAGAAAGATATTTACATGTTTGATGAACCCTCGAGTTACCTTGATGTGAAACAGAGGCTTAAAGCTGCTCAGGTGATTCGATCTTTGCTCCGGCCTGATAATTTCGTTATCGTTGTGGAGCATGATCTGAGCGTGTTGGACTATATGTCTGACTTCATCTGTTGTCTATACGGGAAGCCAGGCGCATATGGTGTGGTTACACTGCCATTCTCGGTTCGAGAAGGAATCAATGTGTTCTTGTCTGGATTTATTCCCACTGAAAATATGCGGTTCAGGGATGAGTCGTTTACTTTTAAGGTCGTCGAGACTCCCCAGGAACGTGCTGAGGAAATTCAAGCGTATGCGCGGTACAGGTACCCGACCATGACTAAAACTCGGGGCGATTTCAAACTTAAGGTTGTTGGGGGTGAATTTACTGATTCTCAGATTGTGGTCATGCTTGGTGAGAATGGTACTGGCAAAACCACATTTATTAAGATGTTGTCTGGTCAACTGAGGCCTGATGAAGTAGAGGGTGATGATGTTAAAATCCCAAAATTTAAAGTATCTTACAAAGAACAGATGCCAAGATTCAAGGGCGAGGAAATTGTGCTCAACCTGTTGACTGAAAATATATCTGGTTCATTGTATGACCCTCAGTTTGTTTCAGATGTTATCAAGCCTCTCGAGATTGAACAATTGAAGAATCGAGAAGTGAAGAACCTTTCTGGTGGAGAGTTACAGAGAGTTGCCTTAGCCCTGTGCCTTGGGAAGCCTGCTAATATTTACCTGATTGATGAACCAAGCGCATTTCTTGACTCTGAGCTTCGCATTGTTGCTTCTAAAGTCATAAAGAGATTCATAATGCACAGAAAGAAGACGGCTTTTGTTGTCGAGCACGATTTCATAATGGCTACCTACCTGGCTGATCGTGTCATTGTGTATGAAGGACAGCCATCAGTCGAGTGTGTCGCGCAGGCATCTCAGCCATTGTCGACAGGAATGAATCGATTCTTGTCCCATCTTGACATTACTTTCAGAAGGGATCCAACCAATTATCGTCCGAGAATCAACAAGCTGAATTCAACCAAGGACAGGGAGCAGAAGGCTGCAGGATCATATTACTACCTGGATGATTAAGTTTCCCCATTGGTTGACAAAGGTAAATTGGTTTATGAATATTAGTTACCTTACCACTCTGATTTTATGAGAACTTTTTTTATAATTAGCTTCTGATTATTTTGATGCCAGGATTTGATATTTTAACTTTGTATTCATATTTGATTAAACTGGTTTTATCTTTGGGATCCAGGCTGCCAACAGTCCTTTCTGAACCCTCCAAGGTGGATCAAGGAGCATCGCACTGAGAGGGGCAGTGGCGCCGTTGAAGACTGGTTCGGCCTCGTTGGAAATAAGACTGGACTTTGCTGATGGGAGGTAATGGAGTTACTGATTTTTTTCTGGTTACATATGAAGTCAAAATTGCATTTTAAAAGCTTCATTGAATGCATTGTAGAAGTTGCATTTTAGTTCCAGGGAAGCCCGAAAAACTAAGATTCCTCAACCTGTTGTGATCTGCGAGTGTGGCGGTTTTGTTTCCGGGTGAAATAGCATTTTCTTCTTCTTCAGCTGGTAAAAGAAAGATGGATTAAGTTGATTCTAATGTGAACTTTCAGGATCACCATTTGGTTAAACGACTGAGGAGTTCATCGGGCAGAAGCATTCAAATGCAGAAAGGAACTCAGAGACTCCTGAATAGGCAGACTACATAAGAGGAACTTGCCTTCCGCCGCCGCCTTCATCAGCTCAGTTCCTGTTCTTGCAAGTTATTTTAATTTGTAGGCAGTGATTGAAATGTTAGATAGAGATTTATTTTTATTGCCTCCCTAAACAGAGGCTATTCTTTACTTTGCGCTTTATTTTGTGATGCTGCACATTTTGTCATTATTTCATCAATGTGATCTTATTGCCTCAATATTTTTCCGTCGAGAATCGTAGGAGGCACTTTCCATTTCTATCGGCGTATTAACGACTGTATGAACTCGTGAACTTCTCATTGTCAACAAACACGTTTGGATTTTGGGAATTATAACAGAACAGGACTATAATATTGCACAATCTACTTTAGAAATCGAAAGCGAAAAACAAGAAGATAAAATAGTAGACGATGAGGCGCAACCTAGGATAAAAGACTTTTGTCATGTTTTACAAGTTTAAATCATGCTACGAATAATGCTAACATCATTAGCCTTTACAAAGTTGTCATGGTTTTACTTTCAGTACAGGATTGTGCTCAAAGAAATTGGTTGGCTTGATCTCAAATCCACTGTTTAGAGTTGGCATGACAGGGAAATCTTCCTGGTAGGGTACATGATGGAAGCCTAATGTGTACCACAGCACTATATCTTTGTTTTCTATGTCCCTATTCCTGCAAAAATATCCAGCAGATTGAATTGGTACATCAATTAATCAGTTCATAATGCACAGCTTAATTTCACAAACTTGGAAATTGTAAAACTTGAAAAATCCAAACTACCTGAGGCTCCATTTTGTTAAGTTGTCGTCGCCTCGGCTCTGATCAGTGTATAATCCTGCAGCCCATTTCTCAGATTTGTTGTATTGTGTCACCCACACATTGTACTTTGGAAAACCGGCACGAGATTCTGGGAAATCATCATCAGATAACAGGTTACTAGATACCGATCCAGGGCGCAAACGGTATCCAACATAATTTCCCATCCTAGTTCTCTTGTTAGGATTCACAACTATGAGCTCTGCTGCACCAGAAGAGCAAAGATTAGTCCTCGCATCCGATTCTGTTTTGGCTGTTTCACTGACCACAGTCCAGTAACTTCTTCTAGGCGAGGACTTGTCGAAAACAGGTGTGGGTTTCAATCTAGACTTAACAAATGAATTAGCATAACCATCCACATCTAAATCAAGATGGAAATTCAGGAAATGGTCATGGTAAACTCCTATGGTGTTCTCTGCTAATAATGTGCCATAAACATCCTCCTTAATTTGGTCCTTGTGCGTGTAACTCGACGCCCTCACTTCAAGTATTCCCGTCATTCCAATCTGTCACAACATAATTTGAATTTGAATAAACCAGTAACAAGACTAATCATATGGGAGAAAGGGAGTGAATAAAAACTTACATTAACTTTGATTGTGCCGGTTTGTTTGAATTCCCAGTCAACAATGTAGTCATAGTTGCCAACGGTAGACACCATTCTCACAACGAGGTTTACTTCTGGTCTAACCTCAGTTATCTGCAAGAATGCGGTTAAATCATTGCTCTTTGAAATGAAGGTACTTAAATAAGAAACATGGAGAAAAATCTACTCACAACTTTTCCAGGGATCGCTGTTTCAGTATGTCTCCACAGAACATCTCCAGCATTTCTTTCAAATACACAAATTATATTAGGTGTTTTCGCAGGCGTCCCATCTTGTACAATGTAGTAACCATCGAAGAATACTGAATTTGCTGGACAATCTTTTACTGGTACAAGTGAAGTCGCACATAAGCCGAATCCGAAATCACCCGAATCAAAATATGTTCTATAATACCATTCTTCTGTAAGGTCCATGTAAGGTACAAACACCTCTGATATGAACCCTCTGTACAGAACACTACGATATTCATCCTTCTCAATATCATTGATAGAAGCATGTGATATGATCAAACCAGCTCGCATGTCAAATGCTACATGGAATCTCCAATTAGCCCATCTACAGTTTCATGGAACACATCAGTTATCACCAATCTGTTAGGCCATTACTGATTGCTGAACTTCTGAATGAAACTTAGTAATTAGTATAAATGAACAAGAATGAAGATGACAAAAAAAAATTTAATACCTTATCACATTTCCATCAATGGCAAAACCCGGATGAACATTTTGTTGCGGCCCTGTTAAATTTTCAGTAGTTGAATTCAACAATGGTGGCTTCCCCTGATTCACTACTTCTCTGTAATCCGTCCCCTCTGCTTTTGGCACCGGAACAATCGACCGATCAACATAACCCGTGATCTTCATCACATCAAGATCAACAGTCACTGTAATCCCTTCAATTGGCCTCATGTACAAATTAACCGTACCATCCAAATAATAACACATAACCGTGACAACCCTTTTGGTTTTCTCCTCTCCAAACCACCCAACGGTGAAACTCTGGCACACAGTTTCTTCCAATTTGAGTTTCCTCTTCTTGACTGATGCTAAAAATGGCCCGTAAGTGAATGGCAGCTTGTTGGCCGCTTCCTGTTCGGCAAAATTTAACAGAGGATAGCCGTGCCCGTCATGGATTTTGTTAGAGATGACTGCTGAATCAGTCAAGTCTATGATTATTTCATGGTTTGAGTGATTGATTCGGGCAAGAACAGAGGCTTGCCGATGTGGGATTTTTGTGGGTTCTTCTTCTTCTTGTTCTTGAAGAAATGAAAGCACGATTGGTTTATCAGGTTCGTGTAAACCGACATAATGGAAGCTCAGGCTATGGCAACTGGATGAAGTTGATGAACAGAATGCGTTTTTCACTATAGTTTGAACTTGAGTTAGCTCTGAGGATGTGAGGGAATCCAGAGGGTGTAAGTGTGATGAGTAATCTTTGGTTGTGGAGATGAAGCAGAGATTAATGGCGAAAATGCATAGCAGGAAGAGGAGAAATCTGAGGTCTGAAGACATTGAAAAATCAATGCCATATTCTGTCATTTTGATGGATTTATCTTCTTCTAGTCAGTAGCTCTTTTGGATTGATTAATGTAGTATTGGTTAGCAGATGGGTTAGATTTTGTCTACCTCTTTTTATTATCAACATTATAATACAAGTTGATGAGAAAATGACCATGGGCAGCCCTATTTTGTCTTCTTTTTTCCCTTGTTTTTGTTCTTTTTTTAGTATTATTTTTATTTTTTTCTGATGAACAATGAGCACAGGTTTAAAGCCTATGGTTCTTTAGATATTACAGAGTTCACCACTTTTACTTTCATGGTGGCGTAGTAAGCTTATAAAGAACGGGTAATACCAAAAGAATATAATTCTCGATTTCTATCTAACGCTTCCTTAATTAGGGTGTCGATACATAAATTATTTTCTCTAAATTTATAGAAAAACTCCACAAATAATCTCCTCCTTAACAAGTTTTTGATTTTTTCTCTTATCATGATCCAAAATAGCTCCTCGACACTTGCAAAGCACATTGGAGGTCAGTTGCTAACCGAGTCATTTTTCATTAGTGAATCTCGACGTAAAAGTGAAGTTGGAACTTGGAAGGCAGTTGACGAGATCAATGTTATTTTTCTTGTTGTAGTTGCTTCTGAAAGAAACGAAAAAACCAAAAATATTCTAAAATATTTAAAGATTACAATTTATGGACAAAAAACAAATAATATCAAAGATAACACGTTTACGAATCAGGTCACTTACAACTTTTTAGTGCTTCACATCACCTAAGGATTAATCGTATGCATTAAATAATTGGCATTTTTTATCCGAAAAATGTCATGGTCACTTGTAACTATGCTTATGTCTCTTTCTATGTACCGAAAGAAAAAATTAAGTGTAATTTCTGTCTATTGACTTAACCATTCTTAATTATCGAAGACCGTTAGCTAATGGAGTAATAAATGGAAGTAACTTCAATCTTTTACTGTAAGTTTGGGAAACTAGTTGGGGTAATCTCTCAAATTAATTTGGATCCCTCAATTATTATTCTTTGTTATTTTGAGTCCCCTAAACTATTTATATAGGTAAATGACTTACCCTTCTCCTTCCATACAAAAGGACAGCCGCCTCTAACCCTCAATTGATCTCCCCGTCTTCCGACAGCCGAAACCACCGCCTTCCTCTCCGTCAACCGACACCGAGGCTTCTTATTTCGAGTATTTTTTCCTCTGTCCCATCAACCAAATTGTTCGAAACCCTCAACAAAGATTTTTAATTTATTTCTTTTTTAGATTCCTTTTGCTCGAGGAATTTGGGTATGCGATTGAAAGCTTAATTTATCTGAAATCTGGCCTGGGTTTGGCTTGATTGAGAAAGATATGAGTTCCGAACAATGCAAAGGATGCAGAAGAAGAACAATTGTGGAAGATTTCGAAACTGGGAAATTCGTGTGTACATCATGTGGGGTTGTGCAGGATTTTGTGAATTTTGAAGCCCAGCTTGCTGACATTAATGGCCCTATTGGCACCCAGATCCGATTAGGAACTGCCGGCTCCGGCACTGTTTATAGTTACAAAGAGACGAAAATTTATCTGGCCCAGAAGAGTATTGAAGATTTAATGCTTAAATTAGGATTATCTTCGAGATGCGACGACGTGAGAACCATGGTGGAGAGAGTGACGGACGGCGAATACGGTTCCGGGAGATGGTTCCCGATCTTTGTTGGTGCTTGTGCTTACATTGTGATGCGGAAAGACAAGAAGCCGTTGTCAGTTGTGGAAGTGGCGGATTTGGTTGGATGCGATAGTAATGAAATGGGGCGGATGATCAATCGGGTTGTGGATTTTCTCGATTTGAAGTTGCCGGAATTCGACATTATCAGCTCTTTCGAACGTGCCGTTAAGCATTCCCCGAGTTTTGTAGGCCTCTCTGAGGATTTAGTTGGGGTAATGTTAAAGCAAGGTGTGTTTTTGATTCAGTGTTCAATGAAGTGGTATTTAACCACAGGGAGAAGGCCTATGCCCATTGTGGCTGCTGTTTTGGTTTTCGTGGCGGAATTGAATGGTGTGAAGGTGAAGATTGAGGAAATTGCCTCGGAATTGCACGTTGCATTTCGGACTTTAAAGAAGCGGTATAGTGAGCTATTGCATAGGCTTGTGAAGGTTGCACAGGCCGCGTTACCTTGGGGGAAAGACATTACTGTTAAGAACATTTTGAAGAATGCTCCTTTTGTGATTCAGTACATGGAGTTGAAGTCCACGTCAAGGAGGAAACAAATGAGCAGTTTTGAGGATGCTAGATTTGATTTGGATGATCTAATTGATGATTGTCTGAAAAAGGAAAGCTCGTACGGTTATGATGATAGTAGCAATGCTGGCGAACATAAGTTAAAGTATTTCGAGGTTGCAGAGTATCCTTCAACTGTGAGTGTTGATCGTCCTGATGAAGTACAGATTTCTCAGAAAAAGTTGTCCACTATTTATTCCAAGCTTTTGGATGAGTGTTGTTTGGTCAGGTGCTCCGCAGCTAAGAAAAGGAAGGATGATAACAGGCAAATGCATAACATTAGTTCCGACTACATTAGAGACTGCAGGGAGTGGTGGACAGGGAAATCAGAGATGAGTAGAAAACTGTTGCTGAAACAAATAGAGGAGAAAGATGTTGGATTGAATGCTGAAGCTCCGTCTTTCGACAGAGGGTTGTTGGCATGTCAAAAGAGGAGAGCAAAGATTAGTGCTGCTAAGTTGCGGATACAGAAGATTATGCACCCATCTGAAGTTGGCCTTGATGCAGAAAATAGCAGTGTCTTCCCACAATCTGAAAGTCCTGATGGTAAGAAAAGGAAAAAGCATTGTGGCACTGGAACAGATTGGGAAGATTTCGTTATTGAAACCCTTCTCCTCCATCAAGTGAAAGAAGAGGAGATAGAGAAGGGGCATTACAATGCCTTGTTAGATTTGCATGTTTTCAATCACTTGGAAGGAAATCCAAAGGCCCTCACCATTAAGCATTGATACTTTCTATTTTAGTTTTGGTTTGAAGTTATAGTAGGAACTACCATAGCTTACAATTCTTTAAAAGGCAGTCTAATTCATTACTTTGTCACCATATGTTCGTTCATTCAACCAAATCAACTTGTGCATGATCTGGAGCGACTTGAACCCAGAAAAACGGTGACAAAATGACTGAAGTCGATTGCACCAGTGGTTTTTGCATTCATTTCACTCCACCTCATCACAAGGTCCTAGATAGTTAGTAGATATCAGCACACATTTACATCATAACACCTTATAAAAATATAGAAACTGAGTAAGTTTATCTGAACAATTTCACCTATCTAATGTGGCATTGCTGTAATAAATTACTTAAGGACATTCACTTTTTGTTTTCTCCTCAATGAGGTAGATGACAATTTTTGGAGGAGTTTGTGCACTTTAAGAACTCCATATGCCCTGATTTGTACAAACTACAAAGAAAGAGTAGAGCAGAATTCTCAGCTTTCCCTCACGAGTGGAGCCTGACTTTTGAAGTAAAATCTAGAGGGATCAGAGGGCTATTATATTTATAGCGTATTTAGAAAGTGTACAAACTGATGGAAACCTAACAATAAGCAAACTGAAGAAACTTTTTATCAAAGCCTTTTTGCAATTGGCTATTTCATAAAACCACAGGCCATTCAGAGTACTCTAGATCTTAAAACAATGACAAAACATCAATTGCCGCAACCCAAAAACACCCTCCAGAATTCAAGGTCATTTTTCATACTAGGTTGCGGCAATAATTAGGACAGGAGTAGTACGAGTTAACTTATACCAAAAGTGCCAAAAAAATACAGGTCCTTTTTTCATAAACTGACTTCATCTGCCATCATGCCTTGGACTTCTTGCCCTGGCCTTCTTTGCCGGGTTTCTTCTTGAAAGGAAGGAATGTTACTCCACCCATATGTTCCTGTAAGACTTTCGGTATGGCAACACCATCCTCTCTCTGATAGTTTTCAAGAATGCAACACATGGTTCTTTCTGTAGCTGTGAGGGTAGAGTTCAACAAATGCACATACTGCTTCGCTTGTTCATTACTCTACATAGGCAAGGAGTGATTTTGTCAATGGAACTAATTTTTCTGGTTTTTGTTTAAATACTTTTTTTAAAAGAAAGAACAAGAATCTAGAACAAATCACTGTTGCAAACCTTGTTGATACCAAAGGCTCACAACAGGGAAGATTATGAACGCAAATCAGTTTTCTAAAGGATAACCAAGTAAATAGTTTCACCTTTTTCTGCCCATAGCGAATTTCCAATCTTCTTGACTGATAATCTGTGCAGTTAGAGCATGACACAAGCTCTCTATATGCTTTGGAAGCAGGGAACCATGCTTCTAAATCTAACTTCTTTGCAGCCGCATCGTTAAGGGCACCAGACACAATCGCCACAATTTGGTAGGGAAGTCCTAGCTAAAATAAAAAAGGAAGAGGGATAAAACCAGTAATAATTGTAATAAATAAATGAAGTTACTTGAATGCAGAAAATGACAAAAACAGTATGAAAATGATCATTGATACCAAAAAAGTTGAAAGGGAAAGATAGAAGACAATATCAAGCATTTAGGAGAAACACCTTAGGGGGTAGAGACACCCAAAAAAAAAAAAACGAAAAAAACAAAGTAAAAGGCAAATTAACACCAATACCTCCTTATAAAACTCTTCAGAGTTATTGATCATTTCCTCATGCATGTCCCAAGAATCGTTGCCATTTGGGCTAGTTATACAGAATTGTTCTACTTTCTCAAACTGGTGAACTCTAAAGATTCCAAGAGTGTCTCGACCATGAGAGCCGGCTTCTTTGCGGAAGCACGACGAATATCCAGCATATCTGACAAATGGAATGGAATGTAAGAACAGTGGAGGCTGTCCTCCTTGACACAACACAATCTCACCAGATGTAGTTTCAGTTCATAAGGCAGTAGTTTGAGAAGAACAATACCTGAGTGGAAGCTCGGACGGATGGATCCAGTCATCCATGTGATAAGCACACAATGGCTGTTCTGCTGTTGCTATCAGATATTTATCATCTCCATCACCAGTTACCTACAAAACAAATAAGAACTCAAGCACTGCCGAAGGAAAAAACTTCTCAAACTTAATGTCCTGCCTCCACTGAAAGACAAAACTTTTTAATTTTAATAGTTAATGTCATGGCCTTGATCACACCATGATGGAAACTCTTACATGACTTGCATATAAAAATTTTACCCAAGATGGGTACAATCTCGCAATAGAAAATAAGAAGAAATAAGAAACCAGGACATTCGGGTTTGTGGTGGGAAAGGGGACTCAACACCTCGAACTGAGAAGGCAATCTATGCTACCCAGTCAAATAACGCATATATTAGTTAATATTTGGGGAGTGACTATATAAATGATATTGGAAACTATAAAAGGAGGGATGGGCGGACAACCAGCTAAACCTAAAACATAGATACCTTTTCTTGACTCATTAAAAACAGTAGTACAGATGGGAATCAAGTTTGGAAGCTTGAAACTTTGTTGCAAGTGCTTCTTCAATCAAATCATTTATAACACATAAAGCTAACCAAGCAACAACAGCTAAAAAGTTACACGAAATTTCACTGATCAAAAAGGAATGATAAGCAAAGTGTTCAGCAAAAACAGAAGCAACTGCATAAATTCATTTTGTTTAAATGATTATAATAAATAAGTTCCATATTCTCTTTTATGTTTCTGGAGTGATCAAAATAGCAAACCAACTCAGTTCTACTGAAGAGGTTTCATATATTGTTTACAACTAAAATGTGATGTTTTAAGACAATCACAATGGAAACTCCACACAAAAGAGGAGTTTTGGAAAGATTGTTTTGTCAACTATGTAAAATTTTCCACCACCTAGATTATGGCCCACTGCCACTTTATACTCAACATGGAAGGCGGTATTCATCAAATTATGATACATAAAGCAGCCAGGTATTTATCAAATTATGATACAATCCACCAGCCAGCTAATTATAATAAGAATAATTTGTAGCACCAGGTGTATTATTACCTTATAAAGTTCTTCATCAAACTGAGCCAATTGGGCACACTTCCCCATTATTTCTTTCCTCATAAAAAATGGAGTATGCAGAGCTTGATATCCTTTTGTCTTCAAAAATTGGAGACCATAATTAATGAGAGCTTGATTCAGAAGAACACCATCTCCTTTCAAATAGAAACCTCTGCCTCCAGCTACATTTGTACCTATTTATAGAGCATATAACACGTGTCAAAAGGTGCTGATTGCTTGACTTCTTCTCCAAATAAAAAATGAGAACAGCTACAATGGCAAAATAAGGTGCCCGAAGAAAATACAGGGCAAATTGAGTGTTTCCAAGATTCCAAATGTGAAGATAAATGCAAAGTTTAATAAAAAGTTTATTCAACAACGTTTACTAAATTATTCTACTTTGAAAATTCAATCCCAAATTGACTTCGAGAAAATAAATGAGAAACAGGTAAAGAAAACAAAAGGTAAAATACCAACATCATATATAATTCAAAACAATCTTATCTTCAAAAGTAGTTTTTACCAGTCAGGCTTCCTTGAACTATGAAACTAATAAAATTCAGTACCTTTTTCCGTATCCGCAATTCCAAGAAGTTCAACCAGATCAACATGATTTTTTAGGTTTTGTTCAGTCCTCTTCTCCCCCCAGGTTCGAATAACTTTATTCTCTGCCTGTCAATATGTCCCACTTGTCAAAATTAGCTAAAAGCAACCCAAAAATGATTTGGTTGCTGGACAATTGCAACAAAAAGTTCCAGAAAATAGAACGCATACCTCATCGTTACTAATGGGAACTGAATCGTGCACAAGATTGCCAATAATCTGCAGTTTTGCATTTAAGGCCGCCAATGTGTCCTTAACTTCTGCAGTTTTTTCTTCCGTCAATGTTTTGTTATCCTTAACTTCTGCATTTTTTTCTTCTGTCAATCTGTTGTTTTCTTCAGTATCGGTGGCAGTTCTGCTTGCCTTCCTCCCAGAAAACGAAAACAGAAAAAGTTAAATGTTCACTTCAAACATAGGAAGATACAATTTGCACATTAATCGGAGTGGTTGAGGATTACTATCTCATACTTCAGCAAACAAAATCCTAATATCCGAACAGATCCCAGTAACCCAAACTGAAAAAACCTTAAAAATCTAAAAAAGAGTATATATATACAACTTACAATTTTAAGACGGCCAATCTCTTTGCTGAGCCTGTTGAGGTCTTTTCTCAAATTATCAAGCTCAAACTGCTCTAAAACCCCAAAAAATCAAATAAACTTATCAGAATAAATTAACCCAACAAACAAAGGGCAAAAATTAAATTTAAAAAAAAAAATCACGGTTTAACAAGATGGAAAGAGCTTACTCTGACGCCATAGTTTGTCAAGCTGGATAACTTCATCAACAAGATTGACATCGGCAAAACGACGCCTCTGGGACTCCCTAATGACTTCAGGGTTGTTACCCTTGTCTTCCCGGAACAAATTGATATCCAACATCCCTGCACTAAACCAATACCAAAGAAAGAAAGAAGGGGTAAAAGATAAAATTTCAATTCCAACAAACACAATGCAAAGCCCACAAGATTCAAACAATATAGAGAACAAAGAGAGTACCCGGCGGTGGAAATCGACTTGGTTGGACGGAAACCTAGATGGGCCGACGGTGGATGAGGAGGGGGATTTAACAGAGCGGCGGAGATGTGAGAAGTAAAAGTATGAAGAGAACCCCTTAATCTTAACCTGCAGCCAAATTGAAGACTCATACTATTTCTTTGTAAAGAATTTTTCAATACTTTTATAGTATCTTACTGGCCCAACGTAAATTATCCAAGTTTGGTACCCAATGTTTACGTTTTTTAATGTTTTGACCTCCAAAATCTAATTTTCTCTCAAATCCCTTCTCAATGAAAGTGTTCGAAGAAATTAAACTCTATTTAACGTCTTTTTCATGGATTATCTAGTGTATTTGTTGTTACATATAAGAGTTCTTTCATCTTAAAATGAAATTTGTAAGTAATATTCTATCTGTGTTAAGTTATTGTCGAATTCTATAATCTTTATCTGATAACTTATTGGCCGGATTTAAGCTAAGCAACTAAAATATGGCCAATGTTTTTGACCTAATGGCACAAGGACAAATGATAGTTGGGAAAGATTAGTGTAAATTAGCAAGTCAAACGAGCTCTAGTTAAAATAATACTACATCCGTCCCACAAAAATAGTCCACATTGAATTTTCAAATTTGCAATAAAAACAATACAAAAACTCAAAATTTAACGTGGACCATTTTTGTAGGACGGTGGGAGTAATAATGATAATAACTGTGCAAATAGCTCTAAAAACGGACTGAATTCGATGGGCATCTTGGCCGCGGGAATTTGATACCCATGATCGAAACATGTTGCCATTTTAAGCAGGAGCTTCTTGTTTTAGACTCAACCAGAAAATCAGTGAAGCCTGATTGCTGGTTTTCCCTTCTTTTTTTTCTTAACAACTGCATCGACTTTGCATTGAGTATTGACGAAAAGAACACATAGTTACATAAAAACATCGTATACAAATACAAGGCGTCACACGCTTGTATTTCCTGAGGAGCGCGCGTTTATGCCAATTTAAACAGCCTAACAAAACTCACATACATTTATCTGTTACCTACAAACTTCAACAACAGAGTAATATTTTCCCCAAAAAAAAAAAAAAACAACATAGTAATAAAATAGACGATATTCTCATCAGCTTATTCAGAGTAATAATGCATCAGTACAAGTTTCCCGACTCTGACGATAATAAATTTGCAACATCACAAACTGGAGAATTACATACTCCCTCCGTCTTATAATTATTGTCCAGTTTAGATTTTCATTTTTAGTTCAAATTGTACTAAAAGTGAAATCTCAAATTAGACAATAATTTTAGGACAAAGGGAGTATTAAAAAAGGAAAATTATCTTAGTCTCCATTAGGAGACTTGGAGCAGATTCTGGACAGGAAGGATCACAAACAGAGAGAATCCACTTGAAAGTGTAACGAATTTATCACGTGTGACAATACGAACCCAGTAGCAAATGCATCTCAAAAAACTTCCTAGTCTTCTTTCTATTTAAGGGATATGTTTCTCCAATTCCAAAATTAGATCTATACACTAATGTTACATTCGGACCTAACACATATAAAAAAATTCCTATGCTACAGACTATATAACTCACACCAAAAGAATGAAGTATTGAAATAGCGAATCGAGGCTTTCTTTCTTTAAATAATCTCATTTTCACCTTTTTCTGTATATGCTGCCATGCCCATTCTGAACTTGAATTAGCAGCATCCAATAAATTAATACAAGTTGTGTGTCCTGTGCAGCATTATCCTCGTGAGACTTACCAATTTACAAGGTCGTTGAAGGCAAATATCCTTGACCAGAAGAGAGACAAAACCAGGAGAAGAGGTGCATTCGATATCTCGCGTATGAACAGCCTTTTGACTTCCCATTACATTTCCAAAGCCAGGAAAGGGTCTTGAAGAATATCGTCATCCATTGACACGCAGAGATGGCAACTTTGGATGATCAGTACTTATTAGGTTCACCCACAAATTTGCCAATCTAAGAAAACAATGTTCTCCATCCCAGGATACCATTGCCATCCCTGATGCATCAGAGAGATCAATAGCGGGATCAATAGAAACGTAATCGCTCTCACTAATTCATAAAATAATAAAGACAGTTTCTGAAGAATTTACACTGAGTATCAGGACATAATATATCCCTTTTTTTCCTAAACTATAACCATAAAACATTCCCATTCAATGACATGCTGACTAATTATAAGCCTTTAAATGTCCAGCTTTCCACTTTTTTTTCCTTTTTTTACCCAAGAAAATTATCTTATTCACAAACACTAACACATGAAGCGTAACAATCTACACTTACCAGGAGCAACGTCTGGAGTCAGAAGTGATAGCCTGCATAAGGGTTCTTGAGGGCTGAAAACATGGTTCTGAAGAGCCAATTCATCAAGATCATAAATATATTCGACTGAATCCAAAAGTGCTGGAAGATTGGGGTAACCCTCAGAAAGTGCAGCATCTATAACACTGGAGAGGGCTTGCTGAAGACCGGAGGAAGACCACGACGAATGACACTCTTCCAGAAGAGAATAAAGCTTAGATAACTCAATATGACTTGATATTATCCATGGTTTGTAAAGCTTAACTGAAGCTTCAAGTAACACAGCAGCCCTGTAAATCTCCCCAAGGGCTAGAACAAATGTTTTGCCTGTCATTATGGCCATAAGATGTTGAATTAAAAAATGATACAGTTATGAGACATTTAAACTGATGATAAGATACTACTATGAATTTTTCAAGGCAAAACTATATTTAATAAGTACAACTATAAAATTGTAATCACTGCAATATCTTCCATATAGGCATAATAAAGGAGTGGTACCTCCAGGCTCAACCAATATCTGAGAGGAAATATTCTTTTCCAATGCCTGTCTCCAAATTGCAGCGCCGTGTCGCATCTCCTGAGCACATGCAGAGATCATCTTTGACCACACAGAGACATAGCTTGATTGGACTTCTGATGATCCCAACATCAAAATCTTCAGCATAGTTTTTGCATGTTGTATTAGTTCTACGACTGATCCAACATCCTTCTCAACCTGGAAACAAGGACAGGCATAAATGATTGTGCAAAATAATGCAAACATATTTCTTTTACTTATTGTAAATATTGAAAGACTCCAACAAATTATATCCAGCACACAGGACTTTCAGCAGGATAAAACAATCAAATAAGTCAAGAAACAGCCATGTTCATCAAGCAGCAATAACATAGAAATGAGCAATTGGTAGTGTCTAGTCAGACAGACATTTTGTGGCGGCACAAATAGAGGCCTCGAATCATTAAAAATAGATAAATTGAGAACTACTGCAACTAAGGTGCAATCACCAACAGAAACTCAACTAGCCTAAATTCATGATTCTTATCCTATCCAGTTGTGTCCTTTAACTTTTATTTCATTGAAATCAAAAGGGCAACCATCTGCATCTTAATGCACAAAGTTATTCTAAAGATATGTTAAGATCATCCAGAGGAAGATCTGGAAATTTTTCATTAGCAAAGGATTATCAACACCAAACTAACTCTCATAATCTGAGCAGTCAAAAGTTTGCATGCAGACACTTCGAAGCACTCCAAAATCATATATTTCCAAAAGCACGTTATTACTCTTTTCAAACATGGTCTGCAGTGACATAACCCAGTGTTTGCAAAGTATATGTAATATCAACTTCAGTGGCTGATTCCTGGATTAATTACAAGAGCCCATCTTAAATATATCCTTTTTTATTCACACGATGATGAAATATCTATCAAGGAAATGAGCAGCCTTGATCATTATAATACATGATCATGAAACTTTCCAGATACAGCCCTAGTGTCACATAGGAAGAGACCCAATACCTCTAAAAGTTTCCTCTCTAAGTCGTATTCCATCTGAAAAACATGGAACTTCGGTTCTTGTAAAAGATCAACAAAATTGTTGAGATTACTGTCTCTGCTAATATGATTCCCCAAATTGTCTTCTTCTGTAGTTGCATTTTCAGGTCCAAGTTCTTTAACCTAGCATTTGAAAGAAGAATATTAATCGGCACAAAAAATACTGTTAACAATAAGAAAGATAATCAAATGAAAAACAAACTGTATGGACGGCCACGAAATGTCTATGCAGAATAAAAGCAGATAGTGTACCATTGCACTGTAGCATAATCATATCAAAGATACTACAGAACTAAAAGAAAACTCATTCAGTAATTTTTCACCCAGGGCTCATTGTTGGGGGGTGCAAGAATCTGAAGCTGAAGCCATATGAATGGACTAAGCAATCTCAGCACATGAATGCACTCACCAATTTCTTTCTTAATTAACTATTAAATGATTCATGCTTAAGAAGTTCGATTTCCATTCATCTGTTTCAGAAGTAAAATTTCACAACCCCTCAACCAGCCACTAGCAAAATCAAGAAATATCTCACTGGGCAACAATGCACTTTAAGGAACACCACAAATGCACAATATAAAACAAAAGTTTCCAATTCATGCCAAGGAGAAAAACATGTACTGAACGAATGTTCAGTTCCAAACAAGGAAGCCACATAAAAAGAAGAGAACATCCAACCTGGATTTCTTCAGCAAGAGCAGCCCAGTTCTCACCACTTTGATTGTCCTGATAAAATGAAAGAAATAAGTCATGCTAAAGGAAAGATGGCAAAAGAGATTTCTTTACAGATTAAAGAAACTGCCCATTCAAAGAAACTATGCTAGGTGCAAACCTTTAGGCTTGCAAGATGATCTTTTGCAATGAAGTATAACTCGTCCTGTAACTTAGAATAAAAGTCCACATAGCTTTGTAGCTTCAGTTTGCTAGAACTCCTTTCATCTGCGTTTTCATTTTCATAAGGCGATCTCCCACTTTCAGCAACATCATGAGAGAAGGAATCCTTAAATTCCCAAGAACTATCATCATTGGCATCAGAAACAGTGTTGGATGGACCCAATCCATTTTCAACTAAGTTAGACACTGGGCTGGAAGAACTGACATGTTCATCTTGGCTGTACAAATTCGATATGAGATCATTGATCGAAGTCGGCAACTTTGGACTATGATCATTTCCCTTGGAAGGGGCAGGTTGAAGAATGAAAGCATCATCAATATTTGAGGACCCATCAACTTCATTTTCTTCCTCACCAAAAATAGACAAGGGCAGGGCACCTTGGTACTGTTGCCGTCTAATCTCATTGTCCTGCAAGTTTACACAACTAAAGTTTAGATATATTCCAATATTCTGCATTTCATAAACCTTGACATGAAATTATCAATCATCTACCTGGACATTATTATCACGTTCAAGACCTTTTGGCTCAGACGGTTGATCAAAAATCTTCAACTCTCCCTATAGCACAATAAGAGGACAAAACTTTCATCGGCATCATTCCAAAAGGTTTTAAGAAATTTACAGCTTCAGCTAACCTTTTCTCGAAGTGCATTTTCAGCAGATGCTTCCCTGAAATCCCCAAAAATCTCATCAGATTCAGCAGGTTTATCAAAATCAGGATCCTGCACACCTGTGCCTTCCAACTGTTCACTCCTCAATGATTTATCAAATGTATAACTATTGTGAGCAGCTTCAGCATGATCAGTTGCAAGGAAATTTATATCCAGTCCCGCACTGACTTCATTCGGATCACCAAACTTTCCATTGGAAGGTTGAAAAAGGTTAGTCGATCCGTGGAACGCAGGAAAATCCACTAGTCCATTTGAAGCATCAAATCCCAGGGAGGATGCATTTTTGTTAGGTGGTTCAAGCACCTTAGAGTCAGCCTTTAAGAACAAGAAAATGTGCAAAATTAGGTTTATCTGAAACAGTAACAGGCAAGTATAATTGGAAAAGGTTGGAGAACCGAAAATTTATGTACTACTGTCAAGTTCGAAATACGAAAAATCTACAATAAGTTGACTGCAACTCAAAATACTAATTAACTTAATAGTGGAACCATGACACCAACTCATATGGATCTGCCATTGTCAAGGTACAACAACATGTCTTTATCTCACTATGTGGGATCAGCGACATGAATGAGTTCAACTCCCTAAAACAAGAATGAATTCAAATGGCAAATAACGAATGATTATAAACAACCCACCTCTGACATTTCTGCACTTTCCACATAAGCAGCAGCAAAGTCTCCAAAATCTTCATCAGAATCAGCAGTTTCAGTAACAGAATGAGGATTCAGTATGGCATTACTGCCAGTCTGATCACCACTTAAGTATGCATCTGAGGCAACTTGATTGTCAGTTGTATTACTGGAACTGATACCGAATCCAACATCCAACCAGTCACTTTTACTTGAAAATCCATTTGACATTGAAAACAGATCATCAGATCCATTAGACGCAGTAAATAAATCAGTTGATCCGACTGTGCCATTTCCAAGTTTAGGTATGGCATTGTTCTCGTCTGTTCGCTCAACCTCAACTGGATATCTAACCTTCATAGCATTAAGATGTCAGTTTAGAACCCAATAAAATAGGTCTTCAATAGCTGAAAATTGGAAAACTCTGTGAAGCATTCAGTTATCCAATTCGTTTCATTCTCATACAACAGGTGCACATACGCTATTTTTACAGAAATGCAAATTCCAACTCTCAAAATCAGAATTTTTGCTAAGGAATGAAGAATATGGAATAAAGTATCTGAGCCATAAATCCTAGTCCAATGAGAAATTACATGGCTTTGATAGTAAAGAAATTGACACTCGAGGATCACAGTGAATATACTAAAAACTCAGCAAAACCACAGAGTCAAGATCATTACCTTTTCATTCGATTCGCCAACTTGGGAAGGTGCATGTGCATCTTTGAACTCCCACTCCCATTCATCATCATCATTACCATCACCATCAATATCATGATCGCCATCACCGTCATCGTTCTTACTACCATGGAATTCTTCTTTTTGCCGATTAAAATTCAATGTTTTATCTACCCCATTGGTAGTTACACTAGACGGGAATAAATTCGACTCGTTTACATCTGATTTCAAATTCAGTCCATCAAAAAGAGTATAGCTGGTAGCTTTCATATCAGAACCTACACCATCTGAATTATTCCGAGAACGGACATTCTCATCACCACTCTGCAGGCTATGATCATTCACATTTGTCATCACATTGGAATTCAAGTTAGCATTAAAATCAACATTCCAACCACTAAAATCCAGGTCCAACGCATTCAAATTCGAAGTGATTCCATTTGAACTACCATTAACCCCATCCTTCCATTGCAGAGTCTGACTACTTAAATCCATTGCACTATCAGAATCACCCCTCTTATGCATGGAAACACCAACGAAGTTCCATTCATTCGACTCCAAATTCGAATCTTTCCGGCCGATATCAGCTCCATTAGTATCCAAACCCACCCCGTTCACAGGCACATCCACCCCATTATTTGTTATACTCGAATGCTGATTATACAAACTTGTAATGGCGTCATAATTGAAAGAAAAGCCTAAATTACCATTAGTCTTCAATGGATCACTAGCATTATCAACTTTCTTATTGGTATTCAAGTCCTTACCGTCAACATGATGCGGACCAGTCAGACCAGATCCCGCTGCCGCCTCTTCATTCTCGTCTTCTTCAATATCACCAAAGATTGACAGCGGAATAGCTCCTTTTAGCTTCACCCATCCATTCTGATTCTGATTCTCCTTCTTTTGCTCCACAGTAGGCTCAAACTTGGCCGGAGCTGAATTCCCGGAATCTGATTTCTCCAAATTGGAAGTGGGATTTGGATTTTGAAAGAAACCATTAAAAGGGTCGAGCGAGGATGATTTGGAAGGTGTGTTGTTGGAAGATGTAAAGGATCCAAGTGGGGTTTCGACAAAATCACCCCATTCATCATCATCATCGCCGCCACCATCATCTTTTCCGGTGGGCGCAGCGGTGGTGGTGGTGATTGGGGATTTCAGGCCGTTGTTCTGGTGGGTTTGTGAATTGGAATTGATTGATGATGGATTGAATGACGCAAAAGTGAAGTCTCCGAATCCATCATCGTCATCGTCCTCGGCCATCTTCTTGGAAGGATTGCCGGAGATCTTTTTTATCTCGGTTTCCTATTTAAAGTGATCGAATCTCTTTCATTCTGTGCGTGTGAAAATTTTGAGTCATAACCTTTTGAGTAAGACGTAAATTAGTGGGCTGTTTGGTTTTACGTTTTAATTTGGTAGTTGGCCATGTGGTCCAAACTCCAAACAATGGTGTCGGTCATTTTGCAATTTGCACTATTTCCCTCACAAAGTTGCCCAAGCAGAGATTATGGTCCCAAATAGAAGGAGAACAATGTTTTGTTTAAAATTTTCAACATAGGTGGATCATTTTATTTTGAAACAATTATCATATATACTTATCGTATTTTTTCATATGAGATGATAATTATTTTGAGACGAAAATAATTTTATTATATCATTGAAGCACGTTAATGAATAGTTGCATACAGCGTACTCAAAAAAAGTTTTTTGTTCTGTTAGCCCCTCTAGTAAGAGTTTTGGCTCATTCATATTTGGGTACTTTCCTCTTCCGATCTGAAATTATCCTTCAGATTTTTTTTTTTTTTAGTGTATTTTAGATTTCTCTTTGAGAGATCTTCTAGGTATATTTAGTGTAAATTTTTGTCCATGGAACCAATTAAACGAGGAATATTTTTTGACGAATTTTTGATGGACATGCAGTAGGTGAACAAGAAGATAATAGACATATTCATTGTTGATCTAATTTTGTAGATATTCAAGATCTGAAGACTGATTCCAGATCAGCATTGCAAGTTAGATCTTCAAAATTTATAAATTAGAAGGTTTATCTTTCACTTTTGGAATGTAGAATTGCGATTAGATTAGTGATGTTAATTAGATCTAGAATCATGGCTCTCTTCTGTCATATTAGATTTAGCTGATTCTTATACAAATCTTCTATAATTTTGTATATTTTGATATGTTTTCTAATAAAATATAATTATCGTTTGGTAAAAAAGAACTAGTACAACAAATAATATAAACCTAATTGGGCATTTTAAAATGCAATAAACGACAACTAGATGACTAAGCAGCCAATGTCTCTTGGAGCTTGAAGATGATGGAATCTTTTGGAGTTCTTAATGATTGGATTTAGCTTTATACCGAACACATTATAAACAGAAACACAAAATAATAATCCCCCCTGGTCACACAATTGAGCGCATAATTAGTATAATCAGGTGCTCTATTAGTGGTGATCAGGGTGAGTGTGTGACTGTGTGAAGCTTTTGATTCTTTGGTGAACAGCTAAAGAAATTTGATCAAGAAATCAAATGGCAGCACAAAATTCATCATCTCCTCCCGCCAAGAAATTAGAAGGGAAAGTCGCAATCATCACCGGCGGCGCAAGTGGCATCGGCGAAGCAACAGCCAGGCTTTTCTGCAATCACGGCGCAAAAGTTGTGATCGCCGACATCCAAGACGAAAAGGGTCAAGAAGTTTGCGACTCAATCGCCTCCGGCTCCGGCATATGCAGCTACGTTCACTGTGACGTCACCGACGAAGAACAAGTCAAATCCACGGTGGACCACACCGTCCAAACGCACGGAAAACTAGACATCATGTTCAGCAACGCCGGAATCCTAACGAAAACCGATCAGGAAGCCCAGATCACGGACCTCGATTTGACCGACGTCGACCGACTCTACGCGGTCAACGCGCGCGGCACCGCGGCGTGTGTGAAACACGCGGCGAAGGCCATGGTGGATCACCGCGTGAAGGGCAGCATCGTAATCACCGGGAGCACCGCCGGCGTGTGTGGGGCGGACGCGAGGATCGGGTATCATATGACGGAGCACGCGATTCAGGGGCTGATGAGGTGTGCCGGAAAGCAACTGGGGAGATTCGGGATCAGGGTGAACTGCGTGTCGCCGTCGGTGGTGGTGACGCCGTTAATCTGCAATATATCGGGGAGGAGTAAGGAGGAACTTGAGAAGTTCTTCCAGAAGACGACTGATTTGACGGATCGAGCGCTGGGAGTTGACCATGTTGCGGAGGCTGTATTGTTCTTAGCTTCGGATGATTCTGGGTTTATTACTGGTCATAATTTGATGGTTGACGGCGGTCAATCTTCTTGAAATCCCAAATTGGATTAATTTGTTTTACCTCCTCAGAGGAAACCTCTCTGTACTTCAATCCAAATTCGCCGGTCAGTGTAATAATTTCAAACATCCGACGTAGGATTATTTTGTGTAAAATGATTTTCCAATTTAAATTTTTACTTCAAACATTTTCTTCTGTCTCAAAAAAAAAATTTCACATCATATATTGAATTTTGTTTAGTTATAGTACAAAATATAAAAGTGAATTGTTTAGTTTTTGTTTTACAAAGATAGTATAATCATTTCAAATCGGAAAAATATGTACATAAAGTTAAAATTATTTATTTTTCTTTTTTTTTCCTTAAAAAGAAGAAGAAATATTTTTTTTTAAATTATACTAAAAATAAAAATTTAAACTGAAGACTATTTTGGACGAAGGGAATGCGAAATTGTATTATTCTCATCTCTTTTAGCTGTACTCCTCTTATATAGGGTCATTTTGAAAATCACAAATAGGGATGATTAATGTATACATCCTAACGTTTATACCCTACTAGCAAATTCTTCCTAAAGTTTTAGAATTTGTTAATTACATTTCAAGGTTATCAAAATTGAGCAAATCCATCCCATGACCTGCAAACCAACAAAAGTGACGTGGTATAACATGTAAAATCATTTGGATCACATATTTAAAATTTTTACTTCTGTTTTTTTTAAAAAAATTTTAAAACATTTTTTAGTTTATTGAAACAAAAAGTAGTTATAAATGGAGAAAATAAAAACTTTAATTTATTTATAATTAATCTAATTTATTTTATAATCAGATTAATCTTAATTTTTTGATAAAAATTAAAGAAACTTTCCAAAACAATTTCTTTATTTTGTGATGCATAAATTATTTTGATTAATTAATTAAGTTTTTCCAGTTTTTTTAATATAATTTTTTTTAATGAACTAAAAAATGACCAAAAAATTAAAAAATGAGAAAAAAATATGAGACCCAATAAATTTTTACATGTTATATTAGGTCATTTTTTGTTATTTTGCAGGTCATGGGATGTATCTGCTCAATTTGATAACTTTAGGACGTAATTGATCAATTTTAAAACATTAAGATAAATTAGCACACTAGTGTAAACGTCGAGATGTATCCACTCATTCACACACCAGAAATATATCACGCAATCGAGTTTGAATGAAGTTATTGAATAGGGTCATAAGCATCAGTTATCACACTATATTTTAACTTGCTCTTGACAACCTTTTCTTCGTATTATTGTTTCCCCGATTCCACTTTATTGAAATTTTATCTTCACCTGATCACCTGCTGCTGCTGACGGAGAAATTGCAACTCTATTTCATCCCCATAAAACAACTTAAATATGAAGTACTACAAACTGTTAACTAACACAACAATATGATTTTTTCTTTTTTAAGATTGCGAGTATTAGTTAAAAATATTCCTCCCGCCTCGTTTTAGTAATTCATTAATTGAATTACTCATTCCGATCATTAATATAAAATATTTTAATTTATTCTAAATTTCACGTAGTATATATTTTTAATTATTAAAAAATTTTAAAAATATATATTTTCATTCATTATGTTCTCTTGATTGTTAGAAAATATTTTTAAAATTTCTTTTATTAATTAAAAATACGTAATAGATAAAACCTATAACAGATTAAAAAAAAATCTTATATTAAGGACCATAGGAAATATTTTAATTGAGCAAATGAGTATACCATTAAAATGGGACATGAGTTAATTACTACGTATGCTACGGTCATTTTTAAAGGTGGACACACACCAAACGACAACGAGAGACAATGTAGTATATACTAACACAGCGACAACTACCTTCGCGTTTAAAAGGCGTGAACTCAATCCAGAAAGAGAGAGAAAAAACACTCAGCAATAACAAAAAAATCCACATTACATCACAACAATATAAGTAAACCTACACGAGATCACAATAGGATCCTAATTAACTAATTTAATCATCTCAGAAAAAAAGAAAAAAAGAAAAAGAAAAGAACAACACTAACTACAGAACACCAAATAGGAGGAAAAATCCCACAATCAAACCCAATCCAAGGTGCCTCAAACTCAACACAATACCAAAACACCCCTCATTCGCCAGGCTTCCACCGACGGTATTGGTGGTCAACACGAGCACCGTCCAGTCGTCTTCGGTTCCAATTCCAGCGCCGGTGAACCTCGTATTGTTGAGGAACCCGGAGTTCGGGGTCTGGGTATAGTTCGTCAGGACCAGGGTGGCTACCCGTTTGGACACGCAAACGGGCAAGATGACGGCTTCCTGGGTCGTGTTGGGGTCGATTTTGCACTTCTTGAGTAAGTCCGGGTAGTTGTTGACCACCGTGGGTGGTCCCGGTTTCGAGGCCAAGTAGCCGGTTGCCGGGCACGGTTTGTCCTCGATCTCGTCAGCGATTTCGTCGGCGAGGCAGTCGGCTTTGTCGTTCTTTTGAAGGATCTGGGCGTTGTGGGATTGCCGGTAGCTGTTCAGACCTTGCATGAGATGGTCTTCTTCATCTGTGCAAGGAAAAAAATGTAAAACTTCCTTTACTTCTTAATTACTACATATCATTTGTGCCGATTCAACAAAATTATACTCCCTCCATTCCAAAATTACTGTCCGGACTTAAATTTTCACTTTTAATTTAATTTGTATTATACTGAAATGCCAAACTGAACAATAATAATTTCCAAAGGGGAAATTAGTACTTCTTCTTCTGTCCTAAAATGAATGCATATACCCTTCGTTATACTAAGGAAAGGAATAATTATTTTGAGTCGGAGAAAACTTTAAATCAAACTCATGCATTTTAAGTTCACAAGTGGAAAAAAAAAAAAAAAGGAAAACAAAAAGCTCTTACCGTCACATAACGCTGGAACTGAGAACAGAAGAATGACGAACAAAGACAAATAAATGGCGAACCCAACCCTAAGACAAGCCATATTGATTCTTTCAACTACTTGAGAGATGACGAAGGAACTCTTTAGAAATTGCGCTTAAGCAGGGAAGAGGAAAATAGGAAGCAAGAACAATGTGATTCGGTTTTTAAACTCAACCATCCATTCCAAAAGTTTGAAAAACTACAAGATGGGCGGTTTGTTGTTTTGTGTTTCTTTTTTTTTCTTGGCTTGCCAAGGAAAAAAAAAAAGAGAAAGTGAAGAGATCAGTTGCAGTTTGCATGGTGTTCCACGTCGCAAACATGCAGTGTGTTTGAGTCGCCACTTGTCATTCGAACAACAATAAGTTTTGCTAAAACTCTGTAAATGTCTATCCTTAAAAAAAAGTTGTTTTTTAGTGGATTAAAGAGCCTATACAGAAAATGAAAGGCATGTGAACTAGAGTTCAGGGCGCGCCCGCGGGCCTCGTGATTCACTTCCCTAATCTGTTACCGTTGCCACAATTTATATTTATTCAATTACTCTATTACACTAAAAATAATATAATTTCAAAATTTAATGTTAATTACTTCTTCTGGTCCTTATTATACCGTGTATTTTCATGTTATTTTAAGTTTCACCTAGGATATTTTTTTTAATTAAAAAACAACCTTAAAAAATATATTTTTTAAGTAATTGTGTTCTCTCGATTGTTATGAAATGTTGTAAAGATTTTTTTGTCAATTAAAAATATGTACATCAAAATATTTTATATTAAGGATCGGAGAACGTTCTTTTACATAGAAATAAGAAAGAGTTAATGATCAGTTAGAGGTTTTTAACATTTGTTTGGTCCACACTTAAACCGGTTAAACCCTTAATTAATTTGAGTTTTTTACTTTAGATTTTTTGCTTCTTTTAGGTAGTCCGGTACTCTTAATTTCTCTATCAAAGATATTTAATTAGAAATATAATTGTGGGGGGATGGAGGACGTACAGTAAATTGAAATGAGGAGATTAGGGAAAAAAGAATACAACTATGCTATTATAAAAGAGAAATGAACATAATAATACTGAACCCCTTAAACAACTTAATAGCATTTCGTACCGTATCGGTTGCTGGTTACCACTTACCACACATGAATGATGCTAATTTCTTGATTCAGTCATTCACGGAAAATAAGATGTCCTTTTCTGATTATCAGTTTCTGGGATGCTTTTGAAACGTAAATGAGAAAAAAGAAATTAAAGTATTTTTCAAAATACCTTACATTTTACTTTTGAAATCACACATCTTAGGTTCGTTGAGATACACAACAATTGTACTGAAGAAAATTTAAATAACTCAAAATGTCGGTGGTAATTACACAGATTTCCATGAGAAAGTTAACCTTGAAGTTGAACATAAAACATTTTTTTAAAGAACTAATGTTTATACTTCATTTCTGTCATACCATTGCCTTTCGCTACTTATTCAGTTATTTTATGTACGTTTCATTTCCTTAAGAATGTAAAATTAATGTGCTTTCCATAATATAGAGCAAATTCCAAAGACAAATTCCTTACTTTTTCAATTCCAACAATGAAAATATTATGATGAACAAGAAAAACTTCTGATAGGTCACTGAAAACATACCACTGCATTGTTGATGTAAAGAAAACATGAATAAGAATGGAGTCCATAAATTGGTTGTGCTGATGAGTTTCATAAAGCCACAAATTTCTGTAGATAATCACATTCGTTTCATTCAAAACGTAAGCAAAACACAAAAATCGTACAACGAAGAATTTATTATACTCCCTTTGTGTGAAAAAAAAATTAATAATTTCTTTTGTCAAAATATTAATGTATGTATTTCTTAATTAGCAACGTATAGATTATTTTACGAGATAGAAGTACAAATTAGTGAAGTAAATATATTAGTTTCTCTTCTTTTTTGAACAGTGAATATAAAACACTAGTCAACCCTCATGAATTTCCCCGTGATTAATAGTTAAAGAGGAAGCCTATGCCTAAATTAAAATAAAATCACGTACTCCTTTTGATCCTTAATATATATAAGACACTTTGATTTTTCATAGGTTTCACCTAATATGTATTTTTAATTGACAAAAATATCTTAAAAATATTTCATAACAATCAAGAAAACATAACGAATGTAAAAATATTAAGATTTTTTTGTCAATTAAAAATATGTGCTAGGTGAAATATATGATAGATCAAAATATCTTTATCAAGAGGAGATACGTACAAACTGCTTATAACTATTATAAGTAATCATAAGTACAAGGAAAAATAATAAGGAATGATGTGTCAAGATCTTAAATACATAAACCCTGTTTAGAAAATTTAACAATAGACGGGTGAAATTAATTTTTTTTTTATCATTTTTTTCTTACACCAATCGTTATCCGACTATTATATGGTATTTCAGCAACGATATAACCAAACACCGGTTATCTTTATTTATTTTTATTTGGCTCATAAGCCCACCCCCACAGTGAGAGTTCCTACTGTTCCTTGTTCTTCCAGCAGCAAAACGAAAAATCCTGTTGCATGAGTGACGTGGGTCTCAACCAAACGTGTCATTTTCATGCAGCCTAATAAGCTTCATCAATGCCACGTTCCTTATACTACACAAACTACAAGTCATCATATGATCTGATTCATCAAACCCAAGTTTTCAATCTGTCTGTCTTTTGTAATCAACGTCAGAAAATCTCAATGGATATAAAACTGATAAACATCAATTCAGATATGTTATTATTATCCTCATACTCTTTCTCTATATATATATACTTCAAATTTCATTTGATTCTAATAACTTTCATGTCTATCAGGTTTCTGTCTTTCTCCAGAGTATTATCAGCTTCCTTTGTCACTTCTTCAAGACCTAAACTATCATCAATTTCTTCTCCTAGAAAGAAGAATATTCTATTACTTCCTTCTGTAAGAACAATTAGTAACAACATGGCATCAACTGGCGGCGAGAAATTCCCACGACAACAGCAAGAACAACCCGGAAAAGAACACGCCATGGAACCCGCTCCCAAATCCATCCAACACGACTACAAAGGATCCGACAAGCTCCGCGGCAAGATCGCGCTGATCACCGGAGGCGATTCCGGGATCGGCCGGGCGGTGGCGCAGTGTTTCGTCCGGGAAGGCGCCACGGTGGCGTTCACGTACGTGAAAGGGGCGGAAGATAAAGACGCCAAGGACACGCTCCGGATGCTGAAGGAGGCGAAACACCCCGACGCCAAGGACTCGATCGCGTTGCCGGCGGATCTTGGGTATGACGAGAACTGCAAGCGGGTTGTGGATGAAGTGGTGAGTAATTTCGGGAGGATTGATGTTTTGATCAACAATGCGGCGGAGCAGTACGAGACGCACTCGCCGGAAGAGATTGATGAACAGCGGCTGGAAAGAGTGTTCCGTACCAACATCTTTTCTCATTTCTTCATGGTCAGGTATATATATCAATATTAATATAATATATTCTCCCCGTCCAAAATTATTATCCAATTTGAGTTTTAATTTTTAGTATAAATTGTAGTAAAATTTCAAATTGGATAATAATTTTTGAGATAAAATCTCTATTTAGCTCATCTTGTTAGTATAATCGGTTCATTTTTTTTTTTAATTTACAATTACACTCTTTCGTTCCAAGTCTACTGTTTTAGTTTAATTTTATTGAAAATGGAAATTGATAAATCAGAATTAATTTCAAAACTCATCGTGAATTGGTATTATTATTATTATATTATTATTATTATTATTATTTTGGGAATAGAGGGTTATAAACTTGTGTTATCATGTCACAAGTCGTTACATATCTCTTGCATAATCGGATTTAAATCATGCAAGAAACGAAACAAGTGTATTTCTTCAAGTAAAATCCCTGTTATATGCATGGTATTGACATGTATAAAATGCAGGCATGCTTTGAAGCATATGAAGGAGGGAAGTTGCATCATCAACACGACATCCGTGACGGCGTACAAAGGCAGTCCTCAGTTGCTTGATTATACGGCTACCAAAGGAGCCATAGTCGCGTACACTAGGGCGCTTGCCTTGCATTTGGTCGAGAGAGGGATCCGGGTGAACGGTGTCGCGCCTGGGCCGATCTGGACGCCTCTGATCCCGGCCTCTTTCAACGAGGAGAAAGTCGAAAGCTTTGGGAAACAGGTGCCGATGAAGAGGGCCGGTCAGCCGGAGGAAGTCGCGCCGAGCTACGTCTTCCTGGCGTGTAACCACTGCTCTTCTTACATGACCGGCCAGGTCCTGCATCCTAATGGCGGAACCGTGATTAATGGTTGAATCGATTGTTGAACCGGGCCGCCGGTCTGGTTGACGAGCTGGGTAAAAAATGACGGGAGAGGAAAGCATCCATCCTCAGTGTGGGGAATGGGTTCCTTCTCTTTCTGTGTATTGATGTGTTTTGCTGGTAGTAAATAGTGTTCGTTTATGTACGTACGTGCCATCGTAATAATAACAACTTGTAGTTTATGCATCCAAGACGAACGTCTCAAACGGAACCTGGTTAACTAATTTTCCCGTTCATGTTTAGATTATGTTTATCGTGGAGAGAATAAGAACAAATTGCTTTTGTTTTTTTGTTTGTGTTTTTTTTGTTCTTGGCGACTGATTGTGAAGCGAATTCATGGGGACATGAGGAAAGGAATTTATGGTCGCTCGGGCTCAACTTATAGATGTAGTTCAATCTGGCGGAACAAACATCTTGATACCAACTCTTTTCTGTTTTTTCCCCGGTTAAGATACATAATTAACGGAAGGAATACTATCAGTTAAATGCTAAGAGTATAGTAAGGGCATGTTTGATAAAACTAACGTTTAATTCTAAATGCTTAATCAAATTAATGTTTATTCTAAATGCTTAATGCTGATTAGACACTGAACTTATTTAGCAGCTACTGAACTTATTTAGCAGCTACATAATGCGTAAAAAGTTAATTTTTATTGTTTATATTTTGTATTGCAGTTTTAACACTAATTAATTCATTATAAGATATTCATTTTTTTGTTATTAAACATGTTAAAATAAAAAAAATGCTTAATTTAATATTTAACTATTAAATGACTTTATCAAACAGTTCTTAAGTTAATTATTACTTTTTAAAACTATTTACTATTATATAGAGTGTAATAATTACCGTTATATAGAGTATAATAATTTGTAAATTCTCACAATGTATTGTGATACATTGTTTTATGTGTTATCATATACTCCATCCGATCTTTATTATAAGTCATTTTGATTTGTTTTAAATTTCATTTAAGATGATCTTCTAATTGATAATAAAATCGTAAACTTATATTTTCACATTTATTATGTTCTTCCAATTGTTATAAAATATTTTTAAAGTTTTTCAATTGATAGAACATCAATAAAATTTGCAGTAAATCAAAATGATTTATAATAAGAACGAGAAAGAGTAATTAATATGAGTTCACGATAACCGATAACAAATTATAGTTATTTATTTTAACAGAGTTATAATAAAAACCAATATATAACAAAGTTAAATAAAAGTGTGATATATTAAAAGAATAATGATATGACAATTTATTATATTGATTATTGTGAAATTTCTAATATGTAGTATATTTTTATTAATTTGGGGTCGGATTACGACATACTTGACCAATTTAAAAATTAACCACAGTCATATCAAAATATCTATAAACGATCTGTTTGTTAAAAAGAGAGAGAAAATTTATTGCACCAACGATGTATCTCGTAAAATTTTATAACAAGTTCTCACGTAATTTGACATAATAAACCGTTATTACATAACTACTTTGTATATAGGTACTAATCTATTTGATGTGATGGCGGTTCTAGTTAGTCCTAACTAGATTGGTGCGACAAGAGATTCGTGTTCGCTTTTGTATAAATTTGCAATATTATTTTAAAGCAATTGTTTTTCTTAAAAAAAGGAAAAATTGGTCAATCTATCCAAAAGTTGACATGTATTGTCAATTTTACCTTATTCTTTTTTGATTAGCCAATCTTACCCTAAGCTATCTAATCGTTAGCCAATTTTGTCTAATTTGCCAATTTCCGTTTAAATTAACGGAATTCTGTTAGTTTTAATTACAAAAATACCCTAATAGTTTTAAAAATTATAAAAATAACCTAAAAAATTTGTAAAAATAACCAAACAGTTTTTTTTCACTTTTTATTTAATTTTTTCTGTTTTCTATTTCTTTTCACTATTTCTCATAACTATAAAAATATATTATATAATCTTTTAAAAAAAGCTATTTATTTTTAAAACACTATTGTGCAAATTTATAGATACACATATTCGTAACTCATGGTTGATTTACATAAACATATTAATTTTTTTAATAATATGGTTTAACAGGAATGATATTATTTTTTAATCTATTTTTTCAGTCTAAAAAATAAGATTATTTAACTAAACCTAATTTTGCACAGAAAATAAAACATTTAGCATAGATTAATTTTTTTCTATTGGTATAATTTAATGTATTATTACAATATAATTCAACAGAATTTAGATTGTATTGTAAAATTAAAAAAATAATTAAACTAAAATATACATTTTCTTTAAAAGGCCAAGTACATTTTGTAAAAAAAAATGGTACAAAATATTTTATAAAATATGTATATTTATCATTGCGAGAGTTTAACATTTCATGATAATTTTTTTGAGATATTAATATCTAACTTTAGCAGGAATTTTTTTTTAATAATAATAAAAAAAATCTGCTCTAGTACTGGACTCCACCTTAAAACAAAAAAAAGATCGGCCCAGTGAGAATTGAGGCCTCGAACATAGTAATAATCATCTCCCATCTTAAATCACCTGACCATCCAACTCAACCCTCTCACCTTTAATAAATTATGCATAAATATAGATATAATCACTCTCCCGGTTAAAAATCTTCAGTGAGAATTAATCTTATATCTATTATCATGAAGCTCAACACCCTAACACTAGATTGTAACTATATTTTAGTTTAGTAATTTTTTTAATTGGATAATACAATCTATAGTTTGTTTATTAATTTGTAATAAATTAAAATGTACTAATATATTAATTTTTAATCTATGCTAAATGTTTTAATTTTTTGTAAAAAATTAGTTTTTAGTCAAAAAATATTATTCTTTAAATTGAAAAAAGGATTAAAAAACTAATATCATTATTGTCAAGTTATATTATTAAAAAATTAATATATTTATGTAAATCAACCATGAGTTACAAATATACGTATCTATAAATTTGCACAGTAGTGTTTAAAAATAAATAGTTTTTTTAAAAGATCATATAATATATTTTTATAGTTATGAGAAATAATAAAAATAAATAGAAAACAGAAAAAATTAAATAAAAAGTATAAAAAGACTGTTTAGTTATTTTTACAAATTATTAGGGTCGTTTTTATAATTTTCAAAACTATTAGAGTATTTTTTATAATTAAAACTAACAGAATTCCGTTTATTTAAACAAAAATTGGCCAATTGGACAAAATCGGCTAACGGTTGGATAGCTTAGGGTAATATTGGCTAATTGAAAAAGAATAGGGTAGAATTGACAACGCATGTCAACCTTTGGGTAGATCGGCCAATTTTTCTTTAAGAAAATATCATTTTGTGTTTTGCTCTGTTTTACTGTGATCGTACATTTTCGATTCTTTATACATTTAAAAACGAAAACCTAAATCCAATATTCCGAAACGAAAGAAATAATGTTTTGTATTGTACTGAAAGCTAATGTTTATTACGAGAGAAAACTATATTATGTGGATTTGATGGGTCACCGATCTTATTCATATGAGAGTTACTATAGTCATCGAGTGACATATCTATCTATGGAGTTATTTATTAAAATTTTTCACAATGAACTTGTTTAGTGCATTTGCAGTATTTTTTAATCCAAAAAGTATTTCTACTGGTGTTAGAAAAAAAATGATTTCATTTTGCAAAAGACTAGTGATATTGCCAAAGCAAAAATTAGTCGCCAGAGCAAAGATTGATTGTAGTTCCTCAATTATCCTTAATTGGGTCAAAGGCTAATGTATATCTTCCGCCATTCATCTGCCATTGCTGATTTTTTTTTTTTTTTTTTACCAACTCCTCCTTAATCCCAATATCACTATCTGCTGCCGATCACAAAATCACTCGAATTCGACAACTATGCATACTAGGTGCCACACCAATTATAATCCCCATGAATTACCTTCAAATGAACATCGTAAAGTTCAGCCCTTTTGAATATTTTAAACCCAACCCAAATTTTTGCACCAATTAAGTTGTTTCAAGTTCAACAATGAGCATTTTCATTTTTGCATTCCTAGACATCTCCAACTATGAATTGAAGGGATATACTCTTGATGATAGCAGCACATCCGGGCTCCAACCAGTTACCTAATCGCCCCGCACACATACATTCCATGGACTAAACTTGCCCAACACAATGATTCATATCAAACTAGAATATCCCAATCCCGTAATATTAAACCAGACTACTATACTTGCACAATTTTCAACTTTTTGATCCTAAACTGCGTGAATATATTTTGCTTCACTATTGAAATTTGAGGAATTGGGAAACCATTTCAGCATCTCTCACAAATTTGCTGATACTAATCATCAGAAAAAAACAAAGAAGAAGAAGATGAAGTAAAAGAAGATGAAATCAAGAAAATGTGAAGAAAGAGTCTTCTGGAAACTTGAACATTCATATTCACTCCTCTATTACAAATCATCATCTCTATATATATACATTCAATCTTCTAGAATGTGCCAGCTAACCAATTTGACTAAACTGACTTAATTTCCAGAATCAATCCTAGCCATCCAATCCTGTAACCGACTTAAGATTGGACGGTTGCTGCTTCTTCAATTCAAATACTACTTCCCACCAAGGCCTGTTGCTAAGATCAGGAGAAAGAGGAAAGCACGGCTGTGGATTAATCCAAGTAAGTTGAGCTGTCCGTGTTGAATTCCAACCAGCTTTGTTCATTTCCTGTACCCCCTCCTCAAGATGAGCGTTCCATAAGCTCATCTTGGACAACAAGAACTGAAAAATGGAGGAAGAAAGGGCCTTGGTGAACAAATCTGCAAGCTGCAGCTTGGTAGAAACATCAGAAGGAAGAATAAAACCCTTTTTAAACTGATCTCGCACTACATGGCAATCGATTTCTATATGTTTATTTCTTTCATGAAACATCGGGTTTGCAGTAATATCCAAGGCTGCCTGACTGTCACACCAAAACGGAATTGGAACTAATAAAGGGAGACGAAAATCAGTCAAGATGTAAGAAATCCATTGGAGTTCACGAACAGTTACTGCCATTGACCGGTATTCAGCCTCTGCAGAAGAGCATGATATAGTGCTTTCTTTCTTTGTCTTCCAGGAAACAAGACTGATGCCCAAAAAAATGCAATATCCAGTAAGGGAATGCCTGGATGTTCTACAGGTTCCCCAGTCTGCATCACTGTATGCTGTTAAAGAAAGAGGAGAAGAAGAAGAGTAGAAAAGTCCACGACTGATAGTGCCTGAGAGATATTTGAGAACATGAATTGCTGCTTCCCAGTGTGACATATGAGGCCGATGCACAAATTGACTTAACTGCTGTATAGCATAGGTAAGATCAGGCCTTGTGTAATTGAGGTAAAGAAGACGACCAACCAAACGCCTATATTGTGATGCATCTTCATATAACGGTGTTTCATCTTTATCTTCTGAGGGAAACTGTAAGGAATGAGGGAAAGGAGTAATGGCTGGAACACAATCTAGCAAATGAGCATCAGAAAGAAGATCAGTGACATATTTCTTCTGACTGATGTAGATGCCCACACTTGATCTTGCTATTTCCATTCCCAAGAAATATTTTGCTACACCCAAGTCTTTGATAGTAAATGCCTGATCTAATTGTTTCACCTTCTCTATTTCTGCTTCATTTGTTCCAGTCAAAACCACATCATCAACATAAACCGGTAAAAACAACTGACAGTCATGATGATCAAAAACAAACAAACATTGATCATGATAGGATTGGCTAAAACCATAAGTAATCAACTTCTCTGTGAATTCAAGATTCCATTGTCTGGAAGCCTGTTTAAGTCCATACAAGGACTTTTGTAATCTGCAAACTTGACCCTTAGCAGCTTTATCATAACCCAAAGGAGGATGCATGTATACCACCTCATCTAAATGTCCATACAAAAAAAGCGTTATTAACATCCAATTGATGGATAGGCCAACCTTTTGAAGCTGCTATAGTAAATAGAAGCCTCACAGTGACTACTTTAGCAACAGGAGAAAACACCTCACAGAAGTCTTCACCTTCAACTTGTGTATAGCCTTTTGCAACTAGTCTGGCCTTATATCTATCAACTGTCCCATCAGCATTTCTCTTTATCTTATAGACCCATTTAGAGCCAATAGCTTTCTTGCCTGCAGGTAAACTTGTTAATTGCCAAGTATCATTGTCTTCTAAAGCCTGTAATTCTTTATTCATGGCCTCTACCCACTTTAAGTTTGTTCTGGCTTGATTATAAGTAGTAGGTTCATGTGTGTCAGAAACATTTGCAACAAAGTTCATATATTGTACAGAAAGCTGACACTTAGAATCATCCAAGACTAGAAGGCTAGAAGGATCAATACAAGAATGTGAGGTATAAAAGTCAGCAAGGTAAGAAGGTGGTTTTCTAATTCGACCACTGGTTCTGATTGGTGGTTGAGGATTCATAACTATCTCATGTGAATCTAAATCATTAGATGTCTGTGATGAAGATGAAGACATTGTCTCAGAATGAGAGGATGATGACTGTGAACTAGGTTCAGGAGCTGTAGAATAAGGACTCTGATGAATGTCAAAAGGTGATGCATCATCTGTGTGAATGACATATGAAGGAGATACAACATTATCAAGCTCCTTTGTAAGGGATGGAAACAATGTTTCATGAAACAAAACATCTCTGGAAATCAAAATTTTATTGAGAATAGGGCAATAAATTTTGTACCCTTTTGATTAGAAGGATACCCCACAAAGATCCCTCTATATGACCTAGCATCAAACTTATCCTTTCCAGAAGCTTTGTTTAAAACAAAAGCTTGAAAACCAAAACTTCTTAAGAAAGTAAGATCTGGTGGTTATGATGAAGTAGTTCATATGGTGTCTTCCATTTCAGAATTGGTCAAGGTAAACAGTTGATCAGAAAAGTGGCTGTGAGTAAAGATTTCCCCCAGAATTTCTTTGGTAACTTGGATTGTATGAGAAGAGAACGGGCAATCTGCAATAGATGCTGATGTTTTCTCTCCACAACACTATTTTGTTGTGGAGTATATGGACAAGATTTTTGATGTAGAATTCCTAGGCTGGAAAAAAGGTTAGAACATGAAATATTGACAAACTCGGTTCCATTGTCACTTCTGATTCTCTTAACTACCCCATTGTATTGAGTTTTGACCATTCTAAAAAAATGATCTAACAAGTAAGGAACCTAAGATTTATGCTGAAATAACAAAGTCCATGTAGATCGACTATGATCATCTATAATGGTCAAGAAATACTGACAATGTGTAAAGGAATGAACATGAAAAATACCCCACACACCAATGTGCAAAAGCTCAAAGCAATTCTATGATTGAATATGACTAATGGGAAAAGGTTTACAATGCTGCTTAGAAAGAGGGCATATCTCACAGTGTTCTAAGCATGAATCCTTCAAAGATTTTTCTGAACAGCTAAAATTATGTGATTTAATGATTTCCTGTAAAACTGGCAAAGAAGGATATCCCAGTCTTGAATGTAAAAGAAAAGGAGTAACTGCAACACAAGCTGCATTTTCTGTTTTATTACAATTGGAAAAATGGGAAAGAGGTCTGTTTCCTAGCATATATCCTGCAAAGATCTCTTGTGTTTTTAATATGGCTTCTGAGGTGAAAGATGTATGATCCAACACATACAGTTCTCTGATGACTCTCCCAGCTATAAGGACCTTTCTTGATTCAAGGTCCTGCAACAGACAGAAATCAGCATAGAAACGAAAAAATATGTTTGATACTTTTGCTAATCTCCTAACTGATAGAAGATTATATTTGAAATCAGGCACATGAAGACATGATGTCAAAGTGACAGAATCTGATAACACAACATTTCCTATATGAGTCACAGATTTGATTGATCCATCAGGCAACAAAATAGGAGTATATGATTGGACTGGTTGAGGATGATTCATTAATGCAATATCTCTACACATATGACCAGTTGCACCGGTATCAGTCACCCATGACCTAGGTCCTATAAAATCGTAGGAATCAGAACAAAACTTAGAATAAGTAGTATTACCTGCCATATCATGATAATGCACCATCTTCACCATGGAAGGGCCTGCATGATCAGTGACTGTTTTCCCTTTATCCATCTTTTCCATCTCCTTCTGTACTGCATTTTCTACCATCATCCGTAAATCATTAGGAGTTTCCAGTTCTAGAGACAAAGGCGTGTCAACCATGTATGCAGTGTTGATCTTGTTTCCAGGCTTCCTTGGATTATTTGGCCACCATTTTGGAAATTCAATCAGCTTAAAACACCCATCCTTGAGATGACCATCTCTCTTGCAGTATGTGGATTTCAGGCCTTTCTTGTCTAGATGTGGTGGATATCCATTCAGTTTATAGCATTCTTCCCTCAAGTGTCCATCTATCTGACAATAGCTGCATTTCTTTTGTGATTTGTTCATTGAATTTGATCCTCCAGCACCTTGATTCCGTTTCCAGTCTGGTACCTTAGCCACCATTGCCAAGTTTTCTGTGCCAGAAGCAATATTTGTGGTAACTTGTCGAGCTGTTTCTGCTTGAACCAGCATATTATAAACTATTTCTTCTTCAGGCAGTGGATCCATAAAAAGAATCCTGCTCTTCTCTTACTCATATATCTCATTTAATCCCATGAGCAACTCCATAGATTTGTCCTCAACAGCACGAGTTCTTAACAGATTTTCAATTTCTCCTTCAATTACAGGTGTAGGCCTCAATTGTTCATATTGATCCCATAATTGCTTCAATTTGCCATAGTACTATGCCATTGAAGAATATCCTTGTCTAACCAAAGTTATCTCACGCTTTAACTCAAACAGTTGAGGTGAATTAGTTGTTCCATATAATTTCTCAATCTGTTTCCAAAGAATCTTTGCATCATGTATGAACATAAAAAGATTCACCAATTCAGGAGCAATCGAACTCTTAATCCACGAACAGACTAAACTGTTTGCACGATCCCATCTAATACGTTTCAAAGTATTCTTTGGTGGCCTAGGTAAAGTTACGTCTATGAAACACAGCTTCATTTTTGCTTGTAAAGCAGGAATCATGGTATTCTTCCATAGCAAATAATTTTTTCCATTCAGAGGTACCGAAACAAGAGGAGTATCTGGATTCTCATAACCGTGTACATGTAACTTCTCTTCAATTAGAAGTTCCAATTCACGCTGATTTGCTTCTGCAAGAATTTGACGCCTCATCAACTGTTCATTCTCCATCCTTGACTGATTCTTGATCAAGAAGTCAGATCTCGAAGGAATATATGTAGAATTTGTTCTGAATCAAAGATTTAACGATTTAACCCTAACTTGAAGATTTTGTAATCGTTTGATCAGAGTATATTCGTGCGGAATTATAGAGCAGGAATCAAACCTGCTCTGATACCATCACAAATTTGCTGATACTGATCATCAGAAAAAAACGAAAACGAAGAAGAAGAAGATGAAGTAAAAGAAGATGAAATCAAGAAAATGTGAAGAAAGAGTCTTCTGGAAACTTGAACATTCAGATTCACTCCTCTATTACAAATCATCATCTCTATATATATACATTCAATCTTCTAGAATGTGTCGGCTAACCAATTTGACTAAACCGACTTAATTTCCAGAATCAATCCTAGCCATCCAATCCTGTAACTGACTTAAGATCGAACAGTTGCTGCTTCTTCAATTCAAATACTACTTCCCGCTAAGGTCTGTTGCTAAGATCAGGAGAAAGAGGAAAAGACGGCTGTGGATTAATCCAAATAAGCTGAGCTGTCCGTGTTGAATTCAAACCTGCTTTGTTCATTTCCGCAATCTCGCCCCTCAAAATGGGATGAAACTAACTTAAAAATGCCCAGTGCCAGTAGATTGAGAAATAAAAATGTGTTGCAAGGTATACCAGTTGTGCCGATGTCAAAAGCATTAATAACAAACACAAAATGCTATAGGGTTAATTCTCATGACTTTACCGGCGAATTTGATTAATGAAGAAGTGCAATTTATTCTAGAAATTCAAACGAAAGAATCCCAATAATAAATTGGAAACAAGAAACCTAAACAGTTTTCGTAAACTATAACATGACTTTAGTATTTGAAGATTGATTCATGGAGAAGATGACAAAAGAGTGAATTAGGAAAAGTAAACTGTAGAAATGGACTTTGAGGAGGAATTCCGAATTTGTTTATGGCAGCTGAGATTTCGTTAGAAATATTAGAAGAGACAAGGAGACCTGTTTCCAGAAAAAAAAAAAGAAAAAAAGGAGAGGATTAACGCATGAAATATATGAAGGGATGGGTTTGAGATTTGACTCATTACGGGAAGTTTGGGTAAGCCGACCGTCTTTTGCTCTGACGGCTAATTTCTGCTCTTGCATTATCGCCTCCCTTTGCAAAAATAATTATGGTGTAATCAAATTTAAATTTGGCGTTCAAAAGGGTAACGACATAAAATGATGTTTAAGCTCAACTTTAAAAGTAGCCTAATATTATTATGTCACGCTACGTGAAAGTTGAGACAAAATCTTTTCCTTTCTTTTTCTTTTCCCTTTTTTGGTAAATAAAATCAGACAAAAACTGATATGAACTTTGAAGCGGTCTGAAACTGATCCAAAACCGCTGAGAAACGAGGCAATGACGTCCGTTTCTTCCGACGTGTCCGCCGCTTACGGCCCTACGACGCCACGTAGACTCTTGTCTGCTGCCACGTTATACCCCCACTCTTGCCACTCCTCTCCCCTTTCCCGCCTTTCCACCATTTTCTTCCCCCCTTTAAATTCGCGTTCCCCTGTTTCATCATCACCGATCAGCAGAGAAGTTTCAGTTGCAGAGATTCAAAATTCAGTAATCAACGAAAATGGCATCCGGCGAGCAGCAGCAATTTCCACCTCAGAGGCAGGAAAAACAACCCGGAAAAGAACATGTTATGGAACCGACTCCTCAGTTCTCCAGCCAGGACTACAAGCCATCTAACAAGCTTCATGTAAAAATTTCAAAGATGACCCATGAATTTTCATCTTCTTTTTTTTTTTTTGATGGGTTATTTATTCTAAATGAAATTGATTGATTTATTACTGCAGGGGAAAATAGCTCTGATTACTGGCGGAGATTCGGGAATTGGGAGGGCAGTTGCACACGCTTTTGTTCTTGAAGGAGCAACAGTGGCTTTTACTTATGTTAAGGGAGTTGAGGATAAAGACGCTTCGGACACGATCGGGATGTTGATGCAAGCCAAAGTTTCTGATGCGAAAGATCCGATCTCGATCCCTGCTGATTTGGGGTACGATGAGAATTGCAAAAGGGTTGTTGAAGAAGTGGTCAATAAGTTTGGTCGGATCGACATTTTGGTGAACAATGCGGCAGAGCAGTATGAAGCTGTCTCTGTTGAGGAGATTGATGAAGAAAGGCTTGAAAGGGTGTTCAGAACCAACATCTTTTCTTACTTTCTCATGGTCAGGTATTAAAAAAAATTAGTTTTGATGTAAGAAATCTAAAGTTCATTTATGCTATGAATTGCTAATGACTGAATTGATTATCATTTTAGGCATGCATTGAAACATATGAAGGAAGGCAGTTCTATAATCAACACCACATCAATCAATGCCTACAGAGGACATCCCAAGTTGCTTGAATACACATCTACCAAAGGGGCTATTGTTGCTTTTACCCGAGCACTTTCACTGCACTTGGTGGAGAAGGGAATTCGAGTAAACGGCGTTGCTCCGGGGACGATCTGGACTCCGCTGATTCCGGCTTCCTTCACCGAGGAAGAGGTTAAGAGCTTCGGGACTGAGGTGCCAATGAAGAGGGCTGGCCAGCCCATTGAAGTTGCTCCTTGTTTTGTGTTCCTGGCCTGTAATCACTGCTCTTCTTATATCAGTGGCCAGGTTCTCCATCCTAATGGTAATAAGCGAATTTCCTTCTGGTTCAGTTCCTTCTATTTTCAACAATTTGCTTCTTTCATTATCTGACTTTTCTCGGGATTTTTGTGGCTTCCGCAGGTGGGGCTGTGGTCAATGCTTGATGATGGACATGCATCAGATCAGTGTTGGATCTTTAGTGAAGTGAGAATGGTTGTTGTAGTGTGTGTTAAATGTCACCCTGTTTATACACACCGGAGTAGTAGCCACTTCCTCTCTTAGTTCTGCCACACTTTTTCTCCTTCCCTTTCTGTATCAAGTATCTTGTGTCCCAGTATATGGATGAATATATATGTTTAATAGTAAGTTCGGTTTGTATCTGTATTTACCCTTCTGGAGTTTCGGTTTCTTTTATTTCCTTTCACCGTTTACATTCACCTCATGTACCAAATCAACAGTAATATAAAAGGATCGGTACTAAAAAGAAAATAATGCAGAACAGAAGCGTTGATCAATAACAAACATCATGCCTGTCCAGGAGCACTGGCCTAACCAAGAGATGAGCTATTGAAAAGTATCATATTCTCCTAATAGTATCGGAATTTTCTTAATGAGGGAGGGATTTTGTCAGAAGAAGAATCCCTTCGGAAAATTGAATCAAAATCCCAGCCCAAAACAAATGAGGAAGTCACGGATTTCTTCTTTACAATTGCTACAGAATCATCAGCCAAAGAAAAAAATGGAGATGGGGGAACTTATCGTGCTAAACCACTGCAAGATGAGATCGGAGATAACTAAATAATCAACAGTTACAATTGAACGCAGGAACAGATGAACTCCACTCCGCACCAGTTCATTGATGTAAAAATCCTGCATATGGAGGCTGCAGTGAACAATCAATCACGAGGTACCGCTGAAGGAAATCTCCAAGCCTCTGCCACCAATTCCAGCAGTCAGGCATTGGAACCCATTTGTTTCCAAGTCTGCAATCACTTTATCAACTACTGTCCCTGATAATACTGAAGTTTCAAGTTAAGGAAGCTGCAGCAGGATAAAAATAGTAGAGATGAATATGGATTTCTTACACATTCAGCTCAAACAAAGCATAGTAGATGCATACTGAAGATCAGATTAACAGAAATGCAAATAGATATCAGATAAATAATAAAAGAGGATACAAGTTGGTAGGAGTGTCAAAACGCATCCTCCTCCACCAGCTCCAGTCAACTTAGACGCTAACTTGTATTTTAGGGTTGTTCGTAGCACCGTTTCTATGGAAGCATGGCTGACTCCCATACACTGAAGCAAACCCTGATTCATTTCCATTAACTCCTCTAGTTTCTCTTCTTTCTCAGTTATGGCAAGATCATCAGAAACTGGTGATTGAATAATCGCAGCAACTTCATTACTGATGGAATCAACAGCGTTAAATACGGCAGCCATAGCACTTTGATGCCTCGTTGTCCTTTCTGAAACACCAGCAACCAATGCTTTTGTGTTTCTCCCTACTTTCGTATTAGTTATCAACATCTTCAATGGCATATTTGTCTTTATCCTTGTCAATTCACCTGACTTGAATTTAATCATGTTACCTGTTGCACAAAGATCATCAACTTAGCTCCAAGTTAAACTATGACGGGAATTCTGGAATAAGTAGAATAAAGAAGCTATATCAATGTTATTCTTATGTTAAGAACCTGTAATAATTGAAGGCGGCTGATGATCAATCCATCATAAAAGTTTTGAAAAGGGAAAATATATCTCAAGTTAGACTATCCTAATGGCAGTCAGCTTTGTGAGCAATAGAATTACAGAAGTCTCTGGTTTGATCCATTCAATATTTACCAATAGAAAGAAATACCACTCTGCCATGTGAGAATATTTGTTTTCTCATACACACATTTCTACTCGTCAATCACTGAACATCATGTCTACTTGGAATCAGATCTTAATATCTCTCCCTCCCAGCCTTAGCTATAATCCTATCGCAATCTTATGTTCATCGGACATCTTTATCTCCCATTTTGTGGTAGCCACATTGTTTGCTAATAAGGGAAAAAGGTAAAAAAAATTTCTGCCAAATGCGAAAACAGCATCTAGTTATTGTGATACATACCGTATGTGCTAACTGTATTGTCAATTCCGGATGGCCTCCCATGTATAATTTTTTCGCCCTCATAGGCCCATTTGTTCACCAGATCAAGCTCACTCTCCCCAAACATTTGCCAACCCTGGTGGCTGAAATCAAGTTGTAAAGAATCTGACAAAGACAGTAGGGCAGCTGACAAAGCAACACAAAAGGCCGCAGATGAACCCAAGCCGGCTCCGAGTGGAAGCTCAGAAGTAACAGTTGCTTTTGCTGGTTTAAACCTAATGGGTAAAAAAGAAAAGGTAAGAAGCAAAGTTTTAAAGACATTGCAAAAGTAACAGAAATATGCTTTCGTGTTGCTGCTAGAAGGAAGATGTAAAACACACCCATGAATGGCGATGTAGAGCCAGAGAAATGCTGAAACACCAGAGGCGAGCCCTATTTTTGCCTCGGGAATGTTCTGTTCTTCAACTAGAGCTGCAATTGCTCTAGTGATCTCCAGTGAGCATGATGTTGGTGAGGAAGCACTAAGACTACCCAATTCAGGAATAGCTTCTTGGATTCTTCCTACTGGCCACGAAAACTCGAAATCCATATCCTTCAGATGGAGTTTTAGTGTATCATCATTATCTACTCCAAAAGGCAATATCAAATACATTAGAATGGGGAATAGTTTCATCAGAAAACAAGAGAATAACCAAGGATCCTATCTTAAAACCCAAGAAAAAGACTAGAAAATCGAAGCTGTGTTGTCTAAAATGGATGTCTACAAAAAGCAGAAGCATGTGCTTACTGAATTTAGACAGAGGGAAACATGGTTTCAAATAAATAACTGATCAGTTGTCTATCAGCTGAAAAGCATCAACATATTGACGTCAACCTGAATTATCTTCTATTTGAATTAAAGGAAGATCAGATCATAATGTGCATTAGGCAATTCCTTCAGTAAAATTTCAGTATAGCAACGAATTGAATGTTTACCCACAAAAAAGATAAAAGAAAAAAAAGAATAGACTCAGGTTAAAATGCTTATAGCTGTACTGAGGAAATGAAATATGAAAACTTCAGAAAGAATATTAATCAGATCCAACAACTACTTAACAGTTATCTTCTCCTTTTTGTTGCTGAACTTCTTCATTGGAAGCTGTACTAAGAAAGTATAGTCAGGAGGTCTCAACCCACAGTCTGATCACAGAGCATAACTGATATCTACATAATCAGCTCGGTATCTACTGTATAGTTCCACAGGAGTTTTAGCAACTGAACGAATATACACGGTCCTAGGTAAGCAAAAGGATTGGATTTAGTTAAAACTTTCATCACTACATTCCAGAATATGAAGTATAGGAACTTCTGTTAGCACATTTATCCTTTTTAAATTCCTAGTTCAGAAGACGAATTGCACGGAAAGCAAAGTGTAGATGTTTAGACTCATGTCATATCTGATGCAAATCAAATGAGTATTGTGCATAGACCAGCCCAGTATCGTCCCCGTAATATATTCCTTCACTTTAAAACCAGATTCCTAAAGAACTTAAAATCTAAAAGCTTTTAAATGACTTCACAGGTTTTCCAACAAGATCAATGTCTGAGCAATAACATCATAAGATATGTCATGACATTGAGTGAATGCCACATATGATGCTAACATCTCAACTTCAACCACCCCCAGCTGCCCTACTGTTATAACAACTTGAGGTATAATTTGACTTCACCGAAGATGACAGAATCTTACAGCGATAATAGAGAAAAACTAGCTCTCGTTCTTCCTAAGCTGCTTTTACAACAGGGAAAAAATCTATTCAATGAGAAACAATGCATAAGGCGTCCAAACAAAAGCAGCTTATACCAAGATCAAGTGTTATTGTAGAGCACGAACCAAATCCCACCATACTTCCAAATTTCTCCAGAACCCCTTTCGAGAAGCCCACTCAAGTTAAGCAAAAAAGCCGAAAAAGGAAAAAAAAAATCATCACCATGAACACAGAAATGATACAAAGAAAAACACAAAAGAAGATGCAAGAACAAGAAAGAAAAGAAAGAACAACGGGGCAGTACCAGAAGGGGTAGGGAAGCGAAGGGAGACATAAGTATAAAGATCTATGGCGGCGGCTATGGCTGTTGATCCATGAACCACAGCGTGCTCTCCGGCGAGTATGATCTTCCCCGGAGCTCGTGCCCTCACCTCCATTGTTCCTCTCTTCCAATTGGGTGTTTTTGATTCTGTAATTCCACGATTGATATTCACTGAAGAATCGCAATTGTTTTGCAAAATTTGAGTTGCGGTATGGCGGAGAAATTTATAGGAGAAAAGAAGAACACTCAGAAAAAAAAAGAAGTTGATTTTGATTCCTTTATGATTCCTGCTTTTTGTTTGGTACCTGTTTTTTTTTTCCTCTTTCCAATTTTTAATGTCACCTATTTAAGGCGCGCGCAAAAACAGGTATCTTTCCTTATTTTTCTAATTCATACACAATCAAGAAAATAAGTTTTGTTTTTCAAGGGGACAAAAATAAGAATAATTTTATTTCTTTTTAGAATATTCATAACCATGTTTGAATTCCAAACTTGCGATAACGATAAACAAAATTTAATTGACTATTGTTCAGACGATTCGAATTCGTGAACTTCACTTATATCATTTCGAAACAAAATTAGTTCTTTTCGAGTTTAATGAATAAACTTCCTAAAAAATTCATTATACTTTTGTTATTAAAGCACTTAAAAGCTATTAAGAATTGTATTTGAATATTTTAAGTTAAGGTAACATATTTGGAATGACTTACCAAAGGATGGAGGCCTAAAACTTTGACTTTACCAATTTGAAGTGGGTGTATTGTTTTTTGACAAATTACCATTATGAAGTCAAAGCAATTAGGCGAATTTGATATGACATGGTCCATTAGCCTCATTACATTGACTTTGTCTTCCTTTTCAGTCAAATTGGGTTGCCTATTGACCCGACCCAATATGGAATTAAAACAAAGTAGATTAATACAGTTTTTCCCCCCCTCCAGGCCTCCACCAGAAGAAATCACTTGTTGCGCTGTTGAGCCATCATCTGCAACGCTATTTGCAGAAATAGTGATTAGATTCTTGATTTCTCAACTGTCAGGGTAAAAAACGACCATCAAACCACAGTTTATCATCTAAGAAACCGAAAACAAGGATAAAACAGATTCTGCAGATGAAATGTTGTAGCTGCAGCTGATAACAAAGTTACTACAATTAATAATAACTATGCAGGGGGCGGGCAATATGGACTACATTTTTCCATCATGCATTGTCCAAGCACAGATTAAATACATTCAAGTTCAAGTGCAAACGGAGAACTTTTGATCTTGAGATAAATAGGAATAAAATCAAATCGAGCAAATCAAACTGTAGCAGACTCGAACTGCTCCTTAAGAGTGCTGAACATGGTGTCCACGACATCCAGTAACAGCCCATCTGAGCCCTTTTTCGCCATCAAAGAAATAGCAACGGGAAGATCTTCATAGACTCCCAAAGGTATGCTTACCTGTTCATTCAAGGATGTATGATAATCCAAAAAAAAAAAAGAGAGAGAAGTAGAAAATTTTAGACACTAAAGCATATTTGACGAGTCTACAAGGAAGAAAAAGAGGAGGCACCTGACAAAAGCCAGAAACTCCTGCAACAGACAACAAACTAAATGCTTTGGCACGGAATATTTCTAATGAGCTTGGCTCTGTTTGAAGTTTTGGAGGAGGTCCCGGTACAGTAGGCAGTGCAAGTATGCCATTATCCTACATTTTTACATAGTGTCTGACAGTTAAGACAGATCATAAGAAGCTTACAACGACCACAGTATAAGTGCTGATATCTACATTTTCTAGTATCACAGTAGAGCATTTATTCGAAAAGGTCATAAGACGGTAGAATTCTAAAAGGAAGATCCATAGTAAAAATCTCTGCCTTTCTAACTCACAGAAATTTGTTTCCACAATTCATACATAACACATTAAAAGCCAGACGATCTGTTCCTCGAATTCTCCATTCTATCTCATACATTACTGTCCGAAACATGTATGCAGCTTCTGAAGGTTGCAAGAGAAACTATTCAACACAATGAGAAAACGTAAAGAATCTGACATTCGATGTTAAAAACCAGTCTTGTAACACATAAATGGGCCCTCGTGCTTTCAAGATGAACAAACATATTAACCAGCAAGAGTTTATTTTCTCATATTGTTTTATGTTTCGTAGCTCGAAAGCATGATTTGAACCCTATCCCCTACGGACTACAAACGAATCATGACACATGCATCCATATGTAGCAACACAGACATACGCATTATAAGGGAGAGAAGTGAACCGGGGATGGAGAGAGCGAACCTCTAATAGAGCAGTGAGTGCAGCAGTTAATTCAGTCTTCACAATGTGGCAGGCATCTATATTTTCATCTGTTGATCTTACTGCCTCCCATACTCTTTCTGATAGGCCTGGACCCAATTTAGGATCAACTGCAGTAACCCATTCGCCATGATTTTTCTTGAATTCATACCTATGCTTGAAGAAAAAAATATTCTAGTATTACCAAAAACTTATTCGGACCACCATTGCAAGTGCAAAAAACGATCAAAGTTAAATCAGAGCAAATCTTTGAGCCCCTCGTATCAGTGATGATGACTTTGTATTCACCTTTGAAGTGACCGCATGGCACTTGAAAGGGCTGCCAAAGAAGGTATATTGTGTTGTAGGTCTCCACTATTCTGGCTCATAAAACTCTTCAAACTTGTAACATTCTCCTCCACATAGTCCCCCAAACTCACATGTTGTATGGCACGACCTGCACTTCTAACATTTGGTTCAAGTTGCTAACGTATACCTCGAAGTGAGTCTACAGTCATGTATATGCAGCTCAAATGTGTATGTAATATGTTCTATAATCATGTAGCTATGCAAGAGGGGCATCGACTGCAAATGATTAATATTGTCCGCATGCAGTAAATCTTGGCCATACAAAAACTAATACAAGTCTTACATTTGAAGATCCAGGTTAACTTATGTTCAAGTGATTCTTATGCTCAGGTTCAGTAACAAAAATTGTCTTTCATTACTCTGGCAGAAGTCCTTCAGACTTTTGGTTTCATAGGCAGTAGTAGTAGCGGGGCTATTGACAATACGCTTCATATGTGCTTATAAATAATCAAATTAAAGCAAAATCAGGCGGTGTTACTTACTTCCATACAAGCTCTCTGCTGACTTCATAATAATATCGATCAACCAGTGGCCTGTCACACTGAGAAGTTTGAAACAGTCCTCTGCAACTATGATCTTGCTGGGTGCCAAAGAACTTGCATCAGGCAGTCCAAGAAGAACTTTCCCAACTTTCTTAAAAATCATGGGGTCCCTAGCAAACCATCCTGAAACGAAGGGTGATAAAATTGGCCTGGAAGTCAGTATCACAAACTTACTGCCCTATTAGTACAAAACGAAAGAAATTTCATTTTCTATATCACAGCATCAGAGTTGGAAGGTGAAGTATGAAGGTGGGAATCAGGGAATTATATTTACAACTGCCTTGAGAACCCAAGTAAACAAAAGTGAGCCCACAAACTGTTATCCATTATTCATGATCTACAACCCTCAGTAATCGATGCATTAAGAAAAGGGCATCATTGTTCTCCGACCTTCAAATGATTAAAGGTAGTACTTATCGTCGCTACTACACAACAATTCTTACCAACATTCAGCAAATAGCCATTAAATGAGAAGTACAGGCAAGTGAAGTTGAATACATGCTACATAAAGGTCTGAAAGATTCTTCATTACTTGGTGTGGTTTTCCGGTTTTCAACCTACATAAAAGAGTCTTGTTGATCTATACATGGCGTGAAAGCAAAGGTTGACATCATTTTCCTCTTATTTCACAGCTGACTTTGAGGTTACAACCGATATTGTTATGGTGGTTAATGGATATGGAAGGCGACAAAGTTGCCCTCCTTTCGGATGAAGCATTCAGGCTTTACTGAGAAACGAAACATTTAAAGCCTTTCGCACCTCAATGTTACATCCTAGTTCATATACTGCTCACCTACGGTATCAAAACTCTGTGCCATTGGAGTGAGTCCTTCCGTAGAAATAATCCCATGCGAAGGTCGGAAACCCAAAATTCCACAATACGAAGCAGGGACTCTCACACTCCCTCCAGTATCAGTACCTGTAATTGATAGACCAGTGAACTAGCTGAAGAAATAGGTACATTATAGTTTTCTCTGACAGAAGCAAACTTACCCAAGGAAAAATCTACTATCCTTGCCCCAACTGCAACAGCAGAACCACTAGAGGATCCACCGGGAACCCGGTCCTTTGCACATGGATTCATGGGCGTTCCATAGTGCGCATTTTCACCATTTATACTGCCAAAATACAGACTTCTAGTTGATCGGCCATGGAACTTCACAAAATGCTTGATATTCTGTTAATATGTGGGGCAACACAAAGAACCAGGCATTTTGTTGATTGCAGAGAGTGAAATTTTAACATGCTGCTACAACATTTACGATTACCTGACCATGGACTAGGAAGAAGTACGGCATCACTCTATCTAGAGTTGGATAGATATTATTTTAATGTGATTTGACATTCAATTCCAAGAAAGACATCTTTTCTGATCTAAATGCCAACACTTTGAAGCAAGTTTTTACACGAGTCTTAAGAGACATAGAATAAATTGGCCAAACATTTGTTTGTCTCAAGAAGTAATAAAAAGTTGCTATTATCTTTAGCTTATTGGCTAGTCATCCAGCAGATTTAGTTGTTGACAGTGTTTATGCTTTTCTTCTGATATAGTTCAAAGAATTTCATGGAGATAACTCAGATATATGTATAAGTATTACTTCTTTCTAAATAGCATTTGATATGATATATGTGATTGCTGAGATAATACAGGCAGGAAAATTGTTTCCCAAGTGTCACTACATTGGTGATTAGCCTACATGAGCGAATTGGGGTGCAGCAGAAAAACAATCTTCAGACCGCTATCACTGCTTTTAAATTACTCTTACATTTAACATCCAGTTCCTAAGTAAACAATGATGGAAATCAGAAGGAAAAAGACTTAACAACTAAATCCTTACGGCAGAAAAATGATTTACCTGTAAGCCATTTCATCCATCACAGTTTTACCGACACAAGTGGCACCAGCTCCCAAAAGAGCCAAAACAGTTGGTGCAGTAGATGTTGCAGCAGAATGAGTCCGCGCCCAATCCGGGTTTCCGAAACCAGTCACGTATCCATCAATATCAAATCTGTCAATCAAACATAACCATAGTGATACAAATGCTTAAATGATATTCATTTCAAGAATTGAGCAGGGGTACGTATATTGTGAAATCCATATATTGCTTAAACACAAGAAATCCAGCAAATTGAGTAAGTTATCACAATCAACTGACCAATAAAAGAACTAATTTTTGGTAAAAAGTCTACTGAACCTGATAAATTGAACCTTCGAATCAACACAAACACAATTCCCGTGGAAACTTCCCAGAAAACTAATCGTTTGGAACAAATTCAACATGAGAAGGGACAGAAATAATGCAAAAACATACATACTTCAATTTGCACAGAACATAACATAAGAAACGGCCAACAATTCAAGCACTAATATGGATTGAAGGGACGTGGGGGTGAAGAACACTTGCATGTCTTTGACGGCAAAAGTCAACCCAGATAAGGGAAGTTCTTGAGAAGAAGACTGTGGCTCAAGTATGAACTTCTCCATGAAGGCTCCATATTCAGTTTCGTCGGCCATTCCCAGAATTTTCTCACCTTAAACACACAGTCACACACTGGGGAATGGGAAGTGAGAACTTCGGTCTTTGGGGCTGACTTTTATTTCTATTTTTCATTCGAAGATTAGAGATTTTATCCCGTTGCAAGATGAAGGGGATAAGGATACATTATGTCAGCCAAAGTCATTTTCTTGATCTGTACGGACTCGTTAGTTTGGACAGTTTTTTTTTTTTTTCCTTCTCCATTTTCGTTTTTTAGCGATTAAATATCCAAATTAGCTTTACAGTTTTATTCAAGAAACAATAACTGGAGCACTAGAACAATATCAGACCATGAGACAGGTGACTAACTTAACAAAGTGTATACTTTTATGGGAAGATTGGTTGGTTTATGAGTAAGAAGAAGTCATGGAAACATTGAAAGGACAAAATTCTAATAACCATGATCCAAGTCCTCATCAAGGAAGCACAAGTTTGGAACTACAGCTGAATGTACAAGAGGTTCTTCTTCCTGGTGTTCTGTTATACCCGGAACTTTCCAACCCAAATGCTTAATATAAGCTTTATCATACGCATCCACATTTAGTCCTGAAGCAAGAAACATTTCCAACTCATTCACAAACTGCTCTGTTCTTGTTGTTAAGAAAGGTCTGGCTGCTTCAGAAACTACGAGCTTAAAGTTTTGCTGCGCTGCCTCGAATGTAGATTTTGGAGATTTTGGCGCATGCCTGTGAGAGGCAAAACTCGTAAACAAAAATGACATTGGTAGAGGGAAAAATTTCAAAGCTTCATTCACAAAACGAACAAAGGACATCTACGATAAGCTTGGCGGCACATATATATGTTAGATGTAATCTTTATTAATTCAAACCACCTGTATTCAAACCAGATTACCTTACAAACGAGTCAATCACGCCAAGTATATGATGAACAATGATTTCTACGTCTTCCTCCTACAATGTAGAAGGGGAGAAGTCCATAAGTTACAAACATTAGAGATTGAAAACAGAAGAATCCTATAAACAAGTCCATACTTAACCTAGAGTCTACTAGTCATTCTTGCACCATCAGAAAATTTTTCCTATATGGTGAGCCTAACTTTGATACAATAAGAAATGAAACTTTGGCAGTTCTGTGAAAACTAAAAAGCCGTATGGTTTTCATCACTACAAATTAAAAACACGGGTAAAAATTGAAAATCAAAGATATGCAGAACTGTATTCAAAGTTGACTGAATAGCTGAACGTATGAAGGGTGCACACTGCAAAAGTCTTTGCTAGGATTCAAGCCAGGCCCAAACACACAGTGCAATCAGCAAACATGTTCTAATGAAAACTGATTTGACATGCCAAACAAAGATAGTCTGGAATGAAATTGAATCATGGTTGGATCATTAAGCCACCAGCACAATTTCCCCAAAGGAATCAACTTTGTTGTTCTTTAACTCAAACTAACTGTTCGTAAGCTAAAATCACAGGCTAAGTTACAAGCAATGGGCACAGAGAAAATTTTACCTGAGTTAAAGCTTGAATTTCCCTTCTTATCCACTGGTCACTCCACTTACTTGCTTGAAGATACTTTTGCAACTTCCAGTAACGCAGTACATTGAAGGTATCAACTAATGTGCCTAGTTATCTCGCATTGAATGGGAAATTGAGGGGAAAAGAGAGAGATAGGACGAGACAGAGAAAGCCTAGTTAAAACATGATTTAGTCAAGCATTAACATCAAATTCCAAAACAATTTCAGGATACCTGTTTCACAATAGTAGGCCTGTAACCTGTACTTGTGAGCTTTTGTGAAGAATTCCCTACACGGACAAGCACACATACACATAAGAATTGGTTAAACCTGATGGAAATATAATATCATTTGCATCACTCCAAATCATGAACAACCACCATGATACCTAATTTTGGGATCCTGATTGGCAAAATGCCGATGGAAGGAAACTCCATCATGTCCATGCAAAATAGAATAGTTCACTGTCTGCATATTAGGAAGTTTGGTTTTAGTAACACTTGATACAGCAGAATACAATATCATATCCATGATTTTCTCATGTTCATGAATTGATGGCATGTTTTCTAAATTTGAAATAAACCTTGCACAAAAGCATGCATCACAAGTTGTCAATGTGAAATAGAAGATCTTCAATCGGAGAAGTAATCATATTTTTCCCGGAAGCTAGGAATAAAAATCTTATAGACACATTAGAGCAGCAGACCTTACACATGGGACATTTTAACGATGTAGTCATAACGCCGTGTTTGGACGCCACCACTTTCATCCATTGCAAGATGCATTTATAGCAGAACTTATCTGTAAATAAAGCAATAGCCCAAACAATGAGAAATTGACAAAATGTTACCCACCCATAGAAAAAGATGATCAGCCTGTCTCCACAAAGTGCAGAATCCGAACTTCTCAGATTCAAATTTCGAAGGGCAGATTCAGATTTCAAAGGTAATTATAAATTTTCAGCAAATTGAGTTTCAGCTTGGGCTCAAGTTACCCAAACTTGGAAGCCTTGTTAAAAAAAAAAATAAAAAATAAAAAAATTCAAGAATCCGATAAAAATCAAGCAACTTACAACACTACAAAGCTTTCTGAAAATCTTAGAATAAACTTTGGCGTCATAATCCTAAAACTATAAACAAGCAAATTTGAAGAGCAGCAGTAAACTAGCTCAGACAATTGGAAGAGCTTTCTAGAAATAATATAACAACTGATCATTGAAGAGTACCACACCAGAACATTAATTTTTCCAGTATTGATCATAGAAAGTTCTTCGACCAATCTCTGCAACATTCAAAAACGTAAAAACTAGAGAAGAAGACAAAGCTGATGAATAATATAAGACTAAAGAGAGCAAGTGAAAACATCATACGGAAACATTTGTCGAGATAAGATTCGTCGGTCACCGGACCGAGACAGATTGGACACGGGTTGAGTTTCGGGTCGGAAGATGAACAACAACCCACTTCGATTTCGCGCTCCATATTGCCAGGATAGAGAGAGAGAGAGAGAAAAAAAAAAGATTCAGAGGGGGGAGAGACAGAGAAATTAGGGGGAAAACAGAATCTGAATTATCAAATAAAAAAATTGTTGTGCATAAATAATTAGGAATGATAAGGATAATATATTTTCGCCTAATTTCCATTTACTACTTGTTATTGAGCCTTAAAATCTAAAAAAAAAAAGAAAAAAGCAACACTTTGTCGCCCAACTAGTGTTTGCGGAAATGCCCGTTTGAAATTCTGGAATCATGGTGGTCAAACTTTGATGAGTCGAAATGGATTGGTCAGCCTGAAGACGATAGTGCTACACTGTTACATTGGAACTGTCTGCATTATAATCAGGTTCTGGAGGCTTCTGATGCAGCAGAGGAGGAGTTTGAAGTTGTGCACGTAATGCGGTTGCAGAAAACTTGGATGCACAAATTGTGGCAGCAGCAGAAGCAGAGCTGGTTGAATTTGGTCCTCCTCCTTCCATGCCAACCTGAAGACTCTCTTCTCTTCGTCGCAACGACTTCTCAAGTTCCTTCCTGCAATGATTGCACCAGGCGGCCTGTATTAAGCTTGCAGCCCATCTTCTCCATTCGTGGGAGTAGAACCTGCTTGCATTTATTTTAGGAACTCATCATGATAAGCCAGCATTTTTTTTTCTTTTCATCTTCAGGTGAAAAGAAAGTAGTTTTGATTGAGTATATCATGGAATTGTTTTGGTCATTTTTAGTGGAATGTTGAAAACCATTTTTCGTCTCGTATCATTAGTCGTGTTTATAAATTTTCATTCCCTAGCGAAAACGGAGTTTTTTAATTTTCTCATTTTTACGCTTGACAAACATGACAGTAAAACTCTACCTGAAGATGTGCTGAATCTGCTCCCTGTGGAGTTGTCTGAACTGAGAGGTTACAAACCGGAGATCATCAGCTCTTAAAGCAAAAGCTTCCACATTTTTCATCGCTTTGATTGTTCTTGTTGAGATGGGAAGGCTGGAGCTTGATGCAGGATCCAAAGCCCAAGGAATAAGCTCCTCCCCGCACAGATCACCTAACTCGAGTTCAGCAGCAAAGCCATTTCTTTTACCATGGTTGGTCATGCTCAAAAGATTGCCATGTGTAAGAAGGAGCAATTCATCGATCTGATCACCCTCGCAATATATGAAGTCGTTCGCAGAGTAGAAAACTGGTTTAAGACGCTCACACACAACATCCTTCAACTGATCGTCCATTTGGGAAAACATTGGCACCTACGATGAAAGCCATTCAGGAACAGAAAAGAACAGACAAAAGCTATAGAAAAGGAAGATTAGAGCGAAACATGTAAAAGAGAGACGAACTTTAGCCAGTAAATCCCAACAGTGGTGACGGTTTATATCCCTCTTCAAATCCTTCGGAAGATTCTTAACCAGGGCAACTTCTTGAACACGTCCAGCATCTAGCCTTTCGAATTTTTCATATCTTCTAATCCGATGCCTTAGGTTCTCAGGCAGCTCGGACATCCACTGATCTATCTTTTTCTTGTCTCTCTTTTTCGCTCGTCTTTCTTTCATTCTTGCACCAAGAGATTGAACAGATGTCTGTTGCAGCAGAGGTTTAACAGATTGAGCACCTGAGCTCGTGGTGAAGGAAATGACAAGTTGATACGATATGAAGTATACGGCGAAGAGTCAAGATAGCAGTAAAACTAGATACTGAACACTGAGTTGAACATAAGCATATTTTCTATTACTTTAGGTTTCTCATCTGATGAAGCTTCATGGTTTTGAGAAGATACACACGGATGCAATTTGTTGAAGGGATATGAACTTAAACTTCTGTTTGAGTACCTAGGTTTTACCTGGATGTGGAAAATAAGCAATCCGAACAAGACCAAGCCAAAGGTTAAAATGTCGATGGCAACGAAATTCTCCAAATAATAAGTGCTTGTCTTCAGATTTTGTCCCAAGGAACTGGAAAGAAATGAAAGGAAATCAAAATGAAAAACCTCTATAAATACCCCAAACAAACCACATTAATCTTTTCAATAATTCGCAGAAAGATGCTCCGTTAATTGAGTCATTCAGATGTCAGGGGAATGCAACAAGCGCCGGGAATCAGTCTAGTTGTACTCCCTCCCTGCCAAAGTGATTGTTTGTTTGTTGTACAGAGGGAGTATTAATTTGTTTGGACTGCATTCTCAAGTACTACTTTGACAGAGGTTTTCTTCATTTCACTTATTAAATGCTCAGGTTTTGGTTTCTAGCCTTGTGATGCAATGTTGTCTTGTTGAGCTATCTAAGATGTCCAAAGAAACATATATAAGCTATTGATAAGCTAAGCTCTTCTAGTGAGCTTCTTCTCCTAAGTATGCAACAGTTATCAAGTCCAGCCATGAGAGAAGCCTTATGGATATCTTTCAATAAATGTTAAGCAAGAAAAGCCTGGCACTATCAATACAGAAAACATACAAAAGAAAGCAAGAGAGAATCTTCAGAAAAAAATCTTCATCAAGTACAAGGGGCAAACCTTAAACTCCGCAAACCCCACCAATAGCAGTAAACGAACTTCTGCCAAAAGTTTTCCTTTTCTACAACCCTAGATTGAAGAGCTTCAAGGAAAATGCCAAAATCAAAATCCGTTGGCCGTTTTATCTCATTGGGTTCAAGGAGAGGGCAAGAGGAATTTAGAAAAGAATAGTCTCCTACACGTGGTACTCCGCAGTTCAGAGCATTAGGATTGCAATGATGTTTAGCGCAAGATGCACGCCAGCATTCATTAACACGCTTTATCGACAAGATGTACCACCAAGCTCCAAATAACTGACATAATATATTGCAGTCAGCACTAGCCAGGACAAAATAATCAAAGAAATACCTTGACATACCAGAAAAATTATCCAAAAAAAAAAACACAAAGGAAATCAAGAAAGACAATAATAGTTGGCACAAAAATCTTCTGAACTATGATCAAAAGTAGCATAAAGAGTCAAGCATAGGGTTTTCGAAAGCTCAGGGATCACATATTGATATGAATTGCCCAGAATGATGCATCATAAACGGTAACATGCACCATAAACGGTAACATGCACATCATTTGAAGCCTAAGGGATGCTCAATGTTGTTGATAACTGACTACAAGTGTTAGCAGAACAAGGCTCTGATATGCGTCTCTTCTTACTTGCAATCCATGATCAAGCCAAATAGAATACTGAAGAATCATGCCTAAAGCACAAAATCTGGCTACTAATATTCATGAGAGTGATCAAAGTCTGTAAAAAACGTACATTAGTTGCTAGCATGCAGAGAAAAACACAGAGAGCCGCGCCAATCAATGAAGTTGCAGCGGATATCCTAGAAGCTCTTGTTACTTCCCTCATTTCCATGTACATTAGACATATCTTAAAAAATTTTATGTCAAACTGTGCAATCATAGCATTCATCAACTGGTTCCTCGTGATCAAAGAAGTAGGGACATTTAGTCTTGGGGCTATAATAAAGATTACCACCTGCAAAAACCAGATTTCCGTAGAGTGAAATTACTGTCCAAACTGTGTGATCAGAACTCAGAATACTCCAAGTATCCGACATGAACAGGACGGATACATATACATATACCTACCTGAGGGACAGGAAGTGCTGATAAGATATCTAACATGAAGGAAGCAACCAAGTATAGTTTAGAAGATGATGCAGCAATAGTATATCCAATGTGAAACTTCCAGAATATGTGAAACATGTAGACTAAGTCTACAAATGAACGAAGAACGCAGATCACAATCATCAACTTTTTGTCCAAATCAATACATTTCCTGTTGTTATCAATGACATGGATGTAAGAGAAAAGAGGATCTAGGAACAATGCTATCACGAAAGAGACTGCGAAAATCTTATTCCACAGCTGATAAAATCGACGCTGAGGATCAATAACTTCTTCCTTGATTCTTCCCAAAACTGAGCCTGACTCATTATTTAAAGTTGAGGGACCCATGAATCTTTTTATCCTAAACCCCCTCCTGAAACTGAAAGTATCACTCATGCTTGGAATACGTCTGGTTGCGTATGGTAATCTATTGGTTGAATTTCGTCGATTCTCCATGTCCGAAAATCTGCTTCCACGCCAGTCTTGAGACCTGAGTGGCAAAAGGAAAGAAACAAAGTTTAAACAACAAGAATTAAGACTAAAATCAAGCTTATATAAATCAGAATGCTTGGTATATTATGTACATTTTTTTTTTCTTTCTTTAAATGGAGGAGAAATGTAATGTCGTGACTGAATGGTTCAGTCAAATTCAATAGTCCTTGAATCATTGACTGTATCATTCCGCCGATGGCACAACTGATTGGAAAGTAAAAATACCCTCCATCAAGTAGTCAGCTAAACTGCTGAAGTATACAACAAGAAGAGACTCATTATCAGAAAAATGGGAAAAGGGAAGGGAGAAAAGCTCACCTCATTTCTCTTTTTAAGATCAATTCTAACACCAAAAAAATTGGAGAACATACCTTAAAAAGGAACGGAAAATAGAGCTATTTCCCATTCAGTTCTTTTTCTTCTTCTTCCTCACAAGTATTGAGGAATTTCCTTGTAATAATATTAGATGGGAAAATTTCTGCTTGTTCTCCATCTGAATTATTAGTATGAAATTTCCTAGCAATTAATGCCTGTGGGAAAGGCTCCATTGCTCCAAATAAGTTAACTCTGGGAGACACTATTGTTACAAGTCAAAGCCAAAGCCCTACTAGCAGTTACTACATACTTGCATTGCTTTCAGCAACTCTTTCAAGGAATCTCCAAATTTCTTTACCAAGGAAACTGCCAAAAAAATAAATACTACGTGTACAAGAAAAAACTTGACTCAACTGCCTGTTAAAGCCATCATTTTTTTTTCACAATTAATTAGGTCCACATTTTTGCAACATTAACAACTTAAGAAAGTGACCATGTAAAAAGGAGAAGGCCGTCCAGCTAAAGTTATGACTTTAATGATAATTCGTTAATTTGTATAGAGAACAGGCATTTTAAGAAGTGCTCATGTCTTCAAAAAAAAATACTTCCTTCGTTCCAAAATAAGTGTCGTTTTAGCAAAATGAAAAAATTTCAAATAAGTGTCGTTCTCACATTTCAATGCATTTTTTGTCCAAAGTTTCTAAAATTACCCTCAAAAGAATTAATACTATTGGTGGACATTGTTTTAATGGGGTTAGTGGAGGATATTCAAGTAATTTTATTACCCTAATTAATAGTTTCTTAAACTATGTGCAAAGTGTAGGATGACACTTATTTTGGAATGAAAGGAGTACATCTTAATTTTATGAATACTTGGTTCATACTCGGAAATCTTATATTTCACATATCTCTTGTTGAGAAAAAAATAAATGGTAAAAATATATTGTCTCAAATTGTGACATTATTATATGATCAAAAACTCGTACTCTATTTGTCTTAAAATTATTATTCACGTTTTAGATACTTCAGTTTTAGTTGAAATTCTTGTCCTGTTTAAATTTTTACTTTTGGTTCAATTAATTTTGGTACACGGAGTACTATTTAGTGGTTGATGATATGATCGAATAGTTGATTTTGCATCACTAAATCAATTTCATTCAAGTTACCGCGTAGAAAAGTCGGTACAATTTAGAAATTATTTTATACTCCTAGTTATAATTTGTTTTAAATTCAAACCATTTATTTTGTTTTGTTTTTTTTTGGGTGCTAACTATGCACAATCAATTTGAGACAATGGGTAAAATTAGACTTTCTTTCCAGCCCAACCACATTAAATGTGTGTGTGTGTGTGTCTAATATTGTAGTACTATAATTTTCTTCTATAATTGATAAGAAACAGAAATCGAACAAATCTTTTTCCCTCTAATTTAAATAATTATTTAAGGCTATAAATGCAAACACCACTTTTGGGGACCCCGTTGGTCCATTCTGAATGAAGTTATTTTGAGTTCTACTGGCGCATTTAGACCTCAAAAATTCAAACCCACGCCAACGGTCTTTTTAGCTTGAAACTGGAGAAAAATTTCTGTGGATCCTAAATTCACACTACTCTATTGGGAGTTTGAAGCATCTCTCAAACTCTCAGTTCCGTTTGAAATCACAATTTTCTGGAACGAATTTCGCCCAAATAGTGTTTGTTCAAATGCCCATTTCAATTTTGAATCCTGGTGGTGATACCTTGCTTAGTCGGCATGAATTGGTCTCCCTTCCTTACTGCCATTTTCGTTCCTTCTACCAACAAACCCAGATCCGGAAAAAATTCATGGTTTGTGCTAAAAACAAGAGAAGACAACATGGGTCGGCGACAAGATCACGAAAGTTGGTCGAATCCGCGTTTTACATTGCCTCAAAGCTCCAGATTCTTCCAGCGCCGGTGGATTTTTTCATCCAAGAATTCGGCATTGGAGGAGGAGGAGGTGGTGGAAATCGAGGTGGGTTTTCTGGATTCCGGAAAGGGTTCGGTTGGGGAGGCTTTGATGGTTGGTGGAGGTCGAGGCGGAGCAAGAGGAAACTCAATTTTTTGGCCGTTCTGTTAGTTTCTGGGATTGGGTTGTGGTTCGTTTTGGGTAAAAGATTGAACGCCGGCGATGCTTTCTTGGGGGGATTTGGTGGTTTGGTGTTGTTGGGACTTTCAATCCATGGATGGCGAAGAGGGGTAAAAGACTGGATTGTTGGATTTTGTTGCTGTGCTTTTCTGGTGAGCCTGGTTATGCAGAAGGAAGATTTTCAGAAATTAATGGAGGATTCATCCACCGTTTTGAAGAAGAAACTGAAAGCTCATGGATTGGCCACCAGTTTTGGAGCTACGGCGAACGGCCGGAGAAGAAAATGGTGATACGATTCTCATAATCAGATTTGGAATCCTTTCCTTATGAATGAAAAACCTTTCATAAATATCAAATATTTCCTTAGTAAAAACTGCTCATTTAGTTTAGGAAAAAGAAAAAGGGGAAAACAAAACCCTATATCCTTCGGAAACCAGCAGCATAGCGTTCTTTTTTTTTCACCCAACTTTTCTGTATTCCTCCATTTGTTCATCATGGATCCAGAGTCATCTAGCCGTAAGTAAGAAGAACAATTGGTTCTTGATTATTTTTTTTGTCCTCCTTTATCTTATTTATTCATCCATACATAATTTTTCACTTGTTGGTAGTGCAGTAGTGAAATCAGTGAATTCTCTCCAATCACTCTTGGACAAGAATTTCGTTCTTATGCTACAGATTGGTTTTTTTATTTTTTCTTTGGCAGAGAAAATTGGTGGCTGATTTTGGCACTCCCTAATAAACCTACCACCAATTTTGTCTTTTTAAGGGGTGGGAGAGATTTTTAAACTTGTTATTCCGCTTCTGTTTGTGTTAAAGAGTTGCTTTTTGTGGGGAAGAAGAAAAATTTGTTCCGATCATTATAGCTGTTCAGCCTGTTTCAGAGAGACAGCTCAAGCTACATCCTGTATACAGGCCTTCTTGATGGGAAAAACTTTACTCCCGGTATTCACTACTTATCTGATTTCTCTTTGGTACTAAATTTGCTAAAGAATGTCTTTGCATTGTTTATATCTTTGAATTCAATTAATGCAGTATACTGTTGTACAAGTGGACACCTCTTGCTGCAAAGAATGTCCCAGAGCGCTGCATGATGCACTGCTAAAATTGGGTACTTCGATTGTAAACCTAACTTTTTGTGAGCGAGATATCTTTTTCCGTAATTAATGAGAGCAATACTTTTATTTGTGTTGAATCATTTATGTTTATGATACACCCTGGTTTTACTTTTTTAGGTGTTGAGGAGGTGGAATTTTCTCAAGGAAATGAGGAAGTATGTATTAGCGGTACCGTAGACCCCTTTATAATAGTTAAGGAAATTGCCAAGATGAATAAACCTGCAGAGCTCGTCTTCTATGCTAAATATCCCATGCCTGAAGATCGTACCAGGAATGCTAAGGGTCCAGAAGAAAAGAGTCACCCTAGAGATGAGCATAAGCAGAACACTAGAGACAAATGTAAGGAAAAATGCCATTGCAGTCCACAAGATCGTGATACCAGGGATACGGAAGATGGTCGTTTCAAGGGTGATAATGGTTATCGTCGAAGAGGAAATTGTAAAAATTGTCCTGATCATCACGATTCGGATGATGAGACCAGCGATCATTATCGTACCCGAAATGTTAGAGAAAAAGATCAGAGAAGATTCTCTCGTTGTCACAATTATGCTAGAGGGAGTAATAATGGTCCAAAAAAACATTCTCAGAGTCGTAATTATGATCGCCGTGATGAATCCAGTGAAGACGAGAAGACACCAAAACCGTTCTTTGATCCAGATGCCGATATGTTCAAGGGTTTCAGGGATAGGCAAAGGAGTGGATCTTGTGATCAGAACGACATGCCTTCAATGGACGGGAACCATTTTCGGTCAAGGAGTGGCATGTATGAGCATTTTCCCAATTTTGGTATGACACCTCCATACCCGTTTGATCCAACAATAGGACCTGAGCCGTTTGTTCCAAGAATGCCTCCACACCAGCAATATGGTCCAACTATGCCTCATTCATATGAGCAGGAATATGATCCTAGTATGAGACCTCCATGGCCTCCTCGGGCATCTCCTTATTATTCTGACTTCTATCCAGGAAATTCCAATTCTTGCTCGATAATGTAAACCTCACAAGTACATGCAAGCATTCATCTTGTACCTAAGATAGTTTTCTTGCATAGCTTGCATGTGTTACTTTGTGTATGTTACACATTTTTCTAGTCAGAGGTGCAAGTTTTTGTTTCTCTTTTGTTCAATTGGAAGACCTTTGCAAATCAGTGACGATAAATAGGAGTATTTGTTTACGACTTTGACAAAATTGATAATGTGCCCAGTGCAAGTAATATAGCAAACTGTTATTCCTTGTGCAAGTCATATAGTTGAGATATGAATGTGTTTCCTAACGTAGTTCGAGGTCAAAGTTAAGGGCATTTCTTGAAAAATATTACATTGTTGAAGTAACAGCAATTTTTCTTTCCATCTGAAAGTAAGATTTCATTGATGGTCTGGTAAATGTGCATGAGCCCTGGTGGAGTTTTGCTCAGTAAAATACTTGTGACATATCACTCTCAGAGAAGAAAAGTTTCTCTTACAGCCACACCATGAAACCATCGGCCGTACTTTTAGTACAAGAATTGTACACAGAAGTTTGGACAGAGAACTTAGCCTTCCATAATGCGCCTCAGCCAAAGAGGTAAACCTTAGCTATGCTAAACCGAGGTAAAACTATTTCAAAGTTGTAACACAAAGAATGACTAAGTTACACGTTATGATCCGTAACAAATGCCTAGAGTACATACATGTCCAGTGATGGACTTCAATAAATGCGCGCATGGTAGCAAACTATGATGATCACTCGACATCATGGTGTTTACCAGACAAGAGAAACTAATGTACAACATAGAACAACATCAATAAATTAGACCTAACTAAATAATCATGAAGGGATTCACTCAACCCTTCAGCCAATCATCCTTTTCTTAACAAGAGCCTCAAAAACACCATCAGTTCCAAAAACACCTTTAACTGGTTGCTTATGATCAATTGGCACGGGCAGACGGAATGAAATGGAAAATTCCCCAGGAGGACTTAGATTTTGTGTTTGCATCCGAAACACCATGGAGTCCTTGCAAACTGTTTCCCCGCCAGTAGCTGTCTTGCCCTTTATTGTTATTGCCCCACTAGGTTGAACATCACACGTAAAAACACCTGCCATAACACTTATAAGCATTCTTCAATCATCACCAGAAAGTGGAAATATTCAGTCTAAATGACCAAACTGAATACCAGAAAATGTTCCATTTTAATCAAGACACAATATAATAGAAATCATCAAAAGCATGTCATAGTACAATGAAAAGCAGGAAAGGACATGTCTCTTCAAAGCTCAAATAATAAACTAGAACCCTCACAGTAGTAAATCTAAGATATTGGGATTTAACCAACCCTTCAAAGATAAATAAATACAAGCTACATGCTTTTGAAGTTTTGTGGGGTCAGCTACATGGACCGTTTTAGCTGTCGGGATATGTAAATTTTTTTAATAAAACTGTATTATCGAATCGCCGGATAGTGTCCCTAGTCCTTTTTATTTGATATTCCAAATGTTTGGAAACTCATACGAGGACTTCTGATATAACAACTTTTAGGGTCTTTAAAGAGAAAGTAATTATTCGATGAATATATTTTATTTAATAAATGAAACTTACTTGCATCTCTAACAACACCAGGAAGTGCAACACGAAATATAATTTCATCCTCAGATTCAAAAATGTCTATCGACCCGATGGCTGGCCCAGGCTTTCCTTTTGCTGCACTACCAGTTAATGCGACTCCGCTTTTGGTTACAGCCATGATGTTATTCCACTCCTCGGTTGTTGGAGGAGAAGTAAAAAATACCGTGGCAGGAAGTTCTGTGACGGAGGTTCCAGAATTGTTTCCTGTTGATGATGCAGAAGCATTTGTTTCTTTTGTTGAAGCAGCGGCACTAAATGGATGAGGTGGTGGCACAACATTAAGAGGGGTCACATCAAGAACAGTTTGTTGAGGATCAACCGGAATAGAGCCGTTGTTTCCACCAACATGAGCCCAATATGGATAAGCTCTGGATTCGTGAAAAGAAACGTTAACATCCACGATGATTGAGAGAAGTCTAACAGTAAAGAAGCATTTGTGTTCCAACATAAAGACTTTTAAGCCCAACACAAGCAGTCAAAGATGCAGATTTCCTTATTCCAAAACAAGTTGATTAACTGAAGAAACTTAAGAGCAGAGAAATACAACGTCATCGTTTTACATCTAATAACAAAACAACAGAGATGCAAAGACTATGTAACTCAATGCCATAAAAAGTTTATGCAAGAGTTAGTCAGAAAACATCACATTAAAACTAATCTTTCGTACAAAGATTAATACAGCAGATAGATAGAACTGTCTCACAAACATCCAGGATTTTCATCTGCCTCCAAGGTGAACAAAGAGCTAAACATCAACTATCCATATTATCACAAATTACATACAGAATTGATCATAATTCTTGTAACGACATGATAATTTCTAGTTGCAAATGATGACTGTTAGTTACTATATGCATAAAAAAAATATATTACCACACTCAAAATAGTTTCTATCCCAAAAAAATTACCCTGGTCTTGGAAGTAAGAGTCATTGCTTGGGAAGAAGGCTTGTAGAGTACTGAAAGGATGCAGCAAAAGGGTTGTGATGTTAAAGAAACACATATATTGGTGGAACATTGACGTGCCCATGATCAGAATGAACTTTAGTCAAAGATACTTCACACAAAGCTTCCACTGAAATGCTCTATCCAACTCTCATATGGGCTTGTAAAAAAAAAAAGGAACAAAAAAAAAAAAAAAAAAACTCTCATATGGGCAATTTTTCAAAAGCTAATATCAGTTTACTGAGTGGTCTACATACAAGTCCGTACTTTTAGCAGAATATAATAGTCTCACTTTCTTCCATCACAGTCAAACCATTGCCAATAGCAATGCAGTGTGCAACATAATAATAGATTACAACTTCTGAGCCCAGGATCATTACAGCATTTTGTTTTAATTTGACTGATATAAAACCCTAGATTTGTAATCTTTATAGCCAAAGTGAGTAAAACTAAATAAATAAATAACAAATCAAGTTTTCATACAAACAAGAAATGCAACACATTGACCAAAATCAGGTTAACTCCATATAGTTCCATAGAATGCAGCATGTCTTCAAACAACTTCACAGCTCAAAGAATCATACAAGCTGAGAAGTTTATGATTTGTTTTAATGGAAATTCACGGACCTGAAAATCATCTAAGGAGCCTCAGACACACAATGAAGAGACAAATAAACAAGACGCAAACAATTGCGCCTGAAGTTCTAAACTTGATCTTAGTCATGCACAGATTGGTCTACTAGATGCACTTATTCATCAAGAGAAATTCTAGTTTAGCAAATATATCAGACAGATCCTATTCCTTGTCAATTCCCAGATTTGAAGACAATTGGAAGCGCTCAAACAGGCCACACAAATGAGTTCAAGGGCATCCACAATATAATATCAGAGTTAGCCAAAAAGTTCACTAATTTGAAGATATTTCTAGAATGACATAGATTAGAATAGCAACGAACAAGCCCCATGTAGACACCAGTGAGTACCCCGTTGAATCCTATACCATAACATAAACATTCAGTAGGGGATGGTAAAAGGTTGTAGAGAATGCTTCAGTAACAAGCCCTACATTGACTAAAATCACAACAAAGACGTAATCTTGCCGAGAAGCGACAATGACTTCTCACACTTCAAACAGAAAAAAGAACTCTTCAAAGACAAACCCGAAAACATACAGGACACCACATTTGCCTTACCCACTAGACAAGAATTGACTCCAGAAAATATGCCAATTGTCACTTGAATTCAGAAATCTGAATAAAATAAAAAATTTCACCCAAACAACCATCTCAAAACCTCCACACCCACATTCAATTCGAAAGAGAAATAAAAATTAACACACTTTATGAAAGTCCCATAAACCTAAAAACAACTACAAAAGACGAACATAATCATCACAAATTGCGAAACAACATCAATAAAAAAAAAATTATAGGGCAGATCAAACATCATTAGCTCAAGCAGATGTTTTCCCGGAAACAGAGTTGAAAAAAAAAGAAAAAAAAAAAGAAACAGGCAGAAAAAAGAGTGAGAACAAGATTGAAGTACCTGCCCTGAGAAGCCATACACGAGTAATGAGAGAACTGGGAGATTATTACAGGAAAAGGGGTTTTCAGTAAAAGGGAAGAGTAGAACGAGAGAGAAGAATATAGGGAAAGAGGGTTTGTACGGCAGCAGAACTGCTGACGAGCTTGGGCACGTAGTACTATAAAATATGCAGAGATAGAACGCCTAATCAGAGAAAGAAACGGTAACACAATGTAGATGGAAATTATGTGAAATATTTTAAGAGGGTTTTGTTGAATTTTTTCATATTCATGAAAAATATAAATCATCATCAACGGGAAAACTAGAATATTAAAAAACTGGGAGGCTACTAAACACTCTAAAAATTTTCCTTGAGCGCCCTAATATAATATCAAAAGGTCATTTTGCCCCCACATGATTTTATAAATTAAGAGTTTCAATTTCATTCTTTCAATTTCTAAATCAATCTTTCATTTCAAATTCTCTCAATCCAAACTCCCAAAAACTTAGATTCAATGGCTGAACGAGTGAAACGGTTACGGAAAGAGCTACGGAAACTGAAGATACGTAAATTTGAATTGTTTTTTTCAATTAGAATTATGTAGGAGTATTTTTTTTTTTAAACAAAAACCACCTCAGCCCCGCCCCGCGAGGGAGATCCGCGCTGGGGCGTGCAGAGCTGGCGCGCAGATCCCTGAGCTGGCGCCCCTTTCTTCGCCGCCGAAAGGTGGGGGGGCGAGAAATGTCTCGCCAGGCGCTAGCCGCCTGGCGAGATTTACCGGCGTCGGTTTAGTTTTTTTTTATTATATTAATTTGTTATATTATTTATTTAAATTTAATTGTTATTTATGAATTGTATAGTAATTGTAATTTAATTGTTACTATTAGTAATTATAAATCTTATGAAATTTAGTTTAATTATTTATTATTAGTTAAATTTATAATTTATAGTTTAATGGTAGGAATTTATTTTTATTAGTTTAATTTATTTAGGAATTTATTTTTATTAGTTTAATTTATTTAGGAAACACTATTATTAAAAGTATATGTTTAATCTTCAGTAAATAAATTAGTTATAATACTTTTGTAGTTTTAGGAATTCAATTGTAGTTTTAGGGAGCTTAACGGTTTTTAAAATTTGGATTATTATAAAAGTTATTATAAGTAATTTAATTATAGAAAATATATTTATTGGATTAGTCGGTTTAATTGTAATTAGCCTCAAAAAAATATCAAACGTAGAAATTAAATACTTAGTATAGGAAAATTAAATAAATAAGTTCAAATTAAAAAAAAACAAGAGGTTAGTAGATAATTAGAGTTAATAAAATATTTATTTAATTGTGGTTAAAATTAAATAATAAATTATATATTTATTTAATTTTGGTTAAAAAATGAAAAATAAAATATGTAGATATTATTAATTGTACTTAGTAGAATTAATAAATTGTACACTTAAGATGTATAGTAGATAATTTTATAATTAGGTATTTAAATAATATAAAACTGTATTAAAGTAATTAACCTAAGTTACGTGTAAAATTTAAAACTTTTGTAGGATGGGATATCACCTCTTGAGGGATCTGGACATCGGCATGCAGTTACGCACAATCTGTATGCCGAACATCGAGCAGAAAAAGAAAAAAAGTTAAAGAAAGTGAAAAATGTACATCTTACGTTTGGCTCACTTGGTGAGTCAGCCAACGTAGACGATGATGATGATTTTGAGGGAGAAGAATCAACAGAGGATAGTTTTGAAAGTGGGGGGGACGATGTGGATGAGAAGGATGACACAGCCGAGTATTCCTCGTCCGAGAGGAGGGATATACATTTTGGAGGTAACTCAGTACTGAACCTCATTGGTCATACTGATGATCAGACTCCAGTTCACCCTACCCGGGGGGAGGGGGGGAAGACCCTTGTTGGATTATCGGCTCTGAATTCAGCTTACACTCCTGGTGGTTCCAGTGTTCGTGTCGGCCCACAGAGTACTCTTTTTAGAAGTCCCAGTACTACTCTTCATCATGCCGGCCCGCAGAGTACTCTTTTTAGAGGTCCCCCTCTGACTAGTCAGCCTCGTTCCCATTTTGGTGGCGCATCCATTGGTGCCTCTATCCGTCCTAAGGCAGCTGTATCGTTATCAGGTACGTATTTGTAACAATTTCAGCATTCATTATTGCTTGGTCAATTTCTTAATTGCATTCGGTTAAGTATTTATCCACTATTCTTTATTCGGGTTTCAGGTACTAGCAGACATTCTAAGGTTTCTACTGAAGAAACTGACGATTGGGTTGTGACGGACGACGTACCTGGCGGGCCATGTGATGGGTCAGTGATTCCTAGTTTTCTTGGCCACACTGCTTATCAGTTGTGGAATGGAGAACCAAGAGATTACCTGACGATGAAGCCAGTGAAGAAGAGTTTGTTTAGATTGCATGGATGGTATGCGAGGTTGCCGGAGAACGCACAGTTGCAGATTCAGAATACCGGTTTGTATCATTTGATTGATACTATGTATGATGACATTGACCTTGCGCTTATTTCTGCATTCATAGAGAGGTGGCAGCCTGGCACAAATTAACTAAAAAGAGATCAAAATCCAGTACCTTATTTGCGTAAGCTGTATCTCCAGTAACATGTGAACCCTGTGCCACACCGTTTCAAAAGAAGCATTTGCAGTGTCGAGCCATTCCTTTAACAACTTGTGTGAGCTCTCCACTCTACAAGTAGTGGTGTTGCCAAGATGCAAATAAGTGTTGGTCCATGCATGCACAAACTTGTCAGCCACCACTAACTATGTCTTCCTAACATACTCTAGAACGGGCTGAAATTGGGACCAATTATGCTCCAGAAACTGTACTTTTTCTTCGTATTCTTCCCGATTTGCAGCTTCGATCACTGTTTTGAAGGCCTTTTACGCGAAACTTTTTGCTACATGGCATTTCCGTTCAAAATTCTTTTCACATTTTTTTCAACATCCCTGTAAACGTGCCATGTACACAACAAGTGATGTGATGATGGAAATACATCATCAAGAGGCCTCATCAATCCAGGCTCCCAATCAGTCACGATGACACTCGGATGCAGATCATCGCCATATAAGTTACGGAGCTACCACAGCGCCCAATGGTAGCTGTCCCCCGTCTCATCACTCAGAAGAGCATATGCTACAAGGAATGTCTGATTGCAAGGGGTCATTCCAACAAACTCCATAAGAGGCATTTTATATTTGTTTGTGTTGCATGTGGAATCTACACAAACAACCCAAGGATACGTCCGCAACAGCAACAAAGAATCCGGATATGCGAAAAACATGTGGGATAACCTCTGTGTCTCTTCATCTCACTCCGTGATGATGATATATTTGTGTTGTTCTGCGACCTCTAACACCTTTCCCACGACGTCCATGGCAGCCAGGTCATCTAGTATTGGAAACCCCTCCTTACGCAAATGATTTCTGTAGTTGTAGACTTGTTTGGAGGTAACCTTTTCATCAGGAAATTGTATCCATATCGCCCGTAAAATGTGGACTGCCTTAGTCCCAGATTTAGAGTACTCCTTAATAAGCTCTTTCACTTCTGCATTCAATGGCCTCCTGACTCGAGGTGGATCTTTCAATGAATGATTGTGCATTCCCCACGGACCTGGATATACACGGATCGCCCACCTACCATATATCTTGCAAATAGTAACGCGAAACTGGCATCCGGTCATCTGTGTCTTTGTATTGACTCGGGTGCGCACGTTTTTATCTATCTGTTGACCTTGGTACCGCCCTCCTTTATGACAAAGGAGTATAGTACTATTATCCTTGTGCGAGGATACACTTAACTCCATGTTGTAGATGTTCGCAATACCCTTCGCATATGCAACAGCTTCCTTCTTCGTGGCAAAAGTCTCGTCTGTAGCAAAAGCCGGACTATAATCGACTCCATCTCCCTGATCAAACCTATCCTGCACACATTAAAAACGAATTATATCATAACTTAAATTAACTCTAATAATATTAAACCACAAATAATTTGCTATGAACAAAAAAATATATATATAATTCGATATAATAATCTTATACTTTAAAGATAATTAATATATACTAATAACAAATTAAATACATTATTAACAAAAACTCATTATTTTAACAAAAATCCTATACCCTAACACCTATACCCATTAACATACTACCTAAACACCCATTTAACAAGAAACAAACTATTTCATATGAACATACTACATAATTAACATAATTAAAACATATAATAATTTAAATACATTATTAACAAGATATTAACTCATTTAATATAACAACTACAACCTATGAACAATATGCGTAATTAAAAAACATTCTCTACATATCATAAACCCTAATTAGCATAAACCCTAATTTTCTAAACAAATATTAAACTACCAAAATAATACTCAAATAAAATAAATACATGAATTAATTAAATTTATTAAACTAATAATAATATTTATTAAACTAATAAATATTAAATATATTAAAAAATTAAAAAAAATATTTAAATTAAAAAAAAAATGGGTGGTGCCCGTCGTGGTTGGCGAGCATTTGCTTGCCAACCCGGACAAAGGTGGCGCCAAATCTGGCGCCACCACTTCGCTAATGGCGAAGGCCGTCTCGCCTCCCTGTAAAGGGAGGCGAGTTTATTGTATTGGGGTGGCATGTCTGGCGCGTCCCTCCCGCGCCCCCCTCTCCTTTTTCGAAAAAAAAACTTACCTCCATTTTGCAGGGGCGTGTCGGTCTTTCGCGGGCGCTCAAATGAAATAATAAGGGTGCTCAACAGTTCGACCCTTAAAAAAAAACACAAAGGATACAGATTACAGAACAGAATCAGTGCCGCCGATATTCTGAATTGTTGCAACAAAATGTGAAAATGGTTCTTTACATTAGGCTAAATGCATATTTTGATTATTCATATTAATATTTCACTAAAATAGTCATGTACATTTCAGAATGTAACTTTGTTTAGTCCTCTGATAGCATCATACATTTTAAGCAAATTTAGTATCAAGTCAATAGGAGTATTTTTGGAATACTATTTCAATTATTGAAAAAAATTGTATTGGATAAAACATAAGATAAATATTAAAATAATTACATAAATAAAAATAATTAAGAATTTAAATTAGATATAAACGAAACATAGTAAAAACAAATTGTACTTTTTTTGCAAAAGTTTTATATTATTTTTGATTTGATAGACTTAGGATATATTAAAAATATTACTCTTATGAAAATCTCTAAGATAAAAAAATAATTAAGTTAAAATTTAGAGTGAACCTCAAAACAAGTCATCAACTTTTAATATATTTCCACTCTAGGTCATCAATTAAATTTATTTTTAACAAAGGTTACCTTACTAAGTTTTAATCCATTTCAGATTATTCTGTTAATTTTAGCCGTTAAATAGTGACGGAAATCCATTTTTCACATGTTTTTGGGTTCAGGGGTATTTTTGTCATTTTCTTATTTTTTTATTTTTTAATCTTTTTTTTTTTTTTACAATTTTTCTTCTTATACTTCCTAACTTGTATATACTGGTAGTATAATTCTAAATTTTAAAAATTTATTTTCCTTTTGTATTTTAACTTCTAGATTATAAAATTTTTTATAAAACAATTTAAGAAATGAAGAAGAAAAATTCGAGTTAAAGTAAACATGAAAATTAATAATTTACCATTTTAAATAAAAAAAATAAAAATTAAAATAATTAGCTAAGACAAGTTGTTTCTTCTAGGTTATTTAATTTTTTTCAACTCGATTGAATTATTTAATTATTAATTTTCACGTTTCTTATTCTTTTTTTTTTTAATAATCTACAAGTTAATATACAAATGACAAATTAATTTTCAAAAATAAATTTGTTTCTCATTTGTATCTTAACTTCTAGATCATAAAAAAAGGAATAAGAAATGTGAAAATTAATAATTAAATAATTCAATCGAGTTGAAAATGGTAAATTATTAATAATTATTAAATAACCTAGAAGAAACAACTTGTCTTAGCTAATTCTTTTAATTTTTCTTTTTGTTTAAAATGGTAAATTATTAATTTTCATGTTTACTTTAACTCAAATTTTTCTTCTTCATTTCTTAAATTTTTTTTTAAAATTTTATAATCTAGAAGTTAAAATACAAAAGGAAAATAAGTTTTTAAAATTTGGAATTATACTACCAGTATATACAAGTTAGGAAGTATAAGAAGAATGAATTTCCTGAACCCAAAAGCATGTGAAAAATCAAAAAATCAAAAAATAAAAGCATGTGAAAAATGGATTTCCGTCACTATTTAACGGCCAAAATTAACAGAATAATCTGAAATGGATTAAAAATTTAGTAAGATAACCTGTGTTACAAATAAATTTAATTGATGACCTAGAGTGGAAATATATTAAATGTTGATGACTTGTTTTAAGGTTCATTCTAAAATTTAAAATTATCTTCAAATCTAATTTCTTATTTTGGAGAATTTTTAACTCATGAAATTGTAGAGAACTAGATTTAAATAGTAGTTTTTGCAACAAAAAAAAAAAATCATCTTGAGTTTTTGACTTCCTAAGTACGAATCGGAAAAAAATTATTTAATAGATATTATTAATATATCATAGATTAATTATGAATTTTTCACAATACCAAAGATAATAATATAATTAGTAAGATAATAATATGCTATTAAAAATTACTCCATAAATAAAATGAAAAAGTATATTTAAGAAAACATAAGTTGTGGTGTTTTAAAAAAGACTAAATTCTAAATTTTTGAATTTAATTTTTTAATAATATTTATTAAAAATAACTCTTAAATCTTATGGAATTGTAAATATTAAAAATCTGTAATTTTAAAAAAATATAAGAAGATTATTTTTTTAGGACTCTACTATGTATATCTAGTTCTCTACAATTTCATAAGTTAAAAAGATTTCCAAAATTAGAATTAGATCTGAAGATAATCTTAGATTTTCACTTAATTATTTTATTGTGTTAGATATTTTAATAAGAGTAGTATTTTTACATTATTCCACGCATTCCAAATTAAAAATAATATAAAATTTGTTGAAAAAAGTTAAAACTTTTATTTTTATTTTTCGTTTAAGCAATTAAATTTTTATATTTTTTATCAATTTAATGGCTATGTTAAAATCTTATTATTTATTAATGTAATTATTTTAATATTTGTAATATAATATTCTGTCAAAAATAAAAAAAAATATTCTGAAAATACTCATATTGAACTAGATCTAGTCAAAGGAAAAAAAGAGTTATATTTTGAGATGTAGAGGAGCCTTTCGGCTAAATATTAATGTAAAACACCAAAATATGCATTTGACCTAATGCAGAGGACTATTTTCAGGATTTAGTCTAACAATTACCATTCCATATTTTTTTAGTTGGATTTTGTTTATTCTTTTTCTTCTTTTTTCTTTTTTCATTTTTTATATTTTTCCTAAGTGAATTTTCTCACTTGAATTTTATTTTTCTTTTGAAAACGTCGGGAACCCACTACAAGAAAATTTTTCCTTGAAAATTATCAAACTCTATTTATTTCATTTTTTTATATATGATGTGATTCACAAAGTTGTATGTTTTGGAATTTCTTGTACTACTATTAAGTACTCCATTCATCCAATTATATGAGAGTTTTTATGTTGAAAAAAGGAGTGAGTTATGTTAGCAAAAAGGGTAAAATTTTTTGTTTTAAAATCAAATCTTTAAGGTTTTACAAATTTAGATCATGCTTACATTTTACTACCATCAAATTCAAATTCCAAAATACATTCAAAGTTTTGAAAACGAACGCTTTGCAATAACCTCAGGATGGTTAGCAATTACGAAAATGAGATTAGTGAGCAGATATTGCCAAGAAAGTTTATATGTTAAAACAAGATGATTTTGGGACGTGCTCCATGAATTTGGATAGCCAATTAAAAAAATTAACAAAATAAAGCTGAATTAGGTGCGGTGAATTTTATTGAATAAATTATCAATTTTACCTCTTTCGGTTATAATTAAAAGAGTAATAGTATTTACCTCGCATATTGTGCGGGTTGTTAGAAAATATATGAGTTTAATGATTTAAAGATTACATACTATTTCTGCAAAAGTTATATATGTAAAAAGATGATACTCTTATTAATGATATAAATTATAATTATGTAAGTTTTAGTGGCACCGTGTTTTGTTATTCTAAGTGCATTTGAAATTATTTTCAATATTCGAAATTTACTCAATGTAACTTATATTGGCCATCTTAATTACGATGACTATTTTGGTGTTTTGTTGATTTATGGTTTTACATTTTTGTAAAAGTATTTTTTTTAATTTTTCATAATGATTTCTCTAACAAAAAAATTTCTCATTATTTTTTTTTTCATAAACTTATCGTTATTTTCAATCTCTCTATATATCTTTTGTAACCTTTTTTTATAAGTTTCTTCTTATATTTTTCTTATAATACAGTGTTCACTTTATTTTTTTTCTTGGTTCCATAGTCTTCATCTTTTTATTTATTTTCTTCTAAATTTGATGGCAATTCTTTAAAGCTCCATTTCTTGATAATTTTGTAATAATTATTTTATTTTTCGCTATTATCTCAGCTACTTTTTTTTCATATTTTCTTATTCTCTACTTAATATTTTCCTTCATATAATTATTTTTAAAATATGTTTTTTTCTACTGTTTCTTTGTCGCAAAGACCTTTATTTTTTTATCTTAAAAGTTTTCTCCCTATTGATTTTTATGTTTTTTTATATCATTATAATGTTAACCTTTTTACCGTTATCGTATGGAAAAATATATAATGAATCGTCTAATTAATTTTATATTTTTCCGTACATTACCAATCTTCATCAAGGTTAGAAGATTTCTCGATAAAAATCGCATACCACACTTGAATTCCAAAATGCATATACAAAGAAAAAAGTAGAAAAAAAGAAATACTATTTAATACTGGTATGGAGTATTAATTCTCTTATAGGATAAAATAATTTTAAATAATATGTTACACTATATATTTAATTATAGTATAATTACATTGATAAATAGTTTAATCTTATTATGTTGTGTAATTTCTTAAATAATCACATATATTGTTTAATCTTATTAGGTCGTGAGATGTCGTATTCGTTTATAAATAAATGTATATATAATTATTCTTAATCCAATTATTTTTTTCTTTTATAATTTTTATTAAAGTAATCAACAAAAATCATTTATTAGTACTGCCTATTAAGAGACAAAAATATGTTACTCTTTATATTTTGTTAACTATATTTATATTACCCCTTAGATTAACCATTATGTAATAGGCACATAATATAAATTATATATTATATATTACTTTTTTATAGTAGTTATTTTGTCGACATTATGGGCACATAATTCATATATGCATGTTAATTTATACTGTATGTTTAAAAAACTACATACATATATGTAATGGTTAATATGTGCCAGTTAGAAATCAGCACATCTAGCTTTTTTATGGTTAATACATGCCTTTATATCGTATATTTAAAAAACTCACATGTATGTAATGGATATATGCCCATTGAAAATTCACATATAATTTTATGGTTTGTTCCAATTAGATATGTTTAAGTCAAAATTGTATTTGATAGTGAAGACCGAAATGACTCAAACTAATTTCAAATGACTGTGTGATATTCTCAAAGTATGGAGTCCAAACGTTAAAACTGTTAAAAAATGCCAACACCTTCGACGCAAAAAAAAAAAAAAAACGAGTTTGAGTGTTTAAACGTTTATTAACGAAACAATGAAAGAATTTCGAAAAGATGAATAAAACGGCCACGAAGGCCAGCTTTATAGATTTGATAAACACGAATCGGTTATGAATGGCCAAAAACGTAGAATGCTTATAATAATCAATACAATATGTAAAGAAAATGCAAGAAAGTTTGAAATAAAATAAATGGCAAAAAAAGCTATAGAGAAAGACTAAAGTATTTGATTCTGTATGATGAATTGTATATGTTTGTTGTCTCTTCTTCATAGCCTTTTATAAGTCATCTACCAACCCTAGTTGGATTGCAACCAAAGTCGAATCCAATAAGGACTTCTGTTGCAGTAGGAATCTTTCTCCGACAAGGATTTGACCACCGATGAATCCTTCTCCAACTCGAGCTGCCGATTAAGCCTTGGCTCTGGATTTGGGACTCTTTGTGGGCTGGCCGATATTTATTGTCTCAATACTTTGCTGCGATCGGCTCAACTCGTGTGGACCAGATTTGTTAAAATCGGTTCAACATAAAGCCCCCCAGGGAAGCAAATTTGGCCGAATATTGCTTGTCTTATTTCCCATGCCTCCAAGGCCCAATGTAGTGGGACGATCCAGCGAAGAATCTGCCCAAGAGAAAAAATTCTTGATCGGCCTAGGAGCCCCCCTACCAAAGGCGTGTGTGCCAGAAACGCTAGTTTGCTAAAGGTTGGATGACTCCGTGAATCTCGAGGGTTGACTGGATTAAAGACTTTGAATACACCTAATAGATGATGGAGAGAGAGAAAAAAAATCTCTACAATTTCGTCACTGTTCCATCGGAAAAAATCCTTTCCGATTCTGAATCGATGTTCCATTTGAAACTGCCACAAAAAATTTGTATTAAAGTAGCTTCTGTGCCAATCGAAATCCTCATATTCACCTGCCAACGATAATATTACCACCAGAAACCTAAATTTCGCCACTCAAAGAAAAACCCCTTTTTCCTGTTGCAACTCTTCAACAAGAATGGCTGGCCCAAGTGATGCAAATCCCATGGCGTATGACAAATCCAAAGATGCAGCTCATAAAGTAAAACCAGAAGACATCGATTTCTTGACACCGTATGAAGAACAAGTAATGCTTCTCTACAATCGATCTTTACGGCACTTTACTCTAGGGCCGAATTTTTCGACGGTGCCAGAAAATCTAAAATAATACATTCCATTGCTATGCCCAGAAGATGCTTACCACAAATACAAAAATCCCTGCAAGTTTGATAGCCATGGTCTGACAAACTGGAGACTCATGAAGTGTTTGTCGAGTGGTACAATCAACTGAAGCTGGAATATGAAGATACATGGGGGATGGCCCGCATTTATGATTTGTTGCAATTTTGCTTCATAGGACTCGCAGAAAACCGAGAATTCGTGGAAGCAGTGATGGGATTCTAGAGTTGGACCAGCAACATTTTTTCTTTCCCGTGGGGACCGATGACACCCACTCTGTTAGATATCTGTGTGATTAGAGGATTGCTTGCAGTTGCAGCTGTGACCATTGATGGAAAGGGGACAAATGATGATGTAGTTCTGGCGGTGGCGGGCCAAACTAGGAGCTATGGCCCTTTCATTAGTGAAAACAAAGGGAAATTAAGCCGCCTGCACCATATAAGTCTTTTGGCTCTGTGGCTGAACATGTATGTATTCCCTGGAAAATCTTTTCAGATGACTATGGATTGGTACCATGTTACCTGTAGATTAGCTTCTAGAGAATAATTGAACCTAGCTGAAACCGTGTTTGCAATGTTATATCGTCGTCTGCATGAAACTAAGCATAATCCAGGTTCAACTCTGTTTGGTCCCGTTTGGTTATTGCATTTATGGTTGTATATGTATTTCCCGAGTCTGAAGCCAGAGGGAATATATCCTGTTGATAGTGGAGAATCCTTGTGCCTGGGAGTGCAACAGTATGTGAAACCCAAGTACAATGGAACTCAGGCCTTTAAGATCATCTTTGAATCCTGCCTAGACATAGGTGTGATGGTGCAACAGATAAGTAACGATTAGTGGCATAAAATTTTTGGAAATATTTGTCATACTGAAGCTGAAAGTGATCGGTGGGATAATATTGGCATATATGGGTTGACATATGTATGGAGCTATTTGCTGACAGCAAGGGACATCTTCTATGGCTGTAAAAGTGTGCAATCTCGCAACGTGGTTTCTGATATGCACGCAGAATATTATCCGGCGTGCCACACTTTGAAGTTTCTGGTTGGAACAAGGAGATTAGGCAGAGAGAAATTGACCATGGCACAATATGAAGCACACTGGGAGTTGATGGCTACTCATGAAAAAACTTCTCCAATAACTCCTTTCAAATTCTGTTTTTGAAGTAACCCCTAGATTTGCATATTGGTGGAGAGAGCTTAGCAAACACTATGCACGGCTCTGGGTATGAAGCAGTTAAGACTGCCTTTCGTATTGGGAAATACGTGAAACCCAAAACTGTTGCAGTTGAAGTTGAAGCGAATCCTAAAGGTACAAAATTCTCCTTGAACATTTCATGTTGTGGCTTACATTTGTATACATGTCTAAGTATTTACATTGTAGGGAAAGGTAAAGCTGGTGGAAAGGCAAAAGCTGGCCCTGAGAAGACTAAGAAAACTCTAAATGTTGCAAGAGGTAAAGCCAAACAAGTTCCTGCCAAAGAAGCACCAACGAAAACCTGCCCGTCCAATATGCTCATTGGATAAAAACGGACAACAAGTGAAGCCAGCAACAAGGTAAAAATATTTAAATAATTCCATGAAGATTTCAGAACACTACTTTTACCAATTCTCCTTTGTGTGTTCGCTTTGCAGGAGAATCCAGTACACGTTGATGGTAGTGACGAAGAATCTGACAGTGAGGAAAGTGAAAAAGGTATTGTCGCCATTGGGGAGAGTATTGCCCTCAAGAAAGCTGTGTCGGAATCTGGTGGAAGTAAGAAAAAACTTAGGGCGGCCACTTCATCGACCCAAACAGGTTCTGGAAAGAAAGCTCCTCCATCTGTTGCAGCATTGATGGCATGTTTGGAACAAACAAAGGCAGTGCCATAAATTAGGCCACTTTGCCTCTGCTCTCCTTTCTTTCTCTGAATTATCAGACCTCTTTCTTTCGCCAAAGTTCCCCAACCGCTACTGCTTGAGCGCTCGCAAGTTTTTTCTGCTATCTTGCCCCGACGACATCCCCACCGGAAGACTTACCGGCAACTAGACTGAGAGGATACTGAGAGGCTACAATTCCAAGGGAGAGTGGAAACCAATTCCCATGGTAAGTACTCAGATTCCTTTCCTATGGATTGTTTTAATTAGTAATGATAGCATAGATCGAGATTTGTCCTTTCATATTGTGATAGGTATGGCTACTAGAAACCCAGATCTGAAAAGTGTGCAAGATTTTGCTTCAACCATTAATTCCGATGATAGAGTTAAGGCAGTCAGAACGAGAGACGACCTTCCTGTAGAGTTAGACATGAAAGCCCCCTTAGGTATCGAGAGAGCCAATTCTCCTTCAGAGGGGAGAATTACCATATATGACCGCTTCATGCATCTAGGGCTAAGATTCCCCCACTTCCCACTGTTCGAGGAGATTTTCTAACATTATAAAACTCCTCTTGCTCATTTTACACCAAACTTAATAACCTTCATTCTTGGGTTTGCAAAAATATGTGAACGAGTAAAGGTGAAGCCCCAACTGATTCTATGGAGGTATTTTTCCCAAGTCATCGTTCCCTCAACATCGTTCTAAGATTGGTATATTGTGAAGAAACACCCAAGGACGGGTATTAAGAAGATGGTTGAGGCATATGGTGGCTCGCCCGAATGGAAGCCTAAATTCATGTTTGTGAAGGCCTCCAAGAATTATTATGTTGCATGGAACTATCGAGAAGCAGAAGGTCTCAGGGCTGTAAAGGATGACTGGACGAAGGAAGATGATGAGCGCGTCGCGGAGCTTGACGACGATCTTAAGAAAATTCTGAAGTACCCGAAACTCATTAAATGGAGTGACGTGCAGCACTACATTCCCCCTATTCCTGTCGAGGAGGAAAAAGATACTAATGTCCTTGTCGAGGAAGAAAAAGGTACTAATTTCTGTGTATTTCTTTTGTTGTTTTTAGGTCATGTCGTCGAGCAAGGCTGGTTCTCGACTGTATGGTGACAAAGGCCCCTTTGCTATTGTGAATTAAGATGAAGAAGAGTCAACAACTGTAGTTGCTGGAGCCAAGAACAAAAGTAAGAGACTCGTGAAGGTCTCTGAGAAAGAGAAGAAAAAGAAGGCAGATGTCGCCGCCTCAAAATTAACAGTTCAAGGAGAGAATATCGTGAAGGTCTCTGGAAAAGACCAGTGATCCCCTTGCAATAGAGACGGCCACCACTCCCCAAATAGAGGTAGACCCAAGCAACAAAGCACCTGCCACGGACAAATGGAAGGGCCCTCTCGAGGAGGAAGCAACCATCTTGCCTTCCCATGTATTCGAGGGAGGACCAACTGTGGCAGTCCACACCTTTGGCGATCCTCCAACCATTGAGTGCCCCTTGCTGGAAGAGTTTGCTGCACAGCTAACAGCAACAGACATCGTGAGGCTGGTAAGTACGTTATATCATTTGAGAATATTCTTGCAAACCTCCTGCAGACAAACTTTGTTTCATTCAATGAATTTTACAGATGAGTGCATCCTCGATGGCATACTTGATGCACCTAAGGAAATTAAAGGAGGAGCTGGTCTAGGCTCGGATCAAGAGGGACCAGGCGCTTGTCGAGAAGGCCGCTCTCGAGGAGAGGAATCAGCAGATACAAGCCAAAGAGCAGGAGTTAGCCTCTGTGTAAGCTAAATATAATGAGTTGGACGAGAAGCTGAGGGACTTTGCAGATCTGCATATCTCGAGGAAAGACCTCCACAAATGGTGTGCTGCCTTCTGGTTCAAGATGCTATCTTTAGGTGGCATGGCAGTGGCTATCGAGGAGGTTAATTTAGCGGCCACAGAGTATAGAGCTCACAAATTAGCTGTTGCAGGCCTCAAGAGGCTTAACGGAGACAGGCCCATCAAGGCGAAGTGGTTCAAACAGTTCCTGAAAGAGAGCCCAAAGAAAACCATGTATGAGGCACTGGTAAAGGTTCTCACGAAGCTCAGTGGTGAGCGGCTGTCTTTATGGGAGGCTTTATGCAAAACCCTCGTTAAGATGGGTACTCCTGAAGATATGGCCATGTTTCCTGGTGATCCAGCCACAGTCTTGTCCAAGGGCCCAAGCGAGAAGGAGCCAATTCCTGAGGTTCCAGACGAGTATATCAGCATCGAGCTCGAGGAAGAAGATGATGAGGCCTCAAGGGAGGACGTGACTGATATTGGCAACTCGGGAGTGCAGAAGAACGCCGGAGAGACATCTCAGAGTCATCCCGAGGATGGTTCTACTGGACAAGATGCTGTATGAACTCTTTCCTCTGTAATAGCTGCTAGCAATTTAAACAATCACTGTTTTTGTAAACAATTTAAAGTTTTTATTTGGCTTTTACAGGAATGCCATGTTGTCTTGCCTTCCAATTCTAATTTTGACCTTTTCATTTTTCTTGAAAAAAGGATAGTTGGTCTGTTCATCGGATCCATCTCATGACTTTGTCGGAGGAACAATCGAGGGAATATCCTTTATACTTGATGATTAGCGATATTATGAGAAGTCGCGCAAATGTCCATAGTATCGAGACAGTAATGAACTTAGAAGCAGACCTCCTCGACACTATGCGGGCGTGCAATGTGAAAGTCAACCAGCATTTGATCGAGGAAATAAAAGAACTCTGCATAGAAATGCAACGGCGAGATTATCAGAAAGATAAAGACTTCAGTGATTCTCTGACTTCGAGACGGGCATCCATGATGAACTAGTTGCTCTGGAGAAAGAAAACGACAAGCTGAAACAGGGCAAACAAATTATCGTATCACCATGGTTTCTCGAGAAGCATGAGGTCCTTGCTCGAGTGCTGCACATGATCTCAAGGTTTATTTCGGCAATGGACATGCTGAAGGAAAGAACTCGCGAAGTCGAGCTTCTGATGGAATACATAAGAGAGCTCCAGAACTTATTGTTGGATCACAATGTCGACTTCCCACCTTTTGAGAAGCCCGAAGAGGTTGTAGATCCTAAAACCAGGAGCTCTCGAGAGGAACTCCTTTTAAGGGTTCATATTTAGGACGAGGAGATTATAAATCTCAAGGATAAGCTCAACCAGTGCGTAAACCTTCTTAGCCTGCATGGGTTTAAGGGCATTATCTACCCGTCTCCTGACAACCCCAGCATGGAAATCCTTGTAATATCATAGGAAAGCATCTGTGTTATCTTTGGAACCTCGCACAATGTGTGAAGGCAGCAAATGTATAATTGCTAACTCGAGTTTGTTCATTTATATAGCGCTTTTCAGTGGGATGTTAAGTACACGGCTTTCTCGAGCGAACTGGATACGAGTTCCTTGATTTGTTCCCACGATCTGTGGTGGGTACGAGAGAGATTCCTCGGTTCGTTACCACGATCTGCGGTGGGTAGGAGGGAGATTCCTTGGTTTGTTACCGTGATATGCGGTGGGTACGAGGGAGATTCGTCGGTTTTTGTTCGGATGTTGAATACGCAGCTCTGAATTAGGATCTAAATTGGAGGACATTTACATCGACAAGTAACACGCCCACCAGCAACCAAAGTGAATATTGTAATAAATGGGCAAATGCAGACTTGGGTGCAAAGGAGACACCTTTAGATCCAGAACAAGAAAAGTTGCGGGTAGTATCAGATGCTATTTTGAATGGTTTGAATCAACAGCGACAGCCAGAGACACCGCATTCAGGAAGGTAGCACGTGATTGCTCCGTCTCAACAGCATCTACCTGTGCAGTCAAGATTAGGGAGACCAATGATTCCTGAAAGGACCAATGAGTAGCGTAACATTAAAGATCGCTGACCGTTGGTATGGCAACGAATTGAAGACCTACACCATAGAATAAAGTTCCGCCAAAGGCTGTTAATGCATCATCAGCGGGTGATGGTGAGTGGCATCGTGCAGCACATCCAAAATTTCCTAACCAGACATTGACAGGAACTAGAATGACTAGAACTGAAAAATGTCGGTGACAACGGGTAATGAACAAGAGAACCAGAGAAGATTCGGTAGTGGAAGAGATACCTGCAACATCCGTATCAACCGCCAAGCAGGATTTCTTGTTGATTAAGTTTTTGGGTCAAGATAAAAGGCGATTGCAATTATGGGAAAGGCCATATGTATATTTCCTGCCGCTAAACATGGTATATATGTTGTCAAAGTCTTTTTGCCCGCAAGAAACACCATCTTCGACAGCCCTGGTTCCAAAGCCTGTTAAAAGTCAAGTTATAAAGCTTCTTTGTCCTCCAAATATATAAGGCAAAAAATTGAATCCCCCACGTCTCTATCGTTACAGCACAAATCGAGACAGTTATGATTGTGTCGTCATTTGGGGAACGTGCCCACTAAAGACACTCAACTTGATGGCTTGGGCAGGAGTTTGAAGCGGGTCGCCTCCCCGGGTCAAATCCTAACCCGCAAACTGTCTTAGCAGATCCATTCGATATATATTGGGCCAAAACTTATCCACACGACTTGGGCCGTGTCCGGGTAATATTGTTTTGTGCCAAGCCTTGTTTATTTTATATAACTAACACTTGGCAGGGATACTTGACGAGTCCATATCTATCTGGGATTATTGGACTCGGCCCATCCGGTAATTACTGATAAGGCAGTTTGAGCAGCACGAAACCTAATAGGATTCGAATACCCTCCAGGAGACTCCATGCCTATAAATCGGGTTGATAACACCACAATTGAGGTATGCTATCTCTAGCACCAATTCTCATACACATGTTTACTCATAACCCTATTTCTGACTTAAGTATCGGAGTGTTTACCCTCGGGAAACCCCCGAGGCTCTATTTTATAGGAAACCCTAGCCAGCGTTCCACTATTAAACTGGTGATACAATTCCAGACTTCGTCAACAGGTGAATATGCATGGTAAAATGTTACTCTAGGGCGAGGTTGAGAGGTAAACTTGAGTCAATTTGGACTCTTTATATATATATATATATATATATATATATATATTAAATGAGAGTTTTCAATCGGACACATGGCATAAAGTTAGATAGGCTAATCCACGTGATGCGAAATTAGATGGCTAAGTCCACATGTCGCAACCACATCGCTCCATCATTTAATAGTAATTTTTTAATGTAAAATTATAAATTTATAGATAAAACTAAATTAACTAGGAGATTTTCCCTTAACGGTAAATTTTACATCTTTATTTACTTTATTAGTCCTTGCATAATAATACTATTTGTTATGTGACCCCCGTATTATGATTAATTAACTATTCTGAATTATAGTCTCTTTTTAAAAATTTTCATCCCAATGATTAGAGTTTAGAGATCAACGTCCTACAAATTTGCGAAAAATCATCCAATTTGGTATGAAACCCAAATTACTAGATAACCATAAAAAATGTGCAGGTATCTTTTATTGAGCTTGAAGTAAACTCTATATCATGGCACAATAATTAATAGTCACATATTGTTAAACACAAATGGAACAAATATAAAACAAATATCTTTTTACAACATTTTTTTAAAAAAATATCACTCCGATGAATGTTTACTCTGGAGTTTGGATACATCTTTTATTTTTATTAAAAATTTTCATAGACCACAAGAAAGTTACAAAAATTGCCAATTTTTGGAACAAATAGAATAGATACGTATTTTTATTATTCATAAATAAACAAATTGACTATATTAAAAGAGAGTTTTCTATTAAACACATGACGTAAATGAGGAAGGGTGATTGACATGGCAAAAAAATAGATAACTGATTTTATTCGATTAATCAAGAGCAAGTTAACCAATTTATAATTTAAATTATTCTCTGACAAACTCTTCATATATAGCAAACCTATTCAGATATTGATCAGGGATGCTGCCGTTGATAATGGTAAAGGCTGGTGGATGAAGGGAAAGGAGATATTGGCTAAACTTCTGAAGAGTTATTGTGTCGACATCTTTTTTTTTCTTTTAAGCAAGAAGAAAGAGAGACTTGCGAAACTTTGAGCTAAGAGGCACAATAATGCACTTAAAGGGTATACTTCTAAAATTAATAATGTAACCTCCCAACACAAATCCCGAAGAATCCCCATATTATTTAAAGATAGAAGAGCTGGCAGTGCCTAAGACTTACCAGGATACAGAAATATGTAGAGATATAATAAAGTCTATCAATTACAACAAAGGTCCACATTATGTAGCCACCTTACTAAGACTACAGGACTTTCACATATGGCATAGACTGTTGATCTAAGAGGAGAAGGCCCTTGGTGTAACTCGGGAGATCATCAAGACCCGCATATTATTCGAAATGTCAAACTGAAGCCTTTCGAGCTAAGCTATCTGCCTATCCGCATCCGCATTAGCCTTTCTGAAAACATGATGTATTGTATAACCTCTTCTCTCCATAATAGCATGAATCTCTACCCTTTCAAAGTGAAATTTCTTAGGAAAAGGGACCCCCATTGGATAAGATGTTTGCCAGCATTTGGCTATCCGTTTCCATCAACTCTAGAGTTTCACATTTCCGTATTCCAAACAAAAGGCTAAACACTTCTGCTTGAAAAAAGTAAAATAAAAAATTCATCACAATGGACCGTACTTAAATATAATTAAATACGGGTCTAATACTATGAAGTACAATATCCTAACACCAGGTTGTTATTCAATTCCGTTTGGGTCGACATCTTATTTCTCCCTCTATTTCATATTTCTCCCTTTAGCTTATGCCAAGAAATCGATATGTTTCCTATTTCTCCCTTTGACTTCTACCAATAAATCAATCTGAGACTTTGTAGATAACTATTCTGGTCAATCAGACAAAGCGTCTATTGGTTGGAACATAGAAAGAGCAAAAAAAGTACCAAATTTGTATTTAGCAAGGGTTTTTAATTATTATTATTGTTGTTGTTATCATCAATCACTATTATTTGTGATGTTATTGTTCAAGCTCAATTGGCCGAAACGGAACATCTGCACGGTCCCTTTTACTATTCTTTCCTTTTATTTATTGTTATATAAAAGATGTGAAACGGGAGAATTATGTGAAATTAAGAGTATACTTCTAATAAAATATATAAAGTTATAAATCAACAAAATGAAAAAGATAGAAAACAAGTTATATTGGATAATTTAGAATACTAAAAATTATACAAAATAACAAAATGTATTGACATTAAGAATTACATAATTTCAAATTACATCAGTAAATTATTTTGTTTATATATATATATATCACTCCGTCAAAAATGTCACACAATCTTAAATCATTAAGCTCATATATATCTTGACCAACCCGCACAATGTGCAGAGTAAACACTAGTATATATATTAAAGGAGAATTTTCAATCAAAAACATGGCGTAAAATAAGATAAGGTAATCCACGTGTCAAAAAATTAGAAACCCAAATCCACATATCGCAATCACATTATTCTATCATTTAATGATAATTTTTTATTTATAAATCCGTAAAATTTATAGATAACTATGTTTACCATATTTAATTGTGCGGGAGCATAATTTAATCCATTACAAAAAAAACAAAAACAAAAAAACCGTACATGGCCCAAACATAAATTTCTACACACGCTAGAGTTTTTGAACGAGAACCTACATTGGCTAAAGTGTATTCTTCACCTAAATTTAGCCTATATTTATGTGGTAATATTGGTTCCATTATTTGGAAGGATTTTTTTGAGTTTTTATCTTGGAGATAAATAATTTGTCACTTAATTATGTTTGGAGAATATGATACATACATATTTTATTTTAATTTTTTTTTCGTGTGTGGGATATAGTATATATGTTACTGTCCAATATTATAGTGCTCTCAATCAACATTATTTCGATGTCACAAATATCTAGAGTAAGATTTTAATTACTTGAAACAGTACAAGAAATCACATTTTAAAGGACTAAAGATTAAGACTAATTACATTTTTTTCCCAATCTTATAGGATGTATCTACGTCCATCATTAATTCTTTAGTACTTAAATATTTTTATACAAATCATCATTTGCTTTTCCTTTGAAAACTTGGAGGTTAATGTGATAAAGACAATGTCAAGATAAAAAATAATAATAAAAAAAAAGCCTTGAAAGGGTTCACTTGGACGAGTATCCTACGCATATTAATGGTCGAAAAGACAGTAAGTATGTTATCTAGGTCATTGTATAGGTGCTAATATTATAGGTCGGTCATAATATAGTGTACAACATAGGTGGCTATTATATAGTGTGTGGTCATAATATTAGCATCCTCCCTCCTTAACTCGGCAAACCCCCAAAAATCTATTACTCAACAAAAGAATCCCACCTAGCCAAAGCCTTCTTGCAAAAGTAAAACTAAATTTAAAATACCATAGTATTCTTTCAAAGATTTGGGTATATTATAATGATACTGTGTGACAGAAGATTTATCTCTATATGTGAAACTAAAAAGTTAAAGTCTTCACAAAAGAAATAAGGCTTCTTCACCTCATTTTTTTAAATATCAGTATCAAATAAGATAATTTTTTTAAAAAAAAATTAAGAAATAAGTATTTAAATTAATTTATCCCTTATGACATTATTACGTCTAGATAACAAAAATAATAAGATGCATATTTTCGGTTGCCCATAATCAAAATTGTTTCAATGTAGTTAAGAGAATAATAATCTACCCCGATGCTAAATAATTTTTTTTTTTTTTTGGGCATATACATCTTGGATATTGAATATGACATGTGATTTTCATAGATAAATCTTCTAACCTTGATGAAAATTGGTAATCTACAATAAAATATAAAAAAATCAATTACATGATTCATTATATTTTTTCCATATGATATAATGGTAGAAAAAATTAACGTTATGATGATAAAATCAAACGTAGAGATCAATGAGGAGAAAATTTTTCAAGATGAGAAAAAAGAATAAAGGTCTTTGTGAGATACAAATAGTAGAAAAAAAGCATATTGCGAAATTAATAGTAATTTTATGGAGAAAAAAATTATATAGAGAATAGAAAATATGAAAAAGGATAATAGTGAAAATGAAATAATTATTACAAATATTTCAAGAAATGAAACTTTAAATAGAGGTCATCCAATTTATTTTTTTAAAAAATAAAGACTATGTAACCAAGAAAAATAATGAAATAAATACTATATTATTGGAAAAATATACGAAAAAACTTCTACATAAAGATTGCAGAAAGTATAGAGAGATGGAACGAGTAAGGGGTAAGAAGGTTGGGTACTGAAGTGGTTAGAAGATTAGGACAGGGGATGGTTATTAACAGGGATTGGGGTTCAATTCATAGCGAGAAATAATGAAATTTTATGTCAGAGAGAGAATTTAAAATATATGACACCGATAGAAATATTTAGGGAGATTATTATAAAAAATTAAAAGAATACTTTTAAAAAATATAAAGCCAGAAATCAACAAAATGAAAAAGATAGAGAACAAGTTTTATTGAATGATTTTAGATATTAAAATTTATTCTAAATGTACTTAAATTAATAAAACATTGACATTAAAAAAAATACACAATTACGATTTATATCAATAATATTTTTTTTACATTACTCCATCGAAAATGTCATATAATCTTAAATCATTAAGCTCATATATATCTTAAACAATCCGCACAACGAGTGAGGTAAACACTAGTATATATAATAGGGGAAGTACGAAACAAAATATCCTGGATCCATAAAGTTTATTATTTAAAGTAGACTAGAAAATATTTTCTACAGCACATACATTTCACGGTGTACCCTTCAAAGTCGAATTGAAATCTCTCTTCCAGGGAAAGCTTGTGTACACTATACTCCCAATACGAAACTACTCCTTTTTTTCCTATGAAAACTCAACTTCTTTAGTACTCCTTTAGCCCAAAAAAATAGTCTACACTGAATTTGAAATTTTGTATTGTTTTTAGTATAAAACTTAAAACTCAACGTACACTATTTTTAGAGGAATATATGGAGTATATAAATTTATCCAACTGTTATATGAAATTCCAGAATAATCTATCTCCATTATCTATAAAAATAAAAATAAAAAGTTTGCTATGTTCTTAAATTCCTCCATAACCTTCTTAAAAAGTTTGGTATGTTCTTAAACTCTTTCAGTATTCAGACTTCAAATTTCAGTTTTCATACATCAAATTCATACGTTTTTATCAAATAATGTGAATTCAGTCTTTAGACTTCAGACTTTAGTACTAAGTGTTAAGTGTTCAGACTTCCGAATCAAGTGATTGTCAAACGAAGATCAAATCTTAAAGTCCATGATTTATTTATTAATAAGTTCTTATGATAATTTATTATATAAAATAATTCCTTAATTATCCCAAATAATTTCCTATTGTGTTACACTTTAGGTTGCTAAACACGTTGACAATAAATATAAATTTTAATTATCTTATTAATTGAATTTTGGACATAAAACCAACTCTAGTCACATGGACTAGATACTATAACTAATCCCTAATTGTCCAAGGAAAATAGCAAAATCTCAAGCAATTTAGTACCTACTCTTAGGCGTATGATAATAAGATTGTATTGTTAAGCGAGATACATAACAGCTTCATCAAAGTGATTAGCTGATACATGGGAGAATCTAACAGCTTTTCAGCTGAGATAGAAGGCATTCTACAAGGATTGAAGTGGGAAGAAGCACAAGAGTATCAGAAAGTCAGGCTTTAAACATATAGCAAATTGGTGGTTCAATTAGTACAAAAAGGCAAAAAATTTCCTTAGAAGCATCATAGCTCTTATAATCAGATTCAAGGTATCTTACATAGAACTGGGTTCAAAATGCAGCATATTTTTCCCGAAATAAATGCATTGACAGATGGATTATCAAAAAGAACATCACAAGGGCAATCTGTCAAACATGATAGTCCAGTTAGCCTTTCTAATTTTTTGAGAGGTATTCTATACTAAGATCAAAGGTCTTTCCCATATTTTCGAATTAGGTAGTTGAGTAGATAGAAAGCTATCATGGGATTTTCAAAAAATCTTTGTGAGACAGCTTTTTGTTTAAATAGAAAAACTTAGAGTGCTGCTGTGGGATTTTTGTATGATCTTTGTAAAGCAGTCTCTTAAAATAGTTTTCTTTCTCAGTATGTAAAATTGAACTGTCATGAGATTCTTATAGTAATATTTGTAAGACAGTTCTTAGTTGTAATCTTGAATTAGAACCGTCAGGAGATTCTAGGAAATCTTTTTAAGACGGTTTTTCTTTTGGGTAAGTCTTAAGTACTGCCTATGTAAAGTTTTACTTATTATCAATAAAATCGGGTGAATGTCTACCCGGTACCACCCTGATTTTCTTAAAAAAAATATTGTTAAGCTTATTTACATAATCGGAATAAGAACACATTGGAATGACGAACAACTCAAGTGAGTAGTTTTAACTCTTACTAATATATTTTAAAATTGGGAATATGTGATTATGTTTAAAAGACACTACAAACATAAGTACATCGTAAATATTATCAAAATAAAAAATACATATCATTGAATGACCTGGTAGTGTACTTAACTGCTTTTAGTGTTTTAAGTGTTATCTGTGAAGTGTAATTGACTATATGTGAATGAATATTGCTGTCGATTGGTTAGATGTTTAAGTAAAATGTTGAAATTATTGCGCTAAATATTTCCGACAGCGTCATCACCTCGAAAATGTTCCAATGTTATGGATATATTGTATTCGGTCATGTATTTCATCACCTCAATAAGTATCGTGTTTGTGCATTTAATCATTGATGTGTACACAAGTTCAGGTAATGATCACTCTAGAGCATAGGCCCACGGCACTGGTCGAGTAAGGAACACGAGCCAACATCGGGCCAGGTCACCAGTTTTTGCCGTCGGTGGTCATATCGTAAGGGAAACTCAACAGAGTGACCTTGGTGACAACATGAATAAGGAGAAGATTGAATTGTGAAATGTTATGAAAAATCAGCAAGATCACTCTTTTCGACGACATATTGATTATTTGTTGAAATTTAGAAGTAATCCTCAATGGTCAATACATGGGAATGACAACAAGCTTAGAAGCAGAAATAGCAAGAAATAGCAGCAATTCTCAATAGTCTTTAATACTGTATAGAAAAAAGAATAACTCGAGAGGTCATTCAATCATCAGGCGGTAGTCAACTTACTTCACCAGAATAAGTTTTACCCATGGAAGCATCATAATAATCTCAAGGAAATTCAACATATTATACTTCTCTCCAATTCAAAAATCATACATGTCTTCAGAAAGGTCAACACATGGCAGACGAATTTGCTAAAATGACATCACACGGATCATATATTCAGTATGTCACTCGGGAGCAGCTACCAGTCTTATTGATAGGTAAATGGTATCTCGATAAGTGTTCTTTCCCTTATATAAGAATTAGATAGGTTTTTTATCTTCTTTTAAAGGTTTCTTTAAACTAGATGGAGATGTTAGGGGATTTATGTGAAATCTTTATAAGACATCCTCCTAGGCAATAGTACTTAAACTGAAAGGAATTGTCATAAGACATTACACTATCTTTGTAAGACAATTCTTAGTTGTAATTGCATAGAAACCGTCAGGATCTTTTTAGAAAAATTTTTGTAAAACGGCATTCTTTGTCATTTGGGTAAGTCTTAAGTACTACCTTGTATAATTTTTTCCTTATATTAATAACATCGGGTCCTCTCGCTAAGTACCGCTTTGGATTTTCCTAAAAAAAAGAGTTTGGAATAACATCTTTGTGCTATTTCGTCCCTCGACTTATCTTATTAGATTTTTCCGCACCCAACCCCTTGTTGATTGACTAGAGTAAATAATTAAGTTGTCATGTGACAAAAGATTTGACAAATTTTTTTTCCATAGAATGATTTCTTAAAATTATTTTATTATAAGTATCTTAGTAATATTGTAAGTATCTCATTGAACATAACGCTCATTCTCTTTATCTGTATATATAGACCATCTCTCAGCTCCTCTTAGGTCTAGAAGAAATTAAGACGGAAGAATTTTAGGAACTTGACTCGTCCATCTCGTTGTGTGATCAACTCGAAGGATTTGAGTAAAGAATAAATGATATTACACCTTGCACGAGAGCTTAGTAGATGATTCAATTGATCGCTAAGCATGAGGTGAAAAAACAAGTACGTGGACTAGTCCGGTCGTCTAACGAACAATTAATATTCTCAATTTTATGAATTTTAATTTAAATATGCCGTCTAACGAACAGGTTTAGCCTTGACTTCTACAATTAATACTAAACACAAATGTAAGTGCACCTGAATGCGTAATTATAACATATAGTTTTATAATTAATACATAAATACAAGTGTAAGAGCACCTAAATTTGTAGCAAACAATTGTCAACTCGTGTTTTCATATATATAGTTTGCTTCTTGCAATGAGGCCTTCAACAATGTTAATCTCTTCGATTTCAAGAAAAATGTCAGCAACCTTTTAAACCAGTCTTCTCAATGTACGTTAGCTTTCCAATTCATTTTGGGCTTCGAGATTGTGTATTTGGTAAACTCTAGCTGATGTACATTTCCGAAAGTTGTATCTTTCGTTCATCTACAATGATTTTTTTCTTTTTTGTCCCTTTAGTTAAACAGTTTCAATATTCTTCTTTATTGTAGGAAGCATCAATTATGGTTGCTGGTAATGACTTTTATGCTAGCAACTATTGAATTTTCCCGGGCACAACCTCAGAATGTGGATGTGATCTACGTCGTATATCAATCTCCGGGAACGTTTTGTGATAAAGAAGTAGCAGATCGAAGGGCCCCATGCAGCAGAAGAAGACTGCCTGAGTTCTTCACTCTACATGGCCTTTGGCCTGATAATTTTAATAGGCCTTTATATGACTGTGACATTAATGGATCGTATCCTTGTATTCCACGGGTAAACAGTACTCTCTTTTTTTAAAAAAAATAAAATAATAAATAAAATTCATGTTTATATACTGAATAATTATCATTTTGTTACCATCCAATACTAATATATTCAATAATTTGTATATCAATGCATAGGATTTAACACAGGCACAATTAATGGACACATTTTGGCCAGATCTTAAGGCTCCAAAGCAAAATAGACCATCTCAATGGCTATGGCAGCACGAATATAAGTTTCACGGAACTTGTGCTCTACCCCTATTAAACCAAGAGGAGTACTTTGCCGCTGCCATAAATCTGTTCCCCCACTTTAATATAACAAGGCTTTACGAGGGTAAAGTCACACCCGGAAGTTCAAACACCTATAGGGTACTGCACAAAGCGATTGCGGATGAACTTCGAGTAGGTGTAGAGCTTACCTGTGCTACAATCCAGGGCCAAAATAACCAGACCACAAATACTTGCTGGAGGAGGGGATCTGCTTGGATCCCATTCAAATAAGACCAGTGTCATGTCCAGATCCGAGACCTGATGGAAGAACGCGATCTTGGAGCTGCAAAATGAAAACCAACATAGTATACAGAATAAACTAGTTATCAGGAATTGAAATGCTCTGTGAGTCTGTTGAATTTGAACTAGTACTACTACCTATTATATTTATGTTACTGCATCACAGCTCAAGGATAAGAGCGGTCATCAATTTCTAAGCGGGCTGCTAATTTTCTAAACTTCCTTTTTCTTTTGGACTCGGCGAGTAGCAGTTGATAAAACTCTTTCTGCAAAAATCCATGCTTTCAGAGAAGGGAAGAACATTATTATACAATGAATGCAATATAATTTTCATGGTAAAAAAAAAAAAAGAGTAGTCATAGTCATCAATCATCATACGCAAAGTTGGTCTCATCCGTGAGCTTGTTCAGGATTGGTGGAAGTGCCTGTTCATCTCCTTTCTAGAAAGATTTGAAAATAAAATCATACATGACTGAACAGATGCAAGTAGAAAAGAGGGTCTCATGTTACAAGAAAATATTAGTAATAGAATTGCCGTAAGCACGTATTAATTTTATTCTTTCAAATCACAAACCAACTAATATAAACAATACATTCATGAAAGCAACAATAAATTTGGTAACAATCTAACAATCAATAAGAAAACCAAAAAAGAGGGTCCAATATACACAGATCAGACTATCAATACGGAGCAAATAGTATTTTCTTCGAATTTCATATTATTTGCTCGACCCACTAATAATACGCTGCAACAAAGATTATAGTGAGAGCCAAAATCTTTGCAAATTGAGATCATACCAACTAGGCAATTACCATGTCTTATTTTGCGTTAATAAAAAACCAATCTTTACCCTATGCACTAGCAAAACAAGCTATATGAATAAACTCCCAATAACAGAAATTCTAAAACTTGTTATACAAAAAGAGGGGTCCTCATCTTTGTTCCTCGCGTCTTCAATTTCAACGGCGAATTCTTTTTTTTTTTTTTCCCGTAGATTCTGGTCCCAGATTTGGGCTGGAATCAGGGTTTTTCATTAGAAGAGCCATCTGATGAGAAAACTCTGGCCTTGGAACGGAGTGAAGTGAGAACCAGCAATCCAGAGCTGGTGTCGCTGACATTTATGGGGTTTACATCGTTGCTTTGCTGTTCAGCCTGAGGAAATGAGATTGGTTTAGGGAACGAGAGTAATGTTGGGATGGGCTCCCAACTATGTGGGTCAAAAGCCCAAGTATTAAGCATGTCTTGGCCCAACTTTTGAGTCCACTAAGGCGTAATAAAATGCTGCCAAAATCAGAACGAGGCAATACAGCCATTTTACGAGAGAAAACAGAATCAACAGAGAGAGAGGGAGTTGAATATTTACAGCAAGGGTTCAACTGTAACAGCATCTGAATTCTTCAAGTTTAGAGGGGTAATATTTGTCCGTTGGTCCTGAAATTTGGACTGGAGTTACAAGACTCATCGATCTTCATTTTCATTACAGGGTTTTGGTTTTCGTCACCTAAATTTTGAGTATTGTACATTTGAAGTTGCTGCTGGTTTTGTGGATGTTTAGTTGATCTTTTGATCTTGTATTGATATTCTAGTGCCTTTGTAGCCTGGTTTAGCTTGGATGATGACTAGATATCTTTGTTGTATTGTTGGATTGGTGTACTCCTATTCTTATTTGGAGATTAGTGGATTTGATAGGCCTTTTGATCTCGTAGTTTTTACTCCTTCATACCGAAGGGGGTTTTCTACGTAAATTTGGTGTCATGTGCTGCTTTTGCTTTCTTGTTGTTTCATTTGTAACTTTATTTCCACTTGGTATTGGTATTTTTCGCTCCTATTATATTTTGCAAATTGGGGAGGCCTTGGGTTTGTTTCCGCTGTGCTAAAACTAGCTTGTGTTGAGTAACTAGTTGTTTGGTTTGTCCATTTTGGTCCCCGTCTCCCAACAAGTAAAGAGAGAAAAACCTTCTCATGCTTTCACAAGGTTTTAGGTCTTGTTTTCAGGGACTAAAACTTTTACTTGTTTAAGTTGTACATAAATGAAGTATCTACACAAAGATATGCAGCGTAGTGGTAACGCTTGCAGCTATAATGTTCCTGGGAATATCATCAGTCTACAGTTTGTTTAGAGTTCTTGCGCTTACTATTATCGCAACAATTTTTTTTTCTGCTGTGATCAATATGTGTTGATACAAGAAAAAACTGCAAAGGGCAATCTGTTCTCAAAGAGAAAACCATAAAATTTCTAGAAGAAAGTACTCCTAACGTATTAAAACAATATTCAGGTATAATATCATAAAACAAAGAAGCGACCGGCTTTGGAATTCGGCCGGAATCCGGTCTGCCGGTCGCTGGCTGGCGGCGATCCGGCGGTAGCGGTGGGCGGTCCGACAGTGACGGCGACGGTGAAAGTGGTCCGGTGGTGATGGATGAAAATTATGTAAAAATAATTTTTGGAATATTTTTTAAAAGGTAAATTGAAAAGTTGTTTGGATAGTATTGAAATTTGTGTTTGAGAAATGATTTAAGAGGTAAAATGAGATAAAAATACAAAATAAGTGTTGGCAAATAAACCCTAAATGTGCAGAATGTATGTAATTTCTCCTGTTATTGATACACAAATTAAAAAATATTTGATTTATCATGTATCATGTATAGTAGGTTTATCCAGGGGCGAAACCACCTTGGGGCCTGGGGTCTCGGCCGGCGTAACCCATAGGGTATTTCCGGTTCGGAGCCATGGTGGTTCCGGTTTTCTCACTGAGCCCCCTCCCGATTAGGAGTGAGAAGGTTTGAGGAAGGCGAAATAAGAGCCTCACTAGTACCATTGAAATTTGTTGTTGCCGGCGGTGGTTGGAAGTTGCAGCGTCGGGTATACTCGAAGAAGGAGAACTTGTGGTTGATTTGGTTTCAGAACATTTGGAATTTATTAGTTAATCCCCATACTTTAGAAACATGGCAAAAAATGCCCTATGACAATTAAAGTTGACCTTTTATTTAGGAAATTTGTCCCATGACTTTACAAAACCTATGAAATTTACCCACATTCATTTCTGTGAGAATTTAGGACATTTTAATAAATTTCTACGTTTACTTATCATTTATAAAAATAAAATTAATTAAAATTAATATATTTTTATTTAAAAATTACGTATTTAAAATGATAGTATAACACATTTCTAAGTTGTGCTTTAGGTCAATATGGATTCTATACATTATTGTCATCCGATAGTGTGACCTCAAAAAATCTATTATTTTTTTGATAAATTTATGTATTTTGTTTTGTTCTAAAAAATCCACCCTTGTAAAATTTACAATTATAAATATAGTATGCTAGAGAATTCATCCTTTAACATTTCATGAATTTACATGATTTATTTAAGAAAAAAAAAGAATTTACATTATTTAAAAAATTTATGTATTACTCAAATATAAGTTTTTTCTCCTGTACGGTCGTCCAATGGTAATGGAGGTCAACCCCCCAACTCTCACAAGCTGGTTTCGCCACTGGATTTATCATGTATTGTATAATATATAATAAATGTATCATGTATGTATATGGAGTGCACTGAAATGATGTGTTTGTCAAACTAATATCACAATTTAGTCCATACTCAATATATTTCTACAGTACCATTTTTTTTTTTTTTGGTTTTTTTGTCATTTAATGACAATAACTTGGATGGGGAGATGATACCATGCATGGAGTATACATGGGAACAACGATGACGAACAAAGGCACTGCGCGCTCACGCTCTATATATAAGGATTTTCAGACAATATTCATTTGGTAATCTCATTTTTGTAATAACTAACAATAATGAGGTTATTGTAAAGCACTTCATTTGCAAGGAATCGAATGTCTTATGAAAGCTATGATTTTTACCATAACCTTATTATTATTGTTAGTAATTAGTAAAAAAAAAAAAAGATTATTTGGTAGATACTATCTTATTCTAACAGTGATGAGGTTAGTGTAAAACATTTTCATTTGCAAAGATATGAATGTCTTATGAAAAACTTTCGGTTTACCATGACCTTAATTATCATTTGTTAGTAATTACTAAAACATAAGATTATTAGGTGGGTACTAACTTATTTCTAATTTATCAAGATATGAGTAATGCTACCTCTTGCAATTATAGTAATAGGTGGCATCTTGTGACGGATTTTTTTTTTTATTTTAAAGAAAAGTGACAAGAATTTCTGGAAGTTCAAAGTTCAAAGATCAAACCCACATAGTTGAAAATGCAGGGCCCAAAAAGCCTATTATTATTATTATTACAAAAAAAAAAAAAAATACTACAAGAATCCCAAGAAATTCTTCCAAACTGTCGTGGCAGTGAGATACAAAGCCTGATGAATGTGTCATCTACCACTTGGCAAATTCGGCAAAACATATCTTTTTGTGTTCTTATTTTTTTTCCTCATTCTTCTTCATTCTCAAATTAAAATGCAAATTGGTGTTTGATGGAATGAAACTCAGTTATATGATCACTCTGGTGAGCTTTTACTTTTCTTTGTGTGTTTTTGTTTTCCTTCCTTTTGGTCACTCAATGAAATCCTTGTATCACTTGGTTAAGATCTTTTTCTTCTTTTTTTTGGGTTTTAATTTAAAGTTCCGTCCTTGATCGAGAGGGTCACACATTTGGGCTTATTCCTTCTGTTTATTGCTACCGAATTGAAAGTTTTGACGGCAATGATGAATGAGTTTGCAAAGTATGAATTGGTCAGAAAGAAACCATTTTTAGTGAAGATCTTATCTTAAAAGGGAAGAACCATAGAATTGAGACGTTTAAGAAAGCTTAATATAACTTGCAGTTAACATCTCTGATTCAGTGACATTGTGGAAGAATTTGGATAGTTGAGTACATTCTTCAAGTAGTGCAGAAACTATGGTAGCTGCAAGTTTATTATTCTATAACTTACATCCTCAATCTGCATTGATCTTAAGTTGCTTGGTGGAATTGAGCTACTTTGCTGGTTAAGAGCCTAATTTCCTTTAGTCTCCTACTCACTTTAAAGTGAGTAAGAAAGTATGATTTGTGGCTAGAATTAATCCTGGTTTAGAAGCATAGAATTTGATGCATCAATTATTGACACAAGTATAGTTATCCCGGAGGTTGGTTTTTTTTGTTTTTCTTTTGATGGTATCTGGGAGGTCTTAATTCTGCTTCAAAGTTTATGTAGCTTGCATTTTGCCAAATGTTGCGATTAGGTTAGGTGTGCTCCTCGCAACTCTGTTCTCCTGAAAGAAGTCGTTGATGGTTGTTTAGGATAGGCGGGAATGATGCATCTTATTCAGTAATCCTAGAAAGAAAACAAATTTGGTTTGCATACCATTATCTTGGTCTAGGTTAGTTAACTTCTGAAAAACTTAATCGTCGAGTCGCTTTCGTTTCTTTGGAGAATGTCAGAAGTCTGTCAAAAGTTTTCAAAAGGATGGATTTAAATGATGGGATAGAGTCATAGAGATTCATGGGTTAACTGGGAGTCTTTTTTGTTGTGTCCAGTCTTTTAAACTTTCTTGGGGGGAATACATTTCCCTAGGTTCCAGCACCTCATAATTGTCATCCCCCCACCCAATACTCATACCTTATTCTGTCTAATTTTTTAGGGTCATGTCCATTACATGATGATGGTTCTATCTAGGCAACTAGTCCTTCTTTGAAATTGAACTTCTTTAAGTTTTTTATTCTTGTATATTCTAACCATTCGGGTACTAACCATGTTTCAATTCCTGCAGGATCTGTTTAGAATTAGTGCCCTGAGAACATAACTCTGGCTTGTCTAGGTAGTTCAGTGAGGGGATATTTGTTGATGTAGAATTTGGAAATACAGATCGAGAGAATCAGCATTGCCTGTTGCAGTTGAGCGGAGATAAGATATGGATAATTCATCATCTGGTTTGGCACCAACATCAAATCAGCGTTTCCTCTTATACTTCATTACAGGATTGTACTTTGGTCCTCATCTGAGGGAAGGACCCCGTAAATCTGTTTTACAACGTTGGGGTGAGGGTCTTCCACTATACACAATGGATCAATTAGCTGGTTCCTGTATGGATATCGAAATAGTGGTAAGGGTATACTACCATGTGTTAAAGAAGGCAAATAAATTTGTTATTCTAGAATCCGTTGAGTTGCACCAGTTCTTTCTAGGAAATCTTCCTAGTCCTCGGGGGCTGGGAGATCAAACTAGAAGTTACCCTCAGTTTGATGGTCTCTTTCCTCCCAATCTGCATCCTCGAGTACAATCTCAAACTCGCTGTGAAGCAGTCGAGAATGTTGTGCTCATCCATAACCCAGACTTCTCTTGTGTCAGTCCAGGAGATATTGAGAGGTTCAGGAGGCTAACGGGCCTAGAAGATTTATGTCTTGACGGATTTAGAGGGGATGGCCTGACCCTATATGATGTGCCACTACAAGACAACAGTAACTCTGAAGATCTTGTGCACCATCACTCTCAGCAGAGTTTGGATATTGTACCTTATTGTGGTGCATCTTCAGGAGGAGACAGGCAGCTTGATATTGTGACTTTTAGCAACCCTGTCATCACAACTTCTCAAATGTCCAATGGCACAATTTCCTTACCAACAAATACAAGCTCTCCAGATTCTCCTGAGCCAAGAATGATATTTCTTCCTTCTTGTCCCCCTAGGAAGGTATGGAACAACATCGTTGTAGCCTCTGGTGGGTTTGCTCTTACCGGGACTGCAGCCATTGGAAATGTAGGACCTGTTCTTGGGCTAGTAGATATTGGGGAGAACAAAGATTCCTATCTGTTCCGCGTTTCACTTCCTGGAGTAAAGAGGAATGAAAGTAAGCAAAATTTCAGCCTGCAGATTTCTTTAAGCAAAAACTATCTGCACACAGATATCAGGAATTACTCTGGTTGTAATCTAGAAAATGCTCACCCTCATTTTACCCTCAAACACCCTTGTTTTGTAGTCGTTTCTTTTTCATCTGAAACTTCTTTTTTTCTTTGTTTTGTAGACTTCACCTATGTGTATGATCTATTTTATGAGCAAATTCCCTCTCGCACTGTTCATTGTACACAATATCATCGTGTCCAATTTCATTTCCCATTGTACCTTTTGACTGTTTAGGTTTATTAATTTCTGTCACCCCGCGTCATGTTTGCAGGAGAATTCAGCTGTGAAGTTGAAAATGATGGTAAAGTTATAATAAGTGGGGTGACAACCACGGGTGAAAAAACAGTCTACAGGTACTCACAGGCGTTCCAGATGCAATCTCAGAATCTTTGCCCGTCAGGACATTTCTCCATTTCCTTCCACCTCCCCGGTCCAGTTGACCCCTATAACTTTTCTGGTAACTTTGGTACTGATGGAATTTTAGAAGGTGTTGTGATGAAACTTGCATAGATTTAGATTATGGTAGAAACCTTAGTTTATGCTTTAACCCGTTCTGTATATATCCTCCCAACTTTTTTCAAACATTTCTGGAAAAAGTCTCTCACATCAACCAGTCTCCAATCTACATCTGCAAACATTCATAGGGTACTAGAAATCACCTTAATGGAATGTACAAATATTTAAAGCCTAATGAAGGATTGCTTGCAAGATAAAACATTATACTTCGGAATTTAGTTCAGAGTTCAAAGTAGCATTGACATGTATAATACTCTACATCAGGTTAGTATATTGAAAAACTTATTAAGTGGGTGAAATAGAAAGGAACCACAAATTGTAGTGAGCTCAAAATACTTCAAACGACAAATACATTTTATTCATTCATCAAGAATCTGAAGGAGATTGAGGTTGCTGAGGTGCATCTGACCATAACTGGGGAGCCATGTAAGGGAAAGGAGGCTGTGCGTACAGAGTAGGATCGATTACCGGCCCATTCGGAGTCATCCCGGGAGGAGTTCTAGCCTGCTGCTGTGCTAACTGCTGAGAATTCACTGGATAGTAGTAAGGTAGAGAGTCAGAAGATGGTCCTCCCATTGGTAATGAATTCCTTGGGACTGATAACATGCCCTCATCTTTCAGCTCTTCCCTGGGGATAATATCAACCAAGAAGTCAAATATATCAGTTCTTGCAATTGCTGCTGCAATGTCATTCTTCTGAAGAGTCCTCCTTTTGTTTTCCTCAGTGTGATTCCAAGCTCTGAGAGTCAGTTCCAAGATGAACATCTCACATGCCCTGGCAAAAACTATGGGGGCCTCGGCCGATATCATCCTCACATCTTCATCAGCCTTCATGATCTTCTTGATCCTTGCTAAAGGAAGGCTGTGGTTCTTGAACTCGTTGATTTTCTCGACATCGTGACGCTGGTTTGCCCAAAAGGATTGAAGCGTTTGCTGCAACTCCTGTTGCTGCTGCTGCTGCTGCATCTGCTGGTAAGCGCGTTGTTGCTGATCGCCGAGCTGAACTCCTCCGGTGGCTTGACTCGAGGCCTGCGCAGCCGCCATCAATGGCGCCTGACCGGGAGGATTTCCAGCCATCTGCCTCGCGTCGTAAGCATTCGGTGGATACGACAGCTGCGGCATGCTGTTAACCATGGAATTGAGATTGGGTGGTTGGTTGTGTTCTTGTTGATCCATTGTGTTATGTTTCCCTGGAGAGAAGAAGCAAAACACACACACACACATACACATATGAATTACCAAAACTGATTTTTTCAAAACACAAGATAATAATGATGACATTTCAGGTTCAATGGCCTTAGCCAAATGGAAACAGAGAAAAAGTTATACAATGATCCATGTTTTGCTCGTGTGTCCTATTCCTACCAAGAATGGGAAAAGAGAGAGACACAAAGTTCACGAGAAATCGATGATCAAGTGCTTAAGAGATCACATATTGTGAAGACTCATCATATTTTTTTTTTTTTGATTTTTCAGAAAGCAATCTTTTTAACCAAAATCATGTTTCAATGGCACATAACAACTATCATGTTACGAGGGTTGGGCGAGATGGTAAGAATCGTGGGATTGCGATTACAACTACATTCAAATCTCGTCAGGAAAATCATCAAATAAAAAAGCATCATATGAAATATTAAAAAACAAAGCTTTAGAGATGCCCATTACTGATCCAATCAAATGACAATCATTCATAGCAACAACAAAAACGAAAAAAAAAGAGAGATCAAAGAAGAAGGGAAGATAAAAGGGTGTATACCTTATTTTAACAATGGAGATTCTACTACCTTCTGGACCTGCAGAAATCAGATGGGAAACAGAGGAACCTCAGTTACCAAAAATGGAGAAGAAATTGCTGGAAAGAAAAATGGTAGGGGGTGGCACGTGTATGTACGCGCAGAAACAAATATACTTATATATCCCCTGTACGGAAGATCTCAGGTAGTCTGGTTTCGAGATTGTCGTAGGTTTTTGTTTACATGACTGACAGATCCAAATGATTGTCTGGTTCTTAGGATATACGAATGTGTGAGTGAGTGAGTGAGAGAGAGTTTTGTTGGGTGTTTGATTCTGGAATCTGGAGGACCCCATCTCTCTTTTCTTGGCCTTTTATGGCCATTCACTTGTCATTTCTTCATCATTTTTTAGGCCAAAATAGATTTTAAACCTAAAAACAGAAATTATACTAGATATTATATGTCTCTATTTCGGGGAAAAGAAAAATCATATGGCAATTATAAAATTTCAAGATCACTTTCTACAGTTGAAAGGTTCAAGACAAGAATGAGCTCTTTTTTCCTATATAAAGTACTTCTGTGTTGTATAAATTGAACACTAGTTATACAGAGTATTTGGCTATGATCAGGCTTACTACCATGAAAACAACGTATAGCCCGACTAGGAAGAATCCCCAAAATCTTGGAACCCGGAATCTATTCCATGTTACAACCAGCATTGATCCCATCAAGCTTGAAATCAAGAACACAAATGCCGTGACTATGCTAATGTGGAACCGCAGCTCATAGGCTTCTGGAAACACACTGGCTGATTGTATCACCAGCGCTGTTCCGAGCCCGAAAAGCATGTTAAACATGGGACAGGCGAAGCAACCGGCCATGGCCATGGCGGGCTGGCCGGCTTTTGCGAGTGCCACATCGGCAACTAGGTCACCGATGGAGTTTCCCCAGGCCAGAACCGTCATACCTAGGAGTGCGGGTGGTAATTTCAGAAGCAACCCGAGAGCTGCGAGGCAGTTCAGGAGCTCCCCTGCCACTGTTGAGATCCAGAATACACTCATCACAAATGCAACAAGTATTACTGGGACTTGCTCGCTTTTGGGAGGCTCTTTCTCGACTGTGAAATGCAGAATCGCAAGAGAGCTGCTTCCGAGTAATACTACTAACCAAAGAGGCAAATTGATCCGCGAAAAAATAAAAAGAATTGGATGATCTAAAGGCATGAATGATCTGCAAGAATATAGAAGGGCTAAAGGACAAAGAGCAATATTTGCAGATTGATAGAATCTGCTCCATTCTGCAGGTGATGTTTGTGGGATTGTAAGCTTCAGAAGCACTGAGATCGGAACCTCCCACACTTTTGAGATCTGTACAATAACAAAAACGTCAGCCATAAAAAAGAAATTATGGATCCTAGATCAGTTACAAGAATAAGCAAAATACAGGCAATTCCATTAGTTGTACCAGAATACTTGCTCTATAACACAGTCACTGAAATCACATCCTACCAAAAGAAATAAATAGAAAAACCATTTTCAAAGGAGTTTGATGTTAGAAAAACCCCACAAACAATAGAAACACAAACATTGATATTTGATAATAAGCAAAGCTTTTTCCACACTGTTTCCATCACAAGAACTCCACAATTGCAAATGCTAATTTTATTTAGCCATGGATAGTGGAAATCCCTGAGTAAAATACAGGCTATTTTTTTAGCTTATGTAACAATCAACCCCAATATCAAGTCTTCCACTAATGCCATGACTAATCTAATTCCTCAATAACAACGGATAGCATGGAACATTTTTGCTCCTTTCTAATGCAGTAACTGATAGTAAGGTTAGAAATGTCTGGTTGATTATCAAAAACATAGATTTTCCAGGAAACAATTAAAACACCCTACTAGACCCCCCTCACTGTATGTTATGTCAAACTAATTCAACTCCAGCATAATTCTAGAAACACTCCACTCAAAGATACATTTAGAATCACACTGGTCTTATGGAACTTTTCTCCAACCAAGCCTGTCCACATGGCTTCCTTCACCTTTACGGATACAAGAGCCAAAGGAATTCTTTAAAGTTTACAATTCGTTCGTGTAACAGCACTAAAAAAATGCTATATACCGCCATTGGCAAGATCACTGGAACTGGATGCTGCGTACATCTTGGTGATGTTAATGGTAATCAGTCTTTTCTATGAAAAAAAAGAGAAAAAACCGTCTGTATAGCTAGACGCTAGTCCCACGGAGCTTAAGGCTTGACTAATTGGAATCACTGCTTGATTAATTAGTCTTAATTAAAAGTTACATTTTACTGTTTTATATTTTGTATGGCTACTTATGGATTGCTGGCAGAGGAAGGCTATCTATAGAAGCAATAACTATAAATGGTACTTGGTGCCAAGTGGCCCGGGGATCTTTTCACAATTTTAACTGTTAAGCATGAGGGCTGCAAATGCCTTCGACATGAATGACAGTATATAGCATTTTTTTAGTGCTGTTACACGAACGAATTGTAAACTTTAAAGAATTCTTGCCAAGATGTACGCAGCATCCAGTTCCAGTGATCTTGCCAATGGTTTATCATACGCATTACAATATAGTTCTGGAATGCCCGCCCCTAGTCCTGGTGTCCACCTAGTTATTATATCAAATCCATACAATCCCTCCTTATTTCCTAAATGACTATAGTCCAACAGAGCAGTTAATGAAATGGAGACATACACATAATCAGCAAGAATTCTTACATGGAACAGGTGCTTTTTCTAATTTATGCAGGTGTAGTTAAGCTAGCCCTGCATATTATGCAAGTCTATCTACTCCAGGTAAGGGCTTACCACAATGAAACAAACTTTTCATTAACCTGTACTTTGTCATCCATTTTCAGATAACTAGTGAAGTTTCTCCAATGGACTACATTTTTCATCTCATAATGCATGTCGCAGAGCTATTTCACTTATTTTCAGGGGAGAATCCTGAACAAGTACCCAATTCATTGCCAAGAGCATGTAATGAATCTTTTGCCCAACTACAAGCCCTTTCTGGTTACCTTATACTCAGCAGTCAACTACCCTTGCAAACAAGATTGCTTCCCTTTTTACCTCCACTAACAAGCCGATTCTCCTAATGGAAAGGTAAGTTTATTTCCTATGTTCCACGCAAGTCAAAGTAAGAAGACAATAATCACAGATGAAAGAGAAGGTTATTTTGCATGTAGTTGCCACTTTCTTCTGTTATTACAATGTATTTGGACGTGCTGTAGTTATAAATTGCTCTGATCGATGGAAAAACAATCAATATCTTAATTTCCACGTCTTACTATGGAAACAAAAACCGAACATAATCACCTCTTAGATGGTATATCAGCAGGTTACTGACCCTTTTTCACCTTTAAGAATATCAAGCATTTGAGTCTTCTTTTTTCTTGAAAGTCCATAAGACTCGATGACTAAAAATACAAACCCAGAATCCCTAACTCCTTGACCACTACCTCAATGCCTCCTAACCCAGACGTCCCACAAAGATTTCCTTCGCTACTAAAGCTCAACCCTTTTTTGAGTCCAACTTTGTAACCCATCTAGACTGAGTATCAGGAATTCCAACAAACAAGAAGGATATGGCACTTTGATTCCAATCTGTTGGCTCCTTATCTCAGAGATTTCACCATATGCACATGTTTAACCATTCATAATTTTTTATAAACATTTACTTTTAGCAACGACAAAACATGTGAAAACCATGTATGTATCTGCACCAACAGAACTCATATTGTGATCAAAGCTCACACGTCAGCAGGAATTGCTACTACACATGGGCCCACAACACATTCAATCTCACTCAAAAGACACATTAAAGCACACAGGTCACTCAAGTAGGAATTCCATCATTCAAATTCGACCTTTGAACCGCTTTTGTATGCCTTATGGTTTGATAAAGCATGCTTATTTATTGGCAATATTCCAATAAAGCAGAACAAACTACTTTGGTGCTAACTCTGGCTTCATAGATCATGCATCTGTATTCATTTTGGTAGGCCGACAACTAACTAATCAGCTTCCATTTTGTAATCAATATTACTTTGTTTCCTTTTCTTCCACATCACTTCCACATCAAATTCCCAGAATCTAAGAAGGAAAATGCTTAGAATCAGTTAATGATTTTATTTTATCCTTTTCCCCCAATGAATTCAAACATATTTGCTGTTTAGTCATCAATACAAGAAGAAATATAACCAGAATTGATTGTCATCCATTCTGGCATATAATCTCACTTTGAGCACCAAATTATTCCTCAGCCATTATTTCAAATCATGTGGATACATCAGATTCTTTCACCAGAACCCTCTTCCGAATAGAAAACAAAATTAACAGCTATTCAGTGCATTTGAGACCAATTTCATCGAAGAATGAGCTTGTCAATCATGATGGTTGGTATATTCACTTGACAAAGAATTTCCAAACTTCATCAAATTTCCCTCTATCAAGATTTTAACAACAAAAACCTTATCCTAGTATATCAGTCTGCTACACGAATTAAAACATGCCATCAGGTTGTCACGATGCCTGTTCTCATTTAGGTTCTGTTTCGTGTCTTTTGTGACTGTTCTGTTCCAATCTTATCCCACTTTCCAATTCCCTTTATATTCGAATTAAAGATCCACTATCCAGCCATTGGAGCATCAATGCTACCAATGGTCTCCTATGCATAATTATAGACCACCACAGCTATGTTTCTCTCCATTTACATTTAATGGACCTTTGTTTCTTATGCATTCATTATTTAATCTACTACTCACATCCATCTCAACATTCCATTTCTACTCTCTTTCAATAATGCTTGTTGTTAGTATCCCAGCATAATCTGTAAAGTGTCACTTAAGTTTTAGCACAGCTTTCAAAGGTTAAGAGCAATAGTGTTTGTAAGTATGGGTTAGGCATACTCAACATTTTCATTTCTAGTATCCTGAATTTTCACTAATGCACATAGTAGAAACCCAACATTATCTGTAAAATGTATGCTAGATTATGCAAATTGTAAAGCATATGCTGGCTGGGAGCTCAACCTTTGGTAATAATAAAGGCTGAAAAACAATCTTGTTTATAAACAACAAGGGAACTTAAACAGATAACGAAGATCATGCAATAAATGTGAACTAATACTTTGCCATCTAAAAGCTACCGAATATTACCTTTCCAAGAGTTTGCCAAAATCCAACCTTCTGCTTTCTCCCGTATTCCAACTCCCCTGAAGGTTCTCCACTTTCACAATCCATCTCCATAAACCCCCTTTGCTCCTCTGGGTTCCCAATCAGCCCGATCTCACTCCAACTCTCACCACCACCAATGCCCCTCCTTTTCACCTTCCCATCACTAATCCCTATATCCATCCAAAACACAATGCCAACAAAAAACAAATAAAACCCAACAAACCCAAGTGCCTGCCACAAAAAAATCTCAGCACTCAAGTATACATAAAACAGGAACAATGCAGCAGTAAGGTAAAACAGCACATCCCGTATAAACGGTGCAGGATCAAGCGAAAACGGAGCAGCATAAATGGCCACAAACCCGACAACAAATGCAGAGACAAATGTCCCAGCTGAAAGAATCGCCCCAAAACCAGTTCTTGGCTGCCCACCCCTAACAGCAGCCACCGACGCGAAAACATCAGGTGCCCCATTCCCCAAAGCCAAAAGGGTCACCGCTCCCATAGAAGGAGTGAGCTTCAAGTGAGCACAGAGCTTTGTGACCACCACAGAGAACCTATCCTGGGCTGTTTTAACAAGGATATAGAACTGCAGGAGGACAAAGAGAGTAAGAGCGGGGATGGAAAGAAAAGGGTTTTCTTGGAAAAGGCAAAAATGGAAGGAGAAGTAATTGAAAAGGCCATCGGAATCAGTTAGATTGGAGTACGAGCATAAAGGAGGAGTCTTTACAGTGGTGGAAAGTAATCTGTGAGGAAACAACAATAGAGGAGAGGCTATGGAAGGATTCTTCTTGGCATTTTGCAATTCTAAGTGAGATGATGGGATTTGGAAGAGGAAGAAGAGCAGAGTGGCAAAAATCGTCAGCAAGATCGCTGTTTTCTTGAAGGAATTCGATTGTCTGAGGCGGAAGAGGAATTCCATGCCATTCCAGCAAGAACTATTGCAGGAAAAGGGCCTTCTTACTCTTTTTTCTCCCCTTTTCTATGTGTGCGTGTTGATTCGATTTCGATGCACTGAATGATTGATCGATTCGAATCTAGACGATCAACGCGATTTGACGGAAATTGAGTGAGGAATTATTTTATTTGTAAACAATACATTCACGGATCCTTCTTCTTCTTCATTTGGTTTCAATACACTCTGTTGCAATTCACAATTAGCTTTACTCTGAGATGGGCATCATTAGTTTGACCATACAAATATATTAGTATGTACTGTGATTCTGACATTAGCACTTGATGATGGTCAACGGTTTGGAATTAAATCTAGTAATCTTTTTTCCTTTCTTTGTAAAAACCACATTAGATTCGTAGTTAGTCGATATCAAAACTAAAATAAGAAAATTATAGATATTACTCTCTATTGAAGTGACATAAATTTCATAGGTCTAATTTTAATTATTTTTAATATCTTAATTTCTAAAATTGAATAAATTTTTCGTGGATAGATTAATTATCATCTACTTCTTTACATTTGTTGGATATATCTTTTCTACCACTATAAAACCACATTTTCAATGACAGTAAATAATCCAAGTGATCCTTTACAGGATTATCGTCAGACATTGCACGGATTGTGTTAAATGTATTGTATACAATTATAAAATTATGATTACATGTGAGCCGAGCTTTACTGTCGAAATATTTATATAATAAAGTTTGTGCTCGATTTAGTGATTTAATAATTCTTGTGTGTGTTCGTATTTAGTGATTTAATAATATTTATATAATTCTTGTGTGAATTGTATTCATATTTTTTTATATATATTTTATATTCTATATTCAAGATATTATACACTTTAAAGGGTAAAACATTAATTTTATTGATTGTTTACAAAAATTTATCTTTTAGTAAGATTTCAGAAAATTGTACCTAGATTTTTGGTTAAAAATTTCCTACGAATTCCGGTGCTTATTATATTTGACGTACATATTTTTGTATTATAAAGCGTTTTTCTCTATTAGTAGTTTTATTTATATTTTTATTCGTCGTTTTGTATGATTATTTTAAAAATATTCTTTTAATTCGATCCTTTTCTTTTAATTAATAATCTTTTGATCAAGTTTTTTGCACTTTGATGCATTTCTAGTAACACATAATTTCTTTAGATTTTGTCTAAAATATAAATATAACTTATAATAAGAAAAAAATAGATAAAATAAAAAAATATGTACATTAAAAAGAATACGAGTGTATTTTTATTATTTTAGCTTATTTTTCCTTATATTTTAGGTAAATAAAAATAAAATCTAAAAAAATAAGTATATATTTCTAGAAATGCATCAAAGTTCCACGAACTTGAACAAAAAGTACAAAAAAAAAAGACTAAAAAAATATTTTTAAAAAAATAATCATGCAAAATGACATATCAAAATATAAATAAAACTAATAATGAAGAAAAACTTGTTATGATAAAAGCAATATGTACGTCAAAAACAATAAACACTGAAAGTCATGGGAAATTTTGGACCAAAAATCTAGATGTAATTTGCTGAAATCTGACTGAAAGATGGATTTGTGTAAAATCCATAAAATTTATGGTGTAATTTGCTCTTTTCCAGAAGTTTGGAGGCAAAAACGAAGTAGGTTAGGACAAAAATTTGTTAGTTTCCCATTTTGCCCTTAAAAGGTACTTAAAACAACAAAATTCAAACACAAGGTACATTATTTGGGGAGACCAATTCTTCGAGCACATAATTTGAAGACCCCTTATTTTTAGGGTACATAAAATGACTTTTCCCCTAAAATTTATAATAACTTGGTAGCGTAATTTCAAAAATTTTTACAAATAAATTTAATAAACTTACAATTAAAGCGAACTCAAAATGAAAAAAAAAAGTAAAAATATATAATTTTATACAACATCTCTTTAGTAAAAGTTTCTCTTATCTCCTTTATTTTTCCATTTTCTTCTTTTGCTAGCTTTAATAATACTTAACTAGATGCTTGCCCCAGGCAAATGTTCGGGGACGTCCTCCCGCCTAATAAATTGATATGTAAATAATCAAAACTGATTAGGAATGAATTTAGTTTTTTATGAAGATAATTGATTGACTGAAAATTAATTTTTTCGAAAGTCATAAATAAGTGGAGAAGGAAAGTTCCATTCACTGTCAAATTCAAAATTTGAATGAACATGGCCATCTGATCTCTTCGTTAATATTGTAAATATCTTTTTTATTTTTAAAAGGGGGTGACACGTGGCAGAATAGTTTATGCAATATGGTGCATTTGGAGCCAAAATATTTTAATAAGAAATTGCCACATTAACATCCTGTTTTCTGCTTTAATAGGGTAAAAGAGATGCGGTTTAAATTGCTTTAATGTTGATTATGATATTTCTACGAAAATGTCATATTTTCATGAACAATTATGTGTCCGGTAATATTTGAAAATTCATCTATTGATTAAGATTTTTATGATTGAAGCCCATGATGAATTGAATATTTGCTTAGCAACATAATTAGTTCGTTGAGTTTCTAACTAAAGTAAATACTAGTTATTTTATTTCATCTATGATGGCGTTACTTGATTACTTCAAAAAAAAAAAATGTTTTGGAATGCTAAAGACGGCGATTGTATTTTAGTGAAGAAAACTTTTTTAGTGGTGTCTTTTTACAATTTTGTACATTAATTTTTTTTAAAAAAAAAAATCCACTCCAGTGAATTCCACTTAAATGTGTGTAAGACCTCTTACATATTTCATTGTAGGAATTGAACAAATATATATTTATTTATAAATAGGGTCATTTTGGTAATAAATATATTTATTTATTTTATGAAATTAATAAAATGTTATTAAATAAATTATATTACTCAAAAAAATCAAAATATTATTTTGTTCAAAATTCAAAATTCAAAGTCTGATTTTTTTACCCTCCGTATTTATAACTTTTGTAACCATAAGGCTTGCAGAACCCCACCCGTTCTTCCCTCCTTTTTTACACCACAAAAAATACCAACATTTTAGCAACTCCAAATTATTTATTAAAAAAATGCGAACATATCAATTTATTTTAAAATAAAACGTATCATCGTGTTCAAAAAATATTGGTTTTATTGTCTAAACTCGAATAGTTGAAATTTGTAGACTGGTTTTGATTAAAATAATAAAAAAATGATTTTGAGCTCCGATGGTAAAAAAGAAAAAAAGATTTTGTATGTGTGTTTTAAATATATTAAGGGTAAAATACATTACACCACCATAGTTTACACAATTCTGAATTTACTCTGGTGTGGTTTAAATAACTTTAATTGTCTCCCGTATACATTAGATTAGACTACTATCTTGTAGAATACTAGCGATATTGTCAGCACGAAATTTAGCATACAGGGCATTTCTAACATGACTTTTCAAAATTACCCTTATTCCGTGGAACTCCAACCCTACTATCCCTTACGGGTGAGGATTTCCTACAACATAAAATTGTGTTATTTCCTATTACATTTCATAACAGATTGACACGTGTACTTTTTAAACCACACTTTAAAGTTCTCTTTTGATATTGACCACAGTTAATTCAGTTTTTTTTTACTGTTAACTCGATCGTAAAGGATGAAAACAAACAAATTACGAAAACAAATGCCAGTAAGGGATTTTTTTTCTCTCATCTCAGAAGAAGCAAATTTGTAGTGATAAACTTTTCCAATATAAAAGTAGTAAATTAAAACTTTCTGGGGAAATCATCTTTCTCATCCATATGAACAATTAAAACTCTGGACAAATCATCTTTTTTATCTTCTCGAATGGGCAATTAAAAATATGAATACATAAAAAAGCAACGTTGTAAAGCTGGGCTCAGCCAGTCGAACTGGTTTAACCGGGAATCGGACCACAGGCCGAGCCGAGCAAGAGATAATTTCGGTATTTAAAGACCCGGTCAAAACTCCGGGCGAACCGGGAATCGGTCTGACTCGGGTCGATCTGGAGTTTTTAATATCTTGACTTTTTGACCAAAATTTACACTTCTCCCCCCTTAAATGTTTACTATTTCCAAAGTCAGCTTTTCTTTTTATTAAAAAATAACCCATAACTTATAATGTTTGTTTTGTTTAAAGTATTAATATATGATTTTAGTCCCTAATTTTTACTTTCAAATACTAAATACACCATTTTAAATTTTTTTATTGTTTTATTATACAAACTAACTCCCATCATTTAAAAAAAATTTAAATTATAACTCAGATATGTTGAAATTGATTTTACATTAGATTTTTCATAATTTTAAAGCCAATTATATTGCAAATTAGATAATTTTTTTAAAATAATAATTTATTTATTGTAATTTATTTTATTAATATACTTATTTAATTCACAAAAATTGTAATTAATACAATAAAATATCGATATGAACTATTCTAATTGGAAATTTGATATAAAATATATGTTTTAATTAATTTTAAATTTTGTTAAATAACTAAATATTATTATTTATTAATAATGACATCATCCGAATTGACCCCTGAGTCGAGACGAATCGATCCTCGAGTCGCCTGACCCCTAACTCTTCCAAGTCGACCTCCGAGCCAAATCTGACAACACTACAAAAAAGTGTTCACTTGCTTTTGGAAATTTGGACAAATCATCCTTATCATCGATCTTAGAGAGCCCCAATTTTCCATTTCATATCAAATGGACAGAGCCATCGGTCTCCAAAGGTTGGTAAGAATCAACTGCAAAAATTGGAGTAGAAATAGGAAGAAAAAATTCCCGTTAAATTATTCCTTAAAGAAGATGCAAGAGAACATAATAGTAGGAGGTTCATATTCATCTTCAAACCAAATTCGTATAACCTTCAGAGAGAGAATTGAGCAGATAGACGGTAATGGTGGCTCCCGATTTGCTTTTTCAGTGAGTCAATCTCTTTCATCTTTACTTTTTTAGGTTAACTATAGTTAGTGTTAAAAAGTTAAGGTAATATTTGATGATACAATGGGTTAAGTTAAGTGGACACGTGGCAGCTTTCTATCAAGTGATAGAGGGTGTGGTACATAATGTTGTCACAGGAGACCCTCATCCATCTCGGTCATGTCTATCTTATCTATGGTTCGGTAGGGAATCCTTCCTTCCTTTTGCAAAGGATTAAACAAAATAAATTGTGAGAATTAGATAACAGCCTAGTGGTTAGCCATGGTGGCTCCCGATTTGCTTTTTCAACGAGTCGATCTCTTTCTTCTTTACCTTTTTAGGTTAACCATAGTTAGTGTTAAAAAGTTAAGGTAATATTTGATGATACAATGGGTTAAGTTAAGTGGACATGTGACAGCTTTCTATCAAGTGATATAGGGTGTGGCACATAATATTGTCACAAGAGACCCTCACCCATCTCGGTCATGTCTATCTTATCTATGGTTCGGTAGGCGATCCTTCCTTCCTTTTGCAAAGGATTAAACAAAAGAAATTGTGGGAATTGAATAACAGTCTAGTGGTTAGGTTACTAACCTTCCTGATTATAGACCAGGATTCGATTCACGCCAGAAATTGTAAAGGGAATTTTGCCCACATTTAAGTGGGACCACTAAGGTGGATTTTTAAAAAAAAAATGGTAAAAACTGAATGTTAGGTAGCAACTTTATGCTTTCTTCCATTCTATACTTCTCCAACTTCTTTAATTTATTTTATTTTATTTCTTTTTGGGTCTCCATTCAAGTGCCCAAATTCAAGATCCATTTGGGGTTTTTTTTTTTCTATTGAATTTGGATCTGCAAAAAATTGATTTTTTTTTATCATATTTTAATTTTCTTCAGTACATTGAATCTTGCCTTTCAAAGTTCAAAGGGCTATTTCCGATTTAAACATGTAGCATTGACAAAACTTGATCTAATGAACAATCAATTTTCAATCTGCAACAGGGGCGGAGCCAAGTACAAGGGAGATGGGGCAATTGCCCCAACTGAATTTTTCCCAATTACTCTTAATGTGCACCTAAATTTACACAAATTTGTTAATATTCTTCATTTTTGTCCCAGTAAAAATTCAAAAGATAAGGGGCATAAACAAAAATTACAAAGTAATGTTTATTTTGAGGGATAAAAATTCTTAATAGAGAGTTAATTTTCTTTACATGTATTAATTAATGGTCAATTACACTTTAAAGCAAATAAATATTCCAAATTTAACTTCAAAATTGATTTCTTAAATTTTTTAAAATCTTTTTTTACATGCATCCTTTACTCATTTTCTTCACTTAAGGGTTCGAACAAATGGGAAAAAAAGAATTTCCATTCTATTTGCTCTGGATCTATATGCTTTCTTCTTCTTTTTTTTTTGTGTGTATTGATAATCTAGCCCTTTTCTTATATATATTAAAAAACCTTACTTCATATGTTGTTGTGAGTTTGTAATTATTTGTGAAAAAACATATGAGTTGTCGTAAAGAAATTTTTTATGAACTTTATCATGTCCTCCATCTCATGAAAATAATTTATATGGTAAATTATGTTGTTAATAATTTATAATTTAATTTAAAATTTATTATATATAGAGTTATTCTTTTTTAATAATGAACATTTTTTAGAAAGTTATATTTTTTTGCCCCACCTAATGTTCGGGGCTTGGCTCCGCCCCTGATATGCAACCCATCATATTCACACTAGGACATATGGCATGGCATATTTTTTATAAAATTTCCAAAACGGACCCCAAACAGAACACCATGTCGGCCGGCAATCTGAGGAGATGCGTCACGATACAGGTAATTGAATCCAGTTGATTAAAAACTATGACCACACAACAAGAGGATAGAGATAGCTTAAAAAACGAGTAAGATTTATGAAGATAATTGTGATGACAGATAATGGAATGGGAAAGAGAAAAAGAGCTTACTAATAGTTTGGCTTTATAAGCGTAATTGGAAAAAATAAATAAAATATGCTCTGGAGGCTAAAAATTACAGTGGCAATATCGATAGCCATTGTAAAATTAACATAAAATACGAACTTGATGGAACATGTGTAAAGCACATTAAAAGAGTAAGTTTGTGCTAGTCGTGAAAAATACATGTCAATTTTGGTAATAAAATTTCTCAGTCTATTTGAAGGTCGTAAATACTACTTGAATTCTCACTTTCACTTACACGTATTAAATTAAATTAATGAGTAAGATAATTTGTTGTCATTTAAATAGCTGACATATAAAAAGTTTGTATACACAGTCCAAAGATAAGGAAGGTGACTAGGATCTCCCTAAGAGAAGAGAAGAAAAGTGACATTTACCTTTGCAATTAGAATTGCGCATTATCATTTTCTTCTTAATTCTTCTAGTTTCTATAATTTTGTTCCTAATATTAAATACATAATTAGATCCAAAGTTTCATACTGAGAATTTTTAAAATAAATAGCAAAACTTTTCATTTTTGATTAGATGGAATGAATATGACCATATGTATTAACATGGTTCATTCAAAAAGATGCAAAAATAAAAGGCACACATGAAATAACCAAAGCATAAAAATAAATCCAATGAAGAAAAATAAACCAATAAAGAACATAGAAAAAACTACAAATCAAACTACAGAAACGATGACTGAAATAAATATAACAAACTAGGCATAATGTATACATGGCCTAGTAATTAGGATTGAATCATTATTGATGCTGCAATTCTCTAACCACTTATGTAGTAGAGTTAAAGTTGAACTGGGAGCACCTAGTATATTTAGACAACAAGGTTTCAGTAAATCCAAAGCGAGATCTTGCCAAATCAAACTCAACTATGTGATCCTCCAGCTGATATGCACCCAACACAATTGAAGCTCTTGGATTATACCCTCCATTAACAAAAGCCAAGCACCATGTCCCGGGTCGTGCTTGAATGATGGAGTTTGATCCATAAATACTCCAAGTAACATCTCGATTTTGCATCACAAAGTCAATAATTGGAGCCCCTATGGTAACTTTTGGCACCGGAGGAGGTAACTTGTTGAAACAAACGCCAAATGGTGAAACTGCATTTGTCTGAGATGCGCCGATCGCAGAAAATTCCTTCGCAAAAACCTGCGTCACGACTTGGAATATGTTGTGTTCGAGGGCCGTGTAAGGACTTGTGGTGCTGATCATCGTCCCACCGGTTCTCATGGTTTTTGAATGTAAAGTTGTGTTGAACTGGATTTGTTTGCGGTTTATCCTGATGGCTTTAACTGGTATGAAGTATTCTCCACGTGACCCAATAAACAAGGGTGTGTACCGCAAAGCTTGAGAGAAATCATTTTCGGGGGTAATTCTATAAGTTGCATTCCCGAAGAAGATGACACCATTTTGATTGTTCATAGAAGAGAGACACATGGCGAATTTAGGTTGAAAGCCGAAGTGAGATGCTATCTGCCTAGGTAAAGACACCGGGTGGTGGTCAAATCCAGCCATTCCTTGCACGTATTTAGGTAAAGGCCCTTGTAAGAAGGATGATGGTACACAAGCAAAAAGGAAGCGGCGAAGAACCACAAAACGGCCTGGATTTGAGGCTTGATAGTTAAGGGTTTGGATTGCGACAACATCTTGTGCAATTTCACCCACAACGTGTTGGCGGTTCAAGGGATTGGTGGTTATGATTGCGCATGTGTTGTTATGGCAACCGGGCCTAGCTTGGGAAGAAGAACATTTTTGGCAGAAATGAGTTCCGACAAGTGAACATTGAGTTGAACGGCAAATTGGAGCATTATAGGTGGATGAGAAATAGTCTTTATCGCAATTGACTGACAAGAACCTACCATTGAGATCCACAACAAATGGGATCGACGTTAAAGGAGTTCTCTTACGAATGTTGACGATGTGAAGGCTGGTAGTGTTGTCTTTTAGAACTGGCAAGATAAGTACAGTAGCTGATTGGCTGAAAGGAGCTCGATTTACTGCTGAAACTGTTCCAGCAGTTTCGAAGCCGAAAAGAAAGAGAACTAGGATGGTAGAGAATGCGAGAAGAAAATGAAGGTTGAAACTGGAAGCCATTGTCGAGATTGTTGTTGAGCAGTATGGAAAAAGATGATGAGATGATTTTTTTTATAAAGGTATAAGTAAAAAGTGTTTGTAACGGATGAGTATTTTCTGGGAAAAAAGATAAGTTCGAGAAAATGAGAGCGCGAATAGAGACAATATTGTGATGCATGATTCTTGTTTCCCGTGAAAGTATCTGAGATTGATGACTTAAATCTCTTTTTTGGAGTTGTTCTCAATGGAAGTATCTGTGTTTGATGACTTAAACTCCACATCTACGTTATCTGCGATTTTTGTTTGCTTAAACTCAATTTAGTACTCCCTCCATCCTATAATTATTGTCCAGTTTGTATTTTCATTTTTAGTACAAATTGAACTAAAAGTGAGATCTCAAACTGGACAATAATTTTAGGACAGAGGGAGTATATACAAAAAGAGAGTGAGGATGAATGATGCTGATTCGATAAGCGGTGAAAAGGCGCGTACACAAGTAGCTGTGGAACGGCCGGAGAGAAGCACCTGTCAAAGACCATCGACAATTTTTGTCATGAATAGATTGCCAGCTTTGAGTTGATCTAGATGGGAAATCCGTTAAAGCCGGAGCTACAGTTCATGTATTTTGAATTAGTTTGGATAAGACGTTATATATGTATTCGATCGTCTTTTAGTTTTGTGTATTTTTGACAAAATTATGATAGCAATATGTATTTTATAAAATATCCTAAGTAATTATATTTGATTACAATCACAATAAAACGTTATCTGAAAAGGTAAAACATTTCCAATTCATGGATCAATCGGCGAACATTTGTTGTCTCTTAAATAAATGTCCTAAAAATCTACTTTATTAAATCAAACTATCAATAAGAAAATGGAAAACATATGTAACGAGTTAATAAAGTCAACAACACATGTAAGTGATGCATTTTACTATTTTGACAATAAGACGGTGAAGGAAAGTAGCTATTAAAAAAGAAGAGGGAGCGGGGGAATATGTGTCATACATTAGAGATATCTAATTTTGTATTTAGACGCATAACCTTCTAATACATTTTTCCAAGAAACTTGAATAAAAATATCATACTACTCTTTATTTCATTACGATTACAAACATCCACTTTGGAAAGAATCACAAATGGGTTTTTACTTTTGTCGTTAACAATTTGTTGAAAAGAAAAACCATTCTTTGCATTTTCTTTCTTCTTTTTTTTTTTGCATTTAGATGTTTGATTTTTATTTTTTTATTTTTTGGTAAAATTTTATCCCGTAACTATAGCATGTGTGTCTATAAATCTCTCGCCAACTCGATGGCTGACGAAGATATGTAACCAAAACTAAAGGATAAATAATTAAATTTTTATTTGTAAAGATATGAAATTTATAGTATATTTTAAGAGAAAAACCAAGAGAGGAAACAATATTTATCCCTAAAGTATCATATCATCAAAAATCCTAAGTGTAAATTTTTTATAAATTTTTAAAATAAAACTTAGCGTAAAATTTGGATTGTTTAAATTATCTTGTTCTTTAAAGATTAGTGAAATTCATTAATATCCCACTTTAAGTTTACAAAAAGAATAGGAAGCTATTCTAAGAGAGAAAACAGAGAGAGGAAACAATATGTATCCCTAGAGTGCCATATCATCAAAAATTCTAGGTGTAATTTTCTTATAAATTTTCAAAATAAAACTTACTGTAATTGTGTAAAAATTCTCTAAATTTGGATTGTTTTTAAATTTTCTTGTCCCTTAAAGATTAGTGAAATTCAATGATATCCCGCTTTAAGTTTACAAAAAGAATAGGAAGCTAGATAATTTTTGGAGTTGAGTAGCCATAAATTTATTCTTATTACTATTTTTTTTTTTTTGTATAAACAAATATTGTCTTCTTTTTTCTTCTCAGAACTTTTGATCTTAGCTAAATTTATAAAAACTAGGTCTATATTTTATTGTTGACTAAAAAGTTCATCCAATAAGAATAATAAATTTATAGGCGTCACAATATTGGTGTTCAGTATTAACATTTAGTTTGTTTAATAGGTCCATACCTTAATGTATTGAGTTCTTAAATCAACTTTACCAAGTGAACTATTGACCGACTATATCTGGACATCAAACCTATTTCTGTAACATTTTATTTGATTTCAATAAGTAATATAATTAGAAAAGTAAGATTATAATAAAACAATAACGATAAATTATTACGAAATTATTATTTAATCTCGTGCATTGCACGGGTATAACATCTAGTCTATCTATATTCTATAATCCCCATTATAACAAAAATCATAATTCTCCTGAAATTTCAAGTGTCACTCTTTGCTTAAAATCCTCCCACCCTAATCCCCAAGAAAAAAGAAAAAACAAAAAGGGAAGTATTATCTTTTTCAAAAAAAAAAAAAACAGGAATTATTATCCCCTTTTATAATCCATATTTCCTAAATATTCCAATTATTATAAACCTTAAAGTTGCTCCATCCATATTTTCAATAAAACTTATGATACCGTGTCATCCAATTAAAATAAAAATTGAAAAAAAAGAGAATGAAAGAAACCCTCTGAAAATAACCTCCTTGTCAAACTCACTCTCACTATAATCCATGTTTCCCAAATATTTCAATTATTATACCTTAAAAGTTGCTCCATCCATATTTTGATTAAATTTATGATACCGTTTTATCCAATTAAAATAAAATTAAAAAAAAAAGAAAAAAACTTCCAAAAATAACCTCCTTGTTAAACTTACTCTTACTATATAAATTCAGTATCCCCATCCCCCCTCCAAAAAAAAAAAAAAAAACTCTCTCAGACAGTATCTCCCTCTCCTCATCCTTATCGAATTGTAGAAAGCTCTACAAAATCCCCGCAAATTCAATCTAATTGTTTTGCCTTTTGGATTTATGTTTTTCTCAAACAAAGTTTATTTTAGGTTTAAGTTCTACTCCCTCCGTCAGGAAAGTATTATCTAATTTGGATTTTCACTTTTAGTTTAATGCACCAAAAATGAAAAATCTAAACTAGAAAATAATTTTGAAATGCAGGGTGTAAAACATAGTTTGTGGTTTGCTAGTCCCGTCTTCTTCTTCGATCGATTGGAACTGGCAAACTCCAAGAACAAGCAACATCAAAGAGAATAGTTTCATTTAATTTTCTTTTCTTTTTATCTTATATCTGATTAAAATCATCTTGAGCAGCATGTTGGGAAATTTTATGTGATGCAGTTGTTTGATAATTAGTCGTAAGTTTCAAGGTTCATTTCCTTAATCTTTGTTCCTACCTATAGGTAAAAGATTCTACAACAATGATTTGTCTCCCAAAAAATTAAGAAAAAAAAGAGTCGGGATTAGATATTTAATATTTAACCAAAAAAAAAAAGCACCATTAGGCATAAAATATTCAAATAATTCTAGAAATATATAAAAATGAATATACATATTTTTGCATCATCTATTACTTTATACTTCATTTACGTCTTAAAAAGGACCATTAACGTTTGTATAACTCAAGACAATTCAGAAACTAAAGCCCAAACCCGTGCGAGTGCACGGGTCCAAAACCTAAGTTACATATTACAACATGTAAAGGATAAAAGACGTCAAAATAAATTACTACGTACTTAGCAAAAAATAATTAAAAAGTAGCAGACTAAAAAGACATTTTAAAATGTACAAATATGTAACAAATTTAGTTTTGGGCTTTACACTGGGGCTGGAGGTTTTCGGCCCAAGATAACCTCGAAAATGTTAAAGAAATGTTTATTATGTCCAAGGGTAAGAAGACCAGTTTCAAAGCCCACAACTAAGTCGGTCCAAGATGATTTCACACCGAGTTCTTCAACCTGTAAAGGCATATCCTTCATTCACTTTTTTTGGTTTTAGTTGTTCGTTCAATGAGAGAACTTTTATTATGAAAAGTGAAAAAGCAAAATTATTCATTATCTTTTGTAACACACCAACAGTTAAATTAATTTTCTTCTCTAAATTTCACTTGACTTGCTGACTTGATCGTGGAGCATTTTTTTACAAACCAGCATAGGGTTCCACGTGCAATCTCTTATCGGCACCGATTTCCTCGTAGTCAAATTAAAGGTCAAATGGATCCAACCTGAGCAAGAGCAACTAAAGAATTAAGAAAAGGAAAAATAAAAATAAAAAATCAGGTGTCAGTTCAAAATCATGGAAGAATAATTTGGTCAAAAATATTAGTATAAGCAAAGCAGAGCTGAAAGCCTGGAACCGCATGATAAAGCCATGTTAACAGCTTCATTCTATTATATAAAAATGAATAAATAAATACTCTCTCCGTCCCATAATTATTGTCCATTTGAGCTTTCATATCTAATTCAAATTGTACTAAAAATGAAATTTCACACTGAACAATAATTTTGGAACAGAATGAGTAACTGATTATAATAATCAAATAACTGGGGAAAGACTTTTGAGGGTGCAGCTTCTTGGAAACTATCTACTTGTGTCTTAAGTAAATAAAAAGAGATATATTATATTTATAAGCATCATCATTCATCAAAATACACACATCAAAACAGAGAGAAAAAAAAAAAGAAAAAGAAAAAGCAAGAAAGTTGTCAATTGTGAGGAATGAGGCTTGTCTCCCAAGTGATTCTCTCCACCGCCTTTTATGGAGTCTTGTCCTTCCTCCTCCTCTGCTAAAAATTCTTGCAAAAGATGTTATTGTTGTTGTGCTTAGGGTTTCTTAATTGTCTTGCAAAAATGTAAGCACTTTGGGAACACATGCTCAACTTTATTCAAGTGAGGGTTTGTGGTTTCTTATAATTTGATCCTTCCTTTCTTCTTTTCTTTTTCCTTTTTTTTTTAACTTTCCTCTTTCTTTTTTACAAATTATGTGAAGTTGCAATTTCTTGAACATCAACGTGAAATTAATGAAATATTCTGTTTCACTTTTTGTGTATAAACCATCTTATTCATCGATTAATGAATATATTACTAACAATATAATCTTTAATCACATTTTTTTGTGTACCAATTACATTCGAGAAGTGAAATAAGAAGGGAGGATCTATCTATATATGTCAAAATCCTTCCCCAAAGCAAATATGCAGGACATACATAATGTGAGGTTTGAGCATAACTCTTGAGGCAAAATCCCCAACAAACACTTGATCTTAAATCATCCTTTCTGTTGATGTCAATTGTAGTTGAGCGATTCCTAATCATCTTAAGTAACTTTCTATGTTTTCATTAAGAAGCCACATATGCCTGACCTTATCAGCTATCACTATTCACTAACTCCGTGTTTGTTGGATCCGCTAAAATCTCACAACATTATTGACACCCACCATATAAGAGTATAAACAATCACACTTAATAATGGGAAAAAAAGGAACTAGAAGCTCTAAGTAAATGAGAAAGCAGAGAGCAAACTAACATTATTTTCTAAACAACATTTGGATTTGATTGATTCAACCTACTACAAAGCCACAAACATATAACACAAACTGATATCTTCCTACCAGATTACTACCTTATCCAGAACAAAACAGGACACTAAACAAGTCCATCTTCCCTTTTTTTACATAATACTACAACTATTAGTGTTCTCATCACTAAAGATGTGGGTATAATTATCACTGGCCGGAGCCGGAGGGCCGTAATACATCTGAGGCGGCGGCCGGGCATACATCATAGGGTGGTACATTCCCTGGCCACCGCCATGGGCTTGCTGCTGCTGAGCCATCATCATTTGAGCCATGTATTGCTGCTGCTGCTGGTTCATGTAAGGGTTCCCCTGTCCCAAACCTTGATAGTATCCACCGCCATTCATTGCGCCGGCACCACCACCACCGGCGGGTAATCCCTGAACCGCCGACATATTCCCGCCCGGACCGCCCATCGGATAACCGCCCATTTGAGGCATCATCCCACCCCCACCACCACCACCCATACTTCTTCCACCTAATCCTCTATCCATCTCATGAAACCCTTGTGGCAAATTGTTCATCATCATGCCTCCTGCATTCATTTTACCTCCTCCATTTTTACCACCACCCCAATTATCATTACTGTTCTTCCCACCAGCATTTCCATTCTGAGCACCCTTTCCATTTTTACCTTCCCCTACTTGCATCATCCCTCCATTATTTTTACCTCCATTTTTACCACCTTGATTTTGATTTCCACCTTTACCATTCTTACCTCCATTCCCATTACTCTTGCCATCATTACTGTTCTTAATGGTATCTGCCCCACCACCTTTCTTCCCATTCCCACCATTATTGAATACACCTTTGAATAAACCATTCATCATTCCATTACCTCCTCCCTTAGCTCCGTGACCACCGCCGCCGCCTCCACCGCCCATTACCGGTACCTTCTTCGCCGGAGGAGCACTGTCAAACTCATCATCAAATTCATCATCAAACTCATCATCATCATCAAAATCATCATCAAAGTCGTCTAAATCGTCGTCGAAATCGTCCTCATCGTCAGGCAAACTGAACTTGACAGATTTCTGGTCCTTGGCCGGGGCTTTTAGATCCTTAGCCCCTTTCATCATCATCATCATGTTCTGCATCTGCTGCTGGGCAGTTTGTTGGCCGCCACCGCCACCACCTTTCTGTTGCTGGTGGTGGTTGTCCTTTCCACCCTTCTGAGATGCGTTGTTGTCTTTTCCGGCTTTGAAGTTGTCAATTTGCATATTCTTGAACTGGTTCAAGTTGAAGCCACCACCACCGCCACCGCCACCACCACCGCCCTTCTGGCCTCCCCATAATTCTGCGTGTTTACCGGCCTTGTCAAGCTTCTTTATCAGTGTTGCCGGATCAGTATTTCCGGTCACAGTCACTTTCCCCTGGTCTGAATCTATTTTAACAGTATAAACTCCTGCAACATTTAAAATCAGTGAAAACAGTTAGCAATAATGGAAAATTTGTTTACCATCATACACCATCTAAACTTGTCTGAAAGAAAACCAATTTGAGCATATTAGAGAGAAGTCATTTACCATCAATTTTCTGCAATATCTTCCTTACTTTATGCTTGCAACCATCACAATGTATATTCACTCTGAGAACACATGTCTGCAAGAAATTTAGGAACAAAAAGTGAGAAAATTGACCAGAAAATGTCGAGATTAGCTCCGGAAAAACATTCCAACATAAATTTCCACAGAAAACCCCTCAAATTTGTTAAGAAACAGCTTCTTCATGAATAAAAATCATACCTTTCCAGGTATAATTGCTATCTTTATTAACTTTCATCACTGAACTAGCATCAAACTTGGAATAAAAGAGGTGTTTTTGCTCATTAATTAGGGACAAATTAAGAAAATAAGTGAAACAAGCAACTTCACATGCTATACAAACAAAAGCTAATCTAACCATGGTTGCAGAGTTGCAGTAGAGCTGAAGCAACCCAAAGAAAAAGAAAAAGGGAAACAAACAAAAAAAAAAAAAAACATGAACTGTAGACATGAGAACTAGAAAAAAGCTGGAATGGAAGAAGTAAATCCTGTACCTGAGTCTTCAAGAAATCTTGTTTGTTCATCTTGTCCAATAATGAAGAGAGAATACAGAAACACACTTCTCAAAAAAAACCAATAAAACACTTCTGAGCTCCTTCAATTACAGAGTCTCTGTGTGCAAAGAAAGATGCAAACTTGAAGTGAAAGCCTTCAAGCAAAACTCAGTAAAAAGGGCAAACGAAATGCAGAGGAAGGAAGAAAAACAGGGGAAAGAAAAACAGAGAAGAGCAAAATAATGATGGAAGAATAGTTTAATTTAGGCCCTTTTATGGCTTTTTCTTTTTTTTTTTTTTCTCTTCTTAGCTCAATAGTTTACAGTACATGGGGTTGTGTGCTTTTAAATACTAGTTTGTGAAAAATTACAAAAAAAAAAAAAGAAAGAAAGAAAAGAAAAAAGAAAAAAGAAACCAAAAATAAAAAAATAAATAAATAAAAAGAGAAGAGGAGTGGCAAGTCCAAACCATGAGCTGTCTAGCTAATAAACAAAGTACTTTGAATTGGTTGGATTAGATTTTGATATTTCCATATATCAAATTATATGAGAAACAGAAGATGGCTTTTCCATATTGTACCAAAATAGTACTACACCTATTATTGCTTCTGGTGTGTGAATTGAAATAGCTTTTTTTTTTTGTTACCTTGTGACATTATCACGTTATTATTCGTAAAGGGCTAGAATTTATTGGCGTAAAGAGTTTCGAAATATCTATTCCTTTTGGGTTTTTTTTTTTTTTTCCTTCTGCCCGCAAATGGCTTGTTTTTCAAATAATCTCACACAGTTTCCTAACCATTTCCCAGGCTTTTTCATCTTAGTTTACTCTGTAGTACATCACTCTCACAAGGAAACGATAAAATGATTGTTATTTTGTTTTTGGGTTTTAAAATATTTTTTTGCAAAAAAAATATATAGACAGAAACACGTATTAATAACTTTTAATTGTGACTGTATTTGTCAATAGTTGTAACAGAAATGAAAAGTACGATTTCAATTACATACGCTTATATGTTAGAAATGTGATTTTAACAAATCAATTTCTAACATGTCCGGTACTATTTTCAAGAATCTTACTAGCAAGTTTTTTATTGCATAATTTTTCGATACTGTATCGTAATTTCTAATAATATAACTCAGTGACTAGTAGTAGTCTCAAAACAAGAATTGATTTCTAAATATTGATATTTATAAATTGATGCGTCTCTTTATCAGTATTTTATAGATCAAAGTCTTTCAAAATGTAAAGCAAAACAATCTTTTGTTGTTTTCTACTGAATACTGTACTAGAGTAACTACATGGAAAACATTGAGAAATGGTTAGAAAAATTGTATTTTTTTTGTTCTAGGAAAATAGTCCATATTAAATTTTAATTTTTACAAAAAATAATAAGAATTTTAAATTTTAATGTGAGCTTTTTTTTAAAAAAAAAGTAGAATTGAAGAAACAAGCCATATTTGAGGAGAAAACAAAAAAGGGGAGATATTTTGAGCCCGTAAAACCAATGAATTCTACCCTTGTACATAACGTGATAATGTCACAGGGTAACAAATATCTTGGGAGGCAAAGTCAACCTTCTTCAATTTTCATAGTCATTCTTCTTTTTTTTTTCTTTTTTCTTTTTCTTCACGTATTACATTTGATCTAAAATCATCGATTAATCTAACATTCGGATCGGGTAAGTTTTTTCTCGAAAGACAAAATTCTTGTAACAAATATTTTTATTATCGTTAATAGATGCATACTCATATTAAGATCATAATTCATTTTACAACTTGGACCGAATGTTGCTAATGTTCATACTTCATAGTCGTTTAGGTCATCTAGTGAATTTCCTAAATACGAATTGCATTATGTTTCTACTAACAGCAAGTATTACTGTCCTGATAGAAATTAGAAACCTTAAAGAAGCTGTTAATCATACCCTAAACAGTAAATTTTTTTGTGATAATCCTCAAGAATTTACCGATCAGTCAAGTTAGCTAGCATGTTCAAGAATTTGGTTGACCTGAGAAGTACAGCATCACAGCACTACTACTCCTATAAGTTCTCTAGCACCCCTATTTTCCATCTGCTACTGATCTAAAACCAAATAATAATTATAAATAATAAGATATTTGAGTCTAAAAAAAAAAAAAGTTTAATCCAAAGAATATAAAGAAATGTAAAATCCAAAGGTAGTAGACAGAAACTGGTAAAATGTCAGTAGTAAAGCTGGTGTGCGTCGATTTTTGTAAACATGCCATCGAGCTCTATATAATAAAGGACTTGAATTGATGTACTTACAGACTTACATCTTATATTTTAATTTAAGTAATTAATTATTCATTACATATATAAATGTAAATATAGTACAACAATTTTTAATTAAATTCAATTTTGCAGGTCACAGACTAGATAACCAGTCTAACCTTGCAACTGTGCCAGAATCTTGAATGCACTAAAACCTAGGGAGAAAATAATACTACAATATGTAATGCACTTGTAACCATTATTTATTGCTTTAATTTTTCTTTTACTTTTTAGTTCTCATCAGTCATCACAAGTGGTCTATGTGATCTTTTGTAGATATTATGTGTATCAGGTCTTTAAAGTTACACTTTCTAATTTTTCCAATCTTACCTCCAAAACGATTGCGTTGTTAATTTGTTGTGTTCCAACTTCCAACAGATGAATTTTTTACTTTTTTGTTTTTGAAAATAATACATGTATATTAATTAAAAATATTCAAATTATTACAAAACATACATTATATGCTTAGATGATGCGATTCTCCAATCTCATTCCTGCGAACTTTAATTAGAAGTACTTAAGAATTTTTTACTCGAGTTTTCGAATAATGAACCTAGCGGGAGTTATTTTTGTTTCTCTTTTATCTCTTAGTTTGTTAAAGTAATTTTAAATAGGTTACAGCCACAAAATTTCTTTTCCCTCCACATATTTTAGTATTCTTCCGTTCTTATTAATAAGGTATAATTTAAACTAAAAATTAGGAAACTACTTAGCAAAATGTAGATGTGTAGCGTGTCTTCTTTATTTGATGACTGAGTTCCTTTCATTTCTATGTCCTACAACTTTTCCAGGAAATTGTTGTCTTAATTTTTCTTTAAACCATATCCATTACGAATAATCATGAGGAAATTACAGATGATTAATATTATATCATTATAATATTAATTATCTATTTTCTCCGGTTCTTATTATAAGACATTTTGATTTGTCCTAAGTTTCGCCTATGATGTCTTTTTAATTGAAATAAAAATCTTAAAAACATTTTCTAATAATTAGGAGAACACAACGAGTGTGAAAATATATTTTTTAAGAATGTTTTTCAAATTAAAAATGTATCATAGATGAAACCAAAGATAAAATCAAAATGACTTATAATAAAGACCGGAGGGAGTATAATTGTAACCTAAAACTTTTCTCCGGGCACCATTGTTAATTTCTGTACGTCATTTTTGTGCACGGCCAACAATAACTCTGGATTAGTAGTATTAAGTAATCGCCTTTGTATCGTTCTAATTTTATCGACTGCATGTGACCAATCTAAAGTTCTGATATCACGAAATCATAGAAAGATTGGCAAGGTACGTACTAAAGTTGATGGATTCAACTTTTTTCTAAACCAATCTCCAGCCATGAATTTGCGCTGCCTCATGCCAAAATCTTAGGAAGAATCTTGGAAATAGTACGGCTCATAGATTTTTACTTCAAAAATAAAGAAAAAGGAAAATTGCCCCTTAATTTTGATTCATCCTTTACCGGAAGCTAGCTATTTTCAATCTTCAAATCATAAAAAATGAAAAATGTTACAGTTTTCATATCCAAACCCGTTACGTCAGTCAGATAATGAATTAGAAAACGACATTATATTTTGTTAATATCGAACCTAAGTTAACAAAATCGATTGAATTGTGTCTTTTCAAAGATATGAGCGCAAAATTCACACGTTAATATGTTCATAAATGTATAATGCAAACAAAGATATTGCTGAAAAGAACAAATCAGTTCTTCACTTAGCCGAAATGGTAAAATCATTCATCGATTCGTTTAATCTTGACACAGAATCACAAATTTGCTTCATTTGCGTTTGAAGCAACTATGTGAATGCATTTCGATAGATTTAAACGTAAAATTCTTTGCTTTTATTAGGATTGCATGCCCGCGGGATATCATAAAAGAAGAAGAAGGTGAATATTCTTTACTTGTTCCCAAGTCCACAAATGGCAATCGGCAGTACTAATTAATCAGGAGGAATTCAAGGATCACATGAGACAAAAATTAAGGTGAATATTCTTTGCTTCTTCGACAGGCTAATTTTATAGTGGTTATTACATCGCGAACGCAATATCGTTCCTCAAAAAATAACACGCCCTTTTTTTTCTTTTCTTTTTTTTTTTACGATAACAATTTGATTAATTGTAGTTTGGGTTATTATTCATTAATTATAACTAGTCTCAAGTTTTGCATGGCTGGACAATGTTCATAAGTTTAACGACAATTCTCTTGGATACCATTTTGTATATTTATTTTTCGTGGTTGAGTAATTTTGCTACAAGATTTAAGGACTCGTTATGCTACATCATTTATACGTAAATTTCCATGGAAAATAACATGTCGGAGTTTAATACTCTCTGTCCCAAAATTATTGTCGAGTTTCAGATTTCACTTTTAGTACAATTTAAACTAGAAACGAAAACTCAAACTGGACAATAATTATGGAACGGATGAGTATATTTTTATGCAATAGCGAAATCTTTATTTTTTTAATGAGATAATTAATGTTGGATTATAAAATCCACCTCTCTTTTGTAAAAAAAAAAATTTTACTAAAAAAATTTGTGAAGGGGATATTTCATATCCGGTTTTTGGTAAGTGTTAGGGTTTATTTTAAGTGCCGACATAGTCTTGCTGTTAATAAGGGTAGTACGTGGGCAGCCGTACGCGGGACACGCACGTGAACACTCTCATAATTGCTGCAAGTCTCTGCAACTGTGATTTCTTCGACACTTCCAAACCTGATTTTGTTTCTTTTTTCTTTTTTTTTTTCTATACTTTTCTTTTATCTTGTATATTTTTGTTTGGGTCTATCCTCGAAGAAATGATTGAAAATTAGTCGGATAATTTAATCGAAATAATTTTTTAAAATTAGCTAAATGAAATGTTAAATCATTGATTATATATGATACAGTACGTTTGCGTCTTTTTTTTTTTTTCCTTTTTACTTTTTTTTCAACCAAAACTATGAATATTGTTGAAAATGAAATTTGTCTAAGAAGGGAAATAAAATAATAAATTAATACGGAAAAATGTATCATTCATATTCACCGTCAGAAAAGTAATGCTGAAATCTACTTTTATTATTTATTAAAAATGATTTAAGAAAAGTAAAATAAATTGAATTATGTTTTTATACTGTATTTCTTTTATAATCACAACGAAATGTAATATTATTATAGGATGAGGGTCAGATATATAAAAAGCATTTTAGTAGTCTTTCTTTTTTAAAGTACCTTAGGATTGAAATTATTTAGTTAGGGCGTACAATTTTTGTTCACCTTCGTTATATTATTTAATATTCGTCATGTCGTATTACATTTTTGTTTTCAAGAAAATACAATTCGTCATGCTGGTTCGTGTTCACACCCTAATGCCATTTTATTGAAACCCATTCTTAATTTCTTATTGACAAGCAGATTCAAAAATTAATTAATTAAAATTTCCAAAAAAATTATTATGAATCCCTACATCTTTCCTAAAAAGAAAAGTTAGGATATATAAATTGTATTCCATACATTTGGGAACTGAAAGCCTCGAATGTCAGTCAAACACTTGAAACCGTGATAAATAAAAGAACTTAAAAAGTCAAAACACAGTACTATGTTTTGACATCTTTGGACGGAAAAAAATATTTGATAAAATTGATTACAAATAATAAATCTGAGGGTGAAAATTAATAAAAGATTCAACATCGAGCCATAACCATCCCTTCGACAACAACAACACCAAAGACTCCAGAGCAAAATGTCATGTTATATGTCTGGTATTTCGGATATCTCTATTAATTTAAGCAGTTCGTAATTTTATTTTATTATTATTTTTTGGGTAAATCATTGATGAACATAATTAGGTTCCATCTTTTTTTTTTTTTTTGAAGAAGAAATAACTTTCAGTAAAGTTAGAGTTTATTATCTCACCTCTAGGTTTGGATTAGTTACATAATAGGAAAGTAATTAGTATAAAGAGAAATGACCATCAAAAATCCCTTTTTAGTTTTGTAATTTTGTATTCCCTCTATCCCAAAATTATTGTCCAGTTTGAGATTTCACTTTTAATACAATTTGAACTAAAACAAAAAGTCCAAATTGGACAATAATTACGGGACGGAGGGAGTATTTTTCTAATGAACTACTATAGAACTGTATTTTTCTTTCGATCTTCTTAGTTTCGAAAAGAATAACACAAGTCAACCGTGCTATTATAAATTAACTTGCATGTTAAAAAAAAGTTAAATCATATTTCATATTAACCCATTAATTGTTGTATTCTTTAAATTAATCCTGCTCAATCCGGATGTAGAGCATTAATCCGATGAAGTTCGTTCATGTATTGAGTATTGTTCGTATTCCTTCTACCTAGAATGAATGACTGTGTAGTTTGCTTTTTCAATTTTAGTATAATTTAAACTAAAAATGAAATTTAAACTGAATAATCATTTTGAAGCGGAGAATGTAGTATTTTGGACTCTCTCTAAACGAATATATATTGACGCCTTGTTTCTTTTGATAAACAGAACAATTCACCAAACTGTCCCTTTCTTAACTATTTCTCTCTGATTTTATATTGAGAAGATCCATGGATTGAAATGGATAGGAAAATGATCTTATTACTAGTCGATTACATTTTGTTAAAGATCTTCGAAAGCAAGAGGTGTTTGTTAAATGTCGTCTAGACTAATTTGGAAAAATAAAAATCATGAAAAAAATTACTTCTTTTCAAAAAAAAATTATATCAAATTTTAAAATTTATATTATTTTTAATAAAAGGTTCGAAATTTAATGTAGATTATTTTTTGGGACAGATCGAGTATAAACGTTTGAAGGTAAGCGTACCACGTTTGGACATATACTTGGACAAATTTGCAGTCAGATGTATTTAGAAGGATACACACATGTAGCAACTTCTATTTATTTTATTATATCGTCCATTTTGCCTGAATCTGTGAAGGTGGAAAAAAAAAAATCAATTTCATCAGACCAATTTCATCAAATTTGCAGTCAGCCCAATCAGTCAAGATTTTGATACGACGAAAAAGTAGTACTAGTAGTATATATATGGAAAATGTCCCATAATACCGATTGATAATTGGGCATTTGCCTAACTGGGAGACTAATTTTTCTATTATTTAATAAGGGTCTTTTCCCACCACCATTCAAAACTTACTTTATTTTTTTTTTACACATTTCAAAGGGGACAAAAGGAAATTAGAAGGACAAGTTTTTCTTCACGGGGTAGGCTTTTAAGAACAAAACAATAATTTGGCTACAATAGAGGGGTCCAAACTTAGAGAGAAAAGTTTAGGGGGAAAAAAAAAAACATTGTTCAACTGCTTCTTTTTCATGTTTAACTTCTTGTGCTTTGACTCTTAGTGGTTGTCCATATCAAATTTTAGGCATGGAACTAATCCTCTTGTTCTACAACTTTTGACCACATTCAAATGTAAAGATTAATTTTTTTTGTTTTTCCTTCTTTTTTTCTTTTTCTTTCTTTTAAGTATGACACCCTCGACTCAATGGCATGCCTGTATTTTTAGTCTCGTAAGTTGTAAACGTTTCAATTCGATCCTTTAAAATTTATTGGTTGAAATTAACTACCCGTAAAATCGACTAAAATTTTTCTCTCCATTACGTGATTTTAATACACTATTCTTCTAAGTATTGAATGCAAAGATAATGTCTCTGGGTACGGGTGAAATTGTACTTATATTGTCACATCATTAGATTCCTACTTTCTATTATATGTTATGTTTTGTGACACGAAAATATTAGATAATCGACGAATACATTTAGTTTCTTACTCGAAATTTACATGACTGATTGCAATGAAGTCACCAAGGTTAAGGATTGAATTGAAATTATTCTCAAAGTGGAAGAGATAATTTTAGGGATACGTACAGTATCATGATTATCATCACAATTTACAAGCACAATGTTTGAAATGTACGCATGTTATTGCATGAAGTCATCGAACTCCGACTCCACATCCACGCATACTCGATTTTGTGAATAACCTCGGCTGGTGGTGACTTTGGGGTTGCGAGAAACTGAATGTTTAGTGAAAAATATTATTTGACCCGAATAAGTTTTCAAATTATTTGTAATTTAAATGATCATTTTGTTTGTTGGTTAATTATTTTTGGACATAAGTAGTATCTTTACTTTCATTTATACTATAAACCATTTATGGGTTGCTTTTAAGAATGATGATCACTTAAATCCATCTAATCAATCAATAAATTCACTTTAACTTTTAGGGTATTTCCAATTTGATTTGAATTTTTCCTCCTTTCTTTCTTCTTTTAGACTTTTCAGGGTTTCCTTTTCCTCTTTATTGTTTCTTCTTTTCTTTCTCGGTCTTTTATCGTTAAACTCTCTTCTCTATTTGCTTCTCTCTCAAGTATTCTTCATCTAAACCATGTTTTAGCCCTTTAACGTAAGCAAAACAGAAAATGATTTGTTAATCATGATCAAACAAAGACTACGTCCCGTTTTTCTTTTCCTTTAAAGTCATATAGATAGCCGTATTTTAACATACACGTTTCTATATATTCACAATGGTTTCATAGTTTTATATCCAACACCTAAAACATGGAACAAGTTATTTAGCGTATTGATCATGCATGGATCAATTGTGATATCTGGTCGTAATTATAAATATAAATAACACTTAAAATTAGTTTGAAATTACGTCTTATCAATAAGACCGGAGAGAGTATAATATATTTATTCTTTATTATTTTGCGTTAGTTTGATAATAAATACAATTAGTAGCATACAATATTAGATGAGGCATGTGAGCTTATTTGCTTAATTTATTATATACCGGCTCACATTAAAAAGTTTGTTCCCTACAAGCTATGGAAGTGTCTTAGTCGGTTTAATGTGAAAATACCAACAATTGAAGTTCTTGATACCGACTTGAAAATTAATTTTGGTAGCTTTTGGACGATATACACAGCTAGCTGAGATACTTGATAATGATGCATGCAAACCTTCCTCCCATTAATTAGCCTCCAACATAGTTTTAATGTCTTCGTCTCTCCAAAAATTAATAATCACAAGTAATTTTTTATTTTTTATTTTTTTTTTGTGACAGAAATCGTAACTTTATACGATAGAGTTCCATGTAGACAATACAAGAGTGTTTTTTTTTTTTTTTTTTTGGTTGAAAGAGAATTCGGCTACCAAAGCCTAGTGTTTGAGTAACCAATCTAGCAAGTTGCCATTCCTCGTGTTCAATTGTCCATTGTCATATTTAAAGTAAAACTACAAAAAAAAAAAAAAAAAATTAGGTACAAAGAGAGATGAAAAAGTTGACTCTATCTATCCAACTCTTCGCTTCTAAATTCTAACTCTCACATCATGCAAATGTTTTGACGCTACAATATTGGTCTAAATTATAAAACAAAGGGACAAAAAATGAAAAGGAAGAATTTTTAATAAAATTTATGGTACAAACTTTGAACACTTGATATTGATTAGAAATGAATAAGTTCCAATAATTACTCAAACCACACTTTTAAAAAATGTATGATTTTATATTCTTTTCAGTATTTCGTGCCGTCTCCAATTCTATCAAAGCCTCAGTAATTTCTGCTCCTTACCTCTTTTTTCATAAGTAATCTTTACCACCGCCTACCATGGAAGGTTTGTGCCCAGAATAAGCTTTATGGGCATGTCTTAATCGGTGCAATTTAATGTGAAACGAAATTGAAATTCAAGATCGATGTTGACCACAAAAAAAAAATGAAAAATGATTTCTACGGCTTTCACATGTACTAGTAGAAGATACAAATTATAGGTCGGTTGATACTTGAGATATATACACATTTTGATGACACTGATCGACGCAATTGACCAAGTTGCATATTTCATCTCTTCTAATGCCTTTCCGTCAAACTATTTGGGAGGCCGATAGAATTAGGATTTCGAACGTGCGACTCGATTTATATTTCCTCTGTCTCAAAATTATTGTCCATTTTGAAATTTTATTTTTAGTACAATTTGAACTAAAAATAAAAATCCAAACTGGACAATAATTACAAGACAGAGGGAGTATATCTTAGTACTAGGGTTCCTGACGATCGACTAGTGTGAAATGAGGAAGAAAATGACCCTCCGAAATTCCTCGATATGCGAAAGTTGACTCCTAATATAAGGCACTATCTATCGGTCCAAACTATTCGTTTCTAAATCATGCAAATTCTTTATTCCATGCTAAATTAATTGAAAACATGTAAAAGAAAGGGAAAAAAAGGAATAGGACGAAACATGCATTGCGTTGAATAACGGCTAAAATTCCAAATTGAAAAGTGCTTATATTTTGAAAGTTTCTTTTTCGTTTTTCTTTTCTTTTTATTTTTAAGGGTGGGTCTACAAATTATGGGTTTCGTTTACTTTATTTTTTTTGGGTCTTACACTCGTATTTAATTAAAACCCTACAGTAAATTTGATTTTTTTTTTTTTCAGAACAAGTAGAGTTCTATGCTTAGGAGAAAAAAAAAATCAGCTCTGTGAATACGGTTAGAGTTTTGTGGTGATAAGTGATAATGAGATAATCATAAAACATGGTTCGGATCGAGTTTCTGCATCATTTCTCTAACATTTCTCATAAAACCATTTATTAATCGTCCAACAACATGAGATAACTAAGTCTTAATTTGAAATTAATATAAATGATCAGTTTTGTAATAAGTGATAAAAATTTTACACAAAGATATAGTAATTAAACAAAGGGGTATTTGAAGATAAGAATTCGTGAAATCTACCACCCTAACAACTGGGGAATATCCATGGTTCCATTTCACGGGCACAAAGAGGAACTTTCTAATATCTTCTTGTTCTTCTTCTGTTTTGTTTCTTTTTTTTTTTTTTTTCCATTTATCGAATAAATTAGTTTTAAGGAATCAACAACAGCAAAAGGACCAAAATGATTCATTCAATGATTTGGAGCCCAACTAGTAGGTTGGCGACAAAGATATATTTGAATATTCACGTGGATGTAACCTTTGCATTAATGGGGGGTTTTTGGTTATGAATTTCTTTCTATTCCCTTAATTTATCCCAAAATGAATGATTGTGTCGTGCGTTTTAAATTTGTAATTTTGGTACCATTTTATCTGAAAGAATAAAAATTCAAACTGGATAATTATTTTGAAACAGAAAAAATAGTATTTATTTGAGTGTTACACCGCCATTTAAACATGACATAACCGATATTTCATAAAATGTTTTTATTTCATTTTCTCCAGTCATTGCCTCCTTTTTGGTTTCACAATCAAAAAATAAAACCAACCACAAATTGTTTTGATTCCTACCAAAATACTATTCTCTTCAAATGTCTAAGAAAAATAGTTTATTTCATTATATATATATATATATATATATATATATATATTGATGTACTAGAGAATGTAGTTGTACGACGTTAACAAGATCAGTATTTTGTGTCTATCAGGGAAATAATTCACTAATTATAACTTGTTATTATTATTTTTAAGAAAAAAGATCCATTTCAGTAAATCCCACTTAAAGCTGAAAAAATAATCCTTACATACCCTTGATAAGAATGGATTCATAACCTTTAAGGGATCCACTTAGAGCCTTATCACTATAGGTCAAGACCTCATTTTCATTGTAAATTATTATTTTTAAGGACGAAGGAAATAATAAAAATGTTAATGCATGTATATAGGTAGAGAAGAGAATTGGTTGAGTTGTTGTTTAGTGGCAGTGAGTAGTAATCAACTTCAACCACTCCTTGGCCTAAAACAAAACTGACAGCCAGCTGCTATCTCTCCGATCGGCATATCTGATTTTTTTCTGATGAAAAAACATCTTGTCCAATCTTATTAGCTAACTCCCTACTCCAATTCTTTCTTATTTAGCTATCTGCCTACTACTACCTCTTCTTCACAAACCAGTCTATATCTTCTTTTATGAGCATTGAAGAATCTCCCAACCCCCAACTTTACAGGTTTTAATTTACTGTTTCTATAAATGTATGACAAAAAGGCTTCCATTCCTTCTCCCTCACACCTATGCTCTAGCTAGCTGCCTTCTTCTACTCACTGGTTTATTTCCCCAAAATATAATTCACATCAAGTGAAAATCAATAGAATGGTCAAAATTCAATGTAATTTTTTTTTAATACAAAAGGAATATTATCATTTCTTTTCTCGATAATGTTTAAGTATCCAATGACAAACTCATATACTCTCTCCGGTTCTTATTTTGAGTTCGTCTTACGTTTAATTTCAGATGTCTTTTTCATTCAAATTAAAAACCTTAAAAACATTTCATAATAATGAGTAGAACACAACGAATGTGAAAATATATTTTTAATGGTTTTTTTTTTAATTAAAAAAATATCATAGATTAAATTTAGGACGAAATCAAAATGCATTATAATAAGAACCGAAGGGAATACCAAGCAAAGTCGTTAATTCAGTATCATAATATGAAATTTCAGAGGAGTTCGAACGCAAGTCCTTCAAAGGATGATCAAGCGCTTAACGCTATCACCATGTGCGCCACGCTAAACATCTACCGCGGGGGTTAGGAAATTGATGTTTGTGTAGAGGTGACAAAATTAAGGACCTCAAGCTGCACACTTTTGTTGAAAATTTTGAGTGCATAATCTGGATTTTTCTCCGTATTTTCAATCTAAGATCTATCACCAACATAAGATGTGCAGAAAGAGACTGGATGTATTAAAGGATGAATAAATGATAACTACAATGGTGACAATGAATAGTGATATTCAAGAAGGTATAGTTACACATGATGATATGACTACAATGTGACAACTATGTAGTGGACCACTTGACGGATGAGGATAAATTAAATGCCCTCGAATTTGTGTTATTGTATTATTGGTCAATAATGAATAGCTTATTGCAAAAGTGCAGAGTTTGATTGCACTTAACTGAATAGGGTTTTAACTAATTTGAGTCACAATGTCGTCAGACTAATCTCCATTCGATTTGTGTAAATTCTTTTTTACAGAATAAATAAACTAGTTACTTTTTCGAACCCAATTATTTAGTTGTGGGAATACTTCATGTAATAATATTACTTAATTCGTTGGTATTATTTTTTTCAAACAATTATGTAACATTTTTGATGTCATTATTAAAAAGTTAGGCATGTATCTTATCATAATGTTTAGTAGATTTATTGGCAATTGAGATCACACATTTTTTTTTTCCGATTTCTTCTTTGGCAAATATTGGCCAAATGATAATATCCCCATAAAGGAGGGAAAAAGTGTTCATTTTAAAAATTGACCCACGACTTTAAAGTATGTAAACATTCCATTATCATAAGTGAATGCAACAAAACAATATGATCAAAAGTGCCTCGATGGACAAAGACAAGTCCAATTCGAATTCGTTAATTACTGTATAAATCCACGCTTTTCTATCTTTCGTGTGAGCCCAGAAAGCCAGCACTATAATAGTCTACATAATAATAATAATTCATTTTTGTAACAACTATCATAACCTAATCAAACAGCAAAGCATTGGCTTCTCTACAAGGTTTTTTTTTTTTTTTTTGGTTATATTACATTTTGATATGGGTACCTACATTTTGTAAGGCAAAACTTTTTGAATAAACATTTTAATAATGATTGTAACTGTTTATTTTTAAATTCTAGTAATGATTAAATTTGTCCAATATTTTTAATTACTCCGTATACCAAGCGTTTGGCTGGTATCTCCTTTTTCCTCTAGTGTTCCAACAACAGTGGCTTTTAGTAAACTGATGAAATGTATATAGAATAAATAGTGCATGCTTTTTTGTTGATCATTAGACCCACTATGGACGATGGACTGACTCTAGAAAATAAAAAATAAAAAAAAACAATAATGATAATGATCGTGACACACTGAAAGTGAAACGAACTACTGAAAGGAGAAATTGGTATTTCTCCAATAAGTGAGCCATAAAAAAAAAAAACAATTTTTAATCATTAGTCTATAAAATTCATGTAATAAAATAATTTAATTTTCAATATAGTCTCATTTACCTTCTTACCAAAATTATTTAGTAAAAATAGAAATTGAATTTGGAAATGCAGTTACAAAATTATATATTGAATAATTTCATTTGTAAATATAACCAAACGACCAATCACGACAAACTAGATATGGTTGGCTCATCATTCATTGGATCTAAAAGTTTGCACTAACTAAGCCGAATATAGTTGTATGCCAATTTTCCAATAATATATGGTCTTGGGACCTCAGTTTTCATATGGTAACCAATATATAGTTTTCAATCAATCAGTCATCAATAGCAGGACTTCGTACGTACGCCGTGTACATTTTTGGATTTATCTCAGGGTAAAAATCACTCATTACATTTGGTAAAACAATTTCCTGATGCACTTATTCTGTCCTATAAAATAAACGTCTTATAATGCTTTTTCTTTTTTTTTGCACCATTTTTAAGATAAAAAGAATTTTTTTACAATTATATAACGATATTTTTATATTGTTTACTTGATATATAGGAGAGCTAGCTGATTACAGCAGTTGTGATCGGCTAGCTCTCCTTTAGTGAAGGCATCAAAAGAGCTGCGAATGGGCTTTAAGACAGCCATGACCTACTAGGTTTTTTAATGGAGCAGGTTCAATCCAATCTTGTTTCTGTTGCCCATCAAGGACGCTCTTCCTTCCCCAGTCCCCACCATGAACCCTCACTGTTTTGTCCGTAACCCACTGCCATTTGACCCGACTCGACCCTTGAGGACTTGGTTCATTTATTTTTTCCTGATATAAATGTACCACAGATCTTGAAGGATCCTTTGAACTGCCTGCCCCAAACCAACCGGACCCGATTTGACAATTGGAGGAGCTCAAGGTTAAAGTGTATACATCATCTTGAAGGTCATTTGGACCACCAGTTTTCGTATGATAAGTTGCCCACCAAATGAATGAAAAGAAAACGCATATATTACTAAATGAATTCACTGTCATCTTAACGAACTCTTCGTGTTATTATTTGTAAGTCGATTACCACAAAAGTAAAATAAAACTTGCCATCTTTAAAAATGAAAACCGCAAGCAACTTTCTTTAGAAGAATTGAAGGAATTTCTTTTATAATCAGGGAAAATCCAAGGCACTGGACCTCCAGAGTAAAAACTTTTTCTCCAGTTGCCAAGATCAAAGGTAACAAGCTCCAGATACCTTTAAAACAACCTGGGGATCATAACTGGATTCCTCTCTTTCACTTTATCTCTATCCCAAAAACAAAAAAGAGAAAAGAAATGCAGCAATGTTCCCTCCACACGTGACAGATTGCTCCTCTCTTTTCACACCATCCCAGGAGTTTGTCACCTTAGAATTAGACTCAAACCACACACAGTCACACAGTCGACCATTAAAAGTTTTACTTGTTCAGCAAATATTCCCCCAGTCCTACATCCCAATCTACTATCATCTAAAAATACACACAACCCTATTGATCACTTGCTCATTCAGGAAGCAAAACCCATGTCTGATTCCCTGATCTTGCTTGTTTTAGGTACCTGAAATTGTTAAAAAAAACAAAAGGGACCGAAATCCAAAGCTTTCTGGGAACCTCAGAAGTGGGAATTTTCAGGAAAATTACATCAATGGAAAAAAGCAGAATGTAACTCTGTATCATCCAGTCAAATCAATGTACAAAATCTAGTATATTTGACTTGTATTGCCACCCCGCTCAGTTTTCTTTATACAGTCATCATCAAGGCCCTTGCAGAACCAGCTCATGACACACCTGATGGCAAAAAAAGACGGCATGTAATTGCAAACTTAAAAGAGGAAGCGATACTTATAAGAATATGAAGTGTTTATCAGTTGTTAATTTACCTTCATCAACCTTGATCTCCAGAAGTTCTTCTATTGGCTGGCGACATATCGGGCACTTATTCGATTGCATCCTCAATTCTTTAGCACATTCACTGCACATACACTGGAATACCAAACAAGTATTAGAGGAACATCACAGTCCAAGGAAATAAGCAATGGTTCTCCAGGTTGAATCACACAGTAGCTTCCTACTTATTTCTTCTCCTGGAATAACTAAAGTTGCGAAAGATTTGGAACGCTGAGTTTGCCTACATGCATTTATCCCAAGCTTCATATTTTACAATAAATGCCTCCATAACACTACCATGGTTTATACCCTACCTTGGGCCTAATATTCTTTTTATAACTCGTTTAGGTTTGGAGAAATATTTCAAAATACAAGTTGTTTTAGGATTTCGATGCAAATTGATAACTAGCTTCCCAACTTCGTCCTGAATAAAAGCTGCCAACCTCTTTTCATTTAGTCTTATTTATAGTTCCAAAACAGTTGATGAGGGTTTCAAAAGACATCTAATGGACAAATAAATTGTTGAATGATTGTCTTCTAAGTTTGTGCAGAATCTAAAGTGACTTATAAAAAGAAACGGAGGGAGTAATGTTGTCAAATGATTTCCAAGCAAAACATTGACAATCTCACACACAAGACACCGATAACACAATCAAGAGCGTTTGACTCTGATACAATATATGGAAAAGGCACATGCAATATATGACAGAAAAGATATAAACAAAGACAAGCAGGATTCTCATTTCTCACCATATGTCTACACGGCAGAACTGCAGTGTCCTTGGGATCCGTCATGCAGATAACACATTCTTTACCCGAGTCCTTGTCATTAATGGTTACTTCATCTGGGTCACTGATACCAAAGATCTCCCGAAGCTCATACCTAACCTCATCTATCCACAGAATCTGCTTAATTACTTTAACTTTGAAACCATTATCCTGGCTCTTCTCTATCACAGCCTGAGTTATTTGAGCATGAGGAGATGCATTCTCTGCTTCCGCGCCGGGCTGACCCTCTGTCAAAGTTGATAATGGACTTGACTCTGCTGATATTACAAGTGGGAAAACATCTCCATCGGATGGCTTCGACAAGTCGTCAATGTCAAAAAATCCAAGGTCGATTCCACTTCCGGAAGGTTGGCAGAATTTCTGGCCCAATCCTTTTTGGAAAGGAATTTTCACTGGCACATACATCTCGGGATAGACAGGGGTAAATGTGCATTTTGTTCCTTCCTTTGCGTAATAGTAGATAGTGATACTGAAACCGAGAAGAAGTAACAACGTTAGTAAGATAAATTCTGCTTAATATCTAACAACCACGAGGTTAAACTAGGGTTTTCATTTCAGTTCAATGATCAATCATGTTTTATTGGGCCCAGTTGGAAAACAGGCAAGAAGTGCACATAATTAAACTAGTTCATTGATCTGAAAAATGAACTAAACTATGTCCATTTAATTTAATTAATCTGAAGCAGCTAAGCGAAGAAATCATGAAAACGACCCAGTACCTGTTGCTATTACAACAGCAGGAAAAGATAAAATATATCAAATACGGCAAGAAACTAACCAGCTACAAGACTGCCTGAATCACCAGATATTCCGGGTCTATGATTTGTTTGACAAGTAAAAACTATTACTAATAATATGCAATTCCTTTAACAAATAGGTGACTTAATGTTGATCGGTTTTTCATTGAAGTTGACCGAATATAATACTAGTAGATACAGATTATGCTAATAAAGCATTAGAACATCTCCTCAAAATCAACCAATTGAAGATACTTCTTTACTACGGAGACTCCTCTATTATGTAACAATTAAAATACTAATTCTAAAAAAAAAAAAAAAAAGCTTGCGTTTTGCAACTATAGCTGAATTTGGAAACACGCAAAAATAAGCCACAATGTTTCAAATTTAGCTCACATTCTCCACGAATTTGTTAGCCAAATCATGATATCAGTAATGACTACGACTTAAACTTTATCTCCTTATGTGGGTTCAGAACAGGATAACAGCAGCTGAGATGAATACAAGAAGTCTCAGGACTTGGCATCAAAGAAATTACAGTATAAATAAACAGATGCCCTTAAGGTGCATAAATGATCTAATCAATGATGTTATGGCTCGGTATTAACACCAGGTCTCTTCTTAAAAAATGAGATATTCAATCTCCACACTAAGTTACTTCAGATCCTTATCATATTGTTTTCGGTAGCAAAATAGCCAAGCGGGTTTAGAGAAGACCGAACCAGCAAAGGTGGAAACTAAGAGCAATCTAAGAGGCAACAAAAGGGTAACAAAGAAAAAAGATCCACATAGCTTACAGTCTTAAGGTAAGATTAAAGCATCTATTCAGGAATTATGAAATGTCCTCCAGAGATGCTTAGTAAGCTTGTTGAACTAAGGCAAAAAGAGAGCGTATCAAGCAAACCTATATAGCTTGAACACACCTAATACCTCTAAATTGTCTTTCTTACAAAAGTTACCTAACGTGACATTAAAAAGGAAAAGGAAAATAGATGCAAGTGGAGTTATGATATCATCTGCACTTTAGCAAAGCATCCCAAGCTAAGGCCAACCAATAAGAAATCATACATACATAGATTGGAACCCTACATTACTCAAGGAAAGTCTTTAATGTTTCATCTTTCGGACCTACAGATATCAATTCAGATGTTTCCAAGTTAAGCAAGTGTTACACCGTAGATATTATGTTTGAAGGCCAAAGATTTATTAATACAACCTGTACCTAGATCCATTATGTTTGAAAAAAAAAAACAAAAAGATGGAGTACAGATAATTTTGTGAATAAAAACGAACTGCAGACGAGAAGTCGTCCTCCGAAGGGATATAACAACCACGGAGAATGACTCCTGAACAGCAGTACCAAGTCAACAAGCATATAAAACTGTCAAATAAAAGCTGCAAGTTGACCTTCACATAATCAAATTATTTACTGAATAAATATGAGGTCTTAATCCACCAAAGCCTACATTATACTTCTAATTCAACATTTGGCATCCTACGGAAGAGTTTGATAACTTCAGTCCTGCTATTAGATCTTAAAGAAGTTCTGTGGCCTTGACACATAATTTCAGGTACTACTATCTTTTATGTTGCAGGTTTAAACATCTCAGAAATTAACCCCCCAAAAAAAAACCCCCAAACCCCAATATATCTATATATGTTGAAAAGAACCAATTTTTTTTTTTTGGCTTTCTTTACCCCACAACTGCATAAAAAACCCATTCAAGAATAAGTAAACAGCAACTAAATGTCAACTAGTTTGACAATTATGTGGTCAAACTATTCGTGCAAAAAAGTCCTGTCAAACAATTTTATTTTTTGGTCCCATTCAACATCCATTAATTCATTCAGAACAACAGGGGAAGGCCCGACATTGTTACCTTAGCCACCATCCATACAAAAAATAAAGAAAATGCTTCATAATATGATCAAATTTTTTTAGTTGGTGCTCCTTCAAGATGTTGAATACTTCCTTATTACTAGATTATGACATTAGCATGTGAATATCAAATTATTAACTGAAACATGAAAAAAGAGAAGGAGAAACATCCGAATCACAAAACAAACAACCTTCAGAAAGCTTCCTGAGAAAACCTAAATGGGAATATCGAGAGCTCCTGATGCAGGACAACCTATGATATGGTTAAGAACTTTACTGTCCTTAGTCTAGTTACAATCAGTTCACAGGTAACTAATAGGAGCACAGTCATTTACACAGATAGGGGTTTCAAGAGAAAATGAACATTTTATAGACGGAATTCTTTCATGGTTTATTCCTATCTATTGAAGACATTAATCTGTTCCACTTTGAAACCCTATTTTTTGGATCCCCAGACAGCAGTTGGTACTAGAGCTTCTAGTGGATTGAAACAGACCTTATTACGTGACATCAACAATTCAAAATGTTAAGATAAAATTTTAAAGAGGTCTGAACTTGTGATCTGATCAGCAAGGGGTTTTTGAAGTTATGAAAAGAGTATTTTTGTACCAGAAGGTAATCATGAAGAAGTGATTTTCCCAAATGGATAACATAATGACCACATAAAAATTATATGTAGCAGGACAAAATTATTTGATATTGTCCTTCTAAGTAGATCAGCACCCCAAGGAACAACAGTATGCTTCCAGCAGCTTGATGGTCTTGCAATAGCTTAAGAAGGAACAAAATCCACCACTAATGAAGCATTACTCATCAATTTGATTAGAAAAGCTTTTCCAGCAAGCAAAGCAGGATACCTAGCTATAGTAACTGTGTAGAATCATGTAACTTGTTTTCCATTTACATCCTGAACATTCACTCAAACTAACTGGATTTCTGAGCTCAAAGATTGGGGAAACATTCCATTCGTCAATGTCAGCTTTGGGAGAACAAAAAGAAAGAGCTCATTAAAAGAGTTAGGTGGAATAGCTTTTCATTGAGATATATAGCTACAGACAAGCTTTCTTTCAAACTTGGGAGAATCAGTGCAGGGCAGCATACTATAGACTTCACAAACTGTTTCATGAGATCATTGGACTTCTTTTCAGAAAAAGATATTACATCTTAGAAGTGTTTAATCTTTTGGTCATTCATTTGGCAGAATTTTGTTATAGGAAACTATGTTTAGGATATCTCCAAAATATAAGGATGTAAGAAGAAAACATTAAAGCAACGCAGAAACATTTAGTTGACTAAGAATGATAAGAAAAAGATTTCGTTCATTATTTCCTTTGCTATTTCTGAAAATCCCATATCTTCGATCAGAAATGAAAGTTGTCTTCCTTCTATTAGTACTTCGACCCATGTCAGTCACTGGTTCTAAGCAGCATGGAACTAAAAAGGCGAAAAAAACACATTATAGTTGGACACAACAACATACTGTCAAATCAACACCAAATAACCAGAAGAGAAACTAATTAGGTACGTCTGGGTAATCAATCAAAGTTATTCATCATTTCGCCAAGGCGTCAAGAATTCAGGAGTATTTATGTTACTCTTATAAACGTTTCCAAAATCCAACTAACAATATTACAATAAGTTATAATATCAGCATAATTATGATCCCTAAGGTGAAAAAGAATAACCTTGACTTCAAAGAAAATGCGGCAGAACAATATTCAGACTTTAATTGTTTGATACAATCTACCTACAAAACAATCAAAAGAAACAGGCTCGCTAACAGCAATCTACAACAAACATAACAGCAATCTACGACAAACATAACAGCAATCTACAGCAATCTACCTAGAGAACAATCAAAAGAAAAGAGCCATGAGTAATAATTTCTGTCAACAAATGGTCCTGCATTTGAGATAATTACAACACAGTTGTTATTATTACACCCTTTAATGAGAATCTTTAGGAGCTAGTCGTCATCTAGGACCAATTTGACAGAAAGACTCCAGTAAAAGATGTTCCAAAACAGACATCTAAGTTAGCGAGAAAGAATCCTGGACTTAAGTGGCAAAAATAAGAAATGGAGAAGGTACATTGCACATGGCTAGACTTGGGTAATTGCAACTACAGAACAATAGTTGACTCTACAAAGAAAAGTGTGAATTCACACCTAGCAAGACTATCCCAATAGATTTCCCTATCTATGACATGTTGATCAATACGCAGATTAGAACATCAGTTCATCAACCATGTTAATCATCAATGCATCAGATTAACAACCCTTGTGCCAGACGAAGACCACAGCAAAATGCATAGAATTACAGATACAATTGAAGCCAAAACCAATTAATCATACAAAACAATTAAAAAAGGGTAAGAACAAGATCGGCAGAACCTTCCATCAACCAAGGCATCAAATGTAAATGACACCAAGTGGCAATCACTATTCCCCTCATCGACATCAAGCTTTATAGTATCCTTGTGAACATTCACATCATTCTTGATCTTCTTTGCACTCTGATGATCCACATACGGCACCGGCTGCGGCGGAGGCGGCATAAGAGGCAGTTGAATCCCCGCTGGCGGCCGGTCCCACATATTCCCATGGCCATGACCCACAAAATATGGATTGTAGTAATTTCCCGGTTGGGCACCCATCACGTTGCCGGGTCTCACATAGTTAGAGTAACTGTAATTGTATTGCGGGTAGTAAGGAAAAGACTGCGGCTGAGGAGGAGGAGGAGGCGGCGGCGGAGTCGGCGTTGGTGGCGGGAGGGAGGGATATGGGGCGTTGGCAGCAAAAGTAAAGGTAGTAGGAACTGGTGGTTGTGGCGGTGGCGGTGGCGGGGCGGGATTTGGAAGCGGTGCTTGTTGACGTGGAGCCGGTAGGGGTAGTGGCGTGGATGGCGGCGGCGGCGTAGGTGGCTGTGGATTGTTAAGCTGCTGGTGGTGGTTGTTTTGTTGGTGGTGGTGGTGGTGGTGGTGGTTGTGATGATGATTATGGTGTCTTTTACTCAGAATTTGGCCCATAGTTTTCTTTAATTTGCAACAGAAAACAATGGAGGACGAAAATCCCAGAAATTTCAGTGTCAGAAGCAAAGCGAGTATTTCATCAATGGGGAAGATTCTTTCCTTCTTTTTTAAACCTTTTATTTCTTTGGGTGGTGTTCGTCGGAAAAGGAAACGAAGGTGGATGAAGATGGAAGAGTATAATACTTGGGGAAAGGGTCCCACACGTTAATTGGGGAGATCAGGAAAAATCTCAACTTTCATAATATGTTTATTTTAAAATTCTTTTACTTTAGAGAAGTTAAAATGGGAAGGCGAGAGAAGCAATTGTTTAATTGATTGTTGTAATTTGTGAGGAAATTCAACGGAATGTTCTGAAAGAAAAGTGCTACTTGCATTTTAAAATGTAGATCGTTTGGAGAAAATATTTTAAAATATAAGATGTTTTAAAATTTTTAGACAAATTAAAGATTAATTTTTCAACTTTTCCCTAATAAATGATGCTAATCACTTTTTTTTTAATCTAGTTTTAGTTATAGTTCCAAAACAATTAATGATGGTTAAAATATATATCACTCAATGCACAAATTAATTATTAAATGATTGACTCCGTAATTTACCTGTCCAGTCTAAAGTAACTTATATTTTAATATAATCATTTTAAACATTTGTTCTATTTGTTGTGCAACAATATATTCTAAACAATTTTTAGTAATTTTGCAAGTATACATTATGCATGATTTATTTTCATTTGATTACCAAATGACACTATCAGTCGATATGGTATACAACAATAATCATAATTTTCCAGACAAATAGTTCATTTTAGGATTAAATTTCTTTATTATTTATTTGAGATGGAAGGTACTGCTTTTGTTTGGAGAAAACACGATACAAAATGGACAAAAATTGCATGTTTATTACATTGTGCTCAAGATATTAGTATAGTGTATGAAATTTTGACTCGATAACACGAACTCTCCCTCGCGGCTAGGATAAAAAAGCTATAAAATGTTTCTTTGGCGCTTTTAACCATCTGCAATATAATTTTCCTAAGCTGTCCAAAGGTGAAAAATGAAATATGGACAATTCTGCTGTATAAAGAAGATGAGAAGTAAATTCAACTATTCTTAAATCTCTTCAGCATTGTTATTGTGATTTGTGACCAATTTTATCGTCACCATCGATTCAGATATTCCAAAAGACCAACAAGTGGCAGTTGACCCGACGCCACGTGCCTGATACATCACGTGGCAACCAACATGTCCGGACGAGTTGACACATAATTACCGAAATGCAATCCAGGTTCGTGACTCCACTAATACCCACACACTCTTACAACTTTCTATGGGCACTACTGCATATAGTAAATCCAGAAACCCAATTACACCTATTGAAATGGGCCCCATAGACCTCACCCCAACAAATGATGTAGTATTGATAATTTCGGACCCAGACTCTAAGGAAGTTCAGCAATGGCTCACCATGAACCCATGGGCCAAATCTATCATTGTTACCCAATCTGTTTCCAACCCGGTAACTAATAGTGAACCCACACCACCCAAATTAACCTGCATTCAACTCTTAACATCTGATTTATCTCGTTCTCCAATCTGCCCTATATACAAATTCCAAACTAACCTCAGTCCCATAGCCGAAGAAAACGACACCATAGAACCCGGCACCGATCTCTCTCTCACACTGGCAGATAGACGACATCAAATCAGAGAGGGGAAGCGTAAATTGGGCGAATCATCGGGCACACAGAGCATGTCCCCAGATTGTGACAACCAGGTCTCCCCTCCTGCAAGACAATACTCGCCGCCGCCGCCGCCAGTTCCAGAGCACATGGAACCTCCACCACAATCACAGTCACCACCAATCACTGACACAGACGCCACTATGGACTAGGCAATGCAAGAAGCGGGCATAATTTCGGAGACAGGGAAAGCATCCGCAAAACGAAAAATCCAACAGTTATTGGAAATAACGACACTTCACGACGCCGTTTGGGGGAAACAGATCTAGAAAATGCCAATAATGTGGTGACTAACATTTCAGTAGTCAGGAGCCAGAGGAGCCAAATTCTCCTATGCGTGAAGCCACCTTTCTAACAATTCAATACAATGATATAGTCAACTTACTCATAGAAAGAATCCATCACTTGCCGGACCTAAATCCCAGCAACGACTCTCACTCATCTTCTCCAGCCACAAATGAAGAGACAACGACAAGGACTTTGCCGATGGTTGACCCACAACAACCGTCGCAGTCGCCATGAGGCTCCTAACGTGGAATTGCAGAGGTCTTGCAAAGGCCTCTGTCTCCAAGCTTCTGAATAAATTACAAAAGTCTGGTAAGCCTGAAGTTCTTTTTCTTATGGAGACTAAGATAGATTGTTTTAGAAATAGTAAGTGGCAGCAGTCGTTTGGTTTTGCAAATAGTTATACCCAGCCTCCAATAGGGAAAGCTGGAGGTTTAGCGTTATTTTGGCAAAGTCATGTTATTTTAGCTGTTAAGTTTAGTTGTGAAAATTTCATTCTTGCTGAAGTAGTAGATAGGAATGTAGTATGGAATTGTATCTTTTTGTATGGCAGCCCTTATAGTCAAAAGAGGGCGCCAGTTTGGGCGTTGATCACTCGAATGGTACAACCCCTTTTGTATCCCGTAGCTGTTTCGGGAGACTTTAACCAGATCACGTCATCACAAGATAAATGGGGAAGCCGTCTTACAACTAATAATCCATCACCAGAATTGAACAAAATATTGCAACTTCTAAATCTAACAGAAATTGAAAACTTTGGATCCTAGTTCACCTGGTCAAACAAACGTTCTGGCAGAGCACGAATATACGAAAGACTAGACCGAGGATTTGCAAATCAACTTTGGTTGACTCATTATCCAAATGCTCACATTCAGAACTTTCCGATAATGATCTCCGATCACGGGCCTATGCTACTTGACACGGTCAAAGCTAACATTAATCTTTTCAAACCTCATCAAAGGTTTGAATCATTCTGGGTAAAAACGGAAGCGAGCAAATAGATAGTCAAAAAGGTTTGGCAGGTTTCCTCCAATGATGAACTATCTCCAATAGAACGCCTAGCAAGCAATCTGAGCAACAGCCTGACTCATCTGACAAATTGGAATCAAGCTACATACGGCTATTTACCAAAAAAAATACAACAAACACTACAAGAATTGTCAATCTTATCCTCTTCCCAGCCAATGATGCAAAACCAAAAGCTCCTTGATGCAAAAGAGAAGGAACAGGAGGAATTATTTGATCTTGAAAATCTATATTGGCAACAAAGATCTAAAAAGCTATGGCAGATTCAAGGAGAACGTAACACCAAATTTTATCATCGTTGGGCCACCATAAGGAAAGGTAGCAATTGCATTCAAGGACTCAAAAACGACCAGGAAGAATGGATTGTAGATTCACAAGAAATACAACATATCATCCAACATCACTATCAAACTCTGCAATGTAGACACACAGGTTTGTGATCGGCCCGAACTTTTCTCATTTAATGAACTGATTGATAGAGTCTCGGTCACATTAACAGATGACCAAATAGCAATGCTCCAAACTCTCTTCACGGCCGAAGATATCAAGCAAGCAGTTTGGCAAATGCCCCCCTGGAAGTCGTCGGGCCCAGATGGCATTCCCGTCGGATTCTATCAAAACTACTGGCATATTATTAGAGATTCGGTGATTGAAGCAGTGTTCGAATTCTTTCAAATTGGATTAATGCCAGAAGGGTGGAACGATACCACTATAATATTAATACCTAAAAAACCTTCACCAGAATCGGCAAATGCTTACAGGCCTATTAGTCAAAGCAATGTAAAGTATAAGATTATTGCAAAAATCTTAGCTAACCGTCTAAAAAAAGGTTCTCCATACAGTCATTGAAGAATCACAGAACGGGTTTTTTCCTGGAAGAAATATTACAGAAAACATCATCATCACAAACGAACTGCTACACCATATTCAACATCACAAAGGAAAGAAGAAGGGATTAGCGGCAATTAAAATTGGCATGAACAAAGCCTTTGATCGAGTCTCCTGGCATTTTCTGAAGGAAATAATGCAGAAAATGAAATTCCCGTCAGAATGGGTCAATTGGATGCTGCAATACTTAACGACGGTACGATATTCAGTCCTAATTAGTGGATGGTATTCCCCATTCTTCTCACCAATTAAAGGAGTCCGACAAGGCTGTCCTCTCTCTCCGTATTTGTTTCTAATTACTCAGCAAGCATTTTCCTCAGTCCTCAATCAGTCCGAAAGCAATGCACCAGTGGGAATTCACAGCAAGCACCGAGAATTTCACACTTGATGTACGCGGACGACACTATAATTTTCACAGAATGTTCACATCAACAAATCAATGAGTTAGCAGACAAAATTTCTAGTTTTGTCAAATGGTCGGGACAACATATCAACTTTCACAAATCAAGTATTTTTCTCAGTCCCAGAATGAATTACACCGACGCTCTATGGGTCAAGATCACACTAAATATACAAAGACCATTATTAGAAGATACCTATCTAGGTGCGCCTTTTGATTTGGGGCAATCTGAGCAACGATGCTTTTCAAGCATAATCTCCATATTGACAAAGAAAATTACCTCCTGGAAAACAGCTTCTCTCTCTACACAAGGCCGAATAACGTTAGCTAAATCAGCATTATCCTTTTCAATACTATATATCATGGGGGCTTTCAAATTGCCAACTTCGACAACAACAAAGATCGGCCAAATTTTACGAAATTTCATATGGTCTAAATCCGACTAAAAAAAAGGCATTCATTGGATTGCCTGGGACAAGGTTTGTTCTTCAAAGTTAAAAGGTTGTTTAGGAATGCGGAAATCTAAAGAAATGAACCAAGCACTAATCGCAAAACTCGCTTGGAAAATCATCAAGCAACCTGAGTCATTAATGGCCTGACTGCTTATAGCAAAGTATTGCAACGACACTGATTTTCTAGAGGTTGGTCAAAGGAAAAATACTTCCTGGGACTGGCAAAGCATTCTTTGGGGTAAGGAGCTGATACAACCCCACATCAAATGGAAAATTGGTTCTGGTAACGATGTTCAAATCCATGAGGATTGGATCCCAGGTTCATCAAATCCTCTACGCTTTCTGTCTTCTCCAAATCCTATGCGTCTCAAAGTATATCATTTTATTGACAATAATAAACAATGGAAAACATCGCTTCTACGCCTTTTTCTTTTCTGAAGAATATGTCAAAAGGATTCTTACAATTCATCTGCCTATCATCAATCTAAATTCAAGAGATGAACTTATCTGGGTACATGAAAACCATGGACAGTACACAAAACAGGCTACGATCAAGCTGTAAATCAAGCTGCTTCAGTGATGCCTTCGCCTTCAAACCGTCCTCAGATATGGCCTTCTCAAGCAAAGGTATGGAAAAAACTTGGACAACACGCGTACTGGCCAAAATACAGTACTTCACCAGGAAAATTTTAAATGGCGAAGTGCCTCATCTGATCAGCTACGAAAAAGGGGCATTCTCACTCCCCCTGTTTGCTTAGAATGTCAATTAACAGAGAAAAATAGCACACATATTTTTATAGAGTGTGACAAAACAAGAAGAATATGGTTTCTGTCAAGATTTGGTTTCAACTTCGAGTGTAGCAATCAGGAATCTATCCAGCAATGGCTTGCCACCTGGATCGCCAGCGCACCAGATTGAGAATCATTGGAAGAATCATTGGTAATTTTATGACATATTTGGAAAAGTAGAAATAAGCTTTACTGGGAAAACCAGAAAGAAACTCCAGAAATAGTACTCAACAGCGCTAAAGCAGAATACCAGAGCTTGATACAAAACTGGAATCAAGACTGGCCTCGAAACAATCATTCAGAAGAATATAATTCACATCCCTCAGTCCAGTCTGATAGATCGACAATCCTATTCGATGGAGCTTTCCAACAGGAAACTTTTGAGGCTGCAGGAGCATGGACGATTATGGCACAAAATACTCTCTCCAGGATCAATCAAACTATGAAATTTATGGCAATATCTGCACTTCAAGCAGAAGCCTATACATGTCTACTGGCAATTAGGTCTGCGTTACAAAATGGAATCACAACCGCCACAATAGGAACGGACTCACTAAATCTCATTAAGGTCATTGCACAACCAGAAAAGGCCGCAGTAGAAATCCAGGATGTAATAAAGGAAATACTCCACCATCAAATCGTAAATCGGTCCTTTATAGTTAGTAAAGTAAGTAGAAATAGTTTAGAATTAGAGCATAATTTAGCAAAACATTGTAACCAAAACTCCCTTTTCTCTACACTTCAATAAAATAAATTTCCTTTACTCAAAAAAAAAAAAAAAGTGCCAACAGGTTTCTACTACAGTACTACATTTACAGCAACTTCTATTACAGCTTCTTATAGATAGCCTCATTTTCCTGGAACTTAGAAAACTTTCAATGTGTAGGCTTCTTCACAATCCTTATTCGTACACAGTTTACAAAAAGATACATAAAAAAAAAAAAAAAAACCGTTACCTTAGATGGTGTACATGATGCCTGCGTTTCAGAGATGATGATTATGGTGACCTGTAAGATGTATTCGCCAAAAGCTGCGACCTTCTGGTAGCCATACAACTGGTTTCAGCTGAATTGGGCCAATTTATCTTTTGTTCAAACCATTAGCAGGCTCATTATCGGTATTCTTTTCTATGGGACTTGCATCTGTAACATCAACAGATGCCTCTTCAGCATCATTCGTCTCTGATTTACTTTTCTTTCTACTAATTCTATCAGAATATTTGGCAAAAGCAGCTGAGAGTGCAGATTTAACAGTCACTTCAGGTTCTGTACTTTTCCTCTTACTTGCACCACCAATTTCATTGTCATCAGTTTTACTTTCACTGATGGAGCTAGGTTCAGCGTTGACTGTACTTGGGTTTTCTTGGATGGATGAATGGTTGGGAATTATACGCTTGAATGGTTCATGAAAAGTGTCATACAAACGTTTCACCTGAAGCATACAATCAGACATACTAAGTAATGATCAGCAAACAAACAATCAACCCGGCCTGCCCCAGAGGAATTCTGAAGGAAGATAAAATGAGAAAAAGGAGGATTTCATATGTTTCAGAGTATGTCAGCAAAGAAACCTTTCAGTATCCAACTTCATAGTATATAGTGGAAATTGAAAGAAACCTAGCCAGACAGGAGACTTTTACCATCACCATTTTGTTTAAAAAGTTTAGTGGTGGACCAAATACTAAACCATCCAATCCAGAAACTCTAGAAAGGGCACAATACAGAAAATTAGACATGTACCTTGCGCTCTCCTATGCCAGGACAGCGAGCTAGATCTTCCATAGATGCGTCCATGATGTTAGACAAAGACTGCAAACAGCAGAAACCACACTTTTAGAAACAATCTGAGAGATAATAAACAGCAAAGAGAACTCATGAAAAATCCATAGGCATACCCCAAAGGTGGATCCAAGAGTGACAACATCAGTCTTGTTAACATGACGTACTGTTGTGAGAGCATGGTTTAGCTGCAACGCAAGGTAACCAGAGACTTCAGCAAGATGACTTAAATTCGGTCTGGCCACAGGTTTTCATTGTTTAGCACATATATTCAAATTTACAGGGCTCTTCAGAGTTCAGACAAAAAAGATAAAGAAAATCAACAATATGTTTACCCGGGATAAATAATCTGAGTCCATCTGCCCCTGAATAAGATCTGCAGGTTTATTTTCATAAACTTTAATTGTCTCCAAGTACCGACCACATTCTTCCAAGCTGGTATTAAGATGAAAAGGAGTTCACAGTATCAGAATACATGAAGTTATTTAACACTCCAGGAATGATTTGGAAGAGGAAGCAACAGAACGAGACAAGAAAGGATTCAGTAATCATCATCTAAGGAAAAGGCTAGGCATCCATCCATACGTTGCTAATAGTAACCAAATTTGGAATGGCTAATCTTCTGAATCATTTGAAACTTGTTATATGTGAAGCCCAACTGATGAGAAAGTCAAGGCTAAAACTCTAGACAATAAAAAAAAACTCAACCTAAAATCCTCGTCTCGTAATATTTTTCTATACTGGGGAAAGCAAGGTACCTCCAACCACATAAAAGAGTACAGTCATGAAGGAGAGCAGTTTTTGTAACTTCCAGCAACGGTTTAACCACGTCTTCCTGGAATCAGAAAAGCTATTAGTAATTGCATTAAATGCGTATTTGAAACCCCCAAAAGAAAGGAATTCTGTGATAATAATAAAGATTTCAATGTTTGCTGATACTTACAACATCAACATGGCACAAAACTACACGAAGCTTAAAGTTCTTTGGCAATTCCCTTATCCGAAAATAAAGATAGTCTGGATGAAGAAGATGATATCTAAGACTGCAATCAACAAGAAGTTGAGGTCGGATGTCATGATAAAGGACATAATGAGCTTACATCAAAAAAGAAATTGATAATCACAACACATAGTAGATGCAGGAAACAAAGTTCTAAAGAAATGACAAGGTCAAACCTTAGATACAGAGCGCAAGCATTTTGACCCAAGGAATAGTCGCAAACAACATCTGCAAATGACCATCTTACATTCCTTATATGTTTCAGCAAAGGATTTCCCTTCTGCATATCACAGTTGCCAAAAGTAAGGAAAAAGAAACAGAAAATAGGAAAACACACATATCCAGTAATCCAGATTCAAAGGAGAAACAACAGCTCGAACCCAGTCTTCAACAGGCATATTAGGCAGATACATCTAACGGTTACTGGGAGTATAAACCACAATGGTGCTTAAGATCAGACAATCCAATCTACACAGGACTAAAACCAAACATCATATTTTAAGGTCAAAGGGTCAAATTCGGCTCATCACTGTACAATAGAAATAGCATCAGTTTTGATGCTGTGTCAGAGGAGGTTTTATACATCTCATTTTCGGGCAAAATAGAGGTGTTGGAGTTTCCCTTATATCCATGTCAGGTTACATACTATTTCACGAGCTATTCATTCCAAATAGAGTCCAATCAAAGGGTTACAATCGAGTACGAATAGAACTAAAGAATATTCAGAATAAGCATACAATCAATCACCAAATTGACGGCATTGAACTCTAATAATCAATACAGAAACTATCATTCGAACATTACACGCTAATGTATGCATATAGAGCATTAAAATTCACCTGTCTGTGGCTAACTAGGATGGCGTTTCGACTCGGTATACTAGAAGCTGAAGTCGACGGCTTTGCAGACGTAGAAGAACCCTCGAACTGACCAATTTGCCTAAAACAACAAACTCAGAACTTCAATCAAAAGGAAAAAACGAAACCCGGTTCCTGAGAACATTCCGAAGAAAAAACGAAAAGACACAGATGATAGACCGACCTTAGAGGGGCAGTTGAGGTAGGCTGAGGAGGTGGAGGTGCCGGCGCCGGAACGTAGAAATCCGTCTCCTTGACGAAATTGAAGGCTTGACTGAAAGAGGTGGATGGCTGAAAGAGAGGCGGCGGCGTCGTTTTAATTTGAGAGCCTTCCAGCACTTGCTCGTAGGATGGAATATTTATAACGAATTTCGACCGTTGACCGTGGCTATATTGTCCTCGCGGCGGCGACGGTGGAGGCTCTGGTTCGTTTCCGTTAACCATAATTTCTCGGCTGCAGATTCTGTTAAAAGCTTTTCGCGGGATGGAGGCGGGAGATATACACCAGTGAAAATCAGTTGTTTCTAAAACAATAAGGCCTGTTTGTTTTGCCTCTGAAATTCGTACCACCACACGCAGTAAATTACCTTCCAAACCAAACACATCCCTAAAGTATACTCCCTCCGATTTTTATTATAAGACATTTTGGTTTCGTCCTAGATTTAATCTAGGACTGGATGTTTGGCCCAGGCAGATGCCCGGACACCCCCTTCTAAATTACTATTTTATTAAAATCTAATCGAATTACTATTTTTTGAGGAATTAATTTGGCGTATATATCATTTATGTTATAGTTTGGGGCTTAAAAAAATATACCTATAAATCTGAGGTTATAAGAGAATAATAAATAATTAGTTTATAAGGCATTATTCTTAATTGTTGTATTTAGGTATTTTTATTTTTTGTTTATATTAAGCCTGCAAAACTATACGATTGGACATTTGAATTTGAATGAATATATCCATGCGTTTGAAATGTAACTGATACTTATTTGTAGTAAAACATGTGTTTTTTAAAAAAATATAACTTCTAATTAAAAGAGATTTAAACGTGGCAAAAAGACTCATGAAATCTGAAATATGGTGCATTGGAGCCAAAATAGATGCATACGTAGTTGCCACATAAGTTTCATGTCTTCTGCTTTAATAGAGTAAAAGGGATATCTTTTTAATTAAAGAAACAATTTAAAAATATATTTTATATTAGTTATGTTCTCTTAATCACTAAAAAATATTTTTATGATTTTTACTTTAATTAAAAAGACATTATATGTGAAACCGAAGATAGAATCAAAATGCCTTATTATAATAAAGAGCGGATGGAGTATCTCATTAATAATCTGTAAAACCCTCTCTCAATCAAAAAAGGCCATCATTGATCAGAGAAGGAGGAGGAGGAGGAAAATTGGATATCTACTGTTTCTAAGTTTGATGTGATGACGTCTCAGTAAGAGTTATCAGATAGTTGATTTGATGAAAGTAAGAGGAAATGAGAATATCTGAGAGAAAGAGGGGAGATGAAATGAAAGAGTTGGGAATGGCGGGCCAAATTTAAAGATTGAGGTGGAATCGATGAACTGGTGAAGGAACTGAAGATGAAGGTGTTAACCGCCGCTGTATTCATCCACAACTGTCAATTCATCTACGAATTAGGCCAATAACTGGAATTTTTTGTTGCACGGTGCATGCGATTGCCAATGAGGTTGGTTTCCTTTCTACGAGATGTCTGCTACCGAATTGGTGACTGGAATCTCAGGTAGTGTAACTTGATCTTTTCGGCAATGTTTGTCTTGCTCTTACTACCAACAATGGTGTTTTCTGTTTCTCAGTAATAAGGAAGGATTTCTTAAATGGTTCACTTTCGGGTAACATGACTAACTTCTGTTCTTATTGGTCTCTCTATTTCACCTCAATTGCCTTTGGATGATAAAATGTGTACAAGAAGTTTTGGCCGCATATGTCTAAGTGATCCTGATATTCCTCTGATCTTGAAGGGTTACTGTCCATTTTGATGTTGGGTAGAAGTTGAGAAATTTCTATTAGTCAATAAAACATTTTGATGGTCTCTTGGATTGCTTTGTGTTATTATCTCACCGTTTTCATAACTCCTGTGTGTCTGCGTGATAATCTTGAGACTGAGTTCTTGCCTCATATTTTAGGTGCGTCAGAAGAAAACATAAGGGAGATTTTCTTTAAAGCAGACGTGACAGATCCTTCTATTGTTTTTATTGATGAGATTGATGCGATAACTTGGAGAAGGGAAAATCAGCAATGAGAATTGCAAAGAAACACGCAGTTGATAACTTGCATGGATGAATTACATCGACCAGGAAACCTTCTGTTGGTGATTTAGACTCGGAAAACTCTAATGCCAGACCTGGTCGTGTTTTAGTTTTGGAGCTACAAATAGGTCTGATGCTCTTGACCCTAAAGAAGGGCTGGAGGGTTTGATTGGGAATTTGCTTTGGGTGTGCCGGATGAAAATGCTAGGGTAGAGACTCTTTCAGTACTCACATGAGATATAAAATTTGAAGGTGAATTAATTTATTAAAAATAGCCAGGGCAACCACAGGTTTTGTTGGGGATTACTTCGCCAAACTCAAGGATGAGGCTGGCTATCTTGCAATGGAGAGAATAGGGAACCACAGGAAAGTTGAGCTCTTGAGAAAAATGTGAATGGAGCTGATTCCTGGGAATTGTGGAAGCTACCTTCGTTGATTCAAGACATAGAGAATGAAGTATCACCATCACTGATTTTGAGGTAATTCTTTTAGTAGATGGGACAACCTGTTCCTTTTCTTCCTTATTTTCCTGTTTTCTCCCTAGTCCTTTTTTTGTTAAAGAACATAACAATATTTTTTTATAGAGCTTATTAGGCTTCTTTGGATCATCATTCACTTGAATAAGCAATTGGGTCTTCTAGTGGTAGTCTTTGAAACAAATAGAGTTTGAATCTGTTGTAGGCATCTGCAGTTGCTTTGCCCTTGATGACTATTCTCATCAGTTAGTTATAATAATGATTTTTGTCTGACCCTCTTGTCCATTGTGCCCACCTCTATGTTGATTGGTAAAGAATGAGGAGAGACAGAGGGATAAGGAGTCTCATTGTCAATGTTTTGTGATGAAGATGAATTATTTCTCTGACAATTATTGCTTCACTAAATCAGTTGTCATAAAACATTACAAAATGCATAAATTAGCATTATTGTTTACTGCAAGGTTGATCACCAGTAACTGTTTCCCTTAGAAGGAACTGGCTAACTTCCAAATTTGTGGTATAATTTTCAATCCTTGACTGGTGGCAGGAAGCAGCTAGAAAGGTTCAACCTTCTTCAAGGATTAAAGGGTTTTCTGCATTTCCGAATGTGAAATGGATTGATGTTGGAGGACTAAACATTTTGAGCCAGGAATTTGACTGTTATATTGTCAGAGTTATAAAGTTTCTAGAGATAAAGGTAACTAATTTCATTTATTCGATTAGAACCAAAATTCTTCTGATCTTAAATTATAAGTAGGATGTCCTCTGATAGGTTTTTCCATCCCTTATTTTCTTCTCTCCAGTTAAATATTGTTGGCAGTAGGCTTTCCATTGGATGCAAAATTGTAGATGAGGCATTTCATAGACTTGCACTTTTTGTTGGATGTAAATTTGGTATGACAAGTTTTTATAGGCTTGCGTGTTAGGTTATTAATGCTGCTTGAAGCTTAATTCTATATATAATATGCTATTATTAAAATGACATGGAAAGAAACTATTACAAATTACATGAGTTATTTAAATTTATGTGAAAGTATGTGTGTCGATAGAAGGTGACATATGATCCATATAACCCACCTTGCATAGTGGGATAAAGACTTGTTGTTGTTGTTGATGATGTTGTTTGTTTTTGTATATGCTATTATTGTGGTATCAATCAAGTCATACTCTCTTATTTCATGCTAGAGGTTTCAATCTACGTAGTTACATGACTTTGTGCTTTTAACTTTTATGCTTGGTTTTTGGCATAACATGTGTTGGTCTATGTGTCTGCTAACAGGGCAATGCATAAGTTCATAGTTTGGGTTTCAAATGCATACTGATTGTCTAGGATGGTTATGAGTACAAGACTTGGTCATATTATGTTCTTCATCTGGTCCTACAAAATGGGATATTTTTCTCAATAGAGCATTAGAAGCATAGATAACAACCTCTTTATGGATTTGTATGTCAATGTCTTTCAGAATTTTGAATTGTTGCAAAGAAAAATTTCACACTTTTTTAAGCCTGGAACTACTCTGGATGGTCAGGAGAAGAAAACAGTTGGATGATTCTAGATTCTATTGATATTAAGGAATATGAAGTAGTGCTACGAATTGCAGATATTCAAACTAGAATAGATTCTTTGGATGAAAGGTGGTCTTGTGGCTAACAATTCTCCACTACCAATAATCAATTGTTAAACACTTAGATCACGCCACCATCTTATGTACTGAGCTAGACTATGCTAATAGATGTATTGCAAATGCTGGTTATAGTCTTTAAATTGGATAATGGTTAATCTTGTGTTTAGGTATTTAATGTTCGGTTTACTGTTTAGATGAGATACTTCTTTTCAAGTTTGCATAGAGAGTTCAAGAGTGCTCCTTTGCAGAGGAGTGCTGTTGCGTAGAGGACCGCGGGCTTTCCTTGTTATATTACAAAATGATAGTTTTATCTTCAGATGATTCTCATTTAATAAACTGGGAATCATCATATTGAACTAGTCTTTCTGCTATGAATTTGGAATCATATATTATCAAGATCATCACGAGTTCTTAAGTTCTTTTGGTTGAGTTTATTGTTTGAAAGTAGTTGCTGTTTGTAGTGTCTCAATATCAAATGTGGTTATTTCATTGCAGAAATCACTGCCTTTTGGTATAGTTTAAGCTACGTTTCTTCTTGTAATATTTCTTTTGCTTTCAGCATGTGGACCAAGAGAAGGGGTTTTTGCTTTATGGTCCTCCGGGCTGCGGGAAAACATTAATTGCCAAGGCTGTTGCTCTTGAAGTTTGAAGCAAATTTTATACATATCAAGGTTCAGCACTACTGCCAGTACTATACTTTGGTCGAATAATTGTTGTTGACTCTTTCCTTTTAGTATTCTTGTTTTGCTGTTTGTCTCTGTAGGGTCCAGAACTTTTCAATAAAAATGTTGGTGAAAGTGAGTTTGCGGTGCGGACTCTCTTCAGACGTGCAAGGGCATGTTCTCCATGCATACTTTTCTTTGATGAGGTATCCTACTTCTCTAATTGTTTTGATTCTACATTTTTTCTTTATATTGAAGTCACATCTCTGTTTGAGCTGCTAGGAGCTATAAACTTGTGAGCCTTGCACTACTATTTTGTCTTCCTTCTCAGGTGGATGCTTTGACCACTGAGCGAGGGAGAGAAGGGGCTAGGCTTTCTGATCTCAAAGATTTTTTTCTTTTGTTATTTTGGTTGTTAAACAAAATCTAAGTTCCTGATTGGTCGAAATTTGAATCTCAAAGGTTGTTTACTTTATAATGTTGCAGCTTCTGATAGAGAGTTGGACGGAGGTGAACTTCAAAAGGGTGTTAATGTAATTGGTGCCACGAACAGGTCTCATTTTGTCTTACCTTAAACTTTCAATATCTAAGATTAGCTAGTCAGCTCTCGAATCATCTTGTCTTTTAACAATGTTCTCATTTTGATGAATTATTTTTTGGTTGTCACCAGGCCTGAAGTGATGGACAAGGCTCTCCACCGATCTGGAAGGTTTGGAAAACTTTTGTATGTACCTCTCTCTAATGTGGAAGAACGTGGCTTAATTCTAAAAGCTCTTGTGAGAAAGAAGCGTATAGAAGCCAAAGTAAACTTGATGGTTAGGAAAAGATTGTTGTGAAAATCTTAGTGGAGCTGATCGTCTGTCCTTGGTCTTCCCCAACTTTTGGTTATGAGTATCTCTTTCCTGATCTGTGCAACGAATTTTGTTTTAAATCCTCAACACGCCTCATTGATGATAATGTTGATGACATCAGTTCAGCTAAGCAGCAACACCTGGACCATCAAAGATGAGCAATTCAAGCGGGCACCCGAAAACTTCTGCATCAGTATCAGGCAAAGTATGGTTGAATATGATATCAGCTGTATAATTCCTGAAGGTAATAACATTCTTACCCTGAATCATATTTGCCCTTGTTTTTCCTCTTTCCTGTTTTGTGCATGAGCAGGAAATACAGTGTGCTTTCAAGGCCTTTCAAAAAGGTTCAAATCCGCGTGATCACCTTGACATATACGCTTTTTATCGGCCAACCTGTATGGCTTTCGTCGCTTTCCTTGGCAAAGAAGCACAGAAAGGTAAAGTTTTGAAGATAGCCCCAGTTGAGAGTGAAAATCCTGAGAGAGACGGTTCGTCTGACTTTTTTTCCCGTTAGGATTAGAATCGAATTTTTCCAAAGAAGTATAGGTCACCCGAATTAAGTTAAAATTGATTTTACCAAGAAATGAAGGTTTCGATTTTATCATTTGACAAAGTCTCTGTCTTCTTCCCATAAATCTCATGGCGTCAATAAGAATTCTTATGTGGAATTCCATTTTATTGGTATCTTTTGTATTTCTATAGTTTCATTATTACTAAGAAAAAAATATGAAGTGAAAAACGAGAGTTGGCTCTGAAATAGTCAGACAAGTTTTGCTTGGGTTTGCTCAATTTTTAGTCAGAGTTTGTTTTTTGAAAAAAAAAAAAATACTCTAAATAAATAAGGGTTGATTTTCTTGAATGAGTATTACAAAAATGAATTTTAATAAAAATGAGCCACCATTAGAAGGCAGAATAGCTAGAATTGAATCCCTCGTATCCTCAGAGACAAAATTCTTGCTGATCATTTACATAATACGATTAACCCAATAATGAGAAGGTAAACGAGACGATTATTTTAAAACAAAATAATAATTTGTTGGAATTGTGGTAATAAAATTGAATTCCTTTATTTAATTTACTTTTATAATTACTTTATTGAATTGATCATTTGTCACAACTCACTACACAAATTATAATGAACCATCATCATAATATTTGATCTTTACATCATTGTTACGGTGGTAAATTGATTTTCAGTATAAAAAAATTGTTCTATGTATTAATACAATAAACATTATAATGATTTGAGGACAAAGGGAGAAAAAGAAAATTCCCTTCTAAGGACTTCAAGTTTATTAGAAATACTGGTGATTGAACATTTGATACCAAAACAATAAAATAAAAATGAAGAATGGATGGTTCGCATACTGGACAAATTCTATTCGGCTATGCTATTATATATCGATCATCATTTGTTAGTGACTTTGTAGCTTTTTTTTAGTGGGAACAAAGCATATATACTCTTCATTCATTTTCTTTTCTGACTTTTTCAGTGCCTAGTGGCTTCAGCTATCCGCCATAAAAAAATAATTACATATGTTGCAAATTTGCTTCAGAGCTTGTAATGTCGTAAACTTCTACTCATAAGAAATCCATGCATTTAATTAGTTATAACTAAATGTAGCCGCACGATGTGCGGGCTATGAGAATTCATACTTATTCAATCATATTATAATAATATTTAGGTTGAATTCCATGACTTCAATTCTCATTTCTTTTCAAGAAAAAAAAAATCTTCTATTAAAAAACAAAACTAATCAAATCTTGGATGCCTATCTATGCAAAAATATATCAATATCTAAGCAAACGTTTAGGCAAAACTTGACCAATTCAAGATCCAATGTCACCAAAAAAAAAAAAAAAAACCCTCCTATATTATAGAGTAAGTGTTTTGAAAAAAAAAAGAGCACAGATGATATCGATTATTTAACTATTTATTCATTTTATTAGTTGTCTAAAATTTTTTAATAGACTGATGTTGATATTTTTTGGTTAATATGCTAAAATTCAATTCATGATTTCAGATTAAAATGGCATATACTAAACCATAAAACTTATTAACGATTCTCATTTAGTAATTAAATTCAAATAGTTTAATTAACTTTGATGAAATATTTGTCGGAATTTGATTATGTAATCCACACATTACCTAAAATAAGTATAATCATCATTCGTTCAATTCAAAATTCAAAAAGATAGTATAAATTTATTTGGAGATTTGATTATTATTCACCCTACTTGTATTCATTTTCTTCATAATATGCATAACCGTTTTAAAATTCAACCTGATACAAATTGTCTCTAACCGGAAATTTGGTATTTACGTAATAGGAAATTTGGTATTTACTTGCTATATCAATAAAAAATCTCGAAAAAAGTTTCATTTAAGAAATGTGTGCATAAGGATTAATATCTTCTTAAACTTTTTTAAGTGATTAAATCAACTATTATATATCATCGGTAATTGTGTCGGCTAATGTTTTGCGATAAAAAACTTAAAGATTGCCTTGTATTTGAATTTCTGAATCGAGGTAATCAATTTGACGTTGAAAAAGAATTTCTCACATGGTTTAGGGTTTAGGGTTTAGGGTAATCTTTGATTACTTTTAATGTGTATATATTTTTTTGAAAAGAAAGTTAAATTCATACCCAAATTATTATTTTTAATTCAACTCAACACCCGAAAAGAAATAATATACGTAATCTTTGATTAACTATAGGTTGATAATTTAGAATATTTTTGGAGGTATAAATCTGTGAGTGAAAACATTATAAATGTTTCATAGGAGTCTGTCAGTAGTGAGGATTTAGCTTTATCTATTTCTCCCTTTATTTTAATTTTTATGTGATTGTCTTTTATTTATAGTACTAAAAATTAAAATGAAGTAGTACTTAAAATAAAAATCCAAATTGTATTGTCATTCGAAGATTTAGAGACTATATCTACACAATATATTTTGGTTATTACAAACTTAAAGACAGAGCAAATTTTTTTTCACAATCTTAATTGTAGACTATTTTTATTGTGGAATGTAAGGAGAACATTAATTTGGCAATATTAATACTCAATCTCAGAGACATTACGTTATCTGATTATTCAAAAAATCATGAATTTTTTTTTTCCCAATAGGAATTAAAACGAAGAAGATTTGTGGTTAGTAGAATTTTTCAAAAGTGGTGACTGATTAAGTCCCAAACTAAATATAAAGAAATCACTCGAAATTAACTTTTGCAAATATAGTCGATAAAAGTGGGCACATTTAATTTTGCATGAAGATAATCTTTCAATCTAAGTGACTGGTGTTTCCCTTTCCCCTCTCACCGAACCCAAAATTTTAAAGAAAATAGAGTAAAATTAACTCGTTGAAATCAGTGAGAGTTTTACGCTTTTTATCCAATTTCTACTAAAACCAGCAAAATCCTTATTTCATTCATAAACATTTTCTATCGTCTCCGGCGGTCTAGCCGCCAAGATTGTTGTGAAAGAATCCCCTATTACCTAGAAGAACAGTGAGATTTAGATATTGAAAAAGTTGCAAAACTCCATCCTTCAATATGTAACTTCAGCTACTCCCATAATTTTCCAAGTTTAGGCATTCTTGTCTTCTTTTTCGTCTATGCCTCAATGGATACAAAATCACCCGTTGAAGTAGGCGTCTGATTCACGCAGGAGCTCACTATATTATAGTTCGAGAAGGATATTTGCTGCTTTGTTTTAGGGTTACTCTGGCAGTGGAAAATATATCTACCTAATGTGACATTTATATGGGTTATGAAACAAATTAACTCCAATTCCGTGATCATCTTGGAATCTTGAAGACGATTATATATTGGTTTTATATTAAATTGATTGAGTCTAATCAAATCATTAATTAGAATATTAATGATGATTTTTTTGTCATATTTGAGATACTGGTGATCTTGAAACCGAGTAATTTTTTTTATTTTTTGTTTTGGATGAGAAATAGTTACTTTCGGAAACCGTGGAAAATCACCCATATTGTTTCTTTAAATTTTTCCTCATTAAATTCACGATATTAATTTAATTCCTTGATCACCGGAGAAATACTCCATGAATAATTTTCCATCCGGATCAAATTAATTAATGCTAATTATATCATATTTTTATTTTCTATTTGGCTGTCCATTAATTTAAAATTATAGATGTGAAAAAATTTACTTCCAAAAATTCCTAAGGACTTGTAGTGCAAATGCATAAATTTTTTTCCTATAATTTTTATAAAAATGTCACATTGCTATGTGGCACCCCTAGAAATCTTTTTTTTGTTTCTCTCTCTAGTTTCTCTCTTAGTATAATACTATAGATAGATAGATAGATGATCGAATTTTTATTGGGCAAAGCTTTCTTTTGTTGACATTTAATGAGTGCAAAATACAACTCTCATAGAGAGAAAAGAGGAAGAAAATGAATAAAGAAAAGAGGACGAGAAATGTGATCGTAACTCACTAAATTTATTTAGAGTTGATGTAAACTGAATTCTCGATCGTAATTAGTCTATGATAGCAAAAAGTTATATGGTCGCATCAAGCTAAACTAAAATACGTGATGGAGGTTTTTGTAATTTAGTCGATGATGACTTTATGCCATCTCTAATCATAGGGAATGTGATCAAATCGAACTAAGTTATGGTTGTGGAAGTAAATTTCCAGAAACAACAAAGCTTCTTCGGTGATTTCGGCAAACTTGAAGGAGCCAGTGTAATTAATCCAATCAAAATGGAGTAAAGAAACACAAAATTACAATAAATATAGAAAAAAAGACATAAAGCGATGAGTTGAGATCGAAAATGACTTCATCCAACAAATATAATTAAGCTTAAAGTAAACACACGGTCATCTTCCAGAAGTCATCTCGACTTAAATTGTTAGCTAATGATGTCAAACACCGAAACAATGTCAACTCTGGTGTGCTTCATCCTTTTCATTTTGCCAAACACTATTTATAATCACAAAAAATTCTCCATTTATTGCAGCCATTTGTAGTTTTGTTGTGAAATCTTCTTAATATTTTCTTCTTTCACATTTCCAAATTCGAATCAAATTAAAACCACAACTGCTTAGCATCTGGAAAACTCTCAACCATACCTAAATGCCTATAAATATAATAATAAAAACTGGGAACCAGTATAAGTAAAAAAAACGAAACAATCAAAATCTTTCATTTTAAATTTACATTGAATTGGTGTGAATTTTTTATACAATTTTATCCTTTCAAAATTACACACGCTATTTTATTTTATTTCAAACTTTATCTCAAAGTCTCAACGTCAAACAATAACCTACATAGTGATATATATACATACACCTTTACTTAAATGACTTTTAGTTACATGACTCAAGGCGATTGAACAAAAACATTAGCAAGACGAATCAAGTATTCAAAAATAAGTAGTATGTAATAAAAAAATTAAATTTATGAAAAAAAAAATCCCTAACGAGGAGACTGACGTCAGCCTAATCACCGTAATTATCATTTGGAATGGAATTAGTCCACGACTCGTGTCCAAAAGATTATGCACGCCTTGGGGGTCCACCAGCTCCGCAGACCTCGCTCTTTTACAGCCAACTTGGAATTTTCCCCTTTCGGCTGCCGTTCCAAAAATTCGCCGTCAGCCCGGTTTTAATTTAAACCGGTGATCGAGCCGAGTCGGCCCCTACCAGACCGGTTTCGTCCGCCGCCTTCGGCTCCAAACACTTGAACGACGGCTTTCTCACCGTCGTTTTCCCACTCTTGGATGAGGTTGATCCTTCGCCGTTATTATTATTACTAGTATCTCTCGGCGACCTTATCGACAGTGCCCTGGAGAAAAACGACGGCGCCCGGGCGAAAACCCATCGGTCCGATTGGGCAGCTCGGTCCAACGGTTCAATTCTTCTGTACGATCTCCCGCCTCTGCTACTTCCTTCACCGGCGCCAAAACCGCCGGTTCTGTACCCTTTCCGGGAACTCTGCGTGACGTAGCTCTTAGTCCGGTTTAGCAAAGCCCGGTTCATCATCTCTTTCCTTTTCTCCTCCGGCAACCTGAGAGTAAACCTTTCAACGTTTTCCCCCGGTTGAACCACAGAATGCCCGGTGGAGTGTGACCTGAACCTCCCGAACCCGAAAACCCCTCTTCCTCTCCTGACGGACCCATTTCTCGCCGTCCGGTTAGGATCAAAGCTGAAATTCCGATTCATCCCCCTCACCGTCTCTTGTCTCTCCGGCGGATTCTCGCAGATGACTTGAACCGGAACGTCGCCGTCGTTCATCTGCCCTGAAGTAGTATTACCGTCCGCCGGAATCTCCTGACTGCTGACTTCCGGTACCTGAAAAGTCCCGTCTCCTTCTCCGGGCTGCTCGTTGAGATTAGCTCGGCAAACAGGGCATGTCACGTGAGATTCGAGCCAGGCATCGATACACTCCGGGTGGAACACGTGATCACACTTGGGTATCAAACGCAGCGTTTCGGCCTCCTCGAACTCGTTCAGGCAAACGGCGCACTCCAGAGCCCCTTTTCCGATCTTGTGGTCTTTGACTTCGGCGTAGGTGAACGTCGGAAAAGTGTCGATGACGGAGCGGTCAAGGCCGCGTGAGGCGGCGTTGGCCCGGCGCGCGTGGACGGAGAGAATCCCGTTCCGGACTGTGTCCCTAGAGTTCGGGTCGGAGCAGTGGCGGATATAAATGGAGAAGAATCCCATGAAGAAAAGCGCCGCCACCAGAACCACTATGATGATCGCCATCGACGGGCTGAAATTCGCGTACGGCGTCATATCGTTACTGCTGTTGTTGTTGTTGTTTGACGGTTGAGCTTTGACTCCTGGAAGAGTGATCGGAGAAAGTATCAAGAATAGACATAGAAAAGAATATACGGCCGCCATGGAAGTAGTAGGGAATGCTTTAACTGGTACAGAATTCATGTCTCTGTTTTCAATTCCTCTGTTATTCCGACAACAAAAACAGAAACCCACAAAAAAATAAAAAATCTTGAAAATTGGTTTGGATTGGGGGGTACTGGATTTGGTAGTAGTGCGTGAGTGTGTGAGAGATAGCGCCGGGAACGGCGAAAAATAATGGAAAATGAGGCTTTGAAATGGAGGGGTTTTATATATTCCGGCTAATACCTTATTGCCAGGAAAGAACCATAAGAGAGAGAGAGAGAGAGAGAGTGGGGACCGCTTTGTCTTGAGGAGGAAGGTGAGGGTAATGGTTTGACTGTGGACTCTCTCTCGCAAGAGGGAGGTTTCCTTGAAATTTTTGTAGTGATTTTTAGTATTTGATGAAAAACCTTTGTTTTTTCTTTAGATAAATCGAACCTGATATAAACCACTCAATATCAAACACATTTCACGATCAAACACCGCTCTCTCATTCTCAAGGTCCTTATAGTTACCTAGTTTTGTATCTATTTACGACGGAATATTAAACTTGTCGCTATTTTTATTTTTTTGCCCAATGGGGGATTTGAAAGGATTTTTTTTTTTTTACGGGGCTAGTGTAAAATTTAGGAAACAAAATATATTAAAAATAAGAAAACTTTAAATGACGAAATCATTATTCCGTTGTACTAAAATTAATACAAAATTTAGATAATTATTTTAGAACAGTAATAGAAAGTTTTGGCAATAGAAAGAAAGAATTGAATGAATGAATGAATGGAATACCGTAGAAAACCAAATGTATCCTTCTTCAATTCGTTCATTGCACTTGACTCGTCCTATTTTATGAGCGTACATTTCCTTTTCTTGCCTTTTAAAAGATGTTTGACATTTGTATCTGGTCTTTTACAAAATACGAATTCAAAAATTAAATAGGAAAACAATAAATTGTTCACGTATTGAATTCTTACGTAAAATTCTGAGGCTGCCAAAGTGCTTGGTTGTTGAGTCCATTTTGATTATTCGTGGAGATGACTAATAAAGATGAGATTAATTGGTTGATATATATATATATATATATATATATATATACAAAAACCTGATAATAATAAGATTATAGGACACAAAGTCACAAACCACTTCTATGTAAGTTATGAAGTGATAGACTCAGTATTAGATCAAGAAAACACAATTCGTGATTTACTTTTAGTACTCCATCCGTCTTAAAATTATTGTCTAATTTGGATTTTCACTTTTAATTTAATTTGTACTAAAACTGAAATTTCAGTCATGGACAATAATGAATTTTTTTTCTGAACTATACGTAACCTAATTAAACTTAAACTGTTAATAGATCCCTTTACAAGGTCCATTAGCAAGTGATCCAATTGATTTTACATTTTATCCATAGATATATTTTCTTTTGTTCTTTTTTCTTTTTAATTTATTAAATTATGATAAGGAATACTTTGTTGAGTCTGGAATGATGTTATGGTGGCTCAGCCATTAGGTCACATAAGATGGCCGTATTATAGGCACGTGATTACCTGACCTTTGTAGTTATGTGACAACCACATTTTTTTTTTAACTTGTTTAACGTTATTAGCAGCTATCAACATAGAAACAAAGATTTAGCACTACTAGTAATAGTCAATTCCCTTTAGTGACTTATTTTTATTTTATTTTTTTTGGTCGAAAGAGAATACTTGTTTGGGAGTATAGAATAATTGTCATTCCCCCGTCCTTATTATAAGTCATTTTGATTTTTATAAATTTTATTTATTGTCTTTTTCAAATTAAAAATTAAACATGTATTTTTACATTTGTTGTGTTCTCTTAATTATTATAAAATATTTTTAGAATTTCAATATGAATTAGAAAAAAGATAAATGAAACCTAACTAAGAGAAATTAAAATGCCTTGTAATTAAAAGTATCACGATTGAAGTGTTGGTTCAATGATAAAATCACCTTTGCTCTCAGGGTGAGGTCATGAGTTCAAATCCCCACTCCAACAAGAGTGAGAGAATTCTAAACTTGTCCATTGACACCTCTTGGCAAACCCACTCACGAACTCCCAATTTCGTACCCGAACTTGTCACCCCGGCCTTGCCTAGAGTGATTTACCTCCCACTGTGATTTTCAGACTATTGCAGCGGGCGTGGATGTACCCATCTCTGGTGGATATAGATGAACATATGTGTGTGTATTTTATACATAATAACACATTTTTTTAACCAAAAGTAACAATTATTAATCATTCATTATTATTTTGAAAGGCTTTGTAACGTTGCACGTAGTGGGTGTTTATCATCAACAACAAAGTTTTGATGCCCTTCCTGTCTACTAGCAGAGATTTGATTTTTTACCGATTTACCACCAATTATGTCATCTCTGTCGATAGTTTTTCTTAATAATGTTACAGTATATTTGTTCTAAAAAATAGTCTAATTTGAGTTTTAAATTTTGTATTATTAATTTATAGTACAAAATTTAAACTCAATTAGACTATTTTTATGGTCAGAGAAGTATTATTATATTGGTTTTATCTATTTATTGGAGCAAAGTTCACATATTTTCGTTCTTTTTTTTTTTGGTGACCTAGGTATAATGACATGCATGCAGCCATGTTTCCGAGCTTGTGTGTTTCATGTCCGTTTGTAATAACGTCTACTTAAAATCAATCGTACATAGTTGGCTTTCACTTCCAAGTTAACGAATGATCCACAAAAATATAGTAATTCAATTTCCGTCCTGAAATAAGAATAATAAGGATCGAATATAACAAAGAAAATCATCATTTTAGACCAAAGGACGGCTAAAATTTTCCTTTGTATTGCCAATGTGATATGTTATCGACAATATATACCGGAAAGAACATAGTACGCTCTCTCGCAAACAAAAATATGGGCATTTAATTTACAAAGCTGTTTCCAATACCAACATGAAAAAATTATGTGGTTACTTGTCACAAAAGATAATGCAATAAATGTACTTTATTGTGACGGAAAGTTTAGGAAAGCTGGGAGCTATATTTTTTATTTCGGAAAAATAATCTGATGATGCAATGAAAAATCTATGACCATAAAAAGTCTAGAAAACTTTCTTATGACCTCATGGCTTTCGTCATTGTTACGAATTTTTGTAGAAGATCAATCCTTAATTTGTCAACGAAGGAAAAAAAAAAAAAAAAAGAAACGAAACGAAAAATACAAGAAAAATAGTGGAAGTTTCTAGTACTCGCCATAATCCTGGCCAATTTTCCGAGTTTCCAATTAGAGGAGGTAGATATAAGCGTAGTACGAAAATGGGAGTGATCATGAAAAAAGAATAAAATATTGAGTTGACTCAGGCATTGATTTTATCACTTCAATAATTATTTTTTTTTCTTTTTTTTTTTTAAGAAGTTTCAGACCGGATCCAGGGGAGTTCTTTGTATTTTTTGAAAAAAAGAAAAGAAAAAAGAAGTCGGAATACTAATTACCAAAATAAGACGGAGGCTAAATATTTTCTTAAGTTATGTGAAATTTTTAGTGACTAAATTTGGTTGCGCGGACTTGGCAAGAAGTCGACAAAAATGTTGAAGGCTCAAAAATTTACAAAGGAGAATAACGTTAATTTTATTCACGGTCCGTTCTTGTTAATAGTGAGCTGTAATAATCTTAGTCATGAAATTCAAAACATAAAACAAATATTGTAAACAAGGAAATGAAAACTAGCGCACAATAAATGAAGATTTTCTTAAGCATTGACCATAGTTCAAAATCGCCACTAAGAAAGAACAGAACCTCTGGTCTCTTTCTCATATTAAAAAACGATACCAACTTGATTACAATAATTTAACTACCTTTTGTTTTTGGTGGCAATTTAACTACCTTTGATTTAAACTTGTGTCTGGCAAATACTATTATATACTCAAATCTTCTCAATATAATCATACACATATATATATTTTATATATATATTAAACACTGTGACTGAAGTCAATGAACATTGCAACTAATTTAGATTTAATTTGGGTAAGTTATTTTCGGTATTCAAAACTCAAAATTCTTCTAACAATTATTTTCATAATATATAACTTTAATCTTTCTATAATGTACTCTTCTGTATCAGAAAAATAATTTAAATTACATTTATAATTTATAACAAACTCCAATATATATATATATATTATTTTTTGGGAGAGAAAGATAAACAATTAGTATTTAGATTTATTGTAGGTAAGAATCTTAAAATGGTAAAAAGAAAACAACGTTTACTTCAGTTTTCGAATTGCCCCGCATTCCACAACAACTTCCAATTTTTATAATGACTTGGGAACTGCTTCCTCAAGTGTCTCATAATTTATACTCTATTTAGCTGTCTAATTTTAATAATTTACTTTACTATTATATATCCTAAAAAAAATAACCTACAATAAATTTCAAATTTATACTACTAAAATTGAATTATTAAAAAGAGGTGACGGAGTTATTGTCCTTTGAACTTTTAGTTTTTTAATAACCAAAAATCAAATAATGCATTGTGCTGGCAAATTTTTGTGGGTGAATTCTCACAAGTCCATCAATAATTATAACTTCTTTTTGACTTTTCCTGCTTGTAGAATCGAAACGACGACTTTTTTGGGGCAATCTCTTCTAGAACAAGTTTGAAATTTTGAGGAACACATCCAACATTATAAGTAGTACTCCCTCCATCCCATAATCATTATCCAGTTTAGATTTTTATTTTTAGTTCAAATTATATTAAAAGTGAAATATTAAAGTGAACAATAATTTTGGGACAAAAGAGTATTTTATTAATATTCCTAAGAATGACTTGTCCTTTAATTAGAATCTCTAGTAAAGGATCAAAGATTCAACTCTTCAAATCAGACGGCGAAGGAACGATTTCATCGAACCCTACAATGCTCAATCATCAATATGATCTGGTCAGCTGGCTTTCACATATTCCAATATTGTTCCATTTAGTCAACAATCTAGTCGCCGGAGTTAAGTGGACCTGGCAGATGCGTCCGTTCTCTGTTCCCGTTTTTATGATTAATTAATACAACTATTTTACACACTTTTTTTTAAAAAAATAAAAAAATAGTATATTTATATCGACTTCGTCTATGTTTTCGTAAATTTGGTACCCCTTTCATGAAATTAACTTACTACCTAGTCACAACATTCTCACTCAATTAGTATATATTTTGTGTAACAACACTTTCTCTAGTTTTAATTTTAAGATTCAGATTTAAACTAATTTTAATGTTAATTTATACTTAATTTATAGTTAGGACCAGAGGAAGTAAGTCAAGTAACAAGAAAGGAAACGGGAGAGAGGTCGTTGGAGATTTTATTTTATTTTAATTATTAGTCTAAATATTGCAAACAACAGGAGAGTAGTAAAAATGAACGAAGGAGTATAAAATTTGAAAGATGAAGAACTCAACTTGAGTTTGAGTTTGAGTTTGAAAAACATAATTTCAGAAGTACATGTATAATTCTTTCTATCTGTTTGTAGGGTTTTGGAACGATTTCCAACCAGGAATAACATTTTACCTCTGAAAGATATACAGTTCCAATTCCTAAATAAACTACAGACAATTTAGAACATTATTTATCCCAAACCCCACAAATATTCGCCGATTAAGATTTAAGACCCACTGACAAAAATTGATCCCACTAATCCCACTTCGGGATTTGTCCCAAACTTTTCTGATTTTCTTTTTAATTTATTTTTTGTGGTTTAACTTTAGGGTCTTCAAAATAAACCTATCTAAAATTCTAAATACTTGTTAAGAGAGTTTTGCCTCCCTAAAGAGACTTAACCTAACTCGAATTCGAATTAGTCAGAGCAATGACCGAGTGTGTACTATACCAAAAAAAAAAAAAAAAAAACCTCAAAACTCAAAACATGCATACATATGGCGACAATCGATTAGCACTATATGTCTCTATATCTAATTAGAGAAGACAAATTTTGCAAAAATTATACCATGCACATTAAGTGCATGTAATTAGGTACACATAGACTCTTATTTGGCAATTAGTATAGGAAAGGGGGGCTAAACATGCAAGTCTTTATGAGTTAGGCGAAACACACGTACCACTCTTCCTTAATTTTAGGAAGTAGGTTTTCAAAATTTCTTTTATTTTTAAATGATTTTATTTTTTAATCCGTAATAAACTAGACCAAGTGTCTTATATCATTTTGATAGTATTCAATGAGATCCATCCAAAAAGATCTATCATGAATATGTTTTTCGAAACTTTAAAAAATTTATACAATTGTCTTGGTCTTTCTAAAAGAGGCTATGGTCTTATTTGTGTCTTTTAGGACCAAGACCTAGAGCAAACACCAAAGACCAAAGGCCAAAAACTAAAAAACGAAAACCAAAGAGCAAAGACAAAAAACCAAAGACTAAAGATCAAAGTGAAGAGCGAGCTTGTGAGAGGATCAAAGACCAAAGACCAAACACTGAAGACTAAAAAATGAAAGACCAAAAACTAGAGTGAAGAGCGACCGTATGTGAAAAATAAAGACCAAAGACAAAAGGCCAAAGACCAAAAACCGAGAGATCAAAGACCAAATACCAGAATAAATAGCGGGTGTGTATGAGGAGCAAAAACTAAAAATCAATGGCCAAAAGACCAAACTAGGCCCTAACTAACACGGAAATGCTTAAACTCCCTAAAGTCTAAACCCTAAACAATTAGACCCTAATTGACACGGAAATGCTTAAACCCACTAATATTTTTTTATTTTTTTTGGTTTAAATTTTTTGAAACCAATTAGGCTAGGGTCACGTGGCCCCAGCCTAATTGGTTTAAAAAAATTTCAAAAGGTTAATCGTGATACGTCACAAATCAGGCCCTAACCGACACAAAAATGCTTAAACCCACTAAACCCTAAACCCTAAATAACTAGACCCTAACCGACACAGAAATGCTTAAACCCCCTTGAACCCTAAACCTTAAACAACTAGATCTTAACCGACATGAAAAATGGTTACATCGCCCTAAACCCTAAACACACTATTTTTTTGGTTTAAATTTTTAGGGTGGCGGCGGGGTGGTGAGCCGCCTTTGTTGATTTTTTTGATTTTTTTATAAAATTTTTTAATTAATAACATTAAATCTTAATAAAAAGAGATGTAAAAAAAAAATTGTTGGGTCAAAAGAAATGGACCTCACCATCATATTGAAAGTAATAAAAAAATTAAATACTTAACGGAAACAAAAGTTTGACCGTTAAGTCTTTAAAAATTCTGTTAAATTGACTAAATTTAATGACAAAAATATTTTAGGGGACTATTTTTACCAATTAAAAATTTATGGTGACTCAATCTTGCTACTCCCAAAAGTTGAGGGACGAAAAATGCATTTTGTCCAAAAAAAAAAAAGAAAAACACGAAATCAGAGAAGTTATTTTTATTAAACAAGAGAAATCTCCATTGCAAGTATATACCCAGTTGCTCAATAAATTACAGCCCAATAAATAGAGAAAATAGGATTAAAAGCCCAGCAGCACCCATTCCTCTTTTGTCTCGGAAAATAAGCCCAAAGTGTAAACTTCGAAAACTGTCCACAGTCACCGAAGAATCAGGAAGTCGGGGCAACTTCGTTTTGCTTGGGAGATTGCTTGGACCTAGGCTTTAAAAAGGTACATTTAGAATTAGACTAACTTGAGGCTGTTGAATTTTTGACAAACGAGTTCTCTACGTTTGTGAATAGCAATGTGCTGTACGGGGTCAAAGGACTCCTTCATCTCAATTGGCAAATTGGCAAATTTCGATTAGGCATACCGTCCGTGAAAATAATGTGGTCGCAGATGTCTTATCGAAATTCGGTCTATTATGTCCGGTAGGAAATCACATTTTGTCAATGCCTTCATATGAAATTATGAGAAGTCTAGAGTTAGATAAAAAATATACATTCCGCTCGCGGAGGGATGAGTTGTTATTCATAAGCCATTGGCTTCCTTCGTATATATATTAAAAAAAAAACTTCATTTTGCTTTGTTTTTGAAAAAGTAAAACTCTATCATAAGAAACAGTATCAGTATTCAACAAAACAAACTACTGAAATGGAACTCTGAGAATATTGATTCCAAGCATGAGCCTCATTTGTATTAAGCATTGACATTAAGTACTAGAAAATCGAATGTCTCTTACGCTTATACCTGTCAAAGATCAAGTATGAAAATACTGGGTCGAGAATAACAATATTCCCTTTGGACACTCATTTGGTATAATTTCAAAGGTGACAATCACAAGGAAAATTATTAGGACATTATATAGAACTTTTTAATTCGAGCAACAAAAAGACCAACTCACGCAAGCTAGCTAACTTAAAGAACAAGTTGCAACAAAAATGTCAAATTGTTCTTTCGCTCTCATTTTAATAATTTAATAATTTATGGAATTGTTTTAGCACTATTCCCTGTCGGAGTTCATATGATATATATGCTTAATTTTAATAATAAAAAGAGAGAACTTTAAGGGTTTTGGAATAATTGAAAGACTACGAATCGAACATATTTGATGTTCCTTCCAATTAGGTGGGATTTAAACAAAGTTAAGGTTAAAGTGAAGAAATTACCAAATGAATGATTGTCTTGTTAGTTGCCGTCGTATTTACAAAAACAAACATATACGGAGCGCTAATGTCCAATTTTGACGAGTTTTTGAAGCACTGGAAAGCAAAAAGGAAGATAAACTTTTGCGTAGAAAGAAACGTCTATTTTATTTTTTTTCTGGGTTAGGGGAAAGGCCAAAATGTGCTCTATGATAAAATTATTGAAGCGAGTTTTGCGAGATGAAAATGTGCCCTAAACTGAAGCGAATTTCTGCTCGTGAGACAGTTAATCTGTTGTTATGAATTGATAAATCTGTGATAGTATTTCGATTTGATGAACCCTTTTAGTGGTTATGAGAACTTTGATATTTGTTTCAGTTCATAATTACAATGCATGTCCTCCATGTCTCATTTTAATAGTACAATGTTTTTTTAATATATAGTTTTGATTTATAAAATAAATTATTAAAATGGGACCCAAAAAATATTAGCAAACAATTAACGAGTCGACGTGCTAGGTTCAAAAACTTGATTTGTCCATCAGCTGTGAATAAAAGCTACTCTACACAATTTAATAAACACACTACTAGGAGAAAGGAGAATTTCATAATATTGTTATAATAAAGTTTGAAACTTTTTTATTCGTTGCATGGCCGCATAAAGCGAATCACAGCAACATCCACAGTCATATAATGTAGGTGTATTTGATAATATTAAGAACTTTTCTAAGACCAACAAAAAGGACTTGATTAATACCCAAACGAAAAAGATTAGACAGCTTTATATAATGTTCACTAAAATTTGTTCAGCGCATCCTTTTTTTTTTTTTTTTTTTAAATGTAGCTTAAAAGATAATAAAGATTAAAAAACTTTTGCATTATTTTATTTTCTCTGTATACATCAACACTCGATTGAAAACTTATTTAACGACTCTAACCACTGTAAATGTATCGAGTTGTACTATCTTACGTGATATATCAAATATGTACGGCATAATTTTTTTTTCTTTTGTAATAATCATACATATGATGTGCTTAATTAAACAAATATAGTGATAAAGATTATGCAATACGTGGATTTTGTAGCTTTCAAATCATGGGGGGCTTCTAGTGGTGTGACATGTCTCATCGAATCATCTTTTCAATTTAATTCTGTTCTCTCCCAAAAGGCAAATGGAACCTACCAAGTACGTACCACCCCCAACATTATATTTTCACTTTTGTTAATCAAAAGGGAATGGAATTTGGAGGGCCAACCCCCCCTTTCTTTTTATTAACCCGTGGGACATGATTTATCTTCTTTACGTGATTTTGATTTGGATTCACATGTAAAAAACAAAAGGCATCACTTCCATAGTTCCATTTTTATACTAGTTTTGTTTTAGTGCAAAAAAGAAGCAAATCTCTGACATTTCATTGCACCACCATGTGTGTTCTTGAATTTTATAGTGCACCAAAGCTCTCTAAAGAGTTGTGCATCTTCGTCCATCGCCGTTATCGGAATAGAGGTTTGCATTTCATTTTTAACAAATCGAATCGTATTTCATATTCAAAGATTAAAAGATGTAAATACTATGGGTACGTATTTATTTTTAACGATTAAAAACAATCAAAAAACCACGTCGAGAACCATAGGTAGCAACAGTTGAGCAGCTAGCTGTTTTTGCAGACTCTTATTAGCTTTCAAAAACGACCTACTTGAGTTAGTTTTCCTTTCCATTTTTTTTTTGGTTGTTCTATATCATACCAAGGTAACAATGTTGTGGTTGGTTTCACATAAGAAATTTCCTTTCATTTATATGTTTTTCTTCAATGAACTTAAAGATGGAAATTCATATATAATCTTTTTTCTCTAAACTTTCATAATCTCTTCCATCTTCAATGAGCCGTGAGAGAGTTAGCGTAACTTTTTATAAAAGAAAAAGTAAACTGAAAATTAATTTGCATAACACATGTCACTCAAGAATAACTATTTAATACTATATTTTGGTAACATTCATCTGTCCATAAAGTTGCTACATCTGACACTACTATAATGTTCATCAAAAGTTGTCATTACGGAAAATATTACACTTGAGATTGTATTTTCCATTATTCATGGAAACTAAAAGGGAAAAATAAGAAAATGGTGAAATTACTCAACCGCAATTAAAAAAAAAAAGGAAAAAAACTCTAAACAAAAAGCTAAACAGCTAATTCTATAGCACATAGGATGAATAAATAAATCATCAATAATATCAATAAAAAAAAATTGGAGCTAGCCCATTAATGATCCAGTGTGGAGCCGGCGGTTTCCTGCTGAATCCTTAAAAAAATTTGATTCACAGTTGCTGCAATTTCATCAGCAGAATTGGATGCGCAATCATCCTCAACCTACACGAAATTCCAAAATCAAAATAAATAAATAACAACCAAACATCTTCTTCTTCATGTATCTATCATCATCATATAGTAAAATGAGATCGTTTTACGCGATTTTGGTTCATAGAGAATGAGAAAAACGAGGTGGGTTCTAAATGAAAGTTTTTCTTTTTTTTTTTTTTTTTTTTTACCTTGAGACTGAGAGAATAGAGCACAGTTTGATTTGCAGTTGTGACATTGAGATGGAGAATAGTGAGCCTCATGGATTGAAGTCCAGAAACCAATCTCAAAAGCTGTTTAGGCCGTTTTTTAGACCTTATTTTGAGGTTGGCATGGCTATTTTCCACCATTGTAACTTCGATATCAGCAACTGCAAAGGGCTTATTACTATTGAAATTATTTCCACCATTTGATGATTGATCATGACGATGATGATGATGATGATGATGATGATTCCCATCATCATAGCTGCTATTCCCCGATGAGCAGGTCGAAATATTTGTTGAGTACTGTGGATAGTTGAAGAATTCAGTGAAGGGTACTGATGAAGAAGAAATCGAATCCGATCCCGGCGAACCCTCTTGATTTTTAGCATGATTTAGCCCATCAAGAAACTGCAATTGTTGCTCAAGTTCTTTCACATAGTTAATCGCCCCACCTACTATGGATGCTTGATCACCCTACAGTCAGAAAACAGGTTATCTGGATTATATGTCGCGAATATTAAACTTCATATCAAAACATGGTGTTTGTAGTAGCTAGTAGACTAGTAGTAGTACACCATGTGTGAGAAAATTCCGTTTTCTTTTTAGAAGGAAAGAGACAAAGAAAGAAAGAAAGATAGGATACCTTTTGAGCATAGCCACTAGGCATTAGGCCACGGAGGACGGAGAGATATTGGTTCATTTGTTTCCTACGGTTTCTTTCCACTGCAATGTGAGCCATCCTTTGGCGTTCGATCTCTTCCTGGTTCTTTTTTGGCCTGGAACGACGTCGCTTGAACCGGGGCGAAACGTCGAGATTAAAGTTGTAGTTTTTGTCCTGTTGGGGCTGATGATGAGGTAGTAGTACTTGATCTAGGTCATGGAAGATTTCTAGATGGTCAGGGATTTGAAGGTCGGATATTGATGCATTTGGACTACTACATTGTTGGGATGGAGATAGAGAATTTTCGGGGAAAAACTCGTCGAATTTCGTGGCGAGTTCATCGAAATCGCAACCCTCCTCCGGCAAGTACCCGCCACCACCACCACCACCACCACTGTCGCCGCCGTCGAACAAATCAACAAATGGTTCTCTGGTGTAAGAAGAAAACAGATCTTGTTGATAGACTACAGTTTCTAGTGCCATTCGGTGGTAAGAGAGAAATTAACAAACTCTAGGCCTAAATGGGAAAAAAAGTGTGTTTTCAAGTCCTAATTTGGTTGTTTCCGGATTATGTTTTTAGTACTCCTTTTTATAGGCAAATATGAACCGCACTAAGCTCGAAATAATGCACGTAATTTAAGTCAAAATGTGGATTAAAGTTCCTCCGTATAAATCGCCTTTCTTTAATACTAACTTGGACTACGTACCCTCTCTCTTATCTTTTTTTTAGGTCATAAATTATTAGTTTATTGATTTCTTTATGAAGAAATTATGTTAAAGATTAATGATAGAGAAAGTAGAATGAGATGACACAGTAGTAAATTGATGATATAGCAGACATAAGAAAGTGATTGGTTGCTTATTTTGGTTTTTGTATTGGTGTTTAATATTGGGATCGATTGAATTGTTTAAAGTATTTAATATTTCGCATTCAAATGAGGGCTCGAGTGAAATGGTAAGAATACAAAATTATAGAAGTTCATGTATGCTCATTCCTTCTCCAAATTTGAGGATGTGAGTAGCTCTTGTGGCTAAATTGTATTGGAGAGGAATCAATGATCAATCTGGCTCTATGAACATTCATAAATTCAACTAGCTAAAAATCTTCTTCAATATTCAGGATAACATTTCGTTATTTTTTGGGTACAATCTCTGCTCCCAAACAAGTACTCCCTCTATTCTAAAATTATTTTTCAGTTTGAAATTTTACTTTTAATACAATTTGAATTAAAAATAAAAATCCAAACTGGGTAATAATTTTGGGACGGAGAGAGTATCTTATATTCTTATCTGTTTAATCAGTGTTTTGTTTCCCGCGAATTGATTATCCTCAAGTGAAATTCTCGGTAAAATCAGGCGAATCATGTTTTTAAGTCCAGTGTTATTTTGAGTGCGCATCTAATTAATTTGTTTAATAATTTTGTTAGATGTGTTCTCTCTGTTCATGAAAGTGGGTATGAAAAGACAAAGTTACTGATGTAAACTGAAAACAAAAAAATGAATAGTTTGAAACACAAGATAGTTTTAAATCCTTCGGCCAGTAAATTCACTAATTGAGGAATTTAGGATTCCCAAAAAAAAAAAGAAAAAAGAAAAAAAGGTTCACTATTATATTTAGTGGCCACACATTGAAGTTTCAAATAAAAGGAGAAAGAAGAAGAAAACCAAAAAAAAGTATGTATATTTAAAATCTGAACCGATCGGCTTAAGTTTTTCTTTATAATAATCTTTTAATTTGGAGTTTTGACATGGGTATTTTGTTAATTTGGCCTGGTGTTTTCTTGTTCCTTTAAAACATAGTTATGGTTCAAATCATAGTTCTTTTTCACGTTACAAAGTTTCACTCTCATTTCTTACTCATTTATAAAAATAATTTCTTTTTTTATTTAATAATGTAAATTTTATAACTCATTATTGCAATTTTCAAATGCAATATTCTGCCGTGGGTTTTTTTTTAATTAAAAAAAATTATATCTCCTATTTATTCCTTTAAATACACACACACACACATATATATATATATATATATATATATATATATATATATATATGCGCACGCTCACGCACACACGCGCATACAAACATATATAATGAATCACAAATATATTTTGGAAATTACCAAGATTAATTTTTTAATATAGCTAGGTCGTAGTTAAGAAAAACTTTTAACATTCTTCTTAAATGAAGAAAAAGTTTCTAAATAGAATTATTATTTCAAAACATATGAAATGCTCAATATCATAAACAGTTGCACTAATTATTTCTTTTTGGCTTCAGCACAAACATTCATTTCAACATAGAAGAAGATGCGGTATTAGTTCATTGGTAACATCGTCTTGTTCTATAGAGGAAACTTTGAGTTAAATTTGATGCCGACATGGAGTGAGGGGTTTTTTCCCCTCTACCCATAGATATTTCTAAAAGGTTTACCAAATTATACGTGAATTCCTGTTTTTTTGTTTTTTTTGGCTGAACATGTAACCATAGATTCAATAATTTACTTTTAATGTGATTATCAGATTTCGCGACCAAACACGTCATCTGAAATTTGATCGTTTACCTCTCATGTGATTTTTCCGATTTTGCAATTCGAGTCTATCACCTAAGATTTGATGGTTTGGCTTGTAAGCAGTTATAATTGACATGGATATACTTATTTTTGGTTGATTTTCTGACATTATAAAACATAGAGCTAGAAAACTACTGAAAGTGTGGTGCGCGCTTTAACGGCAAAAAAAGGGTGCATTATTATTATTATTATTATTTTTTGATTACAAAAAAAGGGTGCATTAATGTTTGTGTCAGGGTCTGGAACATCGGTTGATAGTACTCTATATACCCTTCTTCCCGACTAATGTTTTATTTTATTTATTTTTTCTTTAAAAAACTCTAGTTTTGTTAAATAAATATGAACATTTCTTGGGATACATGAAGTACTGCACTACTATGACACTAATAGTCAGTAGGAAAGAAAGAATTAATTTTTTTTCACGCGTATAGACATAAAAGATCAAATGCGTCACTATTACAAAATATATGAGGAATTATTGTACGTATCAATGTCAGGAATCAGGGGGAAAACGGGTTTAGGATTTTGCTGGTGGCCTGATTCCGACCATACTGGCAACTGGCAAGGTGGATGTCTGATGAACAATGGCTATTGTTCGGTAATGGGGCGGAGCTGTTGAGTCTTTTTCAATGTTTGAATCTTGCATGGAAGCGAGGGTTTTTAAAGGTTAGTGGCGCAGGTCGATAATTTGAGTGTAAATTGTGTAGTATTAATCGTAAATGGAGAGTCATAGCCCAAAATGCTCGTGACAGTATTATTCGTAGCCTAAGAACAATTGATTATGAACTGATAAACGCGATATGGGTTATCAAAAAAATAAAATAAAATGCGATATGTGTTTTGAGAAACAAATTTTTATACTCCTTTCGTCTCAGAATTATGTCCAGTTTGAATTTTTACTTTTAGTTCAAACTAAAATTATGCCAGTTATAACAGTATTATTAGAGAAATTAAGTGGAATTGTGAACACGCCGACGTCTTATATATCCCTTGACTTCGTCATGTGTCTTCATGACATTATTGAAGTTTGTGTAACCTCATAATACAGCTATACAAAATTAGAAATCACAAAAGGATACTCTACGTATCATCGGTCTAAACAAGCGAGAGATACAAAAATTTGCATTTGAAGGATGCTATATATGGTTTTTCGATTTAGTTTGTCCCTCACCCTGAAACAATCTAAATTGATATCCATTTTAGTTTTCTTTTTGGTTGACTATCGCTTCAAAATCAGACCAACCCTCTTTGTCCTCCTTTGAACTTTGAACAAAGAACTTCCGAGTGATCTTTAACTTACTCTTAAGTTAAATCGAAGGTGAGCTATTATAATTACGATTAGATTTTTCATCAACACTGATTGACATTTCTTGTATGGCCAGTAAGGTTGAACACCAAAACGGTAATATAATAAAAAAAGAAAGAAAACGCATATCATTACATCATGCTATGCCTCATTTTCCAACCTCAGCAACTTAAAGATAGGTATTTTGTTAAATTTCGTCTAACTAGATTGAATCTAGCTAGGCAGTGACGGAATTCTAAGAAGAAAAAAGGAAACCCTTCAAAACTTCTTATAATACTCTATTCATTCCAATGTAATAGCCATGTTAATTTGCTAGTAATGTTTTTGTTTAATAAGTAATCTATCTATCCTAAAATTATTATTTAGTTTGAGATTTTTAAACTAAAAATAAAAAATTCAAATTGAACAATAAATTATGGGACATAGGGAGTACGATTCTTATTTTGTGTCGACAGAAGGAGATGGGCGGATGAAATATCGGTCAAGCTGGCGGAATCCACCAGTATGCCAACGAAATTCCAATATGGACTTTGGATTAGGGACTACTAGGGAATCGGGGGAACAGGCTTTGCTTGCAAATTGCAATGTCTGGATATGGTCAATTACCCCAAGCAGAGGAAACAAGCAACCTTTTTGTCCAATAATTACTCTGGGAAATGTTGTATTCAATGACTACAATAATAATTTATATACTATAGGTTTATTGTTTAATTCTTCCAATAATAGAAAATGTATACTTTTGTACTAATTGCTTTCTTCTATTCTTTTGTCAAGTAGTAGGGAAATTACACTGTTTACTGAGCCTAAAAGGGCTGCTGATAGCACCATCTTTATCACTTAAAAACATTTAGCTAATTTTCGCTGATGGAAATCTAATACAGCGTTTTTGGTCGAGCTAATTACCAATGTTAAGCGAAAAGATATTGGCAAATGCTTTATTAAAATGGTAAAAAGACATAAGTTTCAGCCATCTTTTTAAAAATCAGAATAAAATGTAGGTTTAATAATTAAGTAACGTCCTTACATTAACTCATGTCATAGTTAGCGATGTTGTAAAAACACCAACTGCGGAACCCTACTCTTGCATCATCATCCATCAGCACAGGATCTTCTGTGACAATTACTGTGACACAATCCAATTATGTTTTGTAAATTATATAATTTATATTAATACATATACCATGATCACATATTTTCAATGTAGACAATTTTCATATTCTTATTTTATTTTATTTTTATTTTGATAACTCCGGGAACTCCACCAGAGATGGGTAAATCCACGCCCACTGCAATAGCCTGTAAACCACAGTGGGAGGTAAACCACCCTAGGCATGCCCGGGGTGACAAGCTTGGGTGCGAAATCGGGGGTTCATTAATATGTTAGCCATAACAAGCCCCTAGAGGTGTCAATAAGCAATGCGAGAGCCAACCCCTCACTTTTTGTTGGAGTGGGGAATTGAACTTATAATCTCCTCTTGGAGCAAGGGTGGTGTTACCACTGAACCAACTCTTCGTTCGCTATTTTATATCAATGTTTTATTATTATTTTTTAAAAATGAAATTTAACTATTATTGTTGAATTTTTAACTATAAAAATTAAAATAAATAAACCCTAACTCGAAAAAAGTAAACCCTTAGTCCTAATAAAATATATAAGTTTGAAAGTGATTATGAATTGAATATGTATTAACACAACATATATATAATTTATAAAAAAATAAAGATTGTGTCGTAGTAAGTATCACAAGAAAGTATCACAGAAAATCCTGTGCCCATCAAAGAAGCTACGCAATGAATTGCAAAATTTACTTTCTGATGTACATAATTATGCCGCATTCGTACAATCCAGTTCCTCTTCAATTCGTCGCTCACTTTCTGTACTAGTTGATTCATTCTCATGAGATTGAGGTTAATGTATCAATCAAATCCATGCGCTTGGATTTCAGGCTCTTAAAAGCTACAACTTTTAAGGAAAGAAAATTAGAGGAGGGGGTTGAATTGAATCTGGTCCCTTAATTATTATCCTTAATCATATATATTAGGCCATACAAGCATCAGTCCCATCAATTTAATTGACCTATATCCATATGTAACATTTACGAATGTACATCCACTCTTTCGTTTTTTGGGTTTTATTTTATATGTTTCTTCCAAAGTTTTTTTTTTTTTGAGTACATAATATTATGAAAGAAAAATTTGAATATTCAGGGGGTTGTTTTTTTTCCTTTCAGTGAACACTCCTCAGTCCTAATTATAAGACACCATTTAACAAATTTAAATTTCAGATTATATTTAATTAATAGGAATGAAGAAATCAAGATCACACTCATCAAAACTGAGTTTAGTTTATGTTTCTTAATTATTTCCTACGTACAATCTACTATATGGAATAAGGGTCACTTTTCCTTTCCGTAGAATCCTCTTCCTATATTGTTGCTCTAATTTTGCGGGTTTAATACTTTTCCTATCTTTCTACACCATGAAATATACTATTATTTTCATTAATGATCTTCGATTCTCCTTTCTGTTTTATTCCCGTTCCATTTGTTCTAGTCTGTGGGCGAAATCTTCTTTATTGAAAAGAATTTCTTTGTAAGTAGGCTTCCGTTTCCAGAAACTACTATGAACGTTCCATTTTTTTTTTTTTATTTTTTTATATATATGAATCTCACGGATACATTTTACATTCAAATTACTTTTTTTTTTGGTACGTATCCATGTTTAATTTGTCCAAAAGATAGCTAAAGAAGAATTAACTTAATTAAAAAAGGACTTAATCATTAGCTAATCAGACTGAGAAAGATTAAGAAGCCGCCAAAAAGGCGACGGCCGGAGGTACATTAATGAGTCCAAAGTCTTGTACTACAAGTCTATCATCATAATTTGGTTAATCAGTATTTGGTGCATGAACATTAATAATAGTCTTGTTCGATTTGCTCTGAAAAATTGAGACCGTATTAAATGTTATCCTCATTAATTAACAGCTCCATTTTCTTCGGAGAACAGTGATACCGTCCGAATTAGACTCCATCGACGACTCTAGAAGGATTAATTATTCAATTCAGTTTCCTTACTTCAATCTTATGACGATCTTCGATGGCTTCTGATTTGCGGTTTAATTAGTTTGTGGAATTAAACGATTGTCAGCTCGAAATATACCGAGTCTAATTTTGTAACTAGTTATTTGACGTATCTAAGAAAATCACACATTGAAGGGAATATTGCGCTTTCAAGATCTACCAGACATAATTAAATTTTGGATTAATGTATTCATGATGTTTTAGGGTGAACAAGAGTGATTGAAATATTTGTTAAGAAATTTTTACCTCTAAAAAATGACTTATCTGACTTGAATTTAGATTAGTTAAAGTAATGATTTTGGACACCGCAGTACATGACACATAATGTTTTACTGTTTTAGGGGTTTTGTACAGTAGAAATATTATTATTCCCATAGTACTTCTAGTGTATGAGTATGTCTCCATCTTCGTAACATTTACCCTAGTTTTAAAGGCTGTACCGTGCCCTCTCCGTACATCTAAACGTGAAACAGACGAATAATCCCAGGTCACTTTGAAAAAGAACCATGCATTCTGAAATTAATTACGACGGCAAGCTCAGTTGTACTGGGTTTGAAATTATATGTGAGAAATTAAAGTTACATTTGCCACCCTAAAGAAAATTCTGTAAAACTATCGGAAAAGCTAGCCTTGTGATTGATTTGAAGAAATGAAAAAAAAAATTGAAGAACAAAAATAAAAACTTTTGCCATGATCACTAGTCTTGATTTCTCAATTAAACCGCTTCCATTTTATGGACTACGTTTTTCTTAATTATATACTTTGAAAATATATGCTTATGATGCCAAATACGGTTCATTTTGTATCTCTTATAGCAAACCCTAGCGTAATTATTTCTTAAAATTGTAATTACTCAGTTCCGTCTTTTGATTTATTTCGAGAAGTTTAGGGTCCATCAAATGTGGATGGTAGATCCATCAGCTACGATCGGGTTGAACAGGGGGTACAACTTCGTAATTCGTATAGATATATATTATAGACACAAGTGTTCGTCATATCAACAATTATACTTTCTTTTCAAATATAAGTTTAAACTATTATTTTTTTCGTCACAAAAAAAAAAGTATCAAAACTCAATGTAAACTATGAAATCATGTATATGTACAAAGGTAATACTGTTTAAATTAATATAGCAATAGTCAACAAAATGGGAGCAAGCGACCGACCCCAGTACTACCGTGGGCCACTTAAAAAGAACAATACTAAAAATTAAATCTCAAACTGGACAATAATTTTGAGACGGAAGAAGTACATTAAGCATCAAAACTCAATGTAAACTATGAAATCATGTATAAGTACAAAGGTAATACTGTTTAAATTAATATAGCAATAGTCAACAAAATGGGAGCAAGCGACCCGAGTGCTACCGTGGGCCACTTAGAAAGAACGATATCGGTTGATTTTGCTTGGCAATCGGGCAAGGAGGATAATGATAGAACATAAGCAGCTGTGGAAGGTGAATCTCAGATGTCTTTCAAATTTCATTCAAAAGAGGTTTATGTAATTAGCCCTAGATGTTTCCTCCTCATCTTAAAACACGGAAAATAGTCAGAATTGGCAATTATTGCGAGTGCTTCAATGTCCTTGTAATCAGTTAAGTATATCTCAAAACCCTCTTTCTTTTCTTTCTTTTTTTTTTGCCCCTTTCACAAGTAAAATTTAATGATTTTTAGGAAAATTATGATTATTATCATTTTATATGAGTTACTCTACATTTTAGACACAAAAATTTGGATTTTCCTTTTTTTTTTTGGCTCATGAAGTAGACTATGATTCAATTCATTATTGTAGCTCACAAGTCACAAGCTCCAAGCCTCCAACTATTGCCTGGTATTTCTGTAAAATGCTTTTTTTTTCACCTGTAAATTGTTAAATTGTCTAATCTCAAAAAGCATTTGACAACAATAAATGTTACCTTTTCATATTCAATTGTAGATCCACAAGCATCATTGCATCAACCATCAACTCATAAATTATGTGGCTGGCTCTGGCATTTTTTGTCTTTTAATTGTCAAATTTAAACACTACATTCAATATTAATTATGACATTTGTCCTTAAAAAAATTCACATTGAATTTTCAAATTAAGTATAAATATTAAAACTCAATGTAGACATTATTTTAGAATATGGAGAGAAATAAATTGTAAAGCATCATATAATTTTATTACTACTGTTATTACGTACGTGTGTATAAGGCACCCTTATCATTGTCTTCATCTGTATTATTTTATCTGATCACTGCTACGTTAATCAGTTTAGCTAACATAGGGATTAAATCCAGTATACACTAAAACGGGGGCATTTATCATGGCTGAACAGCTTTTGAAAAATTTGGCAAAGTGCCTATTATCGACGATAGTGCAGAATCTTTACCTAAAAATGATGAGCGTTTTGTTTTGTTTGTTTTATTCTGAAGACTAAGTAAAGAAGAGGAAAGATTATTTATGACTTCAATATTTTTTTTAATTAACTAAATACCTGAGCGGGCATTCCCCAAATCTCAATATCATCAATATGAAATAACGTACGTACCCGACAATAAAAACATGTTCGTACAATGTCTATGAGAGTCCAAACTACCAAAGCAATTCCCCCCCTCCCCCCTCTTTTTTGTGAGGATTAGGGGAAAAATCTTTGTACCAACAAACATACAAGCCATAGTTCACTTGCAATTCGTCAGACTTGAAGCCTTTGGCGAAGGGAAGTAAGTTTGAACAATCAACATAGAGAAATCTTCACCTTTAAATACATTTTTGTACAAAAATTTATCCTTAAATTGCATAGAATATGTTAAGGTGTATAATCTGTCTCACATCACCACCGTGAAGAGAAGTGACTCAGTATATAAGTTCCAAAGACCACTCCACTTATTGTCAATTGGTTTTGAAATGGAAGTCCAAAGTACTTATATACTTTGACATAGTATCAGTGCAGTCGGACTTGTGGTAGTGTTTTGGGCTGAAGGTGGCCCGTAATGTGGTGATTTTATATTCTCTCACTTGAATGTTGACTTGTGGGCTTGTTGTGGATCGATTCAACGGTATAACTGGCTTTTCTCTTACTTGAGTGTTGACTCGTGGGTTTGTTGTGAACCGATCCAGCGGTATAATTGTCTTTTTCCCACTTGAGCGTTGACTCGTGGGCTATTCTGTTCTTGTCTTGATCCAAGTTCATTGGGCAAAAAGTTCAAAGACTCATTGGACTTGAGGGAGGGTGTTAAGGTGTATAATCTGTCACCACCGTGAAGAGAAGTGACTCAGTATATAAGTTCCAAAGACCACCCCACTCATTGTTAATTGGTTTTGAGATGAGAGCCCAAAATACTTATATACTTTGACAGAATATATTGTAAATATATGGGATACATAGAAACAAATTAAAAAACAGAAGCGGTAATATGGTTCGATGATTTTGAACCAAAATGGTCGCATCTTTCTTTTTTCTTTTTGTCGAAAACTTTAGAGCCATCTCATCATGTTTTGCTGATTGTTAACAAAAGTGAGTTAATTACCATGCTATTTCTACTCTAGCCCATGGTCTCAAGGTCCTTTGCCTCAGCCACTTTTTGACTAAATATAGTGCTTCCTTATTTTTGTCCCGCCCAATACCACATTTGCATTAGCGTTTATAGTTTCTTCCAGCATTTTCTCTTATAATCACATGTCCAATACAGACATAAATTTTACTTATTCTAAGAGGTAGCAAATGAGAAAGAAAGAAAAGAAAGCCTTGAAAATGAAAAATCAAGCGATTACAGTAATAAAAAAAAAATCCGTTAATATAATTCTATCATATGATGCCATCCTAAAGCTCATTATTTATAGGAACAATTTACTTTTTGTAACTAGAAGTTTTGATTTCATTAATTTCTTTAACTCTCTACTATAGATTACACTAATATTAATGCTTAGTACTTTTTCATTCATAATTAAACATTTCAGTGAATAATATATAAACCTACCTAGTCATCTAATTTGACTTTAGCCAAACAATAATAATAACAATAATAATTTTTACTCAATCTGTAACATTCATAACCAAAATAATAACTAAAAAAATCGTAAAGTACACTATTTAATTTCACAGCGGTATGCCATAATGCCAACATGCACCTAGATTTGCCGATTTTAAGGATTGTAGAGGTCGTCTAGGTTGGCAATACATCCAGACTGGCCTATAAATTTTAAGGTTCGAATCCACCAGAAAGCCATATTGAGCTTTAACCATGCCAGACCAAGAAGAAAAAAAAAACCCATAACAAATGGACTCTGTCATTGAGTCTGGAGTTCTTTTGAATTAATTGTACTTAATTTATATATAATATATATTCGTGTGTGTGACGTTCGGAAGGGAAATAGTAAATGAATGGGACTGTAGTTAGTCACCCTTTATTTTTGATTCAACCTAGCTAGCACTTGCACCATTGAAAAAGTTGGGGCAGAGATAATAAAAATGAACAATTATAACCATACACGATATAGTAGGACAAGGTACATGTATGATTTTAGAATTTTAGGACAATGTGACTGTTTTAGTGTTACATTTATATCACACTCGTGTCATTGTACGTATTTATCTGTAACGATCATTAGTCCATTGGCTTTAGCTTTGTTTAGAAAAATAATTTTAGTATAAATGTAAGAAATGGCATTAAGAAAAGTAAAATACGCGCATTAACGCTCTAAAGATGTAGATTTGACTTTTAAGAGTTTTTAATATATCGAGTATTCATTTACTCCCTCCGTCCCATAATTATTGTCCAGTTTGAGTTTTCATATTTAGTTCAAATTGTACTAAAAGTGAAATCTTAAACTGGACAATAATTTTGGGACGGAGGGAGTATTACTTTAATATAGAAAATGTAAAAAAGGTTTGCATTCTACACAATGGTTTATGGACAAACCTTTTTTCTTCTCCATCTCTTTTGTTTGTGAGGGGGTATAAGACCAACGAACCGAGAGTTTATGCATTTTTTTTACAATTGGTGTGAATCGAACTGATGATCAATTTTTGTTTAAAGTGTAAAGTGACTGATCAGTGAAGACGTTAACAAACGCACGTACTTTCAAACACCTAGCCCTTGTTGTCAATGCCGTCCTCCCATGAAACCTCGTACCGCGTCTATGGACGATGTATCCCGGGAAATGGGGATGATTTGAACAAACCCTTGACCTCAGAAACAATTTGTTGTACTAATGGTGTATAGATTAGGAGTAGTTCAGTTTAAAATATCATATTATTGACAATGATTTGCTAGCAAAAATTGACATAAAGACATGATACCAGAGTTTTCTTTTTACCCCGAATTTGATGTGTCATTACAAAGTCTTCAAATACAATAGATGTCACTATTGTGGTTATAATACACGTACTCATTCTTTTTACGTTTAAGAGTAAAAAGAACAAGTTGGTTTGCACTGGACAATTTACGTTTAAGAGTAAAATTCCGATTTCAAGTATATATGCAACTTAACTTAAAGAAGAAGCCCCCAAAATATGAATATGATCGCTTTCATAGACATGAAGATGACATTATTGTCTTTTTGATATTGGACAATGATTTATAGGATTCTTATATACTCCCTCTGTCTCATAATTATTGTCCAGTTTGAGATTTCACTTCTAGTACAATTTGAACTAAAAATGAAAATCCAAACTGGACAATAATTATGAGACAGAGGGAGTACCTTTTTATGCAATTAGCAGCTGTAAAAGGGAAAAAAGTGGTGTTGGACTTACATAGGTAGGATGTTGATTTCACAAAAAATTTGTTCATTTTCAAGTCTTCCAGAAATGGCATAGACAATTTAAGGACAACACTATCGTTTTGATAAGCTATGATATGCAATGTTGACATGAAATCTTGTTTTTCTGTGTTTTTTTGTTTGAACTATTTCTTGTTTTTGGAATCAGTTGACATGAAATTTTGGAACGCATATAATTGCACATGTCGCGAATCTGCAAATGTAATTGTGAAAAGTAAGAGCTAAATAATCAAATTTTAAGTTCCAATTTTTTTTAATTATTTAAAATAAACTTATTTGCAAAGTACAAGGGAAAACTCTTATTCACCCAGTTTCATTGAGATATACATATATAGGGTTAACTAAAAAGTATAATGTATTAACCAAAGAAAATCAGAATGCAGTCTTGTTTTTATTATTTTTTTTTACAGACCAAGGTATTCAACTTGGGAAACAATGATTTAAAGTAAAATTTAAAACGTAGAAAACAGACCCATACTGGGGGTGGTAATTTAGAGTTTGCTTTAAGAAAAGAGCAGACAAATACAAAATAGACCAAAAATTCATTCATAAGCGCAACTCGCAATCGATTGCTAAGGAAGGTTCTTATAATATCATCACTCTATTCATCTTTCATTAAAGTATTAAAAATTTATTAGAATAAGGTTACATTAAATTTGTAACCATGGTTCGATGTCAAGATTATTTACTATATTTCATCGGATCATGTATTAATGGTGATGTTAATTAAGATAATTATTCATACAATTAAAGAAACACATATTCTGATCATGAAATTTAATTTAAAGATTGTCCGTTCTTATTCACAAAACTATTCGCAAAATTAAAATCCTAATTATTAAGACATTATTTTAATTTTTAAATGTTAAAAAATTGGTAGATAACCCTTTATTACTTGATCAGGATTAGATTTTGCAATATCTAAATATATTTTATTATTCAGGATTAGTTCTATTGAAATATCTAAGTACATTTAATAAATATTTTCTTGTTGTTGAAAAGTAAAGACATAATAAAATTGCTTTGGAACTACACCCTAAGTCTAATGTAAGATGACTTTTTGAAATTTTTATGTTTGCCAATAAAATTCAAAAACACCCAAAAGTACGTGAATTTAATTGCCCGTTAGAAATTGTACTAAGGATTCCTCTAAAAGCCCTCCAAAAAAATTTATTTTTTTCTGTCAAAAAATAAATAATCGACTAAGTTGACCATTTAGATGAACATTAACTTTCATTTTTATATTATATATATTTTTTATAAGTCTTCTATTTTGGACTATTTTCTTTGTACAAAAGGAGTAATTTTTATAATTTATTTTTTAACCGAGCAATTAAACCTGATAAAAATAATATTAAAAATAAAATAGAGAAATGCTTACAATTCTCGAAATCTCTGCATATTATGCACAAGTTACGATTGGCGATCTGGCCCAGGTATCAAATGTAAGCGAATCCATAAACAATGGGCTTGTGTAGATTGTATTTTTTCGGCCTAAACCAAGTTTTTCTCCTAACCAAATTCCCTAAACGGCTAAACTACGTTGTTGGTTTTGTGATTTGGAACAAAAATATTTGTATTTATTTATCGGGTAAAATCTTTTTTTTTTTTATTGCAAGTCCACAAGCCAATAAGTAATTATATATTGGTTAAAAAAAATTACTCCAAGTCCACAAGCCACAAGTCACAAGTCACAAATCACAACCATAACCATATATTTTTTGGTTTAAACAATTATTAGTATCCGAGCTGACCTTTTTTAAAGGATCCAACAGGAATTAGAATTACCATGGAGAGTTGAAATCTACTGCGTGGTTAAGTGAAGGATAGTGAAAATGGGATTTGGCCAGAATTTCCATTAACTAAGCTGTATTTTGTTTTGTATGAGCCTTGAACTTCAGTTGTATTGATATGATGTAAAGGCTTTTGATAGTTGAATTTTAAATCGGCAAATCTTAACCATTATATGTTACAAGGTGACACTGGGAACTTTATAACATACGCTAATATCTATTTCCAAGGGCGAATAAGAGAGAAATGTTATGAAGTAATGTGGAATTGTGAAACCATCACTGTGAGAGAGAGACAGGATTTTATTCTCAGTATATTGCATATACACATATAGGCTTTGTGTAAAGTTTGAACTAAACAACAATTAGATAAAGTTTGAACGCAAAAATGTTACTCAAAACGGTTCATCAATTAGATCCTGATCGTAACAAACAAAGCAATATAAATGTGTCTATAGAATCAGTGAAACAACAATCACTATTTCCATCTGCGGAAAAAGGTCTTAAAAGCTTAAAAGAAACACAACTCCACTGACTGACTTATAACATTCTTGTGCTACAATATTTGTTTGAATGTGCAACTACATCAGCTCTGTTTCAATTGAAGCGCTGATAACACGGTTTGCGCGATGGTGAGACCGAGCAATATAATTGCAGCAACGAGGGAGATGATCGACCATGGATTCCCAAAATAATCGCGTCCCAACATCGTGAACCACCTCACGCTTTTCGCGTGCCACTTGCGCACCCTGTTCCTGCTGTACTCATTCAGGTGATGGCATTGATCAACGTAGCGAAACTCCCTTGGATCTTTCACGAATTCCTTGTAAAGGTTGTTGAAAAGGTGTGCCACTTGATGATTGTCACCAAAATCATTCTTGATGATTTTCGATTTCATGAGAATATCGACATCTTTAGGAGTATCTATCAAGTTGTCCAGCATGATAATGTAGCTCGTTATATCCTTGGAATGAAATCCAGATTGCTCGAAAGCTACTATATTCCTGAAAAATGTCTCAGTGGAATCGTTTACATTTAGTGGTGGCATTGTCAACACTCCCTTTTGTTTGTCAAACTCAACATTTAAAAGGCATTCTGTTTCTTTGCCCTGTTGGAACCTGACCCCTGCTGCTTGCAACTCTGTTGCATTAGGGCATCGGGCGAAATCCGATTTCCTCCTCCTAGTTTCTTCAGACACAACTTGAGCTTTCCCTTGTGTATGTATGATGGATAAGAACTCGATTAAATGCTTCGCGTGGCGAAGCTCACCTGAGAGCAATAGTTTTCCTGTATTTCCAACATTCTTGAAGTACTTTTGTGCCAGTTCATTGAAAGATGGAGGACAGATAGCATCATCATCTAGGTATTTTTTCACTTTACCGGTGACGAATTTGCTGAACAATGTGGTTAGGAATCTAAGAGGAAGTTGGTTCTCAAACAGGAGCAGGTCATGTAATATATCATTGGATACCTGAGGGTTCCCAAAGATTACATCTCCCTTCTCCCTCATTCCAGGGAAATGGTTTTTCAAGAAAAGCACAATGATAAAAATTCCATCCAGCAAAATAATCTGAGAGAGTATCTTTTTCTCGGATTGTTTTGAGACTTTTTTGATGTAAAACTCTTGATAACAATCACAGACACGCTTCACTTCACTATGAACATGTGCAGCTAAATCTTCCTCAGAAAGTCGCAAGGTGTGTAAAAAATCGTAAAGATATTTCAGCTTGTACTCTTGCATACCTTGAAGCTCGATTCGACCATGATGGATGAAACCTATTGAGACCAATCGAGGCGTATAAGCTTCTTGATTCTGGCTACGATATTTCTCAGGTACTTTGGAGATACAAATCGTACCATAGTTGAGACTATCGCGAGAAAACCTGGATAGTTGCTCCTTGATCAATGACACAACTTCGGCAGCATCATCAGAGTCCTTTGCTGATTCTACTTGAGGAGGAGAAGGTGGATTAGGATTGAGAGCATCATCAGAGTCCTTTGCTGATTCTACTTGAGGAGGAGAAGGTGGATTAGGATTGAGAGCATCATCAGAGTCCTTTGCTGATTCTACTTGAGGAGGAGAAGGTGGATTAGGATTGAAAGCATCATCTTCATCGGCATCTTCTTCCTCATTTTCTTGACTTCCATTGGGTACCTCATTTTCTTCCTCTTCACTGGGCGTATCCGGATCCATTCCTGCAAACACATATGGTACACGTTATCAACCAATTTGAGCATTAACATCGTTTGTTTGCACAACCCGGAAAGCAAAAAATCACAATGAAAAAGGTTGGGGGAGAAAGAGGAGTACCTTCAAAACCAGATGCGACTGACCCACTGTAGAGAGGAAATTAAAAGTGTTGGGTTGATGGTTTTCAGTTCAGAAAAAGTTAAATTTCCAAATTGCTTGCGCCAGCCTGATAAGAACAGCCTCAAGTCTTTTCTTGTTTAATTTTTCTGGAGAAGACAATTAAGTAAACTTCTACTATATTAGAGGGCATCATTTTCCATTATGGTTCAATGTACATGGCTAACCAATGTTTAAATATTCATATTGAATTGCGTGTACGCAAGTTGGCAACATGGATTAATACTTTATAATGTACTTAAGCGTTGTTATTCAACGCGGATTATTATATTTAATGTTATTACTTGGTAAGATGCATGTGAAATGGCGTATGAACTCTGAGGCATCTACAACCAAATACTTAAATTTATTGCAATTAAGGCGTACCAACTCAGATAACGTGTTTAGGAATTTGATTTTGACAACCTACCAGCTTCAAATGAATGGTTAATTAATTGCAAATCTCTGTAATGTAGACTCCAAAAACAGAGTTTGACTTTGTTGATGAAACTAACTGGTGAAAAACGATGAATTTCCTTTGATTGCTGATGGTGCTGATAAACCAATGAAAAAGATTCTTGATTTTCAAATTAACTTTTTTTTCAGTTCAACATTAATCAAAAACCTCCTTGTACGATGATGGCTCAACACGAAATCGACATACCAAGCAACCAGTTGCAGGGGGATGTAGTAAATGATGATCCAGTAAGGAACATATTTTCCAGATTACAGCGTCTTCAAATTCTGATGGATGAAGCAGAGAGGAGAAGCATCAGGGAAAAAGTGGCCAGGGAATGGCTGGAAAAATTCATCAAGGTGACTGATAAGGTGGAAGATTGGTGGGATGAGTTTAGAGTCATCACCTCACAGAAATCAGGAATTCAGGTTGAAGAAGATATTTCAGATGACGAAGAAGGAGGAGCTAAGATAAATGCCAAGAAGAAAATGTCAATATGGTTTTCATCATCGTTGAAAAAGGTGCGCAGTTCATTTTCATATCTCTCTTCACTAATTAAAAATGATAGCAATGATCATATTGCTTCAAAAACCAAGGATTTAATTGCCAGTTTAGACAACATTCTTGAAGAAGCAGCTAGATCCAATGTCTTTGATCGCAATGGTGGTGGTGGTGGTAGTAGTAGTAGTAGTCAATCTCCTGCAATTTTGGGCCCAAATTTTGGTGAAAGTCAACCTGTTTCTAGCTCTGTTAGTGATCTTCTCCAAATTTTAGTTCCCGATGTTGGCAGCAGCAATAACAGAAAGGAAGAGGAAGTCAAGAAGATCAGAATGATCTCGTTACCAGCAGAGTGGGGTTCTGAGAATACCACCATAGTTAAACAGCTCTTTAATGATAAGAAAGTGAAGGAGTATTTTGATGTTAGAAGATGGATCAATGTTCCATCTGGGTTCGAACCAGCAGCCATTGCTAATAATCTCCTTGGGGAGAGACAAGAAGAAGAAGAAGAAGAAAGCAGGGAAGAAGGTCCTCAACTGCCGTGGGATTCATTATTGAGAATGATAGAAGAGTATTTTAGACCTAAGAGATTCCTGTTTGTCCTGGAAGATGTTGACCTAACTCACTGTCCTGATGTCATAAAACTCATGATGTCCCTCCGCAAGGGTGTTCCACGGAGCACCATTCTTGTCACATCACGCGTTCCCTGGGAGAAGCTACGCACTGAACTCCCGTATAGTGTCATCTATAATCCAGCTGAATTCTCGCCCCAAAAAGGCTGGAAAGCTCTGAGAGATAATATGTTATTGTCTCAAAGACCTGACTTCTCTGCAAGATGGGGCGAGATTGGGGAGGGAATTGTAACAAAATGCGGGGGCATGAAATTCAATATAAAGATTATTCAAAGTCATTTACAGTTCAAGGACACTATGAAAGAGTGGGAACAAGTGCTGCACCATGAGATATGGGAGATGGAAGACGTCAAGAAACTTGGTTACGGTCCTCTATACATCAGTTATAGTGACCTAACTGTACCATTGCAGCGTTGCTTCTTGAGCGTCGCGTCGCTTGGTTGCGACGCTGTCATAAATGTTGAGAACCTTATTAGATTGTGGATGGGGGAAGGTTACCTTGGCCCTCCAAACCAAACAGGTGATCATGATAAAAAGTTGGAGATGAAGGGCCTCCAATACTTCAATCAGCTGGTATCCCGTTCATTTTTCTATAACCTGGTCAAGAGTTCTGTTCATAAAGATAAAATCATAAGTTTCCAGATGGATGTTCGAGTTCATGGTTTTGCTCAATGGCTTCTGCATAAAGAAACTCCAACTTCTTCTAATGGCCATGACAGTTCCCTCATTCCTTATCCCCGATATCGTTCTCTCATGAAACCATCCGGACTTTCCCCTGAAGAATTGTCACAGTTCAAGAATGTAAGGATGTTGGATTTATCTTATTCTAAACTAAGAAAAATTCCAAGAGAGATACGAAATTTGATTCTTGTACAATACTTGAACCTTAGCGGCAACCCTTTGAAGCGATTGCCGGGCTCAATCTGTGATCTATCCTATCTGGAATTCCTGGATGTTCATCTCTGTTACATGCTGTCTAAACTTCCTGAAAGAATTGGGAAGCTCGAGCGATTGAGACATCTTAGAATTGATCACACTACAGACGAGTTACAAAATACATTGCCAAAAGGGTTCAAGAAACTGAGCACTTTGAGGACTTTGGATGTGTTCAGGGCCGGTGGTGAGTACAGTGATATCGCGGCATTGGTGGACTTTGATGATCTTGAAGAAATATGCATTGTCATTCACGGCAAAGTATTATTTGAGGATGCAAAATTGCATAGAAAGAACAAGATGAAAAGCTTGGAATTGTGTTTTGTCGGGGAAGGTCGGGGTGCGGAAGCCATAACATTCGTCAGGGCATCAGTCCCACCTCCAAACTTAGAAATGCTAAAGTTTGAGGGTTATCATGGACTGGAACTGCCATCATGGGCTCCTCAAATGAAAAACTTGAAGAGGTTAACTGTAAGATCAGCTTTGAAGCTCTCCTCCTTGCCTGATTTGTGGAAAATGCCATCTCTTGAGTTTCTTTGGCTTGATGACCTCCCAGGATTGGAACGTATAGATCGGAAATTCCTTGGACTCTCTAAGATCCAAGAGCAAAGTTCATTGGATTGGGTTACAATTGTGGGAGTGAAGATATTTCCAAGGTTGAAGACATTACGAATCGAATGTTTGGAAAAGTGTGAAATCTGGGAAGATATAAATGAGCATGATGTGACGCGCACTTTGAAAAAGATCTCCGTGATGACAAAGTTGGAAGAGCTAATCATTAATGACTGCCCAAAGCTTATTGTTTCTGATGAAGGCGGCCCCAAGGCAGACCAGCCAAAACTGCCCAGACGCATGCTTACAAGGATAAACTCGAACCTCAAGCTTTCAATAAACGGTGAGTTTACAGCTTCCTGTATTGGTTCCGAACTTGCATAATCCCGCTCCGACCAAAACGATTGTCCGGTTTGTTGTACTTAAAAAAAGTCCGTAATTTGGACAAACAATCTTTCTAGAACAGAGAGAGTACTTTTGACTGAATCAAATGGTTTTGCTTTTTACGTTTCCAACAGTTTTCATTTCCATCTTCTCACTCTCTTTCTTTCCACCCATTAACAGGCACGTGTTATACATACACAAGCAACTGATAAGGGGAAGTAACGAAAGTTGAAGTGGAGACACAATCAAGCTATATGTGGTTTGCTTTCGGATCATTTTAATTTGTCTTTGAATGCCATTTGTAACTCGAAATGTTTTTGTTTTTCTTGTGTTCTCGTGTGTTAACGCTATGAAGCTATAAGGCTTTCGGAACTGATTCACTGTTACTGATCAGTATAGTCACTGATGTATTAATCCTTCATTTGTGGTTCATGTAATGATAATAATTGGCACTGAGGTTAAATCAGAACTTTCTTGTGTGTGAAAACCATTTGTATGCAGCATCAATTGCCAAACAAATGTTTTTAAGGCCGAGAATCATTCCAATGGTTTGTGATGCCGGCGTGGCGTCTTCTTTCTCTCAATTAGAGACACACAAAAGAACTAGACCTTTGTGACTTTCTTCGGGATTTGTTGGAAAAAAGATACGGGACTATTTCAGAGAGAAAGGTCCACAACAACAAATGTTTTAACTTTCCTAACACTAATCTTTCAAGCTCCGAAACTAACTCAGCAGCCGCATGCTCAAACCATCCACCACCAACTTTTTTCCTTCAGATCTTTTCTTGAGGGAGGGATATCGTGGAGTTACCCACCACCAACGGGAAGAATCATGTTTTAGAGGGAAGAATCATTTTAATTCAGATTTTTATTCAACACTACTTGATTCGGTATTAAACTCAAAACTCAAGCCTAAGAGACCAGAAATCAAAGTCAAAAGACGATATCAATCTCAAGGAAGCAATTAGGACACACAATCACGTATCCTATTCTCTCTATTTTGGAGCATTGCCCCAAAATGAAGAGCTTTTAGCTGGGCTGAAGAAGGGTTTGATAGGTGGAAGATTAATTATGCTAATAAAAGCGTGTCATCTTCATGACTTGCTCTATGGATTTTGCTTGCGGAAAAAGCAAAAGAAACAGAATTCTCTGAACTCCGGCAGCTGGAGAGCTAGTCATATTTGTCTTCAGGGGCTGCCACAAGTGAGACCAGATGCCATTCTTGTCTAGTCTCCGTTCCGACATTGGAACCATTAGGGTATCTCATTTCTCCAGGACCCTAGTAAATTTGGTTGAAATGAGTGAGGAAATTCAAAAGACAGCAACACTATGTACTCATTCATATTTCATCAAGGAAAACGAATATGGAAGGTGTGCTTCATTTTTACGCTTTTCAACGGCATGGAAGTTGATTAGGGGCCAAACTGCAACATATACTCTACATAATCCTTTGCAGTAAACATTCCAAGTAGAAAATTTGAACCTCGAAATAATAACCATATAAATTCACTATTTCCTTGAATAGAAACTTGTGGTTTTAAAAATTTCAGTACAAAAAGCTTGTAATTTAAATCCGAGTGCACTTTTCCTGTAAATCTTGCCGTATGATTCTATTCGATTCACACTACAAAATCATCATCACAAAATCATCATCGGGTCCATACTGTTACTGCATTTTCTCTACAGGGTACAAAGAAGTAACAAATTAGTGATTTTAGAACTGACAGTAGGTGAGGCTGTTTTCTTCCTATCACGCCCAACCTGCTCGCATATACTGAATGTAATATACACGCCGAGAAGCTTGCACCTATCTCCAATATCTCCATTCTTAGTTCTGACATGGAAATGCAAGAGATTTGTCTGGTTTACCCTCAATTCATCGTTTCCAGTAAGTTGAAATGGACCCTTCACTATGGTTTAAGAAACACGTTAAGGGAAGTCTGGGAACGTTCGTCATGCTATTTATAAGTCATGAATCAGGCAAAATCTAAAATCATAGTGGTTGCAGTTCTTGCTCAGGTACAACAGAATCTACAGGCTTGTACGAAACAAGCGACTGCTGCTGCCTTCTCCGAATAAACCAAGCACCAGAAGCAGCTAATCCAATTATTAATATTACAACAAATACTACAAGTATAACCATGTAGTTTAGTCTCCATCTCCTGCATAGTAACATCAAAGAAAAACTTCAATTAAAACCCTCCAGTCACCACCTCCACCCACCTACGAATCTTAGGATAACACTTAATTGACACCAGAAAATTTTGATATTCTCATGCTTGCACGGACACACAATGAGAAATTTCAAATCTCCAACCACACTGGCTACCAAAAAAAAAAAAAAAAAAAAAAAAAAGAAAGGGAAAAAAAAAAAGATCATGCATGCAACAATGATGTAAAGCACAACAATACCCAACATAGTAATTTTTGAGCTTACAAATAAAATAAAATCCAGTTTTAGCAACTTCCATATTCTTCTCCAAATAGATGGTTATGATTTGATCATAAAACAACTTTAAATTCAGAAGCTTTAATATATCTCTTCTCTGGGGTCATGAGGTCACCAGTATTTCACCATAAAGTTTGTGCATGTAACTTGGCAGTATTTACCAAGCATATATTCACATGCTCTGAAAGTAATACACCAAAGTGAAAATAGAGATTAGTGAAGGGCGCCTGTCTGTCCCTAGAGTGTACCATCTTTTCTAGGCAAAACTGCCTATCCAAGAATCGCTCAGACCTCAATCTGATGCAAGAAGAATAGATATGGAAAAGAAATGATAATCTTAGGGGAAAGCTTCACCAATTTTTTGAGTAAATTATCTGAACCAAGTGCCCACATTTCAGCCTGAATATAAGGAAGGCAACCGACATCTACAGGACTCGGAGGAAATCTCTACGACTGTTCATAGAACCCCTAGTAATCCGTTATTTACCAAAAACACTAGATGGACTCCCTCGAGTTCTAGACACAATACACTTCCACACTATGAATATCACGAGATAAGAAAGCTGCTAGCAGAGGGTGATCCTAATTTGGTCAAAGCAGTCACAAAAGCTAGAAATAAATTCAATCTTCTATCTAACGGTAGTAGTTTTAGCAGCTTCTTACTTTCAACACATATCCAAAGAAGGAAAGACAAAAAAACTACAAGGTAAAAGAAAACAAACAGAAAAAGTGATGAGTTACAAAAGAAAGGACGAATATATAAAGGCAAAAGAAGATATTAGATTTTTCCAGATTGTCATACCGTGGCTGAGGAGGCTCTATATTCCAGTCGAATAATTTGTAACTTCCATAAGTATCGGGGAGTTTTACACGATTTTCAGCCAACCGGGATACAATATCCTACAAAAGCATATGTATAACATAAGTATCCTTTCACAAGTAAACAGAAACTATTAGGAAAGAGCAGCTTACCATTGCAGTTGAATTCGGCATACTATCAGCAGAACCAGGAGGATATATAGCCCATCTAATGAGTGAACCATTTCCTTTGGACGTAAAATTCAGCAGATGAACCTGCAAAGCCATCTAGAAGGTAAGGAACAAAAAACAAATGTTCAACTACTATGATAGAGTTTGGCTACAAGCAAGAAATGAATGTTTGCTAAAATGTCAAAATGTTGAACTGTTAAGAGTAATTTCATAATTCATAGTCTTTGAATTGGTCAACCTGTGATCCATTGATGTCTAACTCCTTTGCGATTAATTGCTCAAGTTCTGGGATGTGAGGCTTCAAGTCTGAGTAGTTGACACTTAAGGACATATAAAATGTCACTTGTCCAGCTTTAACCTCTTCTGCAAAAATTTATCCAGGGATACAAATTAGCAAATAATGGGTAAAGTCATACCCATGTACCATCACACTTCTGCACATGTATAAAGTAAAATAGCAAAGCAGACAACACAACAGGAACAATGGGTGAACATGGAATTCAGCTTGGCCAACTTCTAGTTAACAAAGAAACTGCATGTGCAACAGCAAACCTCAAGTTGTAACAGAAAGGACTTCACCAATACAACAAGTTGAACTGTCAGAATGTTAACTGTTCCATTTCAGGAACCAAGTCACACATATCAACAAAATTGGCAACGAATGCCGTCCTTAATAATAATAATAATAAAGGACGAAAAACAAAGGCCAATACTTCCCAAGAAAAGCAAAAGACAACTTAATGTAACTGTGTAAAAATCAAGAATCGGTTGAATTTGTAGTTTCAATGAAATGACAAGGATTTGACAGTAATCATACCAGAAGTATTGTATTGTGGCTGTTCTGTAGGAGCCAATGTTGGAACTACATCAGCAGTTGAGTTTGTATTATCCATCCCAGAGGGTGGTGGGGGAGACAAGCTGGAAAAGTTTAGTCTTCCCCACAAATCAGAACAATTAGTTTTCCAGAAACCAACTTTTTCATGTTCCCGATCATAAGTTACAAGAGTATTGCGGACAATAATCCCTGTCAAGGAATTTGATAACAGTGCTCAGTACAATAATATTGACCAAGAATCTAAGATGAAGCTCTTGGAAAAAACAATTTTTAACGCTTGTTACGAGATGATCAACATGCTATTATCTCAGATCTATACCTCCTAAAAGGGTAGTGGGATCTTTGCCATTCTGAAAGATTCCCAGGCAATATGCACCACGCACCTTAGAATGCTTTAAGAGATAAAAAGGAAAAGCAAAGAAAAATAGTCAGTCCTCACTTACTAGACAGACTCAAGATATAGCATAGGTTGCACAAGAGTCTCAGAAAAAAAGAGGATATCAGGAAACACCAACCCGGAACAAGTAATTTTCAGGTGAGAGCGCAAGCTTTTGACCATTGCTAAATACCATTTCAACCAAGGGAAATGTACTTGACAGTTGTGACGGATCACTGAGTCAACAAAAATAGATACCATAAAGTGATATGAGTTCAAGTACTTCACAGCTCTAAACATCTCAGTATGTCCTCCAAAATAAAACACACTACCTTCCAGCACCAGAGAAACAAATATCATTATAATTTGGATCAGGACCCTGGATCTGTTTCAGGGCGTGGACTTCCTTCATTATCTGCAAGAAGGTTAACAAGTTTTAGTTAGTTATCATAGAATACTATTAGAAAACAAAAGCCCACTACAGATCATAAATAACTCTAGCCATCAAAAAGAGAAAAAAAGAGAAAAAGAAAAAGAAAGGAGCAGGCCACAAAGAAGAAAACTCTGATTACAGCTAAAGGCATAAACATTACAAAATAAGGACACATCTTCCCTGAACCTTTGAGATAACATGTTCCTAGGTTGACATTGTGCCATTAAGTTTGACCAACGTAACATGTCTTTTCTAGAATTACTTTTACTTAGGCCCTTCTTCCTGGCTCAAAACTAAAACAAAAAATTAAAATAAACAAATAAATAAATAAGACAAGAAAGAGTAACCCACATCTTGATTCATTAGATTAATATCAAGCATTTCAAGGAACAATAATGTTTCATTGAAACAAAATTATAGATGCCGAATTCCTCATCTCATCAAATCAGAGATTACACTAGTAAATTCAGTTTCGTCAACACGATAGAGCACTACTGATTTAGACATCAGTTTCTCATCCCATAATTCATATTCTTTTTGTTTTGATTTGTTTTGTTTTGTTTTTAAGATTGTCCTGCTGTAAAACAAATCACTTTCTGATTCTCCCTGTGCATGCAAAATGCTCATGAGCCTTGAAGATCCAAAATGAATCTCAACAGAAAGGGAAATAAGAGCTCAAATCAGGATATTTAAATTATTAAATTGACACTTACGGCAGCTTTGAATGCTGTGAATGCTTCTTCAGGTAGGTAGGCATATGTTGTACCACTATCAAGAACGGTTCCATGTTTTCGATCAAAAACACGTGGATCCAAAGCCAAAGCCTTCCCAGCAACATGCATCTCCTTCAGCTCAATGTTATAATAAGGACTGTTTCCATCCCAAGACTAGAGTAAATGTGTGAGATGTAAAAAGAGCATGTTAGGAAACACCTAACATTCTGCAGAAAATTACTTAACTACTTTTCAAATGTACCTGCGTGCAGGGTCTGAGCGAGTGTAGACCATATCAGCTGGGGGCGAAATTCCACCAAGAACCATTGCACCGCCTCCAAAATCCATCCCCCCATAACATAGAGAAAAAGAATCACTAATAACATTTTTTTTAACCAGTTGATCCACTATACTGAGTTCTCCACGGCCCAAGCCCATTATACCATCAGCGTGCTGACTATAAAGATCACCAGTTTCCATGTTTTCACAACCAAATATTGCTCTCTGAGGCGCGAGTTCGCTTAAATTTCCAAAGGACACAATATCCACCCCAAGAATCCCGCTGCTGGAACTCATTTCTGCATATTGCCTATCATATATGCAATTCTCCCTCTCAGCATCACAATTGCAGTCAATATTGCATTTCAGTGTCTCGTAGCTGCTAGATAAGTCTGGTTGAAATCGGGGATCCTATCCCACATGAAAATATAGAAGATAATAATATTCATCAGAATAGAAGGCACTCAGACTGTCAGACATTCACAAAAACTTGGAAGAAGAAAGAGCAAAAGGGATCCTAATAGATGCAATGGTAGATACATATCAAGCACTCGCTCTTAGATAGAGGCATTGCCCATAAAATCGGCCAACGGCAATGTATGTATCTAATTGCATACAGAAGTTCGAAATCCACCACAGATAATAGGTGTAATGCACTTGTCTACCCTTACACAAAGGAAGGACCCAACATAACCTTCGAAATTTCCCCCCATGTATACCGTACGATACCCAGGTTACAAGAACCTTCCATGAAGAGCACTTTTATACAGTTGCAGTCAATAATATAAAAGGTGTGCAAATTCAACAAGAAACAAGTAAAGATCTAACTTGATGCGGTAAACCATTAAGTTACAATCCTCCTATTCATCTACAAGTCCCAACTCGTAGTGGGTTGTCCACACCAGACAGAACTCATTGTTCATCAACTATATACAGATTCAAAGATTTAGCTTGGTAAGAAACAAATTAATATTCCACAAGAAAAAATAAAATTGCATCTTATTCTTCATCAATTGATTGAAGCCACTTATTCCCCACCATTTGAGGATGCACAAAGATTCATTTCAACCGCATACAATCAAAATGGTAAAATGCATTTGAGAAAACGAATCATGTGAATGAGTAAGTATGATACATATGCAGTGTAAAAATAGGAATTCACGATTAAAAGAAGGACTCATAATGCCAGTACTCAAAAGCCGAAACAATCATATAAATATCAATTAGCAAGTGAAATAGCTGATTGACCTGATGCTTGCCGCACTGCTCACATGTAGAACAAGGAACATAAGTAACAGTACTCCCCGTGTCCACTATCAATGCAAATCTCTGCGGCGGAGTTCCGATCCACAACCGCGTAGTGTAATACCTGCAACAGTCAATTTTATCACATCATTCGCATCCCACTCAAATCACACATCTGAAAGTCAGCGAGACCGGAAAGGCAATGCAGTCAAAGACCAAATGAGGAACAGCTCACCCGTTAAGCAGGAGATCATCGTGGAGAGACATGCGGGCATTAGGACGGCGACTCTGGAGGTGACGACGGGACTGCTGGACTGAGGCAACGGAGGACGACGACGGCGACGACTGATTGAGTCGAGGAGGAGAGAGGAATAGAGGGAGGAACATGGTGGTTTGGCGACTCCCACCGGAACCGGCACCGTTCTCTCCGCCTCCTCCGCGGTTGTCGGAGACGAAAAAGGTTTTATTAAAATCAAGCTGGGAGATTTGAAGAGATGACGAAACTACGCCATGGAAGCACAACAGGGAGGCGAATAGGCAGATCAGGAGGACTTGGGTACTTCCGATCGCCGGAAAAAATCGCGGCCGCGCCATAATTTTGGTCCGGCCGATCCTAAAAGTGGGAGAAAAGTCAGCTCTGGTTTTTAGAGTAATAGAGAGAAGATTTTGGGAGTTTTGAGATGTGGGGCCCGATAAGGAGGTTGATGGTGGCCCAGACTGGGGGTTGCAGAAGGTGCCTATAAACAAACAAAATGTGTAGAATCGGCAACCTTTGTAAAATGGTAACCGAAGGAAGAAAGTTGTTTCCTCATTCCTGCGTGTTGGATTAAAAAATACTTTCACTAGTTTTCTGTTTTCCAAAAAAATAAATAAATAAATAAAATCATTAGGTACAGTCACAAATCGGTGTAATAATCTTGGTGTTTCATAAAAATTCGGAATAAAACTGGTCTCAAATTAATACTAATGTAATAATTAGTTTGCTATGTGAAAGATGCATTTTCAAAAAATTCCATCACATTTTAATAAACATATAATTGATCTCGTCAATGGACTACTACTTGATCTCGGCCGCGATGGACTACTACTTGATTATTTTTACAATTTCAATGGACTACTACTTGATCTCGTCATTTAATACTTTTGAATAATGAAATTTTGTACTTACGAAAATAACTTCTACTTTGTAAGTTATAATACAGTCAGAAATGAACAATCTAAAATTATAAGTGATCAACAACAAGAAGAAGTCTTTTCTCCACTAGATGAGGTCCGATATAAAGATCATTCGTCGGGGTTGTGCGCGAACAATACACAATCTTTTCTTCAAATTTAAATAATTTAAGTTAATTATTTTTTGTAGTTTTCTTTCCAAATTCTTTTAGGCCTATGCTACGGAAAAATTTGCATTCATACCCAAAATTTTGGGCTCATCGTTAATTCTATCCTATTGATTTTCGATTAGCCAATTTTATCCTTACTATTTGAAATTTTTGTCAATTCCGCCCAATTGGCCCAATTTCCGTTAAACTTAACGGATTTTCGTTAGTTTTCAACCAAAAACACCTTGATAGTTTCAGAAAATTATAAAAATAACAAAAAATATAAACATAACAAAATAATCTCTTTTTATTCATTTTTTTCTATTTCATTTTATTTCTTTTTACTATTTTTCATAACCATCAAAATATATTATACGATCTTTTAAAAAATAATTATTTATTTTCAAACACTATCTTTCATGTGCAACACATGTGATTTGGGTCCAAGGGTAATTTTGTTTTTTTAAATTTTTTAAATTTTAAATTTTATTTTTTTATTCGTTATTTTTTGATATTGTTTTTCTTATATTTCTCGACTTGTATATATTGATTCTAGTATAATTATTTAATTCCAATTATTAATTTGCCTTTTTATTTCGTAGATTATAAAAAATTAAGATAAAGAAAATGGAGAAGAAAAAATCAAGTTGAAATCAACATGAAAATTAATAGTTTATCATTCTAAACAAAGAGCAAAAAATTCTATGAAAAAAAACTGTGAAAACAAATCTTTCCTCCTTGACTTCTCGTAATTCATATATGAGTTACGAAACATAAATTTTACTTGATCTAGCCTAAAATGATTATTTTGTTCTTTGTATTAAAAACCAATAAAAATTAGAAAATCATTTGAAACATGAAAAGGTGTTAATTTAATTAGTCCACAACGATGAATTTATGTAAATTTGGTTAGCACTATTTTTATTCTTTTTTAATAATTACTTTATTTTTTACTGATTGGCGATTGCTAAACTATATAAGCAATCATTGAATTTCATGAAAAAGATAAATACATGTATTTTTTAGCAAAATAATTACTAATTCATACTACCTGACTTGTATTATTTTTATTACAATGAACAAAATAATCATTTTAGGTTAGATCAAGTAAAATTTATGTTTCGTAACTCAACTATGAATTAGAGGAAGTCGAGGAGGAAAGACTTGTCTTTCCAGATTTTTTTTGTAGATTTTTTTTGCTTTTTGTTTAGAATGATGTACTATTAATTTTCATGTTTATGTCACCTTAATTTTTTCTTCCTCATTTTCTTTACCTTAACTTTTTTAATAATCCATGACATAAAAAGGTAAATTGATTATTTAAATGTAATAATTATACTAGTATCTATATATAAAATTCAGGAAATATAAGAAAAAGAATCTCAAAAAATAACAAATAAAAAAATAAAATTTAAATTTTAAAAATTTAAAATGACAAAATTATCCCTGGACCCGAATCACATGTGTTGTACATGAAAAATAAGTTTGAAAATAAATAATTATTTTGTAAAAAATCATTTAGTATATTTTCATGGTTAATGAAAAGTAGTAAAGAGAAATAAAATCAAATTGAAAAAAAAGAATAAAAATGGACTATTTTGTTATTTTTATATTTTTGGGGGTTATTTTTATAATTTTCTAAAACTATCGGGGTATTTTTGGTTAAAAACTAACGGAAATCCGTTAAGTTTAATGAAAATTGACCCAATTGGGCGGAATTGACAAAAATTTTAAACAGTAATGACAAAGTTGGCTAACCGAAAATCAATATGATAGAATTGACGATGAGGTCAAAGATTTGGGTATAAACGCCAATTTTTCCCCTATCCTACCTCTTTTGATTTGAATCCTTAATTTATAGTTTTTACTTTTCTAACCAAAGCATCTATCGAGCTCCCATGCACATGCTTGAACCATTTTTACCGTGATTCTCCATTTCATCGTCTATCACGCACTACCCCTACATTTATTCTAATATACTTATTTCAAAATTTATCCAATCTAGTTTGCCTACACATCAATCTTAATATTCTTTTTTTCTATTGTTTGCATGTTTTGTTTATTTACCTATTTAGTAGCCCAACATTCTGATATGTACACTATCGTTGGTCGAATGGCAATTCTTTTAGTGATTACAGATTGAAATGTTAATTAACAATTTCATGATTTCTTTAAAATTTTAGTCTCACTTATCTTTAATACTTTACGTATATTTAAAAATTTGGATTAGCGTGCAAAATTGACTGTCTTTTCAATTAGAGATAGTCAATTACTAAATGATATAATAATTAAATTAAAGAGTTTACTATGTCTTTTGATAAATAAAAATCTCAACGTTCCACTGTAACAATTGATATTGTTGTACTATTTTAATTTAACAAAGAAAATTATTTTTTGAAATGAATGGAGTAATTTTTAAGTTTATATTTAATGATATACAATTAACCACCTATTTTTCACATGCTCTGTGGTAAAATAGCTATTACTTTTAAGATTTTAAACTTCCCTTTAGTCGAGTAGTATTATGTTTTCAGATAAAATGTATAACATTTTGTGCCAAATTTTACACATTTTTTTACACGAGCATAAATTCTTTCTCACTCACCATTTCTTACTCAAATATTCGGGCAAGGGTAATCCCCATGAGCAGCTAGGATGGTAGAATCCCCTTGGATTAAATTAGCCTGTTTGATTTGGAAGAAAAATCCTCCAAAAAAAAAGAAAAATTGTTCATTCATTTCCATATTTTTTTGAAATTTTATTTTGAATAATAAACAAAATACTTATTATTAAATACAATTCTATCTATCTCAGGAAAAAGTCCACATTGAGTTTTTGGTCTTTTAAAATATAATTTTTTTTAAAAAAAAATCTCACTGTTAGTAGTGTAATCTCCCTATTAGTAGTGTATTTTGAAATATAAAATACAATTCTATCTCCTTGTTAGTAGTGTAATCTCACTGTTGCTTTTCATTATCAGTGGTGCAGAATTAGCTAGCAATACATGATATATCTCAAAAAATAGAAAAAAAAAAAGAAAGAAAAAAAATGTATTGAGATAGGTAACACATACTGTATATGGCTATGCAGATTAATAATTGACTCTCAGCCTTTTTGAACTTCTAGGTATGTGAAGTTCGATATTATAAGTAAAATGTCGATTATGTGTCTCAACTAGAATCCTCTTTATCTTTTAGTAATTGAAATTTTGTTAATACAAATTTTATCTATATAATAATTTCTTACATATGTTCGTCCCTCTATTTTGCAGGACAAATGGGATTAGAAAGTCAAAATTTCACGAATGAGACACATGAAGTTAGAAAATAAGAATTTCTATTTTTTTTTTTGTATGAATTGATTACTGAGTGGCCAGCTATTTCAGTAGTAATATTAGTAATTGCACATAATTGACATTTTTTTTTCTAATATTCCTTTGTATATCTTTAGATTAAATTTTAATGCTTAGTATTGTATTGTTTATATTATTTTAATTATTATTTAATAATTATGATCATATTACCAAGAAGAAATTAAATATTAGTAATTAAATACAAAAAAAAATTGACATACCGGTAGTATAATTTTGCGGCATTTGTTACTGACACAAATAGTCATGCAACACTTAAGCTAAAAAAAAGTGCCGCATTACTAATGCGGCATTAGTCAAGTGGCAAAAAAAATAAATGTCGCAAATGTTAATGTGGCAAATATAACAAATGACATGATAAATGTCGTGAAGAGTATGAGGCATATTATCAATGTTGCAGAAGTACCGCATTTCCTTGCGGCATTTTTAAAATGTGTTGCAAATTGACAACTGCACTTATCACGACACTTTTGATAATGCCACAATTTCTATCGTAATCACCTTTTTGCGGCACTTTTGGTACTTTTTATTGCACATTTTCTGCATTGCGAAAAGCCCCTTTTCCTATAGTGGTTTAATTCTCCATATATAGTTTTAACTTTTGTTTCTATATTTGTATTGGTAGTGCCTGAGTGAGAATTCATTTTATCTCTACCAATGCTTCCTCCATCCATCCTCGCCATCATATCAGAAAGAGGTGATAAAAATAGTTGATTTATGTCTACCTCGTTCAGATGGATCAATAAGAAAATTATTATCACCTTTATAAAAATGTTTACCATTTTTCATGTATGGATTTTTATTTTTTTTAAAATTTTTGTTGTTTAGGGTTGAGCAACTCGAGTGAAATTTGTATATAGCTTTTGCTTTCATTTTACCAGCAATCATAGTCGTAAGAGGGTAACTAATTCTTGATCTATGTTTTTTTTCTTTTGTAGATTTTTCTTGAATTGTTTTTTCCAATGAACTAATTTTGTTTTTTTATTGATTTACGATTTTTATATAGATTTTTTTTTTATGAAAGTAGTATTTTTTTTTAATAACAATTGAAACTCATATAAGAGCATATTGGTAAATTCGGAAATAAGGATTTAATTGTAGGAATGGATGATAAATTTGTTTCTCATAATATTGGAATATGAATCTAGATTTATGTGTAGTGCACACAAATGGTAAACTAAAAATTGATGGCCTCATCAATTCGCGTTCTATCATTGATTTAAATTTTTTTATCTTTAAAATGAGAGATTGTGTTTCTCATCCAATTCCAAAATTTATTACATTTTAAAGAAGAATGTGAATGAATGTGCTGGATTTATTTCAATTAAAAATGCAAAAAAAAGTTTTATCCATATCAAATTTAATTGAATTGAATTCCCACAAAATAGAATGTTTTTTGGGCTCTCTCATTTCTTACAAGAGTTAGATTAATTTCTAGAATTCCGCGCATCAAGAAATATTTTAATTTTTTTTTATCCCAAAATCTTTAGCATTCCTTTGGTGTTCATTACATCTTCTAGTTCTAGTTCGAACGTGAAGGTGATTCGTGCAAAGTAGTCTTTACAGATTCTATTATATCCCGAGAAACACTAGTTTAATTTTTTGTAGTACACTTGCGAGGGGCTAAAATATTTTAAAGACAATGTCGTTATCATGCACTTCAAATTTTTCCTCCCCCCATATCCTTTTTTTTTTTTATATATCACAAATACCACATACGATTTTTCCCAACAGATACACTAAATTGTGGACTTCTACCATTTGCACTTACTCAACCTTAACAATATAACAAACTTTATAATCTCCTTGGACCAAAGCCCAACTCAAGTATAGGTCCATGTACTGATCTCTCCATATTTGGTGGTTACGCATCTTCCAAATATACCACAACACTTGCACAAAAAGTTTGATATGCTCGTAAGAAAGTACCTTTTGGATCAAGACTGAATTTTTCTACAAATATTTTCCTAGAGTTTCATGATCAAAACTGAAACCCATGGAAAAAAAAGTCATAACAAGCCTCTAAAGTGTTCACAACCTATGAAAAGATAAATGATATCCTCTTGTCCGTTTTTTTGCAACTCTTTCTTTGTGGATAACGCATTAACCATTGTATTTGAAAAAATAATCTATACTTTTTTGGCTGTTGTAATAGCCAAACAACTTCTAGAACTCTTTCTCTGATACCACCCATGGCTCGATGGATTAAATCGTTAATTCCACACTTATAGTTGTTAGATTTAACTGTGTATTTGACCATTCTTCATTACTCGTCAAAATAAGCAATCATCTTCATCCTTTCTCTAGGAATCAAGATATATGCTACGAATCACTAATAAATTTCTCTGGGAAAGAGAGCATACAAATAGAAAGTTCTCCACAACCCATTCAGTGAAATGAGATGTCACGCTTGTCAAATCGTGTGTGTCGATAGAGCAATAGTCGATTGAAAAGGACTTGGTTGAAATGAGATCCAGTTATCATGAATATAAATATTCCAACCAAAGATAACATTCCATTGAAAGGTTCTATGCAGTAAATCACATCTCCGTTGTATGCCTTTGACCATGAAGCATTTTAGACTCACTAAGATCACACTCCATGTTGATTGGTAATATATGCCGAGAAAGTCCCTTGCCAAAAAAGATACAATATTTGTGAATATATTCCGTGAATGCTTAGCTAATAAAGCTTAATCAATTCCTTTGTGCGAATTCCTACACCTCCATGCAATTTCAAATTTTTTTTGATATTGACATAAAATATTTTTAAACAAAAAAAAATAATAATAATTTTACCAACAGGCGTTGGCGGTCGTATATCACTTCTATTGTAATGGCATCTAGCAATGGTGTGACAGTATCACTTCCACTGCACAGCAAGCAAAGGATTGGGGATTCAGTGGTGTAATGTTAGGAGGTCCAGGTGTATGTTGGGATTTGCGAAGAGCAGTACCTTGCGATGTTTATGACATATCGGATCCTGACGTACCAGTAGGTACCAGAGGAGATTGCTATGCCATTGTAACAGCAGCTGTCTGCCATATAGAACGAAAGGGTGGAAGAGTTCGTTTATGTTGTTTTACTATCTTATTTCTTCCTTAATGATGTTGTATTTATTATTAAGTGTTATTATCTTCAATTACTTGTAAAAATTATTTTAATATAATTTTTGAATTTAATTTGGGATGGTAAACTTGAGTTGGTCGTACGATGCACACGTTGAGACTAAGATCTCTTCCTGATTCGGCTATGCAAATTATCACTACAGTGAACTAATTAAGGAGGAAAACCTCTAACTATGCATGTCCAAGTTGAAAAAGTTAGCAAAAACCCACAGATTTGGGCCGTGGATTAATTTACCTAAAGATCACATAAAGAAAACATGTGCCGAATATACCGATTTTTATCAACTACAGTTTGCAAAGATTGGAATTCAGGATAACAAATTTAGATGCCATTCATTAGTATTCTTTAGTGGGATAGTTTCTATTATAAGTGTGAGAAGAGTAATATGAATTCAGATTGAATTGGGTAACTGGACTGATGTTCCTCATTATTTACAACATCGATGAAAATGAGAGTGAGAAAAACATTTAGTAGCCAATGCATGTGAACATGAATCGACCTGGGTTTGGTTTATGTCTTTATGATGAGAAGAATAATGATTTATTTTTCTCGGGCGAATTTTGGGAAAACTTGTAGTTTCAAATGTTCATGGAGTTTAATAAATTTGGCCATGACATAAATAACAATGGCATCACCACTTGCTTTAATACGAAGGGGAATTGATGCTTTGTAGTTAAAAATATGTTTAACAAGTTTCACATTTTGAAGTTCCATCCGTCTGCCATGAAATGGACTCCAGTGAGTAATGTCGATAACAAGAATGGCGCATTATTTTGGTTGAAAAGGTCTGTCCTCCAAGAATAGAGGCGGTTTGACACTTTGTTTGTGAATATGCACTATTCCAATGGTCCAAATGAGTTTTTAATCGATCCTTCTTTGTCTAATTTGTAGTCATAGTGAGTAAGATGTTAATCATTTTTATTAGTGAAATGATACTATAAGATAAATAAATTTTTTAGTTCATTATTAAAATATTTGGAGTGACAATTAAGTTTCTAAAAAGTTTAGAGGCTAAATTGTCACATTTTAGTCGACATATAAACTAGAGCGACAAACATAAGACTCTTTCGAAAGATGTCACTTAGGAAATTATCCTACTTGGCAAAACTTCTAAGAAATGTAAAAAACTAACTTCTAAAATAATGGTATAGTCCCCTACAGATTACACTCTTTTTTTTTTTGACATTGCAAATGCCATAGTCCAACTGGAGTTTTAAATCAAATATTTCAATACAAAATGATAAAACAGTGGAGATTCATATTAAATCTACTTTCCATAAGATTAAATGCACACAATGTTTGCAACAAGCCTAGTGAAGCAACAAGCAAACTAGCAACTGATTCAGTAACACAATTCAAATTAGCAACTGATTCAGCATTCTTCATTAAACCTAAGGATGAGGATCAAAAATATACTACGTAGTATTTCCATCATTGTTCACACGGTAGACCTCTGGATTATCAAATTTGTAGACATATTCGTTCAGGTAGAAGTTATTGGTGCTCTCTCTATGGAGAAGGTATTCATTAACAATACCCTCACCAATATATTGAAAGACACATGACCACCACAGCCAGGGTTTACTGAGGATCCTGCGCAAATGGCTTTGCGCAAAAGCATCGAAACTTCAATGATGGGCAACTTATGAAACGTTGGATAAAAATACTTCATGAAGTTGTAAAACCGCTACATATTTCCCTCCTCCGATTACATCATAATTGTGCATGTCGCTAACAAACTTAGTTTTGAACCCAGGCTGTCCATCAACCTCTTTTCCAACAATGTCAAAAGGACCACAAGAGACAATGTAAAATGTTGCATCATAGTATTTTTTCAATTTTTCCAAGTAGTTTGCAACTTGAGATGCGTTAAAAAAGAGGTGTGCCTTTTCCTCCAAAAAAGAATGAACAGCTTCAATTTATTTTGAATTACCACAACCCGCAACGTAAATCTGTTTTCTAGGAATTCCACGGATTTTCTGAATGTTGTCAATGTCAATATATCTTTTCTCTTCTTTAGTATACCCTCTTCTGGTATCACTGGCAAGTAAAATCCCACCTTCAACCTCCACATATGCTATAACAGTCCCATGATCTCTTCTAAGCTCAGCCATCAGGAGATAGAGAAAGATCTTCAATTTTTTTTAGATAGAATGATAAGACCCTACAGATTACATTCAGTGATAAAATTAAACAAACTATATCAATGATGTAATAATTGATTGCTCAAATATTAAGATGGTATTTAGTTGATTGTATTCACAAACACACAAAAAATGATCTTAAATATTATGGTAGGCTAAATCCTAATTTCGTACATTAATGAAAAAGTAATTTCAGAATATTAACTATAATAATCATCTCCAAAATTTATAATAAAATCTTAAATAATCACGTTAGAATTCAAATCTATTTCTCTTTTTGAGCCAAGAAATAAGTACACAGTTACATGCAATCGCGCTCATTTGTGAGAAACTAACGTCCAAAATATTTAAATAAATGTGTTTTAGTCTCAAACAAATCTATTTATGTGTTTATCATGACAACCAATTATATGATAAGAATAGATATGAAATAATTAACATGTTTTTTAAAGGTAAATTAAATTTTAATTTGATTAATGCAATAAATGCATTGCTTGTATATATGCATCCAAGTGGAAGGATCTTCCCTACCCGAGTGGAGGCACGTGACAAACCTTATTCTCATTTTCATAAATTTTACAGCCAACTAAAAATAAGGGAGAAACTATGGGGAGATTAACATGGTTTTGGTTTCAAAATTTATCTTATGACTGTCTACCCTCCGTTTTGAATGATGTCTCATAGTAACTATTTGAACTATGTGCTCTGATTTGTTGTTGTTTGTTTCATTTTAAAATTTTAAAAAAATAGTAAAACAACCTCCTAATAAACCTTCTACCTTTTGGTTTACCTCTTAAATGTGGTTATTATTGTATAGTTGGATGTCATAAATCTGATAATTTTTAAAAGAATTGGGGAGAATGGTTTGGTGTAAGTTAATTATTTGTGAATCGTGAATTGAAGAAGGAGATATGATACTTTGCCCTCATCCATTTGTCTTGTTTCAGTTTTCTTTACCTGAAAATGGTGGACTGAAGTGCATATGAAATATTTAGTTAATTTGGTAATCACAAGTGATAATAAAGATTGTTCTTACTAGACATGTGTGCATGTTACAAAATGAAGACCTTTTTAAAAGTAGAAGAGGCGACATTGGTTAGAGATATAATTGAATACAGAACTGGTTTGAAGGAACTTTTATTTGGTTAAAGAATCTCTTTGTATTTTTGCAGATTGCTCTCCGGTTTTGGATTAAAATGAAGTTTGCTGCCCATATGTTGGATTCCGACACTCTACTGTGAACGAGGTAGTTTCATATTTTACTTTTACCAGTTTGATGACCTACTACTCTAATTGATATTATTGCAACTATAAAATATATCACAAGCAACAAAAGGTTTATGCTTTGGATTGCACATTAATATTTGACCAAATGAAATATGGAATTTAGTTTTACCTATTTCTCTCCGATTTTAATGTTAAGAAAAGAAAAGGTACTTTTTGGTTGTTGTTTGTGGGATGATGCATTTGAAGATAGATTATTCATTTGAAAGTAGGTATTCATTTCTTTGAAAATGATGCATTTGATCTCTCCATGTATGATTGTTTTCCCAGAATGCTCTCTATTTTTATAACTTTTTTAAAATCAATTTATTTATTTTCTTGGCTTAGAGACTTTTTTGTGTTGGAAAAAGTTTTGGTATTGAATTAGGCTTGTGGTTCTAATAGAAAAATCTGATCATTTAAGGTTATATATGTTGATTCTGCTCGATATATTAGCACTACTAGAAAGAGGGTCTTATACTACACTTCTTAGTAACCTTTTTAAGGCATTCAATTGAGAGTGGCATCATAAATCCCTTTAAATGGCATTAAACTATTGAGACATTTTCCTTAATAAAAATTCTATTTTCTTTTTTTACAATACAACTAAATAAAAAAACTTATAGCTTATCCGCCGCTAGTTTTGTGCCTCAAAACAAAGGGGAAAAAACCCCCTCAATCTTATCAATATTTTTATTTTTATTACTCGTACTATTTATTTTTTAAATGTTCATCGCCTCGTTTCCTCTTTTTCCTAAACCAAATTTGTTCTCGCCAATTCAATACAAGTTCTCAATTCTTAGACTAATACTTTTCCAGAACACTAGAATCGACAAATGATGCGGTAGAGTTCAAGATTAAAATCACAAGCGTACTGATTCACCATCATCCAAGTTTTTTTGTTGTCCCTCGTGAAATACAGAAAATCCCCTTTCGAAGCCCAAAGTTCCTTCACGAATTGGTGGCCGAGTTTTTCACATCGAATTTTGCTCAAAGAGAAAGGGGTAATTTAATATGTTTTGTTCCTCTTCCGCTGTTTGTTCCATTAATTCGTTTTTTTGTTTCTGTATTGATGGCAATATAAATTTTATAAAGATCTCTAGGGTTTTTTCCTCCATATTTTTCCCCATGAAGAATAGGTGAAGGTAGATTGTGGTTTTACTCTAATAATTCTCTGTTTTATAAAGATTGAAAGGAGGATTGCATGATCCTTTTGGAGAGTGGGGGAGTTATAGATTCTGGTTTTTCTTAGGCTTTTTGGTGATTTTTGCTGAATATTTAGCTAATTAATTAAACATTTGAGTAATCTTTATTTTGCAATTTGCACATGATATGGGCTTTGCTTTGATCTTTGTCTTTCTCATTGTTGTTGGCTACATCTGCGATTAATGTTGTTTCACATGTTTTGCACTTAGAATATTTCTAACTTTCCTCTATCTATAGTTCTTTCTTTTATCTTGAATTACTAAATTAAACTTGTTCTTGTTTCTTGTAGTTATTTGAGGTTGGTCTTTGTAGCAAAACGTACAAATTTGTTTACCCAAAAAAAGGTACATATTCTTAACTTTAATCTATCAATTAGAGTGGAAAACTAATCTGCCTAATTTGGTTTTGCTTACTTTCATTTTTGGGTGTAAGTTTCTTTTTATAATTTTCACTTGATCGCCCTATATCTTAATCAATGTGTGTCAAGGTAACCTATATGGTGGGGCACACATGAATGAGATGATTGAGTAATAGCCTTATTGTTACTATTGAATCACCAAATGCTACAGGAATTAAATACTAAGAGCTTTCTTTTTCTTGGGTTTGTAAGTTTTACATGTTTTGCATAACTTTAAGGACAATTCTAACTTATTGGCTTAGTTGTATTGTTCTTAATCAGGTATGCTGCTTATTATTTAGTTTACTTGAAACCTTAAATTTGATTTGAAATGTTTATTAAGGTTGGATTTCCATGTGATGAAGAAGATATGACTTTGGATTTGACCTTTCTCTGATTTTCAATCTTTATACATAAATTATTAGCATCTTTACTGTGAAACCTTTAGTTGCTCATATTTTGATTTAGTATTAGTATACATTCCTTCTATCTCAAAATTATTATCCAGTTTGGATTTTCACTTTTAATGAATAAAACATGATACTCCAAACTGGATACTAGTTTTGGGATTAAGAGAGTGTATGATTGAAATGATGTTCCACCTCTAAAGGTGTCAAGTAGTATTCAATATGTTTGATCTTGTACTTTTTATTTAATAATCATGTTTGGGAAACTTTTTGCAGCATTCATCCGGAAGGGAGAAGTTGGATAAGAAAATATGAACTTTCGCTATCATTGTTTCCAACTTGAACAGTAGTACATTGTGGCATACGAGAAGAAGATTTTTCAGTTATGGGGATTTCATAAGGATCTTATATGTGGACAAAATGATGCAATTTGAAGAAAAATTACAGTACTTGTGTTGTCATGATAGTTAAAATCTCTTGTTCTCCTGTTAGCTTTTACGGAATTGTGTACAAAAGATTAAGTTTTTGTTTTCTTTTTACCCCCTTTTTATTGAATATATTTTTATATTTTACAATAAAGTATTTACAGTAAAAAGATTATGAATTATTTTTTCCACCAAAATTAATTATTGGTGTTGTATAGCATTCATAAGTGACGTGATATACCATTTGTGAAGACCCTTCAAATGCCTCAACTTTAAGAAATGCCATGATAGATAATTTGTGGAGGCACTATTATTATTCTCTGGGCATTTAAAAATACCATAATAGGATATATGTTATAACACTTAATAATTGTCTTTAAAAACTACATATGACTACACAAAACCTATTATCACATTGAATTTAAAGGCACTTTTCTAAAATGCCTTAAAAGGTCAAAGTGCCTTAGTAGTCCATATATTAAGGCACTTATAAATGCCTCTAAACACTATTTTTCTAGTAGTGAGGGGACGGCTGATCACCATGGATGTTCTCTATCAAGTCCTTTTTACACCTTTCCTTTTAACCTTTTTAGAAGTGATTTTCATTTGATGTTCCTACTCCTTCAGCAGTTGTTCCCGAAAAATTATGTTTTTGACTGTCCACCCTCGTTTTGAATGATGTCTCATGGTAACTATTCGAAGTATGTGGTCAATATTGAGCAATACTTTTTCTACTGTCTTTTGTTTCCATGAGCATTCATTTGGAATCTATAAGGCATCATTTAGATTATATCAATTTGCTATTCTGATTTGTTGTTGTTTGTTTCATTTTAAAACTTTATAAAATTAAAAAAAAGTTGTAAAAAGATCTCGTAATAAACCTTCTACATTTTGCTTTATCTCTTAAATGTGATTATCATTGTATGGTTGGATGTCATAAACCTGATAATTTTTAAAAGAATTTGGGGGAATGGTTTGTTGTAAGTAATCATTTGTGAATCGTGAATTGAAGAAGGAGAAGATTATGATACATTTTCCTAATCCTTCAACATAGAGAAAACTGTGAAGCAAGGCAATGTAAATATGGTTTTTGCGACGTGTTCCTGACCTTTTTGGCCCGATCAGTTACAACATAAGTGATAGGTGGGTTACCCTCCTCATAACTTCCCCTAATATCGGCACCCAAGTAAAGACCTCTCCTACCATTGTTGTTGAATTTCATCAATGACAAGGTAATTCCATGGACATATTTCTTCAATATTCTAAGAGATGAAGAAGGTGCAAGTTTACCCATGGAGACGCGGATTTTAGAGGGAGAAAACTTAGAGAAATGGCAGGGATGATATATATAGCAGTGCGGAAAAGGAATCAAGGGAAAACCCTAATGGGCTCCAAGAGACTACTTTACAAAGATTATACAAATATACAATATTCACTATGTAAGTAGAACTATATATAAAAATTAGTGTGCTCCAAATTTAAACCTGTATAGATATGAAAAAACAACATTAATAAGACAAACTTTACCTTTTCTTTATAAAGGAAATCTAGGGCGGTACCTGGTGAAAGAACCCCAATTATGTCAATATAAAAAAAGTAAAGTACAAAGGGAAGTACTTATGACTTACCCAAACGAAAAAAAAATAATCTTACAAAATTTTTTCTAAAAACTCTATGACGTATTTTATGCAATTATCTCTAAGAAACTGTCTTACAAATTATTTCTAGGAGCCTGTCCAACAAAAGTTTTCTAGGAAAAACTCCATGACAACTCTATCTATGCTAGAGTCCTATTGAAAACAATGTGCACTACGATACTATTTATCTAATATGCAAAATATGGAAAGGATCTCTGATCCAAGAATAGAATATAAGACAAACTTTATCTTGTAGCACTAACTTCATTTTAATTTTTTAATATTCATTGCTAAATTATTATACTCTTTATGTTAACTACCTATCATATATAATATATAGGTATGCATGAATTGCACTCAATCCTACTAATATAATATTAATTATGTTAGAATACTGTTTTACTTTTAACAAGAATACCAAATGTTGAATAAATTTTTGTTGGTGGTTAAAACTGCCTATTAAATTTTTGTGACAGCTTAGATCGTAACTATACCAAATTTTCGGCTAACATGAGTTTAATCAATTTTTTGTGTTGCCCATGATAGCATCGTGACACATAATAAATAATTTCATTGAAAGTAAGTGTTGCATAACATATAATAAGTAACCAACAATCTATCTATAAATAAACCACATTATGACAAAAACCAAATGTAACCAAAATTTCAAATGTCAAGTTGTCCATAAAAATCTCCCCCCCTAATTTTTTTTTAAATGATTAAATGTAGATAAAATTTTTTTTAAAAGGTCAATAATAAATTCCCAACCTAAAAATATTTTGCTGTCCAAAATTCTTTTCCAAATCCCAAAAATATCCCCCATCACGTCCAGCCAAATCCATTAAACGTATCCAAAAAGAATGTAAATTATCTCTAATCACATCTCAAAATCAACCGTAAAGGGTAACTACAATTCCATCCATGAATGCTCTTCAATCAGGATTCCACTTTCCTGCACTACCTCCATCTCTCCCACGGTGAATTACAAATTCTAAATTAATAAAGGACTGTCCCCTCCTATTCAAAACGAAAACAAAACCTTTTCCCTACAGTGATAGTATTCTTTCCCCCCTAGATGAAAATCTTTTATAAATTACAATTGCAATGGTTACTACCCTCAAACTTCTACGAAGCCTTTGATGCTAAAGATTTAAGAAAAGGAAAGAGTTCCCCTACACCATCAAGGTCTTGTCAAACACTACGACGATGACATAGGCTGATTACAACATTAGTCCACAAGTAGTTCGAGGGAGCCCAGTAGAATTCAATGGAATCGGCATCAATTATTGATTATATCAGGTACTTTTGTTGTAAAAGAATATTATTGATGCATTTTTTTTTCATTGTAATCATTTAAAAGATATGTTTCTTCTTGAAAAATTAGGTGTTTGGAAAGCAAAATTGAGTAGTGAAAATCCCTGTCGAAAAGAAATCAGTGTTATGGTCTGAAAGTCAAATAAAAAAATTGTACACTACAACCATAAAAGGTGAGTTTTTACTATATTTTCACTTAGAAATTTACTTTTTACATTTGAACCATTTGGTTGATTTCCTTTTGTTTCACTAGACTTCTCATGTTGAAGTTTCAAGCTTGACCTACTCTTTTACTTTTGGTAATTGTGTCAAACTAACGGACTTAATGGTATCATCGCATTTTGGTTTACTGTGTTCTTTGGGATGATACGTAGGTCTGAGTTTTTAATTTTCATATGGACTCAAGCTTAACATTTTTAAGTCGAAAATAAAATCTTCAAAATTGAAATTGACAAGTTAGGGCATAAATTGATTCCAAAGTTGAAACGATTCCATATGACTTTTCATTGTGTTTCTATTTTTCTGTTTTATAATGTGAGTTACTTTTTATCGAATTTAGAAGTTGACAAGAACTCATTCAATAGTCTTGCAAGTTTATCTAAAATCATGTGCTAGAGTTCTCAATCCATGGGTAATTTAAAGACCTACTTGCTATTGTAAGAATGACCACAAATAACAAACTAAAAGCCAAGAAAAAAAAAGGGAACTATATTTGTAAATAACAGCTCTTTTTTCATGAGAATATTCGGCAAAAAAAATAAAATAAATGGTAATGTAATTGCCATCTACATTAATTGCCATCTGTTTTTCTTCTAGATTGAGCAAGCAATTTCTATCATCAATTCATCATCCTTTATCACTCTCTCTGCTTCTTATTTTGATTGCAGAAATGAAAGCTCTTGCACTATGAAGTCAGAGTTTTTCTGAATATTCCAAGATTTGTTTGCACATGAGATCGAAGTAAAAAAGGGAACACCATTTTGTACTTCAGTGTTTCAAATCATCGACAAGTTCGGTAAGAACAATATTATATATTGTAAAAATAGCAGTAATTTTCTGAATCTAAATAAATTGCATCATTTTTTGTGGTTGGCAAAATTTGACTCTTTTGGTTTTATATCGGCATTTAGGGGAAGAATATAACATAAGAACTAAATGTATTAGTGAAATCATTTTTAGATGGTTATGGAAGTGATATTGTCAAAAGTTGATCTTAATATTATTAGTATTAGGAACAATAGCAAATGTATGCTATCCCCGTTATGCAATGAATATGCAGAATTTTACTACTAATTTCATCCGACATATACTTGATCATCATATGAATGGCAAATGATGCATTATATTTTCAATTCGCTCATTTTGAACTCACTCATTTTGTTCAAATTTTAAAATTTTTGTATTAAAGTAAAAATACATTAGTCTATTACATACCCGTGCGAACACACGGGTCCAGAACCTACAATTATAATTAAAAAACGTAACCAACTATTATAATTTTAACAATTACAATAAATGCGTGAAATATCTTGTAAAATATCCTTAATTATTAAAACTAACGAATACTTTATAGAATCACCAAATCACTTATGAAAGATACGGGAATATCGTGTACCGCAATACAAGATCCATAAAATTGCAAAAGGCTATATATTACGATTTTACATCCTCCTTTTTGAAAATCCTATTATAGAATTTTGTTACCATTTTTTAGTTGTTTACTTTTTGGGATGCTTCTTTTGAAAAGGGGATGTACCCTTTACTGAAAAGATTAATATTAGTTATGGGAGTGAAAAGTTTATTCTATAATTTTTTTTCTTACTTATACCCACTGACAATCACACGTCTATGGCGGCCACTCACCTTTCTCCATTCTTTAGTTCAATCCCGAGTCTTTCATTTGCAGCTTTAACCCATAAATTTCCAATCCCATTGGCTTTTCAAATGCTTTTTTCCCTCTCCAGCTCACCTTCGCTTGCCTTGACTCTGTCTCTCATTTGATTTAAATTCTTTGAATATGATAAATTGAATATGTTTTGAAAAAAGGAAAATCAACATTGTTCTAGATAACAATGATATGGGATGGTCAATTTTTTCAGTCACAGTTATTTTGACTTTATTGCAAAGATTGACATGTTTTTTGTATTTGAAAACTCAAGAATGTGAAGGAAAATAGATACTAAGAGTTTGATTTCTGAACCAAAGTTTTGAATGTTTCAGGTTTTGAACCAAAGTTGAACCGGGCTAATGATTCAGGTGAAAGGAAAACCGACCGATTAACCCAAAGTCTTATTCGGTTGATTCGTGCGGCTTTGTGCAATATCTATGCAGGTATTTTCAAAAAATATGTAAAACCAAATAAAACAAAACTGCCCAAAATTCGCTCGAATTATCACCCCTAACTTAATAGATCTATGAGTCGGAAAGCACACCATAAAGTCTGATGTTTATGAAATTGTTTATGCTTTTTAGTTTTAAAAATTTGACAAATTAGAATTGTTGATGTTGGCATTTAAAGGTCTATTACGTGATATGGTTTTTTTTTTCCTTGCACTTGTTTTTACCTTGATCCATGGCAGTTAATTCAGACTCGAGAATGCTACTTTAAGTTTTGGTGAATCAGTTTATTTTATCTCGGTTTATTCCACCAATCATTACCGTTTGTACGCCCCAATCCTTTTCCCCTCTTCTTTTTTGTTTAGATTCTCATTATCCTATTTCTTTTAGAGAGGTAAAGATCTTACTACTAAGGGTATATAAAACTGCTTGAATTAGATAAAAAAAAAGAGACTAAATATTTGTATTTTTGACAAATTCGCAAGAACGGGTAAACCATTTCTATTTTGCATAAATTATACTATATGTAATTTATATTAATAAGTGCGTGGAACATGTACTAACTAGGCAATCATTACAATTGAAAATTATATTCAATTGTGCAATGTAGTCAATACAGGAAACAAGTAACTAATTAAGAATTTATTAGATTTGATTTTTGACTAGTCTATTGTATAACATCAGTTTGTACACTTTTTTTGAGCAACAATGGAAGGGTAACAACTGATAAGTAGTATTTTAGTCTAGAGATAGATTAATAGTGTAGCAAATGAATTTAATAAAAACAGTAAGATATCAGGATATTAAAAAAATGTCAAGAGAGATATTTATCAATTATAAAAGTCCAAGCTCGGACAACTATGGAAGTGAATTTTATGAGGGATTTTGGAAAGATGTGGGTAATGATGTTGTCTTGGGTATGAGTGAATTAGTGAATTTTTTAAATTTTGAAAAATATGAGACAATTGAACTCTACCGTTCTTGCTCTTCTACTAAGATGATTTCCCCTCATATGGAGATTGCGACCCGTTACATGTTTCAATGTTGTCTACAAAACGTATATCAATAGTCCTATGTGAAAAACTAAAAATAATACCTCATGTGTCGCTGGATACAAATCATAGTGCATTTATAAGAAATTGTTAATTGAATAATGCAGGTTTTCAAAACTTTTTCTCAAACAATAGGACTAGTGACAAATTTACAAAATTTTAATACATTTTCTTGGAGAAAAACATTTTATGTGGCATCATTAGATTCAACTTAGGTTCATTTCTATGAAGCCAACTAGAGGGCAAAGTCATAGTACAACAAAATGCTGCGAGGCTTAATTGCTAGAGTCCCATACATCTATCTTATTTAGGAAAGATTTAGTTAATTAATTCTATCATAATATAGTTACAAAATAGCTATGCTTCTATGTGTATCTTCCACAATGTATACATATGTAAATAAAATTTAAAAAGACTTCCTATGGGAGGTAAAGGAAAATGGTTGATCAATACGTTTAATGTGATGTGATTTTGTTTACAAGAAAAAGATAAAGGGTGACTTGAGTATTTATGATGCAAAGTGTTGAACGAGGTAGTTTAAAACAAGTTAGGCACTTGGCAATATATTGAAGTAAATTAGGACGCTCAATCTAAACATGGCTTGAGTCGGCATTTGAAACAACTATTGAAGATCAAGTACAAAGCAAACTTTGGTTTTAAGGGGTCTAAGGAATCTCCAAATGACAACTACATAATTAATCTGGGGTATTAATAATTTCTAGGGAATCAGAAAAGATGCCTAGAACTCTAATCATTTGGTCCAATTATAACGTCCAAAAACACAAATTTTTTTTTGGGTTAATAAAACACTAATTTTTAAGCACAATGCATGGATGAAAGAAAAAGATAAGTAGAGAGGGGTAGAATTGGAAAATTGGTTAACAAGTGTGTAAGACAACCTAGGGGTAACACGTTGGTGCTTACCAAACCCAAAAATTATGTGTGTGTGTGTGTGTGTGTGTGTGTGTGTGTCGATAAGTTGATGATGTGTGCAAATTAAATTGTATAACTTTTTTCCTGTAAGGTATACTTTTGCTAACTAATGTGTCGCATTATAATTGATGTATTAGTTATTTTTGGTCGTATGATTCGAGATAAAAATCAATTTATATTTAAATTTTCACAAATAGAAAAAGAGATTGGCCTCAGTTCAAGTACAAAAGCATACATCAGATTTTCCTTCTTAACTACGAGGTTTATATTAAGTATGATCTCATAGCAACAACAATTTTTTTACTCTTATAATCTCATTCGCTTCTCGCACCTTAAAGATCCGTTAAGCTTCTTGAATAAAATATTAAAATTTTACTAATCATTTTTAACTAAACACATATAACTTTAACATTTATGATTAATGGAGACAACTACTTCATTTCGTACTAGGCGCTTAAAGAAGTCATGGCCAACGGGAAAAGGATCAAAGAGCACCCAACGTTGTGTTTAATTAGAATATATTTCACAAAATTTTTTTGTTTTAAGAATTTTGTATTGGCAACAAAACATTCAATATTAAAATTAGGATGAAACAAGATATATACATTTCAAAGAAAAAAACTAAATTAATGGTAAGTATAACAATTTTATCCATGCAAGTTTTGTGCTATATATATATATATCAATTTTATTTACAAGGATTTACAATCTTAAAACAATTCCTTATAACCAAGCTAACTACAGGTCTTATGGTCCAACTCTAACAAACTGGTTTCTTTGCTAACCAATCTAACCATTCTCTATTTGACTCTCGACTATCATGGATTTATTCAAAAAATTACCTACTAATGCAATAGCCATTTTCATATTAGTTACAATCCATTTCTTCGAAATTTATATCTATCTTGGTTGTAATTGTGTAATATCTTCTTAGTTTTTGAATTAGATGCCCAAATCATTTTCCTCTCCCTTGTCTATTATTTTCTCTGTCCGACTTTAATAGTTTGTTTTATTGTGTTTATTTTAGTCTAATAAGAGCAGAGGATATTTTTATTTTTTTAATTTTTTTTCGATGGAGGGAATATTGTCGATAAACTTCTTTGGTACAATATATTTACTCAATAAGCTATATCCTCTTTTTATATGGTACTTGTGAAGATAATTATGTTCCTAGATATTACGATTTCCTGAGTCTTTATTGATGGTAGACAATTTTCAATTAATAGTTACAAGCGTTTTATGAAAATTAGTTAAGTGATGACCGAAGATTTACTAACGTAATTGTAAATAATAATGATTCATCACATCACAAATTTAACTTTGCTCCCATTTCTAGTGACATAGCTATCCAGTTGACACATTCATTGCCACATGTTTTATTAAAAAAAGTACGTTTTAACTTTAAAAAAAATTGAATCCTTACTATAACATTGTTTTCCTCTTAGATTGGTAGATAGAAATTTTCTTATTGGATCCTTAAGCTGATCACATGAACTCTCTCTTTTCTCATGACTTAATTTTCTTAATTGTTGATTTCGGTGAATGATGGCTTTTTATTAAGTTGTTCGGTGGTAAAGTACAGAACTTGGTTAGTAAATGATGCTTCTGATCATTAGATCATAGCATCTCGAGTAGACTGATGTAGTTGAGAATTATATTATACTTTAATAATTAAACATGAAACTTGTGAGTTCATATGCACTACGCGCGTGCCCTATCATATTAAACATCTTTCCAAAGGGGAAAAAGAATCTTGTAAAACATAGGCTAAGAATTTTGGATCGTTTATAATTTCTTCACACACTTAGGTCTAAGATACAATCTGAGATAGAACCCGCGTCTGATTTTCTCTGAAATTGGAAGTAATTTATTACAATCTTGTTCATTAATTCTAAGTGAATTAAATTTTTATTGTCCAGTATGTTGTTAATGTCATTAGCTCATTGTTTAAAGGATAGAAATATACACAAAAACAAGAAACAATAGAGAAATATTGGAAACATAATAGGAGATGAATGTACCATTCTACATATTTAAGAAAGTCCAACACACTCAATCCGTGCACTAGTATCTACTCCTTCAATTTTAGAAAAATATCAATTAGAACATCATGTTCTAAACATGTAAATGGAATTTTCTCACATGATTTTATGCTAACGTGGATACATTCATTGCGGTGATCTTTGAACTACCCAACTTAATTATTATCAACTTCATGGATCAATCTTCTCAAAATAACTGCTTACCGGTTGGAAGGAAAACAAAATAATCAAAGTGAGACAAGAGAAAGAATATTGGAATAAGTGAAAGTTTTAATGTGCGATCATGTGAGAGTCTTTTATATACGGAAAGAGAAAGGCAAATAATTAAAGAATTTGAAAAGTTACAATAATTACAATAACTGTATTTACTTTTCTTTAAGAAGCAGAATAAATATACTTTTCTTTAAGAGCCTTTTACATACTTTTCTTTATAATTTATCCTTTAAGAAGGAGAAACAAAAAGATGGTAATTAACATAAGAAAAATAAATCTAAAGCATGTATTTATGGACAATCATGTGAGAATGATGATGTGGAAGAATGAGAAATGAGAGTACAAAGTGGCTATTTATATATATGTTTGATAATCATGGAATTTTTGAACTGACACACAGTTAATATGGCACGAAAGACCCGTGACAATCAATAAGGATTGACCCCTTGATTTAAATTTAATTAATTGAAGTTACAAAAAAGACGAAACTTGAATCCTGATATTTTGCCATTGAAGGTTGTGATATATGGTAGCCGTGAAAGGAGATTATTATTTATGAATAACTTCTTTTTGGGGTGTGTGTGTGTGTGTGTGTGTGTGTGTGTGTGTATGTACATATATGTATATAATAATAATGTGTGTGTGTGTGTGTATGTACATATAATAATAATAATAATAATAATAATAATAATAATAATAATAATAATAATAATAATAATAATAATAAATAGTAACTTTATTAAGATGGATATAAATTCTCTAGCTATGATTGATTAAAAACGAGGAATTCAAATAGAGAGATACTATTTTTAGCAAGAAATACTAATTCGTGACATATTCTCTATTTTACGGCACCAATACTACCCTAACCAAGATGCTCTTTAAATATCCTCCAAAACTGATATGAAACTATACGAGCAATAGTAGTCCCTATTGAGTGGATAAATTAAGGAGTGGGAGTTGGACTCATATTTTCTTTGAAAAATAAAAAAAGGTTTATCACTAAATTGACACGTTGTTCGCACATAAATGTTTACGTAGCAATTTTGAACAAAAAATTTGATGTCCCAAACTCAGTGGATTCGGAATGAAGATGTTAAAGTAAAGAGTTGGTTCTTGTGAGTGTTGCTTTCTTTTTCGAAGGAAAGAAAATGTGTTTCTACTTGAAGAGTTAAAGAAGTGAAAGAGGAGGAAAAAAAAAAGAAAAAGGGAAAAAAGACTCTGTTACCAGTTTGCTTTATGAATGACTTAGGAGTTTTTTCATTCTTTACTTTTTACACTCCATGATATGTAATCCTATTGTTGTATTTATTTCTTTTTAACGACCGATATTATTTGATTACTAGATTATAATTATTTCTCTGTATATTATTATTTTATTATTTCTATTTAAGATTGTTTTGCACAAAATTGGAAAATAGATGGTAGCCTAGTCTGGTATTGATGCTTTAAATGAATCTTTAAGACATTTAAGAATCGATATTTATTTGTAATATTCTTTCATTCTAGAGAAATGATCTACATTGTAAATTGTGAATTGTACAACAAATAGTATAATTTTCAATTTTCCATGTGTATTATTTTTGTGGGACAAAAGTGAGTATATAATACGAAAATTTTCCCACAAACGCTATTTTTTTTTTAAAAAAATAAAACTATTTCCCACATACAACATTTGTTTATGTTGTTATATTCTAATCAAACATGATCTATGTCTTTATATACATGGAAAATAGCTTTTTTCTCTTCTATTATTTCAAATTGATGTTGTATTGTAGTAATTATTAGTAATATTTTAAAGTACTTGTAAAATTTGGTCCTAACCTTGGTTTTGGTTATGAACTTAATCATAGGATGGTGAAGATAATACAAGGTCGTAAATTGCCTTGGATGAGGCCCAATCTACTTCCGACCCTAGCAAGAGAATTATCACCAAGAATGAATTGCGTTGGAAAAAAGGCATTCTTCCAAGAAGATGAAAAAATAGCAAATTAAATCACATTTCCAAGTTGAAGAAGAAGTTGGCAAAATCCCACAAATTTTGGGCCTTGGGCTAATCTGCCTAAAGGTCTCTGGCGGAAAATAATGAAATCAATGAGCCTAGATGACCAGTTTTGGTCCACTGCAGTTTGCGAAGATTGGAATTTGGCGATAACGAAAATTGCCTGATCACTAGAACCATACTCTAACAGCATTGGTATTGTGGCTTGGGAGTTCTATTACAGATGGGAAAAAACTATGTGAACCCGAAATTGAATTTGGTAACTCAACTTAATGATCCTAGCTCCGAGGATCATTTGTATTGGAGAATCCTAATTGGAATTCTAAGACAAAATTTGCTTTTGGGGCCAATCCTGTCACTCTTAGAAATGGATGGTTCCTCTTCGCTAAGAAGTTCCAACGGAAGAGCTATTTTTCCTGCATCACCTCTTTTCCAAGCATTGCATTTGGTTGCCTACACTGAAGTACTATTTTCACGTTGCTACGTTCTCTAATAAACCACTTTCTTCTAGCCCAGATGGCCAATCTGATTGTGTAGTTTTCGTGTTGTATAAACTGGGATTTAGGATTTACATTTCTAATGCAGAAGAAAATGATTCTAAGATTTCCAGTGTGGTTTATGGTGAAGGAAAAAATGGGTTTTACTGTGTCTTTCCTGGTGGGATTTTGGGAAAATTTGGAATATCAGATCGTTCATGGAGTTTTATTTCAATAGAAGGTCATGGATTAGAACAAAGAAGGTATCATCACTTGTTTCGGTACAAAGGGGAATTGATACTTGTGGTTAAGGATAGTTTTTACAGGTTTCATACTTTCAGGTTTGATTGGTCTGCCATGAAATGGATTCCGGTGAGTGGTGTCCATGACAAAAAAAGTACGTCACATATGGATTTTGAAGGATTTTTATCCAAGAATAAAGGTAACGGGGCGTTTTTGTGTGTGAATCTGCACTATTCGAATGCTCCTAATGTGTGTTGGATTGATCTTCCTTCTTTTGGGCAAAAAGTTTCTTGAGGGATTGGATATTGCTTGTCTCTGTTTTTGTTGTCATAGATTTTGAAGATGTTAATTTGATTGCATTTCATTCGTGAAATGACATTGTCCTAGCTATGAATTTTGTATATTTTTCATACTTTTTTATAATGTGGCATTATTACATGATGATTATTATTGTTGTTCATTGTTTTCTCGTTTTGGAAAGGGATTCTTACCATTTAAAACCATTGAAATATTAGTATGTTTGTTTGAAAATTCATAATTTTATCACTATTTCTGTCCCGAAATTATTGTCTTGTTTGGAATTTTATTTTTAATTTAAATTGTATTAAAACTAAAGATGAAAACTAGACAATCAATTTAGCACAGAAAGAGTATAGTACATATCTTTATGAAATTTTTTTTCTCCCACTTTTGAGATAAGTATCAAGATAGTTTTATGCTCTACAAGGCACAAATTATGCACAAATTTTTGTGTAGTATGTTTCCCCATTTCCTTACTACTATATTTATATTTTAAATTAGGATTATAAAGTTGGTTTTTTTCTTCCTTTTCACCCCTGCGTTAATTAGCTATTGTTTCTTTTAAAGCAATCACACCGAGCCATGGAATTTGGGTGTCATTATTTATTCATGGAATTTGGGTGTCATTATTCCTTCATTATATTTATTGTTTGACAGTTACTTGTCTTAAGGGCATCCACAATGGTGGTAAATAACAAGTGAATAACAACATTATTATACTGGTTGATACATTTTTTGGTGTCAAAATGCACTTAATATGAATTTATGATAATACTAAAATTATTTTATTTATTATACTTTTACGGTGTAAACCAATGTAGTGAAAAGTGGAATAAAAGTTTAATATTGAAAATTTATGACATTACACTCATAATAGTGTAAACCATTGTAGATGCTCTAATAGTAAGTTGTGTTATTTCATGACTCTATGTGAGGAATTGATGAAGTGAAAACAATATTATTATATTCATATTAAATTTTTATTAATTATTATTTATACTACTTTATACCCGTGCAGTTGCACGGAATCACAGAATTAATACCCTACGGACAACTTCCAATTGCAACGGCATTTTAGAATATAGAAAACATGAAATATATAATAAACAGGTTTGGAGACATAAAAATAAAAATAAATTAAAATTGTCAGGATTAATCAATTAAATTTTATGGAGTGCTTCTTTATGCACGTTTTTCGTCCAATTATCAAACGTCTTTGTTGCATATAAATACTTTGAGCCTTTATGAATTACACCACAGAAAGTGCTACCTAAAACTATCCATGGTCCAATAAAGAACGTGACAAAAACAGACTTAGTTGAGAAAATAGTTGACTTTTTTTTATTAATTTATCGTAAGAAAATATGTAACAATCAGAAATTGTCGCCACTCAAACCTAACTGGCATTCTTATGTTGAACATCAGGATGAACAATCGACCAAATTATGCTCTCGCATGATATGGATTATCTTAGATCTCTAAATACAGTAAAAAGATTCAACATTACATGACCGGTAATTATAGAATAGTATCATTGATTATAGAATGTAATTGTGTCACTCGTAGTGTTATGTTTGACGATGTTATATTATGATCTCTCTCTTGCGACAAAAGTACCGAATGGATAATGCTTTCATCTCTAACATTTCCTGACATTCCTTTCTTGATAAAACATAAAGTAAAACAACAAAGTAAACCTTAATACATAGAATTTAAGATTTAAACAGTTGTCTTCACTACTAGAAAAATAGTGTTTAGAGGCATTTATAAGTGCCTTAATATATGGACTACTAAGGCACTTTGACCTTTTAAGGCATTTTGGAAAAGTGCCTTTAAATTCAATGTGATCATAGGTTTTGTGTAGTCATATGTAGTTTTTAAAGACAATTATTAAGTGTTATAACATATATCCTATTATGGCATTTTTAAATGCCTAGATAAAAATAATAGTGCCTCCACAAATTATCTATCATGGTATTTCTTAAAAGTAGAGGCATTTGAAGGGCCTTCACATATGGTATATCACGTCACTTATGAATGCTATACAACACCAATAATTAATTTTGGTGGAAAAAATAATTCATAATCTTTTTACTGTAAATACTTTATTATAAAATATAAAAATATATTCAATAAAAAATAAAATTTCTATTACATTCATATAAGGAAGAAAACAAAGTAGTACCCAAACGTAGCACAAACAAAGGGGGTAAAAAGAACCAAAAACTTAATCTTTTGTACACAGTTCCGTAAAAGCTAACAGGAGAACAAGAGATTTTAACTATCAAGGCAACACAAGAACTGCAATTTTCTTCAAATTGCATCATTTTGTCCATATATAGGATCCTTATCAAATCTCCATAACTGAAAAATCTTCTTCTCGTATGCCAAAATGTACTACTGTTCAAGTTGGAAACAATGATAGCAGAAAGTTCATATTCTCTTATCCAACTTCTCCCTTCCGGATGAAAGCTGCAAAAAGTTTCCTAAACATGATTATTAAATAATAAGTACAAGATCAAACATATTGAATACTAGTTGACACCTTTAGAGATGGAACATCATTTCAATCATATACTCCCTTAATCCCAAAACTAGTATCCAGTTTAGAGTATCATGTTTTATTCATTAAAAGTGAAAATCCAAACCGGATAATAATTTTGAGATAGAAGGAATATATATTAATACTAAATCAAAATATGAGCAACTAAAGGTTTCGCAGTAAAGATGCTAATAATTTATGTATAAAGATTGAAAATCAGAGAAAGGTTAAATCCAAAGTCATATCTTCTTCATCACATGGAAATCGAACCTTAATAAACATTTCAAATCAAATTTAAGGTTTCAATTAAATTAAATAATAAGCAGTATACCTGATTAAGAACAAAACAACTAAGCCAATAAGTTAGAATTGTCCTCAAAGTTCTGCAAAACATGTAAAACTTACAAACCCGAGGAAAAGAAAGCTCTTAATATTTAATTCCTGTAGCATTTGGTGATTCAATAGTAACAATAAGCCTATTACCCAATCATCTCATTCATGTGTGCCCCACCATATAGGTTACCTTGACACACATTGATTAAGATATAGGCCGATCAAGTGAAAATTATAAAAAGAAACTTACACCCAAAAATGAAAGTAAGCAAACCCAAAAAGATTAGTTTTCCACTCTAATTGATAGATTAAAGTTAAGAATATGTTCCTTTTTTGGGTAAACAAATTTGTACGTTCTGCTACAAAGACCAACCTCAAATAATTACAATAAACAAGAACAAGTTTAATTTGGTAATTCAAGATAAAAGAAAGAACTATAGATAGAGGAAAGTTAGAAATCTAAGTGAAAAACATGTGAAACAACATTAATCGCAGATGTAGCCAACAACAATGAGAAAGACAAAGATCAAAGCAAAGCCCATATTATGTGCAAATTGCAAAATAAAGATTACTCAAATATTTAATTAATTAGCTAAATATTCAACAAAAACCACCAAAAAGCCTATGAAAAACCAGAATCTATAACTCCCTAACTCTCCAAAAGGATCATGCAATCCTCCTTTCAATATTATAAAACAGAGAATTATTAGAGTAAAATCGCAATTTACCTTCACCTATTCTTCATGGGGAAAAATTTGGAGGAAAAAACCCTAGAGATCTTTATAAAATTTATACTGCCATTAATATAGAAACAAAATAACGAATTAATGGAACAAACAGCGGAAGAGGAACAAAACATATTAAATTACCCCTTTCTCTTTGAGCCAAATTCGATGGGAAAAACTCGGCCACCAATTCGTGAAGCAACTTTGGGTTTCGAAAGGGGATTTTCTGTATTTCACGAGGAACAACAAAAAAACTTGGATGATGGTGAATCAATACGTTGGTGATTTTAATCTTGAATCTACCGCATCATTTGTCGATTCTAGTGTTCCGGAAGAGTATTAGTCTAAGAATTGAGAACTTGTATTGAATTGGTGAGAAAAAATTTGGTTTAGGAAAAAGAGGAAACGAGACGATGAATATTTAAAAAATAAATAATACGAGTAATAAAAATAAAAATATTGATAAGATTGAGGGTTTTTTTTTCCTTTGTTTTGAGGCACAAAACTAGCGGCGGATAAGCTACAATTTTTTTTTATTTACTTGTATTGTAAAAAAAGAAAATAGAATTTTTAGTAAGGAAAATGCCTCAATAGTTTAATGCCATTTAAAGGGATTTATGATGACACTCTCAATTGAATGCCTTAAAAGGTTATAGAGAAGTGTAGTATAAGACCCTCTTTCTAGTAGCGTTTGCATGCTAATATATTAAGGAAAACAGTTCATTCTAAACTTACATTTCCCAATACTACAACCAGATTAGTCCTCAAGAACTCCTTATGGCATTGGTTTCCTAGATGATCTCTACTAAACTTCTCCGCCGAACAACCCGCTTCGTGAATTTCAGTCATAGCAGCGAATTTCAGAGTCCTCCAAAAAAAAAAAAAAAGAAATTCAATTTTCTCAAAGTTTTGGAAAATGGAAAATACAGCCAACATATTATGAAATGTTGAAGATTAATGATTTCATTTTCAAAAACAAAAGGCAAGATTAACAAATTGGAATTGGTTTAATTTTGTTGTGGACAATTATGTTATAGAATGGTACAATATCGATTGATTTTCTTCGCTTTCTTTTAAAACACGTCCTATTTCAACACTCTGAGACTCCAGCCAAAAGAAGAAAATATACGGAGCAGGGAACGGGTGGTAATTTGAAGTACATCATATATCAAAGCCAAGAAGAATTTGTCAGCACAGAGAGTTTGGCAACACATGCAATGACGTGCCAAAAGCTTGGCCTCAGGTCTCAGTACTTAGGTTTTCATAAGGCACTTTTTGCGCTTATGGGATTGAAGTTCGGAGAATTTTCAGATGGTGCTTGGTCATGTGAAAAGCTGTCTGACGTGGCAAATAAGGCATTGAAGGAAGACCTTATTTTGTGGCCTCCAGTTGTGATCATCCATAACAGTACATTGGTAGTAGAAGCCCAGATCGGCACGTCATTGTATAACTGTAGAAGAGCTTGTGGGTAGGCTTAGAGATATGGGTTTTGGGGATAGGGCTAAGGTGTATAGAGGTAAACCAGCAAATCAAAGTGTTATGGTGGTTGAGTTCGCTGGTACGCTTTCTGGATTGCAGGAGGCTGAGACGCTACGCTTTCTGGATTGCAGGAGGCTGAGACGCTTCATAAGGTTTTTGCTGAAAGCAAACATGGGAGGGCTGAGTTCCTGGAGTTCAAATCCTCAAGTAACCGGGAAAATGTAATTGAAGCGGAATCTGCCCTAGATAACAAGCTGCATAGTATTCTATATGGTTACTGGGCGATTGCCGAGGATCTTGGCAAACTGGATTTTGATGCCAAGAAGCGTCGTTTGGTGAAGAGCAAAAAGGAGATTGCAAACATTGCAGAAGCGCCTACAAAGACATGATGAAGAAACCAGTAACTGGGATATGTGAAGTAATGAATGGCTAGTCTGTTTTGCTTTTGCTTAGTTCATCCTTTTGGTACCCCTTTTCCATTTCCTTCTTCTTTTTCCAGTAGATCAGTCAACTCTTCTTTCTCAGGTCCCAGGCCAGCTTGTGAGTTCCTGAGCTTTTGCATAATAAATATTGCTACTTATTAGGAAGATAGTATATCAAACATCTTTGCCTAGTCGTAACCCTGATTATAGTTATCCGAGCAGCTTTGATTTCATCTAATGAAGATGAGCTGATAAGCATGCATTTGCTGCGTCTTCTGAGGATGTGTTCTCACCAAGTAAAGGGAGGGTAGAGGAACCTTTCTGTAAGAGATTTATTGCAGATGCTTCGGCATCAATGCTTTTGACTAGAGGTAGGTTTGAAGCTGTGGTTGTGACTTTTGACCTTAGGATCAAATGGGGTATTCCTTGGGTGAAAACGTTCGGCCAGCTTCAGGAAATATTATACTTTTTCTTTCAGCAGTGGATCCTATGACACATATTGAAAAAAAAAAAAAAAAACCCTATTTCAACAATCTAAGAGCAAGCTAATAATGTTCCAAGAGGCCACATATCGAAAGAGGTGGAAATCACAATCCCCGTAACAACTTGAAACCTAGGCTTTATGCCTCATTCTTAGTACAAACAAAAAAAGTGGAAATCACAAGCAAACTAAATTACTCAAAAGATTGCTTCACATCTCAAACAAAATGCAACATTTCCTACCAGTATAATACATTACTTTCAAAGCAGAAAGCACAAGCTTTGTGCAAAAGTAGCACCTATTCCTCCAACTCTTCCTTCACCTCAAACCACATTGGTTTGTTTTTGAAAACATCATAGCACAGTTTATTCCCACTCAGGCCATATTCAGAACCAATAGGAACAATATAAGATTTTCCAAGGACCATTATACAAATTTAGACATATATGAAGATGTTGTTTTCTTTTCAAATTGGTCAATACAAAACCTTAACACTAATCCATTATGAAGAAAATTTTAATAAGTTTAACACCAAAAGCCAATCCATTGAGAATCTAAAGAATTTTGCCAATTGGAAAGTTCATCAAAGCATCACTTACCTGTGAAGCTGTACTATAACATCGATCAAGTTAAAAATATTGATAATAAATTTAACCTTCAAAAGGGGAAACATAAAATAGAGAAGAGAGAAAAAAAAGAGACATGACACCCAATACACCTTTGAACATTTTGACAAGATTTGGAGCTTCTTCCATACAGCTCATTGCCACAAACCCGAAGCCATGACTCTGGTCAGTCTCCCAATCATATAAGCCAAATAAGCACCACAAAGGCAGAGTTTTTATGAGATGAGGCTTAAGAATCAGCAGATAGTAGATTTTAGCTGATTAAATTTAACTTTGACAGATTATGAAACATATTACTTTTGGGGCTTCCTTCATACCTAAGATTGAGGGATTACAATATTCCGCAGATATGACGCTCCAACAATGATAGCCTCAGAGCTGCCAGACAATCCGCTACAAAATCAGCCTCTTGAAGCTCATGCCGCCACATCACCTTCCAGGGTCGTGAGATTGATTCCTTGATGGCTCGAACCAGCCGCCCCTTGGACGAAAATTAAAAACTACATTTAAACAATATCATCAGCCTCCCAAAAATATCCTTCATTGTACAAATGAGTCCCCCGAAACAGCCATAACACCCAAAACCATCTTCACAACACATTGCAAAGCTAGTTGAACTCCGATCGTGAAGTTAGTTGATTGTTTGCAAGTGCAACAATTTAATTCTCTAAATTAAAAGATTTCTGTGATTAATATATTTTCGCAATTTGTCTTGTTCTTTAATTTCTAGAGAAGGATTTTGCCAGCATATTTATTTCATTTTTCTTTTCTGTTTCCTCTTTTCATGCTTCATTCTGATTTAATAGCCGGGTCGATGTACAATGTCGTATAAACGAATCTACAACTGGTCATAACTATTATGATTCTCGGAACTTCAACCTCAACCTACAATCCTACATTGACAAAAGAGGATAATGATTTTATATTAATCTTTTAGTCAAAACGCATCATGCTGATGAAATTTTGTTGTAGCATTACCATATTGTACTAAGTTTTGAGTATTTGAATTTATACGTTAATTTTGATAAAATTAAACTAATCAGTTAATCCTTACAAATGAAAATTATATTCAATCATGTAATTTAGTCAAAACAGGAAAAACAAACTAAACATTTATTATTATTTGATCTCTAACTAGAGTACCGCGCAACGTCACTTTGTGAACTTTCTAGACCAGCAATTGGGAAAAATGAATGGAAGGGTAACAGCTGAGTGTAATATTTTAGGCAGTAAATAGATTAACAATGGAGCAGCAAACCTGTTTAATTAAAAAGGGTAACACCTCAGGAAAGGAAGAAATTAAGGCCATGCGAAACATTCACAATCTCAAAACTCCAAGTCTGGAAGGCTATGGAAGTGGATTTTATAAGGGCTTAGAAAGAGGTGGGTTATAGATTTATAATGTCAGTATTGTCCGTGACTAAATTTTTTTCGTCTGAAAAATATTAAAACAATGCAACTCGAGTGCTTGTTCTTGCACTTAAGACTGATTCCCCTCAAAATGGTTGATATTATAGACCTATTAGATGTTGCTATGTGATTTACAAAATGTCTATTAAAAGTCTTACGTGAAAGACTAAAAGTAAAGGTTCGAATGCTGGAAGTTTGAAATTGTTTGGGATTCTCGTTTATTCTTCACTTTTAATCATCTACCAAATTAATTAGATATTCAGCTTTTATCTTAATATAATCTTTTTTAGTTTCACCTTTGACCCAATTAAAGTTTGACATTATCTTCAAACATAGTGTTCATGTTTAATTCCAGTTCTGTTTCGTGGTTTACTAGGCTTGTACTACTTCTGTTTTTTTCTTTTGCCTTCTTTAATTCTCCTCAATCGCATTATCATTTTATTTTCATCTTCTTATAGTATCTTATTATGCCCTAATTTTGATCATTTTTTCCAGCCTTCTCGACATCATCCCTCTTGCCGCCTCCCATGTCCAAGTTGGCAAAGCTCCACAATGGGTCATGGGCTGATCTACCGCAAGATCTCTTGGAAAAAATACTAGACTTGACGAGTCTTGAGGGACGATTCCAGTCCACCGCAGTTTGCAAAGGCTGGGAATCGGGGATTAGAAGATTTGGCAGCCGACTGACATCATCATACTCTGACGGCACCGGTGAGCCTTGGATATTTTCTTACAGCTGGGAAAAGATTTGGGATGAGATTCATAAGAAACGGAAACTGAAATTGGTTACTAACTTGTTGATCCTACCATTGAAAATTCATATAGTATGGAAAACCCTAATTGGGAATATTCCGAGATGAATTTCGCCTTTGGGGCCAAACCTGTTGCATTGAAGAATGGATGGCTTGTGTTTGCTAAGAAATTCCAGCGGAAGAAATTCTTTTTCTTGTACCACATCTTTTCTCAGCGTTGTATTTGGTTACCAACTTTGGGAAGCTATTTTGAATTTGCTACCATCTCCAAAAAGTCCTGGTTCAACCAATGATTGTGTGGTTTTTTCATTGTACAAATCTGGATCCGAAATCTGTATTGGCACATACAAAATTGGATATGAGAGTTGGGACACCATGTTAGTTCACAAAGCAGCGCAGCATTATCATGACATCCATTATCATCACACGCGTCATTGTGATTTACTGAGTGTGGTTTATTATAGTGAAGAGGACAAGAAAGGATTCTATTGTGTTTTTGAAGGTGGGATTTTGGCAAAATTCGGATTATCGGATCTTTCATGGAGTTTAATCTCCGAATACCAAAATGGTTTAGAATATCTGCGTCATCACTTGGTTCAATAGGGAATTGTACTTGTGATTAAGAATCATTTGGAAAGGTTTTACGTTTTCAGATTTGATTGGTCCATCAACAACACAAAGGGTGCAATGACTGAGGAATTCAATGGCTTGCTTTTTTTTTTTTTTTTGAAGAAATTCAATGGCTTGCTTTGTTTGCAGGACCGTGATCCTACGCAGGATCGAAATGGGGTTACAAGATCCTACGCAGGATCGAAATGGGGTTACAAGATCGGATCGTAAATAGGATCGGTAGGACCGGAATAGTAAGATTGTAGAATTTCCAAAATTAATTTTATATTTATATATGTTATGTACAATAAATTACAAAATTATCCTCTTTGTAGACATTTTTACACAATTATATACCAAATGACTACCTACGTGTCCTCAAATTACTACTATATTACTTTAATAATTGGGTTTTAGTTATCTTCATAAAAGAATTTAATGTCTAAGCATTATTATAAATTATAAATGGATAAATTTAACGACTAATAAGTATAAGTAATATAAGAAGTGTAATAACAAATTCTCTTACATTTAAAATTTAAATCAAGAATCCTGATCCGAGATGGTTTAAGAATTTTGATCACATACAAAAACTAATAAAAAATTTTATTAATAAAAATAATTGATGCTCTCGGTCAAAGTGACAACTCTTTCTTCTCCGACTGTTTTTTCCAAAACAGTGTACCAATAAACGCCGCAGCCACAACAACAGAGCCATGGAAATAAGGAATCTTTGAAAACAATCTCTCTATCCTCTGTTTCTCTCTAATAAACGCTGCAGCCACAACAACAGAGCCATGGAAACAAGGAATCTTTGAAAACAATCTCTCTATCCTCTGTTTCTCTCTATTTTTTGAGCGACGTATCCTCCAAGAAAAACCCAAAAAAGTGAATCTATTTGTGGAATCACAAACTTAAGTAACTGGATGAAAAAGTATGGTGAATCGATGGTAACAATAAGCAATCCACCTCTTTAAGATTCTGATTTTGCTCCTTGTATGCATAATCTTTCTTTGGAGTTCAATTTCTTCAAATTTCGAAATTTGTGTTGTTGTTCTTTTTTTATTTTGCTTTGAATTTAAGCAATTGCTCCACGATCGGTGGAACCGATAGAATCGAATGATCCACCGATTCTAAACGATCCCACCGACTCTAGTTCCGGTTCCACTGTAAAGATCAATCCTAATTGATCCAGAATCAATTTAGTGACCTAGGATCGTAAGATCGTACGATTCTATGATCCTAGATCGCAATCTTGCAAACTATGGCTTGCTCTCTAAGAATCGAGGTAATGGTGCGCTTTTATCAATGAATCTTAACAAGAATCTACACGAGTTTTTAATTGATCCTCCTACTTTGGCATAAGATAATAATATGAAAGTAATATTGGCTCACCGTTGTTTATTAGCAAGTTTGGTTTTTGTAATTCCGTTAGTTGTTGATTTTGAGACCTTAAACTTTATCTTGTCAAAGTTTTCGTTTATTAGTGTTTTTCCTTCTATTTGAAGCCATTAAATATTTGCAAGTTTTCTTGACCAGTTTACAGTTTACTATTTTGGTGAGGTCGCACTCGCCCGACTAGGCACATATGGAAATCTCTGAATTACTTTATACCTTCGTATGTTCTTATTGCACTGCTGACTAAATTTTACTATATATTGTATCCCAACCACAAGCATAAGTAAACCATGAATATCTCAGGTTTTGGGTATAAAAATGACATCGTGTCCAACTACGGACATAAGTAAACCATGAATAGCTTAGAATGCTCAACTGGAACTTTGATTCTCTACTTCAGCCACAACTCGTTTTATGCAAACCGAGAAAGTTTAAGGTTTGGATTTGGTCAGGGGCCGCGAGAACGCAGGCCCCTACTGCCACAAATTATGACGTAGGCTCATAGCAGACCTTAGGCCGGCACCCTTACGAAGTGCAATGCAAATCACACAGCCTAGGCAATAGGCCTTCTTGATCACCCATAGACCCCGTCCAGGTAAGTAAATGACTATGTATACCAGCGTCCCTTTAAATAGCCCACCACTTCCGCCGTACTACCGTCCTCATCCGATGTGGGATGAGAAGGCCGAGATACTTTTGGAATTTTTCTGTTTCACTAGCCATTTAAGTTTTATGAGATTTACTGTTCCACTGTTTGTGAAAGAGGCGGATGTTGTCGAGTCGGTGGATATTTGCTTCATTTTGACTAAATTGTTCTTAATCCACTTAGCATTTACTTAGAATTTGATTCGATGATTCTATTCTTTTTACGCTTTATTTATTATCACGTCTCAGTTGTGTATAATTTCATCACATTATCGATATTGTTTATGCTAAACAAGCATGATTTTTCTAAGTGAATAATGTAAGTTACTGAGTAGATCAAAGTAGATTTACCGGGTCACGTTACAAGGTTGTTTCTTTATACTAAGAAAACAAGAATGAGTCGTTTTTAATTCATTTTGTAACTTTTCTTTTTTATTCAATGCAATTGGAAAAAAAAAAACTAAGAAAACAAAGAGATAAATTACGGATAAAGCTTTGATGAAAATTGTCTCATGCTCACACCTGATGTGAGAGGCTATTCGTTCATCAGAGTTTGTAAGAAAGAAGACCAGAATAAAAGGAAAGAGAAACGTTTCTTATCGAGAAGGCAAAGACGAATAAGCTAATCTCTTTGCTCGCAGGTGTCTCGATCATTTTATAACGTAATAATCCCCTTTTGGTTTGGTACAAAGAATATGAAGAATGGAATTTTAAAACTAAAATTGGTTCGGTACAAAGAATATGAGAATGGAATTTTAAAAGTAAAAAATATCTTACAAACCAGATAAATTCTTCGAAGGCAACTTAACTAACTACTTGGCCTTGTCTAATTAATTGACAACTAACAAAGGTCCTATAATTTTAGGGTTGAATGTTCATATTGGCCTTAGAATCAAATCTTACTATTGCGAAAAATGGAATATAATCACATTCATGGATTATGATGCAAGCACGGAGAACAAATCAGCTACATAAACATGCGATCCGCATTGTCTTTCGACCCATTTCCACCATTAATCAAAAATATTATTACTTTTTCCATCCCTCAAAAAATAATCCACATGCGCTTAATTACACATGAAAGATGCCAAAAGCTGCTGACTCAATTTTCTTCTTAAACCGCAAGGAATATTTCTTTATCCCTATGCTCAAACTTGCCGATGGACGTCGATCTTTTCGGTTTGAGGGTGTCTAGGGTTTATTCGTTGTCATCGCTACTTTCTTCATCACTTAATTCATCTCTATCACTGCTTGGATGACCATTTCTTGGTGAGAAAGGACGAAATCCAGGACGTATTTACCAACAAAACTCCTAACACCCAAGCTTTAATCACGCTGTTGTTTAAGATTAACATCTTCCCAAAGGAGCGTATGATCTTGGCTTTATTTTGTGCCCTTTATAGTCGGAAATAAAGTTCTAAAGAGCCATTTAACATTGCTATTTTCAATCGCAAACTTGATTTGGACTTCATCAGAAAGGAATCCTTCCACTGATTTCCAAATAATTTTGATATTATCTTAAAATTAAAATATTACGTAATACAAAATTTCCAATTTACTTGATATTATATTAAAATTAAAATAGTAATATATACATTGGTACTATTGTTCCTCGGAAATTTAACAAAGGTGTTGTCATCGCGCCAATACCAATTATTAGCATCAAACAAATCTTGTAACCATTCTTCCTACATTGCTCCTATACAAAGCAAACATATTTCTTCTTTTCCCCCATTGACTCTCCTCTGTCTAGTATCATCGATGTGTTCATCATTAACTTATAGATATCAAAAACCATTCGTCAGACTAAAACCAATCATATCGTCTCGTCGTCTTATCTAACAAATATTGTAGAAATATTGATGAGCATAATATTTTCTTCTCATGTGAACAACGAAAAAATTTCTGGTCTCGGTGACGAAACGGGATTCTCATGTTTTTTTTTTTTTTTGCTTCAGAATACAATTAGTTTTTTAAGTACCTCCGAAATTCAAGCCATCCATCCAATTAAATCAAGAAATCAAACCTATAGTTTTATACTCTCTCATCAGCTCGCGTGTTCAAAATGGGCTATGGAAAGGCAAGGCTAGGTCATGTCCTTAGACTTGTCGCGTTGATGCCCTAAAGTTGTGTCTAAGATGTGTAAATAACTCTATTACAAATATTTCCAGTCAGATTGGATGGTTGCTTTTGGTTTTTATTTTTTTTTCCCTCTCGTTCTCAATATTGTTTTCTCGATGTAGGCTATTTTTTATTGTTGGGATAGAGGAAGTATTAATGAATGTCAAAAATTAATTTTGGATTTGTTTTTTTAGGTCGGAGAGAGTATTATAATACATGGAAGTGTAGAAAGATAATCAGTTTATCAGTTTCAAGCTAACCTTTCGAAGCCTGTTATAATATTTTATTTTATAAAATAAAATTCTTTGAACTACAATTGTAGGGCTTTATTCCAAAAACGGGGAACCCTTCCAGAAATTCTCGATGGCTAAGGGCGAGCCTAAGCCAAAGAGGGGTTTTGGAAATAGTTTTCAACCAGCAATAGACGCGCCTCGGCTAGTACCTCATAAGCTGCGTCATTGCCCCAAGCGCAAAGATGGGGGAATCTCTTTTTGCTGCCAGCTTCTTTTAATACCAAAACACTTTGTGAAGCTTTCCTGACATCCGGCGATTTGGGACAAACGAAAAATTCCAAAGCAAGTCGGTTACTCCAATTAATAATATTCTCAGGGGTGGTTCTCTTATAAGTTTAGGCCTTAGAAACATGTTTATATAATTTGTAGTTTTAGCAATTAAATCAAGAATCTAAGAGACTTTGGACTCAGTCCATCAGAGTTAATTAACAACATAAGTTCATCATTATAAAGTATGAACTACAAAGACCACTGGAGTTAGCAGCTTCTCCATGGACTCCATGAAGAAGTTATTAAATCTTATATATGGACCTAGTAAAGTCCAGAAGTTCTAAGTTCTCTTGATAGAGGGCATTCAAATTCCTGTTTTTTTCTTTTTTTTTTGATCTTTTATATTTTCTTTTTTGTGTGCAGAATTTGTTGAGGATCTTTTGGTTGGGTCATGAAGTTCAGTTTTGAGTAGATTTATACTGTTCGAGTCGGTATAATAATGTGGAAAAGGCATACGATATCACTTGTGAGGAAATACCCTTTCGCTAATTAGATTAAAAACCTTACGAATTTCCATCTAGATGAACCCTCGTCTCTTAGCCAGTCTATGCGGACCAAAAACGCAGTATGTTTCAAGCCGGTTACTCCAATTAATATTATTACGGGTTCTTCTCGAAGGTTAACAAATAGAGACAAAAGTCGTTTGTAGTTTCAGCAACATCTATATAAGGTTGATCTCCAAACAAACTACACCGTGATGGTGTCAAATTATACATATTGAGCAAGCATATTTAGCTTCGTCTTTATTTGTAAATAAGTCAAATTAGTTAGAATTAGTTAGTTTTAATTAAGTTTTCGGTATTTGGGTGATGAAGGTACTCCACGATACATTTGAGCAAAATAAGGGCTAAATGGCAAGGTATTAGAGGATTGCTGCCACTCGGACATCAATACCCAGAGAGGTTGTTGTTACTGTTGACTTGAACTGGATAAGGAGTCGCATGAATGAAGGCTCAAGGATAAGATTTTGGAAGTTTTATGGAACCTTGGAGATAAGAAAGTTGATTTGATGTTTCTGACTTTGGAGCTTTGGAGGTATTTCACCCCCCAAAAAAAAAAAGACTTTTTACACACTGTTTTTTAAGTATTTTACGTTTGCATTTGTACTGATTTTTTTCTACATATTATATTATAAATAGTGAATTTGAACAAAGTTTCGGTAGCATCCTTTCAAGTAAATGCTTAAGAAGATAATATGAACTGAATACGAATTAATCTCATGTGGTTCTTATTTATCATTTCCTATTCTTTTCAACGTATGAAACTATCATCAACATGTATAATCATTAGGCAAAGTACAATACTTTTCACATGAGCAGGAAGTGTGTTCTCTTGTGTAATAAAATTTATTTAGTTTGAGAATTTATACTTAAAAATGAATGAAAATAAAGCGTCTTGGGCAAGAGCCCGGTGGACGGCTCAACTCGTAGTTAAGCATGACATTTAATAACAAGTAGGTGAGTTGGGTCATTACAAATTGACTGCGTGGAAGAAAAAAACATGAAGAGGAAAAAGAAAATGGAATCTAATGTATTGTGTTAATAAGGAAAAAAATAAATTGGTCAAACCTACTTCATATTGTAGCTACCATTGTCCCTCCAAAATTAGTTTTTGATAGCATTAAATGGAAATGCCAACAATTTCTTTGGGGAGAAGCAGAAGAAAGAAACACGCGCCATTGGAGAGCTTGGTGGAAAATAACTTTTCCAACATCCGAAAATGGACTAGGTCTTCGAAGGTTGGTAGATGTTATCCATGTCTTCTCGATGAAACTTTGGTGGAAAATTAAGAATAAACAAGGAATTTGGGCGCAATTTATTTGCTCTCTTTCAGCCACATCAAAGGAAAAAAAAGATGGTCATGAGTACTCCCGATTGATCATATTTCAGCTTCGAAGAGCAGAATGCTTATAAGAGACGGTTCATCTTCCTTTTGGCATAATCACTGGCTAGATTCTGGTATACTTTCGAACGAATCACGTGCTCCCCTAGCATCTGAATTAACAATGAAGAATTTCTTTTTTTCCATAGATTTTTTCTTGATTGTTTTTGCAGGTCTTTTGGAGGAGCACAAAATAGAACAGCTGCGACGATTGAAGCTCACCTTTGTGGATGAACTGGATAAGTTAGTGTGGACGCTGGCAATGACCGAAACTTTTCCATTGTAATACCATATGAAGCAACTTGGCATCATAGAGAAGAATTTCTCCCCCTCAAAACTCTTTCAGAATAAACTTATTCCCCTAAGGATTTCTTTTTTTTTTTTTGCATGGAAACTTTTTAACCGTTTGCTTCCCTTCCCTGACATTTTGCAGAAAATTGGATTAGTCATGAACCCATCAAGATGCCCTTTTTTGTCATGAAGATGAAACCATTGATCAAATTTTTTATTCATGTCAAAAGATAACATTGATTTGGAACCATTTTGCGTCCATTTTTGGAATTATAATTCCAGAAAATGTAGGATGGTGGAATAGCTTGCGGACTTGGCAAATGGGGGGGGGGGGAGTTTCACCTTAGCGAAAAATTCAATCATCATGGTTACACTTGTTTTCCTATTATGGGAAACTTGGAAGTTGCGGAATAAAATCATTTACGCTGGTATGAAGTTTTCATTGAATTTTTTGATAAAAGAAATCATAACTAACATTTTGAATATGTTGAGTGTACATGGTTTACCGGCAAAGGCATTGGAGGAGCAAAAAGAGCTTGAAGATCTCTTTAGAGCAAAGGTATTGAAGCCGAAGACTAAAAAGATAAAGACTTTGAGATGGCAACCTCCAAATCACAGGGAAATAATACTAAATACGGATGGCTCCTCATTTTGGGAAACTCGGTAATGCTGGATGGGGATCTATCGTAAGCGGGGCACCTTTATGTTTGTGGAATGCAACTACATAGGTATTGCTACAAGTTTTGAAGCGGAACTTGTGGGAATCTACGATTGCCTTAGAGCTTGAGAGGAGAACGGCATACATCAAGTGGTAGTTCAAACAGATAATGCTAGCATTATTGCCTTGCTAAAACAAGGTAAGGGATTCCCATGGAAGCATTATATGCTTTTGAAAAAAGTTCAGCAAAAATTGATCCTTACCAACTCTAAGATTACACATATTTATCAAGAGGTAAATAGTGTGGCGCATGAGCTTGCCAAGAAAGCATCAATGGGAAGTACTTTGCACTATCATTCTTATGAGGATCTTTCAACCACATTGGGAGGCAAGGTATATTTAGATAGAAACTGCTTCCCTTACTCAAGGGTTAGATAAAATTTATGGCATAGAATAGGTTAAATAGAGATGTCATGGATTTATGTTTTAAATCTTTGTAAGACATTCTCTTAGTTTAAAATTTATTTTCTGTACTAAGAAGTTGGCAAAATCCCACAAATTTGGGTCTTGGGTTAATCTACATGAAGATCTCTTTTAGAAATAATAAAATTGATGAGCCCAGGTGACCCGTTTTAGGCCACTATAGTTAGCAAGGATTGGCATTCGGTGCTCACAAGAATGGCCTGATCGGCCGAATCATACTCTAGCGGAAGCGGTGCTGTTGTTTGGGAGTTCTATTATAGATGGGAAAAAAGATACAAAAACCCGAAACTAAATTTGGTAACTCAGACTTGAGGATCCTAGCTACGAAGGATCTTTCGTGTTGGAAAATCCTAATTGGAATTCTAAGACAAAATTCACCTTTGGCACCAATCCCGTTGCTCGAAAAAATGGATGGCTCCTATTCACAAAGAAGTTCAATTGGAAGAGTTATTATTTTTCCATGTATTATGCCTTTTCTAAGCATTGCATCTGGTTTCCTACTCTAATGTACTATTTCATCGTTACTATGCTCTCTAGTAAACCACTTGTTTTTGGCCCAAATTGCCAATCTGATTGTGTAATCTTCACATCGTATAAATTGAAATCTGGGATTTACATTACTAAATGTAAAACTGGAGATAAGAACTGGGAAACCATGTTGGTGGCTAGTGCAAGAGAAGATGATTGTAAGATTTCTAGCATGGTTTACGGTGAAGAAAAAAATGAGTTTCACTGTGTTTTTCCAGGTCGGATTTTTGGAAAACTCAGAGTTTAGATCATTCCTAGAGTTTAATCTCTAAATAAATCCAAGGACTTGAACAAAGGGTAATTGATGTTTGTGGTTAAGGACATTTCTTTTTTTACAGGTTTCACGTTTTCAAGTTTGATTGGTTTGCAATGAGATGGATCCCTATGAGTTGTGTCAATGACAAGAAGGCACATATTTTATGGAGTTCAAAGGTTTGTTCTCCAAGAATAGAGGTAATGGACATGGGCGGAGCTACATTGGGGCACGTGCCCCCACTGAAGTCCTTGAATTTTCTAAGTATATATATGTATTGTATCATTGTATCTAATAAAAAAGATCACTCCTTATATAGTTGATGTTAGGTAGATCAATAGTGGTAAAAGAAGTTCCTTATGTTCTCGAAAATTTTCTCGTTGTAAGCAACTTTGCCTTTTAACTTCTAAGAGATAAAAATTCGAACACTACCGAAGCAGTTTCAACATTTCTACCCCAAAGTCCAAGCCCTTTCATGTGTTGTAATTTCTGTCTGTATATAATATGTATACTTCTTCTATACATGGTTCAAAATTCTTATTAATTATTTATATATTTAACCTACTATTATTGAATCATTTTTTTGCCCATAAAATGAATTCTAAAATTTTGACATTCTTTAATTACAATTTCTAGATGTATAATGCTTATGAAAATTTTTGCAGATATATAAATATATATAATACTTCATCGAGGACAATTGGGACAATATGATATTATTGATTTTCCAGGCCTTGTGTACAAAATCTCAAAACTCAATGTCAAGAAAATTACATAATACACGGTGTTATATATAATATTTTTATAAGTATATACTTTAAATTTTTTGCTCACTTATAATGCTTGTTTTGAAAAATGATTATCTTTTACATTGAGATGAGAAAGCTCATTCCAAACATATGTAAACAACAAATTTATGTTACATCTTTCAATAAGGTGGTTGTTTAAGATTTTAATCCTGTTTTTAAGGAGGTCAATTATCTGGGAAGAAAAGGACTGAGAGAACACATGTTTTAGGTGTATTATTCATATTTCTTTGCTTGCTTTTTGCTATAATATGTGCCCCCAATGAATTTTTATCCTAGTTCCGCCATTGGTAATGACACTTTTTTTTTTACGTGAATCGGCACTACTACAATGCTTCCTATTGTGTTGGATTAATCCTCCATCTTTTGCAAATTGAATATTAGAAAGAAAGTTTCTTCAGATACGGATAATGAAGATGTGTTGATTGTATTTCATTCGTGAAATTACATTGTCTAATAGGTGAATTTTGGATTTTATTCATACTTTATTGATATTGTGACATTATTACATCTTTGTTGATTATTTTCACTTTTTGAAAGGGGGATTCCTTCCATTTAAAGCCATCTAATTATTACACTAAGTTTGTTTGACAATTCAAAAATATATTAGCTAACTGAGTTTTTTTTTTAAGAAAATTTTGAGATAAATAACTTTGAACGATTGTGTTACATTCTACATGGCACAAGTTCTGCACGTGGCACAGATTCTGCACTATTTTGTATCGTGTATGTTTCTCCATTTCCATACTACAAAGTTTAGATTTGGGTTAATCCATAAAAATTCCCTTCTAATACCCAAAACTACATGATAACCATCACTAGTATAAAAATATTTACAAAAGGAATTTGTAATATACATGGCCATGGACTAGAACAAAGAAAGCATCATCACTTGTTTAGATGAGAAGGAGAATTGATGCTTGTGGTTAAGAGATTTTTTATTTTTTTTACATGTGTCATATTTTCAGATTTTAGTGAGAGGTGTAGATGGCAAAAAAAGGCACGTCATTCATGGATTTTAAAGGTATGTTCTTGAATAATAGAGTTAAGGGGGCATTTTTGATCATCAATATAGATTATTCGAATGCTCCCAATGTGTGTTGGATTGATCCTCCTTCTTTTGCAAACCTCTCACTTAAAAGGAAGTTTTCTCGTGAATTGGTGGATATTTTGTCTCCTTTTTTGCCACAAATATTGAAGATGTTGATTGCGTATGACATTTGCAATAGATTCATTTTGGATCTGAATAATAAATTTTGGTTATTATGACACTAGAAATATCCACGTGCGTTGCACGGATTATGTTACATATATTGAGAAGAAAATATAATGATGCATACAAGTAAAAGATTACGAGTAAAAATGACAAAGAATGATCACATGTATTGATTTTTAATACTTTCCATCCATATTTTAGATTACTAACAAGTCATTCCTTACAAATTTCTTTGTAATCTTTTCCTTTACATGTATCATTACTTGAGCAATAAATCCAGCAGTAGTTATGGATTCCCATTTGGTCAAACAACTACTAGGACCAAACAAGAAAATCAAAAAATTTGGAGGTCAATTACAAATAACTAGAACTTTAGGAACCAAAGCTACAATTTATGATTATTTTTCTGCCTTTTGCGGCTGCGACGAGATTGACCTAATTTCCCAATATAAATAGACTTGGATTTTTGTTTTAGAGCTGCAGACTCTAGAATAAAAGGTAGCGGCGATTTTTCACTTCATCCAATTTTCAGAGGAGCGTCTTCCAAGTCCACGGGCATCAATTGGTAATATTTTTCAATGAATTTTTCTTGTGATTTAGTTACTAAAATTGAAGGATATCGAAGGATTGATTTTCAATAATTTTGAGATCTGACTGTTGCTTTTATCTGAATTACTGCTTTTACTTGTTCTATTAAATGATTATTCTTGAATTCATGAATAGTTGGTAACATTCTTATTTCAGAACAGTTTACATCCTGTATGACATCAATTGTTTGTTGTTTTAGAAGGGACTAGTATAATTTAATTACTTGGTAAGTGATTTCATCATCTTATAAGAACAAGTAATTCGGTTATTATTTAAAACACATTTTGTTTCATTAGAACCATAATTGGGTCTTTTGTGATCAACGCGGTTGGTTCATAAATCTTAGGTGGTTCAAGGATTTGATTTTGACTTGATTGGGGTTAACGAAGATTTCTCAATCATTAAATTTAGTTAAAGGATTGAGTTCTTAGGAGGTTCCGACAATGATAGCTAATTTATTGATGATTCATTGCATATATCATTGCATCTATGGCTAATTGTTTGGAACAATTGTAACTAATACAGGCAGTGTGATTCAATCCTTGAAAATGACTCTAGGTAGAACAAGTCAGAGAAGAAGTTATTGTTTGCCAGCAAACTAAAGGATAATTTCTAGTTATGTCAAACTCGATTGATGAAATTGGGATTCGGGAAGAGGGGGAGGGGGGGAATAAGAAAAGAGTGAGAATTGGAAAATTTTTTGAAAAGTTTTAAACAAAAATACAGGAAATGATATATTTATTCGTTGAACTGCTTCATGCAAAAGGGTAATTTGGAAAGTATAAATATAATAAACATATTTTTTCTCTGGAGACGAAAAAATGTGATGCCAACATCGCTAGCCATATGTGAATAGTCTTTAGATCTGGACTTCACTAGTTGATCGATAGGTGTATCTATAAACAATGGGCTTATGGCTTGTCTATAAACTATGGGCTTATGACGATCACATGTACCTTGCCTTGTTTACATGTATTTCACAGCAAAATTATTGTCAATCACTAGAATATTAATCGCTAAAAGATTTCCAAATGCCTAATATCGTAAAATTAGGAATGTAACCATTTTTTGTACTTGTAGAACATTTTGCAAAATAGGATTACGACTGCAGTCTTGTTTATTTACAAAATTAACTTATTCATTTTTATATGTAATAAATAGTAATTTTGTGAAGGTTTATAAAATTGTCTACCTATGATTGGTCAACGAGGGGAGTAGTTATTTGAACATAGAGATACTATTCTTATAAAAAAACTAATTCTCGAGAGACTTTTTTTTTTGAGAATATTCTTGAGAGATTATTTATTATACGACATGGTTAGTGCCCTGACCAAGATGAGTTGTCTTCGAATATCCTTCAAAATTGATATGAAAATCTCCGGGCAAGGGTCGTGCATATGGAGAGGATAGCATTTGACCAAATCTCTTTGGATGAAATTAACCTATTTAATCAAGGAAAATGTTGCCAATTTTTATAATTATAAATCACAAACACTTTAAATTTACTACTAATTACTATAGAAAATTGATTTCCCTTGTAAACTTTTCATTTTATTTTTATTATTTGTGTTGCTATTGTGCTATAAATGGTCGTTGTGAGAATTCATGCTACCTCCATTACTGTTTCCACCAACATCAATGCCATCCTACTCGTGAAAGGTAATAACAAAAATCATTATTTATGCTTACCTTCTTCAAATAGATTAGAAACCAATGTGATAATTATTATCAGATACAATAAAAGTTTAATTCTCTTTATGTAATTTTTTAGGTACATAAGTTCGTATTTGTGCTGATATTGTTCACATGGTCCAGTGAGTTTTGTATCTACCTCCACCACTGTTTCCATCAGTCCTCGCTGCCACAAGAGGTAATAATTAATCGTTAATTTATATTATTCTACCTCTTTCACAGCGTTCTTTGGTTGTTTTTTCCATAGATATTGCTTTTTGTTTTTTTCATCATATGGACCTTTTTTGTTGACTTTTTAGAAAGACATTTTTCTTATTGCTCACTTTTATTTGACTATATGTGTGTATGTTTTCTCTTTTTCATTTTTTCCCTTAATAACTCCCCCCTTACAACCAAATCATGGTAATATATATTCTTTTGGATAAGAAGATAAACCATTAGAAAATGCTAGTAATTTTTGGATTGATATTTTAGTTTGTATTTTATCATGTGAGTGTTTATATAAGTGTTAAATATAAAATTTCAAATATGGTTTGTGATCTACGACAATAGATTATGTTTTATAATTATTACAATGCCACTGGCCTCACTGTTATGGCTTTTAATGGTGATTGTGATCTACGAAAAAAAGAAATAAAGGTTTTCTTTTTAAAATATGGTTTGTAATTGGCGCTTGAAATTTCATATAAGATAAAAACACAAAACCAATTTCAAAGCTACAAACAAAGCATGGCCACAATGACGTTATCTTCTGGGCACACTTTTGGTCAAATGTTATGGATTCTAATTTACATGGTTCAAAAATTCTTCTCCCAATTAACTATAAATATTGAATAGGATGAATTACATTTTACCCCCAGAGTTTTGGCCTGATTAACCATAAATTTTCTACATTTTGGTAATAGTACCACATAGCCTCTGGGCAAGATTGAACATTAAAATGACTAATTTGATGATGGTATACAATTTATTTTGGTTGGATTGTTTTTTTCTTTGTTTGAATGACCATTAAAAATAATAATCACTTAAATTTTGATTATAATATAAGTTAATAAATGAGATTTCATCTATGCTTATTAATATAAGTTAATTTATAGAAATTATTATATTTCAAAAGGCTCAGCATAAAAGGATTAGTATGGTATTCTTTAACTTAATTTATGGCATATTTTTAAAATGTTAATTTATAACTGAAAAGATGAATTGAAGGGTATGTTTGACTATTTACAAAGAATTAATGATAATGTTAGTATGTCAATTGAACATATTATGTTGACTACGAGTTAATGGGGTATTTAGCAATATTATCTGAACTCGGGAGGTTTATTGTAGATATAGCCAAAACCTGAAAGGTAAAATGTAGTTGGCCCTATTGAATATTGCATTTAAATAATGTCAACATCCTTTACATATGTGGAAAATTATGTTCACAATTTTATATTCAACAACTTTGTCAGTTCTTGAATTATTCATATTTCGTAGCAGAAGAATCTCAACAAACCTAAATATGTTTCATCTTATTAAGTGTTTTATCAACATACATTTACATCGGAAAGTTGTTCCTCCACTTCCTCATTAGACATGAACTGGAATTTTTTTCCTTTACATCTTTACGAGAGCATTGACAAAAATGGGAGTATCATTCACTCCAGTTTTTCAGGAGAGAGTATATTCCCATGTCCAGACGGCATGGTGTGGGAGTTAGACTCGATACCTCACTTAGAACAGAAAATAGTTTTATCACTATATTAACTCATTAATCCCACATAAATTATGTTTCTATAACAATTTCATATACAAAAATTGTTGTCCCAATACCCAGAGGATTCAAGATGAAGATGTTAAATCAAAGAGCTAGTGTTTGTGATTTTTTTGAAATAAATTTATATTTAATGAGTTTATTTGTAGTAAGGTGATTTTGTCACTATATTAACTCATTAATCCCACATAAATTATGTTTCTATAACAATTTCACATACAAAAATTGTTGTCCCAATACCCAGAGGATTCAAGATGAAGATGTTAAATCAAAGAGCTAGTTTTTGTGATTTTTTTGAAATAAATTTATATTTAATGAGTTTATTTGTAGTAAGGTGATTGAATCATGTGGGTTTTTGTCTTCGTAGTATAGTTTTTTCTTTTGGAAGTTATTGCATTATCATGTACATGGTAAGTTTTATGCATTGTCATTCTTTTTATAATTCCTTATTAATAAACTAGGGATGTTGCTGATTGTGTGTAGAAATGTTACAATATTCATCTTTGAGGTATTGCCTATTAGTGTATTGTGTCTTCCTACTCATATATCATTGATTTTCTCATTTGTTTTCTGCTTAAAAAAAGTGAACAAGAAGGGAAAAAAAGGAAAAAGAATATCCCATTACCATTTTATTTTCTAAATGACTCAGGCTTTGTTTGGAACGTGTCAAGTGTGTATTTTCCTATTAGAAATGTCAAAAAGTGTATTAGAAATATAAAAAGATAGGCTGTGATAGATAATAAATCATTTAAAAAATATGAAAAAAGTTCTAGTGAAGGTTCATAAAAAATGAAACAATAGCCTCATGACATGTAATTCGATCGTTATATTCGGTTTTTGTCAGCATTGAAATTATTTGTTGACTAAATTACAATTATTTCTCATTATAATTTTTTATTTTATTACTTATAATCTTTTACACGATGTTGGAAATGAGACCTTAGCCTGGTTTGGAATTGAGTATCTAAGTGAATCTTTTAGAGATTTAAGCATCTAATACTCGTCTAATATATTCATTTCGTTCCAAAAAAAACTGTCCACCTTGTAAACTGTGAATTGTATTAAAAATAATATAGTTTTCAATTTACAAACTATTTGCCTTATACAATATTTTGTGTCGTTATATTCTAATGAAAAATTTGATCTTTGTTTTTATATAAATGGAATGGAACAAAGCATCTTTCTATATTTTTTATTGATGGCGTATTTTAGCAATTATTACAAGCAATATTTATATGTACTTGGAAAATTAGGTCCTAACCGTGATTTTGATTATGAATTTAATCATAGGATGGTGAGGATAATATTCAGATGTAGAAGAGTTCCTAGGTTGAGGCTCAAACTTACTCCCAATCCGAGTAAGAGAATCATCACCAAGAATGAATTGCGCTTGATAAAATTGCATTCTAAGCTGATGAAGAGACAGCAGAAATGCATTCCAAAGATGAAGAAGTGGGAGAAATCCCACAAATTTGGGCCTTGGGCAAATCTACCTGAAGATCTCTGGCAGAAAATAATGGAACTGATGAGCACAGATGACCAATTTCGGTCAACTTCAGTTTGCAAGGATTGGCATTCAGCGATAACAAGAATCGCTCGCTCGCTGGAATTATCATACCGTGGCGGCGGTGCTCTATTTTGGGAGTTTTATTATCGGTGGGAAACGAGCGTCGGGAATCCAAAGTTAAGTTTGGTAAGTCAACTTAATGATCCAAGCTCCGGAGGATCATTTGATTTGGTAAAATCTAATTGGAATTGTAAGACAAAATTCGCCTTTGGTGCCAATCCCGTTGCTCAGAAAAATGGTTGGTTTCTCTTTGCCAAGAAGTTCCAGTGGAAGAGCTATTTCTTCCTGTATCATGTCTTTTCCAAGCGTACCATCTGGTTGCCCGCTCTGAAGTATTTTTTTGACATTGCAACGTTCTCTAGTAAAGCACTTCCTTTAGGCCCAGAGTGTCAGTCCGATTGTGTAATCTTTGCATCATACAGATCGGGATCTGGAATATACATTGCCACATATAAAATTGGAGATGAGAATTGGGAAATCATGTTGGTGGCTACTGCAAAAGCAGATGATTGTAAGATTTTGAGCGTGGTTTATGGTGAAGAGAAAAATGAGTTTTACTATGTTTTTTCGGGTGGTATTTTGGGAAAATTTGCACTTTCAGATCGTTCTTGGAGTTTGATATCCAGAGATAGCCATGGATTACAACAACGAAAGCATCATCACTTGTTTCAATACGAAGGGGAATTGATGCTAATGGTTAAGAATTATTTTTTCATGTTTCACATTTTTAGGTTTGATTGGTCTGTAATGAAATGGATTCTGGTGAGTGGCATCGACAGCAAGAAAGGTGCATCTTTTATGGATTTCAAAAGTTTCTTCTGCAAGAATAGAGGTAATGGGGAGTTTCTGTTCGTGAATCTTCATTATTTGAATGCTTCGAACGTATGTTGGATTGATCCTCCTTCTTTGGCAAACTGATTATTGGAAGGAAAGTTTCTTGAAAATTGGTGGATACTTTGTCTCTGTTTGTTATTGTTATTGATATTGAAGATATTAATTCTATTTCATTCGTGAAATGACATTGTCCAACAAATGAGTTTTGGTTTTATTCGTACTATTTTTTTGATATTGTGAAATTATGCCTTCTATTTAAGTTTGTTTGACAATGTAAAATTTTATTAGTATGGAGGTGAGATAGTGTTATACCCGTCTTGGCACAAATTAATTCTGCACTATTTCATATCATGCATGTTTCCCCATTTCCTTACTATTTACCTTTCTATCCAAATTTCTCTGTCCTAAAATGATTGTACAATTTGAATTTACATTTTTAGCAAAATTTTGTACTTAAAATGAAATCCCAAACTAGACATTTCAAGGGAAATTACAATTTTTAGGTTTTAAATTAGGATTTTTGAGTTGCTTTTTCGTCCCCTTTTTCCCCTCTTTGGGAAGATGTTTGTATCTACATGTATAGTTTCCCATATACAGTAAAGGTTGATGTGTGACCTTCAAATGTTGAGAATTGGGAAAAGAAAAATCAGGGATAAGAATCGGAAACTAAATTTGGTAACTAAATTTGATGATCCATGCCTTTGAAGTTCATACAATATGGAAAACCCTAATTGGGACTCTTCCAAGATGAATTTCGCCTTGGATGTGCACCTGTTGCACTGAAGAATGGATGGTTTCTATTCGCTAAGAAATTCTAGTGGAAGACATTTTTTTTTTCTTTTTTCACACCTTTTTTCAGTGTCACAAACTATCTTTCACATGTATCCAGTTTTAGCAACTCCTTTATTCTTAAATTCTTGTACACATAATCACTCCCGTGTAAATTGCCTACACCATTCATATTCTTAGAAATATTGCAACACTTTGATTCTCTACTTCTGTCACAACTTTCTTATGTCAAAGAAAATTGGACTTTTGATTTAAGGCTATGGTAAACCCTTGAAAAAAAAATTCACTCTCCTTTTCCCTCATCTTTTTCCCTTCATGAAAGAATGGAGTATAACTGCCTATCTATTTTCAATTAGGCTGTAGTTTTTTCATCTAACAAATACAAGGATTTACCAACCGAGGAGGGGGAGAGGGGTGGTTGCACCATACATTGTCTACTTATCAAGATTGACATTACAAGATCTTCGCTATTTTTTTTTCCTGATACCTTTGTCATTTAGCCCTGTTTCTTCCAGCCTAGATTGTGATTTTGTTTTCTTATTTTTTGGCATATTATGATTTATGGTCAGGGACCTACACTGCTACATGCATAATTAAAGATAAGAGTTAAAAAACCTTGTTAGTGGCCAATGCATGTGAACATGAATCGACATCTAAGTTTGGGTTATGATGTGGAGAATAATGAGTTTTACTATGTCTTTCAAGGCAAGATTTTTGTGAAATTTTGTAGTTTTAGATCGTTAATTCATGTAGCTCAATGTCAAAAGACGTCCATGTCTTATATTAATGAAGCATCATCACTTGCTTCAATACGAAGGGGAATCAATGCTTTGTGGTTAAGAATATGTTTTACAAGTTTCACATTTTTAGTTTTCTTTCATCTGGCATCAAATAGATTTTCATGAGTAGCGTCCATAACAAGAATGACACATCGTTGTTGGAATGCAAATGTTTTTCCTCTAAGAAAAGACTTAAGTTTTTGTCATAGTGGTTAGAGATCTTAATCGTATTTTATTGTTGAAATGATATTATCAGATAAATGAAATTTGATTTTAATTATTAAAACTATGGGGTGATAATTAAATATTTCTAAAAAAATTTAGGTGCTAAAATGTTACTACATTTTAGTATATTATACTAGTATACATTTTTTCTCTTAACTAGACACCAAGTGCTCAACAAAATTTTATTGATTTGCTTTTCAATTAGGCCAAACTTCAGTGACAAAATGTGAGTTTTGTCAATTTTGTGTTGTTGATGAGACACATTGTTATATATATATATATTAATAAGTAAAAAATAAATTAATCCTAAATATGTATTACGTAATGCATACTCTGTACCCAAACAGTTTTAAGCTTAGCAGTTGCAATAAATGTACGAAAATCTTCATTATTAAAACCGACTTAGATTTTTTAGATTCATGAAATCACCTATTAAAAAGATGTTTTAATATCTGGTATTACTAAAAGAAATTAATATTAATAATCAGAGTTGAATTACTAGCTTTAGAATTTATCAGTCAAAATTGTTGATGTAATTTACATTTTTTTTAAAAAAATATTGATATCCTAATTTTAATTTTAATATGCATAATCTAAATTAAGTATACTATCTTTTTTTGTTGAAACAATAATCATATTTAGATTAAAATAAAATTTAACCAAAGATTACATCTTACATCCTAAGGTTGATCTATCAGGGTTATACACTAACATTATAACAAATACATTAAAGGAGAGCTACACCACCGAAGCTAAATTTTACAAATAAGAACCATTAAACAGCTGGAATAGTTACTAGTTTGAGCATAGATCTACACTCCCTTCGCAGCTCTTCCATCCACGAGCTATAGAACTCCAGATCTGCAGCAAACCCCTCGAATTGTTGACTTCAGCACCTCTTCTTCTTCATCCGGATCTCCTCCTCCGGCAGATAATAGATCATCCATCTTTGTATCAGATCTGTTGGAAAGGCTTACCAAGCAACTAACCAAACTAGTAACCTTCCAAGATAATGACTCAAATACCCCAGAAAAGAAAGATATGATTCAATATATTTTGGAAGGACCAAAATTCCTTTCTAAAAAGAGAGCTAAAACTTTCACAAAAGAAAGATCTAAAAGTTCCACAAAGGGAAGACTAGCCAAGAAACAAAAACTAAGAAAATAAAACATGAATTTCTAATGAGTATCGAATCCACCAAAATAAAACCTATTTAAAACTGTAGTCACTGGTAAGCAGGGTCAATCACACAAGGACATGTGAAACTCTAATAACCCCAAATGATTCGACTAAAAAAATAAGATAAACATAGAAAATAGACGACTTGCGAAAGTGAGAGATTGACTTAGCTAGGTGTCATGGGGTTCCTACTCCACTATCCTCTCTCTAGTTTCTTATTCTGGTTGCTACTTTTGTGGTATGAAAGTGTGATCAATCAGACACAAACACACTGTAAGGTCAGTCACGATATTCCGAACAGAGTCCTAGCGGCAACAAGCCCACTAACTCTCATTATTGACTCCAGAATACTACCAAGCCGTTAAGTTCTTAAGCCCTTATGATTGTCTCGTGCCAAACATCTAACTCTCGTTTATGTTTGAAACCTTGGGCTATTACCCCCTCGTAACCGGCTAATACTAAACATTCTAAGTTAAGTTTATCCTTCCGGGTTTCCATTAACATACATGCGAAATTGACTAGTTGATCATTCCAATCAAAAGGTTAATTAAAACTCTAGTACTATGCACTCAAAAAGCATCCAAGTGCAGCCATTAATAATAACAAGAGAGCTTCAAAGGATTGAAATCCCATAAATAGCTAGCTACTCATGTCCTTGACTAGAACTGATTGATCAGCATAGTCAAAGACATGATTGCAAACAAGAAAAGACACAAAAGAAAGAAAATAGGGGAAGGAAGCGATTCTGCCACTATTGCTGAAAGTTGGCTACTTGGGCAAGTGACTTCGTCACTTCCCCGAGTAGCCATCCGTAGCTGCTACCTACTGTCTCTCTTGTTCTCTCTCTACTATGAACCTATCTATCGGTTTCTCTCTCTCTCTCTCTCTCTCTCTCTCTCTCCTCTCTCTCTCGTCTATCTCCTCTCTGATGTCCCTTGTTGCTGCTCTTCTTCCTTTTATAGAGGTTGGAGGACGTTGGGCTTGCTTAGTGAGGTTGATCTCCTCTTTGACCATTGGATTAACACTAAAGAGAGGAGACCTATACCTTTGACTCTGAATTTTCAGCCATCTAACCCCTCTTTTGCAGCCCAAAACCAGCCATTTCACATCCTCTCCATGCTTCCTTAACAATCAAGCATGGGAACCCTCACTCTTCCTTAGCCATAAAGGCTTTCTTCTCCCTTCTCCCTTAGCTTTCCAAACATCCAAGGTTGCCCGAATACATCGTCCATGGGCTGCTCCCCTAGGGTCCATCCTCTTCCTAGCTTCTTCTCGAATTCGCAGAGTCAGTCCAATTGGGCCATTTTCAATTGGGTGCCAAAACTTTGCCAATTTGCACTAATTTTCTCTTTTTTATCCACATCTGCAATTAAGTCCATTCATCACCAAAAGTCATAAAATCTAATTAGAAATATCTAATTCCTAACTAAGCACTATAATGTAATTACAAGTAAGAAAGAGACAAACTAAGCATGGTTGAGATGTATAATTTGACTCGCATTAATCTCCCCCATCTAGGGGTGTTCAAAATAACCAACACTGATTAACAGAACAATCGATTAATTGGTTATTAAGTCCCAATGAAACAATTTTTTACCAGTTAATCGGTTCGGTTTTCGGTTTTGCTTATGTCTTTCTCGGTTAAACCGAATAACCGATTATAGTAATTAAAATTTATGAATCTAGAAAAATTTTCTGGTTCTTATATTTCTATATCATTAATATTTTTTATTTTTTCAAATTATTTTACTAAAAATTTTTGTGGTAATAATATGTTTTTTGGTTGAATAGACTATTATAAGAAAGAAAGGTTTTAATTGTTTTATTGTAAATTGAGACTTTAAAAAAGAGTTTTATTATTTGATGGGCATAAAATATGTTATGAACTATATAAATTAGAATAAAAAAACAGGTAGAAACCAGTAATTAAACCGAAAACTGATAAACCAAAACTGTAAAATCTATTATTTAATTGGTTGGTTAATCGGTTTATCCAAAAATCACAAAATCAGAATTAACCGAAACTAATATATTTTATCAGATACATCCATCACTCTGCACATTTCCCAAACGACGGCTTCATATCATTATGCCTCCTTGATAATAGGCGAACTGTTAAATCGTGGGGGGATTTAATTTCCTTTATATGGATTGGAACAAATTAAACCCATTTACTTCACTCGTCTCTAAAATCCTTGTGCCCAAAGACTCTCCCAAAGCCATACTTTGTTATTGTCACCTGAATCCTCAATTCCAGTGACATTTCCGATGGCGAAGCTCAATCCAAGGGTTTGATGAGTCCCTTAATTGCGTTGCATAGTCACCGTTGCTGTCACATCATTTGTAAGACTCGTTGGAGATTATCACCACCCTGGGGGGTTACAACTCGAAAGGCGAATGGTCTTTCCAATAGTAAGTCTTTCCAACTCACTCTTACTTTCCGATTCCTTTAGAATTCCAGTTCTGATTTAGACCTGAAATATTGTGGTAGATATGGCTAGGAACCTAGATTTAAAAACTGTCGATGACTTTGCTTCCACCATAGATTCTAATGAGAAGGTAAACGGTGTAAAATCGAGATATGACCTGCCCCTAGATCTAGAAGCTAGAGCCCCATTAGGAACCGAGAGGGCTCATTCACCTTATGAGGGAAGAATCACTGTATATGACCGCTTTATGCATCTAGGGCTAAGATTACCCCTCTTCCCTCTGTTCGAGGAGATTGTCCAACACTATAAAACCCCCCTTGCTCGTTATACACCAAATTTGATAACCTTTGTCCTCGGGTTCGCGAAAATATGTCAACAAGTAAAGGTGAAGCCCCAACTAATTCTGTGGAGATACCTCTTCCAAGTTGTCGTTCGCTCGACATCATTCCAAGATCGGTACGTTGTCAAGAGGCACCTTAGACTTGGCGTCAAGAAGATGGTCGAGGCATACGGTGGCTCACCGGAATGGGAAGCCTGAATTCCTTTTTGTGAAGGCTTCGGAATCCGAGAAGTAGAGGGTCTCGGGGTGATAAAGGATGAGTTGACCAAGGAGGATGACGATAGGGTCGAGGAATTTGATGAGGATTTGAAGAAAATCCTGAAGTACTCCAAGCTTGTTAAATGGTGTAACGTGCAGTATTACATTCCTCCTGTTTCTGTCGAGAAAGAAAAAGATACGAATGTCCCTATCAAGGAGTGCAAAGATTCTATCATTCTTGTCGAGGAAGAAAAAGGTACTAGTCTCTTTTATTGCTTTTCCTGTTTTTAGGTCATGTCATCGAGCAATGTCGATGAAGACCCCTTTCCTATTGTAAATTCAGATAAAGAGGTCTCAGCCACTGCAGGTGCTATTCAAAAAAAGAAAAAGAAGAGGATTGTGAAAGGCCCCGAGAAGGAAAAAGAGCAAGAAAGCGAGGGCCGAGACACGTCTGACAGAGTGAACGGCACAACAAGAGAAAACTGTGCCCCAAACCATCGAGGAGACCCGCGTTCCACATGTGGAATCTCGGCCAAGTAGTGTCCCTCCCGTTGTAGACAAAGGCAAGAACCCTCTCGAGGGAGAGGCAGTCATACTGCCTCCTCATATGTTCGAGGGATGACCGACTGTAGCAGTCCATACGTTTGGCGACCCTCCAACTATCGAGTGCCCCATCCTGGAAGCATTTGCCGCTCAACTGAATGAGACCAATAGCGTGAGGCTGGTAAGTGTTTGAAAGTAGTTGGTGAATACTTTTGTAGATTCGTAATAGACGAAATTCACTTTATCCCGTCAACGTTTTTAGATGAGTGCGGCCTTGATGGCCTACTTGATGAACCTAAGGAAACTGAGGGAGGACTTGGTGCAAGCTCGAGCTAAGAGAGATCAAGCACTTGTCGAGAAGGTTGCACTCGAGGAGAAGAGTAAGCAAATACAAGCCAAGGAACAGGAGTTAGCCTTTGTACAGGCTAAGTATGATGAGTTGAACGAGAAGCTGAAAGCCTTCACGAATCTTCATATCTTGAGGGAAGACCTCCATAAATGGTGTGTTGATGAGTTGAACGAGAAGCTGAAAGCCTTCACGAATCTTCATATCTCGAGGGAAGACCTCTATAAATGGTGTGTCGCGTTCTGGTTTAGGATGCTTTCCACCCGATGGGGTAGCAGCAGCTATTGAGGAAGTCAACATGGCTGCTACAAAGTATGGGGGCCACAAAGTAGCTGTCGCAGGCCTCAAAACGGTTAATGGGATAGGCCTATCAAGGCCAAGTGGCTTAAGAAATTTCTAAAGGAAAGTCCAAAAAAGGACATGCACGAGGCCTTAGTAAATGTTCTCACTAAGCTTAGCATCGAGTAGCTACCTCTGTGGGAGTCTTTAGGCGGAGCTCTTGCCAAGATGGGCACTCCAGAGGAAATCACCATGTTTCCTGGTGATCTTGCAACAGTCTTGTCCAAGGACCCTAGCGAAGAGGAGCCAATCCCAGAGGTGCCAGATGAATACATGGGCATCGAGCTGGAGGTCGCTGATGAGGAGGCCTCAGAGGAAGATGTGGCTGACAATGACCACTCAGGGGTGCAAAAGAGCACTAGAGAGACATCCCAAAATAACCCCAAGAACACCTCTTCTGGTCGAGATACTGTATGAACTCTTCCCCTTTGTAATCGACTTTTGTTTCCCCTTGGTTTTTATAAGATTGTTGCGTTCTTGTTTTCCGCAATTTTAATGTTAGTGCCCATATTTTCCCTTGGAACAGGAAAGTTGGTCTGTTCACCAAATCCACCTCATGATTTTGTCTGAGGACCAATCGAGGGAGTATCCTTCGTACTCGATGATTAGCAACATCTTGAGAGGCCGGTTAGAAGTGCACAGTATTGAGACAGTAATGAACTTGGAATCAGACCTCTTCGATGCTATGCAAGTGCATAACGTGAAGGTCGGCCAGCATTTAATTGTGGAAATCAAAGGGCTTTGTGAAGAGATGCAACGGCAAGATTTCCAGAAAGATAAGGATTATAGCGATTCTCTGACCTTCGAGACTGATATCCATGATGAACTGGTTGCCTTGCAAAAGGAAAATACTCAATTGAGGTAGAGTCAAGGGTTCACAGTATCGCCATGGTTTCTCGAGAAGCATCATGTACTAGCTCGAGTACAACACATGATCTCGATAAGAACTCGCCGGTTCATTGCAGCAATGGATATGCTAAAGGAGAAAGCTCAAGTCGAGCTTCTCATGGAGTATATCAATGAGCTTCAAAATCTGCTGTTGGATCATCATATAAATTTTCAAAGTTTGGAGAAACCTGAGGAGGTGGTGGATCCAAGAACCAAGAGTTCTCGAGAAGAGCTGCTTCTGAGAATACAGGCTCAAGATGAAGAGATAGTAGATCTCAAACATAAACTCAATCAATGTGTAAACCTCCTTAGCCAGCACAGGTTTAGAGGCATCATTCATCCTTCTCCTGATAACTCGATAAGAGAGGTTCTTGTAATAGTGTAGGAAAACACGTACGTTCTCTACAACCTCGCACAGTTGTGTGAAGGTTGCAAATATATTTTTGCTTTGTGAAATTCGAGTTTTTAATTTATATAGCACTTTTTGGCCGGTTGTAAGGTACATGGATCTCTCGAGGGAACTGGGGACGAGTTCCTTGACTTAATACCGCGATCTGCGGTGAGTACGAGGGAGGTTCCTCAGTTTTTGTCCTGATGTTGAATACACGGCTCTAAATGAGGATGGTCCTAAGGAGGGAGTCCATCTAGAAGACTAGTCATAATATAGTGTCAACAATATAAGAGAATATGCAATGACTTTTATTGAATAACTCCCCAAGGACCCGGGTTATCATTACATATGAAAAAGTAAAAAGCAGCAAGGCAAGTAAAGCAAACAAAGCAAATAACCTAAACTAGCAAGTAGCAGACAAAGACTTAAATGTAAAACCTGCGGAGGTTCCGAATGTTCCACAATCGAGGGAGGATGGATCCACTGTCATCCATGACTTATAAGCGGTAACTGCCCGCCGGAGAGGCCTGAATGACCTTGTAAGGTCCTTCCCAATTTGCAGTGAGTTTTCTAGGAGTCTCCGTTCAACTGGCTTCATTTATCCTGAGCACAAGATCCCCCACAGCAAGATCTGTTGTCTTGACTCTTTTATTGTAGTGTTTCCTGAGGATCTCCTTGTACTTTGCTTCCCTGATCCTAACGGCATTTCCTCGCTCCTTGAGCAGGTCGAGATTCAGCTTGATATCATCATCATTAGTGCTCTCAACAAAGTTGATTGTTCGAGGACTTGCTAGGCGTATTTCAACTGGGAAGACTGCATCCATACCAGAGACCAAACTGTAGGGAGTTTCGTCTGTCGAGGAGTGGGCGGTAATGCGGTACGACCAACGGACGTGAGAAAGTTCTTCAGCCCAAGCTCCCTTGGCATCGTATAGCCTGGTCTTGATCCCATGCATGATGGTCCTATTAACTGAATATGCTTGACCATTAGCCTAAGGGTGAGCTACACTCGAGAACCGGCGCTGAATTTGCATTTCTTTACACCATGATTTGAAGGGATTACTCTCGAATTGGGTCCCGTTATCGGAGAAAACGATCCTCGGGACTCCGAAGCGAAAAACAATATTTTGCCAGAAAAAATCCAACACCTTCCTACCTGATATTGAGGCCAACGGTTTATCTTCTACCCACTTAGTGAAGTAATCTACTGCTACAATTACCCATCTTACTCCTCTTGCCCCTTTTGGATGAAAAGGGCCGATGATGTCAGTGCCCCATTGATAGAATGGCCAAGGATTTTGAATGGTGACCATCTCGTGATGTGGTTATCAAGTAATGGGGGAAAAACGCTAACATTTATCGCAGTTCTGTATAAACTGGTATGCATCTTTGAAGACTGTGGGCCAAAAGTATCCCGAGCGTTATACTTTCTTAGCGAGTGTTCTCGCTCCCATATATGCTCCACATGATCCCTCATGAACCTCCTTGAGGACATAAGCTGCTTGTTTCGGTCCAATGCATCGCATCATGGGTAGCAGGTACCCGTGCTTATATAACACCCCTTCTCTCAAAGTGTATTTAACTGCTTTCAACTGGAGTGCCCGAGCGTCCGATTTGCTACTTGGCAACGTCCCGTCAGTCAGATATTGAATAAACGAAGTCATCCACATGTCACCATCTCCGGCAATGGCCATTATGGGAACCTTTTGAATACTAGGTTCGGGGAAGATCTCGACCCAAACCTTGTGGCTGAGATGTGCGAAGTTTGAGGAAGCCAACTTCCTCTATGCCTCCGCTCTCTTATTTCTCGATCGTATAATGTGAGAAATAACACACTCCTCAAACTTATCTTTTAACTCGAGGACCCTCTCGAGGTCTTGTTTAAGCTGCTCGTCATTTGCCGTATAATCACCCGGGATTTGATTTACCACCACCTGAGAGTCGCTGAAAACTTGAATCTTTTGAACCCCAAGCTTTAGAGGCATATTCAACCCTGCTATTAATGCTTCATATTCAGCCATGTTGTTAGTAACCGAGAAGCCGAATCTCAATGCATAGGTATACTCCGCATCATACTCTTTCATGTTCTAGATCTCAGGATCAGCCGATGGTTTTGCCAGTATGATACCGGCTCTTCCCCCCTCGTCACAACAAGAGCCGTTGATGTATAACATCCAGGCTCAAGGATTGACATTGACGCGGGTAGTAGGGTGATTCTTAGGCTTCGCGGCTTCCAGGACATCAGTAGTTCGAGGCATCTCTACAAGGAAGTTTATGAAAGCTTGACCCTTAATTGCTGTTCTCGGCTTATACTCGATATGGTGCTCCCCCAACTCGGCTGCCCACTTCATCATCCTGCCACAAGCTTCTGGCTTGAGAAGGACTTACTGAATGGGTTGTTTTATTAACACTCGTATCAGATGCGCTTGGAAATATGGGCGCAGGCGCTGAGTAGCCAGAACTAAGCTCAAGATAAGTCTTTCCATGGGCGTGTATCGTGTCTCTACCCCTTGTAACACTTTACTGACAAAGTAAATAGGAATCTCCTTGCCATCCTTGTTTTGGACTAGGACAGCTGATATGGCCTTTTCTCGAGCAGCAAGGTACAGATATAGGGTTTCTCCCGGTTCTGGCTTGGCCAATATAGGCAGCTGTTTAAGATGCTCCTTTAGCTCTTGGAAGGCATTTTGGCATTCATCGTTCCACTCAAACTTTCTGCCTTTGCGGAGCGTGTGAAAGAATGGAAGGCTTCTTTCTGCAGCTCGAGAGAGGAATCTGTTTAATGCAGCCAAGGATCCTGTGAGGTTCTGAACTTCTTTAACATTCTTTGGGGCTTCCATGGCTAGGATCGTCTTAATTTTTGCCGGATCAACACTGATTCGATCCTTGGATATGTGGTATCCTAGGAACTTACCCGATCCTACACAAAAGGCACATTTTTTTGGGTTAAGTTTCATATTAATGTTACGGAGAATCGAGAAGATCTCACGCATATCCTTGACTACTTGCTCATCTTTGATCTCTTGATCACCATGTCATCCACATATATCTCAATGATTCGGCCGATTTGGTCATGAGATGCTCGGTTGACGAGATGCTGATAGGTTGCACCAGCGTTTTTCAAGCCAAAAGCCATCTTGTCATAACAATACACCCCGATCTCGGTGATGTAGTCTGTCTTCTCCACATCTTCTCGTGCCATAAGGATTTGATGGTATCCTTTATAGGCATCAAGGAAACTAAGGGTCCTATATCCGGTGATACCCTCGACCATCTGATCTATGACCGGTAAGGGATAGCAGTCCTTGGGGCAGTGTTTATTGAGATTCGTGTAATCTTGGCACATGCGCCAAGAGTTGTCAGGCTTCCGTACTAGGACCGTATTAGCCAACCAGGTAGGTCACAGGACTTCTTGGAGGATGTTGGCATGGACCAGCTTCAACGTTTCTTCATTGATGACATCATTGTGATCTCGAGCAAATATTCTCTTCTTCTGTTGCACAGGTTTAACAATCGGATCGACATTCAACCTGTGTTCAATAATGTCTCGTGGCACCCCCGTCATGTCTGTGGGTGACCAAGCGAATATATCAAGGAACTCGCGTAGCAAGGCGACTACCTCAGCTAGCAACGTTCCTTGAAGGGATATCCCTATCTGGATGGTCTTGGAGGGATCCTTCTCATTAAGAACAAGCTCCTGTGTTTTTGCTGCTAAGTGGTGGTAGGCTATTAAGGTCGTGATCCTCCGATTGTGAGCGTAATGTTGTTTGTTGGATTGACTAGCACCCCAACATAGCAGTGTCTTAGTTAGACTTCACGGTTTTCTTCCCCATCTTGACAGCTGTGAGTAAACACTCTCGAGATCTGCGTTGGCATCCTTGCACCACTCCAACTCCATATTCTATTGGAAATTTCATTACCAAGTGATAAGGAGACCAAATTGCTCGGGATTGACACATCCAAGGTCATTCTAGAATCACATTGAACGGCGAAGGTGCATCGATTAAAGCAAAATCTATGGTTATTGTAACCATCCTAGGATGCGTCCCTACCATGATGGGAAGACTTATGATTCCCGTCGGGATAACGGTATGGCCCTAGAAGCCCATCAATGGTAATGTTGTCAGGTGGATCTTGGGATTTTGGATGTTTATCTTCATGAAACAATCGCTGTATATGATATCGACTGCACTGCCGTTATCCACGTAAACTCGACTAACGTGAATGTTTCCGATGATCCCCTCAATAACCATAGTGTCACTATGAGGACAGATATCAGGGACCACGTCGCTATCAGTTAAAACTATAGCCTCCGTTCCTTTAAACCTCTTGTGCTAGGCTCCTGGGGAGGAGTTTTGGTGACAGTTCGTACGGAGTTTTTCATGGCTGTAGTGGATAATACCTCGAGAGAAGCTTCGTAAATAGCTCCCACATTATGAGTGATCTGTTTAGTAGGATCTGCTGGAGGGACATGCTGAAGCGGTTGTGGTACTCCTTCAATGGCCTGTTAGGGAAGCTACTGTGTATAGTTCCTTGGCTACCAGTTATTTGCACAATTTTCCCCTCGAGGCCCCGGAAATTCTGTTTAGGGAAGTTTTGCGAGGAGACGGGCTTACTGTTCCTTTGTCGAGAAGATCCTTGTAGGTACTGTTGGAATTTTCCAGATTTAACTCCGTTCTTGATCTCCCTCTTGAGCTCTCGGCAATCTTCAATATCATGGCCATGGTCTTTGTGATATTCATAATACTCTTCCATCGACCTGTTTGGATTAGGAGCCAAGGGTTTTGGGGTTGGCAATTCATCCTTGTGAATTTGGAAGATTTCGAGATGCAGTTTGGTTAGTGTGGTGAACTGCCTATCGAGCTTAGGCAATGTTGTCCTGCTTTCCATGGTAATCCTTGGCTTATCCCTTGTTCCTACTGCTGTAAAAGATTCTTACGACTTTTTGAGTGTATGTTCTCGTTGAATGTAATTCTCTACTATAGCCAACATCTCCTGAAAACTCCGGGGAGTTTTAGTAGAGAGTTTTACCCTCAACATCGAGGACTTTCCAAATAGGTTAAGTCCCTGGATAAAGCCATTCTGAACATGTCATTCATCTATGTTGTCGATCTGTAGGGTCTCCCGGATGAAACGCTAGTGAAAGCCTGAGAGGCTTTCATGTTGACCCAGTTTGATTGTGGATAGATCAATGGACATCCTAGTGATTTGCTTACTCTGGAAAAAAGTAGTGGCCAATTTGATAGACAAGTCTTCGAAGCTAATTATGCTTCTTTCTGGTAACTGTCCAAACCATCGCTGCGCTTGCCCGGTCAGATAGGAGGGCAAGGCCTTAGCCATGAAGTTTAGAGGTGCATTCCTGATTCTCATAACGTGGACATATCTCTGTAACCAATGGGAGACATCAGTATCTCCGGAGTACTTCGTGAAATCTTTGGGACAGTCAAAGTCTTGGGGCTTCGGCTTATCTCAAATTTTTGGTATAAAGGGACTACGGTCCACAGCCATTCCAACGATCCTCCTTATCTCCTCTCAGATTGAGATATTATGCCCCCTCATTGTCTGTTGTTGCTGAGGAGGATGAGGTGGGAACTCTTCGTGATTGTTGTATTGTTGCCGCTTGTGAGGTGAATATTGAGGATGACGGTGATGCCCACGTCCATATTCTTCTCCGGTATCATCATTGTCCTGATACTGTCTGTGGAAAGGTTGGTATTGTTCCCTTTCAGGACTTTTTCAATGCCAGTTGGGTCCCAATCGGTCGTGGACATTAGTCTTTCTTAGAGGGTTCCATTCACCCTCTTCCATGACCACGACGCTCGGGGATCCTCATTGGTAGTGGTCTTGAGGACCCTTATGTCTATATACCGCGTCAAAATCTTCGAGGGCTATATCAAAAGCAGGATATTTCTTCCTGAAAGCATTCCAGCAAACAGTATCTCCAGTTGCGGTTGAATGATCTTCTAGGAAGCCTTCGCGATCTGAGAATTCCTGATAGTCCTCTTCTTCCTGGACTTTTCGCTTACCTTGCTTCTTCTCGAGAAGGGCTAAGGTGCGGCGGGCTTCCTTTTCATCAATCAAGTTAGCCAATTCTTGGTCAATCGGATCAGGTTGTCCGAGACAACGATGCCTCGTTTCTTCGAGGATGTATCTTTTCATCCTTTGGTTTCGATCACTGTCATCACATAGCTTTTTAAGTTCGGCCTCGATCTTGGCCAACTTTTGATCTTCCAAGTGCTTTCTGGATGCTGTGGTATTACAAGGAGGATGCAAATCCCCCTTTTCCGTCGTAGGATTAGCTTTATCTGGTTTCTTTGCATTAGGCTGGGAAGAACCGAGGACCGAACATTCATTCTCCAGTTCCTTTTTAGTCCTTTTTCATGGCCTCTTCTCGCATTCTTTCTTTCATGTCTTTCATTAAAATTCTGCCAAGGTAGTGTCGTCGGGTGGGCTGCGCCGCTTACCAGAAGACGTTGTGCTGTTCTCGTCTTCTTCAACCTTGGCCATTGTGTTGATAGTTCCAGAAGCCCTAAATTGCATTGGTATAAGATTAGGGAAACCTGAGAAGGTTTTGGTGACACAAATCCTAGTTTTTGGGTCCCACTGGGCGTGCCACTTAACGAAACCTGGATTTACACCGTCGGCTCAGTGGTGGAACTCCAGCTAGGGTTTCCTGCAAAAGAGGGTCTCGGGGGTCTCCGAGGATAGACACTCTGATGATTAAGTCATTAAAAGGGTTTTAAGAGCGTATATGGATAGTCGTTTGTGCTAGAGATAGCGTACCTCAATTGTGGTATAACCAACCCTATTTATAGGCATGAAGTTACCTGAGAGATAATCGAGTCCTATTAGGTTTCTTGTTGCTCAAACCGCCTTAACAGAGTCGGTTGGGCTCTTTACTCGGTTGATGGGCCGGTCCAATATTGGTGATGGATATGGACTCGTCATAACTCAATTCATCTTGCCGAAGAAACTCTCATCAAACCATGAATGATCATGACATTGAAACACACATGTCCCTTACTGCCTGTGGAATAACTAGGAAATTTACCTCTTAAGGATGTAACAACAAACTAACCTGAGCAGCCATGCAGTATTTTTCCAGAAAAATGAGTAAGTACATGTGAAGTATAAACTGCCCTTTCAGAGATAGCAGGAAGCACCATCAACTACTGAGGTTTCAACAATTTGTCAAACTCAAAACAGCATTTTTGATCAACCAAGATAGATGTTAGAACAGATGGTAGACAGTAGGCTCTGTAGCTCATACGTGTCATTACAGCAACAACTGGAATCCATCAGAGAATGCACAATGGATAATGATTCATTGGATTAAGCACTTGCGGTCTCTACCATTTCAATGTTGTTGCGGATTAAATTCTGGGTCAAGAAGAAACTAGAACCAGGAAATGGTGATGAGAAGTTGATAGATCAAGTTCAGAGGAAGTATCACTGTCCTGTAGAGGAAGAGGAATTAAATCCAACTTTGCACATATGATTGGGTCCATAAATCGGGGAACGCTTCCGCTTGTGACATGAGCATCTCCATTTTTCTATGAATAACTTTGCTCAAACATTCAATTAGCATACATCATCTCCAGATGAATTTATCAGGACACCTATAAAAAAGAAGCATAGACTGAGACATAAATCAAATGGCTAACAGTAAATCCTCAAACGGCTAACTGTAAATCCAAGCATTTCAATATTCAGTTCTAAAATGCCAATGTTATTGGCGTGATCAACACAATATGACTTATAATTACTATTAACTGTATTATAGGCAGAGAAGATCAGTAGAATTGCTCAAAATTATTATAGGCAGGTACATGCTCTTCCCCTCCCTTCGCCCTCAAAGACTACAGAAATCACAATGAAAACGACTAAGCTTCTGATTAATTGGAAAATTAAAAAAGAAAAAGGAGCGATTGGGTTCAGTAGTTGGCTTCCAGCAGAGCAGGAAACTGTAAATGATTAATTTAGTACAAGTTGCAATGCTTGAATAAGGAGAAAGGAACACTAATGTTTTATCCACTTTCTTTCTCCAGACACTCCAATGCAGCTGCTGGCTTGTTATACATCATCAACATGGTGTGAAACTAAGCTCTCAATGTACAACATCACGTTAGAAGGACGAGGCTTATGCTGCGGCTAGCACTTGGATGTATTCGTCTTTGGATTGTGAAGTAACAAGTATGGACTCAACACAAACAATATATCACCATTCCTCAATGAACAAACTAACTAAAACCCAAAGGAAGAAACATCACCAGTAGGAACAAGATAAGGAATCGAAATAACTTTTTAGATTATCATATTTAAATTTTTACACACATAGAATACAAAAAGATATGATTGAACTCTTGTGAAGTGTGTTGTTTTTTACTCATTTTAAGTACAATTTTTTCTTTTTTTTTAAGAGAACCAGGACAGTACCTAGCGGGCATCCCCTCGATTTTATTGATATTCTAAAAAATTGGTACATAGATAGTGCTTAAGACTTACCCAAAGGAAAAAGACTGGCGTACAAAGATTTTTTTAAAAATCTCATAATAGCTCTAAAAATAACAACGGTGATGATGGCTTACAAAAATTTGACTATAATCCCATGCCATCTCTTTTTGAGTGCAAAATTATAAAATTAAGCAAAGAGAGTGTCTCACAAAAGTTTATACATTAACCCCATGCTACTCGGCTTATTCTTCTTTCTTTGCAAGCTCTTAATCCATGAAGGATTCCAATTATTCTACTTCCAGACTGATATTTGAACCCATATACATGCATTCCGCTCGCTCAAAGGATCCTTGATGGCCTCGAATTGCAAAACCCAATCTAGCTTCACTTGGCTGGCGCAGAGCCATCTGGGTTTAGAATTGTATCCCCTGGGTAGGGTGGTTGCTATCTCAAGGCTAGAGCAGTCTTCTTTGGCTGAGTTGAAATCTTTATTTTGAAAATTTCCTCTATCTCTTACCTCTCTTTCTCTGATTTCGCTTGCAACTTATGAACACTCAAGAGATTTGAAACATGAGATATAACTGCATATATTAAAGTGTTGGAGGAAAAATCTTTACCTTCTAACATAATTTTATTACAGCGCATCCATACCTCACATAGTAAAAAGATAGGAACAACCATAATAATTGTTTTCCTTGCCGTGGTATAACTTTCACCTGAATGCCATGCTTGGAGATTACTCCACCATCCTGTATGATAACAAAAAGTTATATCCATGACTGTAGTGAAGTGGTTTCATACCTGACCTACCTTCAGATAGTCGAAAAAGATATAATCTGTACTTTCTTCCTGTGCTCTACAAAAAGGGCATCTAGATGGGTTTGAATATATTCCCATTTTCTGCAAAATCTCTGAAAAAAGGCAAAAAGTGATTAAAAAGCCTCCACACGAAAAAAGAGATTTTTAAAGGCATAACTTTATTCAAGAAATTTTTAAGGCTAATGGATTCTCCCCTTTTTCCCTAAATTCAGCATAAGTGTCCGCAATGGAGGAACGCCCTGTGGATTTAGCTTCCATGCTAGGTAATCCGGCACACCATTAAACACCATCATCATTCCTGTTAGACACACTAGGGTTGCTGGTTACAAGAACTCTCTCAATTCCTGCAAGAAAAAAAAAACTTTTGAAGAATAAAATTGCCTAACCGTTAAATCCGGCCAAGGAGGAGCAGCAACACCTTCCCGCAACATCTCTTATTCCAACCATTTTCCATGCCAGAAGGAGGAGGATCCATCATTTATAATCATCTTGCAATTTTAAGATGCCTTTTAAGCGACTTTAGACACTCTTTGCCAGCAAGTTTTTTCCTTTCTCGTTTCTAATAGTGATGAAATAAACCTTGCCCCAAAATCTTGGTTTGTATTTATTTTCCACCATAGCTTCATGGAATAGGCTTCTATGCTATCATTTTCAGCAACCAGGAAGGTGATTTTATTCGAAGCTTTCCCATGCTTTTTGCTAATATACTCATTTTCTCCCCAAAGGAATTGTTGACAGGTTTTTTTCTAGCTCTTCAATAATTGATTTCGGAGCAGATATTGATGCTATTGTATATATGTATAGGAATGGAGGATAAAACATGCTTGATCAAAATGATTCTGCCTCCACCGAAAGTAATTTATTTTTCCAATTCCCCAATTTTACTTCAGAAGACGCCAACAAATGTTGAAAATATTCAGCTTTATTAATCCCTTTAAGTATATTGTAACCCAAATATTTAAAAGGTAAAGTACCTTGGGGCATTTGCAACGTTTGAGAAACCATGCCAATGTGATTTTCACTACTTTTTTCTGAAACCAAGAAATTGCTCTTTAAAAGATACAAATAATTTAAAGGGAGTTCATATAAAACTGTAATAATTATTTTTTTAGATAACATAAATATATTTTTTTCATTAAGCTTGTAAATGTTTCTTATTAATATTAAGATGCTATCATTTATATTGCTTTTGAATTAATGTACATTTTAATTTATGAGTTGAAAATTAAAATAAAAAATGACATTTTATTTCAATATTTAAAGTCGTGTTTTTTTCGTTGAATTGTTCTGCCCTTAATATAAATTATTCAGTTGTACTACCCTCTTTATTAATTATTTAATATCCATTACCCCGCATCCAAATTTTTCTTTTTATGTAAGGGTTAAGGAATATTTAAAATTCTTCCAGATAATGTTTTGTCAAATTTTCTTTGTGTGTAACTTCACTCTTCTTTGTAAACTGGACTACATTTATCTCTTAATATATTTATAATTTAATGTTATTTATGTACTTTCACACGATATTATGAATGAGATCTTAGCTCCAAATTAAATTTCTAAGCTGAATTTTTTGGAAACATGATTTGTTATATACACGAAACAAAGCAGCTCCTTTTTTTATTTTACATTGACGTCATATTTTAGCAATTATAATATAATATTATTTTTTAAATACTTGTAAAAATTTGGTCGTAACCTTCATTATGAATTCAATCTCAGGATCATAAGGATTAATACTAAGCCACCGTAGATTCCCAAGGTTGAGGCCCAAACTTATTCCCAATCATAGTAAAAGAATTATCACCAAGATGAAGAAATTTGCATTATTCCAAACTAATGAAAAACAGGAACAACACATTCCCAAGTTGAAGATGAAGTTGGCAAAACCCCACAGATTTGGGCATTGGGGCTGATCTGCATTAAGATCTCCCGCAGAAAGTGAGGGACTAAAAGGAGTCCATTTATACTTAGTGATGCCCATTTTGTTTTTTAACCATTTTGCCCTTTTTCAACTTAACCATTATTTTCATTTTCAACCTCCAAATTTTGTTTTTTTTAGGGACATCCAGGGTGGTATCTGGTTGGAGAACCCCGATTTTATTAATAAAAAAAACAAAAGTATAAATAGTAGTGCGTAAAAGTTACCCAATCAAAAAGAACCGTCTCACAAAAGTTTTCCTAAGAACTCCATGACCTCCAACATTTTTTTACAAAATCCTATAGAAAACCAAAATCTTCCAACAATCAGCGCTTAACGCCAAATTTGGGCTAACTCGTGGCATAAACATCTCAAATTGAAAAATTTATTGCATTCTATTTGAAAAAAGAAAAAAAAATTGTTTCAAGTCATTTATGCACTGCGCTGATGGTTCGGACGGGTCCAGTTCATGCTGAACCCAACCGGACCGCGACTAAAAATGCACGAGCCGACCTGGTTGGGTGTAAACCGGACCTGCCCAAATCGATGGTCGAGCGCAGAAGACATTCCCCTTGACCAAAAATCGGGCGCATTTTGCATGTGTGCAGCCCGTGGGTTGCACATACGAGTGAAGCGCTCGGTTCGATTCATGGTGCGAACAACCCCTAACCGTCCTTTATTAATCTTTTAAGTTTGCTACCTTAATTTTTTTTTCTACTATTAGTTATTTTTTTAAAAAAAAATTGTGCTATAAAGTGTAGATATTTATTAATTTTTTAGGAATTTAAAAAATTACATCTTTATATTTAATTAGTGTAGTAGGTTTTATAAAATTTTGAATAAATAATTATTTTATTTTTTATTAATAACAAATTTTATATTTATTAATTTTTATTTTTTAATATTTTCTTAAATCTAGTAATTTAATACTTTTTTAAGTAATTTCTAATGTTTATATTAATCATTTTTTTAGTAGTTGATATAAATTTACTACTTATTTTATTTTATCAATAATATTTTTATATTTATTATTTTTTAAGTTTTCTATTTGTTGTCTTATATATTTTTTTATATATTTATCTATCGTTCATCTATCGTTCAAGTAATGTTATTTGTTTAATTGATTATATAATTATTTAGTTTATTAGTAATATTTGTCTATAGTTTTTTTTTTTTTTTTTTTCTGCAAACTAATAAACTAAAAGAACCTTACCTATGATGGTGGGGAACTTTTGACTCTACGCAAAGTGAAATTTTCCATAGTTGCCCATGTTAATTGTAGAATTTGAGCATTTGAGGATTGAAGAAGATGTTATCTATTAATTGTATTATTATTAGCGTTGAACAAATAAGGGCAAATTGGTTAACAAATAGGCGTCGGGTAACTTTATTAATAGGCGTCGGGTAACATTATTTGAGCTACAAGTAGGATTACCTGACGGAAAATAATGAAATTGATGGGCCTAGATGTCCAGTCTCAATCCACTTCAGTTAGCAAGGATCTGTGTTCTGCAATCGGGAGAATCGCCTACTTGCCGGAATGATCACACTCTAGCAACGACACTCTATTTTGAGAGTTTTATTACCGGTGGGAAACGATTGCCAAGAATCCAAAACCAAAATTTGTAACCCTACTTAATGATCTTAGCTCTGGATGATCATTTGTAATGGATAATCTTGATTGAGATTGAAAGGCAAAATTTAACTTTTGGAGCTAAACTTGTTGCTTGTGAAAATGCATGGTTCCTCTTTGTATTCCTCCTCCCCCAAAGCACGTGCGCCCCCCCTTCTGTCAGCCGTTCACCCCCGCTCCTGGCTGTCTGCCTCAATTCCGAATGGATATCGACGGTGATACGGATGAAGCTTCAAGGCAGGTTCAGGTGCGGTTTGTGACGAAGCTGAAACCTCCATACAAAGCACCACCAACCTCTATTATGATTCCTTCCAACCTCTCCCGATTGGGACTCTCCACAATCGTCAACAGTCTTCTTAAACCTTGAAATGATGATTGGAAGGCTGAAACTTTCAATTTTCTTATTGATGAGGAGCTTGTTCGGAAGTGAGAAATTTCTAATTGCCAAAAGTGTCTCAGCTGCGAAAATTCTCGAGATTGAATACATCAAAACCGTGGTCCCAAGGAAGGAAGAGGAGCCTTCTCTGCATGATGATTGAGTTAGTGCGGTTGATGGTTCAAGTTCCAAGTTGATGGTTTAAGTTCCAAGTTCATTTTGACTGGGGGCTATGATGGTTTGGGGAGGATATGGAAAGCGGCAGAATTGTGTACACTGATCCTGGAGGGGCACACTGGTGGCATAAATTCTGTGTGTGTCCTCAAGCATAAAGTTGAAAGTCGCGTTGATCAAGTGGTAGCTACTGCTTCTAAAGATATGACGTTGAGGTTGTTTAAGGTTGATGCAGATGAGTCCCTTAATCAACCAAAGAGGGTGCACACATTTAAGAGTTTGCACGGACATAGTGCTTCTGTAACATGCATTGCTTCTGACTTCTGAGCCTTCTGGTGATAAGATCTGTTCAGGTTCTTGGGATTCTAGGATTAATTTATGGCAGGCAAATGAAACTAGTTCTGAAGGAGATGCTATTTCCGTCAAGAAGAGGAAAAAGGAAGGACAAGAGGAATTGCAGAAAGAGGAGGACGCAATATCTACACTTGTAGGGCACACACAAGTTGTCTCTGCGGTGGTCTAGCCGCAGCGTGAATCTCTATTTTCTGCTTCATGGGATCAATCGATCAGATGATGGGATGTTGAAACAGGAAAAGATTCGATGAACATGTTTTGTGGGAAAGCATTCAACTGTTTGGATGTTGGAGGTGATGGTTCCTGTCCGCTAGCTGCTGGCGGGTCAGACCCTATTCTTCGTGTATGGGATCCTACAAAACCAGGTACTTTGGCCCCTACCTTTCAGTTCTCCTCTCACACTTCATGGATATCTAGCTGCAAGTGGCACGATAAATCATGGTATCACTTGGTGTCAGCATCTTATGATGGGAAAGTTATGCTATGGGATCTGAGAACTGCGTGGCCTCTTGCTGTTATCGATTCACACAAAGATGATAAGGTCTTATGTGCCGACTGGTGGAGAGGTGACAGCGTTGTAAGTGGGAAAATTTACTTATACATATCTCAAAAAAATTACGAAGAACAAACTAGACCTAGGGTTTTAATTATGGACAAAAATAGTTCTTTCGCGCTTCAAACACGCAAAAAAATAAAAATCACGTTTCGAAAAAGCTAAAAAAAGAATTTCGCGTTTTGAAAACGCTAAAACTCAGTTTTCGCGTTTCAGAAACGCTAAAAATAAGAAATCGTAATTAATTTAACTTTTTTCCTAATTAATTAATGGTAAAAGAATTGAATAAATAAAGATTCGCGTTTTCAAAGCGCGAAAAAAAAATTTTATTTAAATAAAAAAAGAAAATAGTCATAAAAATTTGATTAATTTGCCTGGTTTAAAAAGTTATAGTGAAATTTACTTCAAAAAATTATTAAATTTGAATAATGGTAACACAAAATTTTAAAATTATAATTGGTAATCATTAAATTTTGAATAGAGCTATAAAGAGGAAAATTATATTGATAATTTAAATAATACGAAAATTAAATTTTGAATAAGAATATAATATTATAATTGATACTCATTAAATTAAATAGAGCTATACTAAATATAAATTATTAAAAGTATGATATAGTTATTATAATGTATTAAATTTTTAAAATATTATATAAAAATTTAATAATTATTATATTAAAAAATTATATTAAATTTTTAAAAAATTATATTAAAAATGTAATCATTATTTTATTAAATAATTTTATATGAAAAATTTTCAATAATGATAAATGACGTCATTTTATGGATTTAATTAGATGTAATTTAATTTACAAATTGTTTTTATTAATTATGACGGTTTCAATATAAGAAAAAAGCTTAAAATATGAATAAATTTTATTAAATATTTATTATAATTTACCAACGCTTAAGATGAAGCAATTATTGTCTCTTCTTCGGAAACCTCACAGGGGAGACAGCAAAAATGTCGAAGCGAGGACGTGGAGGATCGGCGGGTAACAAGTTCAGGATGTCTCTGGGTCTTCCAGTGGCTGCGACGGTGAATTGCACCAACAACACCGGGGTAAAGAACCTTTACATCATTTCAGTGAAGGGAATGAAGGGTAGGCTCAACCGTCTCCCTTCTGATTGCGTCGATGACATGGTTATGGCCACCGTCAAGAAGGGTAAGCCCGATCTTAGTCAGAAAGAAGGTCATGCCCGTAGTATTGTCCGCTAGCGCAAGCCATGGCGCCGAAAGGACGGTGTTTACATGTACTTTGAAGATAATGCTGGAGTGATTGTTAATCCCAAGGGAAAAATGAAAGGTTCTGCAATCAGTGGTCCCATTGGAAAGGAGTGTGATGATCTTTGGCCTAGGATTGCAAGTGCTGCCAATGCGATTGTTTAATGCACCGCATCTTAATTTTGAAGAGAACTTTAGTTTACTGAATGTTTGTGTAGTTATCTGGTACTATTCTTTTGTGGATGTGGTAATTTTAATAGACGGTTGGTATGTAAGAGCTAAAAATTACATCTTTTGTTTGGATAAACTAAATACTTTGCTGTTTGTATAAAAAAAAAAAAGATGAAGCAACTATTAATTATTAAAAAAATATAAGAAAGTTTGAAGATGTGTTTAGATTTGATCGGCGAAGATGTGTTTGATAAATATTAATAAAGTAGCAACGATGCAGGTGAAATCAAACTATTAAGAATATTAATACAAGTCATAACAAAATACTACAAGTCATAACAAAAGGGAAAACAATAAAACAAGTCATAACAAAAGGAAAAAAAACATAAATGAACAAAAGGGAAAAAAAAATACAAGTCTAATAATACTACATAAAAAGTCTAGTACCCTACTTCTTCTTGGGCTTTTTAGCCCGGAAATGGCTATAAGTCAATCTATCGGGCTCCTTCGTCACTCTCTGGCCTTTACTCACAGCTAACGGTGGAGTCCCTAGAGTCTGACTCGATCCCTGCTCCTCATGGCGCTGATAACCCTGACCCTCAAACTGATCATCCTGGTCTGCATCCTCAGCCTCATCCTCAGCCTCATCTTCACCCTGACTCTTACGCTCACCTCCAGCTGGGTCATCAGCCTGATGCTGACCCGCAACACCCTCAAACATACTCGAAAGAAAGTTACTCGTGTAATGTATCGACTGGCCATCTAGCGAGCTCTGCTGGAACCCAGAAAAGTCAATAAAAGCATCTCCAAACTAAGGCCGAGAAGTCTGAGGGGAGGAAAACTGAGTGAAGGCAAAATGGGACTCCTGGTGCTGGGGAGACATAATGGGACGGTAAACCGCCTGTTGGGTCGGTGAAGAATGATGTGGAGACTGATGTGGAGACTGATGGGATGAATGATGTGGAGAATGATGTGGAGACTGATGGGATGAATGCTGTAGAGAATGGTGTGGAGACTGATGTGGAGACTGATGGGAAGAACCGTCAGTGAAGGGGATATGAGACTGCTAATGCTGGGAGGACTGATGTAGCTGAGTGGGCGTGATTGTCTCTTGCTCCCCACGCCCACGCTGAGACCTGCGCGAACGCCTCGGAGGTCTGGGTGGTGGATGTTGCTGGGTCGGGTCTACAGGCGCAAGTTCTTGACTCAAAATGTCATTAACCTCAACATGCCTATCGAGATCGTGATGTACAACATTCGTTGCATTGACGGACAATGCCCGCTCAGCAACCTGGGCAATCTCGCCTAAGCGATCATAACCAAAGGAGTCCGCATCGAAAGTACGCTCGCCTATAATACTCAGACTACGAACGTCCTCCATCAATGTGGCCTAAAATTTTTGTTAGAAAGAATCATAAATCGATAACAGTGTCAATAAATTACATAATGGACTGTAGGCGAAATACTACCATGAGGCGTAAGGTCTCTGCAGAGCCGTGAAAACCCCTTGCATTTTTAGAGTCCGTCGGATCCATAACATACTTTACAGTAACCTGATGGTACCACAAGAGATACTCCGGATCTACGGAAGGCTTGCCAACATAATCATCATCAGTCCCCACAAGTCTGCCATGGCGATCATTCCAAACCTGGAGATATATCCCTAGTTGTTGTATCCATCTCCTATCGGATTCTCCAAACGGCTTCCTCTTGAGCAGGCTAGTAATTTTCCCCGCAGTGAGAAGCAATTCGTCGCCGGGTATCCGCTGGTGATAACCAAATTGGCGAAATACCCTACTGGGGTTGTGTGGCGCAACGACATCACCGCAGATGAGCCATGTCTGAGATCGCCATATGCCATGGAAACACTCGTCAATCTAGACTCCTCTGTCTGGAACCTAAATCCAAACATAATCTCCAAATAGGCTGCCCAACCACCTTCAGGCGTGGTGTGATGTCCTGTAACTGGACGTCCATCAACCTGAAGCCCCAAAAGAACCTCAACATCCTGCAGTGTGATAGTAGCCTCCCCAAAAGGTAAATGAAAAGTATGGGTCTCTGGGCGCCATCGCTCCACAAGAGTTGTAAGCAGGGCATGGTCACATCTTATGGACCCAACTCTAGAAAATGGTCCAAAACCAAATTTCTCAATATATTCTTTTGTCATCGTCGGTGCATCTTTTACATATTTCCACACAGCGCTATCTACGCGTCTGGGCTCCGAAATCCCTATATCATACTGTGCACCATGGAATATCTTGTGTGACCTATGGCATTTTGGAGGAACAACAAACTATTGTCTCTAGGTCCCTGCCATAGCTTCTTTGAGGTTGATTGGGAGGAAGAAGATGATCCAATGTCTATGGCTATAACAATTTACAAACAATTCTAGTAAGTACGGATTAATATTTATTATCCTTTTATTATCTTAATTATCTACATATTTTTTAAAAATTCAACCTAATACCCAACCTTATAAACCCACCCCCCTAAACCCAACCCAATACCCAACCCCCTAAACCAACTCCTCTAAACCCAACCCAATACCCAACCCCCTAAACCCACTCCTCTAAACCCAACCCCCTAAACCCACCCCTCTAAACCCAACCAATACCCAACCCCCTAAACCCACCCCTCTAAACCCAACCCAAAACTCACATTCTAAACCCAACCCAATACCCAGCCCCATACACCCAAACCCACATTCTAAACCCAACCCAATCCCCCAAACCCTAAACCCCCTAAGCCCAAATACCTTGTCTTTTGCGTCGCTGAACCAATCATTTGACAGTTGCCTCCCAGTTTCTCCTTTCGAAAATGCCCAACCAAGTTTGCTTTAACATGCTCTAGACAATACCGGTGGACTCCCATCTCTAGAAATTTTTGCAACATGATGTCCATGGTAGTAAGGATACCCTGATTTCGATCAGAGATAATACAGGTCTTCCTATCCTGTATAACAAACTTTTTCAAATACTTCAAAAACCATTTCCAGCTGTGTATAGTCTCTTAGTCCACAAGAGCAAATGCGATGGGAACAATTGTGCCATTTGCACACTTTACGCATGCCACAATTAGTTTTCCTTTGTAGGATCCTCGCAGGTGAGTGGCATCGATGGTTATTACTGGCCAGCAAGCATGAAATAACTGTATAGATGGCCCAAATGCCCAGAAAACATACCTACATACAAACCTTTGCGAGCTTCCTGAATTTTCCTAAAACTTGAGTTGCACACAGGTGTCCGGGTTTGACATGAACAATGCATCGAGAAAGTTGGGCAGTTGTTGAAAATTACTTTCCCATGTACCATACAGAGCCTCAAGTGCTTTTCTTCTACCATGCCATGCCTTCTTGTAGCTACCTTCGACTTGGTACCTCTTCAAAACTTCTATTTGAATTTGGGCAACTGCAAAATCTGGATGTTTTTGCACATTTTGGGCAACCAGTCTAGCAATCATAGAAGACGTGACGTTTCGGGACTCGTTTCTCTTGTTTGCCCCAAGACAGTTGTGGGAATCGGACCATACCACCTTTTTCCAAGTACCGGTGGCCTTCTGTAGCGAAACTTGCGCCTTCCACAGGCAATCATAGCCGTGAAGACGCTCTTTCGGATATTTGGGTCCACAGGTCTCGCATTCGACATACCATGTTCGTTTAGTGCTCGTTTTCACCCGGAAAGTCCGACCATGTACCAAGTTCCATTCTCCCACTGCCGCTTGTGCCTCAGGCTTGTTGGTGAAATGTATATCAAGGCCTAGCGTCAATTGCCATCCCACATTTTAATCCCATCACAATCTACTTCCTCTAAAGTCTTGTCCCATCCACTTATGTCGTCGAAAACATATGGGACTGAAGAAGATGACTCAAAATCAGTGTCGTCATCTGAGTCCTCATCCGATGGGACGTACTCATCATCATTGCTTTCGACACCCCCGCCATCTTCATCTTCATCTGCATCTTCATCTTTATCTTCATCTTCATCTCCATCTTCATCTCCATCTTCATCTTCATTGTCTTCAACTGTTCTACCACCACTAGTGCTGGCACCAATATCCTGGCCAGATGTACTTGCATAAACATGGTCTGTTCGCTCAACATTTTCAGGGTACAATTCCGGCCATTTATCAGCACAAAGATAAATGAACCGAACAGTATTATCATCATTAATGTGCACACGAGACCTTTTTCCTGACCTCTTCGTCCATACCAAAGAAAAATCAATATAAAGCCCTTCTCTATCAACTTCCATCACACCACATACCTTATCAACAAGTTCCGAGAAATCTAACATACGATCAATGATAAGATAACCGTCCGGCGCATCCCGCTGTACCGTGATAGTCTCATCAGGTTCAGTTGTATAAGTAGTATTCCAGTATACTTTCAGACGAACTGTCTCCGTGAAAGACATTTGTGGCCTGCAAAATCAATTCCTACGAAATCAGAACACTAGAATACGCCTGAATTTAATAATTTCAAAAGAACAACTATACGCCTGAATTTACAAATTCATTTCTATGCTAAAAATTAATATTAAATCTAAACCTTATGCCCGAATTACAGAATTTATTCTTATGCTTATATTCAAAAATTCAATATCATTATTATACTTTTATTTTATTTTACAGAAATCGATATACAATAATTTACAACTTCTCATCTAATTTAACATTCTATTAACTAATATTTCTTTCAATTCACTTTATCAGCCTAATTAAAAAATCACCGTTAATTGACTAAATCACAATTATTTATTAACTAATAATAATGCGTAAATCATCCTATGCTCACAATAAGGCATAAAAAAGTACACGTTTTCTATAACGAAATAAACTTACCTGAATGTTGAAACTTAGGGTTTTAAATAGGCTTCAGGACTCAAATCAATCTTCTTTAACTTCGGAGCAACTTCTCAATTTAAAGGAAATGAGAGCTTTCACGGATTCAGTCAAGTCCTCCGGAGTGAAACTTAAAATCGGAGCTCAACAGAATGAAAGAAGTTTAGGAAGAAAAATCGGAGCTCAACAGAATGGAAAAAGTTTGCGAAAAAATGCTGTTATTTTGCTTGGTTTGGTATATGAATCTTAAATTTTGCGTTTACAAAATGCGAATACACTAAAGACTTATCATCAAAATACACGTGGAGCTGAATGAGTGGATGAGGAGATTTTCTGGATATTTTCGCGTTTTTAAAACACTAAAATCATTTTTCGCGCTTTCAAAACGCTAGAAAATTTTTTTCGCGTTTTCAAAACGCTAAATTGTTATTTTCAAACCGCAATTTATTTAAAATTTAAAATTTATATCTTTTCGCATTTTTAAAACGCGAGAATAATTTCTCGCGTTTCTGAAACGCTATTTATATTTTCCGCGTTTCCGAAACGCGAAAAATAGTTTTCCTTTTTTAATTCAATTTTTTTTTTCCTTTCGTCCCGGTTGAATTTGGGGAAAACATAATTAAAAGGATTCGCGTTTCACAAACGTGAATTGTTAATTTAATTTTCTTGTTTCGCGTTTTGAAAGCACGAGAACATTATATTTGTCCAGCTTTTAGACCCTACACATTTTTTGTTCCACAATTTTGGGTTTGACTCACACAAAAGTCAAGCACCCGTTGTAAGTGGTGGAGCTGACTCCAAGCTCTGCATATCTTCTGACATTCCTATCAATTGAAGGTCCCCAATCCTTTTCAAACGAACCCCACATTGTAATAGCATAGGGTTCAAAAGAAAACAAAATGCTTTGTAGTTTATACTACTGCTAATATTAGTGAACACAAATTAAAGTGATGAATGAATTTAGTAGGTTTTTTTTGCTTAAAAAAAAAAAAGAAGATGTTCCAGTGGAAGAGCTATTTTTTCCTATATCACGTCTTTTCCATGTGTTGCATCTGGTTGCCAACTTTAAAGTACTATTTCGACTTTGCTACATTTTTGAGTAAACCACTTGCTTCTAACCTTGATAATTGTTAGTTTGATGGTGTAATCTTTGCATCGTACAGAATGAGATATAGTATTTACATTGCTACATTTGAAAATGGAGATAGGGAAACCATGTCGGTGGTGGCCAGTGCACAAGAAGATGATTGTAAGATTCTAGCATGGTTTATGGTGAAGGAAAAATTAGTGTTCACTATGTTTTTATGGGTGGAATTTCTGGAAAATTTGGGGTTTCAAATCGTTCATGGTGTTTGGCATCCAAAGATGGCCATGGATTAAAACAAAGAGTGCATCATATCTTGTTTTGATACTAAAGGGAATTGGTGCTTGTGGTTAAGGACAATTGCTACATGTTTCTTGTTTATATATATACTAGTGATGTCTGGTCGCGCAACCCTGGCCCAATATATCTGTAGATCTTAGAAATGTTTGTATCTGGAAAAAAAATATTTTGTATTTGGCCCGATATATTTTTGAAATATTTGAAAAATTTTAGAAATGTTTTATAAGTGTGATGTTTGTATTTGGCAAAAAAATAAATTGTATTTGGCCCGGCACGTTTTAGAAATGTTTGAAGATTTTAGAAATATTTTAGAAGTGTTACTTCTTAAATATAAATAAACTTGATCAAATATATGTCTTGAAGTAAATGCTAGACAAAATATAAAAGCATCCTAATAAGTTTAAATATTAGTAAGATAATTTATTGATTTTCCCATTGGTTGTGCCAAATGAATACTTAGTTTTGAAGATTTATAATAACTTTGTAGTTAGCTTCTTCCAAAGGGTATACGGTTAATTGTTGGAACTATTTCTTCCAAAAGTTTATAGGTTGTAAAATATCAAAAATATGATTTTAAAACTGGTTGATTGTTGAAACTGGTTGATCACAAATATGAGAATGAAAATAATATAAATTTGCATAGGTTTCAAGATATAGCAAAAAAGAACTCGCCTCACGATGGCAAATAAAAAAAAAAGTAAAAGATAGCCCATTAAAATTTGAGAATTTTTATTTTTTTCTGTAGGTAAAAATGATGTATAAAAACACAAATAAATGTAGAAACATTATTCCTTCCCTCTCCACCTCAAATTCAAAAAAGGATTCCCCATAAATTAGTTAAAAGAAGCGACCTGAACTATTTATATGATGAGGAACTAAAAAAAGTCTAAAACCAAATCCAAAAAAATATATTCTTGAAATCCCAAACACAAAAAAAAGAAACGTGCTTCATTTGCAAATAAAATAATAAGGATAATAATAATAATAATAATTGGTCAACTGGGAGTATGAAACAAAATCAAAAGCAATTAAACAAAGAAAAAACACACTTCATAATTAGCCATATACGAAAAAAAAACCTGAGACTCCATAATTAAAAAAACAAAACCACTCTAATTGAATGAAACATAAAAAACAAATTTAAAAAACCACACTTTGTAACAAAAACCCAATCAATCAATTCAATCCAAACATAACCAAAAATCATACAAAAATTCTAGGCTAACTAACCAAATAAGAAATCACATCATACTACCTGACAACGGTTACGGTAGCTGTAACGGATGGACGCATAAAAATAATAGTAATAACACTATTTTTGAACGGGAAAAATAAAAAATAATAAAAGCCAAACCAATGATCTGTGGAAATAAAATTATTTAAATTTTAATACCTGCAATGGCACCACCACAACGGCCGAAGCAAGATCAATGAGAAATTTTTTTTTTTCCTTTGTGTTTATATAGAGAGGTAAAGAGAATATTTTTTGAAGTTGAAATTTTATCCGATAAAGATGTAGTTGATCATAACTAATGAAAAGATTGAATATGCTAATAGGAAAGGAGTATATTTCACCACATATTCTCAATTGATGATCGATGAGGAATTTATTTTTTTTTTAATTGTGGAGAAGGGATTGATTAAGGAGTCGATTGTCGTGGAGATAGGGATGAAGATTTGGGTTTTTTATGAACCCGTGATTTTTTTTTTTGTTTGTTTTGACGAAAATAGGAGGTGGAAGTGAATTTAGACTGCATTTGCCTTTTAAATTTAGGAGATGTGGTAATAAAAATTTATTTTAAAAATATGATGTAGAAATGGCACATGGCAAATTATGGTGCTTTCTCTTAAGTGTGGTTTTTGTTTCTAATATAATAAGACATGGGAGTAACTATGGTTCAGTCTACTTTGATAATCGTTACATGATTAACATTAATAACAACCATTAGATTAAAATAGGGTGCTCTAAAATTTATAAACACCCCTATACACCTGATAATTACAATGTTACTGGCAAACTATTAGTCTGGTTGCATTAGCTGCAGGACAAAATTGTTTGATTAAAACAACAATTTTTACCGTGCCTCAAGAATGCATTCCATATAGATCTAGAACTGCACGGCAAAGGAACAAGGACGAAGTTGATTGGGAACTTGTGGGAGCGAACTTTAGTATTTAGCTGGAAATTGCCGAAACGGAGGCACAAAGAGAAGAAAAAGCTCCATATTGAGAAAGGCACGGGTGATGGTAACGGTGATTCGGTGAAATTAAGGGCAGGGGAGGAGAAAAGATTTGGGAAAACTCAATCTGAGACCGCAAACTTTGTCAAGGGCAGGAGATCTTGTGACATATATCCTAGGTTTTCTGCGGATGTGCAAAGGATTTCGTTTGGTGGCCATAGTCTCTAACCTAAACAGATCAATGTGTCTCAATCTACTTTTGATTGTCTATGAACTTGTGTTGGAAATTGTATTTTTCTTCTCTATTGTATGCCCAGTTTCAAAAAAAATGTTGAACGCCTTATTTGAACATTTTCAGTTAAATAATAATACAAGTTTTTAACCATTTTGTTTTCTTCATTTTCGCTTGTTTTGAGTTCCTTGTGATTTTGGAGTCTTAATGCTACTATTCAAATCGCAATGGTCGCAATGGTGAAAGTTAGCTGCAGGGTGAACTGTTTAGTAGCTTTGTTATGTGAAATATGGTCAAATCTCGCCGTATCAATCCAGATGTTGTTTCTTTCATTTTATATTTTATTTTCTAATCAAGTTAATGTTAAATCACAATCACAGTATAGTGCCGGAGTATGTACGCATGAGCTGCTGTTGGGACTATAATGTTATTGTATGAGAGACTTTGCAAAGGAGTGATTTATCCACGTCTTGCTGAAATTTCGTTGTTAGACTCTGCATTTTGGTAGATTCGGTCATTACGTGACACTCCTAGGAAGCTTGTGACTTGTATGCATGTCAGCCGTCAAATCTGGATGTGCAATTCAGGTCTTGAAGCCAAGATTTAAATCGAGGACATCAAAGTTACAACTTACAATAGAACATATAAGTCAAGATTAGTCTATTGATATGTCTCATGTAAATTGATGTTGCGCACTGATATAGCTTCTATCATCTTTTCTAGAAACAACTCAAATGAGGGAAAAAAAACGGAGGAGGTTGTCAATGATGGTTAATTTCCCTCAGCTCTCACATAATATGATTGATTAGATTTTATGTTTGCTATTGAATCATCTTCGATTGTTTTTTTTTTTTTTTGGACTATTGATCTAGAGCTTGTTCTTCACAAATTTATGACTATTTAAGCTACAACGATTTTCATGACTATTGATCTAGAGCTTGTTCTTCACAAATTTATGACTATTTAAGCTATAACGATTTTCATGTAATTGCTTTCAAGACCGTTGGAGGGGAGGATTATCTCCGGGTTCATTCCTTCAAGAATCTCCAATCAAAAGAGCAATGTGTTCATATCCAATTATCGGTCTTTTTGTTTCCTTTTATCCAAAGGAAAACTTCATTATCAAACTAAAGCTACAAATTAAATTAACACCAAACAAATATGATGCATTTTTATTTTTATTTTTTTTGAACTGCAAAAATTAAACACTTCCAAATAACTTGAACCCGGAGTCAACAAGAAATATGCAGGAGGAAAAAAAAAAGACTTTCTTTGAATTCGACACTAATGTAGAATAGTGGGCTAATGGCAACCACCAGAATCTGGCATAGTCATCATGGCCTGATTCGTTATCATTCCAACTCATCCATGATGGCATGATGACGACGATCACAATGATCTTCGTCTCGGTTAGTGCTTCTTTGAGGTTATTCGCAGTATCCATAGCAAAATTACAAGCTACATCTAGAGTCTGTTAGTAATTTCACCCAATTCGAGATCCGATTCGACTGCCTTCGCGGTCCGTTCTTAATTAGCTAGATCACTTGTATATGTGTCGCTTCCTTGCTCTCAGCCCTTTCTATTCCGTAACCCGCTCTTAGCCATCACTGGCTTTTCTTTACCTGGATTTTGATGGTTTGTGACCCATACATGTTGATTAAAAGAGATTCTGGCTATCGGCTCTTGATGAGTACTTTCTACTCCAACCGGAATACTGTCCGTGCAATTACTTGGAATTCTTTCAGGATGCCAATTGACGCTAACTTAAACCTTTTTTAATGCATGTGCCTGAGAATGTGTTTCCAAAAGTTGATTTGGAATCATGAATGTTGCTTTTCTGCTACTCATGATTTGACAAAAGTTTTTTGTTGCTACAATATACACAAAATTCCGGTACTCACATCTTAATGAACTTTAAAGTTTTGATGATCTTTGATTTACAAAATATAAAATCGTGAAACTCACTGATAATTAGTTTAGTGTTAATTCGATTTTATCAATTTTCCAAAAAGTAATTAATAAATTACGAGGTTAATATGGATTTGTTATGGTGTAGCAAACCCAATATCACATATGATGTGTCAAATTTTTATTGGATGGACTTAAACTGGATGATTCGGTCAAAAACTTGTGACTGAACTATAGAATTTCTATATATATATATATATATATATAGATATATATATATATATCCTACTATATTAGAAACAAAAACCTCCCTTTCAAACACCTCATATGATTGGCACGTGACATATAGAAAGTACTAAATTGCCCTTTTGTCTAAACCATAACTAAATTACTAAATCTCCCTTTGCACTTTATGTGACACGTTTTTTTTTAAAAAAAAAAATTTCTTTATGTTTCATTCATTTAGAGTGGTTTTTTAAGTTAAATTGATCAATTAGGTTTTTGTTACAAAGTGTCAATTTTGTTTTAAGCGTATACCCTGCGGATGAAACTTATTACAAAGCTATTAAAAATCTCCAAAACTAAGTATTGATTTGGCACGACCGAACATCAATAAATCATCTTACTAATATTTAAATTTATTAGGATACTTTTATATTTTATCTAACATTTACTTCAATACATATATTCGATTAAGGCTATTTATATTTAATAAGTAGCACTTATAAAATATTTCTATAACTTACATGACGAAATACAATTTCTTTTTTTTTTGTGAAATACAATTATTTCTATGATCACACTTATAAAACATTTCTAAATCCTTCAAACATTTCTAAAATATATCGCTCCAAATATAAAATTTTATTTTTTTTCAAATATAAATATTTCTAAGATTTACAGATAGACTGGGCCAGAGTCGCGCATTGCGCGACCAGACATCACTAGTGTATATATATATCTAAGTAATATAAGATGTAGTCGACGTGGCAATGAACAATTCAACCTACCCAATTTTTCGTCGCTTTCTCCCTAATTAGCTCCCCTCCATTCCTTCTGGTTGCCGGTTTCATCGTTCCTCTCCTCAAAACCAAGATGAACAGAAGGATTTGTTTTAATCATCAGAGTAAACAGTCTTTTGGGTTCCTCTCCTCTTCCCCTCCTCCCCTGCTTTCTTCTTTCTGATTCCACTCCTTGCTGTTTTTAAGTTTTGATCTGGACACCGCCGTACTAGGAGTGTTGATTTCCAGTGGGTTCACAAATTATTAGGCTGCCCCAAGTTGGTTGAGCTAAAAAATTGAAGAAACTTTAAGTGAAAGCAAGTGAATAAACTATTTGGAGGCCAAACTTCTTCCCCGCGCCTCAATTTCTCTGGTTGTTGAACCACTCTTTTTGGTTTGCCCATCACGATTCCTTCTGGTTTAATTTTTTTTCCGGTAATCCTCAAATGTGGCAGAGGAATCCGTGTGGGGGTGGACAACGGGAGGGGGAGAACTGAAAATTCTTAGTAGATGAAGTCATAATTGATGATGATGATTTTGGTTGAATCATTGTTTTCTTGAGCATTCATTTTTGTTGTACAATTTCTTAAGCCATGTTGCCATGGAAGAGGACATAAAATAAACAGAATGGTTCCGCAGTTAGAAAGGATGGTAGAATGTGCGAATGAATCCTGACAGAAACAACTAGCTTTTCACTAGTTTGGGATATGTGATGCACTAAAGAAAGTAAAGATGTTCAAAAATGGTTCAGGGAGGCTGCTGATGCCAAGCATATGTATTCAATCGTTTGGTTTTGCCAGGGCTTAATACAAAAGGGGACCATAAAAACCAAAGCCTATAAGCTAATGAATGCCCTCGTTTCTGATCATACACCTTTAGACTTCAGGTCGGATGTATCAAGAGAGATCTTTGTCTTGCAGTGGAAAGGAAAAATTAATCAATGGATTTAAATACAACAACGGAATTGAATCCAACCTTTTCTCATCCATAGAAGTACAGGTTTGTCTTGAGGTGGAGGAAGACATTAACAAGCTTGATCAAGCTATATCAGAGATTAAAAGAGTGACTGATATTTTTTGTCTGAAAAATATCAAACAATTAAACTCTTTCTTGCAATTAAGATTGATTTCCTTCAAAATGGTTGAGATTATAGACCTATTAGATGTTGCAATGTGATTTACAAAATGTCTACATATTAAAAGTCTTATGTGAAAGACTGAAAGTTGCGGCAAAGATTCAAATGTTGGACATTTGAAATTGTTTGGGATTCTCGTTTATTCTTCACTTTTGTTCAACTACCGAATTAGATAATCAGCTTTTATCTTAATGTAATCTTTTTAGTTTCACTTTGATCCAATAAAAGTTTGGTTTTATCTTCAAACATATACATTTTAGGTTTAATTCCAGTTCTGTTTTCGTGGTTTACTAGGCCTGTACTACTTCTGTTTTTCTTTTTCCCCCTTATTTAATTTTCCTCAGTTCCATTATCATTTTTTTTTTTCATTTTCTTGTAGTATCTTATTATGCCCTAATTTTGATCATTTACTTTTTCCAACCTCCTCGACATCATCCCTCTTGCCGCCTCCCATGTCGAAGTTGGCAAAGCTCTACAAACATAATGAGACATGGGCCGATCTACCCGAAGATCTCTTGGAAAAAATACTAAACTTGACGTGTCTCGAGGGTCGATTCCGGTCCACCGCAGTTTGCAAAGGCTGGCATTCGGGGATCAGAAGATTCGGCAGCCGGCTGACATCATCATACTCAGGCGGCACCGGTGAGCCTTGGATATTCTCTTATAGCTGGGAAAAGAATTGGGATGAGATTCATAAGAAACAGAAATTGAAGTTGGTTACTAAACTTGTCGATCCTTCCATTGGAAATTCATACAGCATGGAAAACCCTAATTGGGAATATTCCGAGACGAATTTCGCCTTTGGTGCCAAACCTATTGCATTGAAGAATGGATGGATTTTGTTTGCTAAGAAATTCCAACTGAAGACATTTTTTTTCTTGTACCACATCTTTTCTCAAAGTTGTATTTGGTTACCAACTTTGGGAAGCTATTTTGAACTTGCTACCTTCTCCAAAAGTCCTGTTTCAACCAATGATTGTTTGGTTTTTGCATCGTACAAATCTGGATCCCAAATCTGTATTGGCACGTGCAAAATTGGAGATGCGAGTTGGAATACCATGATAGTTTGCAATGCAGCACAACATTATCGTGACTATAAGATGTTGAGTGTGGTTTATTATGGTGAAGACGACAAGAAAGGGTTTTATTGTGTTTTCAGAGATGGAATTTTTGCAAAATTTGGAGTATCTGATCGTTCATGGAGTTTAATTTCCGTATCCCGAAATGGTTTAGAACATCCAATGTTTCATCAATTGGTCCAATACGAAAGGGAATTGATGCTTGTAGTTAAGAATCACTTGAAAAGGTTTCACATTTTCAGGTTTGATTGGTCCGTCAAGAAATGGATTCCAGTGAGTGGAATCAACAACAAAAATGGTGCAACGATTGAGGAATTCAATGGCTTGTTCTCTAAAAATCAAGGTAATGGTGCACTTTTGTCAATGAATCTTAACAATAATCCATACGAGTTTTTAACTGATCCTCCTACTTTTGTGTAAGCTAATAATAATTCGGTTCGTCATTGTTTATCAGCAACTTTGGATTTTTTATAATTCGTTTAGTTGTTGATTTTAAGGCCTTAAACTTAATCTGTTGAAGTTTTCGTTTATTAGTGTTTGGACATTGGGAATGGATCTTCTTTTATCTGAAGCCATTATATATTTGCAAGTTTTCTCAACAATTTTACAGTTAAATATTGCAGTGAGGTCGCATTCGCCCTACTAGGTACATAGGGAAAGCTTTGAATTACTTTTATAACTTTGTATTGTTCTTATAGTACGGCCGACTAAATTTTACTGTACATTTGGGGTTTCGGGTCCAAAAATGACTATCCCAACCATAGACACAAGTAAACCATGAATAGCTTAGGTTCCGGATACAAAAATGACATCTTGTCCCAACCTTAGATAGCTTTTAGAAGCACAACTCAAGTGCTGCTCCTTGAGTCGGTGGCAGCACTTTGATTCTCTACTTCAGCCACAACTCTTATAAGTAAGCCATTGATTTCAACAGAAGTAGACATGGACTTCATGTTTTACTTTGGGCTTTTAGGTTTAGACAAACTGAACCGAGAAAGTTTAAGGGTTTGGATTTGGTCGGGGGCAGCGCGAACGTAGGCCCCCACGGCCACAAGTTATGACGTAGGATCAACCCCGTAGGGTTAAGACCTTACGCGGGCACCCCTTCGAGGTGCGATGAAGGTCACTAAAAACCTAGGCCATGGGACTTCTTGATCGCCCATTGATCCCGTCCAGGTAATTAAGTTACTATGAGTACCAGCATCCGTTTAAATAGCCCACCAGTCATGTGGGGATAAATTAAGATAGAACCAGGTCACACTGCAAGGTTTGTTTCTTTAAACTAAGAAGACAAACAGAAAAGATAAATTATTGAAAAACGGCCCATGCTCACATCCGATGTGAGATGCTTTTCGTTCATCGGATTTTGTACGAAAGATGACCAGAAAAAAATAAAATGACAAATTAAGCCTTACCAAAATTTGAGAAGGCAAAAACGAAAAATCTAATCTCTTGCTAGCAGCTCTCTCCATCATTTGATAACGTATCCGTAAAAAGATTAATTAATCCCCTTTTGGTTTGGCACAAGAATACTACGAACAATGGAATTTTAAAACTAAAAAAAATATTGTTCAAGCCATATATAAATTCTTCAAAGGCAACTAACTACTTGACCTTGTCAAATTGACGACTAACAGGTGTCCATTAGGTTCAGGTTAAATGTTAATCTTGGTATTAGAATCAAATCTTAGTATTGCGAAATCGACTATATAAAACTTTTGGATTATGATGCAAGGGATAATACATCAACTACCCAAACAAACGATCCGCCAAAATATAAATTTCCTCTCTCTTGGGACCAAGGTCCTCAGATTAAATATAAAGAAATTACTCCCTCCGGTCCTTAACAGAAGGCATTATTTTTTTTTCTTTTGATAAAAACATGGAATTTTTTAATAGAAGTTATTTTGATTTGTTTTATGTTTCACTTAGTATACATTTTTAATTGAAAAAAAATTTTAAAAAATATTTCATAACAATCAAAAGAACACAACAAAAGGAAAACATACTTTTAAGGCTTTTTTGTCAATTAAAAATGAGAACTAATTAACTAGATGAAATCTAGAACAAAATCAAAATGTCTTATATTAAAAATCGGAGGTAGTACTACTTTTTCTATCATACAAAAAATAGTCCACATCCGCTCAATCTTCTACTTGAACCGCATGAAATATAGTCTTCAACACCTCTTTATCCCCATCCTTGAACTTGCTGATGAACGCGAGCTTATCGGTTTCTTCATCACTTTCTTCATCACTATCACTGACTAAATGACCATTTTCTTGGTGAGAAAGGTTGAATTCCACGACGTATTTACCAACATAACTCCTAACACCTTCCCAAGCTTCAATCACGCTGATGACTAAGGTTATGAATTTGCTTTCATATCATACGGACCGTACAATTTTGGCCTTATTTCATGCCCTTATCAGTCGGAAATAAAGTTCTACAACGCCATTTCACATTTGCTATTTTTTATAGCAAATTTGATTTGGACTTCACCGAAAAGAAACGGGGAACCCCTTCCTGTGATTTCCAATTAATATGATATTATATTAAAATTAAACTAGTACGTAATACAAAATTTCCAATTGATATATATACATATATATAAGTTACTTTTATATATATGTAGATATATGTGTGTGTGTGTGTATTTGTACTATTGTTATTCGGAGTTAATTAACAACATAACTTCATCATGCTATTTGTTGATTACCATCTTGCTATTGTGAGAAACCAACACCGTCACAAAATGCATCCAATATTTCTATCGTCCATTGATGGACTCCATCTCTTGTATAATTGAATAAATAATGAGATCTTTACAATGTGTTACCGTTAATTTGACCTTTACTTGGTCCTATTAATATATACTATCATCACTTCTTGTTCGCTTTTTTTAATTTCTTTTTTTTTTTTTTTGGTGGGATCTTTTGAAATGAAGATGGAACGAATAACTAGCTAGCTAGTAACAATTAATGTCAGTTTGTTCCTTTTAACATGATCCCATAGTTATTGGAATCGCAATCTTATTGTACTAATTTTATAATACAATTTTTTGCAATTTTCGATGCACCTTCCCGCTTTCAGCACAATGTTGTATCACAAAAAGCTCGATATTTAGTCATGACATAATAATTGACCGAAAACAAAAAATTGCATGTGATTATGTGAAGATGGAATAGTCCCCTCTGCGAGTTTCCGCTCTTTTTTCAGCAGGAACAACTTAATCTGAGAGTTTTTTCAATTAACTCATTATGACGCCATGATTCTTTAAGAAATTCAAGAAGAATCGAGTACTGTGAAATACATCATGCTTTGGTCGCAACTCACGTATAGTAGACATATATTAAAAATCTTTTACATTCCACTAGTTTACAATCAACTAATGTTGTCTACTGGTTGAACAATTAATGACGAAACATTTTCCTTCAAACACTAAAATAAATGATCGGTGAATTGATAGTTGACAAATATGGTTACAGAAATGATTATTAATTGTGTGAACCGTATGCGAAAAGTGTTAAATGGATTAAATAAAGAAAATGACATCATGTTCCCTTATCCCATATGGATGGAAGGAAACACTTGAACCCAACATATATATCCCATGTGCTACTCCCCTCATCACTAATTGGTTTTGAAGTGGAACCACATGTGGGCTTATATTTGGGCCTTCAAGATGGTACCAGAGCGGGTTTTAATCCGCGGACCTATAGGACTTGTGGGCCGAGGTGGACTGACTCAGATTGGGTCTTGAAACTTTGGTCAACCCACGGAAGAAATCCGGAGTTTGCCTTTGAACTTTGACTGGCCCGACAGGCGACGGTTTATCCGAAAAAATAACCGATCGCAAGATTGAAATATATATATATATATATATATATATAAAATTACCCGTCCAAGTCCATTGGGCTTGAGAGGGGCGTGTTAAATGAATGAAAGAAAGAAAATAACCTCATGTTCTCTTGTCCCACATGAATGGAAGGAAATACTTGAACCCAACATATATACCCCATATCCTACTCCCCTCATCACCAATTGGTTTTGAGGTGGAACCACATGTCAGCTTATATTTGGGCCTTCAAGAAAAAGTAGTTACAAAAATGACTATCAATTTATTTTACCTAAATTACCCTTGTCTCTATAATGGTTTTTTGAATTTCGTAATTATTAGCTAATTAAGGTTAAAAATAGATATTTAATCTTTGTTAATTATTAACTCTTAATATTGGTACCATTCAAAGTGGACTTACAATATTGTGAAAAGGAGGTAATATATGAAATAAGAAGAAAAAGAAAATGTGTCAGCAGCAACCAGCTGCTTTTCCTTACAAAAGAGTACTTTTAATTACCAGTCAAAGTTTTCATTAAGAAAAATGTCTTTTACCAAGTGAGGCGAAGTCAGTTTTCAACTAGATTAACAAAGCTTTTTCAATCCAAAATTAAAGTCGTATTTGTTTCATCTATGTTGCCTACAAGAGTACTAGCATTAGATAAATGAAAACAAACTTGACGAGAAGTTTACATTTTTTTCATGTATTAATATTTCAGATATTATCTTTGGAATTTAGATGTCTACATTAAAATAATGATGAGGCAAATATTGTCTAATTAGTACTTCCTTCGTGATAAAATTAGAGCCTTTATCGTATAAAATTAATTGTGCCTTTGCCATTAAATTGCGTGGTATAATTAATTTGTACATAATATTTTATCAAAAAAAAAGGTACTTCCCAATTCCCATATTACAAAAATCTGCAATTAATTTGGTGGAGCTTCTTACTTCATCTCTTCATAAATGTTATTCTCATCCTTTTTACAAAAATCTGCAATTAATTTGGTGGAGCTTCTTACTTCATCTCTTCATAAATGTTATTCTCATCCTTTTTGCGATATACGTACTACAAATGTCAATTAGTTAGCATTTCTTCATAAATCAGCATTTAATGTAATGGTACCTCCTCACCTAATTAAGCTCCTTATAATTCCTTTATAAATGTTACTATTGTCATCCTTTCTTTTGATACACAACTACATAGCTAGCATTTCTCAACACAATCAAAAACAACTGAAATTTTTTTTTTAACAATGGCAAACGCGAGTGCTCTCTTACCTGTAGTTTTCATCGGATTCTTAGCAGTTTACAGCCAACTAACCGTGTGTGCAACTACGCCGTCAGCTGCCGATATGGGTGTAACGCCGTCGTCGCCTTCGAGTTTGATCGGTACTTCTCTTCAAGGAACAATGTCACCGGACGGCAGCTTACCGGTAAAGGGACGAAAGATGCTATCTTGTCTGCCTCAGTGTTTCCCTCTCTGCTATTGCATGAACAAGAAACCAAATCATGCACAAAATGAAGTCAATAGCAATATTTCCGTCATCCATTAAACCGATGGATTTTGTATAATCTAAAAGCTACCATAGCATTATGTTGTCCCGTATGACAATGTGTATCGGATATATGTATTTTCATAAATGATTAATGTTATGGAACAAGATTTGGTTGGCTCATTTTACATCAAAATGCATGGGTTATGAATATATATATATATATATATATATATATAGATATATATATATGTATACAATGTGAATCTTTTTCTTGCTTTGGCGAAATTCGAAACAGGTAGTGAATTAGTCCTTTCATAAGCAACGACAGGCGGCTAGTACAGTAGTTATTCCAATCCACTTTTCCGATTAATTTAGTTTCAAGTCAATTAAGTTATTTTCTTTCAAAAATACCACTCTTCAACAAGTATTTTCGTCGGCGTTACATAATCTGGGAAAATTTTTAACCTTATGTTGCAGACCAACTATTAAGTTTGGCTAAGTGTCTCAAAAGTTAATATCTTTAAACTTTTACTGATTGGCAAAATATGTAATCTCGGAGGCGGCCTTAGATTCTCTAACGAGTCAGCCGCCTTAATGGTGTTCTCTTTTATGCTGATTTTGGCAAATGGTCACCATCAACTTCATGGATGATGTATACATTAAGAAAATTATGAAAAAAATTTCAGTGAGGAAACTGTGAAGCAACCAAGGAAGCTGGGGCCATAGTCTTATAAAATTGTTTAAAAGGGTTATTAAAATAATGAAAACAGATAGATTGCGTGAAAAAATACCGTGAAATTGGAGACTGACTAATGTGAACTATGCAGAAAATTAAAATGTACTAATCAAGCTAGCAGTTACTAGGAGTTTGATTTTATGTTTTTTCTTTCCTTTTACCCTTAATAATTATCACACTTCATTGTGCACATTTTAATTACCTGATTCTATACATATATACATGAATTTTCATTGTGAATAATGTGAGAATCAATCAAGTGATGATCAAGATAGATTTACAATATCACGTTACAAGGTTGTTTCTTATAACCAAGAAATTAAACAAATTAACAAAAATAGCTAAAAATTATTGATAAACCTTTGATGAAGATTCACTGCGACTCATGCTCACATCTGATGGGAGATGCTTTTCATTCAACAGGTATAGTGCAGAATATATTTTTTAAGTGGAAAAAAAGATGGACAAATGAAGCCTAAGTTTCTATATCTACCAGAAATTGAAAAGGCAAAAACTGTTGTCAAAAAAAAAAGGCAAAAACGAATAATCTCATTCTTTGCTTAAATTTAATTGGTTTGAAGAATTGAATTTTAAGCCTGAAAAAATATTTATGCAAACCTCAAAGACAACTAACTACTTGGCCTTGTCAAAAATGGCCACTAACAAAGATATTGTTAAATTTAGGTTTAATGTTAGTATTGAAATCAAATCTCAACATCACTTGGGCGAAAACGCGTGATAGTTACTTTAAGCATTCATGCAAAGGAGGAGAACGCATCTCATCTACACAAACAAGAGATTCCCCAAAACATATTTCCCCTCTCTTTGGATCTCCTCAAAAGATATCAGTTTTGAGTTTTTCCAAATTTATGGAATGTTTTATTCGCAGATTCCAAATTTGGCCTCATCTTCTGCCAATTTAAGTTGATATTATATCAAACACAAAAGAAATTTCTTTGAACTTAGGGAAGGTTGCAAACACGCACAACAGAGAATAACCCAAACCGTACTTCTTTGTTCAAAATCAAATCCAAGAGAAGAAATTCTCCATAATATTTCGGAGTAAAGGGTCTTGTCCTCTGCAAAAGTTTAGGGTTGATTTAGGGCAGGGGCCGCGCGAACGCAAGCCCCCACGGAAACAAATTATGACGTAGGATCCAACCCGTTGGGTTAAGAACCTTAGGCAGGCACCCCTTCAAAGTGCGATGAAGGTCACGAACAACCTAGGCCATGGGCCATTCTTGATCGCCCGTTTACCCCGTCCAGGTAAGTATGTCTCAAAGTACACCAACTTCCCTTTAAATAGCCCTACCCCTTCTGTCGCACTTCTTTCCTCAGCCGATGTGGGATGAAAAGATCGAAATCTCTGCCGACATAAATTAGTTTCACCAAATTGACTTTTTGGGTAGATTTACTTCGAGTCGGTAATAATGTGAAAAGGCCGAAAATATAGTTCTTGTGTAAAAACACGACTTTCCTTAATATGACAAGTTTGCATCGATTAACACTCATCTTAGGTAGTCTCCGGACCAAAATCGCACCTTGTGTCTATGTTCCATAGCCTTTGTTCTAAGAAATAGCCAAACATGTAACCCTCTGTGCGGATGTTAAACTTTTCTCTGTATGACAGGCTACTACACAGTGCAATGCATGAGTCCTCCAGCGGTTTGGCTACACACACAAAATAAACCAAAAAAAAAAAAAGGAAAAGAAAAGTACAATGAGAATTTAAAAAGTTAATAAACAAAAAATTATTTCTCCCACAAAACTAAATCTCCATGTTGTTGTAAAACAACATCAACATACCTAGCAGTCTTCTTTCCTAAAGAGCAATTAATACAAAGTCGGTTTCACATGTTTTGAAATATTGATATGTGCTCCATCTGTCCTTAAAAAAAATTCATATTGTAGTTTGCTAATTTTATTGAAAACAGAACACTTCAAAATTTGTAATATGGATTTATCTATAATATACCTTTCTATTCCGTGATTAAAAGTGTCGAGACTATGCAAAATTTTGAAATTAAAGTTAAAAAAAAAAGATCGTTACCATCGATATGTGTTACTCCTTTTCTTAAATGTACGTAGCTTTAGGGTTTAGAAACTTTTTTTAAATATATGTCATTTTACTAATTAGAGGTAACTTTTATCTTAGTTTTTCAATATTACCTTTGAATTATAAATGAAATAGTATTTAAAATGAGATTGTATTAGCTGGTGGTGAGTTTTATGGATAATAAGGATAATTTTGTATTTCAAACACATTATTTAATAATCCGTTAGTAATGATGAAATTATTAGAAAGACAAATTTCATAATGAAGCAGAAAAGATAAGGGTAAATTTGAAAAAAAAAATGTATTTAATGTTATATTGGAAATGAAGTATGACGGATAATTAACGTTAAAAAAAAAGTATTAGATTCACCCTATAGTGACAGATAAAAAAATTAAAGGTAGCAATCTTTTTATTCTCATGTCAACAATGAAAATTCTTGCAGTCCCTGTGTTCTCTAGTTTTTGTTTCAGAAAGCAATATATTGGCTTTTCAAGTACTTACCTCCACCAAAATTCTTGCCATTGGTACAATCAAATCAAGCTTATAGGCTTGTATTCTGTCATCAGCTCCAGCGCTTCCTAACAACCAACCTTTTGAAGGAAAACAAAAACAAAAGAAAAGAAAGGAAGTGTTCAAAATGGAGGAAGGTTACCAAGAAAGGCAGTGTTCTGAATGAGCAAAAAGCAGTTTCAGAAATGGAAATGCAGCAGCCAACTGTAGGCAGCCAATCAAGTAGCCAAGGACAGAATGTTGGGAATAGTTTCTCGATTCTTGCAGTGGCAGGGAATGATGACAATGTAGGGGAGATGGATCTTGGGCAACTGGTGAGCAATAAGGGAAATGGGGTACAACAACATGATACAGCTAGGTGTGAGAAACCCCTAGACCCTGGAATAAATTAATGACAAGTCTCTTGCATTAGAACATACGGGGTCTTAACAGCCCCGTAAAGCAAAAGGAGCTAAAAAGATTAAGTTCTTGTTTTAATACAGCCATGTTATGTTTGGCTGAAGTTAAATTAGAGCACAATACGATAGTAGAAATCATGGGAAAATTTTGGGGAGGTTATGATTGGTGTAATAATTATCTGATGAATGAGAAAGGGCGCATTTTACTTATATGGAACCCTCCTTGTATGAACTTGCATATAGTGCAGAAAGGGAAACAGTTTATACACTGTTGGGTTAAATTGAAGAGTCTTGGAGTTGAATTTTTCCTAACTACAAGCTACGCTTCAAATAAACATGATGAGAGCAGTCAATTTATAGGAAGATTTGATTAGCTTGTCTAATGGTATGAATAGTAGTTGGATAGCCATGGGAGACTTTTACAATGTGATGCATTCGGGTGAAAGAATAGGGGGTAATCCAGTTGCCCTTAGTGAGATGCAGGGTATAAGAAGATGTGTAGACTTATGTGAATTTCAAGACTTAAAACAACAAGGTCTTAAGTTTATGTGGTCTGATAAAAAGATTGCTCAAGGTAGGATAAGGTCTAAAATTGATAAGGCGTTGGTAAATGCCATTGGGTAATGGAATTTCCTCACTCATCTGTAACAGTTTTAGTAGAAGGTGTTTCAGATCATAGCCCCTTGATGCTACAACTGACAGATGAGATCCCCCAACGACCTAAACCGTTTTAAGTTTTATAATATGTGGAGCCAATCCGAGGATTTCCTTAAACTTGTGGAAGAATCATGGAGGAAACCTGTCAGAGGAACTTATATGTTTCAGCTAGTAAGTAGATTGAAGCGATTGAAATCTGCTTTGAGGAAACTCAACAAAGACCAGTATCCTGATATACAGCACAGAGTTGAAAGTTTGCGTAGAGAATTTGAGATCACGCAGGAAAAACTGCAAAGCGGAACAGATGATGAGGAGCTACTGGAATATGAAAGGGGTCTCTACAATGCCTTCATTCAGAATAACAGGCTTATGAAAGTTTTCTACAACAAAAGGCGAAGGAGCTCTGGATGAAACAAGGGGACTCTAATAGTTTCTTTTTCCATGCTAAACTCAGAATTAGAACAATGAAGAACAGGATCAACTCTATTGTGGGGGAGAACAGTGAAGTAATTAGTGAGTGGTACCTTGTCAGGGACCATTTCATTGACTTCTTCCAGAAGCTACTTGGTCAGAGTAGCTCCAGAGAGGCCTCACAACCAGCCATTTTTCAAAAAGGTCATGTGTTATCTTGGCAACAGCAAGTGAATCTGTTGAAGAAGATCACCAGCCTAGAAGTGAAAAAAGCCATATGGGAATAAATAGCAGCAAGAGTCCGGGTCTGGATGGGTATGGAAGCAGGTTCTTCAAAGGAGCTTGGTCAGTAATCAAAGAAGATCTTATCAGGGCAGTGATGGAATTCTTTGAACATGGTCAGCTGCTTAAACAGGTAAATTCTAATATTTTAGCCCTCATTCCTAAAAATGATAATCCTCAGAATGCTGCTGAATATAGACCAATTGCGTGTTGAAATGTGATCTATAAGTGTATTTCTAAACTTATATGTAGTAGGGTGAAAGAAGTGTTAAATGATCTAGTTGGGGATAATCAAAGTGCCTTTGTAAGTAAAAGGTTAATTCTTCATAACATTTTACTTACACAAGACTTGATTAGAATGTATGGGAGAAAATAGATTAGCGGAAGATGTATGTTAAAAATTGATTTACAGAAACCTTATGATTCCGTAGAATGGGGTTTCATAGAAGAAATGTTAGAAGGGTTTTAAATTTTCCAAATCTTTTAGTCAGAAAGTATTAGAGTGTGTTAGAACGCCTATGTATGCACTCTCCTTAAATGGTGAGAATTGTGGTTTCTTTCGGGGAAAACGGGGTCTGAGGCAAGGTGAACCTATGTCCCCGTTGTTGTTTGTGCTAGTGATGGAATACCTTACTAGATTGTTGGCAAAGGCAGCAGGGGACAAGAATTTTAAATTTCATCCAATGTAAGAGTTTGAAACTAACAAACATTTGCTTTGCAAATGATCTGATGATCTTCTGTAAAGCGAATGTGTATACTGTTTCAAAAATTGTGGAAGTGTTGCAAAAATTTGCAGGAACTACAGGATTGGTGGCAAACTGAGACAAATCTGAAATCTTCTTCGGGGGGGGGGGGGGGGGTTGTGGGAGGGGTTCAAGGGGCCTAAAAGATCAGCTGTGTACGATCACTGGCTTCAAAACAGGAACCTTTTCTATGAAGTATCTTGGTGTCCCCCTATCGCCAAAGAAGTAGAATCAGGCTGATTGTGATGTGTTGTGCAAAAGATTACGGCTAAGGTTAGATGTTAGAGTACAAAACACCGTAGCTACACTGGTAGACTTCGATTAGTCAACTCTGTGTTACTTTCAATTAGTAACTTTTGGGCTTCTGTTTTCCTACTGCCACATTCTGTAACTCAACAGATAAATAGGATTTTTTTCGTTGTTTCTTATGGGGTATTAAAGATAGTGGTAGAAGTATGGCTCTTGTAAATTGGGAACAGGTTTGTAGAAGGAAGCATGAAGGGGGTTTGGGCATAAGGGATGTGCAAAATATGGAATGAAGCAGCCATCATTAAGCAGGTCTGGTGGTTAGCTACTAAGGAAGACAATCTATGGATCAAATGGATCCATGAGCATTATATAAAGGATCGGGATTTTTGGTAGATTCAACCGAAGCAGAACTCCAGTTGGCATTGGAAAAGGATTCTGAATGTGAAAGATAGGGTTAAAAATGAGTTTGAAGGAGGAAAATGGAAGCACAATGATAATGGTAAATACACTATCTCCTCTGGTTACAATTGGTTAGCTGGTAATGTAGAGGATTAGCCTGCTGCTGCATTTATATGGCAAAGATATAATCTGCCAAAGCATTCCTTCATTGGATGGTTATTCTTGCATAATACTTACTAAGGAGAGACTGAGTAAAATGAATATTTTGAGAGATTGCCTAGAGTGTGTTTTCTGTCAAACTATCTGGAAACTTTCTCCCATTTATTCTTTGAATGTAAGTTTTCTGCTATGCTACTGATGGAGGTGTGTAGATGGCTGAACCTACCATTCCTGACAGGGAATCAAGTGATTTGGAGGAATAGAATATTGGTGGAATTGAAGAATCAGAAGCTCAGAAGACAAATCATGTATGTTGTTATGGCTGGCTTGGTGTATCACATTTGGGAGGAGAGAAATATGAGGGTCTTCTCAGGCAAAGAAAGAACTTTGGAGGTGATCTTGAAACAGATCAAGCAAGAAGTATGTTGGAGATTGGAATGGTGCAAGGGCAGTAAAAGATCTACTAGAGATGGAAAAATTTTGAAAGCTCTCTTTCCTTAATGTTGGTTTTATTTGTATAGAGACTTGCAGGTTAGATAGATATGCAAATAGTAACAGGGTCTTCGATTTGGTGTAAATATGAACTTCATGATGATCAATACATATTTACGTTTAAAAAAAAAAATTAATTCGACTAGTAATTGAACTCGGTTCCAAATATTAATTCCGGTCACATTGGGTGGATGCTTTTGTTTTTGTTTTTTTCTCCGTAATTTCATAAAATAATGGCATTATGTCATGGCTTCTTAATCGACTCTGGTGTTCTCTATTCTTCTACTCCCTCTGTCCCAAAATTATTGTCCAGTTTGAAAATTCACTTTTAGTACAATTTGAACTAAAAATGAAAACCTAAACTGGACAATAATTATGGGACGGAGGGAGTATTACTTTTTCGTGCCATTTCTTACAAGTCTATCCTAGATCCGAATACCACGAGTTGGCCTAATTTAGTAAAAGTCGGTCCAACAGTTCTTTCTTTCTTCCATCTTATGTCTCTTAACATGAGGAGTTAGCGTACAGGCTTGGGGTTAGAGGTCTGTAAATTTGTTGGGACAGAAATATGGGTTTCTAACCTTTTGCATTCCTAGCTATAATTAGATTTGAGTAATCAAAACGTTGTACTACTACGGGTATGATTTTGATTAATAAATTTTTTTATTTGATGATTATCCCACTTGTCAATACCGTATTCACTAATAATGATCAAATTAATGGTGTTCTCTTTTAAGCTGATTTTTGCGAATCGTCACAATCAACTTCCTTGAATGATGCATACATTAAGAAGGCAAATTATCCAGTATACCCGGGGGCACCGTGCCCCCCTCCTATTTTTTGCACGTGTAGTACTTATTGTATTTTTCATCAATCTTTCTATGATTTGCAAGGATAGTCCCTGTCATTTTTTCTCTCTCTTTTTCAAAAAAAAACATCTCCAATCTTTCAATGAGCATATCTCCCAATCCGTGAAGAATTTGTGAACGAATTATACATGAAAATTATAGTACTCGTCGAGATCTATTCATCAAGATCCATTTCGAATATTTTTTTGAGTTTAAAAATGATCAAATTTCTTTGGGCAGAATTAAGTTGGATATCCAGTAAGTTGGATAACCAGTATGCACGAGTTGGATAACCAGTATGAACAAAATGGATAACTAGTTCAAACAATTTGGATAACCATGTAAATCCATTGGATAACCAGCATTAGCTCATTGGATAATCCAATACAAACTAATGATTGGATAACCAATACAAACGAGTTGGATAACCAACTTAGTTTATTATTTTTTAAAAAAATAATAAAAAAAACCAGGTTGGATAAATAATACTAATTAGTTGGATAAACAGTATTAACATAAATAATCAAGATGGATAACCAACTTATTTTACATTCATATTATTCTTTTCCTTGTATCTAATGATTCGTAAAGAATTATAACATGAATTATATATGAAATTTATAGTGCTCGACGAGATCTATCCGATAAGATCCATGTTGAATATTTTTTTGAACTTTAAATGCATTTAAATTTTACGGGCAGAAAATGAAGAAATGCGTTTTTCGTTTTTCTTTGAAAAATGGTTATCCGTTATGTTCCTACTGATTATCCAACCAGTTTGGACTGATTATCCATTCCGGTTCGTACTTTTTATCCAATCATATGTTTGACATTCACTCTTCAAAAAAAAAAGATGGATAACCACATCTATTCTGCCCGTCAGAATTAAATCATTTTTAAACCCGAAAAATTGTTCACTGTGGATTTCGTTGGATAGATCTCGACGAGTACTATAAATTTCATGTATAATTCGTTCACAAATTCTTCACGGATTGGGAGATATGCTTGTTGAAAGATTAGAGTTGGATATGCATAAACACAGTGGATATCCAGTACAAACAAGTTGGATAATCAGCATGAACACATTGGATAACCAGTATTAGCGCATTGGATAATCAATATGAACACATTGGAGAATCAGTTCAAACAATTTGGATAACCATATAAATCCATTGGATAACCAGCATTAGGGCATTGGATAATCAATATGAACACAGTGGATATCCAGTTTGAGAAGATGGATAACCAACTTATTTTACATTCATATTGTTGTGTTCCTTGTATCTTTTGATTCGTAAAGAATTATAACACGAATTATATATGAAATTTATAGTGTTCGACGAGATCTATCCGATAACATCCATGTTGAATATTTTTTTGAACTTTAAATGCATTTAAATTTTACGGGCAGAAATGAAGAAACGTGTTTTTTGTTTTTCTTTGAAAAATGGTTATCCATTGTGTTCATGTTGATTATCCAACTGGTTTGGAGTGATTATCCATTCGGTTCGTACTTGTTATCCAATCATATGTTTGACATTCACTCTTCAAAAAAAAAAAAAAGAAGATGGATAACCACCTCTATTCTGTCCATCAGAATTAAGTCATTTTTAGGCCCGAAAAAATGTTCACTGTGGATTTCGTTGGATAGATCTCGACGAGTACTATAAATTTCATATATAATTCGTTCACAAATTCTTCACGGATTGGGAGATATGCTCGTTGAAATATTAGAGTTGGATATGCATACAAACGAAATGGATGAATATCCAGTACAAACAAGTTGGATAATCAGCATGAACACAGTGGATAACCAGTACAAATAATTTGGATAAGCATGTAAGTCAATTGGATAACCAGTATTAGCGCATTGGATAATCAATATGAACACATTGGATATCCAGTTTAAGAAGATGGATAACCAACTTATTTTGAATTAAGAAGTTGGATAACCAAATGGATAAGCAGTAGAAACAAAATGGATAACCAGTTTAAACTGATTGGATAATCAGCATGAACACGATGGATAACCAATTTAGAACAAGTTGGTTATCCATCTTGTAAAACTGGATATCCACCCCTATTCTGTCTATCAGAATTAAGTGATTTTTAAGCCCGAAAAAATATTCACTATGGATTTTGTTGGATAGATCTCGACGAGTACTATAAATTTCATATATAATTTGTTCACAAAATTTTTCACGGATTGGGAGATTTACTCGTTTAAAGATTAAGGATGTTTTTTTTGGAAGAGAGAAAAAAAAACTCACAGGAACTAAACGTGTAAAATATAGAAAGATTGATAAAAAGTACAATAAGGACTAAAAATGTAAAAAATAGGAGGGGGACACGGTGCCCCTGAGTATACTGGATACAGCCTCAACATTAAGAAGATTATGAAATTCTTTTAGCGAGGACAGTGTGAAGCAACCAAGGAGATGGAGCCGTAGTCTTCTATTGTTTAAAAGTGTGATTAGAATAATGAAAAAACATAGATTGAGTGAAAGTTTACCGTGAAATAGGAGACAAACTAATGTGACGTGTAAAAAAATAAAATGTTCTAATCAAGTCAGTTACGAGGAATCTGATTTGATGTTTTGTTCTTTTACGCTAATAATAATTATCACGTTTCCTTGTGTATTTCCACTGATTTTATTTATAGTATATCATCGTGCCTGCTAAATATACATGAATTTTTTTCACAGTGAATATTGTGATAATCAATCGTGTGGATGAATCAAAGGTAAAAATAAAAAATTAAAAAAAAAGAGTCACAACATCATGCACGTTATTATAATGTTGTTTCTTTAATAAACTAAAGAAAACAAACAAAAAAAGCAAAAAATCATTCATAAAGCTTTGACGAAAAATTCACCACGACTCATGCTCGCATCTGAAGTGAAATGCTTTTCGTTCATCAGATATACATTAATCCTAAGGGTTGTTGTGTTGATTTTATTCAGCATAGATTTTTGGAAGTAATTGAAAGAAAGAAAAAAGGACAAATTAAGCCTTAAGTTTCTATCTACCAGAAATTGAAAAGGAAAAAGGAACAATCCCATATCTTTGGTTGCAGCCATGGCTTTAACGTTGATAAAGTAAACAGATCAAATCTTTCCCTTTCAATTGGGCTGGTGCAAGAAACTGTTTTGAAGAATTTATTTTTAAACCTAAAAAAAAAAAAATTGTAGAAACCCCAAAGGCAACTAACTAATTAATAGGCCTTGTCAATTGTTTTGAAATCAAATCTCAACATCAAAAGTGCGAAAATGCGTTATCATTACTTTTATGTATTCACGCAAAAGAGCAGAACACATCAAAACTACACACACAAACATGAGATTTTTTTATTCGCAGCTTCCAAACTTTGACCTCATTTTCTGCCATTTAATTTTGATATAATATTTATATTAAAATAATACTATCTGCGTACCAAAAAAAATAATACATATTAAATTTTAAAATTTGAACTAAAAATTAAAAAAAAAAAAACTCAAAGCTCAATTATACTATTTTTGCAAGACAGAAAAAATTAAAAAAAATTTTGAACTAAAATTGTAGGGCTTTACCCTAATAAAGGGAGCCCTTCCAGAAATTCTCGATGGCTAAGGGCAAGCCCAAGCCAAAGAGGGGGTTTGGAAATAGTTTTCAACCAGCAATAGACGCGCCTCGGTTAGAACCTCACTAGCTGCGTCATTGCCCCAAGCGCAAAGATGGAGGAAAAATGCTTGCTGCCAGCTTCTTTTTTATATACAATCACTCCGTCAAGCTCTTGACATCCGGCGATGTGGGACAACCCAAAATTCCAGAGCAAGTCGGTCACTCAAATTAATAATAGTATTACTAGGTGTTAGACCCGTCCAATGGACGGGGAGCACATATACATAAACATTACTACACAAACAAATCAAAAAAAATGTTAATATTTGTATTAATTTTTGTATTTTTATAAAATATATAATGAATTCATTAAAAAATATAAAACACAAACATCGACAACACTTTATCAAACGAATACACTGGTAATTTATTTAACGCAAAAAAGATTGTTAAGAAATTAAAAAAAATGAACTTTGAATTAAATAATTATATATCTTGCAATATTTCTTGGTATACTACATTGGTAGTTTGGGGTGGAAAGGTCGGCTAGGGTGATTAAGAAACTATGATAAAGAATTTTATTTTATTTTTTTTTTGAAAAGGTTTATGATAAGGAATAGTTACTACAGAAACAACAACTCTAACTTGTTGTAGAGGCCATCCAATTTTTTAATAAGAAAAATTAAAAAAAAAATAAAAAGTTGGATATCAGGACCTTTATTCTTTGTTTCGGAGTGACTTTTGATTTCTTAACCCTACTACATCAACCCATCACCATACTATTTTAACTCAATTCCATATTTGAAGCTTAATTATAGATGTTTCAGGTTGGCCTAACTTCTTTAATTATTTTAATAAATTATTAATATAAAATTCTTTTTCAGTTGCGTTTTTTTTTAGGAGGAAGAGATTCGTCCATCAGATTTGCAAGAATTTGGTCGAATTAATATAGGGTTTGGACTTTTTTAGTTGCATTTTTTTTTTTTGGTTTTTATTGTTTTGTTTTGTGCATTTTTATATCTAAAAAACTAAGAAAATGCCATATAAAATAAAATCCTATGTGGTATGTGCTCCGTAACTTTAGATTTCTCTCTCTGAATTTTTCCTTTGTTTTGTGCATTTTTTTTGGTTTTTATTGTTTTGTTTTGTGCATTTTTATATCTAAAAAATTAAGAAAATGACACATAAGATAAAATCCTATGTGGCATGTGCTCCTTAACTTTAGATTTCTCTCTCTGGTTTTTGCCTTATGTAGAAGATAGATTACTAGTGTGTGTCTCGCGCTTTGCGTGGCTTTGTCAATGTTGAAAATTTATATTTCAAAAGAATTGATTAGATAATGTAGTTACAAATACACCGTCCTTATTCTCTTAAAAAATGTAGTAATTAATATTTCTTAAAACTGTAATTTTTTTTATTAGTCAGTTTTAAATCAAACTGAGAGCTATTGATATTATTTATGAGAGGTATATTTGTAAGATCTGGTAAAAAATATTATAACAAAGATTTTCAAAAGTTGTATAATAAAAATTGTTACCACTAACTAATGTTATGTTTGGTTTAAAAAATATATTTAAAAAATGCGTAAATTATGTCTAGATGCATATGGCCTATTTTTATAGGCAAGTGGACTTTGGGGATTAAATGTAGTTCTAATAAAATATGAGACACAATTAATTGTCCTTGAAAATGTAAAATCGATAAACTTGAAAACTAAATAGCACACAAATGGAACCTTAAGGGCCAAAATGACAATAGGTTGAAAGTTTAAACTCATAAATGAAAGAACTTTTGAAGTCGGGAGTTTCTCAGCAATTTTCAAAAATATTCATTTTCAAGCTCACAATCAGGAATTTGTAATATCTGTAAAAGTCTTATATACTCCCTCCGTCCCACAAAAATAGTCCAGTTTGAAACTGTAGAACTTTTTTAATTTGATCAACACACCAAATGTACAACTCATTTCATTCTCCTAACTTCCACTAATGCCAATTCTAGTTATTTCTATAAAAGTTAACTACATATGCATTTATTTTACAACTTAAGTTTGATCAAAATTTTTATCTCAAAAAATATTGACAATGGATCTTGATGGAAAGATCTCATTACGTAGATTAATTTGATATATAACACATTTTTTAATTATTTATGTATTAAAAAATGTAATCATTTGAAAAAATAAGAGAAAACTAAAAAAAAAATGAAAATCAAAGGAAGTGGACCTTGTTTTTCATACCACTATTCTTTTGGATATTTAAGTCATTTCAATTCAATGAAGTTTGACTTTTGTTAAACTGGACTATTTTTTAGGACAAGATTTTTTATTAAATTGGATTATTTTTGCGGGACGGAGAGAGTAGTAAATAATTTATTAACTGCTTACAAAAAATTTTAACTGATTAATGATCAACAAATTAGCAAATGATACGTGGTAATTAAGACTTAATGGTCTCAATGAACGACACGTGTCGATTATCTTTTCTTTCCTTTAATATATATAATGATGGGTGCATGGTTCTTCTATATATAAGGTTAGCAACATATTTATATCATTTTGTAGTTTCAGCAACATCTTCTGCATATAAGGTTGATCTCCAAACATATTCCCAAGTAATCTCACGAGATAGATTTTTCCCATTGGTCGTTAGTAAGCCAAATTGTGGTACTACCCGAAAATCAGAATTTTCCGAATGTAAGGAGGAAAATTAATACCTGGAGCCTATTTTAGTTTAGATTAGATCACCTTATATATCCACAACGTAATAAAATCAACATTTGCTGCTAATGGAAATTGAGTACTTACTACTAATATTTAATTTCTGATTCATGGGGCCAAAGGACCGGAATTAATTTCTTCACCATCTTTTAAAGGTCTAGTGTCTTTCTGATGAATAATTTGAACATCATTTTCTTTCTCGTCTTATGAACGTAATAGTGATACTCTATTAACTCTCACATTTTTAATAATAATCTAAAATTTTACAATTATCCTCAGAAATTATTACTCATTAATTGTGGAACGTAGCAAAAGTTTTAATTCATTCATGGTAAGTATTCATTTAGGTGTCTAGGCAATCTGTTTTCAATTAGGGCCCTAACTTGGAGTGGAAGCAACAGTTGCTATTGTTGAGAAGAGTAATTGCTAAGGAGGTCAAGCAAGCTCTATGGAATATATATAATGGGAAAAGTCCCGAGCTGGATGGCTTTGGGAGTGTTTTCTTCAAAGGAACTTGGAACATTGTTAGAGAGACTATTAAAAAAGCTATTTTAGAGTTTTTGAGAATGGCAGACTCCTCAGGCAGATCAATGCGACAACTTTGGCTCTAATCCCGAAAAATGATGCCCCTCAGAATGCCAGTGAGTACATATCAATTGCGTGCTGCTATGTGGAATACAAAATCATTTTTAAGATTATTTGTGATAAAATGAAGAGTGTTTTACCTGTCTGATTGATTATAATCAAAGTGCGTTTGTGAGCAACTGCCTTATTTTGCATAATGTTCTCCTTACCCAAGAGCTCATCAGAATGTACGGCCGGAAGAATATCAGTGGTAGATGCATGCTGAAAATCGACATTCAGAAGGCGTATGATTCTTTAGAATGGAACTTTATTGAAGAGATGTTAGATGGCTTCAGTATCCCTGAATCGTTTAGCAATCTTATCATGGAATGTGTAAGGTCCCCAACTTATACATTAGGGCTCAATAGCGAAAACTGTGGATATTTTGCTGGTGGAAGAGGTCTTTGACAGGGTGATCCCATGTCACCATTACTATTCGTTATGGCAATGGAGTATTTAACTCGGATGCTGAAAGAAGCTGCTAATGATCCTAAATTTAAGTTTCATCCACAGTGTAAAATGCTAAAATTTACAAACATCTGCTTTACAGATGATTTGATGATTTTTTGCAAGGCTGACGTATATACAATGCAGAAAATCATGCAGGTTTTGCAGGAATTCACTCAAATTACAAGGTTTGGTGCAAATCCTAGCAAGTCAGCAGTGTATCTTGGAGGCGTTTTTGAGGGACTTAAACAGCAGATTCTGGATATTTCGGGGTTCAAGGAAGGTAGCTTTCCCATGAAGTACCTGGGTGTTCCAATTTCCCCGAGGAAGTGGAATCAGACTGAATGTGACACTTTAGTCCAGAAAATGTCAGCTAAAATTCGATGCTGGAGTTCAAGGCACCTTAGTGGGTCTTTAACTTGTTAATGTTGTTCTGATGATGATGAATAATTTCTGGGCACAAGCTTTTATTCTGCTGAAAAGCATAACACAGCAGGTAAACAAAATGTGCCAAGAATACCTTTGGAGAGTGAAGGAAAATGAACGAAGTGTGTCTCTGGTGAGCTGGGATTTGGTTTGTAGATTAAAAAAGGAGGGAGGTTTGAACATACGGGATGCGCAAAGGTGGAATGAAGCTGCTTTGATGAAACAAGTGTGGAATCTGGCCAATAAAGCTGATAACTTGTGGGTGCATTGGATCTATGGGGTTTATTTAAAGAAATATGGTTTGTGGGAGGTTCAACCAAAGTTAGATTTCAGTTGGCACTGGAAAAAGCTGCTGAAACTAAGAGATAGGATCAAGGATCAAGTGACAGGCAACAGGTGGAATCATACTGTTTCCGGGAAATATACTATCAGTTCAGGATATAGATGGTTAATGGGGGACTAGCAGCAGTTCTCAGGAGCATTTTTTATTTGGGCACGTTACAATGTGCCGAAGCATGCGTTTATAACCTGGCTGTGTTGGAGGAACAGACTGCAAATCAAAGACAGGCTTAACAAGTTCATGGTTCCACAGCTTGATCCATAATGTGAATTTTGACATCAACAGCAAGAAGATGAATTGCACTAGTGTTTTGAATGCAAATTTTCAAAGGAAGTGTTGAATGAAGTGAATCAGCGGTTAAAGCTTCAGATTTCTTGTCATCAGAATGGCTGGAGGAGGAAAATTTTGAGTACTTGGAGGAATTCCAAACTGAAGAGAAAGGTATTTTTTGCTGTATTTTCTGCTCTGATATATCATCTTTGGGAAGAAAGAAATGCTAGATGCTACCGTGCGTTGGATTATGATTGAATGCCTCTAAGTCAGAATCCGGGCTAGCAACGACGCATGCGCCTGCCGCCCATTTGCCGACCCGCAGTAAGGACCTTGTGGTTCCCAAGGGCTCATGTCATGGGCTTGGCTAACCGGCGGAAGTGCCGAGTTGTCCGCCTAGTAGTACAATTCCACCGAGCTGCAGGTATGGTCGGCGATGCGCTCCTGGCCTTAATTGGCCCGGTCGTTCCTCCGACACTGTTGCTTTGAAGAAATTAGAGTGTTCAAAGCAAGCCTACGCTCTGGATACATTAGCATGGGATAATATTATAGGATTTCGATCCTATTTCATTGGCCTTCAGGATCGGAGTAATGATTAACAGGGATAGTGGGGTGCATTCGTATTTCATAGTCAGAGGTGAAATTTTTGGATTTATTAGAAAACAGAGAAGTAGTAGCCAGTTAATTCAAATGATTAGACACGAGGTATATTGGCGAGTTCAAAATTGTTTAGGGCTACCATATTCAGCCAAGGAACAAGAAATTTTGCAGCAGCTGTTTTGTAAAGTATAGAATTAGTTTATAGAGCAGAATGAAAGATGAGTTGTAGTAGTGTTTTTCTTTGGTTGTAAATATGCACTGTCAAGTCTTTTATGCAATATATTTACATTTTCAAAAAAAAAAAAGGTATTATTTAACAAGATGCGTAACTGACAAATGAGTAACTGTCAATTATTTTTTCCTTTCTACAACAGATACAATACATAAAATATGTTATGATAACTAATAAAGGCTTTGTAGATTCACCAAATCCGCCATTATAATGGTCGTCCCCCTACAGTTTTCCTATAAATTAATGTCTCTACATAATGAGCCCTTACTACTGGCCATCCTTTTAACAAGCAATGGCGAATTCCAAAGTATTCATACCCACAGTGTTCATCGGCCTATTGGTAATTTACAGCCAAATGATGGGTTCTACAGCTACACCAGTCACAACTAATAATGTGAATGTGGACTCATCTTCAAATTTCGTTGCTGCTTCTCTGCGGAGAGAAATCCCCAAGGATCAATCTGTTTTAGGTCGCAAAATGTTATGTTGGTGTTTACCATCTTGCTATTGTGTGAAACCGACGCCATCACAAAATGCGTCCAATATTTCTATCGTCCATTGATGGACACAATCTCTTTTACTCTTGAATAAATAATCAAATTTTACAATTTGGTATTGTTAGTTGAACCCTTATTTGGTCATGTCAATATCTTGTTTTATCAGCCCTTTCTGGTCTGATCTTTTCTTTTTTTTTTTTTTTTTTTTTTGGGTGGAGGCCTTTTGAAATGAAATTAATGGATATCCAATTACTTTAACAACTAACGTTCGTTTGTTTGTTTTAACATGGTCCCATAATTATTGGGATCGAAATCGTACTGTACTAATTAATTTTATAATACAATTTGCAATTTTCCGTGCAATAAAAATTGTCAGTAATTAATCGAATGTATAGTGTAATTTGTTATTCAAATTAGATGTAGCTCTACCCCGATATGCCAAAGGCTCCCCCGTTTCTAATGCAACCCTATTTGACTGCATGACATAATTACGAAAAGAAAAATACATGTGAAGACAGAATAGCCCCTCTTTTGTTATTTTCTGCTCAATTTCCAGCTGGAACAAACTTGAGATTTTTATCAATTCAACTCATTATGCTGCAGTGATTTTTTAGGAAATTCAAGGTAAACTTGGTACAACGTTAATTTCATTACGCTTTGGTCATTTTAATTTTGATAAGGATTTTTATTTATTTATTCTAACTCGTGTACTATAAAAATGTATATTTAGAAATACATTCCAACAGTTAACAGTCAACTACTGTTGTCTTTTGGTTGACAATTAATAGCTAAACTTTTTCCGTCAAAAAAATTAAAAAAAAAAAGAAGAATTAATGATAGACTAACTGATAACTAATATAGTTACAAAAGTGACTATTAATTGTGTGTGAACGTATGCGAAAGCTAGCTATGTGAAATTGGAACAAAAATGTCCTACTTCTCCTAGTAATCCCTCTGTCCCAAAATTATTGTCCAGTTTGAGATTTCACTTTTAGTACAATTTGAACTAAAAATGAAAACTCAAACTAGACAATAATTATGGGACTGAGGGAGTATTATTTTGTCAAAGTTTTCCCTTAAAGAAATTGTCTTTTTACCAAGTGAGGCGAAGTCAGTTTTCAGCTAGATTAACAAAGTTTTAACCCAAAATCAAAGTCGTATTTATTTTATCTTTGTTGACGGCAAAACTTGTACTAGATAAATGAATTAAAGAGTGATGCTAACATTTTTATACTCCTTCCGTCCCAAAAAAAGAAATCTACATTTGAGTTTTGATATTTATACTAATAAATTTAAAAACTTAATGTAGATTATTTTTTGGGGACAAGAGAGTATTAATTTTTCAAATATTGTCTTTAGGTGTATATACAAAATAACATTGAGGCTTATAAGGTCTAATTTATAGTTCTTTCATTACAAAATTAGAGTCTTATTGTCTTAATTAGTTGTGTCATCCCTTTTACCCTATTAAAGCAGAAAACAGGATGCTGATGTGGCAATTTCTTATTAAAAGATTTTGGCTCCAAATGCACCATATTGCATAAACCATTCTGCCACGTGTCACTCTTTTTTAAAAACAAAAAATATATTTACAATATTAACAAAAAGATCAGATGTCCATGTTCATTCAAATTTTGAATTTGACAGTGAATGGAACTTTCTTTCTCCACTTATTTAGTATTTTTAAAAAAATTAATTTTCGACCAATCAATTATCTTCATTAAAAACTAAATGCATTCCTAATTAGTTTTGATTATTTACATATTAATTTATTAGGTGGGAGGACGCCCCCGGACATTTATTCATTTCTAATCAGTTTTAATTATTTACATATTAATTTATTAGGTGGGAGGACGCCCCCGGGCATTTGCTCGGGGCAAGCATCTAGTTACAATTAAATATATGTTTTATAATTCATTTACACGTAATATTTTATCAAAAAAAACAAAGAATATATTTCCTAGATTCAAAAATCAGCACATAATATGGAGGTACCTCTTCAAAAAAATTCTTACTCCATCTCTTAATAATGTTATTCTCATCCTTTTGTGATATACAATTAGCTAGCATTTCTTCGCAAATCAGCATTTAATATGGCGGTACCTCCTCAACTAAGTTTCTTACTTCACTTCTTCATAAATTTTATTGTAACCCCTTTGTGATACTCTCTCCATAAGTTCATATTTCAATATGTTAAGTCCATATCAATATTTCAAAATATAAATCGTTTTAGAATTTTAACCCAAATTAATACTGATTTTCTCAAATTTTCCCTCAATAAACGATACTCACTCATTTTTTAGTTGGTCTTCTCTGTAATTCCAGTTCACTTAATGGACATAAAATATATTTGACATACGAATCAATAGCTAAATGATTGTATCTTTAGCTTACGTTGGAAAATCTACAATGACTTATATTTTGAAATGGAAGAATATCCATTAATTAGTAAGCATTTCTTCACAAAATCAATATTTAATATGATGGTACCCCCTCAACTAAGCTTCTTACCTCATCTCTTCATAAATGTAATTCTCATCCTTTTTAGATATAAGTAGCATTTCTCAAAAGTAAATACAAACAAAAAAAAAATAAAAAAAAATTTCGACAATGTTAAATGCGAGAGCACTCATTCCCATAGTGTTCATCGGCTTCTTAGCCATTTTCAGCCAACTAATCGTTTGTGCAACTACGCCGTCAGCAGCGGCAACTAATGTGACCGTTTCGCCATCGCCGTCGCCTTCCATTTTGATCGGTACTTCTCTTGGGGGAACACTGTCACCGGACGGCGACCTACCTTTAAATGGACGCAAGATGTTGTCTTGTCAGCCTAGGTGTTTGCCGCTCTGCTTTTGCAGGAACAAGGAACCAAATCATGATCATCCACAAAACGTAGCCAATAGTAATATTTCTGCTGTTATCCATTAAACAAAGCTCGATTTCGTATAATGTGAAATTACTATTAACATTTGTATAATGTGAAATTCCATTGAATTCAATCTGTACTTGATATATATTTATGTAATCTTTCAAAGTATTAGTCTCGAGTTTTTTGGTTTTTTTTTTTGTTAGAAGAATTCAGTCTCGGGTTATGTAGATTCTTTTAAAAACGTACTATCATTTTTTCTTTTTTTTCTTTTTTTTTTTGAAAAGAAAAAACGTACTATCATTATTTCAAGAAGTATTTTTTTCTTGTAGTAGTAGTAGCAGTAGTTAAAGGGGCCGCCGTTGATGTTTGAATTTCGGAAATCTAGGATTGAATTTTATTTTACTTTACTCAATTTACATACTCAACATTAAATTGGTCACTAAGGATTAAATGTAAATTCTAGACTGTACCAATGTCTATATAAAAGGCTACTCTATAGCTATAATTCTAAACTCACCTCTCAGTAGTCAGCATCACATATAAATTTTTGTGTTTTCTTTTCTTATTATGGCGAACCTTAGAGTTCTCATGTCCGTGGTATTAATCGGTTTTTTAGCAGTTTCCAGCCAGGTAAGCACTTCCGCAGCTACACCGGAGGCGGCCGGTTTCGAGGTTTCAAGTTTGAGTGGTGGTTCTGGTGACGGAGTTCTGACCGGCAAGGAGCAAACCAGGAATGGACGTAAGATGTTGGCTTGCTGGCCGTGGTGTTTACCCTTCTGCTATTGCAAGAAACCCCAACCGACCCAAAATGTAACTGATACCGCTCCTATTCCTCATTAAATTACTAGTATATTGTCATTACTGAAGAATCTATGTGAAACATTATCGTCCAATAATATCTGGATGTGTATTTTATATTAACAATCAGAACAGAATCCTACCATTTCAAATGGTTTAAGGAATTTCATCATAATGAAGGGAATCTAGTTTGGAAATTTGTATGATTTCCATGGACATGTAAGATTTTATTGATTATTAGATGATAAGTATTACATTGGATGTGGAAATTATAGTTAGTAATATGTTGGGTATATATAAATAGAAGGAATAATATTACATTTGCAGAAGGCGGCAGAAACAAGTGAGTGTAAAAGATGAAAGCTCAAGGAAGCCATATCTGTAGAATCATGAGGATCTCAATTTTAGATCTTCTGATATGTAGGTATCGGAACACCTGATGCCTCTGTTAGCTTTTTATAAGCTTTCTGCAGTCTCTGAGTTACCGGTCCAACTTGGCCATCACCGACCACACGCCCATCGATTTTGATAACCTAGCACAAGAAAGTGTTCTCGAGGCTTCATTCATCAGATATTGTCAAAACCAGACACGTTTGTTAAGGCATGAGAGTCTTCAGGACCGACAGATGGACCATATCTCTGTCCACTAGAAGTGGAGAAAACTAAACATAAATTACCCTCGATATACAATCTCATTCTAAAATGTCCCAGATTTATTAAACTAGGCTCTATTTCACTACTATATATAACATATTGAGAAATCAGGACTCTGGAAGCACCGATTGGTTTAATTTACCAAATGTATTAGGTCAGAAAAGCATCAAAGATGGGAAAATGACACAGGTTGAATGAACATGAACAAACACACATCAGGTAGACTAGATGGCAGTAAGAGACAGTACTGATAAACATTAGAATCAAAGACATCTCTCGAAGGAACTTGACCAGTTTGTACCAGCACTGTTTTAGGTCTATTAAAGGACATACCGGACTAAGCTCTCCCATGGTGCCAGTGGTCCAAACCTGCAGGCCAAAGCTTTTCTTAAATACTAATTAAAAGAGGAATTTCCGAAGGAGAAAAGTGGAAAAACAAAAAAGAGAACCGCGTTGTTGAATTTTCCAATGTAAATGAAATCAACTTTCTAAGAATGCTCAATAGAATATGAAATGTTCCTGGACATTCTTCGACGTGCCAGTAATTTTTTCCAATGGCATTTTAATAAATCTGTAAACTCCTCTGAATCCTATTGTACTTTTCACATGTCTTTATCCAGAACGGTAGGTTCCATTAAATAAGCACATGCAAACATGCGAACAGATCAAAATTTAATTATGTGTCTTAAGGGCCATTCAGTTCATGCTCCATCTAGTTTGCAGATCTCATTTTACGAGATTTGGGTCAAATTTGCAAGAGATAAGTGATAGAAGAAACCACGAATTCCAACTGCTCATGAATGAAGTTTACCTCATCCGCTGTATGAAATTCTGATAAGCTAATACGCCGCTCTTGCAAATCCAACTGCTCCTTTACCACAAGGTCCATAACCTGCAAGATAAGTTAGCCAATCAACTGTTTATTAGAAAGATATAACTAACTGTTTTCAGCAGGAATGAAATTGTTTTAGCCAGTTATGGTGCCAGTATCTTTGGACCCAAGAAGACAGACCAATCCATTCAAAATATACCAATGCTGTCATGAACCATGGACGTAAAAAGCTTCATAAAATTCTCGCCCTACCCTATTCCTCATGCGACCAAGACCAAACGGGTAAATCCCTTTACTTTTTCATAAATTAGCATTGATGCAGGGATACCTACAAGTTCCCGTGTCCTAAACAATGTGATTTCATCAAAAAACCCACTTCTCAGAAATTCCTATAAGATTCTCCATCTACAACTGTCTGTAGACAATAACTGGGAAATCCAGATGAAGCAACAAAAGAAAATTTGCCTAAGGTAAGAAATTTTTAGCACTCCCTTGTCAAAGTCCCCCAACCCTATTAAGAAAAGAATTAAGCTTACTGTTGCTCGTGTGACCCCAGGAAGACAATAATCAGCATGTGGTGTCACAACATGGCCTCTCTTTACCAAAAACTGCAAGCAGCATATAAGAATCCTAAGTCAGGGGAATCAAATGCATTCAGACGATGGATCAAATACAGCAGATCCGGAACCCAGAAAACTGGACTGTAAAACCATACAACTGTTTCTATGTACATACATGTATTGGTAGATAGATTGATAAGCTTTTAGGAATCAGAATAGGGCTATGACAAACCCAAAACTAACTCGTAGGGTTGAATAAGAGGGAGAAACAGAGAGAATTTGATCATTTAATGAAAATAATATGTACCAGATACTACACATTTTCATGAAAAGAAATTTCTATGATCCGTTAAAACTCAAAATGGAATGTGAAGAAAATAAACAGCCGAACAAGCAGAAAAGTCTAAACTTACAATGTTGGTCGCATTTGTTTCTGAGACATAACCATCTTTATCTAGCATGATGGCATCATCAGCATTAGCATTATTCCCTTCTATCTGCAGCGAGAATGGTGATAAGTAACTATTAGAAATGCCATAACAGCAAGATTATAGAAGCCACCACATTGTGAAAAATGTATAATGTGAGTACAATTTCATTCTCCCTCATAACAGACAGGAAATGAAAAATAACAATTGCTGCTTCATGGTGATGTAAACCATTATCAGGAATAAATTATTATTACTCCAACGATCAAGTTTGGAATAACCATTTCAGAACTTTAAACTCATACCTTTGCAAGAATATTGTTGAGAAGGTTATTGTGGTGAATCTTAGAATCCAAATTCTGCAAAGCATCAATAAATATAATGTCATCTGAGTAAGATTTTCAGAAATATATACATATATATATGTTATTATAATAATCAGGAGAAAGGAAGATTCATCTTAATGAAACAGTCTCTTTTCAAAAATTTAAATTCAATATTCTACACTATTATGACGGACTTGTGAAATTACCAAACTGAACTGTCAAAATTCACAGAAGATGACAGAACCTTATTTTCCAGCTGTAACAAAGAAAACTAATCCTGTATGAGGTCCTCGATAAGACCACATTTACACATCATGCAGTATCATCTTCTTTCTTTTTTTTTGGTAACAACGCTGTATTATCTTACAACTGAACAGAACTTCTTCAAAACATAACTGCTAGACAGTTTGCCAGGGTTCCTCATACTAGAGAAACATAATTTACTAACACTATTTCCGCCAGGAGCTGGCCTACAACCAAACCCATTAATGATATTCAGTAATGACTTCTTATTGTCCTGAAACTTTAATCTGATTCATCTTGCAATTAAAATGGTGGGAAATACTATGCAATGCTCAACATAAGCATGGCATACAACCATGAGAGATAGATTGGATGTTTTACTTTCTCGTGTGGCCATGACAAGACTACTAGTGATGATGCCATTTGTTTCATCTAAATTATTTTCTACAATCTTTTGTTTTTCTAACTTAAAGTGATCTCTGTAAAACAACTGCAAGCTGGAAAAAAGGAGGAGAAATTGTCTAATTCAACTGTTTTTCTTGAGCAATACCTGGAATTTATCCAATGTACTTAATTTTTATTTCAAATTCTGCTATCACACACATTTGGATACATAAAGAAGTTTCACACAAATGTTCTAATATGCAAGTGAAAGTGAAAATTTCAGATATCGTATTAAAAAGAGTCGACAATCGTATCATGAAAGACAAACAATTAGAAAACAAAGAACCACAGAACAATGCTCATAGAGGCATTACATTTGGTGAGTTGCGCCTTGTGGTTGCTGTTACTAACGTTATTCCCCGAGTATTATCATACACTGGAGGTTTCCATTCGGCAAGCACTGACAAAACCCAAGGAGAAACATAGTTAACAGTCAATGTAAGACTGTATAGACCTCAATGCAATAGATTTTCAGAAGCATTTTCTTTATACACCTCTAGTAGGTGACAGGAAGCTATGAAACAAAACAAGAGAAGTAATCTTGTAGAGCTCAACATTATTGCACTCTCTTTGGTAAGGAAAGCTATATTCAGACTTAAAACATTGTGTTTGCCTGATACACTACCGCAGGGACACAAATGAACACCCTACCCTGAAATCGTAGTATGTCAATAGTTACCAAGAGCGAAAAAAAAGGGCAATTCTGAAGCCATGCACACTTGCTCTTAGGAAATTACATAATGCTTTATCATAAGGCATCTATTTTGGAAGTGTACGAGGATTCATACAAAGATCAGCAAAGATCAGCAATACAGAATGTGATGAAAATTTTATGTTTGTTAACATCTATGACGCCGTAACAGTAATACTAATGCAATATAATATACAGTAGCAAATAGATTGCAACTGTTCAAGCCACCACTGCTGTCTATTGATATCAAATTTTCTTAGCAGCGTCAATTCATTTCGATGTATTTAAATATCAAGAAGATAAAGATATTGTGGTTATGGTGTAAACTGAGACTGAAATTCAGTTGGTATTTGGCTGCGAAATGCTCCCCAACCAATTTTCTACACCTGCTAGTATAAGATGCAAAAAATTGCTTTGTAAGCTTTTTTCTACATCCCATGGATCATGTTTAAAAACTGCCTTCCATTCCTTTTGGTGTTTCTTGTATTTTCAAGATTCCTTTATTTACACTTGAGTATTTTTATGTCTAGATATTAACATTACTTGTCATAATTTTCTAGTCACTTGTGGGAAAAGACAATGAGAGCACCATACCAATCAAAGTACAACCGTAAAGATTGAATGCGGGGCTCATTCCTGAGGTTACCTGTGTAAATAACCAAAACAATTGTCGGTTAAAGTTATGAATATACGTCTATCATACCATAATTAAAAACTAGGACAATCCAAAGCAGTAAATCAGTCATCAACGTTTAGGACAATATGCAGAGGACCTCAGAAAGTGTGTACCAAGTACAATTATATAACCTCAAAGTTGTAAAGATCAAGGTAACAAGAAGCACTAACCTTCTTGCCACGAGTCAGGGTTAATCGGATATGGGCATTATCAAACATTGCGTTACAGATGAGGGTTTTAAATACTGCTTCCTTCACCTGCAAGATGTGGCATAATTATGCATCAAGATCAATCTCTCAACATGAGACATTCTGTGGCAATCCAGTGACACATTGAAGCTATAATTCAAGAGATCTATTGTTCAGCAGCTGTATAGTTTTGTAAGGCACGGAACACAAGAGGACCATTACCTCTTCACGTGTTGGTACATTGCTGAAAGCCAGAGCTTTTGCGGAGTCAAACAACCTGAATGGGACACACACATTAATAGATTTAGCTTTGTGAATTTTGAGTTGCTATTTGTTTACTCAATTTTTAATAGCATTTGGATCTCCTAGAGTAAAAAATTTCCAAAATAAATGGGAAAAAAAGAAAAAAAAAAACCTGTGATGACTAATGAATTTGAAATAAGTTTTTTTTTTTTTTTTTTGAAAAGGAATTTGAAATAAGTTAATAAGCAGGAATAACCACTTTTGGTATAATCTAAGAAAAACACAAGCAAATACAAAATCTCATATACACCCAACAGTTCAATGAAGTACCCCACAGATTCAGAAGGAATTACATAAAGTCAACTTCTTGTAAGAGAATGATTAACCATTCAGTAGGATATGTACAATCTGCTCAAATGAAGAAATCTGCATATGTTTCAGAGAAGCAGTGAAATCTGAATTTTTGAAGAATTTCAGGTCTGGTTCCCAGAATAGTGTAAGAGTATAAAATCCACTAAAGGTCCTTTAAAAACACATAACCGGGAAGCATCCTTCAGATAAAATTGGATTTTTCTATTGAAGATTCATAAAGAGAAAGAACTATGAAAGGTCTGCAATTTGGGTAGCTGCCTTTCTCCTCCATGATAGTAAACGGCTAAGACATTGTATTTATAGCATTGTGTGTAGGAACATATAATTGTCAGTTCATATGTACTATAATCTTAAGAAAATTACCCATTCGCTCATTGCGCTTCACCTGGCTCACACATCCCAGATATGCAGGAAGCAAATAAGCAGAGAAAGACAAACATTCATGATCGTTTTCCTACTCACCTATCTAAGTGCTCCTCAAACTTGAATATCCTCCCACTATACACTCGAAGCCCCTCCCACACTGCATCACCACCTTGGACAACTGAGTCAAAAACTGAAACCTTAACAAGGTAGCAAGGATCAGATTTAATCCTTACAAGCATGGTATACACCACAGTTTCGACAGCCGTTCAGCAGAAATTTTCTTTGTATGAATTTGAATATATATTACCTTTGCACTTTCACGTGGCACAATCTCACCACCAACCCAAGAAAGCAGCTTGTCATTGGCAGGAACTGGAAGACTTGGGTGAGGCAAAGATGACCTCCATTTTACACGGCGCCTTAGCATGTTGTACAATGGCAAACTCTGCTCCAGTACTTCATATAAAGATGATGGAAGTGGCTGGCAAAATAAAAAATGGATTTTTTTCTTTCAGACTGCGTCTCACACAAAGGTTTATGGGGTAGCCAGGATGCAGTTTTTCCCCAGATCATACCTATGCCCCTTGTATATGTCATGCATATGTATGGATTTTTAGCACCAAAATGTGCATTATTTGTGAAATCGCGAAAGACAAGAAGTATGTGCAGGTTGAGTGCAAATAAATGACAAAATTCAGGGAAAAACTTGAGAGCAATAGTTCACTCAGCAATAATCATGTGCACTTCTTTCATCTCGTTTTAACAAGTTCTGATTGAGGAATAACATTTTTAAATAATAACTGAAATTTATTTCTCTCATTTGAATAATTCACTCGGCACTAATCATGTATAATTCTTTCATCTCATTTTTACAAGTGCTGATTGAGGAAATAACTTAGTCTAAACAATAATACCTGAAATTACATCTATCTTCACCATGGCGTACACAAGTCAGATATTACACTGGTATACTGGTGAAGCAAACCCAAATAATTGACACACACAAACCCTGGAGTCCTAATTTAGGCAAACTTCCACGCGAAGTGCAAAAGAATTGTTAAAGAGATCTCTGCAGGGGGCAGATTTGATGTTTACAGTTAGTAACATGTATTGATAAGACATGGAATGTACCAGAGGATATTTTCTTGGTCTTGTGAAACATGTTGATTTGTGTACATTGTCATACCACCAAGGTGCCCAGACACCATCAAATGGTTTTGGTCCTGCTTCCCACCTGCAAGTAGAAAGCTTAAGGAATTATCATATTTGTTCCAAACCAGTATTTTAATTTTTGATCTTACTAGTTCACAAATTAGATTAGAAAACAAGAGGGAAGAAACAAAGACCCGATTCACTTTCCCTTGCCGAGTCCGAAACCATTAGCTTAGGCTAGGGAATATAGAAATAGTTCTTAAAAGCATATTGCCGCTCGACCTTTGGTTCCTCTTCACATGCAGTATTTTTGGCACAAATATTTTAGTCCTAACAAGTAACTCAAGAAGGTTCAATTACTAAATGAATCTTTAGGCTTGTGAACTAGAAGCCCATGAGATGTGAAGAACAGTACTCCAATCTATTTTTTATGTTGGTTGCTCCATGAAACTGCAAAATATCCCGCTGATAGTTGTTTCTCCTCTAACGTAACTTCACCAATAGATCTTTAAGTCTGAGTTAATATATTATTATTTGTAAGAACTGTAACACATTATTAGCACTAGATTAGGTAACTGTTCTATCTTTAACACATTATTAGCACTTAGAATTTAGAACTCAATGTATCAAGGACAGCTCTATCTGTAATCAACCACGACTTAGAGCTCATTTTACTGACAGCATCAGACAACTCCTAGGACTTCTTTCTGATATAATGAGGATGCATTAAATTAACAATGTCATTGCATCCTTGTTCCTGAAATATAGGCAAGGATAAGTAGTTTAAATGTCATTTTTCCTTACTTTAGCATTGAAGTTTGGAAAGGAATCCCTAGGTCTTCACAAAGTCCACGTAAAGTACCCTGCCAAAGGAAGAGAGGGGCCACAGAATTAGAGGACCGTTGAGAACTGTGAGAAAGAAAACTAGCCTCAATCCCCCAAAAAAACACAGGAGAGAGAGAGAGAGAGAGAGAGAGAGAGAGAGATTGATATGCTATGTCAGGCAAGCTGATTTGATAAGTCTTTTGTTCTTTTGTTGCTTCAGTTTAATGTCAAGACATGATGGATGTCCTGGTAAGTTTGAAAATCACCTCATAAAAAGATAACTCCCTTATCTAAAAAAGGAGACCATGGAGAGATTGGGGAATAAGCTAGGAATTCCAAACTAATTAGCTTATATTTGAATTCACATCTTTGCTAGAGTTCGATGTTAGATGAGAATGTTGCTGCACAGCTCTAGCTAGCATTCCATGTTTATGAATTAAAAACAGAAAGCAAAGTTTCTAAATTCCCTGACACAATACTGCAATTGGACAAGGGCATCCAAAACGACAAGGCAAATCGAGAAAGAGTCTTACAGACCTCAGGATCCGCTTGCAGGTCTGCTGCATCAATAATGGCCGGAGGTTTTCCTATTTCACACAGCTGGCTGTAAATGGACACCATCTCTACCAATCCAAGCTCGCGAAATGAGGGGGTAACAACCTTATCAAATGATGGCTGACAGCATATATTTGCGAATCAGTAGAAGAATGGTAACACCAGAATGAGCACCAAAAGGAAACATCATAGACCCATACAGAGTAGTATTTGTCAGTCCTACTTAATAAAATAAATTATATTGGACTTCTGCAGTGGGTGAAACCATAAGTAGCCAATAGGGAAGAATAAAGTGCCACTAAGACAGATTGTCAAAAAATTATACACCTCAAAGAAAAAACTCGAAGGTCAATCCAAGTTGGATACGTACCAAAATTTCAAGAGGATTCCGAATTAGAATGAAGTGCTTTCCTTTCTTCATCAACTCTTCACTCAACCCAGGAAGAAGTTGCTTTGCCATGTGCTACAGTTCATAGATCAGTAAAAAAGGATTAGTTCAAGAAGCTCATACCAATAATCTTAATCCTCAAAACAAATGAGAAGCTTATGGTGAATAAAGTATTCTTCAAATTCACGAAAATATACACATCTATATCAAGGAATACATAGAAAGATAATAAAGGGGGGTAAGACAAAAATAAAAGAATACACAAATCCAGCATAAAACTTATCTAATCATCAAAAGATTAAACTCTTTTTCAGCCACATGAATAAGAAATGCAATACGTACAATGACGCTAGCGCTGATGTTTAAATCGCAAGAGTAATATTGTAATTTGATGTATCTTACGATTATCGCTAGAATGAGGACATTCTATAATATTAAAAAATTTAATAACAATATAATGTCCATTTCCCTTATCCTTCCCAGATGGAACAAGAAAGGCATCAGGAAGTCCCACTACTGACAAGTTACTTGGAACATATAGAGATATCAACAAGGCATAAACAAGATACAGGAGAGCAAGTAGGCTAGCCAAGACATATTGAGTATAAATGTAGACGAGACGTATTGGGTAGAACAGAGAAATACAGTGTGAGATCACTACCTTACAAAACCGGTACTTCTTTTCTCCAGGGCCAAAGATGATCTCTTTGACCACCTTATTTCCGTCAGATTCCTGAATATTTAAGAATATAGTTACACAATGAAGAAGCACAAAAGATCCACATCAAGACATGATGTATCCATGCTAATCTTATGGCTCAATGTAGAGGATGTAATAAATAGTTTGAAGACCAAAACAAGAAACTCAAGCATACACTTTTTAACTTTTAAGCATGCACTACGCCATATGAAACTATACTAGAGTTATGTAAACCATCAGCTTCTCGAAGAAAAAATCGTTTTGAACAATTATGCGACTGATTTTACTTAAAATATAATACTCAAGTTAGCAGTACTTGAATATTTGAAATGTACAATTCTCAAATTGTGAATTACTTTATCAGTGAAAGTATATCAATATGAATCCATCAAATCTTGACATGATTGAAGTAGTGACAACACTTTGAAACTCGACAACTTCTATCCCATCTATGAACTTAACAAAACAAGCAGATTAAATTCACTAAAAATAGTGCGGGACACCTCATTCCAACTGTCTAGTATCAATTAAATGTGAATTCTGTTGAGGGGAAAGAAATATCTTAGCACATTGCACAAGGATTCTTTACGAACATTTCATGATGAAGTAATAAGCAGACGCAATGACAGTAGTTAAGTGTGGACGGTAAACCAACACATGTTAAACAATCATTCAAAGATCAAAATGTTTCACATTCTGGAAGGTATTGAAGAAATGAAACACAAAGTTAGAGATAAATTCTAGAAATTCTAGGACGACAAACCGCAAATGATAAAACTATGTTCATTTAACGTACCATGTTTGAGAGGACATCTCCTCTGTATGGCCTTTCCAATCCCGTAACACGCAGGAAATTTGCATATAACGGCTCATCAAGTACGTCTGTATCATCTCTCTGGGCAAATGAACTAGTTAGAAGTTTGCACAATAGAATCCTAAAGCTAAAAAGTAAAAGATCAATCCGTTTTTGAAGCTAAAATACTATCTTTTCAAACATTTTTCGACAGCTTCATAGTTCAAAACATTTTCCTAATCCTCAGTTCCCCCAAACCCCAGAAAACAGAAACTATCCATTGATGCCTAACAATTATAGCAAATTATCCTTTCTGAACTTTAATATGAAAAATGCACACCTCAGACGGTCAGACAAAAAGATCCTAATGCACTTGGCTCCAAAATTAAAATGATAATCACGTAAAGAAACATATAAAAGAGTATATTAAATACAACAGTACTCTGTTTTTTTTCAATTTTGTGTTTCTTCCAATTCGTGAATAAATAATAAGATAATTGCAGAATCACAAAGCAGTAAGATAATTGCACGATGACTAACTCCATTACGATCAACAACTAGACTGGAAAATGTATTGCTCTCAATGAAATGAATAGCCAAAAGGGTCTCTATTAACAGATAGATATCAAGTCAACTCCATTAAAACCATGAACAGAGGAAATTCTGTTTCATCTATCTATCCCCGGGCAAAGAGGAAACAGATTATGCACCCACCCCAGAAAAGAATAAATAAACAAACACTCAAAAACATGGAAGCTGGGTTACAACAACACAGAAAGAAAGTTTAAACATGAAGAAAAAAAACAAAGTAAAATTTTATGTGACTGAGCTTGAGTTGAGTACAGGAAAAAGGGTTGACTTAAAATACCTGAGCAAAAGAGTACATAACACTGGTACTAAGGGACCTGGGTGCAGACCATGAATGAATCACCTCAACTTCTTCATTCCTTTCTGCCATTTTTATTTTTATTTTTTTTCCCTTTCTGAGTTTCTTCTTCTTCAGTCCTTATGATTAGAATGCAGAGTACGGACGGGAAGGTACTTGAAAATGATGGATGAAGTTTGTAGTTTCGATTAAGTAAAAACGATTAGAACGGTAATTTCTTCCAGAAACGAATCTCTGAATACGTGGCAGTATGACAGTGAAGTGGCATTGACTTTAGCTGTTAATAATTGTTGCAAAAAAAAAATATTGTCTGAAGATTCCCAAAAATAAATTTCTTCGATTTCCTTTTTTATTCCAACTGACGACATTTTGGCACGCAGATTCAGGATATATTATCCACCATAAAACAGATTGGCTTTTTATTTTTTTGCCCTTTTTTTCCTACCAATGTGAACGGTCACTAATTAATTCGCTAAATTATAAAGTGAGATCAATTAGGCCAAATTATCTAATACATCCGGGACACCGTGTACCCCTTACGCATGTACTTTACTCTCTTAAAATAGCGTGAGCTCGCTAGATAATTCAGCTTTCTTTTTCTTTTTTTTTAAACGCGGCATATATAAATTACCGAATTCATTCAAATTTTGAAAACTTTGTGATGGAGTATTATTGTGGATAACTAGTGTGCAGACTATGGATAACTAGTTAAACATAGCTAGATAACCAATGTGCACACTATGGATAACCAGTGTTGGTACTATGAATAATTAGTTATACACAGTTGCATAACCAGTATTGACAATATGGATAATTAGTTATATACAATTGAACGTACCTTATTTCCATCATTTGGCAAACTGCCCCTCATTCATTTTTTGTTCTCCATCATTATTCAATTAAATACTATTTATGAAATTTGCCGTGTTCGGCAGGGGGGCGGCGCAGCCGGGTCGTTTAGTTTATCACGGGGGATGTATAGAAGTAATTTGTGTCCCCTCTTAATGCAATAACACACTTTCCTTACACACACACGAAAAAGGATTACCTTAGCTAAATTGGCGTGTTCTGTGGGGCAGCGCAACCGGAGCAGGTTGGTGACCTGCGATTCCGGTAGCCGCGGGAGTCGTTTAGTTTATCATGGGGGCCCCCCAATTAACATGTCGTTTGCTTCTTTACCTCTGGATAACCAGTTTACAACTTGTGGATAACCATTTTACCCCTTCTGGATAACTAGTTTACAACTTGTGGATAACCAGTTTACACCTTCTGGATAACCAGTTTACGCCTTGTGGATAACCAGTTTACACCTTCTGGATAACCAGTTTACCCCTTTTGGATAACCAGTTTACAACTTGTGGATAACCAGTTTACACCTTCTGGATAACCAGTTTACCCCTTCTGGATAACCAGATTACAACTTGTGGATAAATTATGGATAACCATCAATTGTGTGTGTTTGTGCGTGAGGATGAAAACAGTAAAATGGATGAAAACAATTTTGTTTGTGCATTTAACGTAAAGGTGAAAAATGTTGAGCGCGTGTAGCGTATGTGTTTGGTGGGGGTATACGGTATACCCGGGTGCACTGGATACGGACTCATCAATTAGCCAACAAATTTAAAAGTTACTCGATGCATGACAGATTTCGTATATCGCATTATGCGAGTATGTGTGTGTGTGTGTGTTTTTTTTTTTTTCTAAATACACTCTTATAAGAATATAAATATCATTTATATTCATTGTGTGTTACAGTACATCACAGTAAATATCATCTGTATTATATAATTAGTTTGGTAATAAGTTAAATTATCGCTATCATTTTAAAACTCGCAAAATGATTATTTTTTACCATTATTATTAAAGAATTTTGCGTTAACTTTTTAGTTTACTTAATAAAATCAGTACGAAAATCAATAAATTGATATCATTTTTTAGTTTTTAGACGTAATTTGTGTTTATTAGTAGCTAACTTATTTCTTTTTTCCATGCAAGAGATAATAGGCGTTTGATATTTATTAAAATTACTTGGTCGACTTATTCCTCAACATAGCCAAAGCGATGAGAAAGTTGACGAATGCCAAAATATTGTTTTGAATAGTTTTTACAATTGTTTTAATGCATTATTGTTTGGTAATAAATTATATTATCAATCAAAGTAAAAACCCTAAAATGATTACTTCTTATTGTTTAAGATAATTGAATTGCTTTTCCTTCTACTTACCTAAACCGAAGAGAATCTCAACGACGCATAAAATCTATTATTTTCTACTACTTTTATAAGTTTTTTATGTTATTATTTTTGGTATTTAAGTTATTTATTTTTATCCATGTAAAAGTTAATAAAATTTTTAATTTTCTTGGAATTATTTGTGTCGACCTATTTCTCCACTTAGCCAAAGCAGCAAGAAGGTGATGAACTCCAAGATTCATTGTTTCGAATCATTTTCACAATTTTTTAAGCTATTATTGCTAGGTAATAAACTTAAATTATCGCTATAATTGTAAAACTCGTAAAATTGTTGAAGATTCTTATTATTCATTTTTATTGTTGAAGATTCTTGAGTTGCCTTTTTTGTCTTCTTAGTAAAACTGACGATTTTGGCGTAGGAGGCAATCCATAAATTTATGCTATTTTTAGAACTAATTAGATATTATTAGTATTAGTAATTTACTTATTTTATTTTTATCCATGCAATGGTTAAAGAATATTTCTTGTTGAAATTATTTGTGTCGATTTATTCGTCACTTGGCTAAGAGCGCCAAAATCTGTTGTTTTGAATCATTTTCACAATTTTTGAAAGCTAGTATTATTCTTTGGTACTCGTTTTGTCTCAAAATTATTGTCCAGTTTGAGATTTCACTTTTAGTATAATTTGAACTAAATATAAAAACTCAAACTGGACAATAATTATGGGACAGGGGAAGTAATTAATTAAATTATCATTGCCATCGATCGTAAAACTCACAAAATATTTTTTTACGTTGACGACTTTTGTGTTGATTTCTTTGTCTCCTGAGTAAAATTGACGAGAACGAAAGAAAAAACATTCCATTATTCTAAATTATCCAAATAACGATTACTCCCTCTGTCCCAAACTTATTGTTCATTTTGCGTTTTCATTTCTAGTTCAAATTGTACTAAAATTAAAATATCAAACTGGACAATAATTTTAGGACAGAGGGAGTACATTTTTTCTGCAATGGAAGAGGAAGTACGTCATAAAGACATAGCACTCACGTCAATTGAACCATCAAGAAGAGAAAGATCACCAAAACCTCTTTCAGGTTATTATTATTTTGCGATTTTTTTGAGTTTAATCTTTTCCTTCTTTTAGCAAAATGTGTTTCGAGATATGTCTAAAATATTTTGACAAATATAAGTTTTACTTATCATCCTCGGAGCATGAATGATGACGGATGAGAAATCACTTACCATTACGTACTCAGAAATTATCATTACTTCTTGGCAAAGAGAACATTGCCATCACTTATGTGAAGTAGTACAAGGAAATCTTTCACATCACAAGATGGAAAAAAGAAGAGACGCAAAATAACAAAAATGAGCAGAGACAACTTGAAATGAATAACGTAGACATCAAATCTTTTTTGAAACGTCCAAAAAAGAAACTATCTTTATTGAATTGAAACGGAGAGAGTAATGCGTCCCATCTTCAAATACCATGCACTCGTCACATCGATTATGTTATCTTGAATTAATTAATTTCCAGGGCAACATTCAGGGCAAGGGTCACATTCGCTGCAGCATTTATAGTGATGATGATCATGATGATGATGATGATGATGGCCGTGCAATAATCGTCGACCCATCTGATTATCAAGAACCCACAAGCTATACAATACTCTAGGCTCCAACTTCTCGCTAGTTCCAGCCACGACTCCGGCCGCCGCGGCCGCGGTTGAGCCGAACAGCTGATGATCTTCATCAGCCCTCACGTAATTAATGCTATCGGCAAGATAGCAACAAAATGCGACCGCGAAAACTGCGATGATCAGGAACCCTAGTTTGGCCATCTTGAGTTATTTTTGCGTGTTTCTTAAATTTCTAAGATGTATGATGTATCCTCCTTTATGAGAGATTAGGTTATACTTATAGTACTTTTATAGTAGTAAAGCAGGAGTGAAGAAACTCTTTTGGTGAAGAAAGGATATTTATAGAGTTCTAAATCCTATGGGACGTGCACTATGTTGATGAATTTTAATTTTTTTTTTCCCAAATACAAGATCGAAAATGTGATATTTTAAATATGCACCCCGAGATAATTGTCTAATTTGTATTTTCATTTATAATACAAATTGTAATAAAAATAAAAATCTAAACAAGACGGTCAGTTTGAAACATTTGTTGAACCCGCTTAGAATGCAATTTTCTAGACTTATTCTTTCAAGAAAAAAGTGTTGTTCTGGGAATGGAATGATAGTTTAGTGGTTAGGGTGCTATCTTTCGTGGTAATAGATCAGGGTTTGATTCCCACCAAGGGATTTGTAAGGGGAATTTTACCCACATTTAAGTGGGGTTTACTGGAGTGGATTTTTTTATATAAAAAAAAAAGAAAAGAATGTTATTCTTATGTTATTTTAAAAATTACATATATAACAAGTTACAAAAACGACATACTATTCGAATATTTGTTACCTTATTATCAACTTCTTAAATGTGACAACATTGTATTTTCAGATGACGATGCAAGTGTGCCTTTACCGCACGAAAAACAACTACAACAAACAAACAATTTAACGTATAATTGTTTGATGGTCGGATCGATAAACGGCCGGTGGGTTTGATTCCATACAATATATAAACGGCCGGTGGGTTTGATTCCATACAATATATATAGGACGAAACACGTAGCTGAAGAGACCGAATCGGCAACATTAACTCCAACATTGTAAGCAAATCTACAATATGGATATCACATTTACCGTTATTACAGCGATTTGATTTGTTAGCAAATGGTATTGGCAAACGATTTTGTACTTTATGCTATTCTTATCTGTCAATATTCACGCTTTGGGTTTTAATTTTTTTTTTTTTTTTAAGTGTACACCAGTAGAACACAATGTGTTTTCTTAGATGAATTAATTAATAAATTTCTACAATTTAGGTTCCAATATGCTTTTGCAAACAAAACTACTTTTTTTATGCTAATGAAACACGAATCATAAACAGGGGAAACCTTTTCATTACAAAAGAAAAAATACAATATTTAAATTGCTTGTTTACATTCTCTATCCAAAAAAAAGAAAAGAAAGAACGAAAGAAGAGCAAAACTGCACTATTCTTAGGAAATGATCATTGGTTGGATGCCCAAATACAAAATGATAAATGTAAATAAAAAAAAATTGAATTCTTCTTTCTTATTTTTCAATTCTGTGGTTCAAACAAATTGGTGAAAATCCTGCCGGAGTTGATTGAAATGTCAATCATTAGAAGAATTAAGCATGGTTCTGTGTTGGTGATCCTGCCTCGTGTTTAGCTAGTTCAAATGTCGGAATGAGCTTTCTTTGGAAAAATAATAAATGTGAAAATTCCATACGCCTCAAAAAAATTACAAGTGCCAGTCGCTACAACAACAAATGTGAAAAGGATTACAAAAATGTAGGCCAAAGACCAAAATTGAAAAAAAAAAAAAATTACATTAAATTAAATTAAGGGTGTACAACAAGGAAAACACAAATTCCAGGCCGGGGGAACATGACAAAACAAAACAAGGCTGGTTTTTAAGTCGTTTCAGCTATTACTGTTGTTCCTTCGTCACTCGGATTCTCATCAACAACTACATCAGATCTCTCTTTCTCTATCCCATTCCTCTGTTCAAGTTCGTGCTTTAGCCTCGTAATCTCAGCATCTCTCTCTTCCAGCTTTTCTTGTAAAACGGCCACCTGCAAAAAGACGTACTTATTCAGGCGGATATGAAACTTCAGCTTTATAAACTATAAATAAAGAAGTCCTATCATAGACCAAATCCAAATTTTGATACAATCTCACAACTGTCAAGTAACAGTGAGAAGTTTCCAAGGTGTAGGTAAACTGTAAACCCCTAGAAACTAATGTTGAGTCTTCATTGACTTCTTTACAATTGTTACATGTTTCTCCCCTCAAGTGTATTGGGCTTATGAAACTTGAAAATGCCAATAAGCCGTAAGCCTGGCTCATTGAATCTTACAAAGCAAAATCAAAATGTCTCTTTGTATGGAAACCATCGGTTACTAGATGGCTTTATCCAACCATTAATTACACCATCACCTAAATGCCATAGGTCCACGTCTATAAGAAAAAATAATTCCCACTTTTTCCTGAAAGCTTTCCCCCAGGACTGTTTCTAATTTTCTGTTACTTCCTTTCTAGAGAGAGTGATGATATACAAAAAATAAAATGGATGGAAGTTGAAATGTTTGCATAAACCAATATCTCTGCTCAAGGGGCTACTGATGACCACTATACTAAGAATTCAAAAGAAGCATGGTTAACATACCATTTCATTTGATCTGTCCACATCATCTGTTAATCCTTCCATTTTCTGGCATAGTCCTGCATTCACAAAACCACAAGCACATAAAATTACGTCATACAAAACAGATCCCCGGGGAGAGTGTTGATGCAAATGACATCAAACTACTTGTATGGACAGTGCTATCTCCAAGCTGCTTCTAGTAAGAGAGTAAATAGAAGAAAACTGTATACGTAACTACCAGAACCACCATTCCTACATTGCACAAATACAACATAAGGAAAGCAAGGTCACAGAATAACTTTCAACACAATAACGTCTGCAACTCCACTCATATTTACCTAATACATTGAAGATATCACACCCACGAGACGATTGAATTTTTTTCCTATATCCAAGATAGACATATTGAAAGTCAAAGTTTCGATGTCAAATCAAAAAGTAAACTGGTGAGAAATCCTTCCTTTTTTTTTTTAGGTATAGGTGAGAAATCTGGAGAAACAGAAGATGTAACATTTATATCCGGTAGCTGATAGCCATGATCAATCATCATAAATAAAAAATTCCTGCTAGTGTGACAGTGATTGACTTTTAAGTTGAAATAAGTTTGTTCTTCAGTATTTAACTACACGCAAGACCACGACAGCAGTTAGTATGAGTAATCAGTTCCACTTCAGCTGCATTTGTGAGCAAATCTTCCTCAAAGAACCTCCATATGTCATCCGGCACTACTTTAAACTCAAGGAAGAAAACAAAGAAACCTTAACCATTGTACATTACGGATTCTGTACCCTCCAATTTCTTTTACCGTGAAACAGCATTTCTGCTGTCAATAATCAATTACCAACATTTAAAAGACTATGACATGAATTAACAAAATGTAAACAATACAAAAAACTGGTTCAAGTTTATTATTATCACATAAAGTCCAACAAAAATAATCGCATAAACTAAAGGGAAGCAACCACACCAACAGAAAAGGTGCCATACAGATCATCAACACCATATGAATTCTATTATTATTATTTTTTTAGGGACCAACACCATAAGAATAAATACGAGACAACGAAAAAGATCACTATAGGAGCACCGACCTTCAAAATGACTTTTGAGTTCTGAATACTGAGATTTTTGCAGAGCAAGTTTCATCCCTAATTCATGAATCTGCCAGACCAAAATTGCCACAGGATATATGAGATATATTTGTCACATCAACAAGTAATGCAAATAAATCTTCAGAAACAAAATATGGACTCGCATCCTTTTTCCACAAAACAAGCAACTGTGGTCATGATATTCAACATTTGTCTCCAATTTACATTTTATCTGAAACAAGAAACCAATCTCATACCACAAGGTATACCAGGGGTCTGATATATGCATTCATATTACCTTTCCTTCATTAGCTTGGTTTCCAATTAATTCATTTTCCTCCAGCAAGGTCCTGCATTTCGCCATCAACTGCTTTCCCATCCTACTTTGTGGGGTAAACTGAACCTCATCTAATTGCTCCTGCAACTGCTTCACCTTCTTATCCTTCTCCTCTACCAAATTCTGTGATTGAAGCAACCAATATAAGAGAAAAGAAAACAAACATGACGGAAACAAAAAGGATCCCAGCAATATGGGTGATACAAAAAACAGAGTAGCTCATATAAGGGACCTTTAATCGTGTGAATTCTTCATGGATTGCTGGATCTAATAATAACCTCCTTGCCTGTCAAATGTATAAAACAAAATCAATACCACCACAACAAGAAACAAAAGACAAAAGAGAAAAAGAAAAGATACAACCGAGTGCATTATCAAAATCCTATGTGCCATTCCACTTCTTTTTCAACCACCACAAAACCTACTACCTTAAATTTACCTGTCATCTATAAGTCTATTGGATTCTTCACTTGGTCTGCTTCTTTGATTCATATAGCAGGATGAGTTTGTAGAAAAAAAGATTTATCATGGACCCAAACAAGTACAGAAATCACCAGATGCAGCAAGCACGATTTTTAAGTTGAGGTCAAATCCAAAAAGCAGAAGAGTGTTGCATAACAAGCACGGATCGGGGTAAAATTGACACAAATTGCGAGCAAACCCTCAACTTTTTATCACAGAAAGGTATTTTTCCCAACATAAACTCAAGAAATATTAACTTCGGCAGATTTACAAACCCCAAGCCAAGAAGTGCAAAAAAACATAGGTGCGTGCTTCACCATCAATTTAGAATGCAACACATGGAAACAGAAAAGCGAAGAACCTAGAAATTTCAACTTATGAAAAGAAGGATCAAGGAGAAAAATAATTATCAAAATCATTTTCCTTGCTCTACAGTTGGCAACAAAGCCATAGGTAGAGTTAAAGCCATAGTTACCTGCATTGATGGCGGTTTTTGTTGGGCTCTCAAATCCCTAACTGCTGACTGCAAATTCATTCCAAACCAAACTAAATAAGAATAATAAACTGTATGTAGCAGATACATACTCTGTAAGAGAAGAGTCCCAGTTACACAGAAAACAAGAAAAAGGAAAAATAATGATGATATGAGAATAACAACAAACATGAATGGATACATTAATATCAGACATCAAACTTGACCGACTATTGTGTCATTTACATGTTTTTATATTTTTCCATGGTTGAGAACTCATCTAGCAAAGCAATTCTACATATCAAATCACAGTAACCTTAGTTCGGACTAATTTAATAATTGCTAAATTTCCTAAACTTTGTCCCGTGTTGCACAAATTCATGATGCTCGTTCATAAGGAATGCAATGTCACCTGCTATTAGGAAAAGTCAGTTCTTCGAGAAGAAAAACTTCATTCAAATGCAACTCAAATAGAGAAGACATCAATTCAAGATAGATTACGTAGTAGAAGCATTATTAGAAAACAAGGAGTTGCATGTGAAAAAAACTACAGCAAGTAAAGAACTAAGCAAATTCCCACCTTCAGCTCCGCTATCTCCTGCTCACGTTTAGCAAATGTAACAATGAAGGCAGCTTCTTTCTTCCTGGATTTTTCAAGCTGACAAGATGAAACAAGAACTAAATTAAAACTACCAATACAATGTGCTATAAAACTAACAAGAATATTGTCTAGTTAAAAACCTGCTCCCGCAGGAACTCCTCAGATGACTTCAAATTCTGAACGTAACTGACAACCAATCTTGGCTCTGCAAAGAAAATGGTAAATCTATTTAGTGCGTGTGTGCGAGACTGTGTATGACTCCGCGCGCATGCGTGTGTTGTGTGTGTGTGTTGGGAGGGGGGTGAGAGAGAGAGAGAGAGAGAGTGAGTGAGTGAGAGAGACACATACATTAACACACACACACACACAGAGAGAGCGAGAGAGAGAAACAGCAAACACCTTGTTTCATGATATTAAAGTTCCCACCTCTAAAACAAGGTTATATTAACATACCACAATGCCAAAACATATACCGCAGTCATTCATAAAAAATTTACACGAAAACTTTGGATACGCATAATGTAAAAGACACATGCCCCCAAAATATATATGAAAAAGACACATGCTACCAAAAAATATATGTATATAATAGTAGTATAAATCTCCAATAAACACCCCTTCAAGTGGCACTTCTTGTCTTTCTCCATGACCTATATTATCAACTTTTCTCTAAAACAAACGACTACATGGCATTAAATTAGCCATCACGTCACGAAGTTCAAATAAAATATTTCAATCCATTTTGAGTACATCTACATCGACATCATTTTGAATAAACGACTAAAATAATTCACATTTCCTGACAGCAAATAGAATTGAAACTAGCACCCGCATGTTTTCCTCCCCTTTTCCATATCTGTATTTGTCTATTACTAGTGTAGTTTTTAATTGAATGCACCATAATGAATTACACAACAGAATGGAGGGTGTGAAAAAGATAAAGCAAGATAACAGACCTGGACTTGTGCCTGATGGTACAAATGGCTCATTCTGGAATGCAGAATGCCATTTTTGAATCTCAGACTTCGCAGCATCAAGATCTCTCTGAAGTAGAAACAAATACAAGGCAAAAGCTCAATCAATTATTCAACACAAGAAAACAGGCACATCCATCTCAACATTTTCAATTCTAATGCCTAATTTCTTGTGTGTGTTTGTGTGTAGCTCCCTAACACACTGACAAGAGTGTTAAATGAAGTACAGCCCTGTAACTGCTTTGAAAATTTTCAATTAAAAGTCACAAAAAATCTACGATTTGTATCATGGAGCTTAGAAGGAACATTTCTCTATTTCTGGATTATGCCCACTAAACTTCACAATGACTGTGTTGCTACTTCTATGATTCCTGAAAGTAAGTTCTAGCTCTACTAAGAGGAAAAATAAAATATTTTCATCCTGATGCTTCCTCTAAGCTTCTAACTTGGATTTTTCGAGTCTCATGCATAATTCTTTATTCATGGCCCTTGACTTATCTAATACTCTTTTCAGAACCATTTCACATGGCTAACTACATGTAGCAGTGTGTCCTTAGATTTGTCTTCCACTTTCCATATAAGGGTTTCTGGCAAGCGTTTCATAAACTCTAACCCCTACTTGAGTTGTAATACTTTCTTCTTCAATTTAACTCCTATTACAAAAAATAGCAGAACAATTTTGAGCTATACTTTCATATTGTATTACCTTACAATTCTTACATAAGTTTCCATGATATTTTCTTTCCACTCAAGAATAAACAAATTGCAGATTGTTTGTACTGCAAATATATAGAATTAAATGTTTCTCTTTCTTTAAAGGTAAGGTGCTACGCTACCTATTACCAGATCATCAAGCAACTGCAAATCCAAGATGGCTTTACTTTCATCATTTCGCAACCCAACACCATTAAGCCACACAAACAAATTATACTCATCATTTCCAAGAATAGCAATTCTAAATCCTAATCTATGACAATCACCATGTTGAGGGAATTGCAGTTTTCCGGCAATATATTTAAGCTATGTGATCCAAAACCCATTTCTCCCAGCCTTGTGCCTAAAGAAAAAAAAAATGTGAACAGAATCTAAAGGGTATTTGAGGACAAAGACCATCAAATTCAAAGTTGCTTTACTTGATGCCACACAAAATGAAAATACTTCATCATTGATGTGAGGTGATATATGCTTCATAAAGAGCAAGTATGAATGCTCACGTAAGGCAAACTCATTCGGAAGGTAAAGCATCTTGTCAAAAATTCAAGAAAAACATTAAACCAACAAGAATACAATGGAGTGAAAGAATTTCAATAGGCACCTGACATGTTGCAAGGCGATCCTCACACTCCTGCAGACTGCAAGAGACAAACCATGAGAAACACAAGAAAGTTACAAACAAATAGCAGGAGCCCAAACAGCAACAAAACCTCAAACTTCTGAACTGGAAATAAGAAACAAACTCAAAAAGGACAAAAGAACTAAAAATTCTGGCAACAAAAGGACATTAAGATAGCAGGTACCTCTCACGGAGAGACAAAATCATCCCCGTTGCAACACCAGGGGCAGCAATCTCTTCCTCTTTCAGCTTACCCTAAGATACAGATAAGCAGAATTCCAAAAGTAACAGGTAAAAAAACTTCAGCTTCTATAAGGAACTACAAGTGTGCTAAAACTTCCTTCAGTGAAAAAAATACAGTGGTGTATCAAAATAAGTGTATACATCAAACAAACCTTCTTCGAGCCAAAAATATCATCTTCATCATCATCAAGGTCCGCGAAGCCTCTTTTGTTACCTGAAAGCTTTGAGTTGTTGCCCGCAAACTCACCACCAAAATCTTCATCCTATAGAAAGGAAGAAATTAGGGGGGAAAATTAATTTGAAGCCAATAATAGAAGAAAAGGAAGGACAAAAAATTTGATCCAAATTCGAAATCAATTTAAGAAAAGAAATTACCACGTCAAGGTGAGTGTGGGACGCCATCTTAATCAGGAATGGAGAATTCGAAACCCTTGGAACAACTGTATTCTTAGTTCTTGTGGCTCTGGATGAAGAAGAGAAGAAAGAAGAAGTCCGGCGATGGCGAGGAGAAGGAGCAGCGGTCCGGCGATGAAGAAGACGAGGGAGTAGGAGAAGGAATAAATTATTCGAGTTATGGTCCTTTAACTAAATGCACCTTGAGTTTTGGCCAAACTACAATAACCCCCCTGAGTTTTACTCCGATTAACCAACCGCACCAAGCTTACCAGAAAAATGACATCATGTGATATCATCATCAAAACTTCAGTACGAACGGACAAAAAAGCCCCTGTTCAACAACTGCTAGTTTTTGGTTTTACTCAGGGTGGATTTTTCCAGTCACCCAAATTAGTACTTGAAACCACTAATTTTGAAGAATTCCCCTTTTATTTCTGTCACTCGGACCGAACCGGGTAAGTCATTCAGTCCAATTCACGTGGCAACGGACAAATTATTAACTTTTATTTTAATGTTAGTTTATTCGCAGTATCGTTACATGTTCAATACCTCGTACTTTAAATATTATTAACAATATTTATACTTTAGTGCTTAAACTCTCGATTTTATATTTATTTGAAAATAAACAAGTAATTAATTTTTACTTGAGAATAAATTTAAGATTATTTATTAAGTTAATTTATTTGAATTGATATTAAAATATAAATTTTGCTTTAATCATTATTTTAAAGATAATTTTTAGTTAAAATAATAATTATACCTTTATAATGAAAAATAATAATTGTACTACAAAGATTGTGACAAACATGTGCAAATAGATTAACTATTTTTTGTATTACAAACATTGGTGATACTTAATGTAACTCAAATAATAGATTATTAATAAATTTAATGACCTAAAACTTATATTAACTAATTACAACAAAAACTCTAAATATTAAAAAAATAGCAATGAATCCGATTGATATTTTTTAATTTTTAGACATTTTTAAATAACAAATATTGCTATTTTTTAATTACAAAAAAAAGTTAAAAAATTAAAAAAAGGGCCTGACCGGTCCAGTTCACCATATCGGACCGAACCGGGATTGGCCGAGCAATGAACCCGTCCCGGGTCCGAGACGGGCAATGAACCCGTTCGGGCGAACAAGTGGGCGAGTTATTTGCCCGTTCCGGGGGACCGCCCGGTTGGTCAAATTTTTTTTTAATTTTTAATTTTTTTATTTTCTCTCTAGTCAAATTATTTGATTTGAAAAATTAATAGGGGTAAAATGGTCTAATTTTAAAATATGTGGCTTCAAGTAGTAAGGTGGTGGCTTTGAAAACAAACACCGTGTTAGTTTTTAAGTCAGCACCTTTGGTATTTGAAGCCACTATTTTTTATTTATACCGATTTTGCCCCTCTCATTTCAAACTTTCACCTAAGAAAATATTTTTCCGTCACCATCACCATCACCAATTTTTCGTCACCATCACTGCCCTACCTTATAAATAATTTTGGTCAAAGTTGAAAATATATTGGCCTCCCTTTCACTCTTCTTCACTTCTTGGAGTTTTTTATTTCTTGGTACAGTACTCTTTGGAGTTTTAATTAAATTGTAAATGTTTTGGTGTATTCTCTCGTGTCATCAAAATTGAATTGGAATTCCAAAATGATTGGTGGAAGTTTGTGGAAAGAGTAGTGCGGGAATAAGGAGCAATTTATTGGTGTACAAAAAAGGCAATCTTTGCTCATCTATTGAAGCAATTATCTATTTTATTTTTTTGAGCTTGATTTGGTTTTGTGCTGCAAATGGGGTGGTGGATTTGGGCAAGTAGTGGTGGTCACATAGATAGATGTGGTTGGCGAATTAACTAAAGGCTGAATTCGAACTACATTAGAAGAACAATTGTGTTATTGACGGCTTCACTTGTGTAGTCGTATGGTGGCGGGTATAGGCAGCAGCTTAGTTTTAAAATGCGAGAGGCGTACCGAGGCGACAAGAAGCTCGAGACCCGAGGCGAGAGGCGAGAGGCGAAAGCGAACGCATCACGTATGTCACGCGACCTCTTCCACAAAACATTATAATATATATATATGTAATATAATATAGTGAACTATATATGTAATTTCAATTATAAATGACAATTCTAGATAATAATATTCATGTCATTCAACAAAAAATTCAGATTTAGTAGAAGTAGCAGTAGAACCGGAAGCTGAGGCTGAAGTAGATTGAGACGCCATGTAATTCATTGAAATTTTTTTTAAAAAAAAATAGAGGGGATTCAGGGGCATAATCACAAATACATAGAGTACAAGGAGATGAATAAAAAATAGTGAATTAATTCAATCATATGTTTTGCTAAAAGACAATCAGTTGGACATTTTTTTTTTCACCAAGAAGAAGAAGAAGGTGAATGAGACCGAGAGAAGGAGGAGAGAAGAAGAAGAAGGTTAACCGTGAACGCAAGAAGGAGGAGAGAAGAAGAAGGAGGAGGAGGATAGAAGAAGAAGAAGAAGGTGAAAGCAAGAAGGAAGAGAGAAGAGAAGGAGTAGGAGAAGATACCTGATTTGAAGTTTGAAGTTGCAGCAACAGAGTGGTGGTAGCAGATGCGAAGGCTCGCGAAGAAGGAGGAGGAGAGAAAGAGAGACGGCTGAATAAAATTAGGGATAAGGTATATCTTCCCCTTTTGTTTTTTATTAAAAAAAAACATGACTAAACTGACAAATACATGAGGTGCTCGCCCCTAACGCATCACGCTTCGATCAAAAGCGAGCGCTTTTTGCGCATTACCCTCGCTTCAGGTAATGGTGATGCGATGCCATGGTCGCCTCGCTTCGCTTCTCGCCTAGGTGCGCCTCAGGCGCACTTTTATAAACTAAGGGCAGCAGGCCGTACGGTGGTGATAATGATGTGACTATGTACCATCCCACTTGTTTGTACTGGATATCCATTTCGTTTGTACTGGATATCCAACTCGCTTGTACTGGATATCCATCCATTTGGTTTATATGCTTATCCAACTTGTTTTGTAGTTGTAATCCAACAGGTTTGTATGCACTATAAAATTCATATATAATTCGTGTTTTAATTCTTTACGGATCAAGAAATATATGTAATACAAGAATATCAATCTAAACTAAGTTGGTTATCCATCTTCTTTTTTTTTTTCTTTTTTGAAAAGTGAATGTAAAAAATATGATTGGATAAAACAAAATAGGTAATTAGTCCAAACCGGTTGGATAATCATTTTTCAGTTTATTCATTTCTGCCTGTAAGATTTAAATGCATTTAAAGTTCAAAAGAAATATTCAACATTGATCTTATCGGATAGATCTCGTCGAGCACTATAAATTTCATATATAATTCGTGTTATAATTCTTTACGGATCAAAAGATATAAGGAACACAACAGTATGAATGTAAAATAAGTTGGTTATCCATCTTCTTAAACTGGATATCCAATGTGTTCATATTGATTATCCAACTTCTTTGTGGTGGTTATCCAGTATTTTTTTTCCTTGCTCTTTTATGAAAATGATTGTCAAACTTTTTTGTACTGATTATCCAACGTATTGCACTGATTATCCAATTATTTTCTATTGATTATCCAAATTGTTTGCAATTCTTATCCAATCATTTTTTCTTTCTTTCTTTTTTTTTTTGGAAGAGTGAATATCAAAAATATGATTAGATAACTAATACAAACAGAATGGATAATCAGTCTAAACCGGTTGGATAATCAGTAGGAACACAACGGATAACCATTTTTCAAAGGAAAACGAAAAACACATTTCTTCATTTCTGCCCGTAAAATTTAAATACATTTAAAGTTCAAAAAAATTATTCAACATGGTTCTTATCGGATAGATTTCGTCGACCAAAGCACTATAAATTTCATGTATAATTCATATTCTAATTCTTTATGGATCAAGAGATATATGCAATATAAGAATCTTAATCTAAACTAAACTGGTTATCCATGTCGACGAGATATACACATTTCTAATATTCGACATGGATCTTGTTGGATAGATCTCGACGAGTACAATAAAATTCATGTGTAACATGTTTTCTAATTCTTCACGGATTGAGAGATATGGTCGTTTAAAGGTTAGAGATGTTTTTTAAAGGAGAGAAAAAAAAATCAAAAGGACTAAACCTGTAAATTATAGGATGTTATTTAGAAAAGTGAAAAAAAGTGTAATAAGGACTACTAGTGTAAAAAATTGAAGGGGGAGTATAGTTTCGCGGGTATACTGAATAGAGACTCAGATTTTGAGCGTAAGAAGGCTGAATTTATGGATTAAAAGATATACTTGAATATAGTGTGCGTGTAAGACAGTTCTCCTTTAAATACATGTTGCAAAGTATATTTAGGTATTTATTACTATTATTTATTTAATTTTGGGACAGAGAGAGTAGTATATTGTACATTGCCACGAGCATGATTAAACCCGAGATCCTAGCCGTTAGCAAGAGCGCGAATGTACCATAACTCCTTTCAAATGAGCCCATACCTACCAGTATAAATTTGACATCTTTGGGTCATATTCTCAAACACGCGATAGGCATGGCCATCAACGAAGACCGTGAAGAACACGACACATTCACTCCTCCGTACCTCCATCTAATCTCCGCGTTTCTTGCTATGGAACCGCCGGACGTCATGATCTCATTGGCAAGGGAGTGTGGCGGTGGTTTTATTGGGGATAGAGTTCAGAGCTTCATTTGGAATGGTTGCATTTGTGAAGCAGTATGTTTAAACTTTAAACAGAGTTTTTGGTTTCTGCTGTGCTTTCTTTCAATTGCTCTTTGGACTTATTTTTATGTACTTTCTGTAGATGAAAATTGGGTTATGCCAGGGACCTTACCTTAGAAGGGTTCTGAAGAAGTTAATTGCTGAAATTGAGTCCGAGAGAGGCGTTGTTTTGGATGAATTATACGAGCATTATGCTTATATTATGGCCTCTTCTAAGGTACTGAATTTTTTTATATTTTCTTCACTTGTTGATGTATTTGCAAATAATTGGGAGTTTATATTTATCATTCTCTTTCCAATTTTGCTGTTTAGGATGATAATTCTGCTGAAGGGAAGTCAAAGATTGTGAAAAAAATTTCATTTCTTTTTCCTGATGGTGAGGATTGTTTGTTCTTATGGCTTCAGTTGACAATTTAGGATAATTTTGCGTCCGCTAATGTTCCTTTTCCAGATTGTGCTAAGCTTCTAAGCTGTCCAAAATCTAAGAAATTGGAAGTCTCACTCCAGTGTTCCCTAAACTTGCTCGAAGGAGATACGGGGTATGATATTATCTATCCTTTCCTAATTTTCTTACTTGGAGCCATTTCTCATTGTTAATTTTTATTGACTTCATTGGTTAGAAAAATAATGGGCTGTAGGCTTTAAAATATTATAGGTCACTTTATGATGTAAATTTGTGATGGAATTGATGGAATTTACATTTGTGATGGAATTTGCATTTGTCACAAAATTCTTGAAGCTAGTAGGGATTGAAAATTTGTGATGGAATTTACATTCTAATGGCTCTTTGCATTTACAACATGTACAGGCTTTATCTTGCTTATGTTTTCTTCCAGATGATTGAAATAGGAGAAAACACAAAGTGCAATATGTGACACTTACTTGAAAAGTAAAAGTTTAAATTCACATGGTATAACTCCTCTACTAATTTACCCCAAATAAAACACTCAAACAAAATGGTCTTTTCTGGTTTTTCTGATAAAGACTTGCAAGTGCTACTTTGAAATTGCGCCATTAGCTACCTGCCAACTGTTGTAAATGTTTTTTCTTTTCCTTACTTAAGGATGGTTTAGATTCTTGTTGAGAATGATTACGTACTTGGTTGTGGACAAAATTCTCCTCACCTAAATATAGTAAATTGAGGCAATAATATCTGCTTTTGGTCAACGCGGAGGAAGGGATGGAAAAAGATGAGTGATTTTGGGAAATAGCCATATTCTGATAAGTATACATTAGTGTCCTGTTTGTTTTATTATACGTTCATTTATTCTTCAATAGGGCTCAACCTCATACTATACCATTTCTTTTGCTATATGTTCAAGGTGCTCCATCTGGCCTTCGAGTCTTTATCTTGCAGAGTTTGTACTCTCTTTCCCGGAATTATTCTTCAATAAATCCTGTTTGGAGGTGAGGTATACCATGCTGGTTTTCCATAATATCTTGCATTTGATGCTACACAACCTGGAAATGTTAGAATACGCATGTGACACTCATCTTTGTTTTGTTCTTGGCCAAGTCACAGGTTGGTTCTGGTGTGGGTTTGTTGGGTGTTTGTCTGGCCCATGTGAAGGCCTCTTCTGTAAGTTAGTCTCTCTTCTATTTCCTTCTCCCTTACTTCTTCATGTGTGTGGCCTATATACATTTTCAGATTGAGTTATGTGGGGTTTTTCCTAGGACTTGGCACTTTTCTTGAAAATATAGTAATTTAAGCCACCTTCTATCTTACTGTGGTCTCCTCTTTAAATTTTATCAATATGTAGTAAATTCATGATGGTGAAGAAACTTCCCTTCTCCTTTCCATTCTTGTTTTCACTGTGAGGATTAGTCCTTTTCTGCCAATCTTGCGGCATTTTAATCTTTGATTTTGTTTTCGTTCATTTGGGTATTCTCTTTGGAGAAGATGGGTGACTTCAACTTCTGGTTCCATGAGATATTGTTATCTCCAAAAATGATGCTTGTTATGAGATGATAGTTGTTGACTGGTAATTTTGGTTCCTGTGAATTTCTCGAAGTAACTCATGGCTCATGGCATTCTCAGTTTGCGGGATGATCAGTTTGATTTTTGTCAAGTAGATCTGGGAATCGCTCATGGGCCATCTCTGGAATTTGGTTTTTTGGTTTATTTCTTTATTTATTGGTTCCCTACATTTGAAAGTTTTCTGCATTCTTGGCACAACAGCATGCTTTTTCTGAACTTGTTAATAGTCAAATTGCTTGATGGCATTTGTAAAGATTAAACCGCAGAACTCGTAGTGCGGTGTAGAGGTTTATCTCTCTCTAAGATGCATTTGTTTCTTTTGTTGAAGTCTTAATTGTTATTGTCTTTGAAGAAGTCAAAGATTCTTGGGTTTCCTTGAGAGGGACGCTAAAATGTTGGAGAATGTTGTTTGACGCAGATCATCCTGAGTGATGGTGACCTGTCCACTTTGGTGAATATGAGGCAAAATGTGGAGTCTAACCTTATGCACTCCAACACTAATGTCCCAGAAGTAAACAAGGACCCCACTATGGTGAGTGAAGTTAGCTTCTCATGTACAGTAGACCATACAATTAGCTAAGTGAAACTTGGCAGACCTATCATTAGCCGACGCTACTTGAGGTGACTACTGTTTTTATGTCACAGTATCATTTTCATCTGATCAATGTATAGAGCAACTTCAATGATCTATAATGTTAACACTTATATGGGGAGTTTTACTTTTTAACTTTTGACTTGCGACAAGGCTTTCTTATCCAGGTCAGTAGTTGGATAGCTGCTTACTTGGTTTGAAGTTGTTTGATTTAAATCAGTATTTCCAGAAATCTGCCTCATGTAGAACTCAAAATATGCAGTTACGCCGGCTGAAATGATTTTTTACTTTCAGGTGCAGTGTGTTCATCTACCCTGGGAATCTGCAACAGAGACTGAGCTGCGAAATTATGCCCCAGACATAGTGTATGTGTTGTTAATTTTCTTTCATGTGTTGCATAAATATGTGGCTTCAATCCCTCTCTTGGAGTTCCATCCTTACTGTACAAGAAAATCTCGATTAGCTTGTCCATGTCCTTGAAAATCTCAAGCTTTTGTAGTTCTGGCTTGAACTAGGACATCAATCGTATCTTCCATAACTTTTTAAACTTGATAATTTGCCATCTGTAAGTGTTGAATCACTATGCTTTGGAAGATCTGAAGTTCACATCATAGGAGTATCAGTTCGATTATTACAAGGACTGGTCTCGTGTCTGTATAGTACTTGCGCTCCATTTAATGTTATCAAGTTCCAAGTTAACTTGGATCTAAAGGCACTGTTTTGTTTGACAATCTTGTGGCTGACATTTGCAACATGGAACCTGTTCATCACATACTGTACTCTATCACCAACACCGGATGTAATCGGTTTTCATCTTTCTCTTCTGCAGGTTGGGAGCCGATGTGATTTATGATCCCGTGTGCCTTCCGCATCTAGTCAGAGTGCTGTCTATTCTTCTCAAGGGCAGTACACCATACGATGCTGACAAGTCCCGGATGGCTAATCAAAGCACTGCAACGTGTTCTGGACGATCATTTCCGTTCCTGGATCCATGCCCTGTAGCCTACATAGCCTATGTGATTCGTAATCTGGAAACTTACAATTGCTTTCTTCGGTTAACAGAGGAAGCGAACCTATGTGTCACTGACATGACTGAAGCAATGCAGCCAGTGGACTTGCTTCCGTATGCAAAATCTTACGAGCGATCCAGGGTCCGCATCTTTAGCATCGCGTATTTGTAATTGTACTGTGTTAAGAGTGCTTTAGATATTCTGATTCTTCCCTAATTGAGTAATGATAGAAAATATGACCATAGTAACAGCTGGAGTTTTGGTAAAGATAATGGATTGGTATGTGGAGACGACTTGAAATAATGCAATTAATGAGGCATACTTTCTCTATTTTATACTACATTCCTTGTGTTCCAAACAAATGAATCTCATTTCTGGAACTAATTACATCATTTTGGCTTTCGGTTTTGAGGCGGGAATATTATAGAATGTGATTTAGAAATGTGTTTTTTTTTTTTTGATGTAAGAGTCTAAATATCATTTTCACGCTCCTAAAAAATCATGTATATTGAAGTTTCAAATTTATACAACATATTAAATAAATTTAGAAATTTAATGTGAATTACTACTATTTATTTTTTTAGGCACAAAAGAAGTATCATTTTTGTAGGAATTTCTTGCAAAAAAAAAAAAAGAAATTTCATTACTAATATGAAGTGTTCTTAAAATTTGAAATGGGCTTAAACAAAACAAATAATATACTGAATTAGTTTCGTCCCTTTTCAGATTTCCAAAATACTGTATATCTATCTATATATAATAAAGCAGGATCCACTTTTTAGGTACGGTTAAATGCAAGTTGCCTGTGATTTTCGATGACGTGGCAGATGTTTAGTCGCCTTTCTCATTTTCTTGTCGCGTTTCGCATGTTTGCATTTTGTTCTTCTCTTCCGGTTGCCCATTGCCAATCGTCCCCTTCTATCTCCTCTTCCAATTGCCAAGTCCATCACCCAAAAAAGCAAACGTAATCTCTCCTCTTTCTTTATATTTTGTCTTTCGCCACCTATATCTTCTGTTTCCTTATTTAAAAAAAATGAAGAAACTAGCTGCCATTCATGTTAATATTCTTCTTTGCCAACACTGCCGTCCGATTTATACTTTAGGCCAGTGGAATGGTTTTAAGTTGCAATTGGGTTTTAATTTTCTCCTTTCTTTGATTTGTCTTCATTGGAGGTTGAATGAACGTGATATAGTTTCATGGAGTTGTGTTTGTCTTCAATTTGGAGGTTGAATGAACACGATATAGTTTTATATTGTTGTGTTTGTAAAATATGCATATGAAGTGTTTGATTATTGGTCTCAATGACTTATGACTTAATTAATAGCAGTATTGTAACAATTGCATTGCACAAGGGTTTGTCTAATGACTTGTAGGAGCGGTGAAGATAGTTGAAGGCTTGCAATTGACACAAAACGACTTAAAATCTGTATCTAAGCCTTTGTTTGACCTATATCCGAGAAGTGATGATCTAAAGGGTTTTATTACTTCTACCTTTGATTATGAGGTTTTCTTGTTTAGTCTGTTAGAATTAGTAGAACTGTAGAAGGTTTATTAACCAAGAGAAATTACTTTCGGAGAGGTAAAAAGCTTTCATTTTTCTGAAAGATGCTTGAAACTTGAAAGTTACTAATAGTATTAGATATCCACTTGATTTTGGGAAGAAACTCACTTATGGTGTTTTACAGGAAAAATTGGCCGATCTACTTAAAGGTTGATATTCGTTGTCAATTCTACTCTATTCTTTTTCGATTAGCCAATATTACCCTAAATTATCATACCGTTGACCGATTTTGTCCAATTGGCCAATTCCGTTTAAATTAACGGAATTCTGTTAGTTTTAATTATAAAAATATCCTAATAGTTTTGAAAATTATAAAAACGACCCTAAAAATTTGTAAAAATAACCAAATAGTCTTTTTACACTTTTTATTTAATTTTTTCTGTTTGCTATTTATTTTTATTATTTCTCATAACTATAAAAATATATTATATGATCTTTTTAAAAAAACGATTTATTTTTAAAAACTACTGTACAAATTTATAGATATGTATATTTGTAACTCATGGTTGATTTACATAAACATATTAATTTTTTAATAATATAACTTGACAATAATGATATTAATTTTTTTAATCCTTTTTTCAATTTAAAGAATAATATTTTTTGACTAAAAACTAATTTTTTACAAAAAAGTAAAATATTTAGCATAGATTAAAAATTAATATATTAGTACATTTTAATTTATTAAAAATTGAATAAATAAACTATAGATTGTATTATCCAATTCAAAAAATTACTAAACTAAAATATAGTGTACAATCTAGTGTTTAGGGTGTTGATTCATGATAGTAGATATAAGATTAATTCTCACCGAGGACTTTTAACCGGGAGAGTGATTTTATCCACATTTATGCATGGTTTACTAAAGATGAGAGGGTTGAGTTGGATGGTCAGGTGATTTAAGATGGGAGATGATTATTATTGTATTCGACGCCTCAATTCTCACTGGGGCGATCTTTTTTTTTTAAAGGTGGAGTCCAGTACTGGAGCAGATTTTTTTATTATTATTAAAAAAAATTTCCTGCTAAAGTTAGATGTTAATATCTCAAAAAAATTATCACGAAATGTTAAATTCTCGCAATGATAAATATACATATTTTTTTTATAAAATATTTTGTACCATTTTTTTTTACTTTCTGTTTGTACTTGGCCTTTTAAAGAAAATGTATATTTTAGTTTAATTATTTTTTTAATTTTACAATATAATCTAAATTCTATTGAATTATATTGTAATAATACATTAAAGTATACCAATAAAAAAAATTCAATCTAAGCTAAATGTTTTATTTTTTGTGCAAAATTAGGTTTAGTTAAATAATGTTATTTTTTAGATTGAAAAAATAGATTAAAAAATAATATCATTACTGTTAAACCATATTATTAAAAAATTAATATGTTTATGTAAATCAACCATGAGTTACCAATATGCATATCTATAAATTTGCACAATAGTGTTTTAAAAATAAATAGCTTTTTTTAAAAAAGATTATATAATATATTTTTATAGTTATGAGAAATAGTGAAAAGAAATAGAAAACAGAAAAAATTAAATAAAAAGTAAAAAGGACTGTTTGGTTATTTTTACAAATTTTTTGGGTCCTTTTTATAATTTTCAAAAATATTAGAGTATTTTTTGTAATTAAAACTAACAAAATTCCGTTAATTTAAAGGGAAATTGACAAATTGGACAAAATCGGCTAACGGTTGGATAGCTTAGGGTAATATTGGCTAATCGAAAAAGAATAGGGTAAAATTGACAACGCATGTCAACCTTTGGGTAAATCGACCAATTTTTCCGTGTTTTACAAGGTCTCTGTTTTTTTTTTCCTTTTTCCACTTAACTACCAACCGTCATAATTTGAATTGCTGGGAGTAATTTCCTGTAACACTTACATATCTAAACTGTTAAAAATTCTTAATCAGGACACCTTATTTAACTTTTGTTATTTTGAATAAATACCTTATTTTGAAACTTGATCTCTATATTCTGATTTATTCGACAGTATTGCATTAGCTGGGTAAATTCTTCCGAAACACCGCAGGTCGTGCGGTGCATCCACGATAGTATTTCTATATTTTCAAAACACTTTTCAATTTTCAAAGAAATAGTACTTATTTTGTAAATCCATTCGACCCCTAAAACATTCACGCTATTTACTCCGTGTTGTTTTGGCGGGAGATTCTCAAGCTTCTTCCATCAATTTTCGATTCAGGTTTTTCTATCTCTCTCTCTCTCTCTTTTGATTCGTGGTGTTTTCATTTCAGGTCTCATCCAGAAAATTAAAATTGCATTGATGATGAAATCTTTGTAGCAATCTTCTCTGTTCGTTTTCTCGAAGCATAATAGAACTTCACTCCCAATTCTCTTCAATCGCTCAACGTGCTAATCCTCTTTTTGAATTCCGGCGCTGAGTTAACAATTGTTTTGATGGCTAGGTTTTTTCTAGCTTGTAAACGTGAGTTTGCTTTGATGTGCATCTAACTCTTCAAAATTCATTTCTAATTTTGTTTACGGTTGAATTATGGTCTATTTTCAGGTTCGCATCGTTTTTGTTCGCTGAAATGTCAAAAATTAAAGTCTGCGCTTTATTCAGGCCTCTTAATTCGAAAGAAAGAGATGGTTATGGCGACAAGATCTGCATACAGCGAGTTGACTCGGAATCCTTCGTAATCAAGGTCTCCATCACTGAGATTTGTTATATATATATATATATATATATTTCCATTCCAACTTCTTTTTTTTCTTCTGTATTTGTTCTCTCTCTCTCTTTTTTTTTGGTGATATGACTAAATTTTTTTGTTTTTCACAATGAATGTGACAGGATGAGAAGGAGGAATTTGAATTCGGTTTTGATAGAGTCTTTTATCCAGGATCGCCGCAAGCTGACGTCTACGAATTTCTGGCTCTGCCTATTCTTCAGGGTACGTGATATGCCATGGTATCTTTCTTGTTTTAAGGCTATTCAAGTTAAATGATTATGTAGTGTTCGACTACTTATGTTGGGAGGAGATTCAGAACATTGGAAAGGAGTTGATCTGCTTGTTTGACTATTTTAATTTCTACGATCTCTTTTTGAATTTTTAGATTGTGTAGATGAAACAGATTAGGAAATGATATGTATGATTTCCTATTCAGCAGCTGAATCATGATTTGCCGATGAGTTTGAAGGTTGCCTGAACTTTTTCTCTTCTTGTCAAGCAGGGGCTCTTAATGGACTAAATGGTGCAATTATCACATATGGACAGGTAGTGTCTTTGTTCAGTCTGGGTTGTATGCTATACGCCTCTTCGCATGTTGATTTTCTTCAGATCTGGTCCAATTTATTCGGTCTTTGTGCCTCTGTGGTAGAGAAGCAAAGTTGTTCTCTTGCATATCTTACCATTTACTATCAATGAGATCCTACACAAGTGTGTGTCAGTTTAGAAGCTACAAGGGTTGCATTTGAATCGAATCATTGTATCACAATTAAAGCTAAAACTGTACATATGAGATAGAACTTTGGGAATCCTAGACTAAGAAGCGTCGGGCTGGTGTTAAATCTAGCTGTCATGAGTTGGATACTTTATGATCACAGAGCATAGATGATGCAATTCTAAACTTTCTTCATCATATATAAATTGAAAGTATAATATCTATATCAACTCCCCCATTCTCTTAAATGATAGATTCTATTTACTTAAAACTTATAGAGCCTATGTGCATTGTGGCTCTTTGTGTTCTCCCCAGTTCCACATGCACCTTTTTTCACAATTGCAATGCATCTAGGCGGAATAAAAGATGTCAATATGGGTGAGGATACACAACACTTATTAATGGATGCATTCAAAATGGTGAGGTAGGAATAGATTAGGTATCGGGAGTTCACATGAAAAAAATACGTGCGTGTTCTTCTCATTGTTCAGTTGTTGCTCAAGTGTTATTAGTTCGTGTCCGGTATCATTAAGAAGGTATTTAATCTGCTGTGCTGGGTCAGAAAAGCTGATTTCCCTTCTTTTTTGGAAAATAAGAGGTTGATGGGCTAGCCGACTTCCTCCCACTTAAAGATATTCAAATGATTTGTTTCAGATTTGACTGAAAGGATTATATTGCCAACTTAACTTTTGAGAGAGTTACCATTCATCCATATAAACCTTTGTTGTGCTTAACAGAGTGTAATTAGTCATATCCAACCAATTTTGTTGCATTCCATCAATCAATGACTGATGCTGGGCTTTTAAATTTCGCATCACAATGTTAGGAGATTTGGCTACAGCTAACCTTTCCTTTTCTTATGCCTACTGATTGATGTACTCCCTAAGGTTTTGATTATAGAAATTGGCATTTTCAAGTAATACATAGACAAGATAAGCATATTTCTTTTCTGGAGAGAAAACTTTTGGCATTATAACTTATAGTCATTCAAGATGGAGATTGTATAAACTCATTAGTCTCCTGGAGTGACATAGCTATGTGTTTTCTGACTTGCTGGAGTTCCATTGAGCTGATGAGATTTCTTTGTACAATCTATACAGACAGGAGCTGGAAAGACATATAGCCTTGAGGTGAGAAAATGATGCTGCAAAATTTGCTGGAAATTAGAAACTTAAGTGTTCATCATCAATGAGGACCTGCATTGCTTTTTCATGCCTTCAGGGACCTAGCATCATGGCTGAAGATGTGGAGAAGAAAGGACTCTTACCAAGAGTGGTGGATGGCCTTTTTGAAGCTATTAAACTGTCAGATCAAGCAAAGGATTACACTATCAAATTGTCGATGGTATATTTGAAATCCTCTTACTCTTCTTTATATTTCTGATTATAAGTTGTTCTTTTTTTTGAAGAATTATAAGTTGTTCATCTTTCATTAATTACTGTTTTTTTTTTCTAAAAAAAAAAAATTGGTGAAAGTTGACTATTATTTCATTGCTTACAGGTTGAGATATACATGGAAAGAGTAAGGTTGGGCTTGTTTAAGAACTCAATAATGGGTCTTGTCCAACCTGTCAAAATTTTTATCATGATAGTGCGAGTAAGTGGTTTTAAACATTGCTCTCAGGGACCTGTTTGATTTATCAAAGGATAATATCAAGATTAAGGAGAATAAACAGCTGGGCATATTTCTTAGTGGAGCTACAGAGGTAAGAAATTTTGCCCCAAGGCATCTTTAATTGTTCATCTCTTCGTTTATCTAATACACATGTAAGAGGAAACTATCAGCTTGGAAATCCATAATGATTTGGTTAAGCCAATTAGATGTAGTTCTGAGGTGATCTTTGGTTTGACATCGTTATGTCGCCAGTTTGTTTTAGTTTTGGAAGTATGATCAACTATTATGAGAACCAGAACTCATTCTATCCTACAACCTGCCTCAATCCTTGACAAAGCAATGCAACTTCTGATTGGTTGCATATAGTCAGCCCTACAATGTTTTGACATGAACATATAGTAATTTGTCCTTAAAATATTTTGTTTCAAAGAAGATTTTTAATTTGTCCTTAAATATTTTGTATCAAAGAAGAAAAAAATCAGCTCGTTTCATCACTGATATACATCACACGCTGCAAATTGTTTCTGCCTTTTCATGTCATTGAAAAATCCTTTGCTCACTGATAGAGGAGAACCTAATCCAAGAATGTTCTTCTGTTCTCTGTTCTCTCTTCGACAGATAAATGTCACTACTTCTGCAGAGGCATTGCAAATTCTATGTGTAAGATGTCACTTCTGTAATTTTAGATAAATTGGTTGCAGCTGTTAATGTAGCTGATTGTTTGCAGAGCGGGATAGCCAACAGGGCAGTTGGAGAAACACGTATCCTTTAGTTGGCTACTACTTGTTTCTTGTGATTGGTTATTTATTGCCAGTGAGATTATATTTCTTGATGGTTTTTACTATTTTCATGCATCTTGTTTAAGTTTAACAACACCAGAAATGAATATGTCAAGCAGCAGAAGCCATTGTATATACATGTTCACTATCCAGCAGGAAGTCAAAAGTGATAGAAGGTATGCCTCATTAAATTCATCCAAGGATTCAAATTCAAAACATGAATTGGTTTTGATGGTCTTCTATCTCTGAAAAGGTTGAGATCTGGAAAGTTGATCCTTGTGGACTTGGCTGGGTCTGAGAAAGTTGAAAAAACTGCAGCCGAAGGAAAAGTCCTAGATGAAGCCAAGACCATCAACAAATCCCTTTCAGCTCTTGGGAATGTAATAAATGCTTTGACAAGTGATTCCCCTGGAAAAGCAAATCATATCCCTTATCGGGACTCAAAGCTCACGCGGCTCCTACAGGGTGTAATTGTTAGTTTTCTTTCCTCATCTCTGTCTGCTTAGTCTTTTGACTCCTTTGAGGCAACTGACTTCCATTTTACAGGGAGGTAACTCCCAGACTGCTTTATTGTGTTGCTGCTCTCCAAGCCCGTCAAATATCTCGGAGAGCCTCTCCTCCCTTCGTTTTGGAGCAAGGCATGTACTTCAAAGTTCTAAGCAGTCATTTTTTAGTTTATTTCATGAAATGTTTTGCTTGATCTTGTGTATTCTTTCTAATTTACCAATTCATAGTCCTGGTTTTCTTGGTGTTGCAGTAATGAAAGAAAATGAATCGCCATTCTTTTTCATCTTGCAGAGCAAAGCACATAAAGGCATCAGTGCATGTCACAAGCTCAGAAGATGCCGACACGAAAAAGCAGGGAGCTCGTTCTCTAAATAAGGACGAGCAATGCGAGAGGGTACTTGCCAAGGTCTGCTTCAATGGTTTTCAATTTTGTTGTCCAGGCTTTTTTCTGAAATCGATCTTCTTCTTTTTTAATTAAAAAAAAAAAAACGAGGACGTAATCCTCATATTTGGTTTGTGCAGTTGAGAGGGCATTTGACAGTAGAAGTAGTCGATTTACTAGAAGAGTTGTTTACGCTGGAAGGAATTCTTTTTTACCCCAATTCTGCTGGAGAGTTGGAATCGACCTATGAAGACATAACTTCAAAGACGATTTCATCTCTACAAAATGCTTTGGTGGAGCAGAGTGCAAAGATTGAAGAGGTAAGACATAGACTAACTTGAAGTTAGACGCTATATTATTAAGCATGATAGTAATAGCTAACACAGAAGGGATAGCTAGCTTTGGTGCAATAATAATCTTCATTTAGCAGAAAGGATTTCTGCTTTGTAACTTTTAACTGAGTAACTTTGCCTTGTATTTTCAATGCTGTAGATGCTGCATAAGACCTATGAAATTCACGACTTTTGTTGGATAAGATTTAATTGGCTTTGCTATGTATTGCAGCTGAGGAAGCAAAATATGATTCTTGAAGCCCATTTGAGCTCTACCAGAAATTGTCGCAACATCAACATTGAAGCTCAAAGCGGGTCAAGTTTTCTTAGTTGGATTCCATACATCACCCTTTTCAAATACTGGCAGCCTTGGTTGTTCCAGGCAACAAGTAAAATGGCATCTCTGAGGTAATTTGGACCGATATTCTTCAACCTGGAGTTGGAAAATTTCGTTCTGCCTTGCCAAAGCTCATCAAAGTTCCTTGGTTATACAAATGGTGAATTCATTTGGGGTAAAATGAGTATATTTCATGCCATGTTAAGTTCCTTGTTTAAGAAGAATCTACTTGTACATGACCCTCAATAGATATTATGTCCTGAAACTTTCTACAGTTAAGATTATATAGCACGTACTTGTTGTGTTACGCCAGTTAGTGAATTCTAACCAATTGTTATAGTACCTTTTGGTTCTAATGAGTTGGAAAGTGATCCTAGAGAAAGTTCTTTCAGCTGATTAGCTTGACGAATATGACTGTAGAAATGTCCATTCAGATTATCTTGATCATGGAATGTGTGTATATAGCTCTTGGCGAATATCTCATCAATAGCCTTCTGATATACAAAATATTATTTGTTCACATACGTTGTAACTTGTACCTAGATGATATTTTATCTTGTATCGAATAGGACTATTTATACTCCCACCGACAACGTCCTCTCTATAGTACACTATTTAAGGTCTTTTAGTTTTGATAACAAGATTATTATTTCAAAATAGAGGGAATATGAATTTGTCAATCGAGTGGCGGTCTTGACAAGGGGATGAGTTGGTAATGTCCATTTTTCCCTTAGATGCTAGTGCGGTCAAGGTTTCATTTCTCCTTTGGTGTGAGGTTTAAAACTGAAAGGACCTGCTTGGCTCCAAAGGCAGGTCACCCCAACTGCTCAACCCCTTAACCATGCTCTTTACATTTTCTAAAATTATTTAGTATCAACCTTAGAAAGTTACTTTTAATTCAGAAATAGAAGTGAATGTTTTTACTCTTAAATTAGTACTTCAATCAAGGTTGACTATTATGAGTAGTGATTAAATTATATTGACGATGGATAATATGCGTCATTCAGACTTTATTTCTTTGTCCAATTTACAGGATTATTTGGGGTCCATTTTTTTTTGTTTGTTTTCCTACGAAAGAATAGCTTTTCTTGTTACTTTAAGATAATGTTCATAATATTCTTGTGACTTGAAGATTTTGGAATGATGCATTTTGTTCACCCGTGATATGGAAAAGAAAAAAGTAACGCTTGCTAACCGTGGAAGCAAGAACTGCTGCACATAACAGTATCGATTGCCTGTACAGAATTGACATTTTTTTATCTGTCCATTCTTGATAATTAGAAGCTTCAATTGAATATAAACCAAAGATGCCCAGATTAACTTTCCGGCCTTTTTCAGATTTTAAAACAAGTGCTGATATATTATCACAATCGACAACAACTAGAATTTCCACCGCTTCCTTTCAAAATAGATCAACAAGCATAACCCTTTTCAAACAAGTGCTGATATATTATCCATCCCATTTTGTTTTAATACCCGTTTCGTTTGAATCTTGCTTGACAAATGGAGTTCGTCATAATCACCATAATCATAAAAAATTTAGTAACTGCAATACAGAATAGATCATGACGTAACAACTTGTTGGTGACAAAGAAGGAAAAGTACTACTTTCTTGCAAAATGTAACATTCACTTCGCTGTCACAAAGGGGGAAGAAAAAAAAAGACAATTACAGAAACCTTAACTTGTGTTAATCTGCCTCAAACAGCGTGATTAACGTTACACAGCTTTCTATTTTTGGACCTTTCCCGTTCATGAAGATAACTTCAGAAGCAAACAAAAGCACACAGTTCCCTTCCCTTTTATATATAACAGAGCAGCAGGGCATCTTCTCTTTTCTATCAGTTTGTTTTGCATTAAGCTAAAATGGCGAAGATGGCTTCTGCAATCCAAATTTGGACCTTCTTCTTGATCTGCATTTTTTCATGTACAACCAATTCCATGGACTTCAATTACCCTGCAGTTTTCAACTTTGGGGACTCCAATTCCGACACAGGTGGACTTGTTGCTGGCCTTGGTGATTCCCTTTTATCACCAAATGGTGAAACTTACTTCAAGAAACCAGCTGGGAGGTTCTGTGATGGCCGTTTGATCATTGATTTCTTGAGTAAGATTTTTTCACCTTTTTTTTTCTTTTTCCGGGAATTGGATAAGGCTTTTTGCTTGTTAAAAAAGAGGAAATTCAAAACTGGTTCTTGACATCCTTTTTTTCTACATTTTTGATGTTTCTAGTGGATGCATTTGATCTTCCATACCTGAATCCTTATTTGGATGCGATTGGTGCACCAAGCTTCAAATCGGGTTGCGATTTCGCTGCGGCAGCTAGTACTATTCTGCCTGCAACAGCTTCATCTCTTAGTCCATTCTCATTTGGGGTTCAAGTTGCTCAGTTTATCAGGTTCAAGAACAGAGTTCTTGACCTTCAGCCCAAAGGTAAATTTTTGAATGCTGATGTATAAGCAAGGATATCAATGGATTCATATGTGTAAATTGATGAATTCGACTTTTTTTTGCAGGAAAGAAGAAATCAGACAAGTACATTCCGGGCGCTGATGTTTTTCAGAAGGCGCTTTACACTTTTGATATAGGCCAGAATGATCTCGCTGGTGCATTTTACTCCAAGTCATTTGATCAAATTGTGGCATCAATTCCAAATATTTTGACAGAATTTGAGAAAGGCATTGAGGTATAAAGTTAAAACCATTTCGTTTCTCCAATATATTCCTTTTAAATCATTTTTATGCGTAAAGCTTTGCTTCAATGATGCAATTTGTTTTCTTGGATTTTTTCCCAGATTTTATATGAAGAAGGAGCAAGAAATTTTTGGATCCACAACACGGGTCCTCTGGGTTGTTTACCACAAAATGTAGCGAAATTCGGGACCGACCCATCGAAGCTCGATGAACTAGGATGTGTCACAAATCACAATCAGGCAGCCAAACTTCTGAACCTGCAACTTTATGCATTTTGCAAGAAGATTCACGGCCAATTCACTGACTCAAATGTTACATATGTTGATATCTTCTCAATCAAGTCCAACCTCATTGCCAACTATTCTAGATACGGTCAGTGTTGTGTCCTTTCTTCTGCATTCATTTTCTTACATATCAATAAACAAAATAATTTGGCCAGTTCCTTAGTACTTCAGCAAGTTCATTTTGGATCTCCTGCCAACCAGTGGTTGTGCCAAATGATTTTGTAGACACGTACAGATTAAAGGGCAAGCTTGATGGAGTTGTTTAATCGGACATGGTCCAAACTCCAAATGATTAGCTTCCCATTAGGAGAAGTTACTATATCCTTCAGCAACCAGCAACCATTTTTTTGTTTTTCTCTGCTTGAGTCGTCCAAAGAATCCATTAATTTTCATTGTAAAAATCTGTTCTCGTCTGTCACTTATGTTCAAATTAGCCCTCTGAGTTTTGGGTTCTATTTCAATCAACGACAAACATGTCGTTTGCCAAAAAAATATTGGGTTCAAAATACATGCAATTTGCTCAAGGTTTTGCAGGAGAGCTTTTTACTAAGTTTTCAAAATCCAATTTCTTGAACAAGAATTAATCTCTGGTTACATCATTTGAAAGGTACTTGTTTTAGCCCCGAAAATTCATTGGATGGAACTGAAAGTGAAAGTAGAAAACTGATCTTAAAACATTTTGAAAGTAGTCGACAAAAGCAGTTGAGCCTTGTAGTTAAGGGACTACTTATCCACTAACACTTTTCTTTGACGTGTTTCCCTTTCACTATGTAACCTCTATGGAGAAGATATTGCATATGTACTGCTTTAAATGGTACAACCTTGAGATATTACTGGTGGCAATTGATGCATTGTACTCCTCCATTGTATAACAAATAAAACTCTTATTGTGGGACGAAGAGAGTATATTTTTCCCTCTAAAAGACTTGGCCAATTCCACGTCAACTGAGTTGAGAACTTAGTGATTTTTCTCCCTCAGGATTGTGAAACATCTCACATTGGAAAGAGTTGTTGAAGAAGTCTAAAATTTTTGTGTGATACTGATTTGCAGGATTTGAGCAACCTATAATGGCTTGCTGTGGATATGGAGGTCCTCCACTGAACTACGACAGTCGAATTACCTGTGGCCAAACCAAAGTTTTGAATGGAACTTCAGTTACCGTCAAAGCATGCAATGATAGTACTGAGTATGTAAACTGGGATGGAATTCATTACACAGAAGCTGCAAATCATTTTGTTGCATCTCAAATTCTCACTGGAAAGTACTCTGATCCACCTTTCGCGAACCAAATGCCTTATCTACTTAAACTCAAGTTTTAACTAGAAAGGCAAAAGAAACCTTTTTACTTAGTATCATTCCCAGATTCTACAACTAGTGTCTGCAGAAGATCAAATTTATTAAAGATTCTTGCACAATCACATTCTTTTATTCATTGCGCCGGAAGCTGGATTTGGAGATGACGCCTAAACCAGCTTAGGATTGTAAATATGACGCCTTCTTCAAATAAAGAGTATCACCATTCATGAGGATCGTGACCAAGTACTAAGTTCAATGGCTTCTTTAAAGAAGATGTCTGCAATAAGTTAAATAATTTGTGTTTATGAACAAAAAAGGACAGATAATGCCTGTATTTCTAGCATGTGTTGTATATCGAGTTGCTCTAACAAGAAAGTACGAGGAAATTTGTGACTTGTAAGCAGAAAAGTTCATTCCGTATTCGCTCTTTAAAGGACTCATCAGTCAAATTCTCACTAAACAATTTGTACATTAAGTATTTCTCTCCTGTTTTGCTCAACTAAGAGCAGTAGCATAAACAAGGTCGTCTCTGAAATACAAGGGAAAAACCATTTATTTCTTGGAGACATAAGCATAGTATTGTGCCATGGGGACAACAAATGCAATCACTAATAATCCTCCAACTACAAGTGAGAATTGCCCTCTTTTCTCCTCCGTCTCTTCCCTGGTTTTGAAGTTTGACTCCCTTTTGTTTTCTTTGGCTTTAGGACCCCCAGGGTCTGGAAGCCCATCGATGGCAGCAACTAGACGCTGGGCAGTGCTGTAGAACGCCTCATTATACTTCTCGTCGGTAGCAAGCACTATATAAAGAAAAAGAAGAAGTTACATTTCAGTCATTACTCAGAGCTAGGTTTATCTGATCCGTGTAAATTGGTTTCCTGAAAACTTCAAGACTTTCTAACCAAAAAAAAAATTGAAAAAATATATATAGAAATTCAAGGCTATACAGGTGAACAACGCCTCTAACAGGTTATGATTAGCAGTAAGGGGCAGATGAAAACTTCAGAACAGAACAGAAGGAAGGATTTTTATGTTTCCACAATTAGAAGTTCAGACCTGTTCAAATTGGAAAGCATGCTGCCTTCTAGATATGTAAAGTACATGATATTTGTTTAAATGCACCACTTTTGGACTAAAGTAGTATTCTTGTCGCGATAGCCGATAGGTAAGATTTATTTCACAGACTAAAACGAAGATATGGAAACTGGGAGTTCACTGCATTAAAAGGACGCATGAACAGGCATCTTAACACTAAGTAATACCTCTCCTTCTTCTCTACAATGTATACACTATGACCCCTACTCATGGCGTACTGTAAGTTAACAGATTATCCTCATTTTTGCACGTTTTCCTTACCAAAAAAGTAGGAATCTGCCTCAAAATTCAGAGGCTTATTTCCCACCATCTATTTTATACTTTATATAGAGGTAGGCACCACTGAGAATTATGACATTTAGTGCATGCAATGACATGTAACAAAGATAACTAGAGCAATCACCTGGAAGGTTCTCAGACACAGTGGAATCAAGAACGGTGTCACCAACAGCCTGGATGAATTCAGGACCTCCTGTGATTGCCCCTTCTTTTTGGCTGGTGATCAGCACAACTATGCCTTTCTTAGCACCTTGTTCAACGGTCGGGTACCAACGCTCCAACACTTGGTCAGCGTACTCAAAAGCATCTGCTTTGCTCTACACACCAGAACACGAAAAATGCAACATTTCAATAACATTTCCTATTTCAAACACATTACTTCATGTGAGGACTTGGATTTTACATAGCATTTAAACACACAACTTTCAAAAGTCCACCATCAATTGAATTAGGTCGATTTTCAGTAGATTTTTTCACAAGCTACAACTTCACATTGCGAAACCAGATCAATTGAAGTGTCAACTCATGAGGGACACCAAGAGAAAGTACATTACACTGAAACCATGAAAGGATAAAACTAGAACGAAACTAACCCTCTTACAGGACTACCTCTTCAGCTTTCTAAAATACAACATTAGAGACTGAAAATTCTCCTTCAGCTGGATGAAAACATAATATTTTTTCTTGTTCAACTTCTACAAATTTTGAGAAATTTAGGTCAGAAGAGATTAAAATTACGTCCCATTTAGCATCATTTTCTCATTTTCCTAAGTTCCAAAAATGTGGCAACAATGGCAGCAAACAAGTGAACAAAAATGGAAAAGCACACAGACCCCACAATCAGAAACTAGAGTGTCATTCTTGAATGTGAAAAATAACACTGCAAGTAAGGAAAAAATTGAAGCGAGATTGGTTTTTTACCGTGAGCTTGCGGACTGTGATGAAATTGATGTGTAACACTGCAAGTAAGGAAAAAATTGAAGCAAGATTGGTTTTTTACCGTGAGCTTGCGGACTGTGATGAAATTGATGTGGAACCCTTTTCTTGATTCAAGATCTGACAACAATCTTTTGAGGTCAGATTTTGTCACTCTGCTCAGAACACCAGCATCATCCAATACATAATCATCCTGAGATGGAACCTCATTTAGAACATCAAATTCAGATGCAAAAGCAGGTTGGGTAGGAAGCACTACTGGACAATAGTTCAATGCCAGGGAAATGGCTAAGGCTGCAAAACCATGCTGCACATGAGAAAGCCAATTCTTAGGGACTGATTCTTTGATGGGCTGTTTCTTGAGGCAAGAGCAAATGGGAATCTTGGTGGGTGGAAGAGAAGTTAGTTTGGATTGGAAAGATGAGATTTTTGGGTTCAAAACTGGACAGAATGAAGTAGGGGAGAGGATGGTTTCCATGGCGGAATTGTGGCATACAGAGACGGATTTGGACATGGATGCTGCTTGGGTTTTTTCCTTCTTTTTTTTTCCTTCACATTTTTTTTTATTTTTTTTTTTATTTTTTCCGGGCTCATATTTTTGGGTGGTTTTGGATTCTTGGCAGGATTTGAATGGGATAACGTTCTAATTTCTGTTCCTTGGAAATGGGATAGGGGCAAAACCGGGCTTTCGGGACTATCAACAACAGTTTTCGCCGCTAAATAAACGAATTACAATTAGCATTTTCATATTAGAAGTATACTTTTTCCACAATAGCATGGTGTGACATGAAATGCCTACTCGGTCCGGAGTTCAATATTGAGATTATCTTTCTTCTACAGGCATCTCCTATCCAATTTTACTGTTTATTCCTTCCTTTCGAAAATTATTGTCCAATTTTATTTTTAGTATAAATTAGAGTGAATCTCAAAATAAATTATCAACCTTTAATATATTTTCACTCTAGATCATCAATTAAATTTATTTGTAACACAGGTTACCTTACTAAAGTTTTAATCCATTTCAGATTATTCTGTTAATTTTGACCGTTAAATAGTGACGGAAATCTATTTTCACATGCTTTTGGGTTCAGGAGTATTTTTGTAATTTTATTATTTTTTTATTTTTTTAATCTTTAAAAAAAAAAATTTTTACGATTCTTCTTTTTATACTTCCTAACTTGTATACACTGATAGCATAATTCTAATTTTAAAATTTTATTTTCCTTTTGTATTTTAACTTCTAGATTATAAAATTTTTAAAAAAAATTTAAGAAATGAAGAAGAAAAATTTGAATTAAAGTAAACATGAAAATTAATAATTTACCATTTTAAACAAAAAAAAAACTAAAATAATTAGCTAAGACAAGTTGTTTCTTCTAGGTTATTTAATTTTTTTCAACTCGATTGAATTATTTAATTATTAATTTTCACGTTTCTTATTCTTTTTTTTTTATAATCTAGAAGTTAAAATACGAATGACAAACAAATTTCATTTTTTAAAATTAATTTGTTATTTGTATATTAACTTGTAGATTATTAAAAAGAAAAAGAATAAGAAACGTGAAAATTAATAATTAAATAATTCAATCAAGTTGAAAAAAATTAAATAACCTAGAAGAAACAACTTGTCTTAGCTAATTATTTTAATTTTTCTTTTTTTTTTAAATGGTAAATTATTTATTTTCATGTTTCCTTTAACGCGAATTTTCCTTCTTCATTTCTGAATCTTTTTTAAAAAAATTTATAATCTAGAAGTTAAAATACAAAAGGAAAATAAATTTTTAAAATTTAGAATTATACTACCAGTATATATAAGTTAGGAAGTATAAGAAGAAGAATTGTAAAAAATAAATAAATAAATAAATAATTAAAAATTAAAAGATTAAAAAATTAAAAAATTAAAAAATGACAAAAATACCCATGAACCTAAAAACATGTGAAAAATGAATTTCCATCACTATTTAACGGCCAAAATTAACAGAATAATCTAAAATGGATTAAAATTTTAGTAAGGCAACCTGTGTTACAAATAAATTTAATTGATGACCTATAGTGAAAATATATTAAAGGTTGATGACTTGTTTTGAGGTTCACTCTATAAATTAAACTAAAAGTAAAAAACCGAAATTGGACAATAGCAAGATCTTTTCCTCACCAAAGGCGACGGCAGGTACATGGTCTTTTGACTTTGTCACCGTTGACAACCGCCGCAAAAGCAAAATCTTTTTCATCGGTTGGTGTATCTTCTCCTTATCCTCCTCCTCTTTGATTTTGCCTTTTTCTTTTTCCATTTATCCAAATTAGAAAATTACGACAAGAGACGTTAATTTTTAAAAATTTGGTGTAGAAGATGAAAAGGAATTTCCCGTATTTGTCAGAATCCAATGCTAGTATCGTCCATTTCTAGCATTGGATTTTCTGTCTTTAATACGTCAAGTGTAACAACCCATATTTCACGAGCTATTTTTTTTTTTAAAGTATGTAGAAAGACCGTTAGAAAAGCTCATGAGGTAAGATGCCCGCCGGACAATGCCCAAGGCGTCAGTGATACAAGACCAACTAAATATTACAAATTTATTTTTTAATTTAAACGGCGGAAATTTAACTAACACAAATGATATTTTCAATATTAAATACTATCTAATATCAAAATCGCCTTGACTACAGGAACTCCATTACAACTTAAACATCATTCATGTTTAAACAAAAGAAAATATGATCAATCCCTTTCACGCCCAATCGCGGTCCCAACTCACCTGCTAACCTGTGGTGGAGAAAATTAAAGAAATGAGCTTAAAAGCTCAGTGAATACCTCAGACAACAACTCCCAATCTCTCGCGCTCCATACGGTAATCAAGTCACATACACATGCAGTTATTCACACAATTCATTTTTATCCATTTTTATTTTAGTTAATGAAAGAGCGTAAACAGTTCTATTATTCTAGCTCATTGAATAAGTACAATGGACGAACTGATGTAGTAAACTACATTTGTAAAAAGACTAGTCTATCACACATTACCACAGAAAAGATGACCTTAGCTAAGATCATCAACAAATTCATGAAAGGATACGGGTGGATCATAACTGAAAAACTGCCAAAGACCTATGTGGTCTAATAGGCCGTCCTCCAAGCTAGATTCCAATCAAGGTTCAATAAATTCAAGTTCATTTACAATAGGTTTCAAGCCATTAACAATTACCCGTCACTCCAAGTGGCCACAACAATCAAGTACTCGTAGCTCGTGCACGCCTACTAAAGCTATCCATAGTCTATCCATACGTCTGTACCCAATGCCGACCCGTTGGATTCGATCTATAGTAGCGGGGCCCCGAGACTGGTGTGATAATGTACACATCCAAGTCTCAACAATTTCATGAAAATTCATGCACAAGTATTCTTTACAAGACAGATCATGACAGTAGCGATTCTCGGTGTGATAAAGTACACAACCGAATAGAAGGGCAAGCAACTCAATTCAATTAACACATAAACAAATAATACCATTACAATCGCGTATCACATGTTCAAGTAGAAGCACCAAGCTTGCACTTCAATCAAGTAAAAACACAGAAGCACTCAACAGTCATCATGCACTGAGAGGGGGAGACAAGGTTACAATATAGAGCGTGAGAGGAGGTACTCACCTGAGTAGTCTTTACCTTCCTCTTACAAGCACTGTTAACTTACTTAATGCTACCTAGCTGGAGGGTGTACTACCTTGATAGACAAAGAAAGAACAAGAAGGAAGCATTCATAAGAGATGAGTTTAGGTCCATGAATATCATAGTTTGAAAGTTAACCTTTCAACTCTATTATTCTGAAAAAATATATATTTAACAAAAAGGTTGCAAAGATGCCATGTTCAAGGCAAGTTTTCCATCAAACCAAAGATCCGATCGACGAGTCGTTAAAACCATCATAAACTAGTATAAACAAGGAAGACTTTTAGCAAAAGAATTCAGAAAAGACAGCTTAACAAGGAGGGAAGAATAGCCCCTCAAAACAGCACCTCAGAACAGAATTGTTGGAATATCCAGATTCGTTCATTCAAGTTACAAATCATAACTCTTAAGCATTGAGATGCTATTACTAAAGCCCAAAAATTCTATCATGTATTTTTTGTTGAACAGGGAATCATAGTGTATAAAACATCATGGGAGATGAGTGCACAAAGAAATGAACAGAAGGTTCCAACTAAGTCCTTTATTTCCTAAGTTCTGAAAATTCAGAAAACTCATGGCAAAAGGTCATATTCAAAATATATTTTTGATCAAATCATTAATCCAATTTATGAGCCGTTAAAACCAAAATAAACTAGGATAACCAGAGAAGAATTTTATCAAAAGAAATCAGAAAAAGAAGTTTGGAAACTAAGAGAAACAAGTCCCTTTAAACAGCACCCCAAAACCAGATTTTTTTTAAAACTTAAATTTACAGATTTTATGTCACATTCAAATTGAGCTTCTGGACCAACCATAACTCCTATTCACGAACCGTTAAGACTGACATAAACCTCACCAAACATAGGAGGTATTCATGAAATGAAATCTCTGAAAACGACACAAAATATAGGAGAAACTGAACCCTAAACAGAAACTCAGAATCTGATTTTTCCGCAGATTTTCAGTTCGAGCGTGTGATGTTCAAATGATGATTTTGGACAATCTACAAGTCCATTTTAAGATCCGTAAAAACAGGAATAAACTAAACTAAACGGAGAAGATATTCAAGAAAAGAAATCCTTAAAAAGAATTATCGAGCTAAGAGAAAAAGGTCGCTCAACAGAGGGTAGTGAAACTGATTTTTTTTTTTTTTTGGCAATTTCAGAATACACTACTCAAGGTCCTATGTTTCAAACAAAATTTCCCACGTTCGACATAGCCTTTTGGCAGAACATGAAAAGCAAAACAGTCCCTAATAATCCAGTAAGATTTAAACAAGAAAAGAAATGCATAAAAGATCCATAAAACATGATAATTGAACCCCCCAAAAGATAGCTAATCAAATATGAATCTTTCCTAATTCCTTCCAGGCATTTTACCTTGCGACTAGCATGCATACCTCCAGAACATAAATAAATCGTCCTTATAGTTCTAATTACAGTCCTTAGAGACCAAGAATAACACACAACAAGGAGCATAAGGTTTAGCTACTACAAACAGATCCTTAAATTCTTCTAATCAATTCCAAACCTTCTAAGCATGAACTATATATCATTCGGGCATAAATTATACCTGTTTTGGCTGCTTCTCAGTGTTCCTAAATCACCTCAGCAACTACTCCCTTGTTGAACGAATTAATCGCTCCTTCCTTATTCACTCACCCTCACTTTCGGCCCTCCTCTCTCGATTCTCTTCCTTTTAATTTTACTTCTTAATCCCTCTTCTCTTCTTTTTTTTTTTTTTCCTTTTGACTGATATAATCGATCTCTAATGGAAGGAATTGATGGAAGATGAAAGTTAAAGATAATACATGGTGAAGAAGGACGATGGAGCCATTACAAGACGATGAAGTGAAGACTGGTGAACAAGGTGAGGGCTGGTCGGTTGAATATTGGAGAAAGATTGAGAAAGTGAAGCAAAATTGGGTTTGGGAATAGCCTCGGTTGTTCCAGATAGGAAGAAAGAAAAATAATATTTACTTCCTGGTCCTTTATATAGATTAGCTTAATTACTTAAGTCCTTAGGTTTTCCAAATGGTTCAATTGAATCCCTTTTCATGTTTATTAGTTAAACGGGATTAATTTGTCCTAAGTTTGTTTTAAAGGGTCCAGATAAAATGTATTTCGCCCAAGATACTAAGCAGAGAGGTTCTAAGAACCGGGTTCTCACATCAAGTCTCTTTCTCTCAAAATATTTTTTGTACACTTTGAAGACAAAAAATTGTAAAACTACAATGATTTCAATAATCTTTTCGCTTTGATAGATGCAAACTTAGAAGACAACGAGGTGTAACTTAGTAGTGAGACGCCTCACCTGTTAACTAATAGGACTCGAGGTCAAGTCACGCCGGGGATAAGTGGGGAACTACTATTGATCCCTTTTAAAAATAAAATAAAAAAAAAAAGAATGCAAACTTAGAATGTGTACGATCGATGTTGTTAAAATAATTAATTTGGTATAGTTGATTGAGTTATTAGTAATTACACTAATTTATGATTTTGTCGGTTGTCAAAAACACTAAAACAGGGCGCCAACAGAATCAAGAATAAGAGCAAAAATGTTGTATGCAACACCAAAAGATGGGTTGAGGAGAGTGTTGGATGGGATCCATTATGAAGTTCAAGCGACTGATCCAACTGAGATGGGTTTTGACATCATTCAGGACTGAGCCCAATAATTAATTTTATATATTGCCACTAGATTCATCTAGTTTGTGTATGAACAAATTCTCCCAAAAATGGAAATCCCATAAGGATGAATTCTTTTTCCCACCTTTTTATTTCTTTCTCAAGCTCCAAGGTAGCTCGTATTAGTTGCTGTTCAGTTTTCTTTCGTTTGGAAACTTGGGTTACATTAATAAAAATGATTTTTATTCGTGTAGTATCATTGTTACTAATAGTATTATAACCAAAAAAAATTTAATTGTAACAAAAAAAATGTTACTAATAATAATGAGTGATGAACTAAATAAAAGTAATAAACAAATGCAAAATTCAAGTACATTACTATTGGGCTAATTAAAAACTAATCAAACCTGAGTTGTCATGTTTATCTTCATTTTGGATCTAAATTCAGAAAGGTTTGCTGTTTTTTTTTCAATAGAAAGAAAACTTCACTACGATTACTAGAAATCAGCCAGCTCTAATCAATACAAACCGTCCAATAACGACTGACGGGAGAATACAATCACTAAACTAGTCACTAAACTATTACAACTGGAAAAAAAAAAAAGATTTTCACCAACCATTTGCTATTTCTGAGAGAAAGGATTCTCCAACGGCATGATTTTATTGTTGTACATACAATGGAACATATTAAAAATATGAACTTGAGTAGGTCACTAATCATCGGATTAAAACTCTAATTAGCAAATCTAAATAACAGATTCACGGTGACTGAAAATTCTCGGACCAAACTAGGCGTTATTAAAGACGACGTTGGCACTCAACAGATCGAACAAGATCTATGGAGCCACACAAGACAAACAACAGACCTGGCTCTGTTGGTGCACTATATATATTCACTCAGTAAAGTTTCGAACCAGGATCCATACTGAGGGTGGAAAATCTCACTTAATTGAATTAAAACACTAGCATAAAAACAACAAAAATATATAAACAAATTAAACAGAAAACACAACATTGCCCACTGATATGATAAACAGATCAGACCAACAGATCGCATCTGTGATACCGACATAGAACTAACCCGAACTTTGATTTCTCGAAGATTGGGACGAATTGCTGACATCAGAGTTTCAAAGTTGATGTTGATGACACGACGTTGGTACGGAGGCTTCACTGACAATGGATAGATGTGTATTATTCTACTTTTTTAGGTGGGCAGAAAGAAAACAAAACTTTTACTCCCCCAACCACTGTTAATAGAGGTTGGGGAGGAGGCAGCGGAGGTTTTTTGTAGAGAGAGGGGAGAAGTTTTTTTCAAGAGAGAGGCGAGGGGGAGAGACGTAGGTGTTGGACGAAATATGGGTAGTATTCGCAAAGGTTAAGGAAAAACGGAAGAAGTAGAAATCCGAGGCTCGTGAAAACACGATCTCCTTAAAACAGATTTGTCCCCTCCTATGGTGCTTGAGGATCTCGAGCAACTATTTCCTAGGATACAACGGAAACGTAGAGACTACTTAGCACAAAGTAGTTCTACCAGCGAACGAAACTTAGAACACGTTGATGAATACCGAAACAAAAAGAGAAAGAAAGAAAGGCTCGAAAGAATACTGAAAGAGGAGGAAGGATTGGTGTGTAGAACTTTGGAAAATGAGTGCCTATTTATAGGCTGGAGAAACCTTTGAAATGGCAGCAAAACTTCAAACGGTTTTGGTGTTTTAATTCTGTTAAATGTCACGAAGTCATGGCACATAAACAGCCAAAACGTTTTTGACAATCAAACAGTCAAAAGAATTTATTCTGCCATTTAAACAGTATTAAATCCGCCATTCATTTGCTCATTCAACAGCAATATTTAGTTGTAACGTTTCAGTTTTCTCTTTGACTGAAATGAATGAACATAAATCTCCACGTTAAAATTTTAGCTGGAAAAAATTAATCTGAACCGGAGCAAAACAAAACATGGGTTGATCAGGCCCACTAGAGTTCGGTTTGGCATTCGTGTCCGCAGGTAAGCTATTTTGGCACCGAATCGGACCTCCATTTGCACCCCCCTGTGCGGGCGCACGCGAGCGCGAGAGCGGTGGTATAGTATTGGCAAGTCAACTTGCAAGTCAATTTTGGGCTCTCACTTATAAAATGAGCTCCAACTTTTCCTAACACCTATGTGAGACAAAGTCTCTTAGCCTTAACTCTAATTTTTCCAACTCATGAGAAACTTAATTCTCATTCACTCATTTCCAACAGTAGCGGCATCGCTTGTTCCTAAAAAAAAAATAAAAATAATGATAGAAAGGTTTGCTGTTAATTTAGTACTAGTAGTAGTATAATAGTATAATTAACAATCAATATCCGCTTCACTTTCTTTTCTCACCAGCTTTTCGCGCCCTCTTTACCAACTCTATTTATATGGTTTTGGTAATGTTGATCATTAATCCTTCAAATACTCTTTCGGCCCTTTTTATAAAAGTCATTTTGATTTCGTCTTAAGTTTAACTTAAAATGTCTTTTTAATTGAAAAAAAAATTTAAAAAATATATTTTCATATTCGTTGTGTTCTCATAATTATTATTAAATATTTTTAAGGTTTTTTTAAAATTAAAAATATATCATAGAATAAACTTATGACGAAATCAAAATGCCTTATAATAAGGACAAGAGGGAGTACTAATTAAGCTTCCGGTATTCCAAACTAGTTAGTCCCAACTATACAAAAACTAATTATATAATGATGTCTTCTGGAACTTAATTGTAAACACTTGCATCAAATTACTAATTAAATTAGTATGGTTGACAAACGTAGGAATAGCATAACATTTTTTTTTCATATTGCAGAGTGTTCACTGTCGGCAACAATCCTTCGTTCATGGTAGGCAAGGAACAACTTAACATTCGATATGCAGCGGCGGAATCATTGGGCTTCGTTTTAGTTTAGCAAAATATAATTGGAGTATGATGAAAGGCTTCATTCTTCTAAAATCTAGTAAATATAACCCAAGATTACGCCATTAGTATTGAGTTAAACCACATTCGTCCATCCATTACTTTTTGCGTCTGTTCTCAGATTTCACAAACGATCCATGCAGGCACAATAAATCATACAACTGTCTTATTTGTTTATAATAAAAAAATTAATCACTATAGTCAATGATAGACACTTATACAGACATGTAAAAAAACTCCACAGGAGGAATTTGTTAATGTACCATCTACATTTGCATAAGTAGTGTGGCAATGATAACGACTGAAGTAATTGTTTACCTTTTAATATAACAGACTTTCCTCTCTTGCTTAATTAGTCGTTTTCATGCAAGCAATTCTTTAGTCACTCGTTAAATAATTGTTATGTTTATTTATTGAATTAAAGAGACAAAACAGTATTTTGATCAGGATGAATATGTGTATGTCCATGTCATGTATCAAGTAGAATTTTATACAGGCCAAGAGAAGTGTATGGTGATCAATGTAGCATATGCGATCAATTGATGGGAGTAATGAGTCATGCAGTGATGTGAGGCGAAATTAATGGGATGGGATCAGGGTTGGATTATTGTACGTACAGTACTTTTGTTGTTGCCCCATGAAAATGTCCCATGTGTGTCTCTAGTCGGACGAAAATTAATAGTTACATGATTAGGTTATGGTTTGAACGATTTTTTTTGAGTGTTTGCCTTTTTATTGAGAATGTTAAAAAAAAAAATGGTGAAAATGTAAAATATTGTACTGGGTTGGAATATATGTTACTCTATTTTGAAGGATACCCGATCTTTTTAGTCCCTAAAGTATTTTTTAATTTAATTTTCGTCCCTAAAATTTTTTACGCTAAAAATTTTAGTCATGTTAGATTTTTTTTTATTCAAAATAGGCCCTATTGGCCAAATCAGGTCACTATTCCGGCGAAATATAATTCTTTAATTACAGATTTTCTTCAAAATTTTCTAATATTATCAATTTTTACCCAAAATTTTGTTCAATTGAACCCAATTTTAACTTTAGCACATCATATTTCCAATTTTACTATATTCACTTTTATTTATCCAAATCAAATCCAGCTATCCAAAAATATAAAATGTCCTACATTGTTTACCTTATTCTTATCATATTTACCAAGAACAAACTAATATTTATTTTCTTCAAATTATTTTTTTGTTTTTTACTCTGCTGGCCCTATGCTAGACCAAAAATCAACACTTCAACATTTATTCTGTTGAGCCATAAAAAATTATAAAAATATAATTGGAAGAAAATTAATGATTAAATATTTTAGGATATTTTTTAGTTTGTTTGTCATAAAAATGAGATAGAATAAATAATAATAATTTATATTTTTGAAAGTAAGATTTGATTGGATAGCATATTTTATATTTTATATTTTATAGGATTTTTTTTATTCCCCTGGCCTAATACTAAACCAATTATCATATCTTTTATCATTTTACTCATAAAATTATGAAATTAATAAAATAATAATGTAACTAAAAAATAAGTATACAATAATAAAAGAAATTTCAATAAATAATTTTAAATTAAATAAATTTTTTAAATACATTCACAAAAATTTGTTCAAATTTTTTTTAATTTTTTTCACTCTAGCGTTTTATTTTTACCCGTAACCACCTTTTCATATTATAAAAGTTTGTATTTCTAAATATTCATCTTTTTAATCTCTTACTTGACCTTTTTATCTAACAAAATTTTTTCAAATCTTATTTAGTTTACCTTATCTATATTTATTATATTAAAAAATTGAAGCAGTGAGGATATTCAAAAAATAAAAATTCTTTGCTATTTTGATTTTTTTATTGACGTAAAAAAAGTATTAGGTAAATCAAATAGGGTTCTAAGTTTTGTGAGGTGAAAAAATAAAATAAATTGTAAAAAAATATGACAATGAAAATTTTAGAGCTTGAGAAAATGGTTTTCTGGAAGAAAAAACTGGAAAAAAAAAGGGGGAAAATGATTTTGCACGTTTTTATATTTGAATTTTAACAATAATTTTTCACGAAATATTTTATTAATTTAATATTATTTATTAAAGTCATTTTTATTATTTTAGACATATTTTATTTTATAATATTATTCATTGATTTTAGAATTTTCTAGAGATGATATACTGAAAATTTATAGTTGATTTAGTAATAGTGGTTGGCTAAATAAATATTTAAGAATATTTTGTTGTTTGTTCATGGTAAATGTGATAGAAAATAGGAAAAACAATGTGGTAAATTTTATATTTTTGTATGGTAAGCTTTTATTGGGATAAATAGAAGCAAATAGAGTAAAATTGAAAAATTGATGTTTTAAAGTTAAAATTGAGTTCAATTGAAAATACTTTTTTTTTTAAAATTGGGGTAAAATTAAAAAAATTTAGGAAAAAATTGTAATTAAAAAATTATATTTCGCCAGACCGGATCCAGCTGATAGGACCAATTTTGAACAAAAAAAAACTATTAGGACTAATTTCTTTGCGTAAAAAATATTAGAGACAAAAATTATACTGAAAAATACTTTAGGGACTAAATAGATGGGACACCCTATTTTGAAAAGGACTAAAAAACCAAAGGTGAAACGGAATCAAAGACTTGTCTCAAGGTTGGTCCAAATGTCTTTTAATTATTTTTTTTTTTCTTTTCTTCTGTTTAACTTTTTCTGGTACTTGATTCTCCCAGTCCTGTTTAGGGAATTCGATTGAGCAAATTGCTGGGGATTCGTCCATGTTTTCTGTCAGTTTTGTGGACCTAATGAATGGAACTACCCCCTGGTCCAGTTTAATAGATGATGGAATGATGATCATGTTTATGTTTGTCTGCCATGAGAATTCCCATAATAAATTGCATGTCCTTCCCCTCATAAAAAAAAAAATTAATCAGCCACGTTATAATATTTGGCCCACTCAAGCACATCAATCAAATCATTTTTTTTTTTTTACACTTCACCTCCAAAAGTTGTTAGAACCAAGCTTCGTTTACTTTCTAATTTCTACCCTCTACGTACCCAAACTTCTGTACACCCTGTGCGTACTTTCCGTACAACGGTACGAGGTACACAAATACTATATATAGCAGTACCAGCGGTATATACTTCATGATGAACCTATTCCCAAATTATTATTAAGAAATACTCTCCCTACCTAAAACTATAATCCAATTTAAATTTTCTTTTTTCTTTTTTTCAAATTGAACTAAAAGTGAAAGACTAAAATGAATAACAACTTTGAAACAAATAAAGTATGTCCAAACTACAAAAATGCAAGTTGAAACTATGAGTGAAAAAAATGGACATGGTCTTTAGCAAGCTTTCTATCTTTTTTTTTTTTTGGTGGGAAGGAAGGGTGGAGTGATTAAGGGATTAGGATAGGAGATATTTATTACTAGGAGGTTGAGAATTCGTTTATCACTAGGGACAATTCATTTTTTAAAAAAAAAACTTTCTTTTTTATTTTTCTTTAACAAAAATGTATTACGATTGATGGTTTCGTTCATTGTTCCATCATTTCATCGAATTAAAATATACTCCTTCCGGTTTTTTTTATTAAGCATTTTGATTTATCCTAGATTTTATCTAGTATGTTTTTTCAATTGGGAAAAAAAATCTTAAAAATAGTGTCTAATAATTAAGAGAACGCAATGGATCATGAATGTGAAAATGTAGTTTTAAAGTTTTTCTTTCAATCGAAAAAACAAATTAGAACTTTAAGACAGATCAAAATGTTTTATAATAAAGTTCGAAGGGAGTACTTTTGATTAAAAACTACAACATTGTGTGTCTTTGGTAAATTAAATCCAAAAACGATTTTAAATTTGATAATAACTTGATGGTGGTAACTTTTAAGTGATCCAATCTTATTTAAAGTGAAAAGATAATTTATGGGTGCATAAGAAGACTATTGTCAATTCATCATAAAAGAATAAAAATTTAAAAATCAATAAAAATAAAAATCATGTAGGGAATTCTTCGATTAATCCGCAAAGTTGGATAATTTTGAGTAGAGTCAAAAGGTTAAAGAGACAGTATGCCATTGCTTATGGAGCACTCACTTAAATTTAGGGCTCAAATTTACTCAAAAAATAAAAATAAATTTAGGGCTCAAATTACGAATAACCAAATAGTCAGGTTCAATTTCCAGTATCACTTTTTTTTCCAAAAAAAAAGAAGAAAAAGGCCACAATCGTACGTATAAAATATACACATGAAAACCTTATTAAACTATTCATCAGGCCAAATTAAAAAAAAATGGTTCATACTCCAGTTGTTAGACTAAAATGCCCGATGAATATTTTCTTGGAGACGGATGGAATGTATACTAGTTGTTTTTTTTTTTTTCCTGAAAAAAATGTAATAAATACTAGCTGAACTTGCCTCCTTCATTCCTCAATAATATAATATATAGTTTCACACTTGCTCTGTGACCTTTGTTTTTTTATTAGTATTGGTGATATATACTTCTCCGTCGTTCCTACTTTAATCACAAGTGTTGATAAAGATTTAAAGTATTTTTATTTCTTTTAATTGATAGTATAAGATTGAGAAGTAAAATTTAATCACATTTTGTAATTTGTAAATTTAGATTTTATTGTACTCCCTCCAATCCTTAATAAAAGACATTTTGATTTATTCTAAATTTCGCCTAATATGTATTTTTCAATAAAAAAACCTTAAAAATATATTTTCACACTAATTGTGTTTACTTGATTGTTATTAAATACTTTTAAATTTTTTTTTGGTTAATTAAAAAATTATACTACGCGAAACATAAGACAAATCAAAATACTCTTCCCTAATATTAAAAAAGAGAGAGTACTGTTTATTGTAGAAGTGATGATATTTTGTAAAACAGGCAATTATGGTGGGGAGTGCAGAAAGTCTCCGTGAATAAAGGGGGATTGCCATTGCGCCCCCTTTCACCTTTTACTCTCCCAACTCCCAAAAACGCCCCTAGTCTTTCTTTAACATTTAACTTAAAAGTTGTCTTGCTAGTGTTAAGCTGTCTCAAAGTCCTTTCCATTTGCTCAAATACAATAATAAACCATTTTGACTATACTTTTGCCCGACCAATATTCCAGATTTGGTGATATGAAATCCTATCTTTTCTTCTCCACATGATAAACCAATTCTTACAACTACGTACAATATATGTACATATAATCATCTCTTCCTGAAATCATGTAGTTAGTGTATACACTATGCAGTTCTTTTGAACTAATTCTTGGCATCAATCATGTGTCCACAATACAAACAACACAAAGACATGAGTCATAACGTATGTAAGGCCCTCCTTGAAGCATTATTACCTGCCACCCCACATAGGTCATGTCCAACTTTACAGGAGTGTTGATTGCAAATAATATACTACTTCAAGATTTCCTATTTTCTAAAAAAAAAATAATACCCTTTAAAGCTGACATTCGATTATCGGTTTAACAATTTGGATCCAATCAGCTTCTAAAATTTGGGTGGTTTAAAGAGTGAATTTGAACAAGTGTAATTGTCACAACTCATAACTAAATTAGATGAATTACTCAATCCTAGCCCTCCATTTTCATTTTATGCAATGAAACCGATCAGTTTTTTTTTTTTTTTTTGCTACTAGTGCATAGTATAAGCAACTTAAAAGGGGTAAATTCAATTAGTTAGTCCTTTTGTTAGTTTCTTCCGCATATGAAAAGGGAACTAGGAAAGCGACTCATATGGTTCCCACGACCATGCTTTGAATTTTACCTCCTTTTTGTCATATTGGACACAATAATTAAAGGGAAAGAATGTGATATGATTAAGTTTTATTATGATTTATGGCTTTAAACTTTTAGGCTTTTATAAGCAGTTGTTGATACCTACTTCACGGATTAAGCTAAGACCCCCTCCCCCACCGCGCGCCGGGCCCACCACCACCTTATCTCGTGAGAACTGAGAACTGAGAACGAGTACTATTTGATAGTATTCGACATTGTTTTTTTTTTAGGAAAAGTACCCGAATATATTAAAATGGGACCTGATCTATTACAACACATCTTACTATATGTTAAATTATGAACTTTATTGACGTCGTTTTTGCTAACTTTAGTCAGTTTACAAGAACTAAAACTCGCACATAAAGTATTTACTAATGAAATAATCTCTTGAATTTCTACCGGGAAAAGAGAACGGTGAATATTAAGAGTTAGCATTTCACAATCCGTAAGCACTTTAACTCGATTCAGGCCAAACTTGGATACTTTTTTGAGCACTAAAAGACATGTCATTGTTTCTGATTGGAATAGGGATAGTGATTGCAATGTAACTGCTTTCATTTGCATTATCACATTGGTCGGTGACACAATCTTCCATGCTCCTGCTGCCTTCCGTGTAATTGGATCAAAGGATCCATTGAAAAAAATAATAGCATGATCATCCTCTTCCTCTGCCCTGTGTGTTGTGTCGGGTTGGGTGTTTCTTCTCTGACCATGGATACGCTTTTTATGGATGGAGTAATCATTTTGAATTTGGCACCATAGGATGGTAGTATTCATCATCTTGTTTCTCCAAACTTTGTCATTTCTATCAATCCAGATCCACCATAATATTATTATGAAGATCTCAATTTCTAGAGATGAGGGATGTAATTGAATCCATTGTGTGAACCATTCCGAGATGGATGATTGACCATGATTAAAAGCTTGAGGGAAAGTTGGGTAAGTTAAATCCCAGAGTGCTCGAGACTACGGGCAATCAATGAAAAGATGGAGACCGTCCTCATAAGGTGCCAAGCATCTAGGACATCCAGTACTGCTAAGTATTCATCTTCTTGAAAGAGCTGACATGATAGACAAAGCATCAGTTAAAACTCTCTAGACGAGAAGCTTATGTTTAGGTTGAGCCCTAGAATTACACAATTGTTTCCAGACTTTCGTACCATTGTTAGGTTGGGAAAAATTTGAAATTGTCGGCTGTGAATTCAACATTGTAACTAGTTAGTATTATGTACATTTGACAAAATTTGCACAGTTTTAGTAGAGTAATTCATTTTCAACTGTTTATTGCATTTCAATAGTCTGTTTTATTATAGTACATTATTTTTACTTTGATAAAATAAATTTATTATTATAAGTAAACAGAACACATTCATATTATCCCTTCTCCGTAATTTATTATATACTTCCACCGTCTTAAAATTATTGTTCAGTTTGAATTTTATTTTTAATTCAATTTGTACAAAAAATAAAAATTCAAACAGAACAATAATTTTATGACGGAGGAAATATTTATTATTTATTTTTTTCCCTAAAAAAAAAATCTAAAAACTACAATGTTGTATGGGGAGAGTAATGAAGCGGCGTCGTGTGGTTGGAGGGAAATATCGCCTGAATGACTGAATCAAATTGATCAGGTTTTGGTACTCCCGCAAAAAAAAGGTCTTACCACCATCAGTCAAAAAATCAACAAGTACTTTTTCAAGATGCGACAGACTTATATCCCAACCCCATTTCAAATTCCCAACACTTTATGTTTGTTAAGTAGTACTACTATTTTCTCTTTTCCCCGGGAAATCCTCCCGTTAAACCTGCCTTGCACAATTTTTTACTACTTTAATTATTCAATTATTAATTAAATTGGTCCATCATCCCAGAAAAGGCGAAAAGCAAACTCAGGAAAAACGAACCCAAAAAAAAAAAAAGAAAAGGGAAAAGAATAAAAGATAAGACCCATTTGCATTTGAGGCCCCAGATTTTCCACCCATTTTTGCAATCATCATCTTCCTTATTCTATATCACTGTCCGATTTCCCCCTCTTCCCAATTAAGATTTAGAAGTAGAAGCCAAGAGTTTATGTAATCCGAGTTCATTTTGGAAAGTGATATATATATATATGGATGTTCCAATTTCAACATCACTCTTTTAGCTCTCAGCTCAGTTCCTCCTCCTCCCTTCAATGGCGGCTGCTCTGCCAATTCTGCTTGTACTTTTACTCATTACTTTATCCACGGCTGTTTCATCATCAGCTGTATTATATGATTCTGAAACCCAAAAGAGGACTTACATTTTCCGAGTTGATTCCTCCTTCATTAAGCCCTCTGTTTTCCCCACCCATCACCATTGGTACGCTTCTGAGTTTTTCACCACCACCACCCCCACTGCATCATCATCGTCTTCCTCCTCTGACAGTATCCTCCACGTGTACGAGAATGTTTTCCATGGTTTCTCAGCTTCTTTGACCCCGGCACAAGCTGCTGAGTTCCGACAGCATCCCGCTATCCTCGCCGCTTTTGAAGACCGCCGGCGCCACCTCCACACCACCCGCTCCCCTCAGTTCCTGGGCCTTCGTAACCAGAGGGGTCTCTGGTCCGAATCCGACTACGGCTCCGACGTTATCATCGGTGTTTTTGATACCGGAATATGGCCGGAACGGAGGAGTTTCTCCGATTTGAACCTCGGTCCTGTTCCGGCGAGATGGAAAGGGGTTTGCCAGGCCGGCGTTAGGTTCACGGCGAGGAATTGTAACAAGAAGATTGTTGGGGCGAGGTTTTTCTCCAAAGGACATGAGGCTGCGCCGCCGGGGTTCGGCGGTATTGGCGGTGGGATTAACGACACCGTTGAGTTTAAGTCCCCGAGAGACGCCGACGGGCATGGGACCCACACCGCCTCCACGGCGGCCGGCCGCCATGCTTTTAAAGCCAGTATGGAAGGCTACGCCGCCGGAATAGCCAAAGGCGTGGCTCCCAAAGCTCGACTGGCTGTCTACAAAGTGTGCTGGAAGGACGCCGGCTGCTTCGATTCCGACATCCTCGCCGCATTTGATGCCGCCGTTACCGACGGCGTCGACGTCATCTCCATCTCCATCGGCGGAGGCGACGGCGTTTCTTCCCCTTATTACCTCGATCCCATCGCCATAGGGGCATACGGCGCCGTTTCCAGGGGTATTTTCGTTTCGTCTTCAGCTGGTAACGATGGGCCTAATGCAATGTCCGTAACCAACTTGGCCCCCTGGCTCACTACCGTAGGCGCCGGCACCATAGACAGAAACTTCCCCGCCGAGATTATCCTCGGAGATGGTCGGAAGTTCTCCGGCGTCTCGCTTTATGCCGGAGCTCCGTTGAACGGCAAAATGTACCCGGTTGTTTACCCGGGTAAATCGGGAGTACTTGCAACTTCCTTGTGTATGGAGAACTCACTGGACAGCAGTGGCGTGAAGGGCAAGATCGTCATTTGCGATCGCGGCAGCAATCCCAGGGTGGCGAAAGGGCTGGTTGTGAAGAAGGCCGGCGGCGTGGGTATGATTCTGGCGAACGGAGTAACTAACGGAGAAGGCTTAGTCGGAGATGCTCATTTACTTCCGGCTTGTGCCGTGGGGACCACCGAGGGTGATGCCATTAAGGCATACGCATCATCTCATTCCGCCACCGCCACCATTAATTTCGGCGGCACTGTGGTCGGAGTCAAGCCGGCTCCGGTTGTGGCTTCCTTTTCGGCTCGGGGACCCAACGGGTTGAACCCGGAGATACTGAAACCGGACTTGATCGCTCCGGGTGTCAACATTTTAGCTGCGTGGACCGATGCTGTAGGTCCGACGGGGCTCGATTTGGATACCCGGAAAACCGAATTCAACATCTTGTCGGGTACTTCAATGGCCTGCCCACACGTCAGCGGCGCGGCGGCGTTGCTGAAATCCGCCCATCCGGACTGGAGCCCCGCGGCGATCAGGTCGGCGATGATGACGACATCTAGCGTCATCGACAACGGTTTCCATCCCATGGTTGATGAATCCACGGGCAAGCCATCCACCCCGTACGATTTCGGGGCGGGTCATTTGAACCTGGACCTCGCCATGGATCCTGGGCTGGTTTACGATCTCACCAATAACGATTACGTCAACTTCTTATGTGGAATCGAATACGGGCCAAAGACAATCCAAGTGATCACAAAAGCCCCGGTGAGCTGCCCGGCGAGAAAGCCGTTCCCGGAGAATCTGAACTACCCGTCCATCGCCGCTTTGTTTTCAAGTGGCTCCACCGGAGTGTCGACCAAAACGTTCTTCCGGACGGTCACTAACGTCGGAGCCGAGGCGAACGCAGTTTATACGGCGAAAATAGAGGCGCCGAAGGGAGTGAGTGTGAGTGTGAAGCCGTCCAAGTTGGTGTTCACGGAGAAGATAAGGAAACTGAGTTACTATGTTAGCGTGACGGCGGACAGTAAGAATCTGGTACTTGGTAACTCGGGGGCTGTATTCGGATCACTATCTTGGGTGGATGGAAAACACGTGGTTCGGAGCCCCATGGTGATCACTCAAATCGACCCATTGTAGAATAAGAACCTCTTTGATCATGTGAATTTGATCCAGGTTTTTAGCTTTTTAAACTAAGGAGCTGTGCAAATTTTTTAGCTTTTTGTAGCTTTGAATTGGTTATTATGTCATATGTGCCTGTTCTATGTGACTTTGAATTGGTTATGTCATAGGTGGCATATGTTTTTTTTCCCCTTTGGAGTGTTGGGGGTTTTTTTTTTTTTTTTTCTTTTCATTTTTTTAACATTTTTTAGTTCTCTTTTCTTTTTTTGAGAGTAGGTTTTTGCATAGGTAATATATTCAGTTTTTTTTTTCTTTTTGCCTTATTGGTTGGGTGTAATATTGTATAATTTGTATTTGGTTTTTCTTTTCTTTTTCTTAAAAAAAAAAACTTTCCCACTTTGTAAGTAATTATGAACATCTCGTTCAAAAGAGATAAATTCTGAATGTAGCAATTCGTGGTTCTTGTTGAAAAATCTACAATTTTCTTGCCAAGTTCAATTCAGGTACTAATCTATATCTTTATCTATAGTACTTATTTAAAGCAACAAATACAAAAGACACGTGTCCGCTCCATAATTAAAATTTTTCCTCCAAAGATTCTTAGCACTTCTCAGTACAAAACTGAATCAAGGAAAATATGTCACGTGACTTCATATATTTGCAGAAAATTTCGGTTCTGAGTCCATTTTCAAATGTACAAATTAAACTGAAAGATTTAAATTTCAAAATCCTTTATTTTAGGAAAAAAACTAATTATCTACGTCTGACTATTTGCGTGGGTTAAGTTTTCCTATAAAACAGCAGTAAATCTGGAGCATGTAACTGAATTAAATAATACATATCGGCACAAAATAGAAACATCAAAAAATAGTCCGTAAATCTTTAAGATTTGATAGTCTTTTACTACATATATTATTCTTTTCACAGTAATTATCCCACGATTTTATTAACCGTCTTTTAATCAACTTCCCCAGAATCAACATAGTCAACGTGTTTTCCATCTTTAAATTCCTGTGTAAAAAAAGAAATGATCACATCATATCCCTTATTTAATGGGATAATTTCATCAGTTAACACAAACTAAAAAAGAGCATACTTTGTATAATTATCACCATATCATTCAATTTATATGGTGACTTATGGAAATTGTAATGCATTTTAAACTCTAAAAGGATTCCTCTGAAAGGAATTATACTGGAAATAAAAAAAAATCAATCAATATGTGCTTTACACAGACGTATATATCTGCAAGCTTTCAGTGCATATCAACAACCATTTTTCAATCACAGAACAAACTTCAAATCTTTGCCTTTCAGTAACCATTATCATCCCAAATTAATAAATAAACACAAATGTGCTATGAGTCAATATGTTACCTGTATAAATACATCTACTCTCCTCACAGAGCCTGCACCATACCGTTCCTGCAATTCACAAAAACCAGTTTTTCAGATTCTCATATTAGCCATATTTTACCAATGGCTGAAACAAACCAAACTGCAATTCCAGTTGTTGAACCTAAAGGTTCTGTTGAAACTGTGAATGAAAATGCTGTGAATAATCCAATTGTCATCCCATCTGAAGATGTTATTGTTATACCACCAAACCAAAAAAAAAAAAAAATGCCAGTTGTTGAACCATCAGATACTGTTGAAACTGTGAATGAAAATGCAGTTAACAATTCGGTGGTGAATCCCTTTGAAGATATCATTGCTGCACCACCAAATGATGTTGGTGCTACAAGTGTTCCCATACTTGCTGCACAAAGATACATCGTTGACATCAATGGATTGATTGATACAAAAAGCAACCATTTCAATATAGTTGTCAAAGTGATGAGACTTTGGGAGGTTCCAGAAGTATCCAAAAAAAAAAAAAAACAAAATGAAGTCTGTTGAGATGTATTTGATTGATGCTCAGGTATTCACTATTCTACCATAATTATTTTTATAGTTTTTACATGCACAATTATTTTCTTGCAGTAGATGTTATAATCTATTTGTATGCAAAAGCAACCATCCCGGGAAAAATTGTGAAAGATTCTGCAAATTCTTTCAAAGAAGGTTGTGTTAGAAAATTATCAAGATTTGACAGTTGTCTCAACATTAGTGTGGGATTCAGGTGTGCTAAGCATGAATACAAAATTGTGTTCATGTCAAACACAAATGTTGAAGCTGCATTTGATTTTGACATCCCAGATCATGTGTTTGAGTTCACACCATTGGCAGAAGTTACAAACTTTGTGGCCAACTTTGATTATTGTTTTGGTAAGATGCATTTACAAATATGGTGAAATTCCCGTATACAAATCTGATACAAAAATTTAAAATATTTTCAATTATGTAAATTTGATAGGCCACATCATGACTTACAGTGATCCAATTGTTGAAAATGGAAAGAAGAGGATTTCAGTAGAGCTTGAAGATGAAAGGTGAAATTTAGGTTTTTTTTTACAGTGTAAACACTAATTATTTATATTGCATTATACTGTAGGAGTTATAACATACATACTAAAAAAATGTCTTTCGTTTTGCAGAGCTGACAGGCTAAAGGTTACTTTGTGGGGGGAACACGCTGATCAAGTCACTAAATACATGTCTAAAAATCCTCTCTTTCCTGTGGTCCTGATTGTTCAATATGTTAAGTGAAAAAAATACTACTGTGAGTAATCTTTTTCCTTTGATGTAATTGAATGTACTCATATTCAAGGAAACTTTCATAAACTATTATCATCATCATGTACCTTTTAAATATGTAACAGCAAAAGCTTCTGTTACTACTGATCTTTTCAATGGAAAGATATATCTTGATGATATGGCAATACCTGACATATAAGAGTACAAACACAGGTATTTATTCTTACGACCTAATATAACTTCTATATAGTTGCATAATTATTGTTTTATTCTCATTGTAATTAATTGGAAACAATATGTACAGAAGTAGTGCCCATGAAATGAAAGCTGCAAGTGTCCATAAAATTTCAATGCTGTTATCTATTTCTGGATACACATCTTATGAAAATTTCATAAATGGAGCAAAACTTTTGTCATTGGGTGACATAGATGATCTTGATGAGGTAACATATTAATAGTGATAATCCCTTAAACAGTATACATTAGTATGTTATCTCCATGATCTATGAAGGTATAAACAGATAGAAACATATTTTTCAGGCAGGGTATGTTGTGATTTTTGACAAGATCACAAGCTTAGCAAAAGAGTATGAATGGTCATACATTGGGTGCAGAGATTGCAACAAGAAGGTGGAGGAAATTGAAAAAGAAAAAGGTACCCGTATTGTACCATCAGCAAAAAGAAGAAATACCAGTGACAACAAGAAATTTGGACTTGAGAAAAAATGATTTTGTGGTAATCATGGCCCTGTGTCTGCTGTTGATTCAAAGTATGTTTTAATAATTTACAATCTGTTTTTGTAATTAAATTAATTTAATATTTTGTTATCAAACTTCTTAATGTTTTAGTTACTCTGTTATTAATTATTTTCCTACATAATTTTATGAATTGGTTCAAGTTACATGTGTATGCAATGGATGCTACTGGAAGTAGAATTTTGACCCTTTGGGACAGGATGGTGTACAATTTTATCAATAAGACTCCAGAAAAACTTCGTGAACAAGTTTTATTCATTGATTTTAATGCATACATTTTATTACAAAAAGTTATGTATGTTTACGTTATGACCATCTACATGTTTCTAGGTCGGAAAAGATTACCCTAAAATACTATATGAGATTGTTGGCAAGAAATGTCTGTTCAGGCTGGATGTCTCTAAATACAATATTAGGAACATTAGTAGTGAGATTTCTGTTGCTAGGATTACTACTGATGCAGAAATGATCAAGAAGTACATTTGATGATGTTTCTGAAGATCAGGTTTGGTCACCTTTTTATATTTTCATATACATTTACATAGATTTGCACTTGATTTAAAAAAGATGCACATGATAACCTTACTTTTTTTATTTATTCTAAACAGGAGATTGATTCGGAGATGTGTGCAGAGTTTTACCAAAATTTGACATCTACTGAGGATAGCACCGCCAAGGTATATTGTAAGTAACAAATATATTTACTATTTATGAAATAGCAAGATTTGGATAACACTCACATGAACCATTGTTTGCAGACTGCAGTATCCTGCACTGGAGATATAGAGATAGGGAATTTGGGCAACGATATGACTGACAGTCCTCCTCCAAAAAACAAACATGCAGGAAGTTGCGGTGAAGAGAGTATCAAATCCAATCTCAACAAATGTGTTAGAAAACTTTGATGTCCATGAAAGCACTTCGAGTATTTCCTGCTTCAACAATAAACATGCACTTTAGTTTTTTAAGGTGTTTTCTTTGCCAGAATTGTTATTCTGATGAAACATTGTTATTTTTAGAGTTTTTCCAGTACCGTTATACTGTTTTGGTGTTTTGGATATTTAATTTCTTTTGTTTTTTGAGGATTCCTTTGTTCATTAATTAATATCTACTATTATTTGGTTTTATTATAATCTATTATGGTTACTGATGCGTTAAAGATTTTTATTAATATGATTGCCAGAATATGAGAGATCGGAAAAAGTACACTTACTTCTGCAGTTGCTTTTATAAACAATAATTTAACTTTTGATTAGTAGTTTATAAAATATAAGCAGTAGCCTAAAATCTTCCAGGGTGAATATGCAGTCATAAGAGTTATAAATTATGAATCATGGTAAATAAATTGTCTTAATTTTAAACATTAAAACAGATGCTTTGGATAAGACACTTTAGGAATTGCAGTATAAGAAGATGAAAACAAACAAGACAGTGAAACAAAAGTTTTATACAATTTATTTAAATAAGATATTGATTCTGGAATTTGTAAAGATCACGTAAAAAAAAGGTTGTGATGTCCTACAAATCATGAGGTTATTCATTATTATATTATTCCTGATTCAATTGTTTTCACAGATATAACTTCCATATATATATATATACATCTATATACATATCGTTATAAAAAAGATATCTTCCCACAGGAGTCTCATAATTTTTCAATAACAAACAGATACAAAGAGTATACTCAGATTTCCATAAATATTTTTTCAGAGTTCGTCATGGATAAACACTGCTTTGTTATCCTCACAGAAGGTTTTGCCTTGGGTCAAGTAAAGCTTTATTTTTGTGTTTTCTTATTCGTGCTAAACACTATGAATAATTTACACACGTATGTAATAAAATTTTATTATTAGGCAATACCTCTGGCTAGCGCTTTTCCTGAGATCAACAACAAAGTGCAAGACATTCAATTTGCCAGTAACAAAGGACATTATACAGTGTCATGCAAACTAAACAACACACAAACATCAATTGTTTGTGCAGGGAAGTCATGGGTATATTTCTTAACAAAACATAAATTGCTCACATACTATGCTCTATATTTCTCTGTTTTGCAATCAGGGATTGTTCAAGTAGATATTTTTGACCGCAGCAAAGTACTTTGTCACAATGCGGTTCCACGATTGTTATGGGACAGATTCAAAGACATACAAGATAGGATGGTATGATAAGTTTATAATTTTTCTTTAGTTTACGATTTTACATTAATTGAATATGTATTATTTTGTATTAAAAATTACAATGGTTACTTTTATACAAAAAACAATTTGATACAGATCATACTAGAATTCTATAGTAACTTATTGATGGAAGACCATGTTGTGAACAATGAAGATTCTTCATACTGGTCAATTGAATATGGTGATTACACCTGTACAATTGACATAGCTTATATGGAAGGAGATAATGACAACAAAATTGTACTTATTTGGTACGGAGTGGAAGAAACTGTTAGAAGACCATCATGAAAAATTACAAGAATGTGAATTCACCGTTCTTAAATATGATGGGAATATGCGTTTTACAATGCACTTTTTCAAAGCTAATAGAGTGGAGATTGAGGGTCGTATAACAATCATAGAAAAAAGCCATTTTTAGATACAGATTAGTGATAACCATTGCAAAAAAAGAGCAATTGTGAGTTATATTATCAGTGTTTTTAAAGTTACATTTTCCTGTATATTACGGACATGAAGGTTTTTGAAATTACATATTTTTTCTTTTACCAAACTGTTCCTGCACATTTTTGGAGACGTCACAAGAAAATTGTCTTCAAAAGGACAGCAGGTGTACATACTACTGCAGGACCCTACACAATGAAGTTCCAAAAATCATATGATCAAAGGTACATTGGAAAGAGGGTTTGCCAGTTGAAAATTTCGGGGGAGTGGATGCAATTGCTCAATGAGAATTCTATTACAAGTGGAAGTCAATGCGAATTTCATTTAGACAGGGATAGTGTCCAACCAAGGAAAAATGATGTTGATTTCTAATTTACTTTATACAATTTGTATTTGTTAGGCGAAAATGGATGTATCTGAATTGGCAATTTGCTTTTACTTTTGTGGAATAGAAATAATTTTCAATTTAACATTAAATCATCAGACATCAATTACTGTTTCAAAAAAAGTATTTTAATTGTGTTTTACTTAGAGATTTAAAAGAAAAAAAAACACTATATTTTTCCAGGTCCTAAAAAAGTGGAGATACATTGTACTCCTATTTTTAAGTGGATTTGAGACGAAGCTACATACAAAGCATATTATGATTCTTTTACAACTGTTCTGATTCCTTTTTTTTTTTTTTAAAAAAAAAAAGAAAACTGTTCTGATCTTTTAAATCTCCTTTTTTTAGGGGTTATCTTTAAGTGTCATAAAGAGGAGATAGTGTATATCTATGCTTTTCCCGTCAAATCATCATTAAAGATCAAATTTCCACAACAAAAAAAAACTAGACTCCATAAGCCCTTTTTATATCATATTGCACATAGACTCTGAGATCACTATACAGACTGCATTGGAGATAGAAGTAAGCAATGGAAGAGGCTTATGATCAATTGATTAGTGTATCAATAAACATTGGCAGGAAAGGATTAGTAAGTCTTTTGTAATTTTTTAATCATATTATGATCGATTATATCAATTTCTTACTGACAACCAGTTTTATGTAAATTATTAGATTCTTAGCAGTAACTTAACTTCAATTCTGAGACATGTTAGAAAACAGATCAAGATTGATTTCCAAGAAAACTGATATTTTTATGCAAATATACAAATCACTAAGAAGAGGAGATGCCAGTTATATGGATCTCGTCTGGAAGCCTTTTTCAAGGAGTTTGGTGTATCTTCCTGATCCAAAATTAATGTTGTTTATCACAGATCCCTGAATGTGATACAGTTATTTCATTTTAATTATGATGGATGTGAAAGGATTCACCCAGATATTAATGCAAGAACTAGTAACCGTTATCTGTTGAGATTAGATGATAGTACATCCAAACAAGCTGTAAGTTCTAAGTATTATTGCCTTTTACAATTCCTTTGTTTTTTTATTTATCTTAGTCCTTTACACTAAAAAACTATTTTATAATACATATACATGGACTAATCACTGGGTATGAGTTTCAGGTCATTCAAAAATGTTACTTTTCTGGTATTGATTGGCCTTCAAATCAAACTACAGCAAAGTGTGATGATTTGAAGCGCAATCAATGGGAGTTTATGATCATGAAGGAAAATAACGATCCAGTAAGTTTTGAAGGCCAGATGTGGGAGGATTTTCATGACTATTATTACAACAGAATAAAATGTGTGAATGTAATTGTTATTTACACTGGAAATCTGTATTTCCATTTAAGGTTTTTCAACAATGAAGGTTACTGCTGCAACCTAGATATTGTTGATTCGAATACATCCGAAGATTTGTAGTTACTATTTTTTTAATATTTAATTCACTGAATTCAACCAACATTATTATCATAATACATATTTTAATACTAATATTAATTTATATTCATGTGAAGTTGACACAGTGGATTATCTATGCAGCAACGGTGATCAGAACACATTTTCTGCAGTCATGACTGAAACTGTAATCCAGCATAGCAGATTGGTAATAACATGTGTTTGATAGCAATTTACTACCAGTAAAATTCAAATTAAATTATTCAATTATAAACAATTTTTTAGATGATATTGCAGGAGATACCCTGGCATATAGTACGATGATTGAAGTTAGATGACTACACAAATGCTATTTTATACTATGATGGAGTTTCAGTAATTAACATGCATCGAATTGTGACTAATGACAATCCACATCGGTTTGTTATTGAAGGTGATATAAAGTACATGATGGATTTGAAGAAAATACCTTTAGGTATAACTTTAGGGTTCTGTATAGATGCTCGCAAAGCATGTAATAAAGAGTATCTGATTATAGAAGTCCTGTAGACACTATCTCGTGTGCTTTTTATTTTATTCTGATGAAAACAATGCAATTTCCAAGGTTTTTACATTTTTAGTATCGAATGATAAAGATCAAACTTAATAATTTAAATATTGTTGTTATCTTTTTTATGACTTTTTTTAGTACATGTATAATTTATTTTATATACTATAACAACGTATATTAGTTAATGCATTACCATGAATGTTAAAAAAAAATTAGCTATGAAATAAAGTTTAAGAATAATCAAATTAGAAAAAAAAAATTATGCCATTAAGTAAATTAGTACCCCAAAATTATCAAAGTATTCTTAAAAAAGAATACAGATGTACCGTAGGAAATTATTTTGGATATAAAATGAAAAAATCTTGATATGCCATAATATTGTACAAGTATATCAGATCCCACTTTTTTAAGAAGACAATATTATAACTAATAATAAATATTTGATAAACATAAGAATTTTAGCCATATTTAGATCCAATTCTGTCAATACTTAGGATAATACTTCACAAGTAAATTCACAATCATTATACTATTATATTTTGAATCAAAAAGCATTGTGATGTACTTTTAGCCAACCTTCAGAAAATATCATAATGGTTAATACTTCTGCAAAAAAAGCAAGATTGTTCAGGAAAGATTTATTAAAAGCAAAAAGGTTGTCGCTTCAGTCACGCAGAAGAATTAAGCAAACTGTGGTGATTCCTACAGTTCAAATCAATGATGTTGTGACTGCTGTTTTTGAAAGGTCTGTTAGATGGAGGCATTCATTCATATACGGTACAACTTTCTATGCATTCGGTATATATACCCAAAGTGGACCGTATCAGTGCTAAACATTCAAGAATGTTAAGAAAAAACAAACTATACCAGATCAGAACGAATAAAAAGTTGAAACGTCAGTCAGCCGTTGTTCAGGATTCAACAACACCATCAAGCTGTGCTGTATCAGATGGTATGTTTTCATATATATCCATTTTAATGATTACATAATCGTCACTTTCATATAATTTTTGTACATATATTTTACGCTTTTTCCTAAGTTATCTACATATATTCAGTCATCTGTGTCCATGATTGGTTAGGAACTGTTAACAAGTCTAGATCCAATAGGAAGCAAATAATGGAAAAGAAGAGAGGCAAAACCATTGAAGAAAAGAAATCTGTTATTATTAGGGGTGGTGTTATTCTATGTAATTCATCTTAGATAACTAACAATTTATCAGTCAATGATACTTCACAAGTCCGTTCAGATTGCAGACAGAGTACTTAGTGCAGTTTTCAGATGACTGAATTGCAAACAACAAATTGTACGAATGAAACAAATTCATCAGGTATGTTTACAAAAAAAATTGTATGAGGAACGTAATTATATAGTTAATAAGGATGACATATCTTTAATTTTGCTAGTTTGAAAATACTGAGTATGCAGGAGTCACTACTGATGTCATCTTGAATGCAAATCAACAAGCTACCCAAAATAGCGTTTCCACAAGGAGGAAGAATACATTGCATCCTGAAAAATTTAAGATTAATCAGAAGAACTTATCATACATAAATACAAGTATTATCTTTGTTGAACGACAAATCTCAGTTAAATACATTAATTTATAAGACTTTCCAGGATACTATCACATTTATTATTAATATATTTGTTAAATTTTGTAGAATATCATGATTTGAGAGATCCAATATATGTATGTGAATATTGCGGCGCTAATATGTGGTTCAAAGAAAGGGTCAACAAACAACGAAAACCGTTATAACCTAAATTCTCAATTTGTTGCATGCAAGGGAAAATACACCTACCCTATTGCAGGAACCCCTTGCTCAGCTTAAGGAGTTGTTCATGTCAAATAATGCAAAGAGTAAACATTTTTTGGAGAACATCCGAGCATATAATAATATGTTCGCCTTTACATCTATGGGTGGTAACATTATAAACTCAATTAATGATGGTCGTGCACCCTATGTATTTAAAAATGAAAGGACATAATAGCCATCTAATGGGCAGTCTATTGCCAGAAGATGATTTGAGGCCAAAATTTTCCCAGATGTACATTTATGATACTAAAAATGAAATCAGTAACAGAATCGGAGCTTTCAGGTATGTTTCACAGTTTTTATTACAGTTCAAATCCTTAGTTTATGTTTCACAGTATTATTATAGACATAATTTTTACACACTACTAATCAAATGTAATTGCAGTTCGGAGCAGAGTAAAAAACAAGCTAAACAACTTGATGCACAGATTGTTAGTGATATACAGACTTTAATGGATGAACACAATGTGTTGGTGAAAAATTACCAAAAGGTACGTGACACCCTTCAGGCAGATTCTTCAGTTGAAATCAGACTTAAACTAATTTCAACTAGAGATACGGATGGTAGAACACATAATCTACCATCCGTCGATGAAGTTGCAGCTATACTACCTGGCCATGAAGGAAATGAATCTGAAACACGAGATATCATTGTTCAATATAAGACTGGAGAATTGCAGTGTATCAATGAGCTACATCCTTCATATATATCACTTCAATATCCATTGATTTTTCCATATGGTGAAGATGGTTTCAAAATAAACGTAAAACTTGGAGATCCAGAAGATTCAGAAGGTGATGATGATGATGAAATTGATGATACTGATGGTGTAGAAGAAGAGTATAAAGGAGCACGAAAATGGATGAGTCTCTGACAATAGTTTGCATTCCATATACAAGACAAACCAGGATGGTTCAATGTTGTTATATGCTCAGAGACTTTTCCAACAATTTTTAGTGGATGGATACAGTGCAGTTGAATCAGGAAAAATATGTTGGATCAAGAAAAATCAAAGAAATTTGCGTTGTGAAACATAAGAAAACATGAAAAAGTCACTTTCAAAAGGAAATCAAGATGCTTCAGATGTTGGGAGGATTATAATGCCTTCATCATTCACAGGTGGTGATAGATGGAAAAGAGAAAATTACTTTGATGCAATGACAATAATTAAAACTTATGGGTATCCCAATGTTTTCTTAACCTTCACGTGTAACAACAAATGGCCAGAGATAATCAGGAATTGCAACAGCAAAGGGCTTAGGCCCGAAGATAGACCAAATATTGTTACGAGGGTATTCATGATGAAGCTTAACTGCATGATGAAATTTATTAAAGACAAAAAAAATATTTGGCTGACAGGAAGCAGGTACTTTTTTTCTGGACTTCAGTTTATTAATACTTTTGTACTCATTTATAACTTTAACTAACTTATGAAGAATGTATTTTGTTGTATTGTACAGTTGTATACACCATAGAGTATCAAAAAAGAGGTCTCCCACATGCACATATAGTTATTTGGTTACATCAAGATGACAAGCTATCAAAACCTGAAGATATCGACAATTTCATATGTGCAGAGTTCCCTGATAAAAATGATCATCCTGTTTTATACAATATTGTAACCGAAATGATGATTCATGGTCCATGTGGTTATGATTTCCCCTATAGTCCTTGCATGGTTAAACAGAAATGTTCAAAAAGGTTTCCTAAAAAGTTCAAAGAAACTACCAGTATTGGTGAGGATGGTTTCCATAATTACAGGAGAAGAGAAGATGGCAGGAAATTTGAATAAGACGATGCAACTATGGACAACAGATGGGTTATTGGTTACAATCCGGTGTTGACTCTTAGGTATCATGCACATATAAACGTCGAATGGTGCAATCAAACAGGTGCTATAAAATATCTTTTCAAAAATTTGAACAAAGGTTCCTACAGAGTTTGTTTTAAATACACTGTCAATGGTGAGATAATTAGGGAACAATTGGATAAAGGTCCAAAAGATGAGGTTAAAGATTAGTACGAAGGAAGATATCTGTCAGGTGTTGAAGCTGCATGGCTTATGTTTTCATTCCCTATACACTACAGGTCACATCATGTTGAACGTCTAAGTTTCCATATATCTGGTCAATAGAATGTTGTCTATGATGAGGATCAAACTGTTGAAACTATTGTCATCAGGGCTTCCAACAGGCATTCACAGTTTACTGCTTCGATGGAAGCTATTTCCATTTACCCTGAAACTAAAACTCTCACATACATCAATTTTCCAAAATATTTTGTGTGGAAAAGGAAAGAAAAAATGTGGATGCCAAGAAAAAGAGGCTCAAGTACTGGTAGAATCCATGGAGTCCCTATAGCTGCTGGTGAACCTTACTACCTAAGGGTTCTACTTAGGTAGGACATTTGAAAAAGACGGTGAGGATGATTTTCTAGATTACAGGAGAAGAGAAGATGGCATGACATTTGAAAAAGACGGTGCAACTATAGACAATAGATAGGTTATTGGTTACAATCCAATGTTGACTCTTAGGTATCATGCCATATAGACGTCGAATGGTGCAATCAAGCAGGTGCTATAAAATATTTTTTCAAATATTTGAACAAAGGTTCCTACAGAGTTTGTTTCAAATACACTGTCAATGGTGAGATAATTAGGGAACAATTGGATAAAGGTCCAAAAGATGAGGTTAAAGATTGGTACGAAGGAAGATATCTGTCAGGTTGTGAAGCTGCACGGCTTATGTTTTCATTCCCTATACACTACAGGTCACATCATGTTGAACGTCTAAGTTTCCATATGTCTGGTCAACAGAATGTTGTCTATGATGAGGATCAAACTGTTGAAACTATTGTCATCAGGGCTTCCAACTCACAGTTTACTGCTTGGATGGAAGCTAATTCCATTTACCCTGAAACTAAAACTCTCACATACATCAATTTTCCAAAATATTTTGTGTGGAAAAGGAAAGAAAAAATGTGGATGCCAAGAAAAAGAGGTTCAAGTACTGGTAGAATCCATGGAGTCCCTATAGCTGCTGGTGAACTTTATTACCTAAGGGTTCTACTTAGGTAGGACATTTGAAAAAGACGGTGAGGATGGTTTCCCAGATTACAGGAGAAGAGAAGATGGCAGGACATTTGAAAAAGACGGTGTAACTATAGACAACAGATGGGTTATTGGTTACAATCCAGTGTTGACTCTTAGGTATCATGCCATATAAACGTCGAATGGTGCAATCAAGCAGGTGCTATAAAATATCTTTTAAAATATTTGAACAAAGGTTCCTACAGAGTTTGTTTCAAATACACTCTCAATGGTGAGATAATTAGGGAACAATTGGATAAAGGTCCAAAAGATGAGGTTAAAGATTGGTACGAAGGAAGATATCTGCCAGGTTGTGAAGCTGCATGGCTTTTGTTTTCATTCCCTATACACTACATGTCACATTATGTTGAACGTCTAAGTTTCCATATGTCTGGTCAACAGAATGTTGTCTATGATGAGGATCAAACTGTTGGTACTATTGTCATCAGAGCTTCCAACAGGCATTCACAGTTTACTGCTTGGATGGAAGCTAATTCCATTTACCCTGAAGCTAAAACTCTCACGTACATCAATTTTCTAAAATATTTTGTGTGGAAAAGGAAAGAAAAAATTTGGATGCCAAGAAAAAGAGGCTCAAGTATTGGTAGAATCCATGGAGTCCCTATAGCTGCTGGTGAACCTTACTACCTAAAGGTTCTACTTAACATAGTGAAAGGTCCTACATGTTACGATGATATCGATGATATCATGAAAGTCAATGGAATGGAATATTCAACATTCAATGAAGCTTGCTTTGCAAGAGGGTTACTTGATGATGACAAGGAATACATAGACCGCATAAGGGAGGGTTCTACATGGGGTTCAACAAATTACTGCAGAAACCTTTTTGCACAATTATTAGAAGGTGACATTGTGTCACAACCAGATCATGTATGGAATGAAACTTGGGACTATTACACAGAAGACATACCTAAAAGATTGAAATGGTTATATAGAAATGAAGGTAGTTTGTTTATATTCTACTATTTTATATTTGCTATATATTTTTAAAATTTGTGCATCTAATGTTATCTACTTTATTCCCTTCATGTTAATATACAGATTACTTTGTTTCTGAAGACAAAATGAAGATGCATGCATTGAAGGACATTGAAATTACTTTATGATCTCATGGTAAAAGTCTAAATGATTTTCTTGGTATTCCATATCCTGGAGACGTTTTCATTGATGATGGTGCAAATCCAATGATCCACGACGAATTAGATTATGAAAGATCAACACTGAAAGAAGAACATGATGTTCTTTATTCTAACCTTACTGCCAAACAACTCGAAATCTACAAAGAGATATTGGTTGCAGTTCAAAAAGGAAATGGAGGTTTGTATTTTGTATATAGGTATGGTGGAACTGGAAAGATGTACGTGTGGCGTACAATTTCAACTGCAATACTCAAAGAAGGAGACATTGTACTCAATGTGGCATCGAGTGGTATTGCTTCTTTACTGTTGGTAGGTTGAAAGTCAGCTCATTCAAGGTTTCAAATTCCCATCAATGTGACAAATGATTCGACATGTATTATTAAAGCAGGAAGTAATCTATGTGCTTTGGTAAAAAGAGCAAAACTTATCATATGGGATGAAGCTCCAATGGTACATAAGCATTGTTTTGAAGCTCTTGACAGATCACTAAAGGATGTACTAAGACGTTCTAATCCAAATGCTCCAGATCTCCTATTTGGAGGTAAAGTTGTTGTCCTTGGAGGTGATTTCAGAAAAATATTACTAGTCGTTCCTAAAGGTATCAGAGCAGATATTGTCAACTCTGCGATAAATTCATCTCATCTATGGAGACATTGTAAGGTTCTGAGATTGATTGTTAGTATGAGATTACGTGATAGGAATAATACGAATGACACTAAGGAGATACGTGAATTTGGGGATTGGTTGTTAAAAATTGGGGAAGGCAAGATCAATGAACCAAATGATGGAGAAGCTGAAATTGTTTTTCCAGATGAAGTCATCATACAGACTCCTGGAGATCCTATAGAACCCATTGTCAGTACTGTATATCTAGATTTGCTCAACAGTTTAAATGACGCTGCATGGCTTCGGGAAAGAGCAATATTATGTCCAACCCATGAGGTTGTTGACAAAGTTAATGACTATATGATAGGAATATTGCCCGGTGAAGAACATGAATATCTCAGTTCAGATAGTATGGAAGCTTCAAAACATGGATCTGAAGCTGACAAGGGTATTTACACTCATGAATTCCTCAACAGTATAAAAGTTTATGGACTTCCTAATCACAGGTTGGCTCTGAAACTTAATATTCCGATCATCTTACTCCGTAATGTTGATCAAAGGAATAGAATATGCAACGGTACAAGACTACAGATTACACCGATGGGACGTTATATCATTGAATGTAGAGTAATATCTGGTAGTAACATTGGTGATATAGTACCTATTCCTCGGATGAAAATTGTCCCAATTGACAACACTATTCCTTTCAAAATGAAAAGGAGACAGTTTCCTATAGCGGTATGTTTCGCTATGACTATTAATAAAAGCCAAGGATAGTCTCTTTCTACTGTTAGATTGTTTCTACCACAACATGTCTTTAGCCATGGACAGCTATATGTAGCACTGTCAAGAGTAACATCTAAGAGAGGTCTGAAAGTTTTGATTTGCAGTGACGACGGAACAAGATCCAATTCAACAACTAATGCTGTTTACAAGGAAGCTCTAAGAAATGTCAGGTAAAATCTTTACTTTACATCTCAGTGGACAACAAAATTATGTTTATGATGTAAATTATTTTCAGTAGAGATTTAATTGTTTAACTATTGAATTTCATGTGTGTTTATATATTTTAAACAATTTTAGTACTTTCAAAATTCTACTATCATCTTACATAAACAATTTAAATTTACTGTAATTAATTTGATAAATGAAAACAGTATATTATCCAACAGATAATAGTTTTATATATGCACAAATAATCTGTTCTCTAACTTCATGTATATTTAAATCAATCAATGAGCATCTTTCTGATTCCGATCCATATAAAATTGAGTAAACCATAGATTTCGTAAGAATAAACTTCCCCACCTTACTTGGAACAGAAGAATCTTCCATTGACCTCCCAATAGCAACTCTCGAGGAAGGTATCTCATGGACCAGCTCCAACATCAGGAAATTTACGAATCAAAAAAAAAAAACAAGAACAAAAAAACAATTTAGGGTTTGTAAATAAACAAATAGTTCCCTCTGTAATATACATACAAATTAAAATCAGAAAATGATATTACTAAACCAAAAAAATCACCATCACCTGGCAGATCTGAAGTCATCGAAGACATATCGATTCGTTTGTAAACTCAAATTTTGTTACTTTCTAAGCTCGATGATTAGCTCAAACAAGCTAGATATATTTGATTCAAATGTACAAAAGAAAAGGGGATGAAAGATCTGGACTTTTCCCCCATTCGGATGAAAAATCTTCACTCTTCCCCTTTTTGTAACCAGCTTCGATTCACACAAACACCTCCTACATTCGCCGTGTAATTCTTTCGCACACAAACAGAGTACTTGAACAAAAATTTGATTGCAGAAAATGGAATTATTTCAGATAAGAAAAGGAGTTACTCGAACATCATTGTTTTCTCCGAAATGTTGTGTTCGAGACTGTGTTTCTTTCCTAATATTGTGATTCATTTCCTATATATATATTTTTTTTGGAATAAAAACAAAATTCCGGAATAGTTAATTGTACTACAGGCCCGGATTTTGGTTTCAAATTCGGCTATTATGTGGACATGTAAATTATGTTTTGGGCTTCCATAAAATATAGACAATACAAACTGAGTTTTTTTTCCTCTTTATTGCCAAGCTAATTTTAAAATATACTCCTTCCGTCCCACAAAAATAGTCCACTTTGAGTTTAAAGTTTTGTAACGTATTTAGTACAAATTTGAAAACTCGATGTGAAATATTTTTTTGGGACGGAGATAGTACAATACAAACAAAATATCACGAATATATATATATATATATATATTGCCTACACTATGTAAATTTTAACTATTAATAATTTGTATTTGCCAAAATAATAATATTTTTTTTATGAAACCGATATAATATTATTTGTATAAATAATTTAACATTTTATATACATATATTTGTATATCTGAAAAATAAATTTTTGTAATTCATTTTACTAAATAAAGTTAAAATAATATTAAAGGAGAGTTTTCAATCGGACACATGGCGTAAAATTAGATAGGCTAATCCACATGTCGCAAAATTAGATAGCCAAGTCGACATGTCGCAACCACATCACTCCATCATTTAATGGTAATTTTTTAATATAAAATTATAAATTTATAGATAAAAATAAATTAATTAGGAGATTTCCCGTTGACGGTAAATTTCACATCTTTATTTACTTTATTAGTCCGTGCATAATAATACTACTTGTTATGTGACCCCCGTATTATGATTAATCGACTATTCTGAATTATATCTCTTTTAAATTTTCATCCAAATGATTAGAGTTTAGAGATCAACGTGCTACAAATTTGTGAAAAATCATCCAATTTAGCGTGAAACCCAAATTACTGGATAACCATAAAACATGTGTGGGTATCTTTTACAAATTTGCGAAAAATCATCCAATTTGGCGTGAAACTCAAATTACTAGATAACCATAAAACATGTGCGGGTATCTTTTATTGAACTTCGAGTAAACTCTATGTCATGGCACATAATTAATAGTCATATATTACTAAATACAAATGGAAAAAATATAAAACAGATATCTTTTTATAATATTTTAAGAAAAAGTTATCACTTCAATGAATGTTTACTCTGGAGTCTGGATACACCTTTTATATTTATTAAAAATTTACAGACCACAGAAAAATTACACAAATCACCAATTTATGGAACAATTTTAATAGATAGGTATTTTTATTATTAATAAATAAACAAATCGACTATATTTAAGGAGAGTTTCCTATTGAACACATGACGTAAAATGAGAAAGGGTGATTCACATGGCCAAAAACATTGATAACTAATTTTATTCGGTTAATCAAGAGCAAGCTAACCAATTTATAATTTAAATTATTCTCAGACACGCTCTTCATATATAGCAAACCTATTTGGATATTGATTAGGGATGTTATTGTTGTTAATGGTGAAGGCTGGCGGACGAAGGGAAAGAAGACATTAGCTAAACTTCTAAGAGTTATTGGGTCGACAACTTTTTGCCTTTTTAAGCAAAAAGAAAGAGAGACTTGCGAAACTTTGAGCTGACAGGCACAATAATACACTTAGAGGGTATACCTCTAAGACTAATATTGTAACCCCCGAAAACAAAGCCCAAAGAATCCCCAACATATTATTTAAAGATAAAAGAGCTGGCAGTAGGGCTGTTAAACGAACCGAGCCAAGCTCGAGTAGTCGCGAGTAGCTTGGTCAACGGCTCGAGCTCAACTCGAGTTTGACCAAATTCGAGTCGAGTTCGAGTAGTATCATTTGGTTATCGAGTCGAGCTCGAGTACTAAATTTGATACTCGGGGTACTCGACGAGTAGCTCGATTAATAAAATATTAACTAATAATTTTAATTATATACTAAAATATATTAATATAATATACAATTTTATATAACTAAGTATATAATTAGTCATTATAGATAAAATAATTATATTTTATTTAATTATATGCTAATCTTGTAACGTATAATTGTGTATTATATATAAAATATTATTTAAATTTTTATTAATTTTTTAATTAAGATTAATTTTTATTTAATTTTTTTTCTAATACTCGGAACTCGCCTCAAACTCGATCGAGTCAAATTCGAGTAGCTATATCGTACACTCGTCGAGTTCAAGCTCGAGTTCGAGTAGTGCTGCTCGAGACCGAGCTCGAGTTCGAGTACACCACTACTCGGCTCGACTCGACTCGAATACAGCCCTAGCTGGAAGTGCCTAAGACTTACCAGAATACAAAATGTGTAGCGATATAACAAAGTCTATCTATTACAACAAAGGTCCACGTTATGTAGCCACCTTACTGAGACTACCGGACTCTCACATATGGCATAGACTGTTGATCTAAGAGGAGAAGGCCCTTGGTGTAACTCGGGAGATCACCAAGACCCCCATATTGTTCGAAATGTCCAGCTGAAGCCTTTCAAGCTAAGCTATCCGCAACCGCATTAGGCTCTCTGAAAATATGATATATTGTATAACCCCTTCTCTCAATAATAGCATGAATCTCTACCATTTCAAAGTGAAATTTCCAAGGAAAGGTACCCCCATTGGATAAGATGTTTGCCAGCATTTGGCTATCCGTTTGGATTTCCATTAGCATCAATTCTAGCGTTTCACATTTTTGTATTCCAAACAAAAGGTCAAACACATCTTCTTTAAGAAAATATAATAAAAAATTCACCATAATGGAGTGTACTTAAATGTAATCGAATACGGGTCTAATACTAGGAAGTACAGTATCCTATTCACTAGGTTGTTATTCAATTTCCTATGGGTCGACATCTTACTTCTCCCTCTGTTTCATATTTCTCCCTTTGGCTTCTGCCAAAAAATCAATCTATTTCCTATTTCTCCCTTTGACTTCTGCTAATAAATCAATCTGAGATGTTGTGGAAAATTATTTTGGTCAATCAGACGAAGTGTCATGGTTGGAACATAGAAAGAGCAAAGAAGTACCGAATTTGTATTTAGCAAGGGTTTTTAATTATTATTATTATATTATTATAATCAATTAGTACTGCTTGTGATGTTACTGTTCAAGCTTAATTGGCCGAAACGGAAGATTTGCACGGTCCCTTTCACTATTCCTTCCTTTATTTATTGTTTAAAGATGTGATACGAGAGTATTATGTAAAATTAAGAGTATACTTTTAAAAGATATAAAGTCATAAATCAATAAAACAAAAAAGATGGACAACAAGTTACATTGGATAATTTCGAATATTGAAAATTATTCAAATGTACGTAAAATAACAAAATGCATTGACATTAAGAATTTCACAATTTCAAATTACATCAGTAATTTATTTTGTTTTATATATGTATCACTCCTTTAGAAATTTCATACAATCATTAAATCATTAAGCTCATATATATATATATATATATATATATATGTCTTGAACAACCCGCACAACGTGCAGAGTAAACACTAGCATATGTTAAAGGAGAGTTTATAATCGACACGTGTTATTCAGTGAGTTAGTTTAGGACAATTGTAACACGTGTCGCTCTACAACTCTCCTTCCTTAAACTGTAAAAAAATTATAATTTGGTTAAATATATTTTTTTACTTTATTTCGGTGAAAATAATTACCATATTCTATCATTGCATACTTTAATTGCACGAGAATCATAAATACGTCCAAACAAAATCATCATAATTACTAATCTATATAAGGAATTTATCTGCTTAATCAATAAATTTCAAAACTATTACAATACCAAAATGTGACAAGAATCATACTCTTATCAGCAATTAAATAAGGAATATATTTATAGAATAACCAATCATTAACTAATTTGATAATTAATAATTGTATTGTGAATATCATTGTAAATAAACCCAGTATTTTAGGAAACTGATATATTGATAGCACCCCCGTTAGATTAAGAGTAAATAGTTTTAGAATATAAAATTTACAATACCAGATATCGATCAAATGGTCCTTTCTATTTACAAGAAAATTTAATTTGGTCCTTTACATTAAAAATTTCACTAATTTGGTCCATTACATTGGCTTGACCAATAAATAAGTTAACCCAAGAATCACCAAATATAAAGTGTAAAAAAAAAAGAGGGACTAAATTAGTGTAACAGACAAATATAATGAACCAATTCAGTGAATTTTTAATGTAAAGGACCAAATTAAGTTTTTTTTGACAAATGTTAAAGATCATATGTGTAATTTACTCTACTTATTATGATTATCTCTTCTTCTTCTTCTTCTTTTTTTTTTCTTTTCCCTCTTTTTCACTATTAAGGATAAAAAAAATTTTCTACTGACACTAATTAATATCACAAATTATTAAATTTCTAATTGAAAAAAAGATCACAGTAAGAAGTAGTAAACCGTCACAAGCAAACTCTCACACCGACATGACAAACATAGGTTTGAAATCGGGAGAACACGTTTGCCGTAAAAGGCTTTCAAGTCTTATCCCCTTTTTAATTAAAAAAATTACGATCTTATCCTTTTTATAAAAAAATAAACTATGAATAACAAATTATGTGATTATAAATCATTATTAATTAAAAATTTGAAAATAAAATAAAATATTTTAAAAAAACGGTGCAACGCATGAGAATAGTACTATTAAGTAATAATTCTTCGGAATGAAACAAGTAGGCAGTGTGAAGAAGAGGTTCAAATCTGAAATAGAATGATAACCAAAACAAAGTAAAATTTGTAAAAGGGGTCAAACATGGGGAAATGCTTCGCGGGAACATGTGTTGAGCATTTACAACTCAACTAATTATAACATGAAGGTTTAAGAGTGAAATCCGTTGATGAAAACATCATTATAAATTGCAAATAGTAATGTTATTATCAACTAATTGCTTTTAAATGTATATGATTTCGTTAAACCAAAATAAAATCTATTTCAGAAAAATAGTTCACGTTGAATTTTTAAATTCAACGTAAACCTAAAAACTTAATGTAATATCACTAGAATTTTTATTTTATTTTTGTATTTTAGAACAGTAAGAGCATATGATTTCTTATTTCGAAACATTAAGGTGCTATCGAAACTTTAAACTACACTAGTCTTTTACGTGACGCGCGTTGCGCGACCAGTACATATATAGATTGTTTCTTTTTGATGGTTTTAAAATTTTTATATACTGCATGTTCGATCGAATTTTTGTTGTTACGTAATAGTGCATGTGAATGTGATATTTTATTCTTTTTAATTGACTTTTTAGATTTACGAAGTGATTTTTTATCGTGCACTCTCCCTGCTATTTAATCGTGTATCAGAAAAGAGTTTTTTGGTATATATATTTGTTATGAGAGATAGATAAATCTTTGCATTTGGCGGTGGACGATTGTAAGAGGAGAAAACGAAAATAAAAATAAGGCAGTTCAAAATCAAGTTATTTTAGTGGATGATATATGATGGTTTTGGCTTGAATAAGAAAATCAAGAGACATTAGCAAGAATAAGTAAATATGGCAGGTTTAATTCTGTAATTGTCAATCTAAGATCTGCTATGTTTCCTAAATTAATTGTCAATTTGACTATTATTAATATTTAATAATGCTTGTTCTATGGCAAGTTTTTATTATAACCTTACAACCAACTATATTAAATCTTTAAAACTACAACCAATTATTTTAAAGAGGTCCCATATTCGTGTGTTGCACAATCAATTTGTATTTTTAATATATTATATATAGACGTCAATATTGACAAATATTTATAATGAAATGTATTTTGTATTTATTATAATCTCTGAAAACTTCAACCTACAAAACGGTAGTTATTGAAATTAAGACCTTAAACGCAAACCATATTTTGTCTAGTATACAATATGCATGGTTCACTTTTACAAATCAGAATTACATTTGCAAGTGAATGCGCAACAATTACTCATTAAGTATTTTAGTTGGCAACAATTATAATAATTTGCAATATGTTACCCCAACTTAGTTCTTTAGAGATTCAGAATGATCATATTTGTTTCCGTCCACCGGCGTAAGTGAATAGTCAATTAGGGAAAAAATTGCAATTTTCTTTTGCTTGACGCATATACAAATTAGAAGCTTGACATTATAGTATTATGGTTGTTCCTTGCAAATTTGATAGTCCACATGTGATAGGAAGCATTTGCCAAAATGTAGTAAGCATTTGCCAAAATGTTGTAAACGAAAAAAGAAAAAAAAAAGAAGAAAAGTTTCAAACAAATGCATGGGGAAATGGTGTAGATAAAGGGGAAAAAAGGAAAAAAAAAAAGAAACACACACACAAACACAAAACAAATAGATGAAATATCAATCACAGTTTTCCCCTCGCTAAGCTTTAGTTCAGATTTCACTGCGTCCAAATTCTTGGCCCTGTCAACATTTCCACGCATGTTTTTTTGTTTGAAGTTCGTTTCTCATCTTCATGTAGCTGCAAGAGCCTTGTCAGTTATTTTTGACAGGGCTACACTTGGGGATTGTACTTAAAAGCCATTTCCAAAGGATGCCATTGAGAAAATTACAAAAAGTCGTCAATCATGTACATGCCATTCTGATTCCTTCAAGGCTCAAAAACTCGATCTCAGGCCAGTGGAAACAACAGGAAGTTACACTCTAGCGGATTCTGTATTCAAAAGTGCAAAAAAATTAAAAAAAATTGAAAAAATCATTGCATTATCAGAGAATTTATAATTTAGTTGCCGCAGCTCTCCTATTACAAAGCAACTTCATCCAACAAACAACACTCGAAACAGAATGTTGCATCTGTCAGACAGACATGCATCTGAAACTGTGATATGTATCACAAATTTTTTGCTGCATCTGAAATTTAAAAAGACATGCGTTTAAGTTCAGAGAACTACTAAGTATACAATGAAAAAGTCCTTTGACAATGCTAACTAAAGCCAATCGACGTATCCTCCAACTATTTGGAGCATATGGAACACTTTTTTTTTCTTTTTTTCTACATGTAGCACAAGGCATTGATCATATGGGAGCAATGATTTCCACGGTTCCAGAAACTGTGATCAAATGAAGTATTTTGCACATGCTTTTTTTGAAGATTCCAATTTTTCCATTTCTCTAGCATCATTGTTGTTACGCAAATTCCATGGTTTTGCAGAATTCCAGCCAGAAAGTTCTAACTACTAATCTAATAATATCCTAGTTTTTGCCCGAGTAATAATCAAATAAAGTATTTCACTAATCTAATAATATCCGAGTAAGATCATAAATCCAATCATATTCAGCCTCCTAGGTTTTGTCCTAGCACCGTATAACCAAAACTGTAATCTAAGGTCATCAATTATCAAAAAGGCAGCATGAACACGCAAAAGTTATTCCAACTCATTAATGTTCACACTCACAATAGAAAGTCCTACTTTCCATGCATAGGTGTAAGGAAAAAACAGACAAGACCAAATGTGCTCCCCACAAGCAAATAAGGTGATGTAAATCCACCATTTGGAAACTGAAATAACCTACTATTTCCTGTCACAAGTATTTCTTATTCAGTTGGTTAAGCTCCACTTTCAAGCCTCCTGGAAGGAAGCAAATTAATGGGTTGCATACATGCACTTTTCCACTCATGTTGCAATACAGCACTTATTCTGAGTCAGAGAATCAAGAGCCCCAAATTTCCTATATGACATTGCCCAAATATGAAAAGAACATCGTTACCAGCTGCTACTGAAAGTAGTATTTGCTATAGGAAAAATTCCCTTTTTCCAATGCTGGTTCTGAAAATTCCAACAATTCTTTGTATGAATTAATTAACACATTTATTCATGTATTCTCTGTTAGGTGATGATGTGAATTGCAGAGAGTTTATGAGCTAGGGATGAAGTGCTCGAGCCAGTTTAAAGGGAAGCCACTTTGTGCGGTATTGATTTTCTAAATAAATTCTATTTCTAGCTTTCCTATTGCTATTGGAGAACATATATTCTTGTTCCCCTTTGGTTTCAGTTGAAAGGAAAACAATCTATTAGTTTCCAAACTATTAAAATTATCAACAACCTCGCTCAATTAACAACAAATTCACAACTTCAATACCGAAAAAAAATAAGAGAATCAAAATTAGTACTTGTTTGTAGGATTTGGAAAAGAACCAGAGAAAAATCTTTACAAATATTCAAGCTTCCTCTACCGTATAGAGGTAAAAAATAATAGAAATTAAAAGGTTAAAAAAGATTTACCTGAATCAAAGACGAAGAAATCAAAGAAACAGGTAAGCTGAAGAAGGAAGCCTTTTGTGATCCTAGTTGTGAGGTTGCTAGGGGTTTTTATAGACATGCTGGCTGACAGGGGATTTCTATTCTCATCCCAAAACAACTCCGGAATCAGAGAGGAACTGAATTGCCTATTCATATTACAATTCCAAATTTATGGAAATATATAAATAAAAATTAAACAGTAATTTGTTAGTCCTATTACACATACAACTCCAAATCAAATAAAAAGGTAATTTCCTAATCCTATTCCGTCCAAACACCTAGCTCCGCCTCGCTTCCTCCATCATGATGTCCACCGTGATACGATACATGCGGTTGCTCCCCCACGAATTTGATCTCGTACAAGTGAACGAAGTCATTCTTGCAAAATCTCTTCGACGGGGTGAATCCGGTGGAATTTAGGGTTTTTGTTTGGTTAAATTTGTGGAGGTGGAATCGGGATGGTACGAATTGGAGAAGCATGTTTAAGGAAAATATATCTTCGAGGTTTAGTGGTTGCAGAGGATGCAGAGAGGGAAGCGGCAGCGGCGGTTGAATCGACGAAGGGGGACCGGGGTAGGCGGAGCACTGCCTTATTAGTGGGCAAAAAAATTGGAAACAATGACGGGGGCTGTTTTGGGATTTTAAACGGAGTGATTTATTTTTTGTTTTTTTATTTTTTTTCCCTGGAGAAACCGACAAAACGAAGTCGTTTTGTTGCTGTTTTGTAACAAAAAACTTTCAGGTTTTGTAAATATATTATTTTCAGGAGTTGGGATTCCAAAGTTAAATCCTGAAACGACGTCCTTTTATAGGTTAGGGGTTATTTTTTTTCAAAAGGTTATGGGTTTTTTTTTAATTGGAATAAACTGAATTTTTGAATTTTCACTTTTGCCCTTAATAAGTCGCTGACGTCACATCAACTCCAGTCGACGGTTGAGATCGATTTGACAGTGGTCCTTGAATATTTTTTTGAGCATTATTTCTTGTCTACTGTACCTTTTATTGAAATTATTATTGAAAGTGATTTATTAAATCCTTGTTTTACCCCTAATAAGTCGCTGACATCATATCAACCCCATCCGACGGACGAGATCGATTTGACGGTAGTCTTGAATATTTCTTGGGCATTATTTCTTGCTCACTGTGCCTTTTATTTAAGTACTAGTCTTTTAACTGTTGCGCGTTGCGCGACCAGTGCTTTTGTCGAATTATTTTACCCCATTCTCGTTATAAAATATTAGTCACCATGAATATATATTAAATAGAATGTTTGGACATAACTTGATAATTGAAGGAGTAGCAGTAAGATAACATTAAGTTCACAAGATCCTTCAGACAATTTTACATGTCTAATTTGGGTATAAGACATTACTATTTAGTGGCTTTTACCAACATTTCTCGCACTATCATGTTATGTGAATGATAGCTTTTAATCTCAAGAAAAAAATGGCCTGAAGATAACATAAAAAGACATTCAGGAGCACTATCTAATATCAAACCAGGTTGAAGAAAATTAAGAAAATGAAAACAAGCTAATTATTGGTTGTGCCTTTGTGAATAATTTGCATACTTGCGAGGAGAAATGAAAAACTTTCTCCCGAACAACATTTACAAAACATAATGCTAAAGATTATGGTTCTGTAATTTCAAATAGATTACCAAAGATTATGCTTCCAGGCTACAACCATGCCATTATTGCAAATATTACCCATTAGAGTCCGATTATGTAACAAATTCCAGATGGTATAGTTGTAATTTGTTGTAGCAAATATATAGTTGTATGGATAAAGTTGTTAGAGTAACTATAGGTGGTAAGTTGTAGATTACCTTGGAAACTCTATAAGTAGTTTACAGAATGTAAACGTCTGATGAGTGATTCGAACTGTGAATAGAATCATGAACTCCATTTCTAACTTCTTTCATATTTAATATCTATGATGGTATCAGAAGTTATACATTCCGCAATTCCTTTTTAGATCGACTGTTTTCAATCTTCCATCGATCTTCTCCTTCTTTTATTATTACTATTTTTTTTTCAGCTGTCAATCATTTTGCAGTACATCCGACAATGGATTCTCTTACTCTTAATAATTCCGATGCACCCGGCATGGTGATCGTGAATCAGCTTTTGGTGGGAGGTTCTAATTATATCCCATGGAAGAGAGCAATGGAGATTGCTCTATCTAGCCGTAAGAAGTTGGGCTTTATTGATGGATCAATTCCTAAACCTGAAAGTAATGCACAACATATTGCACAATGGAATCAGTGCAATGATATGGTCATCTCTTGGATCTTAAATGCTGTTAGTCAAGATATTGGAGCATCAATCATTCACAGCACTTCTGCAGCCATGATTTGGAGTAATCTTAAGCAGCACTTTGCTCAAGGTAGTACAACCGTATATTTAATTTACAGAAATCTATTGCCTTGTGTAATCAGGAGAATATGAGTATTGAAGCATACTTTACCAAGCATAAACAACTCTGGGACGAGTTGAATGCTATGAAAAATTTTTCGGTTTGTACTACTGGCGACGGTTGTACCATTTTGAAGGCCTGGTTAGAGGATATTGAACAGCAAAAATTGATGCAATTTCTCATGGGTTTAAAAGAGAATTACAGTGCAGCTAGGCGCGACATCCTCCGCATGAAACCTTTGCCATCCATTGAAGGTGCTTACTCGATTGTCCAACAAGAGGAAAGACAATTGGCTCCATCTCAGTTCTCAGATTCTAGTGTTTTGTTGGCTACAGCAGCAAAAGGTTCGTCGAGTCAATCCAATGGACAGGCTTGGAATGTGTTAAATCGCAAGAACCTTCATTGCGATTATTGCAATATTCCTGGGCATACTCGCACAACTTGCTACAAGCTGGTTGGTTATCCTCCCAACTTCAAGCAGAAAGGGCGCAAGGGGAACTATCAAAATAATAGTTCTCACAATAAAGGTAATAATCAACACCATATACCCTCTGTTCATGCTGTCGTTCGACCCAACTCTGGCCACCAGGTTGCATCCGGAGCTGGTACTTTCAATGATGTAGTTCAGCCAAATGCCACAAACTCCAACAACATGGCTTCTCCTCAATTGACTCAAGAACAGTTGAATCAACTTCTTGACCTTCTTCGCCAACCAAATTGTTCCTCTACTGATCTTCGTCTCTCAGGTATTCGTTATTGTCTGAATGTTCAAATTCACACTGATGATTGGGCCATAGATAGTGGTGCCACTAATCATGTCACTTGCAATTTTTCCTTACTTATGCATCCTACACCACTAACTGAACCTTGCCATGTCCAATTGCCTAATGGGAACATTGTTTCTGTCACTCATTTTGGTGATATTTTTCTGAACTCCCATGTCACTTTAAGGAATGTTTTATATGTTCTTTCTTTCAATATCAACCTGATTTCGGTTCATAAACTCAGTCAAGATAATCATTGTTATGTCATTTTTTCCCCAACCTCATGCTTCCAGCAGGACCTTTCCCTGAAGGACCAAGTGAAGATTGGTGATCAAACACAAGGATTATATCACTTTGTTTTGAATAACCTGTTTCATTTCCAAATGTATCTACCTTTGTTTCTAAATCTCTTGACTCTTGTGTTTTATGGCATCATCGCTTAGGACATGCATCTTCTGAAAAAATGAGTCGATTATGTAAGTTGATTCCAGAATTGAAAAATATTCTGAAATTACAATGTGAAATTTGTCCTCTTGCTAAGCAACCTCGTCTCTCATTTGAATCTAGTACTACTACTCATAATCATCCTTTTGAGCTAGTTCATTGTGATGTATGAGGGCCCTATCGAATTCCTACTCATCTTGGTTTTCGTTACTTTGTCACTATAGTTGATGCTTTTTCTCGTTCTACTTGGACACAGCTTATAGTTTCCAAAACTGAGGTTCCAGCGATAATTAAGAACTTTTTCCATCTTGTGCAAAATCAGTTTGGTTCTACTATCAAAAATTTTAGATACGATAATGGAACCGAGTCTTGCAATCAAGATCTTAAATCATTTTTCTCTAGCAAAGGAGTGTTGCATCAAACATCATGTGCTTACACACCTCAACAGAATGGGGTTGTAGAACGTAAACACCGTCATGTATTAGATATGGCTCGTTCCCTTCGATTTCATGCACATTTACCTATAATTTTTTGGGGTGAATGTATTCTTGCAGCAACATATATAATCAATAGGACTCTAATATTACCAAAATACAACTCATGTTTTGCTGTACTTCCACATATAAGATTGTATTGCAGCTTGTTCTTCTCTTCAAAATCCAACTTAAAAGTAAGAGAATGTGCCTTGTTCGTGGAACGACAAAAATTAGTAGTTGCTACTTCAGCGGTCGAAACAAATTATTCTTGTTACCTTGTTCTCTGGAGAGCTTCCAACCCTGCATTAACACAAGCATCAGACAAACTGCATTTTGTTGCAAACATCTTATCAGAGAGCTTCTAACCCTGCATGCGTTCAACAAATATGAGAATCTCGTCAGTCATTTGCAAAAACTTCCCTTTTTCGGCATTCAGAGGTAGCTGAGATTAAAACACTCATTACAGTGCATGAACTATACAACTTAATGGGACTCGAAAACATACAACTAAATCACAAACAAAAATACGCTATAATGATGAAGCAGAAAATCAAAGAAATTTCAAATAGCAAAGCTATACATGACCCAAGAGTTAGTTCCCCAGAGTAGTAAAATCCATTCATCCCTATTTTCGTTTGGCAGCAAGCAAAACATCAACGCATCATTAGTTACACTACCCTCCTTAATCAGCAAAAGAGGATCTAAGTGAAAGAAATTATATATGAACAATCCTGATATTATAATAAAAAGTCGTTCGCACAACTTGGATACAACCTGCAATTTAAAATACAGAGTAAAAAATGTATTTCATACACAATGGTTTCAATCAATACGAACTTAGAAACTACTGACTGACTTTTTTTTTGGTACTTAAAAGCTTCGAATTCATCCATTTAATAAAAAAATCGCAAAATTAACGTGTCAAATCGCATAAGCACTTTTTATCAGAATATGAGCATTGAGTTTCCACAACACAATACAACAGAAAAAACGTAAAAATGAACTAAACAAGATCTCACCAAGTTGTCAACCCAATGATCGCGAGTAACACAAAATCAACTTAAATTATACCAAAGTCCCAAAGCCATGGCTTTGATTGGAAATTTATGTTATATTACTCAAAAGGTACAAAAATTGGCTCATAATTAAGGCAAGATGAAACTTTAAAATTCTCAAGCAAGTCACCTATTGATAATGTTAATGTTAGCATGATATTTGTGGTGGTTTATGTGTTGTTTTGAATATTATCTATGCTAATATTTGTGCTTTGGTTCTTAATTTGATCATAGGAAGGATTTGGAACAAAAAGAAGAAAAGTATTGATTTTGAAGAGATTTTGAAGGTTTTATTGAATCAAGTTTCAAGTTGGAGAAGAAGTGGTTGATTCCCGCGTGGGCACACAAAATCCATGCCAAAATCAATGAAGGAAGCAGGAAATTCCAGCAACAATGTTGTATTCCCACGTGGACACGCTAAAATAGGGACTAAATTGCAAATTTTTCAAAGTTTTAGGGTTAATTTGTAATTTTAGAAAACTATAGGGGCCAATTTGCAAATTCTAAAAAATTAATTGGTTGCTGCGATTTCTGAACGGGCTGAACGTGGGGATGCCCTAAATTTGCATATAAATAGTCTTTTTCTTATTATTTTGAGGGAGTTAGATTGTAGGAGGCATAGGGAGGCTCTGAGCCTCTGGTTTCAAATTTTTCTCTCTGTTTTCTCCAGGACTACCTCTGTAAGCTTAAATTATGTACTTTTTTAATATTAATTTTTTCAAAATTAGTAGCTAAACCTCTTTTATAGTTAAAGGATTTTATTGAAGTCTTGATGTTATTCAATTGTGAGATCTAACTGTTTGCTTTTCACCAACGAATTTTGAGTATTTATTTATTCTCTTTGATGTGTATTGATGATTATTTGGCATTATTTGAATAGCTGGTAGCATTCAATTCTCCTAGATAATCTAATTTATTGAACAACAAGGTTTGTTTGTTCCTTAGAAGAGACAATGCAAATAATTACTTGGTAAGTAGTTGTGAGAATAAATACTCAATTTTTAATAAAATAAGGTTTGTTTGTTATAAATTGAGTTGGGTCTTTGTTTGTCAAAAACTAAATCCTAGGAGGTTTCAGGTAGTGTTTTTAGGCTATAGAGTGATTAATGAAGGTTTTTTAGTCACTGGTAGTTAAATAAAAAGACTGAGTTGTTAGGAGGTTCCAATAACGATAATTAATATATTCATCATTTGCTGAGTTATTCTTTGCAACAATGATCAGTTGGATACATCAAGATGGTGACTAGAGTTTCTCTTATTATTGATTTTCCAAACCTATCTTTTATTGTTCGCCAGTTATTTTTTGTCATCCATTAGTTATAATCCAAAAATTCGTCCATTTGGTTACTTTACTTTTAATTAGAAATATTTTCATTTCCTTGCTCCCTGAGGAGACAACCCTACTCATTGCTATACTACTAAATTTTTTAGGAGTAGGTTCTTTTATTTTTGTTGGTTTGACAATCCACCAAATTTTGGCTTTGATTGGAAATTTATGTTATATTACTCAAAAGGTACAAAAATTGGCTCATAATTAAGGCAAGATGAAACTTTAAAATTCTCAAGCAAGTCACCTATCAATCCTTTCTAATGCTTTGGACCCAATTTTGCCTAACGTTATCGACTGTTGCCACCAGAATTTGGACACTACACAACAAATATTAAATAGAAGGAAAAAAAAGCAGTAAAAACAAAAAGAATAAGAAAATCCAAACAGAATATGATTGATATTAAACATATGAATATTTGTTAGAGGGAGGGAACTAATTTCTGTCGCACACAAGTAAATAAGAAAGAAGAAATTTAAACAAAAAACAAAAAAATCACCTTGGATTAGGGCATCGTTGATCCACTTTCCTGCCACGGACATCTCCTTCACACAGCTTACCGATAACTTAGGGATTCGCACAATTGAACGGAAACCATTACGATGATTCAAGCGGTCTCTAGAACTCTGCGTGCTTTTTTATGATTGTTCCCTAGAATTTGTGTGGCCATTGGTATTTATAGAGAAGGTTATCCATTGAAGTATTTCCAAATCCTGATACAAATAACGTAGTACGTATTTTTCAAAAACTAATACAAATCCATAAGCATCAATCCCAAATACGAGCAGTACAGTCACCCGAAGCTGAAGAAGAGACATCCGCGTGCCAAAAATTCTAAGTAGCAGAGTAGACGCAATAAGCATAAACCACAAGGTATTCAATTCGAACCCATAATTGGGCTAAAAATGATCCTCAGGACCTAGCTAACAAAAGGACAAATTACACAAAAAGTTCCGAGCTTTTTGCTGCCAGATTAGGGTAAATTCACAACTCAACTTTCAATTGCTACTGTCGAAACAAAATCGGCATGTACGCCAGCCAAGATCCGTCATACTCGCTTCCTCGATGACGATGTCCACCATAATTCGGCCAATTAGATCTCGTACGAAGAGCAATCTAAGTAAGGATTTTGGAGAAGGATTTGAGGTGATAGGAATTGGAGAATCATCTTTAAGGGGGATGAATCTTCAAGCATTAGTTGGAAAACTGAAATTATAGAAACCGACATGTGTCAATACTACAATAAAAATTTTCCCGCCAAAAGCCATTTTCAGTATAAAATCATTTTTGACAAGTGGCACTATAACTAATCAAAAAAAATGGAATAGATAAATACATAAATCTCTTAATTATAGCTACATAAAAATCTCTTAGTTATAGGTATATACTAATCTCTTAAAACAATAATATTTAATTAATAAAATCAAATGTAAGGAAATTCTCTTAAATCAAGTGAAACACAATAATGTCTTCCCAATCCCCAATTTCAAAGAATATCTTCCATTCCGCTCATCTCTCACACCCAGGCCTTTAAATCAATTACTTAAAATTTAACATTAATTATCATCCATCTATTTCTACAACAGAGAAAAAATAAGCTGTCATGAAAGAAATTTGATTTTTTAAGGATGATTTTTTTTTTATTCTTCTGTTGTAGATATTGGTTTATGATTTATGTAAATCCGGGCATAAGTTAAATATTGTAAATTAAATGTTATAAATCTGTGCATAGATTTATGTATAATAACTCACTTTCTGTCCTTTCAATCGATTTTTTATTCTTCTATTTTTTTTATTCTTTTAAGAATGATTCGTATTTTTTATTTAATCAATTTAAAAATACAGACAGCACCCTGGGCATTCGCCCGGGGCAAGCATCTAGTATACATTAAAAGAGAGTTTTCAATCGAACACAAGGCGCAAATTTAGATAGGCTAATCCACGTGGCAGAAAATTAAATAACCAAGTCCATATGTCGCAACCACATTACTTCATTATTTAATGATAATTTTTTTAATGTAAAATTGTAAATTTATAGATAAAGAGTAAATTAACTAAAAAAACAAAAGGAAAAAAATTTAAATTATCGACAACTAAACCCTAAGTGATTAACAACAGGTTACTGTGGAATATATATAATAAAATAAGAAAAGCCTAATAAAAAATTTTGGCATACCCAACCGACAATTTGTACCCTATAAGAAAGATTCAGTCTATAAATGTTAATACCTCCTAATCAAAAATTTATACTCCACACCGTATTGATCCATTTGGTAATTTTTTATGAATGATAATTTTTATTTATAAACCCGTAAAATCTATATAAAATAGTTAATTTTATCCAGTTTGATTTTTTTCAATAACCATTAGTAAATCAATAAGGTATAAAGAGAATCAATTTTACTTGATTTAATTTTTTTTTTTGTCATTAATCACAAAAATTTATAAACAATATTTTTATTTAGAAAAGTAACCAACCGCTTAGCAAATCCATAAAATGTATATAAAGAATCAATTTTATCTGATTTAATTTTTTTTTTGTATTTAATTACACAAATTTATAAACAATATTTTTATTTGGAAGAGTAACCAACAGCTTTATCGTCATCACATTATTATTACTACTCTTTGATTTTAAGAAATGAACAAAAATGGGATTATATTCTTGAAAAATTGCAACAAAATTTACGTTGCTTCTAACTTTATTGAAAATATAGACTTAAAGTTGTTTTACTATGTTGTTACATAAGTCAAAACCAAAACGCAAAGAAGAAACAGAATACATTGCACCATAGAAACAAAATAGCTTAAACGAATTCAAAGGCCCGGGACACATGGTCTCTTTTCAAGTTTTTAACAATCAAGTCTAGCCTAACACTAATGATTGTTGAGGCTTTGCACATGCATAGTTTGTTGAAAAAGATTCTATGCTAGAACCGCCAATCAATTCTCCACATTACCTGAAATTGATATTTACAATCGGTTTCAATTGCTTTTAATCAACGGATTATTATGATGGTGGCTGCATCATAATCTAAAGTGATAAAAACGTTAATAGTCATCTCCGTCACATGTAGTCAAACATAATTACATTCACCAAATTTTAGGAAAATTCTCAAAAAAATGATACAATTATAACTCCAAGATAACTTCTGGATACTTTTTATCAAATCCAAGTAACTACTATGTAGAGAATGTGGAGTTCATGATATACTAGAAAAAGAGAAGAAATCGAAACAGATGTGGGAGAAAGGGAAAGAAAAGCTAGTTCGGAAGAAGTACAATTCGATCGAGATGTTGACTAAAGAAGGGTAATTAGGGTATAAAACTTTCAAAAATCTGTATATTTGATCAATACACCTTTTTATAGTGTATTAAAGAAGAGTCAATTCACCTTTTTATAGTCGGTCATTTCTAAAGAAGCTGCACATTTATGAATTACTTATTTCCTTACTCAACAAAATTACATAATCATTGATTTCTTAATGGGATGCCACAGGCGAGATTTCATTCAATTGAAATTATTTAAGATTGTGTGGATTCAATTTTGATTACGAAATCAAAGCAGGTTGAAAACTTAAATTAAGATTTTTTTAATTATTTTTTTTTGTAAAACAAACCAAGATATTAGTGAAAAATGAAATAATTATTACAAATATTCCTTTTGGGAAAAAAATAAGATATTAGTGAAAAATGAAATAATTAATACAAATCTTTCAAGAAATAAAACTTTAAAGAGATATCATCAAATTTAGAAACACCACTTTATACATTATTCACTAAGATTTTAAGATATGGCCTGATGGCGGATGGGTTCATCTAAGGCGGATTAAGCTGTCAGTAAAAATTTTAAAAGAAAAGTAACAATTAAGTAGAGAACTGTAAAAAAAAATTATATGGTGATTAAAAAGTGTCGTAGGATTAAGATGTAGGAAATCATGAGAAAAAATGAAGGAAACATTATATTATAGGAAAAATATGCAAATAAAATTCGAAGGAAATGTTACAAAAAGTATATAGAATGATGAAAATTAACAGTAAGTTTATGAAATAATGCGAAAATTTTCTGTTAGAAGAACAATTTAGAAAATATGATACAGGGTAGAAATATTTAAAGAGATCATTATAAAAATTAAAAGAATACTTTTAAAAGATATAAAGTCATAAATCAATAAAACAAAAAAGATGGACAATAATTTACATTAGATGATTTCGAATATTGAAAATTATTCCAAATGTACTTAAAATAACAAAATATATTATAATACTAAAAATTCCACAATTACAATTTATATTATTAATATTATTTTCTACATATATCGCTTTATTGGAAACGTCATATAATCGTTAAATCATTAATCTAAATATATATCTTGAACGACATGCACAACATGCTGGGGTAAATACTAGTATAATATGATATCCCTATTCGGTTTGGAGACAAGTATTTTAATAGGCATATTGAGAACTCGGCAATTTATTAAACATGTTAGAGCTATTAAGATTTAAGAGTAGTAGAATATAGTATTTATTTTTTAAGGTAATTGCAAACACTTGTCACCTCTCCTAGTAAAACCAGCCAATTTGAGATAATCTGTTATGGTCAAATTAACCCCCCAGCTATTATGAACTTGTTTCCCATCTTCACCCTCCCATGGCCATGTCCTCCACTTTCCTGCTTTCCCTCTCCCCACACCACAATCCAGTACCCTCTCATAACCCCATTTTGCCATTCAGACCCAATTTCATCCTCTCCAGAAGAAATTTCATTTTCACCACCACTTCACTGAGCTTTCTCCTCCTTCAAAGTCAGCATCTTGCCACATCTTCTGCTGTTGAAACTTCATCACCACCTTCGCCTCCACCACAATCGCCGTCGTCTATTCTCTCGGGAATTGTCAATACTAAGTCTTGGTTCCAGTTTTATGGTGATGGATTTGCCATCCGGGTCCCACCCCAGTTTGAGGATATCATGGAGCCTGAGGTTTTAATTTTGATGCTTTCTCTCATACTTTTGCTTGTTCAATGATTAGGATAAACTTTTGTTTTGTTCAATTTGCTGAATACTAGTATATCTTTTCCCCGAATGTCTACCATTATGCATCAATTTGAAGTGATGTGTGAGGTTTAGTGTTTAGTGGGCTATTTTACAACTGGTTTTAATCAGAGAAATGCATAATTCCTGAAGAAAATTGGCTACAGAAATGAACAATTTTTTCCCATTAGATTATGAATGTGATTATGACTCTGAATTGAGAGTTTCATGTTGGCATTAAACCTAACTTGGTGGGATTATATTTTTGTGAATGATGAAGCTATCAAGGTTGAGTGGAGTGGAAAGATAACTTGAGATGAGATTAAACTTTTTAGGATGTCTGTACGGTATACAATTGGAAGGTATGAGAACCTTGAAATTTGTGTTGACTATATCAACATTTACCGCTGTACATGGGAAGATACTTTTGTCCTCCTAGCCTCTAAGATTGGGGTTCTTGGTTCAATATATGAAAAGCAGTTCCATCCTTGTATGCTGCCTCTCACAAGATTAAAGAAAGCTGAAGTCCCTTAGGTTAAACTTATAGCTGTCTGTACGGTTAGGAAAAGGAGAAGAATAACTTCCGATTTATTCGTTTATCAAAAAAACTTTCGATTTATTCCGATACAGTCTGGTGGAAACGAGTGCTGTCTCTATGGTAATTGAACTGGTGCTGCGATCTGCAGTGGTTTGGCCTGGTAAAGATTTGTTGCATTGTTAAAATGAAAGGCAAAGTGAATGGTGGGCATTTTTAACTTTTTGAAACCCGGACTTCTCTGTTTGTTGAATATCAAATGTGCCTTCAAAGATTCCTCACGTTTAAGTTTCTGACTTTCTTTAAATTAAAAACTAAATAAAGATAATGGATCTCTAAGGTAACTTATGTCTAGCCCAAGTGCTGACTTATTGAGTGAGGAAGTTGCTGTATGACATTTGAAAGGATTTGCATTCCTGCAGGATTCACTGCTTCCAAATGTTTCTGCCTGACAATTTATCACTTTGTTTACTGCACTAGCAAGTCAACTCTATTGTCTGCGTTAAGAGTGATCCTGAAAAAGTTTGTCCTGTTTAATAACAAGCCAAAAACAATATGCTTGACGAGAACTTGCATGAAATGGCCTCTGCTGTGCCACTGCTTATAAAGTATTGAATATGTAGAATAATAATATCTGAATTCAGATGTTTCGCATTCTTTCAAATACTTCTCTCGCTCTTTGAGAAATATCCTAGTTAGATAACGTAGAGTCTTTTCTTTTCAATGTTTATGTAGGATTATAATGCTGGGTTATCTTTGTATGGAGATAAGGCTAAGCCAAAAACTTTTGCTGCACGGTTTGCTTCTACAGACGGGTAAATATCCTTCTCGTTGCTTTGATATAATTTATTTAATATTTTCATATTCCATAACCGTCGTGGGATTGCTATTTCTTAGTATATGAGATAATCTGCTAGATTGAAGTATCTGCTCGGAGAAGCTAATAGCAAACATTACTTCCTTGTTTATGGACTTGGGAAAAATTTTGAGGGTGAAATTCCTCTTACAGTTTGGCTTTCCGAAGCTATGAACTTTTTAGGGATGTGATAATTATTTCTACTGTTGATACTTGTACGATCACTCACTTAAACTAAAAATGATTGCTCTCAGATCTTCATTCAACTTAAAGCTTGTCATCTCGATTCGGTTCTTGTTGTAGTTACTGTGTTATTACTCTTCTTATAGTTCTCTACAATGAGAATATTCTCACAATTTTGGCCTGTGAATTCAGGTCTGAAGTTTTAAGTGTTGTGACTCGCCCATCTAATCAATTGAAGATCACATTCTTAGAGGTTAGTAACTGAAGTAGTTTTTGTAAAACTGATGACTACATATGAATGTCTTCTATGTTGAAACTAGATAGACTTACCAGGAAATGAGTGACTTTTCAGCTTATTGTTCTGGATTTATCCGAGCTCAGCTAATCTGCAACATTACCAACAGTATATTATAGCAGCATCAATCTTCGAAAATACAGACTTTTTTCATCTTTTTGTTTCTGCAAAGATAATTGATAATGTTTTTAGAACTCAGCTTGAAACCTTTCGATGCACAAAGCAATTTTCGGTCACACTGATCACCTTTTTCTAACTATGCCTTTTATACATTTTTAGGAAACAAAATATGCCTTTCTGTCCTAATAATATGTAATTTGTATTTTGTTCTCCTGAACAGGCCAAAGATATCACTGATTTTGGCTCCTTAAAAGATGCAGCTAAAATTTTTGTTCCAGGTATTCCTTGCATGGGCCATTTGCATCTAGAGTATTCACGTCATTTCCCTACTTTCCTGCTCTTCCATAGCCATCTTCTTTTCTCGGATTGGTTTAGTTATCAATATCCATATCATCCTGTAGGTGGAGCCACTCTTTATTCTGCCCGCACTATAAAAGTGAAGGAAGATGAAGGGTTTAGGTAAGTAATGGTTTTAAGAATACATTGTTAAATGTTATTACCATTTCCAGTTTTTTTTTTTTTTTATTTTTGTTTATGTTCCGTTGGGGGTGAGATAAACTATGAGGGAAGAACATTAGGATTGTTAAGGCGAGGAAAGAAAAAGCATGAAATGAAGGTCTTGTAACATTTGCTACCGTTTATTTATGAGCAGTTCAATTGTGGGAAAACATCTTTTAATTTCAATACGTTAACAGAAGGTTCACCACTCATTAATATTCTGGAGTAATAATACTTTTTCTCCTTTTTTTTTATGAAACTTGTTTCAGGACTTATTACTTCTATGAATTTGGTAGAGATGAGCAACGTGTTGCACTGGTAGCTGCTGTAAATAGTGGAAAAGTAAGTTGTTCGCACTCGTACATGGTTGTTGATCCTGCTTACTTTGACATTACTACTGTTGCCTGAGCTGATTGCTAATGAAATGATTACTTCTTTGTCACTAACATTAACCAACGCCCAAACTTTTGAATGAATTAAACTATGAGTTGTTTTACATTGAGATTAACTATTTCATAAGCAAAATGCATTAGATAGAAACATATAATAAGCTAGTTGTTGTTAGGTGTCTCTACCCTTCTTCCTCTCAAGCTTTCTTAATTAGTTGATTCCTCCTAATTAGGCAGGCATCTCATTGCTCTTAGATCAAGGTCATCTGAACTCGTTTTCATATTTTATGATCAGGAAACTTTTGTTACATCAACAGCCCTGTAACCTGTTTTTCAAATTTGTTAGGCTATCATTGCCGGGGCTACTGCACCTCAATCCAAGTGGGACGATGATGGTATGAAGCTTCGTTCTGCTGCGATCTCATTGACAGTCCTTTAGTATCTTGCCTAATGAAAGAACGTCACTGTTAGTTTTGGCGAAAAAGATCGTGACAAGATTGAAATATGTTCGACATTGACTGCTGATGGCGCAAAGAGATCTTGCTGCAACATGTTTTGTTAGATTGTTATAGTTCAGACATCTTATAGATGGGTTTCAATTGGTGGCCGGAGACCTGCAAATATAAGTTGGGGAAACACCACCAAATGAGCCATTTGAGCTAGTGAACTTCTTGTTGGGTTGTTCATTTTGCTATGTTAAATACTTTAAAATGTAATTTTCAACTTCTCTGTAAGAAGGAACCAATTTTTTGAATATATGAGGTTCTCTTCTTCTATAAGACTTTTTTGTTTCACTGGCAATACTACAATTGTAAAGATTTACTCTTTGGTAATTTACATAACCGTCCCTGTCACGATAACCAAGTTTACGCCAATGTAAAAAATGACTAATGTTATTGTTATCAAAGTACAGAGTCCAAATAAATTGACTGCAAACTTCCATAGCTGTTTCTCTTCGCACTTTCATATTCCCCGCTCTCATTCCATTTTTTGTTTTTACTACTTTTTACATGAGCAAAGTACTTTTAAAATTATTTTTTTACTACACGAAATTACCACCAACAAAATAGTTTTTTCTGAAGCATTTCGAGCGTACGACTTCACTTAGACGAGGTTTCGCTTTTTAGCTAAATCGCAACGACTTCTTGCAATTTAATCCTCTCTCCTTAAACCCTGTTCTTTTTTTTTTTTTGGAAAAACCCACACCGAAGGAAAAGAGAAGAACAGTTTGTGAGGGGGAGCGAAAGCTCGAAAATGGCGTTGGGACATTTGCGCTTATTTCAGAACCTCTGTCGAAGAAGAACCCATGTTGCGGAACTTACTCAATTGTAAGAAATATCACCAAAGATTGTGTCTTTTTGTCTCCCTTATTTGATTTCTTTGATTAAAATGTTTTTCCTAAATGCTGATCCGTGGTCGTTATTATTCATAGGCTTGGAAGCTCGAGAAGCTACTCAAATCTAACTTCGAATGGTAATTCTTTGATATAGGTTTGTGGCCTTGTGGGTTTGCATTTTTCTTCGTCAGATGTTTCTGTCTCTGTTCTGCGATTTCCCCTTTTCTATTTTTCTTCTTTTGTTTTCTGCGGAAGAAATGTTTTTGCTTCAAACTTATTAAGATATTGTGTGTTTCCGATTGAAAGTTGCTCTTAGTTTCAATGTATTATGAGTATATTTGCTTCATTAAGTTGCACTAAACCATTGATTAGATTATCTCAGTCTATATCACTAGTGTAATTGGGGATGTTATTTGGTGTCTTTTGGTTTCTTCCAAGTTTGTTCTTTTCAGTTAAAAACTTAAAATAAGTTTGTTCTTGTTGGTTTCTGAATTTCTGATTTAGCGTTAAGCCGTTATGTGCATCATGTCTTGCCGTTGCTGTGGATCATATGTATGTCCTTTTTATACTAGCTTTCTGAAATTATTCTTTTCCTTTCAAAATAAGCTTATAAGTTTATATCAATGTATGTTTTTCTTTTTGCAAATGGTTTTATGGGATTTTAAAGCTTTCCATTTATTGCATGAGTTATTTGTCTGGGTCTCAGAAATTGTTATCCCCTTTTCTACCCTAGAAGGTGCCATTTTTTATAATGATTTACTTGTTTCCTTTCCGAACGAAGCATCTTATATCTGATGACATACTGTCGCGATGTTCTTCATTATCAGATCCAAAATGCTGGGGCAGTTCTTTCTTTTACAGACAATATTCTAAATATGGATGGAATACTCAATGTAAGCTGACACTCAGATTTTACTCTCTTGTTTTTCTGTCTCCGTTTATCTTACTTTCAAAGTTGATTTGTTTCCTACTGTGGTTAGTTCCACAAATGAACCTTAGGAATATATCATCATGTGTGACTAAGGACCCTGATGGACTACCTTGGACTTCTGGAGATAAATTTATACTTAGAGCAACAATGGTAAGATTTCAGAAATCAAGGACCATTTTTCTCCCCTTTGAGAAAAAAGCCTGCTTCTGTTTGGTTTGAGTTGTTTAGGAGTTGGCTAGTTTGACCTTCTCTATCGTTTGTTATTGATCAGGTCACCTGATTTTTGGATTATTTTTGAAGTTTGTACTTTCCTTAGCATGACATATCATCTCATTCAGCATCTATATTTACTTACAGGCAGCTGGGTTACCCAGTATCACAAATGTGAGATCATTTGCAACCCAAGCAAAAGCTCCTGCCCAAGCGCGACAAATGGTATGAGCTTATACCGATGCTTCTTATTGGAGAACATGTGATACACTGCTATTACTGCATGAGAAGTAACAGGGGTTGTGTTTTATTGTTATCCCGTGGTTTTGGAAACTTTTTTAGAAGTAGACTGTTTACCAGGGTTTTAGTATCTATGCTCTGTAATATAATTGTTCCCAATAGTGAATGTGTAGTATGATGACTATTTTGAGCTTATATAAGCTAGTTTGTGGTTATAGCTAACATGTTTTCACGGTTTATGGGTTTTGAGGTTTTTTTTTTTTTTTGATGTTTATTTGATTTGTTTCTGCAGTATGAACATATTACAAATTAAAGAGTGAGTTGTTCTTCTGGGTATTTGGCGACTTTTATAAAAGATTTAATGAAGAATTAAATGCCGAGTCCCATTGAATTGTAACATCTGTGGCTGGGAAACAATCGGTTGTATAATCATTACATGATCCTGGGATCCTTAACTTGACTGACTTGATCAAATTTCTGCTGATACAGGGAGCACTTCAAGTATCTATGCTGAGTCCTGGATTTGTGTACGAGCCATATGCTCCTCGAGAAAAGATTCCTTTTTGGAAAAGGTAAGAGTTGAGTACACTACTTAAACTTTTGTGATCAACGTCAATGTTTGTGATGGAAAAAGGAACGAATGTCAATGTCATGTAATACGCAGGAATTCGTTCATGTTATTATGCTTCCAGGTAATTATTAGAATCCACTAGCCAAAAAAAATGGCTATGAATAGTGTGCATGTAACTGGTGTTGGGAAAGTAATTAATTTATGGCTATATCCTGGTTTCATGACTATCTGACTGAATAGTTTTTGTTATCTAGCATGTTACAGATGAACTTGGTTGCCTTCAGATAGTACTTATTTTAAGAACAAGTTGTAAGTACGTAATAAAGGAAAGGGAGTTTAAGATATGTGAAATCCAAATCCGTACGACGTAGAATTATCAAACACCAAAATTGCCGATTTTTATTCTTTTTTATATTTTTGGTTCTAAAATTGTATGTGGTTTCAAAAGGCAGAACTTCATGTATGATAACTTCAAGAACAAAGTGTAATGGATTGATCAGGTTTATCGGCAAATTTATGAATCTTTTATGTGTGGTTGTTTCTTGATTGCAAATGATTGGCATTCATTATTTGTTTCTACATAAACTTCTCTAGCTATGGGTCATGTTTTGGTTTTATAGTTTCTGTCACCGAAACTGTTTTAGTTTTACGGGTATGGATTTATTGTTTCATGCTTAATCATAGTTTGTGGTATCAGATGGTTTACAAGAAGTGGTTGGAGAAGAACAGAGGAGGATGTTATCCTAGAGGTACTTTTTTCCATCTTTGTGTACTCGGGATTTTTCATCTTTTTTTTTATTTTTTATTTTTATTATGGTTTACGGAAAGGAATATCAGAGTCCATCTGTCACTCTATTATTAATACTCCGAATTTACAACAGTTCCTAAAGTTTACTCTTTCTTTCATGCACAAGTCAAATAATCTCTAACCAGTTACTTGACAATCACTGTCCATTTGCATGTCGTTGAGTGCTTTTTATAGATTAGTAAACATTCAATTGACTCGGATTAGTTTGTAAGCTCTTTCTTGGGTTTCTGATGTTATGAGCTTGTATTTGCAGCTCAAAAGTGCTTATGCAATTGCTAAACTTCGCAAAACTGGATACAACAAGCATAAATTTTACAATGAAGCCTTTGACTTGTACAAAGAGGTTAGATTTCCTTCATGAAGAGATTGTTTATTCATTGGAGTCCAGCCAGTCACAAATCCTCTTCTACTTTGGATTTTGTCAATAATTGAGTTTCCCTTCTTATTGACGTTTCAGATAAGCACGCTTGTGGCACAAGGAAACAAAACATCTTTGAGGAAGTTAGTTACAGAGAAGATGTATTCTGTATGTATTTCCACCTTTTCAGAGTGCCCTCAGGATTATCCTTCTGCCTGAGCCTAATTCCTCCGTTTGGTCTGATACAACAGGCTCTGAAGAATGAAATTAAGCTAAGAGAATCAAAATGGAGTAAATTGGATTGGGAGCTAGTGGGGCCAGCAGTTAAAATACGTACACTCCGTGCTCGACTGGCAAGTATTTCTTGAAGATCTATCTTAGTTGCTAGTTTTCTGTGCTCTCTTTGAACTTCATCTCATCTGCGCTGTAGCGGAAACATACATTAAGATGTTTCTTCTCTTTCAATTTAGCTAGATATGCCCCTTTGCCGGTTACTGGTTACATATTCATCGTGTGCGTCGTTTATTAGATATGAAATTTGTTATTTCTGTAAATAGGGGGTTGTATTTTTTTGATTCCCCCCCTTGCTGTATTTCTCTGTTAGTAGACGTAGAATCAGAGTCAAACTCTGTTTTGTACGGAATTATCCGGCTTATCGTCCAGGCTAAGCTTCCAACCAAAAAAAAAAAAAAAGAAGAAAATTTATTATTTCTACAGTCTCTCCTTTGGTTCATTACATGTTTATTGTCTTCCCGAATTCTTCTTTCTTTTTTCTTCTCTTGTAGGTTTGATAACAGACGTCAATGTTGCCTGCTTCTTGCTATTTCTTCCTCCCGTGTGATATATAATGGGGCATTCGTATCTCACTATTTATTTCACACATGTTTTTTGTTATTTCCATGACTAGGGCGCTCAGTTTGCTTTGTTTTTTCTTCTTTTTTTAACTCGACTGCATTTGCGTAGCCTTGCATAGGAAGAGAGATAGTTGCTTTTTCTGGTGGTGGTTGGGGGTGCAGGGTGTTGCTTATTGTCTTCGTAGCCACTTCTCCAAAGAGATGTTTGTATTTCATTTCTGCAAGCAGATCCAGTATAAGAGTTTCAAGTTCTGATCAGCTTGTGCTTTTCAAAGTAATATGAACTCATGTTTTTCAACTTTTGTTTCTTTCACAGATTGGAGTTGATCGGAATGATCTTAGTAAAGTGTTCGTACAGCTGACACTTGAGTTTCTTACTAAACAGGTAATTTTGCTTAATCGAGTTTGCCTATAGTTTCAAGTTCTTGAAATGTCCATAATACAAAATGCTGCACTGATATTTCTGCTGAGTTTGTTCTTTCTTTTTTGTTGATATATTGCCAACATGCAGAAATTTGAGGCATGTGATGCAACCGGGAATGTCGTTGCTGGAGACAAAGACAAGGAGGTAGGTTGAGATTTGAGGTGCTATTTTTGTGTCTGAGAGTTGAGACATTGCCATTTCATTCAACCAGAATGCATTGATTGTTGTCAACATATGATCTATATAACCAATGCCACGTAGTGGGATAAGGCTTACTTGTTGCTTCTTTGGGGATCAATCCTAGATAGCAAAATTAACAATAGTTTTGTGACTTCCGAACATTAAGATAACCCTGTAATATGGTTTCTTTGTTTGAACAGGTTCTTGTTCGTGAGATATGGGTTTTTGAGAAATCGCTCTTCCACCCAGGAGCATCCTGGCGCCTCTGTGGACGAATCAATACTTAACTTGGTCATCATTCCAGTGAGGAGGAAAATTCTCTTGACTGCAACATAGAAGTATACTCATCCACATTATCCTTTTTGTTTCAGTCGCTGAAATCATATTAAGTTTGCCTGATGGAAAGAATTGGCATCCATCATCTTATAGCCCCAAGGGTGATTTCTCCACATCGTTTGAACAGAGTAACACATTAGTTATGCTCAGCCAATAATCTATTGAAATCCTGAGTAGTTTACAACTTCATCAGAAGTAAATGATATTGATTTTTATTTGATTTTTTGGTTGTCCCTTCTCATTTTTGGACATTGACCGTGTTTAAATGATCTAGTTTTGGTGCAAAGAAGTTTGTAAGGAACAAAATTTGCTTTTTTCTCGTGTTTATCTGGTGTAATCCCAAATTAACTCTAAAATTAAGGTTTTTTTTATTTGCAAGTGTTGCTTTATTCCTCTGATGAAAAAAGATGTTTCTTCTAAGTCCATTGTTGGATGTTTTGCGGAAGCAAGAAGAAAAGAACCTTGCTTGAAGTCAAATTATTCCTTTTGCTTCACATTTTCGCCTCTCTCCTTGCCCTCTTGGGAATCCATTGCCTTCAGATCAAGCAATCCAATAATTTATATACACATACCTGGAAAATGAACGATCATTTGGACGAAACTGAGTAACAAGTCAGACAACTCCAGAAATCTGGTCATTTTCGATAGCTCTTCAACCCTATGCTGCCTAAAGTTGGCTCTGCCTGCAATGCTTTAGTCATTTGCCGCAAACTCCTCGACGTCATGTCTACTTCTTCAGTTTTAGCTGCTGGGAAATTGATGAAGCATTGGAAAGGGGGAGGCATTCTTAGCATTGGGCTGTCGATCATTCGCAGATGGTATGTCTTCATCTCAGAGATCCTGGAAGCACAGGCAATGAAGACTGTGGTTTTGGGAAACCCTGTATCATGTAGCGCTGAGTCTAAAGCACATGATCTTCATGTTTCGGAGTTCATACAAGGGAACTAAGAAGCAAGAAGAAAATGGAGCCTGCAGTAATTGATTCTTCATTGAAATCCTTCCTAAAGGCGAACAAACTATGGTGGTAATTGTTCCTTGGGATTGGGAAAGCCGAAAAGCTCTCCAGAATCGTGATGAATGATGAATGAATGGGGAAGGAATTGCGAATTGGACCATTTGAATTTAATCTGTCATTATTAAGTCAGAATCTGCATTGGCAAGCTCTTGTTTTTGCTTGTTGAATGCCTGCAATTTTTCAAAGTACCAACAGCATGATGCTACTGAAGAAAGAGGGCTACATAGAGATCATAAAGTTCTGATTAATATTCTGATATTCTGCGCAAAATGACCCAAAAGGCTACATCAAGAGATCATAAAGTTCAGATTTATATTCAGATATTCTGCAACAAAATTACACAAAATCGGCCGCCTTAAATGGAAAACTTTTTTTTTATTACGTAAGAATTATTAATGCACAAATTAAAGTATTCACACAGCATATAAACAAGTAACAAATACAACGTCCACATTTCCCTCCATTTTATAATTTTTCACGTACAATGTTAGTTTCAATTTTTTTATTCTTTTCTTATTTTATAGTAGAAAGAAATTATATTTAACATAAAATTCAATTTATGCATATCAATGTTCATTTATTTATAGAATTACAGTTTGACATTAATTTGTATATGCTAATAATTTTGCTAGTATATAATATCAAATCTTATATTCATGTATAATAAATATATTTATTATTCGTTTGTACTTCGTATGATTATTTTTACCTTACTAAATTGATCATTTACTATAATATAAAATAATTTTACATAAGTTAAAATAGTTAGTTATACCTTTACCTATATGTTTTAGTATGGATATATGGATATATTTTGGAGAATATTGATAAAACTTAAAATTTTTCCACGTATAAGGGTCTAATAATTATTTGTAATTTGTATGTTTTATTTTGATGATTAAAAAGAATAAAGTACTTCCTAAGCAAAAGAGGAAAAAAAACATAAAAGATTTGAAAGTAGCCAAATAAAAATATGGGAAAAGATTTTTAAAAATGAAATTAATTTTTTTTTTTAAAAAAAAACAAAATTGAAAGAGGAGTTCTGCGCGTGGGGACTTGGGAATGTCTCGAAATGACCTTCCTTTTGTAAGGCATGCAAGCACGCCCGAATTGTCCTTACAACCTCCAAAAAACGACCCGTTTTTTTTATAACCTGTTTTTCACCCATAAGTTGACCCGTGAGTTTTTATTAAAGTTGTAGATCTGAATTGCAATTATTTACTCCCACAAAAGAATTAAAAATAAAGAATTGAGCCCATCTTGAATTATAATTCTAATTCCTGAAGCTCTATTTTTATCAACAAACACAAGAATTGGAATTGGAGACATTTGGTCCAATTCAGTCCAACCAAACAGAGCCTAAGTGAAAATCATGTGAACTATTTCTCGAAAAAGATAGTCCATATTGATTTTTAAGACTTATATATTTTTTTAGTATAAAAATAATATTAATTATTTTTTGAGACAGGAAACATTCAATAGATTTCGTAACATTCTGTAAAATCTCTCGAGAATTGGAAAGAATGATAGTGTCAGTAGACTCCAAAGGAGTAAAGGATATTAGGATAGTGATACTTTTTGTGGGTGATTTCAAATTAGAAATGTTGCGTCAAAGCCGTACAATCGTTTAAAGTAGTACTAGGTTGACAGTGACCGCACAAGGTGCGGTTATTGGAGATATAAACCCGTGGTGAAGTTTAAAAGAATTTGTCAAAATCAAATTAAAATAAAAATTTGTAAACTACTTAGATTGCATTATGGTACAAATATATTACATGGAATATATATTATAAATGTACCGTGACCTTATTAGTGAGAGTGCAAACTCATTGAAAGTGGAAGATCAATCCGTGATAAAGGAAACAACTTCCAAACCATAGTGATTGCTCATTCTCTGTAACTCTTCAGTTCTTAGGACTTGAGTATCATGGTGAAGTTTCAAATTTTCAGCTCTAACAATATACTCATCAATGCCTATATGATGTTAGCACTTACTGTTTCAGTTGGTTCTGAAGATGGTATTGGTAAGCCATTTTCTGGCCGACTTGAAAGCAGCTCAAATTATTGTCACTTCTTTTCCTGTTTTCTTCCTTGGGTGCGGCCAAAACAGAGGGTATCCAAGGGTGTCACATAATCACTCTATTCAGTACAACTATTTTATATACCTCTTCAATTGGCTCCAGTAGCCGTGACTGCGACTATACTGTTGTATATATCTGAAGCACCATTTTCAAACGACGACAAAGCAACCGTATTTACCGAAAATGACTTAAAACAAGAATTTCTCTGAATAAACAATGGTACTTCATGGCTGCATTACGGATATTTGTCAGTAGCCTTTTATTCTCGCATATTGTGCATATTGTAACTCCAATGAATCTCACATTTACTCTCTCAGCGGGAAACCCAACAGAAAATACAAAACTCCTTTAATGTTTGATGAGCACACCTTATTGTAGCTTTCTTTCTGCCTTGATAGCTTTGTACGTCGTCATAACTTCCCTAAACTTAGCTTCAACAACCTTTGCCACAACAAAGAAGTATAAATTAGTCAAAGTGGAGATGTTAATGAGAACGAGACAGGAGGAAAGTTCCAGGAGGTGGGAGGTTTTTTATGAATTAGAAAGAAGGTTTGAAAATTAGAAGGTGGGAGCTCAATTTTATGCACGAGGTTGACAAGTAAATTTGATGATAGTGAGATCAATTTGCACCTTTATTATTCTGGTTCTGATCCGGATGGAGCTGCAATGCCTTTGCCCTAAAAGCTGGCTGCAACGCAAATGAAAATGAGGGCAAAATCGGTTGACACTGAAGGAAACAATAAATAAAGCAGTGCACATTTAAGCAGTGGAACTGCATTATGACAATCTTTGAAATTCTTATTAGCACACATCATGGCAAATCACATCAGGTATCATTATGCGAGAAGTGTGAAACCAATCTATCAAAGCTGATCACTTTAAAGCATCTGTCTAATACTTCCAAAAAAAAAAAAAAAATGAAAAACGCATCTCACCACATAATAAACCAAAGCTGATCTAACTACTGACCAAAGTTCTATCCTCCCGCCACCAAAAGAAAGAAATGATCACCCCTTTCGTTCATTATCTAAAGAATACTACTCATCACTTTAACTTTTTCCAAGAACAATTGAGCAGTCTCTCCAAAAATTATGCATAGAGATTGGAGAAGAATAACAAAGAAGCATCCAAATACCTGTATCTTTTCGTGTGTGTAAGGCTTTGTCCTCGACCTGCAAAGCTCAATCATTGTTCACTAATGAAAAGTGCTGGGAATTAAAACTTATTACCTACTTAGTGTTTCAACAAATTAATAACAGTTCTCTTGAGAATTTTATCGAACACCTGAATGTAGGTAAGAAAGTATAATTGGCATGTATAGCAATTGGCATTAGAAACTCAAATGACAAGGTAAATTTTATTATGCACATACCTACCTAAAGTCAAGCAATATTTCATCTTATCTCAATACAATTTCGTTTCATGCCAATCATCAAAGATAGTATTTCCCAAAAAAAAAATCATCAAAGAACAAAAAAAAAACAGCATAAACTCGGCGCTCCGTGGTGTCAATCTGCCTTTCTTTGATGAGAGAACCTTCTTTTTGCCAGTGAGTTGAGGAGAGAGATTTGAAAAAGAAACCGGAGAAAGGTTTGGCAGGAGAGAGGGGAGGCACCATTTGAACCATCACCGGCAACCGACAAATACAGAAAACGCACTGAGACGCCGCAAAGAGCAGAATAGCAGCTCATCCAATCGGCCAACGACGCTTATAGAAAAGGCACCGACAACCGTCATTATACCGTGCCATTCCAGCCTTTTATATAGGTAGATACTCGTTATATTGGTTCACTTAGTAAATTGCTTAATAAATTATGAGTAGCATTTGTTTGTATTTTTTCATTTTTTTTGGTTTTTTTATATTATTATTTTATTATTAACTGTCCCAATCCACCATATCTTTTTATATTTTTAATATAAAAAATACTTAAAAATACACACTAAAAAAACGAAACAAACATAGTTTTTCACTTGAATATGATAAAGGTTTTTTTTTTTAAATTATTTTTTTGAAGATAATATATGATAAAGGTTTGGTAAGGCGAAAACGAAGAAACAGTAGTAATTGGTTCCTTTGGTTGGAGACAAAAAGGGGATTTTTAGCTGCGAAATTGAGAGGTTTTAGTGGGAAAAGGCAACGAGAAACCATAAACCCTCGCATTTCTTTCGAAAGGTTTTTTTTTTTTTTTGAAAAATAATTATTCTAAAACCCTCTTTTCCACAGAACTGCCGCCTTTACCCTCCACAACCAAGCCGTCCTATGGGGAAGGGAAGACGCCGTCCGCGCACACCCGGCAGTGGCGGCGGCGGTGGTGGACGCGGCGGATCTTTGAGAAAAGCTCTTATGCGGCAAATTGAGTCATGCCCAAACAAGAACCCCACCGTCGACGAGCTCGTGAGCTACATCCAATCGGTGAACAGGGACTATGCACGGGTAAAGCTCAGCGAACTCACCAGACAAGTCAACAGCATTCAGCAAGAACTCAACAGTAAGAAATTACAGAATTCTGCAGTTGATAGTGACGATGATAGTGGTAGCGATAGTAATGATGATTATGTGTTGAGAAGTAAGAAAAAGGTTAAAACTATGGACAAAGATGAGGAGAAATTACAGGAAATGGAGATGAGGCATGTGATTAATTACAGGAGAAATTCCGTGGAGGAGGAGAATGGGGTTTCTACTGTGTCTACTTCGGAGGAAGAGGAGGTTTCCACATCTGGTGATTCGATTTTTGAGGAGGCGTACGAGCCTAAGTTTGATGTGATGAAGTCTCAGTTGAGGGACCGGTACATTGCGAAAACCGGAAGGAACGACGAGGCGAAAGATGAACAGGCAGTGGAATTGGAGGTTGTGAGTAATAGTAAGAGGAATCAGAAAGTTGATTTGTTTAAAGAAAAAAGAGGTAAGAAGAAGTTAGGAGTGGCGAAGAACAAAGTGGAACCGGATGGGGAGAGGAGTGATGAAAGGGTTCAAAATGGCGGGCCAATGTTTAAAGATTTAGGTGGAATGAATGGAGTTGTGGAGGAACTGAAGATGGAGGTGATTGTGCCATTGTATCATCCCCATCTGCCTCTGCATCTTGGAGTTAGGCCAATGGCTGGAATTTTGTTGCACGGACCTCCGGGATGTGGGAAAACTAAGCTTGCTCATGCTATTGCTAATGAGACCGGTGTTCCTTTCTACAAGATATCTGCTACCGAATTGGTGTCTGGTATCTCAGGTAAAATCTTGAAACTCTGTTATGTGAATCCTTTTCAGAATGTTTGTGTGGCTGTTGCATGTTTGTGCCAAAAATGGTGTTTTCTTTTTCGACTAATGGGGAATACTATGAATGGTTGTTGCTGCTAATCTATGTTCTATTTTATCCTTTTTCCAATTCAGTTGGATTTTGATGATAACACGCAAACATCCTTTGTGGCTGTAAAGTTTGTGAAGTCTGAATTTTTTGAAGTTTTATGATACTGATGTTCCTATAATCTGGAAGAGTTGTAATAGTCTGTGTTCATTTGAGAATATTAGCTTGAAGTGATTAGGATGGCTATTAAAGTGAGAAGCTTCTGATGATATCCTGTCTTGCATTATGTTTGTATTTATTTGACAACTTCTACCTGCCTTTTGCATGATCTTTTAGTTAAGTATGGACCTTTGTATCTCAGGTGCTTCAGAAGAAAACATAAGGGAACTGTTCTCTAAAGCATACAGGACTGCTCCTTCAATTGTTTTTATTGATGAGATTGATGCTATAGCTTCAAAAAGGGAAAATCTGCAGCGTGAAATGGAAAGAAGGATTGTAACACAGTTGATGACATGCATGGATGAATCACATCGACCAGGAAAACCTGTTGTCGGGGAGTCAGAATCAGAAAACGCAAATGCTAGACCCGGTTATGTTTTAGTTATTGGAGCTACAAACAGGCCTGATGCAGTTGACCCTGCTTTAAGAAGGCCCGGGCGATTTGATCGGGAAATCGCTTTGGGTGTTCCAGATGAAAATGCGAGGGTTCAGATTCTTTCAGTCCTTACACAAAATCTTAAAGTTGAAGGTAACTTTGATCTGTTGAAGATAGCGAGGGCAACCCCGGGATTTGTTGGGGCTGACTTGGCTGCACTCACCAACAAGGCTGGCAATCTTGCAATGAAGAGAATTATCGACCTCAGAAAGCTTGAGTTTTCAAAAAATAATGTGGATGGGGAGCATTCCGAGGACTGGTTAAAGCAACCTTGGTCGCAGGAAGAGATGGAAAAGTTAAGCATCACCATGGCTGATTTTGAGGTATTTTTAGTTGAGAGGACACCTCTTTTGTTGTCAGTGCTTTCTGTTTTTTTCTGGCCTTCTAGTTTCCTTTCTGTTTATTGCTGTTAGAAATTTTTAGGCCTTTTCAGATCCTCAGAAATTGTAGTCACTTGGGCTTGTCTGCAGTTGGGTTGTCTGGTAAAAGTCCTGTAAGATGAATATAGGTACTTGTAGTTAGAATTTTGGCTGATCCTCGTCCACTGGCCCTCGTCTCTTTGTGGGCGCATAATAGTGGGGAGAATTAGAGGGAAAAATGAATTACATGGTAAAGTATGTCGTGTGGTGTGTGAATGAATTATTCATCTGCCTAGTCTTGTTTCACGAAATTAATTGTCGTCAGAAGTTCTACTTGTGATGGTTGACTGTGATGTTTGAAAGTTGCTGTGCTTGGCTGGTGGCAGGAAGCAGCTGGAATGATTCAGCCATCTTCGAGGCGGGAAGGCTTTTCTGCAGTTCCAAATGTGAAATGGGATGATGTTGGAGGGCTACATGTTTTGAGACAGGAATTTGACCGTTATATTGTCAGGCGTATCAAGTTTCCAGAGGATTATGAGGTAACTGATTATTAATTTATTATTACTGAAATGAAATTAAGATTGTTTAAATCTAAAAGTATAAGTTCATTCTGGTAGATTTTTCCAGCGCAGCCCCATTATTTTCATGTCTCCAGTTAAATATTGTTAAGTGGATACTTTTTGTTGGATGTGCTTCTATCTGAGGCATTTTTATAACCTTCTGTGGTTGTTTCTTTTTGAATCTAACATTATAATAGTCTATTCTATTATAGCAGCATTAAACAAATCACTATCTCTAATTTGTATCTTGGACTTCAATCAACTTTATTGCATGTGTTTTAAGGTAGTAACTTTGAAGATGGTAAACAAATGTATTAGTTAGTGTGTTTTATACACACATACACACATATGCATGTGTGTGTGTATAATATATATATAAATAAAATTATGTAGCTAATTGGTCCAACGTGTAAGTTCACGCTTCAAACTTCAAGTGGATATCAGCTGTCTATCATGGTACTCATTCTGAGTCTTGTAGTATGTTTGTTCAAAGTTTGGTCAAATGGAAATGAGGTGTTTTGGCCATGGGTGTGGTTGAGCATTCCAAGCATAGAGCCATAGACCTCCACCTTGTTGTGGACTTGCATGTTAATATCTTTCCGATTTTTGAATTGATGGAAATAAAATTTTCAAATTATTTTCGACTTGCAACTACTTTGGTTTAGCTGGTCAGAAAAAGGAAAACAGCTTGATTAATGTAGATTCTATGGATAAAAGAAGTACTGTCAATTAGAGCTGGTAAAGCAGAGTATTTGCCTGTTCATCCCTTTTGAATTACTGAATTTTGAGAAATTCGAGATCCTTGCGACCCAGAAATAGATTCTTTAAGATCAAATGGTGGTCTGGTGGTAAAAAAATTCTTTATAATCACTTGTTAAAACCTAAGAGCATGGTACCATCTTATGTACTCATCAGAATTGTGTATATGATGGATTTGAAGATGTTGGTTTTGGTCTTCTAACTGGCAGACCGTGAAGTTTGTGTTTAGAAATGTGTTATGTGGTTTATTACTCAGGAAAGGTAATAGCTTATCGGTTTTGCATTGTAGTCTCCTTTATTGAGAAAGTGTTGTTGCATAGAGAACTGATAGATTTGCTTTGCTCTTTCTACTAACACAATGTTTCTTACTTTTATCTTCAGATGTCACTCTTAATTATAGCGAACAAGTCCTTTTGTCGTTATCTAGGATGATTATTTATTCTTAAGAGCATCATGTATTATTGAGTTCCTAGACATCTTTATTTTTTGGAAGTAATTGTTTTGTGTTGTGTTTCATTTGCTCTCATGTGTGGTAATTGCTTTGCACACATCACTGCCTTTTTGTCATTTATGCTAATCACAAGGTTAACTATGGTTTCAGGATTTTGGTGTGGATCTAGAGACGGGATTTTTGCTTTATGGTCCTCCAGGATGTGGGAAAACATTAATCGCCAAAGCTGTTGCAAATGAAGCTGGAGCAAATTTTATACATATCAAGGTTCTGCAGCAATTTCAGCTTTGTACTTCTTTCAAAAATTTGGACTCTTTCCTTTTAGTAATATTTTTCTGCTGTTTGGTCTGCAGGGTCCCGAACTTCTAAATAAATATGTTGGTGAAAGTGAGTTGGCTGTACGGACAGTCTTCAGTCGTGCAAGAACATGTTCACCATGCATACTTTTCTTTGATGAGGTAGTTCCTCCTCTCTAAAAGCTTGTGTCAAATTGAAGTTTTTTGAGCCGCTAATAGTTTATAAAACTTTCTAAACCTTGTACTAAGATTGTGCTTTGTCATCTTTCCTAGGTGGATGCATTGACCACAAAGCGCGGGAGAGAAGGGGGATGGGTTGTTGAGCGGTTGTTGAACCAGGTGAAGAATTTTTTCAGTTATTTAATTTTCTATTTTGGCTTACTGGTAAAAGAATCTCTGTCCTTACTTGGTTGGAGTATGCATATTAAAAGTTGCCAATTTTATGATGTTGCAGCTACTGATAGAGTTAGATGGTGCCGAACATCGGAAGGGTGTTTATGTAATTGGTGCTACTAATAGGTATGTGTCGTTTCTTTCTTGGTTGCCCTAGGGGTTTTCAAGTTAAGATCTCTTCATCGTGACTAATTGTTTTTGGGATATTATCAGGCCAGAAGTGATGGACAGGGCTGTTCTCCGACCAGGACGGTTCGGAAAACTTATGTATGTACCTCTTCCTGACGCAGAAGAGCGTGGCTTAATCCTGAAAACTCTTGCAAGGAAAAAGCCTATAGATGCCGATGTCGACTTGATGGCAATAGGAAAAGATTCATGTCAAAATCTTAGTGGAGCAGATCTTTCTGCTTTGGTATTAGCAACTTCTGTTTGTAACCATCTCTTTCCTATCTAGTCAAAGAATATTGTTCTGAATCTTTAACTTGCATTTTTTATTTGTAGATGAATGAAGCTGCTATGGCTGCCCTCCAAGACAAACTAATGTCTGATCACAAAAGTTCAGATAGCAAGACCCCATGGACCATCAAAGCTGAGCATTTTGAACAGGCACTGGGGAAAATTTCCCCCTCGGTGTCAGACAAAGTACGGTTGAATTTGACTTAAGTTTTCTGAAATATAATCTCACGAACATTCCTATCCTGAATTTTAATACCTTTTTTCCTTTTTTTGTTTCTTTCTTATTGTCTTGTGTTTGTGCAGCAAATACAGTACTATCAAGGCCTTTCTGAAAGTTTCAAAGCAGCGTGATCGCTTATTCATCTGTTGCTTTCCTTGACAAAGAATAGAAAGGTAAAAATTTTGAGCACTTAGTGCCGTTGAGTGTAAGTATCCAGAGAGTTGCCTGACTTGTATCCCTTAAAAAGAGTCTTAGGATTGGACATTCACTGTCTCTATCGTGGAGGTTGGAGGTTCAATTTTTTTTTTTACGTCTGACAAGATTCTTGTTATAAACCTCAGTGTAATAGTTTAGGTGTTTCATGTTTGAATGAAAAAGAATCAATTTTGTTTTGTAGATATAACTTGTTTTCCTGTTAAACTGATTCTTTTTTGTTTTACCAAAGTTACCTTTTGCACTTTAGTGGAACCTCCTCATTCAGTCATTTGCATTCTCTGTTACAAACATACTAGTTTGACAGAACCAGAAATTTATAAGATGACCAAGTTCTACCTAGCATCAAATATTTAAAGAAAATCGGCTTTGAAGGAACAAAGTAAAATAGCTAGCGCTTCCTGGCATTGGCTTTGGCCTTATTTTGCTGCTTCTGACGGAAATTTTCATCGTAATTTAGGCATTTGTGATCAGATCACTGCTCCTCGTGAGATTCTCCTCGTCATCACAAAGCACTATTCAGAAAAATTTCCTGGTAAAAGGTTACTAGACCTCGAGTTCCAGGGCTCTTTGTATTCGTGTTCGACTTTCAATATACACTAGGAGTAAGAAAACGTTACAAAGAAATGGGCAAAAAAAAAAAGGAACAAAAAGATTTGTGAATTTATTAATGAGGAAGGACAAAGTTTAGAACCAAATTCTCCTCTGTGGTGTCTCCGCAGCCAGAAAGAAATGATTTGACCCGACGATTAACATTGAACATTCCCATTTGGCTTTCTTTTTTTTCAAATGGGTGCTGTTCATTCTTCCTCCAACTCTCTCTCCCTCTCTTTTCCTTCCAACTCCACTTTCACTACTCATCAGTGCCCCACTACTGCTTCACCAACTGCAACCTTTTCTCATAAATCACTATCAAAATCCTGTCTTTTTAATCCATCCACTCTTTTTGTGATAACCCATTCTAGGAATCTAGCCAAAGTTGCCTTTTCTAATAAAGGGTCATCTTCTGTAGCATTGAGGAGGAGGAGGAGGAGGAGGTGTGGTAGAGTTGAAGCAATGGAATCTCAGAAAGCGGAGGTTATTGTGAAACCCAGTTTTGATCCTTTCAGTATTCAATCGGAATTGCTTGAAAAGATGGTTTATGATGCTCTTGTTTGGAGTTCTCTTCATGGCCTTCTTGTTGGGGATAGAAAATCGCAGGTTAGTCTAACTCGTCTTGCTTAAATAAAAAAAACTATAGGGCTTTCTTTCTATTTTAATTTTCTCCCATAACATTGTAGATAGATGAAACGGACAATGTTCGTGGTTGTCAAATGGTTCCTTTTGAATTTTGTTTTTTTCTGAGATATATATATCTTTTAAATGGAAATGTTTAGTTGTGAATTGAGGATTTCGATTGTTTCTGCCTTCTTCGTTTGTCATATAATTTGATATATCCTGAAACTGAAATGTAGTTGTGAAGTGAAGTTACTGTTAATATTTATAATGATAGTCTTTTGATTGCTGAAATGGAGGGGTATGGTAAACCTGTATTATTACATGCTCTAAAACTAAAAGATAATGTTAAAAAAATGCAGAAATCGGGAAAAGTTCCTGGTGTAGACATGGTTCATGCTCCCTTTGCCTTGTTGCCAATGTCGTTTCCTGAAACTCACTGGAAACAAGCTTGTGAAGTGGCTCCTATTTTTAATGAACTTGTTGATCGGGTGAGTTTGGATGGGGAGTTTCTGCAGAAGTCTCTGTCCAGGTAATTTCTTAAAGGACCAGAGTTTTCTCGCCTCTTTGAATGCATTTGTTGCTAGTTGGTTTAGGATCCATATCATATTTCCTATACGATTGACTCAATCCATGAATGCTGTAACTTTTCTGTGTTAACCTTTAACTACGGTGAATATGTGCAATTTGAACTGGTTCTGGCTATGGGGGCATGTATCTTGCATAACTAGGACATTTCTAGCCTGATTAAATTGATTATATGGTCTGTAGAATCCTCACCTTTTTCGGCGGTACCAGTAATCTTTTCTGTTTTGTTTCATGAGAACTGATACTCAAGGTCTTATATATATATATATATATATATATATATATATATATATATATATATATATCAGGAATGGACATACCAGTCGCATAGTTTTGTATGGTCTGCCTTCTTAATTATCAACATGTGTTAGTCATTAAATATGCTTTGAAGATTGTAAAGCATCAAGAAAGACTTTGCTGTACCTCCAGCTTTGGCTGATGTGATATATATGACCCTGATTTGATCCAAGGACATTGGATTATTTCCTTTTATTCCGCATCACTTGCTCATGGGTTTCTGTCCGTTCATCTCTCTCTCTCTATTGCTGTTATAATTTAGAACTTGCTCTGTCATTTTCTAGCACTCTTAAAGCCTTTCCGTTTTTGCGTTGTTTTCTTTCCCTTCTTCCAAGCTCCTTCTAATAAGTTAATCTAAATTAACATTTTTTACTTTTATTTTTTCTCTTAATCTTTCCTTGCTGTGATTGGCTGGACTGATATTTATATTCTCTTTAAATGACACAGGACAAAGAAAGTGGATGCTTTTACATCTAGACTTTTGGATATTCACTCCAAGATGTTAGAAATCAACAAGAAAGAGGTTTCGATTCTAGCCTTTTGACTTTAAACTAATATGGATAATTTTTTTGCTAGCCATAGAGTTAGTGTCCCGGTTTTGCTACAGCTTAATTCACTTACTGAAAGATATAAATGGTTTTTTAACATGGGTTGCCTCTTATCCGGTTTAATTACTCTGCTTATCTGGGCAGAGTGAGGTTTTTTGATGTGATCAACCCACTTTAATGGCCACTGGCATGTTTTATGTTAATATATTGTTAAGGGAGATCGACTGTCACATTTTCTCTGCACATGGTTTTTGTACTATCTGGCTAACGCTTTTACCATTCTAAGGTTGCAATATCCCGGAAACTATTTGTGTCTTTGTGGAAGATAATTTAATTTGGATATCTTCGCTTTTCTAGATTAATTAATTTCCGATTTTATCTGTTTCCCAAGGACATACGATTGGGGTTACATCGCTCAGATTATATGTTAGATGAGGAAACCAAATCTCTTCTTCAGATTGAGCTCAATACGATATCATCATCATTTCCTGGGCTGAGTTGCCGTGTTAGTGAGCTTCACAGGTTTCACGAACGTCTGTTTAATATAAAATTTTGAGTTCTGTTATTGTGTCGCTTATTATCTATCTGCATGTTATGTTACATGCATGTCATGATTTCTCCTTTACCTACATTGATGCTAAAGATGGACATGCTATTCTCTGCAATAGACTTGGTCATACCTGGTTTTCGGAGCTGTTCAAAGTATGCAAATGTTTCTTTAAAAAGGAAGAATGCAAATGTAAAAAGTTTATTTGAACTTCGTGTACGAGGAAACAAATGCCGCTTCCCATTGAATTTTCAAATCTGTTTGTGTTGTTTTGCTTGTCTCTAAGATTTTACATTTGCAATTGGATGTTTTTTCAGTAAATTTTGATGTTGAGTATTTTTCGAATCTCTTTGAAGAGTGTAGTTATTTGATCAGCAAACGAATGCTTATTTGGTGCTCCAACTTGAGTTGCCTGCATCCAATGTCATTTACTTGTCATTGTTTGAGCAGAATAGTGTTTTCAGTATTTTAAGTGAAGGAAATCTCATTCAAATAATATCGATGTCGAACTATGAACTAAAACATTAAGATTCGAACACTCGAACTTAATTGACTTAACGAACTCGAGTCACAACTTTTTCTTTTTTTTTTTCTTTTTTTTTTCCCTCCAAATTTCCTATGAGTTGAGGTACTTTTACTGCAGAAAATTGTAAAATGTTTCTAATGTTTTTATGCTTACCTGAAGGAAACTTTTAATTGTGTTCTATAGCACACCGCATACATGATACAACAGGTCCTTTCTTGTTATCCTTTTTGTTTTTTTGTAATACTTGCTGGTTAGATGTAGGAATGTTCGATCAATATGGGACTCTTTCCTTTTCTTGCATGGCTTAGACAATAATTCATGAGGTCCTTCTCGCAGAATCTTTTGCAGAAGAGTCTTAACAAATGGTCATGTCTGATCTGATGCTACCAATTTCATAGTTTCAGTTGTTATCTGAAAAAAAGACCATAGGGGAGGGTCGGGGGGATCATGAATTTACAGTCAGGACTCCAATTGAGTTCTTTATTTTTCCTTTTCTGTTCAGGATGTTGCTTCATCAATATAAAGAGCACTTGTTATTAGATCCTGAAAGAATACCCATAAACAATGCAGTGAATGGATTTGCTGACGCACTGGCTAAAGCATGGAAAGAATATGATAACCCAAGGTCTGACTCAATTCTAGTAATATATGTCAGTTTTTAATTGACATTACTAATTTAAGATATGTTCTACAATCTGGCAATCAGCTACTAATTGAATCTATAGAATGTTTCAGTTCTTAAACTGACATTGTTATGTTCGCCTATATGCTAACTTCAGCAATATTTGCAGGGCTGTAATTTTGTTTGTGGTTCAGCCAGAAGAACGGAATATGTATGACCAACACTGGCTCGGTATGGTGCTGAAAGAACAATATCCTTTTTCTTTTTGGTTATATTCCATCATAGTATCTGAAAGTTGATCCTTTTATCTGGTCTAATAATCTGAAATTGCCTTTTCATCATATTATTACCACTTGGAGTGTCTTCTCTTATCTTCCATTTGATTAATGAGCATTCAGTATAACTCCATAACTTGAATACCACATATCAAATAACAACAATTCGGAAGACATTAGCTGAAGTTGATGCAGTAGGTGAACTCCAGGCTGATGGAACACTTTTAGTGTACGTATGTCATGGAAGAAGCACCTTTGTTTTTTTTTTTTTTTTTTTGAAATTATCATGTACATGGTTTCAAAAATTACCATTCTTTGACATTGTAGGGGTGGTGAAGCCGTTGCAGTCATTTATTTCAGAGCTGGTTATGCCCCAACCGACTACCCTTCAGAGTTAGTGAGTCTTTCAATCCATTTCTTCTGCTTACTACAGAAGTCAGTAGCAACCATTTAAGTTCATCTGTTATTAAATCTGTGATGATATCTCAAGGCTATCGGAAACATGGTTTTGTTGGTGAATGTTTCAGTGATTTTGTCAAGACTAAATATTTTTCCTTTTATCCTTCACTGTTACTTAAAGTATTTAAAGTATAAAGGTACAATTCAAATGCAAAAATCTTGCCATCCATGATTTCTTTTCTTGTACATATCTGGCTCAATATTGTTTCATTATTATCTTGGCTTTGTTTCTAGGTCTTATGTTACTTGCCTGATGAAGTTGCAGCTTAAAAATATTGTTACCTGGTTAAATTTTATTTTTATGCATCTGTCTTTCTCATTTTGGCTTTTCGTTTATTAGCCTTTCGTGTTCTTTTTCTATATTAGGAATGGAAAGCTAGGTTGTTGATGGAGCAATCTTCGGCCGTCAAGTCCCCTTCTATTTCTTATCACTTGGCAGGAACTAAGAAAATTCAACAAGAACTTGCAAAACCAGGTGTTCTCGAGAGGTAAAACTACACTTTCTAGGTGGAAGTCATGACACTCATGCTACTTTCTACTTGTGTGCAATGTTACGTGGGAAATTATACTTCTTCCACAGCCAAAAATGTTCTCCAATTTAAGTTTTTATTTATTTTTTATTTTTTAATTTCGGCACAGGTTTGTTGAGAACAAAGATGACATTACTAAACTAAGAAAATGCTTTGCGGGATTGTGGAGTTTAGATGAGTCTCACATTGTTAATGATGCAATTGAGAGACCTGGCTTGTATGTGATGAAACCACAAAGAGAAGGAGGAGGTCTTGTATTTTAACTTCATCTAAATAAGTCTAGCATATACACCCTTTGTCCCGAGATGATTGTCCAGTTCGGATTTAACTTTTAGTATTCATACTAAAAGTTAATCCGAACTGGACAATCATTCTGGGACTATCATTTGCTTTCGCAAAGAGAAAAAAGGAATAACCTTATATTTAGTACTGTGATTTAGTAATCAGGGTTTCTTATTACATTTAGGCAACAATATTTATGGTGATGATGTGAAAGAGTCCCTCCTGAGGCTGCAGCAGGCAGGTAACGAAGAAGATGCAGCCTACATACTCATGCAGAGAATTTTTCCAGCACAATCTCCGGCCATTTTGATGCGTGAGGGGGCATCTCATAGAGAGCAAACTGTATCAGAACTTGGGGTCTATGGCGCTTATTTAAGGTAATTTCTGTGTAGAATAGTCGTATCAAATGTCACTTGTTATTAGTTTTCTAGCAGTTAATCACATAATTAATGCTATCCTTCACACACAGGATCAAGGAGAAAATCGTCGTAAATAACAGTCCAGGATATTTGATGCGCACAAAAGTATCATCATCAAATGAAGGTGGTGTTGCAGCCGGTTTCGCAGTTTTGGATAGCATCTATTTAGTCTGACTGATACTTCTCCTGCAGCCAATTTCCTCCTTGAAGTTAAAAGTTAACAGGTCAAATTTGTAGTAGTGTTACATGGAGCGTTAGTGTACTAAAACATTACGTGCCTATACATCATTGAAAAAAATTTGTTCTTCTGCTGATACATAGATTTCGAACTCGGTTTAAATTTGACGGTTCTACTGTTGTGAGATTTGAGAATCGCGACCAATGTCAACTGCCTCACATTGTTTCTTCTTCTGTAGTAGTAAAATCATTCTTCTGGAAGACTTTGTAAGAGACCAACTGTTCTTGTTCATCAAGATTAACTAGTACAATCTCGTCACCGTTCCAACTAGCCAACTGAAGCCAAAATGCTCCGCAGTAAAATCCGGAAAATTGTTCAACGGTACAATATTTCTATGTCCAAAGACTCTTGGTTGCCATAATAATATTCGTCCATCACATACACACACACACACACACACGAAATGCATAACCACCAGTCGCAGTTTCTTCCATGGAAACAAATGCAAGCGAATCGCCACCGCAAGACAGCAAGTAGCAAATTAGGGTAAAGTAGTAGTCATTCGGACATCCTATTCTTCCAAATGTTTCAGCATGTAAATCGAAGGTGAGGACATGATCATTAGGACTAAAGCGGCTTCCCATCCTCCAGTGAAGGATAGCACTCCAGAACCAACATCATTGATGGAAAAAAAATACAATGTTCCAAACTCCTGTCAATCCTACTCCAGCAATGGGTTACTAAGCTTGTAAATTTCCGATTTCCTCTTGAGAATCCTTAGAATAGGTTCAATATCAAATCCCAATTTCACTAACGTTGGCGAGTAATAAAATTATACAAATAATGAAATAAATGAGTCTATTCTTGAAGATCCATATAAGCGAATATGAGATTTCACATCAAAATCAATTGGTTATGAAGGGAGTAGTATATAGGGTATGTATGTTCATCAAGTTGGGTTCCCATTTTTTCAACAATAAAGTCCAGTATATCAAACCCAATACGGGTAAATCAAAGTCCTCGAATATATTGACGGTTCAATCAAACCGGAGAAACCGTCAGATTGGTCAAAGTCCACCCATAAAATCCGCGGATAAAACCCACTTTAATACAATCTTGAAAGACTATAAATTTATATGTGGTTTTACCTTAAAACCAATTGAAAGCCCATATATATACGTGGTATATATGTTGATCAAGTTGGGCTCCCATTTTTAATGTGAGACAAGTGTCTTTTATTTATTTTTAAGTTCTAAAGAGATTTTAACAATTGATCGGAAAAACAAAGAATTCTATTGCACGATCAAAGACTTTGACACTGTCTTATCAATACAACGTTTTTGTTTTAAATTTTTAAAAATATATATAATTTTAAAATTTTAACTCAAAAACATATTTGATCACAATCCAAATCTAAAAACACACATACACACACAAATATATATATATATATATATATATATATATATGAAGTAAATATTATATTGTACCACTACCGGATCACTAATTATCATAGTTGGATCGCTAACTGCCGCCACTAATCATTTAACACAGTAAGTGGAGACTTTGGTATTTCCTCTGTCCTATAAAAATAGTGTACATTGAACTTGCACTAAAAACAATACAAAATTTAAAAAATTAATTTTTTTAGTACAAATATCAAAAATTAATATGATTTTTTTTTTTGAAATAGAAAGAGTATGTGTTAGCAATTGAGAAGGAATATTTTCTTGGAAGTTTGCATGAATACTGAATATAACAAAGCTCATGCCTAAATTGATCATGCAATAATAATCAATTAATATGTACAACTAATCATTCAAATGACACAACCTCATGACAAAATGATATGGTAATTATTGGTAAACGAAGCGAACTTTGGAGCTTACAACTATTAAAAGTAGTTACCATGAGGCCAGGAACACCCAACTACCATTGGATGAAGGCGGCTCTAAAACTCGCCAAAGTAGTAATGTTCTAAAACTCACTAAAAAATAGTTACCAACTCAAATAATTAGATTGTATTGACTATCTGTATTAGAGTACAAAGGTGTCTATTATTATGTATATTAAAGCAGAGTTCTTAATCGACATGTGTCGTCTAGGGAGTAAATTTAGCCAATTATGTTACGTGTCGTCGCTAAAATTCTCATTCATTAAACAGTTAAAATTTTATTACTAATTGTTAAATTGAATTAAATAATTAACCAAAAGTTAATTCGAAAAAGTAAATATCACGTGTTTGGTAATTATTGACAAATATATAATATAATAAAATATTAATTATTAAATTAATAATTGTATTAAGAATATAGTTTGAAACTAAGTCTAGATACATTAAACATAAGTTAATATTTTTTTTCAGATGATTTTGTTTGAGATATTTTCCAAAAATTAAAAGATATTAATTACCAAAAAAATTATTACCAATAAGTATATTACGAATACAATGTGAAACCAAGTCTGCCTACATTAAACTTATGTTAATATTATTTCTTAGAAAATTGGTATATTTTCCATAAATAAAAAAGACTATTTACCAAAACAAATAGATTATTTACTAAATAATTAAAGAATACAATTCGAAACTAAATTTGATTACATTAAACATAGGTTAATAATATTTTTTTAATGATTCTATTTGATATCTTTTCAAAAAATAAAGATATATTAGTTACCAAAATAATTATACTATGAATAAAATTCAAAACCACGTCTGGATAAATTAAACGTAGGTTCATATTGATTTTCAGATTATTCCATTTGATATATTTTTTAAAAATAAAAATATATTACTAAATAATTATACTACAAATACAATTTGTAATCAAGTCTATATACATGCAACATAGGTTAATATTATTTTACAGATGATTCCATTTAACATATTTTTTAAAAATAAAAAGAGATTAATTTAAAAAAATAATAGGAGATTAGTAACCAAATAATTATATTGTGAATACAATTTAATACCAAGTCTGGACACACTAAAGGTAGATTAATATAATTTCTCAAATGATTTTATTTGATACATTTCCAAAAATAAATAAACATTAATTAATTACCAAAAATAAAGAGATTAGTTGCCGAATCATTATATTATGAATACAATTCAAAACTAAATCTAGATACATTAAATGTATGTTAGTATTATTTTAGATGATTCCATTTGATATATTTTCTAAAAAAATTAGTTACCAAAAATATAAAGATCAGTTACTAAATCATTATATTACGAATACAATTCAAAATCAAGTCTTGATGCATTAAACATATGCTAATATTATTTTTTAAATAATTCCATCTGATATATTTTTTGAAAATAAAAAGAGTTTAGTTACGAAAAATAAAAAGAGATTAGTTAGCAAATAATTATACTACGGATCTATACAATTGGAACCAAGTCCATACACATTAAACGTAGAGTAACATTATTTTTCATGATTCCATTTGAGATATTTTTCAAAAGTAAAAAGAGATTACTTACCAAATATTATATTATGAATACAATTCGAACCAAATCTAGATACATTAAATGTAGGTTAATATTATTTCTCAGATGATTTCATTTGATATATTTTTCAAAAAAAGAAAAAGATTAGTTATCAAAAATAAAAGAAATTTAGTTTTCAAATTATTATGTTATGAATACAATTTGAAATTATGTTCGAACACATTAAATATAGGTTATTATTATTATTTTTTTAAATGATTACATTTTATGTATTTTTCAAAAACAAAAAGATTTGGATTACCAAAAATAAAAAGAGATCAGTACCAAATAATTTTGCTTAGAATACAATTTAAAACCAGATATGGATACGTTAAACGTAAGTTAATATTATTTTTCACATAATTCCATATGACATATTTTTCAAAAGTTAAAAAGATTAGTCGCTAAAAAAATAATAAAGATGTTACGTTCTAATTCTCTCTTCTCCTTTCCTTCCCTTCCGTCCTCTATCTCTTCCACTTCCCTCCTCCCCTTCCATCTGAATTTTTTTTTTTGTCTGAAAGGTATACACTGACCTCTCTCTCTGTTGGATTGTAATTTTAGATGGATGTTTTCATTTGTTGGTAAAAAAAAGAAGTGTGATGGATTTTGATTGACATCGAAAGTTATACTTTTAATATTATTAACTCAGTATTTAGAGTGATTATTAGAATTTTGCTTGATTTCTTAATTTTGCATGTAACAACTGAAGGTTCGTTAATTTATTCCAGTGTGGATGCTTGTGGACGACTTTCCATCTGATTTTTTATTAACAATGAGAAGCGTGGTCGTTAATTATAAAAAGTTCATCAATGAAAAAAAAAAATCTACATGATTTTTTCCCTTTGTTTAGAACTGTTAACTCATCATTTTTTTCTTGCATTTTAAGCTTCGACCTTATAAGGAAAAATTTGGTACTACTGACATACCTTTTATTTTCTATAGAGGAGGCATTATTTTTTAAACATGCATTACATTTTTCATGTTAAGGATTATTTCTATTGTATGTCATTGGTAAATATTTATAAGTATGGGTAATTTTATTTTTAAACAATCACGAGCGCCTCATTTTGGTATATTTTTTCACTGTTATTATTAAATTTTAATGGGTTGAGCTTAAAAATAGTTATGCATCAATCTTGCTCTAAATGAGCCAGATAGACTAAAACAAAATTACTCATGCTCTAGAGTCTCAAAGTAAATTATATACTTTATTTGAGATATCAATAGTCAAACATATTTACTTTAAGTGCATAATTATCTATGTGTTTTGGTTTTATTAGAGAAGTGTGGCACGATGATGGCAAAAGATTGAAATAAGTACCTCGAAAAGTACTCATAACCAAGGAAAAAGTTTGACGAACATGGATATGTATTTCGAAATGATTTATTAGTTTTTTTAAAGGTTCCCCCCCTCTCCTCCATTTTTGTGTTTTATTTACTTTTGTTGGAATTTTCTTTTTCCATTTTGCCTTATGCCTGAAAAAGATTATTTATAATATTTGATTCAATTACTACAAGTAAATAATATATGTGTTTCAGTCAATATATTTTTAGAATATACATGATTTAATTTCTATTGTTGAAAATAACTTTTATATATTTATATGCCTAAACAAGTAGTATAGTAGACAGTTGATCATATGAATTCATATTTAATTTTTTTTGATACACTAACACTCCTAAACAAGAAGCATATTAGATAGTTGGAACATATTAATTTGTACTTTAAAAAACCCATACAAATACTTGATTAAAGTGGTAAAAGTATTGGACAAAGTTAACTACGATCTATGATTAAATATACGCATGGGCATATAATAATGATTGTTGGGAGATGTTTGTCTTCTGAAAGAGACCTCCCCGATTCAAAGACGGATTAGTTGGAACAATGATTTCGAACACCGGATGTGCTATATACTAAAAATGGAAGGGAAAAAACCATGTGACACTCTTGATTTCGAAATGCGAGTGTTTACTATACCAAAAAACGGAAAAAATAAAACATAGTTTAATAGTATTAGTATTACTTCTCTAATTTATATTATATTTTACATGTTCACATTTGTCCATGATAATGCATTTTGTTACAGGCATAGCGTCGCCTTTTCTCTCTCCAATTGTTTTCATATTATACTTTCTGAATTAATCCTTTAGGGTGTATGCACTGGAAATAGAATGGTGAAATGGTAATGTTATTCCTAATCAAGAAAAGTCAATATATTAAAGGAAATTTCAATTTCCTTTATAATGTTCAGAATTGTTAAAGAATAGTAATTATTTTCCCATTACAATGTTCTTTTTGCTCAATATACAATGAGAATGAGAAAAAGAATAAATTTTTCAATGAATTTAAACTTTTCATAAGAACTACCATTAAAAAAAAAATTAAAACGTGCAATATTGATTTCATGAATCACGTTATATATAAAGAACAAATATAAATGACAGTTGATAATTTACGCCATGAAAAATTCTAAAATAATAGATTAACAGAGAACCGAAAATTAATGGGGATGGAAAATATGGCATAAGATATATTGATGATGATAGGTAGGAACTTTCTCAATATAATAATTTATACATCTTTGTCAAAGAACTCATCGTTGATCTACAAAGAAAAAAAAGACTTTATTTTATTTTTTTGAAAGAGAAGAAGTTAAAGAATTGATTGGGGAATGCATACATACATAAAGGAGATTAACTCAATCATATTGAAAAAATATAGAGGTAAAAAGAAAAAAAATAGAGGCGGGAGTTTTTTGGTTTGTGAAAGTAGTCTTTTAAAATTTTTATTCAAAATTGATATATATTCTTATTAAATATTAAAAGTATAAGATTACTTCTATCCCATTATCATATTACATTTAGTATCTGATTCCCTGTCATCTATTTTTTTACTGAACATCGTAATGGTGAGAAACGTGATGAGATTTCGATATATCCATTCCCTTTCCAGTGCAAAGAACGCACCCTTAGACTCTCTCAATTTAATCGCTTTCATAGTGTGTTTTTATTTATAAATGTAAAAAAGAAATACATTTCTTTATTCCTAAATTTTTGTTCAACTTAAAATTTTACTTTTATTATTACAATTTGAACTAAATATTAAAATCCAAACAAGACAATACTTTCGGGACGAAGGGTTTATAGATATTTAGAATCTATAAAAATACGTTGGAATCTATCTATATATATAACTAAGGCAACGTCCAGAGAGAGAATGCCTTAGTTATATATATTCAAGCCACATAGGATTTAATCCTATGTGGCAAATTTAGAGAAATTTCTAATTTAAAATAACAAAAAAAAAAAAATTACTAACTACTAACTAAAAAATCTCAAGAAACTTTAAATCCGAGACACCACTATCATTGATACTAGATATTCAATCTTTGATATGAATGACCAATGTATTTGAGATTAAAAGGCAGGAAAAAAAATTTCAATCATATTTTGATTATATAAAAAAAACCACCACTATTACCTTTTAAATTAAAACATTTGAAATTAGTGATATGCTCATAATTTACCTGTTTATTATATCCCTTTATATGAAATTTTGCCAATGTTTTGAGTACAAATATGCTATTTATATGATTTTATCTTTATTCGTAGGAATTGTACTCAAAAAGAGGAATTGTTGAAATTGTGGGCTAAAATGAAGATAAAAGCAACTCAAAGGGAGAATTGAAGATTTGATAAATTGACAAGGAAGAAATTGAAGTACTTAAAAAATTGGAGGATTAAACAAGCAATTTTGGAATTGTCGTTTATGGAAATTGGCCGAACAACTATGGTTGTGTGGTTGATTTGTGATTGGAAATGGGTAAGAATTTTAATCCCAATATTATTTGGGAAACAAGTTTTCTTCCTCTCTAAGAAGTAGGGTTTTGACGGAAGCCTATAAAAGGGGAATTAGAGATTTATTTTTACAACCGGACTGAACCGAACTTGATCGAACTTCACCGAAACACCAACCCCCCTTCCACACCGGCGGCAGCAACCTTCATCACCGCCGCTCCACCTCTTCTTCTCCTCCACGCAACCACCATCTTCACCCAGCACCAGCTTCTCATCCTTGCTTCCGTCACCCTCCACACATCACCATCACCATCACCTTCATCATCATCATCAACGCCCAAAACCCTTCACTGCCGCAGCCCCCCAACTCCGCCAACCTCCATCACCATCACACCTCCCTATCACCAGCCCCTACACCCAAAAAACCCACGCCACACACAACCTTACAACACACAACTCTACGCAACCCACCTTTAATCCATCAAAATCCAAAAACCTTCCTCCAACTACAAAATTCTACGCAACCTGTCTTTATGCGCCATCATCGCCAAGAGGGGGGAGGAAGCATTGGATCAATTTCCAGACTCAACTTTTGGCCGACTTCTCCCGGGTTTCATTATTTTATTTATTTTTGAGATGATGTGTAGCTAAATTATTTAATATAGAGTTTTGGATGTAAGCCGCCGTACTATTTAATTTAATTTAATTCATGATTGTGACTTTTTCATTAGTTGATATTTAATATTTTTGTTTTTATTCCATGTGAGTATTTGATCACCACTTGCATGCTTTAAAGGTGTTTAACTGAAGGAACGACGGTTGCAGGTTAACATTAGTTCATGGGAATATTAAACTTAGGTAGTGAGCCACGACAGTAGGAACACCGCCTTTGCAGCTAGAGATTCTAAAGTTCTTAATGTGCTTTTATTAATCCCTATAGTCACGACAGTAGTCATAGGGTTAGTTTGAGTAAGAGAATTATATCATGACAGTGAATAGTTTTTAAATAGATGAATCGTTGTGAGATTAATGAAAGTCCAAAGTCACATATCTACAAGTTGACTTAAACTGAGTAGTCGGTAGGTGAACCCTTTGCCCTAGATTTTCTTTTATTTGTGTAAAATCTTAAATTAATTGTAATTGTTAGTCTTAGGTTTAGATTAGTTTAAATTGATAAATTGTTAATCAAAATAATAATAAAAAATAATTTTAACCGGTACTTGGTAACCTGCTCTGTGGGATCGACCCTGCTTTCTGCTTTACTGTTAGTAATTGTATTAAGTAGGTAATTAATTATTTGACTAGTGTGACGACGGCTTGTCAAATTTGGCGCTGTTTCCGGGGAAGGCATAACCAATATCAAAACTAGATTATTTCTTTTATTAATTTAGATTTGTATATAGTTTTCTTTTGTTTTATTAATTTATTATTTTTATTTCTATTTTTATTTTTATTCTCTTTTTGTTCTTGTGTCAATATTTTTGTAGGATATTTGAGCTATTATGGAGAATTTTAACTATGGATATGGAGAGACTCCTTACTATTGTTATGATTCTGAATATGGAGACTATCCTACATATCAAGAAGATCCGTACTCTTGGAACAATTCATCTTCTGATCCTTACTATGGTTGTAATTATCAAGGGTATTCATTTGATGCTCGGAACAATTCTGGTTTTGAGAGCGAGTATATGACTCCTAGGATGTTGTCATGTTTGGAGAGAATTGATAAATTGCTTGACGACATGGAGAAGAAAAATGCTTTAGATTTCTCTCAAGAGGATTGTTACCACTCAAATGCATCAGTATATCAACCACCACCTCCTCAACCCACTCTAAGAGAGTTAGCAGCTCGTCAACCTACTCTAAGAGAGTTAGCAGCTCGTCAACCTATTCTGAGAGAGCTAGCGGCCTTACAGTCATCACCTTGTCAACCCACTTTGAAACAGTTAGGATCTTTGTATCAGCAGCCACCAGCTCAACCTCAACTTAGTGTTAGAGAAGCAGCTCTTCGAGATTTTCAAAGTGAAAAAGGCCAACAACTTATTGAAGAGGTCAATCAATATAGGTTGAGTGTGGGGTTGCCGGAATATGATCCTATAGGAAATTTGCTTAAATTGAATAAGAATGAGAAGATTTCTGAAGATGATTCATTAGTCCAATCTCCCCAGCCGCCATCTCAAACTGAGCTTGAATGTGAAGAATTAGAAGAGACCGAAGAGATTACAAGTCTAGATATTACAAGTTCTCCTGATTCTTCTGGTATATACATAGTAGTTAAGCATGATTCGCTCATTCTAAGAGTTGGTGACAAAAATGTGGATCAAGTTGATTTTGACGAGAATAACATTCCTATAGTTTCAAAAGAAGGGTTTGAAGTAGACACATGTGGTGAGGTTGTCCCTAGTATAAGAGATTTTGAGGATGATGTGAAAAATAGTTCAATGAAAGACCAAGAAGAGGATCAATGGTACAAGATTGAATTTGAGAAAGAGGAGCTGTAGTGTTGGAGTATAAGTTTATATTTTCTCATGGCAAGGAGAGCCACTACAAGAGATTTATTGTTGCGGCTGAACATGGTTTCTTCTGGTATCGAGATGGGTACTCTGACAGATCCGTCCTGGAGTCCGGCTAAAGACTATAAAACAGTGCTTATTGGGAGGCAACCCAATTCTTTATTTTACTTTATTTTTCTTTTTCTTTCATTAATAAGTTGATGGTTAAGTTTTTTGTTCCTGATTATCTGGAGATCTTTGATTTCTGTATTTTTGTGGTTTTTCTTAATCATCTGTTTTTAGGTTTGTTTTTCTAATTTATTTTAGTTTGCAATTAGGTTTGTTGGAAGGGCGAAACTCTGGTGTCCAGTGGTGCTGAAAATGAAACATCCAAAATTCTGAAGAAGTTGGTCGTGTGCTTGGATGGCAGTTGCAACAATTTATTCAACAATTCCGGTCATCTGTTTTGCGTTCCCAAGGTTGTGTTGTTTCTTTTCATTTCTTTTATTTTTGTCTTTTCTTTTCTTTTCACTTGGTTGCTTATCTTTTGTGTCTTATACATTGAGGGCAATGTATGCTTTTAGTGTGGGGGAGAGGAATATTTGTGTTTTATGTTTATCTTTCTTAAATAAAAAAAAGAAACCCATAAAAAATTTTGAAAAAATTAAAAAATCCAAAAAGGCCTATGATGAAGTTGGTTTGATTATATATAACATGTAAGAATTAGACTATCTTGAATTGTATTGCTTAACTTATGTATTTCTATATTGCTTTGAATACTCTGCTTTTTATGCACTTAGTCGTGACTGTGGGATAAGCCTAAAGTAAGATATAGTTGCATAAGTTTGATGTAGATATGCCATGAAAAGTTGTGTTTGATTCACTCATACTTATACGATTTATATGTGGAACCCATCATGTTGTGAAGGAAAAGCAAGGCATTAACCCAATATCAGCCTTAAAAAATCTTATTGCTTTGACACTTTGTGTTAAGTAAGTTTGGAGGAGGGGTGTTGAGGATGCTTCTGAGGTTAGGTTAAATTTAATGAGGGAGAAAAGGAAGAGCATTCAATGTTGATGCTAGCCCCATTGAGAGGTGAGGAATTGGCAACTTGAGCGGAGAGTTCTCAGGCCCAGTGAGGAAAAATAGATATGTAGACTGCCTAAGTTGCTGAGCCACTATGTAAAATTTCAATCATATTTTGATTATATAAAAAAAAACACCACTATTACCTTTTAAATTAAAACATTTGAAATTAGTGATATGCTCATAATTTACCTATTTATTATATCCCTTTATGTGAAATTTTGCCAATATTTTGAGTACAAATATGCTGTTTATATGATTTTATCTTTATTTGTAGGAATTGTACTCAAAAGGAGGAATTGTTGAAATTGTGGGATAAAATGAAGATAAAAGCAACTCAAAGGGAGAATTGAAGATTTGATAAATTGACAAGGAAGAAATTGAAGTACTTGAAAATTGGAGGATTAAACAAGCAATTTCGAAATTGTCGTTTATGGAAATTGGCCGAAATGGGTAAGAATTTTAATCCAATATTATTTGGGAAACAAGTTTTCTTCCTCTCTAAGAAGTAGGGTTTTGACGGAAGCCTATAAAAGGGGAATTAGGGATTTATTTTTACAACCGGACTGAACCGAACTTCACCGAAACCCCGACCCCCCTTCCTCCACCGGTGGCAGCCACCTTCATCACCGCCGCTCCACCTCTTCTTCTCCTCCACGCAATCACCATCTTCACCGAACACCAGCTTCTCCTCCTTGCTTCCCTCACCCTCCACGCATCACCATTACCATCAACTTCATTATTATCATCAACGCCCAAAACCCTTCACTGCCGCAGCCCCCCAACTCCGCCAACCTCCATCACCATCACACCTCCCTATCACCAGCCCCTACACCCAACAAACGCACGCCACACACAACCTTACAACACACAACTCCACGCAACCCACCTTTAATCCATCAAAACCCAAAAACCTTCCTCCAACTACAAATTCTACGCAACCTGTCTTCATGCGCCATCATCGCCAAGAGGGAGGAGGAAGCATTGGATCAATTTCCGGACTCAACTTTTGGCCGACTTTTCCCGGATTTCATTGTTTTATTTATTTTTGAGATGATGTGTAGCTAAATTATTTAATCTAGGATTTTGGATATAGCCGCCGTACTATTTAATTTAATTTAATTCATGATTGTGACTTTTTCATTAGTTGATATTTAATATTCTTGTTTTTATTCCATGTGAGTATTTGATCACCACTTGCATGCTTTAAAAGTGTTTAACTGAAGGAACGATGGTTGAAGGTTAACATTAGTTCATGGGAATATTAAACTTAGATAGTGAGCCACGACAGTAGGAACACCGCCTTTGCAGCTAGAGATTCTAAAGTTCTTAATGTGCTTTTATTAATCCCTATAGCCAGGACAGTAGTCATATGGTTAGTTTGAGTAAGAGAATTATATCACGACAGTGTATAGTTTTTAAATAGGTGAATCGTTGTGAGATTAATGAAAGTCCAAAGTCACATATCTATAAGTTGACTTAAACTGAGTAGTCGGTAGGTGAACTCTTTGCCCTATGTTTTCTTTTATTTGTGTAAAATTTTAAATTAATTGTAATTGTTAGTCTTAGGTTTAGATTAGTTTAAATTGATAAATTGTTAATCAAAATAATAATAAGAAATAATTTTAACCGGTACTTGGTAACTTTCTCTGTGGGATCGACCCTGCTTTCTGTTTTACTGCTAGTAATTGTATTAAGCAGGTAATTAATTATTTGACTAGTATGACGACTGCTTGTCAATTAGATAGAGTTAAATCAAAAGGAGTGAATAAATGAAGAGTGCAAAAACTAAAAATAACAAATAAATTGAGCAAAATTAATGATTTGAGAATTAATCTTTTACAACGAAATCGATAATCAATAAAAATAATGTAAGAAAAATTAAAAGAGGAAAAAAAAGGTTGGATGATATTACTAAGGTAAAAGATATACTCCCACATTACATTTTAAATAAAAAAAAATTATGAAAGTATAGATTTGAGACAAAAGAAATAGTTACATGGAGAACGCAAAACAACTTGAACTCATTAGCAAACTAGCTAAAGCACTAAAAACTCATAAGCAAAGGGAAAAAGAACAAATCACTTAAAATCAATTTTAGAGGTTACTAAAAACTCTTTTCTTATGGAAAGTATTTTGTAATCTTATATGTAGTTTTGGGTGGGAGGGTTGGGTGGGATGGTTAGGGGATTAGGATGGGGGATGGTTATTATCAGGAGGTCGAAGGTTTGATTCTCGCTGGGGCCATCCAATTTTTATTAATTTTTTTTTTAAAAAAAATCTTACATGTAGTTTTAGTATGTTGGTGATATGCCCAAGCTTATGCATAAACATCTATATGTCAACGACAATAGTGATTTAGCTAACTTGTGTAGGAATATCTCAGTAACTTGGCTACTATAAACAATAACTTGAAGATGTATTTCTAATAATTTGAAGATGGGAGAGGGAGAGAGTCGAAAGATACAATTAAATGAAAAAAATAAATACTCTCACAACTATAGATTTTATATATATATATATATATATTTTTTTTTTTTAAAAAAAAGGGTAAATTTAAGCAAAATAAATAATCACAAATGGAGAATGACTAATAACTAAAACAAACACAAAATGTGTAGATAGCTAAAACACTATGTGTTGATAATTAATTTGAAATGATGTAAGAAAGACTAAAGGGAGAATAAAATAAATAGTTAAATGATATTATTAAGAAAGGAAAACAAAATAAATTTAACGTTAAGTTCTTAAATAGAAAATTTCTTTAAATGAGTGAAACTAAAATAAACGAATAAATGGGTAAAAAAATGAAACACACCTACATAAAGAAAACATAGTTGAGTGATATTATTAATTGATGCAAAAATTTTACATCTATCCAATTAAAAAATTTTAAAAAATAGGTGAAGTCAAAATAAATAAATAAATGTGTAAAATAGCTAAACTATAATAAGTAAAGAATCCCTTTAACTAACTTGAGAAAGAACAAATGTTAAAAAAATAGTTGAATGGTATCATGAGAAAAAAGGTGATATTTTTGCAAAACTAATTTATTCTAAATGACAAAACATTAATTGAAATATTTGAATAAAATGGTAAAATAACTAAACCGAAATTCATTGAGAATCAATTTAAATTATGTGAGAAATACTAAATGCAGAAAATCCACGGTCGAATGGTATTATTAAAAGAGGAAAAAAAAGATACATCTAGCATTAATAGGTTCTAAATTGGAATTTTCTGAAAAATAAGATATATAATAAATAAATAAATAAATGGGTAAAAAAATTAAAATATAATAAGTTGGAAATCATTTTAAATAACTTGAGATGGAATATATGGTGAAAAAAATAGTTGAATAGTGTCACCAATGAACTGGATCCTTTGTGTTATTTTTCTGTGACACTCTTTGTTACATAATCTAATTATTTCTTATTGAGCATATATTTTGTACTAATACATATAAATACCATAAACAAACACATTCATTGAAGATAATTTTCATATGGCTTTTTTTTTTTTTATCAATGTTATATTTTTAATGAAATTTAATCATTTTTATAGAACTTTTTACAATGAGAATTAAAATAAAATAAGTGAACCCTTAGTCCCAAATATATAACATCGAAAGTGATAATGAATGGTGTAAATTCTAAAACAAACAATAAAATTTATGTCAGATTATTGACTTGTGTAATATAGAGTGTAATAGGAAAGTGGCTCAGAGAATCTCGTGCCATCACTAAGGAGAAATTAGGTTTTATGTTTTTGCAAAATACATAACTATAAGTAGAAAATTGAAAACAATCAAAATAAGTAAATGGACATATAAAAATAACTAAAATACAATATGCTGAGAATTACTTGAATTTATGTGAGAAAAACTAAATTGAAAAAAACACAATTGAGTGATATTTTTAAGAGTGGAAAAATTTTGATATATATAACACTCAACTCTAAATTAAAAACCTTTGAAAACGGGTGAAACTGAAGCAAATGGAATATTGATCAGGGAGTACAAAATATTTAGAATAAATGAATATATGAGAAAATAATTTAATTATAATAATTTGAAAATGTAAATTACCATCCGTAATTCTTTAATTTTATTAGTTTAATTATTTAAACATATGAGTTAATTGTGATTGATCATTTGTCATAAAAAAGGCAAACAAATTTGGAAATTATATAGAGGGAGGAGGACGGAGCAAAAGCATAATTACAATAGCACATTTATAAAAAAAAAATTTGTGGTAGACCAACCTAACATAAAGCTTCTAAAAAAAGAATTCACTTCAAACCATCAAAATATTTTAATCACATAATGTTTATAGACTTTATTAGTTAATAAATCGGTTACTACAGTGTATTCTGTATATTTATCCCTATTTTATATTCTAAAATTACCCTGGAATAAGGGACTGATTTATAGAAGATGGACATGGTGTTGGTTGGTATCATCTTCATTTTATTTTGTTTGATTTTTACATGCACTTTTTTACGTGTATGTATGATTTTTTTAAAAATAATTTAATAATAATTGTCTCATCCCAGCATAATTTTTTATATTTTCAATACACATTTTTATATTCCCAATAGAAAAAAAAAAATCTACAAACACACACTAAAAAAATTGTCCAACATTTTGTATCATTTTTCAATTTGTATTTTTTAGGTATTTTTTTGTTTTATTATTTCTATTTGAGTATGGTTGCCCCGTCCAACGGACGAGTTTAACATATAGTAAATGTATACTCAATCTTTCTCTTATTTCCCTGAGCTCATACTTCCTCTCTTCACTCACTCAGTCACTCTCACTTGTTACTCCTTTTTTTTTTTTTTTTCACTTATAAAGAAAAGAAAAGAAAAGAAAGGAAAGGAAAGCTTTGCTGATTATCAGAAATTTGGGTCTGGGGAAGTGCTGCAGAGGCTTGTAGATCGCCTCAGCAAAGTTTCCTTTCGTTTTTGGTGAACTATAAGCAAATCCTTCATCAACAAGAGGTAATTATAATTATGTTTATTGTCTTTCCAAACCTATGTTCAATTCATGTTATCGTATATTTGGAATTGAAGATATGTAGGTTACGTATTCTTTTTGTTGTGTTTTGTTTTGTTTTTTTTTTTTGACAGTGTTTTGTGTCAAAGCTTCTCTAATTTTGTTGACTGGAAATCTACATATGTGTGGGCTTTAGCTAGATTACGCTAAGTGTAGCAGCATTATTATGGGGCTAGCTAAAAATTCCAGTTTACATATTGGATGGCATTCGATTTTGTTTGTAATGAAGTTGAGAGCGAAATTTTTCATTGTTCCAGCTTGATTTGGTTTGTTGACAAACCCAGAGGAGAAATATTATGGACTAAATTGGAGATTTGCTAGTTAGAAGTTATAAAAAAGATGACGAAGTAAACAAAATTTTTAGACTGAATTTTAACAGGTTTTCCATTTCCAAGCAGCATATAGAATTGCCCAACTTTTATAGTAAAATTCATGGAGAGCTGTATTGGAAGTGCATTGGATGATCTTGATTCAATCGGTCTGGGATGCTCTGGGTATTATCTTGGCTTCGAGCAGCAGCTGGGGTGCCAGTTGAGACTAATGAAAACAATTTATGGGTTTGGAAGGAAAAGGGCTGAAAATGGTGTTGGATTCGAATCTGGGTTGCGTAATTTGGAGGAGAATGCTTACAGAGAATCATTGCAAATTCATATTCTTTTTCTCACACTGAGGAACGCTAATGTTGATCTACTGACCTTCGAGGCGGAACAATCGCATCTCTTCTGTGGGGTTATCAGTTGTTTTAGGGTGATGATGGAGTCAGCAGTTTTTTTTGCCAGATATGGAAGAACAATTGATGATGCAGAGAAAGTCTTCTTCTTCTTCTTCTTCTTCTTCTTGCGTAGAAGAAATTTGGGAACTCCTGGACTCCATTATTCACAGTTTGGGATACCTACCTTACTATCACTTGACTAAAAGCCTACTGAAAAGCTTAGAATTCTTGAAGAACTTGATTCGCTTTGCCATATTCCGAGGACTTGAGATTAGTCAGATGGAAGACATGTTGATTCACGCTCAGGGCTTGAGATTAATCATGTTGATTCACGCTCAGGGCTTGTGTTTGAAGTCTGCTTGTGTTCCTGGAGAAGATGAAGTTGAACAACTCATGGAAAGATCAAAACCCGTTGAGTACCATGTTTTTGGAATGTATGTTTAAATCCTCGAGGAAGCCTCAAAATTACGGCCTGGCACCTCATCAGGAAGTGCCACAGTTGTGTTTGAAATGGTTAATTCTCTCATCTTTCTTCTTTTAGAGGTTCTGCTTCGTGGTACTTGTTACATGAACATGTTTGACCATCAAATCCATACACTCTACGAAGGACTCCGATTCTTGAGAACCACTTTGAGAGAGCACCATCATGATAAGTTTGATGAGGAGTTATTATATGATGATGAGAAAGTGCAAAACATTATTGGAGTCTTTCTTTGTGAGACAGGGCTGTCAAAAGGGCTCATAGTTTGCTATCTATTTGTCAAAATAGATGACAGCAGCCACGTGATTGAACGGCTGCAGGATCTGTTTTTTGAGGTTGAGAAGAAAATCAAGCTTTTCCAGAAGGAGACAGAAGAAGAGGCACCAAGATATCTACTCAATCCAGCAGCATCCTGCTTTCCTCAGACCAACTTGTTGGGGTTTATTGATTCTGTCCTGATTCAGTGGTTGCTTCAGAGAAGAATAAGTTTGTCACAATCTGGGACGTTCTGGCATTTCTAAGATTTTTTCTCTTCGATTCTATGGAGCAACGTGATCCGAATGAGAAGGTCCAAGCTCTCTAGAGCCTTGTTGCCATGGTTGCCTATGAAACAGAGTTTGTCATTGATTCTCTTGTGGTTGGAGGCTTAATACCATCGTAGAGCATATGAAAATTATTAGGACGCGGGCATCAGAATTTTCCGTCAGCCTGGGGCAGATCACCAAAGTCCAAAATATTGCTAAACCTCATAAACACATATCATCAGCGAGCAAGATTCCAGAATTCAATGAGACTGTGGTGGAGTTGGATGATGAGGCAGGGAAGAGAACTGATTCCCTCATAAGAGGGACAAAACAGTTGGGGGTTGTTTCTATTGTTGGTATGCCTGGGTTAGGCAAAACAACTTTAGGTAAACATGGTCTATCGTCATCCCTCCATCGTCCATCACTTTTGTGTTCGTGTATGGTGCACCGTTTCTCAAGATTACGACAAAACAGGGTTATTACTTGAGATTTTAAGCGGTCTTGAGAACGATGTTTCTAACAAGCATTTAAATAGAAGTGAAGATGATATGGCTGATGCAATTCGTAGACATTTGAAGGGTAAGCCATATCTCATAGTTTTGGATGATGTTTGGGATATGGAAGCTTGGGATAGTCTAAAATTGTCATTTCCTGATGATAAAAGTGGAAGTAGAATTCTTGTAACCAGTCGAAACGAGAATGTGGCTTCACAAATCATTCCGCAAAGTCAAACCCTCCATCATCTTCGTTCACTCACGGATGAGGAGAGTTGGAAACTGTTACAAATGAGGATAAGTTTTGAAGAAGGTTGTCCTCCTGAGCTTGTTGCACGTGGCCAGGCAATTGCACAACGTTGTAAAGGTTTGCCGTTGACGATCGTAACTGTTGCTGGCCTCCACTCAAACATGGAGACAAGTGGGTGGGAAGAAGTTGAAGAAAGCTTAAACAAAAGCTGCACACCGGCTCTAGATCAGTGGAAAGAGACTATAGAGTTGAGCTATCGTCATTTACCGGACTACTTGAAACCATGTTCTCTCTACTTTGGAGCATATAAAGAGGACCAAAGGATACGTGTTCGGGAATTGTTAGAGCGATGGATTGCGGAGGGATTTGTGGAAAGGACTGCGGGAGGATGTGTAGAGGATGTAGCGGAGGCTTACTTGACAGAGTTAGTACAGAGAAATTTGGTGATGGTTGCTGAGAGAGGATCTAGAGGGAAGATCAAATTCTGCATGCTTCACGACTTGTTACACGAGTTTTACAAGGAAAAGAGCATTGGAGATCACTTTCTGCAGCGATTACACGGGAGTGAGCTTGGTACTTCCGCAGAGCCTAACATGTCTTATCGGTTGTTTATAGACTCTAGCAGAGAGGAGGATGTTGCAGAGCCAAAGCAGGTTTTTCCTTATCTACGCACTTTGTTCATTCCTAATAACAATGATAACTCCTCGTGGGATGAACGACATCGGAGGGGTATTTTGTACAAGTTTTGTCGGTCCAAACTTGTAAGAGTTTTGGACTGCTGGGGCATGGGTTTCTTCGACATCTTTCCGAGAGTAGTTCTACAACTTGCTCACTTGAAATACTTGAGATTGGGAATTGGTGCAGAACTATTTATGCTCACGCCGTTAATCGTCAATCTCTCATCTTTGGAGATACTTAGTGTTGTGGATGCCCCGGCTACAGTGTTATGCTGCCAGATACTTTGAGGAAAATGGAAAATTTAAGGCGTTTGTATACTGGTAGATGGTCAGATTGGGTATTGCCAGCAGATGATGATATTGCCGCTTCCTGGTATATGTTTCACACAAAGGAACAAGGAAAAATATCATCATAAATAACAGTCCGGGATACTTGATGCGCACAAAAGTATCATCATCAAATGAAGGCGGTGTTGCAGCTGGCTTTGCAGTTTTGGATTGGTTGGAAAAATACTTCTCTCTTTTGCTCAAAGTTCTCTCTTTGAAGTTAAAAGGTCGAATTTGTACAAATATTTATCAAATTGCTTTCCTTCTGATTGTATGGATGAAAAAATATCACTATGCGACAAGCCTCATTTTGTTGCATCAAGCTCATAACAGCAGACGGGTTCCATTCACCCGCGAAGTATGCCATTGAAGAATATATACTCCAGAACCAGCATCAATGATGGAACAAATGCGTTCCAACTCTTATATCACGGTTCTTGTGCTCAATCCCTACTCCAAAAATTTGTACCGAGCTTGAAAGTGTTTGTCCAAGCTGGCCCTAACCTGGCCGGAAAAATCGTTGCTCACCTTGTGATCCCTAGTACACGGATTAAAACCAAATCCAAGTTCATTTACGTAACACAATTCAATGTAGACAAGGTAGGAAGTTTAACATATTCGCGAGTGATGGGACTACACAAATAAAATACCCCCCTAAATCTAAATCTGAAAAGCAAAAAAAAAAAATCCTGTTGCATGAGCCTCCGCGCCATAGATGAAGCCGTCATCTCTCCTTCTGATCACGGGTTAATAAGATATCTTGGTTTGGACGGTAAACCGTATTATTATTGTTATTGTTCACTATGGCCAGTTAACCACTTTTGCAAAGGAAAAAGTCGTCCTGATATATACTTGGTTTGCACAGAAGTATCATCATCAGATGAAGTTGGTGTTGGCATGTTGCATATATGTCTGGTTTTGCAGTTTTGATAGCTTCTAATTGGTTTTGACTTGCACAACTTCTCTCTTTTGGCCAATTTTTCCTTCTAAGTTAAACAAAGGTAAAATTTTGTAAAATACTTTTCAAATTGCATTCCTTCTGACTGCATGGATGGAAAAAAAGAGAATAAGCTTAGCTAGCTGCCTAGCTCGCATGATTTGTAAACTTCAAATTTGTTTGCAATCAAAAACTAATTCAAAGAGGATTAAAAGGTCACCACAGGTGATTTATCAAACTTCCGTTCCATGTAGTAGTGTTATAAGAAGTGTCTCAGAAGATTACGTGCCTATACGTCAAAGAAAATAATTTCTTCTTCTGCTGATAGATTCCAAACTCGGTTGAAATTTGATGACTCTCGGGTTGATGTGAGATTTGAGAAGGTCGCGACCAATGTCAACCTCCTTACATTGTTCTTGTGTAGTAGTAAAATCATTCTTCTGGAAGAGTTTGTAAGAGACCATCTGTTCCTGGTCTTCCAGATTAACTAGTAAAAGCTCGTCACCATTCCAACAAGTCAAATGACGCCAAGATGGTATGTGGTACTCTCCTGAAGGCTCATGCCAAAATGGTCTGCAATAATCTGCTAGAAATTGCGCAATGGTATATTTATGTGTCCAAGACTCATGGTTTCCATATTCCTTCATTACCCACACACGAAATGCATATCCATCATGTGCCCTTTTTACCATCGAAACAAGTGCTAGCGAATCGCCACCCAAGACAGTTAATATCGAATTAGGGTTGTCGAACAAGTTTGGACATTCTATACTTCCAAATCTTTCAGCATGTAAATCAAAGGTGAGGACATGATCATTAAGTCTTAAGCGGCTTCCCATCCACCAGTGAAGAATACCCTTGAAGAATACTCCAGAACCAGCACCATTGATGGAAAAAACACCATTTTCCAACTCATCAATGTCCACCCTACTCCAGCAATTAGTACTGAGCTTGTAAATTTGTATCCAAACTGGCCCTGGATTCCTCTCTAAAATCGCAATGACCTTATAATCCTTAGTATAAGGATCAAAACCAAATCCCAATTCAACTAAGGGACAACCCGGATCAGCCAAAGTTGATTCAGGAAGTGTGAAACATTCGCGAGTGATGGGATTACACAGATAAACGAATCTGCAATGTATGTCCGAAAAGCAAAGGATTCCATTGCAGGATCCTCTGGCGTATACTACCTGATCAGGATTAGGCAATTCGAGTCGGGGAAACAAAAGATGCAGTTTCTTGTGATGATCATCACGGGTCAAGAACAAATCTTGGCTTATGCACCGAAGATTCTCATACTTGAGTTGTCTGATTAATACCATATCATCTTTGTTGTCTTGGTGGTTTTTGAGATGGTAGTCAGCAAAATAAGGGTTCCTGATCAAAGCCTTCCATGTCTTACAAACGCTAATACACCTTAACACTGACCTAATCGGCAACTTCACCAGAATCTCAGTTAGAGCTTCTTCCGGCAACGAATGCATCTCCATCTTTTAGGCCAAAACAAATCTGTAGTATATCAATAAAACAAACAATCTGAAAATTGTGTGGGTGTAAATTTTTGACACAATAATTATTGAGACAAATTTGTTACAACAAGATTACGTTTTTATTACTCCATATTTTTATACTTCTATATATATATGACGGAGCGGCATAAAAGAGGGTCCGGAATGCAGAACACATAACAAGAATTTTGATCAAACAGTTAAAAAAAAAAATACCGAACTGAGTTTAACAAAAATCGAAACCAACCGTGTTCATTATTGAAAGAAAAAGCAAACAACAAATCGCGCTAACCTTTTCATTTGGTTCTTGAAAACTTTGATTTTCTCTTGACAATCATAGGTACGCAGAATTTTACTTCTTTTTCTCGAGCATAAACCTCTTTTGTAAAGATGGAATTAAGTTTCTTTTTTTTTTCCTCCCTTCCCCTAAGACGTAGGTAAAAAGATCTGCATACGGTATTTTAACTGGAATCAAATTACTGTCGATGAAAAGTTGTGATAGAAATAGGATTCTCGTTATTAGGGAAATCAACATAGTTGGATTGGATCCATAAATTACAAAGTTTGTACAATTTGTATTTTAAGTATTGCTTATTTAGTAATAATCACGGAGCTGAAGAAACAAGTAGAAGAAGATGCAGCTTTTACATACTCCTGCACAGCATTTTTCCAGCTTTTTCTCCAGCCATTTTGATGCGTGATGTTCAAAAAAGAATGTTCATTTGTTGAACTAAAAATAATACAACAAAGTGAATTATTTTTATGGAACCGTCCGAAGTCATCATACGATATCCCAACTTGAGAATTTGACAAACATTAATACCACATTACCAGCAAAACTAGCTAGAAACACTAGCACTTGCATGCACGTAAGATTTATAGAAAGTATGAATTCCATTGACATGATAAATTAATTCAGAGAGAATCAAAATCACCACAGGTGGTTTTATCAAAAACTTTCACTACGTACCATGTACAGTTACCAAAAGTGAACACAAAAAGTGTAACAAAGGATTCCTAAGCTTAATTTCCTCTTGCGCTGATAGGAACCAAACTTGGGTAAAACCTGAGAGCTCTTGCAAAGATACTAGATTTGACAAGGTCGCGACCAATGTCAACCGCCTTATAATGTTGTTCTTCTAAAGAAGAACCATCCTCCTGCAAGAGCCTGCAAGAGGCCAACTCTTGAACTTGTTCTTGTATATAATCTTCATCATCGTCGTAGATAACGTGATTAACCACATTTGGACCAAGATTAACTAGGAGAAGCTCGTCATGATTCCAACAAGTCAGCTGTCGCAAATAAGGTCCGACAGAAGAAGGCGCGACGCTGCATTTCTTTGTCCAACAAGAAGACTCCTGATCCTCCTCCTGATGGTTGGTGTCATACACCACCCACACGTCAAACGTGTCGCCACTTTCCATGTTCGAGTTTCTTCTAACAAATGCAAGCGAACCGCCTCCAATGACTGTAAGTATCGAGTCCTTGCTGCTTAGATTCTGCAGACATTCCATTCTTCCAAATCTTTCAGAATGGAAATCAAACGTGACAATGGCGTGACAAACTCGCTTATCATTAGGCTCAGCGCGACTTTCCATCCACCAGTAAAGGATTCCGTTGAAAACTACTCCAGAACCAACACTCTTAACCGAATGCAGAAATTCTAACTCACCATTGTGCTCAACCCTACTCCAGCACTTGGTACTGAGCTTGTAAACTTCTACTACAAGTATGGAATTATCAACTTCAACCCTGTCGTACCTGGCACTATCCCCAGCCTCCAAAATCGTGATGATCTTGTAATCCTTAGTAGATGGATCATAACCAAATCCCAACTCAACCAGATGAAAACCTCTAACAAGAGCCGAGGTTTGGGTCCTTGAATTCGGAAGCTTGAAACATTCGTGAGTAACGGGATTACACAAACAAATCACTAAGCGAAATATATTCACAAAGCAAAGAATTCCATGGCAGGATCCGCATAGGTTCAGGCAGGAATCATTGCAGGGCAATTTAAGTAGAGGCATCCACACACGATTCAGTGATCCGTTGTCACCATCACTACAGGCTAAGATTGTATCTTGGTTTGTCCAGTTAAAATTATCCTTTCTTCCAACGACATATTCAAGGAAATCAAGTCAGCTTTCCAAACTGTCGACCTTGAAGACCTTGATGGACACGTCGACAAGCAGGACCACAACATGAACGAGCTGGTTGTTGTTGATACAGATGAACACGTGATGCATACCATTTTAGATTTCAGTTGATTGAATGTACAGCTGTAATATTTGTACATATATAGGAGTAGTTGACTTCTTTAGTTCGTATAGAACTAAAGCTGAGGTGGCAGCTTACTCTCCATGGAATTATATCTATATATATATATATATATATATATATATATATATATGATCAGAAGTACAGCTCAAATCAAGAGCTTCTATTTTCCCAATTGCTGCGTTAAATCACACCTTTAGTATGTGTTCTTGGTTTACAAACCCTAGCTCATCAATTCTTCATGGTATCTAGAGCCTCAGGTTTTTTATTCCAAATCGGAACCGTAGAAAGCTTCCGCTAGCTAAGATCTTAGTTCTTGTCGGTTCAATTTTGTGTTTTCTGGTTGATTACTCATGGCGCGCGAAGGTTCGTCTGGTGATCAACTTACGGAAGAGTAGAGAAACTATAAAGAGACCTTGAATCTTCACAGTTCTTATCATCCCGGTATGGTTCTTGTTACTGCTCCTTTAACTGTTGGTAATTTCCTGGTTTGGAGTCGGTCAATGCGTACAGTATTGGAATCCAAAATGAAAGTTGGATTTATTGATGGTACCTGTCCAAGTCCTCTGGTTGGTTCTCCTCAGTATGTAAGATGGAAACGAGTTGATTCCACTGTAAAGTCATGGTGAATTGCTGCAATGAGTCCAGATATAGCGGCTGGTTATATGTATGAGATGACTACTCAAGAACTCTAGGATCAATTGGCAGAGGAGTACAGGACACCAAACAACAATTTGTTGTATGAACTCAGGAAGAATCGTTTAGGAATCGTGCAAGGGGATAATTCCTTGGTCAAAGATCATAGTATGGTGAAGAGAGTTTGGGAAGAGTTTTCTCACTATAGGTCTATTTCAGAGGGTTGTTCTCCGGCTGCTGTTAAGGTTTTAAAGGCTAGGGATGAGGAAGACAAGTTAATTGACTTCCTTATGGGTTTTAATAGCAGTTATGAGTCAATGAAGGATCGGATCTTGCTGCTTGAGCCATCTCCAACAGTGAGTAAAGCCTTAAACATGCTACTAAAGGCAAGTAAGAAGATACCTGGTATTGCACATGCTCAAATGAATGAAACAACTGCCTTCATTGCTCAGGGAAATGTTTAGATCAATCTACAGAGTTTTAGTGGGGGTTTTGATTCTTTAAATAATGTTGGTGTTTAGGGTGGTTTAGGAAGTCAGGTTGAGAATTTAGCCATGTATAGCAAAAACCAAAATATTCCAGGGAAAAGGAATGGACAAGGTAACAAGAATTCAAAGAAGAAGTCTTACAGTGAGAAGTGGTGTACTCATTGTCTTAGGCCTGGACATGAGAAGGAAAATTGTTTTCAGATAATTGGTTTCCCTGATTCCATGAAAGACAGAAGAACTATTGTGGGACAGAACAATATACAAAGAAATTTTGCTAATTTGGCAGAAAAGGATACACCCTTGGAGATGGTTGACAATGTGAGCAATAACTGGAATCCTGTGCCTGCTTCTCAGCCTGGTGGTCTTAACTGGAATGCAATGGCTCAGCAGCTGAACTTCTTGCAGCAGGAATTCAACAAGTACAGCAAAGGGAAGCAACCACTTAATCAAGAGTACAACCAGGTCAATTTTGCCCATATCACTGATTTTGCAGGTAGCATTACTTATTCAACTCTCGATCAATGTGTTGAACTCAATGATGATTATAGTTTCTTTGATAGTGGAGCCACAGGTCACATGTGTCACAATCTCTCTGTGTTTGTTAATCTAAAATCAGTCACTTCAATTACACCTATCAGTCTACTAGATGGAACTTTGCAATATGTAGAACAAGTAGGAAACATTCCTTTGAATTCCAGACTTGTTTTGAAAGATGCCTTATATGTGCCTTCTTTTAAATATAATCTCATTTCAGTAAGAAAATTGGCTCAAACAGAGAAAATTTACTTCTTTTTTTGGCTAATTTGTGCATCTTATAGGACCTAGCGACTGATAAGATTCTTGGAATTGGCATGGTGATCAAGGGTCTTTATGCTCTCACCAAGCACTCTTTCAATCCTTTTTATATCAGAGAACAAATTGAGAGACATTTGCCTTGTTTGTTTTCAGAAATTAGTTCACATTTATACATGGATAGTTCAGCTTTCAATAATGTAGCCCTGAGTGTTCAATGGCATTCTAGGTTAGGACATCCATCAAATAATGTACTCAATCACATTTCAGATTCTTCCATTGTTTGTTCTAGGCAGATTGACAATTGTGAAATCTATCCACTAGCTAAACAGCAAAGAGTGTTTTTCCTGTTACTTCAATTCATTCTAAATCTGTTTTTGAATTAATTCATGTTGACCTTTGGGGTCCTTATGCTCATGCAACTCTTTCACAGACACACTACTTTCTTACAATTGTGGATGACTTTAGTAGATCCACTTGGACTTACTTGGTTAAACAAAAATCTCAAACTGTCCAATATCTTGAAGTTCTTTTTTGCTATGATTCTCACACAGTTTCAGAAATCAGTCCAAATAGTTAGAAGTGATAATGGAACTGAGTTCATTAATCAGGAATGCCTATCCTTATTCTCTAAACTAGGCATTCTTCATCAAAGAAGTTGTGTTTATACCCCTCAACAAAATGGGGTTGTTGAGAGGAAACGCAAACACTTACTTCAAGTAGCAAGGGCCATTATGTTTCAATCTTCTCTTCCAAAGAAATTTTGGGGAGATTCCATCCTTGTTGCAACATATCTCATCAACAGATTGCCTACCGCCCTGTTGAATTGGAAATCTCCATTTGAAGTACTATTTTCAAAACCACCAAGTCTATCACATTTAAGAGTGTTTGGTTGTCAATGTTTTGTTACTAACACTTTTCCACATAAAGATAAGTTTTCTCCAAGAGCATTCAAAGGAGTGTTCATAGGGTATCCTAGTGGTCAGAAGGGGTACAAAGTGTACAACCTAGAGGATCATAAGGTCTATACATCCAGGGATGTAGTTTTCCAGGAAAGCATCTTTCCTTTTCAACAACTTTCTGCTTCTATTTCTTCTGATATGGTTCCTCTACCTGTTATCAGAGATTAGGATCTTAACATTGATCATATTGATACTGATCAGGTTATCTCATCTTCTCATTCTACTGAAATTTCATCTGATTATAATCATTCTCAGAATTCTTCATCTTATGTATCTCATTCTTCACAACGATCAGTGCTTCCTACCAGATATAGTACCAGTGTAAGCAAACTTCCTTATTGGATGGATACATACGTCTCTCATAGTGCTGTAGTTTCTCCAAAGTTTTTGCCACCTACAACTTTTCATTTCCATGTCTCCTCACACCTTATTCCTGGGCATGTGACTTTTTTGGCTAACATTTCAAAGATTCTTGAGCCTGCTTCTTATAATCAGGCACAACATCATCCTGAGTGGCAACATGCAATGCAAAGAGAGATTGATGCCTTAGAAGCAAATGGTACATGGATTCTTACATAGTTGCCAATTGGAAAGAAGGCAGTGGGATGTAAGTGGGTATACAAAGTCAAGTATAACCCTGATGGTACAGTGGACAAGCACAAGGCACGTTTGGTGGCTAAAAGGTATAATCAGATTTCAGGAGAAGATTATAAGGAGCCTTTCTCCCCAGTGGCAAAGTTGGTTACCGTGCGAATTGTTTTTGCTTTAGCAGCAGCAAAGAATTGGTCAGTCCAGCAACTAGACATCAATAATGCCTTCCTGCATGGCTATCTTGAAGAAACTCTTTATATGACATCTCCTCAAGGTTACAAAGAAAACCCTACCTAATCAAGTTTGTTGATATGCTTATATTTGACCTATTTATTATATCCCTAATTTGTGATCTTTGCAATATATTTTGAGTACAAATATGCTATTTATATGATTTTATCTTTATTTGTAGATTTTGTACTCGAATGGAAGAATTGTTGAGATTTTCGACTAAATTGAAAAGGAAAAGCAACTCAAAGGGAGAATTGAAGATTTGATAAATTGACAAGGAAGAAATTGAAGAACTTGAAGAGTTGGAGGAGTTTTTATTTAAATTGGCTTGAAAAAAAAATAACTTTCTTATTCCTGAAGAAATAGGATTTGAGGAAAGCCTATAAAAAAAGAACTAGGGTTTTATTTTTGGAGAGATAAAAAAACACCTACGCCCAAAACCCTCCAAACTCCAAAACCAACTCCATCATCCTTCACACTCCCACGCACCACCGAACCTCCTTCCATCAAACCCTTTCCCCACGCATCATCACCATCTCATCATCATCACTCCAACACCCCATCTCCACGTGCATCACCACCAAAACCAAATCTATGCCCAAAACTCCATTACTACCAAACTCACGCCTCCATCACCATCGATGCCTCAACATCGTTACTCCAGACACCATCATCGGAGGGAGGAGGAAGCAATCCACTTCAATATCAACTTTTGGCCTACTTCTCTCGGGTTTTATTGTTTTATTTATTTTTGAGATGATGTGTAGCTAAGTTATTTAATCTAGGGTTTTGAATGTAGCCGCCGTACTATTTAATTTAATTTAATTTATGGTTGTGACTTTTTCATTAATTAATATTTATTATTCTTGTTTTCATCCATGTGAATACCTGATCAATATTTGCATGCTTTAAGGTGCTAGCTGAAGTAGCGAGAGTGGAAGGCTAGTATTAGTTTGTAGGAATAATAAACTTAGGTAGTGAGCCACGAGAGTAGGAACACCGCCTTTGCGACAAGTAATTCCAAAGTTCTTAATGTGCTTTTATTAATCCCTATACTCACGAGAGTAGTCATATGGTTTGTTTAAGTAAGAGGGTTATGACACGAGAGTATATAATTCTTAAATTGGTGAATTGTTGTGAGATTAATGAGAGTCAAAAGTCACATATCAATAGATTAAATTAAACTGAATAGTCGGTTGGTGAACCCTTTACCCTAGGTTTTTCTTATACTTATTTATATCTTTAAATAATTGCAATTGATAGTTTTAGGTTTAGATTAGTTTAAATTGATAAATTGTTAATCTAAATAATAATAAAAAATAATTTTAACCGGTACTTGGTAACCTTCTCTGTGGGATTGACCCTGCTTTCTGCTTTACTGCTAGTAATTGTATTAAGTAGGTAATTAATTATTTGACTAGTGTGACGACGGCTTATCAAATTTGGCGCCGTTGCCGCGGACGGCATAACCAATATCAAAACTAGATTATTTTTTTTATTAATTTAGATTGGTATATATTTTCCTTTGTTTTATTAATTTTTATTTTATTTTGTTTTATTTTTATTTTTATTCTCTTTTCTTTCTTGTGTCAATAACTTTGTAGGATATTTGAGTTATTATGGAGAATTATAACTATGGATATGGAGATGCTCCGTATTGTGGTTATAATTTTGAATATGGAGACTATGCTACATATCAAGAAGATTTATATTCTTGGAACAATTCGTCTTCTGATCCTTACTATGGTTGTGATTATCAAGGGTATTCATTTGATGCTGGGTATAATTCTTGTTTTGAGAGCACGTATATGAGTCCTAAGATGTTGTCATGTTTGGAGAGAATTGATAAATTGCTGGATGACATCGAGAAGAAAAATGCTTCATATTTCTCTCAAGAGGATTGTTACCACTCAAATGTATCAGTATATCAACCACCACCTCCTCAACCCACTCTAAGAGAGTCAGCAGCTCGTCAACTTACTCTGAGAGAGCTAGCAGCTCGTCAACCTACTTTGAGAGAGCTAGCAGCCTTACAGTCATCACCTTGTCAACCCACTTTGAGACAGTTAGCATCTTCGTATCAACAGCCACCTGCTCAACCTCAACTTAGTGTTAGAGAGGCAGCTCTTCGAGATTGGCAAAGTGAAAAAGGTCAACAACTTATCAAAGAAGTCAATCAATATAGGTTGAGTGTGGGGTTGCCGGAATATGATCCTATAGGAAATTTGCGTAAATTGAATAAGAATGAGAAGATTTCTGAAGATGATTCATTGGTCCAGTCTCCCCATCCACCCTCTCAAACTGAGCCTGAATGTGAAGAATTAGAAGAGACCGAAGAGATTAACAGTCTAGATAGTACAAGTTCTCCTGATTCTTCTAGTATATACATAGTAGTTAAGCATGATTCGCTCATTCTGAGAGTTGGTGACAAGGATGTAGATCAAGTTGATTTTGATGAGAGTAACATTCCTATAGTTTCAAAAGAAGGGTTTCAAGTAGACAAATGTGACGAGGTTGTCCATAGTATAAGAGATAGTGAGGATGATATGAAAAATAGTTCAATGAAAGACCAAGAAGAGGATCAATGGTACAAGATTGAATTTGAGAAAGAGGATGTTGTAGTGTTGGAGTATAAGTTTATATTTTCTCATGGAAAGGAGAACAACTTCAAGAGATTCATTGTTGCTGCTGAATATGGTTTCTTCTGGTATCGAGATGGGTACTCTGACTGATTGGCCATAAAGTTCGGCTCATGACTTTAAAGAAGCGCTTGTTGGGAGGCAACCCAATTCTTTATTTTGTTTTATTTTTTATTTTTCTTTCATTAATAAGTTGATGGTTAAGTTTTTTGTTCCTGATTATCTGGAGATCTTTGATTTCTGGATTTTCGTGGTTTTTCTTAATCATCTATTTTTAGGTTTGTTTTTCTAATTTGCTTTAGTGTGCAATTAGGTTTGTTGGAAGGGCGAAACTCTTGTGTCCAGTGGTGCTGAAAATGAAACATCCAAAATTCTGAAGAAGTTGGTCGTGTGCTTGGATGGCAGTTGCAACAATTCCGGTCCTCTGTTTCGCATTCCAAGGTTGTGTCATTTCTTTTCATTCTTTTTTGTTTATATCTTTTCTTTTGTTTTCACTTGGTTGTCTTGTCTTTTGTGTTTTATACATTGAGGGTAATGTATGCTTTAAGTGTGGGGGAGAGGAATATTTGTGTTTTGTGTTTATCTTTCTTTAAAAAAAAAACCCATAAAAATTGAAAAATTTGAAAAATCCAAAAAGACCTATGATGGAGTTGGTTTAATTATCTATAGCATGTAAGAATTACACTATTTTGAATTATATTGCTTAACTTGTGTAATTCTATATGTTGCTTTGAATACCCTACTTTTTATGCACTTAGTCGTGACTGTGGGATAAGCGTAAAGTGAGACATAGTTGAATAAGTTTGATGTAGATATTCCATGAAAAGTTGTTTTTGATTCACTCATACTTATATGATATGTATGTGGAACCCATCATGTCGTGAAGGAAAAGCAAGGCATTAACCCAATATCAGCCTTAAAAAACCTTATTGTTTTGACACTTTGTGTTAAGTAAGTTTGGGGGAGGGGTGTTGGCGGATGCTTCTGAGGTTAGGTTAAATTTAATGAGGGAGAAAAGGAAGAGCATTTAATGTTGATGCTAGCCCATTGAGAGGTGAGGAATTGGCAACCTGAGCGAAGAGTCCTCAGGCTCGGTGAGGAAAAATAGATATATAGACTGCCTTAAGTTGCTGAGCCACTATGTATAGGAGTGGAAAAATGCTCTGGGTAGTAGCTTGAGTTAGAAAGAGTCCTGAAGAAAAGCCGCATGGACCGAAAAATGGGTTACGAGGGGGAATAGGTTGTCTGTGAGATAAGTCCTTCTACTTCATAGTATGTTTGGCGGTCCATTGCATTGTAATATGGTACGAAATGTGAGTCTGTTGTTAAAGTAAAATGGCATATTTGCAGTAGAGCTTTTGTTTTCTATGTTAAATGTAAAGTGATGTCCCTAAGAAATGGATCGCACATACATAGACACAAGCGTGGGGGCTAAAAGTAGCTATGGTTTTCATTTTGTTAGGTAGTGCATATTAGAGGTAGTCGAGATCTGTGTGTTATATGATGATTGAATCTCTGAGTCCACCGAATTAAATAATTAACGGTTTTTATTTGTTTTAATCTTTGGAAATGCTTGAGGACAAGCAAAAATTCAAGTTTGGGGGTATTTGATATGCTTATATTTAACCTATTTATTATATCCCTAATTTGTGATTTTTACAATATATTATGAGTACAAATATGCTATTTATATGATTTTATCTTTATTTGTAGATTTTGTACTCGAATGGAAGAATTGTTGAGATTTTGGACTAAATTGAAAAGGAAAAGCAACTCAAAGGGAGAATTGAAGATTTGATAAATTGACAAGGAAGAAATTGAAGCACTTGAAGAGTTGGAGGAGTTTTAATTTAAATATGCTTGAAAAAAAATAACTTTCTTATTCCTGAAGAAATAGGATTTTAGGAAAGCCTATAAAAAGAGGACTAGGGTTTTATTTTTGGAGAGATAAAAACAAACCTACGCCCAAAACCCTCCAAACTCCAAAACCAACTCCATCATCCTTCACACTCCCACGCACCACCGAACCTCCTTCCATCAAACCCTTTCCCCACGCATCATCACCATCTATATCTCATCATCATCATTCCAGCACCCCATCTCCATGTGCATCACCACCAAAACCAAATCTACGCCCAAAACTCCATTACTAACAAACTCACGCCTCCATCACCATCGACGCCTCATCATCGTTACTCCACGCACCATCATCGGAGGGAGGAGGAAGCAATCCACTTCAATCTCAACTTTTGGCCTACTTCTCTCGAGTTTCATTGTTTTATTTATTTTTGAGATGGTGTGTAGCTAAATTATTTAATCTAGGGTTTTGAATGTAGCCGCCGTACTATTTAATTTAATTTAAGTTATGGTTGTGACTTTTTCATTAATTAATATTTATTATTCTTGTTTTCATCCATGTGAATACCTGATCAATATTTGCATGCTTTAAGGTGCTAGCTGAAGTAGCGAGAGTGGAAGGCTAGTATTAGTTTGTAGGAATAATAAACTTAGGTAGTGAGCCACGAGAGTAGGAACACCGCCTTTGCGGCAAGTAATTCCAAAGTTATTAATGTACTTTTATTAATCCCTATAGTCACGAGAGTAGTCATAGCGTTTGTTTAAGTAAGAGGGTTATGACACGAGAGTGTATAATTCTTAAATTGGTGAATTGTTGTGAGATTAATGGGAGTCAAAAGTCACATATCTATAGATTAAATTAAACTGAATAGTCGGTTGGTGAACCCTTTGCCTTAGGTTTTTCTTTTACTTATTTATATCTTTAAATAATTGCAATTGATAGTTTTAGGTTTAGATTAGTTTAAATTGATAAATTGTTAATCTAAATAATAATAAGAAATAATTTTAACCGGTACTTGGTAACCTTCTCTGTGGCATCGACCCTGCTTTTTTACTTTACTGCTAGTAATTGTATTAAGTAGGTAATTAATTATTTGACTAGTGTGACGACGGCTTGTCATTTGTCTTTTAAAAAGGTCATTATATGGCCTAAAGCAAGCTTCGCGCCAATGGTACAAGGAATTCACTAAGCAGTTGGAGCGGTTTGGTTTTGTTCAATCCTCTCATGACCATTGTTTGTTCATTAAACAAACTATTGATTCCATTCTGATTCTGCTTGTTTATGTGGATGATGTTCTCATCATGGGTAGCTCATCTGCACTGATTACTGAGGTTAAACAGTTTCTCCACAAGACTTTCACTATTAAAGATCTGGGGGCTGCAAAATACTTCCTTGGTGTAGAAATTTTCAGGTCATTAGATGGTATCATTCTCAATCAAAGAAAATATGTCCTTGATATTGTTAAAAGCACTGGGTTGTTGGGTTGCAAACCAGTTAACACACCTCTGCCAAAGAGACTCAATCTCTACAACAAGGACAATCCTCCTCATCAGTTTGCTGAGCAGTATAGAAGATTGGTTGGTCGACTTCTCTATTTGGGATTTACTCGCCCTGATCTTACCTATGCTACTCAACAACTTAGTTTGTCAACTCACCAAAGGAGGTACATTGGCAGGCTGCTCTACATGTAGTCAAGTACCTCAAAGGAACTCCTTCATTGGGTGTTTTCTATTCCGGTCATTCTGATCTCACTGTTTCAGTGTTCACTGATGCTGATTGGGGCACTTGTCCAATCATCAGATTCTCTCTCAGTGGGTATTGTGTCTTCCTTGGGTAAACAATCAACAGTGTCTAAATCCTCTTGTGAAGCTGAATACCGTAGCATGGCATCAGCTACTTGCGAAGCCAAGTGGATTTCATATCTTCTTGCAGATTTGCTGGTTCCTGTTTCTTTGCCAATCTCTTTTGCTTGCGACAATAAATCTGCTCTACACATCGCTGCTAATCCAACTTTTCATGAACGAACCAAGCATTTGGATATTGATTGTCACTTAGTTCGCAATCTTTATAAAGATCGCTTCCTTGATCTCTACCATCTTCCTTCTCGGATGCAACCCGCTGATATCTTCACCAAGTGTTTACTCTCTCCTCAATTCACATTCCTTCTGTCCAAGCTTCAGGTTTGTGATTCTCATCAGCCCAAACCTGAGCTTGAGGGGGTCAAGGAAATCAAGTCAGCTTTCCAACCTGTCGACCTTGAAGACCTTGACGGACACATCGACAAGTAGGACCACAACATGAACGAGCTGGTTGTTGTTAATACAGATGAACACGTGATGCATACCATTTCAGATTTTGGTTGATTGAATGTACAGCTGTAATATTTGTACATATATAGGAGTAGTTGACTTCTTTAGCCCGTGTATAACTAAAGCTGAGGTGGCAACTTGCTCTCCACAGAATTATGTCTGTATATTTATATGATCAAAAGTACAGCTCGAATCAAGAACTTCTATTTTCACAACTGCTGCATTAAATCACACCTTTAGTATGTGTTCTTGGATTACAAACCCTAACTCATCAATTCTTCACATATTTAAGTTTGTTCCTTCTGGTGGTCATAATGTATACCATTTCTTTATTGTAGTGATGATGCTGGTAAAACCTAGGGCTCTTCATTAAAGCCTGCCATGACTTACAAACCACAATGAACCTCAACAATGACTTGATTGGCAACTTCACCAAGATCTCATTTACGATTTCTTCCGGCAACCAATTCATCATCTCATTCCTTTAATTTAGGCCAGAGACATTTGTATTATTAACACACTACTAAATAAACCATAAGAAAACACACCTTCACACGACTCTTGACAAGGTAATTCAACAGATAGAGACAATTCGAGTATTGGTATTAATTGAATCTATACTCTATATTATCAAACAAATACTCCTTTTGAAATTATTGTATAACGGATTTTTTCACTTTAAAGTGGACAATAATTTCAGTACAGTCATCACTGGATTAACAAAGAAATCGAAATTATCAAATGTATAACACAATTTTTACTGAATTGACGAACAAATCGAATTAACAAGACCCCCCAATTTGTAAAATTTGTGACTTACATAAGTTAGCAGAGGGATAGCGCAACAACCAACCTTTAATTTTCTCTTTCAACCCAAAGGTATGCAACCTATATTCCTTTACTTTGATTGTTTATGAGACGTTAACAAAATACGTTATTCTCTCTTTTCTTTTCTTTTTTTTTATCTTCTTTTTTCTTTTTTGGTCTTTAGTATAAGCCGAAATAATATAGGGTTCGGTGGTATCCGAAATTACGAATTCACCCATATAATATTAGTAAAATTACTGGAATCACACGGGTCCAACGGGTCACCCGGTTGTTCACTTGATTAGAGGGAATCTTATTTCCCGGTTTTTAAGTTTTAATTGCTTATCAAAGTCTTCATTAAGAAACTGACATCTTCCTCACTCCATATTTTTCTTCCTTTTCTTTTTTTTCTTAAAAGAGAGAAAAAAAAATAAAAATCAATTCCTATGCAAAATTCCCAAATGCATATATCCTTAAATCACGTTTCTCCTTTTCGGGATCTGGGTTATCTTTATTTCCTTTAGATTAATTAACAAATTATTAAGTATTAAAGTCACAAGTAGAGAAAGATTTCTTTAATTTCCATTTTCACAGTCTACGATTTCTTTCTTGGATCCATTGCTCAGTTGCCTCGTAGTCTGCTTTGCTGCTGTCAGCTTGTCCACCCACATTTTGCTTTTCTAAGAAGAAGCAGCTTTCTATGGTTAATTTGAATGGAGGTTGGTAACCAGATAAAATCATAGATAGTGTGACTAAACTGGGTTTCTTATGATTCTGGTGCTGAAATGGTTGAGTTTGAGCAGGAGTGGAAGTTCTGACCGCTTCAAATTAGGTACTGAAAGTGGGTTTTTTTTTTTTTTTTTTTTTTTTTGGGTTATGGGTTTTCTTTTCTCTTCCCAGCCATGTTGGTGTACAGTATAAAAGTTTAGGATAAAGCTTTACAGATTTTGGGGGTTTTTTTTGGTGGGTTTTGTTTTTCAGGAAATTTTATGGCGCACCAATCACACCACAGACTGAGGAATGCCGGGGTGGCGGCGAGGTTAATCTTGATCTTACTGGGCTGCTTGTTCTTGGTTGCTTATGTTGTGGGACCCGCATTATTTGGAGGCTCTGGACCTCAGATAAAGTCTGCAGTTGTCGTTTCATGTCCTAAATGTTCATGTCACTGCCTTTCAGAAGAAATGGAATTGCCTCCTGGTAATTTAATTTCACCTCCTTTTCTTGGAATTATAGTTGGGCAATTGTTACAGTTAATACTTTTTTTCCATCTTTCTCTCTGTATATTATGGGCTCAAGTTTGTTTCTGAATCATGTGAAAAGATCAAAAGATCATGCTCTGGATTGGTTTTGCATTTCAATTTCAAGCTTTCAATCAATTGTACTTGATTTTGCATGTCTAATCAGTATAGCAATAAGCACATTGAAAGGCATATGATGGAATTTTGTATCTGTCTTGAACAATGAGGCTTTCATTTTCATAGTCGAACCAGGGATGGAAGCTAAATTAAGTGTCAGGAATTTGTTGAACTTGATTTAGGTAACATTTTGTAATTACTGAAACAGTCCACAGCTGGGGATTGAATAGGAAGGTTGAGTAGTAGAAATGCCTGTTTTACGACTAACTTCTTTGTAGACTTGATTGAATCGTTCTTGAATGCGCTGCTCTGCTAAAAGGATACAGTAGAACATTCAACTTTAGGGCATGGCCCTGCATGGCTCTCTGTTTTGTGGCTCCATGCATTAGAGCTTCTTTTGCATTAGCTTGTATACTTATTAGTTGTAACTTGTAAAGTAATAGTGGCAGCAGTTTCCTCAAGCTACGTCATGCTTGTTGGTTAAGTATTAGCTTAAGCTTTCGCAAACTATGTGATTCAATCTACAACAGAAGAGCTTTCTGCTGAAGATGATGATAATTCTCATATCAGATAGGCTGCAAAAATGGAAAATTAATTGATAAATAAAGGAACTGAGATGAATCCTCAATTACAAAGGGAGATGATCTCTTAGATTGTGAGGCTGTGCTGTACTAGTGTTTAATCATCATCATCACGTAATTCTAGATTATTTGATGAGTTGCTAAAAAGGAGCGAGCGGTTTTTGAATTGTGAGAGAGAAAAAAAGGGCTTGAGAATCTGCAGTTACAGGGATTAGAATAACCACTGTTTTATCACATAGGAAAACTTTTAAAAGGATCCCTTTATTTCTGTTTTCTGGGTGTATCTGCTATCTCTGATTTTTGGCACTATACCTTACAAGGAACGTTTTCGAAAATGGATTTTCTTAATCGTAAGATTGTGATTATGGAATGCTTGCCATTTGTGGTTTAACTTTTTTCCCCCATTATGTGATCGACGTAGACATTATCGTCAAAGCCTATGAAGTGCGCTGTGGATTTTGATATTCAATGGAAATCTATGTATCAGGATTAAATTAGAGCATCTGTCAAAGTTATTTTGTGAAACTTCTTGATAGGATGAAATCTGCAAGTTAAGCAGACTTTACTTGTGCTTACTGTGGAAACCACCAGAGATTAGAGATCCTAACCAGTGGTGGATAATTAGTACTTCATTTTGTTTTTTCTTCACTTCACTTCTTATTACTGATACTGTTCATTGACTTTTTCATTTGTGTTTTACCATTTGCAGATATCTTTAATGGGTCATACTCAGGTAAATTACTTTTTCAAGCTTTTCACATCTTTTCTTATCTTTTCTTTCTTTTATGGTTAATTTTGGGGATGACAGCTACACAGAGCCACTTTAGAGGATGCCCAGTATATTTTTTTCTATTTCATAAAGGAAAACCAAAGGCGAAGTAGTTTTTTTAGGAAAGAAGTCATGTTCTTCCTATTCTCATAGAAATAATGCTATGTGGTGCTGAAATTTTAGATACAAACTGTCCTGCATCTTTGGTCAACTGCTCGGTTGCTGTGAATTTTAAAGATAATGGACATTGATTACTATTAGAGACTCAACATTTTTACCTTTTTTGCTTGCTAATGGGTCAACAAGTCCAGTACGTTATAATAAACCTTGGGGCTTGGGGCACTCGCTCTATCTGTTGCTTGATCATGTTATTACTCCCCAAACTAGCTGATTGGCTGCTAATATTGTGTGCAGATTGTCATACAGGAGACCCGGAGATGAATGAGGAAATGACAAAGGATATCACTACTATGCTGTCAGAGGAGATCAGCTTACAGAAAAATGTGACGCGTGATAGCTTGGAACACACGCAGGAATTAATTTTGGAGTCGAGGAGATCAACATTACACTACCAAAACGAAGGAGCAAAATGCTTGATAATGGTGGGCACCTGTGAGGATGCACGGGAAGTTGCTGAAGCAGCTTTGGCAGAGGAGCGCAAGCTGACTCTGTTATGGGAGGAGCGTGCTCGTAACTTTGGCTGGACTGATTCATGAGAAATTATACTGAAATTTGATTCATTGTTGCTTCTTTTTTATTTTTTTTTTCTTTACTCGGTATAGAAATTCTTTTGATAAGGTGGTACATAGTGCTTGTCACTTGTCAGGGTACCCTGTAAATATAGTCATGACTTGATTTACGTTCCTTCTCTAGAACACTAGAGTTACACCTCATCTGCTAGAACAAATTCTTGAGTTTTCAGTCATCTCTTTATTCTAGGTGACATCATAATGTACTCGTTGAAATCTAGTACAATTGTTTGCAAATATGTTACACGTCTCCCGTCCTCCAGTACAAGTTTGTTGCAATTGCATCGAATCATTTAGATATACAAGGATATCATTTAGTCTGACATCCATAAATTGTGTAGAAAAGATAGCAAATTTTAGAAGACTCAGTTGGCTTTCTCATTCTTCTGAACGGATCCATGATCAGGAATTCAGGATCAGGTGCGTGAAAGAAAGTTTTCAATGTACGTTTCACTATTTTCCTTCCAGACATATTCTCCAGGTTTAGCATCTTTTCGGTGGATTTGATCCTTTATTGTATCTTCAAACAGGCCCCATCTCTTCATGGTTTCTTCATCATGTTCAAAAGCCAAACTGTATTCTCCAATCGGTCCTTTGGTCATTACTCTGATCTCGCAGTTCCCTGTCTCCCATAGCTCGTTGTACTGCTCGGCGCTCCACTTGAACCACCTCGTGAGGAAAACTCGAATTGTCGTTCCATTGGAAACAATCACAATACTCAACTCAGGAGAAGAAGGGTCACTGGAAAGCCTTTTCATGTCTATATCCCTCCATAATGTTTTCAGAAAAGCTGCAACAAAGATTAATATAATTTTAAAAGTTTTTCTTGACCATGTTATTAAAGAAACAGTTTAAAGTGTAGGTAATCAAACTTACTTGAAATTCGGTCGTAAATATCAGCTGGGGATTCCCCTTTTGGATATCTGAAGAAGAACGTTCCATAATTATTTCTTGCTGTCCTGATACCAGATATCTCACCTTTTGTCTGGAAATTCGCAAAATCTTGCTCTCTGATTCTGCATTCCTCCTTAATTCCGACAACTCGTTCAGACAGGACTGACCAGCAAATCCCCTGGCAATTTTCCCCGCATTTCTCCCTGCAAATATCCTGGATAATTTCTCCACAAATCCCCTGCGCAGTAGACTTTGTCCGGGCGTAAGGAGACACAAAAAAGTAGGCATTCCAGTTCGGCGAATGATCACCTGATGAGTCCATTCCCTCTGATTTCTTAAACAGCTTCAGTATCTTCTGACCGGCTTCTCTGGCTTCGGATTCCCCTTTTTCTGTTAATTAGATTTTATGGTTAGCTGTGGTTTCGTAGTATGTTTTATCCACATTCGCGTGGCTCTCCCCGTGGCGCACTAGGATAATTTGCTTCGGAAGATTAACGTTACTGACCTGCCTCCACACCCCCGACAGTTTTAGCAAGATATGATGTAGTTTAAATGGAAAAGAATGTGTATCAGTACGGATATGAATTATGATGTTCTGGCTTTGGTATATGATTGAACTCTGTATATATTGAAGAGTTATGAAAAATTAACCATGTGTGTTTTTACCTTTCGAAATCCCTCTTTTCTTTTAATTTCCTTTGGTTGTATTCAACCTATGATCTGTTGAGATCGATATTGAGGTGAAAAAACGCCTCTGAATTCTGAAATTGTGTGTTGTGTGTGTGTGTGTGTGTGTTTTTTTCTTTTTCCTTCACATAAAAGGTGAATAAAGAGACAAACAGAATGAGATAGGAAAAGGACCAGTGACCTCACAATCATGTACATGTGGTAGCAGCTATAGATTAAGACTTGTTCTGATCAGCATTGCGTTTTACACGCCCGCCAGAATCATGATAAAAACATACCATCTTCATCGATCTTTCAATTTTTAACAAAAAGTTTCAAACAAGATCGTTATTTTGACACGGAAAAAGTAACAAAAGTAAGGACGACGGATTTTAATATGCATAGATCTCCATTAGTTAGTGTCGTGACAATTTTGCCTTTTCGTATGAAAACACATTGATTTGAGGCGTTTTTCACACCAAATATCCATTTCAACAGGTCACGGGTTGAATGCAACCAAAAGTGGGAAGAAAAAAACCACACTCCAAAAGGAGATGATCTTTTTTTGAAATATTTACAACACACATGTTGAGTTTACATGACATGAATCTACATCTATACTTCCACATATTTGCTGGTCACAAAGTCTCACTATATATAAAGCTCAAAATCACACAAAAACTCAGAATATGAAATTCAATCAATTTCCAACCACATCATATCTAGCTAATTAGGATGCACAATGTATAACATCCCTCCCAACGCTAACTCGAATATGATGAACTGGCGTCTTCCCCAGCGAATAATCCTGGTATGCCATGTCGAGAGCGACGCCAACACCGATGAAAAACTCTACAGGTTTACACCTAACCATGAAATCCCATTATCCAGTGAGGAATTTCTCAAGCCATTCAAGCAGGTGTGAAGATCCTGGATTTGGTTTCTGAACATGGAAGTTTAACTTCCTGGAAGGCCTACTTTTACGTTTCCCCTTACAAGCGCGCCAAGTCAACTGTCCAGGAGATTTGCAGGTGATTCCCGAGGAATCATATTTCCGGAATCAGAGAGGAATGCAGACTCAGGGAACAGGATTTTGGCAACTTCAGGCCTAAAAATGATCACGAGGAGGAAAGTAAAAAATATGGAACATTTTTTTATCGATTCCCGTCCGGAGAATCTGCAGCTGATGTTTATGACCGCGTTTCAAGTAAGTTTTGAGACACTCTATACCATTTTTTTCAACTTCTTCATTAGTAAAACCTACGATGTCAATTGAATCGTGTTTTGTAACAAAGATGAATTATAATTTCCTTGTCCTGAGTGTATCATTCACAAAAATTAGCAGCTAATCTTGTGTGTCTTAATTTTTCAGATTTTCTGGAATCCTTATGGAGGGACATAGACATGAATAGGCTTTCCAAAGACACACCTGCAGAGTTGATGAATATTGTGATTGTGTCCCATGACGAATCCATTCGAGTTTTTCTTATGAGGTGGTTCAAGTGGAGCACTGAACAATTTGAATCTCTTACAAGCCCTGAAACCGGCAAGATCAGAGTTATGGAGTTAGGAGCCAGTGGAGAATATAGCTTGGCGATCCGACATACTGATGAAACGCTGAAAGCATGGGGACTTTCGGATGAAATGATTGAGGATCAAAAGCAAAGAGCCAATGATGAACCTGGAACATATGTTCCCAAGGGCAAGAGTCCATCATGGTACCTCAAATACTTCTTCGGTTCAGCTGATTCTGTTCAGAAAGACCAGGTCACCAAAAGAGCCAAAACAACTGAGCATTAGTTGGAAACCATAGAGGGGATTCTCAATTACATCATGATGTTCAGGAATGATGATAGATTTAAGAGAAACTTAATAAAACATTCCAATTTAAACATTAAAATCTGAACAATGAACTCATAGACTCATAGTTACTACGTCAACGACCTTTCCATTACCATAAATTACATTAGTTTGAAAAAGTTGTGAAACAGATTTTTGTTCTGTTTTTTTCTGTTATATTCCTCCAATTCTACCCAAATATATGATTGAGGAGGTTAATCATGGAAGAGTACAAGAAGCTAGCATCCATATGAGCAGCTATAACAACAACAATGCATGAAGGTTTCTGTCTTTAATCATGGAAGAGTACAAGAAGCTCGCATCCATATGAGCAGCTATAACAACAACAATACATGAAGGTTTCTGTCTTTAGTACTAATTAATAAAGACAGCAAAATAGTCTAAGGCTGATCAACTTTTTCACCATCAACCTGATCAGAAGAATCAACTGAATCGAAGAAAGTGTTGAGGTACCATGGACTCCTTTCCTTCCAAACATATTTTCCAGGTTTCGCATTGGCTCTTTGCTTTTGATCATCAATCATTTCAGGGGAGAGTCCCCATCCCTGCAGAGTTTGATCATCATGCTGGATAGCCAAACTGTATTCTCCGCTCGATCCCAACTCCAGAACTCTGATCTCGCAATTCTTCGGGCTCTTGAGAGCATCAAATTGTTCAGCACTCCACTTGAACCACCTCATAAGAAAAACCCGAATCGATAATCCGTGTGACACGATCACAATGTTCAACTCAGCAGATGGGTCAATGGAAAGCCTGTTCATATCTATGTCTCTCCATAAGGATTCCAAAAAACCTGTAAAGATACATTTGTTAAAATAAGAACCCTTTTTACATGAGCATATCTAGATTGACTAAATCAGTTAAACTTACTTGAAACCCGATCGTAAACATCAGATCCGGATTCTCCAGACGGGAACCGGTAAAAGAACCTTCCATATCTATCCCTATCTTCCTTGAGCTTCTTCATCTCCGCTTTATCCTGGAAGTTCCCGAAATCCTGTTCCCTGATCCGGCATTCCTCTCTAACTCCGGCAACTCGGTTTCTCGGGAATGCCCGGCCAATCTCCCTTAGAGTTGACTTTGTCCGCTGGTAAGGAGACACATAAAAGTAGGCATTCCAGTTGTTGTTTCCGGATGAATTAACCATATCCAGGATCTTCCGACCGGCTTCTCGGGCTTGTTCGATTCCGTCTATTGATAACGAGATTCTATGGTCAGGTGTATTGCCGTAGACTTGTTCATCTATGTTGGCTGCGCTCTCCCCATGTCGTACTAAGATTATTCGCCTTGGAAGATGCCTTAAATTTGAGTGATGCACTTCACCATTGTTAATAATGCTGTTGCTATTGTTGAACTGTGCCATGGATTTTCTATTGTTTTTGGGGGGATTTTGGAAATGGAACAGGCAGATGTAAAGAGAAAAATCAAATTTGATTGAGGAGTTGTTTGAATCTGAGAGTTGAAAATGTTGGTGATTTATATGGTTGTTTAGAGAATTTGAGACTTGAGAACTAGCAAAATGTAGGAAGGAGATAGGAAACTAAGTTGACTTGTTTTAATACTAATTCTTTTTTCAGAATCATCATGTGCAATTTGATGGTTTTTGACTGGGACAATGGGGGGAGGAACCATGTTCTTCTATCTCTATGCTACCGTGTGAATGGTCAATGGATATAGCTTTCTTATAGGGACAAACTTTTTATGTTTGACCCTCACATAACCAAAAAACCATAATTTGAGTCCAAAAAATATAATAAAATTGAAAAATGCGAGATAAAAAAGATAGATTGATATGTATTGACATATTCTTAATTCTGAGAAAATGATACTGCATTCAGAGTGGTCTTCTTCAATGGATAGAAAGAAAGGAGAATTAAGAAAGAAAGATAATCGGGGCACATAATAACCAAAGAAATAATAATAATAATAAAAAAAAAAAAGAAGAAGAACAATAACAGATTCACACCATGTTTCGACGAACTTGACAATTGGGGCAAATAGTATATAAAATTTTATTAGAACTCGTGTCAAAATTATTTCCGAGCTGTTTTCGTCTTCTTCCTCTTTGTATTTAGCGTATGAGCTGTTGAAATCAAGTCTCCTTTGAACCACTCTAATGCCAAATCTCTGATATCAAAAGGGTAGTGCAGTTGTTAGAGGCAATAGGTGCCGATATAAAAAAAAAAAAAAAAAAAATTGTTACAGCAAAACAATCATGAACAGAGAATGGGAAATAAATTGAAGCACAAGCAATCTCCATGTGTTCCAGAAAATGATCTGTTTGTAATATTTTAATTCAACAAATATACATGAATTTGATTATGAGATGGAGGATTTTAATTTTGCACTAGTTGTAACTTGTTAGAAAGAATGAGATAATTTTAATAATTTTTAAACTCTCTGTCCCAAAGAAAAAAAATACATTTAGTGCATATTGAGTTTTGAAATAAAACTCAACATGGATTATTATTATTATTTTTTTTTACAGAACAGTAGTTTTTGTTATATATGAACACAACCTTGTTGTTGAATTACCAAATGAAGAAATAAGTCACTGGTCAAAAAATTTCTGCCGTTGACAGAAAGTTTCTTGCAGAAAATGATATTCATTGTGTTTTAAAATTATATTATCTAGTTTACATTTTCAGTTTTAATATTTTTTAATTAAAAAATATATAAATTAGACAATAATTTCGAAACATGGTAGGTTTTAAATGTTGTTACCCCGCCAAATGTCAATATATATTCTACACAACATCACTTCGCTATACTAGTGATAATTGGCCGGTTCACCGCTGTATGTTTGTAAAATATATTATCGTATTTTATTCATCCTAAAAAAAGATAATTTAGTATTATTGGCCGGTCAAACGTATTATTATATTTTATTCATCCTAAAATAAAAGATAATTTAATTTCAGTTTTTTTGGTCTTAACTAAATAATCCATTTTCAAAAAAGTAAAAAATTAATTGTAAATGAAATGATTATGACAAAACTAGTCTCCCTAATAGCCATAATAGAATTCATTTTGTTATAATGTTTATAGTCATAGTTTGATTATGCTAGGTAGTAAAACGGTGAAAGATGGAAAATTTGAGTTTCTATTAACTGTTTTATGAAGTTAAAAGATTAAAAGATTTTAATACAAAGAAATGAGGCAGAATTATTATGCAGAGATATTGCTTTGAAGATTTTCTTTTACCAAGTCAAAAACGGGAACAATAAGATTTTTGACTTATTTGAAAAAATCTCAAAAACCAAGCAACAACTTAGAAGATTATGGAGAGCTACTGTGAATGAGATTGAGTTATTGATTTGTTCCTACTTCCTTGGAATTTTAGTTGGCTAGCACTACTATAAATAGGCTAGCACTATTAGGCCTTAGAAACACCTCACCCACCGCAGCAAGCATTAGGCTGCTACCATTTCTCCATTTTTGCCACCATTTTCTTCTTTTAGCCTTTTATTTTGTTTTGTTTTATTTTTAAACCTTTAAAAATGTTTCTTGTTACTATCAGTGGCTAGTTTTCTTATTTTGGTTCAAGGATTTATTCATTTATACTATATTGAGACTATAAATTTCACTTTATTTTTTTATTTTTAATTTAATTATCTATTGATTTTTATTTCTTTTTATGAGAGTAAATACTTGATTAATTTGACAATTTAATCAAGTATTTCTTTCCTACTACTACCAAATTCTTTATGCTACGCTATTGTGTTTAACATTTGGCACTAAGTAGCACATTAGAAGATTATGCATGTTGGTAGTGACATGTTGAATGTGCATGATTAGTCTAATTAGGGAATCAATAGTACAAAAAAAATTTAATTGCAGCTATCTCAATTATTTTAGTTTTTGGTTCAACTAAAATTTCAAAGTTTTTAGTGCTCGTATAATTTAATATGGAACGCTATCGTGCCTAGTTAAATTATACTAAGTTTGATTAGGGGCTAGGCTTGGTCAAATATTTTTAAAAAATATAAGGTTTTTTACGGATATCCTAAGTCTATGGTTAAATGCTCGAGTCGTAGACAAATAATTTTTTTTAGTCAATGATCTATAATTTCATTGAATTCATTCCTTGAACCAAACTTTTCTATTATTAATTTCCTTTGCATTTCTATTTGGTTTAATTTGTCATTTTATTTTGAAGAAAGAAAAATTCCTCCATTTTACTATTTTTCTAAAACTAAGAGTTGAAAGTCGGCTCTCTTGGATTCGATCTGATTCCACTATTTCTACAAATTAATTTTGATCTGTTTGGAATTCAGATTAATTTTTTTTTACGAGTCTCGACAAACCCGCCACTCATGTTCTGTCTGCCATCACCATTTAGGTGCAATTGAAAATTTATTGAGTAAAATAGGTCGTACCTTTATTGGGTTCATTAAAATTAAAAAATTTATAATTTTCTCAATTTGTACTCTTGTTTTTTGTTTTTTTTTTTATTTTTTTTGTTTTTTGTTGAGACTGATGGATATCTTTCAACTTAATTATGACTATCAAAATTAATATGTTGTGTTCATTAGAGCCGCCAACACAAACGCAGGAGTTGACGACTGGATGCTTTATCATGCAATCCAAGTCGGAACTGACATGATTTAATGTTGAACATTTTGTTTAGTTGAAGTTTGATTTTTTTTTTTTTAATTTCAATTTGAATATTCTAACAGACTTTAGAGACACAACTCAACGAATCAGACGGTGTGCAAGTAGGCCAACATTTCCATTGGGAGTTGACCGTGCGATGCGAGAATTGGGCAGTTGACTACTTGACTTCAAACACGAGTATTGTGAAGCGACTTTCCGAATTCGTATTCCATTTTTTGATCAATAGCGACATGAGATTCTTAATAAACTAATAAAGTCCGTATTGGTTAGAATCTCCACTTATGTAGATTAAATCGTGGTCTGAATACAACATTGTATGAGTTGATCTAATATTGTTTTGGAATAATCCTCTTTTCTAATATTGTTTTGGAATAATCATCTTTTCTTATACCCAAATAATAGTGGATCCAAAGCCACGGATTTCAGAGTGGATAATTAATTTTTCCAAAATATTTTGTGGTTCTTTCTTTACGGTGGATATGAATGTGTTTAGCTACTAAATCTTTGCCCATGATAACGCTTGGGTATGTTTTCCTTAATCTCTTCCAATAGTTTCCACTAGTCTGGGTTGAAAATGATCAAGGAAAGTGGGAAAAATCAGTATTTTCAATTTTGAAAGGTTGAATCAGACTGCTTAAGAGTGTTGCATTCAATCATCAGTCATCACCTTAATCACATCTTTGGATGGTATATATCTCATTGTAAAAGCTCAGTTTTGAAACTTAAGGGTGAAAATTGAAATATTAGTATTATGAGACGAAAAGTAAGGTTTTTGTTTTTTTAAAAATAATCTCAAAAAAATAGTCAAATCGGTCTATTCTTGAATATTCCAGATGAAGAAGCTAAACATTCGAGATGAGCTATAACAAAAGTATCACAAGAATTAGTCATTATTGCCTAGAGTGACATGCGTGCTGCAAATTTGTACGGAGAAAAATAGTGCTCTATTTTTTGCCACCTTAGTTATAACTTAAAAGGCTTAATTGTTTTGATCAGCATCTTGTTGATGAGATCCATCATCAGTATCGATTGAATCAAAGAAAGAGTTGAGGTACCGCGGATTCTTTTCATTCGAGACATATTCTCTAGGTTTAGCAATGGCTCTTTGGTTTTGATCTTCAATCATTTCATCAGACAGTCCCCATTCTTTCATGGTTTCATCATCGTGTTGCACAGCCAAACTGTATTCTCCACTTGATCCCAACTCCAGAACTCTTATCTCGCAGTTCTTCGGGCCCTTTAGAGACTCAAATTGTTCCGTGCTCCAGTGGAACCACCTCATTAGGAAAATTAGGATTGTTTCTTCATGGGACACAATCACAACATTCAACTCAACCGAGGAGGGGTCATTATAAAGTCTTTTCATGTCTATGTCCCTCCATAAGGTTTCCACAAAACCTGAGATTTAAGACACACATATTAACGATCCTTTCCTGTTTCCCTTAAATGTAATGGACTATTTTTCTGGGACGACTAGAGTACAATTTTTAATTTGTACCCTAATGACAAATTCATTTGACGATTAGTATTACTGATATTAGCTACTCCCTCCGTCCCATAATTATTGTCCAGTTTGAGTTTTCATTTTTAATTCCAATTGTACTAAAAGTGAAATCTCAAACTAGACATTAATTTTGGGACAGAGGGAGTATTTTTTTTTATTAATCTTTCAAGATAATGAAATTACAACATCTAGAAGTGAGTTAATTAACTGAATACAAAAGTTAACATACTCCTATAATATAAAACACGACTTGATTGGCATTCCTTGTTTCACCAGCGAAGAAAGTTGGAAATTAAGGTTTGTATAATGAGTGAAAACTTACTTGAAACGCTATTATAAACATCAGCACCGGATTCTCCATTTGGGAATCTGTAAAAGAACCTTCCATACTTTTCACAATCCTCCTCAATTTTATCCCAACCCGCCATTGGGTCCACGCTTTCTGATTTATGTTGGAAACACCCATAATCCTTTTCCCTGAGTCTGCATTCTTCCCTAACTCCGACAACTCGATGTCTCGGAAATGCCCGGATAATCTCCCGTAAAGTTGACTTTGCCCGCTCGTAAGGAGACACGTAAAAGTAAGCATTCGAGCTGCAGTTTGGTGGATTTCCATGGTCAGAAATATTATTAGCCAAATCCAGGAGTTTTCTGCCAGCTTCTCTGGCTTGATCAATCCCGTGTGGAGTCAACGGGATTTTATGGTCGGGTGTATTGGCATACACATTTCTATCCAGATTGGCTGAGCTCTGGCCATGGCGTATTAGGATTATTCGCTTTGGAAGATGTTTAATGTTCGACTTGAAGTTAATGAACTTTGCCATCTCGAGTTGGAACATGTGGCTGGAAATGGATTAGGCTGCTGTGTCCGGTGATTGAAGTGAGATATAATTATTGTATCTCAGTTAAACGATAACAATGACCGTCTCCATTCAGCATAGTGTTAACTTAAAACTTAAAATTTGTTTTGGTTTCATACTTTTTAACTTGAAAAAGTTACTACCTTCGTTTATTTTTATCTGTCATTTTATGGTGAATTCAATTTTTTTTACCGATCGCACTTCATATGAAGCATTAAATGCAATTTTTTTTTCAATTTCATCTTTATTTCTCTACTTTTAATAACATATATTAATTACAATTACTTATTCTTTACACCTCGATTTTTTTTTTGACATATTTGTAGGATATCCACCGTCGGCAACAGTGACTAATTCCCCAAACTGAATTGTATGCACCTCGATTTCAAATGTTTGTAAAATTTCAATGCTTTAATTAGGGGCAAGAAAAACAATACACTCAAAAAATTAAAGTTACAATCATTGTTTTCTTAATAATTGTACAAACCTTAAAGGGACAAATAAAAGTAAACGGAGGTAATAAAAGTTTTTTTATTTTTTTTACATACCTGTACTAATGAGACATGTACTCTACTATCCTATCAATTCAAAAAAAAAAAAAATCATTTTGTTAAATTAAACAGATAATTTTCTCGAAAGGGAAAAAGTAATATTAATAGAATCGAATCGGATAATCAAAGGCTTCATTTTTTATTCTTCATTTGCTTCCGTCAAATATTTAAATGTAAGTAACCATGCTTTTCTATTTTATTCTTCATTTGCTTCCTTAATCCTAAGACTAACGTACCATACCCAAATTTGTTGTCATCTTCCCGAGATTTGAAGGATTTTTCAATCCAAACACTTATACACCCGGAGAAAAACATGAGGTCTTCCCGTTTTTTCCATGACTAAAGGAAATAGCTTCCTCTTGACAACAAGCATTAATTACAACTCCATAGCACTAATTGATACATGACCCACGAAATTCTTGATATGAAAAAAAAAAAAAACAAGTTTTTCAGATACACAAAAAATTCTATTTGAGATACATAAAGTACTTTTTCATCAGTATTTTGGGGTTTTTTTTTTCTCAAATAGTACCCTATATCTCAAAGTCGAGAAAGAAAACAAATGGAAGGAGGAATACAATGCACTCAATAGGAAATACATCTTTTAACGAACATCACGCGATTGTTAAATACATCGAAAGTTATAGGACGACTCGCTTGTTTCACCATCTTGTAGACAAGATTCAGGGTTCAGAATCAGATGAACCAAAGAAAGTGTTAAGGTACCATGGACTTTTTTCCTTCCAAACATATTCACCAGGTTTAGCAGTGGCTCTTTGCTTTTGATCCTCAATCATTTCATCTGAGAGTCCCCATCCCTTCATGGTCTCATCATCATGTTGAATAGCCAAACTATATTCTCCACTCGGTCCCAACTCCAGAACCCTAAATTCGGTGTTTTTAAGGTTTTTCAAAGACTCATATTGCTCAGCACTCCACTTGAACCACCTCATAAGAAAAACCCGGATTGCATTTCCATGAGACACAATCACAATATTCAACTCATCACTGGAATCATGAGAAAACCTCCCCATCTCAATGTCCCTCCACAATGATTCAAGAAAACCTGGAAAAAAAAAGAACAATGTTTAAATTACCATGAAAAATGTATCTACTGTACTTCCTTCGTCCTGAAATTATATTGTCCAGTATAAGATTTTGATTTTAGTACAAATTGTACTCCCTCCGTCCCAAAATTATTGTCCAGTTTGAGATTTCACTTTTAGTACAATTTGAACTAAAAATGAAAACTCAAACTGGATAATAATTATGGGACGGAGGGAGTACTAAAATTGAGAATCCAAACTGGACATTAATTTTGAGATATAAAGAGTATTAAAAACTTGTGAAAGAATTCAGAGGTCAAAACTTACTTGAAACTCGATCGTAAACATCAGCTCCGGATTCGCCTTCCGGGAATCTGTAGAAGAACCTGCCATACCTATCTCTTATCTTCTTCAGCTCCTTGGTATGCTCCTCATCCCGGAAATTCCCTAGGTCTTGTTCCCTGATCCTGGGTTCCTCGCGCACCCCGGAAACCCGATTCTTCAGAAAAGACTGGCCAATCTCCCGTAAAGTAGACCGGGTGCGCTTGTAGGGAGACACGTAGAAGTAGACAGTCCAATTCTTTGTACTTCCATGATCAGAAACCACATCCAGGATCTTGGGACCGGCCTGTCGGGCTTGCTCAATCCCCTGTGATGTTAACTGGATTTTGTAGTCTGGTATAGTCTCCAGGGCGTCTTCATCCAGGTTTGCTTCACTTTCTCCATGACGAACCAGGATTATTCGCCTTGGCAGCCGGGGCTTGTTATGCAAGTAATGCACATGATGATCAGCATCTTTTCTGCCAAAGTTGAAGAACCCTGCCATGTCCTGAATGTAGTTGAAAATGAAACTCAGAAACAAGTGCTAGCTATAAAATTCTACTAAAATTTAATTTTGTGCCCTTTGAGCTTTTGTGGCAATCATAGCTTGTTAATGTTGTTGACTTTATAGATGGTTGTTCTGATCGGCGGAAGGTAAACCAAAAGCATAGTTAATTTTTTAAATTATAGTATGATCAGCGTGTATCAATTTCTTAAAATTGCTTGACAGGGAAATCAAGCATGTCAATGTCATGATACACGGCGCTGGAGTCCTGTCATTAAGTCAATGAAAACTAACTCATTATACAGTCTATTTTATTCCAACCTCCATTTCCATGTGCTGTTGAGTACCTGACCCAAGAACAACCATATCCATGTCCAGGGTGTCCTCCCTCAGCTAATTTCCTCCACTCTTCAGGTTCCATTAACCTTTTTACATTTCTAATATAACTTTTTAAATTTTCTTACGCTAAAATCAAAATTAAAAAAAAAAAAAACCTCTTGCCGAGAAGATAGCATATTGAACTTTTACTAGTTCATCTAGCCTGACTTCCAAATATAGATTAAAGAATATTACTTTCCTCTGGTTCTAATTATGAGCCACAAATTTAATTTGACTCATTTAGTTCAAGTTTATGACTTATAATTAGGACCGGAAGGAGTATCCCCGCTAAACATACACTTCATGCTAATCTTATGTTTCTAAAACACCTAATTTAGATCTCATATCTCATCATTTCGATTAGCAGCAACAACATCATTAATAACATGATTGAAAGAATAATTATGACGAGGAAATGAATGGTCGTTAAAATTCATTTTGATCTATGATGAATATTATGTCGATATACATATTTAGAAGGTTTCATAATAACAATGTGTCCCTCCCTTGTGCATACATATCATGTGAAATTTCAAAATTGATCATTAGCTAATAATTAGGCGATCGCGATCCTTAACTTTCTGGATGAAATGCAATTGTTTTTGCCCCATAAACTGGCATATATAGAACGACCATAAGCCTTATTGATATTAGACATAATAAACGATTTGTAAACTCTGTTAGCATAATAGATGAGAAACATGTCCTTTTCAGTTCAGTATATTTGATATCATAAGTTGGTCGATATTCTATATATATATATATATGCCTTTTGGTTAGATAACAAGCATTTTTAAATTTGAATACTAGCTTTGTATATATACATGCACCGTTCTAATTAGTTTCCAAAGAAACTGCGTAATCTTCACCTTTTTTTCTATTTTTTTTCGGCGAGTTACATTTTACCTCCCAACTTCTGAATTTTGGTCGCATACCATATACCACATGAGTATGGTTAAACATTGAAATGACTAAAATAATTATGGTTTACCTACACTTAGTTTTGTTTTTTGATTCTTCGATTTGTTTTTATGTGGTGACCATTTAAAAATAAAAATGACTTAATTTGTCATTTTTCACATTTGATTTAACATAAATTAATAAATGAATGTTAATTCACGATCAATAATATAATTTTATTATGCTTAAAAAAAGTTCTATTTTATTTCGAAAGACATGATACAGTTAATTTTAATAAAAATTTTATGATATCTTGAACTTATTTTTTATGATATATATATTTATGATATATATATATATATAATCAATACTGAGCACTTTGAACTTATTTTGTGATATCTTTTTTGAAAATTTTTAAACCATATAATTTTTTTTAAAAGAATATAGATTGTAGTATTATCAAAACCAGGGGGTTTATGGAAGTTTGAGCCATAACTCGGGGTGTAAAATATAGTTCGACCTTTATAGTATTTTAATTTGTATAAATTCCAAAGTTGCTTTCTAAGTCATTAATCATTACATATATAATAATACATATCAATACACAATTTGAAATATGAAACCACCAACTTTATAGAAATCATATACATACTCATTGAAAATTTCACAAAGATACAAATAGCATCCAACATATTACAACTTTTGGGGGATTTAAAAACTGAAAAGCCTAATACACCCAATTTCACAATAGCTTTGGTGTTTCTTTCATAGTCCAATCCCATATTGCAATTAACTCACATGTATTTATAAGGAAAAGATGCAACTTGGTCCTTTTACTAATAGGACACATCTGGCGCGTTAAGCAACGGAACAGATGTTCTTGGACTTGTTAATTTTTTCACCAGATTCATGATCAAAAGAATCATCTGAGGCAAAGAAAGTGTTATGATACCATGGAGTCTTCACCTTCCAAACATATTCTCCATGTTTACCATTCTTCCTTTGCTTTTGATCCTCAATCATTTCATCAGAAAGTCCCCATGCTTTCATGGTTTGCTCATCATGGTGGATAGCCAAACTATATTCCCCGCTTGATGATCCCAACTCCATAACTCTGATCTCACAGTTCTTCGGGTTCTTCAGAGACTCAAATTGCTCAGCAGTCCATTTGAACCACCTCATAAGGAAAACCCGAATCGCCAATCCATGGGACACGATCACAATATTCAACTCTTCAGATGGGTCATGGGAACACCTCCTCATGTCTATGTCCCTCCATAACGATTCCATAAAACCTAGAAATTAAGATTACTCAATTAAATCAAATTACGTTATATATACCACAATAAGAAATACTCAACATTTAGTTTAAGCAACAAGAGAAGTTTAAAGGTTAGTGTCAAAAATTCTGACCCCGGAAGATAGGATCAAACAGTTTAAATTCATATAGAGCTCAACCTAAAACCTCAAGTTGATAGATTTCGGTCTTTCTTACAGTTATTTATTGATCCGTATCACTCTCAGTTACAAATGTGATATTTCAGTTACTACTCATGATCTAAATAGTTAGTAAAATTATACTCCTTCCGTCCTTAAATGATTATCCAGTATAGATTTTTATTTTTAATTTAAAATATACTAAATGTGAAAATTTAAACTGCATAATCATTTTGGAACAGAAGCAATAATTTTTTAGTAAAGTATAACTGAAATATATAAGATATTTGAGTCTCGCCATTGCAATAATAAATAAAATAACTTACTTGAAACTCGATCATAAACATCAGCTCCCGATTCTCCCTCAGGGAATCGATAAAAGAACCTTCCATATTTGTTTCTAGTCAGCTTGATCCCCTGCATCTTTGATTGATCCTGGAAGTTACCAAAATCTTGTTCCCGGATCCGACATTCTTCACGGACTCCTGAAACCCGATTTCTCGGGACCACCCGGCCAATCTCCCGTAAAGTAGACCTGGCCCGCTCATAAGGAGACACATAAAAGTAAACATTCCAGTTATGTGAATCTCCATGCTCAGAAACCAAATCCAGGACCTTGGAACCGGCTTTTCTGGCCTGATCAATCCCGGCCGATGTTAACGGGATTTTATGGTCCGGTGTGGTGTCGTAGACATTTTCGTCGGAGTTGGCCGCGCTTTCGCCATGTCGTACGAGGATTATTCGCCTCGGCAGATGCCTGTTCGAGTGGTGAAGCACTGCAACATGACCATTACCATTGATGTTGTTTTTGTGATTGTTGTTGATGAACTCTCCCATGATCCTAGATATGGAAGTAGTTAATGACTGATATATCAATGTCTTTCACGTCGTGTTTAGAGTATATTTCCTTACGTTTGATTTTGAGAGACTTGAGAGATTGTTGATAAATTGTGTTGCTGTATTGCTGCTGATTTTATAGTTGTTTGTGATAGGTGAATGTAGGAAGGAGAGTTGTAGTAACCAGTAAGATTAGACGTGTTCTTAATTAAGGCACGTGCGTTTCTTTTTGTTTGCTTTAGTTTGGTTAAAATATTTCAGAATCACTTTTAATTTTGCTTTATACTCCCTCCGGTCCTTTTAAGTATTTTGATTTATACTAGATTTAACTTGGTACGTATTTTTAATTGACTAAAAAACTTTAAAAATATTTTATAACAATAAAAAGAATACAATGAATGTGAAAATATATTTTTAAGATTTTTTCGTCAATTAAAAATGCGTATTAAGTGAAACCTAGAATAAAATCAAAATACCTTATATTAAGAACCGGAGGGGGTATGTTGTTAATGCAAAAAATAAAAAATAAAAAAAATAATAATAATAACAATAAAATAAAATAAAAAGTTGTCCTTCCTTAGTCCATGACCCGTTGAATTGAGTCTTACGTAAATTATTTCGACCCCATGAGAGGGTTATTTAATTAAGTTTTGCACATGCTAATTAATTAATAATGTTTTTAAGGGTAAAGTAAAGTACGTAGTGATTTTCCTTTTATTTACTTTTAATTTCATATTGTTTTGGATAAAGCATCTTTGCCAAAGCGACCTAATTTCATTAATCAAGGAAACAAAGGTAAAGTCATGAGATGCAAACAAATCGGACAACACGGAAATGCATATCTTTGAAGCACAAGAATATACAAACAAACAAAAGATTAATTTGTTTATTATAAGGCAGCTATTTCCTCACCGTGTTTACACGCTGGGAGACTCTTGTTGAGCTCAGATTACTCGATTATTAGCAAGCATTTGGGAACGCGGATCAACATTTGGGGCTTTTTATTTTAGGGGGAAAAAAAAGTTGTATCATTGTTACATCGGTATCTTATTAGTTACTAGCAACTTTGTCCCATAATCAAGGTTATTAAAATGTACTGCTTTTTTAACTTTAATTTAATAAACAAAAGTGCAATCTCATAATGGTAGCTATCTTTTTTTTCCCCAGAAAGGAGAGATTGCCAATTTATTATTATTATTATTATTATTATTATTATTATTATTATTTGTTTTTATCAGGAGCATACTTTTCTCGATTCATATTCAGGGTGATAATGTAAGCAACAATTTTTGTGAACTTTGCATGCCTTCTCATGTTGTCCCTAATTATTATTATTTTTTTTTTGCAAGATGAATGAAAAAATAATAATTCCTTTAAAATTCAAAGGGACAAAAGTAATTTCCTTCTTTGATGTCATACGATCTGACTATTGCTAATGGAGTCAAAAGAGTCATCAATCATTAATAATTATTCCCTCTGTCTCAAAAAAAATAATTTACAATTAGTTTTAAAATTTATATTATTTTTAGTACAATCTAAAAACTCAATGTGAACATGAGGAGTATATTATTTTAACACATGCAAAGGTAAGTTGTACTAAAAGGGGGAAAAACAAAAGACCATTGCAAAGGTTGTAACATACTTCCCAAATTCTTATTATAAAACATTTTGATTCGTTTTAAATTTCATTAATTGTAGTTCTTTAACGTAAAAATTTTTCGTGTAATTCTAGACAGAGAGAAGAAATTGGTGCTTGGTTAATACTCCTTCCACCCGAAAAAGAATAGTTCATACTAAAATTTTAAATTTGTACTTACAAAATTAGTATAAGTTCCAAAACTGCACTGTTACTATTTTTCTGTGATGGTGGGAGTATTTTTTTAAATTAATAAATATCTAAAATAAAAAAATTAGATTTAAAGATTAATTCATATTTTAACTTAATTATTTTTTATATTTGCGATTGTTATCTTTTTGTTCAATTAGAAAATTTATGATAATAATTAGGGTTGCAACCGGGCTTTTTTTTTCCTGTGAAAATAATAAACATTTGATAATTTGTGTCATAATGAGGTTGAGAAAACTCTAAAAATTAATAATTTATTAATAAATTAGTTAATATTAATTTATTGATAAATTAATAATTCTATAAATTAATAAATTATTCTGGTAATTTATATTTTAACTTAATTATTTTTTATATTTGCGATTGTTATCTTTTTGTTCAATTAGAAAATTTATGATAATAATTAGGGTTGCAACCGGGCTTTTTTTTTCCTGTGAAAATAATAAACATTTGATAATTTGTGTCATAATGAGGTTGAGAAAACTCTAAAAATTAATAATTTATTAATAAATTAGTTAATATTAATTTATTGATAAATTAATAATTCTATAAATTAATAAATTATTCTGGTCTTAAGTGTATTAATTTATAGAGGTTATTGTATGTGATTGAGAAGTTGTTGTAATCCTTGAAGGCTCTGTTTGGAAGCATCAAATATATATATATATATATATATATATGAAGACCTATATTTACATAAGAGATTCATGAAAAATTATTATTTTATTAGTTATTCGGGTTTTTTTTTGTACTGATCGTGAGTTAAAACAAGAAAAAAATTACTCCCTCCGGTCGTTAATGTAAGGCATTTTGATTTGCCCTAGATTTCACCTAGTACTCATTTTTTAATAACAAAAAAACCTTAAAAATATTTTCTAGCAATCAAGAGAACACAACAAATGTAATACTCCCTCCGTCCCATAATTATTGTCCACTTTGCCTAAAAAATTTTGTCCCAAAATTATTGTCCAATTTAACTTTTTATGGATCAAGTTACACATTTGTCCTTAGTAAAAAACATTATCCATAAAATCTTAGCGGTTAAACAATTACTTATGTAGGGGTATATCCGGTTGTTTAAGGTAAAATATAGTTAAGTTTGACCAAAAATAAAATCTTTCATTTTAATAAAACTGGACAATAATTATGGGACGGAGGGAGTAACATAATTTTAAGGTTTTTTTTGTCAATGTGTACTGGAACCTAAGAAAAGTCAAAATGCCTTATAATAAGGACCGGATGGAGTCTTATTTAATGGAGGCTATTAATTTATAGAGGTTTACTGTAATATAAAAAAAAACTTGACTTCTAGAATTTGAAATTTTATAGCAGAATTACTTCCAGTGAGTCAATGGGGCTACTCGGAAGGCGCAATTTTTATGGCCGACTGCTTAGAGTAATGCCAGTTTGTGAGGTAGTACATGTGTATTTTATATATTTATATATAAAAATGCTTAAGATCTCTAAAACAATTTCTCGACATATGTGAAGCAAATCCAATGTTTACGACTTCGATGCTGCGGAAACCAATCTTACCTAGACAGAATTACGTGTTAATCAGCTCATAGTCCAACCTCAATTAAAGCTTTGCTCTAATCAATGATCTAGTCGATATTGGCATCATTACTCTTGCGAATGTCACCATTGCCTTATTCTAATGTAAAATTAATTCGTACATAAATAAATTCAAATCATTTTTTAACTACCACTGTCACGCGATGTGCTATTGTGCTCTCAATCTCCAATACTGGTTTAGCTAATTAAGCTTGTTTTTTGATTAAAAAAGTTTACTGATCACACATATTACACCATTACTATAAATAGGGGAGTTCTTTCTAAAACCTTCATAATGAGTTTATATGGTAAAACGAACAAAAGAGAAACACAAAACAAAACAAAAAAAAAAAAAAAACCCAGCAAAAATGGCGAACAATTCGGCTCTGTCTCTTCTTCTTCTCACGCTGGTGGCGCTCTTCATTCTGAAGTCGCCGGCGACGACGGCATTGGCAGCCAAGGATGCTCCATTACGAGGAAGAAGAGAGAAACAAGAACCGTACAAGGTTGTCAATGAGTTTTGCAACCATCAAAAAATGCAAAGAGTTACTATTAGCCAAGATTTTTGCAAGAGAGTCCTGAAATCGGATCTAAGAAGTGCATCTGCCAAAGATAACGTAGCCCTTCTTCTGATTTCAGTTGATTTGGTCATCGGAAAGCTCAACAAAACCCGAGAGTATTATCTCTCAACTGTTCGCCGGAAGTCCATATCGCCGCCGGCGGCGTTGAAACCGGCCCTCGAAGATTGCGCTAATGCTTATGAACGGGGGATTGGACAGCTGGAGCTTGTGCCCGTAGACGTGAAAGACGATCCGACATTTGGAAGCTACGATGCGCTTCTGGCAAATGATGCATTGAAGAAATGTGGGGAGTCTTTGAAGATGCACCGAATTTCTGATTACCCAATTTTGATAAGGCACCGAAGTTCTGCCAGATTTGTCCAACTTTGTGTAGATATTTCGATGAATGTTTCCTGAAAACTTTTTGCTTTTTTGCTGCTCTGTGTAGTACTTCCGTCCTGAAATTATTGTTTGGTTTAGAATTTCAATTTTAGTTCAAATTGTACTAATAAAAATAAAAATTCAAACTCGATAATAATTTTGGACGACGAAAGTATGAATCTTGAATAATCTTTGCCGCTACTTTTTGTCTCTCGCATGAATAGTGAAGGTTGTGAAGGCGTTTATGGCTCAAGCAATGATTAACATTTAACTTGTGTAATTCTTTATATACTCTTTCCGTCCCAAACAGCGATTGATATGAATTTGAATTATATTAGTTCCTCCTAACAAAAAGTTGACTATTTTTTTTGGATATAAATCTCATGAGTTTATGGATAATTTTGACTATACTTAATTTTCATTGTAAAGAAGTTGCTGTTTTGGTTTCAATCAAGTGACAATTAATGGACCATAAGCTAACAGTACCAGAGAAAATTGTACTACTTGTGCACAATGCTAAACCATAATCAGTGAGAGATCTTCCCCTTGTTCCAAGACTTTAGGAAATTTGCTTCCTCTTTTGGGGAAATAGCACTAATTCATTGCAATTGCTTCAAATCATTGAAAATATACCTTGAGCACGGTGTTACATTTCTCAAAAAGAATCACATTTAGGTACTTTAAAAAAAAAAACTGGAAAAGAAGGAAATAAAGTTCACTCAGCAGGGGAAAGAGATGCTTTATCCTGACTTTTAAGAGTCAACCGTGTCCTGCGACAGAAATGACATTGGCTGATTGTACTGTAATGAAACGGCATCCTTTTACTAATAGGACACAGGTGGTAAGTGGCAACTATAAAGTGCAGGAAATAATATGAAAATGTTTTAGGAGTCACTTCTTTCCACCATCTGCCAGATGAGATTCATTATCAGATGAACCAAAGAAAGTGTTAAGGTACCATGGACTCTTTTCCTTCCAAACATATTCACCAGGTTTAGCAGTGGCTCTCTGCTTTTGATCCTCAATCATTTCATCAGACAGTCCCCATGCCTTCATGGTTTGATCATCATGTTGAATAGCCAAACTGTACTCTCCACTCTGTCCCAACTCCAGAACTCTGGACTCGGCGTTTTTTAGGCTTTTGAGAGATTCGTATTGCTCAGCACTCCACTTGAACCACCTCATAAGAAAAACCCGAATCGCTATTCCATGAGACACGATTACTATGTTCAGATCAGCAGAAGGATCAACAGAAAGTCTACTCATGTCAATATCCCTCCACAATGACTCAAAAAAACCTGAAAAAAAGAAAAGAATATAAATTACTCTGTTCTCGAATCCATTTGGCTTGTGAGCATGAAAAGTAGATCGAATATCAGGATTAGGACATAGAGTTTAGTAATCAAACTTACTTGAAACTCGATCATAAACATCAGCTCCGGATTCTCCTTCAGGAAAACGATAAAAGAACCTTCCATACCTATCTCTGATCTTCTTGAGCTCCTTCATATGCTCTTCATCCCGAAAATTTCCATGATCTTGTTCTCTGATCCTGGATTCCTCTCTCACCCCGGAAACTCGATTCCTTGGAAAAGACTGGCCAATCTCCCTCAAAGTTGACCTTGTAGGGAGACACATAGAAGTAAACAGTCCACTTCTCTGAACTTCCATGCTCAGATACCACATCCAGGATCTTGGGGCCAGCCTGTCTGGCTTGCTCAATCCCCTGTGATGTTAACGGGATTTTGTGGTCTGGTATAGTGTCAAGGACTTCTTCATCCGTGTTTGACGAACCAGGATGATTCACCTTGGCAGCAACGGCTTATGCGAGTAATGCACATGATGATCAGCATCTTTTCTGCCAAACTTGAAGAACCCTCCCATGTCCTGAATGTAGTTGAAAATGAAACTCAGAAACAGGTGCTGACTATAAAATTCTAAATTTAATTTTGTGCCCTTTGAGCTTTTGTGGCAATGGCTCACGCACATATTAGAGCTTGTTGATGTGGTTGACTTTATAGATGGTTCTTCTGACCGGAGAAGGTAGCCCAAAGTTATAGTTAACTTTATAAATTACATTGTATGATCAGCATGTATCCATTTTTAGACTTCTTTGACAGGGTAAGCATCAGGTTCTATATTGGCTTGGCAACATTTTCAGCAATCTCATGATACACGGGGATAGAGTCTAATCATCAAGTTTATCAAAACCAGCTTATCCTGCAGTTATTGTATTCCAACCTCCAATCCATGTGTTGTTGACGCCATGAACAGAACAGCCATATCCATGTACTGGGTGTCCTGCTCGATCTCCCCTGCGCTTCCGATTCCCCAGTCAAAATGCATCAAACGTAAATAAATTTATATTTAAGCTTCTGATACCTTCGCGAAAACTCAAAACAAAAACACTTTCTTCACGAAGAAGATGGCAAATCCAAACAACTAGCAAAAAGATAGGAACTGGACTTAAAACGAAAAATGGAGTATATATTGAATTTCAAGACGGCAAACCAAACGAAAATATCATTTTCGTGGAGAGTAGTATACAAGGTGTATGAAGTCAAATAAGCAACCTTACCAATGCTAACTTTTCACAGTTCATCCAGCCTGACTAAATCTGGCTTCTACCTCCCAAATCTAGATTACACATAACATGCTAAAACACCATTGTACTTCATGTTTCTAAACACCTAATCAAGATTCCCATATCTCAGAAAATTGATTAGGTACAACAACATGATTAAGAAATTGATTGAAAGAATAAATAATTATATTAGCTCACCAGAAATACATTAAAGTGCAGAAAAGAAGTTACAAACTTACAGAAAATGTACAAATGATATGGAAATCTACAGCCTTTTGAGTTGCGGCTATATTAAAACCTAAATCGTTATTCCTTGTCACTTTCTTCAGCACTATCTTCTGTGTCAGCAAACTTATCAAAGAAACTATCAAGGTACCACGGACACTTCTCATTCCATTCCCCTCTGGTAGAACGAGCTCTCCATTTCTGGTCTGAGATCATTTCTGGCGATAACCCCCAAGCTAGCATCTCTTCATCACTATGATTTAGTGCCAAGCTATAATCTCCACCATAACCTAACTGCATAACTCGAAACTCGCAGTTCCCCAGATTGTTTAGATATTCAAATTGTTCGACAGTCCACTTGAACCATTTCATGAGAAATACACGAATGGCTAGTCCATGGGATATAATTACAAGGTTTAGCTCGTCAGTAGGGCCCTGTTGAAGTCTGTTCATGTCTATGTCTCTCCACAAAGATTCAAGGAAACCTGAAAATCAATCACTTGGAAGTATCAGTATGAAGAAATTTCCTTTCCTTCATACTAGTAAAAATATGCACCTTATATTTTGAGGATTCCTTTTATATCAAATAGAAACAATACACATGTTTGGAAACCACAGTCAAAGAAATAGTAAAAGGACCTTTCCTAATAGTCACCTCGTAATTGTCAACAAACTGAAAAGAGAAAATCATAAAAAATGCAAGCATGCTCCCTGCTCCCGCAAGTGGATAGAATTATGACCCAATGTAATAGACTGACACTAACACATCATAAAGACACAATAATGAGTTTTAACATGGATCTAAGTTTAACACACCACATTAAGGGAAAGGACAATCAGAGGAGGAGAAGAAGAAAGATTAAGGACCAAATGAAGGAGACAAAAACATAAGCTACTATGATAGGCATACGTCTATCCTAAGATGATAGTCAAAAAATACAAAATGAGAATAGAGAAGGCAGAGATCAGCCTGTAGCAATGTCACATACAGGAGGAGTCTAAGAGAATTACTATCAAAGATTCACTCTAATTTTTATATCATTCTCAGGGAGGACCAATATCAGCAATTAAAACCTTCCCAGTTTGCATAAAACTTAAAAAGGAAACGAACTGCAACATTTTCAATCAACAAGTCATCATTCAGTCAAAGGGGAGCCTTGCATAGTAGTATAAGCTGTTGCCACATGATCCCGGGTGGCGGACCGGAGTAGCAGCAGCAGCCTCTTATAGACATCAAGCTAAAGCTTTGTAAATCTAAATAGGAGTGGTGGAGAAGCCAACAGTTGAAGTTACACATGATAAGATCTGTAAGTTATGACCAGGAATATACTGAAAGAAACGACATAATGATAAAACTGCTGTAAATTGAGACAACGCATGAAAAAAATTGCTTGAAAACATCAGGATGGTAACTTTTGTACCAGATACAAAACTAGTTCTGCTTCAAAGTATGCAGTTAAATGGGTCAAAAAGTTTTCCAATCCAAAAACATGGTAAAAGTTTTGCTGAGTGAAACATCTGGGATGCAATGATCATGTACTAAGGAAATGGTACCAAAAGATCCCAGAAAAACTTATACATTTGTGCACAGACAAGGTTCAGCAACCTGCAATGATCAATAGCTTTAGATACCAGAACTCTGAAAGCGGCGACCTTTTAAAATTATCAGGTAAGTGGTCGGAAAAATCAAATTAGCAGGTTAAGTTAGGACAATGACCAAGAACGAGAAACTTGACATCACTGGTCAAGAAGGCTAATTATCATCCTTAAGTAGCATAAAAGGTCAACGAGAAAGATCCTCAGACAAACTACTGCATGAGTGAGAGTGATCCCCAGATAAAGTTCCACACGGCACAAAAAGCTGCATTATATTTTTTAAAGGATGCTTAGTCAGTCAAGATGTTTCAGTAGGGAGGGGCTCTAGAATTTGCAAATCACAAGCAAAGATGGTAACAGAGTTCATCCATCTTAGGAAACCAAAGGCCACAGGGCAAAACAAACATCAAAGTAATGAAACAACGTACCACTTCCTTCCGACTAGATATTAGAAACTTGATGCATCATTTCAAATACCAAAAGAACAATGTCAACAAGACAGAATCAATAACAGCAACAATAAGTAAACCATATAGCCGAACTTGGTTGAAGAACTTACTGGAAACTCTGTCATAAACATCAGAAGCAGATTCCCCTTCAGGAAAGCGATAAAAGAACCTCCCAAACTTCTCCCTAGTCTCCTTAATAACCTTCATCCTCTCAGCGACTTGAAAATTCCCAAAATCTTGCTCCCTAACCCGGCACTCCTCCCGAACCCCAATAATCCGGCGCCTAGAAAACGCCCGGCCGATCTCCCGGAGCGTGGAGCGCGTGCGCTCGTAAGGGGACACATAGAAATAAACCCTCCAATTCTTGGAAGAACCCTGATCGGAAACCACTTGCCTAATGCCAAAACCAGCCTTCTGGGCTTGCTGAATTCCGATGTTGGTAAGTGGGATTTTGTGATCTGGGGTCATGGAATAAGCCGAGTCGTCCTTGTTCCCCTGGCTTTCGCCATGACGGACTAAAATTATCCGCTTCGGCAACACTTTGTGATGGTGATGTTGCTGATGATGATTATGATTCTGCTGCTGCGGCTGCTGACAATCGTCGGAATTCAATTTGGCATTATTACTCTTAAACATTTCTATTCTTGAAATAAAAGAATAAATAAATCACTGCAAGATTCTGAATGAATACAGATGTTGGGGAAGGGGGTTTATATACGAACACAAAAGAATGGGAATGTGGGTTGTTGCATCTGGGTTTTGGAGGGGTCGGGATATTTCGTGTTCATCTGGGATGCGTTTGACTTTGACATTTCAATGGAGATTGGGCGGAAAGGTTCGTTGGGGAATTTTCGAATTTGACCAAGATTCGTCGTGTTCGTCTGGGGTGGATAACAACAGAGATTGACAAAATTGATGTTTTTTTTGGTGGCACCGCCGCGTAAATTTGTCGCACAATTCTGCCTAATCTGCTACTAATGGTTCCTTATACGGCACATTTTATACCTTGGAGGAGAGTACATAATAATAAAGACTATAATGAGTGTAAAACGAATCATTTCGTTCATAATACTAGAACATAATTTATTTAGAAGTAATAGTAATATAGTATATCACATAATATATCTTTAAAATAATGTTTATGAACCTTAAGTAGGCAGTAAATTTGATAATTGGCATTCACCATCCAAAATTAACTGTTTGGAGTTTGTGTTAGGCCTAGATAAGCACATCCTTCTCTCGAATTTGGAGTTCGCTCTAGCAGCTATTGCCTTCTCTGTTTTAACATATACAGTATTATGAATATATTTGTTAAGTGTTTAAAAAGGCTAACTTTGAAAAAATTTGAACAAAACAGAATTAGTGGAGTGACTAAGTTCGAATTTAATGATTCTTTGGCGATAATGGTGCTGGATATATATATATATATAGAATGAAAGGTAAATTCCATTAATCAATCAGACTACAACCAACCAGACATGATACAGAGTTGCTGCTAACACGCCAAACAACACTTTTTGCTTACATTTACTTTGCTTCCATATTTGATTCAGTCTCGACTTCACAAACTCCAACTTATCAGGAATTCTTCTGCATATGTGTGCCATCAATCATGCGCTTTCTATAACAACTTACATGAGATTTGCATTGAAAGAAAAGATGGTCCAAACTTTCTTCATGTTCTTGACATAAAACACACTGGAAAGGGTCTATGTAACATCCATTTTGCCACCGTTTTGTCTGTTCATACTATGTTTGGGCATGTTATACTTACTCCAAATAACCACTGATTCTTTTATTTTCTGTTCACTGAGCCATGTATAACAAGATTTCACAGTGTATTTCCCATTCACCTCTGCCATCAAAGTCCATTTTGAAATCCTACTCTGAGTTAATTTTTCACTCTCATCAGTGGCAAAATGTCTGGTAGATTTACTATTGAAGTCAAATCGTGATTGATAATGTTAATAAGGTAACACATCCCGAAATGTGTTTAGTATATGTTTGGTTATGCCTTTGTAACAAAATAATAATAATAATAATAATAATAATAATAATAATAATAATAATAATCAAAGGAGGAATTATAGCTGGATGCAACCAAACTCCCTTGCTATGAAATTACCTTCCATCCTCTGTATATGTGTTTTTGGTAATTTATTAGAAGACTCATTTTTAGAATAAAAAAGTATTTTTTATTATAAATTTTTAGAGGAAAAGAAAATCTTTTTCTAGATTGATTAAATTGATTTTGGTGCCAACGATGTTATGATTGATTTTATAGTGCGCTTGAAATAACTCTCATTTGGTTAAATAGACAAAAAATAAAAGATGGGCCAAAGATTATTTTAACATTCCATCGAACGGCAGAACAGAGCTTCTTCGTGTCTCTCTGAATCACATAAGCGTTGGCTTACGGCCTTACGGGGGCTTCAATTTCGATTCTAGTTCGTCATCATGGTTACCTATTACCACTCTGTTTTCTCCTCTACTTTCCGAATCATGCATGAATTTTGAAAATTTTCTTTCGTATTATTGGAAAGGCTGGAGAAGAAATTCCTTAAAGACGCTGTAGAACATTCTTTCTATTTTCTTTCTGGGGGGACTCGAAGCCTATTTCCTCAATTTTGCTTATTGCCCTTTTCATTTCTTACCTTGATTTTCAAAACCCTTTTAAGAAATTTGTGATGATTTATGCTTTGTGCAATACAGAGCAAAACAGAGGCAATGCATGCGCTTAAGCATGACTTTCATGGGAAAAATTTTCCGGGGTTGGTAGTTTATTTATTAAGCAATCGGCGAGTTTTGAACATAAAAATGGAATCTTGTTGAATGAATTTCTCTAAGAAAGGTTGCAATGGGAAGCTTCCTCAGTGGGATTGTATTACCACTGCTGCTTTTTGCAGGTACTGCATGTTTAACCTCCAAAAGTTGTGTTCTTTTTTTACTTCTATTCATACGGCAATTTTATATTGTTGTTGTGGTAAACTGATAAAAAAAAAAGATGACAAAATTAAGTTCATACAACCGTTACAAGTTAAAGGTTTCTAAATATATGTACCTAGAATTATACTTTACAATGGACAAGCAAATTGTGGCTTGTTATTAAAGTTATTTTTTGATTGGATGCCAGAAACCTAGAGCTGTAAGGGAAAGGGTGGACTGCATTTTTACCAAGTAGATTGAAAACATGGCATAATGATCGGAGAATTTGGCTATTTCTTTTATTCCTTTATTTGCCCTCTTGATTAGAAGTGTATGTTTGTGTTCTGAAATTAGTTGCATGAGCAATGATGCTAACAAATGATTTGTCGTTAATTTAGTTTTGAGTACTTCAAAGGCTTTTGAGTTGAACTAGGTTGTGGGATAACTTCTCTTTTGAATAAAAAGAAAATTGAAAAAAGAAGAGAGATTATTTTTGGACTTGTTGATGGCTGAAAGAAGGAATCTGTTATTTTGAAGGGCAGCATGATTCACTTGGCTTACATTTTATGGTTGTTTCATTCTGCAGCTTCTACATTGAACTGGAGTATAGTATCACTTGTTGATTTGCTCACGTCGCTAGTCCTATTAGCCTGTCTGCAAGGTTAGTTGCCCATACCATATTCTTGTTTCCCATTGGCTGCCATTTGTTTCAGGAACTAGCACTTTTGAATCTGTAAAATTAAATCGAATTAGGCTTTCAAGATAGATGCTTGCAGTTAGTGGTCCGCAAAAGAGACATATGATATTGTTGAATCTGGGAAGTGCAGTTGAAAAACGTTTTTGGTTCTCTGATCTAAAACTATTAACCTCCCATTTTCTGTTGACAAGAATGCCTTCTTTTTACCTTTACAAAGGAAAAGAGACAAAAAAAAATATGTTTCTTCCTTTTTTTTTTTCTTTTCTTTTTTTTTGGTAGCTCTCCTTTTGCTTTTGTATCCATGAGCCTGAATTAGTAATTCATTTCTACGTGGGAGGAACTGTCACTGGTTTGCAATTCGATCATACTTTCATTCACATGGATCAGATTATGGTTAAGACAATAATCATTTCATGTGATTAGAATATATTGGATTACATTGAAAAATCACTAGAACGTGCATGGATTTTTAGTTTAATAAGTAAGATTATCGAGGGTCATTATGGCTGCTGATATGCGAAATAGGCTCATATCGCTGGAAGCATGTAGTTCAATGGAATATCATTATGCTATCTGGAGGAGTTATTCTCTTAAATGCTTTCTTCCATATCACAATGGCCATCAAAGGTGGTTGGGTTGTACCAGATGCTCCGTGGGCTAAGTTATTTGGTTTTATCAGGTCCGCATTACTGTTCTTCTTCTTCTCCTTTCTTTAATACCTATATGATTTCTTTCTCATATAACAGACAACTTAACAAAGTAGGTCTTTAGCCATTGATTTGTTTGCTCAATGTCTTGTGACTCTTTCTGCAGTGATAAGCCTGAGAGTTCTGCTGGAGTGTACTTCCTCCTCATTCATGCATTAATAGCTATGGTTGCTATGACCGAATTACATAGGAACAAGTACTCCCCTGATATTTCAGGAGAATTCTATTCACAGGATTCGGATTTGCCTCCTGGAAGCAAAGGTCAGTAAACTGCCTCAAATCAATGTTTTAACTTTGGACTAAACAACCAAGTTTTACTTTGTACTGTCTTTCTAAACCTCAATCTGGCTAAGAACTTCAATAACTGTCGATTGTAATTAATTAGAAATCCATGTAGTTGGGGTTTATTGGTTTCCTTTCTATGCATTTCTGTATTCTTGGACCATATTTTTTCATTTGCCACTTGCGTAATTATGATTATTTTATACTTATTTCTTTTTCTGGATGAAAGATGCCGTCCACTTCAGGATCTTATGTTACTTCTTACTGCCTATCGTACAACTGGTGCATGGAATTAGCCACCCATCATGGGTTTCTCTACCATATTTCTTTTGTAGCTGCATTGGACTAGCAAGGTGGTCCATTAAAAGCAACTTTCTTGGGCTTTTCTGGTGAGATAGATCCCTAGCAAAGTTTAGTTTTCATTGTTGTGTTCCAGTTGGGCATGTTTCAGTCCATCCACTAATTGTTGGCATGGATATCCATGAAGGTGCTGGAGATTTCTTTTAGTTTATGCCGGCTTCAACATCATTTTCTTGTATGTGTACCAGCTACCCATTGAGTTCTCTGCCACATTTCAGCAATCTGCCGATCTTGTTGGACTCTACAAGTTCTCTGCAAAATCAGACTGGCCAGAATTATGTTCTGGTGTTTCCCTTCTACTTTTCTACTTCATGGTGAGCTATCCACATTTTGCATTTTTGGCTGGTTTCATTCTTATGTGCAGTTGCCATTGTGAAGTCCATTTGGTTTACTAGTAATATGCTTAGATTTTTTTCATCTGCGGTTTTAGCTGTGTTATAATGTGTATTCAGCAGAAGGATTCTTTGATCAGAATTATCTCTTTCAGAACTTGGTCATGTTAATTTCTCAGTATTTATTCTCAACTATTTACATGTTGACTTATTGTACTTTCTCCTGTTGCTTCAGCTATCTAGAGTCAGATGTGATCTGATGGAAACAAGTGAGATTGTTTCAGTAAGGCAAACTGGCTTGATTGAGCAGCTTCTTCCTAAAACAAATTCTTTTGTCACTTATCATTTAAGGTACATTTAACAGTTGATTTTGGTGCTCTTTAATCCTTATTTCACTTATATCGGAAACAGCAAGTAATATCCATCATACTATAACTTCTAAGTTGTTTTTCTGAGCTTCTAAGTTGCATGTGCCCCCTGAAACATTGAAGGACCTGGTTATTAGGGAAGAATGAAATCTTCATAAGATGTTTTATTTATTTATTTATTTTTTGAGAGTTAAAGTATAAAATTTGGACCAGTGCTGAAATTCTTTCCAAGTGTTTCATAATTAACGATTATGTTCCTGATTTCATATTTTTCTAAGGTTATCTTTGTTCATTCTATACTTGTATTTGGCTGCTGTAGTTCTTTTCGAAAAGCTGATGTTATGTGTTTTTCTGTTTTTCTTTTAGCTTGTACAAATGTGAAAGTAGCACTGAACTATTGAAGCTGTGACTTGGTTCAAATGCTTTTGGTTTTGACTCCTAACTGAGAAATATATGATGAAGAGATCTTTGATCCGATCAAGGAGCATATCCTTTGTGTGTGCGACTGTGTTTGTGTGTGTGTGTGTGAGAAGAGATCTTTTATCACATCAGGGAGCATATCCCTTGGCATGTAGGGATAGCACAAATTTCTAGTTTAGTAGATTGATATATGCTGTATGTGATGGTTTAGTCTCTGTAGCTTAAAATGATATAAGTTGCCTGACCTGCAATCTTTGCTGTATGGAGCTTTTGCAAATTCAATGTATACTGCACTGTTGGTTGCATCAACATTCCTGAAATTACATCTTAAGTTACATGTCTATAAATGTGGAGATCGAAAAAAAAAAAAAGAAAAAAAAGAAAAGAAAGTTACATAAGTTTAACTCATTATTGTCAGAATCCAAGTATCAGATGTTTCTTCATTTCTGAATTCTGACCCGGATCTTTTGTCATTTTCAGATCTAGTGCCATGCACGCCAATATTGTGGAGAGTGAAGCATTATTGTGGAAATTTACTATCAACTTTTTCACTTATGGTTTCCCAGTAAGCAGATGTATTGAGTGAAAATATTTCGGTTCCCTTTGTCCTTCTAAAATTTTTCGACAACATATAAAATAACTTGAGTGATTGTATCACTAACATGCTTCTTCGTCCCACTTGACATGTTTATGCGTTTAAATTACGTTTTGGTTGAAAACAGGTATCCTTACCTCACCTTGAGCCCTGAGTAAATTAATTTCCTTCTATTCTGGAATATTTTGATGAAGTCTGCATGATCACCTGTCCTTCTCTTATATAAAGTATTAAATATAAGCTTATAATTAATGAAATATACTTGAGTTTGCAAAATGAAACTATTCTGGTTGAGCTAAGCAGGAATCTTGATTGTATTAGTTCAGCATTAGCCAGACCATGTCGAATATGTTTTTGAAATCTCTAAAGTCAGCTATGGTTCACGTCTCAGGTTTGATAAATTTTCATTTAAAATATTGTATTTCTCACATCGGTAATTTCTATTGGAGCTTGGAAAGGTTTTGATTTTTGTTTGTTAATGTTACACTACAATTTCCCAGTCTTCTGAGGTTGAATTACTTTGTATTATGTCATCGTAAGGTAACTAAATGCTGCGTCAATTCTTTGGTAAAATATGCTGTTAGGTGATATGGACCATCTAAAAACAAGCATTTGTACATCACCTTTTCACTGCTACTTATCTTAATTTTATAATTGGACGAATAGTGAAGTTGCTATCTTTGTGATGATGTTTAATCTTGGTAAAATTGTTCAATGTGAATTTGACATGTTTAGTAATTATTCTTTCAATATTTTTGACATGGCAGGTCTGTTTGTTTGCTTATTCTTTTTGGAGCTTCCAGTTTGCTAGCCTGTGTTCATTTCCAATACTGGCTTACGTTGGTTATGTTGTGTATTCCATCCCATCAATCTTTCACTTGCATCATTTAAATGGCCTACTTCTTGTGTTTATTCTATTCTGGGCTACTTGTACATATGTCTTCAACATCATATTCTCTCTGCTCAATAAGAAGCTGGAAAAGGTAAAGTTCTCATCCAATCTGGATTTTGGTTCATTTTTATGTTTGGTAAGAGTAAGAAAACCATAAATTTTCAGGACATGGCAATGTGGGAAGCTCTTGGCTTGTGGAACTATAGCCAACCTGGATTATTTCTACTTGCGCAATTTTTCCCAGCAATCCTACTAGCCATCGGAAATGTTGTGAATGGCATGGTGTTCTCATACTTGGTTGACGGGGATGGCCAACCCAAATACCGTAATCTTTCTTCTTATGGTAGGTAAAATGCTTGTCCAGTTGAAATTGGTACCTTGCATTTCAATTTTATAATATTATACAGCTAATTGTGTTTTACTTCCTCCATCGTAAATTAAGAGGCAATACTGTGGCAGTTCAATAAACAGGACTCCTATTTTGGGACGGAGGGAGGATTGTGTTTTGTACACTACGATTGTTTATTTTAGTCCCTTACAATGATTATATGTTTGCCATCAGTGACTTCAGGAATCTGAAAGGGAAAAACTGCCGTCTAGAATGCTAGGTGCTGATTAATTTCTTTTTGGGGCCAAACTAACATCGAAAAATGTACGCTTCATTGCAAATGAAGAGAAATATGGACTAGAATTTTAAATATGGATTCACATGCTGGGGCATTTTGCCATCTAGTCATGTAGATTTTGAATGGTGAGGAATTATTGGCCACAACATGACCTTCTTGTTCTATTACATGCTTTATGTTGTTCAAATAACACTTCGTCTATTAGACAGTACTTTAGAGTTTTAGGCATAGAACACAATTTATGTCCATTGAAAATGGAGCTGGAAGAGTCATCATTGACAATTCTTTTATCTTTGTGCTAATAATGGACCAAATCAAAATGGTTCTATTAAATTCCAGTGCTTCTTCTATTAGTGAAGTTGCTGGAAACCAATACTTCAAATGACGCCAATGGAAACAGCCTCTTTGTATAATTACAAGGGAAATGCTGCATACATCTGAACCCCCAGACCCAACTTCGTTTGGAATATACTGGGTATGTTGATGTTGATGTTGATGTTGAGCCATAGAACACAACTCCAAATAGGAATGGAGTTAGGATCAGTTACTTGGTAATGATTGAAGCTATTGTAATTTCAATCCATTTCTGTTCACCATTCTGGTGGACATGTGAATACGCTGCATCCCACCATCATCATATGCTCCCCAAGTTCTATGTCATGATGAATTCATGTTCGTACTTTTTATTACATTCTCTTTTCCTTCTCTTTCCCATATAAAATCTGAAAATCTTCAATGAACTGTGTCTTTTTTTTTTTTTCTTGATTGGAACCTTTCGGACATGCGACTGCTCTGATTTTCACAATTGATTATTGCTTTCAGAGAAAGAAGAGAAGTCAGTATATGTTATTGCTATTGTTGCATGGGGATTTCGCAAAAGCTCTCGTGCCATTGTGCTAGTGCTGCTGCTTTTTATATCGCTGAAACCTGGCTTTGTTCCTGCTGCATATAGTAAGTTAAGTAGAATTTAGTGTTTCTTTCTTTATCCGGAAGTTAAATTTTCCACCTAAATTCTTCATAATCCTTACCCTCTTGAAATTTTGTGAAAATTGAAATCCTTTAGTTCTTTTCTTGCTCTAGAGGAAAGAAATACATATGATGGTGATCTAACTATAATTATTCTTCCCCTTTTTCCTTTTTGCCAGTGGTATTCTTTATGATATATCTCTTAAGCCATGCCATAAGCAGGGAGCTTCGCCAATCCTTGATTCTTCTTTGCGAGATACACTTTGCTGTACTTTTCAGCCTTCAACTAAATGTAATCTCTAGATTCCTACAAGATAAAGGTTCAGTAGCAGCAGAAATATTCTCATGGTCTGGTAGGTATCAAACTCTTTCCTTGCGTGGAAATTTTTTGTGGCCTTTTTTAGTTACTAAAAAATATCGTGAGGATATAACCATCCCTTGTACATATTTGGAACCATTCTAGGTTTGCTTGAAAGTCATAGCTCGGTTGACTTTTTGAAGATCGGGGGGCTGGCATCTTTCTGCGCTATTCAGAATCATGGATTTGACATACTTTGCTCATTTTCCACTATCGTGCAGTACACTCCGTTCCCTCCCTTTGGCTGGAGACTCTGGAAAGCTGGCTTAAATAAAAGAGTGCTACTTTCTGTTTATGCTATGATATCTAGTGGAAACAAGTACGACAATTCTGTGCATGGTACTACACCACTACAATTTATACGTACAGTATATAGATTGTGATATGGACATTTAGCTTACAGTTAGAAAAAAACTTTCAATATAATATCTGGTCGCTGGTTTTTTTGGTCATGATGAAAGAGGTTAGGATATTTCACATCAGAGGATGAAAAAAGAGTGTGTCGAGACTGCATATGTGAGACTCAATTGTGTTACGCATTTTTTAAATTTTGAACAAAAGCTGAGGTTGTCAATGATATATACAGGAACCTAAAAGTACTGCAGAGTAGCAGTTTCAGCATCTTTGATTTACCTTCATAATAGTTTGTTTAGTGATATCAGCTGGAAACCTTTCATCCTTATGTCAGATAAGATGTCTCTATCCAGAAAGTCCTTGGGCTATTGATCCTTGAAATAAATACCTTTTTGAGCACTTGGAGATGACTAAATTGAGTTTGTAACTAGGAGATGATCTGATATGGACAAGCAGGGATTTGAAACGCTTATCATTTACTGATGCCTTGATGGATGGTTATAGCTGCCTCATGCAACTACCAATTATGTTTATTTCTATGTATGGCTATTCATTGTGCTCCATAAACTAGAATGCAGACATGTACGTATCCATTTTTTCCCTTGAACAATCGTGTTTTACATGCTCGATAGTAGTACTAGTTACTTTCTGTAATTTAATTTGGGTTGTACATTTTTCAATCATATGGATTGTCACTTGAAACCAATAGTTGGCTAGCAAACAAACAAGTAAGTCATCTATGTATTTTATTTTATTGCAAAACTATATGATTCAAAATTTGTTGATTCATTAGACGCTCTGAACTGATATACATATAAGGTGGATGCAAAGGAGATATTTTGTGTATGCAACATCAGTAAATTGATTACCTTCATCTCAATTTAAAAAAGACCAAGCTGATGTCTTATTTCCTTTCTATCTTTTGTAGAGAGAAGAACAGCTTTGTATCTGAGTGCAATGGGGCAGAAGTTTCTCTATGCATACCGGGCATGTGGAACCTACATTGTGTGTCTGACTGTTCTTCTCACAGTTTACCTTGTCAGACCTAATTACACATCATTCGGTTACCTTTTCTTTCTCCTACTTTGGATGAGTGCAAGGCAACTAATGGAGAAGACAAGAAAGCACTTCTGGTTTCCATTGAAAGTTTATGCAATTGCAGTGTTTATTCTCATTTATGTTTTAAATGTTTTTGTCAGCTTTAAGAGGTGGTTGTCAAGCCTGATTGATCTTCAGCTTGTGTTTGGGTATTCTGTTGATGCTTCGATGTTAGAAAATATCTGGGAATCTTTGGCTGTTCTTATTGTGGTGGTCTTGTATAGCTACGAAAGGAGACAGAGCAAGTACTTGCAATCAGTGGCTGGTGAATCACCGGAATACATTTCATTTTCCTTTATCAAGCGTCTGCTCATTTGGCATTGTGAAAAGATATTATCTCTTTCAGTATTGTATGCATCTATGTCGCCTATCAGTGCATCTGGTTTTGTATATCTACTTGGCCTGGTACTCTGTTCGACATTCCCGAAATCGTCCCGCATTCCCTCAAAATGTTTCATGTGTTATTCAGGATTTCTTTTGATGATAAACTATCTATTCCAGATGTTTGGTGAAAAAGCTAAGATGCTTCCTGGTCAGACATACTCTAACTTACCTATCCTTTTGGGCTTACGGTTGTTTAAGCCTGGCTTTTCTGGTCTAGAATCAGGTTTGAGAGCGAAAGTGCTGGTCATTGTTGCATGTGTACTTCAATATAATGTCTTTTTCTGGCTGGAAAATATGCCCAGGGAAAAGGGACATGGTGGAAAATGGGAAGAACCCTGTGGTTTGTTTAATTTGATGGATGATACTAGTAGAACGTCTATCTATGCCAAAGAGAGTGAGCCTACAGCTGAAACAAGCCCATTGTTTAGAAAGAAAAATGCATCAATGAATAGCTCTTGGCCATCATTTGATGTTAGCACTGAAGTTTTAGAGGACAAGAAGAACCGGTACAGTAGACATATCTGGGGAAGCTCAAGTTTTAAGTGGAACAGAAAGTGGCTTCTTCTTTGGAGAAAGGAGAGGCTTGACATGCAGATAGCAACCCTAAAAATATACATGAAAGTTTGGATTGAGAATGCATTCAATCTTTTCGGGCTTGAGATCAACATGATTGCATTACTTCTTGCTAGTTTTGCCACCTTAAATTCGATTTCTTTGCTCTATGTAACAGCACTTGCTGTTTGTATACTTGTGCCTCGGCAAAATCTTCAGAGGTTTTGGCCCTTGTTTGTTCTCGCTTTTGCTTCTGTTCTCATCCTTGAGTACTGGATGATATGGATGAGCATAGTAGATGCTAATAATCAATTCCCTATCAGCCAGTACGGGCGTTGCCATGACTGTTGGAGAAACTCTTCTGTGTTTGTTGACTTCTGCCGAAAATGCTGGTTAGGTATTTCTTATATTTATTTGACCTTTATGATTTTTAGTCATAGGTACTTCATATTCAACTTAATCCTAATGGTTATAAATGCGGAGCAAATTTTTTAAACATGTCTTGTGTGGGTCTGATACATTTCTATTCTGAGGGTGAATAAACTTAACTTCCAGACGAAGGGATTTGTATCCAGACTGAATCTCACAAAGGGATTTTTGTTATCAAAATCTTATACATGAACGTTGCATACAATGTTTACAGTGAGGTTATCTAATTCACTGCAAGTAATTTTCAGTTTTCACGAGCCTTCTTCTTAATTATCTTAAATTCTGATGCAGAAAAGATGATCTTAGCGTTTAGGTTAAGTGACTAATCTTTGTTTCCCGCCACTAAAATCATTTTCTAAATCCTCTGGGATTATAGCCAAGTCTTTGTGGTCTTCTTAGTCTATTAATCTTGCAAAGTGTTGGATGTCGTAATTTTCGTTTGTGCTACTCTTCCTAATACTTTATCCAATTTTGGTAGGAATTGTAGTCGATGATCCCAGAATGCTAATTAGCTATTACATGGTTTTCGTGCTTTCGTGTTTCAAACTCCGAGCTGATCACATGTCCGGCCATTCAGCATGCTTTACTTACTGGGAAACGGTATTACAAAGAAAAAGAGCAGCTGCTTTCAGTGATCTCTCATTTGAAACAAAGAACATGTGGACATTTCTTGACCGCCTGAGGCTTTACAGTTACTTTCATTTGTTGGATCTTGTTCTTGCTCTAATACTGATTACAGGAACCCTTGAGTATGATGTTCTTCATCTTGGTTACCTTGGTTTTGCTCTGGCTTTTTTCCGGCTGAGGCTTAAGATACTAAAGGAGAGAAATAACATCTTCAAGTTCCTGCGTATATATAATTTCAGTTTGATTGTTCTTTCTCTTGCGTATCAATCTCCATTTGTAGGGGATTCTAATGAAGGAAAGTGTGAAACTGCTGATTACTTGCACGAGGTCATAGGCTTCTACAAGTATGATTATGGATTCCGAATTACATCAAGATCTGCCCTTGTGGAAATTATCATCTTCATGTTGGTATCCCTCCAGTCACATATTTTTTCTTCCCAAGATTTTGATTCTGTTTCCAAGTACATAGAAGCAGATCAGATGGATGCCTTAGTTAGGGAGCAACAGAAAAGAGCTGCCTGGAAAACTGCACAGTTGCAACACATTCGTAAGTCAGAAGAAGAGAAGCGCCTTCGTAACTTGCAAGTGGAAAATATTAAATCGGAGATGCTTAATCTACAAATCCATCTTCGCAGCATGAGTACCGATGCAAGCTTAGGCAGTATTTCTTCGGGGTGTGGAGACCGACATGAGACAATAAAATACAACCCTAGCAGTAGCAGGGGGGGAGAGGAGCATAATGGGGCAAGGCATGAAGTAGATGTCTGCTCTTCCTCTTTGTTTCCTTTGGACACGATGGGTCCTCTAAAAAGAATGAGAAGTGGCAGTCGGGGTTTTGAGTCCATGCACCACTCAGTGAATTCTCTCCATGATATTCCTGAGCTAAGAGACACAATATTCACATATGCATCTCCGAAATCTGATGAATATTACCAAGAAAAGCCAAGAAGTAAGGTTAACTTATTGTTTTCAGCTGTGCACCTTGTAGGTGATGGTGTTTCTCAGGCACGGTCTTTGGGTAAGAAGGCAGTCAGTAATCTTGTTCACTTTTTCGATATAGAGGATGAATTGGAATTACATGATTGCTCCTATGAGGATGAAAATGAGATTTATTATGAACTTGAGAACCAGAATATTGGGTTTGAACCAGTGGAACAAGCACATTCTTTTCATTCTGAGAGTGAGCAAACTGAATCTGATGCTACCACGTATCTGCAAATTGGACTAATATTCCGTTATATATGGGCACAAATGCGATCAAATAATGAGATTCTTTGTTATTTTTGCTTCATTCTGATTTTCTTGTGGAACTTCAGTTTGCTTTCCATGGTTTACCTCGCTGCACTATTTTTGTATGCTCTATGCGTGAACACTGGCCCCAGTTACATGTTCTGGACCATTGTGCTTATATATAGTGAAGTCTGCGTTCTGCTCCAGTATCTTTACCAAATCATTATCCAGCATTGTGGGTCTAGCCTTATCAGTGCAAGTTTCCTTCAGGAACTGGGATTCCCTGATCATCGAATCAAATCATCATTTGTAATAAACAACATGCCACTTTTCTTGGTTTACCTGTTTACCCTTGTGCAAACTTTCATCAGTGCTAGGGAGGGTACATGGGCATCTGTTACAGAATTTAGATCTCTTGGGCAAAGAGAGAGAGGTTCCAAAGAGTCCATGGTGACACTAAGTTACTTGGAACAGATTCGCCGACTGCTTTTACTCGTGAAAGAGAAAGTGGAAAAGATATTTAGAAGTCTACTTTGGTACTGGAGATCAGTAACACAGGGAGCTGAAACTCCACCTTACTTTGTGCAGCTGTCTATGGCAGTAGAGGTGTGGCCTGATGATGGGATACAGCCTGAACGAATTGAGTCAAGTATTAACAAGCTACTTACCATGATAGCTGACATAAGATCCGATGACAGTAGTCCAAATGGAACTTGTTTGCCAAGTAAAGTTCGCATACAAAGCATTGAAAGAAGTCCAGAAAACCCCTCCGTCGCTCTGGCTGTTTTTGAGGTTGTATTTGCTTACCCACATACAGGGTCTCATCCAATTGAATTTTACAAGCCCTTAACTCCTGCAGCTGATGTAGCTAAACAAATTTTAAAAGCGCAGCATATTGGGCTTTTTGAAGAAATAGGATTTCCTTATCCTGTACTCTCTGTAATTGGAGGACGTAAAAGGGATATAGATCTGTATGCATTCGTTTTTTGTGCAGATTTAGCTGTTTTCTTTTTGGTGGCCATCTTCTATCAATCTGTGATTAAAAACAAGAGTGAGCTTCTTGAAGTCTATCAGCTGGAAGATCAATTCCCTAAGGAGTTTGTATTTCTCCTCATGGTAAGGGTCTTCTCTCTTTTATTTGTTGAAGACTTCTAGTTGACCTTGCTTATAGCATGATTAATTTATGAACATGAAAATTGTATTATTCCACAGTATAAGAACCCTATTCCTTTTGAATTTCATCCGAGGCAATTTACAGGTAGTGGAAACTGCTACCCTTGCTCTTCTATGCTTTATTTCATTTGGAGAAAACATTTTGTAAAGCTCCATTTTTTTTTCCTTGAGGTTTCAAAAGCTCCGGCCAATGAGATAATTGAGTGAATATTTACAAAGAGAGATGTCTCTGTCATCACGTTTCTTTGTGTGCTAAGGAACTTTTCATCTGAATATTGTTATTATTATCTATATTTCTTTTTGGTTACAGGTAATCTTTTTCTTAATTGTGATTGATCGCATCATCTATCTCTGTTCATTCGCAACTGGAAAAGTCATCTACTATCTATTCAGCCTTTGCTTGTTCACATATTCGATAACAAAATATGGTTGGGGCATGCAGCCATCCCACCAACACGCTGGAAAATTTGCACTTCGTGCTATATACTTGACGAAGGCAATATCATTAGCACTGCAAGCTACACAAATTCGCCATGGGCTTCCCCACAAAAGCACTTTATATCGACAGTTTCTGACTAGTAGTGTGTCTACAGTTAATTTTATGTGTTTTCGTGTTTATCGAGCTCTACCTTTCCTGTATGAACTGCGATGTGTCCTGGACTGGTCTTGCACAACTACATCTTTGACCATGTATGACTGGCTAAAGGTAAGTGAACACTTGGAAACAACATTCGATGGAGACTTTACTCCTTTAGGGTTAGTGAGTGTCCACTGTCATTACCGTTACTTGTTAAGAAATAAAATACCTTATGAAGCTAATATCATTTGAAGAATAGTTGAAATGTTTATTATATTTGTTAAAAAGTCTGAATTTGACAGATCAGAAGGTTGTGTGACCCTTTTCTATGTGCATGCATATTTTGTGATGAAGTGGACGAATTTGTAGGTTCAGGAAATGAATGTCCATTGGTTGTCAGGGTTGCACTTTTCTGTTCCTTTGTAAATTTTGAAGATACATGCCTCTTTTCTTCTTTTTACAGTTGGAGGACATTCATTCAAGCCTCTTCCTGGTCAAATGCGATGTAGATCTACACAAAGCTAAACATCGACAGGGAGAAAAGCAAAGCAAAACGACCAAATTTTGCAATGGAATATGTTTGTTCTTAGTTTTGCTTTGTGTTATATGGGCTCCTATGCTGGTAAGATTGTAATCAAACATATGGTATTCTTTATTACTTTTACCATATTTATTGGGTTATTCATATGGAGGTCTTTGGAGATATAAAGTAATGAATACTGAACTAAGTAGAGACCATAATAAAGTTGAGGCTTTTCAGAGAAAGTGAAAAACTCTTCGTTGCGGAAATGTTGCATGAAGGATTGAAGCTTTTTGTTATAGATACTGACTGAAAGGAACCTTTGCACATTTATTAATTCTTTAGTATTGTCTTTTCTCTTATTCTGTAAAACCTTTATTTTCTAACAAATGCTTTGACGCCTCAGTTCATATTTGCCTTGACTGCAGTTTTGGGATTTTCACCTTTCAAGCTTCTTCTGAAATGTTTTCTTTTCGGCTATCTTCTTTTTTTCTTTTAATTACCAATAGATGTACAGCAGCGGGAACCCAACAAATATTGCAAATCCAATCCAACAAGCAAGTGTCCAAATTGATCTCAGGACAATCACCGGAAAGTTGACTTTGTTCGAAACAACTCTTTGCAGAATACTCTCTTGGAATGAGCTCAGTACTCGAGTTGACGTAGATCCTCTAGATTTTTTAAGTGCTTACAGTAAGAAAGACATCCAATTAATATGCTGTGAAGCTGATGCTAGTTCTTCATGGCATGTCCCTCCCATTGTTCAAGCTAGGTTCCTGCAGTCCATTACCAACAGCATGAATATAATGTTCCAATGGCAATTCATCAGGGATAGGCCAAAAGGAAAAGAGGTTGTGAATTATGAACTGCATGTTCAAGATAAAGATCTTCCAAAGCCAATAGAAGTTATTGATGTCCTAAATGGTACTTCTAGCAATTTCAGGATATTCAATGTCTACCCTAGGTACTTCCGGGTAACTGGCTCAGGAGATGTCAGGCTTATCGAACAAGCGGTCAGTGGCAGTTTCTGTGATTCCTTCTAAAACCCGAAGTCAAACCAACCCAATCACAGAGATAATATCAGGAATATTTGCTTGTGCAGGTAAATTATGTTTCAGGGGATCTTATACTCAACCGGGATGATCCGCAATGGTGGTCCTTCCATGATACAGATATCTCAGATAGAATTAACTGTGGAGATTTTGCCGGACCGGTGGCTGTTATTGTATCTGAAGAAACTCCTCGTAAGTGCTTGGCATTCCTTCTATTTTTCAGTTTGGGTTGTAAAATTTGAGGAACACTTTATTCTCCCTACCTTATATTCACTTTCAAATGGATTATAAATTTATTTGTAGAGGGCATAATTGGTGATACGCTCAGCAAATTCAGCATATGGGGTCTGTACATAACATTTGTGCTTGCTGTTGGCCGTTTCATCAGGCTTCAGTGTTCTGATCTTAGGATGAGAATTCCCTTCGAAAATCTTCCCAATTGTGACAGGTACACCATTTTGTTATCTCTCAATAGGCTTTTAATTTTAAGCATCATTAACTACGGAGAAATTTGGCGTTTTCATTACAACTTTCTTCATACTCCCTGTGTCCCAAAGAAAAGAAAATGGTCCACTGTGAGTTTTGAGAAATAGTACAAATCTCAAAACTCAATGTGGACTATTTTTTTAGGGATAGAGAGAGTATTGTTTAGTTGATTACAATTTCGTGCAACGATCGAAACATTGATTAGTGATTGACTTTATAGAGTTGCCCTCTCTGCTTTCTTCAAAACTTTGTTTCTTTCCATAACTCAATATGCCCAATTTGTTGATGCAGATTGATTGCTATATGTGAAGATATCTATGCTGCACGAGCAGAGGGCGAACTTGAAGTCGAGGAAGTCCTGTACTGGACACTGGTGAAAGTATACCGCTCCCCTCACATGCTGCTTGAATACACTAAAATTGATTAGCCCCTTGGAATTGGTTGTGTAGTCATCAATGGCAACTCTGTGCCTGCGGAAAAGCTAGACGAGAAAAACCTAAATGCAACTGCTGGATGCATACTTCGTCACATGATGATTCTGGAAATGCATTTCCAGCTAGTCGGAAGGAATTAAGTTTTCTGCAGTTTGGCATGAATGAATCGGCTTTGTTCTAGGAGGTTCAATCCAGCTGACTGTGAACAAGATTTCAATGATCGGCTTTGTTCTTGGAGGTTCAATCCGGCTGACGGTAAACAAAATGTTCAATGGACATTGGTTGTACAAAGTAATCAAGAATACAGAAGATTAGCATAAGATAACCATGTGTCCTTCACATATGATATGCGCGTTTCAGCTTGAGTTCTTCCGCGTGAAGTTGTACTTTGAGTTTAACTTTTCCAAAAGTCGACGTACAATTTGAAGTAAACTTCAAACTCATTTTTCGTACGCGACAAGTTATCTAAATTATTGTTTTATTTTATATATTCCTTTTGTCTCAAAATTATTGTCCAGTTTGAGATTTCACTTTTATTACAATTTGAACTAGAAATGAAAACTCAAACTGGATAATAATTATGGGACGGAGGGGGTATATGATTAAAATTCATATTTTCATCAAGATTAATGGTATGTTCGTGAAATGTTATAAGCACCATGCTTGTGAATATCACAGTAAGCTGCAATGGCATCCATTTATGTGCGGTAGTTTTCAACAGCCACTTTCGATAATAATAAATAAGTAAAAATTAGTAGGCTCCAAAAAAAAAAATTATTAATTAATTATACTAAAATAAAATAACGAATTAAAGAAACCGATTACATGTGTCCAGATCTTGAAAATTGACTAAGAAAGACTGATCATGCGCCATCTTCAAGCCGGATTGGCTCTAAATTTGATCTGAATGGGAAAACATTCTGAGCACAAAAACCGCTGAACTTCATAACTTTAGATTCCTCATCAGCGATTCCAATACTTGTGCAATCTTGGTTTTGTTGTTTGATTAAACGCCAATTATGATTCTGCCTTGAATTGTCCAAAACAGCCCAGAGTTGCTTCTTCCCTTCTTTCTCTGATATTGTTACTAATCCTAGTTTCCCTTCGAACTCAATCAATGAACTCTTGAGGCAGTTCACCCCTTCTGGAATAGGAAACTTACGATACGTCTCGTCTTCGTGATCGAAAACAACAACCTGACCATCGGTGGTGAGCCAATGTATCAATCCATTCACAACTAAGGATTCATTCGGTCGAACAAACAACACCCCTTTTGGTAACATTACGTAGCTCGCCCTCTCCCACGCCCACGTCCTCGAATCAAAGATATTGCATCGATAACCATAGCAATTCGCGGCCCGATAGTCCCCGCATAGTGGTGAAAGCGTGACAACCTTGAATGTTAGAGGGTCGGAATTCAACACCACCAAACCAACTTGCTCGGTTGGAAACAGAATCGGATCCGGGTTCGGTATAGACCACCATTGTCCCGAAGTAGGTTTGCCGACGTGGTATGTCGTGAGCGGGAATTTCTCGGTACGAATGAACAAAATCCCTTCTTTTGAAGATGCTTCGACCTTCACGTTGTCGAATTTCCCAAAATTCATGTCAAGTTTGACATTCTTCTTGTCCAAAGATACTAATTCTTGGACGTACTTGCATGATTTCCGATCCTGTAAGAGCAACCCTGATATAGTGCTGGTATCCTTGGAGTCAACCATCTTGCACGCATTCACCTGCTCCATTAGTTTGATGATGATGGATGAAAGCGTTAATTTTGAATAAGAAATCAGGTAGGAAATAAAGAAAACCCGTGAGATGAAGACGAAGATGTAGAAAATCAGGTCTATTGGTTTGTATTTATAGAACCCAATTCCTTTTTCCTTTTCCGTATCAAAATAGGGTTGAATTGTTTCGTAAACTTCCTAATAAAGGCATCATTGTTTCTACTTTGGAATCGGATTCTAATTTCTAATCTAAACTAGTAATTAGTAATTACCATATCGTATTTCTCGATTTTTTATTTTTTGGCCGTGCTAAGATTCATCAATGAGAAGTCCTTCTTTTCATATGTGATGAATTGATTGATTTATTTGCTTCTTGTATATCTTCATGGCCATGGATTTTGAACACAGGTTGGAATTTTTTCTTTGCTAACACTAATGAAATTGATAAGTGTTACTCTGGACAATACAACTTGTTTGACTTTTTTGCTTCTTCTCTTTTTCGGGTCTATAACATTTTGTATAATACTGCTTTACATTTGATAATTAAGTAGTACATCATAGTTTCGTCCATAATCAACAGCTTACATTCACCATACGTACACCTATGTTAGTAGCGGCAGATTTAGAATCCAGAAGCAGTTTGATATATAGATGAAGTTCAACATCGGTTAATGCCTAATATATGGTTCTAGCCATATGGCCCAAAACTCATTACAGAACCGAAAAAAATGTTTCCCAAATAATGAAGCACAGATGTTCATCAAATACCTGGGGACTGAAATGTTCCAAGATGGTAGGTTCCACTATGGATCTCATTGTGGGAGCAACCCTGATTCCTTCCGAACTTATTGGAATTTCTCTACTACTAGTTAATTTCCTCATGCTAATTAAAGTGATTATTACATGAAGCTACAATTTTCCTTCATTTCAGAGTCGTTGGAAAGCACAAGGGCAAGTTGAAAGTGTCAACAGAATCTTCACTTATAATTCCCTGAAAGCAAATCAATCAACTAATCAAAACAGGACACTAGTGTTAATAATAATAATAAAGGGTTCACCTTTGATGAAGACGAGATTCTATGTCACACTTGTTGTGTATAATAATGTGTGTCACCCGTGTATGTATGTGCTCGTAGCTAATTAAATTAGTGCTGTTGGAGCCCATAATTTTATTAATTTATAAAATTATCAATTTATTGATAAATCAATAACATTATTTTATTATAATTTTAAATTTACAATTTTTCCATAGCATTGATTTTATTGATAAATTAATACTTGTACTTTTTTTTAAAAAAAATATTATACTTGGTAATTTAAAGGGTTGTTTATGAAATTATAGGGAAAATATTTACCGAATTTGAGAAAATAAATCCACAACTTTTGAATGCAGTGAAAAAAATTAAGTATACATAAGATCTTCTTGTAAATTTCAAGAAAAAACAAACCTCAACGGCATCTATCCTATTAAAGCTTCTTATGTTTTCTTTGATACGTAAAATAATTATTATATTGACTGAACAATGAAGTAATAGGTACTCCCTTTGTCCCAAAATTATTGTTCAGTTTGGATTTTCACTTTTAGTCAATTTGTACTAGAAATGAAAGTCCAAAATGGACAAAAATTTCGGAACGAAAGAAGTATAATTTATAATTTTTGGGAAAAATCGAAAAAGTGAAGGGGTCTTATTATGCAATCCTCTGAATTTAGATGGTTCTACGTAAGAACAAAACTAATCTTACTATATATTAAAGGAACTTTTCTCACAAGACACATGTCACTCAATTAGACCATCGATAATTTTCAAAATCATGTGTCATTTTTTCATTCGATGAGAATTTTTATGAGTACACGTGTCATCTTCTCATTCGTTAATTTTTATTATTGTGTATTTTATACAAGTAACATGGTTATTTTATACACGGTAACATAGTTATTTTATATAAAAAAAAATAACTTCCTTCGAATTAAAAGATATCACCGTACACAAAATGACCGGAAAATTATCTCCGGCCGGCCACAAAATCACCGGACACGCCGATGGGAAATTTGACATCATCGCCGCCGGAAAATTATTGCTACCTATAATCTTTCACTTCCTTGCCGGAAAAGACATCAATGACTGACTATATCATTTGATACTCTTGATGTAGATGAAGAATCCGATTTGATTTTTATGTCGTCGAAATTCCATTATTCGATTAAGCGCAGGAAAATCCGGCAATGGCTGACTGTATTATCCTTTTCCTTTGCGTGGCTGACGATTATGTGCTCCTTCGCAATTCCATAGTTCGATTAATTGCGGCCAAATCCTTTAACGGCTGGCAGTATTCTGCTTCGCCGGCTGACCGTATTTTGCTAAACTCTGGATGTAATTCGATGAAGCCAGAATGATTAAGCACTCCTTCAAAATTCCATCGTTCCATGAACCTCGGCCAGCCTCCATAATTTCTGAAATTTTTCAATTTTACATTCGGCTATGTTTGAACCAGTTTGAACTAAACTTGCATTTGATTATTTTTCGAATTGTTTCCAAATTTAGATTCCTTATTCATTGGAACAACTATCGGCATATTGATTTTTTGAGGAATTTATTCCTTTTAAATATTTAGATATTAGAGATTTAGAGATTAGAGATAAATACTAATTGACAATCACAATTACCGTAGGAAACTATCTTCATCTTAAATAACTGATCGCCAAAATTGTGTAATTGATATACTTTGAAAATTTATAGGAATTTTACTGTGGTTTGAACGAATCTACGTTCCTGATTCTTTTTCGGATTAGTTCAAAATTTATAGTCCTCATTCACTTAAACAACTATCGGAATAAGGAATCAATTTATACTTGATTTGAGGAATTTATTCCTTCTCAATAATTAGAGATAATATACTAATTGTGAATCAAAATTAGTGATCGACCTAATTAACAATATATGGAAAAGATAAGTGTGTATCATAACCAATGTTTGCAGGATCGTGATCCTATGTAGGATCAAAATGGGGTCATGGGATCGGTTCATAAATGGGATTGGTAGGATCGTAATAGTAGAATTATAAAATTAATTAAACATGTTATATAACTAATTGTTTTGATAATTAAGTTTCAATGATCTTTACATAAAGTATTTAACATTTTTTTAAAAAAAGAAATATGAAAATTCATCTTTCTTATATGAATTTTTCCATAACTTTTTTAATAAAAACTCTTCTTTTAATATTATTAGAAAAACTTCCTAAAATACAGTGTTTTAGCAAAGAAAGTTTTCTCATATTAGCCTCAATTGAATGTGAACCAAAAGAAATAAGAGAAAAAAAAATTTCAATAAGCTCAATTTAAGTTTTTGTAATTAATGAATAGTAATTTGGACCGATCCTACGATCCTGAGCGATCTTGTACGATCTCGTACGATCCTACTCTAATCCTACTGCAATATTCGAGTTTGATCGATCCAGGATCCATTTAGATAGCTGGGATCGTAGGATCAGATCCTACGATCCAGGATCGCGAGTTTGCAAACTATGATCATAACAACATTAAATGTGATATATGATTTTAAAAAATATTTCAAAATTTTAGGATTCAATACCTTTCAAATTACAATATTAAAAAGAAAATTATGCTATTTAAATTACTTTAAATTTCCGTTCACCTTATGAGTCTATAGTCTTCTTCCTCTTCTTCACTCATCTCCACCCCATTTCCTTTTTGCATTGTTTTTTTCAACATATTTTTTAATGTGTACTAATTATCTTTTTCTTTTTGGATGACTTTTTAGAATCTCTTCAGAAATTCGAGGAGGGAAGGAATTGCATTGTATGCAGGTGAAAGCCGTTGTAAAGAATAATCACGATCCTCTACTGTTTAATTAATCCTATGGTATGCCGAATTCTCCTTTCTTCTTCTTCTATTTTTTTTTCTTTTCTTTTTCTTTAATTGAGTGGGTTTATCCAATAAATTAGTAAATTATTTTTTTTCTCATCACAAACCAAATGACGATTATAGCGTTTTCAATATAACAAAGAAGCTGCTATTATTTTATTATTCTCGTGGAATTAAATTGTATAATAACAATTTTAGTTTTTTGATCAATTACATATTTTCATTTTTAATGTTGTGGGGATGAGTATTGATATGCAATTGGAGTGAAAAGACGTGATTTTGTTGTAGATGAGGTGGGTGATGAATGAATATGGAAAACCTACATGATTTTTTCCTCCCTTACGTTGAAAGTGCTACCTTGGCCATGGATTTTTTTTCTCTTTATTTTGAAGTGCCATCGGCCATGGAGTTTGCGGTTATGAATCAAACTGCAAAGAAAATGCGCCACTAAACATGTAATTTTTTTAAATCTGTTTATTTATTTTGGATGGCATCTTGCAGTTTAGGGGTTTGTTTATGTAGTTTGTTTGTGGCTGGAACGAGGGCAAATGGTTGATTTTATCATGTGAACTTGGCATCATTAGTTGTCCCTTTTTGGTTAGATATACTCACTGATCAACAAGATCGCGTTAAGTTAGGACTCCATATGTGAATTGCTATCATTTTGTAATTAAAGGCCAATTATGTATTTGGAGTACAAATGAATTATTTTATTAGTGTAACTTTTTCTTTCCCCGATATCACTACTTTTATGTATGCATATTCTAAAATTTATGGCAATATTATCTGGACGAGAAATATCTATAGTATATATATTATACTAAGAGAGAAATCAAAGAAAAATCGTAAAAGATTTTAAAAAAATTTCTAAAGGTGGCATGATAAAATCCTAGGTGACAATTTCTCAAAATTTTGAGAAAAAAAAGTTTCAATATTTAGTTAATAGCCCCTAAAAATATTAGTTATAGCATATTAGCACATTCACTACATTTATATAAATTAATTAACATTAAATATGTCCAATAACTTTTTATCTTTATCCCAAAAATCAAGGTAAAAATTAATAATCCATCCCATATTTTTGGTGCAATTAATTAATAATAAATCACTTACAGAATATAATTAAATCATTTATTACTATATTTTTAAATTCAAAAATTGAAAATCATCAAGATATCTTAAAAATTAATTCTCTATAATCTCGCATATTATCATGTATAAATAACTCTATGAGTACTACAAACCTTTGGGTTTCTGCTTCAAAGACCATTTCAAATAGGTGCTGTGAACTACGGTTAGTTTAACTCTGAATTTTTGAATACCGATTTTTTTTGTTTAATCCATTTGTACTTTTGTTCATTGAAGGATAGAATTACGGGTTTGATATTCAAGAAACGCTCTTCTTCTTTTTGCTTTATTTTATTATTGTTATTATTATTTTCTTATATAAAGGGGACAAATCAGTCAGCTCTCTCCAATTCATTAATGTGAATTTAGCAGTTGAAGAGAATATCCATATTTTGATTCAAAATTTTGTACTATCAAGAAGAATATTACAATTGGCTTTTCTTTTTTGGAAAATCAAGCATATAAAGGGCTTGTGTTGGCATGCATGTTTAAAGACCAAAAGAAAGATCAAAATGAATCAGAACGTGAGGTCATCTTCTTGGCTTCCTTAAAAAAAAACTTCGATGATGCATGTTAAATGGTTGCTAATTTTCTTAAATTTTTAGATTATGTTGTATAGTGTGTGCAGGTAAAGGGCAATAACGATCGACTCCAACCCTTACCCCCAAAGAAAATAAGTATAGTCACAATCTGATGACAATTCAGTAACACTTCAAGAGTATTAGACCCCAGTTATATTTATTTATTTATTCATTTTTTTGATGAGTACAGACCATATTAATTAGTTCAACACCGAACACAATTGAAACTCCCGGTGTACAACCTACAAGAACCCGCAATTGAATAAATATTAATGGCAATTGGAATTACGTTTTGAATAGAGAATATTGCTTTTCCCAAGTATTAATTTTTAATTTTTAATAAATTACTCATTCAACGTGATTATATGTTTTGGATACTATTCCCCTTTTAAAAAAATATTTTTAGAAAAGTGAAATCTTTTTAGAGCAATTATGTTAATGATTTTACCTTTAAATCAAGCAGAAGAAAAAGATATTATATCTGATAATTGATTTAAAACCCTCATCTAATTATATACTTTTAAACAACATCACATCATACAAAATTTTCATGTATAATTCTTTGACTCTAAAATGACTGGTAAAGATTCACTTCAAACCATGCTTAGGTTATCATTACGAAGATGCATAAATCATCTTATTCTATGAACTATACAGAAGGATCCTAAGTATTTGATCTTTATCTTGCTTACAAAACCCCATCAGAAATTAAAAAGTTAAAAGACAAGTATCCTGCCAATGATAATTTCATAAAAATTTGATCCTCTGAATCCTATCAAATCATGAAATTTCATTGAACATGGAAAAGATTAAAAAAATGATATATTCCTATCAAATTCAAAAGGGAAATAATTTCCTTAAAAAAAAGCAAGTTGCTTTAACTAATGCACGAATTACTCTCGATGCGATTTATAATATATTCATACTGTTCAATATAATAATATGAAACAATTTAATGTATATTCTTAAACGCTCCTTTTAATCTATTTCATCGTAGTATCATTTTCTCTACCGTTGTTTCGTCCATTTATGAAGCCAACTATCCATATATTTACTGTTGGTAACCATAACTATTTCTTGATATTTATTGTGTTTATAGAGAAGTAATTTGTCATACATAAGTGGTTGCATTTTATCAGTTATGTTAGCATTTTATTATACTATGTATCATTGTTTTGAGTATAATAATATTAAACGGTGTCAGAATTCTTATACAATATAATACATTTTTTGAGGTTAAAATACAATTAATGTGAATTTATGATGATACTAAAAATATTTCATTTTATTATACTTTTACGATGTAAACTAATACAGTGAAAAATTGAATAAAAACATAATATTAATAGTTTTGACATTCTCACAATAGTATATACCTTTGTGGATGCTCTAATCATATTTATTAATATCTCATGGAAAAATAAACGTGAATTTGTTTGCCCCGCACATCGTGCGGGTAACATCTAGTTTAACCTATAAATATTTACCCATTATTGATAAGTTGCACAACGTGCGGGTATAATACTAGTAGGATGTAAGTTAAAGAATATACATACATACATACATACAAAAATAAGTAGATATCTATAACGTGAGAACCAACATGCCTATGTCGATATGTCCGAGTGGTTAAGGAGACAGACTTGAAATCTGTTGGGCTTCGCCCGCGCAGGTTCGAACCCTGCTGTCGACGTATTTTCAATAATTTTGCTTTTTTCTTTTTGGTAAACACTTCTATATATTTCTTATCTTCTTCCTAATTTTTACATTTTTTTTTTCTTTACGGATAACTGTTTCCGCATGAAATGAACAAATTCCTATTTGTCCCGATGACAAATCCGAGAGTTGGATTAGTGTGATTATTAAAATGTTAAATATACAACGGAACAAAATAAGTAAAAGAAAAAGACAAAATTTTGATGAATACTAACACTACCTCTATTTTTCTTTTCAACAAAAAAAACTCAAATTTTAAAAACTAATAAAATATAAAAAATTAGATAAATGAGATTTATTGTTACAGAACTGATGAATAGATATGCCGTTCTATTCAATTTTTCAAGTTAGAAAATTGATCCATTCAATTTATGTGTTTTAGTTTTTCAAGTTAGACTTCTTTTTTAAATACTACAATCATCTTAAAATGGCGCAAAAATCTATAGTTATATATAATAGGGAAATCAGAGAGAGAAATTGGTTGATCTCTCCTAGAGTGTCAGATAGGAAAAAATTCTATGTGGCATCATTCTATTAACCCAAAAATAAATAACTTTGTGTAATATCAAATAAAGTCCTCATAATTATACATGATTAAGAAATTGGCCCTGTAAAATTAATTTTGTATTCACAATTTATAATTGGTAATTTTTTAAAAATAAATACATTACAATAACAATTAACAATATATATTTATTGACTAAAACAATTATCCAACATTTCAATCTTTGTACTCACCTTTAATATTTTGATTCTAAGAGTAATATATAATTTATTTATGTATTGCATTTTCCTTTATTTAAAATCTTAATAATTAATATATACACCTTGCACAATCTTAATAATTAATATATACATGTGCGGGTTTAACATCAAGTCTATACTACTACCATTTGTTCTGGTACGTGTTTCAAAAGGGGTATGAAAGCACAAAACTTTTTTCTTCTTTCTTTGTTCGGACGGAACACATCATGAAGGAACTCAATTTCAAATATCACGAATTTTCACAAACTCTTTTCCTCTTTCAAAACAAAATTAAAATATTATTATTATTTCATCAAATTAAATTGTGAAAATGTGGACGATACGAGACTAGAGTACTGACGAATGGAGTATTGGTTCAGTGGTAAAATTACTCTTGCTCCAAGAGGAGGTCATGAGTTCAATTCCCCATTCCAACAAAAAGTGAGAGGTTGGCTCTCACCTTGCCTATTGGTACCTCTAGGGGATTGTTATGGCTAACTCACTAATAAACCTTCGATTTCGCACTCGAACTTGTTACTCCGGGCTTGCATAGGGTGGTTTACCTCCCACTGTGATTTGCATGCTATTACAGTGGCCATGTGTTTAGCCATCTCTGGTAGAGTTCCCGGTATTACAAAAAAACCTTCGATTTCGCACTCGAACTTGTCACTCCAGACTTACATAGGGTGGTTTACCTCCCATTGTGATTTGCATACTATTACAGTGGGCATGTGTTTAGCAATCTCTGTTAGAATTTCCGGTATTACAAAAAAAAATGATTAGAATACCGTAAGTAAATGCATTTGAGAAAAATATGTTTTGGCTCATTTGATAACCAAAAGATATAGAAGTTTAAACTACTAAACAAAAAAGTCATTATAAATTTGAAACGGAAAAGAAAGCCTCAAGAAGCCACAGGAGTCACTAAAAATTTAAAACACAAACACAGCTTCACGGCAGCGGTTTATGCACAGGCCTTCAAGGAAGAGGATATTTGTGACAGAGACGGGGGAGCTTTTTGTCACAGCAAATAAGTCCACAAGCCTTGTCCTTATCCCAGTTTAATTCAATCACATCTTTTCCCTCACAAAACAGCACCTCTCTTCTCTCATCAGTAATGCGACCAACCAAGAACTGAGCTCGAAAGTTTCCTTCTCGTTGTTGGAAGAATCATGAGAAGCTCGGAAGGTAATATAATAAATATCTTGATATCCTGTTGGCTTATAAGTCACACACTCCACCACAAGATCTTTGTATCTCTGCAGACAATATATCATGACCTTAATCACTATAAACAGTTAAAGTAACAATATAAATACTGCTGAATTATAAAATCCACAAAAGGGAAATAAAAGATTATTTTCTACTACTCCCTTTTGTTCCAAAATGATTATCTATTTTGGATTTTTATTTTTAGTACAACTTTGTATATAAGTGAAAATCCAATCTTGACAATTATTTCAGGAACGGAAGGAGTGCACGGTCATTGCAAAAATACAACAGAATACAAGACAGATTCACAACAGAAACCAGATGAAACAAATTACAAAAGGGCTATGTTGTCATTAGGAAAAGCACATTGGCTAGAGACTGTTTGCTAAAAGAAAGTTAACAATCTAACAGTTAAATAAAAGAATGAACTAATATTAGGCACTAAACTTTAGAGTATTATGTTAATTGATGTAAATGCAAGTGCTCTTCTATCTTAGGACCGGATAAAATCCCAGTCAACAACTATTACCCCCTCTTTATCGTTTCAAAAAATAGTCCCAATAAGTTTTGAAATTTGTATTGCGTGACTTTAGTACAAATCTCAACAACTTCGATTTTTTTTTTTTTTTGGTATTACCTATTACTCCCTCACGGTAATGATTATCCAATTTAGATTTTGGTTCCTGATAGCTAGACAATTATTCTGAGACGGAAGAACATAATGAAAATACTATCGAATACAAAACAGTTTGGTCTTGAAATGATTGTCGAGTTTGAATTCTACTGAAACGGGACAATCTAAACTATGACAATCATTTCGGAAGGAGAGTATACAAGATAAACAAGAGTAAATAAATAAATGAAGTTACCTCATCCACATGATGTGGTAAAATTTCAGGCATTCCTCGGACATGAGACGGAACACGGGCGAATTGACCCGATAACCCTGACTGTTGTGCATCTCGTCAAAGTACTTCTCCCACAGATAAGGATTCCGCACCCTCACGCCATTGGAGAAAATTGAAGAATATATAGTTTCAAAGTATTTAGGATGGGAAGGGTCCATACGTTCCCCATTCAGATAGGCAACTGGTCTGCTCTTGTCAGTTAAAATTGATGTATTGGGGCCCAAGATGGCTATATCCTCATCGGATTAAACCGATGACTTATGAACGGGACGAGCTGTATGTTTCAGTGAATTGCTTCCTCCGGCCGCCGCCGGTCGGCCTGAATCATCCCGATCCTTACCAATTATCCATGGCGTGCAGACTGGCAGTAAACAGGTTGAAGGATCCGGTTCCGGTTCCTCTGAATTCAATTCCAAACCGTTTAGCTCTGCCCACATTAGTTCCGAGACCCAAGCCGGTTCCGTTTCCCAAACCGGAGCCACCACAGCCTTCATTCTTCCGAGTCGATCCCTTTCCCATTTTCGATCCCTTTCCCATGCCACATCCGACATAGCCACCGTGCTCTTGCTGGTCTCTTTGTTGGAAACAATAATTTTTCTTATAGTTCGCTAGAAATTGACCTGATGAAATCGTTAGATTGGAGGGAAAAAAAAATTCACCCCACAGTAAATAAGATGTTCCTCTCGGAATTCGAAATGTTTTTAGACGACAAATTTACATAACGGAACGAGGGACTACAGTACTATTGTTTGATTGAAAGTAAGTTTTCATTCATTTATACATGAGGAAAAAAAGTGGGTCTGAATCCAAATATTTCTCAACCCAGGTCTACATATAACATATATTTCTCAACCCAGGTATATATATATATATATATTGCATTAAAACCAGGTTGGACTTCTTTCAATAAAACAATGAATCGAATTCATTTGATAATGGATAAAAGATTTTTCGTTACACTTTTGTTGTTGCATCTTAGGTGCCATTAGTTAAATAGTTTATTCTTATATATTTATATACCTAGATTGGATTTAATTACCACGTACTTAAAATCACATTCAATTACCATTTACTTAAAATCACGTTGGATGTAATACAAAAGTATTCGAAAAAACTTTGGATGTAACACCTCACACTACACTTTCACAATTATGATTGATCATTTCAATGACAACTCATCATCAATAATCGTAGTGACTGATATTAGCGTACAAATTAAATGATATGTGCCAGGAAAAAAATACAAAACAAGACTTATGTTTAGTTCCAATGTTTGAGACTCAAACTCTAATTTTTTTCTTTAATTTTAGTGTATTCTTTTTCTCTTTCTGTTTTAATAAAGGGGATTAACTCCAAAAAATCCTTCAATAGATTACTCGGGTGATCTATTGGAAGGGTAGCGTACTTTTGATTATAGTGTTCCCCCAGTAGATTGAATTTACTGGTTGAGGGTAGGGTATGATGTCTGCAGTGTTTGTGATGTCATTGGTGATGCAGGCTCGTTGTTCACTCTTCAACAAGAATCGGTCGTTATGTTCGTGATGTGGTTGGTGATGCTCGAGGGTTCGCTGTTTACTCTTCAACAAGAATCAGTGGTTATAAATCTATTATTAGATTTGTAATTTGAAGTTTTCATTTGTTAATTAGTGATATATCCTTAACCGGATCTGAATCTCGGTACGTGATATGTCCAGTCTTATTTTGGATACATCTGTGTAGGTTTATTCATGCTAAATACAACAGTATGATGATAGTAATCTGTTGTAAGTTGTGTTTTAGACTGAACTTGCCAATTGGGTAAGTTGTTGAATGAACAAATCACTTCAACTGCTGCAATGATGTCTCCTCCAATATGCAGCAAGGAAGGCCAGAAATCCACCAATCCAAACTTCTCCAAATCTCTATAAATAACTAGCCAATAACAGTAGTTAAACAAAACAGATTGGGTAGTTAAAATCAGTTACAAAGACAGTAGTTAGGTAGTTAGTTAGTTGGTTAGAAACATGATAGTAACAGGAACAAGAGTGCAGACTGTCACTCTGTCAATGGCGAACGCCACTCGCCAAAGTGCGCAGACGTTAACTGTCCCGGCTACCATCTTTCCCTTCTATCCTCTAACCTTTTGATCATGAATTATGTCTTATCTTTTACATTTTATTGCTCTCATGTTTAATTCAATAAGCATGAGTAGCTAACTCAGTTAGGAGTTCAATCCCTACTATTTTTATGTGAAGGTTTTAATTCACTTTTCCTTCATGAGGTATTGTTTCTAGTTTAAGTGTTTTAATTAACCTTTTGATTAAACTGGCCACTTAATTAAATGTGCATGCATATTATGGAGATTTGAGAGGGCAAACATAACTAGAACGTCTTAAATTTGTCTAAGACAAAGGAGGAAATCTACCCTTTGGCTTCAGTCATCAACGAGAGTTAGGTGATTGGCATAGGTGATCAATAGGGCTTAAGAACTCAATAGCCTAAATTAATCTCAATAATCTAACTGAGAGGTAGGTAATTTAGTAATCTAGGACTCTTTACTCTTTCTAAGAGGAATTGTATAAAATACATGTGCCCGGTCAAACAATAAATCATACACTACCAGTTACTTGAATCAAAACTGAATCATAAAGATAGGACGGTGATGGACCCTTCTGTCTCTTCACTCTGTCAAGTGACTATTCTCACTCTCCCAAGTGACAAATCTGTTCAACTCTTTTACATTCCTTTTCTTGCACTTTAATCAGATTTTAAGTAGTTGTCTGCCATCTCTGTGGAACGACCTTGCTTACCAGTAGCTAATATTTTTAAGTAGGTTTTATAAATATCCTCTTGGGGGTGAAATCAACGACAATTTTAACTCATCAAAAGTGGCACCGTTGCCGGGGATGGCGTTAAAAATTCTTGAAGTCTGATTATTTTGTTCTATTTTTATTCTTTTCAGATTTCTGCTTTTTACTTAAATGCACTCAATCAAATCACAAATCTTGCTATAGTTGCTTTCGTGTTTTGATTACTGGTTTATGGCTAGAAGCAATCCATCAAGAGAGCTAAGTTTTGACCCAGAAATTGAAATCACGACAAGGAGATCCAAAGCCTTGTGAAACAGAGAAGCTGCTACTCATGCTCTCAAAAAAAAAATCATAAGCAAATGGCAGAGGTAGCAGCAGCTGATAAACCTCAACAGCCAGCTCAACCCAGACTGCTAAGAGATTATTTTGTATCCCAAGAGGAGAAAGTTCAGACTCCACTTGTGTACAATTATGTTGCCATAGAGAACTTTGAGCTTAAAACTCAAATGATTCAATGGGTGCAAGCTGCTTGTCCTTTCTATGGACTGCCTAGTGAAGATCCCAATGAGCACATCAGGAAATTCCTGAGATTGTGCAACACCTTCAAAATTCAAGATTTGTCCAAAGATGAGGTATACTTGAGACTGTTTCCATTCACATTGTAGAACTTAGCTGCAAAATGGTTGGACACTCTGCCCAACAATTCAATCAACTCAGGAATGGACTCAGATAGGCATTCCTTATCAAGTTCTTCCCACCTGCCAAAGCTGCTGCTTTAAGATCAGCCATCATGACTTTCCTACAACATGGAACAGAGACTCTTTATGAGGCTTGGGAGAAATTCAAAAAATTGATGAGGAAATGTCCTGAGTATGGTGTGGACAAGCCAATGCAGCTGTACATTTTCTACAATGGATTGCAGCAAACTTCCATAGAATCACTTGATTCGTCTTCTAGAGGAGCATTCATCATGAAATCCGTAGAAGAAGCAATCCAGCCATTGGAGAATATGTGTGCTAATCATTTCAGATGACTGAAGGAGCCCAGAGCTACAGCTGAGAAAACAGGAGTGTTGGAGCTTGATGTTACAACTTACTTGCAAGCCCAGATGGCAACTTTCACCAGTGAAATATCCAAGTTGAGAGTTGTCATCAACAAGTCAAAAGCTTATGTCTGAGAGATTTGCACAGGATCTCATAATAGCTCCACTTGTCAAGCCACATTGGAAGAAGTTCAGTTCGTGAGACAAGGAAATGACAGAGGAGGATTCAATAATTACAACAATTGGAGGCATCAACAGAGCGACAACTAGACTAATCAATAATTAAGCTATCAAAAACTAGCTCAACCACCTGGATTTCAGAATCAACCGTTCGAAGTCAAGGAGGAAGACTGGATTGAGGTAAAATACTCCATTATTAGTATTGATACAACTATCAGAATTTTGTAGGATCAAATAGCTTGGATAGCCAATAGGGTGCTCGAAGACACCAAGGGATCAGACTCTGTGGAAACAGAGGAAGCTAAGGCAATTACACTCGAGAGTGGGAAGCAATTGCCAGGGCCAGCTGCAGCTATCCCAGAAAAAGGAGAAAAGATAAATTAGGCTGCAGAACCAACCGTTGATGAAGAAGAAGCGGTCAATGAAAGCGAGGTGGCGGAACAGAGCACTCCTATTATTGATCTGACAGAAGGTCAACAACCTTTGAGGCCACCTCCGTATGAGCCCAAGCTGCCATTTCCAATACGAGATCCCAAGAGGAGTACAGAAGCTGGGATGAAGAAATTTGTCCAGAACCTAGAAAATCTTCACATCAAAGTTCCTCTGATAAATGCTTTAAGGCAAATGCCTAAATACTTCAAGCATCTAAGAGAGCTGGTGACCAGTAAACCAAGGATACATGATTGCTCGTTCATCACTTTGAATGAAAAATGCAGCGCGGTTATACAGAGGAAGCTACCTGCAAAACTCAAGGATCCAGAAAGCTTTACTTTGCCATGTACTGTGGGGAACATGAGTATAAAGAAAGCCCTATTGAACCTGGGAGCAAGCATCAACCTGATGCCTCTCTCAGTTTTCAAATCATTAAGGATTGATGAAGTGCTGACCCCCACCAATATCATACTACAACTAGCTGATAGGTCACTCACCTACCCCAAAGGAGTAATCCATGATATATTGGTGAAGGTCGGCTCATTCATATATCCCGCTGATTTAGTTGTGCTCGATATGGAAGAAGACAGGGACGTCCCCATCATCCTTGGAAGACCATTCCTTGAAACATGTGATGCTGTCATTGAAGTCAAAAAGGGAGCAGTCACCCTGCAATTTGATGAAGAAAAGGTAACCTTTAATATTTTTGATAGCATAAAGTTTCCTACATAAATAAAGCAATGTTTTAGGATAGACGTTGTCGAAACGGCTGTAGAGGAAGCTTGTGAAATCAATAGTGAGCCAGACGAGTTGCTAAGGTCACTTAAGGAGAGATGGACGAGACAGAGCACTTCACGGAAAATAAAGAAGAGGCAGTCACTCTGGCAAGTTATCTTGACTACTCGCCTAAGTGCTCTGACAAGCAGCCTGCTGAGATGTTGGATATGTCCAAGGAAGGGAGGTACCTTAAACCCTCCAATGAAGAGCCACCACCGGGTGAATGCCAGCACCTTAAATATGCATATCTAGGGGAAGGTGATACTTTGCCAGTCATTAGATCATCTACTCTTACAAGTATGCAGGAGAATCAGCTGATAAAGCTGCTAAGGAAGCATAGGGCTGCAATTGGATGGACAATTGCTGACATCAAGGGCATTAGTCCTTCAATTTGTATGCACAAGATCCTATTGGAAGATGGGGCAAAGCCAACAATCGAGGGGCAGAGAAGGTTGAACCCAACCATGAAGGAAGTGGTAAAAAAAGAAATCATCAAATTGATGGAGGCAAGCGTAATCTATCCCATCTATCATAGCAATTGGGTAAGCCCAGTTCAATGCATAACAAAGAAAGGAGGAATAACTATTATCAGAAATGAACAGGATGAATTAATACCGACTAGAGTGCTAAATTCTTGAAGAGTATGCATGGACTATAGGAAGCTCAATAAGGCAACCAGAAAAGATCTTTTCCCATTGCCTTTCATCGACCAAATGCTGGACATGTTAGTTGGTTATAAGTTTTACTGTTTCCTTGATGGTTACCCAGGATACAATCGTATTGCCATTGCACCAGAAGATCAGGAGAAAACAACATTCACCTGTCCTTATGGCACCTTTACATTTTGATAAATGCCATTTGGACTGTGTAATGCTTCAGCACTTTTCAACAATGTATGATCTCAATCTTCTCTACCATGGTGGACGACATCATAGAGGTATTCATGGATGATTTTTCAGTCTTTGAAAATTCTTTTGATAAATGTCTCCATAATTTAGGCAGGGTATTGGAGAGGTGCATAGAAACTAACCTGGTACTCAATTCGAAAAAATGTCGCTTCATGGTGACAGAGGGCATAGTTCTTGGTCACAAAATCTCTGTTGATGGAATTGAAGTTGATAAAGCCAAGATCGAGGTAACTGAGAGAATAGATCCTCCAGGATCAGTTAGGGGGATCAGAAGTTTCCTGAGCCATGCAGGATTTTACGGAAGGTTTATTAAAGATTTTTCCAAAATCTCAAAACCACTCTGCAATCTGTTAGAAAAGGATGTTTGATGAAGACTGTATGAAGGCATTCACAACATTGAAGAAGAAACTCATATCTGCACCTGTGATCATTATACCTGACTGGTCTCAACCATTTGAACTAATGTGTGATGCCAGTGACTTCGCAGTAGGGGCAATGCTAGGATAGAGAAGGGATAAAATTCTTCATGTGGTATACTATGCCAGCAAGACGTTAAATCCACCACAGATAAACTACTCCACAACTGAAAAAGAAAAGTTAGCTATTGTCTTTGCTTTCGATAAGTTTCGGTCATACTTGCTCGAGATGAAGGTGATAGTCTACACAGATCATGCTGCTATCAAATACCTGCTAACCAAGAAGGATTCAAAGCCCAGAATGATTCGATGGATCTTGCTCTTGCAAGAATTCGATCAGGAAATTAGAGACAGAAAAGGGGCTTTGAATCAAGTGGCTGACCATCTGCTAAGACTAGAAGGAAAACAAGTAAATGGAGAACCAATCTAGGAAAAATTCTCAGATGAACAGCTCTGGAGATTGGAGGAAATACTAGCTCTTGTGACAGACAATAGACCATGGTATTCTGATTATGCTAATAATGTTGTGGGTAGCATCATTCTTGTAGATTTGAATAGGCAGCAATGGAAGAGATTCCTCCATGAAGCAAAGTCATATTTCTGGGAGGAACCATATTTGTTCAAAATATGTGCTGATCAGTTAATTAGAAGGTGCATACCATCAGCGACGAAGGATCACACCTTTGCAACAAGCATTTCTCAGCCCTGGTGAGAAAGTTTGGTATATACCACAGAGTATCTACGGCATACCACCCTCAAACGGACGGACAAGCTGAAGTATCCAACAGAGAGATCAAGAGGATACTTGAAAAAGTGGTGTGCAGCACCAGAAGAGACTGGGCATTCAGGTTAGACGATGCTCTGTGGGCATATCGAACGGTCTACAAGACGCCCAAAGGAATGTCACCTATTAAACTAGTCTATGGCAAGGCATGTCATTTACCTGTCGGGTTAGAGCACAAGGCTTTCTGGGCTATCAAGGAACTCAATTATGAAGAAGAAGCCGTAATGGGGAAAAGATTGCTGCAATTGAAGAAAATGGAGGAATTCATATGAAATGCTTACGAATCATCCAGACTATACAAGGAAAGGACCAAGGACTAATATGATAGAAGAATCGCAAAGAAAGAACTAGAAGAAGGTCAGTTAGTTTTGAAACTCTTTCTAGGAAAGCTCAGGTCTAGATGGTCGGGACCATTCGTAATCATAAAGATCCTAAGTCAAAGAGCAGTAGAACTAGCCAACCCGGAGGATGGCAGTACATTCGATGTCAATGCTCAACGGTTGAAGCCATAAAATCACTTGCATAAAACAAAGTTAAAGCATACTTGATAACAGTAAAATATATACACTTTTAGCAGGTATTTTCTACTCATTTTTACTTAGTATTAGGAGTCAATTAAGTAGAATTAGTTTACTTTTGGGGTGATTTTACAGTTCAGGTATCTCATAGGGCCAATGTGGAAAATGAGCATAAAAAAGACTCTGGAGTAGAGCTAGAGCAAGTGGAGAAATACTTGCTGAGGAAGGAAGATTGATAGCAGATGGATTCAAGTAGAAGACTCTGCAGTAGCTACCTCAATAGAAGAAGCAGAAATGGCAGCTGCTTTGTTGCCAAGTTACTGTTGCAATTGCTGTTGCTGCTGTCAATCAGGAAGAGCCAAGGTTGAATACTTGCCGCCAAAGGAAGGAAGTGTTTCACCATCACTGCAAGTTATAACTGCTACAAGTTGAAGAAGAGAAAAAGGGAGAATATGTAGAAAATAGCAGCTACAACCTGCTACTTACCTGCTGTGACTGCTTTTGCTGAATTGATGGATTGGCTGTTGGAGTCAGGTGAGAAATGGTGTTGCAAGTGATCACAGGAAAAAAGGAGGAAAAAGGTAGAAGACTGAGGCTGAATTGGAGGCTGAAACACAATGATGGAAGGAAGCATGCTGCTTGCTCTGCTGCTAGTTGAGCTGCTGAAGATTAAAGAATGGAGAAATAAAGATTTACAGCTGGAAATTGGAGAAACTGCGCCGGAGAAGAAGACTAAAAGAAGAAGGCAATGATGAGAGGAAGGTGGCTTACTGCGGCTGAAGAGAAAGAGTAGCCAAAGAGAAGACTGCAACTTGCCAACTAGGCAAGTTGCTGAATAAACAACTCTCTACTGTTGCAAGTTGTTGCCTCACCTTTCTGCTGCAGAGAAGAAGGCCAGAGCCTAACCAATCCAAGCTTCTCCAAATCTCTATAAATAGCTAGCCAATAGCAGTAGTTAAACAGAATAGATTGGGTAGTTAGAATCAGTTACAAAGACAGTAGTTAGGTAGTTAGTTGGTAGATTAGAAACATGGTAGTAGCAGGAACAAGGAGGCAGACTGTCACCTTGTCAAGTGGAGAACGCCACTCGCCATAGTGAACAGACAGAAACTGTCCCTGCTACCATCTTCCATTTCTTTCCTCTAACCTTTTGATCAAGATTCATGTCTTATCTTTTGTACTTTGTTGCTCTCATGTTTAACTTAATAAACATGAGGAGCTAACTTAGTTAAGGGTTCAATCCCTACTATCTTTATGTGAAGGTTTTGATTCAGTTTCCTTGATGAGGTGTTATGCCTAGATAAATGATTTAATTAACCTTTTAATTAACTTGGCCACTTAATTAAATGTGCTTACATGGTTATGAAGATCTAGAAGGGGGGCCATAACCTTAGAACTGCTTAATCTAGTCTATGACAATGGAAGAAATCTACCCTGCGGTTCAAGACATCAACGGAAGTTAGGTGAATGACATAGGCGACCAAAGAGGGCTTAAGAACTCAATGACTTAGATTAATGAATTACTCTGACTGGAAGGTAGGTGATTTAGATAATCTAGGACTCTTTATTCTGTCTGAAAGGAATTATAAAGAGTATAAGTGCCTGGTCGAACAACTAATCATACACAAAAGGAGTATTTGAATCAAAACCAGATCATGAAGGTAGGAAGGTGATTGACTCTTCTGCCTCTTCACTGTGTCAAATGACTATTCTCACTCTCGCAAGTGACAATCTGTTCAACTCATTTTCTTTCCTTTCTGCACTTTAATCAGATTTTGAGCGATTGACTGCCGTCTCTGTGGAACGATCCTGCTTACCACTAGCTAATACTTTTAAGTAGGTTTATAAATATTTCTTTTGGGAAGTGGATCAACGACAACACACAAATCCAACCACCAATACTGACATGTTGTATCTCAAGGATTTGGAGTAAGATTCAAAGAGTCTGGCATGAGACTTTAAATAAATGCGCTGCTTGGGAGGTAACCCAAGGTAAGCAATTTTGCTCTTCCTAATTTTGAATTTTGATTCTAATCAATCTGTGACAAAAAGGCAGAAAGAGTGGAAACACTCTTATCAGAAAGAACTTTCAGGAAAAACAGAGGGATTCGCTTTGCAGCCTGCTATGCAATCACTTCCCCAAGTGATGAGTTCTGCTCGCGAGAGTGAGTGGAGAGAGGTACCACTAAAGTCGAGATACAAATACCACTCTGACAAACCTTGGGGGATGGGAAGGCAATTAGCCATAACTGAGGGGCCGCAACATAAATACCAGAACCCTCTTGTTCCCCAAAAGTTTAAAACCTAAACCCTTGTTTTTTGATAGAAAAACTGCCACACCCAACCCCTCTCAAATCGACCGGTAATAGTGGAAAGAGGAGTGGATACAGAGAATGCACCGGCACTGTACATCTCACAATACTGATGGACAATACTGGCCAATCCTTTAATGGAGCCTCAGATGAATGCTGTCAGAGAATTCTACAGTAATTTGACGGAGGCCGAAGGGGATGTGGTGTATGTCAGAGGAAGAAATGTGGACATTAGTCCTGCAGCAATCAGAGCCGCCTAGAGCTTGCTGACGGTGGAAATAGATCTAGAAAAGGCACTGCAAGACTTACACAAGAACAGAAACTTAGCCGAGGTTATCCTTAATGAGCTCTACGATGATGAAGAAGGCACTCTGAGATGGGAACTGACCAAGGAGGGAACCCCATATCATTTTCCTTACAGTAACCTTTTTCTAGAGAATAAATTATGGCTCCATTTTATCTGCTCCAATATCATGCCTACAAGGTACACAACAAGGGTGACCTATGAAGTAGCACTGTTGATCTATGCCATCAAGACATCTACTCCAATTGATCTAGGCACAATTCTGAGACACCAACTAACTCGGTGCGTCACAGATGTCAAGGTTAAAAGCTGGTATTTTTGCCGGTGTTGGTAACAATGCTAATGGCAAGTTAGGATTGCCATTTATTCCAGAAAATATACAGTTGAGCATTCCAGCTCTCTGAAGTTACAAAACACTAGCAAGGGAGCCACCTGAGAAACTATATAAGGAGCCAGCACCAGTGCCAAACTGCAGAAGGAGAGACTTTTCAAAGCAGCAATCCTATATGCTCAATTACATTCATCAAGGATTCTAGAGTTTTGAAAAGAAGCTCAAGCACATTCATGATAAGCTAGAATGTTCCAGCTCTTTCACAAAAATGGATGATAGCCCATGTCATCCCTTTCAAAGGATGAACCCACGATTACCCAGGGGAGTACTCTGTTTTCTTTTTCTTTTTCTTTCCTTTTATTTTTCATTTTTAATTTTTCTCTTTTGTTGTGTTTGTTTGTGTGTCTTAGAGTCTTTAGGATAGATAGAGTCCACTTTGTGTGATGATTTTTCTATTTTCAGTTGAATTGCATGCTAAGTGTTTGTGTTTGTTCTTTCCCTGTTTCCTTTGTTTGTAAGCATTAAGGACAATTCTTATTTTAAGTTGGTGGAGGGATTAGTCTAAATTCGTATGTTATGTTTTGACAGGATCAAATTTTGAATTTTTTTTTTAAAGTTTGTGTGGCTGTGAATATGTTTGTGTATATACAGTTTGTCTGCAACTGCTGTCTAGTTGCTGGTGTAGTAGCTGTTGTTGCTGTCAATCAAGAAGGAGCCACGAGCTGAAATCTTGGTACTCAATGAAGGAAATTGCTTTGCCATTACTGCAAGTTGTTGGTGCTGCAAGTAGAAGAACAGAAAGAGGGAGAATATGTGAAGAACATCAGCTGCAACTTTGTTACTTACCAACTGGTGCTGCTACTGAAGTGATGAATTGGCTATTGTAGAAGGGTGAAGAATGGTGTAGCAAGTGACCAAGGAGACAAAGAAGAAAAGGGCAGAAGATTGAGGCTAATTTGGGGGCTGGAAACACAATGATTGAAGGAAGCATGCTGCTGATGAACCTGCTTGCTGATTACTGCAAATTGAGCTAAGAGGATTAAAGAATGAAGAAATAAAGATTTGTGGCTGAAATGGTGAGAATGCGCCGGAGAAGAAAACTCAGGAGAAGAAGCATTGACGACCAGAAGGTGCCTAATTGCGACTAAAGAAGGAAAGAGCTGACTAGAGAAGATAACAACTTGCCAATTGGGCAAGTTGCCGAATAAACAAATAACTTCAGCTGCCGCAACTTGCTGTCCCCTCCAATCTGCTTCAAGGAAGGCCATAAATCCACCAATCCAAACTTCTTCAAATCTCTATAAATAGCTAGCCAATAGCAATAGTTAAATAGAACAGATTAGGTAGTTAGAATCAGTTACAAAGTCAGTAGTTAGGTAGTTAGTTAGTTGGTTAGAAATAGGGTAGTAGCAGGAACAAGAGTGCAGACTATCATTCTGTCAAGTGGCCAACACAACTCGCCAAATTGCGCAGACGTTAACTGTCCCGGCTACCATCTTTCCCTTCTATCCTCTAAATTTTTGATCTTGAATTATGTCTTATCTTTTCCACTTTGTTGCTCTCATGTTTAACTCAATAAGCATGAGTAGCTAACTCAGCTGAGGGTTCAATTCCTACTATTTTTATGTGAACATTTTGATTCAGTTTTCCTTAATGAGGCATTGTTTCTAGTTTAAGTGCTTTCATTAACCTTTTGATTAAACTGGCCACTTAATTAAATGTGCATGCATGTTATGGAGATCTGAGAGAGCAAACATAGCTAGAACGTCTTAAATTAGTCTATGACAAAGGAGGAAATGTACCCTTTGGTTTCAATCATCAACGAGAGTTAGGTGATTGTCATAGGTGATCAATAGGGTTTAAGAACTCAATGGCCTAGATTAATCTCAATAATCTGACTGAGAGGTAGGTAATTTAGTAATCTAGGACTCTTTACTCTATCTGAGAGAAATTGTAAAGAATAAATGTGTCTGGTCAAACAATAAATCATACACTACAGCATTACTTGAATCAAAACTGGATTATAAAGATAGGAAGGTGATTGACCCTTCTGCCTCTTCACTGTCAAGTGACTATTCTCACTCTCTCAAGTGACAAATCTGTTCAACTCTTTTACTTTCCTTTTCTTGCACTTTAATTAGAGTTTAAGTGGTTGACTACCATCTCTGTGGAACGACCCTACTTAACACTAGCTAATAGTTTAAAGTAGGTTTTATAATTAACCCAAAAAGTACCATAACTTCGCCTGTTATATTCGTTCGCCACCATAAGTTCAAAAATAACTTAAGATCCAAAATGACAAAATTGCCCCTTCTAGAAAGGCACGTGAAAGCCAGCCTTCAGTTACTTTTTGGACGGTGAACGGACGGAAAAGTGTAAGAAGACAGAAACTCAACTTTTGATGGGACTTAAGTTATTTTTAAACTTATGGTGGCGAACAAATATAGCAGGCGAAGTTATGGTACTTTTTGGGTTAATTAGTGTTAGATTTTAAGTGGTTGACTGCCATCTCTGTGGAACGACCTACTTAACACTAGCTAATAATTTAAAGTAGGTTTTATAAATATTCTCTTGAGGGTGAAATCAACGACAATTTCAACTCACCAATCTCCAAAATGAAACTATTATGGATGACTCTTCTGTAGCAATATGTAGCAAATATGTAGCAGCAGTAGAGGAAGGCGGCTGCTCAAACTTTTTGTTTCCCGCTCTTTTTTCCGGTTAGATTTTTATTTTTTGAACTATCCTTTTATATTTTGTATTAGTTTCCATATTTTTAAAAATAGAGTAGCGGATGTCATTAATATTCACGTTTTCAGTAACTATTAAATTAGGGTTAACTGATTTTCTACAAATTTTAATGGAAAAAGGTTAATTTTAATTCGTTGAATTCAAATTCTCAATAATTATTTTTGACAAAATTGAAATTAGAACGGAGAAAAAGAAAAAGGAAATGATAATGAAAGGCACACAAAAACAGAATAGATGAGGATGGGAATGGGAAGGGTAGATCGGAGAGCGGAAGGGCCGCCCTACCCATAGTCACACACTACAACACGGTCTTGACTTAACCCCCAACTCATCCCCTTCTTCTTTGGCTACGTGGGACCCGGAACCGATTCCTCTCTTCATCATACAGCTCATAGTCTTTTGTGTCTCCTTTTGCATGTCTCGTTGGCGCCCTTCTCACCTCACCATGCCTATTTTTTTTAAAAAGTTTTCCCATCTCAAAACCTCACTAGTTTTTGGGCTTCGAAAAAAAATATTGTCACTTTGTACCGCATTTTGATTTTCTCTCAATGTTTGCGTATTCGTTAAGATAATGTATATTACGAAATTATATTCTATCGGTTTTAAAATGATTATCGAGTTATTAATTTATTGTAGTCATTTTTTGTTTAAAACAATGGCGTGAACAAGTAAAATAATAATCATTTATGTAGTAATATGATGCTATGGATACATAACAAATGAAATAATCTAAACAATTAATACATGTTGAATTATTGAGGTGAGTGATTCGAAGATCCCCTAATCATGGGATCTTCTTGGTCTAAAATTACTGGATTAAATTGGTAATAATTTGCACAATTCTGGGATCGGCTAAAACTTTTCTTTTTTAGGAAAAACAATGAAGAACCTTTGAGTTCATGGTGTCTAAATATAGGAATAATGTCTACGATGTGATAACTGTGAAGGTGTACATTTAATCATATTAGCTGTAAATTCCCAGGTCAATATTCTCTTCTTAAACTTGAAGCCGCGTAAACAAGGACGTATACGGTTCCAAAGTCACGCAAGCTCATCAACTTTAGCACACATTTAACACAAGATGATAATACTATTATTTTTATTGTTTTCACCATTAACCTCTATTGTATCTGTGACGGAGATTCTAAAAATTAGTAAGTTTTAATCTTTTTGTATGATTAAAAGTCCTAATTTATTGAAAAGAACGATTATGAAATTGAATTTTTAATGAGAAAAGACACCGAGTTTGAGTCACGTGAATAGAAAAACTAATGTCAAAAAGCTCGTTTACTGGTTTATTCACCGAGATCAATTAGTAATGAATTAGTTTCGTTACAAGATGTGTTTGTTTTTCTTTTTCTTTTTTTTTTTTAAAAAAAGAGTACCTAAACTACTCTCTAGTTACTTTTTTTTTTGGGTAAAATAATGGAGGCAATAGCCTATACTCTCTAGTTACTAATACACCTAACTATTTTTTCCCAAATTATTCAGGAAAGGAAAATTTAAGGAAAAATAATACACAACTCATGACATCCAAAACAGCCGCCTGCCAACTCTCTTTCTATGGTTTCCTCTATCTCGGGTGTAAGGTTGCTATTAATACCCTCATCCTTTTCTTTCTCGGTTTTCTCCTCCTATTTCATATACTCCATCCACAACTACTATATATATCATCTCCATATCCACAACTTTTTACATGACAGAAACACAAACCAAAAATCCACCTCTTCAACAACTAGCTCTTTTTTTGTACTTCTGAATTTATTGTGATTGTACCAATATTATAGCTGTAATAATATTGTTGCAATTATGACCTTTCTTCAGAAAAACACCCACTCCAATTTCTATCCCTTTCCAAACAACAGTACCAATATTAATAAAACAGTAGACCAAATTTCCACCATAAAATCAATCCTGTTTTCCCCTGTTCCTCCTTTGCATCAATTTACAGATACTATGACGAAAAGGGATCCCGGCGGGATCGGTTTTATTGACGATGTCGGCGGGAGTGTTAATGGGTTGATGTCGTGTACGGAGAGTTTAGGATTTGAGAGCTCCGATGAGAGGCGGGTTGACGACGAGATTGGGATCCTGGATCTGAATTACGAGAAGGAGTTTTTGAGTAATTGTAGTTCTGGGAATTTGAGATTGAAACGGGAGCATGTGAAGAGGGAGGTGAAGAATTTCCCACCGCCATTGTCGTCGTTGGATCAGAACGGTAAGCCGACTTTCTTTCTCCGGCCGGTGAGGAGGGATGGTAAGTTGGAGCTTCAGGAGGTGAAGATTAACCGGCCGGAAGTTTTGTGTGCTTCTAGGGAAGATGGGAGGCTGAGATTGCATTTCGTTAGTAACGAGGATGAACAATTTGATGATCAAGAGGAGGAGGAATTCGAGGAGGAAGAAGTAATTGTGGGAGAAAGTGATGAAGAAGAAGAAGAAGAAACAATTGAGGAAGATGGATACATTGAGGATGAAGAGGCGGAATTAGTAGAAGAAAGGGCTGAGGGATGGCGGATTCCGGTGAATCAGCACGGTGATGGCGGTAGCGACGGCGGTTTCCTACGGTGCCATGAGATGGTGAGCCACCATCAGATCCGCCGCCACCAACACCACCACCACCACGGTCACCACCATCATGACATGCATGTTTGGAGTAGGCATTGTGTGACAATCAGATGAATTTTGTAAAGATGAGTCTATTTTTCCAACATGATTGATTCCTTATAAGTTTAGTAGTACAAGAATTTGACGTGGGAATCAAAGGAAGGCAATTAATTAGTTCGATTTGAGACAAGGTGAACATTTATTATACTCGGCTGGATTGTTGACATCTGAAGCGCAGAAGAATTTGGTGTGAAAAGTTCAACATATGATTATGGTCAAATAGACCATATTTGTACCATAGTTGTGAATGGGAAATTAGATTTGTTTTTGAACGAGATTCTTATTGGAATGTTATTCAATCTAAGCTTAGATTCAACCAGCTAACATATTGATTAGAGTATTATTACTGCATTTAATCATTACGGTCATTTATTTAAGAAAGTACAACAGTTGGAACAGCGACTCCGGATACTGGTGTGTAATGTTACCTCAAAAAACGTCAATCAAATTAAAAAATGGAAACTTGCTAAATTCAAACTACACTTAGTTCAAAATGAAACACCGAAGGTACTTCCTCCATTCCAAAATAAGTATTGTTTTAGCAAAATAGAGAAATTCCAAAATAAGTGTCGTTCTCATATTTCAATGCATTTTTTGTCAAAAGTTTCCAAAATTACCCTTAAAAGAGTTAATATTATTGGTGGACAATTTTATAATGGGGTTGGTTGAGGATATTCAAGTAATTTTATTACCATATTTAAGAGTTTCTTAAACTATGTGCAAAGTGTAGGACGACACTTATTTTGGAATATAGGGAGTACACTGCACTACACAGTTTCGGGAAATCATACTTCATTAAATAATAAAAATAATACACCTTTTGTTTTAAATTATTGTCTTGTTTGGATTTTTATTTTCTGTATAACTTCAACTAAAAGTGAAAATCTGAACTATACAATAATTTTGGAATAAATTAATACCTTATCTGACTTCGTCTATATAGTAGTTTGGGTCGGGATTGCCAATTCTCTTTCCTCGCCTTTAAGGAAAAATGGAAAGAATGCTCGTCAGCTACCATATTAGTGCTACAATGAAAAAAACAAAAACTCTTTCTATCTCAAAATTATAAGATTGGAAGAATAATTGCACTAAAAGGCATTGGGTAAAAATGAGGGCCTATATTTTTTTGATATTGCCCCAAATTGTATATCTTTAATCTTAGAACATGATAACGTAGGTTTATGTATGCCTTTTGATCAAGGCCGCTAGCCTTAAGCAGTAATATAATATAGTTTGCTTTTCGACCAAAAAAAATAAAAAGGTCTTTGCTATTCTTATTTCTTACTGGTGGATAGATGAGGAATGGGAATGATAACATCATGAAAATAGTTCCTTGCTCATCTTTCAGGACTCTGTCTGCCTGTCAATAGTGTGTACTGTGTGGTCAGAAATAGAGAGCTCAGGAGAATCAGGCAGAGTTGTAGGTTTCCAAGAAAAGATTGCAGTCGGCATTGATTGCTAAAAGTTATCCTGAAAAGCTGTCTCTGAAATTCTTATTAATTTATCTATATATAGAAAGGTTTCAGTTACGGCTCGGAATAGTATGCCTACTATACACCTTCAAGTTGAAATCCTTGCCCTTTCATTTTCAACTTTTTAGACTGTATTTGTATCTGGTCTGAAATCATTGTATGGATTAATTCGAATTTGAATGGAAAACATTTGAATTGAAATTTAAGATTTTCTTATAATACTTTGATTATGATTACTTGTGCATATCAAGAGATTTGAACCAGATCAAGTGCTTGACCTTTCATTTTCGTTTAATTTGTCTGCTACATCTGTACTATATCATCACCAGCTCCAAGATTCTACTGCACGTATACTTGGAGTCGGTCCAATCAACTCAACCATCAATGATTGAAAGCTAAAGTGAAAAGTGAAAAAATAGCATTAGTCAAAAATAATTCCCTTCTCTCTCTTTTTTTTTTTTTTTTTCCGTTTATGGCACGTATCATTTTGTACCCTTATATTACTCATACATATTGAGCAATATTTAAATACTACTATAATATGATACTAGTACAGTTGTAATTCAAAAGATATAGAAAATTGATTGTGTGTGTTGTGAGGTGCCAACGGTCCACATCCATGGAAATCGATATGATTTAGAGCAATTATTGAAAGAAGTCAATCGGAAAAAAATGAATGATTAGCTATTCAAAATTGACTTACCCGGCATATCATTGTGCCTCGTGACGTGTGATCTATTCGTGAAAGTTTTCACTTTTCAATTGACATATTTGAAATGGTTCAATTCACATCCGGATTGTGAATGGGTCTAAACTCTAAATTTGAAAATGTGAGAATACAATTTATAATTTCGACTGCAATATAACAATGCGCGAATAAGTTTTGACCCGGTCCTGACACACTGACAAGAAATAATAAATTTACGAGATTTTTAATATATTTAGTAAGCAAATAGAGTTAGGGCTTACTTGTTTAATATTCAAGTCGCATTAGAGTCAAACATCTAAGAATTCAAGTGACGTGTTCGACTTTGACCTTGTAATCAATAATTTGAACTTATAATTTCAACTTAACTACATAACATACTCCGTTCATCTAAAAAAATTAGTCCACATTTATCCATATTTGCTTTTGCGCCATAACAATCTCACTCTCTTAGTATTAACATCCTTGTTCCTTTCTTTTGAAGTGCATGATTCGACAGAGACATCCAAATTTAATTATTTTTATCTCCACGTATGTAGTAAGCTGAAGTTTCTTATCTTTAACATCTTCTAAAATTTGATATAAAGAAAAACGGAAAAAAAGAGAAGAAAATAACCATTCGCGCGTAGTGCGAGTGATTGTCCGTATATTTGTTCTCCAAAATAAACAGAAATCAATTTTGACTAAAGACAACAAATTCATTTTAGACTACTTGTGGATTCCAAATTAGTAAATCAAAAAAAAGAAAAAATAAAAACGAAAAACAAAAGAAAGTAAAGCGAGAACTAGTGCTTGCTCATTCCCAACAGAAATTCCTATAATTTATTTTACTCTTTAGCAGAATCTTTAAGTGGGATCTTCCGTTCACATTTTTTTTTTTTTTTCACCAAGGACGTTTTATAAAAAATTTTTTACGCCATTTATATTGACAAGAGTTCATCGAACAAATATAATTCATTGTGATAAATGAAGTGGATTTATTTATTTCCATCCTATACATACAGGTTTGTTTGCTTTTTTTTTTACCTCTTCAAACCTCGGTTCCACAATTTGTAAATTTGTTACGACTTCATAAAGAATGAATTAGTCCTTCCCAAATTGTACAAGTTTCTTACAAAGTATACGATTTTTTGGATGTAAATGATATCTGTACAGATAGATCCTATATCGTACTACGAGGAATATCGAAAATTCGAGTGGTTAAAGTTGAATCAGCTACTTTCTGGCATTTGCATAGCTACGAATACAATGAAAACACACAACAACATTCCAATTTCTTAGAAGCGTGTGTTAAAATTAATAAATCCTACAACTTTCGATGAATAGCTATACTAATTATAGAAAACGGGGGATGCGATTGTACTTGTCTATTTGTCTAGCTATCTGCTACTGTTTCTTCAGCCGGAATCTTGAGGGGTCTGTTATAGATATCAAGTAAACAAGCAGAACGTACTCTACTGGATAAAGATGGCAAGGATGAGCAGGTTCAGGTCAAAATGGAAGGCGGTGGAAGAACAATATTATCTCGACTCTGGGACACGTCAGAGGCAATTGCGAATTCGTATCGGAAAAGATGCTCCTAGTGTATTAAATTTGTATTTTCATTTTTATTTCAATTTATACATAAAAAAAAAATTTAACTACACAATCTTGGCAAAAAGGGAGTATGGGAAAAATAAATCTTGGAATTAAACTGAGTTCCTAAATGCATTCTGTCCTTGCAAAAAGAAAAAACAGGGAAAATTGTGGACATTGTTTCACAGAACCTAAGACATGCCAACACGCAGAAAAACATCAACAAAAGCAACAACTAAAGAAATATTAATAAGAAAATAAAATTATTACTCTATCTGTCCTAATAAAAGATTTCATCATTCCATTGTTTAGTTTAACAAGTGGGATATTTTTTCTGAGTAGAGCGTACTAAATAAATCATAGCATCCAATTATCATATCGACCCAAAAAGAAAAAAACAAGATGCCGAAACAAAAAAGAGTTTACTAGCAATTTGTAATAAATTTGAATCATGAAATATTATTTAATTAAAAATTTAAAAGAAATTATTCTACGGTAACTCGATTTTCAATGAGAAAGGGTGAGAACAATCCACGGTAACTTTATAAAATGTCATTGCTAGAATTCTATATGTGGCGTAGAGACTAAGATGTTCTTTAGAATTTTAATTCTTTGATTATTATTGATTAACCAAATTTATTCATCATTTTAGTAGGAATTTAGGTAATTAGTACTTGTTTGGATAACATTTTGTTTTACTTTTTTTTTTTAATTTGGGTTTGGGAGGAGATTTAAAATGTAGTTTAGTTTTTTATTTGAAAAAGTATTATAGTATAGTGACCATATATGAAATTAAAATAGTTTAATGACCAAAATGAAGACTTTACAATAGTTCAACGACCAAATGCAAGACTTTACAATAGTTCAGTGACCAAACACAATAAAGACTTACAATATTTCAGTGATCAAAATTAAGACTTTACAATAGTGTAATGACCAAACGCAATATTTTAAAAGGTAAATTAAAATGTTGTTTGGATAGTGCATTGATTTTTGTGTTTAAGAGGTAAAATGAGAAAAAAGTAAAATAAGAGTTTGGACAAACAAGGCCTTTAACATATTGAAATTTTAGTAATGATTAGTACCATATGCAATTGAGAAAATAATGATAAAGTAGTACGAGACTAATTAATAGCGACATGTTTTCAATTTAGGGGCACTTTGGGAAGCCCAACAGTTCTTAAAATATTGGGACTAAAACCAAACACTTTAACATTCTAGGACTAATATACTGGATTGTCTCAAACATTGGGATTCTTCAGCGGCAATTAGTTACCTTCTGCTCATCATTGATTCTTCTCCTTAGTCTTCTTCTCCGGCGCATTCTCACCAGTTGTAGCCACAAATCTCTATTTCTTCATTCTTTATCCTCTTAGCTCAATTTGCAGTAGTCAGCAAGCAACAACATTAGCAGCATGCTTCCTTCCATCATTGTGTTTCCAGCCCCCAATTCATCCTCAATCTTCTGCCATTTTCTTCCTTGTTTCCTGGGTCACATGCTACACCATTGCTCACCCTTCTGCAGCAGCCAATCCATTACTTCAGCAGCAGCACCGGCTGGTAAGTAGCAGAGTTGCAGTTGCTGTTCTTCACATATTCTCCCTCTTTCTCTTCTTCCACTTCCAACAGCAACAACTTACAATGATGGCAAAGAAATTTCCTTCCTTTGGCACCAACATTTCAGTTCATGGCTCCTTCTTGATTGACAGCAACAACAGCTACTGTAGAAGCACCTAGACAGCAGAACAGCTACCCTTCTTCTCCTCAATTGAGTGTGCTGCTGCAGATTCTTCCAGTTGTGATCATCTACTGCCATTCTTCCTTCCTCAGCAAAGATCTCTCCACTTGGTCCAGCTCTGATTGATCCTCCAGCAGCCTGATTACCTGTAGCTTCCATTTCAGTCCAGAATGATAGTCTTTTGTGCAATTTGGCCCTCATTTATGCTGATTTTCCACATTGACCCCTTGATTACCCTGAAATACAAAATCAACCCAAAAGTAAACTAATTCTAATTAATTGACACCTAATTCTAAGTAAAAGTAAGTAGAATATGCCTGCTAAAAGTGTATATATTTTACTGTCATCAGAGATTAAACTCTTTTCCGGTAAGCAACTAGCGGAGAATAAGGTCTTCGTCTGGTGGTTAGGTTTTAAGAGAATTTCCTAGAGGTTCAGATATCCATTCCCATCTAGTTATGTAAGGAGGGTTTTTCTATATTTATGTAGCTTTATTGGGATGATTTTTTTTTGAAAAAAAAAAGAATAAAAATATTGCTAGCTCAGCCAAATTAATGCCTTGAATACTTTGACTTTTCCCAAAGACAGAAGCAAAGGTACTTATTACCTCTCCAAACCCCACGAGATCCACACACTTATTGATGTACCAAATACTCATGTGAAAAGTTAACTCCTGGGTCCGGAACCTGGGGGTTACTATGAAAATCCTTATTTCTCATCCACTTAGGGGGGTCTGGGCACTTGATCGTATCATGATCAATTTTATATAGTTTTTTAGTTTAAGAAGATTTTTTCTCCTTCATTCTAGGATACTTGATCTTGTACTTGTACATTAATGTAAAAAACATATCTTAATCTTTTTATGATGATCTCTCCAAACAAGGTCAAGCATCATTAATAAAATAAAAAACATGTTTTCGAGCATCAAGCAGCGCAATTCTAATCTATTTGAGTAAGCTCGTGTGGTTAACAAAGTGACAGAGAAAGTCCTAGTCGACCAGCTGCCCAACTCAAAAGAAAAAAGAGAACGAAAGAGAAAACTTCACTTTCTCAAGTCAGTATTCACATGCTTACAATTGGATACGATTGCATTCGATGCAAACAGGTAATGGTGAAAAGTAGGAATGAAGCAAAATAACCAGAAAACATGTTTGTAAGCGAAATAAGTATTCGTCTGCTTAGAAACATGTTTTGTAGCATCAAGCAGCTCAACCCGATTATACTTGACTACCTGTTGTTAACATAATGACATACAAGTCCCAGCCAACTGGCCCAACCCAATAGAAAAAAGAGAGCAAAAAGAAAAACTTCACCTTTTCAAATAAGTATTCATTCGCTTACAAACTTTCGGGTACAGTTGTATTCATGGATCCTCCAGTTGGTTTTATGTCGAAAAGCCAATTAATACATGGATTGGTTTATATTTATTGTCAACATGTTTTAGGAACCTAAAGGGTCACACACAATAGGACAATCACTTGGGATAATTAAGGGATTAATTTATGTGATAAATTAATCATAAGGACTTATTAATAAATAACTCATGGGTTTTATGGTAATTATCCATACCCATAGACTTATATAAATAAGTCACAGACACAAATTCTGGATTTAATCTGTCGGTTCCATAAACCCTAGTTTGTAATCCAGGAACTGGCCGTTACGCCTTGTGTCTGTGTCCCAACAATTATTCGTGTGGATAGCGTTAAAGGCTGGATATTTGAACAGCTTTGTGATCAAACTTCACCATGTGTTGATCATGATTGCTGGATTAGCTGTTAAAGGTACACAATTGTAAACTATTTATATTATTCATAGATTACAAAGTGATCTTGGCATGAAATCAGTCTGTGTTTATTCCGCTACAATAGGATTGATTTACTTACAGTGGTATCAGAGACACTCTTTGAATCTATGTTTAATATTTGTGATATTGAGTTTCATGGATGGTGATACACGAAATTTGAGAAGTATAAGCTTATGGAGAAGTATTATTTGAATAGTTCAAATCGGTGTATCGAAATTTGATTTTGGGAAGAAATTTAAATCGATGATGAGGCTGGCTAGTCAGAAGAGTTCTGGCCGACTGAACTGGTTCAGGTATTAGGCCGAGCCAAAGCCTTGACTGGTGGATTGGGCATAAACAAATCTGCTCGAACAAAACCTGCTGGACACTGCCGGAATAGTTTGAAACTAGGAACGACGGACTGGATCTAGTGATTCCGTTCATTGATGGCGGAGAAAACGAAGGCCAGAAAAGTTCTTGCAAGATCCGAGCTGCATTCAAGGGATTTGGCGGAGCGATTTGATGCTCAAAGTCCTGTAGTCGACGTGGATTTGGCGATGGCAGCGGCAATCAGATTTTTGTCCGACGCCGATGAGGAAAGGTCTAGCAATATTGACCAGATCTGAGTTCCGAAAGAAATCGGCGTGCGATGCCGATGGATAATAGCCTCTGTCGTCGACGAAAACATGAAGAGTTCATGTATTGGTGACGACGGCGGCGCGCAGATCGGCTTCGCGACCGAAGACCAGAGGTTGAAAACGATGACGTCATAAGGTGACATCATCACCGCGGCGGCCGGGTAAATTAAACCCTAATAGCAATTTTACATTTATTACTTAAATGGTCCCTGGAAAATTTTTCTTGTTATTACGTTTTCTACGACTAAACTGTATAAATGGTCCCCTACATTTGTCCGAATTTAAATTTGGTCCCCTAATCAACATGTATATGGATTGAGCCTTTACATTTCATTTTGAAACTTTTTTGGTCTCTTTTCACTGTTCTGTCACCATTTCCGTCTTGATGACCGTTGATCCTGCCAAGTCAGGGATATTTTCGAAATGACACATATAAGATCAAAATAACAAATGTTTTTATAATAAAATAAAATAAAATATTAAAAATTATTATTTTATAATAAAAAATTAAATAATTTAAAAATAAAAAAATTAAAATGATTTCAAATTTCAAATTTCAAATTTTTTTCACTTCCCACCTTTGTGGGTCCCACAAGCCAGTCAATTTCCTCATTTTTTTTACTATAGTAAAAAAATCAAAATTAAAAAGTAAACTTACCTTCACTCGCCTTTTACCTTTACCCTTAAAATTTTATTTTCATAATCCAAAATACCATTTATTAATTTTATTCTTACCAAGTAATTGCTGGTAAAGGTAAATCGGCCACCGGATGGAGGTGGTCTGATACTCCCTTCTTTCGCCCAGATTTTGAATGGATCGAAAACTAATCCAAGGCATATCATCAACCCCACCGGAACTCAGGCTGCAACCGCGTCAATCACATCAAAACCCTCAGTGTACAAGGGCGAGCTAACGTTCCTAATGTCGATAGATGAAGATGAAGCCCTAGCGGCTCCCTTCAAACGCTCGCTGGTAGGAAAATTTTTAAAAGGACGGCCGAAAATGGATTTCTTGCGGCAACTATTTCAGAGGATCGGCTTTAAAGGTAGCTACTCCCTAGGTATGATAGATCATTGTCACAACCACATACCCTTTCACCTTGAAGAAGATTATCATCGGTGTTGGATTAAGGGCATTTGGACATTTGATCATTATATGATGCGTGTATTAAAGTGGACTCACCAATTCAATACAGAGCAAGAATCATCCATTGTTCCAGTCTGGATCGCATTTGAAGGCTTGCTGATTCACCGATTCAACGTTGAATATTTAGGTAAACTGGCATCTATTGTTGGCACTCCTCTAAAAATTGATGTTCCAACTTTGAATCTATCGTGCCCATCGATTGCTAGGGTATGTGGGGAGATAAATCTTTTGCATGAACTACCTAAAACAGTGCTTTTAGCAATGGAAGAATTCTCCTATTATCAGGAGATTATGCATGAGAATAAGTCGGAGAATTGTTCGATTTGTAAAAAGGTAGGTCATGGTGTAAAGGATTGCCTCGGGGTAAAGCAAAGGCCCCTTTTCCGACTGTTGCAAAGGAATCGATGAAGGAAAAAGAAACTGTAAAATTTAAGGATCCGGCTACTCAAAATATTTGGAAGTCAAAGGCACTAGAAAAGACTGAAAAAGGAGCTGGGCATGGAATGGAATCAAAGGCATCTTCATCTGGACTATCGATCAAGGAAAAACAGGCTACTCCGATTGATTTAGTGGATCAAAGTCCCTCCAATCCGTCCTCTGAAAAATGGAGAATTACCAAGGAAAAACATGCAACAATTATGAAGAATAGCAAAGAAGAAGGTAAGCCGGACTCTTGGGATACGCCGGATCAAAATAAGAAGCTGACAGAAAGCGAAAACAATCATCAACAACGAGTTGTCTGTAAACAGCTCGCTGTTTTTGTTCCACAGATTGATTTAAAATCTCGATTCGCTGTCTTAGATGATCTGAATGATGATAACAGTGAAGCGATTCGGGAAATGAATAATATTAATATCAAGGAGACGGATAAAGAGGGTCAAGTTGATGGGGTTGTGGTGTCTGAAGAAGAATCTGATTCGGATGTGGAGGCGGATAACACTGGAATAGATTTGCGGTTGATTGTGGATGGTGAATGAGCTAAAGATGATATAGTGGTTGGTTGTGATTCTAATTTGGATGAATATGAAAATGCCCGACTTGTACTCTCTGATGAGGATGGACAGAAAAAATCAAAAATTGGAAGACCAAAGGGTTCAACGAAAAAGAAGCAAGTGCAACCGAAGGAAACTCGTAAATCTAAGAGATTCAATGGCACCTCATCTCAAAAGGTTTCTGATAAATAGTCAACTAATATGGGAGCAAGGCTTCTCGACGACGCTTAAGAAATTTGGTCAGACAACATTCAATTTCTTTAGTTTTCTATTAGAACCAATGTTAGCAGAATCAGGTATTGAGGAATTGAAACAACAACTTCGGTTTAAGGACGCTTATACTTCGGCTAATGGGAAAATTTGGTTTCTTAGTTCATTAGTTTGGTGGACTAAATTGATAGAAGAATCTGAGCAAGCTCTTCATCTGGAAATTGAAAATCAGAGGATAGGGAAACCGGTTTTGATGTCGGCAATTTATGCAAGGTCTTGAAGGCAGAAAAGACAGGGCTTATGGGTTGAATTACAAGCTTTTAGTGATAGAAATCCTGGAACTCCATGGATGATCGGAGGAGATTTCAACGTAATAAGGAGTGTGGATGAATATAAAGGAAGTTCCCAACCGGATAGAGGTGGTATGGAAGATTTTAATGCTTGGATTAACAGCTGCAATTTAACAGATTTTGCTCCTCTCGGCAGTATCTATACTTGATCGTATTCTTCTTAATCAGGATTGGATTAATCTATTCCAGGCTTCATTGTTGCATCATCTCAATCGAACCATGTCTGATAATGCCCCCCTTCTTTATCAATTTCAGTCTGACGCCGAAACCAGACCAAGCATTTTTCGATTTCAGAAAATGTGGATGCGGCGGGACGATATTCTCGATATGGTTAAGGAAAACTAGGAGCAACCACTTCTTATGTATGGTATTTCAAAATTTTCAATGAAATTGAGAAGATTGAAAGCACGATTGAAAGTTTGGAACAAGACTGTTTTTGGGACGTTTTCCAGAATCTCAAGAATGACGAAAATGATGTACAAATCAAAGAAGAGATTTATGATCAAACTGGTGCTGCGGCTGATAGAATGACGCTTCATCAATCTCAAGCCCACCTTTTGTTAAAATTAAGAGAGCATGATGATTTTTTTTCAACAAAAATCAAGGCAAAAATGGCTTCGTGAAGGGGATAATAATTCAACATCTTTCCATGCATCTTTAACTGAAAGAAAGGTCCGGCTTGGAGTTCATAAAATTAGGGGCATTTGGGATCTTGGTTGATGCGGCGAGATGAAATTGAAGAGGAAGCTATTTTCTTCTTCAAGGAACTGTTAACTGTTGAGGAGGTAGATGATCATGAGGAAGCAAGTAATAGACTCTTGATGCATATTCCGACTATTGTTAATGTAGAGCACAACAACTCTCTTCTCAGTCCGGTCACAGTTGATGAACTCAAAGAGGTTGTTTTCAGCCTTGATCCTTCAAGCGCTCCTGAGGTTGATGGTTTCGGAGGGGACTTCTATCGACAATGCTGGAATATAATAAGTCAGGATCTCATGGAGGCTTGTCTGGAATTTATGCATGGCGTTCCATTGTTGAAAGCAATTGGTTGTACCATTATCACACTGATTCCAAAAAAAGCTACTGCCACATCCCTTGTAGATTTTCGTCCAATCAGCTTATGTAATTTTCTCAATAAAATGTTCACAAAGCTGTTAACGGAACGTTTAAAGAAGGTTCTCCCTTGTTTGATTCAGAAGAGCAATATCTTTTTTTGGAGAGACGAGACATAGTTGACAATATCCTCATGACGATAGATCTCCTTCAATTCATGGATCATCCAGGTCTAGGTGGCAATCTTATTTTGAAGCTTGATATGATGAAGGCATTTGATCGGGTCTCTTGGAGCTTCTTGGGACTTATTGTGTTGAAGTTTAGCTTTCATGAGCATTTTGTGAACTTGGTCATATCTAACTTAGAACAAAGTTGGTTCTCTATTCTCTTGAACGGAAGTCCAGTAGGGTTTTTTTAGTCATCCAGAGGAATCAAGCAAGGCGATCCTCTTTCGCCTTATTTATTTATCTTGTTATCGGAGGCACTTACTAGGAATTTAAAAAGGCTTGCAGAGGAAGGAAAGATCGCACTATATGGGGCGCCAGCTGGAGCGAAAATACTGTCTCATTTATATTTTGCTGATTAGTCATTATTTTTACTAAAGAGTTAAAGCTTTCTATGTAGCATTTGACTTCTTTTTTGCAGGATTATGAAGCAGCCACCGGACAATGAATAAATAAGCAGAAGAGTTGTTTTTACATTCCGGAAAATAGTTCATCAGAACATGTGCAGTTGGTGTCTCAATCGCTTCAAGTGCCGTATTTGGGTTGCAAGCTTTTCAAAGGGAGGAAAAAGAATGAGTATTTCAGCCATCTATTGGATGCTTTTGACGCAAGCTGTTAAACTGGAAGAATAACTTTTTGTCGCAAGGGGGGAAGTTGATTTTACTTTGACATGTGCTCTCAGCATTACCAATTCATAGCCCTAGAACGTAAATGCCAAAGCTTCCTATGGGGTGAGAATGAAGAAGGCAACAAGAAGCATTAGCGTGCTTGGCGCCATTTAACTACTCTAGTCGCGGAAAATGGTTTAAACATTAGATGTATGCGAGATGTCATGCAAGCTTTCTCTTTAAAGCTGTGGTGGAAGTTGGGTGATTAAAAAGGGATTTGGGTGCATTTTATTGGCTCCTTATCAAACACGGGAAAGCAAAAAACAACCTACACCAGAATTCAGCGAGTAAATCAGCTTGCGATGCTCAGAACAAAAATTGAAATTAGAGATGGATCTTCCTCCTTTTGGTTCGACAGATGGACTTCCGCCTCTACAATCTGGAATGATGAAATTTTGCCTCCAGCATCAATCCTAACGGTTCGTGAGTTTTTTCACTCCAAATCTTTTTTCTTGCAGGTTTTTGATGGACTATTGGCGCCTGAAATAGCCTCTAAGTTGTGTGAAATGGATCCTTTCTTCACTGCTGATAGGAATAGACTCGTGTGGACACCAACACCAGAGAAGTGTTTCCTCCCTTAAACAATTTTTCGAATAAAATTATTCCATTGGAAGTTTCGTTTTTTGTATGGAGACTTTATAATCATTTGCTCCCTTTTCCAAAAATTTTGAGGAAGGTGAATTTCATGGTTTATCCATCTAAATGTCTGTTTTGCCAAAATGCGGAGGAAAGTATTGATCATATCTTTTATGGTTGTTTGCAAATAGCTGTGGTATGGCATCATTTTGCTGCAAAGTTAGGGGTCTATTCTTATAACCATGTGGGATGGTGGAGCTTGGTACAATCATGGCACTCTGTTGGCAATTTCACCACTGTGAAAAAATCAATTATAATGGTGACACCTTTGTTTTTACTATGGGAAGTATGGAAACTTCGGAATAAAATGCTTTATGAAGGTACTTCTTTTTCCCTTGTTTTTTTGGTTAAGAATATTTATGCTAATCTTTCCATTTTGTTGAGTGTGCATAAGCTTCAAGCAAGGTCTCTTATGGAACATAAAGAAATGGAGGAACTTTTCAATGTAAAAGTGCAAAAGCCGCGGAAAAAGAGGATCCAAATGGTCAAATTGAAGCCGCCTGATCCAGGAGAGTATGTGCTAAACGCAGATGGGTCTGCATTGGGACAGTCAGGAGAAAAAGGTAGGGGATATGCTCTGAGGGATGATCGCCGAATTATTATTGCAGCTGAAAGAAAATATATAGGCATCGCAACATGCCTGGAAGCGGAACTTGTAGGAATATATCATGGCCTAAAATATTGTACAGAAAAACGACTGAGACGTGTTGAAGTGCAAACAGACAACAACATCATCACACTGAGCCGTCAAAAAGGAACGAATTTCCCATGGAAATACTATCATGTTTTCCAAAAGATAAAGGAAATGTCGACTCTCTCAAATTCAAGAATTACTCATATCTTTCGAGAGGCCAATAGTGTTGCAGATGATTTTGCTAAGTAGGCTTCTGAAGGAATCACAATGAAATATGATTGTTCATCACCTATTCCAAGCTCCGTAAGAGGGAAAGCTTGCTTAGACAAGCAATCTATCCCTTATCTTAGAATTAGATAGCCTTCTAAGTATTACTAGTCATCTTAGAATATGACAGGATTCCTTTATTGTAAAATGCTTAGGGTTAGATTATACTCTGCCCTTGGCTCTTTTTTCTTTTTAGTGGAATGAAATCTAGGGAGGAGTGACTCTAGGGAACTAGATGGTATAGGTGTCCATCCCTTGGGTATAACCCTTGGGTGCATTTATACTATTTAGCACTGACTGACACCAAAACTATCTCCTGGGTAGATCTCTTGAGTATTTCTGGTGTTAGCTGGAACCTGAACATAGCTCCATCCTCTTTTAATATAAAAAAAAAACTTTCAAGTATAGGGTTGAGGCTTTGAAAGAGTTCAAAGTATAAAAGGAAGATAGAATTTTTTATGAAGGTTTAATAATATTATGATATGATCATGATATTCTTTACCTTGATCAAACAAAATGTTATCTAAGCAAGCTATACAAGCTATCGAAGTGTAGAATTGTATAAAGTATTTTCAAATATATTAGATATGTTTGATAAACAGCCTTAAGTTATGCAATTTGTTATCTCCCATAATGAATGTTTTAATACAAAGTTGATTACAGACCATATAAGATACGAGTCAGATAGGTCAATCAAATTTACGTGAAAAGTTTCGGTGACCATTTTCTATGTTAAAATTTGATTAGTCCTTACTAGTTTGTAGAGTATCCAAAAAGAGTTTGGTTACTTATTTTATTTTATTATTCTTGCGAGACTTTATTTTCTCATTGTACACTATCTTTAAGAAATGAAGTGTTTATTTCAAAAAGGTTAGTGGGAGTAATAAAATGCTGTGAAGGTGTTCATAACCACAAAATGGTAAGTTCAACTTATAGAATATTAGTTTAACCACATAGTGATGTGTATTAGCAATAGTTGCATGTTATGATAAAGGGATATCAAATTTGTATTTTTGCAAAAAAGAGTTAATTATATGAGATATAATTTTAAACTCTATATCCAATAATCATAAGTGATATACAAGAAACATGAATATAATTTTATGCATCATGCAATTTGACTCGAAAATCAAATGGTTGATTTCTGGTGTATTCAGTTTCTTGAGTGGGAGAATTGAGTTTGTTTTATGTTATTTTATGTGTGACATATTGTACAGAAAGAAAACAAGTACTTTGATTTCATAGTTTAATTATTGTTGAGTTATTTATTATTCTTAAGAGTTAAGAATAGTAATTCGGACTTTGGAAGTCACGATCTATGCAAATAGATTATACTAAAGTTGTTTAGTATATACTTGTTGCACAACTATTTCCATATAGTTTCACTATTGTATCTAGCTTGTCCACGGACATAAGTACTAGACCTTAGATTTCATGCTCTAAGTGTTAAGATCATGTTGAAAAACTCATAGTGAAAGTCACTAAATGATAATCAAGAATTTAAATATTCTAATTGCTCTAATCGTAGATTTATACATGTGGTAATCTATCTTTCGAAGATAATAACAATTTGCATGTGTTTAATCTTAATGATAGTATTACATGTTAGAAGTGTTCCAAGTATTATACTATATTATAGTTACAACTTGTGCCATTACATCAGAGTTACTAAAAGTGTTTAGAACACTTTTGGATCAAGAAATTCCTCATTGAATTTCAGTTCTTTCCATCATTTGGAAAACTCTGCCTCATCAATGATCCAATGATGTATGTGGTTTTATCATTTGATACTTGATCAATAATCCAGACAAAAATCCTAGTTGATTAATTTTCTCTCATGGTAAATGTGTTTATCAGTTAGTATCAGTCCAAGTGGGGGATTTTTATTCAATATATGGATAAAAACCAATTAATTTTGGTATTTCTTTGCACATTTTATGCAAATATAGACGTATGAAATTCTTTATCATTCATTTTACTTGTTTAATTACATAATGAATGGTAAAATCCCAAGAATAATATTTGTATGAAAGAAATCATAAGAGTTATGATAATGAGATTCTTCATACTTATATGTTATTCTTAAATCATCCGTAGTCATATTATTAACAAGATGGGATATTGTTGATACGGATATACTAGCACATGTTAAGCTTACTCTTAAAGTAAGAGTTAGCTGATCTCGTTGACTATTGTGTAGTGACAAAAAAGCAAATGTGTGGATGCTTGTTAAAGAACAAGTACATTGGATTGACTTGCTTAGAGATTTTCATAAGGTAATCTATTTGAGTGCTAATGGAAATAATCTCTACATGACGTAGTGTAAGTGATCCTTCAACTTGAGATTATAAGAGCATCCGGAGTGTGGATTACTATGTTCTAACTCTTTTGGTCTTTAACCTTAGATGGTTATGCGTGCTTTTAGAGTTGAGTATGGTATGAAACATGGAAGAAAGTTTATGATCAATAAATGATTCATCACTTCTAATAAAGAAGAGTATATCTTTTAACGGCCACTTGTTGGAATTATGACTCGGAAATGTTTGCGCAAACTAGAAGTGATTTTAGAAATTTTTCTAATTTCAACTTCAAATGAGTTAATTTCTACAACAAGAAAGAATTGATTAGTTCATATAAAGTTAGCACTTACCCTTACTCTTGAACTAATTTGGATATAGGATGGGAATAAAGGATAATAATTACACGGAATCGGTGCATGGAAAGGTAAAGTCGATCACATGACTTTTCCTAACACTTGGGTGGTCATGATGCCTGGCTAGAGGTCAATCTTGATCTATAAATATAAATTTTTTATCTTAAAATTCTCATGGCTAATTGTCTTTAGTCCAAGTGGGAGTTTGTTGGTTTTATGTCCAAAAAACCAATTAATACATGGATTGGAATTTATATTTATTGCTAACGTGTTTTAGGAATCTAAAGGGTCACACACAACAGGACAGTCACTTGGGATAATTAAGGGATTAATTTATGTGATAAATTAATCATAAAGACTTATTAATAAATAAGTAATGGGCTTTATGATAATTATTCATACACATAGATTTATATAAATAAGTCACAGACACAAGTTATGGATTTAATCTGTCGGTTCCATAAACCCTAGTTTATAATCCAGAGAACTAGTCGTCACGCCTTGTGTCTGTATCCCAAGAATTGTTCGTGTGGATACCGTTAGAGGCTGGACACTTGAACAACTTTGTGATCAAACTTCACCATTTGTTTATATTATTCATAAATTACAAAGTGATCTTGGCATGAAATCAATTTGTATTTATTCCGCTGCGTTAAGATTGCTTTACTTACGCTTCCGTGATATATATATATATATATATATATATATATATATATATATATATATATATAGTGGAGAAAAATTTTCACACCACAATGGAATGCAAAAGTACAAGGAGATAGCAACGTCATGGAGAATGTAAATGCAGTTCTCAGGAGGTGAGATTAAGCAGAGGGGCATGAGATTGTAATTTGTTGTTTGGCTTTCTATGATATGAGAGGATATCAAGGAAAATATGAAGACCAATGACAGATCTTTTGTAGAGGGGAATCTCAATCAACATCACCGTGGGCCTTAAACTCTAGTAATTCGGTTTCTGAGGGGTAGAATAAATCATGGCAGGTAACCCCTTCAGATATTTCAGAACATGTACTAGAAGAAAAATCAAATATTATTTGTATTGTTGTTGTACATGTTCGCTGACTTACTGTAATGCAAATGTCAAATTTGGCCTTGTAAAGTCAAGATCTAACAATTGAGCAACAATATTTGTTTTTCAGGAATCATCAAGAAGAGGTTTCCTTAAATAAGAAAAAAATTGAGATCTTTTGGGTAAAGGTGTATTTGTGACTTTGCAACCAAGTAGCCCTGTATCTTCAAAATGCCTAAGATGTATTTCATTTAGTTCGAACACATCCCTTCAAGTGATTAAAATATTTCAATTCCTAGAAAATACATTTTACACCCAAGTCTTTAATTATAAACTTGTGATGCAAGTATTCTTTTACCTTCGCAGCGACTCGATCACTAGAGTATGTGATCAGAATATCATCTACATAGTACTAGTAAAGCAGTGACGTGACTATTACTAATACTTTTGATGAGACAACATTCAGAGACCGAGTAAAACTAAAATCATGAATTCATTCCATATTCCACTATCTAGATGTCTATTTCAGATAATATAAAGCGTTGTTTAATTTTGCAAGCCACTTAATTATCTAAAAGGTCCCATAAGTTGGGCCTGCACCCTCACTTAATAATTCAAGTTCCAAATGCTCTCATCATGTGCCTCTACATGCTACATTTTTGCCATTTTCTACTTTTCTATCCAATGACCGCTAAAATTGTAATGGTCAACTGATCAACTGTTGGCTTGTCAAAAGGTTAATTCTATTATTAATAAAAATAATTAAAAATAATTAAAAAAAATTAACGATGAATTTTTGTATTTTTAGAGTTTTTTTATTTTAGTTATTTTTGGTTATTTAGATTGTTTATTATTAATTTCATCACCCATATTTGGAAAAAGAATATAATTACCTGTTTATGTTGCTTTTATAGGCTTCGAGGAAGCTGTGCACCTCTTCGAGGAGATGTGACCTGTGGGATATCCGCTCGCCCTTTACTATAAAGTTAGGACTTGTATGAAAAACAATGAAACCATTAGAGGCAAGGTTGATAAATAATATCCGAACATACTGAATCTTAAATTCTGCTTAGGTAAGGAGAATTTTTTCCAAGTATGTCCTTTGATGGTTCAGGAGCCATTTGGAGGTTTTGTAGTCCTCACTGGCTGATTTGCTTCTCGAGCTGGTGTTGTTTGAAGAGGCTGTGTAGTCTCTCGAACCAAAGTTGACAGGCAGTAATTTCCTTAGTCAACCATAAATTCAAAATATTTATCGTAAAAAATCATGGATGATAAGAATAAAACAATGATGCTCAAATATAGGATTAAGAAATCTATGCTAATAGGTGTAACATGTATATACACATAAATTTATTTTATACATGCAATGATGTAGTTAACGATATTAGTGAGTCATGGTTGAATAAAGCACATACGGTACTTTATTACTATACATATATTAGGAATACATGATTAGTATTAGTATAGTATCAATCCAAACCATCAATATGATTGGGTATCACCAAAGAAACATGGAGTTGAGCAGAGTGTGGTGATTAAATATTTGTCTACCTGTCAAATGTCAAATTCCAAAAAGTAGAGCATGATATATTATATCAACATCACGCCTCGAGCAGATGATTGATCAAAGTTAAATCACATTTTGATCCAAAGAGAAAAGGCACCGGAGGGAAAAAATGCTTCAAAATTTGTAAAGGGAAGCTCAAGTAACGGTTTAAGCATGCATGTTAATCATAGCTTGCCGGTTGGGAATCGTTTATCTCATCCATCCGACAAATCAATTATGTAATGTAAAAAAATCATGGCAGATGAGTATCTCCATAGAAGATGCAAAGTACGCACCATAAATAAACAAGTTCATGAATCAAGGTGAGCAAGCAAGGACCAGCAATTTCATGAATCAAGGTGAGGAAGCAAGGACCAGTAACCTCAATATGCTTTTCATAACAAATAATCATAAAAATATTTGATGGGGAGGCCACGTAATTGATCCAGGAAGACACCTCAAAAAATAAAATATGAAGTGCGTGCAATGCACTATAATGACATGGTGCTTTTGATTAATCAATTATTAGGGTTTGTCCAATGCGTAATTAACAAAACTTGCGCAAGCTTTCAAGTACGCATTGGTAATAAAAGCCCTTGACATTAGTACTAATGTAAATTAAATTAGAAAACCTGGCAGGCTTTATTCGGCCATGTGAGTTCGGTGAGCCATCATTCGGTTTGCTTCCCGTTGAGCATCATGTATGGCCAAGCTTATGCTTGCTTTGCCTTTCAGAAAATTGACGAAGACGTCAGGCACCCTTCACACCTCTTCGCAAGAGAACTTGTTGAGAGGGAAACCTGGGTCCCGCTAGGCGTGCCACTTAGCGAAGCATAGATTTGTATCGACGATTCCAGTTGATTGAACTGACGGTCATAATGGTATCAAAATCTTAAAATCTGCAAAATAGGGGTTCGGAGTTTCCCGAAGGTAATTACTCTTTTTCTTTTTTTAATTATTAAATAGTGTACACTTGTACTTACACTTTTTAAGATTATAAACTCTAAAAATATTTTTATGTTTTCTCATAAATTTTTTAGGCGTTAAAATAGATATTAAAGTGAAAATTAATTGAAACAAATTTTCTCGAAGACAAGAATAGGGTAGAATGATTCCAATAAGGAAAAGCAATAGCCCCGCGTTTTGTTGCCTTATATATGCTATCCTTCTCCTCCGTTGCTTTACTCTCTCCTTCCCTCATCTGAACCCTTGCTATCTTGCTGATCCCCTTTCTTTGAATCTTTTTTGTTGAAACCACTGCTGATTTCAATCTTCACTGCCGGTTCAAAATTACTTCTCCATCTCTTGGCTTTTCTTCGCCGCCAACCAGTCCTCAGTTTGCAATTCCGGCGAGGACGACGGCGGCGAAACCCTCAGTCAAAGATGGTGAAGTTTAGGAGGACCAGGTTGTGAATCCGTGGACAGTAGCCGCGTAGCCCGGAGGCAAATTCGACTCCGGTAAGTTGATTGACAAATTCGAATGCCGGAAAGTGGACAAACCTGTTTGTGTGAAATAATCAGTAAGAACTGACGTAGGCTTGCAAACAATATCAAACAAAAGTATGTAGTTCATGAGATGCAATATTCGACAAGGCATGAAAAAGAAAAGGGATAAAACTTGTAACAACTCAATTGAGGATAAATTGATAAACTTAAACGAAATACAATGTGTAAATCTAATAGAAACGAAAAAGTACTTGAGAAGAAAATAGGGTATTGAAAAGAAAGACAAGAGCTTTGCAGCTTGTGTTTATGTGTGTTGAGGATGATTTGATGATTTTGTATCGCTCTGTTCTTTCTCTTTATATAGGGCTCGGTAATCGTCGAGGGCGGTGCGATATCCGATTCCTACTCCAATTCAGTGTTGTCGATTTAGAATTACAATTGACTTGTGTTTTCGATTTCTTATTTGAGTCTGTATCCAGTGCACCCGAGTATACCGTATACCCCTACCAAACACACGGGCTACACGCGCTTAACATTTTTCACTTTTACATTAAATGCACAAACAAAATTGTTTTCATCCTCACGCACAAACACACACAATTGATGGTTATCCATAATTTATCCACAAGTTGTAAACTGGTATCCAGAAGGTGTAAACTGGTTATCCACAAGTTGTAAACTGGTTATCCAGAAAGTGTAAACTGGTTATACACAAGTTGTAAACTGGTTATCCAGAGGTAAAGAAGCAAACGACATGTTAATTGGGGGGCTTCGCCCCCCATGATAAACTAAACGACTCCCGCGGCTACCGGAATCACAGGTCACCAACCTGCCCCGGCTGCGCCGCCCCGCAGAACACGCCAATTTAGCTAAGGTAATCCTTTTTTCGTGTGTGTGTAAGGAGAGTGTGTTACTGTGTTAAGAGGGGACACAAATTACTTGTATAAATCCCCCCATGATAAACTAAACAACTCGGCTGCGCCGGTGCCCGCAGCTGCGCCGCCCCCCTGCCGAACACGGCAAATTTCATAAATAGTATTTAATTGAATGAGGGACATTTTGCCAAATGATGGAGAACAAAAAATGAATGAGGGGCAGTTTGTCAAATGATGGAAATAAGATACGTTCAATTGTGTATAACTAATTATCCATATTGTCAATATTGGTTATCCAACTGTGTATAACTAATTATCCATAGTGCCAACACTGGTTATCCATATTGTGAACACTGATTATCCATAGTGTGTAGCTGGTTATCCATAGTGTGCACACTAACTAGTTACCCATAGTGTGTACGCTATTCTAAAAGAGTAAAGTACACGCGCAAGGGGGTACACGGTGCCCCCAGGTGTACCAGATAATTTGCCTCTTATTTCTCACCGCAAAATTGTAATTCTTCTTGGACTTGGATTCAGCTTCCTCCTGCGTCGTTTTGGGCTTTCGACACGTTTCCTACTCTGATTTGGACATGGATTCTCCCCTTCTTCTGTGTCGGATGTATGTTCCTTGTCGGATGTATGTTCCTTGCACCACTTTTGTTGGGCCGACTCGATTTTAATTAAAATCAGTGGTAACATAAAGCCCCCCTAAGGCACAGCTTATTGTACCAAATGTGGTGTGTCTTGAATATCCATCGGGTCAACAATGAATTGGCCTAATAAGCACTAGCCCAAAGATAGGAATGAAAAATGGTGTATGGCGGCCCCCCAGTCAAAGGCGTAACGGAGGTAACGTCTTTGAATGATGAAGGCGGAGAAGATCTGTCCGTAGCCAAAGTGGTATTAACGTCTTTGAATGGTGTGCCATCTTCTAACTTGTCTGCAGCGACTGCAGAAGCAGCTTGTAATTCCACGGCCTGTTGACTTCTTGCCACAACATCTTCCATTCTGGGAGAGTATAATCGCAGCGCATGGTGGCCTGCATTGTCTGACCGTATTCGTCAATCCCTGACATCCGATAAGGACTAACCTCTTTGTCATTGTAGTAAGCCTCAACTTAATTCATTTGGTTAGTGAATGGTGCTGTGTCGGCACTGATAATTTCTGGACCGTTCGTGCCCCAAAGAATAATAGCTTGGTGTAATGAAGAGGGCATACAACAGGATGAATGGATCCAGTCACGTCCTAATAATGCATGGGAAGATGCTTTCGTATCCACCACAAAGAAAGCAGAAACAATGGATTGTGACCCAACAGTGACTTCCAATGGCAAGATTCCTCGAGTATTGGTAACGTCTCCAATGAAACCACTGACAAGGATCTCTGTCGAGACCAAATCTTGCATGTGCTTGCCTAACTTGCGTATCACAGAGAAGGGTAAAACTGAATAACTGCGGCATTATACACCAAACCCGCTTTAAAGGAACACCACCCATGGTAGCACAAATAAATAGAGGACGAATATGAGTAGTAGCCGTATCACTCGGCTGTGTAAGCATAATAATGGCTGACTTTCCGGGTCTTTCTACTGTCTAAATTCCATTTTTCTTAGTGTGTTCTGGAATCATCGATGGTGTAGAAGAATCAACATCAAAGCTGTCAATCATTTCAGCATCTATATTGGATATTGGTGGATCAACGACTGGCGTGTCGGACGTTGTACGAAATGTCCGTGGCAATACGTAAACCATATTAACTGATGGATTATGATCAGCTACTTTGCGCCAATATTGCCTCTTGGAATGATGGTTTCGTGGTTTAGGCGGTGGACTTAGCGACATCTTTGACTGGAGACACAACTGTATATCTTTATAATAACCAGCTCTCAACTGTTGCTAGCGTCGTTTCTGAGTACGAGTAAGTCTTGATGCGGCAAGGGGACCAACTGTGAATTTATGATGTTGGTTATGATGCCAACGAGTATCACTAAAAACTTTTGGCTTAACCATTCTAGGATTTCGCACAGGAGTCGGTGTTCTTGGTTTAGACAATCGATCCCATAATGATGTTCCGGCCGAGTCAGATGATTTCTTTGACTCAAGTATGGTTTCTCGTGTTCGCACTAGTATAGGCTGAAATCCGGAGGATATCGTAGAGGAATGCCCATGAAGAGGAATGCTAATACTAGATGGTTAGACTTTTGTGGGCAAAACTGTATGTGTTTGTGGGACTAGTGGTAATATAAGATGGTGACGATGGGGCGTCGTTTGTTGAAGATGATTATGTAGAATCTCGCCTGGTGCCGGTTTGTGAACCCATGTCTACGGATGACAATCTACCATGATAGAGACTTCTTCCTTTTGTATCGGGTGATGATAATGCCCACCAAACCACTGCTCAAACTTTCTCAATTGATGCTTGAATCCACTGAGAACTGCATCACCTTGCAAACAACCTGTAGTGTTACATGCCACAAGTACGTGACTATTCAAGCCCACATTGATCATGCGAACCTGGTGTTCTATGGGAAACGGGTTAACGTTTATCTCAACTAGATCATCGACTTTAACTTTCCCCTCATCGATCATTTTTAGTAAATATTTTTGGAAAACCACACAATCATTTGTACTATGTGTCCATGGGATATGATACTTGCAATATGTTTTCTCAACAAATTCAGATGGTTTTGGTGTCCGTTAGCCTTTTCTGTATCTGACATGGCCAGTCTTCATCATATCATAAAAAATTTCCGCTTGTTAAGTAATATCAAAGGAATAAACTTTAGTAAAGGCCGAATCGGACATTTTAGCCGTTCCAGAGGAAGTTATTCCTTGAGAATATGCCTATGACACAACTAGCCTTTGCAATGCCTCACATGTATATTTCTTTAAATTGATAATTTGTGCAGCATTGACACTATCCCAAGGTCGATCTTCATCATCGGAGGAACTCCAAGCAACCTTATTAATTTTCACAACAGGTTCTTTATGGAACCAACACTTTGGTTTGGTTGGCTTTGCTTCTCTTTTTGCTCGGATAACCTTTTCAGTGTTATGAACGACTTGCATAAGCTGTGTCAAAGAACGAATTGAATGTGGCATTACTGCCAACTTCAATTATAAGTCTTGAAGGCCTGAGATCGCCATCTTTACTATGGTAGATTCCTCATATTTACCGGAAGTACCTCCTGGTATCGTTGCAGGCATCTGTTGGAATCTGGCAAGATATGATTCAGCTGTTTCACCTGGTTTCTGCTGGACTTGTGACAAATCAATGATCGACAACCTTGGTGTGGTGTGGTGGAAATTGCGATTAAATATCCGCTTTCGGGCATCCCAGTCAGCAACAGATCCTGGTTCTAAAGTACGGTACCAACCTAATGCTATTCCAACTAATGAATAAGGAAATAATCGTAACTTCAAGAAAGGATTATGCCCAGCTTCACCACATTCCAATTCAAAGTGGCCAATATGATCTTCACGGCGTTGATCATCTTTTGAAGTAAACTTCTTGAAATCTGGCATTTCTTAATTCCTTGGCAAAGGTTCAAACTCAACAGACTCCGGATACGGCTTTCCCATTACCTCAGGAACCTCTATTCCTAATTCCTTGCGTACCATATCTTCTACCATTGTTTTGAAACCAGCTTCAGTAGTAGACGCAGGTGCGGTCTCTTCTTCTCGAGCAAAACCATTTTGTCGGAAGTCTCTCTCAGGTTCTTGATAAAGCTGTGCTTCCGGTTGATTTTCCCTTTGGGGATTTCTAGCATCTCTTTTCCTAGTATTGTTCCTTGCCCGAGTCCGATTCTGTGCCTGATATTCTTTACACTCAATCCATTGTTGTTCTTCCAGCAATTCTTCTACCGTAGGAACGTGTCTTGGAAAAATTTGCGATACAACTTCTTGCTGTCCTCCTTGTTCCGGGACTATAACCCCTGCTCCCTGCCGTGGTGTCCTTTAAGGAGTCGGCATATTATTAATCAAGTTTCCCTGTTGATTACCATATGTGATAAACCTTTGGTCATTGTTCAGGAGAGGATTAGCTGTAGGCGGTGTATTGGCTACCATTGGAACCGGCCAAACATCCGTTGGAGTTGGTATGGATTGAGTTTGTGCACTTTCAATATTCTGACCATGACCACTCTGCCCACCTAAAGGATTTGGCGGAATTACAGGTCTTGGTGGTGGAACTATTCCTCTTGGAGGAATAAAACTTCCTATTGGTGGATAACTAGGAACTCTTGGTGGCTATCTCATAGCTTGGACAACTGGTGTAATCCCATAATTAGATGCGGACCCTTGGGGATTCCCATAATAAGGTAATGGCCCACCATCAAAGGTAAAATTCCTACTGGGGGGATAAAAGCCGGCTGACTTGGTTCAACATGGTAATACCAGCTAAGGTTTTGTATCGGTGTACTTTCTGTAACAACTCCTGCTTGACTTATTCCACTGACTGACAACCCTTGCACTGTTGTTGATGAATGAGAAAACAAAGGGTTCTCATGAGTAAGTGTTGTAGAGGGATTCAACGGGGGTACCCTTAATGATGCATCGGGAGTTATCGGTGGAGTTTCGGGTGTCACGCCGCCATTAGGGTGAACCTTTTGAAGAGACTGCTCTAACGCAGCAATATGGGCCAGCATTCTTGTGATGGTATTATTCTGTTGGCCTATAATGATTTGCTCAAGACTCTAGGGTGTGTTATATGTTGATTCTTTAGAACGCCCCCATTGGTCTAACTCTAATTGAGAATTGATCCATGCTATTCCATATTCCATAGTTTGTTCCACCTTCATTGTGGTGACTTTGAGAGTGATAAGAACCTCTCAACTCCTGTTCCAGATTCTGATTCACCGGTAGAATCGATACTCCTACCCACGGCAACGGGAACATTGGGGTTATTCATGCTTCTCCGGTTCATTTCACCGCTTCTGTTGTTGACAGACCGGAAGGGGTAACTCCCGTCTGAACAGAAGTTGTTGCTGTTATTGTTGACATAGCTTAAAACCTGGTCGAGACACGTAAATTAGTCCCACTGGGCGTGCTAATTATGTTTGTGCAAAAATAATCAGTAGGAACTGACGCACGCTTGCAAACAATATCAAACGAAAGTGTGTAATTCGTGAGATGCAATATTCTCCCAGGCGTAAAAAAGAAAAGGGATAAAACTTGTAACAACTGAATTGAGGATAAATTGATAAATATAAACTAAATACAATGTGTAAATTGAATCGAAAAGACTTGTGAAAAAAAATCACTTGAAAAGAAAATAGGGTATTGAAAAGAAAGACAAGAGCTTTGCAGCATGTGTTTATGTGTGTTGAGGATGATTTGATGATTCTGTGTCTGTTCTTTCTCTTTATATATGGCTCGGTAATCGTCTAGGGTGGTACGATCTCCGATTCCTACTTCAATTCGGTGTTGCCGATTTAGAATTACAATTGACTTGATTTTCCGATTTCTTATTTCTTGCCGCAAAATTGTAATTCTTCTTGGACTTGGATTCAGCTTCCTCCTGCGCCGTTTTGGGCTTTCGACACGTTTCCTATTCCAATTTGGACATGGATTCTCCTCTTCTTCGTCAGATGTATGTTCCTTGCATAACTGGGCCAATTCACCACTTTTGTTGAGCCGACTAAATTTTAATTAAAATCGGTGGTAACAAAACCCTTAATGGACCGTGTCCAGCGGCTCACTAATAACCAGCCTCTACACATCTGCCTCTGCCGCGGCGTCTTCTTCGCTCACCACGACTTCACTCAGCTTCTTGATGCTTAGGAGAAAGGGGAGAAGTTCTACTTGTATACCGGCCGTGGTCCTACTTCTGAAGCCCTGCATCTTGGCCGTCTTATTCCTTTTATGTTCACAAAGTACTTGCAAGATGTTTTCAAAGTTCCTCTCGTAATACAGCTGACTGATGATGAGAAATTCATGTGGAAGAATTTGTCCGTGGAGGAGACCCGGAGACTCGCGCACGAAAACGCAAAGGATATAATAGCTTGTGGGTTCGATATATCAAGGACATTTATATTCTCTAATTTCTACTATGTTGGAGTTCCATTCTACGAGAATATGGTGATGATTGGGAAACATGTCCCTTACAAGAAAGTGGTTGGCATTTTTGGTTTCACCGGGGAAGATCACATCGGGAAAGTTTCTTTCCCACCGGTTCAGGCGGCTCCGTCTTTTCCAACTTCATTCCCGCATCTTTTCCCTGGTGGATTAAACCCTCGCTGTTTCATTGCTTGCGCAATTTACCAGGATCCTTATTTCCGGATGACACGAGATGTTGCTCCTCAGTTAGGATATAACAAACCATCTTTTATTGAATCTATATTTTTCCCTGCCCTTCAGGGTGAAGGTGGGAAAATGGGTTCCAGTGACCCGAACTCGGCGATTTTTGTCTTGGATACTGCAAAGGAGATAAAGGATAAGATAAACAAGTTTTCATTCTCTGGTGGAAAAGATACTATTGAGAATCAACGCAAGTATGGAGCTGACTTGGAGGTGGATATTCCCGTCAAGTATTTTGGCTTTTTCCTGGATGATGATGATGAACTTGAACATATTAGAACGGAATATAAAGCTGAGCGAATGCTAACAGGGGAAGTTAAGCAGCGACTCATCCATGTACTTACTGAAGTTGTTGAACGGCATCGTAAAGCTCGTGCCGCAGTGACTGATAAGATGGTAGATGCGTTTATGGCTGTTAGACCATTGCCGAATATGTTCAGCTAATCGGGAAACTGGGTACAATTTGGAACACCATTTGAGACTAGATATCCTAGGCTCTCGGAGCAAGTGTTTTCCCAATTTTTATGAACTTGAATGAGAGGGAATTGATACTTAATCTTGCACTCTTTGTGTTGCCGAGTCTAAACAACTCATTTTCTGATTGACCTCCAAAGAAGGAAATCATTTCTCTGTTACTCTACTACCGTAGCTTATAGAGCTAATACGTACATGTTCTAAGTTCTAAATTTTTCCTTACGGTTCTGGATATTGAATTGCTGATTTGAGTAACAAAAAAAAAAAAACATTTTCCTTGCAGTAAAGGAAATTGAATGCAAACGTTATTAACAAAATCAACGTGAATATCTAACTTTACTATTATTATTATTTTTTGGTTATCAACAAATTTTTATGAAGGTGAATATTTGGGTCCACGAATCAACGATAGTCATCTATAGATTTTCTAAAACAAGGGATAGTATTACGATCAAATCAGTCTCAGTAACAAGGGATGATCATATGGACTAAGTATGGAGTAGAAACAACTTAGCGTAACCTTCCGAAAAAATGTATATACATAAATACTTTGGGTCAAGGAAGATGGGTTGATTTAGTGATTTAGGTAGTCAAGGAATACTTCAGTCAATGGATGAACTTGCTGGCCTGCTGGGTTGATCCATGTAAATGTCATGCCTCCTGTCGGGAGCCAACCTCTAAAGCTTGCGGGCCTGCTGGGTCAATCCATGTAAATGTCATGCCTCTTTGGGGAGCCAAGTTTTTGAGCTTGGCTCCCCCAAGAGGCATGGCAAGTGGTATCAGAGTTGTCCCCACCCTTCATTCTGACCCGCGGAAAGGGCTACCTAGAAGAAGGATTACCCGGAGTCATGCAGAGTGTGAGCCGCCAGAGGAAAGGACTACCTTCGAAGTGAAGTCACCATGAAAAGGGCTACTTGTGCCGGAGTGAAGCTGTCTAGAGTGCAGCAGTCGAGACGTCAGAGTGGAATCATAGTGTTATGTAATGATAGTTGCTTGAGTCCCACATTGGTGTCGGGTGAAACTGGTGTAACATTTTTATGTTCTTGGATTCTTCCCCCTTACAAGTTAGTTTTTGAAGTAGGTTCCCCCAAGAGGCATGACAATAAACTCACGCTCCGTGGGTCTCAGATCTTAATGTTTACTTTCTTCAGTAATGTATGCATAGTTCCTAGTATTACTCTAGTTCTATGAAAATAAAATAAATTAAAACCTTGTATACATTACTTACGTCAAAGTCGGTTATCAAAATGGATAAAATTTTATCCTTTACACAAAAGCTGAAACCCAAATGGTCATGAAAACAATTAACCAAGGAAGAAACTTGGAAACAAAATAAAATGATCAATCAAAGAATAGAGAAGACAATTCAAACTGGACAATAATTTTGAGATAGAAAGGGTATCTATAATAGCGAAAAAAATCTTATAATTCTGGAAGAACAGGTGACATGAATTAATATTCCAAATCTTTTTCACTAATTACTCTCAACATGTTCATGTAATATGGATACTTTATCGACTTTATCCTTTCACAAAGAGAGGGTGCACCAGGGCCAGCTTAATGTCATGCCCTTGTGGGTTTTTAGATTTTTCTATAAATTAGAGGAACCATTTTATAATTATGATTTGTAGTGGCTGATTAATCAGCTTAAATGTTTCATTTACGGTTTTTGGAAAATTATCAATGAATTAATGAAGTTTCTGGATTCCATTCTCCCCCAATTTCCCATCTTCCCCGTTCTTCTTCTCCCTCCCAATTAGAGTTCTATCTCAACCTCTATAACTCTGAAATCTACCCCCTAAACTTCTAATTCTTCCCCTTTCACCCTCTTTTCTTCAAATTTATAAAATTTAAAGTCAAGGGCATCACACTTAACCATACGGCCATTAAAGTTAAGATTTTAGAAGCATTATATATTTATGAAATAATTTTAAAATTAGTTAAAGTAAGCAAAATTTTTTATAAAAATATGAAATGAATTGGATATTTTGAAAAGATTAATTACAAAGTTTTAATTTGAGCATCATATTAATGAATGTGTATCCAAAAAAAAAAACCAAATAAATTTTATTTACTCATAATTCCAAGGGCCTCAAATTCTTATCCCGCTTTAGTATCTCTCAGCTCTGTCATGGGACTCGGTACCGGATTGGTTAGCGGAACTAACGTGGGAACAGGTACAGGCTTCGGAATTCAATTCACTGGTACCGTATCTAGATCCGGATCCTTCAACCTGTTTACTGTCTGATGGTTCGCCATGGATAATTGGCGGACCCGCGGTGTCTGTCGGAGGAAGCAATTCATTTAAACATCCAGCTCGTCCAGTTCATAAGTCTTCGGTTTTATCATAGGCAGATTTAGCTAGCTGCCCCCCAACAAATCAATTTTAACGGAGAAGAGCAGACCCTTCACATCCTAAATGCTTAGAAACTGAATATTCTATAATTTGCCCTGGCGGTGTGAGGGTGCGGAATCCTTATTATGTGGGAGAAGTACTTCGACGAGATCTATAATAGTCAGGGTTATCGGGTCAATTTGCCTCCTGATGATAGCTACAGAGCAATCATCCTACCTGTTGATTTCAAAGAAAAGATGGAGCCAGAAATTTTAGGTAATTAATATGTTAGATAATTTAATTGTTTTTAGTCAACATTCTGTATCACCTATGCTTTTCCATAATGAAAACATAGCCTTTTGTAATTTGTTTTATTTGGTTTCTGTTGTGAGTCTGTCTTTTATACTAGAGCACTTTCGCAATACTGTTAGTAGATAATAAGATTTATCTCGCTTTTGTGGATTTTATAATTCTCTACTAGTAAAATAGTAGTATTTATGTTGTTACTTTTCCTGTATTTAGTAATTAAGGTCATGATGTCTTCTGTGCAGAGATACAAATATATTGTGGTTGAGTGTGTTGAAAGTAATATTGTGTATATTATTTACGTTACACTACGTGGTATTTATAGTACATCAAGTTATAACCCTAGTCGACTATATCGGAAACCCTAATTAGGATTTCCGTAATTATATATTCTATCATCCCCCCGCAATCATAGCAGGAGAAGTAATCATGCCTAGATTGTTTCTAAAATAATAAAATTTATCCTTAGCTAATGATTTTGTAAAGACATCTGTGAGCTGGGACTATGTGGAAATATGAAGAACACGAAGAAAACCAGCAGCAACACGTTTTCGAACAAAGTGAATGTCTAGACCGATATGTTTGGTGCGGGCATGATTAATCGGATTTGCAACTAAGTATGTGGCAGAGACATTATCACACAAGATGATCGGGCGCTGCGGAAGCTTGATATGAAGTTCAGACAAGAGATTTTCAAACCAAACGGTTTCAGCCAATGCAGAAGCAACCGCCCGATACTCAGACTCAGTAGAAGATTGAGACACGGTAGATTGTTTCTTGGAGAACCAGGAAATTAGAGATGAACCAAGAAAGACTCAAAAACCAGTTGTAGAGCGCGAGTGGTAGGGCATCTAGCCCAATCAGCAGAATACATTACAAGGCGATCAAGAGGGTCAGCACAGAGATGAATGCAATAGTGAAGTGTGCCCTTCATGTAGCGGAGAATGCGTTTGACCACCTGAAAATGCTGCTCGCGAGGATCATGCATATACTGACAGACAAGATTAACAGCATACTGAATGTCCGGTCTAGTGAAGGTCAGATACTGTAAGGCACCCACCAAGCACCGATAGAGAGTCGGATTGTGAAAAGGCGAAGACTTTTCCACATAAAACTGAAAAGCTGGAGCAAGGGGAGTGGCAACAGGATTAGAATCGGTGAGATGACTGCGAGCCAATAACTCCTCACCATATTTGCTTTGATGTAAAAACCAACCACCAGAGTGAGGAGCAATAGAAACACCAAGAAAGTAGCTGATAGGACCAAGATCCGTCATGACAAAAGCACCCTTCAGTGACTGAATAAGAGTAGTGAGGACATGAGTACTGGATGCTGTCATGAGAATGTCATCAATATAAAGTAACAAAATAGCCATGTCCGACCCAGCAGAGTACACAAACATAGAAGAATCGGAGCGACTACCTTTAAAACGTTAGAAACAAGAAGGCAGTGAATCGGTGAAACCAAGCCCTGTGAGCCTTCTTTAAGCCATAAGGAGCTTTGTTCAATCGATAGATATAGTGAGGATGATCAGGATGAATAAAGCCAGTAGGCTGTTTCATGTAGACAATTTCATTAAGATGACCATGCAAAAATGTATTTTTAACATCCAACTGATAGACGGGCCATTTATGAGAAGCAACAATGATTAAGACAATCCGAATTGTCACTGGTTTAAGCACCGGACTAAACGTTTGATCATAATTGAGACCAGGCGTCTTATTATAGCCTTGAGCGACCAAACGTGTTTGACATTGATCAAGAGAACCATCGGATTGGAGCTTAACTCAGAAAATCCATTTGGAGCCGATCATGTTAGCAAAAACAGGAGGAGGGACTAAATCCCATGTATTATTGGTGAGGAAAGCATTATATTCATCGCTCATTATAGCACACCATTCAGGGTATTTATTTACTTCAGTGGAGGATTTGGGTTCAGGTGGAAGTGAAGAAGATGTAGTAGTAGTAAGAGAAAGGATATGTTTAGGTTTACGTGTGCATCCCGAGTGCGGGTGACCATATATAGAGTGGGAGGCTTGGATGGAGGAGGACCTGAATTATTTGGCGAAGAAGGAGAAGGTGTAGGAGCTGAAGATACTAATGGAACAGACGACACTTCTTGTTGAGGAGTTGGAGGTCCACGGTAGAGGGTAATGTAGCAGGAAGGGACCGCGGAATAAGAAAAGAAGGATGTTTAAATTGGGAGCTAGGAGTGGAGAGCGGTTTAGCCGAAGAGAGTTGAGAAAATGGGAAAGATGTTTCATCGAAAACAACATGATGAGATGTATAGATTTTCATGGAAGCAAGGTCAAAGCAACGATAACCTTTATAAGACTCGGGATAACCCAAGAATATACATGGAGCAGATCAAGGATGAAGCTTATGAGAAACTAAATGAGATAGATTGGGAAAACAAGAGCACCAAAAACCCTTAATAGACCATAGTTAGGTGGATGACCATAAAGAAGGGAGAAAGGAACGGTACTAGTTTTGGTAGGTAAATGGTTGAATAGATAAATACTAGTACGTAAAGCCTCTACCCATAATTCATTTGGTAAGTAGGCTTGATTAAGAAGAGTGCGAACCATATTGAGGAGAGTTTTATTCATACGCTCAGCCTCGCCGTTTTGTTGAGGAGTGTACGGACAAGAAATGCGCATAGTGATGCCCATAGATTTGAGGAAACATTGAAGATAATGGGACTGAACATATTCAACTGCACATATTGAAGAGTATTTATTGTGGAATTGAATTGAGTTTGGACAAGAGAATAAAAGTCAATAAATTTCTGAGGTAGTTCAGATTTATTTTTGAGTGGATACACCCATAAGTAATGAGTGAATTCGTCAAGAAAAAGTAATACTTGAAACCACTAAATGAAAGACATGGAGAAGTCCAAACATTAGTATATATAATATCAAAAGCTTTAAATGTAACAGAAGAGGATGGCATAAAAGGGAGCTTATGATGCTTCCCAATTTGACAAGCCTGACAAAGTCTAAATTTATTTGAAGAAACCACCGAACCAAGAAGTTGGTGATTTGACACTAAGCTAGATAAAACAGAAGAATGTGGATGACCAAGCGTTGATGCCTGACATGAGAGGAGACCAAAGCAGCGAACGCCGGACAGGACGGAGAAGACGGTGCATGAGACTGAGGTAGCAGCTTGGATGGGACGGAGTAAAGTGAACCAGCACTATTGGAATGTAGACGAGGGGTCCTCATTCAATGATCCTTCACAGAAGAACCAAAGGGGTTAAATTCGACAGAATATTGATTTTTGGTTTCAAATTGACGCATAGATATGAGATTTTTAGTTAGTGAAGGAACATGGTAAATCCTAGGAAATCAAAACTTACAGCAAGGAAGTTGATCAACTGATGTAACAGGTAAATGATGACCATTACCAATGACAACTCGAGTAGGACCGATATAGGTTTGGAATGACTAAGAGTACCCTGATTTGGAGTCATACTGTTACCACAAGCAGTGTCCATATACAAGGAGGAATCAACGGACGGAGGAATTGAATGCCGATTATTTTGATCAACAAAATAAGTGGGCTGTTGAAACTGAAAGCAATCTCGAGCAGAGTGATTTAATTTATTACACAATTGACACCGAACAGCAGCTGAATTTGATTGCAAGGAGGAAGCCAGTCCAAAAAGAGAGGGAGCACATTGCCTAGGAGTAAAAATAGGAGCTATATAATTAGTAAAAGGTGCATAAAACGGTGAGGGAGACTGACCAAAAAATTGGTTTCGGCCACGCCCACGGTCACGTCCCTGATTATTCTGAAAACTGCGACCCTTGCCATGGCAACGATTGGAAGACGGCTGCTGTTGAGAAGGGTGTTTAACTGCTCCTGTGGAGGTTCAGTGGAAGACGCCGCGACCAGAGCGGTGGTAGCCACGGAGAAGGAAGAAGGGACAATATTCTGAAGCTGCACTTCGTGCGAGATGAGCATTCATCGAGTTTAAACGAAGTTGGGTAAAGGAACTCGATAGCTAATGGTAGTAGAGACAGACTGGTAGTCCGAAGGGAGACCAGCCAGGATTTGAAGCACTAAGTCATCGTCGGAGATGGGAGAAACGACAACTGTTCAGGAATCGACCAACATCTTAAGCTTGGTAACATACTCATTGATGGTTAATTCACCTTTCTTTAAACTATGAAACTGCAATTTCAGTTGGAGAATGCGGGAACCAAGCTGATTGTGGAAGAGTTTCTCGATGGTGAGCTGCACTTTGCGGTCGGTAAGGGAAGAATTTGGCCGAACGATTGCTTGCAAAATCTCGGTGGAAACAGTGGCTTGGATCCAGGAGAGGATAATGGAGTCGATTTGGGTCCAAGTTCGAAAGGCGGGATTGGGACTGGAGGAGGAAGAGCCGTCAGAGAGAGGGAGAGTTGATGGAGGACAAGGATCGAAGCAATCGATATGACCAATCACGGCATGGCCACGAAAGAAGGATCGAAAAGCTCTTTTCATGTAATTGTTAAAATCTAGAACAAGAGTCACATAATTCTTTATGTTTGAAAGGTCAATGGCCGGATGAGCAGTTGGTGATGGATGAGGAAGATTGCCGGAAGTGGCAGAGTTGGTGTTCAGGGTTTCGGTCGACAGAATAACAGTGTGCTGTGAGACAGCAGAGTCGGCGGAATTCATCATTGTAGCAGGGAAGTGGAAGGTTGGCAAAGAAGTGAGTCAAAGTGATAGACTATGATCACCGACGAGATGAACGAAGGGAAGAATCTCAGATCGTCTGATTTGCCGATTTGCCGATTGAGGAAAGAAGACTAGAAAAACTACGACCAGAATCCTATAGAAAACGATAGATTAAAGAAGCTGCAATAGAGACCTACGAAACCTATGGAGCCACCATGCTGCAATAGAAATGGCAGATCAGAGATACTCGAACTAGAAACTAAAAAAGCTATCGACTAAACTGGAAAATTGATGCAAAGGCGGCAAGCAGAGTGGTGACGTAGCAGGAAAATTGATTCAGGTTGATGATCACCCGTCGACTAGCAGAGAGGTGACTGAAGGAGAAAGAAACAGATGCGGGAGGAGGTAATGGCGCTGGAAGTCCGACGATAAGAAAACAAGCTGACTCTTTAACGGCAGAAAAACAAAGATTTTGAAAACAGAAAGTTTTTATTTTTGGTTTTCGAAAGAACAGCAGAAGAGGCAGCAATGAAAGGAGGCAGCGGCAGAAGGTTTGGAATGTCCAGGAAACTGAGAAAGTTTTAGTCGATGAAAAGTGGCAGAGAGGAAGGCAAAGCTTTTTGGGGAAATTTTTATTTAGAACTGAGCAGAAGCAGCAGCGGGAAAAACAGAAACACAGAAAGGGCGGAAGTTAAAACCAGAGATATTTAATCTGACTGAGAAGCAGATTTAATCCGACAGAGCAGACTGGTGTTTTTGTGTTTGAAAATCGACGGAAGGGACAGAGACAATCGAGAAAGCAGTAGTGGAAACCCTAAAAATATGGAGAGGCTAGGAAAGAAAGGGTTGATACCATGAAAGAAATATTTGTATATTATTTACGTTATACAACATGGTATGTTACAACCCTAGCCGGCAATATCAGAATTCCTAATTAGGGTTTCCGTAATTATATATTCTATCAAGTGTGACCTATGAGGCAACAGGATACCATGTTTTATACAATGTTACATTCCAAGCTTCACGAGATGATGATTCTTCCCACAAGAATAAGGAAACCTTTCGAGCTCGGTTTTTTGTTGGCCGCATTACTAATGAGAGAAGGGAGGTGCTGTTTTGCAAGCGACAAGATGAAGCCGAATTCATAAACTTGAAAAAGGACAAGGTTTGTGGACTTGTTTGCTGTGATAAATGGCTCCCTCGTCTATGTCACAAATATCCTCTTCCTTGAAGGAGCCCTACTTGCGGGATCCTGGGGAGTACTCCATTTCTCGGAAGGATAAGCACCAGCGGCCAGTGTAGAACATTGAGGTGCTGCGTTTGTGTACTCCCTAGGAGGTTTTCCAAATGAGGAACATTTATGTATTTAAACAATACTACAACAGGGTGATATGTTTTATAAGAATTTATAAGTGAAGCTTAATTGAAATTAATTATTTTCGCTACTTATCCTTATACTTAATATAAAGGCACAGTAGGCAAGAAATTAAATGCTCAAGAAATATTCAAGGACCACCTTCAAAGCGATCTCGTCCGTCGAATGGGGTTGATATGACGTCAGCGACTTATTAAGGACAAAATCAAAATTTCATAAATATAGTTCCTCACTAAATTTTAAATTTAAAACTGGAAGCTTTTAATTAAAAAATCCCCCACTCTCAAAACGACATCGTTTTGCGGGGTTTATATAAAAATTCCGGAAGCTTTAAACTTTTGATGGAAAACCCTCCACCTCAAAACTAGGGGTAAAATTGTAAATTCAAAAATAACTTATTTGTTGTTTTCCCTTAAAATCCCGAAATATTCTAGTAAAAAGCCCTGAATATTTTTATCCCTGAATATATCTTGATTGCCGCCCCCCTCTCCCAACCTAACCCATCACCGTCATTTGAATAAAAGTAGCTACCAAAATTCAGAAGGAGATCCAAGCGGATTTTTCCCCTTCTCGTCCCACTATCGCGCCAATAGGAGGGGATGACTAATCCAATCAACTCAGAAGCTGGGATTGGCTAGATTTCAGCCCGTTCATTAATTATGAATGGTGCAGAAGTCAGCTTCAAAACATGCTAATCAATCCATTGTCAACCGAATCTAAGGATGGGTCCAAATCGACAGAAAACGGGGGGAGGTTTCTTCAATTCTGGAACTCTACGATGGTCATGTGTTGAAGTTCCAGACTCACCGCAATCGCCATGGAGCCTTCGCATTGCGAGAGATCAACAACGTTTAATCAACATCTTGGATCGGCCGCCGTTCCGGCCCTTTCCGGTCTTTCCTTTGTCAAGGCTCCAATTCTAGAATCTACTCCAACAAGCTCGTTGAAACCTCGGTATGCTCTCTTTCTGGTTTTTCCCCTTTCAATTTCACAATTTCCTCGTAAAAAAGAGTTTAATTTTTTTTTTTCTCTAAGCAGCTTTCTCTAAAATTTGAACTTCACTTTTTGTTTTGTAATAATTCAGTTCTAATTCTATTGGGGATAGCTGATTATAACCATAATGACGTTATCTTTGTACCTAGAAATTCTTTAATTTAGAAAGAAATTAGGAAGTTGAGAAGCTTGGCCTTATTAGTCTGATAATTATAGTATTGCTTCATCCTCATGTATTTTTTTTTCTTTTTTGTGTGTGTTTGTATGATCATAGGGAAGCCTGCCAGCGCCTTTTAAGTAGATACATTATAATAATGTATTTGGTGTTTATGAAGTCTCTCTGTTACTTACTTAATATTGTTTTAAAGCATCAATATAGTTTGCCTAATATTGTTTTATTTTATCCAGCTAACTCGCTTCTGCCTTGCTAATTGCTCATTGCTTGCACATTGCCTCTCCCTTCTTTCGGGTAAAAGGTGATGCTTGATCGGTGATCAGTTGCTCTGTTTATCGGTTTGGTTGTTAAGCGGATAGGAAATCAGATATTATGCTATAGAAGTCAACCAGGTGAGCTATCATCTTCCTCTTATAAATTCTTTATTGCCAATTTGTTGGATCAGTTTTTTATCTTGGTGCTTTTTAAAAATTTCTTAAGCTGGCTGCGTTTGGTAAGAATAAATTATTCTTCACATGAAGATGAAATTAATGTAAAATTACATACCCCCTTGACTTTCTGTCTGGCTTGGTTTTCAATTGTTGTTATCCGTTCTTGACTGAGTTTCTGACAATGCTCGTAATCGATTTAGTTTCTGGATTTTGTATGTTGTGTTTGTTTAGTCCTGCCCTAGAGATTTGAGTTTATCAAGCAAGATACAAATAAATATGATGTGTCATATGCTTCCACCATGTAATTTTTGCTATGTTTCTGTGTTTTCAGATGACAAAGTGTCATTTATCTTCAAGAATAGATGGGATGGATGGGAAGGAGCTCTCTTCTCTAGGCGTGAGTGGTAGCTATTCTCTTTCACTACAATGCACTTATCCTAAGTGATAGAGAGTCTAGCTATTGTTGGTCCATAAGTTATTTTTTGAAATATTACATAGTTTCCAATAAAGGACATCGATAGAAGTTGTCTATGTGATCAGGTATGAATAAGATGGTTCTAAATCATATGGAAGATTTTGTGACAAATGATGCTGCTCCTATTGCCAATGAGCTTGAGGTTCAGAACCCTGCTGCTAAGATTTTGGTTCTAGCCGGGAACGCCTAGCTGCCAGGAAATTGGTGATGCAACCAATCTATGTGTATCTTTTGATCACTTCAAAATGCTGAGGAGCTCATTTGGATGGGCCTCCATTCAAGTAAAATCATTATTAGATACACCAAGGCAATCAACGATGTTTGCTCTCCCTGCTTATCCACAGATTTTATGTATTGATGTTGCTCTCCCTGCTTATCCATAGTCTCAACCTTGCTGGTGGTGCCCATATTTGTTATTTTCCTTACTGTAGTTGTCATTAGCTCTCTTCAACCACATTTAAATTGCAATCTCTTACTTGCTTCTCATTTTGTGTGAGTAATCTTTTCGTAGATAAGTAACATGCAATTAATTTTGTAGCTTTTTCTATAATTCTCTTTCTGCTTTTTCTTTGCTTATATTTCATAGAAGGCAGCATTCACTTCTTCCATAAAAAGCTGTCAACCTAAAATGTTTGACCTTTTGATTCAAGGGGCCTTTATGCTGTTTTGGAGGTTCTGGTCATGACATATTTTTCAATTTGTCTTGTTGTCAAGCAGAGAAAAGTACACTTATCCAAGTTTGGTTTATCAATAATGGACTCATTTTTATGGGGCTAAAACTTTGTTACGGTAACACATTCAAAGGTTAATTTTGGTAAAAAGTGTATTCAATTTTCTATTTTGTAATTTTCAGCACATTGTGTCTCTTTTGTGTAATTAAATCATCTTATAGTGGATGTGTTACAAAAGTGTAACAAAAAGTGTAACAATTACAGACTGATAAGTTTCTCATGCTTTAGGTCTGTTCTCCTTTTCATTTAGCTTCTATTATACATTGTTTACGTATTGTTTACGTTTAGCTTCCCGTATTTTTTCTTTTGTTTTCATGCACTCGTGCTTTTATTGTGGTTGTTTATGCGTACTCACTATCATGAAAACAACCCTCTCTATCTCTTTCAATGAGAACGACCTCATGTATAATTCTTTTACATCTTTGCCTGTTTCCTCTTTTTACTGCATAATTTGTTGAGTAATGTTATTTTGTTGAATTTTCGAGCCTGTATTATTTTTCTTTTTCTTTTCTTTTGAATGTCTCGATTATTTTTGAAGTGATTTTGACTCTGGGTTTCACAAGAGGAAGGAGAAGAGGAGAAAAAGCCTCAGCAGAAACAACACGAAGCAGAAAGGGAAAACATATAGAACTCTACAGAAAGGTTCGATTTTTTTTCCCTTATACTATTGATTTCACGGTTAATTTTTCTAAATTGTTTGTAGCATGCCATACTGTTTTAGCCACCCTTATTGGCTATCCTGTTTCGATTTTCAATTGCTATGGGGAAATTAGCATCTAATTTTGAGTTGCACCGCTCACTCTATTGCGCGAGTGAATGATTTCAACTATGCAGTTGTATGCTTTTATTTTATATGCTGGTACTTCTGAGACTATTTAACTTATATGCATCTTCTGGAAAAAGTGAACAATCTTGAACATGATAAAACTTTGCAAATTTTGATGATAAATAATACTTAATCTTCTGCAGTCTTTCTATATTATCCTTGCTGCTTCTTCTTCCTTAGAGCATGTTGTTTCAAAAATATCTTCCATTTAAACTTTGCATGATTGTGTTTTAAAGAAAGATGTTGCCCTGTTTTGAATAAAAGGGAATTTTCTTAAATCTTCTATATGTGTAGAAGTTGATTTAGGGATCCTTAGGAATGATGTTTTACCCCCATTTGAGACTAAAATGAACAATTAGGCGTGGTTTTCTGTTTGATTCATAAGCAAGTACTTGTATCGTTATATACATTATAAAAAATGACCTATTTTCTTGCAAACTTGGAATCATTTTTGGGAAGAACAGATGAAATTATTGGTGAAGTTTGGGAGGATTCTTCCTCTTTTAGTGGTTCTCTCTCTCTTTTTTTTTTTTTTTGCGGTGTGATCTTATTGATTGAATGTTAGAACTTGTGTTTTTATTCTTTTAATTGTGCTTTAGATCATGTATAATCTTTTGCGTTTTAATTTTCCCAGCCCTTTGTAAATGCATGGAAACAATCTTGTACTAAACCAAGTAAAGTGTTTTTTGCTCCTCAACGAAGATATAATTTGGTGAATGCTAAAAGATTTAAATAAAGGGCCATGTGAATCTAATCTATTGTAATGTTCATCTTACGATCTTAAATGCCCTGATTCTTCGTTTTGAGTTCTCTAATTTTCTGCTTCTATTCTTTACGAATCAATTATCGCGTCTCTGTAACCTTTATATATTGAAATTGACTGAATCGGGAGAATGATCATCCAAGGTATACTAGAATAGTTTTAATATTCGCATTCTGTTTTTCCCTGTTGTTGCACCAGATCTATAATATCTTCCAGCTTCTTCCAACAAAAGTCTAGGTTGGAGTTTTCTCTGCAACAATGCCACCTGAAGCCCTGAGATTACCAGGAAATTTATGAACAAACCTGTTAGGATTCTGGTGAACCACAATGAGCTTATTTTAGAAGGTATAAAGTAGTTCTATGTGAATCCTGACAAGGAAGATTGGAAGCTCGAAACACTCTGCAACCTGTATGAGACCTTAGCCATCACTCAGATGTCATCTTTGTGAACACACAGCGCAAAGTCGATTGGCTCACTGACAAGTTGCGAGGCCAGGATCATACAATTTCTGCCACACACGGCGACATGGATCAAAACACGAGAGTTATCATCATGAGCGAGTTCCGCTCTGGACCATCCCGGGTGATGATTACCATGGAACTGTCGGTGCGAGGGATCAATGTCCAATAGGTTTCCCTTATCATAAACTATGATCTCCCTACTCAGCTTGAGAATTACCTTCATCGCATTAGTCGTAGTGGATAGTTTGGGAGGAAAGGAGAGGCCATTAACTTTGTTACCAAGGAGGACGAAAGGATGTTGTATGACATTCAAAAGTTCTACAATATGGTAGTAGAAGAGCTACCATCAAATGTTGTTGATCTCCTCTAGACAAGTTTGTGTTTGTAGCTAGCATTTTTAATTTATTATAAATACTTTTTTTGTTGAGATTTTGCGATAGAATTTTTCACACTGTTTTCTGGATTCTCGCCCTCCTAACAGGTTTTATACGGCAGTTAATTGTTGACTTTTTGAGGCTAAATGCTTTTTCAGCTTTTGTATTTTGAGGTTTTAGTGATTGGTGTTCTATTTTGTGTACTCGGATATTAGGGCTTTCTCCATTAAAGTAAAACGCAAGAATTTCATTTGCAGATGCTGGAAAGCGTTTTATCTGCAATGACAAAATCCAATTTAATTAATATCTCAGATCACATGTTTCTTCAATCTTAATTAATTAAGGAAAAAAATGTGAGGTTAGAGGTTAGGCATGGAAAAATAACTTTTTCTAAATTTGGTAACTGCATTTTGCAAAGTGCCAGTTAAATTAAAATAATGTGTGTGACTCTTTCTTGCAAGATGGCAAAAAGAGATGTTCAATATCAATGCATCATAAAATTATTACAAGGGCAGATAAATTTATATTCATTTGCACTCTTAAGTAAAACGAGAAAAACTCAACCAAACATGATGTACAAAAACACAAAACAAAAAGATCGGAGTAAAGGAATTCATATATGCACTGGTCGCGCAACACGCGACGAGTAAAAGACTAGTTTGAACTTAAATTATGAGTTGGCACTGACAAACTAAATAAAAAAAAAGAATAGTAATATTCATCTCACTGATATATCTCACCACAAATGGGATTTACTTATTGGATAATAGATACATTACTTAGTGCACCACTTCTCACTTTACTCATCCAAATGACTTAAGCAAATATTATATTTCTTTTTAATATCTGTCCCATCAATAATCATTTCGATTATTATAATTTTACCCTTAAGGTTCTTTTTTTTATTTTAAAATTTTGGATATAAAAAAATTTAAAAACTCCCTCTGTCTAAATATATATATTTCGAGAAATCCAGGGCGATACCTGGCGGGAAGACCCCGAGTTTATTAATTTGAAAATATTTGGTACGATAGGTACTGTTTAAAATTTACCCAAAAATAAGAGTTGGCTGTAAAAGAATATTCTAGAATCCATGACAACTCTATTTCGAACAAATTATGACATATGAGTTTGTCTTAAAAACTCTATACATAAATCTAACTAAAAAAATAATTAAATTAATTTGTTAAATTTGTCTCTTCGTTATCAGTTGCAGTTTGAGATTAAGTCACATGAGGAGCAATCAAAATGGCCAGGAAAAAGGAACTACTACAAAGTATTGAAATGCAGGTAAATATTACACCTAAATTCAGGAGGTCATGGAACCACATTGTTGCTTCCATCACTGAATGTTCATTTCCGATACGTACTAGATCTAACATGCACGACATATTCTCGAACTTCAACTGGACAACTATATCATTACATCAGAAACGGAACTCAAAAGTTTGAAAAAGCCCCCACCAAAAAAAAATTATAAGAAAATAAAAAGAAAGAAAATGCAGAATAAGCTAAGAGCATAACCGAATAGCAATCACTATTTTTTCAACAGAAGAACACGGTGTAAATGTAGATTAGATGAAGTTTTAGGTTATTACAAGAAATGAAACGATGACCACAAACTTATCAACCCTAAACTCTCAGGCAAACACAACCAACAGACAACTATCCCATATATAGATCAAATCTATACTTATTTATAGACCAAACAATGCACCCCGTAAAACAGTAGTATCAAATAGAGTAAACTTTGACATCTCCTTCTTCTTCTTCTTCTTCACCTTAACTTGATCCTTGATCCTACTCTTGTTTCCTCTTCTTCTTTGTATCAGCCCGACACATCTCAAGAATCTCCTTCTTGTGGATCAGAGAAGTGCACTACGGATGATTTTGTTCAACAACCTTCAATCCCAACCCCTCGGCATAGTTTGCCAGGCTATAGTAGAACTCCCAGCTAAGCTGCTTCACGAGAACAATTTTGAACGCCCAAGGGTCCTTCATGCTCAGATCAACCAAATTTGCACCTTTTCAACCGTTTTGACCACTATCTCGATATGGTTCTGCTGATACAGGATGCGTCGTCCGAGATTGTGAAAATTGCTGGTGATGGAAGCCACCAGCTGGGACGTTGCACCAAGGTCATCATCCATCAGGAAAACAAAGCAAAAGATCAGAATTCGGAATCAAAATTAGAGAGGAGAAATTTTCTTTTTTCAATTGATGGATAACAGATTGCTGGGAGAGAAGAATTTTGGTTCTAATCGAACCATTTATTTTTATATTAATGAATACCAATCACTAAAACCTGAATCGATGTTAAAGATTGACCAATTTCTGAATGAACTATTCATCAAAACCCTCAAGCCCTTTTCAAAGAGCCATTCTCCCACAGTCAAGTCGAGTACATGAAGAACTATCATAAGGCAACAAGTTCATGAACAATATTAAACTTGAATGCCAAAAGATCAACAAGATTTCAGGATTATTAGACAAAAAAGAGTGAACCACAAAATATCCCATTAAACTATTTGGTAATTTCATCATAGGCATTAATTTATTCTCAAAATAGGCCACCGTACTAACCTAGAAAAAATGGCTTGTCTTAGCTGATTCTTTTAGTTCTTTTTTTCGTTTAAAATGGTAAACTATTAATGTTCATGTTCATTTCAAATCGAATTTTTCTTCTTCATTTTCTATATTTTTTTAAATTTATAATTTAGAAGTTAAAATACGAAAAGTAAATTAATTTCTGAAAGTTAGTATTCAAACTAGTACCAACATTTACAAGTAAGGAAATAAAAGAATAAGAATTATAAAAGAAAATTTTTAAAACTTTTATAAATACAAAATGATAAAAATACCCCTGAACCACAAACATTTGAAGAATAGCATTCCGTCACTATTTAACGGCTAAAATTAATAGAATTACGAGTGGATTATTTTAGGAATAAGTTTGATTGATAAGCTGTGATGAAATTATCCAAGGTTAATAACCTGTTTTGTGGTTCACTCTTTTTTTTTTTTAAAGAAAAGAAACTTACACCAAAACCTCTTTTAGCATCAGATAGAGTACATTCTACAATTAATATAAAATGTAATACAAGTGTAACTACGTCTGCACCTGAGTTTGTAGCAAATAAATGTTAACTCCTATTTTCATAGTTTGGTTCTTACAATTAGGCATTCAACAACGTTAATCTCTTTTTTTCCCAAGGTAGGTTACCTTTTCGTTTCGTTTTGGGCTTCAAAATTATGCATATACTAGACTCTCTCACTAATTTAGATGCACAAAAGTTGTATGCATATACTAAACTTCCGTTTTATAATTCAGTTTTATGATTTTAGTTAGTCCTTCTGTGACTTTGCTTTCAAATATATTTTTTTCTTAATTAAGACTGTTCCAATATTCTTATTTGTTGTACGAAGTATCAACTTTGCTTGTTATGGTTTTAATTATGCTAGTAACTATTGAGTTTTCCGGGGCATGACTTCCGTTGTGGATGTGATCTACATCGTGTATACATCTCTGAGAACGTTTTGTGCTCAAACAGTAGATGTGGGGAGCAACTCTTGCAAACGAAAACAACATATGTTCACTTTTTTTTGTTAATTTTTTTTATCAACAACAATCAGAGAGTTCACAATTCCCGAATTTAAGATCTTGTTTGAATTCTGAACAAGTTCTACAATAATAAGCAAACCAGTGAAGAGGCTATAGTTCGGCCCCAAAATTGATTGACATTTTTCCTTCACTTCTAGAAAGTAGGTAGCGATCAAGTCTTCCATCGACATAGTGGAACTCCTGTCTTCTGGTTCCCTCCTGGATGGGGTAATCACTTTCACAACGGCAAAACCTTTCTCGTGATGCAAATCGTATGCTCTGACGCACAAAAACCTCAGATCCAGGTCCACCGCCTCTTCCTTCGACATGTTGTCAGGTTTCCTTCAACATAGTATCCACTGGTTCCGGTGATCACAAAATCTTAGATATAGTAGAAGTAGATTGATGTTTGGTTGACCACAATCATCACTGGTAACTCTCAAAAATCAAAACCAGCCGCCATAATTTTCGCTGGCTCATCATGTACACTGCGTTCTTGCTTGAAGAGGTGTGTTGTGCTCACCAATATACTTGTGTAACCAACCACATATGTTCACTCTACATGGCCTTTGGCAAGATAATTTTCAGGAGTTTTTGTATGATCGTGACGAGAATAAGTATTATAATGCTCCACGGGTAAATAATCCTTTTTTAAAAGACATATTACCAACTACCTTATCACCATCCAGTACTAATCATATATTTCAAGAGACTTAGATTTTGTGAGGTCAAATTCTTAGTTGCACCCGGTACAATGGTAGACCCCTCTTATTTTTTGCACAAGTAGTCGTTATTACCTTTTTTTGTCTCTCTTTTAATTAACTTCCTATACTTTGCAAATTTAGTCACCGTCACTTTTTTTTCTCTCCTAATTAAAAAAACATCTTTAATCTTTGAACGAGAGTATCTCTTAATCCGTGAAGAATTAGAAACTATGTTACACATGAAACTTATTGTACACGAGGAGATCTATCAAATAAGATCCATATTGAATATTTTTTCAAAGTTTAAATGAATTAAAATTTTATGGACAAAAATGAAGGAATAGTTTATTGAAAATGTTTATCCAATATGTTCAAATTGATTATCCAACCCATTTATACCGATTATCCAACTATTTTTTTTCTTATTCTATTTTCTGAAAATGCTTGCCCAAAATTATATTATTATCCAAATGGTTTGTAATGCTTATGCAATCTTTTTTTTCTTTTATTTTTTTTAGAAAAGAGTGGTGCAATGTATTCGTATTGATTATCCAACCATTTGATACTACATATCCAATATTTTTTTTCTTTTTTTAATGAAAATCATTGTCTAATTTTTTATGCTAATTATCCAACCGATTTATAGTGCTTATGCAATCATTTTTTGTGCTTGTCTAAACAGTTTTGTACTGCATTTTAAAATGAGAGAGAAAAACACTGTTTGATAAGCAGTATCAAGCAGTTGGACAATTAGTACAAACATCTTGGACAAGTATTTTTATAAAAAAATAAAATATGAAAATAGCAGGAGAAGCAATACCAAGCAGTTGGGTAATCAGTATAAACACAATCGACAAACATTTTCTCAACAAGCAAAAGGAAAAAACTAATTGGACAAGCAGTAGAAATGATTAGATAGCAAGTACAAACCACTAAGATAATCAGTACAAAAAATTGGACAAGGATTTTCATTAAAAAAAAAAAAGTTGAATAATCACTCTGAACAGATTGGACAACAATTTTAAAAAAAAATATCGGATAAGAAGTACGAGCAAAATGGATGATCAGTTCAACCAGTATAAATCAGTAAAATAATCAATATAAAAGAATAGGACAAGGATATTCGGAAAATGAAAAAGAAAAAAATAGTTGAAGAATCAGTACAAATCAGTTAGATAATTGATATAAACACATTGGACAATCAGTACAAATCGGTACAAACCGCCAAATGACTGCAGTTGGCATTTTCGAACACTAATGCAAATCAAGCTGAAACTACAGGAAGAGATTGAAGAAGGCATCTGGAAGCTTGGGGAAAACGAATACTCAGTCAAATCTGGATACAATTATTGGAGAAATAAGGGCCAAACTTTGACTGCTTCGAATATGATCTGGAACAAGATATGCATACCAAAGCAGAACTTCATTACTTGGCTTATTTGGCAAGGAAGATTGTCGACCATGTAGAGACTACAAAGACTGAATTTCAGAATTGCGCAAGGTGACTGTGTTCTGTGTAAGGAATTCTGTGGGGGAGTAGTGAGCATTTTCTTTTTGAATGCAGATATGCTACACTGATGTTCAAAGAATTGATTAATTGGCTGGGGATCAAACTTGAGAGGGATGAAACTAATGCAAGTGCAAGAAAGAATCCATTACTGCTATCAGCATAAGAAAATAAAAAAGAACATAACAAATGGTGTTGTGGCAGGTATGTATAATGTTTGGATGGAAAGGAATATTAGCGATTTGAGCTGAAGGAAAAAGCTGCTATGGCTAGAGTGGAAAGCATAAAAAAGGAGCTTGAATGGAGAATACGACAAACATGTAAAAAGCTTAGAGTAGCTGAACTAAAATATTTAGAAAGGATAGGGATCAATGTATAGAAAGATACAGGAAGTAGCAGTAGTATACAATGAGGTATAATGATGTACATGTAATGAAGTTTTCAGTTGCAATATAATTCACCTTTTACCCGAAAAAAAAGGCTCTTATTAGATAGATCTCGTCCAGTACTATAAATTTCATATATAATTCATTTAAAATTTTTTCACGGATCATAAGATATGCTGTTTGAAGATTAGAGATATTTTATGAGAAGAGAAGACAAAAATAACAGGAACTAAATTTGTAAAATATAGAAAGATTGAAAAAAAACTACAATAAGGATCACTAGTGCAAAAAATATAAAGGCGACCACGGTACACCCGGTACCACACAGGATGGACACTTTGTGGGCAAATGACGCATAATTATACTTGAATCAATTAAGGACACATGTAAATTATATTAATATCTGTAGAAAATTAATTGTAAAAGTAAAGCATACCATTATTAATTGCTTAGTGATAAATCCAGGAATGTTTTACTTATATCCAAGGCTAACTTTGTTAAAGTTCAATCCTGTCCTTATGGGTAATCACAACTTAAATATACTATTAAACTTTCTTTCACCAAAATTTTTCTTTGGTTTTTCTCCTTACCCAGCCTTAAACCTCAAACGTTGCAACGGCTTTATAGCCTAGAATCACCGACAATCCGAGATTCTACTCAATATCTATGCTTGAGATTCAACATTATAACACAAATTATTATTTTTGCACTATTTTGATGCATAAATGTTGCGATCAAAACTATAGCCATGCTTGCGCCTCTCCAGAGACCTAGCTTTTTTCTCTTTTAATTTTTTTTTTGTTTTGCTAGTTGCTGCAAAAAAAAAAAAAAAAAATTTACTGCTTTGCACGATCGAGTTACTTTTTACATCCTTTAGTTGACCGAGGTTTTTTTTTCTCCCCTTTCAAACACACTTCTACATCTAATTGTGGTCATTTTTATTAAAAAAAAAATTATCCAGAGCATTGGAAAAAATGGATATCATGCCCATATTGAAATTATGAGTTTTCTTTTTCTAATATTACGTCAATCGGGGATTTGGATGGCCATCAGATGTCCGGTGATTAATGCCAGTGGGAGTTTTGATGATTATTTCTCACTCCGTGAATTGTGATGCAGAAAAATGGAGATTGGAGTACGTCAAAGAGAAGAGATGATGTTTTAATTTCAGATGAAATAAAAATAAGGGCATAATTGGGTTTTAAAGAACTTGGCTCTGGATGTTAAGAAAAACACCCTGGATTTATCACTAGCCTTATTAATTACTATTACATCCGCAATAGGTACATCCGCAATCGGTTAACTTATTTTTAGTGTGCTTAATCTTGAATAACTTGATAAGATAAAAATATTTAGCAATCTTCTAAATCTACAGATTGATCATCTCATTAAAATTAGCAGCTAATCAAATGTAATTGTATTTTGAATTTTATGAGATATGTGGTTTCCAATCATAAATTTTAAGAGAAAAAATTTTAGTGCAAATGGCGTGCAATTAGGTTAGTTGAATCAACTAGGGAATCATGTCAATTAATTAACTATCTTTATAAACTTGTTACTATAGTTTTTAAGAAAACTATTATTATTATTACAGTCATGATAGATTAATTTTTTTTGAAGTGCATTTAATCTTCAATAACTTGAGAACGTAAAAACATATTTTTAAAAATTATCAATCCACGAATTTACAGGCGATTGGTCATCTCATTAAATTAGCAGATATCAAACATCATTGTATTTTGCATTTTATGAGATGGATGATTTCTTATCATAAATATTGAGTTAGATTTCAGTGCAAATAGCGTGCAATTAAGTTAGTTGAATCAATTAGAGACAAATGTCGATTTACTAATTATCTATATAAAAATAATTGTTACTATAGTTTTAAGAATAACATTATTACTGTTCCCGTCACAATATGTTAATTTATTTAAGTGTACTTAATCATGAATAACTTATTAGGGAAAATGACAAAAATCCCTCGAATTATATCCCAAAGACTAATACCACCCCGACCTTTCCTATAAGGAAGATTATCCTTCTTGACTGCTAGTCAACAACACAATTGATCATCCTAAGGGCAAAAATGACAAAAAACAATGCATGTCATGACCAAAATACCCTTTTCACCTTAAAACAAATTTTTGTGGACAGATTCTACCTTTTTTCAAAAAAAAAAATTTTTAAAAAAACCATCAAGATTTATTTTAAGGATAAGATGTTTACCAATTTTTCTTAAAAAGCTATTTTTTTTTGGAAAAAAATTAATTTGAGTAAATACCAATTTATATATGGGAATTTCTTTTTCAAAAATATGATAGACTTTCAACCATATTCTACATTAATTTGAATAACAGTGGACAAATTCCAACCAATTATAATGTTAAAATCATGTTTTTTTTGGACAAATTATATCCTTTTTTGAAAAAAAAAATTCAATCCTAAATAAATTAATTTTTTAAAAAATAAATTATTTTTAACAAAAATTGGTGAATATTATTATTCCTAAATAAACTAATTAAATGATTTGTTATATAAAATAAGCCATTGAAAAAAAGAGAAGATTAAATATGGATCAGAAAATTATTTTTAGGCGAAAAAGTTATTTTTGTCATTTTAATTTTAGGGGATCAATTATGGCGATCAAGGGGGGTAACTGTCTTTATAGAAAAAGTCAGAGTGGTATTAGTCTTTGGGATATAACTCGAGGAGTTCTTTTGTCATTTTTCTAAAGATAAAAACGGTAACAATCTTTTAAGTACACAAATTCACTTGTATCATTTAATTAATAATTCAAGTAGAAAATGTAACTGTATTTTCAAATTTGTGAGACAAGATGATGCACATATCTTACAAGTGGACATGAAAAAAATATGGCAAAAATTATTCAAATAATCATCCTAAGCCAAATTTTCCATTTCATTCATAATACTACATCTGATTACAATCCCTATATGCACGGATGAACTACATATGTTTGATATAACTTTTATGAAACCTTATTTGATGTAAATCTATTGTACTTAATTAAAGCAGCATGCAAGAAGGACATGTGTCAGCTTCACATTGAAAATCTATTGTACTTAATTAGTACAAAATGATTTTTGCCACGTGGCACTCTAAATGTTCAGCAAAAGTGATTTTGTTAATAATTTTATAATGCATATAAATAAATAAATCAACAAAACGAACTCCTCAATTTTAGCTTCACAAACGCGTCCCCCATTCCAGATAACTACTCCCCAATTTTAGCTCCCAAATTATAGCAAGAAATCAAATTTTGATCTCCTTCCATGGCAGAATCAAACGCGTCCCCAGTTCCAGATAACTACTCCCCAATTTTAGCTTCCAAATTATGGCAAAAAATAAAATTTTGAGCTTCGCAGAATCAAATCCCAAATTTCAATAAAGATCGGATTTTCTTGAATTTTTTTGATAAATACCGGCTTCTCCACGAAGATATCAAATTCGGGTTTCTTTTTCTTCCTCCCTTCTCAGCATAAGCTCTATTTCGATTGCGCCGCCATAGAGTTCTTTTATTTTGATCAAAATTCTTTTGTTTTTAGGTATGATCTTTTTAACAGTCCGACAAATTTACAATGCCGCCGTTTTCTGCCTAATCGAAAGCTCCTCCGTCGATGGCAACCTAACCTCCGATGTGTTCAATTCAGATTTGATGGTGGTATTCGATAGCACGGGTCAATATCATAATGAATTATTCGGCACGAAGCTACACTTTTGTGTAGTATTGAGAAAATCGACGATACCAAAGCTGCCATCGAAAGATTCAACTATTCAAGACACAAATCTCCCTGAAAAATCGATCAAGGTATGAAGAATAGTAGTCAAGGATCGTTAGACTTGGGTTTGAGTTTTTCAAAAAAGAAATTTTTTAAAAACATTCTTAGTAGTTTCTTCGAAGATACTGACTGATTCGTGTGCTTTGATTGGGTTAGGTCTCGATTTTGGGGTCTTTTTTATCTTGATTTCGATGGTTTATTCGGTGATGAGAAGCAATGAGTTGCAGAGTGGCGGTGAAAACGGAGATGGAAGACCACTTGGAAAAAGAGCACGGCCCTCTTCACAAGCCATCCAAATTCTCTCCTTTGTTTTAAGTTCGTAATTCTCTTTTTCTGTCATAGATTACATTTCTTTCTCAATCTTTGATTTTATTAAGTTATCTGTATGAGTTTAAGCGGTTGAATCGTGGAACCACAGTTTTGTTTGGTGATTTTTCCTGGGGTTTTTTTGATTTGGATCAAGAGCTTTCTATTTTTTTTGTAATACTTTGTGGGTTTTGATTATTGCAGCAAGAAAGTGCAGATATAGGTTGTTTTCCGGCGTCGGCCCCTTTTCAATACAACCCATTAGATGAGCCAAGTCCATTGGGTATTCGATTGAGGAAAAGCCCTTTCCTGTTGGAGTTGATTCAAATGAGGCTTTCTCAAGAGAGTTCACCAAAGGCTGCAGGTTCAAGTAAAAAGGAACATAAAGGGGCAGCCTGGTCCAGCTCCAAAGCAGAGAAGCTTAAAGCTTCAAATTTCCCCACAACGGTTCTGAGAATTGGGACGTGGGAGGTATATATTCACAGACGCTTGATTTGGGTCAGTAAGAGAGATGAATTTAGATCGCTTACGAATAAATTTGAAAGTGGAAAGAGATAATTAGTTTTGAGTTCTGACTAAAAACAACAACGACGGCTAATATTAGAGGCGGCCATAGCACCAACGACGAGAAGAGCTAATAATCATGCATTGCACTATCCAGTATGTTCGTTTCATCTGATAAGTACTGTTCAGTTTGATCCATTCAGTTCAACTGTTTCTAATTCATTTAATATCATTGAAGTTTTTGGGTACATGGTAGAACCAAAAGCTAGTTCGGTACGTCTACTAAGGATTTTTAAACACTGGTTATAGGTGACATGCGTTTGTTGTGCTTTGTGCTAATGCTATTTCTATTTGCTACTTGACCATAATCTGGAAAGGAAAATTTGGACTACAGTTCCAATTCAAAATTTCAGTGAAAGATTTCATATCTTTTGCTTTTATCCATTAGGTGCTGGATTCAGTGAACAATTTATAGATTACAGTATTTCGGTGTTGATGCCATTCGTATGCATAAAGTTCTTACCATTTTCTATACAAAATTTTTAATTTTTTGCATCTTGATCATTCCCATGGCTTTGCAGAAATAGAATATAATAGTTTTTAAGGCAAATTTGGACGTCCATAAGTAGAGATACAAGGCGCGGAGTTGGATTCTGGAAACTCGCCTTTGCAGATGGAAGTGCATGCTACAATTGTCATGAAGAAAGAAGTTTCCAGTTCTAATTTTTTTAAACTAAAAAGGTATTACAAATTAATACATGAAAACTTCTCAAAATAATGTATAAAATCAGCAGGAATGGGTCTCCTCCCAGAAGTTGCTACAGAGATGCACACTTGCTGCTTGCTTTTTATACCTAACAATTTTTTGTTTATTTAGAAGTGAAATTACTTACTTCTTTTCAAAAAAAAATGTGAAATTATTTACTATTTTTAATTTGGTTCTTGGAAACGGGATTTTTGGTGAGGTGATGACAAACTTGGCTGAGATATGATTGCTTTCGTAATTGAATAAACCGTTGATTTGTATTTTATACGGAGCCTTTCTCCCTCGCGAGTATATATATTTACCTCTTTAGTTATGTTTTTTTTTTGTTATTTTTCCACAAGAAAATATAATTTACTCAACTAATATCATATAATATTAAGAAAAAATGTTATGCCCGAGGTAAGTATCTAGTACTATATTAATACCAAACATAGACATCTTTCACCAATTATCTATTCAAGTTTTGGTATATTATTCAAATATTTAATCGTTCTCAATAAGATTATTAATCTTTCATACAGGATAAATAAATTTCAAAATCAAAACATAGAAACCATCATTCGGATAGTATGCAATACTCCAACCTAATATCTTGAAACCATATGATTGTTTTCTTATAAGGGAAAATTTGGCTAAAGGACGGTAGAGCAAGTCAAATTAATAAAAGGGATAATGACCTTAAAATATTTTTTATGAAAGGCGATAACTTATTTGTCAAAAATCATAAAATAAAAAATACTTTAAATTGACAATACCACCCTTATAATTTTTTAAACAAAAAAAGAAAATCATAAAATATAAAAATGAAAGTCTAAGTCTTGGAGAGCAGTTCCGACTTTCTATGACTTAAAATTAGGCTGTATAAAGTCAAATATGATTGCAATCCTTCTCTTGCTAAGGCATTAGAAATAGCAATCCGATGTTGCTCTAAGATTGAAACAGTTACATGCACCATTTACAAATTAGGACACCAAATATTGAGAGTCCAACCTCCTCTTGACACTATCAACCTGCAAAGTTATTGAGTTTTTTCCCTGATTATCAGTGAACCAACCACTCATGGTCGACAACGGTGAAATTTTATCTTTCCATTGCATTTTTTTCTGCCTATTTGTGAATTGAAAATCATGTATACGTAGATACGTTTTATTAGGATTTTGCAATGAAACGAATAGAATATTTTTAACTTTTCGGATATAATCATGGAATCCTGAATAAAAGTGTTTGGGACAAAAGTATTTGAGGAAAAAAAAATTAAATGTTGATTATGATGATGATTTGTTTTTTCTTGTGTAACTTTGATTTGGCAATGGTGATATATATATATATATATATATATATTTTGGCGCAACTTAGATTTTTTAAAAGAGAACTTTCTGAGGTATTTGGGAGCAACTTTCTGAATTTTTGAACCCATGCCTTTTTTCTTGCGTATTGTATTTTTTTTACAAAAGAAATGAAAATACTCAAGATTTAAAAATGGAGATTCTGTTTAAAATCACTATTCCTCAACGCAAAGAAGATGTATAGACAAATAAAAAGAAGTATGATTAGAACAATAATCACAATTTAGATATGTAGAGGTCATGCATGCTTCCTTGTGAATTTTTCCTTGAAAAAAACATAATGATGCGTGGGAAGATTGAGTTGTTCTTTCTTCGTAACTTGGACTTCAGCTTCAGGAGAGGATTCACTTTCTGTGTTGCTGGAATACTTCATGATTTTGTTCATATATTTTGTTCATATATGCCTTTAGACTCATCCTTTGATGTAGCCCAGCAGCATCAGTTGAGTGGTCCAAGCTCTCAGCTTCTTGATTCTCTTGAAAGCTTGCTCTTGAATTCTAGTTCTGATGTGCTAGCGGAACTGACTCTGCAACAGCTTTCTTTCTCGGCTCATCCCTCTATTCCCTTAACTCTTGTTCTTCACTCAATTTGGCTTTAGCTCTTTAGTTCAGACTCCTTAGCTTCCTCTATTTGTGCCATGGCAGCAACCATCCTAAAATTAGCCTCTTTCTCTGCATCATTTGTATGTGTGGTGAGCTCATAATACTCTTTTAAAGTAAGAGTTATTCCAGTTGGTGAATCCTCATGATTGGTGCTTCGAGCTGATTCACTCTCCGGTAGTGCATACTTTTGAGCTATAAGTAAGACTATTCAAAAACCACTTAAGCATGTGATTTTACCTAATCAGCTTCTTTAGTAGCCTCCAGTAACTCCACCATTTTTTCTCCTTCTTTCTCCCTCAACTGAACAACAACAATCTCTGCTTGATCTCCAATTTAATTGTGATACTCTCTGTGGCAATCATCTCCTAATTAATTAACTTTAATTTATAGGATGGTAACACTATTAATGGTTTTTTCTTTCCAATAGAGGACATCTTTCTATTGCTTTATCCATTACAATGAACATATGCACTTATGTCAAATTATTAGAGATTGAATCAATATGTAGTCTATTATGTATAGATGAACATGCTCGATAGTTTCTCATGTTAATTTATAATAATCTAATTTATGCTTATTTCAGACAGAAGAATCAAGTTTTTGTTAGTCACTGGGGAGGTGAGATTGTTTGTTTCTTCAGATGGTTCGGTCATTTTCAGAGTAGGAATAACTAATTATATCACCGTATATAGTAGAATGACCTTTGGGGAGTTTGTTAACATTGTTTATGAGAAAATGATTCTTGATCTGACAAACAAAGTGCTACACTTCGCTGTAAAACATGACTACAAACAACTCATTTTAATGAAAGATGAGATGGGTTTGTAGACGGTAATCAATGCCAATGATGATTTTGCCCATGTATACATTTCAAATGCAGAAATACAATTTCCAACTTCATCTCATCATCGCAGTAGCATTTAAGTGCCTCAAAATTCTATACTATATTCTAAAATTTAACATGTCTTCATTAAAAAAAAGTACGGTTCCTTGTTATATTATATTATCAAAACTTGTATGACAATTTACTTCCAGGTTATTGAATAATGTTGTCCCCTCTTCCACTGCATGTGACAACTTTGGTAATACATCATCGCAACCCTTAGAATCTTATGAGCAAGTCAGTCAAGGTGCTGCAATGATTTGGAATGATTTTCTTATAGGTCCTGAGCAAATATTTGAGGATGCAAACTCTTTTCTTGTTGCTATGTACAGATTTTCTATTGCCCATACATTTTCCTATGATTTTACATATAACAAGCCTCATTATCTGAAAGTTAAGTGTGTTGTCAATGGATGCCCATGGAAAATTTCAGTTAGGAGTTATGGAAATATGAGCAAGTTGTCTGTCAGAAAATTTGAAAATGTTTTCCCCCATTCGGTGGGTGATTTGCTTAACTTTAAGCCAACTTATTTACCTCAACAAATTTAAAAAGATTCATGGAGTGACTACCCCTTGAAGGTGGCCTACCAACAAGCATGGAAATAGAAGATAGGAACTTAAATTTTTGTAATAGTAGCATAGAAGCTGGTTTTGATTTGAATGACTAGATATAGTTGTAGTGGGAAAGTTTGATTATGTATATATGTTGTACTGAAGTGATGAGTTTTTGGTGATGAGCAATATATTTACATTATACCTAAAAAAAATTCAAGCATAGAAAGTGATGAGTCTTAAATAATACGGCACACGATCAGGACAAGCCAAGTTTGGTAAGCGGTTCAACCAGCCCTGGAAGCTTCTGGGAGGTTGCCAATCCTATCTCTATGAATAAGAATCAACCCCTCATATTAAAGGTACACTCAACACACCACGATCTATACTCTTATTACAATTACTCTTTGGTGGATGTCAAACCAACAAAAATAAAATAACCTACTCCTAACAGATTTGGTATTATAGCAATGAGTAGGGTCATTTCCTCAGGAAACAAGTAAGTGAATTTATATCTAATTAAAAGCCAAGTAACAGAAGGAAAGTCATTTTCAGTTTCAAATAAGTAAAACCCAACTAAATAAAACAAATAAACTTAAGATGACAATAAAGAGAGAAAGATTCTAGTCAAAGGAATTATTTCCATCTTGATCCAACTAATTGATCCTTGATGTAAAGATAAATTCATATAAATCATAAATAAATTGATTATGGTTGTTGGCACGACCTAACAACTAATTTCTTCTTACTTTATTGATAGTCAAGATATGATCGTTAACTACTTCTCTAATTAAAAGACAAACCAAGAGACGCTCATAGGAGTTAGTGTTCCAACAAAACTAAGATCTAGAGAAACCCAATTCCAATCAACGAACACACAGACGGGATTATTTAAATAGGATTATCTATCTCCACCACATGCATCAGCTGCATACTCAGGCAGTCTAAGTTGTTGATTGCCACTTATTAAAACTAACAAACAATTCTGGATTTGCTGCTTTAAAAAGCTATAGATCAATTTCAAAGAATTAAATAGTGCGCATCCATTCAATCAAAGAAAACTAATCATAAATCCGAAAATCAAAAAATAAACAAATACTCATGAATATATGAAAAAGATACGATCAATTAGATCTCACAATTGTAATGAATCAAGGTTTCAATAATCCTTCAACTAGAAAAAGGGTTTAGCTACTAATCTTAATAAGAACAATAGGGAAAGAGTAGAGAATTAACATTATAGAGGTAGTAGAGAAGAAAACCGATAGAAATCTGACCTTCTGAAGCTCTAACTGTCACGTCTATGTTGCTTCTGTTCCTCCTCTTCTTCTCCCCCTTCTTGATCATGGTTTGGTCGAATCTCCTCCTCTATTTACAGGGGAGGATGGCTGAAAACTCTCCTAATAACTAGGAGAATAATTAGGATGTTAACTATTTTTCCTATTTTTACAAGGTAATTCCCAAATTTAGCTATTTTGACAACTCATATCTTAGCTACCAAGAAAATATACATAGACCCTTTTATAGACTCAAAATACATTAAGTCTATTTATGTAATAAGAGTAACCTCCAGTAAAAAATTACTTCCATAGAAAGAATCGTCTTTTTGAGTGCGAACACAATTTCTTATTGGAAACATTCCTTCTTTGAGTGTGAAAATGATTTGCTTGACATCTTCCTAAAGAATAGGAAATTTTAACTCCAAAAGCTTGCAAATAAGCAATTAGTTCGTCCAAAACCCCAGCTGCCATTCAAGTTTCTTGAAATTGTAGTTTGGTCCTTAAAGTTTGTAGAAATTTTAAGTTTGCCCCAAAACTTTCTTAGTTTTTCATTTTAGTCCCTAATTGAAATTTCCAGCTTCTTCTTGAATGTGATCACGTGCTAAATCAACTCCACTTCTTCCCATGAGCATAAATCTCTTAAACAAAAGCTTTAAAAGTCTCCAAAAAATAATATTTTTCATCCTTTTCGTCCAAAACAACTCCTATGATCAAATTAATCACAAAACACCAATATTAGCATAGATAATATTAAAAAATTAGACATAAATAACTATAAATATCATGCTAATATCGACCTTATCACTCGTACTGACTTAAGTATCAGAAAGACTACCCGAGGCTCTGTTTTACATGTTTTAGGGTTTCAATGCCGCCATGACCGCCGGAGCAACCAACTGAAGATGTTGCCATGACTTTCGCCTTTGTTAAGTGGCACGCCTGGTTGGAACCATAGGGTTTCCGTCAAAACGAATTTTTTAAGAGAATGAACGGCATAGAACGTCTCCGTTCAATCATCGGTGATCAAGCTCAAGGCACGGCCATGATCACAAGAACAAGCTTTGCCAAGCCAAAATGTCCATCCAGATTCTATGTTTTCAATTAATATTAGTCATAATATTATTGGCCTGGTAGAAATTTGCTTAGTTTCACGTTGGAAACAATGTATTATTGGCTGTGGTTGCCGAAGCACACCTTATCACTAATCAACTTGATAATATGTGCGAAAAAGGTTATAGTATCAAAGGCAATAGACATGGTGGTTAACCTTCAATTCTTTAATTACTCAAGATCATAGTTATTATTTCTTTTGAGGAGAAAACATGATTGTTTGCTTCGCATTGTCTTTTATTTTTGGTGAAAGGTTAATGGGATGCTGGATCTTGAGTATCGCATTGGGAACAAGCTATCTGCTTGTCAAGGCAGTGACGAAATCCTCCTCCAAAATCACTATGTCTAACAAACTCGGTCAGTTCATCCTTTTGAGTCATTAGCTGATGTGTTCGGGTCCTTGTCATTGTGTAAGGAAGCAAGGATGGGCTCCTGCTAACCGAGATTGCCACAAGTTCTCACACAAGTGTTGCCCAAGTTCAGTGGGACCCGACTAGGGTTCTTTTTCTATAACAAATCTCTTGGCAACAACTACGGTACCTCAGTTGCATATCTCTTTCCAGAGAACCCTATATGCCTCCGCGATTCATAAAAAGGGCACACGAGTATAAGAATTGATCACCCATGTTTTGTCCTCTTACGTAATATTAACATCAGTTATTGAGGCAAATCATGATTTTAGCAAAACAACTTGATGACTTTTGTCTATATGCATGCTTGAAATAGTGTGCTTGAAAATTTGACGATGCGTCAATTAGACATGCATAAGTTTCAATCATGAACTGAAGATTCTTTGTCTTATTAAGGTGAGCATAACTTATCTACTTTCCAGTATTGATCTTGATAACATTAATTCAGTCTAAATACAGGGTTGTTCAACTTTGGACTCGACAATTTTGGGAATATAGTTTCTTTGACACATATCTATGGATTGCAGTAACTTGAGAAAGACTAAGTTCTCGCTAGTGACATGTACAACTTGGGAATTGAAATATTTCAAACATTGTGATTTAGATACATGATAGTTGTAACATGGTGACTCAATTTCATTATTCTATTGTCTCTTGTGGATTCCTTTGATTTCATGCCAAGGATCTTATATAGGTATATAAATGTTGCACCTAATGACATAAGTTTCCTAATTCTATATATCAGCATAATTGCTTTACTCGCATCAGCCATGATTTTTACGATAAATTCCTTGTGTGTCATGGTTGATTAAGCAATCTATTGTCCGTCAAGTTTGGTTGGAGAGACTACATTGCCTCCTCAAACCAAATAAAAATGAGAAGCAAATCAGCCGGTGAAGGTTATGGAGCCTTCAGTTATACCAAAAATCCAAGCAGTCACTTAATTCTATACAACTGCTCGACAAGGATTCTAAATTTTTACAAAATTATAGATTGGTCCCTAATGATTTTATTATATATATTTTGACGCTATAGTTCCTGATTACACAGATTAGCCCCTGGACCATCAAAGGACATAGCCTGGCAAAATTCTAATCACAAAAGAGAATTCTAAATGTTCATTGTACTTAAAAAGAATGTTCCAGCAGTACAAACATTTGAGTAATTATTGGTTAAAAATGGATCACATGACCGGAGCAACAATTCACGAAATTCAGCTGCTAGATTAGCTTCTCCTAATACTGCAATGGTTTTCCCAACCATGTTAAAGATGCATTCCATAAAAGATTCATCCATTGTATTTGTCATACTTAATTCCCTTTTACCCAAACTGTCATTAACCATCAACAATTGTTGGCTTAAAATCTGCCAACTTATGACCCTATTTAGAATTGGCTTGCTGTAAATATGCTTCCGAAATTCACAAGACAATCTAATATGAAAATTACCAATTAACGTGGAAGCAAACCCCAAGACTTGAATCCTTGGTCCAAGACAGCCACAAACATGACCAAAAGGAAGAATCGGACCACCAAAATCCAAAACAAAAAGAATATGATGGAAAGAAAGAAAGGGAGAAGTGTTTCGATTTGTAACCCCTTACATACACTCCAAATAACCCTCGCCTTAATACTTATGACGAAAATGATTTGATAATGTTCTATGAAATAACAAACAAAGTTTCACTATTCGAGAAACACACAACTCGAAAGCACGATTGTTACTAATGCAAAAACCTTATTCTTGCACAAACCAAAATAACCTCAAAAGGTCAAGAAACAAGGAGTTTTCCTCACAAGTTTGTATTGAATAATAATTCATCAAGCACACTTGTAAAATCATGGCCAAGACCCCCTTTTATAGGGCTTTAGGTCGGCCAATAAGAGTACTAATCCTATTAGAACTCTAACTAGGATTTCTTAGACTAGAATTTTTCTAAAAAGGAAAACATCTCTTAATTAAATAATTTTGCATGTTACAATTATTTAATATTTATTAAAAGACCAAAAATTTCCTATTTTAATAGGTTTTGACCGAAAATACTTAAAGAAAACAAATTAAAACTAAATTTAAACCAAAACAGGGAATTTCCAAAAAATGGAAATTCTGCCGTCGACTTAGTTGCTGGCCGACGCAAAGCTCGACGACCACCTGTCGACTTGGTTGCTGGCCGACACAAAGCTCCACGACCCACTATCGACTTGGTTTCTGGCCGACTCAAGGCTTGAAGGAATTCCTATGCTTGTTGTCGACTTTCCTTGCTGCTTGACGAGCTGCCCGACGCACGGATGAACATCAACACTTTCCAAGGTTAAATAAATTATCCATGGAACTTTGTCAACCTTTTGGTATTCTTCTTGAGCTCCAATATCAATGATCAATGATTTTAGCATTCCATCTCTCTTCTTTGCTCGTGATCTTGTCATTGGACTTCCTATATTAACTAGCGGATCTTGAATACGAACATTGTTTGGTCCTCCTTGGATTTCCACATCACAATCTATCACTATGCTTTAAAAATAACTGAAAGTTGAATAATCCCTTCTCGTCAAAACTTTTTTTGGCCTCAAGGCTTCCGATTTCATAAACGCATGCAAGGCACCTTATTGCATTAAAACTCATCAGTTGTCCAGGCTGTCCCTAAGCACTAATTTGACTTCCCAACAACTCAAAAGGGATGTCATCCTCAGATGTTTAAACTCTCTTAGTGACTATGACAGAGCCAACAACCAGTTTGTTTTTGAGTAAAATATGAATGCTGTTGAACTTTAGCATTTTCATCACTTAATGAACTAATTGGAAATTCTTCAAACCTCCAGCTCTCCCTTGTATAACCCAAGACACATCCCACAAACTAAATACCTCTTCGAAGAACGCTTTAGTATCCTTCCTGTTCTCCCTAAGTAATATCACAACTGAATAATTGCCTTCATGAACAATCGTACTGTCTTTAAATCCTAATGCCAACACAGCCCAACCCTTTAGATTAATGGTCCCTCCTTTGAAACATGTAGTTTCCACCCATCCTCTGAGCAATTTTTGGTTTTGGCTGACACTAATCTCTGAAGGAAGTCGAAGATTCCATCGAGAATGACTCATTTGCACACACCAAATCCTGCAATGCTGAAATAGAGTTCCTCTACAAACTGGAAATGAAAAGAAATTCTTGGAAACCCTAGCAAAATTGCATCATCTGGAAATTTGAGCAGTACCCTATACCACTAATACCATTCCAACTTCCATACTGAAAAAAAAAAACAACGCAGAGTGAAATTAGCACAACCATGGGGCATTCAACAACTCCATGAAAACATGTTCCTCCTTGAAAACCCTACTGCATCCCATGATCTCCGCAAATTCTGCTTAACAAGACTTGATTCTGACATGACAGTATGACAGTCTCAGCTATATTCAGCAAATCACCTTTGACACTCAGAGATTCATCAATGGTTAAATCCATACAAATCCTTGTCCCTCCCGTAAAACCTGAGACCAATGATTCCCAAGTTCTATCCGAATTTATCATTACACCAAAATAAATATGAGGTAAATGAAACACTCCATGATATATAACATAACCTCCCCATTCACTACAAAGAGAGTTGCCAAAAATTATCTCACTGTCTTTACCAACCAAACTCATCATATCAGCGGAAGCATCATTCAAAGGCACAGAACAGTCATCTAAGCTTATATCACCAGCATGAATTGAAACCAATTTGGCCCAAGTATCAAGAGCAATATCAAAAATCTCAACTATTTCTTAAAAATCACTAGGTAACATCATGGAATTATCACACTATTTGACGAAGGAATTGATTTCACTGAAGTTCAAGTATTCTTTAACATCTTGATGGAAATCAGTACCTTTTCCGTAGGTTGGAAGTAGCGAGATTGACAAATCAATGATTTTTTCATAGCTACGCTCTTCTGAATTTTTGATCACAAGATTCCCTCTTGTCGTGAAAGTATTTAGAGCCTCATCCGTTAACGACAAATCAGATTCCGCCTCCCAACATTTCATTGTAATGGGAATAAAAATTTTCACTGAAAGTGGCCCCAATCCCACCAACCTTGAGAGGGTATGAATTAATGTACACTACGTACGTAGGATTCATTAAAACCAAGCAACTCTATTTGGAATGAGACACATTAACCTTGTGTTTAAACCCCTAGGAAAAAGACTCGGGCATTTTAGCATGCCAAGGTCGGTTAAAAAGGCCCAGTCCGCAGTACTAAAAATTCGTAAAGCTCAATTTTTAGCCAAAAACATATTTTCAAATCAGGTTTTCCGACTTAGAGAACGGAAGAGTGTGGGGGCTATGGCGGCTTCGTTACGGGAAACGGATCGTTTCAAAAGAATGAAGTCTATGTGGGCTCCGTCATGGGACTCGGTACCGGATTGGTTACCCAAACTAACATGGGAACAGGTACAGGTCTCAGAATTCAATTCAAGGGTACCGGTTCCGGATCCGGATCCTTCAACTTGTTTATAGCCTGACGGTACACCTTGCATAATTGGTAAGGATCGAGATGATTCAGTCGGACCGATGGTGGCTGCGGCGGTGGCTAGAGTAAGCAATTCACTGAAACATCAAGCTCGGCCCGTTCATGAGTCTTCGGTTTTATCAGATACGGAGTTAGCGAGCTGGCCCCACAATAAATCAATTTTAACAGAGAAGAGCGGACCCGTAGCCTATGTGTATGAGGAACGTGTGGACCCCTCACATCCTAAATAGTTAGAAATTGTGTATTCGATAATTTGCCCTGATGGCCTGAGGGTGCGAAATCCTAATCAATAGAAGTATTTGGACGGGATCCACAATAGTCAGGGTTATCGGGTCAATTCCCCTCTTGATGATTGCTACAATGCAAACATCCTTCCTATTGATTTCAAAGAGTACGATGGAGTCACACACTAAAACAAAAAGGGGGCTTTGGTGACCAATTTTTTTGTGATGAGCTAAAAGTTGGTCACCATTCTTGCTATTTTGTGACCAACTTTTTTCTTTGGTCATAATATTTTGGTCATTAGCTCAATTAGTGATTATGACTAGCACTTGGTCACAAACATGGTCACATATTTGTGGTGGGAACAAAAAATCTCAAAATAGTGACCAAACATGGTGACCAAGCACCATATTTTTGTTTGGTAACCATTCATGGTAGTCATTTTTTAAAAGTAATTTTTGTGACCAGGTTTTTGGTCACTATGTTATGGTGGGAAGTTGACCCGCCCATTCATTTTTTGCCCAAATTTTGAGTTGGTCTCCAAATATATGGCAGGCAGTTTTCCCGCCTTATTTTGGTGACCATCAAAAAGTTGGTCACTAAAATTTTTGCAAAAAAAAGTCTTTCTTTACTTTTAGAACTAAGATTTTTTTCTTTTAAAATTAGAATAAAATTTCACGATTTCATTAGTTTATTAGTATTTTTCATACTTAATTTATCCACTTCTAAGCATAAATTTAAATATTTACTTAGAAAGAAGTATTAATTTAGCAGAAAAACTAAGCTTTCTCTTTGCAAGAGGTTTTGAGTTTAATTATATCCTGCGTAGATAATTTGTTATGCTAATCAAAACTTGTCATGTACCATGGGTTCCCAAAGATGATTTACATCCCACTACAATTTACAATTTAATGCAAAAGATGTGCATTTACCTATATATGGTGAGGTTTCCTATGTTACCAAATATATATATATATATTGTTTATTATCTTATCCTTCTAAAAAATATATATATAAATCTCTAAAGAATACTCACAGAAATGGGTAGCGAAAAAGATTAGTAGTTAAAGCTAAATGACTATCGTTATTTATAATCACTACGATTAATTTAAAAAGAAAATAAACTAGACTTCTTATAGGTACGAGGCCAAATTATAAGTTAGGCCAAATTACTTAGTATATTTATATTTCGTACCTTTAATTTATAATTATTACAGTATGGAACCCTAATATTTATATATAAATCCACAAAATTTTTAAGTGTTTGTAAAGGGATATCATCTTATTAGGTAGTTTTTTTTATATACATATTTTCACCTTTTAAGTTGTCTAAAAAGTTTCATGAAAATCATATTAATTTGACCCATGAATCGCACAAGCATAACATCTATTTATAGGTCACGGGTTTGAGTCATATCTGGGGTAAGTGGAGGACCACTATTGATCCTTTTAAAAATATTTATAATGGTTACTAAAAAAAAAAGTACAATGGTAATTACAACTCTCTTGGCAAGATGATATAAACAAAAATAACTCTTATAATTAAATTTTGATCTTTCAGGTACACAAGGGTGGTTCTCCTAGTTTGGCATGCAAAAACAATGTTGGATGCATCTCATTCGGAAAAAGTACTTCGGCTATGGCATTATCATATTTTTATACCTTTTAATTGGATTGTGTTTGGATACATGGCTTGGACTTGATATTTGTACTAGATATATAGTCTTGTTGATTGGAGCATGGTGGTTGCTTTTAATGAAATCCTGTAAATTTATATTGAATTCTATTATTATGACATCAGCCACAAAATTTGAAAATAGTGGTTATGATTTCTGTCAACTACTTCGTCACAAATATTTTTTTTTATTATTTTTGTTTATTGGTGACCAACTCTCCGATCACCCTTCATTTCTTAATATTCAAAACTAGTGACCAATTATTTCGTCAGCACGTTGGTCACCAAAAATTGCTGCCCGAGCTGCCCATCAAAATTTTGGTGACCAACTAATCCCATGGCCACACACTCTCAAGAGTTTGTCACCTAAAGCCTTCAGCGACAACGCTTAGTCGACCCACAAAAAGTAGGTCACCGTTTGGTCACCAAGGATCTTTAGTGACTGGACTTGGTCACCAAAGTCTAATTTAGTGACCAAAATTTGTCTGTCACCAAAACCTATTTTTTTTAGTGACAACCAAGGCTGTGTTCCGTCTCATGTCTGAGAAATGTCTCAAACTTTTACCAAAACAATCATGTGGATGAGGTAATATGTATGATACTCCCCATCCCATAATTATTGTGCGGTTTCAATTTTTATTTTTTAGTATAATTTGTATGAAAAGTGAAATTTCAAACTGAACAATAATTTTGGAATGGAGAGAGTAACACAATTGTTTTTAGTAAACTTTCTATGTCCCCCGTGCTTTTCCTTAATGAAAACATAGCCTTTTGTAATTTGTTTTATTTGGTTGCTGTTGTGAATCTGTCTTGTATTCTGTAGCATTTTCACAATACTGTTATAGATGACAATATTTGTCTGGCTTTTGTGGATTTTATAATTCTCTACTAGTAAAACAGTAGTATTTATGTTGTTACTTTTCCTGTTTTTAGTAATAAAGGTCATGATGTCTTGTGTGCAGAGATAAAAAAATAGTGTGTTTGAGTGTGTGACTTATGAGTCAACAGGATATCATGATATTTATTATGTTACCTTCCAAGCTTCACGAAATGATGATTCTTCCTACAAGAAAAGGGAAACCTTTGGAGCTCAGTTTTTTGTCAGTCGCATTCCTGATGAGAGAAGAGAGGTGCTATTTTGCGAGCGACAAGGTGCGGCCGAATTTATACATTGGCAAAAGGACAAGGCTTGCAGCTTGCGGACTTGTTTGCTATGATAAACGGCTCCCTCTGGTATGTCACAAATATCCTCTTCCTTGAAGGAGCCCTGTGTGGAGGATCCTGGGGAGTACTCCATTTCTCGCAATGATAAGCACCAGTGGCCAGTGTAGAACATTGAGCTGCTGCGTTTGTGTACTCCCATGGAGGTTTACCTAATGAGGCAAAGCTTCGTACTTAAAACAACAAGAGGCAATAGTGCGACGAGTTCTAATTGCACAACATTTGTAACGGAAGAAGAAAATCAGCAGATGTAACAACTGACTTGGTGGCCTCCAGAATATATTAGCCGATATGAAACCAATCAACTCGGGAACAATTCCTGAGGCTTCAACTGCAAATTTTGTCTCTTCGTTATATCACCTGCAGTTTGAGAACAAGTCACATGAGGAGCGGTCAAAATGGCCAGGAAAAAGGAACTACTACATAGTATTGAAATACAGGCAACTATGACACCTAAATTCAGCAGGCCATGGAACCACATTGCTGTGTTCATCACCGAATGTTCATTTCCTATACGTACTAGATCTAACATGCACGAAATATCTCCTACTTTCCTTAAGGTTTTAATTATTTTGTCTAAGGATATTTTAGTCATTTTAATTTAGTTGATTAGGGTTTATTTCCGACTTTTGTAATCTATTTAAGGCTTTGAGCCGTCATTGTAAGAGTTGGTTGTTGATTTTTATAAAATTTGAGAGTTCATTTCATTTACGAAATTTCCTGGTTTATATAATGGTGGGATTTTTGATGTCTTAAACAACGGGTATTCATGTGTCGAATCAATGGTGTTTAGGAGGATTGTATTTCTAGGTATTCGCAGAATCAACGAATCTACGACGCTTACTTGTTAGGGTTCAAAATTAAAGGCTTCCACTCGCTACGTCACTCAGTCGGCGATGTATGACGCCACTGCGTTAGAAATGGTGATGAAATTTTTATTGCAAGAAAAATAATACTACCTCTTTCTTTAAATTATTGTCCAATTTGAATTTTTATTTTTTGTACAAAGGGAACTAAGAGGGAAAATCTAAATTGGACAATAACAGAGGGAGTACTTGTATATAATTATTTTCCAAAAAAGGATTTTAGTAGGTACATTATAATAGCCGTATTATCTCAATTAAAATTTGTATTATGTAAATTACGGTTGTGCCCCAATGTAATAAAGTTGTTGATGTCATCGGTTCTATTTGACAATCCAGAATTCCAGATCAATCGATATGATGTCGGGTACACCGCCATATCAATGAAGATCTCGTTACATCCACTAGTTGATTAAATCAATTTGTTTGGAAACATTAACAACACCAAAGAGGTTTTTCTTTTTGCTTCTTTTCTTAATAGGAAAGTTAATGTTGATAGCTAGGATGAAAAATTTTTGAACTGCGGGGAAAATGTTAAATGTGTATCATTGTAATCTTTGTTTGCAACCTCAACAACCAACAATAAACAGAAACCAAAACCGTGGTTTTCAAAATGAAGGGAAACAATCAAAAAAGTAGGAAGTTACATAAAACACTATCATTAATTAGTTGGTCAATCCAGTACATTATTATCAAACCAGATACAAGAACAATCCGCGCATTCAGCACTTCCATCTTTTTACCTTTTTTTCCCACCAAGAAACGAAGTTGTGTATACCCTTCTTTCAAAAGGGGAAAAAAAGAAATACGAAGAAATGAAGTAGCATGTGGACCGATTCTTTTGTAGTGATTTGGCTTATAATTAAATAGATACGTGCAAGGTGTATACTTTAATTTATTAATTTTGTGTAGCTGGAAGGATGGTAGTGATGATTGATTCCAGCTACATATATTGGAGATCACTTTCAATGATGAATACGTTATTCTTAACTATTATAATATACTTACAGCCATGAATGAAATATTCCTTAATCATTCAGTCAATAATTAACGACAACTACTTTTGTTACTATAAACGATAAAGCTAACTCTAATTTTGGTGGCCGGCCTACATGCCAAACATGAAAATGGCTAAAATCCCTTTTCTTACCTTTTTATTTCTTGTTTGCCTGGTTTTTGAATCATTTTCATCAAGCATCCTCGTTGTCGCAGATGGAGGTATAGGAAGCCTACTTGATGATGTTGAAGATGCTGTTAACGACGTAGTTGAAGGTGTTCAAGGCGCCGTTGACGGCACAATCGCAGGTGTTAAAGGTGCCGAAGATGGTGAAAAGGGAGGCAAAGGCAAAGGGAAGGGCAAGGGCAAGGGCAAGGGAAAGGGGAAAGGGAAGGACGACGCCGGGCTGAATCTTCATAGGCGGCGCAGCTAGAAGAAGTTTGTGTATAGTTGCATCAAATTTACTTTATAATTAAGGTGCCCACGAAATGTTAATTCCAAATCTACGAATCCTTGAAGATTCAGATTCGTAATTCCTGTTTCATTTGGTTAATTTAATTTGCTTGTTTCTTGAGAGTCTTCATTATTGTATTCTCTTGCTTATAATTGTTTTAGATCTGGTTGTAGTTTAATGAATACATTAAACATTAATGTATATCAACACAATACATCATGGTTGTAGATCGTCTAACAACTTCAGGGTCGTTTGTTGAATTACTATGTTTCGCTATTTCTTCTTTTCTTTAATTTCGGTCATTAGTCAATTGGTATTTGATACTATCGTATCATAATAATATTTCAAATTTTATGGTTCAATTTCCGAAACTGAACTTATGAGATTGATAAATTGATATGATATCCTGAACTTATCACAAAATTGAGTGAAAAGGACGAACTTAACTCTTAAGGTGATTGTTTCTGGGGCGGGTCCTTCCAGTTGCAAAATGTGCACACTTTTTTCATATCAATTGCTGGAGTTTTTTTTCTAAACTAACTTAATGTGTCGAATCCAGAAATAACCTAAACTAAAACAAAATTTCTTGCCTAACCATTTGTGTTGTCACGTAGACTTTGTTCTAGTTTCCACATCTCATTTTGGAGTCCTTTCCCGGCCGCCGCCGTAGCTCTTCTCCTACACAGTCCCTTATTTTGAAGACCGTTTCGCTGTTAGGGGACTTAATTTTGGTTGGGTGTCAAATAAAAAAGGTCTCTAGGTTGGAAGAAGCAAGAGTTTATCTTGCAAGTTCCATTGATAAGAATTTCCATTTTTGAATGGAGTGGAAAGCAACAAATTTTTCGGGCTTCTTCTAGTGAAATTAAATGCCTTTAGGGACGAATTTGTTGTCTTCTTGATGATTAAATACCAAAGGTGTTGATTTGGTGATTGAATAGTTGTACGGGAAAATGAATGGATGGAGTCGGCAAGAACAACGGCGAGAACAGCCATCAATTAAGATGAGGAGAGGCGGAGACGGCGTGAACATTGAATCCGCTTTCCACGTTGCTCTACAATCATGGTTGGATTATGATTTTAATTTAGGTCACTTAGGGAAATAGTTTGATATAATAGGTTGTTTCAGAAAAACAACTCTCAATTGCTGTTAGTCTTTTTGACAAATGTTTATCGGATTATTAGAGAGAACATATTTTAGTCCAATATGCTAAACTTAGTAATGGCAAATCAATTATGGCTCTTCACTTATAAATCTATTGAAAAACCCGAAATTAAACTGCTTAAACTAAACTCCTAAAATTGTGAGAAAGAATTCCTGAACAACACAAACTAAGAAAGTGATATAATCTCATCTTCACCATTTCACCTTAGACTGAAACGAACAAAAGTGTTACGCACAGTTTCTATACATCGTTTCCCTGAGGGGAAAAAAATAAAGCATTTATGGAATAGAGTTTTATTTTAATGAGGTCGGCAAGTCGCCGTACCCGATTCCCCTACGAGTAGTCGGAAAAATCACAAACAAAAAGCTTGACAAAACTCCAGCTCCTAAGGGTAAATTCATCATCAAAGCATCAATATCTCCTCCCGGGGGAAAGAAGCAACTCTGGACATCAGAATCACTGAGAGCAAATATCAAGAACACGAAAAGTGACACAAACGCGTGCACGAAATCGATAAAACATATCCTAAACCTCGATAATGCTTTCCTTTCTTCTTCCTCTACCGCTTTGTCATCATCACCACAACAGTCGCTCGACTTGTTTTTGTTAAAAATGTACAAACCCTTGAAGGTCGCGATGCCGTAACACAATTTCCCCTCGCAATCGATGAAACTGTCGGTGAATGAGGAGAAGAAGCAGAAAATCGCGCAGCATCCGATAAATGATGCCGTGAGAACTTTGTTTGGGATCCGGCAGTTTCCTCTGTTGGCAAACGAAGGCGTCAGAGTTCGGAATGCTAAGACTGTGCCGGTCGGCAAAAGGTTTGCGAGATTGGCTGCAGTGGCTAGGGTTTTGTGAACAGGATGATTGGAGGATATTGAACATTTGATATGGCAAGTGTTTTTAGGAATTGAGGTTTCTTGGTGTACTGTGGATATTTGGGATTGTTGCTCCACACATAATGATTGATTCATCATGGTTTGAATCGGAAATAGCTAGATAATAGAACTGTGGTATTGGGTGTTATTATTTTAGTAATTTTTATATGATTTTTTTTTTTTTGTTATGTTTGTTATGAATGATGTAGGGTATTTATGGATATGTTTGGAAAATACGTAAGATAGCGCAAAGTAGTCACGTTAGCCATGTGACAATATGGGGAACCTTTTCCAAAAGTGTAATTGCATGGATTTATCCAAAGAAAATTTAAATTTTTTATTCGTGAGTCGTGACTTAGAAGCAAGCATGAATTTCCATTTTTTGCAGATAAAGGTGGAAAATGGAAAAAGATTGGTACATTACGAAATTGAGAGTCCAATAAGTAATTAAATCAATGGATGAACAACAAACTTACCTTGGTGGCTTGGTTGCGTCCGACATTCTTTTTCACATAATTATAATAAAGATTGCATTTTTTTCCTCAGAATATTCTAATCCAGGAATTTAAATTTTGTTCAAGGGACCAAAAAGTAAAAAGATTTATTTTAGTTGAAAAAAGCAAACGGTATGATGCCGTAAAATAAGTGAACCATCAATCAAAAGACGAGTTATACTAATTATATAGTCTGCCGCCATTTTCTGGGTACAGAGTAAGTAGGTCAAAACCTTCCAAATCAAATTACAAAGCTTTGAACGGAAATTCATTTGATTAGTTGCTCAAAATTTTTCATTATTGATTACATGATTTTTTTTTTTTGAAAAAAAAAAAAGAAAAACCCCAAGCAGACCTAGCACTTTCAATTTTTATTAAGAGTTGTAGTTTCATACATCCCTTTCTAAAAAATAAAAAAAAAACAAAGAACATGAAGTTGCATGTGGATCCATATTTCTGCGGTGATCAGATGAGGAAAAAACATGGATAAGAGTAAGTTCTCGTGGGTTAATAAATGATGTTTAGTTGGATGGATGGTACCGTTGGTCTATTCACCTGGATGGAGCTTTCTAATGATGAATATTTCAGTTCTACGGGTAAGAGCTTTTCAAATGAAGGCTTACATAAATACCAATCACTCTGTTAACTTTTGTGTACTATTTCGTACATTTCATAATCCACAACCCAATAAAGATATTTGAAAATATTTGAATATAAGATTAAAATAGATTAGGAATATCGAATACGAATAAAATGTTCAATAGCTGATTCTAATTTATCTCTAACGAACCGTTATTTATGATTTGTAACTAGTTGGTTTCAACGCGCTTCGCGCGGACCTTAATTTTAAATTTAATAAAAACAATGGAAGATTATAAATTGATGAAAAAATAAAAAGAAATGTAGAAAAATGATGTTAAATTAATAATTCTATTGAATGAATTCAATATTACATGTGCCACTACAACACGATTAAAAATCTTGTATTTACCTAAAAATACAAATATGCAACTAACAAAATTTTTTTCTACATTTAGATTAAAATACATTTCAATACATGTATAAATCGTAATTGTGAAAAATTACACTTCAAAAAAAATATTCTATTTTCAATTAACAAACCTAAACCAACACATGAAAGTGAACAATACTTACTCTAATATGTACTTGAACTTCAATTCTCAAGTTTGGTTTAAATTCGATTCTAAAACTTGCCCTTTTTCTTTTTCTTTTCTTTTGATTTTTAAAATTCATATTATGGTAGAGCTTTCTATTCTTCTTACTGTGATAGTGGCATCTACAGGAGTATAAAAACATCCCTGCAACTGTGATTGTAGTGAAATGCAAAAGCAATAAAAAAATTATTACCTAACCATTCAAATGTTCAACCAAATAACTTTCATGTATATGAACACTCAAAATATGGAGAAAAAATATAAGAGACTAAATTAATCCAATATTGAAAAGTAAATAATACCGAAACGTAATATGCATAATATAAAAGATATCTGAGATGCAAAAAAAGATTTAAAAAATATTCAAATTATTTCAATTCTCTAAATACTTTTTACTTCACTGCAAGAAAAAGGTGATATGAAGGCACTCCATAGTGTCTACATAAGTATGCTATGGTGACATGAAACTTTTAAAATCATTGACCACTTGTGTGGTATATACTCATGTCACCATAGGTTTAATGATTTATTGTGACAATTATTAATGTCCTTAAAAATAATTAAAAAATATTCAAATTATTTCAATTCTCTAAATACTTTTTACTTCACTACAAGAAAAAGGTGATATAAAGGCATTCCATAATGTCTTCATAAGTATGCCATGTTAACATGAAATTTTTAAAGGCATTGACAACTTGTGTGGTATATACTCATGTCACCATAGCTCTAATGATTTATTGTGACAATTATTAATGTCCTTAAAAATAATTAAAAAATATTCAAATTATTCCAATTCTCTAAATACTTTTTACTTCACTACAAGAAAAAAGTGATATAAAGGCATTCCATAGTGTCTTCATAAGTATGCTATGTTGACATGAAATTTTTAAAGGCATTGACAACTTGTGTGGTATATACTCATGTCACCATAGCTCTAATGATTTATTGTGACAATTATTAATGTCCTTAAAAATAATTCTTTATTTTATTATTTAATATTTTTTTTACCATTTAATGTCAAGAAATTTAATTAAATTTTTACTATTTATTAACTTTTTATTATATAATTATTCTATTATATAATAACTCAATGTTTGGAGGAGAAGAATTATGGTCATAAGGAAGTAGTGTAGACTGAAAAGTGGTATATTGTTTGTTGTTGTAGCTGCCTGCATATATCACATTTAGGAGGAACAAAATGCCTGAATTTTCACAAGGAAAATAAGAAGTGAGCATACCCTGTTGCATCATCCACAATGAAATACAATGGAGATTCGAAGATCTTGAAAGTAGGAAAATGTCTTGCTCAGAGTTGAGTATTTTAGTGCAATATTTAAACTGTTGAATTGTAAATAGTGATAGCCTATAGACGATATATAGTTGAAGTACTAGTGGCTTTTTGGGCTTGTAAATATGCACTGCTTTAGTTATAAGGCATCAATATATTTACAATTTACCAAAAAAAATAACTTTTTCACCATGTAGTGCCATTATAGCTAATTAACTTTCTACTGCTTAAGTGCCATAATAGATCATTTTATAAAGGTATTTCGAAATGACAACGCACATTACAACCCAATTTTTCAATATGAAAAGTAATTCGCAAAATAAGAAAAATAAATGCTATTCATGATTCTATACAAAACTTGAAAATTTTAAAAAAATAACCATAAATATTTCATGTTCAAGAAACATATTATAAATGACTGAATCATTTCTTCTTATTATCCAAAATGCATAAACAAATGTCGATTAACATCTATTTAATTATCAATCATTAGAACAAGTTACAATATAAAGAAATAAATAGTGTATTATGCAGACCTATATATAAAGCTAGTATTACTATTGGAGGTGTTTTTAGCTTGCCCAGTTTGTACATCACTATTAAGCTCTCATGTGATCTCTTCTCTTACCTGTTGTGCATGCTCATCTGTAATTAGTTTGTCCATCATAGGGCCATCAGAGACACCTAAAAAAAATCAAATGTAAAGTATGTCCACCTCCATAGGGAATCCAAATCAGATAACAAAAATCAAAGACTTCTAATTGTCCGCGTAACTATTGATTAACTGTGAAGAAGCTTACTTAATATTAGAATGCAGCTACATAACTTTGAAAGACAGGATATACATCTACCTAGATGAACTCTAAAGACAAACCATTTGTAGAGCTATGCTACAATCAGAATGTAATCAAAGAAATGAAATGGAATGGAATCATATACATTATGCTCACTTAACTGGAGAGTAAACTATATGATTCCTCTTCATGAAATTAAGAAGCAATGAGATAGTAGACATTAGGGAGAAAATCCAAGCACAAAGGGCTAACATCAAAGAGATTATCAACCCAAAGAGTTCTATTTAAAGTGTAAAAGTTTAGAGAGAACAAAAGTGAGAAAAGAAAATGGAATTAATTAAAAGGAAGATGAAACAAAACTTGTAACTCTAGGGATTAAATGAATTTCATAATGAAACCATTATTAGAGGATTGGAAGAAAAATAAAGAATGATATTAAGGATAAACCATTATTAGGGGATTGAATGAAAAATTAAAAAAAAATCATAATGATGATGGTAAATTAGAGGAAACAGGGAAAGTTGAACATAAAAGGAGAAGAAGAAACTTATACATGTGATGGTATACTATCAAGAATTTGTCTAAACTCACTATTTATATATATAGTAGATAGTAGATAATTACATATGAAGTGAGAATAATAACTAGAAACTTTAATTAAATTAATTGTTTAATTAATGATCTACTACGATTATTGAATATGTTGGTAGCAAATAACGAGACTTGAGATAATTCATCGATTAATTTTAATTAAACGTATAAATTCGGGACTGAGTTATGATTGTGTGGTTACAAAAGGTAGTTCTAGAAACTAATTTTGATCTTCGTAGGTAATACGCGTTTCCAACCGGGGTAGATCATGTACGCTGCTTTTTTTTTTGGGTAAATATGTTAATTGTATTTCATTCTGCGATCTTGTGGATTGTACATCATCTAGCCTCTATTACATTAATCTGTCAGACAATGAATTCAAATTGCTCTTAGTACCTAATATCATACTATCCTTACTGTAATTTTGAATTTTCCAAGTTATCTCCATAACTCTTCTACTAAATCTGTCTTCTTCTATCATCTTTTTGCTGTCCGAATTTCCTAGTATTTCTCTCTATCCAAATATGGTAGATCACAACAGTAATTCCAGCAAAGTACATTCGTCTTCTCAGCTTTTTGTGTCTCCAAATCTTCAACAACTTAGGAATGCTTCTGTGCAGGATTTTAACAAAAATCTTCAGTCAACCAATCCATACAAACTTTAACACATTTGTGAGTAATCGCATTTGAAAAGAGATGTTCAAAGCTCTCTTCATTACTTGCACATAGCTCGCATTTGGAAGGCTCTTTTAATATTCCATTTTTCTCCAACCTTTCCAGTGTCAATAGCAAGTCTTTCATAGGTAGCCAGCATATGAAGCTTTGGCAGGCTATATGGATTCCGGACTACTTCTATTGCTCTGCATTTAGGCTTTTCTTCCATCATCCATTTGTATCCAGTTTCAGTGGTATAAGCTTCTCCACCTTTCCCTGTCCATTCATCAGCCTGTACAGCATCCCTTAGACCGAGGGGCTGATATTCCCATGAAGGCTGTTGCTAGAATTTTTTTTTTTTTAATGTCATTTTGTTTGTTTCTTTTTTGTATCGGTCTCCTTGATCTTATTAACAACAAAATTAAAATACAATGAGATGGACAACGTGTAAAGCTCTTAAAATCTTCACAGCTCATTGTTCTGGGGGGTGTAGGTAATCTAGGTTTCCCAAACCTCAACGATCATATGGGTTAATCTTCTATATTTTGGGACTTGATATTTTTTACCTATTTTCCACAATATATATTGACTAACAAGAACATTAATTAGTTTCTCTAACCTCAACAGCCACATAGCAAAATAAACTAAATTTTCATTCCAAAAAATGCAGCAAAAAAGTTTCGTTTATCAGGACCAAAACCACGGGTTTTCAAGTCAAGGGACCATACAACACCATTATTCGTTTGTCTATTATTAATTACACTATTCAATCAAATTAAAGAAACCCTCGCACCCAGCACTTTGCGTTTTTAATTACAAAATGACATTATATTTATTAAGGAAAGAAAACAAAAAATAAGAAATGAAGTTTGATGTGGATCCATCTTTATGTGTATTATTTATTTAGAAAATAATTAAATTGACTTAGTCGTTCGTAAGGTTTAATTAAATAATTGTTTTTGCCTTAAGCCAGATAGTAGTCAAATGATGAATACATTCTCCTTAACTTAATATTAAATAACCCCTAAACTAAACAATTTAATTACATAAAGCTTTGTAATTGTAACCATAAATATAAAACTATATAGCATGCGCACTTGGTGTCGGTCTCGAAAAACAATTTTCTTTCCGATTTTAACCCATGATGACCTTTGATCCACGAATCTTTAAATCCACTTTCCACCAATATGGCACAAATAAAACTTAAATCATACGGTCTATAACCTTGCTAAACCTTGACAAGAACCACACAAAAATGTATATCTTCTTCTCGGGTGAATGTATAGATATATATGCTGTGCTTGTGCGGACAGGAATATTTATTAATTCGTCAATCCCAAATTTGCATGAAAGTTAGTGTAATTAATGAAACACTTGGTTGTAACCAAAAAATAAATAATTAAATGTTTAACTTGAGATGTTTCTTAAATCGTCACAAGAAAATTTCATATGGTAAAAAGAGAAAATTTCAATACCAATTAGATTAGATATTTGATTCAGATAGATATTTCACATCATCAAGATATATTAGGTCAACCACGCCCTTTCAAAATTTTTGCGATCAATAAGACTATTAATGTTAATTATGGAGCACAAAAAATTAAATGAAGCTGATTGTGGAAGGATCTTTATGTATGGGTTTGAAAAATATTTGCAAGGTTACATGCAAGGTACACGGTTTAATTAATTAATTCCGTTTGGAGAGCTTATTTTCAATGATGAATACCCCCTTCCTAACATGATAATTATCACCCTTAACTAAAAACTACTCCTTGATCATCAGCTAATAATTCACTTCCAGATACCATAATTTGAAAACTATGTAAATTGATTAATCCGACTTTAATTTTGGTGTCCAAATTAAGTACTCGATCCATATCCATATATATATCAAGTACCGAAAATGGCGAAAATTTCTTGTCTTAATATTTTCTTCCTTCTTACTCTCATTCTTTTTGTATCACTTACATTTACAAGCAGCCAGCTGGTTGAAAATGGGGTGGAGTGAATGAAAAGGGCAGCGGAAAGGGCATCAAAGGACGGAGAGAATGGAAAAGCCCAATAGCATAGGGAAGAACTTTCTCCCGGCGCTATCCTGAGCGATTATATATAGGCAGTGGAGCAAGAATGTGTATGCATGCATTTGCTGGCTTGCTTTGCAACAACTATAATCAATAGGCGGAGCCAGGGGGTGGCCAGCCGGTGCGGCGGCACCACCTCGGCTTTTACTTTTCCTATTAATTATGATATATAAAACGTAAATATTCATTTTCGCACACCCTTCAAAAAATTTTATAACAAAAATTAGAAAAAATTGTTCATTTAGTTTATGTACAAGAATTTATGACAATCAGTTTTATACTCAATTTATGTACGTAAGTCGAAATAAAATGTTAAGAAGAAAAAACTTACATGAAAAATTATTAACTCTCACCTACTTCAGATAATGATGTAAAATCGATAATAACAATAAAAAGTTATAAGCCAAAAGTCAAGACGCAATTTCATACTCCCTCTATTAGAATGTAGGTCGTTTTAGGTTTGGAGAAATATTTTAAAACATAGGTCGTTTTAGGATTTCAAGGCAAATTAAAGATCAATTTTCCAACATTACCCCCAATAAATAATGCTAACCACTTCTCATCTAATTTTAGTTATAGTTCCAAAACAATTAACACAGAAAGTAATCATTAAATGATTGTCTCCTTAGTTTACGCGTAGAGGCTAAAAAGACTTACATTTTGAAATGGAGGGAGCGATAGTTATACTGATTTGAGAATAAAGTCAATACTCATGTCCACACAAAATAAATGGCCAAAGATTAATATGGCTTAACATTTTATTTAAAAAATTATAAATTGGCGAAATCCATCCACCCGTAAATTTATATATGCTCAAACAATAAGACCCATAAATCCAAGTTAACTATAATAATATCTTTTGTGGTGGTTCTACCAGTTAGTATGATAGAAGTATATTTTTTATCTAAAAGAATTGTTCAATTGATAAATTATGGTGTAAAAAATTGTCTCACATTAAGTACATCTTAAAAACTAAATTTAAACCCGGTAGACGTTCTTAACTTTCTGACTTCTTGATGTAAGAAATGTTTAAAATATTAATGAAGTGTTTCTGTATAATTTTTCATAAATGCTTTCAATAAGAAAAAAAAGTAATTTAATACTTTTTTTAATACTTAATATTATTTCTAGTATTTAGCTCACTCGCGCTGTTGATTTTATTTTGCACCTCCGACACTATAATCCTGGCTCTGCCATTAAATCAATATGCGCCTGAAAAGTTTATGTACCCAATGTCAAGTTTGTTTATGATTAATTATCATCGTATGCTATTTATTATTAATTCCTCATTGGTATTATCATTATAAATTTTTGGAAAATGATATGCCCAGTAGAAAAACAAATTGTGAAAGAAAATATCGATTGATATGGAGCACTATGACCCTCCACTTTGTTGGCATTTTCTCAATAAAATTTTATTTTTTTATCAAAATTATATTATCACCCCTAATTCTTAAGTATACATAAGTCAGTATTAGTTTTCATTTTTTTTTTCAATGTCTCCATTATTTTTAAATTTTTTAATCACTTTCTCTTTTAATGATTTCATGTGTTCAACTAGTACTTCTTTTAGCATTAAAAAAAAAAGAAAAGAAAAGAAAACGAAGTTACACTTTTGCAGCCGTTACACTTTGGTGATCTAATATGTTTCTCCACTTATATTTAAGTATTCGTAATGTGAATTACCGAATCATCTATTATAAAGTATTTTTTTTATTTGGTTCTTATAAGTTAAGGGGAGATATTTTGTTATTTTCCTCTTCTTTTTTCCCTTAATTTCTTTGTTTTTCTAAAAGGTTTGAAAATCGTTTGTGCTGTTGTTTCTTTCTCGTTTGGGTGGTTTTTACATATGATATCTTAATTATAAAACCTTTTTTTTTTAGAAAGATACATGTATTAAATTAGGATAAAAGACCTAAACTATTACAAAACATCCTATAGTATGTAATGTTATGAACTTCCAAAACATCTAATTTGCTAACTTTAATCAGTTCGCAGTATGCAAAGATATTTATAATATCTAGTAGAGCCGGTACAATATTTTAGATTTCTAACGGGATTTGTTGATCCCAGAGATTGTTGGTCAATAAATCACAATCTTTGTGAATTTTGACTCTTGTAAGGCTGAGAATTTAGGCCTGTTGGAGTGCAAGAAGACATGATTGGACTTCCGTCTGGAGCGGGGAAGTAGCCTGGATATGAGAGGAGTCGATTTGTAGCACGACATTAAACGGGAAAATAATCTTTCAAGCGCCTGCTGCTATTAAATTTGCCAGATTGAAGGAGCCATCTATAGTAATTGTAGCTATTGTCAAGGTAGTAGAGGAGCGTGAAGCACGTGTGTTGTTCATGGCAATTTTTTTCTCAAGTTGCCGATGAGTATTCAACTCTAGTTGGATGAGATACCATGAGTTAACAGGATCAGGATTCTATTGACGCCAAATCTTGTCATTCATGTCCATCCAGATGCGCCATATGATGAGGAGGAAGAGATCAATATCTTCTTTGGATGGCTTTGTTTGAAATCCAATGGACAAAAGTATGAAAAACCGAAGCCTGGTGGGCATGAGGGATAGCTGTCAATGATGTTGGGGCCAAAGACCAGAGATCTTTAGATGCCTGACAACTGAAAATCAAATGACCAATGTCTTCCTCAGCAATTCCGCATCTTGGACAGGCTGTGCCTGCTGCAATTCCTCTCTCGACTAAAGCTGCTCTAGTAGAAAGAGCATCATGTAGGACTCATCAAAATAAGGTCTCCTGTTTTGGTTGAACTGATGAGTTCCAAAGCTTCTTCCAACCCTTGATTTCTAGAGAGTTCTGTGGTGGGGTTCCATTTTGTTGCTGTCCTATTCAAGGCTACTTGGTAACCACTCTTGACAGAATAAATACCATGTGGTGTATGTAGCCAAGGAGGTAATCCTGTTGCCCAGCTCTATCTGGATCTATAGGAATACCAACTATAAGAGGGATCAATTGATCTTGGAAAGCATTCCGAAGGAAAGCAATATTCCATTGGCCAGAAGGATGAATAAAGTCTGCAACCCTAAAGCTTGTATGTGTAGCAAGGATTGAGTTTCTATTTATAGGATTGGTGGAATTTGGGATCCAGTCATCAAAGATTCTAATGTCCTTCCAAGAGACAACTTGCCATTTGACATTTTGTTGCAGCAATTATGCCCCCCACATTATACTCTTAAGTTCCCAGGAGGAGTTGGACACCGAATGAGTTGGAGGGAAAATACCACTATGTTGTGGCGGAAAGGGTATAAATACAACACACCACGGAAGTGAATCCCAAGAAAATCTCCTTTCCTACTACCAATAAAATAGGACAACCACCCAAACAAGCACTGATTCAAGAACTGATAAAATAAAGGAGGTACGCGAATTTACGTGGAAACCCAAATCGGGAAAAATCACGGGACTGCAACAACAGTCAAATCTCCACTATCACAATAATGGGAAAACAGTCTTCACCGACTGGTGGATACACAGGACTTCACCCAAAGGTGGATTACAACAATACTCTTCCACACACACACCTATCATAAAGTAGGACTGGAAGGATCTAACCAAAAAGAGCTAAACCGAAAACTAAAGCCTAGCTTTCTTTCTTTTTCTCTTGTACAAAAAAAATGCACGGCTGCCCAAATTTTTCTTCTCTCTTGGCTGAAAAATACACATCTGAAAATTATGCCAAAGCCTTGATTTTATAGAGCAAAAAAACCTAAAAAATAAAAAACCCAATTGGAGTGGGTTTTGTTCCTAAAACCAAATTGATTTGGTTTCAATCACTGCTGGCCCCAATTTAAGGGGAACTCGGACCCAGCTAAAATAAATTATGATGCTTAATAAAATAAATTAAATTTAAGTAATACTAGGTAGTACGTATGTGAAAAGAACAAATTTGATCAAAACATGTTCTGTTTAAGTCAAACTAAGTATCTCATGGGTAAACACAACAAATTTGATCAATAATAGATTTCATTAAAGTAAAATTAAGTAGTACATATGCAAAAAAGTTCAAATTTGATTAAAAAACAAAAAGTTTGACCAATAACAGATTATAATTAAGTAAAACTAGTATATATGTATAAAGAACAAATTTGGTCCATAAATGATGTCGTTCAAGTCAAACTAAGTAGTACAATATTAATTATTGTTATCAGTGTTCACTAATCACATTATTATTTTGAAATAATTTTTATTTAATGTCATTGACACTAAAGTGAAACGTCATTTTGGGACCGAGAGACTACAGATTCAAAATTGTGTAAAATACAATACTATTTGGGTTAAAATTGAAAAAAAAAATTATTATTAAGGGTGTAATTGAAAAAAATTTCAATCAAACGTGGTTCAAATAAGAAAAAAAGTAAAAGGGTGTCAATTTATAAATATTAGAGTGTCTACTTTGTAATAATCACAAAACCCAACCCCCCTGAACCTAACTCACTCCTAAACCCAAAACCCGAAACCCAACCCCCGTAAACCCAACCCATTCCAAAACCCAAAATCTAACCCACCCCGAAACTCAAAACCCAAAGCCCACCCCGGAACCCAACCCCTCCAAAACCAACCCCCAAAAGCCCAATTAATCCACCCCAAAACAACCGAGAATCCATGAATTCATGTTTAAGCGTTTGCAAAACGCGAATGTTGTTTTAGCGTTTTCGAAACGTGAAGATTGATTTTTTTTTGTCAATTAATGTCATTTATTTTTCTTTCCTTTTTTTCCGGATCAATATATTAAAAAATTAATCAACAAATTTAGCATATCTAAAACACGAAATTTTTAATGGTGTTTATGTTTTTATGCGTTTTGAAAATGCAAAATTACGTATTTGCGTTTTCAAAACGCTAATATTTTGTCTCAATTTATTCCATTTTTTTCCTTCATTGTTTTTTCGGAACAATATTTTAAAAAATTAATTAATTACTTTAGCGTTTGTGAAACCTGATATTTTAATGTTGAATATGTGTTTTCGCGTTTTCAAAGCGCGAGAAGATTCGAAATATCCACTTCCTAAACCCTAGAAACATTTTCTCCCACGGTTTTGGGTTTGAGACACCCTAAAGCCAAGCACCCTAAATCCTTGATAGCAGGGAATCCGGCATTAACATTATTTTCCAGCCGTGTTTTGTAAGTAAAGCCTGATTAAACTTCTTTGTCGCCTTTAAGTCCAAATCACCATGAATTGTGATTTGGGCTTATTTGTATATATAGAATTTTCTCGTATACATCTTGTATATATGGATTTTTTAGCACATGACTTCAGATAGCAAGTATTTGTTTCCTTTTATGAAAATAGTCTACTTTCAAAATTATTAATTATTTTGTTTTTCAGGTGTTATTTATAATTTATAATGTGAACTAACTATGATATAAAAATGAAGGGAGAAAAATGATATGCAAATTGACGGAATGGACAACGTCACTGAAAGGAAGTAACAACGCGTTAAAGGTTGTAGTTGATAACAGCTACTTGTGCACATTTCTAAGGTGTAGTTGAGTGAAAATTTCATGATATAATAAACTTTAGTGGTCGACAAGGAAAATCGGCCTTCATGCTATCGTAATGATTTATTTTCCAAGTAATCATGAATAGCGTACTTAACTAATTCCCTCTTTCGAAATAACACACCCCAAAAAAAAAGAAGGAAGAGGTAAATCGGCGTGCGTGAAATATAAGTGTGTATGATAGTACATAATCTGTCTCAAAAGAAAAGTTTGGTTTGTTAGACTATTTAATGCCAGACAAAAATCATTTTTTATTGAGATCGATTGAATTTTAGTTTGATAATCATAGCCCAAAGTCATTGCAGGGAAAATCTAAAAAATTAAGAATACCAAAAATTTCCATGAATTTTCAGATTTTTTTTTTTTGTTGAATTGATTCTTTTCGTAATTTGATGAAAAGTAATTACCTAAAATAATCAATTTTCTATAATGTTTTGTTGTCAATATTAGTATATAAATTAGAACGTCGGTAAATTAATAATCGATAAATTAATGACTTTTACTAATTAATAATTTTCTCCGGTCCCAACTGGGGACTAGTAAAAAAAGTGACAAAAATCGATAAAATAATAAGATAATAATATTTTAAAAAATTCCTTATATATCAATAGGTCCCAACAATACTGTAAATTAATAAATACCTTAAATACCAAAAAAAAAAATACTAATATCTAGGAAAATTTAGTAAAATATGAGTTTATTGATTCTTGTTTTTTCTTGAAATTCAAGTCCAATGAAATTTCATCCTTGATTTGTCTCATTACCCTTGAGAGCTCTGGTGTTTTATTCTCAAATTGCAATAAGAAAATCGGAAAAGTTATTGCTGATTTGAATGCTTCTTTTCGTGGGACTGGTGCGAAAGACACTGAATAATCATCACCTTCATTCTCAAATGAATTATCTTTAAGGACACTAGCCACAATATTCTCAAATGATTTGACCTTTGTAGACCTTCGTCTTATTAGGTTTGAGTTACATTCCTTATTTGTTTAGGATTGTAAAACAACGATAGAAAATTACATATTATAGTATTATAGTAGGGTTTATAAAGAAACAAATTTTTAAATAATTTATTAATTTATTGATAAATTACTAATTTATTAATTTATCGATTATTTAATAATTCGTTAAATTAATAAAATTTAATGGTCTCAACACTATTAATTTATAAAAGTTCTACTGTATGTTGATTACACTTTGTCCCCCCTTCTTTTTTTTCTTTAAAAAGAAAAGAATTACTTTACTAGCACCAACTTCACGATGATAACGACTTAATTATATAAATCAGTGATATAAACCCGAAAAAGAAAGCGTTACAGCGAAGAATTAATTTAAGGGAATTGATAAATTGAGAGCTATATTTTTATATTGAGAGCAAAATTTTATGAATTATCTACAAGACCCTTACTTAGAATTTCTAGAGATAATAATCAGATTTATTTTACCTTAATTGCTCCCTTCTTTTTTTCGGCCATTCCTTTTTCCTTATTTTTCCCTTCTTTTTCCGGCCATTGCTCAAATCGTGGCGCTATTATGCTCACTTTTTTTTAGCATAATCATTTCTCAAACAAAAGAGATTTTTCCTTAATTCTTTTTTGGCGCTCAAACAAAAAAAATTTTAATTTCTTCAAAAATATATATCTCTTAAGTTGAATTTATGTTCTTTGAATCATAACGATATGCACCGATTTTTACTGTCATCGTCCTTTGTGTTGAGAATTGTGAGGTAAATTTTCTATTAGTTCTCACTTAATACTTTTAATATTGCTTTTGTGTTTAAGTTCGTATACTTATTTTTGTTAAAAAGACCGAAGATTCAAAATTCAAATTAATTGATGATAATTGAATTTTAGAGCTGCATAATTCTTATTAATATTGTTAAAATCTTGCTGATATTGAAAGTTTATTGTCTAATGATCAATTTAGAGGTCATAGAGATAAAAAAAAAAAAATTTAAAGAATAAGGATTAAGGATGTAGAGGTTCTTTTCATTTCTGCATACCAAAAAATATAAAATTAGAGGAAAAATTGAAGTTAACTTGTCTTTTTTTAGAAATAAAATTTCCATTACGAAATAAAGTTAACGTGTCTGAATAAAGAAAAGAATGGAAAAATTAAGGGGTCGTACACTAATTTCTTTAATATCTTAAGTATGAGTAATATAAAGTAATTGATAAAATTTTGCTCTCAATATAGAAAAACAGCTCCCAATATATCAATTCCCTTAGTTTAATACAAACTAAAGCCTAAAAGGCGACTACACAACTACAATTTGAAGGTACATATCTTTGGTAAGATTGTGGCGAATCTAATATATAAGACAAACAATTCCACTCACGTACGGTTGAAAGAAATTAATACTTTCACCGTAAAGTTTAATATCTCAGCTCGATTAGCTTGAGCCTTTGAGACGCACTAGCCAATCCCTCTATTCAATCTTTATTCAAATGCCGTATGCAGCTTAGAAAGCGTATCCGGTTTATTACTTCAAATTAATCTCCTCAAATCAAATCAAATCAAATCTACATTTAAGCAAACTTTAAGGAGTACTTAACTTTTTTGCGGTAGATTATTAAAAGAGATTAGTCATTATTACTGAAGGTAAATAGTTCATACTATTACAGAAAAACAAGAAAGAAGAAAAATGCAAACTCGAACACGAACGAGAGAGGTGAGTGATCGATGGGGCCGGGTTCTACAACACCGGGTTAATTTAAGAACTCAATTCAAGATAATTTGATGTATTTTGAAGATAACTTGGGACTAGGTGTAGTGATGTAAAATTAATGTAGGTGTCGAGGTGTTAATTTTGATTTATTTTGTGTCGCAAGGCAACTTTGCTAGTTTTTGTTAAAACCCAAAAAGGAAAAAAAAAAAAAAACTCTTTAACGAAAGTGATTATTTCCACCCAACGAAAAAGGGAGGAAAATGGAAGTTGAGTGCTATGATAAATTATTAGGTCTCTCTGAAAAAGACAGTAATTTTTTTTTTCTATGCTAAAAAATAATCTAACATTAGCCGAAAAGCGCTTAACAGTAACCCCTAACAAAACAAGTAGTATTATTCATCATTGAGCACTATTTTTCTTAGTGCGCTGCTCATCCACTAGAATACCCCCTTGTTTTTTCGTTAAGTAAATGATTACATTCCACTATATTGTGTTTCCCCAATCAGTTTAATTGATCAAAATAGCAAAACAATGACTGCATGCTTTCTACACCATCATCATTGATTATAGCTAGCTAGGTTAATTAACTCACATTTGCTGGGCCTCCTATCATTCCCCTTAACCCAGGCCAATGGATTCCGCATACCACAACCTGCAGCGATGTATCTTCCTAATCTTCTTTCCATCACCCCCTCCTTTGGTAACCCCTAATGCGATATTTTCACGGAGATCGATCTTCCAAGAATCTTGTCACTGAGCTTGTTGGATAACACGATCTACACCTTTAAATATTTTTAAAAATTATTTATTAAAGAGGTGTTTGTTTGAACGTGTTTGATAATAAAGAGGAGCAACTCTTAACGATTATGCGGTGGTTCAGTTGTATTACAAAATATAAGCGTTAAAATATTAGTTAAGAAATTATTTCTTTACTGTTATACGATTTAAGCATTTTTGTTTTAACATTCAGAACTAATTACTATTTCTTCGATCCCGAAAGATTGTCAAAATCTAATGTGAATAATTATTTCGTTTAAAAACCATAATTTTTATTAAACAGACTCATTTCCAAATAGTTGAAAATGTTATTTATTTATTTCAATTGTAGTAATAAGAGATCAATATGATATATTACAAAATTGAACCTGTATACTGAATTTAGATTGCTCAGTAAATTTTTAGATTGGATTTTTGTGACATTCAAGAAAGAGAAGTAGTCATGTTCATTAGAGGAGGAGGAAAAGTGCTCTTTAAATATCTACACGAAATGAAAAAAAAAAAAAAGGAAAAGAGAAAAAGTGGAGCCCATAGATGTAGATGAAAATTAAAAAGTAATCTTAGTAAGTGAAAAATGTACTTACTGTTTGGAAATATCTAAAACCATACGATCAACTTACATCAACCCTTTAGAACTCACTATAAATATACCTCTAAGCTCGATCCTTCGAGGCATAACACTTGGGTGCTTCATTTCCACCTCTGAATTAATCATTTGTACTACTGAAAAATGGCTAGCATTTCTTCTTCTTCCAAAGTCTTGTTCCTTCTAACCCTAATCCTTTCAGTCTCATTTTCAAGGTGCCAGCTTGGGGATTTGGGCGGTCTTGTGGGCGGAGTCGTGGGCGCGGTGGGGAACATAGCGGACGGCGTCGGAAAGGCCGTCGGAGACATAGTTGGAGGAGTTGTGAAGGGCGTCAGCGGCGCGGTTGGTGCCGTTGGCGGAGGTGGCAACGGATCGCCGAGAAAGATGGCACGATCTACTACAGCTGCGCCGGCAAGTATTCCGACTAATAACATTGATGCCACCAACAAGCCTTGACCAAAAAGAAAAATGTCACGTATGTAATTGGTTAATGTTCCCTACGAATATTGTCCATGTTTGATTAGTTTCTTACCGCGTGCTCGTGCTATAAGTCTCGTAAGAGTTAATATTTCCGGTTTCTAAAACTATCTTAGTTATGTAAACGGGATCGTTATTTTAAGATTGACGGATGGGATAGTTACTTAGCCCGCCAAATCAAGTGTAAAATAGTATCTACGTACTGTTGTGTTTCCTCTTGGTTTTCTAATGTTCGTGAACTATATATATTCCGTACTTTTTCTCATCTTCCAAAATAGTTCTCTCATCAATCAATATTATATTATTATAGTATAATGCTCCTCAAGATCAAATATCAAAGCATGAGTAAAAAGCGTAATTGAGTATTGCTATTATGTTCCTATTGAGATTAATTAAAGAAATCATGGGTTAGTAGAAATCCCGAAAAGCCAAAAAGTATAAAGAGAGCCCCAAATTAGCTAGTAAAATAGTTTGATTGTATTTTGCGCACTTTTATTTTCTTTTTCTCAGGATGCGTCCTGTCAAAATCTACCAATTAGTGAGGTTTTCTTGGTCTAACTGGCGGCGGCTTTTTGTACGTATTAGTGATCAACTTTTATCCAGCAATGAAATGAGTGTATATCGTAGAGATTGTAACGGAAAGAGAAAAGACAAAGTCTACGCCACGCAAGACGATATCTAAGTTGTCAAAGGCCTCTCCAACTTGTAAATTCTCGCTTGTTTGAAATGGAATTTAGTGGGCGTACGTATAAGATGTCAAAATATTTTAGAAAGATCTTACTGAAATTGTTTCAATTTTCTAGACATGTTTAATTTTCCACTTAACTTCTGAAATGTGTAGCTGCGATTGCATCTTTATATTGTGGATCGGTGTTTTTGCTTTAAGTGCCTGAGTACCTCATTTCCATCAAAGATTTCACTTTCTTTTTTAGCTGCGTCTCATAGTTAATTAGTTCCTTCAGAGATCCATTGGGTTTGAATGAACTTGCACTTTTTGGCGTCTCTACGGTCCTAAATACTTAGAACTATAACTCAATATAATATGCCTGAGGTTTTACGTACGGATTTTTGGGGGATTCAATGATAATCTTGAGTTTTGTGATATGTTGATGATTACACGGTATATACACAGAATACAAACAGAATCAGGGAATCCCTGAACCTGCAATTTTAGAAGTACAACTCTCCGGAACCTTTGTTAAAGGAGATGAAGAAACGCTGTTGAATGTAAAAAAAAAAAAAAAAATCAAGCCGAAGTCCAATCTCGCAAAACAAACAAACTTCAAGATCCTCCACCTGCTCCTTTCCTTGGCTGACAATTTGTTTTCCACCTTGGTGGAAATGTAAACTTGAATAGGACCTTAATTTGATGCTTTTAAGTTCTTTTTATGGTTCCTCCCTTTTTTGTCAGGATTCAAATTAACTACGAATGCAACCAACCAACCAAGATTAAGTCACCAATTGCAGTCTTTCAATCAGAACATAATAAGATGATCATCAATCTACATGAACTTCAATTCTTCAGTTCAATGGAAAACCAAATAATTTTGCTGAAAAACAGAAATCAGAATGTGAACATCCGAAATTTACTAACGCCCAAAAAGAACAAATAACTGCATCCATCTCTTACCAAGCATTGTTTACACCAAACACAGTGCCCTGTTCTTCTTCTTCATCACTTATGTAATTCAATTGAGATAGTGAAATGCTGACCGGAATCGTTCAAATACATTTATCAAAAAGAAAAGTCCACGTTAGCTTTTGATATATGTACTAGAATTAGTACAAATCTCAAAAATCAATTCGAACTATTTTTTTCTGAGACGGAGGGACTACATAATACTAAAAGGAACAAAAACTTATGGTGTAAGCTATTCAATAGTTTTTAGTTCCCCATTTTCTTCATCAACCTCGAAGTTTAGAAGCACAATCCCACGTGGTGGTTGGACTTGCAAATGACAAAATGATTAATTTCTTAGATACCTTGTAATGGAGATGAATGTAGCATCCAAGAAGGCTTTTTCGATTGAAAATTAAGTATCAAACTATCTTTTACAGGGAAACTAACTGAAGATTTACCACTTCAAAAAAAAAAAAAAAAACTGAAAATCTACTTGTTTACGTAGTAGTCCTCACCTTTCTGGAAATGCAATTCACTTACCTAGAACCACTGATGCTTCAATTGATTCAAATGTTTGTCCCCTTTGTCACATGAACAACTTCTGAAATGAAAACAACTGCTACAGAAGTGATGGCGATATAAAAAACACTCCTTTCATGTTTACAGAGAAAGATAACCATAAAAGAAAACATCATTAATTACAGTTAATAGTCTACTAAGCAGTTTGTGGAATGACATTGAGTGTATTAATACCTTTGCCATGATTGCTATAATAATACTGCCCAATCCAGAAGCCAAATGCACCATAGTATGAGTTCGTTGATGAAAAAGCGGGGGGAAAAATTTGTTCCCCAAGTTTCTCTGTGCATTTGATCAGTGGAAAATGATCATTTCATTGCTGATCATTGAAACCATTTTGATTGGTGGCTACAGCAACTACTTTTACTCTTTTCAGGTTCTGCAACAAATCAAATGGATGTATTTCTACCGAACAAAGATGAAGATTATTGATCTCTTAATATGAGACTAATGAAGGACAAAGAAGTAGTACTAGAAAGAAAGAAAGAAGGTTACTTCTAGCGACTTGAAGTGATTAGGGATTGCGTTAGGACATACCAATTTAGCCCCTTTTATAACTCCATGTGTATTCGGATCTTGAGGTTCACATTTCCAAAATCCAACTGCGTTTCTTGAATATGCTTTAGTGAATCTGTAGCATTGTTGCAGCGAGATACCTCAATCATTTGCATAGTTGGAATCTCGGCTAAACACGAAGGCAATTCCTTCAAGTTCAGGCAACTTTTCAGCACTAGTTTCTCAAGACAAGGAAAATTATCATCCGAGTCATCCGTCCACCTGACTAAATCCAAGAAATCTAATTTCAGAAATCTAAGCTTGGGGAAAGTCCCCTCTCCCATGTACCAATTTTCCCCGATGAATGATTTGTACTGTAATTTGAGTACCTCAAGCTTAGGTAGTCTATCAATCATTGAAATTTTACTCCATGGCAGGTAAAGCCTCTGCAGGGTTAGCTTCCTCAAGTTGTGGGGAAACTGATAGTGATCATTACGGATTTCCAGCGGAAACCCAACACCAAGAATGCACAGTGATTCAAGTTTACTCAAGAAATCTAGTGCTATAATCTCGAAGACTCCCTCTGAGAACCTGAGTTCACATTTGAATCTGCGGATATTGGGAAACCTTCGGATTACTACTTCCTTCGTTGCTTGGCGACTGAATAAACCTACAATTGAGAAACTTTGTAAATTCTCTAGAATCGAGATATCTTCCGGATGATCATCGGCTGGCAATTCCCAATATGAATTGACTATATGCAAGTGCATTATATTTTTCATTTTCCACACTGTATTAGGCAGCAAAACTCTGCTGTAGTAATGCTGTCCATAGAAAGTCAATGTCTCCAGAGTCGAAAGATTGGCAATTGACGGCGGGACAATGAATTCTTCGCCTTCAATTGTCAAGGTTAAGTACTTCAAGGGACCAAATTGCTGCATTATACTTGGAAAGAAATGGAATCGACACATTCGGCTTAAGTCCAAAACTCTTAGAAGTTTGGACCGGGAAAACTTGTACAGAATATTGTACCAAGGTCGCGCATCCATTGTTTCGTGTTCAACAACAATGAACAAAGTGCGTAGAGAAGGAAAAACCAGCATTGACTCTGCAAAATCCTCCACTCTTTTGGAGTAAGCATGAAACCGATATAACACATTATGCTCCATGGAAGTACCAAGTTCACTACCATGTAAGCGATGCAGAAAGTGATCATCCATGCTTTTGGCCAAGCAAAACTCGTGTATTAAGTCGTGAAGTATGCAAAATTTCACTTTGCCTTCGGCCCCTCTCTCAGCGATCATAACTAAATTCCTCTGTATCAAGTCCATCATGTAACCCTCTGCAACATCCTCTATGCTCGCTTTCGGAGTTTTCTTCACGAACCCTTCTGCAATCCATAGCCATGACAATTCCTGAACACGTATACGTTGATCTTCTTTATGTGTTGCAAAGTAGAGAAAACATGGTTTCAAATAGTCTGGTAAATGATTGTAGCTCAACTCTAGAGTCTCTTTGCACTTATCTAGTGTAGTTGCTAAGCTATTCTTTAGACTTTCTTCAACTTCTTCCCACCTACTTGTCTCCATACTTGAAAGAAGGCCAGCAACAATCACAATCATCAACGGCAATCCCTTACAGCGTTGTGAGATCGCCTTCCCATGAGCACGTAGTTGCAAAGGATGGTTTTCTTCAAAACGTATCTTGATTTGGAATAACTCCCAACTCTCATCATCAGTGAGTGAACGAAGACAGTAGGGTTGACTCTGTTGTTTGATTTGAGCGACATTCTCATTTCGACTGGTTAAGAGAATTCTGCTGCCCTTCATATCATCAGGAAATGAAATTTTTAGGCTTTCCCATGCTTCACTATCCCAAACATCATCCAAAACTATGAGATACGTTTTTCCCTTCAAACATCGACGAATTGCATCAGCCAAATCATATTCATTCATTTCTGAAGGCCGCCAGAAAAACCCTTGTCAAGGCTGATTAAAACCTCAAGCAACAAACTCCTTTTATCGTATACTTGAGAAACTGTACACCATGAACAAACATGAAAGTAATGAAAGATGGAGGGATCACAATACACTTTCTTGACTAAAGTTGTTTTGCCCAACCCAGCCATACCAACAATGGAAACTACATCCAATTGTTTTGTTCCTCTTCGGAGCCTATCAATTATGTTTTGCACCTCATCATCCATGCCCACTACAGGCTCATTGAAACCTGGAATCTTTTCAGCTAATGGGATGTTCATGTGAGTTTTCGCAAAGTTATGATTTTCGGTGATCTCCCCCACACTGCGAGAAACTTCTAATGCCTCAATCTTAATAATTTCCATATGTTCCATGATAGTATTAAATGTGCCACACAAGCTTTGAATAGTTCCTCCAACCACAAGAGAATCGATGACAAACTCAGTTTCATAGGCGGCCACAGCAACGCGACTGCAGAGAGCTTGAACCTTCCCATTTTGAGCGCGTAGCCGCATGAATTTGACAAGCAAAGATCTTACAAAAGCTAGATCATCCTGTATAGTTACTAACATATTCTTTTCTGAAGCAACCACTGAATCCGGCTCATAAAGATTGTGTGACTCCATTTTTTCCAGGACAGAATCAATAAACCCCAACAAGTTGGTTTGTGGAAAGCAGGATACTAGCTTCAGCGGATATGTTGGTGCCTCTTGTTCTGTCTCCTTCTTGAAAAGGTTAATTTTTTTCTCAACCTCGAAAAATAGATGCTGCAGCGGTGTGTCCAAGCGGTTGTCATCTTTTTTCACAAATAGATAGCAAACTATGATTGCTGCCTCACATATCAAGACTGTGATACTGTTCTGCATATTCTCATCATATAGCTCCTCAGACTTATCCTGGTGTTCTCTCAAAACGGCTCTCAACAATCTGAGCCCCTCATAGAGTGTATACATTTGATTGTGAAAGATGTCCACGTAACCAGTACCACGGAATGACAGCTCCAAAAGAAGAAAGATGAGAGAATCAACCATTTCAAGTATAAGTGAACGGCTTTCCGGAGTGGCCTGGTTGGTTGACACAGATAATTTTGAAGCTTCTTTTAGGACTCCAACATAAATCCCGCAAACATGGTACTCAGAAGGCTTTATTCTTTCAACAATTTTGTCAACTTCATCCGTTTTAGGCCAAAAATCAGACAAAAGAATGCAGCCCGCAGCATCAACAACCAAACCTTTCAATGTGAATCGACACGTCTTCCATCTGCCTTTGCTCAAGTCCTCGAAATATGGCGAAGCGAATGAAGGTTTTCAAGATTCCGAAACTTTTTAGTAGCTTTTCATCTCGCACATACCACAAACTCTGAATAAGCGTGTCCAGCATACCAAGGAGTTCGCGCGCTTGTGTTGGGGAAGAAGACTTGTTTTGTAGCAGCGAGTAATCATCACAGAGACTCTGTTGCAAGTCCTTCAGTCCTGGCAAAATGGATTCCTCGATTTCCTTGAGGAATTGGCTAACTCGCCGGCAAAAATGATCTTTCTTCTCATCATCAAAGTTCACTTGATCAACATTAGCGTCGTTCCTCAATGTGAGACAAAGAATATGAATTTCCAAAGAATGTCTGTAAACAGTCTCCTCCAAAGTATGCAATGTAGATTCGGATCGAAAACCTTCACCCGACTTCCTTCCGAGAGCATGAAATATCTTCATAAGATTCAAAAGGCAACCCAGACGACGGTCCTCAAAACGAACTCCAGCAGGAAGTTGAAGCCTTATTAAATGAAGATCATCCAAGGCACTTTGAGTACAGCTTTCCATGACAATATTTGTCAGGAGCTGGAAGCTGTCAAATGGTGCATATACATTTTACATAATCAACTTAAAAATGTTCTTGAGAGAGCGAAATATGCATCTTTTGCCCTGAACAATTCTCTCTCCATAGTTAACCATGTGAAACAGTATTAAAAGTAACTCATCATGAAACGGGTACAATATTGAACAAAATGCAAGGTATGGAAATCAGTATATAGTACCTCTTGTTGATGAAGAATTTGTTCTTTCAAAGAAAAACTTGTTGAGGAGATCTACAAGCCTTTAATTTGCAGCATTTCTCCACCCAGATTCCAGATGGTAAACGAATTTCTCTTCTCTTTAGCTTATCTAGGAGTTGAAGAGTGGAAAGGAAAAACAGTTGAGTGATTGAAGAAAAGAAGAGTGAGAGCTCTCGGGGAATGAGAGATTAAATTTTGATTTAATTCTGACCACAATAAGGTTAAGAACTGATCTAGTGTTTGATTTTTTTTTTGCTAATACATCTCACAGGTAGAGGCAAATGTTTCACTTTTATAGTTCATTTCTTCTTTATTTTTTTAATTAAAAAAAGGAAGCAAAATTCTAGTACGGCTTTGGTGTTTGTCACTCTGAAATGTTATAATTTTTGGTACATAGCGTTTCCTCCTCTTTCATTGTACTAAAAAAATCGTGAAGGTAATTTCATGACTTAAATTGAAAATTGAAACGAGATTGTCTATTGTTGTAGCATATCATCAAGATAACGCCAGTGATACCTAAAACAAATTAACGTAAGTGGGACAATAAATGATGTACAACCTTAGTACCAAAAACAATAGTTCACTTTGAGTTTTGTTATTTGTACTGAAAGTAAAAAAATTTGAGAAACTCAATGTAGTCTATTCTCTTGGAACAAAGGGGTCTTTTGTATTTTTATTTTTTCCTTTTTTTTTAACCTAACCCTCCATTCCCTGTCTGCTTCAAACTTTCATAAGCAAGATAATTATGAATTATCCCTGATCAAACCTGATACGTGTTTTTTATTTTATAAAGGATAAAATGAAGAAAAAGCTGTACCCGAAGAAAAAAGATGGATGAAGGAAAGCGGAAAATTTTTGGTACTGGAAGCTATTCAACCTCCAAATAATTTAGAAACACAAACTCTCTTTGGGACTTACAAATGACAAAAAATGATAATTTTCTGAAACCTTAATTGTAAAGGAGATGAATGCTGCTGAATAAATGTATGCACCATGTAGTTGCGAAGGCATTCTTCATGAAGCGCATGAAACCTGAAGATCACTTCCTAGTTTGACTTCACCCTTCTGGAAATACAATCCACTTCAACAGACGACCAAAACGCTTTAAAATTTTTGAATTGTTTCACTTTGTTTTGGAAACCAGCACGGCCATAGCAAAGATCTGAGGAAGGAAAAGATCATCTCAACATAATGAAGAAGATAAAAATGGGAAGGAGGTTACTTCTAGTTGATTTGATTTGGAAACTAAAGACACTGCATCTGAACTTACCAAAATCCTTAGTCCTCCTCATCTGGATCTTCCTGTATTTCGATCTCCAGTTCGTCATTTCCAAAATCCTTCTGCGTTTCTTGAATTTGCATTATTGACTCTTTGACATTCTTGTTGCAGTCAATTGCCACAATCATTCGAAGAGTTGGGATTTCGGCTAAACACGAAGGTAATCCCTCCAAGTCCCACATACGTTTCAACACTAATTTCTCGAGACAAGGGAAGTTATCATCCGAGTCTGTCCACCTGACTAAATGCAAGAAATTTACCTTCAGAAACCTAAGGCTGGGGAATGTCCCCTCTCCCATGTTCCAATATTCCCCAATGAATGATAGGAAGCCTAATTTGAGAACCTCAAGATTTGGTAGCCTATCAATTGCTGAAATTTTACTCCATGGAATGCTAAGGCCCCCAAGGGTTAGCTTCTTCAAGTTCTGGGGGAACTGAAAGTAATCATTACATATTTCCCTGGAATACGAACCATAGATGCTGAGAGACTCAAGATGACTCAAGAAATCCAGTGCTATAAACTCGCAGACTCCCTCAGAGAGATGGAGTTTGCATTTCAATCTGTGGATATTTGGAAACCTTCCAAGAACTTCTTTCGTTGCTTGGCGACTGGATAGTTCGACAGTGGAGAAACTCTTTAAATTCTCTAAAATCGAGAGACCTTCAGGATCATCATCCTTTGATGGCAATCTCCATTTTGATCCAACAACATACAGATGCCTTAAATGTTTCATTTTCCACAAAGTATTTGGCAGCAAAACTCTGCAGAGGCCAATATATCCATAAAAAATAAGTGTATCTAAATACGAGAGATTGGCAATTGAAGACGGGACTATGAATTCGCGGGCAGCTTGCTCATCCCGGATTGACAGTGTCAAGTACTTCAAGTGACCAAGATGTTGAATTACACTTGGAAAAGCATGGAAGTGACGCATGCCCCTCAAGCTCAAAACTCTTAACAGTTTGGACCGCGAAAACTTGTACATAATTCCATACCAATAATGTTCATGCCAATTTCCTTCATCAACTTCAACGAACAAAGTGCGCAGGTAAGGAAAAACCACCCTTGGCTCAGCAAAATCATGCACCGTTCTACAGGAAATATGCAACCGATATGACTTGTTAGGCTCAGTGCAAGTACCAAGCTCACCAACCCGTAAGCGTTGGAGAAAGTGATCTCCGATGCTTTGTTCTATGCAAAACTCGTGTAACAAGTCATGAAGCATGCAATAATTCACCTTGCCTTCCGACCCTCTCTTAGCAATCATAACTAAATTTTTCTGTATTAGCTCTGTCAAGTAACCCTCTGCAACATCTTCTATGCACTCTTCGGGAACTTTTCTTACGAATCCTTCTGCAATCCATAACCATAACAATTCACGAACACGTATGTGCTGATCCTCTTTAAATACTCCAAAGTATAGAAAACATGGCTTCAAATAATCTGGTAAATGATGATAGCTCAACTCTAGAGTCTCCTTGCATAAGTCCATTGTAGGTGCACTACTTTTCTTTAGACTTCGTTCCACTTCTTCCCACCTACTAGGTTCCATCCTTGAAAGAAGGCCCGAAACAATTAAAATCATAAGTGGCAAACCTTTACAACATTGTGCGATGGCCTTTGCACGCACATGAAATTCTGAAGGATAACCTTCAATAGAATACAATTTCATCTGAAATAATTCCAAACTCTCATCATTGGTTAGCATACGAAGATGATGAGGCTGGCTTTGTGATTTTAATTGCAGAGCTACACTCTCATTCCGACTAGTTAGGAGAATTCGACTTCCCTTTGCATCATCAGGAAATGAAATTTGTAGACTATACCATGCTTCGATATCCCAGACATCATCCAAAACTAAAAGATACATTTTTCCCTTCAAATGTCTACGAATTGCATCAGCCAAATCATATTCACTCATATTTGAATACCTTTCAGCAAAGCCATTGTCAAGACCCATTAAAATTTCGAGCAACAAACTTCTTTTATTGTATACTTGAGAAATGGTACTCCATGCACGAACATGAAAGTGATGTGCGATGGAGGGATCACGATAAACTTTCTTTGCTAAAGTGGTTTTGCCTAACCCAGGCATCCCAACAATGGAAACAACATCCAAATGTTTCGTCCCTCTTCTCAGCCGATCAATTATCTTTTGCACCTCATCATCCAAGCCCACCACAGGCTCATTGAATCCTGGAATTATACCAGGTATATCCTTATGAGGTTTAGCAATATTCTGCGCTTTGGTGATCTTTCCCACTCTGTGAGAAACTTCTGATGCCTCGGTCTTAACAAGCTTGATTTGTTCTATAATGGTATTAAGCATCCCAACAAAGCTTTGGATACCTCCTCCAACAATAAGGGAATCAATGACAAACTCTGTTTCATAAGCTACCATAGCAATGCGACTCCAGAGATCTTGAAGCTTCTCATTTTGATCGTGTCGCCCCATGAAACTCACAAGAGAATTTCTTAAAAACGAGAGATCACCATGGATAGTTTCCAACTTATTCTTTTCTAAAGCAGCTACTGAGTCAGGCTCATAAAGATTTAGTGACTCCATTTTTGCCAGGACAAAATCAACAAAGCCCAACAGGTTGGTTTGAGGAAAGCAGGATTCTGACCTGAGTACTGGAGCTCTTGGTGCCTCTAATGTCTCCTTTAGAATCTTATACTTTTCCTCAACATCAAAAAAAAGTTGCTGCAGCCGTTCAACCACCTGGCTGACATATTTTCTTACACACAGATAGCAAACTGCCATTGCTGATTCACATATCAAGACTCCAATAAGGTCTTTCATTTTCTCAAATCGCTCGTCGAGCTGATCATGATGTACTCTCAGAGTGGTTGTTAAGAATCTGAGTGCCTCATAGAGTGTATGCATTTGTTGGTCAAACATGTAAATGTGATTGGTACCACGGAGTAATAGCCCTAAGAGAAGAAAGATGAGAGAATCAACCATGCCTAGTTCAATTCTGTGGCCTCCTGGGGTGGAAACGTTGGATCCCTGTGACGATTTTGAAGCTTCTTCTAGGACTCGAACATAGATCTCGCAAACATGGTATTCCACCGGTTGTATTCTGTCCATAAGTAAATCAGAAAACTTGAAATTTAGGCTCGCGGCATCAACAACCAAACCTTGAACATGAACCAACATTTCTTCCATCTGTCGAAGCTCAAGTCCTCGAAATTCAGCAAAGTGAATGAAGTTTTTCAAGAACTCCAGACTTTTGGATAGGTTTGGAATCAGGTAGCTAGGGATCATCCCATATACCCAATTCTGAATAAGGGAGTCCACCATGCCAAGGAGTTCATCTGTTGAGCTTCCTTCCAATGTTGCACCATCCAGGACTAGAATCTGCTGCAATTTCTCCAATCCTCCAGAAATCGACTCCCTGATGTTTCCAACAATCTTATTAACTTTCTCGCAGAGAGAATCACTTGGGCCATCATCCGATGATGGCGATTGACAAACATTAGCCTCTCTCAATCTGAGAGTAAGAAAATGAATTTCCAAAGAATGCTTGAAGACAGTTTCCTCCATAGTACGCCAGGCAGATTCGTAGCGCGCGCCTTTGGCCCATGTCCTTCCGAACCCATAATATGATCGCACAAGACTCAACTGCCGCTTCAGATCCTCAATCTCTTCCCAATACCAATGAGGAAATATCTGGCTTAGATCATCTAAGGCACTTTGAATGCAGCTGTCCATGGCGATAATGGTATTGCTCTAGAAGACCCTGTCCAGATAATGGTGCCAGTATAACAACATGATCAACTTTTAATGTACATTAACTGGAGAAAGTGAAATGCATATCTGATCAAGTGCTCAATGTTAATATTTAGAAATTTAGAACATAGTATATAGCAGGAGATCCAAATCCCATCTCAACTTTCCAGTGTCAAACCAAATCAAATAACAGTAGTCTCTAATTAAGTACTAGCTTGTTTAGTAGTTGAAAAACTTTGAGAATCTAAGCTTAACTGGAAGCTTCAGCTTTTGTTTATTATGTAATTCATCATAAAAATGATACAAGAAAACAGATTAAAAAAATAAAATGTAAGTATTGGAAGAATATGTATGAATACCTTGTTGATGAAGGATTAGTTTACACTTGCGCAGAACACAAATCTTTCAAACGGAAACTTATTGAGGAGATCTACAAGCCTTCTTAATTTGCAGCAATTCCCCACACAAATTTCTGATAGCCAACTTGCTATTCTTTCTCACTTACTTTTCCCCCCGTTTTTTATTTAACATGTGCCCATTTTTTTGTGGTAGAGCAGAAAAAGTAAACATTAGTGTATGGACGGCCTTTCAAAAGCAATATTCCGCTTGTCTCCAAAAGAAAAAAAAAAAAATATATACATATATATATATATATATATATCAAACTTTTAGCTGTTCACTTAACTTTTCACCTCAGATGTCAAATCAACATGATTCATTTTACTTTCACATTTTAAAAGCAAATCATTTTCAATCACTTTTCAAATGAAAATGGAAACAGATATGTTGCTCATAAAAGTTTATCACGGCTTGTTTTTTAAGTTGGAAGGGTGAACAAAGCAACAAGGTTGAGAGTGAGTAAAGAGGGTGTGAGTTCAGGGGAAATGTGCGAAATTTAATGATGAATCCGATGATGTAGTTATTGTTTGTTGAACAAAAATAAAAGAGCAGAAATTGGAGGGAATGTGGATTCCATTTAGACAAAACTTCTTTCTTTTCCTTTCCTTTTTCCTAAAACGAGAATCTTGTTTGTGTAAATGGAGGCTAAAACATAACACAATTCTCTTACCAAAAATTGATCCATATTCAACCTTGATCTGATGATGTCGTAGATTTGCGTCTAAATGACTTAATTACACGTGCAGATTGATTATGATGTCAACAATAAGAAATGTTCAAATGAAATGGCTAATCAATGGAGTAACAGAGGATTTTGTTTATAGAATTTACAAAATCCTCTCAAATTTTCCTTAAACCTCAAAGAATTTACTAATGACAATATTTGTTATAACCCCGTAGAACCTTTGCTTAGGAGATTATGATTGCTGTTGAAAAAAAAAGATGCACCATCTCAGAAGTCATTCTTCAAATGAAACGCCGATCTCCCCCACAATAAACAAACATAAGATCTTCACTCCTTTTCTTGTCTGACACTATTTGATGTATGTACTAAGTATGGTTGTCACCTTTATGCAAATGCAGTTAACCTGAATAGATCCATCGATGCTCGAATTTCTTCTAATGCCCGTCCCTTCGCCTCAGGAGCACATTTCACAACGAATGGAAAAACCGCGACAGAAATGATGGAGAAAATGAAAATTACCCCTGCAATCATTAGATAGATCTCATACATCCAAAAGGCCGGCACAATATAGGAAATCAATGAAGAGGGTTTACTGAGAGGCATTACCAAGGAATTCTATTCAAATAAACTGTTAAAAAGCGTAGGCGACAATCCAAGAACTAAACCAGTTGTCTAAAGCCAAAAGGCTTGCAGTAGTGCTTTTTATAGGGAACATCTGAGGAGGAAACATTCTTTTTCAGTAGCAAAAGAATGGATGCTATTTGTTAGCATGAACTGTGCGGACGAGAAGGTATTTCAGAAACAACAAAAACACACCCCAATCATATCGAAGGAAAAACTGTAACCTAAAATGCACGCAGTAACCTGTGAACACTCCAATGCCAGTTTAGATTCACAATCAAAACTGTAACCAAAGAGCACACAGATTTGATATACATGTTCTAACCTCTAGAATTTTTAGAATGTTGACCAAGTCTGTCCATATGGAATACTCTCGAAAGAGCAAAAGGAATCTGCGAATGTTATTAAAAGAAAAGAAAAAGTTAACGCTAAGGTTTCGTGTAACAAATTGCAAAATCTTTTCTACAAAATGGATTCAAATTGTAAGAAAAAGAAACCTGGATAGCGGTCATTACAGTAGACGAAAGAGCAGCAGGGGAATCTTGTAGCAGGTCACATTGTCAGGTTACAATCAAATGCAAGCTATGTATTTCAAATACAAAGTTGAAAACTTAATCAGCTAATAATATTCAAAAGAAATCAGTTAAAATTTACAATTTAAAGTTTTCAAAGACAATCTCGGATACATAGTTTGGTGTGTGATAGTAAAGATGATAAATTCAGATGTGCCAAACACATCAGAAATATCGAAAAGCAGGCAGCAATGGTCATTTTTACCTCATAATGATGAAGCCTGCATATCAACCGTTTTCCAGAACCAAGCAGCTAAAAAATTTCCAACCGGAAGAGGAAAGTAAGTTAGTCTCGTATCTAACCATATAAACTTCTTCAATTTTCAACGGAAAAAAAATTATCTTGTTGAAAACCAGATAGCAGAATGTGAACATCCTATTAAAAAAGCCCAAGAAAAGGAAAATGATCAAGTCAATCTCTTAAATTAAATTTTGTTCCAAGCATAGTGCTCTCCCATTCTACTTCACCACTTGTAAAGTTATCAATCTACTATTATGTTTTCAAGTCATCATAGAAACCAATAAGAACCATGCATTTCCACTCTGCAAAAAGCATAGTGATCACCATAAAATATATAGAGATGTAAGCAAGAAAGGGCATATCAATCGAAAATGTTGATTGAGAGGCATTACCTGATGAGAGTCACAAGGCTTCTATGTGTAGAGAAAATCTGAGGAAGTAAGAAATTATTTCAGTTGCGAATCTTTAATAATCTGTTCATTGCAGCACTTTGTGGAATGCCATTGAGTATAAAACAACTGATATGATTTCCCAAGTACATCTGTTCATTGACGAAAGAGTTGAGGAAGAAAAGGGAGTTCAGTAAGTTTGATCAGTGAAACACAGTTCGTTGCAATCATTGAGATTATTTGAGTTTTAAATTGAAGAAACTGAAGAAAATAATCACTCCACCGATCGTCCCGTGTTAATAATGGCAACATTGTTAAACTTTTTCAATTCTAGAGGAGTTGAAACATGCCACCAGATGACGTTAAGCAGAAAGAAAACCATAATCCAGCTACAAGAATACCCAAAATCAAGCAGATGTCTTTCTACATACGTACCGAGCACATTTTTGTTATACGGCAAAAAAATATGGGAGGAGAGGTTACATTTTCTAGCTAACTTGATTAGATTCGGAATCCAAAGATGGAGACAGTAACAATAAAGAAAAGAAAAATAAAATAAAGGAGGACGTACCTATTCAAAAGAAAACCGGAGTATTTGGATGTCCAGATCCACGTTTCCAAAATCCTTCTGTCTTTTTTCAATTGTCTTTATTGAATCAGTGGCAATCTTCTTGCAGTTAATCACCTTAATCATTTGAATGGTTGGAATTTCGGATAAAAAGGAAGGTAATTCCTGCAAGTTCCAGCATCCACCCAACACTAATTTCTTGAGACAAGGAAAATGATCTTCCGAGCAGCTTGTCCACCGGGCCAAATCTAACCATGACAATTCCAGAAATCTAAGGCAGGGGAAGGATGACCCATCTTCTTCCATGTCCCAATTTTCCCCGGTGAAGGATCTGTGCCGTAGTTTGAGAACCTCAAGATTCGGTAGTCTCTCAATCATTGATATTTTACTCCATGGAAGGCCAAGTCCTCCTCCAAGGGTTAGCTTCTTCAAGTTATGGGGAAACTGATAGTGATAATCACAGAATTCTAGGAAAAAGGAAGCAGAGATGCTCAGTGATTCAAGTTGGCTCAAGAAATCTAATGCTACAATCTCAGAGACTCCCTTGCGCAGTTTGAGTTTGCATTTCAATCTGCGGATATTGGGAAACTTGCGGAGAACTTCCTTGGTTGCCTGGCAACTGGATAATTCCACATCCGAGAAACTTAGTAAATTCTCTAAACGGGAGAGATCTTCGGGATCATCATCTGCTGGCAATACCCAACACGATGATTTAGATTTCAAACGCCTTAAGTTTTTCATTTTCCAGACAGTATCAGGCAGCAAAACTCTGGTGACGTGAAAATGTGCAGAGTAAAGAGTGAGTGTCTCCAAAGATGACAGATTCACAATTGACCGCGGGATGATGAATTCAGGACAACTTGGCCCAGCTTCAATTCTCAAGGTCAAGTATTTTAAGTGTCCAAGTTGTAGAATTACACTTGGGAAGAAATGGAAGTGATGCATGCCCCTCAAGTCCAAAACTCTTACAAGTTTGGACCGGCAAAACTTGTACAAGATATGGTACAAGCGTCGTTTATCAAATGGATAATGATAATCAATAACAGTGAACAAAGTGCGTAGATAATGAAAAACCTGCATTGGCTCTGCAAAATCCTCCTCTCTTTTGTAGCTTATTAGCAACCGGTATGACATGTTAGGCTCAGCGAAACTACCAAGTTCGCTGCCACGTAACCGTTTCAGAAAGTGATCTCCGATGCTTTTCTCCGTGCAAAACTGGTGTAACAAGTCATGAAGCATGCAATATTTGACCCTCCCTATGGATCCTCTACCCGCAATCATGACCAAATTTCTCTCTATTAATTCCGTCAAGTAACTCTCGGCAACATCCTCCACACATCCTCCGGCAGCTCGCTCCACAAATCCTTCTGCAACCCATAGCCTCAACAATTCCCGTACACTTATTCGTTGGTCCTCTTTATATGCTCCAAAGTAGAGAAAACACGGTTTCAGATACTCTGGTAAATGGCGATAGCTCATTTCTAGGGTCTCCTTACACTGCTCTAAAGTAGATGAGTTGCTTTTCGTTAGACTTTCTTCAACTTCATCCCACCTACTCGTTTCCATGTTTGAAAGGAATCCAACAACAATCATAATCATCAATGGCAATCCCTTACAACGTTGCACAATTGCCTTCCCACGTGCAACTAGTTCCGGAGGACAACCATTTCGAAAACGTATCTTCGTTTGGAATAATTCCCAGCTCTCCTTCTTGGAAAGCGAACGTAGACTGTGGGGGGATTGACTCTGTGGTTTGATTTGTGAAGTGACATTCTCGTTTCGACTGGTCAGGAGAATTCTACTTCCTTTTATGTCATCAGGAAATGACATTTTTAGACTAATCCACGGTTCGATATCCCAAATATCATCCAGTATTACAAGATATGATTTCCCCTTCAACTGTTTGCGAATTGCATCGGCCAAATCATCGTCACTCTTATTTGATTGGCTGTCAGCAAAGCCACCGTTAAGACCACTCAGAATCTCAAGTAATAAACTTCTTTTGTCGTATTCTTGAGAAACAGTACACCATACACGAACACAAAAGTAATGGACGATGGAGGGATGACGATAAACTTTCTTTGCTAAAGTTGTTTTGCCCAACCCAGGCATACCAACAATAGAAACGATGTCCAGCTGTTTCGTCCCTCTTGTGAGCCGATCAATTATCTTTCGTGCCTCATCATCCAAGCCCACCACTGCCTCATTGAGTTCTGGCATCTTACTAGTTGATGGAAAGCACTTATGAATTCTAGCAGAATTTTTGGCTTTGGTGATCTGTCCCAGACTAGGAGAAACTTCCGAAGCCTCAATCTTAATAAGCTTGATTTGTTCTATGATAAGATTAATCATCCCGACAAAGCTTTGAATTGCGCCTCCAACCACAAGAGAATCAATTACAAACTCTGTTTCATAGGCTACCGCAACTATGCGGCTCCAGAGAGGTTGAACCTTCTGATCATTTTGATCGCGTTGCCCCATGAAATTGACGGCCGAAGATCTTAGAAACGCCAGATCGTCACGGATTGTTACAAATGTAGTCTTCTCTGAAGCGACCACTGAGTCAGCGGCCTCATAAAGATTGAGTGACTCCATTTTTACCAGGACAGAATCAATGAACCTCAACAAGTTGGTTTGCGGAAAGCAGGATGCAGGCTTGAGTGGATATCTTGTTGCCTCTTCTTCTGTCTCCCTGATAAGCTTCAATTTTCTCTCAACCTCAGAAAGCAAATTCTGTAGCGGTTTGATCAAGCGATTGTCATGTATTTTGAGAAATAGATAGCAAGCTATGAGCCCTGCCTCGCACAACAAAACTCCGATAATGTTATGCATTTTCTCATCATATAACTTGGCAAACCTATCTGGAGGGTGCCCTTTCAAAGTGGTTCTCAAGAATGTAAGTCCCTCATAGAGTGTATAGATTTGATGGTCAAACATGCCCGTGTAACGAGTACCCCGAGGTAATAATGCTTCTGAAAGAAGAAAGGTGAGAGAATCAATCATGTCCAACCTAATTGACTCGCTTCCTCGATTGGCATGCTTGGATGACTGCGATTTTGATGCTTCTTCCAAGACTCTAACATATATTCCACAAACACGCAGCTCAACAGGCCTTAATCTTTCTATCATTTTGCCAATTTCTCGTTTTTCAGGTTGACAAAAAGATTTCAAATACAAGGTCGCGGCATCAACAACCAAACGCTGAACGTGAATCGACATGTCCTCGATCTGCCAATTCTGGAGTCCTCGAAAAAGGGCAAAGCGGATCAAGTTCTTCATGAATTCAAAGAATTTAAGTAGGGTTTTACTATCTGTCATGGAATCGGGTAGACATCCCAGACTGTGAATAAGGGAGTCCAGCACATACAGGAGTTCCCCCATTTCTATGGGACAAGAAGAAGACTTCATTTGCAGTGAGCCTTCTTGGAGACTCTGCATCAATTCTTTCATTTCTTCCAAACTTGACTTCATTATCTCCCAAAGATAGATACCAACCAACCCGTGGAGAGGAATTGGTTCCCCATGATGTGAGGACTTCTCATCAGCATTAGCATCTGTCAATGCGAGAGAAAAAATATGAATTGCCAAACAACAACTGTAAACAGTCTCCTCCAAAGTACGAAAACTAGTAGATTCGGATCCAACGCCATCGCCCAACTTCCTTCCAAACGCATAATATGTTTTCATAAGACTCAAGTGGGCTCCCACATGTAGATCGTAGTAAAATTCATACTCAAAGGGGATTTTCAGGCTTATTGAATGAAGATCATCCAATGCACTTTGAAAACATCTCTCCATTGACAATAATTTTCTCAACAGCTGCTGAAAATGGAGCCAATACGATTTGCCTACATTTAACACACTATGTACTCAATTCACGCCAACCAAAAAAAAAAAACAAAAAAAAACCTTAATTTAAAGGGAAAATGCTTGGAAAAAATGTGATGATTGATGAATTCAGTCGAAAAGAAAGACTAGTTAATCGTAGCTCTCTAAAACCGTTAAGAAATTTATTTACTTTATTGTCTTTTTTTAACTTATGATCACACTACATTTCTAGCAAAGGTTGGCCATTAATGAAATAAATCAAGCTCAAACAATTTAAAGTTCACACTAAAATTTGTCAGATATGGAAAAGACTACATCTCATTAGTACCTAGTTGATGAAGAATATATCCGTTTATAGCTAAGCAAAATGCAACTTTTTGAAAGGGAACTTTGTTGAGGCGATCCACAAGCCTTTGCTGCACTTCCCCAAACCCAAATTCCTGATATTCAAGCAGCTTTCCTTTTTTTCTTTGTACATATGAATCTTTTGTCCGGGTTGAAAGCGAAAAAAAACAGTAATACAGCTTGTGTGGTAGTTGCAGAATGAAAAAAGCAATAGGTGAGAGTGAGTGAACAGAAGTAGAGTGAGCTCAGTAGAGTTGGGCTTTGTTTCCACCAGCGCGCATTAGCATCAATTATACACGTATGGACAAATGTGAACATATATATTACTTTCCCGATACTAAAAAATTCATACTCTTTCCGTCCAAAAAAAAAAAAACACGGTTGTTGAACTATAATTATATGTAGGCTATTCACGTAAGACCTAGGTAAGTTTTATTGCTCCTGAAATCTAATAAAATTCTAATACAACATGTTAAATGAAGAGAATCATGGTGTTGGGAATTCTTATAGAAAAACAATGAACAAGGAACTGGAGTCTAAATGGGCATGGTTGCTCTAGCAGACATTGATTCTTGTAGTCATCAAGATGTCAAGGTCAAACAGGAAGATGAGTACTGTGGAAATTATTGTTTTTGGAATTCCTGATTGCCAACAAGCTTTTCTTTCTCACAATCTCACTTACTTTATTCCCCCCTTCCTTTATTATGTACCCATTTTTGTGGTAGGGAAGAAAAAGAAAAAAGTAAACAATATAGTCCGTGTATGGACGGCCTTTCAAAAGGCAAAAAGAAAAAAAAAATGCCAATCAAATCTTTAGCTGTTCATTTACTTTCACCTTAAAGTTCAAATCAACGTAATTCAATCCTCGATGCACCATTCAGGAGTGGTGAAACATTTCACATTTTAAAAGCAAAACGTTTTCGATCACTTTTTGGTGGGGTGTCAAGCCAACAAACAATTTAACTTATTTCCAAACTAATGTAGTACAGGAAAGTAAGGTTGTCTTCTCAGGGAATGGTGAATTTCTCTCTTTTAAATCAAGTAACCAAAAGGGGGGGAGTTTTGAGTTGTTGAAACAAATTGCAAACAATAACTAAAATGATTCAAACAAATAATGAGAAAATATCTAGCTGAGGGTTTTGTATATCCACCTTGATTTAAACAGTTGATCATAGATGCAATGATATTATCATTAACTTATGAGTAGATTAGTTTTCATTGTTGGAACCTCCAAACAATTCAATCTTTCATTTAGTTCAATGATTAAGAAACCTTCATTAATCATATACTAGTCGAAAACTAATCTTGGAACCTCCAAAGATTTAGAAAACTACTACATTAAACACATAGACCCAATCCCAATTCCTATAAAACAAACCTTGTTTTATATTAAACCGGATTACTTGTTCTTATAACATAAATAATTACTTACCAAATAATTAAATTATATTATACCCTATTTAAACAACAAACCTTGTTGTTTTATTGGTTTTAGATTATTAAGAAGCACCGAATGCTATTCATGAATCAACAATAATCATATCAATCATGCCATAGAACAAGCAATTACTCACAAGAAATTCAGAGAGAAACAACATTTAAATCTCACAACTATTCAAACCAAGACTTCAATACCCTTCAACCAGATGAATGAATTTAGCTACTCATCATAGAGGCAATTAAGAAAGCCGCATAAGTAAATATATAACCTACAGAAAAGTGGGCTAATCCAACCAATCTTGCTTGCACAATGGAAAGGGCCGGCTAAGCGGAGCGAAAAGGGTTTTCCATGAGATGGGAAATGAAAACTATTAGCCCCACACGAAGTTTGTGAATAAGCGATTGTCTGATAATGAGCAAGGAAGATCCGTCTTTCTGCTAAACAGGATGTATTGAACTCATAATTCATTAGATACTTTTTATGAATGTCAACTAAGTGTCGTAAGTAAATTGCTCCTGGAATCTTAGAAGTGGTCGGGGCAACAATTCCCTTTTCTTTGTATCACATACATACAAATGGATATGATACAAATGGATATGTTTGAGCAAGAAATCCCCATTTGAATGATTTACAATCTATAGAATTACTCCTAACCTAAAAAACTTGGAAATTCCCCCTTTTTTAAGTTTTAATATAATTGTTGGAATTGGTAAGATTCTTTTAATTGACACAGTACCAAACAAAAGCTAAAAGAAAAAAGAAGACAGGTATGGCTGGCATAATATCTACAATTGGATTCAAAAAAGCATAAGCCTCGGGCAATTTTCCTAAGAAAAAACTATTTGAATAAAGGTTAGAATTAAGACAGATACAAATCAAGCTAAAGATATTAAGCATAACATACATTTTTTGCAGTCAAGCTCCCTTCTGCCTTTGCACTCGAGGGCCAATCTCCGTCCGGCCCGAGGAAACCTTTGCACGCCTCCGTTACCTTTGAGAGTTCACGTTTTCATCATCTTTAGTAAAATCAAGTCCACCACGAACTAAAGCCATATCTGTACGCGAGGAGATCTGAAAGAGCTTATAGGAGGTAATGGAATGGATCGGGAAAGACATTTTTTGGGGCAACACCATATATTATCTATACACTTTTTTACAGAGATCGTTGAAACGGGTTACGTATTCGATCAAATAGAAAATGAAATATTGACATGAGAATTTCTTCTCATATGGCTCCTCGCAATTTCATTTGAATAAAAATTGTAATACAAATACAAAAGAAATTAAATAAAAATTGATTTTACTTTTAACTAGTTTACCGCGAATCTTAGTAGTATTTGATATTCACGATCTTCTTCTCCAGGAACTGGCTCGATGTGGTAGCATCGTCCTTTGTAACGGTGGCAGCATCCACTAATTCGGAACTTAATTTGAAAGCCATATTTCGTCCCGGGCGTTTTCGGGATGCCCAACATGCATTTTTTTGCATTGGACTCTTTCATTAACTGATGAAAATATCAGCTAGTCTGCCAAGATTACTTTTTTTAGGCCAAGCGGTTGATAGCGAGATCTCAAATCAACTTATTGGACCAATTGCCATCTTTGTATTTCTTTCGGAATACTTAGTAAAGGAAATTCATTAGAATAACAAGTCTTGCGAGATGTTATATTTCAATCAACGGGTTGTTACCGGTGTTCGCGCTTATGCGGGCATTTTAGGTTCTTGGGAGCGAAAAAAAAAAATGTCTATTGAAAGAATCTATGAAAGTCATAAAAAAAGACAATTACACTTGAACGAAATGCAAGAAATTTTACGACGTAGCTCTAAGTAACGGATTGGAGAGAGGGCTGCCTACGGACAGGTAGCCCGAACGAGGTAACCACTCTCTCCCGCCCGGACTACCAAAAAGGTAGGGCGGGAGAGAGAGAGAGAGAATATAGGGGAGCGACGCTCAAGAGGAGTGACGCAATGAAAACTGAATCACAAGAAAAATTCATTGAACAATATTACCGATTGATGTCTATGAACTCGGAAGACTCCAAAAATGAAGAAAGTGCCTTTGAAAGCTCCTTAAAAGTGGAAAACTACGTCTATTTTTATTCTACTACCTACTACTCTTTCAAAATGAAAAGAAAAGTCTATTTATATCCAGAATATAGGTCAGCCGCAGCAGCCCTCTCAGAAATCCGCAGCAGAAAATTAACTTTTCCGAGATTTGTATATTGGTCCCTCAAATTTGGCAAAATTACATTTTAACCCCAAAACTTTTTCAATTTTTCATTTTAGTCCCTGTTACGGTTTGGCCAAACAGGAATGCAACTTCAATGCTGGAATTTCTTCTCTAAAGCTCAATTTTGGACTGAGATTCGTGTGCCCACACGAGAATGTGATGTCATTGCTCCTTCTTGTGCTTCCTTGTCAAAATGCTCCACAAATGTGTGTTTATGAAACATTTTGCTCCATCTCATCTCTAAGGACTCCTAGGAACCAAAAACATCAAAATACATAATATAAGTGCACAATCTAATCGAAAATACTATACAAATACCCATAAATAATATGAAACTTCAAGACCTATCACTTTTCAAATGATTTAAAACAAAACTTAAACAAAAATGCCGGTCATAAAAGCTCATGATAGCTTGTTTTCAAGTTGAAGAGCAACAAGGGGGGGAGTGAGTGAAGAGTGTGAGCTCAGGGAAAATGAGCGAAATTTAATGATGAAATCAGTGACTCATTAATTGTGATATTGCAAAGCTAATAATATATTAGCCAAAATATGATGATGTACTTATTGTTTGTTGAACAAAACTTAAACAACATAAATTCCACTTTTCTTTCCTGGAGGGGGATAGAGGGAAAAAAGTCGATTTATACAAAACTTCTTTCTTTCCTTTATTCATTTTTCTTAAACTAACATGTAACAAGACGAAGTCTGGAAATGTATCACCGGTTTAATAGTGGAACGCCGACTAGGGGCCTCGGAAGTCTCCCGAGGGTAGACACTCCGATACTTAAGTCAGAAATAGGGTTATGAGCAAACATGCGTATGAGAATTGGTGCTAGAGATAGCGTACCTCAATTGTGGTGTGATTAACTCTATTTATAGGCATGAAGTTACCTGGAAGAAAACCGAGTCCTATTAGGTTTCTTGTTGCTCAAACCGCCCTAGTAGAGTCGGTTGGACTCTTTACTCGGTTGATGGGCCGGTCCAATATTGGTGATGGATACGGACTCGTCAAGTGCCCCTGTCAAGTGTTAGTTATATGAAATAAATAATACTTGACACAAAATAAATCTAACCTGGACTCGGCCCAAGAGAAACGGATAAGTCTCGGCCCATGCTCCGTCGAGCAGGCCTGATGAAATAGCTCGCGGGTCAAGATCCGCTCCAAGAAGGCAACCCGCTTCAGAATCCCGCCCAAACTATTAAACAGCACGCTGTTAGTGGGCACGTTCCCCAAACAGCGGCCAACAACATCATTACTGCCCCGATTTTCGTTGCAATGGCAGAGACGTGGGGGAACAAGACCGCCTTATATACCCTTGGAGAGGAATTTCAAATTTGACATTCCCTTTACTTCCAAACTTCAAAACATTCAGAAAGAAGGAGACATCTTGCTATTATTATGTCTCTACCTGAGTTTTAGCCGGATTTGCTTATAACGACTGTCGCCAGATCCCACCGAAACATACCGCCCTCGAGTGGACATCAACATCCTGGGGGGATATAACTCAAAAGGAGAGTGCGAACCTTGTCGAACAGTAAGTCCTCAGACCCAAATATCTCAGTTTCATTTTCAGTCTTTTTCTTTTCAAATTTCAGTGTAGACCAGAGTAGATCTAGATTTATTGCTGCAAGTAGGGAATTATGGTTGGAAACCCAGATCTGAAAATCGTCGATGATTTTGCTTCCACCATAGATTCCGATGAGAAGGTAAAAGGTGTAAAAACGAGATATGATTTGCCCCTAGATCTAGAAGCTAGACCCCAGCTAGATATGATTTGCCCCGTGAGGGAAGAATCACCATATATGACCGCTTTATGTATCTAGGGCTAAGATTCCCCCTCTTCCCTCTGTTCGAGGAGATTGTCCAACACTACCAAACCCCTCTTGCTTGTTTTACACCAAACTTGATATCCTTTATTCTCGGGTTCGCAAAAATATGCCAACGAGTAAAGGTGAAGCCCAACTAATTTTGTAGAGGTACTTTTTCCAAGTCGTTTTTCCCTCGACATCATTCCAAGATTGGTATATTGTCAAAACACGCCTCAGGTCTGGTGTCAAGAAGATGGTCCAGGCATACAGTGGTTCACCAGAATGGAAGCCTAAATACTTGTTTGTGAAGGCTTCTCAGATGTATTGCGTTGCATGGTACCATTGAGAAATAGAAGGTCTCGGGACAATAAAGGATGATTGGACCGAGGATGACGAGAGCGTCGAGGAGTTTGACGACGATCTGAAGAAAATCCTGGCGTACCCAAAACTCATTAGATGGAGTGACGTGCAGTATTACATTTCCCCTATTCCTGTCGAGGAGGAAAAATGTACTAATATCTGTGTATTGCTTTTGCTGTTTTTAGGTCATGTTGTCGAGCAACACTAGTTCTCGACTCTATGATGACAAAGATCCGTTTCCTATTGTGAATTTAGATGAAGAAGAGTCAACCACTGTAGCTGTTGGAGCCAAGAAGAAAAGGAAGAGACTCGTGAAGGTCTCTGAGAAGAAGAAAAAGAAGGCAGATGTCGTCGCCTCGAAGTCAACAGCTCAAGGAGAGAATATCGTAGCTCCTGCAATGGAGAAGACCAGTGCTCCCCCTGCAACCGAGAAGGTCACCACTCCCCAAGTGGAGGTAGACCCAAGCAACAAAGCACCTGCCAAGGACAAAGGGAAGGGCCCTATCGAGGAGGAAGCAACCATCTTGCCTTCCCATGTATTCGAGGGATGACCAACTTTGGCAATCCTCCAACCATTGAATGCCCCTTGCTGGAAGAGTTTGCTGCACAGCTAACAGCAACCAACAGCGTGAGGCTGGTAAGTACTTTATATCACTCGAGAATATTCTTGCAAATCTCCTGGAGATGAACTTTATTTCATTCAATGAATTTTACATATGAGTGCAGCCTCGATGGCATCCTTGATGCACTTAAGGAAATTAAAGGAGGCGTTGGTCCAGGCTCGGGCCGAGAGGGACCAAGCGCTTGCCGAGAAGGTTGCTCTCGAGGAGAAGAGTCAGCAGATACAGGCCAAAGAGCAGGAATTAGCCTTTGTGCAGGCTAAGTATAATGAGTTGGATGAGAAGCTAAAGGCTTTTGCGAATATGCATATCTTGAGGGAGGACCTCCACAAATGGTGTGCCGCTTTCTGGTTGAGGATGCTATGTACAGTGGGATGGCAGCAGATATCGAGGAGGTTAATATGGCTGCCAGAAAATATGGAGCCCATAAAGTGGCTGTTGCAGGCCTCAAGAGATTTAACAGGGACATGCCCATTAAGGCCAAGTGGTTCAAACAATTTCTGAAGGAGAGCCCGAAGAAGACCATGCACGAGGCTCTGATAAAGGTTCTTAATAAGCTCAGTAGCGAGCAGCTACCCCTATGGGAATCTTTATGCGAAGCTCTTGTCAAGATGGGTGCTTCTGAAGATACCACCATGTTTCTTGGTGATCCTGCAACAGTCTTGTCCAAGGGCCCAAGCGAGGAGGAGCCAATTCCTGAGGTGTTGGACGAGTATATCGGCATCGAGCTCGAGGAAGAAGATGATGAGGCCTCAAAGGAGGATGTGGATGATACTGGCAACTCAGGAGTGCAGAAGAACGCCGGAGAGACATCTCAAAGTCATCACAAGGATGGTTCTACTGGGCAAGATGTTGTATGAACTCTTCCCTCTGTAATAGCTGCTAGGAATTTGAACAATCACTTTTGTAAATAATTCAAGTTTTTATTTGGCTTTTACATAAATGCCATGTTGTCTTGCTTTCCAAGTCTAATTTTGGCAATTTCATTTTTCCTGAAAACAGGATAGCTGGTCTGTTCATCGAATCCATCTCATGATTTTGTCGGAGGAACAATCTAGGGAATATCCTCTATACTCGATGATTAGCAATATATGAGAATTCGTGCAGATATCCAAAGTATCAAGGCAGTAATGAACTTAGAATTAGACATCCTTAATGCTATGTGGGCGCGTAACGTGAAAGTCAACCAGCATTTGATCGAGGAAATAAAAGAACTCCGTGTGGAAATGCAACGGCGAGACTACCAGAAAGATAAAGACTTCAGTGATTCTTTGACTTTCGTGATGGAAATCCATGATGAACTGGTTGCTTTGGAAAAAGAAAACGCCCGGCTAAAACAGGGCCAACAGATTACTGTGTCACCATGGTTTCTCGAGAAGCAGAGGTTCTTGCTCGAGTGCAGCACATGATCTCAATAAGAATGCGTCGGTTTATATCGGTGATGGACATGCTGAAGGAAAGAACTCGCAAAGTCGAGCTCCTGATGGAATACATAAGCGAGCTCCAGAACTTACTGTTGGATCACAACGTCGACTTCCCATCTTTTGAGAACCCCGAAGAGGTGGTAGATCCTAGAACCAAGAGCTCTCGAGAGGAACTCCTTTTAAGGGTTCATACTCAGGATAAGGAGATTATAGATCTCAAGGATAAGCTCAACCAGTACGTAAACCTTCTTAGCCTGCATGGGTTTAAGGGTATTATCCATCTGTCCCCTGACAACCCTAGCATGGAAATCCTTGTAATATCATAGAAAAAACGTGTATGTTTTCCACAACCTCGCACAGCGTGTGAAGGTAGCAAATGTATTATTGCTTTAAGAGACTCGAGTTTGTTTATTTATATAGCGCTTTTTAGCCGGATGATAAGTACAAGGCTTTCTCGAGGGAACTGGGTATGAGTTCCTCGATTTGTTACCGCGATCTGCGGTGGGTACGGGGGGGGATTCCTTGGGTTTTTTCCAAATGTTGAATACACGACTCTGAATGAGGATAACCCTAAAGAGGGAGTCTATCTCGAGCACTAGGGTCAATATAATGTCGACAATGTAAGAAAATATGCAATGACTTTTATTGAATAATTACCCAAGGACCCGGGTTAGCATTACATATGAGAAAGAAAAAGCAGTAAAACAAATAAAGCAAATAGGGCAAATAAGGCAAATAACCCTAACTAGTGTGCAGTAAGTAAAAGCTTAAACATAGAACCTACAGAGGTTCTAAAAATTCCTTCATCGATGGAGAATGGTACTACTATCATCTCTGGCTTGTAGGCGGTAGCTGCCTGATTGAGAGGCTTGGATGACCTTGTACGGTCCTTCCCAATTTGCAGTAAGTTTCCCAGGAGTCTCGGCTCGACTGGCCTCGTTTTTCCTAAGCACAAGATCCTCCACCGTGAGGTCTGTTGCCTTGACTCGCTTATTGTAATGTTTCCTGATGGTCTCCTTGTACTTTGTCTCCCTGATCTTTACAGCATCCTGTCGCTCCTCGAGTAGGTCAAGGTTCAGCATGATATCATCATTATTAGTGATCTCGGCAAAATTGATTGTCCGAGGACTTGCCAAGCCTATTTCGACTATAGAACTGCATCCAAGCCTTAGACCAAACTGTAGGGAGTTTCATCTGTCGAGGAGTGAGCAGTAGTGCGATATGACTATAGGACGTGAGAAAGTTCCTTGCCCCAAGCTCCTTGGCATCGTGTAGTCTGGTCTTGATTCTATGCAAGATGGTTCTATTTAATCAATTTTGCTTGGCCGTTGGCTTGGGGATGAGCTACACTCGAGAATCGGCACTCAATTTGCATTTCCTTGCACCATGATTTGAAGGGGTTACTCTCAAACTGGGTCTCGTTGTCGGAAACAACCACCCTATGTACTCCAAAGGGACAAAAATGTTTTGCCAGAAAAATTCCAACACCTTCCTTCTTGATATTGAGGCCAACGTTTTACCTTCTACCTATTTAGTAAAGTAATCTACTGCTACGATTACTCATCTTACTCCTTCTGCCCCTTTTGGATAAAAAAGGGCCGATGATGTCAGTGCCCTATTGATAGAATCGCCAAGGACTTTGAATGGTGACTATCTCGTGCTACGAATATCGAGTAATAGGAGAAAAACGTTGGCATCTATCGCATTTTTTTACAAACTGGTACGCATCCTTGAAGACCACGGGTCAAAGGTACCCTGGACGCAGTACTTTCTTAGCAAGTGCTCTCGCTCTCATGTATGCTCCACATGACCCCTCGTAGATTTCCTCGAGGACATAAGCTGCTTGTTTCGGTCCATCGCATCATAGCATGGGTAGTAGGTACCCGTGCTTATACAACACACCATCTCTCAAAGTATATTTGGCCGCTTTCAACTGGAGCACTCGAGCATCCGATTTGTTACTCGAGCACTCAAGCATCCGATTGTCCGAGCACTCGAGCGGTTTGACCAACACGAAGCCTAATAGGATTCGGTTATCTCCCAGGTACTTCAGGTACTTCATGCCTATAAATAGGGTTGATCACATTACAATTGACAATAATTAACCCAAAAAGTACCATAACTTCGCCTGCTATATTCGTTCGCCACCATAAGTTCAAAAATAACTTAAGTCCCATCAAAAGTTGAGTTTCTGTCTTCTTTCACTTTTCTGTCCGTTCATCGTCCAAAAAGTAACAGAAGGCTGACTTTCACGTGCCTTTCTAGAAGGGGCAATTTTGTCATTTTGGATCTTAAGTTATTTTTGAACTTATGGTGGCGAACGAATATAGCAGGCAAAGTTATGATACTTTTTGGGTTAATTATTGTTTCTTTTATTAATTTAGATTTGTATATAGTTTCCTTTGTTTTATTAATTTATTATTTTTATTTTTATTTTTATTTTTATTCATTTTTCTTTCTTGTGTCAATATTTTTGTAGGATATTTGAGCTATTATGGAGAATTTTAACTATGGATATGGAGAGACTCCGTATTATGGTTATGATTCTGAATATGGAGACTATCCTACATATCAAGAAGATCCGTACTCTTGGAACAATTTGTTTTCAGATCCTTACTATGGTTGTGATTATCAAGGGTATTCATTTTATGCTGGGTACAATTCTGGTTAGTGCGTATATGAGTCCTAAGATGTTGTCATGTTTGGAGAGAATTGATAAATTGATGGATGACATCGAGAAGAAAAATGCTTCATATTTCTCTCAAGAGGATTGTTACCACTCAAATGCATCGGTATATCAACCACCACCTTCTCAACCCACTCTAAGAGAGTTAGCAGCTCGTCAACCTACTCTGAGAAAGCTAGCAGCCTTACAGTCATCACCTTGTCAACCCACGTTGAGACAGTTAGGATCTTCGTATCAACAGCCACCTGCTCAACCTCAACTTACTGTTAGAGAGGCAGCTCTTCGAGATTTTCAAAGTGAAAAAGGCCAACAACTTATCGAAGAGGTCAATCAATATAGGTTGAGTGTGGGGTTGCCGGAATATGATCCTATAGGAAATTTGCTTAAATTGAATAAGAATGAGAAGATTTCTGAAGATAATTCATTGGTCCAGTCTCCCCATCCACCATCTCAAACTGAGCTTGAATATGAAGAATTAGAAGAGACCAAAGAGATTAACAGACCAGATATTCTAAGTTCTCCTGATTCTTCTAGTATATACATAGTAGTTAAGCATGATTCGCTCATTCTGAGAGTTGGTGACAAAAATGTGGACACATGTGGACACATGTGGTCCTCAAAATCTCTTATACTAGGGACAACCTCACCATAATAGCTCAAATATCCTACAAAAATATTGACACAAGAAAGAAAAGAGAATAAAAATAAAAATAAAAATAAAAATAATAAATTAATAAAACAAAGGAAACTATATACAAATCTAAATTAATAAAAGAAACAATAATTAACCTAAAAAGTACCATAACTTCGCCTGCTATATTCCACCACAAGTTCAAAAATAACTTAAGATCCAAAATGACAAAATTGCCCCTTCTAGAAAGGCACGTGAAAGTCAGCCTTCTGTTACTTTTTGGACGGTGAACGGACGGAAAAGTGAAAGAAGACAGAAACTCAACTTTTGATGGGACTTAAGTTATTTTTGAACTTATGGTGGCGAACGAATATAGCAGGCGAAATTATGGTACTTTTTTGGTTAATTATTGTCAATTGTAATGTGATCAACCCTATTTATAGGCATGAAGTACCTGGGAGATAACCGAGTCCTATTAGGTTTCGTGTTGGTCAAACCGCCCTAGCAGAGTTGGTTGGACCTTTACTCGGTTGATGGGCCGTCCAATATTGGTGATAGATAGGGACTCGTCATAACACATGCGCATTACGTGTAGATTGATCTAAATGAGTTCATTAGACATGTAGATTTATTATTATGTCATAATAACACATGTTCAAATGAAGATGGCTAATCAATGGAGCAGAGCAGAGGATTTTGTTCATAGAAATTTACAAAATCCTCTCAATTTTTCCTCAATCTCAATTCTCAGTGCATAGGAATTAGAAATGACACTATATGCTTAACCCTGTGGAACCTCTGTATAAGAGATGTTGAATGCTGTTGAATAGGAAGATGCACCATCTCAGAAGCCATTCTTCAAATGAAAGCTGAAGAGCCGATCTTCTACAAGAAACAAACTTAAGATCTTCAACCCTGCCGCTCCTATTCTTGGCTGACAATATTATACGTATGTACTTAATATGTTTTTCACCAGTATGGAAATGAAATCCATTTGAATAGATCCATCGATGCTTGAATTTCTTCTACTGTTCGTCCCTTCGTTTCAGGAACACAGTTCACAACGAATGGAACAACTTCGGCAGAAGTGATGGAGAATCTGAAAGGCCAGAACAATATAGTAAAGGCCAGCACAATATAGTAAATCAATGAAGAGGGTTTATTGAGAGGCATTACCTGAGGAATTCAGTTCAAATAAACAGTTAAAAAGCATTGGCGGCAATCCAGGAACTAAACCAGTTGCTTAAAGCCAAAAGGCTTGCAGCAGTGCTTTTTATAGGGAAGATCTGTGGAGGAAACAATGTTTTTCAGTTGCAAGTCCTTAAAGGAGTAGTTCATTGCATCGTTTTCTGGAAAAGCCATCGAAAAGCTTGTATCTGATGTGATTACCCATGTCGTGCTCCCCATTCTGGATGCCAATGCTGAGGAGTACATCAACTCGTGGATTCAAGAAATAAGAGCAACCCTATTAGTTTCTCCATGAGTATGAGCAGTTACATCTACTCTTACAATCAGCGAAAGCCTTCATTTACATCAATACATGGAAGGTGACTGCTTTTTTCAATGAAGTCATCTACGTCAGTACATTCTCAGAATGCCACAAAAGAATGGATGCTATTTGTTAGCATGAACTGTGCGGACAAGAAGGTATTTCAGGAACAACAAAAACACACCCCAATCATATGGAGGGAAAAACTGTAACCTAAAATGTACGCAGTAACCTATGAACACTCCAATGCCAGTTTAGATTCACAATTAAAACTGTAACCAAAGAGCACATAGATTTGATCTATATGTTCTAACCTCTAGAATTGTTAGAATGTTGACCAAGTTTGTCCATATGGAATACTCTCGAAGAAAAGAAAAAAGTTAACGCTAAGGTTTGTTGTTACAAGTCTCAAAATCATTTCTACAAAATGGATTCGAATTGTAAGAAAAAGAAACCTGGCTAGCGGTCACATTGTCAGGTTATAGTCAAATGCAAGCTATGTATTTCAGTAATAAAGTTGAAAAGTGAATCGCCATCCATAACAGCTGAAACCAAATGAATTACCATAGCAAGATCAACCTCCATCTGTACTCCAATTTGTACCAGAAGCCTAATAATATTCAAAAGAAATCAGTAAAATTTACAATTCAAAGTTTTCAAAGACAATCTCGGATACATAGTTTGGTGTGTGATAGTTAAAAATGATAAATTCAGCTGTGCCGAACACATCAGAAATATAGAAAAGAATGCAGCAATGGTCATTTTACCTCATAATAATGAAGCCTGCCAAAACCAAGCCGCCAAAAAATCTTCAACCGGAAGATTAAAGTAAGTTAGTCACGTATCTTACCATATAAACTTCAATTTTCAATGGAAACAAAATTATCTTGTTGAAAACCAGATGCACAATGTGAACATCCTATTAAAAAAACCCAAGAAAAGGAAAATGATCAAGTCTATCTCTTAAAGTAATTAAATTTTGTCCCAAGCATAATGCTCTCCCGTTCTGCTTCACCACTTGTATAGTCATCAATCTACTATTATCTTTTCAAGTCATCATAGAAACCAATAAGAACTATGCATTTCCACTCTGCAAGAAGCATACGGTTTACCACCGAAACGGCACAATATTAATGGTCCAAGTGAAATTAATGACAAGAATGGTGATACGCATAATTCAAAGAATGAAAAACAGGTTCGTGGAAGCCATTCAATTGTTTTTTATTTCTCCGGTTCTTCCTCAGCCTCAGATTTCAGAAGCACAAACACTTATGGAAGTCATGGTGGATATACTTATAAATGAAATAAATGTGTATTGAGTAATTTACTGAAACCACCAGCCGAGAAGACATTCAACTGAAAATAAGGCATGCCACCATACTGCGCAAAATAACAAACTGATGATCTCTGCACTGCTCTTTTTCTTGGCTGAAAATGTAGATATGTGTACCTCTTAGTTTGTCTTCAACTTCTGAAGTGTGATTCACTGACATGGAACCACTGATGCTAGAGTATCTTCTAATGTTTGAACCTTTGTCTCGGTAACAACTTTTGCGACATATAAACATCCGCCACGGGATTCGTGGCCGAGTGTTGGAAACACTCCTGCAATCATTATATCTCAGCATGAAATGATTGCCTTAAAATAAATACAGATGTAGGCAAGACAGGGCATATCAATCAAAGAAGTCGATTGAGAGGCATCACCTAATGATTCCCGAGGTTTCTTTGTATAGAGAAAATCTGATGAAGAGATCATTGCAGTTGCAAATCTTTAACAATTAGTTCATTGCAGCTCTTTGTGGAATGCCATTGAATATAATATAACTGATATGATTTGCCAACTACATCTGTTCATTGAGAAATTAAAGAGAGGGGAAGAAAAGCGAGTTCAGTAAGTTTGATCAGTGAAACACAGTTCGTTGCAATCATTGAGATTATTTGAGTTTAAAATGAAGAAACTGAATAAAATAATCAGTTCATCAATTTGATCTATTACTTCGACCGTCCAATGTTAATAATGGTATCATTCTTAAACTTTGTCGAATCCAGAGGAGTTAAAACATGCCACCAGATGAAATCAAGAAGAAACAAAACCATATTCCAGTGACAAGAATACCCAAAATCAAGCAGATGTCTTTCTACGGAGCAAATTTTCTTAAATCAACAAAATTAAGGAAGAAAATAAGATGGGAGGAGAGGTTATATTTTCTTATTTTCTGGCTAACATTGTTTGGTTGTGAAGCCAAAGTTGGAGAAAGTAAAAATAAAGAAAAGAAAAAACTATGAAGGAAGACGTACCTATGTCATAAAAACCGGTTGGAATCCTGGCGTATTCGGATCTCCAGATCCACATTTCCAAAATCCTTCTGTCTTTCTTCAATTGTTTGTATTGAATCAGTGGCAATCTTCTTGCAGTTGATTACCTTAATCATTTGAAGGGTTGGAATTTCGGCAAAACATGAAGGTAATTCCTTCAATTTGAAGCAGCGTTCCAACACTAATTTCTTGAGACAAGGAAACTGATCATCCGAGCCCGTCCACCTGGCTAAATCATCCAAGTCTGACAATTCCAGGAATCTAAGGTTGGGGAAGGTCCCCTCTTCCATCTCCCAATGGTCCCCGATGAATGATTCCTCCAGTAATTTGAGAACCTCAAGATTGGGTAGTCTATCCATCATTGATATTTTATTCCATGGAAGGCCAAGGCTCTCCAGGGTTAGCTTCTTTAAGTTCTGCGGAAATTTGTAATGATCATCCCGGATTCGCTGGAAAATGCAAGCAGAGATGCTCAATGAGTCAAGTTGACTTGAGAAATCTAGTGCTACAATCTCAGAGACTCCCTTGCGCAGTTCGAGTTTGCATTTCAATCTGCGGATATTGGGAAACCTGCGGAGAACTTCCTTGGTTGCTTGGCAACTGGATAATTCCACATTGGAGAAACTTTGTAAGTTCTCTAAATTGGAGAGATCTTCCGGATCATCATCTGCTGGCAATACCCAACGTGACGATTCCGAATTCAAACCCCTTAAATTTTTCATTTTCCAGAAAGTATTTGGCAGCAAAACTCTACTCATTCCAAAGGGTGCATAAAGAGTAAGTGCCTCCAAAGATGACAGATTCACAATTAACCGTGGGACGATGAATTCAGGGCAAGTTGGCCCAGCTCCAATTCTCAAGGTCAAGTATCTCAAGTGACCAAGTTGCAGAATTACACTTGGAAAGTAGCTAAAGTGACAGATGCTCCTCAACTCCAAAACTCTTACAAGTTTGGACCGGCAAAACTTGTACAAGATATGGTACAAACGTCGTTTATCAAATTCATGACAATCAATAACAATGTACAAAGTGCGTAGATAATGAAAAACCTGCATTGGCTCTGCAAAATCCTCCTCTCTTTTGTAGCTTATTAGCAACCGGTATGACATGTTAGGCTCAGTGAAACTACCAAGTTTGCTACCATGTAACCGATTCAGAAAGTGATCTCCAATGCTTTTTTCCATGCAAAACTGATGTAACAAATCATGGAGCATACAAGATTTGACCTTGCCTGTGGATCCTCTACCAGCAATCATAACCAAATTTCTCTCTATTAATTCCGTCAAGTAACTCTCGGCAACATCCTCCCCACATCCTGCCGCAGCTCTCTCCACAAATCCTTCTGCAATCCATAGCCTCAACAATTTCCCTACCCTTATACGTTGGTCCTCTTTATATGCTCCAAAGTAGAGAAAACACGGTTTCAAATGCTCTGGTAAATGACGATAGCTCAATTCTAGAGTCTCTTTACACTGCTCTAAAGTAGATGAGTTGCTTTTCATTAGACTTCCTTCAACTTCATCCCACCTACTCGTTTCCATGTTTGAAAGAAGGAATCCAACTACAATCACAATCATCAATGGCAATCCCTTACAACGCTGCGCAATTGCCTTCCCACGTGCAAGTAGTTCTGGAGGACAACCTTTTCCAAAACGTATCTTCTTTTGGAATAATTCCCAACTCTCCTTCTTGGAGAGCGAACGTAGACTATGGGGGGATTGGCTCTGTGGTTTCATTTGTGAAGTGACATTCTCATTTCGGCTGGTCACGAGAATTCTACTTCCTTTTATATCGTTAGGAAATGACATTTTAAGACTATTCCAAACTTCAATATCCCAAATATCATCCAATATTATAAGATATGATTTTCCCTTCAAGTGTTTGCGAATTGCATTGGCCAAATCGTCTTCACTCTTATCCGACTCGTTGTCAGCAAAGCCATCGTTAAGACCGCTTAAAATCTCAAGTAATGAACTTTTTTTGTCATGTACTTGAGAAATGGTACACCATGACCTAACATGAAAGTAATTGATGATGGAGGGATCACGATAAACTTTCTTTGCTAAAGTTGTTTTGCCTAACCCAGGCATACCAACAATAGAAACGATGTTCAGTTGTTTCGTCCCTCTCGTGAGGCGATCAATCATCTTTTGCGCCTCATCACCCAAACCCACCACGGCCTCATTGAGTTCTGGCATCTTACTTGCTGTTGTCGTATTCTTTTGAGTTTTATTGTGGACTTTGGTGATCTGTGCCAGACTGGGAGAAACTTCTGATGTCTCAGTCTTGATAATGTTTATCTTTTCTACGATGGTATTAAGCGTCCGAACAAAGCTTTGAATTGCGCCACCAACCATAAGAGAATCAATGACAAATTCTGTTTCATAGGCTACCGCAACAATGCTACTCCAAAGAGCTTGAACCTTCTCATTTTGATCGTGTTGCCCCATGAAATTGACGACCCAAGATCTTAGAAATGCCAGATCCTTACAGATTGTTACAAACTGATTCTTTTCTGAAGCAACCACTGAGGCAGCCTCGTAAAGGAGTGACTCCATTTTTACCAGGACAGAATCAATAAACCCCAACAAGTTGGTTTGCGGAAAGCAGGATGCAGGGTTGAGTGGATATCTTGTTGCCTCTTCTTCTGTCTCCCTGATAAGCTTCATTTTTCTCTCAACCTGAAAAAAGAAATTCTGTAGCGGTTTGACCAAGCGATTGTCATGTATTTTGACAAATAGATAGCAAACTATGAGCCCTGCCTCACATAACAAAACTCCGATAATGTTATGCATTTTCTCATCATATAACTCGGCAAACCTATCTGGGTGCCCTTTCAAAGTGGTTCTCAAGAATGTGAGTCCCTCATAGAGTGTACAGATTTGATGGTCAAACATGTCCGTGTAACGAGTACCGCGGGTTAGTGCCTCTGAAAGAAGAATGGTGAGAGAATCAATCATGTCCAACCAGAATGACTCACTTCCTGGATTATTGTTGGCAAGCTTGGATGACTGCGATTTTGAAGCTTCCTCTAAGATTTGAACATAAATCCTGTAAACATGGTACTCAACAGGTTTTATTCTTTCTATTACTTGTTCTACTTCATCTTTTGCAGGTTGGGTAAAAGACTTCAAATATAAACACACAACATCAATAACCAAGCGCTGAACGTGAGTCGACATGTCTACCATCGTCTGCCTATTTTCAAGTCCTCGACATGATATGGCTAAGCGAATCAAGTTTTTCAAGAACTCCAAGTGCTTTACTAGGGCTTTAGTACTACCTCCAGTCTCGGAGAGCAGATATCCCAGACTGTGAATTAGGGAGTCCAGCACACACAGGAGTTCCCCCATTTCTATGGGACAAGAAGAAGACTTACTTTGCAATGAGCCATCTTTCAGACTCTGCTGCAATTCTTTCATTTCTCGCAAACATGAACTCCGTATCTCCCAAAGATAGATATCAACCAAGCCGAGGAGAGAATTTGGTTCCCCATGGGAGTCCACCTGATCAGCATTAGCATCCGTCAATGTGAGAGTAAAAATATGAACTCCCAAAGAATATTCGTAAACAGTCTCCTCCAGAGTACCAAAAGTAGATTCGGATCGAACGCCATCGCCCCACTTTCTTCCAAACGCATAATATGTTTTCATAAGACTCAACTCCGCTTCCTCATACTCATTCATGAAAAAAATATACCCAGGGAATTTCCGCCTTATTGAACGAAGATCGTCCAGTGCACTTTGAATACAGCTCTCCATGGTCAATATTTTTCTCAACAGCTGCCTAAATGGAGCAAACACACAATTTGCATACAATCATCACACTACGTATTAATTCGCACCCCCAAAAAAAAAAAAAGAAAAAGAAACCTTCATATATAGGGAAAATGCTTTGGAAAAAAATTTTAAAACTGTGATGCATCATGACTGATCAATTCAGTCGAAAAGAAAGACTATATATAGTTAATGCTAGCTTTCTGAAACCGTTAAGAGGTTTTTTTAATTTATTATCATTTTTAGCTTCTGATCACACTAGCTATACACATTTCTACCAAGGGTTGTGGATTAATGAACTTAATCAAGTTAAAACAATTAAAAGTTCACACTAAAATTCGTCAGATATAGATGGAAAAGAATTTATCTAATTATTAGTACCTTGTTGATGAAGGGATCTGTTGACTATAGCTGAGCAAAATGCAACTGTTTGGAAGGCGGATTTTGTTGAGGCGATCTACAAGCCTTTTGCAGCACTTCCCCAAACCCAAATTCGTGATATTCAAGCGGCTTTCCTTCCTTTTTTAGACATATAAATCTTTTGAGCTGGTTGTAAGCGAAGAAAAAACAGTATTACAGCTTGTGTTGTAGTTGTAGGGTGAAAAAAGCAATAGGTGAGGGTGAGTAAAGGGGAAGAAGAGTGTGCTCCGTGGAGTTGGTTTGTTCCCCACCCGCATTAGCATCCATCGTACACGTATGGACTAATGTGAACCAACTTTCCCACGATCCCAAGAACTTCATACTTTTTTCGTCCCAAAAAAATATATTCAAATTATAATATACACAATAAGTATGTTATTAAGGTAAGACCGAAGGTGAAATTTATTGTTTGGAAAATGTAATAAAACTCCTGTGTAGGAGCTTTATCTTTTGTGGGGATCATTTGTAATTTTAGTGGATGGATAGCATGTAGCACATGTAAATTCCTGTGTAGGAGTATTTTGTTGATATTGAGATTGTACTAAAGTTTGGTTCAATGGAAAGAAAAAGCAAATTTCATCCAAAAAATTTAAAAATATATATATATATCTAATAAAATTCTCGTACAACATTTTTAAATTTTGATTATTTTTTAGTGTTTGTTTTTAGGAATTTTTTTATAAAAATATAAAAAATATAACAAAAATATAAAAAGATATAATAAGATAAAATAATTAAATTATTCTGAAAAAACCATTAAAAAAAAACCAACAGAGAGAATCATGGTGCTTGTGAATTCTTCTATAGTAAAACAATCAACAAGAAAGTGGAGCTTAAAACGGGAATGGTTTCTGTTGCAGACAATGTTTCTTTTGGTCATCATGATGTCAAGGTCAAACCGCAGGAAAGATGAGCGTGGGAATTACTGTTTCTGGAATTTCTGGTTGTTAATTGAAGGGAATACCTTTAACAAAAGCCGGAAATTAAAGAAAGTGAATGAAGAGAGGAATCTTTTGATCTATCGAGTTGCAATCTTTGACTTTCTTTACTCTTTGTCTCATTATATACTAGTTACGTACTTCTTCTATCTCAAAATTATTATCTAATTTTAATTTAATTTATACTAAAATTGAAAATGCAAACTAGAAATAATTTTAAAACATAGGGAGTATTATTTAGGGGTAACTGATTACAAAATTTAAATTAAATTTGATTTATCATGAATAATTAATTGAGATAAACTACATACAATTATTGTATGGTTGAACTTTTTATCCATACATATTCTAAACATGATTAAAGTGTTCTTTTTATCTCATGATAAATGTCCAATTTGAATTTACATTTCTAGTATAAATTATACTAAAAGTGAAAATCAAAATTAAATAATCATTTTAGAACAAAGAAAGTAACAAAGACATTGAAAACAAAACATTATACAATAAAAACTCCATTAGTTATTATTGTCTTTAATTAATAAAATCTATTAAATAATAAAATTTTTCGGTCCCAACTCGGGACGAATACAAAAATTAAAAAAAATCAGTAAATTAATAAGATAATAAATTTTGAAAAACAAATTCTGTATAAATATAGGTTCTCTAAAAATCATAAATTAGTAATAAGAAAAAATTATGAAGGTTTAAGAATGTAGCAGGATATTGAACTTTGTCTTTTGTTGAAATTTACATGTGAGAAAAGATCATCTATGATTTTCTCTTCAACCTATAAATAAAAATAATAAGAACATACATACATACGGGAAATAGTGTTGAAGTTGAGTATTTTTTTTACTAATAGAATTGAAAAAAAAAATCTTTAGATTAATTAAATATTAAATTATCGACTAACTATTAATTTTAGTGAATATTGTAGCAACAAAGCTATTAATTTATAGAGTTTTTTTTATGTAATTATACCAGAGAAATTATAATACCAAATATGAGGTAAAAGTTATTTTTTTCCTAATGTGGTACTGGTATCGAGGGGCATAAATTTGATAATATAGTTTTAACTTGATACAAAATGAATAATCACTGTAATATGAAAAAAGAAAAACTTTGGTTCCCATCCCTCTCGTCCTATTTCTAGCAATTCCTTCTAAAACAAAAAGAAAAAAGATAGAAAAAGTGTTCTGGTTTACCATTGGCGAATAAAGATGCAACCCATTGGTATTTTTAAGTCATATCAAGTAATAATTCTGTCCAAAAAAGATAATTCATCTTGAGTTTTGAGATTTATACTAGTTTTAGTACAAATTTGAAAATTATTTTTTGGGACAAAGGAAATAATAATAAACACCTAGCTACACTTTGCAATGTGTACCTAGGAGATGTGTGTATTACAAAATTGGTAAAAGAGAGTAGAGTTGGTAGTCCATATCACACGCACATTAAAACTGCATTAAAACCACCAGATTTTATTCTTTTTTATAGCACACATTTTAAACCTCCAGATCTTATCCTATTACCTTTTTTATTTATTTTATTCTATGAGAAATTTTTTCTTATAACGATGGATTTTATTTTGATAAAATTGACGATGGTTTATTATTGATACTTATGAATGTGGAGAATCAATTGGAGCAAAACATTTCAACTGATTAACAATGAAATTCGGTAAATTAAGCGTTAAATTTGAAACATTTTGATAAATAATGATATTTGTTTGGATGAATAATGGTATATTTATCGATGAATAATGATGATATTGTGGATGAATAATGGTATTTTTATAGTGATAAAGTTATAGATAAATAAATTTAAATTTTGAAATAAAATAACGATATTTACAAAGATGAATAACGAAACAAATTTTGATGAATCATGATCCCATCTTAGATGAATAACAATACTAGAATGAAGAAAGATATAGTTTTGTTAGATGAATAATTGTAACTTAATGAATGAATAAAATATCGTTAGTGAATGAATAATGCGCAACAAAAATAAGTAAATTTGATTAAAAAAATAATGAGAGTATATTTTACAATGAATTAATGTCAGCAACTAATCTAACAAACTAATTATGCATTATGCTAGACAAAAAATGAACAAAAAAATTAGTCATTGTTTTTAACATATAAGGTGTTGAATGATTCGCCGATTCTCGATACTTTTATGTTGATTATTTGATTTCAACAACTCAACCAAAATATTTGATTCCCGATCGATCGAGTTCATTTTGATGAGTATTTCAGCTGGTGATGGGAATTTTTTAGTTCCTGTGGTTTTACTTGTTTCAACCTCCGATTGTTTCCATCTATCCTTACTGATGCATTATGTCAATAAATGACAACATTAATAAACAAATGAATAACATATTCGTATGTAATGAATAACTAAAATTCACTTGATGAATAATCATATGTAAAGAGAGGGAGGAGTAGGTGGAGCAAGGGTGACCTGCTAGCTTCTAGAGCATTCGCTTCACTCCCGACAATGAGGGAAACAATGGGACTTGTTATCGGAATTCCTGTCAAGGCTCGGAACTCTAGTACACGGTTCCAAAGGGCCTTTCTACGCCATGTCTCTTTACTTGAAACAACAATAGCAGCTGCAAAAGAAATAAGATCCCCACCATGTAAATGCTAACAAAGTATATTCAAATCTCTCACATACTCTTTTGAAAGCACTTTTTGTGCAACAACCTAACTGGAAAACCCAATAAAACGATGTATAATGCAGGTAGTGGCACAGTATTTAGCACAAATAACTAATTATCTTATGCAAAATCAATGTGGATAAGGTGGTGCCTTGCAAACTTCTCAACAGACAATGCATTTTGAAATCACAGATTGTAGTAAACAATGGATTGAATCACTCATTCTATGTTATAATTCAAGCTCACCATTGGCAGCAGCAACAATTGGCACTGGAGTAGAAGTTGAAAATATAAAAGAGCGACCTCTCGACTGAATCAACTGCTTCCATTTCTTGCTGTTCAGTTTTTGGAATTAGGGGAAACTTTGTAAGTACTTGGGGGAGGGAGAGCGCACAAGGTGCGGTCGTTTGAAAGTAGAGACCCGTCGTATTATATGCTTGATTAGAACAAATTTGACAATATATTATTGATTAAAACAAATTTGACATCAAAACGTTGTAAAAAATAGACGGGGAAATTACAGTAGCCGAACCTAAGATTGCTCCAAAATTTCCCTTGTTCTAGAAAAAAATATTATCATTCTAATATAAAGTAGTCAGCATCCAGGCTTGAATCTTAATTTCAAATAGCATGAACTCCACACCACGTGAAATGGTTGCCAAAACCATTGAATTTCACTATATCCGTTAACTACATGGGTAAATAGTCCCTGAAACTTTTCCTTGCTCATTTCGTAAGCCGGCGAAAGCACCATCACCAAGCTCTATTCGCATCAACCACAGCAAACACTAAATGAAAAAAGAAATACAAATTTGGCACACTTGCGGAGTTGAGAGTAGCACTTCTGCTTCTTGCGGAGTTGAGATATTACTTGGCACAGTTGATGGTGAAAATTATTCCTGAATTGATGGCTTTCCCACCAACTTTCTTAGCTAAACCAGTCCTAACTCCTAATTACAGAATATCAGCGGGATTGACGGGCGGGATTGAAAGTACTAGCGGCAGTATCAAACCATCTACTTCTTATCTTCTGTTCTGCGACCGTTCCCTTCCAATGCTTGTTCCCTAAGCAGCTTGTTCCTTAAACCAGTCCTAATCTGTATATTGCACATTTTTTGTTAGAACCCCAAACCCTAGTATATAAAGTACTCCTATATCCTTTCCAAAAAAAAAGTACTCCTATATGATATGCAACAGAAACAGTTTGAACTTTTAATCAATCAACACAATTTCACCTCAGTAGACATTCTTATAAATCAAACCTCAATCTTATTGATCAAATATTTTATTTGTATTCAGAACATGAACAAAAGCATGCAATGAAAAGAAAGTAAAAGCAAAACTCTGTACATACGGACTTCAATGCAAAGGTACAGATTGATTACATGAACACATGTATTGTATTCTCAAAGCCCAAATCCTTAAATAAAACTACCGAATAAATGAAAAAGAATGCGTTTCATCAGTCACAGATGAAAGGTGAAAGGTGCAGGCGATTAAATATTCAACAAATTGATAACATTTCACATGGAAATTTTATCGAACACCTGAATCTAAGCAAGTACTATTGGTATGTATGCCGATTACCAAATTGGCTAACTATAAACACTCAAATGACACAGTTGATTTTATTATGCATCAATCTATTTGAATTTCAACAATACTCCACCACTTGCAAACCATCAAAGAAAACAGAAAACTTCGGCCAAAAAGCCCAAACTAACAATTATTTTTTGATGTAACTACACAAATTAGTAATAATCGAAGTCAAGACCCTCGGATCCTGGCTACCTAACATCTCAGAACCCCAAACTAAGATAACTAACTCAAAAAATTCCAAGACCTTAGCTAGCCCTGATCGAAAAGGGAAAAAGAAATACTCAATTCACAAAGGGGAAGAATCAAAATAAATATTAAAAATGCAATCGGCCAGACGAATATATTGAATTTGAAATAGCAGAACCAACAATTTCAGAAACATGGAGAAGGTGGGAACGAACCAGCGCTGGCCGTGAGCCTCTTCCCTTTCCGGCATCCTGTCGCCGTGATTCTGCCTCTTTTTTACAAGCACATGTACTCTATGGCCCATAGCTATTTAGTTCAACAATAACACCCCCATATTCTGGGGAAGAGTTCTCTTTGTTCACTAGAAAGAAGTTTCTGATTCATCGAGAATGAAATTTATAGAACTAATTATTCAGTAAGACAGAGAATATGAATGCAAAAAGGAAACAAATTTTGTTCGATATAAACAAGTTAATGACTTGCAGCACAAAAGGGAATTTAACTCCCAATCACACTACCATCAGCAAAATAAGTGACAATAAGGATGCTTTCAAATATTAATCACCTGCATGCTATAAATCCACCGTGGCAACCAAATGCCTTACGCAGGGTGCCAATGCATATATCAATTTCTTTCTCGCAATTGAACTTCTCAGCTGCACCACCACCAGTTCTCCCACAAACCAACGTGGCATGGGCCTGAATGTTGTAGAGTGGAGACAAAAGAGTATTACTGATTAATTACTTCTGGGCATTCAAACAAAACAAAAGTCTGTAATGTACGAAAACAAAAAAAAGAAAAAAATTCTTTGGATAATCTTTGTAGCTAACAATTTGTTATTATAATTACATAGTAGATATTCCTTTTAAACCATACATCATATTTTCAGTTTTAGTAAACTTACATCATCAATTGCCAACAAAAACCCATGCTTCTTGCGTAGCTGCACAAGCTCAACAATAGGGGCAAAGTCGCCATCCATGCTAAACAAGCTGGTAAGAAGGCGTTAAGAATATCATTTTGCTTGAAACTATTTTATTCAGCAATTGACAAGCAGAGTAAGACATAAGGTTAGAGCACAAATGGTCTAGAAATGAGGAAAAACCAACTTGTTGAAGGAATTTTGTTGCTTTAACAGTTGCCTTTTGCACAACTCAAGATTTAATATTGACAATGGTAGCATCATTCTTATGAGCATTTGTATCCCTCCATAAGACAATAAGATGCACAAACTCATTCTTGGTGTTATATTCATTGTCTCCTTGTTGGTACTCAAGATGATAAAATGAGACTACCAGAGACAAAACAAAAGTAACAACTCCGCATCATTTAACACCACTGCAAAATGGCACAAATATTTATTAACAACATAACTTTTAGTCACTTCAAGAATTCATTGAACAAACTAGATTTACAACAACAACAACAACCCAGTATATTCCCAACTCGGTTGGGGTCTGAGGGGTCAAAATATACGTAGTCCTACCCCTGTATAATAATACAAAGAGGTTGTCTAAGTAGTACGACCCAAGATGTATTGGTACATTGATGTATTGATTTTCAAAAACTTCACCAAATTAAGAAGTGCCGAAATTGAGTTGAGCCATTTTGATCTAATCCATTATTTGCACAAAGCTGAAAGAATTGTCAATGATGACTCTTCCAACTCCATTTACAATGGCACAAACTAGATTTACATTTAAGAAAATATCATTAACCCAACAATTCGTAGCAGTTTCTGCCAAAAATATTTAATTGAATAGTGTTTCATAGCAACATTTCCCCTGCAAACTAAAAAAATTAAATGAATGCACAACAATTAAAAGAATATTTTTATGTTATTCTAGTTAGTAAAGCAGCTTAAAAACTCATAATGTGGTCCTTTACAGTAGGCTGAACAATACAACAACAACAACAACAACAACATACCCAGTATATTCCCAATTCGATTGGAGTCCTGGTGGTCAAGATGTATGCATCCTTACCCTTGTATTTCAATACAAAGTGGCTGTTTAAGTTGTACGACCCGAGATGCATTGGTGCATTGATGTATCGATTTCCGACAACTTCACCAAATTAAGAAGCATCAGAATTTAAATGAGCCATTTTGCTCTAATCCACAATTAGCACAAAGCTGAAAGAATTGTCAATAATGAGTCTTCCAGCTCCATTTGCAATGGATAATAGGCTGAACAATAGCAACATTAAATTTGTTCGCAAGATGGTTACTTTCTACAGCCATTAAATCGACTTGGAGGCCAATTATCATAATCATGGCAACACAAATGACAAATCTAAATGAAAAGATTAAGTATTTGCATAGAATTATGATAAGTTTGCCAGGTATTTTCTGAACTGCAGAAGTAAAAATCAAGTGAAATGACTTACCTATCGGTAACAATTACTTTCTTCTTCATTCTGCTACTTGTTCTGCTGAGCATAAAATCATTGTTGTAAGGAAGAAAAATACGGTGGAATATGGAGCAAATAAAGAGCCTCAAACTAATAAAAAAGAGACCATTAACTTACAGTAATGCATCAAGGTGCAACATGTCACAATGTCTATAGACATATGTCACAGCCTTTGCTTGCTTCTCAGCTAGTCGGATACCATCAATTATTGATGCATGATTAAGAGAGTCTGAGAATATGGCAACCCTATCATCCTGAGCTGGTTTTTCCCCTGCAGCTAAGAGTAGACCAACACTTCCCAATGCTGTCATGAATGTCATGTTGGCTGAAAAGCCTATAGGACAAAGAAGGCAATCCTAATATGTAACAATAGAACAAGAGTTTATCAGTTTCAAATCCAGGCTCATGGTTCCTAGAGTCATCAGCAGTCTGAAGATAAACTAGCATAACCTCTTAATGACAAGAGTACATGTTCCATAAAGCTATATCCCGCTTATGTACTAATGAAGATATTGAACTAACTGTACAAAGTATGATCAAGCTATTACAATACCAATACTTTCCAAAAATCGGATATCATCTCCACTACCATTTCTATACAAATGTATAATCCTACATTTCACTTCCTGCTGAATCCTTCTTACTCTTGTTTCTGTATCCTCATTTCTCATTTGAAATAGCCTTATATTCCTCTCATTCCATGTATGATATATCACAGTATTCAAACAATAAAACAGAACTTGCTTCTTAATAGCCTTGTACTTCCAGATATGCATCAATCTTGCAACAGACAAATTCTTGATTTCTGTTCTGAGTCCAAGCCATTGAGTAATGCCATTCACCAGTTTCTGTGCATAGGAACATTTAAAGAACAAGTGATTACCTGTTTCCTCCTCTTCTTGACACAAGATATTAGTCTGATCAGTGACATTGATCTTCATATGCCGCAATCTGTCTTTAGTTAACAATCTGCTTCTCCAAGCTAACCAAGAGATAAAACTGTGTTTAGGAATAGAGAACTTATTCCAACAGATTGCTGCTGGTTTGAACAGCTCCCTTCTTCCTCTGATCCACATATAACCACTTCTTGTATTATATGGTTTACCAGCATTTCCTATCCAGCTTCCATTTACTACTGCAATTTTCAACTCATCTTTAAGTTTCATCAATTTTCTCCACAGCCAGTTACAATCTTGTGGAGGATCATAATTCCAAATACTTCTGCCTTTTAAATAATAGATGTGCATCCATCTGATCCAGAGACTCTCTTTCTTCAATTCCAAATCCCATAGTTGTTTGCCCAGTAATGCTTTATTCCAAGTAGTTGGTTCTTTGATATTTACTCCCCCCTCTCTCTTTTTACAGCAAATTTTATTCCAAGCTACTAAATGACAACATTTGCCTGATCCTTTTATCCCCCATAAAAACTTCCTGCAGTAAGAAGTTATCTCATCTATCACAGACTTTGGAATTAGAAAAATGCTTGCCTGGTAACTATGAAGAGTTATCAAAACAGCATTGATCAACACAGTTCTTCCTGCATGTGAGAGATGTCTAGATTGCCAGCATTTGATCTTGGCAGTTAATTTATCAACCAAGTATTGACAATCTGATTTATTCCATCAAGTTGGAGCCACTGGAAGTCCTACATACTTCATTGGAAAGGTTCCAATGTCAAAATCCATCAATTGCCTGATCACCATCTGAGTATTCTCTCTGATCCACCAAAGTATAAATTGGACTTTCCTTTATTAATCCTCAATCCTGTGGTGCTAGCAAAATGATCCAAAGTACCTTTGACCATTTTAACTGTATTTAGCTCAGCTCCACAGAATATTAACAAATCATCAGTAAAACTTAATGATGTTATATTCAGCTCCCCACAGTATGGATGTTTCACAAAACTATCCTTGCTTGCCACCTGTTTAAAACTTCTTGTAAGATATTCCATAACCAACACAAAGAGTAATGGAGACATTGGATATCCTTGTCTCAATCCTCTTTGACCTTGAAAATATCCCACACTCTTCCCATTAAGGTTCAGTGAATAACTAGATGATGTAACACATTCCATGATCCCTTGTCTGAACCTAGCAGTAAATTTGTATTCTTCTAACATTTCTTCCAGAAACTCCCAATGAACTGAATCATAAGCCTTCCTTAAATCCACTTTCATAATACAAGATGGTTTTGCTGATTTCCTGTTATAGAGTCTGATCAATTCCTGGGCCAGAAGCACATTATGCAAAATTAATCTTCCCTTCACAAAAGCTCCTTGGTTGCTATCCACTAATTCTGGTAGTACAAGGCTCAATCTTTTGCAAATCATTTTAGAGATGCATTTATATATAGTATTACAGCATGATATTGGCCTGTATTCTGTGGCATTCTTTGAACTTTCATTCTTTGGTATCACAGCTATGATAGTGGCATTGATTTGCTTTAACAGTCTCCTTGTTTTGAGGAACTCAAGTACAGCATCACTGAAATCATCTCCCACAATAGGCCAAGCCTTCTTATAGAATCCACTGATATATCCATCAGGTCCAGAACTTTTGGTTTCATCAATACTAAAGAGAGCTTGCTTTACATCTGCTCTGGTGAAATCTTTAATCAATAAAACCTGCTGATGAATATTCAACTTGTTTCCTTCATCAAAGATTTCACTCTTAGCATTTATTCTAATCACCTTCTTCCCCAGCAACTCTTTATAGTAACTGACAAAATGATCCTCTACTATGCATTGATCCTCCACTAACTGGCCATCTTCTGATAACTGTTCATCTTTTGTCTGACTGCTGCACGAAAATACTGAGTATTCATATCACCATCACAAATCCACTTTTCTTTCATTTTCTGTGCCTAAAAACTCAGAACAGCTTTTGATGCCATTGTATATTCCAAAACTACTTCTTTTTCTGCTACCTGTACTTCTTCATTCAACGGATCAAGCTTTAACCCCTCCTGAAGTCTATCCATCTTTAATTTGCATTCCTGTTCTTTCTCTTCAATGTTGGCAAAATTCCTCTTGTTGAACTTTCTCAGCACTGATTTTAGCATTTTCTGCTTTCTCACTGCCTGAAACTATTTAGTGCTCAATTACTGGAAGGAATTCTGGATCTTGTGCCCACATATTGAAGTATCTAAACGACCTTTTGCACTGTTGTGTTACCTCTCCCACCTTACCAACAGAGCATTGTGATCAGATATTCTAGCAGGCAATGGTACAGTATGCATCAGAATATTTTTGCGACCACTTATCATTCACACACTCTATCCAACTTTGAAAATATTCTCATTCCACCAATTTGCTTATTAGTCCAAGTGAACCTACCACCATAGGTTTGAATTTCCCACCATTCATTATCTTCTACCAGTTTCTTAAACTCTTCAGTATCAGCACTTAACTCATTTACTCCTCCAATCTTGTCTTCTTTATTTAATATACAATTATAGTCTCCCATGATGAGCCATCCACCACCTACATTTGGCTTGAGTTGCTTGAACTCTATCCATATAGTTGCTCTTCTCTGAGCATTATATTCACTGGATACTATTGTCATGTGGAAATCTTTAGTACCACTTACTTCTTTCACATAGCAGTGGAGATATTGCTGAGTTATATGTTCCACCCTTATTCTATACTCATCTCTCCTTCAAATTAATATTCCCTCCGTCCCATAATTATTGTCCACTTTGCCCAAAAAATTTTGTCCCAAAATTATTGTCCAATTTGACTTTTTATGGATCAAGTTACACATTTGTCCTTAATAAAAAACATTATCCATAAAATCTTTATGGTTAAACAATTACTTATGTAGGGGTATATCCGGTTGTTCAAGGTAAAATAAATTTAAGTTTGACTAAAAATAAAATCTTCCATTTTAGTAAAACTGGACAATAATTATGGGACGAATGGAGTAGTATTCTCCCCTTATTTCCTCCTTCACTATTTTTCACATAGTCATATTGTCTCCATTTCCACTTCATCAACTCTTCCACCTTCTCCTTATGCAACTTAGTCTCCAATAAGCCTGCAATTCTCACATTATTAACAGAGAGAAAGTTCCCAATCTCCCTGTGTTTTAGGGGACTATTAAGTCCCCTTACATTCCATGAGGTAATATTATTAATGTTTGCTAGACCCTGGATCAGGGGGACTAGAAACAGAATGATAAATTGTGTTTACTAACCTCATTTTATCATATATCCTTCCTTCATTCATCTTGTATCCTTTCTGATTTAATATTTGAATCCCTTCCTCGTGATTACTTGCATCCTTCCATTGAGTTCTGATTGGACTTTTAATATTGAATTAATTTTGTTAACTTGATCTTTTGTAACATTAACACCAACGGCATATCGAATCAAGGAATATCACCACACTTACATGGTCTGACCATATCTATTCAATGTAGTATCCAAAATTCGACTTGTAAGTTGGCTACTGCCTGAGCGAGGAAACTTCATTTTAAACACAGATGGTTCAGCAATGGGAACCCCGGGCAATGATGTTATGGTTTTGTTATTCGAGGAGATAACGGGCAGTTTATATATGGAGAAAGTTGCTACTTGGGACTTGATTTCAGCCTCTCTGCAGAAGTTAAAGTTGTACTCCATGGTTTACGAAGATGCGACTTGATGGATCTACCGAATGTCTTTATTCAGTGCGACAACAAAATGGTCGTAGACTTGATTCGAAAAAGAGCTGACTACCCTTAGAAGCTTCATGGTGAAATGAAAGAAATTAAGACTCTTTTGCAAAGAAGAAGATACTCCATTAAGCATATTTATAGAGAATCAAACGCGGTGGCAGACAATTTGGCAAAACTAGCCTTGTCAATGCATTCTGCTCAGTTTTTGCTTCTTAGAGATTTACCAGCAACAACAAGAGGTCTGATTAGACTAGACCAACATTCTTTCCCATACATGCGCATAAGTTAAAGGATGTGGAAGAACATTGTGACAGAGAAAACTCCTTTTGGGTGTATCCAGTTCAAACACTGCTGACGGACACCAAAGCCATTGCCAGACTGAAGAAGACATATCATACTACATCCTTAGTGGAAAGTTGATCTTAGTTTCATAATCCCTTATAGGAAAGCTCAAACTACAAAATGTGTACCCATGTCAAAATTGTTCCAAATCATGAAATGAAATGTGCATTTTTGAGTAAAAAAGAGAGAGAGAGGAGAGAGAGCAACCAAACACGAGCAATGGAAGGATCATATGTGAGACGTATGACCATTATTCACCATCATTACCGCTACTTCTAATTCAAAAGAAACAATATGCAAATTCATCTACAGGATCTACTGAAACAATAAGCAAATTCATCTACAGGATCTACTGTACAAAGCGATGAAAAAAAATCGGGATACCTCCTTTTTCTTTAGGTCTACCAAGGAAGCCTCCAGCGATCTGTGGTAATTAGTGTATCCACATATTAAAGCAGAACCCATTGGTCCCATTCTATGCTCCTGAGCTGCCTAAATCTCCAAGCAAATTAATGAGAAACGGAAATCAGATCTGTTAGCAAAAGAACCCTTTGGGTTATAAGGAAGAGATCTTTTAGGTGATAAATTTAGGAAGTGAAAATGGAAGAGAAGAAATTTTGGGAGAAGGGGAGCTTTACTACTTTGTAGTAAAAAGGAAACAAGGTGGAGTGTATTAAGCTTTTAGCTTAAAGTTTCTCACAACTCTCTATACACATTATATTAGGGGGTTAACTCCTATTTATAGTTGTGTATGGAAGGTTCTACATGCATGTTTTAAAGATTTTTCTATAACACCTAAATATCTAGATATTTTATTCTAATATCTAGATATTTCTCTAAGATATTTTCTATAAATTATTATACAACTTCTAGATATTTTCATACACATTTCTACACATTCTAAATATTATTCTAGAATATTCCTATTATTTTCTAATATCTTCTTTTTTCTAGAATTCTCTTTTTTAATGGTCTAAGACTTGTAACTAATCAATATTTATGGTCCAATTTAATAACCATGGGTAGCCCAATATTACTTAGACCAATCAAGTTTATTTACTAACAAGATCAAGTAAAATACCTCAATAACAATTTGTAAAATCGAACAAGAAAATAGACCAATTATAAGACCTTTGCAGCAGCCTTGATAACTGTCGGGTGTGTACTCAAGCCCAAGTAATCACTGCCAGAGAAGATCAACAAAGTCTGGAACTTTGCACAGGAAAGTCCGGTTCCATCATCACCCTCGCCAATGATACTACTCTCCAAATCATCTCCTATCCAATTTCCAACAGCAATGCACATAAACAAACATAACAAATGAAATGGACATATAAAATAGCCGATTAAGCCCTTTTACTCTGATTTCTAAACCTAATTGGTTTTCTTAAACTAGACACGTAAAAAGGGACCTCAATCTTACCAAAATTTTCCGAAAAATTAACACTACATTGTTCAATCAAATCAGTGACTTGGGTAAAGCAAACTAAAGGAAAGGAATGGTACCAGCACAGGGAATGTCTTGAAGCCATTTCTGGAAAGTGGGTTCTGAAATTTGGACTTGGACAGGGGTCCTATCCCAGGAATGCAATCCATCTGAAAAATGGAACTCATCGGACTCAATCTGGTTGGATGAAGCGGATGGTGTAAGATGGACGTTGTGAATAGCTACCTCTCTCAGATGAAACCCACACTACACGTGCCCTTTTTCTTCCACTCTTTATCGTTTGGTTTGGTTTTGCTCCCAGTACGATGAGTTTTAAATTTTAAGCATGCTTTGATGAAAATATTCACCACTATTATGAGATGTTGTTCATGCAATTGCTTCATGTGAGGCCCTTGAGTGAGCCCCTAAGAAGTCTGGGAATAAAAGTCCAAATGCTTCCTTTTTCTTTTTGTCCCTTTCTTTGATTTTATAAGTACAGTTTCATTACAAATTAAAAACGTCAGATTTGCTTCACAAAGTGAGTGGAGCTCTCGGCAAAGTGCCAAATAAATTAATAAAAACACAGAGTATTTTTACTCCAACAATAAACTTGATGATAGTAGTCAATCTCTGTTCACTCAAGAGAATGGAATTGGCTTTTTTGAAAGTAAATTTTTGGGTTCCCATGCTCAAAACTGTGGACAACATCCAGGCAGAAAGAATCACAATAAATTCATATTGACCCCCTTGCATTGTCCAATTGATCCATCATTTTCATCTTCTTTCATTTCTACAATGCCGGTGGTGAATACACATTTTGGTTTATTGACTTCTCTTGGAGAACCAGGTCGTGCTACCAACATGTGAAATGGTAATTACATGTAACAGCTTCTTAAAAGAGTTCTGGTCAAACCTACGGCTTTCTTAATCAGTTCACCCAAAACCACCGAAAAAAAAAGAAGAAAAAACTAAGCACAGGCACAATCTCGCAAAATCTGTTTAAATGCCTCAACTCTACTTGTTGCACCTTACTATCGTACTGAAACACGAAAGTAAAGGCCAAACGGTTACTTTATCGAACAGGGATAAACCTGTTTAGGAGTCGGAAAACAAGTTCCTGAAAGCAAAACAGACTCAGTCGTTCCTGTACATTTTTCAGACATTTCTATAGCTCGGGATAACAAAAGAAATAGAGACGCCGCACCATCGCTTGTTAAGACCATCTCACTCTCATTGGCAATAGACATACTAAATTCAAAAGCACTACCATCTGTCATGGCATTTCACGAGCTACCCATTAGAAAGAAAATACAAAACAATGAAAAAGTAGAAAAACAGTCAATAAAGAAAGTAGACCCAGGGCTCTTTTGAACAAAACTTGAAGAAACTCTCAATCAGGATTTTTTTTTATTATGGATTATCAGTCATCTCTCACATACTCCACTACAGCAAAAATGCATGCCCCGAGGTTCTGCACGAGAGCGAAATGGACTCATAACATGAGGATAGAAAGTAAGCCAACACGACTTTCAAAGGCAAAACCAACGTTGACAAATCTCTAATTGATGCATAGAACAATGCCAAACAATCATTCCTCCTTTAAACACGTAAACCCCCAGAAGCCCCCAAAAAATGACTCGTCAGCCCTAACAATGGAAAACTAAGCATACAAGCCACAAATGTGTAGCTACTGACATGCACATATCATTTCAGTCAAATGCTTAGAATAATTAACACTCTCTTCTTTTCTATGAGGCCACAACTTAAGATAAAAGGTTTTCCAGCTCCTATGACATCCGTTCCAACAAACCCCAGCCCCAAAAACCACAAAAGAAAAGAGAGAAGGAAAAAGAACAGATTCTTATGCGGTAGATACATGCAAATGGAGCTATCAGTATGAACTGGAGTTGAAACACATAATCAACATTGTAACCATAATATGAAACTTCAAATACCCGGCAAGTTCAAAAACGAATACAACACCATCTCCTTTTTTTTTTTTTTTTAAAGAAAGGTTTTCATTAATAAAGAACCATCAGTTACAGCGTACATGCTAATAAGCTTCCCTTAGCTAACCTGTGCACAACATCAACAACAGATCTCCCAACCTTCTGAAATACACATAAGGTAAAACTATGCTTTAAAACACCATCTCCTTGACTATGCTGAGCATATAGCTAGGCTGCTTTCAACAAAGATGAGCTAGATCTTGGATTACCAAAGTAAAAGTTAGGGTACACATTCAACAAGAGACTGTTGGAAACTTCAGGAGAAAAACAAGCCCGATGACACAAATAGAAACATCAGAATGTCAGTAATAATAAGGAGAATAACGACAGTAATTGTAAAATAAAAAAGTTTGAAACGCATATGCCGAAATGGTAGCAATCACCACCCAACGCCAAAGGCTCCTACAGAAAAGGTAATTAGTACATATAACATTTCAATAGAAAATAAAACTTCCAGACGTGATGCGCTGCCATCTTCACTCTCTGCAAATGTCACAAGAGCACTGCAAGGTTAAAGAGGTGAGTCCCAAACTTCCAACAAGTAAGTCATGGCAAGAGGTAAATATCAGGTTCACAACTTCCCCAAGAAATCTGCCTGTAAAAATATTACAACGTAAAGATTGGAGAAGCATTAAGATGGATAAAAACATTGCTATAAGACAGTAATACAAAATAAAGCACATTCAGTCATTCATATCCTGACCACTCATATGCATTAAAATAAAGGTCGAATCCACACATTAAAGGGAGCATGCTCATTATTGCAAGCTTAATTAAGTTTTCAAGAAGCCAAGAGAGAACTGTGTAGAAACATAGTTACAGATTCAATGCTTCTAGGCCAATCTAAATTCCGACCAATGCTCACCATTCAGGAATTCAAAATCGTTTTAAGTGACAGTACAAACACTTAACTAATCCCCCAGTAAAAACAGGAAGTAGATGATTAAAAAAAATTACACAAGCATGCATTTTCCAACAAAGAGCGGAAAATGTAGGCAGGCTGGTAATCACTAATAATTACCCTTCAGAGGATATGCACCTATACATCCTGCCATGACAAACTTGCCCAAGGAATGACATTTCAGGAAGCGCTAAATCTATTTACCCCAAGGTCCCACTATTTTTAACCAAGATTTTCAAATATGCCTCCCATCTGTAAAACATTACTCCAAAATCCGTTAGTAGTTAGTGGAGAAAAACATTTGCCATAAAGAAAGGAAAACGCATAACATAGGATCAGGAAAAAAAATGACGCGCCTGCTGATTCAATGATATTTCAGTGACCAATACAAGATCAATTTTTTTTTTAAAAAAAAAAAAAGAGTTTGAAGATCTTACCTTTTGCCTTAACCAAATTGTAGAGCAAGACATCATTTCATCTCAGCCATGAACTTCTCATACTCAGCGTCACCAGCAGATGGAGCAGGTGGAGGTGGAGGTGGAGGTGGGGCGGGATTGGATGCCCAGGGCACATTGCTCACACTCTGCGACTGGTCCGCACCTTGAGACACAGTAGGAGGCGGAGGGGGTGGTACCATACCATAATAACCTTGATATCCGTAAGAAGTTGAATATTGTGTATTGGGAGGTATAGTGGTTACAGAATTACCATAAGGATAGGTAGGGGCAGACTGGACTCCGGGAGGGAAATTTTGAGTATCTGCAGCGGAAACATAGTTCTGCTCAGCGTCAGCAGAAGACACAACTTGAGATGAGCCATTGGAAGTAGGTGTTGGCACTGGAGGAGCATATTGCATCCCATAAGGGGGAGGATACATGGCTGAGCCCGGAGGAGGAGGGGGGTAAGGTGCAGCATAAGGAGATTGCGCAGGTGGACCCCATGGAGATCCTGGGTAGGAGCCAGGGGGCGCAGTTGCTATTGGACCACCAGTAGCATATTGCTGTGAAGGATATGGTTGAGTAGGCGGAGGAGGGTATGAGGGGACAGATGGAGCAGGAGGACCTGGAGGCACAGTGACTTGGGGAGGTTTACCAGCAACTCTCACAGCAATGGTTCTTCCATCCAAGCGATGACCATTCATGCTAGCAATAGCATTATTAGCCTGTTGAACATCAGCATACTTTACGAAACCATAACCTTTACTCAGGCCGCTTACTCTGTCCTTGATCACCTTAGCCATAACAATTTCACCAAAGGGCGAGAATAGGGCGATTAAACCATCATCCTCCAAGGTAGGGGGCAAGTATCCAATGTATAGGTTGGCCTCATCGAATTCCTTGGGCTTGAGTGGATTTGCCCCTAAGCCAGCTGTGCCACCATTAGCACTGGTGTTGGTTGTGCTAGTCCATGGAGGATTGCTTCCAGAACTACCAGGACCAAGAGCCAGCGTTGGGCCACTTGGTTTAATAGAAGACTCAGGAGCAGTCCCACCCAGCTCAGCTAAGAAGTTTTGATATTCATCATCCATCTTCTTGCCGGTGGTATTCTTAACAGGGCAGTCAATGGTAGGATGTCCACCATCACCACATATCTTACATAGAACGTCACTCTTAAAAGTAGAAGTTTTAGATGGACAAGCATACTGCCTATGTCCAGGCTCACCACATAACCTGCAAAACTCTTCATCCCTAATGGTTCCATTCAAAGCAGCAAGTTCCCTAAGCTGTTGTCTCTTATGCTCATTGAGTACTTCATCAACAGGTAGCAAGAGCTTTTGAACCATTGCAGCAGCAGCCTCGAGGGACTCCTGAGTCTCAGCTTCCACCAAAACATGTAAATCTTCATTCTCAGAGGGATCCGGTTTCAGATCCCTTTTCTGCTGCAATCTGCCTTCTTTCACAGACCCTTTACCCCTAATGACAATCTTGGCACCCGTCTCTTTCTCCATCCTCTTTTGAGTATTTCCTCTCGGCCCAATGATCAAACCAATAAAGTTATACCCAGGGTACTCTTTCATGGGAATGTAAAGCTTCTTCTGCAGTTTAGGAGGCCTATAATCAGATGGGGGCTTGAAGCTAGGGTTTATCTTGAGCATTTGGGCTATTACTTCTTGCCTCTCCCTGTTCAACTTCTCACGGGCACGATATTCCCTAGTGTTAATCCTATGCCCCAAAGTATCATAAATAGGTTCAGGTGAAGGTGATCTAGCGCCTTCAGGTCGATCATCTAGAAGGGAACCAGATGCCAATTTTGCAGTAATATCAGTGAACCTGGTATGAAGAGCGTGAAATTCAGGATCGAGTATAGCTACAGTCAACTGCAACGGAAACGCCGGCTGCGGTTGATCATCAGACCACCTGGACTTCCTCTTCCTTCCGCCAGTTCCATCGCCCCCTCCAGTCCCGGTCCCATCATTGCTGGACTCACTGGGAGGAGGATCCCACCGACTCTTGCGCTTTCTCCTACTGGTGGTCTCCTCTTCCCCACCTGACTGGTCCTTGTCAGTGCCGGTGCCGGTGCCGCTGTGCGTGTTCGTCAAGCCGTTTTCCGATAGCAAGGGCTTCAGAACTGGATTGCTCATCGCTGCTTGCGCATTGTGAACCAGATTCTCGGCCGGCTGGTTGTAGGAGTATTGAGGCTCAGATTGTTCAGAGGGAGGTGCAGGAGATTCAAATTCGGTGTAGGTTTGTAAAGCATCCATTGCGATGTGAGAATTTTTGGAATTCGACCTATATGAATTAGGGATTGAAGAAAAGATGAAAAAGAATGCCCAATTGCAAAGCAACATATACTTACAGAAAGATCTATCAAACATACCACAAATTACAAGAAAAAATACTTTTATTTTTCATTGCAAAGCAGGCTGGATAATACAAACTAAACAATATCATAGAGTCGAAAGACCAGATTATACTATACTGACTCATACTATTACCAGATTAACTTAGCAAACTGTTTAAATTCATAGAATGTTAACATCAAATCTTGAATTCTCGTTATTACTAGCATTATTTAGCAATATGCAATAGTTTAACTTCAACGGCGAGTCAGATCCAAAACGGAAAAATATAATAATAATAAGAAAAAACAGAAGGCATCACGTTTTCAGTCATTTACAGACAAACAGATAGAAAGTCCGAAAAGGTTCAATAGATTTAGCAAAAAGTAAACTGAGCCGACTTGTAAGCGGACAGAGTGTTCTCAGCAGCTTCCTTCCTCTCAGCTCCAGTCTTGAACTCCGCCAAGTACCGATGGTAATCTCCCTTACGGTTTTGTAATTACGATAGCCGATAGGGCAATATGAATTGCTGTTTTATGATCCGGGATGGAATTGGATTAAATAATAAATATTGAATATAATCAAGTCTACAGTTTCTTGAATATAATCGGTCGCAACAAAAGCACACACACTCTGCATTCATATTCACATGCATTTTACGGAAATTAAAAGTAAATATTTACTCATGGTCTGGTGCTTAGCTATTGCTTCACCCATCCGAACCAAAACCAGAATAGCTACATGATTCCTTTTCCCCCTCTTCATTAATTGGTTCAAATAAACACAAACCACACCATCCCTGTAACACGTTTGTCTTATTTAGGTATATACCAACTCCCTAAACAAGTCATTTTCTTACTTTACTTTTCTGATCCAAACCGAACACGACACAACACAACACAAACAGCAACCAGCCCTTACTTTTATTTTGATTCATGTTCCTCAGTTTTAATAGAAAATGAACTAAACTAATTAGAACCGAATCAGCACCCATCATCAGAAATCATCGACCATTACATGCATCATTTTACTAGTTTAATTTCATTTAGTTCTTTGTTGGAGGAACAAATAAAAGAACAAACATTCCCAAGACCCAAATTCATTTAATTCTACGGGGTAACCCACCAACCAAAAAGAATTACTTGAATTGTGTTATCCAAAAAGTCTAAGATTCTCCAGAATTTCTAAACCAACATTACAATATCATGCTATCGCAATCAAGAAATCTATCTAGGCTAAAAGAAAATACAAACGATTAGAATTTACCTTTTCTTTCCTTGTAGTTTCTTTTCCTGATTTTTATACCCTAGCTAATTACTCCTTTCCACCTTTATTTTTCCTATATTAATCTTAGAGATTATGAAGAGCTCATCGAAAAGAACCGAAGGGCTCGGAAGGGCTCATCGATAATTCAGGATGATGAGAAAAAAATAAAAGAACCGAAGTTCGAAGAAGCTAGAAAAAGTTAAAAGAAGAAAAGAAGATAATGATGGAATGATGCTAATGCTAATGGGTGAAGGGGCTGGGAGCATGTCACGACCCGGTGCCCGGAGTTGGCCGGAATTACAGCAAAGGAGAATTAGAGTGAAGATTCGGGCACAACTAGGGTTCTGAATTGGGGATGAACGAAGAAGATGAGAGTCCAATTTTGATACTGAAATATTTTACAGTTCGATTACAACCCCTGGCAGACTATTTATAGTCCCCAAGCTACATAAAATACAAAGAAGTCCCTAAACTTTCTAATCCTTGCAATTCAGTCCAGGGGCGTGACAGAGCATTAAAATCCAGAAATGAGAAATTGAATAAAAATAACGGTTTGGGCTTTATGCTTTGGAGTACTAATTGGGCTGGCCTTTTTGCTTGTTTTGTTTTGGCAAAGGAGATGACATGATCTTGGGCCAAGTCTTGAAGGCATGGTTGTCAGTAAATGAAAGTGAAGTTACAAAAATATCGAGCCCATCATTTAGTGTTTTAATAGTTTTGATGTTTTTCAAATATATTAGTTCTATCTACACACTTACATCTAATTATTTATTTAGGTTCTAAAAATGTCGGGTCTCTTATCCCCTTCCTTATAAAAATTTCGTCCTCGAAATTGCGAAATGCGAACCCATGTTCTGGCAATTTGTATTTGCTTAAAAATCACGTTTCACAATTTATTCCTATTCAATCAAATGTTCCTAGGGATTCCAATCAAATAGTCCTAAAAATTCGCACCCCACCAGTACCTATTTTTTAGGGTTAAAGTGTTTAAACGACGATGCAATCCAAGCTAATATATCTTTTCATCATAAAAATGTGTTAGAGAAGCACAAAGATATCAAAATAAGATGAAAATGAGGTCCCTCCATAAGATAGCAAGGGCCGTCAACGATTTTGAAGTTTGGTATGGCTGTGAGGGAATGTAATGAAAGTGAAGTAAAAGAAAGATATTGGAGTTTAAACTATGCTGGACCAGATTTTATTTCCTCTTTATTTTATTATTTTATTTTTATTTTTTTATGTTTATTAATACTATTATTTGTAAGATCAGCTTGCCATAACAAAAGTAGAACTATTGTGAGGGGTTTAGACAGCTCTGGTTCGGAATTTTGTGCTAAATTTCTAGTTTATCACCCTTTTTCACGGCAGAAGTACCTTAATGTTAATTCCTACTTTGTAGGAAAGGGTAGTGATGAAAATAGTGGCTAATGAGCTAAAGTTTGAGTTAAAAAGAATGTTGGGTGTATGCGCACTGCTGAAGAATTCATAGGAGAAGTATTGTTTCTACAGAGCAGACGAAGAAAACGTTGGAATGGTCTTAAATCTTAGTTGCTTAAGAACACAAACAATGACCGTTTAATTCACGAATCGTTTTGATATTATTAATTTAACGAATTTTAGGTGGCTACTAGGCCGTCTGCAATTCAGGTTAACCTATAAAAGATCAATTCCATGGTTTTTAGTTAGCGACCAAATGACCAATCACAATTATAACTTCTACTCCCTATCCCTGAGTAACTTGTGCTCCTAGGTTCATTTCTGGGTGAATGAGTGTATACATCTCAACGTTTATACCAGTTAGCCAATTCATCTCAACGTTTTAAAATTGATTAATTATGTCCCAACCTTATCAAAATTTGGCAAATTCATCCGTGACCTAAAAAACATATAAAAAAAAATGACCTGATACAACAGGTAAAAATTTATTGGGCATCATATTCATTCTTTTTTTCTTTCATTTTCTATTTTTTTGTTATTTTATGGTTCATTAAAAACAAACAAAATTTTTAGATTAAAAAAACTCGGAAAAACTTAATGAATTAAAAAAAAGTAATTTATTCATCAAAAATGAAATAACTTACAATTTAGAGTAAAATCAAATAATTAATTTTCGAGTACAAAGATATCTATGTGAAATCTTAGTCATTCTATTTTTAACTCAAAATAAAAGAATTTTTTTAAGGAAGTTTCTTAAATTTTATCAAAAAATTAAGATGAATTAGATTAAGAAAAATATGAGATTCATTAATTATTAATTAAATTTTTTAATTTCTCCATTTACTAATGTTATTTGTCTTTCAATAAACTAAAATAAATTTAATTTTTTAAAAAAACAGAAATAAAAATGTTAAATAGGGGATCTAAATGATTTTTACACGTTATAGCAAGTCATTTGTAGTAGTTTGCAGGTCATGGAATGGATCTATTCAATCTTAATAACCTTGGGATGTAATTAACTAATTTTAAAATTTTGGGAAGAATTCACAAGCAAGGTATAAATGTTGAGATGTATACACTAATATTCTAGTTCATTTGTTCAAGTAACACGGAGACTAGCTAATGTTACCCATTGCAAAGTTATTATTATTATTATTATTATTATTATTATTATTATTCATAGCTCAATGCGGGGATTTCAAGCTGGAAGTAAAATACTACTTAAAATTGACCTAATTATCAAGAGATAGAAACTTGTATAGCTCTCGTTAACTATTGTCGATGAAAGAACAGCGAAAACCGGCTTAGGCGACACAAGTTATTTTCTGAAGTCATTCATCAAATGCAAGTGATGTATGTCAATGAACCTTGAAGATTTAGAAAATGTTAAAGGTGTATAATCTGTCCCACATTGCCACCGTGAAGAGAAATGACTCAGCATATAAGTTCTAAAGGCCAACCTATTTATTTTTAATTAGTTTTGAGATGGGCATGTGGTGTGGTTTTGGACCGAAGGTGACCTGTGGTAATTTTATATTAACCCACTCGAACGTTGACTTGTGGGTTTGTTGTGGACTAATCTAGCGATATAACTGATTTTTTCCCACTTGAGCGTTGACTCGTGGGCTTGTTATGAACCGATCCAGCAGTATAACTAATTTTCTTCCACTAGAGAGTTGACCCGCGGACTATTATGTTCTTGTTCTAACCCAAGTTTATTGGGCAAAAAGTTTAAAGACCCATTAGACTTGAGGGAAGGTGTTAAGGTGTATAATCTATTCCACATCGCCACCATGAAGAGAAGTGACTCAGTATATAAGTTCGAAAAATCACCCCACTTATTGCCAATTGATTTTGAGATGGAAGACCAAAGTATTTATATACTTCAACAGAAAAATGAACCACAATCCTCACCTGCTGCATAAAGAATTGAATTAGCATAAGATGAAAGTATTTCATCTGCCCCTTCAAACTTTATCAGAAAGCATGAATGCCACATCAATGAAAATTGAATTTTAGACTTCAAAACTTACCAATACATACAAGAAGTGTATGCACATGCTTTCTGTAAAAAAACTCACAAAATCTTCTCTTGTGTTCTGGCTCGACAGCTTTTGTGAACTCCTCCAACTTCAGTAATCCCTAATTCAGGTCTGTAGCAGTTCCTCCAACGGAAATTATAATAATCACAAAAGTAGAAAGCACTCAGATCAATGATGAAAGGTTGAACAAGAAAAATGTGAAAACACTACCTCAATTACAATGACCAGCACTTTTTCCTTGCAAATGACATGGTGCCGATTCTACTGCTTGTTCCTTCCCAATCTTTTTCACCAAAAGCTTTTCTATTGGTTTAAACATTACTAAGAACATCCGAAGAGAAAAAAAGGACACGCCTATGACATTCAGAAGTATTTCATCTGAATTACAGGATGGTAATTCCTCCAAGCTACTGCAACTAGTCAACACTAATTTCTCGAGACAAGGAAAATTATCATCTGAGTCCATCCATATGGCCAAATCCAGGCCTTGCAATTTTAGAAATCTAAGCTTGGAAAATGTTCCCTCTTCCATGTCCCAATTTTCCCCGATGAATGATACGTACTGCAATTTGAGAACCTCAAGATTTGGTTGTCTGTCAAGTGTTGATGGTTTAGTCCATGGAAGGAAAAGCAACTGCAGGGTTGGCTTCTTTAAGTTCTAGGGAAACTGTAATTGAATTATAGGCAGTTCAAACGAAATCCGACCACAGATGCTGAGTGATTCAAGTTGACACAAGAGATCTAGTTCTATTTTTTTAGAGACTTCCACACATATGAATCTGTGAATATTGGGGAACCTTCAGATGACTTCCTTTCATTGTTTTGCGAATGGACAATGTTACAGTGGAGAAACTCTAAATTCTCTAAAATTGAGAAATCTTGGGAATCATCATTTGCTGGCAATAGCCATTCATGAACCAACAAAATACAGATGCCTTAAAATTTTCCATTTTCCACACAGTATTTGGGGGTTATTTCCCAAAAAAAATTAATTAAAATAAACATGGACAAATTTAAATTTTTCAGAATATGAGTGGATAGAAATATATCCCTCCGATTTCAGAAATCCGTATTCTAATTAAAATTAAGTATCCGGATTTCGGAAATCCGAGCCTATATTTGATAATAAAATAATAATTAAATAAAATTTGTTGAATAATAGTTTTTAAAAATTCTTAAATGAACAGTACCGTTCGGATTTTTGGAATCCAAATTTAATTAAAAAATAATAAATTGAGGCGCGAAATATTTGAACTCAAATAAGGAGTCCAGGACCTGGATTCCTTAAATAAACAGTAGTACTCCGATTTACAAAATCCGAGTGTACAAAAAGAAAAAAGAAAAAAAGAAAATCGAGGCGCGAAATTTTTGAATCTAAAAATCGGAAGTCCGTCCGGTTTTCCGTATTCGGATTTTGGAAATCCGGCTGCCTTTAATTTTGGTTGGTAGAAGTAGGCATGTGCCATAAATTGGAGGACCAAAAAATGAATAAAAAAATCCAGAACTGACCAAACTCGGATTCAGGAAATCCGAGAACACTGTAATTCGGATTTCTAAAATCCGAGTTACTTACGGACTCGGATTTCGTAAATCCCAGTTTAACGTGCTATAAAAGAAAAAAAAAATTCAGACAGTTCTCATTCGAGAACTGAGTTGGATTTTCTATTTTTGCAGCTTAAGCAAGGGCGAATTGGAGCTTTTGATGCATTCTTACCTCTAGATACGTGGGAATCGTTATTTGAAAGAGGTTAGATTGCAAAACCATGTTATTTAGTTTAGTTTTGTGTTATTTTAATTGTTAGAATGATGTATGATAGATTAGGGTTCATGTTGGTTGGTTGTTTGGATGTTTTAGGTGTTGATTTTGAGGTTAGAGATGAGAAATCATAGTTATTCATGATATATGGAAGTTGATTTATAAGTAATTTAGTATTTTATAGGTTTTTTGAATTATGAATGGAGTATGTATGATGTATTTGTTGATTTTGTTATTAAGAAATGATTAGTTATTGATGTTTTTGTAAACAGTTATCAATGGCACGTAATGTATCATACATGCTTAATTTGGATCATACAAGGAAGTATGTGATAGAGAATGGTAGTATCAACACTTTTTTGAATATGCCGGATGATGGTTTGTTTGTTGAGGAAAGGTTGTCATATAAGGGATTGATTAGTAAGATTTGTATGACACTTGGTTGGGATCCAGTACACGTGAAACTCAACCTTTCTTTGATTTTCGATAGTCTTGGTGGTAGGCATGTAGTGAAGATCAAGAATGATTCATATATAAAGTTCATGAACCGTGTAGTGAAGATCAAGAATGATTCGATAATCCCGAATCTACATTCATTCGGATTACTGTGATCCGAGTTTTCCCAAATTTAATTTTTCAACACATATTTTTTTCTATCCCGAAATTAATATTTTATTCGTAAATACGGATTTGGAAAATCCGGATTTAGATTAATTACACTAATTTCTGTCATTAACTTAATATTGGATTTACGTAACACAAAGTCGGATTTCTATAATCCGAGTTTAGAGAGGTTCGGATTTCGGAATTCCGAGTTTTTTCCCCATTCGGATTTTCTAAATCCGAGACATATAAGTTTGTCCACAAAATTTTTGGAAAGTTTATTTTTGTCCAAGTATATATAAAGAAATATATTTAAAGAAAAAATTCCAGTATTTGCCGGAAAAACACTGTTTTCAGTGGTGACCAACTGACCATGTCGTCCGTACAAAGCGTCTTCAAATTTGAGTGACCAATTGCTTTTTCTTTCGAAAGGAATAAAGACCCAAAAAACATTAAAAACAGAACATTAATGTAAAGTGTTTGATGAATATGAATGGAGCAAATAATTGATTTAGGCATTAGGCTAAGTCTTTTTTCTTTTTTTTTTTGCTCCAGTCGCTCCGAAAATAAGAATGTTACTATTTGTTGATGGAGGTGAACACGTACGGAACACATTTCCTTTAACGAAAACTGATGATTATGTCATAATAGAGCTAATGCGCATGACCAGTAACGACTGCATAAGTTCTCCGGGAATCACGAAACAAGAGAAAATTATATTTGCTGGGAAGAAAATCACAGAGAGAAAAAAAAAAAGAAAAGAAAAAAGAAGTGAATAATAGAATCTATTCACGTCTATTTTGTTTCTTTTTTCAATCTCAGTTCTTAGAATTTTGAAAATGATAATTTCAACTCCGTGTAACCTTATTGTAAAGGAGATGATGAATGCTATTGATAATTAAAAAAAAAACCCAAAAAAATAAAAATAAAAAAGATGCATCATCTCAAAAGTCCTTCTAAAAATGAAGCAGAAAAGCCGATCTCGCACAATTAACAAACTTAAAGAGTTAAATCTTCACCCCCTGCTCTGTTCTTGGACGACAACGTACTAGTATAGACTTAAATTGGGTCTCACCTGTGGTCCGTTGTCGAATTGTAAATTATTTGAATAAAACTATGGATGCTTGACTTTCTTCTAACGTTCGACCTTTTGTCTCAGGAACACACTTCACGAAACAATGGAACAACAGCGGCAGACTTGATGGCGAAGAAAACCCCTGCACCCATTACAACTCAGCATCCACAAAGCCAGGTCGGTGTTGGAAATCGACCAAGAAGGTTGTCTGAGAGCCACTGCCTGATGAATTCCATTTGAATAAGAAGTTGAACGTGTAGAACTAAAACAGTTGCCTAAAGTCACAAGCTTCCAGCAGCGTCTTTTATGTTTATAGCGTAGATCTGAGGAAACAATCTTTTTCAGAGGCCTGGCTTTACAAAATAAAGTAGTTCATCGCAACAATATGTGGAATTGTGGAAATGCCCTTGAAAATCTTACCTCTGACATGCCAACCAGGAAGCCAATTTTGAAGCGCATATCTTTTTTTGACAAAAGGAATAGGGGAGCATTAAAATTCTTGGTCAAATCGATCAGCAAAACATCGGTCCTATGCAACAGCAAAGGACTTGATTATGTTTATGGAGAATGGAAATGCCGTGAAAATGATGCAGTGATTCTCTAGATTTGGTTTCACCTTAATGGATGATTGGAGATGCCATTCACTTAAATAGAGCCGCTGATGCTTGAAATTTTTCTGATCTTGATCATTTTGTCTCAAGAGCCGATTTCACAATAACACAACAACTATGGCAGAAGTGATGGGAGAAAGAGTGTTCGTGCTTGAATTAGATCTTGACATAAGAAGGGCGCCATAGAACAACTACATTTGTAGGAGAGAGTCGTATATCAAGCAAGACTACTGATTAGGAGGCATTACCTGATGAATTCCCATCTGTTAAGAGTTAGTGCCCCACATCGCCCACGAGAAGAACCTTCTGTATATAAAAACATTGATCAAATAAAATAATTATGATGCTAAAAGTGTAGAGGAGACTATACAAGGATTAAACAAGTTGCCCAGAATCATGAGGCTTTCCAGCAGTGCCTTACATTTTTGCAGAGAAATGGTGAGGAAGGGAAAGATCATACCAGATGCTAGTGCAATAAGTACTTCATAACAGCATATTATGGACTGACATTAAAAATAGTAAGCCATCATGAAGCAGAGTATATCTACTCATTGATGAACATGAGAAAACGAAAGGGTTTGGGTAAGTTTTTCAGCAAGTATGATCAATGGAAACATAGTCCAAATGATCATTACATGATGAACATTAAGACGACAATTTGACAAGAAAATGATCTTCATTTGATAAAAAAAATAATGAAGTACAAAGATAAAAAGAAATGAAGAAATAGAACAAATGATGATTCTATCAATTATTTGATCTTTTACTCCCTCCATCCCTTACTACTACACTTTCTTCAACTATATCAAGAGTAAAGGTGCTACAGACAAGGGGAACAATGGCCAAATCAAGTTAAAGAGAATTCGATAAAATCAGATTACAGTGATAAGAATAAAGAGTGCCACCGGCAACCATGTCTTTCTTTGGCTGCAATAGCTGTTACTTTTACTCTTTCATATTTCCCAACAAATCATCCAGATGTCTAAGGAACAAATATGGTATTTCTATATTCTTAGAAACATGGTTATTAAAAATAAATAAATAAATAATTTTAAAAAAGGACAAAAAAATAGAGAGGGAGTCTATCAAACTTGATTTGGTTATACGAAATTAAAGTTGGATTAAAAAGGAAAAGAATGAAAGTAAACATAAGAACAAAACAGGATTGCATTTGGTCTTACCTAAGTAACCCTTCTATAACTCCGTTTCCCCAACTGTCTCCTCCTTCGAATCTCCAGATCCACATTTCCATTATCCATCTGCGTATCTCGAATTTGCTTTATTGAATCTACTATGGCTTTCGCGCACCGAGATACCTCAATCATCCGAATAGTTGGAATTTCGGCCAAACACGAAGGTAATTCCTTCAACTTCTGGCAATCTTCCAACACTAATTTCTGGAGGCAAGGAAAATGATCATCTGAGTCTGTCCACCGGGCTAAATCCAAGCCTTTCAATTTCAGAAATCTAAGCTTGGGGAATGTCCCCTCTTCTTTCATGTCCCATATTTCTCCGATGAATGATCCCTGCTCCAATTTGAGAACCTCGAGATTGGGTAGTCTATCAATCATTGAAATTTTACTCCATGGCAGGTGAAGCCCCTGCAGGGTTAGCTTCTTTAAGTTGTGGGGAAACTGATAGTGATCATTATGGATTTCCGACAGAATCCTAACATCGTAAATGCTGAGTGATTCAAGTTGAGTCAAGAAATCTAATGCTATACTCTGCGGAGTGGAGACATTGAATCGGCATTTGAATCTGCGGATGTTGGGAAACCTTCGGACTACTTCTTTCGTCACTTGGTGGCTGGATAATTCTACATTAGAGAAAGTTTGTAGATTCTCTAAAATTGAGATGTGTTCCAGACGATCATCTGCTGGCAATTCCCAGTGTGAATTAATACAATGCAGATGCCTAAAATTTTTCATTTTCCAGAGAGTGTCTGGCAGCAAAACTCTGCTGTAGTAAATACCTCCTCCAATCAAAAAGAGTGTCTCCAAATTTGAGAGACTGGCAATTGACGGTGGGAGGATAAATTTTTCACCTTCAACTGCCAAGGTCAAGTACTTCAGATGACCAAGTAGTTGAATTACACCTGGAAAGAAATGGAATGAACAGAAGCGTCCCAAGTCCAAAACTCTTACAAGTTTTGATCGGGAAAACTTGTACACGATACTATACTGAAGTCGAGAATCACAACTGTACATATCATCGTCAACCATGAACAAAGTGCGTAGGTAAGGAAAATCCAGCATTGGCTCTACGAATTGCTCCCATTTTCTAGAGTGTATATGCAACCGATATAACATATTATGCTCTGTTAAAGTACCAAACTCACTACCACCGAAGCGATAGAGAAAGTGGTCCCCGATGCTTTTAGCCATGCAAAACTCATGTAACAAATCATGAAGGATGCAAAGTTTCACCTTGCCTTCCGACCCTGTCTCAGCAATCATAACTAGATTTCTTTGTATTAACTCTGTCAAGTAACACTCGGCAACATCCTCTACACATTCTCCACCAGTTCTCTCCACAAATCCTTCCGCAATCCATAGCCATAACAATTCCCGAACACGTATCCGTTGGTCCTCTTTATATGCCCCAAAGTAGAGAAAACATGGTTTCAAGTACTCTGGTAAATGACGATAGCTCAACTCTAGAGTCTCTTTACACTGCTCTAAAATAGATGAGCTGCTTTTCATTAGTTTTTCTTCAACTTCATCCCACTTACATGTATCCATATTCGAAAGGAGGCCAGCAACAATTATGATGGTCAACGGCAATCCCTTACAACGCTGCACAATTGCCTCCCCACGTGCAACTAGTTCTGGAGGAGGACAAGCTTCTCCAAAGCGTATCTTCATTTTGAATAATTCCCAACTCTCCTTCTCGGTGAGCAAACGAAGACTAAAGGGTTGACTCTTTGGTCCAATTTGTAAAGCAACATTCTCATTTCGACTGGTTAGAAGAATTCGACTTCCCATTGCATCATCAGGAAATGAAAGTTTTAGACTACCCCACGCTTCAATGTCCCAAATGTCATCCAAAATTACAAGATACCTTTTTCTCTTCAAACGTCTGCGAATTGCATCTGCCAAATCATCTTCACTCATGTATGAATGCTTGTCAGCAAAGTCATTGTCAAGACCCATTAGAACCTCAAGTAACAAACGTTTTTTATCATATACTTGAGAAATGGTACACCACACAAAATCATGAAAGTAATAGACAATGGCGGGATTACGATAAACTTTCTTTGCTAAAGTTGTTTTGCCCAACCCAGCCATACCAACAATGGAAACAACATCCAGTTGCTTCGTCCCTCTTGTGAGCCGATCAATTATCTTTTGCACCTCATCATGTAATTCTACCTTAGGCTCATCAAAACCTGGGATATTAACAGCTTGTGGTATCTTCGTATGACTTTCAGCAATGTTCTGGACTTTAGGGATCTGCCCCACACAGCGAGAAATTTCAAATGCTTCATTCTGAACAAGCTTCATCTGTTCTAGAATGGTATTAAGCATCCCAAGAAAATTTTGAATAGCATCTCCAATCACAAGAGAATCAAGGACATACTCGATTTCATGGACTACTGCAGTAACACGACTCCAGAGAGCTTGAACCTTTTCATTTTGATCAAGTGGCCCCATGAAATCAATAAGAAAAGATCTTACAAACACCATATCCTTTCGGATAGTTAAAAACTTGGTCTTTTCCGTAGTGACGACTGGGTTGCACTCATAAAGATTGAATGAGTCCAATTTTTCCAGGACCGAATCAATGAACCCCAACAAGTTGGTTTGAGGAAAGCAGGATGTCGGCTTGAGTGGATATCTTGGTGCCTCTCCTTGTGTCTCCTTGATCATCTTCATTTTTTCATCAACCTCATAGAATAGATGCTGCAGAGGTTCAACCACGTGGTTGTTGGGCATTTTGACACATAGATAGCAAACTATCATTGCTGCCTCACATATCAAGACTTCTACAAGGTTGACCATTTTCCCATCATATGACTCCTCAAACTTATTTCGGTGCACTGTCAAGGTGTTTCTCAAGAATCTGAGCCCTGCATAGAGTGTATGCATTTGATGGTGAAACATGCCCACGTAAGAGGTACCACTGAAAAATAACTCTAAAAGAAGAAAGATGAGAGATTCGACCATTTCCAGAATCAATGCATGGCTTCCTGCAGGGGCACAATTCGATGACTGTAATTTTGAAGCTTCCTCCAAGACTCTAACATAAATCCGACAACCATGGTATTCAACAGGTTTTATTGTTTCTATTAGTGGGTCAACTTCATCATCTCTAGGCCAAGAACAGGACGTAAAGATTAAGCTCGCAACACCAACAATCAAGCGCTGAACGTGAATGAACAGGTCGCCCATCCGCCTATGCTCAAGTCCTCGAAATTTGGCAAAGAGAGTAATTTTTTTCAAGAATTCGAGACTCTCTCGCAGTTTGTTCAACGATAATGTACCCATATCATATCCTAAAGTCTGAATAAGGGAGTCCAGCATGCCAAGGAGCTCCTCCGTCTCTATTGGAAAATTAGAGCACCTCTGCAATACCGCTCCCTCGTAAAGACTCTGCCGTAATTCCTTTATTCCGCTCCAAATTGACCCCCTCCACATCCCTTTGAAAATTTCATCAAATATCTTGTGGAGCCAATCGCATTCATCATTAGCCTCTATCAATGTGAGAGCAACAAACTGAATCTCCAAAGAATGCTGGTAGACAGTCTCCTCCAGAGTTCGCATTGCAAATTCGCAGCGCGCACCTTCGCCCCACGTCCTTCCAAACGCATAATATGTTCTCGCCATACTCAACTGCCACCCCACATCATTTGAAAAATAATAATGAAGAGGAAGTTTCCTGCGTATTGAATGAAGATCATCTGAGGTAATTTGGATGCAGCTCTCCATGTATGTACAATAATATTGCTCAAGACCTGCCGAAATGATGCAAAGGTAACCTCATAATGATTACAGTTCTGAAGAACAGGGAAATGCATCTTATATAAGTCCTCAATTTTTGACAGTTTTACCCAATACTATTATTTAACTTTTGATCAAACTATATCTATAATTACCCGTTTAGTGTGTGTTTATTATTCCAATGACCAAGTTCTTGTCATCGCCGCTGCTGGTGCAGTGTAATAGCTACTGCACAAATCTTATTTAAAATCTAACTATCAGATGAAAGAAGATTTAATTCGGAGAGAGATTATAGTATTTAGAGACATAAAAAGAAGGCTTAAAAAATATAACGGGGGAGAGAGACGAGAATCTTGATTAAGTATTTATAAACTAAGAGAACATATATGGATCCCAACTTCCTATGACTTCCACTACTTGATAACTTCTTATTACTATTTTAACCACTACTCACATAATTTAAAATTATGTTACCATATCCCTAAAATTTTGCAACAAAAAATAAGGTCAAAAGACTTACTCAAAAACTCAATAAAACAGTAAAAAACAAAACAAATTACTAAGGCAAATTATTACTAACAATTCCTCCTTGCCTTAGTATTTGTAAATATCTAATATTTTTTACGTATAAATCTTTTCTTTCATAAACCCTTCATTTGTCTTTTCTTTCATGAACCTTTCATTTTTCATGAACCCTTCATTTGTCATCCTTCTCAGTGTCACAACAATCTTACTTCTGCAACACATCATCTGCATATGAAAACTCCTCGTTCTTGAGAGAAATCTGAAAATTCCCTTTCAATTGATTTCTTTATCTTCATCTTCTCAAATTCTCGAGTCAAGGATGAGAATTTGCAATCTATTGAATATGTTATTTCTCTGATACTTTGAGATCATCCCAGACAGCCTTGATTGTAAATAATTTCATAACAACAGAGAAAGATAACCTATAATCTTTGATTTTCTTGCCCTTCTCTCCTTGTGTTTTTTTCCTTTATATGTGCCACCGTTGAATTTGAAAGCAACGATGCAAAATATTCTTCTATGGCCTCCCAAAAAAAAACATTTCAGCAACATAGGCTATCATAAAAAATATGCATGATGACTTGTATTATTCTCCTTCCCCAAAGGCCCTTCAAGATTTTGGCTCTGATATCACTTTGTCGTATTTAGAGACATAAAAAGAAGGCTTAAAAAATATAACGGAGGGGAGAGAGAAGAGCATCTTGGATATTTAGAATTTTGGGAGCAAATAAATCCTTGTACATGATTAACTATTTATAGACGAAGAGAATATGTATAGTTCCCAACTTCCTATGACTTCCACTACTTGATAACTTCCTACAATTATTTTAACCACTACTCACATAATTTGAAATTATGTTACCATATCCCTAAAATTTTGCAACCGAAAACAAGGTCAAAAGACTTACTCAAAAAATCAATAAAACAGTAAAAAACAAAACAAATTACTAAGGCAAATTATTACTAACAACTCCTCCTTGCCTTAGTATTTGTAAATATCTAATATTTTTTACATATAAATCTTTTCTTTCATGAATCCTTCATTTGTCATCCTTGTCAGCGTTACAACAATCTTACTTCTGCAACACATCATCTGCATATGAAAACTCCTCTTTGTTCTTGAGAGAATTCTAAAAATCTCTTTTTCTTTATCTTCATCTTCTCAAATTCTTGAGTCAAGGATGAGAATTTGCAAGCTCTTGAATATGTTATTTTCTCTGGTACTTTGAGATCATCTCAGACGGCCTTGATTGTAAACAATTTCATAACGGCAGAGAAAAGACAACCTATAACCTTTGATTTTCTTGCCTTTCTCTCCTTGTGTTTTTTTCCTTTATATGTACCACCGTTGGATTTGAAAGCAATGATGCAAAATATTCTTCTATGGCCTCCTAAAAAAAATAACATAGGCTTTCATAGAAAATATGCATGATGGCTTGTGTTACTCTCCTTCCCCAAAGGCCACTCAAGATTTTGGCTCTGATTCCACTTTGTAGTATTTAGAGACATAAAAATAAGGCTTTAAAAATATAACGGAGGGGAGAGAGAAGAGAATCTTGGATATTTAGAATTTTGGGAGCAAATAATTCCTTGTACACGATTAACTATTTTAGACTAAGAGAACATGTATAGTTCACAACTTTCTATGACTTCCAATAACTTCCTACTACTATTTTAACCACTACTCACAAATCTGAAATTATGTTATCATATCCTAAAATTTTGCAACAAAAAACAACATCAAAAGACTTACTCAAAAACTCAAAAACAGTAAAAAAATAAAACAAATTACTAAGGCAAATTATTACTAACAGAGATCTAAAACCCATCTCCTCTGTCAAAACAAAAATACATTAGCAATCCTCAATCGTAACATTTACGGGCTTTCTCTTAGATGGTTGGTTGCAGTTGAAAAACTTGAGAATATTCTAAGCTTAACAGAAAACTTTATACAGGAACTTCATCATAAAATTTAACAGGAAACAAACCAAAAACAAAGAAAAGAAGAAGACTATATAAGGGAAGAATTAATACCTTGTTGATGAAGTACTTGTGTTTATAGATTTAGTTGAGCAAAACACAAATCATCTAAAGGGAAACTTGTCCAGGAGAGATCTACCAGCCTTATAATTTGCAGAAAGAAATCTTTCTTTCTTTTTTCTTTTTTCTTTTTTCTTAATATGGATACCTATTTTTTGTGGTAGAGAAGAAAATCGACAAATGGGTAGGCTTTTAAGGCCAATTATTTACTTTGACCCAAAAAAAGGACCAAGAATTTTATTTTATTATATTTTGGTTATGTACAGTATCCTCTTGGCAACCATTCCAATAATGCTTAAGTTTAGCTTTTTTTTCATTACTCTCTCCATTTCAATTTAATAGACTTATTACTCTGTTTCAAAATGACTATTCCTTTTCGATACGAAAGATAAAAATCTAAAATTGATAATCATTTTGACACAAGAGTGTTTTTTTAGTCACCTTTGATATTTAAAATGAAAACGAAAAGAAAACCATAGTCATTGTTATATCTAATGAACGTCAATGAGAAAGTGAGCTAAGAGTGGTGAGTTTGGTGGAATGGGAGAGCATAATAACATCTCCTGATCAAACTTTCAAGGGGAACAAAAACACCAAAACAGTTGTGAATTAACTAACCCTCAATGATTCATCAATCATACTGAGTTGTTAACTAATCCTACATTTCTCCATTGTTATCTTGGTTTCTACAATATTGCCGTACCTCTCTATGTTTCAGAGCATTCAATCCAGAAAAGGATGCCGTTCATGAAAATTTTAGGTCCAGGATCGCGAAGATCATTTGCTCCACTCATCACTCCTTTCTGCAAGCTACCCTCCAATAGTCTTCCAAACTGGCTTCTGCTGTGGAATTGTGCATGCCTTAGTTACATGTCCGTAACCTTGACAGTTGTTGCATCTCGCAGGTTTCCACTCGTATGCAATCTTCTGCTCCTGAACCATTCCATTCTCATCCATATAACTCACAGTCTCAGGTGGCTCCTCTTGAATCTCCATATCAATCAACACCCTCGCGTAATTCAGTTTAAGCTTATCCCGAGTAATGTCATCCATCATAATCAGTATACCCACAGCAATCATATGCTCAATGTTTTAGCACCCCAGTATTTCAGTTTTAATCCAGGAAGTCTAACCCAAACTGGTGCCTTAAAGATCTCATCCGGTTGGAATCCATTTTCGGCCTCCCATTCTTTCAGGAAAAATTGGCAGATCTACCAAAACTTTACATGCTTCGTCAATTTTACCCTCTTATTTTTCGGTTAGCCAATATTACCCTAAACTATTCAACCGTTAGCTGATTTAGTCTAATTTGCTATTTTCCGTCTAAATTAACGGAATTCTATTTGTTTTAATTATAAAAACACCCTAATAATTTTAAAAATTTATAAAAATGATCCTAAAAATTTAAAAAATTATAAAATAGTTTATTTTCAGTTTTTATTTAAAATTTTCTATTTTTTATTTCTTTTTACTATTTTTCATAACTATAAAAATAAACTATATGATATTTTTTAAAAAAATTATTTTAAAACTTTAATGTACAAATTTTTAAGTACATATTTGTATGTCATGTTTGATTTACATAAGCATATTAATTTTTTAATAATATGGTTTTATAATAATGATACTATTTTTTAATCCATTTTTTTCAATCTAAAGAATAAGATTATTTAACTAATACTAATTTTTCACAAAAAAATTAAACAATTCGCATAGATTAAAAAAGAATCTATTGGTATACTTTAATGTATTACAATTTAATTCAATCGACTTTAGATTGTATTTTAAAATTTTTTTAAAAAATCAAAACTAAAATATAAATTTTTTTCAAAAGGCCAAGTACAGACAAAAAGTAAAAAAAAAAAAAACAAAAACACCTATTTCGTTTCTACTTGGCCCAACACAAGAATATAGTGTCGTGGCATTTACAAAAATGGTACAAAATATTTTATAAAAAATATATATATTTATTACTTCGAGGGTTTAACATTTTGTGATAATGTTTTGAGAATTAATGTATCGAACTTTAGCAGGAAGTCTTTTTTTAAAAAAAAAAATCATAAAAAAAAATCTACTCCAATACTGGACTCCACCTTTTTTTTACATTAAAAAAAATTAGATTTCTCCAGTGAAAATCGAACCTCGAACACAGTTTTAATCATCTCATATCTTAAATCACCTAACCATCCAATGCAACCCTCTTATCTTTAATGGACCCCACTTAAACGTGGGTAAAATCACTCTCCCGGTTAGAAATACTTTGGTGACAATTAATCTTATATCTACTCTCATGAAACTTAACACCCTAAACACTAGATAGTACCCTATATTTTAATTTAATAATTTTATTAATTGAATAATACAATCTATAGTTTGTTTAGTTAATTTACAATAAATTAAAATGTACTAATATATATTTTTTTAATCTATGCTAAATGTTTTTATTTTTGTAAAAAATTAGTTTTAGTCAAAAAAATCTTATTCTTTAAATTGAAAAAGACGGATTAAAAGAATAATAATTTTTTATGGTTATGAAAAATAGTAAAAATAAATTTTTTTAAAAAAGAAAAATTTAAATAAAAACTGAAAAGAGTTTATTTTGTAAGTTTTGTACATTTTTTGGGTTCTTTTTATAAATTTTTAAAACTATTAGGGTGTTTTTGTAATTAAAACAAATAGAATTCGTTAATTTAGACGGAAAATAGCAAATTGGACAAAATCGGTAACGGTTGGATAGTTTAGGGTAATATTGGCTACCGAAAAAGAATAGGGTAGAATTGACGACGCATATAAAGCTTTGGGTAGATCTGCCAATTTTTCCCATTCTTTCATTATCAATGGTTTGCTTTGATAGTGATACACATTATCAAACAGAGTAGCCTGCTTTGCATTCTCAGATTTGAATTTGACTAAAAAATATCCTTCTTCAGTTTTCGACACCTGTTCTATCCCATCCTTACCACAGCCCTAATGTTTAAAATTTTCGCTAATTTTGTCCAATCGTGTCATTTTCCGCCCAAGTTAACGGATCTCTGTTAATTTATTAATAAAATAATCAATTTAATTACATAAACACCCCAATAATTTTTAAAAAGATATAAAAATAACCCCTAAATTATATAAAAATAACAAAACGGTCTTTTTTAATTTTTCATTTTATTTTTCTCTATTTCATTCCATTTCTCTTTAATACTTTTAATGGCCATAAAATTATATTATTTGATCTTTAAGGAAATATTTATTTATTTTCATATTCTACCGTAAAAATTAATCTTTATATAGTTGTAACACATGATTGTATTTGTATAAACATATTAATTTTTTTAATAATACAATTTAGCAGTAATGATAATATTTTTGTGATTTATTTTTTTCTTTCGAATATAAAGATTAATTTAAATATAACTAATACCACACATAAAAATAAAATATTTAGCTCAGATAATAAAATAATTTATTAGTATATTTTAGTTGGGTCCACTGGGGTATTTTTTTTTGAAAAAAAAAGAAGAAAAATATTATCGTTACTATTAAACTATATTAATTGTTAAAAAGAATTAATATGTTTATATAAATACAAGACTAAAATCCAAAATTGGTATTTTACATAAGGCGATCCGCACAGTTTGGTCCTCTACATCTACATCTATCTGTTTTGGTCTTCTACTTCTATGTTCAATATTTGTTTGGTCCTCTAACACTATTCAAAAATTTTGACCGTTTCGGACGTCTGGTCAACAGGGGTATTTTTTTCTTTTACACTAACATTTATTTTTCAGTAACTAAGAAATGAAATAATAATAAATTAAAATAAAATTATTTTTGTTCTTTTAATTTAAAATTATTTTATTTTAAATTAAAATTAATTTAAAATACTTTTGCTTATTATTTTAAATTAATAATAAAGTATTTTAAAATTCACTAATAATTTTAAAATACTTTATTACAATTATTTTAAATTATTATTATTAATTAACAAAAATAAAATACTTTATTATTATTAATTTTAAAATGAAATACTTTTAATTTTATGGTCATTAAAAGTATGAAAGAGAAATGGAATGAAATAGAGAAAAATAAAATAAAAATTAAAAATAGACTATTTGTTATTTTTATATATTTTAGGGGTTATTTTTATATTTTTTAAAAATTATTGGGATATTTGTGTAATTAAATCGATTATTTTATTAATAAATTAACGGAGATCCGTTAACTTGGACGGAAAATAGCACGATTGGACAAAATTGGCGAAAATTTCAAACATTGGGGTAAATAGGGCTAACTGAAAATTTATTGGGTAAAATTAACGCCGAGGGCAAAGTTTTGGGTAGGAAAGCCATTTTTTCCTACAATTGCATCGCTCCAGTAATAATGCCATTAAATTGTTCACTCAATAGTTTTATAGATGTCAAAAAAAGTCACAATTTAAACCTGCGAATCTTTGGTAGTTCACAATTTACTTGTTCAAACCCATTTCTCCATGCTTCACAAATTAATGCTAGTTTTATAAGAGATTCTGGATTAGTCAGAATAATGATTTCGGACACCAAATGCGTAATATATCAGAAAAGAAAATGGAAGAAATATATTTGTTGGGGCTGCTGAGTAATGGCAGTGGTGAAGAATATGAGAAAAGAAGAATGGAAATGAAATGCAACTTATTTAATGACAACTGAGTGGTGTTAACGTACAAAGAATGGAAATAAAGTATAAGAGGAATCTGATCAAATTTTTTTGTTCTTCCTTTCCTCCACCTCAAATTTTACAAGTAGAAATTTACTGCATATAATTTACAAATCACAATATGGGTTTAACTCCTTGGAACCTTTGTTGTGATTGTGTAAAGGAGATGATGAATGCTGTTGAATAAAAAAGATGATGCACCATCTCACAAGCCATTCTTCAAATGAAAGTTGAGCAGAAAAAGCCGATCTTCTCAACAAACTTCAGATCTTCACCCTCTTGCTACTTTCTTGGCTGGCAATGTACATATGTATATACTTAAATTTGATTTTTCACAGCTGTGGAAATGCAAACTTATTTGAATAGGACCATTGATGCTTGAATCTCTTCTAATGTTCGTCCCTTTGTCTCAGGAACACACTTCATAACGAATGGAACAACCGCGGCTGAAGTGATGGCGAATATAAAAAACACCCCTGCAATCATCAGAGATAGGCCTCAGTATCCGAAAGGCTAAGACAATTTAAGACAGGATTCAAGAAGGTTCATTGAGAGGCGGTACCTGAGGAATTCCATTCAAACAAGAAGTTGAAAGCGTAGGCGACAACCCAAGAACTAAACCAGTTGCCTAGAGTTACTAAGCTTCCAGCAGTGCCTTTAATATTGATAGGGAAGATCTGAGGAGGAAATGATTGTTTTCAGTGGATACTCTCTACAGAAGTAGTTCATTGCAGCGTTATGTGGAAATGGCATAAAAACTCTTACCTCAGACATGATTACCCAAGTTGTACTTCCCATCCCCGAAGCCAATGCTGAAGAGTATATCTGTTCGTTATCAAAAAGAAGAGTACAATTAGTTTCTTGATCGAATTGACCAGTGAAAATATTGCCCTACGCAACGGCAAAAAGACTCGATTTCCATCCACATACGAAATGGATTATGACTGCTTTATTCAGTGAAGCCAAGCAATATTACCATTAATCCAGCCAGCACCAACCAGGGAGATATCTCCATCATGACATTATGAGCCTGACATAAAAGGATTGATACTGTTTATACACTGACCAATAGAGACAAAAGGGGTTTTACAGAAGCAACAATTGAACATAAGTTTCATTACCTTAAACAAGAATCCTACTCCGGACAAAATCATTCCAAAGGATGCTACTGAGGCCGTAACCTATAGGAATTATAATTACAGTATCAGTTAAGATGTATAATCCAAATCTGAAATTAAGCAGCAGAAATATCTGATATATATTCTAACCATTAGAATTGGACGTCGACCAGCTTTGTCCATGAGGAATACACTCAAGGGAGCAAAAGGCACCTGGGAAGATTGCGAAAGATAAGGTTAGAAATGGAAGGATGGCACTTAGATGCTACAATTAGCGAAATCCTGAATTGACTTAGCAAGAGATAGAAACCTGGATAGCTGCCATTATTGTCGATGAAAGAGAAGCAGGGCAACCTGGCGACACAAGTTGCTTTCTCAGGTTATTCATCAAATGCAAGTGATGTATGTTTGAAATAGAAAAAAACAACAATCCTTACCAGCTGCATCAAAAATTGAATTTGCATAAGATGAAACTCCATCCGCCCCTCCAAATTGTACCAGAAGCATCAACCCCACACCAACCTAGTAAAACCAATCATCAGATCTAGACTCCAGGGAAACCCATGAAAATCAAATTTCAGACTTCAAACTTATCCAATACATACAAGAAGTGGATGCGCATATTTTCTGTCGAACAAATCCCAAAATCTTGTCTTGTGTTCAGGCTCGACTGCTTCTGCAAACTCCTGCAGTTTAGCAACCCACAATGCATTGTTAACAGTTCCTCCACCAGATATTTCAAATGATCACAAAACAAAAAGTACTCAAATATATGACGAAAGGTTGGACAAGCAAAATGTGAAAATTTTACCTCAATTTCAGCTGCTTCATAGGAGATGTCAGCACTCTTTCCCCTCAAACGACAAAGAGCTGATTCTACAGCTTGCTCATTCCCAATCTTTGCCTGTAAAAGGTTGTCCGTTAATTTGTATATTATTACTTGAACGCTAAGGGAAGAAAGGGAACAGCAATGACATTCGGAACTTTTTTTTTATCAGTAAATTTCATATTTCGAAGCTTGTATTCAAAGACTTTCTCAGGAGTATTTAGGCTCGGTAAAATCATGCAGTGAGTGTTTTCGCTAATCAAAGTCCACAGTTGGAGGAATGAAATAAGAGCTGGTTTTGTCTTTCATATGTACTGTATCCTTTATTAAGCCACTCACTGCATGATTTCACTGCATACCATTACTCACATTAGACGTTGCACTTTTCAAATAACATTAAAGAAGTGCAAAAATTAATCCAGAAACATTCAAGTTTGTACTAACCAGCCATCTAGGAGACTCTGGAATGAAGAATACTCCAACCACCTGGAGCACACAAGGTAAAACTCCTGAAAGAATTTCAAAATGCACCAGGTTATACTCCTGAAACAGCAAAAATATGATAGAGAACTTTTTACATTTTGGTTAAGAATTCTCACCAACTAGAGCCAATGTGCGCCAAGTCATAAAATTTCCAACAAAGAACATCAATATGAAGCCGCAAGTTTGCATGAACTGTAAGGAAGTTTCCAAGTCAGCAGGCTGACATTGTTAAATCTGCAAACTGAAATAAGCAATAGATTATCCGTACCGTAGCAGTGGCTACAAATCCACCCCGAATGTCCTTGGGAGTAATCTCTGCTATATAGATTGGTGCCTGGTGGTAGAAATGATAAGTCCATTTTTGTTCAATACATCAGAAATAAGTATAATAGAAAATCAAACTACTGTAATATTTACCACATAACAATGGATCCCGCACGCAATTCCCATCAACAACCTTCCAACATCAAGCCACCAAGCAGTCTACAATAAGAAGGCAAAATAAAGTTACTCATCGGAGAATATGGTAGTCTCCAATAGAGTGGAAACCAAATTATTTCACCGAAAAAACAGAAATGAATGATGAAAATCCAGAATGTAAACACCAAAAGAATGATTAAGTCCATCTTTTAGTCAATTTTGGCACATCAAAGTAGTGCCATGCTAGTCTTCTTCATTATTTGTGCAGTTAAAACGACAAGTGATAAAAGGGATTCAAAAGGTTATTACAGAAACGAGACTTCAGAAGTTTAGGGAGGGACTTGAGAATGGAACAGAAAATAGGGATATTTAATCGTCTTTTGAAAAGAGATGCAGCTCTGCTAAAACGACAATTATCTCATTTGCAACAGAGTTTAAAACTGACTAAAACAATAAAAAGAAAATTGAGACCTGCATGACATGAAACCGAAAAGAACTATATATTGTCCACACTGCAATAATGGAGGGTAATACAACCTCCATAGATAGCAGCTGTCTTTTCTTCACAACTACATGGACATGTGATGCAGAAGACATACTGCTAAAGTTAAACTACACTCATGGACCAAGAGAGGCATCATACATGCCAAGATAAAGAATATCATTGCTGAAACCAACATTTACATGCCAAGATATAAGACTGGATAGGCAGAACATGGTCCACATTTAGTGAAACAAATCCATTTTGTAACATTGATCTCACGATCCCTTAAGTTGGCTAAGATCCAACATTACACGATCATCATTGTCCCTTATTAGGACTCTCATTTAATTCACCATGATTACTTAAGCAGCTCTAGTACATATTTAACATAATTTATTCATATTTCTCTCTGAAAATTCTTGTAATCTTAATATATGATAATCCAAGACATTTGAATAGGAAAAATTGAAGCTGCAGAGAATCATGAATAACAAAGGAAATAACATGGAACAGAAGGTATATATTAAAAGAAAGCTTAGTACCTTTCCAAAGATTACCAAAATCCAACCCAAAATGAAAAAAGTTTCCATTATCAACATTGACTGCATCAAAGATATGGAAGTGTAAGTGCTCAAAGAGTTTTACAAGCTTAAAGAAACAAGTTACAATATATAATTGACATCTAAATAAAAAATGAATGAATGAAAAACTTACAACTCTTCGCCCAAAAAAGTCTGCTACTTTCCCGCTGACAAGAGCACCCATCATTCCTCCAAATTTTAATATGGAAGCAAATACCGAGAACTTCAAAATGGACAAAAACAAAATACAATAAGATTAGCTAACCACATAAGAGAATGAACACATTTAATCTTGTAAGATTGCTACCAGTGTGTACTATGTTCAATGGTCCTGAAGCTCCAAGATAGCTTTTAATTTTGTAAGACCAGGATGGTCTGTATTGTTATCATAGAACTTTTAATATTTGGACATTTTGCGGTTTGAATAAATTATGACTTAGAATACTTAGCGTTGTCGAATGTAACTTCAATTAAGTCATTAATGGCCTCTATTGGTGCAGTAAAGATGAAAATTTAGCCATGATAATCATGCTGTCTTAAGAATCAGTAGAACACCTCCACTTAATATGCATTGCTTAACACTACAACCTAATAGTGCTTCTAGTTCATTGGTTCTGTTTCGAATACATTATGCACCAAAATTCTAACTCCTCTCCACACGTGAAGGTGAAAGAGATAGAATGGGAGTTCAACGGACTTATATATCTTTAAACTATAAAACTAATGAAGCATTGCACTAGGAAAAAGGAAACACTAATGAAGCAAGGACAAAGCTAAACTCAAGGGAAGAAAAAAAACACACACACACACACACACACACACACACACAAACTTACTTCTGAAATGGATAATCCAAGGTCACTCATCATTCCTGATTCAGCTGGAGAGGAAAATCCCCCCTGCACGAGCCATTTGTCAAAACCCAAATCAAACATTATGCAAGTAGCCAGAGCAATATGACCCAAGAAAACAATGATTCAACCGCATAAATAGCTGATCAAGTTTTAAATTCAACAAGGCAGAAAGGGGCCAATATGCTCCTTCCTATCTAAGATAGCTATGTGGAAAACTGCAGTAATTGAACATATGATTTGCATGAACTATGTTTCTTAAACAGCCCAAGTACCCACTTGCAAAAGAAACAAAACCCAGAATCTGATACAAACACAAAAAGTCAACTTCAGATTGAAAAGAGTTTCATTTCATCAAGCTAACAACTTTCTCCCAATACCTACCGCCAATCCAAAAGCCAAGGAGCCACAAGCAACAACCGAAGTACTGAAGATGACCATCGGAGTGGCAGAGCTTGCCTTCTTGGCGACATTCTCGCTGCTACTGCCACTGTTTAGCAATCCTTCTTCCATGGCTTTACTTTCTTTTTTTTTGAATCCTTTGGTGTTCTGTTTTCTTTTCGGACTTGTAAAAAATGGAAAAATATCCTCTATTTATAGTATCAGAAAAAGGAATCGCAAGTTGAGACCCTTTGTGTACAATTCTCAAGAAACGGGTCAACTTGGATGTAAAAAAGAGAAAAATAAAAATCAAAACTTGATCAAATCAAATTATTGGTTTTCAAACTTCCAGGAAATTGGTTCAAGAACAAGGGTAATTCCAACTTGGTTTGTTTGGAAAAGTTTTTTTGAATAGAATCAAGTTTAACTGGCAAATTGATTCTCAAAACGTAATCAATAAAATCAACCAACCAATCCTTGTCCACCTCTTAAATAATACTTAAATTTGAAAGCACCAATGAGTACTGTTCATAGATTCGCATAAAGAAATGATCTTTTTTATTTGTCAATCTTGCGGGAATTTTTTTGATTAGTAAATTCGACAACTCTCACATGATACAATGGATTGCATGAATGGACAGGTGAGTTATTTAAGGAAGACAAAATCAAAACAATTTTACTGCCAACCAATCCGCTGAAAGCAGAGCACCAAGTTTATTCTGACCACATGGTATTCCAGTACAGTAGAACCCACCAATTATTACATTAAAAAAAAAAATTGATATAAATTATTGATTTTTTGTTTGGTGGGCTATGAGAAATACAATAAATTATTCATCCGGTTTGGTTGTATTAGCTTGTTCTTAATTCAGCACTTCATGTTGTTCTTTGTTCTTCATTCTGCATCATTTTGGTTGTATTTTCTGTTTAAAAATCCTGCAAATCATGGCATCCCAGATGGGCTAATCATGCAGATGATGCACAATTACAACAGTTTTATCACCATATTTTGCACGTTGGTTTTTTATGTTTTCCATTGCTTTTGTTTTTTTGGATGCATGTGGGCACCAAATTTGTTGAAAAGTGGACAGGGTAGTCCAATTTGCTCACGGAATGTTGTGGTCAATCAAAACATCTTCTTATCCCGTCTTGCAATTAATATTATCAAATACTGTAAGCAGCCTTCAGCTGTAACTTGCTAATGTAGAGTTTGAAAGTTTGAATACCATAACAGTGAAATATGTTGATTATTAAGATTATCAAAATAAAAACTTAAAGATAGTGACGATGATTTGTTATTTGTCTAGATAGTTTGAAGAAACTCTTCTACATTTACCTTTCTGATTTGATTTTTGATAAACTAATGATTTCGACTAATATTGTTCGAGTGAATATTGTTCGAGTGACTAATCTTTACTATTCCGTAATTTTTGATAAACTAATGATTTCGACTAATATTGTTCGAGTGAATATTGTTCGAGTGACTAATTTTTACTATTCCGTTCATCCTGTAAAAATAGTACATTTTGAGAAAATATTTTGCTAGCCAATAGTAACTTATATTGGATCTAATATATCTCATTACTCATTTAACGGACTAATGAGATATTGATATGGAGAGGATTAAATAAAAATTCTGTACAAACTGTAAAAATAAAGTTTCGACGGAAAAGATTTAAGGAAGAGTAACTCAACGATCAAATAAAATATTTTTGTTTGTTGATGCCAGATTTCGACAAGTTTCAGTTAAACACGTTATGGACAAACAGCCCTTACAGTTTCAGGATAACTATATCTACGCCTCACACTTTTCGTCAGATTACAAGATGCTGCGTACATTTTCACCAAATTACAACCAGACCCTTTGTTGATTATAGGTTAAACTTATGAGTTATGACCCTTCAAGAACTGAAAGGCCATCAGTTGGATGTAACAAATCATTGAAATTACATGAACTCAGTCTGATTCACAGTACAAGTTTCTTCTACCATCCTCTTCAACGGTGGGAAAACTATATTCGCTCATAAAAGGGAAAAAGAAAAGGCTTCCTCCTTTTTAAAATTACTGTTCTGTTTACGGTATCAAAGAGTAATTCGTAAACTAGTGATAAATGTATCGATTGGAAATGAGACAAGATTCATAAGAAGAATTATACTATCATCATGAGAATTGAGAGGAGGCTTTCGGTTAAAAAAAAAAGCCACCTATCCTCCTCCCCTAAAGTTACAAAAGCAATACCTCCAAAAAAAACTGTCTATGCATTGGGATGAATGTTTGTTAAATACAGCAGAATGCAATCTGCCTCTAAATAAAAACTAGCAGAAAGCTAACTTGTGCTCCCAACTGGCTTAAATGATCTTGACCTTCGGCTGAACATACATTGAACCTGCTTGTCGAGAAACCTCACTTTCGCGTTCGTTTTGCTAAATGAATTAGTATTGTGATTTAATCTGTTTTGACATTGTGAATAAAGAGAACTACTTAAGTAGAGCCATTGATGCTTGAATTTCTTCTAATGTTCGTCCCTTAGTCTCAGGAACCAATTTGAGAACAAAAAGAATGATGGAGCCACAAAACAAGGAGAACATAAAGAACACTCCTGCAAACAATCAGAAACACCAGTATTGATCATTATCATCATCATGAAATCATTTTCGAAACTAAGCGAGATCATGAAGGTGGAGAAGCATCGTTACCAGATGAACTCCATTCGAACAAAAAGTTGAAAGCGTAGGCCACAATCCACGAACTAAACCAGTTGCCTAGAGTCACAAGGCTTCCAGCAGTGCCTTTAATATTTAGAGGGAAGATCTGAGAAGAAATAATCATTTTTCAGTTTCGAGTCTTTTAGAATGTATGGTTTACTGCAGAAGATATTGAAAATCTTACCTCAGACATGATTACCCAAGTTGTACTGCCCATACCAGCTGCCATTGCTGAAGAGTATATCTGCTCATTAATGAAGTATCAGAACTATATTCTTTGAGAATAGATGCCAGAAGAAAATACCGAACATGGAATGAGTAACATTACCATTACTCCAGCCAGCACCAACGGGGGCGATATGTCAATCCATATGTTATGAGTCTGGAAGTATCGAGCAAGGAAGTTAGAAGCAAAATTTAGCAATGGTACTAAAGATTAAAGTAGTAAAGAGAGAGGATGAAGTAACCTTATGTTTCATTTTACCTTAAAGAGGAATCCTAATCCTGTCAAAAACATTCCGCAGCCTGCTATTGCTGCAGTAACCTAAAATCATTAACATGCTATGTCAGAATTGTTATCCAGAGGTGAAAACTTCACCAAAAGAGTATAGACACTAGCGATTCTAACCATCAGAATTGGACGCCGACCTGCTTTGTCCACTAGTAGAACACTCAAAGGAGCAAAAGGAATCTAGAAAACAAACAAGTTCGAAATGGTTTGAGATGTTTCAATGAAGCAGAAATGTCGTGAAATGACTTCACGAGTAAGAGACAAACCTGGACAGCAGCTATTGCTGTGGATGATATGGCAGCAGGGCAACCTTGTTACAATTGAGTGTTTCCAGGTCAGTATTTTGAAGAAAGGTAGGAAATTTTTAAGTTGCAAATATCAGCTCATTAACCACAGAATTTTACCAGCTGCTTCAAAAATTGAATTGGCGTAAGATGAAACTCCGTCTGCCCCTCCAAATTGCACCAGAAGCATCAAGCCAATACCAACCTAGTGAAACCAAACATCGGTACTTAATATCCCAAACATAGTACCGTGAACATCAACTAGTAGATTACCAAATCAATCGATCACATACAAGAAGTGGTTGAGCATATCTTCTGTCCATCAAGTCTGAATATCTTGATTTTGGTTCTTGCTCGAGTGTTTCAGCATATTCCTGTAGAAAGCAATAATCAGTGCGATTAGCATTTTATCAGCTCGAGAGATTTCGACAAACTCAATGGCAAGAAGCCCCAAAAGAAACAAAAATGAAGGCGGTGAATGTAAGACAGTCACCTCAATTTCAGCTGCTTCAGAGGAGATATCAGCATTTGCCCCCCTCAGATGCCATAGAACCATTTCTGCGCCTTTTTCATCACCCATCATTGCCTGCGTATAATATTTTCATCAGTCTAGCATTTGGTCATGAGAAAAGGCTAGGGGACGAAAAGGAATGTAAACTGAATGTAATCCAAAACTAATATCGTGAACTCACCAGCCATCTGGGAGACTCTGGTGTGAAGAACAATCCCAAAACCTGGGCCAGACACGGTAATACTCCTGAAAGAATTTCATGATGCAACTCATTATGCCTACCACAAAGAATAAATGAAAAAATGATACAAACAGAAGAAGCTCCTTACCAACAACAGCCAATCCGCGCCAGCTCAAGAAATTCCCAACTAAGAACATCAATATGAAGCCCAGAGTTTGTGTGAACTGTAAAAATATATTGCAAGTCATGAAAAGGATATTGTTGAATCTGCAAAGATAAACCAAATAGCAATTTTTCCATACCGTTGTAATGGCAATAAATCCACCTCGAATGTCTTTTGGTGTAATCTCTCCAATATAGATTGGTGCCTGACATTCAACAATGATAAATTGATATTTTGTGATTCATACTGAATAGAGTGGCAGAAAATACAAGGAATTGCTGAAACCGTTACCACATAACAATGAAGTCCACATCCAACTCCCATGAACAATCTTCCGAAGTCAAGCCACCAAGCATTCTTTAAATGGACAAATGTATTAGTACTCAAGACAGAGTATTCACCCATGCCAGGGAAACCAAAATATGCAGCTGACACAGAAATAATCAAATAAAACCAACTTCAACATGATGATGTCCAAAATCAAGAAACACCATTTCATTTTATACGGCAGCAAGTTGGCTTTAGATCTGAATGCAAAATTATGAAAATGAAACTACAGATAGAATCAGAGCTAAGTACCTGCCCAAAAAAGATTAGAATCCAACCCAAAATGAAAAATATCGCCAAAATCCACATGGTCTGCATTAAAGATCAAATGAGATATGAATTCTTGAAGGGTAAGTTTGACAAGTTCCAAAAAAGGAAAATATCAATATCTACTACGTTCGGAAACAGAAAAAACAACTTACAATTCTCCGTCCAAAACAATCTGCGACTCTGCCACTCAGAAGGGCACCCAACATTCCACCAAATTTCAGAATTGAAGAAAACCCCGAGTACTTTAAAACAACAAAAATCAATGGCACCGATCAGTTGACTCCATCAAGGGACAAATTATTAGCAGCAAAAACCAAAGAAACTGATCTGTCTATGCCTCTATGGTGTTTAAAAAAGAAAGAATGATGAGAAAACACAGGCCTGATCGAAATGTATATTTGGATTACAGAAAGAAAGAAAACATACTTACTTCTGCAAATGACAATCCTAGGTCATTCATAATTCCTGATTCAGCAGGAGAGGAGTATCCCACCTACACAAATCATTTTCACCATCAACACGACTAATCAGTTGAGGCTAATACTGTATGTTGATCCAACCCAATTGCACAATAAAGAATGATCAATACTGCTTTTGAGCATATCATCTGTCATAAAAAATGCTTCCAAAGCACAAAAATGGGGACTATAGTCCCCCACCCCTCACTTTCTTTCCATGATTCATGATAACTTGATCAATAGCACGGGCCATTCTAAAACGAAAAAGCACGCCACATTGCTACTTACAGCCAGTCCAAAGGCTAAGGAGCCACAAGCAACCACAGAAGTACTAAAAATAACTGCAGGCGTTGCAGAACAGCTCTTCCTATAGACATCATCACTGCTGCTACTACTGGCTAGCAATCCTTCTTCCATGTTTTTTTCCTTTTTCTTCTTTTGCTGTTAGTCCCTTGAGCGGGAACTGGGAAATTTGCCATATTTATACATTTCTAGGAAGTGAATCAATCAATCAATCAATCAAAGCCCCCCACATTATCCACTTGAGAGTGGCACTTTCTTCAAGAAGTGGCAACTGGGTTTTTCTTCTTTTCAGAAAATTCTTCAGCAAATCTTGCCAGAATCACCGCACAAAATCCACTTGCACTCAAGTTGCAAAATTCTGAATTGGGGAATTTTCTTATTTCAAAAACCACACATGGTATCCCTGTAAACATCTCATATACTATTTTTAACCAGATACCACCGGCCATCATTATTAAAAATATCTTCTGGAGTTTACTGTTTTACTTTAGTTTCATCAAGTTAATTTTTTAAAATTAATTTTTTTAAAGTCCTTTTTAAACTACCAACTAAGAACAAGCAACAATATTGCAAGAGAAATGGGTCTGCAAAATTAATTTTTTAAAAAAGGACTTCTCTTCATTGACGGAGAAACTTTAACCTCCTTTCTTGAAATTATTGTTCGGGTTTGAGATTTCTCTTATATTATAATTTATACTAAAATTGATAATTCAAACTGGACAATAATTTTGGCACAGAGGTACTAAGTTTCCGCAACCATAAATCAATCAATAATGTCAAAATGTGAAGTAAAGTTGAGACATTTAACTAAATTTTGAATAATCTTAAGCTAGGTTCTACAATTAGTTCCAATTTGATCATCTCTAATACCTTAATTTATCCAAACAACATATGCAGAAATGCTAGATGAGAAATAGAAAATCTAAATACAATTCTTAATTAATTCTTCCTGTTGAACAAGACCATGGATGCTTGAATTTCTTCTAGGGTGCGCCCTTTGGTCTCTGGAACAAGCTTTGCCACAAATACCAGAGTTAATCCACTTGCGATCGAGAATATGAGAAATGTACCTGAATTCACAAGAAAAGTGAAAAAGGGTTCCATAAATTCCGGGATGATGATGATGATGATGATGATGAATTGTTTAAGTAGCCATCAATAAATTTAACCTTCAGAAGTGATCCATTCTGTTAGGAAGTTGAAGGAATAGGAAATAACCCAAGAACCAAGCCAGTTCACAACTGTCACCAGGCTTCCAGCTAGACCTTTTACATTTATTGGAAATATCTGAAAACAAAAGACCAGATATCAGGATTTTATTTTTTTTTATTAATCTTGAATATCATAAAGCCTAAATTATTGACAATTAAATGAACCAACTTTCAGGGCAGATCTTTCCATGGTTTCATCAATTGGGCACTTGGGCTGTCACTCTTGAGATCAATAATATACTAGTAGTATAAAATGGCACTTTGCATCCTTCTTGAAAATTGAAGACATGATATAATTATTAAAAAAATAAAAAAAAAAATCCAGCAAGAAAGATCATTACTGAACCATGCAGATCTCAAGGGTATACCTCTGACATTATAACCCAAGGAATTCCTCCCATTCCCAAGGAGAAGGACCCTGTAAACACCTAGTAAGATCATCAAAGAGTATGAAGAAAAAATCAGCAAAACATTCAGAGTGAGATCATGTTTAAAAAGGTAAGAGGAAGTTTCTCAAGTTGGCAAGATTGTATTTACCAGCACTCCAATCAATGCCAAGATTGGACTATACTTCCAAATTTGAAGATCCTGCAAGTCAAAATGGCTTATTTATTTGCTGCAATGATCTGTTTAAACACCAAAAAAAATGTCTAAGAATTTGGAGTTTAGCAGAACCTGTAGTAAGAATGACAACCCTGTCAGGAAACAACCCAAACAGGTTCCAGTAGCTGAAATCTGCAAAATATATTGCATTTCTATTTGAGCTATTCGAGCTGCTAGCGGCAGTTAAAAAATATCACTACCATTTCTTTCATTTCTTACCATGAGGAGTGGTATCCGTCCCGATTTATCCATTAGGAGAGTTCCCAAAAGTGTCATTGGAACCTAATGAGATAGTGGAAAATGGAAATGAAGTAAATGTATTTTCATGGTGAGCACAAAAACAGGAAAAAGGTAGACAAATGGCCGAAAATCCCATGAAGGTCATCTTGATCTTGATGGATTCAAATCAGGTTTGGAAAAGGAAAAGTAAATGTAAGGCTCATATACCACATTTGAGAATACAGGATTCTACAGGAGTTTGGTGGTAACTTGGTGGTGCCAAAGTATTTGGAAAACCAATGTGATATTGTGAATGGGATAGTAATCATTTACTTTGAAGAAGAATTAACCTGAATGACAACCATAGCTAAAGTCCCTGTCCTGCTTGAAAAACCTGTGACATTCAGTTGAGTATAGTCATTCTCCTTTAGTCATTACACAAGTATAGGAGAGGAGAATCACTAATAATGAGAGCATACAAACCAGATGACTCGAAAATTGCACTTGCATAATAGGCTATAGCATTTACGCCTCCAAGTTGTTGCAATACCATTAGTCCTACACCAACCTGAAATGAAATTGAAGTGATGTTCATCTCCAAATGAAAAGTTTTGATTCACACTAGAAAAGAACAGATGCCTTACAAGGAGTGCATGAGCATATTTGACATCAAACAAATCAATCAGACGAGTTTCTGAGAGTTGTCGAAGGCTTTCTGTGTAATCCTGGAATGGAAATGTCCTTGTTTGATGTCAACTTACGATAAAAAAATAAATATGTTGCAAGTTAATTGATCCGCAACTTCTTACCTTGATTTCTGCTGCTTCTTGAGAAATATCGGCGGTATCGCCTCTAAGGCGTTGCAGAGAAGTTTCACACTCTTTCCACCTGTTAAGTTTGGCCTGTTATAATGTCGAAGAGGAACCAATCATACTCAATACTACATGAAGTGATATAATAAGCTAAAGCCACCTAATTAGAAACCTCGTAATCATTCTAAACAGCGTATTGAGCAGATTGAGTAACTAGGCATTGCTTTCAGCAGATTGTCTTTTTAACTTACAAGCCATCTTGGAGACTCTGGAATGAAGAAAAGGCCTAGTAACTGCAGTAGACATGGAATGGTGCCTGAAGTGAAATTGAATGTAACAAAATCCTTTCACCGAAACCATCAAAGTCAGACAATATTAATGCAGACAGAGTTGTTACCAATAAAAGCCAAAAGACGCCAAGACATGAAATTTCCAATCGTATACATCACTGAAACTCCACAGCATATCATCAGCTGACACATTAGAGTATTTTGGATCAGAAGAACTGGTAATGGGAAGCTTATCCTAGAAAGCAGAACCATCATGCCTTGCCTGATTCACTGCTGTAAATGCTCCTCTAAGATTTTTGGGCGTTATTTCTGCTATATATACAGGTACCTGTTGCAGATTGAAAATCTAAATACCTTCTATGATGCTTATTAAAATAGAAACATGAGGCTTGAGCTAATATAAGTTACCACGTATGACAATATTCCAATTCCATATCCGGTTGAGAAACGGCCAACATCAAGCAACCAAGCACTCTGACAACGACGATAAAAAGTAGGATCTCAGTATGTCTAATCCAGAGAACTAAGTATCAGGAGAAAGGGCTAGCTATGTACCTTTGAGGCAGAAACTGCACCCCAGCCCACCAGACAAAACATTTGTGAGAACCCCATCGCCTGCATTTCCAGCCAAATTTAAAATCATTTGACAAAAATGAACTCTTCCATCAAGCAGTAAAGAAGAAGTGAACTAAAAATGAGATAGCTTCAAGATACGCCAAAGTGAAAGCAGAGAAAAAAATGCCTCAGAGTACTAAGAATTTATGTGGTAAACTTAGGCAGAACTCACACGCCTCCTCCCAAAAGAATCTGCTATCTTTCCACTCATTACTGCACCAAGCATTGCTCCAATCGTCAGTATTGAACCGAACAAGGAATACTGCAAAAGTGATTCCATCATTCCAAAACGTGATACCATAGCATCAAGTGATTCCTTACATTCTAGTCAATTTTAAGGTCTGCAAAAACACTCAATACTCTAATTGTATAAAAAAATCTCCTAACCTATGACACGAAATTCTTACACACCATCAAAGTTTGTTGAAGTTTAGCAATTACCTCCGCCAAAGAAAGGCCTAATTCATCTATAATTCCAGATTGAGCAGGAGACGAAAATCCCACCTACGAAATAAAAGAATTCAAGGAAAAAGATGAAAACTTTCAACCAATCAGTAAGAATATCAAAAGCTACCAATCTCAAACTATGCAAATAACTATTGCCAATTGTAGCAAATCTCGACTGTGTAACTAACTGCAAATGCGTTATGTATGTAGGGGTATAAAGTGAATTTGATGATTAAATTTACTTACTGCAGTTCCAAAAACATAGGAGCCTAAAACAGAAATCAAACTGCTGAATATCAACACAACTGTAGCATGATCAGCCGCCGGACCGGAGCTGCTCTCAGCCGTTACATTCCTCATTGGGTCAGCAGGATTTACGTTTCTAAGTAAAGGGGTGGAGTTAGAATCTTCTTCAACATGAACAATAGTTTGTGGTTCCATCTTGTTAGCCAAAACAAAGAGGAAAAATAATCAAATTGTGAACTCAAATCTAGAGGGTTGGAGTAGAGAAGGAATTCATGAGTAATTAGTACTTCCCTTTAGACCCTAAATGGATTATTTTTTCTGTAGTATGGTTTGATTTTAGTTTCTGTTTTCACTGTAAAGGAGACATTTTTGCACATGACAGTTGGCTTTTTTCTTTTGTGTCCATTGGCAAATAAGGACAAATGTTTCTTACGAATCCTAAAAATTGAATGATCAGATTCGGACATAAAAACTTTATTTAAAACAGAGAGGAGAGGATAAAAGGATTTGATTTCATGCATTCATTAGTTACGTATCTCTCTTGCTTGCTGACTACTTGCCATGTTGGATTTGGACTCATGTGAATCTGATCCAGTGTTTCAATAGTCCCCTGAGCTTGGAAGAATTCTTTTAACTTGTGACAATAAGTATAAAGAACTAAAGAAGTATGAGACAAGTATAAAGATCCTCAAAGTTATGTGATCATTCACTGTCCTTAATACCGTTTTCAATGATTTTAGGGTGGAAATTCTCATTTCCGGTTTCCATCACACAAATCCGAAAAGGTCACTTTTGACTAATTAAACAACACAAGATTTACTATTGAAATACTGAGAAATACAACGTGAGTGATGAGTCGGAGTAATATTACAACAAATTGACATGGTCCGTGTACCAGATGAAATGGAGTTTATTTGATTAAATTTTCATTCGTAAAACCAACGTTGACTTCACGAAAAAATCAGTGATTCTTGATGAATTCAGAAATCCCTTTGAAAAGCTTATCAGTTTCAGCACCTGTAGTTGGATCCATATCAACAGCAAGCTTGTTCAGATAAAAGCTATGACCGACTCCAGAGCTGATGAACAGGGTCGCATCCTTGTTTGCTTTCTTCATCACCTCGTAGAACTCCATTTCAGTGTCTTTGATGAGATCAAATTCCGCCACACAGTAAAGAAACGGAGGAAGATTCATGGTTTCAATCTTCGGCGCAGCATCGCCCATAGGACAAGTTATAGGATGATCTTTGTTGCTTCCAATTGGTAACGCTAGACCCAGAAACTTGTCCACCATGTCTAATGTCAGAAAGGGTGATTCTGGTTGCTCCAATTCCGACTTGCTCCTTACAGAACGGACGAATCCAGGATGGACCGGAATAGCTCCGGCGAGCCTGAGAGGACTCAGGTCAACTTCACCGGCTCGTGCAGCGACTTGGTAAACTATGTTTCCACCGGAGCTGTCACCAATTAGAAACACGCGCTTGAAATCTGCATCCGAAAACAGGGCTTCCCCTGCCTCTCCAGCTGCTAAATCTCTTAACCACATCAATGCCGAGTACCCGTCATCGCACGCCGCGGGGAGGCGATGCTCCGGCGCGAGCCGGAGAAAAACCGACACGACGATCGCCCTCGCGAGTCGGGCCAGCCGGGTATACACCGAATAGTACATGAACCAATCCGCTTGGCTAATGCAAAAACCACCACCAGGGAAATGGAGTATGATTGGCAGCTTTCCTTCATCGTTTTCAGGTTCCGGAACATAGATTCGTACCCGGAGGCCGAATTTCGCATCGATCACGACATCTTTTACGGCAACCCCGTCAACGAATTCTTCGTGGGCTGGCACTGGATCGGACATGAACTTTACCTCCGGTGGTCCAGTCCATGTCCTGTCAACACTTCCATCATCGTACACTCTTAGCCATCCCGACACTTCTTCGACAATCTTTTTCTCAGTGGTGGCCATTAAACTGTTCAAACAGTCTATTTAAGCAAGAAAGTATACAGATTGTGGAATTCTTGATGAGATTCCAAATCTAATTCAGATTGGTTGGTTTTTTTTTTTTTTTTTTCCCTACATTCCTCACCCCAAATGCACCTTCTTTTTATAGTTGGAATTCTGAGGCTTTTAACTAATGGAGTTTTGGCTTGTTTCTCCAGTGGGTGGACCCGATGGCTATTTTTTAATCTCATGATGAAAGGTTTAAGCCAATTGCCTGGTTGTTTCAATTGGTGTTATTTTAGTGGGGGCAAGAATTCTTCTTTTGCTTTAGGTTTGGTATATAACTATTGTTTTTTTGATTTGATGTTTAAATTGAGGACAAATTGTTGTTGTTTAATTATTAAGCGTTAATTGCTACACTAATAACTACTAAAAGATAGTAATGTTAAACAAATATAACTCGGAAGCAGCGTGGAAATTAATTGAGATTAAAAGTTATCTCAATGTCATACTCGAAGTTGACAAAATCTTTTTAAGGATCATGAGTTCAGACTAAGTATGATATATTTTTAATTAGCTCATACGATAGAATGCATTTCCTTAAAAATTAAAAAATTCAACGTAACGCTGATAGCCCAATACCCTTACAACTCATATAAACGATTACTATTATTATTTTTTATGGTTTTATCACAGTTTACAGGAGTGTTCATCTTTTTTCTCGTTCATCTCTTATAAAGATGGCTGTTGGAATATTGTACTGTATTTTCAATCTTTTAGCCTATAATATATGCTTGACCAGAAAAAAGGAGAGTCAACGCTGTTGAAATTTCGTTTAAATTACTTGGAAACGAGTATATTCCAATTTTGGGTGGTAAGCAACTAACTAATTAGGGATACTTGACAAGTTTCAAAATTGTTCTTTTCTTGGTCATCACTATATGTGTTACTTCGTAGTATTTGTAACGTAATTGCTGTAACGTTTGAGCTTAGAGCGGAAGACTTTCACAATCACAAAGTTCGTTAGTCAACGTACTATGCATGTCAACTGTGGAAATTCACGGATACTGTTGTTTCGGGCAACCACCACGTTTCGCTTTTGGATTAGAAGGCTTTTCATTCTCTTGTTTCCGTTACTAGATAAAAAAATATAATGTATGGTTCTTTCTTTGCATTTACTATAATTTTTTTTTCATGAATATTCTTGATTCACTCATAAGAGAGAATATTTATTACTTTATTCATTTTAAGATAACAGTCTAGTGTGTTGTACTTGTTTTAATATGAGGGAAGTATGGCCTCAACCTAGGGGTGACCACGGTCTGTCGATTTACGAACTGGACCGAAACCATAAAAGACAGTTTATAAAATCGTCCGTCTAGTCAAGGGCCGGTTACGGTTCTAGTATTTGAATATCGTAAACCGACACTTCACATCGGAGGTTTTTGAATTAGGTTACCCTTAGTTCTTGTTGTGCCACTCAAAATAGATTTATAGTTTTTTCTTAAAAAAAGACAATACTTATTTTTAATTATTAAAATCATGGGAAACGCGAATATGGCATTCTATATTTAATCATTAAAATTTGGTTACCCATGCTACTAAAAGTATTTCTAATTTTATTTTTCTTATGCACTTGTTTTTTTCATTAAAATCAATTTCTTTAGTTTTGTTTTAACATAAAAATTAAATAGTATTAAATTGAATTACAATTGTACAAAAATTTAATTAAACCTGTAAAATATCGGATTGAAATTGTTAACAACACGAAGTAAAACCGTCAATAAATCGAAACCGAAACCGTCCGAAATCGGACTGGAACCGAAAGTTTATAAATCGAAACCGTAATCGTAACCGTAGACTTAGGGGCTGGTTAAGATTCATATATTTCTTGAACCGTGAATCGGTGATTCTGAACCGTGCTCATGCCTACCTTAACCATCTTAAAAAAGAAATCGATAGGGGTACAACTAAAATGAAAAAAGATAACCACATTAAAAATAATATATTTTGATGAGAATAATATATTATATTATCCTCTATAGCTTTTCAAGCCAGGAAAATAATTTGTTAATGTACTTCTTTCTATTAAGATACAATAGGATAATAATTAATTTGTTACATAACTTTACATAGTAAAAAATGAGCAAGCAAGATCTACTTGGACATAAATTATCTTTCGGCTTTGAGGTTTCTTCGGTGTCCAAGCAATCAAAGACCTCACTTCTCGACAACATGTGGTTTACTACTTTTCTTCGTAAGTTTGGATCTTCACAACAATCATTCATAGAATAAATAGAGGCAAGAAATCAATTTACAAAAAGAGAAGAAAAAATAATCATCAAATAGGTACGGTCTCAATTATTCAGAAGGAAATTAACATGCGAACCATTACTTTTGTTTCAATCAGAAGTTAAAATTGAGGGAGGCTCATACCAAAAGGGAAAAAAGGGACTACATACCTTAATCTGTTGCCATCGAGAAGATTAAGCCATGGATACTATAATTGAAGGGGGAAAAATAGTTTACTAGGTAAACTTATGAGAAACAATCAAAATCAACCTTTTCATGGAGATTCAAATGGAAGAGAAGCCTATTGACTAACCACCATCATAGTGTTCACACGAGAAACCTACCCAAAACCATTAGAAGACATGAAAAAGAAGTTCTTAAGGAAAACAACATTGGCGGCCACTAATAAAATTCATATACAAGTAAAGTAGTAAGAAAAGAATAATAATAGAGATTAAACCATCGTGGATACCTTCCTTCTATTCTTCTCCAAGAGCATTTGCATAGACTTTTAATACTAATTTAGAAGCCAGATGGGAATCATGGTTAGGGTGGATGATTTGGGGGTGAGATTTGACTATATACAAATTCTTAAATAAGATCGTATCTTTTGAAAATAATCCACCACAATTGACCTAATTCTTAAAAACTACTATGGTTAAATTAAAAATTTCAGCAGATTTTTGTATATATGGATTTGATTAGCTTAGATTTGGTTTATTTTGGTAGATAAGATTTAATTTGTTAAAGTAACCAAAAGACAGAACAAATTTGATTGGAATTTGAAGATTTTATGGTTTGAAATTGAAAAATCTTCCAACAAAATTAGAAGATTAAGATCATGATAAGATTTTGAGTGGTTGTTTTGAGTTTCGATTGAGGAAATCTGGAATACAGGATTGTTCATTTAGATGAGTTTCGATTTAACTAAAAGACAGAACAAATATCAACTGAGTTTTTTTTTAACTGAAGATATAATTTTTTCCATTTTAATAAATAAAAAAAATGGAGAAAATTTCCAGTCCTACGTGGCAAGTGGAAAACTATCTCTGTTTCCTCTCTCTGGGTTTTCTATTATTAAGTTATATAGATAGATTATATTGATGGTAATTATTGATCCCTTGTTCTAAAAATATAGTGATAGTCTAGTTTAGATTTTTATTTTTTGGTCAATTTATATTAAATTAAAAATATAAATTTAAATTAAATAATAATTTTAAGACAGAACGAGAAGTTTAGAAATCTCTTTTAGTTTGCAAGATTAATCTATTTAGTTCGGCAGTTTATAAGTAGAGTCATATCTGCGGTGTGTTGATGAATACAATTAAGATTCAAGAGTTGGCTGGTGCAATTGCAAACATTTTGTTATACTCTCTCCCTCCTAACAAAATAAGCTATCTTGAGTTTTAAAATTTATACTACCTAAGTCCCACAAAAATAGTCCACATTGAGATTTCAAATTTATATTAAAAATAGTACAAAACTCAAAACTTAATATGGACTATTTTTTTGGGCCGGGGGGAGTAATAATTGTGTGGATGATTTTTTTTTGGCTAGAAATAGTAATAAACAAACATAGTTAAATATCTAACGAGTGTAAATATGGAAGCTCTCGTTGGGCTGCTCCTCTCTCCCTCTCCAATCCTAAAACCCTAAAACAAAAAAAACTCCATCTTTTCCCCCATCTTTCCTCCATAGAAGGATGGGGGAGATAATTCTGTCCTGATTCTTACACTTTTTATTGTTGTTTAATTTATTTTTGATAAGTGAGATTATAATCTCCTTTACTAGTTAGGTATGGCGACGACTTCCTTATGGATGTTCGCTGGTATGGCGGCGACGTCTCTGGTGATGTTCGTTGGTATGACGACATTTTTGTCGGTGATGTTTGCAGGTATGGCGACAGATTCGTTGGAGTTCGCTCGTATGGCTTTAAAAGATTCAGTCATCATAGATTTAGTTGTTAGATCTATGATTTGAGAGCAACTGATTTTTAGTGTTATATCTTTGTTTCGGCACGTCATACAACCACTGCTTGATAGGGTAGATCTATATAGGTTTATCTATATGAAACACAACAAAGGCACTATGATTATGACCAATTGTAAGTTATGATTTTCTAGCTGTATCTTTTCTTATCAATCGCTGCTGGACAGTTTCCAGTAAATTAATAAATTTTATTTCTCAAAAAAAAAAACAAAACAAGTGTAAATATGTATGTCCTCTTTAGTCTGAAAATTTTTTTTCAATTAGATTTTCACTTTTAACACATATTGTACTTGAAATAAAAAATCTAAATCAAATAATAATCTTTAGAACGGGTACATAGAGTCTGTTTTTTTTGCAAATACTGATATAAAACAATGATAATGTAAGTGTCACCTGATACGCCATTTGCGATACAGCGGCACTTTTGCCCATAAATTTTTTATTTTTATTTTTAACTGAATATCCTTGGCACCCTTTTTTCCTTCTCACAGGCACAAGACATACATTCATGATTCATGTGATTCACCCTTATATACTACTGTCTCATAATAACAATGCTCTTTCAAAACTAAAATAGTTTTACAAATGGGACTACATATCTATAGAACTGAGACCGTAAATATTTACTTGAATAGTGTCATTGATGCTTGAATTTCTTCTAACGTGCGTCCCTTAGTCTCCGGAAGCAATTTTGCGACAAACAGAATAATCGAGGCACAAATGATTGAGAATATAAAGAATACTCCTGCAAGCAGATAACTGAATCATCAGGAGAAACCCATAAAGAAAAAGGGATCAGTACATGTTGAATGAACTGAACTGAGTGATGGATTACCTGATGAACTCCATTCAAACAAGAAGTTGAAAGCATAGGTGACAATCCAAGAACCAAACCAGTTGCCTAATGTCACAAGGCTTCCACCCGTGCCTTTTATGTTTATAGGGAAGATCTGTTTTAACAAAGGAAACAATGCCTTTTAAACAACAATATAACAAAGTATACTGTTAAATACAGTTTCCAGGCAGCATTTGAAGAAAATTTTCGAAAATCTTACCTCCGACATGATTACCCAAGGCGCGCCACCCAATCCGGCTCCGAATGAGGAAGAGTTTATCTGGTCATTGAGGAGCAAAACACAGTATCAACAAATGTGCTCCTTCAGTCTGGTTCAGTAAGTGGTCAAGATTCGATTATAAAGGAAATAAAGGGTTTTTTTTGTTAGCCAAATGAAAGGGTGTCGGCTCAATGAAAGGGAAAAAAACAAAGACAAGTATAGGAAGATTTCAGAAAGAATAACTAACCAGTATTCCGATCAATGCCAACAGGGGAGAGATCTCCTTCAATACATTATGGGCCTGGTAGCAGGAAATGGCTACGTTTATACCCTAATTACAAGAAGATGAGCTAATTCAAAGACGGGAACACATAAACATTGGATCACCTGAAAAAGGAAACTGAGTCCAGCCAAAAAGCATCCGAAGCATGAAAATGCGGCAGTAGCCTACAAAGAGAATCTAGCGTTAACGTAAGCTTGATCTACATGCCCGAAAGCAAATGTCACAGATATTTGGGACTCTACCATCAAAAGTGGACGTCGACCAGCTTTGTCCATGAGTAGGACACTTAGAGATGAAAAAGGAAGCTGAAAAAGATCAATACAGTATGAGAAAGATAATCAGGGTTTTTATAACTATCTTCACTTGGATGAGAGGAACCTGTATAACAGCCAGTATTGTAGATCCCACAGCAGCAGAGCAACCTTGTCACAAGTTGTATATCAGACAGTAAGATATCCACATGTACGATTAGATTTACAAGTTTCAGCAGCCGAAGGGTGGAATGTAAGAAGTTGGGAAGAGGAAGGGAAGACGAAAATAAGAATTGAACCCAACTTTAAAGAAGAGGTGCATGACACCCTGAATAAGTATATTTAATTTGTGTGATAATTCGATAAGAGTAGTTAAAAGTTAGCTGATTCACCATATTACTTACCAGCAGCTTCAAATATTGAACTAGCATAAGATGAAATTCCATCTGATCCTCCTAGTTGTACCAGAAGCATCAAGCCCACACCAACCTAGTAAAACAAAAATCCATCAGTTAGAAAATCTCAGAAGAAGTCTGGATGCATCAAATTCTAAGAATTCAAAATATATCCACTACGTACAAGAAGTGGATGAGCATATCTTCGGTCAAATAAGTCCCAAAGGCTTGATTTTGGTTCTAGTTGCAACGCTTCTGCAAATTCCTGCAGACAAAAAAAGGTTTCATTAGGAATTCCTCTGCCAGAGATCACAACTGATCAACAATGCAGAGAGCTTGCAAGGAAGTAAAGAATGGGCAGGTTGCGCAAAATTAAGAACCTTACTATAATTTCAGCCGCTTCTGATGAGATATCAGCGTCCCTTCCCCTCAATTGCTGTAGAGCTGTTTCTATACCTTTCGTGTTACCAATTTTTGCCTGCAGATGATTTATGTCTTAGACTAGCATATCTTTCAGACAGAAATGGACACACCACGCATGTTCTGCGGACAAAGATGAACTATAACTCACCAACCATCTAGGAGACTCTGGTATGAAGAAAAGTCCTACGACCTGGATAAGACTGGGTAATAGTCCTGAAATATCACGATGAAATCCATGATGTCTACATGATTGCAATGATAATAAACTTTCTGCAATTTAGCCACTTTTCTTACCAAATAGAGCCAATGAGCGCCAGTTCATGAAGTTGCCAACAAAAAACATCAATGAGAAGCCCAAAGTTACTGAAAACTGTAAACAAATGATGCACATCAGTAAATTAACATTGTCCACGATCATAGTCAACAAATTATCTCCTATATGTAGCAATGGTGTTACCGTAACAGCGGCTACAAAAGCACCGCGGATGTCTTTGGGAGTAATCTCTCCAATATATATAGGTGCCTGATTGTCAAGAATAATATATTGATAAGTTTCCCTAGACAAAGAAGAGAACTATTAGAAAGGGCATGCACTGAATGTAACATTTACCACATAACAATGCATCCCAGATCCAATTCCCATTAATAATCTTCCAGTGTCCAGCCACCAACCATTCTATTATATTAAGGAAAATGAAGCTAGTTAGAACTTAGAATAATAGTCAATAGGAATTCATCCAACAAAGTAAACCATGCTACCCATAACCAACAAAAAAAATCAACATAAAGACACCATGAAATCCTAAGAACCTAAACTAGCTAGCATCAAGAAATGGAGATCTTCTACACTAGCTCATTTACCACTTACCTTTTCTACAGGTGCTAAATAAAGAAAAGAGTTGCAAATTATAGACACGTGAACATAGATAGTGTGAATCTTTAAAAATCCATATTGCACTGCATATTGCACAGGACCAGAAATTCTTGGGTTATGCATATTGAAAATGACATATTCGTCCTTTCTCTTGGGTTATGCATGATTTATACTGCCACAAGGACCAGATATTCTATCTTCTAACAAGAAACTTCCAACAATAATGGAAACAAAGTTACTGGTAGGAAACTTTACTAATATACAGGTACCTTTTCAAAAAAAAAAAAAAAAAAAGAAAAGAAAATTCCAACTGGAATGGAAACAAAGTTACTGGTGGGAAACTTTACTTCGAGTGACAGAGGCGTGGTACCTCGTTACCTGAACCTAAGATACTCTAGTGTACTGTTCTGATCGTAATCAATGTTGTCAAAAATCCATACTGCACAGGGAAAATGCACTAACACAAAATAAAACGCAAACAATATCAGATAAGCACATACATTATTGTTGTTGAGCCTTCTGCAATCAAGTTCTAGACTTCTGCCACACACAATGAAGTTACAGGCATATCATATAAATTTACATGCGAATAAGCAGCTTCGCAACATTTAAAACATTACTAATATCGATGTGTCTCTTTTCAAGTGTTCAGATACAACCCATAGTATTAAGCACATCGAGCTATAAGAAGGCAGATTCAACTCCAATAGTAAAGGATAGGATAATTGAAAAATATCTCCAAGTACCTTCCCAAAAATGACTAGAATCCAACCCAAAATGAAAAATATCTCCAAAATCCACATGGTCTGCATTTAAGATGAAGAATGTAAATGACCAAAGAGCATTGGTAGGGTTTTGAGAGAGAAATGATAATAAATAAGCCTGAGCTAGTAACAAACAAGAAACTTACAGCTCTTCGTCCAACAAGATCTGATACTCTGCCGCTGATTAAAGCACCCACCATTCCACCAAATTTCAATATTGAAGAAAAAACTGAATACTTCAGAACCATCAAAAAGAACAAGTAATAGGATCAGCTGTCTGTACCTGACAAAGGACGAATTTATCTTGCAAACTACAATGGTACACTAAGTACATTGACAACAAGATCTTTACATAATCTGATAACAACAATATGCAGTCCTGAAAAAGTTAGCACTCTAAAAACAATATGGTTCTAAAAGAGAACGCTAAAACAAAGGACAAATCGTTGCATCCTAAGCCATTTCGGTTGTTCAACTCCAGAAAAGCAGGACTGGACTCAATCACAAAGATCAATTTACATTCTTGCAACTATAATCCCAAATTGAAAACAGTTTGAATCAAAACAGAAGTTACTTTTCAGATGCTTAAATTATAAATGAAATTTCAATCATTAGGTCATACATTAATCTCTACATCACATTAAATTTATCTACATCACATTAAATTTAAATCACTCAGTCTCTACAAACATACACATGCAAAAGGCGTTTACATCTTTCACCACCTAAAGTTTGCGCTGCTCTAGAAATCACAGAAGATCAATCACAAGTTCTCCATGGCATGCTCAGACACTCTGCCTTAATTCACTAGAAAGATGTATTTTTTTTTAGCTCCTCTGTTGCTCAATTAGGGACAGACATTCTAATTCATCCGATAGTGGGAAGTGGGAACTGTGAAGTGTTCGACTTCAAAGAGAAACAGTAGCAAGAATAAGTAAATAAGGCAGGGCTTACTTCTGCAATTGTCAATCCGAGATCAGCCATCATCCCTGCCTCAGCTGGTGAAGTATAACCCACCTAAAAAAAAAAAGTTGATAATCACTGGAACTTTAAGAACATACACTAATTTCACTGGCAGAATTTCACTGGAACCATCTTTAAGCAGAGGCTAGTAAGATATTGTATCAATTTACAAAGATTAAAAGCCAAGATAAGCCCTTTTCAATTTGGTCTCATTTCTTCAACCCACAAAAACAAAAACAAAAAAGAAAAAATTGAACCAAAGCATATTATGAAAATTTAGTACTACTCACTGAGAACCCATATGCTAAAGAGCCACAAGAAACAATAGAAGTAGTGAAAATGAGCATGGGTGTTGAAGAGAATCTTGGCCTTGAAACAACAACACCATCTTCAGTGTTTCTGCTTGGTAACAACAGAGCTTCCTCCATTGAATGAATTCTTTACTTCTTTTTTTGGTTCCCCTGCTATTTATTTCCTCTCTGAAGTTTTTGCCAAGTCCGAATGAATGTTGGTTGGTTTTTGATTATAAAAGAAAGAACGTTTATTTAATGTAATGCCCGTACAGCATTCATTTCTGTGGTTTTGGAGTCCTCCGATGCTAACTGCTGCTTTGTGTTGGGTCCTCCGATGTTAACTGCTACTTCTTGAAGAGCTGACACTATTTTATTCTTCGGACCAAAGCCTTTTCCTTAATCCTCCCTCCATGTATATCATGTTTCATTAAAACCACATTCTTTTTTGGTCAACCCAATTTGAGGTAGTACAATTTACAACAGTTCTCTGAAGAAATTAATGAGTCTTGTTAACACTATGGTGGATGGCCTAACACTATCAAATATTTGTTCTCCTTTTTTTTTTTTTTTGGGCAATATAACTATGAAGAAGTACAATTGCAATTTTATCAGAAATTCAGAGTAACCGAGTTCCATTACTTTCGACAATTTTTCCAAGGGTCCAGACAGAGAGGATCGAAAATGAAATGATTAATAATGTTAATAAATCAATACATGAGGGGTCACTCAAATAATAATGAGACCGGACTCATTCAAAGGATTCCTGAAATGATTGGTTAGGAGGGGTTGGATCGAGACATGGCTGATACGTGAATTTTAACGTCAAATTATATAAGTTTTTTAGTGACTACTGTTTCTTTCGGGACCCTCAGGTAATATTCATTCCATTTCAGTTTGTAGGTCGTATGGTTTTATAAATTCTTGACAAATTAATGATTATTTTTCTAATTTTATCCTTAATAAATGATGTCGATATATATTCATTCAATTTTGTTTATGGTTTCAATGTAATTAATGAAGAATAAAACAAGTATTTAACACATAAATTAATTGTTAGATGATTGTCTCCTTAGTTTATATGCAAAGTCTAAAATGACTTATATTTTGAAATGGAAGAGGTAAGAGGTTGATGAATCCAGTCTGAATATTTCCGTGTTAATTGTTATGTATATACTAAAATAAATATTTTGTCTTATATACGAATTCGCTATGTTCTTACTCATTTTTGCTTTTTTTTTTTTTCGTAATAATAATCCAATCGATATTTTCGTTTTGTCCTTTATTATTCAACCTACATATCTAATTCTGTACACGTGTGAAATATATATTTACACATTATTGCGGTTGATGTGTTAGTGTCGTGAATCCTGTCAATGGGACCTATGAGATTAGTTGTGAATTAATTAATCATTATTAAAAATCTCCAAAGTCTTGAATTGAAAGAGACATCCTTTGATTTACTTCATAACTTATATGATCTTATGATGACAAATGTCACAAATCATCAGCGCAGTCAAAAAGATTATCACAAGATATTCACGTAATTTTTCGTAAATGCTGCCCTTCTGATATTTTGGATAAATCGAAATTAAAGAGTATATACTCCTTCGGTCTCTAAAGTAATCTAGATTCGTGTTTGTTCTGAAACTTAAGAATTTTAATATTACTAATTTCAAAGACATGAAACATTACGCTTGACGAAGTGGATTAGTGGACAGTAAATTAGGTGCAATGGTTCATGAATAATTGCGCATTAGTTGGGTTATAAGGGCCATAATCATATATATACAGGCTGAAGAATAAGTTATTAAACTATTGTATCCAAAAAAAATTTTGGTCATTGAAATTAGGTGTAACAACCAAGTCACAAGATTCATAACATGCGTAAGAATTCTCGAAATGGCAATAATATACTTGATGAGCTCCATTCAAACGAAGAAGTTGAAAATATAGCCAGTGAAGAAGAAGAAGTTTGGATTGCTTGTTTCAATGTATCAGAGTTAAAAGTTGAGATGAAGAACCAAGACTTGAGGATTTAGATCCAGGTTGATGTGAACATTAGCAATTGATTATGTGTAAATAGTTCTTAATTGTGATCAGGGACCGTTTTATAATTAATTGTAAATATAGAGGCTGTAGTATAATTTGTACAGACACAGTTAATCATTAGCTGTAAATACGTGTTAGTTAGTCAGTTATAGTAGGTAGTATCTTGTATAAATATAGAACATACGGTTGACTTGTATACTGACTAATATAGATTTACAATATACATTTTTTCCCAATTCTTGAAGTTGAAATCTCTCTCTGGTTCTTGACTCTAATGGCGGAAACCCTATGAACCTTTTGATGGTATCAGAGCCATAGGCTCGATATCTTTCAAATTCCTTCCGCTAATCTGTGTTTCTTGAAGTCCGAAGCAATCCTATCGGTTTAATTTTTATGTTCGAAGTCGAAAATGGGAGATCACAGAGCTGAAGAACGACGTGATAATGCAGAGCAACGCCGGTACGAAGCTGCTATGAACCTGAGTGGATCAGAGAGCTCCGCGATTCTACATATTCCGGCGAAGTTAACCGATCATAATTACCTGGCATGGAGCAGGTCCATACTTACTTTCTTGGAGTCCAAGATGAAGAAAGGCTTTATCACCGAAGCTTTTCCATGTCCACCGCCTGAATCACCGGAGTTTGATCACTGGAAACAGGTATAAGTGAAATCCTGGATTATTTCAGGTATAAGTGAAGAGTTAGCTGATAGCTACATGTTTACCCTTAGTTCACAAGAACTTTGGGAGGATTTGGCTGAGAAGTATGGGACTTCAAACAGCAAATGTTGTATCGTATGAGGCAAGAAAGGAATGTTGTCCAACAAGGAGATTCAACTCTGGTGAAGTACTACAGTTCTTTGAAGAAAATTTGGGACGAGTATACACATTACAGACCAAGGCCAGCATGTTCACCGGAAGTTGCTCGAATTCTTGCTGCTCGTGAAGAAGAAGATAAGTTGATTGATTTCTTAATGGGGGATTGAATAGATCATATGAAGCTATTAAGGATCAAATTCTTTTGATGGAGCCACCTCCGACCTTTAACAAGGCGTTCAATCTGGTTCTCAAGGCTGAGAAGAAAACTCCAGGAAGAAAGGCTGCTTCTAATACAGAGTTGATTGCCTTTAATGTCAACGAAGGTGTTACTAAAGGATCTGGCACTGCTTTGATTGTAAAGAGTATACCAAGTTATGTCAAAAAGGATGGTGGTGGAGCTCCTCAAAACAGAAACACAGGGACAAATAATAGTTTTGTTTGGAAGAATAAATCAGAGACGTTCTGCACTTTCTGTAACAGGCCTGGACATGAAAAGGAAAGTTGTTTCAAGATCATTGGAGTACCTGAATGGTGGAAGGAGTTGAAGGCCAAAGGGTTTCCAAACAAGAAGACAAAAGGACAACACTATGCACATGTAGCAGAGTTGGAAATACCATTGCATTTGGATTCACATTCCGAAAAACATTCTAATCAGAATCAGCTAGAACTACTTGCCAAACAGATGAGCATACTACAACAAGAGTTTAGCAGGCTCAACAAAGGAAAAGGAGTTGCTGGAACTGAGACTTCACTCTTGGTCAGCATGGCTCATATCAACGACTTTGCAGGTAGCACTACCTATCATAAGTTTAATGATAAGCCTGTTATAGAATGCGATATCTGGTTATTTGATACAGGAGCTACGGGTAGCATGAGTCCTAACCTGTCTTTGTTTTCAAAACCGAAACCTGTTGATTCATTGACACCAATACATTTACCTGATAATAGTGTTCAGTATGTGTCACAAATTAGTGATGTACACATTAATTCTAGAATAACCCTCATAGATGTGTTGTATGTGCCTACTTTTAAGTACAACCTTATCTCTGTTAGGCAAATGGCCAAATATTCTAATTTGTACTTCAATTTCTTGGCTGAACTTTGCATATTACAGGACCTCATGACTGATGAGATCCTTGGTATTGGCAAACTGATGCAAGGGTTGTATGTGCTCGCCAATGACTCTTTTGATCCAGCTGAAATACAAAGACTGATACACATTCATCTTCCAAGATTGTTACTTCATTCTACCATCAAACCTCCTGAAGATTCTTTTTCTTCTTACCATTTTGGTTTTTCAGCAGCCAGTGGTAAAAAGGTCAGTACTAGTGCGTGGCATCTAAGGTTAGGCCACCCATCAACAACAGTGTTACAACATCTTAGCATCACATTTAGAATAAATCTAGATCCTAGTTTTTGTTGTGAAGTTTGTCCATTAGCTAAGCAACATAGACTAGCTTTTCCTGTAAGTACTTCCGTTACTTCTGAAATATTTGAAATAATACATGTTGACTTGTGGGAACCGTATTCTATTCCTAATCTCTCTTGAACCTCCTACTTTGTTACAATTGTTGATGACTTCAGTAGGTGCACCTAGACTTTCCTGATTAGACATAAAACTTCTACTTTTCAGATTTTGTCAGATTTTTTTGCTACGGTTAACACTCAGTTTCAAACCAAAATCAGAACCATCAGAACTGACAATGGTACTGAGTTTGTGAATCATGAATGCAATTCCTTATTTTCCAGCTTAGGTATTTTACACCAAAAGAGTTGTGCTTACACTCCACAACAAAATGGTGTTGTGGAGAGGAAGCATAAACATTTGCTTCAAGTGGCAAGATCTCTACTTTTCCATGCATCACTTCCCAAGAAATTCTGGGGAAATGCCATTCTTGCTGCCACATATATCATAAATCATCTTCCATCAGTTGTTTTAGGCTGGAAATCACCTTTTGAAATTCTTAATCATAAACCACCCGACCTCAGTTATTTTAGGACTTTTGGCTGTCTTTGCTTTATTTCCAATCAGAATCCTCAGAAAGACAAGTTTGATGCTAGAGCACTAAAGTGCATTTTCCTTGGATATCCAACAGGACGAGAGGCTTACAAAGTCTATTGTCTTTCTGATCATAAGGTATATATATCTAGAGATATTGTCTTCCATGAACATATTTTCCCTTCTGCTGATACAGTTTGTGATCCATACAATAACTCTCCAATAGTTATCTCAAATCCTGACATTACCTATAGTGCAGGGTGTATCTCTGAACATTCCAGTTCTTCTGACCATTTACAAACAGAAAGCTCACCTAATCATGATTCTTCTCATCACAATCAATCCGATCATGTCATCCCTACTGTCACAGTACCCCCTAGGAAGTCTTCTAGGACATGTGTTCCACCTTCTTGGCATAATGATTATGTGACTCATTGTGCCACCACTGTCAAAACTAAATTCAATCCTCCTTCCACCTATCCCTATACAGTAAACACCTCCATAAATCCCTCTTATCTCAGCTTCCTAGCTAATGTATCAAAAGTATCAAAACCACATTCTTATTTCCAGGCTAAAGGGAAACTAGAATGGATTGATGCAATGAAGAAGGAGCTTCAGGCTTTGGAAGACAATCAAACCTGGGAGATTACTACTCTACCACCTGGGAAGAAGCTCATTGGCTGCAAATGGGTGTACAAGGTCAAATATAATCCTGATGGCTCAGTGGAGAAATACAAAGCGAAGTTGGTTGCAAAAGAATACACACAAGTAGAAGGGGAAGACTACTTTGAATCTTTCTCACCTGTTGCAAAGCCAGTCACTGTGAGGATTCTGTTTGCTATTGCTGCTGCAAAAGCCTGGCCTCTTCATCAGGTTGACATAAATAATGCAATCCTCCACGGTTCTTTGACAGAAGATGTGTACATGGAAGCTCCACCAGGTTCATCTTTACAGCCTCATCAGGTTTGCAAGCTTAAAAAATCCTTATATGGTCTGAAACAGGCTTCAAGGCAATGGAATTATGAATCTAACAATCATCTTGCAGCTCATGGTTTCTCTCAGTCACCACATGACCATTGTTTGTTCATGAAGTTTGGTCCTGATTTCTGTCTCTTCTTAGTGGTCTATGTGGATGATGTATTGATCACAGGAAGTTCAGAAAACCTTATCCTACAAACCAAGCAAGCTTTGCATGCTGTATTTACTATCAAAGACCTGGGTCCTACAAAATACTTCCTTGGAGTGGAAGTGGCTAGATCATCTGAGGGCATAGTTCTTAACCAAAGAAAATATATCTTAGACATCTTGGAGTCCACTGGAATGCTTGGTTGCAAGGCTGTTTCTACTCCCTTACCTAAAGAATTAAATCTCCAAGATGAGTCCAGTCCTTTATACTCAGATTCTAGTCAGTACAGGAGATTGATTGGCAGACTATTATATTTAGGGATTACTAGACCAGACTTAGCTCATTCTACTCAGCAGCTAAGTCAATATCTTCAACAACCCAGAGAAGTCCATTGGATAGCTGCTACTCATGTTCTGAGATACCTTAAAGGGATTCCTTCCCTTGGATTGTTCTACTCTAGTAAGAATGATTTGACTCTTACTTCATTCTGTGATGTAGACTGGGGAAAGTGCATTGTTAGCAGATTTTCTTTATCCAGATATTGTATTTTCCTTGGTGATTCTCTGATTTCCTGGAAGACCAAGAAGCAAACCACTGTTTCTAGGTCCTCCTGTGAAGCTGAATACCGGAGCATGGCAAGTACAACATGTGAGTTACAGTGGATCCATTACATTCTTTTTGATCTCAGGTTGATTGTTCCTTTACCAATACCATTTGTGTGTGATAATAAATCTGCTTTGCATATCACCATGAATCCAGTGTTTCATGAGAGAACGAAACACTTGGACATTGACTGTCATATCGTCCGGAACTTGTACAAGGATGGTTTTCTGCTTCCTCTTCACATATCTTCTTGCTTACAACCCGCAGATCTTTTTACTAAAGTGTTACATTCCCCTCAGTTTCTTTTCTTGTTATCCAAGCTCAGTTTGGCAGATTTGCATCATCCCAATTCTGAGCTTGAGGGGAGGATATCAGAGTTAAAAGTTAAGATGAAGGAACCAAGACTTGAGGATTTAGATCCAAGTTGATGTGAACATTAGCAATTGATTATGTGTAAATAGTTCTTAGTTGTGAGGGACCGTTTTATAATTAATTGTAAATATAGAGGCTGTAGTGTAATTTGTACAGACACAGTTAATCATTAGCTGTAAATACGTGTTAGTTAGTCAGTTATAGTAGGTGGTATCTTGTATAAATATAGAACATACGGCTGTCTTGTATACTGACTAATACAGATTTACAATACACATTTTTCCCCAATTCTTGAAGTTGAAATCTCTCTCTCATTCTTGACTCTAATGGCGGAAACCCTAAGAACCTTTTGACGATGTGTGCATATTTTTTGTTTTTGTTTTCGGTTTTTTTATTTTTACTTATTTATTTATTTTTAAACGTGAACGGTTATATCAAAAGGCAAAAAGTTATAAACGGGATACAAAATATTGTTTTGTTGTGGCGATTGCATTATAGAATAAGATTCATGAGTAATGGTTTGTTACCAAAAGAGGTCGTTTTTTCTTTTTACTATCATCGATTCTCAAATTACCAAAGAGCCAAAGACTTCCACACCATTAAGATATGTATTTCGGGCAAAAGTCGGCCTTGTTTGGATATCAATTCATTTTACATTTATTTTACCTCTTAAACACAAAACCCAATGGAAAAGAAATCATCATCCAAACAACTTTCTGATTTACATTTTAAATTCTAACTTGAAACACATGACCATTTTAGAACTACAAATAATTCAGTGAAAAATTTGATAGGATTCCGTTGTTGAGTGATTGTTTTTAGAAAAGTTCTTTTATGCAGTGACAATAATTGACAGTATTTAATTGTTTAGTGATGACTTGTACTTGATATTTCAAAATGTAGTTCAAAATACTTTTTTTTTTTCCAAAATCAACATCCAAACAACATTTTTATTTTCCATTTAATTTTTAATTTGAAACACTTTCCACTTTTAAGTGGCAAAATGAAATGTAAGTTGACGTCCAAACAAGCACTAAGCGTTTAATACCCCACTTTCAACACCTGAATCGTAACACAAGAAAATGGCTTCGGTTTTGGTTGGATTAGAGAAAAGTATAGTACTCACTCCGTCCCAAAATTATTATCCAATTTGAGTTTTCATTTTTAGTTCAAATTATATTAAAAGTGAAATTCAAACTGAATAATAATTTTGCAATAAAGAGAGACAGAGAGTACTATGAAAAGGAAAGAAAAGACTTGGAAGGAAATGTTTACATACATTGCCAAGGGATTAATTGCACCCATTCAAAGAGTGGTTTTAGAAAAACACCTGGGCAATCAAAGATCATGTCCCTAAAGAGACGGAAGCAACATCAAAACGATGACTCTTGGGCACGAACGAAAAACAAGCCAGAAGGACCATCATCAGGCACCAAAGCAAGCCTCACAATACTTTGAGCACCTTCTTCTACAGATAGTTTGCCAGTGTGGAAGTTTATATCGGTTTTTACAAAACCAGGACAGACGCTATTGACCTTCATGTTCGGGTGTTTCTTCGCCACAATCCTTGTGTATGCATTCAGGGCTGCTTTTGCGATTATGTAACCATCAATGACTACAGGCCATCCTTTTGACTCTAGGGATCCTACTTTAAAATCCTGTAGGTATTCGTTCAGCACCCCTCATCCACTCTTTCTTCCGTAAGAAGCTCATCAGCGCCTAAGTATTCCTTTCGCCCATTCGTTTGGTGTATTCTGAGATTATGTCAAGACTTAGTTTAGACGCTCTTCTTTCCACTAGTCAAAACTCAAAAGATGCAACAAATTTGAAACCTCTAGTTTCTGAGTTAGTATTTCAGGTGTTGAAAGTAGTTTCACATGTAAGCTATATCTGAGTCCACATGTTTGCCAGATTAACTTGCTCTGAAGTGATCATGAAATAAGTGTACTAAGTTGGACTTCCTATCACAAAATGAAAATCCAACTCAACTGAGAAGAAGGTTTGAAAAATCATACTATCACCTTTAGTTTTCCCATTTCTGCCGAAACATTGACAATTCTTGGTGACTGAGATAGTTGCAGAAGTGGCAGAAAGGATTCGATCATTCTTTTCGCCCCATAGTAGTTTGTTTGCAAGCAGTTCACTGCCAATTCATATGTGTGAGTCACTAGCTCAGTCCAATTGATTTTCACCCCTTCTGTCTGCAACCACCAAGAGTTTAAGGATCAAATAATGCTTAAAATCCACTTTTCCCTTCCCCAGCTAGGATAAATTCCAATGACATCCAACCATGTCTTTTGTACTCCAACACCCAACAGTTCCTAAAAGATATAGGAAGGAAATGCCAAAAGATTAAAATACAGTTCAAGGTGAACAATTATCTTACCTCGGCTTTAGCACAAGCAGCTCTAAAAGTGTCACCATCTACAAGGCATGCTCTTATTCCTAAATTGTTCACCTAAACCGAAAAACAAACCTTTAGCTGCAAGAAAATGAACATGGAATGCAAAAACTGATCATAAAGTTAGCTCATTTCAACCAAGTTGTTCATTTATCAGCAACAAGGAGTTAACGAGTGTACAACTCATATGCGTTAAGATACGACATAGCATCATCCATTAACCGACAGAATCTGAGCACGTTACTGGACACTAAAAGTTCAAAAAGTCTTGTAGGAGTCCAATCCAGAAACTCTGTTGGTCTTCTTTGACATACAGTACAATATAAATGTTTGTGGCTGTTTTTTATCCGTACTTCTAGAGGAATACCATATGGACAAATCTGCTATAATTCTTCCTAAAAGATCGAAACAACTTAAAGCAAGCAAACTAAACTCAGATGAACTAATTTACATGATCTGCAGTAAAATAAATAAATAAATATTTACTTCCATTCAACAGGCTCTTACTTTTAAAGTTTCATCATTTGTTCTTTTCCACCCCATTTTGGTACCAGGTAGCAAATTACTAAACTATAAAGAAAGTACATAGTGTTAAGGCATAAAAGATAGACATGTAAGTATGTATACTCAACTGGATTGCAGAAAAGCAAAAAAATTATGATGCAGTTGATTTGTAAATCGTGGCACTCTGTTGCGATTGATCAAATTCCAAATCGAATTGCTTTTGGATTCGATCTCCCACAGCTTCGGCTACATAAAACTATGATCACATTTATCTTTGTTCCTCGTATGGCTGGTCGATTATATCTGTCCCACACACTAATTACTTCGATCTTTACAACCCGTTTACTAAAACCACCATTAAAATACCTTGTGAATCTTGGGCGTTGGTTTCGTAAAGTTTTTCTGTCCTGTAATAATCCTACAACTTGTCCTGTAATACTTTGCTTAAATTCTCGGGCTTCGTTTATCATACAACTGAAGATATCATTTTCCAGAAGTTGTTGTACGTTTTGGGGGGGGGGGGTGTGGGTGGAAACGTAGTCCCATGTTGGCTGCTATGGAATTAGAGATGAGAAATCCAGGGATATCAGGATAGAGTTTGCTCCACTGGTTTGGATAACTCCAATTTTATGTTCTTTTGAGTTAAAATGTGACAAAGCCTGGAATTGTATCGCGAGTTTAACAGTGGAACGCCGGCTAGGGTTTCTAGCAAAATAGATCCTCGAGAGTCTTCCGAGGGTAGACACTCCGATACAAGTCAGAAATAGAGTTATGAGTAAACGTGTGTATGAGAATTGGTGCTAGAGATAGCGTATCTCAATTGTGGTATGATCAACTCTATTTATAGGCATGAAGTTACCTGGGAGATAACCGAGTCCTATTAGGTTTCGCGTTGCTCAAACCGCCCTAGCAGAGTCGGTTGGACTCTTTACTCGGTTGATGGGCAGGTCCAATATTGGTGATGGATACGGATTCATTAAGTGCCCCTGTCAAATGTTAGTTATATGAAATAAACAATACTTGACACAAAATAAATCTAACCTGGACTCGGCCCAAGAGATATGGACAAGTCTCGGCCCATGCTCCATCGAGCAGGCCTGATGGAATAGCTCGCGGGTCAAGATCCGCTCCAAGAAGGCGACCCGTTTCAGAATCCTGCCCAAACTATAAAATTGCACGCTGTTAGTGGGCACGTTCCCCAAACGGCAGCCAACAGCATCATTACTGCTCCGATTTTCATTGCAACGACAGAGACGTGGGGGAACAAAACCACCTTATATACCCTTAGAGAGGAATTTCATATTTGACATTCCCTTTACTTCCAAACTTCAAAACACTCAGAAAGAAGGAACCATCTTGCTGTTATTGTGCCTCTGCTTGAGTTTTAGTCGGATTTGCTTACAACGACTATCACCGGAGCACACTGAAACATACCACCGTCGAGTGGGCATCAACATCCCGGGGGGATATAACTCAAAAGGAGAGTGGAAACCTTGTCGAACAGTAAGTCTTCAAATCCAAATATCTCAGTTTCATTTTCAGCTTTTTTCTTTTGAATTTAAGTGTAGACCAGAGTAGATCTAGATTTATTGCTGCAAGTAGGGAATTATGGCTAGAAACCCAAATCTGAAAGAAGGTAAAAGGTGTAAAAACGAGATATGATTTGCCCCTAGATCTAGAAGCTAGAGCCCCACTAAGAACCGAGAGAGCCAATTCTCCTCTTGAGGGAAGAATCACCATATATGACCGCTTTATACATTTAGGACTAAGATTCCCCCTCTTCCCTCTGTTCGAGGAGATTGTCCAACACTACCAAACCCCTCTTGGTCGTTTTACACAAAACTTGATAAACTTTGTTCTCGGGTTCACAAAAATATGCCAACGAGTAAAGGTGAAGTCCCAACTAATTTTGTGGAGGTAGTTTTTCCAAGTCATTGTTCCATCGACATCGTTTCAAGATTGGTATATTGTCAAAAGGCGCCTCAGGTCTGGTGTCAAGAAGATGGTCGAGGTGTACAGTGGTTCACCAGAATGGAAGCCTGAATACTTATTTGTGAAGGCTTCTGAGAAGTATTGTGTTGCATGGGACCATTGAGAAGTAGAAGGTCTCGTGACGATAAAGGATGATTGGACCAAGGAAGATGACGAGAGTGTTGAGAAGTTTGACGACGATCTGAAAAAAATCATGGCGTACCCAAAACTCATTAAATGGAGTAACATGCAGTACTATATTCCCCCTATTCTTGTCGAGGAGGAAAAAGGTACTAATCTCTGTGTATTGCTTTTGCTGTTTTTAAGTCATATCGTCGAGCAATGCTAGTTCTCAACTGTATGGTGACGAAGACCCCTTTCCTATTGTGAATTCAGATGAAGAAGAGTCAACCACTGTAGTTGCTGGAGCCAAGAAAAAAGGAAGAGACTCGTGAAGGTCTCTGAGAAGGAGAAGAAGGCGGATGTCGTCGCCTCAAAGTCAACAACTCAAGGAAAGAAGATCGTGCCTCCTGCAATGGAGAAGATCAGTGCTCCCCTTGCAACCGAGAAAGCCACCACTCCCCAAGTGGAGGTAGACCCAAGCAACAAAGCACCTGCCATGGACAAAGGTAAGGGTCCCCTCGAGGGGGAAGCAATCATTTTTCCCTCCCATATCTTCGAGGGTGAACCAACTGTGGCAATCCACACATTTAGCGGTCCTCTGGCCATCGAATGCCCCTTACTGGAAAAGTTCACCGCACAGCTAACAGAAACTGACAGCGTGAGACTGGTGAGTTCTTTATATTATATGCAGAATGTTATTGTGAATCTCTCGTAGATAAGTTTTGTGTCATTCAACGGTTTTGGCAGATGAAAGGGACCATGCGCTTATCGAGAAGGTCGTTCTCGAGGAGAGGAATCAACAGATACAAGCCAAAGAGCAGGAGTTAGCCTCTGTGCAGGCTAAATATAATGAGTTGGACGAGAATCTGAGGGCCTTTACAGATATGCATATCTCGAGGGAGGACCTTCATAAATGGTGCGCTGCTTTCTGGTTCAGGATGCTATCTTCAGGTGGCATGGTAGCAGCTATCGAGGAGGTTAATTTGGCGGCCACAGAGTATGGAGCTCACAAAGTAGCTGTTGCAGGCCTCAAGAGGCTTAACGGAGACAGACTCATCAAGGCCAAGTGGTTCAAACAGTTCTTGAAAGAGAGCCCGAAGAAAACCATGCATGAAGCATGGGTAAAGGTTCTCACAAAGCTCAGTAGCAAGCAGCTGCCTTTATGGGAGGCTTTATGCGAAGCCTTCATCAAGATGGGTACTCCTGAAGATATGGCCATGTTTCATGGTGATCCCGTCACAGTCTTGTCCAAGGGCCCAAGCGAGGAAGAGCCAATCCCCGAGGTGCCGGATGAGTCTTTGGCATCGAGCTCGAGGAAGAGGATGATGAGGCCTCAATGGAGGATGTGGTTGATACTGGCAATTCGGGGGCGCAGAAGAACGCTAGAGAGACATCTCAGAGTCCTCCCAAGGATGGCTCTACCAGCCAAGATGCTGTATGAATCCTGCTCCTTTGTTATAGTTGCTAGGAATTTGAATAATTGCTTTTGTATTCGACTTTCGTTTTTATCCGGTGCTTATTTGGACGCCACCCTATTTTGCTTCTCAAGCCTGATATTTGTCTTTATATTTTCCCTGAAAACAAGATAGTTGGTCTGTCCATCAAATCCACCTTATGATTCTATCAGAGGAACAATCGAAGGAGTATCCTTTATACTCAATGATTAGCAATATTATGAGAAGCCGTGAAGATGTCCATAGTATCGAGACAGTAATGAACCTAGAAGTAGACCTCCTCGATGCTATGCGAGTGCACAACGTGAAAGTCAACCAGCATGTGATCAAGGAAATAAAAGAACTTCACGTGAAGACACAACGGTGAGATTACCAGAAAGATAAAGACTTCAGCGATTCTCTGACTTTTAAGGCAGAAATCCATGATGAACTGGTTGCCTTGGAGAAAGAAAACTCTCGGCTAAAATAGGGCCAGCAGATTGCTGTGTCACCGTGGTTTCTCGAGAAGCATCAGGTTCTTGCTCGAGTACAGCACATGACCTCGATAAGAACACGTCGGTTTATTTCGGTGATGGACATGCTGAAGGAAAGAACCCGCGAATCGAGCTCCTGATGGAATACATAGGCAAGCTCCAGAACTTGCTGCTGGATCACAACATCAGCTTCTCATCTTTTGAGAAGCCCGAAGAGGTAGTAGATCCCAGAACCAAGTCCTCTCTAGAGGAATTCCTTTTAAGGGTTCATGCTCAAGATAAAGAGATTATAGACCTCAAGGATAAGCTCAACCAGTGCGTAAACCTTCTCCGCCTGCATGGGTTTAAGGGCATTATCCACCCGTCTCCTGACAATCATAGCATGGAAATCCTTGTAACATCTTAGAAAAACATGTATGTTTTCTTAACTTCACACAGTATGTGAAGGTAGCAAATGTATTATTGCTTTATAAAACTCGAGTTTGATTATTTATATAGCGCTTTTCAGCAGGATGTTAAGTACACGTCTTTCTCGAGGGAACTGGGTACGAGTTCCTCAATTTGTTACTGCGATCTGTGGTGGGTACAAGGGGAATTCCTCGGTTTTTGTCTGGATGTTGAATACACAGCTCTGAATGAGGATGACCCTAAAGAAGGAGTCCATCTCGAGGACTAGTCTCAATATAATGTCGATGTAAGAAAATATGCAATGACTTTTATTGAATAATTACCGAGGACCCGGGTTAGCATTACATATGAGGAAGTAAAAGCAGTAAAGCAAATAAAGCAAACAGGGCAAATAAGGCAAATAACCCTAACTAGCGTGCAGCAAGTAAAAGCTTAAACATAGAACCTGCGGAGGTTCTGAATGTTCCACCATCGAGGGAGAATGGTTCCACTATCGTATGTGGTTTGTAGGCGGTAGCTACCTGATGGAGAGGCTTGGATGACTTGTACAGTCTTTCCTATATTGCAGTAAGTTTCCCATGAGTCTTGGCTCGACTGGCCTCATTTTTCCTAAGCACAAGATCCCCCACCGCGAGGTCTGTTGCCTTGACTCGCTTATTGTAATGTTTCCTCAGGATCTCCTTGTACTTTGCCTCCCTGATCTTTACAGCATCCCGCCACTTCTCGAGTAGGTCAAGGTTCAGCCTGATATAAGGATCATTAGTGCTCTCGGCAAAGTTGATTGTTCGAGGACTTGCCAAGCCTATTTCGACTGGGAGAACTGCATCCATGCCATAGACTAAACTGTAGGGAGTTTCATCTGTCGAGTAGTGAGCAGTAGTGCGATATGACCACATGACGTGAGAAAGTTCCTCGGCCCAAACTCCTTTAGCATCGTGTAGTCTGGTCTTGATTCCATGAAAGATGGTTTTGTTAATTGATTCTGCTTGAGGATTAGCTATACTCAAGAATCGATGCTCAATTTGCATTTTCTCGCACCATGACTTGAAGGGGTTACTCTCAAACTGGGTCTTGTTGTCAGAAACAATCACCCTAGGTACTCCAAAGCGACAAACAATGTTTTGCCAGAAAAATTCCAACACCTTCCTTCCTGATATTGAGGCTAATGGTTTAGCTTCTACCCATTTAGTGAAGTAATCTACTGCTACGATTACCCATCTTACTCCTCCCGCCTCTTTTGGATAAAAAAGGCCGATGATGTCAGTGCCTCATTGATAGAATGGCCAAGAACTTTGAATGATGACCATCTCGTGCTGCGGTTGTTGACTAATGGGAGAAAAGCGCTGACATCTATCGCATTTTTGTACAAACTGGTACGCATCCTTGAAGACCGTGGGCCAAAAGTACCCTGAACGCAGTACTTTCTTAGTAAGTGCTCTCGCTCCCATGTGTGCTCCACATGACCCCTCATGGATTTCCTCGAGGACATAAGCTGCTTGTTTCGATCTAATGCATCGTAGTATGGGTAGCAGGTACCCGTGCTTATATAACCATCTCTCAAGGTGTATTTGGCCGCTTTCAACTAGAGCACTCAAGCATCCGATTTGCTACTTGGCAACGTCTGTCTGTCAGATATTGGATAAACGGGGTCATCCATGTGTTTCCATCCTCGGTAATGGTCATTGCGGGAACCTGTTGAACTCTAGGTTTGGGGAGGATCTGGACCCAAACCTTGTGACTGAAATGTGTGAAGTTTGAGGAAGCCAACTTGCTCAGTGCATCCGCTCTCTTATTTCTCGACCATACAATGTGGGAGACAACGCACTCGTCGAACTTATCTTTTAACTTGAGGACCCTCTCGAGATATTGTTTGAGCTGCTCATCATTTGTTGTATAATCCCCTATGATTTGATTTACCACTACCTAGGAATTACTAAAAACTTGAAGCCTTTGAACCCCCAACTTTAGAGCTATATTCAATCCTGCTATCAATGCTTTGTATTCAGCCACATTGTTAGTAACTGGGAAGTTGAATCTCAGTGCGTAGGTATACTCTGCATCATATTCTTTCATGTTCTCGATCTCGGGATCAGCTGATAACTTTGCCAATATGATACCGACTCCTCCTCCCTCGTCGCAACGAGAGCCGTCATCGTATAACGTCCAGGCTTGACGGTTAACTGTAACGCAGGTAGTGGGTTGACTCTTGGGTGCTATGACTTTCGGAATATCAGCAGTTCGAGGCATCTCTACAAGAAAATTCGAGAAAGCTTGACCCTTGATTGCCGTTCTCAGCTCATACTCGATATGGTGTTCTCCCAACTCGACTGTCCACTTCATCATTCTACCGGAAGTTTCGGGTTTGAGAAGGACTTGCTGGATGGGCTGCTCTGTTAACACTCTTATCGGATGTGCTTGGAAGTATGGGCGTAAGTGTCGAGCAGCGAAAACTAAGCTCAAGATAAGCTTTTCCATGGGCGTGTATCGTGTCTCTGCCCCTTGCAATACTTTACTCACGAAGTAAACAGGGATCTCTTTGTCATCCTTGTTTTGGACGAGGACGGCTGATATGGCTTTTTCTTGAGCAGCAAGGTACACATTTAGGGTTTCCCCCGGTTCTTGCTTGGCTAATATGGGTAGCTGCTTGAGATGCTCCTTTAGCTCATGGAAGGCTTTTTGGCATTCCTGTTCCATTCAAATTTTCTGCATTTGTGGAGCGTGTGAAAGAATGGGAGGCTTCTTTCTGCGGCTTAAGAGAGGAACCTATTCAAGGCAGCTAGGGAACCTGTAAGCTTTTGAACCTCTTTGACATTCTTTGGAGCTTCCATAGCTAGGATAGCCTCGATTTTCTCGGGGTCAACACTAACTCGATCTTTGGAGACGTGGTATCCTAGGAACTTGCCCGATCTTACGCAGAAGGCGCATTTCTTCAGGTTAAGCTTCATATTAATTCTGCGGATAATTGAGAAGATCTCGCACATATCCCCGACTACATGTTCGTCTTTGTTACTCTTGATTACCATGTCATCCACATATATCTCGATATTTTTGCCGAGCTAGTCATGGAATGCTCAATTGACGAGACGCTGATAGGTTGCACCGGTATTTTTTAAGCCAAAAGGCATCTTGTCATAACAATATACCCCAATCTTGGTAATGTAGACCGTCTTTTCAACATCTTTCAGCATCTTTGGTATGTGCCATGAGGATTTGGTGGTATCCTTTGTAAGCATCGAGGAAGCTGAGGGTTCTATACCTTGTGATACCCTCGACCATCTGATTGATGACTGGTAAGGGATAACAATCCTTGGGACAATGCTTGTTGAGGTCTATGTAATCTTGGCACATGCGCCAAGAGTTATTAGGTTTCCGCACCAGGACTGGATTAGCTAACCAAGTTGGCCAAAGAACTTCACGGACAATGTTGGCACGAACCAGCTTTAATGTTTCTTCATTGATGACGTCATTGCGATCTTGAGAGAATATTCTTTTCTTCTGTTGCACAGGTTTGACATTGGGATCGATGTTCAGCTTATGTTCAATAACATCTCTTGGTACTCCTGTCATGTATGGATGTGACCAAGTGAATATATTACGGAACTCACGTAGCAAGGCTATTATCTCGGCTAGCAACGTTCCTTGCAAAGATACCCCTATCTGGATGGTCTTAGAGGGGGTCTTTCTTGTTGAGGACCAGTTCTTGGGTTTTACTGCTAAGTGGTGGTAAATCACCAGCGTTGTGAACTTCTGACGGTGGGTGTATTGCTGTCTGTTGGATCGAGTAACATCCCGACAGGGCAGTGCTCGTGTTAGACATTATGGTCTTCTTCCCAGTTTTGATTACTGTGAGCAGGCATTTTTGAGAACTGCACTGACATCCTTGCACCATTCCAACCCCGTATTCAGTTGGGAATTTCATTAGCAAGTGATAATGAGACCAAATTGCTCAAGCTTGGCAAATCCATGGTCATCCTAAAATCACATTGAACGGTGAGGGTGCATCTATCAGGGCAAAATTGATGGTTAGTGTAACCATCCTGGGATGCGTCCCTACCGTGATGGGGAGTCTTACAATTCCCGTTGGCATAATGGTATGACCTGAGAAACCCATCAGTGGAAATGTTGCTGGGCGGATCTCGGGGTTTTGGATATTCATCTTCTTGAAGCAATCGCTATATATGATGTCGATTGCACTCCGTTATCCACATAGACTCGACTTAAATGTACGTTTCCGATTATTGCCTCGATAACCATGGCATCGCTGTGAGGACAAATATCTGGGACCACGTCACTGTCAGTAAAGACTATGGCCTCCGTCCCCTTAAACCTCTTGTGACTTGGTTCTTGGGGAGGAGTTCTTCTGATGGTCCGTACTAAGTTTTTCATCGCCTTGGTGGATAAAACTTCGAGAGGGGCTCCATAAATGGCTCCTACCTGATGAGTGATTTGCTTGGTAGGATCCGCCGGAGGAACTTACTGAATCGGTTGCAGTGCTCCTCCGATAGCTTGTTAGGGAGGTTGTTGTGTATTATTCCTTGGTTTCCAATTATTTCCTCAATTTTCTCCTTAACGGCCTCGGAAACTTTGTCTCGGAAAGCTTCGAGGAGCTGGCTGGGAAGGCTTGCTGTTTCTTTGTCGAGAAGATCCTTGCACATATTGCTGAAATTTCTCAGACTTAACTCCATTCTCGATCTCTCTCTTAATTCTCGACATTCCTCAGTATCATGGCCATGGTCTTGGTGGTATTCACAATATTGTTCCGTCGATCTGCGGATTAGGAGCCAAGGGCTTTGGTGTCGGCAGTTCATTCTTATGGATCTGAAGGATTTCCCAACTAGGCTTGGCTAAAGGGGTCAACTATCTGTCGAGCTTAGGCAATGCCGTCCTGCTTCCCATGCCAACCTTGGCTTATCCCTCGTCCCGATGGCCGTGAAGGACTTCTGTGATCGCTTGAGTGTATGCTCTCATTGAATATGATTCTCCACAATAGCCCAAATCTCCTGAGAATTCCTAGGAGGTTTGGTTGAAATCTTTACCCTTAGCATCATGGATTTCCCAAATGGATTGAGTCCTTGGATGAACCCATTCTGAACATCTCGTTCATCTATGTTATCAATTTTTAGAGTTTCTAAGATGAAGCGTCAATGGAAATCCAAGAGACTTTTGTGTTGACCCTGGTTGATCGAGGAGAGACCAATGGACATCCTGGTGATTTGCTTAATCTGAAACAAACGAGTGGCCAATTTGATGGATAAGTTTTCCAAACTGATTATACTCCCTTCTGGTAACTGTCCAAACCATCGCTGCGCTTGCCCAGTCAGATAGGAGGGCAGAGCTTTAGCCATGAAGTTTAAGGATGCATTCTTGATCCTCATGACATGGACATATCCATGTAACCACTAGGAGAGATCAGTATCTCCTGAGTATTTGGTAAAGTCCTTGGGAAAGTCAAAATCCTGGGGCTTTGGCTCGTCTCGAATTTCTGATATAAAGGGACTCCGGTCCACAACCATTTCAATAATTCTTCTCATCTCGTTCCGGATTGTCTCGTTCTGCCTCTGACCTCGAAGATGGTAAGGGGGTAGTTGCTCGTAATGGTTGTACTGATGCTGCCTAGGAGGTGAATACTATAGCTAACGATTATTCCCCCATTCTTGTCCTTCTTCAGCATCGTGATTGTCTCGAGTTTGCCTATGGAAGGGTCTGTAATATTCTTTTCGAGGACTTTTTCGATGCCAATTAGGTCCCAACCGATGATGGACATTGGCTTGGGGACTCTCATTGGTAGTGTTCATGAGGACCCTTGTGTCTAAAAATTGCATCAAACTCTACGAGGGATATATCGAAGGCAGGGTATTTCTTCCTGAAGGCATTCCAGTAAACGGTGTCTCGTGTGGTGGTTGAATGATCTTCTTGGATGCCCTTGTGATTTGAGAACTCCTGATGGTCCTCCTCTTCCTGAACTTTTCGCTTACCTTGTCTTGCCTCGAGACGAGCTAAGGTGCGGCGGACTTCTTTCTTGTCAATCGGGTTAGCCAACTCTTGCTTAGTTGGATATGGTAGACCAAGGAGACAGCGGCGCCTTGTTTCTTCTAGGACATACTTCTTCATACTTTGACTTTGATCACTGTCGTCACGCAGTTTCTTGAGCTTAGCCTTGATCTTGGCTAACTTTTGGTCCTCCAAGTACTTCTTGGACGTTTCAGTATTCCAGGGTAGACCCAAATGCCCCTTGTCTGTTACCGGCTTTGTATCGTCCGGTCTCTTCGGATTAGGTTGGAAGGAGCCAAGGACCAAAAGTTCTTTCTCTGGTTCTTTCTCGGGCCCTTTTTCACGACTTCTCTTGACCTTTTTCCTTTCCTGTCTCTTTTGGAACTCCACCAAGGTAGTATCATCAGCGAGACTGTGCCGCCTACCCGAAGATCTTTTGGATTCGTTTTCTTCAACCCTGGCCATTGTGTAAGTGGTTCCAAAGAAACCCTTGATCACGCCGGAAAGAATTAGAAAAACCTGAGAAGGTTTTTGTGACACAAACCCTAGTGTTCGGGCCCCACTGAGCGTGCCACTTGACGAAGCCTGGAATTGTATTGTTGGTTTAACAGTGGAAAGCCAGCTAAGGTTTCCTGCAAAATAGAGCCTCGGGGGTCTCCCGATGGTAGACACTCCAATGCTTAAGTCAGAAATAGGGTTATGAGTAAACGTGTGCATGAGAATTGGTGCTAGAGATAGCGTCCCTCAATTGTGGTGTGGTCAACCCAATGTATAGGCATGAGGTTACCTGGGAGATAACCGAGCCCTATTAGGTTCCGTGTTGCTCAAACCACCTAGCAGAGTGGTCGGCTCTTTACTCAGTTGATGGGCCGGTCAAATATTAGTGATGGATACGGACTCGTCAAAATGAGGTGGCGAATCGTATCGAGTCGAGCGCGGTTGTTAAGATTGCGAATACGTGAAAACGGGGAACATGTTATATATAAGAGAGACTCGGATTGAAATTCTTTTCTCTAACAGTCCACTAAGTTTCATACTTTCATTCCTTTGGTAATAGTTTTAAGTATTTCCTATTTACCATTAGGTGATGGCTCTAAAAAAAGTTGAAGTAAGAAGGAAAATTCATTCAAAACTTGTAATGTGCTTCTCTTTTTGGTTGACAACGAGAAATACAAGGAAAAAATGGTAATTACTAATAGTGTTAATTGAGACAACAAGATGATCTATGATTTCGGGGAGCTTGTTTAAGGTGTCAATAAAATATACACGTGTTTAGTTCTTTTGTGGGAAAAAGAAAATAAGAATAGGGGTGGAACTTCATCATCATTTAGCAGCGGCTTTACTGTAAAAAACTAACTCAAGCTCCAATTATGGTTTTGGTACATCACACTCTCGTTGTCCGGAATTACTGATTTGATGTATTAACTTTTAGATTCTATACCACCACATGGAGACCTTTTTACTGAGTGCTCCTCTTGTTCTTTTATTATCTACTTTCTCCTCTTGTAACATTAGTTCTGCTTGTTGCTCACTGAACTTACATAGTTTTTACAGAAATAGGGGTATCATGCGACGAAATGACTATTAATTGAGTAGTGCCATTGATGCTTGAAATTCTTCTAATGATCGTCCTTTTGTCTCAGGCACTAACTTAGCAACAAATAGAACGATCAAGCCACAGATGATTGAGAATACAAAGAATACTCATAAAATCATGCGGCAGATGTGTTACAGAGATTGTAAGGAAACATCGCGCTAAATACAAAATCTCAAAGAAGGTTGAGATGAAATACCAAATGAACTCCGTTGAAACATGAAGTTGAAGGTGTAGGTGATGATCCAAGAACCAAACCAACTGCTTAAAGTCACCAGACTTCCACCAACACCTTTTATGTGTGTTGGAAAGATCTGAAATTGTAATAAATGTTTCATCTTTCCTTGATTGAACAGATCATGTGAGAAAAGTTCATCAGGAAAACCGAAAATGTTACCTCTGACATAATTACCCAAGGAGTAGCATTGAGACCAAACGAATATGATGACGAGTATATCTGGTCATTGAGGAAGAATGATCTTGATTACTATGACCTAGGTTTTGTCAAATCCAAAAATAAACGCGTAGACTGATGAAAACCGTAGACGCCTGTGGATCATCATCAAGTTACATGTGTTGAAGTTGTCGCTTTAACTCGTAGACGCCTCCCTCAAGATGAGATTTGGGATTATGAAGATCGACCAAACTTAGCTTGGACAGAAGATAATGAAACTGTGGTGCGCACAACACTTTGGTGAAAATGTCAGCTGGCTGGAATTTGGTGCCGATGTGAAAAAGATCTATGAAGCCATTGTTGTATTGATTGTGAACGACATGGCAATCAATGTCAAGATGCTTCGTATGCTGATGGAATGTTGGATTCGCAGCAATGTGAAGAGCAGACTGATTGTCGCAGCACAACGGAATAGGAAAGTTGTAAGAAACACGAAGATCAGTAAACAAATATGAGAGCCACAACAATTCACACACTATGGAAGCCAAACTGCGATAATCAGCCTCACAAGAAGATCGAGAGACGGTAGTTTGCTTTTTGGTTTTCCATGAAATGTGTGCATTTCCCAGGAAAACACAAAAGCCAGACAGGGAGAGACAACTTTGAGGACATTGTCCCCAGTCAGCATCAGATAAAGCGACAAGCTGAAGATCACTGGAATGAGAATAAAACAGACCTAAGGAAGCGGTGCCTTTCAGGTATCTGACTGATGAAGGGCTGCTTGCCAGTGAACTTCACGAGGAGCATGAATGTGTTGACTCAACTTTTGAGTACAATGAGTAAAATCCGGCCTTGTAAAACCAAGATAGAGCAATCTCCCAACTAATCTTCGATAGGGTTCTAGATCACTGAGAAGAGGAGTGGAAGATTCATGCAAAGCAAGACCTTCGGGAAGTGGTGTTGAGACCGGTACACAACCCAACAAACCAGTGTTAGCATGAATGTCTAGCACATATTTACATTGGTTCAAAACAATACGAGTAGAGGATTGAGCCACCTCCACACCAAGGAAGTATTTGGTTGGTCCAATATCCTTAATAGTGAATAGCTGATGTAGATACTGCTTAGTTTCAAGGATCAGTCTTTCAGATGAACCACTGATCAACACATCATCAATATACACTAATAATACTAAAAACTTATCACCACTAACCTTGGTAAACAAGTAGTGATCAGCTGTTGATTGCTTAAATCCAAATAATTCCAGCTTAGAAGTCAATTCATGATTCCATTGCCTTGAGGCTTGTTTAAGGCCATACAAGGACTTTCTGAGCTTGCAAACCTGAGAAGAAGTAGCCTTTTTGTATCCAGAAAGACAATGCATATAGACTGTTTCATCAAGTGAACCATGCAGGAACGCATTGTTCACCTAGTTAATGGAGAATCTAATTTCTGGTTGCTGCTAAAGCACAGACAACTCTGACAGTCACAAGTTTGGCCACTGGTGAGAAAGATTCATAATAATCTTCACTTGAAATTTGTGTGTAGCCCTTAGCTACAAGTCTGGCTTTATATTTCTCAATAGTCCCATCCGGATTGTATTTAACCTTAAAGATCAATTTGCAACCAATGGCTTTTTTGCTAGGAGTTAAAGTAGTGATTTCCCTGGTTTTATTGTCTTCCAAGGCTTTCAATTTCTCGTTTCATAGAAAGTTGCCATTCAGGATGATCCTTTGCCTGGACATATGAAGTAGGTTATGGTATCTTGGTAATATTAGTGAGAAAGGCAGTGTGAGTAGAAGAAAGATAAGGCTGATGGATAAAAGGAAATGTGACTGGTGGATTGAATTTAGATGTAGGGACAATGTCTGATGAAGAAGTGGTCATAACAGAATATGACTTCTTATGGTGTCATCCAACAGGGAGGTTTTCTAATTCTACCACTTGTTCTAGGAATGAAAATAGGAGGAGGAGAAGGAGAGATATTATCTGGTGAAGGAGAAGGATTGTGTATATCAATAGAAGGGATCAATGATGGTAGAGAAAAGAATCATCAGAGGAAACATCCAATAAAGGAGTGACAGGAAGAGGAAGATCTGAAACCGGACTGGTTTGATCTTGGAAAGGAAAACTTTGTTCCTTAAAGATGACATCTCTAGTAGTATACACTTTATGGTCATCTAGGTTATAGACTTTGTATGCTTTCTGCCCCGTTGGATATCCTATGAAAATACACTTGAAAGCTCTTGGATCAAACTTATCTTTCTGTGGTTTGGTGTTTGTCATGAAACATAAACAGCCAAATACCCTTAAGTGGCTGAGATCAGGAGGTTTATTGAAGAGAATTTCATAAGGTGTTTTCCAGGATAAGAGTGAAGAAGAAGACGGTTTATAAGATTTGCCAGAATGGCATCCCCCCAAAATTTCTTTGGTAATGAACCCTGGAACATCAAAGATCTCGCCACTTGCAAAAGGTGTTTTGTTTTCTTTCAACAACACCATTTTGTTATGGGGTATAAGAACAAGACCGCTGATGTAAGATACCTAAGGAAGAGAAAAGATCTTGGCAACGCTGATTAACAAATTCACTGCCATTATCGGAACATACTATCTTAATGGATGTATTAAACTGGTTTTGAACCATAGAAAAGAAGTTTTTCAGAGTTTGTAGTACTTCTGTTTTATGTCTAAGCAGTTGTGTCCAAGTACACCTGCTATAATCATCTACAATTGTAATGAAATATTGTGTTTGAGAAAGATTATAATGGCTATAAGGACCCCACAAATCCACATGAATGAGCTGAAAAATGGCTGTAGATTTTATTGAACTGTCAGGAAAGGATAATCATTGCTGTTTTGCCAAAGGACATACATCACAGGAACATCCTCTAAGACTTTACAACCAATCAAATGATCTAGATGTTTAATACAGGGAAAGAAGGATGTCCAAGTCTGCTATGCCACTGTGCATTCAAAGCTACATTGACATTGTTACAAACTGAAGATTGAAGAGGACTATTTATTGCAGCTCTAAGAAGAAGTCTTGGAAAGTATTCTTGAATAGAGAGTCTGACACCTATGACTTCAGCAGTCATGAGGTCCTGCATGATACACAATTCAGACAGGAAAGAAAAGTAAATTTTGGCAGTTTGAGTAAGTTTCCTTACAGAAATGAGGTTATATTTGAAAGTGGAAACATATAGGGCTCCTTCTAGTGTGATCCTGTGATATAGTTTAATATCACCAGATTGCTCTACATATTTGATGGAACCATCAGGGAGTTTAACAGGGGTAGGGAGATCAACAGGTTTAGAACTATTATTAAACCAAGATAAAGAACAAATCACAAGTCCAGTGGCTCCACTATCAAAGAAACCAAGATCATTCCTTAAATCAGCACAAGTATGTAATTGAGAGCAAGTGGTGCTACCTGCAAACTCGTTGAGGTGAGCAAAATTCACTTGATGATTGACTTGATCATTCTGAACTCCCTTTCCTTTCATCAAGGAGTTAAAGATTTGCTGAATCTGACTGATTTGAAGTGCTATTGAGTTCAAATCCAATCCCTTATTTGACATTCCCAGTGGAGTTTCCTCATATGTTACATGAGCATAATTCCTCTGACTGTTTGCAGCCATCTTCTGTTTAAACTCTTTCCACCAATCTGGATATCCAGTAATCAGAAAGCAGCCTTCCTTAATGTGACCTGTCCTCTGACAATGGGTGCAGAACATCTCAGCTTTCTTCTTGTTGTTTAACAACCAGGCGGTATTATATCCTCCAACATTCCTCCTGTCTGGTTGCATTTGAGGTCTTGCTAATAAACCTATTCTTGCATTGTTATATCCACCAGTATCAACACCATTACTGCTAGTATTGTTGTCTGAACCACCTGCATACTGATTCTGATTCTGACTGTATATCACATTTGTTCCAGTGCCTGATCCATTGTTCCCCATCCAATGAAGCTGGTTGAACCAGGATTCATAGCTCCAGTGTTCACATATGGTCTTACAGCAACGGCACTATTCAGAGTTCATCATTCCTGTTGAATTAGGTTTCAGCTGTTTTTCCACTCTCAATACCATAGCATAAGCATGATTTAGTGTTGGTGGAGGATCAATGAGCAGAATTTGATCCTTAATAGCTTCGTATGACTTATTCAGGCCCATAAGGAAGTCAATCAACTTGTCTTCCTGATCACGAGTTTGAAGAATCCTAGCCACATCAGGTGTACATATAGGCATTAGATGATAATGCTCTCAGCGAATTGTAATATTTGACCAGAGAATTGTCACCTTGCTGCACAACAATTCGTTCCTTCCACATATTGTAGAACTTGTTACAGTTTGATGTCCCATACTGTTCAGCCAGATCTAGCCACAATTGTCTTCCGACATAGCATACATATAGCTATCAGCAATTTCTCTGGAAATTGATGCCATAATCCACGATTTGACTGTGGAATCGACTTGCTTCCGTCTCACATGTAAAATCGAATCAACAGGAGGTTTAGGAAGCATACCATCAATGAACGCAACCTTCATCTTTGACTCGAGTGCTGTGCGCATAGATCAACTCCACACGAGGTAATTATTCTCATCAAGTGGTACAGAAACAAGAACAAGACCTGGATGCTCAAAAGAATGCAAGTTCAGAGTCGCCTCTCGAATTCTCTGTTCTTCAGCTCCACGCTGTGCCAGAGAAAACTCATAATCTGCCATATCGATCAAGAAAAGAAAAATTGCTCCGGTAGAAACTAATTGGTACTGTAGAGGAAGAGATATACGGCAACAATTCCGAAATCAAGAGCCTATGGCTCTGATATCATGAAAAGCTTGCTAGGGTTAGACATGGTGGAAGCTTCGAGAACACAGAGAGAATCAGTTTAGAATTTGGGAAAAATTTTCTGTTTGTACTAATCACCAATTAATTACAGAATCAATCATTACCGTCCTATTTATTAACAGCAATCTAACGTAACTAATATTAACCGTCTAACTAACTTATTTACAGATCATTTACAGTTGTATATATTGACTTTATGTACAAATTTACATTGACTTATTTACTCCAGCTGCAATACTTGATTCATGATCGTGTGATCAGCATCAATCTCTATTAGGTTGATGTCATCTTCTGGCCGTGGATCATCATCAAGTTGCAAGTGTCGAAGCGGCGGCTTTAACTCGTAGACAGAGTTCGTTAACTTGCCTAGTCCTTTTTTTGTATGCGCGAATGCAAAAGGAGTAATGTAACTCTCAAATTCATATGTCATTAATGAATCCACAATAGAAACATAGCATATGAGGCTCAAACAAAATTTTGGCACAAATTGAAAAGATGATTGACTGATACACCTCTATAAAAAACGTCAAGGGGTGGTTTTCTCTTCTAAATTGTGCCAAAGCATTACCTAAGCCTTTTCACTGTACCAATTCACTGCGACCATAAAAGCTTCATTTGAATTGTTAGGCCTGCTTCCGACATTATGCCTAAAGAGATACTAGTACTTATGGACGGTATGCCATGTCTGTAATTAGGAGAATAAAGAGTAATAAAGAACTCAAAAATGCTTCAGCTTACTTCTGCAACAGAGAACCCGAGATCACGTATCATCCCTGATTCAGCCGGAGAAGTATATCCCACCTAAACAAAATCGATAGGTGACTTGTTGATGGAACCCTAAGCAACATAAAGCCAGACATAAAGTATTGCTTCTCTAAATTCTAAACCAAGGTTTAACCCCTTACTGCAAATCCATACGCTAAACAGCCACAGGAAACGACACAAGTACTAAAAATTTCCATAGGTGTAGCTGACCATTTTCGCGAATAACCATCGACATTGCTAGACAGAAAACCATCTTCCATGTTTCCTCTTTCCAACATATACACTTTGAGGTTCCAAAGCTGTTCAAAGATATTAGTACACCCTAAAACAGAGATGGACCGAATTTTAATGACATGGCTGCAACTAATGGTAACAATGGCTTTTGAAAAAGCACAAATTTAATTCAAGGAATGTTAGTTAGGAACTGCAAGAAAGCAGCTACAGAGAGACCACATTCTGTTTTTGTCTATCTTATGTGTCGAAAAATTATTCATACAACATAAACTCTCAATTCTGTTGGAACAAGTAACAAGTGCCATAGTTTAGTCGTAGTTTAGATGGAGAAAATATTCATACCCAGAGTTCCCTGAGCATTAAGGATCAATGTTTCTAAATAAATGTTACGAATTTTCAAGATGAATGCTCTTAATTCTCTGACAATCTAGAATCAGAATCAATCAGTCGATTAGAAAGTGATTTAATCTATTATTTTTTTTTCCGTGTATCCAAAGTAAATACAAATATTTTATTCTCAAACATGGACTTATGGTAACCACTGATCATTCATCAAAGTAACAAATCCTAGCCGGCCAGTGGCTTATAGTTCTCTGATACCAAATTGGCGTGGGACTGGGGCCTGGCCAGTGCTTATCTTAGCCGGTAAGACCAGGCAAACAGATGAGCAAGGAAACCAGGCCGGAATCCAAACCACCACCCTGGCTGATACCATTCATCCAAGAGCTATGCCATGTCAGCCAGCTACAGGATCAAAATCTCTATCCATCCTTAATTAAAATATCAATAATCGAGATGCATGGAAAAGTTTCACCCGACTCTCAAGCCTGTCTGGAATCCATAACTTATTGTGCATCATGTGGCCTCTTTTTCCCCTTAAACAATTCATCATAACGGGTACTTTTCCAGCCCAATGCACTTATTGTTGAGTTTTCCGACTGAACTCGGAATCGGAACCAATCTCAAATCATCGTATTTTAATTAAAAGAGAAGAAGGAGATAGAGCTTCCATGTATAATTTATGTAAACAAAAGCCAAATGTTTGATTCAGACAAAGGATTTACTCAGACATTGTCTGAGTACTTCAAACTATAAATTAAAACTTCAAAGAAAAATTACCTTTGAAAGCTTCTTCTATTCTTCAAACTTGAAAGATATATTTACTGAATGATTTGTTTACAAGGGAGAGAGAGAGAGAGAGAGAGTTTTGAGAGAAAAGAAGAAGAAAGGAGAGAATCGTTGCCCTCCAAATGAACTAATACATTCTATTTATAGACAAAGTTTCTAAGTACTATTTTACAAAGAATTATTAATTTTTGTCATTATTTGACATGCCTTTCTTCAGATTTGACTGCTTGTGGGGCCCACTTGTATTAACTTTCAAAAGTAGATTCCTACTTTTGTCACTTCATACTTTTTCTTTTCCTTTGTCTGATTGAGCTGTTTCTTGGATCTGCTGTAACTGATTTTTGATAAATTCATCGTGATCGTCATCATTTTTCGATATTGAGATTCTCCGGCCAATATTGCAAAAGAATTTTCTTCATTGGAAGTAATACTCTTCATCGAAACATCTGATTTTTCTGAAATATTGTCATTATCGAGATTTTTTAAATTTCTCATAAGATCTGCTTTAACTTCTTTCATATAGGCAAATATTATCTCTTCCTTATTAATTGCTCCCTGCTGAAGCTGAATTCGTTTTGTGATGTGTTTGAATGGACTTTCTTTGTCGGGGTTTGCTTTGAGCTGTGCTTTGTCCTGAGTATATTCTTTGATTTTTTGGGCAATTTCGTCCAGCAAGTCCTGTCCTTCCATTCTTTTGGTATTGTGATTCATTTTTGTTAATTTATCCCAAAATTTGGTATAATATGTCTTATAAAGACACGGAATTTGAAATTCATTGAATCCAACCTCAGGAACCCATTTATAAATCCAGGGATCGAGAATTCAATAAAGAAGTATAATAAAGTGATTTTTCCTGGAGCACAGATATGACTGTGTTGAAGTTTATCAATGATAGGGGAAGATTTTAACCATTGATAATATAATTTTGAAAAATTATCTGGCAAAATTTTTATTGTTGGCCATATAATGCCCACCACTGGATAAACCAATTGGGTATGGGAGAAGAATATACATGGCAACATATCTTAATGAACCAAGTATGCTTTTTTCTGTGGTTTTCATAATAAAAGGTTTTGTAAAAACTTTGAATATAATCCCAGTAAGTAAATTTCAAAGGAGGAGAAGTAGGAGTATTACGTACTTCTCTTTCAGAAAGGGTTGAAATTCCCCATTCCTCAGAAGATAAAATCTTTTTGATAATAATTTTTGAGAAGTTATAAACTTCAGTTGTAGTCTAATTAGACTGAAAATGTGTTATTTCACAGGTTTGTTTGAGAATATTCTCATAATAATTTCTGGGTTTGTACGACTCACCCGGTATCATTACCCCTTCTGCTAGATATCTTCGGAATATTACCCATGGGTCATTTTTCCACTGAATATCAGCGTTTTCAAGAAGGAATATTACCTCCTTTCTGGATCCTTTTTCATATGACCGGATATCATCCTGGTCAGTTTCACTTACTTTAGTAGCAAAGGTATCACCTTGTTGCTCTTGGATATGATCCATAATCTGCTTATATAATGCAGAATCATTCTGAATAAAATCCATTATTTGGACCATTTTCGCATTTGATGAGGAGGATTCCTCCTGAGATTTTGAAAAATCAGCTGCTATTAGCTTTTTATTCCCATGTTGTATTACAGGGTTTATTGTTCTTCCTCCACGACCTCTATTAGGGCCGCGTCCTCTATCGAGCAGATACATAATCCTATAAAATTAGAGAATTGTTAATGATAATTTTGCTTTACAATAATTTAACCTTTCTTCACTTTCAGTTAATCTTTCAGTGAAGTCTTCTATCATGTTATAGACAAATTCAAGTTCTTTTGAAACAGATATTATCTGTTGTGGTGAAGTAAATTCATCAACACAATCAAGAATCGTATTACGAACTTGTAAAAAGTGATTTAATCTATGCTTTGCAAAAATATATTCCGTTCTACAATGCTTATATTCAGCAATAATCTTATTATAAGCAATATGTATTACGGATAGTGGTTTAAGATAATCAATTTGTGGCCACTCCATCCTGCAAATATTCACGTGATAAAAAATCAGGTAAAGAATTATCACTACCTTTTTTATATAAATTTTCAAAATCAAAAGGGGCTAAATTAGCCTGCCATCGAGCATATATTTGCTTTGAAGAATCATGCTTATAATCTTTATAAATCATGTGTTTAACAGCAAGAGCATCAGTATGAATGACAAACGACTGATTAAATAAATCATCTTGGAATTTTAATACACATTTTACAATAGCAAGAAATTCTTGTGCAACCGTTGCATATTTCTTTTGAGGTTCTGTCCATTTACCAGAATGATATCTAATAAGATATTCATTATTATCATGAGGGTTAATCTGTTTCAAGATTCTACCGAATCCTATGCTACTAGCATCTGTTTCTATTATCTTTTTCCAATTCGGATTTGCTAATGTTAAACATGGTAAAGTTTTTACTTTTTCCTTTATTTGCTTAACTAATTGAGTATGCTTTTCTGTCCAATCAAATTTAATTGATTTTTTAAGCAAATCATATAAAATTGCTAAATCTTTTTGTAAATTCTTATAGTATGGTGAAATATAATTTAAACTTCCTAGAAATCTCTGGAGTTGAATTTTCTCAATGAAAACATCAGGAAATTTAGAAGAAAATTCAATTGATCATTGAATAGGGGTTATTTTTCCTTGACTTATTTGATGACCAAGAAATCTTATATTATTTTGAAACAAAAGCATCTTTGGTTTAGATATTACTAAGCCATTCCGTAAAATAACATCCTTTAATATATTGAGATGTTTAAAATGTTGTTCAATATTATCAGAGAATACTAAGATATCATCAATGTAAACAATTATAAAATCCATATAATGAATAAATATATCATTCATGATTTTCTGAAATTCAGAAGGAGCATTTTTTAATCCGAATGGCATCACATTCCATTCAAATTGTCCTATAGGCACATTAAAAGCAGTTCTATAAGTATGCTCAGGATTTATTTGAATTTGCCAGTATCCAGATTTTAAATCAAATTTAGAAAATACATTGGCATTATATAATTTTGATAATAAATCTTTTTTATTAGGTATAGGATATCTTATCCATTTTAAAACTTTATTCAGTGGCCTATAGTTTATTACTAATCTCGGGACGCCAGTTCCTTTTCAGCTGCATTATTAACATAAAATGCAGTACATGACCAGGGAGATTGTGAAGGTTTTATTAAACCCTATTGAAGCAAAGAATGTAATTCTTCTTTACATAAATTCATATATACAGAATTCATTTGACATGGTCGTGCCTTAGTAGGAATATCCTTTTCATTAAAATTATCTTCATAAGGAAGATTAACTAAATGTTTCTTTCTATTCCAAAAAGTATTTGGGTGATCAGCACATACTGATTCTTGAAATTGTATTGTGATACTTTTTATTTTTTCTTGTAATTTAGTATTACTCAATAATTCAGGTATTGATAAGTTCATAATTTCATTTTTAATGAAAAATAATTGTTTTTCTTTAGCTTCTATTAATGACCTAATTGACCTTGTTATAGGGTCTGAGACAAACTGGAAATTTATTGATTTGTCTTTATAGGTTCCTATAAAACCTTGAAAATTAACTTCTTTAAGTGGATATAACATACATAAAAATGGAAGTCCTAATATAATAGGCACTCCTGGCATATTTCTTACTAATAAAAATGTTTGTGGAAGACAAATATTATCTTGACAAACAAAAGCATTAGGCAATTTATATGAAATGTCTAATGTATGGTTAGACGCGGATTTTAATGCATGCGAAGTTTTTTCAAAATATTGAGTGGGTATTAACCCTTCTAGAACACAAGACAAATCAGCACCACTATCAATCATTGCAACAGTGTTTAAGACAAATTGCCTATCTATCATTAGAGTTAATTTTATATACCATCTTTGAGATGTAATTATTTGTATTGTTTTTAAGAATTCATAATTATGATCTTCAGATATATTTTCAGCTAAATTCTGAAGTGTTTGTGGATCAACTATAGAGGTTTCACCTAATTGTGAATACTCAATTGTTTTAATCCTTTTTTCTAATAATTCGTTATTTTGTTTTAAATATTTTATCTCATTCTTTATAGTATTGACTTCTATTAGTAAATCCAAAATAGTTATAACTGAAGAAGATGATTCTTCTTTATTTAGTAATTTTTTCATTCTTTTTTCTATTTCTTGCATTGAATAAGGATTATTATTGAAAACAGTATCATTTTTATTAACTTCTTTTTCTTTTTTATTAGACACATCTATCATTTTAATTATTTTATCACGAATATCGTGATCTGGTATTTGTTTTAGTAGTTCTAAAACATTATCAGTTGTTAACATGTTAAATTGTAAATCTTGAAATTGAGATATAATATTGTAAAGATTATTATCTTTTTTACAACAATCATTATTACTATTATTTTGACATGGAAGACATTCATCCGAAGAACTAGATGAAAATTCATCATTTTCAAGCATATTATTTTCTGAGCTATTAGTTTCTTCTGTTTCAGATTCAGTATCTGATTCTTCTATTACTTTGCATATTTGTTCTTTAAGTTGTTCATCTATTTCTAATAGTCTTATTCTATTAATCTTTTTACAATTAGGAGCAATATGACCCTTTTGACCACATTTAAAACATGTTATGTCTCTTTTATTTTTTTTATTAGTTTTTCTAAATTCCCTCTGTTCTTTTGTTCTTTTACGTCGTCTTTTACCTTTAGGTATATAAGGAATTTTATTTTTCTTCATTCTTTTAGCCCTATTTTCTGGCCCTATATCCATAGCAAATTGATCACAGAACTGACCTAATTGTCGTCGTTCTTATAATTGTTGTCGTTTAATTTGTTGATTTAACTTTATTTCATTACATAAAGCTAATCCTTCTTGTGTGCAAACACCTATTAGATGACCATAAGTATAATCAGCGTAAGGAATATAAGGAAAATCTTTCCTAAGAACTTTTCTTATTCGTTCAGCAAACAGAGTTGGCAAGCCATCTATAAATTTAGCTTTCCAATAAGAACTATTACTTTCTGGTAATTCCATGACTCTTGATAAGAATGAATCCTTATACCATCTAAAAGTAGTAAGTGTTTTACACTTAAAATTATTTAACAATGTTCGAATATTTTCTTGATTATTGGTGAATTTTCCAGAAAAATGTTCTAATATAGATGCTATCAAAGTATATACTGCATCTTCCATCATAATGGGTGTAGATGTTCCTTCATTCTCAATTTTTACTGTATTATAAATTTTTTGTCTATCATTTTCGGTTAAATAATTATCCCACCATCCTTAGGACACCAGTAAAACCACAAACAATCATTTTTGCGATTGCCTGATCTGTATTACCATTTGCTTTTGCAACTGAGGAGTACATTAACATCCTATGCACCATATTAGTTAATTGCCTGTCAGTAAATCCATCACAATTCCATTCATAAACAGAACGACTACTATAACTATTAGTAGTTTCTTGATGTTCTTCATAAAGAAGATCTTGTGGAGAAGGTCGAGGATAATAATAATGATTCATATATAGTTTATTAGCAAATTTATTATGTCTAGATTTATGAGAAAGACGATTTATTTCATCTCGTAGAGTTTTATCAAAATCTTTCTGTATATTCTCAGAAAATTCTAAAATGGATAATTTAAGATTTTTAAATTTTTCTTCCAATAATTTTTCTAATACATGTGGAGATTCAAGATTATAATCTTTTACTATAGGAGGAGGTTGTATAAAAATTTTTATTTCAATATCCTTATTTTTGTTTTCAACCAAAACTGGTTTAACTGTTTGTTGAAGATTTTCTATGAGAGAAAATAATTTGTCAACTTTATCATGTAAAGAACTAATTTGTTCTCCTAAAATTTTTACATATAAATTTGTATAATTATTTTGCTGAATAAATTTATTTACTAAAGAAACAGTAGAAGGTAAAACTTCACTTTCAACTAATTTTTGAAAAGCAGAAAAAGTTATATGAGTTGCATTTGTTAGAACAAATTCTTTTTGTGGAGGGTAAATTCCTTTTGTAATTTTTCCATCTGGAAGATGATATTCTCTTTCAAGGAGGAAAATATATTTATCAAGATAAGTGATTATAAACCACGGAACAAAATATATTATTTGATTGTGAAAAGAAGCATATTCATAAAATTCTTTTTGTATAAGTTTTTGATTTTCAATATCATAAGTAGAAAAGAACCATTCTCTGAAAAGTTTCCACTTTTCAGATTGAAATTCTTGTCTTATTATTTGTCTAATATTAGATCCTGGACTAAAATCTAATTTTTCAGTATTCGCCATGATAACCCATTTCAGAAGGTGAAGGCATATCTTTATCATAAGTCTTACTATCAGCAGACCGAACAATGTTATATGGATCAATTTTTACTTGATTTATTCTATTTGTTAAATTTATTTCAGGAATTGAAGATGTCGAAAATCTATGAGAATCGACTGGATCAATATAAGATTTAAAAGATCTTTGAGAGCTAGATCTTAGTAATTTAGGAATTTTTGGTTTATCAAAAGTAATACTTATCTGACCATTATCAGATTGTTCAATTTCTGTAATATTACAACTTGTAACATTATGAGTTAATGAGTTTCTTTTAATTCCTTTATTAATTTGCCAAGACTCTGGAAATTCAATTTCTTCCCATTTAATAGTTTTACGAGTACTAATTTGAGATTTATAAAAATTAGTTTCTATAAGTATGGTTTCATCAGATGGTTTACTTATAATCTTACATCTGGGTGTTAAAGTATTTAATAATTTAAAACAAATACGGTAATGTAAACAAATAAGTTCACTTCCCGGTAAATAATTATAACCATGTAATTTTACATTTAATGTTAAAGCATCGAGTATATTAACATCAGACAATGATAACTGTAAATTTGGATAAACATTAAAATAAACTGGACCATGAGCTAAGCTGGACTGTATTATGCCCATTAGGGATTTTTTCCAATGTAAATTTCTACCATCACGTAAGGCAGCAACAAAAGATTCAGGTAAACCTTCTAAAGTTAAAGGTTTAAATGCAATTTGCACCAATCCAATATGCATAAACTTGTAATTTTTATTAGATCTATAAGATTCAATATCTGTAGCAGACAAAAGTTGTAAAACCCTTTCATCAGAATTTAAAGCAATTGATTGTTCAGTAGTTTTAACTACCTGTTTAACCAAGTATCGCTCAAACATACCATATTCATACAAAGTATTAGTGGGTACCTTTGGTATTGACCATTTATTAAGAAGAGCAAGCTGTTGAGGCATATTGTATTCCTCTTGAACTGAATTTTTTATTGAAGTAGTTTCTAAATTATTCATTTTTAATTTAGGTTCTGAATCAAACAAATCTTTTGTAAACATAAAAAATACATAACCGCTCTGATACCAAATTGGCGTGGGGCTGGGGCCTGGCCAGTGCTTATCTTAGCCGGTAAGACCAGGCAAACAGATGAGCAAGGAAACCAGGCCGGAATCCAAACCACCACCCTGGCTGATACCATTCATCCAAGAGCTATGCCATGTCAGCCAGCTACAGGATCAAAATCTCTATCCATCCTTAATTAAAATATCAATAATCGAGATGCATGGAAAAGTTTCACCCGACTCTCAAGCCTGTCTGGAATCCACAACTTATTGTGCATCATGTGGCCTCTTTTTCCCCTTAAACAATTCATTATAACGGGTACTTTTCCAGCCCAATGCACTTATTGTTGAGTTTTCCGACTGAACTCGGAATCGGAACCAATCTCAAATCATCGTATTTTAATTAAAAGAGAAGAAGGAGATAGAGCTTCCATGTATAATTTATGTAAACAAAAGCCAAATGTTTGATTCAGACAAAGGATTTACTCAGACATTGTCTGAGTACTTCAAACTATAAATTAAAAACTTCAAAAGATAATAATCTTTACAATATTATATCTCAATTTCAAGATTTACAATTTAACATGTTAACAACTGATAATGTTTTAGAACTACTAAAACAAATACCAGCACGATATTCGTGATAAAATAATTAAAATGATAGATGTGTCTAATAAAACAGAAAAAGAAGTTAATAAAAATGATATTGTTTTCAATAATAATCCTTATTCAATGCAAGAAATAGAAAAAAGAATGAAGAAATTACTAAATAAAGAAGAATCATCTTCTTCAGTTATAACTATTTTGGATTTACAAATAGAAGTCAATACTATAAAGAATGAGATAAAATATTTAAAACAAAATAACGAATTATTAGAAAAAAGGATTAAAACAATTGAGTATTCACAATTAGGTGAAACCTCTATAGTTGATCCACAAACACTTCAGAATTTAGCTGAAAATATATCTGAAGATCATAATTATGAATTCTTAAAAACAATACAAATAATTACATCTCAAAGATGGTATATAAAATTAACTCTAATGATAGATAGGCAATTTGTCTTAAACACTGTTGCAATGATTGACAGTGGTGCTGATTTGTCTTGCGTTCAAGAAGGGTTAATACCCACTCAATATTTTGAAAAAACCTCGCATGCATTAAAATCCGCGTCTAATCATACATTAGACATTTCATATAAATTGCCTAATGCTTTTGTTTGTCAAGATAATATTTGTCTTCCACAAACATTTTTATTAGTAAGAAATATGCCAGGAGTGCCTATTATATTAGGACTTTCATTTTTATGTATGTTATATCCACTTAAAGAAGTTAATTTTCAAGGTTTTATAGGAACCTATAAAGACAAATCAATAAATTTCCAGTTTGTCTCAGACCCTATAACAAGGTCAATTAGGTCATTAATAGAAGCTAAAGAAAAACAATTATTTTTCATTAAAAATGAAATTATGAACTTATCAATACCTGAATTATTGAGTAATACTAAATTACAAGAAAAAATAAAAAATATCACAATATAATTTCAAGAATCAGTATGTGCTGATCACCCAAATGCTTTTTGGAATAGAAAGAAACATTTAGTTAATCTTCCTTACGAAGATAATTTTAATGAAAAGGATATTCCTACTAAGGCACGACCATGTCAAATGAATTCTGTATATATGAATTTATGTAAAGAAGAATTACATTCTTTGCTTCAAAAGGGTTTAATAAAACCTTCACAATCTCCCTGGTCATGTACTGCATTTTATGTTAATAATGCAGCTGAAAAGGAACTGGCGTCCCGAGATTAGTAATAAACTATAAGCCACTGAATAAAGTTTTAAAATGGATAAGATATCCTATACCTAATAAAAAAGATTTATTATCAAAATTATATAATGCCAATATATTTTCTAAATTTGATTTAAAATCTGGATACTGGCAAATTCAAATAAATCCTGAGCATACTTATAGAACTGCTTTTAATGTGCCTATAGGACAATTTGAATGGAATGTGATGCCATTCGGATTAAAAAATGCTCCTTCTGAATTTCAGAAAATCATGAATGATATATTTATTCATTATATGGATTTTATAATTGTTTACATTGATGATATCTTAGTATTCTCTGATAATATTGAACAACATTTTAAACATCTCAATATGTTAAAGGATGTTATTTTACGGAATGGCTTAGTAATATCTAAACCAAAGATGCTTTTGTTTCAACATAATATAAGATTTCTTGGTCATCAAATAAGTCAAGGAAAAATAACCCCTATTCAATGATCAATTGAATTTTCTTCTAAATTTCCTGATGTTTTCATTGAGAAAATTCAACTCCAGAGATTTCTAGGAAGTTTAAATTATATTTCACCATACTATAAGAATTTACAAAAAGATTTAGCAATTTTATATGATTTGCTTAAAAAATCAATTAAATTTGATTGGACAGAAAAGCATACTCAATTAGTTAAGCAAATAAAGGAAAAAGTAAAAACTTTACCATGTTTAACATTAGCAAATCCGAATTGGAAAAAGATAATAGAAACAGATGCTAGTAGCATAGGATTCGGTGGAATCTTGAAACAGATTAACCCTCATGATAATAATGAATATCTTATTAGATATCATTCTGGTAAATGGACGGAACCTCAAAAGAAATATGCAACGGTTGCACAAGAATTTCTTGCTATTGTAAAATGTGTATTAAAATTCCAAGATGATTTATTTAATCAGTCGTTTGTCATTCATACTGATGCTCTTGCTGTTAAACACATGATTTATAAAGATTATAAGCATGATTCTTCAAAGCAAATATATGCTCGATGGAAGGCTAATTTAGCCCCTTTTGATTTTGAAAATTTATATAAAAAAGGTAGTGATAATTCTTTACCTGATTTTTTATCACGTGAATATTTGCAGGATGCAGTGGCCACAAATTGATTATCTTAAACCACTATCCGTAATACATATTGCTTATAATAAGATTATTGCTGAATATAAGCATTGTAGAACAGAATATATTTTTGCAAAGCATAGATTAAATCACTTTTTACAAGTTCGTAATATGATTCTTGATTGTGCTGATGAATTTACTTCACCACAACAGATAATATCTGTTTCAAAAGAACTTGAATTTGTCTATAACATGATAGAAGACTTCACTGAAAGATTAACTGAAAGTGAAGAAAGGTTAAATTATTGTAAATCAAAATTATCATTAATTATTCTCTAATTTTACAGGATTATGTATCCGCCCGGTAGAGGACGCGGCCCTAATAGAGGTCGTGGAGGAAGAACAATAAACCCTGTAATACAACATGGGAATAAAAAAGCTAATAGCAGCTGATTTTTTAAAATCTCAAGGAGGAATCCTCCTCATCAAATGCGAAAATGGTCCAAATAATGGATTTTATTCAGAATGATTCTGCATTATATAAGCAGATTATGGATCATATCCAAGAGCAACAAGGTGATACCTTTGCTACTAAAGTAAGTGAAACTGACCAGGATGATATCCGGTCATATGAAAAAGGATCCACAAAGGAGGTAATATTCCTTCTTGAAAACGCTGATATTCAGTAGAAAAATGACCCATGGGTAATATTCCGAAGATATCTAGCAGAAAGGGTAATGATACCGGGTGAGTCATACAAACCCAGAAATTATTATGAGAATATTCTCAAACAAACCTGTGAAATAACACATTTTCAGTCTAATCAGACTACAACTGAAGTTTATAACTTCTCAAGAATTATTATCAAAAAAATTTTATCTTCTGAGGAATGGGGAATTTCAACCCTTTCTGAAAGAGAAGTACGTAATACTCCTACTTCTCCTCCTTTGAAATTTACTTACTGGGGTTATATTCAAAGTTTTTACAAAACCTTTTATTATGAAAACCCCAGAAAAAAAGCATACTTGATTCATTAAGATATGTTCCCATGTATATTCTTCTCCCATACCCAATTGGTTTATCCAGTGGTGGGCATTATATGGCCCAACAATAAAAAAATTTTGCCAGATAATTTTTCAAAATTATATTATCAATGGTTAAAATCTTCCCCTATCATTGATAAACTTCAACACAGTCATATCTGTGCTCCAGGAAAAATCACTTTATTATATTTCTTTATTGAATTCTCGATTCCCTGGATTTATAAATGGGTTCCTGAGGTTGGATTCAATGAATTTCAAATTCCGTGTCTTTATAAGACATATTATACCAAATTTTGGGATAAATTAACAAAAATGAATCACAATACCAAAAGAATGGAAGGACAGGACTTGCTGGACGAAATTGCCCAAAAAATCAAAGAATATACTCAGGACAAAGCACAGCTCAAAGCAAACCCCGACAAAGAAAGTCCATTCAAACACATCACAAAACGAATTCAGCTTCAGCAGGGAGCAATTAATAAGGAAGAGATAATATTTGCCTATATGAAAGAAGTTAAAGCAGATCTTATGAGAAATTTAAAAAATCTCGATAATGACAATATTTCAGAAAAATCAGATGTTTCGATGAAGAGTATTACTTCCAATGAAGAAAATTCTTTTGCAATATTGGCCGGAGAATCTCAGCCATCAGAAAATGATGACGATCACGATGAATTTATCAAAAATCTGTTACAGCAGATCCAAGAAACAGCTCAATCAGACAAAGGAAAAGAAAAAGTATGAAGTGACAAAAGTAGGAATCTACTTTTGAAAGTTAATACAAGTGGGCCCCACAAGCAGTCAAATCTGAAGAAAGGCATGTCAAATAATGACAAGAATTAATAATTCTTTGTAAAATAGTACTTAGAAACTTTATCTATAAATAGAATGTATTAGTTCATTTGGAGGGCAACGATTCTCTCCTTTCTTCTTCTTTTCTCTCAAAACTCTCTCTCTCTCCCTTGTAAACAAATCATTCAGTAAATATATCTTTCAAGTTTGAAGAATAGAAGAAGCTTTCAAAGGTAATTTTTCTTTGAAGTTTTAATTTATAGTTTGAAGTACTCTGACAATGTCTGAGTAAATCCTTTGTCTGAATCAAACATTTGGCTTTTGTTTACATAAATTATACATGGAAGATCTATCTCCTTCTTCTCTTTTAATTAAAATACGATGATTTGAGATTGGTTCCGATTCCGAGTTCAGTCGGAAAACTCAACAATAAGTGCATTGGGCTAGAAAAGTACCCGTTATGATGAATTGTTTAAGGGGAAAAAGAGGCCACATGATGCACAATAAGTTGTGGATTCCAGACATGCTTAAGAGTCGGGTGAAACTTTTCCATGCATCTCGATTATTGATATTTTAATTAAGGATGGATAGAGATTTTGATCCTGTAGCTGACTGACATGGCATAGCTCTTGGATGAATGGTATCAGCCAGGGTGGTGGTTTGGATTCCAGCCTGGTTTCCTTGATCATCTGTTTGCCTGGTCTTACCGGCTAAGATAAGCACTGGCCAGGCCCCAGCCCCACGCCAATTTGGTATCAGAGCGGAACAAAAATATATTACTATAATATATTTAGTAATGTCTAGTGCTTATCTTGTGCTTATCTTGTGCTCGCCAATTTGGTGAGCACTTTTTGAAATTTGAAAAAAAATATATTATAGTAATGTCTAGTGCTTATCTTGTGCTTATCAGTGGTAACCACTGATCATTCATCAAAGTAAATTTTTTTTTTTATTTTATTTTGTCTATCTTCCCAGTTCAGTTGACTTAGACGACGAATTTGGTCATGCATTTTTTTCCCCTTTTGTACAGAAAAATTTCATGAAATTTCTTTCCCGGTCGTTACAATACTTATAATATCTACCTATATGCATGAAGCATGATGTCTTATACTGTATTAAAGTAATGATTATAATCAAAAGGATCGTGGTGACTGTGGTGGAATGGTACTGATTTTTCCATCTTTAACCATATAGGTCAAGACTTCAAATAACATATACATACGAGTATCTTGCAATACAACACCCGAGTGCCCTCGCTCCAAATGATGAAGATAGATATCTATCATACCTGGAACATGGGAAAAAAGAGTTTCATAATATCTTGTAGGAGAATAAATCATATCTTCAACGTATATTCAAACAATAAATCAAGCTTAAAAATTTCAATTTTTTTTATTAATAGTATGAATTCATATTTAGTTAGCAGAACACAACTGGTACATAAATTTAAACCAAAATACTAGTATTTGGTATTGCGCGCCTTTAGTGTGTACAGAGGGATTCATACATAGAAGGGACCAATAAAAGGTTGTTTTTCCTTGCTGCGGCCAATCCATATGCTCTCTCATATCTAAACTCCTAGAATTATTAATATCATCCGGGAGTTTCCGGTCAAAATAATACAACAAATTAGCCAATGGAACTTCAATATTAGCTAAACCAAATGCAATTCCCGGGACAACTCCTTCTCCCAGCAACTAATGGTAGGTACTCATAATTAGTTCCTATAAAATCAACAAAATCATCCCCAAACCTTTCTGGCCTGAAACTTTCAGGGTCGTTCCGATATTTAGGGTGGGCATTAATTATGACTCTAGTTTTGGGAGGGATGATATATCCGTGGATTTCACACCTCTCAAAGTTTCTTTGATTGCAAATCCTCAAGTAACTCAATTTTTGAATATCACTTTCATCAATTATTCTTCCTTCCATAGACAATGTTTCCCTTAATTATTTCAGTTTGTGCTTTGGCCAATATATTTGGATTTCTTATCATCTCTCCCATTGCCCATTTCACCACCATGGACGATTTCCCTGTTCCTCCAATGAACATCCTATGCATCAATCAGACAAAATTCTCCATTTTTTAAACTTCTTTTTAAGGGATAAAATACAAGATACATAGAGAAATTAACTATTTCCCAAATACAAAAAAGAGTATATAAATTTGTATAATTCTTATACCTTCCTTGGTAAAATGTTACTCCTTCCTTCCATAAAAAATAGTTCATTTTTTCATAAATAATTCAACAAAAAGAATTAGGGCAGAAGAAGTAATATAATAAGATTCTTAAGGCTATGTTTGGAAGATTTTTTGAGTGTGTTTTTTTTGTATTAGTAATGTAAAAAGGTGTATTGGAAATGTAAAAAGGTGTATTGGGAATGTAAAAAGGTATGTTGGAATGGGATAGATATTAACTAGATATTAAACTCGTGCGATGCGCGGGATTTATTTATATACATTATAAAAAATTTACAAAAAAAATATAAAAAGTGTAAAATGAATTTTACTATTTTTATTTATAATCCATCAGTAATGTAGGTGTTTTGGAGTATATTTTACTATCCAAAAGCGAAAATAAATAGAGATAAATTGGAATTGATGATAATTGATTATCCAAAATTTCAGTGATAAAGATAAAGTTTATAACAACTTTTTAGATATTATTAAGAAAAGATTATATTTATTTGGGTAAATATGATATTACACAAATAAATGCATTGGTTTGAAATTCAAAGTTAACATTTAATTACAGTTAAATCACATCCTTTTAGTAATAATTGAAGGCAAGTTTTGTACCTTTTTTTCTTTTTTATTGGCGAAAAAATACAGGGTCATATTTTTTAGAGAAGATTTTAAAGATAACATTAATGTTGAATGATTGGTTTCTTTTTTTTTTTTGAATTGTAGTCTGTTGATTTACATGATTGGGAGGGAGATTTTTTTTTAAAAGAAATTAATTAAATGAGTCCAGTTGTAACTTTGGGGATTCTTTTGGGGAGGAAATAATTTTGGTGCATTAATGTTCTTTAATCCCGGCAATTAAATTTAATTAATTTTTATTTTCCTATTTTAAACTATAGTTTTAAATGCCATTTGATAAAATTTTATTTACATAAATTTGAAGGACTATTAGTATAATTATTATAAATATTTTTTGACTCAACCATTAGAAAAATGACACATAGGATTTTATCCTATGTGGCACCTTTAGAATTCTTTTTTGTTTTCTCTCTCTGGTCTCTCTTAGTATAATATATACTATAGATTAAAAATTCTGAAAAAATGAGTGAGAAAAGGAACCAAACATAGTGGATTAAATCTAATAAAATTGTCTTGCAAACTCACTGGTAATATAGCCTTAATGCTTGTGTTGGTGATTGGAAAATTGAAGGTCATTCTGGGTAGAAGGTCAATCAGATGTTCTTGTCCGAACTCTCCGTTCCCAATTTTGGTTCTAGCACTATCCTGAATGTGGTCTTCAATTATGGTCTCCAAATGTCATCAATGTTGTTGTGCAACTCCAACGTCTTGGGCTTTGAGTTTGAGCTAAAATAATGAAGAATTTTCTAGGACGGGAAAATATCACAAACATCAAGCCCGCAGGACAAAACCAAAACTTCCTTCATCAGTCCAGTCTATTGCGATCTGGTTGGGCCCGGACAAGGTTAATTAGCTTATTATGCTTTTGCTTTATCATTTCTTTTTTTTTTTTTTTCCCGCTCGTATAATAAACAATTTCACTCTTTGCAGGTGTCCTTGATTTGTATTGCACTTTTCCAAACGGCTTATCTTATAGTATCTTTAGTTTTGGATTGACCTGTTCAAATTATTGGAGCAAATTCATAACTCTGAGAGTCCCTTACTCATGGGATTTCTGATTTAGGAGTGTTTGTTAAAATTGCATTTTCAACTTGAAAATAAGTGAAAAAGACCTATCCCACATTAATAACTCATATTATTAACATACAGTAAAAATTCTCTAAATTAATACCCATTAGATTGGCAAAATTTATTCATTTATAGAGTAGTAATTTGTAGAATTTTGTTTTGTAGGATATTCCGTTTTCCTTTGAAAGGAATATTTTGATATGTGCAAAGAATGGTCGGCCAATGGCCATGTACAAAGGCGAGCAGAAATTTAACCCGGATTGAAGCTTTAAATTCTTCAAGACGCAAATGAAATAGCTAGCTAGTCGATCTAGATGCAGAATTGGTATTGAAAGTTTAGGGCGAAAATAAAATGGAAAATTTAATTGGTTTGGATTAGGATGGAGGTAAAGCGTCTGCATAGCACATCTGTTTGCACCTACGAAAGATGGTTTTGCAATTATTTTAACTCACGTGTTACATCTTCATTACATCTTTTTACATTTCTAATAATGTAAAAACTTACCAAAATGTTCCAGACAAAGTAGCATGCATTACTTATTTATGTATACTAGATAAATTTCTTTTTCTTAATGCATTTTCGGTCTTTTAATGTATCTAGGCCGGTGGTCACATAATTTTGTCTTATATACTTCGGAACCGCGCCAAGTCTGTTGACTTGGGAAGCAGGGCAAAAGGATGAAACATGTTCATGTTCATGTGTAGGGTAAGATCTCTTTCTAATTTAGCATAAAGGGCCGGAGAAATTGAATGATGAAACAATAAAAAAGAAGTTCCAAAATCATCTAATGATAAGTTTCAATATAAAGGTACACCAAAACCCATGGAAGTGATTTTGCGGGCATCTAAAATATGTCAAAGCTGTCTAGGGGATGCAGTGAAGAGTAACAAATGTTAATTTTTATATTGTGTTGGTGCATTTTTCAATTATTATTATTAATTTTTTTTCCGAAAAACAAACAACTAGCCTTCACTTTTTGCTAATAAGAACCATTATTTAATTAATTTTGTTACATATTATCGATCGTTTTACATAATTTAGTTATATATATTTATATTCGTTCCGCTGTGTACTACTGGAGTGTTTAACTCCTCACAATGATTTACTATGTCTGTAAATAATTCATTTAAGATAAACTTGGTCTTGTTAGGATTCACTTTTTGAATTTACTGTGTCTTAATTTGCAGCTCCTTGATGTTGAGTGCGTCCTCATACGTCTTATAAGGTAGAAATGAAGAAATTGTTCGGGGACTATATGCTTGCAGAAGTACCAAAATACTCTCTATATTCCAAAATTATTATCTAATTTAGATTTTCATTTAATACAACTTAAACTGGATAATTATTTTGAGACGGAGGGAATAACAATTATGACAATATACATACATATATATATCTTTTCTGTTCTGAAATAAACGTCCAAATTTAAAATAAATATAAATTTTAGGACAAAAGAAATATATATAATCACCGATCTCGCATTAACAACAATCTCTCTACTTGATCCTCGAACTCATACAAATATATCCAAATAAATTAGTTTCCATGCGAAAATGTCAATTATTTCGTTTTCTAGATGTTGTCTAGCTCCCTTGAACGTCTTTAGACTCAGAGACTCGCCGAAAGATATATGGAGTTCATGGAGGACTGGACGAGGGCAGGAGAGAATAGATACGAATAAAGATTGAACTATCACGTTAGGCGTGATCACGCCTATAATGCAGTAAAGGCATTTGGTGCACGAAAACAGCAAATACCACTGCCGAGAAAAATTTTTGATTCCCGGCAATGACGCCAAATTTTGGCAAGTTTGTCAACACACTCAAAATAAATCCGATCTTCATGCCGAACTATAAGAATTTTGTATTAGTAGTAGAACCAGTTTGGATTCTGAAAAAACTAATTATTTAATTTCTTAGATTGACAACAATAAAAGGGTCTTAGTTTTGAATTGCTAACTATCACCATTAACTAATAATGTGTCAATTGCAAACAAAGCAGACAAACACTTAGAGAATTAAAAAATAGAAAGAATCTGATTCAAGAGACGGATAATTCGATTAAATTACTGATCACAAGTCATTAAAAGCATTCTTGCAATTCTAACGACCTAAATGTGTTTTTAGCAGTAATCGCACTTTGTAGAAACCTTTTTCATACACGGAAGAAACATTTAACACACACATTAAAAGCTTAACTCCAACCAACAAAAAAACAAACTAACGAATCAAACATAATATAATTTAAACACTTTAGTTTATCATCCAAACAACGCAATTGTTTCACATCGTTGTACAACTAGTTACACCTCAAATTTAATTTTTCAAAACACTAGAGGGAGAAAGAGAGGAAAAACGACACTCAACTCTACATTTGCATCTATACATACACATCTTCACGATTGGTTTTGGATTTTTGAAAGTCATTTTTATTGATACAAAAGTCGAGTGGGAAAATTATTAATTGGATCACGCAATTCACAGGGCAGACTTGACATGAAAGATGGGGTAATGGTACTGATCACGATGATGAAGGAGTTTCCGTTCCTCCTCCTCCTCCGGCTTGATCATCATCTCAAGCTCTTTCACAAATCTATCCATAGCGAATCCGGGCAAGCAAACCGGAACCACAACCCCTTTCTCTCCCGTTTTGTTTCTCATGGGAATGTAAAAGCTTGCCACCCCAGGAATGGCCCCGACCCCACCTTTTGCCGGCCCGCCGTACGCGGGTTTTCCCCACCCGAAATCCACCTCCTCGAACCCGGCCCGAGTCACGTCCGACACCAGGTAGGTCCTTACCACCGTGAAATGCGGCCTCCCTTTCAGCACCATCAGGTCCGCCACCGACTTCATGTAGTCCTCCGTCACGTCCGCCTTCGTCTTCATCACCAGCTCCGCCGCGTACCCCAGGGGATTCCGCATCAGCTTCCCGGCCGTCGTGAGCGCCACGGGGAAGGCGAATGCGTTGCCGTAGTAACCCGGGGGCAACGGCGGGTTGAACCGGGTACGAGCATTCACGATGCACAGGACCCGGACCTCTTCATCCGGGTCGGGTTGGAGTGCGATGGTTCGGCACCGCCAGAGTGAGGCGGTGAGGACCTCGAAGTTGGAGCACTTCCGGCGGAGGTGCGGCGGGAGGGATTTCCGGAGGGCATCCATTTCCTTAGAACCAAAGAAGAAGGATTTGTGGACCATATCATCTAAGGGAATAATGGTGCCTTTGGTATCTGGAACTTGGTCATATTCATGGTGGACGCAGGTAACTCTTGGCGGGTTCCGCGCATTTAACAGTTCCCTCATCCATACCGGCGGAACCGATGGAGCCGGGGCTCCTCTGGCAATTTCGGCGACGGCCGTCATGAACTGCACCACCCCTGCCGCGTCGGACATGGTGTGGTTCACTCGGAGGCCGAAGATGAAACCGCCGCATTGGAGACGGGTCATCTGAATGAGGAGCAGCGGCGCGTGGAGGACTTCCCCGGCTCCGGGAACGTCGAATATCAGCTCCTCCAAGCACGGGAACGGCGGCTGAAGCTCGTCGACCCCGAACTGCTCCAGCGTCACGTCAGCATCCGCCTCGATGAACATCACGCCTTCTCCGGTACAATCCACCACCAACTTCCTCCCTTCGGTTTCTCGCAACCTTCCGGCAAACGGGTAGTAAAACACTAGGGTTTCCGCTAAAGCCGCTTTGATCACCGCCACGGGGTCCTTCCCGTCGTTCCTTTTCTTGTAGAACTGTATGACGGGGATTTGAAACCGCAGGCCTTCCTGATCGTCGATATCGGACAAGGCCTTCGTTTCCCTGGGCGTCACCCTCGCCGGAGCGACTAGCACCGGTGTCTGCCTCCGGACAGTGAAGCTGCCCAACTTTGGTAACGATCCCATCTGAGTGTAGTAAATGAGGTGGGCAAATGAGTACGTAAAAAGTAACGAAATTGTTGATATATATGGATGCCTAACTCCCCACACACACTTTAGATGAATGCAGAAAGTATGCGAAATTAATTAAGGAGGATTGTGCGTAAAACTTCGATAGAAATGGTTTGATGAAAAGGTTAGTTGGATAAGTTGGAATGAGTTCTAGTTCTATTTATAGGAGAGCCCGAGGGATGCAGTATTGCAGTGTATGGTAGTTAATTACGTTGATACATAGTAATATTATTATTATTATTGACTGTTGATGTTATACAAATACGAAAAAATAAAATCAAATTGCTGTAATGTTTGATTAAAGTTTCAGGGAAATTTAAGTGGAAATATAGTGGAAGGGAGAATCAGGGTCAACTATGAATGGAAAGGAGATGGCTGGAGATCGACATTTGTGAGTTGGTGGGGTTGGAGACCACATAATTTCCTTTTTGACTGTTGGCGGCTTGGTTGTGTATTGTTGTCAAGTTTTTTTCCTTTAATTTTTTTTTTTAACGAATAATTTCATTCATGATTGTGACATTTCTATTGCAGTTTTTGGTGCGTACCCTTTTTTTTTAATCATAAGTAGTCAGCTAGTAGCCTTGAAAGATGCCACTAAAATGGCTATTCTCAATTTCTTTTCTAACTGCACCGATGAGAAAAATACGAAAATAAATAAGCTGAAATTGATTCGTCAAATCATGTGCACACTTTAATTTAATCGGAAGTTATACTCATTCCCTTCTAAATATTATTGTCCAGATCAAAATTTCACTTTTGCTACAAATTATATTAAAAATAAAAATCTAACTAAACAATTATTTTAGATCAAAGTATAACATTAATGTGCATATATTAGCATAGTCACGTCACGTTCCCCGACATTCTTTGAGTTTTTGAGGAAACAATGATTAAAGAAAAAGTAGGTTAATAGTACAGTTTCAGAATAAGAAGTGGCCCAAAAAAAAAATGATTATCGGATTTGCCAAAATCAATATTAATCTTCGCAAACACATAATAATCAGATTTTCAAATCCGGGTATCAGCATAAAATTAGATTTCGCAAATCCTATAATCATATTTTTTGCCATTCTATGTTCTCGAACCATTTTTGGCCACTTTTTTTTTTTTTGGAAAAAATTTAAGAAGTCAAGTCCCCTCTTTTTCATTACGGTAAGAAATTGAGAGTGGTAAATTAACTAGCTCCGATCGCTCATTTGAATTGTTTTATTTGACCAGAATTTTCGTGTTTGATAATAAGTTGTAGATCTTTTACTTCTTTGAAAGCGTCTAAATTTTGATTTGATTTTATATTTTCGCAATAAATGAGCATCTATAGTATATATATATATATATCTATATATATATATATTATAATATATATATTATAATAAGAGAGAAACCAGAGAGAGAAATAAAAAAGATTTCTAAGGGTGTCACATAGGATAAAATCCTATGTGTTATTTTTCTAACAAATGACAGAAATAAAAGTTTATGCAATTATACTAAAAGTCCTTGAAATTGTATGTAATTAATTTAATCATATCTCATAAATCATTAGTTGCAAATGAAAAAATTGAAAGAGTTAATGTATTGTCATAAATCAGTATTTAATCTTAATCCTAATCAATTAATGTAATAACATCCATTCCCCCAGCATTCGAATATAATTTGATTAAAAAATCAAACAATTCAAAAAAAAATAATGGATCAATAAATCAACATTAATGCCATATAAATTCAAAAAGTAAAATTAATACCGATATGAACTTTTTCACTAATCAAAATGAGTATAAATTTTTTTATCCGATTAACTCAGAATTATAGTATGTATTCATTATAATTAATGTTGATTTTTTAATTAGTGCTGATTTGATCAATACTAGGGTACGAACTATGGTTAATAGAGAAAGTTAAAAATTTAACATTAATCAAATTTAATGCTGAATTTTTTTTTCGGAAAGTTGAATATAATCAATCTATAGTATTATACTAAGAGATAAAACAAAAAGGATTTCTAAAGATGCCAAATAAGATAAAATTCTATGTGTCATTTTCTCAAATATTCTCCCAAAAAATACTACGTAAAATTATGAATAAGTCGTCTTATTACAAATAAAAAAAAATAAAAAGAACAAAGTTTTCAAAACAACCATTATCACATTCCTTCAAAATCTCGGCTCATAATGAATTTTAAAATTTGAAATAATTTACTATCATAATGAGCATTCAATGTGTTAATATTTTTCATAATTTTTAGTTTGACTATGACATCATACTATTTTTGGTATATAAAAAATTGTGCAATTAGCATTTAAACTCTATTTCAAATTTAAATATCATTTAATAAAAAAATTAGAGTCACTTAACCAGATATAGAAAATAATAAAAAAAAATTAATGATAAAATTCGAATTTGAATTTTAAGTGACAAAGTGTGTATCATAATCAATTACTGAATTTCGCGTCTATTATCATCTTTAAGCTATTTGAATGAATTGCTATTGGATGAAAATAAGATATTATTAATTTGATTATACGATACCATTTATTACTATGTTGGTAATTTTTTTCGGTACAATTTATGAAATACTTTCATTTATGACATGTAATTATGATGACAAACTTACATAATATTTAGTCATAAAATTAGTTAATTATTTTTTCATGTATGACATTTTACTTTGTTCGAAATTTTTATAATTAATATTTCACAAGATTTATACATATGTGACCAACATTTTTATATTTCATAAGAAAACTCATAAAAGTATTGTAACATGCACGATGTTAAACATTTAGTAATATATAATTAAATTTTGCTTTGGTCAACAAGAAATAGGGCAAAAGAATACCACATGATAAAGGAAGGCGAGAGGGATTGAGAAGCCAGCGTGCCGAAACGTTTACTTGTTGATGTAATTTTTAGCTATTTTTTTCAACTCCAAAATTTCCCACCGCAGGGAGGGAAACAACAAAATGGAGGTTGTTGAGTGTCATGTATGAAACTATGTCAATATATCCTAGGATTTCGTATCACTTTCTTGGAAGCTAAAATATCATTGCTATGCAGAAGTCCAAAATTAATAATCTATATACTGATTTAGTTCCCTTTCTCTTAATATATCACACCTCTCGCTCCCTCTATCTCAGTAATTTTGAACTCTTTTTCATTAAATTTATCAGTTTCTTTTTCTAAGTATTATTTCCATTCCTTATGATATTTTTGTTACACGTCCAAAAACTTTTTTACAATCGCGATACAAAAAATACACACACCGATAAAACAAACATTACCAAAACAAAAAAAAAAACTTCAATTGTTTAAATGCATCTAGTACTTTGGCTTGATCAACCAAAAAGTTACAAAGTGAAATTATAAGTTCAAGATTTCAAGATTCGGTTTTGTTTCTTCCACAAAGACAAAATTAAACTGGTCCAGATGCGCATATGACGTGAAGTACCCATTTGATTCTCCTTTCCTTTCCCCCAACGAACCAAAATTTGTCCAATTGGGGTTGACTCGGATGTATACGTTAGTTACCATCCCCATTTCCCACACAAAAAAATTAAAATTCAGAACCAAACCTCTAATTAACGAATTTGCTTGTACATTAATGTATTGTACACTTGTATATGATAATACGATTTATGTTGGTCGCATGAGATGCCACAATTATAATGTACTCTTGTGATATAATTTTCAGTTTTAAAATAATTATTTGATTTGAATTGAATTTAAATAATTATTTGGGACAAACGAAATACTATGTGGGGATGATGAGGTCTTCCTTTCCGTTCCCACTGATAAAGCAATGAATTGGATGTTGTTACATAATTTACATATTCATAGTGGATTTTATTTTCCATTTCATTTCACGGAACAACTTTCATGGTCGCTAGACTTGACTTTGTCCTTCAACGTCTGCAATTTCACTGAAAGTCCGCCTATTGGTATCTTTTGTTTTTTCTTTTTCAATATATACTACTCAACAACGTTTATGCCGTTTCGCGTTATTGTTACACCAAAATTATATATATATTGCCTTACAAATATGTATATCGATGCATCTTTTTTGTACGTAAATGAAGCATTATTTTCACTCAACAAATAAAAAAATGAAGGTAATTTAGTTGTTATAGACGTGAGTGGTTATTTCATCGATTTTCCTTGTCAATCAGGAAAAAAAATAATAATCTCACCATCTCAAAATAATTATCAAGTTTATTAAAAGAAAAAAAATTTAAACAGAACAATTATTTTGAGATAAAAAATTTTTTTTAAAAAAATACTAACAATCATTTCTTTTACTCCCTCGCTCTTCAGAGATATGTCTTGTCTTTTCCAGTGTTCAATAACCAATGTTAACTTCTATTAAAAAAACCAAAACAACAAAAATAAATGTTTTTAATACGCGGATGTAACTCAATTCTGTGAAAAATAATAAATTGGACAATTGTAAATCCTCCTGTCCGTATTAAAAAGCATTTTGGTTTGTTTAAAATTTTATTATAATACTATTTTAATTGAAATTGAAATTTTAAAAATATTTTATAATAATTAAAAAAATATAATAAATGTAAAAATATATTTTTAGGATAATAATATAATAAATGACTTATAATAAGAAGTGGGAGAGTATTATGTAGTAGTAATAGCAGCTCAGTAGCTGTATCAAATATAGGAGAGACCCGGGGATGCAGTGTGTGGTTGTTAATTACGTTGTTGTTTTCTACGAAAAAATTATGGTAATGTTTGATTAAAGTTTCAGGGAAATTAAGTGGTAATATAGTGGAAGGAGACTCAGGGTCAACCATGAATGGAAAAAGCAGATGGCTGGAGACACTGTGAGTGTGAGGTGGAGCCGTGGTGGGTTTCATTTGGGACTATAAAAAATTTTCTTTTTGACTGTTGAAAGTGATTCTCGTAATTAATTCTTCAGAGGCTATCGTAAATTTGGTGAAAGACATCAAGAAAGTACAGGAAGATTATGTGAAAATTTAAATCTCAGGGTCCTTACAAATTTGAAGGAATGGGATTTGATTTTTCCTCCACTTCTTCAGGTTTCTACTGATCTTAATTTGTACACATTCAAGCGTTGAGTGCATTGTTATGTTTACTTGAGTTACTTCTCGGTACTCATTCTAACCCAAATCCCTTTTATACCCTGTTAAAGCAGAAAACATGATACTGATGTGGCAATTTCTTATTAAAAAATTTTGGCTCTAAATGCACCATATTGCATAAACCATTCTGCCACGTGTCACCTCCTTTTAAAAACAAAAAATATATTTACAATATTAACGAAGAGATCAGATGGCCATGTTCATTCAAATTTTGAATTTGACAGTGAATGAAATTTTTCTTCTCCACTTATTTAGGACTTTCTAAAAAATTAATTTTCGATCAATCAATTATCTTCATCAAAAATTAAATTCATTCCTAATCAGTTTTGATTATTTACATATTAATTTATTAGGTGGGAGGACGCCCCGGGCATTTGCCCGGGACAAGCATCTAGTTGGTATTAAAAAAAAAACAAGTCAAATCATTTTGGGACGGAGTGAATAGAATATTCTGGTAGTTTCTTTTATCTTTTCATGTTCTACTTTCTTGTAGATCATATAGTGAAAAGTTCAGTTTCATGATGTGCTTCTGTGACAGTCAGGACTGCAGATCTATTGCGGTTCATTTCGCTAACTAGTGATTCATTTTTAAAAATCAGATAGTGTAACACATTGAGAAGCATAAATGTCCTATTACTGATAATTAGTGAATTTAGACATCTCTGTGTCCGGGAACTCCTGAATCCTACATTCATGATATTGTATAGAATCCAGTAACTCTCCGACCGAAAATGTTGTGCAGACTGAATTAGAAACTTAGAAATCTTGGGTCCATGATGCTTCTATTTCTTCAAGACTACGATCTTTTGTCTCAGGCAACATCTTCACAACAAATACAATCAACACAACACAAATGCTTGAAAATTTGAGGAATGTTCCTGGAAAACAAATACACATACAAAATGTCACGTTAAGGTTCACGGTTCATGTACATCGTGTGGAACAAATTAGCTAGGACTACGATTGCAATTAAACGAGGAGTGATTGAGAGATTACCAGCTGAGCTCCATCCGACCAAGAAATTGAATACGCAGGCTACAACCCATGAATTAAAACCCTGGGCAAAAGTTGCTACACTTTCAGCAGAGCTCTTTATGTTCATCGGAAATATCTTTGGAAAGCCAAGGTAGAAAGTTTAGTGCAGGCTTTTTTCTACAAACCAAGAACTTATGATATGGAGCATGTTACATCTTGACAAACCTCAGAGATGATGACCAATGGTAGTCCGGCGCCAAAGGCGAAAAAACCAAAATGCATCTGGTGGTATATCGAAAAGAAAGCGAAGAAACTCTGTTACAACCAGTTTGATCATAAAACTTTCATAGAGACAAGTGAGTTGAAATTAGACCAACATTCGAATGACATCACTTATTAAGTATTCAATAGATCTCTTTATAATCGTCGTGAGATTTTACCTGTATCCCGATGAATACAATCGTTGGAGTGACATTTGTCCACAGTCGCAAACTCTGATCATCAGAAAAACAAGAGGTGTATAAAATAACTGCAGAAGGGGAAAAAGAAAAATGAGCTGTTCCAAGTGGTTCTAACATAACCTGAAAGACGAATCCCACTCCAATGAGAATACCCCCTAAGCACACCCCAGCCAAATACATCTGCAAAACTCACCCCATTAGGTATAAATTTGCAACAAAGCCTGAAACTCTGAATTGTTTAAAATTCTTACGATCAGAAGTGGCCTTCTTCCGAATTTATCAGAGAGGAGAACACCTAAAACAGCAAAAGGAATCTGAACGAAAATGCTGGTCATTTGTCCTAAAAAAAAAAAGAAGCAAGAATCGTGTGCTAAAACACAATCAGGCTCAGAGCAAACAACACCTGAATAAAAGCCATAGTTGTCGTTACAATGCCAGCTCCACAACCTGTTAAGCATGAGATGGTGAGTATTGATCAACTTCTAGTCGTTGCTTTTCTATCTTTTGCTTACATGAAAGCTCAAAACTCTGATCTAACATTGAAGTAATTCATATTTCCAGGCTTATATATACCTGCAGCATCTGATATAGAACTCGCATATAGCAAGATCCCGTTGGTACCTGACCAAGGTAGCCAGAAAGGCAGCCCAACTCCAACCTGGAACAATCCATGGGGTTGTATATATCTGGCAAAGTAGAAATTAAAACTGTAACATTGTGTCGAATTCTGTAGCTTACAATGATTGGACCAGCGTATCTCTTCTCAAGTAACTCCTTAAATCTAAACACTGATTGCTCATTGGGTATAAGTCTGTGGAAACCAACGCTATAGGTCATGTTGTGTGGTCTAACCAATGAGTGATTTGTCAAATAAGTAGTTATGAATTAGTAGCCGCAATCAAGAGTTTCTCAAGAGTTTACCAAAATTTCAGCTGCTTCTTGCGAGACATCAGCCTTTTGGCCTCTAAGCCATTGCAGACTAGATTCTGCCTCTTTATGTCGACCAACTTTCGCCTACCGAAGGCAGACAAAATACTAAAATTAATACAAGTGAAAGACCCGAAACACCATACAAGCTATTCATAGATGATTACTGTCAAAAAGCCAGTTCAAACAATCTCTTCTTTTCATTCTTCGTTAAGAATCTATTTACAGGACAATTAAAAGCATTCAAAAGCTCATCTTGAAGATTTTCTGCAAACTTTTCACTGTTTTTCAATTTCGCCGTTCTTTTTCAAAGCAGTCCCCTCAGATGAACTGAAGGAAGTCATGAAAATTCAAACTAAAAACTCACCAACCATCTCGGAGACTCTGGAATGAATATCAATGCAATAAACTGTATGAAACATGGTATGATTCCTGGACACAGAATTGCGGTTAATACCGTCAGAAATGCAGTTGCAGCAGGTGCCTTAGCAAAAGTGAGTACTGAGTAGATCAATTATGAAAAAGAACTAAACAGTTACCAATCGAAGCCAAAGCACGCCAGGCGATTAGGTTCCCTGAGGAAAACATTACCATGACGCCTGAGCACACCATTAACTGTCAATGTGGCCATACAAATCAACATGATAGGTGTTGCTTCTTCATAAAAAGAAATCATAGACATCATATAGCATACATGGCTAGCCATCGTGAATGCTTCTCGAATACTTTTTGGAATGATCTCAGCAACATATATGACAGACTGCAGCCAAAGCAACAATCAGAAATTTGGATTTGTTGCAGTTAACTCTGTTTGGGAAATTACATGCTGAACTTCCTTACCACATAAATTTGAATTCCACTGCCAAATCCCAGTAAAAATCTTCCGGAATCAAGCCACCAAACATCCTACAAATATTTGAATCGCTAGTACATTAACACATGGTTTGTGTCTAAAACTACTTTCTTTACCTTTTCAATTCCCTCCCTTTGAGAATATGGTCAGTCAGAAAGAATTACTATACAGTTATAATTGGCTGAACCAACAATGCTGGAGGAAAAGATGAAATGATGAACATACACCTTAGCTAAAGAATCGCCAGCCATCCCGCGAAGGAAAACAGTAAAGTAAACCATAATGCCTGTAGATGGAAAGACAAACAAGTTTTGAGTGATTTAGGCATATACAGATCTATATTCACATCCCTTAGCGGATAAGATTCAACAAAACATACCCCTCGGCGACCAATGAAATCAGATATTCTGCCGCTTATGATTGCTCCAAACATTGTTCCGAACAAGCATAATGATCCAAACAATGAATACTGGAAAAATTTTAGGCATAACAGAACTTAAGTACAATTCATAAGGGAAGAAAAGTAGCAAAATTGCATTGATCTTGCTTTTCAAATCATCTCTGTATCTGAAACATAAGATGACCAGAACAAACTCAGTGATGAGTGGACTAATTACCTGTGCAGTAGAAAGGTTCAAATCATCTATGATTCCAGATTCAGCTGGTGATGAATATCCATTCTGGGGAAAATAAAAATACCAAAGAAACACAAAGTCAAAACAGGAAATGAGTGATACTAAAATTTATAATATCAAACAACAAGGTGCAACAATTGAATGTCAACAGTGCCAAATTCGCATTTGTTTTATACTCCTTTTGTCCCAAAAAATTAGTTCATTCCGATGTTGAATTGAGTTTAGATGAAGAACACATTGAACTTACAGCGCAACCATAAGTGAATAATCCCGATAAAGCTACCAAGCTGCTGAAAACTTCAGAAGCTGTGACTTTGGTGGAGCTGACATTATTAGTACAACAATTTTCTTCAACATCATCGCCATTTTGGGCATTGCAATTTTGCAGCAAACCTTCATCCATTATTACTAATACGTATAAAGCTGCTCACTCGAAACATTCAGTAAGATGAAAAAACAACCAAAAAATAAGAAGAAAACATGGCCTTTTTATTTAGTCTCTGATGTTACAATATTCTACTGTTCTTGCTTCAAAAATCAATTCTGTCTAATTTTTTTTGTGGGATCCGGAATCTGGTGGCCCTCAAAATAATTGTGGTGGTTAAACTTGAACTTCATTCCTTCAAAAATGCTAGTACTATAGCTAGTGATTCCTACTTAACAGAGATTCCAGAACCACAGAATGCATCAATGTGATGAGAATCTTTAACATTTTGTTTTGCTATTATTATTCGCCATTTTGCAACGTGTAGGAAATTACTACGGTCTACGTATCAGTTGCCGGGGGTAATTATTATTTTTTGGCTTAGACTTTCATTTCTAAGTACAAATTATTTTATAAATGAAAATTTGAAATTGGATAAGAATCCTGAAAAAGATGGAATACAATCTTTCCATTCCAATTCAATAGACTCATTTAGACAAAGAAGAAAATAAAAAACAAAAAAAAAGTGAATAACGTAGTTTAAATAGTTAGTTTTTGAGTAATTAACCTAACATGTACTTATTAATGGCTAGTGGTTGATAGTTAATATGGTGAAATTGCAAGTTAGATTCAATTAATAAATATTCTAAATTTTAGTGATAGTAACATGGTTTCATACATGAAATTAGTTCTGATGTCTAAAGTAGAATTTTTTTCCTTAAATATATTTCCTTATATATACCTGGACAAAAATAAACCTTTCAAAAATTTTGTAGACAAACTTATATGTCCCGGATTTAGGAAATCTGAATAAGGGAGAAACTCGGATTTCAAAAATCCGAACCTCTCTAAACTCGGATTATAGAAATCCGACTTTGTGTTACGTAAATCTGATATTAAGTTAATGACAAAAATTAGTGTAATTAATCTAACTCCGGATTTTTTAAATCCGTATTTACGAATAAAATATTAATTTCCGGATAGAAAAAAAAATGTGTTGAAAAATTAAATTTGGGAAAATCCGGATCACGGTAGTCCGAATAAATGTAGATTCGGATTACCGAAAATCCGAATCTCCTCTATTTTCTGAAAAATGCTACTCACAGTTGGCTACATACTCGGATTTACGAAATCCGAATCCTTTACAAAAAGTCTGAGTTCGGATTTCGCAAATCGGAGTCTATGTCAGAACTGAAAGAAAATGAAACATTGGAAAACAGAAATTTAATGGCAACAAAACAATAAACGTCATTCGATTAACAACAAAACAAATCAAGTTTCATACCAAAATCAATACAAAAACTACTTTAAATGTGCAAAACACATCAAATGTCTCATTTTTTCTCTTTTCCTTTATTGTGCGCATCCGGAGTGTATTTATTTGGACCCTGCTGGATCCTGTCTCCCCTCTTAAGATACGTGAGGATTGAACTCTGTTGTGGTTGCGACTGTCCACCAAACTGAGCCTCGGGTTGGGGTTGGGATTGGGACTCCCCCATGGTGAGAAATTTGACCCCGGGTTGTGATTGCGATTGCCCACCAAACTGAGTCTCGGGTCCACCAAGGTCAAACTGAGTCTCGGGTCCACCAATGTCTTCAAATTGAGTCTCGACCTGGATGAGCGAGTCTCGAGAAGAATGTGCTTGATCCTCATTTTGTTGACCCTCAGTTTGTTGTTGCGAAGTCCGCGGGGGGATTGGGACCTTCCTCTTTCTTCCTCCTCCAATCTTATCTCTCAATCACGGTTTCGCTTTTTTTACCCGGCGGAGGTTGTGAGGGCAAAGATGGATCTTCATCAACCAGGATTTGGGTATCCTCCACCTCCATCTCATCATTTGCTCCCAGGGTTAAAGCAGCATGTGTTTGATTGATGATCTCGTCCAAATGCTCGTCGAGTTCTTCGTCTAGGAGATTCTCATCTTCTCGTTTTTCTCTAAACTTCTCGATACTCACGCGAATATTGTTCAATACTTCACCCTGAAAAGAAATTGAGACGTTAATTAAGAGAGTAAAATTCTAAAAAAATAAAATAAAATAAAATAAAATGAAAACATAAGAAATAATAAAAAAAATATAGAATAAACTCACATATACTTTCACTCGGCTCGAAGAAGCCTCGTATCCTTGAGGTTCATAATTTTTGGAATTGGATATCAGTCTGACAGTGTTCACCATGAACCATTCATAGTACCCCTCATATATGGAGCCAGGGTCTCCTTCCTCCAAATCTCGTAGCACGTACTCTTCTCTCCTATTCCAATGATGATGTACTGCGGAATGGTGATCCACCCAATTGTTGCTAGGATACCCAGACATACTGTGGGCGTGATCGAGAAGGAATGCTGCGTTATCTTTAATCATAGAGCGCTTGGGAACATCCTGTATGTATCCAAATTGTCTCACAACTCTGCCCGACTCGTGGGGTTCCCTAATAGCCCAACAGAACATCCAACACCTGGTCGTCCAAATGGCTTGGCCTTGTTTACAGAAATCAGGGAGTCTATGAAGGACCTGTGCATATGGTTGCCATCGAAACTGCACAAAAAGAATTTCATTAGATGGTATAACCGGAACGAAAAGAAATTCAAAGTAAATATAAATACCAAATTACAAGTACTTACATCTTCAACACGCAGGCTTGTTAATTGATCTCTAAAAGGTGGGGTGCTGCTCCTTGGGGCATCTCCGTAGGTGTACCTACATTCCCACCTTAATGAACAAAGGGGTACATTTGAATTAGTAAAAGAAATGAATAAGAAACAAATAGAAATAAACATTGAGTTATTTTGAACTGAAAATACGTATCGCTGAGCTAATGGAGCGGTCTCATCAATCAAATAATCTACTCCTTTTCTTTGTGGCGCGATTCTCTCGATCCGCTCATACGCCCATACCTAGTAAATTTCAATAATAATGTTAAAACTTCAAATAATTATAACACCAATTGAAAACTAATACGTACCTGTAGCAAATATAGACAGCCAGTGGCGTCGTGCATGGTGTACTGTGATGCCTCGCACAGTCTAGAGTACAAACCAGCCAGCAGTGCCGATCCCTAACTGTATCGACTACACTGATCCAAATCCTCAACCTGGGCCAAGAACTGCAGATTGACAGTGTTTTGTGTCTTGTTAGGAAACATGAAACTGCTAATAAAATGCAATATAAGTGTCCTGGCCCTTTGCTCGAATCGATGGACAGTGGAATTCTCAGGGAGTGCGCGCCATCTCATCTTCGAAAATACCAACATTGATACATTGGCCATTTACTTAGGCTGGCCGGAATCCCAATTAAGCCTCACACCGATCCCGCCATTCATCTGCAATCCGGCTAACTGTCGTCCCGTACACCGGGTCACCATCCACCCGAATACCAAAGAGGACCTCGACATCCTGTAGTGTCATAGTCGCCTCTCCGAAATTGAAATAGAAAGTGTGGGTTTCTGGCCTCCACTGTTCCACCAACGCGGTAATGAGACCGAGATCCACGCTTTTGTAGCCTACTTTCATGATCCCCTCAAAACCGGCTCTCTTAATGACTTCCTTAACCTCCGGTGCCGTATTTTTTTATATCCCCCAAAAATCGCTGTCGTATCTACGTCCCTTGAGGCGGAATGTTTTAATGTCCGGTATCTTGTTCTCATAGATAGCTTGGAACCTATGCTTTGTTTGAAGATATAGCATTTTATCTTGTATTGGTCCCGGGTGAAGATGTTTAGGTTGATATTCATATTGCGAGCCCAATGCCGGCTGCGCCATTTCAATCCTACACAATGTAACCAATACAAACATCAATCCAAATATGCAAAAAAATGATGCACTAACCAAAAAAAAAAAAACTAATACTACATTCGGATTTCCCAACTACATATTGCACCACAAAAACTAATACACCACAATTCACAATACACATTCGGCCAAAAAAACAAAAACCTACATTCGGCCAAAATAACTACACTCAAACTGAATCCAAAAACAACCAAACTAATACACCACAATTCACAATACACATTCGGCCAAAAAAAAAACTACATTCGGCCAAAGTAACTACACTCAAACCGAATCCAAAAACAACTAAACTAATACACATTCACCAAACTTACCGGGAGGTTTGAATTCAGTCGGGAAGAATGGAGGGATTCGCCGGGAAGAATGGAGGGAGTCACCGGGAGGAGTGGAGGGAGTCGCCGGGAGGAGTGGAGGTAGTCACCGGGAAGAATGGAGGGATTCGCGAGGAAGAATGGAGGGATTCGCCGGGAGGAATGGAGAAAGTCGCCGGGAAGAATGGAGGGAGTCGCCGGGAAGAAACTCGGATTCGCCGGGGGTTTAATTTTAGGTTTTTTTAAACCAGGAATTGGGGGGAAAATGGGAGGGGGAAGAGTCGACCGTCTATATATAGTCCCACCAAACTCGGATTTCTGAAATCCGAAATCACAACATCCGGATTTCAAAAATCCGAGTCTCCCCTGTTTCTCCTCAAATTGCATACTCTCGAATGGTTTTCACCAATTCGGATTTCCGAAATCCGAGTACTTTGCTGCAGGAAAAAAGTCTGAGCTCGGATTTTGGAAATCCGAGTCTCCCCTGTTTCTCCTCAAATTGCATACTCTCGGATGGTTTTCACCAATTTAGATTTCTGAAATCCGAATGTATTACAAATTATGTGCATCATGCCATCTCACAATTTCATGAAGGCCGTGAGCTTTCAAAGACACACGCATCTTCCACTCACATGGTGGTTCACCATCCTCACTTTCCACATTTAATGTTCTGCACCGCACAGCCCACGTCGTTGGACTACTCGCTGCGACCGTATATTCCCTTTTATGATGGATGTTCCATAATTTCACAGCATGCTTTGCTTCTGATTGAGATTTGAAACAAACACCAATGTCCATTCCTTCGGGCGTCTCATCCCACATCTTAAGAGCAAACTCATCCTTGTCCACACATGAGACATCCCATTTCCCCATCTTACTATATACATGGCGTCAGGGCAATGGATTACAACCCCTTTCCTCATTTTCCAACCTTTCATCATCACTTTCTTCAAAATCACTCTCTCCGGAGACATCACAGTCTTCTTCGCTTTCACTTGGAGCTATGTAGTCGGAATCCTACTCTTTCTGGTAGTCATCTTGTGCAAATAAAGGTGTCTCCTCTTCATCACGGTTTCGAGAAGTACTAGCACGTTCCCCCCTTGGAAAACCACCAAATGACATTTTCCAAACTCGCTTCTCTTTCTTCTTGAGTGATATCTTCCAAATCTATATATAAATCCAAACATGACATTGGATCTACACGGTTCATGAACTCTACATGCGAATCATTCTTGATCTTCACTACACGCCTACCACCGGGACTATCGAAAATCAAAGAAAGGTGGAGTTTCACGTGTGCTGGATCCCAACCAAGTGTCATACAAATCTTACTAATCAATCCCTAATATGACAACCTTTCCTCAACAAACAAACCATCATCCGGCATATTCGAAAAAGTGTTGATGCTACCATTCTCTATCACATACTTGCTTGTATGATACAAATTAAGCATGTATGATACATTACGTGTCATTGATAACTGTTAAAAAAAATATCAATAACTAATCATTTCTTAATAATAAAATCAATAAATACACCATACATACTCCATTCATAATTCAAAAAACCTATAAAATACTAAAATACTTATAAATCAACTTCCATATCTCATGAATAACTATGATATTTCATCTCTAACCTCAAAATCAACACCTAAAACATCCAAACAACCAACCAACATAAACCCTAATCTATCATACATCATTCTAACAATAAAAATAACACAAAACTAAACTAAATAACATAGTTTTGCAATCTAACCTCTTTCAAATAACGATTCCCACGTATCTAGAGGCAAGAATGCATCAAAAGCTCCAATTCGCCCTTGTTTGAGCTGCAAAAACAGAAAATCTAACTCAGTTCTCGAATGAGAACTGTCTGAATTTTTTTTTCTTTTATAGCACGAAAAACTCGGATTTCCGAATTCCGAGTCCGTAAGTAACTCAGATTTTAAAAATCCGAATTACCGTGGTCTCGGATTTCCTGAATCCAAGTTTGGTCAATTCCGAATTTTTTTATTCATTTTTTGGTCCTCCCATTTATGGCACATGCCTACTTCCACCAAACAAAATTAAAGGCAGTCGGATTTCCAAAATTCGAATACAGAAAACCGGATTACAGACTTCCGATTTTTTGATTCAAAAATTTCGCTCCGCAATTTTCTTTTTTTCTTTTTTCTTTTTTTACACTCGGATTTGGTAAATCAGAGTACTACTGTTCATTTAAGGAGTCCAGGTCCTGGACTCCTTATTTGAGTTCAAATATTTCGCGCCTCAATTTATTATTTTTTAACTAAATTCGGATTCCGGAAATCCGAACGACACTGTTCATTTCAGAATTTTTAAAAACTAGTATTCAACAAAATTTATTTAATTATTATTTTATTATTAAATATAGGCTCGGATTTAAGAAATCCGAATCTTTAATTTTAATTAGAACTCAAATTTCAGAAATTCGAGAGATATATTTCTATCCACTAATATTCTGAAAAATTAAAATTTGTCCACATTTATTTTATTTAATTTTTTTTGGAAAAAAGCCCATCTAAAGTAGGACTTAATTTTGAAAATTTTTGAAGGATAGTGTCCCTATTGCATTGAAATGGATGGAATAGTATAACGATAAGCATGATCATTACATTTTGGGATTATTTGAGCTGCGAATTTTGTTGATCATTGGCTAGTGTCTAAAATACTACTACTCTCTCCATTTCAATTTGTATTTCGTTTTAACTTTTGAGAAATTTTTTAAAATGTAGGTCGTTTTACAAATTCTAATCAAATTAATGACTATTTTTTCAACTTTACCCTCAATAAATGATACTAATTTATTTTCATTTAGTCTTGGTTATAGTTTCAAAGTAATTAATGAGGGGTAAAATAAATATTTAATACATAAATTAATTATTGGATGATTGTTTTCTTAGTTAACATGCCAAGTCTAAAAACACTTACATTTTGAAATGGAGAGAATAATAAAGAATAACTCTACCCAAATTTATGGAGTGTCTGTATGTCGCTTTCCGACGCTACAAATTTTGTCTTTTTTTCTTGGGAAAAGCAAATAACGAGAATATGCGAACACGGGTAAACCCCACGGACAGTGGACCTCGTCCACATTATTAGGAGCCTCTGGTCGGTCTATGTAGGCTTTTCACTTTTGCGAAAACAGTTTCTTTTTCACATTTCATCTTTATATTTCATTTTGTCTATGCAAATACTACTAGTATTACGCAATATAATTGATTTTGATACTTACTGTATTTCGTAACTACCAAAAATAAATTTTGTAATTGGAACTCAGAATTCATAGTCCAAAGTACTAATTTCATCAGTATGTCCTTGAGGTATTAAACTGTCCGAATCTATAAAAAGGAAATGACTAATTTGAATTCATCGTACGAAAAAGTACTTCTTACTAGACTGACTAGTACTCAAAAGCCTTCCTCCTTATTGATCAACATGCAATTATTCTATCGAGAAGTGCGAGTGATATCTTGATACGAAAATAAAATTTCACTTAACTGTATAACGATATGAAAATTGTTTTTAATAGAGGAAAACAATAGACAATCTAGAAATTTATTCCATTCTTACGAAGGCCTCCTCACCAGCTTGCAAGTTTGGCCATTTCATTTTTGTTTACTTTGCGTTTGTGCATTCAAAAACTTACAGTGCAATTAAGTTATTGTAGTCATGTCAACTACCAATCAATAATAATAAAACAATAACTTTAAAGTGCCGACCAATAGAACGTTTAGTCTAGCTTAACTGCTTACGAATCATATATCAGTTTTATTTTGTTATTAAAAAATATCATTCGTCCTTATTAGTCTTTTTAGACGCAATTAAGAATAATTTTCTTTATTAATAATTAAGATAAACACTATAGCTCTATATATATATATTTATTTATATTTACAGGTTAGTTAATAGAAGAAAAATTTAGTACCCACATAGACTGAATGATGATACAATCGTTGAATAACTAAAATAGTTTTCAAATGAATAGCGCTATGGTTATTCGATTTTTGGAATATAAACTGAACAATTTTGTAACGGCAGTAGACTTCTATTTTTATAAAATATATAAAAAAATTATAACTAGACAAGAAAAAAATAAAAAATAAAACGTACTTGGCCTTTAAGATTCTGGCCACGGCTTCACTACACGATAATTAATCAGCCTATTATTATGAAATTTAATGTCAACTGTCAAGCAGATAAGAAACGAAGTTGTGTCATGTCATGTGTGATGTAAACAAAGCGGAAAAAGGCTAAAAAAAAAAAAATAAACAGAAGAAAGGCCTGTATTTTAATGAGAAAATTTGGATGAAGGGTGGTGGAGAGAGTTAAATTAATAAAAAGGGTAAAATTTTAAAATAGTTTTTATTAATGGCAGTAATCTATTTGGCAAAAAATATAAAATAAAATTAATTGTGTACTGACGTAAATACCCGTTTCTTCCCCAAAACGAAATCAAATCCTTCTGAAAATTAATCCTTTGCTGTCAGAGGATATCTCCTGCTACTTCCTATAAAACGATATCACCACCTCTACCATGAGAAAGTCTCCAATGGAATTGATTGATCAATAAAGTTTCACCTATTTAGGTTGAAGGAAAAATTGTTCGTAGCGAAGGAGACAGTAATCCTGTGCTAGGACATCCTATTGAATTCATATATATGTCTTAATTTGGATGCCCCAATCGTATGCAAGTATTCATGTCTATGTTGTATGATGTTTTAACGCAATGAAAGCTGCCATGTATTCGAGATGAACGCTAATTTTTGGCTTATTCCAAGTTTTACTTTTGATCTTTGTTCACTGCTATTTGATAATTTTGGAGCTTGATCAATATAACCATTTGTAGCATAGAAAAAAAGTAAAAATCCATTCAATGGACTTTGGTAGGAAATTGTAGTACAATTGATATATATATATATATATATATATCTTCCGATATTTTGCCTAAAAAAGAAGGAAAAAATAAATGAAGGAAAAAGTGTAATCAGAACTAAACTCCTATTCTAATGTTGAAACAATCTTATCCCCAAGGTATTGGATTTAATTTTTGGTTAGTAAAATAAATATTAAGGGTAACCGTGTCAATACACAAGTATTTTTATTTTATAATTCTTGTCAAATAAATAACTGCCCTTAATAAAAATTATTTTTAAATCATACCCCTTTTATCAATTTAATCATTTCCACTATCCCTCATCCAAATTTTTCCTATTTTAATTTTACAAATAGTATTAATTAATAATGTCTGGGGAACATATTGCATCAAGGGAAGCCGTCAGATTAGCGGCAGTGCTTGGAATCTCACAATTCACTCTCGTCGACGATTCTACTGCGGTGATCAATCGACCACAGCCAGAGGAGATCGACTAATCAGACTAGGAATTAATAGTGACTGAAACCAAAACGCGCTTCCAAGACCAAGTCCAGTTTGATTGCAAATGGATTAGCCGAAAGTTTAATAACGTTCCCTACTGTTTAGCTCAATATGCCAAAGCTAAACGTGATTTTGAAAAATATTGGGACATCATTCCTGAATTTGTACCTCAATCCGTGTTGAGCGCTTTCCCAGCAGTTTGAATAAATTTCACTTTATTAAAAAAAAAATTATACTCCCTCCATTTCAAAATGTAAGTCACTTTAGGCTTGGCACGTATACTAAGAAGACAATCATCCAACAATTAATTTATGTATCAATTATCTATTTTACCCCTCATTAATCACATTGAAATTATACACAAGACTAAATGGAAATATATTGGCATTATTTATTGAGGGTAAAGTTGAAAAAATAGTCATTAATTTGCTTAGAATTTGTAAAAGGATCTATATTTTGAAAAATCTCTCCAAAGCTAAAACGACATGTAAATTGAAATGGAGGGAGTAATAATAATAATGTCTTGGGAACGTAAACTTTATTTTTACCCAATGTAACATGATTTTCAGGGCTGCCATGCTCTACTGGTCAGTGACTGAAATTGAAATTGACGACTAATACTGAATTGTGACCATCGAGAGCAGTTATTGATTATTAAATTTCAAAAAATAAAAAACGAAATGAAAGGAAAAAAAAAAAAACGGAACAAAACTAACCACATGGTATATGTACGTCCTGCATTGAACACTTAGATTTAGCATAATGTTACACTGCTCTATTACCAATGGAGGAATGAAGCTCAACTGCCATTGCTGCGAGGGCCATAGATTTCGCAGCCCATTTCCCAGAAAAAAGGATAATTTGTATATGTCGGTGATGTGTGTATCCAGTAAAATGTAAGATAAAAAGCTGAGAAATATGGGCTGAGTTATTTCTCACTTTGTTCTTGTTCTTCATCTTCTCGAGTGGAGTGATCACCAATTCATTCTACAGGGGGGAAAAAAGTTAAGGAAATTTGTGATGGATGAAGAAGGCGTGCTGGAAAATGGTGATGATGTTGGGCAAAATTGTATAACCACCAGCTCCACTATATGAACTAATTACAACAAAAAATCTAAAAATTAAAAAAAAAAAAAAAATGAATCCGATTGATATTTTTTAATTTTTAGAATTTTTTAAATAACAAATATTACTATTTTTTAATTACAAAAAAAAGGCCTAATCGGTCCGATTCACCATATCGGACAGAATCGGGACTGGCCGAGCAATGAACTCGTCCCGGGTTAACCCGGGACGGGCAAAGAACTCGTCCGCTTGTTCGCCTGAACATTTTCATGTTGGAAATTTTAGTTTGTAAAATAATATAATTAATTTAAAATTCAAGGATAAAATTAAGTTGGCAACCTTTCACATGCTTGGTGGTTATTTCCTACAAGCCAAGGGTTGTGCACTTATTTTGTATCCTTTTATTTCTGCAAATGTTGCCTATAAATAGGTGAGCTAGTGCAGGAATTCATTTTTAAAAAAAACTTTTGCATTCCAAAATCCTGAAGAACATTCAATAAATTGCAAATTGCATGTTCTTGTGTTCTTAAGTCCTAGAGGCAAATTGCCATTCAACCCTGTTTGCAATCTAGTGGGGGCAAATATTGTCTTAAGGGCAGTGTTTGACACGATTAGAGCACTTTCAATTCTTTGTGAATTTCCTTTTGTTGTTGAATTTCATATTCCATCAATAAAGTTTTTTTCTCCATCTTTGTTCTTTGGTTCATATTGTGTTGTTTCTTTTGTTTCCATCCCCCGATTTCTTTCAATCTTAAGACAATATTTATCATGGAATCAACACAAGAGTCTGCCATGAAAGTGATGAACCAAGACTTTGTTAAGTTGGATCGTCTTGATGGATCTGGCACTAACTTTAACCGTTGGAAGGACAAGTTGATGTTCTTTCTCACGGCCTTGAAAGTGGCTTATGTTCTAAGCCCCAATTTGGAGGAGATCCCACCGCCTGCAGAAGGGGAGTCTGATGCAATCAAGAAGAAGCATGCACAATGTGAGGAAGATGAGATCATTTGTCGTGGTCACATCCTCAACAACGTGTCAGATTCGGTTTATGATCTCTTCTCAAATGTGAAAAATCCAAGAGAAATTTAGGCCGCCATTGAAAGGGAGTATGCAAATCAGAAACAAGGGGCATATAAGTTTCTCATTAAAAACTACTTTGAATTTAAGTTACTTGCTAATTCTCCTCTTATGGATCAAATTCATAATCTCCAAGTTATAGTATCAAAACTAAAAGACATTGGTGTTGAAATCTCAGAATCTTTGCAAGTTGGGGCAATTATTACCAAGTTGCCTCATACTTGGAACGATTATCAAAAGAAACTGTTGCACACTTCTAAGAATTTGACTGTGTCTAATGTTTTGAAACACTTGAAAATTGAAGAAGGGGCAAGACTTCTTCAAAACTTGGAAATTGGAGAAAATTCTAATAAAGTGAATTTTGTGGCTGAAAATGGGACTAACAAAAATAAGAGGAAGAAACCTGGAAATTCTAATGACAAGAAAAAGGATAAAAAATGTTTCAACTGTGGTGTAAAGGGTCATTTTAAGGCCGATTGCAAGTCTAACAAGAAGCAGAAGGGAAATAACATTCCAAGTGCAAATCTTGTTGAAGATAGTGCACCGGTTGTAGCGGTTATCTCGCTTGGAACCGTGACTGAGTTGAACATGGCAACACCACTTCCTTCTAAGGATTGGTGGTATGATTCTGGGGCTGGAATTCACGTGGGCAACGACAAGGACCAGTTTAAGAACTACGTTGTTCTTGAAGGACATGAAGTTGTAATGGCAAATGGTGTTAGGGCTCAAGTTCAAGGCAAAGGAGAAGTGCATTTGCAATTCACCTCGGGAAAGAAACTAGTCCTAACTAATGTACTTCATGTTCCTAGTCTTGTTAAGAACCTTGTATCAGCCGACATTCTTAATAAAAAGGGATTGAAAGCAGTCATTGAATCTGACAATGTAATCTTGTCAAAGAATGGGATGTTTTTAGGAAAGGGATACTCTTGTAATGGCATGTTCAAGTTAAGTATCAATAAGATGAATGATGTTTCTATTTATTCGATTGAGTCTTCTTATTTTCTTTGGCATGGTAGATTAGGACATGTGAGCCATAAAGTTGTTTCTTTTATGTCTAAAAATGGCCTAATCAATTTAAGTGACTTGGAAAGTAAGAAATGTGAAACTTGTGTGCAAGCCAAAATAACAAAGTTACTATTTCCTAAAGTTGAAAGAAATACATCTTTGCTTGAATTGGTGATTCGGATGTATGTGAACTTAATGGATTTCTAACTAGGGGAGGTAACAAATACTTTGTGACTTTCATAGATGATTGTTCAAGATTTGTGCAAGTTTATCTAATGAAAACAAAGGATGAAGTATTTGGTATGTTTAAAGTTTACAAGTCCCTAGTTGAGAATCAATTAAGCAAGAAAATAAAAAATTTGAGAAGTGATAGAGGAGGTGAATACTTCTCGAATGAATTCTCAAAATTTTGTGAAGATAATGGTATTGTGCATCAAACTAGTGCACCTTATACACTACAACAAAATGGTTTGGCTGAAAGAAAAAATAGAATTCTATGTGACATGGTAAATGCTATGTTAGTGAGTTCTGGATTGCCAAATAATTTGTGGGGTGAAGCTTTATTGGCTGCATGTCATTTGCACAATAGAATTCCGTCCCTTAAGACTAAAATGTCACCATATGAAATATGGAAGGGAAGAAAACCAAATCTGAATTATGTGAAGGTTTGGGGTTGTGTGGCCTATTATCGTGTCCTGGATAACAAAAGAACAAAGTTGGGACCTAGAGCACTCAAAAGTGTGTTTGTGGGCTACGCTGAAAGTTCTGAAGCCTATAGGCTACTAGATGTTGATTCTAATGTTATTGTAGAATCAAGAGAAGTGCAATTTTTTGAGAATTTGTTTCTCAAAGATTCAAAAGTAAGTAGTGATCCTTTTTATGTGCCTAATACTACTCAAAATATGGCAATTCCAAGTAGTTCTTCTAGTGAGCTCAAAAGGAAAGAAAATGATTCTCCTATGGAACCAAGGAGGAGTGGAAGGCAAAGGAAAGAAAAACAATTGCCTTCGGACTTTATATCTTCTCAGGCTATTGTTTTCTTAGTTGAAGGCAATAGGGATTCTGTACTTAGCAAAACTCCAATTTTGCTTAGTGTGGAAGAAGATCCAAAAATCTTTAGAGAAGTTATGAATTCAAGAGATGCCACATTTTGGAAAGAAGCAGTCAATGATGAAATGGATTCAATATTATCTAATAATACTTGGGTTCTGGTTGACTTGCCTCAAGGCTCTAAGCTAATTGGGTGTAAATGGGTATTTCGAAGGAAATATGCCACAAATGGAACTATACTTACTTATAAGGTAAGACTAGTAGCAAAAGGATTTAGGCAAAAAGAAGGAATTGACTACTTTGATACTTATGCACCAGTGGCAAGGATTACTTCGATTAGAGTAATCCTAGCCTTGGCTTCCATTTACGATTTACCAGTTCATCAAATGGATGGTAAGACAGCATTCCTAAACGGTGATTTGGATGAAGAGTTGTACATGAAGCAACCGGAAGGCTTTGTGCTACCAGGTCATGAAAAAAAGGTGTGTAAGTTGGTTAAGTCATTATATGGACTTAAACAAGCCCCGAAACAATGGCATGAGAAATTTGAATCTGTTTTACTTTCACATGGTTTTAGGTATAATCATGCTGACAAATGCATTTATACTAAAGTATGTGATGAGTATGCAGTGATCATTTGTCTATACATTGATGATATGCTCATTGTTGGTACCACATTGAAAGGTGTGGTTGAGACTAAGAAATATCTTGCTTCTAAGTTCCAAATGAAGGATCTTGGTGAAGTAGATACTATCTTAGGAATTAAGGTTAAGAAGCATAGTGAAGGTTTTGTACTCTCTCAATCACATTATGTGGACAAGATACTAACAAAGTATCAACACTTGAATGTGAAGGAAGCATCTTCTCCTTATGATCGTAGCATGAAACTTTGTGTAAATAAGGGTAAACCAATTGCGCAACTAGAGTATGCTAGTGTGATTGGAAGCCTTATGTATGCTATGAGTTGTACAAGACCAAATATCTCTTATGCAGTATGTTACCTTGCATGGTTTACTCATTGCCCTGGTATGTAACATTGGAAAGCCATCACTGGAGTCTTGGGATATCTTAAAAGAACTAAAGATTTGGGACTCTATTATAGCCAATTTTCTAGTATTCTTGAGGGTCATTCTGATGCCAGTTGGATATCTGGAAGTAATGAGAGGAACTCCACCAGTGGTTGGTTGGTTTTACTTGGTGGTGGTCCTGTTTCTTGGGCATCAAAGAAGCAAACGCTTATAACTCATACCACTATCGAATCCGAGTTTATAGCTCTATCCTCAGCTTTTAAGGAGGCAGAATGGTTGAGAGATCTTTTGTTAGACCTAGAAATTTGGCCAAAACCTATGCCGCCGATAACCTTACATTGTGATAGTGAAGCAACAATGTCTAGAGAATTGAATAAAGTGTACAATGGTAAATCTAGACATATCAGTATAAGACATGAATATGTTAGAGAAATGCTGAACAATGATGTTGTCTCAATTGTGTTTGTTAGAACACACAAAAACTTGGCAGATCCGTTGACTAAACCTCTTGCGAGAGAGTTAGTGGTTTCGACAACATCCAGAATGGGTTTAAAACCTTGTATCTAAAATTACTAACAATGGAAACCCAACCTTCTTCTAGTACTACCCCTAGATTGAAAGGTTTAATGGGTAATAACAAGTTGTTTAGTAATTGGGGCACCAAATCATTGTATATACCATTCCAAAGTATTGGTGCATTATGTTACTCTTAAGTGAGCAGGTTGAGAGTAGTCTCTTAATGAAATTATTCATGATTATTCAATTACGGTAAAGTAATGAGTTTTAATAAATTTTACCTATTTGACCATAGAAGTGGTGCCACTTCTAGCAAGAGTTTGAGGTTATCTCTTGTACATGGTCAAAAATATAGGATGAGCACATGGCCGGTAATAGTTAAATGGTAATGTGGATTACAAAGAATGCTATGAGTATTTGCGCGTGAACTATTAAATCTATACTAGACTGATTATTGGTTTAAGCAATGAGCCACCAATAACTTAGCTAGTTAGGTGACTTAGTTTCACTACGATGTGGTTTAAGACGAAAGTCACCACCTCTTAAGCGCGATTCTCATGATTGTGTAATTATTTTATATTACAAACCAAGTGGGGGAATGTTGGAAATTTTAGTTTGTAAAATAATATAATTAATTTAAAATTCAAGGATAAAATTAAGTTGGCAACCCTTCACACGCTTGGTGGTTATTTCCTACAAGCCAAGGGTTGTGCGCTTATTTTGTATCCTTTTATTTCTGCAAATGTTGCTTATAAATAGGTGAACTAATGCATGAATTCATTTTTAAAAAAAACTTTTGCATTCCAAAATCCTGAAGAACATTCAATAAGTTGCAAATTGCATGTTCTTGTGTTCTTAAGTCCTAGAGGCAAATTGCCATTCAACCCTGTTTGCAATCTAGTGGGGGCAAATATTGTCTTAAGGGCAGTATTTGACATGATTAGAGCACTTTCAATTCTTTGTGAATTTCCTTTTGTTGTTGAATTTCAGATTCCATTAATAAAGTTTCTTTTCTCCATCTTTGTTCTTTGGTTCATATTGTGTTGCTTCTTTTGTTTCCATCCCCCGATTTCTTTCAGTACCCGGGACGGGCAATGAACCCGTTTGGGCGAACAAGTGAACGAGTTTCTTGCTCATCCCGGGTTAACCCGGGACGAGTAAACCGCCCGGTCGGTCAATTTTTTTTTAAAATTTTTAATTTTTTTAATTTTTTTCTCTAGTTCAATTATTTGATTTGAAAAATTATAAAAGTAAAATGGTCCAATTTTAAAATATGTGGCTTCAAGTAGTAAAGGTGGTTACTTTGAAAACCCTTTTTTAATACTTAAAATCTCTTGATCCCGGAGGATTAGTAGTGAACGGGATGCTGCATATTAGTGATGTGTAAAGCAATATTTTTTTTTTCATATTTTGAGTATGTCATGTCGCTTTTGATTACGATTTCTATTTTTTGTTTTTCTGTCCCATAACTAAATTTATCACTCATCTAATCTTTTTTTTTTTGTTTTATTTTTTTGCTTTTGTTTTTTTGGCAGGAAAGACTCTTATCCTCAACGGTAGTCCTACTCCCGTTTATCCGTTTATGCTTCATATAGGTCTGTTCTTCCATTTCCTTCTCCAATTGAGATTATGTTTAAAGTTAAAACTTTTTTAGGGATTCCATTACAAGCATGTTGGGTCTGGTTTTCCGTTTTCGACATCGGGGCTTAAATGATTTTTTAAAGAATAATACTCTTTGATTTCTCATAAAAAAAAAGTTTAGATCGTAGTACCTTCTAAGTATCCCAACCAAACATCTCTCTTCTTGGGCTAGACATAACCTCTCGGACATCAAGTGCCGGTAAGGGTAAGGTAAAGCGATTTTTACTATTTGGAATTGGGGATTTTTTATTTTTTATTTTTAACCTTTGGGATTGCATCCCTCGGAGTGTAATATATCATGAATTTAGAATCTTGATCTGTTTTCTTGATATGTGTTTGACTGGTTGTTTTATTTACTATTAATTGTAAGTTTATATGGGGTTTAATTGATAATATTGAGCCGAAAATACTCTAAATCTTAATTACGAACTCTTTTAAGGAGGAAAATGACTTATGGGAGAAAGATGCACGGCAGCGGCTGCAAGTTTTGAATTTTTGTTTATGTATTTTTCTTGGAAAACCCTAAACCTATGAACAAAAGCAAGGTTTACAAGGCTGATTAATTGAAGTTTTGATTGGATGCTAATTGAAGGACTATTAATGTGAGAATTAGTTGTAATGGTGGAATGCGAATTGGATGCTAATTACTTTACTTCTTTATAAATTTGAGATTTTTATTCTTTTTCTTTTATAGAGTTTTGATCTTTTTAACATGAACAAAATTACAAACTCCGCTGAATCGGTGCTCCACTTTCGAATAATTTTTGGATGCCGAATCCGCCAAAGAAAAGCTTTGCAAATGGTTTGTGTTCTTTTTGAGTCAAACCTCCTTTGGGGTGATTTTTATATTATTATTGCTAATAAAAAATTGTTTAATTTCTCTAAAAAAAGTTTATTACAATAGATCGACTAACATTTTATTAAAGTTGTGATTTGTGATTTTTGTTTAGCTCTTGCATATATTGAATTGCACTACTCTTATGCCGAATCCGCCAAAGAAAAGCTTTGCAAATGGTTTGTGTTCTTTTTGAGTCGAACCTCCTTTGGGGTGATTTTTATATTATTATTGCTAATAAAAAATTATTTAATTTCTCTAAAAAAAGTTTATTACAATAGATCGACTAACATTTATTAAAGTTGTGATTTGTGATTTTTGTTTAGCTCTTGCATATATTGAATTGCACTACTCTTATGCCGAATCCGCCAAAGAAAAGCTTTGCAAATGGTTTGTGTTCTTTTTGAGTCGAACCTCCTTTGGGGTGATTTTTATATTATTATTGCTAATAAAAAATTGTTTAATTTCTCTAAAAAAAGTTTATTACAATAGATCGACTAACATTTTATTAAAGTTGTGATTTGTGATTTTTGTTTAGCTCTTGCATATATTGAATTGCACTTCTCTTATGAGCCGCAAGTGCCATCAGCTTTGTGCCGTCAAAAAAGGTTGAAGGTCTCAACACAAAGCTTCTTTTATGTCCGAAGAAGTGGTCTCAATAGGGTTGCTCGGTGAATACTGTCTTACGTTAAGGAAAAAGAACTTTCTTGAACGGTTTGGCTGCATGCATCTCGGGTCTATTCAATTTTATGATTGCAGCCGTCTTGGACAATCATGAGAGCAGATCAAGTTACCAAAAAATTTCTCGTAGACACGAGGTGAGTGATTTTCAAATCTCTACATATTATATATATTAATAAATACATGATTGTTACTTTAGTTTTTCCTCAATATAATATAGTGAAAGTTAACCAGTGACAACAAATCAGAAAAGATAGCGATGGCGTCGAATGCATCGGTGCTGTTTTGGAGGTTAGCACCGAGAGATGACATATATCACTTACTCAAACTTGTGCACTAATCTGATGAGTAATTGCCTCAAGGAACACTACAGGTCTGAGGCTTTGACCCAGGAGAAGCCCTGCCTCTAAATGGGTGATAGTTATAACAAAATTTATTTTATTATAATCTTATAGGCTTAGTTTAATTATATTTTGGAGTTTAGTAATTGATTTTATTATTGTTTTGTATTAGGAAGTAAAATAGTAAAAGATGATATTATGTACTCTTACGAGCTATTTTACGGAGTTGGAGTTAAAAAGAAGCTGAGAAGATTTCATCAAGTCAAAGCTATTATTTACAAAATCTTGATGGCTTGATTTCACAACAAAAGATTTGGATAAATATTGAAGACTTTTGCCAACTTGAAGACTTTAACCATTAAATCTTTATTTAGACGGGTAAAATAATCATGGAGCAACAACCTGCAGATTTGGGAATCAACATATATGCAGTTTAGATAGGATTTCGACTCCTATATCTTTGAGATTTCGGTTGGCAAAAAGACACTATAAATAGAGGCTTGTTAATTGATCAAAAACAACACCCCCATAGCAAGCATTAGGCTGCTACCACTTTTTTCCATTTTTGCCACCATTTTTATTTTAGCTTTTTATTTTATTTTGTTTTATTTTAAACCTTGAAAGATGTTTTTAGTCACAATGAAAGGCTAGTTTTCTTCATTTGGTTCAATGATTTTTATTCTTTTATATTATATGTGAGACTACAAGTTTCACTTTATTTCTTTCTACTTTTAATTCAAGTACTTGTTGATTTTAATTTCTTTTTATGAGAGTAGATACTTTATTAATCTGACAATTTAATCAAGTATTTTCATCCTACTGCTATCAAATTGTTTATGCTGCGCTATCGTCTTAAACATTTGGCGCTAAGCAGCACATTAGCAGATTATGCATGTTGGTAGTGACACGTTGAATGTGCATAATAAATCTAACTAGGAGATCAATAGGACAAAAATATTTTAATTGCAGCTATCTCAATTATTTTATTTTTGGTTCAACTAAATTTTCAAAGTTTTTATTGCTAGTATAATTTAACATGGAACGCTATAGTGCCCAGTTAAATTATACTAAGTTTTGATTAGGTGCTGGGCTTGATCAAATATTTTTAGAAAATATAAGGTTTTCTACGGCTATCCTATTAAGTCTATGGTTGAATGCTTGAGTTGTAGAAAAATTTATTTTTAGTCGATGATCTATAATATATTTGAATCATTCCTTGAACCAAAGTTTTTCTATTATTAATTTTCTCTACATTTTTATTTACTTCAAATTGTCATTTTATTTTAAAGAAGAAAAATCCCCCCTGTTTGCATTTTTGTAAAGCCAAGTGTTAAAATTTGGCTCTCTTGGGATTCAACCTGATTCCACTGTTTTTGCAAATTAATTTTGGTCTGTTAGGAAATCAGATTAATTTTTGTGGGTCTCGGCAAACCCGTTAAAATTTTGGCGCCGTTGCCGGGGAGCCACTTCCTTTGTCTCTGGGTTTTATTATTTTATTACTCTTTTTCTCTTATTCCAAAATGAAAAAAAAAGTTGATTAAGTTTTAGTGTAGCAGTACTTTTTTTTTACTATTATTATTATAAAAATCGATTTTTTTTTTGTTTTTATCTTGTGTTGTTATTTTCTTTTTCTCGCTAGTTATTTTTTACTTCGTTCTAATTCACAGGCCATCATTTCCATTGCAGATCATCTTTTACCCAGCATCAGTGCATCGGTTGGCCTCCGATTTGGGATTTTAGTCTTTGAAAATTTTCTTTTATAGTAGCCACTAACGGCTCAATCCAGGGACCAACTTGTTTTTAGTGGAAAAGTGTCATTGTTATATTTATTCGGATTTTGAGTTGTGTTCTTATTTGTGCAATTTTTTGTGTTAAGTTAATAATTGCCTTATTTTGTTTTTATTTTTTTTAATCTAACTGTCGTTCTCTACCATAATTGTTTCTAAAAAAAAAAGTCCCATTTTTTTTTGTGTGCAATAAGAAGTCTCCTTGTGTCTGTTTATTGTGCTGTTTTGCATCTCTATTTATCCATGCGAATTATTTTAAAATTTTGTTGGTGCATACTAGTAACTATAAGAATTTTATCATTTTAGATTGCTAGTTTTTGTGCTTTTTTTTTTTGAGCTTTCTGGTTTATGAGTAGTTGTCGTACTGGAAATAGTGTTCTTAATTACATACCTGAGATTGAAAAAGCTGCTCGTCTGTTAAGAAAAGAAACTAAGTAAAAGAAAGCTAATTTACATTCTAGGGTGAATTTAGATTTTCAGTCATCAAATTTTGATTTTGATTATAGGAAGAAGAAAACATGGGTGAAAATAATAGAACTTTGAAAGAATTAGCTGCACCAAACTTGAATCAGCAGCCTCTGTGCATTAATTTTTCAAATGTTGAAGTAGCGTTTGAGCTTAAATCTGGTCTGATACATTTACTTCCTACTTTTCGCGGTCTTGCAGGAGAAGACCCCCACAAGCATTTGAAGGAATTCCATGTTGTCTGTTCAACAATGAAACCACAGGGTGTTATTGAGGAGCAGATTAAACTAAGAGCGTTTCCTTTTTCTTTAGGTGATAAGGCGAAGGATTGGCTTTATGATCTTCCCTCAGGTTCATAAGTGATAGGCCTACCACTTATCACTTAACACTTAATTATGTAATGACTCTTTTTTTCTTTTTTTTTTCCTTTTTTTTTCCTCGTCTTTATTTCGATGCTTACTTTTACATTATTGTTTTAAAAGAAATTTATTTTCTTAAGATAAATTAATTAAGAGTGCTTAGTTTGAATTTATATATGAGTATAAAAAATCTCATACTTTTAAACTCAAAATAAACTAATTTTAATACATAAATTTGCTAAATAACAAGGTATACATATAAATTTAATTATATATTTATTATTAACCAAGTTTAATATATACATTCATTAATATACCAAAAACTTATTTTAAAGTTATTATTTTATTATTTAGAAAAAAATATTAGTTATTTTTCTATTTAAAAGAATTTTGTTTATAATTCAATTTTAATGATATTAAAAATTTAAATAACTTTCAGACCTGAGTATTCGGATTCAGTCTTCAGACTTTTGACTTCAGTCTTCAGACATTTTTATCAAACAATATAAATTCAGTCTTCAGACTTCAGTGTTAAGTGTTAAGTGTTTAGGTTCAGACTTCAGTGTTTATCAAACGGAGCCTTAAACTTAATCATTGATTAAGGACTTAACTAATTGAGGACTTAAATTCTAAGTGCGTTTGATAACTCAAAGCAGAATATTTTAATAAATTAAGTGAATTTAAAATGCTTGTATAAATGTGAGTCTAAAAATAATTGATAGCCTATCACTTATGTTTGAACTGAATTCTTGAGACAATTTTTTTTTTCTATTTATATGCTTTTATGTTTATACTTTTGATGTTTTAGCTTGAAATATTTTTATTAACCTTGGTGTTTAGTTATAAATAAAAATTATGTAGATTATTTTTTATTCGATATATATTTATTTTAATATAAAAATTAAAATACGAATAAAGTGCATGATAAATATTGTATTTATCTTAAAGATATGATTTTTTTTATAATGATAAAGATATGGTATTATTATATTAACTAAGAAATAATTACATGGTAAAATTTAAATATTTTTGTTATATAATTTTATAATAATACTATTATTTTTATTATCAAATTTTTATATAAATCAATTTTTTTTAGATAAAATTATAAGTCGAGATACTTTAAATTTTAATATTCAGACTTCACATTCATATATTTTATTCAGTCTTGAGATATGGATTTTCATCAACGGAGACAAACTTAATCAATTCAGTACTTATAGTTCAGTCTTTAGATTTCATACCCAAATTAAGTTTTACCAAACGGAGTTTGAATTGTGATGACGCAAAGCAATTAATTAACACTACCTCTAGTCCTTATTATAATGTATTATAATTTCTTTTAAACAAATTTTCATTATTATGTTTTTTAATTGAAAATAAAACTCAATTTTTGTGTCCTCCCAATTATTATATGGTATTTTAAAATAAATTTTCATCTTTATTGTGTTTCCTCAATTATTATTTATAAGGTAATGTCAAGGTTTTATTTTAATTATAAAAATACGATAAATAAAACTTAGGACAAATTAAAATGTCTTATAATAGGCACTGGAAAAAGTATTATTAAATTTTATAAAAGAAAAACAAGGAAAAAAGAAGAAAAAACTCGAACATAACTAACCACATTACTCCTACATTGGACAGACTGAGTATGTGTTTAAAGACGAAATTGTAGTCCAAAATTATAATTTACTAAAAATCTAAAAATGACAGTCATTTTGGGACAGAAAAGATATTATTGGAGTTTTTAATAAGAAACTTTGCCATCATATAATGATATATCCCTTGAAATAAAGAGTGGGAGACATACCTAAGAAACTTTTCATTCATTCTTCTTTTATTCTTACCTTGAAATAAATATATAAACATGTAAACAGGCTTCTTAAGACTCTGAAATTAAGCATAACTTCATAAAACTACCCACTAATCCACTACTAAACGTGATTGATAAAAAAAAGATGACTAATGCAATTAAAATTAACTAAAGTAATTCAATTACAGTAAAACTAATAAAACGATGTACTCCCTCCGTCCCATAATTATTGTCTACTTTGCCCAAAAAATTTTGTTCCAAAATTATTGTCTAATTTGACTTTTTATGGATCAAGTTACACATTTGTCCTTAGTAAAAAACATTATCCATAAAATCTTAGTGGTTAAACAATTACTTATGTAGGGGTATATCTGGTTGTTTAAGGTAAAATATAGTTAAGTTTGACAAAAACTAAAATCTTTCATTTTAGTAAAACTGGATAATAATTATGGGACGGAGGGAATACTACTTTCGTGACATTACAGTATTATATACACATCATGTATCAAATACGTAGGTAGGTTTTCAAGGAGGAAAGAAGTTCATGCCATTGCTGTGAGGACCACAGATTTCGCAGCCCATTTCCCAGAAAAAAAAAAAAGAAAATCCGAAGAGACAAAGGTGTGTATATCAGAATATGTCGGTGATGTGGTGAATCCAGTAAAGTGTAAGATAAAAGCAGCGAACGTGTGGGCTGAGAATTGAGATCGTTCTCTTTTTGTTTTTGCTATTCATCTTCTTGATCAGCAAAATTCATTTCACAGGCAAAAGAAGTAGTAAATAAGGACTTTTGTGATGGATGAAGAAGGCTTGCTGCAAAATGGTGATGATGTTGTGCAAAACTGTATGACTACTAGTAGCTCCACAAAAGTCACACTTGCTGTTGTTTTCAGCAGCTTGGTAGCTTTATCGGGTTCTTTCGCGAATGGTTGCGCTGTACGTTTAATGTGATCAAATTTAGTACTCTTTATTCGACAAAATCCAACTATTTTTCTGAGACGGGGAAGGGATTGTGGTGTTGTCAGTCGCTTTGTTCTTGAATAAATGAATCAGGCTCTGTTGCCACTCATTTGTAGCAACTATAGTTCATCTCTGTTCTTGAACAGAGGAATATCTTGTGTTTCCTCAAGTTTTGTACTATGCCTTTTATTTTCTATTTATTTATTTATTTTTGGTTTGGGTCCAGAATGGATTCTCATCACCTGCTGAATCTGGAATCATACATGATTTAGGCCTTTCTACTGCGCAGGTAATTTTAGTCCATTCATCCCTGTCTCTGTTTCACATATCAATGCATTTTATGTTTTGGTGCTTATTTTTTGATGCATTTTGGCCTTGTGACTTTTTGATTAGTTTCTTTTCTTTCCAGTATGCATTTTTTGGGTCCTTGAGTTTGTTTGGATCGATGTTGGGAGCAATCTTGAGCGGCAAAGTAACTGATTTCATGGGTCGCCGAGGCGTGAGTTCTGTTCAATCTTCAATCACCAACTTTTGACTATCAATCGGTTTGGTGATTTTCTGTCTCTCCATCACAGGCATTATGGTTTACTTTGATATTTTTCATGATTGGATGGCTGGCCATCGTTTTAGCTAAGGTTCTTCTTCTTTACAACATCTTTTCCTAACAACTAAGAACAAAATCTTCATTGCATTATTAACTCTGCCTATGATGAACTAGGGGAAGAACAGGAAAGGTACAAAACTTTGGACTAAAATTCTACCAACTCAATTTTTTTTTCCCTTTTTGGTAGGACGTCTGGTGGCTTGATTCAGGAAGATTTTTACAGGGATTCAGTGGTGGTGTTCAAGGTTATGCGGTACGGATTTGTATCATACCATGTTCAGCCTGTAACTACTCCTAGTTAGTCTCGACACATTCACACTGCTGATTGCTTGAATTTGCAGTCTATCATATATGTTGCTGAAATCATTCCAAAAAGTATTCGAGGAGCATTCACGATGGCTAGCCAGGTATGCTGGAAAGCCAATGATTTCTCTAACGAAGGCGAAATCTCTCTAATTTGTATCTCCTTGCAAATTTGCAGTTAATGGTATGTGGAGGAATCACGGTAATGTTTTCCGTTGGGAATGTACTGCCCTGGCGAACTTTGGCCTTAATCGGTAAAACTACTTAGGCCATTTTTGTTGCTTAGGTTATTGTCTGCATTCCTTATAGAAAATACCACATTCTGTTTCCAGGAACCATACCATGTATCATACAATTCATTGGGTTACTCTTCATTCCAGAATCTCCTAGATGGTTGGTGCGTTTCAATTTGATGTTTTCATGAGTTCCTTCTGTTTTTTCAGAGTGTTTATTTCGGCAAAAAATTAAAGGCCAATATGAAGTTGACAGATACATTAAGATTTTGACAGAGTATGCTGTGTTGCCCTGTAGGCGAAAGTTGGCCGACATGAAGAGGTAGAATCCAGTCTTCAATGGCTTCGAGGCAAAGATACTGATGTTTCCCAAGAAGCAGCTGAGATACTGGTATCATCTGCAGATAATTTAGCGCTTAGTTTGCCAGTCATTCGTTAATTAAGTTGCGGAAAATGACCTAGCTTTGGATTTCACAGAATTGCACACAATCGTCAGATAAGCTGTCAATTTTCAGATTTAAGGAGTTACTTGACAAGAGATATGCTGATCCACTCATTGTGAGCAACAAATTCTGATCCATTCAAACACTTGTACAATTTTCCATTCTATTTTTTGAGATACTAACACACTGAATCACTTCAGGTTGGAGTTGGGCTACCTTTCTTGCTACCTTGGGCAGGCACCAACGGAATCCTGCTGTACGCGAATTCTGTATCTGATGCTGCTGGTACAATTTGCACCTCGAGTTACATGGATTTTTCATACTTAATAGATTGCGCAATTACATCGATGTTGATAAGTGCATATCATTTCATGACAGGTTGTGGACCTGGCATTGTTACCACTACCATGGCTTTTATTCAGGTACTCTGGACTCACTTGGCAGGATTAGTTAACGCACGAGTTCATGCTTAGCTTTTGGAGGCATGACCGGTAATTTTGTGTAGATTCCTTTCTCTGTTTTAGGTGTTCTGTTGATGGACAAGTTCGGAAGAAAACCACTTTTAATTGTAAGGATCTCTACCAACATTTGGAAGTTTAGAGTAAAAAATGTGTAACTAATGGGCAGAATTGCAGATTGATTTGGCGGGCGTATGTTTGGGAGGCATTCTCATTGGAGTTGGATTCCTCTTACAGGTTTTCTTAAACATAAGTACGCTTTGGAAATCATCCTGTTTTACTGATAGTTAATTTACAAAACTGATCATTCTCCTGGTTTAATGGCCATCATGAACAGAATTTGCAACTATGGACAAATGAAACTCCAACGATTGTATTCATTGGGATACAGGTATAAGTATCTCCCAAATGTTGTATAGAAGAGCAATATAGATTGGCTTTCAAGTCACTCATTTTCTTTTGGTGCCATAACACCAGATTTATTTTAGTTTTTTCGCTTTCGGAGCTGGTTTACCATTCGTCATCATCTCTGAGGTTTGTCAAATTCAATATGCTTCAAACTTTTCCTTTTCAGTAATTATGCACTAACTTTCTGCGGCTTTGCCATTTTTCCAAAGATATTTCCAATGAACATAAAGAGCAGTGCTGGAAGTATAGCTGCTTTTGCCAATAGTTTCAACTCATGGATCGTAGCCTACGTGTTCAGTTTCTTGTTCGATTGGAGCTCAGCCGGTAATCGCTTAAATCCTCCAAATTTATGTATGCTAATGTTATTGTAATACTTGAAATTGAAACGCGACATTTTATTTGTGTTAAAACTGTTGTGTTTTTTCCCAGGAACATTCTTCATATTTTCAAGCATTTGTGCGATGCTGATGGTGTTTGTGGTGAAGAAGTTGCCCGAAACAAAAGGCCGAAGCCTTGAAGAAATAGAAGCTTCATGGATTACACAAGAAGTGTACTAACTCTTTGGTGGAAATCATGTACAATTACCACCACAAAGTTCTAATGAGAACAATTTCTACTATAGCATTTGTTTGTACTATCCTATATTCCTCATTTGCCTTTATTTCAAGTAATGAATGTCTTAAATTTGTTGGTGAATGTAATGGAGAATAATGAAGTGATCTGGTGACATATTGAAACAGAGAAGGTGCAAAGTTCTCTGCTTTTAATCATGCACTTCCCTGGCTTCAACTCACCAAACCTATATACTTTTGGTTTTTTTGATACTTTCTTTGGGTGGGAAGAAATTTTGGTGGGGGTGCAAAACCTGCGGTCCTCACAGCAGTGTTACTGTTATTGGTAGTTGAACTTTACTCAAAATTTATATCCTAGTACAGTTTGTTGTCTTGTTGATGTTTAATTGATAGCAACCACTAAAAATCAAGAGAAAGAACATCACCACATGAATCATGAACTTGTGGCGTTTTATGCATGAATTGTCTTAATAGTATTAGTCTATTCTCCATCGATTGGGATCCACAATAGACTCTTACCTAAATGTTCGTGCCAATAAATTTTTGGAGCACGTTTGTGGGCTGTGTGAGTCAGCTCATTTAGAAACCAACCACAATTACCTTTGGTCGCTGAAAATCAAACTTTGGTTATGAATGCTAAACTTTGGAGTTTGGACTAGGTAATTACAAGCTGACAGGGACGGGTCGTACTCCTCGTGTTTCTTTCTATTATTGTTGATTTTAGTATTAAAGAAAAAATCGACAGGGAATGCAATTTTGTGCTGGATATTTGGAACGAGATGAGAAGCAAGGCAAATATGATGGATAAACGTCCAAATCATTGAAACCAAGCTTCATTACAAGATTTAATTACTCCCCAACCCCGCCGTTCCACGGAAATAAAAAAAGTAATACTGATTTACTTTGTTGCCGGAAAACTATAAAATAAAATAAAGTGCATTACTCTTCAGAAACCGATTGAGTATAAATTTAGAATAATACAAATAATTTTATTTTTTATTTTTATCAATCAACCCGACAACTGATTAGTGTAGATAAATATAGAAAAAGAAAAGAAAAATTCTTTGGACAATTAATGCTTTCGTAATATACACCAAAATAAACAAAAACAGCCCAATTTAAATCATCAGATAAATCTGAAACAAGTAAACAGCTACTGGCATTAAGTCGGACAAAATCTGAAATCATCCATGAATTAAAGGTTCAATTTTGGTTGGACTTGGAGGTAACATTAATTATTGTCTACATCACAAGAATAGATTCCCCTAAATATTGACCAACTCTCTCTTTGTTAGTTTCTTTTGAAATAAAGTTCTAATTTTGGAACAACACAGAACAGAAAATAGCTAATAATGAATATTGAATAAAAAAACATTTCTCGAATAAACGTACATACTACATATAGTGGCAAAAAAAAGCCTGGCGTCACTGGCTTGTGATAGTAACATTTGCTTCCATATTTTCTGGGCGCCCATACTATAAAATTGAGGACTGAACTTGAACTCACTGATATATTTGATCATAAAGCATCTTATTGCTTATACAAATTATCTTCTTCGTCTTGTTCCATTTTTTGGATTTCATTTTTGTTTTCTACCTGTGTTTTCGCATGCTATTGTATATTCCCTTCCCAATTTGGCTCGACGGAATTCGTCGGAAGCTTCATGACCATCCATTTCATTTGATGAGTCGCCTTCGGTCAATCACCATTGTTGATATTGATAAGCTTAAGATCTGCTATATATTGTGAATTGCAACGAGTCTTCTTTTTATCTTTTCCTTTGTTTTTTTTTTTTGGGTAAAAGGGAAATAGTATTATTATTAGTCACAAGGACATCTTCTGAACAAAAGTCTCTTTATCAGCATGACCTCATTTTCTGCGATTCAATTGTGATGAGACTTGAGGTGATTAGAGTTGTTGTTTTGATTCAATCGTTATGAATTATTGAATTGGTTCATGGAACAATAATTAAAGAAATTTGAAACGATTCCAAGAAAATAAATAATTACCACGAAGACAAAATAGTACTATATCTCTCTGTTTGATTAATTATCTAATTCATACTAAAATTTTGCCGTACGTTCCAATAAAAAAAATGTTTTTTGAGAAAAAGCAAGAACTGAAACTATGCCTGTAACGGATAATTTGGCTTAGACGCAAGCTAATTCAAACTTTTATATTTTCTGGATTCTTCTGTCACTTCCGCAAGCTTCTAGAGGACTGTTAGTTTATAATTTGCCCGCTAATCTAAACTGATGATCGGTTTGGACGGTTCCACTGGATTGAACAAAATCGTGAACATCCCTATGGACACCCAACTAAATCTTCAAATGAATTTTTATTTATTATTTTATTTGGGGGCTGTTTAGCCCCTTCAAAATTGTTTAGCCCGTTCTTCTCGATTTATAATTGAAAAGAACTGTGTCGGCTAAAAGCTCATGAGTGACTAAAATTGTGATGCCAAATGTGCAATTGAAGCCAGCTTAGATTTAGGAGAGTCAACTTTAAAACTCTACTAGTAGTTACTAGATGACTACATCTAATATCTACTATTATATACAAAAAGTGTAAGTTCCTGTTTTCGTTCATTCGTCGGTGAAATTTCCGAGTTCTTTTTTTTAAAAAAACATTTACAATAAAAAAGGAGAGAAAAAACTAGAAGTTAGCATTGTAAATTTCCATCTCTCTCAATTCCATATCAAACTAAAGATTAGATTCGCACATGAAAAAGAAGAGTTGGGGCTTGTTTGATAAAAATTAGTGCTTAATTCTGAATACTTAATACTGAATTAGAAATACTGAATTCATTAATCACTTATGGAATAAGCTAAATTTTTATTGTTTATATCTTGTACTATAGTTTTAGTATTACTTAATTTATTAAAATGTTCTTTTTTTTTATCAAACATTCTGAGATGAAAAAAATACTTAATTCAATAATTTTAAGCATTAAGTGGTTTTATCAAACATGTCCTTATGTAATCGAAGGCTAAATAATGGAGAAAATCACATGATTGTCACATTTTAGATTAAAAAAATGTATATATAGTTAGATTAGATGGACATTATCACATTAATGGAATTTTCTTTCGTAAGTACAGCTACCAATTATTTTTTAATAAAGTTGGTGCATATTAGCATTCATTAATTAAGTGATAATGATGATTTTCTTTTAATTACCATTCATTCGTTACAAGGAAGTAAACCATTTTTTCTTCCAAATCTTTTTGGTTAAAATTTTTAGTTATTTTGTTCTTAGTCGCATTTCAATAGTTCATTTTCTTGGATAATATAATGGTTTATTTTTGTACTTTCATGTGTTGCAAGATAATTCACTTAATGAGTTACTACTTCCATCATTTTTCTTAGATTTTAATCAAGAAAATTATTCCGCATGATAATAACAACATTATGTAATCTAGATGAAAAATGGTAAGCTAGATTTGAACTACATTTAACTTTTTTTTTTGTTGTTGCTAAAAAATTATTCCGTATGATAATAACAACTTTTCTTTTTTCTTTTTTTTTGTTGTAAATTTAAAGTTACTACTCAAAATAATGTTTTAGTTATTATTTGTTGCATCATTATTGTCAATACTAAACCAAAACCCTTTTTGGAAGGAAATGTTAAAAACAATACCAAAGTGGACCTTATAATGGAAACAGATTTTTTATTTTCATATAACAATGGTTATCCATTTTGCATGAATTTTAAATATTGAGTTTATGTCAAATAACCATGAGTCAATGATATATAACTAATGCTGACAATGATAATACATTAGATAAAAAGAACCATTTTAAAGTGACAGTATTACTCTTTTGATATGATGGGTCGGCATGGTATTGTGGGGCCATGAAGGCATGGTGGATATGGAGGGCAATAGTTTTCCTAGAAAAACAAATGTAAAACAAATTTTATCCTTATACTTAAATAAACTGGGAGGTTACTAAACGTCCTAATTTTTTCATTTAAACACCCTAAAAAATCTCAAAAAGACTATTTTATCCCTGAATTCATATATATTTTTTTTAAAAAAGAGTGTAGGCGATGGAGCACTGTGCCAGCCTTTCACGACTGGCGCAGAAGAAATGCGCCACCCTTTAAAGGGTGGCGCACAATTTTCTTTCCTCCGAATTAAGGGAGGCGAGAGGAAACTTTACCCCCAAAATGGGGGTGGCGCAAAAATCTGGCGCCACCCCATTCGGTTTGGCGAGCGTTTTGCTCGCCAAACCGAATTTACTTTTTTTTTTCTTTTTTTAATTTATTTAATTAATTAATTATTTTATTTATTTATTTATTTAAGTTTATTTTTTATTTATCTATTTGGCAGTTAAAAAATATTAAATAAATAAATAAAATTATTTTATATTTTTCCATGCTTTTTAATTTTTCATTTCAACGTATTTTAAATTTTATATTTTTTTCCAAAAAAATATTCCCAGGACGGCTAGATGCACCGATGATGAATAATTAATTTGTTTGATAGTAAATTCATAAGTTTTAGTTTTTATTAAATGATAATTTTTTGTTTATGTTTAAAAAATTTTACATAACTAAATGATAAATTTTTATAAAAATTTACTACATAATTAAGCAACATTCTCTAAATATTTAAGTTAAAATTATTTGTTTAACCACCAAATAAATAAAATTTAATAAATAAATAAATTAAGAACATATATGAATTAAATAAATTAAATAAATACATGAATTAAATAAATTCATTAAACTAATAATTAAAATAAATAAAAGAAATTAATTAAATACATTAAAAATAGTTAAATTAAAGATAATTAAATAAATAAATAAAAAAGTAATTAAGGTGGGTGGCGCACAAAATGGCGCCACCCACCCTTTGGTTGGCGAGCAAAAAGCTCGCCAACCAGAACAAATGTGGCGCCCAGAAGGGCGCCACACCTTCGCCATGCGGCGAAGGTTTTCTCGCCACCCCTTAAGGGGGTGGCTCATTTCTCCCTCGCCATACATTTTTTTTTTTTGCAAACCAACTTTATTTTGTAGGGACGTGTACGTCTTTTTTGGGCGTTCAAATGAAAAAATTAGGGCGCTCAACAGTACGACCCTAAATAAAAGGCACAGTAGCCAAGAAATAATACCCAAGAAATATTCAAGGACTACCGTCGAATCGATTTCGTCCGTCGGATGGGGTTGATATGATGTCAGCGATTTATTATGGGTAAAACAGGGATTTATTAAATCACTTTCAATAAAAGGCACAGTAGACAAGAAATAATGCCTAAAAAATATTCAAGGACCACCGTCAAATCGATCTCATCGTCGGATGGAGTTGATGTGATGTCAGCGACTTATTAGGGGCAAAAATAAAAATTCAAAAATTCAGTTTATTCCAATTAAAAAAAAACCTATAACCTTTTGAAAAAAATAACCCCTAACCTATAAAAGGACGTCGTTTCAAGATTTAACTTTGGAATCCCCACTCCTGAAAACAATATATTTACAAAGACTTGAAAGTTTTTGGTTAAAAAACAGCAACAAAACGACTTCGTCTTGTGGGTTTCTCCAGGGAAAAAAAAATAAAAAAACAAAAAATAACTCACTGTTCAAAATCCCAAAAAAACCCCGCCATTGTTCCCAATTTTTTTTTCCCACTAATAACCTCTATAAGGCAGTGTTTCGCCTACTCAAGTCCCCCTTCGTCGATTCAGCCGCCGCTGCCGCTTCCCTCTTTGCATCCTCCGCCACCACTAAACCTCGAAGATATATTTTCCTTAACATGCTTATCTAATTCGTACTATCCCGATTCTACCTCCAAAAATTTAACCAAACAAAAACCCTAAATTCCACCGGAGTCACCCCGTCGAAGAGATTTTGTAAGAATGACTTCCTTAACTTGTACGAGATCAAATTCGTGGGGGAGCAACTTCTTGTATTGTATCACGGAGAAAATAGAACTTTCTGGCTGAAACTAGGATATTATTAGATTAGTAATTGAAACTTCCTGGCTGGAATTTTGCAAAACTATGGAATTTGCGTAACAACGATGATGCTAGAGAAATGAAAAAATTGGAATCTTCAAAAAAAGCATGTGCAAAATACTTCATTTGATCACAGTTTCTAGAACTGTGGAAATCATTGCTCCCATATGATCAACTCCTTGTGCTACATATAGAAAAAAGAAAAAAAAAAGTGTTCCATATGCTCCAAATAGTTGGAGGATACGTCGATTGGCTTTAGTTAGCATTGTCAAACGATTTCTTCATTGTATACTAAGCATTTCTCAGAGGTTAAACACATGTCTTTTTAAATTTCAGATGCAGCAAAAAATTTGTGATGCATATCACAGTTCCAGATGCATGTCTGTCTGACAGATGCATCATTCTGTTTCGAGTGTTGCTTGTTGGATGGAGTTGCTTTGTAATAGGAGAGCTGCGGCAACTAAATTATAAATTCTCTGATAATGCAATGATTTTTTTTTTTTTGCACTTTTGAATACAGAATCCGCTAGAGTGTAACTTCCTGTTGTTTCCACTGGCCTGAGATCTAGTTTTTGAGCCTTGAAGGAATCAGAATGGCATGTACATGATTGACGACTTTTTGTAATTTTCTCGATGGCATCCTTTGGAAATGGCTTTTAAGTACAATCCCCAAGTTTAGACCTGTTCAAAATAAATGACAAGGCTCTTGCAGCTACATGAAGATGAGAAACGACCTTCAGACAAAAAAACATGCGTGGAAATGTTGACAGGACCAAGAATTTGGACGCGATGAAATCTGAACTAAAACTTAGCGAGGGGAAAACCGTGACTGATATTTCATCTTTTTGTTTTGTGTTTGTGTGTGTGTGTGTGTGTGTTTCTTTTTTCCCTTTTTTTTTCCCTTCATCTACACCATTTTCCCATGCATTCGTTTGATGCTTTTCTTCTTCTTTTTTTTTTTTCCTTTTTTCGTTTACAACATTTTGGCAAATACTTACTACATTTTAGCAAATGCTTCCTATCACATGCGGACTATCAAATTTGCAAGGAACAACCATAATACTATAATGTCAAGCTTCTAATTTGAACATGCGTCAAGAAAAAGAAAATTGAAATTTTTTCCCTAATTGACTATTTACTTACGCCGGTGGACGGAAACAAATATGATCATTCTGAATCTCTAAAGAACTAAGTTGGGTAACATATTGCAAATTATTATAATTGTTGCCAACTAAAATACTTACTGAGTAATTGTTGTGCATTCACTTGCAAATGTAAATCTGATTTGCGTTAAGGACTTAATTTCAATAACTATCGTTTTGTAGGTTGAAGTTTCAGAGATTATAATAAACACAAATCATATTTTATTATAAATATTTGTCAATATTGACATCGATATATAATATATTAAAAATACAAATTGATTGTGCAACACACGAATATGGGACCTCTTTAAAATAATTAGTTATAGTTTCAAAGATTTAATATTATTGGTTATAAGGTTATAAAAAAAACCTTGCCATAGAACAAGCGTTATTAAATTTTAATAATAATCAAATTGACAATTAATTTTGGAAACATAACAGATCTTAGATTGACAATTACAGAATTAAACCTGTCATATTTACTTATTCTTGCTAATGCCTCTTGATTTTCTTATTCAAGCCAAAACCATCACATATCCTCCACTAAAATAACTTGATTTATAAACTGCCTTATTTTAATTTTCGTTCTCTCCTCTTACAATCGTCCACCACCAAATGCAAAGATTTCTCTATCTCTCACAACAATTATATCTGCCAAAAAACTCTTTTCTAATACACGATTAAATAACGGAGAGAGTGCACGATAAAAAATCACTTCGTAAATCCAAAAAATCAATTAAAAAGAATAAAATATCACATTCATATGCACTATTACGGAACAACAAAAATTCGACCGAACATGAAGTATATAAAAATTTTAAAACCATAAAAAAGAAACAATCTATATATGTACTGGTCGCGCAACGCGCGACACGTAAAAGATTAGTTTCCCCAAAAAACCAATGATTCTTACATATTCAAACATACATATATTACATTTTTTTTTTGGGGAAAAAAGAGCAAAATCTATACATGATAAGGTCCTTCGACCATATTGATATGGTACCAGTCATTTTTTCTGTAATTTAAAATTGGAATAGAGAGAGACATATTGACAGTAATTGATAAAGGCAAAGAATAAATCAAATGTAATGCTATGACTGGATTTGTTCATAATTACCTTGAGAAGGGGTGAAAATTCTTAACAAAAAGATGACAAACACAAGGAAAACACGAAGATATATAGTTGTTCATATTTCTTGTGTACATGAATCTTCTGGACTAATTTGCTTTGTCTTGAGGTTCTCCTTCGGACTCAAAAATTAACTCTCTTATCACGTGTATGTACTGTATGCTTCAGGGATTTCTTAAAATTTCCCATTTCTATGTGACCTATGCTTTGAAACTTGAAGTTTGAACATGAACGTTGGACGTCAATTATTGTATCGAAGATCTATTTATTCATAAACATTCAAAAAAAAAAAAACAAAAATCTAAAATATTTCTTCACTAGAAAGTACTAGAAACTTACCAAATTCCAATAGGCTAAGGAAAAAGGGGAAATGAAAAATTTAAAAATAATAGAAAAGAAAAAACCAAATCGTAACAGGTAATCCGAGTCCTACAAAGAAACAGACTAGTTTCTTCCCTATATAAACCTCCCAATATCCCATAAGTTTTCTACATCGATTCCACATATTTTCTCATCTTTTTCTTATAGATTCAATTCAGACAATTAAACTTGTTCTGTATAGCGTTAATTGATTCATCAAATCCACAATGAGTAATCATGAACCCTCCGAATCAAGAGGCACTAAAAGGGATTTTAGTACGGCAATTTTAGAACGCAAGAAGTCGCCGAACCGCCTGGTGGTGGACGAGGCTACTAACGATGATAACTCCGTCGTCTCCATGAACCCGCAAACGATGGAGAAGCTGAATATTTTCCGGGGAGACACTATCCTCTTGAAGGGAAAGAAAAGGCGGGATACAGTAGCTATAATCCTCGCCGACGAGACTTGCGACGGATCGAAAATCAGGATGAATAAGGTGGTCCGGTCCAACCTCAGGGTCAGGCTCGGAGACGTTGTTTCAGTACACAGTTGCCCTGATGTCAAGTACGGGAAACGAATTCACGTCCTTCCAATTGACGACAGCATTGAAGGAATCACCGGAAACCTGTTTGATGCGTATTTGAAGCCTTACTTCTTTGACTCGTACCGACCCGTCAGGAAGGGTGACCTTTTTCTGGTCAGGGGAGGGATGAGAAGCGTTGAATTCAAGGTGGTCGAAACCGACCCGGCTGAATATTGTGTGGTAGCTCCTGATACGGAGATCTTTTGCGAGGGCGAACCGGTTCGAAGGGAGGATGAAGAAAGTTTGAACGATGTCGGTTACGATGACATTGGAGGCGTTAGGAAACAACTGGCGCTGATTCGGGAATCGGTTGAGCTTCCATTGAGGCATCCGCAGCTCTTCAAAGCCATCGGGGTGAAGCCTCCAAAAGGGATCCTACTTTACGGTCCTCCAGGAACTGGGAAGACATTGATTGCCAGGGCTGTGGCTAATGAGACTGGCGCTTTCTTTTTCCTTATCAATGGTCCCGAAATTATGTCGAAATTGGCCGGGGAGAGTGAAACAAACTTAAGGAAGGCGTTTGAGGAAGCCGAAAAGAATGCTCCGGCTATCATCTTTATTGACGAGCTCGATTCCATTGCTCCCAAGCGAGAGAAGACCAACGGGGAAGTAGAAAGAAGAATAGTTTCACAGCTTTTGACACTTATGGACGGACTCAAGTCCCGTGCTCATGTCATCGTTATTGGTGCTACAAATCGTCCCAACAGCATTGATCCTGCCCTTAGAAGGTTTGGGAGGTTTGATAGGGAAGTAGACATTGGTGTTCCTGATGAAGTCGGCCGCCTTGAGGTTCTCAGAATCCACACCAAGAACATGAAGATCGATGAAGGAGTGGATTTGGAAAGAGTTTCTAAAGATACACATGGTTACGTGGGCGCTGATTTGGCAGCTTTGTGTACTGAGGCTGCGCTTCAGTGCATCCGGGAGAAGATGGACGTTATTGACTTGGATGACGACTCCATTGATGCCGAGATCCTCAACTCCATGGCGGTTACCAATGATCACTTTCAGACTGCTCTCAGCACAAGCAACCCTTCTGCCCTTCGTGAGACGGTGGTTGAAGTTCCGAATGTCAGCTGGGAAGATATTGGTGGCCTCGAGAGTGTCAAGAGAGAACTTCAAGAGACTGTACAGTATCCGGTCGAACATCCCGAGAAGTTTGAGAAGTTTGGAATGTCTCCGTCCAAGGGAGTCCTCTTCTACGGGCCGCCTGGATGTGGTAAGACTTTGTTGGCCAAGGCGATTGCGAATGAGTGTCAGGCAAACTTTATCAGTATCAAGGGTCCTGAGCTGCTTACCATGTGGTTTGGAGAGAGCGAGGCCAATGTCAGGAGATTTTCGACAAGGCTCGACAATCGGCTCCTTGTGTCCTTTTCTTTGATGAGTTGGATTCGATTGCGACGCAGAGAGGAAACAGTGTTGGCGATGCTGGAGGTGCCGCTGATAGAGTGTTGAATCAACTCCTGACAGAGATGGATGGAATGAACGCCAAGAAAACCGTTTTCGTCATTGGCGCAACCAACCGACCCGACATAATTGATCCAGCGCTGTTGAGGCCTGGAAGATTGGATCAATTGATTTACATTCCGCTCCCAGATGAAGATTCACGGCACCAGATTTTCAAGGCATGCCTCAGAAAATCCCCTGTTTCTAAGGATGTGGACTTGAGGGCTCTAGCCAAGTTCACTCCAGGATTCAGTGGTGCTGATATTACAGAGATTTGCCAACGGGCCTGCAAGAATGCGGTAAGGGAAAATATCGAGAAAGGCAAGGAAAAAGAGAGGAAGAGACTAGAAAATCCTGATGCTATGGAGGTGGAGGAAGAAGATGAAGTTTCCGAAATCAAGGCATCTCACTTCGAGGAGTCAATGAGGTTTGCCCGTAGAAGTGTTACTGATGCGGACATACAAAAATACCAGGCCTTCGCCCAAACTCTCCACCAGTCTAGAGGTTTCGGCTCCGAATTCCGGTTCAACCAAACATCTACCGCGGACGCCGGGACAGCCGCAGCTGACCCGTTTGCAATTTCCAATGCTGGAGCTGAAGACGACGAAGACCTTTACAGTTAGTCTGCAATGGCTTTAATATTTATTAAGCGTTTAATGTAAGCTCTTTTAGTCGCTTTTTTTAATAATATTTAGACGACTCAAGTTAAACTGCGAGTTAATTTCATGGATGAATTCGTGTATGAAATTACATGAGTCCTTGTCTATGTTTAAATCTGAATGCTTAGATCAAACTAGTACTGATAGTTCCAGAACAACTCACACGTTTTGATGACTTGTGGTTATCCATTTTGTATCATCCAACTGATGAACTAAATCATATATAATGGAACACAATTACGTACAACAGACACAAAATTCGACCAAACTCAAAATTTCATGTTTTGTATAATTTACGTAGTTTTTTTTACGGTATTGTTGTTTGGTAATTAAAATTTTTATCTTTTTTGCTAAAATCTAAAAAACTATAGATCATTAAAAATTTATTGATTTTAAATTTAATTTAGTAGATTTTTTTTTTTCTAATCATGCATTCATTTTCTTTGAAAAGATGATAATTGACGTTGACGTTTTCTAATGTAATACGGAAAATTGTAAGTTAAAGTTTTGATTTTTCATGATTGATGTGATTGTTAACATGGTGCTAGATTGACATTGTGTACATTGTTTTTTTAATTTGGTTGCTGCTTTACACGAAATGAGCAAATGTTTGGTGTGCGACTGCTAAAAAATATATTGAAAACTTTAATCTCAAATTTTCTGTTGTCAAATTTTGTTATGTTTCTTTATTTGTTGATCATTGAAAAACATAATTTTTGTTGAAAAATTTGTGATGGTTGACTGTATAGTCAACTTAGCAAAGCATATGTCCACGAACCCCAATATTCATATCTTTATATAGTTTCAATGATTTTTTAGTGTAATCTTGTTTGGAGATGATAAATTTAATTTTAAAAATAAATAATTAAGAATATTATAATTTTATTGTTTCAGTTTTCAGGTGATTTTTTTTTTATAATCATACTGAATAAAAAAAAAAAACAAATTTCAGAGGCACTTCTGAATGGTTCCATGGCTTTGAGAGAGTTTTGCATAGTCGGCGGCAATCAAAATCATCAAAACATGTAGTCAACAATCAAAAAAACATACGGATAACCAATCTTAAATTGCGCTCCGTCTCTTCAGATCAAGAAAGCTTCAATTATCGGATCTCACTTTGACGTTGATCTAATTTCATGATTACCTCCCCAGTTTCAGAACTGGATTGTCTTGTCGACGTCAGTGAATGATATCTCCTTGCTATGCATATTATGTGGTGATTTTGGATATCATGATCCAATGATTACTGCTTCGACTCTTGTTTGGAATCTAGCTATGGAAAATTTTCGGTTGAATTCAACTATTTTTTTATAAAGTTTTCAGTCAAACGAGTTTGCAAGTATCAGAATTCTTGCCTAAGAGATAAGGCCCAAGAAATTTCAATATTGAGTTCAATAAATTTATATGAACCAACTCAACCTAAAAATCTCAAGGCGATATGTATTGGGACCAACTTTTTTATTAACTGCTCTTTATTGTTCTCAAATACTGATGATGATTTCAACAATTTTCTCCCATCATGAATAACTCACCATGTAGAAGTTCAATTATTTTTTTGAGTTGTAACCGCACTTAATCCACCTCCACTCCAGGTCGAAAAGGAGACAACTTCCGAGTATCGAGTTCCATGGATCAACTTAGGTGCACAATTCCCAAAAACCTAGATAGCCTACTAGGCCCACAAGATTTGGCTCTGATAGCATTTGTCGAGTTCCATGGGTCAATTTAAGTATACAACTCCTAAATAACTAGATAATCTACTAGGCCCACAACCTTTTGTTCTGATAGCATTTGTCAGAAATTTCGATACAGGAGATAAGGTATAAGGAGTTCCAATATTAAGTCCTAAGTATGAACCCACTTGAACCTAAAATCTCAAGTTGAGATGTTGTAGGTCCAACTTGCTTATTAACTGCTCTATGTTACTCTCAAAAACGGAAATGGGATAATTATCCTACTCTTGACCTCAACAAGAAGAAATGTTTGTCAATGATTGTTGTGTAAAAAAAAAATATTGCCAAGCGTTTGTTGCCTTTGATGGTTCATTCAGACTGACTGGCACAAGTACGTCGTTGCACTTTAATTCGCTATCTGGGTCAACAATGCAAATACAAGCAGCTCAAGTAGATGTTTTGTTTGGCATTATAGGCTAAAGCACAAGTGTGTAAGATAGCCCTGATGCTATTCTCAATTCGGCTCTCATGAATAGTATCACATACACTGATTGTAGCGTATTAGAAGCTCAACGTGAACTAGACTTTCCTTTTTAATCGCAAGTCTTTATATGATAGATTATCCAAATTAAATTTATTTTCATAATTGTAGCTTTGTTAAAGTTGACAGAAGTCACTTCGGTAAGGTATATAGACCTGCTATTAGCAATCTTTGAACAATATATAAAGTGCATGATCATATTCAACAAAAATATACATATACATATATTTACAGAGTCCAAAAATAAATCAACAAATATGCAAACACAACACATTTTACTATATTTAATTGAAAAACTGATTTTAAAGTTGTTAAGAAATGTTTTTTCTCGCGCCAAATTTTCAGTCATTTTGTGAAAGTTGATGGCCAAATGGAAAAATAAAGTGCATGATATCAAATTCTATTCACGCTAACGATTGTATTATTCATTAATACTCAACACTATAATTTATAATAACTAGGTTTGTTGATAGTTGCACGTTGCGCGATTTGCAACGCTTTGTAGATAAATCACATTATTAATCATTTTATCACATTATTAATCATTTTACAAAGTAATATATTTTGTATTTAATTTTAAGATACATAAATAACGAAAACAGAAGCTTAATGCATGTGACATGAGCTGGAAAATTTCTTTCTATACCATATTTTGTTTGTAGTAAGCGTTATGCAACCATTTTATACGTTTTATAATGTATTGTAGATAAATATCAACATTGACTCGTTTAAAACATAATGTGTATTTGTATGAAATTTTGAGTTGAATAAATAATAGTAATAAAAATTTATTACATGTGATTGAAATTGTTTTCTGATGACTGTGTTGCGAGGTCAAAGATCTCTTTGTAGATCACATTTTTATGTCCCGTGTCTTTTCATTTCCCCATCTAATATAGGAGACATGACTGGGACTTTAACAGTGAAAAAGGATAAGAGAAACAGAGGGAATTAACTCGAATAATTTTAATAGAGTTCTTACCTTTATTAAGCACGGACATCGCTCAAATGTTGCTATACCATTTGAACATTCGATATTTCAAGACCCGAAAGATTATAGAATTTATAGAGAGATCATATATAGGAATTGGGTCAGACAACTACGATTTGACTATCACATGTTGATAGTGAATTTTAGGTATTAGTCTCCTTTTATTGTGCCAAAAAAAAAAAAAAAAGAGGGAAGGAGTTTTCGAGAGGGGTAAACTAGGTCATTGATTAATCGAACAACTGAACAAAAATTTCTTGAAGTAAAATCCAATTTGGCATGAAGGATTATCAGCCATCTCTACCAAAATCCATCAAGAAATTTATGACACAAAAACAACCTAATTTTACCATAATTATTTTCTGTAAAAAGAATTAATCAGAATTAATCCAATGCAATTTGCTTGTGAACACTCACTGCACGCAATAAACCAATACAATTAAGTCATCACTAAAGGAGTGCTGGTGGATGTGGCGCTGGAAGACCCCTTATGACACAATCAAAACTATTTAGATCGCAAAACCATAAAGAGGCTATGGAAGAATTTCAGCCTGCTACACAAAGAATTTAAACTCCGACCAGGGGAAAATAAAAACTTTACAATTCAAAAACCTGCTCCAAGATGTGACTCATCCATTAATCACTACTCATTTTACAATCCTCCCGTACTGTATTCTTATATAACTTATATTTTATTCTAAGCATAAAATTTAAAAGAACGTTTTCCTAGTTAAACTAATTTCCCTACACATTCCAAACAGCTGAGGCACGGTAAGGATGAACAACAGTACCACAATAGCATCAGTGAGATGATAGTGTTAAATTTTAAATTTTGGAATCACCTCAAGGATATTCACACAAACGGTGTTGGCAATGGCCTTTGCCAGTAGATTTTCCCCGGCAATAATAGTTAGGTTGGTTATTATCGCCTTGGAGTTGAAAGTGAGTTCAAATAAGGCACCCCTGTACAGAGTCACGAGCTCCAAAATCTGTTGCTCCAACTGTAATTGATGCTGCGAATAAGGTCCTCGCACTGAGTCGTCCGGTGAGGTAAATCTGGAAGAAGCTGAACATTGAAATAACGAAAAAATCACTTGATTAATGAAAGCGTAAAATTTCATAATTAAACTAAGTTAAAAACAATTAAAGGACTCACCTTTTGGGCAAAAAGATGATAAAAGAGAGGGGACGGATGATCCGAATGGGTTTTAGGTGAGGTACTGTATGTTGCTGCTACTATTTAGTATTTAGGACTTCTACACGTATATGAAAAAGTTTGGAAAGAAATTAAGAATTTGATTTTGTGATAAGATAAGTTTTTGATTGTTGCTCAAATATCAGATCTGTCACGTTGAAATAGCATAATTTATGTAAACAAAATTTGAGTCAAGATGAAACTTATCTTATTTGATTATTATTATTTAAAACTATTACATATAAAATTATTATTTAAATTTCAAATTAACTAAATCACATAAACAAACTCACAAAACCCTAGCCCACCATTCCCTCACTTCCGCCAGCCACTCCTAATTTTTTCTCTCCTCTCCTTCATTCCCCCAGCCGTGATTAATTCCCCCAGCCATGAATTTACGAATTCACAACAGAAAGAGGCTGACACTAATGAATAGATAGTCAGGGCAACATCACCGGAGAGGGCTGATACGTTCATGTCATATTGCCGGATTGACTTCGTCTCTCGAAAAGAATATAGAACACAGAAATTCAAGGAGGAAAAGATAATATTTTACAGATGCCGCGGACGTCAAAGATGATGAAGAGGATGACCGGACGCCGATGATGATGTTTGACACATGCTGGACGTCGCGTTAAAAAATAAATTATTTAATTCAAATAAATTATTTAATTCAAAATATAATTAATGGTAAATTTATAAAAAGACAGTTTTACTAATATTTTATTACTGTTTAATGAACGACCAATGACTAAATGATACGTGTCAGTCAAGTCAATTTTAGAGCAATTGACAGACACGTCACTACCCCATCTCCTTTCCTTTAATAACTAGTGATGCGCGACCCTGGCCCAGTCTATCTGTAGATTTTAGAAATGTTTATATTTGAAAAAAAAATAAAATTTTATATTTGGAGTGATATATTTAGAAATGTTTGAAGGATTTAGAAATGTTTTATAAGTGTGATCATAGAAATATTTGTATTTCACAAAAAAAAAAATTGTATTTCCCCATGTATGTTTTAGAAATATTTTATAAGTGTTACTTATTAAATATAAATAGACTTAAACGAATATATGTGTTGAAGTAAATGTTAGACAAAATATAAAAGCATCCTAATAAGTTTAAATATTAGTAAGATGATTTATTGATATTCTCCATTGGTCGTACCAAATCAATACTTAGTTTTGGAGATTTTTAATACCTTTGTAATAAATTTCATCCGAAGAGTATACGTTTAAAACCAAATTTGCACTTTGTAACAAAAACCTAATTGATCAATTTAATTTAGACTCTATAATTAAGAAAAGAAAACTACTCTAATTGAATGAAACATAAAGAAAAAATTTAAAAAGAAAACGTGTCACGTAAAGTGCAAAGGGGGATTAGTAATTTAGTTATGGTTAGACAAAAGGGTAATTTAGTACTTTCTTCATGTCACGTGGAAATCATAGGAGGTGTTTAAAAGGGAGGTATTCATTTCTAATATAGTAGGATATACTAGGTTCGGGACCCGTGCGTTCGCACGGGTTAGTGAGACACTATTGTCTAACGTTTTATTATTATAAACAACTCAGAAACAAAAATGTCATATATATATCTATGTAATTCTTTCATCCTAAATGATTTTTCAATTTCGATTTTCACATAAACTATAAAATTATTTTGAGACACGGAAGTATATCTCTAATATTACAAATTATTTCATAATAATATGTGCTAAGTACATTTGTTATAAGCCAAATAAATTTAAAAAAAAAACAAAGAGAAAAAAGAAAAATGTTATAAGACTTGGGGACAAAAGGAAAGAAAAGGACTCAGAAACAAAAATGTCATATATATATATATGTACATATATATATGTAATTCTTTCAGCCTAAATAATTTTTCAATTTCGATGTTCACATAAACTATAAAATCATTTTGAGACACGGAAGTGTATCTCTAATATTACAAATTACTTCATAATAATATGTGCTAAGTACATCCGTTATAAGCCAAATAAATTAAAAAAAAAAAACAAAAGAGAGACAAAAATATTATAAGACTTGGGGAAAAAAGGAAAGAAAAGGATCTAGTACTTTGACAGATGACGTGATGAATAAATTTGGTTCAAACTAATTCCTTGCAAGAGTCAATATATACTAAGATATTGACGATTTTTTTTTGTGCCATTGTTTAAAATAAAGTGATGTAATAATGAAATGAAGTACTGGTGTAATACATTATATCATCGTAACAATAGTGTCTCACAAAAGAACTTCTTCTTTCAAGATGCTAAAGAAATCAGAATCAGATTGCTATAAGGCATTCATCACGGACTAAAAAAATCAGAACAAAGTTATTACACAAAACTTGGAAGGTGTTGAACTCATTCGTGCTTCTTCATTCATGGTAATCATAATTTACAAAAGAACTCAGAACCAAAACTATTAAACTAAAGTTGGAAGGTATTGAACTCGTTAATGCTTCCTCATTCATCGTCATCAATTAATGCAACTTCACCAATGACACTTTTTTGTCTACCATGGAATTGAAGACATCAATCATCAATGTATGCAAGCAGGGAGAACTCTTAAACTCTCTAGAGCAAATAATGAATGATTAGTAATTCAAATTTACTGGAATAAAAACCCGAAGTATATTTGTATTCATATGAAAGGAAGATATAGGAAAGGAGAATAGTTTTTGGAAATAGGCTAACAATATATAACTATAGACCTTAAAAAGTAACTGATACCCTCACACATTTACATTAGTAACACAATTGACAATATTACGAGGCTGAATTTTCAAACTTTATACTCCAACAGCTGAAACTTTACAAAACAAATTCACATGTGAATAATGGATACATTCAACTAAGTATGTATTCAAGAGATCATTCAAAACCGAAAAACACAAAATTCGAGTGAAAGATAGCAAAAGTCATGTAGATAAGTAGTTATAGCTCGTTCAAAAGAATCTGATGATGTTCGATAGCGTCGGTGGCGTGTCCTTCCTCAAATTTGCCGGACTGACTTGTCTCCAAAATTTTATACTTTTTAAGTATGAACGGTAAACGAAAGACAACTACACTTGAAATAAAATTCCACCAATTACAATGTAATCAAACGAAACACTTAAATATCAATCAATAGAGCGAGACGAGTAATACCTTCACGTTTGGCAAATATATTGATCCAAAAGACTACTACAAACTTATGGAAAATCAATGAAGAAAACAAGTGCCAATTTTTTTTGACTGATTTCCATGGAAAAGAAAAACAATCAGATTGTAACAGTACAAGCATCTAAACTTGGATTCGGGTTATCCAACTTAGTACCTAAGCAAAGATTCAAAAAAGCATTGACATCAGTTTCAAGATATCCGATCATGTCTTCGATTCAAGTTCGTACAAATGAGGAATAAGAAACAAATGAGACTCACATATATTTGCAAGATGGACTGCAGAGCATAGCTGATTTATGAAACGTGGAGATGTAACCAGTACATTTGCAATAGGCATTGGCCGCAGACTCAAAGTTGAATTGAACAGAGGAGGCAAAACCTCAAAAGGGCTTGGCCAAGTTAAATCACAACAACTGTCAGATAAAGGTTATTCAAAGATCTGAACCATCCACTGAGAAGCGTTTGATGAAATTAAAAATGAAAACACGCGTTTTTATAATTTCATTACGAAAACAGAATGAAGAGCTTTCGATTTTATTTATTTATTTTGAAACATCACTTGAACTGAACCGTGCACTCATGAGGAAGCTGCAATTAATGAAAACAAAATTCACTAATAAAAAAGAAGCAGTATCATTTGGGTTGGGACTGTGGCCCGTATTTCTATGGATTTTAATCTTAAAAATTCAATTAGATTATAATCTTTAAACATCATAAGTACCTGATTCAATAATTGATGCCAATGCCATTCCACAGGAAAGACAATAATAAGTCATTCCACAGGAAACAAAAAAAACTACTTGCGGTTAATTTCACTTTGGTAACGATGAAACAAAAAATATATAAAGAAGTGCAACATCATGTATAACAGTCAATAAAAAAATTGGTGTTAAATTGTTTTAATATGTGTTTGATAGATCGAGTTCCAAGCCGTTGTAGAAAGCCACGACCATATTTGATGAGAAAAATTATTCTATATAGAAAGTGTATCTTCTTTTTTTACTATATTAATACAGCGTTAAAATATTATGGCTCCTCTCTCTCTCTATGTGTTTGTGCATGGAAGATTTTCTCATTGAATAATAAATTAAACAGTATCAATTTAAACCTTAAAGATTTCTTCGTTTACAAAAAGTCAACGCTATTTTTTAGAAAAAACAATAAGTCATTATTTTTTTTAACTTTTCATCCACAAACTAAAACACACATACATATGGCATGGACGGTTAGGTTACATCCTAATCAAAAGTAATCGCTTCATAGCTTTCCAGCAGCGCAAAAGAGGGAAAATCATTTGAATAGTACATAAGGGAAAGTATAAATATACTTGGCAATTGGGGTCCTTGAAATTACGTCAATATCGCTTATTTGATTGATATCATAGATCTATATATACTCGCTTCATAACGTCAGTCAGCTTGGTTGTTGATTCTCGCTTCTTGGTTCAAGTTTTGTTTAATGCATAAATCGGGAGAAAACTCTAAATTTAATTGGCAAATCTCTTTGGAATATTGACTTCTCTTTACGATTTTTTTTTTTTTCCTCTCTTCATCTCTTTTAATTCTTATAAGCAGACTTTGTTCAGTCATGTTGCGAAAAAGGTAGATCTCGACAGCAGTAGTCTATTCCACTGCGTTCTTCTCTCTAGATCACCATGCATGGGCAAGATTTTGTGCTTGTCAAACAATCGAACTAGAAAGTTTCGCATACTTTGTCTTAATCGATCTCATCATTTTATGAATAGAACTAGATTGTGTTCAGTTATATATGTGATGGAACTTCCATCAGTTGGATGATTCAAACCAACACTGGAAACTTCATAACCACAGTCAACAAATGCGTGAGTTGTTATATAGCATGAACTAGTTAAATCAAATCAGTCGGATTTAAACAAGTTAAAAAGACAGTGACTCATGTTTTTCTTTCACGAATTCATCCATTCAACCCCAATGTAATTAACTTGAGTAACGTTGCAAACTATGTCTAAATATTAAAAAAAAAAGGGACTAAACGAGCTACATCACACGCCTAAATACTAAATATTAAAGCCATTATGGTAGTATTGCAGACAAAAAACTAACTGTAAAGGTCTTCGTCGTCTTCAGCTCCAGCATTGGAAATTGCAAACGGGTCAGCTGCGGCTGTCCCGGCGTCCGCGGTAGATGTTTGGTTGAACCGGAATTCGGAGCCGAAACCTCTAGACTGGTGGAGAGTTTGGGCGAAGGCCTGGTATTTTTGTATGTCCGCATCAGTAACACTTCTACGGGCAAACCTCATTGACTCCTCGAAGTGAGATGCCTTGATTTCGGAAACTTCATCTTCTTCCTCCACCTCCATAGCATCAGGATTTTCTAGTCTCTTCCTCTCTTTTTCCTTGCCTTTCTCGATATTTTCCCTTACCGCATTCTTGCAGGCCCGTTGGCAAATCTCTGTAATATCAGCACCACTGAATCCTGGAGTGAACTTGGCTAGAGCCCTCAAGTCCACATCCTTAGAAACAGGGGATTTTCTGAGGCATGCCTTGAAAATCTGGTGCCGTGAATCTTCATCTGGGAGCGGAATGTAAATCAATTGATCCAATCTTCCAGGCCTCAACAGCGCTGGATCAATTATGTCGGGTCGGTTGGTTGCGCCAATGACGAAAACGGTTTTCTTGGCGTTCATTCCATCCATCTCTGTCAGGAGTTGATTCAACACTCTATCAGCGGCACCTCCAGCATCGCCAACACTGTTTCCTCTCTGCGTCGCAATCGAATCCAACTCATCAAAGAAAAGGACACAAGGAGCCGATTGTCGAGCCTTGTCGAAAATCTCCCTGACATTGGCCTCGCTCTCTCCAAACCACATGGTAAGCAGCTCAGGACCCTTGATACTGATAAAGTTTGCCTGACACTCATTCGCAATCGCCTTGGCCAACAAAGTCTTACCACATCCAGGCGGCCCGTAGAAGAGGACTCCCTTGGACGGAGACATTCCAAACTTCTCAAACTTCTCGGGATGTTCGACCGGATACTGTACAGTCTCTTGAAGTTCTCTCTTGACACTCTCGAGGCCACCAATATCTTCCCAGCTGACATTCGGAACTTCAACCACCGTCTCACGAAGGGCAGAAGGGTTGCTTGTGCTGAGAGCAGTCTGAAAGTGATCATTGGTAACCGCCATGGAGTTGAGGATCTCGGCATCAATGGAGTCGTCATCCAAGTCAATAACGTCCATCTTCTCCCGGATGCACTGAAGCGCAGCCTCAGTACACAAAGCTGCCAAATCAGCGCCCACGTAACCATGTGTATCTTTAGAAACTCTTTCCAAATCCACACCTTCATCGATCTTCATGTTCTTGGTGTGGATTCTGAGAACCTCAAGGCGGCCGACTTCATCAGGAACACCAATGTCTACTTCCCTATCAAACCTCCCAAACCTTCTAAGGGCAGGATCAATGCTGTTGGGACGATTTGTAGCACCAATAACGATGACATGAGCACGGGACTTGAGTCCGTCCATAAGTGTCAAAAGCTGTGAAACTATTCTTCTTTCTACTTCCCCGTTGGTCTTCTCTCGCTTGGGAGCAATGGAATCGAGCTCGTCAATGAAGATGATAGCCGGAGCATTCTTTTCGGCTTCCTCAAACGCCTTCCTTAAGTTTGTTTCACTCTCCCCGGCCAATTTCGACATAATTTCGGGACCATTGATAAGGAAAAAGAAAGCGCCAGTCTCATTAGCCACAGCCCTGGCAATCAATGTCTTCCCAGTTCCTGGAGGACCGTAAAGTAGGATCCCTTTTGGAGGCTTCACCCCGATGGCTTTGAAGAGCTGCGGATGCCTCAATGGAAGCTCAACCGATTCCCGAATCAGCGCCAGTTGTTTCCTAACGCCTCCAATGTCATCGTAACCGACATCGTTCAAACTTTCTTCATCCTCCCTTCGAACCGGTTCGCCCTCGCAAAAGATCTCCGTATCAGGAGCTACCACACAATATTCAGCCGGGTCGGTTTCGACCACCTTGAATTCAACGCTTCTCATCCCTCCCCTGACCAGAAAAAGGTCACCCTTCCTGACGGGTCGGTACGAGTCAAAGAAGTAAGGCTTCAAATACGCATCAAACAGGTTTCCGGTGATTCCTTCAATGCTGTCGTCAATTGGAAGGACGTGAATTCGTTTCCCGTACTTGACATCAGGGCAACTGTGAACTGAAACAACGTCTCCGAGCCTGACCCTGAGGTTGGACCGGACCACCTTATTCATCCTGATTTTCGATCCGTCGCAAGTCTCGTCGGCGAGGATTATAGCTACTGTATCCCGCCTTTTCTTTCCCTTCAAGAGGATAGTGTCTCCCCGGAAAATATTCAGCTTCTCCATCGTTTCCGGGTTCATGGAGACGACGGAGTTATCATCGTTAGTAGCCTCGTCCACGACCAGGCGGTTCGGCGACTTCTTGCGTTCTAAAATTGCCGTACTAAAATCCCTTTTAGTGCCTCTTGATTCGGAGGGTTCATGATTACTCATTGTGGATTTGATGAATCAATTAACGCTATACAGAACAAGTTTAATTGTCTGAATTGAATCTATAAGAAAAAGATGAGAAAATATGTGGAAACGATGTAGAAAACATATGGGATATTGGCGGGTTTATATAGGGGAGAAAACTTGTCTGTTTCATTGTAGGAGTCGTATTACCTATTACGACTTGGATTTTCTTTTGTTTTATTTTTCAATTTCTTATTTCCCCTTTTTCCTTTGCCTATTGGAATTCGGTAAGCTTCTAGTACTTTCTAGTGAAGAAATGTTTTATATATTCTTTAATATTTACGAAGAAATATATTTTCCACATACAATAATTAACGTCCAACGTTAATGTTCAAACTTCAAGCTTTCAAAGAATACATCACATAGAAATGGACAAATTTAAGAAATCCCTGAAGCATATAGTACCTTAATGTACCCGGGATAAGAGTGTTAATTTATGTTTGGATTAGTACTGACGGTTCAAATATTTTGAGATTGTTACAATCTCTTACTTATAGTAATAGTAGATATGGGTCCTGAGATGAACCACAAACAAAACAAATTAGTCCAGAAGATTCGTATTGACAAGAAACATGAACTACCATCTTCGTGTTCTCTTTGTGTTTTTCATCATTTTGTTAAGCATTTTCACGCTTTCTCAAGGTTATTAAGAACAAATCCAGTATATCTCTCTCTATTCCAATTTTAAATGTCAAAATAAAACTTTAAAATACATAAAAAAACGACCGCTACCATATAAATTCGATCGAAGGAGTTTAACATTTATTACTCTTTTTTTTTTGATTTAAACATTTATTACTCTAAGTATAGATTTTGCATCGTCTTTTTTCTTTTTTATAATTTAACATATGTATGTTTGATGAATCCGTAAGAATCATTGTTTTTTTGGGGAAATAAAATTTGTTTAACATCTTGTTTTTTTTTTCCACCTCCGGAAACGATTGCCCTCGTTATCCATCATGCCTTCATGGCCCGACAATACCATCCGTCCCATCGATTCCCAATTCACATGTGGTAAGTTTTGCTGTCACTGACTCTTTTTCTATATCAGTTTTAATAATTATAAAGGAAGGAAGGAAAAATAATTTGCAACTCTTCAAAAAAAAAACGTCGATATAGCATATGGTTATCGAAATTCTAAACACACAATTAAAATTATTGTAGTTGTCCAATTTGCAACATTTAATCTCGTATAGTATTTAAGTGTACGAATTCAGCTAGATAATAAGTAATATTATTTTCATATTATTTACAGGGAACAAAAGCTATTTGCCTGAATTGGTTGGAATGGAAGGGCAATTACTGTCATTTTTGGATGTCGACGTAAAACATCCGCCGATGGCTGGTCCTTAATTAGTGATGACTGACGAATCGATATGCTGTGATTAGTGAAGTATTGATTCTCATTATTGTTCTTCTAAATATTAATGATGATGCAACCTTTCTTATCTTTCATCGGGAAAATCTCTAAATATGTACAAAGTTTAATACAACCTTCTATTATATAATACAACCTTCTGCCGAAAATACTGTTTGCTAGATGAAATTTTGATAATGTATAGCTTTGTCTTGCGACGCTTTCTCTTCTTAATAAAAGATGCCCGTTATGGTAAAAACAGTAAATTTTGAAACAATAAGAAAATAAATATGGAGAAAAATAAAATAAAATTTCTCGTTATATTCAAACTTAATGGCCTTAATGTTAATCTCCTTAAAATTTTTTCAAATATGGAATAAATGTGTAAGTGCCGAGATATAATTAAACCTTTTCTCACCAAAACTACATCAAGTCAAGTTTAAATTGTTTTGACTAACGCTTTGCGTTAACTAAATGCGTTTAATGAGTAGCATTGTTCGAAAGGTTCAACGGGTTGACTCGATTAAGTTTAGTCGAACCATCAAAAAGTCTTTGGGTTGGAATAAGGCTGTGAAATTGCGGCATGACTCTGGAGAAGCGTGAAATTGAGGCACATTTATTGGATGTCGAGAGTGAATTTCTTCTGTTATGATAGTTGAGTATTTTAGGCTTTGGCCTCCTTCATTGGATTAAAAAAAAAAAAATCATCTTCGATAAAAATAACCCAATGACCTAAATAATGATCTCCAAAATAAATTTTTACATGTTATATAAGGCCACATTTGTTGCTTTAGAGGACATGGAACGAATTTGTGTAATTTTAATTACCATGGAAGTACTTATCTAATTTTCAAAGTTTAGAGTAAATTTACAAACTGATGTAAATATAAGGACGTATTTGCTCATATTCCCTAATATTTTGTAATCAAACCATCAACAGTTTCTGACGGTTATAAAATCGAAAACGCCGACGTATTTTAGGGAGTTTGTTTATTAAAGGTTCAAACTTTAAACAATAATTAATCGACCCTTCACTAGACAGAGCGGTTACAAATTTAAAGAGTCAGCGATTCTCTTATACGGGTGATTGACCGCTTAAACAATTAGTTTATTTTCTACATCAAATCCATCAGGATAAAAAGCTTTTACAAATGACTTCCCTCCATCATGCACGAACATAATCATCCATTTAATTGACGTTAGAAACAGTATGAGTCACATAAACTTAGTTATGTTTTCGTTTATAATTGAATTACATGCCAGAATAACAATTGTGTGCGTCTGTACTAAAACCTTTCCCCAAACAAAAGAAGAATCGTAAACCACATGATTTTTTTTTTTCAATTTAATCACACAACTAGCCAGTACTAATCTCCTTGAGAAACTTGTAAATATAATGTAATTTTTTTTGTTTTATTCTTATTCAAGGGCTTACACGACCATATGAGGCATTTGTTATGTCAGTACACTTCCGGGAGTTTAGACATTAATTCTCCACTAACATAAACTAGAATGACACGTAAGAATATTATTCATTTCTAAACACTAATTAAGTATAGTAGCTAGGTTGCTTCGTTAATTAAATTCTACCCAGTTAAGAACTAATAGATTGCTTCTTTAATTAAATCTACCATATATGTTGGATTTCTTTAATCACTAAGGCCTACACATTTGAGTACCAATTAATAGACTGTTTGTTTGATTCTACTCTATATCTTGGATTCTTACTAAGGCGAATTGCGTGCTTGAAACACTCTGTTAAGAAGGATATCAGGTTGTTCTGGTTGAGGGAAATTTTTTTTTTTTTTTTTTTTTTTTTAACTAAGAATAAAAAACCTAGCCCTCAGCTATCTATCGCTCGCAAAAAACCAATGTTTTTTTCCTCCTACCATGGATTAGTAATGTCGACGGTGGGTGTGTGAAGATGTATTTCAGTTTCAAGATATGTTATACCACTTCATATTTTAACAAATTCGCACTTCATCTTTATTAGAATGCATGTATAGATGTACTTAACTCCTCCTCCTCGTATAAATGTATAAAATAGATTGTCATTTGTTTGCTTGCTTTTTTATTGTATTATAATTGCTTTATCATCATGTTTATTAGAACCATATAATATAGTAGAAACTTTATATTATATCATTTGACATTTATAATATAAATGATCATTTATATATATATATATATATATATATATTACATTTTGGAACAAAAAAAAGAGTTATATATGGACTGGTATAACAACAGTGCAGGGTTCATTTAAAAGCTACTTAGAACTAATCTAGTTACAAATTATCTACAAAGTTTTGCTAGTAGAGTATATTTGAATTTCCAGATTTAACTAATAAATCAGTTGATTGTGTATAAGTCTAAGATAACTTGTGTTTTGAAAATTTCCTTATTTAAGGATTTACATGAAATGGGCTCTCTCTAATGTTTGTTATATTTCGGGTTTGAAAGAACTTGCAGTTTGTACAGTAACACTATTCATAATGTATATATAAGTGGGTAATGTCTGGTTAAATCTTCATCCCGTACACACTTAACCAAATTAATCTTTAAGCAATCAAAATCAAGAATGAATAGGTTCTTTAAAATTGTGTGCGTTTTGGTTGTCAGCTTCTGTTGACGAAGAAAGGGAAGTAAGTTTATGTGGAGTTGGAAATATTGGTGCCGCCCCAGGAGCAGTTCCGTCTGCAAGAATGTCGGTGTGTGAAGTTTGCGCTGAGTAAGAGAAAGCGAATTCTGAAGGTTTAATCCGCAGGAAACCTCTTTGAAACTTGATCCTGCGCAAACTTTGTACACCGGAATTCTTGCGTCACAGAAAAGGAATTATCACAGTTCAATCAGCAGGAAATAGGCGGGTCTTTTCGACGATCCGTTTCTAGTCTTGCACCATGGTTAATCACAGTTGATGCTTGCACAATAATTCGCAAATTTCTGGGCCCAATAGTACTCTTAAGTGGAAAGATACTATATGTAAGTATTATTGTCCACAACAAACTTTTTCTTCCTTGGCTATAAGAAGTTTGCCAGTTCAATTATATCGTCTGGTTTACTCGCGTAACGGGGCAATGGATAAATGGTTTCGAGTCAAATGGAATGGAATTCCGATCACGTATTCGTGGATTACAATGTTCTTTTGTTAGGAGCATCAATGGCGTGTCCTCATATCACCGGCTGACGCAGCAGATTATGTGAAATCATTACATCTCTGCTGGTCTCCTTCCGCCATAAACTCCGCGCCAGTTCTAGTACCTAAAGTGCTAAACCGTGGATTTTATCTCTGATGGAGACCGGCAGCCATTCCAACGGTTAGATAACATTTTCTCTCATGACTTTTAGCATAGTTATTGTACCTACGTTCTAAAGGAATAGGGATTTAATTTTTGCTCTATTAATAGTACTCTAACATCCCTTTTACCCTATTAAAGTAGAATACAGGATGTTGATGTGGCAGATTCTTATTAAAAATTTTTGGCTCCAAATGCACCATATTGCATTAACCATTCTGCCACGTGTCATTCTTTTTTAAAAGAAAAAAAAAATTCTTATCCGGAAAAAATAAAATCTACTTTACAAAAATAGCTACACAATTTTAACTCATAACATTTATCATTTATCAATCAAATTAAAATGACATTTAAATTTGCCCATAAACTTATCCCCTTTATTACTTCACAAAATTTGATTTCTGTATCGTTGTACTTTTTAATATTTTTTCTCCTTTGGCAGATGATTTTTTTATTTTTATTTTTATTTTTGGCTAAAAAGGGGGAAAAAAACCAAATGTGTAGCTATTTTATTTTTTCCAAATCAAAAATTCATTTATCTATTAACACAAAATTAAAGTAGAGAGGCCTCCGGGCATCTGCCCGGGCCAAGCATCTAGTATATATTATGGAGAAATGCATGCACAATTGCCTTACTAAGCAGGACATTAGGTGGATTTGCGACAAGAATTAACAACACTCAGTAAAAGTGGAGAAGATATTGGAATACAATGTGAGCTAACTATAGATAACATAGACCTTAATTACCCAATAATGACTATTATATGTTTCTTTTCCCCTCTTATCAAAGTGATTTTAATACCTTAACTCCTTGGCTTTAGAAACTACTACAACTTAAGAATACATTTATAAGTATCTACTTTAATTTAGATCGAGGAACTTTAAATGTTACACCTTACAATATATATGAGTTCCTTTTGTGAAATCATAACAATTTGGTAGGACGAATTTGCCGAAACGTATCGTTTACGTTTGCTTAATTTATAGGAACGATTCGCCCTCATACTGTACATTACCAAAATTGACAACATGGCACGGCATCTCTAATTTAGTTGTGTGTAAAGATGCATGATTCATCAGGGAAACATTCTTTTGATCCAGGTTGAAGATGATCAATGTAAATATTAGATTATGTGAATATTAGATTCAGGGACATAATTATAGTTTTTCTGTAAATGTAAGGACTTCACTGTAAATGTAGGTTAGCTACTGATTAGTTGTACAGGTTAGTTTTATTAGGTAATATATATAAGTAGAAGGCTCCTGATTTGTATATTTTCACGGGACTCAGAAATAAGAATTAGTTTTATTCCGCAATTCACAAACACACGCACTAAACACACAGTGAAACCTAGAACTCAAATTCAATCAAATTCTTCAGATTCAAATGTCTTCCATTCAAATTTGTTGATTGTGCTAATTAAATAAGTCTGAAAAAGACATAATGAACCAATTCAGTACCCAGATCACTTAATTCTCATGCATAGTAATTAGCAAACCAACACCCCCCCCCCTCCGGCAAAAAAAGAAAAGAAATTAAGTGAAGAGTTTCGTAGTTGTAATAAGCACGTAACTTTAATTTGTAGACTACAACATGAGTTCATAGTATTATAGATATAATAATAAGCTAGATTACTCTATTAATTGAACAATATTTTTTTTGAGATTAATAATCGTCCATTAGCTAGTCATAATACGTCGAGCAACTGCAAGATTAATCACATAATCAATTCAGCATTTGGTTCGGCGCCGGCGTATCATCGTGCTTACGGCAGGCCCTAAGGATCCTTCTCCCTCTTGCAGAGAAACACCGCCGGAGGTGCCTGAGCCTCTTGCAACATCTCTTCGACGGACGACGCTTTCCAAACAGGATTGCCAGAACACATGGACGGAACTGTTTGAGATTACAAGTAACCGCCTCGCTTGCTTGTAAATTACCAAGAAGCAAACCAACCATCATCAGCAAGATCACCATGAACTGAACATGCTTCATCTTTTACTTGAAGGGACGAATAATGGAATTTGGGAAGGTTTTCTTTTCTTTTTCTACTGATTTTTGGAGTGATGAATAGGTTCAATGTTCATACAATGCTTGACTATATATGGTAGGTGATCACTAGTATAGTGATGTGAAATTGGGGGACTGATCAAAGGGCGTGTTCCGTGTGTGCGGATTAATATTAGTGGGCAAAAACTCATGTTGAAGAAGCGACAAATTATTAACTTGTTGCGTAAAAGAAGATTCTTCATTTTTTTTTTTGTCGTATTCATATTATTGCGAATTAAATATATCACATTTATATGGTGAAGTAATAATAAGAATAAAACGTTGTTTCTACAGAAAAAGATTTTCCATTACATATAACCAATTTGTATGGGAAGAATTGCTTTCTGCATGATATTTGACCATGAAATTGGTGTGATAACTGGTTGAAGCCATGCTTGATTTTGGGATGAAAACTCATTCAAAGTTGATGATAAAAATGAAGGGAAGAGCAGCTTTTATTTGGTTCGTTTTGACGTTATCAACATGAGTATATTATATACGAACTTATATTACGCAAGAGAACTAACTTATATAGCCAGCTAGGCTGCAATATGGGTCGTCGTCAATTGTGTAAGGTGCATATGAAGAAAGTAAATAGTACCCGTCTCAAAAAATCCACCTTTAAATTTTAAATTATACTATTTTTATATCATCTAATTCATAAATTACAATATAAATAACTTTTTCAAAAAAAAAAAAAAATGAAACAGAAGGAATACTTTTCCACTTTCTTTACATTTGCCACCAATTCTTTCTCCCTCCATCCTAAAAAGAGAGTTTCAGTAAAACAAAAAACATACTTCATGCACTTCCTAGTAGAAGAGCTGTTTAGGTGGTTTCTTTTCGCGTTTTCATTATATTTTAGGACAATTTTTTACATCAATAAACTTTAATTAAGAAGTACAATATGGTTTTTTTAATGTTAATGTAAATAAATTAAGTAGTCATTGGCACAATGTTTTTTTTTTTTTTTTTTTCTTGAAATGGTCTGGCACAATGTTAATTATCCAGTTGTAAGGGAAAATTCACCCTCGCATCCAAAAAAACAAAATATGATAAATTAACCATATCTTTGTGATTTTAAAAGTTCGGCGAGGTAATTTGATGCAAACAAAATTCTGTATGAGGAGCCCAAAGCAACCAATTCAAACCTGCAGGTGAGTCCCCCTAATTACCCTTTTCAATCAAATGGAGTGTTACATATACAACGAAATACACTTTTTGTCCCCAAAAATTTTACTCACTCTCACCTTTAGTCCACTATGTTTTCCAACCGCAAAATCAGTTTTTACGTCCTGCAGTATAGGTTAATGTGTGAGAAATCGTCTATCTTGATTACTTTTTCAATGTTGGAGAGAAATCTAGATTTTACAACCATCACAGGGAATTTCTTTGGCAAAAACATTATTCAGAATTATCTTCCACTGATCATGAATCCTCAAAGGAAGTCCTAGAGAGAAAAAAATGCTTATTCAAGACGTCACTTCCCTAAGATTTATTTGGAAACTATCCGAAATGCTCCAGTTCTTCACCAGCTGACCCAAATAAACATACAAATTATTTTAAAAATAAATAAAAAATCGTAACAATTGAAACCTGTTAGCAAAAAAATAGACCCAAACTTTCGCCATAAATTTATCTAGCATCAAAGCTTGAACTTACCTATTTTTCTGGGATATATTCAACATCAAATTATCAAAACTATACTAATATAATTTTCTAAAGACAACTAGTAACTTTTCTTCGTTCTATACTCTTTTTAACAAAATTTTGGCTCTAGCTAATTATAATGTTATTGATTTGATGGGATTCTTGCAATTTTGATTCATATGTGTTTTCGACATAATTTTTGAATTTTTCAAAATGTGATCTACTTAAATTATGTTCCAAGGAAAAAAAATGTATAGAAATTTCAAATTCATATTGCATCTCTTACTCTTAAAAATTATCACTGGCATGCACCGTTTGACGCTAATTGGGCGAATTTAAAAACCAAAAAACCCACTCAGGTCTCTTTTTACTTAATTCGGAACATTACATTAAAAACTTTATAAAAAAGATCAACACCATATTTATACCGGCCGGATTAATTCAAATTTGGTAGTATGAAATTGGTCAATCAGTTTCTCAATAATTTAGTAATTTTTTATTGACTTAGAATAATATGCATATAATATATAAGGAGCAACATGAGTAAATAAAATTACTTAAGATTACTCTCTCATTTAAACCGATTTTAAGAGGTAAGAGTAATTGATTCATTAGTTTATAATATAGTACGATTACTTATGAAAGCAAAAACTAATATGATGACTAAAGTTTTTTGCATTTGGGTACTTTGACGTGACACACTTTAGCAAGCCATTTTCCCCTTGGAGTGTGAATCAACTTCTTGAGTGTGGTACAAAAGCACTCCTTCTTCTTCTTCAGCGTAGCACAGCATATCTTTGATGGAAGTCTTCCCCAAAAGATCGCCGGAGCGCATGGTCGGAACTGTACCCGCTTGCAGTTGACGCCTTTAGCCTCGCTTGCCGGTATTTCACTAAGAAATATCCCTACCATCACCAGAAATATGATCATGAGTTGAGCACCCTTCATTTTCTTGCTTGAGAAAGAATTGGAAAAATATGCTAAACGAGAAATAGAATTAGGATAGGTCTTTTTTTGGAGGTGTTCAAGCGTGTGTTATTTATAGAGCGTGACGAATGGTTTCGTGATATTCTTGTGATGATATGGTTAGTGAGTGAGTCGGGTGAGATTGGGCAACTCGGGTGCATTTGGTGTGTTCATTGAGGATCAAAAACTTTCGTCTTGGTTTGACTAAACATAACTGAAAATGATCATTTTGAGGACAAACTTTTACTACATATTCTACGAGGCCTAGTTAATTGTAGTATATAACAACCACAAAAGGTGTTTAACGTCCAAACATCGCATCAAGGAGTAGTCTATATGGTCCAAATTAATGCTGGTTTTACTTCAATCTTATGTATCTTTAAAATGTCTTTACGCATATTCAAACTTAACCGTAATTAGAACTCCCTCAGGGCCTAAGTCATTTTGATTTGTCTAATTAGGTTTCACTTAGGACGCATTTTTAATTGATAAAACAATTTTATATTTATAGTTTCACATTCTTTTTATTTTCTTGATTGTTATGAAATATTTTTAAAGTTTTTTTTCTATTAAAATGCATATTAAGGGAATTCTAGGACATACAAAAATTCCTTATATTAAGAATTGGAGGGAGTAGCACTTAGCGTATCTATCATATTTTGAGCAGCTACACCTATCACACACCTTGCTCAAAACTGCCATATATATTATCATCACAAATCATGGGAAGAAAGTAGACCAAAAATCTGATGACTAAAGGTTCATTTCAAGTAATTGTGAAATGCTCTTAGTTTTAAATTCAAAGGACACTCAATCTCAATGGGAAAATTTCGATGTAATTTTAATTTTTATGTTTTGCAAGTATATATCTATAGTTGATATATGCGTTCAAAATAGCGTACTTATCATTCTGTATTATGGAATGGCATTAACATCAAAAACCAAACACATTGAGCTATAATTACTGAAATCTAGGTTGTTCTAATAATAATTTGCAGGCGGGATATTCTTCTCTGGCTGAATCAGGGTTCAGGGATCATGAATGGCCCTGGATTGTCCGATTCAAAGTATACAATTCATTTGGAATGGAAGAATATCTTATATAGTGTACGTTCCAGACTAGGACTTTTTCTTATTCCTAACTATTTCTCTATGGTTGTTATTATATGGTATTTTGATTTTGATTTGTTCAAATAAGTTTTATTTAACACGTGTTTCCAATTGAAAATAAAATCTTAGAAATTATTTTATAATAATTTGAAAAACACGATAAATATGAAATTATATTTTTAAAGTCTTATTTTCAATCAGAAAACATAGTGGATCAAATTGAGAACCAATCAAAATACCTTATAATAATGTTCTCAGGCTGATCATCGGCTGCTTATGTACAGTACAATGTGTTTTGCAGGATAATATTAGTCTTTATCTTCCATTGGATAATGTACTAGAATGTAGAGTGACGTAAAATTATGATTGCGGAATTTGCTCAATATTGACGGGAGATGGTCACTGATGAGGATGAGGCTTACGATCGCCGATTGTCCTGGATGAGGCCAATGAAATTACGGAGGAATTTCTTTTCTCCAATAAACCAAATGCATGCAATAAGCTCATGTAACAAATATTTTATTTGTGTTATGAAATATTTAATTTGATTTGATTGAATGTCCACAATTAAGATGAATTATTCATTCACAATCAAGGAGAAATGATTCTGTAATATTTAGTATTAATGATAGGTGATTCATTTCGCACAGTTTGATCCCCTACTTTTTGTAAAAACAGAAAACTCATTCATACTTCAAAATACATATGAATATAAGTCTCTTATCTCTCTCAAGTCTCTTGTCTCTTCTCTTTGTTCTTATGTTTAGTTTCATATTAGTAATCTAGCATAATTTTATAACATGTTATCAGCATGAGACTTTAACCAAAGAGCTTCTCACTTTACCACCACCTGAAGTTGGTGCGTATTGATTTTGAAGGCATGAAACCTCAATGCATATTTTAATTCTACCACCGCCTGAAGTTGGTGCGTATTAATTCTGAAGGCTTGAAGCCTCAATGAATATTTTAAAAGGTTTTCGTGATCTAAAGCGCCGTGACCTCAAAACTTTCTGGTGCACAAGTCTATAGCCACACTGAGACGGTTCATCATGGAGTTCAATTTAAAGACTCAAAATGATGATGATGGGAGAAAAATTTAAATCATAAAACATACATATTTGGTTTGCATATGAAGAAAAATATTTCTATAAATTCTATTTACTCATATCATATAATCACGATGCAATTCTTAAGCTATTTATATAACTATTGATCATGTTAAAGTATAAAATTTATATAAGTTGCATGTAATTGCTATAGTATCCATGTGCGCAAATAAAAAAAAATATTTTCTTTAAAGAATTAATTTCTTTGATATTTAGATTGCTACGAAAGCACTTTGCTTTATTATCATACTCTTTTTAATATTAGTAAAAATGTAGTGATAGAAAGAAATCTCCTTCTCCTATTTTATTTTGTACTTTTACATTCTACATTACTCATAGTATTGCTGGTATTTACTAATACAAGTAAAATATATTGCCAGTAGCAATATGTAAATGCATCAAAGTTTTTCTTGAAGTATCAATGTTGCGATAGCATATTTACCATATTAAATTGCTCTAGTAGTAGTATTATCGCAAAACATTTGATGAAATCTTATGAGTTGTTTCTTTCCGTTCTTTGAAGTGAGTGAACAGTAAATTATTTTTAAAAAAATCGTAGACATTAAATCTATATTAGTTATATATAATGTACAATTATTCACTTGAAGTTGAAGAGTAAATGAAGACATGTTTAATTTAGACATAGTCCATTTCTTGAAGTAAATGTGACGATTATAAACAATGATAGTGGTGATTTTGACAAATACACTATTAACCATTTGAAGTTAGAAAAATACTAAAAACGCTACTATTAATCTGAAAATGAAAAGTAGTATATTACAATGCTATAGTTGTGGCATAAAAGTTATTAGGTTCACATGTTCTCTATACCCACAATTATCATATTGATATCTTCAATATATTATTGAAAGTAGACGGATTCATTAGTCCTGCTGACAATGAATTAACAACTCATAATTCGATCTTTGTCAAACACCCTGAAGGTTTAAAAAATTTACGAGATGAAAATGTCCAATATGTCAAACACCCTGAAGGTACTACAATCTTTTAGTCACCATAGTAATGATACTATTTAATTGACAATTCTATCTACATGTTTTGAAGAAAATAAGATCTAAATTTGTTAATTGCAAAAGTATGTCTTGCACATAGTGCAGCTCATATTATCTCTATGAGTATTGTAGATTTTATTAGTCGCCCTATAGGTGATAAACACGAAATCAATTAAATTCTCCAATAGAGCATATGCCATTGAATTCTTTTGTCAAGTTAGATAAAAATTTCTGTAGAATATTCTTACTCTAGAGAGTGAAAACAAATAAATGCTCCTGAAGAGCAAATATAGTGAATATATTATTACCTCTAGAAGAGCAATGGGAAATGAATATTGGAAGGAGAAAGATCACTAAGATTATCCAAAGAATCAAAGAAGGAAAGACATTATTCTAGCCGTCTCCAGCAGAGGAGCAATACACTTTACTTTTAAAAGAGCAAGAGCACTATGATAGAATGAAAATACTCATGTAGAGTACGATTATCTCAATAAGATTATATGTGTGCTCCAGAAGAGCAAGAATACTTATGGTAGAATGAAAAGAACTTAATAACAAATACACTGTCAAAGTAAACGCTCATGTGGAACGAAATTGTTTTTCTCTAGAAGAGAAATTCTATAATTTGGCATAACTACTTAAGCCATTCTGGTTTTAAGATGAAACAAGAAATTTTATATGCATTAAATTTAGAGAACCAAGAGTTTCTTCCAACAAATTAGAATATCAATCGATATGTCGATGAGATAGCCACATGTATGATTCTCGTTAATTTGCAACCTGAAGTTTGTAGAAATTTTATTATGGAGTTAAATTTGTAACTTGCATATTTTCACGTTCTACTCTTACGAGAATTTTGATTTAACAATTGTGGTGAGTGTATGACTCAATACCAGAATGATAGAAGTTGAACATTGAGTGCCTATAAGAGCAATAATAAAGCAGTCTAGTAGAATAGTTTATTACATGTGTGTAATTAAAATAATTACCTCATTACAGTTGAGGAAGTGTTGAAACACAAAAGGCACCAATTATATGCATAAGACAAAATAGGTCATTGGAGATATACTCCCCAACGGTGGTTTTCGGTCATAAACCATACATATCTATCTTCAAAGATTACATGTGTAATCTATATTATAATTATTCTACCACAATGATGGAACCTCCAGAAAAGTTCAGAAATATATGTTGAATATTGAATCTCTAATGTTTGAGATTATTGATGTTGGATTAACTACTCATGGATTGATCGTATTAGTTTGACGAGTTAGTTACTCCAAAAGAGAGATTTATTAACTACTTGATTGGTTAATCGTCAGTTTAGCGAGTTAGTTATCCTAACATCAAGGGGAGAAGTTAAAACAGCCTATTTATAAATTTAGATGGACAATGTAATTATCGCATTATGATCCTCGATGATATGAACCTAATGTTCAAGAGATAATGTTTAAGGCCAGATGTTTACCTGACCGAATGTATAAATATGTCTTATATAAAAGGCTGTTAAAACTTAGAATTTGATAATGTGTCCCTGAAGGACTACCTACCACTATTTGTTAGTTGAATGTCCATTTGATGGGTGGTAGAACCATCAATTCCAAATGATAAAAATTCTCGTAAATGACAAGGTTTAAATCTATAGAGATGGCAAACACAAGTGATTATAATTCATAAGAATTTTGAACTAGAATAGTTTTCCATTACGGTGAATTAACTTCCAAAAGAAGTATATGAATACTTGAAAAATTTAATGATTGTGAGATCTCATTACCAAAGAACATGGAATCGATCAGGAATAAAATGTCGACATGAAATTTGCTTATGATGCAGCGGTAAAATAAATGAAAATGAGGATCATAAAATGAAAGTCTCCTGTAAATGCAGATATTAAACTTATTGGCTACAACAGATGAAAAGAGGCAATACACACTTGACGATGTGTACTTAGAATTGAAATTACTTGCGAACTAGAAGTTTCACAAGTGATATACGGGCTAGATTTTGGCGGGTGATTGTACAAAAGATATCGAGCAACCTCCTTATTGCACAAGTTTGTCCCAAAGCCCGATTTATCTTGTGGTGGATGAAAAGGAAAATCTTCTATTATTTGCTAATCTGGTAGCAAATGAAGATAAGAAATGCGTCTCTTGATTATAGTGATCACTTAATACGTGATACTTGATATTTAATAATGACGTTTATATGAAATCCCCGAAAGATTAAAAAAAGGGACATGATTCCTAATTCTCGAGAAATTAGTTCAAAAGACTTGCGCAAGTTATAATGTTTTCATATGTCTAGATATTTAGGTTCATATTTTTTTAATATAATATGTTATGTTTGTTTCTATCTAATATGTTATGTTTGTTTGTAACATGGATTTCTATTTGTTTTTATAATCATATTGGAATGATAGGATGATAACTAATATTAGAGTGAGTATTCATAAGCCATATGTGCATTTATAATTTTGTTAGCATTGTACTCTTGTAGAGTTTCAAAAGGCTGAATATTATCGAAACTTATCACGAAGTTCGAATCGCCTACATATAAATAAAACTTCTGAAGAATTATATCATAGTTATGAATACTTCTAAGGAAGTCCAAAAGGTTGCTACTTGCCTGAAACAAGGATAATGAAAGATCTTGAGTAGAATCTCGGTATAAATAGTTTTGACGAAGCTTGGATTTGTACAGTGCTTAGGGCGGGCGGCGATGACGACCTAGGTGGCGGCAAATGGCCTAAAACCTGCAAGACAGAGTCTCGGGTGTCTCCGGAGTGTAGACTCTCCGATGCTTAAGTCAATAAAGGAATAGAGATAATAGAGAGAGAGGGATGTGTGTCGTGTGTAGAAGGTGTAGAAGATAGGTAGAAGATATGAATTATGAGAGAGACACCACCTCTTTATATAGAGGTGGTGTTACCTATTTCCTGAAACCTAGTCGTATTAGGTTTAGGCGGTGACGTAATCTCCAAGTAACCTAATCCTGGGCCCAATAGGCCTAGGGTTAATTTATGACTCGTCAAGTGCCCCTAGCAAGCCATATTCTTGAGACTTGATGAGAAGAATATGGGTTGCTACGAGTGTTGATGTTTCCTTGAGTTTCGTAGTATTACCTCAGTTCTCGAACTCTTTCGTTCTCGGGTGTCACCTATACAAGATAGAGAGAGTAGAATGCCTCGAGGAGGTCTTTGTGTTAGTAAGTTCCTTGTTTGCACGGTGGACCGCGAGTATCCTTCTTTGCGCGGTGGACCGCGGGTGTCCTTGTTTGCGCGGTGGACCGCGAGTTTCCTTGTTTGCGCGGTGGTCCGCGAGTGTCCTTGTTTGCGCAGTGGACCGTGAGTATCCTTGTTTGCGCGGTGGACCGCGAGTGTTTGGATCATCGAGATGCAATATTATATAATAATGACATGTAGTGTAAGATGCTCGTGAACGGTATCAGTCTACCAGAGGATGTTAGGATGATCCCTCAAGTTCCTTGCCCCTAGGGTTTTCCCAATTTGTGCCCCGAGTACGTTTTCCTCGTTGCAGGGTGATGGGAATTTTTCCTAGAGGTTTGGTTCCTCGAAAGATTCCTTTGATCGTGCTTAAAAAAGATATTGTGATATGATAGTAGTAATATGCCAATGATGTCAGTAGTAGATAAACTTAGATTCGAGAAGTATAGTAGAAAACTTAGATTCGAGAAGTATATTAGAAAAGATTTGAGAAGTACCTCGATCTCGAGATAAATTAATTATTCGAGAAAGTGTTACCTCGATTCCGAGAAGGTAGTTGTTGACTAGATAAAAGTCGAGATACATCTTCTCGAACACTTCGAGGACTATTATTGTACTCGAGAGATACTGCCCCTTTGAGGAGATGTATCTCTCGAAACTCCAATCTTCGAAATTGCCCATGCTAATTGTTCTTCTCGATCAGCTGTGGAGCAAGTGCAGCTCCTCGATTATTTGTGCAATCGAAAGATTCTTTGTGCTACCTATCGGCTGACGTTTTCTTGGCCAAACAAAGATAATTTTTTGCGTGATCTTCTAGTTGCAAAATCGGAGCAACGAATTAACACCGTGGTTGTGAAAGATACAAACGATTCTGTGCTTCGCTAAGAAATTTATTTGGTTGTGAAGACCAAACAAATCTGTCCCACTGGGCATGCCACTTGACGAAACTTGGATTTTTACGGTGCTTAGGGCGGGCGGCGATGATGACCTAGGTGGCGGCAAATGGCCTAAAACCTGCAAGACAGAGTCTCCGGTGTCTCCTGAGGGTAGACTCTCCGATACTTAAGTCAATAAGAGAATAGAGATAATAGAGAGAGAGTGATGTATGTCGTGTGTAGAAGGTGTAGAAGATAGGTAGAAGATATGAATTATGAGAGAGGCAAGTAACTTAAAAGAGGTGGTGTTAGGTTTAGGCGGTGACTTAATCTCCAAGTAACTTAATCCTAGGCCTAATAAGCCTATGGTTAATTTATGACTCGTCAAGTTTAACTTGTGTATATTCAACACCCGTTGAACGCACTTAATTAAAATCTTGATGTGCAGATAGATCCTTCTTCTTGACTTTCTATTAATTATGTAGACCGATTTGATCCTGAAGTACCATATAAAGTTTTGGTTTATCTATTCAATAAGTCAAGACTTGAAAGTTGTATATTGATACCTTCAAGGTATGATGGTCATGCATCTCCATTATTATAAAACACTCAAGATTATACAGGTATATGAAGACAACCGTGTACATGAGAAGTCGAAATAAACTGTCTATTATTGACTTAACAATCATTAACTTGGTCGATAGCTTGACATGAAACGAGAAGATTACATGTGGTGTACTTAACAGAGGGAGTAACCAACGCTGTACATTTTTTTCCTTGATCGAGGGTATGTCCCAATGGATTTTCCTGACAAGGTTTTTAATGAGACTGCGCCACGTTGAGAAATATACTCTTTTTCCTTCACTAGGGTTTTATCCTAAAGGGTTTTTCCTAGTAATGTTTTAACGAGCCATTATTCTACAAAGAGATATTCAAAGGGGGAGTATTATGAAATATTTGATTTGATTTGATTGAATGTCCACAATAAATATGTGTTATTTTATTCACAATCAAGGATATATGATTCTGTAGTATTTAATATTAATGATAGGTGATTCATTTTCAACAGTTTAATCCCCTACTTCTTATATAAATAGGGAGCTCATTCATACTTCAAAATACATTTGAATATAAGTCTCTTATCTCTCTCTACTCTCTTGTCTCCTCTCTTTGTTTTTATTCTTAGTTTCATATTAGTAGTCTCGCATAAATTTTATAAAAATTTGGTGTGTCAAACCAAAAGTAATAATTCCCTGAACTTTCTACTATCCCATAAGTATGAACGGCATAATTTTAATTTATCACTGGAGATATTACGCCTGCGGACATAGTACAATCCAGATTCAGCAATACCCTTTTCATGACAAATTTGCTCAGTTTATACAAACTTTAATTAACGTCAAAATACAGCAATCTCACTAAAGCTGTGACAATTTTGTTTTGCAAAAAATCTTACTAATCGTTAGTAATTTACAGAGAAAAAAAAAACCCCATGAACAAATACGGTGCCAATAACCAATAGATAGATAATTAATATTTTAGGAGGACAATGACATTAAGTGCCAGCGTCAAAATTCTTCAACCATAATTTCCTAAAAAGTACATATAGAAGAAAATTAAGTACTAAGGTTCCTAGAAGGAATGCAAAGCGTAATCGAAACAACCACCCCTCAAAGCAAGAACAAGGTGGATCACTGAACCACCCTCAATGTTATAGTCCTTAGCGGTTTTGTCATCCGCGAGTTGTTTGCCCGCAAAAATTAACCTTTGCTGCACTGGGGGAATCCCTTCCTTTTCTTCAACCCTTTCCTTGATCCTGTCCACTGTATCAGCCGGTTCGACATCGATTTCTATTTCTTTTCCTGTAAGGGTCTTGACCTTGATTTGTATTCCTCCTCTAAGCCTCAGAACCAGATGAAGAGTAGACTCTTTCTGAACATTGTAGTCGGCGAGAGTATGACCGTCTTCCAACTGCTTGCCCGCGAAAATCAGCCTCTGCTGATCCGTGGGGATCCCTTCTTTATCCTGAATTTTTGCCTTGACTTTGTCGACAGTGTCGCTGTTCTCAACTTCGAGAGTGATGGTCTTTCCGGTTAGGGTTTTGACGAAGATCTGCATGATGCTCTCTCGCTTCAATGTTGAAGATGACGTAGGAGAAGATTTATGATTGTCTCTTTTTACTTGCTTTAAGAAATAACGCTACAAGCTCTTCAGAGGAATAAGGGGCAGGGGGGGTGTGTTATTTATAGCCTGTGATGTGAAACCCAATCAATACTGGTCACGGAAATATGGACAGAAAAAGATGATTCCTTTTCGTTTTTAATAATTCAAGCCCGATTATAATCTCCAATTATTTGATGGAGATGGTTTTCCACTTCTTTGTTTCCAGTTTTCACATAAAGAACAATTTATATGTATATATATATATATATTTTAACAATCACTCATGGCAATTTATTAGTTATCAAGTACTGAAAATAAATATAAAAATTAAAAGAGTTCAAAAATTGTTAAAAGGATACACGTATCAACACTTTCAATTTTTTTCCAATTAAAAAGACATCTTAGGTGTAATTTAGGACAAAATTAAAATGTCTTATAATAAGAACTGGAGAGAGTACACAATTAGAAATTTAGTCAAAATATATAGTAAAAAAATTAATTCTTACCCCTCTGTATTAAAAATTTAAGTTTACTCATCCCATTATAAAATGTATGTCTTTCTGGCAATTTCATCAATACCAATGAAACATTAAATAATGTGTTTGAAATACAAAATTACACATATTTATTATTCATACAACTCATTACCGAGGAATACAATTTAAGTTTAAATATGATTTCATTTCAACTGCAAGGAGAATAATAGTGGAAAAATATTATAAAAGTTGGATCAATTTTGTAAAATGCTATATATATAAAAAATTTGTAATGCCTGAAATGACATATGTTTTAGAATAGAAGGAGTACATAAGATTAAAAAATTCCGAATCAAACATATGTGTCAGGTGAAACAGAAAATAAGTTCAGTTATACAAAATTTTGTCTCACTTTTTTTAATGATGGTGGCAGTTATATGGATTGTTTATATTGAATATTTATAAATGTTGGTGTGGGTTATATGGTTATATGGTGCATGTTGGTGCGGATTGTTTTGATGTTATTTAATTGACAGACCCTTGTGTTGTTTACGAGATGTGTGGCCAATTATAAGTGTCATTCTTTATTCTAATTTTTTTTTAATATTTTCTTAGTGGTAATCATTTTGTTTTTGGTGTGAAGTTTTGCGATCTGGTGCGGTTCCGCTGTAGATGGCTAGGACCTTCTTCTGACTGGCATATCCATCATTCTTTTGTCATTGGGAGTAGGTGAGATGAGTTGCATTGTGAAATTCTTTTTGGAGTATTGATTACCTTCTATGGCCCAAGTTTTAGGATTGTCCTTCACACACGAGAGAGTCTTCCAGATGGTTTGTTGAGGTTCTTACTGCAGCAATAGCAAGCTTAATTTGGAATGTTTGTGTCCGGATTTAGGATTCCTCTCTTAGGTAAAGTGTCAGTGGTTACTTCATATTCTCTCTATTCTACTTGTATAACTCGCTGCCTTGCTTGATACGACCAGACTAATAATCTATGGATAGTGATGTCCATTGTTAGTGATGACTGGAGTAAAAAGGTGATATTTTGGTCCCAAAAAATAGTTCAATTTTAGGAATGTAGATCTAAAATTAGACTTATGAGATTAGTATAATCTAAAATTGATTATGAAATTGATAAATAGACGTGAAACTCTGCTCAATACTTCATATTATTTTTTTATTTGCAAGATTAAGTAATCCAATTTCTATCTTTTAATTTTCCAAGTTGGACTATGTTCTTGGAACGGATGTAGCAATATTCTTCATCCATATTCGGTCTTTTGATCAGGATCCATCCTCATTGAACAACGTACTGAGAGCGTACTTGTTAATGATCAGATATACTCTTTCATCAATGCCGATGGGCAGTATATCATTGGTATACGTAGTTATGTCAATATGTTCAATGAAATGCTGCAACGATACATTCCGAAAAGACTAGCAACTTGATTATGATCATTTTCTCCTCATTTACCTTTTATTAATTACAATCAAAGAACTAAACCAGTAGCCTAAGCCTAGATTTACAATCGAGGACCGCATTTTGCCAAATTTACCAAAAGTTGATCTCTTAATTTGAGAAGAATTGTCCATAGAGTGTATTTCATCCAATTGAGGACTTTTGATCAGTTCTCATGGATCCTTTATGTTGAAAAGAGGATTTACGATGACCATCTTGTAGTTTGTTTAGCTGTGAGGAACGTACATGTAATTTTCACGATGCTTTAATACTACAATTTAATTGCAAACAAATCAATGCAATCTATAACATATTTTTTTGTCACTAATTTTTAATTTAATCATCAAAATAACTTCTACTTTTAGTTAATTTCGAAACAAAAAGAAATACTTTTAGTATGTGAAATTCCATTAAGTAACAGCCTCCTAATGTCCTTTAAGAAAACCATAATTTTCTGTTTTTGTATGGTATTTCATGTATATGTACCGATAATTATATTGTCTAATTATATGTACGTTTGGGACCTTAGATAAATCATACTGTGCCAAACCAGTTGCTTTTCCCACATTTAATGTTTGTTGGAAACTTATGCCGATTGTGCCACATCTTCTTGGACGAATACAAATGATCAAAATTTTACCCAAAGTTGCATATCAATATGTATAGTCTTGGAAATTATACTGTACCTTCAATCAAAATGGGCGAAATCTAGTATAGAACTAAGCTAAATTTCCATGAAACAAACAAAGGGGTGGACGACGACACACGAGCAAATTAAACAGGGTCATAGATTTGAGGAGTCTGTTAGTTAATCATCATGGCTATAATAATATCATTAACTCAACCAAAAAAGAAAAAGTAGTACTTTATTAAATATAAGCTGCTTCATGAGTACATTATTAGGATTACTCTTTTGTTTAATAAACTGATTTTTTGGTGAATAATCCATCATAATAAATGATGTAATGTACTTTTGTGACATGCAAATTAAGATAGTTTTAGCATTTGGGCTGGCGAACACCACAGACCTTAGCAATCATCTTTGCATTTGGGGAGTTAATGTAGTCCTTGAAGTTTGGATCTTTCAGATACTTACAAAAGCATGGCCTCTGTTCCTTCAGCTTCACGCAACATGTCCCCGTCGGACGTTCGCCGGAAAAGATCGCCGGAGCGCATGGACTCAGCTGGGCTGGATCACAATTCACTGAAGCCCCACTTGCTTGTGGCTCACCAAGAATTAGTATCCCTACTATCACCATCAACAAGATCATGGAACTTTGAGAAGATTTCATGCTGATGGATGGATGATCAAAAGGCTTAATGCAAAGAGAAATTGGGTGGGTTTTTTTGGGATCTGCCCAGGTCGCAATTTATAGATTGATGAATCGTTGATAATGACTAATGAGTGAAACGGGTGAAATTGGCTTTAGATTTTCTATCACACCTTTGATGTCTCATTTTATCTTACAGTCAAATTAGTTGACATAGATTTTACCATTGGGATGAATGAATATAGGAAAATGATATATTTATAGATATATAAATATTGAATAAAAATAGTGACTATATAGTGACTCATGTGAATTAATTATGGCCCCTAAGTTTTTGCTACATTCCCATTGAAGTTTTATTTTCCCCCTAATATTATATTTTTACCCTTGATTAATAAATAAACATATTCAGTAAGTGAATGGTGTATTTGTCTTTTCATTTGTCACTATATATTTTCACTGTATTTTGTCACTGGATATATATCGACCACTCTCATCTTTTTTCAAAATATCTAGACTATTTTTATAAAACATGTAGATAGTAAAAATTTTTCGGATGGTTCAGTTGGGAAATTTTACTTCTTGAAAGTTACTACTCCGAGTAGTAGTTTTGAACAACTTGTGTGTAAAATACCCCCAAAATTTGTATACTTCTTTTTATTTTTCTCCAACAAATGCTAAAGTGAACCTGTAATTATTATGATTTAGTACAATATACAATTGAGTTTCAGTAGTAAAAATAATAATATAAATTGCTATATTATATCTGTTAGTTGGAACTTGGAAGCTAGTTATTGTGCATTTAAGTTTAAAGCATGGATTTCATCATCAAAATTCTGTAACAAGTTGAACTTTCTTCCATTTGGAATTCAATCTCAAAACTGGAAATGTCCCAACGTGTTACAACGCACTTGCTTCGATCGTGTGGGAGACAGCGAGAATCAGGTCCCGTTTGGTCCATAAATAGTTACGTACGTATATATTAAGGTTGCCCCTCTTGTTGTCATTTCCTTTGGAAAAATCATTATCAATCATGGCTTTAAGCTGTCATGATTATATTCTATTTGTGAGTAGAATTACAGGCCCCCCAATTTCCCTATCATGTCGGTTTAGTTCAGGATTGGAGAAAGATAATGTGACAAACGCAAATATTAAGTGGCATTTTTTTTTCAAGAGCTACCACCGTAGAGGCGTAGACCTTAGGAGATGATCTTAATTCTACTTCTGTGATGTTGAATAACATAGTGAAATCAACCAGATTTTATTCGCCTCGCGTTATGTACGGATGCTTATTATTATTATTATTATTATTATTATTATTATTATTATTATTATTATTTATCTTCCTTCGTTTTGATCAATCTAAGTAGGCCTTGCCTTTTACGAATGTAGAACGTGGGAGAATCTCAAGCTAATTTCGAGGTTATAATCAATTAACTTGAAGGGACTACTTATTAGACCTTTTTCGCTACTGTAACAAAATTCATGTTTTTAGTAGAAAGAAAGTGTTACAGATTGAGGAAATTTATAAAAATTACATAATATATTGATGAAAAATGCTATAAATTGATAACAAAAAGAAGGCGATTACATAATATCCAGATCTCATAGCTAGGTTTGGCTTCGACATCCTAATGTAACGCTATATAAGGCGATTACAATCTAGCAACCTTCCAAATACTAGCTAGCAAGCAAGTGCAGCCAAACATAAAACAAAATTGACTGGATGAGGCTCGTGCGTGTCACCTCCGAACTGAACTGGCTGGAAATCTGATCTGAATGGGAAGACATTTTGATCACAAAACCCGCTGAATTTCATAACTTTGACTTCTTGATCATCAACAACAAATCCATTAGTTCCGCAATCTTCTTCAATCAAACGCCAGTTGTGATTGAGTCTTGAATCCTCATCAACAACTCATAGTTGCTTCTTCCTTTCTTCCTCTGATGTTGTTACTAATCCTAGTTTCTCTTCGTACTCAATCAATGCACTCTTCGGTCCACATAAATAGTGACTCTCAGATTTGGCGAATCAGAAACGTCAAATTTTCAATTTTTGAGGGCTAGGAAAGGTTGTGGCCGAAATTCTTCAGGATTTTGGACGCACATTACCGCTAAATGTAACAAGAATCGTTATTCTAACAAGGTTAGTCATTAAATCAATGTTTTATTAGTTGTTTTGTTGTGTATTTATATTATTTTGAAGATGGAAGATTGGTAGGGCTTAGGATTAATGATTGTGAATGTAATATGGTAATGTAGATGTTGTTGTTGAGTTTATAGGTTAGGATTGTTGTAGTTTTAAGAATTGATAGAGGTTAATTTAATTAATTTGGATGGATTTTGTTTGTATGGATAATTGATAGGATTTAGGAATAATTTATATGGATAATTTAACGAGAAAGGAGTTGTTGTTTTTTGTTTTTTAAGGTGAGAATTGTTTTTTTTTTTTTGTGAGATTACGATAAATATAGTTAATGACTTTTGTCACTTAATAAACAGTTAAAATATCCACGCACGGGCTATGCATACTTAATTTGTTTCATAAAAGCAAGTATGTGATAGAGAATGGTGTAGTGAACACATTTGAGAATAAGCCGGACAACACTCTTGTTATTGATAATAGGTTGTCATATGATGAGTTGGTTAGTTTGATTTGTGTGACATTCGGTTGGAATCTTGAAATAGCTAGGAAACTCCACATTTCGTTAATATTAGTGACTCACGGTGTAAGGCGCACCATAAAGATAAAGAATGATTCACATGTTGGGATCATCTATCACCTCGAACTAATGACAAGTGTGGATTTGTACATTGAGACGGAGGATATCACTGACCAAGAAGATGGGAACAATCATTTTGGTAGATCTTTCTTTGCACAAGATGATCACATGGATGAGGGTGAACAAGATGGTCCAAGGCAATAACAAGCAAGTACTTCACGGGTTCATGAAGAAGATGGTTGGATCCTACAGCTCCAAAGAATTTTAAAGAGATTTGAAGAGGATCCTACAGTTCTTTTAGTTTATCCGTGAGTTTATTTCCTATACTCTTAATTTAAAAATTACTAATATTTTTATTATTTTTATTGGATAAATAATTCATTTGATTTTTTTTGTATTGAAAGGTGGAATTGCTCGTACTCCTACAAGAACATCCAAAGGTCTAGTCTCCCGGGTTCTAGAGACCAATTGACCTCCTTAAAATCCAGTGATGTAAGCATTAAAAGGTTCTCAATTTTTATTTATTTTTTTCCCAGCATTCTTTTTTTTTTTTAAGCCAAAAAGAAGGTTCAGAAGAGGATTCAGGTTCTAACTAACTCAAAAACACTCAAGGGATCTACCCAAGAGATGGATTTTTAAGTCAATTATAGCCAGATGATATAAATGCACCCAAGGGATGAACATATATATCATCCAGTTCCTTAGTTCCCTTCTTACCATATATATTATTAAAATTCATAGGTCAAAGCTGGTAGTGCATACGACTTACCAGGATACAAGAAAGGTAGTATCTGACTATTACATCTAAACTATTATTGCACTCTCATATACGGCATAGATTGTTGATCTAGAGTAATGAGACCCCTAGTAAAGCTCGGAAGGTCTCCTAAGGATAAAAATTCTGCTAAAAGTTCATCTGAAGCACATCCAGCTAAACTATCTGCTACTACATTCGCTTCTCTGTAAATGCGGTGTATAGAGTAATCCCTTCTCTCAAGAATTGCAAGAATCTCTTTCAACTCGAATAGAATCTCCACGGACAAGGACCTCCAGAGGCAAGAATGTTTGCCAGAAATTGGTTATCCGTTTGAACTTCCACCTGGAACAGATCAAGATGCTCACATTTCTGAACTCCAAATATTAGGCCATAAACCTCTGCTTGAAAACTATCTCCACTTCCCAAAAATCCAGCTTCCCCATAAAGAAAAAGCCCCTTCTCACCTCTGATCACAAAGCCGTACCCAGCAGCTTGAGTGTTGGAAGATCCATCAGTGTTCAGCACATACTTGCGCTGTTGTTGCCAAGAAACCTTGCGCACCTTTTTCTGTTTAAGACTGAAAGGCGTATTTGGAAAGAGCTGCTGAAGCGACTCCCTCTCTACAACATTTCGAGCCTTGAGTATATGGACTAACATCATTCCATGAAGATGCTCTTTGACAGCTTTGATGACACCTAAAAAGTAGAGTCAACATTTTCAAAAAAGAACTTGTTTCGCGCCTTCCATAATTCCCACACTACAAAGGATGGCAAAACCTTCTTTATGACCCCAATAGCTGTTTTAAAGTTTCCTGATAGCCACCATGAATTTAAGTATTCTCCAAGGCTTGCACCATGCACAACCTGACCAAAAAGATCGGTAAAAAATTCCAGACCTGGCGCGCAAAAGCACACTCAAGGAATTGATGCCTCATTGAATCGGAGGAAAACTTACACTTCCAGCAAATTGAAGGTTGCAAATATATGCCCATTCTACATAAATTCTCCGTAAAAGGGAGAAGTGAGTTACCAAACTTCCACATGACGAAGGAGATGCGCAAGGGAATGAATTTGTGCCATACATTCCGCAGGCTAGGGTTTTCAACTTGCTTCCTCCGTAATGCTTCATACGCTGAATTGATTGTGAAAACTCCCAATGGGGTCGGTTTCCAAATCAGTTTATCTTCCCCCTCGTTGAAGAATAAATCCATTTCCTCCAAGGCATGAAAAGCTCTATCCTCCAACCAACCCTGAATCGCTTGTAAGTAGAGATTCTTCATTGAGAAAAATTCCCGGATTGTTAGATTCGGCATTGGAGGATCCGTATCCTGGATGTCCCATATACGGCCCAAACTTGACCATTGATTAAACCAGAAGCTACTATTTCCTTTATGCACCAACACCTTTGAATAAGTTGATGCAAGAGGATCAATTTTGGTAAACCGGCTCGAAGAAGTTCTTTTCCTCGCAAAATGCGACAAGAAGAGAACGAAAGTCGCCCAAATGCCTTGCTTCTGTTTAACCTTCCACAATATTTTAAGGGAAAAAGCTTTCAAAACCTCCTGAAAATTGCGCAATCCAACACCATTTTCCAGCACTGGGTAGGTAAGCCGATTCCAGGATCTCCAATATTTTTTTCCATCACCTTCCACTCCTTCCCAAAGGAACCGTTAGCATCGGTGAGCAATGGCATTCAAAGTTGATTTCGGAGGCTCAATGGCCGCAAAAACATGTATTGGGATGGCAGACAACACATGTTTAATTAACACAAGCCTCCCACCTTGGCTAAGGAATTTATTCTTCCAATTCGATAACTTCACTTCCAATGCATCAACTATAAACTGAAAAATTGCAGCCTTTTTCCTCCCTACAAATATCCTACATCCAAGATAGACAAGATAGACACAAGCTTATCGGCCTAAAGTCCGAAAAGGTTGTGATAGAGGTCTTCTTAGGGATTAAAGTAACAAGAGTACTCCCAATCGCTCTTGGAAGAGGAACTCCAATCATAAATTCTTTACAAGCATTCAGGAGGTCCGATGCTATAATATTCCAGCAAGCCCTATAAAATGAGCCTCCAAAGCCATCTGTTCCTGGCGCACTGTTGGCATCAAGACTTTTCACCGCATTCTTAACTTCGTCTATGGTTATCTCACCCAAGAGTAAGTGATGATCCTCTTGCCCAAGAACCAAAGGAATGTGCTGTAGAAACTTATCCTGAATATCAATCCGCGGTACCACATTTTCCTCCTTTAAAAGACACTCAAAAAATTTTGTAGCTTGTGCTTCAATATCTTGTTTTTCAGTGATCCAATCCCCAGCATCATTCTGAATTTTATACACACTCATCTTAGCTTTTTTCTCAGTAAGGACAGCATGGAAAAAAGATGATTACAATCCCCTTCCTTCAGCCACTTCAGTCTCATTTTCTGCTTTCAAAAGTCCTCACGCTCCTTGAGTTTTAATAGCAATGTAGCACGAGCTAAATGAAGCTAAATTCTATCTTCCTCAGATCGGGTGGCATCATGTTTCATTTCCAACTCTTGAACCTTCTTTTCAGCATCTTTTAAGTTGTCAAAAACGTTTCCAAAAACCGTTTTATTCCACCCCTTTAGTTTTAGCTTCAAACGTCTCAATTTCAAGGAAAACCTTAGCATGCCAAAACAATCAATAGGCGCATTCCAATTCTCATTTACCACATCCAAGAAATCAGCCCTTTTTAGCCACATATTCTGAAAACGGAAGCTTCTCGGCTGCTGGTCCATGGCGGGTTTAAATTGAAGCAACATAGGGCAATGATCAGATGAAGTACGATTAAGGTTTTCCACTGAGGCTATTGGAAAATGGTTCAACCATTCTTGGGAGAACAGGATACCATCTAGCTTTTTGCTTACCCATCCCGTCCGCCTTGTACCTCCCCATGTGAAATCCTCCCCCACAGCGAGCAATTCCGTTAGTGATATGGCTTCAATAAAGTTATTAAATTCACCAATGGCCTCTTGATCTTGAACTGAACCTCCCGAATACTCATCAAGCGAGCGAATGATGTTAAAATCTCCCCCAACTAACCATGAATAATCGGGGTGGTGATGCCGGAAACCTTGTAGCTCCGTCCATAACTCCCTTCTAGCCACCCTAGTTGATTTTGCATACACAGCGGAGACCAGAGTTACCAGATTCAAGGATTGATGTTCAACTTTCAGATGCAAAGCTTGCTCCGAGCCTCAAAGCAGTGTCATCCGGATACCCTTTTTACATAGAACCCAAATCTTGCTTGACGAAGAAGAAAACCCATAGTCAAAACGGAGCTGCCTCCTTATTGCTTCTAATTCACTACTTGGGAGCATAGGCTCCAAAAGTACAAGGAAAGAGACCTTGTAAATGTCAATCAAAGATGTCAAGCACCGCAACGACGCCTCCTTTCTAACTCCACGAATATTCCAAATGATGTAACTTATCATCATTGTTTTATTGAACAAAGTTACGCGTATTATTCAAAGCAAGCGGGCAGAGCGCCGAAACTCCACACTCTCATTTAATTTGGCTCAGCACAAACTACTACTCATATACATTCTTTAAACCCTTTTCTGACTTAAGCATAGGAGTGTCTACCCTCGGGAGACTCCTGAGGCCTTCTCTTGCAGGAAACCGTAGCCGGAGTTCCACTACCAAGCCGGTGGTGTAAAACCAAACTTCGTCACGAAACTTATGACACGTCTCTTTTTCGTGATCGAAAACTACAACCTTACCATCACCGGTGAGCCAATGAATCAATCCATTCGCAACTAAGGATCCTTACGTACCCCGACCTGTTCCACATCCATGTCCTCGAATCAAAGATATTGCATCGATAACCATAGCAATTCATGGCCCGATAGTTCCCGGATAATGGCGAAAGTGTTACTATCTTAAATGCTAGAGGTTTGGAATTCAACCCCACCAAACCGACTTGCTCTGTTGGAAACAGAGCCGGATCCAGGGTCAGTACAGACCACCATTGTCCCAAGGTAGGTTTACCGACGTAATAAGTCCTGCGATAGAATTTCTTCTCAATACAAATGCACAAAATCCCTTCTTTTGAAGATGCTTCGATCTTCACATTTTCGGATATCCCAACTTTGATTTTAATAGTTTTCTTGGAGCCATCCTCCTTATCCAAAGATACCAATTCTTGACGTACTTGCCTGATTTTTTATCTTATAAATAGAAGCCGAATACAATACGGCTGGTATCCATGACATCTGTGTTAAACTCCATCAGAATCAAGCAACAAAGAGAATTGATGTGATAGGGAATAAGAAAAAAGGTTAGGAACACGTAAAGGTTAGGGAATTGATGTGTTAGAATCAAGCTACTCTGTTAGCTTTATTACATGAAGTTCCTTTTAAGCTTGGCTTAGGAACACGTAAAGGTTTAAGAACTCATCACTTGGCTTGGCTTTCGTTGTAATTCTATGCCCAAGTTTTCTTTTTTTAAAAAAAAAAAAAAAAAAAGAGGAAACAGAGGACAAAATGATGGTATTTTCTATTAACAAAAGGGGTGTCATGCATCCCAATTTCGTTTGTTTTAATTTTAAAATTAGGTTTCTGATTTAGGGGCAAACGGCGTCGTTCCGTCATCAGCTCACATGCAAGCATGCAACGTCCAGCACCTGAATTCAAGCTGCCGCAGCAACAGCTAGCAGTGTGATTCCTTTTGGATAACTACTCGCAATTTTGGTTTAGCTAATTATCTTGCATGTTATATATATAGAAGGAAAGGCTTTGTAGGAAACAACAACGTTAATGAAAGATTCCTTCTTCTAATTCATATTCTGTCGTTTTCATCTTTTCTGGCCACCTACTAACGCTCCTCTCTCTCTCATTTCGTCCTTTCTTTGTCCCCTTCTTCTCTCATTTCTGTTCTAAATCCGGATAATTCAAAACCCCCCTTTTGAGTTTGTTTTTCTGTCAAGCTATTTCTGTTAAAAACCTAAATCATTATTAATATCATCACAAATGGTATCATCAGAGCCTGGTCTTTTCTTGGCTTAAAGTTGTTGATAGTTGATCTAATGTCAGCTTTTGAAAAAAGAAACCACCTTTATATAATATATGCATTTCATTATGGCAGAAACCAGATCTACGACTACTCAGGCCTTAGAAGAACACATTAAGAAACAAGATTTGCAAATCCTGGAAATAGCCGACTGGAGAAAGTAGTTGGAGGATTGTCTGAGTAATTTGGGTGCTCAAGTAGAAGCCAAATCAGAACAACAAGCCATGCAATTCCAGTCAATCACATCTCAACTGAATGATCTTCTGCAAATGATGAATACAATCAAAGAAGGGAGTTCCAGAAGTGCTATAGATCTTGGTAAGGCTCCGATGAACTTTAACTCAGCAGGAATATTGCCAACTCCTGTTAAGCTCCCTAAAAGTAGTTTAAATGGAGATGAGGGATTTCACTTAGTGACGGATAAATCTAGTAAGCAGTTATGGCTCTCTCAACCAAGGTTACAGCTTTCAAATTTTCTTGGGGAAAACCCTAGGGAATGGTTAAGAAAGTGTGAAAAATTCTTTAGCATTTATTGGGTTTCTGAAACTGGTAAATTGGATGCTATCGAGTTGTACTTAGATGGGAGGGCAGATACTTGGTATAGGAGTTTGAAGAGGGTATAGGAGAGCCTTACTTGGTCAGAATTTGAGGCGGAACTGTTAAAGAGGTTTGCAAAAAAAGGAGGTAAGGATGAAATTGAGGGGTTCAATAAGCTTCAACAAAGTGGCTCAGTGAAGGAGTATCGTGAGCACTTTGAAGAATTGAAATCCTTGCTGTTATGTAAGGATCCTCATTTGACCGAAGGATATTTTATCTCCAGTTTCATTAGTGGTTTAAAAGATGAATTGAAACCAATGGTTCGACTGTTGGAACCAACAACTTTAATGAGGGCTTTTGAAATAGCTTCTGTGCAAGAGGAAACTTTAGCATTTGCTCTCAAAAGCAAAATTGGCAGCCCCTCTGTGACAAGAAACTTTCAGCCACCTATACGAAATCCTCATGTGATTAGACCTGCTGTTAATTCCAACAGGAAAGGGAATGAAGCATTCAAAAAGTTGTCTCCAAATGAGATCCAGTATAGAAGGAATAATAGTCTATGTTGGAAGTGTTATGAGAAGTGGGGTCCTGGCCACATATGTAAGCTCAAGCAGGTTAATGTAATAGTGGCAGAGGAAGATGAAGATCTTAGTGACTTCAACTTCATTGATGAGGGATTGGATGATGCAGGAGAAATTATGGAGCTACCTAAGAATCCAATCGACACCATAACTCAAATTGATGAATGTTGGACACTAGAAGAAGAACACAGGAAAATTATAGTCATTTTTGGCTATCTCAACCATGTGTTAATCAAAATCTTGATTGATACAGGAGCCACAAGGAGCTTCATTGATGCTAAGCTAGTCAACATACTGGAAATGGTCACCAGGAGATGTAAACCTTTCGTTGTGACAGTAGCGGATGCATATAAGCTGAGAAATGATCAAATATGTCCAGAAGCTATGTGGACCATCCAGCAATATGATTTCAGGTTTGATCTAAAAGTCATAGAGCTAGGAGAATGGGATGTGATCTTAGGCACTGACTGGATGTCTAAGTTCAGCCCTATACTATTTGATTATGAGAGGTTCTCAATACATCTCAACCGAAGGGGAGAAAGGTTTCTCCTCCAAGGACAAGCTTATGAAGCTCATAAACAAGTAGAAGAAGCCATGGAGTATATACAACACTCTAAAAGAAGGAGAGCTCAATGGGAATGGGAACAAGAAATGGGAAGGATTAAAGAAAACAGATATAGAGCTCCAAGGACCAGAAGAAGAGGAGAAGAAAATGCAGGGTATCTATTTGCTGTGTCAGTTACTGAATTGCTAGATGATGTGAACAGACTACTAGAACAGTACATTGAAGTATTTGCTGAGCCAACTTCACTACCTCCAGTCCGAAGTGTGGATCATCAAATTCTGTTGAAACCTTGGGCTGTTCCATTCAAATTAAAACCTTATAGACACCCCCATGCTCACAAGGCAGAAATAGAAAGACAGGTTGACCAAATGGTGGAAAAAGGCACTGCTAGAGAAAGTAACAGCCCATACTCCTCACCAGTTTTACTGGTTCAAAAGAAGGATTTGACACAGAGGTTATGTACAGACTATAGGAGGCTCAATGAAATCACTGTCAAGACAAAGTATCCAATTCCTGTGATAGAAGAACTTCTGGATGAGTTATTTGGTGCTAAGTACTATTTAAAGATAGATTTGAGGGCTGGGTATCACCAAATTAGAATGAAGGAAGAAGACATCCCAAAAACGGCCTTCCAGACTCACCATGGTCAATTTGAATTTGTGATCATGCCTTTTGGTCTTACAAATGCCCCAGCCACCTTTCAGGCCTTAATCAACCAGGTATTCAAGCCTTATTTAAGGAAGTTCGTACTGGTTTTCTTTGATGATATTCTCATTTACAGTGTATCCTTAGAGGATCATCTTACACCTCACTGTTGTACTTCAAACCTTGAAGGACAATGAGTTATATGCAAAAAAATCCAAATGCAGTTTTGCTCAGAACTCTATTGCATATTTAGGCCATGTAATCTCTGAGAAAGGAGTAGAGATGGATAAGGAGAAAATCCAAAGTATAGTGGAATGGTCAGAACCAAAGTCAGTAAAGGAATTGAGGGGATTTTTGGGATTAGCTGGATAATATAGGAGGTTTATCAAAGGATTTGGACTCATTTGTAAACCTCTGACCACCTTACTGAGAAAAGACTCATTCCCTTGGAATCCAAAAGCCAACATAGCTTTTCAGGAGGTCAAGAAGGCTCTCACTAGTGCTCCAGTTTTGAGGCTACCCAACTTTGAATTACCCTTCGTTGTGGAAACAGACGCATGTGAAGGGGGAATGGGGGCAGTTCTGATGCAAGAAGGTAAACCAATCGCTTATCTAAGTAAAGCTTTTAGTCTGCGGAATCAAGGTTTGTCCATCTATGAAAAGGAGTTAATGGCTTTGGTTATGGCTATCACCAAATGGAAGCACTATCTAGAAGGACATCATTTTATCATCAGGACAAACCATCAGGCTTTGAAGTACCTGCTTGAATAGAAACTCACAACCACTATGCAACACAAGTGGTTAGTCAAGCTACTTGGAATGGATTATGAGATCCATTACAAAAAGGGGAAGGAAAACATAGTAACAGATGCTTTATCAAGGAGAAACTAGCAGGAAGAGCACACACTGAATGTCACTTAAGCAGTCTCTTCTGTTAAGCCACTTTGGATCCAACAATTGGAAAAGAGTTATGTTGATGATCCAGAAGCTCAAGAACTGATAACTACTGCCATCATGGATGCTAATCACCACCCTGAATTACAATACATTAATGGAATCCTGAAGCAGCATGGTAGGAAGTAAAGGTAATACAAGGAAAATGCTGTTGGATAACTTCCGTTCTATACCTCTGGGTGGACATTCTGGGTAGAAAGCAACATTTTGGAGAATAAAATCTCTTTTTATATGGAAAAACATGAGAAAGGAGGTGGATGAATATGTTAGAACATGCAGTGTATGTCAGAGGCATAAAGGGGAGCATCTTCCCTACCCAGGATTACTTCAACCACTAAAGATCCCTCAGCAAGCCTGGAAGAGCATCTCCATGGATTTCATTGCTCAACTGCCACCTTCAACCGATGGCTTTACCTCAATTTTGGTGGTGGTAGAAAGATTAACCAAATATGTGCATTTCATTCCACTGAAACACCCTTACACGGCCAAAGAGATTGTAGAAGTTTTCTTCAAAGAAATTTTCAGGTTGCATGGAGTTCCTGAAGACATTGTCGGTGATAGAGACTGGATATTCACTAGCCATTTCTGGAAGGCTCTCTTCACTACAATGGGAGTCAAGCTGAATCTAAGCACCTCTTATCACCCTCAGACGGATGATCAAACTGAGAGGGTTAACCAATGCCTGGAAGCTTATCTGAGATGCTACTGCAGTCATTCACCAAATTCCTGGTCTTCCTGGTTAGTTCTTGCTGAATGGTGGTATAACACCTCCTTCCAATTTAGTGCTAAAATGACTCCTTTTGAAGCCTTAAATGGGAGCAAACCAACCAGCATTCCGCTGGGTCCCTACCATTCAATTATTATACCAGCTGCAGAAGATATGTTGAAGCAGAAAGCCAAAGTGATCAAGGATTTGCAGGAGAATCTGAAAAGAGCTCGATCCCGTATCTCCTTTTTTGCAAATCAGAAAAGGATTGAGTGCCATTTCATGGTTGGAGAGTGGGTCTATTTAAATTTACACCCTTACAGGCAGAGATCTTTAGCTGGGCAAGCTTCTTGGAAGTTATCAGTACGTTATTATGGACCATTCAAAATTTTGGAGAAAATCAGAAGTGTTACATACAAACTTCAACTACCTGAGCATTCTAAAGTTCACCCATCTTCCATGTTTCTCTCTTAAAAAAACATCATGGCAGCAACCCCATATCTCCTACTGAAATCCCTTATCTAGCTGATGATTCAAAATGCATTTTAGTTCCAGACAAAGTGCTACAAAGGCGTCTCGTTCAGAGAGGAAGACTCAATGTAGTTCAGTGGTTAATTCAGTGGAAGAATCTACCTATGGAAGAAGCATCATGGGAGGATACTCAGTTCATTTGCAAACAATTCCCGGATTTTCAGACTTGAGGACAAGTCTCAGCTTAAGGAAGGGGGAATGTCATGCAGCCCAATTTCGTTTGTTTTAATTTTAAAATTAGGTTTCTGATTTAGGGGCAAACGGCGTCGTTCCGTCACCAGCTCACAGCAAGCATGCAACGTCCAGCACCTGAATTCAAGCTGACGCAGCAACAACTAGCAGTGTGATTCCTTTTGGATAACTACTCGCAATTTCGGTTTAGCTAATTATCTGGCATGTTATATATATAGAAGGAAAGGCTTTGTAAGAAACAACAACGTTAATGAAAGATTCCTTCTCCTAATTTATATTATGTCGTTTTCATCTTTTCTGGCCACCTACTGACGCTCCTCTCTCTCTCATTTCGTCCTTTCTTTGTCCCCTTCTTCTCTCATTTCTGTTCTAAATCCGGATAATTCAAAACCCACTTTTGAGTTTGCTTTTCTGTCAAGCTATTTCTGTTAAAAACCTAAATCATTATTAATATCATCACAAGGGGCAGGCCGCAAGGGAATGTGATTACCATTGTATATTTGATCTGGGGTGAGATTGGCACCTACCTGAACCTTTTTAACCAATATATTAAGTTTTTAAAAAAAGGATATAGGACTGAGGTAATAATTATAAAAAATTATAAAGTATCTGGATTAACTCTTAACTATTTGCAATCATGAAGAGCAGTAAGTCTTCACCGGGACATCCGCGTATACTAGTGAAAGTTAGTTGAAACACAGACCGGAAGGATGATCATACATATTCATGTTGAACTTTAGAGTAGCTATGACAACGATGGATCGTTTTTATATTCAGAGGATCGATTTCTTTCTTTTCACAAAATTGTAATTATTATTATTATATTTTTTTGGGGGGGAAAGGGAGGCGGAAGTAGTTCTGTTCTACCAGTAACGATGATATATATACATGAGACTGTAAGAAGACCGGAAGTTTTGGATGAAATTCGGCCATTACAGACTTACAATAGTCATCAACATGTTCTTGGAGTTTTGGGTTTCCTTTTTTTTTTTTATTTATTTGAATCTGCAGAGTAGCCTACTATGTTCAATCAACTTAGATTAATATCAAAAACACCCTCAAGGTCTCTCATTATGTGAATCACTCATAAATTTTTAAGATATATAAAAAAAATATCCCTTAATAGGCAAGTCAATTATCAACACGGTCCTCTAATAGCTGATAATTGATGTATGCATATGAAGTAAGAAAAAAAGTTCCAAAAAAGCTATTTGTGTCCCCAAAATCCCTCCATGATCTTTTTTTATTCTAATTAAAATCGAATATTTACTTCTAAATCCAAAATTTATCTTATCGGAGCCCTGAAAGCTGAATTTTCGTATTTAAAAATAGACCTGAGTGATTCTTGTTTCATATAATTTAATCCATTAATTTCAATTATTATTCTTCCCTGGCAAAAGCATTATATACTTATGACATAAACAAAATCCGGCTTCCACATACATCACAAAAGAGAAGAAATGGACGCTTTAATTCATGATATGCATCCAAACTAACAAACTCTAGCTAATTATTTTACTCACTAATCCACCTAAGCGGCCCGGCATCTAACATGAATTAATAGTACCCAAAATGTAAGAAGAAACAACCCAACTGATCCTAGCTCATCCTAAATTAATCCACCGGTTTTAAATTATAGTTATACAAAGATTTTTTTTTTTTTTGTTTTGGAGGGGGGGGGGGTGGTGCGTGTAGTATTGTTTCTCACAGGGGATTTGTTTTATATGTCTTTTTACTATAAGTGAAATATAAACATAGAGGATTAGCTTAATATATATTATGTGTATGAGAAACAGCAATTACGTGATGTTTCACTTTTGTGATTTAACACTCTTTGTAACTTATCTAATTTCAAAAACTCCGCGGGAAGGTTGTTGTCTTTGACGCTAAACTATCTGTATGCATAATTCAACGCAACAGTTCGCTAATTCCTCTTTATTATTATTATTATTATGGAACATCATTTCTTTGATAGTATATCTTTAATATATTAAAGGAGAATTTTCAAGCAGACACATGTCGCGATATTAGATACGTTAATTCACGTGGCGCAAAATTAGATACCCAAGTCCACATGTCGTAAGCACATCACTCTATCATTTAATGGTAATTTTTTATTTATAAATCCGTAAAATTTATAAATAATAACTAATTTTACCCTATTAATACTCCATATTTATAACCAAAATATTAAATTAACTAGGAGTTAATCGAAACTTTAACGTGTAAGCATTAAAGAAGAAAACAATTTGAATTAAGACTAAACTTTGTGTTTTAGTTCGTGATTTACTTACAAGGGTAATTTATATTGTGTTTATACGGGACTATAGTACTATACCCATATACTAAGTTATAATCATGAAACTGTTGAAAGTTTTTCTCGCTTGCTCCTTTGTTATCTCTTCTATTCTCCAGCTAGAAGCCTAATGTACTCTGTTACTCTGCCGCTTTTAAATATTTTTTTGATTGATTTTCCTCTCTTTTTTTTTTCCAAAAGAAATTAAGTACATTTTAGAAATTATTCGAATAATTTTTTGGACAGTTTTCTTTTCCGTATAATGATGTCCCTTGCCGATCCAAATTTTCATGCAATTTTATATACAATTACAAAGCAAATTGTCACAACATTATAGAAAAAATGAGTCTAAAAACTCTTTACTGTAGACATATATTGGGTTTGTCATTAGCATCGATATATGCATATCTTAATGAAAAACCCTAATTAAAACACAAATGAAAAACCAAAAAAAATCATAGGGGCATCAAATCAGATGAGAAAAAACTTATAATGAAATTAATATATCTTTTTGTAGGTGGATATGTATTAACTTAGTTATGTGTTACGTTTAGGATATATAGAAAAAGGTCAAAACCATGCAATCAAGAAAAAACAGATGCAAATACTACATTATAGAAAAAATATACGAACAAACTTCTAAAGAAATATTACACAAGGTATATAGAAATACGGAAAACATAGATAAATTTATGAAAAAAATAATGAGAAAACTTCCTGGTAGCAGGAGCGTTTAAGAGATATGAAACGAATAGAAATATTTAGAGGGGTCACTATAAAAAATTAGGAGACTTCTTTTAAACGATATAAAAATCATGAAATTAACAAAATTAAAAAAAAAATGAACAATAAGTAACAATGGATTATTTCAAAAATTAAAAATTATTCCAAAAGGTACTTAAAATAACGGATCACATTGACATTAAAAATTACACAATTATAAGTTATATCATTATATATATATATATACATATATCATTCCATCAGAAATATTATATAATCGATAACTTATTAAACTTATATATATCTTGAACAACCACACAACGTGTGGGGACAAACACTAGTATAGATAATTTCACTATTTGATTTATTTTATTCAAAGTAAAAAGATACTGTGTTATCTAATTGCTTTAGGGTGTAATTTTCATTCTTAATATCTTTTTAATATTTCCTCTGTCACGAAAATATAATTTAATTCAGGCGAAGCAAATTAACCTTGGAACAGACTTTGTGATTGTGTCTATTATAGCTCCGTATGAGAACATACTGTTCAGGGAAACGAACCCGAAGTTTCCCTTGATGAGTTGCCAATATCCTAAAGGGCACTGTAATCACATTAACAACGTACTTATGAGTTATGCGCGCTGTAAAGTTGGTAAAAAAAAAGTTCTGGTATTTTAATTTGTTGTTTTCAGTACTTTTACCCGTGAAGGGTAGGTATCTCGGGAATTTTCAAATTTTCCTGTTTTCTGGTAGTCCTACTTTCAGGGGGAAAAAAAAAAGGTTGTTTCCTAATAGGTTAAGGTTTACTTCGGTCTATAAATAATGTACCATCTATCAGGGTTTAGTTCAACCTAGAGAGATTACTTCATCAAAAAAAATCTCCTACAATTCTTTATTGTTTTTGCTTTCAATACTCTTGTTTCCAAATAAAGCACCTATATTTACTTAAGTGATTTCTTGAGCGTTTCTTTTTCTTTTGTAGGTTTTTGACTTGATCTTAACTTCAGACATGGCAAAGCATAATCCTGATTTGATTATGTGCCGGAATCAGCCAGGGATCGCGATCGGACGGCTCTGCGAAAAGTGCGACGGCAAGTGTGTGATTTGCGATTCTTATGTGCGTCCTTGCACGCTGGTTAGAGTTTGTGATGAATGTAATTATGGCTCTTTTCAGGGTCGCTGCGTTATCTGTGGAAACATAGGTATTTCAGATGCTTACTATTGTAAGGAGTGCTCGCAGCTAGAGAAAGATCGAGAAGGGTGTCCTAAAATTGTGAATCTTGGGAGTGCTAGAACAGATCAATTTTATGAGCGTAAGAAATATGGCTTCAGGAGAAGAGGATAAAGACGATCAGAAGATTAATTGCGGAAAGTGGAATGTTAGTTTTATTTGTTATAGTCTTCCGCCTCGATATAGAGAACTTGGAGAAGCAAAAGTGTCGAATTTCTACCGTTATTTATTATAAACTTATATTTGGCTTAATAAATTGATCTAGTTATACAAAGTTCTTGTATTAGTTGTTTCTTTTTTTCAATTTTTTTTCTTGTTTTTTTTTTCTTGTTCCTGATTGTTTCAACGGCCTTTGGATGCAATGGACACTTTTATTTCTTGTTCGATTTGGAATATGGAAGGTGTCAATTTATCAATATGAGTTTCATAATCGGGCTTCGGTACAGTACGGGATCCTCTACGGGATCCTCTGTGTCACTTCTCAGTGACATTCTCTGTTATACAATTTCATTATTCTCTATAAATCACATAATGTGTTAACTCATATATCCTTTGTTATTTTCATATAGTTAGTTTTATTTTATATATAAATGTTTTATTTTAAATGAAATTTGCCTATTTTTATTAAATTTTTAACTATAAAAATTAAAATGAATAGGCTCCAGCCCGAAAAAAAAAAGTGAACCTGTACTTCTAATATATTAACTTCAAAAGTAATTGTAAATGGTGTAAACATTAATGCAAATGAAAAAATTTATTCGAAACCATTGAATGGTGCAACAGAGATTGTCACAAGAAAGTCACACAGAGAATCCTGTGATGTTTCAATTTGTTTTTCTTTTTGATCGTGTCAAACCCATTTTGATAAAATTGGAAGTACAAGTTCAATCCAATTTATTTACAATTTAAAACAAAATTTTTTCATTAAATATTTCCGAGATCAGCCATTTATTGACCAAGGAAATTGTGTATATGGATATGATATAACATCTTCTTCTTTTTTTACTTAGGAAGGCAACACTACTTTTTAGGGGTGGAATTCGGAAAAACTTACTCCTTTTGTCTCGAAATTATTGTCCAATTTAGTTTTTATTTTTAATAGATAATGAACTAAACGTGAAAATCCAAACTGGACAATAATTTTGAATCACAGAATGTATGAGTTGCTTAAAACAAGTTATGAAAAAATGGCTTAGATAATAAAAATGGAATATCATTAAGGGTTGGTATACAGAAATCATAATTTTCCAACATGAAGCCAAAATAGCAATAACTGAATCACTTATATGTAGAACAAAAGTCTCAAAAATTCTCACTGGCCATTGAAGTTTGAGCTATGAACAAGAGTTTCTAGCATGTAACTACATATAAAGTCTGCCAAAAAAGAGAAGAACATTTCCAGCCCCTATTACGTATTAAAATAGAGTTCCCACCTATAACGTATGATATAGTGAGTCCTGATGGTGTACTAGGACTCTTCTGTTACGAACCGTATCTCTTCAATGATTAAGAGATAATGTCAAGAATCAGTTTGTTCAAGATAAAACTTTAGTAAATTGTAATTATCTCTTACTATTTAAAACATTAAATAACTAAACTGGTGATAACTATGTGATCCACTAATCATGATAATTATATATCCTTTCACTTGGACCAGATAAATTTTATATTCAAAATAAATTACGCAGAATATGGCCATAAAAGTCGGGTATAACTTAACTATGTTACTGATTAAATTACATTTAAAAACATAATGCAAAAATCATGGCAATCATGCTTTTAGAGTCAAGCACTACCTTCCTTTTATTAGTGTGCAATTCATTTATAATTAATATAGATATTTAAGGTCCATATGTTGATCAAAGATAACTTATAACATCTATTATCCTAGAAGACAAAACAAATAGTCAGGGAACAAATTCTAAAATAGGCTAACAAGTCCAATATGATTGATATTATCCTAGAAGATTTTAGCTGAAAATCATTAGTCATAGGATAAGCAATCATTAAATGAGTTCTAATATGGTCATAGATACACCTTTCAAGTGGCATACTTTATTCTGAGAGTTTCAATGGAGCATCCTCAAGGAAACCAACTCAGCGTACATGCACTCTGAAATCAAGAGGTTATTATCCTTACATTGTGCATATTTTTCTCCCGTAAGTATCATGGTATTAGCAGAATCAAAGAAATCAGTTGTGGAAAACACTACATTAGCCAATAAAATCATATTAATGATATCCAAACAAACTATGTTTAAAACCTTCCTTTGGGTAGAGCTTGCTTAAATTCATAGAAAGCATTAAAGAAAATTTAATAACAAAAAAATTTTCCAAACGTGTGGATAGGAAAAATACTCCATACTTTATGTTTGAATTTCTGGCTTATTACCACTAATCTTACCAAAACAAATTACTTTACCTTGTGATAGAGTAATTATTTTAAAATGTTTGAGCTATTTCTAATATAATTTACAAAAATAATGATATCAAAATCTATTTTTCTCAAAATAGAACATTATGAATCCATGATCATGACTTTCTTTTTTTGAATAATGTTCAGTTTTTTTAGTATCCAACTTAATGCAGTAACTATGTTGAGTTAGTTACTCAAGTGGATCATATCAACACACAAGTGTAACGGAAGGAAACAGATGCTACAATTATTACACATCATTCTGATTAACAAAGCAACAATTGAAATTCCCGAGAAAAACTAACATTAGGCACAAATTAGCCTGTCATTCGCTTTCAAACCAAAAAATAAAAATAAAAAATAAAAAAAGCTTGCCATCTGCTTTTCAAGAAACATAGAGACAGCATGGCTTCAAATGCAATGACAAGTCCTAAGCTGTCTTTCTAGCCTTCAGATGCAGCTTCGTCAATACAGTGCTAATTCAGCTCCTTCGATCACCCATTTCTTCGATCTGTATTCCTTTATTCATCATGCACTTCCTTATCTTCCCCCACCCACTGGGAATTAGTGCACGAACAGCCCTAATCCTGATTCTCTCTTTCACTGACGCAAGGGTTCTGACATCTTTCACAGTTGACACTCCGACAAGGCTTCTAGAAGTCAAATAATCCAGCAACTTCTTCTTGCATAGGTCCAGGAGCTCAAGGTTGTCCTCAAAAATTTCTTCGTAATCCACCCCATTATTCAGCATTTCTGCAACGACCCTTCTTTCCACCGCATCTTTCTCTGCCTGTCGAAGCAACCTGCGGGATTGGTAGAACGTCGTCACCTTCTGTGCAGATGCCTTCATGTCAATGATTCCCTCATTCTTTTCTTCTTCTCCAAAAAAAGAAACTCCAGAAGACTTCAAATCGTTAGATACTTCAGAGAAGTGGGGAAATCTTCCCTTCGGTCCTCCTAGCACTTTATCCCAGCTATTGAGAAGAAGTACAACCTTCTGCATCACCTGCAAATTGCCCTTCTTCTTCAGAATTTCATCATATCCCCTAAAATACTGTCCTGAGCAATCAGCTCAAACAGACTATCCCGACGGTTCTTTGCAAGGTGGTCCAAAACAAAAAGTGAAAGAAGCTGTACTCTGGGATGTGGGCTGTTCAAGCCCTTCCGCAATACTCTCATAACATCACTGGCTTTCTTTGGATCCTTGCTAATTATATCATAAAGGTACTCAGCACAGGCTTCATCATAGCGATCCTTTTTTGTCCATTCTTATCATGACCTAAGCTTTTATTTACCTAACGTAAAATGTACTCTTTAGTCTTCTTCGGTGATGAAAGAATCTCTCTTAGAACGGGCTCTTAGGTCTTCTTCGGAATATGAATGAATCTGCAATTCAATCCAAAATGTATTTATAGTTCAATAACAAAGGGTCTCAAATTTCTGAATTGGTAGGTAATTTAAGTATTCGGAAGAAATTTGAAGGGAAACTAGAGTGGAGGATGGATCTAAGTATTCATGATCATGACCTAAAAACATGCTATGCTCGAATAGAAGGGAACTACTTATTTGAAATCGTTGATAAAAATGCATGTGATCAGACACAACATACAAATTAATAAAGATCCATTTTTGAATGTTATCAGTACCATATACAGTATAGAGTAGCTAAATTAAAAATTTGTAAATTAACAATATTGAGTAAGTGATAATTTTCTCCAGTCTCGACTTTGGACTAGTACATATAAGTGAGCAAAATCGATTAAAAAAAAAAGATTTATGTTTTTAGAAAATTATGTATATATCTACTAGTCCCAGCGATATTATAAATTAATACTTACCATGAATCGAAAAATAACAATAATAATAACTATAAACATTTAGTAAAATGTGAACTATTGAAACTGGAGCTTTTAATAACTGAAGACGATATAAACTATGTATGGATTTTCGTATCAAGAAGAGTTACAATATTTATCTGATCTAGATGGTAAAAATAATAGAATAGTAAATAATTTAGTAAAGGTTCTTTTTCTTCCTTAAGGAAAATCTTTAAGTTAATGTAGTGAATATTTAATAATTTTTAAAATTAATAAATTGTGGTGGTCCCAAAAACATTAATTTAAAGAACTAGATGCATGGGCAAAACCACCTTAGGGCGTGGGGGTTCTCGAGCTTCTCCTCCCCTTCCCTTACTAGTCAAGAAAGCCATTGAGGTATCTCCGGCAAGAGCCAAGGTGGATCCCTTTTTCTTACTCAGCCCCCCTTCCCCAAAAATATGGAATACAAAATTGCAATCCTCGAAGGCCATTGTTATTATTAACATCCAAATTAGTCGTCGGTGTAGAGGGGTGGTGAGTTGCAAAGCCTGTTTTTTCAATGGAGGAGAAAGAACTGGTTATGATTTCAAGATTAAATATTGCATCGCTAATATCCCCCCTCCTTTTTCAATAATATGTCACAAAGGCCCTTATCACTTCAAAACCTTTCCCAATGGCTTTTGATTTAAGACTTTTGGCTCTTAACTTTTCAAAAATTATAAACTTCACCCACATCTAAGGTTTTATGCCTTAGGGACTATTTCTAATTTCTCCATTTAAATGAATTTTTAAAATTCAAAAATTATGAGCATTTTTTTTCTACCGTCTTGATGAATGAGCCAGCCCCCACCCTCCAAGGGAATCTTGAGAGCTAGTTCCGCCACTGACTGCGTGAAACTATTCAAAACATACATATTGAAAAAATATTTGAAATATGCAGTACTTGATTAAAAACAAGTTTCGTTAGCAAAAAAAAAAATTGAATAGGACAAAATCATGCTTTAGTGCTTTAAACAATTAATTCGTGTTGTTAAAACTTGAAAGTGCATAATCTACAATCACATAATCAACCAATATCAATATATATATATATATATATATATATATCCCTTTTACCCTATTAAAACAGAAGACATGAACCTTATGTGGCAACTATGTATGCATCTGTTTTGGCTCCAATGCACCATATTTCAGATTTCAGAAGTCTTTTTGCCACGTGTAAGTCTCTTATAATTAGAAGCTATATAAATTTTTTTTAAAAAAAAACACATAATTTACTACAAATAAGGATCAGTTACATTTCAAACGAATGGATATATTAATTCAAATTCAAATGTCCAATTGTACAGTTTTGCAGGCTTAATATAAACAAAAAATAAAAATACCTAAATCCAGCAATTAAGAATAATGCCTTATAAACTAATTATTTATTATTCCCTTATAACCTCATATTTATAGGTATATTTTTTTAAGCCCCAAACCATAGCATAAATGATATATACACCAAACTAATTCCTCAAAAAATAGTAATTCAATTAGATTTTAATAAAATAGTAATTTAGAGGGGACGCCCGGGTATCTGTCCAGGCCAAGCATCTAGTAATTTATTATTGCAGAAACCAGTGAGATAAACTTTGATGACGTGTCAAGCTAGAGTTAATTATTTTACCGCTCAAAATCTCTATCAAGAAATCCAATATCATTTCAACCACCGTTAGAAAAAAAAAAACAAAAGAAAAATAATTTTATTTTGCAGTTACCTGTACTAAAGAAATCAACCGGCGATTGGCAAACTGCTCTATAATTTTCTCAATTAAAGATTTCAACGATTGCAAGCCAAAAAATAGGTTAGGAATTATCTTTAGCAATGAAAGAGGAAAACTCCATCGTTAACCCCAAGTCCACCATTTCTGCAGAAAACAACGCTGGATATTGGGGGTGAATACGGCGATGACAATTAGAAAAACATCAAACAAGTACCCTGTAGAAAAACCTAGAAAGAAGTCGGCAATAGGTTAGTGTGTTTTTTTTTTTTTTTTTTTTTTGCCGCATAATTTTGTATTGATGTGGGCAATTAATATTTTTCCTACACCAGCCAAGGGCATGAGCCGCGCTCCTACCTTAGTCATCCTCTACATGTACAAGTGGTGGTAGGATTCAACCATTCAACCGCAATTGTAGCGCCTCAATGTCAAATCCAGGAACGACGCTAAGGTATTTCCAAAATTTTAGCGGCTCCATATTAATCATTTGTTCGTTTTGCTTGGATTTGAGATTTTACTAAATTATTTTTTAAAGGACTTCATGTTGATCTAAGGTGTACTCATTTCTTAATGGGTTACAGTTCTTATAAATTTCTTCTTTTTTTAGATTACCAAGATTAAGTCTTCATGTCATAAGATAATAATTTGATTTGGTTCATAGGGTAGGCACATGGTAAAGAATCAAACAGTCAAATTATTTGTTTTTTTTATCTTTCCTTTGTTAAGTAGTCTGATGGAAAAAGAAATAGGTGCGTTGCAGTTTGGTAAACCCAGGAGTCTTAACTCAATAGTTTTCATGAAGAAGAGAAGCAGTATATGAGCTGCACGTTGCTACTTGATATTCTTTGCACTTTCATCGAGAAAACAATTAGAATGCTTATAGAGCGGAAAATTGTATATAGAGTTTCTTGGATGTAAGTTTTGAAATGCAACCTTATCTTGCTGGTGTTTTAGAAAACTTGAGGCGCAATAGCCGAATGCCAGTATAATTTTCATAGTCATGGTTATTTCCCCAATTATATGGTAGATTGCTACATCGCATTTCATAGTTCATGGTCTTTTCCAATTATAATTTTCAATTCAGTGTGTAAAACCTATGATGTCCTTTATTCAAAATACATAAAACAGAGCTCTAGCTGCAGTTGAATTTTTAGCTTCAACGTCCTCTTAGCCTTGCTGCAGTCTGAGGGTTTTTTGTGATCTCTTACCAATAGTCTGTTTGTTCACTGGCTAAATTTAGTTAATAAGCTACTTGTCATTGTGTGGTTAGCCCAACAAGCTTCTTAAAATGCTGGTGGCGTTTGTATTTTTTTGTACATTCTCAAATCTGATCGGCATTCCTTTGGTGTTTATTTCAATGATTTAATTTTCATAATTAGCTAAATGATGTGCAATTGATCAACGTAGTTGTTTTCTAGGAGTTAATATGGTCTTGCATTGGAGAAGGATGAGGTGATCAATATAAGTTCCTTCTGCATCTTTGGAGTTTACTCTAGAAACGCATCATTTAATTTGACAAGCTGATACATTCTTTGGTTCCAGGTAATAATTTCCTAGCCATTATATATATCTCTTTGCAATCCAAACTTGTATTCTGCAAGCAAGACTATCGTAATTGATCCATGCAGCCCCGACTTCAAAAGTTTGAGCACCATTAGCTTTGCATTGCATAGATACAAGTGAGCATTTTGTATCCAACTCCCAATGACCAAATGTTCTTGGTCTTTTGCTTGGTTGTTTCATTGTCCTTGTCATTTTTAAATTTACGTAAGCAATGAGACGTTTCAGTGATGACTTCACTTTGGCTTAAAGCTGCCTTAAATATTCTTTTCTTTTTGGCCGTAGAGATTAGCTAATTTGTATAGCTTGTTTTTCTTTCTTTAAGCTTATCATTAACATTTGGTGTCGTTAGTTTTACAATCATTGACATTCTATTACTGTAATGAAGGTTCATTTTTATCACATTCGTCTTGCAATCTTTTTACGGTTTTAGATATTGTTTTGTTAAGTTATTTTAAAGGTTTAAATTGATTGAAACGGATTCAATTCAATATTATAAAAGAAACCAAATAAATAAAAACTATGATAGCATATTTTATGTTGCAATAAATTAAATTGCATATTGAACAATCATCCTTTTCATTCTACTTTGACGTGATGAATTTTATGTGTGAAATGCCAATCTTTTTCTTCTTGTGTTAATTATATGAGAAGAAAAGTTATTCACTATATTATGAATTTCAAATGGCATAAGTATTTCATTATCTACTATATGCAATCATATTTCCGTAATTGTTTCTAAACTATTAACACAAAAAATATTAGATTATTGAGAGAAAGGAATAGTAAACAATAAATAAATCATAGCTACAATGATTCAAATTTGAAAGCCTTAGTATTAAAGAAACAATGTGAAGATGAATTCCAAGAAAAGCATAAATATTCATTCTTTTCACTGCCTTTCTCTCGGTCTTTTATGTACGAATGTAAATTGCTCTCTCAAAATTAATTTACAATTAAACGATTTTTTCTTTTTTACATTAGCGTTCTTATAAGACAAGACCATTGATTAGCTCGTGCAATGTACAAGACATAATCTAGTGTAATTTAAAACTACATGTTTCTCTTAGAAAAACACATGGATACGTGTCAACAATGAAATTGCTTTCAATAATTGCATAATCATCAAACATTTGAAATGTGCAGTAGTTACTTTGGAAAAAAAAATAAACTTTGAAGAAATTGACTCAAAATGCACTGTTTTACCATAATATAGAGAAGTAAAGTTGTCTCCTCGGAGATAGGTAGATTTGTCTTTTTTTTACACGAGTTTAAATGGAGGATATCTGGAGGTGATGCTTACCTATGAAAAAAAAATAGTCACTATACATATTGAAAACCAAGTAAAAGATTCAATAATATCGAGGAAAGATGGGAAGAACCACAATATATATATATATATATATATATATCTAGACTTAGTATTGTTATCCAACTTTGTTCTCTACAGTGGTAGGGATCATCCATATTTAAATAGGTTATTCCGGTTATAGTATTTTCTATCATGATAAAACAAATATGAAACAAATATGAAAATTTTCTTTAACCTACTTAAATAATGCCTCAATTTGTTTCTAATCAACTTTTTGCCAAACGTTGTCCAGATCCGATCATTGAGAAATTGATAGATTTGTTCACAATAATTTTTCGTGTTATCCGAACCAAATGGCGTAGCCTCTTCTTCATATTCATCCCTTCAAATTTGTTGCTCACTTGGTGTGGATAGCGAGGACTAAAGAATCACCTGTTTTTTTTCTCCACAACAACAAGTGTGGTCGGCTGAATGATGATTATCCCAAGCTCCAACAAGTGATTCTTCTATTTTAGTTTTTTCTTCTTTTTTGGTTTCCCTTCGAGTTCTAAATTTTGTTCGAGTTGGAGTTCTAAATTTCCATTGAGTTCTAGGGGAAAGAAACCGGTCCTCTCAATATCATCCAATTTATTTATTTTTTCTTATTATATCTGCTCAATTTTATCTATCAACAAATAAAATTCTCCTAACAGTCATGAGAACTTTTTCGGTGTCAAGGAATTTACTAACCTTAACATGATGCCGAAGTTTCCAAGAGATTTTGTTAATCTCGATACTATTAACCCGTAGTGATTGAACCTTCAATAGATATAATCTTGTTTCCACCAATCAAATGTATGGTTTCAATCGACATGAACATATTCTATCTATTCGCTACTGTTCTAGTGTTGTGTTTCTCTCTTATCTGTGAATAGATATGTAATATTGTATTTAACAGAGAGTAGAGAGAATCACAATTATAGAGAGTACTAGCAAGATAATTAGTTGTGTTGGGAATGAATAATTTCTATTTGAGTTAGTAGTAGACTTATTATATCTAAGTAACTCAATCAGGTTAAACATAATTGCGTAACTTTTTCATAGGCTGATCAACCCCGTTTGTTAAATAATTTTCCAACATCTCCCACTCGCGCATGACTAGGGGATATTATGCATAAATTATTTTGTTCCTTGTGATGATGACATTCATAGAGACTAATAATTTGTGTGGATGCTGAATTTTCTAATATTTGTGAGCACCCTAGAAACCATGTAACCAACTAAGACCAGCATAAAACAATCAACACTTCAAAATTTTAAAAAATAACTCAGTATCTATATAATTATTTGATGGCACTAATTTAGCTATTTCTAACCCTTTTAATACATAATTACATATTTTACTTGTGTAGTACACCTTATAAAGCCCCACAACCTGTCGTGCATAAGTGTAGCACTTGGTCGTGGTCCAGATATTGTTCCTTTATCCTAATATTAATTGATTTTAAATTAATAACTTTCTTGTAATTGTTTTGTGAGGCCGTATCTCTTATGATTGATGGCAACATATCAATAGATAGTTACCTATAATTCTTTGTTATAAAGAATTTATGAAAATACATATTTATAACAAAATTTATCACATTACAGTATTTTAGCTACCTTGTATGAACCTAATTAACATAATCAATACAAAACTAGTTTTCTAATGAATGATTTTTAGTCATTTATCTTATTAAAAGATATAGTGCATGGTTTTTTAAACAGTGTAACCTGCTTTGCGCCATTAATGGATTGGTATTTGTTGATCCATTTTTTATCATCAAAAATTCGAACAATAGTATATATATTATGGAGGTCCGAAATAAAATAAATTAGTAGGGTTTTATGTTATTTATTTAATTATCATCATTAGAGTTTTATTTCCATAGGGGTATTTAGTTATTTAGTATTTGATTAGGGTTTTTATGTTATTTTTTAGAGAGATAAACTGAATTTGAAATAATGCAATTATTGTGATAACAATTCTTTCCTATGGAAACTTTTGAGTCTCTCTTAATTATGTAACATCAAAGACAAATGGTTTGAACTTTGAGAAGTTCAAAAACACCAGCACTTGTTTATAGTTTAGTTCATATTGCATATTGCTTTTCACAAGCGATTATGTTTTAACCTAGAAGCGATGTTGTTATGCTCGGCTCGGACCGGCCGGTTGAACCGGTTTGATCAGAACCGAACCCAAACCGAGCCGAGCAGGTCAGAAACTCGCTTGTTTCAGAATCGGTCAAAACCGATCAAAATCCGGTCGAACCGAAAATCGGGTAATCTCGGATCGGACCGGGTTTTGAAGATTTGACTTTCTGCCCACAATTTTTTCATTTTCCAAGGCCAACTTTTTTGTCTTTTGTTCACGATTGGCCACAAACTTTCAGTATTTGTTTTGTTCAAAGTATTGATTTGATTTTTTAGTCCCCAATTTTTAATTTTAATTACTTAAAGCACTATTTTCTTTTTAATTTTGTTGCACAAACAAACTTTCTACGTTCTAAGACCAATTTGAATTATAACTTTAATATATCAAAATTTATTTCATTTTTAATGTTTAAAGTTAATTATCTTGCAACTTCTACCTCTTTTTGAGTAATAATTTGTTTCTCTTAATAACCTTATTAATATACTTATTTAGTTCATAAAAAATTATAATTAACTAATACAAACATATATAGAAGAGAATTATAAAGTTTAATTTTTTTATTTTAAATGTATTAAATAACTAAATATTATTTATTTAGTAATAATTACATCATCTTAATCGACCGTCCAACCATAATTTTGTCCAACAAAGTACTAATTTGACTTTCATAAATGATAAAAATATATAAAATTTTACTTAAAATATAATTATTAATTATTTATTATTTAAAAACGTCATTTTGACGTCATCCGAGACGACCCCCCGATTCACCCCGAATCGACCCCCCGAGTCGCTCGACCCCCTCACCATGCTGAGTCGAGCTCCGGTCCGAGCTTGATAACACTGCCAAGAAGTGTTGTGAGGATGATATCACTTGCAAAACTAGTGGCTTTTGAAGAACATTAGCTGCGAAAGTTTTTAACTGATTGATGATGAAGGGTTCACCATTCATGAATTTTTTCGAAGTCGGGATGGAATTCTAGTTTTTGGTACATTATAATTTCAAGGAATCCTTAATTACCTCTTTGAATTCAAAAAAAGAAATAGTCAAATTTACATATACTCTTTTTTTATATGTATATATAATAAATAAAGTTACCTTGACAAAACCACACCTTAGTATTTATCTTTAAACATAAAATGTTAATGTTTATGATGAACAAAATTGTACCAACATTCTTTCCTACCTTGTATCTGGTTATCAACAAGTTTAGACAAGAATGCGACACTTGCTTCCTTCATCACTCAAAACTCATAAATTTTAAAAAATTTGAAGCCACTTGGTTTTTCTTCTTACTCCACGATTCCTGTTGTTAAGCCCTCAATCCCTACTAAATAAGTCCCACCACATTTTTGCAAATAATAGATGATTCTCAAAATAAAAATTACTTGGAGGAGAACTTTGGGTAATGAGACATCTACAAACAAAATTTAGCAGTGTTATGGTCACAGTAGGCAAATGCTCATCGGCACGAACTATTGAGTTGAGTACACTTGCATTTTGTGGCAATTGAGGCAACTGAAATGTATGATCGCCATCTGCTGCCGGAAACTTTGGAACAACACTATTCTTGACTAAAAATGAACCTATGTTTGGAAAATTGACATTGACAAGGACATCCCCTTCATTCCCTACATTGCTAGTCTCAGATCAGGTCTGGAGAGACCTGTTGTATTCATCTACCAAACAGATCAATAGCTCAGAAACAAATATATCTATGTTCAAGTTGGAGGTGAGTGAGTAGCCACAAAGACACTTCAAAGCAACCTGCCCAAGTTTCTAGACAAAAGATTTTCCATGCAAAGTCACATTAGGAAGCAAAAGGTGATGGGGAGGCAACAGGCGGGTGGGAACTACAATAAGTTTTAACTTACAACAATATTCTTCCCAAGAATCCTAGTTTTTCAACACAAATAACAACTTCCTGAGGCTAACACCATGTTCAACGCCATTGATGAACCGAGAATAATAAAGGCCCTCCTCCAACGCTGCCGCCAATATGTAACTGATTTTTTGATAAGGAACGACAACTGGGTGGTTTTCACGAATGTGGAACAGCAAACTGTTTTGTGGGATTCCAGTGTAAAATTTTGTCGTCAATGTGGAATTCTGCATACTCGCCTTAGCTTTTGGAACGAAGGCAATCCACTCGATGGATCAAGGTGCGATGGGAGTTAAAAAATCTAAAAATTTCATTACAAATATCCATAAGTCCTTGTGGTAAGGAAACTATAAAAACTGAAATCCGGGCTTGGGCTTCATATGATGCTTCCCTTATGATGATGAAAACTTTTGAATCCGTGCTGTAGAAGATGAAACAAACATAGAGAATTTGCCCTTGGTTTCGCTCTTGCCCTTGCCCTCCATCCTACTCAGTTTCATCTGAACATCCATATCTATATGTTTGAACGCTCCAAGAGTCTAATGAGAATCAAAATCTAACCCAGAAAGGACATTCAAAGCTAATAAACCATGTACTCTCTATTTTCCAAGCTCAAAACAATGGTGCATGATCAATAATTTGGCACATGCTTTTTCCCAACCGGCATGGTCTCCAGGCGGCAGAATGATTGTATTAGCCTTAGATATGGCCACTAACACTATATAAATGTGGTAACAGTGCAAGAGGAACTCTGAGTGGAAGAGCACAATTGATTTCATGGTCTCTACGGGTGGAGTGCTAAAAAGAAAAACTAATTCAGGGCGGCGATTAGCGAAGGGCTCAAAATACCGGAAATGACAGATAGGCTAGAACTGTGGAGGATAATGATTAACGATGGGAGAGACTAGAACGCAAGCCATGAGTATGGGATTCAACAACAGCATGTGAAGAAGACTCGCCATTCCGATTGGTCGAAAGGGGAAAAGTTTTTGTTTTGTTTTGTTTTATTTAATATTTAAAGAAAGGAGTTACAAGAGAACTTATGTTTTGTGTTTGCGGGTGCACAAAAGTAACTATGGAAATCCAATGAAAATTCAAAGGTAGAAATCGAATGGAAATTCACAGGCCGGTGTAATGTGATGCTGGTGAACAAAAAGGACGGTTGTTGCCGACTTAGCATCGGACCAAGAATTGCTTCAAAAAATTTTCTTCTTTCATTCTGTCAAAAAAAAAAAAAAAGAGTAGAATGAATGTATCATAAAATAAATCATAAAAGAAATTATATGTTTTAGAAGGAAGACATGTATCTTTTCTGGAAACTTTCAACCAATAAAAATCATATATGGATACTAATTATCCTAAAATAAAAAGAATAATCCTTTGAACCAACAAAAACCATTTCAATCGAAACAAACGATTCTCCTTATTGGGTTGTTTCCAAATACTCATAAATACATACAAGTAAACCTCCATTATTCACACTTTAATATCATAACTAGAAAACTTGTTAGCAGTCATTGCTCTAATTGGATTCATTATTTATGTATTGTGTAGCGTGGTGCGTTTTTAAATTGGAAATGATGCAGACAAGCTATTTGGCTAATGATACAAACTTGTATTTACAAACAAGCCATAACTTCTATCTCACCAAGTTTGGTTGGTTCCAACTAAGTTCCTTCACCGTCCATCGAGCTCTAGATAACAAAAGGATAAATTTCCAGTTCATGGTTGTATACCCCATTAACAAAATTGTATACCCCATTAATAAAATAAATGTGTAAGTGGATTTAATTGTGATTGGTTGAGTAATTTTCTGAATGAGGAAATCTTGATTCGGTCGATTTAGAGAAAACCAATGGATTATGATGGATAGATCCATAACTTGGGTGTGATTTTGATAATTATTGACTGGTTTGAGGTAAGATGAAGACACATTTAGAGAAGGAATGCGGGATTAGCGGAAACATTAAGCAAGGTTTTGAAATTTTACTTAAAAAGAACCTAAAATGTTTTTTAAGTGGAAAGTTAAAGTAAGAATCTTTAATATTTACTTAGAAAATAAGTGGGAATTGATTGAAGGAAATTGTGACACATTAACTTTTGGGATTTTTGGGTTTTCTCCATAATTGAACTAGATGTTAAACATGTCTAATGAACGAGCAGAAATGTTGTCGAGAATAAATTGTACAGACGGAAAATGAAAGTTTGCATAAATTAAAAGTAGATTGCATGATTGCAAATCCTTTAGTACTTCTTTGTATACTACTTTGGTTGTCTTGTTACTCATCTCTCCATCTTCTCCACCTGTTTAAAACTTTCAGTTATTTTGTTGATGTAGCTCTAGAAGGAGTTACCTATAACTAGTCATGGCTGAAAAAAAGACCAAGAAAATACAATCCAACAAGGGTAAAGATCATAATGCCACAATGACATGGGAGGAATGTATACTTCTTCCCCGCCGCGATTTGCCAAGATAACCTTGCCGTAATGACACGTTGCCCTAACCTTAAGATCCGAAACCTAGTACTATTACACAATCCACTGCACTAATAACATTTCTAGGCAATATAACCGGGGCCATTTTTAATTTCAACTTATGCATAGGCAATTATTCCAAAGAACATTGAACATTTTTCAGCTAAATCCCAAACAAAGGCAATCTCTGGATTTCAATAATTAGGCTTTCAATACTTGTGTAAGTTATTAGCTACTCACACATTCTTAAAAACTTATATTTAGAAGTCAACAAATTCAACTGTTTCAATTGGAAATCCATGTAATTTTTCATTCGAAGATAAATAGTATTTTAATAATGTATTTATAATAAATGAGTGCACCAATGCAGGATAATTTAATTAGAAATCCTAGCTGGATGGTTATTTCAAAATCAAACCTAGAGCAAATGACCGTGTAAACATTTGCTTATTGTTCTAATAAGATGACAAAAAGCAATTACCGAGTTAGTACAAATTTTTCGGACATATAAAGGCAATTAAAAAATTAGATGGCAAAATTCTAAACATCGTCATCTATATAACAACAATAATTATCATGTCTTTATTCAATGTTTGACGAAGGTTGATTTGAAAGGCAAACTTGATACCCTAGGGAATATTCTTCATGTCAAGAAATGCAATGTTGTCTCCCTCGATTATCAATGTGTCCTCGTCCACCACACGGCAAAAGCATTATCAGACTTTTAACGCCATCAAAATACAATATAGCAGTATCTTATGTTCGGAGAGACAGTCTATCAACCAGCTGATTGGGAATTTGATACTAAAGGTCAATGAGTACAAAAGGATTATTTCTATTATTTTATAGATAATATGTTTAATAATTATCTGGATTTCGAATTATTAAGAGACAGGTATGCTTAGAATAACACATCCAGTGCCTACATAAAGCACATTATCATTCATAACACATTGAAAAGTGTTAATATCCACTAATACTTAATGAAAGCGTAAGTCACTAATGCCACTTGACAGCTTCATATAAAATGTTTTCTCGCCCAAACTTCTAAGAAAATGTGAAATCTCAACGCGTGGCAACCTAAAGATGCAGCTGAATAAAAAAATAAATAAAAAAATAAACACTGTATATAAATAATAAAAAAATTATTAAAAAAATACCTTTCATTCATAAATAATTTTTGAGCATTATAGGATATATGTAAAATGAACCTTAATTTCCTATACTTTACAAAATCCTTACATATACTATGCACTCTCCATGGAAAGTAATCACTCCCCATTTCAAAGGACGTTATTATCACTTCACAAAATTGTTGATATAGCTAATGGATCTCTCTTGCATTATTCATATATTCATAAGTAAAGTCAAATTCTTTAATTGCAGTTATTATTATTATTTTAACCTTTGATTACTCCATTTAGTTAATTCCCACCTAAGCTTCTAAGGCAATTTGAAATTTCGGCAAGTGGCAGCCTAAAGACGCAGTTAAATAAATAAACAAACCAAATAAAAATAAAAACTAGAACATAAAAAATAATAATAATAATAAATTATAATAAAAAACCTAAATAAATAAGTTTTGAGCAATAATTTTTTTAACAGGGACATATGTTTATGAGTTGTATCAAAGCCTAATCAAATTCCAATGTAATTTATTTTAATTATATAAAATTAATTCAAATGTTATTTATACAATTTTTATGGATAATTAACGAATTTAAAACACGCGGGCTGCATTTCCCTGGGTCCGGCATCTAGTTAGTGTTTTCAAGAGATACTCCACCATGTTTTCTCCTAATAATTAGAAACTAACCTTGAAGAAGTTAATGACACATTAGAGGAAATTTTTTTTTTTAAATACTTTTATTATTTAAATGTTTATAGTATTACTTTATGTGGTACGACAAAACCTTAATAATTACACTTCCACACATTAATAATCTCTATTAAATTTTATTTTTTGGTTTTGTACATAGGACACATAAAAAAAATACATGAAGAAACTCAAAATGATTCTTTTTAGGAATCTACTATATAAATCTAGTTTCCCACAATTCCATAAGTTTAAAAAAAATCCAAAATAAGAAATTAGATTTGTAGATAATCTTTAATGTTTATTGAATTATTATTTTTTACATTAGAGATTGCCATCGTAATATTTTTATTATATCTCGAGGCTAATAAATTAAAAAATAAGTATATAAAATTTAATGGAAAAAGGTGAAATTGTTATTATTACTTTTTATTTAGTTTCAAAATTAAATTTTTTATTAATTAGTTTTTTTATTTTTTATTTTTTATTAATATAATTATTTTAATATTTTCATTAAGTTTTTACTCGATATAAATTTTTTTAAGAATTAAAATATTTTATTCCGAAAATATCCATGTTGACTTGATCCTAAATCTTGTCACAATGTATTAATAGTGTCAATGGATTAAAAAAAGTTACATTTTAAAATACAGAGGACTATTTTTAGATGACCAAAATGTGCATTTAGTTTGACGTAGAGGACCATTTTCGGATTTTAGTCCATATATCAATAATATAATACATGCGCGTGAAGTAAGCACAAGGTGGTCAATGCATAACATGCATATATCGAATTTACTTCTGTCATCGAACAAAAAACTCGTGAGTTCAAAGCATCAGAAGATCATTAACAATCCTCTTATTCTAATCAAGAAAATTATTAACTTTAGCAAGATATAAACTTTACCAAAGGATCTTTTTTTTTTCTGATTCTTTAAACCAATGAAGATTGAACCTTCAAGAGTTCTAACCTTATTTTAGCCAATGACGTATGGCATCTCAATTAAAAAAAAAAAAAAAAAATCTAGTCTCTATTTGTTAATATATTAGTGTGTATTTTCTTTATTATCTCCAAATACTATGTGATAGTGTATTAAATATATAGTAAGGAGAACGAGTTACAGTTCTATAGAGTTCTTATCAAAATAACTAATGAATATCTTGATAGTTTAAATTTCTGTTTGAGTTGATAACAGACTTATATTTTCTAACTAATTCTATCGAACCAAACAAAACTTAGTTGGATTGTGATGGACGGACCATCCAGTTCGTGAACATATTATCAAAGTCGTGTTTTGTAAACTCAAATTCTGATCTACATTTAGGGCTTATTTGGTTGTAAGGAAAAGTAGTCGACGAAGATATTTGTTTTTCTTATTTTTAAAATCATACATTTGGTTCAATTTAAGAAATGTTAGAAAGTAAAAAGAATTCTAAAATCAGAGAAAACAATACAACTTTTCAAGATTCTTATTACCCACCTCTAAACGTTTTTTTCCCTTCTTCATGGATTTTTATCCTTAAATAACCTTATCATTTTTAATATGTCACGTACAAGGTGTTCAATTAATATACTGGGCATCTGGAGCTCCCTAGTAAGGTAACTCCGGGTTTTAATATCACGCGCCCACTACAACAATCAAACAAAGGTTATTGACAAATATAGATGGAAAAACAAAGGTTTCTCCATCAAACCCTAGGTACCTTTGTTTAAAGTACCTAGGGTTTTATTGACATAATAGTTCTTCGCGATTTGGGGCTTATTCTTGTGCATATATGAATTTTAAGATTATTGATATTCACCCATCAATTGTTACAGCAGAAGAATGAGAATCAAACCTGTAAGAAATGAATTGTCAGACTCCAACGATCCGACAGGTGATGTTCATCCTATGATGATTAGTTGTTCATTTCAAATATATGATTGTTCATCATCTGAGAGTGTCTTGCTCCTTTCATATGGACTATTGTTTATCTTGTGATGTTCATCCTCAGAGAGTGTCTTGCTCATTTCATATGGATTATTTTTCATCCTTTGATGTTCATCCTCTGAGAGTGTCTTGCTCAACCTGTTAAAAACAATGCTCATCCTGTTTTATACGATGCTCATCCTGTTTGATACAATGATCATCCTGTATTTGCAGTTATTCTTTCCAGTCCATTATGAACAACAAATAGTTACAATTGTGGCCTTCCGCCTACTTCCTCAACAAGGGTAAAACTATATCATTTGAAACCTTTACTATTGTTTTCAGCATTTAGTTGGTCTCACGTTATGTCTGTTCTATTTTTGTCTTTCTTTTTATGACCCTTTTAAACCGAGGACAAAAAGAAGCCTGAGTGATTGCCGTAAGGATTGAGGATGAGATATCTAGCAGAGATCATGCAATCAAGAACCAACAAATTTTATAGGGCAGAGCTTCAGAGAAAGATCAATAGATTTTATGTAGAAAATTTATAGGGCAAAAAGTATGTAAATTCAACTAGTATACACTGCCAGTAGACTTCAATTTTTGACTTATCATCCCAAAAGTTTTGTAGCAACAATGTGAATCATGTTGCGATCTCTAAAATGTCTTTTGAAAATATAAAATTCATTGAACTCTTCTGTTGTTCACAGCACCAATGTAAAAGTGTATCCTGTTATGCTGCAATATTCATCTTAGAGTCATGATCCTCATTGGTCATAAGTCTTGTAAAATCATCTGTTTAAACTACAATGTTCATCCTGTAAAACGCAATGTTCATCTCGTCAAACTACAATGTTCAACTTGTAAAACACAATGTTCATCTGGTTAAATTTTTTTCTTTGGTTGAAATTTTTTTCAACCCATTAGGCTAGGGTCTCGTTTAGGCTAATTGGTTTAAAAAATTTCAAAAAGTTAATCGTTTCCGAGCAGAAACTAGACCCTATCCTATAATTGACATACTTAAACCCCTCTAAACCCTAAACCGACACGGAGATGATTTTTTTTATTTTTTTAATTTGGTTTAAATTTTTTTAAACCGATTAGGCTAGGGTCTCGTAACGCCTAATTGGTTTAAAAAAATTTGAATAATTAATTATTTCCCGGCAGAAACTAGACCCTAACTTATAATTGAAATGCTTAAACCCCCCTAAACCATAAACCCTAAACCCTAAATCGACACGGAGATGAATTTTTTTAATTTAGTTGAAATTTTTTTAAACCGATTAGGCTAGGGTCTCACCTAATTGGTTTAAAAAAATTTAAAAGGTTAATCGTTTCCCGCCAAAAACTAGACCCTAACCTCTAATTGAAATGCTTAAACCCCCCTAAACCTTAAACCGACATGGAGAAGAATTTTTTTATTTTTTTTTAATTTGGTTAAAAAATTTTTAAACCAATTAGGCTAGGGTCTCGTAAAGCCTAATTGGTTTTTAAAAAAAAATTTTAAAGGTTAGTATTTTCCCGGCAGAAACTAAATTCAACTAGTGTGCACTGCTAATAGACTTCAATTTTGGACTTATCATCCCAAAAATTTGTAGTAACAATGTGAATCGTTCTACATTCTCTAAAATGTCTTTTAAAAGTATAAAATCCATTAAACTCTTCTGTTGTTCACTGCACTAATGTAAATGTGCATCCTGTTATACTGCAATGTTAATCTTAGAGTCATGGTCCTTATTTTTCATAAGTCCTGCAAAATCATCTGTTTAAACTACAATATTCATCCTATAAAACACAATGTTCAACTGGTTAAACTACAATGTTCAACCTGTAAAACACAATTTTCATCTGGTTAAATTTTATTTTTTTTGTTGAAATTTTTTTAAACCGATTAGGCTAATAGCCTAATCGGTTTAAAAAAATTTAAAAGGTTAATCGTTTCTCAGCAGAAACTAGAACCTAACATATAATCAAAAATATTAAAGCTCCCTAAACCCTAAACCGACACGGAAATGCATATTTTTTAATTTTTTTATTTTGGTTGAAATTTTTTTAAACCGATTAGGCTCCTAATCGTTTTAAAAAAATTTATAAGTTACGAGACCTTAGCCTAATCGGTTTAAAAAATTTATAAGCTAATTGAGTTGCATCTACTACCGTCTTGATAACAATTAAAAAACACTTCAAAATTTTTGCACAATTTGGTATCACATTAAAAATTCAATAAAGATTTTCTATTGTTCACTGAACAAGGTACAATATACATCCTATAAAACTACAATGTTCATCTTAAATTCAAATGTCTTTCATTGGAAAAGAAATCCTGTATAACTATAATATCTCATCTTTCTAACTGCAATGCTCACTTCCATGAAGGGAATGCTCATCCTGTGAAACTGTCAAGTTCACCTTATGTGTGAAATTCACTACAAAACTGCAAATTTCATCTCAGGAAATCTGATGTGCATCTTGTACTGCATGATACTCATACCGTAATTCTATGATGTGCATCTTGGCCTGCATTTTCTGTTAGTCAAGGGAAAAAGAAAAAAACAACGTATAATAACATAATGTTCATCTCAGGAAACTGCAATGCTCATGGCAGTATAACAAATTAATATTGTATTTCTTCATGAACTACAGTTCATCTAAAATCACGCCGAAGATTCGTCAGAGAAACTGAAAATTTGAGGCAAAATCACGCCGAAGAAACTAAAGAAGTTGAATTTACAAAGATTCGTTAGAGAAACTGAAAATTTGAGGCAAAATCACGCCGAAGAAGTTGAATCTACAGAGATTAGTCGGAGAAATCAAAATTTTTAAGCAAAATTGCACCAAAGAAATTCAGTATGTAAAGATCGAAAATTCGTATTAGCACATAAGTCATATACAATCAATTAATCCTTTTCACTTCGCAAGTCCTATTAAGATTCTCTAGATCTAAATTTGCATATATCAAAAAGTTAAAAAAAAAACCCAAAAACAAAAACAATTTGATCAATAATAGAAAAGAAGTAATCATCAGAAACGGACTAATCAATCAAAACGTAAGTATAAATCAGATACGATGAAGTAGAATCTGATATGCTTGATGAAGTTTGCCTGGACAGAGGATTCAAAGATGAAGAAGATACGCTTGGAAGGAGAAGAAAGAGAAAAAAGAGAGAAAAAAAAAAAGCGTTGAAGTTGTGCACGTGAGAAGTTAAAAAAAAAAAAAAATTAACGCTACTTTTTAAAATTAGGGTGCACGCACCCGTGCCGGTGTTCCGTAACTTTGGAGCACCAGGTGCCCAGTATTATTTGCGCTAGGCGTTAAGCTTGAAAAAATCTAAGGAATGTTTTCTTGAACATGACACGTGGCCAATGAAAATGTTTATTTATTGCCCGCAGCTAGTTTTGTCTTCTATAAACTAAGCTTGTGAACGGCATAATACGACTCACAAACTTGTTATGAAACTCTTCATAGGGTAACAAAATCGGCATTTTTGTCTTCTATGAAAACTCTAATTAACATCAAATAAATTTTACTAACTTTGGTTGCACATTGTATGAGCTTAGAATAACGTCAAAAGATTGTTAAATCTACCAAAAATTATCTTTTGAGATTAAAAGTGTACAGGGATTGGACTGATCACTAAGAGCTTAAAGAAGCATGGATTTCTTCAAGGCTTCTCCCTTTCGTTTCAGGGACAACAAAGAATATGAAAACGATCGAAAGCAGGCAATTGAATGCATAAAGGAAAAATGTACCTGAAAAAAAAAAAAGAAGAAGAAAACCTTCAAGTCAATCAAAATCATTTGTTTCTTAACATGATCAATAAAACCCTAATATCTGTAAATTTATACAAGTCTTTTTTACATCTTTTCTCATATGGCCTTGGTACATACTTTATTAATTTACAAGAAAAAAATTTATAAGTAATTGAAAAATATTTATATTTTGTAGGTGGAAATGGATATCACTACTCAAATGATATATAACAAATGACATACCGGATTCACTCCATAACATGAGGAAATTGAAAGAGAAAGACACCATCCAGGACCCGAACCAATTCATCAATGTCACAAGGCCTCCACCCAATCCTTTTATATTCAAAGGGAACACCTAAAAATAAAAATGCATTTTCAAAATCAGAGATTCGATTAGTTTCCGTTTGATTTAAATTTCCCCTTTTATTCATGTATTTACAATTTTATAGCTTCACTATATGTACCTCGCTCATGATAAGCCATGGGCACGCACCCATGCCTATTGAAAATGAGGCAATATAGACCTGCAAGGTTTTTGTTACATTAATATTTAATTAAATACTTTCGAATTAACAGCCATAAATTGGTTAGAAAATCAATTATGCAAGATAGATGCCATGAGGTTCTTTAGAACGTTACCAAAACACCAGTTACCGCGAGAATTGGAACCAAATTTGCCGCCATTTCATGTGCCTGAAAAAAAAAAGTAGTAAAAAGAAAAGAGTAGATAACTAAGAGAAAAAATGCATTTTTCAAGTCAAATATGATAGTCTCCCTCCTAAATTAGCATCCCTTTTATTAAAATAATGTAGCAAAGTGAATTCTAATACTCTTTTATTGAAATAATGTAGCAAAGTGAATTCTAATACTTATCTTTTGAACATTAGTGAAGCTAAGCCCTTCTCATCAGTACACACGGAAAAAACTTGTTTCATGCATTCCATTATATAACAAAATAAATTAATAAAATGAGACGGAGAGATCCGTAATACATCAAACCAAGCCAAGATGAAAAATCATAGAGCTAGACCAGTTACAGTTTTCTCACAGTCAAGGTATATTATTATTGAATGAATTAAATTAAATAGCAAAGATTTAACGAATATAAAAACGATTGATGATCAAAAGTTTTCATCTCTATCATTTAGAGTACCTTCAAAAGGAACGAAATAGCAGTCAACAAACTGCCCGTGAGCAAGCCCGAGGCAGAAACCTGAATGGACACAGAACTTTTGATCACTTTTTGGAAACCCTAATTAAAGAATCCCTAATTATTATTTTGAGTAATTACCAGTAAAAGGGGTCTTCTTCCGGTCCAATCAACCAAAACCGCATTTATACCAGTCACTATGACCTGAATTAATTTGGGAAAGAATTTAGTTTTACTTTCATTACTTTCATTTAGTTTTGTGAGAATATTGTGAGTTAATTATGAGACATAATGTCGTGACTATATGTTCCACTCAGTGATTCAAATTCTTGTCATCACCATTCTCAACTGTGGTTTTGACATTGTATCATTTGAATCATTAACCAAATACTTCACTCAATAATACTCCCTCTGTCCCATAATTATTGTCCAATTTGAGTTTTCATTTCTAGTTCAAATTGTGCTAAAAATGAAATCTCAAACTGGACAATAATTTTGGGACAGAGAAAGTACAAGAGAGTAGAGCACATTATTTCGGTAGACAAAATATAAGACTTCTTCAATTTGGAAAATGGACAAGACAAAAAAGGTTCATTCAAGTTTAAATGTTATGAAGTTCATGGGATAAAATAATAGAAATAAATAACTCGATCCAACATGGCAAAGGAAATTAGTTAGAAGAGTTATAAAAGGAGAAATAAAGGATAAAACCTGTATGATTGCGTAAAGTATGCTTCCAAGATGGGGATCAAACCCTGAGACGATAATCAGTATCCAACTGAATGAAGGGTTAAAAAAAAATCGAACAAATCATGTCAAAATGTATTGATCAAGGAAGTAAGACTCTTTTGTCCGTACTTGAAAAGGTGAATATTTTTCGATTAAATGTGAACAAAAAACGCTTCCTTTTCATTACAAATGTCTAATTTTACATTAGAACATAAATGCACAAACACAGCGTATACGATACAAGTAGGACATAAAAATGTCCACTTCCATATGATCATGTGCGATCAAACATACTACAGTACTGTGGATGGAAGAGTGAAACACTAAAATAATAAAATCAAAAATAAAATCTCGTAATATTCAAAGTAGCAGATGCAGAATATGAACAAGAAAAATAATCAGGAAAGAAAATTTAACATTAAGTTAATTACCTGCAGACCTAAAAATGAAGCTGGAGTAGTAAACAATTCCGTTAATTCCGATAATTTGTTGAAAGGCCATCAAACCAACAGCTATCTATTTTGAACACCAAAGAGAAACATAATTGATAAAGAAAGGAATATCAGTACATATATAAAAAGAAAACAACATGGCTCCATTAGTCTTAAAAACAAGAAATATGTTTTGCTGGTGTTTTTTTAGTATTACAAACATTATTTTTATTTTGATTCGTAGGACGTTTAAATGGATGAGTAAAGTGCTTACGAAAACTGGACGAATATTAGTTCTATCGAACAAATTCATCACTGTGGCTTTGGGAAGTAGTTGAAGCGCAGCTACATTATCCTGGAAAACATAGAATTGAGATTGTTTTCATGCATTTTTTAGTCATTTCGTTGAACAAATTCACGATCGCAATCAATATTTATGACTATCATTTGTATAACCATGCATGACTTTAACAATTAACTGAAGAGTAGTTTTACCTTAATGAGGTGGGCTTCTTCATATATGTTTGCATTTGGTCCTCTAAGTTTCCTTAGAGCCTTTTCAAATTCTTCTTCATTTCCACGCATAGCCTGCAATACATGTTTTTGAAGTAAGAGTAAATCTCTCTATTCTTTGATCATTACCTGTAAAGATAGCATATTGAAGTTGGAATTGAGAACCAATTTTGCTAAAGTTTAAACAAGTATGAATTATTTATACTCTTTCCCTCTAAGAGAATGATTAGTTTTGTTATATAAGTCCAAAAAAACAGACATAATTTATTTTTGTCGAGAAAGTATATATCATTCGTAAATTAAGATACTGAAAGAAAAGTATACCAGCCATCTTGGGGATTCTGGAATTACTAGCAGTCCAAAAAGCAGAATCACACAAGGAACCAATCCTGCAGGCAAATGAAGTACTTCCAAATTATTGTGTTGATATAACTAAATCATTTAATTAATTTTCAACTTGGAGGAATTCCAATTTTTTAAATATATGGAGATTACCATGTAAATTATTATCTTTTCCAGTACCCCTCCCCTCTCGATTGTACGTAGCACTTGTGTAACTATGATTTAAAATTAATTCTCACTCACTGAAAAAATACAAGTTTTGTTTACTGACTTATTTAGTATTATTATAATAATATGAGTTTCTTTTGGGTTGAAAACATTATAATAATAACTCAATAATAATAATTTATGTTTAAAAGTAATCTATGTACATATTGAAAAAAAAGAAGAAAAACTCAAGAAAGTTTTTATATTTTAAAATAGTAATGTAAAATAGTTATATTACCAAATAGAGCCAGCGTCCTCCAACCAACAAAAGTGCCAATTACGTAGCTTGCTGATAACCCGATTATAATAAAAAGCTGTCAATAAACAACGATAATCATGAGAGTGAAAAACAGTTCCAACTAGCAAAGCATTTCCCGACTTGCTTTTCAGGGTAAGAAGGGATAGAGAATAATGTATAGCTTTCTTTCGTCAACAATGAGTTTATTTAAGTTTCTACTCGAAAGTTTGAGTGAAAATAATCAACTGAGGTAATATCCTATTTGTATTAACCGGGAAAAAATCAAAAAATACTACTATATTACATGATGTAGTAATGAGGCATTTCTTCCATCTCAAAATTTTCATCATGCGTAAATACAAATATTTTAGAACGAAGAGAGCGACCATTTTACCTGGTTCAGAGTTCCTAGAGCTCCTCTGAGTTTACTAGGGGTTATCTCACCAACGAAAACGGGAACCTACATAAATAAAGGAATAGAACATTTGATATGTAATGTGTGAATTGTAAGTCTCAACAAAAAGAAGAAAGGTAGTTACAATGATAAATTCAATAAAAGAAAAAAATATGAAAAAAACACTGATAAAGAAAAAACTCCATTTTCATTAATCCCAATCACTTTACTAAGTAATTAACAGTAGATCAACCAATCGCTAGTGAAATTCTTATATGAACTTTTTATTGTAAGTATTATCTGCCATTCGCATCATAAATAATGGAATGGTAACATAGAAGACACGATCGAATGAATTAAAGAGGGCTTACTATGTATGATAGATTCCCAATTCCGTAGCCAATTAAAAGCCTGCCCAAGTACAGCATTTCAGGATTCTACAAAATGTATAATACATACACAAAATTAGGGCAAAAAGGATTAGTTTTCATTCAATTATTTATGTGGAAGAAGATGAATGAAACAAACCTTTGCCAGAATTATAGCTATCCATCCGAAGGTACAAAATATTGATGATAAACTCATGCCCTGAAGGTCCCAATAATTTAGTCAGCAAAAAGATAAAGGGAAAATTCAACACAAATTGACACTGCGGAACAAAATTAAAAGAAATAAATATAATTTAGTTTGTGACAGTTTTATTCCCTTATATTATTATGCTCCATTTGTCCTACATGATAACAAACTAGTATGGCAACCATTTTGGGACGAGCTAGGGGAAGAATAATCTCTGCGGTAGGGTTATTCTCTTCCCTTGTGATTCAGTCAAACTTTATCTTAATTAATCTTGTGAATTTATAAAATACTAGTATATTAATAAAAATTCTTACTCCATCTAATTAAGGTATTTAGAGACATACTATATATATATATATATATGTTTGATTTTCTCCGGGCAATGCAACGAAAAGAAGGTTTAACAAACTTACACTAATCGATATGCTAAGAAGTTCCCGCATAAATACATTTTACATTTCAATACCGTTTTAACAATATCGTTTCTACCTTTTAAAATTATACTCTTCTTGTCAAGAACATTCACTTTATGGACAAAATGACGTATGTTTTAGGGAATCCCTTTAATTTCACTAGCTAAAATTAAACTAACATACTCTAATTTCACTAAAATTTGTATTCAGAATTTATTTATACTACTAATATTAAAATACAATTAATAATCAAATATGTCAAATAATTCACGGAAGAAAACCTGACAGCCAAAGGAAAAGCATTAATACAGAATGTTTATTTTATGTTCACATCACCCCTTTTCGGCCAATAGTATCTGCAATTTTACCGCAGGTGAGTGCTCCAACCATTGCCCCTATTGTTATGGTGGATCCGAAAATTGAGTACTGCAGTTTTAATTTCCAGACCAAAAAATAAATTAAATAAAAATCACCATTCAAACAATTTTTTAATCTGCATTTACGTGCATAATAATGGAAAATAAGGGAGAAACAAAAATAGTTCAAGAACCTGAGAAAGTGTAAGTCCGAGTTCTTCCATTATATGATACTGCGCCGGTGCTGAATATCCGATCTGTATACAGCATTCGACAAAATCATACATTTATTCGAATCTCTTCACTCAAATACAGTTTATAGTTCCAATTTTCAAAGGACTCAAATGAAGATATAAAAGGAAAAGTCCGATACGAATACATATAGTTTCAAACTCCAAAAAGTTAATTTCTAGGGTAAAGAACTGAATGAATATGGTAATTAAACTGAAAATCTTACACTTGATCCAAATATAAAAGAGCCACAAACAGCCACAGCTGTGCTGAGAAAAACCATATGGAGTGCATCCTCTTGACCTTCATTTCTTCTCTCAAGAAATGGCTCCTTCACATTTACTTCTTCTTCATGATGATCATGACCTTTCTCCATAATTCTGGGAGCTTTGTAGACAAATTTTTTCCTTTCAAAAAGTTCCAAATATTTTCTTGCCCTAGCTAGATCTATTCAAACTATATATTTCAACAAATGATTATGAGAGAGGGAGAGAGAGAGAGATAGATGAATATGAATGGGCAAATTAATGCTTATCCTGGATATTTTTCACTATATTATATAGTACTCCTATATTCCTATTCATAATGCGTATTAATAGTTTTACTCAACGTGATTGTTCTTTTTGTAAATCTCTATATATAGTGGTTTTAGAGTAATAAATTAATTGCTTGGTATATTTTCCACCTCATGAGTGGGCTTATCCTAGTTGTTTACCAATTCATATGGTATAAAAATCTTATTCATTGTAATTTTGTTGTGTGGTAAAGCGACCTTTACTCTAACACGAATTTATACATGTATAGAGATTCTTGACTCAGCTGAAAGGTCCATATGACCATATAAATTAGATGGATTTCGATTTAGGAAGCAGGTCACAGCAATATAATCTTAACCTACTGAGTTGGTGCAAACATAGATGATAATTTATCTTCATGGGACAAATTTTGCTTTTGATGCTTAAATTACAGTAGTTCATGATAAAACTGTTTCATGGAAACTTCAAATCTTCTTGTAAATCGATAAATTTTGAGATATTAGTTAGTTTTCTGTTGAATTTAACTTAATTTGGAGCCATTTGGGGCCAATTTGACCTACAGGTGTTTTAAGTCACTATGACTTTGACCTTAATCATGAATCTGTCAAAAAAAATAAAACATTAAAAAAAAAAATCATTTTCAGGCTATTGATGATCATTGGATTCATTCTCTTCTGAGGTTTATCAGTTTACGTCCTATAGAGGTTTCTGTATAAACTGATAGAGAAGAATGGAACTTCAATAAGATTGGATATGATATTTTTCACATTGCGCTTCACAAATGGACTAATCTTATGGTTATTGCACTTTTATCAGTACACACGCAGTAGCTAAGGTGAATTATCTGACGTTTCTTCGATGATCTGATTGACCGAATTGTATGTTCTACATTTGGTATTATATATCTGGCTAATGATGATAGGATCAAAGTCATTCAGAAGTCAATCCATCATTAGTTTCTTAAATATTTGACACTCAACCTCGACATTTTTGCTCTCATTGTGCAGATTGATGGTGGATTGTGCGATCATTGCCTCCTAGCTTCTTAGTTAAATCATGGGATTTATTCGAAGCGGATTTTTGTCGCACCAGTTAGGCATGTTGTGCAAAATGATGAAGTAAGCATCAAATTCATCATGTCTGAGTCTGAAGAACACAGAAAAGGTGCAATGACTGATATCCTTCTGTCATCTTCTTCTTCTCAACAGGAAGGCTCTTTTTGGAATCACAGGGAAGTTAATTCATGCAGTTGCGGAAGTTAATTCATGCAGTTGCTGCATTAGCGCATGGCAGTGATTGATTTCTGTCTTTTTTTTTTTTTTTTGGTTGACTCGGGTGACCTTAGATACCATATGTTATCCTCTATACCTATACCCGTTCGCGTCATTGCAAGCTCTGGCAATGGCACCAACAGTTTTGACTTCATTTAGATGGGTCGGGACATAAAACCTGTTCAGTTTTGGTGTTAGTTTCTGTGAGATAAGAGGCATTAGGGTACTAACTATTTCTTCAGTCATTTCATAATTGGGTGACAAATGTTGAAACAGAATCATGAAAGACTGTTTGTTTCAGGTCCTGAGATTTGTAAGCTACTGATACTGGTGGATTCATTATTTTTCTTCAAAAACAGAATTTTGAATGAGAGCGCAATCAAAGTCAAGGCATACTACCCTCACTAGGACATGGTTCCAGAAAGCCTTTCTTAGTTACAGCAATTTTCTTTACTTCTCCAGAAAAAAACACTCTCCAATGCAGACTTCTTGTATACCGTGGATTCGAACTTGATCCGTGCGATTATCATGTACTAATTGTCTTCTGTTATAAGCTGGAGATATATATATATATATACATATTACTAAGTATCATATTGTATCCTAACTTAAAATTTATTAACGTCAAAGAAATAACGCCGTTACATTAATAGGACGTGCTATACAATCTACTGGAAGATACAATCCTGACTCTCAACCTGCTAAAGTCAAGTCAACATCTAGTATATGTACAAAAGGGTATAAGGAGTGATAAAATTGTCAAAATGAAAGTATTTGGCTTATCATAGTTCTCTGATACAGTGATCTGTGCTTGTTAATGGAGCTTCTTCACTTTCCCTGGATCCAGAAGCGTAATCCTGGCTTTGAGAACTGAATGTAGTATCCGTTCTAGGGGAAGAAAGTAGCCTATGAATTTCAGCAGTTTCGGTGGCATAAGCAAAATCAGGAATTGAAGACAGAGGAGGAACTATTCCTAATTGATCAGATTCCAACATATTCACAATGTGATTCATTGTCGGCCTGGCATTCAAGAGAGGATGAACTGAGAGAATAGCGGCAACAAGATGCTTCTCCATTTCATGTGAATATTCAGTCTGATCACTAAGCAGGTTTCCATCTAGAATATCCATTGCTCGACCTTGCTTCACTAATGACCAAGCCAAATCTGTCAAGAGCTCAGCTTGATTATTGCTAAACGAAATCACTGCCTTCTTCCCACTCAGGAGCTCAAGAAATACCACTCCAAAGCTGTAGACATCACTTTTCTCGCTCAGTCGGCCATATAATGCGTATTCAGGGCACACATAGCCTAAAGTACCAGCAACCCTGGTGCTAACATGTGAAAATCCATCGGGAGTGAATTTCGCCAGGCCGAAATCTGCTAATTTCGGCTCAAAAGCTTCATCTAGCAGAATGTTGCTTGCTTTGACATCCCTATGTATAATGGGCGGTGTTACGCCATTATGTAGGTAAGCAAGACCGCGAGCTATTCCTAGAGCAATTTTCCGGCGAATAGGCCAGCTTAGCTTTTCGGCTGTCATCATATCAGAAAAGAGGTGATCATGTAGGCTTCCATTTCGGATATAATCACATACAATGATTCTCTGGTGGCCTTCTAGAGGTGTTGTCACGGTGCAATAGCCCCTTAAAGCTACTAGATTTACATGCCGGACGCTGGCAATGACCTGTACTTCATGAGCAAAAATTTCTTCCCCGGAAACAGAACAATTCTTAAACCTTTTCAATGCAACTTCAGAGCCATCCTTTAAAATCCCTTTGAACACATTCCCATATCCACCTCTTCCAATCAGGTTCTCCCTGGAGAAGTTCGCCGTCGCCAGTCTCAGTTCCTCGATGCTGAATCTGAGCAAGGTAATGCCTTCAGTGAGCATCTCAAAACCAGAAGCTAATTCCTCTGCATTCGCTGTCTTTTCAGAATGAACACCTCCTCTTCTCCAGCAATGATTTGTCATCAGCCACCAGAAAAGCCAAATCACTACAATAATGCCCACCAACGACGCGATAACAGAGCCGATTAGTACTCCTCTGTGACCAGTATTATGCTTGATATCAGATATCCTGGGATCTGAAGTGTTGAAGACAGAAAACAGACACTTAATTGTGCCCAGATCAAAAGGGCCAAACCGGGTAGCAAAAGCAGCAGCATACATTTCCGGAAAACCATCACAATCAGATACATTATCAGATGATCCAGAGACCTCAAAATAAGCAGATTCAATCCTGGACAAACTAGCAACACATGTTGCACAAGAAGAGTTATCATTCAGGTCCTGATTACACTGACTGGTGATTTCCTGCAACTCCGGTTTCGAAATCAACGCCTCGAACTGCGATTTCGTGGAGATATTCAAACAGCTATCCGAAATCCACTGATCTTGAACCCCACAGGTGACCCTGACACCAAATGATTTCACATAACCATCAACAAGAGATTCATAAGCATCCCAACAAGATGCAGATTCATTCGCTGGAAACGTAAAGCTCCCTGTTCGGCTTAAGTAATCAGCTCGAACAATACGAAAACCTTGAAGAAGAGACTTACACTCGGATTGAATTTCAGTGAACCGAAGAGCCGTAGCATATTTAGAAACAACTTCACGAAGCCTTTCCATATCCAAAGGACACACAGAAATACTATCTTCCAAATTTCTTGCGCCTGAAGAACACGAAAATCCCACAAAGAATCCATGAAGAAACAGTAAATAAAGTAACTTCATCGGCTTTTTTTTTTTTTTTTTTGGCTTCCCTTTGATTCAGAGGCTAAATTAACTCATCCCATCTTCAGTAATGTTGAATTCTTTGTTCTTTTGTTGTTTATTTCTTATGAGATTGGAATATTTTTCATTTTTAATTGACGTGGGACATAATTTTTCTCCAAGTTGTCACACTTTGACGTTGCTCATTTTTTTCAAAATAAATTTATTATTTAGATTGCTGAATCCTCCACACAGTTGTATGTCATTGCGTAGCTTGATAATGAAATCTCCTATATCTTTTGTATTGTCACAGATGAGGATTAAGAAACAATTTCAGTGTGGAAAACTGATAAATCAATTGCTGCATTTACCTCATCAAGTAGATGGAATCCGTTGGTCAACATTTTGTCTTGACCGCCGTTTGAAAAAGGTGGTTTTGGTCACTTTTGGGGTACCATGTAAAATAGCATTGGTTGACTTGGTAAATTAAATTGAGTTGGCAAATTCCACGAACCCGTTCTCTTCTCTTTCAAGTTTTTCAATTTATTGGTAAAGTAAAAAGTGTGGGACACGGTAATTGTTGGGTGTAAAGTGTAAACAAAACAAAACTAAACTTAAGTATAAATATATATATATCCTATATCACGCAATGACGAGTCTTGAGTCTTGTTTGAATTCATCAAGACCGAACACCAATTTTATAATCATATGTTTTATGTACAGTCGACTAATATCAGTGGCGCCGTAGCGGAACTAGAATTTGAGCATTGGTGTCAGATTTACAAAAGGAAGAACTTGGTTACTATGAAAATAATACCAAATTTATTAAGAAAATACAGATCATGTTATATATAATTTTTTAATATAAAAATAAATTTTAGTTCACCAGAAAGAAGAGAAAAAATATTCTATACGTTTTTTTATATTTACTGAAAGAGCATAACTTTTTATGAATGTTTTTTTAAAATAATGACCCCAGCGAGAATCAAATCATCAACCTCCTCCTGATAAAGTTTTACCATTGAATCATTATATTCTATACAAGACTTAGATGTTTTCTGAAACTGAAATGGAAAAAGTCTTCTCTTATTAGTTATTTCACATATGGACCTACGATGAGTAGGTGAGTTTCTTCTTAAAAGTACATATTCTTTTTTATACATTTTGATTAGTTTGGGCCAAATTTAATATTTGAGACCAAATGAAAAAGGCTAGGTTCGGGCACTTCACTAGTTCGGCCACTGACTGATATACCACTTCATATCTCAAAAAAAAAAAGTTTATATTGAATTTTAGAATTTGTATGAAAATTATACAAAATCTCAAATTTAATATGAAGAGAAAATTTAGATTAAGGACAGTAGAGAGATTTTAATTAATAAAAAAGGCATAAGTCTTATATAATATGGATTAAGGACAATAAATTATTTTCTCAAAATCATGAAATTAAAGTTCTTGTGCTCGGACGTAAATGCCACTCATCCTAATCCTTAGAAAACACATGTTTTGAACGGATTCATCTCTCTTTTTTTTCCTGGAAATAACGGAAATGCAGCCCCAAGTTGTGCAATGACGAAGTTGAGAACAAAACTGATTTAAAATGTTGATGCCATGAGATTTCCACTATCACCTTTGCAATGCTCCACTGAAAGAAAAATTCTCAAGAAGTAGCTATTATATTTCATTTTCCCCTGTAAGATTTTTGGCAAAATCTTTTTGGTGATTAATATGTGCTTTTCTTACATAATAAATAGCCAGTTCCAAGTTAGCCACCACATATCTGTAAAGATATTATCTACTAATTTGAGATACAATTGACAAATTTCAGCTTAATCATCTCGTTAGTAGGCAGCTTAACTTGACGCAACTTAATAGGCAGCTTAATTGATGGTCCACATTGCCGTTAAATCGTTCGAAGTTAGCTTTCAAGTTAGCAACGAGATGGACTAAATTCTGATATCTTTTGAAATATTTGCCTCATAGTCTTTAGTTTTTGTGGAGATATTCTCTCTCTGTTATGACTTTGAGCTACTAAAACTGGTGAAAACATTTGCTATTTAGGGTTGAAATTTGAGCGATGATGAGGAGAAGAAGGGTTTTCTTCGGTTTCTTCTTTTTCAACGTTAAGTATGAGATTGACTTAAAAGAATGAGGGCATTTACGTCATAGCATAAGAAGTTTATTTTATGATTTTGAGAAAGTAATTTACTGTCTTTAATTCATATTAAGTAAAAACTTGTGCCCCTTTTATTAATTTTAAAACCTCTTTACTACCTTTAATCCAAATTTTCTCTAATATGAACTATGAACTGGAGACTATTGTTATCTTTTATAATGTCAGGTAACAGAAAAAAAATAAAGAAAAAAGCAAAATCTTACATTTGAATTATGTACGACTTCTTTTTAGAATGTACAAACGCTTGAATTGACCTATTTTTATCAAATCTTTCCATTATATAATTTTTTTGAATTAATTTTGAACAAAAAATATGAATTACTTAGTAAGCCTAAACTAACAGAATAGTTTGGCTAGGTTACTTAGCTCATTTAACCAATAATAATGTGCTGACATAAACAACATGAAACGGGAAACCTATAGCAGTTAGTTGGTAGCCATGTTATCTAAGAAAAAGATAAAGTAATTGAGAATGCATTTTAGATACCTAAATTTCAGTTTCTTGAATACTAGAATGTGACAAGATCACAAGAAGATTAAGTAATTTAAGAGACCACCGTGATGTGAACAACGATAATGTTCAGTTAAGGGGGGAAAAAAAATCCACTCTTCATGTATTCATTTGGTAACCAGTACATGTTGCATTTGATGAGCAATGAGTTTCTTCAAATAGAAAGATAAGATGAATAATCCCTTGTATTATATTGATCAGTTTGTGCATAAAAGCTTTGAGATTATTCACTATTATATCGTTTTCACTACATCAAATGCTTCAGCATCATATTGAAGGAAAGCGTGAGCCAAAATATCAGCGATAGTTTAATCCGAAATAAATTATTGTACAGACTTACAGTATTCACATGATAGTATGATACACTTTATCGATCGACTTAAAAGAACTCAATAATTTGAATCGAGTATATTTTAAGCTTCATCGTGATTCTGCAGATCCTTAATTTCAGAATTTTAAATATTATGTAGTGCATCCCAAAGCTGTTGGTGAATCTTTTTTTTTTTTCCTCTTTGATAAAGAGAGGACATGATATACTCTAATCGGGATCTCTCGTCTTCCTTATTACGTACCCACATTCTCCAGCACAAGAAACCAATCCTAAAATTGAAGTTTTACAAGCTCAGATCAAAGAAGTGGTTGAATATAGCGCTCTTGGGTAAATTTAATTAGAATTCGTCCCTCTACACACCTCGTGAGTTGAGAGAAGTTTTTTTTTTTTTTTCTTATACAAAAAGAATGATGGATATTATGGTCATTTCATTATTTGGGTGAAATATTTTCAGACTCCTGAAGTAAAAGTTAATTTGACGACTAAATTAACAATTTTAGGAATAATTTTGTCTGTAAAAAATTTCCCTCGGAAAGAAATTAGAAAACTCCCTATATCTAAAAAGAAATTTAAACTGAACAATTATTTCTGGAGCAAACGAGAAGAAACCATGCATGCATACTGTAAAAGCGACAATCCTTAAGGAAAAGAATCCATTCTACAAACCTTCAATTCATAACCATTACCCATGTTGCATTGGTGCATCGGGCAATATAGACTTCTTCAAAGAAGAAAAAAAAAAAAAAAAAAAAGACACAATTCATACAAACCAATCGAAGAGCAACTTAATGAAGAGATGAATAATTATCCCTCCCTTCTGTATACACATATTGATCAGTTTGTGGATTTGATGAACTCGCAGCCACCACCGACTTCAGTTTCTGGTATGTAATAGGTTGTCTTCTGAGTGATGAGTGCATTTTCAGGTTCTTCATAATCTTCCAGATCCTTAGATAACTCCGGATCCTGCAAAGCGTCCCAAAGCTTCTGGCGAAGTATTTCTGCTTTTGACTGGTTAAGTACTTCTGCTGTTGACGGGACACTATACTCTACTCTTTCTGATCTCCTCTTCCTTACCACATTCTTCAGCACTTTGAGACACAAAAAATCAACAAGCATGCATTAACTAACTTATTTACATCGATATGGAAAAAAAAAGAAAAAAAAAATTGACACTCTATGTTGTTAATCAAAAAGTTAAACCTAATAATATGCGAAACTATTAATATCAAAAGTTAGATATCAAGGGATTTTGTGTTCTTTTTCTGTTTGCTTGTTTTTTGAAGAATATGCCTGCTCATTAATTGTGGCAGTTGATTAATTCAGAAATTAAAAACAGGTGTGTATTCTGGAATGTCCTAAAATTACACTATCATGCACACATATTAGTATCATCCATGTATAGTACAATAAATAAAACTATTATTTCATGACAGATAGAGTAAGCAAGACGTTAATCAAAATTTAAACTTTATATAGAGGGAATCTAGTAGTCTAAACTCTAAAGATTATATACATGAAAGCAAAGAAACAAATATACTTGTAAAAGGCAAAAAGCTGGAGGGAGAATACTCACATTCACTTCCATAGTATAACTGATGCTAGCATTTTTAAAATATAAAGTATCATAAACCATACATATATATAAGTATTATAAAGATAGAATCCTTCTATCATTTAGCACGAGTGAGACTGTATATATTGTATATGAAGCATCAAAACATGAATAAATATCAATTTTGATTTACAAGCAATATTACATTATTAAGACACTACATTGAATCAAAATAATTTAAATTAAAATCAAAACATTCATTTAATTTAGAGCCGCTAGTCATTTTAAGACACTGATTTTGGCAAACTTCAAAATTCAGTCCGGAAGCTTCCATGATTGTTTCAATAATCAAGGGTAACTGATTCAATTGTGAAAAAAGTAATTAATGAACCTTGGCTAATTTGAAGCTATATCTTGCTTGCCTTGAATAATTTCCACCACAACGAAGAAAACGACAGTAATACGTTATCTTTTTACCTTGGGGACGAGAAGAATAAACACTTTGATCATCAACTTCATCCTGAAGGTTAGCGATCAAATTAGAAGGATCAATTCCATGTTTGGGAATGTAATTTTCAAGGGGTAAATTCTTCCTATATCTCGATCCACAAGCATTGCAGAGGACTGGTTTTTCTGGTGGTCCGCACCTCCATAGAGGAGTCCCTACGCCACGAATCAATACATTTATAAGAGTCAGTTTGATGAGTTATCATTAAGAAAAACATTAAATAAAAAGGCATTTTATTTTCTGCCACATTTATAGTTAGTAATTTTGTTTTATTAATGGAACAACCTCATTTTATTAGAAATATTTTTATATTTTAGTGTGAAGTAATTAAGAATAAAAATCTAAGTACAGAACATTAAATGGAAAAAACTATTCATCCTATTTAACAAAAAAAAGTAATAAAATTCTTTTTTTTTTGTAGAGCATTCGGATGTTAGATTTGCAAAAGAATTAGCAAGAAAAAGGCAGTTTAAATTACTCATCTTTCTCGAATTAAAACAATACAATACAGAAAATCATAAAAATTAGGGATTGGAACCAAAGACGAAATTTCTTTTGTGCTAATGAGCGTTCATTACTTTCTTATTTTGCATGAGAAATCCCATAGAAATAATTGGTGATATTGCCAGGCAAAATTTAGCCTTCAGGTCATTTATGTGTGTTATTATTCCCAAATAGCCCTTAAGGAGTCAACCCATATTTATTCTCTCTCCATTCTTTTTTCTACCCAACTGAAACCATCATTGTTATCATCTTTATCACCAATCATCCTCCCTCCCAAATCTAAACTCAATTATTTTCTTTAGATCTTCAAACAATTAAAAATCTAAAGACAAGGATAATTTAGATTTTATGGCTGCCAAGTGTAATGAAAAGTAATCCCACGGAGGAAATAATAGATAAGAAAGAGATGCAATTTTCATTTAATTAGCATCCAAATTATCTTGTCTTGGAGATGTAAACAATTTTTGTGACAATATTTTAGACTTGAAGAGTTGGAGCCGCTGCAATTTTTAAAATATTTTTGCCCGAAAATCCTTACAAACATAACAAGAATGAATCGAATACTCAACTCAGGTGTCCTAGACCAGATTTTTAGATGATGGAAAAATTTGATAGAAGTTAACTTGGAGGGAAGTTAAAGCTAATGTATTTTCAAACATAGTTGACTCTATTTCCAATAATTTGATGATGAAACACTTTATTTTTCTGATTTAAGTTGGTACAAAGGGAAGAATTGATGGGCCAACGGCAAGCAGGCTTGTAATTTAGAGATTTACTCTAAAGGCTAATTATTGTGCTGGCAATATCATTAGTCATAAATAATAGCTCGCATTGATTGGTTAGTCATTCAAAGATATCCATTGGATTTTAAAAGCTTCTTAAATTGGGCAACAGTTGAGGAATTAAACACAGGAAATTTTTTTCTACAAAATGCATGCTATTAAGCGGTGGATATTATGAGGGTTCTTCAAATGTGAGAAATCAGATTGTACGCATCTACTAACGCTAGCAAACACCTAACTCGAATATATCAGAATTCAATGCAATATTTCCAAACAATAGTTATCCTTCAACTGGAACCGAAAAAATGGCAAGAATACAGTATAACCGATGTTCATCTTTGGCGTCACATGGTAAAAAAATCAAAGGATTACCTTATTTTCTTAATTTCTTTGTTTTTTTTTCGGCTTTAGGTGACAAAAGAAAAGAAATTCATTGGAATAAACTTCCAATCATATGGTGAGAACTGCTTATTCATTCAAATGGCCTACTCTTTATATACTTTTCTAAATGAGGAAGAGAAAAAAAAAATCCAGAAATTAAAAAAAAAAAAATACAATGAAAACACAATAAAAATTTAAGCAAAGAGGTAGAAGCTGGAGAAAAGGGTTCTTACAATCAATCCCACAGTGAAAGCAAGGTCCTTGTTTACCCATGCGAGACCTTAATTTCGACAGATATTTAAAGCATCAAAATATGTTCGAAAATTAATCTGTATATTTGAGAGATAGAATGCTTCTACTATTGGAGGTGTTTGCTATATATATATAGCACTAATGAGATTGTACTGTATATGAAGCTATGAAGTCATTCTCATTTACTGGTGTTAAATATTACTCATAAAAGCTTGATTAAAAAATGAGACATAAATTGGTAAAAGAAAATCAACAACACTTGTCGAAAACACTGAATCCCGTTTTTTGTCATTATGTTTTTACCGAAAAAAAACTTGTTGTGGGTAGGTTATTGGTGTTAGGTAATGGATTCATATAATCTAAGAAAAGACAGAAATAGAAATTGGAGTATTATTTTCTTCAAATTAATTAAAGAACCCTCCGGGAATTTTTTATTTTATTTTGTTTGGAGTTGGAGAAAAATGTTAAATATGGTAGCTGGGTTATTACACATTATAGCTAGATAAGTCAAATGATATACTTCTTCGCCCAACTTTAATGAAGAAAAATAATTTTAAAAAATGTTTTTTTAAAAAAAAAAAAACCCCCCCGTTTTGTATTCAAAAACAATGATACAAAAGATTTTTTTTTTTTTTGGTAAGAAGGTTAATTTTCATTACAAGAAAAATGTTTATGATACATCGCATGTACAACCAAATATTAAAAGATCAATCTAAAAAGTTTAAGATATTATTAGAATATCGTAACGCAAAAGGAGCTAACTACTGTTATCTATGTCAATAGTAAGACTAATATAAATGCGCTTACACCACGCAAGGATTTTAACAGAATTTGAAATCTTCTGGATTGTTACATATCTGATTTTAAGATGTACAAGAATTTCGCTAATAACCTTTGAAGCAATAATAGAATTATTATGATGAAAAAAATTTCTATTTCGCTCTCTCCAAATGTAACAAATGGTAACACATAAAGATACCTTCTTAGGAACATTAAGAGTTCCATTTCTCCATACTTTACAGTGCTCGTTTGCAAGATACTAAAATTACAAATAGGTTGCCAGACTTGAGCAGAAAATGGATATTCAAAGAAGAGATGCTTAACATTCTCCTCATTTTGATGTCGATATAGTCATTCTGTACTAACTGAAGGATTCGACTTGACCACGTTTGCCTTTGTGGCAATTCGATCATGAAAGCCCAACCAAGAAATAAAGGAATATTTGGGAGGAGTTAACCTGCTCCAACGTAGTCTGCACCACCACTATGATGAGTTCTGTGTGATCAATGCATTAGTGTAAGACTTAGTAGAGAATGGTTTTCCTAGAGCAATCCAAATTATAGAACTATATACTCGTCATTGTTACACACATTTGTGCTGAGTCTTTAAGCTTAATGATTTTTTTCACACACCAAGAAAAGGATGATTTTTATTTTTTTATTTTTTTTTGAGAATAACAAACTTTAATTAACCAAAAAAAAAAATAACAAACTTTCATTAACGATCATTGAAAACGGTCCAGCACCGAATGAGGTACAAAGTTTGGAGCTTCACACCATAAAGTTTCAATTATACAAGCCGATTTGGCAAATTTGGCAAAGGAATGTGCAATAGCGTTATCATCTTGCCGGATCCATGAAATGTGGCTAACTGGAAGATCGTGGCAAATATGAAGCACATCCTCCATGACGGGGGAGCAAAAAGAAGGGCTGTCAGCTTCGTTTGCGGCTGCTAGAATGATCAAAGATGAGGCTCCTTGGACAGCTACATTGGAAATGCCTAAACGTCGACACAGCAATAGAGCTTCTCGGAACGCCAATTAATGCTTCTGCCAAATCTGAGTTCACTATGCCAAATCTGATTAAGAAAAGGATTATTTGATACAAAGGAATGTTAACACCAAATTTCTAAAATAAACCGTTTTGTTTAGTCAGTGTGGCATAGATCGGGAGTTAAATGTCCTTATCCCTCAAAATAATGCATGGGAGATCATATAAACTACTTCTTTCAGTTTTAGCGATTTGTTCAGAACTTTTGATGATCATAATTAATTAAGACACTTTTGTGAGTGTGGAATCATTTTTCACTCCTGGTGAGATGTTTGATATATGATTATACAATTTGAGGATACTTTTGTTTGTAAAAGTTACTCCGTTCCAAAAGGTAGTCGAAAATGATTTTTGTCAATCGTACTATTTTTAGTAAAAATCTTAAATGTCAATATGAAGTATTTTTTGGGACAGAAAGAGCACGCTTATTAATTTAACAACCTTAAAATTAATATTCCAACCATCTCAAAAATTTTGTTCAATTTGGATTTTTATTTTTAGTACAAATTGCACTAAGAGTAAAATCTCAAAGTGGACGATTATTCTGGGATAGATTGAATATGAATTGTTCAAGCAACAAACAACAAGAGAGACGACCACACAGTCAAAAACGATAAATCCTTAAGAAAAAAATCCATTTCTACAAGTTCATGAAACCTTCAATTCATAACCATTACCCATGGTGTTCATCGGGCAGTATAAACTTCTTCAAAGAAAACAAAAAGAGTTCCTACAAACCGAAGAGCGACTAAATGAAGAGATGAATAGTTATCCTCCCTTTTGTATAGATATTGATCAGTTTGTGGATTTGATCAATTCACAGCCAACACCGACTTCATTCGCTGATATGTAATAGGTTGTCTTCTCAGGGATGAGTGCATTTTCAGGTGCTTCATAATCCTCCAGATCCTTAGATAACTCTGGATCCTGCAAAGCATCACGAAGTTTTTGGTGAAGTATTTCTGCTGTAGACGGGCCTTTATGCTCCATTGCTGTTCTCTTCTTCCTTACCACACTTTTCAGCACTTGAGACACAAGAAATTTAAGAATCATACATTAGTTAAACTTAGGTTTTCATAAGAAAAGAAAAAATAGACAACTATGCTTGTTGCTAGCTAGAATTGGCACGGTAATTAAACCTAGGTTTTTTTTATATCCATATGAAGTAAAAAAAAAAAAAAATAAAAATAAAAATAAAAAAATAGACAACTATGGTTGTTGCTAGCTAGAATTGGCACGGTAATTAAACCTAGGTTTTCATAAGAATAAACTAAAGGAGTTGGAAAATTTTTTGGCCGGGATTTGCTGACAAGGTTTGGAAGAATAAACAAAGAGGTTCTTTCTCGATAATGGACTTAGCAACGCATGCAATAATGTAAAGTAAATTATAACCCCGACCATAATCCAGTATAATTAAGAATTTAAGACACTCTATGAAACAAAGGCAGCAATAATCGACGATTTGGACCACATAGGAAGCTAGGTTGATTTATGCATTTGTTCATGACATGATGAGTAAACTCTCTTGAATTTCCTTATTCAAAAAGAAATTATGATTAACTGAATTAATTAGCCCTTAGAACTTTCAATTGTTGCTTTAAATTAGAATTATCGAATCAATTGAACTGTATGCTCTTTTTATCCAACCAAATATTGTCTTCTTTAATGTATTAAAACTGTATAATAAATAGAACGATCATTTTCTGGATAAAAAGAGTAGATTGAGATTAAAAAAAAACATGCTGCCCCTTTTTTTTTCATTTTTATGCATGAATGTGTATTACATATCATTTTTCTTTATTTTGACTTTTTCATTTTGTAATTATAACCTCGATATACCTTTGATGTCATTATTCTAATATTGTCGTTGTCCCAAAATTATTATGCAGTTTAAACTTTTATTTTTAGTGCGATTTGAATTAAAAATAAAAATTTAAATTGGATAATAATTTTGGGCAAAGAAAATATTAATTCAAGACCGAAAATAAAAATTTAAGAAAGAAAAGCATAGAAACAGGAGACTGAACTCATGATTAACTTCAGTTATACCTTGGTCAAGATCAACAGTATCATGACGATGAGAAGAAGATTTCACATTGAGACCATCCAGTTCTTCCTTATAATCGTCGTTGTTGTCGTCATCGTCACGAGCCAAAGAAGGATTAAGAACATGTTTCGGAACATAATCTTCCAGGGTTTTCCTGGTTCTCCATCTCAACCCACAAGCATTGCAAAGTACTGGTTTTTCTGGTGGTCCGCACCTCCACAGACGGTTGCCTACACCAAAGCCATTCAGTCAAATAGATATGATTGTATATCGGCCTCATTTATTGTGTAACAGTAACCTTTTAGTGATGGAAGGAACAATTTCAACTTATTTACAAATATTGACTTAATGAAATACAATTTTTTTAAACAATAGATAACACAATCGTACCATCTCATATTTTTATTTTGTAGTATAGTAAGGTTCTGTGTTTCTTCCCCTTACATTTATAAATATAGATTATTAGACAAGAGTTTTTTACCCAAAAAAATATTTAAAAAAGATTCTAGACAAAAATAATACGGATCTAAATTAGGTGGACAATACTAGTTCACTCGGATTTGCCAAATCTGAGAGTACTGTACAGTCGGATTTCGCAAATCTGATACCACCGAAACTCGGATTAGTGTAATCCGAGACTTTAGTAACCTAAGATTACTTAAATTAATTCAAAGAATTAATTTAATTAACTAATCAAGAGTCGGATTTGCAAATCCGAGAATTGGCCATAAAAAAATATTTATTTTTTGGAAAAATAATTGAAGTTTTCGAAAATAAAAGTTGACTAGAAACCGATTAGCCTAATCCGAAACATGAAAATTCGGATTTCGGAAATCCGAAAGTTTAAACTAAAAAATTATTTTAAGTTTTGAAAAAAAAAATCTAAGTGTTAAAAATAAAAGGGAAGAGACTCAGCTTTGAAAAATTCGAGTTGTTTAGAAAATAGCAACTTTCGGATTTACGTTCACCTGGGTAGTGCCCATACTCACATAAGGCACATTAAACTAAACCCTAAATCCTAAAATCCAATGCTTTAACTAAATCGGATATTGAAAATCCAATTTTTAGTTGGAAATCCGAGTTTAAACTGAAATCGGATTTGGGAAATCCGTAGCTAAACCCTAAACCCTAAAAGTCGGATTTTAGAAATCCGAGTTTAAGCTAAACTCGAATTTTTGAAATTTGAGTTTAAACTAATCTCGGATTTTCGTAGAGTTTGAGATAAACTCGGATTTGGGAAATCCGAAACTAAATCCTAAACCCTAAACCCTATGGCTTGATTTTGAAAATCTAATTTTTTTGCTTAACTCGAATTCTGAAAATTCGATTATTTGCTTAAAAAGTACATAACACTAGTACAGATGAATTATACTTAATTAATAATAATATCTAATGATTAACAGATTTAACAGTAATAAGCAATACTAGTACCAGTGATGTATAGTGGGTAATAGTGTTAATGTACTACATAATACAAGTACGTATAAATAATATATAACACTAGTACACATGAATTATACTAAATTAATAATATCATCTAATAACTAACAGATATAACAGTAATAAGTAACACTAGTATCAGTGATGTATAATAGGTAATAATATTAATGTACTACATAATACTAGTACGTATAAAAAGTACATAACACTAGTACATATGAATTATACTGAATTAATGATAATATTTAATGACTAACAGATTTAAGAGTAATAAGTAATACTAGTACCGGTGTATAGTGGGTAATAGTACTAATGTACTATATAATACTAGTACGTACAGATAGTACATGACACTACGTAACACTAGTAATATATATTTTTCATCAATTATACTAAATTAATTTCATTCAAATTCCTATCAAATTTAATAATACTACATAACGTTAGTAACATATATTTTTCATCAATTTAAGTAAATTCTTAGTAATTATTAGTAATAAAAGATTTTATTAATATCATATCTAATGCAATATTTTTTATTTTTTTTATTTTATTAAAAGTGGATATTTTAATTTAATGCGAATTCCTATCAAAACTCAAATTCTCAAAGTTTTTTGCACTAAAAGATTTTTTTTTAAAGGTAGTTTGGATTTCTGAAATCCGATTCAACTATTCATTTATTAAATTTTCAAACTTTTCCACCATAAATAAAATTTTAAATTTTCCCGCCCTTCAATTTTTTTAAAAAAAAAATATGTTGGGAAGCTCTCAGATTTCAAACATCTGAGTTTACTGTACACATTTTGACCTAGGTTCCTTTTTTTCAAAATAACAAAAAAAAATTAATATTTTATTATTTTTTATTGTTTCGAATTTCGAAAATTCGAAAATCCGATTAATTAGACTCTTGAATTTGCTGAATCTGGGACAACTACTTATGTCCAATAAAATTAAAATAAAATTTTTTTTATTCACATCAATTTTTTTAAATTTTTTTGGCCGAACGACCCTTTCAGACAATGGCACATCAAGACATTTGTCCATTTTATCTATGATACATGTCAGGAAGAAAATTTGCTATATTTATTAAATGCGAAAGGAGGCTAAAAGCGAATCATTAATTCGAAGCAAAGAAGAAATTTCTTTTGTGCTAAGGAGTCATGAAGAGAATCCGTTACTTTCTCATCTGGCATGAGAAATTCAAAGCATTTGAATGTAACGCACATTATTTGGCTTGTCGTTCAAAGATATCTATTGGCTTTTAAAATTTTCCTACATTGGGAGACAAGTATTTGAGATATTAACCATATAATAATGTTCAGGAACATAAAAATACTTTCATACTCTTTAAATAGAGAGATAAATGCATAAAGCTGCAGTTTCTTTTTAACAACATAAAATGATAGTTTATTTCTCCCGACAAGTACGAGTATTATTTCAGATTTCATACATTTACTAACACTAGCAATTCATTTGATTCGTTTGTTAAGTATATTGTTGCAGTTTAATTAGGTTTTTTTTTTAATTTTGTAACTCTGTAAAATAATACTATCACGCATATCTTAGCGTGCTCATTCAATTTCAAGATAATAGTTGACAAAAATATCTCTTCTTTTGGAACAGATGGCGAAGGTAGTATATTATGCAAACTTTAAACCTTGATATAACGATTAAAATAAATTCTTGTTGGAAGATCACATATACCAAAGTAAAAAAATAAATAAATAAAAATAACTATAAAAGAACTCAGCAAATTAGTAAATTTGTAAAAGGCAAAAAGCTCGAGAGGAAGGATACTCACGGTCAATTCCACAGTGACAGCAAGGCCCTTGTCTAGCACCTAAATTTCGACAAATTTATGCACCAAAAAAAGTCAAATCATTATATATTAATAATACAAAACATGAAACACAAATCAATTATTACCATTTTGTTTGGCTGAATTATATAACATAGCTTGTGGATAAATGAAAGTCCCATCCGTCTCAAATTAAAATTACTATTTGTTTAAGTATTAACAGTAGGAAAAGCGACAAATTTATTTCGGTACTGAGGTTGTAATCCGAATATATGATACAAAGCTAAGATAACCATTATAAATGTGGGAAGTCCACAGAACCAAGAGCAATGAAATGAGAGAACAAGGTTATTCAAACATTGGATTATTCCAAAATAAATAAATAGTAGCATAGATAATTATAAGGCACTGAGTGGATCATAGGTATCATCGGGACTGTAGTTCTAATTTAGATAGTAAAATACTAGGTGGAGATTTAAAAATAAAGTAGGACAAGTTATTCATTAATGAAATTATATGGTTTGTAAAAAAAAAAAAGTATTACATTCAATATATATAAGTCAAATTCGTTTAATTTAGTGCATTTATTCATTTTTGGCAGTTAGTTTGGTTCTAAATCAGTCATAACCTTGTGTCATTGTTTTCAGATCAAGAGGATAACTAATTCAATTATTAAAACTTAAATGAACCTCAACGAATTTGAAACTATTAACCATGTCATCCATATGTTTAATCTATTCAATAATTTACACCACAAATAAGAAACTGACAGTTATACGTTATATATTTTTTTACCTTGGCGAAAACAATCAAGTTCATCATCAGCATCAAGGTCAGCAATAAAAGAAGGATCGATTCCATGTTTTGGAATGTAATTTTTAAGGGGTAAATTCTTCCTATATCTCGATCCACAAGCATTGCATAGTACTGGTTTTTCCGGTGGTCCGCACCTCCATAGAGGAGTCCCTACGCCACGAATCAATAATACATAAATCACAATCGTTTCTTGATAAGTTATCATTAAAAATAGTATTAAGAAAAAAAAAGGGCAAACTACATTTTATCCCCCGAATTTTAGTCCCTTCTACCATAAACCCCCCAAGTTTTGGTAATACTACCATTTATCCCCTGAGCAGGATCAGACATGAAAATGACTAAAATAACCATGGTCTGCATACATTCCATTTCCTTTTATTTTTTTGGTTTTTCTTTTATTTTTTGACCATTAAAAATGAAAATTAATTAAAATTTGTCATTTTACTTCTAATTAAAACAAGTTAATAAATAAAAATTAATTCATGATTAATAATATTAAATTTATTATGTTTTATAAAAAATTAATTAATAAAGATTATTTTATTTCAGAATACATGATATAGTTAAGTTTGAAAATTTATTATTATGTGCATTAGCATATATAAAAGAATTAATGTGGAGTATTTTTTAAATTTAATTTATTTAAAAAAATAGATTTAAATTGTAGAATGTAAAAAATAAAACTAAAGGGTATTTTTTACCATTTACACAAAGTTCATGATAATGTTAGTTTAATGAGGGGTGGATTTGGTAGGTTGACTAGGAGTCAAGAGGGTATATGGTAGTATTACCAAAATTCGAGGGGTTTATGATAGATTGAGTTAAAACTTGGGGAGTAAAATGTAGTTCGCCCAAAAATAAAAGACGCTTTTAATATCTGCCATATTTCTAATTTATTAGTCATGTGTTAACAATGGAACAACTCATTTTAAAAAATAATTTTTTTTAATCGTCTACTCAATTTATTAGACAAAATAATGCAATACAATGGACCATTAAAATTGGCGACGGAACCTAAGATGGAAATTTCTTTTTGTGCTGGTGAGGGTTCATTACTTTCTTATTTTGCATCAGAGAAATTCAATGAATGCAATAACAGCTATCATTAATTGGTTAGTCTTTCAAAGATGTGTACTTGGGATTTCATGCTTCTGGTAACAATAGCAAAGCCTTAATTATAGATTATATCAAATTTGAAATGCAAATAGTTATAGTTTATTTACAATAAATCATGATTAGAAAAGAAAAGAAAAGCAAAACACGGCACACTTCTATGATTTTTGTAAGAACAAATTATTCATTTCATTCAAATGGCCCACCCTTTATGAATAAACTTTTTTTTAAATGGCGGACAGAAAATCAATAATTTAACTATAGTTTTGCATCTAGATTTTGCTGAAATAACATCACATTCGATAGTAGCAGAAATATCTAGTTGTAAGATTTTATATCAACAAAAGAAAATAAAATCTCAGCAAATTAATAGCTTGTAAAAGGCAAACGCTGGAGAGAAAAGGAGACTCACAATCAATTCCACAGTGAAAGCAGGGTCCTTGTCTTCCCATGAGAGAATTGGATTTCGTCAAATTGAAAGCTCCAAAATATAGATCGAAAACTATTTGGGGGTATGCTATATAGCACTAGACTGGGTTGGATATATATGAGCTATGAAATCATTCTTATTTACCATGTGTCAATTATATATTGATTTGTTACAACTTGATTAATGAAGACATAAATTGGTAAACAGAATCAACCCCACCTATACCAAAAGCACTGAATTACATTTTCGGTCATTACTCTTTTTCCTAAAATGCTTGTTATGGGTAGATTACTAGCATTTGGTAATGAATATGGTAGTAATCAAAAGAAAAGCCAGAAATAGACATACTAATTTATTCTACTTAAACGGGAAGGGAAAAAAAAATCCCAAAATCTGATTTGGTTGGACTTGGTCAAAAATCTATAATACAGTAGCAATGTTATTATGTGTTATTGTTGACGTAATGTAATCGTCTAATTATTAAGGTATTTGTCTCCTTTATTGTACCAAAAAAAATTAATGATATTCGAAAATGAAGATACGACGAATGTTAACTATTGACACTCTGATGAGCGAAGGTTTATAAGAAAATCATCGCATATCAGGAAATCTTAGTTCGCACTATTATGATTTAGATAACTTTAAACCATATTTTTTCCGAGTATCAAAAATGACTAACTGCAAGTGAGTTCAGTTTCTTCCCCAACAGTTTTAGATAGTCCTTCAATCCCTATGAATAGTCTATTTTGTTGAACTTAAAACAGAACAACAAACACGTTATTTATTTATCTAAGATAAAAGAAAGAACAAACTGGCTTCTTAATTACATGGCTGGCAATGGTATTTTAAAGGGTCGGGTACTATTGTTCCCCTCACTAGACCATATAAAGTGCTTCGTCAGTTATACATAGAGAGATTTGCTCAGAACATTTGATGATCATGTAAGGTTTTCGCAAAAGGGATGAAATCATTTCCGTCTCCCTCATGGAGAAATTTGATATGATGATACAGTTTGAGGATAATTTTGTTTGGAAAATTTGAGCTTCGTTTATTAGTGAACTTATGCTCTTAATCCTTCTTTAACTCGTCATGATGAATAACATGGTGATCCCAACGTTCAATTTCTCCTCCTAAGCGCAGTATTACAAAGGTATGCGAGTAAATAATAAAGTTGCAATTAGTTCAGTCGTCTGTTTCTCGTTTTATTGTTTTTTGGCCTTAATATTTAAACTAATCATGGAAATCATAGCAATCTCAATCTCCAAGTGCTAATAGTTAAAAGTTTTGAGACCAATTCCATCCTTAGAATGCATTATTTAAAAAGAAATTTTTAAAAAAAAAAATGATGGCTTGTATATAATCACAGAATTATCGCGATGATGAGTAGTAGGGAGGAGATGCATGCATGTTTGGGGTTCATATAGACATCATCAGGAAATTTAACAGTTTATGAGCCAGGATTAGATTGTAGAGTTGCCACATGAATTTCACAAAAGGAACTTTGTACCTGATTATTTGTGATATCGCATGCATATAGTATTTTGCAATGGCTAGATTCTCAACTATTAGGTGCTAGAATATCACTTCAATATGATATAATCGGGGTTTCTTATTTAGAAATATGACAAATTATGTCTCTTTTCATTGTAAATAATAAAAATGAAGATTAAAAAAAATTATTAAGAAAATTCATGTGATTATGAAAAAAAAAATGTATAAGTAATTAACGTAGCTTCTTGGCCGGGGTCGTCAACGGGTTGCCTGCACCTTCCCATGTAGCTTAATATAATGTCTTTGCATTGGACTGGCCAGGATGATAAATTTGGCTGCTTTTTTTGGGTCCATTATAGAGGAGAAAATCACTTGATTTATTCTTCAAAATTTATAGCTAAACGTCGCTAACTAGTTGGACATTTTCCACACTATTTTTAATGTACTTTTACTTTCATCTATGAAGGGAAAAAAAAAAAAGAAAAGAAAAAGAACTTCTCGCTAGCAACAATATTGACTATCAATTCTATTGTTTTAAACGATTACTGTTAATTTTCACTTTTGTATTTTTTATTTTTTGAAATTGGATTTTCTCGTGTGTCAAAGTGGTCATCACAAATGTAATAAGAGAAAATCATCTAGAGTAGTACAGTCGCTTACTTTTGTAAATATCAACTTCAATGAAACGGGTTATTTATTCTAGTGATTAAACACAATTTTGCTTTAGAATCGATTGCAGAAACTGGCCATCTCATATTCTCTTTTACAAAAGATAGTCCATTTTTTTCCCCTCCCTTAAATTCGATCCTTGAAAAGGCCATGTGTCACAAATCAAACGTTTTCCATTTTCATGTTTCATCACAAATGCATATACCTCGCATTAGTTATTTTATGATATCCATCCATTGGATTTTTAAAACTTTCTTAAATAGGCGATGAAAAATTGAGAACGCGCAGAATTTTATATTTACATAATAATAGCAATATTTACAAACAGGAGGATTCATCTACCAGATTTTGTGCATCTATTTTTTTTTCCCTTTTTAAAAAAATAAAATCGTGCATTTACTACTACTAGGGAACATTATAAACATTTCCACATCCACAATTATTCTTCTCTCTATATTGTAGTATTCATTTAAAGAGGATAATCTAGGTAGTTTACAATTTTTTAAATCTCTAAATGACAAAATTTCTTTGGTTATAGAATTATGATCTTTAATTATTTGCTCTGAAGTGTTGACTTTGATTACGGATTACTTAATTACGTACTATTGTAACCAACTAGTAGTAATGTTATATATATATATATATATATATATATATATATGTATGTATGTATGTATGTATGTATGTATGTATATGTTCGAAGGGAGTCATAAATTTAAGTACAAGACGTTTCTAAAGAGATAGAGATGAGTTTCACTTATTTAATTTAGACTTTCTTTCACGATAGATGGAGGCGCCAACAAAATATGGAACCCCATACCGGCAAAAGAGGCCGAATTGCGCTAGTGCATCTGTGACTACGGTGGTCACCCGTCAATTATGTACAATCAAAAATTTATCACTGGAGACTAACTAGGTTCTTAGCTCCATAAAACACATTACTATTAACAAAAAGTGAAAGTTTTCATTCAACAAAAACTCTTATCGGCATGATTACACTAGTAATGTTATTTGCGTTCCTACATTTTGGGCTCACTAATACACAAAGCCCATTGCTTCTTTCTGATGGTCCAATAGTGTCAGATCGCAGCAGAATTCACCGGAATTGCAACAAGGATGGAGAAAACAAGAAAATTACGAAAAACGGTAAAGGATAAAAATAACAAACTGATATTTTTTTTCGACAAAAACCAAAAGCGGTTACACAGTCCTATTTGTAAAAGGAATCTCCGATAGGCGGTTGAAATCCCGAAGTTTCAAGCTGGCCGGAAGAAGGGGGTTTAACAGAAACGAGAAATACAACTCAAATGCAGGAAATACAAGTCAAATGCAGACTGAAATGAAATGCACAATTGACTAACGTAGACTCTAAATTTATACTTGAACCCCTTCATTATACCAAAATGTAGATGCAGCCAAGACTTTGACAACTCCTTTCCCCTTAAGCAGAACCTTGTCCTCAAGGTTGAAACGTAGGAAACTGCTTGGTGATAAAACCCTATCCTCCCAGGAAGCATCTTCCTCAGTAAACCCCTTCCACAAGATCAACCATTGCACTACTTTATGGCCTTCCCTCACAATGAAACGCCGCTTTAACGCTTTCTCAGGAGATAAGTTGCATTCCTCAGCCACTGTAAAATCAGGAGGGGAGGTACTGACAGTAGGAATGTTACCATGAAACCTCTTAAGCAAAGAGACATAGAACATAGCATGAATCCTAACATGGGCTAGAAACTGCAACCTGTAAGCGACAGAACCATTCTTCTCAAGAATCTTATAGGGACCAAAGTACCTGGAAGCCAACTTCAAATATGCTCTCAGAGCAGCTGTGGTCTGCTTATAAGGCTGCAGTTTCAGTAAAACCCAATCTCCAATGACAAAGGATCGTTCAGAACGATTCTGATCAGCATACAGTTTCATCCTTTGTTGAGCTTTAAGAAGATTATCCTGCAACAGTTTCAAAACAGCAATTCTTTGCTCAACTTTATCAGCAGCCCCCGGAATGATGCTCTCAGAAAATGGACCCAAAGGAAATGGAGTTGGCTTTTCCCCATATAAAGCCTCAAAAGGGGACATGTGGATGCTGACATGGTGGGAAGTGTTATACCACCATTCAGTCATAGGGAGCCAACTTCTCCTAGTGGCAGGCTTATCACAACAGAAACATCATAAATAAGCCTCCACACACTGATTTACACGCTCTGTCTGGCCATCAATTTGGGGATGATATGATGTACTCCTCTTCAACTTCACTCCCAGCAATGAAAGATGGCTTGGCAAAAGTGGCTGGTAAACATGGGGTCTCTATCTGTCACAATATCATCAGGTAACCCATGAAGCTTGAATACCTCATTAATAAAGACTTCTGCCACTTTAGTTGCTGTGATGGGAGTTTCCAAAGCCAAAAAATGGCTATACATGGTGAGACGATCAACCAGCACCAGAATAGTGTCCAATTTTCTAGAGAGAGGCAGCTTCACTATGAAGTCCATGGAAACACTCTTCCATGCATGAACAGGAATATGAAGGGGTTGTAGTAAACCAGGGGACTTAACATGCTCACTCTTGTTTCGTTGATAGACTTCACAGTTCTGAATATAATTACTAACCTCCTTCTTCAAATTAGGCCAAAAGAACAAAGCCTTCAATCGTTGTGTCATGCATTCTGGTCGGAATGACCTCCAAGTGTCGAAGAGTGGAAAGCTTTCACCAAGGAGGATCTGATATCAGTACCACTACCTACATAAATCTGGCCCTTCCTTCTTAAAATGCCCTGTATATATTGGAAGTCAGGTACCTGATCAGGATGAGTAGCAACCTCCACAATGATATCTTTTACTGCTTGGTCATCCTTGTAACTATTAGAAATATCTTGCACCCACTGAGGTTGAACCGAAGTAAGAGCATATTGTTCTCCTGATGAAAATTCCCCTTTGCACACCTCATCAGTAGAAGAAACAACAGCTCTAGATAGTGCATCTGCAGCGTGGCTTTCCTTCCCCTTTTTGTATTGTATTTCGTAATCGTAGCCCAACAACTTGGTAAGCCACTTATGCTGGGATGTACTGACTACCTTCTACTCTAGCAAATATTTTAAAGACTGATGGTCAGTCTTGACTATGAAATGAACCCCCACCAAATAATGTCACCACCTAGTTACAGCCAAAACCAAGGCCATAAGTTCTTTATCATACACAGACAAACCATGATTCTGCTTGTTAAAAGCCTTGCTGAGATAAGCTATTGCCTGCCCTTGCTGCATTAATACAGCTCCCATTCCCTTCTCACTCACATCCGTTTCCACCACAAAAGGTAGCGAGAAATCAAGCATCTTTAAGATGGGTGATGTGGACATAACTCGCTTTAAGTCTTGAAAAAGCTCTCTCAGCTTCATCCGTCCAATTAAAAGCATTTTTCCGAAGGAGATCAGCCAAAGGCTTACAAATGAGACCATAATGCCGGATGAAGCGTCTATATTACCCTGATAACCCAAGGAAGTCCGCAGATGCTTGACATTGGATGGAGTTGGCCATTCTGTGATGCACTCTACCTTGCTTTGGTCCATGCTAACGGTTTATGTCCAAGATAATCAACATAAGCTTGAGCAACTTTTTGACCAACAACTAATGTTGCTGCAACAACCCAAAAACCACTTCTAGGTCCACCAGATGTTGTTCCAAACTTGGACTTTAAATCAAGATGTCATCGAAGAATACGAGAACACTTTTCCTCAGCTGAGCAAGGAAGACTTGATTCATCAAAGCTTGGAACGTAGAGGGTGCATTGGTTAGCCGAATGGCATCACCAAAAACTCGAAGTGGCCATGGTGAGTGTGAAAAGCGGTCTTAGGTATGTCCTCAGCTGCCATTCGGATTTGGTAATAGCCTGCTCTCAAATCCAGCTTGGTAAACACGACAACAGCCTCCAACTCGTCCAGTAATTCCTCAATGATAGGAATCAAAAACTTTTCTTTGATAGTCATTTCGTTTAACCTCCTGAAACCCATGCATAAACGCCAACTGCCATCTTTCTTCATGCTAAGCACCACTGGGGAAGCATACGGACTTGAACTATGCTGAGCAATACCCTGCGCAAGTAACTCATCCACCTGTTTCTCGATCTCGGCTTTCCAGGCATAGGGGGCATCTTTAAGGGGGAATCTTAAAGGGCTTAGAACCTTCCTTGAGCAGAATCTGATGGTTGATAAACTTGTGAGGCGGCAAAGATGTGGGAGTTGCAAACAAACCGTCGTACTTCTGTGTTAACTGTAACACACATTCAGGCACTTCCTGGTCCTCTTTTTCATCAGTCCTCAGTAATGAATTCAATTGAAGAGCTGTAACTCGACTTCTTTTGTCTTGTGACATCTCTGCAAACTCTTTATCCTTGACCAACTGCATACTTACACCACTTCCATCCCCATGCAATACGTACTGCCGGCTATATTTACTCAGTTTGACAGTCATATCCAAGAAATCAAAGGTTATAGGGCTATAGTGAGTCATCCAATCCACTCCAAGAATCATATCATATCCTCCTAGTTTCATAATCTTCAAATCGTAACTGAATTTCAAATCATGAATGTCTCACCTGAGCTTTGGATACACCAAACTTCCCGAAACTCTAATACCATTCCCCACAGTGATGGTATATAACTCAGATTCTTCGTAATGCAATTGCATATTCATAACGAACCCTTTATATCAATGAAGTTGTCACTGCTTCCTGTGTTAATCAAAATTCTAATCAATCTCCCACCAATTTTACCCACAATGTGAATGGTCTGCTTAACGGGTGTAACTGACAAAACATGTAAAGACCTCTCGTCCAACGTCAAATCGGTCAGGTCAATTCCATCATCAACAGTGAATTCAGGAACTTTCAGAGATGTCTCCTCACTTTCATTATCCACAATCAGCACATTGAAATTCTTAAACTTACATTTATGACCCGGACCAAATTTCTCAGCACATTTATAGCAAAGACCATTATTCCTTCTATATTGGTATTCCTCATTCGTCATACTTTTAAACTGATCAGAACCAATATCTTTCTTAAAAATAGGTTTAACAGGATCAAGTACTTTGGCAGAGGTAGCAATAGATTTAGTACCTTGATGAGTGCCAGCCTTCCCAACTTTGCTTGTAACTGATAGGTTCTGCTCCTGTAGTAAGGCAATCTTAAACACCTCATTCAAGTCTTGGTGAGGTAGCATGCGAATCATGGGCTTGATCTCCTCCTTTAAACCGCTTATGAAGCTGGAAATGAAGTAGCTCTCAGTGAGATGGGGTTTGTACAACATTCTGGTTCTCATCTCTTCAAATTTCTCCCGGTATTCCCTCACACTGCCCAGTTGAATCAATTTATTGAACTCCTCCGCTTCATCTTGCATTCCTTTCTCAGCAAATCGTCTAATCTAGCCGTTCTCGAACTCAACCCAAGATAGCCGTGGTTTCAGCATTTTGGTGGCCCGATACCACGTCTTAGCCTTCCCATCCAAATACAACTCAATATACTCCACCTTCCAGTGCTCCGCCACCTGATGCAACAAGAAAAACTTCTCACATCTGCGTATCCACGTCCTTGGATTGCCCTCTCCTTCATATAATGGTAGCTCCAGCCTAGGTTGGGTGAACTGCTGAGGACGAAAGCCACGATCCCTAGTTGCTGCTGTAAATTCCATATCAGTGTGAATTCGTGATGTGTTTCCTGAATTCAACACTACATGGGACCTTTCTGTAGGAATTTCCCCAAATCTAATCGGAGCTTTATCCCTAACTGGCGGAATTGGGGCAGGATGTATATGAGATTGTGTCAACGACACAATCGTAGCTTCTACCCCGATCCAGCTGACTCTTAGAAGCTATACCTTCCATCGCCGTCTTCAATCGCCCATCCATCTGTGTTTGAAACTCCGATAACTTTTCCGCGACGTGATCATTGAATCCAACCGTCACCTCAGCCAATCGAGCTTCCTGTTTCTTGATCTGTTCCTCTAATTGCTTCATGGATCTGGTGCCTTCTGCCATCTCTAATTTCGACAGAGAATCGCAACTTATTAGAATAACTAAATTGCGGAGGAACGAAGAGATTGGCGAACACCGCCAAGGAACGGTGGCTCTCGATACCAAGTTGTCAGATCCCGGCGAAATTCATCAAAATTGCAACAAGGACGGAGAAAATAAGAAAATAAGAAAAAACGGTAAAGGATAAAAATAACAAAATGAAATTTTTCTTCAACAAAAAACAAAAGCAGTTACACAGTCCTATTTATAAAAGGAATCTCCGATAGGCGGTTGAATCCCGAAGTTTCAAGCTGGCCGGAAGAAGGGGGTTTAACAGAAACGGGAAATACAACTCAAATGCAAAAAAGAAATACAAGTCAAATGCAGACTGAAATGAAATGCACAATTGACTAAGTTGACTCTGAATTTACACTTGAACCCTTTCATTATGCCAGAATGTAGATGCAGCCCAGACTGTGACAAACACATTATGACCAGTTTCTTTTGAAGGAAAAAAAAAACATTTGTTTTAATTTAATTTAATTTTTTCCGGAAAATATAAATAGTTCAGGTAAAAGGTGAAGAGTCCAAATCGGAGTATGGCAAAAAATGACACCTTCTTCATCCGACACACAAAATCCACCAGCAATGTCCATTTGTCCCATTTCCAACGGTCGCTATTTTCGTATTGCTTGCCTTGCTTACTCTACCGACAAGTTCTTCTTTCTGGGGGACTCATTTTCCCTCTCCATTCTCCTCCTTTTTTGTCTGTTTCCTGTTTTCTTGTTATCAGGACAAATGCCAACCCAAAAGAAGGAATGAAAAAATGGAAAAAGATCCTCTGAAAACGACTTGTTTGACAATGATTACGAAATAATGTAAACAGGGTCCTGCTTGGATTCTGTTTTGGCTCTTAACAACGGGAATTATGTGAACCCTTTTGGAATTGAACATTCATATTCATTCATAATGTCGTAAAGTTGGTGTCTTTGAGGTTATAGTTATTGAAGGGTTTTTTTTTTTTTTTTTGGTTGCCAATTTTTATCCATCAATGTGGAAATTGGTTTTAGTTATTCTGATTGATGGTTAATCTTAATCAAGTACAGGATGCGGTGCTGCCTCCTCTTCCACCGATGTGAGTGCCATTAATTTCCTCATTTTCTTTCAATGAATGCTGATAGTTCTGATATGGTTAATTTATGCTGTGTTTTTTGTGTTTGCCAAATGTCATGTTTGTTTTACTTTGATGGCGTAGTGTAACAATTTAATGCATGCCGGATGGGGGTTTACGAAATCTAGTGTGCATTTTGTGTACGTTGTTGTTTTCTAGCTTTATTGAGAGCCTTACCTTATTAGTTTCAAAGGTTATGTGAATCAGATTCATTAATGTGAGTGTGTGACTTATGACATCTGCCTTCAAATTCTATATTTTAAGTGAATTTTGCCACCACACCCCGAAAAGCATTGACGCCAAGCTCCAGTGGTCTCTGAGCTCTTTTCGGTGTCTGAATTGTATGAATGAGGCTACTTATCTTCTGAAATACTTTACATTCTATGTTCATCAGTGTTTTGTTTTTCTACATGTTCATTTGCTTTCAATCCAGATGAGTCTTAAACCATACCGAATGAGAAAATTGGATTGTATTATGATACTTTTGTTGTTGGTGGTCTAGCCATTAGAAGGAGTAGATAAACAATTCTCTGATGTCAAACAGAATTTTTATTGTTCTTTCGCGTCCTGATTCCGTTGCCTAATAGAAATGTCATCATTTGTCAAATGGTAGAATGACTCTGGATTTTAGAAATTCATTTTGTGCTTTTTTATTCCTGTTGGTTGGTGGTGTGCATTTGCTGTATCAGGTATTTCCCGATCCTGCGTTTTGACGTTTGGTTAGGTTGATGGTTCAGAGGGTTATTTTTTCCCTTTTAGTATATTAAGTAAGAAGAGATAATCAAACCTGGTGGTAATGCAGTCTTCCTAATTTGAATGCTTAGTTAATGAATGACTCAAGTACAATGAAATTTCAATTTTGATAGATTTGTTATTTGCCATCTCCTATCATTTGTTTTTCTATCTATCACTTTAAATTATGCTTTTTTCCTTTGTGCTGTTCAATGTAAAAGTCTTATGTCCACTTGTGGTTGTATAGCATACACTGGCTTAATTCCAGGATGATTACAAATTTGGGTACAATTCTCATTTTATTTCTACACGTTTTTTCTGATCTTGGTTTTTTTTTTTCCCCTGCATTTGACATTCCAAATGTAGCTTATGCTGGTGTGTTGGTAGTGACCACTTCCATCAGTAAGCGTGAAGTCCACTTCTCATTGTATTTGTATACCATTACTTGATGTCTCCTTTCATTTGGTGACTCTATTCATCACTCAAAATAACCCTTATGGATTACCTGGTATTTTACTGTCTTGTATTTCAATGTTTGTGTAGTCAAAATTAGCCTTTTTGGTCAGAGGCCTATCTTTTCTTTCCTGTATTCTAAGTAAGAAAAGAAAATTAAACCTTTTTGCTTTGGTTTTCCTTATTTGTCATTCCAATTTTTGCTTTTTCCTTCTGCCGTTACGGTAATCTACAATTCAATTTGTATGCCTAAGGCTCCACTTTTCATTGTATTTCTATGCCTTTTCAAACAGTCAGGGTGAGTGTCTGCCAAAGGAATAAATGAATCTTGAGTTACTCTAGAAAAGTGTATTATTTCCAAAACCCTCGTTCCATTTACATTCCTCTTATTGTTAGTTATTAAGGTGTTGCTTGTTTTTTTTAAAAAATTCTATGAAGTAGATATAGTAGCTCTCAATGTCGGTATAAGCTGTAGTTCGGATTATAAAGTTAGACGGAATAAGAGGAAGATCAGCCAAGTTTTTGTTAAATACGTTTTGGCCATTTGGAATGAAATTAAATTAGTTCTTCTGTGGTCACTGACATGCACTGTACAGCTTTGTTATGGGTGAAGAGTAGTGAACACTCACATTGGATTTTTCTTTACTGGGGTCCACCACATAAAAATTTCCGTGTAAGTCGCGGGAGGATTCGCTTAGTCTTTGACAGTGTTTTATTACTTGATAAGGATGTAATCATTTAAGTAATGTGTGAAATGGATGAGTGAAAAAGTACTGTAAGTGGAAGAAAATAGTTTATATGTAAATGTCGTTACCATTTGCATTTGAGCTTGTAAAGCATCTGCCAGTGGCTGCTTTGTGCTTATTCCAGTGTTTATATGCAATGGTTCTTGTGAGTCTATTTTGTCAGTTCTCGGACAACCACCACATGTTTCTCATTTTGTGGACTTCATGTCTGGCAAGAACTGTTAAATGTGGTTATAGGTGTCCTCTTATGTTTCTGTTCACGTTCCAACTTGCAGGGTAAGGGATGTTGCTTAACTCCCCGAATGTGTAGGCCTGAGGGGGGGAAATTGGAAAAAAAAAAATGGCATGTTTAGCATGTGTCTTGATAATGATAATTTAAGTGGCAAAGTTTGCAGACTTCCCATGCTAAAGAAAATAATGCATGCTGTCCCTGAGATAGAAACTGAGTTTCCAGGTCATGCATCCTTTGGTTCTCCATTCAAGCTTGTTGTTACAGAGTTTAGAACATTTTTCGATTCTTCTTTCACCAACATGTGTCCTTTACTGGCTTAATGAGAAGTGAACTACAGATATAACAGGCTTGTAGACCTGTATCTGACCATTTCATCCCCAGCCCTGGTGGAGATCATCTTTTCCCCCCACTTCTACGTTATTTTTGAAAATATATATATATATATAAATATATATATATATATATACATACATGTATATATATATAGTTTGAGTTCTTCCTGTAAATTCTTTCTCAACTTCAACAATAAAAAAAAAAAATGTTTCTCGGATGACGATCTAGTACTTTTCTACCATATAAGGATAACTTATTGCTGTTATTTGGCTCATGACTAATCTTAGATCTTGTCTTTTAACATTGTATATGATGCTATGTATTTACCTGTTTGCTTCTACTTTTACACAGGAAAACTGGTGGGGAGTTGAGCACAGACTTGAAGATACCGCTCGAAAACAAATCTAGTATGGCAGGAAAGTGGCCATGTCTCTTTCCTTCAGCTTCTGCTCAAGGTCATATTATATCTTTTGATCAACTTACATTCCATGTCTGCCTTTATGTATCCATAGCATTACCTGTATTTGTTTCTTTTTGTGTGTGATAGACTTGAGATGTTTCGAGATGGAAAAAGAGAAGCTGGATCAATCCTCTCCACGAGGAGTTATAGAAGCATGCATTACAGATTTGGAGAAGGAATCCGATTCCCCGAAGAAAAGGTGCTTAGTTTCTACAGTTGAATCAAAGTCAAGAGAACCTTCTCGCTGGCACAGATTCTTTAAACTCTGGAAGCAACGTACCATAAAACGGCTCCCTTCCTTTCCTCCTTTGGTATCAAGAAGAAGAAGTAGAAACGAAAGGGAAAGCATAGACATCGAGTTTTCTCCTGGAACGTGGAAGAACTTCACTCACTCTGACCTTAAGCAAGCAACTAACAATTTTAGTCAAGGTATACATGTCTTCCTATATTACCATGTTGCTTATTTTTTCTATGTTTGTTCTAATATATAACGTGCTGTACGTCATAAACTGGTTTCAAATTCAGACATTGTTTGAAAGTTACACTAGTGTGTATTTATAAATCTTTTGTTGCATCTGTAGAAAATCTGATTGGAAAAGGTGGGTATGCTGAAGTGTACAAGGGATGCCTCCCAGATGGACAGCTGGTGGCAATCAAACAGCTCAATAAGGGAACAGCTGAGGAGCAGATAATAAACTTCTTATCCGAGGTTGGCATCATTGCACATGTCGATCATCCTAATACTGCTAAGATGATTGGCTATGGAATTGAAGGAGGAACATATCTTGTTCTTGAGTTATCTTCTCTAGGGAGCTTAGGATCATTGCTTCATGGTTTGTTGATACAGCCTCGTTATTAATTTTAAGCGTTCCTTAATGGGGTAATCTCCTGTTTCTGGAACTTATAATTTTTCATGTGCATCTTTCAGGCTCAAAGGAAAAGCTAAATTGGGAAATTAGGTATAAGATTATACTGGGAACAGCTGATGGTTTACGATATCTTCACGAGAACTGCCAAAGGAGGATCATTCACAGAGACATAAAAGCTGACAATATCCTACTCACTGAGAATTATGATCCCCAGGTACATATGCATTATATTTTGTAGTGTAACAATGAAATGAGACTTATTACATTAATTGTGGAATCATTGTCATCCTCTAGGAGTAGTGGGTTCAGAAAATCCATAAATCAGAATGCCTTTCTGGTACTATTGTCTTCTTGAAAACTTAACATCATTGTTTTATCTTGCTATTTTTATGAAGGCATTGTTGTTTTTCATTGGTATAAAAAAAGACTTAGTTGTTATGTACTTTTGGTAACTTTCATTCAATATACTGCGGTAGGTTGGTCCTACATGATGCGTGAATGCATCGTCGAAATATGGAAACTTCTTTGATTCTTCAAATTTTAGTTATCCAGGTTAAATTGAAATTTTGACATCTGTGACTATTAACTTTGTTATAATTTCCATTGGCGTAATGCATCTGATAATATCTTCTTCAACTCTTTTATGGGAATTCATTATTATCTTTTGGCTATTTGTTTTAGATATTGGTTGACTACTGCTAAAACTGAACTAGATAAGTGACCAAAGGTAACCCCGATTCAAATTATGCACACTTTACGGGTTACCAGTTGCTTGAATCTGTTCCACTGTTCCTTGAGTATATCTTAAACATCCCAACTGAAACCCTAGCTAGAGCACTTGACATTATCATCTTATTAGGGTATGATGTAAAAAACTGAAAATTAAACAGTTCAACGTTCAATGTTTGTCAATAAAACTCTTAAGTAGCTTTGGCATAATCTTCATTTTATCTACAGTTAAACTTATGTGGACTAGCCCTCAGCTTCAAACATGAAACTGTGCTCATAATGTTTCGGATAATGGAAGATTCTTACGATTTGGGATATCTTTTCTAACTTAAAAGTTATTATTTAGTACAGTGGAACCCTTCCCTTCTAGTGGATTTGAGTTTGATGACCAAAGAGATGCCATTTCATATTTCCATTCTGTTTACCTGGTCCGTGGCTAAGCTTTAGCCTTTACTTGTTGGCATGCCATGGATCGGGGATACTTCCAGAATCTAATCCTTAGGTGCTTTATGTGCATTCCAAAGCTAATTTGTCCCAAGTTTCATTTAGATCCCCTTTTCCATTCCAGGTTCAATGGGGTGATTTTTATGGAGTACATGTTTTCTTTGTATTTGCTTCATTTTTTATTTAACGTCGTAACCTGATTTCCTCTCTCCTTTTGCTACTTTTTTATATCAGTTGAATCATGATTTGGCAGGTGTGGTTTATTCTTAGCTTCATCTTGATGGTGCTTGTAATGTATGATCGTCAACAATTCTACCCTAAAACCATGATGCTCAAAATTCAGACTTTTTAGATGCCATAAGAAGTTTTGTCCTTTCAGTTGCATTTTAAATACTTTCAGTGAAGAGGTTAGAGATATTGCAGTCTGCAATTTGTTACATATTCATCTTGTCTTTGTCTTCTTGAAGTTGATTGTGTCTTATGTTATTCCTTTACATTTGACACTTAACAGTTAAGGCGAACCTGTGGCCTTAATATTTTGAAGCTAAGGAATGTGAAGTACCTTTTTTTATGTTTCTTCCTTTATTGTTCATTAGTGAATGTGTTAGTTCTTCCTTAAGTGGCCCATTATTACTCCACAACCAGTCTTGTTTGTTGCCTCCATTAGGTGTTACATGCCACTTGTCCTGGCCCTTTTGCTTTTTATTACTAATGCATTATTCCAATGCCTAACATAGCAATTATTGGTATAGATCTGTGATTTTGGTCTGGCAAAATGGCTCCCAAAACAGATGACTCATTGCAGTGTGTCGAAGTTTGAAGGGACATTTGGGTATGTATTGTCTAGTCGAAACTTCTGTCTTTTCTTTGCCAAAACCAACCAAAAAAAAAAAAAAAAAGAGGAAAAAACTTCTGTCTTTTAAATCGTTCCGACTGCCAATACTATATTGTCATAGATTACTGCACTCTTTACAGGTATTTCGCTCCAGAGTACTACATGAATGGTGTTGTGGATGAGAAGACTGATGTATTTGCTTTTGGTGTACTGCTTTTAGAGATCATAACTGGACGACGAGCGCTGGATGAATCTCAGAACAGCCTTGTGCTCTGGGTAAAATGGATTTTCATAACTTTTTCTATTCCATGGTCTAAATTTAATGAATATCTTTTTATTAAAAGTAATTTCTGAATACAGGCAAGGCCGCTGCTTGATCACGATAAGATTGACGAGCTAGTTGATCCTTCACTTGGTAAAGAATATAACAAAGAAAAGATGGATTGTGTACTGTTGACTGCGAGTCTGTGCATTAATTTTAATCCTACTGAGCGGCCTCAAATGAATAAGGCAAGTAGTCTGTCCCGGACCTTTATACCTTTCCTGTATTTCAGTGCATAAAGGTGTTTCTGCATTCATAAGTTCACACGAATGAGATTGTCAAAAAATTATAAAAAAAAAACTAGAGGGGATCTTAATCACAGTTTTGTTTGTTCCTTCACACATGAAATGCTAAATGAAACCATAGTTGATTATATGATGATAAAATAAAAGGGTTGCTAATGCAAAAAATTTTATGCACGACTGAACTTAATTCAAATTTTTTGCCTCATTGATTCTATTCAGGTGACAAGCAGAAAATTCCATCTCAACTTATCCATGAAATGATAAAACTTTTTGAGATTGTGCCCATGCATCTTGTTTTCGCAATCATGTTTCATCATAGGAGATCGAAAATCATCTTTTGGCGCTTGTTTTCACCGTGATTATGTGCATTTTATCCATCGAATGCAGCTTTCTAACAGACATATCAATCGTCGTAGGTTGTAGCGCTGCTGAGAGGCGAAGGAAAGTCCTTGGAGTGTCTTATGCAACGTGAAAACCAGCGATGTTTGCTTAGAACTTACTCGGAAGAACTACTAGATGCCGATGAATACAACTCAACCAAGTATTTATGTGACCATCTTATGCATGTGGCTTTGAGTTCTTGAGATGAGAATATTTGTACATACCCTGCCTAGAAGTTTTAGAGGGAAAAAAAACAGGTTTCTTGCTGAGAGGAAATTTGTCCTGCAAAAACTGTCTTTATAGACTAATTCTGGGTCAATGTTAGGATGAAATTAGTGTAAAAATGACTTGTACAAACTTCTGAAACTTGACTTGTTTTTTCTGCAATGCGATTGAGTTAGATAAACAGGTATAAATTATATTGTAGAGCTCATCTGGAATATGGTACCAGAATTGGTGACTGATCTAGCGATTGCTTTTGTTAGATCTTTTTACTCCTTTGCTCATGGCCTTTTACTTTAAATGGAATGATGATAAGAGTGAAATTTCTCTAGATCCAGAATTAAGAGGGAATCATATCCTTTTGCGCACTAATTGGAAGGTGTGTTTTGTACAAACGCTCTACACAATAGTATTCCCTGTCAAAATTATTGTCCAGTTTGAATTTTTATTTTTAGTACATATTAAACTAAAAATGAAAATTTCAATTGAACAATAAATCTGGGACGGTAATTTAGAAAATGACGGTAAGGAACAAGGATTCCTCCTAGTGTAATTAAAGGTGTTAGCCTTTAGTCAAGCTCTTCACGAAAAAATAAATACTCCCTCTGTTCTAAAATTATTGTCCAGTTTGAGATTTCACTTTTAGTATAATTTGAACTAGAAATGAAAACTCAAACTGGACAATAATTATGGGACGGAGGAAGTAAATAATAATGAACATAGAACAGGTGAATTTGTAAGGTAAAATTCACAAGAAAATATGGCTAGATGTAAAAAGTGAGACAGGTGAGGTGAGTGTTGATGAAATTCTATGTCCTTTCTTTAAAAAAAAAAAAATTTAAATAAGTGAATCTTGTTACAATGTAAAAATTGAACCAACTTATTTTTCTAAAAAAAAAAAAAACACCAACTTATTTTGCAAAACACATAAGAGAGACCCCATAATGTGTGAAAATTGCAAACCAACTAATCGCTTGATGAATTATGACCGTATATAATATAAAACTTTTCCCTTTCATTTTTACTCAGTGAAAAGAAAAGTTGTCAAAATCATACTCTCACAAAACCTAAAGTAAAGATCCGGGGACCTGTAATTGTCCTCCAAAGAGATAGGAACTAATAATAATACTTCTCATTTCACCTCTTTTTGTAAAACACACACACACACACATATATATATAGATATATCCCTATTGGCTTTTGCAATTCATTTTAAGTTTTACAATATTCATGATGTGACATCTTTAATTCTCGAAATAAAATAAACACCAGAAAATGCTAACCACATACAGAAAAATGAATACAGAAAAAATACAATAATTGAGCAATAAAAGAAATTGACAATTGGGTTGCCGTAAAAGGCATGGGCAATGGACCCGTGAAGGGCGCAAGGAGCGTTTAACCATTCATTAAAGAAGTTCCCATAAATAAATTATTGTTTGTATGTAACTTTTGTCAGCAAAAACCCCAACTGTCCGTGCAACCCATCATTATAAAATATTCTACCTAGAATATACTTTACTCCGTTATGGCTTAATTCAATAATTCATTTAATACTATTTTAATTGAATACAATGAACTAGTATTATACAGTTAAAGTAGGATTAAGGAATCATTATTATTTTTAGAAGTGTACACAGATTGGTTCAAACCGATTAAACCGATCAATTCGGACCGCGATTTGGTTTTTGGATCGGTTTCGAAACTCTATTTTAAAATCGGCAATTTCGAAATTTAGAAATCAGAAGGAATGGTTTGATTCACGATTTCATGTTCAAAATCCGTTAACTAAACCAGAACGGACCGTTTATAATACTTATTATCTAAATTATATATTCTCTCTGTCTTAAAATTATTGTCCAGTTTGAGATTTCACTTTGAGTATTATTTGAACAAGAAATGAAAACTCAAATTGGACAATAATTATAGGACAGAGGGAGTATATAATACAATTCCTATATATGTCGAAATCTGTTGTATTAGTTACAGATTGTGACATAATAAACTTGGTTAACTCAAGATCATGTTTAGCCGTAACTCCTAGTTTTGATTCCCTTAAGCCTTTCTTCTTAGGTTATTTTTCTACTTTTTTTATTTTTATTTTGGATTTCAAAAGCTCTTCTCCTACGTTTTTCCCTTTTTTCAATATATCTTTTTGTTGTCTCAAAAGCTTTTTCAGTGTTTTTTTTTTCTTTCTTTAAAAATTTTTTTTTGGACTTAAAAAAGTTAAAGCGTAATTATTGGAATTCCTATTTCTTAAACTATAAAATCAAAATCTACCTAAACTAAGTAATAAACCCTAAGAGATTCAAAGTCCTGGACCTTTAGTTTTTTGCATGTGTTAAATTAAAAAAGTTTGTTTTTGTGTAAATTTTGGCCTAAAAAAGATAAAAACTAAAATTCAAAAAAAAAAGAAAAGAAAAAGATAAAGTAAGAACAAAATTGTGAAACCGTAAAAATCAAATCGTTGATTACGGATTGATTTGGTCTGGTTTCTAAATGTGGATTGGTTTGGTTTTGAATTCAAAATTTTCCAAATCGTTTTAACGGTTTGATTTACGATTCAGACTTAAAATAGAACTACCTGGACCGTACACACCCATAATTATTTCCGTGGACACTATGTTGTACGCAAAACAAAAACATGCATGCTTCGTTTTTTCAATAATTGAAGTTGGTTACTTAGGTTTTTTTTTTTAAGAAGAATAGGAACACTCGAATTTGTCAAGGAAATTAAGTTTTTTTTTTTTTGAAAACGGAAATTAGGTTCATGCAATCACATTTACAGAACCTTTGCATAAAATAATTTAGTATATATCTTACTATATTAGAAATAAAAATCCCCTTTCAAACATCTCCTATGATTGCCACGTGGCATGAAGAAAGTACTAAATTACCCTTTTGTCTAACCATAACTAAATTACTAAATCCCCCTTTGCACTTTGGCACGTTTTTTTAAAAAAAATTTCTTTATGTTTCATTCAATTAGAGTGGTTTTCTTTTCTTAATTATGGAGTCTAAATTGAATTGATCAATTAGGTTTTTGTTACAAAGTGTCAATTTTGTTTTAAGCATATACCTTTTGGATGAACCTTATTACAAAACTATTAAAAATCTCCAAAATTAAATATAGACTGGGCCAGGGTCGCGCATTGCGCGACCAAACATCACTAGTATATATATATATATATATATATATATATATATATATATATATATATCCTACTATATTAGAAACAAAAACCTCCCTTTCAAACACCTCATATGATTGCCACGTGGCATGTAGAAAATACTAAATTGCCCTTTTGTCTAACCATAACTAAATTACTAAATCTCCCTTTGCACTTTACGTGACACTTTTTTTTTTTTAATTTTTTCTTTATGTTTTATTTAACTAGAGTGGTTTTTTAAATTGAATTGATCAATTAGGTTTTTTGTTACAAAGTGTCAATTTTGTTTTAAGCGTATACCCTTCGGATGAAACTTATTACAAAGCTATTAAAAATCTCCAAAACTAAGTATTGATTTGGCACGACCAACGGAGAACATCAATAAATCATCTTCTTAATATTTAAATTTATTAGGATGCTTTTATATTTTATCTAACATTTACTTCAACACATATATTCGATTAAGGCTATTTATATTTAATAAGTAACACTTAGAAAACATTTTAAAACATACATGGCGAAATACAATTTTTTTTTTTTGCGAAATACAAATATTTCTATGATCATACTTATAAAATATTTTTAAATCCTTCAAATATTTCTAAAATATATCGCTCCAAATACAAAATTTTATTTTTTTTCAAATATAAACATTTCTAAGATCTACAGATAGACTGGGCCAGGGTCGTGCATTGCGCGACCAACATCACTAGTATATATATAGAAAGAAGGAATCGAGGTAGGGATATTCAAAAGTTTTTTTTTTTTAAAAAAAAGTATATACTCTCTCTGTTATAAAAGAGTATAAATGTTATATTTTGAAAAAACATACAAGAAATATTTAGAATGAATACTATAAAATGTTCCTACATCCACCATTATTTTAAATACTGCAAGGAATATAAAAAAATTTAGAACGAACAAATTGAATTATCATTTTTACACAGGAATATACCTCATACAAAGTGATAATAAACTAAATCTTTTATTTCCTTGTAGCTAATAAACATTTCTTGGTTCTCTGTTTATTAATTAATAATTTCACCTCTATTCTATATTTTTTTACATTCTCACTAAAAATTCATACGTTAAAAAAACGTTTCAAACACAAACACGAACACAAGAGAATCTCCTAGGATGCCCACCAAACCAACCCAAACTTTTTGTCAACCTTATAACACACCTCTCTCTCTCCTGGCGTAATTCTGCCTCCTCGTTTCAATCAAAATAGTAGACATGTATTAATTGCACAAATAGCTAAATATAGTCAATGAAAAGGAGATTAAAACACAATAGTTGATGTGAATAGTCCATAATATAATATATACTCCCTCCCGTCTTTATTATAAGATATTTTAACTTTTTTTAAGTCTCACTTAGTACATATTTTTAATTGACAAGAAAAATCTTAAAAATATATTTTTATATTCTTTGTGTTTTCTTGATTGTTATAAAATATTGTAAGGTTTTCGTTGATTAAAAATGTATATTAGATTAAACCTATGATAAATTAAAATATTTTATATTAACGACTGAAGAGAGTGCTACTTATCATGAAGGGGAAAAAAAAACTAGGGTGTTTTGCTTTTGAGAAAGGATAAGGATTGATGGAAGCATGCACCTATAATGACTTTATAAATTTTGTTCGTAGCTTCTAAAATAACTATTTCAATTTCTCTCATGCCCTTTAACAATTTTTTTTTGAAATTTAAAATACTATTTTTAAGAATTAAATCGCAACTCACTCCTATGTTTGTTTGAATTTGCTTTTTTTTTTTCAATGAAAAAATATAAAGTATAATTGATAATCGATTTTTGCTTTTATCCATGTAATAAGATAGCATAAGCCATAAGGAGTATTTTAATACCAAAATGATTCGTGATTGATCCATTATTAATTGGAAGAGAGCATTTGATTTTGCCTTTAACTTCATAGATGATTATCTTCTTTGATTATAAGTTGTCCACTGTTTTTTAGTAAAACAAGTAACGTATTTATTATTTTGGCATTATATACTCATCTGAAACATTCCTTTGTTGAACATAAAAGTATAAATTCACGAAAGTAATTGGTTTTTCAGGTCATAATAGGGCAAAAAGGAAGCAAAGGAAAAAAAAAGAAAAAAGGGATGTAAATTAAATTCAGAAAATTTAGCCGTAATTCGTAAATGATAAGCATAAAAGAGACAGACGCCGTAAAATAGCTTCTTTGCTTCCGAATCTAAAAGTCAGATATTCGCTTATCCTGTGTCGTGACGTAAACTCTCTTTCTCAACCTTTCCATTTTCTCTGCTCCCTAATTTCTGGTCAACTCCCTCAACTTTTACATCTATTCGTTTCCCACCCCGTGACATTTATAAATTTTGATTTCTCTTTACAAGTTTGGTTTCAGTTAAATTATGATTATATAACTTTTTTCATACTGATCACGAAATTCCAAAGCTAGCTACTTAGAATCATGATTTTGACAACACATCAGACAAAGACTGAAGTAATGGTTAGAAATAGAATTCGTAGGACTTTAAACTCAAACACTCATATCGAATTATAACATTTAGTCATACTATAATCAAATCTTAACTAAACAATTCTTTCGTTTTGAAATAATTTTCCAGTTTAAAATTTGATTTTCACTATAATAGTACGTCTTCCATCCTAAAATTATTGTCCAATTTAGATTTTTATTTTAGAATAAATTGAACTAAAAGTGAAACTCCAAACTGGACAAATTTTGGAATGAAGGGAGTAGTGATAGAATATATAAATACGGAAACCCTAATTAGGATTTTCGATAGTCACGGCTAGGGTTATTGTAATATTGTACTATATATATATGATGTTGTACACACGTAATAAGATACGAAAAATATTCTTTCATGGTATCAGCCTCCCTGGCGCCGTCGTTTTCTTGCCGCCTCCGTTCCTTTGCCATCGTCCATCACCTTCTTTATTGTTGATTCCTCCTGTTCCTGTTCTTCATCTTCATCCTCCATCATTGACGACACTGAAGCTGCTGTTCTTCATCTTCTTCGTCAGTCTTCATCGCCCGCTACTCCTGCTGCTTTTTTTCTCCTGTCGCCGCCGCCGTTGCTGCTGCTTGCCCGGTGCTGCTGCTTGCCGCGGTTGTTGGTTGCATTAGTTTATTAAGCTCAACTTATAAATCATGCACTAATTTGAATCATATCTTGAGTTTTATGCAACAGTACTCTAATTATGAATAGAACTTCAATCACAGGCTAAAATTTTAACGGCATTATATAAAGACAATATTTCATTCATCCATAAACTAAAGTTTTACTAAATGTTACTATTTCAGCTTAATGACTTAATAATTAATTTTGGACGAATGAAATATCACTGAGTTTCTTTATAAAAGTTCACCGGCTTAAACCGAAGAAGTAGAAGAACAAGGGGCAGATGTGAAATTACAAGAAAGCGGTTGGCAAATCCAAAAAATGGAGACGTACAGAAAGAAACACATTCTGTCTCAAGTTAAGAGAGAAAAAAAGAAAAAGAAAAAGAAAAAACCAGATCGAAGAAGAAGAAAAAAAAAAAAAAAAAGGAAATTAAGAAAGAAAATAGAAAAAGGGAACCGTCTCTCACGTCGTCACCAGTTGTTGTTAGCCTCGAGCAGGTCAAAACCACCACCCACCACCCACAGCCACCACCAGAAAATCAAAAAAACTTCATCATTACAAAAAATCCTTTTTCCGCTGGTTTTTAATCTTACCTTTTTCTTTACCTTGAAAATTAATGCTTTACAATCATCTGATCGAAGTCAATTATCGTCAGCACTGGGTGCCGGAGAGGGGGGAGGGCGGTGGTAACGGCGGTGGAGGAGGAGGAGAAGCTGGCCGGAAGGGCCGCAATAGTCAAGAACTATAGTTTTTTACTTCAATTTCCCGTGGTTCCGGTTATCATCCTTGGTGTTTGATTTCTATTTTCCGGTGACTTGCGAAAGATTTTTGCGGTTGATTTGCGTATATTATGAGGAAAGGCTCGAATACCGTGAACAGCAATCTTGGTAATAAAGTTCATGGAAATCATCATAAGAATGGGACTACAACTAGGAGCAATGGATTTGTGCCTAATTCTCTCAAGTTCATATCTTCTTGTATCAAGACCGTGTCCTCAAATGTGAAGTCTGCTGGTGCCTCCGTTGCTGGTTCCATCTCGGGTGACTCCGCCGATGATCTTCATAAAGACCAGGTACCTTTTCGTTATTCAATTATTTTTTTCTCCCGCTTAGAAAATTAAAATTTAAAAAATGAAGTTCTCGGTTAATTTAAAGCTTATTTTCTTGGGGACTTGATGTAATGGTAGTCAGGATTTGGTTATGTATGTACTGAAATTCCACGGAATTACCAGAACTTCCTCAGATTTAAAGTTGACCTGCATTTGAAAAACAAATCTCCCCAGACTTTGATTCGGATAAGAGTTAGAAGTTACCGGAATTATGATTCAAGGATTCTCATTTTTTATAATGGTAGAATTAGAATACTGGGAGCAGATAACTTCATTAGCTAGCAGCCCATACCGTGACAATGATGTTCATAAAGGATTTATAATCATCAAGTTTATTATCGAGTCTTGCAACTTTGCGGAAAGAGGACAGACAATGATCATAGGACCGATGTTTTGTTTGGAGTAAAAAGAAGAGACTATAGTGGATTAGTAACAATGTAGGAAGTATCTCCATTGCCTTCCCAGATTATCGTTGACGTAGATTCCTAAGCCTCCAACAATGATGGATAAGTTGTGAATGTCAGTTACAAAGTTGTCCTCCGGCATTCCTTTCTTTTGTCTTTTGTTCTCCCTGTATAATTGTCTTAATGTAGTTATAAGAACCAGAGAATATCTTACATTGGTTAAGAGTTATTTGAATATATATGCTAATAGTAGTCGCCCTTGACTACTTTTGTTGGGCTCCTGTCATACACTTTTAATCCACAGTTTCCGTGACACTTGTTATAATTGTTATTGATTATTCGACGTCAGACAAACATCAGCTACTGTCAAGACCTCATTTCCACATATTATTGCCAGGTGTTATTTCAGTTGGATTTTTCTTTTCTTATTCAAATTTCTCATTTTTCAGTTGTCATAATCTTTTTTATGTGCCACTATCTGTGTCTTGATATTCCATTTTACTAAAAACTTCTTTTTTTGGTCAAAGCAATTTAATGTTGCCAATTTTTTCTTTTTATTCAAAAGTACAGTTTTTTGCTGGACCATGATGGTTGAAGAATGAAATCAGTGCATATACTCCTGTATTCTGTGTTTCTTAACCGAATGAAAACGTAAGCCATAGTATTTTTGTTAATACTTTCCTTGTGATGTGGCTTATATTAAAAAAATGAAAAAGGAAAATCTTTTTCATTATGTTATCAAGTTGTGACCTGATGGTCTTTGATATCTATCTTTAGTTTGCTTTTTATGATTTGTTGCTCTTTCCCCTTGGTATCTCCTTGATAAATAGAGGAAGAGATAATAGAATAGTGGCTTTATGAGAAGAAAACTAAGCACTACTTATCTGTCCAACGTGTTTCAAGTTCACCTGTCATTAGAACGCTTCATTCTTAGTCTATCTGGTATTATTGCTTGGACAGGCTCTGCTTTAGATGCAGGAGTATCTGTATTCTCTTACATCTTATTAAGCAAGATAACTTCTTTGATGCTTGAATAAGCTGTAGTGTGATGTGTTGTTATGTAAGATTTTCGTTTTCTCAAAGATCTATGTCAGTCATCATGATTTGGTGATACGTTTTTTGTTAGTATAGTGAGATTTAAGGAGGTTGTAACTGAGTATCCATTAGTTGATGAATAAAAGATGCAGTTTGCAAGGAAGTGCTGAAATTACAGTTGTTTTTAGATTCTATGGTTTTTTTTTTTTTTGGGTATATGCACATTGCCCTTTGAACGAGAAACCAGGACATCTCACTTATAACTGAGAGCCAATGGAAGAAAGATAAATATTGTTTGCTTGTGGTAAGAGAATCATACAAGTGTAAATTACTGTTTTGCTGATGGGGCACATTGCTTTTTCTTCAAGTGTGCTCTTTCTAGGCAAGGGCTGAAAGTTATTCCTGGTGTATTAGTTTTGATAGCATGTTGATAATGTAAGATAGGGAAAGAATAAAACTAGCTCGCTCCATTGTGTCTCACATTTGGGAAATATTATGTACATGATCTTTTGGAGAAAGGAGGGTGCTTATCAATTTATTAGATCCTTGAGTTCTTGGTCATAATAGATCGATGTTAAGATATATTCATAACTAGTTATATGAATCACCTCGATTGGGAAAATGAAACAGCTTTGGAACTATAGCAAGTGCAACAGCTGTTCAGACATTGTCTTTTTTACATAAACTTGCTATTTAGATTCTTTACTTGGTGAAATTTTTATGTTACTTTTTCCTGTAGTACAGGCCTCCATGTTTGTGAAACTGTATTAAAGCGAGCCTCTTTTCTTTTCCTTTTTTTTTTCCTTCCATTTTTTCAGGTTTTATGGGCATCCTTCGATAGGATAGAAATTGGTGGTTCAGTTAGACGTGTTCTCCTCATTGGTTACTCCAATGGGTTTCAAGTTCTTGATGTCAGTAACGGATCTAATGTCTCTGAATTAGTCTCAAGGCGCGATGATCCGGTTACATTTTTATTGATTCAGCCAACACCTGCAAAGAACGATTCCCGTGAAGGGTACCGTGCCTTACATCCCATGCTCTTGGTTGTTGCAAGTGATGAGGCCAGTTATTCAGGTCCCCTGCAAAATGGGAGAGATGGTTTTGTCGAGCCTCAGTCTGGGAAGTTTTTGAATCCCACAGCTGTCCGCTTTTATTCCTTGCAGTCGCACAACTATATCCAAGTTTTACGATTTCGATCTACTGTATACATGGTTAGATGCAGTCCGCAAGTTGTTGCTGTGGGTCTTGCCGCACAGGTTAGTTCTATATGTATTTTTGTTAACACATTGTGAGTTGAATTGGAAAAAGTTTGTTCTATCCTAGTTAGAGACCAACTGTTATGGTGTGCATGGATCTTGTTGTCATACTGTATGCATACGAGTTTTTTTAATAGATTTACTTTTGCCGTGAATGAGTAGTTGTATTGTTCCTAAGACGGTGTTAGATTTCAACTGTTCTGTTATCCACCATTTTCCAATGATATAGATTCTGGAGTTTGCAAAGGATATGATTTATCTTGTATAATCATTAACTACAAACTGAGATCTCAAACAATGAGGGTTAATTACTGCTTGATTTTAATAACCATGGTTTGATCCATATTGTCCATAACCTTCAACCATGAAGGATATCTTGAGCTTGTTATACTTCGGAACTTCAATGAACTTATTGATGTTTTTTATTCTCTTGGCAGATATATTGCTTTGATGCACTCACTCTAGAGAATAAGTTTAGTGTGCTTACTTATCCAGTTCCTCAGTTGGGAGGCCAGGGCTTTACTGGTGTAAATATTGGGTATGGTCCGATGGCTGTGGGCCCCAGGTGGTTAGCTTATGCTTCAAATAATCCATTGATTTCTAATATGGGGCGATTAAGTCCGCAAAGTCTGAGTCCCTCTCCTGGTGTGAGCCCTTCTACATCACCCAGTAGTGGAAATCTGGTTGCTCGTTATGCCATGGAGTCAAGTAAACAATTGGCTTCTGGACTAATTAATCTTGGAGATATGGGCTACAAAACATTTTCAAAATATTGTCATGACTTCATTCCTGATGGTTCAACTTCACCAATGTCACCGAATTCACACTGGAAAAGTGGAAGATCTGCTGTACATTCTTCTGAGTCTGATGCTGCTGGCATGGTTAGTTGTTTACAGAGCTTAGGTATTTATCTTGTGATAAAAATATGGGGATCATGAAAATGGTTTTCCTTGATTGATTGCTGTTTCATGTCAAAAGTTTTTAATTAATAAGTGGGAAAGAAGCAGTATACAGTTTGCAAGGACATGAAACAACTGTCAAGTATTTTTCTCTGTACAAACTGAAGCTTTTCTTTTGAGAATAGTATTTGTGCATCAAAAGGAAAATACTAGTGGAATGTGACTTGATGGAGGATCCTGTAATCATTCCTGGGGAAATTATTCACTTGATTGTTTGCATCTTGAATTCTCTATTGCAGGTTATAATAAAGGATTTTGTGTCACGAACTGTCATTTCACAGTTTAGAGCCCATAGCAGCCCAATATCTGCTCTCTGTTTTGATCTAAGTGGGACTTTACTGGTGACTGCATCCATACATGGCAACAATATAAACATTTTCCGTATCCTTCCTTCTAGATTGCAGAATGGGGGAAGTGGCGATAACTACGATTGGAGTTCTTCTCATGTGCATCTGTACAAGCTCCATCGCGGCATGACTTCAGCTGTTTGTATCTTATATTCCACTTTCCCAACTCTATGAATATAAATCTCTGAGCTGTGTGACTACAGAGATGCATTGTGTAGTCTGCTTACATATTAACTTGTTATCTGGTCATTCTAACAGGTGATTCAAGACATTTGCTTTAGTCACTATAGTCAGTGGGTGGCGATTGTGTCATCCAAGGGAACTTGCCATGTTTTCGTGCTTTCGCCTTTCGGTGGGGAGACTGGCCTTCAGTTACAAAGTTATCATGCTGATGGTCCTACACTCTCTCCCATGCTATCAGTGCCCTGGTGGTCTACCTCATCATTTCTACTCAACCAGCAGGCGTCCACACCACCTCCAGCTCTGCTCACTCTCTCCGTAGTTTGCAGGATCAAAACTGGAAATTGGCTGAATACAGTAAGCCATGCTGCTTCTTCAGCAGCCGGAAAGGTTTCTCCACCCTCGGGGGTTATTGCTGCTGTGTTTCATAATTCTGTGCATCAAAATGTACAATCCACTTCCTCTAATGCGAAGGCTATTGAGCACCTAATGGCTTATTCACCTTCAGGACACCTGGTCCAATATGAGCTTGTGTCGTCCCTCGGGGGAAACCAGAATGAGTCTCCTCTTAGAAACGGTACAAGTACAATGGTACAGATACAGGAAGATGATTTGGTTGTGAAGGCTGAGCCTGTCCAGCGATGGGATGTTTGTCGCAGAGCAGATTGGCCAGAGAAAGAGGATTATATTCAGGGAGTTACTCTTGGTGGTCAGGAAGCTGAGGAGGCAGCTAGAGGCACTAATGTCTCTGAAGATAGTAATGTTGTGGAGAAGGATGGCGTAAAGTCACATGAGCGATCTCATTGGTATCTATCCAATGCTGAGGTGCAGTTGAGGTCTGGGAGGATACCAATATGGCAAAAGTCGAAGGTATCATGCTTTTTTCTTGAATTTTATTTATTTTTTTATTTACTTTTTTAGTATTAGCGTATTCAGCTGACAAACCTTCTAACTTTTAGATATACTTCTATGCAATGAGCCATCATGGATATGGAGAGCAAAATTTTGTTGATGAAGACATCAATGGGGAGATTGAGATCGAGAAGATTCCTTCTAACGAGGTTGAAATTAAACGTCGAGAGCTACTGCCTGTATTTGATCAGTTTCGTGGAGTCCAACCTGACTGGACTGACAACAGGTAACGAAAAGGATGACCTTATGGTTTTTGACATCTATGTAGCAAAGTTCACCTCTGAAAGTATCTTCATTTGGGTCTGTATGGAGTTGTAAATATTCTGTGTACTAATTTCATTACGAGGGGATCATATTAATGCAAGATCTTTGTGGTTGTTTTAGCTATGGCTGTAGACAACTCAGCATGGTACTTATAACATAGGAATTGAAGACCTTTATAAACAAGACAATTATGCTTCACTTTCTGTTCTATATTTTCCTGAGAAAGAAAACCACCGAAGAAGGGAAAGGAGAAGGAAGAATAAAATAAAGATCATATATGTATTGATTTTCAATCATGTTAGACACTTTGACTGTCAGAAAAATTGAATGAAAATTGTAACTCTCTCTCTCTCTCTCTCTCTCTCTCTCTCTCTCTCTCTCTCTCTCTTTTGAGTATAAAACGACTCCACATATTGTCAATCTGGAAGCTTTTTGAGTATAAAACGACTCCACATATTGTCAATCTGGAAGCTGTTGTTGCTTGCAACTCATGAAAGATGTGGTTTTCTTTATTTTAGTTTAGGTTGATCTCTTTGGCCCTAGGGAAATAAACTTGTCCAATTAAATGCAAATGAAAAAGTCACCTAAGTTTTCTGTCTGGATTTCCCCATTGTAGATACTTTATTGGTTTCAATTGTACTTTTTTCCCTATCTTCGATTTTATCTATATATATTTGCTCGCACGAATGAGTACTATTTTTTGGTTCTTTTTCTTGGATTCAATAAGTTCATTAGATCATATTCTATGGTTTTCCCAGAGTCTTTGGAAGACTGAAGTTTGTTTCTTTGTTAGATGGTCTGGAAAGGTTCAGTATGCATTATATTGAATAGTTTATATGTTGGTGGGTGGATGCTAAGTAATGGATACATTTAGATTAGTTTATATGTGGAACAGTTAACGTTTTATGAAATTTGTTACACATTCTTTTATGCAGTATTTATCCTCTGGTATAGATATTGAACTAAATCGTCTTTAGTCTGGTAGGAATGTCTTGCTCTGGAGCTGATATCTTTATTACAAATGTGTAGTAGGATTCGGTTATTGTACATACTGTAGAATCTTCACATTGATTCTATTTTCTTGGGGACAGTATTCTTCAACAAAAAGATGTACAAGTTTGTTTGTTTTCCTCTAAGCTGTCTGATCCTGTCAATCATGTCTGTTCTCTGCATCAATTCCCTTGCAATTTCTGTGTCCCAACACATGCCATACCTTGTGATGTCACCTGTTCACACCTTTAGTGTTGTGGCATTATTATCAGGAATGGAGATTTGCACTACTAACAGTTACAGTCAGTTTCCTGTCCTTGTTATAGTAGATGGGAATATAGTTTCTTTATTGAGCTTAAATTCTCTGTAAGCACCAAAAATGTTAGAAAAGGTACCTAGCGATTCAAATGCTATCAAATGGTAACAGTAAGTCTTTACTCTTAGCATTGGTACTTCTTTTTCTGTTGAACTGCTCTACATCTTCCTCGTGAAACTACTTGGCAAATTGCATTTCAAGGCTTGTCTTTTTTTGAATTTACACATACTTTTGGATTTCTTGTTGATAGTATTGTGGAAAGATGTAAATATAGCATCTCGTCAATTAGAGAATATGTTCTGTTTTTTTTTTGCCCCACAAATTTCATTGTTATATCATTCTGTGTGATTGCAGGTCTCGCTCTTCAAGCTTCAGCTCTCGTAGTGCGAAAGAGAAAGTAGAAGATAGTTTAGGCTCTAATTCTAAATCAAACTCCCCAGAGTCACCAGAAAAGATTCCAACTGGTTTGACTTTACTCATTGCATAATTTGATTTTGAAAGGACACACTTACTTGACGGGTTTTGTTTCAAACTAAATTTATTTTGCTGAATCTCCTTCAGGTTGCAAAACATCGGCATTTGTGCATAGCATGGATCGCATGCACGCATCAGATTCTCATTCTGATGACTCAGCAGTAGAGGAGAGTGACTGTGTAAGAAGATTTGGTCCTGTTTCTCTGGGCCAACAGTCTCCAGCTTCACCTGAATCATCTGCAAATGTTATATCTTCTCTGGAAGAAAGATATATTGTAAATAGACCAACCTCGCCAAAGACTGGACCCCCTTCGACTGGAGGAATTGGTGGTATGGATGTTCATTCTTCAAGCAGTGCCATAACTGGTGAACATTCAAACACAAGCTCAAATCTATCAGATGTCAGTATGAAGCTTATTGACGAGGAGCCAGTGCATGAAGATATGCATGACCCAGTAGATTTTGCACAATTCTTCCGGGAGGGCTACTGTAAACCATCTGTGAATGATGGTTCACATGATTTAACTGAGTTGACTACAGATATTGATAATGGCATTAGTCCGTGCGACAGAGAGAAAACTGAGGAAGATGCAGAAAGTGATGGTATGCTTGGAGGGGTATTTGCCTTTTCTGAAGAAGGTACTCAATCCAAGATCTTATCTTACATCACTTCCTCCCCCGCCCGCACCCCCCCCACCAAAAAATTATTCCTTTTAATTGATATTTTATGCTTGATTTTTAACGTTCGTAATGCTTATTTTCTCTTCTTATATCCTAATAATGGCAAATTTTTGATGGCCATCTTCTGCAGGTTGATGTATATATCCCGAGGATGCCAGCCTTACGCCTCTCCCCAGTATGTACAACGGTTGGCAGCGAAAGAACCAACAGTTGGGCGGACATAGCTCGCAAGAAACTTGTACTAACTATATTCATCCTTGTGCTGTCAGTGGTGTGGGGTTATTGTACATATTGTATATTAAAATTCATTGATGGAAATATTTTCTAAACATTTTGTATTTCTTTCTGGTGTAACAATATTTGTTCGTTAAAGAAAAGAAAAATAAAGAAAAAAAAAATATGAAAGAGAAAAGATGGAAGAAGGTGCCTTTTGCTGTACATTACCCCTCAATATATATATATATATATATATATATATATATATATATATATTTGATCTTTACATTTATAAGTACTTGAATTTGTCGGAATTTCTAAAATCTGGAGATGCTTGCGTGCAAATCATTAGCTACTCTTTTTCTCCAACAGGTATGCAATTCAAAAGGCTACTACCTTTGTGCCCAAATAAGTGGTCTATCTTTGTTTTAACTGAAAAAGAACAGTAATTAATATTTTTATTTTGGGACGGAAAATTATTTGCAATGAATATGTGTTGAGAGTTATCAGATTCATGTGGCCTCAGGCGTCTTTTAATTTAGCACCAATGAAGCCAATTCAAAGTGACTAGAATATTGTTATCATAAGGGAAGACTATTATGGCAAAATGAGACGCAATTCCATTCAAAATCCATGTACGTCGAGTCAAAAACAAGAAATGGTTGTGAGAGTCATTAATCATTATGCGTGTGCTAAATTTCTAGATCCAATGTGTGTGTGTGTGTGTGTGTTTTTTTTTTTTTTATAGTGCAAATTATTTACGTGAAGTAGGATGTCTCTTGCATACTTCTTTGAGATTAAACGTTTTTGCCTTTATTGCAATTGACTCTCTCTTCCCCACCCCTTAAAAATAACGTCATTAGTGGTGCATGCTCAAGTTTTATCATTCAAAATATATTCGATAAGAATCATAATTTTTACGATTTAAAATATTATGAATCCAACCATAAATCTTTTCGCCAATTTTTCCACCTATTGAGGTGCCTGTCATGAGCGAGAAGGATTAGTCACTATTGCCTGCAATATGAAAAAAAAAAAAAATTATGAATCCTTCGTGATATAGAAGCAGAATCAATGTAGACTATGCTTGATTGATCCTAGCTGTTGTGCTGGCTTTTACATTTCGATTAACGCAGAAGTTAAAAGTAGAAAAACTTGTTTTTAGGTTGTCTATCCAATTATGTTTTTTTTTTCAAATAGAGATTATTTTAATGTATTTTTTTTTGGAAAATCTAAACAGTTATCTTTAATATTTAAAATGAAAAACATTAGAAATTCAAGGAAAAAAAAAACCGCTAATCTGTTTCCAAAACAAAAACCAATATCTACAGTAACACATTTATAAATTATAATATAGTTGGTACACCAAAAATTATTAATTTTTAGATGTATTAATTTATTAAGAAAATTCAATTAATAAAAATCTTTAGATACACCGTAAATAGTGTACCTGAAAATATGATTCAGGATAAAAATGATGATGATTCAGTGTCGTCGAAACTATTCACTCAAAAAGAAACAATTAATGTGACAATAACTTTTCGAAATCTTTTGTTGCAATATTTGAAATCTATATAAGAATTTTGAAAGCAATGGAAATAAATAAAAATGAAATCTCATTAGATATAAAATTAAAAAAAAATATATTATCATATTCATATTTTACTAGTTCCTAGTTTTTTTTTTCATATATTTCAAGTCATTATTAATTTTTTATATTGATGGAACCTATATTTTAATATGAGTTTTCTGAAACATTATTATTTTGTTATCGATTGTTTTTTTTTTTTTTTGTACTGGGATCGACTTAGACGAGAAAAATATTTAACTTATATATACACTATAATCTTTTTGTGATATGGACAACAATAAAAGGAAAAGACAAAAGAATTATATTATGACAAGGTCTTTCCGTGTCCGTTGTGTGTTGCCACATGGGAATTCGGAAGGAATGAAAACGTCACGAATTTTATTTATATTCATATTCTTTTCCTGTAAAATACTAGAAATTCAAATAAATACGTTCGTTTTTTTTAGAATTTTAATTACCTAATGAAAAGTAAGTATTATTTCAGCATCCGAATTAAAATGTGTCGTCCAACTTTGAACATCTAACAAAATTTAGATATTGGTAGAGATGAGAATTTAATTTAAATAGATGTTTGACTTTAAAAAAAAATTAAAATGTGTCCCAAAACAATAGAGCTACTCATATAACTTATTTTGTTTTGTTCTTTTTACACATATTAAATGTTTTGAATCACCACGTACGGTACCATACTTACTTCTCTATAACTCATTTCAGGAAATCTTATCATTTAGTTGAATTGTTTGATGCTAACTCTAGTACTTGTTCTTAATTACTTTCGCTGTCCTGAAATTATTTAACTTCTCAAACTCGAACAATTAAAAAAAATGAATTACTATTTTTTTCAACGACAGGACGGATGGAATATTATTCTTATACACACACTCCGCCTAACAAATTCAAAATACGTGATGTGCATTATTCATTGGGGCTCAAAGTCATCATCAAATTTGGCATCATTCATCATATTTAGCTTTGAATGCAAAATGCAACAAACCCCTTTGCTGTTGAGTGTTGGCACTAGGCAATAGAGAAGAGAAATGTCCCCTACACAATGCACCCAACAGAAGACACGTTCAATACCCCATTGACTGACAACTGAAAACAAACACAGAGATGTGAAAAGATAGGCAAATGACTGTCATCACCCAATCATCAATGACGGCTAATACAAGCAAACCTACATCATTTTTATTATTTCTTATTAAAAAAATGTATCTTGAAAATACTTTCCTTGTCTCTGAAAAATAATTTTAGCCCAATAAAGTGAATAATGTAAGTAATTTAATCAAGTTTAGCAAAATACTCCCTCCGTCTCAAAATTATTCTCCAGTTTGAGATTTCATTTTTAATACAATTTGAACTTAAAATGAAAATTTAAACTGGATAATAATTATGAGACGGAGGGAGTAATTATGAATATGGTAGGGAGAGTAACATAGTCAAGTTTTTTTTTTGAGACAATCAAGGTAGTTAAACGTGATGATCTATCTGGAAGAAAGGAATGTGTGCTTAAAAAGGGAGCAACAACATGGCATCACAGTTTGGAATCTCTCAGTTGCAGAGAATCAGAAGATTTTTAATACTAATAATTTTGGAAATTTGGACAGTTTGTTTGGTTTAGAAGACGAGAGGACAGGAACAGAAACCAAATCCTGGGGAGTGAAAAAGAGTGGACATTTTGCAGACACACACTCACTGCCTTCAATCATCATTGTTCAGTTCATTGAATTCATTCATCCCTCTTCACCATATCTCCCTTTCTCTCTTTTCATAATTTTTTTTGTTCTTTTTCTTTATTATTTCTTTGTTTTTTTCTCTGAAAAGTATGAGTTGGTTATGCACGGAGTGTTTGGGATTACTTTTCCATACTAATCTAGACTTGATGTCAGGCATTTTTTGATTTTCAAGAAATAGTATTTTTTCAAATAATTATTTTAATAATTGTTGCTTCAAATGCTTGTTAGTTACATGTGACCATATTTAGTTTTTTCCTAAAGACAAAAACTAATGTAATGATTCATCTTTGGAAAAAACTACCCATTGTGAAATGAAAGGACATTTCTCAAATGTCTGTTCACTCAACCATTCACCAAGTGAAGGTTTTGGTATTCAAGGGTTAACTTTGCATATGTGTAACTTAATGATGCACCTAACAGTACTTTGCTTAAAATGTTTGGAGATTTGAGTCAAACTTGGAGATATAAAATAAATTAGTGGTTTTACCTTGACACTTGAAAGTGAATAGAATATGGAAAAAAAAATTATGGCCTCTTAATTTCGGGATTAGCTTGTTTCAGTCCTTTTGTTAGAGGGCGGAAATCACTCATGATAATCACATCAAAGAGTCAAAAATCGACTATAGACTACAATAAACTAGACTCGGAGATAATTAATCTGGAAAAACTTATTTTAGACTCAATGACAAAACTGTTGTTTAATGAATAAGGGATGTCGATACGAGTTATGGGGTCAATTTCGTATTATCTATTTTATGTGATTAAAAAAAAATTTAAAGCAAAAATGTAATAAAAAATGTCGAGTTAGTCGTGTCGTGTTATATCGGATTATTTCTGTAAATTGTATCGTTGTGCCGGAAATTGACACTCTAGTGTAAAACTTGACCAACTACTTAGAAGTCAGAAATGTTCTAAACTCCCGAGTCTATGGTGTGGATTGGAGAATGCGTTACCTCATAGTAAAAATAATTAAATACTAATTTCTATGGTATCTCCAATTGTTTAATGTCGAAGCTTTTGATCACATTCAATGATCCTAATCCTATCTAAAAATAAGACACCCTTTTCAAAGATTTCCTTTTTTTTCTCAATAAAATAGTTATTGCACATGAGGATTTATTATTAATTAATTTAATATATTAAGATTAATAATATATTTATCTTTTCTCTTTACTTTATGTACTAGTTAGAACTTAGAAGTGAACCAAATAATAGAGAAGGAAAAAAAAAATAGTAAAAGAAATAAGAGAGAATGTTCTCTATATATAAACACAGTCCCTTAGAGCTTCTTTCCTGAAACAACCCTTTCGTGTTTAACCATGGGTGGCAATGCAATTCATCTGCAAAGGCAGTTGGCCGAATACTCAAAATCCCTTTACGTTGAGGTTTATTCACGCACATTTTTTCCTTCTGTCGGATTCAATTTCTTTTTTGTATGGAACGAATTTTACAATTCTGATGAAATTGGTACTGTGATTGGGTTCTGAATTGTTTCCATTTCTGTCCTTTTTTTTTTCTTTTGGGGGAAAAGGGATTTCTGGATGATCAGTTCAAACAACTCCAGCAATTGCAAGACGAGAGCAGCCCTGATTTTGTATTTGAAGTTGTCAATCTGTTCTTCGAGGATTCTGAGAGGCTTCTTAATGAACTCACAAAAACCCTGTGAGTGGCCTCATTTAATTTGTTCTTTTTCCAATATTTCCGCGTACTTTTGATGGGATTCTTTTACAAATTGGGTTTTGGAAAAATTTTAATCGTGCAGGAGTCAACCCATTGTGGATTTCAGAAAAATTGATGCCCATGTTCATCAGTTGAAGGGTAGCAGTTCAAGGTACTAAATTGCAGTAGGGTTAATAATATAATTTGGTGATTAATTTGCTGCTCTATTTATTCTCTTTCCAAGATATGATTTTGACGTTTTTATGAGCGAAAATGGGTGGTTTGATGTTTATTCTGGATGATTTTGGAGGGAGGGAATTGCCATAAGAGATCTGATATGGTTGACTGCATGTTCGTTGAGATTATTGCTCAGTTGATTTCAATTTTTTTTTCCATCAAATGCATCTCTTTTGTTAAATAGGAAATAGCTAATTTAACGCAATTGTGAGTACTCATTTGACCCTTTTGAGGTAAAATTTTTGTGCAGCATTGGTGCCCAAAGAGTTCAGAGAGTATGCATTGCATTCCGCAACTATTGTGAGGAGCAGAACAATGACGCGTGAGATTTCTGAATCAATACTTTCCCTGTTTCGCGAAATGTTTTCCGACATATATTGCAATGTGTGGGAAGATTTTCGCTTAAACAAGCTGACATTTACCTTGATGTGCAGATGCTTAAGGTGTCTTCAACTCATAAGGCATGAATACTCACTGGTGAAGAGAAAGCTTGAGACAATGTTCCAGGTAGTAATCAAATGTGCTACTGTACACTTTTAACTCTGATTCTGTAGTGAATTGTATTTCTCAGAAGATTTTTTTTCCTTTTTTTTTTTCTGATTTTTGTATATGTTGCAATGTAGATGGAGAAGCAAGTTTTGGCCGCTGGTGGATCAATTCCAATGCATTGAGATGTTAAATTCAGTCAGCATCAAAGGAAAGTAAGAAGAAGGAGAAGAACAACAGAGACCTTAAAGAAAATGTTGGTAGATTGGAGTTTGGTTTTGTTTTCATGTGATTGTGTTCTCACTTCCTACTAGGGTCTATCAGTTTTAGGCTTGAGGGCAAGTTGCAGTGTAATGTACCAAACTCTAGAAAGCAATGAGCAAATGTGAATATGTCCTCAGAAACTCTCATCTTCCTTTTTTTTTTTTTTTTAAATAGTTTTTTGAACTCTCCGAATAACAGAGGTGACTATTAATATAATATGTGAGGGAAGGAGTATGTAAGCTATTTCACGCAGTTTATCTAGTGAAATACACTTAAAAAGGATCAATCTAGTGTTGAAAAGAAAGGCGAAAAGAGAGTTGACTGTTAGACAGTTTAGACTGGATCAAAGGAGGATAAAACTTAAGAAATTTGGATGTAGTTTATTAGTTTAATTCACTCTAAAAGATCAATAAAGAGTAGAAAAGAATGATGAGAATAAGGTTGAGTGTTGATATGTATCGGAGGATAAAATTTAAGCAGTTTAGATGTAGTTTATCAGTGAAATACACTTAAACAGATGAATACAGAATTGAAAAGAATGGTAAAAGAAAGTTGGGAGAATGGCCTTTTCATCCAAGGTTTGAGCCACACCATCTAAAACATCCGAAAGTTTAAAAGTATGCTATTTTTATCCCAAATTTTTTAAAAATATGTAATATTAGGACATTTGTTAATTTTTTTAAGTTATTAACGGTAATATTTCATTTAGTTTCTTTTCCCCTAATTTTTTTTTAGTCAAAAAAGTTTCACGCTTGCGTTTCGTAAATTTGGTCCATACCAAGCAAAAAAGTTGCATGCCCCTGCATCAATTACAACACCAATTTTTATAATGATGCTACATATTTAAAAAAAATAATTGAAATAGGACTTACTTTCTAATTAGGACACACACAAAACCTCTCATGATTGTTATCAATCTAGAAGGTGAATCTTAGATTCTTTTTTTCTTTTTCTAAGCAAGGGAAGAATGGATGATGTGATGACCAAATTAGGTTTAGCTATTTTCTTATAAGGTGGGAGTTAGTTAAACGTGTTAAATGATTAATTAATAAAGTACCACCACTAATTAATTAATTAGAGTTAAAAATTTAACGAATATCCTAATGTAACATGTTTTTAAAAAGTTTGGGATGTAAATAGCATGTTCTTAAACTTTGGGATGTTTTGGATAGTGTGACCCAAACTTTGGGATGAAAAGACCCATTTTCCCAAGAAAGTTTACTAAATGTATACATAAGAGATCAATATATCTATAAGGGAATGGTGAACATAAAGTTCAAGAATTATATGCAAGGAATGAAGTACTCCTTCCATTCCAAAATTATTGTTTTATTTTGTTAAGTTACAAGATTTTATTTTTGATCAAACTTAATCAAATTTTGACATAAACTTCCACATACACCCCTACACAAACGAATGATTTAACTGACTAAAGATTGAATTTTTTCCTTAAATATATGTTAAAAAAAAAACCTAGACAAAAATAAAGCTTTTTAAAACCTTGTGGACAAATTTATATGCCCCGGATTTAGGAAATCCGAATGGGGGGAAAACTCGGATTTCGGAAATCCGACCCCAACTAAACTCGGATTATTAAAATCCGACTTTGTATTACGTAAATTTGAAATTAAGTTAATGACAAAAATTAGTGTAATTAATCTAAATCCGGCTTTTATAAATCCGATTTTATGAATAAAATATTAATTTCCGGATACTATAAAAAAAATGTGTTGAAAAATTAAATTCGGGCGAACTCGGATTACCGAAATCCGAATCTGCTCGTTTCTGAAAAATGGTGACTCCCGGTTGGCCACGGACTCGGATTTCAAATCCGAATCCTTTAGAAAAGTCCGGGTTCGGATTTCGCAAATCCGAGTCTTTGTCGAAGCGAAAAAAATTGGGTGATTTTCACCAGTCCTAAACATGTTTACAGCACCAACAACAATGAAACATTGGAAAATAGGAATTTAATAACAACAAAACAATAAACGGCATTCGATTAACAACAAAATAAATCAAGTTTCATAAAAAGTTCAATACAAAAACTACTATAAATGTCCAAAATAATGAAATGTCTCATTTTTTCCCTTTTCCTTTATTGTGCGCATCCGGAGTGTATTTGTTTGGGCCCTGTCGGATCCTGTCTCCCTCTTAAGATATGTGAGTATTGAACTTTGGTGTGGTTGCGACTGTCCACCAAACTGAGCCTCGATTTGGGGTTGAGATTGGGACTCCCCCATGGTGATAAATTTGACTCCCGGTTGTAGTTGCGACTGTCCACCAAACTGAGTCTCAGGTCCACCAATGTCAAACTGAGTCTCGGGTCCACCAATGTCAAACTGAGTCTCGGGTCCACCAGCTTCTTCAAAATGAGTCTCGACCTGGATGCGCGAGCCTCGAGAGGAATGTGCTTGATCCTCATTTTGTTGACCCTCAGTTTGTTGTTGCGATGTCCGAGGGGGGATTGTGACCTTTCTCTTTCTTCCTCCTCCAATCTTATCTCTTGACTACGGTTTCGCTTTTTTACCCGGCGGAGGTTTTGAGGGAAAAAATGGATCTTCATCAACCAGGATTTGGGTATCATCCACCTCCATTTCATCATTTGCGCCCAAGGTTAAAGCAGCATGTGTTTGATTGATGATATCGTCCAAATGCTTGTCAAGTTCTTCGTCTAGGAGATTATCATCTTCTCGTTTTTCTCTAAACCTCTCGGTACTCACGCGAATGTTGTTCAATACTTCACCCTGAAAAGAAATTGGGACGTTAATTAAGAGAGTAAAGTTCTAAAAAAAATGAAAAAAAAAAATGGAAACATAAGAAATAATAAAAAAAATCTACAATTAACTCACATATAATTTCACGCGGCTTGAAGAAGTCTCGTATCCTTGAGGTTCATAATTATCGGGATTGGATATCAATCTGACAGTGTTCACCATAAACCATTCATAGTACCCCTCATATACAGAACCAGGATCTCCTTCCTCCAAATCTCGTAGCACGAACTCTTCTCTCCTATTCCAATGACGGCGTACTACGGAATGGTGATCCTCCTAATTATTGCTAGGATACCCAGACATACTGTGGGCGTGATCGAGAAGAAATGCTGCGTTATCTTTAATCATGGGGCGCTTGGGAACATCCTGTATGTATCCAAATTGTCTTACAACTCTGCCCGACTCGTGGGGTTCCCTAATAGCCCAACAGAACATCTAACACCTAGTCGTCCAAATGGCTTGGCCTTGTGTACAGAAATCAGGGAGTCTATGGAGGACATGTGCATATGGTTGCCACCGAAACTGCACGAAAAAAATTTCATTAGATGGTACAACCGAAACCAAAAGAAAGGGGTAATTGATCTCAAAGTAAATATAAATACCAAATTACAAGTACTTACATCTTCAACACGCAGACTTGTTAATTGATCTCTAAACGGTGGAGTGCTGCTCCTTGGGGCGTCGCCGTACGTGTACCTACATTCCCACCTTAATAAACAAAGGGTACATTTGAATTAGTGAAATAAATGAATAAGAAACAAATAGAATTAAACGTTGAGTTATTTTGAACTGAAAATACGTACCGGCCGAGCTAATGGAGCGGTCTCATCAAGCAAATAATCTACTCCTTTTCTTTGGGGCGCGATCCTCTCGATCCGCTCATACGCTCATACCTAGTAAATTGCAATAATAATGTAGAAACTTCAAATTATAACGTCGAAAGCGCAAAATAATTAAAGCACAATATGAAAACTAATACGTACCTGTAGCAAATATAGACACCCGGTGGCGTCGTGCATGGTATACTGTGATGCCTCGCATAGGCCAGAGTACAACCCAGCCAGCAGTGCCGATCCCCAACTGTATCGACTACACTGATCCAAATCCTCAACCTGGGCCAAGAACTGTAGATTGACAGTGTTCTGCGTCTTGTTCGGAAACATGAAACTGCTAATAAAATGCAGTATAAGTGTCCTGGCCCTTTGCTCGAATCGATGGACAGTGGAATTTGAAGGTAGTGCACGGCTCATCTCATCTTTGAAAATACCAACATTGACACATTGGCCATTTACAATCGCCGGTCGGAATCCCAAATAAGCCTCACATCGATCCCTCCATTCATCTGCAGTCCGGCTAACTGTCGTGCCGTACACCGGGTCACCATCCACCCGAATACCAAACAGGACCTCGACGTCCTGTAGCGTCACCGTCGCCTCTCCGAAATTAAAATGGAAAGTGTGGGTTTCTGGCCTCCACCGTTCCACCAACGCGGTAATGAGGCCTAGATCAACTCTTTTGTACCCTACCTTCATGATCCCCTCAAAACCGGCTCTCCTAATGACTTCCTTAACCTCCGGTGCCGTATTTTTATATAACGCCCAAAAATCGCTGTCGTACCTACGGCCCTTGAGGCGGAATGTCTTAATGTCCGGTATCCTGTTCTCATAGACAGCTTGGGACCTATGCTTTGTTTGACGATATAGCATTTTATCTTGTATAGGTCCCGGGTGAAGATGTTTAGGTTGATAGTCATATTGGGAGCCCGATACCGGCGTCGCCATTTCAATCCTACACAAGGTAACAAAAAAAAAACAAATCAACCAAACCATAAACATTCGGCCAAATAAACAAGACTACCAAACCATATACATTTGGCCAAATAACAAAACTACCAAACGATGTACACTCGGCCAAAAAAAACAAATCAACCAAACTTCAAATTATTCGGCCAAATAAACAAGACTACCAAACTATATACATTCGGCCAAATAACAAATCAACCAAACGATGTACACTCGGCCAAAAAAACAAATCAACTAAACTTCAAATTATTCGGCCAAATAAACAAGACTACCAAACTATATACATTCGGCCAAATAACAAATCAACCAAATGATGTACACTCGGCCAAAAAAACAAATCAACCAAACTTCAAATTATTCAGCCAAATAAACAAGACTACCAAACTATATACATTCGGCCAAATAACAAATCAACCAAACGATGTACACTCGGCCAAAAAAACAAATCAACCAAACCATAAACAAACAAATAAACAACACTACCAAACTACTATATACATTTCACTATTTACACAACGATAATCCAACACAAACACTATATCAACACCACATCTATAAGCAATTCACAATAGACACAATTTAAATTCAACACAAACACTATATCAACACAAACCAACCACAATTCAAAAAAAAAAAGGACTCGGATTTCACAAAGAAAAAAAAAATTTTGACAAAAAAAAATTAAAGAGAGGATCGCGAATTTCAAACTTACAGTGAGGAATGGAGGAAGTCGGGAGGAGTGGAGGAAGTCGCCGGAGGTGGAGAGTCTCGGAGGGAGTCGCCGGATTGCAAGGAGTCGCCGGATTATCCAGAGGGAGGAGAGACGCCGGATTGTCCAGAGGGAGGAGAGACGCCGGATATGGAGTCGCCGGAGAGTGGTGGGAGTCGCCGGAAATCACGGAGGGAGTGGAGGGAGTCACCGGATTGAGTGGTGGGAGTAGCCGGATTTTTGTTTAATTGGAGTTTAGTTTTAGGGTTTTTCAATTCTGGAATTGGGGGAAAAATGGGAAGGGAAGAGTTGACGGAACAATATATAGTCCCGTCAAACTCGGATTTGCTAAATCCGTGTCTTCCCTATTTCCCTCAAATTTCAACTCTCGGATGGTTTCACATACACGGATTTCTGAAATCCGAGTCCTTTGCAAATTAAAAATAAACTCTGAGTTCGGATTAGCGAAATCCGAGTTAGTACTGTTTCTTCTCAAATTTCAACTCTCGGATGCTTTTCACAAACACGGATTTCCTAAATCCGAGTGCTTAGTAAATTCGAGAAAGTCTCTGAGCTCGGATTTACAAAATCCGAATTTTCCCTGTTTCTCCTCAAATTGCAACTCTCGGATGCTTTTCACAAACACGGATTTCCTAAATCCGAGTGCTTAGTAAATTCGAGAAAGTCTCTGAGCTCGGATTTACAAAATCCGAATTTCCCCTGTTTCTCCTCAAATTGCAACTCTCGGATGCTTTTCATAAACACGGATTTCCTAAATCCGAGTTCTTAGTAAATTCAAGAAAATCTCTGAGCTCGGATTTACAAAATCCGAATCTCCCCTGTTTCTCCTCAAATTGCAACTCTCGGATGGGTTTCACCCATTCGGATTTCAGACATCCGAGTCCTTTGCAATTTCTAAAAAAAACTCTGAGCTCGGATTTCGGAAATTCGAATCCTTCACATTACCTTACAATGATGAGTATTTTGCACAATCCGATGTATTGTTATGAAAAATAGTACATATTTCATCACACTTTACAATCCGAAAAATTCAATGTTCACATTATAATCCGAATTTATCAATGTTCACATAAATTTATCAAACACTAAATAACTTGCAAGAATAGTAAATTACACTCAATTCCAGCTGTCATTCACAGGTCTTCTATCTACTCCTGGGTGCGAGAACGGACATGAATTGGCATCATGACCTAGTTGTCCACATCTCCAACATTCCCCGGCTCGGCGTCCCCGTAATCCATTTGCATTCTATGTCTCCTTTTTGTCTTCGTCCCGGTCCCGCATGCAACACAAGACGCTCATAATTGAATGATGTTCCAATTGACCGTCGGCCATTGTTCCTCATCGGGAACCGGAACAAAGCCCGTATAATGAAATTGTCTGCGCCACGTTGGAAGGCGCCACACACTATGGTATAGATCAATAGGCCGATCCCCTTTTCTCCGACAAACTTAGAGTGCGTGCGTACAAGGCATCCGGTACTCTTGCCACTTCCTGCACGAACACCTATGTTCATCGTAGTTCACCGTATGCAGAGACCCACCCCTGCCACTTAGGCGTGTGGCAGTAACAACACGCCACATAGCATCATCACCATCGAAAGGAGTGGCTTCAAAACTGGCTGCTTTATCATTCATTTTCTCGTATTTTTTCCATAACTCAGGAGGGATCGGTGTCATGCAATTTCTCACATACAATTGTTCTTCTCTATAGAATTTAACAGTTTTGCAAAAGGTTGCATCGATCAAGGCTCTAATTGGTAAAAAACGGATCCCTTTCAACGCATTGTTGTAACTCTCAGAAATGTTGGTTGTCGCTATGCCCCAACGGCGAAGACCGGCTTTCAATCGAGCCCAGTTACTCCCCCCAATCCCTCGAAGATACTCCCATGCAGCAGGTTTGAATTCAATAAGCTATGCCCTCATACGGTTGTATTTCACTCTTGAAAGCGTCGTGCCCATCTTCCAACATAACCGCTTCACCTTTTTGCTATTATATCGCGACACAAGATTGCTGCGAACGTGGCGGAGGCAAAGAAAGTGCCCACCATCACCTAAATCACGCCATTCATCCATCTGTGACATTGCGCTCAACAACCCTGCATTCCGGTCGGATATCACACTTACGATTCTATCATACACAACCCACAACCTCAAATTTCTCATAAAAAATGTCCAACTCTCTCTGTCTCCTCATCAACAATCGCAAATGCAACCGGTAAAATGTGCTTGTTTGCGGTATACACCACCGCAACAAGCAATTTACCCTTGTATCCACCACGCAAAAAGGTTCCATCGATACAAATGACCGGTGGACATTCAAAAAACGTCTCAGCCACCGGTGCAAATGACCAGAAGACGTATTTAAATGTCCGGTTTCCCCTGTTCCAACCTTCTTGTCCCTCCTTCCATTCCCACTCTACTACAGTCTCAGGATTAGTAAACTTAAGCGCAGCGATATACCTAAACAACAACAAGTCATTGTTACAATATTTCAATACATGTAAAAATAAAAATACTATAAATATTTCAATACACGGATAAAAGTTGATATTTACCGTGGAAGTTCTTCGAAATTGGAGGTCCAATCACCATAGACCGCTTCTATGGCTTTCCTCCTCCCGTGCCACGCCCTTTGTATGGCACATCTACTTTCAATAAGGTCTTCACATCTTTACGTGCCGAGGCTACCGTATAATCTACGTTGTCCTCAACCTTTCTCCTGATGAGTCTAGCAATCAAAGACGCGTCCACACACCGATTGTCATTATCATTCACAGGAGTCATGCAATTATGTGCATCATGCCATCTCACAATTTCATGAAGGCCGTGAGCTTTCAATGACACACGCATCTTCCACTCACATGGTGGTTCACCATCCTCACTTTCCACATTAAATGTTCTGCACCGCACAGCCCACGTTCTTGGACTACTCGCGGCGACCGTATATTCCCTTTTATGATGGATGTTCCATAATTTCACAGCATGCTTTGCTTCTGATTGAGATTTGAAACAAACACCAATGTCCATTCCTTCGGGCGTCTCATCCCACATTTTAAGAGCAAACTCATCCTTGTCTACACATGAGGCATCCCAGTTCCCCATCTTACTATATACATGGCGTCGATCGAATAGATTACAATCCCTTTCCTCATTTTCCAACCTTTCATCATCACTTTCTTCAAAATCACTCTCTCCGGAGACATCACAGTCTTCTTCGCTTTCACTTGGAGCTATGTAGTCGGAATCCGACTCTTCCCGGTAGTCATTTTGTGCAAATAAAGGTGTCTCCTCTTCATCACGGTTTCGAGAAGTACTAGCACGTTCCCCTCTTCGAAAATCACCAAATGACACGTTTTCCAAACTCGTTTATCTTTCTTCTTGAGTGATATCTTCCAAATCTATGTATAAATCCAAACATGACATTGGATCTACACGGTTCATGAACTCTACATGCGAATCATTCTTGATCTTCACTACATGCCTACCACCGGGACTATCGAAAATCAAAGAAAGGTGGAGTTTCACGTATGCTGGATCCCAACCAAGGGTCATACAAATCTTACTAATCAATCCCTCATATGACAACCTTTCTTCGACAAACAAACCATCATCCGGCGTATTCGAAAAAGTGTTGATGCTACCGTTCTCTATCACATACTTACTTGTATGATACAAATTAAGCATGTATGATACATTACGTGCCATTGATAACTGTTAAAAAAAACATCAATAACTAATCATTTCTTAATAACAAAATCAACAAAATACACCATACATTCTCTAAAATACACCATACACCATACACCATACATACTCCAACAAATACACCATACTAAAATACTTATAAATCAACTTCGATATCTCATGAACAACTATAATTTCTCAACCCTAAACCACAAAATCAACACCTAAAACATCCAAACAACCAACCAACATAAACCCTAATCTATCATACATCATTCTAACAATCAAAAATAACACAAAAATAAACTAAATAACATGGTTTTGTAATCTAACCTCTTTCAAATAACGATTTCCACGTATCTAGAGGCAAGAATGCATCAAAAACTTCAATTCGCCCTTGTTTGAGCTGCAAAAACAGAAAATCCAACGCAGTCTGAAATTTTTTTTCTTTTATAGCACGTTAAACTCGGATTTCAAAAATCCGAGTCCGTAAGTAACTCGGATTTTCGAAATCCGAGTTACGTTGGATTCGGATTTCCTAAATCCGGATTTAGTCAATTCAAGATTATTTTATTAATTTTTTGGTCCTCCAATTTAAGGCACATGCCTACTTCCACCAACCAAAATTAAAGGCATCCGGATTTCGCAAATCCGAATTCGTCAAACCGGATTACGGACTTCCGGTTTGTTGGATTCAAAAATTTCGTGCCGCGATTTATTAATTTTTAAATAACCTCGGATTTTACAAATCCGAGCGTAACTGTTCATTTAAGAACTAAAAAAACTATTATTCATCAAAATTTATGAAATTATTATTTTATTATTAAGTATAAAGCCGGATTTGCAAAATCCGAATCTCTAATATTAATCAAAACTCGGATTTCAGAAATCCGAGCAATATATTTCTGTCCACAAATATTCTGAAAAATTTAAATTTGTCCACGTTTATTTTATTTAATTTTTTTTGGGAAAACCCCCTTTCCAAAGATTTGGGGAAAAGAACTCACTTACTTTTTTTTTTTATTTTAACTCCCAGATCCAAAGTCTGATTCTAAAGGCAACAATTGTTTCGTTTGTTCTTCAGTCAGCACCTAGCCAGAATCAAACCAATGTGAAGAACTTTGAATTCGAAGAATCTTCTTATTTTGTTTCAATTTGGTATTTACGAAGGTAATTCTTCTATTTCATCGATAAATTTTTAAATCAAACAGAGTCTTCAATTGGAGATCATTGTTTGTGCTAATCAAACTAAATTTTCGGAGAATTGATTTGAATTTGGAGAAAGTTTTACTTTGAGTTTCAATTGGATGCTCCTTGAATGCAAATTATTTTTCCATTTTGCGGGCAACATCCTTCGAATCCATGGCTACTGGTTGGAGTCGTCAAAATTTGTCGGAGTTTCTTCGCCGAATTCCTTTTCGAGTACTACCTGGCCACCACATCTTCATCACTGTTTGGTGCCGTCGGAGAACAACCGTTTGCTGCTATTGTGCGTTCTTGTGTTTTGGAAATAACGGAGAAAAGATATTTCAGTTTAATAGTTTTCTTAAAAAAAACTTAAAGGATATATGTGTAATTTAGTTCATAAAAAGTTAAATCGGATAATAATTTTGGGACAAAATATTTTTGGTAAATTAGACAATAATTATAGGACAGTTTAATAGTTTTGATACAGTTTAATAGTTACGCGAATATAAGAGTTGAATAGAGTGGTGAAAATGGTTGACTGCAGTCGGCAGAACGGAGAAGAAAAATAGGAAAAGAAAATGGTATTGGATGAAATCGTTCAAGTTGGACTTTATAAGGAAATTGCTAAAATGGGCCAAAAAGGTAGGCAGAAATTGCTAAACCAAGTGATGGAAGAAATATACATTCTAAAACGCTTGTGGGCTAATTTGGGCTAGTGGATCCGTAACGGTGCGGATCCTCCATAATTTAAACTGATTTGTCCAACGTTGAAAAAAGTCTATACTTATGAGGTTTTGAGTAGCTCAAAAAAGGATTAAAAAAAAAAAGTCCACATGCAACTAAGATTTTTTCTTTTTATTATTATTATTTTTTTTTATAAAAAAACAAATCTTGTATCAGTTTTAAGATCGTAAATTTACCACTTGTATCTAACAATTTTCCTAAGCACTTGACAATAATCAGTTATGGTTTTTGCATTAACTAAAATAAGGTAACTAGATGACTTTAATTTGATTTTTAAAAAAAGATTTATAAAGTGATATGTAAACAGGAAATTTCGTTTAACCACGTGTAAACATCATGTTATTTTACTTTTTTTTTTTAAATTTTTATTCTTTTTGAAAAATTATGTTATTATATTAATACAATGATGACAATTGGCAGATTACATCAAGATATTCGTAGTAGATTACGTTGTGTATCACCGCATGAAGAAACCACCTAGATTGGCATTTCTTTCAATTAATACCCATAAGTGCATATCATTGTTCATAAATTTTGATCCTATTTATAAATTTTCCCTTAAGTCTTGTGTAACTTGTTAAAAATCTTTCTTTTCTTTTTTTCCCCAAACGCTTTAATACGCACAACCATGGAGTTCTTGACAGCTTTAGTTTTGTTAGCTTCGGGTACTTTTTGCATCTTTTTCTTGCTGTTGAATTGGAATGAGATTAGATATGGGAGAAAAGGGCTGCCTCCTGGCACTATGGGATGGCCAGTTTTGGGTGAAACAATCAAATTTCTCCAGGAAGGACCAAATTTTATGAAAAAGCAAAGAGGAAGGTTAGACATCTCTTCATTTTTTTTCTATTTGTGCATATTGTTTCTCGGGGATGATTTACCGGTGAAATGTGGATCACTTTGCTTTAAGATGTCCGGAAAATATTGTTGTTCATTCTTTGACTCAGTTTATTAAGATTTAAGATGTAAAAGAATTATATACGGAGGAAAATAGTTTTCTAAATTTTTTCAATTCGGTGCTGACTGCTTACCGTTTCATTGAATCACAACCTCCTATGTATTGTTTTTATTTAGAACCGTGATTGTAAATTAAACTTGTGAATATATGTGCTTACATTTGAATACAAAAAATATGATTGATTTTTAGAATTTTAATTCGAGTGATGTGAGAAACAGTAATATCATTTTTTTGTAAAAACGACCTACAAATAAACTTAGTATTTCAATTTGGATGATTTCAGAATTTAATTGTCTCTATCATTTTCCTTTCCAATAAACAAATCAGATTCTCACAAATTAATAATCATGTTGTCATAACGCAGGGTGCGGATCTTGCATTAGAACAGGTGTTTTAGTACTCTCACTAAAAATCAAGATATGATAGAAGTACAAAATTACCCAATTCATTCAATACTATTTGCCGATATTTTCTAGTATTACTGTTTTTATTGCATCAAAACTGGACAAATTTTGAGACGAAGTGAATTTTTTTTTCTCCATAAACTTGATTAACTGATGTATTTAATTTAATTTCTGTTCTTTAGATATGGAAATATTTTCAAATCTCACCTACTGGGAAGCCCAACCATTGTTTCAATGGACCCTGAGCTCAACAGATATATATTTCTGAATGAGTCAAAAGGGCTTGTACCTGGATATCCACAATCAATTTTGGACATATTAGGTAGACATAATATTGCTGCTGTAACTGGAGGCCCACACAAGCAAATTAGAGGGGCTGCTATGTCTCTTATTGGGCCTGCTGCAGTGAGAGAACAATTGCTGCCCAAGATTGATAAGTATATTAGGCTCTTTCTTCAAGATTGGGAGGGCAAAATCATTGACATTCAAGAAAAATCCCAGGAGGTAATTAAATTTTACATACAAGCATTTTATCAACTCAAATGTACTTAAATTTACGTGGCTATAATTAATGGTTACTTTATTTGGAATGAAAATAATTCAATCGGTTAAATGATTTAGTTAATTATCAAATCCGTTAGATTAAATCTCATTTCGTATGGCTTCAATCATTTGATCATTGACTGAATTATTGATCGACGAAATTATGTAATTTTCCTAATTTAAAAATTAAATTGTAAGTTAATTTGTGGTTCATATTTTTTTGTGTTTAGATGGCGTTCTTCCTAGCGTTCAAGCAGATTTTGGAGGATGACGAATCGAGTTTAGTTTATAAATCTATGAAAGAAGAATTTGATCAATTGGTTGAAGGAACAATTTCGCTGCCCATCAAGCTTCCAGGAACAAGTTATTATAGAGGATTTCAGGTACATAAAATAATGTATGCTTTGTTTCCTTTATTCTATGATTTCAAATTCAATTTTTAATGTTAGATGTGTTACATAAACAGGACCTTATTTGAAAATTATTCGCTTTCACTTTAATAATGCATTTTGTTAAACTGACAACACAATAAGGTGAAATAATGAATTATTAAAATAGGTCGGAGGAAGTAATATTGACAGTACAATAACACGAAGAAAATCCTCTCGATTAGTGATTTGAAAGGTTTGAGAACCCCTGCAAGCCGCATGAGAATCGAATGTAATTACAGAATAGAGAGTTATCCATGTAGATTTGGATTCGAATCTCACTATAAAGAGATTCTTCCATATACTTCATCTGATCCTTAATACAAGACATTTTGATTTGTCAAATTTCACATAATACGTATTTTTCATTGACAAAAAATTCTTAAAAATATTTCCTAACAATCAAGAAAACACAATGAATGTGAAAATATATTGTTAAAGTCTTTTTTTCGATTAAAAATACGTATTAGGTGATATATAGGCAAATCAAATTGCCTTATATTAAGAACCGGAGGGTGTAAAATTTATAAATGTGGAAAGGAGGGGAAACAAAGATTCCAAGTAGCAAATTTTTGCCCGTAAATTTTCTTAATTCACCTTTGGGAAGTCAACCCACTAACTATAGCATTTCTTAAGTGGAAGATAATATTACAAAAAAAATGACATTTATTTATGTTGCATCTTTCTTTCAGCCAATTTGAATGCAGGTATGTCTCACAAAAATGATATACATTATAATATCATTCACAAATTTTAATATGAAGTATTTTTTCTGGATGAAAGAAGTACTCCCTCCATCCCATAATTATTGTCCAGTTTAAGTTTTCATTTTTAGTTCAAATTATACTAAAAGTGAAATCTCAAACTGGACAATAATTTTGGGACAGAGGGAGTATAATTTATCATTTCAATCATTAGAGATATAATCAAGTGTTCATATATCATAGGAAGAAATGTCTTTTGTTTTCCAATTTAGTCTCTTTAAAGAGAAACATTCCAATCCGTATAAAACTGATGACCAACTGTTTTATTATTGATTTACAGGCTAGGAAAAAAATTATCAAACTTCTTAAACGAATTATACAGAGCAGAAGAGTCCCCTCAACGACCTCGACTGAACAAAGTGACATGCTCAATTGGCTATTATCAAATGATGATTCAATCAATTATAAACTCAACGATGAGGAGATTTATGATCAGATAATAATGATCCTAAATTCTGGATATGAAACTGTGTCTACTACAACAATGATGGCTATCAAATATCTTGGTGATCATCCAAATGCTTTGGAAGAACTCATGGTAAAACAAATTAGTTAATGCGTTTAGTTTTTCAGGGTAATCAGATTTATTAATGCAAATTACGTTTACGTATTTTCTTTAGCCAAAAAAAAAAAAAATTCATTGTTTTTATATATCTTCCTAAATATATAAGTATAAATAAGACCTATATTGTTATCTTAACTATACTTGCAGGATGAGCATATTATGATTCGTCAAGACAAATCACCTGATGAGCCAATTGATTGGTTAGCTTACAAAAGAATGAGCTTCACTCGTGCTGTGAGTCATAGCCCCATAGGTCCATTGTGTAGAAAAATAGTTTATATTTAATACTTTCCGTGTCTCAAAAAAATAGTTCAAAGTTTAACGTGAATTTTTTTTTGAACGAAGAAAACACTTTTTTTTTGCACCAGAAAAATAGAATATATCACCAACTTTTTTTTTTTTTTGAAGCGGATGAAGTATAAAAAAAGAGAAACTATGTTTTGATTCGGACCAATTTTCTCTTGCAGGTCATATTTGAGACCATGAGATTGGCTACCATTGTAAATGGCCTACTGAGGAAGGCAACCAATGACATGGAGTTAAATGGTAAAGGTTTTCAAATCTTTTTAAAAATAACAAATGAAACGAAAGTAATGATAAAAAGGATTCATATAAGTGCATAAGAATAATATTTTTTTAAATTAGATTTCTAGTCGAATTTTTTTGTATATTAGTTGTGTTTCGTTAATGTATATTATTGTATTTATAACTATGTGATCACAACCTAACATGTTTAAAAAATTTATTATCGATAGAATTATCTCATTTTTTTTCACATCAGTCACTACACCAAAGTCACTATGATATTTCACTTTACTTATCATTTTCCTGTTTTTTTTTAATATAACACGATTTTGTATACAAAAGGAAAAAATAAAATCGGAATAAGAATGTCATTTTATATGTTGGGTTAAGCACTATCAAGTTTCAAGGCAATCATATCTGACTTTTTTTCTCCTCTTTTTTCTTTTTTATTTCCCCTAAATTTTGAATTGTGGCTCAGGTTTTTACATACCAAAAGGATGGAAAATCTATGCCTTCACAAGAGAAATTAATTATGATCCAATTCTGTATCCGGAGCCATTCGAGTTCAATCCATGGAGATGGCTGCAAGTATGTTGAAATGTTTTGTTTGTTTTGTTTTTTTTTGACATGATAATACAATTTAGCAAATTAACAAGAGTGACACAAATAATATTTTTACTTCATATTATGATTATAACATGACAACTCAATTTGATATACCAGAAAGTGACTTTTTTTTTTACCGGTCTAATGTAGGATAAAGGCTTGGAGTCCCATAATTACCAATTCTTATTTGGAGGAGGAACTAGACTATGCCCAGGAAAGGAATTGGGAATAGTTACTATATCCATGTTTCTTCATTATTTTGTAATCAAATACAGGTAATTACAATTTTAATTAGTCTTTAAAGAGAAAAAAAGAGGCCCGAGTATATTTATGTAAATAATTTTTTTGAATATTACTTTGTTATTCATACAGATGGGAAGAAATAGGAGAACAGAAGATTAGTCAATTTCCAAGGGTTCAAGCGCCAAAGGGATTACACATAAGGATTATGAAGCAACAAAAATGGCCACATTGCTGATTCTCGACCCATCTTCGACTTCTTCATCCGTCATAGTATAATTCAAAAAATATGACAATTTTTCTTTTCTTTTCTTTTTTTTTTCCTGAGGAAACGTTTATATATTAGTTCGACAATTGTATGCTGTATGCATGATACATATTTTGTGAACGTGATTTCTTAAATGAATATTTTTATATTTTCTAAATTAACCTTTTACATTTTCATTATATCTTTGACCGCCATTTTCAACACAAACAAAGTACAAGTACAAACACTTATGAAAGGAATCAAGGATTGGTATCATGCAAATGCATTGTTAAAAAGACGCTATATTTGGACAAGGACAAAAAGTGATTTATAGTGTGATTAGAAGGATAATTAACAATGCAAATGCATCCTCATTGGCAAGTCCAATAAATCAAGAAAGAAGAGTTACAAGCCAACAATTATAACACCACAAGGTCACCTTAGATTGAGAGGCACAATTAATCCCAAATAATCTTCCAAATCCAATAAATAATTACCGCTCTGGATTGAGTTGATAGTCTTCTTACCACATACCTTGTCCGTTTAACAGATTAATAAGCATTACATTGTGTTACCACTTTATAATATTATCTCTTATAAATTTTAAACTCGTACCACTTTTATAATATCTATACTTCCTTCCACCTATTTAATGCCCACAAAGTCCACACTTGCCAGATGCCAACTATGCTATGGCCAATAAAACTGGACTTTCTCTATTAAAAATATTAGCACATCTTGCAGAAAATAAAATAAATAAAATGATTTTTCCAGACCACTCTACGGAGCAAGACGTTGCTGAAAGTGAATTTTCCAGACCACTGTGCCGAGTGAGGCAAACTCACTTTAAGGAGAGACGCAGTCCTACTTTTATGCAAGTTTTACCAAGATCTAGAGTCACGGTTTTTCATAATAAAAACCTTATCTACGCTCCAAAAACAGATATCAGACCTGGAGGTGGCTACTAGGATTCCTTACAGGGAAAAAAAGCAAGGGAAAGGTTGGCGATCACTTCAACAACATGATCCGGAGCAAGATCGAAGTTGACGACGAATTACTCTGATAGAGTTTCCTTTCTCTCGACTTTCTGAACATGAACTCCTTGTTTTCTCTCTATCTTTTAGTTTCTTTATTCAACTATGAGTAGCTAAACACCCTTCAAGGTTCAATTTCAAAGTACATGATAGTTGTTGATTAGTTATTGAATTTGTTCGTGAATTTGAATGTCTAAGTTGATTGCTCTTCATTTATTCCAAACAATTATCTTGATTACGTATTTTTTGGTGCATGAAGTCTTCATAGATCTAGGAATAGACTATGTTGGTTAGGCTCGTCAACTTGGGCCATGACTTGTACATAAAAGTTCAAGGTTTCATGTTGGATAGAATTATACTGCCATGACATGGTTAGCCTCGTAGGTTCTTGTATGTAATGACTCCACCACTGAGTACTACCATAGGAATATAAGTGGTTCTTAGCTGTGGAGATGTTTCCTTCACTTTGGAAGAATTTTTGAGACATAATAGTGAACCGGCTAACATTTTATCACCACATAAGTTTAATAGCTAATTGATAACTGGATTGGAAATTGATATTGAACCTTTGCTCTCTCCATATTTGAAAATCTTTTGTTTAATCACTTTTTTTTAGTGTTTGGTTCTCTAAAAAAATCACATTTGTCTATTTGGTCACTTCGTACTAAGAAAGAAATCATTGGAAACACATATTTAACTAGCACGTCCTCCTGGGATCGACACCCCTTGCCACTACTACAGTTGCAATCGTAACCTTGCGAGTATAAGGGGCTATTTTGCACTCATCAAGTCTGGCACCGTTGCCGGGGACGACGAAGATTATTATTATTTTTTTTTGTGTCTTAATTGTATTTTCTTACTTGTTTACTTGATTATGGTTGCTGTGTTAAATAAAAATTAGTTACATACATATATCTGAGCTTTGAATTATTATTTCATGACCATGAGTAATCCTTCAGGTGAAGTGCTCTGCATTCGTGAAATTGAGAAGACTTTCCGCCGACTGAACAAAGAAAGAAAAGCTGCAACTATGGTTGGAAGTGTAGTAGGAGATACTGAAGAGCAGGTTCTAGTCGAGCATAACAGAGTCGTTACGAATAATAATGAGCAGGATCGAGAGCCTCACAACAACCGAAATCAAGGGCAACCACCAAGGTTGCTACGTGATACTTCATCCCTCAAGTCAAGGAAACTCCAGCTGTAGTTGTATTGTCTGAGGTTGATGCTCAACACTTCGAGCTTAGGTTGAGAATGATTCTGTGGGTGCACTTTGCAAGTCCGTTCCACGATTTACCAAATGAAGATCCGAATGACCACCTTAGAGCCTTTCTTAGAATTTTGCTTTTAAGATTCAGGGGCTGACAGATGATGATGTGAGACTACGGTTGTTTCCGTTCTCTTTGCCATACAAGGCTCAAGCTTAGCTCAACACATTGCCTTCAAATTCCATCACCACTTGGAATCAGCTTCGCCAAGCCTTCTTGACCAAATTCCTCCCTCCATGCAAGGCTGCACGGTTTAGAAATAAGATCATGACTTTTCGCCATTTCAGTAATGGCCCTTTGCATGAAGCATATGAACACTTCAAAGAGCTATTGAGGAAGTGTCCACAACATGGAATTGAGGAATTCATGCAACTAGGTATCTTCTATGATGGATTGCTGGGTGCTTCACGGAATTCTCTTGATTCTTCAGCTGGGGGAGTGTTCATGATGAAGGGAGTTGAAGATGCCAAGAATTTGCCAGAGAACATTACAGAAAATCAATACTGCTGGCCAAATTATGATAGGGCAACCTAAGAAATCAGGGGTTTATGAGATAGATGCATTCACCATCCTTCATGCTTAGGTTGCTACATTGACCAATGAGATTGCAAAGATGCGAGCAAGTTTAAATAAGCCAAGTCCAGTGTTGAGTTGTGAGCTATGCATGGGGAATCATATGGTTGATATTTGACATCTAAATTCTAAAGAGATTTGGTATGTTGGGCAAGGAAATTTTGAGAACTCCTATAACTCTAATTGGAGGAACCATCCTAATTTCTCTTGGGGTGGAAATACACAAGCAGCTGGGTTCTTAAGGCCTAATGTTCCTCTTGGTTTCCAGCCGACTGCCACTCAAAATTCCAAGACAGAATAGCAAATGGCGGAACTTAGAAATATAACCTGGTTACCTATCTAGCAGCTAATCAACACAACATAGAGGTGCAACTTCGTAAAATGGCTAGAGCTATGTCAGAGAGATCAATGGGCACTTTGGTGGATGGATTTGTGTAGTGTCGTTGATCCACTTCCCAAAGAATAATTTATAAACCTACTTAAAACTATTAGCTAGTGGTGAGAAGGGTCGTTCCACAGGGACGGCAGTCAACAGCTTAAAATCTGATTAAAGTACAGAAAAAGAAAGAAAACAGTTGAACAGACTGTCACTTGGGAGAGTGAGAATAGTCACTTGATAGAATGAAGAGGCAGAAGGGTCAATCACCTTCCTACCTTTATGATCCAGTTTTAATTCAGATATTCCTATATTGTATGATTAGATGTTAGGCACTTATGTATCTTTATAATTCCTTCCAGATAGAATAAAGAGTCCTAGATTATCGACCCAGTCAGAGTGTTATTTAATCTAAGGCATTTGAGTTCTTAAGCCCTTTATGATCGCCTATGCCATTCACCTACCTTCCATTGATATCTGGAACCGTAGTGTAGATTTCCTCCATTGTCATAGACTAGATTAAGCAATTCTAAGGTTATGCTTCCCCTTCCAGATTTTCATAACCATGCAAACACATTTAATTAAGCGGCCAAATGAATTAAAAGATTAATTAAATCAATTATCTAGGCAAAACACCTCATCAAGGAAACTGAATTAAAACCTTCACATAAAGATAGTAGGGATTAAACCTTTAACTGAGTTAGCTACTCATACTTACTGAGTTAAGCATGAGAGCAACCAAGTACAAAAGATAAGACATTAATCTAAATCAAAAGGTTAGAGAAAAGAAAGGGAAGATAGTAGCAGGGACAGTTTCTGTCTGTTCACAATGGCGAGTGGTGTTTGCCACTTGACAGAGTGACAGTATGCCTTGTTCCTGCTATTACCCTGTTTCTAACCAACCAACTAACTACCTAACTACTATCTTTTGGACTAAATCTAACTACCCAAAAATCTAACTACCCAATCTGTCGTTTTTCTAACTGCTAGTGGCTGACTATTTATAGAGATTTGGAGAGGCTTAGATTGGTAGAGTTCTGGCCTTCTGTTCAACAAAGCAGAGGAGAGAACAAGTTGCAGCAGTCAAAGGCAATTGTTTATTCAGCTAGAGTAAGAACCATGTGCTTCTTACTTAGATTCCTTCAGTTGCAACACCTCTTCGTGTTGCATCTCAGGCTTCTGATCTGTGCTATGTGCTTCCCTTCTCTTGGGATTCTCCAGTTTGTCACTAGGAAGAGTGCCAACAGGTCTGTCTGGTATCTTTCTTGCCATTTGTGCAACCTAATTTTGCATATCTTTCACAGTTGCATCAAGAATCGCAAGAACATTACCAACCTTGATCCATGCGTCCCTTCACTCTGAATGGTTGATTCTGAAATCCAGGTGGTTGAGCTGATCTCTGGTAGTTTGACTGTTGATTAGTCCAGTTGTTGTTCTACTATGACCTCCAATTGTTGTAACTGTTGAAGCCTCCTCTATTATCTCCTTGCCTCATGAACTGAACTTCTTCCACTGTGGCTTGACAGGCAGAGCTGGGTTGAGATCTTGTGCAGATTTCACACACATCAACTTTTGGTTTGTTGATGTCAACTCTCAGCTTTGATATCTCACTAGAGATGGCCGCCATCTGTGCTTGCAAGTGGGTTGTAGCATCTAGCTCCAACACTCCTGCTTTTTTAGTTGTAGCTCTAGGCTTTTTCTGCCATCTGAAATGGTTAGCACACATATTCTCCAGCAACTGGATTGCTTCATCCACAGGTTTAATCATGAATGCTCCTCCAGATAATTAATCTAATGATTCTCTAGAAGCTTGCTGCAATCCATTGATGAAAATACACAGCTGCATTGGCTTTTCTACACCATGTTGAGGGATCTTCCTCATCAGATCCTCAAAGTTTTCCCAAACCTCATAAAGAGTCTCTGTCCCATGCTGCTGAAAAGTCATGATGGCTGATCTTAAAGCAGCAGCCTTGACAGGTGGGAAGAATTTGGTAAGGAATGCCAGTCTGAGTCCATTCCAGGAATTGATTGAATTGTTGGGCAGAGTGTCCAACCATTTAGCTACTAAATTCTGCAATGTGAATAAAAACAGTCTCAAGTAAACCAAATCTTGGACATACCTTGGATTTTGAATGTGTTGCACAATCTCAGAAATTTCCTGTTGTGCTCATTCTGATCTTCACTTGGCAGTCCATAGAAAGGACAAGCAGCTTGCACCCATTGAATCATTTGATTTTTTAGCTCAAAGTTCTCTGCTACAACATCATTATACACCAATGGAGTTTAAACTTCCTCCTCTTGGAGTACAAAATAATCTCTTAGCAGTCTGGGTTGAGCTGGTTGTAGCTCTCTTTCTTGAGGTCGATCAGCTGCTGCTACCTCTGCCATCTTCTTCTGATCTTCTTTAGGAACTTGAGCAACATCTTTTCTGTTTCGCAAGGATTTTGATATCCTCACCGTGTCTTTGATTTCTGGATCAAAACTTAGCTCTCCCGAAGGATTGCTTCTAGTCATAAGCTAGTAATCAAATCACAAAAACAGCAACAAAAGATTTTGAGTGAGTGAAAAAAAAAGACAGAAAAGCTAAAAAGAACTAAAAATAGAACATAGTAATTAGATTTCAAAGATTTTTAATGCCATCCACGGCAATCGACGCCACTTTTGGTGGATGGGTTTGTGTAGTCTTGTTGATCCACTTCTCAAAAGAATAATTTATAAACCTACTTTAGAAATATTAGCTAGTGGTAAGCAGGGTCGTTCCACAGGGACGGTAGTCAACCGCTAAAAATCTGATTAAAGTTCAAAAAAAGAAAGAAAACAATTGAACAGACTGTCACTTGGGAGAGTGAGAATAGTCACTTGACAGAGTGAAGAGGCAGAAAGGTCAATCACCTTCCTACCCTTATGATCCAGTTTTGATTTAGATAATCCTATAGTGTATGATTAGTTGTTCGATCAGGCACTTATGTATCTTTATAATTCCTTCCAGATAGAATAAAGAGTCCTAGGTTATCAACCCAGTTAGAGTGTTATTTAATCTAATCCATTTGAGTCCTTAAGCCCTTTATGATCGCTTTTGTCATTCACCTAACTTCCGTTGATGTCTGGAACTGCAGGGTAGCTTTCCTCTATTGTCATAGACTAGATTAAGCAGTTCTCAGGTTATGCTTCCCCTTCCAGAGCTTCATAACCATGCAAGAAAATTTAATTAAGTAGCCAAATTAATTAAAAGGTTAATTAAATCAATTATCTAGGTACAACACTTCATCGAGAAAACTGAATCAAAACATCACATAAAGATAGTAGGGACTGAACCCTTAACTGAGTTAGCTACCCATGCTTATTGCGTGAAGCATGAGAGCAACCAAGTACAAAAGATAAGACATTAATCTAAATCAAAAGGTTAGAGGAAAGAAAGAGAAGATGGTAGCAGGGGCAATTTCTGTCTGTTCACTATGGCGAGTGGCGTTCGCCACTTGACAGAGTGACAGTCTGCCTTGTTTCTGCTACTACCCTGTTTCTAACCAACTAACTAACTACCTAACTACTGTTTTTTGGACTAAATTTAACTACCCAATCTGTTGTTTTTCTAATTGCTATTGGCTGACTATTTATAGAGAATTGGAGAGACTTGGATTGGTGGAGTTCTGGCCATCTGTTCAGCAAAGCAGAGAAGACAGCAAGTTGCAGTAGACAAAGACAATTGTTTATTTAGCAACTTGCTGTCTTCTCTTTGTAGCCACTTCCTTCTTCAGCCACAATCAGCCATCTTTTACAAATCATTGTTGTTTTTCTTTAGCCTTCTTCTCCGGCGCCTTCTCACCATTTCCATCCACAAATCTCCATTTCTTCATTCTTTATTCCTCAGCAGCCCAACTACTAGCAGTTGCAAGCAGCAGCATCAGCAGCATGCTTCCTTCCATCATTGTGTCTGCATCCCCCTATTCAGCCTGAATCTTCTGCCATTTTCTTCCTTGTTTCCTGGGTCACTTGCTATGCCATTTCTCACTTGACTGCATCAGCCAATCCATCAACTCAGCAGCAACAGTCACAACAGGTAAGTAGTAGAGTTGCAGCTGCTGCTTATCACATATTCTCCCTCTTTCTCTTCTTCAACTTGCAGCAACTATAACTTGCAGTGATGGCAAAGCAATTTCCTTCCTTGGGTACCAGGATTCAGTTCGTGGCTCCTCTTTGATTGACAGCAGCATCAGCTACTGCAGCAACAATTAGGCAGCAGGGCAACTGCCTTTCTTCCTCTTAATTGAGTGTGCTGCTGCAGGTTCTTCCAAGTTGTGATCATCTGCTGCCATTCTTCCTTCCTTAGCAATGATCTCTCCACTTGGTCCAGCTCTAATCAGTACTTCAGCAACTCAATTTCCAACAGCTTCCATTTCAGTCCATTTTGATGTCTTTTTGTTCAATTTGGCCCTCATTTATGCTAATTTTTAACATTGGCCCTCTGAGATACCTGAACTACAAAATCACCTCAAAATTAAACTAATCCTAATTAATTGACACTAAATTATCAGTAAAAATGAGTAAGGAATGCCTGCAAAAAGGGTATATATTTTTCTGTTATCAGATACCCCCAAACTAGAAGTGTTGCTTGTCCTCAAGCAACAGACCCAAACTCAGAGTTTTAATGATCCTCCAGCAAAAAAATTCATGCTACATTCCTACTGACCTAGAAACAGAAGGACTAACTTAGAAAGAAGAAGTGATATTTTTTTGAATTTTCATGGAGACAAGTAATGGCAGTGATCGAAAAAAATGTGGCTAAATGAACAGAAGTAAATACAAACATTGTATCAATGTTACTCTCAGATTCAAGTCCCTTACTGGACATATTATAGACCATTGTTCATCACAGGAATATCACAGTTCTTCAGTGTGTGTGTGTGTGTGTGTGTGTGCATATATCACAGCCAAAATTCAAGTTTTTACCTATGATCCATTCTAAGAATTAATTAGTTTAAGAGCAAATGGACATTATCATGATCAATACCTATTTCCTGCTTGCCATTAACTAGGGTATTCTCACTGAGATTTTTAGATTCTAAGGACATCCTCACAGATTCTGCAGCAACATTGGCTGCATCTTATTTCTACCTCAACCTTTTTTCTCCTTGTCCATATGGCTTTCCTTCTGAATCTTTCCCACTCAGGCCCCTACATACAGCATATTTCCGCTCAATTATCTATTCATAGTGGCTCAGTAACTTAGGGCATTTCACCGAGAGCATATATCCACTCAATTTAAAGTGGATCAGCAACTCAGGGCATTTCTCCCAGAGCATATTTCCACTCCCTATCTATAGTGATTTCTCACAGTGGCTCAACAACTTAAGGTAGTTTATTCATTTTTATGATTTTTCCTCACCAGGCCTGAGGACTCTCTCTACTGGTAGGCCAAACCTAAACACTCAGGGGTATTACTGTCTCATTGAACAGTCTTCCTAACTTCCCTTTTTTCATATTTTTCTTTTCAATTCAACCGCCTACCATTCCCCTTCCTAAGGTATTTAGGCTTTTACAGACCACCATGGGCTCTTACAGAGTCTGCCATGATGTGAAGGGCTGCCTTAGTCTTCACTCAGAAGTTACAGTCCCCCCAGGTTTTAGACAAGTGGACTCCAGTATTAGATCACAACAATGTAATTAGGCATTCAGATTTTAGCATTAAGTTCCGAACTTTCACTTTGGCAAGTGACATATTGTGCTCGGGAATGTGAAGAAGTACAGTACTGATTTCAAGTGAATTAACAAGTGTTCAAAATTTCAAAATTTCCCGCACATATTTAAATCATCATAGACTTTTGACACTGTATATACACAGATTCACAACTTGCACACAAACTAATTTTTTTTTTTGTTGTTTCTCAAAATTTGATCTTGTCATTCCTTAAAACATATAAATGATACAAATTCCTCCCCCAAACTTGAAAGAAGCATTGTCCCCAATGCTTACAACAGAGATGCAACGGAAAAACAAACACATATACTAAGCATGCAATTCAACCGTAAAATAAGAAAAATCTTCACACAAAGTTGACTCAATCTAACCTAAAGACTCTAGATGCATAGATTCAAAACTGGAAAACACAAAAACCATCCTAATTCAAAGAAAATAAAGAAAAGAAAGAAAAAGAAAACAGAATACTCCCCCGGGTGATTGCAAGTTTATCCCCTCAAAGAGGGGTATGGTGGGTTCTCTAGATGCCATGGTCGTTTAAGTTTCTTCCTGACATTTGTGGCCAGAAATTGCAAATTGCCTCGCTCCATGAGCTTGGTAACAAGGATAGGAAAGAACCAGGAGTTTCTCTTGGGGTTGGATGCACAGATTCCCATATGCTCCTTGATTACTTCAGCCGCATTGACCGGTGTGTTGGTGAATATTGCATAGAGCAATAGTGCCGCTTCATAGGTTACCTTCTTCCGGTGTCGGCTAGGTGTGAGGTTGGTGCAGATGAATTTGAACCAGGGCTTATACTCTGGTCTTAAATATGAAGCTGAGAAGTATTGCAGGCTACCATTCTTGAATGTCCAGATGACATCCATTTCCCGACTTAGCATCCTTGAGAGCTCCTCTTCATGGTCTTATTCCATCATCTGATGGAGTGTTTCTTCATGGGAGAAACCTATTTCCGGCAATTGCAATAACTCTCTGATTGTCGCCTCAGTGATGTCGAATGCTCTGCCTCTTACCATCACAGTATCACCCTGTGCTTCTCTCATATTACGGTAGAATTCCCTGACCGCAATGAGGTTTGGCCTAGAGGCACATCACAGAATCTCTCCCAGTGATGTTCCACAATGTAAGATTGCAAATCCGTTGGGAAGGATGCAACCCTTTCCATGATCATCTGCAGTTCCCAGTGTCGTGGTGCGGATTCGACCTCCTTCGAACCTTGTCTTGAGCCCGTTCTTTTGATATAACTTTGGCGGACTCTAAAAGTGTGCCTCCATCTCTCTGCGTCTCTGGATTCTGCGGATTGTCTTTCTGTCACCATTGTTATGCCGTGTTTTAGAAGGATTGACGTGCTTTTGGCTATAGGGTTTTGGGTGATGGTGGCTGTTAGAAAGAGGTGAAAAGTTAGAGGGGATTAAGGTCTATTTTAATAGGCTGTATATAAAGGTGTGGAATGCCAGTTTTCGAGTTGGAACGTTCCAGTTTCCTGGGCATTACTCTAGACAGTTTTACCCTCCAACTTCGCCTGTTATTTTGAATTAATCTTCCCTCCTTCCTGCTTCCCTTTGACCAGCGCACTTGGTGACTGCAATTTCTTTTTCTGATAAACCATCTCAATCGCAAAAGTGAGTCTATCACTTGCCCAACTGAGACGAGAGATTATTTTTCATCACAGTATGTAGATAATTAAACTTAAATGTTGCCATTCTGACCATATCATAGTCGGCAAGGCATTTCAGGTTAATCATCCATACAATCTTCACCTGAAAATTTCTGATAAGGACTCTTCCTCCATTTTGATTGCCGCTTTAACATATTGATTAATTAGCAAAAGATAATTTAAACAAAACTAAGAAGAACAAAATAACTTACCTTGGATTGCCTCCCAAGCAGCGCATTGGTTTAATGTCTCATGCCAGACTGATTGGTGCTTCTTACTTAGATTCCTTCAGTTGCAACACCTCCTTGTGCTGTATCTCAGCCTTGTGATCTGTGTTGTGTGCTTCCCTTCTCTTGGGATTCTCTAGTGTATCACTAGGAAGAGTGCCAAAAGGTCTGTTTGGTATCTTCTTTGCCATTTGTGCAACCTGATTTTACATATCTTTCACAGTTGCATCAAGACTAGCAAGAATATTACCAACCTTGATCCAGTCTTCCTCCTTAACTCTGAATGGTTCATTCTGAAATCAAGGTGGTTGAGCTGATCTCTGATAGTTTAACTGCTGATTAGTATAGTTGTTGTTCTACTATGGCCTCCAATTGTTGTAACTGTTGAAGCCTCCTCTGTTATCTCCTTGCCTCACGAACTGAACTTCTTCGATTGTGGCTTGACAAACAGAGCTAGGGTGAGATCCTGTGCAGATTTCACACACATCAACTTTTGGTTTGTTGATGTCAACTCTCAGCTTTGATATCTCACTGGTGATGGTCACATCTGTGCTTGCAAGTGGGTGGTAGCATCTAGCTCCAACACTCCTACTTTTTTAGTTATAGCTCTAGGCTTATTCTACCATCTGAAATGGTTAGCACACATATTCTCCAGTAGCTGGATTGCTTCATTCACAGGTTTCATCATGAATGCTTCTCCGGATGATGAATCTAGTGATCTCTGGAAGCTTGCTATAATCCATTGTAGAAAATACACAGCTGCATTAGCTTTTCTACACCATGTTGAGGGCACTTCCTCATCAGATCTTTAAATTTTTCCCAAGCCTCATAAAGAGTCTCTGTCCCATGCTGTTAAAAAGTCATGATGGCTGATATTAAAGCAGCAGCCTTGACAGGTGGGAAGAATTTGGTAAGGAATGCCAGTCTGAGTCCATTCCAGGAATTGATTGAATTGTTGGGCAGAGTGTCCAACCATTTTGCTGCTAAATCCTGTAATTTGAATGGAAACAGTCTCAAGTAAACCTCATCTTTGGACAGACCTTGGATTTTGAATGTGCTGCACAATCTCAAGAACTTCCTGATGTGCTCATTCGGATCTTCACTTGACAGTCCATAGAAAGGACAAGTAGCTTGCACCCATTGAATCATTTGAGTTTTTAGCTCAAAGTTCTCTACTGCAACATCATTATACACCAATGGAATTTAAACTTCCTCCTCTTAGGGTACAAAATAATCTATTAGCAATCTGGGTTGAACTGGATGTAGCTCACTTTCTTGAGGTCGATTAGCTGCTGCTACCTTTGCCATCTTCTTCTGATCTTCTTTAGAAACTTGAGCAGCAACTTCTCTGTTTCGCAAGGATTTTGATCTCCACGCCGTGTCTTTGATTTCTTGATCAAAACTTAGCTCTCCCGAAGGATTGTTTCTAGTCATAAACCAGTAATCAAATCACAAAATTAACAAGAAAAGATTTTGTGTGAGTGAATAAAAAAACAAAAAAACTAAAAAGAACTAAAAACAGAACATAGTAATCAGATTTCAAAGATTTTTAACGCCATCTACGACAATCATTGTCACTTTTGGTGGATAGATTTGTGTAGTGTCTTTGATCAACTTTCCAAAAGAATAATTTATAAACCTACTTAAAACTATTAGTTATTGGTAAGCAGAGTCGTTTTACAGGGACGACAGTCAACCGCTTAAAATCTGATTAAAGTACAGGAAAAGAAAGAAAAATGTTGAACATACAGTCGCTTGGGAGAGTGAGAATAGTCACTTGATAGATTGAAGAGGCAGAAGGATCAATCTCCTTCCTACCTTTGTGATCTAGTTTTGATTTAGATCTCCCTGTAGTATATGATTATTTGTTTAATCAGGCACTTATGTAACTTTATAATTCCTCACAGATAGAATAAAGAATCCTAGATTATCAACCTAGTCAGAGTGTTATTTAGCCTTAGCCATTTAAGTTCTTAAGCCCTTTATGATCGCCTATACCATTCACCTAACTTCTGTTGATGTCTGGAACCGCAGGGTAGATTTCCTCCATTGTCATAGACTAGATTAAGCAGTTCTAAGGTTATGCATCCCCTTCCAAATCTTCATAACCATGGAAGGCACATTTAATTATGTGGCCAAATTAATTAAAAGGTTAATTAAACAATTTATGTAGGCACAACACCTCATCAAGGAAATTGAATCAAACCTTTCACATAAAGATAGTAGGGATTAAACCCTTAACTGAGTTAGCTACTCATGCTTATTGAGTTAAGTATGAGAGCAACCAAGTACAAAAGATAAGAAATTAATCTAAATCAAAAGGTTAGAGAAAAGAAAGGGAAGATGGTAGCAGGGACAGTTTCTGTCTGTTCACTATGGCAAGTGACGTTCGCCACTTGATAGAGTGACAGTCTGCCTTGTTCCTGCTATTACCCTATTTCTAACCAACTAACTAACTACCTAACTACTTTCTTTGGACTAAATCTAACTACCCAATCTGTTATTTTTCTAACTGCTAGTGTCTGACTATTTATAGTGATTTGGAGAGGCTTGGATTGGTGGAGTTCTGGCCTTCTATTCAGTAAAGCAGAGGAGACAACAAGTTGCAGCAGCCAAAGGCAATTGTTTATTCAGCAACTTACCCAATTGGCAAGTTACTTCCTTCTCGTGGTAGTCCCTTCCTTCTTCAGCCGCAATCGGCCATCTTCTACTCATCATTGTTGCTTCTCTTTGGTCTTCCTCCCCGGGGCCTTCTCACCATTTACAGCCACAAATCTCCATTTCTTCATTTTTTATTCCTCAGCAGCCCAACTAGCAGCAGTAGCAAACAGCAGCATCAGCTACATGCTTCCTTCCATCATTGTGTCGTCAACCCCTAATTCAGCCTGAATCTTCTGCCCTTTTCTTCCTTGTTTCCTGGGTCACTTGCTATGTCATTTCTCACCCAATTGCAGCAGCCAATCCATCAACTCAGCAGCAGCAGTCACAACAGGTAAGTAGTTGAGTTGTAGCTGCTACTTATCCCATATTCTCCCTCTATCTCTTCTTCAACTTGCACAGCTATAACTTGCAGTGATCTCAAAGCAATTTCCTTCCTTGGGCACAAAGATTTTAGCTCGTGGCTCCTCTTTGATGGATAACATCAACCGCTACTGCAGTAGCAATCAGGCAGCAGGGCAACTGCCTTTCTTTCTCTTAATTGAGTGTGCTGCTGCAGATTCTTCCAAGTTGTGATCATCTGCTGCCATTTTTCCTTCCTTAGCAAGGGTTTGTCTGCTTGCTCCAGCTCTGATCAGTCCTTCAGCAGCTAATTTCCAGCAGCTTCAATTCCAGTCCATTTTGATGCCTTCTTGTGTAATTTGGTCCTCATTTATGCTAATTTTCTACATTGGCCCCCTGGGATACCTGACCTGCAAAATCACCCCAAAAGTAAACTAATCCTAACTAATTGACACTAAATTATGAGTAGAAATGAGTAAGAAATGCCTGCAAAAAGGGTTTATATTTTTTAGTTATCAGATACCCCCAAACTTGAAGTGTTGCTTGTCCTCAAGCAACAGACCCAAAGTCAGAGTTTTAGTGATCCTCCAGCAAACAAATTCATGCTACATTCTTACTGACCTAGATACAGAAGGACTGACTCAGAAAGAAGAAGTGATATGTTTTTGAATTTTCATGGATAAAAGTAATGACAGTGATCGAAAAAGAATTTGGCTAAATGAACAGAAGTAAATGTGAACATTATATTAATGTTAGTCTCAGATTCAAGTCCCTTATTGGACATATTATACACCATTGTTCATCACAGGAAAGCAGTATCACCGTTCTTCAGTGTGTGAGTGCATATATCACAGCCAAAATTCAAGTTTTTACCTATGATCCATTCTAAGAATTAATCAGTTTAAGAGCAAATGGACATTATTGTGATCAGTACCTATTTCCTGCATGCCATCAACTAGGGTATTCTTACTGAGATTTTTAGATTCTAAGGACTTTCACACTGATTCTGAAGCAACATTGGCTGCATCTTATTTCTCCCTCAACCCTTTTTCTTCTTGTCCATATGGCTTTTCTTCTGGATCTTTCCCACTCAGGCCCCTACCCAGAGCATATTTCCACTCAGTTATCTATTCATAGTGGCTTAGCAACTTAGGGCATTTCACCCAGAGCATATTTCCACTTATTCTCTATAGTGATTTCTCACAGCGGCTTAGCAATTTAGGGTAGTTTGTTCATTTTTTTGATTTTTCCTCACCAGGCCTGAAGACTCTCTCTACTGGTTTGCCAAACCTAAACACTCAGGGGTATTACTGCCTACTTGGACAGTCTTCCTAACTTCCCTTTTTTCATATTTTTCCTTTTCAATTCAACCGCCTACCATTCCCCTTCCCACGGTATTTAGGCTTTTATAGACCACCATGAGCTCTTACAGAGTCTGCCATGATGTGAAGGGCTGCCTTAGTCTTCACTCAGAATTTACAGTCCCCCAAGTTTCAGACAAGTGGACTCCAGTATTAGATCACAACAATGTAATTAGACATTCAAATTTTAGCATTAAGTTCAGAAGTTTCACTTTGGCAAGTGACATATTGTGCTCGAGAAAGTGAAGAACTACAGAATTGACTTCAAGTGAATCAACAAGTGTTCAAAATTTCAAAATTTTCCACACATATTTGTATCATCATAGACTTTGATTGAGGATGAGCCATTAGTGGAACAAGGATTGAAGAGAGATGAGCCGATAAAGGAAAAGTTAGCACCACAAGATGGAGAAACAATGGTAAAGAAACCCTATTGGTCATCACCACCATATCCTTTGAGGAGCAACAAGGGTAAGTTGGATAAAAGACTGTTAAATTTTATAGAAAATATTGAGAAGCTACAGATTAATTTTCGACTGGTTGATGGATTAAAACAAGTGCCAAAATATTTCAAGTATCTTAAGGAGTTGGTTACGAGTAAGAAGCGCATTCACTTAATGAAGAATGCAGTGCAGTTATTTTGCGCAAGGTACCTCCCAAGTTAAAGGACCCTGGAAGCTTTACAATTCCATGCACCATCGAGAACACTTCTTTCAATAAGGCACTGCTTAATTTGGGAGTTAGTATATATTTGATGCCTCTCCAACGACCGATCTTTAATTGCTAATTCCTAAGAGTCTCAGTTTGAAAGATGTGCTAACTCCTACAAACATCACTCTCTAATGACCGATCTTTAACTGTTTTGGACATGGTTAAAAAATTATGAAAAAAATGACAAAATAAAATCAAATTTCACTTTGGCAAAATAATTCTTTTAAAGATGAAAAAATTCCGGGTGCCTTTTTTGTTTTTACACATGAACAATATGCTAATGATATTTTTCTTTCATATGTTGATCACAAAAATGATTGAAAATAAATCTCAAGGGCCACTTAATAATGAAGTAATGTTACTAGATATGTTTGAACTATAATGAAATTAGTGAGAAAAGGTCTTTTTGTTTTTTTTTTCACAATCTGAAGTGGTTCTGTGGACAGTTAATCTAAATATTTTAGTTGTATTGGCAGGATGATTCGAATTCAAAAATTGATCTTTCACATAGTTATTGTACATTATTGCCACAAAGGCTATGCTAGTCATTTATTTATTTTTTTATGGTTTTTTTTTAGATATTTTTAGAGAATGGACAAGTTGATCTTAATCCGATGAGGAGATAGAGTCTCTTGACAATTTTTTTATTAGATTTTAATTTCATGATCTAAAGTCCAAATCATGGATGATTACGATTCTGTAATTTTTTTAAAAACAAAATATAGAAGAGAAAAATGTATATTTTTCTATTTAAAAGATTTCCTGAAATACGGGTTGAATTTTCGAATAGAAACAATACTATTCATTTTAACCTTTAGAAAAATAACTCATATAATCAATTTGCTGTTATAATTCAAATGAAAAGATTAAATCAATAATAAAAGTAAAAGTTGCAATAAAATAGAAAATTCAAATGGAACAATCATTTTGAGATTGAGATAACAGTATTCATTTTTTCATTTATTTTTTCAAAAAACAAAACTCATAGACTCCATCCATGGTTACAATTCAAACTTAAGATATTAAATGAATAATAAAAGGGAAATTTGTACTAAAATTTAAATCTAAATGGAATAATTATTTTAGAAATAGAGGTACGTAATACTGTTCATTGTACCAAGTTAATAATCTGGAGAAAATCTCTATGACTCACGGGCATTATTTCGAAGTATTGGAAAAAATGTTACAAGATGTCATATGTTGAAGACACACGAGAGTATTTTAGGAACCTTTTAGCGGGATTGTGACACTAGTGGGATGAGATTTCAAACAACATTATGGGACAAACCCAAAGCAACAAAACATAAAATTCTTGATGCTGCAATAAACAATCTGATATTATAGAAAAACTATAAAGTCCCAAATTTGATCAAAAATGAAAACTAAGGCAACGTGCTAAACCTGAATTGTCAGCTGAAAAAAATGAATTTTGAGAATGGTTACTTTAGGCTAGTGTAGGAAAAGCTATCCAAACAATGAAGAAGTTGACATCGATATCTTCGTAGATGTCCTCATCAAATTTACACGTACTCGTATCACTTATATTATTCTTGGACTCAAAATTTATTCTCTCTCTCTCTCTCTCACAGTTGTTTGAATAAAAATTGACATTGGAGCCACTAAAGTTTAATAAAAGGAAAATATTTATTGTAAGATTTTTTTTTTTATAGTTTTACCCAAATATTTTATCCTAATATAAACCAGTGAGACGGTGGTCATGTTTTTTGGTGGTGAAAAAAGGACAAATGGAAAAAAAAAAAAATTATTAGAATTTTTCTCTTAAACACTTATTTTTGTAAAAACTAATTTTTGATGTATTTAGTTAGATTTCTTTCTAATAAAAAACAATGTAATATTAAGTTGATATGTTTTAGGTAGGAAAATATTTAATTACAGTGTCAAATGTATCTTTAATTCTCTCTTTTATAGTTGTTTTAATAATAAAACATAGATTCATTATAGTCAAATGGACGTAGTTTTGTTTTGGAAGGAAATTATTTTATGAAAATGCCACACCTCCTCACTCATTCTCTCATAAAATTCTACTAGGTTCTTGGCCCGGGCCATTACTCGGGCGTATTTATTTATCAGTGAATGAGGAGAATAGAGTAAAAAAGAGGGAATGAAAATCTAATAAAGAAGATGGTTTAACGAAGTGGATGTTGCTTTGATTTTCTCCTATTTCTACATAAAATCTTTAAATTGGATTTTTCAAATCATTTTCTTGGGAAAAATTACAAAAGAGATCTTCGATTGAAAATTAGATTGTGCAAGATATGTTTTGATAAATGTTGAAAAAGTGAACAAAATTTGCAAATTGAATTCTGCAAGCCATGTTTTGTGAAAAGTTACAAGAGAGATCATAACTTGCAGATTAGATTTTTGCAAGCCATGTTTTGGAAAAACTTGCAAATGAGAACATAGCTTGCAAATTAGATTTTCTAAACCATGTTTTGGGTAAAGAAAATGGTTCCAAAACACAGTTTGTTTTAAACAAAAAAAAATTTTAGTTTCAAATTCCAATATGGCTTGCATAATAGTAATAGAAAAAGTACTTACATGTTTCGGAGGTTTTGGGGAATCTAATCATATATAACTTGTAAATTAGATTTTGCAAAACATATTTTTGAGTAATTCAAAAAAGTGAACACAACTTGCAAATCTGTTTTTGCAAGCCATGTTTTAGGAATTTCAAAGGTTCAACATAACATCCAAACTAGTTTTTAGAAACCGTGTACATAAGTAAATATAGTAAAAAGTGTACTTTTCATAAAAAAATAGGATGAATTAATAGTAATTATAAAAGTGAGACATCGTATGAATGTAATTTGCTATTGTCTAGCAAACCATATGTATTGGGATAGGGTTAGGTTTTAGTTAAAAAGAAAAAGTGGACATAACCTTCAAATTAGATTTCGCAAGCCACGTTTTGGTTGAATTTACACAATATAAACATAACTTACGAATCATATTTTGCATTTTGAGATAATTTACATTAGTGAACATAAATTGAAAATTAGATTTTGCAAGCCTTGTTTTGGGAGAATTTACACAATATAAACATAACTTACAAATTATATTTTGCAAGCCATGTTTTGATATAATATTACACTTTGAACATAACTTGTAAATTAGATTTTGCAAGCCATGTTTTGGAGAAATATACAAAGTATAAACAAAAGAATTAGTGACCATAACCATGGCATTCGATGGCCATTTTTATCACCTTCAACCAAGACAAAAATAATATTTTCAAAGAAAAATGGAAACAGAGAGGGCACAAAAAAATTAGTAAATTTCAAAGCACATAATTCTAACCCATATTAAATGAGAAGAATGATAATGTGGACGAGTATGTATAAGGGGGTGGAGTTTTTGTTTTTTAAAAAACAATTTCTTCAATGATAAAGAAAAAGATAGGGCAACAAATATACTAAACCCTATATCAAGTACAATTTTAATACTTAAGTAAATTGGAATCTGATAATGTTAATATTAGCATGATATCTGTGGTGGTTTATGTGTTGTTTTGAATATTATCTATGATAATATTAGTGTTTTGGTTCTTAATTTGATCATAGAAAGGATTTGGAATAAAAAGAAGAAAAGTGTTGAGTTTAAAAAGTTTTTGAATATTTTATTGAATCAAGTTTCAAGTTGGAGAAGAAGTGGTTGATTCCTGCGTGGGCACAAAAAATCCATGCTAAAATAAATGAAGGAAGCAGGAAAGTCTAGAAACGACGTTGTATTCCCACGTGGGCACGCTGAAAGAGGGACTAAAGTGCAAAATTTTCGAAACTTTTGGGGTCAATTTGTAATTTTGGCAAACTTTAGAGATCAATCTGCAAATTCCAGAAAATTGAATTGCCCTCTCCGGATTTTGAAGAGGCTGAACGAAGGCTGCCCTATTAATACCATATGTACGCTTTGTTTTCATTATTAAGAAAGGGAGGAGAAGAGGCACAACACAGGAAGCGACGGCTGGAGCTCAAGACAAGGATTTCTCTCCGTTTTCGTCAGTTGTAGGTCTGTAATGTCAAACATCAATTCTTGTGTTGTTGATTTCATCATGATTAGCAACTAAACCTCTTTTCTAGTTAAAGGATTTTATTGAAGTCTTGATGTTATTCAATTGTGAGATCTAACTGTTTGCTTTTCACCAACGAATTTTGAGTATTTATTTATTCTCTTTGATGTGTATTGATGATTATTTGGCATTATTTGAATAGTTAGTAGCATTCAATTCTCCTAGATAATCTAATTTATTGAACAACAAGGTTTGTTTGTTCCTTATAAGAGACAATGCAAATAATTATTTGGTAAGTAATTTACTTGTGTTGTGAGAATAAATAATCAATTTTTAATAAAACAAGGTTTGTTTGTTAGAAATTTAATTGGGTCTTTGCTTGTCAAAAACTAAATCCTAGGAGGTTCCAGGTGGTGTTTTTTTGACTATAGAGTGATTAATGAAGGTTTCTTAGTCACTGGTAGTTAAATAAAAAGACTGAGTTGTTAGGAGGTTCCAACAACGATAACTAATATATTCATCATTTGTTGAGTTAATCTTTGCATCAATGATCAGTTGGTTACATCAAGGTGGAAATTATTCCTTTGACTAGTGTTGCTCTTATTATTGATTTTTCAAAAGTATCTGTTATTGCTTGCAAAATATTTTTGTTATTCATTAGTTACAAATCCAAAATCTCTCACATTTAGTTACTTTGCTTTTGATTAGAAATATTTTCACTTCCTTGCTCCCTGAGGAGACGACTCTACTCATTGCTATACTACTAAATTTGTTAGGAGTAGAATGTTTTATTTTTGTTGGTTTGACATCCACCAAATTTTTGGCGCCGTTGCCGAGGAGCATAGCCTAGAGTGATTTATTTCTTTTTAAAAGTTTATTTTTATTTTTATTTTTATTTTTATTCAATTTTATGGTGCATTATGATAATACAGAGAGATTATTGTTTGATCCTGAGATAGAAAAGACAGCTAAACAGAACTGAAAGGAAAAGAGGAAAAGAGATTTAGTTCTTAGTGCTACACCTGAATCTCAAGAGGACGATAGCCAAGAAGAAGAGGAAAAAGAAGAAGTGTCAAGCTCTGAAAAAGGGGAAGAATTTGAAGAAGAAAGTATGGGTGACAGAACTCTGAGGGAGCTTGCGACTCCAGATGTGAACTTACGAACATTCTGCATAACCATGCCTACAAATACTCCACTTTTTGAGCTAAAACCAGGTACACTTCAATTATTACCTAAATTTCGTGGTTTTGCAGGTGAGGATCCTCATAAGCACTTGATGGAGTTCGATTCTATGTGCTCAACAGTAAGCTATCAAGGAGTCACTGAAGAGCAAATTCAGCTAGTGCTTTTCCATTCTCTTTGGAAGACAAAGCCAAGCGCTGGTTATATGGTTTACCAGCTGGTTCAATCACTTCATGGAATCAGTTGAAGAAGAAGTTTTTGGAGAAATTCTTTCCAGCACATCGTGCAGCAAATATTCGGAAAGATATCTGTGGAATCCAACAACTCCATGGAGAAACATTGTATGAATACTGGAAAAGATTCGGAGAGTTACGTAGGAGTTGTCCTCAACATCAAATCCTTGAACAATTACTACTTCAATATTTCTATGAGGGGCTATCAGAGGTGTAACGACACAAGTTAGATTCAGCCAGTGGAGGAGCTTTAATGAATAAAACACCAGCACAAGCTACCGACTTGATTTCAACCATGGCTGAAACTAGTCAGCAGTTTAATAAAAGAGCAGCAACAGCTACCAGACATGTCAATGAGGTAAGTGTTTTAAATTTAGAAAATCAAATATCTGATTTAACCTCTTTGGTGCGTCAAATGGCTGTAGGGCAAGTACAAAGTGTCAAGGCTTGTGGCATTTGCTCAAATTCTGGGCACTTTACTGATTCATGCCCCAAGTTACAAGATGATTCCAACGAGCAAGTTAATGCTATGGGTGGGTTTCTAGGACAAGGACATAGGAGGTATGATTCCTATTTGAATACTTACAATCCAGGATGGAGGGATCATCCAAACTTCAGCTACAAACAGTCAAACTTCCAGCAACAATCACAACCTATCATGAGAAATTATGCACCAACGCCACCTCCGAATCAATCATCATCATCTACGTTAGGTATGTCTTTAGAGGAAATCGTAAGAAGTTTAGCAACTAATGTGCATGGTCTTACACAGGCTTCACAGTCTTCTCAAGCTAGCATACAGAACTTGGAGAAACAAATGTCTCAAATGGCCACCTCATTGCAAAAATTAGAGGCTAACGCAGGAAGGCTTCCTTCCCAACCAGAAGTTAATCCCAAAGAAAATGTTAGTGCAATGACGCTGAGAAGTGGGAAAGAACTTCAAGGTCCTAAGATACAAGATGGAGTATCTGAAGAAATTTCACAAGAAGTTGGGAAGGATTTAGACACCACCCCACTACCACAAAAAGAGGTAAGTTCTGAGCATGTTAAATCTAAACCAGAAATAGTGATTTCTCCACCTTTTCCTGGCAGGTTAGCAAAAGCGAAGAAGGAGGAAAGTGAGAAAGATATTTTGGAGATTTTTCGAAAGGTTGCAATTAATATTCCATTGTTGGATGCAATTGGTCAAATTCCACGTTATGCCAAATTTCTTAAATCATTGTGTTCTAAGAAAAGGAAGCCTGAAGGTAAGATCTTTGTGAGTGAAAATGTTTCTTCAGTTATCCAAAGAAAGTTGCCTCAAAAGTGCTCCTATCCAGGTATGTTTGCTATTTCTTGTGTGATTGGGTCGAGAATGATTAAATCAGCTATGCTTGACTTAGGAGCTTCCATAAATGTGATGTCTTTATCCCTTTTTAATGAATTAAACATTGGGTCTCTTAAGAACACCGATGTGATAATTCAATTGGCTAACAGATCTGTAATATATCCAGAAGGGGTAGTTGAAGATGTTTTGGTTAAATGTTACAAACTTGTTTTTCCTGCAGATTTTTATATACTTGACATGAGTGATGAGCGTGTTTCTAAATCTATAATCCTTTTGTTGGGTAGATCATTCATGAAAACAGCTAAAACAAAGATTGATGTGGACTCTGGTACTTTTACGTTTGAATTTGATGGTGACAAAGTTACTTTCAATATGTTTGATGCTATGAAGTATCCAAATGATTTTGAATCTTTTGCTAGTGTTAGCATGATTGATACATTAGTCCAAGAGGATTTTGAGCATAATTTTGTGAATGATGAGTTGGATTTTGTTCTTAAGCATAACATGCAACAAAAGGACATTTGTTTTGAAGTGAATGAGGGAATCATAGAATCACTTATGGAACTTTGTGCACTACAGGAAGTACCTTCCAGGTTAGTTAACCAACGGTTTGATTTACTGCTAAATTATGATAGAATTTTACCTTCTATTAAGCAGGCACCGAAACTTGAATTGAAGACATTGCCAAATCATCTCAAGTATGTTTACTTGGGAGAAGATGAGACTTTGCCTGTAATCATTGCCAATGACTTAACAGAGATTCAAGAAGAGAAGTTGATGTGGGTTTTGAAGGATTACAAGATAGCCATAGGATGGACCTTGGCCGATATTAAGGGAATCAACCCGTCAATTTGCATGCATCGCATTTTGCTAGAGCAAGATTCAAAACCAGTAAGAGACGCTCAACGCAAATTGAATCCTGCTATGAAAGAGGTAGTAATGAAAGAAATTCTTAAGTTGTTGGATTTGGGAATTATTTATGCAATTGATAGTCAATGGGTAAGTCTAGTTCATGTGGTACCTAAAAAGTCTGGTTTTCAATTGGTTAAAAATGATGTTAATGAGCTGGTTCCTATGAGATTGCAGACAGGTTGGCGTATGTGCATTGATTTTCGTAAGTTAAATGCAACCACAAGGAAAGATCATTTCCCACTAGCATTCATTTATCAATTGTTAGAGCGGTTAGCAGGTAAAGCTTTCTTTTGTTTCTTGGATGGATACTCTGGGTATCACCAGATTGTGGTAGCTCCAGAGGACCAGGAAAAGACAACTTTTACTTGCCCTTTTGGTGCTTTTGCTTAACGTCGCATGCCTTTTGGTTTGTGTAATGCCCCTGGAACTTTTCAAAGATGCATGATGAGCATATTTTCTGATTACATTGAAAACTGCATTAAAATTTTCATGGATGACTTTACTGTCTATGGTGACTCATTTGATCAATGCTTGGATAATTTGTCTAAAGTTCTTGAAAGATGCATTGCCTCTTAATTATGAAAAATGTCACTTCATGGTGAAGGAGGGAATTGTTTTGGGTCATTTAGTGTCATTTAGGGGAATAGAAGTAGATAAGGCAAAAGTTGATTTAATTGCTAGTTTGCCATATCCTACTAATGTTCGAGAAATTCGAAGCATTCTTGGTCATGCAGGTTTTTATAGACGCTTCATTAAGGATTTCTCTAAGATCGCACAACCATTATCTAGGCTGTTGCAACAAGATATTGCATTTGAGTTTGGAGAAGAATGCAAGAAGGCATTTGATATATTGAAGGGAGCTCTCACTTCCGCACCTATTATACAACCTCCTAACTGGGATTTGCCTTTTGAGCTCATGTGTGATGCAAGTCATTATGCTGTAGGAGTAGTACTTGGTCAAAGGGACGGGAAACAAATCCATGTGATTTATTATGCATCCAAGACACTTAATCTGGCGCAATGCAATTACACAACCACTGAGAAAGAGCTTTTAGCTATTGTGTTTGCTTTTGATAAATTTCGGTCTTATTTGTTAGGTACTAAAGTTGTTGTTTACTCTGATCATGCAGCCCTCAAGTACTTGTTGGCGAAGAAGGAATCAAAACCACGACTCATTCGATGGATTCTTCTACTACAAGAATTTGATTGGGAGATAAAGACCGAAAGGGAACTGACAACACTGTTGCTGATCATCTTAGCCGGTTGGTGCGCGATGAAGAGTCACAACCAATTTCAGAACTCTTTCCAGATGAGCATTTATGGGCCATGCAAGGTAAGGAAGGTAAGGAACCATGGTTTGCTGACATAGTTAACTTTTTAACTATTGGTAAATTTCCACCTGGTATGAGTACTTTTCAAAAGAATAGGTTAAAAAGTGCTTTAAAGTATTATATATGGGATGAACCTTATTTGTGGAAACTTGGGTCAGATCAGATTATTCGAAGATGTGTTCCTGATGATGAAATTCATTCCATACTTATTGTCATACTCATGCATGTGGTGGACATTTTGGTCCGAAAAGAACAGCAAGAAAAATTTTGGATTGTGATTTTTATTGGCAATCTGTGTTTAAAGATGCATACCATTTTTGTAAGATATTTAATGCCCCAAGTCCCTAGGTTATTTTGTGAGATATTTGATGTTTGGAGTATGGATTTTATGGGTCCTTTTCCAAGTTCATTTGGTAATCTCTATATTTTGCTTGCAGTAGATTATATGTCGAAATGGGTAGAAGCAAAAGCTACTCGAACTAATGACTTTAAAGTTGTTGCAGGATTCCTTAAATCTAACATTTTTAGTAGGTTCGGAGTACCAAGAGCAATCGTCAGTGACCAAGGCACCCATTTCTGCAATCGCACAATCGAAGCATTGATGCGCAAATACGGTGTACATCATCGTGTATCTACTGCATATCATCCTCAAATCAATGGACAAGCTGAGGTTTCAAACCGTGAAATTAAGAAAATTTTGGAAAAGACTGTGAACCCTAACCGCAAGGATTGGAGTCTTCGTTTAGAAGATGCATCGTGGGTATACCGCACAACTTACAAAATGCCAATTGGGATGTCACCATACAGGTTAATTTTTGTAAAATGTGTCATTTACCTGTTGAACTTGAACATCGTGCTTTTTGGGCAGTTAAACAGTTCAACATGAGTGTCGATGAGGCGGGATTGGAAAGGAAGTTGCAACTTCAAGAATTGGAAGAGATTCGATTAGAGGCTTATGATAATGCTCAATTGTATAAGGAGAGGACAAAGCTTATTCATGATAAATTCTTGCACAAGAAAGAATTCTTTGTTGGCCAGAAGGTACTTCTTTTCGATTCCAAACTCAAGTTTATGCCAGGAAAGTTGCGGTCAAGGTGGCATGGACCCTTTATAGTTATGAAGGTGTTTCCTCATGGTATGATTGAGATTAAAGGGTTGGAGTCCGGTAAGATTTTTCGAGTTAATGGTCGTACCACGTAGGGTTTGTTATTTGTTTTCTTGAATAAGTCGACTAGGTGGTTAAGTTTTTTGTTCCTGATGATCTTGAGATCTATGATTTCTTGATTTTCGTGGTTTTTCTTAATCATTTAATTGACATAGAGTTAGTTTTTTTAATGGTTTGTTTGAGTGTGACAGCTAGCTTTCGAGGAAAATTCTTCTACGTGGTCAATCCTTTTGATCCAATGCAAAAAGATGTTACTCCCGCTTCACATCAAGTTTGATTCCTCCACTACGAATTCCCAAGGAAGTACCGTTTTTTTTTTCTCTTTAATATTATTTGGGAGTTTGTATGTGCTTTTATTCTTTGTCTCTGCATGTTTTATACATTGAGGACAATGTATGTTTTAGGTGTTGGGGAGGAGTTTGTGTGTTTCAAATTTGTCTTCATTAAATTGCTTACTTGAAAGAGTTAGACTTGTTTTTGATGAAAATTTTTCAAACATTTTGAGTTTTAACCACTATTTTCAAACGTTTCAACTGTTATGTTGCTAATCATCATAGGTTGAAAAGTGAAGTATGAAAAACATAAATTTTTCTTTGCTATGTACTATTCAGATATGTTGTGAATTTAAGTGTTGAAGTTGATAATTGGAATATTATCACAAAAAAAAGTTACTTTAAATTGAGTGATCTGAGCTTCTCTGAGCAAATAGAGTTAGTGTATTTGAATGCTCAACATTTTTAGGTGGGGAGTATATCATATCTAGTATGGATTAATCTTGAATTTGCCGAGCTAGGACACATCTGTGCTCTTGTAGATGGCTTGCCACAAGAATAAAGGCACTAGGATTTAGCCAAGTTAGCTTAAAAAGCCTACCCATTTATGTTTACCCCTAGTGAATCATTCAAGCCTTGACCGTTTTTCTTTAGCTCCAGATACATTAAACCATTAGCATTTTTTTTCCTTTACCCTTTTGTCAAGCTCTGGATTAGGTTGCTTAAACTGGGTTTGTGGTAAGAGTTGGACATTATAGTGGCATGTGTTCTTGTTTTAAGTTATGCATTTGATGTAATATAGGGCATGCGGAAAAAAAAAGAGGAAAATGCAAAAAAAAAAAAGGGAAAAAACCCGGAAAAAAAAGAAGAAAAAAAAATCGCATGAATCCCTATTTCCTACTTGTTTAAGAGTATGGCAAGCTCTTAATTATATCTTTGAGATGCCATAGGTTTGTAAATGTAATATGAGAAGTTTACTGCAAGTTCTTGTGCAAGGCACACTTAAAGTTTGAGTATGTAAAGTTTGAGGTGTGAGGATGGGCAATGCCATTATATGGGATATCTGGTAAGATGGTGGTATTTAAGTATACTTGGTCTATCTTGACAAAATAAGCCTACATCCATATTCATCCACCCGTTTCCTGACCTAAAGCCCCATTACAACCCTATGTAAAGACCTTTATTGGTAAGTTTATTTGCTTGGTGTATGATGATGTGACACCTTTTCAAATTCTTGTGTATTTTGCTAGATATTGATTTGTGTGAATTGTTTGATATGCTACACTTGAGAGAAAAGAAGAAAGAAAATGAGTGAACTTACTGGTGAGGTGATTTTTCTCCAATCATTGATGGAGTTTAGGGATGAAACAACTATCTTGTTGACTATGCATAGTATTAGAGGAGCTTATGTTTGATTGCCTAATTGATTAAGTTTTTGATTGATGTGTGACATGGTGGTTGAGATTGTGTTTTAAATGATTTCCAAATTTTGTGGTTCAAAGTAGTGGTTTGCAAGTTGAGTTAAAAGTTATTCTTCTTAAGTTTGCTTGAGGACAAGCAAAATCTAAGTGTGGGGAGTTGATAATGTTAATATTAGCATGATATTTGTGGTAGTTTATGTGTTGTTTTGAATATTATCTATGCTAATATTAGTGTTTTGGTTCTTAATTTGATCATAGGAAGGATTTGGAATAAAAAGAAGAAAAGTGTTGAGTTTGAAAAGTTTTTGAATATTTTATTGAATCAAGTTTCAAGTTGGAGAAGAACTGAATGATTCCTGCGTGGGCACACAAAATCCATGCCAAAATCAATGAAGGAATCAGGAAAGTCCAGAAACGACGTTGTATTCCAACGTGGGCACGCTGAAAGAGGGACTAAAGTGCAAATTTTCAAAGTTTTGGGGTCAATTTGTAATTTTGGCAATTTTTAGAGACCAATCTGCAAATTCCAGAAAATTGAATTGCCCTCTCCGGATTTTGAAGAGGCTGAACGAAGGCTGCCCTATTAATACCATATGTACGCTTTGTTTTCATTATTAAGAAAGGGAGGAGAAGAGGCACAACACAGGGAGCGACGGCTGGAGCTCAGGACAATGATTTCTCTCTGTTTTCGTCAGTTTTAGCTCTGTAATGTCAAACATCAATTCTTGTGTTGTTGATTTCATCATTATTAGCAACTAAACCTCTTTTCTAGTTAAAGGATTTTATTGAAGTCTTGATGTTATTCAATTGTGAGATCTAACTGTTTGCTTTTCACCAATGAATTTTGAGTATTTATTTATTCTCTTTGATGTGTATTGGTGATTATTTGACATTACTTGAATAGCTGGTAGCATTCAATTCTCCTAGATAATCTAATTTATTGAACAACAAGGTTTGTTTGTTCCTTATAAGAGACAATGCAAATAATTACTTGGTAAGTAGTATACTTGTGTTGTGAGAATAAATAATCAATTTTTAATGAAACAAGGTTTGTGTGTTAGAAATTGAATTGGGTCTTTGCTTGTCAAAAACTAAATCCTAGGAGGTTCCAGGTAGTGTTTTTTTGGCTATAGAGTGATTAATGATGGTTTCTTAGTCACTGGTAGTTAAATAAAAAGACTGAGTTGTTAGGAGGTTCTCACAACGATAACTAATATATTAATCATTTGTTGAGTTAATCTTTGCATCAATGATCAGTTGGATACATCAAGGTGGAAATTATTCCTTTGACTAGAGTTGCTCTTATTATTGATTTTCCAAAAATATCTTTTATTGCTTGCAAATTATTTTTGTTATTCATTATTTACAAATCCAAAATCTCTCCCATTTAGTTACTTTGCTTTTGATTAGAAATATTTTCACTTCCCTGCTTCCTAAGGAGATGACTCTACTCATTGCTATACTACTAAATTTGTTAGGAGTAGAATCTTTTATTTTTGCTGGTTTGGCATCCACCAGAATCCCTATTTAATCTAGCAGATGGACGAACTCGAAGTTTTGCATTAGCCTTTGCTATTTTCGAATGATTGTGATACGTTGGAGCAGTAACTTCGTTGTAAAAGGAATCTTGTTCTATTGCGTGTTCCTTGATCGCCTTGTTACATGTTCCGATGCTGATTGGGCTGGATGCCCTACTACTTGCCGCTCTACGACTGGTTTCTGTGTTTTTTCTTGGTTCCTCACTAGATTCCTGGTCCTCCAAAAAACAATCCACTATGTCTCGATCTTCTGCTGAGTCTGAGTATCGTGCTGTTGCCTCTGCATTGGCTGAATCCGTCTGGTTGGAGAATCTTCTGTTTGAACTTCATGTCAAGCTCTCACATCGCCGGGTCATCTTATGTGATAATGTTTCTGCTACATACCTAGCTGCAAATCCGGTTAATCATGCTCGCACCAAACATATTGGTCTAGACATTCATTTTGTTCGTGAACGTGTTGCTGCTGGTCTTCTTCGGGTCCTTCATATTTCCTCACAATCCCAGCTTGCAGATGCATTTACCAAATCATTACCTAAAGATAAATTGCATTCGTTTAGAACCAATCTAGGCATGATTACTTCTCCTGCTACGATTGCGGGGGATGATAGAATATGGAAATAATCGAAACCCTAATTAGGGTTTCTTATGTAGATAGCTAGGATTATTACACTATTGTACTATAAATACCTCAATGTATCATGTGAATAATACACATAATAATTCTTTCAGGAAATGACCTCCGATTTCTGAATCTAATTAGCATGAAAAGGATCATGTTTGTTTATCTCCCTCTACATATGCAACAAAGTCCTTAATATGCGGCAACCATGAGGAAGAAATACAGTGTGCATGGGATGTGCGAAAGTTGTGCTTTATGCGGACAAAAAAATGCGTCAAAGGCACATTTTCTAATATTCCGGGGCGAAGGTTGTGCTTTATGCGGACAAGAATTAAACATCAGCTAGTTTGTAAATGTCTTCAATTTTCTTTTCTTAGAAATTAATGATGATTTTTTTGTTCTAAAATAAGTATTATTAGAAAATTTAATACTTAGGAATGCCTAATACCGTATGGAAATAATTTAATTACGCTTAACGTCTCCCTCAACCCCAAAAAAAGTCTTAACCTATTCCATTAGAACAAACTAATATAATTATTTTTATTTATTTTATAGAGTAAAATTTGGAAATTTCTTGACAAAAATATGATATGTTGATGATATGCTCATATATGTTAGCTTTAGATAGTTTGGTTCTTCATTTTATCTATGAACTAATATAAAAGTCATTTAACCGATTAATTTCTTGCAATCTGATTGGTCGGGCGGTCATCACGTGACATCAGCCTCACATCATAACTGCAATAAATCTCGACCGATTGTCAGGACTCGACCGTTTGGCCATTAAAGGTTCCATGATGGGATATGCATGGAAATGAGTTTTGTTAAAGATTTTGCTGATTATGAATACTTTTCATTTGTTTCGTTCCTTGCTTTTGTCACGTATTTCCAGAAAATTTTAATAACGTTCAGAATTTTTAGTTTGTTATGTACGCTTTGCTATTCGGAAATTTCAAAGTCAATTTCGACTTCAAATCGTGAATCATATTAGATTTTATTTGTCAGTATATATCTTCCTAGTATTATTAGATTGTTTTGCTGATTTAATACTAATTAACGTATATTTTCAATTTATTAGTGAGGTATCTATAAAATCTTACACCACGAGCAGATGTCAGTTTGAGTTCCATTGAAATATTTTATACAAACAGAAGTTTGTCTGCCCTACCGAACAAGCATAGGGGTACATAATACTTACCATAAATTTAACAAAAAAGTGGCCTAATTAATAAGTTACAACAAATACAATACCCGCTCCAAGGTAACTTTCAACTAATCCCCCAGCTCAAGTCGGCATTGAATTGATCATGTATATATGGAAGAATCTAACAATTGAAAAAAAAAAAAAAAAGACCGCTAAATATGCTCAAAACCTTGTTTTGGTCTGGAGTTTTGAATTGGCATAATGTGAATGTGCCTCTTAACAAGCATTAATTTGGGGTCGCTGCACTGCTATCCTTTGAACCCTTTTGCCCCTTAAAGAATTGATTATTTCCTCTTTGTTCGTCTTCAAAGCCAAACCATTTTTCAACCTAACCAGAAGTATCTCCAGCTCCTACATCTTGAAGTAATATTTCATTGGCAGACTTGGTAGACAAGCAGTTTAACCTCCAATAGGCACGGTCATCTCTTCTTAAATGAATAATGTACGTCTGTGTCTTAACAACTGAAATGATACGTATCGTAAATTTTTTTTTCCTTCGTTTTTTAAATAAAAACTTAGAGAAATTTATTTATGGTCGAGCTTTGTATGGTGATTAACATGGAGAAATAATTAAAATGGTCTCATTTTAAGATTAACAATTTTTAATTTTTTGTAATCTTGGGCGCTAGATTTCGCGCGAAAGTTGTGCCATCAAATAACAAACATTTTTAAACAGTTTAGTGTGCTTAGTTCAAGCGTATGTTCCATTTTCATCGCCCAACTTTTTTTCTTTTCTTTTTTTTTTTTTAAAAAAAGCTATCAAACATTTTACTCTTTAACATATATGCAATTTTAGTCTTTTCTTTTCTCTTCATTTTTTTAATCCTACTTTGTATATATTTAATATCCTGTATATGTTATATATTACAGGAAAGCGGGTGAAGTTATGACGTGTCATCCAATTGCCCTCCAATTGATTCATTAACACGTGTCACTTGATGATTGGTCCTTCATTAAATAATTAAAATATATTAGTAAAACCATTAATTTATAACTTTACCATATATTGAGTTAATTTTTTTTTGGGAGATATGTATTGAGTTAAATTTTAGTTAGTGGTTTTCTATTTAAATAAGATAACAATATCAAGATAATATCAGATTTTCAAAATTCAAACTTAATCTATGTTATAAAATATATAAGTATATGATCGAATATAATTAAGTTAAATAAGATATATATTAAATAAGATTAATATCCTTATCATTATTTTTTATTTTGTTATGCTTTTATAGGCTTAAGGTACTCATATTCACGTCTACATTTGTCCAGTTCTTCTCACCTAAATTAATGAATAAATTATCCCACAATTATAAGAGATAAAATAAACTTAAAATATGCTAATATAATAAATTAAAAAGAATCCCTTAATTAAAAGGATTGGTCATCCCATGCTCCTTAAGCCGAAAACATAACAACTATAAATATATCTCCTTTCTACATATATGTTACCACAAGTCTCTCTCGGGAAAAATGAAATATTGATGTTACTCTCTCATTTATCTAAAGATATTATTCATGTTACATATGGGTTACTTTTTATTTTTTCCTTCAATTTTGAATTTTTAGTTGGAATAGGTGAAAGGATGTAAGAAAAATGTGGGATGATGAAAAAATTATTTAAAATGAGATAACTATGTTCGGGTGGGATAATTCACATTAAAAATAAAACAATCTTAGATTTGAAATTGATTTGATCTTTCAAATCTTTAAAATTCAATTCCCTTAAACTAAATAGCAGCAAAAATTCTTTTAAACTCTTAGTATCCTAATAACGGGCTGTCACAAATCTGATATTTATTTTACACAATCAAATTTGAGTTTTTCCTGATTTTTTTTCGTAAATCACAGACAAAGAGATTGATAAACATGGCATGAGTTTATATACATGGTATGAGTTTACTTCACCATATTTAAAATTTTCGGGTGATTAGTGATGGTGTTTGATGGGTTTAGATCAAGGGTATAATTTTATTTTCTTTTGAATATGGTGACAAAAACAAATGAGATTCGAAACTTAATATCTAAAAGCCTGTCGTGCAATGTCGCCTTGTCGAACGCTTGAAAATATTTTTGGATAAGTAAATAGTGCTTGGTTTTTCTTTCTTTATTTATTTCTTTTTTTTTTTGGTTCAACGTGCTGTTCAAAATAAAGATGAAAGATGAAAATGAAGATGGAATGAGATCTACCATTTTTTTTTTCTTGTGTGTGTTATTCAACGGGTTGCCAAAAATTTCTAAAATTGCAGCCAAAATCGTTTTTAGTTTTCAACCTACCAAAAACTCTGAATCTTTTAAACAGAACAATACATAGTGACATATTGTAAAAGATGAAAATGAAGATAGAACCCGTTGAAATCCAGCCCTTTCATTGTTTGATAAAACTTTTGAAGAATTTTTCTTTGGACAAATAATGCTTGGTTCTTTTTTTTTTTATAAACTTTTTGCTCAACGGGCTATCAAAAAAATAAAGATGAAAAGTTGAAAATGAAGATGGAATGAGATCCGCTGGTTCTTCTTCATTTTCTTTTTTAACATTCTGTCAAAAAAAAAACTATAATTACAGCCAAAACCATCATAGCTTTTTAAACTACTAAAGATTCGGAACTTTTTAAACAAGACGGTAGATAATGACATGTTGTTTTAGATGGAAATGAAGATGGAATAAGACCCACCAGAAGACGACTTATTCTTAATTAGATTACATTTTTGAAAAAATTCTTTTTGAACAAGTAGCATTTGGTTCCTTTTTCATGTGTGCGTGTTTAACGGGCTGTCGAAAATGAAGATGAAAAGATGAAAATGAAGACGGAATCAGATTTGCTGCTTCCTCTTCTTTTATTTTTGTTCAACAAAAATTGCTAAAATAGTAGCAAAAACCATCACAAGTTTATAACCTACCAACGATTTGGAACTTTTTAAGTAGAATGATTTAGAGTGACATGCTATTAAGAATGAAAATAAAAATAAAATGAAATCCATCAAAAGACGGCCCATTCATAATTAGTGAGACTGGTGTGTTTGTTTTTTCATTAGTCATTATCCCATTTTACTATTATTTTTCACTGTCTCTATCATTGGTTTTCAGAAATTAGGTTTCGACTATTAAGGGAAAAAAGAAAGAAATTAAATGAACTAAAATGAAAGCTTTTTTAGTTTTGTTTCCAATTATCGTGAGTAGTTTTTTCACTACTAAAAAAATCTTTTCCTAAGGCATTTTTATTCATTGAATTATTAAACTAAAATATTCATCTCGCCCTAAAAAGTTAGCCCATATCGTATTTTATAATTTTAACTAAAAAATAGTTAATTAAAAACAAAATATGACAATCTTTTTAGTTTCGGAAGAGTATTATATCACCGCACAACGTGCGGGCATAATACTAGTAGTACATAAAACCTATCAATTGAAGGACACACATTTAGTAAACGATTCCCTCCGTCTCATAATTATTGTTCAATTTGAATTTTCATTTTTAGTTCAAATTGCATTAAAAATATATTTCAATGGTTCAATTTGAATTTTCATTTCCAGTTCAAATTGTATTAAAAAAATATTTCAAATTGAACAATAATTTTAGGAAGGAGGGAGTACTTTTCATTTACTGAAACAATCTTGTCCTTTTACCAAGATCTAGTTCCAGCGATCCTATGCTCCGTTCTCATCATCCACCTATTCTAATATTATAATAATAATAATAATAATAATAATAATAAGAAAAATTAGGAAACATTTTACCCTTTAGCATGTATGCAATTTTAGTCTTTTCTTTTCTCTGCATTTTTTTAGGGCTGTTAATTCGGGCGGTTCGGTCGGTTTGGGTGAAATTCGATTCGGGTTAAACAGATTCTTTGCCTCATAAAAAACGAACCGAATAATATATTGAACAACAGCAAATTAAACTGAATAAGCAATTGGATTTTCGGTTCGGTGTCCTATTTATTCGAAAAAAAATTTTGGGTTCATCGGTTCGGTTTCAGTTCACCCGCATAATTTTCCTTGTTTTTTTTTTTAGAAAGTCATTGGATTTCTCCGAAGAAATATACAGTAAACCCTTATTTCCAAGGAAACACCTGTTTTTTTTAAACCTGGGCAGAACCTAGAAGGGGTTAAACCCGATTTAGTAATATAAAATTAGAGGTTACATAAAGTGGGAATACATGGCATGAAAATATTTATCGAATTCTAAGATACGGAACATCCATTTGATCAAAAGGTAAAAGGAATCTAACTGTTTGAGAAAGATCCCTCAGATCAAGAAAACGTTCAGATATACCAGAGGAGGCCATACAAGAGAGCTTGTCAACGACGGAGTTTGCTTCATGATAAAATGGCTGACGGAGAATTTCAGACTGTGGACGAGGAACTGGATTTCTTGGATATATGATCTGTATCGCCAAAGGGGTTCCCCGAAGGATTGTAAAAGCATAGCAAGGGAAAAATTATCTGTTTGTACCTCGACTTTTAAGGTCCAGCAACCAACATCTTCTTAAGCCATAGAATAGGCCGCTTACTTTAGCTAACGTGCTATCTCCTTGACCAATAAAGCCAGCTTCTCCAAAGACTAAGGATCCAAGCTGATCCCGAATTACAAAACCATAGCCCGATGCATTTTCATCAAGGATGGTAGAACCATATGTGCTTAGAACAAAGGAATTTTGCTGCAGTTTTTGCCACCGTACCACCTTGATAACTTTGTCCTTTTGAGCAAAAGAAACGGTTGGAAAGCATGATAACATGAGAGTCTTTTCCAGTGAAGTTTGTACAGGAGGAGAGTGGACCATTACAAGATTCCGGAGATTATCCATTACTAAATGTTTTATTTGAGATGAAGAGAAGATTTTCCCATCCAGAATGAAGTTGTTTCTAGCCTACCAAGTTCCCAAAAAATGAAGATCGGAGTTGCCATGATCACCGTTTTTCTTGCTGAATTAAAGCTTCCATGCGAAAACCATGAGTTGAGTATATGCCATACTGTTGGCATCGGTGGCAAAGTCACTTGGAATAAGGCCGATAAATGAGCCCAGATCAATTTGGCGAATTTGCAATCGATGAAGTTATGCTGGATTGAATCCACATCGTTCCTGCAAAAAGAGCAAATGGATGGCTTATCGTTGATTCCGAACGAAATTATAATGTCTGAAAAGGGAAGCAGCTTTTTAATTAGCTTCCAATGGAAAAAGAAATGCGGAGAGGAATGAAATGATGACATAAATTTTTTAGTACTCCCTGTTTAAGCTGCCTTGATCGGAGGGCATCGTATGCTGACATGATGGTGAAATTCTTGTCTGAAGTCGGCTGCCAAATTAAAAAATCTTCCTCATATCAGAAAGTCTGATCGGAATGCTGTAAATATGCTATTGCTGCCGGATTTAAAACATTCTGGAAAGAGGCCAAATACATCTCTTTTTGATCATAGAAATCCTTAATTGAAAGAGAAGGCAGAGGTGGAGAGACTGTCAGAATGTCCATAACACTCCCAATGATGACCAATTATCATGCCAAAAACTAGATTGACCATTCTGTATTAGAGTTTTCGAGAGGTGCGAAGCAATGTATTCAATCTTCTCTACACGGCTCTAGGTGGTCCTGTGACGGGCTGTGGCGGACAAGGAAATAATGAAATTGGCCCATAAACCCTGATTATTTCTGATTTTCCACTACATTTTCGCGGAAAAGGCCTTCACAACGTATTTTTATACAATAAATTCTTAGTATTCCTACAAAATCCTTTCAAAAAGAACAAAAAATATGAAAAAAATAAAACAAATAGATGCTGGAATAGGTCGGATTTGGGAAATTGTTGCTTTAGCACCGAAAAAAAAGCTTTCATCATCTCGCTTGAAATCATGGCCCGTTGTTATAGTAGCTTGAAGTTGATGCTGAAATTTGTAAGATCTGGGCGATTTTGATGGAAATAGGATGAAGGGAAAAGAACAACTGGAAGCTACAGAATAGCAGGATTGGAGATCAGGAGATCTGAGAAGAATAATTGGATGATAAAGAATAATTGGAAATCGTCACTTGAATGTGGCTGAAGAGGTAGTCTCTGCCGCTTGAGTGTTGTTGTTGGTTGGGGGGGGGGGGGGGGGAGTTGTAGCCAAGAGAGGTGGAGAAAGAAGACGAGGGATCGTCTGTTGGATGAGGGCGGCGGCTATAGAAAAAAAAAGACTGAACTCTAGAAGTAGTCAAACCCAAGATATATATAAATAGTTTTCTAAAAATAAAAATATCTATTATTTCGAGTTTTCGCCTGAAGTAATATCTCTTCCGCCTGCACCCGAGCCGGAATATTTTATGGTTAATTGGTTGGACCCGCACAACCCCAAATTCACCCGATTAACCGAACTATTTGACCCAAAACGAGTTCGGTTCTGGTGGGTCTTCGAGTTGACCCGGTTAATTGACAGTCCTACCGAAAATAGTATGGTTCGGGCAATTTTTCGGGTAGACCCGACTAACTAGCAACCCTAAGTTTTTTTTAATCGCACTGAAAATTCTCTTTTGCCACACTACTTTAGTATTCGTTCAAAATACGGGTAGACATTGATCGTTTCCCTCATATATCGAGTACTTCCTTTTCATTGCTGTTATCTTTTAGTAATAACTAGATGTGATACCCGCACGATGTGTGGGGTAGAATATAATATTTTTTAATTTATTTTTTAAAAAATCACAGGTATAAATCATAAGTTTTGAAAATACTTGTTTAAATGATTATGAAATAAATGGAAATGTCATAAAATGATAGGATATATGAAGAAAAAGAATATAATTTTGACATTATGAATGTGCAAAGTACAAACAAACCTCCTAAATTAAATAAGACGGACAACAAAACATAATTTCAGTGACCATGTGTAGCCAACACATTTATATATGCACTCCGTATAAATAAATTATCTGTGGAGAGAAAGAAACACCCTTTAAATCCTTTGATAAAATTATCTACCGTTCAACCACTCGATCTTTCTAAATAAAGAAGGATAATGGCAAAAAAGAAAAAAAGAAAATTTTGAAGTAATTACTTTGTTAAACATAGAAAGAGAAATTACAATATAAATCCTCTTCCATCATTATCTGTGAGTCTGCTAAAAGGATACTACTATTAAGTTTCACTAGAAATAACCAGGGCAAAATAGGAATAAATCCTACTTTCATTGTTACATTCCATGTAGTAATTCAAAAGCTATTGAAAGAACATCAAGAAACAACACACTTAGCCGACTTCATCTTTTTCTCAGCATCACCTTCATTTCTCCAAGTTCTTTCGGATGACCTTGCTCAGAGATAGAAAGAGCAAGGAATTGTGTATCAGGGACAAAAGATGCAGTCTTCCCACTTAAACGAATATCCCTGAAAGGAAAATGGCAATCATTACAAACCTCAAAGAATAAAAACAACATCACTTGGTGTGGTGAATAAAAGTTTTGCCATCCAATCGATCTTCATCTTCTTTATCCAGGAACAGAATGTCATCATCAGTTGGCACTCTGCCCTGATGAGACTGAAAAATGGAGCACTTATCAGTAATTTAAAAGGGAAAGGAGCAAGGGAAATGTTTTTGCAAATTTAAAAGAGTGTTTTACCCTATGTTGTTTAACAGCGGCATATTTCACTCCGCGGTGCTGGATGAAAACCTTGCAGATTGCCTGGTTGATGCAATAGGAAGCTTAGGTGGGGGCGTTTGATCTTTACAGATAGCGCTTTCTTTCACTGGATCTGCTCAATAGGGAGGAGATAAGTTAAAAAAAATAAAAAACACAGCGGAGAACAGTTATATGGATCGATTAAGAGGGTTTACCATCATCTATCAATGGTGCCAGGACACACTAGGAATTGCAGTACCAGTAACAGTCAGATGTCGTTTGAACTCCTCCGGAGGTCCACGCATGATGATCGAGTTAGTTTTCTGCCATCATTGCCTAAAGGGCAGTACAAACAAGTTTTGGAGTAAAAGACACAATGGAAGCATCCTGCATCAACAGATTCATTAAGTTCGTCCGACCAGCAATTGCAGACTTAGGAACGTGGAACCTGCTGATTCTCCAGTTATTCCATCATATAAATTCGAAGCTGGGAACAATTTGCATTAGACCAAATTGTCTGGCCACCATGTTGGCCGGGTAGAACTCGACAAGGGTCTCCATAGCCCTTCTTTTGCCACTGGCTTCTTGTGGCCAGAATCGGTAATGCAGGTCTCGAGTGGCCAGAAAATACCCCCGGAACGCCTTCATACCTGTTGTAGCAGATTCATCCCAATGACCGAATCGGGATTCTTCTTTGTACTCAATGCCGAAACAAGGATGGTAACAATCGACATCCAGTAGCCGATGGATAGCAGTGATATTAGGCTCAACTTCCAGAAAGATAGCAACAACATCGTCAACAGACATCTTGCTTTCTTCTAAAGAGGTGATGTTCCTGCATAATGACTGACTGGGTTTTGCTATATCTGAATACTCAAATCTAATGGCAGGGAAATACAAGCCACAAGATTAACAACCACAGTGGGCCATCTAAAGAACGATCAGGATGATGCCTTAACTTATACATACCTCTATAAAACTACCCATCAGAGCCGATGCTAAGTACTTTCTGACCAGTTACAAGTACACAAGCTAAAGGATAAAAGCTCATAGTCATTTGTAAGGACCTAGAGCAAAATACATACTTGTTCAACCAATACGCCAGGAAGGTCTTGGGCTGGGTGGCTGAATTGGTGTCCCGAACCGAGTCCATTATGTGCCCAAACTGGTTCTCTCGATTGACTGCCAGATCCGCCACTTTTAGATGCTCCAAATTGATATTATCCGCAACAGGAATGGCCATCGGTAGAACAATAATCAAGCAAACATCCAGAAGAGTCAGTGTCAACATACCCCAGGGTAAGCAGAGCACATTGGAAGTAGAAGAGCAGAAAGGGGAAACAACGCTAAAGACACTGGGTTGAAAGGCACCCCAACTTTGCAGAACTAGATCAATTCATAGATCTGGCGCCCGACCAGATCTGGCCAAACTCCGGTTCTAGATATTCGCACCAGTTGACCCAGTCAGGATGGATTTTATTTTTTGGGACCAAGGCCAGCTGCGATGTTCTTGGACGTTTTGGCAACTGCCAGGATTTGTAAATTGATGAGATGGGCTTGGAGGCTGACACACAGGCACATATCGGAAAAGTACTATCGGATCTTTATTGAAGCCGGGCCCTAATCGATAGGACCGGGTTTCCGGGTTCACCGGAGAAAATATATCTGCAAAATTGGGCACCAAAAACGGAGCTTCAGCGTCGCGGATGTGGTGTTGCTTAGCCAATGCAGTAGAGTAATCTCTGGCGGTGGCTATTGATGGAAATGAGGTTGCCGGATGTGAAGGGGAAAGGAGTAAGGGTTTGCAGAAGGAGAGAAAATTGCTTGAGAATTGGTAAAGTAAGGAATTGTGTGATTTAACGATGCCCAACGTAGAGTATAAATACTCCCTCAATTGAAGAATAAATAGATTAACATTCTCCTGATTTGTTTAGGATTTGGATAGCATTCAAATCCCACTTCTGTTGGGATTGAGGTATGAACCATTAACGAGAAGATACGTTTCAACAAGGGAAAATTTGTGTATTTGAAATTTGCCCAGGAAGATTAGAAAAATTATTCGGTACATTCCACAACTTTTCGGGGGAGGACATTATGTTAGGCCAGTTTTTCGTGGATTGAATAAGGAGCGAATTGGCCGCGAAATAGGCTTTAGGATAATAGAGTCCGATTTCGGGAAGGAAGCCTAATTGATATTGAATAGGGATTGTGAACTGACTTGCATGCAAAGGTTATTTAAAGGGATCAGCGGTAGGAGGAAGGCAATCAAACTCGGGATCAAATTGCTTATTCAAATTTCTGTCTATTTTCTTTCCAATTTATTCTCTGAAATTAGGGTTCGTCGAGAACTCTCTGAAGTATGCTGATTATCGACGGCCGCTCTTGTTATTCAAAGATCTTAATAAAATCCGGCCTATGGTCGATTTTTAGTTCTGAGTTTCGTATTTTACTTGATTTTTTTTACGGATAGAAAGATCAACGCACAATCGTTTGAGATATTTTACATAGTTCTTTAGGTGAAAATCGTGGAAACAAAATCATTCATTAGTGAATTTGTGTCGAAATCAACATGACCTGTAACTCTATTATCACTCCTGATATTATTATAATTTCATTTCTATTGTAACTTGATCTAGCTATGTTGATGTGTTTACATTTGTTGCCCGTGATTTAATTTTGCTAAAAATATATCATTGTCAATGTCAACTGGGGCAACGAGATTCATCCAGTGGATTCCTCCACCATTATAATGGATGAAAAGTCAATTTTGACGAGAATGGCATGGCAAGTGCCAGAGAAATTCGTAGGGATTGTTATGGGAGATGGTTGGCTGGATTTAGGATGAACATTGATTTTTGTACAATTACCATAGCAGAATTACGGGGTCTTTTACAAGCATTAACATTGGCTTGCAAAATTGGTGGTCATAAGGTGATTGCTAAGTAAATAGTGTGAGCATTATCTCTTCTGTGCACTGGAAAGGGAATTGTAGAATGGTAATGTCATTCTTGGTTAAGAAAAGTCAATATATTAAAGGAATCTTCAATTCCCTTTACAATGTTTAGTAATGTTAAAAAATCGTAGTTATTTTCCCACTACGGGATTCTTTTTTGCTCAATATACAATGGAATGGGAAAAGTAATAATTTTTTCAATGAATTTAAAATTTTGATGAGACCTACCATTAAACAGAAAATCAAAACGTTCAATATTTATTTCATGAATCACGATCTACGAACAAATGTAAATGATAGCTGATAATTTATGCCATAAAAAATCCCAAAATAATAGATTAACAGAGGACCGAAAATTAATCAGGATGGGGAATATATATGCCATAAGATATATTGATGATGATAGGCGGAAACATTCTCAATAACTATCTCAATATCATAATTTACATACCTTTGTCAAAGAACTTTCCGTTGGTCTACGAAGAAAAAAAGATTATTTTAAAAAGAGAAGAAGTTAAAAAATTGATTGGGGAATGCATACATAAAAAGAGATTAACTCGATCATATTGAAAAAATATGGAAGCCAAAGGGAAAAAATGGAAGGAAAATAGAGGCGGGAGTTTTTTGGTTTGTGAAAGTAGTCTTTTATAATTTTTATTAAATTAGTGATAAATATTATTATTAAATATTAAATGTATAAGATTTCTTCTATCCCATTATCATATTACATTTGATATCTGATTTCCTGTCATCTATTTTTTTTTTCCTGAACATTGTAATGATAGAAAATGTAATGAGATTTCGATACATTATTCCCTTTCCAGTGCAAAGAACACACCCTATGGTTAAAGGTAAAAAGGATATTGTGGGAGTGAATGCAGGAATTGTATATGGGATTTGACAGTTGTATTAGACTGTGGAGATAACACATATATTTCAAGAGGCAAATTTTGTAATAAATTATTTGGTAGCGTTGGCATCACAAGGCTCGAGAGGATTACAATGGTCCAATGTTCCATCAATGGGAATCAAGCTGTACTTGTATCATGATTTAATTAGAGTGGCACATTCTAGACATGTATTGGTATGATTAGCCTCTCTCATTGTAATTAAAAAAATGTTAATTGGTGTAACGCCAATCAAAATGATCTCCCTAATCTGGACGTTAGTTGTTTGATGCGACCTTTTATATTTATTCCTTCTTTTGTCCCAAAAAATAATATACGTTAAGTTTTGAAATTTGCATTATAAATCTTAAAGCAGTAAAAATTTTTAAATTTAGCATAGTTTTTTTTTTTGAAATAAAGGTAGTATATATATATACACTAACTCTATCGTCTACTTAGAGAGAGTTTGATAAATATATATACTTCCTCTCTTCTAAGATAATAATCATGTTTTTAGTATACAATTGTAATTTAATGAAGTGAACTATGGAGAAAATTCAGCTTATTAATCAACAAAAAAGAATCTAGTAGAACGCCGAATATGCAAATATTATACTTAGCTTAGTCCTATATATCCAACAAACTAAATTTCTTTATTTTCTTATGGGACAGAAATGAGGATTAATAATTATTATTGCCGAAATTGCCTAACAATTTTCTGCATATGGGATTATGAAATTTTGACTTATTATTGAAAATGTACCCTCATATAGTTCCATGATGCTATTACAATCATTTTCGCATTGATTACGAAAGGAACTGTATTGGTTTTAAAGAATGATATTTTTCTTTCTACCAAAAACAATAAATAAAATGAAATGATATGCTTCGACGAAAAGACACAAAAACTGAAGCTCTTTTTTCTATTTTTATTTTTTAGCATTTAACTTTTCCTCAATTGGCTAGTTTTTTGTTTTATTCCTTAATGTAAGGAAAGTTGCGTTTTACTATCTGACAAAATTCACTTGCCAGCTTGAAATTTCTTCTTATGAAGGATGAATGTTCAATTTCATGGAGCAAGCAAAAGATAATGTTACGAATTAATAAAATGGCCTCCACCTAACTAATTGATGCAATAATTATTATTTTTTTACTTAAAAATAATTAACCTAGTTCAATTGCATTTTATATCAGTACGAAAAAAAAGGATTAAAATGCCAAGAAAATGGTGAAAAGAAGCTTTCAATAGCCAAAAGAAGATACGAAAGAAAAAAATCCAAAGGAAAGAAATGAAACGTCTCAATTTCATGTGATAACCATGTTTATGTATTTTCATGTGTAACTCCGACAGACAGAAGTATAAAATTCCAACTAAATGTATTGTTATATTTATTTCATTCGAAACATTTGACACATATCTATCAAAGTATCAATCAAGTCAGAAGAGTTTAGGACGACCCCAATAAATAGAGCTTTCATAGGGTAATTTCATGAAGAATTATTGTTTCACAAGCAAATGGATCTCATCATCTCAGTCTTTTTAGTCTATTACCTTCCATTATTTGTTCTTTGTTTCTTCTCAATCAAGTTTTTCATTTCCATCACGAGGAAACCCTCCGCATCATCAAAACTCCGGCGGCCTCCAAGCCCGCCGGCGCTTCCTGTCCTCGGCCATCTCCATCTCCTCCGTTCAGGACTATCCAAATCGCTCCACTCCTTAGCCACAAACTATGGCCCCCTTATCAGAATCCAAATGGTTTCAGAAACTTCAGTCGTGGTTTCTAATTCCGCCGTGGCAAAGGAAATGTTAAAAGACAACGAGATGAATTTCGTCTCGAGGCCAGACGTTAGCGGATCGTCGGACTATAACATCTACAAGGGCTCCTCTTTTGTGTTTGCGGAATACGGGGATTATTGGCGTTTCTTGAAGAAGCTTTGCATGACGGAGCTACTTTCCGTTTCGCAAATTGCCCGTTTCGCCGATATTCGGAGGGAAGAGAAGATGAAGCTGCTGGAAAATCTTTTCCGGTGTTCGGAAGAAGGGAAAATTTGTGATCTCGGGAAGGAACTTGTGGGGTTGACTAATAATAATATATGCAGGATGGCTATGAGTACCAGATGTTCTGGAAGTGATAATGAAAGTGACAAGGTATACAAGTATTTCTGTTTGTATTACTTCCTTCTCACTTAATTATAAGATGCAAATTAATAATAAATTTGTGCTATATAATTAGGACTAAATAGAATACGTTCTTATATTTTTATATATTTTTAAGATAAATAATCACTCATCGCCGTGTTGAGAACCTGAGATCTTTTGAGAGTGATTAGTACCTATCGAATATGAAAAGAAAAAAGAAGTTTAATTTTTAAGAGCAAGATAGACATACTTTCATATGTGCATGTATGTTGAAATCTAAAATTGAAAGATTACGAGACTTTGTATAATTGAGTCTCAGACATGTATTATCTTATGTAAAAGATTCACGCAGTGTAAAAGATTTATATATATCAAGCTTGACTTATATTTTTCCCCTTTTTGTTTGGTTAGGTGTGGAATTTTGTTAAAGGGGTTGAAGCGTTGACACTGAAGTTTAGTTTGGGCGAATTATTGGGTCCTTATTTGAGCAAACTTGATTTATTTGGGTATGGGAGAAAGATGAAGGAGTTGCTATTGGAGTTCGATGAATTTGTGGAGAAGGTGATTGTTCAACATGAGCTGGATTTGAAGTCTGGTAATAAGAAGGGCAAGAAGAAAGATGACATGGATATTCTGCTGGAAATTTGTAGGGATGAAAATGCTGAAATCAAATTCACCAGAAGGCAAATCAAGTCTTTTCTATTGGTAAGTTACCTCTTATTAACACCTTAACTATTCTCCTCTTACGTACACATAGAAATTAATTACCCCCTATCCTAAAATGATTTTTATGTTTTTAATTTGTTGTCAACACTTTGCAGTAGCTAACTTCCTTGGTTAATTACTAAATGATAATGATTAATTAATTCATTTGGTTAAGAATTTTATAGATTGACTCCGGAGTTGGTAAAATAAACATTTATCGAATCGCATGCTTTCTTGACATGGTGTCATAATTCAAGTTTTTATTTAAATAAACTGTAAGTTTGTTTTGAAAAAAAAAAAAAAACAAGTTTTAAACTTTAGCTGAACTAATTTTCCTACCCTGTATATTGCCACTTAATTATTACATTTTCCAAGCCTACTTCAAGACTTTTTTTTTTTTTTGGGCTGATGTTTATTCTACAAAATAATTCAAATTTTCTTTTCTTTTTTTTAGATAGATTGTTATTTATTGTATTTTTTTTTATGTTTTGACTAATAAAATCAATCAAATACGTACATATTAACACTTGTGACAGACGTGTCGGGCTTGTCAAGTGTACAGTAATTCTTTTAGTTGACTAAAGAAACAAGAGATTATGTTGATAATAACTCAATGATGAATAATAACCGATAATAATGTATCAATGACGATAGCGTCAGAAATTAAGTATGCAAATTTTAGTTCTTAAGAAAACTTTTCCATCAGTATCCCAGTTAATTAAATAACGACGAGAATTGCTAGAGTACAAAATGGGGAAAAGGTCAACTCTTTTTTCCTTTTGTTTTTTTTGTTGGAAAATGAGGAATATAAAAAAGAAGGGAAAAAAATCTCACTGACCGCATGCAGATATAATAACTGATTATTTATATAGTTAGGTAGTACTGAACTTTTCGCTACCTAATCTAATAAACATTGTGTTGTCTGCTCAATAGTTAATCCAGAAAAATGATCAACCAATGCAGTGAAATGAAAATAGAGACACATGAACTAAAAGTACCCTTAATTGAGGTTCTATCGGTTCTTATATAACAATTTTTTTTTTTGTAATATATATTTGCTTGTCTCATTTCATGAAATTGTTTCACCTCTCTATCTTTAAATTTTTTTTAATAATAAAAAAAAAGGGCTACAAGGAACCGTGGTGATTTCCGATCAGCAATATGCATTTGAGACTAACATATATTGACTGGTTAAATTCAACTTTGCATCGTATTTATATGAAAATGTGCTACTATGTTCACACCTACAAATGAAGTAATCTAATTAAATTAAAATCTCTGACATAATCTGATTATGATATTAAGAAACATTATAGATCACCTTGATATATGATTAAATTTTAGCAAATTGATTAGGAAAGGGGCCGGATACTCACAAACCTGAGTGTAGCGTTTAGTCAAGTGCAACTTTAGCTTGCCACCTTAAGTCAATGGCATTCTACCGTGATTGAGGCGTAGCAAAGAGATGACCAAGGTTACAACTTACCTGTATTTCTTTGTCCCTTTTTCTTTTTTTTTGTGGGGGTGGGGGTTGATTTTGATAGTAATGTGCGGGTATACTTAATTCAGAAAGGATTGGAGTACCCACCGAAATCATCAGTGCTATCTATGTTAAACCTATTAAATCGTTTATATTTATGAGAAATAAATACCGTTACTTATTATCTTGCTTGTCTGAATTACAACTTTTCTGACAAGACAATTCCAGAAATATGAGTGCATTGCAATCCATATCAAAGAGACTAGACGAGTGCAACACCCAATAACTTCCCGTCGGATAATTTCTCCATAAATCTATAATGTAATCCTTCACACTTGGCTTTAAAAGAAAATGTATATCATCAATGAAATAATTTCCAATTTAATGAACATATGTATATCACATTTTTCTTTTGTCCCCAAATTATTATTTGTCTTGAATTTTCATTTCTAGTATAAATTACACTAAAAGTAAAAATTCGTACAATAGTCTTATGACAAAGTGACTAGTTAATTAACATGTACACTATAAAAGAATTTGACATGGAAAATTCATTTGGATTGTTTTGGGGTGCATAACTTATTACTACTAAAAACAAAAATTCAAACATTCAAACTATTTGAAAACGTTGGTAGGAAAAAGAATTTGATTGCTTCATCGATCTAAAATTTACAACAGGAACTATTCATGGCGGGCACCGACACGACCAGTGTAGTATTACAATGGGCAATGGCAGAATTAATAAACCACCAGACCATATTCAACAAGCTCAAGGAGGAAATCAATGGAGTTGTTGGAAGCAAAAGGCTAGTTGAGGAATCAGACATCCCGAATCTTCCATACTTGCAAGCAGTCGTTAAAGAAACCCTAAGGTTACATCCTTCAGCACCCTTAATTTTTCGAAGATGTGACAAAGACTGCAAGATCAATGGCTACGATCTACTCGCAAACGAGCGTATAATAATTAATCTGAATGCCATTATGAGGGATCCCAAATGTTGGGAAAATCCTCTCAAGTTCATGCCAGAAAGGTTTACAGAAAAACATAAACAGTTCGATCAGTATCACATGGATTTGAAAGGCCAGAATTTCAGTCTTTTCCCTTTTGGAAGCGGAAGAAGAGGTTGTCCTGGTGCTTCTTTTGCATTATCAGTAATTCATGTCATGGTTGCGACACTTGTTCAGTGTTTTGACTTTAAGGTTGAGGGCGAGGAAAAGCTAAACATGGAAGAAGGGACTGGTTTTTCTGGTGCCATGGTTCATCCACTTCTTTGCTTTGTTACCAATGTTGCACAATTCAATCCCTTAAAATCATTTTCGCCGAGGAGTTAGCAGTGACACTAGTGATTATTTTCATGAAGTATACTTCCTCTGTCTCACAACAATATTGTCCTAGACTGTTACGTTATTTCCTAATAGAAGTTGTAGAGAAAGGCTTATTTTTAACTTATTCTGTATTCCTCCTGGTAAAACTTATTCTAAATACTTATAATGATATAAGATACTTCCTACGTTCCGAAATCATTGGCCAGTTTATATTTTCATTTTTAGTTCAAATTGTACTAAAAGTGAAATGTCAAACTGGACAATAAATTTGGGACGGAGTGAATTCAATTTTACTTTCAATTAGATTAAGTTTGAAACTTTACCTTAGAAAATGTGATTTACACTGAACTCCTGAGAAGAAGATGGACTGTTGAGCTAAAACATTCGGTTGATCTAAACATTACATATTACTAATTATCGGGAGTCATGGATTTGTACCTTTTTTGTGGTTTTGATTTGATTTAGTATTTATTTTAATTTGTTGATTTGATAATTAAAAGTAGAATCAATCCCACTTATGTGAGGGTTGGAATTAATGTTCATTCCACTTTGATACTTCAATTTCTATTTATTTTGTAACTTTGAATCATCTCCGAATGTAAGAAGCAAAAGAATCATGTTTGTTTATCTCCCTCTATGCAACAAAATCTTTAATATCAACTATGAGGAAGGAATACAGTGTGCATAGGATGCACGTGGGTAATTTATAGGTAAAAGACGTTAATGATGTAAGATTAATATGCGTCAAGGCATAAGTTCAAATATTCATGGGCGAAGGTCGTGCCTTATGCAGATTCGGCTCATGTGTCAATGTCTTCATTTTCAACTCCTAGTCATGACTTTTTTTTTCTCTAAAAAAAATAGGTATTATTAGACAAATTTTGCACTTATTAGGAACGTATAATTAACGTACAGGAATACGTTAATTACTCTTAACCTACCTCTCAACCAAAAAACCAAAGTCTTAACATATCCCATTAAAACAAGCCAATATAATTAATATATGTTATGAAATATTTCATTGAATGTCTACAATTAATATATGTTATTCTATTTACAATCAGATAGATATGATTCTGTAATATTTAACATTAATAATAAGTGATTTATTTTTCACAGTTTAATACCTTACTTTTTGTATAAATAGAGATTCATTCATACTTCAAAAGAGATGACAATACAAGTCCCTCATTTCTCTCTACTCTCTTATCTTCTGTCTCCTGTTTTTATACTTAGTTCATATAGTAATTTATCATTAATTTTATAACACGTTATCAGCACGAGTCTCTAACCAATTCAGAGAGTTTTAAGGTTTGATGCCGCCATGACCACCGGTGCAATCAACCGGATATGGTACGATTTTACTTTGACAGTAAACTACAATCTTGCCCGCCAAATCACGGGGTCCATGAAGTCCAGGTTTTTTTGATTTTTTAATATACATCAATTTTAGTATGGTTAACTACACGCTTTTGAAGTTCTTTTATGGTTTACTTTTATATATATCAAATTACTCCCTAATTTCGTTGGGACAAAGCACTATTAGATCTCGAGAAGTATAATATGTTTTGGTTGGCAACTGTCTGTGTTATCAAATTTGGCACGTTGTGTGTTTTTATGATTTGGCACGTTGTGGTTTGCTCCTTTTTTTTTGTTTTTGTTTTTGGTGAAAGGTTAATGAAACATCGGAATCCTCTCAGAGACAACAATTGATTTTTGTGCAACTAATTGATGTTATTTACTTTCGGGAAAAGTAAAAAAAAAAAAATGATGATGGATCAATTTTATGTTTCGCGGACATGCATGTTTTTCCTTCAGTTTTTAAATTGCGTTTTAACTAATTATGTAATTTGTTAATATTGATCTTGAAGAACAAACTCATAAAGCGTAGACACAACAAATTTTTCTTATACTATTATGTAGTTGATTTTGTGGAAATTTTTCATCAGTTTGCATGTACTTTTGCAGATTCATGATTACATAATTCACTCAGAAATAGTCGACCGATTTGGGGTTGATTAAATGTAGACAGCAATCTTTTGCCATAAAATTTTTATTATCACACTGTATTGCTATGGCTCGAAGGATTTACACGTTTGTTAAAGTGCATGCCTTAGTTTCTTAATTGATTTACATGCCTAACTTGGTGTGGCTGCCACGTTTTGTCAAGGCTTGGAAGTTATTAAGATCTATAAATTCATCATGCTCAGGGAATCCATTAACTTATTAAGGGTTATAAGTTTTAAAATTTTCCTTGAACTATAAGCATGTTCCATCATGGTATGACCGCATTCAAAGTACACAGCATATCTATAATCTTGATTAATGTTCATGAAAAAAATCAGAAGAAAGTTCTTTTGAACCTTGATGAATAATACAACTGGTGAATTAATTGTTTATAACCTAAAATTAAAGCAACATACGGTAAATTCCGACAATTTGGAATATGCGAATATGGTATACTAGAGTGCCGATCCTGAGAGATTATTAGCAGCTAACTCTATAAATTTGATCTCTTAACCGTTGGACGTTTACTGGTTTGATGATATTACATCACTTACTATTACAAAAGTATGCGGGTGGAAGAAAGAACTAGGTTTGGTGACAGTTGGGTTTTTCAATCAAGTAAGTTGCCCTACTAAAAGTGCAGGCTTTAATCATTGTCTAAATTGATCTACTCTTCTAACTTTTTGCATAAGAAGATCACCTCCCATTTTATTTGAATTACTAGCATTATTATTATTATAACCACGGTTTGTTATTTACTGTGATCGGAGGAATTATTATGCTAGTCAGTGGGTATGTTACTTGATCTAATATAATCAAACCAATCCACAATTGTTTGTTCCGTTTGATTTTTGGGTTTTGGTTATTTTGAGGTGTCTGAAATTGATATTGTTATATCTACTCCAAAACTAATTTGCCTTGTTTATTTGGGACTTGCAAACATAACAAATGTGCTAGTTTGAAACATTGTTTTGATCGTTGAAGCTAAATAATTACTCCTGAAGTAACGATTATTGAGTAGCAATTTCTTCTTATCTTAATAATTATACAATATGTTTCATATCTCGATGCAGATATGATAACAGTTTAGTTGAGCAATAAACAAATATGCTCAAGACCATGTCGCAACTATAGTGCACGTTCAGTGACCAAAAATACTAATTCATTAATGCTCCTGTAGAGCATGCATATAAACTCCATAAAATTGGACAAAAACTCCTGAACAGAATTCGCAGTGGAAAAGTATAACAGTTTAAATGTTCTATAACTAAAAACGGGGCATATGTAATTAAATTCTTCGATGAAATATGTCGTCGAGCATCAATCACTGATTATCTCCGTAAAATTATATGTGTGCTTCATAATAGCAAGAGTACTCTTGTAGAATGAATGAAATAACAAATACTCGAGAAAAGTATATATGCTATGTCAGCGTAAATGCTCCCGTGAATGAAATTGATTCAACACATTGCAAATAAGTTCATTATTTTCTTCAAAAGAGAACTTATAAATTTGGCTCTAAAGGAGTGCACGAATATGCCAGAGCAAATCCAATTTTGCCATGATATCAAAAGATATTTGGAAAAATATTTTTTGAAGATTAGTATGATTGAGTTTAATTGTACAAGTTGTTGCATAAGATGCAATGGTTATTGTCTCAAATATACGGGAAATGTACTCACTATTTAAAAGTGCGGGGTGCAAAAAAAAAAAAAAGAGATATCCGAACAACATTTCTTCTCACAGGAATTTTAATCTGATGATCCTGGTTAATGTATGTCTCAGTACCAGAATGAGAATAGTTGATTGATGATAGGGTCGATATTAGTATGATATTTATAGTTGTTTATGTGTTATTTTAAATAGTATCTACGCTAATATGTGCCTTTTGTGTTTAATTTTATCATAGAAATGATTTGGGACAAAAAGAATAAAACTGTTGATTTTGAAAAGTTTTTAATGATTTTATTGAATCAAATTTTAAGTTGGAAAAGAAGTGGTTGATTCTCACGTGGGCACACAGAATTCAGGCCAAAATCAAAAGATAAAGCAGGAATTTCCAAAAAGGAGAATGTGTTCTGGCGTGGGCGCGCGAAAGTAGGGATTAAAATGAAAAATTTCCAAAGTTTTGGAATCAGATTGTAATATTTGCAAACTTTAGTGACTAATCTGAAAATTATGGAAAATTTAATGTTTTGCTGCGAATCTGAAAAGGCTGGACGTGCGGCTGCTTTAGGTTTTAATATAAATAGTCTTGTTCTTATTATTTTTGGGGAGTTAGATCGTAGGAGGCATAGGGAGGCTCTGAGTCTCTTGTTTCAAGTTGTCTCTCTATTTTCTCCTGGACTAGCTCTGTAACAATCAATCGTGTACTTTTTTGCTATTGATCTTAGTAAGATTAGTAGTTAAATCACTTTTCTAGTTGAAGGATTTTATTGAAGCCTTGATATTATTCAATTATGAGATCTAATTATTTTCTATTCACCAACATGTTTTGAGTATTTATTTATTCTCTTTGATGTATATTGAAGATTATTTAGCATTATTGAATAGCCGGTAGCATTTAGTTTTTCTAGATAATCTAATTTACTGAACAACAAGGTTTGTTTGTTCCTTAGAAGAGACAATACAAGTGATTGCTTGGTAAGTATTTATTTTGTATTGTGAGAATAAATAATCAATTTTTAATGAAACAAGGTTTGTTTGTTAAAAATTGAATACGGTCTTTGCTTGTCAAAAACTAATTCGTAGGAGGTTCCAGGTAGTGTTTTTGGTTATAAAGTGGTTAATGAATGTTTCTTAATCACCGGTCATGAATTAAAATGACTAAATTGTTAGGAGGTTCCAACAACGATAAGCAATATATTCATAGTTTGTTGAGTTAATCATTTCATTAAGGATCAATTGGATATATCAATGTGAAAATTATTCCTTTGACTAGAGTTTCTCTTATTATTGATTTTCGGAAAACTATCTTTTATTGTTCGCCAGTTATTTTTGTCATCCATTAGTTATAAATCCAAAAAATTCTCCCATTTGATTACTTTGCATTTAATTAGTGATATTTTCACTTTTTTGTTCCCTGAGGAGACGACTATACTCATTGCTCAACTACCAAATCTGTTAGGAGTAGGTTATATTTATTTTTGTTGGTTTGACACCTATCAAATTTTGGTACCGTTGCCAGGGAGCACGGTGAAGTGATTTATTTCATTTTAGAAGTTATTTTTGTTTTTTTTTTCTTTTATTTTTTTCTCTATTTTGATACAGGCATTAGAGTTCACTTTTACCATGAATTCATATGGATATCATCGATATGACTTCTGGGATCCAAATGAGGTAAGACTCTTGTCCATCAGTCAACAACTAGATGAACTAACCTCTTCTGTAGGTAAGCTCAAGCATGTGCAATCATGTGCAATATGTTCTATGCTCGGTCACACAGCTAATTTTTGTCCAAATTTTCAATATCATCTGTGAGGGCAGATGAGTAACGTAGGAGGATTTTGGGAATCACCACGAAGGGCATATGAGCAGAATCCATACACACATTATTCAAGTAGACAAGGTTACCCAAATTATGAATACAACCCACTACCACCATCACCACAAGTGTATCAATTACCACCACCACCACCAGAGCCAGGTATGTGTTTAGAGGAAATGATTAGAAGTTTGGCAATTAATCTCCATGATCTTACACAGGAATCTCAATCTACTTGTGTTATAATTCAAAACTTGGAGAATCAAATGTCCCAGATGGTTGCAGAAGTTAGTAGACTAGAGGCTGAGATGTTTCAAGTTCCAGATCAAGTTGAGAATTATGCTACAGAGAGTGAATGTACAATGGTGGTGGAAGACACTCAAATCAAGCAGGATATACTAAAGAGCGAAGAAATAAAGGAATGTAAGAAGGAACAATTAAAGATTATGACACCCACTCCTTTTCCTGGAAGAATGAGATGACTGATTAAAGATGAGGTCAAGCCAGAGAATATGGAGACTCTTTCTGAAAAGGATGTTCTACTGGTAGAATCCACACAGGCGCATGATGAAAAAAGTGTTGAAGATGCAAACGCAGAAGAAGCAATGAAAAAAGCTTTGGAAAATATGGATGTGGAAAGTGTTATTGCTCTTTATACTTGTCCTACTTATGCAATTTTTTCATCGCTTGTAGACAGGTTGTTGGAGAAAAAGAAGGAAGAGAATGAGAAAGAAGCCTTAGAGAACTCTCTCGGAGGTAATGAGGTTATTTCGGTGAACAATAATTCCTATAAGACATTTGCTTCAGAATTTCCTCCAAAATGAAAGATCTCTGGCATGTTCACCATATTTTGCAATCTTCAACAAGTTCAACTTGGTGAATTTAGTCTGATTAAATGATATGATTATATTTTACCTATTTATTATATCCCTAATTTGTGATTTTTACAAAATATTTTGAGTACAAATATGCTATTTATATGACTTTATTTTTATTTGTAGGTTTTGTACTCAAATGGAAGAATTGTTGAGATTTTGGACTAAATTGAAAAGAAAAAGCAACTCAAAGGAAGAAATTGAAGCACTTAAAGAGTTGGAGAAGTTTTAATTTAAATTGGCTTGAAAAAAATAATAACTTTCTTATTCCTGAAGAAATAGGGTTTGACGAAAGCCTATAAAAAGAGGATTAGTGTTTTATTTTTGGGAGAGAGACTAAACCCCACGCCACAAAACCCTTCACCAAAATCCAAACCCCAGCCAAATCATCATCATCATCCCATCACCATGCAGCCCCCCAACTCCTCCATGCATCATCACCTCACCCCCCACACCAGTCGCACACCACATCTACACCTTAATCCTCATCATCAACTCCTTCACCACCCTAAGCCTCCATCACCCAACCTTTCTACGCCACACACCTCCGACACACCAAGCACCATCACCTCTTCTCCACGCCATCATTCACCACACCAAACCCACGCACATCATCATCGGAGGAAGCAAGCAATTCCTAGACTCAACTTTTGGCCTACTTCTCTCGGGTTGCATTGTTTTATTTATTTTTGAGATGATTTGCAGCTAAATTATTTACTCTAGAGTTTTGGATGTAGCCGTCATACTATTTAATTTAATTTAATTCATAATTGTGACTTTTTCATTAATTAATATTTATTATTTTTGTTTTTCATCTATGTGAATACATGATCAATATTTGCATGCTTTAAGGTGCTAGCTGAAGTAGCGAGAGTGGAAGACTAGTATTAGTTTGTAGGAATAATAAACTTAGTTAGTGAGCCATGAGAGTAGGAACACTGCCTTTGCGACTAGTAATTCCAAAGTTTTTAATGTGCTTTTATTAATCTCTATAGTCACGAGAGTAGTCATAGGGTTAGTTTAAGTAAGAGGGTTATGACACGAGAGTGTATAGTTCTTAAATTGGTGAATTGTCATGAGATTAATGAGAGTCGAAAGTTATATATCTATAGATTAAATTAAACTGAATAGTCAGTTGGTGAACCCTTTGCCCTAGGTTTTTCTTTTACTTATCTATATCTTTAAATAATTGCAATTGTTAGTTTTAGGTTTAGAATAGTTGAAAATTGATAAATTAATCTAAATAATAAAAAGAAATAATTTTAACCTGGTACTTGGTATCCTTCTCTGTGGGATCGACCCTGCTTGCTACTTTACTACTATTAATTGTATTAAGTAGGTAATTAATATTTGACTAGTGTGACGACGGCTTGTCATTAAATTACCTTGTTCTGCATTTGACTTGTTAAAACATGAGCCTTTATCTAAAAGGAATGTGGCTATAAATATTGTTGGCAAGTCTCTTGAATTTCTTACTTGTGTGGTTGAGATGTCTGTAGTGAAAAGTGGTCATTTTGTTTTGCTTGTTACTTTTGATGTGATTGATTTGAAAGGAAATTCTGCAAGAAAATCGATTTCACTCTTCTTAGGAAGGTCATTTCAAAAAACTACTAGAATTAAATTAACAAATGGAGTTAAATATTTAGATTCGGAAATTGTGAATTTGAATGCTAAGAATGATTCACGAGTTAATTTCAATGGCAGTTGTGTTTTTAAGTATGTGCCTACAATTTTTGAAAGGTAGAAACCATCAAAAGTTGACTGAAGATACATACCTATACATCTTAAGCATGCATTTGGACATTTGCTTAGACCTCATGAATTTGAGTGGATGATATATGTCGATTTTGAATTTCAAAGTTGTGTTTATGTGTGGAGGGTGTGTAATACTTTTAAAGAGACATTTAGAGGAGACCGTTTTCCATCTTTGTTTGTTGATAAAATGCTTGAATATAAGTTTGAGACATATAACCTTGGTTTTGTTGAGGCCTATTCAGAGATGTATCAAGTTCTGGTTGTGTGTGGAGCTTTTTAATTTCCACCTTGATACACATATGTTGTGTCTAGCCAAAGACACTAAAGAAAGGCGCTTGTTAGGAGGCAACCCAGTAGTTTGATTTTTGTTATTTGTTTCGTTGAATAAATCAGTTGGGTGGTTAAGTTGTTTGTTCCTGATTATTTTGAGATCTTAGATTTCTTGATTTTCGTGGGTTTGCTTAATCATTTGACCGAGGTAGTGTTAGTTTGCTTTAATTGTTTGTTTAAGTGGCAGCTAGCTTTCAAGGAGAACTTTTATGGTTGGTCAACCCATGTGTGTATGCATTAAAAGCTGCAGACTTGTTCTCAAACCAAATTTCGTTCCGCCACTACAAAATTCCAAGGAAATACCATTTTTTTTCTTTTACATTTATGTGGGAGTTTGTATGTGCTTTTCTTGTTTGTCTTTTTATGTTTTATACATTGAGGACAATGTATACATTAGGCGTGGGGGAGGAATTTGTGTTTCTTTGAGAATTGTCAATAGTCTATGATGAATTCAATTTTGAGGGTCACATACGACTGTAAAAATACCTATTCAGGATCAGTCTTAAACAATGTTAGAAACTCATCACCACATATTTATGCATAACATTCCACATGACAATGTGTTTGCTTTGGGCTTAAACTTTAAAATTATTTAATGTTTAATGCATTGTTGTGATCTTATACTGGAGTCCCCTTGTCTAATACTTGGGGGGGACTGTGAATCTGAGAGTTAGACTAAGGCAACCCTACGCATTATGACAGTCTTGAATCGAGCCTAAAGTGGTTTGTATTAGCCTAAATACCTTGGGAAAAGGGGAAAGTTGGCTGTTGAATATGAGGTTAAGTATTTTATCTAATGAGTGAGTATAGGCAGAGTGTCCAATGTTGCATTTAATCCCTTAAGAGGAGTGTCCCCAGGCCTGGTGATTTTAAATAGAAACTAAATGCTTACATTACCGTAGTTGCTGAAAATGCTCCTGGTAAAGGCCAGAGTGGGATAGAGTCCGAAGAAAAGCCAATTGGACCATGGATGAAAAGGGACGAGGGTGAAAGATGCAACCAATGATGCTTGCAAAAAATGAGAGAAAGTCCTTATATCTGAACCTTAGTAAGAATACCTTAGTTGAAGGCAAGAAGGAAATAGGTACTGATCACAAGAATGTCCATTTGAAATTAATTGAATCTAATCTTAGATTGGACAGTGGGTTAAGCAACACTTTGTTTTGTGATCTGTTTCACACACTCACGGAAGTGAGTTTCTGACTTGATCAAGTGGTACTGAACCGTGGTGTACATTATTTGTTTCTGATTACACTAGAATATGAGACAAGTTTTGACAATTCTCTTTGCTACTTTTGTATGTTAGAGTCTGTAGGAAAGGTAATATAATGTCTACTTTGAGTTGTATTTGCTTAAGGACAAGCAAAATCTAAGTGTGGGGGAGTTGATAAGGTCGATATTAGCATAATATTTATGGTTGTATATGTATTATTTTGAATAGTATCTATGCTAATATGTGTGTTTTGTGCTTATTTTTATCATAGGAAGGATTTGGGAAAAAAAAATAAAAGTGTTGATTTTGAAGAGTTTTTAAAGGTTTTATTGAATCAAATTTCAAGTTGGAGAAGAAGTGGTTGATTCTCGCATGGGTACACAAAATTCAAGCCAAAATCAAACGATAAAGCAGGAATTTCAAGAAAGAGAATGTATTCTCGCGTTGGCACGCGAAACCATGGACTAAAGGGCAAAATTTGCAAAGTTATGGGAAAAATTATAATTTCTACAAATTTTAGGGACCAATTTGCAAATTTCAGAAAATTTAATTGGTTGTTGCGAATCTGAAAAGGCTGGACGTGCGGCTGCTTTAGGTTTTAATATAAATAGTCCTTTTCATATTATTTTAGGAGAGTTAGATCGTAGGAGGCATAGGGAGGCTCTGAGCCTCTGATTTCACGTTTTTCTCTCTATTTTCTTCCGGACTAGCTCGGTAACATTCAATTATGTACTCTTTTGCTATTGATCTTAGTATGATTAGTAGCTAAATCTCTTTTCTAGTTGAAGAATTTTATTGAAACCTTAATGTTAATCAATTGTAAAATCTACTTATTTTCTATTTACCAACATGTTTTGAGTAGTTATTTATTCTCTTCGATTGATATTGAAGATTATTTAGCATTATTGAATAGCTGGTAGCATTTAGTTTTCGTAGATGTCTAATTTATTGAACAACAAGGTTTGTTTGTTCCATAGAACAGACAATACAAGTGACTGGTTAGTGAGTAGTTATTTTGTATTGTGAGAATAAATAATCAATTTTTAATGAAACAAGGTTTGTTTGTTAGAAATTGAATAGCTTCTTTGCTTGTCGAAAAGTAAGTCGTAAGAGGTTCCCGGTTGTGTTTTTGGCTATAGAGTGGTTAATGAAGGTTTTTTAATTACTGGTAATGAATTAAAAAGACTAAATTGTTAGGAGGTTCCAACAACGATAACCAATATATTCATAGTTTGTTGAGTTAACCATTGCATCAAGGATCAGTTGAATACATCAAGATGGAAATTATTCCTTTGACTAGAGTTTCTCTTATTATTGATTTTCGGAAAACTATCTTTCATTGTTTGCCAGTTATTTTTGTCATCCATTCGTTATAAATCAAAAAAATTCTACGATTTGATTACTTTGCTTTTAATTAGAGATATTTTCACTTCATTGTTCCCTGGATAGACGACCCTACTCATTGCTATACTAACAAATCTGTTAGGAGTAGGTTATATTTATTTTTGTTGGTTTGACACCCATCAATTGAACACCTATCAGTTGAAAAGTGAAATGATACTTGGAGAATCATTCAAGAAATGTGTTCCATGATTCAAATCAGTATTCAAGGGAAATAAAAACACCTCATATGTATAATAGAGGACGAGAATCAACTACATGCATAAGCCCAAACGGATTATTATAAACATTCTCCCATACATTGGTTCTGGTTAAAACCCATATATATCCATCTACAAATATTATATGAGCATTTTATATTATACTTATTTCACCGTAATGCACACAAAGATGGAGCCTCCAGAAGAGGTTAGAAATATATATTGTCTATTATTGATGTTGGATTAACTACTCGATGAACTGATCGTATTAGTTTGACGAGTTAGTTACTCTCACAAGGGAGATTATTAACAGATCGGTTGGTTAATCGTTATTTTAGCGTGTTAGTTATCCTAACATCAGGGGGAGAAGTTAACACAGCTGATTTATAAAATCAGATGGACAATATAATTATCTCATTATAATCCTCGATGATGCGAACCTGAAGTTCAAGAGATAATGTTTAAGACCAGATGTTTACCTGACCGAATGTATAAATATATCTTATATAAAAGGCTATTAAAACTTAGAATTTCATAATGTGTCCCTAAAGGACTACCCACCACTATTTGTTAGTTGAATGTCCATTTGATGAGTGGTAGAACCATCGTTTCTAAATGATAAAAATCCTCGTAAATGACAAGGTTTAAATCTATATAGATGACAAATACGAGTGATTATAATTCATAAGAATTTTGAACTGGAATATTTATCCATTAAAGTGAATTAACTTCCAGAAGAAGTACATGGAAACATAATCATTATGAGATCTCATTATCGAAGAACATGGAATCGATCAGCAATAAAATGTCGACACGAAATTTACTTCTGCTGCAGCAGTAGGTAAAGTAAATGAAAATGAGGATCATGAAATAAAGTCTATTGTAGATGCAGACCTTAAACTTATTGGCCACAATAAATGAAAAGACGCGTTATACACACCTAAAGATTAGAAGTTTTTGTAGGTAATACACCAGGTAAATATTGTTGGGTGATTGTGCGAAACGTGAATGAGCAACCAACTTAATGTACAAGTTTTTCCAAAGTTCGGATGTTAATCATGAGAGCATATATTCTCTTGTGGTGGATGGAAATAAAATTCTTCCAATATTTGCTGCATCTGGCAGTAAATGAAGAAATGAAAAATACATCTCTTTAATATAGTGATCACTTCATGCTTAATACTTGACATTTGATAATGATGTCTGTACGAAATTCCTAAAGGATGAAATAAGGGACAAGGTCCCGATTTTCGAGAAATTAATTCAAAAGATTTGCACAAGTTATAGTCTCTTCATGTGTCTAGATATTTAGGTTCATATTTTTTAATATAATAGATATGCTATGTTTGTTTTTATCTAGATATGTTATGTTTGTTTGTAACATGATTTTCTATCTGTTTTTATGATCATATTTGAATGATAGGATGATAACTAACACTAGAGTGAGTATTCATAAGCCATATGTGCATTTATAATTTTGTTAGCACCGAACAATTATAGAGTTTCAAAAGGCTGAATATTATCAAAATTTATCACGAAATTCGAATAGTCTGAATATAAATAAAATTCTTGAAGAGTTATATCATAGTTATGAACACTTCTAAGGAAGTTTAAAGGGTTGCTACTTGCCTGAAGCAAGGATAATGCAAGATCTTGAGTAGAATCTCAGTCTAAATAATCTGAACTTTGTATATTCAACACCTGTTGCGTGCATTTGATTAAAATCTTGATGTGCATATAGATTCTTCTTCTTGAATTTCTATTAATGATATAAACTGATTTGGTCCTGAAATGCCATATAATATTTCAATTTATCTAATCAATTAGTCAAGACTTGGATGTTGTATATTGATACCTTCAAGGTATGATGGTCATGCATCTCGATTATTATAAAGCACACAATATTACATATGGTATATGAAGATGACCATCTACATGAGAAGCTGAGGTGATTATTTCGAAATTCTATCTGTGATCAATTTCTACAGTGCCAAAACTAGCAAGCATCTTAGCGCGCAGCGAAAAGCCACAAGTGACGTACTCAACAGGAGGAGTAACCCCACGTTGTATTCTTTTTCCCTTGATCGAGGTTTTGTCCCAACGGGTTTTCCTGACAAGGTTTTTAACGAGACAGCGTTGCATTTTGTAGCGTACTCTTTTTCCTTCACTAAGGTTTTATCCCAAAGGATTTTTCCTATTAAGGTTTTAATGAGGAATTATTGCACAAAGATGAACAGTAAAAGGGGGAGTGTTATGAAATATTTGATTGAACGTCTACAATTAATATGTGTTATTCTATTCATAATCAGAGAGATATGATTCTGTAATATTTAGCATTAATGATAGGTAATTTATTTCCCACAGTTTGATCCCCTACTTATTGTATATATAGGGATTCATTCATGCTTCAAAAGAGATCTCAATACAAGTCTCTCATCTCTCTCGATTCTCTTGTCTTCTGTCTCATGTTCTTATACTTAGTTCATATAGTAGTTTATCATTAATTTTATAACAATATTATTATCTATTTTCTAGAGTAAAGTTTTGAAATTTCTTGAGAAAATATGATATACTAATGATATGATCTTATATGTTGGGTTTTGATCGTTTCATTCTTCATTTTAGGGTTAGAACTACAATAAACCTCAACCGATTGTCAGGAGTGGACTGTTTGGCTATTGAATTGGTTCCATGATGGGATATGCATGGAAATGAGTTTATATTAAGATATTGCTTATCGTTGGATTTTATTTGTCACTATAACCTTCCTAGTATTATTAGATTGTTTTGGAGATTTGAAATTAACGTACATTTTCAATTCATTAGTGAGGTATCTATAAAATCTCACAGCATCAGCAGATGTCACTAGGGTACTAAAGAATCAAATACAGGGCATTAGATGCCAGTTTGAGTTCCATTAAAATATTTGGTACAAATAGAAGTTATCTGTCCTACAGAACAGGCATACTAGGACATTGCACTTACCATGAATATAACAAAAAAATGGCCTAATAAGTTACAACAAATACTATACCCGCTCCCAAAAAAAATAAAAAACATGGTCTTAATCTGCAGTTTTGAATTGGCACAATGCAAATATGCCTCTTAACAAGCATTAATTTGGGGTCTCTCAATGCCATCCTTAGAGCCCTTAGCCTTTTGCCCCTTAAAAAAATGATTCTTTTCTCTTTGTTCATCTTCAAAGACAAACCATTTTTCATCCTAACCAGAAGCATCCCCAGATACTACATCTTGAAATAATATTTCATTGGCAGACTTGGTAGACAACCAGTGTTTAACCTCCAATACGCATGGTCATCTCTTCCTAAATGAATAATGTCTGTGTCTTGACGACTGAAATGATACTTATCGTAGATTTTTTTTCCTTCTTTTTTTTTAAAAAAAATAAAAACTTATAGAAATTGATTTATGGTCGAGCTTGTATAGTGATTAAAAAAGTGAATAATTAAAATGGTCTTACTTTAACATTAACAATTTTTTTTTAAAAAAATCTTGAGCGCTAGATTTCGCGCGAAAGTTGTGCAATAAGATAGCAAACATTTTTAAAAAGTTTAATGTGCTTACCCACATTTAGTTCAAGCGATCCTATATATGTTCCATTCTCATCGCCCAACTTTTTTTTTTTTTTTAAAAAAAAAAGCTAGCAAACACTTTACTTTTTAACATGTATATATGCAATTTTAGTCGATTCCTTTCTCTTGATTTTTTTAATCCTACACTGTATACATCTAATATAGTACATAAAACCTATCAACTGAGGGATCCCCATTTAGTAAACTATTCCATCTATCTCATAATTATTGTCTAATTTAGATTTTCATTTGTAATTCAAATCACAAACCTAATATGTCTATCTTTAAATTTAGGGTTCTAATACTAGAAAATTAAATAAATAAATTGGAATAATTGGGATTGGGATCTTGACAAATTGGAATGAATTGGAGTGGTTTGGTCGTTTGGGGAAGCTTTTGCATAGCTCCACTCCCTGTCGCTGTTCTTCGTTAAGGGATTATTGTCGGGTGTAAATTTCTGACACGACGACACGATTTACAGAGACAACCCGACACGACACGACATGATTAACTCGATTTGAATTTTCATAATATTTTTGCTCCAAAAAAATTTATTAATCACATGGAATACATAACACGAATGGACTCGATAACTCGAATCGACACCCCTTAAGTTAAAAAAAAAAAACAAAGAAGAAGATTTTTCAAGTCCAATAAAAAATATTTAATGGGGTTGAAGTTTTATATTTCCGTTACCGGTTTTGGAGGTACAGTACTTAGCCCAAACTTGTATACTTTTTGGTTTGGTTTTTGACTGGAATTTTTTTTTTAATTTTTCATTTCACTAGAGAAAGTTTGGCATAAGTGTTTTACCAAACTTTCTTTATTTAAAAATATTTTTATTGAAAACTAAACACAACACTGGTTCCAAATATCATTTGGATTTATCAATAAGAGAATTTAACTTGCTGTATGTCTTAAAAAAAAAATTTAAGGGGGTACAAAATTAAATTTTTTATTTCCTATAGGAAAAATATAATCCCCTAAAAAAATTTTAAAAAACAGAGTTAGCGCGACCGCACCGGCTGGCCACCCCCTCCCTCCGCCTAATGTACATTTTCAATTCATTAGTGAGGTATCTATAACATTTCACACCAGATGTCACTAGGGTACTATAGAATCAAATACAAGGCTTTCAGATGCCAGCTTGAGTTCCATTGAAATATTTTGTACAAACAGAATTTCATATTACACTTACCATGAATATCACAAAGCAGCCTAATAAGTTATAACAAATACAATACCCGCTCCAAGGTAACTTTCCATAAATCCCCCATCTCAAGTCGAAATTGGATTGATCATGTATGGAAGAATCTAACAATTGTACCCAAAGATAAGAAAAAAAAAACAAAAGAAAAAAAGACGGCTGAATATGCTCAAAACATGGTCTTTGTCAGGAGTTTTGAATTGGCATAATGTAAATATGCTTCTTAGCAATGCCATCCTTTGACCCTTTATCCTTTTGCCCCTTAAAGAATTGATTCTTTTCTTTTTGTTCGTCACAAAGGCAAACCATTTTTCATCCTAACCAGAAGTATCCCCGACTGCTACATCTTCAAGTAATATTTCATTGGCAGACTTGGTAGACAAACAGTTTAACCTTCAATACAAACAATCATCTCTTCCTAAATAATATTGTCTGTGTCTTGACAACGGAAATTATACTTATTCGAGATTTTTTTTCTTCGGTTTTTTTTTTTTGAAAATAAAAACTTAGAAATTGATTTATGATCGAGCTTGTATGGTGAATAACAAAGTGAAAAAATTAAAATGGTCTAATTTTAATATTAACAATTTTTTTAATTTTATTTTATATCTTGAGCGCTAGATTTCGCGCAAAAGTTGTGTAATAAGCTAGCACAATTTTTTAAAAAGTTTAGTGCGCTGAAATTGTTAACTGTTGTCCTTTAATCCTTTTACCCGAATTTAGTTCCAGCGATCCTATGTTCCATTCTCATAGCCCACCTTCTTTTTCTTTTTTCTTTTTTTTTTTAAAGAAAAATAGTTAACAAACGTTTTACTCTTTAACGGATGTATGCAATTTTAGTCTTTCTTTTCTCTTCATTTTTTTTAGTCCGACATTGTATACATCTAATATAATACATAAAACCTATCAATTGAGGGATGCACATGATTTAGTGAACTACTTAATTATCATACTGAAACAACTCTTTCGGCACACTACTTTACTATTTTCAATAACGCGGATAAACATGGCACAATTTTATTTAAAAGTTAATTGGACAGATTTTAGTAAAATAAACTATTGATACAAAAAATGAAATGAAAAAATGAAAATATAAGTTTATGGTATATGTATCAAAATAAATTCTATGATTTATAAAAACTAATTGGATTGTGCAACAAATAGTATCACATAAAAGTGGCACAGAGGATCTGTATCGATAAACATTGATCGTTCCTTTCTGGTATCGATAACTTCCTTTTCAATGTTGTAATCTTTAGTAATAATCATATTAATTCAGTCACTCGTTTTCTTTCTCAAGAATATTAGCGGCTAAATATATCCCAAAACATACAGTCCTGGATTACACGACAACTCATTCATCAATCAGTTCTAAGATAACTTACAAAATGGTTACTTGCTAACAGAAAATAAGACCAGACATCTGTTCTTTCCTCCACTTTTTTCGATAACCAACTTTGTCCTTCGCTTGACCGCGCTTACATCCCGAACTAAAAGAATCTCTCTTAAAAAGGCTCGCTTTCGAGTTCACCCCAAAAAGGTTTAGTTTAGAACATAAACAATATGACCAGTATCAGATGGATTTGAGAGGTCAGAATTTCTGACGTGAAAATCCCTAGGCCATTAAGGATTATTCTAAGTCATCATAATCACTACATTATTATGGTTATACATTATTTGAATATCTTCAAAATGGTTCATTTGGCAAGTATTGATATCAAAGATGATGTAAGATTGAAATCAAAGTTATGCGTGCTTAATTCAAGTGGGCAGAACTACGCGATCACCATGCTAAAATCATTGATCGTGGATATTCGAGCACAAGAAAAATCCCAAAATGTGGACAATGTTTCTAGGATAATTTATTTAACCTTGGAAAGTGTTGAATTTTGTCCATACGTTGGACAGTTCGTCGAGCGACAGAAAGTCGACAGCAAGCATGGGGGTCTATCAAGCGTTGCGTCGGCCAACATGAAGTCGACAGAGCATTAGCAAGTTGAGGAAATATTATTAATAATCATAACTAATAAGATTCCCATTTGACATAAGTAATAAGAGTCCTCAGTGCTTTGTACCAAAGCTTTGGTGAACCTTCTTCCAACTCCCAAAACTTATTACCATTCCACCAATATTTCGTGGAGGCGCAATCCTGATCCTGGGTTGAAGAAGAACTACACCCGTCAACGTCGAACCTCCTGAATTGGGCTGAGAATGGAGCGTGAGACCAATCGATCTTGGTTCTGCCTCCATTCGTAGCCCAATAATCTTGGTTCCAAATGCTTGCTAATATCTGCATCGCCTTTGATGTGTAGTCAACTTCGATTGCCGTATTGTTCTTGAACATTCTGATTGGTACGCCGTCAATGTACATCCTAATTAATACGCAGTTCTGCAGTATAGTCAAAATAAAGATAAATTAATTATAGCATTTGAAAATAATACTCTCTCCGTTTTGAAATAATTGTCAAGTTTATGATTTTACTTTTAGTATAAATTATACTAAAAATAAAAATATAAATCGGACACAGAATAATTTTTACTTTGGAAATAATTAAGCTTACATTATGATGTGCGGGTTCCAAATAATTTTGTAGTCACGGTAATCCGCGGTGGGATCAAAGGGAAGAACCAATTTTTGTTCTCTATTTCCATGTCCATTGGCGAAAACATTAGCCTGAATTGAAATATTTTCGCCTGGCCTGTTTCCCAAAAACTCAAAATCCACCTTATCTAGGGCATGGTCTCCGGAACGCCGCTGGATATTAGAAAATCAACAATTAGATAGAAGCACATGTTTTTATTAAATACTAGTAATAATTAACCCATAAAAAATTCCAAGAAAAAAGAAAAGAAGATTGCGATCCTTGATTACTCGGATAAGTTTGCTTGCATGAAATTAAGCTTACGTAGAAAGCGGTAACAACTCCAGCAGAATCGCCCGCGCGGAGCTTGATCCACATGTTGAAGAACCCCGATCCATATATATTTGACCTTGGAACTTTTTTTTTTTTTTTTGAAATGGACCTTGGAACTGAATCTTGTGCCTTTCCTCACTCTATAATTCAATGCCACATATCAAAATCTTTATAGTTATGCTTGATGTTGTGTACTATTTGTATTCCGGTGGTAAAAACACAATGAAATGCACACTATATAATAGAGGTATAGCCAAAATACAAAAATATTAATCATGGTGATATTATGCCACTTTCAAAGTAAGATAAACTCTCTGGCCATTTAGTCAGTCTCATCCGTAGTCCGTACCCAAGATGAAGAAGAAAATGTAATCTTGATGTGTCAGAAGCCGTACACATAATTTGCAATTAAACTACACATAAATGAAGCCATGAAGGAGATGAGATGCGCCGTTCATTAAACAGGCGAATAGAGCGAGCACGATTTCTTTATTTCATTGCCACAACAGTCATGCGCCTTAATTTGTACGATAGGTGATATGCTTATCTTTTATCTATTTATTGTATCCCTAATTTTGGATTTTTGCAACATATTTTGAGTACAAATATGCTATTTATATGATTTTATTTTTATTTGTAGGTTTTGTGCTCAAATGGAAGAATTGTTGAGATTTTGGACTAAATTGAAAAGAAAAAGCAACTCAAACGAAGAATTGAAGATTTACTAAATTGACAAGGAAGAAATTGAAGCACTTGTAGAATTGGAGGAGTTTTAATTTAAATTTGCTTGAAAAAAAAATAACTTTCTTATTACTCAAGAAATAGAATTTGAAGAAAGCCTATAAAATGAGGATTAGGGTTTTGTTTTTAGATAGAACTTGACCATCCCATCACCTTTCCTCTACCTCCGCCGACCACCACTTTTCCTCCACTCCCACGCACCACCTTGCTTCCATTCACGCCAACCTCCCCCATCATCACCTTAATCAACTCCATCACCTCATTCCACCAGCCTTCTCACACACAAAACTCCAAAACCAACTCCATCAACCTCTAAACTCACGCCTCCATCATCATTAACATCACTCAAGCATCAATCCAATGCATCATCATCGGAGGAGAAAGCAAGCAATTTCGGACTCCCAGATTTCATTGTTTTATTTATTTTTGAGATGACGTGTAGTTAAATTATTTAATCTAGGGTTTTGGATGTAGCCGCTGTACTATTTAATTTAATTTAACTTATGATTGTGATGTTTTCATTAATTAATATTTATTATTTTTGTTTTTCATCCATGTGAATACCTGATCAATATTTACATGCTTTAAGGTGCTAGCTGAAGTAACGAGAGTGGAAGGCTAGTATTAGTTTGTAGGAATAATAAACTTAGGTAGTGTGCCATGAGAGTAGGAATACCGCCTTTGCGACTAGTACTTCCAAAGTTCTTAATGTGCTTTTATTAATCCCTATAGTCACAAGAGTAGTCATAGGGTTAGTTTAAATAAGAGGGTTATGACACGAGAGTATATAATTCTTAAATTGGTGAATTGTCGTGAGACTAATGAGAGTCAAAAGTGACATATCTATAGATTAAATTAAACTGAATAGTCGGTTGGTGAACCCTTTGCCCTAGGTTTTTCTTTTACTTATCCATATCTTTAAATAATTGTAATTGTTAGTTTTAGGTTTAGAATAGTTTAAAATTGATAAATTGTTAATATAAATAATAATAAGAAATAATTTTAACCTTGTATTTAGTATCCTTCTCTGTGGGATCGACCATGCTTGCTATTTTACTACTAATAATTGTATTAAGTAAGTAATTAATATTTGACTAATGTAACGACGGTTTTTCAATACGTAGGACTTGGACATGGACATTAGGATGCAAATAGAGTAACATAACAAACATCCAAGAATTATAATTTTTTACTTGGTGATAAATTTAGTGCTAATACATTTGTAACTCCCATCTCGTGTAAAACTATTTTAAAATTAGGGAATTAAATGATAGCCTAGTGGTTAAATTGTTATCCTTCTGGTAATAGACTAGACTTCGATTCCGACCAAGGATTGTAAGGGAGGTTTTACCTACAGGGTGGATTTTTTTTTTTAAAAAAAAACAAAACTATTTTGGAAAATTTGACGTACATACATAATAAGTCCAATGGTTTTCAGCCCCCGGGGGGGTTTCATTGACAATTCCCTTTCGCCCTGAAAACTCAAAGTAAATAATCCACGAAAAAAGGTGGACTCGTTTTTTCTCCAGCAGAAAGAATGCTTTCTGTTTAATTTTGAAATATCATCAACATCAATTTGATTATGCACGGTACATTAGTTAGCCATAACAGCATCATTGAAATGAAAGTTAATAAATACTCTCTCTCCTTTTTTCTTTTTTTTTTCCCCTATGTTATTTCCTTCTTCTCAATACTATAAAATCTGTTAAAAGATTCAACTTCCCAAGCATACTCAATAGATATACTAAGTTAATGCATCTTACACTACATAACTAATCCACGGACCACCTATACATTGGTAGAGCACTCTGGAGGAGGAACAGGATATCTGATTTTATCTGTGCAATAATTGTAGGTGATATGCTTCTTCATCACATTCTGGTAATATTTCTCGTAAACTCCCTCTAACTTCCAGAACTTCATTCGGTTCCACCAGTATGTTGTTGAGTTCAATGAGAAACATCCCTCCACAACATTGGTCGTTGATCCGCAACCATAGACTTTGAATCCTTTGTATTTAGCTGTGAATGGCGCGTGAGACCAATCGACCTTAAGCTTGCCACCATCCGTAGCCCAATCATCTCCGTCCCATACGCTTGCCAATACTTGCATTGGTTGGGTCGGGTAACCCACCCCAATCCCTGTGTTGTTCTTGTAAACTCTAATGGGAATATGATCAACGAAGAACCTGCAAAGAACACACACAAAAATATAATAGTTGGAAAGGATTTTGTTTGTGATAGTAACCCCAAAAAACTCGTACTCCCTCCATTCCAAAATAAGTGTCGTTTTAACAAAATGGAGAAATTCCAAAATAAGTGTCGTTCTCACATTTCAATGCACTTTTTGTCAAAAGTTTCCAAAATTACCCTCAAAAGAGTTGATGCTATTGGTGGACAATTTTATAATGGGGTTGGTTGAGGATATTCAAGTAATTTTATTACCCTATTTAAGAGTTTCTTAAACTATGTGCAAAGTGTAGGATGACACTTATTTTGGAATGGAGGGAGTATCGTATACGTCGATATTATGTAAACTTGTCACGGTTGATTAGTACATTTATTCTTCATTCTCTTAGAATAGAAAAGAGTGTCCCAAAACAAAAAAAATAAAAAAAGAGAAAGAAAGAAAGAAAACCCTCGTCTCTTAGCCCACACTTTTATTATTGTCTTTTTCAAAGAATACTTTCATTCGTAATATGTAGTAATACGCTATATAAAAGAAAAGAATCGTATACATAATTAAGTAGAAGAAAATGTAATGAAAAAAAAAAGTACTCATTAGTCATTACCAAAATAAAAGAGAGTTATGGTTAATCTATTCTAATTTAAACAGTGATATTGTATTAAGACTGCGAGAATAGTAGTATAACTTTTGTTTGGTGATCAAGAAAGTATATGAATGCAAATCAATCCATGGCATCCAAGTGAAATTTTCTGTTAATTTATGGAGTGAAAAAAAAAGAAACTATATAAACTGAATCTTACACAATTTGATGGGGGTTCCAAAGAATTCTGTAGGTGTGATAATTTGCGGTCGGGTCGAACCATAAAGTTATCTTTTGTTCTCGATTTCCAACTCCATTGGCAAACACATTGGTCTGTAATACGATAGGTTTGCCTTCTCTGTTGCCCAGAAACTCCATGTCCAACTCATCATGTGAATCCGTTCCTGAATGTAGCTGTGAATTCGTCCCCAAAAATCACACACACGAAAACGAAAAATAAAGTCACTATATTTAGGAATATTGATCCATTTAATATTGTTTAATGTAAACGAAGATTAGTGACTCACATAGAAAGTGGTAACAACTCCCGCAGAATCATTGGGTGGGAGCTTTAGGCTTATCTGAAAGAACCCAGATCCATACTTCACCTTGGAACCAAAGCCAGCACCTATATATCATTATCATTATTAAAATTCGTACTACAACAACATCAAAAATATTTTTGTGTTTCTAAAAAACCAAGATAGCCATATATAGTAAATATTCCCTGTAACAATGTTATTTGTTAAACTGTTTTAATACAAAAAAATAAAAAATAAAAAAACTGTTTTAATACCCAGAAAAAAAAAAAAGAATGCTCTCGTTTCTTCGGACCGAAGGAAGATCATAATTAATACAGTTATCTTCCACTAGCGGGGCTTGATCTGAGTAGCAGTGCATGCAGAACAGTCATTGGTATCAAATGGATCAATAAAATTATTTTCTTCCATGTTATTACTCCCTCCGTCTCAAAAAAATAGTCTACTTTGAGTTTTGGAATTTATACTAAAAACAGTAAAAAATAAAAAACTCAATCTGAACTATTTTTTTGGGACGGATGTAGTATAAGATAAAATTTATTTTAAAGTTAGTTCAAATCTATGCTTATAATTAGAAGTTAAGGAAATAGCAATTAGCAAAGTATTTCAACTAACTATGCGAATTCAGATTTATACATATACTGCATAAATTAAACGTCACCATCATATTTAATTTGTTAAAACAAATCAAATTGAATAAAACAAAAAAAAAAATTGAATTACCAGAATTTCGATCCAGTGAAAGCTGAAGTTCGGATTTCTCTTGGTTGAGGAACTTAACCTGATCATAGCCGTTGATGACAGCGTAGTTTTCATCAAAGGAAACATCCTTGGCAGCAGAACAAATCACGCTATGACATGCGACAAGTGCAGTTAGTACTGTCCCAATGAACATCAATTCACTAGACATCTTTGTTTTGAATTTAAAAAACCAAAGCTTTGGATTATGTAATATATACTGATCTGTAGTAGGGTTTGGCAGTATGGGTTTTCTTGAAGAGAAGTAAAAGATGGTTTATGCGATACGCATATATATTGTCAGTTTATTTGTAGAGAAACACATATATGGTCGATCGAAGCTATTAGCTAGTCATAGAATTAACCATATTTGTTTACAATTTTTTTCGCTACTTGCTTCATTGTAGATATTTTCTTTCCCTCTTCCCCATGTCTTGCCCCGAAGGATACGTTGATGCCTTGATGAGCAAATGGTCTAATCATGGAAGTGATAATTTTTATTCTTATTTTTCTAATCTATGACTAAGCAATATAAGCATATGGAAGCCGAAAAGATCTAGAGAGTGCAAACAGAAAAGTAAGCTATTAATAGAAATGAAATAATATTACTTTTTTTATCTTAAAATTACCGTTTAATTTTTGATATTTTCACTTTGAGTTCAATTTATACTAAAAATGAAAAATCTATACGGGTCAATAACTTCGAAACACTAAATTTTGTTTGATAAGAATCTAACTTGAGGGTATTGCTATAATGAAGTCTGGTATTCAAGTTAAAATAAATTAATCTAGCCAAATTAGCTCAATGAATCACAACATATAACATCTTACTTGTACAGTTGAACATCTATAAATTAATAATCAGTAAATTAATAACACCGATAAATTAATAATTTTTTCTGGTCCGAAGTCGAAACCAGTACAAAAAACAAAGACAATTGATAAAATAATGAAATAATATTTTTTTAGAAAAATCTTATATATATAGGCCCCGTAAATATCATAAATTAATAATGACTTAAAATATAAAGAAAAAAAATTCAGAAATGTAATTTTTTGTCTTGAAATTTATATCTAAAAAGATATCTTTAATTTTTTCCATTGCTTTCAAAAGCTCTAGTGTAGGTTTTTCATATTGTAACAAAAAAAATTGAAAAGTTATTGACCCACTAAATGCTTCATTTCGTGTAATTGGTTTCAAGAATACTAAATTATCATCATTCTCAGACTAGGTGAAAGTTTTAGTGGCAGTTACTATAACCTATAATGTCTCCAAAGATTTTATTAACTAATTATTAATTTATCAATAAATTAATAATTATTAATCGATAAATTAATATATCTATAAATTAATAATTTTTTGTTGTCCTAACTATATCAATTTATAGATATTTTTACTACCTCTATTGTAGGCTTGTAGCAATTGTATCTCTATGAAAAAAAGGCAAATAATTTGTGAATGAGTTCGGCTGTTGCTGGGCTTGAAGTTCAACCAACCGCGATAATATTGGCAAAAAATTGCGATTGATATCAATTAGTTTAACTTTTAAACTTTAATAACTGAAAATTATAAATATATTTTTACTGAGAAACTGTTGAGCGCCTTAATTTTTTCCTATGAGTGCTCTAAAAAATTATATTTTGACCATTTTGACTTTATTATTATTATTTTTTTAAAAAAAACTGTGGCAAAGGACATTTGCGCCAGCCGTTCATGGTAAGACATCTCACCTTTGACCAATAGGTCACGGCTTTGAGTCACATAGGGGGCAAATAGGAAATCACTATTAATGCTCTTTTAAAAAAGAGGAAAAAAAATTAAAAAATTAAATAAATAAATAAAAGTATTTTATATTTTTTCCATACTTTTTAATTTTTCGTTTCAACATATTTTATATAAAGAGTGATTCTTTTTAATGGCCATCTATAAACGGCCAGTGCCGGAATCCGGCCGGCCGGTTGGGGGCCGGCGGTGATGTCCGAAAATTGGCCGGAATCCGGCCAGTCGGCCGCGGGCCGGCGATGGTCCAGTGGCGGCGGAGAGCGGCTCGGTGGCGAAGGTGGGTGGTGGAGGTGGTCCGGTGGTGGTAAAAAAATATTATTATTTCAATTGAAATACTATCCTAAAAACTTTTTAAATTTTCTCTCTAAATACATTTTGAATCACATCTCAAACTCAAACAAAAAATTAAACCAAAAAGTAAAATAAACGATCATCCATACAAGACCTTAATGGTTTTTCCTTCTGGGGTTGAGGGGCGGGGTACAAAAGCCCATGGGGTTCCACCTCAAAACCAATTGGTAATGAGAAGAGTGACCTATGTACTTTTATATTGATATTCAGTCTCTCCCAACACCAATGTGGGACTGGGATTCTCAATGCTCCCCCCCCAAGCCCAGTGTATTTTTTGGAGTTGGGCTTGTCCTATTTTTTTCAACCCAACGTCTCAGCCCTATTTTTTTGTTGGGTTTTTTTTGAGTTCAAATATCGGCAGGCTGGCTCTAATACCATACAGAAGCTCATTGGGTTCCACCTCAAAACCAATTGGCAATGAAGAGAGTAGTCTATGTATTTTTATATTGATATTCAGTCTTTCCCAATACCAATGTGGGACTGGCATTCTCAATACGGAGGACTTTCAATTTTGAGGAGGGGGCTGCTAGAGGTGAGGAAGATGAAAACTACATGATAATTTAAGGTGGATAATTATGTTTTTTTACTTTAAATTTGTTTTGGATGCTAAAATTTTTTTTGGCACTTATTAAATTTACCAAAACAATGTGAAATTTAAGAAAATGCCTAAAAAATTATATAGGATCGAATAAGTGATATCAATTCAATACTATTTCCTTTGGAAATGCAAAGAAGGGGGAAAAATATGTTTAAGATTATCATATTTTATTTTTATGTTTTGTTATTCGGGTACACTTCTCTACGGACAACTTTATGAATTAGTTTTCTTAATTAAACAAAACCCCCCAAAAAAAATCGTTTCAAAATCTAGTAAAATGATTGTTTGGGTCCGAAATACATCCTTCACGAACAATATTCCAAGTAGTATTTATATTTTGTTTTGGGATAAAGATTCCACGTATTATTTTTGGTATATATTTTGTTTTGATGTAGCATTCCACGTACTGTCCGTTAATTAATTGGGCACAAACCTAACGAGTCGAAAAGAAGTAAAAAGTAGTTCAACACGTAGAATTAAAATGGCCTTGTCCATTTCTCCTTTCATCAAAACCAAAGTATACATCGGTTTTGAGCATAATAATAACATAAAAACATGCTCCTTTATGGTTCATGGGATCAATAATTGACCATGGTTGATGGAAAATTGATTACAGATACTTACTATTGCTTTTGCATTCGGGGGGAGGAAGTGGGTGTATTTTTGGTATCATTGCAATAACCATAAGTAATAAGGTGTCTCATTGCTTCGTATCAGTCAATTAAGCCACAAGTCCCGAATTGTGTCCCACCCTTTTTTTCTCGTGGATCCGCAATCTCCTCTTTCTTCCTTGTGATTTGTTGTTGTTGTTGAATTAATAATACGTCCCTGATCCACGTCATAATCGAAGCTCTTGAATTGCGCGGCCAATGGCGCGTCCCGCCAATCAATCTTGGTTCGACTCCGGCCGCTGTCAGACCTAATCAGATCATCGCTGCCGTTGGATACGCTGACGAATATCTTCATCGGCTTTGATGGGTATCCCACTCCGATTGCACTGTTGTTCTTGAAAATCCGGAACGCAATGTCGTCAACATACGTCCTGTGAATCGGCCGGTTTTCAGTTTCGATTAAGGAAAAATCATAATAATAACGTACGGAAGAAATTGTATGAATGCTGTATTGATGAAATTCCTCCGACGCGTCGAAAGTTAGAGCTATTTCATATTCTTTATTTCCGACCCCGTTGACGAATACATTAGTCTGAATTGAAAAGTTTTGGCCTATTTCGCTGCCCAAAAACTCCAAGTTGATCCCGTCAAATTCTTTCTCTTCAGAACGCAGCTGTAAAATGAATTATTATTACATATCAACAAATATAAATAAGGTTTTATATTTAAAATAATATTTTAATTAATTACGACCCGGGTCCGTTCATGTTGTCACGCTTGTACTATATTAAAGCTTACGTTGAAAGCCGTAACAACTCCAGCCGAATTGCCGGGCGGAAACTTGATCCATATCCCGACTAAGCCCGATTCATATTTGACCTTGGAACTGAACTCCGCTCCTACGAAAATACATGTATCATGTGATTATTTTAGTATCATCAAACAGTGAAGCAATTAATTAATTAATCACTTGTTATATAATCAAACGGCGAAGCATTTTGGGAAACGACGACACAATAAGGAGATGAGATTAAGAATAACTAATTAATTACCAGAATCACTATCCACTTAGAGTTGAACTAGGGTTCTTTGTGAATCAAGGAACTGGACATGATCCTGGCCATAATCAACGGTGTAGTGGCTGTCAATGACGTGTCTTTTCTTTCTTTCCATCATATTCTTTTTGTTTCGGATTTTTGTGGTCCGATTCTTCCCTTTTGGTCATGTGTTGAGGTTGGTGTTGGTGCAAGAAATCAAGTCTTGGGATTTGCTTCCGCGTTCATAGGTAATTTTCATATCCATTTAGTCTCAGAGCTTTCGGTTCATTGATTTCTTGTATGTTTAGATCTAATTAATGAAGGCTCATTTTTTATTAATTATCTTTCTTTTTTTTCTTGTGTCTTTTTCATTAAAATTTCGCATGTTTTGCTTTCTTGTGATTCGGCCATAGTTGTTTGTTTAGAGAAAAAAAAATTGGTTCAATTTGGTTGTTTTGGTGTTCGGCCGAGAAGAAGAAAAAAAGTATTCTGTTTGGCCGTTTGTTTTTGAGTTTCGGTACGAAAAAAAATCAAAATAAATAGGTGCTGTTTGTTGGTTTTGTTGGTTCGGCCGTAGGGGAGAAGAAAAAAATAAATAGAGGTGCTTGTTTGGTTTCCAAAATTTGAGGTGCTTGCTTGGTTAAATTTTGTTTAATCTTCACGCGAGAAAAAACACCAAGCAACTAGGTGATTAAGCACCCTGGTTTTGTGATTTCTTTCCTGATTTTGGCCCAAAAAAAAAAAAGAGGCCGCAGTTTGGTTATTAAAAAAAAAGGGAAAAAAATATAGATCGTACAAAAAAAAAAAAAAAGAGAAGTACGTAGTTACTGAAATTTTGGAGTGTTCAAATTAAGGTTTGAAAAATTCCCTAAAAGTTATTGGTTTGGATATTAGGGTTTTCGGAAATTATAAACCCTAGAAAGCTTAAGATTGGCCGAGAATTAGGGTTTAAGACTTATCACCCTAGTTCAAATTTTTTTTATATTTTGCTCCACATTTTGATCCTTTCTTTGCAAGATTTGTTTTCATATTTATGACATCAATAATTTATTTCATGTTTTTCATAGATTTGTTACAAATTTTTAGATTATCTTATCGTAGAATTCTTGTACGTTCATTGCTTAGTATTTTCATTGCAAAAATGTTAAAGACTCAAGTACCGTGGTAAAACAAGAGTGAATCTTTTCCTTTTTACTATATTCTAATCCTTTTTCTGAGAGTTATTGGGTGAGTGCAGATTAGATGGGAATGGGTTTACATAAAGGGAGTGAGTTCTTCGAAATCTTTTTTTCTTACGTGTGTGCATTGGATTTATAGATACTTGGAGCCATGGTAAAAAAAATAAGAAACACTTTCTTCAGCAGATGTGTCAAAAATCTTGGCAGCCTTGACGAAAATATCCATAAAAGTGGACCAACAAAATGAAGATCTTTATCAAATTCGAAGGAATGTTGTTCAAGGAGGGGATCGCATGGATAATGCTTGCCTTGGACAGAGGAAGGTACAATCTGATCATGGTTGTTGTTGGTATCCAGAGGAGTACTTGCTACTAAGAAGTTGATTATCATGACAGAGAAAGGATAAGAAGGATCTGATATTATGAGCTGCTCGAAAAATATCGTGCACAAGAACATCAAGGTCCCTTCATAGTAAGTCAAGAAGCTAATGCCAAGACAATGATGATTAAAGAAAGAGCAAGACTTCGTTTAGCTGAGCAAAAGAGAATTGAAGAAGAAAAAGATAAAGAAGTTCAACGACAGTTGAATGCAAATCTTGAGTATACGAAATTGTTGGTGCTTAAAGAGCAAAAACAAGCTCGAGCTAGAGCTATTGAATTACAAAGGCTTGCGGAGTTGCGACGTGCAAAAGAAAAAGAACTTGAACTAAAAAGGTTTGAGGAGTTGCAACGTGCGAAGGAAAATTAAAGAGTTTGAATTACAAAGGTTTGAGGAGTTGCAACGTACAAAGAAAAAAGAGCTTGAGTAACAAAGGCTTGAAGTTGAAAAAGAGAAGCAAGAATGTTAAGAGTGGCAACATGAGTTCGAGTAAGAAATACAAGATTTGGTGATTCAAGAAAATTTTTCTAACCAACTTAATTCTTTTATTGTTTTTGTTTATTGTTTACAACTTGAAGTTATAGAAGAGTCAAAATCAATTTCTCGTGAGTCTGAAATTCAATCACTTGAAGATCTTAAAGAAGAAGAATTGCATCTTTTGACATTGTTTCAAGAAGTAGAACACATTGACTTTGTGTTTGGTGACATCTTTCCCAAGAGAGAATTGGTTTTAATCCGTTACAATTCTGAAATTTTTGTTGACTAGTGTTCATATGTGATGAAGGAAAGGAAGTCTTTGAAGAAATTGTTCCTCTAGAATTACATGCAGCAAGATTCGAGGACGAATCTTTTCAAAGAAAGGGGGAACCAAATTGATATGAAAATTACCTATGAACGCGGAAGCAAACCCCAAGACTTGATTTCTTGCACCAACACCAACCTCTATTAAAGAGTCCCAATCCCACATTGGTGTCGGGAGACTCTGAGTATCAATATATAGGCTCCACGGGCTACTCTCCATATTGCCAATTGGTTTTAAGATGAAACTCCATGGGCTTCTATATGGTATAAGAGCCACCCTGCCGACATTCGGACTCCAAAAAGTCCAACAAAAAAAGGGCTGAGACGTAAGGCAGTGTCTGGGCAAAAAAAAAGGACAAGCCCAACCCAAAAAATGTGTTGGGCTTGCGGGGGACTATTGAGAATCCCAATCCCACATTGGTGCTGGGAGACACTGAATATCAATATAAAAGTACATGGGTTACTCATCTCATAGCCAATTGGTTTTGAGGTGGAACCCCATGGACTTCTATATAGTATTAGAGCCAGCCTGCCAAAAATCGGACTCCGAGCTTAATATGATAGAACTGGTAGGGTTGAGATGTGAGGCGGCGACTGGGCTGAAGCAAAATAGACAAGCCCGACCCAAGAAAATGCGTTGGGCTTGCGGAAGAGTGTTAAATATCCCACATCAGTGGTGGGAGACAGTTGATATCAATGTATTAGTCTATGGGCTACTCCCCTCATTGTCAATTGGTTTTGATGTGGAACCCCATGGATTTTTTTATGGTATCAGAGCTAACCCTCCAACATTTGGACTCCAAAAATCAAACAAAAATAGAGTTGAAATTTACGTGAGCCGGTGCCTGGGCTAAAAAAAAATAGGACAAGCCCAACTCAAAAATACGTATGGCTTGCGAGGGAGTATTAAGGAGTCCCAATCTCATATTCATGACTGAACGAATCATGATTTATTTGTTGAAAGAAAAAACAAGCGGAAGCATGGCATATAAACAGGATGGAACCTACTCTGATACCAAGAAGAAGCCCATGGAGTTCCACTTCAAAACCAATTGGCAATGAGGGGAATAGCTCGTGGAACTTATATATTGATACTCAGAGTCTCCTAACACCAATGTGAGATTGGGACTCTTTAATAACCTCAACACACGACCAAAAGGGAAGAATCGGACCATAAAAATCCGGAACAAAGAGAATATGATGGAAAGAAAGAAAAGGAGAAGTGTTTCGATTTGTAACCCCTTAGATATAGTCAAATAACCCTCGTCTTAATACTTATGACGAAAACGATTTGATAATGTTCTACAAAACGACAAACAAAGCTCCACTATTCAAGAAACACACCACTCGAAAGTACGCTTGTTACTAATGCAAACCCTAAGCACAAGCCAAAATAACCTCAAAAAGGTCAAGAAACAAGTAGTTTTCCTCACAAGTTTGTATTGAATAATAATTCATCAAAGGTATATGAAAAATCACTGCTAGGACCCCCTTTTATAGGGCTATAGTTTGGCCAAATTGTGTACAAATCCTATTAGAACTCTAACTAGGATTTCTTAGCCTATAAGTTTCCGAAAAAGGAAAATATCTTCTAATTAAATAATTGCACATGTCACAATTATTTAATATTTATTAAAAGAAAAAATATTACCGAATTTAATATGGTTTGGTTGAAAATATCTAAAAGGAAAAGGAATTAAAAGCAAATTTAAATCAAACGGGAAATTTCCAAAAATTGGAAATTCTGCCATCAACTTCGTTGTCAGCCTCATGGACTCGACGAAGGACTCGACGCAGCTCTGTCGACTTCATTGTTGGCCTACGAGACGCTTGACAGACCCCACATGCTTCCTGTCGACTTTCTTTGTCCCCCGACGAACTGCCCGACGTATGGATGAATTTCTACGCTTTTCAAAGTTAAATAAATTATAGAAGGAACTTTGTCCACATTTTGGGATTCTTCTTGATCTCGAATATCCACGATCAATGATTTTAGCATGGTGATCACGTAGTTCCGTTGACTTGATTTAAGCACGCCTAACTTTGGTTTCAAGCTTCCATCATCTTTGATATCAACACTTGCCAAATGAACCATTTTGAAGATATTCAAGTCATGTATAACCATAATAATGTGTTGGAATATGTTCAATATATTGGAATTATTTTCAATATATTATGAAAGGATATATACTTTCATGATAGAAATGAGGAGACACATGCCAATTATTCAAAGATTGTGTGTAAAGATTCCAAATGAAAAGACACAAATTATAAGTGTTGTCTAATCATTCCAAAATCTGGAGAGACATCAACAAAGAGTTGTTTTTATCCTAAAAGTCACTAGAACTCTATAAATATAGATCATTTGAGAGGTTTTTGCTGTAGAAAAAATTTCTCAAACACTTAGAATACTTCTAATAACCATTCTTGTCCTTACTTTGGTAACTAAACACTAAGTGCATAGTGTTTTGGTTTGATCTCTATTTTATCTCATAGGAAATTCACCTAGACAATTGCACAATATATTGGGCGAATTTAGCCTAGAGGAAAGCAAGCTTTACTTGTGACTTGGAGACAAATCCTTTTCATTTAGCAAATGTTGTTTTTCTTTCTAGTAGTTTGTGAGTTAGTGCAGCCATTGTTGTTTATTCTTTTTGTGATATAATTCCAACAATCTTTAGGCTGAACTCCGTTGTCCAATGGCAAGTACTGTGAAAGGTGTAGCATCCAATATTGTGAAGTTGAATTGCTTTGATGGAGGAAACTTCATTCGTTGGCAAAAACGAGCTCACTTTCTTTTGGTGGCTCTAAAGGTTACATATGTCCTTACCACTACAGGGCCTCTCGTAGGTAAAGATGAAGGCTCCGTGGAGGATATTTGCAAGGTTCAGAAGTGGGATACTGATGACTAAGTGTGCAGGGATCACATCCTAAATGCAATGAGTGATAGCCTCTTTGATGTGTTATACTCAATTCATACTGCCAAAGAACTTTGGGAGAAAGTAGAGGCAAGGTACATGCAAAAAGATGCATCAAGTAAGAAATTTCGTGTCTCTAATTTTCTTAACTACAAGATGGTAGATACGAGGCATGTCATGGAACAATTTGCTGAGATTGAGAGAATTTTAATCGCTTTACTCAATATAATATGCATATTGATGAGATTGTTGTTATAAGCTCTATAATTGAAAAGTTGCCCCCTTCTTGGAAAGACTTCAAGAGAGATCTCAAACACAAAAAGGATGAGATTAATCTTGAAAGTCTGGCTAACTCTCTGCCAAAAGGAAATTAAGGATACTCAAGATGATAAGGATAAAAATCCGGCCTCTAAAGTCAATATGGTTGAAGTGGGGCAATCTAGCAAGAACAAGAAAAGGTCCAACAATTCAAAGAGCCAATCCAACAAGAAGAGGAAGAAAGAAAAATGCTTCCTCTGCCAAAAGGAGGGACACTTCAAGAATGAATGTCGACTTCTTAAGGGAGGCAATTCTAACTCTTCCAAACATAATGACAAAGGTCTTGTTGCAATGATTTCCGAGATCAACACTATTGGTGAAGACTTTGATTGGTGGGTGGATTTTGGCACCACTCGTCATGTGTGCTTCAAAAAAGAATCTTTCAAGAAGGAGATTTGAATACCAAATTTTTTCATGATCACATGAAGCAGAAAAATGCCAGAAATTGGATCAGATCATTCATTGATGAAACCGGTCAGTTGATTGAAGATTGGGATAAAGTAGAAGGTCACTTCTTACAGTATTACAGTAATCTGTTGGGCAGGAATGTGAAAAGAACAAAGACCAATAGTGACATATTCAGGTCAGGGAAGAAGTTGAGTCTCATTCAGCAAATTCACTTGACTGAAAATTTCACTAAAGTGGATGTTCATTTTGCCATGAAGAGTATTGATATGAATAAAAGCCCTGGGCCAGATAGATTTGGTAGTGGTTTTTACAGAAAGGCATGGAGTATAGTTGGTGATGGAATTTGTGAGGCTGTGCTAGATTTCTTCCAGATGGGAAGCTGTTAAAGCAGATAAATAATACACTGATATCTTTGATTCCAAAGGTGGATTCTCCCACTAATGCAAGTGAATATAGCCCCATATCTTGTTGCAACTCAGTATATAAATGCATATCAAAGATGTTATGTATTAGATTGAGTCAAGTGTTGCCGGATTTGGTGGATTTAAATCAAGGTGCATTCATTCAGAAGAGGTTAATTCTCCATAATATCCTCTTGACTCAAGAGGTTATTAGACTATATAACAGGAAGAATGCAGGTCCCTGCTGTGTGATGTAAGTGGATCTGAGGAAAGCATATGACTCAATACATTGGAGCTTCATAGAAGAAATGTTGACAAAATATAGCTTCCCTCAAGGCGTCAAACAGTGGATTATGGAATGTGTGACCACTTGTTCATATTCACTGAACCTTAATGGTAGCAGTTATGGTTATTTTCAAGGACAAAGAGGATTAAGGCAAGGAGATCCTATATCCCCACTCCTCTTTGTGCTGGTCATGGAATACTTAACCAGATCCTTTAAATATGAGGCTGAGAAAGGAGGATTCAAATACGATGTATTTTGTGAAAAACTGAAGATTATATCACTTAGCTTTGCAGATGATTTGCTCATCTTCTGTGGAGCTGAGATTAAGACTGTTAGGAGAATTAAAAAGGTGCCTGATCACTTTGCAGAAATAACAGGTCTGAGTATCAACTTACAGAAATCTAGCATTTGCTTTGGTGGAGTTAATCAGTCAACTCCGAAGCAAATTCAAAAGATTATGGGATTTGGAGTTGGAAGTTTCCCTATGAAGTATCTTGGTATGCTAATTTCACCAACATCCTGGACTAAACATGACTGTGTTGTGATGGTTGAGAAGATAATAGGAAAAATCAGAAGCTGGTCAACAAGGCATCTATCCTATGCAGGTAGAGTAATGTTGATCAACTTAGTCTTGCTTAATCTAAATGTTGTACTGGGCAAGCATCTTCCTGATACCTCAGAATGTGATTAAAGATATTGTGAAGTGTTGTAGAGAATTTTTGTGGAGAAGAAAGGAGAATGGTAAAGTCTGGAATCTGGTTGCATGGGATTTAGTATGTAGACCAAAAGGAGAAGGTGGATTAAACATAAGGGATCCTACAATATGGAATAAAGCTCTTTTGGGGAAACAACTGTGGGATATTGCTGAGAAAAAAGATAACTTGTATATCAAATGGTTGCATATATATTATATCAAGAACAAAGATTGGGAAGTATATACAGCTCCTCAGAGTAGTAGTTGGCATTGGAAGAAGTTAGTAAAGCTGAAAAATCAATTTTATGAGCAGATGAGAGCTGATGAAAGGTGTTTAGTTCAAGGTAACCAATACACAGCAAAAGTTGGGTATTAATGGCTGAGAAAGGAAGGTGAGTTTTTTCAACCTGCCAAGATAGTATGGAGCAAATATAGCCAGCCAAAACATAGCATGATTAGCTGGCTTGCCTGGAAAGGTCGGCTGTTGACAGTGGAGAATTGAAGAAAGTGGGAATTCAAATTGATGATCACCAATGTCTACTGTGTCAGGGAGCAGAAGAGACTATTAGACACTTGTTTTTCAGGTGTCCGTGTACTCAAGAAGTAATCCAGGAGATCAGTGATTGGCTCGGGATGAAAAATGAGATAAAAGGGTTGCAGGTTGGCAGAATCAATCGCATTTGGAGGCATAACAAAGTCAAAAAGTGGATTGTCCAGGCTTGTCTAAATGCGGTCATTTACCAGGTATGGATGGAACGGAATCAAAGAAGATATACAAAGCTAGAAACAGCAACACAGGTGAGATCTAGAAGCATTAAAGAAGATATAACATGCAGAATTCAATTTTTGTATAGAAGGAAAAAACCATCAGAAATTAAGTGTTTGACAGATTTAGGTATACTTGTGCAGTGAATTATGTAATAGTGCAGGAATGTAATGGTGTTTTGTGTGCAGTTGAAATATAAAAAGCTTACCTTTGAACCAAAAAAAAAAAAAAGGATTGGAGGGAGTATTAAAAGTAGAAAGAAATAAGAGTGAAATTAGAAAATAAATATTCAGCACAGAGGAGTACATCGAATGTAAGAATAATATCAACGTCGAGGGGCTAATTTAACTGTAAGTTTATATGTGATGATATTCATGCATGAGCTGCGCGCTTTGATTCAAAGTGGAAGGACGGAATGCAATTAATCAGGTCTTTTTATTTTTAATGTAACTAGCTACGGCGCTTCTTGATAAGTATTTCCCTGATTTTATTTATGCTAAAGATGAGAGTACATACGACAGTGCATAAAACATATCACTGAAAAGGTTGGCTTACATATGTGACTAGTAACTAGGGGCAACCCCGAGATTTGGAAGCAATTTATCGATAAGGAAATAAGGAAATAAGGAAAGACTTGCTGGTAAAGAAGCAACAATCCTTTAACAACTTGTAGTGATTCCAAGAAGCAGCTTAATCCTTTGGACTCTCTACATGAAGCAATCTTTGCTAAGTGGCGGCAAGTGCTTTCACTTTATAATAGATATGTGTAATCTTGAACCCTGCGCATTTAAGAATTCTAGTACTTTTTTCCAGTGCTTTTCGATGCTTCCATGGATAATTGTCTCCATTTACAAGTAGTTTGACAAGTACCTGGCTGTCAAATTGTACAATTAATCACTCTTTGTAGCCTCCGCAATACACAAAAATGATCTTCTTAGCTTTTGGTTTCAACAGTTTTATATGGAACAGATTTTCAATTATATTTTTCTCCTGTGAAGAGCAAGGGCGTAGTTGATTAACTCATTAACATTCGAGCAATATGGGTCATTCACAGCCAATGTTTGCAGGAACGTGATCCTACACAGGATCGAAATGAGGTCACAGGTTAGGATCGTAAATGAGATCGGTAGGATCGGAATAGTAGGATCGTAAAATTTTCCAAAATTAATTTTATATTTATATATGTTATGTACGATAAATTACAAAATTATCCTCTTTGTAGACATTTTTACACAACTATATACCAAATGACTACCCAAATGTGCTCAAATTACTACTATGTTACTTTAATAATTAGGTTTTAGTTATCTTCATTAAAGAATTTAATGTCTAAACATTATTATAAATTATAAATGGATAAATTTAATGACTAATAAGTAATATGAGAAGTGTTAAAAACAAATTCTCCATCATTTAAAATTTAAATCAAGAATCCTCACCTGAGATGGTTTAAGAGTTATGATCACACACAAAAACTAATAAAAAAATTTATTAATAAAAAAATTGATACTCTTGGCCAAAGTATCAATTTTCTAATTGATACTCTTGGTCAAAAATTGACTAATAAGTAATTAACTCTTTCTTCTCGGACTGTTTTTTTCAAAACAGAGCAGTTTTTTTTCCAAAACAGAGCAGCAATAAACGCTGCAGCCACAAGAACAGGGCCATGAAAACAGGGAATATTTGAAAACAATCTCTATATCCTCATTTTATCTCTGTTTTTTGAGCGACATATCCTCCAAGAAAAAGCCAAAAAAGTGAATTTATTTGTGGAATCACAAACTGAAGTAACGGGTTGAAAAAATACAGCGAATCGATGGTACCAATAACCAATCCACCTCTTTAAGATTCTGATTTTGCTTCTTATATACTATAATCTTTCTCGGAGTTCAATTTCTTTGAGTTTTACAATCTGTGTTGTCGTTCTTATTTTGCTTTGAATTTGAGCAATTGCTCCAGGATTGGTGGAACAGATAGCATCGAACGATCCCACCGATTACAGTTTCGATTCCGCTGCAAAGATTGATCCTAATCGATTCAGGATCGATTTAATGACCTAGAATCATAGGATCATGCGATTCTGCGATCCTAGATCGTGATCTTGCAAACTATGTTCACAGCAATAGTCATTGAGTTAAGATTAAAATCTTTCTTCTCGAAGTAAACACCATTATGAGCCTTGGAAACTCCCAAACTATATGAAGGAGGGTAACACCATTATAAGTCTCAATGGCAACTATTCATCAGGTCTTATATCTTAATCTGTGATATTAATGTACGGGAGTCATTCAAAATTGATAATGTAAGATTAATATGCGTCAAGGTACATGTTCAAAAATTCATGGGCGAAGGTTGTGCTTTATGCGGATAAGAAATAAACATAGACGTTATATTACCCGAACTCTTCAATTTGCGGAGAATACTCATGTCGTGTCATATTGACATTGGTAGTGGTATAAGTGTCGGGTGTGGCATTTTATACTAAATTGTCCAAAATTTTTAAAATATTGACGAGTCAGACGCTCAGATCCCCACACCCGATATGACACCCGTATCTGAGTCCAGGTAATATAGATAGAATGTCTTCATTTTCAATTCTTAGAAATGATGTTTTTTTTTTTTGTTCTAAAATAAGTATTAAAATCTAGAACTTAGGAAACTATTATTATCGTACGGATATAATTTAATTAGTCTTAACCTATCCCTCAACAAAAAAAGAAAGACTCTTAACCTGCGCCATTAAAACAAACTAATATAATTAATATTATTTATTTTCTAGAGTAAACTTTGGAAATTTGTTGACAAATAAGATATGATGATGATATGCTCATATATGTTTGCTTTTGATAGTTTGATTCTTCATTTTATGGTTACAAATAAAATAAATCTCATCCTGTATGCTCAAAGTTAGGACTGGACTGTCTGGAGATTGAAGGTTCCACGATGGCATAAGCATGGAAATGAGTTATATCAAGATTTTTGGTTATTTTGAATAATTTCCTTTTCTGTCGTCCCTTGCTTTTGTCACGTACTTCCAGAAAATTCTAATAACTTTCAGAATTTTTATTTTGGTACGTACTCTTTGCTATTGGGAAATTTTATAGTGAATTTTGACTTCAAATCGTGAATCATACTTTAGTTTGATTAGATTTTATTTTTCTGTATCTTTCTGCTATTATTAGATCGTTTTGCTGATTTAAAACTAACGTATATTTTCAATTCATTAGTGAGATCTATAAAATCTCACATTATTAGCAGATTTCACTACGGCTTTCAAATGCCAGCTTGAGTTTCATTGAAATATTTTGTACAAACATAAGTTTATACCTGAAGAACAAGCATACAGGCACGTTGCTGTTACCTTGAATATAACAAAAAAGTTGCTTTGAAGGCACCGGGAACTGAAAATGACTTACAAGTTACAACAAATACAATACCCGCTTCAAGCAAACTTTCCACAAATCCCTCAGCTCAAGTCGGCATTGGATTGATCATGTATGAAAGAATCCAACAATTGAACCAAAAAAAAAAAAAAGAAAAAAGAAAAAAAAAAGACTGCTCAAAACGTGCCTTGGTCTGGAGGATTTGAATCGGCAAAATGTGAATGTGCCTCTTAACATGCATTAATTTAGGGTCGTTGAAATGCCATTCTTTGAGCCCTTATCCTTCAGCCCCTTAAAGAAATGAGTTGCTTCTTTCTTCTCTTCGTTCATCTTTAAAGGCAAACCATTTTTCATCTAAACCAGAAGTATCTCCAGCTCCTACATCTTGAAGTAATATTTCATTGGCAGACTTGGTAGACACGCAGTTTAACCTCTAATATGCACGACCATCTCTTCTTAAATAAATTAGTTGTCTTGATAACTGAAGTGATACCTATTCGAGATTTTTTTTTCCGTTTTATTTTTGAAACAAAAACATAGAAAATTATTTATGGTCTAGCTTCTGTGGTGATTAACAAAGTGATAATTAAAATGATATAATTGTTTAAGATTAATAATTTTTTTTTAGCTTGTGCGCTAAGTATCGAGCGAAAGTCGTGCAATAAGCTAGCAAGCTTTTACTCTTTATTTATATGCATGCAATTTTTAGTCGTTTCTTTTCTCTTCATTTTTTCGATCCTACATTTTACATATCTAATATAGTTATATAGACATAAAACCTGTAAATTGAGGGATGCAATTTTAGTTTACTACTTTTCATTTATTGAAACAACTCTTTACGCACACAATTTCAGTATTCGTTTAGTAATACGAGTAAACATTGATCGCTTCTCTCATATATCGATAACTTCAATTTTAAATGTTGTTATCTTCTATTAATCACATCAATTTAATTCCTTGTTATATAGGTTTGTAGTTTTCTTTCTCAGGAACATTTCCGTGGATTACAAACTCATTCATCAACCAGTTGTGAGATAACCTACAAAATGTTAATTGCCTACACAAAATTAGACCAAACCTCGTTTTTCCTCCTTTCTTCGGTCCCCAACTTTGTCCTTCACTTTACCGCGCTTACAACATGAACTAAAAAAATCGCTCTTAATTAAGGTTCGATTCCTGAGTCTATGCTGTATAAACCCAAAAAATGAGGGGAAAAAAACAAAATAAGAAAAACAATGATGGTTGGAAAAACAAAAATTTATAAAGGCTTTGACAAGAAAAATCCTATTTCAATGAATAGAAATAATAATACAACTACTATGTTTAGCAAGAATCGTGCAAATTCTGTGTCTTGTACCGACATTGTATAACATTTCCAAAAGTCGACGTACAAATTAAGTAAACTTACTTTTGCTGCTCCCAATATACGCGATCGATTATTCGATTACGTAAATTTTTGCGTTAAAACACATCTTTTACACATCTTATTTGATGTTGCAGTATTGAAGAATAACCCCCGGAGGTAGCGGAATTGATATCTTATCCATAGTGAGCCCAAAAGGAAAAGGGCCAAAACAAAGTATAATGACCATATGTCGTGTTCATCCATACGAAGTACAAATACTGAAACAAAAAATTCCGTAGGCTCAAAGATATATGCGTTGTATTTTTTATGCTTAAAGAAGATAGATATGTTATATTTCTTATGTCTTAAAATTATTATTTAATTTGATATTTTTCTTTTTTAGTATACTTTTAACTTGAAATGAAAATCAAACTAAACAATAATAATGAGACGGAGGGATATTAATAACAAAAGAAACCGTCTACATGTTTCCAGAGATTCCAAACACTCGCTTTCGCTAACCTATGCCTCCTTCTACGGTGCATCTTTATATAAACATTACTAATAATACTAACATAAAATTAAATTGACTAGGGCAGACTCTCATGCACCTAGTTGTAGCCGGATCGGCTTGAAATTTGATCTGAATGGGAAGACATTCTGAGCACAAAAACCGTTGAACTTCATAACTTTTGTCTCCTGATCAACAATTCCATTAATACTTGTGCTATCTCGGTTTTATTGTTTGATCAAACGCCAGTTACGATTGAGTCTTGAATCATCCACTACCCATAGTTGGTTTTTCCCCTCTTTCTCTGATGTTGTTGCTAATCCTAATTTCCCTTCGTACTCCATTAAAGAACTCTTGAGGCTATTCACCCTTTTAGGAACACAAACCTCACGATAAGTCTCGTCTTCGTGATTGAAAACAACAACGTAACCGTCTGTGGTGAGCCAGTGTATCAATCCATTCACAACTAAGGATTCATTCTGTCGAACAAACAACACCCCTTTTGGTAACACTACGTAGCCAGCCCTCTTCCATGTCCACGTCCTCGAATCAAAGATATTGCATCGATAACCATAGCAATTCGCTGCCCGATAATTCCCGGATAGTGGCGAAAGCGTTACTATCTTAAACGTCAGAGGGTCGGAATTCAACACCACCAAACCGATTTGCTCGGTTGGAAACAGAATCGGATCCGGGTTCGGTATAGTGCACCATTGTCCCGAAGTAGGCTTCCCGACGCAGTAAGTCCTGACAGGGAATTTCTCTGTACGAATGCACAAAATCCCTTCTTTTGAACATGCTTCGATCTTCACATTGTCGAATTTCCCAGAATTCATGTCAATTTTGACATTCTTCTCGTCCAAAGATACCAATTCTTGGACATACTTGCATGATTTCTGATCCTGTAAGAGCACCCAGATATAGTGCTAGTATCCTTGGAGTAAACCATCTTGCAGGCATCCATCGGCTCCATTAATTTGATGATGATAGATGAAAAAGTTGGTTTTGAATAAGAAGTGAGGGAGGAAATCAAAGAAAGCTGGTGATGGAGAAATAGACAAAAGATGGTTTTGATCGATGTAGAATATCAGGTCTATTGGTTTGTATTTATAGAACCCAATTTCTTTTTCCTTTTCCATATCAAATAGGGTTGAATTATTACTACAATTTCCTAATACAAACTGAAAAGGCATCATAGTTTCTGCGTTGGAATCGGATTCTAATTTCTAATCTAAATTACTAATTACCATATCGTTTTTCTTTCTTTTTTGGGTAGTGCATAGTTCGTTAAAAGTCTTTCTTTTTTCTTTTTTTTTTTAATTTTCGTATGTGATGAATTGATTTATTTATATGTTTATTTTGTATAAGTTCATGGCCACGGCGGATTCTTAGTACTCAATTACAACCCTTAGTTGGCAATTTCTCTTTGATAACATGTAATGACATTGATAAGTGTTGCTCTGGACATTACCTTACTCAACTTGTTTAACTTCTTTCTTTTTTTCTTGGTCTATGACATATATAACGTTATCAACATTATATATAATTGCAGAATATTTTCTTTGTTCTGGTAGTCCTTCCCATTTGGATTGCATTTAATTTTTATCAAACATCAAATAATTTGATAATAAATAAGAAAATGATGTTGTAATTTAATGTCCTTTCTCATCTCGTGAAAAAATCAAAAGTTCTCAATTTCTTATTTGATATTAAAAAAATAAAATTAAAAAAAAAACCTCCACTAACTACTTCAAACTGAAGCAGTTTTGCTTGTCTATACAATTTTTTGGTTTCGCATCTTCCTTATGATCCTCTTCCATCATGTTTTTTCCAAATTAATTAAGAATCAATTTATAACTTAATTAATTACCTTTAATAATTTCACCCTTTCGTTCGTTCTGAGGGATTTGTAACCGCACCACCACCACTTTATTATAAATTGAAACCCTCAAATGGTACATATTGTATTCTTCTTGTTAGTTCTAGTAGTTCTACTCCTCTTTCAAATTGCTGAACACATCAGAGCCAACGTTGCATTATCATTCCAATAAAGAGACGATATGTATTTTTTGACCACTGAAAACTAAATTGGCACTCCTTTTTTTTTTTTTATAGTGAGATGCAACTCTTACAAGTACTTCAAAAATTTGTCAATCCATGTCTTCCAGCAAAAATTATACATAGATTTGTTTGCTTTTTTTTTCCGTTTGCTTATTTTCCAATTCTCTTATTCTTATAGGGAAATAGGAGACACAGCTTGCCAAAAACTTACGATGCACAAAATTTTAGACCAAGTTCATATATTGAACCCATCCATAAAGCATAGAGTACCAAACTACCAATACCGAGAATGATGGCTCGATAAGTGGTTTCAAAATACAATTATGAACACATGGTATTTCAATTTAGTTTCAATAGTATATTTCAATAGTATATCTATTTACAAGAAACTATTGATTCTCCAAGAAAGCCCTAGCCCCTAAGTAATAATCATTTACGCATTTTTTGATGATTTTGTCTTTATTATGAATTTTCTAACTCTTTTCTAAGTATTTCGCGTTCTTTTTTTTTTTTTTTGGTCTAATTGGAAATGAGTTGAAGATTGAAGTTTTGAAGAGTTCTTATAAGTCCTATTGTTTGTAAATTTGATTTATTTTGTGACTTTCTTAATATAAAATGTTTAGAGAAATGTATACTTAATTTCTGATATCTTGTTCATTAATTTATTCAGACACATGATTGTTAAATTAGTTTAACTCTCTCTGATTTTGGGTGAAGAAATTTTTCTTCACATATAAATTTCTCCAAAGGTGTAGAATTTTCTTCAAAATTCTACTTTTACGATGTCTGTTACTTTTAATTAAGTAAATTTATGTTTCCCTTTTGATTCATATTAAGTGACTATATATTTCTTACATTTTATTATTACAAGCACGCGCAAAGCGCGTGTGGTTCCTCTAGTACTGAGTAAACATTACATTTCATGCATAAATAGTCACTTAATTATTTAAAAATCCCATAAATTGGGTCTCCACTGCCGCGGCGGTACAATTAAAACAATGGATTTAGCCATATTTATTACTTAAAAAAATAAAGCCTAACCAAAAACGTTAAGTAGGCGTTTAAAATTTAACAAATTCTGTTAATATGACTAAATTGACTCAATCAGTATAGGCAGGGATAATAACTTGATGAAATAGATACGTACATACCTTGGGACTAATTCATCATTCTTCAACAAAAATCCCTCAATTTTCCAGGGTTTGTATAATTTATTTTTCTGCACTAATTACGTTAAATCTTCTCAAATTTGTCTCCCTTCGTAGATCTGGCATAATGAATTGTTTTCAACTGCTCCATGAAGAATTGTTCTGATGCGGCTCTCCTCCGCATTTTCCCTTAGTTTCTCTTTTTACATGTCAGCATTCTCCTCTAGAGCTTCTCATCACCTCCTTTCTTCATATATATATACATATATATATGTATATATGCAGTGAAATGAAAATATACATTCAACCTTAATTATGTGACGGGCGATAGAACATTTTGCTTTGTAATGTTTGCTTGTCTCATTTCATGAAATTGTTTCACCTCTCTACCCTTAAATTTTTTTCTCCAAAAAAGGCTACAAGTGTTGAGTTTCCCACATCGGTGGTGAGACAGATTTTCGAGACAATCTGAATGTTCGTTTACCTCCCGTTCAGATTGCGGGGGGATGTTAATGTATATGTGTTAGGGTTAGTTTAGGGGCATTGTTGTAATCTTGTTATTGCCATGTACACTATATATATTGTTGTATCAATACAGTAAAACCCTAATGGGTTTTCACTTTTATAACAAGGAGCCTTCGGGATTTCCGATCAGCAATATACATTTGACACTACCATATATTGATTGGTTCAACACTTCAACTTTACATCCCAAATATATATATATATATATATATATGAAAATGCGCTAATACATTCGCACCTAACATGCATGATTGATTGTACGAAAGGATAGAGTATATTGATTGAAAATTTTGAAGGAGCACAGTTTCAATTTATTCTCAGGGGAAGGAAAAACGAAGGATCAGATAGATCATGGATTTGACGGAGTTCATTAATTAATGAAATAGGGATGGACATCGATATACTAAAACATATTAGAGTCATTCAAACAATTATTTTGAGACGAAATAATTTTAAAAAATATTTGATTATTTCATCGATATAAAATGTATCAGGAATTATTCATGGCGGGCATCAAGACGACCGGTGTAGTATTGCAGTGGCCAGTGGGCAATGGCAGAACTGATAAACCACCAAACCATATTCAAGAAGCTTAGGGAAGAAATCAATGGGGTTGTTGGAAGCAAAATGCTACTCGAGGAATCGGACATCCCGAGCCTTCCATACTTGCAAGCCATCATTACAGAGACCCTAAGGTTACATCCTTTAGCGTCCTTAATTTTTTGAAGATGCGACAAAGACTGCAAGATAATGGTTTACAGAAAAACATGAACAACACGATCAATATCAGATGGATTTGAAAAGGCCAGAATTTGAGTCTTTTACCTTTTGAAAGTGGAAGAAGAGGTTGTCCTTTGGCTTCTTTTGGATTATCAGTAATTCATGTCATGGTTGCGACACTTGTTCATGTTTTGACTTTAAGGTTGAAGGTGAGGAAAGGCCAAAAACATGCATGGAAGAAGGGACTAGTTTTTCTAGTGCCGTGGCTCATCCACTTCTTCGCTACGTTATTATTAATGTTGCACAATTCAATTCTTTAAAATCATTTTCATGGAGAAGCTAGCATTGACACAAGACACGGTTTCGAGATGGAAGGAATAATGAATATTATTAGTTTTTAACTTGAAAAAGAGAAAAAGAAACAAGTCTAGAGTAAAAGAGAAAAAGAAACAGTTTGGTTCATTATGAGATTTTGTCTAGAGTAAACTACTTTTCATTTACGGAAACAAGTCTTTCAACTAATCTTTTATATCTTGATGGCCGTGCTTTATGCAGGCCAAACATTGTTTGTTTCACTCATGTGTCAATAAATTCATTTTTTACTTCTATTATGAACTAATCTTTTAATATCTGACATTTAATTCAGTTAGTTTTTTCTTTCTCAACAAGGCTAAATGCATTAAAGAGAAATCCAAATAGTATTATCTTCCTGGATAATTTTAGGTCTGACAAGTTTTAACACCTTCTCTTTCTTCAAATTTTGGCCTATACGGATTTTAACAAGAGACGGGTTAGTAACAACAGAGATGTCCACCGCTAGACCCAGATAGTATATTAATTTTTACTTTTTTTTTTTTTGAAGATGAGTATATTAATGTTATACTTACAACATAATGCACGACATATGAATTGATTTTTAAGTTTCTCATAAAATTGGGGCGGGTCAACTTGAACGGGTTAGATTTTAAATACTTCCACATTGTAACACTTCGAATGTATTGATTACAATGGGATTTGTTGAGGTCATTGTAAAGTTGAGAATTAATTATAGCAATCTAACCTCTTACAAAAATGAAGTAGGGATTTAGTCTGGCCTTATAAATGGGCAAAAAACCTAGAATTGTGTTGTTTTGTCTGTAGGATGGTTTTGTATGTTGGGTTTTTTTTTCCCCCAAGTCTAAAATGAAGCCATGTACTTTCCATAATTTATCAAAAGCCTCCCTCCTCCATTAGTTGTAAGATAACTTACAAATTGTTGTCTACACAAAATTAAACCAAATATCTCTTTTTTTTTTCCCTTTATGCTCTAAAAGAATAGCTCTTAAAAAGGTTCGGTTCCTGAGCCAAGAACCCTAACGGATTCAACCGATGGATCAAGAACGGCGTTGAATTGCTTCGGTTGATGATGCCCTCGTGCGATCGTCATGGGTTTCTCCTGATCCTCCTCTTCTTCGTACTCGTAGAGTATCGCCATCAGATAGGATTGCTACCAAGAGCTGGTGTTTTAGGGTTTATGATGACACTTGTATCTTAGCTTAACCTTTTGTTTGCATAACGTAAATAATGAGTCTATGATGTTTAAACCTTAAAAACAAACAATGAGTCAATAATGTATAAACCCAAGAAACAAACATGGTGGTCGATATAAAAAGAAAAAAGAAAAAAACAAGAGACATTTGAAAAGGAAAAATATTATTATTATTATTATTATTATTATTATTATTATTATTATTATTATTTTTGAAAATGAAATGAAGTAACTCTTGTAATAATAAAACTATTGTGTTTAGTAATTATCGTGCGAATCCCGTGTCTTATGTAACCGAACATTAATGTTAACAAGTTCAAAGTTTCATCATAATTTGAAAGTGTACGACGAAGAATTGTGCAGCAAAAGATTAGCAAAATTTTAAATTTACCGAAAAAGTTACCAATAAATTAGGAAATCATGATACTTTTGTTATGTGATGGGTATTTTCCTACGCTAATTTTTTTTCATAATTATATTCTCTTTTCTTTCTTTCTTTCTTTCATTAGTGTGAAAAAGAGATGTACTTACCGATCTGCTTTAAATTCTCAAGCGCTATGTATGCACTATAATTTTTTTTTATTAATATTTGAATGGCTATACCTGAACTTCACCCTATAATTATAAAAGCTTGGTACATTACAAATGATCCTGAAAAGATGTACTTCCTGCATATAATGGTTTTAACAGGATCAATCCGTACTTTTCATTAGAGTTTAAGAATATTAAGTTTCTCTTATCTTTTTTTTTTTTTTCCAAATCGTACTTATTTAGTCGATCAAATTCTAACTTTTTCTCTAGGGCATCAGATACGTATTTGCCAGGCTTGCTGATTGCTGATTGCTGATTGCTATTACAAAACAACAACATACTCGTTATACTAGAATTTTGTTCGGGTTTGGAGATCAAGATGTAGTAGTTTCAACCCCTTATAATATTATATAGAGAAACTGTTTAAATATGATGGGACAAATTGCTATTGCAAAAAAAAATTAAAATAAAATTATCTTTTATCAATTTTGATTTTTGAGAAGTATTCAGTTTCTTCTAGGGGATTAATAATGAGATGGTTTGGTTCATCTAATATAAATAAAGGACAATATCATTCGAGATGTTTTGATAGATTGAAATAACTCTTTTAAGGCAAGATACATGTTCATTCACATTAATTTTGGGCTACAGTAGTGCATGCGTTGGGTAATCATTCGACTTTAATACATTTTTCGTTATAGTTTTAACATTGCCAATCCTCGAATTCGGCATTCCTAATGTTGCACCTTTTATTATTAGTTCTTTCTAATTGAACAAAGATCGTGCTAGGTTTTCTTTTCTTTTTTTTTTTTTTGTCTCTCTATGTTCTTGTACCTGGCTAGCTATTCGTTTTGGAAAATTTGTTGAAGACTAAAAGAAATTTGTTATGAAGAATTGAAACTTTACAAGGAATAGATCTTCCCGTTTTTACCAGTAAGTAGGATAAGAATATTTGAAGTTTTAAACCCTTGGATGTTCAGGGGCATCTGTCCAACCCGCAGCGAACGTATGACAAGACAGTTTCAACATGTCTGTTATTATACTCCGTCCGTCTCAAAATTATTGTCCAGTTTAACATTTCACTTTTAGTATAATTTGAACTAGAAATGAAAATCCAAACTGGATAATAATTATGGATCGGAGGGAGTACTATTTTATAAATGAGAATTAATTCTTTGAGCATTTGAAATATCTCCAATGATGGTATAGTCCTTGGATTTGTCATGATATTCTTTGTGGTTTTTTTTCATAGAATCCACCAATAATTTAAGAAAACTTATAATTGAATCCAATTGGCACAAATGATCATTCAGCTACCTTCTTCGCCACCGTCTTGACTCTTTTCCAGCTTGTCCTCATTTTTGAAGATTGTGAAAGTGGGGAAATAAACTTTAGTCCAAATCCTCATCTGTGTCTTCAGTTTTCACCATATTTTCATTAAAGAAGTATCAATGACATTATTAAAATTTCCGGAGACTAAGTCCATTCTCTTAAATTGGAAATGTCATTCTTTTCTACGATCTTCAATGGCAAAATTTTGATTAGGGCATGGTAAAAAATAATAAATTATTAAGAAGGGAATCTATTTAATAAAGTCATGACTACGAATATGTAAATAATTATACTAATGTTTGGATTCAAATAAGACTAATTCATCCTTCCATTCCCGAAGGATAGAAGAGAATTTGCTCTTCTTCAACGACATGTCCATCCATCAAAACTTCAATCCTGAATCTTAGATAGGCCCTCATGTTGTCCTCTTCAGCAGATTTAATAATCTATTTTCTATATCCTCACCTAAAATTCTTATTAAGAACTCGCAACAGTTCTCCAATCCTTCACAATGCAGTAGATTTCGGAACTCCAATTCCTCCAAATGATGGTTTAGGTTTTGAATGAGGTCGTGGGTTCTCTCGATTACAAATGAATGGTGCCCGATACCATGATCTTGGTGTGCTGTTTCATGGGACAATCGGGGATACAACTTTGGTTTTGTGTATTTAAGGTATGTGATATGATTATGTTCAAGTCAATTTTTCCAAGTTGACAACCATGATTCCTGGTGTTTGGGAGTCCTTTGTTCTTCCGCTGCTCCGCATATATGCATATATTAATCTCCACGAGAGTAGTTCCTGAATCTTGATTGAAAAGATTGTCTCTTCAATTCCTTTTTGTTACTGAAATTTCAAGATTTGGGGAATGAATTTGGTCTTTTAGAAAATTAAAAATAAAATAAAAATAAAAATTTTTGTGTTACCGCGCGAAAATTGTGCATGTCTTTTATCATGCATGCACTACTAATTTTTTTTATTAAAACTATTCAGCATTTCCCTCATGTCGTAGTGATTGTATCATAACGCTTTGTTATTAAATTTAAAAACCAATCAGACACCTTAATTCTATACTGTCTTTACTTTTTACAAGTTTGTAACTTTAAACTTACGCAACACCTTTTTAATTTTTTTTTTTTTTTTTTTGTGAATAGGTGAAGCACTACCATGCATATCCGTCCAGTAATCACCTAAAAAGAGAATGAATAGTGATCAACTGAAAGCTAGGAATGAACATTATTTAGAAAAAAAAAACGTTAAGTAGGCCAAGATATATGAACACACACATATATACATATACATATATATATATACATACATATATATATATAGACATACATATATATATATATATATATATATTTATAAGGTTTAACAAGAAAAAGCAAACAGAAAGTCACTCCCATAGACATACATATATATATATATATATATATATATATATATATATTTATAAGGTTTAACAAGAAAAAGCAAACAGAAAGTCACTCCCAAAGAATATATAAAGGCACCATTTGCCACTACTATTCGATATATAAAGCGCAAGAATCGAAGAGAAATGCTTCAAAAACAATGAGCTAAACAATGTTATCTGGGAGACATAATCTCTAGGGTACGTTCTTACAAGACTGGAAATTTATATTTATATTAAAAAAAAATCAATTTGTAACTCTATCTTTTTTCTCTAACGTTAAAACCTCTTAGATTATAACTACACTAAGCCTGGCAGCTGAGACCGTTGTTTATATCCTTTGGTTTTACCATATTTAAGACCCTCTCTTCCTTTTGTGTGTAATCTCCTTGTCCATTCGCCGTCACTCCTTCTCAGTCCCTCTCTCTTCTCTCCCATTGTCCTTCATTTTCCTTTCCACCATTTTCTCCGTCTCATAAAAATAAAAATAAATAATAAGAGATATTCTCTTATTATCATTATGTTGACACTCACTATATTTCAATCCTTGAGTATTTATTATTAAAAATTGTTACACTTCACCGTTGACGGGGCAATCATTGGGTAAGATTTGTGCTTTATGCAGCCAAAGGATACAATTTCATGTTTTGGGGTAAAACTGATGATAGTAAATTGTGTGTTGAGCACAAACGGATATAAATTGAATAGGTCAAGTAATCAAAGTTTTTACCTAAACGATCTAATCTAATTCCTTGAGAAGTTTTGAACAATTATAGTTCAAAAGCTACAACATATGAACTATATTTGCAATGAGTTCGATCGGTAAACAACACATTTTACTATATATGCTTGGAACATACATATGTTTTGAAGAGATTGTCAATACTTAGGCGAAAAATCGAGGTTCTTCGAAGGAGGGAAAAGGGTGGCAATTGCAGGTAAAAAATAGAATGGTGGAATAATATTCCTTTCAAATTAAATTTGAACAAAGAAATTTCTCATTTTTTGGAAACGTTAATTGGTGGCTGGTTAATGTACTTGCGACATTCATAATGAAAATTGTACTCCCTCCGTCCCATAATTATTGTCCAGTTTGAATTTTCATTTTTAGTTTAAATTATACTAAAAGTGAAATATTAAACTGAACAATAATTTTGGGACAGAGAGAGTAACTTATAACGACTCTTTTAATTGTTTCCCTGTTTTACTGATAAGATAGGAAGTTAAATAGAGAGGGTTTTCTTCAAGAAAAAATAAAATAATGTACCGAGCTTCAAGACATACATTAAGGAAGTAGAACTTCCACTTAAGAAGCACATGTTCTTAAACAGCGAAGGCAATTTTGATAGCGCAAAAACGCGAGGGAAGACGTTGGAAAGAGGTAATCATCATGTTTAGGTTTGCTAACTCTTTACTTTCCTTCAGCAGATATACCAATCAACAAAATGATTTAGCAGATGCAGCAAGAGAAACTGTATGTTGCTGAGTGCTGACAAAGAGTGAAAGCCACCTTTTGGCATTTTCCAAAACCTTCCACATTTGGATAAGTAGGCATGGGTTAGTTATCTCCAATTCAAAGCTGAAAAGCATACCTAGAATTAGCTTTACAAACTGGAGCCTAGCCTGGCCTTACCCTATAATGAGGTTCTTGATTTCGAGAAAGCGTAACCTACGTGCAAGGAAAATGGACTGCTTCACTTATATATGATGCATCGTTACAGGGTTATAAAATTTTATCCGTAACCATTGAAATTTCACGTCATCAATTGCTGCAAACTAAACGAATATGTACACCTTGATTATGTTCATTGTAGTTTTACATGGGATGTAACTCAGACTTATAGATTAAATCTCTCAAATAATCGGGTCCTAGTTCCATCAAAACCTGCGGAAAAAAACAATATTATCAGGTTTGCTAATTGGCTGCAGTGATGGGCTGATAGCTATGGAATTAACAAAATTTGAACCAGACCTTTCCCCCCAACACCAACCCCCAAACAAAGTTCTTGAATAGGTAACAGAATGGCATGTAAAGCATAAGATACACCCATGAATGAACTTGTGTGTTCTGTCTAAGAGATAGTATATTATATCAGGGAGAATGGGCATTTTCATCCTAAGGTTTGAGCCACACCATTTAAAACATCCCAAAGTTTAAAAGTATGTCATTTTCATTCCAAACTTTTCAAAAATATGTAATATTAGGACATTTGTTAATTTTTTCAAGTTATTAACGGCGATATTTCATTCAGTTTTTTTTCCCCCATTTTTTTTTAGTCAAAAAAGTTTCATGCTTGCGTTTGTTAAATTTGGTCCATGCCAAGCAAAAAAGTTGTATGCCCCTGTATCAATTACAACACCAATTTTTATAATGACGCTATATATTTAAAAAAATAAATGAAATAGAGTTTACTTTCTAGGACACACACAAAACCTCTCATGATTGTTATCAATCTAGAAGGTGAATCTTGGATTTTTTTATTTTTTTTTTTCTTTTTCTAAGCAAGGGAAGAATGGATGATGTGAAGACCAAATTAGGTTTAGCTATTTTTCTTATAAGGTGAGAGTTAGTGGAACCTGTTAAATAATTAAAAGAATGGGAGAGGAGAAACAAAATAAAGTACCACCACTAGTTAATTAATTGGAGTTAAAAATTTAACGAATATCCTAATGTAACATGTTTTTTAAAAAGTTTGGGATGTAAATGACATGTTCTTAAACTTTGGGATATTTTGGATGGTGTGGCCCAAACTTTGGGATGAAAAGACCCATTTTCTCTATTATATCATGTCCATCCCAAAAAGTTGAGGGTTGGAAACCTAAAACTTTCAGTGGCAGGACTCTGTAGAAGGCGCACCAAATGCATGGACTCAAAAGCGTGCGGTGAGTAAACCACTTAGTCATCAATTCCCTTTTGAGTGTTTCCAGCTTATTAAGTATCCAGAGAGAGATCTTAGAGATTTGCAGAAACATTTTTCACGGCTTTGGCTTATGTAAAGCGTTTCTCAATAACATCAAAAACCTAGTATGGTTTTCTCAAGGAGTCCTTAAAATTTTTCTAATTCCATATTTCTCATCACCATTTTCTTTAGTGGTTAAAGATTCCAGAATCCCACTTAAGAAACATGCAAGAAGAAAAGGAAAAAGTTCAAACCTCATTCGCATCTTTGAAGCTGCTGAGTTCATCTCTCTTTGGCCATATTACCTTCCAGCATCTGATTGTACACAAATAACGTATAAGGAAAGAAACTAAATGCATTTCAGAGTTACCGCACTTTCATAAGAATTGAATTAATCTTTAACCCCTGAAGTAGAAACTTGATGAGCGGGTCACGCATATTAATCAGTAAAGGAAGCAAGTTAAACTGCTAGGCATTGATTTGAAAACATTTTAAAATAGTTTCTACGCTTTGTTTTACTATCCCAAGCAAGAACAAGATATTTAGTTAATCTCCTTTTGCATCAAACAATAACCCAAATGACACATAATTTTATTTGAACTCCAGATTAGAGAGCAGTATGTACCTTTCCCTTCCCATTCGGCGTGCTAGTTCTTCAGCCAATGATTGACCAGGTGCATCAGCATCAGTGGCAAGTATTATGCGGGAAGCCTAATGAAAAATAATAGGGAGTAAATGGGTAACATGCCAACTCTTTTATGATTTTGAATTACACGAGACGATAGAGAGTTCTCACATTAACTTAAGACTACATACCTTGTCAAAGTACTCTTTGCAATTCCAAACATACTGAAAACCTTTGTCCTGGTTCATGAATGATACAGAGGAAAAAAGAAGATTAAAAAACACGGAATATTCTGAAACCTAAAATATTGTAACTGGGTCAAACTTTTTATTAATTCATACAATCCTTAAACACCAAATCTAGGTAGCACAACTACCACAAGTCTGAATGTAGAATGTCAATGTAAGTATTTGTTCTGTAATATCGTCTTATGCGTATTTGTTCTGTAATAACCTCTTACGCAAAGATGTCAATGAAGTCAGTCTAGAATCTAATAGTTGTAGTTTTCCAACTCCTTGAACTGGCCGTTTCTAAAAGGATCTCTAATTAGAATGAGGCATGCAATGAATATAGTCCTAATATGCACTCCCAAAGACCATGCTATAAGGGGATCATATTTAATTAAGGGAATGAAAAAGGTTTTATTTGATCACAACCGAAAAGTTATCACTCTTATGTCTGAAACCACAGCTTTGGTAGTTTAAACATCATTTATTATTATTTCAGAGATTTGGATTAAACCTTTTCCACAGCTGGTAGTTCCTCGGAAACTTTCTCAGGCGCACCTCCTGGAACAGCCACGCAATTAGAAATGCCAGCCTCTTCCATAGATAGCTTGTCCACTTCACCTTCAACCTTTGATAGGAATTAAAGATGTCAAAATGAACATCACAAGAATATAGAGCTGTAAACTTTATGATAGATGTAGTGCTTACGATGATTATATCATATGCTTCTCTTATATCATCAAGTCCATAGAATACCTGCTCTGTTCCCTTCTCCTAAAAGTGCAAAGAAGGAATTTTAGCAAATGTAGACAGATATAGATTTGAACTTAACAACCAAAGAGTTGTAATGTCACTTCAGGAAAAAATCTGACAGACTAAAGATATTTAGTAAGACAGAATTGGCATAGTAGTTCTTCAAAGGAAAGACAGCCGAGTGCATTGTAACTCGTGCAACCCAAAAATGCTAAATAGAAAGCAAAGAAAACAACTGTGTGTTATGCATTTCGCTACTTAAACATGGTTGTTGACCAGATTAAAAACTTTAGGCAAGTCCTAAATAGGATTAAGTGAGGCAGACTGGTGGCGCAAACTCTCAGATTGGTGTAACCATCAAAGCAATACCCCTACTTTTAGATCATATGCTGAATCTTATCCTGCTTGAGAAGAAGCAGACTCTACCCACACCTCTCCTTCTCCTTCTCCCTCTGTGTGTGTGTGAGAGATTTACAATTAGAGAAATACACATTTATTGTATTCTTGAATTAATCTTAATCATAATCAATCCCTGGTGCTGGAAGGTCCCCACTTTGCTTGAGAGGGTATGGGGAGGGACATTTGACCGCAAGGTTATGCTTGAGATATTGCTTACCCAAAAAAAGTATTTAGAGAGGCCAGAAAACAACTGCCATATAGGGCTTCGTTTCGCTGTTCATTATTGTGTCATGAGACATCAAAGGATAAGAAAGAAATGTTACCTGCCAAAATCTTTTCTTAAGATTTCGGTACTTGCAACCTACAAGGATCTTATTTCTCCAATAGGTAAAAGCAATAACCTGTATTTGGACAAAATGGGACATTAGTGAATATGCATTCTAAATTGAAGCTTAGAAGAGCTCAGTCTCTACAAAATTGGTCTTTCACTGAAGATAAACATGTGACAACCGTTAATGAGGACTTATTATCTGCAGCTAAAACTAAAAGAGGAGTTATGCACATAATGAATCTTATTAGTTATTTTGACCAAATACTTCAAATAGTCGCATTCATAAACTTTAGTATCTAGTTCACCGTTTTACCATAAACTCTGTAGAAAGAAAGGAAAAATGAAGGTGACATGAAATCGTTTGGTTGATGCTAGAAATGATGATTACTCATTTCTATAAAATTAAATGGTACGAGTGCCCGAAGATGGAGCAATTATGATCATGTGTGAGGCTTCTGCTAAATTGTGTTTCGCTTATACTAAATTCAGTATCTATATCACCAAAATTGTAGACAAGCTGACATATTATTAGACAAAAGAAAGGCTTAACAATTACATTTATGAGAACAAAGAAGAGGCTAAGTTGTTAGCAACCTAGGTTTCAGAGAGGTTGGACATAAACCTTGCAATGTTAATAGTGTAAAATTGTTAAAATAATTAAACGATTCGAAGAGCTACACCAGCAAAGACAATGGGCCTCTGGAATGAAACTTAAGAGTCACTTTAACATACTAAAGGCTTCCTCAACCTTACAATCAAGCTTCCCAGAAATGGTAACATACTACAATCAGCCACGGAAAATCCATTCAAACCATTTCCAGTGCAGTGAGGCATGCTTCTGCAGCACTAATTTTCTGCTATCCAGAAAGTGCAAGGAAGCGAATCTTTCTACATTGGCTGACATTACTAAATTCCCTATAACTTCCAAAGGAAATATGCACCTAGTAATGGGGTTAGATAGTACTGGCCAGGTTTTCTGTCCATAATCAATGCTAAGAGAGTTTCAATCAACCGTTAATAGCATACTTATTTTGACAAATCTGGCTATAACTGCAAAAATACCTGCTCAACAAAATTATACATCTCAGTATCTCACCTTTTCACCAGCGATTTGCATAACATGATTTTTCTCCAAAATTTCTCTTGATATCCTTCTCTCAGAAAAGTATCTAATCAGCTGAACAATGCAGAAAAGATAAGCTAAGATCAGTATACAGACAAACTAGTACAACAAAACGCAGCCAGAAACATGAAATCCTTTTAGTTAGGAAACTATGCATGGTGTATTTTACAAGAAATTTTGGACCACAAAATTCCTTTTCTCAAGTCAGAAAGTACTTGATAAGTTGTCTACTTTCTCTCTTAAGTTTCTTTCGTGCTATTTCGTCGCAATTTGTTCCGAAAGAACTTTGTCTCAGTTTGTAAACTGTCAACTATTATTGTATCAATCTATTGAAACTACTGAGAAAGTGGTAAGTGTGTCTTTATAGCCCTGATTTTTCGAAGTTAAAGAGTGATGAGCACAGGTGAATCCACTTCTAAATTCATACTCAGAGAACAATCCAACTAATTTGAGCTTAACAAAAGACACTAACAGGCCAAGACAAAGAAATATCTAAGCCACAGTGGTTAAAAATTTATGACTAGTTAAATAGACTGTAGAAAGGGTTAAACTATTCTTATTTAGAAGGATACATTAAAACAGGTTAGTAATTACCTTATCATCTAATGGTTTCAAATTTAGGGATTGTACTGTAATTGGCCGAAAGGAGAGCTTTTTCCGAAGACCACCACTTCTGATGTCCTGAGAATCTAAAAGGACCTGAAACCACAGTCAGTATAGTGCAAATTCCTTTCAGTGATTTGGAATGTCTATAAAAGGTGGGAAATAATAAAACAATATCTTTGAATACCTGGCCTGACCACCCACATTCATCCGCAAAACACCTCCAAAGAGATAAATTTCTGAGAAGAAGGCCACACAATATCGATAACGTATCATCCATGAGTAGCAAAATAAATCATTCAAGGAAGAAAGCACAGTAGCATACTTGTTATAGTCGACATAGAAGGACAGGGTCCTCTTTGTTGATTGTCCGCATTTGCACTGCCCAAAACAAATATTTACATAAGCAAAATATGCACCTAGAACAACATGATCAAGTTCAGATTCTATAAATTTAATTTCCGGAACCTATAGCAGTAGCTTCTTCATTTAACTTTGGTCCAATTTAATGCAGGCAATAGGCATCATGTTTTGAAAACATTCAAGTGAATTCCAGCATTGCAGTTCCTTATTAAAGCATCAAGTAACAATACAAAACAAAATATCAACTACATCAAAGCTATGGTAACTGGAATTTCATCAACATTATCGAACGAGACCAAGTGAACTTGTTACTTAAACAGAGTTTTAAGTTTAATACCTTAGGACATATTAAAAGATGGAACTGCCCAGGTTTGCAAGAACTGAAATCGATACCCTGTTCTTCAATTCTCCGCTTTAATTCATAAGAACAATCACTGCTATCCTCTTCTTCTTCATGATTCCGGACATTATCTTCCTCTAGAAAGTGGAAAACACTTTAGAATATAAAAGGGGGGAAAAAAGAAAGTTTTCAGATTCAGACCTGTCGGTTTCAAAGCATGAGGAATGGAGGCCAGCCCACGATTGAGGAGTGAAGTAATTGAGATGGGAATGGAGGCGAGCCCACGATTGTGGAGTGAAGTAATTGAGATGGGCTTCGAGGAACACGGCAGATAGGTACGAGGAAAAGCTGTTAATCGACAATGAACCGTAGAGTGATACGAACGAATGCTTGAAATTATGGCAGTGATGTTACGGTGCAGTATTCTTGGATGCATTTGGAAGAGCTTCGTTTTCGAGAGTGATGCAGGGTGACAAAGATAACGTTGATGACTACTGATTTTAGTAGCTATTTATACTTTTGTAGAGAAAATTAGGGTATTATTTTTTCCGAAACCATTTCGCCGTTCAAAATGATCTTATACATTTATGTAAAATTGACCAAGAAAAATATACATCCTGGGTCAAGTTCAATTTCTGAGTTATGTTTTAATATCATTAATTACATAAAGACGATCATAGTAATAACAATGTCTGGATTATTGTAATATAACATGAATATCATTGATTAATGAGGGACAGTTATAGCAAAATAGTTTAGCTGCTATTTTTACCCATGCAACTTTTAAGAAGAGAGAGCATCAATATTTTCATTTTTCAAGTCTTCAACAAGAAAATAACCAGAACAAAAAGAATGTTGGAAAACTATGGCATGAAACATTGAAAATGGCTGCATTGAGCTGCAGGTAAACCATTTCAAAGACGAGCAAATCTCGAGTTACTTGTTCCTCGCAGATTCTCGTATCTACAAACAATGCTGCAGTTAGTTTCATACACTATCTAAATCAAAAGTTTCCCCCCAAAAAACCAACAGAATTAGACACTAAAAAAGGAGGTCTAAAGAGTAAGGACTGGATAATTTAGTCAGATAACTAGGACCTCGTCAAAAGCAAAAAAGATTCCACAGCAGATTGCGGTCTTCAGCCTGTCAGAGGGATTTAAATTTGCTAAGCCTACACTACTTAGATTCTGGAATTGCTGCTGCATCAAGCAGCCAATTGCCTTCAAATTTGCGCCCCTTCTCAGCTGTGAGCCGGATAGCTGGAATCTGATGTGAGAACCTCCCCAACTCATGAAATGGAACATTAATTACTTCAGAAACGGTCTGTTTCTTGAAAGATCTGAAGACAAGTTTATAATCAGGAGTCAATGCTACAAGAGGTGAAACTTGTATGTGGTCCTTGTCGACTTCTATGATCTCCACTGGCCTATATGCACAGTTTTTCAGTGCAGATGGTGTTGATTCAGCAGTCCAATCCCTGTACAATGCCCAAACCTCTCCCACCTTTGGATAAATCAAAAGCTCATTCTTTTTCACTTTCGGTTCCAGTTGATGTGAGAACAGAGAGGATTCAAACACTCGGGGTTTTCCACCTTTCACTTTGAAAATCCCACAAACACACTGTCGTTTATTCTCAGGTGGTGATATTAGTTCAAGTGGTGCAACGTGCAACCTAAAAGGGGAGCGATCAACTCTCTTGATTTGACCATACATTTTCGGTAACTTTTGCTCAGGCGTGTAGAGTGCCCAAATCTGATTTACTTCAAACTTTTTCTCTGATCTGTTCTCCCCAAAGTCATGAAGCAAATTCTCCGACACCTTGCGACCGGGAGATGAAGATTGATACACGCTGTTGCTTTTGCCTAGGCTTAACCCTTTCCTTTCTTTACCTCTTCTTTTGTCAACTTGAGCAGTTGCAACTCCATCTGTGAAAAGAGAAAAGTCACTCTTGGATTCTTCACAATTTACATGACCTGAAGATTCTGATCCTGCTGACGTATCCATCTGCCTGTTCTCCCCCACAATCTTCAGACCCCTAGGAGACTTACGAAGCCTAAAATTCTCACCTCCAACACCAATTTCCCTCATAGAGTCTGTACGCTTCTTTGGAGCGTTCTCATCCTCAGAAAATTTGGGCTTACTCATTTCGGGTGGCTCACGAATGGTACAATTAGCTTCACCACTTCTGTTTCCAATACCAGCATCAGAGACCGACGGCAAACAGGCATCATCACAATTGGCAAGACCTGCAGGATCAAGTTCTAAGGACCCTTCTAAGACGCCTTCCTTTTCCTGGCCTGTCATTTTAAAAGAAGGGATACGATACGAAAATCTAAAAATTTCGGTTGCCGGTACCAAAACTGAAACAGCCCCGTTCTTATTTCTTCGCTCAAACAGACTCACAAAGCCATTGAGTTTTTCCAAAAATACGACTTCAATGCCAACACCTTCTACAAATTCAGAGACAACCTCCGCTATTTCATACTTACATTTCTTGTACTCATCGGTGCTCCATCTGATATTCCAATCCTTAAAAAGTGCCCAAGTCTCTCCCTTTCTAGGATAAACCATGAAAGTGACTCTCCCGCCCTTCTTACTGACCATCTTACAATCCATTTGATGAGAGAATACACAAACATTTGTTTCAGAAAGACTATCACCAAGTTTGAATTTACCACATCCAACAGGTAAGTCTCTCTTTACCCAATCATTCTCATCTTCATCATCTGGATCAGCCTCAAGCCAAGTCATGCGTACTTTAAATGGATTAATAGAGTACACTTTTCTGATCTGAGCGTAAAATCTTGGCAGACCCTCATCCTCGTAGCATGCCCAGATCTGACCTATTTCAAAACAACTTGCTTCCCTTAACAGGTCAAAGTTATTGAATTCAAACTCAGGAACAACAAAGGACTTAGTACATGAATCAACATCTGATTCAGAGACATCAACTGCTCCAAACTTTCCAGCGACTTCATTGGGTGCAATAGGTTTCTGTGCTGCAGTCTGAGATGTACAAGACTTCTTTTCCATGACAGAAGGACCCGGTGAAGGAACTTTTTCCTGCTCATTCATAGGATGAGCAGAATTGAGAACATCCTCGCATTCTGGTTTTCCTTCTCTCTGAGGACTTTCTTTACGAGGCCTTTTAGGAGGACTCTCAAAGTCGTCATCGTCACTCCCATTCTCATTGTAGGAGACGTGATGTTTTTGCCGATCGGACCTCCTGACAAAGTGCGAAGTATTACCTTCAGAACTCAACCCTGTTGCATGGCCAGAACAAGACTTCTCAGTTTCTAACTCTTCGATGGTGTTATCATCAGATATATCACAACTTTCATCAGAATCCAGCTCCGACTTCTTCCCTCTCTTCCGACTTTTTTTGGTAAAACCTGTTTCATTCGGCAATTTTACATCTTCCGGCAACACAGTACCTTCCTTTTTACCATCTTTAGTCTTGTTAGCATTACCAGTACTTCTCAATTCAGTCTCTGAAACAGACCCAGCCGATGCATTGCCAGCATGCGACGCCATCGGTACCCCAGTTCTTGGTCCAGAAGAACCGTAGCTCCCCTGAATTGGATCACCTTTTTGTTTAGCAGGTTGACTCTGGTTAAATGGGGGAGGCACGCCTCGGGGAGCAGCACGACTCTGACTTGAACCAGAAACACCATGAGGACCTAAATTATAAGCAACATATGGATTATGGCATTTCTGACAGCGCAAAATTTTGTTCTCAACATTTTTATAGAACTGGTATCTTATCTTGCAAATGGGACAGCACGTCCAGAAGGATTCACTACCAGTGGCTGTAGCTTGAGTTGCTTGATGGTTTGCACTACTAAACTGAGAATACACCCCATTTGGAGCACTATTCTGGCCAGGAAATTGCTTCTTACCAGGGGGATTCAGATTAACCTTATGAGAAGGTGGCCTATTTTGAGCAAACTTAAGTGCAACCCCAACTTTAGCATCATACTGAGACCTACTATTATAATCTGAAAGAACACGATGGGCTTCTCCAATTAGCTTAAAAGCAGCTTCCGCTCCAGGAAACTTGTTCTTATCAGGATGCAGTACAAGTGCAAGTTTCCGATATTGTTTTTTAATGGTTGCCTCATCCACCGATCTTTCAACCTGAAGAATGCTGTACCAATCTTTTTCAGATCCCAACATCTTGCTTTCAGCTGAGCAATGCACATTACAAACAGCTAACAACTGTGAAATGTTCTCAAGTTCAGGGAAAAGACTCTGTGCTCTCAATGCAATTCTTCGAGCCCCTTCAAAATCATTACTATGCAATTTCCTCTCAGCAATTTCCTTGGCCCTGACAGCCTCATCTTTGTTACACTCCATCAACACAGGAATCAGAGCTATCAACCAATCTGAATATTCTTGGACAATAGCATGACAAAAAGAATGACAAATTCTTCAAACGCCAGCCAGTAAGCAATTGACCTATAGGAAGCAACTAACTTCCACTCTTATTTCCAGAACTCGCCAATAAACAAAGACGTATACCTGTCTGAGCCACCAAAAAAAAAAAAAAAATTCTGAACTAGAGGTGTTCGAGAAATAATGATAACACACTAAGCAAATTGATAAGTATCCCTAAACTATCTGAACATGAATAATATAAAGAAATTAGAGCTTATATCAACCAGTTCAGAGCAAATAAATATATTATAGAACTGAAAATGTCTAAACATTTAAGTTCAAACCATAGCAATAGTACACATTATGAAAATCATACTAAAGAGAGAGGGAGAAAGAAATAAAGTTACCTTTTCTAATCTATTTCTTGATCATCTGCACATCTTAATAATTTGCGACAGCATCCACAACATCTTCTACTCCTCGCACCCTGCTAATCTCGATTTGACATACCGTCATCTTAACTTACGAATCTGCTTTATCCAAACCTGAATAAACATCTTAATTATTTTCGACACAACTTGCCATTTTCAAGAGACTGATCAAATTTGCATCCAGTCCAAACATAACTTGGGCAATACATACAAAAGACAAAACATTAAAAAAAAAAAAATCACCATGCTTTCAAACAAAATCTATGTTCGTTTGGTTTTGATTAAATTTGTTTATATATCTCAGGTGCATCTAGGATTGTCTGAAGAAGAAATGATGAGAGTTTGTAGCTGCTTAAATTATGAGAAGCTATCATAAGAAGTTTATAACCACTTTCCTAAGAACAAGAAAAACCCTATCAAAATCAACCGCATAAGCTCTTACTTCCGGACTTCTCAATAGGGGAAAATTCAAATTTCAATTTTCAACATCTATGTTCATAACTTTTAGTAAACTATACATACGTTCTTCGCTTTCTATAGCAGTAAATAGAAGGGATTAAAACAAAACGAACCCAATTTAGACTGAACCCACTGAAAATCCCTATCCAGGCATCAGGGAAAAAGGAAAAAAAAAAAAAAAAGAAAAAGAAAAGCCAAGATCATACAAAACAGCGGCACTAACTAACCTTTACGGGTGGCGAGAAGAAGAAAAAGCACAATTCGTGGTCGAGATTCCGAAAGCCACCGATGATAAACCCTCTCACTTGGGCGAAACTCTCAATTCCTGGATCTTTTTGAGCTCTTACTCGGAAGAATTGTTGGAGTTTCTGCGGAGCAGCTAGGCGTTGGGAGGCATTAACTTCATTCCTTTACAGAGACGGCGATGGCCAGCAAGGATTTGGAATGGCGGAGCTTGAGCTAGGGTTGGCTAAAAAGAGGGGGAAAAAACCGCGGGATGAAATTTGGGGGAGAAAAAGATGGCCGCTAAAACCAAAAATTTTCAAGGAACATTGATTATTTCAGTTGCAGCATTGATTATTTTCATAAAATTCGCGTGTGAACTAATGAAAATGGACAATACTATATGGCACCCTTAAGCCCTTTTTGTTTCAATGTTCGATCCTATAAGAATGTAAATAATTTCAAATACATCCTCATCAATAAAATATTTGTCTTTCTCAAAAATCACCAAATAATTTAACTTTTCAAAGCCTAAGAAAAAGTTTCCTTTTCAAATTAAAATAAGATATTATTATTAATAAATTATGTAACTGCAGCTTGAATTTGCATTTTATCCTTTATCATTGTACCGAAGGTCGAACATTTTGCTGGCAAAAGAGCAAAACTTCTACTTGGAAGTGGAGAGGTTTCCTTCTAGTTTGTTAACGGGTTGTAAACATGGCAAAATATGGTCCTGCAATTGGATGGTGGTCTGTCATATAAGGATTTGCGGGTTAAGGAATCTTGTGATGATAAAGAATCTTATTTGAACGAAATAAATGTTTTGTTTTTTGTTTTTTTTTTTTTTGTAGCCGCAGATATTACAAGATTTGGAGAATTTGGATTTGATTGTTTCCAAATAACAAAAATCGCCGTATCTAGAAGCCACCAATATCTAGAGACTTCCAACTTGCTACAGCATACTCATAAATCAGATAAGTCAATGAAAAACTCCCAATCATTCAAAATTTTTGAAACAAATTCACTCCTATAAAAAATCTTTTAGAAGTTGTTTAACAAAACAAAATAGTTCCTTTTCCAAAAATTTCTTGAAGGATGAGTTTCAAATCTCAACCCTCTCAAGCCACACTGTCTTGAGGTGCAAGAAAACATAACGCATGTATTTTGTAAGTGCTCTCAAACATGAAAGATATGGAACTATTTTTCCATTTTGCTTGAATTGTTTTTGCATATTCATCCAAGTCCATGGAGCAATTTGTAGGCTTGATTTTTCTATTAGAACCTTTAACAAAGAAAATTACCATTTATAATTTATCCCACCTTCATAATATAGGAGATATGGAAGAATCATAATAAGTGTATCTTTGAAAGTAAGTTATTCTCCCTGATATTTGTAAAGTCGTGAAATTATAATTAATATTGCTATAGTCTTAAGTGTTCATGAGTTGCAGGCAAATTCTAAGATGGAGGTGAAGGAATAGAGAGCATTTCTATGTCTAACTTTCACAGTATAATTTAAAAAAAAAAAAAAAAATTGCAGATCTTTGTGTTGGGATCTACCGGACCTTGGAAAGTTTATTTTAAACAGTGATGGATCAAACTTTAGGAGCTCTTTGAGTTGTTGGTTGGGGTTATGTGATTCGAGATGAACAAAGAGCTTTCATTAGAGCAGCATGTAAGCATCTTGGAGAAAATCTTAGCATAATAGCAGAAATTGAAGTTAGTTGAAGTTCATACAGACAGCAAACTTGTGGTTCAGTCACTCTGTAATGGCAAGAACTTTCCTTAGCGGCATCAAACATCTTTACGTAAAATCAAAAGTATTTTAAATCATACAATATTTATAATTCAACATATTTTCAGAGAAATAAATATTTTGGCTGATGGATTATCAAAGCAATCATCTAACGGTTATTGAATAGAATATGATAGTCTAAGTTAACTTCCTAATTACATCAGACGTACCCTGTACTTATATCAACGACCATTTTCATACCTTCGTTTAAAATAAGAAGCATGTAATAGTTATAGAACCCTCATGTAATAGTTAGGAAATTGTATTTATTTCTTATATTTTGTTTGAATAGAGATGTCATGGGATTTTTTGAAAAATCTTTGTATGACAGTTATTTCCTTTGCACATATCTTAAACACTATCTCTTATACCCTTGCATTTTATTTAATAAAATCGAGGAATGCAAGTCAGATACCGTCCTGCATTAACCTTAAAAAAATATGTGCCGGTAGTAGTAATAGAATTAATGAAAGTGTGATGTCCATATGAAAGATCGGGAAGCCTCAGTAGTTGAGAAGATTCAAGAAAATTATTATTCGATGCCCAAAAGGATTCCTTAGAAAACTTGTATAGCCAAGTGTAGAAAATAGTAAAATTCTACGGAAACTGAAAATGTCGAATTAAGTACTAATAATCACAACTAATTTAGTTTGAAGTTTATTAAATGCACAACTAAATCAATTTAGATACATTCTTTGCAAAAACTCCAAATTGACCCTTAATTGGGACATCTATCTACCATCTGACTTGCACTCTAGTCTATATTCTATAGGGATGTTTGGTCATGCCCTGGCCCATATATGTATAATCAACCATATTTTTTTAAGAAAAAAAGGAAGAGAAGAAGAAAGAAATATTATTACTGTATTGATATTTCCTTACAGAGATTTATTGTATTTATTACTCCTATCATTATGGGTTAACTTATTATCCCAAGATTTTTTTTTGTCAATCAAAAAATAGGCGTACATAGAATCTACTTCTATGCACTTCCTACACAAACAAACCAATACTATTCTGGAATCTTATCATAAAATAAGACCTACATACTTTGTACTTCTAGCACCGTTTCTACACTCGAAAGTTCTTCTTCCACCAACGAGTCATCAGGCTTCTCCTTCTACTCATACTGGTGTTGCGTTTTCTCATCTCTTTTTTCACCAACAAAATTATGTGGCACCAGCATCCTGAGTACGATCCGCCCCAAGCCTATCTCTTCTTTTTTCATAATCTGCATGCGACTGATAATTCCTTTTCCTCCACCTCAAACTAGTAACCCTCAGGAAATAGATGTGCAAAGATGCACATCTGGTCGGCTAATTTATCTACACGATCATGCCTAAATTGGATATCAAACTCACAATCCAACTCTTTTATCAACTCTTTTAATTAAGTTGATTATGTTCTTGACTAAACAGTTGTGATTATTGTACATCACTATTTCATGTAGATGGGAACCACCACCTCAGGGTTGTGTAAAATTAAACGGTGTTGCAATAAAGATAGCTGAACATCTTGTAGGGTGATTCGAGACGATAAAGGAAGGTTTCAAGGAGGATTTTATCTCACAAAGAGAAATCCAGAGTTGAAGAACTCGCATATTGCAGAATTAAAAGTGTTTCGGTATGGGATTTTGATGATGCGTGTCCTCATGAAGCGTGATCCAGAAAAATTTGGTAATGTGCTACTTTTTGGACACAATCTCAGCACCGTAAGATCACTAATTCAAGAAATAAGTTCATTATACAGAAGTCTCATACAGGACCATTGGCAACTGTATAACCAATCATATTTATATTGTCAATATAAATGAAAAGTATTATAAGTATAAAGATTCAAAGAGAAAAATTATTATTTAGAAGAAAAGTACAGGAACCAGAAAAACTGAATAAGTTTATTATTTTGAAATGGTGAAAAAGCTTTGCAAACAGCTACCAATTGTCATAAATGGACATTCTTCATATAAGTAAAATGTTATATTTAAGAAATTTGTAATTGAATTGCTAATAATAACTTGCATGAATAGTTAATTACTACTACTAAGTGGTGAAGCAAATCCATATATAAGAAATCAATATAATGCAACAAGATATGAAATATCAATCAAAATTGTAATGTTGGAAAAAATATATGGAAGTTATGAAGATTACTTCAATCAAGTTTCTCTAATCGATATCCTCCAAAGATCACATGAACTTGATACTTTCAAAAGTTATGAACATATACATCCTCATCAATAAAATATTTGTCTTTCTTAAAAGTAACCAAATACTTGACTATTAACTTTTCAAAGCCTAAGAAAAAGTTTAATTTCAAATTAAAATAAAATATTATTATCGATAAATTATGTAGTTGTAGCTCTAATTAGCATTTTATCCCTTGTCATGTACAAATGGTCAATCATTTTGCCAGCAAAAGAGCAAAATTTGTACTTGGAAGAGGATCCTTCTAGTTTGATAGCTGGCTGCAAACGGGACAAATATGGTGCTTAAATTGGAAAGAGATCGTTCATATAAAGATTTGCGGGTTAAGGATTTATGGTGCTTAAATTGGAAAGAGATCGTTCATTTAAAGATTTGCGGGTTAAGGATTTTTGTAATCATAAAGAATCTTATTTGAACGAAATAAATAATTTTCTATAGCCGCAGGTATTACAAGATTTAGAGAATTTTTCAAATAACAAAGATTGGCATATCTAGAAATCACAAATCTAGAGACTTCCGACTTCCAACTTCCTACAGCATACTAAAAAATTAGATAAGTCAATGAAAAAACTCTCGAGCATTCAACATTATTGGAACAAATTAACTACCATAAAAATATCTTCTTCTTTTTTTTGTAGAAGTGATTTAACAATAGTTCTTTTTCCAGAAATTGTAAAGGACGGGTTTCAAATCTCAATGCTCTCGTTACCCATGTTGTCTTGAGGTGCAAGAAAGCATAGTGCATGTATTTTTTAAGTGCCCTCAAACAATAAAGATATGGAACTATTTTTCCATTTTTCTTGGATTGTTTTTGCCTATTCATTTAAGTCTATAGAGTGATTTCTAGGCTTGGCTCTCTCTTACAACCTTAATTAGCAAAGAAAATTATCATTACGATTTACCCTGCCTTAATAATGTAGGAGATATGGAAGAGTCATAGTAAGTGTATTTTTTAAAGTAATTTATTTTACGTGGAATTTGTGAAGCCGTGATATTAGAATTAGCATTGCTATGATTTTAAGTGTTCATAAGTTGCAAGCAAATTCTTAGATGGAGGTGAAGGAATTGAGAGTATTTCTATGTCCAACATTCATAGTATAATTTTTTTTTTTTTTAAAAAAAGGTGCGGATCTTTGTGTTTAGTTGCTACCGGATCTTGGAGAGTTCATTTTAAATAGCGATGGATCAACTTTAGGAGGTCTTTGAGATGTTGGTTAGGGTTATGTGATTTGAGTTGAAAAAGGAGCCTTTATTATAGCAGCGTGTGAACATATTGGAGAAAATCTTAGCATAATGGAAGAAATTGAAGTTAAAGTTCAAGTTCATATTGACAGCAAACTTGTGGTTCAGTTACTCTATAATGACAAGAACTTTCCTTGACGACGTCAAACATATTTACGTAAAGTCAAAGGTATTTAAAATCGTACGATGTTCATAATTCAACATTTTCTTAGAGAAATAAATGTTTCTGTTGTTGGGATATCAAAGCAGGTATCTGACTATTATTGAATGGAATCTGATAGTCTAAATGAACTTCCTAATTACTTGCGAGGTATCTTGTACTTGGATCAACAATTCTTTCCATACTTTCGGATAAAATAAGAACCTTGTAATAGTCATAGAATCCTAATGTAATAGATATGAAACTGTATATATTTCTTATATTTTGTTTGAATAGGGATTTCGTGAGAATTTTTGAAAAATATTTGTATGACAGTGATTTCCTTTGGAGTTTGGATACGTCTTAAACACTCCTTCTTGTAGCCTTATTTTTTATTTAACAAAATCGAGTAATGCCGGGAAGATAGCCTCCTAGATTAACCTGAAATATATATGTATATATGTATATATATATAGTAGCAATAGAATTAATGGAAGTGTCCAGATGAAGATCAGGAAACCGTAGTAGTTGAGAAGGTTCAAGAAAATTATTATTCGATCCCCCAAAAGGAATTCTTAGAAAACTTTTATAGTCAATTATAAAAAATAGCAAAATTCTACTGAAAATGCCGAATTAAATGCTAATCGTTACAACTAATCTAGTTTGAAGTTTATTAAATACACAACTAATCATTTAGTCACATTCTTTGCAAAAACTCCAAATTGATCCCTAATTGGGACATCTATCTACCATCTGACTTGTACTATAGTCTATAGTGATGTTGGCCATGCCTTGAACTATATATATATATATATAATCAATCGTATGTATTTTGTCAATATAAATAAAAAGTATTATTAATATAAAACATTCAAATAGAGAAATTATTATTTAGAAGAAAAGTACATGAACAAGAAAAATATGAAGAATTTTGTTATTTCGAAAGGGTGAGAAAACTTTGCAAACAATCACATTTTTCATAAATGCACATTCTTCCTATTAATAAAAATTTATATTCAACAAATTTTTATTTGAAACAAAGGGTTTAATGTAATAAGTCATAGAATTGAGTTATAAAGGTGCTTTGATAATGCAACAATAATGTTGTAATACTGTGCAGAATTTAGAAGAAAATTTTTAAATCCGTAATAGTAATTAGGAAGAGACCTATAAATAAGGGATCATAACGCCCAAGTAGAGCAGCGATTCTTGTATTCTCTTTTTCTTTTTCTCTCTTTCTCTCTTTGGAAAATATTTTTCTATGTTTGAATTCGAAGAAAAGAGCTCTGCTCCTTGTGAATATCTTTGTAAGTTTTATAACTTTTACCTGATTTAATTTAATTTTACTTTGTTGTTTTATTAATTAATAATGATAGGCTAATGAGCCTGATGGTTGGGATAACATGATGTAATTACTTGTATAAGCATAGTTTTGATCCTTTTAAAGAGGGGGTTAGTTACTGGTTAAAGAATAATTTAGTTGAGTGTAAGAGCTATTAAGACTGGCCATGATTTACGAGCTATTAAGGGTGTTAGTTCAAGTTTACTTATATAAATATAATATTGACAGATTTGAGATAAAACTCAATTCTGTGACTTATAACATTATTGTTGATGTTTTTTCTTGAGGAAGTCCCCCTTTATTTTTACCTTTAATATTTTTGAACAAATTTATGAAATCGTTCTTCTATCATGATATCTTCATTGTCTTTATTTGGATAATGACAATCTCCAACTAGACAACTGTCTTCATTGGATGTTGCCATTGAAACATTTGATCTATCATATGATAATCTTCTTTAATTCTTGCTTTAATTTCTCCATATAAGTTTCAATTATTTTTTTCTATTACGATCGCACCTTGTTGGTCATGGAAGATAGACAAGGTATAGAGCTGAGAATTAGTGTCATACTAGAAGAAATTGTTGGCCAGAGACTTGAAAGAACTAAGTATCTCAATCTGGTCTTGAAAGATGATGATGTTGATAACCTAGATGCATTCATGCTGAAAAATTCTGTTGATCTTCTGGAGACCATGAAACTTCAAGTGATAAAACTTGAAGATATGATGATAGCAGCTGGGTGGAAGTACCAACACAAATGTTGTGACTCGTCTATCAACAGGGATATTCTACCAATATGTTGTGTTCAATGGTATCGGAAGCATTTTTGTTATGTAACTTTTCTCTGAGAAAGTAATCAATTCATGAACTTGTTATATTTGATATTTGGCCTATTTGTCTTGTGGAACCAATTCCGTACTTTTTTTTTTTCTCAAGTAGTGAATTAGAGTGGATTATGATTCGTTTACCTGAAACAAAAGCTTCAATTATTTCTTCTTTTGAGATATTATATATCATTGTATAATCTTATCTTCATTGAGATGTGTTGAAAATGATTTTTTTTTTTTATATCACTTTGTTCTTTTGTTGTATGACAATGCTCATTTTTATTATGGATTTCATCCAGCTCTTGTTGTCCATTTCTTTGTGATCCATTTTCAACATTTTATCCCATAATTTTGTATAACTCACTCTTTCGAGACAAGACAACTTTTTGTCAGTATAACCTACTTCTCGAACCCATTTCCATATCCATGAAATTGAGAATTCTGTAAAAAAAGTATTATGACGGCTATTTCCTTGTTATACCTATTAGATGTAATCAATTACGATATCTTAGGCGAAAGTTTTACCCATTCACCATGCAATAAAGTAAACCCACATGGAAGTATTTTCTTTGATGGTTCATAATTATACAACCATTGAGTAAACCAATTAGTTATAGGATTGTTATAAATATTCCGACATATTTTAGTAAACCACAGATGTTTTCTATCAGGATTTTTGTATAGAAATAACTTATACAAGACATCAATATAATCCCAGTAATTATACTTAAAAATTATTTTAGATTCTGAAATCATAAATTTATTTTTTTTAATGTGGATAAACCCCAATCTTCAACGGATATTATTCGCTTATTATAATTTTACTAAAATTATAAATATTATTCGCTCTATTAGAGTAAAAATGTTTTTTTTTACATGATTCGACCCCACTCCAAAATTTTCTTTATCTATCCTTCAAGATTTCCAGATAATTCTCTCACGGCTTCTGCATCTTCTCCCATAGGAGATGATGTGTTGTTAGAGTTCCAGAATTTCAACCATATCTCTTTGGCTGAAGAGAGTACTGGTTCACAGTTTTCAGAAATGATGAAGGATTGAATAAAGCAGCTTGAGGAGTTTGATGGTTCACAGTAATCGGATGAGGAAACAGAGAAAACCATGAGTGAGACGGGCCTGTTTTATAAGGGTCCATAACGTGTATTACATAGATCAGCAGGGAGGGATCACCTCAGGAGATGTTGTATTTCTGGCCCTGGATTCCAAAAAAGCAAGATATCTCAAATTGTGGAATTATAACATGTCTAATGATGATGCTCTATCGTTGGCCCAAAAATTGATCTGTCTTAGATCAATTTGTGATCCAATCTATACGAGCGGCTTCGCCAATATTCGCGTGATGGATCCCAAGATTTCCATGACTTGTATTAAGGGTGTTCGTGATTTGATGATTCACGGAACCATGCAATGGACAACATATCTCGGATGGCCAGTGCTGCCACCACCTCCATGCTGATCGTTTTACAATATATTTCTTTCCAACGCATTTACCTTTGTCCTACAAGAAGGAAATGAAATTGGATGCTTGGGATTGGCATTCATAAATAATTCCTTCCATTTTGTGATAAACAAAGATATATCAAGAGACCTAAATAAAAATTCGGAGCTTATCATTTTTGATTGTTCAATTTAAAAAAAAAAAGATTGTAATTCTAATTTGGACCTTTACTTTTATCCAACCTAACAAAGGATAATAAGGGAGTGCTCTTTCCTTCCTAGTTTAATCATGATTCAATAGTTCAATTTGTTGTACTGTTCTAATAATCTCATTTGTTGAATTATAATATTATATTATTGCCTTAACGACTATTAAAATGTTTGACAGAGGTGATGAGTTTTAACACCCCCTCCCCATCCTCCCCCAAAAAAAGTAACCTTGTATTTCCATCCCCCAAAAAAAAATTTTAAAATGATTAACAATAAAAAAAAAATAACTAACCAATATAGATACTAAATGTATGATACATTCATTTTGTACCCCTCGCTCTTTTATTGGATTCATTAGACAATGGCTCATCATTTCCATCGAAATTGGCCCTCAAAACATATTTTTGTTCACCTTCTTTGTTTCTTTATTAAATAAATTAACCCAAATTAGATAAAACTTGAAGGCCCAAGCTCTAATTTCTAGTCCTCGATTCCTAGGATTAAATAATTGACGTATTGTTTGTAATCCATTATCAATGTTGGATTGAAAAAGGCAATGCTTTCTTCTCCAATTTTCCAATTCATTGATTTTCCTTCTCTACTGTTCTTCCTTAACTCCCCCTCCCCAACCCTCTAAAAATTGACCGATCATACTTGAATTATCCGATGAGTTGAAAATGTCAATCTTCATTCCTTTTCCTTCTTTGCTTTTCTCCTCCACCCCCTTACTTTTGAAATCATAATTTAGAGTTCACAAAATTCCATGTTGAATAACACAAATTTGAAGGAACAATGACTATTAATCATGCAAACGCTTAACCAATCAGCAATCGAATAATGACTGAGAACTCTACATTTTGTACGGGAAAAAGGGCCCCCTTTGATAGGGCTGCAGGCAATTCGTGTCGGGTTAGGGCTGGCACGTCGAATTTGACCCGACCTGATTGTTAAGAGCGCAACCCGAACCCGACCTAAATAAATAAACAGGTCGTTAGTCTCAACCTTAACTCGACCTGAAAATATATACGTCACTCGGACCTAACCTCTTAACCTATTTCATTTTTATTTTAATTTTTTGCTTACAAACGTAAAATTTTCAATTCATTCTCATATGTTGTCCAAGAGTGAAAAGTCTAAAAGAGGGTAAAAAATACACCACCATTGTCTTATGCATAAAAACAGTACACCAATACTGTCTTGCGCACAAAAAAAATACACCACGACTGTCTCAACCCTCATGCACAAAAGAAATTAAAGTCAAAGACGATAATTAAAAGTTGTCAGGATAGCAATTGTCCATGAAAAGCAAATACTGGTTACATAATAATCCAATATAATAATTAAAAGTTGTAAACAAAGATACAAAGAACTTGTCATCAAAAGTCTTCAAGGCTCTTAAAAAAACATTAGAAACAACCATTATGAATTCCACAAAACAAGTGCTCCAAGGACATTCTTTCAAATCCTTACCTTTTCAATACTTTCAAATACTTTGACAGTGCTAGAAACCTGAAAGAAATAGTTTTAAGAATAATCAGAATAGTCATTGATGTCATGATATGCATAATCTCAAACAAGAGTATTAAACAATCTTTTTTCTATAAACAACAAATGTACCAAACACATTACTGAGTCATATTAGCCCTTTCTCCCTCAATCAATATATCACCACCTCCACCATTGTTGATACTCAAATTCATAATATCGCTGGTCAACTCTTCCAAATTCAAAAGATCTAAATTTGATCAAAGAAGGGAAAAAAAACTATAATGAATATTTTTCAAATTTGAAAATGAAACTAATGAACAAAAAAATGCAAACACTTTATCTTTTTCACCAAACAACCAGTCTCTACAACATATCAAAGATTTAACAACATTAGTTGTTATTGAGCTTTGATGTTGATCGAGAACCTTACCATTAAGGCTAAAATCCGATTCGGGTGCAACCGTTGATACGGAAACACAAAGAATGCCTCTAGCAAGATCCGAATACCTATATTATTGAGATCTCCAAAAGTCAAGCACATTGATTTTGTCGATTTTCCTATTTTTTGGCTCATCTAAATACATCTCCAATTGACTTTTTTGCCACCCAAAACATACTCACTACCTTCAAATTTATCAAATTTGAGATTGAACAACCAAAAAAATTGCAGCAAAATAAAAATATTTAGATCATAAACAAAAAAAAAATTCATATCATGAAAAAAAAATTCAGATGATGGAAAAAAAAGCAAAACATTCAAAAGATGATGGAAAAAAGTGAAAAAAAATTCAAAACAAGAAAAAATAGAAATACTAAAAAATTCAGATAACGAAAACAATAACAGAAAAAATAAAAAATTTAGATCCTGAAGTAAACTTACCATCATCAAACTTGAAGAACTATCTCTCTTTCTTATCAACTTTTCGATAATCATTGGTATTCGAAGAAGAAAATGATCCACAAATACTCAGTGAAGATAACAAATATTTATCGAAAAGATCAAAAAGGGCAACTGTATATATCTAGGGTAAGTATTCAACCAATTGTGCCGAATTGGGACCATAAAGAATTCCATAGCTTAATTATGAGAATTGGAACTTGTATCTAGGATCAAACACACATTTTATTGACAAATTTTGAGCAAAATTGGACCATTACTTACCAAATTTATCCACCATATTCCCATCAATGCTTCCCATGTATGAATCAATGCTCATAATTTCTCCTTGCAACCTTTGTTGAATGGGGAACTCTTTAGGAAGGTGCATATTGGTTGTAAGATAGAAAGATTCAGAAAAAATATTTGTAGCATCATAAAAATTTTCAAGAAACCCACACATTCTTTAAATCTTTTCTCATTCTTCTGAAGTTGGACAATGTGTAAAATATGTACCAATCCATTGAAGATTCTCAAAAACCGTATAGTAAATGACACTTGAAAGTATCTTATAGGTTGATTCACTTAGGGACATCTTGCTTTAAAGCCCTCTTAGAATCCAAAGAGGTTTGTGAAACACCCGTTAACATATTGACACATTGCCTAAATTTCTCCAATAAATATCAATCTCTTTCAAACCATCTTGAACAACTAAATTAAGGATATGTACAGAATACTTTACATGAAACAAATCACCTTTGTACACCAAACCATTATTCAACGTCAATTGTTTTTTCAAAAAATCCTAACACAAGAATCGTTGGCCGATGCATTATCCAAACTAATATAAAATAACTTCTTCTCAATACCCCAGATGTGGAGGAGGGAAAGAAAAATTCAGAATCCTTTTTCATAATTTTCAATTAGCATCTATAAAGTGTATAGTTAAACTCAAATAACTATCGGTAACTATAGAAGTCTAATCATAAGTCAAAGCTATTCTACTCGGACAATCAATCAATTCAACACGAACTCTAGTATGTTCTTTGGCATACATCTTTTTAATATCATATTTTGCAGTTTTCTGAGTAAACTCAATAGCTTTAGGTTCAAGATACTTAAAAACATTCCAAATTTGCTTTATATTCCACGAAACAAAAAGGCATATCATGTCTAATATTTGCATAAAAACCCATCTCTCTAAATTTTTCTTGAGAAAATTATGGATTTATAGTACCTCAAAAAGTAGCATTTTTATTGAAAATAACGAAAATTGCCACATATCAATGGAGTCATTATCACACATTTAGCAAGATGGCGATATAAATTACCTATGCCATTCTCACTCCCAGCTAGGAATGTCTTACCACATGTTTTACATGCACATTGAAACTTCTCGATAGGTTTGTTCGGCACAAATGGAAATGAGGCCAAACTGAAGAAGTCAACCTTCTTTCTTCTATGGCGGCTTCACTTTCCCTTTCTTTTACTTGCAATGCCATCACCTTCAGATTTTTATGTGCCAGTTTCAATATCAGTTCCAGTCTTAATTGACTCAACATATTCATTAGCATCGGTCTCACTGTTGTTAATTTCAAGACCAATATCAAACTCCCTTTCTTCATCGATGGATTCCATTTTGCAATAGTTAACAAAGAGCTTAAGTTTACAATTAACAATTAACAGAGAGCTAAAATGAATAGAGAACTAAAAAAAACAGAAGACTAATGTAGTCACAGTTCAATAAACACCCTAAATTCAGTTCAATAGAGATAGAGTGACAGGCTACAAAGCAAAACACCCTGAATTCCAAAGAAAAACAGCAAACAAGTCCGAGATAAGAAACTCATCTTTCAAACAATAGTAAATGGCATAAAATTATCTAACAAGACGGGTTATTGTAAGCCTAAATTCCTACTTTACTTCCAACACTCGAATATGTAGATAATAGAAGTGACATAAAGAAGTCTCGTAGGGGAAAAAGGAACCAGAAAGCATAACTCGAGAAAGCCTTGTAGACCAGGAACATGCTTCCTATAAAATTATATACTTCCTATCAATTGTGTAGATCTAATCACTTTAAATCAAAATTGAATTTTTTACCCCCCCATCTCCTTCACGGGGATGTAGCTCATAAATAAGAAAAAAGAAAGCACAAATCGAATTGTACCTGAGTTTTAAGAGTGAGAAGAGCCTACCTTGAGATCAAGAAGAGGTGATGCGAATTTGAAGCGAAGGCTGCTCAAATTGCCAAAGCCACTACTCGAAGTCGAAGGGAAGAGCACTGCTCAAACCACTGTTTCCTTGACATGAGGGAAGGACATGAGGAATCTCTGATTGAGAGAGATTCAGATTGACCACAATGAAGCGAAGATTGGGGAGATTTTTTTATTTTGGCTTTGGTTGTTTCACTATTTTGGACAGTCGCCGCAAAGGAGACTTAGGAAATTAAGGCGTAAAATGATACTCGGAAATGAGAATTGGGAAAGACGGAAAGTCTTCGATTGATGTAAGGAAATTGTAGGGTTTCTTTGTGGTAAAATTCCCAAATTAACCCTACAAAATATATGAATACTATATATTAGCATGTAATGAAAGCTATGGAGTGGAGTGGGGACCAGAAAGTGATCCAATATAATGGAATTTTTCCGATTTTAGATTGTGAAACTTTTTCATAATTGATATATAAATATTTTGTAAACCAAGAAAAACATCATTTACATTCAGATGTGTTCATGTGTAATTTTGCCTTGCAGTCCATGGGTAACATGATTTCCTACAAATTTATCTGCGAACCCTTAGACGTGGATACATACTTCCTTTCAAATTATTTTACCACGGAAAAAAAAGTTTGTGGATAATTTATCCACAAACTTATTTGTGGATATAATTTCTGTAAATCTTGGTGAATTTTGAGTAAAAATACGATGACTTAACCATGGAATAGTGGTGCATAAATCGTAACTAATTGCCATGGACATTCCATGTATATTCAGTGATTAATTTGCCTATGAACATTCAGTAATAAATCTGTGAAAAATTTTAATCATGAATATTTCGTGTGTATTCGGTGGTTGATTTGCCCATGAACATTCAATAACAAATTCGTGGCATATTTTATCAACAAAATACTATAAGTAATCCGTGGTTAATTCATCCAAAATTTTTTTGTAACAAATCCATGGATAATCTATATATGAAAGTTTCCATGGTTAAATATTAGCCATTCTATTTTTCTCTAATTTTAATAGAATGAAAATAAAAATATTACAATTGCACAAATCATTAAAAATATTCAAATAAATATAATGAAATCTTAATACAAAGTTATTATGATGCTTCACCAATGTAAGCATCCAATGATACAATAAAGAGTGATAATCCAAAAATCTAGAAGACAAATAACCATGCAAAAGCCTTGAAAACAATTATCAAACAAATGCATTGGTGTTGCTTGTATAAGAACCTCTATCCCCAAGCCAAACGAAGTGTTTGCCTTCATGCCTCGAAGTTCCATCACCCAAGATAGTTTGTCATCAATGCTTGTCACCACTGAAAACTATGTCATCAAAATATACATCCACAAATCAGGGCAACCTCTTATATTATACTCTTCATCGTAAAATACGCCATACCTACACTATTTAGTAGAGTCATAGATGGGTAGTATTAGTTCTTGTAATGATGAGAGTCAAAATATATATATATATATATATATATCTAAAAGCATGCTTAATTTGCCTCTTTCTACTTAAAAGGGCTGATAACACTTGAATTAGACCCCCTTTTTGGAGGCAATTTCTACTCATTTTTACTTAGAATTAGGAGTCAATTAGTTAGAATTAGTTTACTTTTGGGTCAATTTTGTATTTCAGGGTGATCAGAGGGCCAATATGAAAAATCAGCATAAATTAGGGCCAAATTGCACAAAAGAGCATAAAAAATGACTGAATTAGAAGCTGCTGGAAATCAGGAACAAGAAGTAGCAATTGGAGCTGGGCAATAGGACAAATCCTTGCCGATAAAGTAAGAATGGCTGCAGCATCATCACAAGTTGGTGACCCTTGCAAGAGGAAGCCAAAGGAAGAAGAAGAAATTGCAGCTATTCTGCTGTTGTTGCAGCTGCTAATTCTATCTATCAGAGGAGAAAAGAGAAGCTAAAATCTTGCTGCTGAAGGAAAGGATTACTGCCGCCATTGCAAGTTGCAGTTGCTGCAAATGGAAGAAAAGAAAGAGGGAGAATATAAAGAAGGAAGTTGCAGCTGCTCTGCTGACTGCCACTGCTATTGCCTTTGATTGACTAGAAAGAATGGCTGCTGCTGGAAGAAATAATTGGTGCTGCAGATGATCCCAGGAAAAGAGGAAAAGAAAAGCAGAAGATTGGAGGCTAAATTGGGAGCTGAGACAAAAGAAAGGAACGTGATGATTGAACAGAAGCATGCTGTTGATGCAGCTACTTAAGGTATTTTAAGTATACAAGTATGTTTTGGTAATGCTCCTATATGATTTGTTGTTTCTAGTTTAGGTATTTTAATTAACCTTTTAGTTGGACTGATCAACTATCTAAGTGTGCATGCATAGTTATGAAATCTTGAGAGGGTGAACATAACTTTAGAACGGCTTAAATTAGTCTATGACAAAAGAGGAAATTTACCATTTGGTTTCAATCATCAATGAGAGTTAACTGGTTGGCATAGGGGATCAATAAGGCTTAAGAACTTAATGGCCAGGAATACTGAATAATTATCATTGAGAGGTTGGTAATTTGATTAATCTGGGGCTCTTTTCTCCATCTGAGAGGGAGTGTAAAGAATATATATGCCTGATCAAACATAATTCATATATGCAAAAGGAGCAAATAAAACCATAACACAAATGTATAGAGAGGAGAGAAGGATGATCCTAGGTCCTTTTTCTGTTTATCATTATGTCTGTCCACTCTGTCAAATGACATTTCTCACTCACCCGAGTGATAGTTCACATTTTATTTTCATTTTACTCTCTCCACTTCTTTTCTTTGAATCGTTTTGAGTTGATTAGAGTTTCTCCCGTCCCTGTAGATTTGACCCGACTTACTGCTACTACATTATTAAGTTGGTTAATTATTTTGATGGATTCGACACCCATCAAGGACCAAACTGGAAATTTGAAGCCAAAAGATGAAAAAGGACATAAAAAAGGACCAAACTGGATGTTGCTGGAAATTAGAGCTGCAAGCGATTGATTGAAGAAGAAGCAGAAGTTGAATCCTTGCTGTTGAAGGAAGAATGGATGCATCATCATCACAATTGATGATCTCTGCAAGTTGTAGCCAAAGAAAGAAGAAGGAAAAATGCAGAATTGGAAGCTACTCTGCTGCCAAGTTGTTGTTGTAGCTGATGATGATTTTGTCAATCAAGGAGAAAGAGAAGTTGAAATCTTATTGCTGAAGGAAAAATATTGATCCACCATCACAAGTGGCTAAGTCTTTGCAAGTGGAAGAAGAGAAAGAGGAAGAATATTGAGCTCAACTAAAGCCAACATGCTGCTGATTCTGTTGAACAAGGAAGCAAGAATTAAGAAAGAGGCTACTGATGTTGATGCTGAAAGCTGCTACTGTGGTGGCTGATTTCAATCAATCAGGAAGAAGAGCAAAAGTTTGGAGGTTAAATTGGGGGCTGAAAAGAAAGGAACATGATAATTGAACAGAAGCATATTGCTGATGCAGCTGCTTACTACCCCTGTTGTCGTTAGATGCTGAAGATTAAGGAAGAAGAAAATGGAATTGGTGGCTGATGGTGGGGTTGTCGTTGACACCTCCAAAAGAAATAAATTCATAATTAAAACTTTTAGCTAGCGGTAAGTAGGATCAATTCACAGAGACGACAGTGAACCACGTAAAAGCTGATTATTGTGCAAGCAAAGGAAAATGAACTGAACAGATTGTCAGTTGGGAGAGTGAGAATAGACACTTGACAGAGTGAGAAGAAGAAGGACCAATCACCTTCCTACCTATACGATTCAGTTTTGATTCATGTTAACTCTTGTTGCATATGATTTATTGTTTGATCAAGCACGTGTATTCCTCACCTACCCTCTCAGGACCAGAAAAGAGCCCCAGATTAACCAAATTACCTATCTCTCAAGAATAATTATTCATTAATCCAAACCATTAAGTTCTTAAGCCTTATTGATTACCTACGCCAATCAACTAACTCTCATTGATGATTGAAACCAAAGGGATACATTTTCTCCTTTGTCATAGATTAGTTTAAATCATTCTAAAACTATGTTCATCCTCTCAGGATTCCGTAATTATGCATTCACATTTAGCTAAATGGCTAATTTAACTACAGAGTTAATTCAAACACTTAAACTAGGAACAATACCTCATATAAGAAACTGAATCAAAACCTTCACATATAGATAGTAGGGACTAGACCCTTAACAAAGTTTAGCTACTCTTGTTTATTGAGCGAAACATGAGAGCAACAGAGTACAAAAGAGTAGACATGATAAAGAATAAAAGGTTAGAGGATAGAAAGGGGAGAGTGGTAGCACGGCATCTTCTGTCTGCTCACTTTGTCGAGTGGCCTTCGTCACTTCACAGAGTTACAGTCTGCACTCTTTCTTCTGATACTACCCTGTTTTCTAACCCAACTAACTTAACTGACTACTCTGTTTTAGAACTGGTTCTAACTACCCAATCTGTTATTATTCTAACTGCTATTGGCTGACTATTTATAGAGATCAGCAGGCCAAAAAGACACCTCTGAGTAGGAAAAGAAAAACAAATAGTCGCATCATATTTTTAAAATAGCACATGATATATTTATAAATATGATCCCAGCAAAATCATTTAAAACAAGTTATCTGGAGAGAAAATTTTCAAAAGATATTTCATTTTATATTGTTAAATTATAATTATCTTTTACACCGATACATATAGTAGAGTTCCTCTACTCCACAAGAATTTTTTTTTAAAAAAAGTAGCGGTCATGATATAATGTCGATCATCCAGTGTCGAACTTCTGGTTCCCTCACTGGATGCATCAACCATAGGTCGGAACAAAACAAGTTGATAGGATCCCCCTTTTTACGTCCCCGTGTCCCCCGTGTGGCGACATGGGGGCGAAAAAGGGAAAGAGAGGGATGGGGTTTCTCTCGCTTTTGGCATAGCGGGCCCCGGTGGGAGGCTCGCACGACGGGCTATTAGCTCAGTGGTAGAGCGCGCCCCTGATAATTGCGTCGTTGTGCCTGGGCTGTGAGGGCTCTCAGCCACATGGCGAACTTGGTGGTTAAACTCTACTGCGTGCCATTTGATGAGTAACTGAGAACAAAGGAGAGGGATATAGAAAGAATGAAGTAATGAAAGAGGAAGTCATTGCAAATATGCAAACATTGTGCACCATTTCAACTTAAAGTTGCAAAAAAGAAGTTTTCGAAATGACCCCTAATTTAAGAAAATTGCATATGTTAACTAAACATAGAGTATACACATTTCTAATTTGCTCAACATAAATTAAAAGCCAAGATAATATTAAATCATTCTTAATAAGATGACACGATACTAAAACTTTTTAAACGTAATTATGGGCAAACCCTTGAAATAACACATAAAGTTATTATTAACATATGAAATATTAAATCTACGGACTATCTTTTTTTTTTTTGAGATGTATACTACTTGTTAAAATATTATACGAGGAGTATCAAAATTCAAATTCAAATCTTTAAATCTGCTACTTGCCCGACTCTGCTTCACGAGATAAAGTAGCATATCTAATTTTTGGAGGGCGATTCCGGTTGTGAGATCGGATCTAAAGGAGATATCAGCTGTCTAAAAGAAACATGATTCATGGACGTACTGACAAAATATTTCTTAGAGTTATCAGACAGATCCATAGCATAATAATAACAAACCCTCTCATCGTTGTACTCATCTATCGAAGATGGTTTTGCAATGGATTTTAATTTTTTAAATTTCAATTGGTGCTCCAACTTGAACATCCCTAGAAAACCTTCATGGTCAAGAATGATAACATGTTGTTTTCTCGTTCGAGCAGTAAAAACAAATGGCTTTTTGTTACTCTTTAAATTCTTGAAAATCCATAGATTTGGGCTTTAAAATGGAATCAGGGCAGTAGTGGAAAGTTTTGATCCTAATCGGATCAAATATACCTAACCTATTTCATGTAACCTTATTTGTTTTGATACGTTCTCTAGCCACCATTGGTTAATGTAAATGATCAAAATTTCACTCAAATATGATAGATTCCTTGATCTTTAAAGAATATCCGTTTAATTATCATCCTGTAGTGGCTAGTTTCAACTATTTATAAAGTCATCTTTTTTTCACCTAAAAAAACAAAATATACTGATAACAAAAAAAAGTGAAAAATCATAGCGACTATGATATGGTGACTGATATATAAATCACTCATTGGATTATTTGTAAGAAGTGGTTATTAGCATCACATAAATTACAAAACATATGTTTACACATCAGTCACTACAGAAAAAAGTCACTATAATCTTTTCACTATACTTATCATTTTCCGTTTAATTTTTATGAGTTCACATATGCCACACATGTCCCTATTTTGTTTTGCTAGATAAAATCACTAGTTTTATAATTTTTTGTCTATAAGTTTTTAGGATATTAAAGTTTGCAAGTGACAGAAACAGATATAAAAATTTGGAATAGAAAAGTTTTGATGGGAGTTTTATATTAAAATTTTACAAGCCCTAGCTTTGATTGCTATTGGAGAGTTTATTATCAATTCAACTTTTGATAAAACATCAAGTAAGAACAATGATAGTGATAGTTACAATGTTGGATGAATATACTCACATGACATATATGAAAAAAATTACCCTAATAGAGATTCCTACTCTTAGGAAATATAAAATTTCACTTTTCACGTAAAATCACTATTATTTATCATGATTTACATAAAATCAAATAAAATTATACGTGACATATCAATGTTTATAAAAAAAAAAGTTGATTTTTTTAGATAGAATCAATCTCTAATAAAGGTTGATAAATCATATGATCAATTACCATATTTATTCTATGTTGGTGAAAATAAGGATAAAGTTCTTTTGATCACATGTTGAGGTTGTACATAGAGTCAACTGGAGCTCATATCCAATAGATATTTCTTTTAACGTAATCTATCAATAATTACATATACATCTATGATGACCATGCTGTCAATGATTGCACATTGATAGTCTAATGTAAAAACCTAGGGAATACATATAAAGATAGATAACAAAAATACCTTTACCCCATAGTTTCTCCATGCTGGGACATCAGCCTCTAAAGCGTGTATCCATGCATTACAGTAATTCATTGCACATCTCTCTCTAGGGGTTGGTCGTGCTCGTCTCCCACGAGCTGCAATGGAGTTTTCAGTTGTATTGCGATCGTGTTCTACGTCAGCCACAAGATTCTGACCAGTTTTAAAAACATAAGAGCCAGGAGATGGTGGTTTGCTGATAGTGCTAGGAAACCATATATAACCCACATCTTCCAGGGCAATCAAGGCATACCCTCGCTATCCCCAATCCGTGCCATATGCATTGTTATGCCCTAGTAAAGTTCTCTGGTGAGTTAACATATGCTCCACATGACCACAGACCATGAGGGTGTGTCAGCAATTTTCATTAGCTTCATCTATGTCTCGGACTTCCTACAGAGTAAGAAAATACCTTCCTCTTTGCTTGTACAGCCATCAGTCTTTTAAACATGTCATTGACCCTCACCAACACAGTACCTGGGTTATGGTATATGCTCCTGCATATTTGATCCCATAACCTAAGGGGTTCAGAAAAATCGCACCCTTCCCCATGAAAAAAGTCTCTCACCACCATAGTTCATGGGTGGTTCAGATACTTCACCCCCTGGATCTGGTTTAACCTCTCAAAAGTATCATTCACTGATAAGCCTCTGAAACCTCTTGTACATAAGATGAATTCAAAAAGTATTGAAGTGGCAGCGACCCTTCCAGTTAACACATACATCTTTGCTGCTACGAATTCTGGAGCAGGAGCTCCAGCCATCATTTGTGAAACCAAAGTGGAAATGCAAGATAACCCAAACACAATAGTAGAAGTATTTACAGGTGGTCGATTCGCAGGATCTAGAATGAGATTAGGATGAGAGATTGGCCAACAAAAGCCCCCATTATCCACACAAAACCGGAAGGGATATGAGTTTGGAGGTATAAATGTACGAGTAGCTCGAATACCACCACCAATGGCACATTGGCGGTGGCTTGGTTCGAGGTTGGAGCTCATATACAATATGAATAAGGATTCTAAGGGGACAATGAATTTTATTAAAATAAAAGTACAGTATGTAAAATATGGGATAAATTTTATTCTCTGACTCATATGTTCTTGTACCTAGACCTGACCAAGATTTTGGTTCGAGCCGGAACCGAACTATCGGTTTCGTTTCTAAACTGTAACTACAATTTATGGTTCAAAAACCGTAACCTTAACCATAATTTTTTGGTTCGGTTCGGTTCCAGTTAGAACCGTAAAAAAATAATTATACTTAATTATTAAAAAACTAAAAATTATTTCTAGTTAACTTTTTACTATGTTATTTCTCCTAAACTTAGCAAGATTAATCAAAAAAGTTAAATTAATCATTTCTCAGTCTTTGTCAAGTTGAAATAATTGTCATCCAAGACAAAAGAAAACTTTCAAAGAAGAAATGAAACTAATAAAATACAACAAATATCAAAATCATAATTGAAATCGAATAAAAAACCCTAACCATAATCGAAGTTGAAACCATAACCAAAGTCGTAACTGGAACTGGAATCGGAACCGTCTCAAACCGTCTCTTACATGGTTTGATTATGGTTCCATCTATCTTGGAACCATGAACCGGCGGTTTTAGAACCGTAACCAATGGTTCTAGAACAATGGTCAGGGCTAGTTGTACCTTCTACATATTTAGAAAGTAGATTTCAATGATTAATATTCCTACTTTCTTACTTTAATTGTTTATTTTATTGAACGAACATAATATACAATAACAATATGAACTATTTAGGTAAAATGTAGAAAGTCTTTTCTAATAGCTCAATGGTTTGAGGAAATCATTTTGCTGATAGTAATAATCCCTAAGGGCTTCTCCGGGGGCGGTTTATTATAATAGAAGGCTCACCGAATACCCATGAATGGCTAGATAGCCATTGTGGGTAAGTAAAACAGAAAAAAGTTCACATTTATAAATAGGAAAAAGGACATTTTGGTGGGTTCATTTTATTTAAAAATTTAAAAAAGGACGAGGGCTGGTCATACTTTTGCAGCATGCCCATTTCTTGTTTTTTTTTACGGTTCCAACTCTAAACGGTTATTTTTCTGTAGCAAACAAAATTTTCGTTTTTTTTCTTTTTTCCGTGTGGCCATAAAAAATTTTTAACGAGTAAAATATAGAAAATTCGCGATGGTAAAAAAAATAAGTTTTATTTTAGTTGTCTTATTAAAATTTTTATATTCGTTTTCTTATTACATTTTGATTTCGGAAATATTCCAACATTATTGAATAGTGGTTTCTATAATATACTCCATTTCATTTTATTATCTCACTGTCTCATCTGAGAGTCCTCCGACTCCGATTCATCCACCAGAAGGATTGGTTGTGGCTTGAGGAAGCGGCACATCCGTGCTCTGCCTCTTCCTCCTCCTGTGGTTGTTCTGAAGGTGGCCATGCCTAAAAGCAGTGTTTCCGCCTCCTTTGTTTGCTCCTCTGCCACCGTTTAATTTGTTGTCCAGAGTGGTTATGCCTGATAACCTACTTCTTGTATCACATACTTCAATTCAGCCAGGGTTTCAGCGATCACCGTTAGAGCTACCAAAATAACAACATTTCTTTCATCCTTATCTTTCCCGACAAGCATTCCCTAATTTCTTTCATGAAACTATAAGTTGATGCTTATTCATCTTCTTCATCTTATCATTTTTTTTGTCCTTTGCCATCTTGGGGATTGAACTGAAACCAGGGAATTATAGGTGAGAAGATCAGAAATAACTAAAAACTGCTGTGAAATATGGAGAAATAACTGGTTTGAGGGATAGAGAATATCATGAACATTTTTATAGTTGAGCTAATAAAATTGGGCTCTCTTGAACAAGGTTTCTAGTCAAGCTTCTCAGAGAGATTCCCATACACCAAAATCAAACATGAAATTTGCATGAATTTAAATTGTCTTCTTGGAAACAAAAAAATCACCATTTCTTGGTGGTGGTTCCGTATCATTCATCATGATCGTCCTATCCTGCTGTACAGTAAGGTAATCTCAGAGCCCTTCTGTGACAGAGTTTCCACATGTCTTATTGGACTCCAGCAGAACATACAGTCTTCGTTCTTGCATCATATTTTAGTTTCAACAATGAATTTCTCAATTGTCAAAAAGCTCACAAGAATTTATTCTCAGATACATATATCTTTTTTTTGGATTAATATTTATTCACATATTCTAATATGGAACCAGTTCCCTTAAAGATTTGATCTCTGAAAGAATCATAATCTTAATCTCTCCACATTTTGTGCTTCCAAAACAGAAAACAAAAAAAAACTCACCATCTCATATTTTGTTTTCCAAGCCATCATATATTGTAATTCGATCTTTTCATGGATGAAAATAGTAACCACAAAAATTTATTTACGGCAACAAATTCTCAAAATCCACTCAATTTTCAAGCTCCTTTCCCTTGCCATACACTCTAAATTTCTCAAATGTACTTAATTTTTAAATCCCACTAATTTTTTCAAAACCCCTTGATAGGAAATATACTGCATCTACACAATAACAGAAAGATTTTGTTGGACAGAACAACAAAGTAGCTAGATATTTAAGCAAATTGACTAACTATATCGGCAAAAACAATTTGATGAGAGGAGTATTTTGGGTGAGGGGGGAGCAGCGTCTCGTGGCAACAGCAACATGGGTACTCGACTAACCAACCATTATCAGGGAAGGCGTGTATACAAAAAAACTCTCGTATGTACACGACAACAATACTATGTATACAGAAATTCAGTTCAATATTCTGTTGAGAATCTGTTAGCTATACACAATAAACCAGCTCATGTGCACAATAATAGCTAGTAGTAACACAACAGAAACACAATCTATCTAGCTCCTTCTACAAATTGGCTAGTTGTATCACAATATGACTAGCTACTTTAACAACAACACGAAAGCTAGCTAGCTACTTTCAACACATCATTTAACCACACGAAACAACTGGCTTCTAATATTAATCTAAATTTTAATATTTATGATTTGAATAAAATTAATGTGATATTGTAATGGATCCATGGTGGGTCCTTTTCATAAATTTTGGTACAAACTATGATAGTTTATACTGTTTTAATTGGAAAGTGTAATAAAATTTAATATTACTATAAAATATTGTAAATTAATAATTTTTTTCTATCAAACAAGTAAATTATATTGCACCAAAAGACCTTTACAATGTACAACCCTATTGCATCTATTACAAACTTGACAGCTTAACTGGTATACCTATACTTTGCAAGAACTCAACTTCCTTCTTGTTTCTGATTTTGTAGCAAAATTGAACTTTCCAGGTTACCTCTACTCTGATTTTCAGAGCCCTTTCCTGCTCTTGCATTTGCTCACCTTCAAACTTCTTAGCATTTCCTTCTGCCCAAGTGTGATACACAGTTGCAGCCAAAGCAGAAAACAACACCCTCTGCCTGATCTTTTTAAATTGACACACTTTTCAGAATGCTGCCAACACTGCTTTTGAGTGTTTTGAAACTCAGTTGAACTTTCAACTAGTTTGAAATAAGTTGAAGTAAGGTTTGCGAGTATGAACAATTGAAGAACAAATGATCCACAGACTCTTCCTGAGCATCAAACAGCTCACATTTCATTACCTCATTTAAGATATGCATCTTCTGAAGCCTTTCCTGAGTGAGAAGCCTATCTTTAAAAGCCAACAAGCAGATAAAACAATGTTTTTGGACATTGTAAGGGCTCCACACTATCTTGGCATTTATGTCTCTGGTCTGCACACCCATCATCCAAGTGTAGCCCTCCTTTGCAGTGTAAACTTTCCTAGCAGAGCCTGTCCAAAGCACTTCTAGAAAGCCCTATTTCAATTTATCTTTCACAACTAGCAATTTTTTCCAATGTCGTCCACTGTCCTGGGGGGATCATAGGTCCAGATTGACTTCCCCTCATATAATAGGTGTGAATCTAATTGATCCATAGACTTTCTTTCTGATTATAAATATCCCAAAGTTGCTTTCCCACAAGAGTTTCATTCCATACCACAGGGTTCTTTATATGAAGACCACCATCAGCCTTATTTCTACACACAACTTCCCAGGCAACCAGAGATCTTCTTCCCCATTTCCTTTTTTACCCCAAAGAAATTCTCTACAGTGTCTTTCTTTTTGTTTAATCACAGCCTTTGAAAGCAGAAAAATCCTTGTCCAATAAGAGTGCAAACTCATAAATACAAAGTTAATGAGAATTAACTTGCCAGAGTATGATAAATTTCGCGTTGACAAACAGTTGATCCTTGCTATTAGTTTATCAATGACCACTTGACAATCTGATTGAGTCTATGGGAGAAATAGGAACTCCTAAATAACGAATGGGGAAGTTAATTACTTGAAATCCCATAACCTGCTATATTTCCTCCTGGATTGCCTCTTCTACTCCTCCAAAATAAAGATGGGATTTTTGAAGATTGACTGTCAACCCTGTAGTAGCCTCAAATCTCTACAAAACATCTTTGATTCTTCTTACAGTATGCAAATCCGCTTGGCACAGGATGATCAAGTCATCCGCAAAACTCAGATAATAAGCTTGAGCTTATCACAATGCAGATGGTACTTTAATTGCCCTTTTCCGGCTTCTTGCTTAAAAAGTTTGTTCAAAAACTCCATCACCATAACAAAAATAAGGGGAGACAGGGAATCACCTTGGCGTAAACCTAGTCTTCCACTAAAGAAGCTAGTACTTTCGCCATTTAAACTGATAGAGTAGCTAGGAGTTCTAATACATTCCATAACTAAGGCTCTGTTTGATAAACCAATTAAGCACTTAAACTTATTAATTAAGTACTTAATTCATTAGCACTGTTTGATAACACACCATCAGAACAACTTAATTGCTTAAGAACTTAATTTATTAAGGACTTAAATTTTAAGTGTGTTTGATAACTCAAAGTATGATGTCTTAATAAATTAAGTGGGTCTGAAATGCTAGTACAAATGCAAGCCTAAAAATAAGTGATAGGCCTATCACTTATGTCTGAACTGAATTCTTGAGATGATTTTTTTTCTATTTATTTATTTTTATGTTTATACTTTTGATATTTTATCTTGAAATATTTTTATTAATCATGATGTCTAGTTCTAAATTAAAATTTATGTAAATTATTTTTTATTTAATAAATATTTATTTTTATATAAAAATTTAAATCCATTAAATTCCATGATCAATATATCTTTACCATAAAATATGAATTTTTTTTGAATGATAAAATATGACATTATTATTAACTGAAAAAACAATAACATAATAGATTTTTTAAAAATATTTTTATTACATTATTTAATAATAATATTATTATTTTTGTTATTATAGTTTCATATACATCAATTATTTTTTTAGATAAAATTATAAGTTGAGATACTTTAAATTTCAGTATTCAGACTTCAGATTTCAGACATTTTATTCAGTGTTTAGATTTTGGTTTTTATCAAACACGACAAACTTAATCGATTCAGTACTTATGATTCAGTTTTCAGATTTCAGACTTCAGACCCAAATTAAGTTTTATCAAACGGGCCCTAAGGTTGTGAATGTAGGTGGAAAGTTATAAAAAGTAAACATCTCTTCAACAAAGTCCAAGTGTACAGAATCAAAAGCCTTCCGTAAATCTACTTTCTTAAGGCAGCTAGGTTTCATATTTTTTCTATGATGCAGTCTCACTAATTCCTGCGTAAGAAGTATGTTATGTAGAATGGATCTGTGCTAGACAAAAGTACCATGATTTAAATCTATCAACTCTGGAAGGACTTGACTTAACCTCATACTGAATTAATAATTTTTAATAATAATAATTTTCTCGCCCCAACTTGAGACTAGTAGTACAAAAGGCGAGCAAAATTGATTAAAAATGTAATTTTTAATATAATAGAAAATTTCCTATATATTTATTAGGCCCACAATATTGTAAATTAATACTTACTCTAAATAAAATAATAATAATAATAATAATAGATATAAATACTAAATAAAATGTGAACTAGTGATATTTATTTTTTAGTTCTTAATGATGATATGAAATACGTAGAGATTTTAGTATCGTGAATAGTTCCATACTTGCTTGATTCGGATGGTAAAAATAACCAAAATTAGGTAATATAGTAAGGGTTTTTTTCCCTTAAAAAAATTCTTTAAATTAATAATTTAGTAATCTATTGATTATTAAATAATTTTCTAAATTAATATATTTTAGTGGTCCCAACACTACTAATTTAGAGAAGTTTTACCGTAGTTTCAGTGGAATGCTGACATTGAAGTTAATAAAGTTGGTGATGGTTTATGAAGAAGTTATTTACAAGAACACATGACATTATTGAACTGACACTGCTTTTGGATACTCCTCATGTTCCTTATTATAGGATATTTTAAATTTTCCTAAGTTTCATATAGTATATTAATTTTTTGCAATTGAAAATAAAAACATTAAAAATGTATAATAATTGGAAGAATACAATAAATGTGAAAATATATTTTTTTAAATTATATTTTCAATTAAGAGAACATACTAAATAAAATTTAGGACAAATCAAACTTCCTTATAATAAAGACTAGAGGAGTCATATTTGATATTCTCTCCATTTTCTTTTTTATTTTTTCAGAGTGACATTTATGCTCCTGTTTGTAGGAATATTATCAGCAATCAGCACTGCCAGCCTCTCTCTTAAAAAACCCTAAAACTGTCCGAACAACCATAGCGGCGGCCTCACGCCCGCCAGATGAACATCGGCAAAATCCCCCCTCCTTTGTACAAATCCTTAAGGTTACAAAGCCAAACCCTCGATCTCTGATTCACCAAACTGGCAAACCATCCGTAGAAGCCTCTTTCATCGCCTCAAAACCGTCGCTCTTTAAAGGAGAAAAAGAGCCTGCATTCCTCTTATCAAAAGAGGAGGATGAAAAACTAGTGGCTCCTTTTCAACATTCTCTTATCGGAAAATTCTCAAAGGGGAGACCAAAGATGGACTTCTTATGGTACAATTTCTGTACAATTAGCTTCAAAGACAATTATTCGCTTGGTATGATAGATCATAGACATATCCACATTCATTTTGATTTGGAGGAAGATTTGCACCGTTGTTGGATTAAGGGGGCTATGGTCTTTTGATCAACATATTATGTGTGTTTGAAGTGGACACCACAATTCAATCCGGAGCATGAATCATCTATAGTGCCGATTTGGGTTGCGTTTGAAGGACTGCCAATTCACCGCTTCAACGAGGAATATCTCAGAATATTGGCAGGTATCATCGGAAATTATCTCAGAATATTGGCAGGTATCATCGGAAATCCACTCAAAATTGATGTCCCAACCTTAAATTTATCAAGGCCCTCTATTGCTCAAGTGTGTGTGGAAGTAGATTTGCTTCATGATCTCCCAAAGTGAATTCGTCTCGTAACGGAAGAACACTCTTATTTTCAGACTGTGACATATGAGAATCTGCCTTCTTACTGCATTGAGTGCAAGAAAGTCGACCACTCGGCAAAAGACTGCCGTCATGGAAAATCCAAGGCTTCAATGACCAAGAAACCAAAGATAATACTCATCAAGCAGAATAAGCAAGCCGCAGCAATGACTAACAGCTCTAATGTATGGAAATCAAAAGAAAAAATGTTAGAAGAGCCTGCTAAGCAAGATGACCCTGGGAGTAAACCATCTTCATCAGGATTAAATGAGAAGGATAAGGAGCGGATTACAATTGATGAGGAAGATAAAACTACGTCAACTCCTCTAGTGTCTTCAGCTGACTGGAAGATCTCCAAGCAGCAATTAAATACCATACTTGAAAATAATGAAACGGAGGAATGTAGCTGGGAAATGATGATGCAGGAAAAAATTCAAAAGCTCAGGACACTGAGTGTAAACAGATCGCAGTTTTCATTCCTCAGTTAAATCTGTCTTCTCGTTTCGGCTATTGGGAGGATCTGATCAAGTTCTACATCTTGAAGTGGAAAATCAGAAAACACCTAAAAAGGTTCTATTGTCTGCAGTGTATGCAAAGTCCAGAAGACCGGAAAGACAATTGCTATGGGCGAAACTACAAGCTTATTCTGATCAAATAATGGGCATGTCGTGGATGATTGGAGGCGATTATAATGTAATTCGCAACTTGGATGAGTATAAAGGAAACTCCCAGCCGGATCAAGGTTCTATTGATGATTTTAATTCTTGGATTAACGGCAGTAGACTACTTGAAATAACTCCCCTGGGCAATCTTTTCACTTGGACAGGAAATCGGCAAAACGGTAGCGGGCGAAGTTAAAATGGTTACGGGAGGGCGACGCAAACACCAAATACTTTCATGCTTCTCTGCTTGAAAAGAAATCCCAGCTTAGAATCCATAAGATAAGAGGTCAGGATGGTTCATGGCTTTTGGATCGAAAGGATATTGGGCAAGAGGCGGTGTCATTCTTTAAGAATTTGCTGACTGAGGAAACGACTGCAAATCATGAAGAAGCAAGTAGAAAGATTCTGGAAAATGTTCCCTCACTTTTAAATGTTGACGACAATGAAGGTTTGCTGCACAGTTTAACTCTAGAAGAGATCAAGGATGCGGTTTTTAGTCTTGACCCTACAAGTTCGCCTAGCATTGATGGTTTTGGGGGGGATTTTTATAGGCATTGTTGGGACATTATTCATCATGATCTGAAGGTAGCATGTATGGAATTTATGAAGGGAATTCCCATTCCGAGAGCAATAAGCAGTACGATTATCACTTTGATTCCGAAGAAGGCGATAGCAACTTCTTTTGCGGACTTTCGGCCGATCAGTTTGTGTAACTTCATCAACAAAATATTTACGAAGCTGCTCACAGAAAGGATGAAAAAAGTCCTTCCAAAATTGATCTCGGGTGAACAATCAGCTTTTCTTGAAGGTCGCGACATCGTGGATAATATTCTGGTCACTCAAGATCTAATTCAGTTCCTAGATCAAAAAGTCTGAGGAGGAAATCTCATTTTGAAAGTGGATATGATGAAGGCATTTGATCGCATGCCATGGAGTTTTCTTCAACAGATTTTATCGAAGTTTGGATTTGATCAAATTTTTGTCAAGTTGGTAATGCTCAATCTATCACAAAGCTGGTTTTCTATACTTATCAACGGAAGTCCGACTGGCTTTTTTCAAGCTTCTCGGGGAATCAAGCAAGGAAATCCTCTCTTGCCTTATCTCTTCATTTTGCTTTCAGAAGCCCTAACTTGCAACATAAACAAGCTGACAGAATGTGGAAGAATTGCACTATAAACAAGCTGACCATCTCATTTGTGTTTTGCGGATGATCTAATAATCTTTACGAAAGGCCTAAAGAGCTCCATGCAGCAGTTATGATATTCTTTCAAGATTATGAAGATGCAACTGGGAAAAACATGAATAAGCAGAAGAGTACTTATTTTGTCTTGGAGAAGAGTGGGGTTGAGCATAATTCATTGATTGAGGACACTCTACAAATGAAGAAAGGTAGCTTCCCTTTTATGTACTTGGGATGCAAGTTATTTAAAGGAAGGAAAAAAGTAGAGTATTTTCATCACTTGACAGAAGCGATTGATGCTAAGTTGTTGAGCTGGAAAAATCATTTTTTGTCGCAAGGAGGAAAGCTACTATTGATCAAGCATGTTTTATCAGCGATTCCGATACATACTATAGCAGCCATTGTGCCCCCTAAAACTGTCATTCAGTGCATTGAACGAAAATGCCAAAATTTTCTTGGCATTAGCGTGCTTGGCATCACCTAACCTATCCAATCTCGAAAAATGGGCTGGGGGTCTGTAACCTTAAAGATGTTGCTCAAGCCTTTTCTATGAAACTTTGGTGGAAGCCCAAAACTAAGCAAGGGATTTGGGCAAAGTTTGTAAGCTCATCTAAGGAAAAAACAAGCTGGGCGAATAAAAAAGGTCGATCATTTGGCGGCTATGCAGAGTAGGAAGGTGGTTTGTGACAGTTCGTCTTCCTTTTGGCATGATCAATGGATGGATTCAGGCAACCTTTGGAATGGTTTAGGAATTCCTCCAGCACCAGACCTAACAATAAAGGATTTTTATCTTTCGAAAGATTTTTTCTTGCTAGTTTTTGCAGGTCTTCTGGATAAATCAAAAATTGGAGCAGCTGCGGAGTTTAGAGCTACACTTTGTGGAAGAACCGGATAGAGTGATCTGGCAACCAACGCCAACAGGAGCCTTTTCAATTGCCTCAGCTTATGAGGCAGCTCGACATCACAGAGAAGCAATTCCTTCCCTTAATAATTTTTGGCATAAGCTAATTACTTCAAAAATCTCTTTTTTTGCATGGACACTTTTTAATCGCTTGTTTCCATTCCCTGAAATTTTGCAAAAAAATTGGATTGGTTTTAAGTCCCTTAAGATGTCCTTTTTGTCAGGATGATGTAGATAACATTGATCATGTTTTTTATACTTGTCAAAAAGTAGAGCCGGTTTGGCAATACTTTGCTTCACTTTTTGGAATTCTAATTCCTCATAATGCAGGTTGGTGGAATAGTTTAAAAACTTGGCAAGGGATGGGTTGTTTTACCTCAGCAAAAAAATCAATAATAATGGTCTTGGCACTATATTTGCTATATGAAATTTGGAAGACACGGAATAGAATCATCTACGATGGTATGCATTTTCAAATATGTTGAGTGTTCATGGTCTAAGGGCTAAGAATCTTGAGGTAAAAAAAGAGCTAGAGGACCTCTTTAGAGTGAAGGTAAAAAGACCAAAAATCAAGAAGATATCAATGATGTGCTGGAAACCTTCGGATCCTGGGGAAATAATATTAAACACAAACGGGCCTGCTTTGGGACAACTGGGAGAAGCGGGATGGGGAAACATCATGAGAGGAGAAAAAGACACCTTCATTTTTGTAGAAAGCGGCTATATGGGCCATGCTACGAGTTTGGAAGCAAAAATAGCAGGTATCTACGATGGACTCAGAGTATGTGAGAAAAGAAATTTGCACAATGTTATTGTCCAAACGGATAATAAAAGAATTGTTGCCTTGCTATAGCGAGATACTAACTTTCCTTGGAAGCATTATCAGATTTTGAGGAAAATACAGCAAATGTTGAGGATTCGGAACTATAAAATTATTCATGTCTTTCGAGAGGTGAATAGTGTGACAGATGAGTTTGCTAAAGAATCCTCTAAGGGGTGCTCCTTGCAATATTCTTCCTATGGGACTTTATCGACATCATTAAGAGGTAAGATCTATCTAGATCAAAACTTTTTTTCCTATCTAAGGGTTAGATAAAGTGATTGAGATATAGAATAGGTAAGTAGAGATGTCAGGTTGTAAGACATCCTCTTAGTTTACTTAGTTATATCAAAAGAGAATCTAGATGGAGTTTTTAGGGGATTAATGTTTAATTTTTGTAAGATATACTCTTAGGTTATAGAGTTTAGATAACTGTACTGTTATGGGATATTAGCATATCTTTGTAATACAGTTCATAGTGGTAAAAGCATCAAGAACCATCATCAATTTTTTGTAAAACTTTGTAAGACGGTCTCTTTCTGTTTGGGTAAGTATTAAGCACTGCCCTGTATAATTTTTTCCTTTTGATTAATAAAATCGGTGGGTAAGTATTAAGCACTGCCCTGTATAATTTTTTCCTTTTGATTAATAAAATCGGTGAATGCTCGCCAAGTACCGTCCTAGTTCACCTAAAAAAAAAATTATCAGCAATCAGCTGGTGCGTACATTTCCAGCCAGATACTTATAATACGACTATTCAAACAAACGGAAAGAGTATCTTTCTTATCCCCATTTACTTTTCTACATGGACGCTTAGAATACCTCTCTTGCAGTTTACAAGTTTGGACTTTCGAGACGATATAAACAGAGGGCTAAAATGTCCAGAGATTACAAGAACCATAAAATTCCACTCGGATAATGAATCTTCATTGTCCAAAAAATTATTACACAAGTACATGTTGCACCCTGATCTTTATTCTTTAAGTGCAGACCAATCCTATGTAATATGCTAATTTTGATCCTGAATTTATACTCTTGTCACATTTCCGGTTGAATGATGCATTGAAGAATCTCTCTTGTACGTCGTTAGATCTAGTAATCAGAGCGAGCGTCTTGAAAGGAAATGTGAGTAGAAAGAATGGCAGGAACAAGTTGTGTGACTGATGCCAAAGTCAAAGTCGTCAGAATTTCTCCATGATGATCTCCCGCATGAAATCTTCAGGTGCTGCAAGAATGGAGGTGACAGAGGAAGAATTACAACGCAAAAAGTCAACAGAGTTAATCGAGAAAATATCTACACACAGTGATTCAATGAGGAACGAGAAGAAAAGAGGTAAGTCTCATGCATCTATGGAAGCTAAAACTGCTAAAGATGGTCCGTTGAAAATAAGAATCGAAGCCGACTAAAATATATGCCTTGGAAGGCCATGTAACGTCAACAAAATAATCTCATCAAAAACATTAATATCTTGTTTGAACAACCTAAGAGACTCAACATTCAAGAGTTAATACTTACTCGCTAAGAAAATAATTCATGAACAGCCAGAAAGCTACATGAACAATAATAAACTCAGGGAAGAAGTGCTTCATCTACTTACCTTGGCCTCCAGTGAAAAGATTGCACTGGCCAATGGCTTGTCGCAAGAACATTTCAACTCCACTGACAATTATGGCTCCAGCAGCCTCAGCATCTTTCAGTAGCGTAGTTTTACGAGGGTTATACACAGCATCAAAGACAACCTTGTACAACTTCAAACTAGTCTACACAGGAAACAAAAGCATCAGCTATCAGCTATCAGCCATCATATGTATATATGTTAAAAATATAAAAGAGGAGTGAACTGTAATACTTCGGCAACGGGGATTCTTTGAGTGTTTGGATGCATTCCTAAAGGTGTTGCATTTGCAAGGATGGCACCATGCTCAGGTTGAAAACTAACTAGATCTCCAAATGGAAGTGCTTCACCAGACACCGCATTAGCAAGTGATTTCGCTCGATCTGCAAAAGCAAAATCACAAAATTAGTCAAGGTTAAAGAATATTATTAGTCAGATCTAATAAACAATCACCATTCTTAAACAGGTAGATGATATTCGAAATCTGGTACAAAGCACGACACCGATAACAAATCAAACAAGATGAAATTTGAGGAACAATATCTTACCATAGTCGATGTCAAAAATAACAACCCTTGCTCCCCTGCTTTTAGCGCCAAAAGCTAGTGCTCTTCCTGCACCACCAGCACCCACCAGCACAAATAATTTCCCATTGAGTGGTGAAGGGAGTCCATCCTCATTCCTACATCCCCCTAGAGTGAAGATGTAAATGTTAGCGTTGTATTTACAACAGTGTAGGGATCACAGACCATGTTGTACTAAGCAATTGTTATTCAATGGAATTTTGGATGAATAAATGATATTGAAATTAGATGGATTCAAAAGGAATGGTTGGACAAGTTATAGAAATCGTCATACTTGTAAGAGCATCCTCAATTGCAGTTATGGATGCTTCACAGTCTGTGTTATAACCAATCAACCTGCCATCCTTGGGGCTCTTTATGATTGTATTAACAGCACCTATGGACTGATAAACAAAAGAGTGCCTTAATGATGTCAGACAAGGGAAGTGAGAAAAGAATATAAAACTTCCAAACACATTCTGAAAGACTAAAAAGTTCAAGATGATAAATGTGTCCTGTTGCCTTTTCGATTACATAATGATGGAACCCTTATGGTTACAAAAAAAAAAAAAAAACCCTTTTAAATTCATGTATGTAATATCATTTTAAACTTTAACTCTTCTGTCTTTACCATACAATGAAAGGCTACTCAATCAATTAACTATGGTTTCCATGCATTCTAGAAGCAACAAAAGATAACAACTGCTAAGGGTTTATTGTCCAACCTGAGCAAGTGGATGGACTTCATCACAAAACTCCAGCACCGTCTCTTTATATGGGATCCCAACACTACATGAAAGTGAAAACTGGTAGTGTCAACTTGTAGTTTTATTTACTGGATATCCTGAGGAAACTCAGATTCTAATCATCAAGAGATGCTAGACGTTCTCCTTATACTTCATTAGTGCATACCTGAACCCGGCAAAATCAGGGCTTGAGTACACGTTGAAGAACTCCTTAAGATCATCGACAAGCATTGGGATGTATATAGCATTGTAGCCAACATGCCTAAATGTTGGATTGTGCAATAGGGGGCCTTTACTATGACTCACTGGCTTTGAAACGAGTCCAAACACTTTAGTGTCTGCATCTATGCACTCAACTTGATATGCTTGTCTAAGGCTACTTAAAGTGGGTAGACCTGGGACAGAGTGTCCTTCAATAGATCCGTAAACCATAAAGCCTCCAAATTTTGGAGCAAGAACGTGGCCAATGAAACCTCTTTCGCCGGTAATGTATGCAATGAGTGGAACCTTGCAAAAGTCAGAAAGCAGGAGCTACATCAATAATTACGAAACAACAATACAACCATATTAAATGTCAGATTTCTATGGCAGTCAAAACTCTGAGTATTATGGTTGCTTCAGGGCACAGACACAATCGATGTAACATCCCAATCTGAACAAAACCACTGCTTAATATGAATTTTCACTTGCAACTTTGGATTTTAAATGAAACTAAAGCTTTGGAGCAACTTGCTAAAGTTATATCCTTTTGTAAGAAAACCTACCTGAGAGTGTGAGAGCAGTTGGAAAACTTTAGCAGTCTCAGTAATATTAGTTGCATTTACAACCAGCTTAAGGATATCTGCCCCAGTTGATTGCATGTCTGCAATGAGATGGCCGATGTCTTCTTTCGGTGAAGCTATGTTGTCAACGTTGCATGATACAATCAGCTTACTTTTGTTACATTGATGGAATTTATCTCGTTCCCTGAGGGCAGAGGCAGCCTGCATTGAAGAGAAAGTCCAACCCACGTATTAGCCATAAGTATGACTAACGCCTTCATAGCAACAGAATCTACATTCATTGTAAAAGTAAAAGTGCTTATCTGACCATCATGGTAATTTACATAGTGATTGATGTGACATATACTCATCAATGACAATGTATAAATTTCAAGATCATTTCAGAGCTCTTGAAAATGGCTAGAATGGGGTCATCTGTCATAGATGATCTGTCATACATAATAGCAGCAAAATCAAACTAGGACATGGTTCTCATAGATTGCTGATATTGTCGATTTTCTGCTTGTTTGTTGTACAAATTCAAATCCATTTTCAAAATATTGTCATAGGTTTACATTATCTTAATATTGGTTATGACTTTCTGAATACCCAAGATCGAACTTGGAAATGGAAAGGGTCAAACAACTCTTGAAGCAAGTGATAAAAAAATACTGAAAGACACTATGCTTGGGGGTGTATGATCACCTGAAGTTCAAACTCAACATAATCACTTCCCAATTCTGAGGCTAGTTGAAGAACTTGGAGCCGAACTTCGCCATCAGAATTATGTACACCTTCTTCTGATGCTGCCCTGCAATTACAAACACAAACTTGGTTCTGAGTCCCCCTGGAACTCAGCATCACATTTACAAGTACAACTAACTAAAGCAACACCACTTCAAAAAAAAAAAAAAACTAAAGCAACATTGATAGGACGGTAAAACAGATAATCAATTACGTGACCTAAATAAAAAGACAAAACAGAAATATCTTTGTGCTCTAACAATAGACATTGATCGCTATCACTACTCTCATAAATGATTTTATCAAAAAAAACTCTCATAAATGAATGAATTGTTCAGTTTTTTTTTTTTTTTTCATTTCCACCAAAATGGTATCACCACTCTCATTATTTTTTTTTTGTGGCAATTAATTCGCATTTATTCTTTCTCTCACTTGTTATGTACTTTCTTTGTTTCAGAAAAATAGAACATAATCATTTTATATTAGGTCGTCAGTCATTTGTTTAGGAGGGAGTAAGTAAAAGTGTCAAGTTCATTACAAATAAAATCTACATGGTATAAAATACAATTAATGCCAAATACGGAGGCATTTTGGTGAAAATGGAATGAAAAAAAATCAATTTTCATCTCAAGAAAAACAAAAAAAAAAAAAAAGAAGAAAATCAATACACATACAGGGATTCCAAAATTCTTATCCTTTTTCGAGCAAATCAATCCTATTCCACACCAACTTCTTAATTCCAGGATATTTCATCAGCAAAACTGCAATCAGTCATCATCATCCACCCCCACCAACCACCCAACTCAGCGGTTGGGAAAAAAAATAAAATAAAATCAATTTAAAAATAACAAAAACCTCAAAAGTTGCTCATTTATCATCACCGGAAACAGCTGGCAATACAGGGCTGCCACGTCGGCATGACATGTCAGAAAGTCCCGACATGGGACCCACGCAAGGTAGGTGAATGCAGCGCAACAACACTGAAAACAACTTTTTTTTTCCCTCTTTTTGTTTGCAAACGTTTTAACAATCAACAATCAAGAAGAGTGTGATATTGATACGACACTTTCCAAATTTCAACCCACCCACTTCACCGTAACTATCCAAATAATGGAAAAAAAAAAAAAAAAAATTCCGAACTTTTAACAAAACTAGTGACTTTTCCATAAACAGATAAAGGATCCAAATTGTACCCAGAAAAAGAAATTGCCAATCTTTATGGGCAAAAAGAACAGTTTGCAGTTTCAAATTGAACCCAGAAATGGTATCAAACAAAAGATTAGAATTTTAGAACTGAAAAAATTGTACCTGAACGAAGTGATAACTGGCAATGTTTTATTTCTCAATAGGATTTGAAGGTCCCTTTGAGGCTGGAAATTCTTGATACAATCCAGCCTAATCTCAACTACATCTGCGCCTTCTGCCTTAGCCCTGTTCATATCCTTCAACATTTGCTCCACTGATTCCGCCATTAATGGCGCACAAACAAGTACTGAATCTTTCAACAATCCCACACTACCCATTTCTCAAAAATCTCAAAATCAATGAATGAAATCAAAAGAAAGATAAAAAGGGAAGTATACGTATATATCTCAATTGGGTTATTCGGAAACTGTCATTAGAAACCGAATCCCACAAAATGTCTGTATATATCTGAGGAAGAAGAAGTATGCATTCAGGAAAGGGAAAAATGGGTATGGATATATATGGACTTGATAGTTGGATAAAAGTATAAGAACCCACTTGAAATTGAATAATGATTTTTTGAGTAAACAATGAATAAATATCGAATCAATGGAAAGAATTAAAAAAAAAAATCGATAGTGAATGAATTTGAATGGAAGAGAATTAGAGGCAGTGCAGATAATGAAGAGAAGAAGAGAAAAAAAAAATGGTGGGAGTGGAGGGATTGACATTTATGCGATTCCATTTCCAAACAGAGAAAAATGAAAAAAATTTGACCAAACCAAACTCTTCTCAACCAACCCACTGATGAGGACAGATGCCAAAGCAAACTCCATTTTATATTTTTCCCCCTTTGAATTTTGAGCGTTGGACTGAAGCAAAAGTTAACAATGTTATTTTTGCGGAGTTGGTGGGGATGGATAAAAGTTACAGAACCAACTTGGCGGCTGTGTGATGATTGTATGATGATTCCCTAACCCTTTCATTGCTTCTTTAGGCTAACTTTTAAAGAAAATTACTAGTGCTTGGCTCTTAGGATGTATACTTTAATCATCCATTCGTGTATAATCACCGTACTATTTTTTTGGACGGAAAAAGTATATTGTATTGTTACTATTTTCCTTTATAAATACTTAGGAAACTACTATATAATTAGTGAAAATATACAATCAATAGAGATAATAATTAATGCAACAAGTGTATAGATTTATATTTCTCCCTTGTTATGTTAATAGTTATAGAAAATTTAATACGATATTTTGTTTTTTTACTAGTCACAGATTCATTTTGTTATGGCTTTTTATTGGTAATGTGCCAACAAATTTTTCTCTTTGATTGAATGGTAGTTGAAGAAAATGACAAATGAAATGACCAAAATTTTGAGCGAATTGCTGAAGTTAGATGGTTAAGGTCCTTAAGGATAATGTTAGTAGCGTACAAACGTTGTTTAGAAGAGAATTTACTAAGTTTGCTGACTTTTACCCAAATAAGCAGGTGATGGCACTATCTAAAATGACTGTTCTACATATTGGTTTCACTTTAGCTTTTTGTTTTTTTTTTTTGGACTAATACTTCCGTTGCGTAAATGTAATATTCTCTCCGCATTGATTGATGTTAATGAGCTAGAACATTGTCCACCATAGGTTGAGAAACAATAGTTTTTGCTGATATACTTTACTTAGTCCAAAAATAATTCATTTATTTTTCTAATCTTTAAAACAACTAACTTCCGCACAGCGCAATGCACATTATAGTTGACGTCTTGCTCATTGTGAATTATTGTACGAATATATAATAAAAATAGCAATAGGATAAAGTTAACCTAATAATTGTAACATCGAAATAAATAATTCACTATATCTATACCGTAAATACCAATTTAATACATTACTAGTACTTGTTTCGTGCATTACACAAGTGTTTCATTTATGACATATACTCTTTGTGAATTTTAATTTTTATACAATTAGTTAAGAGAAAGATTGTAATTGTTTTTATAATAATAATACGGAACTTTCTCTCTCCTCCTCACAAGTGCTCTTGGTGCACGTTAGCGCCTTGCTAACCTGCCGCATGCATGGCAAAAACTGTGAGAAAAAGCTAGAAGAAAGTTACAGAAGTAGAAAAAAAAAAAAGGAGAAGGCGGCTTTACGGGATGAGGATAGCGTGTTGTCATGTATGAATTCATCACTGACAGAGGCAGATCTAGAGGTGATAGTACAAGAACAAAGCCCTAGATAAGGGAAAGACAAATTGATGATGAAGAATAGATCAAAGCAAAGAGTTTTGTAGGCGGATGCTACGGAGGTGGCGCCGGCGGCTACATGTAAGAAATTTGATATTGGGAGGATGAGAGGTAATGCTTCGAATATGGAATTCATTCCTCCACAGGAAATTGAGGGAAGGAGAATCTGTAAGATTTAAGCTAATAAGGTTGAAATTGAGGCTCAGTACCGGGAACCATTGATTGTGTTCTTCATCCTGAATCTCCCGTATGCAGTCATGAATAAACACATAAGGAATCTCAAGGGTCATCTTGGAGTGGATAAGGTAATTCTTCTGCCTTTGAGTTTATTTGTGGTGCATTTTATATCCCTAAATGCTCGCGATGTTGTGTTGAATTCTAATTTGTATCATTTGGGTGGTAAGCCACTTGTAATCAAACCGTGGTTTGTTGAAAAAGGATTAGCTATAGGGAAATAAGTAGGATTCCTGTGTGAGTCGAATTGAGAGGGTTAGAGTTTAAATACTGGTATACTATTACACTGAGTAGAATGGCTAGCAGATTGGGAGTTTCAATTAACATAGACGAGGCAACTGCTAGCAGAGAAAGAGTTCAATATGCAAGCATTATGGTGGAAATGGAGATACAGAATTAGGTTCCAGAGTTAATTTGTTTTGAAGATGAGAATGGGAACATACAGGAATAGAGGGTGTTTACATGTGGAAGCCGATCCAGTGCCAGTGTTGTAGGGGCTATGGACATTCATCAGAGCAACATAGGAATGTCCTATAAAAAGTTGAGACTAGTGGAGGAGGGGAATAAAAGTACTAGGGAGTTATACAGAAAGAAGGACCTATGATACGGGATGCTGGAAAGAAAATTAGTCAAAACAGACAGAGGGACTGCGACTTTCAAGAGGTGGCAACAAAAGATGCTATTCTACCTGACAACGCTGAACATGGCGAGCTTTCTGACGGGTGTTGCTCCTCCGTTGCCTGAAGGTACTTCGGACGCACCAGCGGTCCATGCATATGAGGCTTGGAAACGGTCAGATTTCCTTTGTCATGGTTATATTTTGAATGTTATTCATGATTTATTATATAATGTGTATGAGAAATTTAAGACGACTAAGGATTTATAGGAATTCATGGACCGGAAACATAAATCAGAGGATGCCGGCTCGAAGAAATTCTTAGTCGGACAGTTCCTTGATTATGTGATGGTAGATTCCAAGACTATTGATAGTCAAGTGCAAGAGATTCAGTTGATTCTGCACGACATTCAGACTGAGAGGATGATCTTGAGTGAAACCTTCCAAGTGGCTGCGGTCATTGAAAAGTTGCCTCCGGGTTGGAGGGATTTCAAGAACTACCTCAAGCACAAGCACAAGTAGATGAACTTGGAGGATCTGATTGTTAGACTTCGCATTGAAGAAGATAACAAGAAATCATAATCAAAGGCATCCAATGGTGTGTAGGCTAAGGTCAATATTGTGGAGCATAGTAAAGGCCAAGGCTCGAAGAACAAGCCCAAGAGCAAGAACGCCAACAAAGGCAAGGGGAAGCTAGGGACTACTGGTAGTGTCTCTAAGCAGAAGCACAGATTTAAAGGTGATTGTTTTAACTGTGGCAAACCCAGTCACAAGTTTGCTGATTGCCACTCTCCAAAGAAGGATCATGAGGCGAACATGGTTAACGACATCACTAAGGATGTGGAGGACATGCACCTAGTTGCTGTGGTGACTCAAGTGAACATGGTGGAGTCCAACTCAAAGGAATGGTGGATGGACACTAGCGCGTCCAGGCACGTGTGCATCCATAGGAGCCACTTCACCACCTTTGAACCAGTCCATGGAGAGAAGATCTACATGAGAAATGCTGTTGTTGCCATTGTTGAAGGCAGAGGAACTGTGAAGCTCAAGATGACTTCGGGCAAGACTCTGACACTCACACATGTGCTGTATGTGCCAGAAGTGTGCAAGAATCTTGTGTCAGGATTCATGCTACAAGAATGGGTTTCGCATTGTAATAGAGTCTAATAAGGTTGTTCTGTCTAAGGCAGGAATGTTTGTTGGGAAGGGGTATGCAACCGATGGGTTGTTCAAACTCAATGTAATGACTATTGTCGATGAAATAAATGCAAGTACCTCTTCTGCTTATTTGATTGAGTCTTCCAATATATGGCATGGTAGACTAGGTCATGTTAATTCTGATTCGATGCGTCGATTAATTAACTTGAACCGTATACCAACATTCCAAATTGAGTTCGGAAATAAATATGAAATTTGCGTCGAAGCAAAGTTAACGAGGTCATCTTTTCAAACGGTTGAAAGGAGTACTAAACCACTTGAATTAGTTCACAGTGATGTTTGTGATTTGAAATCGGTTCAAACACGAGGTGGTAATAAGTATTTTATCACGTTTATTGATGATAGCACGAAATATTACTATGTTTATTTGTCAAAAAGTAAAGACGAAGCATTAGAGAAATTCGTTCTCTACAAAACTGAAGTTGAGAATCAACTTGGTAAAAAGATCAAGAGATTGAGAAGTGATAGAGGTGGTGAGTATGAAGCACCGATTGGTGGCTTTTGTGCACAACATGGAATTGTTCATGAATTGACAACACCTTATTCACCTCAATCTAATGGGGTTACTGAACGGAAAAATCGCACATTAAAAGAAATGATGAATGCGATGTTGTTAAGTTCAGGCCTACCTCCCAATATGTGGGGAGAAGCCGTCTTGTCTAATAATTACCTATTAAATAGGGTTCCCCAAAAGAAAGAAGACCAGACTCCATATGAATTATGGAAAGGAAAGAGACCATCATACAAACACTTGCGAGTGTGGGGGTGTCTGGCAAAGGTAGTTGTACCTCCGCCAAAGACAATAAAAATTGGACCTAAAACGGTCGATTGTATTTTAATTGGCTATGCACAGAATAGTAATGCATATCGATTCTTAGTGCATGATTCAAAGATTTCATATATACACAAGAACACGGTCTTGGAATCAAGAAATGCATCTTTCTTTGAAAATGTGTTTCCTTACAAGACTAAGGATGAAGACAGTTCATCAAAACGAACTCATGAAGAAGTTCATGATTTGGTTGAGGTTCAAGATGTTGAACCAAGACGGAGCAAAAGGGCAAGAGTAGAGAAATCATTCGGTGATAATTTTGTAACCTATTTGCTAGAGAGAGAACCTCTAACTTACGCTGAGGCATTAAGTTCTTCTAAGGGACCTTTATGGGCAGAAGCCATAAAGAGTGAGCTTGATTCAATTTTACAAAATCATACTTGGGAGCTTGTTGATCTCCCACCTGGACAGAAACCGTTAGGATCTAAATGGATCTTTAAGAGGAAAATGAAACCTGATGGTTCCATTTCTAAATACAAGGCCAGGCTTGTAATCAAAGGGTATAAACAATGAGAAGGTTTAGACTATTTTGATACACATTCTCCTGTGACGAGAATAAATTCCATAACGATAATACTTGCTATCGCAGCCTTAAGGAATTTGGAAATACATCAAATGGATGTTAAAACAGCTTTCTTAAATGGAGATTTAGATGAAGAAATCTATATGGAACAACCCAAGGGTTTCCGAGCTCCAGGAATAGAAAAGAAAGTTTGTAAACTAGTAAAATCACTGTATGGTCTAAAACAAGCACCTAAAAAGTGGCATGAAAAATTTGACCATGCAATGATTACTAGGGGATTCAAAATTAATGAGTGTGACAAATGCGTTTATGTTAAGGAGATAGAAAACGATTATGTCATATTATGTCTATATGTAGACGATATACTCATTGTTGGTAGTAGTCACAAGTTGGTCAAATCTACCAAGAACATGTTAAACTCTAAGTTTGAAATGAAAGACATTGGACTAGCTGATTGATTTTAGGTGTTAAAATCATAAGGACAACAGATGGTCTAGTTTTGAGTCAAGCTCATTACATAGATAAAATTCTTGATAAGTTTAACAAGAATTATTCTGGGTCGTGAAAACACCATTAGATAACAGTGTCCATTTATCCAAGAATCGTGGACGGGGTATATCGTGGAATACTCTTGGATAATAGGAAGTCTGATGTATCTAATGAGTTGTACTAGACCAGATATTGCTTATGTGGTAAGCAAGTTGAGTTCATACACGAGTAATCTCAGTGCTGAACACTGCACTGCTATAATTAGAGTATTGAGGTATCTAAGACATACTCGTGATTATGGACTGCAATACACCAGATATCCATCGGTGTTAGAAGGATACACGAATGCCAATTGGATATCTGATACAAAGGACTCACACTGCACAAGTGCCTACGTGTTTACACTAGCTGGAGCAGCTGTGTCGTGGAAATACTCACAACAAACTGTAATAGCCAGATCCACAATGGAATCCAAGTTCATTGCCTTGGATAAGTGTGGCGAGGAGGCTGAATGGCTACGCCATTTTTTGGAGGATATTCCAAAGTGGGAAAAACCTGTGCCACCTATCAGTATTCATTATGATAGCCAATCGGCGATTGGGAGGGCACAGAGTACTATGTATAATGGTAAGTCGAAACATATTCGTCGTCGACACAATACCATTAGACAACCCCTCTCAATAGGAATTATCACAATTGACTACGTGAAGTCAAAGGATAATCTTTCGGATCCGCTAACCAAAGGGTTAAATAGAGAGGCAGTTGAAAGATTGACCAAAGGAATGGGTGTAAAGCCTGTGAAGAAATGAGAGCCTTAAGAAGGAAAACCCAACCTAGTTGACTGGAGATCCTAAGATCTAGGTTCAATGGGACAACCTAATCATAAGACTTAGTGTGGTCACTGTGGGGGTTAACCTCAACTCATTCCTGTCATCAAACAGCGATATGATGGAAAGGATAGCAAACGGTTGTTTTAATAATACTTAAGTGAGTAATTTCATTTACTCAAGACTTAAGAAGTCACCTATGTGAGTGAGAAGTGGGGCCGCTTCAAAGAAAAACTGTTAAGGCTCAGTTCTTTAGAAACTCTTGCAGAACCAGGACGTGTTCATGGCCAAAATGGAACAAATCATGAGAACAGAGCTAAATAGAAATGGTTCCTGTGTACGGTATGTGAGTTTCTTTACACAATACAGCCGGACAGTTCAAGGACATCGCGTCTACTGGACAGCTAGTAAGCAAACATACTTTACAAGGAGGAAGTTCAAAGGGTAAAACCTACTTTCTCTATGCAGGGATCAGTTAGTGAACACCATCATCGTTTAATCGAAACAATATCTTATTCATGTGGGGATTGTTGGAAATGAGTGAATGAGAATTAAGTTTCTCAAGAGTTGGAAAAATTAGAGTTAAGGCTAAGGGACTTTGTCCCACATGGGTGTTGGGAAGAGTTGGAGCTCACTTTATAAGTGAGAGGCCAAAATTGACTTGCAAGTTGACTTGCCAATACTATACCACATCTCTCCCGCTCGCGTGCGCCCGCGCAGGGGGGGTGCAAATGGGGGTCCGATTCGGGGCCAAAATAGCTTGACTCATGTGTGCGCACGACCTGCGGACACAAATGCCGAACCGAACTCTAGCGGGCCTGATCAACCCACGTTTTGCTCCGGTTCAAATTAATTTTTTCCAGCTAAAATTTTAATGTAGAGATTTATGTTCATTCATTTCAGTCAAAGAGAAAACTGAAACGTTACAATTAAATATTGCTGTTGAATGAGCAAATGAATGGCGGATGTAGTACTGTTTAAATGGCAGAATGAATTCATTTGACTGTTTGATTGTCAAAAACGTTTTGGCTATTTATGTGCCATTAATTCTTGACATTTAACAGAATTAAAACACCAACACCGTTTGAAGGTTTGCTGCCATTTCAAAGGTTTCTCCAGCCTATAAATAGGCACCCATTTCCTAAAATTCTACACATCAATCCTTCCTCCTCTTTCAGTATTCTTTTGAGCCTTTCTTTCTTTCTCTTTTTGTTTCGGTGTTCATCATCGTGTTCTAAGTTTCGTTCGCTGGCAGAACTTCTTTGTGCTAAGTAGTCTCTACGTTTCCGTTGTATCCTGGGAAACAGTTGCTCGAGATCCTCAAGCACCATAGGAGGGGGCAAATCTTATTTAAGGAGATCGTGTTTTCACGAGCCTCAGATTTCTTCTTCTTCTATTTTTCCTTAGCCTTTGCGAATACTACCCATATTTCGACCAACAATCTTAAAACAGAATTTCTTTTGATTTTGTTTATTCGTGATGGCTGATGTTGTTAATGTTGATGTTGTTGGTGCTGCTGCTACTAGCACTACTCCCGCAGCTGTTGTACCTGGCGTTGCCATTGCTCCCAGGGTTACAAGCTCTGTTGCTGTTCCCGCTATGCCCAACGTTCAAGCTAGACACGTGAAGAAGCCAGAGAAGTTCAATGGGACGACTACGACTTTCAAGAGGTGGCAACAAAAGATGCTATTCTACTTTATGACGCTGAACTTGGCGAGCTTTTTGACGGGTGTTGCTCCTCCGTTGCCTGAAGGTACTTCGGACGCACCAACGGTCCATGCATATGAGGCTTGGAAACGGTCAGATTTCCTTTGTCGTGGTTATATTTTGAATGCTATTCATGATTCATTATATAATGTGTATGAGAAATTTAAGACGGCTAAGGATTTATGAGAATTCATGGACCAGAAACATAAATCGGAGGATGCCAGCTCGAAGAAGTTCGTAGTCGGACGGTTCCATGATTATGTGATGGTAGATTCCAAGACTGTTGATAGACAAGTGCAAGAGATCCAGTTGATTCTGCACGACATCCAGGCTGAGGGGATGATCTTGAGTGAAACCTTCCAAGTGGCTGCGGTCATTGAAAAGTTACCTCTAGGCTGGAGGGATTTCAAGAACTACCTCAAGAACAGGCATAAGGAGATAACCTTGGAGGATATGATTGTTAGACTTTGCATTGAAGAAGATAACAAGAAGTCAGAATCAAAGGCATCCAATGGTGTACAGGCTAAGGTCAATATTGTGGAACATAGTAAAGGCAGAGGCTCGAAGAACAAGGCAAAGAGCAAGAATGCCAACAAAGGCAAGGGGAAGCTAGGGACTACTGGTGGTGTCTCTAAGCAGAAGCACAGATTCAAAGGTGATTGTTTTAACTGTGGAAAACTAGGTCACAAGTCTGCTAATTGCCGCTCTCCAAATAAGGATCCTGAGGCGAACATGGTCAATGACATCACTAAGGATGTGGAGGACATGCACCTAGTTGCTGTGGTGACTCAAGGGAACATGGTGGAGTCCAACTCAAAGGAATGGTGGATGGACACTGGCGCATCCAGGCACGTGTGCATCCATAGGAGCCACTACACTACCTTTAAACCAGTCCATGAAGAGAAGATCTACATGGGAAATGCTGTTGTTGTCACGGTTGAAGGCAGAGGAACTATGAAGGTCAAGATGACTTCGGGCAAGACTCTGACACTCACGCATGTGCTGTATGTGCCAGAAGTGCGCAAGAACCTTGTGTCAGGATTCATGCTAGACAAGAATGGGGTAGAGTCTAATAAGGTTGTTATGTGTAAGGCAGGAATGTTTGTTGGAAAGGGGTATGCAACTGATGGGTTGTTCAAACTCAATGTAATGACTATTGTCGATAAAATAAATGCAAGTACCTCTTCTGCTTATTTGATTGAGTCTTCCAATATATGGCATGGTAGACTAGGTCGTGTTAATTCTGATTCGATGCGTTGATTAATTAACTTGAACCATATACCAACATTCCAAATTGACTTAAGAAATAAATGTGAAATTTGCGTCGAAGCAAAGTTAACGAGGTCATCTTTTTAAACGGTTGAAAGGAGTACTGAACCACTTGAATTAGTTCACAGTGATGTTTGTGATTTGAAATCGGTTCAAACACGAGGTGGTAGTAAGTAAACATAGCACGAAATATTGCTATGTTTACTTGTTAAAAAGTAAAGACGTAGCATTAGAGAAATTCGTTCTCTACAAAACCGAAGTTGAGAATCAACTTGGTAAAAGGATCAAGAGATTGAGAAGTGATAGAGGTGATGGGTACGAAGCACCGATTGGTGGCTTTTGTGCACAACATGGAATTGTTCATGAAGTGACAGCACCTTATTCACCTCAATCTAATGGGGTTGCTGAACGGAAAAATCGCACATTAAAAGAAATGATGAATGCGATGTTGTTAAGTTCAGGCCTACCTCCCAATATGTGGGGAGAAGCCGTCTTGTCTAGTAATTACCTATTAAATAGGGTTCTCCGAAAGAAAGAAGACAAGACTCCATATGAATTATGGAAAGGAAAGAAACCATCCTACAAACACTTGCGAGTGTGGGGGTGTCTGGCAAAAGTAGTTGTACCTCTGCCAAAGGCAATAAAAATTGGACCTAAAACGGTCGATTGTATTTTAATTGGCTATGCACAGAATAGTAATGCATATCGGTTCTTTGTGCATGATTCGAAGATTTCAGATATACACAAGAATACGGTTTTGGAATCAAGAAATGCATCTTTCTTTGAAAATGTGTTTCCTTACAAGACTAAGGATGAAGACAGTTTATCAAAACGAACTCATGAAGAAGTTCATGATTCGGTTGAGGTTCAAGATGTTGAACCAAGACGGAGCAAAAGGGCAAGAGTAGAGAAATCATTCGGTGATAATTTTGTAACCTATTTGCTAGAGAGAGAACCTCTAACTTACGCTAAGGCAGTAATTTCTTCTGAGGGACCTTTATGGGAAGAAGCCATAAAAGAGTGAGCTTGATTCAATTTTACAGAATCATACTTGGGAGCTTGTTGATCTCCCACCTGGACAGAAACCGTTAGGATCGAAACGGATCTTTAAGAGGAAAATGAAACCTGATGGTTCCATTGATAAATATAAGGCCAGGCTTGTAATCAAAGGGTATAAACAACGAGAAGGTTTAGACTACTTTGATACATATTCTCCTGTGACGAGAATAAATTCCATACGGATGATACTTGCTATCGTAGCCTTAAGGAATTTGGAAATACATGAAATGGATGTTAAAACAGCTTTCTTAAATGGAGATTTAGATGAAGAAAGCTATATGGAACAACCCAAGGGTTTCCGAGCTCCCGGAATAGAAAAGAAAGTTTGTAAACTAGTAAAATCCCTGTATTGTCTAAAGCAAACACCTAAAAAGTGGCATGAAAAATTTGACCATGCAATGATTACTAGGGGATTCAAAATTAATGAGTGTGACAAATGCGTTTATGTTAAGGAGATAGAAAATGATTATGTCATATTATGTCTATATGTAGACGATATACTCATTGTTGGTAGTAGTCACAAGTTGGTCAACTCTACCCAGAACATGTTAAACTCTAAGTTTGACATGAAAGACATAGGACTAGCTGATGTGATTTTAGGTGTTAAAATCATAAGGACAACAGATGGTCTAGTTTTGAGTCAAGCTCATTACATAGATAAAATTCTTGATAAGTTTAACAAGAATGATTCTGGGGCCGCGAAAACACCATTAGATAACAGTGTCCATTTATCCAAGAATCGTGGACAGGGTATATCTTAGGTGGAATACTCTCGAATAATAGGAAGTCTGATGTATCTAATGAGTTGTACTAGACCAGATATTGCTTATGTGGTAAGCAAGTTGAGTTCATACACGAGTAATCCCAGTGCTGAACACTGGACTGCTATAATTAGAGTACTGAGATATCTAAGACATACTCGTGATTATGGACTGCATTGCACCAGATATCCATCTATGTTGGAAGGTTACACGGATGCCAATTGGATATCTGATACAAAGGACTCACACTGCACAAGTGCCTACGTGTTTACACTAGCTGGAGCAGCTGTGTCGTGGAAATCCTTAAAACAAACTGTAATAGCCAGATCCGCAATGGAATCCGAGTTCATTGCCTTGGATAAGTGTGGCGAGGAGGCTGAATGCCTATGCCATTCTTTGGAGGATATTCCAAAGTAGGAAAAACCTGTGCCACCTATCAGTATTCATTGTGATAGCCAATCGGCGATTTGAAGGGCACAACGTACTATGTAGAATGGTAAGTTGAAATATATTCGTTGTCGACACAATACCATTAGACAACTCCTCTCAACAGGAATTATCATAATTAACTGCATGAAGTCAAAGGATATCTTGCTGATCCGCTAATCAAAGGGTTAAATTGAGAGGCAGTTGAAAGATTGACCAAAGGAATGGATGTAAAGCCTATGAATAGATAAGAGCCTTAAGAAGGAAAACCCAACCTAGTTGACTGGAGATCCCAAGATCTAGGTTCAATGGGACAACCTAATCATAAGACTTAGTGTGGTCACTGTGGGGGTAAACCTCAACTCATTCCTGTCATCAAACAGTGATATGACGGAAAGGATAGCAAACGGTTGCTTTAATGATACTTAAGTAAGTAATTTCATTTATTCTAGACTTAGGAACCCACCTATGTGAGAGAGAAGTGGGCCCGCTTCAAAGGAAAACTTTTAAAGCTCAGTTCTTTAGAAACTGTTGCAGAACCAGGACGTGTTCATGGCCAAAATGGACAAAATCATGAGAACGGAACTAAATAGAAATGGTTCCTGTGTACGGTATGTGAGTTTCTTTACACAATACAGCCGGACAGTTCAAGGACATCGCGTCTGCTGGACAGCTAGTAAGCAAACATACTTTAAAAGGAGGAAGTTCAAAGGGTAAAACCTACTTTCTCTATGCAGGGATCAGTTGGTGAACACCATCATCGTTTAATGGAACATTATCTTATTCTTCATGTGGGGAATTGTTGGAAATGAGTGAATGAGAATTAAGTTTCTCAAGAGTTGTAAAAATTAGAGTTAAGGCTAAGGGACTTTGTCCCACATGGGTGTTAGGAAGAGTTGGAGCTCACTTTATATGTGAGAGCCCAAAATTGAGTTGCAAGTTGACTTGCCAATACTATACCACATCTCCCCCGCTCGCGTACGCCCGCGCAGGGGGGGTGCAAATAGAGGTCCGATTCGGGGCCAAAATAGCTTGACTCATGTGTGCGCACGACCTGCGGACACAAATGCCGAACCGAACTCTAGCGGGCCTGATCAACCCACGTTTTGCTCTGGTTCAGATTAATTTTTTCCAGCTAAAATTTTATTGTGGAGATTTATGTTCATTCATTTCAGTCAAAGAGAAAACTGAAACGTTACAATTAAATGTTGCTGTTGAATGAGCAAATGAATGGCGGATTTAATACTGTGTAAATGGCAGAATGAATTCTTTTGACTATTTGATTGTCAAAAACGTTTTGATTGTCAAAAACCTATACTTGCTAAAGAAACTGACCTTGCCTCTTATTTTAATTACTGTCATTGTGAAACAAACAACAGGTGAGAGTAAATACAAGTATTAGTGAATACTTTTTACATGGAATAATTTTACATTAAATAACACCTAATTTTTATTTTAAGAACTTGTAAGTGAAGGCAGGTTATTTATTCAAATCGATCGAACTCAAGTCAACTAATTTTTATCCATCTCGACCCATCTAACACGAATATAAATAATAAATTTGAATTATGTGAATTTTTTTTGGTGTGTAAATTGTGTACTCTTTGTAGTCATATTTTTAAGTAAGGAAAATTAGTGCAATAATTAGTTGATTATACATCTCCGTTAAACTTGTTCGTCCATATTTGAGTTGTGTTAAGTTAGAAGACATACCCATCTTAACAAGAATTTGTTATGACGCCAATTAAAGTACGATACATGGGGTTTTTTTTTTCAAATTCTATATCGTAATAAAGATATGTTTAATTGTACAAAATTAATATATTTAAAAAATATTTCACCAAACTCTAATTGAAACAATAGCTAAACTCCATCGAAAATATTAAAGTATACTTCTTGATCATGAAACATGCTCATGCATTCAATAAGGTGGTCAATTGACGAAACATATATTTTTATGAAAATAACCTAAAAATTTGAAATATTTAAACTACGGTTGATTAAATTAAATATGATATATAGTTAGAAACTCCATACAAGCCTTTTGCTAGGATGGTCACATCAAATGATTAATCTCTTCAACTAATTTTCTTATTGATTAACCCGTTATTACTTGTGTTAAGCCAACCCGTGAAACTAACAAACAAGAGTTAAATAAATGAAAAAAAAAATTGTTGACGGACGGAATGACCATTTCAAGTATTGTTCATAAGCATAGGACATTCCGATGAATTAAAATTTAGTAGTTTTCTTATTGATTAACCCATTATTACTTGTGTTGAGCCAACCCGTGTGTTGGTGCGTTCCTTAGTCAGTCCACGGGACAACGCCTGTAATTCCTAAAATGCCTTGCAAAACAGAGTTAACACTCCGATGCCAAAGTCAGAACTCTTAGAGAGAGAAAGAGAAAGTATTAAATGCTATGTAGAGAGAGAATGATATGAAAAATAAATGCCTTGGGGTAATTACTTGGAGAAATAAATGCCTTGCACATGGCTGCACATGGATCCTAGTAGATACTAGTGGATTTTTGGACTAATTTGACTAAGGCCTAACGAAGCAACATCCTAATTGCCCCATCAATTGTCCCTACTAGAGGCTAAAGCCCGTGAATTTGTTCTGGGTTTGGGCTCTAGTAGTCAAACCTTCGCGACTTGGGCCTCTGTAGGTGCGGCCTGCTTTGCTAACACTTTAGGGTGGGCAGAGGGCTGCCCAATCATCGGACAGCTGAGGTAAGTCCTGGATGACCAACGGTCCATGCCCCATTAATTGCCCCTGCCAAGTGTTAGTAGAAAACACATCTACACGACAGTTAAGTTTGAATACAAGACTTGACATACAAGTGTAAATGGACCTGCCATCCAGTCTTGCGGCGAGGCTGTCCATTCGAGGGTCCACTTAAGTGGGTGAGACTGCAACCACACAAGACAGTGGGAATGCCGGTTGTTGCTGTTCAAGGTTCAAGTATCGAGGGACTCTTATCTTCAGATGCGTAAATAGTTTGCTGCCCCAATACTAGAAAGTGCATAGGCCATTGAAGTGTGACAATCTATCCAAGGTAAATCATCGAGTGGCATGGCACTAGCCCGAACCTAGTGGGCGCCAAGGCGCGGCCCAGGAGTAAGCAAGCGCCAACGCGCGATCCAGAGGCAAGCGAGCGCATTTGCATGACCAAACAGTCAATGAGTGGTATGGGCTACTTGGGAACCTGTGAGCGCAATTGTGCAATCCTCAAGGCAAACGCAATTGTGCGATCCCCAAGAAACTTGGGTGTGCCTCAGCGAGAATTACCTCTGCATGTGGTGGTTGCTATGAATAAGTGACGGGCAGCGGTTCAATCAAAGTAAGCAAAGACGTAGTGTCAGTGAGCGATGCTCCAGCAGATGCTTTCAATGGTAAGCCAATTACGAACAAATGAAGACGAGTCATTGGTGGTCAAAACATCAAAGCGTTCAAGAGTCAGCCATTGGGGGAGCGACACTCCAACTGAGACTATTATTAGTAGATACTCAAGAAGCGATTCCCGTCCTAAGGCAAAAAAAAAGACAGGCGATCAGCGGATCGCACTTTGAGATGGACTATCAATTGGTGGATTACGCTCGAACCAAAGTGATCAGCTTCAATCTATGAGATCTAAGATAGCAATGTGTCAAACAAAGCAATTACGTGGTTAGTAACATGTCACTGGAAAGAGAGTGAAAGACGTCCGGGGAGATGGCCAGCGGATGAGGTTCCAGCCGAGGAGACCAAGACTAAACCATCAGTGAAAGTCGTTCTAACTGAGGCGATGCAAACATTACTGAGCAGTGCTTCACCCTAGTGAAGAGTCATAACCTACGCGATCTATGGTGAACGATGGGCATGAGACCCTCTAACCAAGGGAAGTAAGGGTGAGCCATCAATGAGCGACACTCTGTTCAAGCGAGAAGCCCCATTTTAAGCAAGAAATGCTCCGCTCAAGCAAGAGGTCCTATCCTGGGGGATCTGGGGCGGGTCATGCCCTTGTCGCAGTAGTGAGGTTGCATCAGAGAGAACCGTCGTGGTGTGCTTTGGGGAGCCCAGTGATTTAGCGCGATCGAGGCTTGATGGGCTACCCAATAATTTTCCAAAATCTAAGAGCCCTACGATCACTGATTAGCTTTGAGAAACTGCAGTGACGCATATACTCAAATGCGAACTCGACGTGAGAACTAGCTAACTCATTTTGAGGATTTATGAGATTGAAATCCGTCAATAGAGGAAAAGAAGCAGATGAGAAGGTGAAAAAAGCCATGGGAAATCGATAATGTGTCAAAGGCGACTAATCCATCGAAGATTAGGAACGCCTGATCCCCTACCAATTGTGACCATTGGCAGCCCTGGACGCGTTCCCACACAGTCCTAGCAACGATATACGTCAAGGAGGGCCTACTAGTTATTTGACCTATTTGGGAAGAATTAAGCAATATGTTGGCTCCGTATTATTGCCCCCAAACCCTATGACTGGTACACTTGACGTGATGCCAAATTGGATGAGTTGTAAGCCTAGTGCCAATGAAATCACACCGACCAGAGATGTCGTGATGGATCTTAAGTCATACAACTATTTCCAAGCTCACCCCCCGAACATGGCTCGACGGTCCTTTAAGTGTGAAGAAAAGGTTTTTTCCGCATAATGGCCACGGGTGGCACGATGAAGATGCAAAGGAGAGGTGTTTTGATCGCGCCAGCCATGTTAGGTGCGACGGACCTCTTTCCATCATGGAGGGCGAGAGCCCTTACGCGACCCAGGAATAAGCGAGCGCCAACGCACGACCCCGGGACAAGCGAGCGCATTTGCGCGACCCAGGAGTCAGCGAGCGATATGGCACTACCCGGGAACCTGTGAGTGCAATCGCGCGACCCTAAGCCAGGCGAGCACCTTTGCGCGACCTAGGGGTCGGCGAGGGCCAATGCGTGACCCAGGAATAAGAGAGCGCCAACGTGCGACCCCGGGACAAGCGAGCGCGTTTGCACGACCCAGAAGTCAACGAGGGATATGGCGCTACCTGGGAATCTGTGAGCGCAATCGCGCGACCCTAAGGGAAGCAAGCGCCATGTTCCACCCTGGAGTGAAGGGAGCCCATGCCTGTAGGACAAGCTATGACTTTGGGGCAGCAAGCTCCATCGTGCGACCATGGGTGAGCGAGCGCCGTGGCGACCCTGGGGTAACCGACCCTGAGTTTTTTTTGCATCGCCGTATCCAGGCGACATGACATAAGGTTGGGCGGGATGCCTTAAGAGGACGCTCCCAAGTTTGCATGCATCGCCCACATCCGGGGTGGAGAGACGCAATGTGGTACTGCGATTTCATTAATCGGCCGCCCATGTCTGGGTTGTGTCGAGTGGGATCATGGGTCGCTTAGAAGGATCACTCCCGAGTTTGTACTCGCATCACCTCGCATCCAGGCGATGGAGCGCAGTGCGATGCCGCAGTTTTTCTGACCGGCCGCCCATGTCTGGGTTAGGCCGGACGGGGCACTTAGAAGGATCGCTACCGAGTTTGTACCCGAGTCACCCGCACCCGGGCGACGGACCATAGCGCGATATCACGGTTTTGCTGACTGGCCGCCCATGTCTGGGTTAGGTCGGACGGGGTGCTTAGAAGGATCGCTCCCGAGTTTGTACTTGCGTCACTCGCATCCGGGCGACAGAGCGCAGCGCGATGCCATAGTTTTTCTGACCGGTCGCCCATGTAAGGGTTAGGTCGGACGGTGCGCTTAGAAGGATCGCTCCAGGCGACGGAGCGCAGTGCAGTGCCGTGGTTTTGCTAATCGGCCGCCCATGTCTGGGTTAGGTCGGACGGGGCACTTCCAAGGATCACTCTCGAGTTTGTACCCACGTCACCATCATCCGGGCGACAGAGCGCAGCGTGGTGCCGCAGTTTTGCTAACCGGCCACCCATGTCTGTTAGGTCATACGGGGTGCTTAGAAAGACGCTCCGGATTTTTCCCGCATCTGTGTCGAAGGGACGCGTTTCATTCGCGGTTTTAGACCAATCGGCCACATCTGCCACGACGGACCTCTATTCATAGAGGAGAGGGTTTTCAAATGCATTGGTCTTGTATGGCGCAAAAGACCTCTATCCACAGAGGAGAGGGTTTTCAAAAGCACCGGTCCTGTATTGCGCGAAGGATCTGTATCCACAGAGGAGAGGGTTTCAAACACATCGGCCCTGTATGGTGTAAGGACCTCTATCCATAGATGAGACGGTTTTCAGTACTCTCGAACAAAAGTTTTTGGAAATGGGTAATATCACCCGAGGGCCAATGTCTGTTGAAAGGATTACACAGAGGGATCGCCTCTCAGAGAGAAATTATGCAGCCATTGAAAGCGCCAAATCAAAAATGGTGGAGACGTATCAGTCAAGCACAGTGCACATTTTGTTAGATTATTTCGTTTATTTTCACCTAGTACTTCCAGCAATAAGAGCACAAAAAGCACATAATATAGAGTGGACCATGGCAAAGAGAACGACCGCATGGTATTTTTGCTCATTATGTGTCATGTGCAAATGATGTGCATGCTTATCCAGGCAACTTGGAGCTAATTTGCAATTCTATGTGCATATATCATGTAACGTGCACGCTCATTAGAATAATCAGGAAGGGAACATACATAGTCACATAGCCATCCCTTCTCCCGAACCGAGCCATCTAAGAAAATGAGCAATCCACTTATAAAAATTAAGGGCGCTTATCTCGTTCATTGCGTAAGTAGGTGACCTAGCCATGACCATAGAAGGCTTCCAAAATTGCTTGCAATCCCCAGAATTTGCCCCATTTCTTGTTAGGGACCGGATTGCAAAGTTCCTGGACTTTTGCAAGTCTTGATGTTTTTTCCTTGAAATGCAACCCCTGACTGCCCCTTTGGTCTTATGCTGTCGGAGGAGGAACCAGATCGCACAAAGGAAGGTTTTTGGGGTCGGGTCAATCGTGCCAATCGTGAAATGAAAGCTAGGACGCTCCATGGCTCCTGCACATGATCGCATCAAACTAAGAACACTAGTGGAAGATTATCGGATGTCGATGTGGTGTTGAAACTTGCATTACCGGCTATCACCATGAAGCTTCAAAACTCAAGTTAGCACATTCCCTCGGGTCGCATAGAACCGTCGCATCGCTGAAACCGATGGAAAAGGCGATGTTGAGACCCCCAGAAGTTGCTACTGCTGTCATGATTTTGGAGATAATACTAGATCGCATAGAGATGATCCGCATCGCCGAAGCCAACAAGAAAGTTACTGGCTAGGAGAGTGGCGATGTGAAGTCGCCACCTCGATGTCGACACTTCGGCATCACATCAGGCTGGGTGAAATGGAACTCTAGGTTGCAGAGAACTTTGGTTTGTTCACATGTAAGTGCGATGTCATTGATGCGTTGCATCGATTGGAATAAGGGGACGCCACGGCAAGGAGACCACAATCCTAACGAACATCCAACGGTGCTGCTGCTTCTCGTAAAGAAGAGGAATCTACATGGTCCATGATTTGGTCCCCTGCTGCCCGAATCTACATGGTGGATCCCAATCGTCCCAAACTTCCTCACCGGAAAATGAGGTCGCTCACTGGCTTTGGGCTTGCACTAGATCGCATCAAGATCGCCTCTGACGTATAAACAATGGGACGCCAAACCAACAGACCCCTTGGTTGGACCACCACGCTAAATGGTGAACACTAATCGCCAACGCCAAAACCAGACGAGGCAACGCCAAATGGGGTCCCTTGGTGAGCGCCAAACGCACAAACCTACGGAACTAACCACACCACATGGCTAATGAATGAGACAAAACTGGGAATACCTTGGTGGGCGAAAAAGCAAATGGCTATAATGGGGGCGTGTGGTGGTGGTTGTGTCATGGCTTTAATGGGGGTCCCTGGGTTGGTCGAAGTCGCTAATGAAGGGAATGCCCGCGGTCACCTTGAAAGCGGAGATCGTCGTTGCTGAACGCGGTCAGCGTCGCTAATGAAAGGAATGCCCACGGCCGCCTTGAAAGCAGAGATCGCCGTTGCTGAACGCGGTCGCCGTTGCTAATGAAGGGAATGCCCGCGGCCACCTTGAAAGTGGAGCTAGCCGTCGTTGAACGTGGTCGGCGTAGCTAATGAAGGAAATGCTCGCGGGCACGAAAATTACCGTTGCTGAAGGAAGCTCAAGGTCGCTAGCAGTTGCTGCTCCTCCAATCAATCGCCAGCCGCCACTTGCTAATGCAAACGCAAAAGCGGTTGCCAATGAAGATGGGACGCGTCTTGCCCGAACAAAAATGGGAAACGCCAATGCAGATCACCATTAGAGGCATTGCCACGTGCTCTGCCAATCGCTATGCAACTTCTGCCGGATTTAGGCAATGGAACCTCCAAATCCGATGTTTCTCTCTACAAACGAACCCCAACTGGCGCTGACCAAGTGAAAAAAAGCTGCTCAAAGATTAAATCAACAAGAGTGGTTGTCGATTTGCAGCTTGGTACTCAGCCACATGTTGCCGATGATGATTCATGTCAAAATGGGCTTTCTCTACTTGCTTCTGACCCCATTGATTTCTTGACAATAAACTCGAACGCAACACTCAGTGCGACTGCGCCCGGTGTCTTGCTTGGTCGTAACCTCTTGCTTGGACGCTTCAAGATCGGAATGCAGTACTCGAGGTAACCACGCCCGGTATCTTTCATTGATTACTTGACAGTTACTCAAACGCAGCACTTGGTGCGATCGCTCCAAGTGTTTTGCTTGGTCGCAACCATTTACTTGGGCACTTTGGTGTCGGAATGCAGTACTCGGTGTGAGCGTGTCCGATGTCTTGCTTGGTCGCAACCATTCGCTTGGGCACTTCGGTGTCGGAACGCAGTATTTGGTGCGACCGTGTCAAGTGCTTGCTTAGTCGTAACCGTTTGTTTGCGCACTTCAGGATCGGAATGCAGCACTCGGTGAGACCATGCCCGTTGTCTTGCTTGGTCGCAACCGTTTGCTTGGGCGCTCCGGGATCGGGGGTACAGCTATCCCCGACCTCCTCAGGCCTCTGCCTTGTAGACACTATCAAAGTCCAGGAACACCAACTTAGTAAAAAAGAAAGGTCAGTAAGGAGGGGACGCATTTCTTTATTGCGTCCCCACAGTCGGCGCCAATTATTCGTGCGTTCCTTGGTCAGTCCACGGGACAGCGTCTATAATTCCTAAAATACCCTGCAAAACAGAGATAGCACTCCGATGCCAAAGTCAGAACTTTTAGAGAGAGAAAGGAAAAGTATTAAATGCTATGTAGAGAGAGAATGATATCAAAAATATATGCCTTGTGGTGCTTCCTTTTATAGATCAAAAAAGGGAATATAAGAATATTCTCTTGCACATGGGTCCACATGGATACTAGTGGATCATTTGGCTAATTTGACTAAGGCCCAACGAGGCAGTAGCCTAATTGCCCTATCAATTGCCCCTACTAGAGGCTAAATCCCGTGAATTTGTTCTGGGTTTGGGCTCTAGTAATCGAGCCTTTGCGATTTGGGTCTCTGTAGGTGCGGCCTGCTTTGCTAACACTTCAGGGTGGGTGGAGGGCTGCTCCATCATCGGACGGCTGAGGTAAGTCCTGAATGACCAACGGTCCATGTCCTATTACCGTGAGACTAACAAACAAATCAGTTAAATAAATGAAAAAAATTGTTGATTGATGGAATGACCATTTTAAATATTGTTCATAAGTGTTGGATATTCCGATGAATTAAAATTTAGTAATTTTCTTATTTATTAACCCGTTTTCACTTGTGTTGAGCCAACCCGTGAGACTAACAAACAAATCAGTTAAATAAATGAAAAAAAAATTGTCGACGGACTGAATGACCATTTCAAGTATTGTTCATGAGTGTAGGACATTCTAAAGAATTAAAATGTAGTAGTTTTCTTATTTATTAACCCGTTATTACTTGTGTTGAGCCAACCCGTGAGACTAAGGCTCTGTTTGATAATCACTTAATATAATGACTTAGTTTATTTAAGTACTTAATGAAATTAAGTATGTTTGATAATTGCTACTAAAAAGTCTTAATGAATTAAGTTCTGAACTAATTAAGTACTTATAAATTAAGTGCGTTTGATAACTAAAATTTCACTGTCTGAATTAATTAAGTGTGTCTGAATTTCCAGTTTAATTGTAGGCTAGAAAATAATTAATAGGCCTACCACTTATCACTTATCACTTAATTTCTGTAATGACTCTTTTTTTTTCATTTTCTTTTTTTCTTTTTTTTTTTTCCTTCGTCTTTATTTCGACCCTTATTTTTACATTGTTTTAAAATTTTTATTTTCTTTAGATGAATTAATTAAGAGTGCTTAAAGTTGAATTTATATTATGAGTATAAAAGATCTCAAATTTTCAAACTCAAATTAAACTTATTATAATACATGAAATTTGCTAAATAACAAGGTATACATATATATACAATAATCTAAATTTAATTATATATTGATTATTTACCAAGTATAATATCTACTTTCATTATATATACCAAAAACTTATTTCGAAATTATGATTTTATTATTTAGAACAAAATATTAATTATTTTTTTATTTTAAAAATTTTGTTTATAATTCAATTTTAATGATATTAAAATTTTAAATAACTTTCAAACCTGAGTATTCAGATTCAGTCTTCAGACTTTAGACTTCAGTTTTCAGACATCAAATTCAGACGTTTTTATTAAACAATGTAAATTCAGTTTTCAGACTTCAGACTTCAGTGTTAAGTGTTAAGTGTTCAGATTCAGACTTCGGTGATTATCAAACGGAGCCTAACAAACAAATCACTTAAATAAATGAAAAAAAAAATTATTGACTAACGGAATGACCAATTTTAAGCATTATTCATAAGTATAAGACCTTCCCATGAATTAAATTTAATAGTGACCAAACTGCTGACTTTTGTATGATTTAGTGACCTTCTAGAATTTTACTCATATATTATAGATTATTTTTATTGGATCCCAATAAATCTGAAGATAAACTGTACAAAAACTGAAATATATGATACAATTGCACAGCTATCACTAACTACGTAAGTTAGCTCATTTCAGTCACTGCAGCACCGGAGTTCAAAAAGGGAGCCATACGCAAAAAGGGTCTCCTCCCGGCTGGAAGCAACAGCTCTTGGAATAGCTCTCCAACCAACGAATATGGTGGGTAAGCGATCCGAGATGCAACCAAAATTGGGGAAAAGAAAAGCTAGAAACTTGTCATATTTACTCCTCTTTCCTATCATATATGAACGATACTGCTAGTGCTAAGCGATCTGCTTGTTGCTCGCCGTGATAGGGTTTGACAAACCTGCTTCAGGAGCAGCATTTAATGGGCGAAACTTCTTTGATTGAGGTAATCGAGCCCTTTTAGGGAAGCTCCTATTAGAGGCAGGACGTTTTCTTGTATTCTCTTGCACTGACCGGGTATTACCGGGTGGTGCAGGCCGTCCTCCATGATTAATACCCAACTTTCGGGAGTTCCCCAAGGTGGTTGCTGATGTTTTCCAATTTGCCCTTTCAGTTCCCAACTGCGCAACTTTTCGTCTGAGTTCGTCTGGTGAGTATTCAGCTTGAAGACCACGGTCCAAAATGCATTTGATAACATCTCTAAGGGCGGATATTTCATCAGAAATAGCATTGTCCTGTCCGCAGAGTTTGATAAATTGATAATTGAGATCAGACCAAAAGAAAAAACATACATTAGATAACAGGAAACAAAACAAAGGATAACTAACATACTCGTTCCTGAGAAGTAGCTTTCTCATCCTTATATATTTTCATGGCTGCCAGCTTTGTGTGTAAAACATGGCTCCTCAAAAGAACCACAGGTGGAATCTTGTCAACTAAATTGAACTCATAAACGTACTCAAAAGCAAGAAGGCACTGCTTGTTTTCAACGAGCTTTGTAATGAAATCTGTAGCAAAAGGTCTTCTTAATTAAACCAGAGGCTTGTCAAAATGATACATAATAAATTAAATATTACAGAAGCTGCCTAAATTAAAATATGCCCTCGAAAGAAACAGGGGAAAGAGAGACTACCAACAAATAGTTGAGTATAAAAGCAACTATCAAAATTTCCAAAACAAGAATCAAAACATTAGGTGGTAATGTACGCAATTAGGCACTTGGACTTTTAACATTTCTAGAGCCCAGAAACCAACTTCTCGAAAAAAAATTGACAAGCCCCTTCATTAATAAATCTGCTGAGGAAAACACCAATGTTCTCCAAAAATGATCAATACCTCTAACAAGCCTCCTACAACAATTATGCTACTCCAGGTTCAAGATTGACTCAAAATTTTTTACAGGCAAGATCATGTCTTTCATAATCAGAGCATGTCAAAAAGTCAGCAATCCACTAATATTGGAGATGAACCTCAATCCAATATCTGTTTTAACAGAATCTGCAATTTAGGTTGGTTTAGGTTGTTTTCTACTTATAATAGAATAAGAGCATGGTGGAATTCTATTACAGTAACCGTGCAGTACCATTACACGCGTGGATTAAACAAACACGAACAGTATGAAGAACTTCAAGACATTTATAACTAAATGCAACTAATCACCAAGAGAACAACGCCTGGCAGCAGCTCATTTAGCAGAGCATAACACTAATGACATGGAGTTAAATGAGTGGCACGACAACAGAAAGTAAAACAGCAGTAAATCATACCCATATAAGTTTTGTACAAGAACCCATCAAACACCCCACTTCCACCCCCTAATAAGAGTCCTCTCTTGAACTTATTGTCACCTTATAGTGTTCACCATAAAATCTTTCCAATTTACACGATTCAGACTTCTATAACAGTTATTAAAGCAAATTCTACCTCCAATAATCACTATAAGGCAACCAACCAAAACGAGATAAGGAAATCATCACAGACATAAGGATTTGGTGTAAAACAAGTTCTCATATCTTCAGGGGAGAGGAAAGATTAAGAAGATAATAAGGGTAAGCGATTGTAGCCCGAAGGTATTGGGTGTAAAAAATTGGGGCTGCTATCCACCAGGAAAAAAGAAGGTAAAAATATATCAGCTTTAATATACTTCAGGCTTTCTTGCTTTACTATCCAGCCCAAGTCTGGCTGAGAAAATAGGTAGAATGAGAAACAGAAGATTTATATACTAATTGTAGTGAACCACAATAAAGAAAATGAAAAGGAAGAATGAAAACCCGAGTTTCCTAACTTACGAAAAAAACTTTCAAACAGACCCAACTCTATTGAACAGACCCAGAACCAACCCAAAACCACCACCTTTTCACCTCACCCATTCATCAAAAAAGAAAAAAAGAAAAAAGAAAATGAAACTACAAGTGACTCCGCCTCATCTCTTGTCGCTATGACGGTCTGATCTGCAATACGCTACACTCTGCTGTACCTAACAAACTCAAGTTACAACCTAAACCTAATAAGTACTGGGTTAAACCTAATATAACCATAAATCTCATGGACTAGAAGCTCCCCAAACTAAACAAGTTAATTAGGTTTGGCATATTTGCTAACATTTTCTATCTTGTCATGAGAGAGAGAGAGAGAGAGAGAGAGAGAGAGAGAGACAGACAGACAGGCAGACAGACAGGCAGACAGAGAGGGAGAGAGATAGATACAGATACACATACATATACATATATACAAATATATATATGTATAGAGAGAGAGAGAGAGAGAGAGAGAGAGAGAGAGAGAGTACCAGGAATATTAGCTTCCAAGTTGAGAAATCTAATTAATTTACAAGCCTCCTTAAGCAGTTGAGGTGGAACCTCCAAAAGAGCAAGAAGATATTCGGCAGTGAAAGCAGATGACAATCCATAGACACCTACAAACTGCAAAAATGCTAATACTTCCCAAGAATTTGAACCTGACAAGTTCTGTTTCCAACCATTGGCAACCTTGAAAGCTCTTCTGTTCACACAAGGTTTGATAGTTGGGGAAACACTCATCAGTTGCCTTAACAGGTGAAATAAACTCCTGGCGACCAACTCAGAGATCTTATTCCTAGGGGAGTCAGAGAAATAGCTAAAATCTAAGGCATCCAAAACAAGTACTGCTGGGTCCGATGAATGTTGAATAAACCTTGGAATTTGGGTGCAACAAAAACCGTGCATTCCTGATTCCATATAGACATTGCTACACAAAGGCTGGACACCTTTTTCTAGAGATACAGTAGAAGTTGCTGATTTGATATCCAACTGCAAATCATCTTCCCTAGTTTTTTGGATTTCTAACTGAGGATGAACCGTACCTGTCAGAAAAAGGTTGGTATGTCAGATGGAAACTAATTAACTCATGACAACAACAGCAAAAACAGCAACAGGATAGGTAACAGAAAATGGTTAATTCGAGCTGCTTACCAGAAATCATTTTTGAAATGCCAAGTGACTGACATAACCCTATGAGAGATGTATCCTTTGAAACAATTTCATAAAGTGGTAGAAGTTCACCAACATCAAATGCAGAAATCAACCTAAAGCTACTTACAAATAGCAGAAAAACTCCAACCAACAATGGACTTCCAAAATCAGCCATTATCTTTGCCTTCCAATCCAAGGCCATTTTAAGTGTCACGTCCCTCACATCAACAGAAATAATTGTTGAAATTCTCATTAGTTGCTCTAGCAAAAAGATGCAACTCCTTAACCCTTGTTCTTGAGGGTAAGAGCTATAGAATCCTTCAACCACATTCAACACAAGTTTGGATGAGTCATCTAAAATTTGCAGAGCAGTAAAAACTTCACTCTGTAACAACTGATGATCAACCGAATACATATCAAGGAAAGACAGCAATCTTTTTCCATCCATATTGGCTAGGAGAAAAGCCATAGCATGTGGAGGGCTGACGCCTGTGTTTAACACAGGATCCTTCTTCCAGCTCTTCAAGCAATCTGGAAAATTAGAGGATGAAATAGTTCCAACTTCACTATTGTGTTGATCTTCAGCAACCATATTTGTATTGTTTCCAGAGCCAACTGGCGTTTCTCTACTGTCAACCTCTCTCCTGACTTGGCCTTTATAATGATCAACAAATTCAGAACATTTTCCTTGTAACTTCTGCATCGACAGCTGCTTAATTGTGTTTAAAATATCTCTGGGTGAATATTGAGATTCGAGCTTACGCTGAACAACACATCTGAGGACAGCTTGGGCAGCAGCTATTCTTTGGTCAATTTCATCACTCTACAAGCACAAAATAGAATGTTAGAAGAAATTAGCATCTATATCAAATTATTAAAGGCAAAAACAGAAGAACCCCAACAAACGTGTTGTTCAGTGTTCTTGGGCATTACCTTCCCGGTTCCTTTAAAGTGTCTCATATACTGCCTCAAGATAGGCACTGGTGGGAATTGTTTAACAAGGCCAAAGCAATATATTAATTCAATTGCTCGGAGGGAATGTTTAGCAACTTTCAGAAGATTTCGAATTAAACCTGTCATCAAAAGTATGAAGTATCAAATCAGTCAATCAGCAAGCCAGAGAAGACCCTGCGAAACTCATTTTGAAACTATATAGAAAGTGCCCATAGACTCAATATGAAAAAATCTCATTAATTCATTCAATTTCCAAATAGGGTCATAAACTAAATGGAAAAAGATTAAAAAGAAAAAGAAAGAAAAAAGCTATACGCTTGAAAAAAGATTCATTTTATCACAATCCCGAAGATAACAATATTTATTAATAAAAAAAAAATGATAATGAGTATCACACTTTACATGGAACAAAGCATTGACCATATCAATTTGGAAGTAACTTCCTAAATAGTCTCTTAGAAAGATACTTGCCTCAAGACTTCAGTCAAATTGCTCTTCACAAAAACTAATTACTTAGGAACATAGTAATGACTGATTGAACAATATTTACTGCATTGAAAGCAAGGAATTTTACTTTATCAAAACAGTTGAAGAAACATGAAAAATTAATTACGCATTAGAACATGCACTGAATGGGGAAGTCAACCATCAACTGATGATCAAAAGTTAAAAAAAAAAAAAGAAAACAAAACCTTAACCAACCTGGTATTTTGTCCCTCAAACCAAGACGAACACACAATGCGGGTATTTGTTCATGCTCGACAGCAGTTTCCAAAAGTTTCAGGAGCTCCTCTTTATCAAATGCAGAAGCCAAGTGAAACGAAGCCAGAAGGTATAAGAAGCCCAACACCTCTAGAGAATTCCCAGTCACCATCATTGCCTTCCAATCCCGTGCAAGCCTGAGAGCATGCTCCTTCTCAATGGATTCAATTTTTGGGGAAATTCTAATTAATTGCTCCAACAATACAATGCAGCTGCTGGCAACAGTCCCTTCAAATTTCATATCTACCTTCTTTAGATACGGAGGATAAAGTAATTCTATTGCACTTAGTACCATATCTGCTGGGGCTCCCGATTTTCGAAGAGCCTTTAAAACTTCATCCTTTGAGCTGAGGTCAATTTTGAAGCCATTCAAGGACATATGCACATCCAGACCATCTAGCTCTACAGAAAGTGTAAAATTAGGAGAAGATGAACCACTATTCATACCATCATCAACTACTTTCTTAACTGGCTCTAGAGCACAAAGTTCATCATTCAAGTTCTTCCTCTCCTCTTCAAATTTCTTCTCTCTAGCTTCAAACAACTTGATCCTATCCCCAAAATCCTTCATCTTCAGTTCGATTTCCTTATTTCGTTTCTCCCATGACTCCTTTTCAGACTGCCATTGCTTCTCTTTTAACTGACATTCCTCCAAATTCGCCCGAGCAACCTCCTCTAGTTCTTTCCTTTTTACTTCCAATAGCTTCTCCCGAACTTCAAGTTCTTTCAAACCCGTAATCCTATCTTCAAATTCCTTTCTTTTCGCTTTCAGTTCCTTAATTTCATCTTCTAGCAACTCTTTCTCAGACTGGCATTGCTTCTTTTGGAACAAGCACTCCTTCAAACTCCTTTCCGCATCCTCAAGTTCTATCTGTTTTGCGCCCAAATTTTTCTCAATCATTTCGAAATCTTTTAGATTCTTAACCCTACATTCTAATTCCCTCCTTTTCAACTCCAATTCCTTATTTCCTCTCTCCAACAATTCCTTTCTTTCTGTGTATGCCTTCTCTTTCAATTCAAATTGCCTCTCTCTCAAGTCCAACTCTTTCTTTTTCACTTCGAATTGTTCCTCCCTCATATCCAGTTCTTTCACGCGCTGATGATGGAATGCTAACAGTTTATCAATCTCCTTCTCCTTCCACTCAAGATCCTGTCTAATCAATTTCTCCTCTTTCTCCTTCATCTCAATTACCCTTTCCCTATCTGCCCTCAAAGAATCCTCCAATCCCTTACAACTAATCATCTTTTCGCGCTCCTTAACTTTCCTCTCCCTATCATCAAGCTCGTTTACTTTCTTCAAAATCCCATCTTCAATCAATTTAATCTCTTTCCTCCTCTCCTCAATATGCTCCTCCTCCAACCCCGCCTCCCTAAGCCTCTCTTCCACCAACTTTTCCAATGCCGCCAACTCATTCTTGTCAAGCTCCAATTTTTCAGAAACCCCATTGATCAAAACCTCTTTCTCATTCAATTCCCTCTCTTTTTCCTTCAATTCCTCAACCAATTTCTCCTTGCCCTCCTCCCATTCCTTCTCCTTCACGGCCAACCCAACCAGCCTCTTCTCCTCATCCTCAATACACCGAACCCTCTCCTCAATATGTTCCCTCAACAACTTCAACTCCTCGGAACTCTGCCTCACCGATTCCTCAACGGAGTTCAGATTTTTCTCCCGGGACTCGAGTTCCGAGTAGCATTCCCGAAACTTCTTCTGGGTCGTCTCCACATACTCCTCGTAATCCTTGTAATTGCTCACAACTGCAAAAATCGATCTCTTAAACCCGTTCTTCTTGGCCTCGCAGGAATCAAGGCTTTCCGAAATCTCTTCCAAAAGCCCCATAACCACAGTTCTTGCATGTGCTTCTTCAAGTGATCACGAATGCAGTTTTTTTCAAAAACAAAATCCCTTTACAAAAATATGCGTCGTCTGCCTGCAATTAAACAAGGTGATGAAACTCCAGATCAAAACCCTAAGGAAATCCCAATAGGTTTCTTTTGGTGGAGAAGAAACGGTTTCTGTGCGTGTAAGTAGTATTATTATAGAAGACTATATAGAGTGGTGATCAGAGAATTCAAACCAGAGTTTAGGAAAGACGACTCCGATAATTAAAGGGCCGTTATTTTGGTGGGCATGTTGGCCCAATTCAAATAGTACATTAGTAGTAGTACAACCACAACTTTTATCAATGAGATTACCCGTTATGTATCTCTATATCTAGTAAATTAATAAAAAAAGCAAATTAAAATGATGACGTGGAGTCGTGGGAAGCATTATTATTCCCTCACTTCGTTTTAGTCGCCGACTGGTCAGACTTCCAATCAGTCTCTTGACTCTTCACTATCCAAGCTCCAATACCACTACCATCATCATCATATAAAAAAGCACAGAAAAATATTTGAAGGGTTGGGTTAACTTTTGTTCTTCTTTCTCGCCTGCTCGAATCTAGCAATGAAACCATTGGGGAAGACGAGTCTTGGGACAGAGGATGATGTGGATCTGAACTCGGTGATTAAGGTTTCACAGGAGTTGATCAATAAGATGGAAGCTAAAGCGAATTCGTTGTTGGAAAAGGAAGAATCATATCTTTGTTTGGAGCAAAAACTTGTTGACCAGGAGAAAGAGATGACGATGTTCTTCGAGAAAAAGCTGGAAGAATTGGAAATGAGAAAAGAGGAAGTGGGTTCAATTTTGAAGGAATTTTTGGCCAGGGAAGAGAAATTGAACGAACAAAAGGAGTTGATTGCTGGGCTTTTTGAGAGGTTTGGGTCCGAAGAGAAAAAGGTGCAGGAAATGTTGGGGAAAAGGGCTAGGGATCTTGATGAGAAGGAGGAGGAATTGAAGGTACTGGCAAAGCAAATTGAGCTCAAGGGAAAACTCTTGGAATTGAAGGAGAAGAAGCTTGAGGAAGAATTCAAAATCAGGGAAGAGATCATGGAACTGAGTGAGAAGAAGAGGAGGAAAAAAGGCTGATTCTGCAGGGAATTCTGATGCTGTTGTGATGAATGGTGAAGTTAGTAAACTGAACTGAACCATTGCTTCAACATCCTGTAAAAGAAAAAGGGGTCTCTTAAGGTTAACAACTTGCAATCCGTGATGTCTTAACTGGCTTCATTGCATTCTGTTAGTTCAGAATTTCTCCGTCCTAAGCTTTTGTTCTGATGTAGATATTGCTGATGATATTTTAATTTTAGACAAGTTAAAGTTGGTGATGCCATATTTTTGTCTCCTATTATTGTGTTTGAAAGCATATCCGTAGAAATATATCTGTCAAAAGCATGCCTCTTGAATGTATATTGTATAGTGTATGAGTTATTGTTTGTCTTCTAGAAGCTAAAGAGATCAGATGTCGTATGTTAGAGTTTTGATAGTAGCTAGGTTGTTGAGGATGTCGGTCGGTATGAAAATAAGAAACCTGCATGCAAAAGAAGTCTTCTTGTGTAGCAAAGATATAAATTTGTCAGCTAAAACCACTTCCAAGTCTGAGTTGAAAGGGTGATCAAAGATGAATTTTGGGTGTTAGCCAACTTCAGTTTAAAATAGGTGCAAAAATGTTTGTTTAATCGAAAACTAAATGATTGGGCTGTCTCACTATGGTGGTCTTCATCATTGTTGATTCAGTTGGTTATGATTTGGAAAGAAAGAACGAGATAGAATGAAATCTCTTTTGGTTCAGTTCACATCCTCAGTTTTCCTTTCAGTTAACTACCAAGCGTTAGCTTATGTAAAACTAACCCTTAATGTACTTTAGAGTAATTTGGTTGGTTTTCTTCAAATTGAAGAAGTGTACATGATCTCCGAAATTCCTGCACCATTAGAAGAAATTAAGAACATATGTTCCCGAATTCCTACTGCTCTGTTGTGCCTATGGCAAATTTCAAACTCTTCATACCATTGGAAAATGTTTTCATCTGTTGGCAATGCTTTGTGAAGTGCATTTTTTCATGCGAATATGTTCTGCCACATATTGCTCGTTTCTCCATTGTCATCAGGTGTTTTAGGTCAGCAAAGCTTGAGGTTTCGGGACCTCAACATATCTGAAAAGTTTGCATCTTCTTCCCTGCAGGGCCATTAGCTACTAAGAAATCGAACTTCTGTAACATTGTTGTAGCTTTTGCCGTAATTGCTTACCTTTTTATCGGACTTTTTACTTATTTTGAACAAGGTTGAAGTTCTCAGGAATCTCCTTAATTTGCATTACCCGGAAAATTGAAAGAGCATAACAGATATGGTTATGGTCAACGGAGTAAAGGGTCGAAAAGTGAACTAAACTGGAGGGAATCTGCATTGCAGTCCTCTATATGACACTAAATACTCCATCCTTCCTTCTCATTTTGATATTTGCTCTTTCTTTAACTAAAGATAATTGGATCCCTAGGTTAAGGAACTGCCAGGACAAATTGATTTGGGCTGAAAAAGAACATGGCAATTATACGGGGAGGTTTTGATAAAAAAAAGTTTCCATATAAAAAATAAACAACAACTTGGGGGCTGGGAACTTTACGCCTATGTTACCCGGACTCTTCTATTTGGGGAGAATACCCGTGTCGTTTCGTGTCAACACTGGTGTGGGTATGAGTGTCGGGTGTGGCATTTTAGCCTAAAATGTTTAAGATTTTTAAAATATTGACGAGTCGGACACTCAGATCCCCGCACCCGATATACACCCGTATCCGAGTCCAGGTAACATAGCTTTACGCTTGAACTTGCAGCAGCTTTACCTAAGGTCTGGGATTATTATTAGCTTTGAATCAGAGTTCTCTGTTTTGTTCCTATCGTTTCTGCTAAAACCCTAGCAAAGTTTGAATTGGGAGATTTTGGGCTGATACCGATGATAGATGTACTCAAGGAAACATTCTTGGACACGCTGTCTCCGATACCGGAAGACCGTTCCGAGGGCCACTATGTTCTCTCCAAGGCAGCCAGACACCCGGATTTCGTACCCTCCGTTCTCCTGATTATTGCGGACCCTTCGGTTGACGAACCGATCCGAAAAGCAGCCGCCGTGATCTTGATCGACCACGTTAAGTCCTGCTGGGTGGTTCCGCCATCCTTTCCGGTTTTTACTGATGAGGATCATCAAGCTTCGCTGAATCCACCTTTACTGGGTCCCGAGAAAGAGCTGATTAAATCTCAAATTGTTTCATTGATGCTCGATTCGGGTCCCAACATTCAACCACTGATAATTGAAGCCATATTAGAAATCTGTAAGAATGATTTTCCCAATAAGGTGGCCTTCTTTGTTGCCTGATTTGGTTTCCAGGCTCGATTTATGGGGTTTTAAGCTCAATTAATGCTCTCTTTGATAAGTTTAAGGATGAGGAGTTGCGAATTGAGTACTGTCCAGATATTTTTGCTCATCCATTATCCTCAGTGTTTCAGAGGATCGCCGGGTTATTATTAGATCTGTCTGCTGATCCAACTGTTCTCAGCTACTACATTGACTCCCAAACTCTGTGCTGTAAGATATTGTATTCACTCTGTTTTGGGTACTAGCCCAAATTTTTCAAGGATCATATGAGTGAGTGGATGGTTGAGTTTCAAAAGTATTTAAACCTTAATTATCTGTCTGAGGAAGGTTTGGACCTGGACTATAAAAATAATGAGTTGGTGTCCGCACTTGATGAGTTACGGGCTGCTGTTTGTGAGAATATTAGTCTTTTCATAGAGAAAGATGATGAAACCTTCATCAATGATTATTTGATTGGGTTTGTGGACACTATTTGGGGTCTCCTTCTTGCTGCCTCACCCTCTTCTTGTAGGGAGGAAGTTACCATTAAGTTCTTAACTTGGGTTAGCTCGAGTCCACGTCATGATCTGTTTGCTAGCGACCACATTTTGCAGCAAGTTGTTCAGGGTATCATCATCCCCAACATGATGTTGACTGACAAGGAGGAATAGTTGTTCGACATGAATTGCGCCGAGTTTATCAGAAGGGACATGGGAGGGAGACACAATGTAGAAACCAGCAGGAGGGTGGTTGCCTGATAGCTTCTTAGAGGGGTTGCAGTTCATTACAAAGTAAAGGTTACCCGTGAAGTCTCTTGTGAGATACAGGAATGTTTGAATCGTGTCCATTTGAACCCTGATGGAAATTGGAAATACAAAGAGTGCTTGATTTCTTTGGCCGTGTCTCTGTTGCTTGCTACTAGAAAAGCCGGTGGGGCTTCGTTGAGTACAGATCTTATTGATATCCCGAGGTTTTTTTGGTGGAAAATTATGCCGGAGTTGACAAGTGATGACCTGAATGGTTTTCCTATGTTGAAAGCTGGTGCTTTGAACTTTGAAGTTCCTGACAATGTTTGGAAATGATATAGGGATTCTTGAGCCGCTCGCCTTGCTTCCTGTTTTGTTGTTGTTTCTGGATTTGGAATCAATTCTTCTTCGTTCATATGCAGCAACCTGCATTGAGAAATTCATGTTGGCGAAATATGATGTTAGGCTGTGGTACTCTACAGATATGCTCGCCGAAAAGGTACCGAGGAAACTTGTCAGTGCGTTGGAGCTGGAACCCGAGGGGAATGAGTATGTGATGAAGTGTATCTTGAGGGTTCTTGGAGTGGTTGAAGTCTCACCTGATGTTGCTTTGTCTTGTCTCTATTATTTAATCGAGCTTGTCGATATGGTTTGCAGGAATCAGGCCATCAAGAGCCAGGTATTCTGTCAGTATATGTTTGAATCAGTGGCTGCCCTTGTTAGACAAGCGTCCGAGAGGGATCCATCTATATTTTCTGCACTTGAAGCTGTGCTTTTCCCTAGGATGCAATTTCAGGTTTTCGTGCACGAGAACATAGGTGAATTCTTACCGTACGCTCTCCAGCTGCTGGTACGGCTTGTGGAGTTAATTCGCAAGCCTATGCCTACCGAGTATGTCGAGATATTTGAGGAACTTCTGACTTGCAATTTATTGGGTGTCTCCAATTATGTTGTTCCTCTTGTTTATTTGCTTCAGACTTTCCTTCGGAATTTGCCTCATGATGTGTTGGTTCAACAGGGAAAGCTAAAAAATGTTCTCTATAAATGCTCTGAACTGCTGTCCACTAGTAGCTCACCTGATCAAGGGTTTGCGTGCTGATTACCGTGATCGAAAACTTTACCTACGATGTGATTCAACCCTCGTTAACTGCCATTTGGGATGAAATGTATGCCAGACTGTTCGCCCGCGATGAGGACGTGAAGTTTCTCAATAAGCTTGTGATATTCATGTCGCTATTTGTTGTTAGTTACGGTGTAGATAAACTTGTGGCTTCTATCAACGCTGTTAAGAACGGGTTATTTCTTCGCTTTTTGGAAAAGGTCTGGATACCTAATCTTGAAATGGTCACTGGTTTCATTAAAATGAAGCTAACTTCAGTTGCTACGACCAAACTTATCTGCGAATCGCCAAATAATATTTGGGAATCCGGTCATGCTGGGAAACTGCTTAACAATCTTGTTTCAAGATTTGAGGAGCGAGCAGTTGCGGATGAGTTGGAAGTTCTCGATGTCGTGGATTGGAAGAGAGAAGAGGACCATCTGGATGAAATTAAGGACACGAAACAGTTTATGGTGGTTTCCTTGTCAAAATTATGTGCTTCTTCTCCTGGAAAGTATACTGATTTTATTGCAAACAGTCTTGATCAAGCTAGTCAGGCTGCATTGTCTCGGGTCCGCGCAACTTATGATGTATCTTTAGTTTGAGGAAGAGCAGAGTCTTCTAACGTTTTTCTGATGGCTATTCGAATGAAATGATTTTCTGTTCCTATTTATGATTTTTTATGTTTCGTTATCTCAATTTATTGACCTGATTTTCAGTCCAATTCAGAGATTTGAGATTCAATTCTGAAATAAAGTTCTCTTACGCCACATGCTAAATTCTTTCGTGGAAAGAATCCATCTTCGACTTCAACCAAAACGTAAAGCTATAAACACCATTGTAACGCCTTTCCTATCATCTGAACTAACATTGCCTGGTGATATATATGCAATCTACTTGTTGCGCAGTACGAGAAGATTATCGGCAACTGGACAGTTCAAAGATGCCGGAGCATTTCACAGGCGAAACTTCTTTGATGGTGGTAATCGTGTCCATTTAGCGATGCCCCTACTTGAGGCAGGGTGTTTTCTAGTATTCTCTTGTTCTGACCGGGCCTTTCCAGATGCACACAATCCTCTTTTATCATTGTCCAACTTTGGAGAGTTGCTCAAGGGTACTGCTGACAGTGATGCTTTCAAATTTGCCCTTTGAGTTTCTAACTGCGCAACTCTTTGTCCGAGTGCGTCTGGAGAGTACTCATTTTGAAGACCACGATCCAAAATGCATTTCATAACTTCTTTAAGAGCAGAGATTTCATCAAAAATAGCACGGTCCTGCAAGCACATTTTAATAAAATGTTAAAGAAATCATCAGACCGAAAAGATCATGTCAGAAAAGAGGAAGACATCAAAAGGATGACATACTTGTTCCTGAAGCGTAGCTTTCTCATCTTTGCATATTTCCATGGCTGCCATCTTCGCTTGTAAGACATGGTTCTTCAGAAGCTCCACTGGTGGAATCTTATCAACTAGATTAAACTCGAAAACATATTCGAAAGCAAGAAGGGGCTGTTTCTTTGCAATGAGCGCTGTTACAAAACCTGTAGCAGAAGAGTTTCTTTATGTAAATATCAGTAGCATGTCGGAAAAGATAAAATATACATATCGAACCTAGCAAAACCATGGTATCACCGCAAATGAAAAGGAAAAAGGAAACAATGTATTTTAGGTTAGATGAAACCACACATATTTCGTGTAAGAGCAACCACCAAAACTCCATATCAGGAAAAAAAAAAGGAACTTGGGCAGTGATGGCAAGGATATTTAGTAGCCTAAAACATTCCTTCAGTCCAGAAACCTAACTTCTAAGAAATTAAAATGACAACCATTTTTTTAATTGATCTCCTAGAAGAAATCATCTATCCGATTCAAATACTGCCGAGAAAATCCCCTTAACATGCCTCCAATTATAATTGCGACTTCAGGTTCAAGTTTGGTGTGAAAATTTTATATCATCATCAGAATGCGTCGGCACCCTCAGCAGTTAGCAATACATTACTACAGAGTTGAACCCTTTCTTCAAACTTCTGTTTTAACCTTTAACATAATCTGCAGCTCAAATAGGGCTAGACTGTTTTCAAATTTCAACTGTTATAGTAAATTATGGGTGCCAAGTGGACTTCTATGGCAGTTATCATGCGGCAAACGCTATGCAAGTGAAACACAAACTGTAAAATCACATTTAAGTACCATCAAATGTATATCTCGAAAACAAGGCATCAAGTTGATCAATCCCTTGCAATTTACCATACTTCACATGGAATTACTCAACAGACAATGTGGCTCTGGCTCTGGCTCACAATCAACAGTGACCCTCCTCAAACTGAACTTATCCACCATGGTGAATCGCGCGACTACAGTACAAAATTCATCACACTACTCTAACTAATGTTTTCCAAAAACAAAAAACGGTTATTCCTAACAAATTTAAGTATTATGACCTACAGTTTGGGAGGAATATTTAAGTACTATAGTGCAGTTGTATGAAGTGTATGAATGTTCCAAATTACTAGCCCACTAAGTAATTACTGAGGCCTACACATAGCTACAATTACGGTATGCTAGTCAAAGGGAGGAAGGTAAAAAGTTTTTCTCCATAATTTGCATACAGACAATAGAAAGTTGGGTTGGAATCAACATATAGGTTCTCAGAGAAACCCGAGATTCCACTCCAAATGCATTAAGCTTCAACGATGGATTATCAGAGGGGAAAAGACCAATGCTTCTGTTTAACTGTACAAACAAACTAATTGAGAAGATTGTGGATTTTATCATGGTAAACGGATGTGGAAGAAGATAACTAATGAATTCTGCATGCCACATGTCTTTCGTAAGTGTAGTAGATGATCCAACTCAAACAGAGATAATTACCCTCCTACACATAAATATTTACCGAAGCATCACAGTTTGTCTTTGCTGGCATTTTCTTCCCATGAGAGAAAGAGATCTTACCAGGAACCTTGTATTCCAAGCCAAGGATTCTAATCAAGGTACTAGCCTCCTTGAGTAGTTTAGGAGGAACCTCCAAGAGACCAAGAAGACATTTGGCACTAAACGAAGATGACACGCCATAGACAACTACAAGCTGCATGAATGCTAAGACCTCCCAAGAATTTGAACCTGACAAGCTTGATTTCCAACTATGAGCAACTTTTAAAGCTCTTCTTTTCACGCATGGTTCAATCCTTGGGGATACATTCAGCAGTTGCTTTAGCAAGTAGAAGAAACTCTGGGCAATCAACTGGTTGATCTTGTTCTGTTGGGAGTTGGAGAAATAGCAAAACTCCAAGGCATCCAAAACAAGCAGCGCTGGGTCTGATGAATGTTGAAGGAACCTTGGTATTCGATTGCAGTATATACCATGAGCTCCTGATTCCATATCGTCATTGCTATGAAAAGCGTGGATACCCTTTTCTAAAGACATAGTAGAGATTGCTGATTTGATATCCAACTGTGAATCTTCTGTGCTAATTTGTTGGACTTGTATTTCAGGATGAACTGAGCCTATTAGAAAGGCAAACCGGATGGAAAACAATAAACTCATGACAACAATAATGAGTAGTAAACTAAAATGGATAATTTCAGATTCTTACCAGAAATCAATTTTGAAATACCAAGTGACTGACATAACGCCAGAAGTGATGAATCCTCCGAAAGAATTTTGTATAATCGTCGAATTTCACCGGCATCAAATGCAGAAATTAAACTAAAGCCATTTGTAAATAGCAGAAAAACCAAAATCACCAACGAACTTTCATACTCAGCTGTTATCTTTGCCTTCAAATCCAAGGCTATTTTCTGCGCCGTGTTCTTTACTTCCACAGAAATAAGGGGTGAAATTCTCATTAGTTGCTTCAGTAAAAGAATGCAACTCCTTGACCCTTGCTCCCACAGAGGGTAAGAGCTATAGAACCCTTCAACAACATCCAACACAAGTTTTGCCGAGTCATCTGATATTTGGAGAGCAGTAAAAAGTTCACTCTCCAGCAACTGGTGATCAACCAAATGTGTATCAAGGAAAGACAGCATATTTTTTCCATTCATATTAGAAAGAATCAAAACCATAGCATTTGGAGGGCATATTTCTGTGTTTGGAAATTCAGGATCCATCCTGCCACTCCTCGAGCAACCTGGTAAATCAGTAGATGAAGTATTTTCGACTTCAACCTCTTGTAGATCTTTAGCTGCAAGATTAACATCGTATCCAGAGCCAAGCGGAGTTTCCCTACCTTCGACCTCTCTCTGGACTTGGGCGTTAGAAGGAACAACAGATTCAGGACATTTCTGTTGTACCTTCTGCATTGAAAGCTGTCTAATCGTGTTTTCAAGCTCTTTAGGTGAATATTGAGATTCGAGTTTATGTTCAAGTATACATCCGAGGACAACTTTGACAGCAGATATTCGTTGGTCAAAATCATCACTCTACAAGGACAAATAGAATGTCTGAAGAAATCAGTATCAACATCAAATGATTAAAGGCAGAACAGAAGAATCCCAACAAACATGTTGTTCCGTGTTCTTGGCATTACCTTCGCAGTTCTTTTAACCTGCTTCAAATACTGTTTCAAGATGGGGACTGGAGGAAATTGATCAACAAGCTCAAAGGCATATATCAATTCAATCGCCTGTAGATAATGCTTAGTAACTTTCAGAAGATTTTGGATGAGACCTGTCAACAAATGTATGAAGTATCACAGATTCACAGTAGTCAATCATCAAGCCAGAGAAGACCCAATGAAACACATTCCGGCAATTATTTACCAAGAGTCTGTAGAGTGAATATCAAGAAATCCCATCGATTCATTCAACTTATAAAATACAAAATTATAGTAAAAACCATAGAGATACAGTGCTCAAGTCTTTGTAACATGCGGGTGTAGTGAAATGAAGACTGAAGAATCATGCAAGGAACAGCTTTTCTTGGTTGTTAACAGGTCAACAGGATATCTAGATGCCGTATGGAGATTGAGATTTTAAGAATTGGGAATTAAATCATTCACATCTCTAAATAATTCAATGAACAGAAATAAGCATGGCAAAGAGACATCTCCATGAAACTTTTAGCTTCAGTGGGAGCCAAATCAGAAAGTTGCGAAAACTCAAGTCGAACTAGTGACCAATTAAATAGTAACTAAGAGTCAGCATGGAAGTTAACAAGTAAAGAAAGCAAGGAAGTTTTTGTTTAACAAAAAATCTCAAGAAAAGATCAATCAGGCTGAGTACAGGAACCAACACTGAATGAGCAATCGAACTACCAAAAGAGATAAAACGAATAAGGAAAATCATGTCAACCTGGAATGTTATCCTTCAAACCAAGATGACCACACAATGCAGGTATTTGTGGATGCTCTGCAGCAGTTTCCACAAGTTTCAGGAGCTCCTCTGCATTAAATGCTGAAGCCAAGTGAAATGAAGCCAAAAGGTACAAGAAGCCCAACACCTCAAAGGAATTCCTTGTCAACATCATTGCCTTCCATTCACATGCAAGCCTGAGAGCATGGTCTCTCTCCCGGGATTGGATCGTTGGGGCGAGTCTAGTTAACTGCTCCAGCAACACAACACAGCTCCTGGCAACAGTTCCCTCAAATTTCATGTCCAACTTCTTCAGATAAGGTGGATAAAGTGATTCTGTTGCTTTTAGTACCATGTATGCCGGGGCTCCTGATTTTCGAAGAGCCTTTAGAACTTCATCCTTTGAGCTAAGGTCAATTTTAAAGCCATTTAAGGACATAAGCACGTCCTGACCATCCAGCTTCACAGAGAGTGCAAATTTAGGAGAAGAACCACTATTCATACTCTCATTAACTGCTTCCTTAACTGGCTCTCGAGCACGAAGTTCATCATTCAATTTTTTCAATTCCACTTCAAACTTGTCTCTAATTTCAAACAGCTTGATCTTATCCTCATAGTCCTTCATCTTCAGTTCTATTTCCTTATTTCTCTTCTCCCACGACTCCTTTTCGAGCTGCCATCGCTTCTCTTTCAACCGACATTCCTTCAAACGCTCTTGAGCAACCTCTTCGAGTTCTTTCTTTTCTACTTCCAACTGCTTCTCTCTATGTGTAATCCTATCTTCAAGTTCATTCTTTTTCACTTTTAGCACCTCAATTTCATATTCGAGCAATTTCTTGTCAGACAGGCATTGCTTGTTTTGGATCAGGCACTCCTTCAAACACTTCTCCGCACCCTTGAGTTCTCTCCGTTTTGCTTCCAGATTTTCCCCAACCATTTCGAGTTCTTTAAGGTTCTTAATACTACATTGGAAATCCCTCTTTCTCAACTCCAATTCCTCATTTCCTCTGTTCAACAATTCCTTTTCATCCATGTATTCTTTCTTTTTTACTTGGAATCGCTTCTCCCACATTTCCAACTCTTTCTGTTTCGCATCGAATTGCTTCTCCTTCATGTCGAATACTTTTACTCGATGATCGTGGAATACTAACAATTTATCAATCTCCTTTTCCTTTAACTCAAGATCCTGTTTAATCAACCTTTCCTCTTTCTCCTTCATCTCAATCAACCTTTCCCTGTCTTCCATCAAAGAATCCTCCAAACCCTTCAGATTAACAATCTTTTCCCGTTCCTTAACTTTCTTCTCCCTCTCATCAAGCTCATTCAGTCTCTTCAAAATCCCATCTTCGATCAGCTTAATCTCTTTTCTCCTCTCCCCAATACGCTCCTCCACCAACTTCTCCAGACCCACTAATTCATTCTTCTCAAGCTCCAATTTTTCAGAAATCCCATTGATCAAAACCTCTTTCTCATTCAATTTCCTCTCTTTTTCCCTCAATTCCTCAACCAATTTCTCCTTGCTCTCCTCCCATTCCTTCTCTTTAACTCCCAACCCAACTAGCCTATTCTCCTCATTCTCAATGATCCGAACTCTGTCCTCAAGGTGTTCCCTCAGTAACTTCAGTTCCTCAGAATTCAGCCTTAGTGACTCTTCAACAGAGTTCAAGTTTTTCTCCCTGGACTCGAGTTCCGACTTCCATTCTCGAAATTTCTTCTGGGTCGTCTCCACATACTTGTCGAAGTCCTTGTAAGTACTTAAAACTGATTTCTTGAAGCCATTCTTGTTGGCCTCATTAGAATCAAGGTTTGCTGAAATCTCTTCCAACAACCCCATTATCCCAGTTCTTGCATTTGCTTCTCGAGCTTTACTATTGTCTGGCTGCAGAAATTGTAGATTATAACCAAGATTACCAGATTTCTGAACTGGAGCTTAAGTTCTAAGTAAAAAATATAGTCGTTTATAATTTCATTGAACTTTCATTGATAAAATTCAGAAAGCATTATTATGATGATTTTAAGAAGAGTACAATTTTATGCCAAAAGAATAATAAGAGTACAATTTCAGGAAGAAAAAGTGTACAATTCGAATAATTTGTACTGTTCGAAGATCACAGATTTAGTGGAGTTCTATTATGAGACTCAACGAGTGATAAACTGTCATTTACACTTTCGTTAAATTTTCCATTGATTAAATTCTGAAATCGTTACTCCAAACACATGTTTCCTTTGCACCCTAGTTAAAACATGCTTCATTGTTATCGTTAAAAAAAAAGAAAAAAAAAATCTTCTGCTCTAGTTAATCTTCCTCATTATGACTTCATAAAAATGAGAGTAAGTACCTTTGCTTTCGGATTTCTCCATTAGTTTGTCGGGAGACAAAATTTGAAGACAAATTTTCTTTTATTATAATTCATTATCATTTTCATTCATGTGTTTTTCGATTTAGTGTACGATCATTGTTGATTTGTTGTCGCTTGTTCTTAGAAAAAGAAGTGCAACACCAAATATTTAATCATTACTTGTCAAAGAAGTTGCCAATTTAGGAATAAAAATTTATAGCGTCACGCCACTAAATTCAAATGTTGTACGAGATACTCTCTTTGTCCCAATATTATTGTCCAGTTTGAAAATTCACTTTTATTATAATTTGAATTGGAAATGAAATCCAAACTGGACAATAATTATGGGACGGAGGGAGTATGACAATAGTTCGACTGTTGAAGAAAGCATTACAAATGGCCACAATAATGGAATTTGTATAAAGTTCTTGATGATTAATTTTGCATCAATAATGCACATCGGCGAGCCCTGGAAATTGTGTTTCGGAACATTTCGCAACAGAAGAAACTCTTCTTTTTTTCTTTTTTTTTTTGAAATAAGTACCTGAATATTAGTAAAAACCAAGATTAGTACAATTCATAATATGCAATCATTATATATTAAAGGAGGAGAAGTTTGGGATGAACTGAGCCTTCTGGCTCAAATGAAAAATCTTCCTTAACATGCGTCATAATTATAGTGCCGTTAAAACTAAAATAACTTTTACTGATTGTCACAAGTTCTTTGCGGATTGATTCTGTTATTTTATTTTATTTTTAAATGTGATGTTTTATGGGTAATTGACTGTTAAGATTTTGATGGATATAGGAGGGCGATTGGAGGCTGTTAAGATAATTGTTTTAAATTTGAATTGTTCTGGATAGGAGGCCGATAATGATGAAAAAAAATTAAAAAAAATAATCAATTGGAGATCCATCCTATAAGTGCTTTCAATTACTCATTGATCATTTCAAAAATAAAATAAAATAAAATAAAATAAAAATTACCTATTGATGAAAACCATTAAGTACAGCCCCTCGTTGACCCCCACCCCTGCCTCTCTCCCACTCCTCTCATCTTCTCCGAATATTTACACTAGAGCTAATCATAATAGTCTTCTGTTGCACAGGTTTCTTTGGCGGATATATGGACATTCTCCTTCGATGATTGTTTTAATCGGCGATGAAATTTGGCTTAGAAACTCAAAGAGGGTTCGGTTCCATATTCACTTTTTAATAAAAGAAAACTTAGCTCCTTGTTTGGACTCTTCATCTCTCTCTTCTCTTTTTGCTTTGTTTTGTTTTTTTTTTTTTTGTTTTTAATTGTGTGTAGAGAATGTGGGAAGCTTTTGAACGTATGCTATGTTTTTTCAGGTTATTTGCGAACAGAGACCATCAAAAGTTAACCAATATGGTTGGCGTAGTGGTTCAACATTTCATCCTTTAAGCATGAGGTCAGATGACAAGCCGTCGTCACACTAGTCAAATAATTAATTTCCTACTTAATACAATTATTAGTAGTAAAGCAGAAAGCAGGGTCGATTTCGCAGAGAAGGTTACCAAGTACCGGTTAAAATTATTTCTTATCATTATTTAAATTAACACTTTATCAATTTAAACTAATCTAAACCTAAAACTAACAATTACAATTAATTTAAGATTTTACACAAATAAAAGAAAACCTAGGGCAAAGGGTTCACCTACCGACTACTCATTTAACTCAACTTATAGATATGTGACTTTGGACTTTCATTAATCTCACAACGATTCACCTATTTAAGAACTATTCACTGTCGTGATATAATTCTCTTACTCAAACTAACCCTATGACTACTGTCGTGACTATAGGGATTAATAAAAGCACATTAAGAACTTTAGAATCTCTAGCTGCAAAGGCGGTGTTCTTACTGTCGTGGCTCACTACCTAAGTTTAATATTCCCATGAACTAACGTTAACCTTCAACCGTCGTTCCTTCAGTTAAACACCTTTAAAGCATGCAAGTGATGATCAAATACTCACATGGAATAAAAACAATAATATTAAATATCAACTAATGAATTAAATTAAATTAAATAGTACGGCGGCTACATCCAAAACCCTAGATTAAATAATTTAGCTACAACTCATCTCAAAAATAAATAAAACAATAAAACCCGGGAGAAGAAGGCCAAAAGTTGAGTCCGAAGTTGCTTGCTTCCTTCTCCGATGATGGTGCTGCGCGTGGGATTTGATGCGTGGAAGGGGCTGCACGAGAAGGTAAAAAGGTGAGGGAGGTGGTGCTGTCTCGGCGGTGAAGAGGCAGAGGAGATGGTGATGATGGCTTCGATGGTGAACTCGGTGATGATGGTGGCGAAGAGAGGTGAAGAGGCAGTTGTGGTGCAGGAGAAGATGGGGGGGGTGGTTGATGGTGTATGGTGATGATGGAGAAGCAAGGTGCTGCGTGGTGATGGAGGAAGTTGCAGCGATGGTGATGGAGAAAGGTGGAGGTCGGCGGGGATTTGTGTTTTGCAGCCGTGAGGATTGCGGTCAAGTTCGGTCCAGTCCTATTGTAAAAATAAATCCCTAATCCTCCTTTTATAGGCTTCCGTCAAAACTCTACTTCTTAGAGAGGAAGAAAACTTGTTTTCCAAATAATATTGGGATTAAAATTCTTACACAAATTCAATCCAAATCAGCCACAAGTCATTGTTTCGGCCAATTTCCATAAACCAAACAAGATTCTGAAATTGCTTGTTTAATCCTCTAATTTTTCAAGTACTTCAATTTCTTCTTTGTTAATTTATCGAATCTTCAATTCTCCCCTTTAAGTTACTTTTATCTTCATTTTAGCCCAAAATTTCAACCATTCCTCCAATTGAGTACAATTCCAACGATCAAAGATAAAATCATATAAATAGCATATTTGTACTTAAAATATATTGCAAAAATCACAATTTAGGGATATAATAAATAGCTAAAATATAAGCATATCAAATACCCCCTAAACTTGAATTATTGCTTGTCCTCAAGCATTTTCAAAGATTAAAACAAATAAAAACAGTTAATTATTTAATTTTGGCGGCCTCAGAGATTTAATATCATATAACACAAAGATCTCGACTACCTCTAGTATGTACTAGCTAACAAAATGCAAACCATATGCATTTTTAGCCCCCACGCTTGTGTGTGTGTGTGATTCGTTTCTCAGGGACATCACTTTACATTTAACATAGAAAACAAAAGCTCTACTGCAAATATGTCATATATTAACACATTAACACAAATTCACATTTCATACCATATTTCAATGCAATGGACCACCAGACATGCTATGAAGTAGAAGGACTTATCTCACAGACAACCTATTTCCCCTCGTAACCCATTCTTCGGTCCATGCGGCTTTTCTTCAGGACTCTTTCCAACTCATGCCACTACCCAGAGCATTTTTCCACTCCTATACATAGTGGCTCAGCAACTTAGGGCAGTCTATATATCTATTTTTCCTCACCGGGCCTGAGGACTCTCCCCTCAGATTGCCAATTCCTCACCTCTCAATAGGCTAGCATCAACATTGAATGCTCTTCCTTTTCTCCCTCATTAAAATTAACCTAACCTCAGAAGCATCCACCAACACCCCTCCCCCAAACTTACTTAACACAAAGTGTCAAAGCAATAAGGTTTCTTAAGGCTGGTATTGGGTTAATGCCTTGCTTTTCCTTCACAACATGATAGGTTCCACATACAAATCATATAAGTATGAGTGAATCAAACACAACTTTCATGGCATATCTACATCAAACTTATGCAGCTATACCTTACTTTAGGCTTATCCCACAGTCACGACTAAGTGCATATAAAGCAGGGTATTCAAAGCAACATATTGAATTACACAAGTTAAGCAATACAATTCAAAATAGTCTAATTCTTACATGCTATAGATAATCAAACCATCTTCATCATAGGCCTTTTTTGGATTTTTCAATTTTTGCAATTTTTTTAATGAAAATAAACACAAAACGCACCAAACACAAAACACAAATTCCTCTCCCTCACACTTAAAGCATACATTGCCCTCAATGTATAAAACACAAAAGACAAGACAACCAAGTGAAAAGAAAAGAAAAGACATAAACAAAAAGAATGAAAAGAAATGACACAACCTCGGGAACAGAGGACCGGAATTGTTGAATAAACTGTTGCAACTGCCATCCAAGCACACGACCAACTTCTTCATACTTTTGGATGTTTCATTTTTAGCACCATTGGACACCAAAGTTCCGCCCTTCCAACAAACCTAATAGCAAACTAAAATAAATTAGAAAAACAAACCTTAAAAATAGACGATTAAGAAAAACCACGAAAATCTAGAAATTAAAAGATCTCCAGATAACCAGGAAAAAAAAACTTAACCACCAACTTATTTGCAAATTTAAGAAAATAAAATAAAGCAAATTAAAACTTGGGTTGCCTCCCAATAAGCGCTGTTTTAAAGTCTTTAGCCGGACTCCATAGCCAATCAGTCAGAGTACCCATTTCGATAGCAGAAGAAACCATGTTCAGCAGTAACAATGAATCTCTTGTAATGGTTCTCCTTGCAATGAGGAAATATAAACATATACTCCAACACTACAACATCCTTTTTCTCAAATTCAATCTTGTACCATTGATCCTCTTCTTGGTCTTTCATTAAACCATTTTTCACATCATCCTGAAAATCTCTTATAATAGGGACAACCTCACCACATGTGTCTACTTCAAACCCTTCTTTTGAAACTATAGGAATGTTATTCTCATCAAAATCAACTTGATCCACATTTTTGTCACCAACTCTCAAAATGAGCGAATCATGCTTAACTACTATATATACCAGAAGAATCATGAGAACTTGGAATATCTGGACTGTTAATCTCTTTGGTCTCTTCTAATTCTTCACATTTAGGGTCAGTTTGAGATGGTGGCTGGGGAGACTGGACCAATGAATCATCTTCAGAAATCTTCTCATTCTTATTCAATTTAAGCAAATTTCCTATAGGATCATATTTTGACAACCTCACACTTATCCTATATTGATTGACCTCTTTGATAAGTTGTTGGCCTTTTTCACTTTGAAAATCTTGAAGAGCTGCCTCTCTAACAGTAAGTTGAGGTTGAGCTGGTGGCTGTTGATACGAAGATGCTAACTCTCTCATATTAGGTTGACGAGGTGCTAACTCTCTTAGAGTGGGTTGAGGAGGTGATGGTTGATATACTGATGCATTTGAGTGGTAACAATCCTCTTGATATACCCGGCAATGGCGCCAAATTTAACAAGCTGTCGTCACACTAGTCAAATAAAATTACCTACTTAACACTAGTATAGTGGAAAATAGGGTCGATCCCACAGAGAAGGATACCAAGTACCAGGTTAAAATTATTTCTTATTATTATTAAGACAGCTAATAATAATGATTTTAAATTAAACTAAACCAAAAACTAATAATTAAATATAATTAATCAAATAAAAAAAACCTAGGGAAAAGGGTTCACCATCTGACTATTCAGTTTAACTCAACCTATAGATTTGTGACTTTGGACTTTCATTAATCTCACAACGATTCACCTATTTAAGAATTATTCACTGTCGTGATATAATTCTCTTACTCAAACTAACCCTATGACTACTGTCGTGAAGGATATAATTAGAGTACATTAAGAACCCTAGAATCTATAGCTGCAAATATGGTGTTCCTACTTTCGTGGCACACTACCTAAGTTTAATATTCCCATGAACTAGTGCTAACCTTCAACTGTCGTTCCTTCAGTTAAACACCTTTTAAGCATGCAGTGGTGATCAAATACTAACATGGAATAAAAACAAGAATATTAAATATCAACTAATGAAAAAGTCACAATCATGAATTAAATTAAATTAAATAGTACAGCGGCTACATCCAAAATCCTAAATTAAATAATTTAGCTACACATCATCTCAAAAATAAATAAAACAATGAAACCCGGGAGAAGAAGGCCAAAAGTTGAGTCCGAAGTTGCTTGCTTCCTCCTCCGATGATGGTGCTGCGCGTGGGCTTTGATGCCTGGAAGGGGCTGCACGAGAAGGTGGAAAGGTGAGGGAGGTGGTGCTGTCTCGGCGGCGAAGAGGCAGAGGAGATGGTGATGATGGCTTCGATGGTGAACTCGGTGATGATGGTGGCGAAGAGAGGTGAAGAGGCAGAGGTGGTGAAGGAGAAGATTCGGGGGAGGAGTGGTTGATGGTGTATGGTGATGATGGAGAAGCAAGGTGCTGCGTGGTGATGGAGAAAGCTAGAGGTCGGCGAGGATTTTTGTTTTGCAGCCGTGAGAATTGCGGTCAAGTTCGTTCCAGTCCTATTGTAAAAATAAATCCCTAATCCTCCTTTTATAGGCTTTCGTCAAAACCCTACTTCTTGGAGAGGAAGAAAACTTGTTTTCCAAATAATATTGGGATTAAAATTCTTACCCAAATTAAATCCCAAATCAGCCACAAGTCATTGTTTCGGCCAATTTCCATAAACCAAACAAGATTCCGAAATTTCTTGTTTAATCCTCCAATTTTCAAGTACTTCAATTTCTTCCTTGTTAATTTATCGAATCTTCAATTCTCTCATTTAAGTTACTTTTATCTTCATTTTAGCCGAAAATTTCAACAATTCCGCCAATTGAGTACAATTCCTACAATCAAAGATAAAATCATATAAATAGCATATTTGTACTCAAAATATATTGCAATAATCACAATTTAGGGATATAATAAATAGGTAAAATATAAGCATATCATCAGGGGTTCGATCCATGTCGTGGTAAATGGAGCAAACTATTTGGCCAATCCCCTACCGCTTAGTGCACTGACCGTAGGGACGGAAGATTAGTCCTCTCGCTATCGGCGGGAGTGATATTTTGGAAAACCAAAAAAAAAAGAGGCCATCAAAAGTTGAAATTTAAGGTTCGGATACGTTTAGATCGTTTTTAGTTCTGCAAGATGGTGATTGGAAGTTTTCCTAACATGAGCTTGATTGATTAAAATTTCTTATTTTTGTATTTTGATTTTGAATTGGGATGTTTAATGGTTTTTTTATCTTGTTTTCATGTGTATTTAGATACTTGGCCATTTTTTATTTTGGCCGGTGGCCGCATTAGATGTTTTTTTTTTCCTGATATTCTATAACATTGTTTTATGAGATTAAATTTTCTTACGGAAAAATAATAATAAAAATTAATTTAAGAGTCAAGTTATACATTCGACGAAGGCTCGTTTGTATTCGACAGGAAAAAAAGATTTGTTTGCATTCTTGTCTATATTCGACCTAGAAAGAAAACTTGTTATTATTCTTGTTTGTATAAACTTCTTCACTCCCATTGAATTATGTAATATCAGGATTTGAGCCCAATTTTATAAAAGTAATTTATCTTTTAGTTTTGTTTGTCTGGTGAGTACAACACATTATGCTAAGAAGTGATGATATGTTCATATATAACCCTAGCTTTGTGAGATATTAGGACTGAAATTTCAGCATGCTGAGATGATTATTTCAAAGTGGTCAATTACTATTTTGAAATACTGGAATTATTATATCAATTTGAATTAAATGATCTTTCAACAAGTTAGTTAAATATATCTACTTCCTAAAAGCGAAAAAAACACTTAATATAGCTTCTCCCAAATTAATTCCATTGCAGAAAATTAATAAATAAGCACAAAGGAAGAGCAATAGATGCCTACAATGAGGAAACGGTCCCAATATAACCAGTAATCCATAAAATCAAATAAATTATTTTCGTTTTTGGTAAATCCATACTTACAGTGATAATAATTGTAATATAATAAAATAAAAAATAATGTTCCATGCAACCCAAGAGCGACTTTGTGGTCTAATTAAACTGAAATGAGCAATAGAAGGAAAAATGGTAGAGGACATTCATCTTGAGCGTCCTTGCTTGCGTTTAAGTATCATCAAAGAAAATGGAAGAAAATTCTTGGTGTTCCAAAAACATACCCTATAATACATGTATTTGGGCGTCGGCGTGCTAGCTAGGTTCTAACTATATATCTACTTAATCGACCTATTTGGGATAAGCTCTTAACCCTGTCTTAAGAAGCTGGATTCAATGGCAGGCGATTCGATCCTCAGGCGTACTGCAAGTCTGTAACCATAAACATCCAAACGGCAATCTTTTGTTATTGTTCGTGGCCTTTCACTTTCTTCAAATTATATAGAAATCTTATTGATGGTTGACCGTTCCCATTGTTTGCCAACATCATTTCCAGTCTGCAATTTTTGAGGCCCCTGTAAATCGAACTTCACCTATATAAAACGAGCGTTATCATACGAAGAATATGCACACAAACACTTAAAACATGCCGGATATAAGAATAGTTGATCATGAGTAGGGGGTGAACTCTGGTAAGTTTAGACATGCAATAGAGATCGAGGGCTAATTTTGCAGCCAATTATCGGGTTTTATATATTTCCAGCAACTTTTCTAGGGGTATTACTGCGGGCGATTCCACCATCACTGTGTGTAATCGGAATTCAATTTTCCAATGCATCTGCGTCAGCCATGGCTAAAAGATCGAAGAATCATGAAAATCCAGAAGCAAAGGAGGAGCTGGTGCGAGTAGAGGAAGGACAGATGGATCCAAGGAAAGAAAATACACCAGCTCGAGCTGAATCTGAGCAAGTAAGTAATTCTAGCTCAGCTTTTAAGAGTTCGATTTCAATTTTTGAACAGTTGTGTAAGCATAGAGATGTGGAGGTGGGAGAGTGTTCGAAAGTTGGGGAAAAAGTAGATTCGGAAGGGAATTCTAGTGAAGGAAATTGCTGGAATAAGTTCGATCCAAAGACTCTGAAAAATCCTGAGAGAAAACTGAAATATATTGCTCCTGAAGTGGTTAATAATAGATCGATTAGCAAGATTACTAAGGATGAAGTGCAAATGGAACTTGAATTCTGGATATCTTTGCTGATCTGCTATGTTCTTGGAGCCAATTCCCCGTTTGCTGTAGTGCATGGATTTATCAGAAGGAATTTGGGAAAATTGGGGGTAGATAAGGTGCTTATGCTGGAGAATGTTGTTTTTGTGGTTAGATTTACAACACTAACTGCAAAAGAAGAAGTGTTAAAGCACAACATCTATCACTTTGATAGTCGTCCTTTCATTGTTAAGGATTGGACTGTAGATGAAGAATTGAGCTTAACTGAAATAAGGAAGGTTCCAGTATGGATAAGATTACCAAAGTTAAAGCTTAGATACTGGAATATAGCAACATTGAGTAAGATTACTAGTTCTATTGGTAATCCAGTGGAAATGGATGAAATGACTTCACTCAAGCTTAGAGCAAGTTTTGCTTGAGTCGTAGTTGAAGTTGAGATCCAAGATAAGCTGAAGGAAGAAGTTTGGTTTGAAGATGAGGAAGGAAACTTGCAAGAGCAGAAAATTGTTTATGAATGGAAGCCCCTTCAATGCGGAAACTGCAAGGGGTATGGCCATGGTACTCAGGTGTGCAGAGTGCCAATTCAGAAGGAATGGAAGAATAAGGAAGTGGTGAGTACTTCAAAGCCCAAAGCAGCAGTGGAAAAGTCAGTAAATCAGAGTACAAGTCCAGTGAAAAACCATGCAAGCCCTAGAACTGCAATAAATGCATCTCAGAAGAGGATTGAGGTGGATTTAAAGGGGTGTGAAATGAAGGAAACTGAACCAATTCCGAGTGAAGGAGGAGTCAAGATCCTAAATCAAAGAGGTATAAGGATAGAGGAGGGAAGAGTTAATGATAAAATAAAGTCCATTAACAAGATTTATAATTAAGATTCTGGTCACCCTCCTGGAGAGTCTAGTAATCATGAATAATCTCCTATCTTGGAACGTCAAAGGACTTAACAGTCCTCTGAAACACAGGGAGGTTGGCCACTTCCTCACTGTGAATAATGTTGGTTTGGCAAGGCTAGTGGAAACAAAACTAAAAGGAGATAAAGTTGATGAATTATTACTAAGGAAATGGAACCAGTTTGAAGGAATGAGTAATCATGAAGGAAATAAGAAGGGAAGAATAATGGTTGTTTGGAGGAAAGGGGAGTACAGAGTAGTATCGCTAAAAGTGCACGAGCAGTTTATACATTGTTTTGTGGAGGAATTGAAAAACAGAAGATAGTTTATGCTAACTGTTGTATATGCTGATAACCAGCCACAAGGAAGATATACTTTATGGGATGAACTTACTGCTCTTTCACTATCCATAAGTATAGTGGTTGTTGATTGGTGACTTTAATAGTATCTTGCAAGCAAATGAAAGATTAGGTGGAAACAGTGAACTCAACTCTGACAGTGATCAATTCAGACAAATGGTAGAGAATGCTGAGATTTGGGATATGCAGAGTCAAGGTGGTATATTCACTTGGAATAATAAGCAGATGGGGGTAAACAAAATTTATCCTAAGTTGGATAGAACCCTTGTTAATGCACCATGGTTGATGAAGTACAGTGAAGCTTATACAACTGTTCTTTCGGCTGGTATTTCATATCATAGTGCTTTATTAATTCGGTGGGGAGATGGCATGCCAGCAGAGAAGAAGTCCTTTAGATTCTTCAATATGTGGTGTCAAGCTCCTGAGTTTCCTAATATTGTACAAGATGTCTGGCAGCAAGAAGTTAGAGGTACAAATCAATATAAAGTGGTACAAAAGCAAAAATTGTTGAAGCCAAAGCTAAGGGAGCTCAATAGAACAAAGTTTGCTACCATAAAGGAGAAAGCACAGGAGTTGAAAATGCAAACTTGAGCTCATACAACAACTTTAGGGGAATCCATTAAATGTGGCACTACAACAGGAGGAAAAGGAGGTAAATCTATACTATACAGAAGCAAGTAAGGCTGTCATTAGTTTTTATAATCAGAAAATGATGGAGAAATGGGTGAAAGAGGGGGACATGAATACAAGATACTTTCATTTTTGTGTTAAGGAAAGAAATAACAGGAACAAAATCAGATCATATATTGATGAACAAGGTGATATAATAGAGGATGAGGAAATGGTTGTAAACCACTTTCTGGAATATTATCAGAGCCTTCTGGGGCAGAATGTATATAGGCAACTTGCTACAGTGAAATACTTCAATCAGGGAATAAGCTGTCTCTACTAGCAGCTTCTTATGGTTAAGGAATTCACTAAGGAGGATGTGAAGGAGGCCATGTGTAGCATAGACAGCAATAACAGTTCTAGACCAAATGGTTTTAATAGTGAATTTTACAAGAAATCCTGGAACATTGTGGGAAATGAAGTATGTGAAGCTGTTCTTGAATTCTTTCAGACAGGGAAAATGTTGAGACAACTCAACACTACCTTGATTTCTTTGATTCCAAAGAATGAAGCTCCCAGAGATACCAATGAATATCAACCAATTTCATGCTGTAATACCATTTACAAGTGCATTTCTAAGATGCTTTATAAAAGTTTGAGCTTAGTATTGCCAAATTTGGTTGATCTCAACCAAGGAGCTTTTGTACAGGATCGGCTGATATTGCATAATATCCTTCTAACACAGGATTTGATCAGAAAGTATAAAAGGAAAAATGTCAAACCAAGCTGTGTGATGAAAGTCGATTTGAAGAAGGCATATGACTCCATTCACTAGGAATTTGTAGAAGAAGTTCTGAGAAGCTACAAATTTCCTCAGAGGTTTATAAACTGGATAAATTGCTGCATTACAACATGCTCTTACTCTCTTAATCTTAATGGTTGCAGCAAGGGTTTCTTCTCTAGTAAAAGAGGACTGAGGTAAGGGGATCCACTATCTCCATTACTATTTGTTATGGTTACGGAGTATCTTACAAAAAGTTTCAGGTTGATGGCAAAGCAGGAAGCACTTCAATATCATCCTTACTGTGATAAATTGGAGATTAATTCATTGTGTTTTGTTGATGATTTAATGATTATTTGTAGAGCTGATATTGCAACAGTCAGATTGATAAAAAACACACTTGATCATTTTGCTCAAACATCAGGATTGAAGGTTAATGCTCAGAAGTCAAATCTTTACTTTGGTGGTAACACTGAAGCAGTCCAAAAGGAGATATAAGAAATCATGGAGTTTGAAACTGGTAATTTTCCTATGAAATATCTAGGAATGCCATTATCTGTTGGTGCTTGGAATAACGGTGACTGTCAGTTCTTGGAGGATAAAATCACTAGAAGAATCAGTTGTTGGACCACTAAGCATCTCTCATATGCTGGGAAGACCACACTAATCAACTGAGTACTGTGGAGTTTACACACATACTGGGCCAGTATTTTCTTGATTCTCCAAAGTATTATACAGCAGATAACCAGCAAATGCAGGGAATTCTTATGGGGGAAAAAAGAGACTGGCAAGGTATGGGCTCTGGTGGCTTGGGATAACATTTGCAGGAGGAAGAAAGAGAGAGTGGTCTGAATATCAAAGAAGCAGGAGCATGGAATAAAGCACTACTGGCAAAGCAAATATGGGATTTGGAGAGAAGGAAGGAGAGCCTTTGGATAAAATGAATGCATGTTTACTACCTGAAAGGCAAATCTATTTGGGAATACTAAGCTTCAAATGATTCCAGTTGGTATGGAAGAAGTTCATCATGATTAAGGAGAAGATCAAGGGAGGTGCACAAAATGGCTTATGGACTGGAAATAAAGGAAAACCTTATACTACTCAATCAGGATATGAGTGGTTGAGGGGACCAAAAGGACAGTTCGGAGAAGCTAGCATCATATGGAGCAGATATAGCCTTCCCAAACACAGTTTTATTAGTTGGATGGCATGGCAAGACCGACTACTGACTGTGGAAAGACTTAGCAAACTCCATGTCCCGATTACTGACAAAACTTGTGTTCTATGCCAGGAGGAAGATGAAACAGGAAAACACTTGTTTTTTCTGTGCAAATATGCAAGAGAAATGATGGAAGGATTGCAGAAATGGCTGGGGATAATTACTGAAGTAAAAGGACTGAATCATACAAGAATTCAAAGAGTTTGGAAGTTCAGACGAATGAGGCAGCAGGTGCTAAAGGCATGTATCAATGCGGCAGTGTATCATGTGTGGATTGAACGCAACAGCAGAAAATTTAGAAGCTCACAGATGGCAGTCAGTAAACGATTGGAGATAATACGACAAGAGGTAAAGTGGCAAGTTGAATTTCATTGTAATGATGACATTTGATTTTTGGAAAAGATTGGAATCAAAACTAGTTCTTTGATTGTATGTAATAGAGGATAGTCTTGTACATATGACTTGTGAAGGAAGTTAATACAAAGTTTACATTTCAATAAATAAAAAATAACTTTTCTAAGGGTCAAGTAGTGACAAGCCATCGTCACACTAGTCAAATAATTAATTACCTACTTAACACAATTACTAGCAGTAAAGCAGAAAGCATGGTCGATCCCACAGAGAAGGTTACCAAGTATCAGGTTAAAATTATTTTTTATTATTATTTAGATTAACAATTTATCAATTTAAACTATTCTAAACCTAAAACCAACAATTGCAATTATTTAAAGATATAAATAAATAAAAGAAAAACCTAGGGCAAAGGGTTCACCTACCGACTACTCAGTTTAACTCAACCTATAGATATATAACTTTGGACTTTTATTAATCTCACAACGATTCATCTGTTTAAGAACTATTCACTGTCGTGATATAATTATCTTACTCAAACTAACCCTATAACTACTGTCGTGACTATAAGATTTAATTAGAGTACATTAAGAACCCTAGAATCTATAGCTGCAAAGACGGTGTTCCGACTTTCGTGGCTCACTATCTAAATTTAATATTTCCATGAACTAGTGCTAACCTTCAACCGTCGTTCCTTCAGTTAAACACCTTTAAAGCATGCAAGTGGTGATCAAATACTCACATTGAATAAAAACAAGAATATTAAATATCAACTAATGAAAAAGTCACAATCATGAATCAAATTAAATTAAATAGTACGGCGGCTATATTCAAAACCCTAGATTAAATAATTTAGCTACACATCATCTCAAAAATAAATAAAATAATAAAACCCGGGAGAAGTAGGCCAAAAGTTGAGTCCGAAGTTGCTTGCTTCCTCCTCCGATGATGTGCATGGGTTTGGTGTGGAGAAGAGGTGATGGTGTTTGGTGCGTCGGGGGTGTGTGGCGTAGAAAGGTTGGGTGATGAGGTGCTGCGTGGGCAGGAAGGTGGACGCAGAGGTGATGGGGGATTGTGATGATTAAGGTGAGGTGATGGAGGCTAATGGAGGCGTGAGGTTGGGGAAGGTAATGGCGGGGTGAAGGAGAGGTGATGGAGTAACAATGATGATTAAGGTGGGGTTGATGGTGGTGGTTGGCGGAGGTAGAGAGAGAGGTGGTGTGAAGGTTTAGAGGGGTGGTGGGCTTTGGCTGTGAGAAGGGGCTGGTGGAAGGGGGGTTATGGAATTGGTAAAAAAATAAAACCCTAATCGTTCTTTTATAGATTTTCTTCAAATCCTATTTCTTCAGGAATAAGAAAGTTATTTTTTCTAAACCAATTTAAATTAAAACTCCTCTAACTCTTCAAGTGCTTCAATTTCTTCATTGTCAATTTATTAAATCTTCAATTCTCCCTTTGAGTTGCTTCTATCTTTATTTTAGCCCAAAATTTTAACAATTCCTCCAATTGTGTACAATTCCTCCAATCAAATATAAAATCACATAAATAGCACATTTGTACTCAAAATATATTGCAAAAATTACAAATTAGAGATATAATAAATAGGTAAAATATAAATATATCAAGTAGGGTTAGATTTGGTGTTATAAATCGTGGCTGGAAGTTTGAAACAGGAGATCGTCATTACCCCCTTCTTTGCAAAGAGGAAAAAAAGAACATACATGTACGTGGTGCTTACTACTAATTGTTGTAATTAACAATATATAGTTGAAAAAGAAAATTCTTTTGGAAACGGTTGTGATTCATTCTTAAAGATAGTTTTAAGTCTTGTGTTTATAAATCAACAAGGACCAGTCGGGAAGCAAATTCAAAAGAAAATTTACGTATAGTTCAATTTTAATATAATAGTATAGTCCAATTTTTTAAACAACTTTAATTATTGAAATGGAACGCATTGAGTAATTGATAGATGATGATCCACGGAAAAATATCACTAGAGGGAAACTACTTCTAAAATTGACGTGTTTATGAATCTTCTAAAACTTTGGAACTCAAAATGGAATTACAATATGTTCAGTGAAGTGGAAATCAACAAAGATATTGGAACCTCTTTTTTTCCGTAGGTCTTAATTAATTAGACGTACTTCAATACGATAATGCATCTTTAGAATACCGCCGGAAAAATTGGAAAATGGAAATCAAACCTATGTAACAATCAGATAAAAATTGACATATGCATTGTTTTGTGGGAATGAATGGCAGGGCAATTCTCCTTTGGCAGGGACAACTATATATGCATTAATTTGCATTTGCGTTCATGCCAAAGGGGGACTGTACTGTTATTCTTACCGCATTAATTCAATTTGACTATCTGTATATTGAAGACCAATGTTCATTTTCGAGCACAAAATCGAGCTTGATTGTATATACCTCATGATTGGAAGAAGAACCCTATATGTGGGAAGAAGGTCCGGACATTGATTTTGGATATGCTAAAGAAAGACCAAGGCTGATTGGTATATGCTGCGACTATTCCAAATTTGCTTGTGAAACTCCCCTCTCTTGCATCCAATATGGTCCCAATTTTGATATTCCCTCGATCATGATCACCAGCGAGCAGCCGCTTGTGGAAGACCTTTTTTTAATGATTCTTACTTTCTTATAAGAAGATATTTCTTTTTTGTGATTTAGATGCTAACCCAGTCTGTAGACTTACCTTTTTTTTTTAATTTTATTTCGGGTATCAATATCAATCTCAACTTTTTTTTTTTACGAGGATTTCATTACTATATTTATCTTCCTTGAATTTGATAGATGAATGAGCTTTTTCTTGCCTATCTTTTGGTCTAACATTAATTAGCTAGGTTGACATTTTGTGCATTTTGATAATGTCATCAGTTCATAATGCATGCATGCATGATGCAAATCCATAAGTTACGTACGTAATCACCAGTACGTGAGTATAATAGCTGTGTATTAATCACTAAAAATACAATGCTAAGGGAAATGAATTCCTCACTAGCACAAATGAGTGGACGGAGTAGAAAATGCTATTGAACCTGAAGGAATGTACTAAATTGCTTTAGTACCGTTTTTCCCTTTCTCTCCTTTTCTGTTTGCCTAAACTTACTTTTTTGCTTTCCCTTGTATCGATCGATCCACTGGGGGCCGGAAGTACATTCCTCAGAGATTCCTAGCTGTGTTTCAGTCTGTGGATTTCTCAGCAACTTAAGCTAGTCTTCAGTTCTTGTGGCTCTTTGAACAGCAGAGAGTCAGCATGAAAGAAACCAAATGGACTCTCTATCGGAGGAGGCGCAATAATACGTAAAGCTTTAGTAATCTTATCAGTTATCATTCAACTTGGTGCCCTCTTTTTTCAATTTCCTTCATGGAACTATCAAACGAAGAGATTTTGTGCTAAGAATATCCGATCTAGCTTTCTTTCTTTCTTTCTTAAGAAAAAGTAAGTTTAACATGAATGATAATAATTCACTATTATTCCGGCCATAATTTAATTTTAAATCAGCAAGAAATTGAATGAACTTGTAAAGATAATTACATTCAGTTCTCATACAACTGTAATAGAATTATGAAATGGAGGATATTAATGTGCGTAACGAGATGAAAGTAAACAATGTGATTGTGGTTTCATAGTACTCCACTTTCGTTCTCCAAAAAAAGTCTTGATTTTATCTGTTACAACACCAAGTTAAGGTTAACTTTTTCCCTACTTATATATGTCGTTTGTGGGTTACTGCAATAGGCGCGCGCCGAATTTCTAACATCTACAAGTTATACTGCAAAGTTATTAGTCGAACTTCTAGGATGAACATATTCACCTCCTCATTTTTTTATTTTTTTTACATTTACCATGTACTGTATTAAGATATATTTTTACATATATGATTTTTTTTTACTTAACGGATTGGTAAAAATGCAAAATTTATTTATAAAGATAGCTTTCTCTTTACAGTTTCCAGAATAACGAATGTTTGCAGGATATACTGTTGCATGGTTAGTTACATATGGGGCGAAGGCTTTTCCATGAGCTATAAATACATTTTTGTCCTCAAACCAATGATCATCAACCAAACAAATATGAAAAATGAAAATGTACATGTGAATGTGCATTGCTGGGCAATTACTCCTCTGGCAGGGGTATCATTATTGGTAACACAATAATATGGCTTACTGCCAAAGGAGATTTGCCCGGTAATTCAGATATACAAGAAAAAATAAGAATAAGTAAATGTCATAAGACCGATTAGGAAATTCTTCCATACAAATGGGCATTGGGTGAGTCGGTCATTGACTATTTTTGCATATTGCTCCATAAGTTTTAAACATGGTGATTATTTGGCAATTTGCATTTTGATCATACATTTTTCCTTTGATCTCTTACATTTTCCCGCTATGTACATTCTTTTTGAGTTACACTTTTGCGTGTTACTACATTTAATTACAAAATTTACACCCGAACAGTTAATTTAATTGTATTTAACACCTCCAAAAGTGTCAGTGATAAAGCGTTCTTAATTGAGTCGCATTCCAAAACGTCAATTGACTTTGACGGATTTTTTGACTTTGACTTTTCCAATTACAATGTTTTTTTTTCCTAAAAAATCTACCCCAATAAACTCCACTTAAATGTGGATAAAATCCCCCCTCCCCCTTAATTGTATATAAGTAACACCTCCAAGAGCATCACTGATAAAGCGTTCTTAATTGAGTCGCATTCCAAAATGTCAATGGACTTTGACGGGTTTTTTACTTTGACTTTTCCAATTACATGTTTTTTTTTAAAAGAAATCTACCCCAATAGACCCCACTTAAATATGGGTAAAATTCCCCTTACAATCCCTGGTGGAGATGGAACCCTGGTCTATTACCAGAAAACACAGCAATCTAACCAGAAAACACAGCAATCTAACCACTACACTGTCATTCAATCCCTAACTTTTCCAATTGCATATTTTTACTTACTCTTTTATAATCACAAGACAAATTTAAAAATTTTAAGATAAAATGTTAAATGAAAACATAAAATAAAAACCATGTCCAGGATCATACAAATCGTTAACCTTTTTTAATAAATTTCATTGTAATCGTATCCTTATCCAAATTGACTTCGTAGAATTCATAAAGAGAGATAATCTTTACCTTTCCTTTGTTGATAGCTCCTTATTTCTGGAAGACAATTTTTAGTCACTTAGTAGATGTTATGCTTGCTCGATGTGTGGGGTAGATAATAATTTTTTAATGAAATATTAATAAAATATAATAAAAAGTAAATTATAATTTGTGAAATAATAAGTGCTAAAATTTTGAATAATATAAACAAAAAGGTCATGACTTGATGCATGAAAAAGAAATTATTAAAAGTATATGAAAATGGATTTCCACAATCCAATAACAGCTACCAAAAAATAAAAACACCATTTAGAACAATTATTTAAAGAATTTTCAGAGAATAAAAAAATTAACAAAATTGGGTAACTTTATTTCTCAGAACCATTTTGGTTAATTGAATTCTTCCAAAACATATAAACAAACGATTAGAATCTGCTAGAAGGGAAGAAAAATAAAGCAAAATGTCAATAGAAAAAACAACAACATGCATCTTCATTTTAGTCCCAACAATTAAAAAAACATAAATTCTTATACACGAAGCAATATTTTTCATGCCCAAATCTTTTCCGCTTTTCGATGATATACAGTAATATGAGAAAAGAAAAATAGAAAGATTAAGTGAATAAATAACACAAAAATTAGTATTGTACCCCTCCATCATTTGTTACCTTTTTCGATTAGCTGCCGGTGTCTTCTCTCGTGTCGGTGTTGTAGCGTGCGAACCTTGAAACTGCACTATCAAACCATATGAGTTGCGTTCATTTGTGGTTTATACTAATTGTGGATATTTATAGTAGAAGAAAGATTACCAAAGGTAGTTAAAGATAAAATTTTAATTATACACTAATGTAAAGAAAAAGATGATAGAATCATATAATGACCCATCCTAGATTAATTTGAAATGATCATTCATTTATTGGTGATTGGTTTGTTGACATGACAATAGTCTTAGATTTTTTGATCAGCATTATTACCACTTTTTTTTTATAAAATATTTCATAAATTGCATAGTTCTGATCAATCACGAATTGTGGAGAGAATTATTGTGGAGAGGCATTTACTTTAAATAAATGGATTAAACCTTATCCACGATTGGGGTGAAAAATACGGGATTGGATTATAATTAATGTTTTACCTTAATTTTTGGATGTGAGGTCAATAGTTGCTGTATACATTAAATATTGAGTAATTAAGATAATTATCATAGTGAATGTGATATAGTTTGCTATGCCTAATATTTTTCTAGGGACCTTTAGCAAAATGTTGAAATTTTTTTTGGCTTAAATTTTGAGAAAATGTGCACGTTGAATTTTGTCCTATGTGGCACTCTAGAAATCAGTTTTTGTTTTCACTCTCTGATTTTTCTTTTAGTATAATACTATAGATAGATTTATTTTGGTAAATGAATATCAAATATCTTGTCTGTATTATGGGTGGGAGGGTTGGGTAGAGTGGTTAAGAGATTAGGATGGGGGATGATTACTACCAGGAGGTCGAAAGTTCGATTCTCACCGGGGCATCCAATTTTTTTTTTTAAAAAATAACCTTGCCTGTATTATTATCAACCTTTTAGTGGTATAAAAGGGTACTAGTAAAACATGGTAAAATTAATATTACACAAATTCATAATTTTGAGTAAAATAAATTTATAAATTAATAAAACTTGTGGGCCCCGAAAAGAACAACCCAAGAAAAAGCATAACTAGGGGCTTTCAAAAAAAAAAAAAAAAGAAAAAAGAAAAGACCTTATCACTTTATCAGCTTAATTTTCAGGCCTGTTATCCAAGCTGGGAGTGAAGAAGTTTCTTCCCTTATCAGCTTGCAGAGGGGATGCACAAGTTAGTGATCAAAGTTAAGTTAGTGATCAAAGTTGATGTTTTAAGTTTGCTGTATAATGCTGTAAAATGCTGCTGTTATAGTTGATAAATAACAGCTCTCATTGATTAGTCAGATTAGGCAGTTAATTCTGGTTAATTAGTAAAGTCGGTTAAAAAGACTTCTAGAAGAAGCAACTGTATAAATACGCAGAGAACAGTACAATACGTCTCAATTTGATGAAATGCAGATTTGATTCCCAAAGGGTAGCAAATACAAAAGAGGACCTGGCTCAATCAAGGTATTCCTGCCAAGGGAAAGCGGGAAAAAAGAACTATAGTCTGTATGTATTTTTCTATATTTTAGTAAAAAAGCAACCACCATATTTCCATATCAAGAATCAAACCCTAGGCAGGGATATGCTTCGGCCCAGAAAACTATCTATTGTTGAATTGATCTTCCTGAATAAATTATAAAATGTCCTAATAATTCCCTTAATGAGCCACCTGAAATAATTTGCTACAATCATGTCAACTAATCATCAAAATGTGTCAACACCCTCGACAGTTGGCAATATAATTTCAATAGAGTTTAAGCTTTCTTCCACTTTCTGTTTTAACAGAATCTGCACCCTGAGTTTCTCCGGATTTTTTCAACTTTTAGTAAATTAAAAGTGCACAGTGGAATTCTATGCCCGTTTCCATGCAGCTTTCACTATACAAATGAAACACATAATGAATAATCATATATGAGGTATTTCAGGATTCTTTTCAAAGAGGTAGAGATGCTCGGATCATCTTCGACGGCTCCTTTAGCCATCAATCCGGAAAGGCAGCTGGGGGTTGGAAAATTATATCACCTCCTAATGTGATATTGCAAATCAAGACAGTTGACCCTAATCTCCTATCATGTTCCAAGCAGAGGCAATGACTTATCTTCTGGCCTTGCATGCAGAGGCATATCCGAATTTATACGAATTGTGAATCTCTCACACAAGAGGTCGTTTCACTGTTAATTACTATGATTTCATCCTTTAATTCTTGCACATTGAGTAAAGTAAGTAGGCAAGAGGTTTTAGAAATGCATAATCTAGCATTCAATAGAATGTGGTGTAATAATCTAGGTATCTTGAATTTACATTAATACAAGTACCATTTTCAAAAAAAAAGAAACAAAATGAAAGAAGAAGGGAACTGGCCGGGTATGAAGTGTATCAATCCCATACTCTATGCACCATTCTTTGCAAGGAATTACTCATGAGAAAGTTGCGCATCACCAGTGTGACAATCCCTCAAGCTGGAACGATCCACCATAGTAAGCCACCCGACAGCAATACATAATTCACCACACTCTACTGTAACTAACCGATCACTACCAAAGGTTATTCCTTACAACCTTACGTTATGACCCACAGTTTAAGGAATGTTTTAACTAAATTAGTAAAATTGTATGTACCACATGAATGTGCCAAATTACTTACCTGCTATGTAATTACCTAAGCCTACATATTCGTACTGTAACATTATTTTTCTCTAGCATCATTTACCAATTCTATAAAGTTCTTTAGATTTGTGTCACAATCATGAAGATGTTCCCCAGGAAACCAGCATAACTTACCTTATAGATTATAGACAGACAATATGAAGAAACAATCAACTTATACGTTTTGGAGAAACTCAAGATTCCATCGAAATTAATGGATAGAGGCAATTAACTTAGCTAACATTAAATTTACTGAAGCATGGCAGTTAGAGAGAGAGAGAGGGTACCAGGAACCATATCTTCTAAGCTTAGGATTCTAATTAGACAACTAGCCTCCTTATGCAGTTGTGGAGCAGCTTCCAAGAGACCAAAAAGATACTTGGCACTAAAAGAAGATGACAATGCATAGACACCAATAAGCTACATGAATGCAAGGACCTCCCAAGAATTTGAATTTGACAAGTTTGATTTCCATCCATTGGCAACATTTAAAGCTCTTTCCTTCACCCCTTGTGTAATATTTGGAGAGACATTCCTCAGTTGTTTTAACAAGTAGAACAAACTCTGAGAGACCAACTGGTAGATGTTATTCTTTCGGGAGTTGGAGAAATAGCAAAAATCTAAGGCATCCAAAACAAGCAGCGCTGGGTCTGATGAATAATGGATGAACTTAGGAGTTTGATGGTAATATATACCATGAGTTCCTGATTCTTTCTAGAAATTGCTAAATAAAGACTGGCCATTTTCTACAGACACAGCGGAAGCTACTGATAGAGTATCCAAAGTTGAACCTTCTGCGCCAATTTGTTGGATTTCTAAATGAGGATGGAATTTACCTACTAAAAAATGTGACAAATCAGATGGAAACTAATTAACTAATGACAAAAATATGAGTAGTAATCTCAAATGAATAAATTCGGATGCGTAATTACCAGAAATCATTTCTGAAATGCCTAGCGACTGACATAACCCTTGAAGAGATGCATCCCCCAAAACAATGTTGTACAAGTGTAGAAGTTCACCAGCATCAAATGTAGACATCAAGCCAAATCCACTTAAAAATAGCAGGAAAACCACCACCACCAATGGACTTTCCAATTGAGCTATTATGTCTGCCTTCCAACCCATGGCTATTGCCAGTGCGCTGTCCTTCACATCCACAGGAATAAGGGGTGAAATTCTCAGTAGTTGCTCCTGCAAAAAAATGCAACTCCTTGATCCTTGCTCCCACCGAGGGTAAGAGCTATAGAATCCTTCAACCACATCCAACACAAATTTTGCTGAATCATCCGAAATTTGGATAGCAAGGAAAGATAGCAAACTGATGATCAACCGAATGTACTTCAAGGAAAGATAGTAAACTTTTACCATTCATATTGGCAAGAGGTAAAGCGATAGCATTTGGAGGGTCTATGCCTGTGTTTGACCGTTCAGGATCAATCTTGAAGCTCTTCGAACACTTTGAAAGATTAGTAGACGGAATATTTCTGACTCCAACATCTTGTTGATCTTCAGCTGTAAAATTAATAATATCATTAATATACAGGCTTATCAAAAAAACAAAACATCAGATCCAGACCCAACAGAAATTTCTCTACCTATGACCTCTTTCATGTCTCCGTCTTTAGAAAGAACAGCAATATCAAAGCATTTCACTTGTACCTTCTTCCCCATAAGCAGCTGAATTTCAAGATCTTTAGGTGGATATTGCGATTCAAGATTATGGTCAACAAAACATCTGAGTACAGCTTCGAGAGTAGCTATTCTTTGGTCGAAATTATCACTCTACAAGCACAAAATAGAATGTTTGAAAAAATCGGCATCTACATCAAAATTGATTAGAGACGAAACAGAAGAACCCCAACAACTATGATTTTTGGTATTTCATGGGGGGGATTACCTTCCCAGTTTGTTCAAACTGTTTGAAATACCCTTTCAAGATTGTCACTGGTGGGAATGGATCAACAAGCTCAAAGGCAAATATCAACTCAATCGCCCGTAGAGTATCTTTTGTAACTTTCAGAAGATTCCGAATGACACCTAACCTCAAAAGTAAGACCTATCAAATTAGTTAATGAGCAAGCTTGACAAGAGAATGCGGAACTCATTTCATGAACAGTTTACAAAGAGCCAATCAATACCAAGAAATCTCATTACACTCAACTTCTCGATGTGGTTCATAAACAAACGTTTCATTTTATCATAAACAAACGCTTTAACTCCTTAATGTCATCTTCTAGCCAGTTCTTTTCAGACTGGCGTTGCGTCTTTTGGAACAGGCACTCCTTTAAACTCTTTTCTGCAAACTCAAGTGCCACTTGTTTAGCTTCCAAATTTTTCCCGACCATCATCTCAAGTTCTTTAAGATTCTTAATACTACATTCGGATTCCCACTTTTTCCACTCCAGTTCCTTATTTTCTTTCTCCAACAATTCCCTTTCCTCAATGTATTCTTTCTTTTTTCACTTCGAATTGCTTCTCCCTCGTGTCTAATTCTTTCACTCGCTGATGATAGAATGCTAATAGTTTATCAATCTCCTTTTCTTTCAAATCAAGATCCTGTCTAATCAGTCTCTCCTCATTTACCTTCATCTCAATTACCCTTTCCCTATCTGCCCTCAAAGAATCCTCCAATCCCTTAAAAGAAATCATCTTTTCTTCACGTTCCTTAAATTCCATCTCCCTATCATCAAGCTCATTTACTCTCTTCAAAACCCCATCTTCAATCAATTCAATCTCTTTCCTCCTCTCCTCAATTTGTTCCTTCTCCAATCCCACCTCCCTAACCCTCTCTTCAACCAACTTTTCCATAGCCACTAATTCATTCCTCTCAAGCTCCAATTTTTCAGAAACCCCTTTAATCAAAACCTCTCTCTTTTTCCCTCGATTCCCCAACCAATTTCTCCTTGCTCTCCTTCCATTCCTTCTCTTTTTCGGTTTTTCCCTCAATTCCTCAACAAATTTCTCCTTGCTCTCCTCCCATTCCTTCTCTTTAACTTCCAACCCCACAAGCCTCTTCTTCTCATCTCCGACAAACCGGACGCTCTCCTCAACTTGTTGCCTCAGTAATTTCAAATCTTCATAACTCCGCCTTACTGATTCTTCAACGGAGTTCAAGTTTTTCTCTCTGGACTCAAGTTCCAAGTAGCATTTCCGGAATTTCTTCTCCGTTGTCTCTGTTAGCAAAAAAACCCTTTAAGTTGTAAGGAAGAGGTTTTTAGGTGATAGGTTTAGAAAGTGAAAATGGAAGAGAAAGAAATTTTGGAAGAAAGGAAGCTTTACTACTTTATAGTAAAAGTAAATAAGGTGAAGTGCCTTAAGTTTTTAGCTTAAAATTTCTCACAACTCTCTACACACACTTACATTAAGGGTTAACTCCTATTTATAGGACTGCATGAAAAGTTCTACACTCTTTCAAGATTTTTCTACTCCTTCTAAATATCTACATATTTTATTCTAATATCTAGACTTTTCTTTACTAATATCTAGATATTTCTTCTAGATATTTTCCATAGATTATTCTGCATACTCTTGATATTTATCCAGAAAATTTCTAAAACTTTCTAAGATCTTCTTATCTAGACAATTCTTCATTGGACTTAGGCTTAGGATTAAATATAAAGATTCATGTTCCAAGTTAATAATTTGGATAACCCAATATTAATTGTACCAAATTAAATTTACTTACTAACACCCCCTATAAACTTGATTTGGTGACTCCAAGCATTATCCTCAATCTTGCAAAGTCTTCTCCTTTGAGTGGTTTGGTGAAAATGTCTGCAACTTGATCACGAGATCTTGTATGCTTCAACTCAACGATCTTCTTGGCCACACATTCCCTTATGAAGTGGTACCTTGTATCAATATGCTTGCTTCGATCATGGTAGACTGGATTCTTCGTCAGATCGATGGCTGACTTGTTGTCAACGTAGATCTCTGTCGCTTCTTCTTGTGGCATTCTCAACTCCTTCAACATGCTCTTGAGTCAGATAGCATGACATACACATGATACTGCTGCTACGTACTGGACCTCGCATGATGACAAGGTGACTATAGGTTGTTTCTTGGAAGCCCAAGTAAAGGCAGTGTTGCCAAGGAAGAATGCGAATCCACTAGTGCTTTTTCGTTCGCTCAAATCACCAAACCAGTCACTATCACTAAATCCTACAAGTTTGAAGTCTTCACATGAGGAATATAACAAGCCAAGATAAATAATACCTTTGATGTAGCGAAGTATCCTCTTGGCAGCCTTCAAGTGTGTTATAGTAGGTACTTCCATGAATTGACTGATAAGTCCCACAACAAAGAGGATATCAGGCCTTGTGCATGTTAAATAACGTAGGCTTCCAACAAGGCTCTTGAACTGAGTTGGATCTACAACATCTCCTTCATCATCTTTTGAGAGCTTTACTCCATATTCAATGGGGATGGCTATTGTCTTGCACTTCTCCAAACAAAATTTCTTAAGAACTTCCTTAGCGTATCTTTGTTGAGAGATGAAGATTCTATCATCCAATTGCTTGACCTCGATGCCAAGATAACAGGACATAAGTCATATATCAGTCATCTCAAACTCTTTAGTTATTGCCTTCGTGAAATCTTCGATCATGCTAGGCGAATTTCCTCTGAAGATGAGATCATCCAAGTACAAACAAACAAGCAACTTATCTCCATTGCTTGAAAACTTCACATAGAGTGCATGTTCACTTGGACATTTCTTGAAACCATTTTTCCTGAAAATAGTGATCGATTCTTGTATTCCAGGCTCTTGGTGCTTGTTTCAAATCATATGGAGCCTTTCTTAGCTTGAGAACTTTATTCTCATGGCCTTTAATCACTTATCCTTCTAGCTGCTCCACATACATTTCTTCTTCAAGAAAGCCATTTAAGAATGTAGACTTTACGTCCATTTGATGGATTTTCCATCTATTTTGGGCAGCGATAGAAATTACTAACCTGATAGTCTCCAAGCGAGCAACAGGAGCAAATACCTCTTCATAGTCAATGCCACGCCTCTGCTTGTAGCCTTTAGCGACAAGTCTTGCTTTGTACTTCTCAACTTCTCCTTTAGCATTGTTCTTTGCTTTGAACACCCACTTTACTCCAATTGCTTTGTGGCCTTTTGGAAGAGAGTCTAGCTCCCAAGTTTGATTCTTTTCTATGGATCTTATTTCCTCATCCATAGCGTGTCTCCACTTCTCGTTCCTTGCTGCCTCTTCGTAACCTAGAGGTTCACAGTCAGCATAAAGGCAGAAGAGTGTGAGAGCCTCTATGCATTCTGTTTTCTCATAGATCTCTTGTAGGCTTCTCATTCTTTGTGTCTCTTCATTCAAAGGTGAATGTGGACTTTGAGGTCGCTGAGTTTCTTCACCCGCATCACTACTTTCATCATCGTATTTGTGGATGATAGGAAGGAAGTCGTAGCTTTCACCACCTTCCATATTCCAATCACAGGTTCCTTTTTCATCAAACTCTATATCTCTACTCACAATAACTTTGTTCGTGGCTGGATTGTAGAGCTTATAACCTTTTGACTGTTTGTCATAGCCAATAAAAACATGCTTCTCGCTTCGATCATCAAGTTTGGACCCCTTTTGGCTTGGTAGGTGGGCATATGCTATACTCCCGAACACTCATAGGTGATTCATTGTGAGCTTTGCCCCATTCCATGCTTCTTATGGAGTCTTGTCTTCTAGACTCTTCGTGGAACATCGATTTAGTAGGTATACTACACAATAACTGCTTTAGCCCATAACTCCTTTGGCATTTTCTTGCTCTTTAGCATGCTACGAACCATATTGAGAATGGTTCTATTCTTCCTTTCGCAACTCTATTTTGTTGCAGAGAGTAAGGAGCGATAAGGAATCACCTAATCCCATGTTCTTCACAGAATTTGGTGAATTCACTTGATGTGAATCTTCACCTCTATCAGACTTTAAGGCTTTGATTTTCAAGCCTTTCTCCTTCTCCACCACAACCTTAAATGTCTTAAAGGCATCAAAGGCATGTGATTTCTCCTTCAAAAAATACCCCCAAGTCTTTCGAGAGAAATCATCAATAAATAGAATGAAGTAGGTGTTCTTACCATGGGATGGCGGAGAGATAGGACCACACAAGTCTGTATGGATGAGTTCTAAAGACTTCTTAGCTCTTGATGTTGCTTCTTTTGAGAAAGCACTCCTCGAATGCTTCCCAAGTAAGCATCCTCCACATACTTGATTGGGCTGATTGATAGGAGGTAATCCTTTCACCATGCATTTGGCAGATAACATTTTCAAGTCACCAAAATTTAAATGAGCATACCTCATGTGCCAAATCCACTAATCTTCCTTCAAGCATGCTTTCATGCAGTTCTCATGTTGAATGTTCAACAAGAACATTCTATTGCTTGTCATTGGCACAACGGTAACCAATTTTCCTTCTTGATCCTTGACTATGGCACTACGATCTTTCAAATGAATATCGTAGTTATTCTCCAAAAATTGTCCCAAACTCAAGATATTACACTTAAGACTTGGAACATAACAAACTTCTGAGATGTATTGGTGACTTCCATCTTTAGTAAGGAATAGTATCTTACCTTTGCCTTCAACCCTTGGTCTAGAATCATCTCCAAACATTAAGTACCCTTTGGCTGGTTCCATGTCTACGAACAACCTTTTTTCCCCAGTCATGTGGTTACTCGCAGCGGAGTCAAGATACCACATCTTCTTGTCTCCTTTGTCCTCATGTCTCGCCATTAAGAGAGTGAGTTGAACTTTATCTTTAACCTCCATAAGATTGGCTTTTTCGTTTACTTGACTAGAATTTCTACACTCACTTGCATAATGACCATATTCTTGGCAATTAAAGCATTGTATTCGAGATTTTCCTCCTTTCTAAAACTTCATACCTCTTCCACGACCTCTTGTAGATTGAGAGCCTTGGTTGTTGTCCTCTTTGGTGGATTGAACATAGCCTCCTCGTGCTCTTCCCCGTCCACGTCCTTGAAATCCACCATTATCTCATCCAAGGCCTCTGCCACGTCCAAAGCCTCCATCTCTTTCTTTGAAAGAGAGTTTTGTGTAGAGGGCTTCCTCCAAAGATTTCTTTGGGCCTCCTTTTCTTTAGTTTCTCTTCATGGGCTACTAAAGTAGCCATGAGTTGATCAATGGTCATAGAGTCAAGATCTTTTGACTCCTCTATCGCTACCACAATACAATCAAAGTTTGCTGTCAAAGAGCGAAGAATTTTTTCTATCACTCTTGTGTTACTCAAGCTTTCTCCATTCCTCTCCATTCCTCCATTTGTAAAGCTTCAAATTCTCCTTTAAGAGTTTGAAGACGTACCATTTTCACCTTCTCAATGCCTCTATTAGCATTCTCTAGAATCTCTCAAGCCTCCTTTGATGTAGAAGCATTTGCCACCTTCTTGAACATGGAATCATCTAGACATTGATGGATAAGTGAAAGAGCTTGTTGATCCTTTCTCCTTACTTTGTTGAGTTCCCCTTTGGGCAGGAGTCAAAGAAGCCTCATCTAGAGGTTTCTCATAATCTTTCTCAACAATCTCCCAAACCTCATGAGAGCCTAAGACCACCTTCATTCGAATGGACCACTTACCATAGTTTTCTTTGGTAAGTTGAGGGAATTGGAAAGAGATCATTCCATTTGCCATCTTACTTTAAAGCTGGATCAACACCAGCTCTGATACCAGTTTGGTAGCAAAAGAACCCTTTTGGTTATAAGGAAGAGATCTTTTAGGTAATAGGTTTAGGAAGTGAAAATGGAAGAGAAGGAAATTTTGGGACAAAGGGAGTTTTACTACTTTGTAGTAAAAGGAAGCAAGGTGGAGTGTGTTAAACTTTTAGCTTAAGGTTTCTCACAACTCTCTACACAAACTAACATTAGGGGCTTAACTCCTATTTATTAGGAGTGCATGGAAGGTTCTATAATCTTTCAAGATTTTTCTACTCCTTCTAAATATCTACATATTTTATTCTAATATCTAGACTTTTCTTTACTACTATCTAGATATTTCTTCTAAATATTTTTCATGGATTATTATACATACTCTTGATATTTATCTAGAACATTTCTAGAACTTTGTAATATCTTCTTATCTAGACAATTCTTCATTGGACTTGGGCTTAGGATTAAACATAAAGATTCATGGTCCAAGTTAATAATTTAGATAACCCAATATTAATTGGACCAAATTAAGTTTACTTACTAACAGTCTCCACATACTCTTCATAATCCTTGTAACTGCTCAGAACGGCGAAGATTGATTTTTCGAAGGCATTCCTATTGGCCTCACTGGATTCAAGGGTTGCCAAAATCTCTTCCAAGAACCCCATTACCCCAGTTTCTTGCATGTGCTGCTTGAGTTTAGAGTTTGCAGTTTTGAATCCAAATAATTGTTCAAAGATTGTTTGTCACTTGTAGAAATGAAGATTCTGAACAAGATTATGGAACTCCAGATCAAAATCCCCGGGGAGGAGACCGAACTGTTTCCATGGAGAGAGCGGCAGTAAAGTAGAGTACGATGATCAGAAAATTCAAAACAGCGTTGATGCTGGAAAGGTTTTTTTCTAGGCCCAAATCGCTGGGCTTTTAAACAATGAAGAATGCCTACTCTATTTTTGGTAAATTAGGGGTTTAATAGAAAAAAGATTTATGATTGATTTGGTAATTTGATATTTTGTCTAGATAAGATTTTCCATTTGTAATTTAAGTGAGTATAAGAAAATAGGGGCAATTTTGCCAGAATAATTTCCAGCATCCAGGACAATTTTTAACCTTTCTTCTACTTTTGCCCATGATGAAGTCAAACACACTAAATCTTCCTCACCGCTTATCTCTCACTTATTTCCTTTATTAAAAATTTTATTCTCTCTCCTCTCCCTCCAAACATCGTTCTGTTTTCCGGGGGAGTTTTACCCCCTCCCCCCTCACCGACCACTCAGCGCAATCAGACAACAAAGTACAAATCCCTTCCCTCACCAGTCCGCGCGAGTCTTGCACCAGCGGCGACATGGGGAAAATAATCAAAGGTAGACCATGAACGGGTTTAGAAGGAGGAAGGGAAATTTTGGAGGGAGAGACTCTTCATAATTTTGGAGGGAAATTGATCACCGGATAAGTGAGTAAGTGTTGATAGAGGGAGGAAGGGAATAAAACGATTAATTGGGGAGAGATATGCGGCGAGGAAGATTAAGTGGGTTTGACTTCATGATGGGCAAAAGTGGAAGAAAAGTAAAAAATTGTGTTGGATGCTAGAAATTGTTCTGGCAAAATTGCCCTCCATAAGAAAATGGGTTCATTCGTAAACTTTTGAAAACCAGGTTATTTTTTTTTTCTTTTGTCACTCAGAATAAAAATAAATAATGTTACACCCGGATAAGAGAAGATGGATAAAATGGTTTTGTTTCCACTTCGGGGGTGTTACACTCTTATCTTTCTAATTACGGTGACATGACATAAACACTCGGTTTGTCTTCATACGTTAGTTTATTTTTCAGATGTATATGTTTTCAAACATTTGCCAAAGTTGACTGTTTTTATAGAATAAAACATATATATGTTCCAACACAACAGGTTTTTATTATTTGCTTAATCACAATTAAAATAGTACTGTAAAATATATGCATGCCAAATCGTTGTGCATATAGCCATCAATACAAAATAATGATGATGATGATGATGATGATGATGATGATGGGTACTGATAGCTTCAAGTTCAGCAAAATATCCCTCTGTTTCATATATTAGTAAAAATATAGAGGGAGGAGTTATGGCTAAAAAGTTATTTTACATTGGTTTCCTTCTTTTTCTTCCTATGTTAAAATAAAAGTTAAACAATATAAATAGACTCCTGAATCTAAAACTAAGAAAGCATAACTTCCATGTCTGCCCACTATCCTAAATAAAACTACCTTCAAAATACAACGTGACCAAACTAATCAGATAAACCAAATAAAACATAATTTACTATAGTAAAATATAATAGTAAACATATTTTTACTAATACTGGCCTAACACAGATCCACTTTGTTAAACCATCAGGTAGTTAGCTTCAAACTAAATTCCATCGAGTACAATTCAAGTGTCAGATCCCCCTACGATTACACAATATCATTATTAGTTGTAACTAAATGTAAACTATTTTGCAACACGGTAACATAAGTTTTTCGTTACTTTCCTATTTACACCACTTACCTACTAACACAAAACGCTCAAATACATTTGGAGATGTTATAAATTATAATAGACATGTAATGAGCTCTTGCGCGAGGACTTCTATGTTCAATCCTTGGACTAGGGATTCCTCGCAATTTTAGTCTGTCACACGTGCAACCTACATCTGTCAAAAGAACGGAAAAGAGAAATTTGGTTTAGCACATATGCGCAGTAAAAGTACCCACCACTGTAGTATTTAAAGTCAATTAAATGAGGAAGGTTTAACAAACGAGAAGTGCGCATTATATCAATTGAGATGATACCAATTAGTACAAGAAAAATTACCAGCTTACGTAATTGTAAATGATGCAAATGCCAACACAACATAATCCTTATTCCTCTAGCATGACGAAAACATAGACAAAGATCCCAAACATCACACGCTAACGAAATTTTGCAGACAACTTGAAAACAGAACCAAATAACTGTAGGCTAGTTTACACGTTATGAAGGTGAAAATTAAACTACTAGTTCAGGATTAATGACTGTAACAATGTAGGTAGAAAATGAAGTACTATTTAGGATAAGTGTTTGCAAGAAACAAAAGGAAAATTCCGATTGAATGAAACCGGATGCTTCCAATTGTTATCCAAGACAACCCTGACCAGCCTAATGAAAAGAACCAGAGCAGAGTGAGACGCCTTCAACCGGCCACCAGGTTCATCACGTATAACAGCCTTTGCAATGCACTAAGTAGAGGTAGAACAAGTGAGCGAGTGACTGACTGACTTAGAGGAGAATGTTTAAAAACGTTGTTGCAAATCAAAAGAGTTAGGATTTGTGAAAACAGAAATTTCTGCTTTTAAGCTTGAAAATCAGAAACACCTGAAGCAGCAATTTTCTTGCTTTGAGGTGAATTCCTGAAAACTACTGTTGAGCAGTCGAATAAACAAAGAAAAGGTGAAAAGAAGAAAGCACAACAGTCGCTTGAATTTTCAGTTTGACAAACATTAAGATATAGTATTAAAAAGAAGCTATTCAGTTCTAGCCATCATCTACAATTCGAAATCCGCAAAGTTTGACTAGCTCCAGTCAATTTAAAGTGTGAAGAGAACTGTGGTCATTTCCTTATTTTAAAGTACTAAAAGACTGTTTTCTTTCTCTGCTACTAACATGACAAGTATGAAGCACTTCTTGCAATTTAACATTCAAATGTGATCTTCAGAAATGCTCCCACATAACAGGATTTCTTAAATCATCAACATCTACATCAACATACCCAGTATTCCCAACCAAGTTGGGGTCTGGGGGGTCAGATGTACACAACCCTACCCTTGTAATTATACAAAGATGCTGTTTCCGTTGCGACCCAGGATACAACAGGATTTGTTAAATATAAGAATCATTTTGTTTTTCTTTTTTCACTATTTCTCTAAAAAGTGATCACAAGATAGACCAGAAAGCAGTCAGCATAACACAGTCAGGATACCTCAGATGTAAGAAATTATTTAATTACCAACGCGTGTCGCAAAAATCTATTAAAACAAGACATTTTTTCCTTTAAAAAGGATCAGCCAAAGACATTACCACAGACACTTAACCTGAATTTCCCCTTTTCTGTATGAAAGCTTTCTTATTTTAACCGATAAGACAGGCAATAGGAAATACCCTTACTGCCTTAACAGTTTTGAAAATCATTAAAAGAAACTAGCACATGAGACAAACATGAGAAAAATCTTGATTAAAATGCATTAGGAAAAAGATAATGAATCTTAAACTAAAGTTTCCTCATAAAAAATTTAAAAGGGCAAGTTCTCAATTACCAGTATGTGTTGAACCAATCATCCAGCATTTGGGTGGCAGCTAGATTGGCCTCACTAGCACCCTTCGCTTACCACTTTGGGAGGACCTCTTGCGCTTGCAACTTCCTGAACTGTTATCGCCTTCATATACATTTCTTCCACAGAATATAAGATTTCTTCCCCAGATTTTATTTTCAGCAGGTTTACTGTGGTTTGCCAAATCATTTTCTACAATGCATGCTCTCTGGGAATTCACAGCAGAATCCACCTTATAATTTTTCTCCCTCAATTCCAAAAGCTCTTGCCTGGTAGCAAGCTCAGTTTCTTTCAACACCACAAGTTTTCCCCTCAAATGGATTTCCATAGCTGATCCGGTAAGCTCATCATCCCTTGTCTTCAAGATATTCTCCTTCATATCAAGCTCATTTTTTATTTTCTCCGAGTCTTTCTCTACAGAACAAACACTACTACCCCTCGTCTCCAAGATTTTCACCTGCAAAATAAGCTTGTCTTCCTTTGCCTTCATAAGAATTTCCCTAGAAGCAAGTTCTTTGCTCCATCTCTTTAACCTTAAATCTTCGGAATTGAGCTCATTTTCCTTGCATCCTACTCTTTCCTCTCTACTATCAATCTCAGCTTCCTTTCTCTTCAAATTCTTCTCTTCTGAAAAAAGCCTTTGTTCTCTTCCCTCCAAAATGATCTCCCGCCTCTTCAAATTCTTCTCTTCTGCAAAAAGCCTTTGTTCTCTTCCCTCCAAAACAATTTCCTTTCTCTGCAAATTCTTCTCTTCTGCAAGAAGCCTATGTTCGTTTCCCTCCAAATCGGTGCTCTTTAATTTAAGATCACTTCCTAGTTTCCACAAGCATTGCTCTTTACCCAAAAGCACATTTACTTTTCTCTCGAGCTCTATCTCGCCGGCGTGCAACTTATCTTCCCTTTGCTTCAAGGTTATGATCCTACTATCAAGCTTTTCCTTATTTGACTTAAGCTCATGTTCCTGTCTCCTCAACGTTTTCTCTCTATAATTTAATTTATTTAGCCTCGCATCTAAAACATCCTGATTTAAACTAAGATCATTTTTTCTTACCTTCGAATTGGCTTCCTGTGAATCAATCTCATCTTGCTTCATCTTCAAAACCTTCTCTTTGAGCTCCAGTCCATTTACTCTAATCCCCCCACAATTTTCTCTCTGGAACCGATATCATTTTCTTTTCTCTTCAGTCCATCTTCTGTAGATTCAATTTCACAGAGGCATTCTATCAAGCAGGTTTCGGCTGTCTTCAAACGCACACTCCATGGAGAATATCAGCATCCTTCTCTCGATTCAGCAGCATTGCGTCTGTTAACATTTCTAGCAAAACCCATCTTCCAAAAAAAGGATTTCAACCGTGAGTTTGCTAAAACCAAGTATCGATCTTTTGAACAATTCGGATTATTTGTCTGGGTTTTATCTGTTTTTGTGGGTCGGAAAAAAAGTGATTTTTCTTCTGAAAAGGTTACAGTCGATTGAGTTTCAGCAGATGAGGGTTAATCAGCTAAGGAGAATCGAATAATCTGGTAGTTTCACAGAAATGATTCAGCTGAAGGAAGTGGTCATGAGTTCAGCCTTCAACTGTTTCTTTTCCGAGTTTCCCAGGATTCCTCTGCTCTGTTTATATATATAGTTTATACACTTTATACGTTTATTTATTTATGTATTTATTTATTTTTAGTACAAATACGTTTATATTTACTTTGATTTTTGTTTTCGGTCAGTTGGTTTGACTGATTGGACTAAATATTCTGTGTTTCTTTTTCTTTTTTGTTTTTTTTTTTTTGTAAATTTTAAAATTAGTTTGCATTTTATTATTTTAAGCCAATGTGAGATCATTATTTTTTCAACCGAAGTTACCAATCTGTGTTGGGAATCAATTGTGTTGTTATCCATGATTAAGGTTTATTTATTACTTCATGATTGTCATGTCCGGCATGCAGTTGTTCACTTCGTAGAACTATTCCAAATTTTTTTGAATTAAAATCAAGCATTTAACGAATTAAGCATTGTTTGATTTCATTAAAATCTCACAATATAGTAAATCATAATGATTATAGTTACATTTACACATTGTTTTGCAATTATTACAACATTATCTAACACAAACAAAAGTGCTTTTACTAGGTCTTCAATCTTCGGACTAGCAACTCAGCAACTTTAGTCCACTGGTAGCAATCGCTTGCACCTATGTTTATCAATGAAGAGGGGGAAAATGGTAAGGACATATGTTAAGTTTAACAAACAAGAGATGCACATGTTTCAAATTGAAATGACGCCAATTAACATAAGGAAAAAAACATCAATCTTAGGACTGTGTTGGTGACTAAGATGGTTTATAGGTAAGATTCTTGAAAAACAAATCACAGACGAGTATGATATGAATGCTAAACAAGTATTGACAGCCATTCCCCAATCTGTTTGTTGGTGACTATATATGAGCACCCTTTTGGCAGTTTTGTAGAACAGTTGTTTTTACTCTTTTCAGGGCCACAAAAATGTGCAGCTTAAAAGTGAGATTGTAAATGATGTGAAATGTCTAACACAGGATACTTTCAGATTCCTCTTAGTCTCAATAAACATGTGCAAAGAGCTGAAGATTCTCATGATGACGAAATTCTGCAGACAACTTGAAAACTGATCTGAAGGCTAGTTAACTACTTATAGAGGTTGAAACTGAACTATGAGTTCTGGATCATTGATGTTCTGATGGGGACAAGGAATGGTAGGAAAATCCAATCAGTTGGTTCTTCCATATTTATGCCCAGGATCATCATGATCCGAGGAAACCAAAGTATGAGACCTTTGATTAGCTTAATCACTGGTACTTATAATATGCAGGAATTTATATAGTTATCCTAGAATAAGGGTACTTCAGTAATTCTGTTAGGTTGCAGAATTTTCTGCAGTACTGGTTCCCTATTACTGGGATTTTGTTTAATTTCCTTATGGATTAAGTTTTAAGTCGTCAAAAGAAATTTAGTTTTAGGAACCTAATATTTAATTATTTATTTGCTGCTGGTTTAGGCCTATATATATGTACCTCGGTTGAGGGTTTTAGACAGTTATCAGATTAGTCTGCGATGTGACGTCAAAGGGCCCTAAGAATGATTAATTCTTAGGTTTTCTTCTCTTTTCTTACCCTTTATCTCTCTTTCCCTGCGATTTCTAAGCTTTTTCCCTACAAATTCTTTTAGTTTCCGCTGCATACTACTCTTTAATTAGCCTACATCTTGATTTTCTTAAGCATCACGTGCTGCGTCAATTTGGTATCTGAGCCGAATTTCCTGAGATTTTAATTATTTTTTTATCATATTAGAATTGATTTTCCTGATGAATTCTGTTTCCAAAAGGGTTTAGAGATCAACAGTTGTGAATCCCTATAGCATAGGTTATCCTAATTTGCCTTTTAGTTCAGAAATCGTTGAGGAAGATGAGCAGGGGTATGATGATGAAGAGGAGATGGGCATGTTTGATACTGACGAGTTGGAAGAGGTAGAAGATGATGCTGATATGTCCTATCTTTCACTAATAACGAATTTTTAGAGCACCAAAAAGAGGAGAGGGAAATTGGAGGAGGACAGAAATCTTTCAGACATTGGTTTATTGTGGAAAAATTGTTAAGAAAGTGATTATAGATGGTGGTAGTAGTGCGAATTTGGTTTATAAATCCACTATGGAAAGGCTGAATTTAAAAACAGAACTACATTTATACCCACATAAGGTTGGTTGGATTAATGGCACAACTATTTCTGTTATTAAGTGTTGCTTCGTAAACATCAAAAGAGGGAGGTATGTTGATTCTATATGATGTGATGTTATTCCCATGACTGTTTCACATATAATCTTAGGAAGATCTTGGTTATATGATCGGGAAGTAAAGAATGATGGTTAAGCCAACACATACTCCTTTAACTTCAACAACATAAAAGTTGTTTTGAAGCTCCAAACTGATGAATATATGATGAAGCATTCCTTACCTAAGCAAAAAAGTGATCAAGTGGTTCCTGAGGTTTCAGCAACAGTTAGTGACCAGAATGTTTTTAAGGAGCAAGGCTGTGTTCAGATTCAAAATTTTGAAGAGCAACCTTTAGTGGAATCTAATCCCCTTGTTCATGAAGTTCCTGAATTTTCAGAAGTTAAGGTTGAAGCTCCTGTTGTTGAAATATCTGCAGAGCATGTAATGGTGAATTCCATTAGAGTGAATGCTGCTCATACAGGTCAAGAAAATATTTCTATGGACCTTGATGTTCAGAATTCCAAAGAGCCATACAAAGAAGAAACTGAGACTGATTTGATAGGATCTTCCGCATTTCAGAAAATTCAGAAATCTAAGCTTAACGAGGACACTGATAAACCTATGATTCATGTTGCTCAAAAAATTCCAAAGGAGATTGTAATGGCACATTCAAAGATTCAGAGTGCTACATTGAAGTTCTTTGAAACCCATATAGTTCCAGGAAGCAATCTGACGGATCATACTAGTAAAGGGACTAAGGTCAATGAAAGCACAGAACCAACAGAGACTTGCAAACTGTGTGAGTCTGATGAGAAGCAAACTCTAGTACTTCTTCAGAACCTTGCTAAATTTCAAGATCAAGGGAATGAAACTTTTCTGGTGAGAAAATTTCTAGACACCAGACTCGAAAACGTGTTCACTCTTGTAAAGTAGTTGACATGATGATTGAAATTTCTGCAATAAGAGATTTTATGGGGACAAATTGCATGAAGCCCGACAAATTTTTCAGACCTAGTCAAGTGAAGGTTTATGATCCTGGTATTCCACACATTGATTTTGTTCTTGGAGAGGATTATGACAACAAATGAGCAAACAGATTTCAGATGTCTATTCTTATTCCTACATTTCGGCGAAGGAAATTCATTCTCATTGAACATGCTGCAATGTCATGTCTTATATTTCAGATTGTCTGGTTCTTCATTCTCAGACATTTTAGAACTTGAGGACAAGTTTTTTTGAACCAGAGGAGAATGATGGGACAAGGAATGGTAGAAGAACCCTATCTATAGGTTTTTCCATATTTTATGTCCAGGATCATCATGATCCGAGGAAACCAAAGTATGAGACCTTTGGTTAGTTTAATCACTAGTACTTGCAATATGCAAGAATTTATTTAGCTATTCTAGAATAAGGATACTTTAGTAATTCTGTTAGGTTGCATGATTTTTCTGCAGTACTGGTTCCCTATTATTGGTATTTAGTTTATTTTCCTTATGGATTAAGTTTTAGGTCGTCAAAAGAAATTTAGTTTTAAGAAGCTTCTAATTACCTATTTACTGCTGATTTGAGGGTTTTATACAGTTATCAGATTAATAAAAATTCCTACAATAAACTTTGCTTTGCAATAATTGATTGACTCAACTAAACCTTTGGTGTGATGCCTAGGATTCCTACGGTGTGACGCCAAAGGGCCCTAAGAGTGATTAATTCTTAGATTTTCTTCTCTTTTCTTACCCTTTATCTTTGTTTTCTTGCGATTTCTAAGTTTTTCCCCTACAGATTCTTTTTGTTTTTATTGCATACTACTCTTTAATTAGCCTACATTCTGATTTTCTTAACCACCACGTTTGGTGTTGCGTCATGTTTGCAACAAACAAAACGAATTCAAATGGGAGGAATTCTTGCGATTCACCTGACAATCTAGGCTGGCCTATTTAAAGAAGAAGAACAGAGTGACCCTTCGGGTTTATCACTTAAACCAGTCTTTGCATACACTGAGAGTAGAAGGTACAAGAAGTATGTGTGTTGAGTGAGTGAGTGAGTGAGTGAAGGGAGAATGTTTGAAACATCTGATGGAAAATGGAAATCAACAGAATTAAGGCTCTGTGAAATGGACAAACCAACAAGAGTTATCTTTCATTTCTACTTTTTTTTGTAAGGAAATCATACACAACAACGGAAGCAAAGCTCTCGGTTTTGAGATGAATTTCCGAAAACTACCAGTAAGAAAACACTACTAGTAGAAAAGAGCAATATAAAGATAAGTGCATAAAGAAGAAACTTCCACATGCATTCACGGGTCATCTTGACAAAGACTATGATATGGTTTCAACGGAAGCTATTCAGTTCTACTCATCGCCTATATTCTAAAATTCATGAAGTTTGACGCAGCTCCATTTGGTTAAATAGTGAAGAGTCCACTGGAAATTCTTTTGAAGTGCCAAAAGAGAAAAGACCTTCCCTTTTTCTTCTACTAACATGACAATAATGAAGCACATTTTGCATTTCAGCATATGATCAGTTCAAATACTTCCACATTTGAAAAAGACTTAAAATGATGAGAATAATTTTCAATTTCTATCCTTTCCCTAATCAGTGAACCATGAGAAAGACCAAATATCAGACTCAGGATACCAAGTTTGCATCAAGGGTACTGAAGATGGAAGACACGTTCATTAATTGTCAGCAAATACCACAAAGATCAATCAAGAACATTACTATAGCCACGTTCAAAGAGAGATTACATTTTGTTATGAAATCCACACGTATTGAAAATCATCAACAATTAGCACACGTGAAGAATGTAATACAAACAAAGTGCGAAGGAAAAACTCGAAAATCTAGATGGCACTTGGTGAATCTGAAATTGAAGTTTCATCATCAATTTAATTTGTAAATGGACCAAAACTTTAAATGGAGAAGTTGTGAATTTACCAAAAAGTTCTGGAACTGATTAATCATCCCCCTGCGGGTGGCAGAAGACCTAGACCAGCCTCTCTGGTGGCTTTCCCTTACTATCCCGGGAGGACTTTCTTCTTTTGCAACTTTGTGTATTGTTGGTGCTTTCAGGTAGATCTCTTCCGCTGATTTTCTTTCTTAATCCATCAGATTCACAGTGGTTTGTTAAATCTAACCCTACCATGGATGCTTCCTCGGATTTTACATCAAATTCCAACTTACGATTTTTCTCCCTCCATTCCAATAGCTCTTCCCTAGCTTGAAGCCGTTCCTCTTTGCTAAATAACTCCTTTTCCTTCAAACTTAAAACCTTTCCCCTAAGCTCATTTTCCCTAGTTAAACTAGCCAATTTCTCATCTTTCTCCTCCAGATCTTTTGCCCTTTTCTCCAACTCTACCGGCATCTTTTCACCAATCTTTTGCATTTCCTTCAACTGTTTTCTTTCAAAATCGATCTTCAGCGAAAGCTCTGACATCAACCTCTCTTGTTCATTCCATTTCTCCTCCCTAGCCATAGCATCCTTCAAAATCAAATCGGCTTCCTTCCTTTTCATTTCCATTTCTTGAAGCCCTTTCTCATAGTACTTTATTACCTCTCTCTCTCGACTATCAAGTTGTTGCATACCAAGCACACAAGATTCTTGTTTTTCTACCAGTTCCTTCTCTTTCTCCTGAACATCGCCAGTCCTTTTCAGCAATTGGACCAACTCTACCAATACTTCTTCATCAATCTTTTCTTTCAGTTCCTGCAACTGTTTCCCTTCAGACTCAATCTTCTCCGAATGCTCTAAAATCAGCCTCCCTTGGTGATCCATTTTCTCTTCCCTCACCAAAGCATTCTCCACAATCGAATCAACTTCCTTCTTTTTCATTTCAATTTCTTGAAGCCCTTTCTCAAAGTACTCTAATAATTCTCTTTCCCGGCTATCAAGTTGTTGTATCCGAAGCACATATGATTCTTGTTGTTCCAACAATTCCTTCTCTTTCCCTTCCAATATTCTTTGTCTGGAATCAAGCTCACCTTCCCTATCGTTCAATATTTCCACTCTCAAATCAAGCTGAGTTTCCCTTCTCTCAAGCTCATCCTTACTTGCAGAAAGGGCATTTTCCAATATCCTCAACATTTTCTCTTGGGAACCAAGCTCATCACCCCTTTTCTCCAGAAGTTGTTTTTCAGAAGTAAGCTCATCATCCCTTTTCTTCAAACTATTATCCCTTAAATCAAGCTCTTTTTTCATACTCTCCAAGTCTTTCTCTAAAGACAAAAGCTCATTGTTCCAGGTCTCTAAAATTTTCACTTCTGAAATAACTTTCTCTTCCCTTGTGTTTACTTCAATTTCCAACGATTTAAGATCATTGTTCCATTCCTCCAAAATCTTCTCCCTGGAATCCTGACTCGATTCCTTGTCACCTACTGTCTTCTCTCTGGAAACAATATCATTTTCCCTTCTATCCAACGCATTCACCTTTTCCATTAACTCATCTTTCATTGTCTGGAGAAAAGTTTCCTTTAATTTCAATTCAATTTCCCGTTTCTCCAAACTTTCCATTGAAGAAGACAGCCCAATCTTCATTCTTTCCAAACCTTCTTCGAGGGATCTTAGTTCATTTGCTTTCCTATCCAGAGAACCCACAAGATGCTCCTGTCTTTGACCAATATCTTTAAGCTTTTCATCTAGTGACTCATGAATTTTCCCAGCAAACTCCCTAATCTCCATCTTTGCCTTCTCCACTGCCCCATTCAACAATCTTTCTTTCTCCTCCAATTTTTTAGTCTCTCTTTCAATCCTTACTTTCTTGCACTTAAAATCTTCCAAACCAAGGCGTATGGATTCTTCAGCCAACTTAATCCCCTCTTCTCTGGTATCTAGCTCACTGAAACATTCGTTCAAGCAGGTCTTCGCTGATTCTAATTGATCTTCAACATCCTTCCATTCCAGCATCAAAAAATCCATCGAACAACGGAGTGACCCCTTCTTCTCTTCATTCATGGAAATGGCCTCTGACAATTTCTCCAGAGAACCCATTTCTTTAAAACAACAAATCTGCCTTCAATTTTCAAAACAAGCGTCAATCTTGGAAAGAATGAACTGGTTTTTTTTTCTGGTTTTTTAGGTCAGTTTTGGAGGGGGTGAAATACTTTCTTCAATGATGGTTGGAAAGTATACTAGAAATGGAGAGGTTGATTACATGAGGCTCATTGATAGCTCCGATTATTAAGTGTTTGTATCAGCAATGGTTCCACTAAGGGGGGAAATAATTTTTGTCCAGAAGTAGCAATCATGCTCTTTGAGTCCTTCTTGGACGATCGAATTATTCAGGAGAAAACATTGTACCACAGAAAAAAGAATTATTTTGGGAAGCAAAAATTAAAAGATTTGTACGAGTTACGAGATACTGTTGTGACTCGAGTAGCCATATCAGTTTTTTCACTCGTCACTCAACCTTTTTTTTTCGGGTCAAACTGTAATTATTTTTCACTTTTTTATCAGGTGGTTTAAGTTTGATTAAAACATTATTTTTTTGACATTTGAAATTTAATATTTTACTTTTAAAAAATGATAACAATTGATTTCTATATTGTTAATACTACGTCTTTAATAAGATATACGTGGAACTAATAGAGAAAAATATATTTTAATAACCGTTGATCAATAAGGAATACTTAAACTGAACGAATTAAAATATCAAACAGACATATTAGATTCAGACAATCTAATTAATAGAATTTGTAATACCATAATTAATTAACAACACTTTGAAATTATTGTAGACTAACGTCACCAACTAAATGCAATAGATCATATCTTTTATAAACTCACGTATTAGATTCAGACAATCTAATTAATAGAATTTGTAATACCATAATTAATGAATGACACTTTGAAATTATTGTAGACTAACGTCACCAACTAAATGCAATAGATCATATCTTGTATATTATAGTCAAAACTTAAAAATAATAAATGAACCATTTGGTGTATTTGATTCAGGTTGCCAGTTGCTACTATGCGTAATCATGGGGATGGTGATGTAATTCAATCTCACAGGTCAATAGTTTATGTAGATCTTTTATTTATAAAGAGAAGTTTAATTCTTAAATTAGTGGTAACATTGTGAGCAATGATATCATTATTGTTTCTAAAAAAAAAGGGATATTATCAGTGCCATCTCGAGGCTTAATAAGGCTTAAACCCTGAAAAAACAGGATATTATCAGTAATCGAATTTATCGGATTTACATATATATTTTTAGCAATCAAATTTACCCATAAATACAAATTTTGATTCCTAACCACCAAGCAAATATACTAACATTATATCATTTTTATTAGTGCATTGGCACTAAATATTCAAAATTGAAATGGTATTGAGATTATATTACTAAGTGTATAGATTCAGATAACTATCATTGAAGATATATTTGGAAGTTTACAAAAATTTTAACATAAAAGTAGTTGAGAAATATAATTTGGAACACTTTGGTAACAATTATTTGTAATGAGAAGAGGATGTTTATGACATATATTACCATTCTTTAATAAATAAATTACTAATTGATATTTTCCTAAAAAAGAAAAAAAAACAATATGTAAAAAGAAATGGGGCCTTGATAATATGGGGGCTTAAAGTTAGCGCTTTAGGAGCTTCCCCTAAAGCCGGCCCTGGATATCATGATGTACTTTATTTGGCGAAAGAACGAGTTAGAAATTATGATATGTGTATTCACACACACATATACATACATACATATATATATATATGTAGCTATTTAAGTGAATTATGATTCGTTTATCACAATGTTTTAGGGGATAGTTAGAAAAAAGATGAGCAAGATAGTATCAAATAGGATAAATAATCTTTAAATAGTGTTTTGTGACTTAGTTGTGTTATATTGGATAATGTTAACTAGAGACAGATTGTTAAATGCAATATAACATTACATATGACTAATGTGGACTGTTTGCATTATACAAAACATCTTTCTGATCAATGTAAGTTTGTTTATGAAGTATGGATTTGAATGAGAAATATGGCTGAAACACGGAATAAATCATTTGTTCAATACCTGAAGGGGAAATTAGGACAAATTAGTGATTTCTGAAAATGTTCAATGGGGAAACAATAATTTCCCATTTGATGGGATAATAACGTGTATTTGTCATATCATATAATAAATGAATAAGTGGAAGAACATGAATTTGGTCCCAATTCAGAAAATCTATTATGGGAAATTCTGTTATGGGCTATAACATGTATAAAAATAAGGATTGCCGGATTCCCTTGTATCATTTGCTCATTATATTACCACACTGGCCCTCGCCATACATTGATGCATGAAGTTAAAGTTTACAGCCTTAAATCGATTTCTCGGAAGAGGTTTTCGCTGGGAAATTGTTCTTCACCTCAAATGGTGATGAACGCCAACTACTCTGCTCAACATATGGGGCATGGTTTATAGATCATAGAGAAGAAGAACTACTACAGTATTGGCCTAATGTCCTTCAAACTTGTAAGTATTTTCTCGTTCCAAACCCTAGTGATGATGCTAAGGTTCCTGTATCATGGAATCATAGACAGAACTGGTCATTTGTGTATAGTGAGGGAATATGGTGAGGTACAAGGTTCTCGGATGATGAAATCGTATAAGTTCATTGTGAATACATCAGGTTGGAAAAAGGATTAAAAACTCAATAGGAAAGCTACTTGTTGTGGGTGACTATGGATGCATGTTGTCCAACATCGACATGGATAACAAGAAACAGAGCTTCTTTGACATTACTGAAATAGTATTACATTTATTCACAAAGGATGTAAAGTTGTTGATAGCCTTGTTAAACCTTGGCCGCCTTGTCTCGATGTCCCTAGTCCCAAAAAAAATGAGAGAAGAAAAATCTGGAGAAGATCAAATAGAGATTCACCCCCCAAACAGGGAGAATGCAAGAAAAAGTAAATATCAAGACCTGGTGATTTAGAGGACCTTCCAATCTTGGATATTTGATCACCCCCAGCAATTCCCCTTATGTCTTCATCATAATTGGTGCCTTTTCAATTACACCAGGCTTTCTTTTCATATCAGTGGAACCTTTAATTTGATAGCATAAAAGATTGACTGTCGAAACCGAGAATTTTCTGTAGTTTGTGTTTTCAAATATTCACAATAGTATCACACTCCAATTGATGATATGATGATTGTGCACAATAATGGAAGTGTTGATTATCAATATTGTTCTATGATTAGTTAATTAAGTTCTCATCTTTCATTGTTAATGATGCAAAGATAGTAAATGCATTATTAGGTAAAAGTTAGCTATCATGTTGGTGGCCTTTTTGCCAATAATGAAAAGATATAGTTGTTTTTAATCTTTTTTCATGAAGCTTATAGAACTTGTAGGTGATGTGGATGCCAACACCAGACTCTATTTACTAGCCATTCCTCTCTAGCCAGAAGAAACAGAGTCAGAGAGCTTGCTAATTTGAGAACAGAACCAAATATCTAGAGACTTTACTTAACTACTACATATGGAGGTAGAAACTAAACAAGTTCATTCAGGGAAATGGCCTCTGATAATTTCTCCAGAGAACCCATTTCTTCAAAACAACAAATCTGCCGTCAATTTTCAAAACAAGTGTCGATCTTGGAAAAGATGAACTGGGTTTTTCTGGTTTCTTAGAGCTGTTTTGGAGGGGATGAAAAAATTTACTTTCTTTGAAGCCTAAACTCAAAAATGCCCATTTTTGAAATGATGGTTGGGAAGTATACTAGATATGAAGAGCTTGATCACATGAGGGTTATTGATAGCAACCATTATTGAAAGGTTGTATCAGTGATGATTCCACTGAAGGGGAAATAATTTGCGTCCAGAAGTAGTCATGCTCTTTGAGTTCCTTTTGTAGATTGAATTATTCAGGGGAAAACATTGTACTACCAAAGAAAAAGGAATTATTGAGGGGAAACAAAAGTTAAAACATTTGTACGAATAACGAAATATTGTTGTGGCTCGATTAGTCATATCTGTTTTTTCACTCATCACTCAACAGTTTCTTTTCGAGTCAAACTATAATTAGTTTTTACTTTATTTGATCAGGTGGTTTGAGTTTGATTAAAACACTAATTTTTGACATTTGAAATTCAAAATTTTACTTTAGAAATTTTTTTTTTTTTGGTAAAACCTGTAAATTGCATTACTGAGAATAAAAAAACATTTAAGTACAAGATTCCTACCAAAATTGCTATATTTATCACACATTTACACATTGCACTCCCCTTCTGGAAAATAAAAATAGACAGCAAGTTGAATTCCGTCTCCTTTAGCCCATATTACAGCAAACTTTGGATAATGCCTTGTTCTTTTTCTGACAACTTCCTCTTGAGACAATTTTGTATCCTGATCCTGATCGCCCTTTGCACCTCTTGAAACATCAACTCTGTATTCCTTCTTTCCTTTCTGAATGTTCTTCCGTTTCTCTCCTACCAGATTATATAAATACTGGCCATCACAACAGCATACAGAATCTGTTTTTTCAGCTTAATTCTGCTCCATTTGTGCAAAAGTTCATTCTACCATCTTCCTGCCTGCGTTGACAATCTAGTCTATCCAAACCATCTCTGAACCATCCCAAGCAACTCATTAGCCATCTTGCATTTGAAGAACATGTGGTCGATGGATTTTAACTGTTCTTCATATAAGCAACATACTGGATCCTCCACATGAACATTAACCTAAGCAAGACGATCCTTAGTCCAAATCCTTCCTTTCAAGACCAACCAAGCAATGAAAGAATGTTTGGGCACATTAAGTTTAGACCAAATGATCTTTGCAGCAGGCATTCTATTTCCTTCTCCCTACAACCATTGGTATCCAGATTTCATTGTGTATAGTCCCTTGCTGTTGCCTTTCCAAACCTCACCATCAAACCCATCCCTTGCTCTGTCTCTTAATTTAAGTATCTGTTTCCATGACCAGCTGTCATCTTTTTTTAAAAAAAATAAATAGGAGGTTAGAAAGGAGTTCGAGTTCTAACTGACTCAAAAACACTCAAGGGGTCTATCCAAAAGATGAATTTTTGAATCAATTATAACCAAATGATATAATGCACCCAGGGGGTCTACCCGAAGGATGGACATATACATCATTCAGTTCCTCAGCTTCCTCCCTACCTCTTTTTTGTTAATTTTCCATTAAATAAAAGAGTCTGGAAGTGCTTAAGACTTGCCATATTACAAAGCTATTTGAGTCTAACTCGTACATATGGAAATGAAATTTGATCTAAACGAACTAGACCACGAGCATGCCTTGGCAATTCCCCCAATCTAGTATAAACGCAAGATTGCCCTTGTGATCCTTGACCAGCCAAGCTCTCCGCCACTGAATTTGCTTCACGAAAAATATGAGAAATTGAGTATGAACGACTCTTCATAATACGATGAATCTCCTTAATTTGAAAGTAATATTTCTATGGAATTAATTTTAGATTCCTCAAAAATTGGCCAGCACCTTGTTGTCTGTTTGAATGTCGACATGCTCCAAATTGAGACGATCACATTTTGGAATGCCAAAACTGTCACACGAGCCAATATACCCATGCTCTCCATAAAGGAAGTTCCCACCAAAGCACCTAATGACAAAACCATAGCCAGAATCTTCATGAGCAGCCGACCCATCAGTATTGAGAACAAAGCCTTCATTACTCCGCGACTTCCAACAAATGGAGATACAAGTCCTTCTTTGGACTTTTTGTAATTTTATACCAAATGAATTATCAATGAATTCCCTTTCCTCCACATTCCTTGTCTTCAAATCATGCACAAACAAAATGTTCCGAATTGAGATAGTTATTTCATGAATAACTCTCCCCTTCTCAAACGGAATACCATGAAAGTATATTTTGTTCCTAGCTTTCCAAACCTCCCAAAGAATAAAAGAAGGGAGTATTCGAATGATAGATTGTTTTGCCAAGGTAAAGCCACCGGCACTGCACCACTTTTGTAACAAATCCAGCAATGTAGCCATAGATTCTAGTTTAATGTCAAACAGGTTAGCAAAATGCACCCAAATACATTTAATTTCCGGGCAGCCAAAGAAGCAATGGGATATATTCTCTTCATGCATTCTACAAAACAAACAAATAGAGGGCCGAACCTGGATACCAAAACTGGATAAAATCTCTGGAAATGGCACCAACAAACTTCTGAGCTTCCAAACAAAAAACGACACCCTTAGAGGAATCAATTTATGCCAAAAATTCTTAGCCAATGGATCAACTGGATTCCTTCTCCTCAGGCTGAAGAATGCCGACTTTACTGAAAATTTACCACTAGATGAATGCTGCCAAACAAGCAAATCAGGTTCGCCAGTGAGGGGGATATCCATGTCACGCAACATTGCACCTTTTGCATTCCAAGCGCCCCATGCAATTCATTTAAGAGCAAGTCCTTATTAGTAAGAAAATTCCGTATAGTAAGAGTTGGCATTGGAGGAGAGCCATGTGTGCAATCCCAAAGTATTCCATCGGACACCCAATTATCAAACCAGAAAAACCTATCACCACCACGGACCAAAACCTTTGAATTTTTTGCTGCCTCTTGCTCAACTTCTGAAACCCTACTCCAAAGTTGTTTTCTTTTTTTGTAGTATCCGAGAGTGAGCAAATAAATTTGCTCCATAATCCATGTTGATGCTTAAATTTCCACCATAGCTTATAGGAAAAAGCTTACACAACATCAATAAATCGGCGCAGCCCTGGACCATTTTCCTCAGTTGGAAATGTTAATCGTTCCCAAGAGCACCAATGCTTTCTCTTTTCTTCACTCGAACCTTGCTACAAAAACCTTTGGCACCTTTTCTCCATTTGCTGGAGGACCGATGCGGGAGGACCAGCTGTCATCATTTTGGCTTCTATCTCCCATATGCTTTTCTTTTCAAGTTTATTTTATGACACCATTTAAGCCAGAGGCTGTCTTTTCTCCGGGCAATCCACCAGACCTATTTAAGTAGTGCTGCCTCAATCCATAGTCTGGCATCTTTGATGCTGAGCCCCCCTGCTGTTTTACTCCTACAGACTGTATCCCATCCCACTAAGGCTGTGTATCTACCAGAGTCTTTCACTCCGCACAAAAACTCTCTACATTTTTTATTCACTGCTTCTGTAATACTATGTGCCAAAATGAATACAGAAGCCCAGTACATATGCAGGTGCATTAAAACTGAGTTAATCAGTTGCAGCCTGCCAGCATAAGACAAATGTCTTGTACTCCAATAGTGTAATCTTTTGGTAATTCTATCAATTAGCACCTGACACTCAGTTTGATTCCACTTTTTCGGGGAAAGAGGACACCTACATATCTCATAGGAAACCTCCCTTATAGCCAGTTATCTCACATATTTTCCCCTTTATTTCCTCATTAACCCCTCCGACAAAAACTTCTGATTTCATTTGGTTAGCCTTCAAGCCCGAAACAGTAGAGAATTCATAGAAGGTGTCTTTTATATATCTCAGTGTGGTAAGATTAGCTTTGATGAAGATCATGAGATCATCTGCAAAGCATACATTGCTAAGCTCCAGTTTCTTACACAAAGGGTGGCATTTAAAACTTGTTTTTTCAGCTGTTTCCTTGAGTAACCGTGTCAAGTATTCCATGAGAAGGACAAAGAGCGGGGGAGAGATTGGATCCCCTCGCCTAAGTCCTCTCTCTCCCTCAAGTATCCCACATTAAACCCATTTAGACTTAAGGAGAAAGACGTTGATCTAACACATTCCATCACCCATCCTGTAAATCTCCTAGGGAATCCGTAACCTAACAGGCATTCCTCCACAAATTCCCACTTCACAGAGTCGTAGGCTTTCTGGAGTGCACCTTTCATCATACATCTTCCACTAATCCCTTTCCTTCGTCACAGCCATATTAGTTCTTGAGTGATCAGGATATTATGCAAAATTAGCCTACCTTCTAGAAAGGCTCCCTGGTTGTTACCTATCTCAGGAAACACTCTTCTTAGTCTATTACATAGCACCTTGAAATAATTTTATAAATGACATTACAACAAGCTATCAGTCTATACTGGCTAGCATTGCATGCATTATCCACTTTAGGAATTAAAGAAATAATCATAGCATTGATTTGTTTAAGTAACATACCGGTGTTGAAGAACTCCTGGATTGCTGCTGTGACATCTTCCCCTATAATACTCCATGTAGCTTTGAAGAAATCGCTCCCGTAGCCATCTGGTCCGGGACTCTTGTTGATGTTGATGCTCCACAATGTTGTTTTTATCTCCTCTATTGTGACCATTTCTATCAGCTTCATCTGCTCCTCCAGTTTTAATCTTTGTCCTTCTGAAACACTTCTTGCCTCGCTGGTTCCCTTTTTGCTGTTCTCCCCAATTGATTCTGAAAGAACTGCAGGAAGTGTTCTTTAATTTCTTTCCATTCTCTAGTAATTTCTCCATCCTCCTTGGGTATGGACCATATTTTGTTCCTCATGGTTGCTTGTTTAAGCTTAGAGTGGAAAAATTTGCTGTTGGTGTCACCTTCTTTCAACCAATCCTCCTTGACCTTTTGCCTCATAAAGCTTTCAAAGGCCACATAAGTACTGATATATTGCTTGTAAGCCTCTCTTTGCCTGTTGTAGTTGTTCATCCATCAGTTGCTTCACCAGCTTCTGTTGCGTTTCTTCCAATTCATTGTGGGCTTCTTGTAATATCTTTTGGATGTCTAGGAATCTTTGTATGTTTAGTTCTTTCAAGTCATCCTTTAGCCATTTCATTTTGCATACCACCTGATACATTTTGATCCCCCGTATTCTGACTGACCATCTCCTTTCAATTATATCAAGAAATATTGGATCCATCTTGCACATGTTGAAGTATTTGAAAGGTTTTGGTTGTCTCTTCATCTCCACTTCCATTTGAATCACTAATGGGGAGTGATCGGAGATCCCTTCATTAAGAACTGTGACCAGTGACTGATTGTGCTGATCTATCCACTCTCCATTGGCCAAGACCCTGTCTAGTTTGGCAGATACCCTTGTCAACCCAACCTGCTTATTGCACTATGTGAAGTGAGGTCCTTCTTGTCATAGGTCCTGCAATTCGCATGTTGCAATACAATATTAAAAGGTGCGGTTTCTGCCATAGTCACTTGATTGCCACCCAGTTTTTCCTCCTGGCTAACCACATTATTGAAATCACCACATAAAATCCAAGCTTGGTTCATACTCTGGCTTATGCCTATTAACTCTTCCCATAGGTTGAGTCTACATATTCTTCATTGCTAGCATACACTACTGTTAAAACAAACTTATGTCCCTTCTATTTATCAGTCACGTTGTAGTGTATAAACTGCACAGTGTTACTGATTATAGCTATGTCAATGCTATCATCCCACATTATGAGCACTCTTCCCTTTCTGGTTTGATCATCATTTGTCTGACACTGCCACTGCTTGAACTTTCTGCTTATAATCTCCATTACTTTCTCATGGTTCACCTTGATCTCCATGAAACATGCTAAATTAATCCTATTTGCAGATAAGACTCTACTGAGTTCCTCCTGCTTTATAGGGGCATTAGAACCCCTGATATTCCATGATAAGATGTTACACATGGATATCAGGGTTTGGGTCTGGCTCCATTATCTCCTTACCCTTTCCTTGGTCACCAGTTCCACCTTCAAGTTCATCCAACATACTAGGTATGTTATAAGCTGATGATCTTCTCAAAATTGAGAATCTGATTGGGCTCTTTCCCTGAACCTTGTCTCCTGTTTGTTGGTGCTGTTAGATAGTTTTTGTCTCTTGATCTCTGTCAACTGGCTTGGTTCTTACTACTTTTCTCCATTTTGATTCCTCATTCTTGTTCCTCACCTCATTTGGTTTATTCTCTTTAGGCTTATGAGGTTTCTTCTTTCTACAATGTTAGGTTTCATGTCCATAGCCCTCACAGCAGCCACAACAGACTGGCTTCCACTCATAATACACTATTTGTTCCTGCAGACAACCTTTTTCATCTTCAAAAAATACCTTTTTTGGGACTTCAGATTTGATTTCCATCTCCACTAGTAACCTGGCATAACTGACCCTATCCCTGCTTTCAGTGAGTTCATCCGTCATGATGGGAGTTCTCAGTGTACTAGCAATGCTACTAAGTGATTCTGTGTTCCAATACTTTAGCTCTAATTTTGGGAGCTGTATCTAGATTGGTACTTTACTTATATCTTTATAATTTATCCCCTCTTCTACAGACCAGGGCTTAACTATGATTGGGTGACCAATGCCAAAGTGATAAATATTGAGCTTAAGGGCTTCTTCACGAGCATGCATATTATTGAATTTAATAAAAAAACAGACCAGAAGGTAAAAGAAGAACCTTAGCGATACCCAGATGACCCCAATATTTTGCGATAATAAGCATCCATAACCCGAAACGGAGGATGGGCTTCAAGCACATAACTGATTAGCGATGCTTCCCAGTATTCTGCTTCAACCTGCACCTTCTGGGGTTTAATCTTCGCGACTGCTATCCCATTGACTTGTCTTGGTTGCACAAAGTCAAGCTTGGCGCCCGCTTTCCTCATCCGGTTCATATCGAACGTTTCCCAGATATTTTTCCTCTCCTCCTCGCCTTTGCTCAATTCTGGATCTTTTTTCTTTGCTTTAATCGATCCCTCAGCCACCTCCGGTTGTCTATCCGCTTCCAATCAATTGTTTTGATTCAAATTTCCCTTTTCCCCAATTTTCTTAGGGTTTGCATTCGTCATTCCTCTTCACTCTGGCGTTCCTTTTTTCACCGGCGAAATAGTTCTTCCTTGTTGATTACTGCTTTCTGCTTTGCTTTCTGTCTCAATTGCATCATTTTGGGGGGTTTTTGTGCACTGGTTTCCTCCCCCGAGCCAGGCGTGTGTTAGCACTGTGCTATTATGCGCCAACAAAATGCAATAAGAACATATATTTTATAATATCATAGTTAAAACTTAAAAATAATACATGCACCATTTGTTGCATTTGATTTAGGTTGCTAGTTGCTACTATGCTTAATCATGGGGGATGGTGATGTAATTCTGTCTCACCAGTCAATAGTTTATATAGATCTTTTATTTACAAAGAGAAGTTTAATTCTTAAATTAGTGGTAACATGGTGAGCAATGAAATCGTTATAATTTCAAAAAAAAAGAAAGATATCATAATGTACTTCATTTTGCGAAAGAATGAGTTAGAAATTATGATATGGGTATTCACACACACACACACACAAACACACACACACACACACACGTGTATATATATATATAGATATATATAGCTATTTAGGTCTGTTTTGGAGGGGGTGAAAAAATTACTTCTTTTGAAGCCTAAACTCAAAAATGGCCATTTTTGAAATGATGGTTGGGAAGTATACCAGAAATGGAGAGGTTGATCACATGAGGGTCATTGATAGAATGACAGCTACGATTATTGAGGGCTTGTATCAGTAATGATTTCACTGGTGGGAAAATAATTTGCGTCTAGAAGTAGTCATGCACTTTGAGTTCTTTGGATGATTGAATTATTCAGGGAAAAACATTGTACTCCCTCAGGTCCTTAATATAAGGCATTTTGATTTGTCTTAGATTTTCACCTAGTATGTATTTTTAATTGATAAAAAAATTTTAAAAATATATTTTCACATTTGTTGTATTCTCTTGGTTGTTATGAAATAGGTTTAACAGATTTTTTGTCAATTAAAAATGAGTACTAGGTGAAACTTAAGATGAATCAAAATATTTTATAGTAAAGACCGGAGGAAGGGAGTACCAAAGAAAAAGGAATTATTCTAGGGAAATAAGAATTAAAACATTTGTACGAATTACGAAATACTATTGTGCCTCGGGTACTCATATTTGTTTTTCACTCGTCAGTCAACAATTTCTTTTTGGGTCAAACTGTTATTATTTTTTTCTTTATTTGATCAGGTAGTTTGAGTTTGATTAAAACATTATTTTTTTGACATTTGAAATTCAAGATGTTACTTTTAGAAAATGAAAAGATTTGATTTCTATATCGTTAATAGTACGTATTTAACAAGATTGTACATGGAACTAAAAGAGAAAAATATGTTTTAGTGACCATTAACCTTGTAAGGAATAGTTGAACTGGGCGAATGAAAATATCAAACTCACATGTTAGATTCAAACAATCTAGTTAATAGAATTTGTTATACTATATAATTAATGAACTGAAACTTTAAAGTTATTGTAGGCTAACATCGTCAACTACATGCAATAGATCATATCTTTTATATTACAATAGTCAAAACTTAAAAATAATACATGAACCATTTGGTGCATTTGATTCAGGTTGCTATTTGCTACTATGCTTAATCATGGGGATGGTGTTGTAATTCAGTCTCACAGGTCAATAGTTTATATAGATCTTTTATTTATAAAGAGAATTTTAATTATTAAATTAGTGGTACATGGTGAGCAATGATAGCATTATTGTTTTCAAATAAAAAAGGAAATCGTAATGTACTTCATTTCGGGAAAGAATGAGTTAGAAATTATGATATGGGTATTCTCTCTCTGTGTCACACACACACACACACATGTACACACATACACACACACACACAAACACACACACACACACACATATATATATATATATAGCTATTTAAGTGAATTATGATTCGTTTATCACAATGTTGTAGGGGATAGTTAGAAAAAAAATGAGCAAGATTGTATCAAATAGGATAAATAATCTTTAAACAGTTTTTTTGTGACTTGGTTGTGTTATATTGGAAAATGTTAAATAGAGAAAGATTGTTAAACTTCAATATAACCTTACTTATGACTAATGTGGACTATTTGCATTGTTCAGAACATCTCTGTGATCAATGTAAGTTTGTTAGAAGTGTGGATTGGAATGAGAAATATGGCTGAAATGGGGAATAATCATTTGCTGAATACCCAACGGGGAAATTGGGATAAATTAGTGATTTTTGAAAATGTTCAATGGGGAAACAAAATTTCCATTTGATGCGATAATAAAGTGTATTTGTCATATCATATAATAAATGAATCAATGGAAGAACATGAATTTGGGCCTAATTCAGACAATTTGTTATGGGCTACAATTTGTGCCCATATCCAAATTTTTTTTATTCACCTTGGCACTTTTGATCGTCATATTATGGCTAGGTTTTCCTTTTTACAGAACTTCGAAGAAGAAAACAAGAAAGAGTCTAAAGCGAATTGTGGAATTCGGGGGTGTCTTCATTCAACCATAGTAATACATTAGGCTATGGATCCTTAGATGATTCTATCTCTGCCATATATGTTCACAATGTTTAGTTCTTTTCTTTCTATCTCCACCATTAGGCTATGGAAATCACTGATTGATTGTGAAGATTTTATAAGATTTCTTTTGACATATTGCCCATCATCATCATAATCATACCATCAACATCACCATAGAGACCAGTTAAGTTGATAAGACATGAAAAAGAAGAGACCATTATGGAGAATTATATTGCCCTTTTGAACTTCCTTGCACATGTGAAGAGTTCAGAGTTAGAGGTTGTTGCAATGGCTTGATTTGTGTAACTTACCTTGTTCAGCTCCAACTTGATCAGTTGTTGTTACTTATGGAAGCCAAGTATAAAAATAAGGATTGTCGGGTTCCCTGTGTCGTTTGATCATTACATTACTGTTGGAAATAAAGCTAAGTTATAGGGGTGAATGAGAAATTGGTTTCTCATGTGATTGGACTTCTCAAATGTGACTTGTGAGTAGGTGCACCTACGAAATACCGCGTAACTCACGGACCTGATCAACCTGTGTCTTACTAACGGCTTCAGTTTTTCCAATCTATGGAATGGAGATTTTATCGACAATTAATTTGGAATATTAAACAACTCATTCATTTCCCAAAAACTTGAAACTATTTTTACATTAATCTAGTATTTATATTTTGATTAATGGTAAATGAATATGTATATTTAATCCAATTAAATTTGTAGCCATGTTTTATTTTTCTCCTCCCTATATAGTGAAGCTCATTTTCCAGAATTCAGAAGCACTATGAAATAACCCAAAGTCTCTTTCTTCTTCCATTAGCCAAAAGAACCTCTTAGCTTATCTTGATGTTCATCAAAATTCCAGTTCTAGTTCACCGGTGATTTTTTCTAAGTTCAAGACTAAGATCACGTTATCTGTTGTATCCTGAGAGACAGACGTTCTTTAATCCTCTAGCACTCTAGAAGAGAGAGCGAATCTGTTTTAAGGAAAACGTGTTTTCATGTGTCTCGGAATTCCCTATTTTCCTTGAGATGTTATTGTCATCGCAAATACTCCCTATATATACCTTTACCAACAATCTTAAAACATATCCGCTTACATATATATGATGGTAACAAAAGTCAAATTTCGAACCTTTGAGAAAGGGTAAATGATAAGCTACGAGCTTTCGAGAAGAGGTTGATTGCAAATCTGCCCAGGAGATTGTCAAAAGTTGAAGATCATCATCAGTTGTCGACCTTTGTCTCAACTTTACTTGGGCGACACATCAACGAATCTGAATAGAAGTCGAAATCAATAGTTGACGGCGTTTCGATCGATTTGTCTTTATCGACGATTGTGTCGATGAAACTTAGACAATGTTTTTGTCCCCCCCACCCCCTTCCCCCCGCCCACTTTTTTTTTATTCGGAGATAACTGATCATCTTTTTATGAACAGGAAGATATAAGGAGATTAAATCTGCATAAATTTTGAAAGCTTTGTCACGGAGGATGCGTTATGGGCATGACTGCATGAGTTGTGATGGAATGAATCTACAGATTTCAGACACTAATTTGGTGTAAGTGAAAGTTGGCTATCTATTTGGTTTCCTAGAAAAGAATCTGGAAAGTCACTTATGTGGAATGCATATGGTGGGTCGGTTCTAATGAATATGAAATGTGGCTATTTAGATTTGGAAATGAAAATTTTATAAATCTCCAATTTTCAACCGTGGCTTTTATACGATGATTTAGATGACTTTTTGGATATCAAAACTGAATGCATGGTGATTCTTTGGAAAACATTCATGGATTATTATTCTACTAATGATCTACATTAGGCAATCATAGAGTCACTATTTTTAAATTTAAATACGCAATTTTATAATATGTGCACACTTTATGCTAAATAAGTACTACTGTTTTTTTTTATGAGAATAAATGGTACTTCGTGATTTCATTGATTATTTATGCATATATTTATTGAAATATAACCATTGGAGCTATCATTTCAAGCTAAGAAAAAAAAGGCATTGGGTTCATGTATTACTACATGTTTGCTTAGAGAAATCTAATGTGGTGGTTAAATTATTTTTTCCACATAAAGGGAAAAATGAATAGAAATATTTTGAGGAAAGTAATGCACACAGATAGGAAACATGCGTGATTAATCTGGTTGCTTACATGCAAAAGGGAAGACGGAAAACGTGGACTAAATGGTGTCTTTGTTGTTTAGCATGGTGGATTAAGTGAATGTATTCATGGCATAAAATAATGAAAATTAGTTGGGCTAATGGATTTGTTGTTCAAAGCTCTACAAATTGAATTAATTCTCTTGTGGAAACCAACGCTTTTTAAAAAGTTGATATAAACAACAATTTGATACTTGTGATAAAAAGTCCACATTTGGTCATAGGTATTTATTTATATTAAAAAATATATAATTAATGTCTTACTAACATTACATGAATTGGGAGTTACAATCCATTATTGAGAACTTATGTGCCTAACTTTATGGAAAAAAAGTTATGGTGTTTCTATAAATTTCAACGGATGATTTAATAGTGGCTTGTAATCATGAGAGAAAGTGATGATCTTTTTTAGTCATATGTGTAATGTTATCTCTTCCTAAAATGGAAAGTTGACGTAGGAATGCTACCCGTTTACTAAATAAATGAATTAAACTATGGTTAAATTGGGAGCTACACTACCTCTAGTAAGGCATTTTCTGAAATAAAGGGTGTGCATTGGTCTACATAGTTGCTCGCACAAAAGCTGTGTTGTTATTTCATGATATATGAAATTTGAGACGGCCAAATGAGGAAATAAAAAGTGTGTGCCTAAAGCATTCGTATGCAATAGCGAGTGTGGAATATCTTGTAGATTTCAATGAAGATATCAAATTTGGAAAACTCTCAGAATTCTTCATGTGTCATGAAAGACTTTGACAAGAATAATTGCCAAATTTTGAGAAAATGATATTGGACTTTAATTTCAAATTGTGACCTTGGTTTTCCTTTCTCCACTGTTATGGAGATCAATTTGGCAACTTCTTAGAAATTCTTAATTTTAGATGAATGAATTTGAAAAGATTAACTACTTTTATTATGTGGAGAGACGTTAATCAAGGCAGATTTTGTTGGCAATTCGATGCGTGGAAATGGATGAACTTTATGTTTCCCATTGAATTTTAATTTTTAGTTGATGAACTCTTAGAGATTCGTTCTCTATGAAAAAATTCTCTGTAATGAGATTTTAATCTCTGTGGAGATTAAGATTGAGAATCAACTCGGTAAAAAGATTCATTAGGTTGGATATGTGGTGAGTGAGGCATTGGTAGGTGATTTCTTTGTAGACCAATCCATTCAGAATATGGACTGAAATGTCGCACATTGAAAAAAATGATAAATGCAAAACTGTCTAAGTAAATGTCGCAAATCTATCTATATACTATACTAAGGCAAAAACCAGAGAGAGAAAACTAAAGGTATGGAGCACATGCCACATAGGATTTAAACTATATGTAGCATTTTCTTAATTTCTTAGACTTAAAAATGCACAAAACAAAATAATAAAACCAAAAAAAAAGCAACTACAATAATTTTTTAAAAAATAAAATAATAAAAACCGAACCCTTATTTTCATGAACCAAATCCTAACACAGAGATTGATTGGAGAGAGTACCAAATCCTAACAAATTTTAGAGAGATCTGCATAAACCTTGTCACCAGTGAATTTAAAATGTCATTTAAAAAAAACGAATTCCTGTAAACTCAGAGGTAATCATGTTTAAAACTGAAATCATTACATATTTTATAAAAATACAAAAATTATATAAAAATGTCGAAATGTGTACCCCTTCCCCGTCCATCAGACGGGTCTAACACCTAGTTGAAAGAAATGATAAATGTGAAATTGTCTAAGTTATTTTTCAGAATTCAGAAGCACTATGAAATAACCCAGAGCCTATTTCTTCTTCCATTAGCCAAAAGATCCTCTTAGCCTATCTTGATGTTCATCAAAATTCCAGTTTCAGTACGTTGGTGATTTTATTTAAGTGCAAGACTAAGATCACGTTATCCATTGTATCTTGGAAGACAGACGCTCTTTAATACTCTAGCACTTTGTGAGAGGGAACGAATCTATTTTAAGGAAAACGTATTCTCACGTGCCTCAGAATTCCTTATTTTCCTTAAAATATTGTTGTCATCGCAAATACTCCCTATATACACTTTTACCAACAATTACCATGCTGGCCCTCTCCATGCATTGATGCATGAAGTTAAAGTTTACTACCTTAAATCAATTTCTTGGAAGAGGTTTTCACCTAGAAAGTGTTCTTCGCCTCAAATTGTGATGAATGCCAACCACTCTGCTCAACATTGGGCATGGTTTATAGATAGATCATAGGGAAGAACAACTACTAAAATATTGGCCTTGGACCTTCAAACTTGTAAGTATTTCCTCATTCCATTCCATAGTGATGATGCCAAGGTTCCTGTATCATGGAATCATAGACAGAAATGGTCATTTGTGGATGGTGAGGGAATATGATGAGGTACAAGGTTCTGGGATGATGAAATCGTATAAAATGATTGTGAATATATCAGGTTGGAAAAGCGATTTAAAACGCATGTCATTCTTATGGGAGTAATCTCGGAAAGCTAGCTACTTGTTGTGGGTGACTGTGCATGCATGTTGTCCAACATCGACATGGATAACAAGCAACAGAGCTCCTTTGACATTTCTGAAATAGTATTACATTTATTCACACAGGATGCTTAGTTGTTGATAGCCTTGTTAAACCTTGGCCGCCTTTTCTTGATGGCACCAGTTCCAAAAAAATGAGAGTAGCAAAATCTTGAGAAGCTCAAATAGGGATTCAGCCCCAAAACATGGAGCGGAGACCTTATAAGATTATAAGACATGGAGCGGGAAGTATAGACTTTCTTAGAAACGGGATCAAAACAACGATAGCCCTTATAAGATTCAGAATAACCAAGAAAGACACATGGAGCGGAGCGAGGATGGAGCTTATGAGAAGCTAAATGAGAAAGATTGGGAAAACAGGAACACCCAAGCACCCTTAAGGAACCATAGTTAGGTGGATGACCAAAAGAAGGGAGAAAGGAATGGCCCCATTTTTTGATTTAGTAGGTAAACCATTTAACAGATAGACACTAGTATGTAAAGCCTCTACCCAGAATGCCTGTGGTAAGTGAGCTTGATGCAGAAGCGTGCGGATCATATTAATGACTGTTTTATTCATGCGCTCAGCCTTGCCGTTTTGTTGAGGAGTGTACGGACAAGAGATACGCATTGTGATCTCCTTAGATTTAAGAAAAGACTGAAGATAATGAGAATGAATATATTCAGCAGCACTGTCAGACTTAAGAGTTTGATGGAAGCATTGAATTGAGTTTGAACAAGAGTATAAAATTCAACAAACTTTTGAGGAACATCGGATTTATTTTTAAGAGGATACACCCATAAATAATGAGTGAAATCATCAAGAAAGAGTAAAAAATACTTGAGACCACTAAAGGAATGACACGGAGAGGTCCAAACATCTATATGTATAATATCAAAAGCACTAAAAGTAACCGAAGAAGAAGGCATAAAAGGGAGCTTATGATGCTTCCCAATTTGACAAGCCTGACAAAGACTAAGTTTATTTGAAGAGATGATGGAACCAGGAAGACTTCGACTGGACACTAAACTGGACAAAACGGAGGCATTCGGGTGACCAAGTCATTGATGCCATAATTGAGAAGAGACAGAAGCAGCAAACACCAGACAAGAAGGAGAAGATGGTGCAAGGGATGGATGGAGCAGTGAGGGTGGAAATGTATAAAGGGAACCAGTACTATTGCAACGTAGACGAGGGGTCCTCGTCCAAAGATCCTTCACAGAAAAACCAAAAGGGTCAAACTCAACAGAGCATTGATTTTCAGTGGAAAATTGACGCACAGAGATTAGATTTTTTGTAAGCGAAGGAACATGGTAAACATTAGGGAAACGAAACTGAGAACAAGAGAGTTGACCAACGGATTGAATAGGTAAAGAATGACCATTACCAATAATGACTCGAGTAGAACCAGTATAAGGTTTTGAATTAGTAAGAGTGCCTTGAGATGGAGTCAAAGTGTTACCACAAGCAGTGTCCATATACCAGGAGGAATTAGCAGATGGGGGAATAGAAACCCGATTATTGTGACCCCCAAAGTAAGCAAGCTGTTGAAATTGATAGCAATCTCGAGCAGAGTGATTGAATTGATTGCACAATTAGCAACGAACAGCAGTGAGATTGGACTGAAAAGAGGGAGCCGGACCAAGAAGAGAGGGAGCATGTTGCCTGGGAGTAAACATAGGAGTTGTATAAGAGTTAAAAGGTGCAGAAAAACGAGGAGGGATACTGACCAAAAAATTGGTTGCGTCCACGGCCACGGCCACGTCCCCGATTATTCTGAAAACCGTGAACCCTGCCACAGCCACGATTGGAAGACGGCTGCTGTTGAGAAGGGGTATTGGACTGCTGCTATGGAAGGTCAATGTAAGATGCCGCGACCAGAGCGTTGGTAGCCGTGGAGAGGGAAGAAGGAGCAGTGTGCTGAAGTTGTACCTCATGCAGGAAGAGCATTGATCGAGCTTCAACGAAGTTGGGTAAAGGAACGCGATGGCTAATGGTAGTAGAGACAGATTGGTAGGTCGAAGGAAGACCAGCCAGAATTTGAAGCACCAAGTCATCGTCGGAGATGGGAGAACCGACGGCTGTTAATGAATCAGCCAACATCTTAAGTGACAAGCCGTCGTTACACTAGTCAAATAATAATTACCTACTTAAAACAATTACTAGTAGTAAAGTAGCAAGCAAGGTCGATCCCACAGAGAAGGAATACTAATTACCAGGTATAAATTATTCCTATTATTATCTAGATAAATGATGATCTCAGATTTATAAAATTTAAAACTAAAATAAAAAAATAAAGTAAAAGCAAATAATATTAATTCAAATAATCAGACAAAGAAAACCTAGGACATTGGGTTCACCTAGCGAATATTTGGGTTAGTTCAATTCACAAATATCTGACTTTTAACTTCCATTAATTTCACAACGATTCACCTAATTAAGAACTATACACTCTCGTGCTATATTTCTCTTACTTAGATTAACCCTATGACTGTTCTCGTGACTATAGGGATTCATAAAAGCACATTAAGACCATTAAGAATCAAATATTGCAAAGTTTATGATCTTACTCTCATAGCTTATAACCTAAGTTTATTATTCCTACGAACTAATATTAATCTTCCACTCTTGCTACTTCGATTAATACCTTCAGACATGCAAATAGTGGCCAATTACTTACACAAATTAAAACAAGAATAACAAATATTAATTAATGGAAAAATTATAATAATGAACTAAATAAACCAAATAAATTCGGTGGCTACACCCAAACCCTAGATTAAAAGAATTTAGCCACTAAACATTATTAAAAATAATTCAATAATATTTAGAGACATAATAAAAAAAAATAAATTAAATAAATTAAAACTTCAAAACCAAATGAAGCCAAAAACCCGCCAAAACTCCCCGACGTTTGCTCGCTTCGCGGCTGCTGCGTGGCTCGCCGGTGATCAATGATGGAGGAAGATGCTTCGGTGGTGCGGCGTTGGTGATCAGGAGAACGTGGAGTTGATGCTGCTGCTGTGTGTGCGAAGGCAAGGGAGCAGGGTGCTGCTGGCTTTCTCGGCGATGAAGAAGCAGAGGTGGTGCGTGGATGTGATAGAGAATAGGAAGAAGTTGGTGCTGAGGAGGGTGTTTTGCAGCGGCAGTGAAGGAGGTAAAGGTGGTGGAGGAGGGAGTTCAGTGGTGGTCGGCGGTGAAGAGGCAGAGAAGATGGTGATGATGGTGGAGAGCAAGGTTGATGGGTGAAAGCTGCCGTCAGGTTTGTGGGTTTTTAGGTGGAGGTGCAGTGAAAGTGTAGCCTCGGCGGTGATGGAGGTGTAGGGTTCGGTGGTTTTCGGTCAAGTTTCGGTTCAGTTCTCTTGTAAAAATAAATCCCTAATCCTCCTTTTATAGGCTTCCGGCTAAACCCTACTTCTTGGAGAACAAGAAAACTTGTTTCCCAAATAATATCGGGATTAAAATTCTTATCCAATTCCATTCTGAAATCAGCCGTATAACCATAAGCTTCTCGGCCAATTTTCCAAAAACAAGAATTCTAAAATTGCATCATCGGCTCTCCAATTCTCTAAATTCATTAATTTCTTCCCCATCAATTGTTCCAATCTTCAATTCTTTCCCATTGAGTTGATTTTAATTCGATTTTAGCTCAAAACTTCAACAATTCTTCATTTGAGTACAATTCCTATAATTAAAGATAAAATCACATAAATAGCATATTTGTACTAAAATATATTGCAAAAATCACAAATTAGGGATATAATAAATAGGTAAAATATAAGGATATCATTAAGCTTGGTAACATACTCATTAATGGTTAAGTCCCCTTTCCTTAAGCTATGAAACTCCAATTTCAATTGGAGAAGGCGGGAACCAAGCTGATCATGGAAGAGTTTCTCAATAGTGAGCCACGCATCGCGGGCGGTAAGGGAAGAATTGGGCCGAACTATGGCTTGCAAAATTTCGGTGGAAACAGTGGCTTGGATCCAGGAGAGGACAATGGAGTCAATTTGGGTCCAAGTGCGAAAAGCAGGATATGGAGTAGATGAGGAAGTGCCATCAGAGGCAGCGAGAGTTGATGGAGGACAAGGATCGGAGCCATCGATATGACCAATCACGGGGTATCCGCGAAAGACAGGAATAAAAAGCTCTTTCCATAACATATAGTTTGTGAAATCCAGAACGGGAGTCACATAATTCTTGATGTTAGAGAGACCAACAGCTGGATGAGAAGGTGGTGTCGGAAAAGAATTGGTTGTCATGGTCTCTGTTGATTGAAGATCAGTTTGCTGTGAGACAGTAGAGGTCACGGCGGAGTTTGTCATGGCGGCAGGGATTCGTGTTTGGTTTTTTTTTTTTTTTTGAACGAACTAAACCTGTCTGGACTGATTTACAGAAATAAAAAAGTTTAGGGATAATTTCTGGAAAGAGAAAAAGTTATGGGGACTGATTTGGAATTTTTGTAAACTTAAAGGACTGAAACTGCAAAAAACCGAAAGCTGGCAAATCTGCAGCAGCCGGAATTAAACAGAGAAACAGCAGCAGCCGCTGGCCTAAAAAAAAGAATGGAGAGGGCAGGGAGTGATTTTGGAGCCACCGAAAATCCGAAAGAATGGAGTGGAGGCTGGAAATCCAAAAGTTGGAGCCACCGGCCGGGTGTGATTTTGGGAGTTGGGGCTTTCCGCGGTTCGGCAGGAGAAGAACAGGGGAACCTAGAAAAGCAGGATGAGACCAACAGCAGGACAGCAGAGAGAAAAGAATAAACTGACGGCGTGAATTGAGATGGGATTGGAGCCGCCGGAATTGGAGCAGGAATTATTCAAGGAATTGCAGGATTGAGTTTCAAGTGCAGGAGTGAGTTGGGTTCGAATTGAAGCGGCCGAAAGCAGCCGGAAGCAGCCGAAAAGAAAAAAAAAAAAAACAGAGCTGACGGCAAGATAGATTTTTGTGTATGCCGGGAAGAGAGAGGAAGAAAAGTGTTTGGTCGGAAACCCTGAAAAATTGAGAGACCAGGAAAGAAGGATGATATCATGAAAGAATTATTGTGTGTTATTCACATAATATATTATGGTATTTATAGTATTCCCTCCGTTCCATAATTTTTGTCCAGTTTGATTAAGTTGGAAGATTTTATTTTTAGTCAAACTTAATTTTATTTTAGCTCAACCTACCGGATATGCCCCTGCCCACAAACTTTCACCTTCCAAAACTTCCCCCAGTTGTCACAGTTTAATGCTTCTTCTTCTTCTTCAACTTCAAATTATTTGTTTATTGAATTTCTCTTAACTTCTCTCTAAACCGCCCGTTTCCAAAGAATTGTTGCAGCAGATTCGATTCAACTCTTTGATTTCCCCCCATCTTCTTCTTCAACGAATTGCCTACTTATGAATTTACACTTCTTCCTCTGCCAAAATTCAAAAACCGATTCCCATTCAAAGGATGTCCCTAGTGATAGCATTTTAGAGACGCAGAGACCCAATTCAATTTTGGTGGAACTAAAGAATGGAAAGGCTCAAACTTTTTGGTGTGGAATTGAGTGTTCTGCTGCAGTTATTTTACTTGAGAATTGAATTGGGATTTTGTTAAATTTGGTGGGTTATTTTAGTTGGAGAAGAGGATAATGTCTTGGAAGAACAAAGCATTCAAGTCCAGCTCAAAAGGGGGTTTTATCTTGAAAACCTACCATTTTGCTTTGTATTGGATGCTTCTGTGCTGGGATGCTATTCACCGATAGGTTAATTTGTTTCTGCATTTTTTTTTTCTTCTGGATTTCTAAGTCCATGCCTTGTATAGCTTACTATCAAAATCACCAAAACGAATCTGAATTTTTGAGGTGAATTTGGAAAATTTTGTATATATGGGTGTTTGATTTTCTTTGAAAGTAGTAGTATTTGATCCCAACTTTCTTGCTGTTGAGCTTCCCACCTTCACCTTCCTTTTTGCCGCCATCTCAATTTTCATCGGAAACCCATATCCTCTGCTTCAGATCTGACCGGAGGAACTTCACCGAGTCCACATCAAGAACCTCTAACGTCATCTCCAAAATGGAGTGGATGATGTTGACTCACCGGGGTGGCTCATGAAATTCGTGAATGTCCCATTTGCAATAAGAATTTGGGATGAGTAGAGATCTATGGTGATGGGATTGTAGTAAAACGTGATCTTCTTGTTGGGATTTTTAGAGGAGAGCGTGAAGTTGAACTTGGTGAGATTAAACGATTTCAGTCAGTGAATTAAAGGGCAAATATGTAACTTACTTCATAAAAAGTCAAATTGGACAATAATTTTGGGACAAAATTTTTTAGACAAAGTGGACAATAATTATGGGACGGAGGGAGTACAATGATGTAACAGCCCTAGCCGTCTACATAGAAAACCCTAATTAGGATTTCGATTATTTCCATATTCTATCACCATCCTCAATCGCACCCAAGAACCATGTGTTTGTAAAATCTGTCACTTGGTGTTTCCCTCCGGCCAAGCCTTAGGCGGTCACCGGCGGGCTCACTACGTGTCTCCAGCTGAGACCCAAATCACAAGCGGTGGCGATGGACACGTCAGCAGCGTAGAAGACATCTGCCCCACCACTTATGCTGTCGTAACCGCAAGTAGCGTGACCTCATCTGTTGGAGACGGCGCGTCAACACGCACTCCGGCGAGGAGGCCGATGTTCAACCTGAACGAACCGCCGGCCGAGGCTGACCCGGAAGATGAGGTGAAAGGTGATGAACATGAAGTGGAAAGCCCATTACCCGCAAAGGAGAATCCGAGTTTGTCCATTGCTGGCAGTTCTTCATTAGCTATCTAAAGATTCGATTCCTTAATAAATGGATGAATGATTCACCTTTGTTAATTCTTTTTCAGTTCATAATATGCTTTGTTAATTTGGCATAGTACTTCAAAATGGATTTTGTTGGTGCTAGATTTAATTTCTAGATGCTATTCTCTGCAATTTAGGGATTCGAAGACCAAGTTATTGTAAATATTTTTTAGGAAAGTTGTTCATGACCTAAAAAAACTAGTAGTATTTTAATCTTGTGATTTTGTTTTGATTTGCAGTGTTTCAACGTTTGAAGCCACCAGGGTTTTCAGAATGAGGCTAATTAATCAAACATGATCACTATTATAACTAAACTGAATAATCTGATCGATTGCGCAGAAGATGTACATTGATTACGGGTTCAACCAACTTAGTAGAATTGTTAGGAGTACTATTTATCTACTATATATTTTAAGAAATTACTCAAAAAGTGTATAACTTCTGAACAATTCCGAGACACTAGAGCTTGAAAATGGAGAGGTTCAAATCTGTTTGCCATGTCTTTGATTGAGTTAGACATAAACTTGTGAGGGGGAACCTTGAACTTATTCATTTGGTTGATTTTCTAAAAAAAAAGGCTACAAAACTAATACACAGAACTTATTCATTTGCATTATCGTTTCTAGTTCCTTTGAGATGAAAAGTGTTTCTTCATTCGGTTTCAAAAATAATAATTCCTTGTCCTAAAATAATGCAGAGCGAGAACTAGTTATTATACATAATGGTTTTTCTTAATTTCATATCATCATTATTTATTGTCTGTTCAATTTAAAGATTTTTTGCTTCAATTCAGGGGGAGCTATTCTACTTCCCTTTTTTTTTTTTCTTTTTTCCTTTGGAAAGTTAGCCATAGGTTTTCAAATTTAATTTGAGATGTTTGTGTTTATACTTTGAACAGAAATCCTTCAAGATTTACCTTTTACAGATACCAAATAAACAAATCAGGTGTACGTAGTCTTCAAAAATGGATTTTTGGACGCTTTAAATTAATGCAATCCCTTGCCACAGCTGATTAGCTGATGCTTCCGAATAAATTATTTCTATAAGTTTTTACATTTTGGAAAAATTTACTATGTTAAACTGGCTTATTTTAATAAAACATTCTTTGTCAAAGAAGAAGCTACCTAAGCTAGAATTCGGATAGAAAATTCGATCCAATGTTATAAGAAACTCAACACAACAGCGACAACCTCATTGTCACCTTCAAGATGATAATTGAAACGTGACAGTACTGCAAAGAAATATATAAACACACAGAAGTGAGAAATGCTACGAAGATCAAAACATTTTCTGATAAAGTATTTTCTAATTAGGCCATGCGCCAAAAATCAACTAGTGCTGTTGAGCCACAGCATACAAAGACAACACAAATATACGTGATTTCAGGAACATTTTTGGATATACTCGTTACTAAGCAGTGGACTGGACTAGGATAAACTTTATTACAAAACAATCTAGTTTCGCATTAAACAGGATTTCTTTTGAACAGGTGATAAAACTGTCTAGTTTAGCACAGGATATAGTTTTTCTTTTCCTTTCCTACTTATCTAAAAAGTTCTCACATTATGGTAAAAAATCTCATATACATGCCACTTCAAAATGGTTCCATACGCGTCTAAGATAACATGTCCATACGACACGTGTTTGAATTATAATAAAGAATATAAAGAAAAAATAATAATGATCATTGATTTCTTTGTTAATTACATAAATGACTTTTCTCTTTCAAAAAATACATAAATGACTTTTATTAGCATTGCGATTCAACATTATTCATACATAACTACACACTAATTTGTAGCAATTGAATTCAACTCAAAAAACATGATGGCTCGAAACTTGCCATTGTCATGAAACAACTTTGTAAATGATTTACCCAACTATACCACTATCAAGGTGCCTACAGGTCTTTAGTTACCGTTGTTGGCACTGAACATAATGCACAAGAAAAGAAAAAAAAAAATCTAACACTCCATTAAGTTCAGTTCAGTCTATTCTTAATTTTTGTTTTCTAGTAAAAAACCAGCTATCTAACTTCAACTTTAGTTTTTAACTACGTGTTCGACGCGTGTTACATGTATCACTTGGCATCTTTCCCCATTATTCATAACCTAAATAATCATTGTTCAATAGTTAAAGTATGCAATGATTTCGAAAAGAATTTTGTTATATATGGATTTTCTTAGTTTATATGATTGTCTTCTAGTCCTTTACAAGCTTTACTTGACACTGCACCATAGTGAGGGGAACTATTTGGCTCACACACAAGCAAAACAGCATTAATTTGGCTAAGAAGCTGTTCGTGAAGCTAACTAGGTGCAGCTAGCAAGGGTTTTGGATTTAGGATTTCTAGAAAGTTTATTGGGCAATCTACATACTTGAGTTTTGGCCATTTCTACCTTCATTACATCCGAGTTGGAGTTAACTCTAGAAACACTTGAAATGACCGAAAAACCCAAAATATGTATTTCAGCAGAATTTTTTTTTTCGTATAAAACTAAAAATTTGCAATTATTATTTGACACTTAATTTCCATTATCTTTCCTTTAATTAATGCAGTATCACTATATAACCGATCGGGACAATCAAAACTTTTCCCTACTTTTTCATTCCCCCCAAAAACACTAGAAGAAAACCTGCTTCATGGCTGCTAGTATAAAGGTGGGCTTCGGTAAAAATTTCGAAATTAATCTGGCAGAGTATCACTTGAAGTCGATTAAAATGGGGCGGTATCATCTTATTAATTGGAAAAAAAAGGAGGCTCTCATTGATGGAGTAACACGAATTGCTTTGCATTGAAAATCTTTTAGGATTTTGAACGCCTTGTTACGTTGTGTTTTCAAAACTGTTTCACTCAGGTGTTGAATCCGGAATAACAAAACCCTATGTTTTTTTTAGAGGTTAAAAATTTTGGGGGTTTTGTTATATTATAATTTGCCACAAGTATATAAGGTTATCTTTTTTTTGCAAATAATGATTGTTCTTTGATAAAAAAAAATGATTGTGCATGTAGTGAAGTTCTTGTTCTTTAATATGATTTTTGAGTTAGGATTCTTTTATTCGAGCTAGTTGATAATTTGGGGCATTTTTGGATTTGGATTGATTTCTTCCTTCTTTTCCTTTCTTCGACATGATATATTTGGATGATTTTGATTTTGAATGATAATTAAGTCGTTTTGGAATTTTCAAAGTTATTTTTTACTTTTTTTCCCTACTTAGAGCATCTCAAACCAAGACACCAAAACACTAAATTTGGTGATTCCGCTCCAACGAAGATACCAAACCACTGCACTATTTTGGTGTAATGAATGTGTTACACCAGATTTGGTGTAAATTGTCTATTACACTATTTTTAGTGCACTATCTTTTACTTTCATTTAAATATATGTTTGCTATTTAATTGAATTTATAAAAGGAATTATGTTGTGAAAATCTTATTATATTAATTATTTTGTTGAGATATCAAAATAAGACCTATATTGAGAACCCCATCTTTTCCATCGCTAATTATTTTTACCTTTTTTTATTGGTTGCTAAGAATGATTTTTTTCACACATTTTTAAGCAGAGTTTACTATGTTGGAATTTTTTCAAAAAGTCATAAAATTTACTTCAATGGATAAAAAACCATCAAATATGTATAAAATATAGTATTTTTTAGAGAAATCTAACAAAAAAAATTACTAAAGAGATGTTCTATAAAAGACTATATATCTTTTCATTTTTTTTTCATTTGAGTACGCTAAAATTTTTATTTTGACTTAGCTAAATTTATTTGTAAAACATTTATGAATTACACTACCAAGTTATTATTAGTTTTATCGATTATTACTTCTAAAATTTTACTATGAATGAGTAATACTAATATTTTATATTACAAAATGTACACTATTTTTAATATGTAATATAAAAAAGATGAATATAATTTAAACAAAAAAACACGGACAATAATTATTATATCACAAAACTCGACAAAAGCTTTGTCATATTACGATGATAACTGTTAGCTCACTTGTAATCATACGTAATTTTCCGCAATACATGTAACACAATCCGTGCAACACACTATGATGATTTTAGTAGATAATTGAGATATTCATCAGTCATAATAATTACACTAATTCCGGTCTTTATTATAAGACCTTTTTTTATTTTTCCTAAATTTTATTTAATATGTTTTACTAATGAAAGATACCTTAAAAATATTTTAATTTAGAGAATGCAATAAATGTGACAATGTATTTCTCTATGATTTTATGTTATTACAACAATATACCAAATGAAATTTAAGAGAAATCAAAATGTCTTATAATAAGGACCAAATTCAGTATATGATACCGATGTTGTGTTTATCTATACATTTCATCCAAAGTTAAGATTATGTGCTCACATTTACTTCACCACTAATCATTGAAGACGGGAAATTTAATATATTTTATTTTTATTTTTTATTGCTTTTGTTAGTTGAAATGTAGTACAATATCATTTGAAACCATTAACTTTATTTGTACAATTGCTAAATTTTGGGTGAAAGGTGGGTGGGGAGGGATTAATTGTTTCAAACAATATATCCCAAGCTCATATAACCTGTATTTCTGATCCGATAATTGTTTAAGAATTCAATAGAAAAAAAGTAACGAGTTTATGTATCTCTCTATCAAATTACAACGGGACCTTTTGAAAAAAAAGACTACAATTTAATCTTCATCCCATTCTCCCATTAGGATTGACATACTCAACCATCAAACGGGAGATGATGGAATAATATAACTTTTTTTACTACAAAGATACTCCATATTAGAAATTGTGAATGTATATTATTATTTATGATGGGGTGTACCTGAAACACGATGAATAAAGGAAACAACACATAAATCAACTTTTATTGGAAAACCCTTCTTTTATAAATTCACTTTTTGATAGAGGGAAAAAAAAAGAGGAAACTGATTAATGTGAGAGATCCATGATTAATAATATTTTCTTAGCGGGGACATATTAAATGATCCAGATAATCTTTTTTTATAAGTTTGGCAAAAGTTGTAGAAATTACACTAAAATATAATGGAATTTTTATTCAATATATTTTCACCCCGGTTATAATTATCCAGGCATATGAAGTGATTTAGAATGCACAATATGACCTTTTTTAGGTGGCAAAGGGTAATTGAGAGTGTGAGACCTATATTGAGTGTGTTTGGCTTGGAATTCAAGATTAGTTACAAAACTTTGAGTTGAGTTTTTCTTTTGAGTTCTCTTCCAATATTCTCTTACTCATTTTATAAAATTAAGGCTAACTAGCACAACCTTTACCACGGTTACGCAGTGTACCAAACACTTTCAAAGATAGTGGATTACCTTCGATTTGGACCTGATTTCAGTATCTTGTCTAACAATTCAAGGGCTTCAAAGCTAAATGAAAATGTAGATATAACTCTTGTGTTCCTATGGATATTTCTCTCTCGATCCTCTACTGATTGTCCATATGGGTGTGAACTCTAGGAAAGACAATAACTAATTACATATGCAGCTTAAAAGATGTCCATGCACCATGTTTGTCTTACATCTTTTTGGAAATTCTCTGGTGTTGGCCAATCATTCCTGCCAAGGAGTCTGGTCAAGGAGTCTTGCCAAAGAGTTTTAGTGCTTAAACACAGGCAAACAACCCAGAAGTTTATAATTTCCGCAAAAACATGATTCAACAAGGTGCAATCAGACTTCTCCAAACAAAGATAGTAACAATCTTATCTTGTTAATGTGTAAATACCACCTCACCATATTTGGATCGGTGTCGCATTTAATTTAATTTGTCCATCTCACCCAAGATAATGCTATTTAACGCATTTCATGCTTATGTCTGTATTATATAAAAGTATCATATGAGTATTAAAACTAAAAATTTAAGAAAGGGTTGAGACGAAATATGGTCGAGTTACACTCAACATGTAAGAAACCAAGAATTATTTCTAAGAGAATGAATAAAAAGTTTAATGAGCACTTGTTACATAAATTATGTCAAACATCAAGCAATAAGCCACTAAATTTGCTAATAAAGGTACAAAAAAAAATTAGAGTCATAAACTAAGTCGCAGAGAATTGAAAAACAAATCCATAACATAATAGTATCTATAGTATTATACTATGAGAGAAACCAGATAGATGTTTTAAAGAAAGTTTCTACGTCACCACGTATGATACAATCCTTTGTGGCAATCTCTCAAAATTTGAGGGAAAAAATGTTTCAAAATTTAGGTAATAGTCCCTAAAAAATATTTGTTATAGTATATTAGCACATTTACTATAATTATCTAAATTAATTCACATTAAATGTATCTAATAACTATTGATCTCATTCCCAAAAAAAACTCACACCTTCAATTCTAATAAATGTGTAAAGATAATGCATGAATCAATGATACTAATTGGTACTATTTATTTTCAAATTTTGAATTAATGTGTAATTCTTATCATCTATCAAACCGTAAAGGAAGCTTGAAAAAAAAATTGAAATAATCTCTCCAATCACACTATTTGAATCGTATAAAAATGCAATAATTAGCATCTTGATCATTAATCGTAGGAAAATTGATGTATAAATGATCTTTGATCAAGATTGTTCCTACCCATTCTAAACCTGTTTAGTGTTTAATTTTTTTTTCGTTTGCCTGTTACGTTTTCAATGATTAATCGATTCTCTCCCCTCCTAACTTTGAATATTTTTGTGTTTATATCCAGCTATATACTGAGCAAAGGAGATGCGCTTATTATCATCATATTGTATAAGGTATTATTGGCTTACTTATTCATAAATGGGATTTGTAAAGCCTTGAACTTTATTTTTTTTCAAGATTAACACGATTGATTTTTCTAATTGATTTTTTTTTTTGGGAATAGAACATAGAATCGGACCATTAGCTTCATAACTGTAAGTGTTGTTTATCTTCTCATGATGGTATCATTGTAGTAGCAATACTTCACAAAATGAATTTACACATCAAGAAATCACGGGAATTTCTTCATTTGGTTTTTAACATATTGGTACAATAGTAGTACTTTTTAATTTTATTTTATTTTTGTATCATGCACATTTATAGTGTACAAAAGAAATTATCTTTCATTTATCATGTCATTACATTTTTGTTTATTCAAATTTTTAAAAATTATTATTGCATTCATGATGATTTATACACATGGGATTTTTAAATCTATTTTATAAGTAGTTCATAAAAATATTAAAATCAAATTCGCATATCGTACGGGCAGAACATCTAGTTGAATTCAAAAGAAAGACAAAAAAAACTTTTGATTGCTTGCTCGTTCATTTTGTTCCCTTTTTCAAAAAAATTAAATATGGTACAAAAATATAGAATTTAACCATTTCGTGGACCTTTTCTTACGTCTTATCATTTTCTTTTTCAATTTAGTGGACCACTATTTATGCTGTTTCAATTATCAATGAAAAGTTTATAAACTCGTCAGAGTTTTATTCTACTTTCACAAACGAATTTCCTTGAAACCAAATGGCAGATCAAGATAACTAGAACAAGACGCAACATTCCAAATTTAAGACAAAAATAATGTACTCCGTACACGACCCGAGAGTATATGAAAGTTTTATGGGGTAAGACTTCAGAGCGCGACGTTGTACTTCTTTTTTTGTTTTTACCCTAAGGAAACTAAATTTTGTTAAAAGATAAGTTGCTAATGAAAGAAGGGTTTGTTGCTTAAGTTTAACTTGGTCTTCATAAATATTAATGGGGAGACTAACAATTTTGTGAGGTTTTTCCTTTTTTCCCCCTTAAAATACCAATGATTCAAATAATCTATATATTACATATGAACTAAACATGTATATATCCACCTGTCCCAACCTGCCGGAGAGATTGATGATTTCTGTTTGCCGGAAAATTTGCAAACGCTCAAGCTGGAATCATTAAGCATTATAAATGAACTGTTGGATCCAGTTTAGTTAATGTGAGAAACGAGTCATTTATGTTTTGTTGTTTGAACATTCCCATAATCAACCACTCCCGACGACATTAATGCAACAAAGTTGAACCAAAGGAAAAATACTAGATCAATGATATTGTCATTTACCGCCCTTTGCTTTTTGTTTTTGAGATTTCTTTTCTATCCTGATGGGTACAAAGGGATGCCTCTTTTTGATTTGTAGAATTCTTGGAAAACATGCTATATATACTTCATATATGGATATACATAGGACAGCTATACTGCTGTAAATGGTTTGTCAGCAGGTTGTGACAATGGGTTCTCCACAATTTTATCTTTGTTTTGTATTTTTGCCCACATGGCGTACGAATTTATGCTATGCGTTAATACAGCTGACTTTCCAGCGTAGGTAGTTACATTTACATTGAGACTAGTTACCAATTTTTATTGTATCACAAGAGATGTGATATACACATTTTTCATTACAAACATATATAAAAGAGAGCTTAAAGTATTTCGCAAAAAAGTAGCGAGTTCAGAAAATAAAACTCTTGAAATTATAAAATTTTGGATAGATACGTAAATTAATAACAAAATGTATAAATTTTTACGTTAAAATTTAATGTCTCCGCATACTCGACTCAATAGAAAAACCAGAAGGAATTTTTGTGGTTATATGCTGAGACAACTATATTTTAGCTACAAAAAACTAACAAAACATTAATTTCTAGCGTGTTTACTTTTTCCATGCCAAACCCCTTGCCATCTAACCGTAAAATGTGAATGTAGCCTATGTTAGCCTTTTTATTAACTAATCCATCTGTTGATAAAACCCGTATGAGCCAGAATTTGTAGAAGGTAGAAGGCGTTAAAGTCCGTGTGGGCTATGTGTAGAAGAAAGGTGTCTGAAGGGCCAAAATCAAGACAGAAAAGATGAGGAACAAACTGATGATCCTGTAAAGAAACGAAAGAGGAACTAGGTGTTAAACCCACGTGTTATGTGGGGTAGATAAATTTATATTTAACTAATTACGTAAAAGAATATTTAGGAAAATCAAATTTGATAAAACTCAAAATGAGCATTTTATGTGACAAACAAAAAACACCACAATTGGCATGTAAAGTAAGATGATAAAGTAATAACATAATGGTGACGATTCTATCAAAACAAATTTTAGCTTCCACAACAATTTTAAAATAAAAAGACTTAATCATCCTCCAAAAATATATCCATGTTCTTTCTCCTTTCGCTGCGGCCTCTTCCTCAATTCAATCGTCCTCCGCCCCTGCCACCGCAAAAGAAACAAAAAAGAAGGAAAATTGCCTTCTTTGTGCCAGCCTTTTTTAGAGTCTAGAGTTTCTTCCCATTCCAAAAAGGAAAAGAGCAGATGTATTAGTTTCTCTTCCTTTACCATTTCATGGGATGATTTTGGTATTAAGAAATCAAATAATTGTTTGTAATGTATAGTACGGGAAAGAATCGTCAATGTTCCAAACCAATTGCTTGAAACAAGCATTTGGAATATAAGAATGCTAATAAGCCGCGAATACTTTTTCTAGTTTTATCTAATCGAATATGTCCTTCACTAATCAAGGCTATGAAGGATGACATGAAAATGAATTTGGCCATGGATGACCGTCCCTCGTTTTCATCCTTTCAGCAATGGCGGCTAGAGGGAGGTAAAGCATGAAAGAAGAAATATGGAAGAAGATGATAAGCAAAGTAAATTTAAGAGGGATAATTATATCTTTTCATCCTAAATTTATTTTGGATGCTTGAAATTGTTTTGCAAAAATCGCCACTCATAACATAAAGGTCACGTACAACAAAATGAAAAAAAAAACTAAATAAAGGTTCGATACAATTTTTTTTAACATTTTTTTATCTCATAAAAATAGTCAATTTTGTTATAGATTTTAAATCAATGAAGTTGACTATTATTCTGAAGGCAGAAGAATTAAAAAAAAATTAAGAAAATAACTAAAAGTGCATCAAGGCATTTTTAAAATTTTTTTTGGTTATTTTCTTCTAGGAACAGAAAATGCTTGGTTGTTTAGCTTTTAACAAATGGAGTTGTACTTTTCTATTCCGAAATTAATTCCCATAAAAATGTTTGGTTACATGAAGAATAAATACTTTATCTGAAATTATTGTCGAGTTTGAATTTTTATTTTTTAACACAAAATTAGCTAAATAATAAAATCTAAATTGGACAATAATTTTGAATCGATGAAATATATTAATTCACGTAAAATTTCGTTCAACCCACCCCACCCCCAAAAAAAAAGTGGGACGAAAAATTTGTAGGAAAAATGAAAAGATTGTACTCGAGTTAATTTATATGGGCAAATTTGTTATTAGACAATTTATTGTGACGAATGGTAGACAAATACACTAGCAGTGCAATACATGTCTGGTGTAGATCGAAGCAATACTAAAATGGGTAACCTATTTTGCAAATTGAACCAGGTCAATCAGGAAACTCCTATTAATTAATTACCGAATGAAACACTAATGTACATAGGACAAAATCTGCAGCTAATTACGCATTACATAAAACTGTTCGAAATCAGATTTACACAATTAGGAAGATGCAATTTATATGTGTCATGATCTTCCAGTCAGACACATCTCATGCATTCAGAGAATGGACAACGCTATTGCTCATTCCTTTGCTAAGTTTGTCAATTCGGCTTCTGTAATTGAAAATTTTTGGAGTGAAGCTCCGAACTTTATTTCTCAATCGGCACTCGACCGTTTCCAGTAATTGTTAACGAAAGTATTTTTTAAAAATTTTTTTTTTACATGATTAGGAAAATCCTTCTAGTTATATAACTCTGAAGTTTCAAAGTATAGCCATAATAAATGAACAATTTGGAATCGTGATGAACAATTTCTCCCAATCGATGTGATCTTTGTGAGTGGGTTTTGTTTCTCCCAATTGGAATGGGTTTTATTTCCTAAAACCAAAGCCAAATTTGGCTTGCTTTTATTTGTTTCCTTGTTGACCCAATTGAGGGGAATACCGGGCCAACAAATTGTGAATTACAGGAACTGCAAATGTTTAGATTTCGAAGATATTTTAGAGCAATCAAAACACGGTCTGAGAACCTTGAAACTGCGCGAGGTATCGAAATTTACAATCGATTCCTTGTCTAAACTCTAAACAGACAGACAAACAAAGAACCAAATTCACCATTTCAACCTGGAATATGAACAAACGATCCGCTTCAAATCAACCATCATGAACATCACCATCGTACTAGCATGTATGCTCAATGGAACCTGGATCTTTCATTTTATCTGCAAAAAGGAGACAATTAAGGGTTGGATCAGAACTATACCATAAATGGAAAAGATATTCATACAGACTTACCAAAATCCCGAGCCTTGATTCTTCTTCCGTTGTCTTTTCTGTCTGTGCCTTTTCTTTTTATACTCCTTCAATTTGTTTCATCCATATCCATGTCCATGCATTCTACTGTAGCTTCAAAACTTTCTCCAGTTTCCAGCATGGAACTGTCCATTACCTTCCTGCATTTTATTGAACCAAGTTCTGCCTTGGACTGATCAAGATCTTTCCATTTCAAGACAAGCTCATTTTCCCATGTCTCAATTTGTTTCTCCTTCAAATGAAGCTCCTTTTCTTTTTTGGCCAAATTTCTAGCTCCAGAATGAAGCTCATCGTCCCTTATGTTTAAGATTTTCACTCTCCAGTCAAGCTGATTTTCCTTTCTTCCAAGCTCTTCCTTATCTGCAGAAAGCTCTTCAAGAGTTTCTCTTTCGATCTGAGCTCACTTTCCCTTCTCTCTAAGAGTTGTTTTTCTGAAGCAAACTTATCGTCCCTTGTATTCAAATTATTCTCCTTTGAATCAAGCTCAACTTTCCTTTTCTCCAAATCTTTTTCAGTAGAACCAAGCTCATCTTCCCTTATGTTCAAGATTTTCAATCTCTAATTATGTTGATTTTCCATTTTCCATAGCTCTTCCTTATCAGCGGTAAGCTCATTTTCACATGTTTCCCGTAATTTTGCTTTGGAGCAGAGCGTATTTTCCTTTTCCACTAGAAGTTGCTTCTCTGAAGTGAGGTCAGCATCTCCCTTCTTCAAATCATTCTCATTGGAATCAAGCTCAATTTTCCTTTTCCCCAAGTCTTTTCCCGAAGAAGCAAGCTCATCTTCCCTTAAGGACAAGATTTTCAATCTCCAATTAAGCTGATTTTGTATTATTCCAAGCTCTTCCATATCAGCAGAAAGCTCAGTTTCACATATCTCCATCATTTTCCCTTTGGAGCAGAGCGCACTTTCCATTTCCTCTAGACGTTGCTTCTCCAAAGTGAGCTCAGCATCTCTTGTCTTCAAATCATTCTCAAAGGAATCAAGCTGATTTCTCCTTTTCACTAAGTCTTTCTCTATAGAATCAACCTCATTCCCCCCAGTCTCAAAGATTTTCTGATCCAAAGTAAGCTCGTCTTCCCTTCCCTTCAAAACAATTTCCCTTGAATAAAGTTCTTCAACCTGTCTCTTCAACAAGTTATCTTTAGAATGTAGCTCATTTAACTTAATACCTACAACTTCCTCTCTCTTATCAAGATCAGTTTTCCTCCGCTGCAAATTCTCCTCTTCTGAAAAAAGCTCATTTGCTCTTTCCACCAAATCGGTGGTCTTTGGGTTAATGTCGTTTTCCATTTTCAGCAAACAATGCTCTTTCTCTGAAATCAGCTTTACTTTTCTCTCAAGCTCTTTCTTATCTGATTGCAGCTTATCTTCCCATTTTATCAATGCTTCCTTGTCAGAAGCAATTTCAACTTCTTTGATCTCCAGAATTCTACCTCTGGAATCCAGCTCAATTTCCCCTTGGTTCAAGCTTATCATCCAGCATTCATGTTCCCTTTTCATCCTTCTAAGCTCCTCCTTATTCGACTCAGTTTGCCCTTTCTTCAAACTGCTTTCCTTCTAGTCAATCTCATTTTTCCGTATCTTCAAAGCCTTCTCTTTGAGCTTCAGCCCACCCTCTCTTGCCCGCTGAATGTTCTCTCTGGAACCAATGATTTTTTCCCTGGTCTCTAAAACTTTTACCTTTTCTGTCAGCTCGAACTCCCTTCTCTGCAAAAGATTCTCCTTTGATTTGAGATTAGATTCCTGTTTCTCAAAAATATCCTGTTGAGAAAGAAGCTCATTCTTCATTCTCTCCAAACATTTCTCTCTGGATTTGAGATCGTTTTCCTTTCTCTCATGAAAGCACAAACTTGACCAAATACACCCTTTGTTGATCTCAACTAGGCCATAATGAGTTCTGAATTTGGAGAAGGTTTATGGATTTGACACTATTTAGCATTTAGGTGACACCATTTATCTGGGGAAACGTCCGGAATTTGTCACCACACCAAGGCTTTTATAACTTTAACGTTAACGTTGTACCTACTTTTCCCTTTTCTCGCTATGATTTTCATTTTATTTTAGGGGTATATATCCTATTGGTATTTTCATTTTTCTCTCCTTCATTAATTTTTTAAAATACTAGTTTTTCTTTGAGTGATTAAAATACTTGTAAATTTGAGGAAACTTATATTAGATTCTTTTTGGTCCCCATGAAAATTGTATTGTTTGGTAGTATACATGTTGTTGATTACTTAGTATAGTTACTAAATTTAGTAATATTTACTTTCTCAATTGCAGATAATTAACTTATATATATTTAGATGGATTAGACACGTTTTGTGCATGTGATATTTATAATAATTGTGATATTTATAATAATATAATATTAAAAAATTATGATCGTTATTGTCGATTACACTATTTATAAAATATTTTGACAAATTTATTAATAGGAAAAATATAATCCAATAGTGTAAGAACAATATGGTATCACTAAAATCTGTCACTACTTTTTTGAACGGTATTGACATGTTGTATTCCAATTGTAAAGAACAAAAATTAAATATGCAAAGTGAGCAATAAAACGCACTCAACACTTTAAAAGAGAAGAAAAAAAGAAAAAAAACCAAAGACAAAATCAAATTCCATAACAAAAAGATGAGATGAACAACAAAATATTACCTCCAAAGACTTATGAAGGGGAGATAAAATCAAAGATTTGAAAGAAAGAAAAAGAGAGAAGTGACAAAATTCTTGCACCATTTAGAATTATATATTGATAAATTTAGATTTAATATCAGTTTGAGTTATGGGACAATTTAAACTAATTTATTAAATTTAAAGGAAGATAGCGACGAAGAAAGAAAGACGTAAGAATTTAGAGAGAATCTCTGAAATCGACTGACCAAATTCACCTAGGAGTGAGAAATAATTTTTTTAAAAAAAATATTAAAAATAAAAATAAAAGAAGAAATTAATAAAACGGAGATCAAAGATTTGTTATGTAGTTCGGTGATAAGGGAGTGTTTATTGTTAAGTACACATATAAAATTGCCAATACCAAATTTGTTTCCTACAATTTGGTTGGACCCATGTGCATAACACGTGATATATTTCTTTTGATTATTTCCAATTCTAAGCACCCTATCTACTCGAATATCTCCATTCAATCGACGCCTCTCCCCTTTTGTTAACTCCAACCTGGAAATTATGCTCTATCAATCGGCATGTCCTCTTCTATCGATGGCAACCCCTTGAATATACACCTTTAACCCCGCTCTAGATGATGATGATTCCTGATTTCCCATTGATCATTATGCCGTGGTTCCGTGGTTCCAATTCCGATGTATTTCTTAAACCCCATTATTTCTCACCAATTTCCTACTGCAAGTATCGTCCGCAGCATCAAACATGGCATCCTCATCATCAGCGAATAGAGACACAAGGTTTGCACTTGATTTTGGGTTGTTTATTTCGTAATTAGCTTACCTCTTTGGGACACTTTTTTTATTTTTTATTTTAAAAAAAATTCTTTCTGCGGAATATTGGTGGCTTGGGATTTTGGGATTTTGATTATTGATTCGGTTATTATCAAACGCAAAGAGAAAATTTGTTTCTATAACCTTGAGAAGCGGGTTTTGTAACCAACATGCTATTTAAACTTTAAAAATAGAAATTAATTACTTTTACATGGGTTTGATTCTTCTGCTGTTCGAATTTGAAGTCCTGTCACGGGTTTGGTTCAAGTTTGGGTTTGCTCTGTTTGGTCTTGATTCTAGTTTTACATTATTGAGGAACTGGGTCCTTGTATGGATGATAGGTGCTACATTTAGAGATCAATTCGCAACTAAACACCAACTTGTTCAAAGGGAACAAGAGCCGGCAGATTCACTTGTACCTTGGGTCCTTCACGCACATTTTCTATGCCATCAGCCCCTTTCATCGCCAAAATAAGAAAGTATGGCACCATTCGAACATTGGCTATTTTCGAAAGGTGACCTCTTTGGCAGTTATTCGCGGCCTTGCGTTCATTGTTCATCTTCCATATATACGATTGTTACATCCACCACCTTCATTAAATTATTTTTCTCCATGCAAGGTTGTGTCATCATTCTCATCAGCCAGTATTTACCTTTCTTTTCTATTTTCCTTTTTCTCTTCTACTATTTTTGTTGGATATGCTAGGTTTGGATTTTCCTTTTCACATCACGTATATATATAGGTACCTTCACCAACTCTATGTATGGAATGTTTAGTGGTTTGGGTGGTTTCCTGCCATGGAGGTGTTGTTGTGTTTTCTTTTCCGCTTTCTCCATAGGCACTATGTTTAATTATTGTGTTTGGGTGTGTTCAACACTTTTATTATGATGCGAATCATCTTTGGAATGTTTCAGGGTTAGCCTTCTAAGGAAAAAATTAGACAAGGAGGTTATTATGCCCCAAATAATCTCCATGGGCATAATAGCCTTTTAGAGTTTCAAATAGCCTCTGCTACTCATAACTTTGTTAATTTGTTTCTCTTTATTGTTGGTTTTCCTAAAATCAGAACTACATAAGTCAGACATTTGTTCAAAGCTTTAGATCCTGAAAAGTTTCTTGATAGCAGACCTCAAAACTGAGAAGTTTCTTGTGGCGAACAATTCCTTAGTGTTTTGTTGATTTGCATTCAAACTTCAATCTTGATGGCATTAAATGGAAAAAGGGAGCGAGACACTAAAAAAAATGAAGTGTCGAGTGCTTCATTTCTCTATTGAAGCATGAAAGCGTAGACATTTTTTTTTTTGACTTGATTGTTTTCTATGCTTTCTTCTTTTAATGAAATGTGGTATCTCCACTTGTGAAGTTTCCATTGCCTGGATATGCATTACTGTCAAGCTACTTTATAGTTCAATAAGGGGCAGATTTTAGATGGGAGAGATCTTGAGGCTTGTGACTTGTGAGGCGGATAATTTCTTGGTTTTTTTCTTCAAGAAACTTTCAGCAAATGTTATTTAGTTCTGTGAAGCTAGGCTTCATGAATTAGAAAAGCATTTGAATTTATCGGTTATTAATTTGTTGGAGTTGTGGACTCTTTAACTCGGAAGCTATAACTACTTTAGGAAAAAACTCAAAGTCAATCTAATCGTTGTCGGGCTTTGATAAGGGTTATTTGGCGCAGAAGAAGGTGAAGATGATCCTGAACCTTACCATGTTATCCCTCCAAAATATTGAAACGAAGAATAATAGGGAGGCCAAATTCCCCTGCCAAGTTGAGTAAACCAGAAAGACGTGGATGACAAAAACTCCCCAAATGAAGTGAAACTATAGAAGGTTTTGACTGGGCTGATCGGAACAAATCAACCCCTAGAGTGAAATAGTTGGCCTTGTTATTAATTATTAGGATTTGTAATAGATCAATGATGGCGTCATGGTATTATAATAAATTTTTGTCATTGTAAGACTTCCTTTACTATTTAATTGATCAATTTAGTTCTAACTTTTTTATGCTAACTCACCTCATGTCTTTTATATAATCAAGTCATCCTAAACTTCAGATTTCTTTTCTATTGTTAACTACATTTTATAAGTACTGGGCAGAATATTAACGTTACCACGCAATGCGCGGTATAAAAGTTAGCTAGTCATAAAAATAGAGAGAATGGCAATAACTGAGTTAATAATGAAACTGTAAATAAAAGAAAACCTTTAATCCAAAAATGTTTTTGGCAAAATTAAATGAGGGACGAAACAATCAACATTCCTCAATTATATAAATGTATGATGATTCGTTTTGAATATATTCAACAGTTTGAAAGCAAAAAGTGATAAAACAAATTGAGAGGGTTTGTAGAGTCTTTTTATGGGGTGTAAAAAAATGAGGGAAAAGTTGGCCTCTTATGGCCTGGGAGGAGTTTTGTAAGGACAAATCGCAGGGTAGATTACATATTCAGAATCCTGAAATATGGACTAGAGCCCTGATTGGTAAGGAACTTTGGGACTTTTATTGAAAAAAAGAAAGCCTTTGAATAAAGTGGGTGCATATGTACAACCTAAAGATAAGGAGATATGTGATTATGAAATTCCAGCATATTATAATTGGCACTGGAAGAAAATAATGAGTATATAAGAGACTAGTTGAAGAGAGGAGTTCAGAATGATCAGTGGTTGGAGAATGCTGGCAAGACTTATAGCACTAGAAGGGGTTATAATTGGCTTATGGAAGAAGTATTAAAAGATAACAAGCATTAAATAGCTTGGAGTCCTTATGTTATGCCCAAGAATAGCTTCATTTGTTGGTTGGCCGTCAAGAAAAGCCCTATAAAAAAAAGACGGGAAAAAAATTAAGATTGTAAAAGAGGTTGTTAAATATGAGGTTTGTGCAGGGCAAATGCAGGACGGAGCACACTTATTTTTTTGAGTGTCTGTACGCTGATGAGGTTATTCAGAAACTGTTGCAGTGGTTAGGCATGAGTATTATAGTGAAGGATCTGAAAGGCTATATTCCCAGATTATTCAAAGTTTGGATATTTAAAAAGGTAAGGTAAATGGTTTTATTTGCCTCTGTAGCTGCTATTATTTATCATATTTGAGCTGAAGGAACAGAAGGAAAATCGACAATAACCATATATAAATAGAGAAAAGGAAAACTAAAATTATTCAAGAAGTTACTTGGACAATGCAATTTCATTGCAAATTTAGTAGTAATATGATGATATTAGGTTTTTTTTTTTAAAAAAACTCTGTATTAAAGTGAGCTGTAAAAAGCAAGCTAGTTATCCTGTAAACTTGAGAGAATTGGGGCTTGTACAGATCTGAAAGTAATACAAAGTTTACCTTTTGATCCAAATATATATATATATAATATATATAGATAGGGAGAGACTATGGTGCAGTTGACTAAACGGTTCAGCTAGGCTTAATAGTCGTTGGATCTATAAGAACAATAACAACAGTTAGATTTTCAGCAACTTCTGCTTCTGCACCAATTGATACTGCTTTGTCCCCCTGATCTGCTGTTGTCATGTTTCCTTAACTATTGCTGAGAATGAAGGATCCTTGCACCACATGTTGAAGAATTTGAAAGACTTCTTGTCAAGAGATGCTCCATCTCCCCATCTTATTAGTAAAGCACTATGATCAGATATTCCAGCTGGAAGAACCATAGTAAAAGTATCATTAAACTTTTGGAGTCATGCTACATTTACCAGAGTTGCGTACAATCTAGAGTAAATTCTACTTGCCCCCATTGTTTATTACACCATGTAAATACACCCCCTTGGCTTTGAAGATCACATAGTTCATTAGATTCCACCATTTGCCTGAACTTATCACGGTCACTTGTAAATTTAGTTTGCCCTCCAAGTTTCATATTTGGCTGCTAGATGCAATTAAAGTCATCCATCATTATCCATTCTCCATTTACAGAAGTAGACAATCCTGTAAGTTCCTCCCAAAGTGTACTCTTGCCAAGAGGAAAATGCTCAGCATATGCCACAGTTAAGGTAAATAGTCTTCTATTGTTCAATTCTTCTACTGAACAATGAATATACTGTTTATGAACTTTTAGTGGATGGATCCTATATTCTCCCTTCCTCCATACAACTAGTATCCTCCCTTTTTCATTAGATTCATGATTTTCCAATCCATCGAACTGCTGCCAAGTTTTTTTATAGTAACTCTTCCATTATACCTCCGTTTAGTTTTGTCTCCTGTAATGCTGCTAAACCTACTTTATTCACATTGAGTATGTTGCCAACCTCTCTGTATTTCAGAGGACTGTTAAGTCCTCTTACATTCCAAGTAAGTAGATTATTCATGACTGCTATGCCCTCCAGGAGGGGGACTAGTATCTGAATAGCAAATATTATTTATAGACTTTGTTCTTTTACTGACTCTACCTTCTTCAATTCTTACCCCTTTCTGGTTCATTATCTGCATACCTTCTGTTTCATTCTTCTTCTCTCCTTCTTTACAGGTGGTCAAAGTAGTAACCACTTCAGCATTTCTCTGAGCATTTACTGCTCGTCTAGGGCTTGCATGATTTTCTATCTTACTGGCAGCTGAGGCTTGTTGAACACTATTAGCTTTTGGAGTTTCCACCACCTGTTTCTCCTTCCAATCTTTCTGGATGGGAACTCTACAAGCTTTGATGTCATGTCCTAAACCACGGGAATTCCTACACTGAACAGGCTTCCGCTCATAAATGAGTTTCTATTCCTGCAAATTCCCCTCCTCATCTTCATACCAAATGGAATCCTATAGCTTTTCCTTTACTTCAATTTCCACCAAGACTCTAGCAAAACTAGGTCTCATCTTCTTAGATGTCATTTGATCCATTTCCAGTGGTGTAACAATAGAGCTTGTAAGTTTACTGGGAGTCATAGCATTCCAGTATCGAAGTTTCGGCTTAGGTAAATGAATCCGAACTGGAATTTTCCTTATCTCTTCTACACTCATCTCTTCATCCACTATCCAATCTTTCACAATCATAGGTTTACTGTAACAGTGATAGATACATTTTCTCAATACTTCTTCGTTGGCAGCTAAGGTCTTAAATATAACCACATACACTCCATTCTCCAATAGCAAGACCTTATCTACACCAAGTCTTCCCCATGTTCGTCTTATGAAATATTCACCGCTGCAAATGGAAGTTTTGCCCCAAGAACATGTCACATCATCGAGGATCTCCAGTAATCAAGCTCAGATTGTACTTTCTCCTTCGTAATTTTACTAATTGAGTGATTATTAACAACCTTTGGAGCCATGAATTGCAATTTCCTCTTTGTTTCTTGTAGACTCTTAGGGTTAAATTTCGACCAACAATTCTGTTCATCTACAACATTATTTCCCTCCGATTCCATACTATTTCCATTCTTAAAACATTCCCCAAGCTCGACAACTTTCTCTTTAATAATTGCCCTAAAACAGATATCGATTTGGTCACAGTAGTATTAGCAGGACTTACTTCGCATGATCCCGCTCGAGCTGGTGAGTTGAGCTCCTTGTTTCTGATTCGTTCTTCCTCCAGTTGATTCACCTCCTCCCTTGCTCCTGAGCTACTACAATTCTTCGTTTTCTTCACCATTGCAGCCGCAGAAATGCGCCGAGAAATCGAAATCAATTACACACAGTGGATGGTGTAATTGCCCAGAGTAGAGCAGAGTAAAGTCAAAAAGTCAAAGAAGAGAAAAAGTTTCTCGAAACCATTTTTCGAGCGATCAAATTTACTACTTAATAATGATTAATTATTATTTTAGTATTAAAAATAGCAACAAAAGAAGAGATTAATAGGAGAAACATGAAAGTAAAAGTCTAATGACCACCAGATAACCCTGTAATTATGTTGGTTGATGATGATAATTAACACTTGGTGTTCTCTCATGTGCGCACACACACACACACACACACATATATATACATACATGGTAAACATATATATATGCAAGTCATTTCTATTCACATTCTTCTCCAAGAAACGAATAAGTACGTGTAAGGAACAAGGAGAGTTCATCATACGTATTCACTTGGGTAAGGTAATCTTACAGCTGTCACTTTTGTTTCATTTTTTTTTTTCGGAATTCAATAGTTTAACTTCTAATGGTCAAATAGATAAATGAGATGTTCATCAATCATAATAATTATACTCACTTCGGTCCTTATTATAAGGTATTTTGATTTCTTCTAAATTTCATTTAATATGTTTTACTAATTGAAAAAACTTTTTAAAAAATATATAATAATTGGGTGAACATAATGAATGTAACAATGTATTTCTCTATAATTTTATTAGAAAAATATATTAAATGAAATTTAAAAGAAATCAAAATGCATTATAACAAGGACCGGAGACAGTATGTGATACTAACGCCGTATGTTATCAATACATTTCATCTAATGTAAAGATTATGTGTTCACATTTATTTCACCACTAATCATTGTAGACGGGACATTTCATATATTTTATTTTTTTTATTTCCTAGCGATTTTTTTCTTAACCGAAATGTAGTAAAATGTTATTTTGAAACCATAAATTTTATTTCTATAATTTCTAATTTTGGGAGAAAGGTGGATGGAGAGCGATTAATTGTTTCAGACAATATATCCCAGTTTCATATAACCTCTAAGTTGAGTTCTCTTTTGAGTTCTCTACCAGTTTTATCTTACTCATTTCAAAAAATTAAGTAAAACTTGCACAACCTTTACCGCGCTTATGCAGTGTACCAAACACTTTCATAGGAAAGTTTAATTGATAATATTCGATTTGGATTTGGTTCCAATATCTTGCCTAACAAATTAACGGCTTCAAGGCTGAATGGAACCACATATACAATTCTTGTATTGCTCTGGATGTTTTCTCACGCTCCTTCACAGATTGTGCTTACAGGTGTGAACCCTTGGAAATACAATAACTAATGACCATGCAGCTTGAAAGATGTCCGTACATCATGGTTGTGTTGCTCTTCCTGGAAGGTATCTGGTGCTGGCCTATCAAGAGTCCCTCTTCCTGCTAAGAAGTCTTGCCAATGAGTTTTAGTGCTTAAATACCTGATTCTCCACCGGTTTTGAGTTCTTCAAGTATCTTGTTGATACCCAATTCTGAAATTTTTGAACATGGTTTATAACCTATGGATATCAAAATCATCTGAGGTGTCACATTTCGGTGGACAATGCCTAAACTATGAAGATGGGCTAGCTCCCTCATCATGGACATATCTTTCAAGGTGAGAAACAAATGTTTAAAGCAACATGAATTGAAAATGATCCTAAAGAAATTATTAATATTAACGAAATTCACATAAAGCTTAAAAATAACTGATTATTCAACGCAAATATGCATGAGATTATTGTAGGTTGGGTCTCCATTGCAGCTCACAAAAGTATTTACTGTAGAATTCTTCTAGCAAACTCAAGTTTACTTGCGTCAATTATAATTTCAGCACAAATAAGATCCAACAAGGTGCAATCACACTTCTCCAAACAAAGATAGTAATAATCTTACCTTGTTAATGTGCAAGTAACTCATTATATTTGAATCAGTGTTGGATTTAATTTAATTTATCCATCTCACCTAAGATAATGCTATTATACGCGTTTCGCGTGTATGTCTATATTATATAAAGGCATGATATGTGTATTAAATGTGAAAATTTATGAAAGAATTGAGACGAGATAAGGTCGAGTCACACTCAACATGAAAAAAATCAAGATTTTTTTATAAGAGAATGAATAAAAAAGTTTAATGAGCATTTAGTACATAAATTATGTCAAATATCAAACAAAATGCCACTAAATTTGCTAATATCGGTAAAAAAAAAAACTCCATAACATAATAGGTGTTAAATACAAAAGAAAGACGAAAATTTTTTTTGATTACTTTCTCCTTCATTTTGTTCCTTTTCTAAATTAAACAGGGTTGAAAAATGTAGAATTTAACCGTTTCATGGACCTTTTCTTACGCCTTTGCCTTTTCTTACAACTACCGTTGCCTTTTTCAATTTAGTGGACAATAATTTTTGTTGTTTCAATTGTCAGTGAAAAGTTTTATAACTCGTTAGATCATTATTCTACTTCCACATTCGATTTTCTTTTAAAACCAAATGGCTGAATATGAGCATTAATGTATAACTGGAACAAGATTACAAATTTAAGACAAAAATAAGGTACTCCTTTGTCGACCAGAGAGAAACTGCAGAGCGGGACGTTGTACATTTTTCATTCCCCCCACCCCCACCCTAAGGAAACTAGCTCTTATTAAAAGATATAAGTTCCTAATGAAAGATGAGTTTGTTGCTCAAATTTAACTTGTTCTTTATAAATATTAACAAGGAGACTAACAATTTTGTGAGGTTTTTCTTTCTGTTTCCCCTTAAAATACCAATCGTTCGAACAATTGTATATAAAATATGAAGTTTATCTTTTCTCGGGTGAAGATCCTTTTTGGGAATTCACTCTCACAACATTCGCATAGGCAAAAACACCCACAAAGATGAGCGAAACATGAACATATCAACCGTACCAGCCGAAAAATTTGATGTGATTTTTGATTTGTGGAAAATTAGCAAACGCTCGAACTGGAATTGTTGTTAAGCATTACAAATGAACTAATGGATCTAGTTTCGTTATTGTGAGAATAGAGTCGTCTGTTTTATGGTTGTTTAATTCTAATTAAACCATTACATGGCTTCCTTGGCTGCTTCTTGTCCTGGTGGCTTGTAGCGACTAAACGAACCCCCAACGGGATTGAAACCGTGGTTAGAACATGATATGATAGGTGTGTCGTATCCACGAAATGTTTTAATTTCATGATTTAGGCTTTCGCCTACTCTCTTGTACCAAAAAAAAAAAAAGTTGACAAACAACCACTCCCGATGACATTGTTGCAACAAGCTTGCTCCAAAGGAAAAATACTAGGATCGATGAAATTGTCATTGAGAACCCTTCGGTTTTTGCCGTTTCTTTTTCATTTCTGATGGGTGCACAAGAATGCCTCTTTTTGATGTTTATAATCTTTGGAGGCAAACATCCAAACTCTGTATGTGAATGGATATATATATATATATATATATATATATATATATATATATATACCCGGTGATCCTGTCAAAACAACTTTTAGTATCCAAAACAATTTTAGTGTAAAAAGACAACTATTCCTCTTAAAAAATGATAATACCTTTATGATCATCTTTTACTGTCTTGGCAGCCCCTACTCAAACCCAAGGCCCGCTCCTTTTCTTTCTGGCAAAGAATATCATTTCAGTTTCATTCTACACATGGTTGTTATCAGGAAAATCCATCCAATTTTTTAGACAAATTAGCATGAATTGGTTGAATTAATCTCAATTAACATGAAAAATTGGGATTATTTTGTTATTCGTAACCAATCCTAGAGAAAACCCCATTTTATATTTGCACTGTTGCACAAAGAGACAAAGGCAGCCATTAATTTTGCGAAAACATTCTCAATATTGCAGAAGACAAAATATAATATTGAGAGGATTGAAGCATGCAATACTTAGAGGGAAACAACAAAGGATTTTTTTTTTTTTTGTATTTTCTTGGAATGGTAAGGAATACAGGGCCCTCTGCTGTAAATGGTTTGTTAGAAGGGTGTGACAATGATCTGTCTACAATTTTATCTCTGTTTTGTATCTTTACCCACATGGCATATAAATTTATGAAATGCGTTAATAGAGCTGACTTTCCAACTTAGATAGTTACATTTACATTTAAGACTAGTTACCGCTTTTACTATATAATTCATAAGAATTGTGACATACACATTTTGGTTACAAACGTATGTAAAACAAAGCTTAAAGTGTTTCATAAAAAAGGTGAAAGATCTAAAAAAATAACTCTTGAAATTATTAAAGTCTAGATAGATAGGTAAATTAATAACTAAATGTATGATTGTACACCAAAATTTAATATGTCCTCACACGCTCTACTCAGTAGAAAAACCAGAAGGATTTGTTGTTGTTTATATGCTAAGAAAAAAAATTTTTAACTACACAAAACTAATAAATGGTTTCTAGGGTGTTTACTTTTCCACGCCAACAAACCCTCTACTATCTAATTGTAAAATATGAGTGTAGCCTTTTTATTAACTGACCCGTATATTGTTGAAGCTTGTATGGACCAAAATTTGTAGAAGTAGAAGGCGTTAAAGCCCATATGGGGCCATATATGTAAAAAGAAGAAGGTATCCGAAGGGTCAAAATCTAGACAGAAAGAAGAGAAACAAACCAAAGATCCTGTGAAGAAAAAAAAAACTAGGTGGTAAACCTACGAATCACGTGAGATAGATATATTTATATTTAACTAATTATGAAAAAGAATATTTACGAAATCAAATGTGTATTTTTAATGACCAACAAAAGACACCACAATTGACATGTAAAGTAGGATGATAAAGTAATAAAATAAAGGATACATACAATAAAATGACAAAAATAATACTAAATAAAGGTTCAATGTATATTTTTCTATATTCTATTTTTGTCTTAGAAAAATAGTCAATTTTATTAAAAGATTTTAATGCAATGAAGTTGACTGTTGTTCTGAAGGCAGAAAGATTAAAACAATTAAGAAAATAACTAAAAGTGAATCAAGGGATTTATATTTTTGTTAATTTCTTGGAGGAACAGAAAAATGTTTCGTTCTTTCGGTTCTAGCAAATGGAGTTGTACAATTCGATTCCGAAGTTGGCTTTACTGCACGTCCCCATAATTCACATAAAAAATGTTTGGTTACATGGAAAACAAATACTTCTATTTATTAATTTTGGAACAAGGGATTATATTAATTTACATAAAAATTTTGTCCACCTCCCCCCTATAAACTGGAATGCAAATCTTTTAGGAAAAATGAAAAGTTTGCACTCAAGTTAATTAATATGAGTACATACAAGGCTAATTTGTTAGACAATATATTGTGACCAATGGCCGAAAAAATACACCAACAGTGTAATACATGTCTCCTGTAGATCGAAGCAATATTGAAATGGGTAACCAATTTTGCAAATGGAACCAGGTCAATGAGGAAACTACTTTTAATTAATTACCGGATGAAGCACTAATTTACAGAGGACAAAATCAGCAACTAATTACGCATTACATTACACTGTGCAAAATCAGATTAAGGAAAACCGTTCCAGTTACATAACTTTGAAGTTTCAAAGTATACATATACAAAATGGTATGTTTTCTAGTTTTCTCTCAACAATTTTGTAGGGAGAGAACATAGTTGTGAATTTGGACTCGTGATGAACAATTTCTCCCAATCAATGTGATCTTTGTGAGCGTATAGACTTATTCAAGGAGAAGGTTTTGCTCTCCCACGTCAATCTTCAATCTTAAATCACAGTTTGAATATAATGTTGATTGATAAGATACATTACAATAGATGATGGTTTTCGCAACTCAAATCCACCTGCATTCAGTATTCAACAAACAAAAAGGATTCACCCAAGATAAGATATTCAGTGACAATATGAGGATTTAGCAACCGTTGTGATTATCTTTGATTGAAACCCGTAAGAGTGAAATGAAATCGAAAAAATAACTATCTGGCATAATATAAAATTTATTAGGCATTCTCTTTATGGATTTTTTCTTAGTGTTTTGTATATATATATATATATATATATCTATATATAAATATAAATTTATTTCGATTTTCTAAATTATTAAAATGACATCAAAAAATATTATATAAAAAAAATATCTAAAAAAAGAGATGAAGCCATAACTAGAAGAGTATTACACATTATATCGTTTCTAATTCCTTAGAGATCAAAATAATACACCCTCTCCCTACAAAATTTGTCCACATTAAATTTGAAGTAGATTACAAAACTCACTAATTTAAAAATTGCCCTAAAAAAAATTCTATTGTTTTTTCCCCCCTTTGCCCAACATGGAGTTATATAAGTTAGAAGACATGATTCCCAATTATACCCCCCAAAAGAAAAAATATGATTAAAATGTCCAATCGTTAATCAATACTCATACTTACCCAGCCGGTTGGATCGAATGCCATTGACGACGATAATGATGCCATGGAAATTAATGAATTAAAGGCGAGCGGTCAGGATGGAGAAGAAAGGCACATGAATTCTTTAACCCCCAACTTTTGTCATCATCACATCTGAAGCTAAAGCTCATGATTTCCTAGTTATGGTTAAGGAACGTTTTTTTTCTTTCTTTGAGAAAAGAAAATAAGCAATGAGAGACAGAGGGGGTTAATAGTCCACGTGCCATGCCTCTCCATCTCGCTCACTCGTCTTCTCCTTGGTAAAGAGGGATCCCTCTATTTTTTTGGTCGTAAACAGATTTCATCCATAAGTGAAAGCCAGTTGCCTTAAAGAAAAATGAACATGAACCTAAATAATCATGTGCTAATATAGAAAAGGGTGCGATATCAAAAAAATAAAGTTCCTAGTTCTTCCTAAAACCTCCTTTGCTAATGTATTACCACAAGAAGTTTCCCTAAACATGTGCTTAAAAAAACGCTTCTTAACTGCTATCTAAAAGATCCTGAAATGGATCTCAAATCAGGATTCAAAGTTCTGAATGCATTCAGGCTATTGCAAAGCTTAATTGGCAATAAGAATATGTAAAAAGAGGAAAGGAAAGCTAAAATCATTTAAGAAGTTACTTGGATAGTGTAATTTCATTGCAGATTTAGTAGCAATGTTGATATTAGGTCTTTTGAAAACTCCATACTAAAATGACCTGCAAAAAGCAGGCTAGTTATACTGTAAACTTGAGAGAATTGGTGTTTGTACATATCTTGAATTAATACAAAGTTTACCTTTTGATATATATATATATATATATATATATATATTCAACGATTAGAAAATTTCAATTTAACAAAGTGATTAGTTCTTCTTCTTCGTTTTCTTCCTTCCTTTTGAAATGCTCCCTTAGATTTTAATGATAAGGAAAAACATAATTGCGACGTAAATCATACTTTTACAAAGCGAGTATTAATTACCACTTAATGCATAATTTATGAGAATTGTGATATGTTGAGTTAAAAAAAAAAACGAGAATTGTGACGTGCACTATTTTGGTAAAAAGCAAAATGTACAAACGGAATCAGAAGAATTTAACCAGGGAGATGCGAGACTTTAACCATCTATCTATAATCTATCTATATAACCTCCATTATAGTAAAAACTATTTTTTCAAAAAAATCCAAGTGTCTGTCGTTGCTTAAAAGTGTGCCCACCTAAATCCATCAAAAAAAGAAAGAAAAAAAACGGGAACTATCCCCTAATAAAATCCCATTTCCCGAATCTCACTAAACATCTTTTTTTTTCCCCCCATTTTCTAAAAAGCCTGTCCCCACCGGTCTCCATTCCTAAACTAAATGCCGAAACCCTCCTCCTCTCCTAGCGCTGGCCACAGTCACCTCGAATCCTCATAGACCGACAAATATTGGCCATCTCGTTTTCAAAAACCTTCAATTACACAAAAGTAATTTTTTTCGTCTATTCTAATTTATAAATCCTCCCACGGTGCCTCATTCGAAAACTACGGCAGCGGTGATCGATTCAATACCTCCTATCAAAACGAAACCATGAATAACTGGGATAGTCAATTTTTTTCGTGAATGTATTCCGGTTGGTTTCTTTAGCACAATTTAAGAATTTGCTTTTATCGGTTCTCTTAAAACATTTTTATTCCAATATTTACATCATTGTAATTCATTTATTGTTCAGAATTTTATAATATTTTTAACCCTTACAGTCCCGTTAATTCATGAAAATCACTTTCATCCAAAAATTTTGTTTTAATCTTCTATGTTGACCCCGTTGTTTATGGAGAAAATAAACAGCCATCTACTCCCCTATCCCAATCTTCTTAGAAAACGGTGGCATAGAGTTAATTAAACTGTGCAATAATTCTCCTTAATCAATATCTGCCATGTGTGTAATTTCATCATTGGTTTCCTTACTGGTCACATATAAATATCGATCACTAGCCATTTGCTCAGCACATTTCATCACGCATCTGTTATGGATGCTTCTGCTCCCAATTTCTTCATCGATGATATTGTGTTGAGTGAAAATAATGTACCATGGGTTGTATGTCTTATCCGTGTTTGGAAACAAATTCCGAAGGATAAGTCAAATACCCTATGGACTCTTGAAATGGTGTTAGTAGATGCTAAGGTACGTTCTCTTTTAAATATACTATCTTGTAAATGTGTTTCTCTTTTTTAATATTTATGTTTCAACTCTTATTTCTACAAATTTTATCATGCATGTGCGAATTCATCACTGCAACTACAGGTGCATAAATTTTAATGTGTATTCCTAAAAATTGTAATTGCAGGGGGTCTACATTCTAGATATCCGCAAAAAAACGTGATTCCCATGTTTGAAGGCATAGTGAAGGAAGGAGAGTAGAAAATTATCTCCATATATGGTGCTGTCGAGCATCATAGTGAGTGGAAATACTCCAAGCAAACTTATAAAGTACTACCTCCGTTTGTTGTTATCTATCATTTTAGGGTTTGTACAATTGTTAAGAAAACAATGATTGGAAATTTAATTTATAAGGGTATTGTTTCTCTTACTCTTAATTAAAAGTATTGGTACTCTAAAAAATATAGAATTGAAGTTAAAGAGTAGGTAATTGTCATTAATAAATATAATATTGAAAGTAGACAGAGATAGAGGTAAAAATTAGAAAAATTATATTTAATGTTGCATTGGAAATGAAGTAGGACAGATTAAAAAAATATTTTAGGTTCACCTTAAAATGACAGATAAAAAAAAATGGAGGAAGTAGGTCTTTACATAACCACCAGTTTTGTAAACTGCAAACCTTTTGATCACATAGTGCCTTACCCCGGGTTCAAATTTGAACCTTTTAAGAATAGAACATCCTTCATTCGAAGAACGATCCAAATATCTTAATGGGTAAGAAATACTTTCAATTTTAATGATCTTTTGCAACAAAATAAACTTACAACTGCATTGTGATAAAAAATTAATCATATTTTTCCCGTATCCGCTCATATCTGCTTGGCAAAATTGTGGGCCATTCAAAAGTTATCTCTGAATTCAACTGAGGAAGGAAACATAGACTCCTAATTGAACTTGAGGATTTGGACTAAGAAATGCAATCAAATTATAAACAATTGAATACATTCATTTTGGCTTATTGGTATATACTCACGTTGGAAGGATTTAGAAATATGATTTTGTAAATAATTATAAAAAATAATATTGTCACTTTTAATCACTGTATAATATATTTTTTTTCAATTAAGATATAAGAATACTGCACTTTCATTGATTTTATTTAGAAATATAAAACTTGATTCATCCATAAACAATTTCATACCCGTGCGAATGCGCGGGTCAATAACCTAGTTATCATTATAATATTCTTGACCACATGCCAAAATGAGTAAATGTACAATTCTTATCCACTAAAAATTTAGGATGTCTCCAGGGTGACTGAGAGAAGCTCGAACCATTATACTACTTTTTGCAAAAAAAAAAAAAAAATTTTGATACAAAAATATAATATTCAAAATATTTTTTACACAAAAATTCTTTGCAACTCCGACCCTTAAATGCACCAAAGCTTTATATATTTTATTTTAAATGTTATTTTCGTAGTTGATTAGAATCTTGTAGTTTGATGATAAATTTGTGTAGCTAATTTCTTAATCATTTTTATTTGATTGTAGAGCTATCAAATTTCTCCAATTTTGTCGCAAATTTAATTTTAATAATGACGAACAAAAATTTTTTAAAGCAAATTTAACTATGTAGTAAACATGTATCTGGACCAAAGAGAAAAGGTAATGCACCAAATAAAGTTTAAATTGACAGTTTAGCACTACGTACACTGATATGATGTATTCATTAGAGTGAAAATTTTAAATCAAAATACTAAATTTAGTATTTTAATAATTTTTTTCAAAAGAAAAAATATTTTAATCTTTTTGTTTGGAGTTTATAAAACGGATAGTATCATAGTATGCGGCCATGCGAAAAAAAACAGAAGACTACGCTTCATCAGAACACACTTCACTCTCCTCTGTTCTCTTCTCCCTCTCTCTCTTTCTCCACCTTTTCCTTTTTTTCCAAGTTATACACACTCACGCACTAACGCACAGTTCTCCCCGTCATGGAATTCGTAATTTTGAATTCCCTAACGCCGCCGCCGGCCGAAGGAGTCACCAACGCCTCCACCACCGCCAAAGGTACTCCTTCTCGGGAGAATTTCAAGAGAAAGCGGTCCAGGGGTGGCCCTACTCTTCTCCAAAGCACTAATGTTAATTCCGGCTCTTCCAACCCGACCGATGCTGCCGACACCGCCGCCGAGCCCAAATACGAATGTAACGTTTGCCGAAAGCGGTTCTATTGTTTCCAGGCCTTGGGCGGCCACAAATCATCTCACCGGAAGAAGACCCCGATCCGCAACCCCGCCGGAAACCCCCGCGCGTGTAGAATCTGCCCCTTGGTGTTTCCCTCCGGCCAAGCCTTAGGCGGTCACCAGCGGGCTCACTACGTGTCCCCTGCTGAGGCTCAAATCGCAAGCGGTGGCGGTGGACACGTCAGCAGCGAAAATGACACCTGCCCCACCACTTATGCTACCGTAACCGCAAGTAGCATGACCTCATCTGATGGAGACGGCGCGTCAACGCGGACTCCGGCGAGGAGGCCGATGTTCGACCTGAACGAACCGCCGGAGATGGACTCGAGATTGGGTCCCGGGGCCGACCCGGAAGATCAGATGAGAGGAGATGAACATGAAGTGGAAAACCCATTACCCGCGAAGAAGAATCCGCCTGGAAGTTCTTCATTAGCTATCTAAAGATTCTATTCATTAATGAATGATTCAACTTTGTTAATGCTTTCAGTTCATAATGCTTTGTTTATTAGCATAGTACTTCAGCATGGCTTTTGTTGCTGCTAGATTTAATTTCTTGGGGCTATTCTCTGCAATTTAGGGATATTGGAAGACCAAGTAGTTATTGTAAATATTTTGAGGAATTAAAGTTGTTCTCATCACCTAAAAAATGTCAGTAGCATTTTACTTTTGTGATTTTGATTTGACTTGCAATGTTTCAATGTTGGACGCCATTAAGGGTTTCACAATGAGGCTAATCAAACATAATTTCCTTATAACTAAACTGAACAATCTGATTACCCGCAAATCAAAGACATGGTTCAAGATAGTTTCTGCGGATGTACATTGATTAATTATGAGTTTTACCAACTAAGTATAATTGTTAGAAGTACTAGTTTTTATCTACTATTTTAAGAAAGTACGCAAAAGTATATAATTTCTGAACAATTCCAAGACTCTACAGCTTCAAAATGGAGCGGTTGAAATCTATTTGCCATGTCTTTGATTGAGGTAGGCATAAACTTGTAAGGGGAACCTTGAACTCATTCAATTGGATGATCCCCCCCAAAAGAAAAGGCTACAGAAAACTAATACAAAGAACTTATTCATTTGAATTATTGGTTTCTAGTTCCTTTGAGATGAAGCGTTCCTTTGCAGTCGGAAAAATTACTCATTTATAGTCGAGTAGACATTTTTACCCTTCTCCCTCATTTCTTTTCCTTTCCTTCCTCCTTTTCCTCCTTCCTCCTCCTTCTCCTTTCTTCTTCTTCACATTCAAACCCAAAAACCCAATCTTAAATTTGAAGTAGATTACAAAACTCAGTAATATAAAATTGCCATAAAGAATATTCTATTTTTTTCCCTCTTTGCCCAACTTGCAGTTATATAAGTTAGAAGACATGATTCCCTATTAAACCCCCCAAAAGAAAAAATATGATTAAAATGTCCAATGGTTAATCAATACTCATACTTACCCAGCCGGCTGGATCGAATGCCATTGACGACGACAATGATGCCATGGAAATTAATGAATTAAAGGCGAGCGGTCAGGATGGAGAAGAAAGGCACATGAATTCTTTAACCCCCAACTTTCGTCATCACCACATCTGAAGCTGAAGCTCATCAGTTCCTAGTAAGGAACGTTTTTTTCCTTTCTTTGAGAAAAGAAAATAAGCAATGAGAGACAGAGCGGGTTGATAATCCACGTGCCAGGCCTCTCCATCTTGCTCACTCATCTTCTCCTTAGTAAAGAAGGATGCCTCTATTTTTTGGTCGAAAACATATTTTATTCATACATGAAGGCCAGTTGCCTTGAAGGAAAATGAACATGAACCTAAATAATCATGTGCTAATATATAAAAGGGTGCGATATCAAAAAAATAAAGTTCCTTGTTCTTCCTGAAACCTCCTTTGCTAATGCATTAGCACAAGAAGTTCTGAATGCATTTAGGCTACAGCAAAGCTTAATTGGCAAGAAGAATATGTAAACAGAGGAAAGGAAAGCTAAAATCATTTAAGAAGTTACTTGGATAGTGTAATTTCATTGCGGATTCAGTAGCAGTGATGATATTAGGTCTTTTGAAAAACTCCGTATTAAAATGAGCTGCAAAAAGCAGGCTAGTTATACAGTAAACTTGAGAGAATTGGTGCTTGTACATATCCGGAATTAATACAAAGTCTACCTTTTGATATATATGTATATATATATATATATATATATATATATATATATATTCAACGGTTTCGAAATTTCAATTTAACGAAGTGATTAGTTCTTCTTCTTCGTTTTTTTTTTGCTTCCTTTTGAAATACTCCCTTTGATTTTAAAGAAAAGGAAAAACATAATTGCAACGTAAATCTTACTTTTACAAAGCGAGTATTAATTACCACTTAATTCATAATTTACGAGAATTGTGATGTGCACTATGTTGGTACAAAACAAAATGTACAAGCGGAACCAGAAGAATTTCACCAGGGAGATGCGAGACTTTAACCATCTATCTATAATCTATCTATATAACTTTCATTATAGTAAAAACTATTTTTTCACAAAAATCCAAGTGTCAGTTTAAATGTTATTTTCGTAGTTGATTAGAATCTTGTAGTTTGATGATAAGTTTGTGTAGCTAATTTCTTAATCATTTTTATTTGATTGTTAGAGCTATCAAATTTCTCCAATTTTGTTGCAAATTTAATTTTAATAATTACTAACAATAATTTTTTAAAGAAAATTTAACTATGTAGTAAACATGTATCTGGACCAAAGAGAAAAGGTAATGCACCAAATACAGTGTAAATTGAAAGCTTAGCACTACGTACACTGATATGATGTCTTCATTAGAGTGAAAATTTTAAATCAAAATATTAAATTTAGTATTTTAATCTTTTTTTTCCAAAAGAAAAAATATTTTAATCTTTTTGTTTGGAGTTTATCTAAATAGAGAAAAAAAAACCGGATAGTAACATAGTATGCAGCCATGCGAAAAAAAACTGAAGACTACACTTCATCACAACACACTTCACTCTCCTCTCTTCTCTTCTACCTCTCTCTCTTCCTCCACCTTTTCCTGTTTTTCCAAGTTACACACACTCACGCACTAAAGCACAGTTCTCCCCGTGATGGAATTCGTTATTTTGAATTCCCTAACGCCGCCGCCGGCCAAAGGAGTCACCCACACCACCACCACCGCCACCGCCAAAGGTACTCCTTTTCGGGAGAATTTCAAGAGGAAGCAGTCCAGGGGTGGTCCTACTCTTCTCCCAAGCACTAATGTTAATTCCGGCTCTTCCAACCCAACCGATGCTGCCGACACCGCCGCCGAGCCCAAATACGCTTGTAACGTTTGCGGAAAGCGGTTCCATTGTTTCCAGGCACTGGGCGGCCACAAATCATCTCACCGGAAGAAGACCCCGATCCGCAACCCCGCCGGAAACCCCCGCGCGTGTAGAATCTGCCCCTTGGTGCTTCCCTCCGGCCAAGCCTTAGGCGGTCACCCGCGGGATCACTACGTGTCCCCTGCTGAGACTCAAATCGCAAGAGGTGGCGGTGGACACGTCAGCAGCGAAAACGACACCTGCCCCACCACTTATGCTACCGTAACCGCAAGTAGCATGACCTCATCTGATGGAGACGGCGCGTCAACGCGCACTCCAGCGAGGAGGCCGATGTTCGACCTGAACGAACCGCCGGAGATGGAATCGAGTTTGGGTCCCGGGGCTGACCCGGAAGATCAGATGAGAGGAGATGAACATGAAGTGGAAAGCTCATTACCCGCAAAGAAGAATCCGCCTGGAAGTTCTTCATTAGCTATCTAAAGATTCGATTCATTAATGAATGATTCAACTTTGTTAATGCTTTCAGTTCATAATGCTTTGTTTACTAGCAGAGTACTTCATAATGGCTTTTGTTGCTGCTAGATTTAATTTCTAGGGGCTATTCTCTGCAATTTAGGGATTGGAAGACCAAATAGTTATTGTAAATATTTTGAGGAATCAAAGTTGTTCTCCTAAGCTAAAAAATGTCAGTAGCATTTTACTTTTGTGATTTTTATTTGACTTGCAATGTTTCAATGTTGGACGCCATTAAGGGTTTCACAATTAGGCTAATCAAACATAGTTTCATTATAACTAAACTGAACAATCTGATTACCCGCAAATCAAAGACATGGTTCAAGATAATTTCTGCGGATGTACATTGATTAATTATGAGTTTTACCAACTAAGTATAATTGTTAGGAGTACTAGTTTTTATCTACTATTTTAAAAAAGTACGCAAAAGTATATAACTTCTGAACAATTCCAAGACACTACTACAGCTTGAGAATGGAGGGGTTCAAATCTGTTTGCCATGTCTTTGATTGAGGTAGACATAAACTTGTAAGGGGAACCTTGAACTCATTCATTTGGTTGATCCCCCCCAAAAAAAAGGCTACAGGAAACTAATACAAAGAACTTATTCATTTGAATTATCGGTTTCTAGTTCCTTTGAGATGAAGTGTTCCTTTGCAGTCAGAAAAATCATTCATTTACAGTCGGCTGGACATTTTTATCCTTCTCCCTCATTTCCTTTCCCTTCATTCCTCCTTTTCCTCCTTCCTCCTCCTTCTCCTTTCTTCTTCTTCACATTCGAACCCAAAAACCCAGTAATTAAACTTAGATCTACAAAGATTCAGGAACTAAAAAAATGACGGATCGAGGCAAACAAAGTCGGGGGAGCTCGCCTTTTGCACCAGTAAGTTTTTTTGTATCAAAAAATTTGAAAAAAAAAAAATTCTAGAATGGGTAGCCGGCTTCGGCCCGGCTACCCCGGTTTGAGTAACCCCCGCGAGATCGGCTATCCGGGGGGAAGGTAGCCGATCCAAGACCGGCTACCTTTGGTAGTGTAGCCGATTTCGATCCGGCTACTTTTCCAAAGGTAGCCGGTCTCGGATCGGCTACCTTCCCCCCGAGTAGATAATTCTTTTTATATATATATTTATTGTGTTTGTTATTATTTTTGTTACATTTAATTTATTTATTTATTTTATTTTGGTGTAATTAGTTGTAATTATATTTTGTTATATATTATTGATTATATTTTATTTATGGTGTTCATGTTATTATAATTTAAATAAATTTGAATAGGAAGTATAAATTAAAAATAATATAGGTTTATTATATTAGTTGTTATATTTTTAATAATTATGGCATCTTTTAATTGATGTATTATATTTATTGTAGTAATAATTTAAACAGGTTATACTTTAAAGATATTACAATTATTTGAATTTTTTACCGTAGTTTGAAATAAGTTGTTGTTATATTTTCAAACATTAGAGCATGTTTTAATTTATGTGTTATAATTATTTTAGAAATATTTTAAATAGGCTATAATTTAAAGATGTTATTATTATTTAATTATTTGATCATATGTTTAACTTATGTGTTATATTAGTTTTTATGCGAATTATAGTAATAGTATAGTTATATATTAATCAATGTAGGTTAAAGAAAAATGACCGAAAAGACTAGTTGTACCTGATTGCACATTGATGGTTGGGAGAATGTCATTGACGAAGAAAATGTTGCATTTGAGAATTTCGACTCGGATGGGTATGATCATTTCTAAGATGACACACCTCCATCTCAACCTCGTGTTAGACCTCCCCTTGTAGTTAGAGGCGTTACTGTTCGTTGTGGCGGCAGTGAGTCTGCGGTTGCATCATCATCATCATCAGATATAATATTTACTTTTTTAAAAATATATTATAATAATTTTTCAAATATTTTGGAAAAGAATGTATGATTTATTTTTAATAATTTCAGTGAGCCGTGCTGGCAATTGGATTGTGACGGGGCCAGTTAGGGGTGGCCCTCAGGACGGTTATGTTATTCTAAGTTTTCTTGGGCATGTGGCCACTCTCTTGACAGAAGACTCGTGAATAAATCCCTTAGAAATGGATACAAGAATCACATACTTCAAGAAATTGAATGGTTGGAAGGATGGTATAGGGCCAGAGGGAAGAACTTGTTAGAGCATACGGGGTTATCCCACATTGCGGGCGTCATGCACAACAACAATCATTCTTAATAATACTTATTTTTTTAATTAAATAAAAAAATTTAAACAATAAAGATTGATTTTATTCATTCAAACAAACTAATGATTGGAAAAAATATTAATAATAACTAAAATGAATATAACATAAACTAATTGAAAAAAATGAAAAAAAAATTGCTCAGGGGTAGCTGGAGGCAAACCAGAGCTAGCCGGGTCAAAACTGGCTAGCTATGTCGGCACCTTGCTAAAGGGTAGCCGACGGTCGGCCACCCTTTAGGAGGGACCGCCGGTTTTGACCTCGCTAGCTCTTACGGAGTATCCAGTTTGCCGCCGGCTACCCCTGATTCAGAACATTTTTTTTTCATAATATTCACTGAATTTCGGCATAAAAAAAAACATACCAAATTTGAGACCGAGCCTTCCGGTGCTTGATTCTCTTGTTCTGCTATTTTTTTAACCTCCAAATTATTGTAGATCTCAGTTTGACATTATAATTTTTGGATTTTTTTTCTTTGGGAGGTGAAGAAGAAGAAGAGAAAGAATTGATTTGAAACTATGTATTTTAGTACTTTTTGTAGTACTCAGGGGTAAAAATATCCGAATGACTGTAAATGAGTAATTCTTATAACTGCAATTAGTAATGCCCAATAATAATTCCTTGTCCTAAAATTATGCAGAGCTAGCGAGTAATAGGTATTATAATGTTTTTTCTTAATTTTTATATCATCTTTAGTTATTGTCTGTTGAACTTAAAGAGTTTCCGCTTCAATCCAGGAGGAGCTATTCTTCTTCTTCTTCTTCTCTTCTTCTTTTTTCCTTCCTTTTAAACAGTTAGCCATAGAGTTTCAGATTTAATGTGAGTTGTTTGTGTTTGAACTTTGAACAGTAAGCCATTACCTTTTACAGATACCAGATATACAAATTACGTGTATATGTATTCTTGAAATCGATTTTTGGACGCTTCAAATGCAATTGGCACAGCTGATTAGCTGATGCTTCCAAATAACTTATTTCTACAACTATATTTAAAAAAAAAAAAAAAACTTGTTTCTACAAGTTTACATTTCGGAAAAATTTATTATTGCATAGAAGAAGCTATCTCAACTAGAATTCGGACAGAAAACTCGACCCAACGTTATGAGAACTCGATACAACTACAACAACAACATCATTATCACCTTCAAAATGATAATTGAAACGTTACAATACCGCAAAGAAATATATAAACACACAGAAGCGAGAATTGTTACCAAGATCAAAACCTGTGTTCTAATAAAGTATTTTCTGATTAAGCCATGCGCGCGCCAAAAATCAACTGCTTCTGTTGAGCCACAACTTACAAAGATGACAAAAATACACGTGATTCCAGGTACATTTTTGGGTATACTCATTACAAAGCGGTGGATTGGACTGGATTTCGCAAAATACGGGATGTCTTTTGAACAGGTGATATTGGCATTTCAAAGTGATAAAACTGTCTAGTTTATGGTAAAAAATCTCTTACACGTATCATTTCAGAATGGTTCGATACGTGTCTTATTAACATGTCCATACGACAGGTGTTTAAATTACAACAAAGAAATAAAGAAAAAAAGAATGATCATTGATTTCTTTGTTAATTACATAAATGACTTTTCCTTTCAAAAAAATAAAAAACAAAAAAATGACTTTTATTAGCATTCTGATTCAACATTATTCGTACATATTTATAACTAATTTGTAGCAATTGAATTCAAGGTGCCTAAGCAGATTAGTTACTGTTATCGACACTGGATACGATATGTACGCAAGAAAAAAAAATCTAACACTTTGTTACGTTCAGTTCAGTCTGTGCTTAACTTTTGTTTTCTAGTACAAAGCTAGTTGTGCATTTAACTTCAACTTAAGTTATTTACTACGTGTTCCACACCTGTTATGTATATCACTTGGCATCTTTCCCCATTATTCGTAACCTAAATAATCATCATTCAATAGTTAAAGTATGTAGTGATTTCGAAAAGGATTTTGTTGTACATGGATTTTCTTAGATTTATATGATTGTCCTCTAGTCCTTTACCGGCTTTATTTGACACTGGACCATAGCGAGGGGAACAATTTGGCTCACTACACTGGCAAAACACAACTAGATTAATTTGGCTAAGAAAACAGCTCGTGAAGCCAACTAGGTGCAGCTACCAACGGTATTGGATTTAGGATTTCTAGAAAATTTATTGGGCAATATACATTTTGCCCCCGAGTTTTGGCCGTTTCTACCTTCATTACCTCCGAGTTTTAGAACTACTACAATGTACTCCTTAGGCAATTGCCCTTTCATTTAACTCATTCTTTTAAAAAGGGTTGTACCCTCAATCCAAAATATTTTTTCTTTTATGAATTTTGACAAATAAAATACCACTCTTTATAGAGAATATTATAAATTCATACCCTTTTTATTAATTTGAGCTATTCCACTGCCCCTTAGACAAATTTTCCCATTCTAGAAACACTTGAAATGACCGAAAAACCAGAAATGTACTTTAGCGGAATTTTTTTTTTCCCGCATAAAACTAAAACTTTGCAGTTACTATTTGACCCCTTCCATTATCTTTCCTTTGATTAGTATACAATAGCACTATAGTTTTGAAAACCAATCGGGACAATCAAAACTTTTCCATACTTTTTCATTCCCTCTGAAAACACTGGAAGAAACCCTGCTCCATGGCTGCTAGTATAAAGGTGAGCTTCGGTAAAAACCTCCAAATTAATCTTATCGAGTATCACTTAAAGTCGATTAAATTGGGGCGATATCATCTTATTGATTGGGGAAAAAAGGAGGCTCTCATTGCCCGAAGCTGCACTACTTCAAATAAATGGTTAGAACATTAACACGTTTTGCTTTGCATGGAAATGGCTTAGAGTTTTGAACGCCTTGTCATGTTGTGTTTTTAAAACTATTTCAATCTGGTGTTGAACCCGAGTAACAAAACCTTAAGTTTTTATATAGAAGTTGGAAATTTTGGGGGATTTTTCATATTGAGGAAGCTTGGTTTGCCACCGCCGGTTTAATAGTCAAACTTCGGCTAGGGTTTCCTGTAAAAGAGAGCCTTGGGGTCTCTCGAGGGTAGACACTCCGATGGTAAAATGTATGTGAGTGATAATATTTGCTAGAGATTGCGTACCCTTATTGTTGTCTGATTGACCCTATTTATACACATGAAGTTACCTGGAAGGATGCCGAATCCCACTAGGTTTCATGTTCTAAGCCGCCCTTATAAGGTTGGCTGGACCATGGCTGCTTGATGGGCCGGTCCAGTAATCCTTAGTGGATATGAAATCGTCAAGTGCCCCTGTCAAGTATTAGTTGCACAAAATAAACAAGACTTGACACAAAATAAAACTGACCTGGACCCAGCCCAAGTAAGGCAGACCAGACACGACCTGTATTATACTGAGCATACCCAACAAAGCAACTCGTGGGTCAGGATCCGACCCAGGGAGGCAACCCGCCCTAAGATCCCGCCCAAACCATAAAATCGTGCGGAATCAGCGGGCATGTTCCCCAAGCGACGCTGCCTCCATCCTTACTTCTCCTTTGGAACTTGCCTAAACTGTCAAATTGTGCGCAACAATCCGCAGTAAATAAAACCTTCCGGGTTCTTTATACCCTGTGTTTCATACAATATCCTATAAAAATCTGATTTTGCCACCGTGCACAGGTATTGCGGCCGGTAATGTACACACTGTGTTATCAGCAAACCATACCGACACTCCTCCAGCCAACACCCAGTGACTGCCGCCGTCGGTGACTATCACAAATCTGGGAAGCTACAACTCAAAAAAGGAGTGGAAACCGTTGCTAAAAATACCACAAGTTCCCAGATCTACAATTTGTTGATTCCATTTATTTTCTTATGCTTTCCTGTGATTGAATAGATTGGTACAAATCTAGGTTGAAAACCGTAGATGACTTTGCCTCCACCATAAATTCCAACGAAAAGGTTGGACTCATAAAAACAAAATATAACCTGCCCAGGATTTAGAAATGAGAGCTCTCACAGGGACTGAGAGAGCCAATACTCCAGAAAGCAAAATCACCATCTACGAGCGTTTTAAGTTTCTATGGTTGAGATTTCCCCTTTTGCCTTTATTGGAGGAGATAGTGCGCTACTACAAAATCACCCTAGCTCGAATCACACCTAACCTCATAACATACGTCCTCGGTTTTATAATGAAATGCCAAGGAGCCGAGGTGAGACCCAATCTCATGTTGTGGAGGTACTTTTTTAGAGTGTCGATGCCATCGACAGCCTTTCAGGATTGGTATATGGTGAGGAAAAACCTGGTGTCAGGCTCTCGAAAGATAGTAGAAGCCTCTAGTGGGTCTCCAATTTGGAAGCCCAATTTCCTGTATGTAAAGGCCCCTGGAAAGTACTGTATGGCCTGGAATTATTGAGAATCCAAAGGCCACGAGGCAGTAAAAGATGAGTGGACGAAGGAGGATGAGGAGAAAATCAAAGAACTTGTCAGTGATTTAGAGGAACTCGAGAGATATCCCAAGATACTAGGATATGGGGCGGTGCAACAATTCGTTCCTGTCATGCCAATCGAGGGATTAGAAGCTGACGACATCCTCGGTGTCCCCTTCAGAGAAAAGAAAGGTACTAATCTTGTTATCATTTTTGTGTGTTTAGGTCATGTCATTAGGAAACCCTGGTTCTGGATTATATGGTGACTCCAACCCCTTTACTGTTGTAAACTCAGATGAGGATACTTCCACAACGAAATCAGTGGCAGAAAAGATAAAGAGGAAAAAGTAAAAGAAGAGAGCTGTAGCAAGGGAATCCGAGAAGGGGCCATTCGCGAAAAGGTCAAAAACCCACACTTCTCCTGACAAGGAGACTATTCCCCCCACAACTGAGAAGGAGGCGCCTTCAGAGAAGGAGACCAAGCCAAGTACTCGACCAGGTTCCGTCGAGAAGGGAGAAAAACCTACCGAGGGGAATGTAACCATCCTGTCCCCTAAGATACCAACCGGGGCCCCTGACGCCGAAGTTTACACTTGTGATAATCCTCCTACCGTCTAGTGCCCTATGCTGAAATAATTCGTTGCCAGCCTGACTGAGGCAGATGGATTAAAATTGGTAAACTTCTCAACCCATACTCATTCGTTGAATTCAATATTTTATCATTGAATGTATATCTACAGCGTGTACGAAGAGACTTCCTCGGTTTTTGTCAGGATGTTGAATACACGGCTCTGAACAAGGATGGCCCTAAAGAGGGAGTCCATCTCGAAGACTAGTCTCAATTATATGTCGGTAATATGAGAAAATATGTAATGACGTTTATTGAATAATTACCCGAGGAGCCGGGCTAGCATTACATACGAAAAAGCAAAAACAGTAGAGCACGTAAGGCAAATATAGCAAATAACGTAAACTTAGTAGGTAGCAGAAAAAGACTTAAACGTAGAACCTGCGAAGGTTCTAAATGTTCCACCATCGAGGGAGGATGGTTTCGCTGTCATCTATGGTTTGTAAGCGGTAGCGGACAGCCGGAGAGGCCAGAATGACCTTGTAAGGTCCTTCCCAATTCGCCGCGAGTTTCCTGGGACTCTCCGCCCGACTGGCTTCGTTTTTTCTTAACAGAAGGTTCCCCACCGCGAAATCTGTTGCCCTGACCCGCTTGTTGTAGTGCTTTCAGATGATCTCCTTGTACTTTGCCTCACTGATTCTGACGGCATCTCGTCGCTCCTTGAGGAGGTCGAGATTTAGCCTGATATCGTCATCATAGGTGCTCTCGACAAATTTAATTGTACGAGAACTTGCTAGGCCTATTTCGACTTGGAGAACCGTCTCCGTGCCATAGACCAAGCTGTAGGGAGTTTCATCTGTCGAGGAGTGGGCGGTGGTGCGGTATGACCACAGGACGTGAGGAAGTTCCGCAGCCCAAGCACCTTTAGCATCATATAGTCTAGTCTTAATCCCGTGCAAGATGGTTCTGTTGACTGATTTTGCTTGACCATTAGCCTGAGGGTGAGCTACGCTTGAGAAACGGCACTCAATTTGTATTTCTTCACACCATGATTTGAAGGAGTTACTCTCGAATTGAGTCCCATTGTCGGAGACAACGATCCTCAGAACTCCGAAACGACAGACAATGTTTTGCCAGAAAAAGTCCAACACCTTCCTTCCTGATATTGAGGCTAACGGTTTAGCTTCTACCCATTTAGTAAAGTAGTCTATTGCTATGCTTACCCATCTTACTCCTCCTGCCCCTTTTGGATGAAAAGGGCCGATAATGTCATTGCCCCATTGATAGAATGGCCATGGACTTTGAATGGTGACCATCTCGTGCTGTGGTTGTCGAGTAATGGGGGATAAGCGCAGACATTTATTGCATTTTTGTATAAACTGGTATGCATCCTTAAAGACCGTGGGCCAAAAGTATTCTGAGCGCAGGACATTTTTGGGAGTGCTCTTGCTCCCATATGGGCTCCGCATGATCCCTCGTGTATCTCCTCGAGGACATATGCCGCTTGTTTTGGTCCAATGCATCTCATCATGGGTAGTAGGTACTCGTGCTTATATAAGACCCCATCTCTTAAAGTATATTTAACTGCTTTGAACTGGAGTGCTCGAGCATCTTATTTGTTACTGGGCAGCATCCCATCTGTTAGGTATTGAATAAACGGAGTCATCCATGTGTTACGATCTTCAGTAATGGCCATCACGGGAGCTTTCTGAATAGTAGGCGTGCGGAGGATCTTGACCCAAACTTTGTGGCTGAAATATGCAAAGTTTGAGGAAGCCAATTTGCTCAATGCGTCTACCCTTTTGTTTTCCGATCGTATGACATGAGAGATAATGCACTCTTCAAACTGGTCTTTTAATTCGAGTACTTTCCCAAGGTATTGCTTGAGCTGCTCATCGTTTGCCGTATAATTACCTAAGATCTTATTTACTACTACCTGAGAGTCGCTAAAAACTTGGATCTTGTGAGCCTTCAGCTTTAGAGCCATATTTAACTCTGCAGTTAATGCTTCATATTCAGCCACGTTGCTGGTGACTGGGAATCCAAATCTCAATGCGTAAGTGTATTCTGCGTCGTACTCTTTCATGTTCCCGATTTGTATATCGGTTGAAGGTTTTGCCAGTATGATGCCTGCCCCCCCTCTCTCGTCACAACGGGAGCCGTCGACGTATAATGTCCAAGCTCGAGGATTGACATTGACTTGGGTTGTAGGGTGACTCTTAGGCTTCGGGGCTTCCGGGATGTCAGTAGTTCGAGGCATTTCTACAAGGATGTCTGTGAAAGCCTGGCCCTTGATTGCCGTTCTAGGCCTATTCTCGATATGGTGCTCTCCTAACTCGACCGCCCATTTCATCATGCTACCCGAAGCTTCTGGTTTGAGTAGGACTAGCTGAATGGGTTGTTTTGTTAACACCCGTATTGGGTGTGCTTGGAAGTATAGACGTAAGAGTCGAGCAACCATGACTAAACTAAAGATAAGTCTCTCCATGGGCGTGTATCGAGTCTCTGCACCTTGTAACACTTTACTAACAAATTAAATAGGAATTTCCTTGCCATCCTTGTTTTGCACTAGGACGGCTGAAATGGTCTTTTCTCGAGCGGCGAGATATACGTATAAGGTCTCCCCCGGTTCTGGCTTGGCCAATACAGGCAGCTGTTGAAGATGCTCCTTTAGCTCTTGGAAAGCTTTTTGGCATTCCTCGTTCCATTCGAACTTTCTACCTTTGCGGAGTGTATGAAAGATTGAGAGGCTTCTTTCTGCGGCTCGAGAGAGGAATCTGTTTAAGGCTGCAAGGAATCCCGTACATTTCTGAACTTGCTTGACGCTCTTCAAGGCTTCCATGGCTAGGATCGCCTCGATTTTGGCCGGATCAACACTGATTTCATCCTTGGAAACGTGGTATCCTAGGAAGTTTTCCGACCCTACGTAGAAGGCGCATTTTTCCGGATTGAATTTCATATTAATTTTGCAGAGAATGAAGAAGACTTTGCCCATATCTTTGACTACTTGCTCGTCCCTGTTGCTCTTGATTACCAAGTCGTCCTCATATATCTCGATGTTTTGGCCAATCTGGTTTTGGAACGCTTGATTGACGAGGCATTGATAGGTGACCCCCCCGTTCTTCAAGCCAAAAGGCATCTTGTCATAATAGTGCACTCCGATCTCGGTGATATAGACTGTCTTCTCTGCATCTTCCCGTGCCATAAGAATCTTGTGGTAACCTTTATAGGCATCAACGAAACTGAGGGTCCTGTACCCCGTGATACCTTCGACCATCTAATCTATGATGGGTTAGGGATAGCAGTCTTTGGGGCAATGTTTGTTGAGACCGTGTAATCTTGGCACATGCGCCAAGACTTATCAGGCTTTCGTACTAGGACTGGGTTAGCTAACCAAGTACGCCAAAGAACATCTCGGAGGATATTAGCGCGAACCAGTTTCAACGTTTCTTCATTGATGACATCATTGTGGTCTCGAGCAAATATTCTCTTCTTCTGTTGTACGGGTTTAACATTGGGATCAACATTCAATCGGTGCTCAATAATATCTTGTGGTACTCCTGTCATATCTGTAGGTGACCAGGCAAATATATCACGGAACTCGCGTAGCAAGGCGATTACCTCGGCTACCAACACTCCCGGAGGTGTTATACCTATCTGGATGGTCTTGGAGGGTTCTTTCTAGTTGAGAACGAGCTCTTGTGTGTTGCTGCTAAGTGGTAGCAGGCAGTTAGCGTCCCGGTCCTCCGGTTGTGATCGAACTCTGGCTTGTTGGACCGAGTAGCATCCCGATATGGCAGTGCTCGGGTTATACTTTATGGCCTTTTTCCCAATTTTGACACCTGTGTGCAAACATTCTCGAGAACTGCGCTGGCAGCCCTGCACTAATCCTACTCCATATTTTGTAGGAAATTTCATCACTATGTGATGAGGAGACCAAATTGCTTGGGCTTGGCACATCCTGGGCCGTCCTAGGATCACATTGCACGGCGAGGGTGCATCTATTAAGGAAAAATCCATGGTTAGTGTAACCATTCTAGGATGCAACCCTACCGTGATGGGGAGACTTATGATTCCGGTTGGGATAATAGTGTTGCCCGAGAAGCCCATTAGTGGCATTGTTGCTAGGCAGATTTTAGGGTTTGGAATGTTCATTTTTTTGAAGCAATCGCTGTAGATGATGTCAACTGCGCTGCCGTTATCCTCATAAACTCGACTGACTTGTACCTTTCCGATGATCACCTCGATAATCATGGCATCACTGTGTGGACAGATATCTGGGACTACGTCGCTATCGGTGAAAACTATGGCTTCCGTTCTTTTGAACCTTTAGTGACTAGGTTCTTGACAGGGAGTCTTTGTGGCGATTCATACTGAGTTTTTCATGGCTGTGGTAGACAAAACTTTGAGAGGAGCTCCAAAAACGGCACCCGCTTGGTGAGTGATCTGCTCAGTAAGATCCGCTAGAGGGATGTGCTGAAGTTGTTGTGGGGCTTCCTCGATAGTTTGTTTTTGTGGTTATTGTGTATTGTTCCTCAGCTGGCAGTTATTCTCACGGCTGCCCCCTCGAGATTTCCTGAAACTTTGCTTAGGGAAGTTTCGCTTTATACCAGGCTTGCTATTTCTTTGTCGAGGGGGTCCTTGTACATATTGCTGGAATTTGCCAGATTTAACTCCGTTCTTGATTTCCCTCTTGAGTTCTCGACAATCCTCAGTATCATGGCCGTAGACTTTGTGATATTCGCAATACTTTTCCGTCGACCTATTTGGTTGGTCGCTAGAGGTTTTGGGGTAGGTAACTCGTCTTTATGGGTTTGGAGGATCTCCCGACGTAGCTTAGTCAAAGGTGTCAACTGCCTATTGAGTTAAGGCAACGTTGTCCTACTTTTCGTGTTGGTCCTTGGTTTGTCTCTTGGCCCGGTTACCGTGAAAGACTCTAGTGATCTCTTGAGCGTGTGCTCTCGTTGAATATAGTTCTCAACAATAGCCCACATCCCCTGGGAGTTTCTGGGAGGTTTAGTCGAGAGTTTTACTGTTAGCATTAAGGATTTTCCAAATGAATTGAGCCGTTGGATAAAACCATTCTGGACATCCCATTCATCTATGTTGTCGATTTGTAAGGTTTCACGGATGAAACACCGATGGAAGTCTCAGAGGCTTTCATGTTGACCCTGCTTGATCAATGAAAAGTCAATAGACATTCTGGAGATTTGCTTACTCTGGAAGAAATAAGTTACCAATTTGACTAATAAGTCCTCGAAACTGATTATACTTCCTTTTGGTAATTGTCCAAACCATCGTTGTGCTTGCCCGGTTAGGTTGGAGGGTAGAGCTTTGGCCATAAAATTCAACGATGCATTCCTAATTCTCATGTCCTGGACGTACCCATGTAACCACTGGGAGCCGTCTGTATCTCCTGAGTATTTGGCAAAGTCCATGGGGAAGTTGAAGTCTTGGGGCTTTGGCTCGTCTCGAATGTATGGTATAAATGGACTTCGGTCCACGACTATTTCAATGATCTTCCTCATCTCGTCTCAGATCGAAGCGTCTTGGACTCTTACTCATTGCTGACTTCGAGGAAGATAACGTGGGATTTCTCTGTGGTTGTTACGCTATTGGCGCCTGGGAGGTGAGTACTGAAGGAGACGGTGATGCTCCCACCCATGATCCTCTTCGGTATCGCCGTCATTTTGGTACTGTCTATAGAAAGGTATGTGTTCCTCTCTACGAGGGCTCTTTCGATGCAAATTGGGCCCCAACCGGTTGTGAACATTGGTGCTTCTCGGAGGGTTCCATTCTCCATCTTCCATAACCTTGACGGTTGGGGATCCTTGTCGATAGTGGTTTCGAGGATCCTTGCATCTGTACACCGCATCAAACTCTTCAAGGGCCGTATCAAAGGCTAGATATCTCTTCCTGAAAGCATTCCAGAAAATGGTGTCTCAAGTGGAGGTTGACTGGTTATCTGAGAAGCCCTCACGATCTGAATATTCCTGATAGTCCCCTTCCTCCTAGACCTTTCGCTGGCCTTGTTTCTTATCGAGAAGAGCTAAAGTGCGTCGTGCTTTGTTCTCGTCAAACAAGTCCGCTAACTCCTGTTCAGTTGGATCAGGCTGCCCTATGAGACAACTTTGCCTTTTTCTAGAACATATCTTTTCATTCTTTGATTCTGATCACTGTCATCCCGCAGCTTTTTGAGTTCGGCCTTGATTTCTGCCAAATTCTGATCCTCCCGGCATTTTCTAGATGTTGTGGTATTGAGAGGAGGGGTCGAATCCTTTTTCTCGGTTGCAGGTAAATCTGGTTTCTTTGGGTTAGGTTGCAAAGTTCCGAGGACCAGGCGCTCTTTCTCTGGTTCTTTCTCGGGTTCTCGTTCATGGCTCTTTCCTGCCTAATTTCTTTCGTGTCGTCATTGGAATTCTGCCAAGGTAGTGTTATCGTCTGGGCTCTGCCGTCTACCGGAAGATGCCGTGCTGCTCGCTTCCTCTTCAACTTGGCAATGGTGTGCTGACAAGCCGTCGTCACACTAGTCAAAGATTAATTATCTACTTAATACAATTACTAGTAGTAAAGTAACAAGCAGGGTCGATCCCACAGAGAAGGATACCAAGTAGCAGGTTAAAATTATTTCTTATTAGTATTTAGATTAACAATTTATCAATTTAAACTAATCTAAACCTAAAACTAAGAATTGCAATTATTTAAAGATACAAATAAGTAAAAGAAAAACCTAGGGCAAAGGGTTCGCCAATCGACTACTCAGTTTAATTTAACCTATAGATATGTGATTTTGGACTTTCATTAATCTCACAATGATTCACCTATATAAAAACTATTCACTGTCGTGATATAATTGTCTTATTCAAACTAACCCTATGACTACTGTTTGAGGAAAGACTTTAATTAGAATCCGAGAATCTATAGCTGCAAAGACGTATTCCTACTTTCGTGGCCCGCTATCTAAGTTTAATATTCCCACGAACTAGTGCTAACCTTCAACCGTCGTTCCTTCAGTTAAACACCTTTAAAGCATGCAAGTAGTGATCAAATACTCACATGGCATAAAAAAAAAGAATATTAAATATCAACTAATAAAAAAGTCACAATCAAGAATTAAATTAAATTAAATAGTACGGCGGCTACATCCAAAACCTTAGATTAAATAATTTAGGTACCCATCATCTGAAAAATAAATAACGCAATGAAACTCGAGAGAAGTAGGCCAAAAGTTGAGTCCGAAAATTGATCCAATGCTTCTCCTCTTGGCGATGATGGGGCTTGTCGCGTGGGTTAATTATGGTGGAGGTGTGGGAGTTTTGTGCTTCTGTGGTGCGCTGGTTGATGGAGGGTTGATGATGACGATTAATGTGATGATGATGGGATGAGATGGTGATGATGCATGGAGGTGTTGGGGGGGGGGGGCTGCGGCGGTGATGGGATGATGATGATGATTTGGCTGGGGCTGGGATTTTGGTGAAGGGTTTTGTGGCGTGGGGTTGGAGAAGAGGAGATGGAGCGTGACATTTAGTCTCTGTCTCTAAAAATAAAACCCTAATCCTCTTTTTATAGGCTTTCCTCAAACCCTATTTCTTCAGGAATAAGAAAATTATTATTTTTCCAAGTCAATTTAAATTAAAACTCCTCCAACTCTTCAAGTGCTTCGATTTCTTCCTTGTCAATTTATCAAATCTTCAATTCTCCCTCTGAGTTGCTTTTTCTTTTCAATATAGTCCAAAACCTCAACAATTCTTCCATTTGAATACAATTTCCTACAAATAAAGATAAAATCATATAAATAGCATATTTGTACTCAAAATATATTGCAAAAATCAAAAATTAGGGATATAATAAATAGGTAAAATATAAGCATATCAAATTAATACCCCCAAACTTGAACTATTACTTGTCCTCAAGCATGCCCAAGAATTGAAACAAACAAAAACACTTAGTTATTTCATTCAGAGACCTCAGAGATTTAATATCATACAACACAAAGACGTCAACTACCTCTAGTATGGACTACCTAACAACGCAAACCATATGCACTTTTATCCCCCATGCATGTGTGTATGTGCGATTTGTTTCTTAGGGACATCACTTTACATTTAACATAAAAAACAAAAGCTCTACTGCAAATATGTCATTTTACTTTAACAACAGACTCACATTTCATACCATATTTCAATGCAATGGACCGCCAAACATAGTATGAAGTAGAAGGACTTATCTCACAGACAACCTATTCCCCCTCATAACCCATTCTTCGGTCCATGCGACTTTTGTTCAGGACTCTTTCCAACTAAGGCCACTACCCAGAGTATTTTTTCACTCCTATACATGGTGGCTCAGCAACTTAGGGCAGTCTAAATCTATTTTTGCTAACCAGGCCTGAGGACTCTCCGCTCAGGTTGCCAATTCCTCACCTCTCAATGAGGGTAGCATCAACATTGAATGCTCTTCCTTTTCTCCCTCATTAAATTTAACCTAACCTCAGAAGCATCCACCAACACCCCTCTCCAAAACTTACTTAACACAAAGTGTCAAAGTAATAAGGTTTTTTAAGGTTGGTATTGGGTTAATGCCTTGCTTTTCATTCACAACATGATGGGTTCCACATACAAACACAACTTTTCATGGTATATCTACATCAAACTCATGCAACTATATCACACTTTAGGGTTATCCCACAGTCACGACTAAGTACATAAAAAACAGGGTATTTAAAGCAACATATAGAAATATATAAGTTAAGCAATACAATTCAAAATAGTCTATTTGTTACATGTTATAGATATTTAAACCATCTTCATCCTAGGCAATTTGGATTTTTCAATTTTTTCAATTTTTTTTTATTGAAAATAAACACAAAACACACCAATTCTCTCCAAACATGAAAACATCTTAGGACTCATATACGCACTCTCAAAACCAGAATTGTATCCAGTATCAAATGAATACCCTTGATAATCACAACCATAGTAAGGATCATAAGACGAATTGTTCCAAGAATACGGATTTTCTTCATATGTAGGATAGTCTCCATATTCAGAATTATAACTATAATATGGAACATCTCCATATCCATAGTTATAATTCTCCATGATAGCACAAATATCCTACAAAAATATTGACACAAGAAAGAAAAAAAAATAAAAATAAAAATAAAAATAAAAATAATAAATTAATAAAACAAAGGAAACTATATACAAATCTAAACTAATAAAAGAAATAATCTAGTTTTAATATTGGTGATGCCTTCACTTATTTAAGAACTATTCACTGTCGTGATATAATTCTCTTACTCAAACTAACCCTATGACTACTGTTGTGATTATAGGATTTAGTTAGAGTACATTAAGAATCCTAAATCTATAGCTGCAAAGACGGTGTTCCTACTTTCGGGGCCCACTATCTAAGTTTAATATTTCCACGAACTAGTGCTAAATTTCAACCGTCGTTCCTTCAGTTAAACACCTTTAAACCATGCAAGTGGCGATCAAATACTCAAATGGAATAAAAACAAGAATATTAAATATCAGCTAATGAAATAGTCACAATCATGACTTAAATTAAATTAAATAGTACGGCAGCTACATCTAAAACCCCAGATTAAATAATTTAGCTACACATCATCTCAAAAATAAATAAAACAATGAAACCCGGGAGAAGTAAGCCAAAAGTTGTTTCCGGAAATTGATCCAATGCTGCTCCTCTTGGCGATGATGGTGCCGGTCGCGTGGGTTAATTATGGTGGAGGTGTGGGAGTTTTGTGCTTCGGTGGTGCGCTGGATGATGGAGGGCTGATGATGATGATTAATGTGATGATGATGAGATGAGATGGTGATGATTAATGTGATGATGATGGGATGAGATGGTGATGATGCGTGGAGGAGTTGGGGGGCTGCGGTGGTGATGGGATGATGATGATGATTTGGCTGGGGTTTGGATTTTGGTGAAGGGTTTTGTGGCGTGGGGTTGGAGAAGAGGAGATGGAGCGTGAGGTTCAGTCCAAATTAAAACTCTTCCAACTCTTCAAGTGCTTCAATTTCTTTCTTGCCAATTTATTAAATCTTCAATTCTTCCATTGAGTTACTTTTTCTTTTCAATTTAGTCCAAAACCTCAACAATTCTTCCATTTGAGTACAATTCCTACAAATAAAGATAAAATCATATAAATAGCATATTTGTACTCAAAATATATTGCAAAAATAAAAATTTAGGGATATAATAAATTGGTAAAATATAAGCATATCATGTGCGTGATTCCAGAAACCCTAAGTTGAACCGGAGAGGGTTAAGAAAACTAAAAAAGTTTTCGTGACACAAAACCCTAGTTTTTGGGTCCCACTGGGTGTGCCACTTGATGAAACTTGGTTTGCCACTGCCGGTTTAATAGTAGAACTTCGGCTAGGGTTTCCAGCAAAAGAGAGCCTCGGGGTCTCCCGAGGGTAGACACTCCGATGCTTAAGTTAGAAAAGCGTTCAAAGAATGTATGTGAGTGATAATGTTTGCAAGAGATTGCGTATCCGTATTGTGGTCTGATCAACCCTATTTATAGACATGAAGTTAACTTGAACGATGCCGATCCCACTAGGTTTCATGTTGTAAAGCCGCCTTTATCAGGTCGGCAGGACCATGGCTGCTTGATGGGCCGGTCCAGTGGTCCTTAATGGATATCAACTCGTCACATATTATGATTTTCCACAAGTATATAAGATTATTTTAGTTGGAAAAATAATTATTGTCGATGCAGCGATAGTTCTTGTTCTTTAATATGATTTCTGAGTTCTTAAGATATTTTTAATTCGAGCAAGTTGATAACTTTGGGAATTTTTCTATTTGGATGGATTTCCTTCTTCTCTTTCTTCATCATGCATATGTTTGGATGACTTTTGAAATTTGAATGCTGATTAAGTCGTTTCCTAATTTTCAATGTTATTTTTTTTCACCCTACTTATACCTCTGTTTCAACAAGTTAAAGGTGACTAATTTGTTCGAATTCAACAAATTTGGAGTGCACCCAACTGATTTTAATACTTTAACTTGGTTAATAGAGGAAAAATGATTGGTGATGAATTTTGTCTGATTTCATGCATATTTTTCACCTTAAAATGCTCCCATTCTGTTTGGTATGACTAGTTCCATTTTTAATTAAAAATGCACCATCTTAAAATGTTGCTTAATCAGATTTGCATGGCAGCATGACTTAGATTTTCAGACTCATAAAATAAAACATTAATTGAACTATGAAAAAGGAAATAATTTAGTGGACTAGGAATGTTGCATACAGTTAGATGAATGTTATCCAGTTTTCTTTTTCTTGTTTGTAGATTATTTTGTGTTTTGTTGTCATATTTCCAACCATGCATGTTTATGATCACATTTATTCTTGTTTAGGTTGACAGCGGGTTAAAACATACAGTGCATTATGGTCTTGACTCTTGAAGAACCTAAATTGATCGATGTTGAACTTTAAGAGTGATCATTGTTAGTTGGGCTATCGGACATTAGTAAAAAATATTTAAATGACCTGCAGCTTGTTAAATAATGGATCTCAGGATTTCTGGTGATGTTCCCGGTAGCTCATTCAATTAAGGTGCATATAGAATACGACAATGCCCTTATGAAGTTATTTAAGTTGCATGGTGGTAAAGGATTGGTTACTGTGTATGTATATGACTTTTCATAGTGATGATTGTTCTCTTAATCTGAGTACTGTTGATAACGCATTTAATTTCGAGCTTTTGGTTGTTGGGAGTAATTTAAATGTTGGGATAAATTATATTGACCAAGAATATTAGCGGAAATAGATGAGATTACATTAATCTTGAATCATTTTATTGGGTGAACCCCTAGATGAGAAAAAGGGCAAAATGACTCAGAAAAAATATATTTAAGAAAAATAATAAGGGACTCCAAAATTAGAAAACGTGAGGGAATAGCAAAATCAGGAAAGGATACATCTTGTAATACTCCCTCCATTCACAAATAGATGTCGTTGGAGGAAAACCCAAATATTGCAAAATAGATGTCGTTCTCACAAATCGAGGCATATTTTGTCAATTTTTCCCAATATTAACCTTACATTGGAAATTGTAGTGATGTTTAATGTAGAATTGTATTAGAAGTAAATTTTATTGGGACTACAATTGAATTAAGAATAAATGAGGGTATTATAGTATTTTAACAAGATAATTATTGTCTCCTTAAACTTTGTGAAATCTCTCCAGCGATATCTATTTGTGAATGGAGGGAGTATTAATAATTAATGGTGGTGAAAACAATGAGTCCAACTTCTTAGACTTCCAACTAAATCATGGGGCCAGTGAGCTGTGATTCTGCTAAGATCCGTTAATTGCATATTTCAACAGGCTTCTCCCTCATCGATTATTCCATCATATATATGCACAGTTTCGTTTTATCAAACACATGAATTCGGAGATTGATTCACAATTTCAAGTTTCCAACTACAAATGATCCATAAAGTTGATTGCAATATCAATAGTACAACAACAACAACATCAGCATCATTCCAAAGATAAAATAGTATTTTGCCAAAATGTAACCTACTCATTACATCATACTTCAATAAGTCCAATTTCTTAGATTTCCAACTAAATCATGGGGCCTGTGAGCTGTAATTCTGCAAAGATCTGTTAATTACATATTTCAACAAGCTTCTCAAGAACACAACGATTCTGCAAACAGATAAATACGGAACTGTGACTTGCCAAAAATTAAGGTCGGAACTTCATCTTGAATCGCACTGGGTTTACTTTAGACAATGCGATGTTCTGTTAACCTTTTCTTGATTAAGCCATGAGCAGCAAATCAACACCACATGTTAAGTGACAACTTACAAAGAAGACAACACAATTTACCTAATTTGTAATGTTGGCCCTTTCAGGAACCCAAGCGCCATGGTCATCTCTCCTCTGCTTAGGTTTTGGAAAATGGACATCTTAGTTCCTTGAAGTCGAGTAAGAAAAACTACATAGAACGTATGATGCACATTAAAAGAAAGTTATCACATGGAAGAGTTTGACCTGAAACCTATCAAAAACAACATCAGTGTCTTGAAGATATTCCAGGCACGACATTGGTAGATATGCTAACTTCCACTATATATCATCCACGACATCCAGCACAATGTTAATCCGAGCTCAATAAGAAGTACAATTTACTAAACAGAAAAAGTTTACTTTCAAGGGAAAAGAAGAGAATGATTTACGGATAAGACAGATTTCCTTCGAAAATTCCTTATCTGAAACTCGCAATCTCTCCTGAATGTGCACCTTAATTTTAGCCACGGTTTCACCCTCATGAATAACCAGTGAAAAAGTTCATAACAATTCTCAACTGGCTGTGTAAGGAAACAAAATGAAACCTTCATTAAGGACTAAACATAAATGACTTATTGAAAACAATCGTCCCAATGAAACTTATTCCTGAATGTTTCTGCACTAATTTCATTACCATGAAATCATGTTCTATTCCCTTTTGTAAAAGGATATACATGAATTAAGAGGTCACGAGCACCAAGCTTCATTTGATCCACTGGAATCTGTGAATTGAAGGGAGACAAAAATTCTTTGTCAATGTTCCATCTACAATTGATTTTCTCAAAATGCATCAATAGGTCAACTATACATTACAAACCTACTCCAGCACAATGTGTCCCGTATTGATCATTGATGATTTCAATCTTGTCACTGGGAGGAAATATTTGCAATAATTGCGATGACAAAACCATGACTATCACTGGGATAAAGTAAAGCAACTAAATTAAGTACAGGGAGACATTAAATTCAAAACTAGAACTCCGTAAAATATATCATGCACCATCGCGCATTTGACCATGGTTTAAGATCATCCAGATGAATCATGCCACCCAGAATGGGAAGTAAAAAAGATTTGTTGGAAAGACATCACGAGCCGAGGTCACATTGACTGGGCAGCTCGAGCTTGCAGAATTCATTAACCAGAAAAGACACCTCCCGAAGAAACAATGAACATTTGCATGGCCAAAAAATCAGAAACAAAGATCTTGTTAGAGGCAGAAACCTAGAGGCACCACACATCTGAATGGATTAAAGTATCTGAGGATCGAAGAATATAATTAGGAAACAAAGGGCTCTTTAAATACGGATTGCCGATAAGGAAAATCTATCTTAAGCAGCGCCTTTCCATGTCATCACTTATAACCACAATCGAGATGATTCCAAGAAAAGTTTCAATGTGTAGAATCCTCCACACACCATTTGTACATTCAAGTCTCCTAACTCCCAGATAAAGTGCAAGTTTCTGCTATTCATTTCAAGTGATTTCCAATTCAGGCTTTTTCCATCTACCACATCGCGTTTACCTCTTCTCTCTCAATTCATACCCCACAATTTCCTAAACAAGTGTGATAACCAAAGCATAGAAGTTCCAAGATACCGATCACATCCCAAAAAATGAGCAACAAAGATATGAATAACAGGTTGAAATTTAATCCTCATAAGTAATTTTTAAGAATCAACGAATTCTTTTATACATCAAAAACTTCAAAGTCAATCGACAAGCAATAATGTGCATTCGGCTGAAGATCAGCTCTTTCCTTCATCTAAATTGTAGAGATATCAGCAAAATAAGAGTTTCCAAGTTAAGATCATTGGCTTACATCTCATGGTAAAACACATGCTGCAACCTACATTCTGTATTCGGCTGAGACAGCTAACCTGTTTTCAAGAAGCTTAAATAAGCTACAACACCAAGTTATATATCTTATGCTAACAAACCACCAGCAACCTGAACTTCAATTTTTTCTCCCTTTTCTCTTTTTCGGGAACTCTTATCCTAGTTTGGCTTTCTTGGAAAATGGGGAGGGAGGGGGCGCGGCTAATCCACAGAAGACATTGTAAAATCATACAGAGTTTTCACTTTGTCTGTACTGTGACGTTCCATTTTTAGAAAATGAAATCTACAGTAGGATACCACCAGAGGACATATTAAAGTTGTAGGGCAGATTTGAGTAATTTTAGAGGACAAATCTCACGTGCTTTTATTTCTTTGAGGACGTCTTCAACGGTACTCTCTTTTATCCTTCATCAAATAAGGAAAATGAAGTTGAACCCTGCCCTTCTAATTATCTACAGTTCTTAATCTTCTTAAAAGATTATTCTAATGAACAATTTTTTTTTTACGGTTTGTAATGACCATTATTTTGAATATACTTACGTTACAAAGCAGTGTGTCGATTTTCCTTGTCAAAAAAAAAAGTGTGTCGATTTTCTAAATTTAAAAAAAAAAAGTTGTAAGTGTAATAATTGAAAAGAATTATGAGTCACTGAGTTCTCATTTCATGGTGCGTGTTTAATGATAATTTTTAAAGTAATCATTTATAAATTATAAGAAGTACTTAAACTATATTATGAAGGTTTTTAATAATAATAATAATAATAGTAAACTAGTGCTTGTCACGTGGGTTGCACGTGGAATATGTGATGTATTATTAGTGTAAAAGATGTATTTCGTCAAAGAATTAAAGTTATTTCTTTTTACTAGTGCTAACAAAATTTCATAGATTTTAAACTATTATATAGACTTCGTAGTAAAACAAAATACAGTAACTAAACAAATATGCCATCTGATTAGAAAAGCAAAAAAAAAATATTTTCGTATCACCGCCTAGCATTATATGGTTACTAGTTTAGAACCAATGCTATTTGAGACCCAAAGTTATCAGAAATTCAATACAACAAGAAAAACATCATTGGTACCTTTAAGATGATATAAACACACAAGAAGTGAGAATTGCTACAAAGATCAAAACCTGTGTTCTGATAAACTATTTTCGGATTAAGCCATGCGCCGAAAACCAACTCCTTATGTTGAGTCACAACTTACAAAAACAACACAAATATACCTTGATTTCCGAAATTGTTTTTGGATATACTCATTATTAAGCGGGGGACTGGATTGGGATAAACTTATTACTAAACCACATAGTTTTAGCATTCGACAGGATTCATTTGAACATGGGATAATCCAGATATTAACGCTTATGTAAATTTTTTTAAAAAATTTTGGTAAAAAATCTCTTATATATGTCATTTCAAAGTATTAAAATTGTCTAGTTTAGCACAGAATATACATTTTTTTTTTTGGATAGCTATACTGCTTATGTAAAAAAGTTCTTACAAAATGGTAAAAAATCTCTTATACATGCCATTTCATAATGGTTCGGTATGTGTCTAAATTAACATGTCCATATGACATGTGTTTAAATTATAACAGCGAATATGAACAAAAAAACAATGGTCATTGATTTGTTAATTACATAAGTGACTTCTCTTTTTCAAAAAGATACATAAATTACATTTATTAGCAGTCTGATTCAACATTATTCATACATAATTACACACTTTGTGCCAATTGAATTCAAGTCAAAGAATATGATGATTCGAAACCTGCCATTTTCATGAAACAACATACAATAAAATGTCAAAAATAATACTAAATAAAGGTTCAATGTATATTTTACTATATTCTATTTTTGTCTCAGAAAAATAATCAATTTCATTAAAATATTTTAATGCAATGAAGTTGACTATTGTTCTGAAGACAGAAGGATTAAAAAAATTAAGAAAATAACTAAAAGTGCATCAAGGGATTTATTTTTTTGTTAATCTCTTGGACGAATAGAAAAACGTTTCGTTGTTTAGCTTCTAGCAAAAGGAGTTGTAAAATTCAATTCCAAAGTTGGATTTACTGCACCTCCCCATAATTCACAAAGAAATGATTGGTTATATGAAAAACACATACGTCTCTCGTTCCGAAATTCTATGTTGTTCAGTTTGCATTTTCAATTTTAGTACAAAATAAGTTAAAATAATAAAAACCTAAATTGTACACTAATTTTGGAACAAAGGGATTATAGTAATTTACATAAAAAAAATTTCGACCTCCCCCCTATAAACGGGAATGCAAATCTTTTTGGAAAAATGAAAAGTTTGTACTCAAGTTAATTAATATGAGTACATACAAGGCTAATTTGTTATACAATATATTGCGACCAATGGCCGAAAAATACAAAAACAGTGTAATACATGTCTCGTATATATGGAAGCAATACTGAAATGGGTAACCCATTTTGCAAATCGAACCAGGTCAATCTGAAAACTACTATTAATTATTTACCGAATGAATCATTAATTTACAGAGGACAAAATCTGCAACTAATTATGCATTACATTACACCATTCGAAATCACATTCAGGAAAATCCTTCCAGTTACATAACTTTGAAGTTTTAAAGTATAGCTACACTAAATGGTACGTTTTCTAGTTTTCTCTCAACAATATTATTTTCTTTCCTGATGGGATTAGGAACCAAAAAAACTCGTAGTATGTCAAAAGTCCAGGGTCCAATCGAGAGGACGTAGTTGTGAATTTGGACTCGTGATGACCAATTTCTCCCAATCGACGTGATCTTTGTTAGCGTATATAGATTTATTGAAGGAGTAGGCTTTGCTCTCTCAGGGCAATCTGCAATCTTAAATCACAGTTTGAATATAACATTGATTGATAAGGTACATTATAATAAATGATGGTTTGATCGTTACTCAAATCCACCTGCATTCAGTATTCAAGTTACAAAAGAGATTCACCCAAGATAAGATATTCAGTGACAGTATGAGGATTTAGCATCCGTTGTGATTATATTTGATTGAAACCCGTAAGATTAAGTAAATCTTTGGTAAATAAATTTTTTCTGGCCTTTTTTTTTAAAAGAGAACATGCTTAAATTTAATCCTATCCCCAAAAGAACAAAGATGATTAAAATTTCAAAGGTTTAATCAATAATCATACTTACCCAGCCGGCTGGATCGAATGCCATTGACGAGGAAAATGATGCCATGGAAATTAATGAACTAAAGGCGAGCGGTCAGGATGGAGAAGAAAGGCACATGAATTCTTTAACCCCCAACTTTCGTCATCATCACATCTGAATTCGAAGCTCATCATTTCCTAATTATGGTTAAGGAACGTTTTTTTTCTTTCTTTGAGAAAAAATAAGCAAGAGAGAAAGAGGGGGTTAATAATCCACGTGTCCTGCTTCTCCATCGTGCTCACTCATCTTCTCGTCGGTAAACCGGGATGCCTCTATTTTTTTTTTTTCGTTGTAAGTAGATCATTTCATGCACAAATAAAGGCCAGGTGCCTTGATCAAAACGGAGATGAACCTATATAATCTTGTTCTGACAACAAGGTTATAAAAAAGGGAGCGATATCAAAAGAATATATTCCCTCGTTCTTACCTAAAACTTATTTTGCTAGTACATCAACTCGTAAATTGTTTTCCCTAAACGGGTGCTTAAAAAGCACTTCTCAACCGCTATCTAAAAGATCCTGAGATGGATCTCAAATCAGATCCAAATTTCTGAATGCATTTAGGCTATAGCACAGTTTAATTTATATCTGTCTCGAAATCCTGGCTGTTTTACAACTTCTTTTGATCTTCATAATCAGATTCTATAGGGATGTCTCTTTATGGATGTAAAGACAAATATACTATAAGTGGTTTGTTAGACAATTTTAATCCTAATCTGTATTTTTACGCTCATGGTATGAGGAATTTATGATATGCATTTAACGGATTGACTTTCAAATGGACACAGTTACATTTACTTTGTCTTTTTCTGTTTTATATACAGTACTGTTATATATATATATATACATATCTATTTACTTTTAAAGGTCACAATAACTTTTATATTTTCCGCTTTATTTCCATAATTTATTGGTCGAAAAATTCCGCTGATATAAGTAATTTAGAATTGAGTAATTTGATTGATCAATTCATCAACTTCTACAAGTATTTACCCACATCTACTACTACTATTACTACTACTACTACACAGAAACCACACTGAACCCAATCGGCAACTCCCTCGGCAGAGATAATTAGAGATTTTGATTGTATACCGTATCAATCAATTGCAAACACCTTTTTAATTTTCACAATTAAAATTGAGAATTACTAGAGCAATTTAAATATAAAAAGAGGAAACACATCAATCTTTTTTATGAAAAACACCAAACAAGATCCAACAGAAAAGTTCCATTCGAAGATAAAAGTAAAACAATTTTTTCCAGGAACTGGAAAGGAAAGAAAACAAAGATGCACAAACACTCAAGCCACCTCTCTCAACACAAGTCGCAACATTTTACATATCCAGCTCTGAATCGGATTAGATGTACAAACTCGTTGCTATGCTCCCAACATCCCTGAATTGTATTTTCCAGAAGGCTGCTACTCAAAGGCATGATGATTCTAAAATAAAACACACAATTGTGAGTCGCCACGACATTCTACACTTCATCTAGGGTTTAACACAATAAGACATTACACATTTTAGGATACACGGGTTTTGATTAAGCGAGCAACCAATCGACAATCAACTACATTATAATTTGTTAATTGTACTAAAGATATATTTTATAAATTACAATGCGGCCAGTTTTTCTATGATGGAAAGAGTTCAACGCAACCTACCTGGAACGATAGCCTTTTGAGGAGGAGTGGTATCAGAATGCTCCAACCCAAGGTACTGCACAAAAGAGCCAGTAGAAGCTCTCCACTGCTTGGATTAGGAAAAACGGCTTCTTATTTTCTTTTTGAAGTTAAATTAAGGCGAACAACTACATAAATCACATGAAAACAAGAGTTTAACCTGAAACCGCTTAAATATGTCATCGGTGTCCTGAAGATACTCCGGGAACCCTCCGAATACTACAAATGCAAACTTCCACTATGATCCAAGACATACAGCGCAAAGTTAATTAGCCTGAGCTCGTTAAATTAATGAACTTACTGAAGAAAAGAAGATCAAGGGAAATGAAACGAAATTATTTGCAGCGAAGAAAGAACCACCTTTGAAAATTCCTCATACGGAACTTGCAACCTTTTCTGGATGCGGGGCTTAATTTCAGCTAAAGTTTCACTCTCATGAATGACCAGGAAAAAAGGTTCTCCAAAGTTCTGAATTCTCTGCATAGGAAAACGAAATAAAGATATATCATTAACGAATGGAACAGTTGAAAGTAAATACTAATTGGAGGCAAATCATCCCAAAACAGCACTTTCCGAAACTTTTCTGTAGTAATCTAATACCTGACGATGTAGTGTTGTTCGTAGTGTAAAATGATACACACAAATTAAAATGTCACGTGGACCAAGGTTCTTTTCTTCATCTGGAATCTGTAATTCAAAAAATGAGACAGAAATTCTTCGTCAATGTCGCATATAATCAATTTTCTCCAAAAGCGTCAGCAGGTTCGACCATAAACTGACCTCTTCAGCACGAATTCTGCCCTTTTGATCATTTATGTTTTCAATCTTCTCACAGAGGTGAGAGATCTTTACCTATTGGAATGACACGAGACATTTTTCAATACCATCCAAATACATACGAGAGATATAGAGGCTAAACACTATCTCGATTGGCAACATTACCTTACATAGCTTATGTAAGTAAACCTCCACCAACCTAAGCTCTGCATCCGGTTTTGACAATTCTACCTGTTTCAGGTAGCTAAGTAAGTTACAAAACCAAGTTAATGAAAGAAGAAAATAGGCTATAGCTGCTTTTCTCCCTTTTCTCTGCCTGGGGGATCGGAGGGGCACATCGCCCGGAAGATTTCACGTAGAAAAAATAAAGCAAGTGGTGAACTAAAATTCTCATCGACATAAACATCTTAAAGAGGCATTCTTTTCACTTTGACCATAATAATGAAATTCCATTTTAGAGAAACAAGAAAAATATCCAAAGAAAATGAAAATTAGTTAACCAATTAATTCTAGCATTACAAGTTGTAATGAACACATATATCTACGCTTACCATAACACGATAGAGATCCTTGTTTGAAAGAGACAGTTGATTAAACTTGTTGGACTATCACGGACGCAAATATTACTCACCATCGTTTTTATTTTGTTGAGTAGATCGCCAACAGTACTCTGATTTGGTAAACTAACCCGAATAATTTCCACCTGAACAATCAGTTAATATCAGGTACGATATATCTCAAAAGAAGTGGTCGCATGGAAACTCAAGATTACCTCATCTTTTTTGGCAGAGTGAAATTCAATCTTCAAAGTTTTCATCCATGAGGAAGCTGGGATGTCTACCTCTAGTAAATCACCTGAAGCAATCTGTCAAAGGAATGGACAGAAACTAAGCAATAATCGTAGTAATTACTAAAAGCAACTCAATAAACATGACCTGATATCCTAATTAATTGCTGCAATAAAATAGATCATCCATACCAAACCAATGTGTTATTCCTTTTACCACAACGTCATCACAAATGTGCTTCTTTTCGCTAAATAAGTAAGCTTATTTGATATTGCCTTAATCAGTTCAATGATTTGCTGATCTAAGTACTTAACTAGTCACAAACTGGGAAAGGGTTCAATTTGTTCCCATTGAGAGACATTGATCCCTGATAAAACTACAATTAACAAAGGGAAAAACCCGAAACCAAAAAAAAATCCATATAAAAGAACAGTTTTCAGAGGGCAGAATCTTTAATTATGAATAGTATGGAGCATCATGAAATCTAAGAATCTTTAAATGCAAAGACTGAGATTAATTGCAATGACTACTACCTTTCGATTTTTTATGGGCCTTGTGCATTGACAAAACTTGTAAATTGCACTGGAATTCTTGGCATGCGCGTGAATTTTTTTTCTTAATCCAACAGATTCAGGCTGATGATTTGCTGAATCCAACAGTTTCAGGGAAGATGCTCCTCCTCGGAAATCGGAATTTCCTCCGGTTTTCTTACTCAATTCCAAAAGCTCTTCCCTGAGCTCAAGTTCTTTCTCTTTCCTGACAAGCTTCCTTTCCTTCAATTCCACAAGTTTTGCTCTCAGCTCGATTTGCTTGGCTAAAATCTCCAGTTCCTCCTGTTTCTCATCTAGATCTCTGGCCCTTTTCAACTTCTTCTCCGCATTCAATATCTGTTCCCTGACTGAGATTTCCTGCAAAACAGAATTTCTTGTCTCCGCTTTTTCAGTCTTTTTCTCCATGTTGTGATAAGCAATCTGTTGTTGATGTTGAGCCTGAGTCACGGATGTTTCTTGGATTTTATTCTCCAGAAATTCCTCTTCTTCTTTGTTGTTAGCATCGACCCGATTGATCAATCTTCGGAAAACCCTTCTCATCGCGTTCAAAGCCACTTTCTCTGTCCCGGAAATATTCCCCGACGGTTCCATAACTCTGGATCTGCTGGCTCTCGGTGGCGCTTTTTCTTCAGTCTTACATAAAAAGACTTTCCAGTGGTCGTATTAGGGTTAATAAAGAAAGCTTCACTTTCAAATCAGCTATTTCCTTAGTGTTAGGAATATTATATTCATACGGAATCTTTTTAAATAGAGAAAAAATTATATGTGCAGTAATTGTCATTTTGTTGGTACTTTATAGCTGTAATTTTATTTTTCCTTCCAAATCTTACTATATTAGAAACAAAAACCACACTTAAAGAAAAAACACCATCATTTGTCATGTGACATTTTCACATCATATTTTTAAAATAAATTTTTATTTACAGATTAGTTTCCAAGACTTAAAAGACAAATGGAGTTCAAATCTACCGCCACTTCCTATTTTCGCCAAAGAAAAAAAATCATGGATTCAAAAAAACCTCAAATCCTCATCCCCATCTCCACGACAATCGACTCCCTAATCAATCCCTTCTCCACAAAAAAAAAAAAAAAACAAATTCCTCATCAATCATCAAGTGAGAATATGTGGTGAAATATCCTCCTTTCCTAGTAGCATATTCAATCTTTTCATTAATGATGATCAACTACATCCTAATGGGATAAAATTTCGGCTTCAAGAAATATTCTCTTTACCTCTATATAAACACAAAGGAAAAAAAAATTCTCATTGATATTGCTTCGACCGTTGTGGTGGTGCCATTACAGGCATTAAAATTTAAATAATTTTATTTTCACAAATCATTTGTTCGGCTTTTTTTATTTTTTGTTTTTCCCGTTCAAGAATAGTATTATTACTATTATTTTTATGCGACCACCCGTTACAGCTACCGTAGCGGTTGTTAGGTAATATGATGTGATTTCTTCTATGGTTACTTAGCCTTGAATTTTTGTATGATTTTAGTTCTGTTTGGATAGAATTGATCAATTAGTTTTTTGTTAGAGAGTGTGATTTTTTTAATTTCTTTGTTATGTTTAATTTTAATAGAGTGGTTTTTTTTTTTTAATTATGGAGTCTCAGTTTTTTTTCGTGTATGGTCAGTTTTGAAGTGTGTTTTTTCTTTGTTTAATTGCTTTCGATTTTGTTCCATACTCCCAGTTCACCAATTATTATTGTTATTATATTTTTTTTGGCAAATGAAGCTTTTTTTTTTTTTTTGTTCGGGCTTTCAAGAATATACTTTTTTGGATTTGGTTTTTGGACCTTTTTGAGTTTCTCATCATATAAATAGTTGATGTTACTTCTTCTAACTAATTTGTGGGGAAGTCTTTTTTGAATTTGAGGTGGAGAGGGAAGGAATGATGTTTTTATATTTATTTGTGTTTTTATACATCATTTTACCTACAGGAAAAAAATAATTTCTCAATTTTTAATGGGCTCTTTTACTTTCTTTGTTTTTATTTTATTTGTCGTGGTAAGGTGAGTTTTTTTTGCTATAACTTGAAACATATGCAAATTTATATTAATTTTCATTCTCATATTTGTGATCAACCTGTTTAAATAATTAACCAGTTTCAAACCCATATTTTTGATATTTTACTACCTTTAAACCTTTGGAAGAAACAGGTCCAACATTTAAGCATATACCCTTTGGAGGAAGCTTACTACAAAGTTATTATAAATCTCCAAAACTAAGTATTGATTTGACACGACCAATGGAGAATATCAATAAATCATCTTACTAATATTTAAAGTTATTAGGATGGTTTTATATTTTGTCTAACATTTACTTTAAGACATATATTTGATCAAGTTTATTTATATTTAATAAGTAACACTTATAAAACATTTCTAAGATGTTCAAATATTTCTAAAACGTAACGGGCCAAATACAATTTCTTTTTTTGCCAAACACAAACAATTCTATGATCACACTTATAAAACATTTCTAAATTCTTCGAACGTTTCTAAAATATATCGGGTCAAATACAAAATATATTTCTTTCAAATACAAACATTTTTAAAATCTAAAGATATACTGGGCCAGGGTCGCGCATTGTGCGACCAGACATCACTAGTCACACTTATACATCAAATTGTTTGTTAGCAATAGTATTAGTCAAAACGGTGGGTTTTGGGGATAGGTTAGAAAGTTATATTCACAGTTTAGGAGCATTATCAATTATGAATGATGGTAATTTTCTTTTGTCTCATTTCTTCTTCTTCCCTCCCTTGGATCTGATTCTCTCCCCTCGTTAATTCTTAATTCTAATTGAATCAAGTTCAAATAACCATAAATTTGTCCATTCATAAGATTGTTGTATATAATAGACGAGGCAAAAGCTTTATGAATTTTCACTCTATATATTGTTGTTCACAATAATAATGGATTTTTTTTTATAAATATTGTGATTCTTTCCAAGAATAAATTGCCAGCGTCCTTATTCGGCAGTTTTAGGCTTCGGTAGACCCCTTGGGCCGGAAATTCAGTTTGTGGTGGTTTGGAAGAACAATTATTTTGATGAGATCAATCTACCTAATGTGAAAGTAACAATAGACAAAGAAAAGGAAAAAAGAAACGAAAAGACAAATTCTAAGCGACTTTAATTGAATTCATTCATTCAAACATACTTAATCAAAATGCAACATTTACCCGCCAATGATAGATTGGAGACAGTGCAGATTCAACATTCCTTTTTCCACCAGGAGATGTTGAACTTGAAAATGTAGTTCAAGTGGGATATCGGTCTTCTCTGAACAAAGCTGGTATCACGGTACTTGACTATCATTTTAGATTGTCCATTTTAGATTTTGATCTCTGCAGTGCTTTGATCTCTGCAGTAACTGTAGGCAGAAAATACAATATTTTTTGTTTTAATTAGTTCCATTGCTGCTCCTCTGTATATGAATTGTTAACTACTTGTCCATCGGGTCATTGCTCCTCTATATATATATATATATATAGCCATAATAAACTGATTTTGTGTACCAATATTTTCATCAACTAATTTTGCCTCAATTTGCCTTTTCCACTATTGGACCAAAATTATATCATCCCATTCATCATCACCTTTGTTATATCCCGAGATTATTTCTTTTTTTTTTTTTTGTGGCTGGGAAAATTGATTTTGAATGGTTTTAATGCAATTAATTTATCACAGGCCTCCATTCATACAACGATTGTTGTCCACTTGAAAGCAATCAAAGATGTGACCTTGTCTATTTTTCTTTTTCTTTTTTTTTTTTAAATGTCGACGTGATCTTTGAACATCAATACTGAAGACATTAATTCGTACTTTGCACAAGGCACAGTGGCTGCCCAATAAGTTGCATCTTTTGTTTTAAGTAGGAAATTTACTGCTACTATTTCTTTTTTTTTTAATTTATTTTTTCAATTCTTTACACAATAGTACATAGTCTTCAGCTTGGTACACAATAATAAGCAAAAACCAAACAAAAATATGTCAGAAACTTAAAAAAATTATTAAAATAAAAAAATGAACAAACAATACTTTACTAACGAAACTCATATATAAAAGTCGACTGTATTTTGAGCCAAGTGTGTTGCCGTACAGATGTTTAAGAAAAATCAAGGGAAAGGAAAATATCCATGTACATTCTTCTCTCAACAAAATTCTTTACGGATAGAATACGTTCGAATTGCCCAAACGAAGAGGGCACTTCTTTTATTGTTATTATTATTTTTTTTTCAGACATGAACAATTTTTCGCTATCAACAACGATCCCCAAACAGTGGAACAACGTCTTGTTTCACCCAAAGATTTTGGTTACGTCATACTGGATAGTCCCCTACATGACTATTGGCTCGCCTATAGACATTCCTATACAATAAAACCTTCCTAAATTCATATACTTGGGCCTCCAAAAATTTATTAATTTATAGTGTTATTTATCAATTTATCAGTAAATTAATATTTAAAGAGTTTTTTTCAATCCAATAGATAAGAAAATACAAAAATTTAATTATACAAAAATACAAATATATCAAAAAAAGTCTGTTGCAGGCGTAGCCTTAACATTATAGATCTTTTAATGGAACAAATACATGATACATACAAGCATAAACAAAAATAATTAGGTCAAAATCTAAGTTACTCCTCAAATATAATTTATTGTTTTAGATGTTTATTAATTTATGAAATTATGGGGACCTATATTTACATAGAGTGTTCTTGAAAAATTACTATCTTATAAATTAATCGAGTTTTTTTAATTTTTTGTACTGGTCCCGAATTAGGACTGGAGAAAAATTTTACTTAATAGAGATTGTTACTTTATAGAGGATTAATTTAGAGAAGTTTCACTGTATTTAGTTTAACTTTTTGTCATTGTGGCCACATACCGTATAATCACATTCGAAGAGTAATGAACCAGTAAATGAAGCATTTATATAATAGTTCGGAGACATTAATCAAAGGCAAATTTAAAGTACTTATAATGCCATGGTCGAGAGGGTAAATAAGAAAGAATAGGAATGATGTGTCTCATGATTATGGAATTCCTTGATTTTCTTATTGGATGCACTAACCATCTCTCTCTTTCTTTCTCAAATAGTAATTAAGCATTTCATGTTCTAAAAATAATTAAACTGCATGTGTGATAAAGAAACATACTGCATGGGTTTATTTACACAAACTCCTTTAGAGATGACCATAGAAGCAGAGATGCAAAATATACATTTCAACAATCCCCTACAATAATGCAATAATAAAAATAAGCAACCTCTATAACTTCACAAGCCATTTCGGAGATGCTCATAAGCAACGATTCAACCCATTAATTAAATAATTATTTCTTTAATTAAAAAAAAAAAACAAGCGCGAAATTTTGTTATGCGGGTATCATGTTCAATTACACTCACTCAAAGATCCATCAAAACTTTTCGAGATTACGCAATCTAAAAATCAAGTGTTCAATTCTTATTCTCACCTTTGACATGATTTTTTTTTTTTATGACAAAGAGCAATAGTGTCAACTTCTAGAGATGCATTTGCCTCTCCACGTGACGCAAACTACTGATCAACGCTTTCGAATTCTTACCCCAACCTTTTCTTTCGATATAAATATACTATTTCTATAGAAGAATTTTCCGTTTTTTCCTTACACTTCAGTCAGTTTACAATAATTGTTATTCCACCACGTAAGTGTTGGTAAACTAGGACATAATTATTTCCTCATGGAATGATATTCTTGTGTAACCAAGTCCTATCATCTAGGGCAGTCAGTACGGTCAGTTTCGGAGGTTCGGCCGATATTCGGTTCGAGTTAATCAAATTTTTTTCCTCACAGGAACCGTCCGAAACCCAACTACAAATTTAGTTCCCCCGAAACAAACCGAGCCAATTAAGTAATCCCTTTTTCGGTTTCGTGCTCGGTTCAACTGAATTCAAAATAAATCCTAATTGAACCGAAAAAAAACACTCAAAAAAAAAAAAATCCAGAATGCATGCATTGTCATTCATTTCAACAGAGTCACTTAATACCGATACTGCTGTATGGCTAAGTGTACACCTGAACTGAATCTACACACCACATTTATGTTCAATATTCAACATTCAACAACACAAAATCTACAGACTACATCGCTACAATGACATTCAAGGTTCAAACTTGAAACTTGAAACTTGAAACATGAAATATCAAAGTCTAAAATCCAAAGTCCAAAATACAAAACATTCCAAACAAGAAGATTAAGAACTAAAATTGTAAAGAAATTCAGTGTCTATTCCAGACATCAGAATAGAAATACTGAAATACACAAAATGAGACTAACGAGTCTTCAATCTGCAACTTCATACTTAATTCTTCAACTTAAATGGATCAACTTAGCAGTCTTCAGTCTTAAACTTCAAGTCTTCAAGTGATCAATAGTTCAACAAGCAGCAGGAGTACGCAATCAGCAACCTGGAAAAACTGAACAAGCAAGGCTGCAAATTCAGAAATACAGGACACTTTCAACATCAATAACTTGATTGAAGGTTTTCAGGTTATAACAGTGATGAAAAACATGTCTATGTTCCTGAAAAATAAAGTAAAACCTACCAGAATATTATTTCAGTCAAGCTTGATTAAGAAAAACTGTAGCTCATCCCAGTTTATTTTCTTCCTTTTTCAGCAGCGGAAAAGAAAAACAAGAAGAAAGAAATAGTTAAAATTCAAATAATTCAATAAAGAACTGAAAATCACAAATAAATTTAAAATCAACCTTCTTCAATCCGTAGGAGATCATCCCAGCTTTCTTCAACATCTTGATCTTCATCTTCAACCAGCACTCGAAGCCAATCTTGTGCACATATGAGGCACTGAAGAGTCTTCAGAGTTAAAGAACTATAGAATGCGTCCAACATTTTCCCACTGGTACTAAAAACTGATTCAGAAGCTACAGTAGATATAGGTATGGCAAAAATGTCACGAACCCTCATAGAAAGGATTGGAAAAGGATGGATGTTCACCTTCTACCAGTTCAGGAGGTCAAATGTTTTGCTACTTGGTTCATCATCTTCCTTCAAATATTTTTCCAACTCTGATTTCTTATCATTTCTGCCACCAGCTGCTTCATTTTTCTTCTTCAACAACTCCATTCTAAATCTATCTCTAAGGACCTTCGAAGGCTCGATATCAATAGGGAAGGCCTTTTCCCCCATGAAGTAGTTTGAGAAGAAGAATCGGGATTGGAGGAAGGGAAACTAGAACTAGTAGGGGGGGGGGGCATGGATTCTCACATTATCAACAAATAAATCATACTGGGCACTTTGAATCAATTCGTATTTCTGTTTCCCATCAACTTTCCCATAAACATCAGAGAGTACAACTTCTAAGTAAGTCAGTTTACATCTTGGATCGAAAAACAAAGGCCTTACAGACAACAAGGTTCATCTTTGCAACATCACCATAGTATTATCAAACTTCAGTTTCATCATTTCAGCCATAGCCTTTTGTTCTAAATCTTGACTTTCATTAATGATCTTTTTCAGCACACATCAATGCAAGTTGTATCAGTAAAAAAACCATCAGAAGACACAGATTTGTACGAGATACCTTTAATGTTATCTCGTAAAAATGCTAAAGTAAACCAGCCACCACCCTCCTTGCTTCGATCCAATCCAATGAAGTAGGCAGCTCGGGTCTTGAATTTGGCACCTCAGGATCGTGTTTAAGAGTGTCTCTAAAGTGCTGATTAGTAGACTCATATCTCCTAAAGGCTCTTTCATAGACTTGAGCAGTTTCCAGCATGAAATATGGGCTATTCCATCGTGTACAAACATCTAAGACTAAATTTTTAGAGCTATTACACTTCTCGATTTCAGCACATTTTCTAAAACTTGTAATTATTTTAGGAGAATGCATAACATACTTAACTGTTGCCCTAATTCTTTCTACAGACTTTCCTATATAGTCCAAGCCATATTTAACTTCCAGATTCATAACATGAGCCACACAACGTACATGCAACCATTTAGCACCCAAAAGACATTTTTCACGGTGATCGAGTAAACTGCTCTTTTAAATAATCAATCGCACAGTCATTAGAACTAGCATTATCAACTGTAATTGTAAACACATCTTCAATTTCTCAATCTAACAAACAATCTTCAATTGCAGTTCTAATATCAATATCCTTATGACTTGAAATAGGACAAAAACTTAAGATTCTCTTTTTCAGATTCCAATTATTATCCACATAATGGCCAGTAAGACACATAAAATTAACTTGCTGCAAGGAAGTCCAACTATCCATTGTCAAACACATTCTACTAACATTCCCTTTAATCTCAAACTTCAGTTTTTCCTTCTCAGCTAAATACAACTTACAACAATCACCAGCTACGGCCTATCTACTCTTTGGCACATACAGTGGTTGTAATTTTCACAGAAAATACATAAACCTTTTTTTCTGAACAACAATAAAAGGGATCTCATCAATTATCATGATATAGAGAAGTGCCGTAGTAATTTCTTCTTCATTATACTTCCAAGTACTCATAGTTGCTGGTTTCCCTTCCCCACCCTCAACAATTAATTTACTTTAACCAGGATCATGACTAAGAGCCAAGTATTTCTTACAGTTTGCTAAGTGGCCATGAAGACGACTGATTTTGTGTTTTTTGCTTTCAGCCCTATACTTAGAGCCACAGTAATTACAAGCAGCCCACTAATCACCTTTCACATCCATAAAAGTAGAAAAATGGGGTCATACCACAGACCTTTTATGAGTGACCCTGCGTTGCTTTGGAAGTGGCTTTCGAACAACAGCTGCTTGACCAAAAGGACCTTCATCTATTACCCTTTGCCCCATTTCAATCTGTACATCGATCATCAGTGCTTCATCATTCGGTAAATCCAGTGGATGAGAATTTCTCAAACTTGGTAAATCCAGTAAGGGCACTGATTTATTTAAGATGCAAACTTCTCTTCCAAACATAATATTACACTTTTTACCTTTTAACGGCATGGTATGTTCCTACTGTATTTTTATTTTCTTGAAATAAACTCTGTATATCTTGGTTCTCATTTTTCTATTATATATCTACTCAACCTAATTTATAAGTATTCCAAATAAAAGAAGATTTACAATGCAGTCGTTACATAAAATTTATACATGGGAAAGAAAATTTTTGAAGAAGGTTATAAAATTGAAGATTTTCGTGAATATTATTGATTATTTTCTAACAGCTCTCAAGTTTTTTGTCTGTATAGATTCCTTTTCTAAAATATTGTATCTATAAAAAATTATTTGGGAAGCGCGCTAAGCGCATTTATTTTAACTAGTATATTATTATGAAAATGAAATACCGAACTCTATATGGAGAAATTTAGTTATTTGTCATAAATATACTATAAAGTTCCAACACTAACGTCATGATATTAATAATGACACTAGTTGAAATAGGATTTTTTAAATAGTTAGTTGAGGTGTAAATATTGGAATAATCATATTTGATGTCCTCCTCGAAACGTAAATCAAATTTCTTACACGAAGGAAAATGAAAATCATGTTCAAAAACTCTATTTTTTCATCTGTCGCATTAAGCTATACACAGAGATTAAACATGCAAATTAATACTTTAACTTTTAAGTGTCATATGTTTCTTATCCTAATTGTTAAGTTTTTTGTTTGCATTTTGTTGATTCAAATTCATTAGGGGTCATCAACCCTACGCCGCTGTTAGAGAAAGCAACAACTCTATTGTTGATCCTCTCATTAAGCCCTTGGAGTAAAAACTTTTCAAATTTGAAGGATTTTAAATAATTATCATAATATGAAAATCAATAAAAGACGGTATAACAACTATTGTACTTCCGCATTTCTAAGAAAAAGTTGTCCACAATGAATTTAATTTGCAATTCATATTATTTTAATGCAATTCTCAAATTTTAGGGTTAAATTCAAAAAAACCTTCTTGTGGTAATTCAAACTACATGATAACCCACTCGTGGTTTATAAATATCAAAGAATCCTACTCGTGCTTATTCCGAAGTTAGTAAATGGACAGAAAATAATGAAAATAACCGAGCTTGCAAGCTACGCGCCTCAAATCAGTGTCAATTTACCTCAAATTAACTTTTCATTCCAATATTGCCCTCGCACCACAATTCATAATCATAATTTACCTTCATTATTATCCGTCACTCTTCTCCATCTCTTTTCAAGGCCACAAAACTGAATCAAAATTGCAGAATCTATGAAGATCCATTTTTTTCCTCTCACTCGACGGCAACAAGTCTTTTTCTTATCGCAAAACCCTTATGATTATTACTAAACAGCTAGAATGTCGAGTTCAACATACACCGGCGATTCTAACAGGTCTATTCAAGTGATGTATGAGTATATATATTCTCTAGATTTTGGAAGAAGTCGGCAATACAAATAGTCAAATATGATAAGTCTTCAAAGGGTACTTAGGTAGGTTTTGCTTTGTTTGTGAGAATATGGGTGAGATTTTTTTTTTAAAAAAAAGAATATGGGTGAGGAACATGACTGTAATTTTTTTTTAATCAAGGTGTAATCCAATACATGGTGATGTTAGCCTAAGGGGAAACCCAACAATCTCATCTACTCAATTGACGAAGTTGGCAATTGGCATCCACAATTTTTCAATTGATGGAGCACGTCGCCCAAAATTGCAGAACAATTGCGGGTTGGAGTCTTTCTTTTGCGGGGCATCAACATGTCCTGCATCACCAGTTTCCGGTACATTTTAGTCATGTTGCTCAGGGTTAATTTGGTTTTTGCATGGTTCAATTAACGCAACGGAATCAAAAACCTAATCGGGAGTCTTTTGGTTAGATTTTGCACGTGTCCATTATCGCTCTATCAAATGGATCTTGTATTCCATTTGGAATTTTCCTACCTCGCTTTACGTTGCTTTGCGAAGAGAGTTTCGGTTTTTCTTTTCCATAGTGAGCGAATTTATTTAAATGAGCAAGTGGTTAATATTTTTCATTTGTATATATGAAGGGTATATTAGTCATTTAATCCACCACCGTTAGTTAAACAACGTAATTTTGACGTTACTAACTTGGGAATTAGTACGAGGTTTTCTGATATTTTTATAGCACTAAGGGGCTATCATGTAGTTTGGAATACCAGAAGGTGATTCTTTCGAATTACCCCCAAATTTTAATGTGGATAACTTTTTAGGAAAGGAAATATATAATTTTGAAAACCATATAAAAGGTTCTTCAGTTTAAAAGAACTAGAAATGACAAAGCAGCACTCGTGCTGGTCATGTGTTCATTAATTTTTTTTTAATATCTTTTATAATATTCTTTCCATCTCATTTTAATAGTTTAAATTATTGAAATGAACTTATGGAACAAGTTATGTAACCACAATTCTCGTGAATTATGCATTAAACAGTAAACAGTCTTAAATGTAACCTTGGCTTGAAAGTCAACTCTATTGACGCATATTATAAATTTGGCATAGGATCTTTTTTGACATCTTGTGTCATACTCTCTGTGACACTTGTTAAATAATTAAAACATGTTTAAATTGGTGCGACATGTGCTTAGAGATAAACAAAATAGAGATCACCCATACAAGGTGGGGCGCGCGCATTATATATATACCCATTAATACTGATTCATTTATATCTGAATCTAATTAATAAACGTAATCTAAATATGAATCTAAACATTCATTCCCCTTTATCTCATTAATACTGATTAATTTAAACGAATATGCAAGAACTTTTCATTTACTTGGAAAGTGAATCAAGATAAGTTTATAATTCGGGTTGATCATGTCCGACGTATCAAAATAAGTGAATCATTTACTTTTCATTTACTTGGAAAGTGAATCAAGAACTTTTCTCAAATCAAGATAAATTTGAGAATGCCATTAAAATAATATGAATTGCAAATTAAATTCAATATGGACAACTCTTTTTAGAAATGAGGAAGTGCATTAATAGTTATACCGTCTTTTATTAATTTCATATTATGGTTATTATTTATTGTCCTTCGAATTCGAGGAGTTTTCACTCCAAAGGCTTAAGAAGAGGACCAAGAATAGAGTAGCTGCAATCTCTAATAACTGTGTTTGGGTTGGTGAAACCTAATGAATTTGGATCAACAAAATGCAAGGAAAAGGAATTAAGAAAAGGCTCAATAGATATTTTTATAATCACTGCGCATACCCTAATCCGACAAATGACAGAAAATAGAGGCAGTATAAATTTTTTGTCGGAATTAAACAATATACTTATCTGAACATGATTTTCATTTTCCTTCGTATAAGAAATTCTACATTTCCAAGAGGACATTAAATACGATTTTTCAATATTTACCCCTGGACTAACTATGAAAAAAAAAAGAAGAAGAAAAAACTACTTCAACTAGAATCACTATCAATATTATGAGGTTAGCTTAGGAACTTAATTGTATATTTGTGACAAAGAGCTAAATTTGACTAGTTTTATTGTTACCTGTAGAGTTTGGAAATTCCTTCTAATAATAATAGACTAGTTAAATTAGATGCGTTTCGTGCGTTCCCCTAAATAATTTTTCATAAACACAGTATTAGAGTACAACTGAAATAAATAAGAACATGAACAGACAAAAATTTAGGGATGTTAGAAAATAATATGTAATATCACAAAAATCTTCATTTCTATAAATTTCTTCAAAAAATTTAATTCACATGTATAAAATTACATAACAATTAACAACTTCATTGAAAATCTCCTTTTATATGGATACTTTTAAATTAGGTTGAGTACATGCATAATAGAAAAATGTGCAACTAAGATAATAAGGTTAGTTGAAAAAATATGAAAACACAGTAAGAAACGTATCGTGTCATTAGAAAGAGGGAAAAGAGTAACATAGTGCTTGGAAGAGGAACATTAATCACAAATGATTCAATGACCTTAAACCGTCCTTAATTCGGTGCTTGGAAGAGGAACATCAATCACAAATGATTCAATGACCTTAAACTGTCCTTAATTCGACCCTCTTCTGCATCATAGCCATTTTTATATAATTTTTTTATGTAAACTTATTAAAAGGACTTTCTCCTTTTTAACCTATCTAACCAGAAGTGACTTTCTCCTTTTAGGATCAAAATTCTTTTTCGTCTCCTTGAACTGAATAAGGGGTTCATCAATGTCAATGTACCATTTGGTTTTTTGATCTCTGAATTCCGCTCTCAGTGCAAAGTGCAAAGCTCAAAATTCATGTTTTTCCTGAAAACTCAATTCTTAAACTTGTTAAGTCACACATGTGTTGTTTTTTCTCGCATAAATTTTGTTTGCAAAAAAATCTTCAACCCCATCTGAGTTCACACCATTCTAATAGTTCTCCCTGTAATAGGGACACCATAAAAAATAAAACAACTGCATGAATTAATTTTTTACCATGGCTCCAATTGGCTCTAAAATGATCACAAACAAAAGGAACCAGGAAAGCAAGTATAGATCTCTGAAATAAGAAGTTGAAAAATAGTCTTGAACTGACAGGTAGATTCGATGAATATCGGTTGTGCCAAAAATTTGATCCGATAATAACTTGATTATATGTCCAATTGGGAGCAAATCTTTTTCCCTTTAATTTTATCTTATTTTGTAGAGTTTTCTTGCAACTTGGATGAGTTCGAAGTGAAGGAGATGAAATCAAATTAATAGAAATGGGTGAAGGAAGAAGAATTAGTGACGGGACAATGTAATCTTTTAATAAGTGAGAAATAGTTAATAATGTTCTATAAAAAATAAATGTAATCCATGCCCGTCATAATAATTATGAATAATTCAATGCCCTTAATAGAATTCCTCCCAAAAAGAAAAAGAGAGAGAGAGAAGTAACAAAATTTTAAACTTTTAAAATTATATAAAGATAAATTTAGGCTATATGACTTTTTTTGTATGTAACAGTATAAACTATCATGAATGAATGTGCTAACTTAAAGGATAGAAATTAAAAACCGAAACCAGTTTTAAACTCATCAAATTCACCTACTAATGATAAATGATTTTTTTTTAATAAACTTAGCAGTAAAAGTCAATGGAAAGGAGGCCAAAAGTTCATTATATTGTTTAATAATAAAGGATAATTTATTATCCTAAAAGTAAACGAAAAAAACTTTCAAACCTTATGAATATTTTGAAGAATTTATAAAAGAATTACACATTCCAATATGAGATTTTCGTAATTTCAGAATTATTGGTTGCATTGAGATTGCGGCGCTATTTGATCACAAATGATGATCAAACAATAATAAAAGAATGAAGGTTATAAAAAGTAAAATACTTTATTGACTTTGAAGAGAAATTCGGCTAGGTGTCGTGACGGTTAGAAGATAAAAAGTATGTGAAGGAGATAAAGTGTTTGTGAAGATAAAATTGAATTTATATGTTGAGTGGTAATTAAAGTAAAGATAAATGAAAAAAATGAAATGATTATAATAGTGAAAAGCTAATTTAAATAATGTGGGTAATTATAGTAGATGACTACCAAAATTTCAAAACTATTATGCAATTCTAATAAAAGAATATAATAAATAAGTTAGTTAATTAATAAGTTGGAAATTTCTTTCAGAGCCGAACGCCCAATGGTGGAAAGAAAGGTGGGTTCTTCTTCTTCCTTTTTCCTAATTAACCGAATTTGAATTCTATCAAATATAATTTTTTGTACTGAAAAAATCACTCTAAACCGTAAGAAAGGAAGGGGTAAAATTTTATAAAACATACAAAACCAAGTGATTGTGGATGTGTTCTAAAACCAGCCTCAGACATAGAATCGAGGACTTAGGGTTAACTTTGGTTTAATATTAATAAGAAAAAGATATAGACAAAGAGTGAGACAAGCCAAAGAATGGTGGCCGTCAATCCATTAAAATGGAAAAAAAGAGAGAGAGGTAGCGCCGACTAGATAGAGAGAATGTCGAGAAAGCGCTATTACAAAGATAATCGAATTCACTGAAGTAGAAAATGATGAACGACTACCGATTTTTATAAGGAAAATAGGCCAAAAACTATTTAGGCTAGGCTACACTAGAAAAACATGATCAAAATATATGATAGAAAAGATGAAAAATAAAGAAAAACAAATGATATCGATGATGATGAATTGCGGTGGTGTTTTCTGTGTCTTCCGCTCGGCCACATTTAAATAGGAGAAGTTGGAGTTGGCCGCAGCTTGGAGGAATAATACTTGTACAAATCAATTTCCTACTTATTTGGAGAAAAAATAGTGCCCTTGTATGATCAAAACCATGCTGGCCGAATCCCACTTTGAGAAGGAAATTAATAAATTCATGCATTGAGTACCAATTAATCTCTAAATGCCTTGCTATTGCGAAACCCCACGTGCATACCTCTTGATAGAGAATAACACTAAAAGATTAATTCCTTTGCATAAATCTGGCTACCACATGAAGCTTCCAAGTTTGAATCGAACTCCGATACCAAAAATATGGAATGGAATGGAATGAAATGAGATGTGGATGTTGATAAGTGCAATGTCACCAGAAATATGTATTCGGTATGGCACTAACATCGACATAATTCTAACATGCTGGAATAACAAAATAACACGGCACCCATGCGAAATGCGGAACATAATGATTAAAACGAGGTGCATGCTTAATTCGCTGAGATGTTGCACGTCTCCTTCGAAAATCACCTGCTGTGCCAGAACTTCTTGAACTACGTCGACACCATGTATGACTGCCACTATTGTCGCGACGAACTTTAAGAGCTTGCTGGAAATGACCCTTATGTGCAGGAGAACTACTATTCTGTTGCCCACTGTCATTTCGAACCTGAGAGCTTGACGTGGCGCTGATATTTTCAACCGCTTCATTAACGGTTGACAACTTACTAGCATATGCAACAGAACATACTTGATCGCCGGCGGCCTTTTCATCAATTGTAAACACTTCAACAGCAAACTCTTTCTCATGATCGGCCACACATTGGATAGTTACATCATTATTAATCTTAGCCGAATCACTACTAAACTTAGCATCGACAACCTTGGTCTCAAATGCCTTGATTCTGCTAGGCCGCATAACGGAAGGTATAAGCATCTTCGATTGATCTCTTGCAGAACGCTTCTTTTCTCGGCCAATTAATGATTTTAGCAACTCACGATCTTTATCCAAATCAATCCTCCATTCTATAACAGCAACATAATCTAAATAAGCGTAATTATTGTTGCCACCACCAAAATCAATGCCACGTAAATGAGGACCATCATCGATTTTTTTTACAAAATGAAAACCATGCGGTATTGGCTTCTCTTTATTCCGCTTGCTTCTTCTGTTGGCAGAACCTCTGTTGCCATAAAGCCAGGCATGATTAAACTTCTGCTTAACCGGCATGGAACCGGTTTCATCATTAACCAATTCAGCACTATTGTTGCACCGCCGACCTAGGAAGCCATCATTCGGAACTGCAACCTGTTGGTCTGCTGTTGCTTCTTCTGGAACATCGGCAACTAAGCATTGTGTTAGTTCAGCTGTCACAAATAAATTGGCACCAAGTGTTGCCACTTGGCCTTGCTCCTGCTCACCCTTAAAGTCGTCGACACTTGGACAAACAGAATTATTGTCGCAGATGTCACAAATAATCTCCTCAATATCATTATCACTGCTAGAAGACTCATAAGATTTCCTGCCATCAACTTCGACAGAATCGTTTTCACGAATAATAGGATCATTAGACAAACAAAAAGAATCAGTAGGCTCACAATGCTCAATAACAACTATAGTTTCAATAATCGGCAATGATGCACTCGCTGAAACTGTATTTAATTGTTGCGACACCTGTTCATTTGCAACAACAAACGCTTGTTGAGTGTGCTCGGACTGTTCCTGTGGGCCTTCCCTAAACTTACCAAACTCAGCATCGAAATCACTAGGTAGCCCCCCGGACGTCGACGATTAATCTGTCACAAAACTTTCTTGCAACTGATCTGCTGTTGTAACTGAACTTTCACTTGCTTCTTGTGCCTGCTGAGTTTGCTGTACCTCTTGCAAATTCTGTACCTGCGGCAATACTTGCTCATGATATTGTGCCGACGAACCAGGATGTTGCTGCGTTGATGATTCTGCTTGCTGATGTTGCACGGACGGCAATTGTTGTTGACGGGTCGACGACAAAATTTGCTGATATTGGGGCAAAAGAAATTGCTGATGCACTGCCTGTATATGAGCTTGGAGATGTTTCAGTGACAAAATCTGCTGCTGTAGTGCCTGGATATGAACTTGCTGCTGTTGCGGAGACAAAACCTGCTGCTGTAGTCCCTTCATTTGCACTTCAATCTTTTGCGGGTGCGCCTGCAACAAAACACCTACAACAAAACTTGCTGATGCTGTGGCGACAAAACCTGTTGTGGTTGCACCTGCAACAGAACTTGTTGATGCTGCAATGGCGACACTTGTTGTTGCTACTGCACCGGCCCCTGTTGCACCATACTTTGACCACTATATGTAACCATTGGAATACCACCAGTGGTCAGCCCCCCGAATCTTGAGGGATCTTGCGCCATAGACCCATCACGCCATCTGTCAACTCAACTAGATCGTTGTGTCGCGCCATATTAACTACAAGATTGAGAAAAGTAGCCATCAAGGGTATCCTGCCATCCGATATTATTTTCAGCCCCAAAAGAATTATGTCCAATATGTGGAACTGGGGGTTGTTGAGAGATGTGCCCACCAAGTTGTGATGGACTATAAGAATATGGAGATTAGGGATCACGGGGCGATCTATTATATGGAGAAGAAGTATAGATCGGAAACCTAAGGCTACTAAGATTGGATCCCACAATGAAAAACGTAAGGAAGAATTTTTTTACTATTTTTTAGAGAAGCAAGAGAGATTTTAAAAATAGAGATTTTTAGAAGGAAAAATCACCACGATTTGGGAATCAAACCAAAGCTTGTCCCACTAGGCGTGCCTTTATGTTTGTACCGAAAAAATCACCCTAAAGCGTGAGAAAGAAGAGGTGATATTGGATCACCCTGTCTGATTCCTCTCCTTCCCTTGAAAAACCCTTTGCTGCTTCTTTTAAAATTAATTGAATAAGAACAGGTTGTAACACAACACATGATCCAATAAATAAATTTATGAGGAAATCTATAGTGATGCAACATCTCTTCAATAAACTCCCAATGGATAGTATCATAAGCTTTTCTCAGATCAGCCTTCATGACACAACTTGGAGGGCTCTGCTTCCTTTTGTATTTCCTGATCAATTCTTGAGTTAGCAGGATATTATGCAAGATCAACCTATCCTTCACAAACGCACCTTGGTTCAGATCAATTTGCTCAGGCAGTACTTGACATAACCTCTTACATACCACCATAGAAATGCATTTGTAAAGGGTGTTGCAGCATGCAATAGGTCTGAACTCAGTGGCATCTTTCGGGGCTTCAGTTTTAGGTATCAAAGATATCATTGTAGTGTTGATTTACTTCAGCATTTTCCCTGCTTCAAAGAATTCTAGAATAGCTTCACTTACATCCACTCCAACTATATTCCAGGCCTATTTATAGAAGCCACTGTTAAAGCCATCAGGTCAAGGGCTATTATTACTATCAATGTTAAACGTAGACTCCTTGACTGTTGCTTTTGTAAAATCCTTTATCAATAGATTATGCCGATGTAGAGTCAACTTAATCCCTGATTGAAGTTCTTCACTATTAGCAAAAGATCTTTCAATGCTTTGTCCAAGTAGATTGTTATAGTAATCCAGGAAGTGCCTCTCTACTTCTATTGAATCTTCTATGAGTTCACCATTGTAGTTCACGAAAGACCTGATTCTATTCCTGTTCCTCCTCATCGTAATAGTGGAATGAAAGTACTTAGTATTAAGATGACCTTCCTCTATCCAATGCTCCTTTAATTTTTTATTTCAAAAACTCAATACAGCTTGGTTGGTTTCAACAACAGAAAGTGTTACCTCTTTTTCAGCTTCTTGCAATGTCTGATTCAGTGGATTACTAACAAGCTGCTGTTGGATACTGCTCAGGTTGCAATTCAGTTCATGTGCTTTTTCTTCAATATTAGCAAACTTGTTTCTGTTAAGTTCCCTCAATCTAGGCTTTAGCATCTTCTGCTTCTGCACCACCTTATATTGTTTAGTCCCCTTGACTACTTGCTCCGATACTTTGCTAACTATATCCCTGAACTCAGGAGCTTGATACCACATATTGAAGAACCTGAATGACTTCTTCTCAGTAAGTTGTTCATCCCCCCATCTGATCAAAAGAGCATTCTGGTATGAAATTCCAGCTGGACAGACTGTAGTAAATGTCTCCTAGAATTATTGAATCCATTCAACATTGACCATAGTTCTGTCTAGCTTGGAATATATTCTGTTTGGCCCCAATTGCCTATTACACCATGTAAAGCTTCCTCCTTGACTTGGCAAATCCCATACTTCACAAGCTTCTATCATCTTCCTAAACTTATTACTGTCAGTGGTTATGTCATCTTGTCGTCCCAACTTTTCATCACTATTCAATATACAGTTGAAATCTCCCATCAACAACCATGCTCCATTAATAGATTGAGATATCACCGAAAGTTCCTTTCATAGATTGATCCTCACTTGGATTAAGTAATCAGCATATATTATAGTCAGATAGTATTTCCCTCAAGTGTGAACTTCTTCCACCGTAAAGTCAATGTATTGTTTGGTTAATAGCTTTACTTGCATTCTATACTCTTCTTTCCTCCATATTACTATAATTTTACCTTTCTCCTTACCTTCGTGATTACTGATAAAGTCATATTGCTGCCATTTCTTCCTTAGCAATTCTTCCACTTTATGTCCTGTAAGTTTGGTTTCTGCAAGTCCTGCTAACCCAATATTATTCACAGTGAGGAAGTTTACTACCTCCCTGTGCTACAGAGGGCTATTAAGCCCTTTTACATTCCATGCTAAGAGATTATTCATGATTGCTAGGCCCTCCAGGAAGGTGACTAGTATCTGAATAATAGATGGATGTTAGTGTCTTCATTTTATCAGTAGTTCTTCCTTCTTCAATTCTCAATCCTTTATGATTAAGGATTTGTATGCCACTTCCAATTGGATTCCTCACATCCACCTTGCTTTTCTGATAGATAATACTCTTTTCTGTAGGGTTCTGATCAACATTTATTGCAGTCTTAGGGCTTGCATGCCTTTCTATGCCATTTCTATCTTCTGTGCATTTTCCTTTCCTGCCTGATTCTTCTGCAGAGTCTTGTCATCTTTTACTTTCCAATCATTCTTAACAAGAACTCTACACACTTTCTGATCATGACAAAATTCTTTGCAGTTATTACATTGGATTGGTTTCCATTAATACACTATTTTCTGCTATTGTAGAACTCCAGTTTCATCCTTAAACCAAACACTTTCCTGCACTTTTTTCTTGACTTCAATTTCTACTAAGAGCCTAGCAAAACCTGTCATGAGCTTTTGAGATGTCATCTCATCCAAAGGATTACCAAGTGTCCTAGTTATCCTGATTAGGGTAGTTACGTTCCAATACCTTAGTTTCAGCTTAGGTAATCTCACCCATATAGGAACTTTCCTCATTTCTCCCATACTGATTTCATCGTCTACTGTCCAATTTCACAATAAACGGCTTTCTATCAAAGTGATAGACATTGTGCTTCAACATCTCCTCTTTAGCAGCCATTGTCTTAAAATGAACAACAAACAGAATATTCTCACATAGCAGAACCTTATCTACCCCCAAAATCCCCAATTTCTTCGAATGAAGCCATTAACCACAGCATAAGTTGGATTTGATCCCAGGACGAACAGATCAAAGAAGGTTTCAAGTAATCAAGCTCCGTTTGAACTTCCTCGTGAGTAACTTTACAAATTGATCGATTATTACCGATCTCAGGTTCAAAATATTTCAGTTTCCTTTCTGCACCTTGTAATTTTTTCAGATCAAATTTATTTCAAGCATTTTCTTCCATATCATCCTTACTCACTTCAGATCCATCCCTTGCTGCAGCATTTCCATGAGTCTTTGATTTTTTCGCCATGGCAACCGCAGATCTGCAGTAGTATTCAAGATCCGATTACAGACAGCCAAGGTGTAATCGCCGGCTGTTGTAAAAAAATTATGATTAGATAACAATCCTTCAATATTTTTCTCTCCGGTCATCGTGCACTTCATTTTTCCCAGTTTATCTCTTTCTTTTATTTATTTCTTTCCCCCTTAAGCTTTTCTTCACAACGATTTTTCTCCAAAGAAAACATGAATAAAAAAGTCACCACCGTTGTAATTTATTTAATGATTTGTTTTGCATTAATCGAAATATTGAAGAAATTTCAAAAATCCAATCAGTAAAGTGATTGATTTGCATCATAATTATATAAAAAAAAAAGAACTCTAAAGACTATCAGTAACCAAATTGTGCAGAAGAAATTCAAGAAGAATTTGTATGATGAACCGTGCAATACGAACTATGTAACAATATTCCCCAAAGTCATAGTCGGGCTCCAAAGTGCCAAAAAAAAAAATGACCACAAACTAAAATCCACATTGCCAGTAAAACCATTGCCTAGCACGGTCAAAACACCAAAATCCACATTCCTGGCAAAGCCAGCTAGTTCTTCACCTATTGAGTCCTACTTCTTCCAAGTGCAAATTGAATCGATGGAAAAAGAAAGGGATGAGAACAAAAAGCTTATCGAGTTATGTTCCAAAGACTAATTCCCCCTCAAGTTCGTTTATAAGGATGAAATCCCCTTTGACCATTATAAGTTTGAAGTCAATGATGCACAGGAGTTAAAATGACTAAAAAAACAAGATGATTATGACTATAGTTTGAAAAAAAAAATTCATAAATTGAATCTACAATTATACTCCAAACTTACTTATAATTTTTAAAATGTAAAGACAAAAAGTACTCCGAACTATATTTATATTTGTTAATATTAAGAATTCAATTTCAGTCAATTTGGAAAAAAAGAATATGAAACCAGATTTCGTTCTAACAATTGCTGCTCGACTCTCGAAGAAATTTTTAACCAGATTTCCCCCTCGAATCTTGAACTATATCATTTTCTATTGATTTTGATGGTATCTTCCATATATACGAACTATCTTTTCATCTTCTTTCAATAACTTCAGTCTAAAAGAAAAAAAACAAAAATTCAGTTTGCTTCCTCTTCTAGTCCTCCATTTTCTCCGCCATTATATTTCATTAGATATTTTCACTTTAAAAATCTAGTTTCATTTCATCTTCATCTATTACTTTTATAGTAAAAAAGAAATCATTTAATCATCTTCTATCTTCTCAACTTTTCATCTTCTCCACCATTATTTTCAATTAATTATGTTCATCACTTTTTAATTTGTTTTTTACAAAAATATAAAAAGTAAGAGTCCATCTACCTTTTCCCTTCTCTTGCTCTTTTAAAAAGTTTACGTATAAAATTATATAAAATTGGCTACAATGCGAAAAAGAGTCGAGTTACAGTTTAAGGGCGCTGAATTATTTGTGATGAAATTATGAAAATTTCTCAACCAAATGTAATATTACTCTTTTGTCACTTTTTAATGACACGGTATTTTTCCTATGGTGTCTCAATTTTTTTGAAACTTACTTTGTATCTCTTGGTAGCCCATTTTTCTATATACATCTACTCCACGTAATTTAAATGTATCCCAAATAAATAAAAAGTTTTTCAATGCAATCGTTTAATAAAATTTATACTTGTGAATAATATTTTTAAAGAAAGGTATAGAACTAATGATTTTTGTGAATATTGTAGATTATTTTTTAACATATCGCAATTGTTTGTCTCTGTATGTTCTTTTTTCATTTCAGTTGTACTATACATTGTATCTATAAAAAATTATTGGAGGCAACGCACGAAACACGTCTAATTTAACTAGTACTTTATTACTAAAAGGAATTACCAAACTCTTCATATTACAATAAAACTAGTCAAGTTTAGTTATTTGTCACAAATCTACAATTAAGTTCCTAAAATAACCTCATAATATTATTAATGACACAAGTTGAAATAGTTTTCTTTGATAGTCGATTAGTTGAGGGGTAAATATTGAAGAAACCATATTTAATGTCCTATTGGAAATGTAAAATTTCTTATATGAAGAAAAATGAAAATCTTGTTCGAAGAACTGCATTGCTTAATTTCGACAAAAATATAATAGTACCTCTACTTGTTTGATCGATCGCACAGGATATGCACAGGGATTAATGAAACAATTATTGAGACTTTAATTTTCAAATAATATAAAACCTTTCTTATTGAATTTTTAAATTTTTTTTCTTAGCATTTTTTTCTGAGCCAAATTCATTAGGTTTCATCGACTCGGTGCAGCTATTAGAGAATACAGCTACTCAATTCTTGGTCCTCTCCTTGAGCCTTTGGAGTGAAAACTCCTCAAATTTCAAGGATAATAAATAATAATCATCATATGAAATTACTCAAAATTCCCCTTCACCCTCGATTCTTACGTCAAACTCCTGAAATTCCCCTTCTTCTTCTTCAAGCTTACATTCTCGCCAACTTTAAAACCTCCATTTTTTGTTGTTTTGAAGCTTCAAACGCTAATCAACCTCAATCAGTTTGATCAACCTCAACAACACGATCAATCTCACCGGCGATTGGCAAGGGAGGTGCATTTTTACGACCCCATATTAGCCGGATGAAAGAGGGTTGCCGGAGACATGGACCAGTGCTGGAGGCAAACATTACGAAGAAGCGCGTAGAAATGGAGACTGCTTTGCACGAAGAAAAAGCTAAGGTAGAGAGGGCTAAAGCTGCTCTACAAGGATTGGAAGTGGAGAATTCCGCTCTTAGGTAGGAGATGGTTGCTGCCGAAGCCCAACTAGCTGGGATGGCAGCTACTTTAGAGGAGTTATTTAAAGGGCAGAGGGAACATCTGATGAAGGTCCGGTCACTGGAGACACAGAAGTCGGTACGTGCGGAGACACTAGCTGCTGAAAAGTGCCAGTTCAATTACCGGAAACTGGAAGTAGAGCGGGCGGAACAAGAACAAGATCAACTGCAGGCTAGGTTAAATTATGTTGTAAAGAAAGAACAGGATGAGATATTGCTGGAAGTCACCCGTCTTAGGGATATGAGAGAAGACACTGATACCACTGGAAATGTGGAGATGGACAAGATAAAATCAAAGGCTAAGAAGGAGTTGAAGGACAAGAAGAAGGAAATTAAATTCCTAAAGGAGAAAAATGCGCCATGTAGGCTGCAAATTTATTTTGCTAAGGCTACTGAACTTCAAGGAGGGGCAGATGCTACCTTTTTGCCATGGGAGAGAGAGTGCCTAATGTGCCTCTCAGAGGAAACATATATTGTATTCCTACCTTGTGCGCAGCAGGTACTAAGTTCAGGATGGAATGATCTCCAAGAGTGATATGAATGTAAGGATTGCCCCACGTGTAATACCCGAATCCAGCAGCATATGCGAGTGCGCTACGCTCTTGCTTGATACAGTTGCCTCATTGTGTTAATCGTTGATTTATATTTATTAAAGTAAAAACAAAATGCATTTATCTTTAGGGGTTGTAATTTGTAAATGATGGTTATCTTTTTTACCGCGAAATTAAGAATTTGTTAGTGCTCACAAAAAAAAATCGTCATACGAAATTAATAAAAGATGGCGCAACAATTAATGTACTACCTCATTTCTTAAAAAAGTGCCCATAATGTATTTAATTTGCAATTTGTAGTATTTTAATACAATTCTCAAAATTTAATGGGGATAAATTTTTAAGAAATGAAAGATTATTATTTTCGAAACCGGATAAAAGGTTCTTCATCTGAAAAGAACTAGAAACGAGAAACGCGCAGTACTCGTGCTGGTTATGTCTTCATTTTTATATTTTATTGAAATGAACTTATGCAACAAATTAAGTAACTTTTTTTTATGTTAATCTTCAAACCAATTCATTTAATAAAATGGTTAGATTGCAAAGATCAAATTAGAATTAGAAGGTAGATGGTTTGTTGGCAAGAAAAATGTGAACACCGTATAGAAGTTCTGTTAGTTTTGTGTTGCTGAAATATAGTTTTCATGATTCACCTCCAAGTAACACACAGTCACACAGTAAAGGACTGTTCCCCTTGATGGATTTGTGGTATTGAACTCCCTTACGCCGCTGTCACCGACAACATCACTGCTATCAGCAACCGGGCAATTAATCTGGGAGAGTAGACCAGCGCTGAGCAAGATGGAGAAGCAGGGCACATGCATTAGGGAATTCAAAACCGCAAAATCCATCGTGGACAGCAGTTACCTATATTTAGTGTATGACTGTGTGTAACTTGGAGATGAAGCATGGAAAAAAAAAAAAAGAAACTAAGAACTAAGATCGCAGTTTGTATTCTTCCAAGATCAAACCTTTATTTATTTATTTATTTTTTTCTGTTATTCTTGGTGGAAAATCTGCAGCGAACTTTTAGTTATAGACGACCGAAATCTGGTTTTGAGATAAGAGGTTTGTTGAGAAGGGATCCGATGCAGTCTTGATGAACCAAGCAAAGAAAGATTCCCTTAATTGTGTTGTGGATTTGTTGATGGTCGAATGGAAGGACGTTGAGGGTTGCTTAACATCGACCAAGAACTGTTTGAATTACTACTTCACTGAGCTCAAAAATTGAGAAGGGCAACAAAATTTGGTTCAACGATCAATTGGCTGTAGTTTGGAGGAACTCAAAGGAGCTAGCCTTTTGGGTACATGAAATGAAAACCCATAGGCAAAAATAGTGCTAGGGTTTTAGGTAGGCTAATTACGTCCATTTCGTAGACCCAGTATGCGAACTGCTCTAGTCCTAGAATTAATCATTTGGCGTGATCCTTTTTAAAAAATTTTAGTTAAAGTTTAAAACAATGTTTTTTTTGTTTTAAATTTTTTCTATTTTCTTTGGTTTTTATGTTTTGTGTTCTTTTTTCAATCAACTAGTTTGTTTGTACTCGCACGTTGCCCGACCAGTTTTTATTTGCAATCCACAGTAAATAAGTCGCTTTATTGATCATTTTACAACTTAATGTATTTTTATTTAATTTTGAGATTAATAAATAACAAAAATGTAAAATTTAATTCTTGGTTTAAAAACGTAATATTTATTAATCTGAAATGAGTTAGAAAATTTTTTGGTACATGGTATTGTGTTTGAAGTCACGCGTTATGCAACCAATCTAAAATTTTCCATTGAGAGATATCTAGAACGTATATTATTATGAAATTTTGAGTTTAATAAATATCAATATTAAGAATAGAAACTGGATAAAAGATTCTTCATCACAAAGGAACTAGAAATGCCAACTTTTTAAGAATAGAAAGAGTATTCTTTTGGAAACTGGATAAAAGATTCTTCATCCCAAAGGAACTAGGAATGACAATGCGCAAAACTCGTGCTAGTTATGTCTTTATTTTTTTGATAATTTTATTTTGCAATATTCTTTCCATTTCATTTTAATTGTTTAGATTGCTGAAATAAATTGATGCATTTAAATAACTATTTATATTTTCATCTTCAAAACCAATCGTTTAATAAAAAGGTTATATCGCAAAAATCATATTAGAATTAGAATGTAGAGGGTTTGTTTGCAAGGAAAATATATACACCCTAGGGAAGGTCCGTTAGTTTTGTGTAACTGAAAATATAGTTTTGTGAACGTATAATTAACATCAAATGCCTGTGTTTTTGTTATTTAGTAGAGTTTTATAAGACATGCTAAATTTTTAATGTAACACTATACATTTAGTTTTATTTTTATTTATTTTTATAATATTGTGTTATTATTAATTATATTTATAATCTAGCCCCTATTTCGGGAAATTCTTTTAGCTCTATGTTTTACGTCGCATTAAATTGTTAGCAGTCTTGGCTTGAATGTCAACTCTCTTAACGCATTGTATAAATTCGACATATGCGCAGAAATACAAAATAGAGATAAAATTGTAAAGATACCATAATTGGTCACTTGTAAGTTCTAGCAAATCATTTACAATAATATAGATCTTCTCACAAATAATTATTTTCATTTAGCTCTATTGAAAGATTTCACCATTGAACTGCAAGTTTGCGCCCCTGAGCTAACCTTGAACTTGATATAAACTTAAAAGGAATGGCTTTAGATATATGCCGAAGGTCACGTCATCAGAGCCAGCTACCAGCAACCGGGTGATCGTGCTGGGACAGAACACGATGGCTGAACAAGTTGGAGAAGCAGGACACATGCATTAGGGATGTCTGAACAAGGAAATCCATCACGGATTGAGTGAAGAGAGAAAAGAGAGAGAAGTATGAGTGAAGAGAGAGTGAACTTAGTGTGTAATGTGTTGTTTGTAGGTGATGAGGTATAATTTTCTCCACATCCGTTTTTTCTACTTAGATAAACTCCAACAAATATATTAAAGCATTACGTTTGGTATTTTGATTTAAATTTTGCCCTCCAATCAAGATATGAATCAATGTATTTTGTGTTAAACTGTCAATCACACTACGTTTGATGCATTAGAGTTGACTGTAAAAGGGCTAAATATGTATTAGAACAAGATGTCAAAAATCTTTCTTCAAAGCAAATTTTTGCTAGATGGCAAGCCATTCTCTCAGTTTTCCATTTTGATATTGAATATATTAAAGGTAAAACTAATTCTCTACCTGATTTTCTAACAAGAGAATTTTTGCAGGGTCGATGATGCCACGGAAGAAAAAGGAAGAACAATTAACCTTACTCTCCTCCAAACAAATGACAAAAAATCCAGCCACAAACAAAGATGAAGCATCATCTTTTAAAGCCTCTCTTGAACCGGTACAATCACCAAATATTTATGCTTTAGTCGCCCAAAATCTCCAAACATTAGAGCCAATACCCCTTAAAGCAGTAAAAACCTGGGCCAATATTTTAGAAGAAGAACAAAAACAGAGTCTACAAGCCCAGACTTCTAATCCCATTTCTAACCTTGAAGCTTTAGCACAAGCTACTGGATTTAAATTAATAAAATCTGAACAAGTGGAGGCGATTAGCCCCATTACTCAAACTGTGGTGACCTCTAGTCCCACTCTTCCAAATAGAATGGTGGTTCAAAACCCTCTTCCTCCAAATCAGATGGTCACGAAATTACCATTTCTAAAAGCTGGAAACACTAAATATTTTAAAAATCACAGTTACGTTTATATTGTGTAGGTTGAACCAAAGTTCTGTAATGACAACCCTCAAAAGTTAGCCCAAAATATTTTACCTAAAAACACCAATTTTATCCCTGCATCTCCAGCTTACAACGAAAAATTTTATGAATTCATTCTTCTTGATACAGGATCTGTTTCCCTTAAACACCGTGAAACAAATGGAAACCCTACCCATTCAACTTGCCAAATCTTGAAAATAATTAGACCAAAAGGGTGGGGAAACCCAAATACACCTAAACAGTTTTCTTTACCTTTTAACCCCCCTTAATACACATATTGGGACTACAGAGATGCATGGTTCCAAATGTTTTCTTCTCAAAACAAACGTTTTAAACATTCTTGGTTCTTCTACTTCAAAAGAGGAGCCACCTATTACTTCCCAATGTGGTTCCTAAATTGGTGGCAAATATTTGAACCACAACCACAAATACTCCCAGCAGATGTACAAGAAAGTTATAAATTTTCCGAACCAAATTTAACACGGATTATAAGTATATACCAAACCTCCTTCACTTCTCTTCAATCTTTTCACTTTCTTGGATATACCAATGGAAGTTTTAATTTGCTAGACCTCCCCACGACAAATGACCCTCATTGGTTAGGCAAGGGTATACTAAATGGTGGAAGGTATATGGACCAAAGGAAAATAAATAATGATCATATAACATGAAAATAAAAGGCATTATAACAATTTTTGTTAAATTTTTAACAAAAAACGTTGTCACCAGTGAATCTAATTTGCGATTTGTACTATTTATCTACAACTCTAAAAATTTAATATGAAGAACTTTTTACGAACAGAAAGAGTACCATTTCTAAAACTAGATAAAAGATTGTTCATATCAAAGGAACTAGAAATGGCAACGCATAGTATTTCGTGCTACATAGGGTGTTTCACCAAAAAAAAAAAGAATTCAATAAAATAAATGTGGATTAAAACAAAATTTTTTTTTTGGTGGACATAAATAGTTTAGCAAATCTAAAAGTTCAATAAAAGAAAGTCCAATTTCAGAAGTTCAAAAGTCCGAACCTAGCCTAAGTAGTACTTCAACGACAGATACAACACTTTTGCATTTGCCAAATCTGGATATACCATACTTTTGGATTTCTGAAATAAAAAATCCCCCTACTTTTAGATTTCTGATTTTCTTTTTTTAAGTAGCAAACTATATATGTGTGTGAATTAGGGGGTGGGAGGGTTGTGCGAATGGGTGGGTGGTTAGGGGATTAGGATAGGGGATGGTTATTACCAGGAGGTTGAGGTTTCGATTCTCGCTGGGGCCATCTAATTTTTATTTATTTATTTTTTCAAAAAAAGAAAAAGATATATGTGTGTGAAATAAGTTATTCCTATGCATGATATTGCGTTTACGAGACCAAAAACAAATTTCCAAGAATATATATGCCTCATATGTTTATTTGGCGTATGTAAAAGGTAAATTTTGAAGTATTACTATTTAAATTAAAACCACTAAAACTAAATTTGAAACACTATAAAATTCAATGGCTAATTTTTTAAAAGAGAAAAAAAGAAGCGATCAAGCTTCTTTTGGAGTGCAAACTCTTCGAATTCCAAGGACAATAAATAATGATCAAAATATGAAAACAAAAGACGTTACAACATTTAGTGTACCCTGTTTTTAAAAAATCTTGTGCACAATGAATTTAATTAGCGGCTTATACTATTTATGTACAATTCAAATAGGGATAATTTTTTAAGAACAGAAAGAATGCTGTTTTTAAAAAAGGATAAAAGATTCTTAATATCAAAGGAACTAGAAATGACAATGCGCAGTACCCGTACTTTATAGGGTGCTTCCCCAAAAATAAACAAGAAAGTATGATTTCGGAAGTTCTTTCAGAGTTGCCAAATCCGAAAGTTCAAAACAAGAAAGTATGATTTCGGAAGTTCAAAAGTACGAATCAAGCCAAAGTAGTACTTTAACGGTAGACAATAATTTTGTTCGAACTGGTTCCCATCACTCTCTGCTAACATTGAAATTGCATTGGTCAATATTAAAATATTGCAAATGACCTAACATTGGCTTGAGGATTGAGCGAAGGTTGTGAGATCATTTTGTCAATTTGAAGAAACCATGAAAAATATTTTCAAGGTAAGAAAGAAACCGAAAAGAGCTATAAGAAACTTCATATTGATGAACATAGTCTGAAATGATACAACAAACTTCTTCAACTTCCTATGATCCCTTCAAATGACATTCTAGCAAAATGAAAATGAAGCAAATGGTATTAGTTGGCTCGCTGGATTCTTGTATCTTGAAGAAGCACGATTATTAATTTTCCATCTTCCTCCACCAGCCATGGCAACCTACAAAATTCAATTCCAAAACACAGACAATAATCATTACAGCAGAAGCACAAATGTATAAAAGTTGTTAACAAAAGACACTGCCTAGTTAGGTTTTGATTTTACCTCAGCCTCCTAAACATGAACATGTTCATTGATTTCGTCCACTAAGGCCATTGATTTGGTGAATGTGAAGAAATCGGATTCACTTGGCACCCTAACTCCAAGGTATGCCATATGCTGAGTCCCTAAGTTACAAACTAAAGGATATCTTCCAACATCCAGGAAAATGATTTCTTCAGTCTTTGTGAAGAACAAAGGTCGGTCAACTCCAATGTCTAATGTTATTGTATAAACTCTAGTCCACAAATCCACATTCCCACACTTCGTCATCACCCACAAATCCCGGTTTTCCCCAACATAAACGCCGGCATTGTGTGGACAGTAAGATAAAACCGCAAGCAAACCCCTAAACACTCCTAAGAACTCCAATTCCCATAACCTTATAATCCCGGAATCTAAAGGCGCGGGAATCTCCCAGACTAATTTATCCTTGAAATCGAAATCTAAGATCTTGGCTTTATAATTGGCCACGCGGTTATCACCCGAAAGCACTTTCCAGCTAAGTGCTGCATCGACAAATACTTCTGAAGTTGGAGCAGAAATATTCCAAGGGAAAAACCTACTTCTCAAATCCAATTTCGGAAGTTCAAAAGTCCTAATGTAGCCGAAGTGGTATTATAATGATAGATCTTTCGCCTCTTTGAGAAGATTGAAAACATAAATGATCAAAAGTGGACAATTTGTACTGAAGACGTAAGTTTATGGTTGACGCTAGTAATGCTTTTGGAGAAATTGATTAGATACAACATTGACTAAGAATTTCTGCGTCTTTTTTTTTAATTACAGATTCCATATGAAGAAAAGAACCTTGGTCCGCGTGACATCTTAAACGCATGTATCATTTTACAAAATGAACAACAGTACATCATCATCAGGTATCAGATTATTGCAGAAGAGTTTTAGAAAATGTGTTTTGGGATGTTTGCCTCCAATTAGTAATTACTTTTAACGGTCCCAGTCGTTAGTTATATATCTTCATTTCGGTTTCATACAAAGACAATTAAGAACTTTGGAGAACCTTTTTTCCTGGTCATTCATGAGAGTGAAACTTTAGCTGAAATTAAGCCCCGCCTCCAGAAAAGGTTGCAAGTTCCGACTGAGGAATTTTCGAATGTAACTCTGTCTTAGTCGCAAATAGTTTCTTTTCATTTCCCTTGATCTTCTTTAGGTCAATATGTTGAAATATTTACTGAGCTCAGACTAGCTAATTAACTTTGCGCTGAATGTCTTGGATCACAGTGGAAGTTTGCATTTGTGTTATAGGAGAGTTCCCGGAGTTTCCTCAGGACACCGATGATATATTTAAGCAGTTTCAGGTCAAACTCTGGTTGTCATGATCTGTGTACTTGTTTTCCCTCGGTTTAACTTCAAAAACGAACTAAGAAGCCATTTTTTCTAATCTAAGCAGTGGAGAGCTTCTAGTGGCTCTTTTACGCAGTACCTTGGGTTGGAGGCTTGGAGCATTCTGATCACTCCTCCTCAGAAAACCCTCGTTCCACATCGTAATTTATAAAATATGTGTTGTTTTTTTTACAATTTACAACTTACAATGTGGACTGTTTTTATGGGTAGATGAAGTCCCTTTTAAGTCACCGTTAAACATTTGTAGTTGCTTGTCGATTGGTTGCTCGCTTAATAAAAAATTGCGTATCCCAAAAATGCGTAATGTCTAATTGTGTAAACCCCTAGATGAAGATTAGAATGTCGTGGCGACTCACAGTTGTGATTTTTAGGGTATTTGTTTAGTATCATCAGGCATCTGGAAAATAAAACTCTTGGATGTTTGGAGGATAGCAAGGCAACGAGTTTGTATATCTATCCGAACCGGAGCTGGATATGTACAATGTTCGACTTGTTTTTTTTTTCTTTTTGAGGAAAAATGTTCGACTTGTTGAGAGAGTTGGTTTCAGGGTTTTTACATCTTTGTTTTGTTTTGTTTTGTTTTTTTTTCTTTCTAGATCCTCGGCATAGATGTCGAAAAATTTGTTTTTAAGTTAGTACTTTTATCTTTGATAGGAACTTTTCTTTTTGGATCTTCCTCGGTGCTTTTCATAAAAAAGATTGATGTTTTCCTCTCTTATTTTAAATGTTCTCGGGAGTAGCCTCTAACTATCTCTGCCAAGGGAGTGGCCGGCTGGGTTCAGTTTGCTTTCCGTGTAGTAGTAGGTAAATGGTTGCAGAAGGTGAGGAATTGATCAATGAATGAATCGATCAATCAAATTATTCAATTGTTAATTACTCATGTCAACTGTATTTTTTGGACTAATCAAAATATTGAAATAAATTGGAGAATATAAATTTGTTGTGACCTTTAAAAGTATGTATTACTATTGTATACAGAACAGAAAAAGACAGTAAATATAAAAGTCAATTTGAAAGTCAATCCTTTAATGCATATTATAAATTCTTGATACCATGAGCGTAAAAATACAGATAGGAATTAAATTGTCTAACAAACCATTTAATATATTTGTCCTGATATCCATAAAGAGACATCCATGTAGAATCTAATTATAAAAATCAAAAGAGACTCCAAAAACATACATCCCTGTAGAACCTGATTGCAAAAATCAAATGAAGTTGCAAAACATCTAGGATTCTCCAAAATCCTCGTTGAATCTGATTTTGAGAAAGATATAAATTAAGCTGTTCTATAGCCTAAATGCATTAAGGAAATTAGATTCTGATTTGGGATCCATTTTAGGATCCTTTAGATAGCAGTTGAGAAGCGCTTTTTAAGCACACGATTAGGGAAAACAATGTATTAGCAAAACAGGTTTTAGGGAATAACGAGGGATTATATTTTTTTGATATCGCTGCCTTTTATATATCCTTGTTCTTAGAACACCATAATTTAGGTTCATGTTTGTCTTTTAACCAATGCACCTGGCCTTTAGTTGTGAATGAAATCTGTTTTCGACAAAAAAATAAATAAATAAAAATAGAGGCATACGGCCTGTTTGCCGAGGAGAAGACGAGTGAGCACGATGGAGAAGCAGGGCACGTGGATCATTGGCCCCCTCTTTCTCTATCGCTTACTTTCTTTTCTCAAAGAAAGAAAAAAAAACATTTCTTAACCATGATTAGGAAATGATAAGCTTCAGCTTCAGACGTGATGACAAAAATTGGGGATTAAAGTATTCATGTGCCTTTCTTCTCCATCCTGACCGCTCGCCTTAATTCATCGATTTCCATGGCAATATTGTAGTCAATGGCATTAAATCCAGCCAGCTGGGTAAGTCATCTAAAGGTAATAATCAGTGTATTTGTTTCTAAATCAAGAGCCATTTTAGTATTATTTATTGATTAATCATTTGACATTTTAATCTTCCTTTTTGAAAGTTGAATACAGTTGTATTTCAGTTGGGATCATGTCATCTATCGTCATAAGATGCTACGATACTTAGGGTTTACTTAGGGTTAGTAAATATTGTACTTACTGTATTACCTTGTTAACCCTAAAACTATTGTGTATAAATCAACTCTAATATCTATGTTAATGGACATAACGGACTGAAGTCTTTGCCAGCCATCTTCTCCCCTTTCTTGGCTGTGATTCATATTTGTTCATGGTATCAATCGCTCTCATCTTCCTGTTGCCATGACGAAACCTAAAGAAACAAACGTTCCCCTCGATGAGACTCCTTCTCGTTCAACTATTGGTTCGGCGGCTAGGGATGATGTTGTTTGACAGAAGACCATTTCTGCGTACGATCTCACTACCAACGAAAACCTGGCAACAGCATCACTCCATTACAGCTTAATGGCGAAAGCAATTACGATGAGTGGTTTCGGAGTATCAAAACCGGCCTTCGTGCCCGCAAAAAGTTTGGATTTGTTGACGGAAGTATTCCTGAGCCGTCGGTAGCTGATCCTGATCATGAGGACTGGTGGACTACCAATTCTCTGCTAGTGGCATGGATCATGAACTCCATCGAACCTAATCTCCATTCTACCATTACTCATCAGGAGATGGCGGCAGTCTTATGGTCTGATCCACTTCATGTGTGTTCTTGCGGGAAGTGTGAATGTAATCTTGCAGTTGCCATTGATAAGAACCTTGAAGAAGAAGAGATCCACCAATTCTTGCTTCGTCAGGATGATTCGGTTTATGCAACAGCCCGGTCGCACATCCTTGCACAGGATCCTTTACCGACGATCAATAAGGTGTATCCTACAATGGTACAGGAGGAAAAGATGTGGCAACTCACCCACTCCAAGGATTCTGCTACTAATATGGTCATCTTTGCCGTCATAGCACCCGTCAGTTCACCTTCTGCTTCCTCTTCTGGTGATCCTTTGCCGACTGTTGCTGCTGTTGCGTCCAAACCGGCTGTCGGTCGCGGCTCCAATCGTGATCAACCACTTTTTTGCACCCATTACAATCGGACGGGCCATGAAATTGCTACTTGTTTTCTACTGGTTGGTTATCCTGCAGATTGGCCTGATCGATTTCGCTCCGGAGCTCGCCGTGGCCATGGTCGTGGGCATGTAAATGGCAGCGGGAATGCTGTTGGTACCGGCGCCATGGTTCTAGCCGTAGGTGTCAACACCAAAATGACTCAGGCAGGTCTCGGGTCTTCTGATTCGGGTCAGGTTGCAACCGGGCTAAACTCGGATCAATGTAACACGTTGATTTTAATGCTCAATTCGGCCAAATCTGGTTCAAACGAAACAAACTGGCTTGTACGTGTTGGTCTATTTTTTTGATGTATGATTCGGGTGCTTCGCGACATATGACAGGCAATTTGGCATATTTCTCACTATTTTTTAGATGTATGATTCGGGTGCTTCTCAACATATGATAGGCAATTTGGCATATTTCTCGGAGTTCGGAATGTTATTGGTGTACCTGTTCAACTTCCCAATGGCCATTGTACCCTCGCCACCAAAGTGGGAACTGTGATTCTTAGCTGCACTATTACTCTGTGCAATGCTCTTTATGATCCCACTTTGCATTGCCATTTGATTTCTGTGTCCCAGTTGTTGAAAGACTCGGGTTATGTGGCTTATTTTACTTATGATGTTTGTGTTGTACAATGCCGCGCTTCGAGAATGCCGATTGGAGTGGTTGAGCAACGAGAGGGAATGTATTTCTTCCGAGCTGTGGAGACCGCTTCTCATATGGTGCCTAATGTTCTGTCTTTTGCCGACTTGTGGCATCAACACTTAGGTCATCCTTCATCCAAGGTTTTGCAGTTGCTTCCTCCTGCCTGTTTTAGTTCTAAGAATTTGCTTTCCAATAAAGCCTCTGATGTTTGTTTCCGGGCCAAACAATGTAGAAAGAGTTTTCATGTTAGTATTACTAAAACTCCTGATATTTTTGAGTTGATACATTCTGACTTGTGGGGCCCATATCATGTTCCCTCTTTTTCTAGTGCGCGTTATTCTTTTACTATTGTTGATGATTTTTCCCGTGCTACTTGATTTTATTTGTTGGTTGACAAAAGTGATGTCTCTTCCACTTTCCGTAATTTTTTCACCATGATTGCATGTCAATTTAATAAAGGTGTGAAAGTTGTTTGGTCCGATAATGGTACTGAATGCCTGTGTCTGTCTGATTATGTTCGTCAGCATGGCATATTACATGAAAGTTCATGTGTCGGTACCCCTCAGCAAAATGGTTGTGTAGAAGAAAAAACACCATCATATTCTTAATCTTGCTCGTGATTTGTGTTTTCAGGTACATCTGCCTATGGATTTCTGGGGGGGGGGTGTATTTTGACAGCGGGTATTTGATTAATCGTACCCCGTCTAGTGATTTAGATAGGAAAACTCCGTTTGAAGCCTTATATGGCAAATCTCTTTCTTTATCTCATTTGCGAGTTTTTGGCTTTTTGTGTTATAACCATAATCAAAATTGCCATGGTGATAAATTCTCTAGTCGAAGTCGATGTTGTTTGTTTTTATGTTATCCTTTTGGGAAAAAGGGCTGGCGTGTTTATCATTTAGACACCATGAAAATCTTTGTTTCTCAGGATGTTGTGTTTCAGATTCTGAATTCCCATATTCTTCCGTGTCTGAGAATGCCATTCTGCCTCATTCTTCTATGTCTGAGTCCTCTTTTTCGGAATCTATTCATGATGATGATAATGAGTCTGGACCTAGTATGCCTGTTTCTTCTCCACAACCTTCCCCATCTTCGTCTTCTGTGCCATTTTCTTCTGACACCACTTTAGATAGGGGGGTACATCTTTGTCTGCTCAACAGGAAGAACTTCTGGGCCGTGGGCATCGAATCAAGTTTCGTTCAACTCGTCTCAAAGACTTCTCAGCACATACTACCTGCTCTCATAGTCCTCCTCTCGCCTCATCCTCTTCCTCAGTTTCCTCAGTATGTTGTATCCTATTCAGAAGTTTGTATCATGTGATTCTTTTTCTCCGAATCATCGTATTTTCTTTGCCAGCATTACTACAGATGTTCAACCTCGTACTTTTTCCGAGGCTATGACAGATTCTCGCTGGCAAACTGCAATGCAACATGAGATTCAGGCCCTTGAAAACAATGGTACTTGGACATTTGAGTCTCTACCTCCTACGAAACGGGCCATTGGTTGCAAATGGGTGTTCAAAATTAAGCATCGTTCTAATGGGTCAGTTGAACAATATAAGGCTCTTCTCATCATTCTTGACAATAATCAGATTGAGGGGTTGGACTATCACAAGATCTTTACTCCGGTTGCCAAAATGGTGAGTGTTTGGACTTTGCTTACTATTGCAGCTGTTAAAGGTTGGGAGCTCCATCGGATGGATGTCCACAATGTGATCCTTCATGGTGATCTTGATGAAGAGTCTTATATGCGCCTGCCTCCTAGTTTTCTTCATCTCATCTGGGTAAGATCTTTCAGCTTCGTCGCTCCTTGTATGGTTTGTGTCAGGCACCTCGATGCTGATTTGCTAAGTTGGCTGCTCCATTGCATCGGTATGGTTTTCAACAATCATCTTTTGACTATTCTCTCTTTACCTTGTGTCGACCCACTCATCAGCTCGCTGTTCATGTTTATAAGGACGATCTCATCATTTTTGATAATGACCAAGTTGCCATTCAGTCTTTTAAGGCTTATCTGATTCACTGCTTTCATGTGAAGGATCTTGGGGTTTTGAAATATTTCTTGGGAATTGAGGTTGCGTGCAATCCTCTAGCATTTTTCTTTGCCAGCGTAAGTTTACCTTGGATGTTCTCTCTGAGGTTGGTTTGTTAGGGCCCAAGCGTGCCACGTTTCGACTGGAACAGAATTTTCAGCTTTCGCTTGCCACAGGTAACCCTCTTCCTGATCCTGAACGTTATCGGTTCTTTGTTGGTCGACTTATTAATCTGGCTATCACTATATCTGAGTTGTCTTATTGTGTCCATATGCTTGCTTAGTTTATGTAAAAACTGATGCAAGCTCACTGGGATGTTGCTTTACGTGTTTTTGCTACTTGAAGGGCAGTCCAGGTCAGGGACTTCTTCTTCAGGCTGATACTGATCTGAGACTTACTGGTTGGTGTAATTCTGGTTAGGCCAGTTGTCCTTTAGCACGACGCTCCCTCTTAAGATCGTTTGTTCAATTAGGGTCTTCTCCCATTTCTTTGAAGACTAAGAAACAACCAACTGTTGCCCGTTCTTCCGCCGAAGCTAAATAACGAGCCATGGCTTCAGTGGTTTGTGAGCTAAAATGGCTCTAGGGTTTGTTGTTCTTTCTTGGCATTGAGCATTCTCAGCCAGCTCGACTATTCTGTGACAGTCAACCAGCTTTGCATCTTGCCGCTAATGCTATGTTTCATGAGCGCACCAAGCATAATTAGGCTGATTGTCATTTTGTGCGGGATGAGATTTTGAAGGGGGCTATTCTTCCCAATTATGTTCCTAATCAGGTGCAGCTTGCAGATATTTTCACCAAACCTTTGGGTCATTCTCAGTTTATGTTTTTCCTCAGCAAGTTGGGCATTCAAAATCCTCATGCTCTAACTTGAGGGAGAGTGTTACGATACTTAGGGTTTACTTAGGGTTAGTAAATATTTGTATTTACTGTATTACCATGTTAACCCTAAAACCATTGTGTATAAATCAACCCTAATATCAATGTTAATGGACATGACGGACTGAAGTCTTTGCCAGCCGTCTTCGCCCCTTTCTTCACTGTGATTCATTTTTGTTCACAAGGAGGGTAAATATGTTGTTGTTGCCTCTGAAAGTTCAGTCGACTTCTTTTTCCTTGCTTTTATATATGTTGTTGTTACTGGGAAACATTCACTAAAGCCACTAGGATCTTGTTGGGTTCGCAAAATTTTTTCTATATATTCATGCTTTGCGTGCAGTAATTTGGGTTTTGGATGAAGTTTATTAACTGATCTGCGAGTTTTATATAATTTGGATTTTGCTTAAGTAATTAAGCGAGTTCTTCTAAAATGTTGTATTGGTTTTCTGTCTAAAGAAACATGTGATTGAGCCGCTCCACAGAATTCTAGATGTCGATTAGATCAATCTGACGGATGATGATTGCAGAACCCAAATCACTTTGCTTATCTTTGATTTGTTCATCCAATATAACTAGGCATGCTAATTGAAACTTCAAATTTATGTAATTACTTGAAGGATGGTCCTAAATATAAATCTGATTTCAAACAATGTAATGCATAATGAGTAGCAGATTTAGTCCTCTGTAAATAAGTGATTCATTCGGTAAGAAAATAAGAGTTTCCTGGTTGCTGGTTGAATTTGCCAAAATAGATTATCCATTTCAGTATTGCTTCGATCCATACGAGACCTGTATTACAGTGTTGGTGTATTTTTACCGCCATTGGTCGCAATAAATTGTCAACAAATCAGCCCCTGTTCTTGAAATAGATAAACTCCACAATTATAGCCATGATTCTAAAGAATGAAAGTCCAAGAAATGCTATAGAATATAGACCTATATCCTGCTGCAACACAATTTACATGTGCATTTCAAAAATGATTTGTAAAAGAGATTGAGTCTAATATTTGCCCGAAATTGTTGACCTCAACCAGGGAGCATTTGTGCAAAACAGATTTATTCTACACAATGTATTAGTGGCTCAAGATCTCATAAGATTATGCAAAAGGAAGGCTGCCAAACCATCTTGTATGATGAAGGTTGATTTAAAGAAAGCTTATGATTCTCTACATTAGGAATTTCTAGAAGAGATGCTGCAAGAATACAAGTTCCCTTCTAAGTTCATCCAGTGGGTATATAACCTGTGTTACTACTTGTTCCTATTCTCTGTACATCAATGGGAATAGTGTTGGTAACTTTCCAGGTCAAAGAGGATTAAGGCAAGGTGATCTGATCTCTTGTCTCCTTTTGTATTGGTAATGGAATAATTAACTAGATGTTTCAAAATGGAGGCAAGCGAAACAGGATTTGGCAAGCATCCAAGCTTTGAAGAACTCAACATAACTTGACGAAGCTTTGCAGATGACTTAATTATCTTTTGTAGAGCTAAATAGAAACTGTGAAAAGAGTGAAAAAGACTTTGGAGTACTTTGCTAATACCACAGGATTGAGAATAAATGAAAGTAAATCCAACTTGTACATTGGTGGCTCAGCTGAGAGTACACAAGATCTAATCAATCAAGCAATGGAACTTGAGCTTGGAACCTTTCCTATGAAGTATCTTAGACTGCCTGTAGCTCCAACTGCTTGGACTAAAGATGATTGTCAATATCTAGTAGAGAAGGTCACTGCAAGGATCAAGAGTTGGGAATCAAGACATCTTTCTTATGCTGGAAGAATTGTTCTGATGAATTCATTGTTAATGACACTACATACTTATTGGTGTTCTATTGTTCTTATTCCTCTGTCAGTTATACATCATATTAATGCTTGCTGTAGGAAGTTTCAGTGGGGAGTAAAGGAGAGTGGAAGATGTTGTTCATTAGTTGCTTGGTCTAAAATATGCAGAAGGAAGGAAGAAGGTGGCCTGGATATTAAAGAACCTGGAATTTGGAATAAAGCTTTACTTGGAAAACAAGTATGGGATTTACTTTGTAGAAAGAATGTGTTTGGATTAAGTGGATGCACATCTACTATATAAAAGGAATGAATACATGGCAATACTCACCACCAATAGATTGCAGCTGGCATGGGGGAAAACTAATGAAAGTTAAAGAGGAGATGAAGGATGTTGTATCTAATAGACAATGGACTGGGAATGCTGGGAAGCCTTATGACACAGGATGTGGCTACAAATGGTTTTGGGGTGCCTCAAAAAGGTTTAAACCTGCTGTGACCCGTTGGAGCTAGCTGTCAGTTCCAAAGCATTGTTTTGTGAGTTGGTTGGCATGGAAAGGTAGACTCCTCACCAAGGAAAGATTGATAGCAATGAGAGTTCCTGTTGCTGATCAAACCTGTATTCTGTGGACAGGAAGAGGAAGCTAGAATTACTTATTCTTTCAGTGTCTTTATGCTCAAGAAATGTTGGACTTGATCTCAAAATGACTGGGGTTAAAGACAAAAATTTTCAGGACTGAATGTGCCACGCCTGCTGAATATTTGGAAGTATAAGGCTCTAAAAAGGAAGATACTGTTTGCCTGCCTGAATGGTGCAATTCACCATATTTCGTAAGAACAAAATGCAAGTCTATTTAATGGACAATCAGAAGCAGCCGCAGCTAGAGTGATACAGCTACAGAAGGAGATTACATGGAGAGTGATTCATCAATATAGAAATGGAAGTGGTGATGATGTGCAGTTTTTGTATAGTTTAGGCATTCATCATATTGCTTAATCATGTATAGCAGCCTAATGTACATATGAAAGTTTTGAAATGCAATGAAATTTACAGTTTACCTATAAAAAAAGACATTCTTTCTTTTGTTTTTTTTTACAATAAAGGAGGATAACATCTAAAAATCTATACTATTACATTTGGGGAATGACATAAACAAGATCAAGCATAACAAGAAAAAATCCAAGCCGTCCATTTTAGGTACAATGCATGACATCCATATTTCAAATAATACCATAACACGATTCTTCAAAGATATTTTCTTTTAACTTGATCATAAACTTTTTTGTTTTTCCAACAAAAATTTGCATTCTTGTTTATATGGGGGAGATGTGAATAAATGTACTTCATTTGTCCCAAAATTATTGTCCCGTTTATGTTTTTATTTATATGTGGTTTATTTGTTTTAAAAAAAATCTTTTAAAAAAAAATCCCAACTAGATAATAATTTCAAAACGGGGTAGTATTTGTATCTTCATGTAACCAAACCAAGAACCAAAACGATTCTTCCCAGTTTATAATTTTCAAAACCGCTAGATTTATGTTAAAACAACCCATGAATCCAAACGCAAACTAGTTTTATCGATTTGAACCAAACCATAAACACACGCCTAGTTTTCACCACCATTATTAATGTTACAAGATGTACCCTATCCTGATTTTGCTATTCTCTCACTTTTTCTATTTTTGGAGTCCTTTATCTTTTTTTTTCCATAATGTGTTGTTTCTGAGTCACTTTGCTCTTTTTCTCATGAAGCCATCAAGGGGTTCACCCTAAAATGATTCAGTATTAATGTCATCTCATCTGTTTCCTATAATCTTCTCGGTCAATATGATTTATCCCAACACTTCATATTCAGAGAACAATCACCGATGTTAGAATTAAGAGTCATACACATTAACCAATCCTTTATATCCAGCAACTTAAATAACTTCATAAGAGCATTGTCAGTTTCTATATGCACCCGATTTGAACTACAGAGAACACCACCTGAAATCCTGATATCCATTATTTAACATGTTGCAGAGTCATTTATATATTCTTTCCTAATGTTTGATAGCACAACCATCAATTAGCACTCAACATCGATTCATTTTGGTTCTTCAAGGACATAATCCACTTTGAGTTTTAACCCCGCTGTCAGCCTAAAAGAATAAATGTGATCATAAACACGCATTCTTGGAAATATGACAAGAAAAACACCAAAATAATCTACAAACACCACAAACAAAACTGGATAACATTCATCTAACAGTATACAACATTCCTAGTCCACCAAATTGTTTCCTTTTTGATATATAGTTCAATTAAATTTTTATTTTATGAATCCAAAAATCCAAGTCATACTGCCATGCAAATCTGATTAAGCTATGTTTTACGATGGTGCATTTTTAATTAAAAATGGAACCAATCAGCCCAAACAGAATGGGAGCATTGTAAGGTGAAAAATATGCACGAAATCACACAAACTTCATCACCAACATTTTTCCTCCGTATTAACCAAGTTAAGGTATTAAAATCAATTGGGTACACTCCAAATTTGTGGAATTTGAACAAATTAGTCACTTTAACTTGTTGAAGCAGAAGTATAAGTAGGGAAAAAAATAAAAAATAACTCTGAAAATTTGGAAACGATTTAATCAGCATTCAAATTTGAAAAATCATCCAAAATATGTGCATGGCGAAGAAAGAAAAGAAGAAGGAACCCATCCAAATAGAAAAATGCCCAAAATTATGAACTTACTCGAATTAAAAAAATCCTAAGAACTCAAAAATCATATTAAAGAACGAGAACTTTACTAAATGCACAATCATTATTTGCACTAAATAACCTTATTTACTAGTGAAAAATCATAATATATTTTTAAAAAAACCACAATATTTTCAACCTCTATTTTTTTTTGGACTACCTGCTCTACACTCCTACCCACTAACCCCCATTTTGCCCCCCCATGGGAATGGATCCTGGGTCTTCCAGGATGGCCACTCCCGAAACCACTGGGATAACTCTCGATTCCGGATTCAACAATTGGTTGAAATAGCTTAAACAACACAACATAACAAGGGGTTTGAAACCCTAAACGATTTTCAATATGTGTTGACGTTCTTACACTTTGTTTGAAGTAGTGCAGCATTGAGCAATGAGAGCGTCTTTTTTTTCAATTAATAAGATGATATTAATTGCAACTTTTTAATTTTATGCGGTGAAAAAAAAATTCCGCGGAACTATTTGGCTCATACTATTATTAGGGAGCAGGTAACTTTTCCATTTCCAAAAAAGTAATCATATTCTTCTCTAACATTTTAACTCCTCCCTAATCGTATAAAAACCATCAAATGGCTTAAGGAATGAGTTTACCTTTCTGGCCAAGCAAATTCCAACTACATCAATGTGCTTTTTCCTTTCATGTGACAAAAATTCCATACGCAAATTGTTCCAATTTCGATCGTCTGGGGTAATCATCAAATATGGCTGGACAACTACTATTTGCGTCAATATTTCCCAATGGATTACATTCCATCTCACCGAAGAATATTATTCTATTGCCCACAACATCTCATATACTGCCCCACCGGATTTTTTAATAAAGAAAAATCGAATAGATCTATTGAATTGAATAATCAATCAATTCAAAAAGATTAATAAAAATATGTATAAATACAAAAAGAAATAAAACCAACCCAAAATGGATGCACCGCCAGAATAAGGGACACGCGCAAGTAAATCAATCCAAGTGCACAAACGGAACCGTAAAAAATCAAGAAACTAAATGATCTAGGATCTTTCGGCTCTGATACCAACTGATGAAGCCAGCGGAAGACTCCAGATTAGGATTCAAACCGATGAACTCTAACATGAAACCACGCAACCCTTCTAACACCGTTTAGTCTAAGATTGCCCGGAATCAGAAGCTTCTCTACGATCCATTTAGTCTTCGAATACCTGGATCTTATGGACAAAAGTTCAAAGCACTTGGAAATTGTGAGAGAACCTCTCTTTTTCTCAATTTATTAAAAATATCAACTATCTTACAAAGTGACGTCTAAAAGCCTTTAAATAAGAAAAAGACATAATGTACAAGGCAGATCTATCTTACATAATGTACTATTAACTCAGGAACTAGTGCATCTCTATAAGCGAAAGAATGTTCAAGCTTGTTGCCTTATGAAAGCTGATCTTAAAAAAGCCTTTGTTTCACTTCACTGGGACTTTATAGAAGAAATGTTCACTTACTATGGTTTTCCCCTGAAATTCACTGCCTTAGTTATGGAATGTGTTAGGTCTCCTAGTTTCTCACTAAACTTGAATGGCACAAGTTCTGGTTTTTTTTGTGGTAAGAGGGGACTCGGGCTGGGTGATCCACTCTCCCCACTGATTTTCGTGTTGGCAATGGAGTATTTAAACAGGTTGTTCAAGCAGGAAGCAGAAAAAGGCGAATTTAAGTATCATATGTATTGTGACAAACTGAAAATAATCAATTTGATTTTTGTAGATGACCTGATAATCCTCTGTCAGGCAGATATCCCTACTGTTAGAAGCATTAAGTTGATATTGCAGCAGTTTATAGACTCCACTGGGTTCAAAGTCAGTATCCCGAAGTCCAATCTTTATTTTGGAGGTGAAAAGGAAGACGTGCAGACAAAAATACAGCAAATCATGGCGTTCCAGATTGGTAATATCCCTCTCTGTTATCTTGGTGTTCCTATTTCTCCTACTGCATGGTCACAACTAGACTATCAAGTGTTGGCTGATAGTGAAAGTATATGGGGTTGGTAATCAAAGAGACAACACAAAAGACACTAAAAAACAAAGATGAGAGATTTATGAACTTTATTGTTAGAAACTTGAATCCGACAATAACGGGGAAATCACAAGATTTGGATGTGTTCTAATCGTATTAGACACTGTCCTTAAGACAATATTCGCCCCCTCCATGTAGCAATACCGGGCTTCTTTGGCAATTTGCCTCTAGGACATAAAGATTACAAGAATATGCAACTTGCAATTATTGAATGTTCTTAAGAATTTAGGAATGCAAAAGTTAGAATGAAATCCTTTCTTAGTTCACCTATTTATAGGCAACACTAGCAGAAACAAAGGATACAAATTAAGTACACAACCCTTGGTTTGTAGGAAATAACTATCATGCAAGTGAAGGGTTGCTAACTTAATTATTATCCTTAAATTCTAAATTAATTATTTTATTTTATAAACTAAAATTTTCAACATTCCCCCACTTAGTTTGTAATATAAAATAATCATACAATCATTAGAATCACGCTTAAGAGGTGGTAACTTTCATCTTAAACCACATCGTAGTGAAATTAAGTCACATAACTAGCTAAGTTATTGGTGGCTCGTTGCTTAAACCAATAATCAGTCTAGTATATACTTAATAATGCACACTCATAGGATTCCTTATAAATCACATTATGATGTAGCACTATTACCGGCCATTTGCTCATCCTAGATTCTTGATCATATACAAAAGATAATCTCAAACTTTTGCTATAAACGGAACCCCTCTATGATCAAATAGGAGGAAATTATTCCAGTTTATTACTATTCCGTAATCAAACGCTCAGGAATAATTCCATTAAGAGATTTCTCTCAACCTTCTCACTTAAGAGTAACATATATAATGCACCAATACATGGAATGGTATACACGAATTTTGGTTATCACAACCACAAAACAACTTGTTGTTATTTGCAATCTAGGGGTAGTACTAGAAGAAGTTTGGGTTTCCATTGCTCGTGATTTTAGTATTGAGATTTTACTCCCATTCCTCATGTTGTCAAAAAAAAACACCAATTCTCTTTTAAGAGATCTGGTACATGGATCCAAAACAAAATTGTGTTTTCGCAAACACAACAATAACAACATCGACACTTGTATCTCAATTAAAAATACATATATTGAATTAATATGTCTATATTTACCCATTATCAAATTTTGCACAATGTTCAAGACATATTAATCTAACTATCACAATACAAAATTACAGGCGACACAGGCTAGGGCCCTTTGGCCACTTCACCTCCTTATATACTGAAGATAGTTCAACAAATTTAGCTTTCTTTTCTTGGAGATAGTGATTACTATCTGTTTCACTTATCAAGAAACATCTCTCACTGCCAAGCATAAATTTCTAACCACTAACGGGTTATGATCACTAAATGCTAGAATGCCAACTAACATTTAAATAGCCCTTAAGAACAACATAAATCTAATCAATTATAATAAAATCATAACCCGTAGTCTTTCAAAGACATATTATGATTTTAACATTAGATTTGCAATGATCTCTACTTAGGCACTTAATGTCATTCGTGAGTCATATATCACACAGATAAACACTACTCTAACGCACATACAAGACATCCAATATCACTAGAAGATTCTAGTTTACTGATTGGATCATCACATTTAACACCAATGTTAAATATAAAATGATGAGAGTATAATTTTCTTTACATTCATATGTTCATATTTTGTTAATAACTATTAAGATCATATGAATAAGAAAATACAAAACCCCCACTATTTCCTTTCAGTACAACAACTACGATTTTTACCTCTTTCACCAAGCTCATTTAATTTGGTCTTAGAAAAAGAATTTTCTTAGTATGTACTGCACATTTAATATTAGTTTGTGCATTGAGCATAAACATTTCATATATATCTATTACATACTCTTCACAAACTTTTGACATATGCAATTTACAACATATATGCACCATGTGAGAGTTATTTAGGTAAACTATCATGCAATTTAGAAATTCAAATCAAGACTTCACTAATACACACATCTTTTTATCACTTTATAGCACAAAGCATTAAGAAGTTTCAAATACACATTTTCATATAAGTCACTACTAGGATAATACTTTCCATATTTAACATGTGAACATGAAAAACTTGAATGAAAACTTCTAGCCAGTAGGATAAATTATGCGGGTCAAAACTAATCAAAGCAATCGTGACACTTCAAGACCAAATATACTATTGATGTATCTTGCTATCAATGATATATTACAAATGGAATAACCATTTACAATGTATTAGTCTAGAACCTTTCAAGTTAAATCAATTTGAACATATACATCGTTAGACAATATCAAGTCCATTCTATGATTAACACTTCTTTCCAAAATGCGTCAGCCTAAAATTCAAAAAACTCATTGTTTTTAATTTACTCTACAAAAACCATCATAAAGTTTTACTTAGTAGAGTATTTTCATTGCTATCACTAGGAAGACAATAGCTTTAAGGATACAACTTCCAAGAGAACTTTCATTAGCTTTAGACTTTGCTTGAATTAGAAAGTCAATGTCTTTCTCTTTGGTTCCCTCATAGAACCGCTTGAACTTTGGAAACTGAGAGGTTCACTAGACGATACATTAGCTACTTGGTTTAGAAACTTTAAAAATAAATTTTAAATGAATCTATATCCATTGATAATATTAATACATTATAATCAATGATAAGTAGCTTAGATACTTTAGTGCTCATATAACCATACACTTAAGTGTTCTTGGTCCCAACTAGGAACACAACAATATGTAGTGTCACTATGAACTTTTTATATTAGATAATACAATTTTCTTCTCTTCCACATTTCACATGGAGATACTTAGTCTTTAGGGAGTTTAATTGTACACATGACAAGTATTTAATAATATTTATTCCACAAAACTTTTGGTTACTTAGACTCACTAGCATAACATTGCCATGACACATTGAGTTTTATATTCTTAGCCAAACTATTTGTTGTTTATTAAATACTATTTCATTTTACCTACTAGAGTAATTTTAAACTAGGGATTTATATGCAAAACTTATCAAATATTTTATTCACCATTTTCACTAGATAAAGCTGCACACAAATATGAGCAATTATCTATAAAAGCGATAAAATATCTTGCATCCCTTAGTTTAAAATTATTCAAGTCACATACAACGAAGTGTTGTAACAGCAATAACTTCCAACTTTTATTTGAAAGTAATCTTGCAACCATGGTTTATGGGTATGTTTTACATTTTTATTATTAAGGCATTTTCACTAATTAATTTATATCTTATGCAGATATACAATACCTTAGAAGCCATAAATAATAAAAACGTCGAAACACAATACCATATCAAATGCATTGATATTGATCATAACAATGCAAAAGTAAGCATTGTCAATTCAAAAAGCTTCACTGCAAAAATAATTCTTGGTTCTCAACTAAAGGTCACAACCTTAATATATCATTTGGATTGCTAGACATGACTTTTAGTCGTGTCATTTCACTTTAACCAATTGAGTTATTCTTTGGAATATGTCTTTTCACTTCGAACCAGTAGACAAATGCTTTCCTTTGTGTCTTATCACTTAGAGTCAATAAATACAACTTTAGTTTGTATCTTTTCACTTGAACTAACAAGACAAAAACACTTAACATGTCTCTATTCATCCAAAATAAGGATATCACAACTTTTCATAAAAGTTGTCGATTTCGTTTCACCATAACCATATTTTCGCATTGCTATGAGAAATTTCACATGCATAAAACATATAGTTTCATACACATAGTATCAAATTTTCAGAACCAAAATTGTCCCAATATTTATTGAAATTTAGTTATATTTTCTGGTCGTCCTTTTCTGTCGACTCATATTATCCGACGATAAGGTCAACACATTAACAAAACATGTTTTACATACAATCAAATTATAAGTGCTATAATTATAGAGTTCTCAACACAATTGGCATTACTAGTTTGAATAATAAATATTCACAACTCTTCACATAAAGGCCAATGTTAATACAATTATAACAACATGTCTTTCGCACTTCTTAAAACTAAAAAATTTATAAAAAAAAACACATTGTTCGCATGTTTTGTTTTTGTCAAAAAAATTCACTTTAAGATCACTAATAAATAATTATTGTAAGACCTTAAACACAAATTAATCCACATAATTTTCACAGCACTAGATTTGGTTAATCAAAAATTAAAACACAAATCTACAAACATTTAAATTATCATGATGGATTAATTTACTACGAATTTTATAATTTCAAAGAAAACATTTAACACAAAGTTAATGTATATTAATTTGAAACTTGTCATATACTCACTTGAGTATATTCCAGATCTTTCTAGATCTATCCTCAGAAATTGACTACGGAACTAAAACCGTAGAGAAATCTCTATGTTGTGAGACCCATATTCACTGCTTTTAACCATCTTTGATTCTGGCTTCCTTGAATACTTATATCAATCCATGGCTATAATATTGTCTTAAGATTGCAAGTATATGGGGTTGGTAATCAAAGAGAGAACACAAAAGACACTAAAGATAAAGATGACAGATTTATGAACTTTATTGTTAGAAACTTGAATCCAACAATAATGGGGGAATCACAAGATTTGGATGTGTTCGAATCGTGTTAAACACTGTCCTTAAGACAATATTTGCCCCCTCCATGTTCCAATACCGGGTTTATTTGGCAATTCGCCTCTAGGACAAAGAACACAAGAACATGTAACTTGCAATTATTGAATGTTTTTAAGAATTTAGGAATGCAAAAGTTAGAATGAAATCCTGCACTAGTTCACCTATTTATAGGCAACACTTGCAGAAACAAAGGATACAAATTAAGTACACAACTCTTGGTTTGTAGGAAATAACTATCATGCAAGTGAAGGGTTGCCAACTTAATTATTATCCTTAATTCTAAATTAATTATTTTATTTTACAAATAGATATTTTAAACAGATAGAAGTGTGGTAAGACTTAAATTCTGGTCCACAAGAAATTTGTCTTACACTGGTAGATTAGTATTGATCAATTTAGTACTTATGAGTCTGCACACTTATTGGTCTAGTGTTTTTCTGTTGCCTAAAGCTGTAATTAGACAAGTAGAAAGATGTTATCGAGAGTTTCATTGGGGGAAAAAGGATTCTGGTAAATACCATTCATTAGTTGCATGGGCAGATGTCTATAAAGAAAAAAGTGAAGGAGGCTTGCATATTAAAAATCATGTTGGTTGGAATCAAGCTTTAGTTGGGAAGCAGTTATGGGACATTGAGCACCATAAAGAGAATAGAAGCACTTAAATGGATTCATGTTTATTACCTGAAAAGGAAATCAATATGGACCTATGATCCTCCAATGGACAGTGGTTGGAATTGGAAGAAACTCTTGATGGTTAAAAACAGGCTGAAAGAAGGACTAAGGCAAGGCATTTGGACTGGGACTACTGGGAAGTCATATAATGCAAGATCAGGTTATCAATTGTTGCAGGGTGTTCAAAGGAAGTGGAATTATGCCAAGATTGTCTGGGGTTAGTATAATGTGCAGAAGCATTGTATTATTTGTTGGTTGGCTACCGAGGATCGACTGTTGACTCAGGAAAGACTCTTCAAAATGCAGCTGCTAAACGAGGAGATGAAATGTGAGCTCTGTTCAGGTCCAGTTGAGAACTCTGATCACCTTTTCTTTATGTGTTCTTATTCTCAATTGGCGTTGTGAATTACTCTGCAATGGCTACAAATTGGGCTGAAAGTTACAATTTTCAGAAACAATATTGGATCTATTTTGAGTACATGGAGGTTTCACAAAGTTAAGCAAAAGATTTTATCTGCTGCAATATGTGCTGTGATCTACCATATCCGGAATGAAACTAATGCAAGGAAATTTCATGGTAAGAAAATAGAAGGAAGGGATCGAGCAGTTCTGATCAGGCAGGAGTTAGTTTCGCGGATTGAATTTTATTGTAAATCCAAGAAAAGGTAGGTTGTTGAATATTTGGAAAGTAATGGTATAGATATACAATGAGTTCCATGTAAGAGATAGTATCATTGTACATATTCCAGTTTTGAGAGCAATACAAGTTTACCATTTTACCAAAAAAAAAAAACAAAATATTTGAATGACTAAAAAAACCCCTAACTGCTAAACCCTAATTAATCCAAGCCCTCTATCATACTCCATCAGAAGTAAGAATTGCTACAATGATCAAAACCTGTTCTGATAAAGTATTTTATGATTAAGCCATACGCCAAAATCAACCGCTTCTGTTGAGCCACAAAAATACCAAAGAATAAAAATACAAGTGATTTCAGGAACATTTTTGGATATACTAGTTACTAAGCAGTGGACACTACTGGGATAAACTTTATTACAAAACCACCTAGTATAGAATTAGACACGATTTTTTTTTAAAAAAAAATTGGTAAAAGATCTCTTACATGTGTCATTTCAAAGTGATAAAACTGTCTAGTTTAGCAGATGACAAATATGATTTTCTTAGTTTTATATGATTGTCCTCTAGTCCTTTACAAGCTTTATTTGACACTCCAACATAGCGAGGGGAACTGTTTGGCTCATACACAAGCAAAACAGCACCAGATTAATTTGGCTAAGAAAGCAGCTCATGAAGCTAGAAAGTTTATTGGGCAATCTACATTTTACCTCTGAGTTTTGGCCATTTCTACCTTCATTACCTCCGAGTTTTAGAACTACTACAATTTACTCCTTGATGGGTTAAACTTGAAGTTAATTCTCGAAGCACTTGAAATGACCGAAAAAAACCACAAATGTAATTCAGCGGAATTTTTTCTCCCCGCATAAAATTAAAAATTTGCAATTATTATTTGACCTTTCCATTATCTTTCCTTAAATTAATAAAATAGGGCTATAGTTTTGAAAACCGATTGGGACAATCAAAACTTTTCCATACTTTTTCATTCCCTCCAAAAACACTAGAAAAAACCCTGCTAGTACAAAGGCGGGATTAAGTAAAAATCTCCAAATTAATCTGACCGAGTATCATTTGAAGTCGACTAAATCGGGGCATATTGTCTTATTAATTAAAAAAAAAAAGACGCTCTCATTGCTCAAAGCTGCACTACTTCAAACAAATTGTAAGAACGTCAACACATATTGAAAATGGTTTAGAGTTTCGAACGCCTTGTTATGTTGTGTTGTTTAAACTATTTCAATCAGTTGTTGAATCCGGAATCGATAGTTACCCCAGTGGTTTCGGGAGGGAGTGGCCATCCTGGAAGACCCAGGATCCTTCATCCACCTCATAAAAACAGTTCACATTGTAATTTGCAAATTGTAAAAAAACACAACACATATTTGATAAATTACGATGTGGAACGATGATCTTTTGAGGAGGAGTGATCAGAATGCTCCAACCGAAGGTACAGCATAAAAGTGCTACTAGAAGCTCTCCACTGCTTAGATTAGAAAAAATGGCTTCTTAGTCGTTTTTGAAGTTAAACTGAGGGAAAAAACTACATAGATCATGACCGCCAGAGTTTGACCTGAAACCGCTTAAATATATCATCGGTGTCCTGAGGAAACTCCGGGAACTCTCCTATAACACAAATGCAAACTTCCACTGTGATACAAGACATTCAGCACAAAGTTAATTAGCTAGTCTGAGCTCAGTAAATATTTAAACTTATTGACCTAAAGAAGATCAAGGGAAATGAAAAGAAACTATTTGCGACTAAGACAGAGTTACCTTCGAAAATTTCTCAGTGGGAACTTGCAACCTCTTCTGGGGCGGGGCTTAATTTTAGCTAAAGTTTCACTCTCATGAATGACCTGGAAAAAAGGTTCTCCAAAGTTCTTAATTGTCTTGGTATGAAACCAAAATGAAGATATATAAGTAACGATTGGAACCGTTAAAAGTAATTACTAATTGGAGGCAAACATCCCAAAACGCATTTTCTAAAACATTTCAGCAATAATCTGATACCTGATGATGATGTACTGCTGTTCCTGTAGCAAAATGATACACATGAGTTTAAGATGTCACACGGACCAAGGTTCTTTTCTTCATCTGGAATCTGTAATTACAAAAAAGACGCAGAAATTCTTAGTCAATGTTACATCTAATCAATTTCTCCAAAAGCATTAGTAGGGTCAACAATAAACTTACGTCTTCAGTACGAATCGTCCACTTTTGATCCTTTATGTTTTCAATCTTCTCAGAGAAGCGAAAGATCTATCATTGAAATACCACTTCGGCTACATTTGGACATTTGAAATTCCAAAATTGGATTTTAGAAGTAGGTTTTTCCCTTGGTATATTTCTGCTCCAACGTCAGAAGTATTTGTCCATGCAGCACTTAGCTGGATAGTGCTTTCGGGTGATAACCACAGGGCCAATTATAAAGCCAAGGTCTTAGATTTCGATTTCAAGGATAAATTATTCTGGGAGATTCCTGCGCCTTTAGATTCCGGGATTTTAAGGTTATGGGAACTGGAGTTCTTAGGAGTGTTTAGGGGGTTGCTTGCGGTTTTATCTTACTGTCCACACTATGCCGTCGTCTATGTGGGGGAAAACCAGGATTTGTGGGTGATGACGGAGTGTGGGAATGTGGATTCGTGGACTAGAGTTTATACAATAACATTAGACATTGGAGTTGAGCGACCTTTGTTCTTCACAAAGAATGAAGAAATCATTTTCCTGGATGTTGGAAGATATCCTTTAGTTTGTAACTTAGGGACTCAGCATATGGCATATCTTGGAGTTAGGGTGCCAAGTGAATCCGATTTCTTCACATTCACCAAATCAATGACCCTAGTGGACGAAATCAATGAACTTGTTCAAGTTTAGGATGCTGAGGTAAAATTAAAACGTAACTAGGCAGTGTCTTTTGTTAAGAACTTTTATACATTTGTGCTTCTGCTCTAATGATTATGGTCTGTGTTTTGGAATTGAATTTTGTAGGTTGCCATGGCTGGTGGAGGAAGATGAAAAATTAATAATCGTGGTTCTTCAAGCTGCAAGAATTCAGCGAGGCAACTAATACCATTTGCTTCATTTTCATTTTGATAGAATGTCGTTTGAAGGGATCATAGGAAGTTAAAGAAGTTGTATCATTTCAGACTGTGTTCATGAATTTGAAGTTTCTTATAGTTCTTTTCAGTTTCTTTGTTACCTTGAAAATATTTGTTTCATGGTTTCTTCGAATTGGCAAAGTGATCTCCAACCTTCGCTCAATCGTCAAGCCAATGTTAGGTCATTTGCAATATTTTAATATAGACCATTTGCAAAGAGTGATGGGAACCAGTTCGAACAAAATTATTGTTTATCGTTACAGTACTAGTTTGGCTAGATTCGTAGTTTTGAACTTTCGAAATCATCCTTTTTAATTTTGAACCTTCGGATTTGGCAACTCTGAAAGAACTATTTATTCCTAAAAAAAAATAAATAAATTCTTTGCCAACATTTTTATTTTCTTTTGGCGAAGCACCCTATAAAGCTCGGGTACTGCGCGTTGTCATTTCTAGTTCCTTTGATATTAAGAATCTTTTATCTTGTTTTAAAAACAATATTCTTTCTGTTCTTAAAAAATTGTCCACATTGAATCTTGAGAATTGTACATAAATAGTATAAGCCGCTAAATAAATTCATTGTGCACAACTTTTTTTAAAAACAGGGTACACTAAATGTTATAAAGTCTTTTGTTTTCATATTGTGATCATTATTAATTGTCCTTGGAATTTGAAGAATTTCCACCCAAAAAGAAGCTCGATCGCTTCTTTTTTTCTCCTTTAAACAATTAGCCATTCAATTTTATAGTGTTTCAAATTTAGTTTGAGTGGTTTTAATTTAAATAGTAATGCTTCAAAATTTACCTTTTACATATGCCAAATAAACAAATGAGGCATATATATTCTTGGCATTTTGTTTTTGGTCTCTTAAATGCAATCACTTCCATAGGAATAACTTATTTCGCACACATATCTTTTTTATAAAAAAAAATAAAAATAAAAATTGGATGGCCCCAGCGAGAATCGAACCCTCGACCTCCTGGTAATAACCATCCCCTATCTTATTCCCCTAACCACCCGCCCATTCGCACAACCCTCCCACCCCCTAATTCACACACATATACAGTTTGCTACTTAAAAAAAAAAAAAAATCAGAAATCTAAAAGTAGGGTGATTTTTTATTTCAGAAATCCAAAAGTATGGTATATCCAGATTTGGCAAATGCAAAAGTGTTGTATCTATTGTTGAAGTACTACTTAGGCTAGATTCGGACTTTTCAGAAAATTATTTTAATCCACATTTATTCTATTTAATTTTTTTTTTTTGGTGAAACACCCTATATAGCACGAAATACTATGCGTTGCCATTTCTAGTTCCTTTCATATGAACAATCTTTATCTGGTTTTAAAAATGGTACTCTTTCTGTTCGTAAAACGTTCTCCACATTAAATTTTGAGAATTGTAGATAAATAGTACCAATCGCAAATTAGATTCACCATGGACAATGTTTTTTGATAAAAAAAAAAATAAGGTACACTAATTGTTATAACGTCTTTATTTTCATGTTATATGATCATTATTTATTTTAAAAGAAAGAGGTAAATGCATCAAAATGTAGTGTGATCAACACTTTAACACAAAGTACACTGATTTGGTATCTTTATTGGAGTGCAAATTTTAAATCCAAAAACCAAATGTAATCTTTTAATATCTTTGTTGGATTTCATCTATGTAGAGAAAACGGATGTGGAGAAAAATATACTTCATCACCTATGCACAACACATTACATACTAAGTTCACTCTCTCTTCACTCAAACTTCTCTCTTCTCCACCTTTTTTTATTCATTCTTCGTCTAGATAACTGTTGTCCGTGATGGATTCCTTGTTCAGAATTCCCTAATTAATGCATGTCTCCTTCTTCACCGTCTTGCTCAGCGATCGTCTTCTGTCCCAGATCGATCACCCCCAGTTGCTGGTAGGTGGCTCTGATGACGAGACCTTCGTTATAAATCTGATGCCATTCCTTTTAAGTTTATATCAAGTTCAAGATTAGCTCAAGCGCGCAAACTTGCAGTTCAATTATGAAATCTTGCAATAGAGTTAAATGAAAATGATTATTTGGAAGAAGATCTATGTTATTGTAAATGGTTTGCTAGAACTCATAAGTAAGCATTTATGGTACCTTTACAATTGTATCTCTATTTTGTATCTCTGCACATATGTCGAATTTATAATATGCGTTATGAAGTTGACATTCAAGCCAAGGTTACATTTACATTGAAGACTGTTGACCATTTAATGCAAGGTAAAAGATAGAGCTAAAAGAATTTCGCAAAAGAGACGCTAGATTTTAAACATAATAAATAATAAAATAATATTATGGTAATAAATACAAATAAAACTAAATGTATAGTTTTACATTAAAAATTTAGCATGTCTTATCAAACTCTACTAAATAGCAAAAATAGAGGGATATGATGTTATTTATACGTTCACAAAACTATATTTTCAGTTACACAAAACTAACGGACCTTCTCTTGGGTTTTCATATTTTCCTTGCAAACAAACCCTCTACCTTCTAATTCTAATATGATTTTTGCAATATAACCTTTTTATTAAGCGAATTTTTTTTGAAGATGAAAATATAAAAAGTTATTTAAATGTATAAGTTTATTTCAGTATATGAAATGAAAACCCGTATATGAAAAAATTGTTCTAAGGTTTTGTAGGTAGGCTAATTGCATCCATTTCGCAGATCCCGTATACGAACTTCTCTAGCTCTAGAATTAATCCTTTTGCGTGATCTTTTTTGAATTATTTTATTTAAAATTTATGTTTTGTGTTTTTTTTTTTTTTTGAAATAGTTTGTTGCACTTGCACGTTGCTCGATCAGTTTGCATTTGCAATCCATTGCAGACAAGTCCCGCTATTTATCATTTTACAACATAATGTATTTTTTTTAAAATTTTGTGATAAATAAATAACGAAAATGCAAAATTTAATGCTTGGTAAAAAAGTGATTTTTATTAATGTGACATGAGTTAGAAAATTTTTTCGTATTTTCGTACACCATATTGTGTTTGAAGTCGCGTGTGCGGCCAATTTATATGTTTCCATTTAGAGATAGCTAGAAAGTATATTATTATGAAATTTTGAGTTGAATAAATATCAATGTTAAGAATGTAAACTAGATAGAAGATTCCTCATCTCAGAGGAACTAGAAATGCCAACTTTTTTTTTGAATAGAAAGAGTATTCTTTTTGAAACTTGATAAAAGATTCTTCATCTCTAACGAACTAGAAATGACAACACGCAAAACTCGTGCTAGTTATGTGTTTATTTTTTTAATAATTTTTTTTTTGCAATATTCTTTCCATCTTATTTCAAAGATTGCTGAAATAAACTTATACATTTAAATAACTTTTTATATTTTCATCTTCAAAATCAATTCGCTTAATAAAAATTTTTTATTGCAAAAATCATATTAGAATTCGAAGGTAGAGGGTTCGTTTGCAAGGAAAATATAAACACAATAGAGAAGGTCCGTTAGTTTTGTGTAACTGAAAATATAGTTTTGTGAACGTATAAATAACATCAAATCCCTCTGTCTTCGCTATTTAGTAAATTTTGATAAGAACTGCTAAATTTTTAATGTGAAACTATACATTAGTTTTATTTGTATTTATTTCCATACTATTATTTTATTATTTATTATGTTTAAAATATAGCACCTCTTTTGCGACATTCTTTTAGCTCTGTCTTTTATGTTGCATTAAATGGTCAACAGTCTTCAATCTAAATGTAACTACCTTGGCTTGAATGTCAACTCTCTCATAACGCATATTATAAATTCGACATATGCGCAGAGATAAAAATAGAGATAAAATTGTGAAGATACCATAATTGCATACTTGTAAGTTCTAGAAAGTCATTTACAATAACATAGATCTTCTTGCAAATAATCATTTTCATTTAACTCTTTTGCACGATTTCACAATTGAACTGCAAGATTGCGCGCCTGAGCTAATCTTGAAATTGATATAAACCTAAAAGGAATGGCATCATATTTATGACGAACCTCCCGACATCGGAGCTAGCTACCAGCAACCGGGGGTAATCAATCTGGGACAGAAGACGATCGCTGAGCAAGACGGAGAAGAAGGACACAAGCTTTAATTAGGAAATTCTAAACAAGGAAATTCATCACGGATAATAGTTATCTAGATGAAGAATGAAAAAAAGAAGGTGGAGAAGAGAGAACTTTGAGCGAAGAGAGAGTGAACTTAAGTGTGTAATTTATTGTGCGTAGGTCATGAAGTATATTTTTCTCCACATCCGTTTTCTCTACTTAGATGAAATCCAACAAAGATATTAAAACATTACATTTGGTTTTTTGATTTAAAATTTGCACTCCAATAAAGATACCAAATCAGTGTACTTTGTGTTAAACTGTCAATCCCACTACATTTGATGCATTACCCCTTTCTTTTAAATAAATAATGATCATATAACATGAAATGAAAAGACATTATAACAATTAGTGTACCTTGTTTTTTTTTAAAAAAAAAAAAATGTTGTCCACAGTGAATCTAATTTGCGATTTGTACTATTTATCTACAATTCTCAAATTTAATGTGGACAACTTTTTACGAATAGAGAGATTACTATTTTTAAAACCAGATAAAAGATTGTTCATATCAAAGGAACTAGAAATGGCAAGGAGTAGTATTTCGTGCCATATAGGGTGCTTCGGCAAAAAACAAAAGAATTACATAGAAAAAATGTGGATTAAATTTTTTTTTTTTGAGGACATAAATACTTTAGCAAATTCGAAAATTCAATATAAGAAAGTCCAATTTCTGAAGTTCAAAAGTCCGAATCAAGCCGAAGTAGTACTTCAACGATAGATACATCACTTTGGGATTTGCAAAATCTGGATATACCATACTTTCGGATTTCAGAAATCAAAAATCATTTAGATTTCTAAATTCTTTTATTCTTTTTTTTTTAGCAAACTAGATATGTGTGTGAAATAGGGGGTGGGAGGGTTGGACAGGGTGATTAGGGGATTGGTAAAGGGGATGGTTATTACCAAGAGGTCGAGGGTTCGATATTCGCTGGGGCTATCCAATTTTTATTTTATTTTTTTCTAAAAAAAGATATGTGCGTGAAATAAGTTATTCCCATGCCAAGTGATTGCATTTAAGTGGCCAAAAAGAAATTTCCAAGAATATATATGCCACATTTATTTATTTCGCGTATGTAAATGATAAACTTTGAAGCATTACTGTTTAAATTAAAACCACTTACACTAAATTTGAAACTTTATAAAATTTAATGGCTAACTTTTAAAGTAAAAAAAAAAAAAAAGAAGCGATCGAGCGTTTTTTGGAGTGGAAACTTTTCGAATTCCAAGGACAATTAAGAATGATCATAATATGAAAACAAAGGACGTTATAAACATTAGTTTACCCTGTTTTTAAAAAAAGTTATCCAAATTGAATTTAATTATCGACTTATACTATATATGTACAATTATCATAATTCAATGTCAACAATTATGTAAGAACAGAAAAAATACTATTTTTAAAACAAGATAAAAGATTCTTAATATCAAACGAACTAGAAATGACAAAGCGCAGTACTCGGGCTTTATAGGGTGCTTCGCAAAAAAAAATGCAGATAAAGAATTTTTTTTTTTGTGGGAATAAATAGTTCTTTCAGAGTTGCCGAATCCGAAAGTTCAAAATAAGAAAGTATGATTTTGGTAGTTCAAAAGTAAGAATCGAGCCAAAGTAGTACTTTAATGATTGAGAATAATTTTGTTTGAACTGGTTCCCATCACTCCCTATTAGCATTGAAAGTGCAATGGTCTATATTAAAATATTGCAAATAACCTAACATTGGCTTGATGATTGAGCGAAGGGTGTGAGATCATTTTTGAAATTTTAACAAACCATGAAAACGTTTTCAAGGTAAGAAAGAAACCGAAAAGAGCTATAAGAAACTTCAAATTCATGAACATAGTCTAAAATGATACAACAAACTTCTTCAACTTCCTATGATCCCTTCAAACGACATTCTAGCAAACCGAAAATGAAGCAAATGGTATTAGTTGCCGCGCTGGATTCTGGCATATCTTAAAGAAGCGCGATTATTAATCATCCATCTTCCTCCACCAGCCACGGGAACGTACAAAATTCAATTCCAAAACACAGACAACAATCATTAGAGGAAGAAGCACAAATGTACCAATTTAGGTTTTGATTTTACCTGATCATCCTAAACTTGAACATGTTTATTGCTTTCGTCCACAAGGGCCATTGATTTCGTGAATGTGAAGAAATTGGATTCACTTGTCACCCTAACTCCAAGTTATGCCATATGCTGGATTCACTTGTCACTTGTCACCCCAAGTTACATATCTTCCAACATCTAGGAAAATGATTTCTTCAGTCTTAGTGAAGAACAAAGGCCTCTCAACTCCAATATATAATGTTATTGTATAAAATTTAGTCCACAAATCCACATTCCAATACTCCGTCATCACCCACAAATCCCCGTTCCCCCAAACATAAATGCCGGCATTGTAAGGACAGTAAGATAAATCCGCAAGCAAACCCCTAAATACTCCTATGAACTCCAGTTCACATAACCTTAAAATCCTGGAATCCAAAGGCACGGGAACTTCCCTGAACAATTCATCCCTGAAATCTAAAGCCCAGATCCTAGCTTTATAATTTGCCCTTAGGTTATCACCCGAAAGAACTTTTCAGGAAAGTACAGTAGCGACAAATACTTCTGAAGTTGGAGCAGAAATATACCAAGGGAAAAACCTACTTCTAAAATCCGATTTCGGCAGTTCAAAAGTCCAAATGTAGCCAAAGTAGTATTTAAATGATGGATACATCACTTTCGAATTTGTCAAATCAGGATCTACCGTATTTTCAGATTTTTATCCGAAATCACCCTACGAATTCCAAGGACAATTAATCATAATCACAACATGAAAAGAAAAGACATAATAACAAACATTGTACCCTTTTTTTTAAAATAAAAAGTTTTTCTTAATGAATTTAGTTTGTGATGTACTATTTATCTACAATTCTCAAATTTCAATATCGACAATTTATTAAGAACAAGAAGTGTACTATTTTCCAAACTAGATGAATGATTCTTAATATCAAACAAACTTGAAATGACAAAGCGCAGTACTCATGCTTTATAGGGTCCTTCGCAAAAAAATATATTAAATAAAATAAATGTGAACAAAAACATTTCCCTATTTTTTGTTGACATAAATAGTTCTTTCGGACTTTCCAAATCCCAAAGTTCAATATAACAAAGCCCGATTTCGAAAGTAAAAAAGTCCAAATCTATTGGAATTTGTACTCAACGACAGATACATCATTTTAAAATTTGTCAAATCTGGATCTACTGTACTCTCGGATTTCTGATATCCAAAATCCCCCTACTTTCAGGTTTCTGAATTTTTTTTTTGAAGCAGCAAAATAGATATGTGTTTGAAATAAGTTGTTCCTATGCTAAGTGCAAACGTCCACAAAAGAATTTACAAGAATATATATACCTTTTTTTTAAAAAAAAACAATTTGACTAATAATAAAAAAAATAGGGCAGCGAATATACGAAACCCTATATCAAAATACAAATTAGATTTTAAAGTAAAGTTGAATCCTTGTTCAATCTAGCAGAGCGACGAACTTGAACTCTCTTTTTAGCCTTGGCTTTTTTCGATAGATTGTGATAAGTTGGAGCAGAAAGTTCACTGTAAAAAGACTCTTGTTCCTTTGCATATTCCATATCAAAGTCGTCATCTTCAGAAGCATGATTTAGTCTACCTTCGGAATTTATTTCTTCAATCGAATAATTTGGAATAAAAGTCTCAGTGTTCTTCCCGATTTCCGTATCATCCTTGGACAATTACGATTTTGCAACCGTAATGGGCAGTAAAACTTGTAAAAGAGGCTGAGGAGAGATGGTAAATTCTGAGGCTTCCGGATTTAACTTTTTAACGTTGCTGTTAAAAGAGTTATTTGAGGAAGAGATTCCTTCCTTATTTGAGGGAGAAGAGCCGGATGCAGAAGAGTTATTTGACGCTGACTTTTCCTCACTTGAGTTTTAAAGAGTCTTATGCACAATTGGCGCTGAGATCACGGGAGTCTGCTCACCTTGTTCCGCACTTGAAGAAGGAAAAGATGGAGTCAGTTTCGGATTCAAACCTGGACGACCTTGGAGATTTGAAATTGAATCATTTTGGCTGGAGATTCCGCACATCTTGGGCGTGGACTGTGCATCAGCGGGATTCTATTCCAAGGGCGTAATATTCGGGAGATTGCCGGCTGTCATTGGAGATTCTAGCTGCCGTTCCACCTTTGACGATGTAGCAGCCATCGAAGAAGACCGAATCGATATGGATTTTTTAGTTCCAATCATCGGATTATCAGCAACAATAGAAACCAGTTGAGCAAGAGCAGTGGCGGCACCAAAAGTTTCAGTCGCGGCGTTGAGTTGAGTCGAAGTTTCAACGGCCTGATGCACCCCAAGCGAATCTTCAGTGCCTTCCTGGGCTGCTGAGACTTGTTGAGCGTCGTTGATTTGTAGAACATTGACTTCATTGATTCGCTCTGAGATCGGCGGTAAGAATTGAGGGGAAGATGATTTTTCTCCCGTAATCAGTGGAGAAGCAACAACATTGGCGGTTCACTGTTCAGGAATAGCATCGCTAGTTTCTTGTTCGGCAGTGATGGTTTGTTGATCTTCCAACAGCAGCATAACAGGGGGATCCTCTGGTTGGATCGCTGATTCCACCGGCCCATTTTGTTCATGCGCAAAAGTCTCTACTTTCCGAGGTTCACCTTGCGTAGTCGCAGCCGGCTTATGTGCGACTTTCAATGGATTGTTTGTTTCCCGCGTGTTCTTTTACTTGGCTTGGGATGATTGCTCTAACTGCTGTTTCGGATGATGCCAATCAATCTTTTTGTGATGATGGTGAAATGTGTTTTGTCGGCAGGAATGGACATCATGTCCAATTTTTTTACAATCGACACAATATTGAGGCATGTTCTCATAAAAAATTGATTGAAAATAGGTCGATCCTTCAACGCCCAGTCTGATGCGAATTGGATGCTCCTTGAGAAGATCCAGTTCCACACAAACTCGTGCTACCGATGGTCGTGACATGTTAAGAGTTGGAACGTCGATTTGAAGGGGGGTTCCGATAATGCTAGCAAGTTTCCACAAATATTCTTTGTTGAAACGATGAATTGGGAGACCTTCTAGGGATATCCAAACAGGGACGATTGAGCTTTCGTGCGCTGGATTAAAATCCGTTATCCACTTTAGGACCCGCATTCGATGTTTGTCAAATCTCCACAAACTTTTGAGCCAGCAACAGTGAAAATCTTCCTCTAGTTCAAAGCGAATAAGGATGTGTCGCTAATCAATCGATCCAAGAGAAAAACTTCCTTTGAAGCCGATAGTCTGGAATTCTCTTCTCAAAAATTCCATTTTTGGCCGGCCTTTAGTAAACTTTCCTACAAGAGCAAGGTGGAATGGAGCAGCCAATTCAGCATCTTCTTCTTTTGTAAGAAGAAAAGTTGGCTCACCGTTGAAAGTCGTTGGTTCGGAGAGTATCATAGTCGAATGATGTTTGAATGAGGGTTCATGTATGGCTTTTGGATTTGCCCCAGATCCTAGAATCTGAGCAAAGGAGGCCTTTTGGATGTGCTTGGTAGGTGGTGGTCGGCCTATGGCCAGTGGCGGTTCGCCGGCATAGGAGAAAAAAGCTAGAAGGAAATCACTCCGGCTTAGAGAGGATTCCGGCGAGTTTGATGGGTTCAATATTTCACAAGAATATACATACCGCATTGTTTATTCGGCGTATGTAAAATGTAAAACTTTGAAGCATTACTATTTGAATTAAAACCACTCAAACTAAATTCGAAACACTACAAAATTCAATAGGTAACTTTCTAAAGGAACAAAAAAAAAAGAAGCGATCGAGCTTCTTTTGGAGTGGAAACTTTTTGAATTCCAAGGACAATAAATAATGATCATAACATGAAAAGAAAATATGTTATAAAAATTAGTGTACCCTGCTGTTAGAAAAAGTTATCAACAATGATTTTAGTGAGCAATTTATACTGTTTATGTACAATTTTTAAACCTCAATGAAAAAAGTAAAGTAAACGTAGACAATTTCTTTTTTTTTTTTTTTTGTAGCCATAAATGGTTCTTTGAGATTTGCAAAATCCTAAAGTTCAATATAAGAAAGTCCAATTTTGGAAGTTCTAAAGTACGAATCTGGCCAGAGTAATACTTCAACAATAGATAATAATTTTGTTAGAACTGGTTCCCATCACTCTCTACTAGCATTGCAATTGCAATGAACTATATTAGAATATTGCAAATGACCTAACATTGGCTTGATGATTGAGCGAAGGTTTTGAAATCATGTTCGCAATTTTTAAAAACCATGAAAACGTTTTCAAGGTAAGAAAGAAACCAAAAAGACCGATAAGAAACTTTAAATTCATGAATGTAGTCTGAAATTATACAACAAACATTTTCAACTTCCTATGATTCCCTCAAACGACATTCTAGCAAACTGAATATGAACCAAATGGTATTAGTTGCCTCGTTGTATTCTAGCATCTTGAAGAAACGGGATTATTAATTGTCCATCTTCCTCAACCAGCCATGGCAACCTACAAAATTCAATTCCAAAACACAAACAATAATCATTAAAGGCTGAAGCACAAATGTATAAAAGTTGTTAACAAAACACACTGCCTATTTTTGTTTTGATTTTATGTCATCATCCTAAACTTGAACAGGTTTATTGCTTTCGTCCACACGGGCCATTGATTTGGTGAATGTGAAGAAATCGGATTCTTTTGGCACCCTAACTCCCAGGTATGTGATATGCTGAATCTCTAACTTTCAAACTAAAGCATATCTTCCAACATCAAGGAAAATGAATTCTTCAGTCTTAGTGAAGAACAAAGGTTGCTCGACTCCAAAGTCTAATGTTATTGTATAAGTCCACGAATCCAAATTCCCATACTGCATCATAACCCACAAATCCCCGTTTTACCCAACATACTTGCCGACATTGTAAGGACAGTAAGATAAAACCACAAGTAAAACCCGAAATACTCCTAAAAACTCCAGCTCCCATAACCTTAAAATACCGGAATCCAAAGGCACACGAATCTCCCAGAACTATTTATTCCTAAAATCGAAAGCCAAGATCTTGGCTTTATAATTGGCCCCTTGGTTATCACCCAAAAGCACTTTCCAGCGTAGTGTTGCAACGATAAATACTTCTGAAGTTAGAGCAAAAATATAGCGAAGGAAAAACCTGCTTCCAAAATCCGATTTCAGAAGTTCAAAGTGCAAATGTACCCGAAGTAGTATTTCTATGATAGATACATCACTTTCAGATTTGTCAAATCTGGATCTAACGTACTTTTGGATTTTTGAAATCCGACACAACCCTACCTTCGGACATCTGATTATTCTTCTTTTTTTTATGTAGCAAAATAGATATGTGTTTGAAATAAGGTGTTCCTATGCTAAGTGATTACATTTAAAGCGTCCAAAAGTCAATTTCCAAGAATATATACCGCATTTGTTTATTCATCGTATGTAAAATGTAAATTTTAAAGCATTACTCTTTAAACTAAAACCACTCAAACTAAATTTGAAACACAATAAACCTTAATGGCTACATTTTTAAAGGAAAAAAAAAAAAGCGATTGAGTTTCTTTTGGAGTGGAAGCTCTTCGAATTCCAAGAACAATAAATCATGATCACAAAATTAAAAGAAAAGACATTATAACAATCATTGTACCTTGTTTTTTTTTATAAAAGAAAAAAAAATTGTCCTTAATGAATTTAATTTGTGATGTACTATTTATCAACAATTCTCAAAATTCAATATCGACAATTTATTAAGAACAAGAGTCCACCCACCTTTTCACTTCTCTTGCTCTTTTAAAATCTTTACGTATAAAATTATATAAAAAAGGCTACAATGCAGAAAAGGGTCGAATTACAATTTATGGGCGCTGAATTATTTGTGATGCAATTATGAAAATTTCTCTGTCAAATGTAATATTACTCTTTTGTCACTTTTTAATGACCCGGTATGTTTCCTACTATGGTGTTTTAATTTTTTTGAAACTTACTTTGTATCTCTTGATAGCCCATTTTTTATATACATCTACTCAACCTAGTTTAAAAGTAACCCAAATAAATAAAAGGTTTTTCAATGCAATCGTTTAATAAAACATATACATGTGAATTAAATTTTTAAAGTTACAGAACTGATGATTTTTGTGAATATTGTAGATTATTTTTTAATATATCACAATTCTTTGTTTCTGTATATTCTTTTTTCATTTCAGTTGTACTATAATATTGTCTCTATGAAAAATTATTTAGGGGAACGCACGAAACACATCTAATTTAGATAGTCCTTTATTATTAAAGGGAATTACCAAACTCTTCATATCACAATAAAACTAGTCAAATTTAGTTATTTGTCGCAAATATACAATTAAGTTCCTAAAATAACCTCATAATATATATTAATAATGACACTTGTTGAAATAGTTTTTTTTTTTATTGTCAATCTGTTGAGGGGTAAATATTGAAGAAACCATATTTAATGTCCTCTTGGAAATGTAAAATTTCTTTTATGAAGGGAAATGAAAATCATGTTCAAATAAGTACATTGTTCAATTTCGACAAAAAAATAATACTACTTCTATTTTTTTGATCTATCGCACAGGATATGCACAGGGATTAAAGAAACAATTATTGAGACTTTAATTTTCAAATAATATACTACCTTTCTTACCCAATTTTCAAATTTTTTTTCTTTGCATTATTTTGATCCAAATTCATTATGTTTCATCGACCCGGTACCGCTATTAGAGAATGCAGCTACTCTATTCTTGGTCCTCTCCTTAAACCGCTGGAGTGCAAACTCCTCGAATTTGAAGGGCAATAAATAGAAATCATCATATGAAATTACTCAATATTTCCTTTCACCCTCGATTCTCACGTCAAACTTCTCCCGAATTCCCCTTCTTCTTCTTCAAGCTTACGTTCTTCGCAACTTTAAAACCTCCATTTTTGCTGTTTCGAAGCTTCAAACACCAATCGGCCTCAATCAGTTTGATGAACCTCAACAACACCATCAATCTCTCCGGCAATTGGCAAGGAAGGTGCATTTTTACGACCTCGTATTAGCAGGAAGAAAGAGGAGTGTGGGAACTGAAGCTTGTGTCCAGAGTGCGGGAACTGAAGCTTCAACTGGAAAAACGAATGTGCAGCAGCGACTCAAGCGATAGAAACTGATACTGGAGGCAAACATTAGGAAGAAGCTCGTAGAAATGGAGACTGCTTTGCTTGAAGGAAACGCTAAGGTAGAGAGGACTAAAGCTGCTCCACAAGGATTGGAAGTGGAGAATTCCACTCTTACGTAGGAGAGTGGTTGCTGCCAAAGCCCAACTAGCTGGGACGGCAGCTACTTTCGAGGAGTTATTTAGAAGGCAGAGGGAACATCTGATGTAGTTCCGGTCACTGGAGACACAAAAGTCGATACGTGCAGAGACACTAGCTGCTGAAAAGAGCGAGTTCAATTACCGGAAACAGGAAGTAGAGCGGGCTGAAGAAGAAAAATATCAACTGCAGGCTAGGTTAAATTATGTTGTGAAGAAAGAACTGGATGAGATATTGCTGCTGGAAGTCACCCATCTTAGGGATTTGAGAGAAGACACTGAAACTGCAGGAAACGTGGAGATGGACCAGAAAAAATCAAAGGCAGAGAAGGAGATGAAGGACAAGAAGAAGGATATGGAACTCCTAAAGGAGAAAATTGTGACACATAGGCTGCAAATTTATTTCGCTAAGGCTACTGAACTTCAAGGCCGGACAGATGCTGCCTTTTTGCCGAAGGAGAGAGAAAGCATAATGTGCCTCTCAGAGGAAACATATATTGTATTCCTCCCTTGTGCGCAGTAGGTACTATGTTCAGGCTGCAATGGTCTCCATGAGCGATATGAATGTAAGGATGGCCCCTCGTGTAATACCTGAATCCAGCAGCATATGCGATTGCGTTATGGATTTGTTAATGGTCAAATGGAAGGATGTTTGAGGGTTGCTTAACATCAACCAAGAACTGTTTGAAATATTTCACTGAGCTTAAAAATTGAAAAGGGCAACAAAAGTCGGTTCAACAATCAATTGGCTGTAGTTTGGACGAACGGAAAGGAGCTTGACTTTTGAGTACATGAAGTGAAAACCCATAGGAAAAAGTAGTTCTAAGGTTTTGTAGGTAGGCTAATTGCATCCATTTCGCAGACCCTGTATGCGAACTTCTCTAGTCCTAGAATTAATCCTTTTGCGTGATCTTTTTTAAATTTTTTTATTTAAAATTTAAAACAATGTTTTCTTTGTTTTAAATTTTTTTTTATTGTATTTGTTCATTTTATGTTTTGTGTTCTTTTTTCAATCAACTAGTTTGTTTGCACTCGCACGTTGTTCGATCAGTTTGTCTTTGTAATCCATTGCAGACAAGTCGCGCAATTGATCATTTTACAACTTAATGTAGTTTTTATTTAATTTTCTAATAAATAAATAACGAAAATGCGAAATTTAATGCTTGGTAAAAATGTAAATTTTATTAATGTGACATGAGTTAGAGAATTTTTTCGTACACCATATTGTGTTTGAAGTCGCGTGTGCGACCAATTTATATTTTTCCATTGAGAGATAGCTAGAAAGTATATTATTATGAAATTTTGAGCTGAATAAATACCAATATTAAGACTGTAAACTAGATAAAAGATACCTCATCTCAGAGGAACTAGAAATGCCAACTTTTTTGGAATAGAAAGAGTATTCTTTTTGAAACAAGATAAAAGATTCTTCATCTCAAACGAACTAGAAATGACAACGTGCAAAACTCGTGCTAGTTATGTCTTTATTTTTTCAATAATTATTTTTGCAATATTCTTTCCATTTTATTTTAATAGTTTAAATTGCTGAAATAAACTTGTACATTTAAATAACTTTTTATATTTTCATCTTCAAAACCAATTCGTTTAATAAAAAGGTTATATTGCAAAAATCATATTAGAATTAGAAGGTAGAGGGTTTGTTTGCAAGGAAAATATAAATACCCTAGAGAAGGTCAATTAGTTTTGTGTAACTGAAAATATAGTTTTGTGAACGTATAAGTAACCTCAAATCCCTCTGTTTTTGCTATTTATTAGAGTTTGATAAGACTTGCTAAATTTTTAATGTAAAACTATACATTTAGTTTTATTTGTATTTATTTCCATACTATTATTTTATTATTTGTTATGTTTAAAATCCAGTGCCTCTTTTGCGAAATTCTTTTAGCTCTGTCTTTTATGTTGCATTAAATGGTCAACAGTCTTCAATGTAAATGTAACTACCTTGGCTTGAATGTCAACTCTCATAACGCATATTATAAATTCAACATATGCGCAGAGATACAAAGTAGAGATAATATTGTAAAGATACCATAATCGCTTACTTGTACGTTCTAGCAAACCATTTACAATAACATAGATCTTCTTGCAAATAATCATTTTCATTTAACTCTTTTGCAAGATTTCACAATGGAACTGCAACATTGCGCGCCTGAGCTAATCTTGAAATTGATATAAAATTAAAAGGAATGGCATCAGATTTATGATGAAGGTCCCGTCATCAGAGCCAGCTACCAGCAACCGGGGGTGATCGATCTGGGACAGAAGACGATCGCTGAGAAAGACGGAGAAGAAGGACACATGCATTAATTAGGGAATTCTGAACAAGGAAATCCATCACGGACAACAGTTATCTAGACGAAGAATGAAAAAAGAAGGTGGAGAAGAGAGAACTTTGAGTGAAGAGAGAGTGAACTTAAGAGTGTGCGTGGGTGATGAAGTATATTTTTCTCCACATCCGTTTTCTCTACTTAGATGAAATCCAACAAAGATATTAAAACATTACATTTGGTTTTTTTATTTAAAATTTGCACTTACCAAATCAGTGTACTTTGTGTTAAACTGACAATCCCACTACGTTTGATGCATTACCTCTTTCTTTTAAATAAATAATGATCATATAACATGAAATGAAAAGACATTATAACAATTAGTGTACCTTGTTTTTTTTTTTTATCTACAATTCTCAAATTTAATGTAGACAACTTTTTACATTTTTTTTCTTTGCATTTTTTTGATCCAAATTCATTAGGTTTCATTGACCCGGTGCCGCTATTAGAGTGCAGCTACTCTATTCTTGGTCCTCTCCATAAGCCTCTAGAGTGCAAACTCCTCGATTTTGAAGGACAATAAATAATAATCATCATATGAAATTACTCAAAATTTCCCTTCACCCTCGATTCTCACGTCAAACTTCTCCCAAATTCCTCTTCTTCTTCTTCAAGCTTATGTTCTCCCTAACTTTAAAACCTCCATTTTTGCTGTTTCGAAGCTTCAAACACCAATCGACCTCAATCAGTTTGATCAACCTCAACAACACCATCAATCTCTCCTGCAATCGGCGAGGAAGGTGCATTATTACGATCGCGTATTAGCAGGAAGAAAGAGGGTTGCCGGAGACATAGACCATAGGATCCAGAATCTTGTGTCCAGGGTGCGGGAACTGAAGCTTCAACTGGAAGAACGAACGTGCAGCATCGACTTAAGCGACAGAAACTGATACTAGAGGCAAACATTAGGAAGAAGCTCGTAGGAATGGAGACTGCTTTTTTCAAAGGAAAAGGTAAGGTAGAGAGGACTAAAACTGCTCCACAAGATTTGAAGGGGAGAATTCCACTCTTACGCAGGAGAGTTGCTGCTGCCAAAGCCCAACTAGCTTGGACGGCAGGTACTTTAGAGGAGTTATTTAGAACGCAGAGGCAACATCTGATGAAGTTCCGGTCACTGGAGACACAAAAGTCGATACTTGCGGAGACACTGGCTGCTGGAAAGTACGAGTTCAATTACCCGAAACAGGAGGTAGAGCGGGCTGAAGAAAAAAAATATCAACTGTAGGCTAGGTTAAATTATGTTGTGAAGAAAGAACTGGATGAGATATTGCTGGAAGTCACCCGTCTTAGGGATATGAGGGAAGACAATGAAACCGCAGGAAACGTGGAGATGTACCAGAAAAAATCAAAGGCATAGAAGGAGATGAAGGACAAGAAGAAGGATATGGAACTCCTAAAGGAGAAAATTGTGACACATAGGCTGCAAATTTATTTCGCTAAGGCTACTGAAGTTCAAGGCCGGGCAGATGCTGCCTTTTTGCCGAAGGAGAGAGAAAGCATAATGTGCCTCTCAGAGGAAACATATATTGTATTCCTCCCTTGTGCGCAGTAGGTACTATGTTCAGGCTGCAATGGTCTCCATGAGCGATATGAATGTAAGGATGGCCCCTCGTGTAATACCCGAATCCAGCAGCATATGCGATTACGTTATGGATTCGTTAATGGTCAAATGGAAGGACGTTTGAGGGTTGCTTAACATCGACCAAGAACTGTTTGAATTATTTCACTGAGCTTAAAAATTGAGAAGGGCAACAAAAGTCGGTTCAACAATCAATTGGCTGTAGTTTGGACGAACTGAAAGGAGCTTGACTTTTCAGTACATGAAGTGAAAACCCATAGGAAAAAATAGTTCTAAAGTTTTGTAGGTAGGCTAATTGCATCCATTTCGCAGATCCTGTATGCGAACATCTCTAGTCCTAGAATTAATCCTTTTTCGTGATCTTTTTTAAATTTTTTTATTTAAAATTTAAAACAATGTTTTCTTTGTTTTAAATTTTTTTTATTGTATTTGTTGATTTTATGTTTTGTGTTATTTTTTCAATCTACTAGTTTGTTTGCACTCGCACGTTGTTCGATCAGTTTGTCTTTGCAATCCATTGCAGACAAGTCGCGCTATTGATCATTTTACAACTTAATGTATTTTTTATTTAATTTTGTGATAAATAAATAAAAAAATGCAAAATTGAATGCTTGGTAAAAAAGTGAATTTTATTAATGTGACATGAGTTAGAATATTTTTTCATACACCATATTGCGTTTGAAGTCGCGTGTGCGACCAATTTAAATTTTTCCATTGAGAGATAGCTAGAAAGTATATTATTATGAAATTTTGAGTTGAATAAATATCAATATTAAGTGTGGAAATTAGATAAAAGATTCCTCATCTCAGAGGAATTAGAAATGCCAACTTTTTTTGAATAGAAAGAGTATTCTTTTTGAAACAAGATAAAAGATTCTTCATCTCAAACGAACTAGAAATGACAACACGCAAAACTCGTGGTAGTTATGTTGTTATTTTTTTAATAATTTTTTTTTTGCAATATTGTTTCCATTTTATTTTAGTAGTTTAGATTGCTGAAATAAACTTATACATTTAAATAACTTTTTATATTTTCATCTTCAAACCAATTCATTTTAATAAAAAGGTTATATTAAAAAAATCATATTAGAATTAGAAGGTAGAGGGTTTGTTTGCTAGGAAAATATAAACACCCTAGAGAATGTCCTTTAGTTTTGTGTAACTGAAAATATAGTTTTGTGAACGTATAAATAACATCAAATCCCTCTGTTTTTGCTATTTATTAGAGTTTGATAAGACATGCTAAATTTTTAATGTAAAACTATACATTTAGTTTTATTTGTATTTATTTCCATAATATTTTTTTATTATTTATTATGTTTAAAATCCAGCGCCTCTTTTGCGAAATTCTTTTATCTCTGCCTTTTACGTTGCATTAAATGGTCAACAGTCTTCAATGTGAATGTAACTACCTTGGCTTAAATGTCAACTCTCATAACGCATATTATAAATTCAACATATGCGCAGAGATACAAAGTAGAGATAATATTGTAAAGATACCATAATCGCTTACTTGTAAGTTCTAGCAAACTATTTACAATAACATAGATCTTCTTGCAAATAATCATTTTCATTTAACTCTCTTGCAAAATTTCACAATTGAACTGCAATATTGCGCGCCTGAGCTAATCTTGAAATTGATATAATTTTAAAAGGAATGGCATCAGATTTATGACGAAGGTCCCATCATAAGAGCCAGCTACCAGCAACCGGGGGTTATCGATCTGGGACAGAAGACGATCACTTAGCAAGACGGAGAAGAAGGACACATGCATTAATTAGGATATTCTGAACAAGGAAATCCATCACGGACAACAGTTATCTTGACGAAGTGAAAAAAATAAGGTGGAGAAGAGAGAACTCTGAGTGAAGATATAGTGAACTTACGAACAGAGAGATTACTATTTTTAAAACCAGATAAAAAATTGTTCATATCAAAGGAACTAGAAATGGCAAGGAGTAGTATTTCGTGCCATATAGGGTGCTTCGCCAAAAAAAAAAAGAATTACGTAGAAAAAATGTGGATTAAATTTTCTTTTTTGAGGACATAAATACTTTAGCAAATCCGAAAGTTCAATATAAGAGAGTCCAATTTCAGAAGTTCAAAAGTCCGAATCAAGCCGAAGTAGTACTTCAACGATAGATACATCACTTTGGGATTTGCCAAATCTGGATATACCGTACTTTCAGATTTCAGAAATCAAAAATCACCTTACTTTTAGATTTCTGAATTCTTTTATTCTTTTTTTTTTTTGAAATAGCAAACTAGATATGTGTGTGAAATAGGGATGGGAGGGTTGGACGTGGTGATTAGGGAATAAATAAAGGGAATGGTTATTACCAGGAGGTCGAGGGTTCGGTTCTTGCTGGGGCTATCCAATTTTTATTTTATTTTGTTTCTAAAAAAAGATATGTGTGTGAAATAAGTTAGTCCCATGCCAAGTGATTGCATTTAAGGGGCCAAAAAGAAATTTCCAAGAATATATATGCCTCATTTATTTATTTGGCGTAGGTAAAAGATAAACTTTGAAGCATTACTGTTTAAATTAAAACCACTTACACTAAATTTGAAACTTTATAAAATTCAATGGCTAACTTTTAAAGTAAAAAAAAAAAGAAAAGAAGCGATCGAGCTTGTTTTGGAGTGGAAACTTTTCGAATTCCAAGGACAATTAAGAATGATCATAATATGAAAACAAAGGATGTTATAACAATTAGTTTACTCTGTTTTTAAAAAGCGTTGTACACAATGAATTTAATTACCGACTTATACTATTTATGTACAAGTCTCATAATTCAATGTCAACAATTTTGTAAGAACAGAAAAAATGCTATTTTTAAAACAAGATAAAAGATTCTTAATATCAAACGAACAAGAAATGACAAAGCGCTGTACTCGTGCTTTATAGGGTGCTTCGCAAAAAAAAAATGCAGATAAAGAATTTTTTTTTTTTTGGGAATAAAAAGTTCTTTCAGAGTTGCCAAATCAAAAGGTTCAAAATAAGAAAGTATGATTTCGCTAGTTCAAAAGTAAGAATCTATCCAAAGTAGTACTTTAATGATTGAGAGTAATTTTGTTCGAACTGGTTCCCACTCCCTGTTAGCATTGAAATTGCAATGGTCTATATTAAAATATTGCAAATAACCTAACCTTTGCTTGATGATTGAGCGAAGGGTGTGAGATCATTTCTGAAATTTTAACAAACCATGAAAACATTTTCAAGGTAAGAAAGAAACCGAAAAGTGCTATAAGAAACTTCAAATTCATGAACATAGTCTGAAATGATACAACAAACTTCTTCAACTTCCTATGATCCCTTCAAACGACATTCTAGCAAACCGAAAATGAAGCAAATTGTATTAGTTGCCGCGCTGGATTCTGGCATATCTTAAAGAAGTGCGATTATTAGTCATCCATCTTCCTCCACCAGCCACGGCAACCTACAGAATTCAATTTCAAAACATTAGAGGAAGAAGCACAAATGTACCTATTTAGGTTTTGATTTTACCTCATCATCCTAAACTTGAACAGGTTTATTGCTTTCGCCCACAAGGGCCATTGATTTCGTGAATGTGAAGAAATCGGATTCACTTGTCACCCTAACTCCAAGTTATGCCATATGCTGAGTCCCTAAGTTACAAGCTAAAGAATATCTTCCAACATCCAGGAAAATGATTTCTTCAGTCTTAGTGAAGAACAAAGGCCTCTCAACTCCAATATCTAATGTTATTGTATAAAATTTAGTCCACAAATCCACAATCCCATACTCCGTCATCACCCACAAATCCCCATTTTCCCAAACATAAATGCCGGCATTGTAAGGACAGTAAGATAAATCCGCAAGCCAATCCCTAAACACTCCTATGAACTCCAGTTCACGTAACCTTAAAATCCTGGAATCCAAAGGCACGGGAACTTCCCTGAACAATTCATTCCTGAAATCTAAAGCCCAGATCCTGGCTTTATAATTTGCCCCTAGGTTATCACCCGAATGAACTTTCAGCGAAGTGCAGTAGTGATAAATACTTCTGAAGTTGGAGCAGAAATATACCAAGGGAAAACCCTACTTCTAAAATTCGATTTCGGCAGTTCAAAAGTCCAAATGTAGCCGAAGTAGTTTTTTAATGATAGATACATCACTTTCAAATTCTTCAAATCAGGATCTACCGTATTTTCAGATTTTTATCCAAAATCACCCACGAATTCCATGGACAATTAATCATGATCACAACATAAAAAGAAAAGACATAATAACAAACATTGTACCCTTTTTTTTAAATAAAAAGTTTTTCTTAATGAATTTAGTTTGTAATGTACTATTTATCTACAATTCTCAAAATTCAATGTCGACAATTTATTAAGAATAAGAAGTGTACTATTTTCCAAACTAGATGAATTATTCTTAATATCAAACAAACTTGAAATGACAAAGCGCAGTACTCATGCTTTATAGGGTCCTTCGCAAAAAGATAAATTAAATAAAATAAATGTGAACAAAAAAATTTCCCTATTTTTTGTTGACATAAATAGTTCTTTCGGATTTGCTAAATCACAAAGTTCAATATAACAAAGTCCGATTTCAAAAGTTCAAAAGTCCAAATCTATTGGAATTTGTGCTCAACGACAGATACATCATTTTAAAATTTGTCAAATCTGGATCTACCGTATTTTCGGATTTCTGATATCCAAAATCCCCCTACTTTCAGGTTTCTAAATTTTTTTTTGAAGCAGTAAAATAGATATGTATTTTAAATAAGTTGTTCCTATGCTAAGTGAAAACGTCCACAAAAATATTTACAAGAATATATATACCTCATTGTTTATTCGGCATATGTAAAATGTAAAACTTTGAAGCATTACTATTTGAATTAAAACCACTCAAACTAAATTCGAAACACTACAAAATTCAATGGGTAACTTTCTAAAGGAACAAAAAAAAAGAACCGATCGAGATTCTTTTGGAGTGGAAACTTTTTGAATTCCAAGGACAATAAATAATGATCATAACATGAAAAGAAAATATGTTATAAAAATTAGTGTACCCTGCTTTTAGAAAAAGTTATCAACAATGATTTTAGTGAGCGATTTATACTGTTTATGTACAATTTTTAAACCTCAATGAGGACAGTTTTTTAGGAATAGAAAGAATATTTTTTTTAAAACCAGAAAAAATATTCTTAATATGAAAGGAACTAGAAATTACAACGCGCAGTACTCGTGCTTCACAAGAAAAAAAAAAGTAAAGTAAACGTAGACAATTTCTTTCTTTTTTTCTGTGACCATAAATGGTTCTTTGAGATTTGCAAAATCCTAAAGTTCAGTATAAGAAAGTCCAATTTTGGAAGTTCTAAAGTACGAATCCAGCCAGAGTAATACTTCAACAATAGATAATAATTTTGTTATAACTGATTCCATCACTCTCTACTAGCATTGCAATTGCAATGAACTATATTAGAATATTGCAAATGACCTAACATTGGCTTGATGATTGACCAAAGGTTTTGAAATCATTTTCCCAATTTTTAGAAACCATGGAAACGTTTTCAAGGTAAGAAAGAAACCAAAAAGACGTATAAGAAACTTTAAATTTATGAATGTAGTCTGAAATGATACAACAAACATTTTCAACTTCCTATGATTCCCTCAAACGACATTCTAGCAAACTGAATATGAACCAAATGGTATTAGTTGCCTCGTTGTATTCTCGCATCTTGAAGAAACGCGATTATTAATCGTCCATCTTCCCCCACCAGCCATTGCAACCTACAAAATTCAATTCCAAAACACAAACAATAATCATTAAAGGCAGAAGCACAAATGTGTAAAAGTTGTTAACAAAAGACACTGCCTATTTTTGTTTTGATTTTACCTCATCATCCTAAACTTGAACAGGTTTATTGCTTTCGTCCACAAGGGCCATTGATTTGGTGAATTTGAAGAAACCCGATTCCTTTGGCACCCTAACTCCAAGGTGTGTGATATGCTAAGTCTCTAACTTTCAAAAGAAAAAAAAGAATCTTCCAACATCAAGGAAAATGAATTCTTCAGTCTTAGTGAAGAACAAAGGTCGCTCGACTCCAATGTCTAATGTTATTGTATAAACTTTAGTCCACGAATCCAAATTCCCATACTCCGTCATAACCCACAAATCCCCGTTTTCCCCAACATTATGGCCGGCATTGTAAGGACAGTAAGATAAAACCACAAGTAAAACCCGAAATACTCCTAAGAACTTCAGTTCCCATAACCTTAAAATACCGGAATCCAAAGGCACATGAATCTCCCAGAACTATTTATCCCTAAAATCGAAAGCGAAGATCTTGGCTTTAAAATTAGCCCCTTGGTTATTACCCAAAAGCACTTTCCAGCGTAGTGCTGCAATGATAAATACTTCTGAAGTTGGAGCAGAAATATACCGAAGGAAAAACCTGCTTCCAAAATCCGATTTCAGAAGTTCAAAAGTCCCAATGTAGCCGAAGTAGTATTTCTATGATAGATACATCACTTTCAGATTTGTCAAATATGGATCTACCGTACTTTCGGATTTTTGAAATCCGACATAACCCTACCTTCGGATATTTGACTATTCTTTCTTTTTTTTTGATGTAGCAAAATAGATATGTGTTTGAAATAAGGTGTTCCTATGCTAAGTGATTGCATTTAAAGCGTCCAAAAGTCAATTTCCAAGAATATATACCGCATTTGTTTATTCATCGTATGTAAAATGTAAATTTTGAAGCATTACTATTTAAACTAAAACCACTCAAACTAAATTCGAAACACAATAAAACTTAATGGCTACATTTTTAGAGGAAAAAAAAGCGATTGAGTTTCTTTTGGAGTGGAAACTCTTCGAATTCCAAGAACAATAAATCATGATCACAAAATTAAAAGAAAAGACATTATAACAATCATTGGGGTGTTGGACAAGAATATTAGTTTCAAAAATGGACAAGACATGTAACTATTTTTATTTTTTTTTGTGGTCAGTATCTACATATACCGGAAAATGGTTTTCCGTTTTACTAATTCTCATTAATAAAACGGAAATCGGATTTCCGTTTTTATTTATTCTATTAATAAATTATAAAATTGGTGCGAATAATATCGATGAAAAAGGAAAAATAAATTTCCACGGGGAAAAAAAAAAGTTAAAAAAATGGAAATTCGAATTCCGTCTTTAGAATGGAATCTAAATAATTGTGCTGATACTGACTCACTGGACAGAGGATTGTACTTTCCAGTAAAAACGGAAATCCAAATTCCGTTTTTGTTTCTAAAAACGGAAATCCAAATTCCGTTTTTAATTTTGAATGTTCAAAACAATAATTGTGCTGACACTGATGTGACACTGACGCTCAGTAAAAACGGAAATTCAAATTCCGTTTTATGATTCATTTATAATTCTACGCTTTCATTGTTTACTCATTTGATAGTTTTGAATCTGAAAGAAAATATACAATTCTGGACAGTTTTGGAGAAGGAAGTGCAGCTTTAGCTTGTGTTTTATGCCACATTTACATCATTAAGAAGGTTAGTAATAATTTAATCTTACTTATTACGTGTTATTTCGTTTATTTTTTTTTTCAATTGTTTGAATTAGTGTAATTATATTTAATGGTGAGATGGTTTACGAAATCAGTAATCATATATGTTATATGGAATAATTTATTTTGTATATATTTTTATTAAGATTTCTAGGGTCGTGTTTAGTTGATTTTAATGTCATTGTTAATTACATTAATTTATTATGGATTATTACATTTGAACAGGAGAAAATGGAGTGGAATGGTCCATATTTTATTAATGTATATTGGAGAAGTAAGTATGTTATAGAGGATGGTACGATTAGAACATTTGATAACAGAGCAGATGGCACGTTGTTTATTGAACGGAAATTGTCATATTCTGAGTTTTTCGCCAGAATTTGTGATAAAGCTGGATGGGATAGATATTCTGTGAATTTGAGAATTACATTGTTGTTTGAAACTAACGGTATTAGAAGGACCGCGACAATCACTGATGACTCGTCTTTGGAAATTATTTATTATTTTCCTGGATCATCAAATTTGGATCTGTACGTAGAAAATGAAGGGATAGTTCATGCCCAAAGTTTACTGGATATTTCTGGACAAACAATGGGTCCTTTTGCGTCCCACGAACAATGGGGCAGTACTTCCTATCAACATACAGAAGGAGGACCGAACACATTTTGGTCACAGTCACATTGGGCGAGTACTTCTCAACAAAACGCAGAAACAGGGCCAAGCAGGAGCAGTGAGGATCGGTTCATTACCGAGGCTCAAGGCAGATATGAAAATAATGGACGTGATTCGGATCAGGATGATGAATCAGATGGTACTTATATTGAAAGCGAAGAAGAAAGTGATTATGAAACATCTGTGGTGGATGAAACTGGCGATGACGATGCAGAAGAAGAGCCACAACAACAACAACAGGCAGAAAAATTAATCACTTCTTATCAAGGTCAGCATGTTTATTCAGATATTGGTGAGTTCAATGCTGCGTCAATAGACCGAGATGAATTTGCACTTAAGATGTGGAAAGGAAAGAAAGAAAATATTGGTTTAAGGACGTGCTTCAATGACAAGGAAGAGATTAGGGCCGCTATGGCTGACTGGAGCTCCTGGCAGAATAGACAGCATTATGTTAAATATTCTGACCCGAAATCGTGGGTTGCAGAGTGCATAACCAGAAAAACGGAAACCCCACCTGGCCAATCAACGTGTGGATGGAGGATGCGTGCGTCTCGTAAGGCTCATGGTCTTTTTGAAATTGTAAGCTGGACAGATCGACACAATTGTGTGGGACGTACCACGGGAAATGACAATCGCAATATAACAGCCGGCGTGATTGCCAGACTTATAATGCGTAATGTTGAAACAGACCCAGATTATTTAGTGAGGTCAATAAGAGATGATGTGAAGAAACATTATAAGGTGGATGTGAAGTACAAGAGAGCATGGCATGCAAGAAGAAAAGCCATCGAAGCGGTGTGGGGCAATTGGATCGATAATTTTACCGAATTACCGTGGTACGATTTTTAATTTGTATGGACTATTTTTTAATTTATTTACTTTATGCACTTTCTTTTTTTTTAGGCTTTTATTCTTTGCTGGACCGATTTTAACATGTTGGTCTGATTTTTTTAAAATAATATAGGTATATGGCAGCACTGCAGAAGTCTAATCCCGGGACAGTTGTTGAGTGGAAATGGCAGGATGGGACTGAAAATGAAGAGTGTCGGACCTCCAAATATGTTTTCTGGGCATTTGGTCCTGCTATTGAGACATTTCATAAGTGCCCTCCAGTTGTGAGCATCGATGGCACGTTCCTTCGTGGTCAATACAAGGGGAAGTTACTTGTAGGAATGGTGAAAACTGCTAACAAGCATATTCTGCCTATCGCGTTTGCACTTGTGGATGAAGAAACCGAGGAGAGTTGGTCATTTTTTCTGGTAAATTTGAGGATCCACGTTCTCTTTAACAGAGTCACATGTCTCCTATCAGATCGGCATAAAGGGATAATCAGTGCACTGAAAAAAAATCCTGATTTGTGGGACGAACCAAGTTTGGGATACCACAGGTATTGTCTTCGACACGTTCGGAGTAATATGATGTCCAAACACAAAAGCCAACCGCGACAAACAGCTTGGGTGTGCTGGAGATTGGGAAAGAAGTTGCAAGCGCACAAATTTAGAAGATTTTGGGCGAAGTTGGGTGAGTGTAATGAAGCAGGTCAAGCATATATGCGTGCTATTCCAAAAGCAAGGTGGAGTCTTGCCTATGATTTGGATTATGCACGTTGGGGCAACCTGACAACAAACATATCCGAGAGTTACAACAATGTCTTGAAGGGCATTCGATTTTTACCTATTAGAGCTATAGTGGAGTCAACATTGGCCAAAACTGTTAAGTTCTACCGTGAGCAATTTGAAAAGGCCTTAAGGTGTGATACCCTTATTGGTGATCAGTATTGGGAAAAATTCTGTGAGTATGAGAATACTGCTGCTGGTCATGATGTGGAAGTGTACGATGAACCAAACCTTGTATACAAGGTGACTACCGCCTTGCATCGTGGTGGTAAAGGCCAGAATGTTCACACCGTTGAGTATAGTAAGGCGCGTTGTACTTGTAAAAAGTGGCAAACTTACAGGCTTCCCTGTTCACACGCATTGCGTGTGTGCCGAGAAATTGGTGATCATCCAGAGAACATAATACATGATTATCATAAGACAACAACATGGCGTGAGCAATTTCGAAATCCTGGATTTATGCCCGTCGCAAGAAAAGAAGAGTGGACCTTTCCAGGCTGGAACCTTGTTCCCGATTATAAAAATCTTGTTCTTTACAGGGGTCCGGGTCGTACCCAGAAGCGGCGATACATGATGGCCATGGATTATAGGGGTCGACGCAGAAGATGTAGGAGATGCGGCGCTGCTGACCATAAAACAAGGGAATGTCCTCGTTCGCACCGCAGAGCTGATCGGACAAGAATAAATGTCAATTGGGATGCTGATGGTTTTGAAGGCATAGAAGAAGTCTGAATAATGTTATATTTTTTGTGTACTAAACAGTTTATTTGTATTGTTGTTTATTAATAATGTTTTTTTGTGTACTAAACAGTTTATTTGTATTGTTGTTTATTAATAATGTTTTTTTGTGTACTAAACAGTTTATTTGTATTGTTGTTTATTAATAATGTTTTTTTGTGTACTAAACAGTTTATTTGTATTGTTGTTTATTAATAATGTTTTTTTGTGTACTAAACAGTTTATTTCAGTTTATTTGTATTGTTGTTTATTAATAATGTTTTTTTGTGTACTAAACAGTTTATTTGTATTGTCGTTTATTAATAATGTTTTTTTGTGTACTAAACAGTTTATTTGTATTGTCGTTTATTAATAATATTTTTTTGTGTACTAAACAGTTTATTTGTATTGTTGTTTATTAATAATGTTTTTTTATACGAAACAGTTTATTTGTATTGTTGTTTATTAATAATGTGTTTTTGTGGAATTATAAATATTGGTTAACAAGATAATCGGACATTACCTAATGGAATTAAACATAATTAATTAAAAAACTCAATTTGGTTTTCCGGTTTTAATCAAAAATTGTTTTCCGTTTTCCAAAAACCGAAATTCAGTTTTCCGTGTTTTAATTTAAAAATAGTAAACCGGAAAACGAATTTCCGTTTTAATGTCAAAAGATTTGACCGCATAAAATCAGCTCTGTTGGTCAAATGCTCTGTTGGCCGCCGTTTTTTCCTCCTCCTTTTCCTTTATTCTTCCACCACCACCACTTAATTCCCGTAACCATGAAACCACCCACCCGCCGGCCACCACCACCTAAATCTACTGCCTCTGCTTCCTCCGCCGGCCACCACCACCTAAACTTACTCCCTCTGCTTCCTCGCCGACCACCACCCACCTAGTCACTCCCTCTGCTTCCTCCGCCGGCCACCACCACCTAGATCTACTCCCTCTGCTTCCTCGCTGACCACCACCCACCTAGTCACTCCCTCTGCTTCCTCCGCCGGCCACCGCCACCTAGATCTACTCCCTCTGCTTCCTCGCCGGCCACCGCCACCTAGATCTACTCCCTCTGCTTCCTCGCTGGCCACCACCACCTATATCTACTCCCTCTGCTTCCTCCGCCGGCCACCACCACCTAGATATAGTCCCTCTGCTTCCTCCGCCGGCCACCACCACCTATATCTACTCCCTCTGCTTCCTCGCCGGCCACCGCCACCTAGATCTACTCCCACTACTTCCTCCGCCGGCCACCACCACCTAGATCTACTCCCTCTGCTTCCTCCGCCGGCCACCACCACCTAGATATACTCCCTCTGCTTCCTCGCCGGCCACCACCACCTAGATCTACTCCCTCTGCTTCCTCGCCGGCCACCGCCACCTATATCTACTCCCTCTGCTTCCTCGCCGGCCACCACCACCTCAACTTTATCTTCAGGTTGGTGACAAAATCCTCATCTCCTTTATGCCTTGCGGTGTTTCATATTTCTCTGTATGCAAATTAGCTTGGTGTATTTGGAAAGCTGTTAGTCACCAGAATAGTAATCCAAATTGCATAAGTGGGTTTCTTGGTTCATTGTGTTTGTCCCAGTTTTTTGTAAGCTCTTGTCGAGCTATCATCTTGGTTCATGATCACTTGCTGATGATGATGAATGCTTGAGGTTTCTTACTTAGATATCAATTACCTCTGATGTTTCCCATGTGCTGAGTTGTTTTGTGTATTTCCAATTGAATTATTACTGGAACTTTAATGGAAGTTGTAGAACCTTTAGTTTTGCAACTTGTTTAGTAAATAGATTATTTAGTTAAGTTCTGTTTTTGTGTTAGTAGAGACATGCATTTCTTGCAGTTGTTTGGTGTGATTTGCTCTGTCTTAAAATTTAGAATGTGGTTCTGCCTCAATGTGGTTCTGCCTCAATTTGGTTCTGCCTCAATGTGGTTCTGCCTCAATAATTATACGTTTCAGATATTAAAGTACTTGAACTGAAACTGCAAATTTTTTTGAGTTCACTTGAAAACCCTTTATATGGTATTACTTTCTGTGTTTAACTGCTTTTGTCCTTTTTTCTGTTTTCTACTCCTTTGTCATTGTTGAAATAGTCGTGTTTAACTCCTTTTGCAGAAAAATGGCTAGTTATTCTACACAAACCCAAGTGTACACTAACCAGGGACCGGACATTGGCGACCTCCTATACTTGCAAGGTGACCATAGATCGGCACCTGTTTTCGACGGTGTAGAAGATTTTACAGATAGACACCATAAGTGCCGGAGAAATAATAGTCGAATTTGGGGAGAGTTTGTTGGCGCACCTAAGCAGGTAGTAGAATGTATTCATGAAGCTGGTTTTGGGTTTTTGTTGTCGAACGGACATCTGCAACTAGACAACCATCTTATTATTGCCTTGGTCGAAAGATGGCGTCCTGAAACGCATACGTTTCACTTCCCAATGGGTGAAGCAACCATCACTCTCCAAGACGTTGAGGTTCTACTAGGTCTAAATGTAGATGGCCCACCTGTTACGCACAACCCTGTAGAGAAGACAGCCTGGCCTGCTATGTGTGAAGAACTTTTGGATTTCGTACCCACCTTCAAAGGAAACACCATTTACATATCATCCTTAAAAAAACAAGTACCTGTGCCTATTGCCGAGAATTCTGAAAAACCTGCTTATGAAAAGAGGGCACGGGTCTTTATAATGTGGACTTTAGGCGGTATACTCTTTCCTGACTCAACTGATACAGTTTCCTTGTGTTATTTGTCATTGTTACGCAACTTGAAGGATTGTGCTAAGCTTAGCTGGGGCAGTGCATGTCTCGCTATGCTTTACAAAGGTCTTTGTAAGGCAGCACAAAGCAAAAATTGGAATGTCGGTGGTTGCCTACTTCTTTTGCAGGTCATCTTTACACCATTTCACTTCTCCTTCACTGTTTTTTTTTAAAACAAATATTAAAATTTACAGCTTGTATTGTTTTTATGTATAGCTGTGGGCGTGGGAGCGTATCCCTGTGATACGACCACAGAGGCAATGTGATGAAGAATTTTTCAAGGACCATGCGTTTGGTGCAAGGTGAGTTATGTACATATACTTATATTTTTTATTTTTTATTGTTACACTTATTTTAGTTTGCTTGGAAAAGTTACACAGTTTATTATTTTTCCCATAGGTGGTGCGTTCCTTTGGGCCTTTCTGGGGTTCCAGCTCATACTATCACTGCCTACCGAGATCAATTTTCAGCTCTTACTACACCTAATCATGTAAGAGCTTGGATTATTCTGGACTTTTGGCACCTGGTTTTTTTTTTGGTCTTTTTCTGGACTGTTTTGAAATCTGGACATTTTATTTTTTATACCTGGATTTATATTTTATTTTTTCAGGACTTTTTTTTTTTAATTTTCAAATCTGGACATGTTTTTTTGATTATTCTGGATTTATTTTTTATTTTTTCAGGACTGTTTTTTTTTTTAATTTTCAAATCTGGACATGTTTTTTTTAAACCTGGATTTTTTTCCCCTTTTTCAGCACTGTTTTTTTTTTCATTTTTTCAAATCTGGACATTTTGTTTTTCACTGCTGGATCAGTTGTTGATTTTTTCAGGACTGTTTTTCAAATCCTTCAAGATAAAACGATTTTTTTCCCCTTTTTCAGCATTGTTTTTTTTTTCATTTTTTCAAATCTGGACATTTTGTTTTTCACTGCTGGATCAGTTGTTGATTTTTTCAGGACTGTTTTTCAAATCCTTCAAGATAATTGGATTTTTTTCCCCTTTTTCAGCACTGTTTTTTTTTCCTTTTTTTGAAATCTGGACATTTTGTTTTTCACTGCTGGATCAGTTGTTGATTTTTTCGGGACTGTTTTTCAAATCCTTCCGGATAATTGGATTTTTTTTCCCCTTTTTCAGAACTGTTTTTTTCCAATTTTTCAAATCTAGACATTGCAACACTTTTATTCTGTTTTTTTAAATAATTTGTCAGTTCACTTGGATGCCTTATGCTAAATACCTCCTTAAGCTTGTTGATTCTTGTACACGGGGTCAAAAATGTTGGCAATCAAAAACGTGGTTGATTTGTTTTGATGTCACGGAACCACATCAACCCGATCGTGTCCTGCGACAATTTGGACAAATCCAAACTATCCCAGAACCACCCTTGATTGCCAACAAGACTCAATGGGAAAAAATACATCGTTATGGTAAGACTGGATATCATGGGACTAATTGGGTGGATAAGAATCGTGAATACATTGACTCTTGGGATGACAGATTGAGCTCCATTGAGGAAGGCCCATCATCTAATGGGCTACCTTTAGCCACTGATGATTATCTTCTGTGGTATCAATCCAGGACCGTTAGATTCAGTACGGATCCTAGTAAATATGACCAAAGGAGAGGGTTTTCTTCAACAATCAGATCGGGCAAAATTATATGTAAGTTTTCCTCACACCCTTCTATATTGTAATTCTCAACTGCCATTTCCAATAGCTTACTGTTATTTTGTATTCTTTTTAGTTATTTTATAGTTTTTTCTCTTTGCAAAATTCTAGAAGGGCACTTTGAATGACATTCTCAAGAAGGTCGAAATGTACAAGGCTGAGAAATGTTGTTCAAATGCGACATGTGAGGAATTTTCTGATTCAGTCTCTGCTTTGGCTGAGAATGCCTTGTCGATTGTCCCGACAGAGATGCCTACTTTGTATCCAAGCCAAGTGGTTCTCCAAATTCAACCTAAAAGACCCATAACAGCTGCTAAACATCGCAGGGCTAATATCCCTAAGGCTGGAATTGGAGGAAGAAAGAAGGTAGTAGAATCCAATGAGTTCTTTGCAAACATGTTTCAAACTCCGTCTCCCCAGGAACAGACTATGTTTACTGGGGAACAAACTATGTTTACTATGGAGCAGGAACAAACTACTACGGAGCAAGATATTGAGATTGAGGTGACCCCAACTATAGAGCAAGATACTGAGTTTCAGGCATCCCAAACTTTGCAGCAATCCAGCCTACCTTTGGCAAAAAGAAAACAGGATCGGAAACGCAGGCCACCTAAAAAGTATACACCTTCTAGGTCCACGCCGCCATCGCCGGAGGAGTAATTTCTTTTTAGGTTGTATTTCGTAGTTTTGAACTGTTTTGGACATGATCTGGGGATAATTCCATGATTTAGACATGGATTAGTTGCTGGAATTTTTCTGGTTGTGATTTGGACTGAATACTTTTGCTGCTTGTTTCTATTTGAATGAAGCTTTGGTTCTATTTATTGGTGTTGCACAAGTTCTGCTTGTTTCTGTTTGAATGGAGATTTGGTTCTGTTTATTGGTATTGCACATGTTGGTGAGTTTTAGGCTTCAGTTTTTTTTTTCAAACATTCCAAGATAAAAACGGAAAACCAAATTCCGTTTATTATATATGAAAATTATTTCCCGCTATTATTATTATACGAATTTTTTTAATGAATGAATTTCATTAAAACGGAAAATGGTTTTCCGTTTTTGTTATACTCAGCCAGTCAAAACAATTAGTACCCTTAATTATATTATAACCGGCTAATGAAATTCCGTTTTTATCACTGTAGTTCTTAAAAACGGAAATTGGTTTTCCGGTAATGGTATTTCCTGACCACTCCTTCTGATCCTTATATTTCAGGCGACCAGTGGTACAAACGGAATATTTTGGTAAATGATTCACAATCATTGTACCTTGTTTTTTTATAAAAGAAAAAAAATTATCCTTAATGAATTTAATTTGTGATGTACTATTTATCTACAATTCTCAAAATTCAATGTCGACAATTTATTAAGAACAAGAGTCCATCCATCTTTTCACTTCTCTTGCTCTATTAAAATGTTTACGTATAAAATTATATAAAAAAGGCTACAATGCAGAAAAGGGTCGAATTAAAATTTATGGGCGCTGAATAATTTTTGATGCAATTATGAAAATTTCTCTGCCAAATGTAATATTACTCTTTTGTCACTTTTTAATGACCCGGTATGTTTCCTACTGCGGTGTTTCAATTTTTTTGAAACTTACTTTGTATCTCTTGGTAGCCCATTTTTCTATATACATCTACTCAACCTAATTTAAAAGTATCCCAAATAAATAAAAGGTTTTTCAATGCAATCGTTTAATAAAACATATGCATGTGAATTAAATTTTTAAAGTTACAGAACTGATGATTTTAGTGAATATTGTAGATTATTTTTTAATATATCACAATTCTTTGTTTCTGTATATTCTTTTTTCATTTCAGCTGTACTATAATATTGTCTGTATGGAAAATTATTTGGGGGAACGCACGAAACACATCTAATTTAGATAGTCCTTTATTATTAAAGGGAATTACCAAACTCTTCATATCACAATAAAACTAGTCAAATTTAGTTATTTGTCACAAATATACAATTAAGTTCCTAAAATAACCTCATAATCTATATTAATAATGACACTTGTTGAAATAGTTTTTTTTCTATAGTCAATCAGTTGAGGGGTAAATATTGGAGAAACCATATTTAATGTCCTCTTGGAAATGTAAAATTTCTTATATGAAGGGAAATGAAAATCATGTTCAAATAAGTACATTGTTCAATTTCGACAAAAAAATAATACTACTATTTTTTTGATCTATTGCACAAGATATGCACAGGGATTAAAGAAACAATTATTGAGACTTTAATTTTCAAATAATATACTACCTTTCTTACCCAATTTTCAAATTTTTTTTCTTTGCATTTTTTTGATCCAAATTCATTAGGTTTCATCGACCCGGTGCCACTATTAGAGTGCAGCTACTCTATTCTTGGATTAGTCCTGTTCAAGTTGTACTTAAGAAGGGTGGGATGACTGTGGTTGCAAATGAAAATAATGAATTGATTCCCACTTGGACTGCAACTGGATGGAGAGTTTGCATTGATTATAGGAAGTTAAATAGTGCTACTAGGAAAGATCATTTTCCTTTACCTTTTCCTGAGCAAATTCTTGAAAGACTTGTTGGGTATAAATTCTATTATTTTCTTGATGGATATTCTAGTTATAATCAAATTCCTATTGCTCCTGAAGATCAATAAAAGACTACTTTTACATGTCCTTATGGTACTTTTACATTTCGTAGGATGCCGTTTGGTTTGTGTAATCCTCCTGCTACTTTTCAACGTTGTATGATGGCTATATTTTCTGATTTCATTGAGAAGATCATGGAAGTGTTTATGGATGATTTTTCTGTGTTTGGATCTTCTTTTGATAATTTTCTTGCTAACCTTTCTTTGGTTTTACAACGTTGTGAAGAGATTAACCTTGTTTTGAATTGGGAGAAGTGTTATTTTATGGTGCAGGAAGGTATAGTTTTGGGGCATAAGATTTCTTCCAAGGGTATTGAGGTAGATCGTGCTAAAATAGAAGCTATTGAGAAATTGCCTCCATCAATTTCAACAAAGGGAGTTAGAAGTTTTCTTGGACATGTTGGTTTTTATCGTCATTTTATTAAAGATTTTTCCAAGATTACTAAACATTTGTGCAATTTGTTGAACAAAGATGTGGCTTTTGAGTTTACTGATGATTATTTAACTTCTTTTAATGCCTTGAAGAAAGCTTTAATTACAGCTCCTATTATTTGCTTTTATTTTATTTATTTATTTTAGTTTTAAATTTTATAAATCTGAGATCATCATTTATCTAGATAATAATAGGAGTAATTTATACCTGGTAATTAGTATTCCTTCTCTGTGGGATCAACCCTGCTTGCTACTTTTCTACTACTAATTGTGTTAAGTAGGTAATTATTATTTAACTGGTGTGACGACGGCTTGTCAGCAAGATTGAGAAGAAGGACACATGCATTAATTAGGGAATTCTGAACAAGGAAATCCATCACCGACAACAGTTATCTAGATGAAGAATGAAAAAAAGAAGGTGGAGAAGAGAGAACTCTGAGTGAAGAGAGAGTGAACTTAAGTGTGTAATGTGTTGTGCGTCGGTGATGAAGTATATTTTTCTCCACATCCATTTTCTCTACTTAGATGAAATCCAACAAAGATATTAAAAAATTACATTTGGTTTTTTGATTTAAAATTTGCACTGCAATCAAGATACCAAATCAGTGTACTTTGTGTTAAACTGTCAATCACACTACAGTTGAAGCATTACCACTTTCTTGTAAATAAATAATGATCATATAACATGAAAAGAAAAGACATTATAACAATTAGTGTACCTTGTTTTTTTAAAAAAACAAAAATAGTTATCCACAGTGAATCAAATTTGCGATTTGTACATTTATCTACAATTCTCAAATTTAATGTGGACAACTTTTTACGAACAGAAAGATTACTATTTTTAAAACCAAATAAAAGATTGTTCATATCAGAGGAACAAGAAACGGCAAGGAGTAGTATTTCGTGCCATATAGGGTGCTTCGCCAAAAAAAAAAAAAGAATTACATAGAAAAAATGAGGATTATTTTTTTTTGTGGACATAAATAGTTTAGCAAATCCAAAAATTCAATATAAGAAAATCCAATTTCAGAAGTTCAAAAGTCCGAATCTAGCCGAAGTAGTACTTCAACAATAGATACATCACTTTTGGATTTGCCAAATCTGGATATACCGTACTTTCGGATTTCAGAAATCAAATGTCACCCTATTTTTAGATTTCAGAATTCTTTTATTGTTTTTTTTTTTAAATAGCAAACTAGATATGTGTGTGAGGTAGGAGGTGGAGGGTTGGACGGGGTGATTAGGAGATTAAGAAAGGGGATGGTTATTAGCAGGACGTCGAGGGTTCGATTCTCGCTGGGGCCATCCAATTTTTATTTTATTTTTTTTTTCTAAAAAAAATATGTGATATCATTTAGGCGGCCAAAAAGAAATTTCCAAGAATATATATGCCTCATTTGTTTATTTGGTGTATGTAAAAGATAAATTTTGAAGCATTACTATTTAAATTAAAACCACTCACACTAAATTTGAAACATTATAAAATTCAATGGCTAACTTTTAAAGTAAAAAAAAAAGAAAAAAAAGAAGCGATAGAGCTTTTTTTGGAGTGGAAACTCTTCGAATTCCAAAGACAATTAATAATGATCATAATATCAAAACAAAGGACGTTATAACAATTAGTTTACCCTGTTTTTAAAAAAAGTTATTCACAATAAATTTAATTACCGACTTATACTATTTATGTACAATTCTCATAATTCAATGTCAACAATTTTGTAAGAACAGAAAAAATACTATTTTTAAAACAGGATAAAAGATTCTTAATATCAAAGGAACAAGAAATGACAAAGGACAGTACTCGTTCTTTATAGGGTACTTTGCAAAAAAAAAAAAATGCTGATAAAGAATTTTTTTTTGTGGGAATAAATAGTTCTTTCAGAGTTGCCAAATCAGAAAGTATGATTTCGGTGGTTCAAAAGTAGGAATCTAGCCAAAGTCTTTAATGATTGAGAATAATTTTGTTCGAACTGGTTCCCATCACTCTCTGTAAGCATTGAAATTGCAATGGTGTATATTAAAATATTGCAAATAACCTAACATTGGCTTGACGATTGAGCCAAGGGTGTGAGATCATTTTTGAAATTTTAACAAACCATGAAAACATTCATGAACGTTTTCTGAAATGATACAACAAACTTCTTCAACTTCCTATGATCCCTTCAAATGACATTCTAGCACACCGAAAATGAAGCAAATGGTATTGGTTGCCTCACTTAATTTTGGCATATCTTAAAGAAGCGCGATTATTAATCATCCATCTTCCTCAACCGGCCACGGCAACCTACAAAATTCAATTCCAAAACACAGACAATAATCATTAGAGGAAGAAGCACAAATGTATAAAACTTGTTAACAAAAGATACTGCCTGTTGAGGTTTTGATTTTACCTCATCATCCAAAACTTGAACAGGTTTATTGCTTTCGTCCACAAGGGCCATTGATTTCGTGAATGTGAAGAAATCGGATTCACTAGTCACCCTAACTCCAAGTAATGCCATTTGCTGAGTCCCTAAGTTACAAACTAAAGCATATCTTCCAACATCCAGGAAAATGATTTCTTCAGTCTTAGTGAAGAACAAAGGCCGCTCAACTCCAATGTCTAATGTTATTGTATAAAATTTGGTCCACGAATCCACAATCCCAAACTCCGTCATCACCCACAAATCCCCGTTTTCCCAAACATAAATGCCGACATTGTAAGGACAGTAAGATAAATCCGCAAGCAAACCGCAAAACACTCCTAAGAACTCCAGTTCACATAACCTTAAAATCCTAGAATCTAAAGGCACGGGAACTTCCAAGAACAATTCATCCCTGAAATCAAAAGCCCAGATCCTGACTTTATATTTGGCCCCTTGGTTATCACTCGAAAGAACTTTTCAGCGAAGTGCAGCAGCAACAAATACTTCTGAAGTTGGAGCAGAAATATACCAAGGGAAAAACCTACTTCTAAAATCCGACTTCGGCAGTTCAAAAGTCCAAATGTAGCCAAAGTAGTATTTCAATGATAGATACATCACTTTTGAATTTGTCAAATATGGATCTACTGTATTTTCAGATTTTTGAAATTTGAAATCACACTACGAATTCCAAGGACAATTAATCATGATCACAACATGAAAAGAAAAGACGTAATAACAAACATTGTACCCTTTTTTTTAAAAAAAAAAGTTTTTCTTAATGAATTTAGTTTGTGATGTACTATTTATCTACAATTCTCAAAATTCAATGTCGACAATTTATTAAGAACAAGAAGTGTACTATTTTTCAAACTAGATGAATGATTCTTAATATCAAACAAACTTGAAATGAAAAAGCGCAGTATTCATGCTTTGTAGGGTCCTTCGCAAAAAAATAAATTAAATTAAATAAATGTGAACAAATAAAATTTCCCTATTTTTGTTCACATAAATGGTTCTTCCGGATTTGCCAAATCACAAAGTTCAATATAACAAAGTCAATGAGGACAGTTTTTTAGGGATAGAAAGAATACTATTTTTAAAACCTGAAAAAATATTCTTAATATCAAAGGAACTAGAAATTACAAAGCGCAGTACTCGTGCTTCACCAAAAAAAAATAATAAAGTAAAGTAAACATAGACAATTTCCACTTCTTTTTTTTGTGGCCATAAATGGTTCTTTGAAATTTGCAGTATCATAAAGTTCAATATAAGAAAGTCCAATTTTGGAAGTTCTAAAGTACCAATCTAGCCAGAGTAATACTTCAACAATAGATAATAATTTTGTTAGAACTGATTCCCATCACTCTCTACTAGCATTGCAATTGCAATGAACTACATTAGAATATTGCAAATGACCTAACATTGGCTTGATGATTGAGCGAAGGTTTTGAAATCATTCTCCCAATTTTAAGAAACCATGAAACCGTTTTCACGGTAAGAAAGAAACCAAAAAGAGCTATAAGAAACTTTAACTTCATGAATATAGTCTGAAATGATACAACAAACATTTTCAACTTTCTATGATTCCGTCAAATGACATTCTAGCAAACTGAATATGAAGCAAATGGTATTAGTTGCCTCGTTGTATTCTCGAATCTTGAAGAAACGTTATTATTAATCGTCCATCTTCCTCCACCAGCCATGGCAACCTACGAAATTCAATTCCAAAACACACACAATAATGATTAGAGGGAGAAGCACAAATGTATAAAAGTTGTTAACAAAAGACACTATCTATTTTTGTTTTGATTTTACCTCATCATCCTAAACTTGAACAGGTTTATTGCTTTCGTCCACAAGGGCCATGGATTTGGTGAATTTGAAGAAATCGGATTCTTTTGGCACCCTCACTCTAAGGTATGCGATATGCTGAGCCTCTAAGTTACAAACTAAACCATATCTTCCAACATCTAGGAAAATGAATTCTTCAGTCTTAGAGAAAAACAAAGGTTGCTCGACTCCAATGTCTAATGTTATTGTATAAACTTTAGTCGACGAATCCAAATTTCCACACTCCGTCATCACCCACAAATCCCCGTTTTCCCCAACATAAATGACGGAATTGTAAGGACTGTTAAATAAAACCACAAGTGAAACCCAAAACTCTCCTAAGAACTCCAGCTCCCATAACCTTAAAATCCCGGAATCCAAAGGCACACGAATCTCCCAGAACTATTTATCCCTAAAATCGAAAGCCAAGATCTTGGCTTTATAATTGGCCCCTTGGTTATCACCCGAAAGCACTTTCTAGTGTAGTGCTGCAATGATAAATACTTCTGAAGTTGGAGCAGAAATATACCAAAGGAAATACCTGCTTCCAAAATCCGATTTCAGAAGTTCAAAAGTCCAAATGTAGCCGAAGTAGTATTTCTATGATAGATACATCACTTTCAGATTTGTCAAATCTGGATCTACCATACTTTCGGATTTTTGAAATCCGACATAACCCTACCTTCAGATATCTGACTTTTTTTTTTTGATGTAGAAAAATGGATATGTGTTTGAAATAAGGTGTTCCTATGCTAATTGATTGCATTTAAAGCGTCCAAAAATCAATTTCCCAGAATGTATACCTCATTTGTTTATTCATCGTATGTAAAATGTAAATTTTGAAGCATTACTATTTAAATTAAAATCACTTAAACTAACTTTGAAACACTATAATACTTAATGGCTTCATTTTTAAAGAAAAAAAAAAAGCGATCGAGTTTCTTTTGGAGTGGAAGCTCTTCAAATTCCAAGAACAATAAATCATGATCACAACATTAAAAGAAAAGACGTTATAACAATCATTGTACCTTGTTTTTTTATAAAAGAAAAAAAATTGTCCTTACTGAATTTAATTTGTGATGTACTATTTATCTACAACTCCCAAAATTTAATGTCGACAATTTATTAAAAACAAGAAGTATACTAGTTTTGGAACCAGATGAATGATTCTTAATATCAAATGAACTTGAAACAAGAAGTGCAGTACTCGTGCTTTATAGTGTCCGTCGCAAAAAAAAAAAAAAAACAAAATTAATGTGAACAAAAAAATTTTCCCTTTTTCTATGGAAAAAAAAAGTTTTTTTCGTAGTTGCCAAATCAAAAAGTTCAATATAACAAAATTCAATTTTGGAAGTTCAAAAGCCCGAATCTAGTCGAATTTGTATTCAACGATAGATACATCATTTTAAGATTTTCAAATCTGGATCTACCGTGCTTTCGGATTTCTTGTATCCAAAATCCCCATACTTTCGGATTTCTGATTTTTTTTTTTTGAAGCATCAAAAAAGATATGTGTGTGAAATAAGTTGTTCCTATCCTAAGTGATTGCATTTAAAGCGTCCAAAAATCAATTTACAAGAATATATATACCTCATTGTTTATTTGGCGTATGTAAAAGGAAAAAATTTGATGCATTACTATATATTCGAATTAAAACAACTCAAACTAAATTCGAAACACTACAAAATTCAATGGGTAACTTCTTAAAGGAACAGGAAAAGAAAAAGAAGCGATCGAGCTTCTTTCGGAATGGAACTCTTTGAATTCCAAGGACAATAAATTATAATCATAACATGAAAAGAAAATACGATATAACAATTAGTGTACCTGCTTTTAGAAAAAGTTATCAACAACGATTTTAATTAGTGATTTATACTATTTATGTACAATTTTTAAAACTCAATGTGGACAATTTTTTAGGAATATAAAAAATACTATTTTTAAAACCATAAAACATATTCTTAATATCAAAGGAACTAGAAATGACAACGCGCAGTACTCGTGCTTTGCAAAAAAGAAATTAAATAAAGTAAAATAAACGTAGAAAATTTCCTTTTTTTTGTGGGCATAAATGGTTCTGAACCAAATCCTAATGTTCAATACAAGATAGCCCAATTTTGGAAGTTCAAAAGTCCGAATCTAGTTGAATTTGTATTCAACGATGATAGATACATTATTCTAATATTTATCAATACTTTCGGATTTCTGATATCCAAAATCCCGCTACTTTTGGGGTTTTTTTTTTTTTTTTGAAGCAGCAAAATAGATATGTGTGGGAAATAGGTTGTTCCTATACTATGTGATTGAATTTAAAGCGTCCAAAAAACAATTTACTAGTATATATATACCTTAGTCTTTATTCGGCGTATGTAAAAAGAAAAAATTTGAAGCATTACTATTTGAATTAAAACAACTCAAAGTAAATTCGAAATGCTACAAAATTCAATGGATGACTTCTTAAAGGAACAAAAAAACAAGACGCGATCGAGCTTCATTTGGTGTGGAAACTCTTTGAATTCCAAGGAAAATTAATTACAATCATAAAATGAAAAGAAAATACTTTATAGAAATTAGTGTACCCTGCTTTTAGAAAAAGTTATCAACAACGATTTTAATTAGTGATTTATACTATTTATGCACAATTTTTAAAACTCAATGTGGACAATTTTTTAGGAATATAAAGAATACTATTTTTAAAACCATAAAAATATTGTTAATATCAAAGGAACTAGAAATGACAACACGCAGTACTTGTGCTTCGCAAAAAAAAAAGTAAAATAAACGTACACAATTTCTTTTTTTTTTTTGTGGGCATAAATGGTTCTAAACCAAATCCTTACGTTCAATAAAATAAAGTCCAATTTTGGAAGTTCTAAAGTACGAATCTAGCCAGAGTAATACTTTAACAATAGATAATAATTTTGTTCGAACTGATTCCCATCACTCTCTACTAGCATTACCATTGTAATGAAATATATTAGAATATTGCAAATGACCTAACATTGGCTTGACGATTGAGCGAAGATTTTGAGAATATTTTCTCAATTTTAAGAAACCATGAAAACATTTTCAAGGTAAGAAAACAACCGAAAAGAGCTATAAGAAACTTCAAATTCATGAATATAGTCTAAAATGATACAACAAACTTCTTCAACTTCCTATGATCCCTTCAAACCACATTCTAGCGAACTGAAAATGAAGCAAATGGTATTAGTTGCCTCGTTGGATTCTCGCATCTTGAAGAAACGTAATTATTAATTGTCCATCTTCCTCCACCAGCCCTGGCAAGCTACAAAATTCAATTCCATAGCACAGACAATAATCATTAGAGGCAGAAGCGCAAATGTATAAAAGTTGTTTACAAAAGACACTTCCTATTAAGGTTTTTGATTTTACCTCATCATCCTAAACATGAACATGTTTATTGATTTCGTCCACAAGGGCCATTGATTTGGTGAATGTGAAAAAATTGGATTAACTGGGCACCCTAAGTCCAAGGTATGCCATATGTTGAGTCCTTAATTTACAAACTAAAGCATATCTTCAAACATCCAGGAAAATAATTTCTTCAGTCTTCGTGAAGAACAAACGCTGCTCAACTCCAATGTCTAATGTTATTGTATAAACTTTAGTCCACGAATCCATATTCCCATACTCCATCATCACCCACAAATCCCTGTTTTCCCCAACATAAACACTTGCATTGTAAGGACAGTAAGATAAACCGCAAGCAAAACCCTAAACACTCCTAAGAATTCATGTTCCCATAAACTTAAAATCCCGGAGTCTAAACGCACAGGAATCGCCCAGAACAATTCATCCCTGAAATCGTAAGCCAAGATCTTGGCTTTATAATTGGCCCCTTGGTTATCATCCGAAAGCACTTTCCAGCGATGTGCTGCAGTGACAAATACTTCCAAATTTGGAGCATAAATATACTAAGGAAAAACCTAGTTCCAAAATCTTTTTTCGGAAGTTCAAAAGTCTAGATGTAGCTGAAGTAGTATTTCAATGATAGATACGTCACTTTCGGATTTGTCAAATCTCGATCTACCTTACTTTCGGATTTTTGAAATCCGAAATCACCCTACCTTCGGATATCTAACTCTTTTTTGATGCAGTAAAATAGATATGTGTTTGAAATAAGGTTTTTCGATGCTAAGTGATTGCATCTAAAGCGTCCCTAAATCAATTTCCAAGGATATATACCTCATTTGTTTACTCATCGTATGTAAAATGTAAATTTGGAAGCATTAGTATTTTAACTAAAACCACTCAAGCTAAATTCGAAACACTATAAAACTTAATGGCTAAGTTTTTTAAAGGATAAAAGAAAAGAAGTGATCGAGTTTCTTTTGGAGTGGATACTCTTCGAATTCCAAGGACAATAAATAATGATCACAACATAAAAAGAAAAGACGTTATAAAAATCATTGTAAAAAGAAGTTGTCCTTAATGAATTTAATTTGTGATGTACTATTTATCTATAATTCTCAAAATTCAATGTTGACAATTTATTAAAAAAAAGAAGTGCACTGTTTTTTAGAACCAGACAAATGATTTTTAATATCAAACGAACTCGAAATGAGAAAGCGCAGTACTCGTGCTTTATAGGGTCCTTCGCAAAAATAATAAATTAAATAAAATAAATGTGAACAAAAAAATTTCTCTTTTTTGGAAAATTTCTCTTTTTTGGTGGACATAAATAGTTCTTTCGGATTTGCCAAATCACAAGATTCAATATAACAAAGTCCGATTTCAGAAGTTCAAAAGTTTAAATTTAGTCGAATTTGTACTCAACGATAGATACATCATTTAAGGATTTGTCAAATCTGGATCTACTGTACTTTCTGATTTTTGATTTTATTTTTTTTTTTGAAGCAGCAAAATAGATAAGTGTGTGAAAAACAATTGATGTTATTTTTTTTTTGAAGCAGCAAAATAGATAGGTTGTTCCTATGCTATGTGATTGAATTTAAAGCGTCCAAAAAACAATTTACTAGAATATATATACCTCATTCTTTATTCGGCGTATGTAAAAAGAAAAAATTTGAAGCATTACTATTTGAATTAAAACAACTCAAACTAAATTCGAAACGCTACAAAATTCAATGGGTAACTTCTTAAAGGAACAAAAACAAGCAATCAAGCTTCTTTTGGAGTGGAAAATCTTTGAATTCCAAGGACAATAAATAATGATCATAACATGAAAAGAAAATACGTTATAACAATTAGCATTCCCTGCTCTTAGAAAAAGTTGTCAAAAATGATATTTATTAGTGACTTATATTATTTATGTACAATTTTTAAAACCCAATGTGGACAGTTTTTTAGGAATAGAAAGAATACTATGTTTAAAACCATAAAAAAAATATTCTTAATATCAAAGGAACAAAAAAATGACAATGCGCAGTACTCGTGCTTCACAAAAAAATAAAGATAATACTAATAAAATAAAATAAATGTAGACAATTTCCTCTTTTTTTTTGTTGGCATAAATGGTTCTTTCAGAATTGCCAAATCCTTAAATTCAATATAAGAAAATCCAATCTAGGAAGTTCTAAAGTACGAATCTAGCCAGAGTAATACTTCAACAACAGATAATAATTTTGTTTGATCTGATTCCCATCATTCTCTGCTAGCATTGCAATAGCAATAAACTATATTAGAATGTGGCAAATGACCTAACATTGGCTTGACCATTTAGTGAAGGTTTTGAGATTATTTTCTCAATTTTAAGAAACCATGAAAAAATATTCATGGTAACAAAGAAACCGAAAAGACCAATAAGAAACTTTAAATCCATGAATATAGTCTGAAATGATACAAGAAACTTCTTCAACTTCCTATGATCCCTTCAAACGACATTCTAGCAAACTGAAAATGAAGCAGATGGTATTAGTTGCCTCGCTAGATTCTCGCATATCTTGAAGAAGCGCGATTATTAATCGTCCATCTTCATCCACCAGCCATGGTAACCTACAAAATTCAATTCCAAAACACAAAAAATAATCATTAGGGGCAGAAGCACAAATGTGTAAAAGTTGTTAACAAAAGACACTGCCGATTTAGATTTTGATTTTACCTCAGCATCCTAAACTTAAAACGGTTCATTGATTTCGTCAACAACGGCCATTGATTTGGTGAATGCGAAGAAATCAGATGCACTAGGCACCCTAACTCCAAGGTATGCAATATGCTAAGTCCCTAAGTTACAAACTAAAGCATATCTTCCAACATTTAGGAAAATGATTCTTCAGTCTTAGTGAAGAACCAAGGCCGCTCGACTCCAATGTCTAATGTCATTGTATAAACTTTATTCCACATTCCCATTCTCCGTCATCACTCACAAGTCCCCGTTTTCCCCAGCATAAACGCCGAAACTGTAAGGACAGTAAGATAAAATCGCAAGCAAACCCCTAAACACTCCTAAGAACTCCAGTTCACATACCCTTAAAATCTTGGAACCAAAAGGCATAGGAAACTCCTTGAACAATTCTTCCCCGAAATCAAAAGCCAAAGATCTTAGCTTTATAATTGGCCCTTGGTTATCACCCGAAAGCACTTTCCAGCGATGTGCTGTAGCGACAAATACTTCTGAAGTTGGAGCAGAAATATACCAAGGGAAAAACCTACTTCCAAAATACAAATGTAGCCAAAGTAGTATTTCAATGATAGATACATCAATTTAAAAACATCACTTCCAAATGTATTTTTGCATTTTTGAAATGTGAAATCACCCTAACTTCGGATATTTAACTATTTTTTTTTTTTTGAAGCAGCAACATAGATATGTGTTTGAAATAAAGTGTTCCTACACTAAGTGATTGCCTTTAAAGTATCAAAGAATCAATTTCCAAGAATATATACCTCATTTGTGTATTCGTCGTATGTAACAAGTAAATTTTGAAACATTACTATTTTAAACTAAAACCACTCAAACAAAATTTGAAACACTATAAAACTCAATGGCTAAGTTTTTAAATGAAAAAAAAAAAGAAGCAATCGAGCTTCTTTTGGAGTGGAAACTCTTAGATTCCATGGACAATGAATTATGATCACAACATGAAAAGAAAAGACGTTATAACAATCCTCGTACCCTATTTTTTGGGAAAAAAAAAGTTCTAATGTACTATTTCTCTAAAACTTTCAAAATTCAATGTCGACAAATTTATTAAGAACAAGAAGAGTACTAGTTTTGAAACTAGATGAAAGATTCTCAATATCAAGCGAACTAGAAATGACAAAGTGCAATACTCGTGCTTTATATGGTCCTTCACAAAAAATAAATTAAATAAAATAAATGTGGACAAAAAAAATTTCTCTTTTATTGTCGACATAACTAGTTCTTTCAGATTTGCCAAATCGGAAATTTCAATATAACAAAGTACAATTTTGAAAGTTCGAAAAGTCTGAATCTAGTCGAAGTTGTACACAATGGTAGATAGAACATTTTAAGATTCGTCATCTCTAGATCTACCGTACTTTCAGATTTCTGATATCGAAAATCACAAAACTTTTAGATTTATGATTTTATTTTTTGAAGCAACAAAATAGATATGTGTGTGAAATAAGTTGTTCCTATTCTGAATGATTGCATTTAAAGCGTCCAAAAATCAATTTCCAAGAATATATATAACTCGTTGTTTATTCGACGTATGTAAAACCACTCAAACTAATTAAATTCGAAACACTATACAATTGAATGGCTAATTTTTTAAAGGAACAAAAAAAGAGAAGCGATCGAGCTTCTTTTGGAGTGGAAACTCTTTGAATTCCAAGGACAATAAATAGTGATCATAACATGAAAAGAAAATATGTTATAACAATTAGTGTACCCTACTTTTGGAAAAAAGTTGTCAACAATGATTTTAATTATCGATTTATAGTATTTATGTACAATTTTTAGAATTCAATATGGACAATTTTTTAAGCATAGAGAGCATATTATTTTTAAAACCAGAAAAAATGTTCTCAATATAAAAGGAACTAGAAACGACAACGTGCTGTACTCGTGCTTCGCAAAAGAATAAAATAAAATAAAATAAACGTAGACAATTTCTTTTTTCTTTCTTTTGTGGGCATCAATGGTTCTTTCAGATTTGCCAAATCCTAAAGTTTAATATAAGAAAGTCCAATTTTGGATGTTCTAAAGCACAAATCTAGCCAGAGTACTACTTCAACAATAGATAATAATTTTGTTCGAACTGATTCCCATTACTCTCTACTAACATTGCAATTGCAATTAACAATATTAGAATATTGCAAATGACCTACATTGGCTTCACATTTGGGCGAAGGTTGTGAGATCATTTTCTCAATTTTAAGAAACCTTTAAAACATTTTCACGGTAAGAAAGAAACCGAAAAGAGCTATAAGAAACTTCAAATTCATGAATATAGTCTGAAGTGATACAACAAACTTCTTCAACTTCATACGATCCCTTCAAACGACATTCTAGCAAACTAAAAATGAAGAAAATGTATTAGTTGCCTCGATGGATTCTCGCATCTTGAAGAAACGCGATTATTAACCGTCCATCTTCCTCCACCAGCCATGGCAACCTATAAAATTCCATTCCAAAACAAAGACAATAATCATTAGAGGTAGAAGCACAAATGTATAAAAGTTGTTAACAAAAGACGCTGCCTACTTAGGTTTTGAGTTTACCTCATCATCCTAAACTTGAACTGGTTCATTGATTTCGTCCACAAGGGCCATTGATTTGGTGAATGTGAAGAAATCAGATTCACTTGGCACCCTAACTCCAAGGTATGCCATATGATGAGTCCCTAAGTTACAAACTCAAGCATATCTCCCAGCATCCCGGAAAATGACTTCTTAAGTCTAAGTGAAGAGCAAAGCCTGCTCAACTCCAATGTCCAATGTTATAGTATAAACTTCAGTCCACGAATCCACATTCCGGTACTCCATCATCACCCAAAAATCCTCGTTTTCCCCAACATAAACTCCAGCATTTTAAGGACAATAAGATAAAACCGCAAGCAAACCCCTGAACACTCCTAAGAATTCTAGTTCCCAGAACATTAAAATCTCGGACGGTAAAGGCACAGGAATCTCTGAAAACAATTCATCCCTGAAATCGAAAGCCAAGATCTTGGTTTTATAATTGGCCCCTTGGTTATCACCAGAAAGCACTTTCCAACGAAGTGCTACAACGACAAAGACTTCTGATGCTGGAGCAGAAATGTACCAAGGGAAAAACCTACTTCCAAAATCCGATTTCGGAAGTTCAAAAGTCCAAATGTAATATTTCAATGATAGATACATGACTTTTGAATTTGTCAAAATCCGAAATCACCCACACTTCGGATATCTGACTTTTTAATTTTTGAAGCAGCAAAATTGATGTGTTTGAAATGAGCTGTTCATATGCTAAGTGATTGCACTTAAAGCATCCAAAAATCAATTTCCAGTATTATATACCTCATTTGTTTATTCGTCGTATGATGTAAATTTTGAAACATTACTATTTAAATTAAAGCCACTCAAACTAAATTCGGAACACTATAAAACTCAATGGCTAAGTTTTTAAAGAAAAAAAAAAGAATCGATCGAGCTTCTTTTGGAGTTGAAACTTCTCGAATTCCATGGACAATAAATCATGATAACGACATGAAAAGAAAAGACGTTATAACAATCATCGTACCCTTTTTTTTTTGAAAAAAAGTTGTCCTTAATGAATTTAATTTGTAATGTACTATTTTTCTAAAACTCTCAAAATTCAATGTCGACAATTTATTAAGAACAAGAAGAGTACTATTTTTGAAACCAGAAGAAAGATTCTTAATATCAAGCAAACTAGAAATGACAACGCGCAGTACTCGTGCTTTATAGGGTCCTTCCCAAAAAATAAATTAAATAAAATAAATGTGGACCAAAAACCGTCTCTTTTATTGTGGACGTAAATAGTTCTTTCATATTTGTCAAATCAGAAAGATCAATATAAGAAAGTACGATTTGGGAAGTTTGAAAGTCTGAATCTAATCGAAGTTGTACTCAACGGCAGATACAATTTTAAGATTTGTCAAATCTAGATCTACAATACTTTCGGATTTCTGATATCCAAATCTAGATCTACAATACTTTCATATTTCTATTTTTTTTTTTTTGAAGCAGCAAAATAGATGTGTGTGAAATAAGTTGTTCCTATGCTAAGTGATTGCATTTAAAGCGTCCAAAAATTAATTTTCAAGAATATAAATACCTCATTGTTTACACGGTGTAAGTAAAAGGTAAAATTGAAGAATTACTATTTGAAGTAAAACCACGCAAACTAAATTCGAAACACTATAAAATTAAATGCCTAACTTTTCAAAGGAACAAATAAAAAGAAGCGATCGAGATTCTTTTGCAGTGTAAATTCTTTGAATTCCAAGGACAATAAATAATGATCATAACATGAAAAGAAAATACGTTATAACAATTAGTGTACCCTGCTTTTCGAAAACAGTTGTCAGCAATGATTTTAATTAGCAATTTATACTATTTATGTACAATTTTTAAAATTTAACGTGGACAATTTTTTAAGAAAAGAGAGAATATTATTTTTAAAACCACAAAAAAAAACATTCTAAATATCAAAGGAACTAGAAATGACAACACGCAGTACTCCTGCTTCGCAAAAAACTAAAATAAAATAAAAGAAACGCAGACAGTTTTTTTTTGGTTGTTTTTTTTTTGGGGCAAAAATGGTTCTTTCAGATTTGCCTAATCCTAAAGTTCAATATAAGAAAGTCCAAGTTTGGATGTTCTAAAGCAAGAATCTAGCCAAAGTAATACTTCAACAATATATAATAATTTTTTTCGAACTACTTCTCATCACTCTCTACTAGAATTGCAATTGCAACGAACTATATTAGAGTATTTCAAATGACCTAACATTGGCTTGACATTTGAGCGAAGGTTCAGATCATTTTTTCAATTTTAAAAATCCATGAAAACATTTTCAAGGTAAAAAAGAAATCGAAAAGAGCTATAAGAAACTTCAAATTCATGAATATAGTCTGAAATGATAGAACAAACTTCTTCAACTTCCTATGATCCCGTCAAACGACATTCTAGCAAACTGAAAATGAAGCAAATGGTATTAGTTGCCTCGTTGGATTCTTGCATCTTGAAGAAACACAATTATTAATCGTCCATCTTCCTCCTCTAGCCATGGTAACCGATAAAATTCATTTCCAAAACATACACAATAATCACTAGAGGTAGAAGCACAAATGTATAAAAGTTGTTAACAAAAGACGCTGCCTATTTAGGTTTTGATTTTACATCATCATGCTAAACTTGAACAGGTTCATTGATTTCGTCAACAGGGGCCATTGATTTGATGAATGTGTAGAAATTGGATTCACTTGGCACCCTAACTCCAAGGTATGCCATATGCTAAGTCCCTAAGTTACAAACTAAAGCATATCTCCCAGCATTCAGGAAAATGACTTCTTCAGTCTTAGTGAAGAACCAAGGCCGCTCAACTCCAATGTCTAAAGTTATTGTATAAACCTTAGTCCATCAATCCACATTCTGGTACTCCTTCATCACCCACAAATCCCCGTTTTCCCGAACATCAATCCCGGTATTGTAAGGGCAGTAAGATAAAACCGCAAGCAAAACCCTGAATACTCCTAAGAACTCCAGTTCCCATAACCTTAAAATCCCGGAATCTAAAGGCACAGGAATCTCCCATAACAATTCATCCCTGAAATCGAAAGCCAAGATCTTGGTTTCATAATTGACCCCTTAGTTATCACCCAAAAGCACTTTCCAGCGAAGTGCTGCAGTAACAAATACTTCTGAAGTTGGAGCAAAAACATACCTACGGGAAATACTACTTCAAAAATCGGATTTCGGAGGTTCAAAAGTCCATATGTAGCCAAAGTAGTATTTCAAAGATAGAGAAATCACTTTTGAATTTGTTGACTCTGGATCTAAGTATTTTCAAATTTTTGAAATCCGAAATCACCTATCTTCGGATGTCTGACTTTTTTTTTGAAGCAGCAAAATAGATGTGTTTTAAAAAGTTGTTCCTATGCTATGTGATTGCATTTAAAGCATCCAAAAATCAATTTCCAAGAATATATACCTCATTTGTTTATTTGTCGTATGTAAAATGTAAATTTTGAAACATTACTATTTAAATTAAAACCACTCAAACTAAATTCGAAACACTATAAAACTCAATGGCTAAGTTTTTAGAGGAAATAAAAAGAAGCGATCGAGCTTCTTTTGGAGTGGAAACCCGTCGAATTCTATGGACAATAAATCATGATCACAAGATGAAAAGAAAAGACGTTATAACAATCATTGTACCCTTTTTTTATTTTTGAAAAAAAGTTGTCCTTGATGAGTCTAATTTGTAATGTAATATTTATCTAAAATTCTCAAACTTCAATGTCGATAATTTATTAAGAATAATAAAAGCACTAATTTTTAAACCACATGAAAGATTCTTAATATCAAGCGAACTAGAAATGGCAAAGCACAGTACTCATGCTTTATAGGGTAATTCGCAAAAAATAAATTGAATAAAATAAAGGTGGACAAAAAAATTTCTCTTTTTTTGTAGACATAAATAGTTCTTTCGGATTTGCCAAATCAAAAAGTTCAATATAACAAAGTACGATTTTGGAAGTTCGAAAGTGTGAATCTAGTCGAAGTTGTACGCAACAGCGGATACAGCATTTTAAGATTTGTCAAATCTCGATCTACCGCACTTTCGGATTTCTGATATCCAAAATCACGCAACTTTCAAATTTCTGATTTTGTTTTTTTTAAGCAGCAAAAATAGATACGTGTGTGAAATAAGTTGTTCCTATCCTAAGTGATTGAATTTAAAGCGTCCAAAAATCAATTTTCAAGAATATATATACCTCATTGTTTATTCAACGTATGTAAAAGGTAAAATTGAAGCATTACTATTTGAATTAAAACCATTCAAACTAAATTCAAAACACTATAAAATTCAATGGCGATCGAGCTTCTTTTGGAGTGAAAACTCTTTGAATTCCAAGGACAATAAATAATGATCATAACATGAAAGAAAATATGTTATAACAATTAGTGTACGCTGCTTTTGGGAAAAAGTTGTCAACAACGATTTTCATTTGCCATTTATACTATTTATGTACAATTTTTAAAATTCGATGTGGACAATGTTTTCAGAATAGAGAGAATACTACTTTTAAAACCAGAAAAAAATATTCTTAATATCAAAGGAACTAGAAATGACAACGCGTAGTGCCCGAGCTTCGGAAAAATAAAATAAACGTAGACCGCTTTTTCTTTTTGGTAGGAATGGTTCTTTCAGAATAGCCTAATCCTAAAGAACAATTTAGAAAGTCCAATTTTGTAAGTTCTAAAGCACGAATCTAGCAAGAGTAATACTTCACCAATATATAATAATTTTGTTCGAACAGATTCCCATCGATTTCTACTAGAATTGCGATTGCAATGAACTATATTAGAATATTGCAAATGACCTAACATTGGCTTGTTGATTGAGCGATGGTTGTGAGATCATTTTCTTAATTTTAAGAAACCATGAAAACATTTTCAAGGTAAGAAAGAAACAGAAAAGAGCTGTAACAAACTTCAAGTTCATGAATGAGGTCAAGAATGATACAACAAACTTCTTCAACTTCTTGTGATCCCTTCAAACGACATTCTAGCAAACTGAAAATGAAGAAAATGGTATTAGTTGCCTCGCTAGATTCTCGCATCTTGAAGAAACGCGATTATTAATCGTTCATCTTCCTCCGCCAGCCATGGCAACCAATAAAATTCAAATCCAAAACACAGAAAAAGCACAAATGTATAAAACGTTTTAACAAAAGACGCTGCCTATTTAGGTTTTGATTTTACCTCATCATCCTAACCTTGAACAGGTTCATTGATTTAGTCCACAATTGCCATTGATTTGGTGAATGTGAAGAAATCGGATTCACTTGGCACCCTAACTCCAAGGTATGCCATATGCTGAGTCCCTAAGTTACAAACTAAAGCATATCTCCCAGCATCCAGGAAAATGACTTTTTCAGTCTTAGTGAAGAACAAAGGCCGCTCAACTCCAATGTCTAATTTTATTGTTTAAACTTTAGTCCACGAATCCACATTCCCGTACTCCATCATCACCCACAAATCTCCGTTTTCCCCAACATAAACGCCGGCATTTTAAGGAGAGTAAGATAAAATTGCAAGAAAACACCGGCACCCTTCAGAACTCCAGTTCCCATAAACTTAAAATCCCGGAATCTAAAGGCACAGGAATCTTCCAGAACAATTTATCCCTGAAACCTAAAGCCAAGATCTTGGTTTTATAATTGGCCCCATGGTTATCACCCGAAAGCACTTTCCAGCAATGTGCTGCGGCGACATATACTTCTGAAGTTTGAGCAGAAATATACCGAGGGAAAAACCCACTTCCATAATCCGATTTCGGAAGTTCAAAAGTCCAAATGTAGCCGATGTAGTATTTCAATGATACATACATCAGTTTTGAATTTGTCAAATCTGTATCTACCGTTTTTTCAAATTTTTCAAATCCGAAATCACCCTACCTTCGGATATATGACTTTTTTCTTTTTGAAGCAGCAAAATAGATATGCGTTTGAAATAAGTTGTTTCTATGCTAAGTGATTGCATTTAAAGCATCCAAAAATCAATTTCCAAGAATATATACCTCGTTTGTTTATTCATCGTGTTTAAAATGTAAATTTTGAAACATTACTATTTAAATTAAAACTACTCAAACTAAATTCGAAACACTATAAAACTCAATGGCCAAATTTTTAAAGAAAAACACAAGAGAAGCGATCGAGCTTCTTTTGGAGTGGAAACTCTTTGAATTCCATGGACAATAAATCATGATCACAACATGAAAAGAAAACACGTTATAACAATCATTGTACCCTATTTTTTTTTTAAAAAAAAGGTTGTCCTTAATGAATCTAATTTGTAATGTACTATTTATCTAAAACACTCAAACTTCAATGTTGACAATTTATTAAAAACAAGAAGAGTACTATTTTTTAAACCAGATGACAGATTCTTAATATCAAGCGAACTAGAAATGACAGAGTGCAGTACTTGTACATTATATGGTACTTCGCAAAAAATAAATTAAATAAAATAAACGTGAACAAAAAAAAAATTCTCTTTTTTTGTGGACATAAATAGTTCTTTCGGACTGCCAAATCAGAAAGTTCAATATAACAAAGTACGATATTGGAAGTTCGAAAGTCTGAATCTAGTGAAAGTTGTAATAAACGGCGGATAGAATATTTTAGGATTTGTCAAATCTCGATCTACCGCAACTTCGGATTTCTTATACCTAAAATCACCCAAGATTTTGGATTTTTTTTTTGAAGCAGCAAAATAGATATGTGTGTGAAATAAGTTGTTCTAGGCTATGTGATTGAATTTAAAGCATCCAAAAAACAATTTCCAAGAATATATATACCTCATTGTTTATTCGACGTATGTAAAAGGTAAAATTGAAGCATTATTGTTTGAATGAAAACCACTCAAACTAAATTCGAAACACTATAAAATTCAATGGCTATTTTTTTAAAGGAACAAAAAAAAGAAGTGATCGAGCTTCTTTTGGAGTGGAAACTCTTTGAATTCCAAGGACAATAAATAATGATCATAACATGAAAAGAAAATAAGTTATAACAGTTAGTGTACCCTGCTTTTGGGAAAAAGTTGTCAACAATGATTTTAATTAGCGATTTATACTATATATGTACAATTTTTAAAATTCAATGTGTACATTTTTTTATGAATAGAGAGAATACTACTTTTAAAACCAGAAAAAAATATTCTCAATACCAAATATTCAATATAAGAAAGTCCGATTTTGGATGTTCTAAAGTATGAATCTAGCCAAAGTAATACTTCAATGATAGATAATAGTTTTGTTCGCATTGGTTCCCATCAGTCTCTACTAGCATTGCAATTGCAATGAACTATATTAGAATATTGCAAATGACCTAACATTGGCTTCACGATTGAGCGAAGGTTATGAAATCAATTTCACAATTTTAAGAAACCATGAAAAAATTTTCAAGGTAAGAAAGAAGTCAAAAAGAGCTATAAGAAACTTCAAATTCATGAATATAGTATGATATGATACAACAAACTTCTTCAACTTCCTATGATCCCCTCAAACGACATTCTAGTAAATTGAAAATGTAGTAAATGGTATTCGTTGCCTCTTGGATTCTTGCATCTTGAAGAAACGCGATCACTAATCGTCCATCTTCCTCTGCCAGCCATGGAAACCTACAAAATTCAATTCCAAAAGGCAGACAATAATCATTAGAGGCAGAAGTACAATTGCCTATTTAGGTTTCGATTGAGCCTCACCCTCCTAAACTTGAACAAGTCATTTTATTTAATCCACAAGGGCCATTGATTTGGTGAATGTGAAAAAATCATACTCACTTGGTACCCTAACTCCAAGGTATGCAATATGCTGAGTCCCTAAGTTACAAACAAAAGCATATCTTCCAACATCCATGAAAATAATTTCTTCAGTCATAGTGAAAAACAAAGTCCGCTCAACTCCAATGTCCAATGTTATCGTATAAGCTTTGTTCCACGAATCCACATTCCATTACTCGGTCATCTCCCATAAATCCCGATTTTCCCCAACGTAAACGCCGGCATTGTATGGACAGTAAGATAAAACTGCAAGCAAACCCCTAAACACTCCTAAGACCTCCAGTTCACATAACTTTAAAATCCTGGAATCTAAAGGCACAGGAATCTCCCTGAGCAATTCATCCTTGAAATCAAAAGCCAGGATCTTGGCTTTATAATTGGCCCCTTGGTTATCGCCCGAAAGCACTTTCGAGCGAAGTACTTCAGCGACAAATACTTCTGAAGTTGGAGCAGAAATATGGCAAGGAAAAATCCTACTTCTGAAGTCCAATTTCGGAAGTTCAAAAGTCCAAGTCTAGCTGAAGTAGTACTTCAATGATAGGTACAGTCTGAAATCCGAAATGATTTTTTTTTTTTTTGAAGGAGCAAAATCGAGATATGTTTGAAATAAGTTGTTTCTATGCTAAGTGATTGCGTTTAAAGCGTCCTAAACCTAATTTCCTAGAATTTATATACCTCATTTGTTTACACGGCATTTCGTGCTAGAAATGGCAATGCATAGTATTTCGTGCTATATAGGGTGCTTCACCAAAAAAAAAAAATTAAATAGAATAAATGTGGATTAAAATAATTTTTTTTTTGACATAAATAGTTTAGCAAATCCGAAAGTTCAATCCGAAAGTTAATTAACTTTTTTTATTATTTTTCTGAAAGTGAAGAATTTTTTTAACGCAATCTTTGCCGTAGTGATATAAACTGTCCTTACACGTGTCTTACACATGTAAATGGTTGGCTAGGACTTACAAATGAGTAGTAAAGATGTCTTTAAAATTTTATCTCTTTTTTTTATCTGTACCCATATGTCGCACGAATTTATGATGTACATTAACGGAATAATGATATTTCACCATAATTCAACTTATATCTCTACTCATAATTGGCATATTCCTATCACCTCATAAATTTATAATATTATTTATTGAACTAAAAAAATAAAAACCCATCCTCATCTCTTTTTTTTTTTTTGAAAAGGAAATCTAACGATATTATTCCCCCGGAAATTAGAGTTCCTATCTTTTTCTCCCATACTATATATTCCAGTCTTTATTCCTCGGAAAAAATTACGATTTCTCATCACAACAAATTTGACCCTTCACGCAGTATTCTTTCCCGTTATGTTTTTTCATTGTCAAAACTAGAATTTTCTTTTCAGTTCTTTTTCCATCGGCCGCCCATCTCTGGCGCGCGGTAGCACTTGTGTTGATTTACTCATTGTAGATTCTTAATAGCAAAGTGCAAATCATTAATTGTAGATAAACAACAAATAGCAAAATCAGTTGTATATAAATAAAACTTTCACAAGAATTTCTAGTAAAAACTCTACAAGTAAAGCGTTCAATTTTGCTAGTTAAAAAATTAAATATAATAGAACTCCGTCCATTGTAAATACGGACGAATCTTGCTCGCAGCATTAGGGACCAGTTTTAAATCCTTTAGAGCCTCACACAATAAAAATTTGACCCTTCACGCAAGAATTTCTAGTAAAAATTACGATTTCTCATCGCAACAAATTTGACCCTTCACGCAGTATTTTTAAAGTATTCATGTGCCTTTCTTCTCCATCCTGACAGCTCGCTTTTAATTCATCAGTTTCCATGGCATCACAGTCCTCAATGGCATCCAATCCAACCGGTTGGGTAATTCGTGTAATGATAATAATCAGTCTCTTTGTTTCTAAATCACAAGCCGTTTACGCAATTACTATAAGTAGGGGATTTGAACGCGCTTCACACGTGCGTAGATAGAGTTACTATGAATAGTTTTAAATAGAAATTACACAATACGATTTTTCCTTCATTTGTATTAGTAATCTTATAATCTCATAAATTTGTACTAGTGGAAAAATAAGAAAATATTGATATATATGTTGCGCCCTTCGTTAAAAAAAAAAGTTACATCGTGTTAATATCTTCAAGCTGAATTTTGATATATATGTATGGAAGAAGAAAGGGTCGATTACATCAAGAATCACATAAATGATGAATGCATGAAATAAACTTCTACAAGGCGGCTTTGTTGAGTATACCATATCGGTGGGAAAAACTAAATATCAATATATAACTATATGGTTACTCCACGCATTGCCAATTAAGTATTGAAGTGGAACTAAATGGACTTCTATATAGTATCACAGCTAGCCCGCCAAGAGTTGGACTCCAACCCTAATGTGATAGAACTGATAGGGTTGAGACGTGAGAGGATGTGTAGGATGAAAAAAAAAAAACAATTATACAAGTCCAACTCTAGAAGATACGTTGAGCTTGCGGGGGAGTGTTGAGTATCCTACATCGGTGGTGAGAGAAACAGAATATCAATATATAAGTACATGGGCTACTCCAATCATTACCAATTGGTTTTGAAGTGGAACCGCAGAGACTTTTATGAACTTTACTTAATTGCCAATTGATTTTGAGGTGAAACTCCATAGGCTTCTCTAGGCTTTACTTAATTTGCTAGAGAGTGATGAGGCAAGTACTTTTCTAGGCCAGCTAGGCTTCCAATTCTGCGTAAATCAATTATTCATCCTAATTCAAACACTAAATTAACATGCAAGAAATTTCTATGGCATATATACTCAACAGGAGAGAAAACAAATTAGGGGTCATGAATTCATATAAAATTATAAAACTAACGACTTCAAATTACTCGATTAGAGTTTAGAGCAAGAAGAAGTTTCAAATTTCAAAAATATTAACTACTGCATTTAGAGGAAAACCACAATTAGCCTTTAGTTTATATATTCGCTTATTAAAAGATAATACTGCAAATCAATTCGAAGCATATACTTTATTTGCTCTCATTAGAAGCTGAGGACTGCAAATCAATTTCACAAATATAACTTCCCAAAATAAGCTGTGAGAAATTACGCAACAATTATAAAAATAACTAAAGAACACAAGGACGCATACTACAAAACTAAACTACTGGTAAACTAATAGAAACTTAAATATAACATTGATAAAAAAAAAAAAAAAAAAGTTAAGATCTTCCCAGGAAACTTCACAACAATTTTCATTCTCCACTAAGTTTTTTTTTTTTAAAAAAAAAAAAGCAGAAAAGAAAAGAGAAACTGATGAACTATGTAAAGGAAGCACAATACACTAAGAGAATGGTAGTGCATAAGACTTAACATATACATAACAATGCATTAACTTCCAAAAGAGAAAAGTTATTCTAATACGAGGGTCCAACCCCACATAATCCAACCACTTTACTACACAGAAACTTATTAAGGACGCTGGTAATAGTCATGAAATTTCTTGCCTCATGATTGCACCGCCTTATTAATGAATTAACCTGCAAGGACGCTTGTTAATAATCAATGGCATCTTACTCGCTCCACCTTAATGATGAAACTCTCATCAAGGATGCTAGCAGCGACCATGATGAACCCTTATCTTATTTGGGTTGTACATATGGAAAGGACTGTTGATCCAAGATCAAAAGCCCTTTCGAGGTAGCAGGAAGATTACTAAACTCCAAAAAGATTTCAGAAAGACCTAGGGAGGCCTTCCTCGCAAGACTTTCCGCAACAGCATCAACTTCTCTATAAATATGAGTATTAGTATAATGCATTCTATCCTCGATTTCCTTGATCTTGAAGCTCCAAAAAGTATTTCCAAGGTGGAGCCCTTTCAGAATTTAGAAGATCTGCAAGGATTTTATTATCCGTTTGAATGTCCACTCTCTGAAGTTCCAAGTAATTACACTTATGAATTCCAATAGAATACGCTGAACTTCAGCCATCAAGCTATTACCGTCAAATCATTTCGTTACTTCAACATGTTGAAACTAGAACCTGATTTTCAAAAAGTGGTGAAGCAGAGTTGGGAAGTACCTGTTGAGGGCACAAGTATGTTTCAGATAGCCCAGAAGCTGAAAAGACTAAAACCGCGGTTGAAGCAGTTAAACAAAGGGGTACTGGCAGACATACAAGTCAAGACTCAGCAGGCGCAGGAAAAGGTTCAGAGGCTGCAGCAGGAACTGATTCATCACCCTGATGATACTCAGCTTCAGGAATCAGAAAGAGTAGCGTATAAGGAATGGATCAAACCAGTCAAAGCATATGACTTATTCCTGTGACAAAAAGCGAAGGAGGATTGGATCAGGGAGGGAGACTCAAATACAACATTCTTTCATGCGAAAATCAAGAAGAAGGTGATGATAATTGCATATGGAGCATTACTAATGCAGAAGGGGAGGTGATTCAGGACTGGGAACAGATTGAAGACCGTTTCATTAAGTTCCTTCAAAATCTACTGTGCCAATCTTCTGAGAGGATGCTATCTGACAGAACCATTTTTGAGCAGGGAAGTAGAGTCTCAACCCAGGATCAGCTGAAACTCATTCGACTAGTGACTAAGGAAGAAATCAAAGTAGCTTTGTGGGGAATCCATCCGAACAAGAGCCCAGGACCTGACGGTTTGGAAGTGACTTTTTCAAGTCAATTTGGCATATAACCGGAGAGGATTTCATCAAAGCAGTGCCGGAATTCTTCGAGACATGTCAGATCTTAAAACAGTTGAATGCTACTTCTATTACTTTAATTCCGAAAGTTGAAAACCCTATAGATGCGAGTTAGTTTCTGCCCATCTCCTGATGTAATCTAATCTATAAGTGTATCACTAAGGTCATTAGTAATAGACTTAGTGTAATCTTTCCTGCCATTATTGCGAATAATCAGAGTGCTTTTATTCGTGATAGACTGATTTTGCATAATACTTTGATTACACAAGAGCGTATTAGGCTTTATGGTAGACAAAATGTTAGTGGTAAATGTATCATGAAAATCGATTTAAGGAAAGCATACGATTCTGTAGAATGGCCATTTGTAGTAGAATGTTAGATAGGTTTGGGTTTCTGGAAAATTTTGTATGATGGATTGTAGAGTGTATAACTACACAATCATTCTCTTTAGGCCTTAATGGAACCAGTGTAGGGTTTTTTAAGCGGAAACGGGGCCTTAGACAAGGAGACCCTATGTCTCCTTTATTATTTGTAATAGTTATAAAGTATTTTACCAAACAACTTAAGAACATAGCTGAACACCCTAGATTCAAATTCCATCCGAAATGTAGAGAGTTGAAGATGAAGAATCTCTACTTTGCTGATGATTTGCTAGTCTTCTACAAGCCTGATGAATAGAATGTTAGGGCTATTATGCAGTGTTTTAGAGAGCTTTCGGAAACATCAGGGTTACAGGCTAACATTGATCAATCTGATATCTACTATGCGGGTGTGCCGGAACTGGTAAAGATGAGAATTGGAGCCATAACAGGGTTTTAGGAGGGTGTTTTTGCAATGAAATACCTAGGGTTGCCATTATCACCTAGGAAATGGAACCAGTATGACTGTCAGAAATTAGTGGATTGTATTATGACTCGACTAAAATGTTGGAGTACCAGGCATTTGTCCTATGCTGCCAGGTTGCAATTAGTCAATTTTGTTCTATTTCATATGCAAGTTTACTGGGCCACGGTGTTTGTACTACCGAAACGTATTGCTGACAGAGTAAACAGGTGCTGTCAAGAGTTCTTATGGGGTGTGAAGGATTCTGGGAGATATGTGGCATTAGTCGGCTTGGAAGCTGTCTGTCGAAGCAAGACTAAAGGAGGGCTGGGCATCAAGGATGCAAGGTTTTAGAATGAAGCGACTATGATTAAACAGCTGTGGTGGCTGGCTTTGAGGAAGGATAACTTATGGGTCAAATGAACCCAAGAGTTGTACCTAAAACATGCCAACATCTGGAATGTGGAACCCAAATCAGACTGTAGCTGGCATTGGAAGCATCTACTCAAGATCAAGGGATAAAATTGGAGATGAATTTGATGGACCTCAATGTAAGCATACAAAATCTGGGCAATACAATATAAATGCAGGGTATCAACTGCTAATTGGTAGATCAGAGTCTTGGGATGTAGCAAAATGGGTATGGTCTAGGATGAATATTCCTAGACATGCCTTTATTGCTTGGTTAAAGTGGCAGGGAAGGCTTTGGACAAAGGACAGATTGCAGCACTGCCAGATTCAGACTCCTGATACTAGCTGCCAGCTCTGTCATGCACAGGTAGAGACTATAAAGCATTTATATTTTGAATGTTGCTACTCTATCAAGGTACTGCAAGGAATAAAAACCTGGTTGGGAATTAGAAAGTTGACAGGGCAGAATGAGATGTGGAAAACTGATTTGAAGTCTGTTTGGAGAGGAGCTAAGTTGAAGAGAAGCATTCTGACAGCAAGCTTGATTGCAGCCATCTATCATCTGTGGAAGGAGCGTAATTGGAGGTTGTTTCAAGCCAAATGCAGAGCTGAGGAGCAAATCTTGCAACTAATCAAAGATGAGGTTAGAGTAAGAGTCCATTATTGCTGTAAGAAAATGAATGATAAGGAACAGGTTATTGTTGATAAGTCGTTCGGAAATATTAGTATTGTATATGATGCCTTAGGTGGAAGTGATGTAATAGAGATTGGCCTACAGTTTGTAAAAACAGGAGATTGAAGAGTGCAATAAAATCAGTTTACTTTTGACCAAAAAAAAAAAGCTATTACCATCGCTTAGATAACCAGCTTAACCATGAAGATGTATTCCTTGATACCCCCGAATCAAAAAGCCATATCCAGCATCAAAATCTCTACCAATCGAAGAACCATCACAATTCAAAATGAAAGCATTTAGGTCAGGCGGATTCCAGGCGATCCATTTGAAAACTCGAGGCGTTGTCTTGAACTTTAAGGATGGAAAAAGAGTTTCCATGATGATTTTCTCCACTGTACATCGAACTTCAATATTGTTGATGAAGAAAACATTTTCAAAGTCTTGCATAACAACTTTGACCATTACTTGGTAGGGAGTGTGAACAGTATGAAAGAATGCCCTATTTTTTGCTTTCCATACTTCCCAAATGAAAAATATTGGAACAATTATCAGCAACACCTTTATTGCCGTAGTAAAATGATTCTCCATTAAGTAACAAATCAGGCATAAGCATAATCTTTGTACAATACAGTTCGAATCAATAAAAGTTATTTTAAATTCTGCAGCAAAACAAGCTATTTTTCAATCATGCCATTTGACTTGAAGTTTATTAACCTTATTAAAGGAATCAATTATCTCGGACTTAGGACTGATTATATCGATTTTAGATTACTCTTTAGGTTGACATAGACTCATTTAGCTTCTATGGAATTATCTATTTCAGTGTGCCGCTTCTATAATTACTGAGATAAATTGTTTTCTGGGGAGTGTGGCAGCTAAATCAAATGATCAAATACTTTGGTTGTTTCAGTTGTTGCTAAGGGCTCATGGCTATTTAAGGCTCGCCGAACTCACTATTAAAGAAGAAAACAGAAAGGAATAGTTTGCACAGATTCAACAAAACCATAGATATGAAGGCTAGAGTATAGAAGCCAATGAGGTTCTACCTCAAAACCAATTGGCAATGAGGGGAGTAGCCCATGGGGCTTATATATTTATACTCAGATTCTCCCAACACGACTGTGGGATTGGACTCTTTAATACTCCTCCGCAACCTGAACGTCTTTTTTGGGTTCGGCTTGTCCTATATTTTCGGCCTAGGCACCACTTCACGTCTCAACCCTATTTTTTTGTTGGGCTTTTTGGAGTCTGAATGTTGGCGGGCTGGCTCTGATACCAGTAGCCCATGGGGCTTATATATTTATACTCAGATTCTCCCAACACGACTGTGGGATTGGACTCTTTAATACTCCTCCGCAACCTGAACGTCTTTTTTGGGTTCGGCTTGTCCTATATTTTCGGCCTAGGCACCACTTCACGTCTCAACCCTATTTTTTTGTCGGGCTTTTTGGAGTCTGAATGTTGGCGGGCTGGCTCTGATACCAGTAGCCCATGGGGCTTATATATTTATACTCAGATTCTCCCAACACGACTGTGGGATTGGACTCTTTAATACTCCTCCGCAAGCTGAACGTCTTTTTTGGGTTCGGCTTGTCCTATATTTTCGGCCTAGGCACCACTTCACGTCTCAACCCTATTTTTTTGTTGGGCTTTTTGGAGTCTGAATGTTGGCGGGCTGGCTCTGATACCATATAGCAGCCCATGGGGTTCCATCTCAAAACTAATTGGAGATGATGGGAGTAACCCATGGAGCTTATATATTGATAGTCAGGGTCTCCTAACACTGATGTAGGATTGGGACTCTTTAATACTCTCCTGCGAGTCCAACGTATTTTTTTTAATTCAGCTTGTCCTATTTTTTTTCAGTTCAGGCACTGCCTCACGTCTCGACCCTATTTTTTGTTGGGCTTTTTAGAGTCTGAATGTTAGCAAGCCGGCTCTTATACCATATAGAAGCCCATGGGGTTATACTTCAAAACCAATTGGCGATGAGGGGAATAACCAATGGAGCTTATATATTCATACTCAGAGTCGCCCAACATCGATGTGGGATTGAGACTCTTTAATACAGAGGAGGTGGGATTGGTTTATAATTCACTTTGAGAACAATCCGACCGAAACGCAACTGATGTCACGGTGGGCAGCCAGAAGTTCATGGGGGAGATAGAAATTGTGTTTGTTAAATTAAATGAAGGATTTGTCCCAAAAAAAAAATCTTAAATGAAGGGTATAATCAGGCGTTAAAAGATGGAGGATAAAATGTAATTGTTAAAAGTAAACTAAAATTGGAATTTACAATATCAGGTATTAAATCGGTAGAACAAGTGCAATCATGAAAATAAAAGTTGTATAAAAGTGCATTTCACACGTGAGATAACAAATTAGAGTTTAGAGCAATTATATTTGACACACTTGGAGGATTACCAAACTATTGAAGATATTCATAAATTATAATATAGGTTGATGATTATTAATTAACCATTGGACCTTTTAATCATCCTTTTCTTTTGGGCGTTTAGTTGGGAATCATGTGTACATATATAATAGATAACTTATATAAGAGAATCGGAAATGGTAGTAAATAATTAGTAAATAATCACTTTATTATACTATTTATTATTGTGTTGAGTGTGATAATTTGATACGGTGTAAGAATTCTTTTACGGTATAATACACTTTTTGTGTTAAAATACAAATAGTGTAAATTTATTATCAAATTAAAACTATTCCATTTTATTATACTTTGACCGTGTAAACTAATATAGTAAAAAGTCGAATGACGTTATTCTCACAATAGTATCAACCGTTGTTGATGCTCGACTGCATGTTGGAAAAATGCAAGAAAAAAAAACAAGAGAACTTTTTTCTAGACAATTTTCAAATTAGTGAGCCCCATCACTATTTCAAAATTTATTGTGGACAAAAAAAAATTTAGAGAAACGGAGTATTATTTTCTAAACATGTTTCATCTCTAGAGAATTAGAAATGATAATGTGGTACTGCTCCTCTACTCTTTTTCTTAAAAAAAAAAAAACAGAGTGGTACCTGGCAGGCATTTATTCAATTTTATCGCATCGCAACCAATAAAAACATAGGAGAGTATTTATGGACTTACCCTTATACAATTACTGAGGACAGTTTACAGAAGAAAACCTTCTACCAAAAGTACGGAATGGACTCTTGATCAAGCTTCAAGATCCTTTGTACATATTTAGGCAACTTGACATACAAATCAAATATAATCGAAGAGCTATATGATGCCATTTAGCCAGTCTATTTGCTATAGAATTAGTCTCCCTGTAGATGTAAGCAAAAGAGTAACCTCGCTTATGTATAATTGTTGTAATTTCCACCAACTGAGAATAATACCTCAAAGGGAAAGGCCCATTATTTGTAACAAAGTCTGCTAGACTTTGATTATTTGTTTGGACTGAGACTTGAAAAAGGTTACATCCTCACATTTTCGCAAACCATGTTACATTCCATATACCACCGCTCCAAAGCTATCTCCATCTCGTAAATATGCACCCTCACCATAAACAAATATACCTCCCATCCCACGGATGACAAAGGAGTTACTAAAAATCTGCAGGAGTTTCTGCGGCGATGATGGATCAAAGGGGATTTTTCTCAGCCAAGGCGGCAACCTTGAAGGTATTTCCCTCCACAGTCATCCGGGGAATTCGGAAGGCCAGAGAATGTGATTTTTGAGGGCTCTCTTCCATCTTTTCAAACTGTGATAAATAGCACGAAACTATTGAGAATTGATTAACAGTCTAGTGATTAGGATTTTGTATTTCCTGGTGCTAAACCAGGGTCCAATTCTCACCAAAGGATTTGTAAGAGAGATTTTACCCACATTTGAATTGAGTCCACTGGGGTGATTTTTTATTTTTTTTAAAAAAAAAAAAGAAATAGCACAAAGCTCTTCCTTCGAGACTTGCTAAAAATTTGATCAATTGCTGTGAGAAATGAGGCGGAAAAAATTTTTCTACAAAGGTTTTTTTCGTTATTAAAATGCACAAAATTCAAAACCAGGAAGTCAAGGCGGTGCGATGGATACTGTCTATATCAAATAATTTTGTGCTGACGGCTCTTTAAGTATAGAAGACTGTGGATATGTACTTCTGCTATATTTGTTTCTTCATTTCTTTTTCAATTTTCTTTTCATACAATATTTTTCCCGTTTTATTTTAATACAGTAAAATCTCCATAAATTAATTATTTCTCTTAAATAATAATTTTTCCAGTGCAACTCAGAACCAAGAAAAAAATAAAGAAACTCGATTATATAATAATTTTTCAAGAATTTTATATATAGATATAGGTTTCTACAATTTAATAAATTAATTATAATTGCCTAATATAAAAAAATATATATTTTGCTTTATTAAAAATACTATAGTAATATAAATAGCTATGAATCAACTTCTCTACTTATGAAAATAATAAATTTTAATTTTTTTGTTAATAGAATTGAAAAAGTTTGTTAAATTATTAACTTATTAACTAATCAACAAAATTTATAATACTATAAGTCATTAATGAAATTTTAGGGATCGTGTATTAATTATTCATAGAGGTTTTGATGTAGTTAGATTGTTGAATCAAATTTTTATGCAACGGAGTCACCTTTTATATTTTTGTCTTCAAAATTAATTTTACATTAATACAAAGGTTACATCTATATTTTAGGATCGAGATGGTAGATGCTTTAATGACAAAGAAAAAGTAAACACCCAAGATTGATGGGTTGTCATGGCCTCGAAAAATAAAACAACTCAAAACTATAGATAGCAGTAAATTAGGTCGATCTCCCAGTGAAGGCTGAAACTCTAATAATCCTATGTAAATCGACTAAAAGCACAGAAGAAACAATAAAGAAAGTAAAATGTGAACAACGAAGTAAAAACTGGTGACTCACGCAAGTGACTATACCACTCACGTGACTGGTGGTCGGACTGACCGAGTAAATTGCAAGAAACGTAAAAACAGAGGATATTACTTAATTGAGCAAGAAAGATAACAGTTTGATATGTGTTTCCTCAGACGCTTATATATCCTAAGTCTCTTCCAATATTATTAAGGGCATCTCTCTAAAAATTAACAAGCTCTCTTCTGTTTAAAATGTTTAAATCCTATGAGGCCATAAAAGCTAAAATCTTATACCACTCATACCAACTAGATATCTTCCTATTTTATTTGGAATCTTACACTTTTACCTCTAAATCACGTGCTAATTTTAATCATTCTAAACTATGCTTACTCTACTAGGATTCACACAATATGCAAGCACAATTGATTAATTGATCAAGCTAAACCTTGGCCGCAAATGTTTGCCTCTTTTCGCTGAAGTTTCCAGCCAAAGAAAAGACTCAAAGTTTCCTCCTAGAGCCGGTTCCCTCAGCTGTCGTGGTCCTGCAAATGTCTCCCAAAAATTGCACTTCAATCCAATCCGAGAAATTTGCATTTTGTCAATTTTGTCCAAAACTTCAACGGTTTTTAATTAAGTCCTGGTCAAAGAAACATATAAAAATAAATTAGAAATATATATTTTTAGCCTAAATTCTACTATATTATAATGGGAATAAGACTAAAAGTAATGCCAATACCCTAGTAAATTTGACATCATCATAGAGTAAGCTTGTTGGTTTTGTGTAACTGAAATGCAGTTTTCCAGCATATAAACAACATCAAATCCCACTGTTTTTTCTATTCAGTGGAATTTTTGAAGACTTGTTAAATTTTAACGTAAAATTATACATTTCGTTGTTTTCGTATTTGTTTCCAAAATATAACAATTATATTTGAAAATCTCGGATCTCTTTCGGGAAATATTTTTGGCTTTGTCTTATACATTTAGGACCAAAAGTATAAACATCGCAATGTGTATCTTCCAGTAATTAAGTGATAATTGCTTTTCTATGTAATTGCAACTTACTCAGTTTTTGTTAACTCCATTAATGCATATCATAAGTTCATCCGCCATATGCGTACAAATGCAAAATATAGATAAAATTGGGAATCAAATGTTGCCCCAGCGGTTGTGGTGGATAGGGCCTCTTGGATGACCCAAGATTGAATCCCATGGGGTGGGAAATTGGTAGGGAGTCTCGGGGGATTGAGGGGGTGGTTACTAGGGAGTAGATTAGACACAGCCAAAAAAAATATAGATAAAATTGTAGAGAAGCACCCACTAATGAACTCTCGATTTCCTACCTGAACATGTCACTCTGGACTTACCTAGGGTGGTTTACCTCCTACTGTGATTTGCAGGCTATTGCTGTGGGCGTAGGTTTACCCATCTCTAGTGGGGTTCCCGATGTTACCAAAAAAAAATTACAAAGAAACATTATTACTCACTTCTAACCAACCATTAACAGCATTATATATGTCGTTTTACATATCCATATCCATAGAGTCTGCCCCAAAGGATTATAACAAAGAGAGAGCCATATATTTTACTCCTGAGTTTCGGGGCATATTTGCTATAAATCTCTTGAGTATTGGTAATACTAGCAAATACGGGCATTGTTGCCAAAGCAGTTTCTAGGAGCCAAAACCATTTCAATGCTATGTCTATATATACCTAAAATACCCTCAACATAATGGGGGGTTACATATTACTGTTGAGTGTCATGTGACAAGGGTTGTGAATCCCACATCGAAGGCATGAGGACATGTAAATCAGTTAATAAATAAGAGAAACTCATGACCCATTAGCTTGAGCTTTTAAGTCTAGATGCGTCTTATCTTACTTATTGGGCTCCATGTCGAGTTTTCTCCTCTGGATAAATCTCCAACAGTGACTACGATTCGGTAGTTGTGGTATTACAATAATAAAATGGAAGAGTCATCGGGTGCTGGTACGATGATTAAGTTGACTTCATCCTATTATCATATGTGGAAACCTATAATGGAGGACTTATTGTACTGCAAAGATTTGTTTGATCCTATTCTAGGGGATGAAGGTAGGCCAAGTGATATAACTTATAAGAAGTGAGCTGATATGTATAGGAAGACTGTTGGTAGCATTCAACAGTGGATTGATCAAAGTGTGTTTCATCACTTTTCGGGAGAATAAAAGGTGATGAACTTTGGGGAAAAAATCCAGAATATGTACTAGAAGTAGTCCGGCATCAATAAGTCGTCTGCACTGAAACAGATTACCAGGTTGAGGTACAAAGATGGTGCTAGCATGAATGAGCACTTGAGTTCGTTTCAGGGTTTGTTGAACCAGGCAGTGAATGTAGGTTTAAAGTTGGATGATGAGGTGCAGGCTTTGTTATTGTTTAATTCTCTTCCAGACAGTTGCGACACTTTGGTAGTGTCAATCAATAATTCAACCCAGGATGATGTCTTGACCTTGGATCAGGTTAAAGAGGCTTTAATGAATGAAGAAGTTAGGAGAAAAGAGCAGAGTATTGAGTCTGAATCGCAGGCTCTGGTGACAGAAATGTCAGACAGAAGAGGGAGAAGTAAAATTAGAGGGCCACGTGATCGGAATGAGTAGTCCAGGAGATGGTCTAAATCGAAGAAAGATGTCATGTGCTACCGTTTTCAAGGGAATGGGCACTTTAAGGAGGAGTGCAGGGTTCTCAAGAGAGAATTAGCAGTGAGAAAAGGTAAAAGCAAGAAAGATGAATCAAGTGATGATGATACTGCAGTAGTAACTATCAGTGATGTATTTGTGTATTGTGATGATGATACAATTAATACTACGAGTCACAATAGTGATTGGTTCGGTGATTCAGGTGCATCCTATCATGTGACACCTCACAGACACTTCTCCACATCTAACACACCTGGAGATTTTGATCGTGTGCAAGAATGGGCAACCAAGCATCATGCGATGTTCTCGGCATGGGAGAGGTAGCATTGGTAACGAATACAGGTTGTACTCTTGTCTTGAGAAATGTGAGACATGTTCCGGATATGCGTCTCAACCTTATTTCTGTTGGCAAACTTGATGATGAGGGTTATCATAGCACTGAAGGCGGTGGTCGTTGGACAATTAGCAGAGGGAATCTTGTTATTGCTAGAGGAAAGAAGTTGAACTCTTTGTATATGTTGAACGTGAAGTTGAAGAATGGAGAGGTGAATGCAACTCACAATGCCTCCATTGATCTCTGGCACAGAAAGTTTGGACACATAAGTGTCAAGGGGATCCAGATTCTTGGTAAGAAGCAATTTCTCCCTGAAGTGAAAAGTATTGCTCTAGAACCTTGTGTTGACTGCATCTATGGTAAACAACATAGGGTTTCCTTTCAAAGTTCTCCTCCATCTCGAAAGTCCATTCCTTTAGAGTTAGTTCATACAAATGTATGTTACATGAAAGATATGTCACTGCGTGGTGCATTGTCCTTTGTTACTTTCATTAATGACTATGCTTGAAAGGTTTGGTGTTTTTCTTTGAAATCTAAGGACAAGGTATTACATGTGTTCAAAGACTTTCACCTTAGAGTTGAAAGAGAGACTGGCAAGAAGTTGAAGTATGTTCAAGCAGATAATGGTGGCGAGTACAGGGGTCCGTTTGAGAAGTATTGCTGAGACCACGGCATTAAACTTTAGAAAAGTGTACCAAAGACTCCGCAGCAGAATGGAGTGGCAGAAAGAATGAACAGAACTATTATCGAAAAGGTTAGGTGTATGCTCTCGAATGCAAAGCTTCCTAAATCTTTTTGGGGTGAAGCCATGCAAATAGCAGTTGATTTGATCAACCTATCTCCCTCAGTTCCGTGGGATGGTGATCTACCACAGCGTGTTTGGATAGGGAAAGATGTCTCTTTTGGGTATTTGTGAGTTTCTGGTTGTCGTGCCTTTGTTCAAATTCCCAAAGACGAAAGGTCGAAGCTTGATGGCAAATCCAAGTAGTGTGTATTCTTGGGTTATGGCAATGATGACTTTGGGTACAGACTTTGGGATTCTGTAGAGAAGAAAGTTTTCAGAAAGAGATGTGATCTTCTTTGAAGACCAGACATTGATGATATAGGAAAGGACGAGATGAAAGAATCTTTACCAGAGATTCCTGTTGATCTAGATCCAGTTTCTCCACATTCAGATGATTCTCCTAAAGGGGAGCTGAGACAGAGCAGGATGGTGAGTTTAATGATGATCCTGCTACTGAGACAGAGACACCACCGGTTTCATCACCTCCTATTCAGCCAAGGAGGTCCACCAGAGACAATAGACCTTCCACCAGGTACAGTGCTTACGGGTATCTGTTGCTTACTAATGGGGGAGAACCAGAGTGGTATGAAGAGATTCTTAGTCATGAGCAGAAAGATTAGTGGTTAGCAGCCATGCAAGATGAGATCAAATCCTGGCATGAGAATAACACGTATTTCCTAGTGAAGCTGCCTAAGGGCAAGAGAGAACTCAAAAATAAATGGCTGTTCAGAATGAAAGCAAGTGAGAACAGCTCGCAACCGAGGTACAAAGCGAGATTGGTTGTGAAGAGATTCAATCAGAGAAAGGGCGTAGACTTTGATGAGATATCCTCTCATGTTGTAAAGATGTCTTTAATCCAAGTTGTACTTCAGATAGCAGCCAGCTTGAATCTTGAGATTGAATAGCTTGATGTGAAGACATCCTTCTTGCATGGTGATTTGGAAGAAGAGATTTACGTGGAGCGACCAGATGGGTTCCAGGAGAAGGGAAAAGAGAAGTTTGTATGTCGTCTCAATAAAAGCTTGTATGGGTTGAAGCAAGCTCCGAGGCAGCGGTACAAGAAATTTAATGCCTTCATGATAAGACAGGAATACCAAAGGACTACAGCCGATCACTGTGTCTTTGTGAAGAAATTCTCTGATGGTGATTTCATAATTCTTTTGCTTTATGTCGATGACATGTTGATTGTTGGTCATGATACTGCAATGATTTCCAGGTTCAAAAAGGAGTTGAATAAGTCCTTTGCAATGAAGGATTTGGGTCCGGTTAAACAGATCCTTGGGGTGAAGATTTCTCATTACAGGCAGAATGGGAAGCTTTGGGTATCTCAAGAGAAGTATATCGAGAAGGTTCTTGATAGGTTTAACATGAGTGGTGCTAAGGAAGTCTCGACTCTACTTACAGGGCATTTTAAGCTAAGAAAAACGCAGTGTCCTAAAAGTGAGAAAGATAAGGAAGAGATGAAAAAGGTTCCTTATGCTTCGTCAGTTGGCAGCCTAATGTATGCGATGGTTTGCACAAGGTTAGACATAACTCATGCAATTGGTGTTGTTAGTCGGTTTCTCTCCAATCCTGGTAAGGAGCCTTGGAATGCTGTGAAGTGGATTCTCAGGTATCTTAGGGGTACTTACAGATTGAGTCTTTGCTTTCGCAATGGGAAAACTATGTTAGATGGATATACAGCTGCAGATATGACGGGTGACCTGGATGGTCAGAAGTCTACTTCTGACTATTTGATGACTTATGGAAGGGGAGTAGTTTCATGGCAGAGTAGGTTGCAGAAGTGTGTTGCTTTGTCTACTACAGAGGCAAAGTTTATCGCAGCTACTGAAACTTGTAATGAAGTACTTTGGTTGCAGAAGTTTCTACAAGAGCTTGGCATGAAGCAAGAGAGGTATGTGGTTTACTGTGATAGCCAGAGCGCTATCACTTAATGAAAAATTCAACATTTCATTCGCGGTCAAAACATATTGATGTGAGATATCATTGGATTCGGGATGTGTTGGAGTCCAAGGTGTTGTTTCTTGAGAAGATCCACACATATGACAACGGTCCCGATATGTTGAAGAAAACTGTGAGTAGAGATAAGCTATTGCTTTATAGACAGGAAGCGAGTTTAGTTTTACCCCCCAATTGAGGTGAAGAGGAGAGATTGTTGGGCCGGTTAATATTCCCCCCAATTGGGCCCAGCATAATGAAACCAAAATTCAACTTGGATTTGGTTTGCTGAACCGGAGGAGAAAAAAAACAAGTCCGATTTGGACTAGTTTTTAGTTAGGCCATGGGCTATATAAAGCCTTGGTCCTTGATGCTTTTGGGGGTGTTTTTTTCAGCCGAGAGAGAAGCAAAACAAGGTCAGCCGCGTAAAGCTTTGTGCGCGAGAGAAAAGGGAAATAAAACTAGGGTTCGAGAGTTTTGGTGTTAACGAGAAGAAAGTGTTTCACTTGAAGGCTTTGATCGGGTGACGAAACAGAGTCAGCTATTTGTGCAAGTTTGCGCATTGGTTCCTATCAACAAGATCTACAATTTCTCCGGTTTAGTTTTCAGTTTAACTCTCTTTTGGTGAGATCCTTCCTATCCCACTTTATCCGATTAGTGTTTGTTTGGAAGAGTGTTGTTGTAATCCACCATTAGGTGAATTCCTATGTATCCACCGGTTAGTGAAGACTGTTTTTCGATTATTGTGATTGTGGAAATTTTACTGTTGTTACAGTCCCGTAGTTTTTTCTCGATTTGGGATTTTCACGTAAATCTGTGTGCCTACGGTATTTTATTAGTTTTTGACTTGTTTGCTTGTTTGATTGGTTGTGCTATTTTATTGGTAGTAGGAAATGAGATTTTTTCTCAGGTTCGTTTCCGCTGGATTATTATATTTTTGCCCGTTCCGCCACAAGAGTGGTATCAAGCCTAGGTTGGGCCAGTTGGGTGGGTGATTTAGCCCAAATTATCTTGGTTGATCTGACTGAACCCCAGCTGCCAAAGGCCCACTACGAGCAGAAGCGTAGGGATGGGTGTCCCAGTTACTCGGGGGAGTACGGATTTGTGCTTGTTAAGATAATTTAGAAGTCCGATGTGGAGATTATCCATGACGGGGGAGAATGTTGAGGGTCATGTGGCAAGGGTTGTGAATCCCACATCGGAGGCATGAGGACATGTGAATCAGTTAATAAGTAAGATAAATTGAGGACTCATTAGCTTGAACTTTTGAGTCCAGATGAGTCTTATCTTACTTATTGGGCTCCATGTCGAGTTTTCTCCTCCGATAAATCCTCATATTACTTTGAGTTATCTTACTTTGGGTTACATATTACTTACGTCAACTTTATCTTTTTACCGTTTAATGTTGTTTTGTGCACTCCCTCCTTCCCTAAGTTCGACCATAGCTGTAAAAGTCCTACTTTTCTGCTTATTTTTTTAATATGAAAAACCCCATCAGTTTGAAACCACCATGTGAATGTTTGTAGAATTTTAAAGTGAAGCAATTTCTGGGTGCAATGACATTATATATAATCAAAAGTTATCTACTAAGCAAAGAAGAAAGGTACTCATGGAGGTTACTTGAGGTCGCTAAACCTCACGCTTTGCTACAGAAAACACCAGGATGACAACGGAAAAACCAGCAATAACACCCACTTCAAAAACCATTGCCCACATTTGTGCTTTTGATGGTGCGGGACTCACAGAGCATGCAAAACTTTTTCCTTTATGCTATTTGCAGTCTATTAGTAGTTCGCATGTGCGTGAGAATAGCCGATCACTCACTTGAAAACTTGAGTTAACTAGAACGGATAGATTTAAAATAACTTTTAAATCATGTCAATAATATCATATAGAAGCTCCTGCGGATGACCTATGCTGTTCGTCTATATTATCGGAATAGCCATCTCCGTATCAGTTGGTATCCCAAGCCTTAAATGAATGGCAGCTATATATCGTCTCCTCCTTCGGTGCCCCTTCCTTTTGTTCAGAGTGGACTTCCTGAGGTCGTAGTCCAGCGCCTGATCCCAATTTGTTGCGTTTGCAGATTGATGGTGCTTTTCATCCACGCCGTGCAGTAGTAGTAGGAGGTCGGAATCAAGCTCTTTATCTTCTACGGAATCTTCCAAAAGGCTCAAGCTTGGAATGTCCTCCGAGAACGCCAATAACAATGCTAATGTAGGATTTTGAATTCTACAGTATATATAATTGAAGAAGATTTCTACCCAAATCTTAGGACAAAATCTGTCTTATTTAAACTATCCACTTCCCTAAATTATTTTATATAAGCACAGAGCAAATATCAAAATAAGAAGGAAGGAAGGTTAATTTCATATAGAGGACTGCAGAGTAGATTCCCTCCAGTTTAGTACACGTCCCGATCCTTTAATATGTCGATTTATAACCGTATATGTTCTTTAAATTTTTCCGGTAAAGCAAACATGAAGATTTCTTAATAATTACTAAACAAAGTCAGATAAAAAGGTAAAACATCAAGGCAAAAGCTCCAGATTGGAACATCAACATAATTTAAGGAATCAACCGAATGTTTCGTGATAAGATTAAAAGCAATTTCTACAAAAAGAGACATGTATGCAACAACTTCATACTTCATAGAAGTTCGATCTTTTACAAAGCAGGGCGGAAAATGTAGTAATGGCCCTGGGAGAACATGCAAATTTATAAGATGGTTGAGGCCTCGAGCTTTGCTGACCTAAAACACCTGATGATAATGGACAAACCAGCTATCTGTTGCAGAACATTAGAACTCAGTTTGGCTGATGATTATCAAACCCAAAAACAAGCACTTCACACAAGTGTTGTCCACTGATGAAAACATATTCAGATGGATCTGAAAAGTTTGCTTTGTGCCATAGGCAAGGCATAGCAGTAGGGATTCAGGGACATATGTTCTTTTTTTCTGATTGTACAGGAATTTTAGAGCGCATATGGCTTCTTCCATTTGACAAAAACCAACCAAATTACTCTATATTAAGGAAGCTCAATAGTTAACTGAAAGGAAAATTGAGGGAATGTGAAATGTACCAAAGATATTTCATTCTATCTCCTTCTTTCCTTCGAAATCATAAACAACTGAACCAACAATGATGACTACCATCCTAGTCAGACACCCCATTGATATGATTATATTTTACCTATTTATTATATCCCTAAATTGTGATTTTTGCAATAAATTTTGAGTACAAATATGTTATTTATATGATTTTATCTTTATTTGTAGGTTTTGTACTCAAAAGGAGGAATTGTTGAAATTGTGGGCTAAAATGAAGATAAAAGCAACTTAAAGGGAAGAATTGAAGATTTGATAAATTGACAAGGAAGAAATTGAAGCACTTGAAGATTTAGAGGACTGAATTACAATTTTTGTTTTTTTTTCTTAGGGTTTGGCCGAAGCAAGCTGATGCGGTTGTGATTGGGATTGAATTTGGTAAGAATTTTAATCCTAATATTATTTGGGAAACAAGTTTTCTTTCTCTCCAAGTAGTAGCGTTTGACGGAAGCATAGAAAAGGAGGATTAGGGTTTTATTTTTACAATCGAACTGGACCGAACTTGACCGAAACCCTCACGGCTGCAAAACACTCCCCTCGCCGTCCACCTTTTTGCTTCCTTGATCACCTCCGCCGACCACCACCTTGACCATCCATCAGCCGTCAACTTCGGTAGCTTTCTCCTCCACTCCCATCATCACATCACCGAACTTCTCCTCCTTGCTCCACTCCCACGCACCATGGCTGCAAAACCACACAACTTCTCCTTGACCTCACGCATCCCACGCAACACCACCTTGCTCCCGTTCCAGCACATCACCACGCAGCATCACCATCTCAATCCATCATCATCACCCTTAATCACCATCATCATCCCATGCACCGCCGAACCAAAAACCCCTCACAGCTCCACGCAACTCCAGCATCCAAGTCACCTTTACGCGTCATCACCACCAGACCTTGAGCTTTGAACCACTGGGGAGAAAGAGTGGAAGCAAGCAGCAGCTGCAAGTGCAAAGCCGCCAGGGAGAAAGTTGGAAGCTAGCACAACCGGGGAGCTCTTCGGTTTTTCTTGTCTTTATCCGGGTTTTTTTGTTTTAATTATTTAATTTAGATTTTTGGATTATGCCTATAAATATTATTGAATTATATTTTATACTGTTTAGTGGCTAAATTCTTTTAACCTAGGGCTTGGATGTAGCCATCGATACTTGGTTTATTTTGATCCATTATATTTTGGCTTTTTCGTTCATCGATATTTAGTATGCTTGAATTAATTCGTGTAAGTAGCTAGCCATTATTTGCATGTTTAGAGGTGTTTAACTGAAGGAACGACAGTTGAAGGTTAACACTAGTCCATAGGAATATTAAACTTAGGGAGTGAGCCACGACGATAGGAGCATTGTCTTTGCAACTAATAATTCTTGAGATCGTAATGTGCTTTAGTTATATCCTATAGTCATGACAGTACACATAGGATTAATTAGAGTAAGAGAATTATATCACGACGGTGAATAGTTCTTAAATATGTGAATTGTTGTGAGATTAATTCGTGTAAGTAGCTAGCTATTATTTGCATGTTTAGAGGTATTTAACTGAAGGAACAACAGTTGAAGGTTAACACTAATCTATAGGAATATTAAACTTAGGGAGTGAGCCACGACGATAGGAGCATTGCCTTTGCAACTAATAATTCTTGAGATTGTAATGTGCTTTAGTTATATCCTATAGTCACGACAGTACACATAGGATTAATTAGAGTAAGAGAATTATATCACGACGGTGAATAGTTCTTAAATATTTGAATTGTTGTGAGATTAATGAAAATTCAGAGCCAAATAATTATGAATGAGAATTAAGCCAAGTATTCGGTACGTGAACCCAATGTCCTAGGTTTTCTTTGTCTGATTATTTGAATTGCTATTATTTACTTTTATTTTATTTATTTATTTTAGTTTTAAATTGTATAAATCTGAGATCATCATTTATCTAGATAATTAGTATTTCTTCTCTGTGGGTATGACCCTATTTTCCGCTATACTAGTGTTAAGTAGGTCAATTTATTTGATTAGTTGTGACGGCGGCTTGTCACTCATTCATTTAGTTTCCAATATAACAAACATATTCTCACCATTTTAAGCTAAAGTTAATACTAGTTCTTGTAATAAGTCTAACAGCTTCATCTTTGATCGACTTTTAACTATCAGACTGGAAGTGGTTTTAGCTGACAAATTTATCTTTGCTACACAAGAAGACTTCTTTTGTATGTTGGTTTCTTATTTTCTTTATCGCCCAATATACTCAACAACCTAGCTACTATCAAAATTCTAACATATGACAAACAAAGTCGTACACTACAATACAGATATAACAACATGCTTTCTACGGATATGATTTCAGACACTACAAATACAGGAAAAAATAAGGCATAACCAAATTAACTTGCCTAAAATTAAAATTTCATCAGCAACACCAACATCAGAACAAAAGCTTAGGAAGGAGAAATTCTAAACTACCAGAATGCAATGAAATCAGTTAATACATCACAGATTGCTAGTTGTTAACCTTAAGAGATCCCTTTTTTCTTTTCCAAGAAGTTGAAGCAATGGCGCTTTCATCATCTGGTTCTGTTGCCCGGGTAGTGTTCTCCAGCAGATTCAGAGTGATCTGCCAAGTTCTGTTCTAGGGCACCTGCAGAATCAGCTTTTGTTACTCTTCTTCTTATTCAGATCCACGATCTCTTTTGTGATTTTGAATACTTCCTCAAGCTTCTCTTCTTTCAATCCCAAGAGTTTTCCCCTTAGCTAAATTTGATCTACCAGTGCCTTCAATTCCTCCTCTTTCTCATCAAGATCTCTAGCCCTTTTCCTCAACATTTCGTGCACCTTCTTCTCTACAGACCCAAGCTTCTCAACAAGCCCAGCAATGAACTCCTTTAGTTCCTTCAATTTTTCTTCCCTGACCGACAATTCCTTCAAAATTGAACCCATTTCCTCCTTTCTCATATCCATTTCTCGCAGGTTTTTCTCCTGCTGAACAAGCTTTTGCTCCAAACGAATGGATGACTCTTCCTTTTCCAACAATGCCTTCTCTTTAGCTTCCATCCTACTGATCAATTCCTGTGAAACCCTTGTCGCCCCCGAACCTGATGGATGCATCGCAAAATTCTTGTACTTTTTATCTGATGACGAATTAGTGGAGCTTGTATAGTGATCAGAGACCGACTGGAAGTCTGAGAGGGCGACTAAAACGAAGTGAGGGAATACTAATCTTCCCGCAATTCCACGTCATCAATTTAATTTGTTCCTTTCTTTAAATTTACCAGCTCCGTCCCAAAATAAAAATTATATATGTTATATTGAAGCAAATACTAATCCATTTTCCCAAAACTGACGTTATGAATAAAGAAGATATTAGTGGAAAGGATATTATGTCAAACTGTAAGAAATACTTGGTTTGCATGGATGATCTAATGCATGACAATATACGTGTTAATAGTGAACAGAGCAAAGAGAACTATACATGATTTATATGTAGCTGATATAATGGCATGAGCTCAATCTAGGCAAGAGAAATTAAAAAGTATGATTTGTTCAGTGCCATCAAACTCTTTTATCTTTCATGTACTCTTGCCCTCAAGCTTAGTAAAAGAAATTAAAATGTACTTATATATGGAGGTTACTTGAAGTCGCTAAACCTCAAGCTTTGCTACCCAAAGCACCAAAATAATAATAGCAAAAACCAGCAATGCATTGCAGGACAGTAAAACTCAGTGTGGATGGTGAACGTCATGCACAATAACATGCACTTCAAAAACCATTGTCCACATTTGAAACATACTCTGAAATTTACCAAAAAAGGGAGGGGGAAAAGAAAAAAGCAAACATATTCAGAAGGACTAAAAAGCATGGACTACTGCTTTGTTCCACAGGAGCGAAAGAATAGTAGGAATTTGGAAACATATGCGCTTTTGATGGTGCAGGACTCACAGATCAGCATGCAAACTTGACTGAAAATTGATGGTCCATCACAGCAGTATAAAGACTGAAAATTGAGCCATGGTATCTGAGACGGTCAGAACACCTACAATAGTTAAATAAGAGAAATGAAGCCAAGATCAACTCATGCCAAAACCTACCTTTTTTACCAACATTCATCAGGCAATCCATATTCGTAATGATTTAAGATCCATCTCTTTACTATGCAAGAAAGTAACAATATCTGGCATTCTGGTAAGGTTGAAAAAAGAGTTATATTGCACACTCTCGAGAAATTATCCCAATATGACCACAAGAAGAGAAATCCATACTAAGTGAACCAATAATGGGGAATTTACAACACTCCGCCAGCCTGGACAGACATACAAAAGAAGAAACATGTTCACATTTGAACCTGCAATATCTACAAAACACTCGTAAGGTCCAGAGGAGGTGATTAAGGATGGAGTGGAAAAATGCAATCTTCGACAACAGCACTATTGGCATGTATGCTTAACTGACCCCGCATCTTCTGTGTCATCTGTAATGTAGAAGAACAAGTGTTAAATCAAAATTATATCATATTTTCACATGAAAGTAATGTACGCTTATCACCCGAAAGTAACACACACTTACCACCAGAACCATGAGCTTTGATTTGTTCATTGTTCTTTCCATGTATGCAACTCTGTTTAGAATTACTCCGGCAAGTCTTTTCATCCATATGAATGTCCATGCATTCAGCACTAGCATCACAACTTCCTCTAAACTCCAATATTGGATCCCTGAATCTTTTCCTGCTGCTTTTCACATTTGTAAATAGAGTCAGATTGGGAGAATTAGAATGTTCAACACATTGGTAGGGGAACTTGTCATTAGAAAGTAGTTCTGAACATAGGTTCCAAACCTTTCCCTTGAATACCCCAATTTCCTTTTCAAACTCCCCCAGATTTTTTTCTTTCAAGACAAGCTCATTTTCCCTTCTCGCAAGAGCTTCCTCTGCAGAATAAAGCTCGTTATCCTTACTATCCAAAATCATCTCTCCAGAATCAAGCTCATCCTCCTTTTTTACGAAAATTCCAGCTCTGGATTCAAGTTCAACTTCCCTTTCATTCAAGATTATCATCCCGCGATCAAGCTCACTTTTTATTCTTGCAATTTTTCCTATATTTGACTGAAGCTCCTCTTCTCATCTCTTCAAAGTTTCTTCTTTGGAAGTAAGTTTCTCTCGCTTATTGTCCAAAACGTTCTCCTCTATATGAAGCTTATCTTCCCTTCCATTCAAAAATTTTTCCTTTGAATCAGTTTCAATTATCCTAACCATCAAAGCCATCTCCTTGGAATCCAGCCACTTTTCTCTAATCCCCGCAATTTCCTCTCTCGAACCTAGACCAATGTCCCTTTCCTCTAAATCTTTCGCCTTTCCATCTAGTTCATGTTCCCTACTATTGATCGCATTCTCCTTTGATAGAAGCGCAGTTAACCGTTTCTGCACATATTCCTCTGAAGAAGCAAGATCATTCTTTCTTTTCTCCAAATATTCCTCCCGGGATCTGAGTTCACTTTCTTTTCTCTCCAACAGACCCTTAATATTCTGTTCTCGCAGAGCTATATGCTTCAGCTTTTCATCAACAGAGCCCTGGAATTCTCCAAGCTGCTTTCTCTCGGTTTCTTTCCTCTCCAAAACCCCATTCAATAGTCTTTCTTTCACCTCCAATTTCATGAACCCTTTCTCAACACAAGCTTTCTTGAACAGAAATTCATCCTAACTGCGACGAATTCCCTCTTCTCTACTGTTGAGTTCGCTGAAGCATTCAGTCAAACAGGTCTTCGTCGATGTCAAGTGACCCTCAAACTCCGTCCATTCCACCATCAACAAACCCATCACACTCTTACGGGCATCCTTCTTTTCTTCGTTCAGCACGATCACCTCAGACAATTGCTCCAGAAAGCCCATCTCTCAAAAACAAAGATTTCAGCCAAAACGTAAAGATTATTCGAGAAAAGTTTTGATCTTTGAGAACCCTTCTTTGTTAAGTGAACAAGGGTGTTTCTGAAGCATGTGTTAGTGTTTTGTGATCGAATTTAGCCATTGTTGATAGTAGAGAACATAGGAAATTGAAAGGCTCATTGTAATTAGGATCCTACGTTACGATGATAATTCATGTTGTAATAAACGCAAGGATCGCGAGGAAGCAATATTTTCCGCCCCTTTAGTCACGCCTTTTAATAAGCTGTTTCAACTTTCAAAATTTATTTTATAATAATGGTATTTTTTTTTAATTCCCAATATTTTTTTGGTTAAATTTTACTTGGTGTTGGATAACAAAACTACAATATTCTTTTTCTATTTTTCAAGAATTAAAATCTTAAATAGATGGAATTTGAGATGGAAAAAAATGTGAAACTTAACTGTAGAAGTTAATGCAATAAAAGTGAATAGTTATTACTGAAAAGGATTATTGATGACGTGAATATAAACCTCATAATAATACATTGCTTAACCATAAAAGGGTTGGGCACTAATTATGCCTCTTTATAGGGTCTGGCGGAAATGGGTCCTAAACTCACTCAGCCACCCGATGATTCATGTTAGCTGTAATTAGATTATGTTTGCGCAACTAAAAGCAACATCAATCAAGAACATTAATGCAAGTGTATGCATCAAAAACCTACTCTTATTATGATCCCTTTAACAAGAAAAGTTACTACTCTCTCTGTTCTAAAATTATTGTCAGAGTTACTTATAGTTCAATAATTTCACAGACCCCGGACGGGAGAGTATATATATATGTACGAAGAAGTGTAGTGACGGAAAGTGTTGCTGTTCTAAATTACTTATAGTCCATACTCCATAACCATGAAAACCGACAGTTGAAATTTGCACAGAACCATTGGAGTGATCGACGATCACAACCACAAAACAAAGACGAAGGTGAAGGAAAATGCAAAGTTTCGATTAAACTTTCAAAATATACATAAGAGCTATGAAGACATGGAGCTACAAACTAGAACTACAAGAATTTACATTACTATATGCTGGTCTAAACAGACAAACAAAAGAAGCAAAAACGTTCAACATTTCAATCTGGAGTACATACAAAATCCTTGAAGGTCCGCGAAGAGGAGGATCGGGGCTGAACATGAGTTAACAGCAACACTCATTTATCATGTTTGTTCAACAGAGTTGGAATCTTTTGCGCTAACTGTAAATTGAAAAGAAGTAAAATATTTAGACCCAAGATTAGGTCATAAATTGAAACAAAATTTATGCGGACTTACCAAGATCGCCGGCTTTAAACTCGCCATTGTCTTTTCCTTCAATGCAACTACGTTTGGAACTGCTGCAATTTCTTTCCATATCCAATTCCACGCAATCTGATTCTGCACTAGCAGCACAGCTCCCTCTAAATTCCAACGTTGGATTCGCAAATATTCTCCTGCTCCTTTTCTTGTCAGTAGGTAGATTGGGACAGCCAGATTCTTCAATACATGGATTAGGAAGCTTTTTCAGAGAAACAAATTCTGAGCATAGATTCATAACCTTTCCCCTAAACACTTCAACTTCCTTTTTCGAGTCCTCGAGATTTTCCCCTTTCATGACAAGCTCATTTTCCCACTTCTCCAAAACTAGCTTCTCTGAAGTAAGCTCATCATCTCTTGCCTTCAAATCTTTCTCCTTTGATTTGAGCTCATTTTTCCTTTTCTCCAAGTCTTTCTCTATAGACTTAAGTTCATCCCCTTTTGTCTCCAACATTTTCTCAGCCAAGGCAAGCTTGTCTTCCCTTGTCTTTAAAACATTATTTGTTGAGTCAAGAACACTGTTCCATCTCTCCAGCATTTTCTCTTTGGAATCGAGCCTATTTTCCTTGCAACCAACTATCTCCTCTCTGGCGTCAAGTTCGTTTTTCCTTCTTTCCAGATTCTTCTCCTCCGCAAAGAGTTTATCTTTTCTTTCCTTCACAAGTTTGTCCTTCGAATTTAGTTCAATTTCCCTTGTTTCCACACATTTCTCTTTTTCTGAAAGCTCATTTTCCTTTTTCTCAATCTCTTCCTTAGTTGAATTCAACCTATCTTCCAATTTCTTCAAAATTGCCTCCTTGGAACTAACCTCATCATCCTTGCTTTCCAAGATTCTACATCTGGAATCAAGATCAACTTCCCTTTGGTCTAAAATCACCATCCTGGAATCAAGATCAACTTCCCTTTGGTCTAAAATTGCCATCCTGGAATCAAGCTCAACTTCTCTTTGGTCTAAAGTCTCCATCCTGGAATCAAGCTCAGTTTTCATTCTTCCAAGTGCTTCCTTATTAGCCCGAAGCTCATCTTCCTGTCTCCTCAAAGTTTGTTCTTTGGAATTAATTTCATTTCTTCTGTTGTCCAAAACATCCTCCTCTAAACTAAGCTCATCTTCCCTTCTGTTCACAAGAGTTTCCTTGGATTCAATGTCCATTTTCCTACTATCCAAACTTCTCTCTTTGGAATCCAGCCATTTTTCTCTTACTCCCACATTTTCCTCCCTGGAATCCAGATTTTTTTCCCTTCTCCCAAAAAATTTCCACTTTTCCATTAGCTCATCCCCACTCTTTTGCAAAAGATCCTCCTTTGATTTGAGTTCAGTTTCCCATTGTCCCAAACGTTTCTCCAAAGAAGAAAAATCAGCCATCTTTTTCTCCAATCCTTCCTCTTGTGATCTGAGTTCACTTACTTTTCTCTGCAATAGACCCTCAACATGCTCTTCTCGCAAAGCAACATGGTTCAGCCTCTCATCTAAAGAGTATTGAATTTCACTGAATTCCTTCCTCTTCATCTCTATCTTCTCCAATACCCCATATAACAAGCTTTCTTTCTCCCCTAATTGCTTGAGCCCCTTTTCAACACATAAATTCCTGAACCTAAGATCTTCCAAATCACGAAGCATTGATTCTTGAACCGACTGCAAACGCTCTTCTTTAGTTTGGAGTTCACTGAAGCATTCATCCAAGCAGGTCTTGGTCGATTCCAAATGAACCTCAAACTCCTTCCATTCAAGCATCAACAAGCCCATCACACAATGAAGGGTCTCTTTCTTTTCTTCGATCAACAATATCGCCTTTGATAACTTATCCAAAAATCCCATCTTCCCGAAAAACATCACTAGTTCCTCGCTGAACTTTGCAAGGAAAAAAAAAAAAGATTTGATCTTGGAATAATGAGCCCTGTAGTTACTTTTCTGTTCCAGGAACTCAAACATATTTTCCTTGAAGCTTAATAGCTTATAGTAGTAGATTCAATGTTGCCATTGTTTGTGCTGAACGGGATTCGGAAGTGTATCAGATAAGGATCATACAGTAGTAAGATATATGCTGTTAAGGTTGTTATCTCCGAAGAGTCTAAAAAGCAGGGAGTTTGAAGTAATATGATGATGAAATTCGGTGAAAGATATCATATAAGAACAGTAAGTAACGTATGTAACCGATGGTTACTCTAAAAGTTGCTATAGTTGACAGAAAAGTGACGTATAAACACATGGCCTTGACACCATGCCTTCTGAATCAATGTATCAAATGAATATTCTATTACCATTACAAAAGGTTTATCATACATTTAGGCAACTAATAATAATAAATTTGTAAATTGCACAATAGCAAATTAATAAGTAACAATGAAAAGAGCCAATAAGTTTTCATGTTACTTACTAATAATAAAAATTATAAAGTCTCACTCGTGAATTTTAATAACTCTATATATGGTTCCGTCCTTTGAGATTTAATTAATAACAAAATTTCATAAATTCGAATATTAGCTACATTTTTTTATGTTTTATAAAATGATTTATTAATCTAAGACACATACGAACGTTGAAGGTTTGTGCATATACATTAGTGTCGTACATTGAAAACAAATATTATGCATTCACTTGAAAAAAAGAAAGATAATAGAAAGAAAAGAACTTGCAGATTTTTTATGGTGCAAAACAAAAGAAATAAGAAAAAAATTGGCTAATGAGATGATAATTAATTTGCAGTAAAAACTACTCCGCCAATGATTGTAACCCACCAATAATACACGTCTCTTTGTTTGACTATTTATTGTTCAAATTAAGAGTTAGAAGTAGAATAAAATAGTAACATTAGCTTGTTAATATAAGTTTGACTTCTATTGAATCTAGTTAGCCTCTTCATTGTGGGTCGATTTTTGCCCTTTGAAAGGGAGTTGACATCGGGCTAAAAAAAAAGTACAAGGACAACGGAAAACGAAAAAATTTATAATTGCATCTTTTTCGGTCGTATATTTGATGCTACATCTTCTGTTTATAAGTTTTTATCATTATCACTAAGACATTTCTCTGGTTATTAGATTTGTAGGTCTACTTTCTAAAAGTCAATCTCATTATTTGAGATTCTACCTTCAAAATCGTGTAGAATTATTAAGCCATTAAAATCATGAGTACTAAAGTCTCAAATTACTTCCTCCGGTCCTTATTATAAGACATTTTGATTTCGTACCAAGTTTCAGCTAGGATGTCTTTTTAATTGAAATAAAAATTTTAATGATATTTCATAATATTTAAAAAAACACAAAAAATGTGAAAATATATTTTTAAGATTTTTTTTTCCTATTAAACAAATATCTTAGCTTAAACCTAGGACGAAATCAAAATGTCTTATAATAAGACTGGAGGGAGTATTAATAAAAAATAAAACTAGTTTTTCCTCCTTTTCTAACTCCTACTATGATTACTGTTTAGCATCTCTGTGCTATAATCGTAATGGTATAGAAATTTTGTAAGAAATAACTAAATTAAAAAAGCAAAATCCCTCTCCACAGCAACCGTATACAATTATTGTTTGGAACTGAAATTAAGAAGCAAAAAGATAGTATAACAATAAATAATCAAATGAGAATTACCAAATCTATCGCTAGTATATATAATAAAACAATACTCTTATTAAGATCGATGATACATCATACATTTTATCTAACCTTTATCTATATGATGGCACCGTTCTATTATAATTTTAGCCAAATCTTGTAACATCTGTAGTGATTGTTATCTTGTTTTCTAAAATGGACGACCTGTAGTGATTGTTTTCTTGTTTTAGGCATAGACTGACTGAGTTTCCAAATAATCAGTTCTGACAACAATCCACCGTAATTACAGTTCCACGTTCTCTGGTTTCAGACACAAGTTTAACATGCATGACCCAACCTTTATTGGTAGCCAAGTGCTAACCATGCAAATAAAAGGTTACAACCTTTACATCTGGAAAGAATCAACAATACCAAGGAGTTTTACATGTAAAATTCACGTGATAAACTTAATACGTTTTGAAATAATTAACCCCCCACCAAATTCATCGGAATTACTCTCTCCTATCCATATTATAAGTCATTTTTATTTGTTCAAAATTTAGTTTAATATATGTGTTCTTCTAATTGGAAATAAAATCTTAAAACTGTATATTCACATTTATTATATTCTCTTAATTTTTTTTAAGAGAATCTAAGGCGGTATCTGGTGGGCATTCTCTAGATTTTATTAATTTAAAATAAAAAGAGCATGTCACACAAAAATTTACTAAGAATTCCATGACAGATTCTAATTAGTAATAGTCATATTAAGAAATTGTCTTACGAAGATTTTCTATTAATCTCATAACGTCTCTGTTTAAACAATTAAAACCAAGTTCTAATTTCAATAAAACTATTCCATAGCAAAACTAATGAATTACTTGGATAAGATTATCTGATGCTTAAATATGGTAATGATTGATCTTCCAACATCAGTGAGCCTAATATAATGTGGCAATTGAGTTCTACACGTGACATGACATGTTGTTCCTGCTAATACTAGTTTAGCGAATGAATCTGCTAGAGTTCACCTCTTGGTATACACCTGTGTTATTGTGTAACCCCTTCTGTTTTATTGCATTACGATTTTTCCAAGGAAAAATTATGCCTTTTTGAGAGCATTTCAACCAAAGTCTGATTATCTAATCTCACTTGAATCTGTTTTGTAAAAACTTCTCATTTTTCCAGTCTAGCTAATATCGCTTTCACTTCATCATCGAAGTTATAACCTTGTTCCCAAATATTAGCTATCTGCATGTATAAGATTTTCTTGGTCTCCTCGAATGATAAATTTCAATCATGTTTCACCAAGTGATCCAAGTGGGGAGCCATATGTATTGAGAGCATTAGACCCCGTGCTTGGAAATTGCCAGTATGATTTTGAATCGTTTCCTCTCTGGCTTAGCTAACTTCACATGGAACATTTTCCTCCGGCTTTTTCTGTTCCCTTATACTCCCTCCGATCTTTATTATAAGGCATCTTGATTTTGTCATAGGTTTAACCTAAGATATCTGTTTAATAGGAAAAAAAAACTTTAAAAATATATTTTTACATTCTTTGTGTTCTCCTAAATATTATAAAATGTTTTTAAAGTTTTTATTTCAATTAAAAAGACTTACGGAGGGAGTAGATTTTACCTTAAACTTATGAACACATAAAAAGTTAGTAATATGATCTTTTAAAGTAAAAATCACTAAATCGGATTACCTTCATAGATGTACCTATTTTTTCTCTTCCATATTTCCCAAACTATGAGGCTAGCAAAATCATCACAATTAAATTGAAAACAGGATCAAAGCTATCTAAAGATAACCAAGCATGCAAGTAAGCATTATAACCTATATATTACTGGAGGGGTGAAAAACTTAGAATGATTTCACATAAATGTAAATGGCCATTTATGTGAGCTATTCCCACTGCTGTTCTTGATGTGCCTAAAGTTCCAGCTAGCTATATTGAGAAGTCGGACAAGTTCAATGGACAAGTGAAACTTTGAAGAGGTGGCACAAAAGATGTTGTTCTACTTGACTTTACTAAATTTGGCCAGTGTAATCATGGGGAAGATGAATATATTTACAGTTTTGATTTTGAAGCATGAGTGAATGGGTGAAAAGATCATGAAAAAAATTATGGGAATAAAAACTGGTACATGTATTATGCACATTATAATACAATTCCTAAAACAAGTTCACTATATATGGTAAACCACGTTCACCATATAAATTGCTCCTTGATTAGCATTAATTTGAATAATAACTACATGATATTGATTATATTAATTAAAATAATCAAATGTCTTTTTATTATCCTCATAAGGAGTTACTGCAAAAAAGAGTACTACGAAAAATTTGTTTAAACTCACTATTTATATATATAATTAATAATTTGATAAAAATAAATGGAGGGAGTAATCTTCTGAATGTTTTAATTACAAATTACCCAAACAATTGTTTACAGCTTATTTACCCTTAAGTAGTTTAGAATGTGACAGCCAGTAAGGAAAAGTATCAATCCAAGAAATCCTTTCTTTATTTTAAAATTGGTTCGTTAAATTACTGATGGTGACACATTGCCATGTTCAAAAGTTTTAGCCAAGAAGTTTCAAATTGGGCTGAGTTATGAAACATCTAAGAAAGTCAGCCCGAGATGCTTTGCATGACACATGGAGGTGGCTGGTTCGAATCTCCCCCAAAACAAATATTTTTCCTTGAATTTCCTTTCCTTAATTGTGTTCATTAACATCTTTTTAGCAGATAGTTAGACAATGATTATGGCATGATGTAATAGGGAATGTAAAGCCGCGGAAATGTACTCGTAAGAATATAGACTTGTGCTCCTTTTTTTGCACCAAAAAAGAGACAGATCATTGTTGTGATAACCGACTAAAACTCTTGCTGCATTCTTAACGTTCCAAATGAAAAGTCTCAGTAAAAGCCAAATAAATCAGATGAAAATGGCTTGATTCTCAGTTAGATTTTGAGGTTACAGAATCTCAAGCTAGCTAACATAAGAGAGACCAGATGCAGGTGATAACGGGAAAAGCCAAAACAAACCAGCAATGTGACACGGAATTTCACACCTCAGTTGATGAATCTCCAGCTCATAAATCTCAAGCATGGTAATTGTCAACCATGTTCGTTTTGATATCATTTCAACCAAGCATTGTCTACCCATGAAAATGTATTCAGGACTAAACAAACATTTTCACAGCCGGCGCAATGTAGTACTACAAATTTCAGGAGCATATGTTATATCCATGTTTCTGCAGTACCTAAGCAGAGAGCATCAGACTTTTTCCATAAGCAGTACAAGCCACAAGAACTAATTCGAGAACTGATTAACCTATTCAGCTAAATCTGACTAATCTGTCCATCAGGAAAAGCACATAACTACATTGAGAGGGGACAAACCAAAACAACCAAAGTCTGAAGCATTTCAAACAGAGAATGATCAATTTCTTTACCAGGGATTTATGCAGCAAAATGACCATATAGCTATGTCTGCCAATGGGACTTGAATAAAAGCGTGGTTGAGCATACTGAACAACGTAGCAGTTCCTTAATAGGATCACAAGAAAAACTATCATCAAGTAGATAAGTGATGGTGAGTGTTTCTTCTACCATTTCTCTGCTTCCTCCATTTCTATTGCTATTAAAAGTGGACTAATTACTGCACTAGATGTAATTAATGTAGGGTGGCTTGTAGAGTGTCAAATTAACAATTGCAGCATCAGGACTATACATTCCTCACAAAAACAAAAATGAATATGGAGGAAACTGCAAATGTTCAGGTTTCCTAGATAATGGAGCAATGAAGACTTGCCAAGTCATGTAACTAAACTCGAAGTTAGAAACACCCGAAATTACAGTGATGCTAGTCTAACCTGAAACACGCAAAAGAAGGCTAAAAAGGTTCAAAATTTCAGATTTTTAACCTTCATATGTACATAAACCTGAAGTTCCACGAGGAGGAGATTCAAGATGAAGTTGCAATCTGGGATGAGGGTTCTCACATTAATGCGCGCTAGCTACAATCATGAGCCTTCATTTTCTTCCTTGATCTTTGCATCAATACAACTTCTTTTAGAGCTACTTCTACTATTTCTTCCATCCTTATCCATGTCACCAAAACTTCCTCTAAAGTCCAACACGGAATTCCCTGATCTTTTACTGCTAATGTTATCTTCTGTAGATTGACTTGGATTTGAAGAACCGAATTCGTTGGTACATGGATACAGAAACTTATGCTCGGAAACAAGTTCTGATAATAGATTCGAAAGCTTTCCTCGAAATATGTCATCTTCTTTTCCATACTTGAGATCTTTTAATTTTAGGGCGAGCTCATTTTCCCTACTTTCAACAGCTTTCCGCAGATTATAAAGCTCATTTTCCAGAGCTTGAAACATTGTCTCTTTAGGATTCAACTTATTTCTGGAACAAATACCAAGTTCATCTTCTTCTCCACTTAAACTTTTAGACTTCAACAGATCATTTTCCATTCTTTTAAGCTTTAGCCTGTCTTCCATTCTCTTCAAACTTTTCTCTTTGGAAGCAAGCTCGATTTCCTTCTCCCCCAGTGACCTATTTCTAAAATCAAGCTCCGTTTCCCTCGTGTTCAAATTCTTCGTTTTCGAATCAAGCTCTTCCTCCAGTGTCTTCAACACTTTCTCTTTGGAGACTGCTTCATTTTCCCTTCTCTCCAGAACTTGTTTCTCTGAAGTACATCGATCCAAGTACGTTGAATATAGTTCATCTTCAACCGAATCAAGAACATCGCTCCAAGTCTCCAGTTTTTCATTGGCATCAAGCTCAATTTCCTTGCTGTTTACCATCTCTTCTCTGATATTAAGCTCAGTTTTCCATCTCTCCAAAATCTTCTCCTCTGCAAAAAGGCTACTTTATCTTTCCTCCAAAACTTTGTCCCTTGATTTAGCATCATTCTCCAATTCCTGCAATCATTTCTCTCTTTGTGAAAGCTCATCTTTCTTTCTCGCAATCTCTGCCATTGCTGATTGCAGCCTAGCTTTCCATGTCTTCAGAAGTTCCCCCTGGGAAGCTAACTCATATTCCTTTCTTTCCAAAGTTCTTCCTCTGGAATCAAGAGCAGCTTCCCTTTTGTTCAACATTATCATCTTGCAATCAAGCTCATTCTTTGTTCTTCCCAGCTTTTCCTTATTCAATCGAAGCTCATCTTTCCATCTGCGCAAAACATCTTTCTCTAAACAGAGCTCATTTCCCTTCTAATTAAAAAGATTTCCTTTGAATCAATCTTATAAGTTCTATCCTTCATAACCATCTTTTCGGATTCCAACTCATTTTCTCTAATCCCAACCATTTCCTCTCTGGAACTAAGTTCCTTTTCCCTTCTCTCCACATCTTGAACCTTTTCAATCAGCTCATTTTCCCTTTCCTGGAGAAGACTCTCCTTCGATTCTACTTGAATTTCCCTCTCCTCCAAACATTTCACCAGAGATCTGAATTCCCTTTTGTCTCTTTCGCACAAACCCTTGATTTGCTCTTCTTGAAAAACTAAATACTTCATCTTTTCATCTACAGAGTCTTGAATTTTTTCAAACAGACCCCTCTCAATCTCTATCTTCTCCGCTACCCCATTCAAAATCTTGTACCCTTTATCAACCCATTTTGCCCGGATCGATTCTTCATCCGACTTCAGTCCCTCTTCACTGAACCATTCAGTCAAGCAGGCCTTTGAAGATATTAACTGATCTTCAAAATCCTTCCATTCGGAATTCACGAAACCCATGAAATTTTGAAGGGTCTCTTCTTTTTGTTGTTTCAGCAACTCCGCCTTGGATAAATTCTCCCAAATATCCATATCTCTAAGGAACAAGAATTCCGCCCGGTCAACTGTGGTCACCAATACAAAAAAAAGGATTTGATCTTTAGACAATAACCTGAAAATGTGTGATAGGTCATTCTGTATTGATTTAACATATATATAGTGTACATAATTATAGTAGAATTACAACAATGCTCCTACACTAACTCTAATATATATATATACATTAACATCCCCACAATCTGAACGGGAGGTAATCGGACATTCAAATTGGTACGAAAATCTGTAAATAAAACATGAGGTTAGCCTTTCGTCATGATATCAGCAAACTAACGAGAAGAGGGGACATGAAGAACACGGATATCACCCTGGGCCACCTTCTCGCGGACGAAATGAATGTCTATCTCGACGTGCTTCGTGCAAAGATTCTGAACAGGGTTAGTGGATATGAAAATAGCACTAACATTATCACAGAAAACAACCATGGCGGTGGACAGAGAAAGAGACAACTCTGAGAGTAAAGAATGCAACCAGCAAAGCTCAGCAACTGCATTGGCAATAGCTCGATACTCAGCCTCAGCACTGGAACGAGAAACAATAGGTTGCCGTTTAGAGTACCAGGAAACAAGATTAGCAACAGAAAGACACAGTAGCCAGACGTAGAACGTCGAGTATCAGGACAACCAGACCAGTTTGCGTCAAAATAAGCCACAAGCTGATCAGGCAAAGTAGGCCGGAGAGTGAGGCCATAGTGAAGAGTACCCTTCAAGGAGCGAAGAATACGCTTGACGGCCTTATAATGAGGTTCACGAGGCTCGTGCATGAAAAGACAAACTTGTTGCACCGCATAAGCAATGTCAGGACGAGTAAAAGTGATATACTGAATAGCTCCAACAATGCTGCAGTACTCATGAGGATCGGGAAACAAATCACCATCAGTCTGAGACAACTTACTCTTACTGTCAATAGGTGTATGGGACAAATTCGCCGAAGAAAGTTGACAGCGATCTAATAAATTGGCTATATACTTAGATTGGGACAAAAATAGACCATCAGGAGTACGGATAGCAGAGATACCAAGAAAGTAGTGCAGATCACCCAAGTTAGTCATAGCGAATTCCTTCCATAAAGTAGCAATAAATGGATGCTAACAAGGAAGAAGAAGAGGCAGTAAGAATAATATCATCAACATATAAACAAAAGAATAGCCATATCTGCAGCACGGTGATAAATAAACATAGATGAGTCAGACTTGGAAGAAAAGAAACCGTGCGAAGCAATAGAGGAAGCAAACCGGTGAAACCGGGAACAAGGTGCTTGCTTGAGACCATAAAGAGCACGATTGAGCTTACACACATAGTCCGGATGCTGATGATGAACAATGCCAGGTAGTAGTTTAATGTAGACAGGCTCAGTCAAGAGTCCATGTAGAAATGCATTTTTGACATCAAGCTAATGAATAAGCCAGTTACGCGAAAGAGCCAGAGAGAGGACAGTCCGAATGGTGGCAGCGCAAACCATGGGACTGTAAGTATCACCAACATCAATACCAGGACGCTGAGAAAACCCCTGAGCAACAAGACGAGCTTTGTAGTGATCCAAGGAACCATCAGACTTTTCTTTAACCCGAAACACCCATTTCGAGCCAACCACATTAACATCAGGAGGTTTAGGAACAAGAGTCCAAGTATTGTTGCGAGACAAGGCAGCAATCTCATCATTCATTGCTTGCTGCCATTCATCAAACTTACAAGCCTCGTGATATGTGGTGGGAACCTTCAAAGGATAGCCAGCAATAGTACTAGCTAAATTGAAAATCACCTTGGGTTTACGATACATTGACCCTTTCTTCGACTCTCTCTTCAGTCTTCCCTGCTTTTCCTCTTTCTTCAATTTCTTCTTGTTCAAATCTTTTTCCAATTTTGTTCAGGATCCAATGATATTGCTTCGGCAAACAAAATTCAAAGTAAGATGTTTGGCGTGTGAATTCGAATCCGTTCCTCATAAAAAAAAAAAAAAAAAGAATTCGAATCCACGGAGCAGAAGAAGAAGATGAAAAAGATCCTGACTTTAAATTTGTAAGTAAGCTTCTATTTGTATTTCTTTTTGGGTCAAACTGGTGTTACGCCTCTGGAATTGGATTTTGCAGTGTTATAATGATTATAAAATGGTTGCTTATGAGTTTAGTTAAAAGCTCACCCTTCGCCTTAAGTCTCTGATCTCCTGTTTCTCCGTCACTTCATGTCACGTTAAAACTTTACTTGAGAGGGACTGCATGTTATGTGTTTGTTTATAGTCTCAAGATAATAAGGAAAAAGAGATCGAGAACAATTTTGTTCTCTGATTTGCCTTTGTGAAAGCTAAAATTGCTACAATTATCAATTTGACATTTTCCTAGGTCTGATAATGCGTGTTTGATTTACAGTTGTAGCTAAATTAATTTATATGTAAAGGATGATCAGATCATGTGGACAATTGACATTTGTGTGTTTCACATTCTAAATTTTGCTGTACTTACTGTTAATCATAGTAGACTTGCTTGGTAAACGTATCACAAATGTCGTAGCATCGACAAGAAAGCCAGAGGTGGTTCCTCTTTTTGTTTTTTTTTTTACTATTTATTTTTTTTTCTTGAATGTATTTAAAAACAGAGGATAATCATAAAACAAGGAATTTGAGACTAAGGCATTCCAGATGAAGAAGAAACAGAATAAGGCAAAACAGAGGTTGAAGACGTCATCACCAAAGTGAAGTAATTAGTGTCACTCCAAGGTTATCAATTACTAACTTGTGGATGCTGTAACTTGACTTGATGATTGTAACTTGGCCAAAGAATAACCAGCTTTCAAATTTGTCTTTGTCTGAAATTTAACTACTTTCATTGGATGGAGTTCGGGATAGATACAACGGTGGTTAGATTGTATATTTTTTTACAGTTATTTTATCTTGGATAGAAGGCCTTGAGATGGTATTTGTTTGTAGGATTAGCATTCATATAACTTTCACGAGCCTCAACCAATGAATATAAAGACAACACTCATCTAATTCTTAAATATCTTTGTTTCCATGGAAATACACGTGTTGATTAGAAAACTTGCATGATGTATAACTTATACAGGAAGACTCCCAACTTTTACAGATGGCGATTTGCAAATTATGAGGAATGGAGCAGCCATTTTTCCTGCTAGACGTTACCTCATACATTGCTCAAACAGGACAGGACTGCATAGAGGGAGCTACCTTGAGACTCAAATGATTGTTGCAGTTCACCTCTACGTTGCAGCTAGCACATATACACAACAATTTCATCTAATATATGTATTAGAAGAGATGAAAATGAAAATACTGGCTGTATTTTTAACTAACATGTATTAGAGGAGATGAGAATAAAAATAGTGGTTGTATATTTTAGGTTTGAGTATGTCTAACTTGTTTCTTCATATGCATTTTAGATTCAGAGGTGCTCCCGAATTGTGAATATCAATTAGCATCTATAATATCATCTCTTTATTTGAAATTGCTCTCTGTTTTGAGTTTACACGCACTTGGTGATGAAGAGAGTAACAAAAAGAAAAAAAATGCAGATAATTTATTTCAATAGATTTCACAATACTATAATAAATCGGGTATATTTTCCCCGAACACCGCACCTCGTGTAGTGCAACCAATGCTAGTTACAAATAATGTACTCAGATTTATGCTTGGATAAGTTGGTTTTTCTTCAGTAAAAATGAAAAATCTCACAAAGTGCATTGAATTTCAGAACACAAATTAAAATTATACACGAATAAAGTGGGAGTGAAAATTTTAAAATTATACTTTGATTTTGCCCAAATTTTACCTTTGCGAGGTGAAGCAGCTGCTGCAAAGAGAAAAGCAGAGATCTTGAATGTTATCTAGATTTCGCAAAATAATTTGATTCTTGGAAAACAACAGTGAATTATTGCGGATGACAAGAAAGAACATTGGGAAATTACGCAAAAGAACAGTGAATTCTATCTCCATAGTTGAAATTTCACATTTTGTATCTCTCTTTCTTTCTATTTGAAGCATGCAAAACCTTTTTTGGATGGTACTCAACAGTGTTATTGTTTTGCCCAAATTTTACCCAAATTTTACCTTTGCGAGGTGAAGCAGCTACTGCAAAGAAAAAAACAGAGATCTTGAATGTTATCAAGATTTCGCAAAATAATTTGATTCTTGGAAAACAACAGTGAATTATTGCGGATGACAAGAAAGAACATTGGGAAATTACGCAAAAGAACAGTGAATTCTATCTCCATAGTTGAAATTTCACATTTTGTATCTCTCTTTCTTTCTATTTGAAGCATGCAAAACCTTTTTTGGATGGTACTCATCAGAGTTATTGTTTTGCTTCATTCGGGCATTTTGGATGAGACTACATTTTAAAGGGCATCCCCAAACACACTGCTCCATCCAATCACCCCAATTATTCCATTTGTCGCATAAAAAATAATTGTACAACATTGATCATATATCTGTTTATCATACTTTCACAACTAGGAAAAAAGAACATAAATTGCATGGCCATTTATAAATGGTTAAAAAATAGCACTAAAGGTGATAGCAATCTCGTAGATGAAGCAAATTTCGTTAATCCAACTATCAAACGAGAAAGTATGGAGATAATTTGTCTTCCCCGTGAAATGCAAATTTCACAGTAAGATGATTGTTTATCTAAGGATTTCTATCTCTTTAACTAAAATCAAGCAAATAACACATAATCTATAAAAGACTCAAATTAAATAACAACCCACACTAGAATAGCAAGGACACAATTCAATATACTCGATCAGTCCTTAATCAAGAGACTCAAGGAAGGTAGGAGCAAACAATGCTCAACTATGCAAGAATACTATTGATAAATACTCTCCATAACCAAGAAAGATATGCAACACAAATACTATCTCAAAATGCTTATGCCAAAGCAAAACTCATCCAACAAAAAGTAGGACAAACCCAACAAAGGAACTCATGAACACGCACATCATGAATTTTGAAAACCAAGCCAAAAGAAAGGTTCATCAATCGAACTACTAGAAGTAGTATGAAAATAAGAAGTTTAGTTTTAAAACAATTCTATCAAGAAGCATACTTGAATAAAATGGTTTCTACAAGATCAGAAGATCCAAGACAAGATGAAAACCCTCTTGGTTAATCATACTTGACAAATGAAAAATGGACACACCATTTAAAAAAAAATCCTCAAAGGAAAAACTCTCATTAGAGAAGACTCAAAATGACCGCACATGGGTACCTTGAACCTTAGGCCATGCCCTCTCTTTATAGCTAGCTTTCTTGGCCACAAAGCACTTAAAAAGAAGACCAATTAGGACTCTCTAATCTTATCTCTCGTAGGAGTAGAGTTAAAAGAGTATTTGATCTCATTGACTCTATCTAAAATCTAGGAAACCTTATCTAAATGACTTATCCTCAAATAGGATAAGACTTCTAAACAAAACACTCTAGTTTAATTCAGCCCATATGGCTTATGCTAACTAGATAAATTCTAAATTAACTCCTAGACTTAGACAACTAATACTCGAAATTCAGTTCCCAAATATTGAAGTAAAATGTCTTGAACACCCTTCTAAAAGGTGGAATATTGGTCTTGCGCCACTCAAGTTGTAGAAACTCCAATTTACTCTAAAACTTGTAAAACTCTCTTTATTGACTCCAAAAGAATGCAAAAATACTTGAAACAATTGAGATAGTTTGCACCCTATCTAATTGTGTAGCAATGGACTCAATCTTGAACATTTTGATCAAATAGGCCGTCCATTCAAGAACCTAAATGACGTTTCTCTCTAGCTTGATCATTGATCTTCATGGAGCACCTAGAGTAAAACTCCCTTGATACTCTTCAGTACTTTATTTCTATGAGTGAATCATCTTCTTTGGTTTGAACCCCAAAGCTAATGACATTCTCATCGTCTTGATCATAACTTTTTAGAACCAACTCCCTATTACATAGGTAGTCAAGATCCATCCTTTCGTCTTTGATTGGCCTGCAAAGTAAACTTAGCATTTAAAAACTAGAATGAAGGACTAGCTCATTTTCCTCACTAGGAGAACCACCATGGAAGGCTATATGATTCTCATCATCCCCTCCTTCTTTAAGAGGATTCGCCCTCGAATCATCAACCTCTAAACCCGCACTAGGAACAAACAAGATATAAGGGTTAGTAAAATCCTCACCCTCACCACACTCTTGTTTTCTCTTATTGCGTGCATTTTTTTCTGCTTCCACGTGATTTTCATGGTTTTCTCTGGCCTCAAGTCTTGTCTCAGCGTGACCCTTTTCTCTCCCTTGTGTATAGGATATCTTACATCTTTTCTCTCGCACATTTTCAGCATCCTCATAAGCCAAAGGTTTAATAATGTTTCTAATGTCATCCTTAGTAAAGACAAAGACGTTCTTTGAACCATAATGCACAGCATCTAAATCCGTCTGCCAAGGCCTACCTAGCAAAATATCACACAACGTCATAGGGAACTACATCAAAGTAAAGTTCGTCCCTATACTCACCAGTTCAAAAGGTACCCACAGCCTTTTTGTTCACATCCACCACCATGTTCTCGCTCACCCATTGTAGCATATATAGCTTACTGTGCGGATCCATCCTGATTCTCTGAGCCATGCAAAAGGTTTAATAATGTTTCTAATGTCATCCTTAGTAAAGACAAAGACGTTCTTTGAACCCTAATGCACAGCATCTAAATCCGTCTGCCAAGGCCTACCTAGCAAAATATCACACAACGTCATAGAAACTACATCAAAGTAAAGTTCGTCCCTATACTCACCAATTCGCAAGGTACCCACAGCCTTTTTGTTCACATCCACCACCATGTTCTCGCTCACCCGTTGTAGCATATATGGCTTAGTGTGCGGATCCATCCTGATTCCCTGAGCCATGCAAAACTCTTCACTAACACAATTAGTACTTGACCCACCATCGATTACTAAGTCAACGTCATCGGACCACCCAGCCGAACACTTGGTACGGAAGATACATTTCCTTTGATCACCAGCATCAGTGCCAAACACCAACCCATGGTCCATAATGGAACCATTCCAGCCACAAGAAGCATCATGCTCGTTTCCACCTCCAAGGCAGTAATGTACGCCTCGTAGAGCCTTGTTTGCTCTCTTATCTTCGGGTTCTGTTTATACTCCTTGTCCAACCCATAGAAGAAACGATTGGTCAACATGTAATTGTTTTCATCCACATCGGAGCTCAGGACACGCCTTCTAATTCCTCATAGTAAGATTGAATAGATCTACCATTTTGCTTACACTCAAGCAACTTCACTTTTGCCTCTGCAAAGGTGTTAGAACCAACATATCTTTCTCGCAAAGCATTTTTCAATTCATGCCAATCATCACAACTACGATACCAATGATGCGAATAGATAATTGATACTAGTTTCAGCCAATTCAAAGCGCTACAACGAAAACAACCTACAACTAAGGCTGTTTTCTAGCTCTCTTTCTCAATGTTAAGCAATACAAACAAATTCCCAATGCTCTTTTCCCAAGTATCATAGTCTCTATGGCAACCATAAAACAAAGGTAATGACACTTTTAAAATACCAGTATATGAGGGCACTTGTTTCACTTCAAAACGGTCACATAAAACTTTCATACCTCAGCTATAAGATTGAGATTGCTCGCAACCTTCTCTTGCTGTTTGGAAAGCGAAACAATTCCCGGTTCACCTCCTTTACCTCTTTCAGCACATGATTCAAGTACTCCAACTGACTTTTCATGTGTTGAATTTGGGACTCCATGCGACCATCTTCACTCTTGGAAGCAACCTTGTTACAACCAACAATTCCAGAACTCATCTTTGTTTAACAAAGCTTGAAAAACCACCAAAAAAAGTAATTGTGCTTTTGGAACTAAACAAAGAACTCCTTGTATGCTTGAACGAAGTAAGTCGTTTGATAAAAACCCCCCCTAAAGAACCAAAGGAAGGTTCGAATGATACTCTCCCCCAAAAACAAACTCTCTTGTGCTTTTAAGAGCACTTAAAACTCTCGAAAATCAGATTAAAGAGAAGAGTGCTCCCCTTTTTTACCCTAGTGATCCCGGCAACAACAAGAAGAAGAAGAAGAATGGAGTAGAGTGGTGTGATAATTTTCGATAAACAGCATCCCTATTTATAGAAAATGCAAGTCTTTTTGAGAAAGAAAACTCCTACAAGATAGGAACTAAATTTTCTCAAGAATATTCCCCCCTATTTGATAAAATTTCAGTCGACCAAATGGGATAAAGAAGAAGAAATTTTGGCCAGCTTGTTAAATAAAAGAGGTAAGAGTCCTAAAACTTAGGTAATCATAATCCCTTTTGGACACAACTTATGAACTATGTCATAAAATAATGAAAGATTCATCGCTACTATTTAGAGATAAAAATTCCGTCCCATTCCTGCAAATAGGACACAAAAACTCGGCCAAAACACAAGCAAAATTGTACTAAAAGACTCAAAAGTTTTCAGATTAAGATAAGACTTCCATATCTCTAAATTTTTGAAAATAGACTCACTATAAAACTCTAATTATAATCTCACCGAAATTATAATTTGACTCATGCAAAAATTAGTATTTAAATCCAAATAGGACTCAGATAAAACACACAATAAAATCATAAATCAACTATGACTCTAAGGCTGAAAAATTTCGGCCAAATGGAAACATAATTTGACTATGATTATGACTCAAACAAGTAACCAATGTTTAAGTTTAACTTGGACTTGTAACCCTAATTTTTCTCTTAAAAATTTCGGCCACCTTACACATACAAGAATTCAAAACCAACTAGGGTTAAAACTCAACACAAAACACACGCATACACATGCATTAATTCAGCAAAAATTCGACATTTAACTTTTACAACATAATTAAAATTTGAAAAATTACTTTTGACTGATTTTAAAAGGAATCTCGGAAATTACCACTTTCTAAAATGTTCCAAAACTCTTAGAATACATTCTAAAAACCTCTTTTACATGTTGTATATGGAATTGACAAAATCACTTTTCACCAAACAATCAATGGCAAATAAAGTAACAAGAACACAATAAGTATAATGAAGTTGGAATTTTACATTTCCTCATTCCACTATGACGTTTGCTTCATAATACTCAATTTAACACAAACCATTTAGAAACTCCATGACTCAACAAGGTCATATTCATAAATGATCATTTAAAAATCAAATTTTCCAAAGACCAAATATGTAAACTTCAAGAACACATCTCAAAGCTTAATAAAGACTCTTTGTTCATAGGAAAAATCTTTAATAAAACTAAGGTTTTAAACACAAGTCAAAGATTTAAATCTCTAAAGTTGGCACAATTCAACTTTGTAGACCTTTAAACTTATGATACCAAAACTTGATATCTTAAAATTCATTCTCCATCAAGATTCATTCTTCATCACTTGATTAAAGAAAGTTTGAAAACTCTATTAAGAATCATGGAAAGTCCAGTGATAGCAAGATCCACTAATTCGACTCATTCTCAAAGTTATAAACTTGTGAGATACCAAAAACCGACATTTGTTACTATTTAAAAATCTTTTGACACTAAGATTTAAACAAAACAAAATAGCCAAATAGGATTGGAACTCTTTGAAGTTTTTATTAATTGAAAATTCATAAATTCCATTTTACTCATTAGATGCAAATGAGAACCAACAAGAAGGAAGGCTTTTTCATTTATACCTTTTATAGAAAGTACAAAATCACTAAGCTTCACCTTTTAAAGAATAGATCAAAGATATTTACCACAAGATAAACTCTTAAACCCTTCTCATGTAAAGATATTTCTTTAGAAAGAAAAGGCTATCTCGAGCAAGAAGCACTTCTTTGGCATCAATTCTCTCCTTAAAGATTCAACACATAAGATCCACTAACTTGCTCATAAGAGAAACAATTCTCTACTTCCAAATCAGGAATAAATTTCAAGATGTAGCGCTCACTTTGACTAGATACCAAGGTACCATTATCAAGATCTCGCATAGACCTCAAAATAACACCATAAGATCAAACAAATGTGTAAGAAGTCATACACAACCACACAAAAGACAAGATCAATTTTGAAAACGTAGTTTTCACAAAAATTTGATTTATTCTTTCAAAACTCATTCTGCAACAAGAAAGAACCTTGAAACAAATAAAGATAGTACTACTTGTTCGTAGCACAAATCTCAATTACCACACCAAGAAACGGATTCCGTGGTAACTCAAGATATTCTCAAAACCAAGAACTATGAAGTCCTTAATCAAAAGAAATCTCTTGAAACATAAACTGATACTAAAAACTGGTATGATAATATCAATTAATACCATCACTTAGATAGTTCAAGCTCTGATTTCGTAAATGAAGCAAATTTCATTGATGCAACCATCAAACAAGAAAGTGAAGATAATTTGTCTATACCGTGAAACTCAAAAGAGTGCCGAAAATTCACACTAAAACGATCGTATATCTAAGGATTTCTATCTCCTTAACTCAAATCAAGCAAAGAACACAAAATATATGAAAGACTCAAATTAAATAATAACCCACACTAGAATAGTAAGGACACCATTCAATATACTCGATCAGCCATTAATCAAGAGACTCAAGAAAGGTAGGAGCAAACAATGCTCAACTATGAAAAAATACTATTGATTAGTATTCTCCATAACCTACAAAGATATGCAACACAAACGCTATCTCAAAATGCTTATGCCAAAGCAAAACTCATCCAACAAAAAGTAGGACAAACCCCATAAAGGAACTCATGAACACACACATCATGAATTTCGAAAACCAAGCCAAAAGAAAGGTTGATCAATCGAACTACTAGAAGTAGTATGAAAATAAGAAGTTTAGTTTTAAAACAATTCTATCAAGAAGCATACTTGAATAAAACTGTTTCTGCTAGATCAAAAGATCCAAGACAAGATGAAAACCCTCTTGGTTAAATCATACTTGACAAATGAAAAATGGACACACCATTTAACAAAAATTCCTCAAAGGAAAAACTCTCATTAGAGAAGATTCAAAATGACCACACACGGGTACCTTGAACCTTAGACCATTCCCTCTATTTATAGGCTAGCTTTCATGGCCACAAAGCACTTGAAAAGAAAACCAATTAGGATTCTCTAATCTTATCTCTCGCAGGAGTAGAGTTAGAAGAGTATTTGATCTCTTTGACTATATCTAAAATCTCGAAAACCTTATCTAAATGACTTATCCTCAAATAGGATAATACTTAGAAGAAATCTAAGACTCCTAAACAAAATACTCTAGTTTAGTTCAGCCCACATGGCTTATCCTAACTAGTTAAATTCGAAATTAACTCCTTGACTTAGACAAACTCTAATACTCGAAATTCTACTCCCAAATATGGAAGTAAAATGTCTTGAACGCCCTTCTAAAAGGTGGAATATTGGTCTTGCGCTTCTCAAGTTGTAGAAACTCCAATTTACTCCAAAACTTATAAAACTCTCTTTATTGACTCCAAAAGAATGGAAAAACATTTGAAACAATTGAGATAGTTTGCACCATATCCAATTGTGTAGCAATGGACTCAATCTTGAACAATTTGATCAAATAAGTCGTCCATTCAAGAACCTAAGTGACTCTTCTCTCTAGCTTGATCAATGATCTTCATGGAGCACCAAGAGTAAAACTCCCTTGATACTCTTCAGCACTTATTTTCATGAGTGAATCATCTCATTTGGTTTGAACCCCAAAGTTAATGACATTCTCATCGTCTTGATCATAGCTTCCTAGAACCAACTCCCTATCACATAGGTAGTCAAGATTCATCCTTTCTTCTTTGATTGGCCTGCAAAATAAACTTGACATTCTAAAACTAGAATGAAGGATTAGCTCATTCTTCTCACTAGGAGAATCACCATAGAAGGTTATATGGTACTTATCAAAGGGGGAATGCCTATAGTGGAGCGGAAGGTAGATGGTTCATTTAAGGTTGAATTATTTGGAAGCAATTACATTTTATTCCTCTAGTTTTACCTTTAACATAAGCGAACTTCAAGGTTTATTTTTTATTTTTTATTTTATATAGAGACTACCTTAAGCTAACCAAGAAAATAAACCCTCAATGACATCAAGATTCTCGTTGTTAAATTACAAAATTACCCTTATTATTGTGTAAGTCAGTCCATCCCATTGTTGTTATTATTTTTGTAAAAAGTTCACTGTTTGTTTACAACATTGACATCTTATTACTCAAACTTATTTTTAAGGAAAAAAAATTAATCAAGTGAGTACAAATATTTTTTTCTTTGGTTTGAAATTTGATTATTAGACAAAAAAAAATTTTGCTCAATTTTGATAAGCTAAGATTTAAAACTTTATATTGTAAATATGCATATGGATTCGGATTATTATTGGAATACTGCAAAAAAATCTTCTTGTACTTAGCCTTTTTTTCCTTAAAAAATTACTACTTTTTTCTGGATTAAACTAATTATGTTTACATCATCCCAAAAAGTTTCCAGCTCTAACCCAACAACGTTTAATCCTATTTTATAATTCTTCTAGTAAAGGGTTAGATAGAAGGCTATAATTTTTTGATGTGGCCCCTAGTTTTATAACTCTACTTGGGCCTGTTCATTGGGTCGGGTCAACCGAGACCCGACCGAACCGAACGTAACTTTAGTTTTTCGATTTGAGTTGAATTGGTATATCGGTTGCTGTATGGTAAAATTGAACTAATGTATTTAATTTGGTGACTATTATCGGGCAATTTCATATCCACCCGAACTATCCAAACTCAATAAATTAGGTTTTCTTTCAACACTTTATTTCCCTCATTGTCAATCTCCAATTTCTCCTCCTCCATCATTCGTCACTTCATTATTAGCATCAATTTCATCGCCTTCATCATCCCCCTTCGACAAAATTTCATCTTCCTCTGCTCTGGTTATGCAATTATGGCCACGTCATCATCCTTGGAACCATTTCCTCCAATTCCCTTAACAAGATAAAAGCTTTCCACCATTTCCAATACCTTAGCAATAATTAGTTATAAGATTCTATTTAGAATGCTCATAAGATCGGCCGGTCATTTCTGTTTTTTGTATAGTTTTAATTGAGCTTCTACCTTCACATAATCGAACTGGGTCTGCTTCCTCGACTTACTTCCACGCACCCATGAGATGAAATTGTGTTTCCATGCACAATTAAATTGAAATGAGGCTTGCTTTTCTCTTCAAGTTCTTCAGTTGCATCGGTACGCTCCTTTCCTTCTTCTTCTTCCGATTCTTCAGGTACCATGAGAGAGAAGCATCGGGGGTTTCATTTCACCTGAATACCCGACCGAAAACGCGAACACCCGACCTAGTCAATCGGTTATGGATGAATGAACTTGAGTTTGGCGATCGGGTGAAACCTTTTGAACCCGAACACTCGAATGACCGAAATCAGAATACCCGAATACCCAATTTTCTGACCCGATGGACAGCCTTAACTCTACTATTACACCGTGATTTCAGAAGTTCAGGGACTTGTATATTATCGGATGTTTCCTAATGTTAATATAAGTATTGCTTTTTAACCAGGAAAAAAAACAACGTTTAACCTTATCAATTATCAACTGTTACAAAATTTAGGGTTTGTTTTGTTGAAGGAACTGACTGTAAAATGATCACTGAACTCAATTCTTCTCATCTGATCAAAGCTTCATCAGCAGAAATCGATTAGCTTTAAGCTTTCAGAAGAAAAAGCCCTTTTTTCATCTCACCAAAAACAGAGCTGAAAAACAGAGAAACTCGTCAACGTTGTTCAAAGATCAAATCTTTTTTGTCTCCTCTTTCTTTTTGAAAAATCAAGGTGAAATTCATGGTCTGTAATAGATGGATAATCTGGGTAAAGTTATCTGATGCCATGTTGCTGAATGGAGAGAAGAGAGCTAGTGTTTGTGGTGCGTTGGATTTGTTGATGATGGAATCGAAGGATTGTGAGCGTCATTTGAAGTCTGCAGAGACCTGTTTGAGAAAATGCTTGAATGAGCACAAAATGAAAGAACAAGGATCGAAGTCGGTTGAGGAGTCATTACCCAGTAATTCTGAAAATGTTCGGCGCCAGAAATTATGAGTTGACAAAGGATTGAAGAAGACTAATTACTGCTCTAGATGAAAGATGATTTCCTGTGTTGAAGGAATTTCGGAATTCATCGACCCCGGATATCAAATTAGTGTAGGGCGGCTAGTAGACTGTCAAATTAACAATTTCAGCATCATAGCAAAGCACTTTACATCAGCACAAAAACAAAAATGAATACGAAGGAAACTGCAAATGTTCATGTTTCCTAGATAATAAAGCAATGAAGAAGTCGTGCATCTGAGTAAGAAGTTAGGAACGCCCGAATTTACAGTGATGCACTGATGCTAGTCTAAGCAGAAACACGCAAAAGAAGGCTAAAAGTTTCAAAAATTTCAGATTTTCAACCTGCATATGTAAAAAAAGAAACCTGGAAGTTCCAGGAGGAGGAGATTCAAGATGAAGTTGCAATCCGAAATCACAGTGATGCAATCATGAGCCTACATTTTCTTCCTTGATCTTTCCATCAATACAACTTCTTTTAAAACTACTCCTACAATTCCTGTCATCCTTATCCATGTCCATGCCTTCTGCAGTAGCATCAAAACTTTTTCTCTAAAGTCCAATATTGAATTCCCTGATCTTTTCCTTTCTATCTACCATTCCTTCTCTGATACTAAGCTCAGTTTTCCATCTCTCCAAAACCTTTTCCTCTGCAACGAGGTTACTTTCTCTTTCGTCCAAAACTTTGTCCCTTGATTTAACACCATTCTCCTTTTCAATCACCTCCTTTTCCCTTCCCTGGAGAAGACTCTCCTTCGATTCTAGTTGAATTTCCCTCTCCTCCAAACATTTCACCAGAGATCTGAATTCCCTTTTGTCTCTTTCCCACAAACCCTTGATTTGCTCTTCTTGAAAAACTAAATCCTTCATCTTTTCATCTACAGAGTCTTAAATTATTTCAAACAGACCCCTCTCGATCTCTATCTTCTCCGATACCCCTCAAAATCTTGTACCCTTTATCAACCCATTTTACCCGGATCCATTCCTCATCCGACTTCAGTTCCTCTTCACTTAACCATTCAGTCAAGCAGGTCTTGGACGATATTAACTGATCCTCAAAATCCTTCCATTCGGACTTCACGAAACCCATCAAATTTTGAAGGGTCTCTTCCTTTTGTTGGTTCAGCAACTCAGCCTTGGATAAATTCTCCCAAATATCCATATCCCCGGGGAACAAGAATTCCGCCCGGTCAACTGCGATCACCAATACAAAAAAAGATTTGATCTTTGGACAATAACCAACGATTTCTTTGCGTACTTGGTACTTTTAGAAAAATGCGTTTCTGAAGCAGATAGTTAATGTTCGAAATTGGCCTTTTCTAGACAGCTGGGAATACAGAACGTCGGAATACGGATGATTAATGGTCCAAATGGGCTACCAGATATGTAGGTAATAGACAGTTTAAAGTGAAACAAATCTTCTGGGAAGTCATAAGAATCTTCAATAAAGTAATGCCAGTAAAGTAAAGGCAAATATTTCAGTTGAAGTTTCACAATTTATTCTGTGTTTCTATTTTCTGAAAGCTCTGTTTTTTGGATGGAACTTCGACTGTTTTGCTTCATTTGGTAGTTTGGGTGGGGATTCGTTTCACTTGTCATATCAATTATCAAACAACACACTATTACAACGTAGCTTGTGACATGGTGCCCATGTAAGAGTTTTTAAGGTTTAGATGCTGGTGTTAATTTATGAGAATCATGATCATAATTCATAGATCGTCAAAATTTAGAACGAATAAAAGTTGTTTGAACTCTTAGCGTTAATGGAGTAAAAGTAATGGACCACAAACAGATTACAGAATAGGAACGAATATGTTACAGTTCAGCTCTTTAGTTTACAGGTATATAGGGGTCTAAAATTACAAAAAATGTACTCGGATGTATGCTTGGACAAGTTTTTTCCCTTCAGTAAAAATGGAGGTTGAAGTACCAAACCTTTCTCCAAATTAATTTTGCCTTTACGAAGTGAAGCAGCTTGGATGCTATCCAGCTTTGCAGAATTATTTGATTCTTGTCTTGGAAAAGGAAAACAACAGTGGATTATTGGGGATGAGAAGAACATTGGAACATAACAGATTAGGTGACATCTACTAACATTTATTTTTATTATTCTTTTGAAACATAGTTACATCGAGCATCAATGACCATCAGTTGCAAGTTTACATTGATCGGCACATGTTTCTAAAATAAAATAACTTTCTTCGTCCTTGAAAAACAGTTAACATTAAATTTTGAGATCTGTGTATTAGAGCCTGACAAATTGGGATGACATCTAACATTTTTTTTTTTTCTAAAAAAGACATCTAACTTCTTTGACTATCAGAAATTGCTTTGCAAGTTTACATTGATAGCCATAGACACCAAAACATTTTAAAATAAAATTACTCCCTCCATCCATAAAAAATGCGTCAATATTGAATTTTGAGATCTGTCTATTAAAACATGACATATTGGGATAACATCTGACATTTATTTTGATTTTTTCGACAAAGACATCTAACTTCTTTGACCATCATAAATTGATTTGCAAATTTATATTTGCGGGCATAGACCCCAAAAAATTTTAAAATAAAATTACTTCTTCCCGTCCGTAAAAAATAATCTATACTTGACTTTTGATATTTGTGCATTGAAACATGACGAATTGGGGTGACATCTAACATTTATTTTGATGTTTCTGAATAATAATATATATTGAGTTTCGGTATTTGAAGGAGCTATTCTTAACAGGATCATGAGAAAATTATCATGAAGTAGAACAACATTGCTGGTGTCGCTTGGAGTTAAAAACTTAATTAAATCAATCGTTCAAGCAAGTATATATAGTGTATTAAGATTATGCAATGTTTTATGCAACATGCCTTACCTGTAAATTGTAATCCATCAGTCTCTTTTTTTTTTTCTCTTGCACCTTCACCCCGAAAATATCATTTTTATGAGGCACATTCTATCTCCATAATCTATTTTCTGCATTTTTTTTGGATGGCACTTTATCAATGTTAATACTTTGCTTCATTTGGGCATTTTGGATGGGGCTAAATTTTAAAGGGCATCCGATCCCCAACCATCAACCCCATTTATTTTATGTGTCGCATCAAAGAATATTGTACAACATTGATCATATGTACTATCATGTTTATATATACTTTTACAACTAGGAAAAAAGAACATAAATTGCCCCATTTATAAATAATTAACAAATGACACGAGAGGGGAATGCCTATAATGGAGCTGGGAGGTAGATGGTTCATTCATTTAAGGTTCAAGGTTGAATTATTTGGACGAAATTACATTTTATTCCTCGAGTTTGGACCCTTTAACATAAACGAACCTCAAGTCTCCACAAAGGCTACTTGATCAACAAAAGAAGCCCTAAAAAAAATAATAATACTTCCTCGGGTCCTTATTATAAGGTATTTTGATTTATCCTAAATTTCATCTAAAATGTCTTATTAATTGACATAAAAACTTTAAAAATATTTCCTACTAATTAAGTGAACACAACGAAAATGAAAATATATTTTTAAGGTATTCTGTTTAATTAAAATAACATTCTAGGTGAAATTTAGGTAACTTCAAACTTCAACTGGTTATCATTGGCTGGTGAGGGAGGGAGTTAAGCTTCAAGCTGCATCTTTCATATGGTCAAGGTTCAATGTACCACGGCCATTCATTTGTTGTCTGGGTGTTTTCGCATACTAGGTTGCTAACAAACGACCGAATGATGAGGTTGAACTTCACTGTAGCAAATCAGGATTGTGTACTATGTCATAATGCTCTAGAAACTGCTGAGCATTTGTTTTTTGAATGCCCCTTATCAGAAGGTTTGCTGGCTGATGTCAAACACTGGCTGGGGATACATGGATGGTCTGCTAAGCAAAGGGAATGGAGAAACAGAGTGCTGTTTGTCTGGAGGAGGACCAAACTGAAAAGACGTACAGATCATGTTTTCAGCAATGGCAGCAATGATATATCATCTTTGGGAAGAGCGCAACAGGAAGATATTCACACAACAGCAAAGAGGACTTGCTGAAATGCTGAAAGTAATTAAACAGGAAGTTAAATGGCGAGTAGAACAATGTTTAGGCATGAGATATAAATATTTTTGCAGGCTTTGTTTGGTTAGAATATTTTTGCAGGCTTTGTTTGGTTAGAAAGTAGTAGTGTACAGGTCGAATATAGATGGTTGAGGGAAACACTTTTGGATGTAAATATTTGCTCCAATTTTGCAGCTGCTTAATATGTTTATAGTTCACCAAAAAAAAGAAATTTAGGACAAATCAAAATGACTTATAATAAGGTGCGAAAGGAGTAATAAACAAAACAAAACAAAACAAAACAAAACAAACCCTCAATGACATGATCAAGATTGTCTTTGTTAACTAACAAAATTACCCTTGTTATTGTGTTACTTGCCTTGTTTCCCCCCTTTTTTTTTTTAATAAAAGTACCATTATTCCTTCTTAAAAGACTGAACAAAAGTACCATTATTCCAGGAAAAAAAAAAAATCAATTGTGTACAAATATTTTTTTTTGTTTGAAATTCGATTATTGAACAAAAAAGATTTTCGATCAATTTTGATATGAATTTTATATTGTAAATATGCATATGGATTCGACCTATTATTGGAGTAGTGAAAAAAAATCTTTTGCACTTAGCCTATTTTCCCTTTTTAAAAAATGCAATTTTTTAGCTGGATTAAACTAATTATTTTTCAATCCCAACCAAAAGTTCCCAGCGCTAACCCAACGTTTAACCCTGTCAACTGTAAAGGGATTAAAATAGAGCATTTCAAAATTTAGGGTTTGTTTTGTTGAAGGACAAAACTATAAGGGACAAATTGTAATTCTATCTCACCAGTGAAAATATAGTACTGTAACAGAATTACAAGTACAGTGCAAAAGTAAAAACAGAGCAGCATCAAAACAGTTTAGTTTCTGCTGCTGTGCTTTGAAGAGAAATCGAGAGAAACTGACTGTAAAATGATCACAGAACACAATGCTTCTCATCTGATCAAAGCTTCATCTGCAGAAATAGATTTTCTGTAAGCTTTCAGAAGAAAAAACCCTTTTTTCATCTCACCCAAAAACAGAGCTAAAAAAGACCAGAGAAACTCTGTCAAATTTGTTCAAAGATCAAATCTTTTTGTTTCCTCTTTCCTTTCGAAAAATCACCGTGAAATTGTTGGTTTTTAAGAGATGGATAATCTGGGTAAGTTATCTGATGCCATGTTGCTGAATGGAGAGAAGAGAGCTAGTCTTCGTGGTGCGTTGGATTTGTTGATGATGGAATCGAAGGATTGGGAGCGTCATTTGAAATCTGCGGAGACCTGTTTGAGAGAATGCTTGAGTGAGCACAAAATTAAAGAAGATGTTAGGCGCCAGAAATTATGTTTCGAGAAAGGGTTGAAGAATTTGGAGGAGAAAGAAACAGTGTTAAATGGGTTGTTGGAGAAGATAGATATGGAGAGAAAACAGTTTGGGGTACAAATTCAGGGCTCTGTTGATGAAAAGCTGAAGGAGATTGCTGTTCGAGAGCAGTATCTTGTGGATGTATTGGAGAAGAAAGAAAATGAACTCAGATGCCTGAAGGAATGTTTGGACAAAATGAAGGATGAACTTGCTTCATCAAGGGAAAGTTTGGAGACAAGGAAGAATGGCGTTGCCTCTTCAGAGGAATATTTGCAGAAAAGGGAAATTCAGCTTAAATCAAAAGAGATTCTTTTGAAGGAGAAGGAAATGGATCTTATTTCCAGAGAGGAAACAGTCCGTAACAAGGAGATTAGCATCGAGTCCAGAGACAAGACAATGACGGATTTGAGGAGTTCACTTGAGTTGAGGGAAAAGGTTTTGAAGAAAGATGAAGCCAAGGTTGATTCGACTAAGAAAAGCTTAGAGAAGCAGGCGAAAGAGCTCGAGTCCTTGAAGAAAGACATGGAGAAAACGAAAAAAGAGCTAATTTCAAAGGAGGATGATTTGGAAACACGGAAAGCTGAGCTAACTGGATTAGCTAGGGAAATTGAGCTGGAGAGGGAACTTGTGCAGTTGAAGGAAACTGAGCTTGCTACCAGGCAACAGCTTCTGGAATTGAGGGGGAAAAATCGTAAGGCGGATTCTGTTATTGATTCCCAGAAAGAATGCTCGGAGTTGGTGGAACATGATTTGGCTAAACATCATGAACCTGTGACTACCATCTTGGCAAGAACTCCAAAAGTCTGTGGGACAAAGATAGTTGAAGGCAATAACAGTTCAGGAAGTTCCAAGCGGAAAAGGTCCTCCAGAAGCGTAATAAGGCTGATCAAAGGTCTGGCCGCAAAGGAAAAGCACCAGCTAATCTGACGGATTACATTACATATTAAAAGCAGCTTCCGTTACCACAGCATGATCCTTAGGCCTATCAGGTTCAATCTATTTATGAATGGAAAAATGCAGTTATGCATGCAACTAAGAAAATGGTGTTTGTCAAGAATCAAGATCATAATGAGAGTAGCTTCAGTTTAATAGATATAATAATGTTTAACTTCTACTTAATGAGTAATACCAACTGTTTTAAGTGATCAAACCCGAGGCCGCTAGAAGGCAACTCACTTTGTTCTTGTTCTTTTCATTAGTCTTGTCAAGATTGTCTTAGGCAACATTGCAGATATTCCAGTTTGATCTTCCTTTTCGATTTTAAGTTTCAATCAATTTATTGAAATATGATGAACTTGCATATTTTTCCTCTCCCTAGTGTATTCTCGCAACTTGTTTGTTGGTTAAGAGCACTCTAGAAAGCAACTGATACCCCCCAGTTCCCTTAAGGAATTTTAGGGTCTAACATCAATCAGGTTGCTTGTGTGTTGATTGATCTATTAGATCTATTAGAAAACAACATTGGGATAGCGTTGGGGGACAAGAATCCAGGGGAGACCTATCATAAGTGAAATTCTCAATACGTAACATTTAATTATGAAGGGCAGAAGGGGTCTATTCATAACTATCATTGAAGTTCTGTATGATTAAAAGCAACTTTCTATCAAGAAGATGAATGTTCCTAGATCATGGAGAACATGGATGTTTTTGAGTATGTGTACATTGGTAAGTTAGGTTATGAAATCACCAAACCTCAACCTTGCTAACCTAGTAGACTTGATGATGATAAGGGAGTAATGGACGAACAACACGAAATTTTAGCTCACAGTTTGGATGATGAACGTCAATCACTATAACATGCACTTCACTTGGACAGCAATTCATCAGAATTGTCCACAACTGAAAAGGAAAAACAAATTTAGAAGGACATAGATGCAATGAAGTTGCAGAAATTGGAGCAGATGTTTTTACGATCTGTCAATCTGTAGCAGTACAGAATGGATTCAAGCTTTTCCAATCACAGAGTGGACTGAGAATTGAACCGCGGAACTTTCTGAGATAGTCGTAATAATCATAACATCTACAAAACAGAATTAAGAGCTGCTGCTAAAGATCAAGTAAAATGGATTTACATTGGGTGTTGGCTTTATATATAGCCCATCGCTAATCAGGCTACGCAAATTCCAAACATTTCAAATAGCAAAGTATCCATTTATTTAGACATACAAGAAAATTACAATACAGATAGTTTAGACATACAAGAAAGATTGTATACACTCAAGAACTGGAACATTCTAAATAGGATCACAATGAGAAAGATTGTTATCAGAGTAAAGAAGTGATGGCGAATGTTGCCCGCGTGCTAACAGTTGTCATTATTCTAACAACTAATTATCACTTGGATCTAAATATAGCATTTTATCATTTTATGCGTCTGGGATGGTCAAGTGTCATCCTACCAATAAACCAAAAGAAGAGAGGGAAAAAAACAGACAAAAAATCATTCCGCCAACTCTCATCTCTTTCATTTCTGCTCATCAGTCATTAGGGGAAAATGTTTTCGACCTTCTTGACGAAACCTTAGAATTGACCGCGCCATAAATTGAATCAATAAAGTGGGATAGTAAAAATACAGCTCAAACGAGCAGATTCAGGATCATAGAGCAAGGGATTGGAAATCCCCACCACAAAAACAAAAATGAACATTAAGGAGTGAGTGTGAGCAATATCCTTTATTATGCATTTGACAAAAACAAAGCAAATTAAACTAATATAAATAGAGGGGTGATTCGATCCATAAGCTGAATCTCAATAAATGACTGAAGGAAAACTGAAGGGGCTGTGGAATCAACCAAAAAAGATTTGGTTTTTTCTCTCTTTTCTTTGGCAATCATGAGATACGAAACCCGAAATGATGAAGTTCTGAATACAAAGTATACAACCATAGTGAGACACCACATTCATTTAGTTTTTCATTTAAGAAACATTTTGGCTTGGTTAAGCAATTCTTGTAATATGGCTACAAATCAAAATTCATTAAGCTTGACTGAGTCTGCATAAGCAAGTCAATAAACATCCTTGATCACTGTTGTAACTTAGAGCGATTACAAAGCTGTTTTTGCTTACAAAATTATCTCTCTGCCACACACACAAAAAAAGAAAGACATTTTCCACCTGGTTTTCTTTTTCCTCACCTCTAAGCATCTTCAACAATCTGCCACCAAATCCTAGCTTTTGATACAGTCATATGACCGTTCTTCGGCTGGTGGAAAACGAATAATTGAAGTCCACAACGTGCCAGGAATTCATGCATTCTCACATATATGTTTCCAGAATCAATAAACACCAAACATATGTGACAAATGTGGAATAGGTTTTTAGGAGACTGTTAAGGATTGCGAATCCTGATGTCGTTGAACACGTCTAAAAATGAAGCGCTCATTAACAGATCAATATATATATCTGAATGCTAAACAGAAAGAACAAGTTCTGAATTACAAGAATGTAGTGAAACCAGCATAAATCATGAGTGGCAACTTGTTATGCTTAGGCAACTCCTGCAACAATAGTCTAGAATTCAACAAGTTCTAAATTTCTTTCTCAAAAATCGCTCGGTCTTAAATACATCTTCTTTGCCCCAATATGAAAGTAAAACAGGATTCTGCTGAGGATGAGAGCAAACACAATGATTCAACTGATAATTGCCTGCACATGTCTTTTTGTTTCTTTTTCAATTACATGCTAGCTGCAGTGAAGTAGCAATAGGTCATACATATCCAAAACGAAACAAATAACCAAGTCAACTCAGCTAGTAGATACAATATATCAGAAAAAGAAGAAAAAGGCAGTAAGCAACTAACATATACTAACTTCCTTGTACTTGGGATTCATCCTTGGCAAACCTTGAAGACCTTCTTAATCCAGCATCATCTTGGTCCTAGCATAACACAAATCCAGCTGCTTCTTCTTGACTCCAAGTTTCAAACTTGGACACCTTCTCAACAGAACATCTCCCTGAGAACGTCTTCCAGAATTAGGCTTGGTCGATTTCTTACAGGAGGAAACACCGACTCTATGTTCCTTCTCTCTCATTGGGAGCTGATTTTCTTTCAACTCCAGTATCTCTTTCGTATGCTCAATTTCCTTGGCTAAAATGTCCAGTTTTTTCTTCCTCTCTTCCATCTCTCCAACCCATTTCCTCTTCTTCTCGATCAGCTCTGTCCTTGCATCCTTAACCTTGTCGAGATAATCAGAGATCAACTCCTCCCGTTCATTCAGTTCATCCTCTCTCACCAAAACCTCCTTCAAGATCGAACCCGCTTCCTCTTTTCTCCTCTCCGTTTCTTCCCGCCATTTCTCGAAGGACGATTTTATATCTTTCTGAATGTTATCCAGTTCTTGCGCCTTCTGTTTGGCTTCTATCCCATCGATTAGTTCATCGAAAACCCTTCTCATCGAGTCCAAATCCATTTCCTCCATCCCAGAAAGTTTCCCTAAAGATTCCATTAGTATACTAATCTGAACTTTTGAGTTTGGGAGAGTTAGGCATACAAAAGTTAACTCTGCTCTTAATTGCCCTAAGCTTTGGAGACTTTTTATTAAATACTACTGGGGAAGCTTTCACTTAGTTAATTTATCTATAACTAGATATCCGGTGGGTATTTGGAGGCTTTGGAGCGCAAAAGTTGAAGACTGAAGGGGGCAATTTGAAATTTTGAAACCAAAGCGGGAAACAACAAATCTATGATAGGTTTCATCAGAATACAAAATTTTGTAAAACTAGTTATTGTTATAATTATCTGATAATATGGATGTTCATAAACTAGTAGAGCTATACAAAAACTCTTTGTACAAAGATAATATTTATTAGATCTTTTCACCGGTTAGATGTTATCTCGATTTTCTCTTATCTTTGTATTTGCTATGTTTATAAAAGGAGACTAATCTCTGCAGAAATAATACACAGATTCTCTCTCTTTCTCCCTCTCTTCCTCCTTCTCGATTGTTTTCTCTCTCTACTTGTTCTTGCTCCCAACTTTATAGCTTTGTTCTTCACTTTATAGATTCCGTTAGGTAAGTGTTTTCAATTGTTTTTGTTTATTTTATCAAGATGTCTAACCTTGCGAAACATGAATTTGTCCCTCTTGACATATCCGAGACGAACTACTCGTCCTGGGTTCTTGATACTGAGATCTATCTCACTTCAAATGGCTTAGAAGAAGCAATCAAAGTTGGAAACAACGCCACAAATCAGGAGAAAGCCAAAGCCATGATTTTTCTCCGTCACCACCTTCATGAAGATCTAAAAGCAGAGTACTTGACGGTGAAAGATCCATATACTTTATCGACGAGTTTGAATGAGAGGTATGACCATCAAAAACTGTTATTCTTCCAAGAGCTCATTATGAGTGGACGCATTTGATTTTGCCAGATTTTAAATCTGTTAGTGAATATAATTCAACTATGTTTTGAATCACTTCCCTATTGAAATTGTGTGGTGAAAAGATCTCCGATGTGGAGATGCTAGACAAAACATATACCACATTTCACGCATCTAATGTACTTCTGCAGCAGTAATATCGTGAAAAAGGATATAAAAAGTATTCGGAATTGATTTCTGTCTTTCTTCTTGCTGAACAAAATAATGAGCTCTTACTGAAAAATCATGAGGCCCATCCAACGGGTGCTGCTCCATTTCCTGAAGCAAATGTGATAGCACCTCATCCTAATAATAAACAAGCTCGGCCGTGGTCATGGCCGGGGCCGTAGTCGTAATCAAAGCCGTCATAACGCCCGTGGTAGTCATAACAAAAATACTACCCACCAGAAGTTGGGAGTCATTGATAATAAGAATGGAAGAAAAAGAAAGACGGTGACAAATGCTTTCGATGTGGCATGTCGAACCATTGGTCGCGTATCTTTCATCCAGAATGATGTTGTTCATGTTAACCATGGTTTTGTTGACAATGGTATTACTGAATTCGATAATTTAGATGTTGCTGATTTCTTTGTCAATCACCCTGAAGGTGAAGTCAGTGCTAATAATGTCTTTCAGGGATATGATTTTTTCCTTAGAGATAGGTTTTATATTTTGAATTTGATGTAATGAATTTTATTTTCATTTGATGAATTTCAATAAAACACTTCCTATTTATGTTTATTTTATTGTCTATTACTTTACTTTTGTATTAAATAACGGAAAAAGTATTCTTATTTAGATTTTTTTTTTTACTTTTGAAGATAATAGATGTCGCAATCAGCAATGACAAAGAAATGTGTCTAGCAGATAGTGCAACAACACATTCAATACTAAAAGAGAGAAAATACTTTTCTCTTATAGTGTTAAAAAAATCCCATATTAGTACAATATCCGGGAGTACAAAATTAATTGAAGGCTCCGGAAGAGCAAATATAATAATACCTAAAGGCACTAAATTTTACATTAATGATGCATTATATTCTCCGAAGTCTCAACGAAATTTGTTAAGCTTTAAAGATATTCGCCGAAATAGATATCATATAGAGACTTGTTGTGAAGGTAACATTGAGTACTTGTATATTACGAGTAATGTTGTTGGGAGTAAAAATATCTTAGAAAAATTACATTCATATTCCTTCGGATTATATTACACATATATTACTACAATTGAAAGTTATGCAACGGTAAACCAGAAGTTTACTAATCATAATGACTTTGTTATTTGGCATGACCGGTTGGGTCATCCCGGTTCTATTATGATGCGAAGAATTTTAGAGAATTCTTATGGTCATGTTTTAAAGAGCTAGAAGATTTTTCAAGCTAAAAAATTCTCTTATGCTGCTTATTCTCAAGGCAAATGTTAATTTTGTCAAAATCTTCTTGTTGGTAGAATTTCACGTAAACTGTTGAAAGTGTCAAACGATTAAAATTCTTATTTATTTTCCTCCTCCTTTGTTCCTGTTTACCCACAATTTATACCTCATACACATTTTGGATCGGCAAAAGAAAAAAAAAAAACACCAAATTGGATCGAAAATTAAATTATGCTCTTGGGACATTACTTATACCCTACCTTATTCATACGATACACCAGAGGAGGTATTCGATGATTATATTCACAAAAGCACAGCAGATTAATGCTACTCTATCTTTCAAGGAAATTAATGCGCAGTGTCATGAAACTGACCAATTAAATTAAAACGTAACTTCTAAATTAAATATTTATGCGGGTATATACATCTGGAATTGTATTTTATGCATTAAGACTATACTTAAGTTGGTTTAATTAACTAGAAAGATGGGATCAAAATCAGTTTGCTCTTTCATTCTGGTGCTTTTGGTTGTGGCCTCGAGTTAGTCTTTTCTCTCTTAGACATTCCTATATTTGATTCTGGTCATCATATTCTGTATAGTACTCCTTCCTCCCTAGAAAAAAAATATAAAAATACATCGACAGATAACATCCTCTTTATCCTATATGTTGCACACATAAGATTTTCGTAAAATTTCATAAAATTTTCTCGCTTCTTTCAGTTATCCTGTGATGAAATTTTAACCCGAAAAAGGAAGGATGACTCTATTTTTTTTTCTTTTTTTTTTTAAAAAAAGATGATGATCTCTATTAATTAAACGAATACTGAAAGTTCTATCCCTAAAAAGTTCATTGTGGTGATCTAATAATCATGGAGATTTTTAGTAATTACAATTGTATTGAAATCAAATTAAATATGTATTTAATTGGTTAGATAAAGTATTCTTGTAGTATTATCTATTAGTCTGTCTGTTGCTGCAGATTACCCTCATGCAAGCGCTGAAAAATCATGTAACGATAGTGCTGATTGCTACTGGTGGTGCTTTTTCCTTCATCCCTTCAGAAAGTACGCCAACTGCCTGCTAAAAATTGATACAGATGGCAAAGCTCGTAAATGTTGTTATTGTAGCGATAAATTTTATGATAGTGATGGACATCTCACCATAATATCGCATCATTAGAGATGAATATCATTATTTCAATAATATTGTGACTCGGCATAGGTAAAATTATTGGTATATTTGAACATGTGACCTATGTTTCCAACAGAATAGTTGCTTTCTAAATAAGAAAACATGCATCCCATAAAATGTTCTTCAAGACTCTAGGCTCTAGCCATTGTTTCTTTTTCCCCTTTGATATGTAAAATTTGCTCAAAGACTTCTCTCACAACAAGAAATTCCGATTTCTGTAGTTACAAGCATAGCAGAATACTACATCGTAATCCTAGCACAAAAAGTTTGGACATGATTTACCTATAAAAAGAAACGAGAAATTTTTGTTGACTAGGGTCTTCTATATTCAAACAGTGAAAGCGCTTGGAAATAATGTCCATTTCACATGGGGAAAAAAGTGTTTATGTTAAACATGTTCACGTAATTCAACGCAATAAGGTAATCAAGACAAAGTGACAAACCATCTCGGTGGGTAGAACTGAAGAAACTCCTGAAAACTGAAAGGAAATTGATAAATCTTCCAGTCGCGGGAATATATGAGTCCAATCAAAACAAAAATCGTTCGTCATCTTCGTTTTCATCAATTATCAAATCAACGAAACTTAGGTACAAACTTTTTAGATTTCGGTATTTAGATTGTTGAAAAATAAGAGAAGCAGTACATCTGAAGTTGCCTATACAAGTTAAGGATTCCAACTTTGAAGCTGCGTTCACTTCAATCGTTTGATGTCATAATATAAGTTGATATGAAACATGTTCATGGGTCAAGTTGCAAGTAGTAATTCAATGAAAGAATTTAAATACAATAATCAGAAACATAAATATTAACTTCAAAAGATCCCTAGCTAATCCATTGGATTAATATGTATCATGGATAATTGCTGCAAGTTTTCAGCATCATCAAAGTTTATATTTCGCTCAACTAATTATGACAGAAAAGATATGGGCAGCAGTCAACATATTCTTGCATTTCTCGGCTCACAAAGGAACAATATATACACGTATACAACATGCTAGGGTTTAGGAAAGAAACCCTAGAGCTTACGTAATGACTGAACTAACCCTATACACATATAATTACATATATATCGTAACATCCCCCCCAACAAGGTGGAGCATGCGGATTCCGAATGCCCAACTTGGACAGAAAATAAGTAAACTGGCGCTGACCCAAAGTCTTGGTGAAGATATCAGCGAGCTGGGAAGTAGTAGAAACATAACGAGGAGAAATGACTCCCAGGATAAAAGCATCACGTAAGTAATGACAGTTGACCTCTATGTGTTTAGTACGCTCATGAAAAACCTGGTTAGCCACAAGATGAAGAGCAGACTGACTATCACAATGAAGGCACATAGGTTAGGAATGCCGAACACACAGACTCAATAACAAAGCCTTCAACCACTTGAGCTCACAAACAGTATTAGTCATGGCCCGATATTCAGCCTTGGCAGAAGAACGAGAGACAACGTGCTGCTTCTTGGTACGCCAGGAAACAAGAGAAGCACCGAGTGTAGTAAACCACCCAGTAAGTGAGCGCCGAGACAGAGGACAGCTGGTCCAATTCGAGTCACACCAACCATAAAGCTGAAGATCACAATCAGCACGAAGCAAGATTCCTTGACCAGGATTTTGTTTCAAATAACGCACAACCCAAAGCGCAGCATTCCAGTGGGCCTGTTGAGGAGCTTGCATGAACTGGGCCAACATGTGAACTGAATAAGTAAATAGATCAATCGACCAACCAAATCTAGTCCATGATTTTCGTTGACAGAGGAAAATGCCAGACGAATTATGAGAGACTTCAATACCCAAGAAATACTTAAGTGGCCCAAGATCCTTCACATGAAAAAAATGACTCAAATATTATTTGAAAGCAGTAATAGAAACATGGTCATTATCGGCCAGCACAAGATCATCAACATACACCAACAGACTAAGAGAAACACAACCACGTTGAAAGTAAATAGAGAGTAGTCAGCGGAAGATTGGATAAAACCAAACTGCTTTAAAGCTTGGGCAAGCTTAGCAAACCTGTAATGAGGAGCCTGTTTAAGACCATACAGAGATCGGCGAAGCCAACACACCTGATCAGAAGTGCCAGTTTGAAAACCCGGAGGAAACTTCATATAAACCTCATCATGTAAATCACCATGAAGAAAGGCATTATGAACATCTATCTGATGAAGTTCCCAGTTCCTGGCAGCAGCAACAGCCAGAAAAGTACGGGCAGTGACCATTTTGGTGACAGGGGCAAAAGTCTCCTGATAGTCGATGCCTTCCACCTGATACCAAGGATAACCAAACGAGCCTTATAACGCTCAACAGAACCGTCAGCATGATACTTTATTTTAAAACCCCACTTGCAACTAATGGCACGCTTGCCAGGAGGAAGAGAAGTAATCTCCCAAGTAGGATTCCTCTCCAAAGCGTGAATTTCATCATGCATGGCAGAACACCATTTGGCATCCTGCATGGCCTTGCGAAAAGACCTACGCTCAACCCTTGTAGTAATGGCTGCCAAGAGAACTCGATGCTCGGGTGAGAAAGAATCACAGTTTGCAAAGTGTGTTATAGGATATGGAGTACCTGAGGATCCAGACGAAGCAGGCGAAACAGCAGGGGGAGGAGAAATAGTATGACTGGCAAAACCACGAAGGCGAGTAGAAAGAAATTTAGTGCGATCACCACGACCCAATAATTCAGGAGGGTCAGAAGGAAGAAAAGGTACGGAAGGACCCTCGGGATTGGAGGTCAAGCCTGGAGAACCCCCAGGGCCATATGACGGGACAGACTGAGATGAAACCGGAAGTGGGGAGAACTCAGGCGAAGATGAAGAACCAGGGGAGACAACATGCATAGTATTAGAAATAGATGAATCATCATCGTCAAGGTCATGAGGAAAACTAGGAACAAGAGGAGAAGAAGACTCTGATAAAACAAGAGAAGAATTGGTAAAAGGAAACACGGTCTCATAGAAGACAACATCATGAGAAACAGAGAATTTGTGTAATTCAAGATCATACACCAACCAGGCCTTTTTACCAAACGGATAGCCCTCAAAAAAACACTTGCGAGCACGAGGAGCAAATTTATCACCCCCACGAGACTGATTATGCATATAACAAAGGCAACCAAAAACACGCAAGTGTTGAAGAGAGGGAGATTTACCATAAAGAAACTGAAAAGGAGTCTTCCCATTTAAAACAGAAGAAGGAGTGCAATTAATTAAATAAGCAGCAGTTAAAACACAACTACCCCAAAACTGAATAGGAAGAGAAAAAGTAAAGCACAGGCTACGTTCAGAATGTGTTAGTGTTTATGTTCAACACGACCATTTTGTTGAGGTGAGCCAACACAAGAGGTTTCATGGAAAATGCCCTTTTGGCAAAAAATTGAACCCATACACATAAACCACCTTTACGATTTTCCCAAATTGGTTATGGATCATGGCAAAAAACTCACATAATTTAGTAGTCACAGATTTCTTATCTTCAAGAATATATAACCAAGTAGCACGGGAAAAATCATCAACAATAGTTAAAAATAACGAGATCCACTAAAGTGTGGAGTACAATAGGGACCCCACAAATCACAATGAATTAAGGAGAAGAGTTCAACACTTTTAGAACTACTAATAGGAAAAGATTCACGAGATTGTTTAGCTCAGATCCAAATGTCACTAGCTTTATTCAAAATCGGACTACTAGAACAAAAAAAAGACAACTGTTATAAACCTTTGACAGAAGGATGCCCTATCCGCTGATGCCATAAAACTGGAGAAACAACATGAGTAGTTCGAGCAGGAGCCAAGCCACAAAAGAAACAGAGACCGCCCAACTATTCACCCGTGCCAATTAGAGTCCTCGAAAACAACACAAAATTTATTAGTAAACTGTGCAACAGATTAAGAATCCTCCAATAAATGATACAAGGACATCAAACTGCATTTTGAAGCTGGAACATGAAGACCATTTTGTAAAACCACTAAATCACTCAAACAAGCAACACCGAAGCATAAGTCATAGAACCATCCGGCAACTAAACCGGACGCGGAGGAATAGCCCTCAAATCCAACAAATAAGGCAAATACCCCATCATGTGAAGCGCCACAATCAAACATCCATTTAGTAGAAAGAGGCTTACCAGAGAGAGTATCACCAGTCTTGTGATGAGTATTGAGCATGGAGATCAAAGTCTGCACAAGGGTAGCATTAGCCTGACCAATAGAACCACCCTAACCACGACCCAAACAAGAACCACGGCCACCATTTGAACAGCGACTACCACCGCCACGGCCACCGGAACCACGACCACCAGAACCAACCGAACGTCGAGAGTTGAGCCACCAATCGGGATAACCTATGAGATCAAAACAACTGGAAATGTCATGACCCGCTTTAGAACAATAAGTACAAACAACATTCTTATCTTTTGGTTCGGCCAACTTGGAATCAGTTTTGGGTCGCGGATTCGCCCAATTTGAAGGCAGGTTTGGGAGCTGGGCAGAACGCGGGGCTTGAACTGCAAAATTGAGAACATCACCAGCAGCGTCTTCAGGAGAATTGGAGATCGTGTGCACCCTTTCTTCCTGGATCAAGAGGGAGTAAGCACGGTTGACACTCAGCAGCGGATCTTGAGAGAGAAGGTTGGATCGAAGAGTGCCATACAGTTAAGCATCCAAGCTCATAAACATCTGATGCAATTTCTAAGATTCCCGGCGCCGTTTCGACTCCTCAAGGATGACGAGAGAACCACAGGAACACGATTGCGGGGGTTCATAATTGGCCAACTCTTCCCACAGCAACTGAAGGCGACCATAGTGCACCGACATACTTAAACCCTTTTGCTTACTGTTGGCCAAATCGGTCTTGAGCTGCTAGATACGGGGACCATTGACAACCCCAAACCGTTCACAAAGGTCAGACCAAAGAACAGACACGACTTTGCAATGAGTAACCGTCGATCAAACGGAGGGATCAATGGAGTTACGCAGCCAGGAAACCACCAAAGATTGGTTTGTCCACCAGTCATCAAGATTTGGAGAATTCGCTGCCGGCTGGGGAATCGATCCATCGACGAACCCAAACTTTTTACGCGCACGGAGAGCAGTATGTACAGTGCAAAACCACTCATCATAATTATTTTTCTTGAGTGTGACCTGAGTGATCGGAGTACTGGGATTGTCACCGGCAGTAAGATCATAAGGATTGATGGTGCGGCGTTTGGGAGGTTCAGGAACAGTAGTGACAGAAGAAACGGGAACGGTAGTACTGGATTCTTCACTGTTAGCCATGAAGCAAAGACGGCGAGAGATCAATCACGAAAGAGTAAACAAGACAGCTCACAAGCACACATCGGAAAAAAAAACGATCAAGGTAAGGCGGCTGAGGGTTTCAAGCCTGATACCATGATAGAAAAGATATGACCGGTTGTCCACATACTCTTGCATTTCTCGGCTCACAAAGGAGCAATATATACACGTATACAACATGATAGGGTTTAGGAAAGAAACTCTAGAGCTTACGTGATGACTGAACTAACGCTATACACATATAATTACATATATATCGTAACAAATTAGGACTCTGTCTCTCTGAAATGTTTGTAAACAAATAAAGATTTGAATATTTCACTCTTTTTTTTTTTGCTTCATCTCGAGACCATGTTGCAATATCACACATTCTCCAATCTCCAATCCAAGTTGAAGCTAATAATCTGAAAATCGATCTTATCACCTTGTTTCGTTAATAGCTTCATGATTTCCTCAGAGTTTGATGGTCGAGGCAATTGCAAACCTTGACCTTTTTTTGAGTTTTGCCAGCCTTGTGTGCAATTTGGAAGATCTCGATAGCTATAACATCCCACAATTTAGAAAGCTAGACAAGTCTTGGATTGCCCAGTAGATGATCACTTTTCAATATCAACATATCATAGAATAACTTATGGTACTCATACTTGGAGTAGCAACAATATTGAAATGTGATGGTTTGATGGTGGAAGTTCCAAACAATACCTAGCAAAATTGCACCAAGGGAGGAAAACAAAATGGCGACCATTTTTTCTGTATAAAAAATTCTTGAATCTGTATAGGAGATGATGTGATGGAATCTATCATCCCAGAGAGATCGGAGTACACATCCTTTCGGAAGAAAACGGTAATGGAGGTTTCAGATCCTTTGAATGCTGTGAGAAATTCCTTCAACTTCAAAAACCATGAAGTGTCTACTCTGCATCGAATTACTAATTTGATGTGAGAAATCCATCCATCGAGACACCTGAGAATGATAACTTGGGTGGTATAGTCTCACTTTTATTGGAGAAGTAATGGTCATACTCAAAAAGGGAAATGCTAGGTACATTAAAGTGAGCTTGCTCCAATGCGTGGAGGTTGGCACGCTGTATCTTCTTTAGCGATGAACTCGATATATTGATTTCTTTGATGCACTCCAAGTTTTGGATTGATAAATCTTCCAGTTGGGGGAACTTTAAATTCCAATCGACAGAATAATTAACGTGTTGGCTATCAATTGTCACATTTTCATGTAGGAACAAACTGATAGAATATACAAATACGGAGACTCTAATTAGGGTTTCCGATAGTCATGGCTAGGGTTATTGTAATATTATACTATATATATGATGTTGTACACACGTAATAAGACATGAAAAATATTCTTTCATGGTATCAACCTTCTTTCCTGGCCTCTCAATTTTTTAGGCTCTCCGTTGTACCGCTGCTCCTTCTTCTCCTTCTTCTCCGTTGTACCGCCGCCAAGTACCAAGCTTAATTGCTGCTGCTTTCTTCATCAACAACGCACCAGCAGCCATCATCATCCATCATTCATCATCATCAATCATCCTCTTTCTTCTCTATCTCAGCAGCCGATGTTTCGTGCGCAATGCCGCTGCTCTTCCTAAACCCACCTCCACGGCCGCCGCAGTTCTCTTCTTTGCCGTGCGCATTGCTGCTGCTTCTGTTGCTGTTTTTCGGCCGCCGGCTTCGCTGATGTTGTTGCGCCGAGCTGCTTCTTCGCTGTTTGCTGCTGTTGTTGTTTTCATCAGACCGGCTTTTGACCGGCAATTCTTTTCCTTCTGGGTAGAAAAAAAAAAGGCAAAAAAAAAGCAAAAAAATAAAAATAAAAAATTCCTTCTTTATTTGATCTTCTTCGTTTGCCTTTCACGTCCCTGCTGCTATGGCAAATTCGGCCGCCTCCGGTGTCACAGGAACTCCATTTTCTGATTACCTTCAACCCACCCCCAACACCGCAACCCTGCCATCCTCTTCATCTCCTCATCCGGCCATTGGCCGTTCAAATATTAAGAACTACATCACCCCTGTTCTTGACTTCACCAACTACATGCTTTGGAAGGAACTCTTTCTTCCTGTTTTCCGCGGCCATGCAGCATGGGTCACATTGACGGTTCAACTCCTTGTCCACCGGCGACTCTCGCTGCCTCTGATGGTTCTTCCACTCCCAATCCGACTTTTTAATCCTGGACCCAAATTGACTCTATTGTGCTCTAGTGGATTCAAGCCACTGTTTCTACTGAGATCTTGCAGGCTATCGTTAAGCCCAATTCCACCCTCACAGCCCGAGATGCCTGGCTTACGATCGAGAAGCTGTTTCATGACCAACTTGGCTCTCGGCTTCTCCATCTGAAGCTGCAATTCCACAGCTTGAAGAAGGGTGATTCCACAATCAATGATTATATCACTCAATTGAAGATGTTGGCTGACTCTTTGACCGCTGTCGGTTGTTCCATCTCCGACTCTGATTTGGTTCAACAAATTCTCGCCGGTCTTCTTGCTGATTATCAATCCGTCTCCACCACCATCAGCCACAAAGTCCCTCTTCCTACCTTCGTTGAGGCTCGTTCGATGCTGTTCTTGCATGTGGTGCAGCTTCAGAACGTGGCCCCTCCTTCTTCTCCCGCGGTAACCACGGCCTTGGTGGCGTCTGCTTCACCTGGTTCTTCTCAGCAGCCGACGTCCGCTTCTCCTTCTCCTGTTTCATCCAGTCGTGGCCGTGGAAGTGGTCGTGGCTTCCGGAATTCAAGAGGCCGAGGCCGCGGGCATTGTCAAAATCAATATTCTGGTCAGTCCTCTTCTCCGTTTTATCACTATTATTCTTCTTATCCGGCTCCCATGTTTACTCCCAGGCAGAGCGCTCCCTCCCTTCTTGGACCGCCTCCTTCTTCCTCGTCCAATTCGGGTCCTGTTCGATGTCAACTGTGCCACCAGTTTAATCATTCTGCCCGGAATTGCTATCAATTCCAACAGCCCGTTTATTTTGTTGATCAACATAATTGGCTTTCTGTCCCTTTATCTGTTGATTCTTCTTGGTATATGGACATGGCTTGTGGTAATACTATGACTCCCAATCAAGGTACTCTTACTAATTCCAAACCCTATCTTGGTTTTACTCGAGTTGTGATTGGTAATGGTTCAAATTTACCTATTAAATCTGTTGGTACACTTCCTTGTTCTCAATTTCGCTTTCCTAGGGTTTATTATGTACCTTCACTTACCAAAAATCTTGTTTCTGTGCGTCAATTTGCAACTGAAAATCAATGTTCTATTGAGTTTGATCCCTTTGGTTTTTCTGTGAAGGATCTTTGGACGAGGAACCCTCGTCTACGTTGCAATAGTGTTGGTTCCTTTACACTTTCCCATCCACCCTTTTGGATCAATCTCACGCACCGTCTTCTTCATCATGTCCGCCGTTCGCTGCTTCTGTCTCTTCTCATGTCTGGCATCAACGCCTTGGTCACCCCAATTCTTCTGTTTTATCTAGCTTAGTGTCACATCGCCGCCTTCCTGGTTCGGTGGTTTCCTTAAATAAATTTAGTCTTTGTCAGGCTTGTCAAATTGGAAAGCATCATAAGCTCCCTTTTATGCCTTCTACTTCAGTTACTTTCAAAGCTTTTGATTTAATACATACCAATGTTTGGACTTCTCCATGTCTTTTATTCAGTGGTTTCAAGTATTTTGTATTTTTACTTGATGATTTTACTCATTATTTATGGATGTATCCACTTAAAAATAAATCTGAGGTACCTCACAAATTTATTCACTTCTACATTCTTGTCCAAACTCAATTCAATACTTCTATAAAAACTCTTCAAATCTGACGGTGCTGCTGAATATGTTCACTCTCATTTTCTTCAATCTTTTCTCAAATCTAAGGGAATTGCCATGCGCATTTCTTGTCCATACACTCCTCAACAAAACGGCAAAGCTGAGCGCATGAATAAGACTGTCCTCAATAAGGTCCGCACCCTCCTCAATCAAGCTCACTTGCCACCTAAATTCTGGGTAGAGGCCTTAAATACTAGTGTTTATCTGATAAACCGTTTAGCTACCAAATCCAAAAACAATTAAGTTCCCTTTTCCCTTCTTTTTGGTACTCTACCTAATTATGGTGTCTTGCGGATCTTTGGATGTTCTTGCTTTCCTAATCTATCTCATTTAGCTTCTCATAAGCTCCAACCTCGGTCCACTCCATGTATTTTCCTCGGTTATACTGAGTCTTATAAAGGTTACTGTTGTTTTGATCCTTCTTCCAAGACAATTACACTACCCGTCATGTTGTTTTTGATGAAACCTCTTTCCTGTTTCTTCAACTATCTTCGGTTCCACCACTCTCTACTCCCAACTCCCGTTTTAAACATCCTTCGTTTCTCATTCCACGGTCCATTCCCACTTCCGTGATACCTACACCTCCTGAACAAAAAGTGTCAACTGTTCCTTCTATACATTCAGACCCTACACCTTCTGCTTCCTTGTCAACTCATTCGGGTCCTCCTTCTTCAAACCCTTCCCACTCATCATATGGTCACCCGCACTCGGGATGGCACCCGTAAACCTAAACAGATCCCCGCTCTTACTACTACTACAACATCTTCACTTCCCCATGAACCAACATCTTTCACTGAAGCCAACAAATACCCTGAATGGCGAGCTGCTATGAGTGATGAATATAATGCTCTCCTCACTAACCATACATGGGATTTGGTCCCTCCTCCTATTTCTGCTAACATTATTGGCTCAAAATGGATTTTTCGAGTTAAGCTCAAATTCGATCGTTCACTTGATCGATGTAAAGCACGTTTGGTCGCTTAAGGTTACAATCAAAAGCCTGGTATTGATTATGATCAAACGTTTAGTCCGGTGGTTAAACCAGTGACAATTCAGACTGTATTAAGCATTACTGCTTCTCGGAATGGCCCGTCCATCAGTTGGATGTTAAAAATGCATTTTTGCATTGTCATCTCAATGAAATTGTCTACATGAAACAGCCTACTGGTTTTGTTCATCCAGATCATCCTCACTATGTCTGTTGATTGAACAAAGCTCTTTATGGCTTAAAGCAGCCTCCCCGAGCTTGGTTTCACAAACTCTTCTATGTTTGTGTATTCTGCTGGATCAAACATGGCGGTTTTGTTACTTCATGTTGATGACATTCTCTTGACAGCATCTAGTAATCGTCTGCTCACTACTATTATTCAGTCGTTGAAGGGTGCTTTTGCCATGACTGATCTTAGTCCAATCAGCTATTTTCTCGGTGTTTCTGTTGCTCCTCACTCTGGTGGTTGGTTTTTACACCAACGTAAGTATGTTGAGGAATTGTTGGCTTGTAGTCATCTCACTGATGCCAATCCTGTTGCAACTCTCCTTGCTCCCCCTTTTCAGTTTTCTGTTGATGAGTCTCCGCCTTTTCACAATCCAACTCTCTATAGGAGCTTGGTGGGTGCCTTACAGTATCTTACCTCCACCAGACCGGACCTCCAGTATGCGGTCAACCTCGTCTGTCAGCATATGCATGATCCCGGGGAGCAGCATTTTGAAGCTGTCAAGCGTATTCTACGATATATTAAAGGCACACTTCATTATGGCATTAATCTCCGAGCTGGTCCTCTTGATCGCCTGGTTACTTATTCTGATGCTGATTGGGCCGGGTGTCCCACTACTCGCTGTTCTACCACTGGTTTTTGTGTCTTCTTAGGCTCCTCTCTCATTTCCTGGTCCTCCAAGAAACAATCTACAATTTCTAGATCTTCTGTTGAGTCTGAATATCGCGCGGTTGCTTCTGCTTTGGGCTGAAACGGTTTGGTTAGAGAATCTTCTGTCAGAACTTCATATCAAGCTTCCTCAGCGCCCAGTGATATTGTGTGACAATGTCTCTGCTACATACCTAGCTGTCAATCCTGTTAATCATGCCCGAACCAAACATATTGGTCTAGACATTCATTTTGTTCGTGAACGTGTCGCTGCTGGTCTTCTTCATATCTCCACCCAGTCTCAACTAGCAGATGTATTCACCAAATCCTTGCCTAAGGATAAACTTTATTCGTTTAGAACCAATCTGTGCATGATTTCCTCTCCTGCACCGATTGCGGGGGGATGATAGAATATATAAATACGGAAACCCTAATTAGGGTTTCCGATAGTCACGGCTAGGATTATTGTAATATTGTACTATATATATGATGTTATACACACGTAATAAGACATGAAAAATATTCTTTCACAAACTTTTGAGATTTGGGTATTCAAATTCTCGAAAATTAATGGAACCACAAGTTACCCATCTGCCTCTACAAGTAACAGATTCCAAATTTGGAGCTGCGTTCACTTCAACCGTTTGATCGTCATGTAAGTCAGCATACAGTTCCCTGAGATTGTGAATACTAGCGATCTTGAAACTAAATTGGAACCGGTTTGAACAACAAGAAGTAATTACTATGATTTCAATTAAAGGGCATCCACTTGTCATGTCCTCAAATGTCCCCTCTTCCAAATATACATATTCAAGAGATAGTCGTTTGAGATTAGGCAACATTATTATTCTTGGTGCTCCTTGCCACTGCAACCTGCAATTTCCTAAACTTAATTGAACCAACGTTTTTACCCCGAAAACTGATATAGGCAGCACCTGAGTATTGTCCGCCAGGGATAGATTAAGATTTCTCAAACCGTTTCTGGTGGCTAAATTTATACATTGATTGGAAAGATTCATGCACCGGCGGCTATACATCCAAGAAAGGTGCAATGTGAAGGCCTCTAGACAATTATCTTCCTCTTTGTACCTAATCAAAGTAGACAACATATGATTAAGTTCTTCTTTGTATCTTTTCTAGCCAGTTCGAATCCATGAACAATCAAGAACCAAATCAGGGAGTGTGCACACCGCCCCCGACAACTGCTTCGATACGATACTTAATTGAATTGTTTCTTTGGATGTGAGTTTGAGATAAGAAAGTATGTCATGAATAATGTGTTCCAGCAATTCTGACATATCTGCCATGGCCTCGGAACAATGTAGCTCCAAGTTTATAGAAGTCCCGCTCTATTGATAATATGTGATTTGTATATAAATTGAAGAAGAAAGAACTATATGCCGCAAGGCATTAGTTAGTAACTAGGGTGCAAACCAGTTGTACTAAAATAAGCAGAAGTTTTCCCTTAATTGACAACCCTATTCTAATTACGAAAAAGTTATTTCTTTTTTCCTTTATCTCCGTTTTAGGTAATCAAATACTACTATTGAAACACGATTGTCGTTGAGAGCGTGTTTACCAGACAAGAGAAACTAATGTACAACATCAATAAATTAAACCTAACTAAATAATTACATAATTATTGGGATCGTAATTCATTCTTCACGTATGGAATCTTTTGTCACCGTGACTCTCGATTAATTATGGTGAACAAACAAGTACGCAGCATCAGAGAAGAACCTACCCGTGTTCAAGAATCAGAGAAGAACCCTTTCCTTTGTAAGAATTGACGGTCGCTAAGGAATATAATTAAGATGGACATGAGCTAAACGTACTTAGTAATTCCATGTTAGACTTTCTTTGCGTTACAAATATAAACTACTATCTGATAGAAGGAAAAAGGAACCTTGGAAACAATATTCATAGAGAATATTTTAACCAAGATGATAGTATATACAACCAAGTACCATCTCCTTTGTAAATATCTAATACAACAACTACTAAATAATGATGAGGTGCGCTTTTCAATCTTTTTGCTTCTTCATCGTTATGTCGCAGTTTGAGAGGTTAGCAATTCCAAGTTGAAGCTGATGAGTTCCGAGCTAGTGTTCTTACTTTTCTTATAATAAAATACTTTTAATTGCTCCAGAAGTTCCCGACAGTTTAATGGCAGAGGGAGTTGATGAAATCCTTGTCCACGTTTGGAGCGGTATACGCAATCATTCTATATTAAGATTTCCCGAAAACGGGAAGATTTTAATGCCTCTCTTTTGGTTTATTTTTTTATTTCCTTTTACTAAATTGCTTTTCACAGTTCAAAAATTATTCGTTTTTTATAATTTTACCCCTGAACCAAGCCCCCCTCCCTTCTTCTCCTTCCTCTTCCTCTTTTCTTCTTCTTCCTCCTCTTTCATTCTTTTTCTTCTTCTTCCTTTGTTTTCAAACTTAAAATCCAGATCTAGTATACACCGAGCTCTAAAAAGCTGGCGGAACGCAACAAACAACAACGGGAAAACTCACCATCGATTCCGGTAATATTTTTTTTACCGAGTTCAAATTAAAAAAAAAAAAAGAAAAAAAAGGTTACTGTCCAGACTGACCGACCTAACCGGTGTCTCTTCCCTTAATTCCACATCTTCCTTTCTATATCATCCCTTTAACCACAGCCAGACCATTCTGACTCCTCGTTGTCTCAAAATTAAACTATTTGCGATTTTTTTTTGTTCTTATTGTTAAAATGAAAGTTGTTGATTTTATAATTTTTTTTTTGGGTTCTTTTTTTTTTTTTTGCCAGGTACATAATAAAACACTCGGTTTTGGAAAGGGTATAAACGATTTCATTTCGTTTAATCACGATATACTTTGAATGCCATACTTGCAACATTTTTGTAATTTAATTTACGCATTTTGCTTTACTGAAAAAATAAAATATAAACTTTTGTTAAATGCTAACCACTACTTTAATTTTGATTATTATATCCTTTATTTTTGTTCTAAGAACATCTCAAGCTGAAAGACTCAAAAAAATTTTGGATCAAGAATCTAAAAATGCGAAGTATTAATAAAATGATTTGAAAAACAATTTAATCCCATATTTGCTTAATTTTGGGGAAAAGCTAAAAGGAAATGATACTTTGAAACTGAAGTACTTGATTGAGGCAAAAACCACGGTAAGAATTTTAAAATTTGGTCTACTCTTCAAAAAACTTTATTTAACAAACAATAGATTTAATTCAATTTTAAATTCTAATCTTTTAAGCCATAAAAACCAAATAATGAAGGGTAAATTGGAGTAGTGGAGTCATACTCCGATCATTTGAATGACAAACCAAATTGCAAAATAATGCCATTTTCTTCGTGGTTGAGTTTATTGTCAAAATTTGGTGTTGAAAGCCATGTAAGGAACGACCTTAATTGAACAGGATCTATTCTATAGTGTGGTACCTCTATATCCTTGAGTTCTAAGGAGACAGGAAATCAAATCTGGTAGATGAATCCATTCCCACTTGACCAGAGTGTGATTAACCGCTCTCCGCACCCTTCTGGGCCGGAGCCGCCGTAGAGGATCGTTCTCAGCCCTTGCTCCGGCTGGTCTGGGGTGGTTTTGTGGTGTTCTGAAAGACCATGTAAGGAAAGTGTTTTGAAGTAAACTTATTTAGTCATCAATTACATACAGTATGATCTTAATTTTTATTTTTTAATCATTTTTGTATTAGGATGAGTGTAACAACATTTAAAATATTTGGTAAATAAAATTTCTTAAAGAATTTTTTATAAGAAATTCCAATGTCTTTTTTTTCTAAGAAAAACATAAATGCGTTGGATTAATCAATAAAATACATGTTGTATTAAAGACTAAAAGAATTTTTTTAAAAAAAGAGTGAATCCTAAATATAAATGGAAAAAGAACAATCGTGTTATGTGGTGCATAAATAAAATTTGAAAATAGTATATCAAAACGATAAATGTTATAATAAAATACGCAATTACATATCTATATACATATATATATATGTGTGTGTGTGTATATAGATATGATACATATAGATATGTATCATATCTATATACATATATATATATATATATATATATATATTTATGAAAACTCAAGAGAGAGAAAGCCTAAGGTATAGTATCATGTCACATAGGTTTAAGTTCTATGTGGCAAATTTATGATTTTTTGGACTTTAAAAATAATAAAAAATAATAGATTACCATTTATCTTCTTTACTAATTGATTTATTAGCTATTAGTCAGACTTCTTATCTAATATAATAACTAGAGACAATATAGAGAAAGATAATAACAAATATCAATGTATACGAGCAATGAAAACAATCAAAATAAATGATGAAAAGTTTGAATTTAAACCCTAAACAAAATTTGATAGCCATTTTAAGAGTAAATAAATCATTCAATTAATAGAATATCACAATTGAAATTTAGATAAAATTATGATTCTATAAAATCTCTTGAGTCACTGAGATTTTCCATGGGTAGTTAAACACATGTCATAACATTTACTTTTCATCTCATTCCTCTACTTGGATCCTCACTGATAGGAATCAGGTAACATTATTTATGTGGAGCAACTTCATTTATCTTTATTATTGTTTCTAAAAAGTAAAAGAACTTAAGGTGTGGGGCTGCAAGTAGCGAAACCGAGAGTTTTTTGGTTTGAGCTTTCATGAACTCTTATGATTATATTTTTCCATTACTTGAATACTTTGCACGTTTGTATACTAGATTTATTATCTTAATTTAAAGTCGTGATGTTTAAATTTCTTATTTGATTCATGATTGAAGATTCTTTACCACGGGACATAGTCGCATGGCAACTTTCTTGTCAGGAAAACAAGTTCCAAATAAAATTTTTATAAGTATATCCAAAGAATGACGACGTACGATCTTTGTCAAAATAAAAATTTTAATGTAACAGGTTGAAATACAGTGTTCGTGAAAAACATACGATTGTGTTAGAGATGTTCGAGCCATGCCACTACTTGAATTATGCACAATTAAAAGTCATAGGAAGATCTATTTTTTGAATTGGGTGCATGAAAAAAATTTACTCGTGTGCCCTATTGGTCGTGTCGCTTAGAGAGATGATAGTTGATAATTTGAATCTCGGCACTGAAATTTTGAAAAGTCATTTAAATTTAATGCTTATTCATAAGAATATACACAGAAAAAGAAGGATCTTTGATTCTTCAAACACGATTAAAAATTGTTTCTGTTTCAAATTAGAATCACTTATATCACACAATTTTTTTAATTGAATTACGTGTGATTTAATTGCACGCATTTCCTGAATCAGGTAACATAATTTAATCACATGTAAAGGAACTATGAATGTAGAGAGCACATCAGTCAATGATTTGGAACTATGGGGTTGTATGAACGGTATTCGGCAATATGATATTTGAGAGAAGAAAAAGTAATCTCTGAAGTTGACAGGATCACGGTGAACCTGGTGAAGAAAAAGTAATCGTTGTATAATTTCTTTATGTGGCAGGAGAAACAAAAAAGGGTGAAGCTCCATAAATGTACAACTTCTCCATGGGGGCGTTTTAAAACTTACTTTTCTTAAAAATTATTTTAATTGTATTTTTATAAAATTTATTTTCTAACTAATTGTGCATAAAACTTTCTTCAAAAAAAAATCTGCATAGAACTAGCAATAAATAATTTGAGAAATAAAATAACAAAAGAATGAAGTGTTAGATTTTACTTCATCGAGAATAGGAATTTAAAATTCTCATTTATAGAAATAGGACGTTGGGCCACCCTCAATATTCATCTAAAGTCTCCAATTGTCTATGAACATTTATGTTATTATACAAAATCTCTTTTTCAAATTAAAGAATTATCATTCAATAAAATGTGTAAAATTTAGTAGGACTCATTTCATCTTTATATTGATGAGTTGAAATCCCAAATTTATGCTAACGAGCAGGTTGGCTTGGATACTGAATAACCATCTCTCTCATAAGTTAAACCAAATACAAGAAAATTGATACAGGATTAAGACCAAAACAGTTACAAAATGATTTCAAAACAACTAAAGAAAATAAAACTATTGCTAAAACAACTATAAGACCAACCTTTGAATTTTTTTTAAAAAAAAAAAAGAAACAAATTTCAATCCGAAAAAAACTGAGCCGGACGGCTTTGACATTAGCGAAAATGTCAAAAAAGATAATAATAGAGAAAAAGAATGGTTGAATAGTATTTTTTAAAGGGGTAGAAAGATACTCCTACCTTCACATTTGAAATAAAATATTTCTGACAATGGGTAAGTTGAAGGAAAAATAAATAGATAATGCAAAATGACTAAATCAAACTAAGAAATGGATTAAAAAATAATAAAATAAGGTGAGAATGCATGGTATGTTAAAAAGAAAAGAGTAAAATAAAAACACTGAGTCACTTCGAGAGAAAGAATAAAGGACCTGATTTGCGATGAAGATGGTGATGTCAATTCCAATACTACACATATAGTCTACAGACCTATTGCTGTATACATAATCATTCTATTTGAAGTTCACTCTTTTTTGTTTTTATATATTATTTTTCTAGATTTTTTAACAATCCTCTTTGCATTAAATAAATTATCACCGTATTCATATAGTAAAGTGTTGTTGATGTTTGTATTTTATATTTTCCAATGAAGTCATTATACATTTTATGAAAATACAAAATTTATAAAAATATTGATATTTTTTGTTTCGCTTGTGTGGAAATGTCTAGATGTGTATGTCCTCCCCATCCATCGGACAGGTCTAACACCTAATTTTTTTATTAAAGATAAAAATTGTTACCTTGGTATCAATGAGCATAGCCTCAAGAGAAACATCTTGTTACACGCACATTCGCTTTCCAATCGGACTTGACCCAAGTGGAGGCGAGATCTTCAACCGTCGGCGGCCGTTAGGATAGATTTGGTGTGACAGAGTAAACAGAGGAAGAATATGTTTTAATGGACAGATCAAACGTGAATCCAATTATTTGTATTTATAAGATCCATGAGACATTAATTATTATCAGTCACATGAGCCTGTAATCTTATTCGACAATAATTTCTAACTTTGTAATTCTAATGACTAGATATTTTCTGATAAGATTTGTTGAGACCATATCACTCACAACTACACAACCGAATATGTTTTGGTATTCAAATAAGATTACAAATTTGTTGAGATTTGATCTCCCCTTCAAGTGTATCTGTAGATTACTTTCAGATAAGATTTCTACTGGAATTCAAATTCCAATTCGATCATCCTTCATGAAATGGACACTGGATTTTAATCTTGAAAATATTTTTTTACCATAACATTTAAATCTAAGAAAATGTATAGAAATTGCCACATCGGTGGATTAAATCCTATGTGGCATGAGAAATTTAATATGTGTCTTCTGATTTTTACTTTAGTATAATATATAGATAGATTTCCTAGTTTATGTAATTATCTATTATGTCCAAAAAAAAAAAAACCAAATTTGGCCTTATTCCGACCACGGTTCGATTTTTTTTTTCTTGAAAAAAACAAATTAACGGGTTCCATATTTTATTTATTTTTTCCATATTTTTTTTCTTGAAAAAAAAACTCTCTCTTTTTTCCCCTTCTAAGGAGAAACTTTTATATTGACTCAATTTCTGCATAAATTTTACATCAAAGGGCAATGCTAGGTCCATTAAAGTGAGCTTCATCCAATGGTTTGGTATGAGAGAATTCTGCTCAATCAGAATTCCACTGTTTCGCTCAACAAATAAGGGAAAAATAATGTTTACATTAGTGTCCTTTTTCATCAAAACAGAGTTTAGATTCACCACAAGCGAGGACCCTCTATCTCAAACTTGTACTCAATATTTCTAATGAATCGATCAATCACGTACCAGAAATAAAAATGCAAATTGTTCACTCAATCGGTCTTTGTAGGTATCAACAGGAATCCAGGGGAAGTTTTAAGTCTCTAAGAGCACAACTAAATACGAGGAGAAATTTTCAGTCTTTTTGGCTTCTTCGCGGGACCATGTCGCAGTCTCAGAAGTTCTTCCATTCCAAGATGAAGCTAACAATTAATTTGTTAGACTTGTTACTTTTCGTGCGATACACTTTAATCGCTCAAGAAATTCCTTAGAATTTTGGTGGTAGAGAGAGTTGAGAGAGTTGCAAATTTGATGTTAAACTCAAATGGTTGGGAAATGTGGCATGTGGGAGTGGGAACAAGATTTTTGATTTTTGTTTAAAAAAGAATTGAATAAGTGACCAAATCTGAAGATAAGAAAGATGTGAGTTATATGACCATCCTTTTTTTTCTAGCCCGTAAACAGTTCTAAAACAAAACAATTGCCGTTAATCTTTTCATGACCTAAAAGAAGGGTACAGGTTGGGGCGTTGAGCAATTCTGTCTTCCTCTCTAGTGTGAAGAAACATGGTCAAAAAGCAGTCACTTTTCACATGGTACCGAAATTTCGTAGACAACTTTGAAAACAGAACCCAATGGTTGCAAGTTTATGGAGGTGGAAATTGACAAGAAGCTCAGGATCAATGGTTGCAAGCTTTTGAAACAACTGAGTGGAATGCTTGCAATTGTTTACCCACAACAAAATTTGACAAAGTCCAATGAAGAGAACCAGAGCAGAGTGAACTGCCTTCTTGGCAATGCACCAAATAGAACAAGCGAGTGATCGAGAGTAGAACGCTCGAAATCTGTGTTGGACTTCAGCAGAGTTATATAGGCTTTGTGCAATGAAACCACAGCAATTTCTTTAATCAAACACAACTACTGAAGCAGCGTTTTTCTCGTTTTTGTGGAGAAATTTTGAGAACTACTAGTACTAGTGCACAGTTGGACGGTCGACAAGAGGAATATAAAGGAAAACACATAAAGGAGAAACCATAACATTCATTTGAGCTTAAGTTTTACAAACACATTATAATATGATATGATACGAACTGAAGCTATTCAATTATATAGTCATCAGCTACAACCCGACTTCTATAAAGTTTGACTTCGCTCCATTCTATTTGAAGCGGTGAAGAGAACTTTGGTCATTCTTTTGAAGTACTAAAAGAAGTTTTTTCTGCTTTTCTGCAACTAACATGGCAAGGATGAATCAGAACTGGAAAATTAACATATGATCTTCTGAAACGCTCTCGGATTATTTGAAAATGGCGCGTCATTATAAGAATATTTCCATTTTTCTAACGTTCCTCTGTCATGAGACACACCAGAAATTATTAAGCGCATTAGTATAAGGATACCAAAGATGTAAGACGCATCGTTTAATTGCCAATAAGGACTGCATAAGTACATCAGGAACATAAGGATTAGTGTCTTGAGAGAAATTTATATAAACCTGAGTTCCTCTTAACCAGGAACGAAAAGCGATGGGAATAAATGAAACCAGGATTCTGACTTATGAAAACTAATTGTACAACTAACAGATGTGAGTTGTGACAAACATAGTACTATAAGTCTAGATCAACAAAAATGCAAAGTAAGGTACAACTTCATGACTCTTTCCCGCATCAGTTTGATCTTTATATGAACCAAAATTTTAAAAGTACAAGTTCTGGATTACCTAAACATGAAGAAAACCGGCGAATCATCTAGCTCCGGCGTAGCAGCTAGACCAGCCTATCTGGTGGCTTTCCCTTAGTTTCCCGAGAGGACTTTCTTCTCTTGCAACTTTGGGAATTCTCGGCATTTTCAGGTGAATCTCTTCCACTCATTTTCGGTGAACTGTTGGCTTTTTCAAGTAGTACATCTCTTCCACAGATTTTATTTCCTAATAGAACAGATTCACATGGGTTTTCTGGATCTAGTTCTGCAATGCTCTTTATCTGAGAATCTACATTGACAGCAAAATCTACCATAGAATTTTTCTCCCTCAAATCCAAAAGATCTTTCAAGACTTGAAGTTGCTCCTCTTTCGCAACAAGCTCAAGGTTCTTTGACCCCATGATTTTTTCCCTCAGCTCAATCTCCTTAAGCAATGTAGCCGATTTCTCATCTTTCTCCTCTACATCTTTAGCCCTTCTCTCCAGCTTCACCATTTCTTCACCAATTGCTTCTTTTATTTCTTGCAACTGTTTCCCTTCAAACTCCATCTTCTCCGAAATCCCAAGCATCTACTTCTCTTGCTCATTTGATTTCTCTAAAGCGTCCTCCAAAATCAAATCCACTACCTTCTTTTTCATTTCCAGTTCTTCAATCCCTTTCTCGAAGTACTGTATAAACTCTCTCCGCTGGCCTTCAAGTTTTTTCATCTCAAACACGTGAGATCTTGTCCTTCCATCAATTCCTTCTCTTTCCCTCCCAACATTCTTTGTCTAGAATCAAGCTCAGTTTCCCTTGCATTCGAGTTCTTCACCCTCGAATCGAGCTCAGATTCCATTCTCTCAAGCTCTTCCCTAGTTGCAGAAATCCCATTCAACAGTATCTCCAACATTTTCTTCTTGAAGCACATCTCATCACCCTTTCTCTTCAAATTGTTCTCCCTTGAATCAAGCTCTTTTCTCATTCTCTCCAACATTCCATCTCTGAAATCAAGATCCATGTTCCTCCTCTCCAAATCATTCATCTTTTCCATTAGCTCCTTTTCCCTTCTCCGAAAATGAGTCTCCTTTGATTGAAGCTCCATTTCCCTGTCCTTCAAACATTTCTCAGAAGAAGAGATCTCATTCTTCCGTTCCTCCAAATATTCCTTCTGGGATCTCAGATCATTTTCTTCTTTCTCCATCAGACCCACATGATCTTGCTCTCTCAAAACAACCGCCTTAAGCTTTTCAATCATGGAGTCATTAATTTCCTGATTAAAAAGATGTATTCCTTTCTCCATCTTCTCCACCACCCCATTTAACAATATTTCTTTCTCCTCCAATTTCTTCAACCTTTTGTCAACCCATCTTTTCCGAAACTTAAAATCTTCAGAACTGCGGAGTATTGACTCTTCAACCGACTTCAGTCTCTCTTCTCTGGTTTGAAGTTCAGTGAAGCACTCTGTAAATGAGGCCTTATATTCAAGCATCAAAGAACCCATCTTCTTCTCGTTCAGCAAGATTGCTTCGGATATCTTCTGCAACGAACCCATCTCTTCAAAACAAATTTTTTAGTGATTTTAACAAGAAAAGTTTTGATCTTTGGAAGAATGAACAGGGATGCTTTCTGAATGCATAAAAAGGTTCGGACTTCAGACTAATTCATTGTTTGACAGCTGGGAACTCTGAAATTTGGAAATTAATATGGAAGCTCGTAAATTTATGAATGATTCTGCTGTGGAAAGAAGAGATATTGCATCGCATTAGTAACTTCTTTTCAGCAGTTTTATGAGTCTTGTCAAATCACATTTTACTATTTTGATTGGCATAGTTGCGTTGCTTCTGGGGTTGTTTTTACTTTTTTTCACCTGCCACATGACCACCTCGATTTTAACTTTATTATTGAAGATTTGACTTAGAATCAAAATTAGCATTATTTTCGAATACCTCCCCAAGAGTTGATCGATTATCTAAAATATCCTTTCAATTTGAAAAATATTGTCATCCCTTTGGGCTTTGACAAACTAGCTATATACTTCCCCTTCGCATTCATATCATTATATTCCATCATTCTCAAACCAAAGTGGTTGTGGTCGAGTAGGAGGGACTCTTCCACCCTTAATCATAGGTCGAGGGTTCGAACCTCACCATGGACATAAGGAAATCTTAAATACTTACCCATTGAGATGGCTACAGTTCAGTAAGGGGTGGACACCCTGCAAATATGAAATATATATATATATATATATTCCATCCTTCTCACTTCAATATTTAACTTTATTGTTGTTGGCCAAATTTTCTTTATTTATACTACTATAATAAGGAGAAAGTAGCAATCTTTTTAAGTCATTATTTCTCCTAAAGCTCACACATCAAATAACTAATATTCAAGAACTATAAATTATTCAAATTTTAGGTAATTGATGGTGAATATAAGCAAATTATCTGGTACATCTGGGGGCACCGTATACCCCCCGCGCGTGTAATTTACTCTTTTAGAATAGTGTGAGTTCGCTAGATAATTCATCCTTCTTTTTCTTTTTTTTTTAAACGCGTGTGGATAACCAGTATTCACCATGTGGATAACCAGTGTTGGCACTATGGATAACCAATTACACACAGCTGGATAACCATTATTAACATGTTAGATAACCAGTATGGACATAGTGGATAACCAGTGTGCACATTATGGATAACCAGTTACACACAGCTGGATAACCAGTTGCCAAATTTCATTTTTTTCCTTTTATATTTTTCTTGGATATCCTTGTCCGTATTTTTACACTGGTTATCCAGCTGCCTCTCATTCATTTTTTGTTCTCCATCATTTGGCAAAGTTCCCCTCATTCAATTAAATACTATTTATGAAATTTGTCATGTTCGGCATGAGGGTGGCACAGCCGCAGGCACCGGCGCAGTCGGGTCGTTTAGTTTATCACGGGAGGATTTATACAAGTAATTTGTGTCCCCTCTTAATGCAATAACACACTCTCCCTACACACACACTCTCCTTACACACACACGAAAAAAGAATTACCTTAACTACATTGGCGTGTTTGGCGGGGTGGCGCAGCCGGGGCAGGTTGGTGACCTGCGATTCCGGTAGCTACGGGAGTCGTTTAGTTTATCATGGGGGGCGAACCCCCCAATTAATATGTCATACTGGTTATCCACAAGTTGTAAACTTGTGATCCAAAAGATGTAAACTGATTATCCAATGTTCTGAATTGATTATCCAGGACTTTTGTACTGATTATCCAGCCAATGTCCAGCAATATCCAACCGTTTGTAATGGTTATCCAGGATCATTATGCTAGTTATCCAACTTGTTACACCTGATTATCCGAATGTTTTATAGTGATTATCCAGTCAAAAAAAATGCAAGTACAACATTTAATGTAAAGGTGAAAAATGTTAAGCGCGTGTAACACGTGTGTTTGATGGGGGTATACGGTATACCCGAGTGCACTGGATTTTGACTCGGTGAACATAAACATAAGTGCAACTGATTTGAATTCTGCCCGAATTATTTCATCATAGTCTAACTTGATCATTGGATACTATTTGCAATGAATTGGGTATGGTAGTTTAAAAGTGCATTTTAGATATTCCCTGTAATCTTAGCGAATACAAATGTTGTAAGTTCTCAAAACTTCTCCCCAATTGTGTTCATTGTAGCCAATGCACAGCAGAATTGAGACTAGGAACTTCAGAAATTTAATGTCAATTAGATGATATGACTGAGTATGAGACTGGAGACTGAAATTGCTAGTTCGGTTATGATGGTGACTAAAACATTAGAAGTCAACATCTTTTATTTCTAATGTAGGTCGTGTTAAAGTCAAGTCGAAAACTAATTATCGCCTTAAATCGAACTGAACAGAAAACTTAAAATGCATAGCATCAATCCACAACAATTGGCTTTATCCAAGTCGAGAAGTCATTTGGTCTAATTAGAGAGTCGACAAAAGGACTCTTTGTTAATTGGAATCGAATACAGCAACCAATGTGCACTTCAACATTTTAACAAGGACTCTTCTTTTTTATTTTTTATTTTTTATTTTTTATTTTTCTGTTTTGGAAGTTAAAGAGGTCTCCCATGCAAAATACCTTTGATCTTTTAAAAATGAACTAATGTACGATGAAATCTAGCCTTACCAGTGAAAGGGAAATCTACAAATTAATAATGCTCCTCTTAACACATCTTTAGAACAAATTTGGACCATTTCCTTCCGATTAGACCCTGAAAAACACAAACACAGACAAACCTCCAAGATACCAATTTGGCTCACTTGACCATAACAAAAACTCAAGATAACAATCATAGTTCACTAAAGAAAGAGAAATGTTGCAGGTGAATACTGGAAGAAGCTACCTAGAGGAACAAACTATCTGTAACATTTATCAGGCAAAGGCGCTTCGGATACAGAAAGAAACGCAGACTGCTCAGCATACATTTCAGAAGATAAAGAAGAATCAATGAAAGAAGTAAACAGCATTCACATGTAAGATGATGCACTTCTGATTCAAACTCCCCCCACCATATGCTCCATTATTGTGTCCCAAAATTTAACAAACTAAGTTTAGATGGCAGATGCACAATGTGAAGCATTTTATTCCAATAGCACTTCTACAATCACACATTATTTCGACAACAACCATTTTATTAAACTAGGATTTTTGCAGGTGGTACAAGACTGAATATTGAACCACAGAAGACTGTGGGGAACATCTGCAACAATTGAGATGGACACAAGATCATACCAGGCTAACATCAACATTTTATGACTATAATGTATGTCAATTGGCTTGACCATCAGGAAGCATTTCGAATAGCAGATGATTTCTTTCCTTAACAAATGCAATGAAATGACTATAGAGATATCGACTGGCAGTGGATCTTCAATGAAGTAGTTGTTGAATACTGCATTCAAGAACTCGAAAACTTTTAAAAGAGAATCATGAAAAGTATATACTTTAATAAGTTCACTAAGATAATGCTGTATAATATCATCACTCGAAACTCAAATACAACAAGTAAAGAAGTCCGGTGGAAACAGTCAAGTGCTATGTAACCAATACACCAAAGAAAAGAAAAAAAGACTAATTAAAAGATCCAACCATCTCTCTGATCTCTTCTTTTACCCTACTCATTAGGAGAAGGATTTTCTACCTTCTTCAAATAATTTTAGTGGTCACACCACGCTTTAGACTGATCTTTGCTGCTTCTCCTACTGTAAACTCGTGTCACCTCAGTCCTCTTGTCCCCAACACATCTATGTTGAACTGAATCAGCATCTGCCATTTCATCTGTAATATGAACTATGAAGAACCAGTGTTAGATCACATTAGTATTAGATCATATAACTTGACTTGAAATCTATGCACACTTACCAGAATCCGAAGAATGGATCTCTCCTTCGTTCTTCCCTGGTGCAAAAGTTCTTTTGTGACGCCTCGGGCAATCTTTTCCATCCAAATCCAGGACCATATTCTGCACATATTTGAATTGTGATGGATTGGGAGGAGCAGATCCTTGAACACTCGGATAGGGGGGATTTTCGAAAGAAACAAATTCCGAGCATAGGTTCAAAATCTCCGCCTTATAACCTTCAATTTGCTTTTCATACTCTTCCAGTATATTCCTTTTCAAGACAAGCTCACTTTGACTTCTCTCAACAGCTTGCTCAACGGAAGAAAGCTTGTCTTCCTTTGCCTTCACAACATTTTCCCTTGATCTAAGTCTTCTGCTCCATGTCTTCAACATTTTATCTTTGGAGTCAAGTTCGTTTTCTTTGCTTTGGACTGTCTCCTCTCTGGTATCAATTTCAGTTTTCCTTCTCTTCAAATCCTTCTCGCCCGCGAAAAGCTTAGGTTCTCTTCCCTCCAAAACAATGCTTCTTCTCTGCAAATCCTTCTCAGCTGCAAGAAGTCTATTCTCTCTTCCCTCCAGATCAATGACCTTTGATTTAAGATCATTCTCCAATTTCTGCAAAGTTTGTTCTTGTTCTGAAAACACATTTACTTGTCTCTCAAGCTCTTTCTTGTTTGCAAGTAGATTATCCTCACATCTTTCCAGTGTCTTCTTCCTCAAACCGAATTCCATTAACTGTTCTTCCAAAATTCTAGCTTTTAAATCAAGATCTTCTTCCCTTTTGTTCAAGATTAGGCTCTTCTGATCAAGCTCTTCTTTTATTCTTCCAAGCTCATTTTCCGCATTTGGCTTCTTCATCTTCAAAATGTCTTCCTGTTCTCTAGCCAGAACAAATTCTTCTTTGTAAACAAGAAGCTTTTCCTTTCTCTCCAAATCTTTCTCCCTGGATTTGAGGTCATTTTCCTTTCTCTCCAACTGGCTCTGCACCAAACCATAGAAATCCACAAGATGCTGTTCTCGGGAAGCAATATCTTTAAGCTTTACCTCCAGAGAGTCCTGAATCACTCCAAATTTCCTTGTCTCCATCTCCACCTTCTTCAAAACACCATTCAAAAACCTTTCTTTCCCCTCCATTTTGTTGAATTCTCTGTCAACCCTTAGTTTCTTGAGCTTAAAATCTTCTGTTCTCCTTTGGATCGATTCTTCAACCGCCTTCAATCCCTCTTCTCTGGTTTGGAGCTCGTTGAAGCATTCATTGAGGGAGTTCTTGGTGAAATCCAAATGTCTCTCGATATCCCCCCATTCAAGCATAAGAATATCCATGACACCATCAAGGGAAGCTTTATTCTCTTCATTCTGTGAAATTGCCTTGGCTACCTTCTCCAGAAAACCCATCTCCCCAATGAACACAAGATTCCCTTTTCCTCCCTCTACAACGACTAACAAAATTCGAAACTGAAAATCAAGTTTGAGAAAAAAAAAAAAAAACAAAAAGCTTTGATCTAGGTAGGAAAAAAAAAAGGGTACAAGGAATATCTGTTACCTCTGTTTTTATTGTGTGGTGGTGGAAAATTGCGTTTCTGTGAAGCATGAAGTTAATGATTCAGCTGAAGATAGACAACTGTGTTGCATCCAAAACCAGTTTTTCTTTCAGCTGTTTCAGAGTGTTTCAATGAGCAAAATTACTTCTTTCATGATAAAGTTTTTTTCTCTGGTTTTTTACCTTTTCTGGATGCACACAGTTTCTATTGTATGGTACTTTCAAATTTTTTATTGGTATTTTATTTTGTGCCATTTGGGTTTGACTGTTGAGACTTGAGTGTGTGTTTAGAGGGGGATTTTGAAGTTACTGTAATAGGTATTTACACTGCCCACCGGCCCCACCCACTACCAATATTGAGGACATTAAAATATTCTAGAAATTATTGGAAGGAAAATGTAAAATCAAGTACGGCACGGTTTCAAAAAATGAGTATGATATGTGGTAGAATTAATGATCAGTTTCTCAGCGCTAGTAGAAACGCTGAACTAATTAGAAAAGCCATAATGATGCTAGCTATGAATTAGTATCATGTTTGCCACAATAAATGATTCAGCTAAAACAAGATAGTGTGAAATTTTGATCTTCCAAAGCTTGAGATGTAGTGGTAGTGTGGTACACTGAGATAGCCCTGGTTTGGTTCATCAAAGCGCATAAATCCGTAGCAAAGAAGACATTTAGAGAATGTTTGGACAGAAATTTGCTGTTGAAGCTTCTGATGGTTTCATCACCTCCGGATGGAGGGAAGCATCTGGTTGGCGCGATCTCCGTGTAAATGATCCTTGCCATGGCGAACTCCAATGGAACAACTAACAAACTGAAACTAACAGGTTGAAATAGTTATAGTGTAGCAGGAAGACAATTGAAACTAACAAATTCAGCATCATAGCAAGGGATTCTAAATCACCAAACAAGTGTCACAGGGCCAATTTTCAATGTCGATTTCTCAGGGCTGGTAGGAACTGAAAATGCAACATCGAAAGCTGACCCCTAGTAAAATCATTTTCATAAGAATTGTTCATTTTGTGCCAAAAATATTTGCATTACACTGAGGGGACTGACAACAAAAGACAAAACTCAGATGTTGCCAGATCTCTTTATTTGGAAGAACCAGGTGGCTATCAAAATGACATACAAACTGCAACGGTTCATGTACTCTGCTTTATCTCAACCAGGTTAATCTACCAGAGTTAAATTTGCAACCACAAATGAGGCAAAATTAACTTTTTATCATTAAAAATAAGGTAACAGTGAAGGATCATAAAAGGTTCCCACGAATTGAAAGAAACGAGAAAGAATCAGAATTCAGAACTCTACCATAGTATCAGGAATCACAACCACTGATATTCAGAATTGCAAAATTGGATGATTCTCTGAACCACGATATGATGGCTGCTATCCAAGTGATCCACAAGAAGCAGCATTTTAGGGCTCCAACACTCAGTAAATGAGGCCTTATATTCAAGCATCAAAGAACCCATCTTTTTTTCATTCAGTAGCATAGCTTCGGATAACTTCTGCAACGAACCCATATCTTCAAAACAAATTTTTTAGTGATTTTTACAAGAAAAGATCTTATTTTTTGTAGAGAATCATACAGGTTGAAGAATCAAGGTTATTTTGGTTGTTCTCAGTTCTTGTAAATAGAACTAAGTGTAGAATTCAGTTTTTAGTCTCGTGTACAGTTTTACGTACTCTTTTGAGTTGTATAGTATTAAAACTTAAGTTAGAGTAGAATCGTCTTTTTACTTATTAGTACTCAGACCAATTTATTAGCGTGTATGATTAGTAGCTGACTTACATGTGTATATATACACTCTTACTGTACAGATTATGCAAGTTGATAATACACAAAATTTTCCACAAATTCCCAATCTGAAACTTCATCTCTGTTCTTCGACCAAACCTAAGCCCTAGATAATGAACTCCCTAATTCTTCTAGATGGTATCAGAGCAGGTCAATCCTACTTCTGAAAACTGTTCTAGCTAGAGAATCTTGAATAACCTCATAAACCGCTTCCGTTAATTCTTAGAAATGGATGAGAGTCAGTTCGCGGAAGGTTCGCGAAGGATGCCAACAAGAAACGAAGAAGCTCGAATGGAGCAAAGGAACGAAGGATTTCTTGATGATCGAAGCTTTGGAGAAGCTCGAAGAGAGAATTTGGCGGTTAATTTTGGTGGAAACATGCATCCGCTAAGTTTGTCGCCATCTGATAGTCTCAATTTGACAGTCATCAATTGTCAATTGATATCGAACAACTATGTGACATGGAGTCACTCAATGAAGAGAGCTTTGAGTTCGAAGAATAAACTCGGATTCATAAATGGAACTGTTCAGAAACCGTCAGTTGGAAGTTTTGAATATGAGCAATGGTGCAGAGTTAATGATACTGTGGTATCTTCACTACAGGAAAAATGGCTTTTCGCGACACAGTAAATGTGCAGCAAAAAGTACGAAAAGTGTCGCAAAAAGGTGTTTGCGACAGAAACTGTGGCATATTTCATAGTGTCGCAATAAGTGCGATCGTAAATTTTGCGACACTTTCTTAGAAAGTGTCGCGAGTAAATGCGGCACTTCTGCGACATTGATATATTGCCTCAAAAATTTCGCGACATTTATCGTGTCATTTATTTTATTTGCCGCATTAAGCTTTGCGACAATTATTTTCGTCACTTACTAATGCCACACTAGTGATGCGGCTCCTTTTTAGCGTCACATGTTCAGCGTTGCATCACTAATTGCGTCATTAACAAATGACGCAAAATTACAACAGGCATGTCAATTTTTTTTTGTATTTAATTACTAATATTTTAATTTCTTCTTGGAGCTTTAATATGATTATAATTAAATAATAATTTAAATAGTATAAATAATATAATACAATACTGTATATAGATGTCAATTAAAGAATTTGAAAGAAAAGCAAATCTGATGTCAATTAAATTTATTCCCAAAAATTACAGAGGAATAGTAAACATTGCATCAATTATGTGGAATTACAAATATTACTACTAAAATAGCTAGCCACTCACGAATAAATTCATACAAAAAAAAAGAGAGATTCTTTTTTTTCTAACTTCATGTGTCCCATTCATGAAATCTTGACTTTCCAAGTCCAATTTATCCTGCAAAAAAGAGAGGACATACGTAAGAAATTACTATTACAAAGATAAATTTTTGTTAACAAAATTTTGATTTTCTAGATGAAACACATAACAACATTTTACTCATTATATCGAACTTCACGCTAGAAGTTAAAAAACAAGGTCATTTCCTTGGCAAAAGGTGAGAGTCAAATATTAATCTCCGTCACTATGCCTTCTCCAATTCAAATCTCTTCATTTGTTTCCTTACACAATCAGCGCTGGATTATATCAAAAGCCAAAACATGAATCAAACCAAGAACAATTTCAAAGGCGAAAACTGAATCCCAACAACTCAACCAAATTAAAGAAAAAAATCATGACCTAGAAATGAAGATGGAACCAACTGCGAAACTAAAAAAATCTGACCTTTTCAAATTCTTTTCCCTGATTGGCACTGAAAATTTAGAAGTATCAGATGAAAGTTTTCGTATCCTTGGAAATATTTTCGAACGGCAAGGCTACAGTTATGGTGTGTGAGTTGATGATGCCTACGGAGGTGAAGGAGGGCTTCGATGTATAGATCTGAAACGGAAGCATGATTATGGGGATTTTTTTGTTCGGATCTGAATCTTAAATATCATTACTGCTCCTTGTGAGGTTATAAGGAGAAGGAAGAGCGGCTGAGGAAGGTGGTCGATGGTGGAGCGGTGAAAAAAAAAAAGCTACATTGGTGGTTTTCCCGGAGAAGCAACCGCATTAGAGGAGCTTGACATTCTAAGGGGGATTGAGCTTGAAGAGGATGGTGAAGTTTAATGGAAAAATTGTCTATTGAAAGGGGTGGTGGCGGCTGATGACAATATGAGATAATAAAGTAACTTAAACCCTAATGCTAACACACGAGTCCTAATTCTTAAGTGGAGGACAATTCATTATTTTTTTAAGGACACTTCTATTTTCATCATACTGTATATACTAATTAGCATTGGAGCCAATTAAATTGTTTAAATCATTAAGTGACACCTTATATATTTTACAAAGACACCCTTAAGCGCACCCTTTTAATTTTAACCCGATAAAGTAATAATTCTTATCAAGTACATCCCTATTGAAACATTTCATTATTTCAATTGAACTCATGTACTTTGATGATTTATTAATAAAAACTTGAAAGTTTTAACTATAGAAACAATTGAGTTTCCCACATGTACACTACTGTATACACACAACTTTTTTGTGCATTGTTTAAGTATCTATGCATTATGCGTAAATCATGTATTGTTCACCATTGTTTATTAATTTTAATGTTGTTTGTGTGCATTTAATTTCCTTTTACTTAAAAGTTAAGTCTTGCAAAGGGGCAAAATGATTATATTTCAATGATACACATAATGATTTAATTGGTTATAGATAAATTATAATATAGTGTGTAAAATATGTTATGTAACACAAACATAAGTAGACAACACACTAATATTTCATCTTCTACTAAAGAATATTACCCGATCCCTAGTTGCTCCAAGATCTTGAAAGGTCAAATTAATTTTCATTTTACATAATACTATGCAAAACCTACGTCACAAATAGCAATATTCTCACTACTAGAGAAATACCCCTATTGACACACTTGTATTAAGACACAATATCTTCTATGTCCTAATAAATATGTATTTGGGACACTTTTATATTGTTACATTTTGTTGAAATTTTGTTGATACACTTGAACAAATATGTCATAATAGAACACTATATTGAGACACTTGTAAAATTAAGCTTTTATGTCTTTGATCTTAAATTTTGAAAAATAAAAAATAATGTTAAGCTATAATATGCGATAGACAGATGATAATATTTATTTAATTATATTTTTATTCATACATGCACAAAATGGGTAATATCTTCAAATAAGTTTCTCTTGCTTAAAGTAATTCAAGTATTTTTTTTGGTCAAATTCACTAATTTAAATCTTTCATAATTAAATTTGTAGAATCTAAAAACATTTTAGTTTGGCAAATGATAAATATCAATGAGCAATTTGAAGATAAATTTTGGATGGAAATTGTTGGAGGGATTTCTTTTTTGGCCAAAAAATTCTAGAGGAAGAAAGACTTGCGCGGCAACAACTTTAGAAAAAAGCGGAAAATAACTTTTGTGCGGACTTTTGCAGTTTTTTTTTCTTTCATTTATTTAAAAAGATTTTATATGAATTTTAAAGTTTGACTTTGATTGTACTAAAAGCTAAAATCAACAAGGAAATTATAAATTATAGTGCCGTGAAGACGGCAACAAAATATAATGCCGCATAGCTGAAGCAAATTCGTAGCATTTTTTCAAAATGACGCAATTGAGTCCCAAATTTGCAGCAAAAATCAAATTACGTCGCAAAGTAATGACATTTTATTCTAGTGTCGCAAATATGTGACGCAAAATTGTGTCACAAAAAATTGATGTCGTATATAAGACGCAAAATTGCGGCACATTATAAAGTACCACAATTATGCCACAAATATACAGCACAATGGCAAGTTCGCCTCAAATTTACGGCACTACTCTGCGGCACCACCTGTAAAAGTGTCGCCAAAGGCCATTTTTCTTGTAGTGCTTGGATCTTGAATTCTATATCTAGAGATCTTCTTGAAGGTTTTAATATGGCAGTAGATGCAAAGGAACTGTGGCAAGATTTGAAATAACTTTGGCACAAGCAATGCACCACAGATCTACTAGTTAAAGCGAGAAATTGGAAGGTTTGTGCAAGGTAATATGCATTTATCTGGTTATTACACTAAGTTGAAGAAACTGTGGGATGAACTGAGCAGTATAGATCCTCCTGATATATGTACCTGTGATGGTTGTACTTGTAAGCATAACTGACCTAATGGAGGAAAGGAAGAGAAAGGCTTATGCAGTTCTTAATAGGCCTTAATGATGCATATTTGCCTATCAAGAATAAGATATTAGCTATAGAACCGCCTCCTAATGTGAAGAGAGCATATGCTATGGTGATGAATGTTGAAAAACAACAGCAGTTGCATACTGATATAGATAGTACTGCTGCACAAAGTGCAATGTTAGTTCAGAAATCAACCTATAATGCTGGATCAGTTTCAAAGGGGAGATTTACCAACATAGGAAACAATACAGGACCAAGAAACAGTTTCAACAACATTGGAAAAGAAAATGAGATGAGATTAGATAGAGCAGCCAAGAAGTTACTGAAATGTGATCACTGTGGTATGACTGGACACAGAAGTGGATGTTTCAAGATCATAGGATATCCAGAATGGTTTAAAGACTTGAAGGATCAAAAGAATACCAATACTGGTAGGATCAGTGCACACATGGTTGAAGCACCAACTAATTTGGATGATGTCAATGAAGGAGATGGCTCAGGAGATCTGATGGGAATGATGAACAACATCAAGAGGATGGAAATGGAGTTAAACAGAATGCTCAAAGGCAAAGGAACAAAAGGAGAACACATCAAATTTGCTCATTTCTTAGATTTTGCAGGTATGACTACTTTTAGAGCATTGAATTTATTAGAGTTTTTGCTGCTTCTATGTTGGATTTTACATTCTGGTGCAACTAGCCATATGACATCCAGTTTAGACCTTTTGACCAAACATAACCTTGTTGATTGTCCTACTCCAGTTTATCTTCTAGATGTTAGCATAATAGAAGTTAAACACAAAGGTCATGTAGATGTTAACCAAATTTAATATTACATGACTGTTTACATACAACTTCTTTTAAACACAACCTTATGTCAGTATCCAAATTAGCATCATCCTCGAAGATTGATTGCTATTCTCTACTACCTTTTGCCTGTTACAGGACTAAGTGACTAGGCAATTGGTTGCACTTGGAAAGGTGATCAACTACCTCTACATTGTTGATCATCAATCCTTTTCAAAGACCAGAATTTTTGAGTTTACTAGTACACATATTGATCATCCTTTTGTGAAATGTATTAAACCTGTATTCGATCATTCTTCCAATCATGTAAATAGTATGAATAATGCATTGTGGCATGTTAGGTTGGGACATCCTTCTGAAAGGATTGTAAAGATGCTTTCTCTGTATGATCCATCAGATAATAAAACCTTAGTTTGTGAAATTTGTCCCTTGGCTAAACAACATAGAATTCCTTTTCAAACTTGTGTTATTCATACTACTGAAACTTTTGAGTTAGTTCACATGCATATCTGGGGACCATATAGCCAAAAATCTTTATGTGGAGCTCACTATTTTCTAACCATAATGGATGATTATAGTAGAGCCACATGGACCTTTCTTATGAGAGACAAATCTCAGACTTTTAGTCATATCAAAACCTTCATCAAGTTTGTTCAAACACAGTTTCAGAAATCTCTTAAATACATTAGAACAGATAATGGTTTAGAATTTTTTAGCCAAGAATGTCATAACCTCTTTTCAGACTTAGGTATCATTCACCAAAAATCATGTGTTTACACTCCACAACAAAATGGAGTTGTGGAGAGAAAACACAAACATCTTTTGCAAGTGGCTAGATCACTCCTTTTCCAATCAAGGTTGCCCAAAATTTTTTGGGGTGATACTATTTTGATAGCCACTTATCTCATAAACAGACTACCATTATCAATTCTTGAAGGAAAAACACCTTATGAGATTCTATTCTCAAAATTAGCAAATTATCACACTTTAAGATCTTTTGGTTGTTTATGCTTTGCCACAAATACACTTCCTCACAAAACCAAATTTGAACCTAGAACTATTAGGACCATCTTTATTGGATATCCACTTGGCCAAAAGGTATATAAACTCTATGATCCCATTGACAGAAAGGTGATCAGTTTTAGAGATGTGGTTTTTCATGAAATCATATTTCCATACAAAACAGAAAAACCTATCCAGTCCATCTCTTCTCCCCAGAATTCATACATTGATGAATCTTGGCCTCTTATGCAAATAGACAACAATTCTCCTGTTGATACTTCTATATCGCAAAATCCTTCCAATGATCATGAACATGAAGCTCATTCTCCTATTTCATCTTCTGATCATCAAATTTCCGAGTCCATTCATGAACAACACATAACCCTTCGAAAGAGTACTAGAGTTAGCAAAGATCCAATATGGATGAAAGACTATATGCAACATGTCAAAAGAAAGTCTCATGCTTCACACAGATCTGATACTTTTGATGATCAGGCTTGTCATACAATTTATACATACCAACCTATTTTCTCAGACCATCATTTAGCTTTTCTAGCCCAAATTGATAGCATACCAGAACCATAAACTTACATCCAAGCTAGAACTTGTCCAGAATGGATAGCAACAATGCAAAATGAGTTAAATGCTTTAGAAGAAAATCATACTTGGGAATTAACATCTTTACCTCCAGGAAAATGAACTATAGGTTCAAAATAGGTGTATAAGGTTAAGTATCATTTAGATGGTACTATTAAAAGATACAAGGCTAGACTTGTGGCTAAAGGGTATAATCATATTGAAGAGAAAGACTTTTATGATAGTTTTTCTCCTGTTGCTAAGATTATTACTGTCAATAGGGGTGTTAATTCGGTCGGTTCGACCGTTATTCGGTTCGGTTGAATCGGGTTTTTGAGACTGTTAAAACCGTCCAATAACCGAACCGATAGTAAAAAAAATCCAATCCGAACCGAACCGACTGAAAAACCGATCGGGTTAATCGGTCGATTTACTCTTAAACCAAATCAAATGCAACAAAAAAAATTGTTTTCCTTCAGCCACGAATGAAACCGAATCAAACCGAATTAGTAGCTTAATACAATTAAAAGTCTTAAAGATTCCAATCCGAACATAAATAAGATCCAAAAATAGCCACGAATTTCAACATAAATCAATGGAATTAAAGTTTTCCTTCAACAACAAATAAAAGAAAAACATCAACAGCAAGGTCTTCTTAGATGCTTCTAGTGTCACATTCCTCCTCGGCCCTTTTAAATTTGATAAGCAAGCAATCATCACAAAACATCAACAGGCTTCTTTTCTTCAAAGTCTTAAGCCAATTTCCTGGAAGTGTTAATGATGAAAGAGTTATAAAGTAGACAAGTAGAGAATCAGAAGAGATGTGCAAATCAAATTATGTCAAGTACCACAAAATTAAATGAGAAAAATCACCTGTTGATAAAAAGATAATGAATCATGGCAAATCTAAATTTATGCCACTGTCCTTTGGAATGAAATCTGTAGTTGGTAAACAAAAAACCAAAGAAGTTATTGTAAGTAACAAATCAAAGGAATACACGTTAACTTTAAATATTACTCTATAATTTTTAAATTATTACCACTATTTCAAGGTCTTCCCAAGTTTCTTCAACCTTCATCATCTCTGGCTTCCCTGTAGGATCACGAAGCCAATCTTGAGCACAAATAAGTCCTTGAACTATCTTCGGAGTTAAAGAACTTCTAAAAGCATCTAAGACTCTTCCGCTTATACTAAAACAAGATTCGGAAGCCACTGTTGATATAGGAATGGCTAAGAGATCACGAGCCATCATAGATAGAATGGGAAATCTATGACTATTAACCTTCCACCAATTCAAAATCTCAAACTTTCCATCATCTTCTTCAAGATCTTCTTTCAAGTATTTATCTAACTCTGACTTTAAATTCATACCACCAGCCTCAATTTTCTTCTTCTTCAATTGCATTCTGAACTTTTCTGTCAACATCTTTGAAGCTTGTAAATCAATGGGCAAATTCCTTTTTCCCAAAGAAGATTGAGATGACTTTGGAGGGGGAGAATGTGAACTACGTTCCAGGTTATGTAACTTCACATAATTAGCCTACATGTCATGTAGTTCACTTTCAATCTTGTTTTTTCTTGACTTGCCATCTATTTTCCCATACACATCATTCAAAACAATTTCTAAATACTCAAGTTTGTTCCTAGGATCTAGAACACAAGCCACAAACAAAGCCATGTTGCAAGTTTCAAAATTGCCAAAATATTTATCAAATTTATCCTTCATCATCTTTGCCATTAAAGAAATGCTAAAATCTTCATATTCATTGATAAGTTTCCTTAAAAGAGCCTCAATGAAAGTAACACCCTCAAAGTAAAATTTTGAAGATACAGATTTAGTTTGAGAGACTTTCAAAGTAAACTCATAAAAAGGTTGAAGGATACCTGCAAATATTTTGGCCTCATTCCAATCAATAGAAGTAGGCACCCCAGGCCCTGTTTCTTCTTCTTCACCTTCCTCATTGCGCCTAACAACCTTCGCAAGAGTCTCTTTATAATGTGGCTCTGTTGATTCATACCTCTTAAAAGCCCTTTCATAAGTTTGAGCTGTCTCCAACATTAAATAGGTGGAATTCCACCTTGTAGGCACATCCAAGGTCAGATTCTTAGTGCTTTGACACTTTTCAATCTCAGCAAATTTTTTGAACTTTTCAATTCTTTGTGAAGATTGCCTAATGTACTTGACAGCAGCCCTAATTCTTTCAACTGACACACTAATGTGTTCCAAACCAGATTTAACTATTAAATTCATGACATGAGCAATGCAACGAACATGTAAAAACATTGTCAATTTCCCAATCAAGCAAACACATTTTAATTGCCTTCCCAATATCATCTCCCTTATGACTTGTTATTGGACAAAAATTCAGAATTCCCTTTCGCAATTTCCAATCATTGTCAATATAATGAGCAGTGAGATTCATATAGTTCACTTTTTGCAAAGAAGCCCATGTGTCGGTTGTTAAACAAACTCTACCAATATTATCTCTAATTTCAGCCTTAAGCTTACTCTTCTCATCCAAATACAACTTGTAGCATTCATTAGCAATGGTAAGCCTACCTTTACGAACAAACAAAGGCTGACATTTTCGCATGAAGTATAAAAATCCTTTTTTTTCTACAAATTTAAAAGGCAGCTCATCTACAATAACCATATATGCAAGTGCCCTATAAACTTCATCATCATCATACTTCCAAGCCCCAACATGCACATTACCCCCATCAATCCCACCCTCAAGTACTAACTGTGTCTGCTTTGAATCCATATTAGAAGGCATTTTCTTACAAGATGTCAAATGTGCCTTAAAGGTACTCGTTCCATGTTTTTTTTGTTTCAGAATGGTACTCATTTCCACAATATCGACATCTACTTTTCTTCTCACCTTGTTTATTTGTGAAATTTTTGAAATGAGCCCAAACCTTAGATCTTTGGCGACCTTTTCGTGTCTTCGGTGACTTCGGTGACTGCCCATCACCGTCTACCTTGACATCTTCTAATTTCACATCAGCATCATCGACAAATTCCAAATTGATCATCACCACATCAGTACTCGGCAAAGTAGACATCTGAAACCAAAGAATATAGAAAAAATATTATATTAAACCTACAGTAACAACTAACAACTAACACAAGAGAAGCAGTGGGAAAACTGTCCCAAAAAAAAAAAATTCTAGGCAGCCTGTTACAAGAAACAATTATTATTTTGATCTCAGTATGAAATCTAGGCACCCTATTACAAGAAATCTCAGGTGATAATCCATGTAATCTAATTAACTAATCAATAATTTTTCTTGTAAAGAAATAACAAGAGAATATAGAATTTTTCTTTCGCCAAAGGCCCAAAGGCCAAAGCCGTCAAGAAGAAAGTGTTTCAGACAAGAAAGAATGGCATGCCAACCAACCTTGAGATTTGAGAGGGAGGCGTCGCGTGCCGGAGCTGATTGACTGGAGTAGAGCTACAATCGTAAGCGAATGATCGGAGTGGAGCCGACTGACCGGAGCTACAATCAACAAATGACTATTCTAAACTTGCCAATCGAAAAAAATTAAAGAGATGCAGCCAAGGTTAAGGGTTGTGATTCTTGTGAGGTAGATCTGAAATTGATTTTGGAGTGGGGGATGATTTTTGCTGGTCAAGGTTAAGGGTGAAGGGCGGCGGCCATGGCTTCGAGAGAGAAGAGAAAAGAAGCGGCCAGTGGAGATGTCAAAGTAAAAGTGAAACCCTAGTTAGAAAATGTAAAATCAATTTATACTTCCCTAAAAATAAGTATAGAAATTATATATCCCAAATTAGTTTGGGTTTCGGGCGGGTCTCAAAACTAAAATCCCAAACCCAAAACTGCCCAGAAAACCGTCACTTTCATTCGGTTAAAACTGAAAACCGACCCGAAGACCCGTAAAGCCGACCCGTCGGTTTTTCGGGTGGACCCGTTTAACTAACACCCCTAACTGTCAAAATGCTTCTTGCTCTAACTGCTGCAAAAGGATGGCCCTTGCATCAGCTGGACATCAACAATGCATTCCAACATGGCAGTTTGGAAGAAGAAGTTTACATGCTGCCACCAGAGGGTTATACATTAGCCAAACCAGGACAGGTTTGTAAACTCAAGAGATCTCTTTATGGCTTGAAACAAGCTTCAAGACAATGGAATGCAGAGTTTACTTCACAGATTCAACATTATGGTTTTATCCAGTCCAAACATGACCCTTGCTTATTTACTCTTAGTCAGGGAGTTAAGTTCATGGCTCTTATACTTCCCTAAAAATAAGTATAGAAATTATATATCCCAAATTAGTTTGGGTTTCGGGCGGGTCTCAAAACTAAAATCCCAAACCCAAAACTGCCCAGAAAATCGTCACTTTCATTCGGTTAAAACTGAAAACCGACCCGAAGACCCGTAAAGCCGACCCGTCGGTTTTTCGGGTGGACCCGTTTAACTAACACCCCTAACTGTCAAAATGCTTCTTGCTCTAACTGTTGCAAAAGGATGGCCCTTGCATCAGCTGGACATCAACAATGCATTCCAACATGGCAGTTTGGAAGAAGAAGTTTACATGCTGCCACCAGAGGGTTATACATTAGCCAAACCAGAACAGGTTTGTAAACTCAAGAGATCTCTTTATGGCTTGAAACAAGCTTCAAGACAATGGAATGCAGAGTTTACTTCACAGATTCAACATTATGGTTTTATCCAGTCCAAACATGACCCTTGCTTATTTACTCTTAGTCAGGGAGTTAAGTTCATGGCTCTTATTGTGTATGTGGATGACATACTAATAGTAGGGTCAGATGAAGATGCTATCATTGTAGTAAAGAAGTTTTTGCACAAGACTTTTACCATTAAAGATTTTGGATATGCAAAGTACTTTTTAGGAATAGAATTGGCTAGGTCATCAGAAGGTATGTATCTTAGTCAAAGAAAATATATTCCGGATATTATTCAAGATATGGGTTTATCAGGATGTAAAGCTACTACAACACCCCTACAGAAGGGATTGCAATTTGGAGAAGATTGTGGAGATCTTATTTCAGATGCTTCACTTTACAGAAAGTTGGTGGGAAAACTTCTTTATCTGAATTTAACTAGGCCTGACATATCCTTTGTTGTTCAACAGCTTTGTAAATATGTTCATGCACCCTGTGTGGACCATTGGAATGCATTGATTCACACTCTCAAATATCTGAAAGGGACAACAAGTACTGGTCTTCTTTATCCATCTCATTCAGATTTTAAATTGGAGGCCTATGCAGATTCATACTGGGGGTACAAATCCAATTCATAGAAGATCTCTCACCGGTTATTGCGTGTTTCTTGGACCAGCATTGATCTCCTGGAAGTCCAAACAACAGACCACCATCTCCTGTTCTTCTGCTGAAGCAGAATACAGAAGTCTCAGCATCAAGGAGTTGTTATGGATTTCTTATCTTCTCTTAGATTTTCAGATCGTGTTGCCTCTTCCTATACCTGTGTGGTGTGACACTTAGGCTGCGATTGACATAACTGAAAACACAATATCCCATGAAAGGACAAAACACCTTGACATTGACTGTCATTTTGTCCGGGAACAGTATCAGAAAGGTTTTCTAGTTCCACTCTATGTTTCTACACATGAGCAGATAGCAGACATGTTTACAAAGTCACTGGCCTGCTTGACTGAATTTCTCAATGAAGTTGGACTGAAGTCGAATGAAGAATCGATCCGGGCAAAATGGGTTGACAAAGGGTTCAAGATTTTGAATCGGGTGCTGGAGAAGATAGAGATCGAGAGGGGTCTGTTTGAAAAAATTCAAGACTCTGTAGATGAAAAGATGAAGGATTAGCTTTTCGAGAAGAGCAAATCAAGGGTTTGTGGGAAAGAGACAAAAGGGAATTCAGATATCTGGAGGGTAGAACTTATGAGATTGATTCAAAGGAAACTTTTTTAAATAGAAGGGAAGGTGAGCTTAGTTTAGAGAAAGATGTTTTGGACAGACTGCAAAATGGACTTGATTCCAGAGAGAGAGATTTAAGGAGACGGGAAGATGAGGTTGGTTGGAGAGAGAATTCTTTGAAGACAAGGAAAGATAAGTTTGATTCACAGGAAGCCCTTTTGAAAGTAAGGAAAGAAGAGCTTGATTCCAAAGGTAGCATTTTGGAAACAAAGGAAATCTTGGTCTCAAAAAGGAAATGCTGGAGAAACTGGAAGGTAAACTACGAGCAGATGAGAAAGAACTGATGAGAAGAGTAAACGGGGTTTCGATTACAGAACAATGTTTGAAGGAATTGGAAAATGATCTTAAATCAAAGGAACATAAAGAGAAGACTTTGCAGGGAAGGACCAAAGCTTGGGAGGGAAGGGAACAAAAGGTTTTTGATGCGGAGAGGAAGTTGCAGAGAAAGGAAAGTGAACTTCGTTCAAAAGAGACCCTTTTTGAGGGAAGGAAAATTGAGCTAAGGGAAAAGCTGAAACTTGTGGAGAGGAAAGAAAAAGATATTGCTTCCAAAGAGAAAGATTTGAACAGAAAGGAAGATGAAATTTGTTCCAAGGAGAATTCTTTGAAGACATTGGCAGATAGATTGAGTTTAACTAAGGAAGAGCTTGAGAGAAAGGCAAATGAGCTTTCGCTAAAAGAGAAATCTTTGGAGGAAACAGATCATGAGCTCAAATCAAAGGCAAAAGATTTAGGGTAAAGAGAAAGAATCTTCATTGAATTGAAAATGGTTGTAGAGAGAAAGAAAGCTGAGTTCGATGCCCTAGAAAATGCTTTAAAGACAGAGGAAGACAATCTTACTTTGACCTCGAAAACCTTAGACACATTGAAAAATGAACTTGATTCCTACAAGAAAGACTTGGCAGCAATGAAATATGAGCTTGATCGGAAGGAGCATAATTTGAAGACAAGGGATGATGAGCTTAATGCAGAGAAGCAACAAGTGGAGAAACTTAAAAGCGAGCTTGATTCGACAGATGCAATATTAGACAGTTGGGCAAAAAAGCTTTATCCTGAGCAAGAAGCTTTTGAGAGCAGTAAAAACGAGTTCAAAAGGGAAATTGAAGCATTTAAGGAGCACATTCGGAAAACATATTCCAGCCCACTTGTTGAAGACTCTGTTTCTCCCAATCCTGCTCCATCTTGAGGTGTGGAAAGGAGCGAGAGGAGATTGGTGGATTCAATGTTGGAGTTTGGAGGAAGTTGTGATGCTGGTGCAGAATGCATGGAAACTGACAAAAAATGCTGAAATTTGCAGAACTAGTTCTAAAAGAAGTTGCTTTATTAAAGAGGACAAGGGAGAAATGAAAAGTCTTGTAAGTTTGTGTTAATTTCGTATGAGTTTGGGGGGAAAAAAAATCCATTCAAGTTATTTTCATCTATTGCCATGAAAGTTGAGGCTGAAAAGTGTAAAGTTGTGCAATTTAATCGATGTGTTTGGTTTGTGAGAATATGAGATTAAAGGGGGGCCAAAATCGGTATTCTTTTTTGATTTGGGGGTACTAAACCTGTTATTTCGATGGGTCGTTTAATTTGAATATGTAAAAGGTATCACGACGAAAATAAGGTATCATGTCGAATGTTGATGTTTTAAGGTTGTGAACTTGTGATTAACGTTTTTTTTGTTCAACTTGATATTAGATCTCGCGGTCCTTGTCAATTGAAATATTTTTAAAGTATAGATTGTTTTACCTTTATGATGTGTGATATGAAAGAAAAAAAATTCATATTAGTATAAAACAATTGTCCTAAAGCATCAAAAACGAAAAAAATTAATAAAAATGGTTAAGATCAATTTTCCAGTTTTAATATTTACAAAGAAAAACTAAAGAAAATTGCATCATTTTAGCTGGGGAAAAACATTTCATCAGTGGCTTGATTAGGAAACTCAAGCATGGATTTTAAATTTTATTTTCTTTTTTTGGTTGAAAAAATTACAGTTTGAGGCTTGAGCTGAAAACAGAGCTTTTTTCGTATATTAGGGTTTAGCAGGTGTTAATCTTTGAATAATCACGCGCGTCTTGCCACTTGCTTAGGCTTTTCATGCTAGCAAATAAGCAATGAACCGAACAAAAATTTAAGTAACTGAATGATCCAAGCATCTCTCATCTCTTCCATTTCTGCTGTTTTGAAAGAGGGCTAGTTATCATTTAGGACCAATTCTGTGCGATAGTCAGGAGGCAGTTCAATTAGCAGATTCAGCATCACTGACATAGATTATAAACCCCACCACAAAAATAAGCATGATGTAAAATGCTCATGTCGCATTTCCATAATATTAGAGTGATGAAGATATGAACAGGATAAACCTGGAAGCTAGATTAGAGTCAAACTATGGAAATTTGCAACAGGAAGCTACTTCAAACAGACAGACAAACTGAAGATAATATGTATCCACCTGCATTATGAACAACAACCCTCTTAGGTCCAAAAAGGAGGGGTTCGAGAGTGAAGTGGACACATTCTGGGACACCAAACCACTACTCTATTGGCGTGCATGCTCAACTGAACCAGCATCATCCACTTTACCTGTGAAATGAAGAAGAACAAGTTTTAAAACAAATTAGATCACAGGCTTGATAATAAAGTAATGCCCACTTACCAAAATCAGGGGTCTTGATCTCTTTCTCGTTCCTTCCATCTTTGCATCTTCTTTTAGAATGACTCCTGTGATTTTTCCCATTCATAGCCCTGTCCATGTCTTCTGCACTGGCATTGCAACTTCCTCTGATCTCCATTGAATTTCCAGACCTTTTCCTGCTCCTTATCATATCCATCGTTTCAGTTTGATTGCGTGAACCTGATTCTTCAAGACATTGACTGGGGGAATTCAGTGTAGAAACATGTTCATAGAATAGATTCCTAATCTTCCACTTAAATACTTCAAGTTCCTTTTCAGACTCCTCCAGAGTTTTCTGTTCCAAGACAAGCTTCTGTTCCCTCCTTTTAACATCTTGCTGCACAGCAGAAAGCTCATTCTCCAAACTATCTAACCATATCTCCTTGTCGTCAAGTTTATTTTCCAAAGCCATAATATTTTGCTCCTTCAGATCAAGGTCATTCTCCCTCCCTTGCAACATTTGCTCTTTAGAGTGGATCTGGTTCTTTCTGTTCTCCAAGACTTCCGCTATAGAATCAAGCTCATCTTTCCTTATGTTCAACACTTTCAATCTCCAATCAAGCTCATTTTCCCTTATCCCAAGCTCTTCCTCATCTGCAGAAAGCTTCTTGTCCCATATTTCCAGCACTTCCGCTCTAGAGCAGAGCGATTTTTCTTTTCCCTCCAAAAGTTCCTTCTGCAAAGTGAGCTCAGCATCCCTCGTGTTCAACTTATTCTCCATTGCATCAAGATCACTTTTCCTTTTCTCCGCTTCTTTCTCAAAAGGTTCAAGCTCAGCTTTACTCAACTTCAATTTTTTCTCTGCTGCAGAAAGCTTATGTTCTCTTGCCTCCAAAAGGATGTCCTTTGATTTAAGATCATCTTCAGATTTCTGCAAACATTGCTCTTTTTCTGAAAGCCAAATTTGTTTTCTCTTGAACTCTTTCTGATCCAAAGAAAGCTGGTCTTCCCTTGCCTTCAAAACAGTCTCCCTTGAATCAAGTTCTTTGCCCCAACTCTTCAACGTTTTATCTGTCGAATCAAGCTCAATTTCCTTGGTTCCTACTATTGTCTCTCTGGTATCGAGTTCAGCTTTTCTTCTCTGCAGATTCTTCTCGGTTGTACTAATTCTTCCCTCCATAGCGGTGTCCTTTGATTTTAGATCATTTTCCAATTTCCGCAAAAATTGCTCTTTCGCCAAAACCTCATTTGCTTTTCTCTTGAACTCCTTCTCATCTGCTCGCAACTTAGCTTCCAATTTTTCCAACATTTCCTTCTTGAGACCAAGATCAATTTCCTTTGTTTCCAAAATGCTACCTTTCGAATCAAGCTCTTCTTCTCTTTCCTTGAAGCAATCAAGCTGATTTTTCAATCTTTCAAGCTCTTCATCCTTTTCCTTCAAGTGACCCAGTTCACTTTTTAATCTTTCAAGCTCTTCCCTGTTTGAATTAAGCCCAACCTCTAGACTACTCAACTGTTTCTCTTTTAAATCAACTTCTTTTCCCCTGCTGACCAGGTCTTCCTGCTGTACGCTAAGCTCATCCTTACTTATCTTCAAACGGTTTTCCTGAGAATCAATTTCATTTTTCCTAATCTCCAGAGCCTTCTCTTTGAGTTCCAGTCCTTGTTCTCTGACCAACAAAAGATCTTCTCTAGAACCAAGATCCTTAGCCTTAGTGTCCAAAATTCTCAAGTTTTCAGTGAGCTCATTTTCCCTTCCCTGAAGCAGAATCTCCTTGGATTTGAGATCAGCTTCACGTTTCTCCAAACATTGTTCAGAAGAAGCAACTTCAGCCTTCTTTCTCTCCAAATCTTTCTCTTCGGCTCTGAGAACATTTTCCCTCTTATCCAGAAGCTTCTGCAGCGAACCATAGAAATCCGAAAAATGGCGTTCTTGCAAGGCAATCTCCTTTAGCTTCTCCTCCACAGACTCCTGAATCGCCCCAAACCTCTTTATCTCCATATCCACCTTCTTGAAAAGCCCGTTCAAGAATCCCCCCATCTCTTCCAGTTTCTTGAACCCTCTTTCCACATTTACTTTCTTCAGCTCAAAATCCACCAAACTCCGTCGGATCGAATCCTCCGCCGCCTTGAGTCCCTCCTCTCTGGTTTCGATCTCAGTGAAACATTCTGCCAAGCAGTTCTTGGTCATTGTCAAGTGACTCTCAACATCCCTCCATTCCAGCATCAAGAAATCCATCACCCCGTGAAGGCAAGCCTTCTTCTCATCATTCTGCGATAATGCCTCCCCTAACTTCTCAAGATAACCCATCTCTCAAAACCCAAAAAAAGTTTCCCCCCGTCTACAACTACAAACCCAGAAACTGAAAATCAAGAAAGCACAAAAAGAAAAAGGAGTTGGACTGATTGATTGATTACCTCTGGAAAATTGGGTTTTTTTGAAGCTTCGAGTTGATGGAAATTGGGCAGTTTTGAGGCTCAATGATCAATCATTCCGGCGAAGAATACCTCCCATAACTGGTTTTGCTGAAGGTGGTTTCAGAGTTTTGAGTGGACATTGGAGTGGCGGCTTTCGTGAGTACATTTTTTCAGGGAAAAACGTCCAGAAGTTGTACGGAATGCAGTGACGTTTTTTAAGTCGTCCCACATATTTCCTCTGTTTTGTTCCTTTTTTTGGGTGAAATTAAATGCACACTCTTTATGTGTGGTCCTTGTCATTTTTCTTTAGTATTTTATTTTGTCTCTTTGGTTTGACTGGATGAGTAAAATAATAAAAAAATATAATTCCATCAAAAAAATTAATAAATTAAATTTAATTATGAAAAGCTAATAACCATAACCATAAATCACTCACTCATATAATTATTCCAACTTTTACCTAACAAGAGTTAACAACATAGATGAGATGGTTAACCAATTCAAAAAAGGATGAGATGGTTAAATAAAATATATAAATATTATAGGCTTCCTTCTATGTACCAAAAAAGAAATATAAGTATTATAGAGATTATAATTACGATATAGAAAAGATATTCAAATTTATGTGAAAACAACTTATAAAAAATAAGATATGTACTCCATCGATTTTAAAATAAAATTTGTTTTAGATTTGAAGAAATATTTAAAAAACATAAGTCGTTTAGGATTTCCAACCCTTTTTTCCTCTAGTTTCTTTTATAATTCCAATGCAATTCATTAAGAATAACATAAATATTTGAGAGTTTTTGACCTAAAAAATTTTCTTAAAAAAAAAGGTAGACCAAATTAATTTTTTTGGAAATTTGTGTGGACAAACCTATATCCTCCGGATTTCCAAAATCCGAATCCGGGGTAAATTCGGATTTCGGTTGTCCGAATTCAATAGAAAACGGATTTTGAAAATCCGAATTCATTTTAATTAAAACTAAAACTAAGTAAATTTTTAATCAGGCATAATTAATCAGAATTTGGATTTCTGAAATCTGACTTTATGATTAAAATATTAATTTTTGGGGAAATTTTTTTTTGTACAAGTGTTGGTAACTTTTTGGACATGAATCGGATTTCCGAAATCCGAATCTTCCATGTTTCCCTGATAAACTCGGATTCTAGAAATCCGAACCTAAACCCTAAACCCTAAATCCGAGTATATGTTACACTCGGATTTTGGTAATCCAAGTATATGTTGCACTCGGATTTTGGTAATCCGTATGTAGGTTACACTCGGAGTTTGGTAATCCGAGTATAAGTAACACTCAGATTTGGAAAATCCGAAGTTAAACCCTAAACCTAAACCCTATGGCTTTATTTTGAAAATCTAATTTTTTGCTTAACTCAGATTCTGAAAATGCGATTATTTGCTTAAAAGGTACATAACAATAGTACAGATAGATTATACTGAATTAATGATAATATTTAATAGCTAACAGATTTAACAATAATAAATAACAGTAATACCACTAATGTATAATGAGTATTAGTATTAAAGTACTACATAATACTAGTACGTACAAATAGTATATAACACTAATACAGATAAATTATACTGAATTAATGATAATATCTAATAACTAACAGATTTAGCATTAATAAGTAACACTAGTACCAGTAATGTATAATGGATAATAGTATTAATGTACTACATAATACTAGTACGTACAAATAGTACATAACACTAATACAAATGAATTATACTGAATTTATGATAAAATCTAATAACTAATAGATTTAACAATAATAAGGAACACTAGTACCAATAATGTATAATGGATAATAGTATTAATGTATTACATAATACTAGTACGTACAAATAGTACATAACACTAATACAGATAAATTATATTAAATTAATGATAATATCTAATAACTAATAGATGTAACAGTAATAAGTAACACTAGTATTGGTAATGTATAATAGGTAATAGTATTAATGTACTACATAATACTAGTACGTACAAATAGTACCTAACACTAATACAGATGAATTATACTAAATTTATGATAATATCTATAGTACTTAATTAAAGCAGCAAACAAAAAGGACATGTGTCAGCACCACAATGAATATTTTCTAGCCAAAAGCTATTTTCAGTACAAAATCATTTTTGACACGTGGCACTCTAACTAATCAGAAAAAAAAGATAGAATAGATAAATACATAAATCCATTAATTATAGCTACATAAAAATATCTTAATTATAGGTATATACTAATATCTTAAAACAACAATATTAGTTGATAAAATCAAATGTAAGAAAATCCCCTTAAATCAAGTGAAACACCGGTAATGTCTTCCTAATCCTCAATTTCAAAGAATCTCTTCCATTCCGCTCCTCTCTCACACCTGAGCCTTTAAATCAATTACTTAAAATCTGACATCAATTATCAATCCATCTCTTTCTGCAACAGAGAAAAAATAAGCTACCATGAAAGAAATTTGATTTTTTAAGGATGATTTTTTTTATTCTTCTATTGTAGATATTGGTTTATGATTTATGTAAACCCGGGCATAAGTAACTGTTATAAATTAAATATTGTAATTCTGGGCATAAATTTATGTGTACTAATTCATTTTCTGTCTTTTCAATCGATTTTTTATTCTTCTGATTTTTTTTTATTTTTTTAAGAATGATTCGTATTTTTTATTTAATCAATTTAAAAATACAGGCGACATCCCGGGCATTCGCCTGGGGCAAGTATCTAGTCCAATAACTAATAGATTTAACAGTAATAAGTAACAACAGTACCAATAATGTATAATGGGTATTAGTATTAATGTACTACGTAATACTAGTACGTACAAATAGTACATTACACTAGTACAGATAAATTATATTGAATTAATGATAATATATACCCCTCTGTCCTAAAATTATTGTCCAGTTTTAGATTTCACTTTAGTACAATTTGAACTAAAAATGAAGATCCAAACTGGACAATAATTATGAGACGGAGGGAGTAATGACTAACAGATTTAACAGTAATAAATAACAATAGTACCAATAATGTATAATGAGCAATAATATTAATGTACTACATAATACTAGTATGTACAAATAGTACATAACACTAATACATGTAACCGGATTACGGTATTCCAGTTCTTTGATTTCAAAAATTTCGTGCCTTGATTTTATTTTATTTTTTCTCTTTTTGAGAACTCAGATTTCGGAAATCCGAGTACTACTGTTTATTTAAGTCCTCCTTATTTGAGCTCAAATATTTCGCGCCTCAATTTATTATTTTTTAATGGGGCTCGGATTACGCAAATCCGAACGACACTGTTCATGTAAGATTTTTCAAAAACTATTATTCAATAAAATTTATTTAATTATTATTTTATTATTAAATGTAGATTCGGATTTTCGAAATCCGAATGTTTAATTTTAATTATAACTCAGATTTCGGAAATCCGTGGGATATATTCCTGCCCACAAATATTTTGAAAAATTTAAATTTGTCCACCTTTATTTTAATTAATTTTTTTAGGGAAAAGACCCAAATATTTGACACAAAAAGTAATGTAAAAAGGACAAAAATCCCCCTGGGTTATGTCCCAAAGACTAATACCACCCCGACATTTCTTATAAGGACAATTACCCCCTTGACCGCTAGTCAGCTGCATAATTGAACCCCCTGACAATCAAAATGATAAAAATACTCTTTTTATCTTAAAATAATTTTTTGATCCACACTTTATCTTCCTGTTTTTTCAATGGCTTATTTTGCCTAACAAGTGTTGAAGAATTTATTTAGGAATAACAATATTCACCAACTTTTTTGAAAAATAATTTTCTAAAAATATAATTAATTTTAGTAAAAAAGAAATTTATTTTGGGTTGAATTTTTTTTTCAAAAAGGAAGAAAATTTTCCCAAAAAATAGCATAATTGCAACATTGTTCATGTTTTGAATTAGTACATTGTTATTAAAATCAATACAGAACATGGTTGAAAGTCTATCATTTTTGAAAAAAGAAAATCAAGCATAGATTAAACTAGTATTTACTCAAATTATTTTTCTTTTAAAAAAAGTAGTTTTTTAAGAAAAATTGGTAACTATCTTATTCTTAAATAAATCTTTTGATTTGTTAAACAAAATAGGTTTTTTGAAAAATGTTAGAATTTATCCACAAAAATTTGATTTTAGGTGAAAAGGGTATTTTGATCATTACATATTTTTTGCCATTTTTGCCCTAGGGGAGGGGTCAATTTTGCCGTTAACTGTTGATCAAGAGGGGTAATTGTCCTTATGGAAAAACTCGGGGTGGTATTAGTATTTGGGACATAACCTGAGGGGTTTTTGTCATTTTCTCAAAATTAATTGTTAAATGATTGTCTCCTTAATTTAGACATGCAAATTATAAAGTGATTTATATTTTGAAAGGATAGAAGTAATTAAGGATGTCATAATGAAGGAAGCCTATAACATTGACCAGTGACCATAATGAAGCATTAAATTGAATCAAATTTGGCCATTGTTTGAGATTACTTTTGAACTTGTAATTTGGAAGCTTTATCAAATGAAGCTACGAGTTAAGATGAAAAATGAAGCATCTATCCAACAGATAAATGAAGCGAACAAAAGACCGTCCAAAAGAGAGGTCCATTCGGAAGAAGAAATCAAGCATCTTTCTAAGAAGGATTATGTCATCATACCAAATAGTACTATTCTTAAAAGAAGTGTGACATCCTATATTCCTAAATATATATATGGCTAAGGATTGCCAGTGCAATTTTTAGTTTCCCGAACAAAAAGTGAGTCTCATACCAAAATTATCCCTATTCAATCAATCACTTCAAGTATATAAGAAATTTTTTTTTTTTCTCTACTTCCTCCTCGTTCGGCTTCCGTGACCTTACAAGCAACACACAGGTTGGATGAAGAGACAATCGACTTACAGCCTTACGAATCTCTCGACAATAGGAGACAATTAGTGTTCTTTTTTTTTTTTTTTTGGGCCATAGCTGTTTGGGGATATTTAATTCAAGATCTCTTGTCTAAAAAAAAATTTCTTCCCGTATCATCTTCAATTATTTATTGTAATCGCATGAAATTAGGGAATAGATTAAGAAATTACATGTGTTTGTATCATCACGCCCCTGGAAAATTGACCGGTGATACTGCGCGATTAGTTAACGTTGGCAGAATAAAGCAATTGCCCATTTGTCTTCTAGGCTAACAACAAATTTGAAAATGCCATGGAAATTTGACTAAAGAAACAGCGACTTAGATTGACCGAGATTGAAAAGACGACCTATGAATGCAAATTTGCAGAGTTTAACTGTACTGAAGCAAAAGAGGTTTGACGTAGGAGAGGCTTGAGATTGGAGATTGGAGCGGCAAGTTAGGGAGGATTGCGTGGAATATCAATCAAAGGGTATTTTAGAGAAGACACTTACTAATTGCGCTGGATGCTAAAAATTGACATGGCAATTTCGCTAGCCTTAAAATAACCCTTTTCTGTTAGATCAATGAAGAAAGTTCCAAACACATTGTTAAATTTTCCTTATTATTTCTAACCTTCTGTTAATTAAGAAGTAATTAAATATCCCTTTTATATATGGAAGGACTAGCGAGAATCTACCATTTCCATATATACATAATTATTCATGAGGTAATACATTTTTTTTTCTTTTTGGTTAACCATTGAGGCCATCATTATAAATACCTAGGTCGGACGAGTTCTCCAAAACATCTTGTTTCTTTTGAAAGCTCATATTTCGGGTAAGCAATCAATTTCATGTTCGTACAGTTTTGTGGTTTTCTTTGTTCTTCTTTTCGTGTTAGTTTAAGACTTTGGGGAAGCCATCTTTTGATATGTATAGGTGACTATGAACTTTGTTCTTAATAAATTATGTTATGAAACTGAACGATTAAGCCCCTCTTTGAGTGTTTAAAGAAGTTCATCGGCTCTCTTTCAGTCAAGCACTAGGATTTTCTGATATATATGTTATTCTTCTCGTGAACTTCTATTAAATTTAGGCATGACTTTTATTTTGTACCGAGATAACATATGAATTTTGTTTGTCTTTCGTTGATGGAGTGAACAAAAAAGTAATAGACCAATTAACCAAAACTAATCATGCATGCTTCCGAGATTTATCTGCCTCTTCCTCCATATTTTCTTGTTTATATATTTTTTCCTATGTCACGCCATTAATTTGAATTCATAGACATAACTAGGGTTTTTTTTTCTCATTAATAATATGCTCCCTCAATCTCAAAATAAGTCATCCTAGATGGGTACCTTCTTTTGTTTTTGTATTTTTATTTTTAATAACATGTAAAACAATTAACTTGAATGCATATACAAAAGAATATGTATATCTCTGTTGGTTTTTTTATTATATTCATCATCCTAATAGAATTTTGTTTTTTTAATTCTTGATAGCCAGCAGTCGGAATTGTTGCGGGCAGTTAAACCACTCAAAATGTCGATCACCCGAACCTTCACTACTGAATACTGTCTTTGCTCTGGGTGCGAAAGACGATTGAAAAGGCATTTGATTCCAACAGAGATGAGTATTGCTTGTTGTTTTTGTGTTTGTTATGAAAGGAGAGGTAATTATTAAATAAGCATATTTTCAATTAATCTTTTCACTTTGTCGGTGAACTGTAATTTTTTTTTTTTGTTTTTTTGGCTATATATAATCAAACAATATTTAATATGTTGATTCATCATTAGGGCTTGAAGGGGTGGAGAGAGTAGTGGTGAATCGAAAGGAAGGAAAGGTGGAAGTGACGGGTGAATTTGATCCAGATCAACTCATTGATCATCTGAAGAGGAAAACCAAGATTACTCTTAAGCTGAAGTCTAATGAATCAAAGAATAGCAAGAGAAAGCTTTGTCCCAAAGTTGGCAAGGGTTCGATTGTCAACGACGGTCTTCTTCTGAAGTCTGGTCAAGTTGGAAGGAGACTTTTGGATAACTGGAACTCGGAGGAAGAGGCGCATGGTCGGAGTCTCCCCCTAGTGAACCATTCCTGTTCATATAGACCCTCGGAAATAGGTTGGAGGCATCGAAATTCTGAACAAGAGGCACGTGCGCGGGGTCTTACCGCTCCCCATGGACCTTTGGAAGTAGGTAGGAGGTCTTTAGAGTGTAGAGAGTCTGAACAAGATATTAGGGACGCGTGGAGTCTCGCCTTATTTAATCGTCCTCCTCCCTCTAAACCCTTAGGGCATATGCCTTTGGAACACCATATGTTTGAGCAAGAAATGCATCCGCGGGGTCTTCCCATAGATAATCTTCCTCCTCCTTCCCATAGACCCATGAAATTTGTAGGAACCTTTTAGAGCACGAGATGTTTGAGGAACAATCCCATATGAAGTGTCAACAACAAACTAATCATCCCCTTCCCCATAGATCTCAGCGATTAGACTCGAGGTCTTTGGAGCACCGGAATCATGAACAAGAAGACCGTGGGATGATTCATTCTGTAAATAATCCTTCCCACCCCTTTAGGCTCCTGGAATCTGGAAGGAGGTATTTGGAGCAATGAAGCTGGCGATATATGTGCATGTGCGAGGTCTCCTCTATTTTGTTGTGACTTTTTTATTCATTTAGTATCATGATCGACTGTTTAGTAGCTTTAAAAATTTGGTTAAGTTCCAAATCAAATAGCTAGAGATTATAACGTATTATTAAGTAATATTTCTTTTAACTTCGCTGCATGGTAGTTTTGTCTTTAAACCTATTTTTAGTTTAAGAAACAAGATTATAATTATTGCGGGAAGAGTAGTTTCAAACACAAACAGCGTGATTTAGCCTTGTTGGAAATTTTTAGTTTGTAAAATATAATAATTAATTTAGAATTTAAGGATAATAATTAAGTTGGCAACCCTTCACTTGCATGGTGGTTGGCAACCCTTCAACTAATAATTAAGTTATTTCCTACAAGCCAAGGGTTGTGTACTTAGTTTTGTATCCTTTTAATTCTGCAAGTGTTACCTATAAATAGGTGAAATGGTGCAGGATTTCTAAGGAACTTTTGCATTCCTAAATTCTTGAGAGCATTCAATAATTGCAAGTTGCATGTTCTTGTGTTCTTTATGTCCTAGAGGCAAATTGCCAAACAAACCCGATATTGCAACATGGAGGGGGCAAATATTGTCTTAAGGACAGTGTCTAACACGATTAGAACACATCCAAATCTTATGATTCCCCGTTATTGTTAGATTCAAGTTTCTAACAATAAAGTTCATAAATCTTTCATCTTCATTCTTTAGTGTCTTTTGTGTTGTCTCTTTGATTATCACCCTTATATACTTTCAATCTTAAGACAATAATTTAGCCATGGATTGATACAAGTATTCAAGGAGACTAGGATCAAAGATGGTTAAAAGTAATGAAGATGGATCTTACAACATAGAGATTTTTGGGTGTGCTCAAAATGATTTCTCTACGGTTTAGTTCCGTAGTCAAGTTCTGAAAACAGATCTAGAAAGATCTAGAGTATACTCAAGCGAGTATACAGCAGATAAGTTTCTGATTTATATATACATTTAACTTTGTGTTAAATGTTTTCTCCGGAATTACAAATTCATAGTAAATTAATCCATGATGATAATTTAAAAATTTGTAGATTTGTGTTTTAATTTTGCTCGAACCAAATCTAGTGCTGTGAAAATTATATGGATTAATTGGTGATCTTAAAGTGAATTTTGTTGACAAGAACAAAATACGTGATGAATTTGTTTTTCTTAAATTTCTTAGTTTTGAGAAATGTGAAAGACATATGGTTATAATTGTGTTGAAATTGGCCTTTATATGAAGAGTTGTGAATATTTATTATTCAAACTAGTAAGACCAATTGTGTTGAAAAATCTATAACAGAGTTGACATGAAAGTTGACGACAGAAAAACATAAATATATTCCAATAATTTTTGGGATAATTTTTAGTTCTGAAAATTTGATGCTATGTATTAAATCAAATGTTTTATGTATGTAAAAGTTTCTCATAATAATGCAAAAGTATGGTTATGGTGAAACGAAATCGACAACTTTTATGAAAAGTTGTGATTTCTTGATTTTTGGATGAATAGAGACATGTTAAGTGTTTTTGTCTTATGAATTCAAGTGAAAAGATACAAACTAAAGCTGTATCTATTGATTCTAAGTGATAAGACACAAAGGGAAGTACTTGTCTACTGATTCCAAGTGAAAAGACATATTCAAAAGAATAAGTCAATTGGTTAAAGTGAAAAGACATGAGTGAAAGTCATGTCTAGTCATCCAAATGACATATTAAGGTTGTGACTTTTATTTGATAACCAAGCATCATTTTTGCAGTGAAACTTTTTAAATTGACAATGCTTACTTTTGCATTGTTATTTTCAATATCAATGCATTGGATATGGTGTTATGCTTTCACTTTTTATTATTTTGGATGCTAAGGTATTGTATATCTGCATAAGGTATTAGTAAGTATCATATGCCTTAATAATAAAAATGTGAAACATATGCATAAACTATGGTGCAAGTATACTTCCAAATAAAAGCTGGAAGTTATTCCTGGTATAACACCTTGTTGTATGTGAATTTAATAATTTTAAACTAAGGGATGCAAAGAAATATTTTGCCACTTTTATAGATAATTGCTCATGTTTGTGTGCAAGTTTATCTAGTGAAAATAGTGGAGAAAATATTTGATACATTTTGCATGTAAATTCCTAGTCTAAAATTATTGTAGTAGGTAAAATGGACTAGTATTTAATAAATAACAAATAGTTTGGCTAGAAATATAAAACTCTATGTGTCATGGCAATGCTATGCTTGTGAGTTTAAGTAGCCAAAAGGTTTGTGGAATAAATCTTATTAAATACATGTCATGGGTACAATTAAACTCCCTAAATACTAAAGTGTCTCCATGTGGAATATGGAAGGGAGTAAAATTATATTGTTGAACATAAAAAGTTCAATGTGACACTACACATTGTTGTGTTCAAAACACTTAACTGTGTAGTTATATGAACACTAAAGTATTTAAGCTGCTTATCATTGATTATGATGTATTAATATAATCAATAGATGTAGATACATTTAAAAATTTGTTTTTAAAGTTTCTAAACCAAGTAGCTAAAGTACCATCTAGTGAACCTCTCAGTTTCTAAAAGTGCAAATGCTTCTATGAGTGAACCAAAGAGAAAGACATTAACTTTCTGGTTTAATCAAAGTCTAAAACTTATAAAATTTTTTCTTGGAAGTTGTATCTTCTAAGGCTACTGACTTTCTACTGAGAGCAATAAAAATACTCTACTAAGTAAAACTTTATGATGTTTTTTGTAGAGTAAGTTAAAAACAATGAATTTTTTTGAATTTTAGGATGATGCATTTGGAAAGAAGAGTTAATCATGGAATGGACTTGACATTGTCTAATGATGTATGTGTCCAAATTGATTGAACTTGAAAGGTTCTAGACTAGTACATTGTAAATGGCTATTCCATTAGTAATTTATTGTTGATATCAAGAGACATCAATAGTATATTTGGACTGAAAGTGTCATGATTGCTTTGGTTAGTTTGACTTGCATAATTTATCCCACTAGCTAGAAGTTTTCATTTAAGTTTTTCATGTTCACCTGTGACAGGTGTAAAGTATCATCTTAGTGGTGACTTATATGAAAATGTGAATTTGGAACTTCTTAATGCTTTGTGCTATGAAGTGATAAAAAGATGTGTGTACTAGTGAAGTTTTGATTTGATTTTATACAATTGTATGATGGTTTATCTAAGTTACTCTCACATGGTGCATATATGTGTAAATTGCATATATCAAAATTTTATGAAGAGTATGTAATAGATATATGCTTTTGTATAAATATCTATGCTCAATGAATATAATAATTTCAACAACGTGTAGTGGATACTAAGAAAAATCCTTTTTCTAAGTTCAAATTAAATGAGCTTGGTGAAAAAGGTAATGTCTCATTGTATTGAAGGAAATAGTGGGGGTTTTGTACTTTCTTATTCATATGATGTTAATAAGTTATTAACAAAGTATCAACATGTGAATATGAAGAAAGTTTGTACTCTCATGATATGACAATCCAATTACTAAACTAGAATTTTCTAGTGACATTGGATGTCTTTTATGTGCATTAGAGTAGTGTTTATCTGTGTGATATGTGACTCATTAATTACACGAAGTGCCTAAGTAAAGACCATTGCAAATCTAATGCTAAAATCATAATATGTCCTTAAAAGACTAAGGGTTATGATTTTATTATAATTGATTAGATTTCTGTTGTTCTTAAGGGCTATTCAAATGCTAGTTGATATTCTAGCAATAGTGATCATAACCCGTTAGTGGTTAGATATTCATGCTTGATAGTGAGAGATGTTTCTTGATAAGTGAAGCAGACAATAATCACTCTCTCCAAGAAAAGAAAGCCGAACTTGTTGAACTATCTTCAGTACATAAGGAGGTGAAGTGGCCAAAGGGCCCTGGCCTGTGTCGCCTGTAACCTTGTGTTGTGATAGCTAGATTAATATGTTTTGAACATTGTGCGAATTTTGACAATGGGTAAATGTAGACATATTAATTCAATATATGTTTTTCTTAATGAGATACAAGTGTTGATGTTGTCGATGTTGTGTTTGTAAAAATATAATTTTATTATGGATCCATGTACCATATCTCTTACGAGAGAATTGGTGTTTTTCGACAACATGAGGAATGGGAATAAAATCTCAATACTAAAATCACGAACAATGGAAACCCAACCTTCTTCTAGTACTACCCCTAGATTGCAAGGTTTAAAGGGTAACAACAAGTTGTTTTGTGGTTGTGAGCACCAAAATTCGTGTATATCATTCCAAGTATTGGTGCATTATATATGTTACTCTTAAGTGAGCAGGTTGAGAGAAATCTCTGAATGGAATTATTCTTGAGCATTTAATTATGATATAGTAATAAAATGGAATAACTTCCACCTATTTGATCATAGAGGTGGTGCCGTTTCTAGCAAAAGTTTGAGATTATCTTTCGTATATGATCAAGAATCTAGGATGAGCACATGGCCGGTAATAGTGCTAAATCATAATGTGAATTATAAGGAATGCTGTGGGTGTTTGTGCGTGCATTATTAAGTCTATACTAGACTGATTATTGGTTTAAGCAACGAGCCACTAATAACTTAGCTAGTTAGGTGACTTAATTTCACTACGATGTTGTTTAAGACGAAAGTTACCACCTCTTAAGTGCGATTCTCATGCTTGTATAATTATTTTATATTACAAACTAAGTGGGAGAATGTTGGAAATTTTTAGTTTGTAAAATAAAATAATTAATTTAGAATTTAAGGATAATAATTAAGTTGGCAACCCTTCACTTGCATGGTGGTTATTTCCTACAAGCCAAGGGTTGTGTACTTAGTTTTGTATCCTTTTAATTCTGCAAGTGTTACCTATAAATAGGTGAAATGGTGCAGGATTTCTAAGGAACTTTTGCATTCCTAAATTCTTGAGAGCATTCAACAATTGCAAGTTGCATGTTCTTGTGTTCTTTATGTCCTAGAGGCAAATTGCCAAACAAAACCAGTATTGCAACATGGAGGGGGCAAATATTGTCTTAAGGACAGTGTCTAACACGATTAGAACACATCCAAATCTTGTGATTCCCCATTATTGTTAGATTCAAGTTTCTAACAATAAAGTTCATAAATCTTTCATCTTTATTCTTTAGTGTCTTTTGTGTTGTCTCTTTGATTATCACCCTCATATACTTTCAAGCCTTACATGCAGTGAAATGCTTCATGTTGTTGATAAAAAAAATTAATGAACAAACATTCAACTAAGGGTTGTATTCTTTCGGATTGGACAACCGGTACGATTTTCCGAAATAATATAATATTATATATCTTCATCTCGAAAATTTTTTTCAGTTTGAAAATTTACTTTTAGTATAAAATCATACAGTCAAAAATGAAAAACCAAACTACCTGTTATTTCTTGTGCGATTAGCTAGTAATCCCAACATCAAGTGTTTGTTCGAATAAATCATGCAAGCTAGTTCTTTGTTCTGTGTTCCAACTGAATTTAATTTAAAATTATACCGTATGAATATTACATAGTTCATTTCGCCTAAAATAAAAGATAAATATTAATGCAACGTGGTCTAACTTCACAACATACACTGACCTTTTATTATTATAATTTTTTCACCTTTTTGGATAGAATTTCCCAATGAGTAGTATTGGTGGACATACTCTGAATAGGCACTAGGCAGTACATATTTCACAATACCCATTAATTCCTGATTTTCACAAAAAAAAACAAATATGAAAGAAAAAGAAAGTACTTATTTGCAAAAATTTGTAATCAACATCTATGATTCCTCCTTCCATTATATGTTGGGAAATTTGGAGGAGACAAACTTTTGTTCTTTCACTACTCCCTCCGTTTTTTAAAATTTAATCCACATCGTAAATTATGAATCGTATTATTTTTAGTATTGACTATATTTTTTAGGAGAGATGGAGTATATTCTCTTAACATAACTCACATGATCAAGAACTATATTCCTTGATTTCCAGTGCTTTTGGCTTTATGCAAAAAATCATTTCTAATCTATCCTTCACTATAGTTCAAGCAGCATGGTCTCTTCACAATATTGATCCAAAACACAAATTAAATTCTTCTTATGTTTTTTAATTGTCATTTGGAAAAACCCTCAACTAGATGGTTCAAGTTCAAACTCAATGTAAAGGATTCCCCGCTGGGAAATAATCATGAAGCGGAGGCAGGATCGTGGTAAGCTAGTTATTGATTTATGTATGATTGATTAAATATAGTCCTTCCTCCGTACATGAAAAATAATACTCCCTCTATTCACAAAAAGTGGTTCATATTTTAAATTTTAAATTGTAAATGTAGTATAGTTTACAATAATTTTTTTTCCTTTTCAGAAAAAACAATAATATTTTTTTCCGATACGGAATGGGTATTATATCTATTCCTATATATAAAGCGTGAAGGTGATATTGTACAAGAGAACTTCGTTCGTCATAGTCGTCGTCCGCACTCCGCATAAGATTTTTTTTTTTCTTTTCGAACCACACCTATCTACTATTATAACTGTATAAAGAAAAAGATGGCCGCTATTTTGAGTTCTAAACCTATCCTGCAAATTTCAGGAAATGTACAAAAAATTGCCAAGTATCATATCATACCACAATTTTGCACATAAATGGCTAACTAGACCATAAAAAGATACAAGGGTCCTTAATGAATAAATCAGTATGACTAATGACGATGCTTGGATACGCGCCGCTGGTTTAATGGTAGAACTCCGGTTAGGGTTTCCTGCAAAACAGGGCCTCGGGGTCTCCCGAGGGTAGACACTCTGATGCTTAAGTCAGTAAAAGGGTTGCTAGAAAGCTTAGGTATGTAGTTTGTTAAGCTATAGATTGCGTACCTGTACCGTGGTATGAGCTACCCTATTTATAGGTATGAGATTACCTGGACAATTTCCGAATCCAACTAGGTTTCAGGAATCTCCACCGCCCTAAGAGTCCCGGTTGGACTCTTTCTACAGTTGGTGGGCCGGTCCAGTCTCGGTGATGGATACGGACTCGTCAAGTGCCCCCACCAAGTGTTAATGACGTAAAGGTAAACAACGCTTGGCACAAAATAAGTATTACCTGGGACATACCCGAGAGTGGACAGACTACCCTCGTTTGGCTAATTATCGAGCCACATGTCAAACGACCTCGATGTGAACGCACAACCCTCGATCTCGGAAAACCGAGAGTAACTGGCGGGTCAGGTCTTGACCCGGGAAGACGACCCGCTTCCCAATCCCGCACAAATTTTCAACCGCGCGTTATTAGTGGGCACGTTCCCCAAACGGCAGACTCAACATCATTACTTCCTTGAAATCCAAAATAACTGTCCGTGGTCCATAATTAGAGAAACGTGGGAGAATAAATTTTGTTTTTAAGGAGAAAGTTCTACCGTCCCTTTGCACTTAATCATTTTCCTTCTTTGCAAATAACTCAAAATTCTCTCCTCTGTTAAAGCATTCCAGTCCTCAAAGAATTCTTCTTTACCAGAGCATTCTAAACCCCTTTCCCAACTGGAATTTTCAAGCTTTCGCCTGAGACACTGCCCCAGCGACGCTGTTCCCAGGGGAGTTGCTAGTTGGAGTTTCTGAAGAACGTTGGGAGTTATAATTCGAAAGGCGAGTGGTCACGTCCTCCTTCCATAGTAAGTTTCCAGATCTGAATCTCCGGTTTGTTCCAAGTTTTTGTCTTTTCCTATTGTAGCCAGAGTAGATTCTTGTCGGAATTATGGTTAGGCACTCCAAAGGAAAAACTGTTTTGGACTTTGTATCCACCATAGATTCGGTTGATAAGGTAGAGAACCTTAGATCCAAATATGACCTCCCCTCAGCCCTAGAGGTGAGAGCCCCATTAGGAAACGAGAGAGCTAACTCTCCTCCAGGGGGAAGAATTACCGTGTATGACCGATTTATGCACCTAGGACTTAGATTCCCCCTCTACCCCCTGTTTGAGGAGATTGTACAACACTACAGGATTCCTCTCGCTCGTTTTACCTCAAATTTAATTACATTTGTACTGGGGTTTGCGAGAGTGTGCCAACATGTAAAAGCAATACCTCGGTTAGTAATGTGGAGGTTCCAAGTAGTTGTGGCCTCGACCTCTTTCCAGGACTGGTATATCATAAAAAGGCGCCTTAGAACCGGCGTGAAGAAAATGGTCGAGGCATATGGCGGCTCCCCGGAATAGAAACCGGACTTTTTGATTGTAAAGGCGCCCTCGAGCTATTGCTTGCCGTGGAATCTCCGAGAGACAGAGGGTCTCGGGGCCATAAAGGATGAATGGACCCAAGAGGACGAGGAGTGCATCGAGGAGCTCCAGGCAGATGTAGAGAAGATTCTGAAATACTCCAAGGTCGTCAAATGGAACGACGTACAATATTATGTGCCTCCCGTATATGCGAAGGAAGATGATATGGTCAACGTCGAGGGTGCAACCAGAATTCTTCTCGCCACTGAGTCTGTTTAGAAACCTATGCCGGAAGCAGGGCCAAGCATTATTCCCCCTGTGGCAGAGAAAGGGAAAGGCCCCCTCGAGGGAGAGGCAATAGTTTTGCCCCCTAAGCTGTTCGAGGGAGGCCCGTCTGTGGCAGTACACACCTTTAGCAACCTACCGCCAATCGAGTGTCCTATTCTTGAGGAATTATTCGCTCAGCTGAATGAAGCCGACAGTCTGAGACTGGTAAGTCATTTTCCAGATTAGGTTGCAAATGCATATGTATATCAATGTGTTCCTGATATGCTATGTTGGTGCAGATACGTGCGGCCTCGATGGCCTATCTAGTGAAGTTAAGAAAACTTCAAGAAGACCTGGCTACGGCTCGGGCGGAAAGGGATGAGGCGTTGTTCGAGGTGGTGACTCTCGAGGAAAAGGCCCGCCAAGTACAAGCTAAGGAGGTTGAGATTGCCATGGTGCAGGCTAAATATGACGAGTTGGATGAGAAGATGATTTCATTCGCTAGCTTGCACATCTCGAAAGAGGAACTGCATAAGTGGTGCATTGCCTTCATGTATAAGATGCTGTCGACAGGAGGGATGGCTACGGCACTCGAGGAGCTGAACTTGGTTGCTACCAAGTGCGGAGCACACCGAGTTGGCGTGGCGGGGCTGAAAAGGCTCGACCAGGATAGGCCGATTAAAGCTAAATGGTTCAAACAGCTCCTGATGAAGGACCCGAAGAAAACCATGCACGAGGCCATGGTGAAGGTCCCGACAAAGTTGAACCTCGAGCAGCTACATCTGTGGGAGGCTTTGACTGGCGCCATGGCAAAGATGAGTTCTCCGTCGGAGATTGCTTCGTTCCCAGGCAACGTTCCTGCTATCCTGGCCAAGGGTCTAAACGAGGAGGACCTTATACCTGATGTATCTGATGAGTACATGGGTATCGAACTCGAGGATGTCGACAAAGACACCGAGGAGGACGTTGCTGATACTGGCCATTCAGGTGTCCAAAAAGCTGTCGAGGACGCCTCCAAGATCCTTCGAAGGACCCCCCTCCAGGCAGTGATGTTGTATGAATCCTGCCCTTTGTAATAGTTGTTAGGCCCTTTAAACTATCGCTTTTTTTTTTTGTAATGAACTGATTTCTTCATTTCTTCTACCCGCGACTTTATACAAGCATCTTTTCCACTTCTTTTTCTTGGTCTTCTGTTTTCGTTCTCTTTGGTTTGATGTAAGCGTCTTACACTCCTCTGGTGAAACAGGAAAGTTGGATCGTCCACCGTGTTCACCTCATGGTGTTGTCAGAGGAGCAATCAAGGGAGTTCCCGTTATATTCTATGATTAGCGGAATTCTGAGAAGTCGTGCTGAGGTGCACAACCTCGAGACAGTGGCACATTTAGAGAACGACCTCCTCGATGCAATGATGATGCATAATGTGAAGGTTAACTAGCATCTGATAAACGAGATTAAAGGACTCCGCGAGGAGATGCAGCGTCGAGAAGTTCAAAGTTTGAAATATCACAGCGATTTTTTGACTTTCGAGGCCGAGATTCACGATGAGCTGGTCACCTTGGAGAAAGAAAATGCTTGGTTGAGGGCGAGACAGTAGATTACTGTGTCCCCCTGGTTTCTTGAGAAGCATCAAGTGTTAGCCCGAGTCTAGCATATGATTATGATCAGAACTCGTCGTTTTATCGCAGCGATGGATATACTGAAGGAGAGGTCTCGTGAGATCGAGCTTCTTACAGACTATATTGCCGAACTGCAAAATCTACTGCTGGACAACAACATTGACTTTGAGGCTTTCGAGCGTCCGGAGGAAACCGTAGATCCTCGAACTCGGAGTTCTCGAGAAGAGCTGTTGATGAGGGTACACGCTCAGGACATAGAGATCATGGACCTTAAGGATAAATTGAATCAATGTGCGAATCTCCTTATACATGGGTATAAGGAGATTATTCATTCCTCCTCCGACAATCCTGTCAGGGAAGTTCTTGTAATAGTGTAGGAGAGTATATGTACTTTACGCGAGTTTGCACAGAAGTGCAGAACGAATTATTGTTTATTTTACTCGAGTATTGATTTATAAAGCGCTTTTTAGGCCGGATATAAAGTACACGGCTCTATCATAGGAATTTGGTGCGAATTCCTTGACCTGGCACTGCGTTTAGCAGTGTGTGTGAGGAAAATTCCTCGAGTTTGTGTCCAGATATTGAGTACACGGCTCTTGAACGAGGATGGCCCTAAAGAGGGAGTCCATCTCGATGACTAGTCATGAATGAATTCCTGTTAATGAAAAGAATATGTAATGTCTTTTATTGAATAATTTTCCGAGGACCCGGGTTAGCATTACATATGAGAGTATAAAACCGATTGGGTAAATAAAGCAAATAAAACACATAATATGCAAATAGCGGACAAAGACTCAAACATAGAACCTGCGAAAATTCTGAAAATGTTCCACCATCGAGGAAGAAATAGTTCCGCTATCATCCATGGCCTGTAGGCGGTAGCTGCCTGCTGGGGAAGCCTGGATAACCTTGTAAGGCCCTTCCCAATTTGCCGTGAGTTTTCCAGGAGTTTCTACTCGACTGGTCTCATTTTTTCTTAGTACGAGGTCACCCACAGCGAGATCCGTGGCTTTCACCTTCTTGTTGTAATGTCTGCGTAGAATCTCTTTATACTTTGCTTCTCGGATTCTGACGGTGTCTTGACGTTCCTCGAGCAGGTCAAGGTTTAGCCGGATGTCATCATCATTGGTACTCTCAACGAAGTTTATGGTTCGAGGACTCGACAAGTCTATTTCGACTGGGAGGATGGCATCCATGCCGTAGACTAAGCTATATGGTGTCTCGTCGGTTGAGGAGTGGGCAGTTGTACGTTATGACCACAGGACGTGGGGAAGCTCGTCGGCCCATGCCCCCTTGGCGTCATACAACCTGGTCTTGATCCCATGCAGTATTGTTCTGTTGATGGATTCGGCTTGCCCATTAGCTTGGGGATGAGCTACGCTTGAGAAGCGGCGCTCGATCTGCATTTCATCGCACCATGACTTGAAAGTATTGCTCTCGAACTGGGTCCCATTGTCAGAGACGATAACCTTTGGGATTCCAAAATGGCATATTTTGTTCTGCCAGAAAAAATCCAAGACTTTCCTCCCTGTGATCGAGGCCAGGAGTTTGGCTTCTACCCACTTAGTGAAGTAATTTACTGCTACAATGACCCATCTTACTCCTCCGACCCCCTCCGGATGAAAGGGGCCGATAATGTCAGTGCCCCATTGGTAGAATGGCCAAGGGCTTTGGATGGTAACCATCTCGTGCTGTGGCTGTCGGGTGATGGGAGAGAAACGTTGACACTTCTTGCATTTCTGTACCCACTGGTAGGCGTCTTTGGAAACTGTCGGCCAGAAATATCCTGCTCGCAAGACCTTCTTGGCGAGTGCTCTTGCTCCCATATGAGCTCCACACGTGACAAGCCATCGTCACACTAGTCAAATAATTAATTACCTACTTAATACAATTACTGGCAGTAAAGTAGAAAGTAGAGTCGATCCTACAGAGAAGGTTACTAAGTACCGGTTAAAATTATTTCTTATTATTATTTAAATTAACAATTTATCAATTTAAACTAATCTAAACCTAAAACTAACAATTACAATTAATTTAAAATTTTACACAAATAAAAAAAACCTAGGGCAAAGGGTTCACCTACCGACTACTCAGTTCAACTCAACTTATAGATATGTGACTTTGGACTTTTATAAATCTCACAACGATTCACCTATTTAAGAATTATTCACTGTCATGATATAATTCTCTTACTCAAACTAACCCTATGACTACTGTCGTGACTATAGGGATTAATTAAAGCACATTAAGAACTTTAGAATCTCTAGCTGCAAAACCGGTGTTCCTACTGTCGTGGTTCACTACCTAAGTTTAATATTCCCATGAACTAATGTTAACCTTCAACCATCGTTTTTTCAGTTAAACACCTTTAAAGCATGCAAGTGGTGATCAAATACTCACATGGAATAAAAACAAGAATATTAAATATCAACTAATGAAAAAGTCACAATCATGAATTAAATTAAATTAAATAGTACGACGGCTACATCCAAAACCCTAGATTCAATAATTTAGCTACACATCATCTCAAAAATAAATAAAACAATGAAACCCGGGAGAAGAAGGCCAAAAGTTGAATCCGAAGTTGCTTCGATGCTTCCTCCTTTTGGCGATGATGGTGCTACGCGTGGGGTTTGGTGCGTGGAAGGGAGCTGCGTGAGAAGGGCTGGTGCGTGGGGGGAAAGGGTGATTTGGAGGCGTGAGATTGGAAGGTGGACAAAGGGAGCAAGGTGGTGTGGTGGTGCGTGGGAATGGAGGGGGGTGATGATGCGATGATGATTAATGTGATGATGATGGGAGAGAGAGATGGAGGGTGATGCGTGGTGATGGAGAAAGGTGATGGCTGGTGTGCAAAGGTAATGGGGCGGCGGAGGAGTTGGGCTTTAGGCGTAGGTTTTGTGGTGGTTGGGTGGTCAAGTTTTGTCCTCAAAAATAAAACTCTAGTCCTCTTTTTATATTCTTTCCTCAAATCCTATTTCTTCAGGAATAAAAAAGTTATTCTTTTTCAAGTCAATTTAAATTAAAACTCCTCCAACTCTTCAAGTGCTTCAATTTCTTCCTTTGAGTTACTTTTATTTTCAATTTAGTCCAAAATCTCAACAATTCTTTCATTTAAGTACAAAACCTACAAATAAAGATAAAATCATATAAATAGCATATTTGTACTCAAAATATATTGCAAAAATTACAAATTAGAGATATAATAAATAGGTAAAATATAAGCACATCAACACGATCCCTCATGTACTTCTTTGAGTACGTAAGCTGTCTGCTTTGGGCCAATACACCTTAGCATGGGTAGCAGGTATCCATGCTTGTATAGGATACCGTCTCGCAATGTGTATTTGACCGCCTTCAATCGGAGGGTTCTGGCTTCTGCTTTTCTGCTTGGCAACGTCCAATCTGTAAGGTATTGGATAAACGGGGTCATCCAAGTGTTGCCGTCCTCGACGATAGCCGTTACGGGGGCATCCTGGATGCTAGGATTGGGGAGAATCTCGACCCATACTTTGTGGCTAAGGTGTGCAAAATTCGAGGAGGCTAGCTTGCTGAGGGCGTCGGCTCTTTTATTTTTTGAGCGGACTATGTGGCACACGGTGCATTCTTCGAACTTGTCCTTGATGTCGAGGACTTTCTCGAGGTAGCACTTCAGTTGCTCGTCGTTTGCTCTGTATTCTCCCAATATTTGTTTCACCACTACCTGAGAATCACTAAAAACTTGGATTTTGCGGACCCCGAGTTTTAGTGCCATGTTCAGTCCTACTATCAGTGCCTCGTATTCTGCTACATTGTTGGTGACTGAGAAACCGAACCTTAGTGCGTATGTATATTCTGCGTCGTATTCCCTCATGCTCTAGATATCGGGATCAGCTGGAGGTTTGGATAATATGATGCCGACTCCTCCCCCTTCATCGCAACGAGAGCCGTCGACGTATAGTGACCAGGCTCGAGGGTTGATGTTGACGCGAGTAGTGGGATCATCTTTAGGCTCCGCCATTTCCTTGACCTTGATAGCTCGAGGCGTTTCTACTAGGAAATCTGCAAAGGCTTGTTCTTTGATGGCTGATCGAGGCTTGTATTCAATGTGGTGCTCGCCCAATTCGACTGTCCATTTCATCATCCTGTCGGACGCTTTTGGCTTGAGTAGGACTTGCTGAATTGGTTGTTCCGTTAAAACCATAATGGGGTGTGCTTGAAAGTATGGGCGCAGACGTCGGGCGGCTAAGACTAGGCTGAGGATAAGCCTTTCCATGGGCGTATAACGGGTTTCCGCTCCTTGCAAGACTTTGCTAACAAAATAGACGGGGACTTCTCTACCGTCTTTGCGCTGCACGAGCACGGCCGAGATGACTTTCTCTCGAGCCGCCAGGTAAATGTATAGTGTTTCCCCTGGCTCAGGCTTGGCTAGTGTGGGCAACTGCTTGAGGTGCTCTTTCAGGTCTTGGAAGGCTTTCTGGCATTCTACATTCCACTCAAATTTTCTGCCCTTGCGGAGGGTATGGAAAAATGGAAGGCTTCTCTCCGCGGCTTGAGACATTAACATGTTCAAGGCTGCCAAGGAGCCTGTGAGTTTTTGAACTTCTTTGACGGTTTTTGGAGCTTCCATGGCTAAGATGGCCTCGATTTTAGCTGGATCAACACTTATTCCATCCTTGGAGACTTGGTATCCTAGGAATTTTCCTGACCCTATACAGAAGGTGCATTTTTTAGGATTCAGCTTCATGTTAATTTTGCGTAATATTGTGAAAATCTCCCCCTTATCTACAGCCACTTGCTTATCCTTATTGGTCTTTATCACCATGTCGTCCACGTAAATCTCGATGTTCCGGCCAATTTGGTCATGAAAGGTTCTGTTTACGAGACGCTGGTATGTGGCTCCAGTATTTTTCAGTCCAAAGGGCATCTTGTCGTAGCAATATACCCCTATCTCAGTGATGTAAGCTGTCTTCTCTGCATCTTCCTGTGCCATGAGGATCTGATGATATCCCTTATATACGTCGAGGAAGCTGAGGACTCTGTATCCGGCAATACCTTCCACCATCTGATCTATGACTGGTAGAGGGTAGCAGTCCTTGGGGCAATGTTTGTTGAGGTCGGTGTAGTCTTGGCACATACGCCAAGAGTTGTCGGGTTTTCGTACTAAGACTGGGTTGGCTAACCAAGTAGGCCACAGAACTTCTTGGAGTATCTTGGCACGGACTAGCTTCATTGTTTCCTTGTTGATGACATCATTGCGTTCGCGAGCAAATACTCTTTTCTTCTGTTGCACTGGTTTGATATTTGGGTCAATATTTAGCCTATGTTCCATGACTTCTCGAGGGACTCCTGTCATATCTGCTGGGGACCAAGCGAATATATCGCGGAACTCGCGTAGCAAGGCACTGACCTCGGCTAGCAATGGGTCTTGGAGAGAAACACCAATTTGAACGGTCTTGGTTGGATCAGTCTCACTCAGGATCAGCTCTCGCATCTTGCTGCTGAACGAGGGAGGGCTGGAGATCTTGGGATTTTCCGCCTCTGATGGGTTGACCGTTTGTCGAATTGAATGCATTCTGACACGGCGGAGCCCGGGTTAAGGTGTGTGGTCTTCTTTCTGATTCTAACTACTGTGAGTAAGCATTCTCGAGAGCTCCGCTGGCATTCTTTCACTACTCCCACTCCATATTCGTTGGGAATTTCATTACCAAGTGATAGGGAGACCATATTGCACGTGCTTGGCACATCCAGGGTCGCCCTAGGATCACGTTGAACGGTGAGGGCTCATCTATTAGGGCGAAATCCATGGTTAAGGTGACTGTCCTAGGATACGACCCTACCGAGATGGGTAGGCTAATTATTCCTATGGGGATAATAGTGTGGCCTGAGAATCCCATCAGGGGCATTGTAGCTGGGCGGATACAAGGGTTCTTGATATTCATTTTCTTGAAGCAATCACTATATATGATGTCGGCCGCGATGCCGTTATCCACCTAAACCCTTCCGACTTTTACGTTTGCGATTATTGCTTCTATGACCATAGCGTCACTATGGGAAAAAATGTCTGAGACCACATCGCTATCTGTGAATACGATGGCCTCCGTTCCTTTGAACCTTTTGTGGCTAGGCTCTTCTCGAGGAGTTTTGGTGACGGTTTGCAATGAGTTCTTCATGGCTGTGGTGGATAAGACTTCGAGGGAGCTCCGTAAATAGCTCCTACCTGGTGACTGATTACCTTCGTTGGATCTGCCGGGGAGAGTTGTTGGAGTGGCTGTGGTGCTGCTTCAGTGATGTGATAAGGTTGTTGTTGGGTATTAGCTCTCGGTTGCCAATTGTTTCCTCGTCCATCTCTACGTGGTGGGCCCCTGAAGTTTCTTTTAGGGTGATCTCGTGACTGGGGCCTGTTATTCCTCTGCCGGGAGGCTGTTCCTTGCACATATTGCTGAAACTTCCCAGATTTGACCCCATTCTCGATTTCCCATTTAAGCTCTCGGCAATCCTCCGTGTCATGGCCGTGATCTTTGTGATACTCACAATATTGTTCAGTTGACTATTTGGGTTAGGTGCCAAGGGGTTCGGAGCTGGCAATTCGTCCCTGTGGATCTGGAGGATTTCTCGTCGGAGCTTGGTTAAGGGTGTTAACTGCCTATCCATCTTGGACAGTGCCGGTTTGTTTTCCAGGGGGATTCTTGGCTTATCCTTTGGTCCTACAAGGCCTTGGATGTGGTTCTTGGGACCTCTTGAGTGTGTGTTCTCATTGTATGTGGTTCTCGACGATGGCCCACATCTCTTAAACATTCCTGCGGGGCTTGGTTGAGAGTTTAACTCGCAACATTGAGGATTTCCTGAAGGGGTTAAGGCCTAGGATGAATCCGTTGCAAACATCTCGATCATCAATGTTGTCGACTTGCAAGGTTTCTTGTATGAACCGTCTGTGGAAGTCGGTTAAACTCTCATGCTGCCCTTATCTGACTGAGGAGAGGTCGATGGACATCCACGATATCCGTTTGCTCTGGAAGAATCGAGTAGCTAGTTTGACAGACAAATCTTCAAAACTAGTGACGCTTCCTTCTGATAATTGCCCAAACCATCGCTGTGCTGACCCGGCTAAGTAGGAGGGTAGCGCCTTTGCCATGAAATTCATGGTTGTGTTTCGGATTCTCATGACTTGGACATATCCTTGTAGCCATTGGGAGACATCGGTATCTCCTGAATATGGTTTGAATTCTTTAGGGAAGTCTAAGTCTCGGGGCTTAGGTTCATCTCGAATGTCAGGGATGAAGGGGCTCCGGTCTAGCCCTACCCCGACGATCTTTCTCATTTCCTCCCGGATCAAGGTATTCTGGTCTCTTGCTCCTTGCTGATCTCCGTGGAAGTATGGAGGATTTTCTCTACACCTATTATGTTGCTGATGTCTAGGAGGCGAATACCGGGGATGGTGATGGTATTCTTGCCCTCGATGTTGTTGTAGCCTTTGTGTGGTTCGTAGCCATGTCTATACTCACCTCTTCGGGGGCTTCTTCAATTCCAATTGAATTCTAAGTGATTATGTGCATTAGTTTGCCTTGGGGGGTTCCCATGTTCACCTTCGATGATCTCGACACTCGGGGAATCATGATGCTCCCGAGTGTTCCTACGTTGGTATATCGCGTCGAATTCCTCGAGAGCTGTATCGAAGGCTGGGTATCTTTCCCTGAAAAGCGTTCCAAAATATGGTATCTCTGGTAGCGTACGAACATTCCCTGTGGGGGTTTTCGTGCCTCTCGATCTCTTGGTAATTTTTCTGCTCTTGGACTTTCCGCTTCCCCCGTTTCTTCTCGAGAAGGGCTAGGTTCTGCGGGCTTCTTTTTCGTCGATCAAATCCTCCAAATCTTGTTCTATGGGGTCGGGTTGTCCGAGGAGACAACGCCGCCTGGTTTCTTCAAGAACATATCTCCGCAACCTCTGTTGTTGATCGCTATCATCGCCTAGCTTCTTGAGTTCAGCCTCGATTTTGGCTAGTTTCTGGTCTTCCAAATACTTGGTAGCAGCGGGGGTATTCCGAGGAGGGGGTCTATCCTCCTTTCCAGGTGGAAGATTGGTTTTGTTTTGTTTTTTCGGATCGGGCTGAGAAACGCCAATAACCAAACACTCTTTTGTTGGTTCTTTCCCAGGTTCTCCGCCGTGGCTCTTTCCTGTCTTTCTTTTTTCTTGCCGGGGTTGGAATTCGGTTAGGGGGGTGTTGTCCCCTAGACTATGCTGGTGACCGGAGGATGCTGTGCTACCGGCGTCTTCTTCAACTCTGACCATCGTATTGATCGTTCCGGCAACTCTAGTTTTTATTGGGAGATGTTAAGGAAACCTGAGAAGGTTTTTGTGACACAAACCCTAGTTTTCGGGTCCCACCGGGCGTGCCACTTGACGATACTTGGATACGCGCCGCTGGTTTAATGGTGGAACTCCGGCTAGAGTTTCTTGCAAAACAGGGCCTCGAGGTCTCCCAAGGGTAGACACTTCGATGCTTAAGTCAGTAAAAAGGTTGCTAGAAAGCTTAGGTATGTAGTTTGTTAAGCTATAGATTGCGTACCTGTACCGTGGTATGAGCTACCCTATTTATAGGTATTAGATTACGTGGGCAATTCCCGAATCCAACTAGGTTTCAGGAATCTCCACCGCCCTAAAAGTCCCGGTTGGACTCTTTCTACAGTTGGTGGGCCGGTCCAGTCTCGGTGATGGATACAGACTCGTCAACTAATTTTATGACTAATTCCTTGTTGAAATTACTACCATTTAAATAATATTATAATTGTTTATATTTGTACTTTCATGTCTACAAGATCATTTAACTTAATAAATTACTATCTTCATAATTTTTTTAATGTTTTAACAATAAATTATTTTGTCTGATAATAACAACACAGTAATTTAAATAAAATATAAACTTTACAAGAGAAACATATCCATTCCTTCCTATGTAAGCTAGCATATTATACACCCTATGTATAATTCGTGAATCCAAGTATGAAGTTTCCATAAAAAATAAAATTATAAAAGAAAACAAACCAGGTCCGAAAATAAAATTATTGAGAACAATAAACAGATATGGAAAAAGTTTTGCTATTTGTCCCTTTCTTTGTATCTTTTCATAATACATTTATAAAATAATTTGTAGAAGTCAGTGAAAAAAAATAAAAATTATATCAATCTTGAAAACTACATTCTAAAACAATTACAGAACATTATCTTTTACCTTGATCCATGTAAATCAATTATTTCACATATGAATGATTTTCCCTTGCAAAACCAAAAAAAAAAAAAAATGATTTAATTATTATTTTTTCTTTTAGTTAAAATCCAGGAGATGATAAATGATTTAATTATATAAACCCCGAACATAAATTTTAATTTATTAGTAAAATAAAATTATTACTAGAGCAAAAATTTATGTGATTTTATTGCTCTTTTTGTCCGAGATTTAATTCTTTTACTTTTTTAAACGTTTTTCATTCTTCTGGGGAAAAGTTTATAAGAAATGGTATCTTTAGTCTAATCCATTCCATCGATTTTTTTTCTCCTTAAAATTTACTCAGGTGAACCCACTTAAATGTAGGTAAATACTCCTTACATACTTCTTAGTAAAAATTGAATCATGTCTAATATCATGAAACACAACATCTAAACCCGCTAAACTGTTATTCAATTCCCACATACTTTTTTTAAATGAATAAATATCTTGCCAAAAACGTATAAAAATTGATTGATAAGATTAATCCACACATACTTTATTTTTTTACACAATTTTTATAAAATTTTCAATTACTACATATTTGTATAACGCGCGGACAAAAGATACCTAGTGTATAATAAGTGTATCTCAACATTATGGCAACAGATTAACAAGAGTACAAGTATATATTTCTTTTCTAGGTAAAGATTATTATTTTTACATATAATCAATCTCAGTATTTTTCAAAAACGAAAACGAAAATTTTTCTTTCCTTTTTTTTTTTTTGGTTGGCTTAATTTGTTGTGAAGGAGAGCGGCTTTTGGTGTTTATAGGTTACAGCTGCAGCGGTCATGCAAGTACAGTATATATTTTGACTAATTAACGCAGATGCATATGATCCCTTTCTAACATCCATAAACTCTAGCGAACTTTAAATGAGATTTGATCCTTGAGTCTCTAAAAGTTCGATTAATTTAAACCGTGTATAACCTTTTTCACTTTGATATAACCTTATGTCCCTGTGTAATCACCATAAGCACTTCTTTCTCTCTTTTTTTCCCGTTTCTTTTTGTTTTAGTGTCAGCTAGCGAATGCAAAATGGCAAGTTTGGAATATTTGGTGAGAGATGGAACCATTGAGGGACGCATGTTACATTCCCAGGATTTTGATACGAAAACCTCGCCAAATTTGGGGCATACCTAGTGGAATGATAGGTACATTTATCCCTTATTTTCTTTTTCTTTGTTGCCATTACTATTATTATTATTATTATTATTATTATTATTATTGTTATTATTACATGACTCTCTCTGTCCCGAAAAAATAGTCCATATTGATTTTTCAAATTTTTGTACTAATAATTCACAGAGAGATTATAATACAATACAATGTCGGTTAATCAATCATCTATAAATTAATAACTTCTAGCGATTAATAATTTTCTCCGATCCCAACTTGGGACCAGTACAAAAAGTGAAAATAATTGATAAAATAATAAAATAATAATATTTCAGAAAATCTCCTATATATCTATAGGTCCCAACAACATTATAAATTAATCAGCACCCTATTTGGAACCAGTACAAAAAGTAAAAATAATCGATAAAATGATTAGATAATAATATTTCAGAAAATCTCCTATATATCTATAGGCCCTAACAATATTATAAATTAATAAGTATCCTAAAAGGAAAAAAAAATAGCTATAAATATTTAGTTAAATATGAACTATTGATACTTGTTTTTTAGTCGTTGTAAAGGATATAAACTATGTAAAGTTTTTTTTTAGAATTAAGAAAAGTTTTAACACTTGATTAAATGGATATAAAGACAAATTCAAATTAAGTAATTTAGTGACGGTTTTTTTCTCATAGAAATTCTTTAAATTAATAATTTACTAGTTTTATGCCCGTGCGTTGCACGGGATCAGAGACAAAACTGTTTTAAAACTTAAATGTTATTAGTTTGCAATAAGTTGCACCTTGCAATACAAAAATGATTGCATTTTATAAATTAAATAAGCTGAAAATGAGAAAATATTGCGCTAACTAATGTAAAAGAAGAAGGAATGAAGAGGTCGAAATAGAATCATATCCGTTGTAACGCCTCCTTGTATACCACATTCTTTGTCCGGTTGCCAAAAACTACATCTTTATTGCATATGAGAACTTTCAAACCATTTCTGGACTTAACCCTAGAAAGTGCCACATAAAATTGTCCGTGAATAAAGACCGGACGTTGCAAGAAAAAGCCAATGTGTGAAAGCGACTGACCCTGACTCTTATTTATTGTCATATCAAAGAATGGAACAATTGGAAATTAGCTCTTTTTAAACCTAATTGGCATTCTTATGTCTGACGGTTGGATGTCTATCCATGGTATAAACATAGTTCTACCAATATTTTCTCCAGATATGATCGTAGCCTGGATGACGCGTTCCCCCGATTCTTTAACCTGAAGCGTAGTACCATTGCAAAGTCCTCCTGGTTGGTCTAGATTGCGAAGAAGCATTATTGGTACTCCTTTTTTTAAACACAACTTGCGATTCGGCATGCAACAACATCTAATGCCATGAAGAAATCAGGGGTAAATACCTCATCATCTTTACTATTAACAGATGTCTCGGACACGTCCAAACTGTCTGAACTATAGTAAGCCTTTGCCTCACCGGTGCGAAGTGACAGCATATGCTCATTAATCTTATCCACCTCATCATTTGTTGGAGCTAGAATAGCCCTCTCATCGAAGAAGTTTGGTGCCTTCAAATTTGATAACAAATTAGGATATATAACATCACAAATGGATGCAATAGGAGTACCTGTCTGCTTAATCAGAAGGTCTTCAGGGATTTCAATTTCGACCTCTCCATCATTCTAATCTCCTTCTTTTCCATCTCCAATATTGAGCAGCCACTCAGAAAATTCTCTTATCTCATTGGACAATTCCTGATCAGCACTTTGGCGTATTTGGTTAACCTCAACAGTTTGCAATTCTCCCACAAGGGCGATGCATTAACTGCAGCTCCAACAATCTCGTGCCTAGTTGCTCTAGGGATAACTGCAACATTTGTCTGAAATCTCGCCCAAGGATAGTTACCATCCCATCGAAAGGCTCAAACATGCTTCTAGGTTTTTCCTAAGCAATATATCTTGAAAAGTCCTGTCTAATGCCTCAAAACAATATCTATGAGTCACAGGAGCTTCATCCAAAATAATTAACTTGGTACGTTCTAATAAAGATGCAAAATCAGTACCAGGTTTAACATTACATGTAGAAATATCAGTAGGATTTAACGAGATAGCAAACCTTGAATGCGCAGTTTTACCACCGGTGAGTAGCAACAATGCGATACCATTGGAACCAACATTTAGAACGATTTCACTTTTACAATGCAAAGCTGCCGACAAAGTCTTCCATATGCATGTTTTTCCTGTCCCCCCTGTAACCATATAAGAAAAAGAACCCTCCTCTTCCTTTCGAAACTGCACCCATGATCTTGTCATAAACCATTTTTTGCTCATCAGTCCAACATGAGATCAAAGCATCGTGCTCAAGATGTAGTGATCTAATATCGTAATTTTTCTCTGCACTAATAAGCTTGATGGCAGAGTCTATATCCATGTACTCATCTACAAATGGCATATTCTCAAAAGTTTTTAGCGTTTTTCCAGTGTTGTCAGACTCGGCTCAGACACCGACTCGACGTGGGTAAGGGTCAGGGGTTTTCGGGTTCGATTTGGGTCGACTCGGATGATGTCATTACGATGCAATAAATAATATATAATTTAAAATATATTAATAATTAAAAAAACATAATATTTATGGAAATTTGTTTATGGTAACAGTCAATAATAGTATTTTAGAGTATTTAATTACAATTTAAGATAGGTATATTAATTGAACAATTAATATAAACAATTATTTATAATTAAAACATATAAATTTACAAGATAATCAACTCTAGTTATTAATATGAAATGTATACTAAAAAATAAATTTCAACCTATTTGATATGTATTTTAAATTTTGCATAAAATAATGGAGGTTCATATGTGAGATTCATAATAAAAAGATTTAAAGATCGTCGTTGATAATTTGAAGTAAAAATTTGGGACTAAAATGACAAATTAATTCATGAATAAAAGTTGTTGGGCCATTTAAGATCAAAAAACAAACTTCTGGGGAGGAAAGAGAAAGAACAACATGGAAAACCACGGGAAAAATTTTAAAAATTTGGTTAAATCATGCAAAAACCAAAAACTCTGAGTCGACCGAGGTTTGGCCAGTTCCCGTTTCACTCGGAGTTTTGACCGAGCCACAAACTGACAATTTTTTAAGTCACTCGGCTCGGTTTGTGGTTCGGTTTCCAATTTAACCGGTTGAACCGTCCAGTCCGAGCCGAGTTTTACAACACTAGTTTTTCGCAACCTCCTCAATAATTTCTCGACTTCTGCCAGAGTATAGTTGTGCAGTTCTTCTTCTGAAAGTTCAATATCTGCGAAAAAAAAAACATTTGCTTAAAGCACAAAAAAGATGCATATGTGCTACACTGCTAAGAGAGTGACACAGGTGCAACAATTAGTAAAATGCTCACAAAATTTTCATACGCTTGTATTCAATATCATCAGCCATTAGCCACCAAGTTTTTTTCCCAAACATGCTCAGGCTTGGTAAGCGTCTCGCTATGCATGAGTGTAACAAAGAGTTCTTGCAAAAGTTGTGCAGTGCCCCATTCACTTGCCTCCTCGATACTCTATATGAATTCTTTATCATCCACCAAAAGACCCATTGCAATGCAAGCTTCCTTAAAAGTATCATGAACCACACCATTGACCATCTTCAAATCATCGTAGCACATAGGCCCTTGATTTTAGTGAGCATAATCCTCATGTAGTAACTTTCCCCTGCTGTGGGAGGAGCACTATGAATTCTACCAACTGATATTCCTTGTTTCCTGATTTGCCACTGTTTCTTACTTTGATTCCAAACAAATTTGGTGGGGAACTCTACATAAGTCAGTTGCCTGGACCATTCATATTTCTTGTTGCATTCCATCAAATGTTACATGAGAGCACTCTTCAAAGGCTTTTCCAGTGCATCAGTAATGTCATCAGTCTCTTTAAATATCTTCAGGTTTCAATACCTGATCTTCTAGATCTTCACCTTTATCTGGGATCTCAGCTGAAATGATTCCATAAATATCTTCAGGTTTCAATACCTGATCTTCTAGATGAATCCAAAATAAAAGATGGGCATGTGGAAGTCGGCGCTTTTGAAACTCAACCGTATAAATAACTGCACACGAAAAGACAAAAAATTAATTCTGAGCAACGTAATCAACTTAATAGACCTAATTATAAAAATTATTGTCACCAACAGGAGATTAAATGTACCTGATTGAAGTTTGCTAAACATTTTGGGTTTCTTTAACTCATGAAAAAATCGATCCAACTTCATCTTGAATACTCTGGAAGTAATGTCAAGTCTATCTTCAGGATTTATGCCTCTTTTCTTGCAACACCTGACAATCGCTAGTCACTTATTGTTGCAAGTCATCGTGATGAACAGATTAGGATAACCATAATGTTTACATATAGCCATAGCATCCATGTAATTCTGCTACATGTATCTGCGACCACCAGTATATGATGGGGGTAATACCACACGCTTCCCAATGGTTACTGTCAATATTTCCCTCATTGACGGAGGAGGGTATCTGGTTGTACTTTTCACTTCTTCGTTTGGCCTGATTTTTTCTAATAAAGGACAACCTCTGACTTTCAATCATAGTGTATGCATCGACTAATAATTGGTGAAAGAGATTTCTCGCATACAGAAAGTGTGTACTCTCATCCAACATTTCATGTATTCTGAAAGCAAACCACTCTTTCATTGTCAACATTTTCTACGCACCCTTGGTTTACCATTTTCTTCATCACCATCCATATCATCTTCATTGTAATCATCGCCTACAACATTCTCATAGAGATTAGGTTCGTACTCAATGAACTCTTCACCAGGTAGAGGGACACCCAACCTAAATCCATCTTCACCATGAGGAAGTAGCAAAGGATATTGCAAGGCAAGATAAGCTGAATGCAGTTCACTTATTCTCTTGATGTCACCACTCTGCGTCTCGATCGCAATATCTCTGCGGCTCTCATTTATTTGCCCAGGTTCTTCCACAACGATTGCAGCAACTTCATCGGCAGTGGGTCGGTTATATAATCGGCCATCTTTGCCACGCTTTCCAGCTATTTTATGTTTAACTCTTACCTCAAGATCGGTCTCGAATCGGTCCCTTGTCTTTCGATAAATCTAAGCCAAAGGGTTATGATGATCCAACATCTTTGTCAAGTCTTCAGTGATTGTTTCATCAAACTTGTTATCCATGGATGGATCAGAGCTGCAAGATGATAAGGTATCAGGATAATAGAAAATAAACATGCAACAAATTTAAAATATCAATTTGAATTTGACATTTGAAGATACCTCAATGCATTGACTCTATTAGACACCTCATTACGGATCTCATATATATGGAATTGAGAAAACTTTTGTCCGCTGCCTGATTCTGGAAGAAGACTGCCAATTCTATGATAATTGGTACCGTACAATCTGAAAACCCAAGGACCACGACTACTGTTAATTGACTTATCCACCTTCCCTCCCGTTGACGTGAAAGCAAACAACATGTTGTATGCTCTTATCTAATCCCAAAACTTTTTACTCCGAGGGTCATCATTACGAAGAAGATCATCCAATACCTTCAGCGGTTTGGCAAGTTTTGGCAATTTAACCTTCCCTTTCATACAACACAATGAGAATTTAGGATAATGTTTCAGATCCATTCTTCGGCGATCTCTCGGTGTACCACATGCGAGCACTGATGGATGTCGAGACCACCAAAATAAACCTACTTAAAACTTATAATAAGTGATAAGAAGGATCAATCTCACAGAGACGGAAAACACTTAATGAAAATTGGGATCCAAAACAAGAACACAAAGTAAGAGTAAAAATAGCAAATTGGCAAGTGAGTTTGTGACTTGGCAAAGTGATAGTATCATAGGGTTGTCCTCCACTCTACCCTATATGCATATATATTGATTCTTTTAGCTATCTATATGGTATGAAACTGTATTCAATCAGGCACATGATTTGTATTCCAGACAGCAGTCCTAGCAGCAACAAGCGAACTAACCTCCGTTGTCGACTCCGGAATACTACTAAGTCATTAAGAACTTCGGCCCTTATGATTGCCTCGTGGCAAAGAACTAACTTCTGTTGTTGTTTGAAACCTTGGGCTGTTACTCCCTCGTCACCGGTTAATCTTAGACACTCTAAGTTAAGTTTACCCTTCCGGGATTACCCTAACATGCAAGCACAATTAGTTTGAATGACATTTTCAATCTAAAAGGATAATTTAAACTCTAAGACTAAACATACAAATCTCATCCGAGAGCATGAATTAAAATATATGAGTAGAGGGATTAGACCCTAGAAAATGAATTCAGTTACTCATGGAGTGAAGCTCAAACACTACAAAGCCGAAGTGTTGAGATTTCCTCATGGTTACAACAGATAGTACAAAAAATAGGAGAAGAGTAAAGTCAGGGAGTGTGGTAAAGTGCAGCTGACTTTGCAGAGTCAACTTCTCACTTCCCCAAGAGACACCCCTGAGTTTATCTTCGAGAGTTATACTATGTTTCTACACTACTGAACTAAACTACACTATCTTACTTCTACTTTGGATCTGGTGTTCTTCGATACCTTCTTCTTCCTACTGCTGCTGCCTTTTATAGAGTTTGAATGAGAGATCTTGGTTAGCCTAGTTGGTCTCCTCTTTACCCGATAGGTTTTAAGCAAAAGATAGGAGACCCATACTTCTTCCAACTTCCCCCTTACCTCTAATAATCTTTTGGAAGGATTTGGTTGAGTTAATCAGCTTTAAGGCACATCAATCATTCTCCAATGTCAGTAGCATCACTTCACCAGCAGCTCTTCATCCTTAGCTCCGAAGGTTTCCTCTAATTTGGCTCTTCTTCCTGCCGGATTCTTCCTTTCTTCAGCCCTTGCACATCAGTCCCTGAAGCTGGAAAATTATAGGAATATATAAAATCTTACCATTTACACGATCAACTAAAGGGCTTCGTTTAGTAGGATCGTCTGATGAAGGGACGTCATAAAGCTGCTTGTGTGGAACTGTTTTTTGGCGCCTGTTTGTGGGTTATTCGGTGAGGAAATTTCATCCCATGAAGTAAGGCAATTTTCTTTAGCCACGACCGCTTTTCTTTTCCTCCTGGTTTCACCTGATATGTTTGCATCTGTATGATATTGACATGGATACACATAAACATTGACTTATACAATCAGAGGGTTTATGATAACAAATATGCGAAATGCAATCAATAATTTAATGAGGCAATAAAATTAAAAAACAAACTCACTGTTTGTGATTTCAAGAGTGAATGAGTGGATACATACCAACGTTTACATCAGTGTGCTAATTCATCCCAAAGTTTTAGAATTGATTAATTACGTCCAAAGATTATCAAAATTGAGCAGATCCATCCCATGACTTAGAAAATAACAAAAATGACCTGATATAAATGGTAAACATCTATTGGCCTCATATTTCTAAAAAATACATTTTATCATTTATTAGTAAACTAATGCAACAAACAAATCATGTACAAAAGCTTAAACTAATTAATGCGTATAAACTAATTCCATTCGTTTCGTTATTTAAATGATGAAGATGACAAAAAAAGTTTAAAACAAAAAAACACTCGAAATGGGACCATTTATTAAAGGTAATAGGTTTTCAAATAACCAATTCGACGGAAAAAATCAACAAAATCCGCGGCAGGGTTCGAGTGGCATGATCAAATACTCAAACTCATGCTTTATAACAACCTCTGCAATTTATTCTGTAAAAATCACGGTAAAAGTTTAAATTATCAATTATTTTCTTATTCAACTATCAAGCGTGTATTGCATATTCATGCTCGTTTTTTGGTGCTTGATGCTTCAACAGATCATCACCATCATTATTTGAAGCACTTTTCTTGCACGGAGTAAATCCACCAACTGATTTATCATCAACTCCACATCCTTTCCCTATGCCTTCTGAACCATTTAACTGAAACAAACATTCACATATTAAGTAACCATTGTGCCCAAATTAACTCTCAAAAATGCAAAAATATATTATGCAAAATATAACTCGTATCCTCAAAGTACCTTTGGATGGTTGGATGAAATAGATATTGTGTCACCACCATCATGAACGGGCTTATCAACATTGTTCGCCTCAATCTATCATTTACTAATTAGATCAATAAACGAAAAACAAAAACAAAAAAAAATAACAAAACGCTTTGTTATGTGTTTTGGTAAGCATACCTCCAAAATTTCAACCTGGCTCTCAAAGCTAGCAATAAGATGGGGATCATCTATTAACCGAGTAAATATCAAAACCTGTACTGATATTATAATCAGTTACCTCGGAGTTGAATATTAACTGTTTACCCACCAATTGGTACAACGCTTCCGGAACTTCACCCGGTTCTAATTCATCCTATACAATTATAGAATACATAAATGTGAAGAACAAAATAAAAAAGTCATTATGTGCGTTGATATATTCCATTAACTCTAATGCATACGAGGTACCTCGTTAATTGACTCCCTAAGTTCTTGACATGTGCGGTTGAGGAGCCTGTGAATTTCATAATCAAAGCGTATGAACATGCAAGTCATGCCGTCGGCATCATTGACGGTATCTTGTACTTTGTACCTATAAAAAGTTGGCATAGGTTAGATGCATGAAAATTAGTTCCAAATCTAAATTAGTTAATGCCTTGTGATTGGATCACAAACTTACTTCGGACCAACATCACCAACTTTTTCCTTGCAACTTTCAGTCCTGCACTTGAATTTTTTCTTGTTTCTAGCCAAATTATGACTTCCATTCACATGCTTTGAGTCTTCCACCTTGATGATAGGAACATCAATCTCTGCGACCTTCTTGTTACACCTCTTGCAAGCAATGTAGTACTAACCGGATTCAGGATTAAGTGTTTTGATTGTGGCAAGGACAACATAATCATATCCTATCTACATGAGTAGACAATACACAAAGGAAAAATCAAACCCAATCACATTTAAAGTTGATAACGTATTATCAAAACATTAGAAAAATAATATTAAATTATTACTGAGGTTAATTATGCGAGTTCAGGAACTGTTTTCTTCTTCCATTTAAGCTCATCGATTGGCTTGACCTCTCTTGTTTGTATTTCAATAGCTGAGACCTTTGCTTCATTGTCGTATCCACCAGCCAACATAAGTCTGCATATATGATACCACAACATAAACAAAGAAAAAATATTCATTTTACATAAAGGCTCAACACAACGCAATATACTTCTCTTTGAAGTCATGAATTTCGTCCATGGACTCGTCCGTCCATATTTTGGTACGCCAGTACGCTTTTTGAACCTTAATATTTCCTGGAATACATGAACCAACTTATAAAAAATATCCATGAACAGACACATGTTAGCATAGTGAGAATCAAAATTCGGTATCAGTTACCTCTATAGTTATGTTACGATATATGTATATATATTTGTATAGGGTTAGTTTCGTCCTTTGTACGTACTAGGGTTTCCACCCTAAACCCTAAATGATGTGTATATATAGTCCCTCTGTGGCCCGATCAATATAGTATCATGTTTTATGCCGACCATTTAGTTATGTCATGGTATCAGGCTAGGTTTCTGCCGCCGTCGGTCCTCTTTTTTTTCTGCCGCCGAAAAATTTCTTTTTTGGCCGCACCTCTGTGCTGTCGTTGTTGTCGTTGTTGTGTTGTGTGCTTTGTTGTCGTTGTTGCGTGCTTGTGCTGCAACTATCCCTGCTGTGTGGTTTTGCTGCCTCTGCCCGCCGGCTCCATTCCCTGCCAGTCGTCGCCGTCAATCGTGCGTGTGCAGGCTTGCCGTCCTTCAGCTCTGCTCGCCGGCAGCCTCTTTTTCTTCTTCTTTTTCCGGCGGCTTCTGATCCCTTTGGTACGTTCTCTGCTCGCCGGTGGCTACGTTCTCTATTCGTCGGTTTCTGATCCCTTGTGCTTGCCGCCGCCGGTCTTTTTCCTTCTTCCTTTTGCCGGCGGTTTTCTGATCCCTTTGGTAACAAAAAAAAAACAAAAAAAAACCCTCGCCATCTTTGCCTCATGGTGCACGGTGCTGAAGAATCCAGTACTCCATCTCCCACCCTTTTTTCCGCTGGTACTGTTGCTCTGCCGCCGGTTCCCGATGGTCCAAAACGTCGTACGATTACTCCGTACGACCTTACTGCCGGTGACAATCCAGGAACGTCGATCACTCAGGTTATGTTGAAGACTGATAATTATGATGAATGGTGCTGTGTTGTTTGTACTGCCTTGCGAGCGCGTAAGAAATTTGGTTTCGTTGATGGCTCGCTTTCTCAACCATCGGCGACGTCACCCGATTTTGAGGATTGGTGGACAAACCAATCTTTGATTGTTTCCTAGCTGCGTAATTCCATCGAGCCATCCGTTCGTTCCACAGTTCCTCACCGCGAAGTTGCTTCGGTTTTCTGGACAGATGTGCGTGAACGCTTCGGCGTTGTGAATGGTCCCCGGAATCAGCAGCTCAAGACCGATCTAGCGAATTGTAAGCAGAAGGGTTTGAGCATGTTGGCTTATTACGGTCGGCTTCAGCTGCTGTGGGAGGAGTTAGCCAACTACGAACCACTGCAGTCCTGTTCTTGTGGTTCTCTCGCCGTTCTTGCAGAATCGGAACGGCGCCGGGAACCTGAGAAGCTGCATGAATTATTTATGGGACTGGTGCCTCTCTGTATGGCACGCTTCGGTCGAGTTTGCTCTCTCAAGACCCACTGCCCACTGTCAATCATGCCTATTCGTTGCTTGTCCAGGAAGAGCGGCTGCGGTCCATCTCCAATGGGACTGATGAAGTTGCAGTCGATGCTTTGAGTTTCGCGGTTCAAGCTCCACGGTCTGCCCAGCTTCCCACTCCACCGACCAGCTGGTCTACTTCTCGGTCTCGGTCTGACTCCAAACCGATTGAGCTGAAAGCTAAGTCAATTATTTGCACTCACTGCTCCAAACCGGGTCATGACGTTTCCAGTTTTTTTGATCTTATCGGATATCCCGATTGGTGGCCTAACTCTCGCCGGGATTCAAGTGGTTCGGCTGGTCGTGGCTCCGTTGGTCGTGGTGGTAGTTCCTCCAGTCGTGGGCGCGGTGCTGGTTCGGGTCGTGGTTCGGGTAGCTCTGTTGGTCGAGCTAACGCTACTATTGTACCCGGTTCACAGTTTGTTGGCTCTGTGGTGACTGATTCAGATAAAAGTGCGGTTACTGGTCTTTCTCCGGATCAATGGCAGACTTTAACCTCCATGCTTGATACTCATCACAAGTCGAGTAATACACTCTCTGGTAAGCCTTATTCTCATGAATGGATGTTTGATTGCGGGGCTTCACATCATATGACGGGTTTTTTGGCTTTCTTGACAGATTTGAGGGCTATTTCTCCTCGTCCAATTCAGTTACCTAATGGTTCTATGACTTATGCGTCACAGTCGGGTGTTGTTCATTTGAGTCATTCTGTCATGTTGCACAATGTCCTTTATGTTCCGGCTTTGAAGTGAAGTTTGATTTCTCTATATCATTTATTAGAGGATTCTCATTCTGTTGCACAGTTTACTAATAAATTTTGTGTTGTTCAGGACCGTACATCGAGGACTCTGATTGGCGCGGGTGAACAGTTGGGGGGTCTCTACTTCTTTCGTGGCTTGTCTCCTGCTCGGACTTCTCATGTTGTTTCCCCGATTTTATGCCATCAGCGGTTCGGGCACCCTTTTGTGAAGGTTTTAAAGTTGTTTTTTTTATTCTAGTAGTCCTGTTTTGAATAAATCTTGTGACATTTGTTTCCGAGCTAAACAATCTCGTGAATCTTTTCCCATTAGTACTTCTAAAAGTGTTGAACTTTTCTCTTTAATTCACTGTGATTTGTGGGGACCTTATCGTACTCCTGCTTTGAGTGGTGCTCGTTATTTTTTGACCATCGTTGATGATTTTTCTCGTGCTACTTGGTTATATCTTCTTGATGATAAGAAATCTGTGCCTACTAAGTTATGTGAGTTTTTTGCCATGATTCACAATCAATTTGGGAAATCTGTCAAAATTGTTCATAGTGATAATGGTTCCGAGTTCTTGTGTCTGGGTTCCTATTTTCGTCAAAAAGGAATTTCGCATGAAACTTCCTGTGTTGGTACCCCTCAACAAAACGGTCGTGTCGAACGTAAACACCAACACATCCTTAATGTCGCTCGTGCCTTACCTTTTCAAGCTAATCTTCCTATTCCTTTTTGGGGTAATTGTGTCTTGACTGCTGCCTACTTAATCAATCACACTCCCTCTTCTGCTTTAAATGGGAAGACTCCTTTTGAAATTCTGTATGGTAAACCTCCTTCTCTTTACCACTTGCGTGTTTTCGGGTGCCTTTGTTATATGCATAATCTTTCTCGCGGGGGTGATAAACTCGCTCCCCGTGGTTGCAAGTGTTTTTTTGTGGGTTATCCATTTGGTAAAAGGGCCTGGTTAGTTTATGATCTTGAATTACGTAAGTTTTCTGTTTCTCGGGATGTTGTTTTTTGTGAGACTGAATTTCCTTTTGCCAGTTCTTCTGTTTTATCAGACTCTCCTTCTCCTCGGGTTCCTAGTTTCTCTCCTTTTTTCGATGACGATGATTTACCTCCTTCCGAACCGGTTTCTGTTGCCCCCCCAGTTTCTCCCTCTTTGCCTGCATCACCCCCCTTTCAACTCCAGCTTCTCCTATCTCGTCCCCTTCCTCTGAGGGGTCACCCACCTTGTCCTCCACCCCCGAGTCTTCTTTTGCATCTCTTGAACTATTGGGTCGTGGTCATAGTACTAAATTTCCTTCTACTCGTCTTCATGGTTTTGCTCGCCATCTTACCTCTCCCTCCGCTGCTCACTCACCTGCTCAGTCCTTAGGTACTCCTTATCCTATAACAGATTTTGTAAACTGTGATTCTTTTTCACCCCAGCATCGAGCTTTCTTGGCAGCCATTACTACAGGCGTTGAGCCTAGGTCTTTCCGTGAGGCCATGCAGGATGCCAAATGGAGTTCTGCCATGCATGATGAGATACGTGCTTTGGAGAAAAATTGCACCTGGGAAGTTACTTCCCTTCCTCCTGGCAAGCGCGCCATTGGTTGTAAGTGGGTGTTTAAGATAAAATATAATGCTGACGGTTCTGTTGAGCGCTATAAGACTCGTCTGGTTATCCTTGGTGATAATCAGGTTGAAGGCATTGACTACCAGGAGACCTTTGCACCTGTTGCCAAAATAGTCACTGTTCGTACCTTTCTGGCTGTTGCTGCCACCAAAAAATGAGAGCTTCACCAGATGGATGTCCATAAACAGGTGTGTCGGCTTCGTCGGTCTCTGTATGGTCTTAAACAGGCTCCTCGTTGCTGGTTTGCTAAGCTTGCTCAGGCGTTAAAGCAGTATGGTTTTGTGCAATCTTCCGCTGACTACTCTTTGTTTACCCTTCATCGTGGTTGTATTTCTCTTAGTCTGTTAGTATATGTTGATGATCTTGCTTTTGCTGGTAATGATCATGTTGCTATTACTGCTTTCAAACAGTATTTGAGTACTTGTTTTCACATGAAAGATCTGGGCCCTCTTAAGTACTTCTTGGGTATTGAGGTTTCCCGTAATTCGTCCGGCATATTTTTATGTCAACGAAAAAATGCTTTGGATATTCTCTCGGAAGTTGGTCTTTTGGGTGCGAAACCTGTTACTTTTCCCATGGACCAGAATCATCATCTTCCTCTGGCTGAGGGTTCTCCACTCTCTAATCCTTAGCCGTATCGTCGTCTGGTTGGTCGGTTGATCTATCTTGCTGTCACCCGTCCTGATATCTCTTACTCAGTTCATATGTTGGCTCAATTCCTGCAAGCTCCACAGCAGGCTCACTGGGAGGCTACTCTCCGGGTTGTTCGTTATTTGAAACTGCATCCAGGTCAGGGTATTTTGCTTCGTGCTGATTGTGACCTCCAGCTCTATGGTTGGTGTGATTCTGATTGGGCTAGTTGTCCTCTGTCTCGGCGTTCTCTCACTGGTTGGTTTATTACTCTTGGTGCTTCTCCTATTTCTTGGCGAACTAAGAAGCAGCAAGTTGTCTCTCGTTCGTCTGTTGAGGCTGAATATCGTGCTATGGCTAATACTGTCTGTGAGTTGAAGTGGTTGAAGGCTTTGTTACTGAGCTTGGGTGTTCGACATTCTCAGTCTATACGCCTTCATTGTGATAGTCAGTCTGCGCTTCATCTTGTTGCTAATCCAGTTTTTCATGAGCGTACTAAGCACATCGAGGTTGATTGTCATTTTTTGCGTGACGCGTTTATTCAGGGGGTCATTTCACCTACTTATGTTCCCATCGAGTCACAGCTCGCCATATTTTCACTAAAGCTTTGGGTCAACAGCAGTTTTCTTATTTTTTGTCCAAGTTGGGCATTCGAAACCCGCATGCTCCACCTTAAGGGGGGGTGTTACGATATATGTATATATATTTGTATAGGGTTAGTTTCGTCCTTTGTACGTACTAGGATTTCCATCCTAAACCCTAAATGATGTGTATATATAGTCCCTCTGTGGACCGATCAATATAGTATCATGTTTTATGCCGGCCATTTAGTTTGTATCAAGTTATCGATGCAAGCATCACCAATAATGATAATAGATCTTGAAGATTCTAGTCGTCCTATGTGCTCAAGGACCTTCTCCATGTGTTTCTCCCATAAAGTGCACTTCAAAGACTCATCCCTACAATAGTCATCATGGAATAAAATTATTTTGCACATAAAACATACGTATTTAAATCTATGTCTTTCAACTCAATGTCAACAAATGTCTTTCTCGGCCGCGACACATGGTTTTTTGCCATTCCCCCTTAGCAACTACTTCGCCAAAAACATCTGTACAAAAACAATAAAAAAAGAAAATGAATTTATTGCAAAGGACAGATTTATAAGGGAATCAAAATTCAATAGATAGATTCAATTCCCTTATCTGAATGGGAAGTGGAAAAAGAAAGCATCAGGGCACCCCAACTACATAAACTATAAATATGGCATCAAGATTTAACAAAAGTTGGTAACCGGAATTAAAAATCACCAAAGAGGCATGTATTATCCAGGACGCAATCAAATAACATGAGTAAAGCAAAAAGAACCTAATTACATTTTACTCTCTAGAAGGTTATGTTAGGTAATGTGCGATGTCTCCAAATAGCAGACCAAAAAATTTGATTTGTTTCAGAAAAGTAAGGAATGGCTTGAAATAAAAAAGGCTGTAGAAAAATTTGGCTCTTTTTAGGACAAAAGTAAGGAATGGCCTCAGGTACTAAAGATAAAGACTGTGCCTGAATCCTCAAAAAAAAAAAAAAAAAACCCAAGGTTGGGAGAGAAGTGTTGTGGTGCGATTCAGATGTATATGAGAACTACACGCAAACAAATAATAAAAACTTTGTTTGTACGCACTCAAGATCTAAGAGTAAGCCCGTGGTGTTGTGCAAGTAAGGATCGATTTCACGAGAAGGCTATTTCCTAAATTAGTGCTATATTGTGAGGGGTTGAGAAAAGAGATGATTTCACACACAAAAATGATAATACACAAAGAGTTGAAAGATAGAAATGAAATAAGAAAGAAAAGAAAATAACTAAAGGAAAGTAGAGCTAGGACAACAAAAAGACAACAAGGTTACTAATGTGTTCCTAAGATGTGATGAAGGTCGTGTTCATTCAACCTAACTATGCCAATAAGATTTTAGAGACTACGCAACCATTGTCTTTTACACCCCTAACTTCTATTCCTAGTTGTTAGAACTCAATCCTAGAATCTTTTTTCGATCTCATCTAGTCATTAGATTAAGTGTGGTAGTTTAGGCCTATTGATTCACTCGTTACACTTCCATGTCTTAGAGCTACTACAATCTCAAGTCCAAATGGTCTACATTTCTATGTAATCAAAGACTACACAAAACCCTATAGCACACAAGCATGCCTTTCATATTTTATCGTTGGATTCAAGCAATAATAAACACAAAATCGCCAATGAGAGGTGTTTCTTTGAAGGATGATGTTGTTTTTCTCTCTAGTTTCTATGCCTAGTCCCTAGAATAGTATGACTAACCCCCTATGCCTAGGTGACTTTAGCCAATTAAATTAAACCAATTAACATCTTCTATCCACCCATTCATTCTATTTATGCCTAAACTAGAATGGCAAGAGTTCCAATAATCAAGGTCCTACATGTATGAAGTAAAAAGTCATCCATAAATGCCGTAAAATATTCCAGTCAAAGGATCCATTCAACTTGTATGATATAACACAATAAGAGCTAATAATTGAACTCAAATCACACACATCTCATGACTTACATGGCATAGATTAGGAGAAAGAACAATAAACCAAACATCTACTCAGAAACTATACATTTTAAACAACCATAATCAAAGATAAACAGAACTCATAATGAATAAATCACAAGTGAAGATAAAAAAGGATAAGAAAAGCTCCCTTTTCCAAATAGAAACTAAATTCATGCTCCAAATTTCTCCACAAATCTAACAGCTCCATAGAGTAGCAAAAGAGTTAGTGTCTTTTCTTAATCATGGACCTTGAATAAAAGCCCTGGGCTAATATTCAAGCCTCTTGATTAATTACATTTTTAAAAGTCTAATTTAAAATCACAAGATATAAACCCTAACTAAGAGCTATCAAGTAAAGGAGAAAATATGCTAAGAGGGTTCAAAAGATGAACTAAAAAAGGAGATCCCCTCCAAATGGATGAAGGACTGCAATGAATAAATAGAGAAATAGAAAGGCTGAATTAGAATTTCTTCACAGTTGGAAGCCAGACTTATGGTACTCATTTGCATGACACTTCGAACTTCTGGGCAGATTTGAACTACCATTGATGTTTCTGAAACTTCATACCTTCGCTACAAATGATTAGGAAGGAAGGGATCAATCTTAAAATTTTGGAAAACTTCCTTTCTTCTTCCTCTGAAATTCCAGCCACGACTCTCACCGCATTCGGATTTGTTGTTCGTCGATTCTTCATGAAAATGGATAACAGTTAACCCAAAATTCTCCCCAAGATAAGATATATATCCGGCTCAACTTATTTCTTGCATCTTGACGTTGGATTGATGCCCTTCAAATCAAAATCTTACCCGTTTTCATCATGCCGTCGCCAGATGGAACCTGCCTAATTTATGAACTAATACCAACGAAATTAGCACCAACATTCACCTCTTGATCTCCTCATAACTCCCATTCATTGATTCAGCCTGCGATTTTAGTTTTCATATCGAATTCAATATGTTATATTGCAGCCCTTCCAAGTGTTTGCTGAAATTTAGGATTTCCAGCTTTGAGAGACCATATTCATTGGTCCTTTTCACCTTCTCCCAGTCAGAATTTGGATCTTATTTCTGAATGTGAATTGAAGCTTTTTCAGCCAGCTTCATAACCATATAAAGAACATCCCAATCTGAGCTACGAACATCACGTTATGGCCTCTGAAACTGGGCTGCTTCTTGATGAAGTTTCTGCATGTTTTTGGACAGTTCTGACCAGTGAAATTCAACTGGAGTTTTGACAATTGAAACGCTAGAATTTGCAGAACCTTTCTTCACAACAGCTGTAGATCAGGTTCAGTGATTCACAACAACATCAAGAACTCTACAATCCGAGAAACGGATCTCAAGTTATGGTCTTCGGAAGTTGACTGCTGGTCATTGTTCAACACAAGTGCATTCTTGGCACTTTTGATTAGTTTTCTCCATTTTCATGCTATTTAGCCACTCTACAATGATGAACCCCAAGCAAATATGAATTATACTCTTATTACAATTAAAACCATCTAGATGAGTCCTAAATAGGAGTAAAAGAGGTGTGAAATCGGGCAATTTATTGGGTACACCCGGGGACACCATACTCCCCCTCCTATTTTTTTCATTACTAGTCTTTATTGTACTTTTTTTACTTTTTCTAATAATCTTCCTATTATTTGCAAGTTTAGTCCCTGTCAATTTTTTCTCTCTTCTCCAAAAAAAATCTCTAGTCTTTAAACAAGCATATCTCTCAATTCGTGAAGAATTAGAAAACGTGTTACACATGAAATTTATTGTTCTCGTCGAGATCTATCTAACAAGATCCATAGTGAATATTTTTTCCAGGCTTAAAAATGATTAAATTCTGATAGGCAAAATGAAGGTGGATATCCAGTTTTACAAGATGGATAACCAACTTATTTTAAATTGGTTATCCGTTGTGTTCATGCTGATTATCCAACCAGTTTGAACTGGTTATCCAACTTGTTTGTACTGGATATCATCCATTTGGTTTGTATACCTATCAAACTTGTTTGTAATGGATATCCCACTTATTTGTACTGGATAACAATTTGGTTTGTACTAGATATCCAACTCGTTTGTACTGGATATCCATTCATTTGGTTTATATGCTTATCCAACTTGTTTTGTAGTTGTAATCCAACAGGTTTGTATGCATATCAAACTTATTTCTTTTCTTTTTTTCCTTCTTTTGAGAAAAAATCTGTCCAATGTGTTCATACTGATTATCCATTCGACTTCTCGATGATGGATGGTTATCCGACTTTTTTTTTCCTTGCTCTTTTAATGAAAATGATTGTCCGATTTTTGTGTACTGGTTATCCAACCAGCTTGTACTACTTATCCAATTACTTTCAATGATTATCCAAATTGTTTGTAATGCTTATCCAAATATTTTATTTTTTATTCTTTTTTTTTTTTAAAGATGAGTGAGTGTAAAAAATATGGCTGGATAACAAGTACAAACAAAATGGATAATCAGTCCAAACCGGTTGGATAGATCTCGTCGAGTACTACAAAATTCATATGTAATTCGTGTTCTAATTCTTTACGGATCAAGAAATATATGTAATACAAGAATATCAATCTAAACTAAGTTAGTTATCCATCTTCTTTTTTCTTTTTTTCTTTTTTAAAAAGTGAATATAAAAAATATGATTGGATAAAACAAAATAGGTAATTAGTCCAAACCAGTTGGATAATCAGTATGAACACAATGAATAATCATTTTTCAGTTTATTCATTTCTGCCTGTAAGATTTAAATGCATTTAAAGCTCAAAAGAAATATTTAACATTGATCTTATCGGATAGCTCTCGTTGAGCACTATAAATTTTATATATAATTCGTGTTATAATTCTTTACGGATCAAAAGATATAAGGAACACAACAATATGAATGTAAAATAAGTTGGTTATCCATCTTCTTTAACTAGATATCCAACTTCTTTGTGGTGGTTATCTAGTATTTTTTTTCCTTACTCTTTTATGAAAATAATTGTCAAACTTTTTTGTACTGATTATCCAACGTGTTGCACTGCTTATCCAATTATTTTCTATTGATTATCCAAATTGTTTGCACTGATTATCCAATCATTTTTTCTTTTTTTTCTTTTTTGAAGAGTGAATGTCAAAAATATGATTGGATAACAAGTACAAACAGAATGGATAATCAGTCCAAACTGGTTGGATAATCAGTAGGAACACAACGGATAACCATTTTTCATAAAAAAACGAAAAACACGTTTCTTCATTTCTACCCGTAAAATTTAAATGCATTTAAAGTTCAAAAAAAATATTCAACATGGATCTTATCGGATAGGTTTCGTCGAGCACTATAAATTTCATGTATAATTCGTATTCTAATTCTTTACGGATCAAGAGATATATGCAATACAAAAATCTTAATCTAAACTGAACTGGTTATCCATCTTTCTAAACTACACATCCATCTTATTCTGCCCATCGAAATTCAGTCATTTTTAAATTCGAAAAAAATATTCGACACGGATCTTGTTGGATAGATCTCGACGAATACAATAAAATTCATGTGTAACACGTTTTCTAATTCTTCACGGATTCTTAGAAGAGAGAGAAAAAAAATCAAAAGGACTAAACCTGTAAATTATAGGAAGATTATTAGAAAAGTGGAAAAAAGTGTAGTAAGGACTAATAGTGTAAAAAATAAGAGGAGTATGGTGCCCCGGGTATACTGGATAGAGACACTGAAATCGCACATACATGCATATTTGATTCACATCAAGAAGTTTATTAAATTCATCATCAACAATATTACTTGCTTCTCTGGTTTCCAATCTAATCCAGATCCAAAGCCGAAACTCGTTTTATCTCGGCAAAATCATCAACACTTCTCAATTTCAGTATATGCAGGATTAAAACAAGCTATAAGGGCCAAAAAAGAAAAAAAACTGAAATTATCCAAAAGCTAAACAAATAGGACTACGAATTAATTTGCTTAAACTAATTTTCATGCAATAAAGTTAATTATGTACGGATATTTGCATGGCGCAAGCTTTTGAGATTTGTTCTTCAAAATACACGCAAATTTGGAGATCTCCTAGCACTTCCCCTCAACGATGGAGTTGGTAAATTCGGGCAGCATTTCCTTTTTTATAGAGGCAACGATTTTATTTCTCTATAAAACAAAAACATGGCACAATAAGTTAATTTAATATAATTGTCAACTTCAAACACAACTTTTTGAAAATTATTGGTCAATAACATAAAAAACAAACATGTTCATCCATCAAAAGTATCTCCAAAGCAACAATTTGATCATCATCGTTGATGACGGGGTTCTCCCAAACTCGTAAAATTCACACCTTAATATTCCACCCGTATCTGGTTGAACCATCAAGTTGAGCAAAGAAATTCACCTTTTTCGACATATCTGTTTGAGAGGACAAATGATAGGGGTTAAGGGATATTTTCCAAAAATTAAAGTAAAAAAATTTGCTCACTTAATTCACGTATTTATAACATGTAGAGCCGGGGATCAATTAGGGTTTAAAATGTGACAAAAGTTATGTGAACAAAATCAGAACGAATAATTGCTTTAAAGGATAAGATCATAATATCGGATTATTGAATCTTTACCTTACATAGCATAATCTTACATGCATATAAAAAAATAACGTGTAGTAAAAATATGGATGGTTATTAATTTAATTTACCTAAGTTATAATTATTTTTTACACTTTAATGATGGACCAATAAATTTATAACATGTGGCACAATACACCTTCCTGAACGACACGTCTTAATTGAAAACCTTACTTTAATATATATATATATATATTAATTTATCGATTATTTAATAATTTTTTAAATTAATAAATTTTGATGGTCGCAACACTATTAATTTATAAAAGTTCTACTGTGATAGCTTTCTTGACAAGATTACAATTGTAATTTTTTTCATAAAAAATTAAAAAAAAATCCACCCCTGCGGGTAAAACTATCTACACAATATTTCTTGATGGAAATTGAAGAGTTTACTCTCACAAAACATAACATCCTAGCTATTAGGTTGTTTTTCAATCTCCAATTGCAACTATAGTTATTTGTTTCCACTTATGTATTATATATTTTTGTATATTCATCACTTTTATATAAGTTATAAACATTTGACAAATGACTTTTTATAATTAATACCAACATACTAATTGGCAAGTAAATTTTAATGAGTATAAGTGATTAATAAGGTATCGGTTATTTAATTAATTGTTTGAAATAGTATAATACAAGGAGTGACGTTATTTAATACAAAAGTGTTATATCATAATCTATAAATTGTGATACACAATTTTTTTTTATCACCAAAGATACAGTCAGTGAAAAAACATAATAAAAACTAACAGTGGCTGATGTGTCTTTGCTAATTAAGGGTAAAAGTGTAATTTTTTAAAAGAAACATATAATTTCTATGAGAAAATGGCTACAAAATAAGGCCAACTCAGTCATATTTATTTTCACTATAGAGTTACTATATTTATCTTTTTTCATTTTTAATTCAGGAGTGAGAGGTGTTCAAAATGTGGTTTTGGATTTGAACCGAACAACTCTGCAGATATATGTGGGCGGAGAATTCGATCTGGTTGAAGTGATTGTTTACGTTTTCAGGAAAACTGGTATGACTTTGGAGCTCGTGGAGGATAACTCCGGAATCAACCTAGTAGCCATGCACCAGATTGATCAATTGATGAGAACTTAATTAAACCATTAGAGATGCCCGATAAGAATAGGGAAATAAGAGAGTAGTATATGGTTTTTTCTTTTTTTAAAAACAAAACTGCAAATTATTTTTTCTTTTAGAGTAAATAGCGTTTTGTGATTCTCGCTCGATGAATTTGGTTCTTAATCTTGGATAAGACGGTTAATTTCGTCCCATATTTTCAATTATTACACATGTTAACATCCCCTTTGAACTTGTAACAAGTCAAAGACACTTGTCCTACATTGGAGTTGGGAAACTAACTTGATCAACTTATATACCCTATGTGGTATTCCCCTCATAGCCAATTGGTTTTGAAGTGAAACCACATGTGGGTTTATATGGCCATTCAAGATGGTATTAGAGCGAGTTTTAATTCGGGGACTTTGTGGGTGGACTTTGACCGACCTGGCGGGTTTTCCAAAATAAAATTAAAAAAAAAACCCGAAATGGGTCTTCAAACAAATTAAAAATCCCGAAATAGGCCTTCAAACAAACCAAAAATCCGAAATGGGTCTTTAAACAAAAAAAAAACTAAACCCGAAATGGGCCTTAAAAAAAAAAAAAACAAACAAAACAATTAATGGCTCAAAGGGACCTTGTCCAACCCCTTTGGGCTTGAAAGGGGGTGTTAAAACCCCTTTAAACTTGAAAAACAAGTGAAAGACACTTATCCCACATTGGAGTTGGGAAGCCTACTTGATTGACATATATACCCCATGTGCTACTCCCCTCATTGCCAATTGGTTTAGAGGTGGAACTACATGTAGGCTTATATGGGCCTTCAAGATGATATCAGAGTGGGTTTCATCTGCGGATTTTTTTAGTGGACTTTGACTGATCCGGCGGTTTCTCCAGGTTGACTTATACTCGTATTGGGCTTTGACTGACCTAGCAGTATATCCGAGAATTTCGATTATCTGTATTGGACTTTAACTAACTCAGCAGTATATCCGAGAACTTTGATTTACCCGTATTGGGCTTTGATATATTACCCGTATCGGGTTTTGATTGTTCAAAGGGGCCTTGTCTTTGGTCTTGAGAGGGGGTGTTAACATCCCCTTTGAACTTGAAAACAAGTGAAAGACACTTGTCCCATATTGGAGTTGAGAAGCTAACTTGATCAACATATATACCTTATGTGCTACTCCCCTCATTGCCAATTAGTTTTGAGATGGAACCACACGTGAGTTTGTAGGGGACTTCAAGAACACCAACCAAACTACTAGAACATTATGAAAAATAGGCTATTTTTCTTGGAAAATATTAGTCATCCATTAACTTACTGTAACATTTATGATATGCTAGTTTTATAGCTCAGTAAAATTTTTAATTAGTGATGGAGTTGAGTACTCTATTAAGTAATTAGGGCTAATACAAAAGAAACGCATGTGGTATTTTAAACTACATGATAACCGCCCCTATGGAATACAAATATCTAATGAACTCCTATGATCATTCATCAAATCATACTCCCTCAAACTCAAAATGATTATATACTATGTTTAGATTTTCACTTTTAGTATAAATTATAATAAAAGTGATACAAAAAAATTAAATAATCATTTCAAAACAAAGTGAATAAATTGTACGTTTTGGGATATGATAGCTAGTTTATAATATTTCAGCATTATGAAGCTTCTCAAAATTAAGGCAGTTCAACGTTTGCTTGTCGGGTCTTTAATCCGGTGTTCATCGAAAGCAAGAAAGGCCAGAAACTAAAGAAATTGATGGGTCAGTAAATCTTACTTAAATATTTGGAAAACATCCCATAGAAGCTAAAGAAATTGATGTGTTTTTTAGTAAAAAATTCTACTCAGTAAATCTCACTTAAATATTGAGAAAATCTCCATTAAATACAATTGATAATGAGAAAGGGGCAAAGCGAAACGAAGTGAATTAATTAACTTTAAACATGCACTTTTTCAAAAAGAAAAAAAAAAAAAACTTTAAACATATGCAGAAAAGAAAAAGAAAAAGGAAACCTAACCTTACGTTCTAATTTTTGTTTCAAAAACGAAATTAGTATATTGTTGACGGGATTCAATTAACTGTTTCAGATTAACACAAAGACAAAAAAAAAAAAAAAAAAAAAAAAAAGGAAAGCAAATCGAAATATGTGATTCGGTTCCTTGCGGTTAATGGTCTTTTCTGTCTGTGTATATTCAACCAGGAAATTTTTTGTTTCTTTTTTCAGACTGAAAGAGAACAGGAAATATACTTCCACAACTAGGTCAATTCAGGCCTCTACACCAAATTTATATTCTCCCTCCGGTCCACATTTATTTTATAGTAAGTCACAAGTTAAACCTAACTTTCCTGTCTTGACTCTTGAGTTGCTCATCAAATCAAGGAGCCTTTTCCGTCCTGGTAAGTTCTTTATTTGTGGTTTAAATTCTTGTTCTTTCTTCGATGCTATAAATATTATCAATTTCGTTATTTGTTAATCTTGTCTTGATCATCAATTACACTGTCTAGCTAGTAGCTAAAGATCCAGTAACCGATTTTCTTTTTTTGATTTCTGCAGCATATTTATTCTGATCTTATGAATATTTTTTTTTTGGAGACAAGGATACAGTTTAAGTTATCGTCTATATGATATAAACAGAATAAAAAATTTGTTAATGCGTAGTAAATCTGTGATTCATGTTCCAAGTAATGCTTTTCATGTCCTTCTGTTGATGTTACCGACCGATGCAATTAAATTATAAAAATTTACTTGTGAAACTAACAAACTATTCTCGTTTCACAATATATCTATATATATATAGATATATTATGTCTAAATTAAATTAAGCTTAAATTTGTGTAACCTTTCCAGCTTTTTTTTTTTTTGTTGACTAACTACTTATTTTCTGTCTAAATTAAATCAAACTTACTAATATTATATGTGTAACCTCCATCTTTTACAAACACAATCTTAAACTAATTAGCACAATAATGCCTGTGGTTATTTTTACAATGTAAATTAATATTCAGTTTTGAAAGAGAAAACTGTCAACAGATGCAAAATAAGAATAAAAAGAGAACGAAAAAAATCAGTATACATTATTCTAGTGATTTTGTGTATGTGGCGGGTATATAATTAATTCCAAGATGAGATTAATTAATTCGAAGATTAATTAAAAAAAACACACTTTTCAGATCCAAATACAAAACGGAATCAGACTAAAAGTGTAAAACCAATTCCCAATTGGTAACTCAAAGCATATAATTTACCTGATTGTTGGAGACAAAATTACTCTTTTAAGGAACGGAAATACATATATTACATAATAATCGCGTGTTGGAAAATTATCATCAATCTTGGAAGAGTATATTGATACTTACTTATTAGCACGATAATTCCTTTTTTTTTTTTTTTTCTTTTCTGTATGTGCAAAAGATGAGGGAACAGTATTTGCTGATGAATGGCACCAATGAGGAGGCAAGTCTCATTCCGGGACACTTGAAGCAAAAATCTCGCACTATTTGGTGCATCCCTATCGGGAAGGCAGGTATTTTTCTAACTCCGGTTTGGTTTGATGCAGTACTATTATTATTTTAGTTCAACAAAATGAACTGTACGGGAAAGAGTTTATGATTTATCTATGCCTAAAAAAATTAATTCACATTAAATTTTAAGATTTGTATATTTTAGTTCACACTGAGTTTTGAGATTTGCGCACTATTTTATGACAGAAGAGTAATTACTAATTTTTTGTATTTTTTTAATTAATTGTTATTGTTACAGGAGTGAAGGGTGTTAAAGACGTGGATTTGAAGTTGAACACAAATCAAATTATAACTGTGGATGGAGAATTTGATCCAGTGGAAGTGATTGTTTACCTTTACAAGAAAACTGGTATGATTTTATGGCTCATGGGTGATGATACTGGAATAAATCAAGCAGCCATAGCCCGGATGAAGCTGAAGCAAAATACAGATTTCCAATTAGAAGAGGAAATGCTTTGAATATCTGCCGCAAATTTATATTATCTAATTGACGATAAATCGTCTTTAGCTTTGTTGACTTTATAATCTTATAAAATTTTGGAAAGAGATTGTATTTGTTAGATTATCATTTAATTTACTCGATCTTTGAGGTGCAAAATTGTTTTCTCCCGCGGGTTTGCTCTATTGTAACGTGACATTACCTGCTCTATTCATCCCCGATTCAACAATTATAATAAATTTGTTGCAAGAAAATGGGCTATTAAAATGAAGCGTTACCATCAATTAATCTTTGTCTTGACCAATGGCCACTGATCTGGGGAGAAACCACAATAATCATCAGAGTCAATCTTTCTTCCTGCGTTTGAACATTTGCTTTTGTAATCTCAGTGACTTTCAAGTTTCAAACACAGGGAAGATTTATTAATTAATACAAAAACTGAAGTGACATTAACAATACGTTGCGAGATTTACAAATACAACTCATAAGTACTTCAACCTAATTGAACTCTTGTTGTTGCATTGATGTTGGCACACATGGGGTCCAAATGGTTTGGTCCCCCTCATCCCCCAAACCGATTCCCCGAGCGGCCAATTTTTTCCTAATTTCATCACCAGCTTCGTAGTTTCTCATCTTCCTTTGTTTGGCTCTTTCCTGAATTTCGCGCAAAACATCTTCTTCAGTCAGATCTGCTCTTTTCAATGCCTTGTCTTTTAACTGCTCCAACACCTCAGAAATTGAATGTTCTTCAGACAGCAATCCAAGTAAAGCTAGAATTTTCCTCACTTCTTTTTCCAGCTCAATCAGATGCTCCACCGACTGCATCATAATCTTGTTCCCTGGATGATTCTTCTGAAGTTTGTCTGATGAATTATTCATGATTCTCATGGCATCCGCCAATGCGCCTGTCAAAATGGTATTTGAATGCAGATCATCAGCCATTTTCGTCTTGAAATTCTCTTCGCAAATTCTCAACACATTTTTATTCAGCTGATGAACAACGGCTCCTCCTGGATTGTTTGACAACATCAGGGGATTCAACACTATCTTTTTTCTCCTCAGCTTCATCACTCTTGAATTTTCTTACAACATCTTCACACTTTTTCAAGGTATGGTAAATTTAAAAAACGGCGTCTGATGCTTTCGCAATCTGTAACTCGGAATAATTGACAGGATAACGATAGTGCATCGTCAGCAAGAAATACCGAAGCGCGAGCGGATGGTAGTGGAAAACATCGAAAACATCGCGAATCGTGCGGAAGTTCCCAACAGATTTCGACATTTTATCATCATCTACCGTCACGAATCCATTATGCACCCAATACTTGACGTTCTTCCCCATCTCTTATTCCGGGAGATTGGCTGCAGCACAGCTCTGAGCAACCTCATTCTCGTGATGCGGGAAAATCAAATCCATCCCGCCGCCATGAATGTCGAAAGAATTCGTCAGGTATTTCTCGCTTATCGCGCTGCATTCTATATGCCAGCCTGGTCTTCCTAAACCCCATGGACTCTCCCAACTGATTGCCTCCTCTCCGGGTTTCGCCGCCTTCCACAACGCGAAATCGCCCGGATTTCGCTTTCTCGAATCCACAGCAACCCGTTCACCTGCTCTGTTGTTACCAGTTGAATTTCGCCCTGATAGTTCTCCGTATTTAGGGAAAGTATCAATCGAGAAATAAACATCGCCATCATCAACCTTGTAAGTGTAGCCATTGTCAATAATCCGAGAAATCATTCGTTTGATTTCTTCGATATGATCAGATACGCAGGGCTGATCTATGTTACCCGAACTCTTCTATTTGGGGAGAATACCCGTGTCGTGTCGTGTCGTGTCGACACTGGTGTGGGTATGAGTGTCGAGTATGGCATTTTAGCTTAAAATGTCCAAGATTTCTAAAATATTAACGAGTCAGACACTCAGATCCCCGCACCCGATACGACACCCGTATCTGACTCCTGGTAACATAGGGGCTGATGGTTAGGCTTCAGGCAATTCAGGGCGTCCATGTCTTTTTCAAACTCTTCACTGAATCGGAGACTCAGGCGTAACGGATCTTCGCTGCTTTCCTTCGCCCTGTTGATGATCTTGTCATCAACGTCGGTGAAGTTCCGAACATACACAACTTCATATCCCAAATAATCTTTGAGATACCTGTGGAGTACGTCGAACGCGACGTAGTCACGAGCGTGGCCGATGTGACTGAAATCGTAGGCCGTGATTCCACATACATACATCCCACTTTGCCGTCCTCTTTAGGCTTGAATATCTCCTTCTGTGTCGTTTTGGTATTGTACAATTGAAATTTCACATCCATCTCTGCCACCATGGAGCTAAACAAAGCTTCTTCGCTATCTTCTACGGTGATTCGGTCGTAAGAAAGGGAAAGAAAGAAGAAGAAAGGATTGATTATATATATAGAGAGAGATATTTCATCAAATCCTCTTACCACTTGGAATAAGCCAGTAGTAACTAGTAATATTAGTATTCAAGGTCGGTTCCATTTGTGAAACAGAGATCAAATAGTAATTTTCTTCTTACAAAGTCAAATTAGGAAACAATATTCTATTGACTACCAAACCTAATCCTATAGGGAGTAGGAGAAGATCAATCATATACCTCTATATAAAGGGTGATTGCGAACCATATTTGCCATAATCAGACCCGCTAAAAAATCGTCCACATCTTCTTTATAATACAGAGTTGTTTCATAAGCCAGATTTTCTTTGATTAAGCTGAAAGCCGTAGGCTTTTTTTTTTTTCTTAAAAAAAATTAAGGTTTCTGTTGGGTTTGTACAGAAGTTGAGATGGGTTCTCAAGAACCAATTAACAATAGTAACAATAATTCTTCTGCCCCGATATTGCCAATCCCGGGGCAGAGGAACGTTCTTATAACGAGCGCTTTACCCTATGTAAACAACGTCCCGCACCTCGGAAACATCATCGGATGTGTCCTGAGCGCAGATGTGTTTGCAAGGTATTGCAGACTCAATGGCTGCAACACCCTTTATATCGGCGGTACTGATGAGTACGGCACCGCCACAGAAATCAAGGCTTTGCAGGAGAACCTTAGTCCCAGGGAAATATGCGACAAGTACCACGAAATCCATAAAGAGATTTATGAATGGTTTGGTATAAGTTTCGATCACTTCGGGCGAACATCAACCCCTCAACAGACTGATGTGTGCCAATCCATTTTCAACAAGCTCTGGGACAAGAATTATCTCTCTGAGGACACTACTCATCAGCTCTATTGCGACCGATGCGAAAGGTTTTTAGCCGATCGCTATGTGGAGGGAACCTGTCCTGGTTGTAACAATGGTTCCGCCCGAGGTGATCAGTGTGACAATTGTCCAAAGACTTATGATTCCACTGAACTTGTTGATCCAAGATGTAAAATATGTGGTTCCTCTACCACAATTCGAGACACGGAACATGTTTTCTTGGAGTTTCCGAAGCTGGAGGAGAAGTTGAGAAGTTATATTTCTGAGATGGAGGCGAATTGGAGCGGCAACGCGATCAGAACAACGAAGGCCTGGCTGAAAGAAGGACTGAAAAAGAGGAACATCACCAGAGATCTCAAGTGGGGTGTTCCTGTACCTCTGGAGAGATACAAGGACAAGGTTTTCTATGTATGGTACGATGCGCCAATCGGGTATATCTCGATCACCAAATGCTACACGCCTGATCATTGGGAAAAATGGTGGAAAAATCCTAAGGATGTGGAGCTGTATCAGTTCATGGGAAAGGATAACATCCCTTTTCACACTTTTTGGTTCCCATCTATACTTTTGGGAACCGGTGAAAATTGGACATTGATGAAAGCTGTCAGCGTTGCAGAATACCTGAATTACGAATCGGACAAGTTTTCGAAAAGTGGAGGTGTAGGGGTATTTGGAACTGATGCTAAAGATACCAACATTCCGGTTGAGGTTTGGAGGTATTACTTGATAATAAACAGACCTGAGAAATCTGATTCAGCTTTTAAATGGGAAGATTTGCAGGCTAAAGTTAATGGCGAGCTGGTCAATAAACTCGGGAATTTCATTCATCGTGTCTTGAGCTTCATCGCAAAAGACGATCCAGGATATGGCTCCGTGATTCCTGATGCAGAGAATGTTGAACTACATCCTTTAACTCAAGATTTGGGACGAAGGGTTGGCGATCTTGTCGATGAATACAAAGCTGCGATGGAAAAAGTGAAACTGAGGGAAGGTTTGGAGAAAGCTATGTCTATTTCAAAGGAGGGAAATCACTATTTGCAAGAGAGCAGGTTCTGGCAACTTTGCAAACAAGATCGACCTGCCTGCTCGATAGTTATAAGAACTTCTGTCGGACTGGTGTATCTTCTAGCCTGTCTCTTGGAACCCTTTATTCCATCCTTCTCAGCCGAGGTGCGAAAACAGCTCAATTTGCCACTCGAGATACCTCTTTCGCTCGACGACATCAGTATTGAAAGGGCCAGGAGACTATGGGAGTTTTTGCCTAGAGGTCACAGAATTGGCTCCCCTGCTCCGCTGTTTAAAGAGCTGAAAGATAAGGAGATAGTCCAGCTGAAGGAACGGTTTGCTGGAAGCCAAGCTGACCGGAAGTTAAAGGCCGAATAAAAGAATCGCAAGTCGAAAAAATCTGGCCAAGCTGTATCAACAAGCTCTGCTCCATAGCAGGTGGGAGGATTTAGGTGATCCAGTTATTCAGGGGGATGTATATTTTTTGGCCTGCATTTTATGTTTCCTCATGTATTCTCTATTTCTCTACAATGAATATATCTACTTGAAGTTTGATTTAAGAGTCTGCATTATCTTCTTGTTGGTTTGATTAAGATTATGGATTGCGGTTTCTTAAATACGTGGACAGTGAGAATAAGCTACTTCACCCCCCCAAAAAAAATAATCATCATAGGGAGCAAATTCACGAGGTTAAACAGTAGTTAGAACACGATATTATATATCTTCAATCTATGGAGGGTTTTAAATTCTCGTAATTAGGCTTATGCCTCTCTTATCGTACTTGAGAAAAGGAGCAAATCCAAACAATTGCTGATACTTCACCAAATCTCTCTAGGCTCAATACTCAATAGGCAATTTCCATGGACCTGGAGGCGATCTAGAATCCGGTTTGCTGGAGTTTAAATTTGTGTTTATGATTTCAGTGAGAAGGAAAGTAGAGTGGAAGTGATGAAAATGTCAACTCCAGGATATACAGAGGAAACCAATCAATCTCACACTTAATGTTATATGTATACTTAGCAATGTAGCAGCTATGGTTTTGGGACATTTACGATCATTGGCCTTCTTGATTGTTGTCTTACCCTTGTGCTTAGCTGTGGATTTTGCCTTTTTGGCCATGAAAGCTCTTGGAATAAAGACACTAGGAAGCCATCTATGGGTCAATTCATGAAACCTGATGCTAATGATTAGTTTGATTCTTCGTCCTAAAAGTACATTTTTGAATTTTCAATTTTAGTTTAATTTGTACTAAAATAAAAATATAAACTCGACAATAATTTGGGGACGGAGGGAGTACCAAATTAGCAACTTATTCCCCCCAAAAAATAATAATAATAAAACAAAAACTGGAACTTTTTGAACAAATTTAAAAATTACCACAATTAGTTCATAACTTTTTGTTATTAGACATGATATTTAATTACTACTATCGTTCTTGCTGTGAAATAAGTTTAAGCAGACAACGTTAATTAGTTCTGGGCTTTTCACTTGTGAAATCAAGATACACATGTACAAACCAGGGTTGTGTATATCTTGATTGTTTGTAGGCAACCACTATCTCCAGGTCCAGGTGCGAATATGTTCTATCTTGAAAGGCAATTGCTCGAATGGGGTGATTTTAATAATTCATTTTTAAGGAGAAAACCTGCATTAATTAATTCGATTTGGATGGTTGTATTATTTTCTTCACGAAGTGTCTAATTTTCTTATTACTACTACTAGGTAAACAATGGCATATTAGAACCCAAAAAAGAATCAAATAATTATTGATAATAATGCATTTATGTATAATTTATATGTTAAAAGTTACATTAAAATAAATCTAAGCCATCCATGTATAAACATTTTTATGGTTATTATATTTTTTTCTTTCAAATTAAGTTTAAACAACTCTCGATTTCTTTTAATCATCAAGTGATTTTTGATTTTCATACTGAATAGAAACTAAAAATATTGTCATTGGCCTAAAAGCTAATTTCAGATTTTTCATCCTACCAAGGCGCAAAGACCTTTGAGGTATTTATCATTTGACCATGTAATTTACATTTAATTATTTTTTCCCCCACAGTGCCTATACAAATTCCGTCAAATTTATGAATAAATTGATTCCAAAATAGAGGCACCTTTTGATTCTTTCCCTTTCCTTTCGCCAAAGCCCTAAACCCTGCACCACCAGCTGAGAGTCTGGCCAAACCAGCCATGGCGGGAGACCTCAAAATCTCCGAGATGCGAGACCTAACCAAAATCGAACGGGTCGGAGCCCATTCCCACATCCGTGGGTTGGGTTTAGATTCGGCGCTTGAGCCGCGGGCGGCGTCGGAAGGCATGGTGGGCCAAACCTCTGCTCGGAAGGCTGCCGGAGTTATCGTGAAGATGATTCAGGAAGGAAAAATTGCGGGCAGGGCCGTGCTTATTGCTGGGAAGCCAGGTACCGGCAAAACCGCTATAGCCATGGGCATGGCTAAATCCATCGGCCAAGAAACCCCTTTCTCTATGCTGGCTGGCAGCGAGCTGTTCTCCTTGGAAATGTCCAAAACGGAGGCCCTTATGCAGGCGTTTAGGAAAGCGATTGGTGTTAGGATTAAAGAAGAGACGGAGGTTATTGAAGGTGAGGTGGTGGAGATTCAAATTGACCGGCCGGCGGTGGCCGGAGCGGCTTCGAAGACTGGGAAGCTGACCGTGAAGACAACGGAGATGGAGACCGTTTACGAGCTTGGGGGAAAGATGATTGAAGCTTTGGGTAAGGAGAAAGTGCAGAGTGGAGATGTAATTGCTATTGACAAGGCTTCTGGAAAGATTACTAAGCTGGGGAGGTCCTTTTCAAGATCCAGGGATTATGATGCAATGGGGCCGCAGACCAAGTTCGTGCAATGCCCTGACGGGGAGTTGCAGAAGAGGAAGGAGATTGTGCATTGTGTAACTCTCCACGAGATCGATGTTATCAACAGCAGGTATTTTTGTTTGATTCTGTTGTTTCTGTTGATTTTTGTGTAAGTGTTTGTTCTTTTTTGGTTTTTTTTTTTTTGGTTAAGGAATTTTTTGTTTAATTGGATTTTGGCTGAAGTTCCTCAGCAAAGAGGAGGAGGGGGTTGTTGCGCAGAGCAAATTATTACTATATTCTTGATACAGAGTCCATGATTCAATATTATTATTGTCATAATTTGGTATAATTACATGCTCTATGGGAAGTAGTAACATCAGTTTAGCTCTTCAGAACCTCAGTGGGAAATATTTATATCATTTTAGCTCTTCTGAATGCTGATAAGTAGATGAGATATTAATTATGGAAATTGTAACAGATTGAAAAGCAGTTTCTTGCTGCAGATTTGAATCTATATTCAATTATGGCATTCGTAACATATAATAGTGCAATTGGTGCAGATTTGAATCTAATGTTTAGTTTTCTTTATGTATTTTCTTGTGAGTGTGGTTACAAGTAAACCATTTCAAAGGTTATGTTAAATACACGTATATATGTCAATGAAATGCTATGTTGGCTATATATTTTGTAGAGTAAGCATTAGATTAACTTGTTACATATATTTTCTTAGGAATAAATTAATGCTCTTTTCTTAGATAATTTTGTTAGAGATTGTATGTGGATGAACTGCATTTATGTTTGGATCAAGTGATTAACATGCGTTTTGGTAAAATATTATGCCTCACTGTCCTCAGGGGTATTCTTTTGTAAAATATAAATAAAAGGCTAGCTTGGTTATACCTTTTAGAGAGTACTCTGTTTTTCTTCTACTTATGTTCATATAACAGATATTTTCTAACATACTCAAGCCTCTTTAATTGTCCTTTTGGAGATTTTCGTTGACACAACTTTGATATTGTCTTCATTCATCAATTCTAAATCTTGGAGCCTTAACTTGTAAGCATATTTCAAATGAGAAGAAAAGTAAGGAAAATGGATGAAGAATCCATATAAACAGGTTTTGGTTTCAGTTTGAATTTAAGATTTGCCGGAAATACTAAGGTCCTCCGCCGGAAATTATTCATATCATTGGAGTTAATTTCAAAATGCAAATATCTGGAATGGATAGAAATTATGGTAATTGCATCATATGTTTTTAGTTGGTAACTTTTATGTTAGCTCTCCCCAGAAGGATGGCTTAGGCATCCAGGTTTAGTATAAATTAGCAACGTTAGTTATGGTACTATAAACAAATTCCCAGCATCAACCTATGCATATTTAAATTGATGGCAAGTTTGTTTGTATCCTTTGAAGAGTTTCACCTTACTTTGATGTAACAGATGTTCTTTCAGGAACATATTAATGCTTTTTCCTTAATGATGTAAGAAAGTGCATATACCTTTAGGTTCAAATAGATCATTGTACTTTTGGGTTGTGTTGATTCCAACTGCTGTATCCTGTCTGGCTCCCCTGTATATGCTTCATTGTATTCCGTACTTTTGAGATCATATTGATCCCAACTATTGTATCCCATCTGGCTCATTTTATTCTGTTTTTGACTTATATCTATAGTTCTCTGGTAAGGTAAAGTTATCAAGATTTTTTCATTGAAGTTCAATCATGGTGCGTTTCAGATTGTCTTGCTAGGTTCTCTAACTTTATTATGAGAAAGGAACTCAAAGTGCCCTTTTTCTTTGATTTAGGACGCAGGGGTTTTTAGCTCTCTTCACTGGTGACACTGGTGAAATTCGTGGCGAAGTGAGGGAACAAATTGACACAAAGGTTGCGGAGTGGAGGGAGGAGGGAAAGGCGGAGATAGTACCTGGTGTTCTTTTTATTGATGAAGTGCACATGCTCGACATCGAATGCTTCTCATTCCTAAACCGTGCCCTAGAGAATGATATGGCTCCTATTTTGGTTGTTGCTACCAACAGAGGTATCACAACAATCCGTGGCACTAACTACAAATCTCCGCATGGCATTCCACTAGATTTTCTTGATCGCCTTCTCATCATCTCCACACAGCCATATACTGAAGAAGATATAAGGAAAATTCTGGACATCAGGTGCCAAGAAGAGGAGGTAGAAATGTCTGATGATGCAAAGATTTTATTAACAAAAATTGGGGTTGAGACATCATTAAGATATGCCATACAGCTTATAACATCTGCTGCATTAGCTTGCCAAAAGCGCAAGGGAAGGATAGTGGAGATAGAAGATATCAGTCGTGTGTATGAGTTGTTTTATGATGTACACAGATCGACTCAATACTTGATGGAGTACCAAAGCGAGTTTATGTTTAGTGAGGTGCCAACCGGTGAAGGAAACCAAGATGATGCCACACCCATGGTCTCTTGAGGAATACAGGCTTTTCTTAGCTGTAAGATTCTGAATGTATGTTAGGACTGAACTTGAATGTTATTTCTGGAAGGATAACGAGGCACACATGCGTCCTTTTGCAAGTTGTTTTGTATGTTTTACTTGCGTACTTCCACTTGTATAGGCAATTGCAGCTCTTTAGTTTTGTTTTTTGTCTCTGATTTTGTGTCCCTTTTTTATTTTTTCAAACTGATTCTGCACTGAAACAGTCTCATGAACGATATGAAAGTGATTCATCGTATTTTTTTCGTAGATGTCATCATAATCAAATAGGCCTGGCAAATCTGACCCGCGACCCGCGGGTTTATTCAATCCGTATGTGGGTTGGGTCAAAAGGCTTGCAGGTCAAAACGAGTCGCGGGTTAGAATGAGTATGTAAGAGACGGATTGGGTTGGGTTGGGTTATCATGACCTGCTGGTCAAGACGGGTCACAAAAAAAATATGGAGCAACTTCATATGAATGATGAATCTATTGCCAACTTCGACGGCATCTAACCAGTGACCAACTTCATCTGCCGTTTATCGCAGCTATTGTCACCTCCCGTCTGCAGATCCGCCACCAAAAATAAGAAGAAATTTTCATTTTACTAAATTACATCCTGGGCTCATAAATAAAACAATGTTTTTTCAAATTTAAATCCTAATCAGAACTCAGAAGGCAAATTATCAAAATAGAAAAGGGGAAAAGGGCCCAACTTGAAGCTAACATGGTAAACGAAGGGCGAAAGATGGATCGGGAAGTCGGCCGTTTGTTTGGGGATATGGAAACTGGAAAGTGGTGGGGGTGGGTTTGTTGAGGTGTTTGGAAGGAGGGGAAGTGACGGCCAGGAAAAATGTGTGTGGATACGTGTGTTTTTGCGTTTTTCTTTTTCTTTTTTTCCTTTTTTTTTAATTTTAGTTTTTGAAGATAACAAGTAATAAGCTACTTTTTGACTTCAATAAGATTTCATTTTAAATCCACTGATTTAAAACTTTGTGGTTTAAAAAAAATAAAAAAAAAATATGAACATTGTGATTTTAAACCCAGTACGGCTCATGGGTTGATGATCCCTTATGGCCTCGAAAAATATGGTGCGAATTTGGGAAATGTAGATTTTATTTGAAAAAAAAAGTTGAATTCGACCCGCGTACTGTGAACCAGTTTATGGGTCGACCCAGTTAAACTTTGCTCGTGAAAATTTAAAGTCCAACTAGTTATAAAAAAAATAAATGTAGATTTTATTAGGAAAAAAGTTCAATTCGACCTGCAACAGTTACTAGGTCGACCCAGTTCGACTCACGGGTCGACCCAGTTAATCTTGGCTTGAAACGTGAAAATTCAAAGTCAAATAAGTTTTAAAAGATAAATATAGATTTTATTTGAAAAAAATATCAATTCAACCTGCGTATTGTGACCCGGATCATGGGTCGACCCAGTACGATCTACGGACGACACAGCTAAACTTTGTCCGAAACGTAAAAATTTATAGTCAAACGAGTTTTAAAAGATAAATTTAGATTTTGTTTGGAAAAAAATCCCAATTCGATCCGTATATCGTGAACCGGCTACTAGGTCAACCCAATTCGACCCACTGGTCGACCTAGTTAAACTTGGCTCAAAATGTCAAAATTTAAAATCCAACGAGTTTTAAAAGATTAATGTAGATTTTATTTGAATAAAAATCCTAATTTGACCCGCGTATCGTGACCCGATTGCTGGGTCGATCCAGTTTGACTCACGGGTCGACCCAATTAAACTTCGCCTGAAACGTGAAAATTTATAATCAGACGAGTTTTAAAAGATAAACATAGATTTTATTTGAAAAAATTTTCAATTCGACCTGCGTATCGTGACCTGACTACTAGGTCGACCCAGTTAAACTTGGTTCGAAACGTGAAAATTTAAGTCAAACGAGTTTTAAAAGATAAATGTAGATTTTATTTGAACAAAATCCCAATTTGACCCGTGTATCATGACCCAGTTATTGGGCCGACCCAGTTCAAACCACGGGTCGACCCAGTTATACTTCGTCCGAAACGTCAAAATTTATAGTGCAACGAGTTTTAAAATGCAAGTTTAAGTTAGAAAATTTTAAATTTAAAAATTGATGTGTGTTATTTTTCCAAAAAAAATTAAAATTTATAAATTAATCCAATAAAAACTCAAAAAATAAGCCATGACCCGCGGGTCAACCCGCAGGTCAAAAAATTATACTAGCTTAAAATGAGTAGGGTGACCCGCGGGTTGACCCGTCACCCGCGCCAACCCGTCTTGACCCAACCCGTTCTGACTCGCGCTTATGGCGGGTTGGGATGGGTCTTGACTCGCCTACTCCCAAACCCACCTTGACCTAACTCACGGCTGACCAAACCCGCATAACTGCTAGGCCTGTAATCAAACATCAAGATGTGTCCACACGGTTGCTCCCTTAAATTCATCAGAATCTGTCTAGGCTTTTTTCTTCCTCCGTCGAAGGAAAAATCAATTCAACTAAAAACAAAAAAAGAAATTAAAAAATAAGAAAGCAAGAATGGAAAATGTCAATGTAATTCAATGATTATTGTTCAAATAATCCTCATCCTCCCAGGATTTGGAAAGTAGTCCCTGCGTATCGAAATTATTACCTGGTGTGGATTTTCAATTTTAGTACTGACGGTTTAACGGTGGAACTCTGGTTAGGGTTTCCTGCAAAACAGGGTCTCGGGGTCTCCCGAGGGTAGACACTCCGATGCTTAAGTCAGTAAAAAGGGTTGCTAGAAAGTTTAGGAAGATAGTTTGTTTAGCTATAGATTGCGTACCTGAATTGTGGTATGAGCTACCCTATTTATAGGTATGAGATTACCTGGGCAATTCCCGAATCCAACTAGGTTTCAGGAATTTACACCGTCCTAAGAGTTCCGGTTGGACTCTTCCTACGGTCGGTGGGCCGGTCCAGTCTCGGTGATGGATACGGACTCGTCAAGTGCCCCTGCCAAGTGTTAATGACGTAAAAACAAACAACGCTTGGCACAAAATAAGCATTACCTGGGATATACCCGAGAATGGATAGACCACCCTCGTTCAGCTAATTGTCGAGGCACATGCCCAAGGAGCTCGATGCTAACGCATGACCATCTCAGAGGATCGAGAGGAACTGGCGGGTCAGGTCTCGGTCCGGGAAGACGACCCGCTTCCCAATCCCGCCCAAATTTTCAATTGTGCGTTATTAGTGGACACGTTCCCCAAACGGCAGCCTGAACATCATTACTTCCTTGAAACCCGCAATAACTGTCAAATCGTGGTCCATAATTAGGGAAACGTGGGAGAATCAACTTTTCTTTTAAAGAGAAAGCTCTACCGTCCTGGACACTTAATCACTTTCCTTCTTTGTAAAAACACAAAATCCTCTCCTTTGCGAAAGTATTCCAGCCCTCATTCTGCTCTTCTTTACCAGAGCATCCTAATTCTTTTCCCGGCTGGAATTTTCAAGATTTCACCTGATATACTGCCCCGGCGACACCTTTTCCAGGGGAGTTGCGAATTGAAGCTTCTGAACAACACTGGGGAGTTATAATTCGAAAGACGAGTGGTCACGTCCCCCTTCCATAGTAAGTTTCTAGATCTGAATCTCCAATTTGTTCCAAGTTTTTGTCCTTTTCTGTTGTAGCCAGAGTAGATTCTCGTCGGAATTATGGTTAGGGACTCCGAAGGAAAAACTGTTGTGGACTTTGTATCCACCATAGATTCGGTGGATAAGGTAGAGAACCTTAGATCCAAGCATGACTTCCCCTTAGCCCTAGAGGCGAGAGCTCCATTAGGAAACGAGAGGGCTAACTCTCCTCCAAGGGGAAGAATTACCGTGTATGATCGATTTATGCATCTAGGGCTTAGATTTTTTCTCTACCCTCTGTTTGAGGAGATTGTTCAATATAGAACTCCTCTCGCTCGTTTTACCCCAAATTTAAATACATTTGTACTGGGGTTTGCGAGAGTATGCCAACATGTAAAAGTAATACCTCGATTGGTATTATGGAGGTATTTTTTCCAAGTAGTTGTAGCCTCAACTTCTTTCCAGGACTGGTATATCGTGAAAAGACGCCTTAGAACTGGCGTGAAGAAGATGGACGAGGCGTATGGCGGCTCTCCGGAATGGAAACCGGACTTTGTGTTTGTAAAGGTGCATGCGAGTTATTGTTTCCCATGGAATCTCCGAGAGACAGAGGGTCTCGGGGCCATAAAAGATGAATGGACCCAAGAGGATGAAGAGTGCGTCGAGGAGTTCCAAGCAGATGTGGAGAAAATTCTAAAATATTCGAGGGTCGTTACGTGGAACGACGTACAATACTATGTGCCCCTTGTATATGCGAAGGAAGGTGATCCATTCATCTTCGAGGGAGCAACCAAAATTCCCCTTGAAATCTCTGTTGAAGAAGATCAAGGTACTAATCGTTTTCTTCTTTTTTTCTTTGTTGTTAGGTCATGTCATCAAGCAATGCTGGGTCTCGATTGTTTGGTGACGAGGATCCTTTTGTCATTGTGAATTCAGATGAGGATGTCATTGTTACTGCTGCCCCTCAGAAGAAAAAGAAGAAGAGGATCGTGAAGGTGGGCGATAGGGCGAAATCCAAGAACGCCAAGACCGACGCGCCCTCGAAGGAAACCACACAGCGGATATCGAGACGGTGCCCCTCGCCACCGAGTCTGTTCAGAAACCTGTGCCGGAAGCAGGGCCAAGCATAGTTCCTCCTGCAGCCGAAAAAGGCAAGGGCCCTCTCGAGGGTGAAGCGATAATCTTGCCCCCTCAGCTGTTCGAGGGAGGTCCATCCGTGGCGGTCCACACTTTTAGCAACCCCCCGTCAATCGGATGTTCTGTTCTCGAGGAGTTCGCTGCTCAGCTGAACGAGGCTGACAGTTTGAGATTGGTAAGTCATTTTCCAAATTAGGTCGTAAATGCATATGTATATCAATGTGTTCCTGATACGCTATGTTGGTACAGATAAGTGCGGCCTCGATGGCCTACCTAGTGCAGCTAAGGAAACTTTGAGAAGATCTGGCTACAGCTCGGGCAGAAAGGGATGAGGCGTTATTCGAGGTGGTTACCCTCGAGGAGAAAGCACGCCAAGTTCAGGTTAAGGAGGCCGAGATCGTCAAGGTGCAGGCTAAGTACGACGAGCTCGAGGAGAAGATGAGGTCGTTTGCCAGCCTGCACATCTCCAAGGAGGAACTACATCAGTGGTGTACTGCCTTCATGAGCAAAATGATGTGTACAGGAGGGATGGCGGTAGCCCTTGAGGAAATGAACTTGGTTGCCACCAAGTGTGGTCCGCACCGAGTTGGGCTGGCAGGGTTGAAGAAGCTCGACCAGGACAGGCCAATCAAGGCTAAATGGTTCAAGCAGCTCCTGATGAAGGACCCGAAGAAAACCATGCACGAGGCCATGGTAAAGGTCTTAACAAGGTTGAGCCTCGAGCAGCTTCCTCTGTGGGGAGCTTTGACTGGCGCCATGGCAAAAATGAGTTCTCCCGCGGAGATTGCCTCGTTTCCGGGCGACGTTCCTGTTGTCTTGGCCAAGGGTCCAAGTGAGGAGGATCCTATACCCGAGGTACCCGACGAATAGATGGGTATCGAGCTCGAGGACGCCGATGAGGAAACCGAGGAGGACATTGCTGATACCGGCCATTCCAGAGTTCAGAGAACTGTTGAGAACGCCTCCCAGGACCCTTCCAAGGACCCTTCCAATGACCCCTTCCAAGGCAGTGATGCTGTATGAATCCTGCCCTCTGTAATAGCTGCTAGACCATTCAAACTATTTCTTTTTTTTGTAATGAACTAATTTTCTTTTTCATGAATTTATGCAAACATATCTTCCCCTTCCATTTCTTTGTCCACTGTTTTCTTTCTATTTGGTTTGATGTAAGTGCCTTATACTCCTCTGGTGAAACAGGAAAGTTGGACCGTTCACCGGGTTCACCACATGGTGTGTCAGAGGAGCAATCGAGGGAGTTCCCGTTATATTCTATGATTAGCGGGATTCTGAGAAGTCGTGCTGATGTGCACAGCCTCGAGACGGTGGCGCATTTGGAGAATGACCTGCTCGATGCCATGAGGACGCATAATGTAAAGGTTAACCAGCATCTGATAAATGAGATTAAAGGACTCCGCGAGGAGATGCAGCGTCGAGATGTTCAAAGCCTGAAAGACCACAGTGATTCTCTGAATTTCGAGGCCGAGATTCATGATGAGCTGGTGACCTTGGAGAAGGAAAACGCTCGGCTCAGGGCAAGACAACAGATCACTGTGTCTCCCTGGTTTCTCGAGAAGCACCAAGTGTTAGCCCGAGTCCAGCACATGATTATGGTCAGGACTCGTCGTTTCATTGCAGCCATGGATATACTGAAAGAGAGATCTCGTGAGATCGAGCTCCTTACAGACTATATTGCCCAACTACAAAATGTACTACTGGATAACAACATTGACTTTGAGGTTTTCGAGCGTCCGGAGGAAACCGTGGATCCTCGAACTCGGAGTTCTCGAGAAGAGCTGTTGATGAGGGTGCATGCTCAGGACACAGAGATCGTGGACCTTAAAGATAAATTGAATCAGTGTGTGAATCTCCTCAGCCTACATGGGTAGAAGGGGATTATTCATCCCTCCTCCGACAATCCTGTCAGGGAGGTTCTTGTAATAGTGTAGGAGAATGCATGTACTTTCTGTGAGTTCGCACAGTAGTGTGGAACGAATTATCGTTTATTTCTACTCGAGTATTGATTTATAAAGCGCTTTTTAGGCCGGATGTAAAGTACACGGCTCTATCATAGGAATTGGGTACGAATTCCTTGACCTGGCGCTGCGTTTCGCAGTGTGTGTGAGGAAAGTTCCTCGAGTTTGTGTCCGGATGTTGAGTAGATGGCTCTTGAGCGAGGATGGCCCTAAAGAGGAAGTCCATCTCGATGACTAGTCGTGAATGCATTGCTATTAATGAAAAGAATATGTAATGTCTTTTATTGAATAATTTCCCGAGGACCCGGGTTAGCATTACATATGAGAGTATAAAACTGACTGGGTAAATAAAGCAAATAAAACACGTAATGGGCAAATAGCGGACAAAGACTTAAACATAGAACCTGCGAAGATTCTGAATGTTCCACCATCGAGGAAGAATGGTTCCGCTATCATCCATGGCCTGTAGGCGGTAGCAGCCTGCTGGGGAAGTCTGGATAACCTTGTAAGGCCCTTCCCAATTTGCAGTAAGTTTTCCAGGGGTTTCTGCTCGACTGGCCTCGTTTTTCCTTAGTATGAGATCACTCACAGCGAGATCCGTGGCTTTTACCTTCTTGTTGTAATGTCTGCGAAGAATCTCTTTATACTTGGCTCCTCGGATTCTGACGGCGTCTCGACGTTCCTCGAGCAGGTCAAGGTTTAGCCGGATGTCATCATCATTCGTACTTTGGACGAAGTTTATGGTTCGAGGACTCGACAGGCCTATCTCGGCTGGGAGGACGGCGTCCATACCGTAGACTAAGCTATATGGCGTCTTGTCGGTCAAGGAGTGGGCAGTTGTACGGTATGACCACAGGACGTGGGGAAGCTCGTCGGCCCATGCCCCCTTGGTGTCATACAACCTGGTCTTGATTCCATGCAGTATTGTTCTGTTGATGGATTCGGCCTGCCCGTTGGCTTGGGGATGGGCTACGCTTGAGAAGCGGCGTTCGATCTGCATTTCATCGCACCATGACTTGAAAGTATTGCTCTTGAACTGGGTCCCATTGTCGGAGACGATAACCTTCGGGACCCCAAAACGGCATACTATGTTCTGCCAGAAAAAGTCCAAGACTTTCCTCCCTGTGATCGAGGCCAGGAGTTTGGCTTCTACCCATTTAGTGAAGTAATCCACTGCTACAATGACCCATCTTACTCCTCCTACTCCTTCCGGATGAAAGGGACCGATGATATCAGTGCCCCATTGGTAGAATGGCCAAGGGCTTTGGATGGTGACCATCTCGTGCTGTGGCTGTCGGGTGATGGGAGAGAAGCGCTGACACTTCTCACATTTCTGTACCCATTGGTAGGCATCTTTGAAAATTTTCGGCCAGAAATATCCTGCTCGCAAGACCTTCTTGGCGAGTGCTCTTTCTCCCATATGAGCTCCACATGATCCTTCGTGTACTTATTCGAGTACGTAAGCTGCTTGCTTTGGGCGAATACACCTTAGCATGGGTAGCAGGTATCTATGCTTGTATAGGATGCCGTCTCGCAATGTGTATTTGACCGCCTTTAGTCGGAGGGTTCTGGCTTCTGCTTTTCCGCTTGGCAACGTCCCATCTGTAAGGTCATCCAAGTGTCGCCGTCCTCGACGATGGTCGCTACAGGGGCGTCCTGGATGCTAGGATTGGGGAGAATCTCGACCCATACTTTGTGGCTAAGGTGTGCAAAGTTCGAGGAGGCTAGCTTGCTGAGGGCGTCGGCTCTTTTATTTTTTTGAGCGAACTATGTGGCACACGGTGCATTCTTCGAACTTGTCCTTGATGTCGAGGACCTTCTCGAGGTAGCGCTTGAGTTGCTCATCGTTTGCTATGTATTCTCCCAGTATTTGTTTCACCACTACCTGAGAATCACTAAAAACTTGAATTTTGCGGACCCCGAGTTTTAGTGCCATGTTCAGCCCTACTATCAGTGCCTCATACTCGGCTACATTGTTGGTGACTGAGAAACCGAACCTTAGTGCGTATGTATATTCTGCGTCATACTCCTTCATGCTCTTGATGTCGGGATCAGCCAGAGGTTTGGATAATATGATGCCGGCTCCTCCTCCCTCATCGCAACGAGATCCGTCGACGTATAGTGACCAGGCTCGAGGGTTGATGTCGACACGAATAGTGGGATCATCTTTAGGCTCCGCCGTTTCCTTGACTTCGATAGCTCGAGGCGTTTCTACTAAGAAATCTGCAAAGGCTTGCCCTTTGATGGTTGATCGAGGCTTGTATTCAATATGGTGCTCGCCCAATTCGACTGCCCTTTTCATCCTGCTGCCAATATGGTTAAGACTTCTTGGCAGCAGGAAATCAGAGGAACTAAACAGTTTCAACTGATTCATAGGCAGAAGAGATTGAAGCCGCTATTAAAGGAGCTTAATAAGAAAAAATTCGCCAATATTGATCAGCAGGTCTTACATGCCAAGATGCAATTGGAGGAGGTGCAAAAGAGATTAAAGGACAAGTCACAGGATATTTGTTTGCAGGAGCAAGAGAAGGACATGATGAAGAAATATGTGGATGTCAATGCAAATGCATTAAGCTATTGGCAACAAAAGGCTAAAGAAAACTGGGTGAAACAAGGAGATATGAGTATGGCTTTCTTTCATGCTGTAGTCAAGAAAAAACAGAAGCATCAAAGGATTTTGTCCTTCACCAATGATGAGGGAGAGGTAGTAGAAGAATGGTCAGGGATAGAGAATCATTTTCTTGGCTTCTTCAAGAATTTGTTGGGGAAGACAGAAGATAGAAGTGCTGTTAAGCAAGAAGTTTGTGATATTGGACCTCTATTGTCACTAGCACGGCAAGTGGAACTAATCAGGGATGTTTCGGAGAAGGAGATTCAGCAGGCTATGTTTTCAATAGATGACAATAAGAGCTCAGGTCCTGATGGGTTCAATAGTGGCTTCCATAAGAAAAATTGGGCTGTTGTTGGGAAGAGTGTATGTGATGCAGTGCATGAATTTTTCAGAACTGGGAAGTTGCTTAAACATGCTAACTCGACAGTGATTGCCCTAACTCCAAAAATAGAGGCTCCTAAAACAACAGCTGAGTATAGGCCGATTTCTTGCAGAGTGCATGCTCTTGTGGTAGAGTGCATGCTCTTGTGGCTTGGGATGAACTGTGCAAACCAAAGAAGTATGGAGGTCTGAACCTAAAGGAGCCGGGAACCTAGAATCAGGTAGCTTTGGGGAAGCAAATTTGGGCTCTGGCTGGTAAGAAAGACAATCTATGGGTCAAATGGTGCCACGAATATTATACAAAGTTGCAGAACTTTTGGAGTTATCAGCCTCCAATAGGTGCTTGTTGGTACTGGAAGACTTTAATGAAGATTAAAGAAAGCATGAAGGCTGGAGCTATAGCAGGAAGGTGGTCAGGGTCAAAGTCATGGGAGTATAGTGTTAAATCAGGGTACAGCTGGCTGGTTTAGGGGGGAAGGAGTGAAGATGAAGGAGGCACCAATCATTTGGAACAAGGTTAATGTTTCTAAGCATAGTTTTATAATGTGGTTAATTATGAAGGGTAGAATTCTCACTTCAGAAAAATTGCAGAAATTGCATATTACTGATCAACCTTTATCCTGTGTGTTATGTTCTGCTGAGGAGGAGAGTTTAGAGCATCTATTTTTTAACTGTTAATATTCAAAGCTGCTGTTACAGAAGTTGAAGGGTTGGTTGGGGTATGATGCAATACCATATAAGATCTATGCTTAGAAAAACAGACTGCTGAATATTTGGAAGCAAAACAAATGCAAACAGAGGGTGATGATTGGGGCTTTAGTAGCTGCTGTTTATAGAATCTGGAAACTAAGGAATGAAGGTCAGCATGGTGGGAGGATTCAAGATGTGGATGAGGTGGTGATGCAGATTCAGCAGGAGGTGAAGTGGAGAGTAGCTATCAGTTGTAAAAAGCTAAAGCAAAGTGAGAAAGAGTTTCTAGACAAGATAGGTTGTAGTACTTGATGGATTGATAGTGATGTAAAAGTGTACATAAATAGTTTTGTTTGAGAAGTTAATACATATTAACATTTCACCAAAAAAAAAGTCTAGAATAAATTAATTCTAAATTTAGACATAATTAGCAGATATTATGCAGTAAATAAATTGTGTTAAACATGTTGTAGTTAAGTCAATTATGGATTTAGATTTTAATACGTGCACTCCCATAAAAATAGTTCATATTGAATTTTGAGATTTATATTAAACATTATATAAACTTGAAAACTCAATAGGAGATATTTTTTTTGAACAGGTCTTATTATTCTTGTAGGGAACAAATTTTGCCTATTTTGTAATTTGAGGTTCGTCAAAAGGGTATCACACAGTCATCATCATTAACTTTATTAGTAAATTACGTACAAAAATGTTACAACCTCTTCAAAAAAAAAAAAAAACTAAATCAAGTGTTAAGATTCATATTATAAATAGTACAAATATCAAAATTCGATTTGAACTAAATTTCTTTGATATAGGAAGTATTTTGATAAGAGATTTTGGTTTTCATTGTAAAATTATTATTATGTTGTAAACTGAATGGCAAAATATATATTAAATGTGAGCATGCATTAAGCAAGGGATACTATTAAGTATAGTACTTTGATTTTGATGTAAACCTACTTATTATATATTTACAAAATTGCCATTAGATGATGGCTATAAATAGGAGGCTTATGTAGTGGTAAAATTGTACCAAAAATATATATGAGTAAAGTTCATCCTACTTTGCTTCTTACCCTATTTCTTCTTTCAAAATTATTAATCACTTTCTCTCTCCTTTTAAGCATTATAATTATTTCATAACATTTCAATTATTATAAAGTTATTATATTAAAGTCTCTAGTAGAGAAGTTATATAAAATAAATATATCATCTCCTAAATAAATAATTTACTAGAACCTTTGCTTGGAACATTGTACTGGGTATTAGTTCTCGAACATGTTATCAGCACGAACGCTCAACGGTCAGCGAAGGTAAAATTTCTCTAATTAATCTTAATTTTATTGTGGGATGGATTTTCCGCCTACATAACTATTTAATTCTCTTTTGATTTTGTTGTGGATGGATTTTTCCCCACATAATGGTTTATGTTTATTGTTATTGTGGGATGGATTTTCCGCCACATAACTATTTAATTCTCTTTGATTTTGTTGTGGATGGATTTTTCCCCATATAATCATTTATGTTTATTGTTATTGTGGGATGGATTATCCGCCTACATAGTTATTAATTTTACTGTGGATTGATTTTCACCTCACACGATTATTTATCTTTATTGCTAACGTGAAAAGGTTTTCACCCCATGAAATCATTTATTGCTACTGTGGATGGAATTTTATCCCACATAAGTATTCATTTTTATTATTGAAAAGAAGTTTATTTTTAGTCACAAATTTATCATATAATATGAAAACTTAGACTACTTGCATATTTATATTCTATGGTACTCATGACATGATTTTATTTGTCTTCTACATTTTCAAACTGCTTAATTAATTAATTTTTCAAAAGTGGTTTTTTCACAACGGTTATATACGTATAATATACGTACGTATATAACGGCTATATTCAACGAAAATTAACGAACACATAATGACTAAATTCTAAAATTTTTCCTATAAATACCTCATTTCTAAATCTCATTTACACACCTTCACAATATTCTCCTTCTTTCTCTTCTTAACTTCTTAAAGAAAAATACATGTCTTTCCTTTCTCTCTTTTGCATATTATTAGTTTGTATACATACTTTTTGTGTATTTAATTTAGAAGGCATAGATTTTACTTTCCATTTTGAGGTACTTATAATATGTATTTTATCCCTATTGTTCATTGCTATAGTTATTGAAAATTGTTAGTTTTATTTATTGATTTATGGAATAAAATGTTAATTATGTTTTCTTTTGTTTACTAGAGAACTATGTCTTCGAACTTGTCAAAACTTGAATTCAATACTCTCAGTTACACTGGAGATAACTACATGTCCTAGAAACTTGACATGTCAATGTATCTTGAATCATTGGGTTTTTTGAAAACGATAACAGAAGAAGATGCCACTACCCAGGAAAAGGCAAGGGCATTGATCTTTATTCGAAAATATCTCGATGATTTTCTTAAAAGTGAATATCTATCAGTCAAAGATCCCAAAACTTTATGGAAGGATCTTGAAGAAAGATTTGATCACCAACTTGAGGTGATGCTTCCAACCGCCAAAGAAGAATGGAATGCATTACGCTTCCAGGACTTCAAAAAGGTTATTGACTATCATTCGGCACTGTTCCGGATAGTCTCTCGGTTGAGATACTGTGGAGAAACAGTCTCTGATGCAGACATGATTGAGAAAATATTATCCACATTTCATGCTTCTAATATTGTTCTGCAGCACCAATACAGATTAATGAATGTTAAAAGGTATTTTGAACTAATTTCTAAACTTATGGTTGCTGAAAAAAATAATGAAATATTGATGAGAAACCATCAATCTCGTCCTACGGGGTCAATAGCATTTCCCCAAGTAAATGCTGTTGGGCTAAGTAATTTTGAAAAATACAATAACCGTGGACGAGGTGAAAATCGTGGCCGTGGAAATGGAAGAAACTATAGTTTTGGTCGTAATCATGCAAAAGGTTACGTTCCACAAGAAACACAGGCCCAGTTCCAGAAAAAGAAAGTGAATAAAGGAAATATTCCTGATAAGCAGAAGAAGGCTGAGACCAAATGTTTCCGATGTGGTAGTACAGGACATTGGGCACGTGTTTGCCGAACACCACCACATCTTTGCCAACTCTACAAGGAATCAAAGGAAAAAGAGAAGGAAACAAACCTTATTGAACAACTGGATAATGCTACAAACTTGGGTGTATTGGATTTCAGTGAAGACTTTGCTAATAATTAAGGGCAAACAGTTGCCCCGCCAGTATGAAGTGAAAATTATGTATGGGTCTTAATGTTGTAATAATAATGGATTGGTGTATGATCCTTGTATCTAAGTGTATGGTATCAATGTATGAGTGTATGTCTGAATGAGTAGTCTTGATGTTCTAATAATAATAATAATGATATTGTATGATCTTATAATGAATCAATGTATGGCATTATGTTTTTGAGAGTATGAACTTGATAATTGTGATAATATTTATGTTTTGATTGTCACTTTTAATTTTAATGTTCTCTACTTGATAGTAACTGATTGATTGTTTTTTTGTTTGAAGTTTTGACATGAAAATTCGACAAAAAGGGCATGTTGGAGATTTTTGTATTGCAGACAGTAGCACTACACATACTATTCTAAAAAACAGAGAATATTTTTCAGAGTTAATGCCAACAAAGGCGATTGTGTATACAATATCAGGTCCAACGGATTTGATTGAAGGAATTGGTAAAGCCAATGTCACATTGCCAAAAGGAACACGAATTGTGATTAATGAAGCCCCGTTTTCACCAAATTCAACAAGAAATTTGTTGAGTTTTGATGATATATATCGAAATGGGTATGACTCCCAATCAATGACTGTTAACAATGTGAAATATTTGAATATCATTATTTATGAATCGAGAAAGGCAAGAATATTGGAGAGATCGCCACTTTCTAATGGTCTGCATTATACAGATATAAATGTGATTGAATCACATATGGCAATGAAAGAAAAATTCTTCAATCATTCTGTAATAAACTTATGGCATGAAAGATTAGGGCACCCAGGATCTATAATGATGCGAAGAATTATTGAAAATACACATGGTCATCCCTTAAAGGGAAAAAGAATCCTCCAAAGTAATGAAATTCCATGTGAAGCTTGTTCTCTTGGAAAATTGATAATGAGACCATCACCATTAAAGATTCAAAATGAATCACCTATGTTTCTTGAAAGAATCCAAGGTGATATATGTGGACCGGTACATCTACCATGTGGACCATTCAGATATTTTATGGTATTAATAGATGCATCTAGCAGGTGGTCACATGTGTGTTTACTGTCAACCCGGAATGTTGCATTTACAAAATTTCTTGCGTAAATTATAAAATTACGAGCTCAATTTCCTGATTATGCAATCAAAAGGGTTAGACTCGACAATGCTGGTGAGTTTACATCTCAAGCATTTAATGATTATTGTATGTCTACTGGAATTACTGTTGAGCACCCTGTGCTCACGTACATACACAGAATGGTTTAGCAGAATCATTAATTAAAAGACTACAACTCATTGCTAGACCATTAATCATGAGAACAAAACTATCAATTTCTGTTTGGGGCCATGCGATATTACATGCTGCTTCTTTAATTCGCATAAGACCAAGTGCAGATCATAAATACTCTCCCCTGCAATTGGCTTTGGGATATGAACCAAATATTTCGCACCTTAGAGTTTTTGGTTGTGCAGTATATGTACCCATTTCACCTCCACAACGTACAAAATGGGCCCTCAAAGAAAATTGGGGATATATGTTGGTTTTGAATCAGCTAGTATCATCAGATATCTTGAGCCTTAAAAGGTGATGTTTTTACTTCACGTTTGGCCGATTGCCATTTTAATGAAATTATTTTTCCAATATTAGGGAGAGAAAAGAAAGAATTGGCAAAGGATATTACATGGAATCAACCAACTCTTTTGCATCTTGATCCTCGCACAAAACAATGCGAGATAGAAGTTCAAAAGATTGTACATTTGCAATCAATTGCCTGATTCATTTACTGACACAAAAAGAGTGACTAAATCATATATACCAGCAGCTAATGCTCTCGCTCGTATTGAGATTCCGAAAGAAAAAATCGATGATAAAGTCACTAGCGAGTCTAAACCACGACTGAAGCGAGGTAGACCAATGGGTTCAAAGGATAAAAATCCTCGAAAAAGAAAGGGAACTGTGAATGACATTGATACTGAGAAAATATCTCCTGAGATAACGAAGAATGAAGAAAATTCCCAAGAAGATGATACAAAAAGGATAAATGAAGAAATCTCAATCAACTATAACAGTACAAATATACTGTTAAATAGAGATGAAGTTGAATGTGACAATGAGATTTTTTGCTTCACAGTTGTAAATGAAATTATGAATGAAAATGATGATCCTGAGCCAAAATCAGTTATTGAGTATCAAAATAGACAAGATTGGATAAAATGGAAAGACGCTATGTAAGCTGAATTAGATTCGCTTAACAAGCGAAATGTTTTCAGGTCAGTTGTTCTTACTCCAACGGCTGTCAAGCAGGTATGATATAAGTGGGTTTTTATACAAAAATGGAATGAGAAAAACGAGATTATAAGGTACAAGGCTAGATTAGTAGCACAAGATTTTTCTCAAAGATCTGAAATAGATTATGACGAGACATATTCTCCCGTTATGGATGCAATTACTTTCAGGTTTTTAATCAGCCTTGCAGTTTCTAAAAAATTAGAAATACGTCTTATGGATGTTGTTACTGCTTATTTGTATGGATCATTTGAAAGTGATATTTATATGAAAATCCTCGAGGGATTTCAAATGTCGAAAACTCTAAGTGCAAAACCCAAAGAAATGTATTTTATCAAAATTCAACGATCATTATATCGGTTAAAGCAGTCTGGACATATGTGGTATAATCGATTAAGCGATTATTTGATAAACAAGGGATATACAAACAATGTCCTGTGCCCATGCGTTTTTATCAAGAAAACAACATCCGGATTTGCCATTATAGCTATCTATGTGGATGATTTAAATATCATTGGAACGTTAAAAGAAATTGATGAGGTGGTTGCATACTTAAAGGGGGAATTTGAGATGAAAGACCTTGGTAAAACTAAGTATTGTCTTGGTTTACAAATTGAGCATATGCACAATGGAATATTTGTGCATCAGTTAAATTACACAGAAAAGGTCTTAAAACGTTTTAATATGGATAAAGCAAACCCTTTAAGTACTCCTATGATCGTCAGAACACTCAAAACTGAAAAGGATCCATTTCGCCCCCTGACAAGGATGAAGAGATTCTTGGTGCCGAAGTACCATACCTAAGTGCAGTTGGAGCTCTAATATATCTTGCTAACTGTACTAGACCTGACATTTCTTTTACAGTTAATTTATTAGCAAGACATAGTTCGTCACCAACAAGAAGGCATTGGAACGTGATCAAGCACATATTTCGTTATCTTCGGGGAAGTAGTGATTTAGGCTTATTTTATCCTAACGACTCGAAACAACATTTGGTAGGTTATGCAGATGCAGGTTATTTATCTGATCCTCACAATGGAAAATCTCAGACTGGATATGTATTTACATATGGAGGAACTGCAATTTCTTGGCGTTCACAGAAGTAAACATTGGTTTCTACTTCTTCAAATCACGCAGAAATAATTGCATTGCACGAAACTAGTAGAGAATGTGTTTGGTTTAGGTCGATGATATAGCACATCAAAACGTCGTGTGGTCTACCAGTCGAGAAAAGTCCAACTATCTTATACGAAGATAATTTTGCATGTCTTCAACAGTTAAAAGAAGGATATGTCAAGAATGATCGGACGAAACATATACCTCCTAAATTCTTCGCATATACTCAAGAGCTCATCAAGAAAAATGACATTGATGTTCAATATGTCATGTCAAATAACAATTCAGCTGATCTCTTCACGAATGCGCTTCCTACTGCAACATTTAGAAAGCATTTTCAAACATCAGTATGCGAACAGTTACTGATGTTATTATCAGGGGGAGAAAATTACGCACTGTACTCTTTTTTCCTTGGCTCAAGTTTTTTTTCCCACTGGGTTTTTTTTTGGCAAGGTTTTTAACGAGGTAGTATTTAAGCGTAATCAATAAAAATTTTGCCATCCAAGGGGGAGTGTTGTAAAATGAATGGCAAAATATATATTAAATGTGAGCATGCATTAAGCAAGGAATACTATTAAGTATAGTACTTTGATTTTGATGTAAACCTACTTATTATATATTTACAAAATTGCTATTAGATGATGGCTATAAATAGGAGGCTTATGTAGTAGTAAAATTGCACTAAAAATATACTCCCTCCGTCCCATAATTATTGTCCAGTTTTACTAAAATGAAAGATTTTATTTTTAGTCAAACTTAACTATATTTTACCTTGAACAACCGGATATACCCCTACATAAGTAATTGTTTAACCACAAAGATTTTAATGGATAATGTTTTTTACTAAGGACAAATGTGTAACTTGATCCATAAAAAGTTAAATTGAACAATAATTTTGGGACAAAATTTTTTAGGCAAAGTGAACAATAATTATGGAACGGAGGGAATACATAAGTAAACTTCCTCATACTTTGCTTCTTACCTTATTTCTTCTTTTAAAATTATTAATCACTTTTTCTCTCCTTTTAAGCATTATAATTATTTCATAACATTTCAATTATTATAAAGTTATTATATTAAAGTCTCTAGTAGAGAAGTTATATAAATTAAATATATCATCTCCTAAATAAATAATTTACTAAAACTTTTGCTTGGAACATTATATTGGGCATTAGTTTTCGAACATATTATTTTTTTTTGAAAAAAAAAAGGCTAATGAATTTTCTGTAAAACTACCTTCTCCAACTACTTTCCCAGAGGTAGGTCTAGTTTCGGTACAAATTTTTCATGCGCTAAGTACTACTCAATTAGTCAACGAATCAGATTTCCCGGATTCGCTAAAATCCCCAAAATCCCCCTTCTCTAGGCCCCCAAATCAGAAAACCCTCATTTAGCATCATTAAAAATCCGTCATATTCTTCTCGATTTGATCTTTTAATGGAAGCATGAGGTTCTTGGAAGCCCTAATTGTAAAGCCAGAGCTGGGCTCAGTTTCATCCTCAACCTTGCCTGGCGGAGCAGGAGGAGGAGGTGGACTCCCCGGAGGGTGGCTCTGGGAGTGCCATGGGATATGGCATACTCTGTTTTTGATAGTGTCCTCCGGTTTGTTTTTGCTGTTTTTAGCATTCCAAGCCAAGAAAAGTGTTGCGAAACTCTCTAATGGCAGATCCCATATCATCATCGCTTACTATGCTTTCCTCTGGCTCGTTACCGTTCTCAATTTGCTCTGGTGTTCACTTCAGGTATGTGTTTTTGGGCTCAATGTATTCATCGTTGCTGTTCTGTTAAAGAAACCGTTTGATATTATTGTTTGGCCTGATGGGACCGTTTGGTTTGTGTCTTGTCAAACCCTGAACTAAGTGGGTGAGAATTTTATTGAAGATTATGAAAGGATGTATGCATATTACCATAACATTCTGTCTGGTCTTCTTTTTTCCCAATTAATTTTCGGATTTTTGGATGTCAAAATGAGTTTGCATTTAGCTTGCAGCTGCTAGACATCACTAGAAAGTAACGATTTTCAGTTGTGATGATAGTGTTGTTGTTTTTTAGTTGATAATTCATTAAAAATCTCAAAACTGTAGTCGTAAATATGAATGTGGTTGTTTTTAAAAGTTTAGTCCGTTTCGTCTTCGGAAATCCTCAATATATCTAGATAGTTTATGTGATTTCATTGGCCCTCTGGAGCCTTATTGATTGCAGTGTTTTAGTTGGGCCAACAGAGAAATGATCTATTAACTTTGCCTACTTAAGTGCTCTCTTAAGATGGGATTTATTGATTACTCATGTCATGGATGGTCTAATGTAATATTTTTCGTAACCAGTTGTGGTTTCATCTCGCAGGCATGGGAGTGTTCATCAGGCAAAGAGGTTGCCTGGAGCGTTTTATCTTTGTTTACCACATCAGGAATGCTGTTTCTTGAAGTAAGCTTAATGGCCTTTTTGCTGCAAGGAAATTATGCTAGTGGACAGGAAGCTTTAACACGGACATTTGGAATATCAGGCTTCATTGTCGGTGTAGATATATTTCTCAAGGTATCCTTCTATGTCACCCTTAGACTGGATATATTTCAATCGTTCAATTGCAGAATAGTTTTGGTTTTAGATTTCCAGATTGTGCTCTATTCTTCTGATAGGAAAAAAAATGAAAATAAAAATAAAAATAAACAAAAAAAAAAAAAAAAAAAAAAAAAAACCTATAAGGTTTGTGTATAGATGCACAAGTGTTTACAAAACAAAATAGAAATGGAACCATGTATTGTTACATACGTTGGATAGGCTTTCTAGCTTGTGAGGAAGTTCATTTAGTTATCATTAGGATTCCTTCTTTTGATAGTGGTAACTATACTATTCAGCATTTTCAGCTTACAAAGCCGACATTCAATTTTACTTGACTTCGGGGTTACATCCGGTATTTGTTCTCGTTGCCTTTCTTCATGCTACATAAGACCTGAGAAACATTTGATTTTTGCTACTTTTTAGGAGGCCTAGTCTCTGTGGAAGAATCATTTATCTTAGACTGCCCTATATGAAGTCAGAGACTTTTCATATGTCTCTCTTTATGTGCTATTCTTTCTAAAAATGCTCGAACTTTTCTGCAGCTCATGCTAATCTTTTTGTTTTACTTGGTTTCAGATTTCAGTCTCCTAAATCTCTTTTTGGTAGCCAAAATATTTGTACATTGCTTCATCTCATTATTTGATCGAATTACAAGTTAATCAGTTTTTGAACCTGGAAATTTCTTCCTTTTTTTCCCCTCCCTCTGAGAAAGCTGCTCCAGCATACTTAGTCCTCTAGTTTTGCTCTCTTTCTTTAAACTTGTTCATGAATTTATTGAAAGTTGATTACTGACTTGAAAAACCATATAAAAGAATACAACACAACTATACCTTATCCCATTCTGACTGTCAGCTATGTGGATTTGATCTCGCCGTCAAGTTCCGTTCACATCATCTCCAAAAAGTAAAGAGTTCAAATCTTTGTCAAAAGTTTTTACCTTTCTTGTTTCTTAATGATATTGAAAGAGCTTGATCTCAACACTTGATCCATATGGCCAAGTCGCCAAAATGGGATGATTGACTTAGATATTCTTTTGTTTCTTAAGTAGTTTGTTCCATCCCCTTTTGCTTTGATTTAATGATTAGAAACTAAGGAGATTGAATAAAACCAATTGTTATCTGCAATAATCAACTTTACTGGTTACAATTTTGCGACATCCTTGACTGGTTGGATGTCACATTTAGATTCGGTTGAGTTTCTTTTACAGCTTCTAATAGGATTAGATATTATGAAAGAATGAATTTATCTTTTTCAGAGTACTCGCTTCTAAACTCACAAAATGGTTATAGACATACTTCATATAGTTTTGCTTCTCCTTCAGGAATTGGTTACTAGTTATCTGTTCAATGGTCGTTTGCTTATCAGTCTTTATGGTATCATTTTGAAGATTGTAATCTTAGTCTAATGATTTGAAATGTTCTTCTATACTAATATTATTGAAACTGAGAAAAGTCCGAGTGTGAATGAAATGAGTCAAACCTGTTTCCGAACTGCCCCAACCTTACACACTTACTTCATTGCCTGGGTCCCTTAGATTGAGAGTAAGAAAAGTTTGAGAAGTAATAATACGTAATTATTGCCGTGAGATCGTGGGGTTAAAACAATAGGACAACAGCAAAAAAATAAAATAAAATGTAGAGGCTTATTAGTAGGAATTAGAGTAGACTGATTTCTCTACTTTCTGATTTCATTGGAGGCTCTTCAATTTCCCCCTTTTTTTTATTTTTTTGTGAATCTGCTCACAGTCCTGTTGTAGCTGGGTCTAGTTTATTATCTTTCATTTGCCCTGGTTGAAGAATGAAGTACTTCTACCTCTTACCACCGTAAAAGCCTAAAAGCTACATTGTCAGTGATAAATAGCTTTCTGATCGTGAATCAGCTTATCTCCTGCCACGAAATTGTTTTTTGCTTATTTATGCTTTGGCATTCTCTAGGTTTCTTGACCCATCAATATATGTGCTTCTCAGCGGTCGTTGGATTCAGAAAGAACTCTCCAAGTTTGGAATTTGTTAGGCTCTGACCACTACATCTCTTTCTGTTCATTGTAGGGTATCTACACATTTGGATTTGGAGTACCATTGTTCATTGATAACAACGAAGAGTCTCATAGAGTGAAATGGGGTTTATGGGTAGTTCACAAGTTACTTGTTACTGGAGTTTATGGCGTCATATTCTTCCTCTACCGGTCTAGATGGAGAGAGAGATTGCCTGGTAAGTAGCTTCATAAGTATGTGTGGAAGTAGCTAGACTCGAACTTTTCATTAACACTCTGATTTGAGTCGGTTTTCTGTTTGCTTATTTGCAGCTAGACCTGCATTCTACAACTATATAACCATCATGTTTGGTTTGAATGCACTGGCGTTGGTTGCCTGTGCACTTGCTGCAAATGGAGCTGCATTTGGCCTCTGGTAGGCCTTCTTTTGGTTAAGATTTTTTATATGTTAGGTTTTTCTTCTCAGACATCTTATGAAGATATGTATTCTCACTGGCAGGTTGAACGAGGGTGCTGTCATCTGCTACCACGCCTTTTATCTTCCGCTACTCTATGTGACATTTCTTGCTGACTTTTTCCAGGTTATTTGAAATCCTTTTATCCTAGATATGTGTCTCGTAAAAATGTTCATTTGTTTTGAAATGGCTTTCTGCAATTTGTATATTGATTTTTTTTGTCCTGTTGGATTAATTAGGAGGAAGATTTGAACCTAGAAAATGTGTACTACTCGGAGATGAAAGATGCAGGCTTCTTTGACACAGACTGGGAATGAAGGCAGCAAGTGGTAAACTGAGATGAGTTTGTTGTAAATCTGTACATAAAATTAGGTCCTTTTGCACTTAGTCTCTTTTGTAATCTTCTTCTTGTACCGCATCACCTGCTGAAGAAGGTTTAAAATCTGATTCTGGTTTCTGCAACCTATTTCATTGTCCTGGTGGAACTGTGAAATCAATATAAAAGCATGTTTGCTTCCTTTGCCTTGGTACCTCAATAATGAAGGAAAAAAACTGAAGGGAGAAGTGAAATCCTGTGAACAAATGTATATATGATTTCATGATTGAATAAAGCCTGAGCATTTATTAAGCAGTCGATCAGTTAATCAATTGTGCATACTCACTTATGGATTACATAATCAAAAGCAGTCCTGTTATTATTTTGGGTAACAAACGTGAACTGAAGGTCACTGACCTTAGTTGGAGCCCCTAGTAAAATATACAGCTAAAGAGGCATTATGATCTAACGAACTGGAAATAATTCCGCATCTCCGTTTGCCAATGAATCAAATGCAGGAAGTGTTTCTATATGGCACATCAAAGACCTTCTCGGACAGCCCCTTCAAGCCAAAGTTAGGAGGAAACTATGATTTACCGGAGAGAACTTAATGAACTCTTGCAGTTCATTGATGTGTGGACTGATCAAAGAACAACATGCTTGCATGTTATAACTAAAACATTCCTCATTATCTTAGTAGCAATGTGCAAATACTAGATCAAAAAACTAATCACCACCAAAGAGGCACTTGTAAAATGGAACTAGACAAGCGCTTAAGCATATGAGATTCAAAAGAAACCGAAAGAGGCATGCAGACATCATCACGACAAAGGATTTATTCAACAGAAGGACGGAGAATAATGAAATGATTCAACTGAAGAGATTCATCATGCGGAAGAATAAAATTGTGAAATCTGAAATTCAAATGTATACTCATACTGTTGTAATTCCTCCATATATGAGATGCAAACTTAGGGATGTTTTCAAAGTTAGAAAATTACAAGCCACATAATAAGAGGTTAATTACTACGGATGTTAGCAAGAGATCACAAGCCTTCTTAAAAATTTAAACTCAGGGTCAGTGTATATCTATCTTACAATCTCTAAACTTCAGCCAAGTAGTTACAATACTGGAAAAAAAAATGGAATGAACAAAAGCATGGACTCCTATAGAGGACAAAATTTTATATTTTGATTAACTAATCAAAAACTGATTATACACGTATACATCTCTGTAATGAACACTATGTAATGTACAATTACATATTCTACATCTTTCCAAAAACTACATATTCTACAACACATGAGCACCAAAAAAAACAATGGAAATCTATGGATATGGCTACATCCATCCTTGGGATAGAAAGCCAACAATGGGAACCAGTTGGGAAGAGATATGGAACCCTAAAAAATATGACTATTTTTTACAGAAGTGGAAAGAGGAAATAAAAAAAACACAAAAATTTTCACTCAACTCCGAGGAATATCAAAAATTTGGTTGAGTTCTATTTCTCTATCTCTGGACTCCATTTGATTCCCAAACTTCTCTACTTCCCTTTGAATCAAAATGTCGTCGGGTCTAATGTACTGTTTGAAAGTTTTTACAACAAAACGAGGCAGCAAAGCTGCAACAGTAATGCCAAGCAGGCACAGCCAGAATAGTCCGGTACCAGCGATCACAAAAAAGGCCCTGCAGATAATTCATTCAAAGTTTATCATATAAATACTCGTATGATGGGATATGCAAATGCAAATGCAGAATGGATTTTGATAGATTTCAGTGCAAAACAGATAGCCGAGAAGGGATCGACATTTAAACAGCATCTGGACAAAATGGAGACAGACACAGAAGCATGTTCACAACTTAAGATGGCATTGATTAACAGGCCAAACAGTGATACTAACGCTTCTCACCAGAAAAGATATTCTTGTTATGAGTTTAACAACAATCCGACAATGTCATGACTTTACACCCAAAGGAAGAATGAAATGATGTGCAATTATGCAGTTTTAATGAAACATATGCTTTGGTGAATAAAAGCTTTGAAATTAATTGAGGATCAATTGTAAAAAAGGAACGGCTAACGACAATATTTTCCATCATATTAAGTTATTAACATTAGTTAACCCACAACCACAGCATCTCTTCCCATACAAGCACAAAGTATAGTAGAAAGGAGGAAGCAAATACCAGTTAGTACTTTTCTTAAGCAGGAGGTTACTATTTTCATGAACATTGGATATTCAAATTAAATAGAAAAACAAATCACAAATCATTTTTTCAGTTCCTCCACCTAACGATGATTAAGTTTCCATTTTTCTATCAATAGCACTGCCAACTTTCTTGAAACCCTTATCTGAGTACATAGGTAACTAATATGCCATTGGCGTTCAAGTCAAAGGCTTGGTACATTACTTCAACCATATTCCTTCTTTTGAGCCAGATAGTACTCAAGGGTGTACAAATTATTGACTAGTTTTATGGCTTCTACCACGTAACAAGGATGATCCGGAAAAAGGGGGAACATAACACAAATTAACAACCCACCAAAAAAAAAAAAAAAGAAGCAGGAAAAGAAAAAGAAGAAAGGAAAAGAATAAGCTAGATAGGTTCTCACCAGTAACCGAATAGGAAAGGCAGAGCGTCGATAATCATCACACAAATGAAAGTAGCAACAACAGATCCCCAAATGACAGCATGAGTAATCCAATACCATCTGATGACGTCCATGGCCAAGTGTAAGTTGACCACTATTACAACTGCAAGAGTCCAGAGATCTCCTAAGCTTGAAACATCAACGTCACTTCGCCAGTATGCAAGGAGAGGAAGAAAGAAGACAGCTACACTTTGCCACAAGGTGTCCATCATAGTTACCCAAAACAATGTCGCATTGTAGCCTTCTTCTTTTTGTCCAGCACCATAAAGTTGAGGATGCTTTAACAGAGTCCTTCTACTTAAATCCTTATCAAGAATGCCAACCACAATCGTGGGCACCGCTGTGTAGACAATGGAGTACAACATACTGCTCCAATCTGTCATAGCCGTTGTGAGAGTGAAATCTGTGAAGAGTACATACCTGGGCAAAATACATAGAAATATTGTCAGAAAAGTAGTTCAGGTTGTCAACTAATTTGTTTCCAGGAAAGGGCCATAAAGAATGAATAGATTGAGTTTATTACTTCAAAGAAATCCCAAAATGAAGGCAGCCAAGTCATGTATGACTCAGCTTATAGGGGCTCACATAAAGGCACTTAACTGGATCTCATATAACAGACTTTTTTGTCACTGTGGTAAGATATCTTTAAGCAAAATTTTGCCTTGTTACAACTCTATCCAGAAAAAGTTAATCCAGCCACCAAAGGAACACTTACCAGAATAAGACAAAAACAAGTATCGCATTCCGGTAGAAGTTGTAAAGTATCATGTAGCTTATCCGCTGATAATTCCAGTGTCCATGAACAAACAAAAGAGGAACTAAGAATCTGAACTGGCCCATTGCAAAATCTGATGCCATTACAGCTTGCCTACCCTCTTGGCCACTGATGCCGATTCCCACATCAGCCATTTGGATCATAGAAACATCATTGGCTCCTAAAGAAATAAAACAAGTCACTCTGTAACTACACCAAAACAACATAACAGAAGGCTTTTCGTATTCTTCTTTCTTCTTATATGAAAGTTGACAAGCAACAAATTATTGAAATCATTATCTGGCATAGATGTGATTACCATCTCCAATGGCAAGAGTCATGTCATCAGTTCTGTTCTTAATGAGGGCAACAATGCCAGCTTTCTGAAGCGGTGCAACCCGACAACATAAAACCACAGTACATCTACTTGCCAATTGGAATAGCTGAAAATAATTGATGAAAATATAATTTAGAAAAAATGAAGAAAGGGTAGTAAAAGAGAGATACATGCTTAGTCAAGCTTTTACCTGTTCTTCTAGCTCACTGTCAAGGATATGAACAAGGCTTGTTCCATCAATAATCAGCGCAAGTGGATTAACATCGCCCTCGTAAATGCCTCCTGTAGCTTGTACGTTAACAGAGTCAACCAAATGATTCCGAGATGTGATCAATGCGTCTTCCAATGCCTTTCGACATGATTCCCTAGACTTACTGTTAATAATAATCTGGGTCATCTGGCTTGTCAATAGCTTAGAGGAAAAGCCAATTGAAATAGCAGTCTCTTGTTTGTCACCCGTCAAAACCCAAACTTTCATGCCAGCTGTTCTTAGAGACTCTATTGCCTCTGGTACACCCTGCTGCAGTTTATCCTCGATCCCAGAGGCACCTAATACCTTAAGGTTGCTTTCTACATTGCTAGCAACCTTACGAAGTAAAGCTGCTCTTCCAATCAAAGCAGTGCTTGCTGTCTCATAAGAAGATTGCCACTGCTCAAATTCAGAAGCACTCAACTCTCGCATTCCTATCACAAGAGTCCTCAATCCCATTGAAGAATAAGAGTGAAGGTGTCCTTCAGTAGCACCTACTATGTCCATATTTAATGATTTGTCAATAACACTAAACATTGACGTATCAGCACCCTTAACAAAAACCTTAACTGAGTTATCTGGACACCCTAATATAACTGACATCCTCTTCCGGTCACTGTCAAATTCATGCAACCCCAACACATTAAACCTGTATCAGGGATGAAAGAAGTTCAGAAACCACGGAAGTATGGCCAGTTTCATGAGCAGGTTAGCAATAGAAGAAGTAGAGGCAAAGTACTGAAGTGATCAATATAAGAAACACTACATAAACTTGAAACACCTAAAACAACCTCAGGTGAAATGAGGGTGCACATTATTCTCTCTTCAGCAATCCCACTTCCACAACCCACCCCCCCCCCCCCCCCCCCTCCCCCCCACCCCCAACAGAAAAAAACCACCCTCACGCCAAGAATAGAGAACACCACAAAGAAATAAATTAAACAGAAATTTTAATTCATCGTCTTTCCTCAAACGTCTGAAAAAAACTTCAGGCAATGAGTGGAATCACTTTTCCCACTGCAACTTATGTGCAGGCACCAAAGCAGAACCGGAAAAAGAGAACTAAATAAATAATTTTAGCAATAACAAAAGACCAGATAGTAGCACAAATTCAGGAATAATATAGTAAGCCAAGTACCTCTGCCTTTCTCCTCGGACATCAATAACAATGTGGCCTGAGGTTCTTTCAATCAGCATAAATCCATAAGCCGCAGCAGCATATACAAGAGCCTGCTCATCTGGTGACTCCCCTTGGTAATCTACCACCCTTGAAGCAGGATCAGATGTCTCCGTAGTCAGAGGTACAATTGTGTTGCAGGCAGCTAATGCAAGGAAGTAATCCCAGACATTTCTGCCTTCCTCAGTGTTAAACCCACCGTTCATTATATTTAAAAGCTGAGGGTCAACCTTGACCTTCATCTTGGGTCTTAAAACATAGTCCTCCACTGTTTACAGACAAACACAGAGTTGCAGTCAGTTAAGCGCGAAAAAAACAGAATAGATTACTTGGGAGGAAAAGTGAAGCAGAAAGTAAAACTCGAATGTACCTTTAGCAGAGTACCCAACATCTTCATCATGACCAACTGCAGCACCACCACTATAGTCGATACCAGAAATGCTTGCACAGCGAAATTCCATTTTATTTTCTGTCAGTGTACCAGTTTTGTCAGAAAAAATGTACTTTATTTGCCCCAAATCTTCATTTATGTTTAGTGCTCTGCATTGGAATCTTGAGTTGGAGGACGCATCGTACATATGTGTGTCTCGGATCATGAAGTATGCCTGACCAACACGGACAAGCTCAAGGGATATATAAAGTGATATTGGGATCATGACTTGGAAAACAATAACTGACATGAGAAATGTGAAGAATATCTCCAACCCCCAACCATAATAATTGTAGTTTTCTATCTCATTTTCAGAGTAATCTTTTCTCCTGTAGAATGGCATGATATCCAATTCATCCCTGTGTCGCCTCAGCCAAACAGCAGCGCAAATAGAGACTATGGTACATAATGTTACAAGAAAAAAGGAAAGGATAATAATCTCTCGATTCATCTGAGTTTCAAGACGGCTTCTCTTTGAAGGAGCGCCTGAACTATTGAGCATAACCTTGGTCTCCCTCCCAGCATATACTGCAACACCAACAACCCAAGCAGTATTCTTGATCTCACAACCCCGAAGAACAATGTTAGAAGGTCCTAGGGAGACACGCTTCTTATCAATTTCCATATTTGCCTGGAAACCATAGATATTCCTGTTTGGCTTCTCACACTTAATCAACCCACTAATTTTATCCTTCTCTGGATTTCTCATTTGGGTCTCTTGCTTCGCATAGCGTGTCTTCAAATTCGATTCCCCGTCCAAATTAATTGTTTGAACGTATGCAACCCCTGTTGGATCACTTGTGGAGAGCAGTACCATATCACATGGCAGCGACTCATTAGCAGAAATTTTGATGATCTCACCAACCTGTATATCTTTCCATTTCTTCTCTTGGAAATGATCATCAACCAATACCATTGCCAGTCTATTATTCTCAATCCTATCTGATCGATGCCTCCTAAAATCCTCATACGCATCCTTAACAGCAGTAACTAACAATACAAAAGCTAAAGGCAAAACAGAAACCCCCCGGCCAAATACAGCTAGCTGGGGAAGCTGATTGAGGACAGCAATTACAAGGAAATAAATATAAGCAACTCTGTGGAACTGTTCAAACAGATTGCGAGGTAAGAAGGTGAGAAGTGAATACTTCCCTGTCCTAATAGAATTCCCAGAAAATTCAAACCTTTCATTCGTCCTCCCAGGATCATTAACATAGATTAACCTTGCATCCTCATCATTAATCTCCTTCTGGGACGTGCCTAACCCTTCTGAATCAGCCCTTGATCCATGCCTAATTGGCAGTATTCTGGGCTCATTTGGGATTCCCTCACTAATTGAATTCCCACCAAAGTTAACCTCCCTCCTACCAGAAGCTCTTGATTGATATGATGAATTACTACGCTGTGACAAGGAATTTAGGGTAATGTTATCAGTAGAAGTTGATAAGTTATCAACTTGGGAACTTGTATCCATCCCAGAAATTGGTTGATTTTGAGAATTGGATTTCAACTGATCAGCAAATATAGGGGTGTAAGGAAGCTCAGGGCCACCTGGAGTGCGTGGTGATGGAATCAAAAGAGGGCGGTGGTGAGTGGCCATGATCTAAAGATCAAAAAAGCCTCCCCACTTCAACTCACTAGACTTCAACTTTCCCCAACACATGAGCTTCACAACTAATCCCCAAAAACCCACCGAAAAAAAAAAAAAACAGCAAAAGAAGCCTTTCAATCACCACCAAGTTAAACAACAGAGCCACCAGAAATCAACAAGGCCAAAGTCTATGAACAACAACCCAGATGCTAATTTACAACAAAAAGAACAAATCACCCCAAAAAAATCTAAACTTGATCTCAACTAAAACCACCTGCTAAAGAAAAACAACAGAAAGAAGGACGGCTATGAATAAAAATATGTATATATTGACACAAACAATAAATAAAGAACAAACATAAAAATTGAATCTTGAATAATCAAAATGGTCAGCTGTACCATAGCATTTTGGCTCGTTCGCAAGGTGGGATAACTTAAATTCAAGTGAAGTTTCTAGAGACATATGGATTTGGTATAAAATTCAAGCTTTTCTATATATATGAAAGTGTAAAGATAATAAAAAAGGTGGAAGATTCAAAGGTCAAAGCCATTGTCAAAGCTCTGCAACAGCCCAAAAGAGACTAAATTAAACAGGGGCGAAGGAAGCAAGAAAATGGGGGAAAGAGAAAAAAGGAATGTGGATTGAGGGAACAAGAAGAAGTCGTAATGGGATGGCGACAATTTGGAGAAAAAAAAATTTGAAGGAAAAGTCTTGTGTTTGTTCTTCCTCTCCTCCAGTGAGGAAGAGAAGACTAGTAAAGAAGACAGAAGAGTTAGTTGATTTGGTTGGCTTTCTAGAAAGGTGGACTAAACGGAAGGGGGTTTTGAATTTTGATTTACCCTCTCTATTTCCTTTTCCTTTTTCTTTTTTTGTTTTTTTCATTTTCATTTTTTTGTCTTAATTTTAAAAACTAAAAAGGATATTTAATTAAAAATAAAAATTGTAGAATGATACTCCCTCCTGTCCTTAATATAATGCATTTTGATATTTTGATTTGTTCTAAATTTTACCTAGTATGCACTTTTAATTGACAAAAGGAATCTTAAAAATATATTTTCACGTTCGTCGTATTTTCTTGATTATGAAATATTTTTCAGATTTTTTTATCAATTAAAAATACGTACTAGGTGAAAACTAAGACAAATTAAATGCTTTATATTAAAGACCTGAAGGAGTATATTGCAATTATATAAGTTGAATAAAAAATAAAAATAGCAATTCACAGATAAAAGGTATTCCTTCCATCACAAATAGAATAATTATTTTAGGATGAAAAAGAAAACAAATGAATTTAGTTCATTGTCACATTCGTTCTTCTTGATGTTTCATTATCAGCGAAATCTAATTCAACCTAAACCAAACGAAATATTGATTGTCTGCAGCCTAAACTTAATCTAGAACGTAAAGAAAAGCCGCCAACTGGACATGTGCGTAAGTTTGTGGAAAAGTTTGGTCTAATTTTTTTTTTTATTTTTTTTTACGCATAGTTTGGTCTAATTTTTAAGGAAAAAGAAAAACCAATCACATTAATTGTCTTCTAACTTTTTATTGATTTTATTATTATTATTTTGAGTGAACCTCAAAACAAGTCATCAACCTTTAATATATTTTCACTCTAGGTCATCAATTAAATTTATTTATAACACAGGTTACCTTACTAAAGTTTTAATCCATATTAGATTATTCTATTAATTTTGGCTGTTAAATAGTAACGGAAATCCATTTTTCACATGTTTTTGGATTCAGGGGTATTTTTGTCATTTTTTTATTTTTTATTTTTTAATCTTTTAATTTTTTTTTTTTACAATTTTGCTTCTTATACTTCCTAACTTGTATATACTGGTAGTATAATTTTAAATTTTAAGAATTTATTTTCCTTTTATATTTTAACTTCTAGATTATAAAATTTTTTTAAAAAAATTCAGAAATGAAGAAGAAAATTCGAGTTAAAGTAAACATGAAAATAAATAATTTACCATTTTAAAAAAAATTAAAATAATTAGTTAAGACAAGTTGTTTCTTCTAGGTTATTTAATTTTTTTCAACTCGATTGAATTATTTAATTATTAATTTTCATGTTTCTTATTCCTTTTTTTTTTAATAATCTACAAGTTAATATACAAATAACAATTAATAACCTAGAAGAAGAAAAAAAAAGAAGAAACGTGAAAATTAATAACCTACAAGTTAATATACAAGTTGTTTTTTTTTTTTTGTCATTTGTATCTTAACTTCTAGATTATAAAAAAAAGAAGAAATAAGAAACGTAAAAATTAATAATTAAATAATTCAATCGAGTTGAAAAAAATTAAATAACCTACAAGAACAACTTGTCTTAGCTAATTCTTTTAGTTTTTCTTTTTGTTTAAAATGGTAAATTATTAATTTTCATGTTTACAATTTTTTTTCTTCATTTCTTAAATTTTTTTTAAAAAATTTCATAATCTAGAAGTTAAAATACAAAAGGAAAATAAATTTTTAAATTTTAGAATTATACTACCAGTGTATATAAGTTAGGAAGTATAAGAAGAAGAATTGTAAAAAAAAAAATTAAAAGATTAAAAAAATAAAAAAAATAACAAAAATGCCCATGAACCCAAAAGCATGTGAAAAATAGATTTTCGTCACTATTTAACAGCCAAAATTAATAGAATAATCTGAAATGGATTAAAACTTTAGTAAGGTAACATGTGTTACAAATAAATTTAATTGGTAACCTAGGCCCTGTTTGATAAATCAATTAAGCACTTAAACTTATTAATTAAGTACTTAATTGATTAATACTGTTTGATAACACAATATCATAACTTAATTGCTTAAGAACTTAATTTATTAAGGACTTAAATTTTAAGTGTGTTTGATAACTCAAAGTATGATGTCTTAATAAATTAAGTGGGTCTGAAATGTTAGTACAAATGTGAGCCTAAAAATAAGTGATAGGCCTATCACTTATGTCTAAACTGAATTCTTGAGATGATTTTTTTTCTATTTATTTATTTTTATGTTTATACTTTTGATATTTTATCTTGAAATATTTTTATTAATCATGATGTCTAGTTCTAAATTAAAATTTATGTAAATTATTTTTTATTTAATAAATATTTATTTTTACATAAAAATTAAAAAATCCATTAAATTCCATAATCAATATATCTTTACCATAAAATATGAATTTTTTTTGACAATGATAAACTATGACATTATTATTAACTGAAAAAAAATAATAACATAATAAAATTTAAATAGTTTTATTACATTATTTAATAATATTATTATTATTTTTATTATCATAGTTTCATATACATCAATTATTTTTTTAGACAAATAATGTAATAATATATTATTATTTTTATTATCATAGTTTCATATACATCAATTATTTTTTTAGACAAATAATGTAATAATATTATTATTATTTTTATTATCATAGTTTCATATACATCAATTATTTTTTTAGACAAAATTATAAGTCGAGATACTTTAAATTTTAGTGTTCAGACTTCAGATTTCAGACATTTTATTCAGTGTTTAGATTTTGGTTTTTATCAAATACGACAAACTTAATCAATTCAGTACTTATGATTCAGTTTTCAGATTTCACACTTCAGACCCAAATTAAGTTTTCTCAAACGGACTCCTAGAGTGAAAATATATTAAAGGTCAGACTTGTTTTGAGATTCACTCTATTATTTTTTCTTTTTTGATAAGTAATGGCCTTCTAGCTTAATACAATAACTCAAAGGTTTCTTTTTTTGATCCTTAAGTTATAAGAAAAGTTTCAATTTTGTACTGAATGTTTAAAATTTAGCTTCAATTGGTCCACTTAACAATACCATTCCAAAATTCAGTACTATTCCCACAAAACAAGTGCACTGAATGTATAAATTAGGGGTATCCAAGGACAGAACTACATAACTTGGCTAGTTAAACCAGTTAAAGCTAATTAATCATCAATTGTTGAAGAGAGAGATTAAATTTTTAATTTTTTATTTTTTTTGGTTCAATAACTTCAGAGCAAAATCAACTACTGATATTGTTATCTTTCAGATCCATAGTAAAATAGTGATTACCATACTCCACGAACCTTAACTGGTCGGGAGCTTGAGACCTATCATAATAATAGAATAATTTTCAATATTTTGACTCTCTGTTATAGTAATTGAGATACAATATGTTTGAAAATAAATATTGAGATTTTGAAATTCATCGAACGAATTGGTTCCGGTTATTCATAGTAAACGTGGAATGGAAAGGGGGAAAATGAAAATGATGATTGGTATGATTGATTTTAATCTATTTTTACCTTTCCCTTTTCCCAAATGTTATTAGATCATGGTTTGACTTTGTAATCGTCATGGATGAATGGGCGATGTGGTAAGCGACGAAATCCAAGTCAAATCAATCAGCTTTAATTTGCGTATAATTCTTCTCCAATGCAAAGAATGATCAGCACGAGCCCCATGCATCTTCTTATCTAAAATGACTTATAATTAGTTTAAAGAATTAATTAAAAAGAAAGAATTAATGTAAGAAAGCCAATCTGCGGTCAAGAAAAAGTGAACGTCGTGGCCATGATGATTCTTATTGAAAAGCTTTATTGCACGTCGCTACCATGGCCGCCTGAAAGTGTTTGTGGGGGTTATTAAGTTATAACATAAATATTTTTTTTTCTATGTTTCCTTTCTTCTAAAATACTAATTTTTATTTTTGGGACTAAAAAATTATTTTGAAGTGGAGGAAAAAGTTATTAATTACTCCCCCGTCCTGAATATAAGGTATTTTGATTTGTCCTAAATTTCACCTAGTACGTATTTTTAATTGACGAAAAACTTTAAAAATATGTAACAATTAAGAGAACACAACAAATGTAAAAATGTATTTTTAAGATTTTTTCGTCAATTAAAAATATATATTAGGTAAAATGTAGAACAAATTAAAATACCTTATATTAAGGATTGGAGGGAGTAGTACAATATTCAGTCTTCTTTGGAGTTTTGTTGGTCTTCAAGTGGTTTTGCCGTTCTGGACTTTTGGTCACGAGTCTTTAGCTCGTGAGAATTGAGAAGTGTGCTTTGTTTTTTTGGTAAAAAAACAAGCTAGTGTGTGCATAATACTCGCGTTTGTATCAATATTCTCATTCAATTTTGATGGATTCGTTTAAGGAGCAAACAGTCTCCCAAAAACTTGAATGGATTAAGGCAGTTGAATGTAGAAAAAATAACTTGTAGAAGGATTAGCTTTGATAAGGGAGAAAATTTTCCTCTCTAGGTGTATTATATTTGTAGTCAAGAGAATGACAACATAATATATCTTTGCTCTCAAAATTGCTGAACACTTAATTTCCTGATTCTTATACGATGAAGTAATAATTTCTATAAGAGTTTAGCAACAAAAATAGAGAATGATCGTACTTGTCGTACTAAAAATAAGAATACAATTACTGCATAAAATATTTTTCATATATAATAATATTGATAAGTGAAAGAATTAATTAAAATCGTATCGGCAAAAAAGAAAAAAAATTAAAATCGTACCGGCAAATTAACGGTTGATACCACATCCTGGTTTTAGCCACGCGTGCACATCCAAATGTACAAAACAAAACTTACGACGACACAAGTTTATTCTTCACCAAAAACTGTACCAGAGTGTTTTTTTATTCTTATAAAAAATGCATCCAAGATCGAGTTGGTGGAAAGATAATAAATATTATAATATTTCGATGATGACGGAATATTTTGTGTGGGTAAATATAATCGAGACTAAAATTATTTTTCTGAAACAAGAAATATTCCTTCCGTCCCATAATTATTGTCCAGTTTGAGTTTTCATTTCTAGTTCAAATTATGACAAATTGTACTAAAAAAAGAGTTGAGTCGTCCTTCTCTTTAAAAATTTTAGTGAGAGAATGTCATGTTTTCTCTGTATGAGAAAGCATCTTGACGACAAATTCTCCTCAAATTCAACCTTTATTCTTCCTTGCTAGATTATCTTCAGTTCTTTCCTAATTGTGGTTCTGGAACACACCCTTAATCCCACTATCCTTGGTTCTCTAATAATATAAAAATACTTCCCTTCTACACCGATGCATTTACTCAGCCATTAATTGCCATTTGGATGCCATATATTTACCAGTCTTGTCATCCAATTTTTTAAATCTGAACAGGTTCACCATTCACTTGGTTTTAATCTTTATAAGTCAAGCTGTTTATCAGCCTTTGTACCTTTACTGAGACCATCTCATCCTTTTCACTTCCCTAAGTTTTGATTTACCAGATCTAAGTCTTAAAGGCTTCCACCTTTTTGGTTTTTCCCTTTTCTTTTCTATTCCTACTACAGTCCGAAACCATTGCTGAGCAGTACCTTTGGATTCTTGTCCATTAATTTCACACCACAGACATTCTGTATCCCCACATTATCTTCCTTTTTGTTGTGTTCTCCTTTTGTTCTTTCTTCTTTACTTCACTCTCAATTCGGATTTCCTGCCGATGTCAACTACTGTTAACTATTGTCCTATTCACAATGAATTACAGACATGCAATGGATGAAAATTCAGTCACTGCTATGTCAATTCAGGGATCCAACTTTTCAGAGGAAAGGCAAGACCGTAGAACTCATATTGATCCAGATCCAAGGCAAATTTCTTGGCCTTTCCTCCGATCGAGCAACATGCAACTGACAGATTACCATACCCTGCTCTCTCGAGACAATCTACAGTTATCCCTATTAGGTTATCTGATTGAAGACTATGAGGTCGATGACAGAGTCATGCAAGACTATATGGTAGCAAATTGGCCAGTCACAGTTCGTGTCATGCACTATGACCGCAACTTCTTCATCTTGAAGTTTATGAATCATGCTGAAATGCTGGCTATTCTGGATAATGGCCCATATGCTGTCAATGGTGGTTTACTAATACTGCATCGTTGCTATGATCATGAAGATCTGGTCCTGGGAAGTATCAAGATCGAGAAAATGAGCATCTGGGTCCGCCTGCATGGGGTGCCTATCACTTCCATGAATTACCGCTCCTTGGAGGACCTGGCTAGAAGGGTTGGTGATGTCGAAACCATCAAACAAGATTGTGTATCTCTTCGCAAAATCACCTATGTCCGGGGCAAAGGTATGGATAAAACTCGGTGACCCTTTGGTTCCTTCTTTTTATTTCACAAAAAGGAATGGTAAAATGGCCAAGATTCGATGCAAGTATGAACATATGCATAAGTTTTGTCAAAGATGTGGTAGATTGGGTCATCCACTTACCCGATGTTATTTTATGGAGGGTGATGCTTGATTTCTATGACTCTGTGCCGGATAATTACATTCAGGATGGTTTCACCATCTCTGAGACTGATGAGGAAACTCCAGCTCCTTGGTACCCTTGGTCCCCACAGAACCCTGATGATCACTAGTCGGATGCTGAGAATGAGGAGGAGGATGATAATCAATCGGAGGATTTGGATCAGGATGACAGTGACCCTTATGATGAAGATGATTCCTCCTCCGGGGGGTCTGACCAGTTTATGGCTGCACTTAATGCTGATAATTTTGTTGATGATGATGGCCCCCCAGTCCCGGTGGATGGCAGATCCAGCCTTTATGCAGGTGTAACGGCTGATTATTCACGGCGTGCAGCTCCTGCTGCTGGGGAAGACACAGATTCTTCCTTTTCTGCTGACCCAGGTGACAGTTTCCATTCACTCTCCTCCCACTCTTCTGAGTTTTTATCAAGGTTCTGTACATGCCTTACCTGATGATACTAGTGAATTTTATATGCCGCATTCATTTTATGAAATTCCGGATGTTCCTCCGTCTGATGCTATGCTGGAAAATCCTTCTTATGTTCCAGATTTTATCATTCCGCATATATCTGATTATCCCCCTTATCGAGACATCTCCCCGGATTTTGGTTTTTCGGGTTTTCAACGTAGTGATGATTTTAATGTTGCAATCGATGATGAAATTACTAGTAATTATGTTTTTGTGCCTTCTGGAGTTGGGCTGTTGCCAAGATTTAGCACTAGGTCCTCTGCTGGGGGTGGAGAACTACTACAAGGTAGAAGAATCCCTGTTAACCCTAAGGGGCGAGCACATTTTAAGAAGAAAGGCTTCTGTGGCAGTTCCTTCTCTGATTCGGCTCCACAATCTTTGTTGGATGCAAGCTCCCAGTCTAACAGTGACCTTGACGAATTTTTCATGCAAGCTCGGATGGCGGTTTTTGAATCAGACCTACCAGATTCCAGACACAACACTCAGCACAGCTCCCCCACCCAACCTGCTTCTCATGGATGGTGCATGAAGATTGTAGATGAGGATTTTGATGACTCTGTGGATTCTGACACCTCATTCAACTCCTCAGATAGAAGGAAAAGACACTCGGAAGATTCTCTTCTTGATCTAGACCGCCCAGAGAAGCGAAGGTCCAACACTGAGATGCATGAGGAGGTGCAAAGTCTCTTCAGCGATTTGGAGATGGCCTGGGAGGAAGGCAAGCAGCAAGCAACCACCTCAACTCAACTGAATGGTTTTGCGGGGATTGAACCAGATCAATCCCCTCTGTTTCAATGAGTATCTTATGTTGGAATTGTAGAGGCATAAATAATGTCACGTCTAAAACTATGTTAAGTAGGCTTAGTAAAAACTATAAACCAAGTGTTCTGTTTTTGATGGAGACTAAAGCTGTAAACTCTACTATGTCAGCTTGGTTTCAGTCCACTGGTTTTCAGAATTGTTGCATAGTAGACCCAATTGGCAGTAGTGGGGGCCTGGGTCTCTTTTGGATAGCTAATCTTACACTAGCAGTAGTCTACCAGGATGCTAATGTGATTGTTACAAAGGTCACTGAGGCAAATGGTTTAATCTGGATGGCCATTTTTGTGTATGGTCCTCCTGCTAGGCAGGAGAGAACATCATTTTGGTCTAGCCTGAATGGAATCATCCAAGATTATTGTTATCCTAGTATTATATTAGGTGATTTTAAACAGGTCACTGAACAGGAGGACAAACATGGAGGTCGTCCTGTCAGCATGCAGGAAACCAGACCCATTCAACACTTCCTTTCTGCGAATGATTTGGAAGAGCTCAAGCACCTCGGTTGCTGGTACACTTGGACAAACAAACGCCAAGGTTCGGATGCTATTTTTGAACGTTTGGATAGAGCTTTTGTTAACAAATTGTGGTTTCAAACCTTTAGGCATGCCATTATCCGAAACCTTCCTATTGTAAGCTCTGACCATGGCCCTATATTGGTAGATATTCGCCAGAAACATAGGCCACACAGAAAACCTAAATTTGAACAATTCTGGACAGCTTGTCCTAGTTCAGTTCCATAGGTCACGCAAGCTTGGTCCTCACCCCCTCTTCTATTCCTGACTCACAAGACACCCTTTCTTATAAACTCCATAAAACCCTAACCCAACTTCATCAGTGGAGCAAATCCAAGTTTGGCCATCTGGACTCCTTAGTTCACAAATTAACTGGACAGCTTAGTCAAGCTCAAACACAGTGGGAGGCAGACAAAACTAACTCAACTCTGCTCATGGCTTTAGACACCAAACGGATTGCTCTTGAGGATGCGCTCTTCCTCCAACAACAATACTGGTAACAGAGGGCCAAAATTAACTGGTCACAACTGGGAGATAAAAACACAAAGTTTTTCCACAATTGGGCAGCTACACGAAAAGGTAACAAATGGATCACGGCTCTGTGTGATGACCAAGGGACTTGGTTTCAGGATTCTGGACAACTTGCTTCTCTACTTCAAGCACACTTCTCAGCTATTTATATGTTACAGTCTTCAGCTTCCCAATCCTCTCTGGACTCCTCTTTCTTTACTTCGTTCTTAAGTAATGTTGAGGAATCCCTTACCTCTGATCAACTTGGCCTTCTGGATGCTCCGTTTACACCTGATGAAGTCTGGCAGGCAATCCGTCAGATCGCACCATGGAAATCTCCAGGCCCTGATGGTATACCGGCTGGATTCTACCAACATTATAAACCGATCATTGGCCAAGAGGTGGAATCCTCCATACTGCAGGCTTTTAATACGGGTACCTTTCCTCAGGAGTGGAATCACACAAACTTAGCTTTGATACCTAAACATGCTTCTCCCTTGACCCCGAATGATTTTCGCCCCATCAGCCTTTGTAATGTCAAATATAAAATCATTACCAAAATGATCACTAACCGATTGAAACAGGTACTGCATTCCCTCATTGATGATCATCAGAACGGGTTTGTTCCTAGCCGGAATATCAGTGAGAATATTTTGATGACCCACGAAGTTCTTGAGACGATACATCACAAAAAAGGTGATTCTGGATTAGTTTCCATTAAGCTGGGCATGAGCAAGGTCTATGACCATGTTGCCTGGCCATTCCTTGAAGTTGTTCTTACAAAAGTTGGAATTCCCCCCGGCTATTGACTCTGATCATGCATTTTTTACATCGGTTTCTTACTCCATTCTTTTTAATGGTGAAAATCTTCCTCCCTTTCAACCGAACCAGGGACTAAGACAAGGGTGCCCCCTATCCCCGTATTTTTTCATCCTGTGTCAACAAGTTCTTTCCTCCACTCTTCGTGCTGAAATTCAATCATTTCTTGGTTTGGGTGTCAAGATCAGCCGAGAAGCTCCACATTAAGCCCCCTTATGTATGCTGATGATAGTCTCTTTTTCATTGAGTGTACTCCTTCGGCGATTCAAGCACTTGCTGGTCTGTTGGAAAATTATACTACTTACTCGGGTCAGAATATAAATCTTCAGAAATCTTTAATTCTGAAAAGTGCAAATACTCCATTGGCGATGCAGGATTTGATTCATGAGACACTCAATATCCCTCGGGGATCTTTTCACAGTAAATACCTTGGTATGTCTTTGGATTTCTCACAGCATAAGACCACTATTTTCCATGATTTTACTATTAGGCTTAGCAACAAATTTGCGTCTTGGAAGTCCAAGTTACTCTCCTTATTAGGACGGGCTACGCTCGCTAAATCTACACTTTCATCCATACTGGTGTACCCCATGGGCGTTTTTAGACTTCCACAGCACACTCTTACAAAAGCGGATAAGATTATTGCTAATTTTATCTGGAAAGGTGACACAAATGAACAGAAGATTCACTAGCGTGCCTGGAACAAGATCACCAAATCCCAATTTCATGGTGGTTTGGGTCTGAAGGCTACCAAGGAGTTCAACCAAGCTTTGTTAGCTAAACATGCCTGAAAAATGATGATTCAACCAAACTCACTATTAGCTAGATTCTTCACTGCAAAGTATTGCCCCGGTGACACTTTCCCTCCCTTACACACGCCAAAGAAACTTTCTTGGGGCTTTCGCAGCATTTTTTGGGGAGCAGAACTATTACAAGGTAATTTAAGGTGGAAGATTATATCTGGCAAGTATACTCTACTATCTTCAAATTGGATTCCTGGAGTTACTAATCCGATTAGCAGCCAATCTGTTCTAACAATTGCAAACATCCGAGTCAACAGGTTTATTACTCCAACAGGTCAATGGCGTGTCAATGCTCTTAGGAACTTTTTCCCGAATCATATCATTTCAATCATCAACGGCATTTTTATTGATCCAGCAAGACACGATGAACAGGACTGTTTAGAGTGGATCCATACGGACCATGGCCGGTATACAGTCAAAACTGGTTATCAAGTGGCAATAAATTCCACAATCCCACAGCCGACTCCGGATCCGACAATTTTCCAATCCGAAAAGCTTGCATGGATGAAGTTATGGAACTCCAAAGTCCAACCCAAGCAAAAATTCCTTTTCTGGAGAGTTTGTTTAAATGCTCTGGCTACTCATTCTGAGCTTCACAAAAGAGGAGTTCCCATAACAACCAGTTGCCCATGATGCTTTACAGCAGAAGAAGACAGCACACACTTATTCCTTAAGTGTGCAATGTCACAAGCACTTTGGGCACTTGCTTTCCCTCGCTTCAGCTCCATCTTCAATTCATCCTATCACTCCTTGTTCCAATGGTTCACTGCGTGGTGTCGAACACAGCCCTCCAAACAGGATGTGGATCTCCTACTCCTCATTATGTGGCGAATTTGGCTTGACCGCAATGATAAAATCTGGAGAAACCAAGTTCAGGATCCCATCATTTCTTGGAATCTAATTCAATCGGACTTCCGTTCCCTACTTAAATTCCAAAGAAGGCTCAACCCAACATCTTCCTCTCCTAATCATTTGCCCACTCAGGGATCATCATTTCGGATGCCCAATACTGCTTTGATTATTTTTTATGGTTCATTTAGTCATCAAACACGCCAGGCAGCTAGAGCATAAAAATTTATATCCCCAAATGGAATGGTCATGCAAGTCTCAACCACAGGGATTAATGCCCTTACACCGCTCCAATCTGAAGCTACAACATGTCTTTTAGCTTTACAACAAGCGGCAAACCTTGATCTCACTCGGATTCAGGTTTTCAGAGATTGTAAAGTGCTATCGCAAAACTTGCAATCCCCTTCGATGCCATCTGATTCCCGAGAAATCTTTTCACTATTAAATACTTTAATTTTCTCATTTAGTTTTTGTACAATCACCAAAGTAAGTAGATGTGATGTACGAGATATGCATAATTTAGTTTTTAATCGTATGCAATGTAATAGATTAATACCTTTAACATAATATAACAGGTACTTTTAACAAAAAAAAAATTATACTAAAAGTAAAATTTCAAACTGTACAATAATTTTGAGACAGAGGGATTACAATTTTCATGTCACATTCAAACATGTATTCCGATCACTTCTTTCTTTACTTCCTCAGGTCCGGAGGTCGATTTGACACCTTAAAGTCTGCATAGTTTCACGTTATTGGAAGACACTTTCTCAGTTTGGATGTGATTTAGTAGATTCAATGGTTTCGACACTCTATGTAACATTAAAAAAAATTAAATAAAAAAATGAGGGGAGATTAATTAGACCACATTTGATATTGTATGTAATCATAGCAATGTACACCCGGCCCGCGAATGCATTTCCTCCGATGACCTGAATAAATATTATGGCTGGCCGGCGGCTGGAATTGTTGATTAACCTAACCTTCCATCACGCTCTCCCCGGACGATGAATAACTCTTTCACTTCTACTCTCCGATGATGACGTTTATATCGATCTTATAGGGATTAATTGATCAATGAAAAATATTATTAATTTAGTTTAGGAGGAATTAAGGAAGTGTTCATAGGCTTGGTCCTTCTTCGTTGTTGATTAATCAAATTATATGGATTGTGAAGGAAAAAAATATCGTATTTCATCCATCATTTTAATCAATAAATAAGATTTTTTACTCCCCATGTCCCAAAAAAATAATTCATATTTAGTTTTGAATTTTTCTAATGTTTTTATGAGTACAAATTTGAAAAATCGAAGTAAACTATTTTTTTTTTCTTCCAAGTCATGCGTACAAAAGATTGGTTGATACTTGATATTCTAATTACGTTTAAGGTCAATCATCTCGTGTTTCTTCTACCTTGTTGTATGATTTTAATAACTCTTGAAATATGAACCTTTAGATCAACTCCAATTATTATACTATAATTTGTACCAAATTTAGTATAAAAAAAGATGATTGTAAGTATCATTTCACACTAAGTGTTTTTGCATTTCAATCTCGGTATACCAGATTTCTAAATGTTGTATTTTAAACTTTTTTGGGTAGTTAAAAATCTTATAATTTAGTGAAATAAAAAGCAAATGAAGTAAAATTCTCTCTCCCATTCTCTCTTTTTCTTTTTTTTTTCTTCTTTTAAGACTGACGGAAGTAATGACCTTTCCGTAATTCATTCAGTTATATGACTTTTTATAGTAAAAAATAAATTATTAAGATGGAACAGAATATCACAGAATATGATCATGTGCCATATCTTACACGTTTTTTTTTTTTTTTTAATATCAAATAATCCCTACTTTTTTATTAGTCATTTATCAAATAGTGGCTTTAGACTTCTTTTTCTTCCCTTTCTCTACTTTTTCTGTCACCTGGTGATAAAGTTATCAATGCAACTCTTACAGATTTAAAATCCATTCTCACTGAGATAAGAGAGATTTCGTATTTATAAATGTAACTCTATCATGGATATGGGTTTTAAAAGAAATGATCAGTTTGTTTCAACAAATATCATTCACCATTCTAATGGAATCGTAATGAAATATAAAAATGGAGGGAGTATACTCACCTTAATTACCAGATTCTGAATTTCTGATAATATGACAGTTCTAAGAATATAATGCTTATTATTTAACGCAACTTATATGTAACCAATCTTAAACAAAAGCATTCACGATCGACTTCTTCTTCACTCAAATGAGAAAGAACAACTGTTGAAACCACAATGATCCGATCAGATCAATATGTGCTTGCTCTTTGACTAAGTAGTGAAATAAAAGCAAGCTAATTGTTGCTTTGGGTTGAATATTTAAATGAGGCAGCAAGTTAATTGAGAAGTAGTAAATGGACATTCCCACCCAATGGCTTTGGCAAGTTTATGGGGGAAAAAAAAGGGTATCTTCAGCTTTTAGGATCCGATGAGTTTGGAAAATCAAATGGTATGATCATTAACTGTTCAAAGGATCAAAGCTTAAGAATTTGTTCTTAGATGCTCATAGTTTGTATAGAATTCCTATTATCACTTTGGAGAGTGTTTTAAATTTCAGTTGTGATGATGCCTATTTTTAAACCTATGTATTACGAACTTCTACCAATTAAGTGATTGGAAACAAAAGAAAACCAAACACATCACATGAAACCGAAGCCAACAACAATATACAACACAAGCTTACGCCACATAGTTTACAAGGAATTTGCTATGAATCTGTATTTTCTAGCTCTCATTCTTCAGTATTGTCAAATTCCTGGACAGATTCCCCCTCTGACTCTGCCTCTAATTCTGCAGTAGAGCCAAGCTGCAGGGCAACCTCTGCCTCTTGGATCTCTCCTGATGTTTGTGTTCTCATCATGTTGCTTTCAATCTATAGACTCAAAAGTCTAATTCACTAGAAATTCAATCTGCACGGCTATCTCTTCCGCTGGAACATTTCTATTGTTAGTGGATCGCTCCAGCTGCTACCATCGGCAGGGGAATCGTCAATGCTAACTGATGACTCGTGCTCGTTACAGATGAATTTTCAAAGATTATCTGAAGTTACTCAAGAATGAATCAAAGCAAAGCAAAGAAAAAAAAATGCTAAGAATTGGTACCTGATGATGTTTGAGTTTCCGAGTCCTGGAGGCCAAATATATCGCTCGGATGTGTTGGATCTTGGGCCACTCCGCGCCTGTTGTTTCAGTGCAATTCTGTTCCAGTAAGGGACAAAACAGGACCCTCAAGTTTTTCAGGTTCATTAGCCTTACCGAAGGCAGACAGCCAAGATTGATGCAATCTTCTTCAAGGACTAAAGGTTCGAGGGACTCCATATTTGCCCAACCAGTTTGGAAGAACCTCCAGCCCATGAAATTGGCAAACATGCAGATGCTTCAAATGAGGGATATATACTGAACTTGTTCTGGCAGGGAAGAAAGTTTAGGCCATCCAAACAATTTAAATATGTCAGAGAGGTAAAATGGTTGGTGCTGCTGGATGTCGAACACAGCCAGGGGAAATGGTCAAGATCATTCGGAAAGGGCCTAACTCCATATGTTTCAGAGAAGGAAGGTGTCCTAGTTGTGGAATCTGAGTGCACCTGTTGCAATTCCCAAGCTTGATGGACACCAAGTTACGGAAGAGTTGTGATGATTCCCTCGTTTGCACTATCCGTGAAGGGAACTTTGAGCCATCAAAGTTAATGATAGACAAGTGCTGCAAACGTGGATTGGGATGAAGACGCTCCATAACTATGTATTCATTTGATTGTCCTTTTCTATTTGAAGGAACGTCCCAACGAAGCCTCAGCGTTCGAATCTCTGATTTACTGGACTGGTCGGCTTTCCAGGCTTCTTCACCATCTTTGACATTCTCTAGATGGTAAATCTTTAACTCACCTTTCAGGGATTGCAATGGCCCTAACTCCAGTATTTGGCATCCATTGGCTGTTTTGGTTGTTTCACTCACTATAAAGAGACGTCATCGTTCTTAAGTTGACTAGCTGTCCTACTCCAGGAACCAAACACTTCATGCTGTTGTGGAACACCTTCTTTATGCAAAAATGCCTCAAGTTTATCAATCTGCTAAAGTACTTTGGCATTTCCATTAAGGTGTAGAGCCCTAAGGTCTGCAGATAATACAGGCTGAGTGATGGTGTTGGCAAGTCTGTCAATCCGAGTCCGGGAGATGTCTAGCGCCCTCAAATGTTTCAGGACTCGAATATGCTTTAGGCAAATGTGATACTTGAGGATCATTTATAATGAGAACTCGAATGTACCCCGTATGTTAATCAATCCATTAGGAAAATGCGAATTCTCGAGATTTCGAGTCCGCAGCCTTGGAAGCGATTCCTTGAATCTTAGGCCTGTCCTTTTCTTGTTGATCCACAATACATGTGTAGAACTACTCAAGGCGACATGATTTCGTTCATGTGCACCTGTGACTAAACAGAAGTTTCCCATTAATCCACATGCAAACTCATGGACAACTTTGTGCATCTTGCAACTCGTAATACTGCTACTACTGCTTCTGGAGCCCTTTTCAATTTCAACCACTTGAAGCATGTAACGTTGTATCAAGAGGTCAAAGTAATCATTGCCTAACTCCTCCATTTCTTTATGAGATTGAGATTGATGATAGGGAATGGTTAAGAAGCACTGCGCCATCCAGAGCTGCACAATTTCTTCCCCATCCAAAATAGTGGATCTTGGAAAAGGAGAGCAATACAGAAAACATTTCTTCACAGCCAATGAAGGATCACAACTTTGCTTCAAAGACATAACGAGTTGATATGATGATAATGGTGGACTTTCAAAAGGAAGACATGACCAGCGAATTCCAGCAGTTTCAAGATTTGACAACTTACTCGTGTGGAATCCAATTGAGCTGATTACATGTCCAACTTCCTTGATTGCCATTTGCCAATGGCAATCCTTCACATGTCTTCACAATTCTCTTCAACTTATCAACTTCTACTGGATCGGCATGATCCGAGAAGGAGAAGCTGTCGCCACTGCTGCTGCCACCACCACCGGGGAAAGCTATATGTTGAAAATGATCCCAGCCATCACAGGGGAGCAGTAGTTGTAGCTGGTAGTTGACAGTTGACCTTCCGCAGAATAAAAACCATCACACAACTTACTACAATTTCTTACAAAAGTTAACTTACTACTACTACAAGATACCTTATTGCAGAGGGGGTGTAAGAAATCTTCTAAAAATTATACTCCCTCTATCTCGAAATGCATTTTGGATTTTCAATTTAGCACAAATTGCACTAAGACTCTTAGAGTGATAATCCAAGCAGAACAAAATGCGAGCATCAAACAATAACATCACCTTTGAGGACAGTATACTGATAGTCTTCCAACACATTCAGTGCATCAATGGATACTGCCTGTATATGTTTCATCCAAACTGCTGCTGCTTGGCTCTCCTGATATAGCTTCATATTCTGCTACCATCTTGTATAGAAGCTTGAATAACTTCAAGTTTTGACGCTAACGGCTTCAGAGTGAGGCTTACAGCCAGAGTCTCAGATGTTTCCTTAACTACAAGCGTAAAAAAGTGCTCTAGCAGGGAACCACCAGCAGCATCAAGTACGATACTCATCTTAATTAATTGTTTGTTAGTTCGGGTTCCAATTGGAGAAGACTGGAATGAAAGAAAAAAAAATGGTTTGAATGCGGAAGAAAACACAATGAGCAAAATCAAGGAAGAAAGATGGTTTCTTGGTTGTTTCAGTATTCCAAAAGGGGTTTATATAGTCGAGGATTCTTTTGAAGTCCAGTTTTAGGCCCCCCCTAGTTTTATACTAGTACATTTTTTTGTGGAGGGTCATAATCTAGTTGGCAAGGCTCTCCATACCGCATTTTAGCCACTTTAGAAAAAAACAAATTATTTTATAGCAGTTGATTTATGTATTAAATATGTTTTTAAAAAAATTGCCTTGCCAACTAGATTATGACCACTTTAGAAAAAAACAAATTATTTTATAGCAGTTGATTTATGTATTAAATATGTTTTTAAAAAAATTGCCTTGAAATTCTTCCTAACTTATATATTGTGAATATTTTTTTCACTTCATAAATCGATTTATATTTCGAACTGAAGTTAATAATTTAGATTATATTTTTTTTATTGTAAAATGAATGTTGAGTTTGAAGTTTCACTTTTAGCACAATTTAAATTAAAAATGAAAATTCATAATTATTTCGATGTGAGAGGGCATAGAGTGGTGATGAGCAAGGAGGCTTGTTTTAATACGAGTCAATTGTGAGGTAATGAGTTTTATTTCATGCATGAGGTAAATTTCATCGAAGATTCTGTCCTGGCCGCTTTTGTAAGCTTTGCAAATAATGCGTAATCATCGTGTCTCAATCTCATTGAGAGACGCGCGTTGCATATAGTACCATGCCGTATAATTTCACGACAAATTAAAGAGCAGTCGGCCGACAAATGTATATACTTCTGTTGCAGTGGTTTTAGGTTTCCTTCTTATTAGATGCCTTTTCGATTTGTCGGTTAGGAAAACGGTGAGACTCCAACCGTGTGAACCCTCTCGAGTCATCATGATTCCACCCCGAATGAATTTTCAGTTTTGTTTGTCCGAAATCGACGGTGCTTGAAAACAAAATGTAAAGAATGAAAAAGTTGTGAACTACTTTTTTCGTTATGGAACAATTGTCCGATTTCGATTTTTTTATTTTTGATAAAATTGTATTACTAAAAATGAAATTAAATGTGTATATATATATATATATAATATTTGTTCGGGTCATTATTGTAAGTCATTTTAATTTGTCTTAAGTTTCATCTAATATGTTCTTTCAATTGTAAATAAAAAACCTTAAAAATATTTTATAATTATTGAGAGAACACAGTAAATATAAATCTATATTTTTAAGGTTTTATTTTTAATTAAAAGAATATACTAAACGAAATTTAAGACAAATCAAAATACCTGATAATTAAGACATGACAGAATAACTATTTTGAGGCGGTTGGACAAGAGAAAGAACCAATGAAAAAGGCGGGAAATGATTTACCTTACCATGCGACACTATTTAACCAACCATTGTCTACTATGCATCAGTTCGAGCTTTTAAACCTTTGTAACACGGTATGAAATCAACAAGTTAATTATTTCTGCCATAAATGATTGTCTTATTTATATTTTTATTGTTAGTATAACTAGTACTAAAAATTAATATTCAAACTGAATAATCGCATTTTGGGATTGAAAAAGTATTTATATTTATGTGATGATTATTGTAATATTTGTATGTACTATAATAACCTTGTGTATAGGGTTTTGATACTGTGTATATAGCGTGTATATTGTATATTATAATACGATAAAATATCTCTGTTATTTTATCTTGGTACAGAGCTAGGGTTTTATTTTTTTTTCTGGCCGTCAATTTTCTCTTCCTTCTCGGCCATCAATCCTCTTCTTTCGTTGCTGTTGTTGCCGCCTCGACGACGCCGCCGTCAACTTTTCTTCGTCCGTCCCCCTCCCTCCCCGATTAATTGAAGTTGCTGCTGCCATCATTACACCCACCCATCACCGCCGCCATCATCATCCATCATCATCATCATCATCATCTTCACGCGCGTTGTTTGGCCAAATTACAAGGATTGTTGTTACAACCTTTCTGATTTCTATTTTTTCCAAATCAGCCCCTCTAGTTTTTTTTAAGCAAATTACTCCTATCATTTTTAATTTGTACAAATCAGGCCTACTAGTTTGTGATTTGTGCAAGTCGTTCCCTTAATTAATATTTTTGATAATTCAATCCTTCTGATTAATTTTGCTGCTAAGAGATGACTTCTCCTATCTATTCTTCTGCCTCTTCCTTTACTGTACCTCCAAAGAAGGTATGTCAGTTATGTGGCATTCCCAATTACACCGCATTCTCTTGCTCTCGTCGCTTTGACGCCCATTTTTACCCGGGAACGGTCTGTCAGCTTTGTCATATTCCCAATCACACTGCCTTCACCTGTTCTCATCGTTTTGACTCCAACTTCCCTCTTCGCCCTACTACTACTTCTGACAATCTCCTTCCGTTACCAGCACGTGCACATCCTCAAGTACATGTAGTGAAGTATGTTGCTCCTCCTACTCCATGGCATCCTGACACTGGTGCTACCGCTCATGCAACATCAGATTTGTTGTCCCTCAATATCGCCAATTATTATACTGGTACGGATCATATTTTAGTTGGTAATGGTGCTGCTTTACCTATTACGCATGTTGGTCAATCTGTTTTGCCATCACCTTCTCGTCCTCTTTATTTAAATTGTGTCTTGCATGCCCCTAATCTCACTAAATCTTTATTATCTGTTCAACAATTCACACGGGATAATCATTGTTTCTTTGAATTTTATTCTAATTCCTGTTGTGTTAACGATCTATCAACCAAGGAACTGCTTCTCCGAGGAAAGGCTGATAATGGCCTCTATCGGGTAGATCTTCCTGCTTGTGGTTCCTTGTCTCCGGCAGCTTATCTCATTTCCTTAGGTCAATGGCATGCTCGTTTAGGCACCCTAATAATGTCATTTTTCGTGTTTTGGTTAAGTAGTTTCAAATCCCTCATTCCTCTATGTCCACGTCTACTGATAAATGTGAGGCGTGTTGTTTAGGGAAGTTGCATAGGGTTAGTTTACCTTTTACATTTCAATGTAGTTCTAAACATCTTGATTTAGTCAACACTGATGTTTGGGGTCCTGCTCCTATTTTGTCCTTTAACGGCTATCGCTACTTTGTGCTTCTAATTGATAATTTTTCTTCATTCACATGGATTTATCCCATTAAGCAAAAAAGTGATGTTATTCACGTTTTTAAGCAGTTCAAAGCTCTCGTAGAAAACCAATTTGGCACCACTATTAAAAGGTCAACTCTGATTGGGGTGGTGAATTTCGTCATTTAAATTCATTCTTTAAGGATGTAGGTATTACTCATCATCTAGCGTGCCCTCACACTCATGAGCAGAATGGCACTGCTAAATGCAAAATTCTTCACATTGTTGACGTTGGCCTTGCTCTCCTTGGTCATTCTAGTACTCCTTTCTGATTTTGGAACTTTTCCTTTGAAAATGCTGTTTTCTTGATTAATCACCACCCTAGTAAACCTCTTCAGGGTCAAATACCCTTTACTACACTATATCACCAGTCACCTGATTATACCTTTCTTCGTGTTTTTGGCTGTGCTGTCTATCCTCTTCTTCGCCCATATAATCGGCATAAGTTTTCTTTTCGCGCTACTTAGTGTGTTTTTCTTGGGTATTCTCCATCTCATCTTGGTTATCGCTGCTTTGATGTGGTGAATAATCGTCTTTATGTTGCTCGTCATGCCGAGTTTGATGAGCAACTGATTCCCTTTAAACGTCCCATCTCCAGTTCTCAATCTTTTCTGCTGGAGTCCCCTGCCACCCCTTGGTTGTGTGTAACCAGTTCTCCTGGTATATATGCGTCGAATCCTACACCCGTTGCTTCTCCTCCTATTTCCCCCATTCCTATGGCCTCTTTACCCAGATCTCTTGGTCCTTCTGCGTCGCCAGCATCTTTACCTAGTTATCCAGTATCCAATTCCCCATCATCTGAGCCCAATTCTCCTCCGCCACCTCCTCCTCCTCCTCCTCCCCATCCTCATTCCATGGCACTCTGTCCTAACACCAAGCCCAAGAAGATCTTTGATCCCTCTGCTCATCTTGCCTCTATGTCACCACTTCTACCAGTTGCTCATACATCTTTCACTCTAGCCAAGTCTATTCCCCAGTGGCAAAATGCCATGAAGGATGAAATCTCTGCTCTTCTCAAAAATAACACCTGGACCTCAGTTCCCCCTCATTCCTCCGGTAATGTTGTCGGGAGTCGATGGCTTTAAAAGATTAATACTCATGTTGATGGTTCCATCGAGCGATATAAGGCTCGGTTGGAGGCTCGAGGTTTCAGATAGCCTTTTGGGGTTGATTACACAAATACTTTTAGTCCAGTTGTTAAGCCAGTCACTGTTTGCTTGGTTTTGACAGTTGTCTTAGCTCGTGGATGGTCAATTTCTCAGCTTGATGTCAATAATGCCTTTCTTAATGGTGTTCTGAGTGAAACTGTCTATATGGTTCAGCCTCAGGGTTTTGTTGATCCGGTGCACCCTCATTATGTGTGTAAGCTGCATAAGTCCTTATATGGGCTTAAGCAAGCTCCTCGGGCCTGGTACTCCTGGTTGGCTGCGTTTCTAGTCACCTTGGGCTTTGTAGAATCTCGTTGTGATCCTTCCTGTTTGTGTATCATTGTTGGTCTCAGTTTTGTTTTCTGCTAGTGTATGTGGATGACATTATTATTACTGGTAGCACTTCTAGTTTGGTTCAACATCTTATTTCTTGTCTTGCTAAGGAGTTTTCTTTTCGTGATTTGGGTCTTTTGAGTTACTTTCTTGGTGTCGAGGTTCATCGCACTTCTAGGGGTTTGCTCCTCTCTCAGCTCAAGTATGTTAAAGATTTACTACGGCTTACCAATATGCATACTTGCAAGCTTATTTCCACTCCTATGCAAGCTGGTGCTGTGTAGCCTCGTTTAGATGGTACTTTGCTGTCTCCTGATTATGCGTCTACCTATCGCCGACTTTGTGGTAGTCTGCAGTATACGACTCTCACCCGACCGGATATTTATTTTGCGGTTAATAAGCTTTGTCAGTTCATGTATGAGCCTCGCACTTCTCATTTGCAAGCTCTCAAACGGATCCTTCGGTATCTTCGTGGCACCGTTGATTATTGTTTGGTTCTGTATCCCACTGATTTGGGCACTCTTACTACTTTTAGTGATGCTGACTGGGCTGATTGTCCAGATGATCGTCGTTCTACTACTGGTTTTCTCCTTTATTTGGGATCTAATCTCATTTCCTGGGCATCTTGAAAGTAGCCCAGTATAGCTCGCTCGTCTACTGAGGCTGCGTTTCGTGCGATGGCTAATGTCTTTGTTGAGCTACAATGGGTGTGTCATCTGTTGTCTGAGTTAGGTGTTTCATTATCGTTCTCCCTCTATTTGGTGTGACAACAGTAGCACTGTTGTTTTTGCTGTTAATCCTGTGTTTTATGCCCGTACCAGACATGTTGAGGTGGATTTTCACTTTGTTCGGGATCATGTTCGGCAGAAGTTTGTTTCGGTACATTCTGTGTCTGCTGCTGATCAGATTACTGACATTCTGACCAAGCCCTTGTCCTAGGATTTATTCCTTTGTTTCAGGAACAAACTTCGACTTCTCTCTTGTCCGCTGTCAGTTTGTGGGGACGTATTGTAATATATTTATTTACTATAATAGCCTTGTGTATAGGGTTTTGTTACTGTCTATATATAGCTTGTATATTGTATATCATAATACGATGAAATATAAGGGAGCGACTACAGTCCAGTCGACTGAACGGTTCAGTCATTAATAATAACCATAGGATGATCCAAAATAATATTAGTCATTCGATTTAAGAGGAGGTATTCTCAAAACAAAATACACCAGTTAACAGGATATAATTTCTTGCAATAACTAATCACCTATCAACGTTCATTACCAGGGAAGAAAACATTTTTTTACCATAAATTTTACCCCCTTAAGAATAAGAGTTCAACCAATATCATCAACATCTCTGGTACTTCTATTGTTTGTCAAACAAAACATACACTACAGAGGGGAAAAGATTTCAGTTCACTTGAAGAACATCTCACTGCGTGTCTAAGCAATCGCAGGCAATAAAATTGTAAAATTAGAATTATATTAGAACTCTGTTGGTGGCTCATCTAGGAAGGATTATGTCAAGAACTTTTGCTCTTTCCAAAACTCTAACAAATAGAACCTAAAGACTGGAAAACGTTCACTAGTCGATATGAAATATGCGGTTTGAGAAATATATTTCCGCGGGCAGATCGTGATCATATTATTGTTGATAGAGGCCTTATGGAGGTATCAAACAAGCAAAAATCAAAAGGTCTAAATCCGGGTTGCTATATTAAAGAATATAGTTTTAGATTATTGTTTGATGTGGGGAAAAATTATGTTTACAGAAGGAAGAATAAAAAGAATCTAGTTTTAGATTATTGTTTGATGTGGAGAAAAATTATTTTTGCAGAAAGAACAATCCATCGATGGATATGCATATTTTTGGTTGGTGGGAATTTCTCAATGCAATGTAAGCTAAAGTGTTTGTTGATCATTTGTTTTCTTATTTCTAAGCGAAAAGGGTTATGGATTGAATTTTGGCCGAATTTTATTTCTTTGAACCAGGAACAGCACTACCTTTCAAAAATGAATTGAATTCCGGATTTTTTCGTCAAAGGAATTTGGATCGTTGGTCCAACTCATGGTTTCAGTTCGATTAAGATCAACAAAATCGTTTTACAGGAAATTTATGGTGGCAGAAAAAGTTAAAATCGATTTAAACGGAATTCATCAAATTGAAGCAGAAAGAGCCAAAGAGGGAGTGAGAAGAAACGGGAGATGATATTGAGACGTAAAACGAGAGATCTGTTAGTTGTTGTTTTTTTTTTGTTTTTTTTTTTATTTTTACTTTAGGTGAAAAAAATAAAATTCCTTGATTAGGATTTGCTAAACTACATCTCACCTCATAATTATTTTATACACATTAGATTTTGATTGGTTATACTTAAACTGAAAGGTTCAGTTAAAAAACAACGACTGGACTATAGAATTTTCGGAAATATAATCCCTGTTATTCTAACTATGATTATATGAATTAAGAAAGAGAACATAGTCAAACAATGTGATCAATGAATGCATTATGAAGTTTATATAAGTTAAGTGGGTTGGTTACGAAATGATTACAAGTGGCTTAACTATTATTGTAGTTTTAATTTGTAAGCCATTGTACTTGTTCCAATAGTTGGAGATGCCATAGTTACATTAATTATCTACACATACAAGGATAAAGGAAGGCTGAAAACGTAAAAGGCTAGAGAGATAGAAAGAGTTGTCTCACGTTTTGAATGTCAAGTGTTTGATGATTAAAATTGCCCAAATATTGAAGGGATGTCCTAGCTGTTGTGATTAAACATAAGATATCTACTACGAGCTAAATTTTATGGATGCTTATTGAGTATTTTTAGTTTCAATTGGTTCTGGATGCGTTTTATAAATTAATTGATTTTTCTGTTTAATTCAAAACCGTGATTACGATTTAATTAGAATTTATTTTTACTACGTAATGTATTAATTTCATGATTAATGAGGGAATGCCGAAATGGATGTATATACTTCCATTTAAACTTTTATAAATATCCAACCATATACACAAAAACTAAAAAACAAATTTATTTTGTTTTTCCAAGGAAAGCTTACTAGAAAATTTATTTTTCCAATGGTGCAAGCCTAATAACCAAGATCGACATTTTCCTTACTCAAAAAAAAAAAAAAACTAAAAATAGGTTTTGCTATCTGGATGATGCTGGAATATCTGGTTGGTGAACTGATCAAGAGGGTTGTGATGACGACTCTCTTCCTCATCATCTTCTTCTACTACTTCCCGAGGGGCTCGGCCGGCGGCGGCGCCTGTGAGATGTACAGGGTCAAAAGTGCTATAGCAAGGCGGCGCCACCACGTCTCCTCCACTGCCGAGGTCAAAATTGGAGGTGGTGTTGCAACTGTTGATGTTCATGAGGTTGTTTGAAGCTGAGGAGGTGTTTGAATAAGCTGGCTGTAAAGCAACTGCAATTTGTTGGTGTTGAATTGCTTGTGAATCCTGGATTGCATTTGCCATTGCATATCTACTGTTTATGAGTTGTGTTTGCACCATGGATAACTCCGCTTGTAGAGATGCCACCTACAAATTCATAAAGAAACCAAATTATTAAAAAACAAGGAAAAAAAATTGATAAATCATGACTTTTTGTCTTCACAAACCTTTTTATGGAAGTTGGCAATTAAAATTTTAAAAGTATCAGCTGAAAAGCACAAAAATCATAGCTCCAATTATGTGTGTACCGTTTAAAAAAAAAAATCGTCATAAGAAGACTCTATTTATAAGACGGAGTATGTTACAGAGCAATAAAAGAAAGAAAAAGATTAATCAAATCTCCACATACTAGATCTCTGAATTTGACGCACTAATTTTGGGTTTTCAAATTTTCTTATTTCTTCATGTCAATTCGGAATTGTACAAGTTTTTGATTAATCGATCAATACTGATTTATGAATTATTACTACAATTTATTCTTTGCCTAGACCTTCAAAGAATCAAAGCAAATTCGCTTTACCGAAATCCAACATCATAATCACTATACATTAATCTGGTATAATCCTTACAAAGAACTAAAAATGTTTATGGACGAATAATAAATCCAAAGCAATACATATATTAATAATTAAATAGAGATCAAGTATTACTTCTTTTGCATGTCACTTTATTGAGTTCACAACAAAAAAAAAACGGACTTAATTAATTAATGAAACCTGTTGTTGCAAAGCAAGAATGGTTGACACACAGCCATAAACAGGATCGGAAAGCCTAGCCTGAGCCTCATACGAGATGGTAACCACGGCATCGTTCCGGCGATGCTCCGGTATATGAAGCAAAAGTTTGGACACGTTACTGGCTCCAAACACTTTATGAACCGCAGCGAACCTAGCCGCGCCCTGATCCGACCCGAAATGTGGTGCAAAGATACACCCACTAATGCATTTCCTCCTAAGGAACTTGCATGCACCACACGGGGCAGTAGTCGCGGCCTGACCCGGAGTGTGACCGGAATTATTTCCCGATCCTTCCCCGCCTCCTACATTCTCCGATGATGGAACATCGATGGCGGTGTTACCGCTACCGCGCTTTCCACTCGACGAGCACCCCTTTCGCCTAGTCTCCGATGATGACGAGGTTCCATGACCATTAATCATAGGGATATAATTAATCAAGAAAATTAAGGTGAGATTATCCAAGAGGGAAAGATGAGATTAATTAACTCAATTGAGGAGGTTATTAAAAAGATGGTACAAAGAGAAACGGAACGGAGAGCACGGAACCCTTGTGAAGAAGGATTGTGGTGAATGTGTGACAGGAAGGAAAGATTAGTGCTAGTGCTAATTTGGACGTTTATATGGTGTGTTTTTTCATTTTTGGGCTTTAAAGAAGGGCACTTTTTGGTGTGAGTTGCACATGCAAAGAGAGTGTTTTTTTTTCCTAATGAGCATTTCTTTCTTTTTGTTACACTACTTCTACTAAACATTTTGTTCTAATATTTTTTTAGTCATTGGATTTGGATTAAGATCGTTGTAATAATTACTTCCGAGACATAATTAAATTAAATAAAACCTTTTTTTTTTCAAAAACAATTGATTAGTGTGTAAAAAGGAGTTTGTTAGGGGATATTTGGGGGGAATGGCTGGCTTGTCCTCATGGTGAGGCACAACAAGATTTGTGCTGCCCGTGGCGTGTGGAATGTGTAGAAACATAAGCAAATATTGTAACAATTTTTTTTTTCCCGTAAAGAAAAGATATGTATTAGTACTTATTTTTTCGATGTGCGAAGTAAAAGCTAGCATTACAACAGCATTATATAGCTGCTTTCTTAATATCTTAATTAGCAAAAAAGCCAACAAGTACACCACTAACATCACCAACTAGTCCTACTAAGTTCATGTACACTTGTTACGTGTGCTTTGTTGTACTTAAGATTATAATTGATTTCTTTGCCTTCACTTTTGAAGTAAAGCCAGCAGTTTGCAACCTCAATCCTAATTTTAATTTTAATTTATTTTTACGTTTCTATTGCGATGCCTCTAATCTATTGAAAAACCTTCTTACAATAAGCTAATATTTTACTCCAAAATTAAGATAGATTTGTCTCCAAGTTGGTTACTTTTTGGACCCTACTAACAAAATTAAGTTGGGATACATAAAATTTTAAAAAAAAAGAGTTGGGATGATGCATAAAGAATGAGAATCCAAAAATATGGCTATAACTTAGCGATTGTGATGATTTTTGTTCTTTATAAGCACTTAAAATGAGATATGAAATGAGTTTTGAGAAGAATAGTTTTGATAAATATATTTCTGTCAGTCACCATCGTACGACCATATGCACCTTGACCGCCCAGAGTTAACGTGCGTGGAAGTGATAGAATGAAATACTACTTGAATATATATTCCAAAAACATATTTTACAAAGAAAGATGATAGTCCGAATTATATAGTTTATATAGTTCTTTCATCTAACAAGGAAAAAAAAAAGTTTTGAGTGTATCTTTGATCTGATATGATCACAAGTGTGATTACAAATTTGTGCAACATATAATTGGATTATTTCTCGCCTGAATTGTGATCCGAAAAACCTACAATTAAAAAGAAATTCAAAGTTCGATGGGAGGAAACCAAACCCCCCACCAAAAAAAAGGCCTTTATCCAAAGTCAACAAAGATGTTTCTCAACTCTCCATATATCTCAAATCTTAAATCTTGAAGAATGTTGAATTGCTGATCATGATTATTTCACTAATTTAACTAATTCACTGGCCTCTGATGATAAAAATCAATCATGAATGCATATGTATCCTCGACATCTATGTTTCTCGTTCATCAAATTGGAAATAAAACCAGCCAACTTTTAGAATAAAAATAAAAGAATCAGCAAACATTATAATATCCTTGGGGTAATATTCAGTGGCCGAGTTAAAATTTTAGTAAAGTAGGGGCAAAAATCTAAACAAAAAAATTAAAGGGGTGAAAATGCACAAAAATTTTTTGTACAGCCAAATATATATATATATATATATATATATATACATACATACATATATCTTACTATATTAGAAACAAAATCACACTTAAGAGAAAGCACCACCATTTACCATGTGGCATTTCCACATCATATTTTTAAAATAAATTTTTATTTCCACATCTCCTAAACTTAAAAGGCAAATGCAGTCCAAATTTATTTTCACCTCCTAAATTTGTCAAAACAAACAAAAAAAAAAAAAACTACGGGTTCATAAAAAACCCAAATCCTCATCCCCATCGCCACGACAATCAATCTCTTCTCCACAATTAAAAAAAAAAAAAAATTCCTCATCAATCATCAATTGAGAATATGTGGTGAAATATACTCCTTTCCTATTAACATGTTCAATCTTTTCATTAGTGATGATCAACTATATCCTAATCGGATAAAATTTTAACTTCAAAAAATATTCTCTTTACCTCTCTATATAAACACAAAGGAAAAAAAAAAATTTCTGATTGATCTTGCTTCGGCCGTTGTGGTGGTGCCATTATAGGTATTAAAATTTAAATGATTTTATTTTCATAGATAATTGGTTTGGCTTTTATTAATTTTTATTTTTCTCGTTCAAGAATAGTGTTATTACTATTATTTTTATGCGTCCATCTGCTACAGCTACCGGAGCCGTTGTCAGGTAGTATGATGTGATTTCTTATTTGGTTATTTAGTCTAGAATTTTTGTATGATTTTAGTTATGTTTGGATTAAATTGATTGATTGAGTTTTTGTTACAAAGTGTGGTTTCTCAAATTTGTTTTTTATGTTTCATTCAATTAGAGTGATTTTCTTTTTTTGTAATTACGGAGTCTCAGGTTTTTTTTTCGTATATGGCCAGTTATGAAGTGTGTTTTTTCTTTGTTTAATTGTTTTTTATTTTGTTTCATACTCCCAGTTGACCAATTATTATTATTATTATTATTATTATTTTATTTGCAAATGAAGCACGTTTTTTTTTTGTTCGGAGTTTCAAGAATATACTTTTTTGAATTTGGTTTTTGGACTTTTTTTAGTTCCTCATCATATAAATAGTTCAGGTCACTTCTTTTAACTAATTTATGGGGAAGACTTTTATGAATTTGAGGTGGAGAGGGAAGGAATGATGTTTCTACGTTTATTTGTGTTTTTATACATTATTTTTACTTACAGAAAAAAAAATAAAAATTCTCAAATTTTAATGGGCTATCTTTTACTTTTTTTTTATTTGCCATGGTGATGTGAGTTCTTTTTTGCTATATCTTGAAACCTATGCAAATTTACATTATTTTCATTCTCATATTTGTGATCAACCAGTTTCAACAATTAACAGTATCAAAATCATATTTTTGATATTTTACTACCTATAAACTTTTGGAAGAAATAGTTCCAACAATTAAGCGTATACCCTTTTTAGGAAGCTAACTACAAAGTTATTATAAATCTCCAAAACTAAGTATTGATTTGGCATAACCAATGGAGAACATCAATAAATTATCTTACTAATATTTAAACTTATTAGGATACTTTTATATTTTTTCTAGCATTTACTTCAAGACATATATTTGATCAAGTTTATTTATATTTAAAAAGTAACACTTATAAAATATTTCTAAAATCTTCAAACATTTCTAAAACGTACCGGGCTAAATACAATTTATTTTTATGCCAAATACAAACATCACACTTATAAAATATTTCTAAAATTCTTCAAATATTTCTAAAATATATCGGGCCAAATACAAAATATTTTTTTTTCCAAATACAAATATTTCTAAGATCTACAGATATATTGGGCCAGGATCGCGCATTACGCGACCAGATATCACTAGTGTATATATATATATATATATATATATATATATTCATGAATTTATACTAAGTTTTAAAGTGTCTTTCATAAAATTAAGAAAATAATTCAGGAAGTGGGGCTACTGCACCTACTAGTCCCCTTTTTCTGCCACTATTAATAGTTGCGGCACGAGGTTTTAGTGATGGTGCGATTAACAAAGAAGGAATGTTTATCATGCTAAGGTTTGCACTGTTCAATTGTTCAAGTGGAATTTTTTTGGACACGTGTAAATGAAATTGTAACTTGTAATTGTTAAAAAAATAAACAAGGACCTTATTGTTTTGGTCAAACTACCAAATATAATCTGTGTGTTGCAGCACGACGGTTTTCAGCATACAAAAAATGAATTTATCTTATAAAAATCATGAATTTGTACTAATTGTTTGACTATTTCTTTGTATCAATCAATCGTAGCTGAATGATTTCCAGTAAATGAATGAAAGTATTATTTTATATCAAAAAAAATACCGGATAATTAATGAAAGAAATAAATCAAACTCAAAATGAAACATTGGCCACCAAGATCATAAAAGAGAAATTACAACAATTTTGCATTAAACGTTGCAATTAGTTATGGCCCTCACAACCTTGAAGACGTGTTATGGAAGAACTGAAGAAGTGTGTCAATGGGACGACCATGCGCATTCCACATACTAATTGGTCCTTTTTTTTTATTCTACTTAGTACTATGTCCGTGCGTTGCACGATTTTTTAAAATATTTTATGTCATTTTTAAATTATTAATTAATAATGATTTATAACCGCGTAATTATTCACAATTTATTTTTTTATAAAAGGGATAAGATCATAATTTTTTTTTATTGAAAAGAGAATAATACTTGGAAGACTTGTAAGGATAAACATATTCTCCAGATTTCAAGTCTATGTTTGTCATACCGGTGTGAGGTGATGGTTTACTGCCTCTTACTGTGATTTTTTTTCAATTAGAAATTTAATGACTTGTGATATTAATTAGTGTCACGAGAAAATTATTTTATCTTTAATAATAAAAAAAGAAGAAGAGATAATCATAACAAGTAGAATAAACTGTACATATGATCTTTTTTACATTTGTCAAAAAAATTTAATTTGGTCCTTTACGTTAAAAATTCACTGAATTGGTCCATTACATTTGTCTTTACACTAATTTAGTCTTCTTTTTTTTTACACTTTACATTTGGTGATTCTTGGGTTGACCCATTTATTAGTCACATCATCAGGGCTACTTTTGGTAATGTCTAATTTACAAAAATAATATTCAAAATTGATTAAAATAATGTTAAATATATCATACTAATTTATAATTAATTTTAAAAAATTTAATTTTTTTCCAAAACCATATTTCTTTTTTTTATCCCATGGTTCCACATCCAGTATCTTATTATTGATCTTATTTTTTTTTAAAAAAAACTTTTTTCTCCATTCCACCGGTTAAACACTTCATCTTTCCCAAACCCCGTCCTCGATGTGTAGAAAAAAAGTTAAAAAATAAGGTTAATAATAAGAACCTGGATGTGGTGAGATGTCAATCTTCGACACGATACAAAGATACGAATCAAACCTAACACGTAATAAGTGAGTTTAAGGTTGAGCTCTAACGGGTTTGGGTTGAAATCAAATCGAATTCGCGAACATTTTTAATGAAACAGGCAGAACTCATGTTAACTTGCCAGGACCCGTATTGAACCGTTTAACTCGAAATTCAAAATAAGTAATTGAAGGACTTATTAGGTAAATATTAAAAATATACTATCTAAACCTTATATATATACACTCATATTATCTAGAATATCTATTTTTTAGTTAGTTTTAAATATACTATTATACTTATGATGTGTTATTTAGTTAGTCTTTTCCCATTAAATTTACAAGAATCAAAAAAAAATCGCATACTTCATGTTTGTAGATATCTACTTATTGTTTAAGTTATAAGTACTTAAAATTTAACTTTATTAAAAAATTTCTTAGTTTTTTTTAAACAAATGTATTTTGTTAATTGCAGATTTATTATACTATTTTCGGCTCATTTCGTGTGGTGTCGAGCCATCCGTGTTATTATCAAATCGTATTCATGTTCAAAAAATTGGCACGTATAGTTGAACATGTTGTGTTCAGGTTAGTAAATAAATATTTGGATTTGTGTCGGATCCGACCAGCGAACCTGAAATACGACTCGATTGACACCTCATTGTAGGGCCCACCAAATAAAAAGAATCATATTTAAGAATTTTTTTTGAATTTTAAAATTTTAAATTTTGATTAATTATAAATCAATATACAATAATTAATATTATTTATATAGATTTTTGTTTTTTTATTTTTAAAGTTTGCAATGATAGAATATGGTAATTATTTTTAACACTGAAGTAAAGTAAAAAAAATTATTTAACCAAATTACAATAATTCTTTTACAGTTTAATGAAGGAGAGTTGTAGAGACGACACGTGTCACAATTGTCCTAAATTAACTCACTGAACGACACGTGTCGATTACAAAACTCTCCTTTAATATACTAGATGCTTGGCCCGGACAGATACCCGGGCGCTCCCTCTAAATTATTATTTTATTAAAATCTAATTAAATTACTATTTTTTGAGGAATTAATTTGACGTATATATCATTTATGCTATGGTTTGGGGCTTAAAAAAATATACCTATAAATCTGAGGTTATAAGGGAATAATAAATAATTAGTTTATAAGGCATTATTCTTAATTGCTGGATTTAGGTATTTTTATTTTTTGTTTATATTAAGTCTGCACAACTATACGATTGGACATTTGAATTTGAATTAATATATGCATTCGTTTGAAATGTAACTGATCCTTATTTGTAGTAAAACATGTGTTTTTTTTTAAAAAAAAAATTATATAGCTTTTAATTAAAAGAGACTTACACGTGGTAAAAAGACTTCTGAAATCTGAAATATGGTGCATTGGAGCCAAAACAGATACATACGTAGCTGCCACATAAGCTTCATGTCTTCTGCTTTAATAGGGTAAAAGGGACTAGTGTTTACCCTGCACGTTATGCGGATTGTTCAAGATATATATCAGCTTAATGATTTAACGATTATATGACATTTAGGATGGAGTCATATATGTAAAGAATTAATATTAATGACATAAATTTAAACTGTGTAATTTTAATGTCAATGTGTTTCGTTATTTTAAATACATTTGAAATAATTTTCAATAATTACATGTTTTTGTTGATTTATGAATGCATGTCTTTTAAAACTATTTTAAAAATTTTTCAAAATAATCTTTAAGTATTTCTACCCGAGTTACATCTTTTAAAATCTCCCCCTAGCATTTCTTATAATTCTTTATATAACCTTATTTTTGTTTTCCATATCTCTATATACCTTTTTCAATCTTTCTTTAGAAGTTTGTTCGTGTGTGTGTGTGTGTGTGTGTGTCTATATATATATATATATATATATATATATATATATATATATATATATATATGTATGGTTGCATAGTTTTCATCCCCTTTTCTAAATTTAATGGCCTCTCTTTGAAGATTCATTTATTGAAAAATTGGTGAGATTCATTTTAGAAAACTTTCTCCCTGTTTATCTCCACATTTTGTTTTATCATAATAATGTTATCTTGGTAATTTGTAATGTCAATGTGTTTTTTTATTTTATATACATTTGGAATAATTTTCAATATTTGAAATTATCCAATACAACTTATTGTTCATCTTTTTCATTTGGTTTATTTATAGCTTATATCTTTGAAAAATATTATCTTAAATTTTCATAATGATGTTTCGAAATATTTATACCCGTGTCATTGTTTTAATCTCTCCCTATAACCAAAATTTTGTTCATTATTTCTTTCGATAAACTTATCTTTATTTTCAATTTCTCTATATACCATTTGGAAACTTTCTTTAGAAATTTGTTCATATATTTTTACTATAATATAGTGTTTACTTTATTTTTTTTTCTCGATTGCATAGTCTTCGCCTTTTAAAAAATAAATAAATATGATGACCTCTCCTTAAAGCTTTATTTCTTGAAAAAATTGTTATAATTATTTCAGTTTTCACTATTATCTCGTTTTATGTTTTTTTATTCTTTATATAATTTTTTCTTCTATATAATTATTTTCAATTTCTCGATATGTTCTTGTTCTATTGTTTGTATCTCGCAGAAACTTTTATTTTTTTTTCTCATTTTTGAAACTTTCTCCATCATAACATTAACGTTTATTAGTAATCATATGTTTATACAGTTTGTTTTATCATCATTACGTTAACTTTTTTGACTATTATATCATATGAAACAATATAATGAATATATTATATTATTATATTAACTTATTAGTAATCACTTATCATATTACTTTATAATATTTTATATTATATATAATGAGAAAATCTAGAGTCTCGTTGCCCATTTTGATGGAACCGTTCCGTTTTTATTCAACCAATCAGAATTGAAGGCATAAAATGTGTCTATAGGGTGAGTAACATGCTAACATATCTCAAATGATTTTCGTTAAAAAAATTATTATAACCTGCTTATCAGGTTGTTTATTTGAATAAAATTTGTTTGTAAATTTTCTGATAAAATTCGCAAATAAGAACTCATTTATTCATTTCTCGGATAAGTTGTTTGCCACAATTAAATTTATTTATTTCTATTTTTTTTTGGTTATCAAGCAAATTCCTGGTTTCAAATTGGGATAGTTGTCATGGAAATGAATCTGAATCCAAAATGGGCGCTAGTTTCAAAGTTGAGCCACAGACGCATTGTATCAAAGTTTAGCGCATATTTTCAATGTTGAAATTTCGGCGTTAAACGGCTAACGCCTTGCCTTCGGGTTGCAAACTACAGCCGGACAATCAGAAATGGTGGCGCCAAAAATGAACTCATATAAACTATAAGAACATAAATTCATACAAACTCATACGAAATTGCTTCTCAAACTCTTACCTGGCTCGATTGGATGGATTTGGTTGTCTGGGTCGATTGAGAAATTATACATATAGTGGAGGGAGTAGGAGGAGGACGTGTGAGATTGTGATACTCATGGCGCCGGGCTGTTGCCGGTTAGTGTTAAAAAAGTTCCACCTCTTTATCAGCTGTCTCCCGTAAGTAGAGCTCTTCCTACGGTAATAAACTTGTTCAGAGAGTTCCTGGTCTCCCTCGTATAATCAGATACATTTAGGTCCATTTTATTAGTATACACCATCAATTTAATCATACAGTTCTCACTCAATCTAATTGATTCTACGATTATTAATCTAAAACGGAACCATCACATAACGGTATTCTACCCGCTTGACAAGCCGTCGTCACACTAGTCAAATAATAATTACCTACTTAATACAATTACTAGTAGTAAAGTAGCAAGCATGGTCGATCCCACAGAAAAAGAATCTAATTACCAGGTATAAATTACTCCTATTGTTATTTAGACAAATGATAATCTCAGATTTATAAAATTTAAAATTAAAATAAATAACTTCCATTAATCTCACAACGATTCACATCATTAAGAACTATTCACCGTCGTGATATAATTCTCTGACTCTAATTAATCCTATGACTACTGTTGTGACTATAGGAAATAACTAGAGCACATTAAGAACTTAAGAATCTAATGTTGCAAATGTTGTTTTCCTACTGTCGTGGTTCACTACCTAAGTCCAATATTCCCATGAACTAATATTAATTTTCAACTGTCGTTCCATCAATTAATATCTTTAAACATGCAAGTAGTGGTCAGTTACAAACATGGAATAAAAGCAAGAATATTAAATATTGATCAATGGAAAAATTAAATAATAATGAACCAAATAAACCAAATAAATTCGGTGGCTACACCCAAGCCCTAGGTTAAAAGAATTTAGCCACTAAACATAATCAAAAATAATTCAATAATATTTAGAGACATAATCCTAAAAATTTGAATTAAATAAATAAAACAAAAACACCCGGATGAAGGTATAATTCCCGAAGAGTTCCTGGTTGGCTTTGCACTTGCGGCTACTCCTAGCTTCCACTCTTTCTCCTCGGCTTCGGTGGTGCTGCGTGGCGGAGGACTTGGCTACTTTGGTGGTGCGTGGGTGATGAAGAGGATGGTGCTGCGTGGTAGTGGACTTGGCCTGCTACTTGCTTGCAAACTGAAGATAACGATGGTGCACAAGAATAGCTGGGAAGGAGGTGCTTCGGTTGCTGATTTACTGTGGCAAGGAGGAGAAGAAGGCTGCTTGGTTGGCTGGTTTACTGCGGCAAGGAGAAGAAGAGGAAGCAAGGTGGTGGTGATGATGGTGATTAAGGTGGGGAAGAAGGTGGAGGTCCGCGGAGGTGTTGCAGCGCTAGGAAGGTGGAGCGGCAGGCGAGAATTTTGCAACGTGAGGGAGACGTGAGTTTTGCGGTCAAGTTCGGTTGTAAAAATAAATCTCTAATCCTCCTTTTATAGGTTTCCATCAAACCCTACTTCTTGAAGAGAAAGAAAACTTGTTTCTCAAATAATATTGGGATTAAAATTCTTACCCAATTCCAATCCCAAATCAACCGCAAGTCCTTGTTTCGGCCAATTTCTGTAAACCAAAAAAAATTCCAAAATTGCTTGTTTGATCCTCCAACTCTTCAAGTTACTTTTATCTTCATTTTAGCCCATAATTTCAACAATTTCTCCTTTTGAGTACAATTCCTCCAATTAAAGATAAAATCACATAAATCGCACATTTGTACTCAAAATATATTGCAAAAATGACAAATTAAGGATATAATAAATAGGTAAAATATAAGCATATCAAATACCCCCAAACTTGAATTATTGCTTGTTCTTAAGAATTCCCAAGAATTAAAACAAACAAAATAGTTAATTATTTAATTTTGGCGGTCTCTAAGATTCAATCATCATATAACACACAGATCTCGACTACCTCTAATATGCACTACCTAACAAAATTGCAAACCATATGCACTTTTAGCCCCCACTCTTATGTGTGTGTGCGATTCGTTTCTTAGGGACATTACTTTACATTTAACATAGAAAACAAAAGCTCTACTGCAAATATGCCATTTTACTTTAACAACAGACTCACATTTCATGCCATATTTCAATGCAATAGACCGCCAAATATACTATGAAGTAGAAGGACTTATCTCACAGACAACCTATTCCCCCTCGTAAACCATTCTTCGGTCCATGCGGCTTTTCTTCAAGAATCTTTCCAACTCAGGCTACTACCCAGAGCATTTTTCACTCCTTTACATAGTGGCTCAGTAACTTATGGCAGTCTACATATCTATTTTTTCTCACCGGGCCTGAGGACTCTCCGCTCAGGTTGCCAATTCCTCACCTCTCAATGGGCTAGTATCAACATTGAATGCTCTTCCTTTTCCCCCTCATTAAAATTAACCTAACCTCAGAAGCATCCGCCAACACCCCTCCCCCAAACTTACTTAACACAAAGTGTCAAAGCAATAAGGTTTTTTAAGGCTGATATTGGGTTAATGCCTTGCTTTTCCTTCACAACATGATGGGTTCCACATACAAATCATATAAGTATGAGTGAATCAAACAATTTTGGCATATTTACATCAAACTCATGCAACTATGTCTTATTTTAGGCTTATCCCACAGTCACGACTAAGTGCATAAAAAGCAGGGTATTCAAAGTAACATATAGAATTACACAAGTTAAGCAATACAATTCAAAATAGTCTAATTCTTACATGCTATAGATAATCAAACCATCTTCATCCTAGGCCTTTTTGGATTTTTCAATTTTTTCAATTTTTATTTTAATGAAAATAAACACAAAACACAAATTCCTCTCCCCCACACTTAAAGTATACATTGCCCTCATTGTATAAAACACAAAAGACAAGACAACCAAGTGAAAAGAAAAGAAAAGACATAAACAAAAAGAATGAAAAGAAACGACACAACCTTGGAATGTGAAGTGGAAGACCAGAATTTTTGAACAAACTGTTGCAACTGCTATCCAAGCACAAGACCAACTTCTTCAGACCTTTGGATATTTCATTTTCAGCACCATTGGACATCAGAGTTGCGCCCTTCCAACAAACCTAATTGCAAACTAAAATAAATTAGAAAAACAAACCTAAAAAAACAGATGATTAAGAAAACCCACGAAAATCCAGAAATCAAAGATCTCCAGATAATCAGGAACAAAAAACTTAACCATCAACTTATTAATGAAAGAAAAAGAAAAATAAAGCAAAATAAAGAATTGGGTTGCCTCCCAATAAGCGTTTCTTTAAAGTCATGAGCTGGACTTTATGGCTAATCAATCAGGTGGACGCTCAATCAAAGAGTGTGAAACTCTTTCATACATCATTCTTCTTAAATTTTTATCTGTGCCTACATCACTGATACATATGTCAGGAGGATCTTTAGAATTAGCAATGAAAACATCAATTTTATCTATCTCCTCAAGAATATCTACCCTAAACACATGATGAGTAAATGTAGGGCATTTGTAATTTTCAGAAAAAGAGAACTCCACATATTTTTCTCCAATATGAAATTTTAAACTCCATTTAACATCTATAACAGCACCAGCTGTGGCTAAAAATGGTCGACCTAAAATAATTGGGACATTAGCATCTTCTTCCATATCTATCACAATAAAATCAACAGGGATATAAAATTTCTTCACTTTTACCAACACATTTTCCAAAATCCCTTTCGGATGAGTTATGGATCTATCAGCTAACTGCAAAGTGATGTTAGTTAGTTTCAAATGTTTCAACCCAAGCTTTCTACAAACAAATAAAGGCATCAATGAAACACTAGCACCTAAATCGCATAAAGATTTATCAAAACAAACATCACCCATAGAGATAGGAATAGAGAAATTCCCTGGATCACTCAATTTTGGAGGCAACTTCCTCTGAATAACAGCACTATACTCCTCAGATAATGCAATTGTTCTCAAAGTCTTCCACTTTCCTTTGGTTGGAGATGATCTCCTTCAAGAACTTCCCATAAACAGGAATCTGAGCTAAAGCATCTGCAAAAGGAATGTTAATATGCAATTGCCTAAAAATTTTCAGAAATTTCTCAAGCAGCTTATCTTGCTTGGTCATATGGAGTCTCTGTGGAAAAGGTACTGATGGAACATAAGGTTTAAGCGGTGGTGGCACATATATCTTTTCTTTCTCTTGTTCCACTTTCTCCACTTTCTCTTTATCAATCTGCTTACTCTCTACTTTCTTCTCATCAGTGGTCACATTCACTTCAGTTTTCTTTGGTTCCTCCTTGTCACCCAACTGCTTCCCACTTCTCAACATGATAGCACTACAATTTTCACGAGGGTTGATTTCAGACTTGCTTGCAGTTGACCTTGCTCACGAGTATTCATGGCAGAGGCCATTTGACTCGCATCTCCAAGGTCCTATGAGCAGTAGTCAATTGATCTAACCTTGCTTCTATTCTGTTAGACCATTCATTGTTTTCACTCAATAATTTCTCCATTCTCTCCAAACTTGCCTCCGTTGCTGACTTAGGTACAGATAGGTATGACTTTGCTTGGAAACCAGGAGGGTTTTGAGGTCTTGCATTAAAGTCTTGAGCCCCTTGATTATTCCAAGAAAAGTTTGGATGATTTCGCCACCCAGGATTGTATATGTTTGAGTACGGATTGACCTGCTGCTGAGGCTTACTGAAATTAGAGACATATTGTGCACTTGCCAGTTGCATACATTCAGAGCTCAAATGAGGGCCTCCACAAAACTCACAAACAGTGGCATGGAAGACTGCATTAGCATTTACAAAGATTACCCATCGCCTTAGTCAGTGCATCTATCTTTGCGTTCATGGCACTTAGTTCATTGACTTCATACATTCCAGCAGGCTTCTTGGAAACACTTCTCGAGTTCGACCATTGATTCCTATTCTTTGCCATAATTTGAAACAATGCATAGGCTTCATCAATTGACTTATCCATTAATGAACCTCCAGCTGCAGCATCCACATTGTTCCTTGCAAAGTCTATCAATCCTTGATAGAAAGTCTGAACTAGAGTACCTTTTTTTAGGAGAATCCAGGGCGGTACCTGGCGGGAGGACCCCGATTTTATTAATTAAAAGAAAAAGTTACAGCAGGCAGTGCTTAAGACTTACCCAAACGAAAAAGAACCGTATTACAAAGTTTTCTAGTAAAACCCATGACGATTCTTGTACAATTACACTAGGAACTGTCTTACAAAGATAAAACTATAATCCCCTGACAATTCACTTTTCCTATCTAGGTTCCTAGGAGCTTGCCTTACAAAGATTAGAAACATAAATCCCCTGGCAACTCCATCTAGGTTTCCTGAAGATCTAGAGACTATCTAACCCTTTTTTTTTTCTTCCTGAGGTGACTAAAACCCTAGCTATCGGAATCTGAGATAGGGAACAGATAGTCTATCCAAATGAGCTTTCCCTCTTACTGAGACTGGAGTGTCTAATGGACAATCATATCTCCTAGTGGCTCCCTCAGAAGCCCTCTTAGCAAGATTATCTGCCACACTATTTGCCTCTCAAAAAATATGAATAATTCTTGAATGTGATAGGCTCAACATGTATTTTATTTCTCGGAAAACATGAGAGAATTTCCATGGAAAATTCATTCCTTTTTGGAGACAAAGTGCGATTACCTTATTGTCCGTTTGCACTTCAATTCGTAGTAGTTCTTTCTCCAAGCAAGCTTTCAGACCACGATATACCCCTGCAAGTTCTGCTTCTAGACTTGTTGCTACGCCCATATATCTGCTTTCAGCTGTAATAATTAGCCGGTTATCACTTCGCAAAACATATCCCCATCCTGCTTCACCTGGTTGCCCCAATGCTGAGCCGTCTATATTTAACACGTACTCTCCTGAATCCAATGGCTTCCATTTAACAATTTGAATCTTCTTGCTTCATGGCCTTAGCAGTTTCGCATTAAAAATCTCTTCCACTTCTTTTTGTTCCACAATGGTCCCTGCCTGAAGCTTATGTACACTCAACGGATTGGAAATATTAGTATCAATAGCCTTAAGCAACTGTGATAAAGAAAAAGAAATACTTTCGAAGACCATTTTATTCCTAAGTTTCCCGACTTCCCATAGTATAAACAAGGGTGTCACCATGATAATTGATTTTTTTGCAGTCGTGAAATTCCCTACAGACTGCCATGCTTGTAAAAGACTCCACCATCCAGTGTGATTTTGAGAAACAATTCCTAATTTGGCCGCAAAATGTTGCCACACCATAGCTATCTGTGGGCAGCCATAGAAAGTATGATCAATACTTTCTTCGCATTTTGGCAAAAAAAACATTTCGATGGATTCAACATGATACTCATTTTCAACAATATTTCTGGAAAAGGAAGGAAGTGATTATAAAGTCTCCATGCAAAAAATGAAACTTTCAACGGAATAATTTTATTCCAAAAATTGCTTAAAAAAGGAAAAACTTCTCTGGCATTGCGAGTCTCATTGTAGGCAGACGCGATTGTGAATTCTCCCGTTACCGATGGAGTCCACACGAGTCTATCTCTTTCTTCCAAGAAAATAAAATCCAAAGTACGCAGCTTAGAGATTATCTCCGGTTGCAACAGTCCATCAAAAACCTGTAAGAAAAAAGATTTAGAGTGAAAAAACTCTTGGACTGTTAGATGTAAAGCAGGTGGCATATGTTCTTCATTCCAAATTGCGGAGGGCGAAATCCATCTGTCAAACCAAAAGGATGATGATCCATCTCTAATCTCAATTTTTGATCTCATCAACGCTAAGTGATTTACGCGCTGAATTCTGGACCAACTTATCCTCCCTTTTGCCGTATTTGATAAAGAACTAATAAAACGCGCCCAAATTCCTTTTGAAGTCGCCACCTTCCACCACAACTTTAAGGAGAAAGCTTGCATAACATCCCTCAGATTCCTTATATTCAGCCCATTTCCAGCAACTGGAGCTGTTAGATGGCACCAAGCACGCCAATGCTTCTTATTCCCCTCTTCGGTTTCGCCCCACAAAAAATTCTGGCATTTGCATTCAAGGGCAGCAATTATCATCTTAGGAGGCTCAATGGCAGCCAATGTATATATTGGCAATTCAGAAAGAACATGTCGAAGTAAGATCAACTTCCCTCCTTGCGATAAAAATTTGTTCTTCCAGTTTAACAACTTTGCATCAAAAGCTTCTAACAAATGCTGAAAATACTCATTTTTGTTCCTTCCTTGTAAAGCTTACAACCCAAGTAAGTGAATGGTAGACTCCCCTGTGGCATTTAAAGCGTTTGAGACACCAAGTGGACATGTTCCATGGTACTTTTATCTAAAACATAAAAACAACTTTTCTGTTTGTTAATTCGTTGTCCCGTAGCTGCTTCATAACCCTGCAAAAAGGAGTTCAAATTCTGCATAGAATGTGTTAGCCCTTTTGTAACAACAATAAGATCATCGGCAAAACTTAGATGAGACGGTATTATTGCTCCAACCGGCACTCCATACAATGCAATCCGTCCTTTTTCTGTGAGAATTTTCAGATTTCTAGTAAGCGCCTCCGACACAAAGATAAATAAATAAGGCGAAAGAGGATCGCCTTGTTTAATTCCTCTGGATGCTTGAAAAAACCCTATTGGACTCCCGTTCAAGAGAATAGAAAACCAGCTTCGTTCTAAATTTGACACGACCAATCTCACAAAATGCCCATGAAACCCAAACTTCAAGAGAATGCGGCTCAAAAAACCCCAAGAGACCCGATCAAACGCCTTCATCATGTCAAGCTTTAAAATAACATTTCCACCTCGAGCTGGATGATCCAGGAATTGCAAAAGGTCTTTTGTCATGAGAATATTATCAATTATATCTCTTCCCAGCAAAAAGGCTGATTGCTCTTCAGAAATAAAAGACGGAAGTACACTTTTTAGACATTCCGTTAACAACTTCGTGAAAATTTTGTTGAGGAAGTTACATAAGTTGATTGGACAGAAGTCTGCAAAAGTTGTAGTAGTCGCTTTTTTAGGAATCAATGTGATTATGGTGCTTCCATTTGCTCTAGGTAAAGGGATGCCATGCATAAATTCCAAACAAGCTTCCATGAGATCCTGATGTATTATATGCCAGCAATGACGATAGAAGTCTCCTCCAAAACCATCAATCCCTGGAGCGCTTGAAGGATCAAGACCAAAAACTACCTCCTTGAGTTCCTCAATTGTTACCGGCTTTAAAAGAGATTGATTGTCCTCACTGCGAACGATTGCAGGAATATTCATCAACAATCTATTGCTTGCTTCCTCCTGATCATCCATATGCTCTTTCGTTAGAAGTTGCTTAAAAAAAGAGACGGCTTCTTCTTCAATTTCGTCCCTCCGCATCAACCATGATCCCGATTGATATCTAATTTTGTGAATTCCCAGCCGAGTTTTCCTTTCAATCATAGACGCATGGAAGAAAGCGGAGTTAGTATCTCCCTCACAAAGCCATTTTTGCTTCGATCGTTGCTGTAAAAAATCATCTTGCTCTCGGAGTTTTAGCAATAAGTGAGCCTTTGATTTCTGAAGCTCAATTCTGTCCTCTACTGCGCCAGTCTGATCATAGATCCCCTCCCTAATTTGAACTTCATTTTTCGCATCTTTTATGTTTTGGAAAACGTCTCCAAAGTCACTCTTATTCCAAACCTTCAGCCGCGCCTTCAATCTCCTTAGTTTCATGGAGAATTTTGCCATACCAAACATATCAAGTGGTTGTTCCTAGCATTCCTTTACCATGTCTAAAAAATTTTCATGACGAATCCACATCTTTTGGAACCGGAAAATACTTGGTTTCGTTGCAACATTGGCCAGGAATTGATGAAGTAAGGGTGCATAGTCTGAAGTGGTTTAATTCAATAATATTTAGAGACATAATCCTAAAAATTTGAATTAAATAAATAAAAAAAAACACCCGGATGAAGTTATAATTCCCGAAGAGTTCCCCGGTCGGCTTTGCACTTGCGGCTGCTGCTAGCTTCCACTCTTTCTCCTCGGCTTCGGTGGTGCTGCGTGGGGGAGGACTTGGCTGCTTCGGTGTGCGTGGGTGATGAAGAGGATGGTGCTGCGTGGTAGTGGACTTAGCCTGCTGCTTGCTTGCAAACTGAAGATGATGATGGTGCACAAGAATAGCTGGGAAGGAGGTGCTTCGGTTGCTGATTTACTGCGGCAAGGAGGAGAAGAAGGCTACTTGGTTGGCTGGTTTACTGCGGCAAGGAGGAGAAGAGGAAGCAAGGTGGTGATGATGATGGTGATTAAGGTGGGGAAGAAGGTGGAGGTCGGCGGAGGTGTTGCAGCGCTAGGAAGGTGGAGCGGCAGGGGAGAATTTTGCAACCGTGTGAGAGACGTGAGTTTTGCGGTCAAGTTCAGTTGTAAAAATAAATGTCTAATCCTTCTTTTATAGACTTCCGTCAAACCCTACTTCTTGGAGAGGAAGAAAACTTGTTTCTCAAATAATATTGGGATTAAAATTCTTACCCAATTCCAATCCCAAATCAACCGCAAGTCCTTGTTTCGGTCAATTTCCATAAACAAAAAAAAATTCTAAAATTGCTTGTTTGATCCTCCAACTCTTCAAGTGCTTCAATTTCTTTCTTGTCAATTTATCAAATTTTTAATTCTTCCCTTTCAGTTTCTTTTATCTTCATTTTAGCCCAAAATTTCAACAATTCCTCCTTTTGAGTACAATTCCTACAATTAAAGATAAAATCACATAAATAGCACATTTGTACTCAAAATATATTGCAAAATTGACAAATTAAAGATATAATAAATAGGTAAAATATAAGCATATCACCGCTCCCTTATACAATATATAATATATTCATACTATATTATAATTGCACAATGTTGTTGCAGTTTGGTAGTCCTTCAAGTATTAACTATTTCTTGAAATGATATCTATGACTACCTTTCATTAATAATTTGCCAATTGGATGGGAACTATCATGAATTTAATCTAACATGGGGAGCAAGAAAGATGGAGCAAGGAAATACTTAAATTCTCTTTTTTTAATATTTTTTTATAAAACATTATTTTGTCAACTATTTCTTGAAGTCATTAATGATTAGTAATCCTTTAATTAATATTCGGACTTTTAGTCTTCTTTCTTTAATAAGTTCTCCTTTATTATTATTTATTTTAAAGATTATAAATAAATTAATATTCACTAATAAGTGAATTTAATAGGCCCATAAATCTCTTTAAGCCTTATGGCTTCTTTTTCTTTTTTAAACTTTTTATCCAAGAAAATGAAAGTTGTAAATGTTATGATTGGTAACCTTTTAATATTCCAACCTTTGGTTTACTTTTATTAATAATTATAAACAAATTAATATTCATTATTAGTTGGATTTCATCTGTCAACAAATGTTTCAATTAATTTTACCTCTTTAAATTATCATTGTCTTTTCATCTTCTTTTTTTGAATGTTAAGAAATGATAGTTTGAAATATTGTTTCATAACTCAAAAACAATACTAAGAGTTTTAATTCTTCATTTTGTTAGTATATAATTCCCAATAATAAAAAGTTTGTCACATTTATCTTTTCTTTCTTTTAAGTTTCCACCTTTTATACTCAACGACCTCTCTTCATCCCGATCCTATTAGAGGTGACTGCCTAATCATTACTCTTTAATCAGTATCATATATTTCTCATGAAATTTTCAAATATATTTTATTTTATTTTTTGATGTAAGCATTTGCTTGTGTCCTATTGTTTACCTATTTTCGGATTGTGATATCGATATTTTATTGTATTTTGTTGTTTACTTTTTATATCAGTTAATAATAATAATTTTTTCACTATGTGATATGACATGTGTATGCACAAAACACGTAAATTCCATCTAGTCTATTATAAATATTATTAAAAGTTTGGCAACCAAAAGTAAAGGCACCGTTTTGTCAATCAACAGTTCACTATCTAAATAGTTGTTGTGGATAGACAAATAGAACAATCCTGAAAGTTAAATAAAAGCCAGAGGAGCCATGAACCATCTCATTTTTTATCTTTTGTTTTTTTTTAAAATAAATTACACTACTAATCTTTTTTGTTTTTCTAAAAAAAACCTCAATTAATTACTAAAGTAGCCGAAAAGGATGGTTGGAAGAGTAGATTTTTTTTTTTTTTTTTAGAAAGTTATTTTTAGATTTATTAGTTTGAAGTTTCTTTTTGGTTTCCTGTCTTTTTTATCATTAAAATTTACCGTTAAGGGGTAATTCCTTAATTAATTTAGTTTTATTTATTACAATTTTATATTAAAAATTACCATTAAATGATTGAGTTATGTGGTTGCGACATGTGAATTTGGCTATCTAACTTTTTGCCATGTGAATTAACATGTCTAATTTTACGCCAGGGGTCCGATTGAAGACTCTCCTTTAATATATATGGAGATAGAGCTATAGATCACAAACCAAAATTCTTATTACTATAATACCAGTTTTAGTTAAGATAAGGATCCGATTTTCATAAGCGTATGAATACAAAAAAAAAAAAAAAAAGAAAGAAAAAAGCCTTACTTTGTCATCATGAAGTTAAATTGAAGGATCAAGAGTGTAATTTCTTTTTGAGACAATGTCCAATATACATTTATTTGTTGTGGACCTTTTCTGGATAGCGAGTCTGTATAAAAAATTGAAGAGCAAAGGTTCAATCAACTTTCTTTTTTTAGAAATAAAATTTATTAATTTACTGGAAACCGTCCAGTAGCGATTGATAAGAAAAAATACAGCCAGAAAAACATAACTTACAATTGGCCATAATCATGGTGCGTTTGTTGTGTTTCATATAGATAAACCTATATAGATTTACCCTATCAAGCAGTGGTTGTATCACGTGCCGAAACAAAGATACAACACTAAAAATTAGTTGAAACTCCCAAATCATAGATCTAACACCTATGATGACTGAATCTTCTAAAGCCATATGAGCGAATTCCAACGAACCCGCCGCCGTACCTGAAAACATCACCGACAAAAACGTCACCATATCAACGAACATCACCAGGGAAGTCGCCGCCACACCAGCGAACATTCATAAGGAAGTTGCGGCCATACCTAACTAGTAGAGGAGATTATAATCTCACTTATTGAAATAAATTAAACAACAATAAAAAGTGTAAGGATCGGGACAGAATTATCTCCTCCATCATGGTGGAAAGATGGGGGAAAAGATGGAGTTTTATTTGTTTTAGGGTTTTAGGGTTGGAGAGGGAGAGAGGGGCAGCCGAGAGAATCAACTTTTTAGAGACAAGGTTCAATCAACTTAGTTTTAGTTTAAACTCTTCCTTCTTTTTTTCTTGTTTTTATTGGAAAAATCAATTGCATTAAAATAGGATGTTTACAAGAAGTACAAGACCTCTCATGCCTCGCTTAGCTAGTTAACAAACAACTAGGATCATAACACCAAACAAAAAATACACAGAGGTACACAAAATACACTCAATTCCAAACAATTCTCTAAATATGTCGTACTACTGTAGCTTGAATTGAATCTCATATCTTCATAGTATAACTCTATCCCTAATCATATGGGGTCTCTTTTTTCTTTCAAATTTGTGTGGATTTCTTTCTTGTCACAAGAAATATACCACCACAACAAATAAAATACGATAAGCCACATTTACCAAATGTTTCCTTCTCTCAATTCCTTGATGCCCAATTATACTTTGCTGCCAATCTGCGTATGGCCATTGAAATTGAACTTCTTGATGGAGAATGGAAATACACCTTGCTGAGAATGAGTATTTAAAAAATAAATGTTGATGCGATTCTATTGGGACAAACAATCCCATTTCGCCGTTGTGAAAGATCTTGATAAGTGATATATTAAATATAATTTTATGCTCCTATTCTTCATGTTTTTATAGAAATTTATATTTTCAATTTGAATTTGGTACTTAATTAAATATATAATAATGTGCAGTAAACAAATTCTTTTTAAGAAGATTAAATGATAAATTATTAGAATTTTGGACTTAAGTGAAGATTTGAAGAATTGAAGGAGGAAGTTGAGAAGTTGAAGACTTGAAGGATTAGACCTGCATATTGGGGAGTCTTGTTTTGTTACTGACCAAGAAAGTGAAGTTTGCATGGGTTTGATTAACCAAATCAATGATAGGCCAAGTGAGTAATTTGATGTATTTGGCGAACCCATATCCGTTTCTTTGGGGGCAAGATGCTTGCTTGGAAAAAAAACTATAAAAGAGAATCAAGGGTGGTGTTTTTCGGAAGCCTCCCTCCACACTAAAACCTCTCTGCCACCCTACGTCCATCACCGAACCTTGACCAAACTAACTCCAAAACCTCCACCCTTCTCCATCACCGCCATACACCATCAACCCTCTTGAACCCGGAGCCCCTAGCCGTCACCCCTAAAAACCCCACGCCACAAAACCCTTCACCAAAATCCAAACCCCAGCCCATCACCTCCCACGCACACCACCTTATTCCACCATCATCATTCTCACGCATCATCACCAAACCACCAAAAGAGCCCTTTTACGCACCAAAATTCAGAACCATCATCCGCGCAGCATCATCGTCGAGGGAAGAAGTGAGCAGCACGAAGGAGCTCCAAGCTTTCATATTCAATTTTTGCGACTTGTCTTCGACCCGGGTTTCATTGTTTTATTTATTTTTGAAATGATTGTAGCTAAACTATTTAATCTAGGGTTTTGGATGCCGTATTATTTAATTTAACTTAATTTATGATTGTGACTTTTTAATTATTTGATATTTAAGATTCTTGTTTTTATTCTATGTAAGTATTTGATCACACTTGCATACTTTAAAGGTGTTTAACTGAAGGAACGGCAGTTGAAGGTTAGCACTAGTTCATTGGAATATTAGACTTAGGTAGTGAGCCACGATAGTAGAAACACCGCCTTTGCAACTAGAGATTCTATAGTTACGACAGTAGTCATAGGGTTAATTTAAGTAAGAGAATTATATCACGACAGTGAATAGTTTTTATTCTTGTGAATCATTGTAAGATTAGTGAAAGTGCAAAGTCACATATCTATAGATTTATGCTGAGTAGTCGGTTGGTGAACCCTTTGCCCTAGATTTTCTTTTATTTTATTAATTAGATTTAATTATTAGTTTTAAGTTTAGTTTAATTTAAAATCATTTTTACTAGTTGTCTAAATAATAATAAGAAATAATTTTAACCTGGTACTTGGTATCCTTCTATGTGGGATCGACCCAATTTTCCGCTATATTAGTGTTAAGTAGGTAATTTTATTTTACTAGTAGTGACGATGGCTTGTCAGATCTGTCACTTGTTTATAAGTTCCAAAGCCCACCTCAGTCATTGCCAATTAGTTTTGAGATGGGAGTCCAAGGTAGTTATATACTTTTACATGGTATCAGAGCCCACGATCTATGTACCTGTGATAACTATGGACCCGTATGTGCAGACTTGTGGACTGATCCGACAATATATCCGGATTGTAGACTCGTGTGTATGGATTTGTTGACTGACCGACATTATATCCGAAGTTGTGGACTGACCCAGCAGTATATCTGGTAAATTATGTTTTATTGTGCGCCTTAACCTAAATACTTCATTGAACTTGAGGGAGGGTGTTGTAACAAAGAATCCCACATTGCTGTCGTGAAAGATTTATCACTTGTTTATAAGTTTCAAAATCCACCCATCTCAAAACCTAATGGCAATGAGCGGGGTGCCCAAGATACTTATATATTTTGACATATTCAAGTTCACCATCACAAAGCAAGCAAACCTGACCACTATTATGCTGCCAAATCTTATTACTATTATTCTGTCAACTCTTATTAGTTGTAGGGAATTTTTCTCGAAAAACTAGCTTAAAAAAAGTTATTTCTAGGTATTTTTCCAGATCATGCAAAAGTTATTTCTATCTCAAAGATTGGTTGGGTAGTCCTCAATACCTCGACAGCTGAGGACGTCGAGAACTCACTGCTAGATGAGTGTTTTCAACGTACACAGTCCTCTCTTTTCAACTCAATAGGAGGGAGGTCATTAACAATGTTTTGAATCTCAGGAGCTCTAGTATTGGACCAACATCAACCTTCTTCAGATAGAACAGCGTTTAATTTGCTTCTCCTAGGCTCACCCAAAACAATAATAGCACGTGGGAACCATTCACCAAAGATTTCAAGAGTGTGCCAAAAATCCAACCACAATAAGAATTTTTCACCATTACCAATACAGAACAAATAGATGGCGTACCTTTGATCTTAGTTTCAGTAGTTGTCTCTAGCTCCAAGGACAAGAAAAGGATATTGATATACTCCAGAAAGATTGGTCTTTGGTACCATTTACCTTCACCAATTAAAACTAAATGAATCTATTATTATCTGAAATTATTGACCATCTGTGTTTAAGCATAAGTGGTTCGTTGGCAGGAATTAAAAGAGCAATTCCCAATCCTCCTTGCTCTTCCTTTAAGCACATAGTTTTCCGATCGACCTTCAGATAACCTTTCCCTGAGCTTTTGTTCCCAATCCACATTCAATAACCTAAACTCTAAATTTTTATCCAAAATTTATGAATTCGAATACGATAAGAAAAAACAACTAAGGCTTTGTTTGGATAATTTTATTTTTTAGTTTTTTAACGTAGTTTTACTTTTTAATACTCCCTCTGTCCCACAAAAATAATCTGCTTTAATAAAAAATCTTGTCTCAAAAAAATAGTCCAGTTTCTAAAAAGTCAAAATTAAAACATGTAGAAGGACTCAATTACCCTATCTGATAAACAAATTAGTACGTACTTCATTTACCCGACTTTCATCAATTTGACGACGCTGGTAGACGAGCTCCCGCAGTGACGTTGGAGGAGGTGCTTCCGTCAATAAAGTCCGATCTACTGCTTTGGGGATCGAGATCAGAGGCACCTCCGTCATCAATTTCCGTTCTCGTCTTTTTTTTTTTTGTTAATTCTTGGATAAAGGTAGGGAGTTTCTTTACTTATTTTTTTTGTCTCGTTTTTTCCGTTTCCTTTATATTTAGGGATGGCATTCCTGCATTACTTATGTGATTAGATAGAATTCTCCGTTGATGAGGGTAGAAGATGGTCGGTTATGTATGTTTCCATCCGATTTTTTTAGAGGGTTGTTTCCCCGGGGGTTTGTGCGTGTAATTGGTAATTGGGGAATTCATTCTTTTCACTGGTTAATTTTGCTGAATATCTTTTAATTTTGTGTTATTTGAGTGTTTTTATTGGAATTTTTGCAATCTCTGGTTGCGTGTTTTTATTACTGCAACAATTAGAACGATGGGATAATATGTGTTTATTCCTAGAGTTCATTTTTCAGATAGATAGATTGTAATAGAATTAGGCAGGCCCCTATTTAGTCTGAGAGGGGGATGAAATTTGATGAAAACTGCGAGAAAAAGAGGTCTCCAGCAAAGTCTCCGGCTTTGTCAAATGAAGAGAGAGAAACGGGAAAATGACCAGATTTGTCAAATACCGTAAATTTTAAATTGGGGGTAAAATTGGAAGGTTAGGAGATAATTATGAGTTGTACATTGGAGGGTTGACCAAATTAAAAAAGTTTTACATTTTGAAACTGGACTATTTTTGTGGAAGGGAGATAGTACTATTCACCATCTCACCATTTCAGTAACTTTCTTTTTCTTTTATTGCTTAAGTAACTTTTGCAAACTTGGAGCCGAAGACAGCAGCTGATGACTCATATACACTCATGCAGACGTGGATTTGGTGACAAGGCTTCATTCCAGAAGCATCTCCAAGATTACAGCTGGATGAAGTAGTCGATTAGGGTTCATCATCTATGTTTAGTTATTATATAAAGAAGTGTAAATCATTTGCAGATGTTTTTTAAGCATTTTTATGATGAATTGATCTCCTTCCTTAAATCTTGCTGTGCTGTCTTTTTCTATACGCTCCCACCTTTTGTCTTCTATACGCTCCCACCTTTTCTACGCTCCCACCTTTCTCTATCCTAATCTGTCTTGTTCATCCTTTCTTAGTAAGATTCCTTCTTTCTTTTTCCTTTCTACTGCTTGGCTTGTTTACTCAATTCGGCTAAGTATTTGACTGTTAAGAACTTAATATATCAATCATCCATCACAAATGGTTTTCAGAGCTGGTTTTTCCTTGGCTAGATTCTGATAAACGATAGTACCTAGTAAAATGACAGAAACTAGATCAAAAGCTCTAGAAGAGCATATGAAAAAGCAGGATCTCCAGATCTTGGAGATGAAGGACTGGAGAAAGCAAATGGATGAAAGGCTTTCGAGTTGGAGCTCTCATTTGGAATCGAAGGTGGATCTTCAAGCAGGACAATTCCAAGCCTTATCCTCCCAGATAACTGAAATGATGAAGATGATGGCGGAACAAAGAAAGGAAATGGCACCAAATGGTAAGAATCCTGCTTCTTCCTCTACAGCGGGTTTACATCCTACGCCTTCTAGGGTTTCCCGAATCAATTTAGAGGATGATTTGTGTAGCAGTGATAAGGATAAATTGGGAAAGAGTGTTTGGTTGTCCCAACCTCATTTAGAATTACCTAATTTTAGTGGTGAGAACCCTAGAGATTGGCTGAGAAAATGTGAAAAAAAATTTTAGTATTTACGAAGACTCGGAGGAAAGTAAGCTTGATGCTATAGAACTTTATCTTGATGGGAAAGCTGACAATTGGTACCAAAGCCTGAAAAAGGTTAAAGGAAAAGTGACTTGGGAGGAATTTGCATCGGGATTGGTCAAAAGATTTGGTGAGAAGAGGGATAGAGACGAGATAGAAGAGTTTAACAAACTCCAACAGACCAATTTTGTTTTGGACAATCATGAAAAGTTTGAAGAACTCAAGTCTTTGGTATTATGTAAGGATCCCCATTTACAAGAGGGATATTTCATTTCCTCTTTCATCAGTGGTCTAAAGGAGGAGTTGAAACCGATGGTAAGGTTACTGGAACCACCAACCTTGCTAAGAGCCTTTGAAATTGCCACTGTTCAAGAAAAAACGTTGGAGTTTGCAGTAAAAAGCAAGCAAATTAATTCCTCTCCTGCCAAAACTTATAGTCAACCTGTCAGGCTATCGCATGTGATCAGAAACAACTCCAGCAATACTAAGAAGGAACCTTTCAAAAGGTTGTCTCCCCAGGAGATTCAGTACAGAAGGAACAACCAATTTTGTTGGAAATGTGGGGAGAAGTGGGGGACTGGTCATGTTTGCAAGTTGAAACAGATCAATGTCATAGCTGTTGAGGACGAAGATGACCTGGGAGACTTGAATTTGATAGAAGATGACAGTGTTGATGCGAGGAACTTGATGATACTTCCTGAAGCTCAAATCCAAGCAATTACTCAGATGGAGGACTGTTGGGCAATGGAGGATGAGGACAGGAAGATTATTGTCATTCTTGGGTTCATTCACAAAGAATTAGTCAAGATCCTGACTGACACAAGAGCATCCAAAAGCTTCATCAATTCAGGATTAGCCAGGAAAATGAGATTTGCTACAAGAACCATTAGACCCTACGTGGTAACAGTAGCTGATGGTCACAGGATAAGGAGTGATCAGCCCTGTCCAGAAGCACAATGGTCCATTCAGCAATATGATATCCAATTTGATCTTAAGGTCATTGAACTAGGGGAATGGGACATCATACTGGGCACTAATTGGCTTTCCAGGTTTAGTCCTATCCTCTTTGATAATGACAAGTTCACTATACAACTTAGCAGAAAGGGAGAGAGTTTCATACTACAAGGGGAAGCTTATGAGGCACACAAAAGAATCCAAGCAGTAATGGACAGGGTGGAATACCATAAAAGAAAAAGAGAAGAGTGGCAATGGGAGCAGGAACTAAGGAGATTAGAAGACAGAAGAAGATTCAGAGCTCATCATCAGGGTCATGATTCAGGTCACCTATATGCTGCCATCACTGAAGGAGTTCCTGAGGAGATTACCCCAAGTTCTGAACAAATACAACATAGTTTTCACAGAACCAACTGGTTTACCTCCTATCAAAATGGTGGACCATCAGATTTGCCTCAAACATGGAGCCGTACCATTCAAACTGAAACCATACAGATACCCACATGCCCATAAAGAGGAAATTGAGTCTCAGGTGGAACAACTATTGAAGAAAGGAACAACTAGGCCAAGCAACAGTCCCTATGCATCACCAGTACTCCTCACCCAAACAAAGGACTTGACATGGAGGTTATGCACTGATTACAGACGCCTCAATGAATTGACAGTGAAAAAAAGGTACCCTATACCAGTCATTGAGGAACTTTTGGATGAACTTTTAGGTGCTAAATATTTTTCTAAAATAGACCTGAGAGCTGGTTACCACCAAATTAGAATGAAAGAAGAAGATATACCAAAAAAACGGCTTTCTAGACTCACCATGGCCATTTTGAATTCCTTGTGATGCCTTTTGGTTTAACTAATGCCCCAGCCACTTTCCAAGCCTTAATGAATCAAGTTTTTAAACCTTATCTGAGAAAATTTGTTCTAGTCTTCTTTGCTGACATTCTTGTTTACAGCATTTCACTTGAAAAACATATAGACCACCTTTCCACAGTACTTAAAACACTGCAAGAAAACCAGCTCTTTGCTAAGAAATCCCAATGTAGTTTTGCTCAGAAATCTATTGGTTACCTTGGCCATGTTATATCTGAAAGTGGGGTGCAAGTTGATAGTGATAAAATTGATAGTATCATAGAATGGCCAGTGCCTAAAACCATTAAAGAGTTGAGGGGATTCTTGGGCTTGGCGGGTTACTATAGGAGATTTGTCAAAGGTTTTGGCCTTATAAGCAAACCACTGACTTCTCTACTAAAAAAGGATGCTTTTCATTGGAATGCTGACTCTGATAAAGCATTTGGGAAACTAAAAACAGCTCTAACCAATGCGCCTGTGTTGGGGCTACCCAATTTTCAACATCCTTTCATTGTGGAGACAAATGCCTGTGACTCTTGTATGGGTGCTGTTCTGATACAAGAAAGACATCCTATTGCTTATCTCAGAAAATCTTTTGGATCAAGAACCAAGGGCTTTCTATCTATGAAAAGCATTTGCTAGCATTGGTTATGGCTATTGAAAAGTAGAGACATTACTTACAGGGTCACCATTTTATCATCCGGACTGATCACCAGGCCTTGAAGTTTCTTTTGGAGCAGAAAATAACTACTACCATGTAGCAAAAGTGGCTTTCTAAATTATTAGGGTTAGACTATGAAATCCAATGCAAGAAAGGTAAGGAAAATCTTGCTGCTGATGCTCTATCCAGAAGACATCAAGATTATCCTTCCCCTTCTAGTGATGAAATTGTTCATGCCATATCCACTGTTCAGCCAGCTTGGATCCAACAGATTGAAAAAAGTTACATTGATGACCCTGATGTTCAACTTCTGATTGCCCAAGCCACACTGAACACTGATACTACCCAGAAATTGCAATTCCTCAATGGATTGCTTAAGATGGAGGGGAGATTTTATGTGGGAAGCAATGCAGGGATCAGACAGAAGTTAATGGAGCATTTTCATGCTAGTCCTTTAGGTGGACACTCTGGCCAAAAAGCAACTTACCATAGAATCAAGACTGTATTCACCTGGAAGAATCAGCAAGAGGATGTGGTGGTGTTTTTCAGAGCTTGTGTTGTCTGCCAAATGAATAAAAGTGAACAATTACCATACCCAGGGCTCTTGCAACCACTGGAAATACCCCCTCAAGCTTGGAGCAGCATCTCCATGGATTTCATTGACCAGTTACCCCCTTCTTCAACTAGTTATACTACTATCCTGGTGGTGGTGGACAGATTAACCAAATATAGCCATTTTATCCCTTTATCACATCCCTTCACAGCTAAAGACATAGCTGATCTCTTCTTCAAGGAAATTTTTAGGCTTCATGGCATCCCTGATTCTATAGTGAGTGACAGGGACCGGATCTTCACTAGCCATTTCTGGAAAGCTTTATTTGATACCCTAGGAGTAAAGTTAAACTTGAGCACTGCTTACCATCCACAATCTGATGGGCAAACAGAAAGAGTCAATCAATGTTTGGAAGCCTATTTGAGGAGTTTTTGCAGTGATCATCCAAATAGTTGGCCTTCCCGGATCGTATTGGCGGAGTGGTGGTACAATACTTCATTCCATTCCAGCCTAAATCTCACACCTTTTGAAGCACTGTATGGAACTAAACCTAACAGCATTCCATTAGGCCCTTACCAGTCCCTAATCATCCCAGCTGTTGAGGATATGATGTCACAGAAGGGTAAAATCATTAGTTGTTTGAAAGAAAATCTTATCAAGACTCAAAACAGAATGAAATTCTATGCTGATCAAAGGAGGACTGAGAGAGCCTTCCAAATTGGTGACTGGGTATACTTAAGGTTACATCCCTACAAGCAGAAGTCTCTGGCCATACAAGTAGCTCTCAAACTGTCATACAGGTACTATGGACCTTTCAAAGTGTTGGAAAAAATAGGCAATGTTGCCAACAAGTACAGTTGCCTCCCCACTCAAAAATACATCATGTATTCCACGTTTCACTTCTTAAAAAGCATGTTGGAGCCCATCCTATCATAGCAGCTGAGCTCCCTGACTTCACTGATGACAATGTAGACTCCCTCATCCCCGAGAAGATTTTGCAGAGAAGATTCATAAAGAGGGGAGATCAAAATGTGGTACAATGGCTAATCAAATGGAGTGGCTTTCCGGTGGAGGATTCATCTTGGGAGGATAGCTCCTTCATTCACCATCAATTCCCAAATTTCAAGACTTGAGGACAAGTCTTAGCTTAGCAGGAGGCAATGTCGTGCTATTAACATTATTTACTTTCAGTAACTTTCTTTTTCTTTTACTACTTAAGTAAATTTTGCAAACTTGGAGCCGAAGACAGCAGCTGATGGCTCACATGCACTCGTGCAGACGTGGATTTGGTGACAAGGCTTCATTCCAGAAGCATCTCCAAGATTACAGCTGGATGAAGTAGTTGATTAGGGTTTATCATCTATGTTTAGTTATTATATAAAGAAGTGTAAATCATTTGCAGATGTTTTTTAAGCATTTTTATGATGAATTGATCTCCTTGCTTAATTCTTGATGTGCTGTCTTTTTCTATACGCTCCCACCTTTTGTCTTCTTCTTCGTCCTTTCTCTATCCTAATCTGTCTTGTTTATCCTTTCTTAGTAAGGCTCTATTTGATAAACCAATTCAACACTTAAATTTATTGATTAAGTGCTTAATTGATTAGTACTATTTGATAACACGATATCATAACAACTTAATTGATTAAGAACTTAACTAATTAAGGATTTAAATTTTAAGTCGTTTGATAACTTAAAATACGATGTCTTAATGAATTAAGTGGGTCTGAAATGCTAATACTAATGTGAGTCTAAAAATAAGTGATCGGCCGATCACTTATGTCTGAACTGAATTCTTGAGACGATTTTTTTTCCTATTTATTTACCTTTATGTTTATACTTTTGATGCTTTATCTTGAAATATTTTTATTAATCTTGATGTATAGTTATAAATTAAAAATATTATATTAATTTTTTATTTAATAAATATTTATTTAATATAAAAATTAAATTCGAATAAATTCCATGATCAATATATATTTACCATAAAATATTATTTTTTTATAATAATAAAGATATGGCATTATTATTAACTGAAAAGATAATTACATAAAAAGTTTAAATTTTTTTATTACATAATATATAATAATACTATTTTTTTATAAATTAATTATTTTTGAGATAAAATTATAAGTTGAGATACTTTAAATTTCAGTGTTCAGACTTCAGATTTCAGACATTTTATTCAGTGTTCATATTTTGATTTTTATCAAACAAGACAAACTTAATCAGTTCAATACTTATGATTCAGTCTTCAGATTTCAGACTTCAAATTCAAATTAAGTTTTATCAAACGAGGCCTAAAATTCCTTCTTTCTTTTTCCATTCTACTGCTTGGCTTGTTTACTCAATTCGGCTAAGTATTTGACCGTTAAAAACTTAATATATCAATCATCCATCACAAAAAAGAACACACTGAAAACCAGTTCCCAAACAGAGAGCCTGTGAAATTGAAAGGTGAACCGTATGTTGTCCATAAAACTATTGGAGGACTTTTGATACCTTTCAAAATTTAAGGGTCTTCTAGTGCAATAATGGGTGTAAAAATTTAAAGTAGAGCTGTAGAAAGTATTCAAGTGTATATGCGAAATAAAGGTATAAAATCCACCGCCATTATAGTGAATCATTTACTCTCTGACGAAGTCCTTGAATTCTCCATTGCCGTCTCTGTATCATCTCCTTCCCTCGTCCATACGCGGCGGAAACCGGCGTTGCCGACGAAGATAACTCCGTCATCGCCACCGATCTTCCAGTTCGTACGGCTGATTTTTCGCCTCAATTGCCTCCTTCATTTTGGTGCGTGATCATTTTCCCTTTTGTTCTATCGTAGTTTATATACCTAAATTGTAAAATTATTCAACAGTATTCTGTACGAATTTTTCTTGAACATTGTTCAATTGTTAGAATTTCGTTTGTGCGATTGGAATAGGCTCTACTGTACCGTTGAGGTTGTGTTTTTATGTTGCTTAATTATACGGGAATTGAATAATTCTTTTTTTCAACATGGCAGTTTGAGAGAATTCCAGCTATTGTGGCTGTTTTCCGATACTTGTTCATAAAGTAACGGAGTTTTGGGAATTTTTAGTGAAGTTATGATGGGTGAAGAGCTTTTAGAAATTGAACCGCGAGAACTGAAGTTCATAGGTAAGCTTAACTATTCCGAAACCTCCCTCTCTCTTCTTTTTTAAGTAGCTTATTTGTTTTAAGAGTAGAGGATCAAGTACGGGTTAGATTCGTTGATTGATATATTTCTTCTCTTTCCAATTCCATTAGTTCAAGTGATGAAGCATAGTTCTTGCTCTGTTCAGTTATTCAACAAGTCACGACACTATGTTGCTTTTAAGGTATGGAGACACATTATTTTCTACCTTGTGAAATATATGATTTGATTTAGCTTTGTTTAAATGGTGTTTGAGTGGTGTTTGTTTTCGGAAACCTTTTGGCAGGTCAAGACAACAAGTCCAAAGAAATACTGTGTCAAACCAAACACAGGCATTATGGAGCCAAAGTCTACATTTAGTTTTGAAGGTATTTTCTCTTGTAATTTTATTTTATTGGGAGTTATGTAATTTTCTGTAGCTAATTGACAAAAAAGCTTGCGATGTACAGATCAATTTTCCAGAATTTTACAGATCAAAGCTTGATTCTGTTCTAAATGTAGCTAAATGTACAGATCAAAGCTTGAAAAGAATTTTTCTGTTCTTGGTTTATGGAAGTTTATGTGCGTGGTCTGCACAGTGATATGTTTTAGAATAGTACATCCACTTAGATTCTGTTTGTCTGCTTGATTCTGAAGCCTGTAATTTGACCATTTATTGCCGATATTCACGACAAACCTTTAGTTTCCATGAAAATCTTTCAGTGTAACACCAGTAGCTGTGTTGAGCTTGTTTATTTTTTGACATTGTTTATACAAAGTCATTCGATAGGCATAGTTGTTTTTGACGTCGATTTTTTTGACTTCTTAGAATATCACCTGTCCTGGTGTTTTTCTGACATGCTATGAAATCCTGTTGTCACAATTTGATTTGTTTAAGGGTGGAACCATTTATTCTTTATGAATCGTACATTAGCTCAATTCATTCAAGCATATTATATTATAGTTTAACATGATCTCTATATCAACAATGCAGTTTGTCAGGCTTCTGCTTTTATTATTGCTCCATTTCTTGTAGCAAACATTGGTTTTGGTTTTTTGAGGACTTGTATTTACAGTTGTAAAAGAGGGAACAAGATCTGTTTGATCTAAACAATGCATTGAGCTTTTTGGTTAACGTTTGGTTTGTTCACCCTATTTATCGTTGAGAGAAGGTAACAATCACATATATCGCGAACTTTGTCTTTCGTGTGGTTGCATGCATTTGTTAGGGTTACAGAGTTTTGTATGACAAAATTTTCATCATAGAGATTCTATAATATGCATCCATATGTTTTAAACCAAAGTTGTATCTGTCTCCTGCAAGGCAGCTGGTTGTGTATCTGGACTATGAAGAGAATACAGTTTAATGTTCTCTAGCCTTCGTTGAAATATCTGAATGATTGCAGCATGCTGTTACAGAATTTTGCATGAAGGGGAAATGTTCATCATTTTTCTACTGTAGACCACACCTACGGGGTTGGCCATACATTCTTCAAACAGACGACGTCTGGTGTTTTAACTTAAATGGTTTAGTCTCATTGTCAATGCTGAGGAAGATATCAGGTGTAATTAGATTACTTTAGCTGAATGCCTGAATTCCAGCATTCGTGTTTGTAGGATGAGTGAGTGTGCTGCCTGTCTGTTGTGACAAAATAGCTGGTGGTCGAGCTCATCATGTAATGGATGCATACTGAAATTTATCTCTTTTTTTTGGGGGAGGGGTATGTGTTTAGTGAGCATGTGTTATCGCAATATTTGTCATGGGAGCCACATATCTTTATCTACATTGGCTAAAGCTGGGGAAATCAGTTATCTTATGAACTGAAAGGAAAAGAAGCATTTGGATTCTACTGCACAGGCTGGCTCTTAATTTGGAAGATGTCGGTTTTTTTGGTTTAAAGAGAAACTTACGGTCATTAAGTAAAGATGTGTATAACAACAATCTGGATTGTTGCCAATCATTTTTGCACTGTTGCAAGCTTGTCAAATTTTGAAGGACCTGTCCCTTTTTGTGAGTGCAGGGCTAGATGGGAGGTTCTTTTATTGCATGCAAACCTGCATAACTTTACGGGGAATCATTCTTTGTTGTTCTTCATTGTTCTCGGTAAAACTTTTGGTCTGGGAGTTTACTTGAATTTTGGCTGATAAGAGATTATCCTAATGTTGTTGCCTCTATGGGATGGAGGAAAATCCATCCTTGAAATATATAAGTATATATTGATCAGATCTGTGAACATCTCTGTTAATGCTTTGTGTGCAAGAAACTTGGCTGTCGAACATTTTTTAATGTTAATGAACAGTGATTACTTTATGAAGCAATATCAAATCTATAATGCAATAAAATGGTACACTGATATGTTTGCTTGTGCGTTATTTTTTTATTTGTGTTCAGTTCCTTTTGAGTCCTGAGATTGTTGTGTCAATGCAGTGACTATGCAGGCACCACGTGTTGCTCCTGATATGACATCAAAGGACAAGTTCTTGGTTCAAAGTACTGTAGTAGATGCAGGCACAACTGAGGAGGAAATCACGTCTACCTTGGTGAGTGACATGAGATCTATACTGGTTTTCCATCTGGATTCATTATAATGATCCATTATGCTTCTTGTGCACAGTTTGCGAAAGACAACAACAAATATGTGGAAGAGCGCAAGCTGAAAGTTATCCTCCTCAGTCCACCTAATTCACCTGTACCCTCACCAATGGATGGAGTTCATAACCAGTTTCCTGCTTATGACACGTCACCTCTGGAAATTTCGCAAAGGCGTGAAAACATGAGGCTCCAATTCAAAGTAAGAAAATGAGCTCTTGTTCAAGAGTGGGACCATATTTGTTGTCAGATGACATTAACTTGAACAGCAAACAGTATTGCTTCTTATATCGTGCATTATGGGAAGAGATTAGAATCTCATCAATCAAATAGAAAATTGATCTTTGAATTTTTGTAAATCTGTGTGTTGATTAACTCGTATATGCTTCAGGTGAATGATGACATAGTAGAGCCCAAACTTAAAAATGCTGAGCCATTAGCTTCAGCAAAGGCTTTAGACCTTCAATCGATGACAAGCGTACAGCAACTGCGGCTGGTCAAGGATATCAACGATTTGAAGCAAAAAATAAATGAAATGGAAACAAAGTTAACGGAGGTTAGAGTTTTTGCCCAGTTTATTGTTGCTTGTATGATAGACATGTGCTAAGTTTTTGCTATTTCTCGTTGCAGGCGCAAGAAACCATTTCGAAGCTAACAGAAGAGAGGAAGTCAATTACACAAGATAGTGATAGCTTACAGCAAGAAATGGTAAGTGCACATCTACCTGAAGATTTGTGACCAGTGTTATAAGGGTTTCTTGCTTATTTGTACACTGTATGTTTAAACTTGAGGTTTTGCACTTCGTGGACACCACGAGGACTTGGAGACTGGACTAATAACAATGTGTGGCAAGTGCTATCATATTGCCTCGAGTCATGCATCCTTTGTCTGAGTACCTTCCCTACATTGAGTTTGGCATGGTTGATTTTCTACTCTAGTGAATTTCATTTTACATGCTTAATGTGAAATTGGACTGATTGCTCCTGATAATTGCCCTGCCTAGATGAAGTTTCTTTGCCATAACTTGAAGAAATTTGAATAATTTGTACTCCTTCTGTCCCAAAATTCTTGTCCAGTTTAGATTTTCACTTCTAGATCAATTTGTACTAAAAATAAAAATCCAAACTCGACAATAATTTTGGTAGGGAGGGAGTAACATTTATCTCAAGGTGCATGTATCTATATGAGGAATATAGTCTCGGGTGCGAATGGGGCATTAAGCTTCTTTGAAAAGATTGGTTACTTGTTCCTGGTGCCACTTGTAGTTTGGTTCTCTTTTCTTTTAATTGGTTCATTCTGTTGCTGAGGCATAATTACCCTGTTCTTTACTCCATTTCATATTTGAGCTCTGATTTTCTTCTCTGTAGGCACAGTTGAGAAGCAAGAAAACCGTGAAAAGAGTTCAAGTGGGATTCCCCTTTTTCTACGTTTGCATGGTTGCGCTTATCTGTTTCTTTCTCGGAGGTTCCCTACGCAGCTGATGAATGAGAACCAGTAAAGCCACCATCTCCATGCCATGATGGTATGTCTCACCCCAATGATATGATATAATGCATTACATAGAAACTAGTTTTGGGACACTTATTACTCAATGTACATATCAATAGATTTTAATAAATGCTTAAAATATCTCCATGGATTTCTCCTTCTCCGGGGAAAAATATGAAATGCCTCCACGGATCTTGAAGAACCGGAAAGTTTCTTTTCCAGGTTTCTTTTTCTTTTTCTTCCCCCTCCCCCACCCCCCGGCTCTCTACACAGGAGTGTTTATTCGTATGTGTGGAGATCTTGAATGAACTCTTTGCCTGGGCTTCTTCTGTGTGCCTTTCTTTATTCATATATGTGGAGATCTTGAATGAACTCTTTGCCCAGTCTTCTTCTGTGCGCCTCTCTTAATCATTTGACCGACAATCTGTGGACAATTCTTGTCCGTATAACGCGAGTCTCATGAACTCTGCTAGAGATTGGAGTTCTAGAGCAGCCTGAGTCATTTTCTTCTTATTGCAGGTCGCATATCGTTGGCTTTAATACTGTACTTGGTGTCACAGTTATCGTGTATAGTAAAATTGTTGTGTTGGAAATTACAATTGATGAAGCAGCCTTAGTAGTCAGTACCTGCGTGTTTGATGTGTTTTGTGATGACACATTTATAGTGCACAATATCACCACATAAATGTTCCAGATAATGAAAATTATCTCTTCGGAGAATGGCAGTTAAGCCCTGCCATAGCCATAACAGCGGAAGAGCTGCTAATTGTCCAAAGATCGTTCGTTAATTCAATTTCTCGTTTCTAACCGCGCTAATAAACATGACCTATACCCAACATAGATTGGCACGATTTATAAAAACCCTCAGTCATCCATTTCAAACTTCCTTGAGAGTTTTGCCCTCCCGGCAGTTGTGCTTAAGTTGGACAGGCGTATCTGACCATATCTCGTCCTGAGAAAGATGCATGGAACCAATATGTACAATATCGTGGTGAGTCGGAAACACCAGCCAAGAAAGCTTTGCGCCTTTGATAATTGGTTAGATATAAGAGCAAACACAACGATGGTGCGTTGCGAGGGTCCCAAAACGCAGCCACATTATCCCGCCCCCTCAAGGAACAAAAAATAAATAAATAAATAAATATCTACCAAAAAAATAAATAAATAAAAATAAAAAAATCTAGCAATCAGAGACGACCATGGATGCAAGCAAAATCCAATGAGTAACCCGTGATTATGAGAAGAAAGCAAGATGTACAGAAGAATGAGCCTGGCAGGTTTTATATCTACCATTTATCAAAAAAGAAAGAAGAGTGTGTTACGAAATACATAGAAGTAACAATAAACTTAAACTGAAGATGCTAATAAATTTTTTACGTTACCAAATGGTTTCACCCTTTTGAATATGTTATGGCTGACAGGAATTAACCAGTATACAACTATACATACATATATGTACAGAACGAATAGATTTTGCAACACTAAAACGCCATAACCTTGCACATTCCAAACTATATAATTTACATGGGAATTAAACAGTGATATTTGGTTGACCAGCGAACACGGGAGTGAGACAATGTCTGCTTGTTGATATCCTTCTCCATCGAGTCTCATCTTCACTTTTTGTACAGGGGGGGGAGAAATCTAATGCAGACTCCTTTCTGTTGGGGAACCGGGAACAACAGGGACAAACCCGCGACCCCCAAACACAGGTCGCATAAACGTGTCATCAAACTTACGCCAGAGGCGATGAACAGTGTGTGTAGGAGTAGTCAAGAGCATACGCAGACTAGATGGTCTAGGCACATCTTGTCCATTCAGAAAACTTTCACTCTCCTGTTGATGGTCAAGGAATGGAACAATGAATGACTTTGGAGAACCAGGTTCCAAAGATGCAGCACTGATGGAACGTTTCAGGTGTGGTGGCAGCAATAACCTTATAAGTGGCTTCGTCAGTAAGCCAAACACCTAAGGAAACTTAGTGATTAGAGATATTCAGGGCAAATGATGAAAATCAAACAGCTGTCATCACTAAAAACAAAATCGAATCACAATCTTACAAGGGGAACAGATTTGTTACCACAGTGCTAAATAGGACGATGGTGATAGTGCTTGTTATCATGAAGGCATTGCTTCGCACATGCGTGTGTCCCGAAGTAGTAAACTGCCAAATGCAACCATTTCTCAAAAAAAATTCTTTTAGGAAGGATAAACGATACAAAAAAATCTGCCAACCAGCATAGTAACAAAAGAAGAGCTTGTTATTTTCAAAAAGCATAGATTCTAGGTAACGCTCAGTTCTCTTAGTCTTATGGTAGACCCTCACAACAAAGCCTATTAAGAAGGTGAACAAATAATAACAAAATGTATCTTGAAGGTTAACCTTGTTATATGCTAGTGCAATCGAAACAGCTCCCCTGATTAGGCCAGCCCACCATATTATGACCTGAAGGATGATAATCACATTGTAATACATATAATGATTGAATACACAAGAAAATACTTATGGGAGGAATTGCACGCTCTTACTTGCTGCCTGAGGGTGATCTTTTCATTTGCAGATTTCTTGGTTAAGTTAGACAAGAACGATATGGGGAACACAAAGGCTGCTCTCCCCAATAGGACTAGACCAAACAAAATGGAACTCACTGCAGCTGATTTTCCAGGACTGCAGAAAAGAAAATTTGTTCCACTTAATAATTCTTACCATAGAACTTCATGAGTTGTTTAAAAAGAGAGCATCATTATTTTCAGAAATGGTGCAAAGAAAACGAGCCCAATGAACAAGAGAGTTTTACTAGGAAAATAGATCTCAAAGTAACCGTCATAATTTATGCAAATTAATCATTCACATAATCTGAAAAGAAAAGCCTCGTGTCGTGCATACCTATCACTGACAAAGCGCCATTTCTCAATATCCAGTGCATCCATACCAACATAAAGAAAAATAAAAGTCTCAGCAACATATGACAAGGTTGCAAAGGCATGCCTGTAAATTATCAATTGAACAGTTAGAAATACCAGGTAAGAGGTCAAATATATTCGTTATCTAAACTTGTCAACCAGCTTATTTAAAAAGCACAGAAGACATTAGAGTAGATGCATACTTTGTAGTAATTCTTGAACTCTCAGTTACATTGTGCCAGGTGTAATGGGACATTACTATCCCACAGAAAAATACAGTGAGAATGCCACTCAAATCCAATAGCTGCGAGAAAGAGATCAGTTATGCATATACTCAATTCAAAATACAATTGTAATAAATTGCATCCTTGACAGGAGCACTAAAGCAAGAAAATCAGAGTCCTGAGCAGTACAAAGTCAAGAAGAGTTTTACCTCAGCAAGCATATAGGATAAGTAGGCCATGAGCATCATAAGGGAAACTTCACGATCAGTAGAATGCCTGTATTGTAACATCAAGTCAATTTAGAGAGATGGAATGCTCCATCGAAGCATTCTAAAGAACTTAAGAAAATATTACTTCAAAGACAAACAAGAATCCAAAAGACATGCAAGTACCAAAGAAGTCATATACCCCCATTCACAGTCTATCATAATGTCAACCACACTAGCTACAACACCGGTCATGATCTTCAGATTAACATAAACCAAACTCTAATGGATAAATTTTTTGAAATTCATATGAAACAAGGAACAATGGAATACCAATCACAATACATTTTCACTAAACCTGCTACAGAATACCAATTTTTCATTATTAAATGAACTTGGGAATACAAGTTTACATGAGCACAAAATTAGATCAGGTATTTTACTATTTGTACACGTACGATATACAAAAGGGGACTGTATATACGCTAACAGACCAGCTACTGTTTAGATGGATAATGCAGGAACTTGAAACATCTCACAGCTATGATTTCTGAAGGTTTTAATGCTATTATAAGTGGCAAGATGGCAATTTTGGTCACCAAAGCTAAGGACCAATAGCAATTTTAGTCACTTATGTTTTGATTAGTGACACTTTCCTCATACAATAATATGGCCCATTTTACCCACTATTACCTATTGAACCAGTTCAATTCAACATAAAGTGTCCTTTTCAAAATAAATCAAACCAAATGTGGTACTGGTCCAAACAAAGGGACCAGAAGTGCACTTTCGCATAATGTATTTAATAAAACCTAGCGTGACGATACAATAAGATCATTACAACGAAAGGGATCATGAAAAAATAAAAGGAAAGAAAGGATGTAGCATCATACTTTTGTTGGCTTAACTATGCAGTTATAATAGTATATAAGCCTAAAAAGATGAGCCTTCAGTTGAACAGGAATATATCGGTAAAAGATAATAATAATTGATTTCAAGAACCTTAAAATAGGCTTGGGATTAAAAGCTTCAGAAATAAAGCATTTCATCTTCATACCTTCCGAAATACAGCTTTTTAATGATATAAGCACACAGCAATCCAGCCTGAAGCAAGGGACAATTAGTCAGGAATGTAGTTGGGCAACACAGCTTTCTACAGAGGAAGGGAGGAAAACTCACCACAACTCCCAAGGCAGTGCTGGCAAAGAATAGATATAGGAAATTTCCAACGAAGTGTAAAGCAATAGAAGGGCTGATTTTTGAGAGGTCGAAGCTCTGAATAGCATTGAAAAGCACTACTGATGTGGCATCATTCACCACACCTTCTCCAAAGACCAAACTATAAAGTAGGGGAGTCTCATCCTGATTGAGGACCTGCAATGAGTAGTTATACTTTCAGAACGCAATGTCTTACAAAAATTACACTTCCTTCAGGGTAGTCATTTACCTGCAAAGTGCACACAGAATCTGTTGCGGAGAACATTGCCCCTATTGCTGAAAGGTCAAAAGAATAATGGTTAAGAGGACATCAGAGAAGGAAGGGAGGGGAGAGAGGGAGGGGGTGTTGGAGGAGAGGAGGGGGAGGGGGAGAGAGAGAGAGAGAGTTTTACCAAGATAATCTCCAATATCGAAATCGGCAAAAAAATCCAATCCACTGAACAACTCGGTGACACCTGTCTCAAACACAAGTAGATCATGAGAGGATGAATATTGAATTGAACAAAAGCCACAAGTTTAAAAATGGAAGCAGGCTTGACACGATTGAGCAAAATTCATCCAGCTTTCCATTTTCCATCTAGAGCATTCCGAAACAGTTCATATTGCATATGATGACCATTATAGTGGATCTTGTTTATCCCTAACTAAATCTTGAGAAACCAAGTCAAAAAGGGTCTCAAATGAGCTCACAATAACTGCTGGCAATCATATCTGGCGCGTCAACATCAATTGGCTAAAAAAACCCTTCAACTTTCCTGGTCTTCAAATCTAGACCAATTTTTCATAAAGACCCCTCAGTTCAGTTCTCTAACTATATTTCAACTAAAATTTCAGCAGAAGCACAAAAAGTGAAAGAAGGAAAGGAAAGGTTATGTAGCATCACTTTTTCACTGAATCTTATCCAGAGTAAATACAGGTACATGAAGCTTGACGCCAAGGGTGAAACAATGAATGGAATACAGGGAGATTATACACGTACCAAAAGATATAACAGCCCATGAAACTAGTGTACCCACAGCTCCAAAAAGCATAATAGTGATGAAATTCCGAAAAAATTGCTTCTTTTTAACCTGAAACCTGGCGAAAAGGAATGTGGAAAGCTGTTAAAAGTCACAAGCCATACAATACTCGAGAATAAGCTGCAAATTATGTTTCAAGGTAACATTGGTAACATTTTCCCCTTCTATTACATTTAAAGGAAAGCCCGTAACAAGTTATCAATCATGGTATTGAAATGCATGACATAATTCCAGAATTCAAATGTTAATGACTTAGAAAAATTTTAGAATACTAAAATACTACACAGGAAAATCAAAACAACCATTTTCCACTTATATCTAATTGCGAAGATAACCACACAAATAGGACACATTATCAGCAATACTGTGGGTCCGAAACTTACCCGGCATTGAATATTATCGGTGGGAGTAGATAAATGAAGAAAAGATCCTCACTGAAGAGCAGCAGATGAGAGCTTTTTCCACGACTTAACAGCAAAATCACAACTCCAGTAGCCAAACCCTGTCATTTTTCCATATCCTCAGAACTTAGGACCACTCGACACTGATATACTACTATCTTCAGACTTCAGAAAGCTTACACAACAATATAATCACACGGAGAAGGAAAAAAAAAAAAAAGTGTAACTAGAAATGTAACCGCTACAGAACTTATTAGAAATCACTCAAAGCGGGTAATTATGACTACTCTTCTACATGATTGGAAACCTAGCTATCATAGTACAAAAGATGAAATACATAGTTTGATAACAAGGAAGCAGCTATAAGTAGATCATGGGACATTGAATGAACTTAAAGGAGACTAGAAATTGTTACCACAATGAGGGCAGTAATAGACTCATTCATCCATCTACTCTCCTCCAGCAAATGTCCAATCACAATACAGGCACAAAGCAATGCCACAAAAAGATTAATTGACACCACTGATGAGTAATCAGAAGTTGATGCCAAATAATTCTCCATACCCATTTTCTGGATACTATTTCACAAGACACTCCAGAATTCTTAGAACCAGAACAATCAGAAATTCAACACCAAATCACCTTCCAAGGTTCCACAGTCGCCAGCGAGCAAAACCCACCAACAATTCATCAATCGCAGCCGAAAAACAGAATCTTGCGACAGCTTTCACAACTAATTTTTGAGGCAGAAATTGAAGACAGTCACTTTCTTCTTCTTCAAAAAGGAAACTCACACGTGCAATTACTACATAGGATTCCTCCTTTAGAATAAGGATTAAAATAAACGGCAACTAAGCAAATACTATGATTAAAATTCAACCCAGTTCGGAATATAATGGTAAAAGTTCGAAAACGGTGGAAAACGGGAAAAAAGACATCAAACAGTAAAATGTTGATGGATGTAGACCCAAACAAAAAAGTGTGCTTTGATCACAAGACTGGTTGGGTGTAGATAAATCAAGTAGTTGGGGAGCTTTAGTTACTCAAAAATCTCGAGCCAAAAACTCCAAAATCTTTTTGAACTCTCAATTTTTACGTGATATTTCCGCTACTTATCGGTTGCGTATAAGAATTTTTGATAAGCTATAGACTATAGAGGAGCCTTCGGGAAGAAATGCAAAGGATGAAGTATCTAACCTTTGAAAATGATGTTTGGACCATTCAGACATGGGATGTGGGAATTTTGGTACCATTTCTTTTGGCAAGTTAATAAGTATTACTGACAAAATAGTCTCTCAAAATTAGTAAAAACAGTTAATTTATCACTTTGAAAAATGATGAAGGAAAAAGGTCAATGTTTTGGCAAATTAATAGGATGAGGATTTTCCTTGCCACTGTGTACAACAAAATATGATGTTTCTTTTAAAAAAAAGGTACATGTTTTTAATTAGGAATATCTGAGCATATGCAAGATTATGTTGATCACTAATTTCATAACGACTTTAATCAGACAGTAAAATTAAAAACGAGATATTAATACACGTAATAACCTAACCATGATGTTAATGATGTTATATGAAACAAGTAATTTGATTAATTATTTAATGGGCTATATATATTCATGAAATATCGTGAATGGATATTAATGTAAATACGACAAAATTTGTTTTGTTAGATCGAATAAACTTATTTGGTTTAATAAGTACTCTATGTTATAGTTGAGAAATTTCATGTATTCGTTCATGAACAAATATACTTGTGAGCAAAAAACACTAAACCATACATTGGCAGTACTTGAATGGAAAATCTAACTGAATAAACCTGTAGGCTGTAGTCTATTGTGTTTTCTCCCCCGCCCCCACCTCCCCGCCCCCAGGATTAAAGACATCAACTTAAATTCACCCACTGTCCAGTGCTAGGAGTCTCTCCATGAACAACAAACAGCATATAGAAACCTTGTGGTGCAACCTCAACTCTGGATGGTCCTATTGAAACTACATTGTAAGTAGAAGCAGCAACCCGAGTAACGTTAACTCCCTTCAAAATTATCATTCTTTGATTCATCGAGAACGAATGCGTGGTGAATGATGGGGCAACAATCCTCACTGATAAATTTTCTGATCCCAGAAAATCTGAGACTCTGAAAGTCACTGAGAAAGATCTCCGGTAACGAATTGCCGGGTTGAATCCCACTATTCTCGGCCTCACTGAATCATACGTTGGCGCGAAATAAGGCGGCGAAAACGCTTCCAGACTCAGATCAGTTGGGAATTCTTCAGAACTGAATTGGTAAAAAATATGCGGGTTGCTTCCTCCTACTAGGACTCTTCCATCAGTCATAAGAATGGCTGTTGAATGGTACAATCTCGGCCTTGAGGCCGTTTCCATGACTGCAAATCGATTGTTTTCTGATCCATTCGGGTTGTAAATCAATGGTCGTGTCACGGGGCTCCTCGCGTTTTCCCAACCTGCACAGCCTAACATTGCCCCGTTCACTATGATCACCTGTCCATTAGGAAGAATGAGCATGTCTCCCATTACTCGGGGCACCGGCATTGTTTCCATTTTCCAGGCGGGATTGTCATCATAGATCCTCAGGCGCCCGCAGGTTGAGCTCGCGCGCGGAAAATTTCCCCGTCTCGCTGAATTGAAGGCGTCAGGGCTCGAACCTCCACATATCAGAATCTCGACTTCAGTGTGAACGTTTTCGTCGATTGGAAGAAGCACTGATGAACCTGAGCTTGGATAATTCCTGGAAACATCTCCAGGCATGGAAGGGAACTCCCTCACAAGCCTGTTCTGTTTATAATCAAACACAATCGACCTAGTATTCGCGAAAATGAACAAGTTTCCATCAGGCAGTAGATGAAGAAACGGATAAAGATTATTCTCGCTTTCATCAGATGTTTCCCTAAGAAAATCTAATTGAAACGCTGAGTTCCCCCGGGGATTGTAGAACTCGTAGTTGAACTGACCCCTGCCCCCAACAATGATGATTCGTCCATCGGGTAGAATCTGGTTCGAAGCGTACCATCTTCTGTTCACCAGGGTCCCTGGAAACTCTTCCCAATCACAGCGGTTATCATCACAAGGTACGAATCTTCGGACAATGTGATCCCCGTCATTGAAACCGCCGGTTTGGATCAGGGCTCCATCAGGAATGACAGCACCAGAAGAGCACCAGGTATCAGTTTGTACCATCAATGGCCTAAACTGATTGGTTTCAATATCATAGAGAACCGAATGAGCTGTGCAGTCTACCTTTAGCACCACTTCGTTTTTATCGTTTCGACACCGGCCACCAGGTAGAGACAGGTTAGATTTGCCAAAATCAGTCCTGTCAAAGATAACAACCTTGTTATTGTGCAGGAGTTGCATGTGCATAGCTGATATGCCAATGCTTTCTTGCAACAAATGCCATTGTCCGCGAACACCGACATTCGAAGCAGAATCCGGGAATGTTTGGGATATGGACGGGTGGATGATGAAACAGGAGAAGTACAAAAAGAGTTGGAACAGAAGGAATCTGATGAGCATTTTAGTACTCATTTGAAGAGAGAGGGGTCCTGAGATCTGGAAATGTGTGAAGTTTGGTGACTGTTAGTTGTTTGAGTAGGTTGGCTAGAATCCTTGATTCAGATGTAGGAATTGTGTTTTTAGTTTAAAGAAATATGTGCTTTTTGATTATAACAATGTGTGATTCAATTGTTTGACTTACAGGTATTTACCTAAAACTTCTGCTTCATTTGTGTTACGTACAAAGATGAACGGAAGCATAAATTTAGCAGCATTAGGAAACGATGAGGCGAAAAGCCCTGAGAAAAATACCAAGAGAGTGATTTGTAGTCTCTTGCATAATTTAAGGGATCTTTAATTGTCACTTTCTTTCAAGTCGGTAACATCAAAATTAGCAAATTCTGTATAGTTTGCCAGGGAAAGTTCGCTTAGAATGAGATCAATCATAAACTCAGAAAGGACATATATCAGCATCATTTAACTCGAGATATACATATAATCAAAACTACTCCTTCAAATTTGACACTTGAAGCGCCAAGAATGTGCATGATCAAAGAGATTCAACAGTTTTTTTAGTGTTTATCGATTTCCTCTATACATATCTTCCTAATTAATCACCTTCCCTTCATGTTGTACATGAACATGAGTTGGACTAAAAATTCATAATTGCTTTCTGTTTGTTTCTTTTGTTTGTGGGACATTCATTCGAGTATAGCTCTCAACTGATATCACTAATTATGATATCATCGGGAAGCTTCCCTATAAACTACTTTTATTTGAACCAGGAAAGAGTGTGTATTCTCAAGTTATACACTTGGTCTTCGGAGTGTTTTAAAAAAAGAAATAGGATTGTGTTGTTAGTTTACCGCAGATTTTTTCAGATGATCGTCACGGATTCCTCTCCCCCCCCCCCCCCCCAACCAAAACAAAAACACAAAGAAAAGAATAAAGCAAGGAAAAAAAAAATTGTAAGGGAAACAGATGAATAATTTCCTTATTATTGCCAAAATCTCTTGTGGAATCAGTCAAGCAGAGCAGACTAAGCACCTGTACAAGTGTTTTTGACTTCAAATCTTGAAAACTAGTCAATGGATTCAGGTTAAGACATCCTTTGTTAACTATGAGACTAATGAGACACTATCTTCTTTGAGTCAAATTTTGTGTTTACTTCGGAAAGGGTCTTGAGGTGGTAAGGGAGACAGATTGTAACGTCATAAAATTCTCAGGTAGGAAAAAGAAAAACATTTTATGAGGCTACTAAAGCAAAGTACATTCTGCTTATGACCAAAATTTTCTAGAAGGATTCCATGAAAAGAGAATACATCTTCCTCCCGCAAATTTCCATGCTTACCAAAATCAGCATCGAGGCATCAGGTTTTAAGTCTCAATACGTATTTACCATCCAACATCTTCATAGAGCTGCTTCAAAGTTTAGTTGCTCCTACGCCCTTACTATCCTTCCCACAACACCTACAAAAACCAGCATGACGGAGAACTTAGCCCTAGAAACATTAAGGGAAGAAAATGACTTCCTTTATAAGGTTAACGAGGAGCAGCACATTTCCAACAATGATAGTTCCTTGAAACAGCAAGGAGAAAAGAAAAATGGGCAAAAAAACAGTGCAAAATTCAACACATAAAGACATAGTATTACTCAGCTAGCTGATCCATCTGATGTTTAAAGTTACGCAACATTTGAAGCTCTTATTTCCCAATATCAACTCGTCAAAGAGTTCAATAACTAGAAGAAGACACAAGTCCCTGACTACTCGGTGAGAGAACTTTAGACATCTTACAGAATTTAATAATTCCTCTTACAAAGAGAACTTTAGACATCTTACCTAAAACAAGTTAATTTTCCCCTTAAAAAGAAAAGACAATTTTGTCAGTCATACAATGGAAATGACCCATTCGCTGCTTAAACACTCCAAACCACCCAATGACACGATTATATGTGGACACAAGGCTCCTCAGGATTTTGAACCTTTGTTCATAACAATCTTTCTCAACTTCAAGCACACACTGATAAGCAATATAAATCTTGCCAAAGGGTAATTAAAGGTCAATTATTCATCAGCTAAACAAATAAGTTTGCAAGGATCTGAAAACTACTAACAATCTAACATGATGAAAAGTGGGAAAATAAACACAGAGGTTTATGACCCCATATCAATCATCGCATGTTAAAATTACATTCATGTGTAGAGCTGTTGAGGTCGCGATACTTTTTTATCACAACGTAGATAACAATTACCATAAAATCCAGTCACAGTAAAATGGAGTATTCAAGATGGTTAACTTAAAAAAGGAAATAGAAGATTCAAGATGCATTACAAGTAGTTTAGGGACCGCTATGCACCATTTCAGAAAACCATACCATAAGATTTCAAGTTAAATATACATCATCCTCCTTGCCCTCTTGCCTCAAATACAGATATTTACTTATCTAAGTACAAGTTTGGATGTTGACATAAATAATTAACCACACAACAGAGATAGAAACACATGAAACGCCGAAAGTAATCACAGGAGCAAGATATGTAAAATTGCAGGTCCCACTCAAAAACTTCACAGAAACGAAAAGTTAACCAGAGACCACAGTGGTTATCCATCAAGATCTAAAGATAATTACCTTTTGTATAATTTCTTCGACCCACAAGGACAAGGTGAGTTCCTACCTATTTGTCCACTCTTAGCCAGGTTTGACCGAGCAAGATCCATGGGAGTTGATCCCATCAACTTTTGCACCTATGAAAAAGTACATGTCCACGGTTAAGTGGATTTGAATATAATGCAATCATAAATAATAATGCTCTTGCTATATGTTCTCCTGACCTACCATGTCTAGAAAACGTAGAGCAGGAAAATGAACAAAATTCTTTCTAAAAATGTAGATAAAAAGAGAAAACCAAATGCACCCATTATCAAATTGCATAATTTCTGGGAGGGGGCCAGTGAATCAAATGGAATATGTCGACCATGCCCTAGTCTTGACTAACTTAATGAACGAACCAAAGCATTTAGGAAATCAAGAACTCCATTTTGACAATCGATCAGCAGGATCAACCTTCATAATTTTCCTAAGGTCAGAAATACCAACCAGAATTTTGACCAATTACTCTGTCAATGTTTGATTAATACACTAAAGGAAACCATGTTTAAGAAACTGTCATTATTATTTCCAGGGCACTCTCAACTGATTTCTCCCTGGCTCGCTCTCATAAATGCCAATCTTATTTCAATTAGTTATCATTAGCATTAAGAATTTGAAGACATAAAAAATAATGTAAAAGTCCGAAGTATCACCAACTGATTATAATGTATCAAATCAGTAGCCAATATCACATTGGACCAAAAATAAAAAGTATAAGCAAAGGACAAATATATACACAATAAAAACACTCGACACAAACAGAATAAAAAGATATTGAACACATTTGAAATTAGATAAAGGGAGAACCAATAGGTCAGACAATATGCTTTATAAGTAAAAACAAAGGTAGAAAAAATAGAACATTATGGACTCAAATTAAAGTAGCCAGATGGGAGGAAATGGCACACTATATTTAAGCCTGGACGAGAATATGCTTTCAGCACAAAGGAAGCCAAATTATGATCCACCTCATAAAGGGGCGAAGACTTAAAAGATTGACTGTTGACATAATACAGATGTAATTTGCCTAAAAATATCATGACCCATGTTAAAGAGGAAGTTATACCAAGAGAAAGGGAGACTCAATGCAAAGGTGCAAGAAGTACCTCAGCCATACTCTTAGGCATAGGTTTCCCCTCTTCCTTTAACTTCTCAAGTTTTCGCTGAGCTTCTTTGGCCCAAGTAAACTTTGCCAATACATTCTCAACATCAGCTATTGTGCAATTGCAGTGCTTTGCAGCTTCTTGTTTTTGAGTAACCAAGAGGTTCTAGAGAAGCAGCAGATTGAAATATAAGTAAAGGCAACCCATACAAAAAGAAATCCAAACGAGACAAACTACAGAGGTGTTTGTTATTACTTGGTTCAGATAACAACATCAATTCGTGAATATTAGGATCGAGAGAATAGTTCAAAAATAAACCAAGAGTACCACCACCTAGAATGTTTAGTGCAGCATCAGGACTCTAGTAAGAAACAGGAAAAAATACCCAAAATATCTGATGTAAAGCTACAATATCTCATTTTTCGTAACAAGCATCTCAAAAGGAAGAGGATGATGGCAACAACAGATACAAGTATACCTATCACAAAAGAAGAAACTAAATACCAGAAAAAAAATCAGGAAGAGCATGGTGGCAACAACAGATACATCTGCAGCACTCCAATGCTAAGTAAGGCAACAGACGTTGCCTATATACCAGAAAAGAAAAAAACAAAAGATTAATTTCCGAGGTTCAGGGGATCTTTTTTTTCCAATATCTTTAGTTATTAATAGAAACAGAGTTTTACATATTCATTGGAAATTTTTTTTATGTATCTCCCCTTTGCTAGAGCTGGAAATAGAGAAGAGGGCTGCAGGTTTGGAAGCCTTCATATATACCAATAAGGACGCGTATCTTTAAGTAAACCCATACAGGAGATAACCAACACATCATCTACTTAACTTTTTCTTGTATATGCTAAGATCAGCATAACTGCCTTGGATCCGCTACAAATATAATTCATTCAAACCCTGCATTATTTTGTTGTTCTGACCGACCAAAGAGGAAGACCAGTCACGTTTCAAAAGTTATCATTTTACATTTTCCAGAACAACATTTTCCAAACCAAGCATGCAGCGAACACAATAAATGGTAGGGAATAAAGAAACAAAGCCCACCTCTCCTGTTGAATCAAATCCAGCCAGATGCCGTAAAATAGCCTCTTGCTTCTCAAAAGCATCTGAAAATGTAGCTTCACTACTTCGCCCCACTATATACTGTTTGAATGACCGCAACTTCCTTGCTTTTCCCAACTCATCAGCAAACCCTAATTTCCATTACATTCCAAGTTTCAGTAAATCACTTCAATGTATAAACACAAAAACACATACACAGACAACAAGTACAATGTATACAAAAGCAGATCACAAAGAATAAATCCAAGTCCAACAAAAAAACCTTAAAAGAGACCCATATTTGACAATGTTCATCAATACACACCAAGGCAAGCAACACCTGGGTGTATATACACATGCAGTTAATCCTAAAAAATCATGAGCACTCAGCATCACTTAACAATAAAAGCATTTGAATTCATCTTCCCGTTTCCGCTTAACCCATTTCTCCTCATTGCATATTTCAGATTCCACAACTTAATATGCACGGCAGAGGTTCATGCCAACACAAAAATCCCTTGTCATTGATATAAAGTTCATATTTTTATGTTAAAGGGGAATGAGAGACAACAATTTTCCAACATATATACTGCTATAGCATCATTACTTTTTCCACATTCGTCACTGATAAAAATCAACTAAGACCAAATAACCTTCCAGTGCCAAAATTAATAATTAAGACACATGAACTCGTATCCACTGGCATCCTAACGAGTAACTGGACATAACCATTTCACTACTCCATCATTGCACATTTCAAAAAATACAATAACAAGATCATCTCATATAATTCTAGGAAACCTCAGAAATTACAAACTGGCCGAGAAGGTAGGACAATAATTAACAACAAAACCATAAACAAACATAAGATGATGGTATCGAAAATCAACCCCAACAGACACAGAGTTCAGAAATTGAATTGGGTTCCAGAAATAGCCAAAGGGATAACACAACAACACTGAACAAGGCAGTCGATGAAGGAACTTACGGAGGAGGGTGAAGGATTCAGATGATATATAAGTGGAGGCGGCATCAGGGGAACCCTTTTGACCGGTAAAGACCCCTTTAATCTTGTCCATCCATGAAGCCTCAAGAGGAGTGGTGGAGGAGATCCACCGCTGCTGTGGCGACAAAATGTGGCCGGGACAGTGGCGGGAGAATAACGGAGAGGCTGAAGAATGGACTAAGATTCTGCCGGCACGATGCATTTATCGTTTGTTTTATCAACTGAAAACAGAATGGAAAACGAATGACAGAATTGGAATTGAATTGAATCGAATTCTGGAGCCTTGAGAGAAAAATGGTGGGTTTTGTAACTTCTGGGGTTTAAGGAAGAACTACGACGCCGTGAGTGCGGTTAATGTTGGCGAACTCGAACGCGGGGCGTCGAGCTGGTTCACGTCTGGGGTTTAGGCCCACGGGCGACTCCACGAGATTCAACCAATTCCAAGTTGAAAATATTTATTTTCTTTTTTATTTCTAAATTATTATTATGATTAGTATTGCATAAAATTGATTCAGAATGCAATTCAATCCTGATTTCTTACTTAATGAAAAACTGGTCTGTGCTAATCAAACTGAGTGACATACATATGCACATATCACACTCCCACATTATCATTTGATTAATTTAACCATCTTTATATTTAGGTTAAACTTCTGAGTAAAAATAGTTATATTCACTCGTGTCCCAAAATTATTATCCAGTTTGAATTTTCACTTTTGTACTAAAAATAAAAATTTCAATTAGATAATAATTTTGGGACGGAAAAAATTAATAGAAATTAAAACGAAATTGTCACCGTATTATGAGGGGAAATACATATCTGCGTATATATAAGGACGAGTTCACCAGGAATCTACCTGTTTAGGTACGATGGCCCCTTCAAATTTACAATACGTGTCCCTTTTCTACTGGACAACTCTGTTGCCCTGGGCCATTCCACTTCCTCTTCCGGTTAGTCTTCTTTTGCCGTCGCTCCGCAACAGATTCAGCCCATCAAAGGCAGAGCGGCAGAGCCATATTAATTTACTTTTAGCAACATCGCACCAAATAATTATCTACGAAGAGAAGGAGAGCCTTTGGTAAAAGAAGGAAAGAACAGCAAGTGGTTCGGTTCATTCAAGAATTGAAATTGTTTACCTTCTCATATCAAAATCTGAAACTCCTAAAAACGTTTTTCTCCTAAAATATGAAACTCTCTCCCTTCCACGCCAATGAACCAAAGCCTCTAGGCTAGAAACCTTTGATTCAAAGCTCTCCCTTAATTCAAAATTGGGATTCAATCCCGGTGGCATTCTGGTTCTTTTGTGGCAGTAGCGGTATAGCGCCATATGGGTGAGTAATTTTAGATGCTTGTTGTGTTATTCTTTCATTCAATTTTATTTGATTCAGTTTCAATTGACTATCTTTGCTAAACTGGATTTTGTTTGCCAGATTAATATAAAATCATAGAATTCAAACTCTGAAACTTTAAGTATTAGAATGAATATCTTAGTGGTTATCATTCTCAGAGTTGGACTTTAAACTTGATATTTTGGTTGTGTTGCACACTAAGCGTTTGATTCTTTTTCTTAAAGAATCTACCTTACTCATTTTGTGAACCCCTCTTGGAACAACAATTGTTCTCAATTTTAAACGTATCTAAACTCTGTTTTGGATGTAAAGAAATTACTCAATTCTGGTGTTCCTCTTTTCTTGATCCATGATTTTATATGTGCAACATTTAGAAACTTAGAATCCTAATTGTTTCTTAATGTCGTTAAAGTAAACCCAATAAATTTTATTATGGGATAATATCTGAAACCTAAATAAATTTTAGATTCTATACTCAATTGATGGCCATGCGATTCTTCTGTTCCTCAATTGGCCAAAAGTAAACGGCCTAGAGAACTGCAAGGTAAGTTCCTTTTGTTTTTCTTTGAGTTATGTTTAATTTGGCAATGGGCGGGGATATAAGTGTGTTCTCTGATTTACAAAAGTAGCCATCTACATTCTTTTTAGTGGAGGGCATTTTATTGCTAAATTTATATTAGAAAAACTAAGTAGTTGCGAATCTATGGGATTGAATTTCTAATTAATAGCTATATAGAAGATGATAAGAAAATTCAATTTAGAGGCAAGAGAGCTGCTCTAATGGATTCCGTCAACTATGCTTCTTTTAGAGTTTTGAAGGTTGGTCCCATAATTGAAAAAAGATTTATTGATTGTCACTGATATACCAACTTGGAAAGGGAGAGAACAAGCATCAAGAGCTTGATGCCCGAACAAGAAGAGATCATTCTTCAGGGTCAATGCTCTTATTGCAGTAAGTTACTACAACATCTGTCTTTGTTACCAATTAGGTATTAATGAACTGAACATGTAACTTGAAAAAAAAAAGGACTGAAAATATACTTATGTCTTTGTTTTTTAGCTAAAAATGCAGCCCCTTTGCAATGGTTTTACTCTCATTCAAGCTTTACTTCTTTTCTGGTTTTTTCAGACTATGTAAGAAGTTCAGTTCCATAGTAACTTAGATAAGTTTCAGTTTTAAACTAACCTAGATTTTTTCGTTTTTCTCTAAGCACATATTCTTATAAGTTATAGACAGAAAAAAGCATCCCTCTGTTTAGAAGATGGGACGAAAGGAAATATACTCTAGCACTAATCATGTCGGCCTATGCACTCACGCAAAGATTCGGTGTTGATCTGCTAGGTTTGCCAAGAAAAGGTTGCAAGTTTTGGTGAGATCATGTACCATGTGATGTATCGAGCAAAGACTATTTCGCGTTTCCTACCAGGAAGATTTCGAACATGCATCTGAATTAATGACAAGGCTCAAAAACATATCACAAAAGAAAAGGGCATGGCAATATTTCACTTAAGTGCGAGCTGATTTTAGCTTGTGGGACAAGGAGTATTATCATAGGAATTCAGCACAATTTATGGACCTCTCTTACTTCTGAAAAGGAAAATGTTTTGTTTTCAACTTTCTAGCTTCTGAGCGCCTGCCAGATTCATTTAATCTTTCAGCATCAGCCCTCATATAATATCAACAATATTCTGTATAATATATAGTATTTGTGTAAATATACATGAAATTATGATTTTTGTAACTTATATGCAATATCAAAGTAATTTTGTTAGGAATTCCCAGACTTGTCGGATCAGGTGGAGGAAGAACCTCATGCTCCTTCCCGATCTTCTAATCTTTCCAGCTAATTGATTAGTTTGATATCAAGACGACTATATAATTTTTCCAGTCTCTACTTTTAAAAACAGAAGTAAAAAAATTCCTAAATTTACTGGGCTATGATTCCCTTTAAGCTGCACAACGTGCAGCAAACACCACCTCGTCTATAAAAGGGGAAAAGAACACAAAAGAATAAGACTAATTTAACGCTACTTGAATAATTTGCTATATAAACTGCAAATTAAGAAAGACACATTTTGCAGTTGCCAATGTCCATTCCCAAGGGGTTTTCATCCCTAATATGTACGTCAACAGTCTACCTTCAAACCCTAATTTCCATTCCATTCCAAGTTCAAAAATATTAGTTTAATGTTTTATATACAGAGAAAAAAAAAAGGGTGATCCGATTTCAACTTTGAGCTTTACGATAGGATACACTTGTCTACCTTGCTTTTTAAGTACTCCTTCAATCTAAAAATTATTATTCAATTTGAATTTTTTTATTTTCTTACAAATTAAACTAAAAGTGAAAATGCAAACTGCACCGTAATTTTGGGACAAAGAGATATTTTCTTAATTTCTGATTGACAGATTCCATTCCAATCACGACCTCAATAGTTTCTGATTGACGGATTCGATTCTTCCATGCACGGCCTCAGTATAAATACATTTTCGTGGATAATCCTACATATATCAGACCAAGAGTGGCAAACTGATACATCTAAACGCTGAACTAAATTTGGATAAAATGGATAAGTAGAAACAACCTCAAACGTGAGAGTCTGAACTAAATTTGATAAATTAAGTATCTCCACTTCCTGCTTCAATATGAAAGCTAAAACAGTTTAATTATGTTATAAATATCTCATTGCATGAACATACCTAAAACTTTTCTAAGTAATAGTTTCACGGTCCCAAATTAATGATTGTCTTTAAATTTTATTTTTAACGGAATTTATGATAAATGCGACATTTTGGATAATCATTTCGAAATAGAGGAATAATAATGTTATAAAGATCTGGTTTTAATTAATCTTTCTACTACTTAGGTACATATATGTCCATCTTTCAGTGGCTAGATTTTGATATATGTCAAGAATAAACATCAGAACTCTGTTCAAATTGAAATGCATTTCCAAATTATGGAATTGTTTGATTGCCTAAACGATGCTTTGTTTTATTTGGGTAACCCTAGCATGAAAACACGTACGAATTCTGCCCTAATCATGTTCTACAGAGGACCCTTTGATTAACTGTGTTGTAGAAAAAAATAGTGAGTTGACTTGCTTAGAAACTGAGAAGTTTTGAATTTTTGATATCTACAGATTTTTGCATTTCAATTGCCAATGAAAAGATAGTTACGTGTTTCTTTTCTTTCAATTTATAAGTCCGAAACTGTATAGATAAAATAGAATAATTTGCGACATTCAAAACCGCAGCTAGCTAGTTTTGTTTTTTGTGCGGGTTTGTTTTTAACTCTGTAAATTATTTTTCTTACTACTGATTTGATCACCGAAGCAATTATTATCGAATGTTGAACAAAATTAATATAATTCAACTTTTTTGCTGCTGTGGTTGTTACATGTTTTTTTTATTCTTTTTTTATTTTTATTATTATTTTTATTAATTTGTATAGCTAGTTTCCTTTCCAGATCAAAGAAACTTTAAATTCTTTGGCCGACGTACGTGAGTCAGAAACTTTATGTCAAATACACACGACAACGTACGGTTTAGTAACATATAATATCCATCTGTCTCAACTTTGAAAAAATAAATAAAAAAAAAACCTTTTCGTTTCCCTAATCCATATAATTCATCATCAAGCTAATTAAATAGTTGACGATGACGGGTTTGGATCTGAGGTGATAGAGATCAAAGTGTCATTATTGTAGAGAGATTTATATTTCTTAAAGTTTAGTAAATAGTGCAAACTAAACATTTGGATTTTCTTGATTTCTTTTTGTCAATCATTCTTGACAGCATTATTGATATTAAGTTTATTCAAAACTCAACTTGAGTAATTTTATTCGTAATAACTACTGTCACGACCTCTATGTGGAATCAAATGGCTCTCTATTTACTCCAAGAGACTATTAGGGTTTCCTCAAAAAGCCGCATGTTGTGTAATTAATTTATGCACGAATTTTAATAAGCGTATACAGACAAATCTAGAGCTGTTAGGGTTATAAATCAAACTATTAGTTTGTCCAGATTTCATTATTGATACTGTTAGAAATTGTTCAATTGCTATGGATATAATAGAATCTGGTAATTAATTACGATCGATCATATTACAGTCATCAAAACTATTCTTTCATTACTTCTATATTATGAGATTCTCACTTGGTACCAAACAAATCCAGGAACCTTTCTTTAAAGGCTAGTGATATATTGACAACAATTTTGTTATATTGAAATCAAATATTTCTATAGTGTCATAATTACGCTCTTAAAGAATTTTATATATTTATTTATTACCATATTTATCTCTTATTCTTAGAGCAAGAAAGAAAAAATCTTACCACTTCATCAATATTACATAAGTCCAGTACCAGACTTTTCATTCCGCTAAAATAAATATTCCAATTAAATAGAATTTATTAAAACACAATAAAAATTTCAATGGTCGGCATGCAGCGCTCACAATTTCTTTATTTTAAAGAAAAATCATAAATATTTGCTTGAATAATATTAATAATTATACCACAGGAAAAAAGAAGTAGAAGTCGAGTCTCTATCCAGTATACTCGAGGCACCATACTCCCACTCCTATTTTTTACACTACTAGTCCATATTACACTTTTTTTCACTTTTCTAAATAACATCCTATAATTTACAGGTTTAGTCCCTTTGATTTTTTTTCTCTCCCTTTTAAAAAACATCTCTAATCTTTAAACGACCATATCTCATGATCCGTAAAAAATTAGAGAACGTATTATACATGAAAATTATAGTACTCGTCGAAATCTATCCAACAAGATACATGTCGAATATTTCTTTCGAGTTTAAAAATGACTAAATTTCGATGGGCAGAATAAGATGGATATCTAGTTTAGAAAGATGGATAACCAGTTTAGTTTAGATTAAGATTCTTGTATTACATATATTCTTGATCCGTAAAGAATTAGAATACGAATCATACATAAAATTTATAGTGCTCGACGAAATCTATCCGATAAGATCCATGTTGAATATTTTTTTTGAACTTTAAATGCATTTAAATTTTACGGGCAGAAATGAAGAAATGTGTTTTTCGTTTTTCTTTGAAAAATAGTTATCCATGTGTGTTCCTACTGATTATCCAACTAGTTTGGACTGATTATCCATTCTATTTGTACTTGTTATCCTATCATATTTTTGACATTCACTCTTCAAAAAAAAAAGAAAGAAATAAAAAATGATTGGATAAGCATTGCAAATAATTTGGATAATCAATATAAAATAATTGGATAATTAGTGCAACACATTGGATAATCAGTACAAAAAATTTTGACAATCATTTTCATAAAAGAGCAAGGGAAAAAAATACTGGATAAACACCACAAAGAAGTTGGATAATCAATATGAACACATTGGATATCTAGTTTAAGAAGATGGATAACTAACTTATTTTACATTCATATTGTTGTGTTCCTTATATCTTTTGATCCGTAAAGAATTATAACACGAATTATATATAAAATTTATAGTGCTCGACGAGATCTATCCGATAAGATCAATGTTGAATATTTCTTTTGAACTTTAAATGCATTTAAATCTTACGGGCAGAAATGAATAAACTGAAAAATGATTATCCGTTGTGTTCATACTGATTATCCAATCGGTTTGGACTAAACACCTATTTTGTTTTATCCAATCATATTTTTTACATTCACTTTTCAAAAAAGAAAAAAAAAAGAAAAAAGAAGATGGATAACCAACTTAGTTTAGATTGATATTCTTGTATTACATATATTTCTTGATCCGTAAAGAATTAGAACACGAATTATATATGAATTTTATAGTGCTCGACGAGATCTATCCAACCAGTTTGGACTGATTATCCATTTTGTTTGTACTTGTTTTTCAGTCATATTTTTTACATTCACTCATCTTCAAAAAGAAAGAAAAAAAGAATAAAAAATAAAATATTTAGATAAGCATTACAAACAATTTGGATAATCATTGAAAATAATTGGATAAGTAGTACAAGTTGGTTGGATAACGAGTACAAAAAAATTGGACAATCATTTTCATTAAAAGAGCAAGAAAAAAAAAATGTCGGATAACCATCCATCACCGAGAAGTCGGATGGATAATCAGTATGAACACGTTGGACAGATTTTTTCTCAAAAGAAGAAAAAAAAAGGAAGAGAAATTATGTTTGGATAATCAGTTGAAACAATTGGATAAGGCATACAAAACGGTTGGATAGTCAGTACAAAAAAACTGGACAAGGATTTTTGCAAAGAGTAGAGAAAAAAAATAGTCGGATAATCTATACAGAATAGTTGGATAATCAATACGAACGCGTTGGACAACCATTTCTTTTTTTCAAAAAAATTATAATAAAAAGAAAAACCAGATGAATGGATATCCAGTACAAACGAGTTGGATATCCAGTACAAACCAAATAGATATCCAGTACAAACAAGTGGGATATCCATTACAAATAAGTTGAATAAGTATACAAACCAAATGGATGGATATTCACTACAAACAAGTTGGATAAATATCTAGTGCGTAAAAACAAGTTAGATAGGCATACAAACCAAATGGATGGATATCCAGTACAAACAAGTTGGATAGGCATACAAACCAAATGGATGGATATCAATGCAAACAAGTTGGATATCCAGTACAAGCGAGTTAGATATCCAGTACAAACAAGTTGGATATGCATACAAACCCGTTGGATTAGAACTACAAAACAAGTTGGATAAGCATATAAACCAAATGGATGGATATCCAGTACAAGCGAGTTGGATATCCAGTACAAACAAGTGGGATATCCATTACAAACAAGTTTGATAGGCATACAAACTAAATGGGTGGATATCCAGCACAAACAAGTTGGATAACCAGTTCAAACTGGTTGGATAATCAGCATAAACACAATGAATAACCAATTTAAAATGAATTGGGTTATCCATCTTTCTAAACTAGATATCCATCTTATTCTGTCCATCGAAATTTAGTCATTTTTAAACTCGGAAAAAATATTCGACATGGATCTTGTTGGATAGATCTCGGCGAATACAATAAAATTCATGTGTAACACGTTTTCTAATTCTTCACGGATTGAGAGATATAATCGTTTGAATATTAGAGATGTTTTTTTGGAAGAGAGAGAAAAAAGTAGCAGGGACTAAACTTGCAAATAATAGAAAGATTATTAGAAAAAGTAAACAAAGTATAATAATGAATAGTAGTGCAAAAAATAGGAGGGGGAGTATGGTGCCTCCGGATGCACCCAATAAATTGCCGTAGAAGTCCATATTTTCCTCAAACCCGTTTTTAATTGAATTGAATTTCAATAGTTGTGCGACTAAGTTATGTTCACATTAGTTTTATTTCGTTTAACAAAGTAAACAATTACTCCCTCCACTCCTTAATATAAGCCATTTTGATTTGTCCTAAGTTTTACCTAGTACGTATTTTTTTAATTGACAAAAAAACCTTAAAAATATTGTTGGAAATGAAGTTATTAATTTGAATGAGAATTGTTTTCTCATAGACTAGAAATTTGAGTTTATGCTATCGATTTAGCTTAACTCGTGTGTGTGCCCGACGTGCCGACACAAATACTGGACCGAAATCTCGCGGGCCTGATCAACCCACGTTTTGTTCAGGTTTAGATGAATTTTCTAGCCAAATATTAAGGTGGAGATTAATGTTCATTCATTTCAGTTAGAAGGAAAACTGAAAGGTAACTTAAAGGTTGCAATTGAATTGCAATATTCATTGGTGTTGAATGAGCAAATGAATGGCAGAATGAATTCTTGTGACTCTTCAATTGTCAAAACCGTTTTGGAGGTTTATGTGCTAAGAATTTATTGCATTAAAGTGATAAAACCGTTATGAGGTTTGTTGTCATTTGAAAAGCTTTCTCCAACCATAAATAGACACTCATTTTCCAAAGTTCTACACAGCTTTCCTCCTCCTCTCTTCTACCTTTCTTTCAAAGCCTTTTTCCCCTTCTTGTTTTGGTGTTCATCAGTTTGTTCTAAGTTCACGTTCATTTGTGGAGTTGCTTTATGCTAAGTAGTCTCTACGTTCCGGTTGTATCCTGGGAAACAGATGCTCACGAATCCTCTAGCACCTTAGGAGGGGGGCAAATCTGTTTTAAGAAAATTGTATTTTTATGAGCCTCGAATTTCTGTTTATCCAAACTCATTTATAGCCTTTGCGAATACTTGGCCCATTTCGACCAAAATCGCATGAGGTACAACTACCTGGCCCATCCATATTCATATCCAAACTCATCTCCCTGAAAGAAAGAAGACAAGACTATATATGAATTATGGGAAGGAAAAGACCATCCTACAAACACTTGCGAGTGTGGGGGTGTCTGGCAAAGGTAGTTGTACCTTCACCAAAGGCAATAAAAATTGGACCTAAAACGGTCGATTGTATTTTTATTGGCTATGCACAGAATAGTAACGCATATTAGTTCTGGGTGTATGATTCGAAGATTTCAGATATTTACAAGAATTCAGTTATGGAGTTAAGAAATGCATATTTCTTTGAAAATGTATTTCCCTATAAATCTAAGGATGAAGCTAGCTCATTAGTGAGTTCATCAAGACGAACTTATGAAGAAGTTCATGACTCGGTTGAGGTTCAAGATGTTGAACCAAGACGAAGCAAAAGGGCAAGAGTGGAAAAATTATATGGTGATGATTTTGATCTCCCACCTGGAAGTAAACCGTAAGAATCCAAATGGATCTTTAAGAGAAAAATGAAACCTGATAGTTCCATTGATAAATACAAGGTCAGGCTTGTAATCAAAGGGTATAAACAACGAGAAGGTTTAGATTACTTTGATATGTATTCTCCCGTGACGAGAATAATTTCCATAAGAATGATACTTGCTATCGCAGCCTTAAGGAATTTGGAAATACATCAAATGGATGTTAAAACAGCTTTCTTAAATGGAGATTTAGATGAAGAAATCTATATGGAACAACCTAAGGGTATCCGAGCTCCAAGTACAGAAAATAAAGTTTGTAAAATAGTAAAGTCTTTGTATAGTCTAAAGCAAGCGCCTAAGAAGTGGCATGAAAATTTTGACCATGCAATGATTACTAGTAGATTCAAGATCAATGAGTGTGACAAATGCGTGTATGTCAAGGAGACAGAAAACGATTATGTCATTTTATGTCTATATGTAGACGATATACTCATTGTTGGTAGTTGTGACAACTTGGTCAAATCTACTGAACATGTTGAATTCTAAATTTGACATAAAAGATATGGGTCTAGCTGATGTGAATTTAGGTGTTAAAATCATAAGGACAACAGATGGTCTAGTTTTGAGTCAAGCTCGTTACAGAGACAAAATTCTTGATAAGTTTAACAAGAATGATTCTAGAGTCGCGAAGATACCATTAGATAACAGTGTCCATTTATCCAAGAATCGTGGGCAGAGTATATCTCAGGTGGAATACTCTCGGATTGTAGGAAGTTAGATGTATCTAATGAGTTGTACTAGACCAGATATTACTTATGTGGTAAGCAAGTTGAGTTCATACACGAGTAATCGAGAGGCAGTTGAGAGATTGACCAAAATAATGGGTGTAAAGCCTATGAAGAGATAAAAGTCTTAAAAAGAAAAACCCAACCTAGTTGACTGGAGATCCCAAGATCTAAGTTCAAAGGGACAACCTAATCATAAGACTTAGTATGATTACTGTGGGGAATCCTCAACTCATTCCTGTCATCAAACAATGAAATGATGGAAAGGATAGCAAAGGGTTGCTTTAATGACACTTAAGTGAGTAATATAATTTACTCTAAACTTAAGAAGTCACCTATGTTAGAGAGAAGTGAGGCCGCTTTAAAAGAGAACTGTTAAGGCTCAGTTTTTTAGAAACTCTCGCAGAACCAGGACGTGTCCATGACCAAAATGGACAAAATCATGAGAACAGAACTAAATAGAAATGGTTTCTGTGTACAGTATGTGGGTTTCTTTACACAATACAGCTGGACAGTTCAAGGATATCGCGTCTACTGGACAGCTAGTAAACCAAGTATACTTTACAAGGAGGAAGTTCAAAAGGTAACACCTACTTTCTCTATGCAGGGATCAGCTGGTGAACACCATCTTTATCGAGTCAAACCAATGTCTCATTCATGTGGGGGATTGTTGGAAATGAGTTATTAATTTGAATGAGAATTGTTTTCTCATAGACTGGAAATTTGAGTTTATGCTATCGATTTAGCTTAACTCGTGTGTGTGCCCAACGTGCGGACACAAATACTGGACCGAAATCTCGCGGGGCTGATCAACCCACGTTTTGTTCAGGTTCGGATGAATTTTTCAGCCAAATATTAAGGTGGAGATTAATGTTCATTTATTTCAGTTAGAAGGAAAACTGAAAGGTAACTGAAAGGTTGCAATTAAATTGCAATATTCATTGGTGTTGAATGAGCAAATGGATGGTAGAATGAATTCTTGTGACTCTTCAATTGTCAAAACCGTTTTGGAGGTTTATGTGCTAAGAGTTCATTGCATTAAAGTGATAAAACTGTTATGAGGTTTGCTGCTATTTGAAAAGTTTTCTCTAGCCTATAAATAGGCCCTCATTTTTCAAAATTCTACACACCTTTCCTCCTCCTCTCTTCTAGCTTTTCTTTCAAAGTCTTTTTCCTCTTCTTGTTTTGGTGTTCATCAGTTTGTTCTAAGTTCACGTTCGTTTGTAGAGTTGCTTTGTGCTAAGTAATCTCTACGTTTCCGTTGTATCTTGGGAAACAGATGCTCACGAATCCTCTAGCATCTTAGGAGGGACAAATCTGTTTTAAGCAAATCGTGTTTTCACGAGTTTCGGATTTCCTATTATCCAAATTCATCTATAGCCTTTGCGAATACTTGGCTCATTTCGACCAACAAATATTTCACAATAATTATGAGAACAAAACGAATTTAAAAATATATTTTTAAAATTTTTTCGTCCATTAAAAATGCATACTAGATGAAACTTAGGACAAATTAAAATCTCTTATATTAAGGACCGAAGGGAGTAACTTATAAAGGAAAAAGTAAACAATTGAAGGCAAATATTTTGTATGATACAAAACAGAACTTGCAAAATCTAATACAAAATAAGAGTTTTTTGCTCATGATGATTCGTGTGAAATTATAGGATACATGGACAAGCAATTGAATTTGCAACGAAAGTTCTTGAATTTGATCTGGCATCTGATTGCTTCCTGGTGCAAAATCATGTTTGGTTACGAAATTCCATTGACAAACGATTGAAAAAACTGAAACCTATAAAAGTTAAAAAGCTGTAGAAGAAAAATTCACCAAACGAGTTGTAATTTTTAATTTGATCGATGCCACAACTGAATAATCTGAGACTATTAATTAGAACTTTGCTTGAAGAATTTTTATTTTTTTGAAATGGTGCTTGAAGAAATTTGAAGTGTTGAGAAAATTATACTAGGTAATGGAAAAGAGAATATTTTACTTCAACCATAATAACTTAGGGGAGATAAACATGTAATAAATTTATTAAAATATTGTATTTCAGCAAAACCGGTATTTTAGGGAAAAATTGCTCTCAACATAATAAAATCGCTCTCAATTTATCAATGTCCTTCTTCCAAACCCCTTTTTTAACTTTTAACAATTAAAATTGCCTGTTAATCTAAGAATACTGATATATGTAAAAAAAAGTTTAAGAAAATTTTACCAGAAATAAATCATAATCGTGCATACATACAACCTCATACAACAATAACAATATACCCAATATATTCCCAATTCAGTTGGGGTCCTGGGATCAAGATACACATCACTTCATATTTGGTTTTAAATTCTGCCTTATTTTTGTTAGCACCGGTTTGATCACCTAAGTAATCATTGAATGTTGAATAAAATTAATATAATTTTAGTTCTTTGTTCCTATGGCTGTTACCGGTTTTTCTTTTCTTTTCTGCTTTTTATTTGGATTGATAGTTTTCTTTGCAGATGAAAAGAAACTAACTCTTTGACCGATATACTTGAGTTAGAAACTTTATGTTAGGACAAAGAATTTCCCCACGTAAGAGACTTGTTATCTGTTTATAAATTTTTCAAAAATCTTACATCTCATTTTTAATCGGTTTTGAGATGGGAATTTATGTGACTTTTAGACTTTATGTTAAATATACACGACAATATATAGTTTAGTTACATGTAATTAATATCCATCGGTCCTAAAATAGAAAGAAAGAAATTAAGAAAGAAACAAAGAGTAGTGTACGTTCGACCCAAAGTTTTCATTTCCATATGGTTCATCATCGAGCCAACTAAATAGATGATGTCATGATGATGATGATGATGATGATGATAGGTTTGGATTTGAGGGGATAGAGATCAGAGTGCCATTATTCTGGATAGATTTATATTTCTTATTGTTTAAGATGTAGTGCCCACTAAATATTTGGATTTCTTGATTTCTTTTTTGTCAATCAATCTTTGACAGTATTATCAACATTAAGTTTATTCAAAACTCAACTTGAGTAATTTTACTCATAACTACTGTCACGACCTACACTTTTTTAATAATAAATAATAAAAAAGGAAGTAAAAAATTGTTATATGAAATCAAATGGGTCTCTACCTACTCCAAGAGAGGCTTTCCTGAAAAAGCAGACTGTTTTGCAATTAATTTACGCACGATAAGCAGAAACAGACAGATCTAGAGTTGTTAGGGTTATAAATCAATTTATTAGGTTGTTCAGATTCTATTATTGATATTAAAAACTGTTCAATTGCAAAGCCGACGGACACAACAGAGTCTGGAAATTAATTTGTACTAAAAATAAAAATCGAAACTCGACAATAATTTTGAAACAGTAAGACTAGAGTATTAGAAATACCCCTAGAGCTAGCTACACTTTATTCCCTATAAATCCAGGCCATATTTGATCAACATCTACCCATTCCTAATATAGGAACTACTCTTTAGTTACTTACTACTCTCTCTTCAAAAGGCTTAAAATCGCCAACAAATCAATCATGAGATCATCATCTCTTTTTCTGGTTCTAATTTTGTTACTTGCATTTGGTAACTAATACATGCACTTCTTTGCCCCTCCTCTTTAACCTCTTGATCATAATGAAGCACGATTTTATATTTTTAATTTTTTTTTCTTTAATGCGCAGGTTTAGCTATGATTCCAAAACCCGGCGAGGCACGGGTCGGAATGGTAGGACCACCCGGCGTGGAAACAAGAAGAATGATGATACCGGGCGCCGAGACCGCCCCGGGGGAATGCACGGCTGCCGTCGACTGCAAGAGTTCCCGTCATATGACCAAAGCATGTGTGGATGGTCTCTGCGTGTATTCTTGAATCTTGTTGATCAACATGCTGCGTTCGTAAAAATAGCTCGTGTTGTAATCTTAAATTGTACTATTATTTTTAGTACAATTTAAGATTTATAATATGGATTGTTTTTACGGGACGAGAGATACAGTATTACTTACTTCTCATGGATAATAATCTGAAGTTGTGGTTTGTGTCATGTAACGTGTGCTCAGCTTTACATTTACGTTGTTTGTTGCCTTTTGTTTACTCTTTACTGCTTTCATCCTAGTTGGATGGAAACGCACTATGATTGGCTTGATGTAATCGTTTCAATTATAAATCAAAGTTTATGTTTGTGTGTGTTACACTGTTACCGTTCGTTTCTATTTTTAAGACACAAATTAATAAAATTAAAATTGACACTTAATAATAGTTGATGATGATTAGACACACCAATGTGGCGATAGAAAAATGAATTTGTCTCTCTACGGGCCCTCTATCATCAATACATATATGTATCCAACAAGGAAAAAAATGAGCACAGAACAAAAGAATGATTTCACAATTATCTGCTATACACTGCAAAGCAAGAACAGCACATATTTCAGTTGGAATCCCTAATCCATTTCCGCGAGGGATCAACTCTGAATCTCTCAATGTATGTCAACAGTTATCATCAGCAGTACACATCTGCATATTTGACTAATTTTTACCGGCTTCCTCATGAAAACACTTGCAAGCCAGATTACTTGCACAAAGCACTGAGTCCTTGGTGTTGATCCCCCACAAAATCTCAGAATTAAAGCAAGAAGCAGATGTCGGGAACACAATAGGTATCACGAAAGCAACTACAGCCGGTACAAATAAGAATGGTTTCAGTGGTCATGTAACAGACTGTATAATGCAGCCCCATGCTTTCGAAGGAAACCCAATTCCATGAACTGCTCCATGAAACTCATTTAAATCTTTGAGCGCTTGAATTCATACCAGATATCGTAGTGGTTAAAAAGTAAACTATCATGAGTGTGCTTTCCAACGTATGCAAGTCCCAACCCGTGCAACTTTTTCGTACATGCTTCTCCTCCAAGTCTTGAACAAAACTTAATATTATGTGACACGAAAATTCGACCTTTTATAGGCTTCAGTCTCTTCACTAACCTCTCTAATCCTACCCAAACAAGTTTATCAGGTATATGAAGGAAAACTGCATTTGAATAGATTAAATCATACATCCCTTCATTTCCAAATTTAGCGAATTCCATGTCTTGACCTCTTATAATCAGAGGACGCTTGTGCAGCAGACCTTGAGAAGGAAGCTCATACCTAAATGCAGCCATTAATGAGAGCTCATCCTTCTCTAAGCAATGATAATGTTCAGGATTCAAGTAGCGGATGAAGTGCAAGCCAACACGCAGGGTCCCACATCCAATCTCAAGAACACGAGAATCAGGGGTAAGACGAGTAGACTCTGCTAGGAAATCAAAACTATCTCGGCCCCCAGCCCAAGGCTCCCCATAGTAGCTGTGGTGTTGTTCAACTAGGAGCTCACCTGGACATGGAAAAGCAGTGTGATTTTCTGCTTCTTCTCCTTCATAATGGGATACGCCCTTGAATCTAGTTGTGGGAAACAGTAAATTAGTCACTTGTAAAAACCCTAACAACAATATTAAACAGCCAACTACAAGGAAAGACTTTCCAGCCTTTCACAAACATGCAGAATCAGCAAACAGCCTTCCATGAATAACTGAATGGACAATTAAAGCTGAAGAAAGCACCAAACAATAAGAAACAAGAGCTCCAATCTACCTCACCATGAGTGAACATAGGAACAGCAAGGGTGTAATATTCTTTGATCGATAGAATTCATTCTATTTGTTCGTTTCAAAAACATGTCTTTGGCCGTAACTATTTTCAACAACCTATCCCTACTCATAGAATCATAGATATATGAACAGTCTGCAGACTTTATCTCCACAAGGGGCACTAGAAGAAATGATTTTGCAATGGGCAATGAAAAGGTGAGGTTGTCTGAGAAAGTGTCCTTCTTAAAGTGTTGTGTCTATGCACATTCTATAAAAATTTGAGTGGTGTATTCCAGAAAGAAATATAACCACTTGTACTTAAATAGCTTTCATACAAACAATTTTAGCCCAAAGGGATATTACAAAACTAGGATGAACAAACAAAAAAAACTGAACTAGAGACAGACCAGCTTATTCATAGACTTTTGGGCACCATTTTAGACTACAATCCCCTCAAGTTCAAATCACTTTCCCTTGGGATAAAATCAGCATATCCTCCTGTCAGTTAAATCCCCAGAAGAGAGAAACAATGGGACAAATGATAGATTTACTTCAAGCTTTCATACTAAGATCCAAAGCCTAATTTGATGAGCTATCATAGTTTAGAGCATAGCAGCAAATGCAAACTTTATTAGCAGACAAAACTTCAAATTTTGAGTCTTCGGTTTCTTTAATGAGTAACAGTTTGGCACTAGTCTTTCCAATATCAACTCCCAAAGCAGAAAAAGATCTTCTCACACAGTAGCTTCAAGTTCAATTTCATTTTGCTTGAAGCTGAAAATGGTTCCTAATAAAATTCCCCCAAAAGACAATAGCTGGCTTCTTGACAGGAAACTGATTTTCTCCTCTACAAACCATTTCTTAAGAAAGAGCAGTAACACTTGTACATGAAAGCATAATCCTCTCAAGATTTGTTTATGATAGTCCTGACATTACCTAGTTGAAGTATCATACCAGATATTGACACCTCTTTTCTTTAGAGCAGTTTTAAAAATTTAATGGGTTCACATATTCGATTAGGAAATTCTATTGCAGACCCCAAAACAGATGCAATCATTGAATTTACACCCACTAATATACTTGTACAAATTACTATATACATAAAGTTATTAGCACATTGCATAACCAGAGAAGCAAATCCAAATCCTACGAAATCATCCTAACGTGGAAAAAGGCAGACTTCATAAAGCAGGCAGATTTCAAATTCAGTTAAGCAATGTGGCAGCTAAGAAAAAACCCATTAACGAGCACAAAAGCGGTGGAGAAAAAAAGGGGTACATACTGAAGGAGATCTTGTAGCTGTTGTTCACGGGTTCGAGGATTAATCCCTTTACGAAGAACATTCTCAGCCATATGAAGTCCATTAGCTTCGATCTGATTCCTCACCCACTCGATATCATCCTTTGAGGCAGAGATCCGCTGTGAAGTAGACGACCCAGTTGATTTAGCTGTAGCCCGAGTGGAGGGAGTGGTCGGAGTGGTGGTGTCAGGAGGAGGGATGGTGGGGCAGGAGCAAGGAGTTGGAAGGGAGGAAGAAGGGGAGGAAACGAACAAGTAAAGGAAGATGGCGGCGGCGGCGGCGGCGAGAACTAACACCGGGACAGGGACGACTACTCCCTTCGTTGATGACAGAGCCATCATCGAGTGGCTTTAGGCTCTGTCTTCCCCCCAGAAGAAATCTCCAAGAGCAAATTTGGTGATCAATATTGGGGCAAATCCAAATGGTTATCGAAAGGCAAAAACTTTAGATCTGGAAGATAACATCTGAATCTGCAGAATCGAGTGATTTGATAGTGTAAGTGTGTGTTATTGTGTGATCATGAAAATGGTCACATGGTGCAGTTGGAAAAATTAATGTTTTTATTTTATTTTATCTCAAAAAATGTTTTATTGCCTGAAAACATAGTAACAAAAGCAATCATTGTTTTGTTTAATGAAAAAAATGAAAAAGTTTAGCACTCTTCTTTGAGTTATTGTGGGAAATTTTCCCATTGAGGGGTTGCAAATATTTCTGAAAATTCCAATTTGGTGAAAAGATACATAATCACAGAAAGTAATCACAGTTGAATAGTTTTTTCCCTAAATAATGTACTCTACTCGCGGCCTTCAAAAATATACACTCTACTTGAAGTTGTAATTTTTTGGGTGAAAGAAATAAAATTTTACTCACATTTGTCTAGAATTTTTTACCCAAATAATTTTCAATGCAGGGACCTAGACAAAAATGTATGTCCCGGAGTGGTGTGGATAAATCTAGTTGTCTCGAATTTGCCAAATCCGAATCTAGTACAAAATGAATAGATTCGGATTTGACAAATCCAAGACAACTAGTTTTGTCCATCAAAAATAGAAAAAAATTATTTTTGTCCACATCTTTTTTTTGGAAATTTTTTTGGCCGAAACACCCCATTTGTATATCATGTTATTTTGAATTATTTTTAAATTTGGTTCCAAACTCTTCGCTTCTCAAATCGTGTGTATTTCTTGCCATCGATATAACGTGACATACGGCTAAATTCAAAATTATCACATCCACCGTGGTGTTTACAACAACTGTTCTAGTGTTCAAAAGACTTGTGCAAACAGCAAAATTGCTTTCCGAATAATCCATGTTTGTCTTGAATAATGAAGATCTTTTGCCATGAATTGTTGCAGAACTGCATGTTTGGGTTGATATGCTTGGTGATTGAGTTTCTGAAGTTGTAAGGTTGAAACAAAAAGTTGTATTTTGGGGACTTTTGAGGGTTCTGACTTACAGGTTTGTTTCAACTCTCAATTTTCATAATCATGTCAAATGATCTTGCTTAAACAACTTCGATGCCTTTAAAGTCACCATCAATATACCAAGTATATTTCTAACTAAACCCTCTTAATTTAAGAAAAATTAGAGAACAAAAATTGGAAAACACTGTGAAACAATGAATCAGATAGTACAAGAAAAGGCACTTTTTGAGACAGTCTCAATTGTTGAGTTTGCAGCACATTTAGAAATCCGCAACAAGGCTGGTGCCATCAGCCTTTCACCATCACAAGCAAAGAATTTAGAATCTTGCAGGAATATTGCTTGAGTTTGCAAAAGCTGAAACCACAAAAGGGTCCTATTCAATTCAGAACTGAGTAAGAAAAGGAAGTGCTCAAAAGTTAACTTGTACAGGAAGAAAACTTTGCCAGCAGAGTATACTTCAGCAAAAGACTAAAGAGAGGGTTCCAGAATCCAGACAGAAATTTATGATCTGTATTTGCAATGTCTAATGGCAATGGGTTCTGGCTTCGAGCATTATGTTTGAAATGTACAAAGATGTATTGGGAAATATGGGTCAAGGTCTCAAAACAAACATGACTTTACTAATCTCTTTTGAGCAACTACACTAGATATCAGCTGTAAGATTGGTTATCAACCCATTTAGGACTTCTAAAGGGTTATTAATTTTGAATCTGCTTTTGGTTTTTGCATTGAAATGTGAATGGTTACATTAACAGTGTAAAAGATATATCAAAATACAACACCAAAACAAATAGAAACTGACCTTATTTAGCCAAATAAATGATAATGCTAACCATTAAGCTTCACCAAAAATGTACTAGTCTGATCATGTTTTTTACATAGTGTGTAGATTACAAAGTACATGCACAGCAGCAACTTCACGGTCAAAAACCAACAGCAATCCAAAGGTAAACAACAATCCATGTCAGATCATGGTGAAAACACTCCACTGGTTCCCTCAAGCTATAAACATACACATCTTAATACAAACCTAATACAACTCCTTTCTGAAAATTCGGAGGGGAAAAAAAAGGAAAAAAAGGAAAGAAGACGAGATATCTTCAATCAAGGTAAATAATTCACATACCAAATGTCTGTGTTAAGGTTAACCGGAGAAAGAAGCGAAGATGGACCATTTAGGTGATGGTATACTTATGCAGTTAAAGCACGTCAGACATCCTTCTTCTATGGTTAAAAACAGTGGGTCTCAAGTTGGATTTTGGAGTAACTGTTCTGCCTGGAGTCAATGAATTTGAGTGTAGAACATCACATTTAGCATCCCCCGTCAGAGTACATTCTGATTCTCCATATCGAGGCTTTTTATTTGAACTCCGCAGGATCCCTTTAAATCGAGGATCTGAATAGCTATTGGACTGAGAACCTGAAATGTGGATTGAACTTTTGGTCTCTGATCTGAAACTTCTTACTCTGCTAGTAACTTGTCTTTCTGCAACACTCTTTCTTTGACGACTGGCCACAGTGGAATTCATGAACCGAGGTAACGAAGTTCCATCATTTTTCACAACAGCTCTTTCAGAAGCTTTAGGCGTTTCAAGCGCTTCAACAATAGATTCTTTGGGACTTGCAGGATTCTTCACTTCCTCTTCCTGATTTTGACTAGAAGTTGAAGAAATTTTTTTATATTCAGCTAGCAGAAACTCGATCTTTCTGATCTGTTTTTGAAGTTTTTCACACTCTTCTTCAGCTTCCTTCATCTCATCTTCAAGTTCAGCAATTTTTTTCTCCTTTTGCTTCTTCAAGTCCTAAAGTAATAGGGATGTTTATCATCTGTTATGTGGTTAAAGGTGAAACAAATATATCTGTATGAAGACATTTTAGCACGTACTTCTGAAAGTTCTCGAGTGAATTCCACAGCTCTTGCTCTCTTGGCAAAAGACACAGAACAAGTTGTTTCTCCAACATCTTCTTCATATGGACTTACATGGACAAACATCATGACTTTTGATCCATCACCTAATGAATATGAATATATTAGAACTTGCAGTTCTTAAAGTATACGCCAAATTTTGAAACTATACGACACACAATCAGTTTCCAACTGTTGCTACCCTGTCATTGTGGAACCCTATGAATGCATATTTCCTTTACTATGCAGCCTACAACTTTTCTCAGAAGTTTAGTGACATGCCTCGAAGAGTATTTTTGGATATAAGAAAAAGCATCTTACCTAATGAGTCCCTCAGGATTTGTGTTAACTTGCTGTTTCTGCACAAGTATTAGGATTTTTGTTAGCTACACAAACTCAGATAAGGAAATATGTGGTATACTACAATACATGTGAGAGATCCACAGGCTGGACTTTTGGTAGTAATCTTTTGATCATTGATTAGTATGATAAGGAGAGAGATGGAAATAGAGGTATATACCTGTATGGTACATGGTTTTTCTTTCTTCTAAGAGCTGCAATAACATCTCCCAGAGCTGAAAGAGAGAGATTTATAGCCCGCCCTTCATCCATTGTTTGTCCCGTGGCTCCTGTTTTAAGTAATCGCTCACTACCACCAAGATCAACCATCCACACTTTGCTTACTTCTGATTTGGCTCCTGGAGTATCTCCAAGGCGGTGTATGGTGATCCTCGTCAAACTAAACAACCAAAACTAAAAGGATAACGTTATAATCAGGTTATAGTGATTTAATAAAAAGCAATGTATTTCTCCACAAACAGCAAACGCACCAATGCGATCTGCTTGAAGCCTCATTAACACTAGTCCACGATGTAGATCTAACACGTCGTCCTTTGGTATACCACCAAGTTGCTTTCGTCAAATTTGAGACTTGTACTTCTGTGAGGCCTTCAATCTCAACCGAGCCTTTTGAATCTATTTGGATAGTTGGATTGCTGTAGTAAAGTTTGCCAGTATCCAAAAGATTTTAAACATGCAATCTGATAATACATTGCCATTAAAAAGTGTGAAATGTTGGAATAGTTACCATCTTGATATACCATATGATCTCTGCTGTTTAGGAGCAAGCAAATCTCTTAGACTACCTAAATAAACTTCCACCATGCTAATGGAGAACGTAAATGAAGCAGCAGTTTCGGAAGATGCCTGGCTGAATAGTGTGCTTAAAACTCGAGGAATGATACCAGGTGACTCATTTGTTCCATCCTAATTGCAAGTGAATGCAATCAACATAATCATCCACCCTTAGAAAACTATAATTAATCAATAATCTTCATTCAGGTAACAAAAAACCTTACCATTGTATAAGTCTTGCCAGTACCAGTTTGTCCATAAGCAATTATACACACATTGTGTCCATCCAGCGCAGATCTGAGAATTGGCTCAACCTCAGCAAACACATCTTCTGCTCATTCATTACATTACAAGCTTTCAGTAAAAGTTAAGGAAAACAGGACAACCAATATAGGAGGAATAATAATGAGAGGAAAGACAATGTACCTTGGCTTGATTCCTGAGGAAAGACCTGATCGAATCCGAATTCTTTCCTAGTTCCACCATATCTAATTACAACTTTCTCTTGATCAATGGAAAGGGGCTGTTGAATTCTCTTCTTAGCAGTTGATAGAAATGGTCTTACCCGACAGAAAACTCGAATATTACCTATCATTTCACCACATCTCAGCAAAACAGAAAGGAATCTAGGAAATAATGAAAGAAGGGACTGATCAGAAATTGCAGAAACCCATGCACACAGAAGTGTCACCTTTAATGTCCAGTATCTTATTCGATGAAGCTCTTCTCTTTTCATCCTGATATGCCAATTTAGTCTTCAAACTCTCAATTTCTCCTAGAAAGACAAACCAAGCAAGAAGACATTTAGATCAAGCATGTAAAGTCACCCAAAATTCAGATGAGCTATTAACATTTACAGGAACTTCACCTTCTAAATCCTTTAAATTTTGTTCAAGCTGATCCTTCTCCGGCTGAGAAACCGCACCGACATTAGCAGGAGTTTCAGTGATCCCATAATGGGATTCAACCATTCCAGATTCAGGGGAGAGCTCATCAACATTACGGAAATTCGACTCAACAAGAACAGATTTCACAACGTCAGTCGAACCATTGCTATGAAGATGAAAAGGGATCGGTTCTTCCTCAATGGAGACAAACATTTCTCAAAATTCGAGGCAAAAAGACCAGAAAACTCTGATGATCTCTAAAGAAGAAGATGACAGTAAAAATCCAAAATTTCCGAAAAATGGAAAGCCTGTGATCTCTCTCTCTCTCTCTCTCTCTCTCTCTCTCTCTGTTTGCTCAAAGGAAAAACCAAACCAAATAATAATTTCTCAAGAGTACTCTGCCATCAGTTTCAGAAAATGAGTAAAAAAAGCTGAACATGCCCACATGGAGAAACTGAACGATCAGCAGGAAGAAGCAATGTCTTCTTCTCATATAAAGTATGCAAATAAAAAAATGGAGTAAAACAGAAGCTATCCCAGATTTAACCTAACAATAAAAATACAAAATGGACATCAGATCATGAAAGACACATCCCGGATTTAGGCCCCAGCTTAAGGAAACAAATAATAATAATAATATAAAAGATCAAACCAAAAAAGCCAATAATTTTGCGTATGATGGCCAGAAAAGATTAAACAAAAATGGCAGAGGATTTTGTGGGTTTTTTCTTCCTAGCTAGGATTGTGGGTTCCTGTACATGATTTTCATCTTTTTGGTTTTAGTTTTTTGAGGTAAAATGCAATGCAATGATTGATCACTCAATGGTGGAGTGGAACTGTGTGTAACTCTGTTTTCGGAGGTGGGAAAAAAAAAAAAAAAGAAAGCTTTTTTGGACAGTTAGGAGAAGTTACAGTAAACAGTACAGATCGACGAATAAAGAAAGCTATACAGTTAAGATGATGGCATGAGAGACGCAAAGAAAGAATCTTTTTGAGTGTTAAAAGCAGTACTTTGCTTTTAGTTTGCAGATCTAACATCTAAGCCGACGAAAATAAGAAGATAAATTAAACGAATATACAAATAAATTATTTTAAAATTTGCAAGGAGCGTGAGGAGCGGAAGAGACGTGTGAGCATTTTGTGGGTTTTTTGAGAGAATTTTCTCATTGTTTAGTGCTTGTCATTTTCACACACAAGAATTATCTGGTAGTACAATGTTTTTGTCATTAGACTAGGAATTTAATATAAAAAAAAAATGAACCATGACAATCTTGGCCTTTTGTGTATGCGAATCACTGTTAAAATTGTTTTGCCAAAATAGCCTTTCCCTCCTAGTTTGTTGTGTAAAAATCCTAAAGCCAGTTTGCCATTGGGATCAACGAAAGAAAAATCATAATTGGCCCATTAATTTATAACTTTGACTAAGAAATTAAGAAAAAGGATATAAGTGACTAGCAAGTACTAGTAGCTCAGGGAAGTCAAAATCTTTTTGGCTGAAGTCTGGACTTAAATTACACATACAATCTGTTGCCAATAGTCAAAAAGTAGGGTACATAACTCTGCCATACAGTAAAGGCTCTCCAAGAAACAACATATTCTAGTCATCAATAACTTAGTGCCTTCTACCTTTGCCGCGCTTAGTTGAGACTACAGTCCAGCCATCTTCAGCTTCGGCTGATTGAGGTCTAGACTCATTAGTCATTGTTCCAGCTTTATCGGCACTAGAATGGGACTGTGGAACATCTACCGCCATCATTGACGTACCATCCAAATTCCCGTTACCACCATCATCCTCGTAGCTGTCATCATCACTATCGCTACTAGCCTGTATCCAATAGAGGAAGTAGATGACCAGGGGAACTGGATTCAGCATGAAGCGTACAAGGAGAAACCGACGTTTTAAAGTTTATATAGCATATCTTTTTTAAGCAAGTTACATTCATCTGCAGATCTTTGTTAACCAAGTTAAACTAACCTTTGGAATATGGTGGACAGCATTCTTGGGTGGTTCTGCTGTCTTTAGCTTTTGTATTAAACTAAAATCTCCCTCCAAGCATCCTTCATGCATAAGCATCAGGTTTTCAGCTATCTGATGAATGGGAGAGCATTATAAGTTGGATTGAAGAATAATCAGGTGCTAATACAGCAAAAACAAGTGAATTTTTCTTAATTTGTCCTACATAAAGATGGCATTCAGGTTTGTAGCTAGTATCAGCCAGAGAAGATATAGTAACGGTCACCAATTACAACTCTAAATGCAATCTTCCAATCCTTCTGAAGATTGATACTACATAAACAGAGGTCTTGAATTATTCAGTTTAAAAAATTAGAAAGGCCCAAAATGGCAGTAATCAAGATATCAATCTTGTAGCAAAGAACTAAGCATATCTTGAAATTTATAACATCACATGGGGGAAGAGTAACCCAGTAAAACCGATGGTCTTTAAGCCATGGAAATAAACCCATCACTAGAGATATCACAAAATGATCACTAGACTAAGGACGCCAATACAAAACTAGAGACAAATAATCTGCTGCAAATCATCATTCAACAAAGGAGAAATTTTCCCTGGAAATAATCTGCTGCAAAGTGATATACAATTAGAGACTGATAGTCCCTGTGTCCCTCCGTTGCAAAGAGCAAATATCTAGAAATTTTCATATGTTTATTATACAATTGAATAGATCTAGTTTCACAAATCAATTTTTTTGTTACATTTGTCTGTCATAGTGAAGGTTAGAGATGAGAATTTGTAACAAAAAACATGAATAAAAACATAACTACAACATATGTTTATACCGAAGGACAGCAACTTCAATACAACAGTATGAATACGTTCTATAGATGAAAGGACAGCCATGCTGCCCAGTTAAAAAAGAACCAAAGCAGTTATTCATGTAATTTGATTAATGTACGAGATACAACATGTTTCCCAAAGCACACTCACCATTTGCCTGAGTTAATTTAATATTTGTTTGGGTAGATTGACAGCCGTACAACAAAAATCAGGTGAATAACAAAACAAATGCCAGAACAGGACAAGCACGAAACTATGATTTTCTTTATTGAACTGTAAAAAGACTAAAGAACCTGAAAGATGCAACAATCTATCTAATTATATTGATAACATTTGTGGGAGAATGTAATCATTATGTACTGTGACCTAGCAGCACCCATGACCGTAAGAAATGGCCTAAAATGCCTAGCGGCAAAAATAAATGATGAAGGCTTAAAGTTCATTTCAGTCATTGTATTACCATGGCCCCCACTTCAGGAATCAATCGGTATGATAGTGTCCTAATCTCTTCATACTTTCCCAAATTGCTCTTTTACACCAATTGAAGTAGGCCTCAACTAAAAGCAATCACCATTTAACACCAAATTTTAAACAGAGAGGCGCTAGAACTCCAATTTCTTACACTTCTAACATTACGATATCAACAGATTTCGGACCAGATCTGCCAAAACTTATATTTCTTACATAAAGTAACAAATTTCAACATAAAGAGTCTCTCTGGATTTATTATACATATGTTCTGACATTTAGAAGTCTACTTTCTTAAGGAATACTGACACGGGGAGATTGCAGCAAAACCCGTGCCAACTCTGAAACTACAAAATCCCTTGATTCATTAATACTGCCATCTTAGTGAGCAAGTTGATTTTGTTAATGTCATACAAAACCATGACGATGGTCATTTTAATTTTTTTAACAAAAAAATTAATTAAAAAAAATAAAAAAAAAATTAGTAATTTGGTTTCATAAATACAGTAGAAACTCAGAATTCAAAGAATCTAGAGTATTTTTCTTTCCACTGTTTCAATCTTTACATTTTAGATTCTATGAGGTTTACGAATAGTTTAGCATAATTTTGTGTTTGCCACTCCGCAACAGCAACTCATCATGTCCATCAAATGCAAAGAGAACGAATTGTGATACATGACTGAGGAGGCTCAACAGAAAATAATAGAGGAAAATAAGTGATATATTCTTTAGCAACTCTGGTGAAATTTCATACAAAATGAACTCAAAACTTAAAAGAGATATAAAAATCAGAAGAGACCAACCTCCTCTATACTTCCGTCAGAAATCTCAGTGGCAAACTCTTCTTCCATGGCATTATAAAGAAAATCCTCCACATCATCAATGTATACTTTCTCTGAATACCAAATTATCCGAAACAAAGCAATACACGGACGTTATTGATAAAAAAATAAATAAATAATGAAAAGAAAGGGGAAAAAAAGGCTCAAAAATCTCAAAATGAAAAAAACCAACCATCCTTTTATTGTCATTTGTTCATCACAAACTATAAAAAAAAAAAAAATTACCTTTGGATTGTGTCAAGAGGGAGAAAATATCAACGGCAAGTTTCTGAGATTTAACACGGGAATGAGGTCCACCCCACTCATTCAGAACTGCCATTTGAAGGGCCGTCCATCGCGAAAACAGTAAATTAATGCCTTCCTGGAGCAACACCGCTGCCTCCGCTGTCAACGGTGGAGGCGCCGCCGGAGCTACTGCAGCGCTATGGTTGCCGTTGATACTGTTCATATTCACCTAAATTCTCTGACTGTGTGGCTGTGAACTCCCGTTTGAAGCAGATAATCAGCCAGTTTATCACTTGCTAAGCAGATAATCAGCTTATTACCTAAATTCTCCGTAGCTGACAAATAGTCGACGGCGGCCGTGGCGGCGGGGCTCTGTGTTTTTTCCTGCGAAGAGAGGAAGAAGGTTTATGAGCTGATTTTAATTTGGAGGTTTCAACAACTTATTGCAAAATGGCCATCTGGGTTTCGAATTGACCTCCAAAACTCTAAAATACTACGAATCAAGTCCTAATCTTTTTACAATTTCGCAGTTTTAACCTTTCTTCCCTGATTAGTTTTTTTTTTTTTCTCATTAAAAAAAAAATTATGCAGATTTAACATCTCATACTCACTCTGTCCCAAAATTATTGTCCAATTTGTGATTTCGCTTTTAGTAAATTTGAACTAGAAATGAAAACCCAAACTGGACAATAATTATAGGACGGAGGGAGTATTTATTATATTTCGGAGTTATTTGAAAAACTTAATGGCGAAACTTCTATACAATAGACTTCATTTGTTTGTACTTGATAGAACTTATTGAACATTGCATAATGTAAATGACTCTCTTGTCTGACTATGATTGAATTATTTTTTCTAATTATTCAGAAGTATTTTGTACAAATGATGTGCACCTTTCATTAACAACTCGTGAAAAAAAAAGGTTAGCTAAAATAAAAATCCGTTCATGATGATCATGTAAGCCATATAATAACTAATTAATTTTTGTAGTTTTTTTTTTTTGGTAAATAAATAAATGAGCTACTAAGGACAAAAACCCTCAAATAGCTACCCGATTCATTACACACTCCTTCTCCTTATCTATATTAAGGATATGATACCTGGGTTACATCAAAAAAATATATTTCCTGTTAAGACCAATTGCCTATTTAGCTAATAAGTCTGCGCATTCATTATTGTTCTTGGGTGTGCGCACTAAGCGAACGTCCCAGTCTTCAAGTAAAAGTTTTTGGATTCCCCTAAGATTGGGATCCAATTGTGGGCTACCATTCATTTGTGAAATCAGTTGGATCGCAGGAATGGAGTCTAATTTGACAAGAACTTTTGAAAGTCCTTGTTCTATGGCGAGCTTAAGGCTCAACCTGATGGCTGAAAGTTCTGCTGTTTCAATCAAACAGTGCCACAGGTTAATATTGAAAGCTTTTAGAAACTGACTCTTGTCGTCTCGAATAAGTCCTCCTGCTGCAGCTATTCCAGTTTCTTGGCTGACAATACCATCGCAATTTGCTTTCACCCAATTTTCTGGTCGTGGGCGCCAATGAGATACGTTCTTGTTGCTTGTTGATGTTCTTCTCCACCTCAACTTGGTTTGGATGAGATTAACTTCCTCAGCTCGGTGATAGACTTCCCTTAGAGCTACCTCTAGGGCTATATCTTTGTTGTTGAAGACTTTTTCATTCCTCTAATTCCCAATACACCAACAGGCCACACCAAATAAAGTCCTCCAATACTAGTTTTTATTCTTGATATTAGACTGAAGCCAAGATTTCAATGTCTGTTGGAAGAAACCCCTTCTGTAGTTAACTAGAACAAGTGCATTCCATATATGTTGAGCATTTGGGCAGTTTCTTAGAACATGTATCGTAGTCTCGGTCTCTCTGCTGCATATATTGCATGTCGCTGGCCTTCTCACTCCCCTTTTGTGACATAGATCATTCGTCGCTAATTTGCCATGTGTCGCAAGCCAATGGAACGATTTGTATCTTTGGGGTCCTTTCCACCTCCAGATTTCTCTCCAATCCTTGCTCTCCTGCACATCGAAAGATTCAAGAGCTAAGTAATATGCAGACTTAACTGAAAACTTACCTGCTTTTGCAAACAACCACCGAGGTCGATCTGACCCCAGAATTTTTGTAGCCTTTTACTTTAGTAGTATCGGTCCATAAGAATCCATTTTTGAAGGTATACGAATTTGGGGTTGTTTGGTTGAAGGGTTTTGGAATTAGGGTGAAGTGATCCCAGATATTTATGTTTGGTTGTTGGTCTGATTTGAAAGCAATGAATTAATACCCTATTATTTAGGAGTCTTCTAAACTCACCACAGGGTCGGATCTTGAATCGGTTCCTAATTCTTAATTTTTTTAATCTTTCGTAATACTTTATCATGGACCAATTTTTTATCATAATTTTTTTGATAATATATGGAAAATTTTATAATCATTTAAAATTTAAAAGTCAAATTGAATTCAATCTCCATAATTTATGATTTTTATTGAATTTCATTTTTTTCATGTATTAAGTTTAAACTTAACTTAAAAACTATTCAACCTCAAACAAACTCCATCAATCTAGTAAAAGTAATAATATCTATTTTTAAAATTGAGTTAATAGAAATAGTTATTGAAGTTTAGAAAAAAGAATCGATTTTAAAGTTTTACATCTTAAATTCAATAAACTAAATAATAAAAATAAATTTGATACCTAAACCCGTCTGATGTACCAAACAATATTTTCAAAATGATTATGTCGAAATCAAACCTTCCACGTAATCATATTGAACCCCATGGTGAAATCCGGCACTAAACCAAAAGTTATCTAATGGGTTTTACATTAAATATGTCTAATAATGAAATTGACAAATTAAGTTCAAATAGACCCAATGATGGCAAACTTTGTATTATGAGAAAATGACTCAGACACCTAATTATTAGGTAACTTAGTGTGATAATTTACCTATAGACATCTACTTATTTCTTTGTTTGGGTTTTTGTACATAAAAAGGTAAGCAAATAGTTTAAGAAATTTTAAATATATTAAAATATGAAAAAGAAATGATCTCTATAATATAAGGTTTCAATATAATATAATGATCTCTATAATATAAGAAATGATCTCTATAATTTTTAAGAATTTTTTTTTTTAAAAAAAAGTCTTATGTAGCATGAAATGATTGGTTGTCCTAACCCTGTTTCACAGGGGGACTTTTTCCTCATCAATATTGTTCGACATTTTTGACACCTACCGATGATGAAAACCTTGTGCCAAACACCTTATAGTAAATAGATATTTGTGGTTATTTGTAAATAATGTATATAGTGTTTTGGGTGAATGCTTTTTTTTTTTTAGGAAAACTTTTTCTACTGCTATCACTAGTAATTTTCTTTCTAAGACATTTTTAAGGGGGTAGCAGAAGAAAAAGTATCTAAACAAGTGATAGATTTATCCCTTCCCGGGAGCATGTTGGTGTCGTTGTAACCGTTTCAGCTTTAATGAGTTGCCTTGTACTTTTAGTCCCTTTAAACATAGACGTGCAATTTTTACCATCTATTACTTGTGAAGTACAAGGAAATCTCAGCGGAAACAGTACCTAACATGTTGTTTGCCATACAGGTTTCTTAGTGAGCTAAGAATCGTCACGTGACACCCTGTCAAGACCGTTCTAACAAATAGTATTATCTTGTGTTACATCAGGTCATTCTAATTTGAAAATAATATTAAGAAAAAAATTTAAACTAAAATTTATGTTATGACAATGGGAAATTAGGACTTGATATGGCCTTTTTTAAAGAAAAAGAAAAAAGAAAAAAGATAAAGTTATACCCCAATAAACCCCACTTAAATATGGGTAAACCCCCCTTACAAATCTCTCAAAAGAATTGAATCCGAGTCTACTCCCAGAAAGTATAATATCTTAACCACTAAACTGTTATTTAATAGTCTCAATACTTGATAAGGCTTGATATGGCTGAATTAGTTTTTACAGCAAAAAAGTGGTTCGTAATGGTTAAAATGTTGTTATATATATGTTTTGGATCCCATTGGATGGCATTTGAATCCGATTTAGTGACATTTTGATTCTTACCAAAATTGGTTTGTTGTCCAGCAAAACTTGTTCAGTGTTTTTGTTGAACCAACTCAAATATTTAACACATTAGCTAAATTTTGTTTTCTAGTTTTAAATATCTAAAATTGCAAATTTGAATAACTATTTTCTCAAAGTAGTTATACTTTTCCTCTTAGGTTTCCATTTTACATAAATTAGTCATGTGAGTTTTTATTTTTATTTTATTTTTGGAAGATATTTCCAATAGATGATATTTTTTTGAAAAAAGGATTTTGTTCTTTACTGGTTTTGGCCATGATTTCTTTTAATTAGACATAATTCTTTTGTATAACACTTGTATATTATTCAACAACCTCTCAAAAAAAATAATAATAAAAAATGCATATACTTTTTTTCTCATTTGGTTAGGTTGAATGAAAGATATGCAATTTTGAGACTTTGTGGTAGAATCTTGAATTTGACTTTTAGATGCGATTTGATCATCGTAGTTTCCTCTTTCGAGTTAGGCCCTGTTTGATTAAAAATTTAATTGAGGTATGAAATCTGAAATAATTAAGTTTGTATTATTTGATAAAAATTAAAGAGTGAACCTCAAGACGCGTTATTGAACTATTGAGTAATTTTAATACTAGTTATCAATCAAATTTATTTGTATAACATGTCACTATACTAAGCAAAAAATTAATCCGAGATCATTCTGTTAATTTTGGCCGTTAAATAGTGACGAAAATCTATTTTTCACATGCTTTTGGGTTCAGGAGTATTTTTGTCATTTTGTTATTTTTAAATTTTTATCTTTTTGAATAAAATTATTTTTTTATTTTTATTTTTTTACAATTCTTCTTCTTATACTTCCTAACTTGTATATGCTGGTAGTATATTTTCTAAATTTCAAAAACTAATCTAACTTTTTTATTTTAACTTCTAGATTAAATTTTTTTTAAAAAAAATAGAAAAATGAAGAAGAAGAATTCGAGTTGAAATAAACATAAAAATTGATAGTTTATCGTTTTAAACCAAAAAAAGAAACTAAACATTAACTAAGACAAGTTGTTTCTTCTAGTTTATTTAATTATTTTCAACTCCATTTAATCATTTAATTATTAATTAATTTTCACGTTTAATTCAATTTGAATTTCTCTTCTTTATTTTTTTATAAACTAGAAATTAAAATATAAATGACAAATTAATTTTTTGAAATTTAATAATTATTATAATACTAACATATACAAGTCAGGAAGTAAAAAAAAAAGAAGAATTATTAAAAAAATTAAAATATTAATATATTTAAAGAAAAATACAGAATTATAAAACTACCCCTAGACCCAAAAGCATGTGAAAAATAGTTTTCCGTCACGATTTAACGTTCGAAATAGCTTTCAGCTAAGAGAAGTTGTTTCCCCTATATTATTTTGGGTGTCAAATCGTGACAAAAAGTTATTTTTCACCTGCTTTTGGGTACAGGGGCATTTCATCAATTTATATTTTTAAAAAAATATTAATATTTTAATTATTTTTTTTTTTACAATTCTTCTTCTTTTGCTTCCTAACTTGTATATGTTATTACTAGTATCATTATTAAATTTCAAAATTAATTTTTCTTTTGAATCTTAACTTCTAGATTATAAAAAAAAAAGGAATAACAAAAAATATATAAAATTCAAATTAAAGTTAACGTGAAAATTAATAATTAAATAATTTAATCGAGTTGAAAAAAATTAAATAACCTAGAAGAAACAACTTGCCTTAGCTAATTCTTTTATTATTTCTTTTAGTTTAAAATGGTAAACTATTAATTTTCATGTTTACTTTAACTTAAAATTTTCTTCTGCATTTCTTAAATTTTTTTAAAAATTTTATAATTTAGAAGTTGAAATACAAAAGTAAAATGAATTTTTGAAATTTAGAATTGTACTAATAGTATATACAAGTTAGGAAGTATAAGAAGAAGAATTGTAAAAAAGATAAAAAATAATAGTAATAATTTTTTCAAAAAAAAAAAAATTTAAAAATAAAAAATGACAAAAATCCCTGAAACCAAAAACATGTGAAAAATGGATTTCCATCACTATTTAACTGCCAAAATTAATAGAATGATCCCAGATGAATTTTTTGCTTGGTACGGTGACCAGTTATACAAATAAATTTGATTGATGACCTGTATTAGAATTAACTAATATTCTGGTGACCTGTTTTGATGTTCACTCAAAATTAAAATCTAAATACAAAAAAAAAATGTGTGAAATTTGAATCTGAATACTGAAATCTAAAGTCATTAAAATCTTGACTTATAATTTTATATAAAAAGATAAATGATATGTATACATAATCAGAAATAAATATTTTTGTTACAAAAATTCATATTAATACAATTATTTTTATTATCATGGTTTCTACCTATTTTTTTATCTCTTAAAAAAAATTATAAGTGAATATCTTAACAACTTCACATTACAGTGTTCAGACTTCAAATTTCATATTCTTCTTTAACCCAGTCTTTAGATTTTGATTTTTATCAAACAAGGGAAATTTAATTAGTTCAGTACTTATGGTCCAGTCTTCAGATTTCAGACCCCAATTTTATCAAACAGGACATGATTCGGTCTTCTTGATCGATGTTCCTATATATCGTACGATCGTGTCATGTCAAGTTAGATAGAGTTTCAATTTTGTAGAACATTTGGATAATTTTAGCTATTTGATGAGATTGTTCTTTATTCTATGAAAAAAAAGGAAAAATACATTTTTTTAACGTTTTCTTCAATGTAGCATTTGTTATTATATTTCTAAAAACAAACTATTTTTCCGCTTCTAATAAGAAAAAGAGAAAATTCTCTTTAAGGGCGCTGTAAATATTATATTTCTCAATTAGGGCATTATATTTTCAAAATTACTCTAAAGGGTGTAGAGTGATTCAATGTTTAAAATAAATTTCTAAGGACAACTTTTAGTTTAACATAATATGCCATCCATATTTCTTTCTTAATCTATTTAATAAACAACAAGCATTTCTTAAGATCCAAAAGGAGCTTACTGCTCTAATTATAGATCCATTAAAACTTCTCAATCATGAAGAATCAAAATAAGATGATTCTTCATAATAAATCAAGGTGCCTTTTATCGAAATTTTGATTACACTCAAATTTTATGTTTTGCTAGTCCTTTGTGCAGAAAGAGTTTCTCGGATTCAGTTTCGTTTTGTTTGTGATATGTCATTTGTGCCTTTATTGGCACTGGACAAGTTTATTTCTTTATTTTTTCTCTGAAGTTGATGAAAATTTTTTACTTTTGCCATTAACAATGTAGCTTGGCAAGGATTAATTTTGTAGCTTTTTAAAGGGTTGAGTCAATTGCGATATTAAAGGACCTTGAATTGTTAATATTGTCACTATGATATAATTTGGGATTCTCTAATGGCGGATGGCTTATTCCATATGAAATTTGAGGAAGTGAGAAGTTGTTTTAATAAGTACTTATACTTAGAAAGGATAAAGTTGTCATTAAATACTTATTACGATAACAATTAGAATTTACTCAAGCAGACGTGAAAGCAGCAATGTTTAGTATAAACGAGTAAAAAAGTCCAAGGCCAGACGGTTACAATAATAGTTTTTACAAAGCAGCTTGAGAAATAGTAGGAAAGGATGTTACAGAAACAATACTAGAGTTCGTTAGGTCTGGGAAACTATTGAAACAAATGAATGCTACTATAATTTTTCTGATCTCAAAACGGTTAGTCCCAGAGATGCAATTGAATACAAGCCAATAGCCTGTTGTAATTCAGTGTTTAAATGCAGCTCCAAGATGTTGAGTAGCAAGTTCAGTCAAGTATTGCTAGATATTATAGACCTGGACCAAGGAGCTTTAGTAAAAAATCGATCAATTTTCCATAATGTATTGCTGACACAAGAACTGATCAGGCTTTACAGGAGGAAAACAATAAAGGCCAGTTGCTTATTGAAAGTAGATTTACGGAAGGCATTTGGCTCCATCCATTTGCGATTTATTTATGAGATAATGGATCAATTTAGATTTCCAGCAAGGTTCAACCAATGGATAATGGAATGTATAACCACTAGCAGGTATTCTCTTAACATGAATTGAAGTACTGTGGAATATTTTGAAGGAAAAAGGGGACTAAGACAAGGAGTCTCCTTTATTGTTAGCAATGGCAATGGAGTACCTCAACCAACTCTTTAAAGCATAAGTAGAAAAAAACATATTTCAAGTATCATCAGCACTGTGACAAACTCAAAATCATAAAATTGAGTTTTGCTGATGATCTTATTATCTTATGCCAAGCAGACACTTCAACAGTAAGAAGCATAAAGAAAGTTCTCACACAGTTTGCAGGGTCTCAATGTAAATTACCAAGAGTCCAGTATTTACTTTGGAGGAGTATATGAGGAAATGCAAAGTAAGTTGCAGCAAATAATGGTTTTTGGTAAAGGAAGATTTCCCATTAAGTACTTGGGAGTTCCCCTTTCATCAACATCTTGGACACAAACTGATTATCAGATATTAGTGGAGAAAATTGTTGCAAGAACAAAATGTTGGTCAACCAGGCACTTGTTCTATGCCGGGTTAGTTTTAGTGAACTCTATGCTATTAAATCTCTATTCATACTGGGCTGGAATGTTCTTAATCCCAAAGTCAGTAATACAACAAATTCAAAAGGTGCTGTAGAGTTTTTGGGCATCAGCAGGAAGAACTAGATCAAAAGTGGCTTGGGATGAGGTGTGTTTAACAAAAGCAGAGGGAGGGCTGCATATAAAGAATCCAGAATCATGAAATAAAGCTCTGCTAGGAAATCGATTATGGGATATTGCTCAAAGAAAAGAAAGTTTATGGATCAGATGAATCCATATGTATTATCTGAAAGGCAAAAACATCTGAAAATATCAGCTGACATAAAATACTAGTTGGCATTAGAAAAAGATCATAAAAATCAGAGATAAGATGATAAGAGGAGTGCTGAATGTAAGGAAAAATACACATCAAAGTCTGGATATTACTAGCTGATGGGACAACATAGAAAGCAAAGGATAGCAAAAATAATATGAAATACTTTTAACTCACCAAAGTACAGTTTTATATGTTGGATAGCAATAAAGGTCAGATTGTTAACATAAGACAAAATGCTATGTATGGGATATTTTCAGGTAATGTGAAATGTGTACTGTTTTGGTGCTGCTGGGGAGAATGTGGATCATCTATTTTTCATGTGTAGTTATTCTCAGAAGTTTATACAATTAGCACTGAATTAATTTGGAATAAGGAGGAGGATGCCTACTTTTAGAGACAGTGTTAACTGGTTGCTAAAAAACTGGAGATATAAGAAGTTGGGACGGAAAATACTGTATGCATGAGTAGTTGTTGCTATGTATCACATATGGAAGGAGAGGAATGAAAGGAAATTTGGCAACACTAAACATGCAGAAGAAGTAAGGTTTAGTCAGATTGTGATGGAAGTTAAATGGAAAATTCAAAATTATTGTAAAATGGATAATGACGATGATATTCGATACTTAAAAAAAATTGGGCCTAAAAAGTGTATATAATAGCTGTTAAGGAAATGTACGAATGATGAGTGATTGTGCATAATACAAATTTTACCTTTAGTAAAAAAAAAAACAATTAGAATTTAGAATGGCAATACAGTTTACACCTCAAGAGGAATTTAAAAAATACAATGCCCCAATTAAGAATTTTTAACTCCTGCAACGCCCCTACCTTTCAAACAGAGCGGAAGATGGAACTTTCAGTCTCTCACTATTACCGTGGTAAATTCTGCAAAAATTATTTACCGCGCATGGGACCCAAGGCCCTACTTCAATGACTCTCATCTTCGTCGAGTTTAAAAAAAAAAAAAAGAAGAAGAAAATAGTCAGACCTCCACTTCCTCTGAAATACCACCGTTAATCATCGGAACCATCACTTTTCCGCCGTCGACAACCACCATTGTCCGTCGTTAGCCACCACTTTCTCATCAGCTGCTCGAATCAAGCATCTTGACTATTTCAGGTTCGTTAAACGTTTGCTTCTTTCCTTATTTATTATGTATGTTTGAACGATAAGTCTGTCCGTAGATTTTTTGTTAGTGTTCTTTCTTTTCAATGGAAATTGTAGAAATTGAATTGGGATGACCACGAAGAATAAGACCTATTTTATTTGCTGGGTTCATTCAGAGAGTCAACTTTATAAAGTTTGGTAGTTCTTTCGTGTCCCTTATTTCCCGATTCTATTATCGATTGTCAAGTTTCTGATTTTTGAAGTTAATTTTGATGCTCGTGTAAATATAATATTTAGGCTATGCTTTTGTCTGAAAGTGGTTCGTTGTCCTTTTTTTTGGGTGTGGAATTGTGACAAACTCGTACATTTTGGATTGAGTTTGCACCTTTTCTTCAGCTCGATGTTAAGAGCCTTGGAACTTAGGTTCCCCTAGTATTTAACTAGCACTTTCGTGGAACTGTTGATGTTAAGTATATACGTAGTTTGCTTCGTTGCCGCTGTTCTTGTGATTTAAGCTGAAAACGAAGTAGCACGAACTCTTCCTTTTAGTAGGTTTGTAGCATTTCCGGTTTCATAGATGTACATATTATATTGTTTCGGGGTTGTTCTTGGATTTGAAGGTTTTAGCATAATGAACTGTCTTTCAAAGTTGTAAGAGTCAGAAGCTACCCGTTTACGAGCTTATTGTCTATTTTCAAAGATAAGAACCCGCCCGAGCCATCAGTGTAGTGCTATTTTCCTAACAGGTCATTGCTTGTGGCATCTGAGTTGAAGGTGTCTTTGTAGTCACCGATTTTCTTAACTTTTTCTCTAAATAGTATTATTTACACCTTAGTTGTTGAATCAAGAGTTAATTTGCTCCTTGAACCTCAACCAAAGGATATGATTTGGTGGAGCTTTTTATGACAAGACCCCTTATGTTGGATAAAGGCTTCATCTGTTTTGGGGATAAATACCGTAAATATATTAATTAATCAACGAGTATATACATTTGTGTACAAGTTGATACCATTCATTCAACTAAACTCCTTTTTAAACTATTGCAAAACTGGTCCTGGTCACCTCCTCCTGAGCTGACCAAACTCCCGTATCAAATTAAACAAGACTTTTAAGAACTCAGGTCAAAGGTGATTCAAAAGACAATTTTTCCCTTTAAATGAAGCTATGTTTTTCGTATTCTGTTTGTTTTAGCATTGAAATTGACGAAATTATCATGAGTAGGGTGTTTGAATTGATAGGTGGCTGATTCGTTCAGAGAAAATCTATGATGGAACAAAAATGCTTGACGAGAATAGTTGTGTTATCGAGTAATTTGTCTGACTATCTTATACTTTATTTTTCTGAAAAGTATCTTCAATGAAGTGATTCATGAAAACCTTCAACGATGGGCCACATTTTTGCAAATCTTAGGAGGGTTGTATCCATTCTTCTATGATCTGGAGAACAGGGCTTGTTCCCAAGAAATTGATCCAAGGCTTTCCAAGTTGATTGTGGTTTCTCTTTGTGCTTCTAGTTTTTGTTAACCATGTTTGTGAGTGTGAAGTGTCTTTTAACAAGCAAAATACATTAATTGAATCTGGATTTAGGGTTTGCATCTTTTAGCTAAGTAATTAAATACGACTGAGCTGTATTTATTTACTATTTTTTCTATATACTCATACCAATCTATGTAAATGTGGACTCTTTTTGTCTCATGAAACTTTTTGAATTTCTTTGGGTTTTATCTCAGAACCGTCTTTGGCCTTTCTGCAGCCTTTTGACTGTGTTATAGAGGGCGTTAATCAATGCAATGCACTTACAAGTTGAAGAAGAATTTACTCCAGAGTCCAGCTAACTATTTATCGTCATAAAATTTGATTGGTTAGAGCGATAGCTTGAGCAGGCTACTTCAACAATGTGCTTTCCTGGTTTCTATTATCCAATTGTGTCTACATTTGTACTATTCTATGTCACTCAGAGGGATGCATATCCTCTGATTGTAACCTCAGTTAGTAAAACTTTACTGGATAATTGTTTGTAGTTTGTGGCTTGTATAAGCTGCCTGCATAAGTTCTAAATTTTAGTGTCCTTGTTGAAGTTGTGCCAGTGTATTTGGCATGTCTGAAATAAGTACAGCGGCGACGCTCAATTGTTTATCTTTCTGGCACCCTTCTTTGCTTGCAATGTGGGGATGAACTGTTACTGTTTTGAAACATTAATTTTGCTGTTGAGTGCAATTGTCATTGACTGATTCATTTGCCAATATGTGCTTCAGGAGTTTTTGACATGCACCGTGTAGCGAGTGCAGGGAACACATCAAGTTCAGTTCGGCCCCGCAAAGAAAAGAGGTTGACATATGTCTTGAATGACGCAGATGACACGAAGGTGAGAATTCATGTTAATAAGATTATGTGTATTGAAGAAAGTAACTTTTATCCCAAAGTTTATAAAAGGATGGGTGTGTCAATCTTCACCTATTTTTTATTTATTTATTTTTAATAAAACCCTCTCTCTTTCTCCATGGTTTCATTTTGAACTAAGGAATCTCCGAGTTTCTGACCCATCTATTTTCAGTTGATGTCTGTTTAACATGGATATTTTTCTTCTTTCTCATTCTTCTTGGATGATGGAACAATAGAGGTTCTTTGTCTGGATTTCTGGGTTTTATCTTGAGCATATTTCTTCGTTGCAGCATTGTGCAGGTATCAATTGTTTGGCTGTTTTAAAGTCTACCGGAGCTGATGAGCACGAGCGTCTCTTCACGGGCAGCCGTGATGGCACCTTAAAGAAATGGGAACTAACTGAAGATGGTGCCACCTGCTCCACGACATTTGAGTCTCATGTTGATTGGGTATTACTTGTTGTATTCGGTCCTTCGTTTACATAATCTTCATAACTGGGAAACTGATGTAACTTTTGCTGTCTACATAATGGTGAAATGGAACTGGTGCCTGTATGAGCTTCTAGTGTTTTACATGATTTTATAATGTTTGGTGGGAGAAAGATTTATCTACCAGTTAGGTGGGAGGGTTCATGAAGGCTAGATGAGTTGCAAGTTTCAAACTTTCTTTCCCCCCCTTTGTTTTGTGAATAGCTTGTAAATTTGAAGTCATATAATTGCAGGTCAACGATGCAGCCATTATAGGTGGGAACACACTTGTATCTTGCTCGTCAGACACTACAGTCAAGGTAAATTTGTTGCTATAGTTCCCCATGTTTAGATGCTGTACACTTATGGTGCATAAGACTTGATTTTGATTGCTTCTTCTTGGCTTATGCTATCTTAATTAGGTTTGGAATTGCTTGCATGATGGAACTTGTGTGAGAACCCTCCGACAGCATTCCGACTATGTCACTTGTCTTGCTGCTGCTGAAAATAATGTAATCCATCTTTGCTAAGTTTTTCTTTGTCGATTGATGGACTAACGGAAGTCTAATGATGCTCTTAATCTTGCAACTGTATCTTATGAAGCTACGGGTTCTCAAAATTTACAGTACTAGTACCAGAGTCTTCTATCCTTCTTTTCTTTCTTTGGTTGTCATTTTTTCTTTAAATTGTAGTGCAACATTGTTGCCTCCGGTGGCCTCGGTGGAGAAGTATTCATATGGGACCTCGAAACTGCACTTGCACCACAGTCGAAGACGAGTGATTCAACGGAAGATGAATGTGCAAATGGTATCCACGGGCCAGGAAGTTCTTTGCCAGTTACTAGTCTTCGACCTGTTAACTCAAGCAACAGCATTTCCTTACATACAACTCAATCACAAGGTTATATTCCCATTGCTGCAAAAGGGCACAAGGAATCAGTCTATGCATTGGCGATGAATGACAGCGGAAACCTTCTTGTTTCCGGTGGAACTGAGAAGGTATATTCTTGTAGATAGGTTAGTTTTCATCTTCCGGTTTTGTTAGACAACCACCCCCACACTTCTCAGCCCCCTTTCTTTTAAATTATGCTAAGGCTGCATCTGGTTACTACATTCATAAGTTGTAGTATATTCATTTGTTTATCTGTGACTAGAATTTTTTGTCTCTATTTTTGGTCTCTTTGAGTGTAGCTATAGTACATTGAAAAAGAGTTGAGCTTCAGGGATGTATTTAAAGTGTAGGAAATGTCATGATGAATGAGAAGTTCGAACCCAGTAATCGTTTTATCTTTGTCTCATTGTTAATTGATTGTTGAACCTTTTCTAATTGCCTGGTCAGTGTTGTGATATCACTTCTGTGTCCTGTACACTGTTTTTTGTAGGTTGTGCGTGTTTGGGATCCAAGAAGTGGTACAAAAACAATGAAACTTCGAGGGCATACAGATAATATTAGGGCGCTGCTTCTGGATTCTTCTGGCAGGTCAGTGGTTGATAGTTTGCCTTTTGCTCTATCTATTTCAGTTTAGTGTAAACATCACTCCTTGCAAGTCCAGCTGCAAGTATGAGCTTAGTTCCTATCGATGAGCAAGGTGTTCTTGTCTGGAAAAACAGATTATCAACCAACTTAGAGGTTTCTGTTTCAAAAGAGATGCTTTATTGAGAAAGTCGCAAAAAATTTGCCATTCAAATTTGTTGGATGATAAGTTGTAATATATGTATTAGTTAAACCATGAGGGTGAGACCCAAATGTGATTTTGCATGCATCTGTGTAAGATTCTTGCCCTCTTTAAAGCAGTAAGCTTCCTAATCAGGAGCTTCCTAACAGATTTCAGTAAATTTTTATTTCATGGTTTATTGTGAGTTGATTGTTAAACCATTATTGCCCTAAAAGTGTAGTTTTTCCTTTCATTTGCAGGTACTGTTTATCTGGGTCCTCTGATTCCATGATCAGGTAAATAAAAGGATATATCATTCTCGAAGCAAGCAATTCCGCCTTCATGTTTATCATTCTGAGTTAACTGAAATCTTTTAATTCTCAGACTCTGGCTGTACTGTTTTGCATTTGTCCCTTTAATGTTTTGGATGGATTAGTTAGTAAGGTAGAATTTGAGAGCAATGGTGTTTCTGATTTAATTTTGTATGGAGCACTATTCGGCTCGTAAATGTGTTTCTTTCGCTTCATTCTCGTGTGCATATGTTGTACTTCTTAGGCATTGTGCATCCTTAACCATGAGGAATTCAGTTGTATTTGACTAAAATTATTTTCCATAATCTATTTCATTATGGAACCATATGAATGTCTTGTTAGTCTTGATGTTTCTTCTGTTGAATCAAGTTCTTAGAATTTGTTACTAAACAAAAGCTTAATTTCTATAGGCTTTGGCATGATATCTATAGGCTCATCTAATAAAATTTAGACTAAATCTTAAAATTGATTCGTTTTACTGTCTTTTTGATGCTTAAGTCCTGAACTTGACTAAGTGCAATCCTAGTATGCCAAAACCACAGGACTGCTGAAAAATTGTTAACTTCAATGTTCCTGGTTGATATTTGCATCATATGTTGACGTTAGAAGTTAGATGCCACATTATTTTTCACGATTATTTCAATGTTTATGTTATTTTTGTTTTCTGTTGTAGCAGCTAAGCTGATAAATCTTAAAGTTGATTTATTTTGTTAATAATTTCTGAATGGTTCTCTCATTATATCTATAGGCTTTGGGATCTTGGTCAACAGCGATGTGTTCACTCTTATGCTGTGCATACTGATTCTGTTTGGGCCCTTGCTAGCACTCCAAACTTTAGCCACGTTTATAGTGGTGGAAGAGACCTATCAGTAAGTACATTTCACATCTGAATTGAGAGCATCATTTCCTTTGCCACATATCTTAAGTCTTATTTATCTGTAATTGAAATCTTTATGAAGATAATTTTTAATATGACAGTTATACCTGACGGATTTGGCAACAAGAGAGAGCGTTTTGTTATGTACAAAGGAACATCCTATTTTACAGTTGGCATTACATGATGATGGAATTTGGGTTGCAACCACGGACTCTTCTGTACATAGATGGCCAGCTGAAGCACAAAATCCTCAGAAAGTTTTCCAAAGAGGTGGTTCCTTTTTGGCGGGGAACTTATCATTTTCAAGAGCAAGGGTTTCATTGGAGGGATCAACACCAGTGAGTCCTAGTCTTCATTTAGTGTGCCTTAACTACACTAAGTCAAGTTAGCAATGAACATCATCTCACATAGTTTGTTTGGTTCCTTTATTCTTAAATGCTGTATCTTGGTGATCTGAAATGTATGGCATTTTCAATGTGAGTTTGAATTCTACTCAGAACTATATTTCAACTTCAAAGTAAGGAGACAATCCAAATGTGGGGACCACTGCAAAGAGTTGCAGCCAACTCAATCATCAGAACCATAACCTCTGGACAAGAATACGTTTGAAGTGGAAAGTCATTGCCTTATGAGGCTGCATTATATGCTTTTATTTTGTTGATGCATGTGACATACTGAATTTGACGTAGCTGCTTAGTTGGACACATACTGTAGTTTATATTATATGTTGGTTTGATTCAGTCAGGTGGATTTATTTTGTTTTCGATTTATGCATCTTGTTTGGTCATATGTTAGATGGCATTGTGCAAATTATTCTTCTGCTTCTGTGGCTTGAAAAAACTTTATTTTGCCTGCAGTGGCCAGGATGTCATTCGATCACAGTAATGCATACACTGGTTTTTGTTTTTCTTTATCTTTGGGCTTGCATCTCTTCACTTCTCATTTGTTTCTGATAATTTTTTATAATGAATTAGAGACTTCTGCTTAATAGTTTCTGCTTGTGTGAAAGCTTTGTTTATCTTCTCCTTTACTTCCATTTTCTGTCCATATTAATGTTATGGACTATTCTAAGATACTGTCATTGTTTCCTTCTCAGGTACCTGTATATAAAGAACCATCCTTCAGCATTCCTGGGACTTCAGGAATAGTCCAGCATGAGATCTTGAATAATAGAAGACATGTTTTAACTAAGGTATTGTGAAAGTCCTGCCCTCTCTGAAACTAGAATCTTTTCCCAATGGACTGATGTCCTTTTGTGTTTATTTTTTTTTATTTTATTTTTTTAATGCAAGTAAGTTAATCAAATTTTGGGATGTCCATGTTACAGGACACTGACGGTATAGTGAAATTATGGGAGATCACGAGGGGTGTTGTAGTTGAAAATTATGGACAGGTTAGTAATGATTTTCTTAACTTGCAATCCAGTTATTTGATAGGTCTCTCTTATGAATTGTGGAAATTACTTTGAGGTTATGTAGGGTATCTTGTTGGAAGGTCAGAACCTTGAGTTATGATGCTTGGATTGTTTGTTTTCTTTTTTTTTCCAGATTTTATTTTCTTTAAAAATCTTTTGTATCCATTATATAGTAGACTTCTTTGCAACAGATTCCTTTCTTCTTCTTATCCTTTTCCACCGGTAAATGAATTTCATTTTATTTGTTCCAAGTGTAGGTTTCTTTTGACAAGAAGAAAGAAGAACTATTTGAGATGGTAAGTGTTTCTTTCTTGAATCATTTCTGCCAACTCTGCTGGAGTTCTGACTTTTGTTGTTTGTCCAGGTCAGCATCCCTGCTTGGTTTACTGTTGATACTAGGCTTGGGAACTTGGCTGTACATTTGGATACACCACAATGCTTTTCCGCTGAGATGTATTCTGCTGACTTGAGCATCAATGGAAAACCTGAAGATGACAAGGTATTTTTTTAGAATTTTTTTCCTCATTCGACGATCTCTTGGATGAATTCGTCTTTCAGGAATGTGATAGAATGTTATTAATTTTAGACTTATCATTGCATTGCATCATTGAATATGAATTTTGAACTTGCTAGTGCAGGATATCACCAGTAGAAACTATGTACTTTTTGGTTCTAGAGGAGTCGTACAGTTTTCCCCCCTGCGAATTTAATTTTAATCTTTATTGCTGTAATAGTCTTTTTTAAGTGGCATCATTGTAACAACTTTTGTTACTGTTCATAATACCTCTATCAATGACACTGCTTAGCATTATAGAGTTACTGGAAAAACTGATCAAATTGGCAATTAATGTATGTTATGAGATGGGTGGTTGGGACTGCCCTTGATAGGATTGCTTGAAGTCCTTTCCTATGCTCGTACATTTTACGTGTTATTAATTTTCTACTGGACATTGCCTTATGGCCTATTATAGTACTATTTATTGATCATCTTACTATGACTTATCTGCTTCTTCCTATTACCATTTATAGGTTAATTTAGCCCGAGAAACTCTTAAAGGCCTCTTGGCTCATTGGTTAACCAAACGAAGGCAAAGATTTGGTTCTCAAGGTTCAGGCAATGCTGAAGTCCATTCTGGGAGAGGTGATATATCTTCCAGGAATATAGCTCTATCCAAAGGTGAGGTAGATGGGAATGCTGAAAATGATTCGATGGTGTATCCGCCATTTGAATTTTCAGTAGCTGCGCCTCCTTCTATTATTACTGAAGGTTCTCAAGGTGGGCCTTGGAGAAAGAAAATCACGGACTTAGACGGAACTGAGGATGAGAAGGACTTTCCTTGGTGGGTTCTAGACTGTGTGTTGAATAATCGCCTTCCTCCCAGGGAAAATACCAAGTACTTCCTTTACTCTTTATCTTCCATTCGTTGGCTCTGAACATCATTTTCTAGATTTGCAAGAAGGATATGCACTTTCTAGTTAACTGTGACATTTTTAGTACCTGTTGTTTCTTTCTTTAAAGGGTCAATTTTTTCCTCCCCACTTTTTCTGCTTTCTTATTGGTTTTCTTTGTTACTGTGGTTGATTGGAAGTTAACCAGTTGAACTGGTAAAGCTTTGGCATTTTTCATCTCCTCTGTGTCTATGACTAAATGGCAGGTCCCTTATGACTTTCCATGATTCTTGCAGATGCAGTTTTTACTTGTTTGCATGTGAGGGTTCAACTGTCCAGATATCAACTCAAGGAAAGCTGAGTGCACCACGTATATTGAGGATACATAAAGTAAGAACACCATCCAAGTAGAAGCGAATTATTTAATTTAACATCCCTCCCCATGTGAGGCATTGAAATTTGTGGGGCTCAATTTTTGCAGGTTATTAATTATGTCGTAGAGAAGATGGTCCTCGACAAGCCGCTGGATAGTATGAATTCTGATGGCGTGTTTCCTGGGTTGCCTGGAGGACAATTGTCACATTCGGTGGCTGGAGTAGATGGTTCTTTCCGAGAGGCGAAACCTTGGCAGAAGCGTAAACCTTCCATTGAGATTTTGTGCAATAATCAGGTAAAATAAATTGATGTTAAATGCATTTGGCTTTGCAGTGGACTTGTTTGTTTCTCCTTTTTGGTTTTGCACCGAGTCCAAGTAGCTGTTTTATGTCCATCTCTTCTTAGAAAACATTTGCCAACTAAACCATGGGGTAGTCCAAGCAACCAGGATTAATCGAAGGATTAGCAATGAAAAATTGCAGTATACTTTTTTCTTTTTTTGTTAATATCTGTAGTCTATGCAACTACTAATTGGCTATTGCAACCTTAATGCACTAGCAAATTTCAGATAAATATAAGTAGTTGTGAATATTCGCGGTAATCCCTTGAGATGCTGGTTGATTTTGCGAATTTAGAGTATGGGACTTGTACTTTTGGAACTTGGAAAGGCTTAAATCTTTTAGCAGATTGGCCAAACAGGAGAGTTAGGTTAGAAATCTTGAAGAAGGCCTGCCCAGTCAATCATTTTTTTGGTTTCTTTGTTTTGTTTGGAACCAGTCAATCATTTTTTAATTTTCAGATGAGTACTCTGTTCAATTTGTTTTTAATTTTTCTTTTTAACAAATTTGCCATTTGCCAGAACTTCCTTTTTAGCTCAACAGTAGAACACCCTCACTCTTCAAATGTTCTGAGAATGCTATGTAATTCTAGGTCTTATCCCCTGACATGAGCTTGGCCACTGTCCGGACTTACATATGGAAGAAACCTGAAGACCTAGTACTTAATTATCGCGTTGTACAGGGCAGGTGAATACCAAAACAAAAAAAAATAAAGAAAATAAAAATTAAGGTATCATACAGCAGAGTTGCAATCAAACTGAAGACGGCGGGGTTGGAGTTGCTTCTCATCTCATGACCTTATTCCTTGTATATTTGATTATTTAACCTTTGGAGATGGAGCAGTAGGGAGTGGTGTTGGAGCTGGTTGAGGTCTCTAGATTTATGAGTTCTTATAAAACATTTTCGTATTTTCGGCCAGTTTTGTCACTGGAAATGCTCTTCAGAAGTGGAAGTTGGACACATAATTTTTCATATGATGCAGTCATTAAAAAGCGGGATGAAGAATGAACTTACAAAGTTAGCTCACAAGATAGTTTAGCTACTGTGGGATAAAGAAAGATTGTACTACCTCTTATTTTTCTATAATTATTTTTTAAAAGTAATTAGTGTTTTACTCTGTAATGATAATAAATGGGTTTCTCTGGGGAATGTTCTATGGTCTAATCTCTACTGTATTTTGGCCTATTTGCCCCTTTCATTCTGAAGTTGAATCACTATCCTTCGGCATTGAAAGTCTGGTTCGTATGGGTTCTGATTTTTGTCTTTGAAGCTTCAGCTGCATTTTATACAACCTTAAATTATTTTCACTTTTCCATAATTTTGTCCAATATATCAAAATTGGAAACTTAGAAGAATGAGGCTTTCAAGATACTATCTATGGAAACCTCTGGTCATAAAACAGTCCTTTGTCCAAAGAAACTTTTCGCCTTTTTCGTATATTGACATTCTATGGCTCAATCCTTGTGGCATATGTCATACTAGCATTAGTCACATATAATCACATTTTATGAGTTATAGATATGATGAAAAGTTGTTAAGAATGCTGTGATAAAATAAAAGTTATTTACTTCATTTTAAAAACATAAACGCTAAGAGTGAATTGTAAATGTAAAAATAAATATATGTGATTAATTCTATGTAATTGTAATTTTTTTTCAGCATATATCATGACTCTTCTTATTTTATAAAAATTTCTTGATTCTCAATTTAACAGTTCAGTTTTGAAAATTGAATTCTAAAAATTGACTTAAAAGATTTATATCATCCAAAATATATTATAAAAACGACAAAGAAAGGAATATTTTCGATCACGCCATATATTACATCACGGTAGAAATAATTTTCTCTATCCCTGCACCTGAACTTTTTTGAGAATTTTGATTTCTCTTCTTCATGTTCACTTGAAAATTTTCCGCTGCCGACTAAAAAGCCATCAGCCACGAACCAACTTATACACAATTGTGGTCGCTAGAATTAACTTAACTATAAATTATAAATTATTGATTTTATTTTTTCTGTTTCGAAAAAACAAATCCACTACGGTGAGTATTGAATATAAAGTGGTGAAGATTCAATCACGTTTGTAACTAGAACATGATGTAATTTTAGGATCATCAAACCAAATTGACTACAATTTCCAAATATTTGGACCGTATTGTTAAAAGTTAAAACGTTGAGAAAAAAAATAAGGAGAGTTAAACGTGAAGATAAATCGACCATTTTCCCGAACTTGTTATGCATACGTTACACACACATATGTAGATTTTTTTTTTTTTTTTTTTTTTTGTGGGGGGTTTTCCTCTTCTTTTTTACTGTAATAGGCGTTTCTTTTAATTTCACTTTCCAATGTAGCAATCTCTTACTTCGGCTTTAGTACTGACTGAATTCAGGTTGATTTGAAGCAGTTTTACGTAAGCTCGCTATTTATTTTTTAAGAGCACCTGGTAGATTACTAAATACCTATTCTATTACATGTTGCTAAACTATCAGCTATATTATGCATCTCTACTACCTTATTTTTAGAAACTTTAATTATTTTATAAGTGGAAAAACTTCTACAAATAATACATATTTGATTAAATATCTCTTGAACCTCTACTGGTGCTGATGATGGAACTAGAGGTTTTGCAAGAGTTTCACAGTTGGTATGGACACAAATACTATGAATGTCCATCTGAACAGCCTCTTTGAGCGCAAAGAGTAATGTAGAGGCTTCTGCCTGAAGCGGGGAGAGGGCTGCAAACTTTTTGGATTTGATTTGTAAAATCATTCCATGTTTGTTTGATATTTTCAAGGCTCCTGCTGCCAAATTAGAGCTTGGGTTGAAGGATCCGTCCAAGATAACCTCATGTTCATGCGTTCCTGTGAACGTGTCATTCATGGTGATGTTTTGATCTGCATGTTGTGTATCCTTCCAGAAGTCTGGCTTTTTCTTGTGGCAAAGTTTCTGATGGAGATTAAAATCCTCTTTGACCTGATTCTATGTCTGTATGACGTCACCCTGTTGGTTCCTCCAGACTTGGCTATTTCTATGCAGCCAGATTCCCCAAACAATAAAGATAGACATAGTAATTAGTTCATCCCCTGGCGCACTAATCAACCAGTCCAAAAACCACTCTTTGAAACTCCTTCTTTGCCCGTTGTCAAAATTGAGACCTAGAGATGAGATCCTCCATAGCCTTTTAGACCACTCACCATCCAAAAAGAGATGGGAGACGCTCTCAGGGTCAATATGACATCAAGGACACTGTGTGTCATCCAGAACTCCTCACTTTTGAAGGGCTTCTTTGGTTGGCAGTGCATCATGAATCCCTCTCCATATGAGTACTTTTCATCTTTGGTGGCACATTACTTTGACACAGATGCTTCCAAGCCTTCTTCTCATAAGTCATTCTATTGGTATCTATAGGATGACCTTTCTTGTAAGTAATCTTGTATCCTAATTTCACAGTATAGTTTCCATGTTCTGTCTCCGTCCACAAAACTTTGTCCCCCCTATCAGCCAAATTAGGATCAATGTGTAGGCCTTGGATGCATGAGACTATGTGAGGTGGAAAGATCCTGCTAAGAAGAGATTCCTTCCAAGAACCAGAAGAGGATATCAAATGCTGCACTCTTAGGTTTGAGTTAGTTGCCAGGATTGAATCATCAGCAATTGGATTGTTCTGTTGGGGGATCCAATTATCACTGATCTTGATATTTTTTCCTGAGATAACTTTCCATTTGATATTACCTTTGAGAAGGTCATATCCCCAAAGAATACTTCTGTATCCCCATGATAAGTTACTCATATTATCCGCCATTGGCAAGCAGCCACCTTTATGATACTTTCCCCTAAAAAATCTAGAAATCAGAGATGTCGGAGGTGAAATAATCTTCCAGGCGTGCTTTGCTAGCAGAGCTGGTTAAATTCTTGCGTTGATCGCAACCCTAGACCACCATGTAGAGGAGATTAACAGATTTTGGACCAGGCTCTCCAATGAATCCCCTTGTTTTCATTGTCCCCCTTCTAGATGAATTTTCCAATAATCTGATTTGCCTTTTGAAGTGTACCTTGTGGGAGTTTAAAAACTCCCATAGGATAAACCATCATTGATTATAAGGTTGTTTTGGCTAAGGTAACTCTTCCTGCCAGGGACAGGGACAACATCTTTGTTTTCCAATCACCAAACTTGTTGCTGAGTTTTTTTTGTGAACTCCTCAAAGATGATATTTTTCTTTTCCTCAATGTCTAAACTCATGCCAAGATATCTGCTCCGAAAATTAGTGGATGTAATATCTGGAGCGCCATGCAGGATATCACGTTGCTGTTGAGGAGTGTTAGGGCTCAGGAAAAATAGACTGTCATCCACATACATTAGATGATTTATCCTAGAAGCCGGGTTGCTTATTTTAATCCCCAGCCTTGCTGATCTTCTCAGTTCTGATCTGATGGCCGATGATAAAGCCTGCTGATAAAGAATGAACAGGTACGGAGACAGCGGACAGCCTTGCCTGAGACCTCGATTTGGGGTGAAGAATTCTAATTGTTTCCCATTGAAAAGGATTGAGTAGGTAACAGATGACACAGATTGATAAATGAGATTGACTATATTGAGAGAAAATTTCAATTTGAGTAGTACTTCTTTGAGGAAATCCCAAGAAACTCTATTATACGCTTTGCTCATGTCCCCCTTAACCGCTGTCACACCAATTTTGCCCTTTCTTTTCTTGATGTACTCCACAATCTCATGTGCTATCAGTATGTTTCACTGATATTCTGACCAGGCACAAAACCATTCTGATCATCATCAATTAGATCATTCGTAATTGATTTTAGCCTGGTTGTAATCATTTTGGTGATTATCTTGTACTTTACATTGCATAAGCTGATGGGGCGGAAGTCATTTGGTGTGATAGGGTTGGCCTTCTTTGGTATCAAAACCAGGTTTGTTTGATTCCATTCCCTTGGTATTTCCACATCCCGTGTCACGCCTAAGATAGCTTGTACCACCTCCGTTTTGATTTCTTTCCAATAGGTCAGATAAAAACCGGCCGGCATACCATCTGGGCCCGGGGACTTCCAAGGAGACATATCTCTGATAGCTTGCCACACTTCTTCCTCTGTGAAAGGAATGGATAGAAAATGTTGTTTTTCTGGTGACAAAGTGTCCTCCATGTTCTCTAACAAATCATCCAGAGACCAGTCATCCCTTGCTGGTACATATTGTTCCTGGGGAGCAATGTAGATGTCTGAAAAATGGATGTTGATCGTTTGCCTAACCTGATAGGGATCTTGGATCCAGTTTCCCCCCTCGTCTAGTAGTTCCGTAATCCATTTGTTGGCTTTCTTTCTGGACGCCCATTTATGAAAGAATTTTGTGCTTTTGTCTCCTTGAAGGGGCCAGATTAGTTTGGCCCTTTGTTTCCAATAATCTTCCTGCATTCTCAATGCTTCTTCCACTTGCTCCTTAAGTTGTAGGAGTTTGTGATGTGCTTGATCATCCTGTTGGTGCGTCTCCCAGAGTTGTTGTTGAGTGTTGACCTCCTCCATAAGCTTTTGAACATGTTTATCCAAGTCCTGGAAGTTGGCTCTGCTCCAGTTGTAAAGATTGTTTAGCCATCTTTGCAGTCTAACAGATAGCTCGAGCTGAGTTGTTTGAGCCACTTGACCTGCTTGAGGACCTGTTTTCCACACTTGACTCACGATTTCTTTTGATCTATTACATCTCACCCAGAATTGCTCAAAAGCCTTCTTTCTTCTTCTCCCCTTTAGTTGCTCTTTTAATACCACCAGAATAGGGCCATGATCAACATTTAGAATAGGCAAATTCCTGATAATGGCCTTGTTGAAATGTTGTAGCAATTCCTTGTTGACAAACGTTCTGTCCAGCCTCTCATATATAAGTTGATCACCTTGCCTATTATTAGACCAAGTATACCAATAGCCTAGATGTCTAAGTTCTTCCAGATCATGTCTGGATAGAAAGCTTTTTAAAGCTGTTGTATCCCCACCTCTAACTGCTCTTCCACTGGATTTATCTTCTTGGTTAATGACTTGGTTGAAATCTCCTAAGATAATACCAGGGTACGAGTAAGGAAGAAGAGTGCTATTCAAATCAGACCAAAATTCGGACCTTCCATGACGAGAAGGAAGTCCATACAGAAAGATAGCAACCCATTATAGTCCTCTAGCTTTTACTACCTTCACTACGATAATATTACTAGTTTTAATCAGCAAGGATACTGAGACACCATCTTACCCAAAATAAGGCTAGTCCTCCACTTGATCCAACTGGATCTACTACAATGGAGTGCCTAAAGCATGTGCCTTGCTGCCAAACATCTAAACTACTTGAAACCATCTTGGTTTCCATCAAAAACAAAAAGCTAGGACTATATTGTTTTGATAATTTACATAATGCTTGCTTCGTTGGGGAAATATTCAGGCCCCTGCAATTCCAGCTAAGGACTCTCATGGAGCTTGAGGCAGTTGTTTAGGATCAACCACCGCAAGTCCTCGCTGAAATCCCTGGACCAGCAACTTGTCATCAAAATAAGAGATTAAACAAGAGAGAGTAGATGCATTAAAAGTGCCACTTTCAGTCATCATTTTCCTTTGCTTATGATTCCTAGGCTCCATCTCATCTGCACTTGCACTTGTCTTGCAACGTTTCTGAGCATTCTCCTTCCCCATGGAGCCTCTGCATTCACCAATCACCTTTCTTTCCCTTCCTTCTCCATTCATTCTCCTCCACCTATTGAGCCTCTCCAAAGTCCTGCGAGTTTCCTTGTGCTGGGGTTCATTGGAGTTGAACATTAATGGGACTTCTGGATGCATTTGTCGATTGTGCTATTGATGGATTTGTTGTTGAAGCATCATCGCCTTTCCTTTTGTGCTCTGGAAACTGACGCCCATCCTCTTCAACTTCTTGCTACTTACATGGAGGGTCCTTTTGATATGCTTGCCGCTGCTACATCCTGCATTCAGAAAAACACTGGAAACAGATTGACCTTGGTCTTGCTGCTCCGGAGAAGATTTGCTCAGATACCATTTCAAGATGATTTCTTCCCCAGTTCTGGTTATCCTCTCTCCCTGCACGAGAATCCTGCTAAAGTACTGGGATGCTTGTTCTTCCAACTGGTACTCAGCTTCTTGATGATCCACCACGTCTGATAGCATTGTTTCACTTACTGTTAATTTATCCTGACTACATCCCTGGTTTCCCTCATTATCTAGCTTATGCGACTGAGCATTACAGAAAAAACCCTATGATCTCCACCAGATAGAGAGATTATCAAATCCTACAGCTATTGGGTTAGGAGATAAAATGTTGTCACCTACCCTTTCCACTATATGCTCTTTTAGTCTAGCACCTGATGTATCTATATCAACGTCTTGACTAACAATTACATCAGAAATAACATCCAATTCATGATCAGTTTGTTCATTAAGATTAGAAAACAACCTGTCAGTAGAGTTATCAATTGATACACTTGCCAATTGATTAGAAGGAGCATTAAAATTCTCCAAGTCATTTACTTCATGGAAGGGAAGGCTCAACAGTGAATCATTATTATCATCAACAAATTCATCATCTGAAAACTGTTAAGCAGAACTGAAATTCCAGGTTAACACACAAGATGGGGAATCACCTCTCTTGTCCAAGCTTAATGGGGGCGAATTTCCTGGACCTTGATGAAAACCATTCTCAAAAGGCGGTTGGATACCACATGGCAGTAGATCATCAGGTGGCCCATTCTCTGCTCCCCCTTCCAAGTCCGTGTCTTCTTGCTCCTCATTGTCAGGAGCATTATCAGGCCCACCATTGTTGCCATCTCCACCATCATTTCCTTGGCCACCATTTCCATTATCACCATCATTACCCTCCTCATTATTATCGTCATTATCATCTCCCGGCGGCGAATCTATATTCATCGGTTGAAAACCCTGCTCCTCATCCATAGTTAGACGAAAACCATCCTGAATCCTCTCCTCTTCAATCAAGGCATAGTAATCCCTTGTTCAGTTCAGAAAGGCCACTGTCAGTCTGGAACATCGCCGATTTTTATGGCCATATGCTCTCATTGTTTCTGGGAACATCTCTCGGAGTTCATTCCTGTACATCAGCGCGTTGTTCCTAGCCATGTGCTCTAAAATAATCATCCAGAAACACCTCTAAAGCCACACCCGATTCGATAGAGCATTTATGATTGGGATGCCCTAATCTTCCACATATTCTACAGAATTTGTGTAGACTCTCATAGCAAACATTCAATCAAATTCGGAGTTCCCCTCGATGAAACTGCATAAAAGGCTGGAGTTAATGGATTTCCTGGCTCAATCTAGATTTTTGCTCTGACATAAGTAGCCTTTTGCATCAAAAAGTAATCCTCTTTGATTTTCTCCACTTCGCCATGATGCGCCGCCAATTCCCTAGCAGCCTTCCAGATGTAGTTAAGCAGGGGAGTCTTGTGAAGCCTGACCCAGATCGGGAGCTTTATGATGCGAACATGGTCTAGAACAAGATCATCATCTTCATACCATCATCGAAGTATGAGAAGACCACCATGCACCGCATATGGGCCATTATCAAGGGCAGCCAGAAGGTCAGTCTTGCATAGGAAGCGGGTGTCAAAGAAATTCCTGTCATAATGCAAAACTCTGGCGTACATTTCCCAGTTCCTGTGCAGATAACTCTGCATTTCCTCGCCATTAAAGTACCTGTCATCAATCAGATAACCTAAGAAAGACAATGATTGGTGCTCCGCTGATAGAGCCTCCGCCTCTGGCGAGATCTGCATGCTGGTGACTCTCATATAGGGTCTGTAGACTATATTTGGGAGAATATCATGTTTGGGAGAATATCATGAAGGGGATGATAGTTCTTTATCTCCTCCGAATATTCTGTCCTTTGAGGAGTATAGACACTTTCAGCAGAATTTTCACTTGTATGTGACCGATTCATCATGTAGTGATATATAGTTGATCAAATCTAATGACTAGTATGATAGTACACAATATACATTTTCATACATTACAGAGATGCTTTACATCAAATTAACCATTTAACTATTCCAATAGTTTCCTACTTAAGCATTGGAAAAACAATAAATTCTAAAACATAATGATAAGTACACGAATAACATTAATATTTCTGGCACATATGGGATTTCCTCAAAGTTATTACTCTTTAGATTTCATTTTCATAATTTATTTTGTTAGACTGAAAAATACTAATGGCTCTAGCTAACGGCTATCTTCTGCTTGGGCCTCCCATCCATAGCTTCATACCCCAATCTCATCCAAATATATATGACCAGATATGTGGGGGTGTTTTATTTCTAGCAAGAAACTCGAGTGAGCTGGAACAATTAATAAATAGGATTTACATCCCATACATGAAGGAAGTTATAAAACAAATAAATATTACCATTTCTGCAAACTCAACCCAAAAAACTCCCCAACAAAGGAGAGGTAAAAAAAGAAAAATAAAAATAAAAATGAAATACTGTCAGCTTTTTAAGTCTATCAACTGTCAGCAACCTTCTTTTCCAGACTAACCAGCTAACAAAGCTGTGTTTTGGCAATGAGAACTTACTCTAAACTATCTTTGCTGGTCTTTCTTTCCCGTTCATTCTAATCCATGTATCCTGTTGTTGTTGTATATGGTTTATTACTTCCCTGCCACTTTCCATTCTGTAGTCCTGGTTTGAGTTGATCTATGAGTTTAAGCAACTTTTTCCAATGCCAATTGCTATCTTTTGGACATTTATACTCCCAAATACTCTTCCCTTTGAGATAATATGTATGCATCCCCTTGATCCACAAGCTTTCCTTCTTTCTTTCCAAGTCCCATAACTGCTTCCTGGATCTTTAATATTTAATCCTCCTTCCATCTTTTTCCTGCATACAATATCCCAAGATAGAAGAGGCCAACACTTCCCACTATCTTTCACTCCCCATAAAAACTGTTTACATGTTGCAGTAATCTGTTGAATGACAGACTCAGGCAATAAGAAGATACTTGCCCAGTGTGTATGCTATGTCATTAAGACAGAATTGATAAGTACCACTCTACCAGCATAGGATAGATGCCTTGATGCCCAACACTTCATTTTTCCTGTTAGCTTTTCTATCAGAATTTGACAGTCTCCTTTGTTCCATGCTGTGGGTGAGAGAGGTAAGCCAAGATACTTCATGGGGAATGCTCCTCTGTCAAAGCCAATAATTGTCTACAACTGCTCTTGTTGATCACTCCCTATACCACCAAAAGATATATTAGACTCATTCAAGTTTACCCTCAGTCCAGAGCTTCCTGCAAAGTGGTCCAGGATCTCTTTTTTCACTATCTTCAAAGTTTTCTTCTTAGCTCCACAGAATATAAGCAGATCATCTGCAAAGCTGAGTGATGTAATCCTCAGTTTGTCACGATGGGGATGAAACACATAATCTTCTCTCTCAGCTGCTTTCTTGAATAGCTTTGTCAAATATTCCATAACCAACACAAAAATAAGTGGTGATATTGGATCTCCCCGTAAGTCCCCTTTTCCCTTGGAAAAATCCAACACTGTTCCCATTCAGCTTCAGAGAATAAAAACAAGGTGTTATACAAGTCATGATCCATTGTCTGTATTTGACCGGAAATCCAAAACCCTTCAACATCTCCTCTATAAATTCCCAATTGATGGAATCATAGGCCTTCCTCAGATTAACTTTAAGCATGCAACTTGGTTTAAAATTCTGTCTATTTATATTGTCTTATAAGCTCATGAGCTAATAGAATATTATGCAATATTGATCTATTTTGCACAAATTCTTCTTGATTAAGATCAACCAAGTCAGGAAGAATCAAGCTCAGCCTTTTACAGATCATCTTAGAGATACATTTGTAAATGGTATTACAGCATGATATAGGTCTGTACTCAGTTGCATCATGAGGGCATTCATTCTTTAGGATTAGTGAAATAAGAGTTACATTTACCTGTTTCAACATTTTACTAGTTCTGAAAAATTCCAGCACTACACATAAGTCATCTCCAATATATTCCATGTATTCTTGTAAAATCCACTACTAAAACCATCTGGTCCAACACTTTTGTTTATATCTATACTGAAAAGAGCTTTCTTTACATCAGCCTCAGTGATTATGCAGTCAGAAAGACCTGCTGCTCTACAATCAATTTGATCCATGACTGATGGAGTTCATTCCTAGCAAGGGTTCTGTCCCCTGATACCCCAAGTAGATTCTGATAGTAAGTGAGGAAATGATCTTCCACCTTTTGCCAGTCTTCTTCCCCATCACTTCTGGTATAAGATCTGATACCCCATGTAGATTCTGATAGTAAGTAACTGAGTACTGCTTTGCTTTTATCAACATAATCTTTGTTCATTTGCTTCTCTTCTACTTGTAATGCCTCATTCAATGGATCCTCCTTCTAGGCTCCCTAGATTTGCTCCAACTTCAATCTATATTCTTGTGCTTGAGCTTCTATATTAGTATACTCTTCTCTACTTAGCTTCCTTAGCCAATATTTCATCATTTTTTGCTTCATCACAAATTTGTACTGCTTGCTACCCTTTACTTCCATATACCAATGCTCTTGAACAATCTGTTTAAAGTTAGGGTGTTGCATCCACACATTATAAAATTTGAAAGCCCTTTTCCTTACTGGTACATTTCCTTCCCATCTGACCAATAAGGCATTGTGATCTAAAATTCCGTGGCATAATATTCACAAAAGCTTCTGTGTATTTTTGCATCCATTCATCATTCACCAACACTCTATCAATTTTTGACATGATTCTCTGATTGCCAAGCTGTTTATTACACCATGTGTGTCTCCCCCCATTCATCTGCATTTCCCATAACTCATTTCCTTCTATCATTTGATTGAACTTGTCTTTATCAGGACTAAGTTCATTAATACCTCTAATCCTTTCTTCAGTCTGCCTTATGCAGTTAAAGTCTCCCAGCATAATCCATTTCCCTTTGGCTGAACTTGATAATTCCTGTAACTCTTTCCATAAAATTTCCCTTCATGTAGCATTATATCTTCATATACCATTGTCAGATAAAACTTACTATTCCTTGCATACTCTTTCACATTGTAATGTATAAACTGAGGCTTTACTTTTATAGCATTCACTCGATATTCCCCTTTTCTCCACATCATTAAAATTCTTCGTTTTTCTCATGATTCCTGGTTGCTGATGTAGTCAAATTGATACCATTTTCTACCCATAATCTCACCCACCTTCTCTTTATTCAGTTTTTTTTTCCAAAAGCCCTGCTATTCCAACCTTATTCATAGAGAGAAATGTATCAATCTCCCTATGCTTCAGGGGGCTGTTAATTAAGTCCCCTTATATTCCATGCTAAAAGGTTATTCATGTCTACTAGACCCTTCAGAAGGGTGACTAGTATCATGATAACAAATATCATTCATAGATCTCTTTTTATCACATGGTCTTTCCCCAGTGATCCTCACACCCTTCTGATTTCTTATTAGTATTCCCGCTTCATCATCTTTACTTTCTGCTCTCTTCATGACCCTGATAGAGTGATCTTTAACTGGTGTTTTAGCATTCACATTTTCTTGTTCCCCCGTTTCTTTATGAACCACATTCACTTCCTATTGTTCAGCCAGATCATTTTCCTTCTGAAACCACTTTAGGTACTTCTCTATTCTTCCATGCTTTCACTACAGGTTGTCCAAATCCTTTACAATTGGAACACTTAACAGGTTTCCACTCATAATGGATTGTTTGCTCATATAATTCACCTTTCTCATTCTCATACCACACTGACTCTTTCAGTTTATCCTTTATTTCAACTTCCACTAATACTCTTGCATAAGCCACTCTCAGTTTTTGCGAAGTCATGTCATCCATTTCAACTGGAGTACCAACCTTACTTGGAAGCTTAATTAGAACCGTAGGATTCCAGTATCTCAAAGGCAATATATGGAATTGAATCCGCACTGGGACTTTCCTTATCTCATTCATCTTGATTTCCTCTTTAACAGACCAATCTTTTACAATAAGAGGCTTTCCATCAAAATGGTACACATTCTATTTTAGAATTTCCTCTTTAACCATTAATGTCTTGAACCTGACAATATACACTCCATTCTCTAGCAGTAGAAGCTTATCCACCAATTCTCCCCCATGTTCTTCGTATAATTCCATTCATTATTGAAAATGGAGGATTAGATCCAAGAACATAACAGATCACAGAGCTTTGCCAGTATTCAATCTCACTTTGAACTTCTTTTCCGTAATGTTCCCTATCTCTCTTTCATTCATCATGCGTGGTTCTATAAACTGCAATTTTTTCTCTGGACTCTGAAGTTTCTTCGGATCAAAAGAATCCCATACATTCAATTCTTTAATAGTTTCCCTTGTTTCTAGCCCTTTCATCTCGAAATGATTTTGATTATCATATCCAATTGTAATACATACACAATGATAGATTACAGTGTCTCTAGCGCATTTATTGGTCTACAAAAATAATTTAACAATTATAATGGTAAGCCAAAACACAATACTGGAGTGCTGCTGACGACTCGCTAGCAATCTTTTTCTATTTTCTTTCTAAAATCTATATAAGTAGGAAACAAAACGCTCAATAAGCTAAATAAAAGTCTTATCCCGGATCAAGACTTCTAACCATATCTTTTACACAACAAATCTATACACCGCTGAGAAGGTTTTGTCAAATGATGCATACCCAAAGCCAACTTCTTTCATTACTGCGGATGCCATTGGTGCATTTTCACAGCTCTCTTCAATAATTGATTGAGCTCCTCCAATTCCTTTCTGGCCTTTGTATGACATATAAATGGAGCAGTTCTCATGTTTGTTGCGAGAGTGGCTAAACCAAAAATATATAATAGTCCATTAGATGATTCTAACACAAAAAATATAGACAGGAAAATAACAATCTCAACAAACTTTACCCGAATTTCTCTAGCAAGCTCGAGAAGGGTTATAAACAAACAAGACATATTGTGTGTCTGGATGACAAAAAGAAGTGAAAAGAAGAATGCATAGAGAGGGCAAGAAGTACTAAAATGGTGGAGAAAGATATATTCCATTTAAAAACAAAGTTAGTTGGAAATATTTATTGACAGATTTATTGGTGGAAAAGGTACGAGGGTGAAAGATGCAGCCAACGATGCTTGCAGAAAATGAGAGGAAGTCCTTAGATCTGAATCTCAGTAAGAATATCCTAGTTGAAGGCAAGAAGGAAATAGGTACTGATCACAAGAATGTCCACTTGAAATCCATTGAATCTAATCTTAGACTGGACAGTGGTGTACATTATTTGTCTCTAATAACACTAGAATCTGAGACAAGTTTTTACAATTCTCTTTGTTGTTTTTGCATGTTAGAGTCTGTAGGAAAGGATATTATCATGTTTACTTTGAGTTGCATTTGCTTGAGGACAAGCAAAAATCTAAGTGTGGGGGATTTTGATAGGTCTTGAAGTTTCATGTTATTTATGGGTATTTGTATAGCATTTCGGATTATATTGTGCACTTATGTTGTGTATTTAGATTTTTTTAGTTCTTAGGTGTGATTGGAGCTGAGATGGAGAAAAATGTTCCATAAACACACATTTTTGGAGCATTTTGACAAGGAAGCACAAAAAGGGAGCAATGACATCACATTCTCGTGTGGGCACACGAATCTCAGTCCAAAATTGGGCTTTAGAGAAGAAATTCCAGCATTGATGCTGCATTCCCGTTTGGCCAAACCGAAGTAGGGACTAAATTGAAAAAGTAAAGAAGTTTTAGGGTCAAAATGTTATTTTTCCAAACTTGATGGACCAATATGCAAATCTCAGAAAAGTTAATTTGCAGTTGAGAAATTCTGAAAGTTGCTGGCGGCTGACCTACTTTTTGGCATATAAATTGATTTTATTCTTTTCTGGAAGAGGGGGCCTGAATGTGAGAAGAAGAAGAGGAGGCTGGAGTGGGCCTTATTCTTCCCCATTCTCCATAGTTTTGTTTCAGTAAGGCTTTATTATGTGTAACTAAATTACTTTTCCAGTTGAAAGATATTGAAACCTTGGTTCTTAATAGTTGTGAGATCTAAATGTTTTTCATTTCTCAATTCTTTGTAAGTATTTGCTTGTTCTTTTGAATGATTGATATAAAGATTTTGGATTCATGAATAGCTGGTAGCATTCATTATTTCATGATAGTTAACAACCAATAAGGCAGCAAGGTTTGTTGTTTTAAAAGGGACTGATATAATTAAATTATTTGGTAAGTGATTTTGTTATGTTATAAGAACAAGTAATCTGGTTTTTTTTATTAAACAAGGTTTGTTTCATAGGAATCAGAATTGGGTCTTTGTACTTAATGCAGTCATTTTCTTAATCTTAGGAGGTTCCAGGATTGAATTCCAACTAGTGTGTTTAATGAAGGTTTTCTTAATCACTAAACTTAGTTCAGATTGAGTTGTTAGGAGGTTCCAACAACGAAAACTAATTTGCCTATAAGTGATTAAGCAGATCATTGCATCTATGATCAATTATCTAGACCAAGGTGGATATAAAATCTTTTGACCAGAAGCTTTCTCATAATTTGCTTTCATTTTTTTTAACTATCATTTGAATTTGAATTTTAACTACATTTTAGTTTTAAAAACTCAAAACCCACCTTTGGGTTACTTATTTGAAAGAAACGAATCCACCATTCCCTGAGGAGGCGACCTTGCTTTCCTATGCTACTAGTTTGAAAGTAGGTTAAATTGTTTGTTGGCTTGACACCCCACCAAAAATGGCGCCGTTGCCGGGGAACGGTGTACATTGATTTGTTTCTTTTAATTTTTTTTTTGTCCTATTTTTTTTTCTACCATGGATGCATACGGACAGCAGTTTTGGGACCAACGCGATGGCTTTAATTGGAGTGCCAAAGAGGTACACGTTTCATCTACTGAACAAAAATTAGATGAACTAACCTCTCTTGTGACAAGTTTGGATGCAAGTCAATTGCAACAATTGCAAAGGTGTGGTGTTTGTTTTATAATTGGTCATCCAAGAGGTTTTTGTCCAAGGTTTCCATACTACCAGTGGAAACGTGTGAATGCCATAAGAGAATCTTGGAGATCCCCACATGCAAGCTATGAATCCAATTCATACATTTATGATCCAAGTTGGCAAGGATATTCAGATTGCAACCATGACTACTCCTACGATTATTACTCACCACCACCACCACAAGCATGTCAACCTCCAGAAGTGTCACCAAACTCAAGTATGTATCTAGAAGATACGGTTATGAAATTGTCCACTAACATAGAAAACTTTTGTCAGGAAAGACGTGCTAGCAGTGAAAATTTGGATAGACAAATATCTGAGACGGTTACAAGAATGAATGAAGAGACTATCCAAAATAGTGAGTTAAAAACACCACGTGAAGAAGACTTTGAGCTATGGGATTCAGAGGACAAAGGAGTCATGGAAGATGAAGAAGAGTCTACAGAAGTTGCAAATGAGGTAACTAATAATTTTCTTTATCTAGTTTGACTGATTCAGTTGTCACTCCTTTTCATGATATGTTAGAAGAACCAGAAGAAGAAGAGCATGAACAAGATGCTATAGATACATCTTCCAATGGAGAGGTTCATGTTCGTATTTCGGAAGAATTTGACGAGTTCCCTTGTGATGATGAATTTGAAGAGGAGTTGTGCACCAAAATTAATGAATCTACACTCCAAGGTAATGAGGTAATTTCAGTTGGAGAACATCTCTCTGATATAGTCCAACCGAAATTACTTTTCAAATGCCATGATACAGGTATACCTACTCCTTCATGTACTTTTAGAAATCTTAAAAGTGATAAATTTATCATAGATTTTGGGGTTGGTGTTATTATCATTCCTCAGTCTGTGTTTAAGTTCTTGAAACTTGTGTCATTGAATGAAATTGATGAAGTTATAAAACTTGTTGATGAGTCTTGTGCTAGTCTTGCGTGTGTTGAAGATGGTTTATCTGTCCAATGTGGGGAAAATATTTTTTCTACTAATTTTGATGCGATTAATGTGAAAGAAAATTTAGTCTTAAACTCAAGTCCATGCTTCTTAGGTAGATCATTTCGAAAAACTGCTAGGATAAAAATGATAAATGGAGTCACATCATTATCAAAGGAATATGTGAATTTGAATGTTAAAAGTGCTCCACGAGTTGATTTTTCTAGAAGTTGTATTTTCGAATTTGTATATGAAATTTGTGAGAAATGGCAATCTCAAAAATTTGAGTTAACACATGTGCCTATGCATATAGAGTTTCCATATGGACATTTATCTAGACCTCCTACATTGGGGATAAAGATGAATGTAATTCTAAAATTTCTTGATGATTGTGGAATGAATTTAATGCATGATGTCATGGTATATGTGTGGAGAAAGTGTGGTGCTTTTAAAGAAACATTTAGAGGAGATCACTTTCCACCATCTTATGTTGATTTAAAGTGTGCATATAAATTAGGAACTTCCTACTCTGGTTTTGTTGAGATTTTTGTAGGATTTTCACAAGTTCCAGTTATGTGTGGAGCTTACAAGTTTCCACCGTGATGCACCAAACCTATGTCTAGCCCAAGACATTAAAGAATGACGCTTGTTGGGAAGTAACTCAAATGGTGTTTATCTATTTTTATTTTTTTCTCTTTAAAAAATCAGTTGGGTGGTTAATATTTTTTTCCTAATTATCTCGAATTCCATGATTTCTTGATTTTTGTGATTTTTCTTAATCATCTGATCGATGAAGTGTCAGGTTGTTTTAATTGTTTGTTTAAGTGTGGCAGCTAGATTTGAAAGAATATTTTTATGGTTGGTCAACCCATGTGCAAATGCATCAAAAGCTATGGACCTTTACTCACACCAAATTTTGTTTCGCTACTACAAAATCCCAAGGAAGTACCGTTTCTTCTTCTTTTACATTATGTGGGAGTTTGCATGTACTTTTGTTGTTTGTCTTTGTATGTTTTATACATTGAGGACAATGTATGTTTTAGTTGTAGGGGAAAGGATTTTGTGTTGTGTTTGTCAAAAAAAAAAAAGAAGAAAAAAAGAAAAAAAAAGAGAGAACTGTCAATAGTCTATGATGAATTCAATTTTGAGGGTTACATATGATTTTAAAAAATACCTATTCAGGATCACTCTTAAGCATGTTAGAAACTCATGACCACATTTTTGTGCACAACATTCTACTTGACAATGTGTTTGCTTTGGGCTTAAACTTTTAAAATCTTCAATGCATTAATGCATTGTTGTGATCTTATACTGGAGTAAACTTGTCTGAAACCTGGGGAGACTGTGAATCTGGGAGTTAGACTAAGGCAACCCTATGCATTATGGCAGCCTCGAATTGAGCCCATAGTGGTTTCGATTAGCCTAAATACCTTGGGAAAAAGGGGAATGTTGGCGGTTGAATATGAGATTAAGTGCTTTATCTAATGAGGGAGTATAGACAGAGTGTCCAATGTGGCATTTAATCCCTTGAGAGGTGAGGTATGGCACCAAAAGGAGGAGTGTCCTCAAGCCTGGTGAGTTTAATTAAATGTTTAGATTACCATAGTTGCTGAAAAGTGTGTTTGGTAAAGGCCTGAGCGGGAAAGATCCAGAAGAAAAGCCAATTCGGACAAATGGTGGAAAAGGTACGAGGGTGAAAGATGCAGCCAACGATGCTTGCAGAAAATGAGAAAAAGTCCTTAGATCTGAACCCTAGTAAGAATACCCTAGTTGAAGGAAAGAAGGAAATAGGTACTGATCACAAGAATGTCCACTTGAAATTAGTTAAATCTAATCTTAGATTGGACAATAGGTTAAGCAACACTTTGTTTTGTGGTCTGCTTACACACTCACGGAAATGAGTTTCTGACTTGATTAAGGGGTACCGAACTGTGGTGTACATTATTTTTCTCTAATGAGACTAAAATCTGAGACAAGTTTTGACAATTTTCTTTGTTGTTTTTGCATGTTAGAGTCTGTAGGAAAGGATATTATCATGTTTACTTTGAGTTGCGTTTGCTTGAGGACAAACAAAAATCTAAGTGTGGGGGATTGATAGGTCTTGAAGTTTCATGTTATTTATGGGTATTTGTATAGCATTTCGGATTAGATTGTGCACTTATGTTGTGTATTTTGATGTTTTTGGTTCTTAGGTGTGATTGGAGCTGAGATGGAGAAAAATGTTCCATAAACACACATTTTTGGAGCATTTTGACAAAGAAGCACAAAAAGGGAGCAATGACATCACATTCTCGTGTGGGCACACGAATCTCAGTCCAAAATTGGGCTTTAGAGAAGAAATTCCAGCATTGATGCTGCATTCCCGTTTGGCCAAACCGAAGCAGGGACTAAATTGAAAAAGTAAAGAAGTTTTGGGGTCAAAATGTTATTTTTCCAGACTTGATGGACCAATATGCAAATCTCGGAAAAGTTAATTTGCATTTGAGAAATTCTGAAAGCTGCTGGCGGCTGACCTACTTTTTGGCATATAAATTGATTTTATTCTTTTCTGGAAGAGGGGGGCTGAATGTGAGTATAAGAAGAGGAGGCTGCAGTGGTCCTAAGCCTCCAATCTAGCCCTTTTGGGCGTTATTCTTTCCTATTCTCCATAGTTTTGTTTCAGTAAGGCTTTATTATGTGTAACTAAATTAATTTTCCAGTTGAAAGATATTGAAACCTTGGTTCTTAATAGTTGTGAGATCTAAATGTTCTTCATTTCTCAATTCTTTGTAAGTATTTGCTTGTTCTTTTGAATGATTGATATAAAGATTTTGGATTCATGAATAGCTGGTAGCATTCATTATTTTATGATAGTTAAAAACAAATAAGGCAGCAAGGTTTGTTGTTTTAAAGGGACTAATATAATTAAATTACTTGGTAAGTGATTTTGTTATGTTATAAGAACAAGTAATCTGGTTTTTTTATTAAACAAGGTTTGTTTCATAGGAATCAGAATTGGGTCTTTGTACTTAATGCAGCGTTTTCTTAATATTAGGAGGTTCCATGATTGAATTTCGACTAGTGTGTTTAATGAAGGTTTTCTTAATCACTAAACTTAGTTCAAGATTGAGTTGTTAGGAGGTTCCAAACAACGAAAACTAATTTGCCTATAAGTGATTGAGCATATCATTGCATCTATGATCAATTGTCTAGACCAAGGTGGATATAAAATCTTTTGACTAGAAACTTTCTCATAATTTGCTTTCATTTTTTTAAACTATCATTTGAATTTTATTTTAACTACATTTTAGTTTTAAAAACTCAAAACCCCCCTTTCGGTTACTTATTTGAAAGAAACGAATCTACCATTCCCTGAGGAGATGACCTTGATTTCCTATGCTACTAGTTTAAAAGTAGGTTAAATTGTTTGTTGGCTTGACACCCCAATAGCCACTTTAGTTTACCTCATTGTATCAGTTGTACATCAGCTCAACAACAGCCTGAACCTGAAAGTAAATGAGAGGTTAGAGCCATCACTCTCCACTTGGAGTTATCACCTCCATTTTTTTATTCTTGTTTTAGGATAACCACTTGGAGTTATCACCTCCATTTTTTTATTCTTGTTTTAGGATAAAAATTTAACAGTTTTTTATTCTATCACATTTTATTTTCACTAGTCTTTTACCTGTCGTGCGTTGCGAGACCAGTGTCTTTATCGAATCATTTTATACCATTCTCGTTATTAAAAGTGATAAGTTACGGTGAATTTAAATTAAATAGAATGTTTGGAAAATCTTAAAATGTTTGACTAAGGAAATGCATACAATATGTAAAACTTTTTACCTAATGGACTTCCAAAAAGGAAAAATGAAATCATTCGATTACAAATGAAATAGATCATTGTGTGAGTAAAAATCCAATGGAATAGACACATCATGTTTGAAAACTCTTCCATTGGGCAAACATGATAAAATTGTGTACATGGACATTCTATTTATAATTTGTGATATTAATTTTAATTTTTGTAAAAGTTTGTTTTAAATTTTTATTTTAGTGTTGTAAAAATGATCAAAACCAAATACTATGATTTTGGTTTGGTTTTGGGTTACAATTTTGATTTTGGTGTCATTGATATTTTATTCTATATTTATTTGTACTCTATCATGTGATATGACAAATGAATGAGAATGTAACTAACAATTTAATACTTGACAATTGTGAAACAAAATCAAAATCATTTTGTGATTTTGTAGTCTATATTATACGTATTTTGATTTATATTTGTACCAAAATAATTAGCTAGGGTGAAGTAGACTCTGCAAATGTCTTTCAGTGCATTGACATCAATTTCATTTCCCTTCTCTGCAGCAAGAGTCCTCTTCATTTTTCTAATTCCTCCGACACCACTATTTTAACTCTATCGGTGGAGTTCAGTAGTTTCTTCTGTGGTGTGAAACCTAATATCAAACAATATCTTCGGCATTGATATGAAAAGATTCTGGCTACAGCCTTTTTTACACATGAAATATATATCCCAAACAAACAGTCTATTTATATCTAATGCCGATTTCGCTAGTGTATCCGCACAGAGTTTGCTAGATCGAGAAGTGTGTTCGAAGCGAACTTCCTAATTGAAAGACAAAAGTTCATGGATGTGCCTAAGGTCTATAGAGCTTTGTTTCACTTTTTTGGAGTAGCTCTATAGCCACACTCGAATCGGATTCCACCACCAACCGTAGGAATCACTGATTTTTAGAAGTTTTATAGCCAACAGAATGGCCCTGATTTCTACAGTTTCAATTGAACACGTCTCTAATGGCATACAAGCAGCACTCAAAAAATCTTATGAAAAATTATATAGCGCACCATCTCAATAAGCCTTGACCCAAGCCGTCAGTGGTTTTTTGCAGTTGGGACACTCCTTTTGCTTCGCTCCCTCCTTTTTCCACCTAAGGATGGTTCTGTTCCTTCTGATTTCATCCGTACGGTATGAAGCAATTCTCACTGCCTTTTCTGTTATGAAGCTACTACCATTGATCACTCGATCATTGCACCAATTCCAAATTGACACGCATGTTGTCCCAAAATTAATTCTCCAGTTCCAATCATCATCATGCAAATTCGAACGCAACCATTCTTTTAACTCCTACTGATGAGCTTTTCAGTGATGGCAAAATCTTCCCAATTGAAGTTAAGAGGAAATCAGTCTCACCCCACCAAAGAAGCCATTTTCTTCAGAGCCCTCAAATTCTTAAGAGGAAAGTTGTGTTAGAATGCTTGTATATATTAACATTTTCCCACAATAGTACTGCTACATAACAAATAAATATGCAAGTTTAGCCGTTCTATTCTAGAAATTACTCTCAAGCTATAGTGAAGCAAATTTAGTCATTAAAGTGTTCAAAAGGGAGCCTATGTAGCCTAATACACAAGATCAAATACACTGTAGATCAAGTGAATCAAGATAAATTTAAAATGCTTTTTTCAGCTTCGCAAAGTAGTTCAAAAAGACATTTCATAGTACCCCATGATACTTTTTACAGCTATGCTTTAAAGTTGCAGACAGAGAATGTTAATACTAATGTTGCACGCTTCATCAACCAGTTTGGAGAACATCTAATAGGACTCATATTTGATACGTGCCTAATTTGAAACTCCTAAGCTAGCCAAATTCATGAACCAAAGAAACATGTTACCCAAGCGGAGTCCTCAATTTTGAAGCTAAGGCTTCATCCAAATACTTCATTGGCTTAAAATTAGGGTTATACATGTTCACAAAATGAGGCTTTTATTTTTGGAAATAAGTAATAAACAAAAGGAAAAAATAAATTCTAAAAGAGACCTTGAGATGCAGTATTCACACACATACCGTTTGATCAGTCGTTTATATTCAGATCAATTATTTTATTTCCATTTTGGGGAGCAACAGCTTTGTCCGCAGCCTATTCTGCAACCTTTTTTGCACCAGCTCCCTATCTGGCCAAACTCTTCCATTGTAACTCGAAGAGCGAGAGAAGTTCGGGATCCAAATTAGAATCCACACCAAATTCAAACCAGATCCGACAAATGGTGCAGCTATAATAGCAGCAAAGCCGTTCCCACCCTTCCCGTCATCATTAAAGATGGGAAAGCTGCAAATGAAGAAAAATGATCAATTCATTGATGTATGATTGAATTTTAATTTAGTAGAGGAGAACAAGAAACCTTGTAAGGACAATAGAAAGAACTGGGGTAGGAGAAACGCTCAATATCAGACCCTATACAACTTGAAAAGGTATGATGAATTTCAGCCAAAAAAAAAGAAAAAGAAAAAGGTATGATGAACTGATATACCTTCACAACTCTTCAAAAATTTTTCCACAACCCTTTCGCCTTTAGTTAAACACACAGAATTAATGTTACTTCTCGCAATCACAAGTTAAAAGGGAAAAAGAAAAGAAAATAACATAGTTCTTTTTTTAATCCGACCCCTTGGAAGGAATGCCAAATGCTAATTCTTCATCATCATCGTCATCTAGGTCTTCGTCATTAATCCTTCGTATATATCCTTCGCTTGATCGATGAGATCAAAATGTTTGAATCAGATAAAAAAAAAATTTTACCTCAAGAAAACAGAACAAACTGAAATCAAAGGACAAAGGATAAGTTGGAAAATATAAGGCTTACCTTAAATATGGATCTTATAAGAGCTTCAACTTGTTCATTCAGCTTTATTTCCTATCAACATAAGCATTGTAATTACACGTCAAATCCCATTTAGATTGAGAAACTTTATTCAGCTACGTATGATAGAGCACTGAAAGCAAAGACATCCCTGTTTCCCACTTAATCATTACATATCTAGTATGTTGTCCAATACTCAATGTGTATCTATATATGAGATTTGCAAGCAAATAACTTGGTCAAATTACACACATGAGTAAGTAACATAGATCAACACAATCTTTAAAGGTTCTGTGGAATGCCTTTAATTGGAATAAGGGGCCTTACAATAGGAACACTGAGCCACAATCTAAAAGAGACTTGGTAGTAAATCCAGCCCATGTTTGAACAAGAATAAGTTTATCCATAAACTAATTCTGTGCCATGCCTACATGTTTAGATGCTTGCATGGTACATCAGATACCCAATGACCAAACAATGTTGTTTCCCAAAAGAGGAATGCATGGTTGAACCTCAGGTTTCAAAACCATTTCAGTCCAAGTCCAATGATATTATAAAAGGAATGCATCAAGGAAATCAAAATAAACTTGCAAAAACCAGTTTCTTAATGTATTCTTTTAAATAATATAGAACATCAGAAAACTATAATATCTAAACCCTAGCCGCCAATACTCTCTACTCTAAACCCTAGCCGCCAAACAAAGCCGGCGGCCACCATCTACGGCCCTATGGCCGGCAGCTCACCGCCGGTGGCTCCCTCTGAGCCGCCAAGATCTTTTGCAAGCTTTTTCCAAAAACCGCTTAATGTGGTGGATAATAAAGATTCGCTTATTAAGCCGATAAAATTTATTAATGGTACCCCAACACTGGAATATGAAGAAGACGAGTTTGAGAGGTTGGTTGCATCGCACCGACTACGCTTGGTTGGAAAATTTTCATATGGCCGGCCAAAAATGGATGAAATCCATAAAGAGTTCAAGAAAATCGGATTCAATGGCGCATATACCCTAGGCCTCATGAATCCTAGGCATGTTCTAATCCATTTTGAGCAGGAGGATGATTATCAGAGATGTTGGATAAGAACCTTTTGGAACATCAGAGGGTTTTTGATGAGAATATTGAAGTGGACGCCGGGTTTTAGGTTTGAGGAAGATCCCCCGGTAGTCCCAATTTGGGTCTCCCTCTTCGACTTGCCAATTGAATATATGCACCCGGAGGTGATATACTTGATGGCTACAGCTCTGGGTCAACCATTGAAAGTGGACACTCCAACTTTGAATATGACGAGACCCTCGGTGGCTCGGTTTTGTGTTGAAGTTGATCTCACAAAGGAACTTGTCAAATCAGTCAAGATAGGGAAGAAGGGCCGAAAACATGAACAGTTTTTTACCTTTGAGCATGTCCCTTTCTACTGTCAAAAATGTTGCAAGATAGGACATAAGGAATCTGATTGCCGAATGGGGAAACCCTGACAAAAAAATCCGGAAGATGTCGCAGCTAAGGAAGATGGAACTAGGGCTAAGAAGAAAGGAATAAAAATTCCCCTTGTGAGGCCAACCAAGAGTACTGAAGCAGGAGGAAAGAAGCAGGATTTGGAGGTGGAAATAGTGAACCTGAATCCGTTGATTGTGAAATCGACTGCGGCGACATTGCAGTCGACGGAAACCCTCACTCCGCAACTACCCGTGGAAACCCTAGCTCCGCAACTGCCAGCGGAAACCCTAATGCCGCGCAAACCTGCTATGTCATCTGGTCTTTCAGTCCACGATAAAGCCCTCATCCCGGTCGATTTACAGGAAAGTCCCGTGCAAAATGTTGGAAAAATCGTGACAGAAAAACTGACAACTCCTACTGGATCGCCGAACTTGATTACTGTTGCGCAGTCGTCAAACCCTTTCAGTGTATTACGAAATTTAGGCAATGATGATACTGCACTGATAGAGGATTCAGATGAAGAGGAGGTTGTATTCGCAGAGGAGATAGCACCCCCTAACCAGCAACAATTACAAGATGATTTGCAGCACATGTCACTGACTCCGAAACCGATGGGAGAAAAGTTGTGTGATGACTCCTTCAATGGAACAGTTAGTGAAGACGATGAAGAAGAAGCAGCGGCGGAAGAGTTCAGCTGGTCCAAGGGGGAAAGAGATGGTGCTCATGTGGAATGGTCGGAAACTGGTGAGATCATTGCAGTTAAAAGGAAAAGGGGAAGGAAGTCCAAGGCGGAAAGAGCCAAATTAAATGAGGGTGTGGAGCATCGGCGCTCTGCCGCTTGCTTTGAATAACACGCGTATCTTATTTAGTAAAACATTGATGATTAGTTACATCATTTGGAATATTCGTGGAGTTAGGAAGGAGGCATCGTTGCGGCGCTTAACAACTTTGATTGACATTTACAAAGTCTCTTTTCTTGTACTTTTGGAGCCTATGCTCCCAAGTAATGAACTAGAAGTAATAAGGAGGCAGCTCCGCTTTGACTATGGTTTTTCTTCCTCGTCAAGCAAGATTTGGGTTCTATGTAAAAAAGGTATTCGGATGACACTGCTCGGAGGCTCGGAGTAGGCTTTGCACCTGGAAATAGAACATCAATCCTTGAATCTAGTAACTCTAGTTTCCGCTATGTATGCAAAATCAACTAGGGTTGCTAGAAGGGAGTTATGGAGTGAGCTACAAGGTTTTCGGCATCACCACCCCGATTCTCTTTGGTTAGTTGGGGGAGATTTTAACATCATTCGTTCGCTTGAAGAGTATTCCGGAGTTTTAGTTCAAGATCAAGAAGCCATCGGTGGATTTAATAACTTTATTGAAGCCTCATCACTAACGGAATTGCTTGCTGTGGGGGAGGACTTCACATGGGAAGGTACAAGGCGGACGGGCTGGGTAAGCAAAAAGTTAGATCGAATCCTGTTCTCCCAAGAATGGCTGAACCATTTTCCAATAGCCTCGGTGGAAAACCTAAACCGAACTTCCTCTGATCACTGCCCTATGTTGCTTCAATTTAAACCCTCAACGGACCAGCAACCGAAAAGCTTTCGGTTTCCGAATATGTGGCTAAGAAGGGCTGATTTCTTGGATGTGGTAGAGGAGAACTGGAATGCGCCTATTGATTGTTTTGGCATGTTGCGGTTTTCCTTGAAATTGCGCCGGTTAAAGCTTAAACTAAAGGAGTGGAATAAAACTGTTTTTGGTAACGTTTTTGATAACTTAAAGGTGGCTGAAAAGAAGGTTCAAGAGTTGGAAATGAAATTTGATGCCACCCGATCCAAGAGAGACAGAACTCATCTTCATTTGGCTCGTGCTGAATTGCTATTAAAACTCAAGGAGCGCGAGGACTTTTGGAAGCAGAAAATAAGACTAAAATGGTTGAAGGAAGGGGATTGCAACTCATCTTTCTTTCATGCTGCTCTTACTGAGAAAAAAGCTAAGATGAATGTGCATAAAATTCAGAATGATGCTGGGGATTGGCCCACTGAAAAACAAGATATTGAAGCCCAAGCCACAAAATTTTTTGAGGGTCTTTTAAAGGAGGAAAATGTAGTACCGGGGATTGATATTCAGGAAAGGTTTTTACAGCACATCCCCTTGATCCTTGGGCAAGGAGATCATCATTTACTCTTGGGTGAGATAACCTTGAATGAAGTTAAGAATGCTGTGGAAAGTCTTGATGCCAATAGTGCTCCAGGAGCGGATGGATTTGGAGGCTCATTTTATAGGGCTTGCTGGAATATTATAGGAACGGACCTCCTAAACGCCTGGGAAGAATTCATGATTGGAGTTCCTCTCCCAAGAGCAATTGGGAGTACTCTTGTTACTTTAATCCCAAAGAAGACCTCTATCACAACCTTTTCGGACTTTAGGCCGATAAGCTTGTGTAATTTCATCAATAAGATTTTTACGAAGATCCTCACGGAAAGGTTGAAGAAGGTGCTGCCTAAATTAATCTCTGAAGAACAATCGGCTTTTTTGGCGGGTCGAGACATCAATGATAATATCATGCTTACTCAAGATTTGTGCTAGTTCCTTAAACACAAAGCCGTGGGTAATAACGTGGTCCTAAAGGTGGATATGATGAAAGCTTTTGATCGCCTTTCTTGGAGTTTTCTAGCAGCAGTGTTGTTGAGGTTTGGCTTTCCTTCTCATTTTATTTTCTGGTTTTAAATAACCTAAAAAACAGTTGGTTTTCGGTTTTGGTGAATGGCAATCCAACAGGTTTCTTTAAGGCAAGTAGAGGAATCAAGCAGGGTGATCCTCTTTCCCCCTTTTTGTTTATCCTTGTCTCTGAAGCGATGTCACGATGGTTGAAATGGTTGATGGAACAAAGAAGAATTGTTTGTTTTGGTACTCCAACTGGCTCCACCTATGTCTCCCACCTTTGTTTTGTTGATGATCTCATTGTGTTCACCCGCGGTTTGCAAACGTCTCTGAAGGTATTGAACAACTTCTTTGAGGATTATGAACTGGCGTCTGGACAAAAGGTGAATAGAGAGAAAAGTAATTTTTATGTGGATGAAGGATGTAGTTACTCCCGGATTGCAACAATTACTCGGTGTCTAGGCATACAAAAAGGATCCTTTCCCTTTGTCTATCTTGGATGTAGGATATTTGTAGGGAGGAAAAAGGCTGCAATCTTTCAATTTATACTAGATGCATTGGAAGTGAAGTTATCGAATTGGAAGAATAAATTCCTTAGTCAAGGTGGGAGGCTTGTGCTAATTAAACATGTGTTGTTCGCCATCCCAATACACGTTTTTGCGGCCATTGAGCCTCCGAAATCAATCTTGAATGCCATTCCTCACCGATGCCAACGGTTCCTATGGGAAGGTGTGGAAGGTGATGGAAAAAAACACTGGAGATCCTGGAACCGGCTTACCTACCCAGTGCTGGAAAATGGTGTTGGATTGCGCGATTTCAAGAGGTTTTGCAAGCCTTTTCCCTTAAAATATGGTGGAAGGTTAAACATAAGCAAGGCATTTGGGCGAATTTCGTGCTCTCTTTGTTGCATTATGCGAGGAAAAGAACTTCTTGGAGCCGGTTTACCAAAATTGATCATCTTGCATCGTCTTTTTCAAAGGTGTTGGTGCATAAAGGAAATAGTAGCTTCTGGTTTGATCAATGGTCAAGTTTTGGCCGTATATGGGACATCCAGGATACGGAACCTCCAATGCCAAATCTTACAATCCGGGAGTTTTTCTCAATGAAGAATCTTTACTTACAAGAGATTCGGGGATGGTTGGAGGATAGAGCTTTTTATGTCTTGGAGGAAATGGATTTATTCTTCAACGAGGGGGAAGACAAGCTCTTCTGGAAGCCGACCCCATTGGGAGTATTCACAATCAAGTCCGCATATGAAGCATTGCAGAAGAGGCAAGTTGAAAACCCTAGTCTGCGGAATGTATGGCATAAATTCATTCCTTTGCGCATCTCCTTCTTCATGTGGAAGTTTGGCAATTCACTTCTCCCTTTTACGGAGAATTTATGTAGAATGGGCATATACTTGCAACCTTCAATTTGCTGGAAGTGTAAGTCTTCCTCGGATTCAATGAGACATCAATTCCTTGAGTGTGATTTTGCGCGCCAGGTCTGGAATTTTTTTGCTGAACTTTTTGGTCAGGTTGCACATGGTTCAAGCCTTGGAGAATATTTGAATTCATAGTGGATTTCAGGGAACTTTAAAACAGCTATTGGGGTCATTAAGAAGGTTCTGCCATCCTTTATAGTGTGGGAGCTATGGAAGGCGAGGAACAAGTTCTTGTTTGAAAATGTTGACTCCACTTTTTCAGGTGTTATCAAAGCTGTCAAAGAGCATCTTCATGGAATGATGCTAGTCCATATACTTAAGGCTCAAAATGTTGTAGAGAGGGAGTCACTTCAGCTGATCGTACCGAACACACCTTTCAGCCTAAAACAGAAAAAGGTGCGCAAAGTTTCTTGGCAACAACAGCGCAAGCATGTGCTGAACACTGATGGATCTTCCAACTCCCAAGCTGCTGGGTATGGCTTTGTAATCCGAGGTGAGAAGGGGTTTTTTCTTTATGGGGAAGCTGGATTTTTGGGCAGTGGAGATAGTCTTCAAGCAGAGGTTTATGGCCTTTTATTTGGAGTTCGGAAATGTGAGCATCTTGATCTGTTCCAGGTGGAAGTTCAAACGGATAACCAATTTCTGGCGAATATTCTTGCCTCTGGAGGTCCTTGTCCGTGGAGATTCTATTTCGAGTTGAAAGAGATTTGAGCAATTCTTGAGAGAAGGGATTACTCTATACACCACATTTACAGAGAAGCGAATACAGTAGCAGATAGTTTAGCTAGATGTGCTTCAGATGAGGTTTCAGCAGAATTTTTTTCCTTAGGAGATCTTCCGAATTTCACTAGGGGTCTCATCACTCTAGATCAACAATCTATGCTGTATGTGAGAGTGCGGTAATATTTTGGATGTAATAGTGAGATAATATTTTTTGTATCCTGGTAAGTTGTATGCACTGCCAGCTTTGACCTATGAATCTCAATAATATACAGGGTAAGGAGGGAACTAAGGAACTGGATGATATATTTGTTCATCCCTTGGGTACATCCCTTGGGTGCATTTATATCATCTGGCTATAACTGACTTAAAAATTCATCTCTTGGGTAGACCCCTTGAGTGTTTTTGAGCCAGTTAGAACCTGAATCCTCTTCTGAACCTTCTTTTCTGGCTTAAAAAAAAAATAGAACATCAGAACATATTAACAATAACATTAGTGTCAAAAACATATTGCAATCATTTAGCAAGTATGAAGGATGTAAATTTCAAACGTAAAACCAGATAGATTTCAGAAATTTAATATTTAAATTAAAATGAGAAATTTTTAAAGACAGACAAATAGAATGCATTCAAGACTGAAAACACCAGCATCAACCTCGTAGCTTGCCCTCCTTTGAGTGTTGCAGAACATCAAGCATAGCCTCCACGCTGACAGTTGTTTATCTTGACTGAAAACAAAAGTAGGAAAATACATAAAGAGAGAAAATGGTAGTAACAAGGTTTCAGGATCTAACACTAGCAGCTAGATTAACAGCAGGTGCTCTACATACGAGGTATACATAATTGCGGGTAGAATAATAAACACGGTCGAATTAGCAGGACTAATCCAACTCAAAAGGAAGCAAAAGCAACCTGCTTTCGGTTCTAGCATAAATCCAACCATCTTATTTAAACTCTAAAATCAAGGAAAACCCCTTACAGTAAACGAAAATTATAGAGAACTAATCCAAACTTTTCACTACCCTTCAAAAACCCACGTGGAAACTCTAATAACAGAGCTATTTAGAACCAGCCACTGCTGGCAGACACCAGAAAATCAAAATTCAATATTCCGGGGAAGAATAAAGGCACACAAGTTTGATAAAACTCACCTTTAAAGCGACCTAATCGGACTGATCAAAGTCAATCCAAGGTTAGCAGAATGTTTAAATTTGACCAAGAGGGATTACAAAAGAGAAGTAAATAACGGAGATTAAATACAAATTTGAGAGGAAGGAGGAATCGGGTAGGAGCTTGGGAGGTCAATATCATCAGAGATCATGTCACAATAAACAAAAAAAACTCAGACGAGTAAAGCGCTTATCTATCCCTTCTACATTGATCATAAAATAACCCACACGGCTACAACACAAAGCATCATGCAGAAGAAACAGTTATCCCAAATTCAACAAACTACATGAAACTAATATTCAACGAGCTAAAATTTAATCTTTCTATCAGATACCTTAGAAGTGTCGTCCTCAGTGCCATAAACAAAGCTAGTATCTCCTAAACCTTCGAAACTTGTCAGTCTATACCGATCACCTATATTTACTACTTTTACTCCGCTTGAGAACACTTCCATGGAGGACAGTGGAAATATCAGATTGAAAGCGGGTAGAATTCAAAAAGGCAACGCAAAGCCTTCAAATTGTATCTCCTCCACCGAACGGCGAAGAGAACAACCCCGAATTAGGAAAAACAGATACAATCCAATGTAAGCATTGTAATTATTAGGGAAAACAGATTTCGTAGTTCTAAGGGCATACGAAATAGTTGTAGGGGAAATAGGACATAGCATGGGAAATTTGCTAATCAATAATCGATGATGACGGTGGAGGAGGTTGATTAATGAGGAAGTATTGGAGGTGATGATTACGTTTTCTTTTTTTTGGGGGCAAAAATCGTAGGGAGAAGGGACGACGTCGTTTTCTTGTTTTGGGGTTTTTCCCTCAAAGGCTTATGGGGGTTTTTTTTTTATATTGGGATATATGCTGAATTTATGAAATTCTAATTGTAACCCTAAGAAGTCGCTGACGTCATATCTACCCCATCCGACGCCCGAGATCGATTTGACGGTGGTCCTTGAATATTTCTTGAGTATTATTTGTTGCCTATTGTGCCTTTTATTTAAGTATAAGGATAAGACCATAAGATACAGTTTTTCAAATTTCACCCTTATCTCTCTCTATTATTAATAACATATATTAGTGATAATTACTTATTTTTTACTTCAATTTTAATTTTTGTATAGTATTAATGACAACTACTTATTTATTGTTTGAATTTTAAATTTTTGTATGGTTCAAATATTTTAATTATTGGCAAGAAAGGTACACGCATATAAAAATCAAAGATTCAATCTTTATTTCCTTAATACTTCTGCACACTCTAAAGTGGCAAATAAAAAAAATATGGGGTAGCATTTGTATGAAAGGACAATAATTATTGTTCTAAACTCGGTGTAGTTCTGGTTTTTCAACTTTCAAGTAAAATATAGTGCTGCTGGTTCGTTGAAATCTTTACAAATTAGCTTAAGATGCTATGACTAATTTCTAATGGTCAATCCCGACTAATGCACGTATCTCCCTTATATTCCATCGATTAAGCTTTCTGTGGATACCCAAAACATTCTGGCTGTTCTGGAATCATCTTGATGCATGTATAATGCTTTTACTTAGTACCATTTTCTGCATATCACCACCAAATAACTAATCTTCCTAACTTGGTTAACTTTGTGATATAGATCTGGTGGTGCATGGGAAGAATAGTTATACTATACACATTAATTTGATTATAAATGAAAAGTTCAAATTAAAATTAAATAAATAATATAGGAGCGAAAGAGTAAAATTTCAAATTAAACTTGGCATGTGATAATTGACACCAGTGTTTTTTTTAATAGTATCTTGTTCGATGTTTAAGGGATTGTAGTTGAAAAAAAATAAAAATAAGGGATTGTAGTTGAAAACGTGGGACGAGAGTGGAAGAAGGCATAATGGTTTGCAAGAGTCTATATTGGGTGTGCACCCGGGGCGTATGGTGCACCTCTTCCTATTTTTTCCTTACTAATCCTTATTATATTTTTTTTCACTTTTTTAAATAAAATCTTATACTTTGCAAGTTTAGTCCTTGTTATTTTTTTTCTCTCCCCCCAAAAAACATCTTTAATCTTTAAACGACCATATCTGATAATCCGTGAAGAATTAAAAAACGAATTAGATATGAAATTTATAGTACTCCACGAGATCTATCTAACAAGATCCTTATCGAATATTTCTTCCAGACTTTAAACGCATGTAAATTTTATGGCTAGAAATGAAGGAATATAGATATTTTGAAAACACATTTTGTTTTCAGTGTATTTATATTGATTATCCAACCGGTTTGAACTGATTATCTATTTTGTTTGTATCGGTTATCCAATCATTTATTTTTTTGGAAAACCCATTGTCCAGTGTTCCTAGAGATTATCCATTTTATTTATACCTTTTATCCAATCATTTTTCTTTGAAAAACAGTTGTCCAATGTGTTCATAGTGATTATCCAATCGTTTTGTATTGGTCTTCCAATTATTTTTACTACTTGTCCAAATAAGTTTAGATTGCTTGTCCAATTTTTTTTTTCCTCTTGAGAAAATACTTGTTAATGTGTTGGTACTGATTATCTAACTCTGTGCTATTGTTTCTCCAGTTATTTTTTTTTTATGAAAGTACTTGTCCGATATGTTTGTACTTATTATCCAACTAATTGGTACTGCTTATCCAACCTAGATTTTTCTTAAAATGATTTTCCATTGTGTTCATACTGATTATCTGACCGGTTTAAACTAATTATCTATTTTGTTTGTACTAGTTATCCAATCATTTTTTTCTTTGAAAAAAATCGCTGTCCAATATGTTAATACTGATTATCCAACAAATTAGTACTGCTTATCCAACTTAGTTTTTCTTTTTATTTTATTCTTTGAAAAAAAATAGTTGTCCAACATATTCATAATGATTATCCAACCCCTTTTTATAGATTATCCAACCATTTCTTCTTTATTTTTTGCAGAAATCCTTGTCCATTTTTTTTGTATTGACTATCCAACCGTTTTGTATTGCTTATCCTATTATTTTCACTGATTATCCGAACAAAATTTCTTTTCTTTTCTTTTTCTTTTGAAAAAATGTCTGTCCAATGTGTTCATACTGATTATCTGATTTCTTGGTGATGATTCTGTAACCTTTTTTTTCCTTGGTATTTTATGATAGTGATTGTCCAATTTTTTTTGGTACTGATTATCCAACCAGTTTGTACTGTTTATCCAATTATTTTCACTGATTATCCAAATAGTTTGTAATGCTTATCCAATCTTTTTTTTTCTTTTTAATATTTTTATGAAAAAATCATTGTCCAATGTGTTCATAGCGATTATCCAACTGGTTTAGTTTGGTAGTGCCTATCCAATTGCTTTGTACGCCTTATCCATCAATAAGGAATGTCAAATAGAGTTTAAACGGGACGCCTACCTATTTATTTTTTTAGCACTTATCCAGCATCTTTAATTCTACTGATTATCCATTATATTTGTACTACTTATCCAATCATTTATTTTGTAAAACCTTGTCGACTAATGTGTCAATAATGATTATCCAACTGAATGGTACTGCTTATCCAACAACTTTTCCTCTTCTCCAGCCATTCTTTTCATTTCACTTTTTACAAAAGTCCTTGTCCAGCTTGTTTGTACTGACTATCCAACCGTTTTATATTGGTTATCTAATTATTTTTTCTGTTTATCCAAACAAAATTTGTACTACTTGTCCAATGATTTTTTTCTATATATATATATATATATTTTAGAAAATATATATCCAATATATACGTTCGTATTGATTATCAAATATTCAAACTTTTTGGTGATGGTTATACAACCTTTTTTTTTTCTTGTTTTTTATGAAAATGATTGTCCCATTTTTTTAGGGCGCCCGATCAGTTTAGTCCCTATGGTATTCTCTGATCCATTTTTCATCCCTAATGTATTTCACGTGAAGAAATTCGTCCTGAAAGTTTGTTTTTGTTTAAAATTAGTCCTATTCGCCGGATCCGGCCACTATTTCGACAAAATTTTAAAATTTTAGTTGAACCCAATTTTTTTAAAAAAAATTTCAATTGAACCCAATTTAGCCCAATAATGATAAATGACATAATTTTATGGTTTTATATTAATTAGATGTAATTTAATTTTCAAATTATTTATATTAATTATGACGATTTCAATAAAAGAAAAAAGCTTAAAATATGAATAAATTTTAGGAAATCTATAGTACTTAATTAAAGCAGCAAACAAAAAGGACATGTGTCAGCACCACAATAAAAATTTTCCCGCCAAAGGTCATTTTCAGTACAAAATCATTTTTGACATGTGGCACTCTAACTAATCAGAAAAAAAGATGGAATAGATAAATACATAAATCCCTTAATTATAGCTAAATAAAAATCTCTTAATTATAAGTATATACTAATCCCTTAAAACAACAATATTTAGTTGATAAAATCAAATGTAAGGAAATCCCCTTAAATCAAATGAAACACCAGTAATATCTTCCCAATCTCCAATTTCAAAAGATCTCTTCCATTCCACTCCCATTTCACACCCGAGCCTTTAAATCAATTACTTAAAATCTGACATCAATTATCAATCCATCTCTTTCCACAACAGAGAAAAAATAAGCTGTCATGAAAGAAATTTGATTTTTTAAGGATGATTTTTTTTTTAATTCTTCTGTTGTAGATATTAGTTTATGAATTATGTAAACACGGGTATAAGTTAACTATTGTAAATTAAATGTTGTAAATCTAGACATATATTTATGTGTGATAACTCAGTTTCTGTCCTTTCAATCGATTTTTTATTCTTCAATTTCTTTTATTCTTTTAAGAATGATTCGTATTTTTTATTTAATCGATTTAAAAATACAGCCGGTATCCCGGGCATTCGTCCGGAGCAAGCATCTAGTATTTATTATTATAACAAATGCTTAAGATGAAGCAACTATTAATTATTAAGAAAATAAAATATAGTTTGAAATAAAATACAATTTTTGGTTTTAGATTTGATTTGCGAAGGTGGGTTTGATAAGTATTAATAAAGTAGCAAGGATGCAGATGAAATCATTGTTTAAGAATATTAATACAAGTCATAACAAAATACTACACGTCATAACAGAAAAAATAAAAAAAATACAAGTCTAATAATACTACATAAAAAGTCTAATACACTAGTTTTTCTTGGATTTTTTAGGACGAAAATGGCTCTAAGTCAATCTATCATGTTGCTTTGTCTCTCTCTGGCCTTTACTCAAAGCCAACGGTAGAGTCTCTAGATTTTGACTCGGTACCTGCTCCTCATGGTCCTGATGACCCTGACCCTCAAACTGATCCTGCTGGTCTGCATCCGCATCCTCATCCTCACTATCACTCTCACGCTCACCTCCAGCCGGGTCATCAGCCTGATACTGAGCCCCAACACCCTCTAACATACTAGAAAGAAAGTTACTCTTGTAATGTAACGACTTGCCCTCTAGAGGACTTTGCTGGAACCCAGAAAAGTCAATAAAAGAATCTCCAAACTGAGGCTGAGAAGTCTGATGGGAGGAAACGCATAGCTCTGAAGTTCATCTCCTCATGCCGGATTCAAACCATTCTGTCAACCATCAATTACAACAGCGAATGGAGGATAATCAATCGCCTAGACTACCATCAATTGCACAGCCACCAACCATGCCGAAATTGGGAGAAAATGCGTTAGCCAATAAATCTAGGGATCAGGGAAAAGCTTCAGCAGAATCAATGATTGCAGGGAACGATTTCATGATTCAGCCCGTCGTCTCGCCCGCACAGAATGTCGTTGCTGAAGAAGTCACGCCACCACTGAACACGGTAGCGCAAGCAGTTGTTGCGTCTGAAGTTGCTGCTACTGTAGACCAGCGCATCTCTGCTGATGTTATTGCTGTCACGGAGAATCGCCAATCAATCACCTCTTCAAATCTGGTTGCTCCGCAAGACTCTATTGAAGTTGTTGTTGCGCAAACCCCCGCTCCCCCTAATCAGCGAGATTTAGTAGTCCCTCCTGTTGCTGCTGCCAATAATCAACGCCTATTATTATCTCCGGTGACTCTGAAAATAGTCGCCAGTCAGGTTCAACAATCTAAGCCACTCGAAGGGGATGACCAGCGGGATTCACCAAAGGAAATTCAAGAAGGGGATTGCAGTTTTTGCGGCCGTCTTCTGCACAACTGACTCCCGAGATTTTTGCCCCAATTGCGCAATCAACAAGAGCTCCTCAGGATCTTCAAATTTCAAATGTGAAAGAGTCAAATACGGAATCCTCAACACCTCAATCTTATCCCCCAAAGGAAGGAGTAGCCCCAATTTCAAACTCTCCACAAATCTCTCCATCTAATAATGAAGGGAATTTCTCCGAAAATAGTTCTCTAAAAATTTCAACAAAAAAACTAAATCCTGCTGCTACGGAATTCTTCTATCCATCTAGCTCACAAATCCCTATTCTCCAAGTATTGTTACAACTTTCAGGCCCAATCACTGGAATAAATCACAGTCAGTACTTATCCAAAGATGATGTGGAGGTAGGGAAGCATATAGACTCGTCAGAAACAGGTTTCTCAATTGATCAAATTCATTCTGAGGGTGAACAAAATCATGGTTTCAATGATTCAGAGGATAAAGATTTCGACATGGACCGCGAATTGGAACGAGAGTCTTTCTACAGTGAAGTTTCAATTCCGACATATCATAATAACTCGAAATAAGCCAAGGCAAAAAAGAAAAAAATTCAATTTCGTCGGTCAGCTAGATTGAATAAGAATGAAAATGGTACTTTATGATTAAAATTGTACTTGCTGTAGGGTTTAGTATATTCGCTGCCCTATTTTTCTATTTATAAAATTGTTGTTTTTGTTTAAAAAAAATGGGAGGAAAATTAAGTGAAGGCAAAATAGGACTGCTAGTGCTAGGGAGACATAATGGGACGGTAAAACGCCTGCTGAGTCGGTGAAACTAAACTGTGTAAAGAATGATGTGGAGTGATGTGGAGACGGATGTAAAGAATGATGTGGAGAATGGTGTGGTGACTGATGCGGAAACGGATGGGATGAAAACTGAGTGAAGGGGATATGAGACTGCTGGTGCTGGGGGGACTGATATGGCTCAGTGGGCGTGATTGTCACTTGCCTCCCACGTCCATGCTGATACCTACGCGAACGCCTCGGAAGTTTGGGAGGTGGATGCTGCTGGGTCGGGTCTACAGGACCAAATTCTTGACTCAAAATGTCCTCAACCTCATCCTGCCTCTCGATATCATGACGTACAACTAATGTTGCATTGACGGACAACGCCTGCTCAGCAACCTCATCCTGCCTCTATGAAATCAGAACACTATATTCAACATAAATACATTTTGAACTCTAGTTTTGCCAAAATAGTATTTACCCCGTTTACAGATTTAATAATTTCAAAAGAACAATCATATACCTGAATTTAATAATTCATTTCTACTCTAAAAATATTTTAAAAACTCAATTTGGATATTATAAACCTTTTTAGAAACAAATATATACAATAAATTTCAAGAATCATCTAATTTAACAACAATCTTCGATGGTATTTTACAGATTTTATAGTCAAACAATTTAAATTAATATTAAATCTAAACCTTGTGCCCGAATTTATTAATTTGTTTTTATGCTAAATATATACTTAAAAAATTAATATCAATACTATATATATTTTTTACTGAAATCAATATACAATGATTTACAAAACTCATCTAATTTAACATTATGTTAACTAATATTTCTTTGAATTCACATTATAAGCCTAAATAAAAATTTTACCGTTAATTGAGTAAATCACAATTATTTAGTCATTAATAATGTGTAAATCATCCCATTCTCACAATGAGGCATTAAAAAAGTACATGTTTTCTATAACGAAAAAATTACCTGAATGTTGAAACTTTGGGTTTGAAATAGTTTCGAGGAATCAAATAAATCTTTTTAACTTCGGAGTAACTTTTCAATTTAAAGAAAATGAAAGTTTTGCCAGATTCAACCAAATCCTCCGCAGTAAAACTCAAAATGGGAGCTCAACAGAACGAAAAGATGTGGGTTTGGGAAGACATGCCGTTTTTTTGCTTGGTTTGGTATGTAAACCATAAATTTTGCGGGTACAAAACGCGAAAATATTAAAGACTTATCAGCAAAATACACGTGGAGTCGAATGATTGGTTTATGGGATTTCCTTGATATTTTCGAGTTTTCAAAAAGCTAAACTCCATTTCTCGTGTTTTCAAATCGTTAAAATTTGTTTTCGCGTTGCTAAAACGCTAAATTTTCATAGCTTTGTGAATTTTTAAATATTACTCGGATGAAGTCTGAAAATAAATAACATTATTTTAAAACTATAGCTTTTCACATTTTTTAAACGCGAAAATCAGAATTCGCATTTCTGAAACGCGAAAAGCAAATTAGCATTTCCAAAATGCAATTTTTTTTTCCTTTTTTAAATTCCATTCTTTTTCTTTCTTTTTCCCTGATGAATTTTTTTAAAAAGTAATTAACAAGTTCGTGTTTTTGAAACGCGAATTTTTAATTTTAATTATATTTTTCACGTTTTGAAAGCGCGAGAAAATTAGAAACGTCGAGTTTTCAAACCCTAGACATATTTTTTTTTCCATGACTTTGGGTCTGAGACACCCTAAATTAAGTCAAGCACCCACAGCAGGAAGAAGCTAAAGCAAGAATATATAGACATCAGTCCATTAGACGAAATTGTATACGGAATAAATAAGAAAGAGAAATCCAATGTCTCAGCAAACTAGCTTTAATACACGAAATTTTGGAGTTTCAGGTTTATCAACAATGATTCTAAAGGAAAGAAAATTGCTGTCTGGATCTTAATGAGACGGTCTGGGAGAGGGAAATATAGAGGGGAAAAAAAACTACGCAAATGGTTGAACTAGAGATTGAATTTAATTAATAGAGTGTGGTGAGTATTTACTTATTTTTTGTACATGGTATTGATTAGTAAATTTTCAGTACGTGACTAGGAAACTAAAGTATTGAACATTCCGTTTGTGAGAAACGCAATATGGTATAAATATACAAATTTCCACATCAGTCAATCCGAGTCGAGAAACGCATTAGCTGCTAAGCTATGTGCTTCTTGGTGTTGGACCTGAGAACGGGAAACATGAGAGACTCTAGCAAAAGAGTGAATTGCATTCCCCCTAGCCTATATGCTGTATTCCGAGAGGAAGAAAAAAAAAACGCAGATACTATATGATAAATTTGTTAGAAAAGAGTGAATAAGAATTAAGTTTCTCAAGAGTTGGAAAAATTAGAGTTAAGGGACTTTGTCCCACATGGGTGTTGGGAAGAGTTGGAGCTCACTTTATAAGTGAGAGCCCAAAATTGACTTGCAAGTTGACTTGCCAATACTATACCACATCTCTCTCGCTCGCGTGCCCCCGCGCAGGGGGAGTGCAAATGGAGGTCCGAATCGGGGCCAAAATAGCTTGACTCATGTGTGCGCACGACCTGCGGACACGAATGCCAAACCGAACTCTAGCGGGCCTGATCAACCCACATTTTGATACGGATTTTTAATGTGGAGATTTATGTTCATTTATTTCAGTCAAAGAGAAAACTGAAACATTGTTGTTGAATGAGCAAATGAATGGCGGATTTAATACTGTTTAAATGGTAGAATGAATTCTATGTTCATTTATTTCAGTCAAAGAGAAAACTGAAACATTGTTGTTGAATGAACAAATGAATGGCGGATTTAATACTGTTTAAATGGCAGAATGAATTCTTTTGATTGTCAAAAACGTTGCCATGAATTCGTGACATTTAACAGAATTAAAACACCAAAACCGTTTGAAATTTTGCTGCCGTTGTATCCGTTGTATCCTGAGAAACAGTTGCTCGAGATCCTCAAGCAACATAGGAGGGGGCAAATCTGTTTTAAGGAGATCATATTTTTACGAGCCTCGAATTTCTTCTTCTTCCATTTTTCGTTAGCCTTTGCGAATACTCTTCATATTTTCCAACAATCTTAAAACAGATTTCTTTTGATTTTGTGTATTCGCGATGGCTGATGTGGTTAGTGTTGATATTGTTGATGCTGCTGTTGCTAGCGCCACTCCCGCTGCTGTTGTACCCGGTGTTGCCATTGCTCCCGGGGTTGCAAGCTCTGTTGTTGTTCCTGCTATGCCCAACGTTCCAGCTAGCCATGTGGAGAAGCCGGAGAAATTCAATGGGACGACTGCGACTTTCAAGAGGTGGCAACAAAAGATGCTGTTCTACCTGACAACGCTGAACTTGGCGAGCTTTCTGACGGGTGTTGCTCCTCCCTTGCCTAAAGGTACTTCGGACGCACCAAGGGTTCATGCATATGAGGCTTGGAAATGGTCAGATTTCCTTTGTCGTGGTTATATTTTGAATGCCATTCATGATTCATTATATAATGTGTATGAGAAATTTAAGACGGCTAAGGATTTATAGTAATTCATGGACTAGAAACATAAATCGGAGGATGCCGGCTCGAAGAAATTTGTAGTCGGACGGTTCCTTGATTATGTGATGGTAGATTCCAAGACTGTTGATAGTCAAATGCAAGAGATCCAGTTGATTCTGCACGACATCCAGGCTGAGGGGATGATATTGAGTGAAACCTTCCAAGTGGCTGCGGTCATTGAAAAGTTGCCTCCGGGCTGGAGGGATTTCAAGAACTACCTCAAGCACAAGTGCAAGGAGATGACCTTGGAGGATCTGATTGTTAGACTTCGCATTGAAGAAGACAACAGGAAATCAGAGTCAAAGGCATCCAATGGCGTACAGGCTAAGGTCAATATTGTGGGGCATGGTAAAGGCCAAGGCTCGAAGAACAAGGCCAAGAGCAAGATCGCCAACAAAGGCAAGGGGAAGCTAGGGACTACTGGTGGTGTCTCTAAGCAGAAGCATAGATTCAAAGGTAATTGTTTTAACTGTGGCAAACCAGGTCACAGGTCTGCTGATTGCCGCTCTCCAAAGAAGGAACATGAGGCGAACATGGTCAATGACATCACTAAGGATGTTGAGGATATGCACCTGGTTGCTGTGGTAACCCAAGTAAACATGGTGGAGTCCAACCCAAAAGAATGGTGGATGGACACTGGCGCGTTCAGGCACGTGTGCACCCATAGGAGTCACTTCACCACCTTTGAACCAGTCCATGGAGAGAAGATCTACATGGGAAATGCTGCTGTTGCTACTGTTGAAGGCAAAGGAACTGTGAAGCTCAAGATGACTTCGGGCAAGACTCTGACACTCACAGATGTGCTATATGTGCCAGAAGTGCGCAAGAACCTTGTGTCAGGATTCATGCTAGACAAGAATGGGTTTCACATTGTAATAGAGTCTAATAAGGTTGTTTTGTCTAAGGCAGGAATGTTTGTTGGGAAGGGGTATGCAACCGATGGGTTGTTCAAACTCAATGTAATGATTATTGTTGATGAAATGAATGCAAGTACCTCTTCTGCGTATTTGATTGAGTCTTCCAATTTATGGCATGGTAGACTAGGTCATGTTAATTCTGATTCAATGCGTCGATTAATTAACTTGAACCATATACCAACATTCCAAATTGACTTAGGAAATAAATGCAAAATTTGCGTCGAAGCAAAGTTAACAAGGTCATCCTTTCAAACGGTTGAAAAGAGTACTGAACCACTTGAATTAGTTCACAGTGATGTTTGTGATTTGAAATCGGTTCAAACACGAGGCGGTAATAAATATTTTATCACGTTTATTGATGATAGTACGAAATATTGCTATGTTTACTTGTTAAAAAGTAAAGACGAATCTTTAGAGAAATTCGTTCTCTACAAAACCGAAGTTGAGAATCAACTTGGTAAAAAGATCAAGAGATTGAGAAGTGATAGAGGTGGCGAGTATGAAGCACCGATTGGTGGCTTTTGTGCACAACATTGAATTGTTCATGAAGTGACAGCACCTTATTCGCCTCAATCTAATGGGGTTGCTGAACGGAAAAATCGCACATTGAAAGAAATGACAAATGCGATGTTGTTAAGTTCATGCCTACCTCCCAATATGTGGGGAGAAGCCGTCTTGTCTAGTAATTACCTATTAAATAGGGTTTCCCGAAAGAAAGAAGACAAGACTCCATATGAATTATGGAAAGGAAAGAGACCATCCTACAAACACTTGCGAGTGTGGGGGTGTCTGGCAAAGGTAGTTGTACCTCCGCCAAAGGCAATAAAAATTGGACCTAAAACGGTCGATTGTATTTTTATTGGCTATGCACAGAATAGTAATGCATATCGGTTCTTAGTGCATGATTCGAAGATTTCGGATATACACAAGAACACAGTTTTGGAATCAAGAAATGCATCTTTCTTTGAAAATGTGTTTCCTTACAAGACTAAGGATGATGACAATTCATCAAAACGAACTCATGAAGAAGTTCATGATTCAGTTGAGGTTCAAGATGTTGAACCAAGACGGAGTAAAAGGACAAGAGTAGAGAAATCATTCGATGATGATTTTGTAACCTATTTGCTAGAGAGAGAACCTCTAACTTACGCTGAGGCAGTAAGTTCTTCTGAGGGACCTTTATGGGAAGAAGCCATAAAGAGTGAGGTTGATTCAATTTTACAGAATCATACTTGGGAGCTTGTTGATCTCCCACCTGGACAGAAACTGTTAGGATCTAAATGGATTTTTAAGAGGAAAATGAAACCTGATGGTTCCATTGATAAATACAAGGCCAGAGTTGTAATCAAAGGGTATAAACAACGAGAAGGTTTAGACTATTTTGATACATATTCTCCTGTGACGAGAATAATTTCTATAAGGATGATACTTGCTATTGCAGCTTTAAGGAATTTGGAAATACATCAAATGGATGTTAAAACAGCTTTCTTAAATGGAGATTTAGATGAAGAAATCTATATGGAACAACCCGAGGGTTTTCGAGCTCCAGGAACAGAAAAGAAAGTTTGTAAACTAGTAAAATCCCTGTATGGTCTAAAGCAAGCACCTAAAAAGTGGCATGAAAAATTTGACCATGCAATGATTACTAGTGGATTCAAAATTAATGAGTGTGACAAATGCGTTTATGTCAAGGAGATAGAAAACAATTATGTCATATTATGTCTATACGTAGACGATATACTCATTGTTGGTAGTAGTGACAAGTTGGTCAAATCTACCAAGAACATGTTAAACTCTAAGTTTGACATGAAAGACATGGGTCTAGCTGATGTGATTTTAGGTGTTAAAATCATAAGGACAATAGATGGTCTAGTATTGAGTCAAGCTCATTACATAGATAAAATTCTTGATAAGTTTAACAAGAATGATTCTGGGGTCGCGAAAACACCATTAGATAACAGTGTCCATTTATCCAAAAATCGTGGACAGGATATATCTCAGGTAGAATACTCTCAGATAATAGGAAGTCTGATGTATCTAATGAGTTGTACTAGACCAGATATTGCTTATGTGGTAAGCAAGTTGAGTTCATACACGAGTAATCCCAGTGCTGAACACTGGACTGCTATAATTAGAGTTCTGAGGTATCTAAGACATACTCGTAATTATAGATTGCATTATACCAGATATCCTTCTGTGTTGGAAGGTTACACGGATGCCAATTGGATATCTGATATAAAGGACTCACACTACACAAGTGGCTACGTGTTTACAATAGCTGGAGCAGCTGTGTCGTGGAAATCCTCAAAACAAACTGTAATAGCCAGATCCACAATGGAATCCGAGTTCATTGCCTTGGATAAGTGTGGTGAGGAGGCTGAATGGCTACGCCATTTTTGGAGGATATTCCAAAGTGGGAAAAACATGTGCCACCTATCAGTATTCATTGTGATAGTCAATCGGCGATTGGAAGGGCACGGAGTACTATGTATAATGGTAAGTCGAAACATATTCGTCGTCGACACAATACCATTAGACAACTCCTCTCAACATGAATTATCACAATTGACTACGTGAAGTCAAAGGATAATCTTGCGGATCCGCTAACCAAAGGGTTAAATAGAGAGGCAGTTGAAAGATTGACCAAAGGAATGGGTGTAAAGCCTGTGAAGAAATAAAAGTCTTAAGAAGGAAAACCCAACCTAGTTGACTGGAAATCCCAAGATCTAGGCTCAATGGGACAACCTAATCATAAGACTTAGTAAGATCACTGTGGGGGTAAACCTCAACTCATTCTTATCATCAAATAGTGATATGATAGAAAGGATAGCAAACGGTTGCTTTAATGATACTTATGTGAGTAATTTCATTTACTTTAGACTTAAGAAGTCACCTATGTGAGAGAGAAGTGGGGCCGCTTCAAAGGAGAACTATTAAGGCTCAGTTCTTTAAATTCTAGCAGAACCAGGACGTGTTCATGGCCAAAATGGACAAAACCATGAGAACGGAACTAAATAGAAATGATTCCTGTGTACGGTATGTGGGTTTCTTTACACAATACAGCTGAACAGTTCAAGGACGTCGTGTCTACTGGATAGCTAGTAAGGCAAACATACTTTACAAGAGGAAGTTCAAAGGGTAAAACCTACTTTCTCTATGCGGGAATCAGTTGGTGAACACCATCATCGTTTAATCGAAACAATATCTCATTCATGTGGGGGATTGTTGGAAAAGAGTGAATGAGAATTAAGTTTCTCAAGAGTTGGAAAAATTAGAGTTGAGGGACTTTGTCCCACATGGGTGTTGGGAAGAGTTGGAGCTTACTTTATAAGTGAGACCCCAAAATTGACTTGCAAGTTTACTTGCCAATACTATACCACATCTCTCTTGCTCGCGTGCGCCCGCGCAGGGGGAAGTGCAAATGGAGGTCCGAATCGGGGCCAAAATAGCTTGACTCATGTGTGCGCACGACCTGCGGACACGAATGCCGAACCGAACTCTAGCGGGCCTGATCAACCCACATTTTGCTACGGTTCAGATTAATTTTTTCCAGCTAAAATTTTAATGTGGAGATTTATGTTCATTCATTTCAGTCAAAGAGAAAACTAAAACATTGTTGTTGAATGAGCAAATGAATGGCGGATTTAATAATGTTTAAATGGCAGAATGAATTCTTTTGACTGTTTGATTGTCAAAAACGTTTTGGCTGTTTATATGCCATGAATTCGTGACATTTAACAGAATTAAAACACCAAAACCGTTTGAAATTTTGCTGCCATTTCAAAGGTTTCTCCAGCCTATAAATAGGCACTCATTTTCCAAAGTTCAACACACCAATCCTTCCTCCTCTTTCAGAGCCTTTCTTTCCTTCTCTTTCAGTTTTGGTGTTCATCATCGTGTTCTAAGTTTCGTTCGCTGGTAGAACTTCTTTGTACTAAGTAGTCTCTACGTTTCCGTTGTATCCTGGGAAACAGTTGCTCGAGATCCTCAAGCACCATAGGAAGGGGCAAATCTGTTTTAAGGAGATCGTGTTTTCACGAGCCTCAGATTTCTTCTTCTTCTATTTTTCGTTAGCCTTTGCGAATACTCTTCATATTTTCCAACAATCAGATTGTTGGAAAATATGAGAAATTCTCCTAACTAAATTCCAAATCCTTCTCTGCTAATTTTCTCAACACCAAATAGGAAACAATCTAGCAAAAACTCAAACAGCAGGAAAGTAAAAAACTTGTAAAATGCGCAAATTAGCCCTAGCTAACTATGTAGATTTATGAACCACCTATACAAAGGAACCTAAAGTCAACTTCCATTCCATCCCAACCAAATCCCCCTAAACTCTTCCATGAGAAAGAAAACTTGATCAAGACATACTTCAACCTTCAACCACACTGCAGAAAGCTCCTCAAAATAAACTTGATCCACCTCACCTCCAAAGAAGACTTTGAATTTTAGATCTTTAAGATTATTATAGAGGCTCACATATTTAAAGAGCCAGGAGAGGTGGTTTCTGAGAAACACGAAAACTACTGGATGAGTCTTAAGTACAACTGCGACCGAACGGATGAATCCCGGATAGGATAGCTCTTATATGATCACCGGCTGAATCAAGCCTCGCAGCAGTCTGCAAGATACGTTGTCTTGCCACCGCCCCTATTTTTTTTTGGTTCTCAGATTATCCTTCCACTAGCATATTTATGTACGGCCTCATTTCTAGCAAGAAACTCGAGAGAGCTGGAATGTTGAATCCGAACTATATAAGAGGAGATTTCATATTTTTTCGAGAAAAATGCTAAATGAAGAGCATACTTCATTGGTTTCATATTCGAATATTGCTAAGATAAAAAAGATTACAATTTCAGTAATCTTACCAGAAAAATCTCCCGAGCAAGGAAGTTCTGTAAAGAGATTAAGAGAATATGGATGAACAGAAATAAATATAGAAAAAGATTGACCTGAGAAACTCAGATAACTAATGGAGTAGATCAGAGAGCCCGCCCCGGAATCTGGATGTGTGATCCGGATTCGATCGTGCAAAACTATCATTAACGTCAAAATTGTTGAGTTTTCGAGTAAACCATGTAAGTGTCTCCAACATGGATAAACCCTATCTCAACATTACGTTTGGGAAAGAAATGAAAGTGTGTTGACTTGTTTGGTTGTTCCTTCAAGCTTATGTAAATTTGAAGGCTTAGGACCTGGATCTAAATCTTGGAAAAATGAATTAGAGAGTGAAAGGAAATGTAGAGTAGTTGTGAATTTTTACGTGGGTATCTGATGAATCCACATATCAAGGCTTTGAATGAACTCTGGTTCTCTTTTTTGGTTATGGGATAAAATATACTAGTAGCTGAGTTATGAGCTCAACAGCCCTGCTCAAACTGAAGTAAATGAGAGAGGTAAGAGCAATAACTCACACAATTACTCAGTTTGTTCAACTATCAACCGGTTCTAGTAAAATTATGGAGATATTTATTGGTTGGATGAAATCTCTCCGCAAATAGGCTTTCTTCTCCTATATTATAATGTAGGGATCAAGGTGTACCTACGGTGAAACTCACACGATCAAAAAAGGGGGACTCCCAATATTTACAACAATGCCATCCGAGTGTTTCCACGCGCCCATTAATACTCCCATTTTGTGCGACTTTTTGATTTTCAAATCACAGTAATCGCTGTTTGCTCCTAATTTCCAGCCATTAACCCTATCCAACTTTCTTTTCGATTCAATCTAGTACGTCTTAAACCAAAAATTCAGAAAAAAAATCCATTCCTGAAGCGATACAGCGACAAAAAGCTCCCCGATGTGGTACTTTCGAATAGGAAATCATATTGTGCAACAAATCCAGCAATTTTGGGTTACGATATACTCTACTCCGACTGAGATTTAAGGTAATATATGGTCTTATTCATCGATTTTGTGTGTTTATTGCATCTATCAAGTTCTAATAATGTCGTTTTTGTTTTCTGAAATATTCATATAGAAGCCTGTGATTGAGGAATCTGAACCGAGTATGAGCACATCGAAAAATGAAGAAGAAGTGAGTTAATACTACTATTCTCTTCAACAATCGATGTGTTTTCATGGTTGAGTTTTGTAGATGTAAGGTATTTTCACTCGATTTGAGATGTTTGTTCATTAATTTTTAGTTTTGTGCATAGATGTAAGTTATATTCACTCGGTCGACGATGTTTGTTTATCAATTTTAGAGTTTTGTTTTTCGATTGGATGTTGTTTTTCTGGTAAATTGGTAGATTTGTGTATTATTCATCAGGTTCGTATAATTATTCATTGTTGAAATTGTCATATTCATCGTTTACTATAACTATGTAGTATTTTTTTTTGGTAAATTAGTAGATCTTTGTATTATTTATCAGTTTGGTATAATTATTCATTGTTGAAATTGTCGGATTCATCTTTTACCATAACTATTTAGGATTGTTTTTTTTGATAAATCACTAGATCTTTGTATTATTCATTAGTTTGGTATAATTATTCATCAGTTTGGTAAATTAGTAGATCTAGATATTATTCATCAATCTAGTATGGTTATTCATTGTTGACATTGTCAGATCCATCGTTGACCATAAGTATGTATTATTCATTCGTTAATTTTCTTCATCAGTTTGGTATTTGGTATTCATCAGATTGTGTTTTCTTTTTTTGGATATTCATCCGCAAATGGATGTTATTCATTGGGTCGGCAAGGAACGAAACATAAAACCAGTTATGTACTATGCATTAGATATGTATAATTATTCATCAGTTTTGTATAACTATTCATTATTGAAATTGTCAGATTTATTATTTACCATAACTATGTATTATGCATCCGTTACTTTTCTTCATCAGATTGGTGTTTGGTATTCATTGGATCGACAATGATTATTAATTTTTTCAATTTCATAATCTGAAAAAAGTACATGATATCGTGTCATTGTCAAAATGTGTATTCATCATCTATGTACATTTATTTATTAATTTGAAAAAAGTTTTTCATTAATTTTGTGATACATCTGATACGTTGATATTAATTAACACAATTAAAAAATCATCCAATAATGATTATTCATCTTCAATAGTATTGTTATTGATGATTAACAGAGTTTTGATTGAATGTGAAATCTCAGTTATTATAATGTTCTTTTTGTTTGATTAGCAGCAAAGAAATGCTCATCAAGATGAAGTCGATCGGGCGGGAATTAAATATTTTGCCAGAGTTGCTGAAATCAAACAATTAACATAAACGTATATCGAACATCGGCAAATCCTTCAAGACCTTATATATTAAAAACAATGACTAGTTTTTTTGTTTATTTTTTATCTAGTATAATACATAATTAGAAGTTTGTTAGTTTAGTTGCTAATATTAACCCATTGTAATATATATTTTTGTTATCAAACTTATTCATCCAGTAACGTATATAATTCATTCATTAAAGCACAATTATTCATCTTGTAAAACTACAACTACTCTTCATTGTAATATTGTTATTCATTTAGGATGAGATCATTATTCATTAGGTTTGCATCGTTATTCATCTTTGTGAATATCGTTATTCATTACAAAATTTAAATTTCTTCGTCCATATTGTTATCACTATAAGAATATCATTATTCATCACGTCCATAACGTTGATATTATAAGTAGCAAAAGCCTTTTCCTCATAGTTGAAACATCGTCTAAAAAGCACATTATATGTTATTCATCAATAACAACTTGTTATTCATTACTTAAAATAAGATACTCATCGTAAAATCATAACAAGATGATACACCATCTGCCAAAAAACAACAATGAAATTACTGTTCATCAGTAATCATATATTAAGCATCACCTTACGCATGTATATTCACCAATAAAACGAATACATTTTACATCATTCACCATTCAATAATTGCATAACAATATTCATTGTCTAAACGTCGATTATTAATTACTGAGAAAATACACATTGATTCTCCATATTCATAAGTCTCACCATAGTCAATTTTACCAAAATAAAATCTATCGTTATAAAAAAATTATCTTATAAAATAAAATAATATAAAAGCTAACATGATAAGCCAAAAAAACGATTTAAAATTAAACGTGTGTTAAAAAAAGGGGATAAAATCAAGGGGTTAAATGCGAAAAAAAGGGGATAAAATTAGGGGGATTAAATGCCAAAAAAAGGGGATAAAATTGGGTGATTAAATGCAGGATTGAATGATACGCGTGAAAACATAAAAACCAAGATAAATTACCCACTTTTTTTTGGCTTTGGGTGATATACACGCACTGCTAGATACACCTAGAAGCTTAATATTATTTGCCTTCTTCTCCTTGGCAGCAAATTAAATGATGTTAATTCCGGGAATTAACTCTATATGGATTTCTAAAGGTGTAAATTATGTGAAATGTGGGGGTTGGTAAGAATAAACAATTGTAATTATGACGAACCTTTGCTAAAACACTTCACTAGATTAGTCCATTTTCAGATTAAAAAAAGCACAATAAATAAATTAATACGTGCCTAGATGTTTCCGGACGATGATCATTTGAAGGAAGCATATGCAGAATTTTTTAGGTGATCAGGCCAAACTGATACAGGAGACTAAAAAAATTTTATAAAACAACTTGTTGGTTAATTAACTCGTTACCTGAAACGAAATAAAATTGGTTTGATTACTTAGTCCACTCAACCACAGCGTATGGTAATCTCATTTGCACTTTATTCTTCTAAAAATTACACACTAATGTCACATGGAATGCATTCGATATTACCAATGTGCGTATCCTCTGAATATAAGTGTGTTAGGGTTGAGAAGGCGTTTTATATATCTCGAAGCCTTTGTATACATGTATTATATTACTCCCTCCGTCCCGTAATTATTGTTCAGTTTGAGTTTTCATTTTTAGTTCGAATTGTACTAAAAGTAAAATTTCAAAGTGGACAATAATTTTCGAACAGAGGGAGTACTATATCACATTTGGGGATTGTGATAGATAATTCCAGCAAGGAAAACGAATTTCTAGGTTATTATCTTTCTCATTCTCTTCCTCCACAAGAAAAAAGGCACATGCTTGGCGAGATGAGACATGTGACCTACGAAGGGTGGAATAAGAGAAAGGATAACTCTTGGTGTCCGGACTTAGTTCCTCTAAGAGTTTTTGCATGTTTTGTGGGGGCACATTTCCCATTAATATCTTTATTAGAGGTTTTCCTCCCCTTCTCATGACTAATTTATGACTCCAGAATTAGAGAGTTAACGTTGAAGTATATATATATATATATATATATATATATATATATATATATATATATATATATATATATATATATATATATATATAACGTTTAAAAATTAAATGATTTCAGACTTTCCATCAAAATTCCCATAGTTTCTATTTCAAAATTAGCACTCCGAATCTACAACCGAACCGAAAGAATTTGTAAATTTTTTTTCTTTACGACGTTTCTCTTCTTTTTGAAGTTCACATGTGAATAGTAAACACTGAACACTACCAAACTTGACATGTGATAACCGACTAACGTGTTTTTTCCTAGTATATTGTTTGATGTTTAAGGGATTGTAGTGGAAGATTAACAATGGAGCGAGAATAGAGAAGAATAATTAATGACAATTTGCAATACACATAAATTACGTGTAATAATTCTTATTCATGTATTATGTATATTAAATTGTATTTATTCATTAATTATGTTCAACTTTTCAAGTTCATACAGTCTCACCAAATTTAATCTGCAATAATAACGGTGATGTGATATGAACGACTAAAATAACAACCGTCAAAACAACCCAAGTCGCTATATATAGCTATATAGAGGTTAAGAAATAATACGCCCTAATAAGGAGGTACGCGAGATGCTAATGACTCTAACAAACTTTCTTGGGTCAACCATCTCGTTGAAGACAGAAATATACATCTCTCCCCAAGATTGTTCGCCAAACCCTGCTTTTCCAATAATATATCCCCCCGTCTTATCAGCGTACGTACAGTTTCTTGGACAATTGGCCCATAATTCTTGCAAGAAACTTGTGGGAGCTCGATATCTGAATCTGAACGATATCTAATCCCATTCCAGCCCATAAAAGGAAAGAAGTTAATTAAGAATAAACATCCGTCCAATAGACGATATTATGTACAGAAGAAACAAGAAAAAGAAATACAATTGTCGCAGCCAACTAGCTGGAGAAACGTACACCAAATTTCAAGGTTTCAGATTTATCAATCGTTCTGAAGAAAGGAAAATTGCACTCTGACTATGCATGAAACAGTCTGGCCGAGAGTGAAATATATAGAGGTAAGAAAAAAATATGCAAATGATTGAACTAGCTAGAGCTTGAATTTAACAGAGCGTGGTGGCCTAGTTGGTACTTGTGAATTTATTGAGTAGTAAATTTTCAGTATGCGGCTATTTGAATTTATTGAGTGCGAAATGTTGGATAATAATTACATATGATGTGTTTAACTAACGGTTTTACACCTAATAATAGTCGATCAAACAATCTGAGATGCAACATTTCCATGAAATCCGACGGCAAATTACTTAATTTCTTTATACTTCATCAGCCTTTAAATTAATTTGCGGTTTCTTTTGGCAAATTATCTTATGGACCATTGTCCATGTTGCATTTTGATCTAAAAGAGAATGTGCACTACACACGCATACAAAGAGTGTGAGATAACACTCACTTCCCTTTTATTTTCCTTTTTTTTTTTTTGAAAAAAAAATCTATTTCCTCATTTTAAATCTTATCGTTCCAGATTTTCATTATTATCTTTCCATATATTCAGTTTAAACTTTAAATCATTACTCATTTTTTCATAATCAGCTGAATTTCAACAATCATAAGGAAGCAAGAAGATAAATTTTGATGAAATAGTTTTTTTTTTTTTAAAAAAAAGAGAGAAGTTAGTAGGCAGTAGATTTTGAAGTCATATTACTTTATACATCTATGAACTTCATTGTATACAATGTATGAGCATTATATGGTTTGTATATGAACATCGAAATATCAATATGAACATATAATTTTTATAGCATGATTATGCAATACTAAAATGAATAAAACCATACAACTATTATAAGAATATTAAAGTTTTTGCAACTAGATTTTAGGTTGCTAAGTTGCTTGGCATGATAACCACGGAAAGAAAAAGAAAACACCTGATAATGAAGATGAAAGAATTTATAATCAACCCAAAATTACTTAGATGTCAATAAATTTTATGTATAAATTCCAAAAATATTACAATACTTTTCAAGTAGTACCTATAATATGTGAGTAGGTCTACTGGAGAAGAAAACATTACTAACTTTGAAGGAGACTTCACGAGTTTATGCTTTTTCTACTCGACCATCCAAAGCTTGAAAGGTCTCTTGCAACTTGTAATAAATGACGTTTAAAACACTGTTAGTGAACTTCCCTAACAATTAGCCGCAAAGGTAATCCCGTTGATAGCAAGAGTTCATATCAATACTAATTTAGCTACACCTAAAAAAGTTAATACTTGTCCCGAAGCTAGCTTCTTGTATGACCTTCATTTTTATATTATCATTGTTACATTATTCATAGCTGGATTTTCATGGGTTGTCAATTCTCTTGTATCATATTTTCTGATCTCATTTAAATACTATTAATTTAAATTGAAGAAGGAAAAAAACGTTTGATATATTTAGCCATGGTATTGAACATATCCATCATAATGTATAAACACGGACACAATAACGTATGAATATCCGTACATTAGTCTATAAACGTGAATATATCAAATAGAATTTAATATCGATGTTATGTAATAATATTAAGAAACACCGATAACAAAAAACAGAAAAAGAAATATTCTTCTCTACATCAAAACAAATGAGAAGTTTCACTATATAAAAAAAAAGGCAATAACATTCTATGGTTTTGCATCTGCAACATTGTTTGCATCAAAAGTCACAAAATCATTATCACTATCAACTACAACTTCTGAAGATCTATACCGCTTTTTTGGAGTAACTTTTATATATTTTTGTTTAGGAGCTGAATTACTTTATCATTGTATGAACAAAAACCGTATCAATAAATAAAAAAAAGCTTAGCAACATTTGAATAAGTTTACTTGTTTAGTTTACAAAAAAAAAAAAAATTGCAAGCTCCATTTACAATAATTTATATGTGTATAACTATTATAGTTTATATGTATGAATTTTAAAGCTGATACGTATAAATATCTATGTCTATGTATTTTTCTCTCTCCTCCCCTCTCTCCTCTCGAAACCCTAGCAGCGGCGGTATAAACATCTATGTCAAAAAAAGAAAATGAATTGGATGTACGTGAACTATAATGGAAAAGATTTTCATACATATAACAGTTCTGTGAGATCTACATTAAAGTTTACATCTATGACCATTATAGTGTTCCGCTAGGGATTAAACTTAAAAATGTATGTGATTATTAAAGTTTCTGTATACGAACAATAAAGATTTATTGTATAAACAAATACATAAGAAAAAAATAAATGGTATGAGCTTTGCCAAAATAAAATCAACAAGTTGTGTATAATCAATAAATAATGTATGTATGAATTCTAAAACAGAATTGTATGAACCTTTACATGAAAAATAATATGATCAGGATATAAAAATTCAGTACAAAATACAATTCGAAATTTTATAAGCACGAAAAAAAATATGATGGCCAACTATGCCATTTTTCATCATTTAAGGCAAAAGATAATGCTTTGGGAAATTGAGATAAACATTACATGAATGACCGATCCAATACCAAAATATGATGGAAAAATCTTTCTTAATTTGGAATTAAAAAGAAGAAATAGAACAAGTGAATTAGAACCAGCAATAGCAACAATGTAAAGAAATTTGTGTTTCTTTATAAACTTTAACTCAAGAACAACCCCAAACAGAGAACAAAAAAAAAGGAGAAAAAGAAAGAAAATGAACCTTTTTTTTTTGCCATTGTTAATCAATTCCGGTGAAGTTGAGACAACAACAGTGGCGAAAATAACTTCGACAATCAAAGATTTCTCCATGTTCATTAGGTGTGGATAATGGAGTTTGAGTTTAGGAAGAAGAAGGTTTTGCGACACCTGAATGAGTTTAATCTTCTCTGGAAGACTGATTTGAATTATATATATCAAAATTAAACACAAAAATCCCTATTATTAATCCCTAAAACTAAATTTCTATTTTCTCTGCCTACCTATTTTCCTTCAAGCGCGGGTAAGCAAACCATGGTCCACATTGCAGTAAGGACCATGGTCTACTTTATAAGAATTGGTTTTTTTCCTATGTTTTGTGACATAAAAGTCTATATATTGTGCACTAATTGTGTTCAACAACATTATATCGTGCTGAATTCGCTATTTGGAGCATATTGTGTAAAGGACAATATTCTAGCTTTTACATTTCTAATGCACATTTTTTAAAATTTTATATATAAAATTTTCAAATTCTGATTAAAATATATAAACGAAGTTCCAAATAGAGCTTAAATGGTATTGTAAATCACATTTTTTTCATTGAAAATTCTTTGTTTTTATAGTGTAGCAATGCCAAGAAACTTTTTTTCTCTAACACGGGATTTTTCTTTTTCTTTTCACCCTAAAATTTGTAGAAAAAGCCTTTAGCAGATTTTCTTCCACGCCCTATACATATTGCTTCTTTTATTTATTTATTCAGTTTTCTCTCTCACGTAATAAACAAACTCTATATAACTTTTTTTTTCCTAGTTTTCTAAGTAATAGACCTTATTTTCCGAATCTATTTATCTTTCTATATATCATGATGATGTCTAGCCGCGCAATGCGCGGCCACTGGTCCAGTATATCTTTAATTTTTTGTCAATAACAAATGATAATAGTTCGCCGATTCTAAAAAAATTTTGTAGTGACCGTTAAAAAGTTAGAAAATTTGGCTACGAATAGCAGCAGTACCTAGTGGCAATTGTAGTGAGAATGATAGCGAGAGCGACACCTCACACAAAATTTATAGGAATAAATAGAGAATCAGAATTAGTAGAAGCAAAAACTTATGGGAACAAATTTATTTTAACGTATGCGAACAGATGGCCTATACAAAAAAATCAGTATATTATCTTAAAATACCTATAGTTGACATTAAAACACCGATAGTTGACAACTACAGGTACGGTAATGGCAAAAAACAGCAGCACATCAAGAAGAAAGATGAAGATAATTTTATATTGTTTTTGGTTTGGGGTTTATATATATATGTAGAAGATAAAAGGAAATATTTTTTTGGAGATGTGAACTTGACGGATATATTGGTGGAGGTTGAACTTTTATCCAATTAGAATCACCTGCTAGTAATTTAGGACTATTCGAAATTTTATTTTGACCGTGGAAAGGAGAAATTGCCGAAGAAGCCGTAAAGGTATTTGAAGAGGAGTGTGTTACCGTAGTTTTGAGTTGGAGGTGGGAGAAATGAAGTTGGCATCATCTAACATTTGTAGTATTTACCTATAGTTTACTTCAAACTTATGGCTGATCAATTAATATATTAATTCAATCCTATACAATGTAATTTAATTTAGTTTATCACACTCTTTATCACCGATCAATTAGTAGCATTCAACTCAATATTAAACGTATAGATTTTTTTTAAAAAGATGATGTCGAAAAACTATATGGATTTTGTTTAAAGAACTGATGTGGAAAAAATTCGTGATGAGAATCATGTAGCCTTCCATGGTGATTCTCCTAGTGAGGGGAATGAACTAGTCCTTCATTCTAATTTTGGAATGCTAAGTTTACTTTGCAGGCCAATCAAGGAAGAAAGGATGGATCTTGACTACTTATGTGATAGGGAGTTGGTTCAAGAGAGCTATGATCAAGATGATGAGAATGTCATTAACTTTGGGGTTCAAACCAAGGGAGATGATGACCACATGGAAATAAGTGCTAAAGAGTATCAAGAGAGTTTAACTCTGTGTGCTCGATGAAGATCATTGATCAAGCTAGTGAGAAGAGTCATTTAGGTTCTTGAATGGACGGCCTATTTGATCAAAGTGTTCAAGATTGAGTCCATTGCTACACAATTGGATAGGTTGCAAACTATCTTAATTGTTTCAAGTGTTTTTCCAATCTTTTGGATTCAATAAAGAGAATTCTATAAGTTTTGGAGTAAATTGGAGTTTTCTACAACTTAAGGGCGTTCAAGACATTTTACTTCAATATTTGGGAGCTGATTTTCGAGAATTAGAGTTAGTCTAAGTCTAGGAGTTATTTTCGAATTTTATCTAGTTAGATAAGCCATGTGGGTTGAATAAAGCTAGAATGTTTTGATTAGGAGTCTTAGATTCCTTCTAGATATTATCCTACTTGAGGATAAGTCATTTAGATAAGGTTTCCTAGGTTTTAGATAGAGTCAAAAAGATCAAATACTCTTCTACTTCTACTCCTTGTGAGATAAGATTAGAGAGTCCTAATTGATCTTTTTCTTAAGGTCCTGGCCGAATTCCTAAGCCTATAAATAGGGGGCTTGGCCGATATGTCAAAGTACCCTTGAGTGGTCATTTTTGTTGTCTCTTTTGAGAGTTTTTCCTGTGAGGAATTTTTGTTAAATGGAGTGTCCATTTTTCGTGTCAAGTATGATTTAACCAAGAAGGTTTTCATCTTGTCTTGGATCTTTTTGATCTTGCAGAAACTGTTCTTTTTCAAGTATGCTTCTTGATAGAATTGTTTTAAAATAAAACTTCTTATTTTCATACTACTTCTAGTAGTTCGATTGATGAGCCTTTCTTTTGGCTTGGTGTTCGAATTCATGATGGGTGTGTTCATGAGTTCCATTGTGGGGTTTGTCCTACTTTTGTTGGATGAGTTGTGCTTTGGCATAAGCATTTTGAGATAGTGTATGTGTTGCATATCTTTGTTGGTTATGGAGATTACTAATCAATAGTATTCCTTCATAGTTGAGCATTGTTTGCTCCTACCTTTCTTGAGTCTCTTGAATGATGACTGATCGAGTATATTGAATGGTGTCCTTGTTATTCTTAGCGTGGGTTGTTGTTTAATTCGAATCTTTTATGGATGATGTGTTCTTTGCTTTGTTTGAGTTAATGGATAGAATCACTTAGATAAACGATCATATTACTGTGAATTTTCCGCACTCTTTTGAGTTTCACGGGATAGACAAATTATCTTCGTACTTTCTTGTTGATGGTTGTATTAACGAAATTCGCTTCGTCTATGAGATTGCTATTAGTTTCTTGCTATTAGAGCTTGGACTATCTTAGTGATGGTATTAATTGATATTATCATATCAGTTTCTATTATCAGTTTGATTTTCGAGAGATTTCTTTTTGATTGAGGACTTCATAGTTCTTGGTTTTGAGAATATCTTGAGTTGCCACGGAATCCGTTACTTGGTGTGGTAATCGAGCTTTGTGCTACTAACGAGTAGTACTATCTTTATTTGTTTCAAGGTTCCTTCTTGTTGCAGAATGGGTTTTGAAAAAATAAATCAAATTCTTGTAAAAACTACGTTTTCAAAATTGATCTTATCTTTTGTGTGGTTGTGCGAGACTTCTTACACATTTGTTTGATCTTGTGGTGTTATTTTGGGGTCGTGCTTATATACTGATACAAAGTGTCTCTAGACTCCAATGTGGGATAAATACTTCAACAACCTGGATGTGTGATCCTAACTCAAACTTGTAAGAATGTCATCAACATCAAAATTTTTTAATTAGTTTTCAAGTAAACCATGTAAAAGTCTCTATTAAAAGGATATGAACCGTATCTCAAGCTTATGTTTGGAAAAGATTTGAAGGTGTGTTGATTTTTTTGGATGTTTGTCCTTCAGGCATAAGTAAATTTGAAGGTCTATGATCAGGATCCGGGTGAGATGAAGGGAGTAAAAACAACGAATATATAAAGGCCAGGAAACCAATGCTATAAAATGGTTAAAATTAAATAGGTAGTTGTGAATTTATATTGATCATTTAATCGCATGACTTATCAGGGCTTCGAAATGAATAAACTCCTTTTCTTGGTTATGGGGACAACGTACTTGTAGTTGAGCTGGGCTCTAATAATGAGCTCAACAGCCTTACTGAAACTGAAGTACATGAGAGAGGTCAGAACAATAACTTACAGTGTTGGTGTAAAAGAAAGAGTTACTCTGTTTGTTCAACTTTCAACAAATATATTTATTGGTTGGATAAAATGTCTCTGCAAATAGGTTTTCTTCTCCTTGGCAGCTGATTAAATACTGATAATTTTGAAAACTATCTATTTATGGCATGCATAAAAATATTTCCAAAGGTCTAATGAAATGTTGTTGTAACCTTGTAGGTTAGGCAGGTTACTAAGCATAGTGAATTGTTATTATCACGGGTTGGGTTTGATCTTCGTTAGACTGGTCCATTTGTTTGTGTTAACTATGGAATTTTCGGTGATCTGGTAAAAATTAATCGGTAATTAGTTCAGTTAATTACCTAGTTATAAAATTAGTTTGGCTACCTTATTTGCCACAAAACCATTGTATGGTAATTGCATATTCGAATTCACATTCTAAGAATTACACACCTAGGAACTCTTGATTATTCTTATGGATTATCTTGTTATTTGTCCTCAATGGGTTAGTTAGCAATTTAATTATCACAGACAAATCCTATGAAAACGAAAAACTGCAATTTTCTATCTTTATCGTTTTCACAATTTTTCTACTACCAATAGTTCATTTTGGAATATCTAGTGAAGTGTCCAATTCCATTACTTCTAAGAGTATTATTATTATTAGTTTTTTTGGTTCAACTTTTTTTTCCTAAAACTTTAACACATCATTTAATTTATTCTTTAGGACGTTTGGAAGGCGAGAAAACTCCCTTTACTTCTGGAAGTTTTGTGCATTAATTTATTCTTTGGGTCGTTTGCAATATACCAGAAATCTTCATACACTGTAATGTAGATCAATATCATACCTACCCAACTTTGTCGCTAAACTTCTTGTTTTGATTTAAAATTGTTAACTAACATGTTAAAGAGAAACATGGCTAACATCGGTGGTATTAATTTGAATTTGTGTATTATTCTTTTAGGTTCACGTAGCTTCATCATAAGTGAGATTCAGAACTCTGTATGAGACCGAATAAAGTATGGAGGAAAAATGAACTTACGAAATTACATAAAACGCAGTCAATTATAAAACACAATGATAAACTACACGAATTAGTACCTCACTTTTGGCACATTTATTGATCTTCATCAAATAATGTAACACTACTCGTACCAACGTTAGGGAAAAATGAACTTACAAAATTACATAAAACGCAGTCAATTATAAAACACAATGATAAACCACACGAATTAGTACAGTACTTTTGGCACATTTATCGATCTTCATCAAATAATGTAATACTACTCGTAACAACGTTACTGTGCTAATAATGTTCACTTGCTTCTCGGGAACCAAATTTACATTTCACACTTAGCTATAATTGTAAGTCATACCCCTCACAACTCCAATACTTCCTAACGAATATGGTTATACTCTATTGAGAGAATCTTCAACCACATGTAAGAGACGAGTAGGGTGTGGATCTCATTTTTAGCAAGGAACTCGTGAGAGCTTGAACATTGAATTTGAACCGCATCCCTTTCTGGCTGTTTATCATGCATAACAAGAGTAGATCCCATGTTTGTTACGAAAATACGAGAATAAATAACAGTCTTTAGATGATTGTAACCCAAGGAAATGAGAAACAAAACTTACAATTAATTGAGGAAACTTTATCCCAAAATTCTTCAACTAAGGAAAGGCTATGAAGATGACATGGAAGATCGAAATTCTTCAAACCCTATATTGAAAACACTTTTCTAAACTTAGACCGGATGAAAAGAAAAGAAAGGAAAAAACGGAAGAAAGATAGTGTGTTCTTGGATGAAATGAAGAGAGTGAAAAGAAAGCATATATATTGATACATTTAATGCTCAAGTGGTTGAAAATACGAACAGATGTATATTAAATTTAATTAACAGAGCTAACAAGGTAGTTGTAATTCGTAAATATTTATCGATGGCGATTAATTTTTTTACTCAGTTTCTTTTCTTGGTTTTGGGACATGAGCACTTTATAGTACTATATATTTGGCAGCTGCGTTGATCAGCTGTATTGTGCTCAAGAACATACTGGAACTAAATTAAGTATAGATCAGAAGTATATATAATTAAGTTTCACTAGTTGGAGGTGATTGAATAAAGGACAATCGATCTTCATGAATGACGGTAGTACTTTAGGGAACAACTATCTGTGTTTAACTAATATAAGCATTACAACATGATAAGGGGGTAAACTAGTATGATGCTAATGACTCTAGCCAACAATCGGTTTGGATTCCACCATATCCTTAAAGAATTAGGAAAAAATGAGTTGCAAAACATATTCCGAGTAACCATCTTTCGAAGAGTGCTCGAGGGTAGAGTGGTTTGGTGCCTACATTACATCAGGTACTGTGTATATGTGCGATCAACACTGATCTTTCCAGTCTTCCTTAGAGAGAATCATTTTTGCATTTTCCGCTAAAGTTTCACGCACATCCGCCGTCTCCTAGTTTCATTACTCAAATCGAGCCGCTGTACCATGCTGATCAGGGCCCGGAGTCGGAGGCTTCATTTATAGCAAGAAACTCGAGGGAGCTGGAACGTTGAATCCGAACCATGGCTGAAGCACATTCCACATGTTTTAAGAAAGAGGCCAAAACAAAAACACAAAGTCATCGGTCGTCTATCCGATTATTACAAAAGTCAAAGATTACAGTTTCAGTAAACTCGATTTAGATTCATTTACAAAGAAAACATTGAAAGAACTATAGCCAGAGAAAGACCAAAGAAGCTCTGATAATTCAAGCAATGGATTTTCCATCTAGATTACAACTTGTAAATCACATAACAGTATCCGTAACAAATTGATTAGTTACTCTAGGCTCTGGTTTTGAAGGATTTGGGGTCTGGATCTGGATGAATAGAAGAGAGTGAAAAGAATGTATAAATAGAGGGTAAGCAATGCTCAAATGGTGGATTGATATTTAATTTTAACGGAGTTTGGTAGTTGTACATAAATTTATTTCTACGTCCTTTTTGAATCTGACGCATGTCATTAAGTTTTGAATTAATTCAGTTTATATTCATGGTTTTGATGAATAGTACTTTTGGCTATGTTCATTAGCTCAATTGAGTCAGAGCTATATATACAATCCACTAGTTGAAACTATATATATTGTGTAAAAGATTAGTGATGTGTCAATGATCAAACTATGCCTTAACCTTAAAAAAGAATGGTGTGTGATCATTCCTCTTCATGTTTCCTTGTATTTTTTTACCTGTCCAAATTATTTTCCCAGAAGATATATGTATTGTGGAAACTCTTGGATTGAAGTCAGATACCCCTTGTACTTGCCAAACAATAGATTCGTGTAAGTTTGTTTTGTCATGTGAATATTGTATGCCCACTTAGCTTAACTCCTCTTCAACCTTAACTAAAGTTTTCTTATACTTTTTTTTTTGTATATTACAGGTGTATATTGTAAGTATAATACTAAGTAATATAATTAATATGCTCGCTGAAATATTTGATTTCCAACCGCATACTTTAGTATTACGTGTGGGGTGTAGTTAAAAAGTAATTTCACCAGAAAAAAAAAATTGGAGCAAACTTGAACTCATTAATTGAGTAAAATGGTCATGAATTCCTCCAATATAATGTCTCACCGTTCTACTTGTGCGCATCATGTTCCGTTCAATTTAGTTAGATTTAATCTGGATCAAATTACATCTTTTTGACACTAAAACGTGCTTCGTGCATATTAATATTCTGATTTTTTATTTCCAATATTTTGTTTATGCTCTAACAAATAACATATAAAGTACGATATGAAATGAAAGTTATTTTCGCCGTGTATTTTTTCAGTACAATAAAGCAGGACAATGTTTGATACGTAAAATTAAAATAGCCGTTGTATCAAGCACGCTCATAGAGTCATGTTCTTACCAAGGGGTTAATTTTCGATGGTATATCATCAAATTACTATAAACTTCATGGTCGTAGAAACTATTAATGCCAAATAATCTGCTGCAAAATTTTTATTCTTTAAATGGGACAGCGTGCAAATAAAATTATCGATTTGAAATATATTAGTTTGTACAAAGTTGGACGATTAACTCTTTGGAGTCACAAGATATGCCCATCATAGTTATCCCAACTAACACAAATTCCTTACCTTATTTTTCATTTCTATAAATAAAAAAGAGCAATGACATTCTTCTCTACAAATATAACTTTACTCATAGTTCTACTTACATGTCTATCTAGTTGGTATTCCACATCATTTCCCTCATATAATTTTTTGTTTTCACTAAAAAAAAATATATTTATTTTTTTCTTTGTACTAAAAAATAAAATCAATTTCAACCGAAACATTCAAGTTTAATCCACTTTGCTTCTCCCTTTTCACATCTGCGTAGCACCCTCAAACAAAAAGAAGAAGGAAAAAAAAAATCAGATTCCCTTCACCAATTGAAAACCAAATTCTTCGCCCATGTCTGCCTTACATGACCTTGCCAAAATTTAGGTTTATTGCTGAAGTATAATAGGAGATTAGACAAAGAATCCCGACAATAGCAAGATTTGGTTCATAATCAAGAATAATGAAAAAATATCTAAGAGAACCCCTAGAACACAAGTTTATTAGACATAGCTTCAATTAATTTGATTTTTTTTGGATGAATGAGGATTGTGAATTATCGGAGTTTTGCGAAAGGAGAGGACTTGCGTTGGTGAAAGGGAAAAAAAGAAGAAGAAAAGAACCGAAGAAAAAAAGAAAAGGATAAAATTTGTTTTAAAATTATTTCTCTTTTTGTAAATAGAAAAAATAAGAATTTAGAAAATGATGTGAAAAATAACATTAATGCATCCAACAAGATTTTATCGCTGTAAAAAAATTCGCATGGCAAAAGTAATGTGGCATCATTTGTTTTAACCTTCATTATGGTGTTACTCAACTTTACCCTTACTCAATCGTCACTCGGAATAATCAAACCAAATTATAGAAATGGTGTAGCTCAAACAAGCTACTTTTACCGCAGAACAATGGGGGTGGGTCAACCCGCCAAGGAATACAACTTCATCCTTGATACCACCGGCGATTATACCTGGCTCCAGTGCGGCTGGTGCACCGCCGGCTGTTCCGACCATTACCGTTACAAAACCTACGATCCCACAAAATCCAAATCTTATCACCCGCTGCCATGTTCTTCAAGGCAGTGGTTGGCTCACCATCGCAGTCACCCGGTCAATTGCCGGAGCCGTAAGTACCGATAACCGGTGGCCTCATCACCGAAAGGTTCACTTTAGATATTGATTCGCTAAATGAGACGTTCAAGAACCTCGTAATAGGATGTGAATATGATCATAGTAATCATCACATTTGGTTATTGGACGGCGGCGCCAGTGGTCTTTTGGGGATCAACAACGGACCTTTATCCTTTCCATCCCAACTCAAAGCAACGTACTTTTCCTATTGCGAAGGCGTAAAAAGCTCCGACACTTACCTCTCTTGGACGGAATTGAATACAACTTTTCCGTTTCAAAAAAAAATTCAATCATTGTTCCCATGTTATATGATCCCAAGTTTAATACGCTCTACTACATGGAAGTGACCAGAATTAGCGTCGGAGGGCAATGATTAAAAATCCCAGAATGGGTTTTTACACTCGGGAAAAATGGGGTTGTAATCGACTCCTCAAGTGTTCCGGGAATTACGTCAGGTGTTTGTTCGCAAAACAAATGGCTTGGAGCCTTTCTCGTCGGGAGGAGGAGGAGCAGGCGGTGGTGGTCCACCGATGTCGTGGTTCGAGCTTGACCCTTGCTTCATATTACCTGATGATTATTCATCGTCATCCCCGCCGTTGCCAGAGGCTGATATTCCGGACGGTTATTTCCCTGTGGTGGACTTTCACTTTACCGGTGGTCAGACCGTTTCATTGGGTCCCACCAACTCCTTGACGCGGCATGTTCCATCTGGTGTCCTTTGGTTGAGTTTTGCTCCGGTGCGTGATGGGAAGGTTGCATCCTTTGGGAGCAGAATGCAGCAAGGCACTCTGGTCAGTTTTGATTTGGTTAATCAACGAATCAGTTTCAGTCTAAAGAAATGTGGCTTTGTTTAATGAAGTGTTACATAGAAGAAAGCTCATCCTCTTACGTAGGATGACTTTTATATAATGAATAAACGTTATGATTTAAAGGAAAAGATAAAGACAACAATAGTGAAGATGCCTTTAGGTTTTCCATATCTATAAGTATTCCCTTTCCAGAAAATGACATGGTTTGTTTATTAAAAATTAGTTAAAAAAACAGTACAACAACTCGACGATCATTTCGGAATGGTCATATACAACTATTACTACTGTTATATGTGTCAAGGTCTAGAAAATAAATCAATCCACATCTTCGCCCTCCATTTGCCTCATGTAAAATCGCATTTCACGCAAAATATGAAAGGGGCATAATCTTCACATCATTAGTGCTAACAAAATGGTTAAGAAAGAAGGCATCTAAATTCAACCTAATTTGAATTTTTCATTAATAAATAGTGTGATCTGAAAAATATTACATGTCAAGGAAAAACACTTTGGGTCAGTTATTACATGTCAAGGAAAAAAAAATTTAGATGTATTCTTTACAGTAAATAATCAGTTAACCATTTCAATAATTTCTGTCATAAGCATTCTTGAACAAGCAATAAATCATCTACAATATCGTTCGTGATGATGTTTTGGCACAATTATAAATTTTCAACTTACTTTTGATTAACATTAATACACTTGAAATAAGGCTAGAATATTGTTGCTTATACAATCTCCCAGGCTTAGTGGCTCTAATGGGCAACAAAATTCCGCTTTGATGCTAGACATTAATTTGCACCCTCCCTTAGAACATTTATGTTCTCCTTGATACAATTTTATATGAGGGATGGGTAATTGTAGTGCCTCATTTCTAGCAGGAAACTCGAGAGAGCTGGAATGTTGAATCCGAACCATATTGGAGAAGATTTCATATTTTTCGAGAAAAAGGCTAAATGAAGACCGTACATCATCGGCCTAATATTTGAATATTACAAGGACATAAAAACTACGATTTCAGCAACCTTGACAGAAAATTCGGCCGATCAAGGAAGGGTTGTAAAGGGAATATGGGTGAACAGAAACAAATGTAGAAAGAGATTGACCTAATTTACTCAGAACCTGGATTCGAACTTGTAAAGATGTGATCAACATCCGCAGTGTTGAGTTTTCGTGTAAAGCATGTAAGTGTCTCTAACAGGGGATTAACTCAAGCCTTATGTTTTGAAAAGAATTGAAGGTATGTTAACTTGTTTCCATGTTCCTTCAAGGCTTATGTATATTTGATGAAATGACTTAGAGAGCGAAAGGAAAGAATATATATAGAGCAGTTGTGAATTTATATTATTGATCATTTAATATTATTACGTGGTATCTGATGAATCCATATATCAAGGCTTTGAATGAACTCGGTTCTTTTTCTTGGTTACGGGACAAAGTATACTTATGGCTGAGTAATGAGCTCAACAGCCCTACTCAAACTGAAGTAAATGAGAGAGGTTAGAGCAATAACTCACAGAGTGACTCAGTTTGTTCAACTTTGAACTGATTCCAATAAAATAGAGATACTTATTGGTTGGAGGAAATTAATTTCTCTACAAATAGGCTTTCTTCTCCTTGGCAGCAAATTAAATAATGGGGTTTCTGGGAATTATCTCTCCATGTAATAAAACAGATTTTCAAAGGTGTAAATTGTGCAATGAAAATGTGGTGGTGGGTAAGGCGGGATTAATAAGCATGACATGATTTGTTGTTAACGCGAGTCATGTTCAAAACTTCATTAGATTAGTCCATTTTCAGATCAGAAAAGTAATATAAATGAATAAATTAATAGGTCCCCAGATATTCAACTCTTTCAGTTCATTAAGTCTCATAAAATTACGGTGATGAGATATGAACAACTAAAATAACGCTGTTTATATCGATAGAGGTTAATAAATAATACACCCTAATAACGAGGTAAGCGAGAAGCTAACGACTCTAACAACCTTAATTTTTAGCTTCAACCATCTCCTTGGGGAAGAAATATGCATCTCCTCAAAATTGTTTGCCGAACCCTGCTCTTCCCGTAACATATTACCGCCTCTTATCAACAATGTACATACCATGTCCTAAATAATCGTTCCATAATTAATTGTAGCAAAAAACTCGTGGGAACTTAGTCGTTGAATCTAAACAGATCTCGTTTTCTGTTAAGGAAGAAGCTAAAGTAAGAATAGACATCAATCCAACAAAAGATATTATATACGGAAGAAACAAGAACAAGAAATACAGTTTCTCAACCAACTAGCGTAGCTACACGAAATTTTGAAGGTTTTGAAGAAAGGATGATTGCTGCCTGAATCTGGATAAAACAGCTTGGGAGAGTGAAATATATAGAGGGAAGAAAAAACACTCTAATGGTTGAACTAGAGTTTGAATTTAACAAAGTTTGGTGGGTAGTTGTGAATTTATTGATCAGTAAATTTTCAGTATGTGGCATCTGACCACTCTAAAATATGTTTTTTTCTCCGCCTAAGAAATTAAAGTAGTACACTTCGTGGTTAAGAAATGTTTTTTTTTTCTCTGTAGTAATAAAAGCAGGCAATAACTCGGTTATAAGAAATGTTGAAAAATGATTATGCCTGTATAAGTAACGGTTTTACGCGTAATAGTCGATCAAACAATCTGAGGTACAACATTACCATGCAACTCGCAGCAAATTACTTAATTTCTTAATACTTCCATCAACCTTTGAATTAATTCTCAGTTTCTTTCCTTGGTTTTGCGACATGGCCACTTTGTGGTGGTCCTAGAAACTTTTGTATATTATTTCTCTAATAAATAATCTGTACAAGGGTGCTTTTTATAGACAACTAAAAACTGCTGAGAGTTGCTAGAGTAACAGTACTGCACAAATCATATATACAGAAATGCTATACAAAAGTAAAATCCCCAGGCTGTCACGGTAGCCTTCTCCGGAGCGTGGTGACGTGAGTGATCGATTGGATAAGGTCAAATTACTTGATGTACACGCGCAATACTTGATCAGCACGCTTTTGGGACTGATTCTAGAAGCTGCGCAGAAACAGCACAAGCGAGAGGAAGCTTGATGACTCAGTAGGAAAGACGTGATCTCTCAGTTGAAGTCGTGATATTCTACATGCCCCCCCAGCTTGGTGACAATCACGTAAGCCCATCTTGACCAATAATCGAGAAAATTGAGGAAATGACATAGTTTTAGTAAAAATATTAGCGAGCTGGAAGTTGGTGGAGATGTGCAAAGGACGGATGAGACAGCGAACGAATTGATCACGAACGACATGGCAATCGATTTCGATGTGCTTTGTTCGTTTGTGGAATACGGGGTTCTCAGTTATATACAGGGCAGCTTTGTTGTCGTAATAGAAGGGAATCTGAGTGCTGAGGGGAAGGTGGAAGTCAAGAATGAGATAGGTGATCCAATGTAACTCGCACACCGTCATGGCCATACTCCGGTATTCAGCTTCAGCGGAAGAACGAGAACTGATGGTTTGTTTCTTTGATTTCCAGAAGATTAATGAATCGCCAAGAAAAATGCAGTATCCCGTGATAGACCGACAACTCGAAGAACAAGTGCCCCAGTACGAATCACAGTAACTACGAAGCTGCAAGTTATTCGTAGCTGAGAAGAAAATGCCTGTGGAAGGACAACCCTTCAAATAGCGAAGTAAGTGTATAACAGCTTCCCAATGAGGAACTTGAGGTGAGTTAATGAATTGACTGAGGAACTGAACAGCATGAGGGAGATCGGGCCCAGAATTCAAATATAGAAGTTTTCCAATGAGTCGACGATACTGCTCAGGTATTTCATAAAACAGAGCCTTATCATCATCCAACTTCTTCCCTTTCAGCAATGGAGTGGTGACAGGTTTGCAGCCAATGTAACCGGTGTCTTGTAATATGTCCAAGATGTACTTCCGTTGGTTGAGAAAAATACCATCACTGTTGCGTGTAATTTCAATCCCAAGAAAGTATTTAGCATGGCCATCTTTAATAGTGAATTGGTTGTCCAGAAAAATCTTGACTCTCTAATTCAGCTTCTGAAGAACCCGTAAGCCAGACATCATCTACATAAACAATGAGAGCAGTAAAATGAGATGGTGTTGAGTGGATGAACAAGCAATACTCATGAGGTAATTGCTGAAATCCATATTGATTCAACTTAGCTGTAAACTCTTTGTTCCATTGACGAGATGCTTGTTTGAGGCCGTATAAGGAGCGTTTGAAGAGACACACTTAATTAGGTGAGGTCGTAATATAACCTTCTGGAGGACGCATATAGACTTCTGCATCAAGGTGGCCATGAAGAAACGCGTTATTAATGTCCATTTGGTACAAGGGTCAACTGAAAGCAGCAGCAATACTAAGAAAGATGTGGACACTTACAACCTTGGCAACCGGTGAAAAGCTATCAAAATAGTCCAATCCTGCAACTTGATTGTAGCCTTTCGCCACAAGTCGGGCTTTAAAACTATCAATGCGAGTGGTCACGCCCTCCGCTTGCATATTATTCCCTTCACAGTTTGATTTTATGTGACGGTCCAGTTGTGAAGGCATCGAGGCCTCATTTCTAGCACGAAACTCGAGAGAGCTGGAACCTTGAATCCGAAACGCAGGATGAGATTTCATTTTTGTCTAGAAAGAGGCTAAATCTAGAACATAGGTCATCGATCTTTAGGAATATTACAAAAAAACAAAGATTATAATTTCACCAAACTTAACCAAAATTCCCCGAAGGAAGGAAGGGACCGAAGGGTTATAAAGGGAACTTTGATGAGCAGATAAATATAGTAAGAGACAGACCTAAGGAACTCAGATAACTAAAGGAGTAGAAAGAGCCCTAAACTTTGATGCGTGATCCGGACTCGAACTTGTAAAAATGTCATCAACCTCAAAAACAGTCTTAGTACTCGTGTAAACCATGTAAGTATCTCTAATGGGGAATGAACCGTATCTCAAGCTTTTGTCTGGAACAGAATCGAAGGGAGTGAAAGCAAAGAATGTATAAAGGCCACGAAAGCAATGCTATAAAAGGTTGGAATAGGTATTTAATTTAAGAGAGCCACTAGGTAGTAGTAGTTGTGAGTTTATATTGATGAATTAATATTTAATTTATCAGGGCTTTGATGAAATGAATTAACTCGTTCTTTTTTCTTGGTTCTGGAAAAAGTACTTGTGGCTGAGCTGAGCTCTAATAAAGAGCTTAACAGCCTTACTGAAACTAAAGTAAATGAGAGAGGTCCGAGCCATAGCTCAATTGTGGTGTAAAAGACAGAGTTACTCTGTTTGTTCAATTTTCGACAGAGATATTTATTGGTTGGATGCAATTTCTGTGCAAATAGCTTGGCAGCGGCATAAATAGTGATAATTTTGAGAACTATATATTCACGGTTTTAAAACAATTTACAGGTGTGTAATGAAATTATCCCATATATGAAATGTGATAATTTTATTTCTGTATCGTTTTCACTACTTTTCTACCACCAATTGTTCATTTTGGTTTTTCTGGTTCTACTTTTTTCCTAAAACTTTAACACATCATCAATTTATCTTTGTGACGTTTGGAAGGCAAGAAAACTCCCTTTACTTTTGGAAGTTTTGTGCGTTAATTTATTTTTTGGGTCGTTTGCAATGTACTCCCTCCGATCCTTATAATAAGATATTTCGATTTGTTCTAAAATTCACTTAGGATACTTTTTTAATTGAAAAAAATCTTAAAAGTATTTTTCAATAATTAGGGAGACACAACGAATATAAAAATATATTCTTAAGATTTTTTTTAATTAAAAATACATTTTAGGTGAAATCTAAGATAAATCAAAATGCCTTATAAGAGCTGGCCGGAGGGATTACCAAAATCTTCATACACCAAATTCGGCTGTAATGTTGGCCAATCCTAGCCATCCTTTGTTGCAAAGCATTTTGTTTTGATTTAATTTTTTTAACTAACATTTTAAAGAGAAACATCGCTAACATCGGACGTATTAATTTGAATTCGTGTAATATTCTTTTAGGTTCACGTAGCTTCATCATAAGTGAGATTCAAAACTGTGTATGAGAACGAATAAAGTATGGAAGGAAAAATGAACTTACAAAATTACATAAGACGCAGTCAATTATAAAATACAATGATAAACTACACGAATTAGTACAGTACTTTTGACACATTCATCGATCTTCATCAAATAATATAATGCTACTCGTAACATCGTTACCGTGCTGATAATGATCACTCGCTTCTCGGGAACCGAATTTACATTTCACACAATGTTATAAGACATACCCCTCACAACTCCCATACTTCCTAGCGACTATGGTTATACTCTATTGAGAGAATCTTCAACCACATGTATGAGTTGAATAGGGTGTGGATCTCATTTATAGCAAGGAACTCGTGAGAGCTTGAACATTGAATCTGAACCGTATCCCTTTCTGGCCATTTATCACGCATAACAAGAGCAGATCCCATGTTTGTTACGAAAATACGAGAATAAATAACGGTGTTTAGATAATTGTAACCCAAGGAAATGAGAAACAAAACTTACAATTTCAGGAACTTTATCCCAAAATTCTTGAGAACTTACGAAAAAGTTGTAAAGACGACATGGAAAATTGAAATTCTTGAAATCCTATAATGAAAAAGGTTTTCTCAACTAGGTTCGGATGGAAAAAAAAAGAAAATAGAAAAGAAAGATATTGTGGTCTCTGGATGAAATGAAGAGAGTAAAAAGAAAGAACATATAGAGGAGCATTTGATACTCAAGTGGTTGAAACTATTAACAGATGTATATTAAATTTATTTAATTAACAGAGCTAGCAAAGGTAGTCGTAAATATATTGATGACCATTAATTTTTACTCGGTTTCTTTTCTTGGCTTTGGGACATGATGAATTTATAGTAGTACTGTGTTGAGGAGCGCTGTATTGTGCTGAAGAATAGCCTGAAACTAAATTAAATAGAGGTCAACCGGAACTATATGCAACTAAGTTTCACTAATTGACCATTTCAAAAAAAAAAAAGAGTTTCACTAATTGGAGCAGATTGAATAATAAAAGGCAATATTTTTTATAAGCATTACTCTTGGTTTACAACTTTCAAGTAAAATAGAGATATTGGTTAGATGAAATCTCTGCAGATAGGTTTTCCCCTTGCAAGTAGATTAACCAATGAGAATGAATATACATTTACTCTGTGGGTCTAATAATGCACTGGTCAAATCTCCAAAAAAAAATCATGTCTTATTAATATGAATGCAAAAGCTTTAATATCCTTTGGCGTCATCAAATAGTCGATTATTTTTGTCCTTTCTTTTAACTTATTTAAGGAAAACAAAAAGAAAAAATAATCCAGTTAATGCTTAGTAAGTTTCTCTTTCACGCAAACGTTTTATAAATTCTTTAATTTCCTCTCTCCTTCCCCACTCTTATAAAAAGTTTTAATTAATTTATTTTCTCAATATATACAATCACTTCACCCAATTATAATAAGGAGCACCTAGATACACCTAGAAGAGTGTCTTTCATGCTCTAAAACACCCCCAATAATAGCGCTTTTTTGGATTTTTAAATTTTCAAATCCCCATAACAAAAAATATAAATACCCAATTACCCTAATTTTTTGGCTATTCATCCGTTTTGTATGGTTATTCATCCGTTCTGTATGGCTATTCATCTGTTTTGTATGGTTATTCATCCGTTCTGTATGGCTATTCATCCATTTTGTATGGTTATTCATCATTTTGTTGTTGGTTGGGAATTTGGCTTTTATGACTCGGAGATTTAATGTTTTGTTGTTCATCAATTTGGTTATTCATCCGTTGTGTATGGTTATTCATCTGTTTTGTATGGTTATTCATCATGTTATTGGTTAGAAATTTGGGTTTTATAATCCTGAGTTTTAATTTGTTATTCATCATGTGGAGGGATGGAAAAATCAATTCTTTTTTTGAAGAGAAGCACATCGAAATCTAGATAGGGCATAGGTATTTACCTAATAATCTCTTCAACTTTTGTTTTTGTTATTGGGTTTCATAGATCTAAGCATTGTACATTCAATAGTTATGATGTTCTTTTTCTCTAATTTGTTTTTGGATCTTAAAATGGGTTTATACACCAGTTTCAGTGTGATTATTCATCAATCATAGTGTGATTCGTAATAATGTTGTTGTTATTCATCAATTTGGTTATTCATCCGTTTGTAGATGATTATTCATCCGTTCTGTATGGTTATTCATCATGTTGTTGTTGATTGGAAATGTGGGTTTTATAATTCTGGGATTTAATGTTGTTGTTGTTCATCAATTTGGTTATTCATCTGTTGTGTTTGGTTATTCATCTATTGTGTATGATTATTCATCATGTTGTTGGTTGGAAATCTAGGTTTTATAATCTTGAGTTTTAATGTTGTTATTGTTCTTCAATTTGTTTCTTCTTTGTAAAAGGAACCATCAGTATCATTGAGTATAAATGACCTCATTCATCAGTATCATTGATTGTATGGTTATTCATCAATATCATTGAGCTAATTCATGTATTCATCCATTATCAATCAATTAATATTTTAGTTAAAAAAAGTTTTGATGGAATGTAAAATCTCACTTATTGTAATGTTTTCTTTGTTTGATCAACGTCAGAGAAATGATCGTCAAAATGAACTCGATTGGTTGGGAATCAAATATTTGGCGAAATTGCTGAAATCAAACAATCAACATAGACGTATCAAGTATCGCCAATTTCTTCAAGACCTTATTTGCTAAAACTAATGAGTGGTTTTTTTTTGTTTAGTTTTGGTCTAGTATAATACATAATTAGAAGTTTGTTAGTTTAGTTGCTCACATCAATTCAATATAAAATATACTCTTGTTAGTTTTATTGATCAAAGTTATTCATTTGGTTACGCATTATTCATCCAATAATGTTATTTCATTTATTCATTAAAGTACAATTATTTATCTAGAAAAACTACATATATTCTTCATTTTAGTATTGTTATTTATCTAGGATGGGATCATTATTCATTAATATCTAAATAGAGCGGAATATCTTATTCAGTTGACTTGCACAATACTAAAATGATATCCTAATAAAATAAATTATCATGAAAAAGATTTCTCATAAAATAAAATAATATAAAAACTAACATGATAAGATAAACAAACAGTTTGAAATTAAATGTGTGTGAAAAAGAGGATAAAATTTTGAGCATTAAATACGCATATGACTAAAATTTGGGAGGAAGAAAATCCACTTATATACAAGGAGAATGTATTACACTTGTCCACTAGGTACACCTTTCTTGGTATACCTAGGTGCTCCTAATTATTTGCCTACTTCACCCGCCAGCTTATTACTGACTGAATTCAAAGTGATTTGAAGCTGTTCATAAATCATAAGCTCTAACCAGACAAATTAATTTTATGGCATAAAAAGAAGCAAGTCCAGCTACTAAATAAATTAATACACAATTACATTTAAATAAAATATGCATTATTTCAATACACTTTACTATTCCAATATTTATTACATAATAAGCATTGCCATTACATAACCAATCCAAAAACATAATGAAAGTCGATTTTCATGAATAACATTTTGCACAACTACCAGTCTTTAACTGATATAAGCATGCATTACACCGTGAGGAGGTCAATTAGTGAGATGCTAAAGACTCTAGCTAACTATCTTTTCTGGATTCCACCATCCTTGAAGAATTAGGAAAGATCGACTAGCAGAAACTTATTCCCGGAGATCATCTTTGACATAGCGATCGATAGTGGAGAAGTTTGGTGCCTAGACTGCATTTTTCCCGAAGCTATTAGTAACACCCGCCGCCGCTTTTTCTCCTACCACGAAACATGTCGTAGAACCTGATTGTTCAGGATTCCAAGGCTATATTTCTAGCAAGAAACTCGAGGGAGCTGGAGAGTTAAATCCGAACCATGGCTGACGTAGTAGATTTCACATGTGATGAGAAAGAGGCCAAATCAAAAACATACGACGACATGGGTCTATCGGATTATTTCAAAAGCCAAAGATTAAAGTTTCAGCAAACGTAACTGAAATTCATTGACAAAGAAAACATGGAAGAACACTAAGAAATATAGCCAGGGAAAGACCAATTAAGAAGCTCGGATAATTAAAGCCCTGGATATTCGATCCGGATTTGAACTCGTAAATAACCTAACGATATCTGTAACAGATTGAACAGTGATCTGGATGGATAGAAGAGAGGGAAAGAAATATATATATAGAGGGAAAGCAATGCTGAAATGGTGGATTGATTAAATTTATCGGAGTTTGGTAGTTGTACATAAATTTATTGATCAATTTATGTTTACGTCCTTTTTGAATCTGACTCATATCATTAAGTTTTGAATTAATTCAGTTTCTATTCACGGTTTTCGAACATGGCCACTTTATAGTTTGAATGGTACTTTTGGCTGAGTTCATTAGCTCAATTGAGTCAGAGCTATATAATCCACTAGTTGAAACTATATATATTGTGTAAAAGAATGTCTAATGTTAACTAACAATGCTTCAATTATCAACGCGATAAGATTGGGGGAAATTATTAGGCCAATTTAATGTGTACGAGATCAAAGATTAATTAATATTTGAACCTTTATTGTCCATTCACTGAAAGAAAAAAGTGCAATGTTAACTACTAGCCCTCGATTAAAATTATTTTCAAATTTAGTTTAAATGTGCTTCATATAATTACGATTAGAGGGTACACATCTGAGCAATATCTATTGCATCATGGTTTAAGCAAGGCTTGATGTCTTTCAGAAAATCCAAACATGCATGACGGTAACTGTAATATTTTGAAATGGAGGGATTTTTTCTTTTTTTTTTTTCCAATGTACCAATCACTAACTCGAGAGCAGTTTCATGATTAATTATCAGCTCTATACTTCAGAATAAGAAAATAAAAATAAACCTGACTTGCCCACTAATTTGATATACACATTCAAACAAAAATTGTTTTAATATAAATTCTTATAATCATTTGAGCTTTTCCGCAATTAATTAATTAATAAATTCTGAAACATCAAGTGAAGTAAATTACATTATCAGTAACAATCCCATTCCGCACAATTATCCATTTTCAAATGGTTTAATAATACTAATACTAGAGTGCTGCTTATAGAATCTAGTGGTGAGCGAAATTGCAGTTTAAAAGATGGTGAAAAGCCTTGGCTAGTTAGATTCCCTTTCTTCTTTACCCAAATCATGTCGCTCTGTGTACATGATGAATGACCACGTTAAAGGCTTGATTTCTAGCAAGAAACTCGAGAGAGCTGAAACCTTGAATCCAAACCATAGCTAGCTGTAGCAGATTTCATCATCGATGAAGAAGAGATTAAGTCAAGCACATGTGTAATAGGAAGCCTACAGGATATTATTAATTACACAAAAAAAAAAACATAGATTACAATTTCAGCAAACTTAACCGATTTTCTTTTTGCAAAGAGGATATGGAAGAACAGAAAGAAACATTGCAAGAGCCAGACTCAAGAAGCTCAGATTATTAAAGGAGCAGAAAGAGCCCTGGATGTGCGATACAGATTCAAACTTGTAAATAATATAACAGTATCTGTAACATATTAAAACTGTATCTCTAATTCTTTTCTTTTTTGAGATGAAAAGGAACAGCGTTTGAAGGGTTTAATTGAATGTTTCTTCAAGCTTATTTTTGAAGGGTTTGGGGTCAGGATATGGATGAACCCAGGAGAGTGAAAAGAATGAATTTACAGAGAGGGCAAGCAAATATTGCAGCTATGGTTGATTGATACTTAATTTAACATAGTTGGGTTGTTGTAAGTTGTAAAGGATTTCAATGATCAATTAATTTTTTTGTACTAACTGGATACAGTATCTGTAATAATGCTACATTGCTACGAATGATCACTAAGAATGATTATACTGCTGCATCGCCGCTTTATAGTAGTACTTGCAGCTGTGGTTATATATCAGCTGTACCATGCTCATCAACAGACTCATACTAATTTAAATAAAGGACAGTACTTGTTGCGAGTATTACTCTTGTTTTACAACTTTCAAGTAAAATAGAGATAGTGGATGTGAAATCTCTGGCGATAGGTTTTCATCTCCTTGTAAATAAATTAACCAGGGTGGCCAAATCTCCTAGTGAATTTCGACGATGTCTTATTAAAATGTACACAAAAGTGTGAATATCTTTTGGCGTCATTGAAGTTCCAGCTGCTTTTAAAAGGTCGATATTTTTCTGGTCTTTTTCTTTCTTTCTTTCTTTTTTTTTTTCTTTCCTTAAAGAAGAAAAAAAAACAACTCCAGTTAATGCTTTCAAACAATTCAAAATAATTTTCTTTCTTCTTTCCCACCCCCATATAAAAAGTTTTAATTATTTCTTTTGCTCAATGTATGCAATCACTTTACCCGACTCATTACGTACTGACAAAACTCAAAGTGAATTGAAGTTGAAGCTTTACGAGACAAATTTAGGTTATATAGCAAATAAAATGTTCGTCAAGCTACTAATTAATTGATACACAATTCCATTTAAATAAATATGCATTATTTCAAATACATTTTACTATTCCAAAAATTTATTTCATATTAACATTGCCATTACATAACAAATCCTAAAACATAATGATAATCGATCTTCATGAATACCAGTACTAGTACAACTATCAGTCTTTAACCAATATGAGCATTTACACCTTCGATCAATTAGTGTACATGATGGGGCATATTTGACAATATTTTTGGATTCCGCCTTCGATCCTTGAAGAATTAGGAAAAATTGACTACCAAAACTTAGGCCCTATTTGATAAATCAATTAAGCACTTAAACTTATTAATTAAGTACTTAATTGATTAGCACTGTTTGATAAAACATTATCATAACAACTTAATTGCTTAAGAACTTAATTTATTAAGGATTTAAATTTTAAGTGTGTTTGATAACTCAAATTAGGATGTCTTAATAAATTAAGTGGGTCTGAAATGTTAGTACAAATGTGAGCCTAAAAATAAGTGATAGGCCTATCACTTATGTCTGAACTGAATTCTTGAGACGATTTTTCTTCTATTTATTTATTTTTATGTTTATACTTTTGATATTTTATCTTGAAATATTTTTATTAATCATGATGTCTAGTTCTAAATTAAAATTTATGTAAATTATTTTTTATTTAATAAATATTTATTTTTATATAAAAATTAAAATCCATTAAATTCCATGATCAATATATCTTTACCATAAAATATGAATTTTTTTTGACAATGATAAAATATGATATTATTATTAACTGAAAAAATAATAACATAATAAAATTTAATAATTTTTATCACATTATTTAATAATAATATTATTATTTTTGTTATCATAGTTTCATATACATCAATTATTTTTTTAAGATAAAATTATCAGTCGAGATACTTTAAATTTCAGTTTCAGACTTCAGATTTCAGACATTTTATTCAGTGTTTAGATTTTGGTTTTATCAAACACAACAAACTTAATCAATTCAGTACTTATGATTCAGTCTTCAGATTTCAGACTTCAGACCCAAATTAAGTTTTACCAAACGGACCCTTAGACCGTCTAACCTCGTTCACCGAGCGCTCAAGGGTAGGGTAGTTTGGTGCCAAGATTACCCCAATATACTATGCATATGCATGATCAGTTCTGGGCTCTCCTATATTCCTCGGAGCATTTTGCATTTTCCGATAATGTTTTGGCACAACCGCCGCCGCCTATTTTTCTTACCCAAATCATGTCACAGTACTTCAGCGGATCTGGATCTGTGGGCTTTTTTTTTTTGCAAGAAACTCGAGAGAGCTAGAACGTTTAATCCAATCCATAGCTGAAACAGATTTCGTATGTGTTAAGAAGGCGGCTAACTCGAAAACATACGTCATCGGTCTATGGGATTATTACAAAAGCCAAAGACTACAATTTCAGCAAACTTAAATGAAATTCATTTACAAAGAAAAGATGAAACAACACAAAGAAATATATAGCCAGAGAAAGAGCAATTAAGCTCTGAGAATTGAAGCGCTGGACGTTCGATTCGGATCGACTTGAGCTTGTAAATATGTTACAGTATCTGTAACAGATTGAAGTGTAGCTCTAGGTTGTGTTTGAAGGGTTTGGGAGTATGGATCTGGATGGATCGGAAAGAATGGCCATATGTATAGTGGGGGTAAGCAATGCGGAAATGGTGGATTGATATTTAATTTTAACAGAGCTAGTTAAGTTGTAAATGAATTTATTGTTCACGTCCTATCTGTATCTGATCCATATCATCAAGTTCGAAATAACTCAGCTTCTTCTTATGGCTTGGGAACATGACTACTTTATAGTTTGAATAGTACTTATGGCTGAGTTCATTAGCTCAATTGAGGAGTCAGTCAGATTGATAAAAAAGAATATAAATAAATAACAACAAAAAATTAAGGTGTCTTACACCAAAAAAAAATAAAAATAAAAAAAAAATTAAGGAGTCAGAGCTATATAATTCACTAGTTGAAGCTGATTGTATGAATCAACTCTGATTAATTAATTAACACTGATTCAAATCAAACATATTCGATCAGAGCAGTTTCATTATCCTTTACCGGATTAGCTCTTCCAAAACATGCCTCAGCATAAATAAATAAATAAAATGAAACCTGACCAAGGTAATTTCATGAACATACACATTTAAGCAAGAATTATTGTAGATGTAGTCTTTCAGAAAATTATTCATTTAACCGTATACTAATGAGTAACAGTGCTATTGGCACAATTATTAATGCTCAAGTGATTTAATAATAATACTACACCATAATTAAGGATAGAATATATGCTGCTTATACAATCTCCTGGCTCTAGTACAAGTGGTCCGGAACCAAATTGCGTATTCGGATACTGTTTCTGCAGCTACCTAGCTTTGCATCTTTTCCAACCAGATTAATGCCATTGCATATAACTGCGAAATCTACGATGGGCCTCATTTCTAGCAAGAAACTTCGATAAAGCTGGAAATTTTGAACCCGAAGAACCATAGGTGGGGATTTCGTATTTGTTGAGAACGAAGATGAAGTTCAAGCAAGAACATATATTGGGGTCAAAAGATGAGATTATAAACCTAGGAAATAAAATGGAAACCCGAAATTCATAACTAAGGAATGGTTGCGAAAATAGCATGGAAGGAAACACAGAACAAGATTGATTCGCAAAACTTTCGGGTTGAGGGAAACTATAGGTAATAGTATCTCAACTCTCTAGCTTATGTTTTGAGAAGAATTTAATGTGTCTTGGCATGGATGAAGCGGTGGAAAGTGAATATACAGAGGTTAAGCTATTTTCTATAATAAGCTAATATAAAAACCATGCTTGACCAATTAATTTCTTGCAATCTGATTGGTCGGGCGATCGTCACGTGACATCAGCCTTGTATCTTGAGTACATCATTTTTTAAATTGGGGTAAGAATGCAATTAGCTAATTGATATTTTTAAAATACTAAGTTTTGGCAAAAAGTCCCCCTTGCCAAAACGTCATGGTGTTAGTACACCAGCTCCCCCTCCCTATAAAATGCAGACGCGCTGCGGTTTTTCCAGTTTTCCAGTTATCACCGGCTGCTGCCTTGTGGTTTCTGCGTTCTACCTTCTCCGGTCTCATCTGCGGGGAAAAGATTAATGAAAAGATTTTTTTGAGGATGAGAATCGGCGGAGCCTAGCCTCCAATGTTGACCCGTGCCTGCGGGGTTGCTTCAAAGATGGCCACTGCATTTGCTAGTTCCGACAATCAAACTTAGGCGATTCTCGCGAGAACGATAAGGCCGTAATTAAGACAGCACAACCAATTTCGATGATTACGAAGGTTCCCTTGACGATGCTGATCAAGGTATTAATTCTCACTTGCTTCAGGGTTTCGGATGATGGGATTTGTGTTGGAAGTTGAATAAATAATCTGGTTCTTTTTTTTCTTTTTTTTTTTGCGAAGTTTTTATATGCATGCTAATTAGATCAAATTGCGAACTAGGCTCCCACCGCTCAGCTACTCTACCGAGTCCTCAAAATTCTTTCCGAGGAAGAGCTTAAAGAGATCCAGAAATTGAGATACCAGCCAAGTGAGAGGGTTTATCATGGGTGGCTTTTGGCGTTTCACCTACAATTGCATTCTATTCCTCTTGCCACCATAAAGGTAAATTTCATCACTGTTGCTATTTTATATGTATTTTGCTTTTTTCCTTTATTGGTTCAGCCTAAAGTTTGTAAAATGGAAAAGTGTATTTTGCGTTTTTTTACAATGTTTCTTTATCCTTTCAATTTGTTAATAGCAGTTTTAACACTCTAGTTATTGCTTTAGTTTTTTGTTATCTTTTCCATCTGTCGACCTCTCTATATTGTCTTCAATATGTGCCTGAGATGTCGCCTTTGTGCTTTATTCTTGATATCTAGCCTCTTCTCATTTTACCAGTTGGAGGAGTTAGGCCGAAGCTTTATTTTGTGCAAGTATAGACAAGTGACTGTTCACAAACATTGGCTCAAATTGTATTGAATGACTAATTGTTATTGTGTTTAAGACACTGTTAAAATTCTCTATTTAGAGGAAAAATTGATACCTTTGCATGTGTCTTTTCTTCTATTAGAATCTTTGCATGTGTTTTTTCTTTTATCAGAATAATAGGTGCGTGGTGGGATGAGAGTTTTTTAGTGTATAAAATAATTTGGTGTTCCTTGAAATTCCAGGTGAAAACAAAAGAAGAATGGCTGATTGAGAAACTTAAAAAATTTCATGTAATTAGAGCTCTTCCTGAAACTTATGATCCTGAAATTTTGACCGAAGAAGAGAGGTTCTACCTTTAGTGCACTGATGTGAAAAAGAAGCACTACGTGCCTGTGGGCAGTCGAGGTGTGTTCAAGGGTGTTGTTCTTAATATGCACCTTCACTGGAAAAAAGCAAGAGACAGTTAAGGTTATTTTTGCAAACCTTGTCCACCTGGTCAGGTTTACGAATATGTGGCTAAGCTGTCTCAATTGAGTATAGGGATGGTAATTGACATTAAACCAAATGTACCATACTATTCTACCGTGGGAAGTATTATGTTCGAGCAGATGTTATGTCTCCTCCAGATACACTATCAAAAGCTAAGGTACTGTCTACTAACAATTAACAGTCTGAATATGAATTTATTGTTTTAGGAAACAAGAGACTGAAAGTATTTTTGTCCTCTGCTCAAATAACTTCATTTTCTTTAATGCAATGTCATTCTCTTGTATATGACTTAAGAATGGAATACCACTGTAAGTATGACTTAAGAATGTCTACTACTATGTACTACTTCAGTACATAGAAACACACTACACATGCTTAAACTTTTTTTTTTCCCTTTTAATGAATGTTAAATGACAGCTGCAATTCCAGTTATTCCAATAGGGAGTATGGTAGTAGGATTGACAAATTTTATTATGCTTCCAGCTATTGAGTCGTTTTACACCCCCGCCTCCTGTCGTGGGAACTTATTAATAATACTCCGTAAATCAAGAAGTTTAGATGAGGATAATAATCAATCGGAGAATAGCAAGTTCCCCTCACTTTTTTGTTTTTCTGCACCGTCTTCATTAAGTCATTGTAATGAAGCAGCACCAGCAAAATGTATGTAATGATTGGTTTGCAAACAAATTCATTTGCAATGCCAAGTAGTGGCGGAGTGGGATCGATGAAAAATTTAGGAAGCCAATGAATGTCATGAATAGTTTCATTTTGAATTATTTTAAGCCATGAAAACTTGTTATGTGATGAGATTTTTTGACCATAAAAGTTAGTGAAATCAGATATTGGCCTCAATTGTAAGGGTAAATCCGGTGTAAATATCATGAATTGGTCACATGTTGTACATATCAAGTTTATATATGTATTATACTATATTTGACAATGTTGGATAGACAATTAGAGAAGTTAATTGTGATGGACCACTCGCTCAAGGATGGAAACCAGCTACTCAACTATGCAGATGCTCTGTTAATATGTTTTTTAAAAAAATAATTGAAAGTTAATCAATATAGATAGAAGCTGTTTTGAAAAGAGGTTACAAAATGTCAAACCTTTAAATAATTATCAACTAAACATGAAGTTTTAGCTAAATATTATCCTCTTATTATTATTTCAAAAACATATTATTATTTCAGTAAAATTTTAAGTGCCAAATCTCGTTGTGATAACAATTTTTATCCAATATAAGTATGTTTATTGAAAAAATATGTTTAGAACTAAAATTCAAACAACTGTCAACAACTACTAATAAGAAAATAAGAAAATTCTTTTGTGATCAATAATATAACGATTTTATGCATTTTTTTTGCTAATGTATTTATGGCTCCAGTAAGCATTCATTCTAGATCTGCTACTTAGACTAGTGCCATATAAAAGGTAGCTATAAAAGATTATTTTAATGGAAAGAAATAATAAATTTAATGAATTCGTATCTTATTTGTGTCATCCTTTTTAACTATTCTACAAGTTCGATCAAATTAATTACCTATCATCATTATTAACCATAATTACTAGTAATCATCATCAATTTTTCTATATAATAAAATTATTCTACTAAATTATTTATAGAGGGGTTCGCGCATCACGCGATTAATGCTCAGCACTAGTATATTTAAATGGTTGAAATAGTATTGAAATTAAAGCTTCCTGCGGTGGTTGGGAAATTTATTATTAATTTAATGTTCACTTCACCCACCTTCAGAGTTGCTCTCACTAATTCAGGTTTGAATTGCGTAGATCAATTGATTGAATTGCGAAAACTTTTGTGTCGTACGTATTTTTGATATTTTCCTAGCTATTCTTTTTTTTTTTTGGATTATCCTAAATTATTTGGAGTTTGTTAACTAACAAATTAGTATTAGAGCATATCTCCACAAAAAGTTTTTTTAATTTGTTCACAACCATCATAAAAATATGTCAATTACAAAGAATTACCTTGAGAAATTTGTCTGAAATATAAATATAGGATTATGGGAAATGAAAATGCGTGGTATATTAGTTCAAGATGTAAAACATAAAGCTTTGTCGGAGAAAGATCGCAAAATAGAGAAAATACCGATAATGAATTAGAGAATATAGAAAAGAAAGTTTTTTCTAGTATAATTTTGAATCTTGTTGATCAAGTCAATCGAAAAGTCGCTACCGAAAAAAATGGCTAGGGATTTGTGGGCCAAAATGGAGTCCCTTTATTTGTTGAAAATGATGGAAAAATGTTTTTATTTGAAGCAAACTCTTTATTTGAAAATTAATGATTTAATGATAAAATTCTATGCCATTTCATGTTGGTCAACGTGAATGCATAATTATGGATCTAGATAACGTAAATGTTAAAATTGAATAAGAAAATAAGGTATTAATTTTGTAGTGTTCTCTTCCCACTGCAAAAGCATTTCAGAGAAACAATACTTCATAATAAAAGAACTTTTTCTTGAAAAGAAATAAATTCAGTTTCCAAGTCCAAGGAGTATATTGATGAAGATATCACTAAATAAATTTATGATAACAAAGATTAAGGGTTGCGAATGAGGTGTTTGTTTAGCGGTAAAACAACCCTTCCTCTCAAGTGGAGGTCATGAGTTCAAACCCCCACTCCAACAAGAGTGATGTGTGACTCTGACCTAACCAATTGCCACATCTAGAGAGCTTGTTCTGACAAACCTACTCATAAACCCTCAATGAGCGTGGATTTACCCATCTCTGGTGGGGTTCCCAGTGTAACCTAAAAAAAAACAAAAAAAAAGATTAAGGGTTATTTTTTAGTGGGAAAAGGAAGTATAAAAATTTTGTTTCAACTATTCTCATATCACGGGTCAGATTATAAGGTTTCTGTTTTAAGTTAAAAAATAAAGAAATTATATAAAACATATGGAAATGAATAGAAATCTTTCGAAACTAGTCCTACGGTAGAAGATGATAGAAATATTTTCCTTGCCAGTCACCATAAAACGATCATCCTATCTTTCATTCATCACCAACCTCATGCATAATCTTCACTTCATTGGTGATAACAAAATGGTTAAGAAACAAGGAAACACGCTAAATTCAACCTAACCGACGTCACTCACTGGTGAATGTGGAAGACAAAGAGATAGGTAACTGTTTCATTTCTAAACTGAAAATCAACCCAACCAAAAAACGTTTTAGAAAAAAGTAAAATTGAAAGTAGTTGTGTAAGAAGGCTTGGAGGACCATTTTTCGCCAACTCAAAACTGTATATTGACGAAGATTGGATTTGTACGGTGCTTAGGACGGGCAGCGATGATGACCTAGGTGGTGGCGGGCGGCCTAAAACCTACAAGACAGAGCCTCGGCTGTGTCCCGAGGGTAGACGCTCCGATACTTAACTCGAGAATAAAGATAATAGAGAGAGAAGGATGTGTATTGTTTGTAGAAGGTGTAGAAGATAGGTGAAGATATGAATTATGAGAGATGCACCACCTCTTTATATAGAGGTGCTGTTACCTGTATCCAGAAACCTAGTCGTATTAGGTTTAGGCGGTGACTTAACCTCTAAGATAGTCGGCCCAAACCCATTAGGGTTAGGGTTAATTTATGACTCGTCAAGTGCCCGTAGGAAGCCATATTCTCGAGACTTGATCAGAAAAATATGGGTTGCTACGAGTACGAGGCTGGAATGTTGACAGCATCTCGACCTCCATAGTGTTGCCCCAGTTCTCGAACATTATGTTCTTGCAAGATGAACAAAAAGGTGATGGTCGACAGAAGAAGGTCCTCGAGGCCACAAGGGTCGACGACGACGGGGTCCTTGGAAAGACAAAGGTCGACAAGGGGTGGTCCTCGGATGAACAATGGTCGACAATGGAAGGTCTTTCCAAAGGACGATCTTCAGGAGGACAAAGATCTATGAAAGACGGTCTCGACGAGAGACAATGGTCCGTGAGAGGACGGTCCTCGAATGGATGACGATCTTCAGGAGGACACAGGTCTATGAAAGGACGGTCTCGATAAGAGACAATGGTCCGTGAGAGGACGGTCCTTGAATGGATGAGTAGTCGCTGGAGAAGAGTTCCTGAGAAGATAATGATCGACAGAAGAAGGTCCTCGGTAGGACAATGGTCGATAGTTGGTGGTCTTCTCGAGGAACGTGGTGCATAAGGGCTTCTTATGAGATTGAGCTCAAGTGGCTCGAGCTTGTGGATTCTGCCATTGAACTTTGACAAAGATATTGCAATAATAATAATAAAGGAGGAGTTTAAGTTTTCCTCGAAGTAGAGTTGTTAATGTCTTAACAGTATTGAAAAAGCATAAATATTGAAATTGAAATACTAAATGTGGGAAATCATATAAGAAAGGGAACCTTCTCGGGGATTATTCAAAACCTTACTTGATGTCGGCTCTGGATCAAGGTATTTCGATAATTGGGCGGTTGTGTTTAGGATCATGCTCTTCGTTCTCACGACCTCCACGCTGTGTGGGTGCTGTGAACTTTCCTTCTTGAAGACCTTTCTTTACATAACTTTGTAGAGCTTTGCAGTCATCAGTGTCGTGTCCATAACTCTGATGAAACTCACACCATGAGTGCTTCTTGCTTTTCTCTGAATCCAAAGTAGTTCTCGAGTAGTCTTCTCGAAGTTCTAGTACCTCTATCCGAGGACGAGTTAAGGGCTTCTATTGAGCATCTATCTTCCGCTTGCCCCTATCCTGGTGCCAATTAGGTTCAGGACCTCGATCACGCTCTGCCCCCGAGTCCTTAACTCTATCCTCAGGTCGGTTCTTCACGCAGATATGTAGGCTGTCTCTGGCTCGACAGAGATCCTCTTTCGCTCTAACTTCAGTTTCAACAATTGAAAATAGCAGTTGCAGCGTATGTGGCGGCTCCTTTGTCAGCTTTTGTCTTAAAGTAGCAGGTGCCCCATACAGATAAAGATCATTGATGAAGGTGGAAACCACAGTCTCCTCAGATATTCCTTCTACTTGAAGTTGTTCCTTGGTGAAGCGACTATAATAAGCTCCAATAGCTTCTTCTCGTTCTTGCATGAGGGACATCAATTCAGTGATTGTCTTGCGAATATTTTTACCTTGGAAGAATCTTGTGTGGAACAAAGTCCCCAACTCGTAAAATGACTGAACACTTCTCGAAGGCAGTGTTCCAAACCAAAGCTGTGCTTGTCCCGTAAGGTATGTAGGGAACGCCTTGTACATGAAATCGTTGGAAGCATTCCTTAATCTGGCACTCTTATAAGTCTGCAGAAATACCATGAGATCCGTATCACCTCCATTAAGCCTTAAGATCTGGAAGTTCAAACTTCTCGGGCATGGGTGTTTCTTGGATACGTTGGATGAATGGACTGTCATCCTCTCCAAGACCCCCTCTTGCAGGTCCGAGAATCTTCCGTAGTTGCTCCTCGATGGTTGAAGGTACTCGCGTCGAAGATATGACTGCTTGAGAAAGATGAGCATCCTCTCGATTCATTGTGTGATGTTCTTGAGAACTTCCCTTAGGGTTTGGCTCTCGATCTTTCGAGAAAGTATCTAGGTTATTTACTAAGAGTTGTCGCTGAATGCCATCGAGCTCATGAAAGCTCTTCACAAAATCTTGGAATTTGCTAAATAAGGTAGGTTGAAATTTGAAAAAAGCCTCCATAAGATTTTGATCAAACAAACCACCAGACGGCCTGTTGGAGGATGGTTCCGTCGGAGTCGGCTGCTTGTCTTTTTCAGTGGCAGTAGCAGTTGTTTGCTATTTGTCTTGCACCATGACGCTAGGTGATGTTGCGCAGCGTAAAACACCAACAAATTTCAACTTCGCTTCAAGAAATTATTTGGTTGTGAACACCAAATAAATCGGTCCCATCAGGTGTGCCACTTGACGAAGCTTTGATTTGCACGGTACTTAGGACGGGCGGCGATGATGACCTAGGTGGCGGCGGGCAGCCTAAAACTTGTAAGACAGAGCCTTGGGTATGTCCCGAGGGTAGACGCTCCGATGCTTAAGTCAATAAGAGAATAAAGATAATAGAGAGAGAAGGATGTGTATTGTGTGTAGAAGGTGTAGAAGGTAGGTAAAAGATATGAATTATGAGAGATGCACCACCTCTTTATATAGAGGTGGTATTACCTGTTTCTTAAAACCTAGTCATATTAGGTTTAGGCGGTGATTTAACCTCCAAGATAGCCGGCCCAAACGCATTAGGGTTAGGGTTAATTTATGACTCGTCATATACGATGATTTATAATTTTTGAGACATCCTTAGAAAGCGGAATCAATAAAAAGGAAGTTTGTTCTCATTAGATTACCACTTTTGTTGAGATGGTGCTTATAGGGCTTTCAAAAGTATTAAAACATGGTAGTCAGTGGGGATTGAGTTCCTTTCTCTTGAAAATTTTGTTTAAGTCTAGAAAGGTTGATTTTTTTTATTTTTTTTTATGGGGGTGATGGTTGTCAAGACCACCAAAATAAACCTACTTAAAATTTGTAGCAAGTGATAAGAATGGTTGATCCCATAGAGACGGGAAATACTTGATGAAAATTGGGATTCAGCAAAAACACTGAACAGAAGTAAAACAGTAAATTGACAAGTGAGTTTATGACTTGGTAAAGTGACAGTAGTCTAGGGTCGTCTCCCACTCTACTCTGTATGCACATGTATTGATTCTTTTAGCTCTCTATATGGGATGAAACTGTATTCAATCAGGCACATAAACACGGTTAGGTCACTTCTAAGTGTTCCAGACTGCAGTCCTAATAGTAATCTGTGAACTAACTTCCGTTGTCGACTCGAAATTACTACTAAGCCATTAAGATCTTCGGCCCTTATGACCTTGTGCCAAACAACTAACTTATATTGTTGTTTGAAACCTTGGGCTATTACCCTCTGATCACCGGTTAATCCTAGACGTTCTAAGTTAAGTTTACCCTTCCGAGATTCCCCTAACATGCAATCACAATTCGTTTAAATGGTTTGTTCAATCTAAAAGGATAGTTTAAACTCTAGAATTAAGCATACAAATATTATCTGAGAGCATGAATCAAAACATAATTATATAGAATAGAAGGATTACACCCTAGCAATGTGTTTAGCTACTCATGGATTGGAGCTTAAACACCACAAAGCTCAGGTGTTGAGACTGCATCCTGACTACAACAGAAAGCGAAGGAAACCGGAGAAGAGTTAAGTCAGGGAGTATGGTAAAATGCGGCTGACTTCGCAGAGTCAGCTTCTCACTTTCTCAAGTGACACCCTAAGTCTACCTTCGGAGTTATACTCTGTTTCTTCCTAACTAAACTAAACTACACTATAATCCTACTTTTAATTGTTTTTTGTCTTCGATGCCTTCATGTTCATGCTGTTGTTGCCTTTTATAGAGGTTGGGGGAGAGCTCTTGTTTAGCCATGTTGACTAAATTGATCGAATTTGTGGCTCTAAAATTATGCATTTTCTTAGACAACTTACGCATTCGTATCTGGATGCTTGTCAGACATCCATCCTTCTGATTGAACTACATCGCAAATTTCAGTGTAGAAAAGCACGAATTTGGGTAGGGCATCCATGGCCAGCCAAAAAATGCAGTTCTTGGACTGCCGCCGGTGATCTTGTCGTGGACGAATGAGTAACCATAGAAAACTGGAATTCGTTGAGAATATCAATCTCCGGAATATGGTTGTGATTTAGGTTTTAGTGTCCTTTATTGTTCCCAAAAAAAATGAAAGAAAAAACAAAAAGATTAGAATAGTAATATTAAATAAATATTAATATTCAAGGTCGATTCCATTTGTGAAACAGAGATCAAATAAATAGTAATTTTTTTATTACAAAGTCAAATTACGAAACAATATTCTAATGATTAGAAAAGCTAATCCTATACGGACCAGCATAAGATTTTCCTATTCTAATGATTAGGGTTTAGTGATGTTTGTGATTTGAAATCGGTTCAAACACGAGGTGGTAATAAGTATTTTATCACTTTTATTGATGATAGCACGAAATATTGCTATGTTTACTTGTTAAAAAATAAAGACGAATCATTAGAGAAATTCGTTCTCTATAAAACCGAAGTTGAGCATCAACTTGGTAAAAAGATCAAGAGATTGAGAAGTGATAGAGGTGGCGAGTATGAAGCACCAATTGGTGGTTTTGTGCACAACATGGAATTGTTCCTGAAGTGACAACACCTCATTCTTGTGGGGGATTGTTGGAAATGAGTAGTAGTGAATGAGAATTATGTTTCTCAAGAGTTGGAAAAAATGGAGTTAAGGCTAAGGGACTTTGTCTCACATGAGTGTTGGGAAGAGTTGGAGCTCACTTTATAAGTGAGAGCCGAAAATTGACTTGCAAGTTGACTTGCCAATACTATACCACATCTCTCCTTCTAGCGTGCGCCCGCGCAGGGGGGGTACAAATGGAGGTCCGATTTGGGGCCAAAATAGCCTGACTCATGTGTGCGGACACGAATGCCGAACTGAACTCTCACGGGCTTGATCAACCTTCATTTTGCTCCAGTTCGAATTAAATTTTTCCAGTCAAAATGGAGAAGAGGATATGTAACGCTTAAATTAATTCGATGGAATAAATTTAGACGTTTAATAGCCAAATAAATTTCTGGCTATCATTCTTTTGAATGAAAAAACATTTTCAGGTTCATTCGAATTTAAAAGGCCAGAATTATTTGACTGTTTCAGCCTTGAATGAGAAGAATAAGGTGGTATGAATGCACGAATTGTTCGAACGTTTTCCAGGCCATAAATCTGCGAATTGAAGTGCACTTTAATGGTAAATAAAACCATTTGAAGTCTTCAGCTGCTCAATGTTCTTCTCCAGCCGATAAATAGGCACTCATTTTCAAAAGTTTTACACACCTTTCCTCCCATCTCTTCTCAGCTTTCTTTCGAGCCTTTTTTTTTCCATTTCTTTTCCCGGTGTTCATCACTTGTTCTAAGTTCCAGTTCGATTGTAGAGTTGCTTTGTACTAAGTAGGCTCTACGTTTCTGTTGTATCCTCGAAAACAGTTGCTCGAGATCCTCAAGCACCATAAGAAGGGGCAAATCTGTTTTAAGGAGATCGTGTTTTCACGAGCCTCGGATTTCTTTTTCTTCCGTTTTTCCTTAGCCTTTGCGAATACTCTTAGTATTTTTTCCAACATGAATCCCCAGATGTTGTTAAACAATCTAGGAGGAGCCGTACATCAGCTGAAGAAAAATGTCTTCAGAATTTGAGATGAGAATTCGAGACGAAAATTGCTGATGATCTGCATTCGAATACGATTTTAACCGGTGCATTGGCGGATGCATGAGAATCATGAATAATTCTGCAGACAAGCTTCAGAAGAATCATCCAGAAGGGAAGAAGAATATGATGATGAAGTCGGTGGAGCATCTAATTGAGCTGGAAAATGAAGTGAGGAAAATTCTAGCTTTACTTGGGTTGCTGTCTGAAGAACATCTAGTTTCTGAGGTGTTGGAGCAGTTAAAAGACAACGCAATGAAAACAGCGGATCTGACTGAAGAAGAAGTTTTGCGAGAAATTCAGGAAAGAGCCAAACAAAGGAAATGAGAAACTATGAAGGTGGTGATGAAATTCGGAATAAACTGGCTGCCCAGGGAATCGCTTTAGGGAATGAAGGGAACCAAACCATTTGGACACTATGTGTGCCAACATCAATGCAAGAAAGAGTTCAATTAAGTTGGATTTATGAGTTGTATTGTATTGTTTGTAAATCTCGCAACGTATTGTTAAGGCCACTTTTATGTTGCGCATATTCATTTTTTCTATTAATTAATACAGTGAATCTCGAGAATCACCACCTTTGGGTTGTGTTATTGTTTTTAATTGATTAGCAATAGATGCATGCTAGGGAATCAATGGAATACACCAGAAATCTTGAGATACCTAATTTTGCCAAAATCAGCGAGCATTACCTTATCTAAGAATAAAACAACGGTCTAACTTTGAGAACTCAACATTTCAAACTGATTTCGTTAACTAAAAGACTTCTACTTGAGTTTTATTGCAATATGAATCTGAGTAATGAATATATCCCTAGACTCACTCTTTGAATCGCTCAGCATGGTCATTAGTATTACAAGTTTTGGTTTAGGCGAATCCTGGAGGTATGTTGCTTACTTATTGTAATAATTTTTCATATCAATTAAAACAATTGTCACAATCTTGTCATGTATAATTATACTACCTTGTTAACACAAAGAAGAAGAACATGATGATGCTAGACACATTGTCATTTACTTCCTTGGTTCGGTTAAAAAAAGAAAACAATTTTTTATTAAAAAAAAAAAAAATCGGCCCTTTTTTTTTTCCTGTGTGAAGGAGGACAAAAGTTTTTACAACAGTCTTTCTAGACCATATCAAAAGTGGTATATATATATGGTGTAGAAAGTTAATGGTGAATGTCGTTTAGTGTTTCTCCAAGAGAAATATTTATAAACCTGCTTAAAACTAATAGTTAGTGGTAAGTAAGGTCGCTCTACAGAGACGGCAGTCAAGCGCTCAAAATCTGATTAAAGTACAGAAAAGAAAGAATGAGTTGAACAGATTGTTACTTGGGAGACTGAGAATAGTCACTTCACAGAGTGAAGAGGCAGAAGGGTCAATCACCTTTCTACCCTTATGATCCAGTTTTGATTCAATATTCCAGTAATATATGATTAGTTGTTCGATCACGCACGTATATATCTTTATAATTCTTTCCAGATAGAATAATGAGTCCTAAATTATCTAAATTGCCTACCTTCCAGTCAGAGTAATTCATTAGCCTAAGCCATTGAGTTCTTATGCCCTTTATGATTGCCTATGTCATTCACCTAACTTCCGTTGATGTCTTGAACCACAAGGTAGATTTCTTCCATTGTCATAGACTAAATTAAGCAGTTCTAAGGCTATACATGCTCCCCCTTTCAGATCTTCATAACCATGCAAACACATTTAATTAAGTGAATAAGTTAATTAAAAGGTTAATTAAATCATTTATCTAAGCACAACACCTCATCAAGGATACTGAATCAAAACTTTCACATAAAGATAGTAGGGATTGAACCCTTAATGGAGTTAGCTACTCATGTTTATTGAGTTAAACATGAGAGTAACAAAGTACAAAAAATAAGACATGAATCTAGATCAAAAAGTTAGAGGAAAGAAAGGGAAGATGGTAGCAGGGACAGTTTCTGTTTGCTCACTGTGGCGAGTGGCGTTCGCCACTTGACAAAGTGACAGTCTGCCTCCTTGTTCCTGCTACTACCCGGTTTCTAACCTGCTAACTAACTACCTATCTATCGTCTTTTAGACTAAATCTAACTACCCAATCTGTTATTTTTCTACTGCTATTGGCTGGCTACTAATAGAGATTTGGAGAGGCTTGGATTGATGGAGTTCTGACCTTCTTTGCAGTAGGACAGAGGAGACAACAAGTTGCAACAGCTAAAGGCAAATTGTTTATTGGCAAGTTGCTGCCTTCTCTTGTTCAGTCCTTCCTTCTTCAGCCGCAATCAGGCATCTTTTACTCATCATTGCTGCTTCTCCTTAGTCTTCTTCTCTGGCGCCTTCTCACCATTTGCAGCCACAAATCTTCATTTCTTCATTCTTTATTGCCCACAGCTCAAATTACAGCAGTCAGTAAGCAGCAGCATCAGCAGCATGCTTCCTTTTATTATTATGTCTCTAGCCTCCAATTTAGCCTGAACTTTCAGCCTTTTTCTTCCTTATTTCTTGGGTCACTTGCTATGCCATTACTCACTCTTCTGCAGCAGCCAATCCATCAACTCAGTCGCAGAATCAGTTGGTAAGTAGCATAATTGCAGCTGCTGTTTATCACATATTCTCTCTCTTTCTCTTCTTCCACTCGCAACAGCAACAACTTGCAATGATGGCAAAACAATTTCTTTTCTTGTGCACCAAGATTTCAGCTCGTGGCTCCTCTCTGATTAACAGCAACAACAGCAACTGCAGTAGCAATCTGGCAGCAGGGCAGCTATCCTTCTTCCTCTCAATTGAGTGTGGTGCTGCAGATTCTTCCAAGTTGTAATCATCTGCTGCCATTTTTCCTTCCTTAGCAAAGATTTCTCTACTTGCTCCAGTTCTGATCGACCTTCCAACAGCCCAATTTCCAGTAACTTTCATTCCAGTCCTTTCTGATGCCTTTTTGTGCAATTCGACCCTCATTTATGCTGATTTTTAAAATTGACCCTCTGAGATTCCTGAACTGCAAAATCACCAAAGAGTAAACTAATCCTAACTAATTGACACTAAATTATAAGTAGAAATGAGTAAGAAATGCCTGCTAAAAGGGTTATTATTTTTATGTTATCATTTATAGAGTTACTTTTATTTTCTTTTTCTTTTTTTTTGTCTTTTCTTTTTCATGTTATAATATTGATTAGTCGGATACCTCACCAACCTCTGTCGCCAAACCCCTCCCCCACCCCCAACATTATTTAGAAACTTAGCTGATATTACAGGCATATATTCGTCTGAATTCATGTATTATTTATTTATTTTTTTTTATTTTTACGTTCACGTGGCTTCTTCAGAAGTGAAAGTTAGAATCATTATACTGTTTGGGTTAGTTATAATAAAGTGGGCGGAAAATGAAGTTACAAAATTACCTAAGAAGCAGTCAATTCTAAAATACATTGAAAATTTTAAAAATTACAGTATTTTTAGCACATTTATCGGTCTACAAATATTGCAATAATAGACGTACGGTAATAATGCTACATTGCTACTATGATCACTAAGAATGATTATAATTCTACATTGTCAATTTATAGTAGTACTTGCAGCTGGGGTTATCAGCTGTATTGTACTCATGAACAGACTGAAACTAATTTAAATAAAGGATAGTATTTGTTACGAGCATTACTCTTTTTTCACAACTTTCTAGTAGAAATTAACCAGTGGCAATGTACATTTACAGCATGGGTCTAATGTACTGGCCAAATCTCTAAGTGGATTTCGAAGATTAAAATTCAACTAAAATTGTTGAGATCAAAATCATGTTTTATTAAAATGAACACAAAAGCGTGAGAATCCTCTGACGTCATTGAAGTTCCAACCGATTTTAATTGGTTGATTTTTCTTGTCCTCCCCCAAAGAAAACAAAAAACTCCAGTTAATGCTTTCAAACAATTTATAAATTTTTTTCTCCTTTTTTCCTCCCCATATAAAAAGTTTTAATTAATTTTTTTGCTCAATGTATAGAATCACTTTACCCGGCTTACCACCTGACTGAATTCGAAGTGATTTGAAGCTGTTCAAAAGCTCTATGAGACAAATGTTAACGCACGAAAAAAGCATGTCAAGCTACTAATAAATTTGATAACCAATTACATTTAAATAAATATGCATTACTTTAATTAATACATTTTGCTCTTCCAATAATTTATTTCATAATAAGCATTGCCATTACATAACAAATCCTAAAAGATAATGACAATCAATCTTCCATGAATAATAGTAGTACTTTAGGGAACAATTATGAGTCTTTAACTAATATAAGCATTAATTGCACCATGATAAGGAGGTCAGTTAGTGTACATGATGGGGCATATCTGACAGTCTTTTCGGATTCCACCATCATTGAATAATCAGAAAACAGCGACCCGCAAAACTTAGTCCGAGTAACCATCTTTCACAGAGAGCTCAAGTGTAGAGTAGTTTGGTGCTCAGATTACCCCAATGTAGTAATCTATGCATGATCAGTACTGGCTTTCCTGTAATCCTCAGCAAGAACCATTTTGCATTTTCCTCTAATCTTGTAAGTTCACCAGCCACCGCCTATTTTTCTTACTCGCATCTTGTCACGGAACGTGACAGGCTAGGACTTTGGAGGCTTTATTTATAGCAAGAAACTCGAGAGAGCTAGAATGTTGAATCTGAACCATAGTTTATCAAGCAGATTTCGTATGTGTTGAGAAAGTGGCTAAGTCGAAAACACACGTCATCGGTCATTATTATTATTACAAAAGCAAAAGATTAAAATTTCAGCAAAGTTAACTGAAATTCATTTACAAAGAAAACATGTAAGAACTCAAAAAAAATATAGCCGGAGAAAGGTTATGTTTTAAGGGTTTGGGAGTATGGATCTGAATGAATCGAAAAGAGTGAATGGAAAGACTATATATAATGGGGTAAGCAATGCTAAAATGGTGGATTGATATGTAATTTTAACAGAGCTAGGTAGTTGTAAATGAATTTATGATCAATTAATTATCACGTCCTATCTGACCATCAAGTTCGAAATAACTTAGTTTCTTTTCATGGCTTGAGAACATGACCACTTTAGAGTTTGAATAGTACTTGTGGCTGAGTTCATTAGCTCAACTGAGGAGTCAGAGCTATATAATTCACAAGTCAGAGCTATGTAATGTGCAAAAGATAGGGAGTCTTAAAAGACAACAAATGCTATAAGCTCTATCTGTGACTAGACGGTTATGGCTTCTCCAGCAATGCTCGTAAAATTGCGATAATACTTTCTTTCCCAAAATCAAGAGGTGTGTGTGTTTGTGTGTGTGTGTGTGTTTTTTTTCTCTTCCCCAAAATTGTAAAAAAAACCTTGACTCCCTTAGCTCCCAAAGTAATTATCAACGTTGAATCTTTACTTTTAGTACAATTTGTACTGAAAGTGAAAATTTAAACTAGAGAATCAATTCAAAATGGAGGGATCGAGCATAATACTTTCTTTCCACCCGTGATATGGTTTTTATTACCCCTTTTATTTTTATTGTTTTTGTTTTGTGATTCCATTGTAAGTTTCTCTGTGTTTACTAACTGACCTTAAGTTTTATTCATTTGTTTTTCTTTTCTTTCTGTCTAGCCTAGCAATCAATTAATTAACTCTGATTCAATTCAAACATATTGGATCATTATTCATTACCGAATTAGCTCTTCCAAAACAAGTATACCTCAGGATAAATAAAACGAAACCTGACCAGATTAGCATATTTCACAAACATACATAGTTAAGTAAAAATTATTTTAGATGTAGTCTTTTCAGAAAAATAATCATTTAACCGTATATTTCTTTCTAAAGCATTCAAAACACATAATAAATTTCCAATACATTGACGAGATAAATGCGAATTCGGACGATCTCTGGCACCCTCTCCTCTCATATTTTCCAACCCTAATCATATCATTGTATATATTGTCGAAACACAAGGTGGGCCTCATTTCCAGCAAGAAACTCGAGAGAGCTGGAACCTTGAACCCGAAGAACCATAGGTGGGGATTTCATATTTGTCGAGAACGACGTTAAGAATGTATCGGTCCAATAGATGACATTCTAAACCAAGGAAATAAAATAGAACTGGGGTCGAAGAGGTACAAAATACAGGGTATAATGAGTTAAAATATAATAGCATAAGTATTATTGCTTTTTCATAAACGCAAGTGTAATGTGAAAATATTACAGAAGAGTCCGCCGATACATATTATAGAGAGTTAATGCAATTATAAATAGTCTGCCTCTGGCTCGCCAATGTTAGGATAATCTGTACTTCTACGTGATATTCTAAGAGGGCTTTTTGTCAACTCATACAAGGTCTAATTATAACTATGGTCCCTGATCTCTATCATACTTAAAAATCCAATAATAAAAATAATAATTAGATATACATATAAATCACGATATTATTGTCCTAGATTAATTCATGTATAGCCTTATATCTCTCTCTTTATATCAGCACTATTGTAGTCTGAAGGGCTAGCTTTTTTACTATGAAATGAATGGTTTAGAACTCATACTTTCAGCACATTCCATTTTGGGATCTTCACTATGAGTGTGGGCAATTATAAATCCCGACGGTTATCCCAACGCACCATAAATCCCGAAATATCATTACAACACAAATAACAATGGTTTTGTGGGCAATTATCGATTTCAACTGGTGGCTGTGAACCGGTACACCCTTGCTGAACACATTTTATACCAGCGTAGTTGGTACGGGTAAGACCTTATTTATAGCAAGAAACTCGAGAGAGCTGGAACATCAAATCCGAAGCGTGGCTGGCGCATATTTCATCTTCGTTGAGAAAGAGGGTGGAATATATGTCATTGGACTAATAGATTATTAGTTTATTACCAAAACTAACGATTAAAATTTCAGCAAAACTTAACTGAAATTGTTTTGTGAAGAAAATATGGAGGAAATGAAAGAAAAAAAAAACTAAGATAATTGATTAACGGAGCAGAAAAAAGCCCATGGATGTGCGATCCGGCTTCGAACTTGTAAATAACGTAACAGAATCTCTAATAGATTGGCACTGTTTCTCAAGCTTTGGTTTAGAGAAGGATTGAAAGAGTGTGGACTGGTTTGGGGCTATGGATCTTGAAGAATGGAAGAGTGGAAAAGAATGAATAAATAGAGGCACAAGCAATGCTAAAATGGTGGATTGTTATTTAATTTAAACAGAGCTAGATGGTTGGAAATGACTTTATTGATCAATTAATTTTTACGTCCTATCTGAATCTGACTCATATCATCAATTCTTGAATTAACTCATTTTCTTTTCATGGTTTTGGAACATGGCCACTTTAGAGTTTGAATAGTACTATTGGCGAGTCAGAGCAATAATTCACTAGATAGGGTTGATGTTATGCACCGTTCCAGGAGCTGCTAGTAAAATTGAGATTTTGGGTTGCACACATTTTCTCATCAAATTGTAGTTAAATCAAGCTTGCTTTTCGATATATACATCTTTATAACCCTCATCAACCCGCACAACATTTTAATTACTCAGTTTTCACCATGGTGCAATAGTGTACTTTCCAATTCTCAGACTTGATTTCGAAGAAATTACTTAGACTCTATTTATATCAAAATTATATCAAAATTGCACGTCTTATAAACATATGATTGAAAGCGTGAATTGCTGTTTGTTTTACGACTTTTTGGTTATTTGTGTTGTACTACTGTCAATGATGATTCAGCTGCTTTTGAATTGTTGATTTTTCATTGCCTTCTTCTTTTTCTTTTTTTTTAATTAGACAATGTTGTTGTAATATCATTAGACAATGTTGTTGTAATATCATTTATATATTTGTTTCCTAGTGAATGCTTTAAAGTTTCTCTTTAATTCAAGCAAATGATATGCCAATTTGTTTTTCTTCTTCTTTATTCCACTCTTGTAAAACATAAACCCTTTAATTAATTAATTTTCTATGTAACAATCATTTAATTAAGGTTATTACCGGGGAAAGATTTGGATGCATCAGGAACAGTGGAGACGGTTAAATTAATTAAATGGGTACGAGTTTCAAATAATTTATGTTAATGTAGATTATTTTTAAAAATTATAAAATCGAAACACTTTTATTTACTCAAATTATAAAATCAAAAAACTTTTATACTAAATATATACCCTTAAAATTGAAGTCACACTCTTTTTATTAAATCAACCGTCTCTATCGCCCCTCATCCAAATCTTCCTTATAAGTACTCATTAAATTCAAACCTTTTTTTTTTCAAAATATATATATATATATATATATCAAAGTGATTTAAAGTCAGTTTCATTATCTCTGTAAGAGGATCACAAAACCTTAAAATCTACTACTGTTATAATGTGGGAAGTGTGATTTTTACAGTAAAATGATTCGTTAGTTTGTCGACAATTTTTAAAGTAAAATTTCTTTTTCAAATTAAAGAATTATCATTTCAATAAATGTGTAAAATTTAGTATGACTCATTTATTTTATATAATGACGAATTTAATACCCCAGCCTTTTGCTAATCAGCGGGTCAGTTTGGATACTGAACAACCATCTCTTTCATAAGTTAAACTAAATGTGAGAAAATTAATATAGGATTAAGACAAAAATAATTAAACAATAATTGCGAAACAACTAAGAAAATAAAACTACTGCTAAAACAACTATATGACCAAACTTTCAATTTGTTATTTAAAAAAATCAAACTTTAATCCGTAAAAATTGAGCATGATGGCTTTACATTAGCGAAAATGTCAAAAAAATATATTAATGAGGAGAAAAAATAATTGAATAATATTTTTTAAGGGGTAAAAAAAATACTCCCACTCTCACATTTAAATAAACTTTTTAACAACAGGTAAGTTAAAGTAAAAATAAATTATTATATAGATAATGAGAAACAACTAAATCAAGTGAACAAATGGGTTAAAAAAAAAGATGAGAATGCATCGTATTTTAAAAAAAATAAAATAAAAGCATCAAAAATATCAGTTATTTCAAGACAAGGAATAAAGATCCTGATAAGCAATGAAAATGGTGATGTCAATTCCAAAACTACGAATGTAATGTACAAAGATATATTTTAGGATATATAATCATTCAATCCAAATTTCATTCTTTTTCATTTTTATATATTCTCTTTTCTGATTTCTTAACAATACTCTTTGCGTTAAATAAATTATCAACATACTCATTTGGTAAAGTCTCGTTGTTGTTTGTATTTTATATTTTACAATAAAATCATTATACATTTTATAATGATTTAAAGTGATTTAAAGTCAGTTTCAAAGTGTAAGAGGATCACATAACGTTAAAATCTACTACTATTATATTGTGGGAAATCTGATTTTTAAAGTAAAATTATTCGTTGGTTTGTCTTCAATTTTTAGGAGCAAGTTTGTCATCTCACAATCCTTCTAAAGTCCAGAGTATACTAGACTTCTCTACTCCTCTACTCTACCCACGTGTTAACTACCTAATACAACACACATAATTTATCTTTTTATACAAAAGGAACAATAAAAAAAGAAAAGAAAATAAAGGGAAAAGACGAATTGAAGGAATGACAAATCTATATTACATAGCACCCTACTCCCTCACTTTATCTCCTTTCTGGACCCTGGTCTATTACATAGCACCCTAACAAATTTATAACACAAGGTTAGTTCAAGTTAGAAAAAAAAAAAAAAAACACGAATTGAAGGAATGGCAAATCTATATTCACTTTGATTGAATAATAATTATCATTTGAACCCAAGCTAATTTAATATTGCCATTACTTTTCCATTAAAAAATAATTAAACTGTTATAACGTGATTTATTCATGACTTTGGGTCAGGGAGAGTGGGCCTTTTCATCCCAAAGTTTGAGTCACACTATCTAAAACATTCCAAAGTTTAAAAGCATGTCATTTTCATCCCAAACTTTTCAAAAATATGTAATATTAGGACATTTGTTAATTTTTTCAAGTTATTAGCGGTGATATTTCATTCAGTTTCTTTTCTCCCATAATTTTTTTTAGTCAAAAAAGTTTCATGCTTGCGTTTGGTAAATTTGGTCAGTGCCAAGTAAAAAAGTTGCATGCCCCATCAATTACAACACTAATTTTTATAATGATGCTACATAATTAAAAAATAAATGAAATAGGGCTTACTTTCTAATTAGGACACACACAAAACCTCTCATGATTGTTATCAATCTAGAAGGTGAATCTTGGATTTTATTTATTTTTTTCTAAACAAAGGAAGAATGGATGATGTAAAGACCAAATTAGGTTTAGTTATTTTCTTATAAGGTGGGAGTTAGTGGAACGTGTTAAATGATTAAAAGAATTGGGGGAGGAAAAACAGAATAAAGTACCACCACTAATTAATTAACTGGAGTTAAAAATTTAACGAATATCTTAATGTAACATGTTTTTAAAAAGTTTGGGATGTAAATGACATGTTTTTAAACTTTGGGATGTTTTGGATGGTGTGGCCCAAACTTTGGGATGAAAAGACTTATTTTCTCCTTTGGGTCATGGTAATAACCATTAAGCATCATATTTTATTTTGTACTCCCTTTGTTCCAAATAGTAATTCAGTTTAATACAAATTTAAAATTATTTGATCACAGTGATTAAAATATTCTGAAAATTAAAATAGAGATGAATCATTGTTTTGAGTTGAAAGCAAACTAAATAGGGGTACAATTAGCATTTTTTTGAAGGACTATAAGTTGTATTTTTTTTTTTAATAATTTAACCATAACTACTTTTGTCTCTGCAAGGAGTAAATCTTAAAACCATTAAGGTCGCGCCAGCAGAAAGAACCTAGTTTACTTATTAGCTTTTCTTTTTTAAAAAATTTAGGTTACTCTTTGTCGCTCGTTGCGCGACTAGTTTATATTTATAATTTATTATAAATAAATACAATACCCTTCTATTTATAATCGTAATAATACAAAAATTAAAATGTGACTATATTCCAAAAACAAACAAAAGAAATTGTTTCTGTTGCTTTTTTTTGTTTGAACATGATAAAAACGTAAAATAAAGAGTACAAAAATATGAAAATGAAAATACTTTAAATTTTAGAGTTTGAGAAATTGGAAGGCATGAAGAAAAAAAATACTAACTGCGACCCAAGAGGTGTCGAGTCTGTGGTTAGCAACTGCGACCTTCTTTTGGCCGATGATAGCAACGACCGTGATGTAGAGGATGTGACAGGTGGTGACGAGGGGAGGGTAGAAGGACCAAAGTTTGAGCTCATCGAGGTGATTCCGCATCTTTTAGTGACTGATCAGCCTTGCGAGCTTCTCTCTCATTTTTGCAATTTTCTCCTTTCAGGGAAGCAACCATTGTTCCTGGTCAATAGCTTCTCCCTGTCAACAACACCAATTACATTAATTATCTGTCAGGGAAAAAATATAAAACTTTTTTAGCCTTTTTTCTTACTATCAGTATCTTCGATACTACCAAAATGAGAATTGTTGACAGGAGATAGCAATGGTGAGGTATGATCCATATTACCGATAGTATATATTGGGATAAAGGCTTGGTTGTTGCTTTGTAATCTAATTTACTTTTATCAAGCTTAAGAAAAACACAAGAATGTACAAATTCACCAAAAGATCAAGTTGTAAAACAAGAATTATCATCTAATTTTAGGTGCCTACAAAATAAGTTATTTTACCTTGATTAAATACCACATTAGCATTACATCTAATCCTATTTCCTCACAGAAGTTTTCCATTTCTACGACAGTATTAATTAACTCTAATGCATAAATCGAAAAACAAAGTTTTGATAAATTGAGTGAGGCTAAGTATAGTTCTGACTGTGTCCACCCCTTATAAATAATACGATCACTGAGCAAGTTAAAATTTACAACAGTAACATATAAAAAACATTCTGCGATTCCGGGCAAATAATATCAAACTCAGACTCGAAAAGCATGATAAAAGTTAAACTATGCTAAACTCTCAAGAATTTACAGAAGAGTTTGAAGTGAAACATTGGCCAATTAGCTAAGTGATTTAACTCAAGGGAACTGGAACTAATAATCTGAATGCCTAGATCAGAAATCCAAAATCTCAATCAAAGAACCACATGGAGCTTTCACTCAAAAACTTCGTCAATTTATAGTCTTGGAACAGAACCTAGACTACAGCTAATGTGCAACCTAGTGGTGAACCAAACAGCATTATCCTTGCTGTTGTGAACTTTCCCCGGGGCCAGGAGATCCGGTAGGCTTTATTTGTAGCAAGAAACTCGAGGGAGCTGGAACATTGAATCCGTATCATAGCTGGATCAGCTGATTTCATATTCGTTGATGAAGAGGTTAAATCATTAGCATACGTCATAAGATGCCGGTAGGATTATTACCAAATTTTTATTTTTTAAAAAAAAACATAGATTACAATATCTGCAAACTTAACCGAAATTGGTTTTATAAAGAGAATATAAGCAGAACAGAAAGAAATTCAGCAAGAAACAGACTCAAGAAGCTCAGATAACTAAAGGAGTTAACTAAAGAAACTGTATGTTACTTCAAGTTTATGTTTGAAGGGTTTGAGGAGGTCTGGATATGGATGAACTGATCAAGAAACTAAAAATAACGAATATATAGGTGGAAATCAATGCTACAATGATGGATTGATATTTAATTTAACAGAGCTGGGTAGTTGTAACTAGTAAATGAATTTATTGCTCAATTAGTATTTAATGTACTATATGAATCTGACCCATATCATCAACATCAGGCTTTGATTTACATAAAAAAAAAAAGAATTAAAAAAAATTAATTTTTTTTTTCTTAAAGAAAAAGGGTTTTGAATTAACTCGGTTCCTTTCCTGGTTTTTGAACATTACCTCAGTTTACGTAGTACTACTTGTGGTTGTGTTCATTAGCTCTATTGGGGATTCAGAGATTCACTAGTGGGGAGGTGATTCTGTAAAGGTACGGCTGCTCCTTAATTGGCCGTACCCAACGAACCATCCGACCCGAACTTAATTCGGACAAATTGGGTCGGCTAATCGGCTTAATTGGGGGAATTTTGGTTCCACCCAATTAACCGATTAGATTATACGATTCGGGGTCGGTTTTCTTAAGTGTTTTTCGGGGCTACTCGATTTACCTGAATAAGTTAACATTTTATTATTTTATTTATTAAATATATATATAGGTCATCCTCATTTTTTTTTTTCAGATTTTTCATTTTCCTTCTTCTTCTTCTTCCTTCGTTCTCTCCTTCTTCTTCAACCATACGCCTCCGTCGACTTTGACCATACGCCGCCGGTATTCCCGCCACAAACTCACCTCCACATTTACCTCCACGACTCCTCCTCTCATTTCCTACCTCCAAAGCTCATTTAATCGACCAAATCCACCACCAATCCAACCTAAAACCAGATCTAGGGTTTCAGTTTCAGAGTTTCCAAATTAAGACTTTTTTTCTGGTCGATTGATTTGATTCATCCACCTCCACAACTCCTCCTCTCATTTCCCACCTCCAAAACCCTTTTAATCGACCAATCCACTACCAATCCAACCCAAAACCAGATCTAGGATTTCACTGTTTCCAAGTTCTCAAATTGGAGTTTTTCTTTTGCTGCTGCTCTGTGAATTATGATTCGAAGTGATCCCACCCAGCTCACCCTCCACTTCCAGTTTCCCCAAATCGTCAAGGCTGTAGGTAAAAAATAAAGAACATTTTTTCTCTTCCATATTTTTGAGCGTTTGAGTATTTTTCTTCAACTGTTAGTCTGTTAATGATTTACTGATAGTTTGGTTGTGTTTTCTTTAAATGCATGAGTAGGAGTGAGGAGACTTGGTTTGTGTTTGAGTGTTTCTATTTTAAGGTACTTCTTTTATAGTTTTATGGAAAAATTCATCAGCCATTAGGCTACTGTTTAAGTGTTTACCAAGTTGACGGGGTTATCTGAGGCCACTATGAATTATTATTGATTGTTTTTGTTTTTGACAATTAATGCAGGACTGAGAATTGAAGTTTGAGACTTTTACTATCTTCAAGGTAAGATTTTTTTGACCATTTATCCGTTTTTGGCCTGCTGTTTCAGTGTTTTGAAAGTCTTCAGTTGTTATGTGTTATTCTGTGGTGCAATACTATAATTAGTGTTGTTGTGCTGAATGTGGTAATTACTTTTTGTAAATTATAATGGCATCTATGTATCAAATATCATATGTTGCTGCGTTACCTGTATATGTTGTTTTAGTGTGTTAGAGTAGTTGTGTATAATGTAATTACTAAAGTTCAAGTTCTTACCTCGGAACTTTTTCCTCTTTCTCTTAATTTCTCTAAATTTAGTTGTACAGATGTCTACCCAATTTTTCTTGTTGTCTGCTTAGATGTGGTTGTTATGAGTTAGATGATGATGTGATGTTCATTAGTATTTGTGTTAATTATGATACTGGATTGCTTTTAGTTTTTTTACTTAGTCGCAACTGTTTTGATGTTTATTACCTTGTGACTGTCAATACTAACATGATATCACTGATTCACTTGATTGAAATGTCTGAAATTGAGTACTGCCATATGCATGCTTCTCTATTTAAACTGACATGCTTCTCTATTTTCGGCTGGTTGTTTTGAAAGTGAGTACTAAAATGCTTTTTTTTTTATTGTGTAGATGTCAGAACTAGATTCTAAATTTGAGGAGATTGAAGAAATTGAGGAGATTGAAGTCAGTAAAGGTTCTGGTTCACTGCCTCCTCCTCTGCTGGATTTGCCCAATGATGAATGATTGATGATAGATATACAGATTGAGGATCGGGAGATTGAAGTACAAGCTGCTATTGTTTCGAAGAAGCGCAAGGTAACTCATAAGCGCTCTCTTGCATGGATTCACTTCACTACTCATAAAGATGCTACTGGTGTGTTATAGGCTTATTGTAAATACTGTGGTAATTTTTATTTGGTTGACAGTAAAAAGCATGGGACTAGTAGTCTTCAAGCACATTTGCGTGTTTGTAGAAAGTACTTATCTTTGAACCATGATCCTGGTCAGAGTAAATTAGTTATCGAAACTGGGGAGGGAAAACCTTCGAGTGTAGGTACTTGGAGGTATAATGAAGAAGAAATAATTCAGGTAATGATTTGCATTATAATTGTTGATGAATTGCCGTTTAGGTTTGTTGACAAGAAAGTTTTTAGATATTTTCTTAGAAAGTTACAGCCACAGTTTGCGCCTAAGGATAGGAAATCAGTAGCTAATGAATGTAATAAACTGTATTTATATGAGAGGGAAAACTGAAGGTTGAGCTGTAAGTAAATGTTAGTAGAATCTGCTTTCACAATAGATACTTGGACTTCTTTGCAACAAATTAATTATATGTGTTTGACTGGGCATTATGTGGATAATAATTGGACTTTGAATAACTAAATTTTAATTTTCGTGCCTGTTACAAGTCATAAGAGTTTTGATATCGGGGCTGCAATTGAGAATTATTCTGGATTGGGAAATTGAAAATGAAAATGTGTTTTCCATAATTGTTGATAATGCTTCTTCTATTGATTCTGGCATTGAGTATTTGAAAAAGCAATTTGCTCACCGAGAAAACTGTCTGTTGGGAGCTAAATGGTTGCATGTTTGTTGTATGGCTAATGTGATGAATCTGGTTGTTAAAAATGCTTTAGCATATATAGGCAAGTCTGTTGATAGGATTAGGGCTGCAGTTAAGTCTGTTGATAGGCAAGTCTCCTAAAAGATTGGCAAGTTTTAAAAAATGTGCTGAAATTGAGAAATGTGGTAGCTCTAAGAATCTAATATTAGATGTTTGTAGAAAGTGGAATATTACATATATTATGCTAGAAACTGCTCAAGTGTATGAAATAGCTTTTATGTGATATAAAACTAGAAATCAGTATTTTAAAGACACTTTGAGGTTTTACCCTGAAGTGCCGAATTCTGGGTCTGGACTGCCTACTTCAATAGATTGGGTAAAAGCTAGGAGGATTGCTGGTATTCTTCAGCTTTTTTACGAGATAACCTTGAAAGTATCTCATACAAAATATGTCTCTTTGGATGCTTTCTTCACTGATATTCATTGCATTGATATTTTGTTGAGGAAAATCATTAATGAAACTGATGATAATGGTCAAAAAATGATGGCTGAAAGGATGATGGATAAGTTTGATAAATACTATGGTTCTGTTGCATCGATGAATCTTGCTATTTTGATGGCATGTGTTTTTTATCCAAGAAATAAGTTGAAATACATTGAAGTTGTATTTCACCAGGTTTATGGGGTAGTGGATGGGAAAAATAAATACGGATTTGTTAAAACCTCCATTTGTGAGTTGTTTGTGGATTATGTTAGAATCCATTCCCCTAAACCTAGTTCTAGTACGCCTTCCAATTCTGATTCCACTTCCAGTTCATCTAAAGCTACTTTATCTGGGAAACGACCTTCCCCGATTGATATCGTTCCTTCAAAGCTGCTTAGAGATCAGTTTAGGATGGAGTTGGCGAAGAAGAAAGTTGAAGAAGTTGATGGGGCTTTAAACAGAAATGAAAAATTAGACTTGGACAACCATGATGAACAAGATTGTCCAAATTTTAATCTGCTGAATTGGTGAAAAGTGAACAGGCCTAGGTTTCCTATCCTTTTTCTGATGATGAACGAGAATGATCAACTGTGGCTTCGGAATCATGCTTTAGCACAAGTGACAGGGTATTGGATGCATTTAGGAAATCCTTAACTCCGAAGACTGTTCAGTGCTTGATTTGCACTCAAGATTAGCTTCGGGGAGAAATTGAAGAAGAAGAAGGTGTCGAGAGTGTTGGGAAGACCTCCTTCGCATGGAAGAAGGTTACTGTTATCTTTTAGTTATTTATTTTCAATTTAATTCATTTCAATTGTTTATTTTCAGTTATTTATTTACATTTTCAACTTGACTAACTGTTTCAGTGTTTCTTTCTTTCTTTTTTTTCAGCTGCTGAAAAGGGGTAGAAAACTGGGCTACGTAGCTGAATTGCCTACTGTTGCCTACTGTTGAGTGTTCAGTGTTGCCTGCCCACTGCTAGTTGAACTGTTAAGTGTTGAAGGCTGAAATGAAGCTGAAGTAGTGAAGTATGCTGCCAATTGAAGCTGAGGAGTGAAGACTGAAGTTGTAGTTCTGACTTCTGAGTTCTGTTCTGAAAATCTACTTTTTCAGCATTGTTATTCTCAATCTAAACTTTTCTTTTCTCAGTTTCTGACTTTCTGTCATTCTGATTCTCTAGGTTCTAAATTTGTATTATTTGTTTACATTGTTATTCATTATCATGGACCTGTTGTGTAAAGATATGGATTATGGACTTCAGGACTTGTGGTCATTTGGTGTGTGGATTGTGCCACTGGATTGTATCCAATGACTTGAATGTTGAATGTTATTGTTGAATTGTTCATCAGAATCTGAATATCTGATTCACAGATTCAGACTTTGAGTTGAACAGTTGAACACTTGAAGTCTTGAACAAAACTTTACATTTTTTCTGGTGATTTTTTTTTTAAAGTTTGAACTTTGAAGTGTTGAAACTTGAAATCAGGAGAAATTTATTTCAGTCATTTTTAATTTCGGTTTAAGTGGCCCCCAAACCGAATACCCGATTGCTTATTCGGTTTGGCTCGGTTCGGGAGCACATAATCTTCGGTTCGATTTCGGTCGGTTGAATTGTAAAAAAAAAAATCTGATTAGCCCGAACCGAGCCGAACCGATCGAATTACTAGCCCTATGTACAGGATAGAGTCTCAAAGGACAAAAATTTTATGCATTGTATAGTTATGAGATAATTGTTACGGCTGCAGGTAAAATTGAGATATTGTTATGGTTATGGTTTTTCTTTATTTTTTTACTTTAAATGTTTTATTTTATTATTATTATTTTTGCATAAAATTCCCTTAAATCCTTTCTATTCCACTTTCTTTCCCCTCATAAAAGCCATGATATCTCATTGATCTCTCAAAAATGGCTATTTCCATTCCCTGTGAAAGTGACTTTGAACCATAAATTTTCAAGAAACAACCAATTTTTTTTTACGTAAGGATGATGCACATAGCGTACACTGGAGACCGGAGTCTTCCAAACCATTTCAAATATATTTTACTCACTATGGTGTAATAATAATGTACTTGCGAATTCTCGGAGTATATCAAAAAATTGTATCAAAATCGGGTCTTATAAATATGATTGGATGCGTAAATTGATAGTTTTCCATAATTTTTTGGTTATTTGAGTCGTAATACTGACATTGAAGTTTGAGCTGCTATTGCAAGTTTGATTTTTCTTTCCTTTCTTTTCGTTTAGACCTTGTTATTGTACGTAATTGGTTTCACTTATTCATTTATTTACGATTTTTAATAAATGCATATTGTAAGTTTCTCTGTTACCCAAATGCTCTATATATACATTTTTTCTTCTGTCTTTTCACCTCTTATAGACATTTTAACGAATTTATTTTTCAATGTAAAAAATATCGATCTCTTGAGGAGTATTTCAAACTGAATTCTAGAACGTTCATTTAGCTCTATAATTAAGACAAGTTTTAGAATCTATAAACAAAAAAAAAAAAGAAGAAAGAAATACACCTCAAGCTACTAACTAATTAGCGCATAGTCATTCAACAAAAATGAATTCATATAATTACTCCTCCAAAAGAATATTGCTGCTTTCCACAACGTTGCGTGTCCAAAGCTACTCGTCAACCTATATTTGGAGAAGAGACTAGAGAGTATTCAGTTTCAGGTTTGTCAATTGTTCTCAAGAAAAAAGAATATTGCAGGCTGGATTTGTCAAAATATATAAGTACTTTGGACTCCCATTTCAAAATCAATTGGCAATGTGTAGGGTGACTTTTGACACTTATATACTGAGTCACTTCTTTTCACGGTGGCGATGTGGGACAGATTATACACCTTAACACCCTCCCTCAAGCTGCGTCTTTGAACTTTTTGCCCAATAGACTTGGATCAGGACAAGAAAAGAATAGTCCACGAGTCAACGCTCAAGCGGGAGAAAAGCCAGTTATACCACTGGATCAGTCCACAACAAGCCCACGAATCAACGCTCAAATGGGAGAATATAAAATCACCATAGACCACCTCCGACTCAGAACTCTACCACAGGTCCAAACCGCTCTGATACCATGTCAAAGTATATAAGTGTTTTGGGCTTTCATCTCAAAATCAATTAGCAATGAGTGGGGTGGTATTTGACACTTATATACTAAGTCACTTCTCTGTACGGTGACGATGTGAGACAGATTATATACCTTAATAGGATCTGCCGAAAACGTAACCAACACCACTCAACCACCCCCCAAAAAAAGGGGGAAATTCTTAATATATTAGTTTTTGTTTTTTATGGGTTTCTCCTTTTATTTTAAAGTTTTTTTGTACTAAACCTTATTTTCACTTTTTTTTCCATGTAGCAACAAGCAAGGCCCGTTTTCTAATTCGCTAGTTAGCTCTGCAACATGCATGCTTCAGAATTATATAAAAAAAGAAAAAAAAAACGTGAGCAGTACATACACCTAAACAAAAATTATTTTTCATAGATTATTTAAAGCAAATAACCATTTAGCCATTCCAATAATTAATTTCTTTCATAAGCATTCTGATGTACGTAACTAATGATTTTCAACCAACTTAATAATACACATTAATCAAGGCTAGAGGTCTCTGCTGCTACTGCGAACTCCTACGTGGTAGTAGCGCGGAGAACACATTTACATTTTCTTAATATTTTAAAATGTTAGGTTTCTTTTTTTTTGAATAGGAAATGTTAGGTTTCAGGCATGAAAATTTTATCATGAGATGGCCGCCAAGAGCAAAGTCGTCCAATCTACTGTCCATATTCCTTTGCTGCAGCAACTTTTCCATATAATTCCCGGTCGATCTAATGCTGAACTCTTTTCGGTGACGTAAAAGTCCATATAAGATCATATTTCTTTACTGCATCGAAAGGCCTTAATTATAGCAAGAAACTCGAGGGTGCTGGAACGATGAATCCGAACCGTAGTTGGATAAGCAGATTTCATCTTCGTTAAGGAAGAGACTACATCAAGAACATACATGTCCTCGGTCTACAGGATTAATACAACAACAAAAAATTACTAAAACCAGAAGCACTTTGCCCATATGGTGACAAGCGCATTTCGTGAATGGGCAAATATCAACCACATCCATGTTCTAATTAATTAAGAAGGCTTGATGCCGAACAAAAAAAAAGATTCAATTAAACAACCCCAAAAGATCATAATTCCATCATTCCATGCTGGATTGGAGTCATCTCTTGGTTTTTTGGTTTTTGTTTTTTAAATTAGAAAATTGCGACGCCATAATAAATTGTTTCACTTGAATTCCAGAGTTTCTTCAATCATGATTAATAACTTACGAGGGCCACACCGGCCACAATTTTGCTTGCTTACGTAATAGTTTTTAAAAATTATATAATGTAACTAAGAATAAAACAACGTTAACCAATGATGATGATTATGTGAGAAGTAAACTAATGGATAAAATTTTTGAGAAGAATGTATCATGACTTTCTATAAAAAAAAAAAAAAAATCCAAGTTGGTACAATGGCACGAAGAAAAGGCCCCAACGAGCCTAATTGTACATAACGTGTAAGCACGCCTTATCCTGCAAAGGGTCTCAACATCAAGATTCTGCTCCGAAAACTTAAAAACCATGTATACTGGTCAATTTTGTCATGGAATTATATATGCTAACTAAAAATGGCAGTTGCCTCGGATAGTTTGTAAGAAATATTGGATTATGTATATGATTACTCTATATTTATCACGGGACATTGAAGACCTACCTACAAGTAATGGTTGAAATCATCAATGAGAATGTTATAAGGATAGTAAATGGTTAAGACCATATAAACCCATGATTGCAAAATCAGACGTATCAAAGAGCTTTTTCGCAGGAATTGAGCTGTGCAACTGCAAATACAACACGTTAACTTATATATATACTAGTGATGTCTGGTCGCGCAATGCGCGACCCTGGCCCAGTCTATCTGTAGATCTTAGAAATGTTTATATTTGAAAAAAATAAAATTTTGTATTTGGAGCGATATATTTTAGAAATTTTTGAAGGATTTAAAAATGTTTTATAAGTGTGATCATAGAAATATTTGTACTTCGCAAAAAAAAAAAAAAATTGTATTTCGCCATGTATGTTTTAGAAATGTTTTATAAGTGTTACTTATTAAATGTAAATAGCTTAATCGAATATATGTGTTGAAGTAAATGTTAGATAAAATATAAAAGCATCCTAATAAATTTAAATATTAGTAAGATGATTTATTGATGTTCTCCATTGGTCGTGCCAAATCAATACTTAGTTTTGGAGATTTTTAATAGGTTTGTAATAAGCTTCATCCGAAGGGTATACGCTTAAAACAAAATTGACACTTTGTAACAAAAAACCTAATTGATCAATTCAATTTAAAAAACCACTTTAATTGAATGAAACATAAAGAAAAAATTAAAAAAAAAAAAATGTGTCATGTAAAGTGCAAAGGGAGATTTAGTAATTTAGTTATGGTTAGACAAAAGGGCAATTTAGTATTTTCTACATGTCACGTGGCAATCATATGAGGTGTTTGAAAGGAAGGTTTTTGTTTCTAATATAGTAGGATGTATGTATGAGTCGATAGACCCAACGACCAACTTGACATCCTTGTGGTTGATATATCTAGTGATCGACCTCTATGATTTACCCTTAAATGCTCAACTTGCGGTTTTTGAACGTGCATGCATTGCGTTACCAGCATCATGCGTACTGGACTAGTAGACCATATATTACTTGTCAAGTTTGTCATAATTATGCCAAAAGACGAAACAATCGATTTTCTTATTCATTGAAACCATTGATTTCGCTTTGCAGTACAAAATGTTAATCCACGAAGTCCATTAATATTCTTCCCGTTTTAAAATAATTTTTACTTTATTTTGATTTTAATCCAAATTGTATTAAAAGTAATACTTTAAAGTGAATAATATATTTACAACTGTTCGAGTAACTAAATTACTTAAATTAAGTATTTTAATTTGTTAGGATTTGCCTTTGGAGGTCAGTATTCTTATTTTTTATTATGCTCCTGTGTGGTACCTAAGTAATTTAGGCCTTTTAGCCTCTTTCATTGTAAAAACAAAAAAATTAAATTATTTAAATTAAGCATAGTACTCTTAGCTAATAAATAATATTGCCATTAGCTGGTAAAAAAAATGCAAACCAGCTGACATCCTCCGGAGATGAAAAAAAATAAAATCATGGAGTTGAATGGAGAGTGAAACCCAAAATATCTCCCACACAGTCTGATCAGAGGGTAGATTTTGACTCCTTACATACATGTATACCTAGCTAGATCGTCCGAAACGGTATAGCCCAAACGGCAAATATTCCAATTGAACGGATCAATATGGTAAAGACACCCTTGATTAATCTGCACACTAATCAACTAACATCGCTAATTTCTTTCTTCTTTTTCTTTCCTGCTTTTACGAAGTCCTAGCCACTAAGTGAAAGAATTATATTTCTGTGTGTATTGCCGGTTGTACATTAAGATATATATATATATATATATATATATATATATATATATAAAAGGATACATAAAACCCTAGCCGACTATCCCGAAAATCCTAATTTGGTTTCCTTAATTACATACTCTATCACAAAGATATTTAAGGTTATCTTTATTTTTTTGCGTAGCTGACTTCGGCCTGAGAGGCAATTCTAACCTAGTATTCTGCTTGTCAGTGTCCCTTCAACTGATATTCCTTCCACTTCGAAATAATTACCCAATTGTTGGCAGGAAGAAGTTGCTGCTACTGTAGACCAGCGCATCTCTGCTGATATTATTGCTGTCACGGAGAATCGCCAATCAATCACCTCTTCAAATCTGGTTGCTGCGCAAGACTCTATTGAAGTTGTTGCGCAAACCCTCGCTCCCCCTAATCAGCGAGATTTAGTAGTCCCTCCTGTTGCTGCTGCCAATAATCAACGCCTATTATTATCTCCGGTGACTCTGAAAATAGTCGCCAGTCAGGTTCAACAATCCAAGCGACTCGAAGGGGATGACCACCGGGATTCACCAAAGGAAATTCAAGAAGGGGATTGCAGTTTTTGCGGCCGCCTTCTGCACAACTGACTCCCGAGATTTTTGCCCCAATTGCGCAATCAACAAGAGCTCCTCGGGATCTTCAAATTTCAAATGTGAAAGAGTCAAATACGGAATCCTCAACACCTCAATCTTATCCCCCAAAGGAAGGAGTATCTTCATATTCAGAAACCTCTTTTAATAGTCCTATTCAGAATTTAAACCCCGTAGCCCCAATTTCAAACCCTCCACAAATCTCTCCATCTAATAATGAAGGGAATTTCTCCGAAAATAGTTCTCAAAAAATTTCAACAAAAAAACTAAATCCTGCTGCTACTGAATTCTTCTATCCATATAGCTCACAAATCCCTATTCTCCAAGTATTGTTACAACTTTCAGGCCCAATCACTGGAATAAATCACAGTCAGTACTTATCCAAAGATGATGTGGAGGTAGGGAAGCGTATAGACTCGTCAGAAACAGGTTTCTCAATTGATCAAATTCATTCTGAGGGTGAACAAAATCATGGTTTCAATGATTCAGAGGATAAAGATTTCGACATGGACCATGAATTGGAATAAGAGTCTTTCTACAGTGAACTTTCTATTCCGACATATCATAATAACTCGAAATAAGCCAAGGCAAAAAAGAAAAAAATTCAATTTCGTCGGTCAGCTAGATTGAATAAGAATGAAAATGTTACTTTATGATTAAAATTGTAGTTGCTATAGGGTTTAGTGTATTCGCTGCCCTATTTTTCTATTTATAAAATTGTTGTTTTTGTTTAAAAAAAAGGGAGAAAAATTAAGTGAAGGCAAAATAGGACTGCTAGTGCTAGGGAGACATAATGGGACGGTAAAACGCCTGCTGGGTCGGCGAAACTAAACTGTGTAAAGAATGATGTGGAGACGGATGTAAAGAATGATGTGGAGAATGGTGTGGTGACTGATGCGAAAACGGATGGGATGAAAACTGAGTGAAGGGGATATGAGACTGCTGGTGCTGGGGGGACTGATATGGCTCAGTGGGCGTGATTGTTACTTGCCTCCCACATCCACGCTGATACCTACGCGAACGCCTCGGAAGTTTGGGAGGTGGATGCTGCTGGGTCGGGTATACAGGACCAAATTCTTGACTCAAAATGTCCTCAACCTCATCCTGCCTCTCGAGATCATGATGTACAACTGATGTTGCATTGACGGACAACGCCCGCTCAGCAACCTCATCCTGCCTCTATGAAATCAGAACACTATATTCAACATAAATACATTTTGAACTCTAGTTTTGCCAAAATAGTATTACCCCGTTTACAGATTTAATAATTTCAAAAGAACAATCATATACCTGAATTTAATAATTCATTTCTACTCTAAAAATATTTTAAAAACTCAATTTGGGTATTATAAACCTTTTCAGAAACAAATATACAATAAATTTCAAGAATCATCTAAGTTAACAACAATCTTCGATGGTATTTTACAGATTTTATATTCAAACAATTTAAATTAATATTAAATCTAAACCTTGTGCCCAAATTTATTAATTTGTTTTTATGCTAAATATATACTTAAAATATCAATATCAATACTATATATATTTTTTACTGAAACCGATATACAATAATTTACAAAACTCATCTAATTTAACATTATGTTAACTAATATTTCTTTGAATTCACATTATAAGCCTAAATAAAAATTTTACCGTTAATTGAGTAAATCACAATTATTTAGTCACTAATAATGTATAAATCATCCCATGCTCACAATAAGGCATTAAAAAAGTACATGTTTTCTATAACGAAAAAATTACCTGAATGTTGAAACTTTGGGTTTGAAATAGTTTCGAGGAATCAAATCAATCTTTTTAACTTCGGAGTAACTTCCCAATTTAAAGAAAATGAAAGTTTTGCCAGATTCAGCCAAATCCTCCGCAGTAAAACTCAAAATGGGAGCTCAACAGAACGAAAAGGTGTGGGTTTGGGAAGACATGCCATTTTTTTTGCTTGGTTAGGTATGTAAACCATAAATTTTGCGGGTACAAAACGCGAAAATATTAAAGACTTATCAGCAAAATACACGTGGAGTCGAATGATTGGTTTATGGGATTTCCTTGATATTTTCGCGTTTCAAAACGCTAAACTCCATTTCTCGTGTTTTCAAATCGTTAAAATTTGTTTTCGCGTTTTTGAAACGCTAAATTTTCACAGCTTTGTGAATTTTTAAATATTACTCGGATGAAGTCTAAAAATTAATAACATTATTTTAAAACTATAGCTTTTCACATTTTTTAAACGGGAAAATCAGAATTCGCGTTTCTGAAACGCGAAAAGCAAATTAGCGTTTCCAAAATGCAATTTTTTTCCTTTTTTAATTCCATTCTTTTTCTTTCTTTTTCCCTGGATGAATTTTTTTTAAAAGTAATTAACAAGTGATTTAGGCCTTCTAGCCTCTTTCATTGTACAAAAAAAAATTATTTAAATTAAGCATAGTACTCCTAGCTAATTAATAATATTGCCATTAGCTGGTAAAAAAAATGCAAACCAGCTGACATCCTCCGGAGATGAAAAAAAAAAATTCATGGAGTTAAATGGAGAGTGAAACCCAAAAGATCTCCCACACAGTCTAATCAGAGGGTAGATTTTAACTCCTTACATACATGTATACCTAGCTAGATCGTCCGAAACGGTATAGGCCAAACGGCAAATATTCCAATTGAACGGATCAATATGGTAAAGACACCCTTGATTAATCTCTACACAAATCAACTAACATCGCTAATTTCTTTCTTCTTTTTTTTTCTGCTTTTAAGAAGTCCTAGCAACTAAGTGAAAGAATTATATTTCTGTGTGTATTGCCGGTTGTACATTGAGATATATATATATATATATATATATATATAAGGATACATAAAACCCTAACCGACTATTCCGGAAACCATAATTTGGTTTCCTTAATTACATACTCTATCATCCCCCCGTAATCGTAGCAGGATGAGGAATCATGCCTAGATTGGTTCTAAGCAAATAGAATTTATCTTTAGCTAATGACTTGGTGAAGACATTTGCAAGTTGAGATTGTGTGGGGATATGACGAACAACAAGAAGACCAGCAGCAACTCTTTCACGAACGAAATGGATATCCAGCTCAATATGCTTTGTTCTGGCATGATTAACAGGATTGGCAGCAAGGTAGGTAGCAGAAATATTATCACACAGAATAACTGAATATCTGGGAAGCTTGATGTGAAGCTCAGATAAAAGATTTTCTAACCAAACAACTGCAGATAAGATAGTGGCAACGGCGCGGTACTCAGATTTAGCAGAAGATCATGAAATAGTAGATTGCTTTTTGGAAGACCACGAGACCAATGATGAACCTAAAAAGACACAAAACTCAGTGGTAAAACGTCTAGTTGTCGGACACCCAGCCCAATCAGCATCCGAATAAGCCACAAGACAATTAAGAGAACCAGCACGGATATGAATACCATAGTGAAGGGTACCCTCAATATACCGTAGAATGCACTTAACAGCCTGATAATGTTGCTCCCGAGGATCATGCATATGCTGACAGACAAGATTGACAGCATACTGAATGTCCAGTCTAGTGAAAGTAAGGTATTGGAAGGCACCCACCAAACTTCGGTAGAGAGTCAGAATATGAAATGGTAGTGACTCATCAATAGAGAACTGAAAAGCCGGAGCAAGTGGAGTGGTAACAGGATTAGCTTCAGTGAGATGACTGCGAGAAAGTAATTCCTCAGCATACTTGCGTTGATGCAAAAACCAACCATTTGACTGGGGAGAAACCGAGACACCCAAGAAGTAACTGATAGGGCCAAGATCAGTCATGGCAAAAGCACCCTTCAGAGGCTGAATAAGTCTGGTGAGAAGACGATCACTACAGGCTGTTAAGAGAATATCATCAACATAGACGAGGAGAACAGCCATGTCAGTGCCAGCAGTGTAAACAAATATAGAAGAATCCGAGCGACTGCCTTTAAAACTCTGTGTAAGCAGGAAAGTAGTAAAGCGGTGAAACCAAGCTCGGGGGGCCTGCTTTAAGCCATAAAGAGCTTTGTTCAGGGGACAAACATAGTGAGGATGGTCTGGATGAACAAAGCCAGTAGGCTGTTTCATATAGACAACTTCATTTAAATGGCCATGCAAAAATGCATTTTTAACATCTAACTGATGGACAGGCCACTTACGAGATGCAACAATACTTAAGATAGTCCAAATTGTCACTGGTTTAACCACATGACTACACGTTTGATCATAATCAAGCCCAGGTTTTTTATTAAAACCCTGAGCAACCAAACGTACTTTACAACAATCAAGGGATCCATCGGATTTGAGTTTCACACGAAAGATACATTTAGAACCAATGACATTCGCACACACAGGTAGTGGGACTAAATCCCATGTATGATTAGACAGAAGGGCGTTGTATTCATCACTCATAGCGGCACACCATTCAGGGTGTTTATTTGCTTGAATGAAAGATTTTGGTTCTATGGGAAGAGAAGGGGAATTGGTAGTGGAAGTGAGGGAGAAAATCTGTTTGGATTTTCGTATGCCATCCCGAGTGCGAATGATCTTAGGATGTGAGGGAGCAACGGAGGATATAGGATCTGAAGGTTGAGTAGGAACGGAAACTTGGGTGGCAGAGATAGAATCTGAAACATGAGTTTTGCTGGGAGAGGAGATAATTAGAGTTGGAAGGTATTTGGGAATGAGAAACGAAGGATGTTTAAATGAGGGGGCCGAGGTAGGAAGGAGCTGAATCGAAGAGGATAGTGTAGGAAAAGGAAACGAAGTTTCATAAAAAATGACATGACGAGAAATGTAGACTTTTTGAGAGACTGGATCAAAGCAACGATAACCCTTATATGATTCTGAATAACCAAGAAACACACAAGGAACTGAACGAGGACTAAGATTATGAGATGCTAAATGAGAGAGATTTGGAAAACAAGAGCAACCAAAAACCCTAAGTACCCCATAATTAGGTGGATGGCCAAGGAGAAGTGAGAAAGGGACAGCTCCGAACTTAGATGTAGTAAGCAGCCGGTTTAAGATATAAACACAAGTGGTTAATGCTTTGACCCAGAATTCATTTGGTAATTGAGCTTGATGAAGAAGAGTACGGACCATGTTAAGAATAGTTTTATTCATCCGTTCAGCCTTCCCATTTTATTGGGGAGTGTATTTACAAGAGACTCGCATTGCGACCCCCTTTTATTTAAGAAAGGTTTGAAGAGATTGAGAATGAACATATTTAGCAGCACCATCTGATTGAAGTATTTTAATAGAAGAATAACAAGATTATAAAATTCAACAAACTTTCAAGGAATTTCAGATTTATTTTTGAGAGGATACACCCATAGGTAATGAGTAAAATCATATAGAAATAGAACAAAATATTTAAAACCACTAAAGGAAAGACAAGGAGAAGTCCAGACATCAGTATGAATAATATCAAAAGGACTATAAGTGACAGACGACAAAGACAGAAAAGGAAGCTTATGATGCTTTCCAATTTGACATACTTGACACAGGTAAAGCTTATTGGACGAAACCACCGAACCAGGAAGACTCTGATGGGACACTAAATTGGACAAGACAGAGGAGTGCGAGTAACCAAGATGTTGATGCCACACTTGGGAAGACACTGGAGCAGCAAATGTCGGACATGACAAGGAAGATGGTGCAAGAGACTTATGTAGCAAGGTAGAAGGAAAGGTATCAAGGGACCTAGTGCTATTGCAACGTAGACGAGTGATAGAGTCCATAAATTGTGTTTTAATTGTTGATATTTTATTAGTTTACGGACTCGGATGGATTTAATTCATTAGTTTTGTTATTATTTCATGTTAGGAGCTGGAAATAAGAGATTGGAGCTGATTTGGATTAATTTGGACGTCCAAGGACTGAAATACAAAATTGAAGAAGTTTTGGGGCAAAAGTAAAAATACTGCAAACTTGAGGGACCAAAGATGCAAATCGTGGAATAATTGCTGTTTTCCTGCGGCTGACCTAAATTTCTATTATAAAAAGAATTTGAGTGATGTTTTGTGGGCAGCCGTGTGTGTAGCCATAGGCTAGCACCTCCCACCTCTTGTTTTTCCCGAATTTTCATTGTTTTCCATGGAGAATCGCACCGTCATACTTCCAACTATGAGTGGCTAAGTTTTCTTTTCGATTCAAGGGATTTATTCAGTTATTCCATTATGAGGTTTTGTTCTTAATTATTGTTCTTGCCTATGATTTAAGTATTTGTTGATTCTTGTCTTTATTTATGAAAGTAGATATCATTCAAATTGACAACTTGATTTGTTATTTATTTTCTAGTGCTATCTGCTAGTTGAATGTTACGTAATAGACAAGAACTAGAAGTCTTGAGTAGCAATTAGACAAAGCATGTGTATTGGTGAGACATTGAATATGCATGTTAGTTTAAATGTGGAATCAATGAGTCAAAGTCTGAATAGTTGTAGCTATCTCAATTGTTTAGATTTTGGTTCAACTATATTTCCTTGGTTTTTATGCTATCATTGTTTGGTATGAAACGCTATCGTGCCCAGCCGAATTATGATAAGGATTAATTGAGTGCTAGGCTTGGTTAGTTAATTTAGGGAGATTAATTGATTTATTACGGCTATCCTAATAGATCTTTGGTTGAATGCTTAAATTGCAAGAGTAGTTTTAGTAGCCTATGATTAATGAAATAATTGAGTTATATGTTCCTTGAGTCAGAAGTCTGTTACTTTGATTTCTTTTCTTTTATTTAGTTTTCGTTATTTGTATTTCATTATCTTAGTTTAGAAAAACAATCCAAAAATCTCCTTTGCATTAATTTGAAGGAAACAATCCATCGTTCCCTGAGGAGACGACCTTACTTCCCTATATTACAGTAGTTTGAAGTAGGTTATTTTATTTGTGTGGCTTGACACCCCATCAACGAGGGATCCTCATCCAGCGATCCTTCATAGAGAAACCAAAAGGATCAAATTCAACGGAACATTAATTTTCAGTAGCAAATTGACGAATAGAGATAAGATTTTTCGCAATAGAAGGAACATAATAAACGCGAAGAATAAACGAAGAACAAGAAATAGTGCCAACAGATTTAATGGACAACATATTACCATTACCAATCACAACCCTAGTAGATCCATTATAAGGCTTTGAATTGGAGAGAATACCTTGAGTGGGAGTCATAGTGTTACCACAAGCGGTATCCATATACCAGGATGAATCCATGGATGGAGGAGCAGGAGGTCGAGTATATTGATCGACAAAGTAAGCGGGTTGCCGAAATTGGAAGCAGTCTCGAGCAGAGTGATTCGCTTGATTGCATAATTGACAGCGAATAGCAAGTTGTCCTGGCTGAAAAGAGGGAGCTGGACCAAGAAGTGAAGGAGCACGGTTTCTGGGAGAAAACATAGGAGGCTGAAAATTAGAGTAAGCAGGATAAAAAGAATTCTACTGACCAGATTGATTTCGGCCACGTCCGCGACCGCCGCGCCCCCAAAAATTCTGGAACCTGCCTGGACCGTGACCATGATTGTTGGTGAAAGGTTGAGAGGCGGCCGAAGTAGGAAGGGATTCAATTGAAGAAGCCGCAACTAACGCCGGAGTTGGCGCGGCAGGAGTAGTAGGGATGTTATTCTATAGTTGCACTTTGTGCAAGAAAAGCATGGAGCGAGCTTCAAGAAAATTAGGCAACGGGACTTTGTGACTAATCGTGGTCAAGACAGATTGATATTCAGAAGGAAGGCCAGCAAGAATTTGAAGGACCAAGTCGGTTTCTGAGACTGGAGAACCAACCGCCGTTAAAGAATCGGCAAAAGATTTAAGTTTGTTGACATAATCATTAATGGATAAGTCACCCTTCTTGAAACTATGGAATTGGAGTTTCAATTGATGAAGACGAGAGCCGAGTTGATCATGAAAAAGCTTTTGAATAGTTAACCATGCTTCTCGAGCAGGAAGATTAGAATTTGGTTTAACTATAGCGTGCAAGATTTCGGTTGAGACTGTGGCTTGAATCCAGGAGAGAACGATGGAATCAATTTGAGTCCATGTTTGAAAAGCAGGATTTGGGACAGAAGCGGAAGAACCATCCGTAGCGGGAAGAGTTGACGGCGGACCGAGAGAGGTACCATATATGTGATCCATGACACCATAACCGCGAAAAACCGGAAGAAAGAGTTCCTTCCAGAGCATATAGTTGGTGAAATCTAAGACGGGAGGAACATAATTTTTGATGTTGGAGAGGCCAATGGCCGGATGATACATCAGAGAAGAGTAACATAAGTTTTGGCGGCTGATAATTAGAAGAAGAAGGATAAACCATGGTTTGGTACTGACCGTATGGTTTGAAAGTTAAGCGAGGACAACTAGATAGCGGCAAGCGGCTACATAAGAGTTGGAAAACCTTAGAACGTGTGAAGAACAGAAAGGAGCAGACCTGATTATGAAAGAACGATGTTTGACGAAGAAAGATTTTGAAAGCAGATTTTTTTTATTATTTTTTTTTTGAAGAATGGCAGAAGAAGGTGAAAGCAGCGGATGATTCTAAAAATTTGGAAACAGCGGAAGACGAAACAGAGAACAGAACGGAAGTCGGCAGAAGAAGAAATAGGGAATACTATGCTACGAGTAAGCAGCAGTTGATCAGAATTTTGGTTCCAATGTCGAAAATAATAAAAGCAGTGCAACGTGATTTTGTGTGTTGTTACTCTACGTCAATGTGGTTGATGGTTATGGGATTTGGAGCTTCGGCGGTTCGGCGGAGAAGGTGCAGCGCCAGTCAAGCTTTGGTTTGGGTGTTGGCAGGAAGAAGATGATCAGAGAAGAACAGTGGAAGCCGGCAAGAGAGAGAAAGAAAAGAAAAAAAGAAAACTGACGGCAAAGAAATCACCGGAGAAGGAGCAGCGGCTGGACAGCTGAGAACCTAAAAAAATTGAGAGGCCAGGAAAGAAGGATGATACCATGAAAGAATTATATTTCTGTGTGTATTATCGGTTGTATATTGAGATATATATATATATATACAAGGATACATAAAACTCTAGCCGACTATTCCGGAAACTCTAATTCGGTTTCCTTAATTACATACTCTATCACTAAGATCTTTAAGGTTGTTGGGGCCGGTATTCCCCTTAATTGGGTCAACAAGGAAACAAATAAAACCAAGCCAATTTTGGCTTTGGTTTTAGGAAACAAAACCTACTCCAATTGGTTTTTTGTTTTTAGGTATTTTTGCTCTATAAAATCAAGGCTTTGGCATAATTTTTAGGGGTGTATTTTTCAGCCAAGAGAGAAGAAAAATTTGGGCAGCCGTGCATTGTTTTGTACGAGAGAAAAAGAAAGAAAGCTAGGGTTTAGTTTTCGGTTTAGCTCTCTTTTGATTAGATCCTTCCAGTCTTACTTTGTGATAGGTGTGTGTGGAAGAGTATTGTTGTAATCCACCTTTGGGTGAAGTCCTGTGTATCCACCAGTCGGTGAAGACTGTTTTCCCATTATTGTGATAGTGGAGATTTGACTATTGTTACAGTCTCGTGGTTTTTCCCGATTTGGGTTTCCACGTAAATTTGCGTGTCTCCTTTATTTTATCAGTTCTTGAGTTAGTTGCTTGTTTGGGTGGTTGTCCTATTTTATTGGTAGTAGGAAAGGAGTTTTTCTTGGGGCTCGCTTCCGCAGTGTGTTGTGCTTATACCCTTTCCGCCACAACAATGGCATCAGAGCTACGGTTCGGTAATTGAGGTGTTACACCAATAAAATAGAAGAGTCATCGAGTACTGGTACGATGATTAAATTGACTTCATCCAATTATCATATGTGGAAGCCTAGAATGGAAGACTTGTTGTATTGCAAAGATTTGTTTGATCCTGTTCTAGGGGATGAAGGTAGGCCAAGTGATATGACTGATAAAAAGTGGGCTGATATGCACAGGAAGACTGTTGGTAATATTCGACAGTGGATTGATCAAAGTGTGTTTCATCACTTTTCGGGAGAAACAAAAGCTGATGAACTTTGGAAGAAAATCCAGAATATGTACTGGAAGAAGTCCGGCATCAATAAGTCATCTGCGCTGAAACAGATTACCAGGTTGAGGTACAAAGATGGTGCTAGCAAGAATGAGCACTTGAGTTCGTTTCAGGGTTTGTTGAACCAAGTGTGAATGTAGGTTTAAAGTTGGATGATGAGGTGCAGGCTTTGTTATTGTTTAGTTCTCTTCCAGACAGTTGGGACACTTTGGTAGTGTCAATCAGTAATTCAACTCAGGATGGTGTCTTGACCTTGGATCAGGTCAAAGAGGCTTTGATGAATGAAGAAGTCAGAAGAAAAGAGCAGAGTATTGAGTCTGAGTCACAGGCTTTGGTGACAGAAAAGTCAGATAGAAGAGGGAGAAGTAAAAGCAGAGGGCCACATGATCGGAATGACAAGTCCAGGGGACGGTCTAAATCCAAGAAAGATGTCGTGTGCTACCATTGTCAAGGGAATGGGCACTTTAAGAGGAGTGCGGGGTTCTCAAGAGAGAACTAGCGGCGAGAAAAGGTAAAGGCAAGAAGGATGAATCAAGTGATGATGACACTACTGCAGTAGTAACTACCAGTGATGTATTTGTGTCTTGTGATGATGATACAATTAATGTTGCGAGTCACGTCAGTGATTGGTTCGGTGATTCAGGTGCGTCTTATCATGTGACGCCTCACAGACACTTGTTTACCTCTTACATACCTGGAGATTTTGGTCATGTAAGAATGGGCAACCAAGCCTCATGCGATGTTGTCGGCATGGGAGAGGTATCATTGGTAACGAATACGGAGTTGTACTCTTGTCTTGAAGAATGTCGGACATGTTCGGATATGCGTCGAACCTTATTTCCATTGGTAAACTTGATGATGAGGGTTATCATAGCACTGAAGGTGGTGGTCGTTGGACAATTACCAGAGGGAATCTTGTTATTGCTAGAGGAAAAAAGTTGAACTCTTTGTATGTGTTGAATGCAAAGTTGAAGAATGAAGAGGTGAATGCAACTCACAATGCCTCCATTAATCTCTGGCACAGAAGGCTTGGACACATGAGTGTTAAGGGGTTGCAGATTCTTGGTAAGAAGCAATTTCTCCCAGAGGTGAAAGGTACTGCTCTAGAACCTTGTGTTGACTGTATCGATGGTAAACAACATAGGGTTTCCTTTCAAAATTCGCCTCCATCTAGAAAGTCCAGTGCTCTAGAATTGGTTCATACAGATGTATGTTACATGAAAGATAGGTCGTTGGGTGGAGCATTGTACTTTGTTACTTTCATTAATGACTATGCTCGAAAGGTTTGGTGTTTTTCTTTGAAATCTAAAGACCAGGTATTAGATGTGTTCAAAGACTTTCACCTAAGAGTTGAAAGAGAGACTGGCAAGAAGTTGAAGTGTGTTCGAGCAGATAATGGTGGTGAGTACAGGGGTCCGTTTGAGAAGTATTGCCGAGACCATGGCATTAAACTTCAGAAGAGTGTTCCGAAGACTTTGCAGCAGAATGGCGTGGCAGAAAGAATGAACAGAACTATTACCGAAAAGGTTAGGTGTATGCTCTCGAATGCAAAGCTGCCTAAATCTTTTTGGGGTGAAGCCATGCAAACAGCAGTTGATTTGATCAACCTATCTCCCTCAGTTCCATTGGATGGTGATCTACCACAACGAGTTTGGACAGGGAAAGATGTCTCATTTAGGCATTTGCGAGTTTTTGGTTGTCGTGCCTTTGTTCATATTCCCAAAGATGAAAGGTCGAAGCTTGATGGCAAATCCAAGCAGTGTGTATTCTTGGGGTATGGAAATGATGATTTTGGGTACAGACTTTGGGATCCTGTAGAAAAGAAAGTTTTCAGAAGCAGAGATGTGATTTTCTTTGAAGACCAGACCATTGATGATATGGGAAAAGGCGAGATGCCAGAATCTTCACCTGAGATTCCTGTTGATTTAGATCCAGTTCCTCCACAATCAGATGATTCTCCTGAAGGGGGAGCTGAGACAGAGCAGGATGGTGAGTTTGATGATGATCCTGCTACTGAAACAGAGACACCACCGGTTTCATCACCTCCTGTTCAGCCTAGGAGGTCCACCAGAGACAAGAGACCTTCCACCAGGTACAGTGCTCATGAGTATTTGTTGCTTACTGATGGGGGAGAGCCAGAGTCGTATGAAGAGGTTCTTAGTCATGAGCAGAAAGATCAGTGGTTAGCAGCCATGCAAGATGAGATCAAATCCTTGCATGAGAATAACACGTATGACCTGGTGAAGCTGCCTAAGGGCAAGAGAGCACTCAAGAATAAATGGGTGTTTAGACTAAAAACAAGTGAGAACAGCTCACAACCGAGGTACAAAGCCGATTGGTTGTGAAGGGATTCAATCGAGAAAGGCGTAGACTTTGATGAGATATTCTCTCCTGTTGTAAAAATGTCTTCAATCCGAGTTGTGCTTGGGATAGCGGTCAGCTTGAATCTTGAGATTGAACAGCTTGATGTGAAGACAGCCTTCCTGCATGGTGATTTGGAAGAAGAGATTTACATGGAGCAACCAGATGGGTTTCAGGAAAAGGGAAAAGAGAAGCTTGTATGTTGTCTCAACAAAAGCTTGTATGGGTTGAAGCAAGCTCCGAGGTAATGGTACAAGAAGTTTGATGCCTTTATGATAGGGCAGGGATACCAAAGGACTACAGCTGATCATTGTGTGTTTGTGAAGAAATTCTCTGATGGTGATTTTATAATTCTTTTGCTTTATGTCGATGACATGTTGATTGTTGGTCATGATATTGTAAAGATTGCTAGGTTGAAAAAGGAGTTGAATAAATCCTTTGCGATGAAGGATTTGGGTCCGGCTAGACGGATCCTTGGAATGAAGATTTCTCGTGACAGACAGAATGGGAAGCTTTGGGTATCTCAAGAGAAGTATATCGAGAAGATTCTTGATAGATTTAACATGAGCGGTGCTAAGGAAGTCTCGACTCCACTTGCAGGGCATTTTAAGTTAAGCAAAACGCAGTGTCCTAAAAGTGAGAAAGATAAGGAAGAGATGAAAAAGGTTCCTTATGCTTGGCGATTAGCGACCTAATGTATGCAATGGTTTGCACAAGGCCGACATAGCTCATGCGGTTGGGGTTGTTAGTCGGTTTCTCTCCAATCCTGGTAAGGAGCATTGGAATCTTTGTGAAATGGATTCTCGGGTATCTTAGGGTACTTCAGATTGAGTCTTTGCTTTGGCAATGGAAAGACCATGTTGGATGGATATACAGATGCTGACATGGCGGGTGACCTTGATGGTCGGAAGTCTACTTCTGGATACTTGATGACTTATGAAGGGGGAGCGGTTTCATGGCAGAGTAGATTGCAGAAATGTGTTACTTTGTCTACTACAGAGGCAGAGTTTATCGCAGCTACTGAATCTTGTAATGAAGCACTTTGGTTGCAGAAGTTTCTACAAGAGCTTGGCATGAAGCAAGAGAAGTATGTGGTGTATTGTGATAGCCAGAGCGCTATTCACTTAGCGAAAAATTCCACATTTCATTCGCGGTCAAAACATATTGATGTGAGATATCATTGGATTCGAGATGTGTTGGAGTCCAAAGCGTTGTTTCTTGAGAAGATCCATACCGATGACAACGGTGCCGATATGTTGACGAAGACTGTGAGTAGAGAGAAGCTTTTGTTCTGTAGACAGGAAGCAGGTTTGGTTTTACCCCCCAATTGAGGTGAAGGGGGAGATTGTTGGGCCCGGTATTCCCCTTAATTGGGTCAACAAGGAAACAAATAAAACCAAGCCAATTTTGGCTTTGGTTTTAGGAAACAAATCCTACTCCAATTGGTTTTTTGTTTTAGGTTTTTATGCTCTATAAAAGCAAGGCTTTGGCATAATTTTTAGGGGTGTATTTTTCAGCCAAGAGAGAAGAAAAATTTGGGCAGCCGTGCATTGTTTTGTACGAGAGAAAAAGAAAGAAAGCTAGGGTTTAGTTTTCGGTTTAGCTCTCTTTTGGTTAGATCCTTCCAGTCTTACTTTGTGATAGGTGTGTGTGGAAGAGTATTGTTGTAATCCACCTTTGGGTGAAGTCCTGTGTATCCACCAGTCGGTGAAGACTGTTTTCCCATTATTGTGATAGTGGAGATTTGACTGTTGTTACAGTCTCGTGGTTTTTCCCGATTTGGGTTTCCACGTAAATTTGCGTGCCTCCTTTATTTTATCAGTTCTTGAGTTAGTTGCTTGTTTGGGTGGTTGTCCTATTTTATTGGTAGTAGGAAAAGAGTTTTTCTTGGGGCTCGCTTCCGTAGTTTGTTGTGCTTATACTCTTTCCGCCACAACAAAGGTTATCTTTATTTTTTTCCGTAGCTGACTTCGGCCTGCGAGGCAATTCTAACCTAGTATTCTGCTTGTCAGTGTCCCTTCAACTGATATTCCTTCCACTTCGAAATAATTACCCAATTTTTATTACCAAAAATGATGTCCTTTTTTTTTTTTATGCGGTGGAAGAATTATTGTGTTTTAAAGCTTTGGGGGAGGAAGCAGCCATGAAGAAGCCTTAATATATCCAAGTGACAAAAATGGCTTCGCATCTGCTTCAGTTAGCTTCTTGGTGAATCCAGTTCGAGCATCCAACTTTGATCCATCTCCTTTACAATTGAATTCTGCAAAATGCACCGTCCTGCAATTGAAAAACAAAATTGGCCATCATCATTATTAAAACATTTAAGTATTTCCAAGAAAAAAAGAAGCCAAATTGAATAATTGATAGAATTTGTAGGGGGTAAAATTATACTTACGCATCCGTCTCTGGATGTTTGTTATCGGACCATCCTTCGGGTTGGACCACGTCACCAATTTCAGTGTAGGAAAACGCGACTTTGGCGTAAGGCATCCATGACCTGCCCAAGAAAGCGGTTTTGGGGCCGCCACCGGTGATCTTGCCGTGGACGAATGAGTACCCGTGTCCTCATCGGCGGTATGTCTTGCTTGTGCGGTGATGAAGGACATCTTATCTCCTGGTATGACGTGGACCACAACGTTCTGCGTGAAAAATTATTGTCATGATCAAGAAAATCTCGTAAGGGTAAAAAAGTTTTTGAAACTTTTTACTCCAAAGTCCACGTTGTATCTTGTGATTTATGTTAAAAAAATTTTAATTTATTTTTTTCTAAAAATAAAAATTTAAATTAGACAATAATTTCAGAACAAAGAAAATATTATTTAGACTATTTCTTTTGAAATGGATGGATTACTTATCCAACACAATGGAATTAAGTAGTGCTTTTGAACACTAGCTAGATGTGTCAATAATAAATACAACCTCTCTTGAAAAGTAATTGTCTAAATTGGATGTTTACTTTAAATACATTTTGTATTAAAAAAATAAAAATTTAAATTAGATATTAATTTTCTAAAAAGGAGAATTTTTTAAAAAATGTTATAATCTTTTTGGTACAAAAAAGGAGACAAGTGTCCTATAGTTAGTTGCACTCACCAAATACATGGATTTACCATTACCAAAAATGAAATCAATGGTTCCTTCAATGTAGCAGTCTTTGAAGAAATGCAATCCTTTGTCATCGCATATGGTATCTTGAAACCCATTAAATTTGCAATTATAGAAAGCCGCTTTATCGCTTTTTTGAAATTCTTAATGCTTCCGCCTGTCCTCCTTCAGTTCCCATTTTCGGCCTCGGAGCTGTATTCTATTTCAAGAAGAAAGGGATCGTAGTTAAATTACTTATTTAATTTAGAGAGCTTTTTTTGAAAAGAACGTATTTCTCCAACGAAATCCAAATACTAACTCTGTCTCAAAATAAGTTTAAATTGAGTTTTAAAATTTTTACTGTTTTTAATTAAAAATTTAAAAATTTAATATGGACTTGACAAAGGTAATATCATTTTTGAGAATAATTTATTGAAAAAATAAAAATAAAAATAAAAATCTTTTTGATATACTCCTTTTGTTTCGAGAAATAATACGAATTGAGTTTTAAAATTTATACAACAGAGATTGCATCTCTCTTATCGAAAAAATTTATACTACAATAAATTAATTAAGTTTTGAAATTTGTACAACAGAGGATATTATTACAGTTACCTACCCCAAAAATGATATTGACAGCCATGAAGTAGTCGGACTCAATGATAACGGTAGTGCTATCTATGGTGCCGTATTGGGCCGCGGTACCGTTTCCAAGAAAGGATGGCATATCTTTCGGGTCACCGTACAATGTGATGAACGGTTTGGTTCTGGGAATCTTCACTCTCTCTTCGTATTTTCCGGGTCCGATTTTAATCACGACCCGGTTCATATTCCCGTCCGCAATGCTATTCACCGCATCCGTTAGTGTCTTGAAATCGCCATCACTGCCAGCATTGACGGTAATGGTTTTCGCGGTGCCACTCTCCGCCTTCACTAACGGTGGGTCCAAATCTTTCCGGGATGCCAAAGGCTGAACATTTTCACTAAACCAAGTTTCCACTTGGGCTAAGTCAGCTGGAACAAGTACATTGTCATCAGCTGTGACTACCAATGGCATGATGGTTAAGATGATTGAAAAAATTGCTTCCACCAAGGGAACAGTTCTTGACATTTTTATTTATTTATTTTTTTGTATGTTTCTAATTTTTTTGTTCTTTAAATTTTCTTATAGATTAAACGATGAATTTGTATATGACTGTGAGAAGTGATGCAATTCGTAGATATCGGAAGTAAATGTGAAGTGAAACGTAATTATAGTGTTGTCGGAAGAAGAGAGGAGGAGATGAATATGCGGCTTGGGAATTACTGTTTGGTAATGATATGTATACTAGAAAAAATAGTGAAAGATAGTGACTGATGCAGAATATCATGATTGATTTCTTGTTACTTTTGGATTAAAAATTTATTTTTCCTCTAAAATAATTTTTGTTACTTGCTATTTGCCTATATAATTTTTGTGGTTTGACATGGGATTATAAACAAAAACAGCAAAGCGAACTCCAACCCCGTTTAAAAAATTCTTTCATATGGAAAAATTACAAAACAATATTATCGTTTTATGATACAAAATGTGATTTCTCTTTTGATTTTTGTTTCTGCAATAAGATTCCTCAAAGAACCAAAAAAAATAAGAGTACTATTGAGAATTAAATCCAAAACCGATCCCAAAAATTGCAAAATCATCAAAGATTGATGGAGCCCTATATTTCAGTCGTTGGAGGTCAAACCGTAATATAGAATGGGTGGTGATTTTGCCAATACAAATATTAGCATCCAATGCAAACTTTGTTCTTCTTTCCGAATATGTCCCTAGTGAAGTCAAAGACCATTATCCTTTCTCCTCGTTATGAGTTAATTAATTTTCATTTTTTTTCCTATCTCTCCTCTTTGCCGCACCTCTCTATTTTATCGACAGGGCCCCTTCTTCGCCAAGAAGTGCTATCTTGATTTTCGAACAACTAATAAGCCATGAGTAGCATTCCTTGAGCACCAAACCAGAATGAACACCTCTTCCTCTCATAACCGTCAACAATGGCTCCTCATAATAAAATCCAGCAAAATCGATTCCCCTTCCCTGATTCCGAACAATCCGTTGAATCTTCTCGGATGTCACCAAAGGTTCTCCATGTGCTCTCTCAACTGCACTAATGAATATAGTGATAGGTGAGCTTCTCGTTGACTGATATAGGCAAATCCATCTTCTGCATCCTGAGTAGCTGCTTTGCTTGCGATGGACATAGATGTGTATTTGTTCCCATGAATTTAAGCATTTGTTCCTTTGTTCCTCAGTAATGACTCCCTGTAACATTATCTGATCTCAAAACGGTGTGCAGAACCTTCTGAGCTTCCCAAACAGTCTAATTCGACTTCCAGAAATTGGGATTCCTGTACGATCTTGATATTGCCGGGTTCCTCATACTCGAGCCCGAATATCATCAACTACCGCTTTGCATCTCCTATTTCACCAGAAGCTTCCGGCACCAAACCTTTTCAAATGAAGGAGATACAACCAAACTCACTACAAGTAAACATAATCATATTCTGGTTAAGCAAAGGAGGAGTTGTAATGGTTTAACATGCTTTATCATCATAAAATTGAACAATTATTTTCATGGGGGGATAGCCCATGCTAACATCACTGATTGGAGCATTCGACTTCTCCATCAATGGTAAATTATTAAAAAAGAAACCAATAAATACACTAAAAATCAATCAAAGTAAAATGTACTGCCAATATGCTAACAATACTTTTGTCAATATCTAAATTTATCATTAGATTCCGGCCATTGCTTGAGAGTTAAAAAATTGATCAAATTTTAACAAAAGACCCACCTTGTCAATTTTGGAAAAAAAGTGTACTCTTTTAGTTATAAACTGGAGAGAGGCTGATGAAGAATTTGGAGGCAATCATCAACAGCATAAAAAGGATGTCGGCTCCTATGGCGAATTGAGAGTTACGACAGCCGGGAAGAGAAGGAGAGAGAACAAAAAAAAAAAAAGAAAAAAGATCGGACTAAGTAAGGGAACCAGATTAGAGAGGATATTAGCTTTGACTTTATAAGGGATAAATTTAGAAAGTAAGGCAAAGTTTGCTCTGGATGCTAATTATTGTTGTGGTAAAATCACCGCCCATATAAAACTAGTAATAACTGATGGACGGAGTCTCTTCATTCAGCTGTGATGTTAGTATTCCTCAAATTTTAGAGGAAAAAGAAAATTTTTAAAAATTATGCTCCTGGTCCTTAAACTGTACCACATTACTCCAAATTTTATCATTAAGTGATTTTACTATTATAACAATGTTTAAATTATTGTTCCATTTATTGCTGCTAAACTAACGAAACAAATTTATTCCATTTATGGCATTTTCTCATGAATTCTCCATATAATATTTACGGTAATTTTGAACAAGACCCCATAATTTACATAAACCATGCGAATTTGAATTTAAATATGAATAATAATAAATAACCCTCCATAATCATAGGAAAATTTGAATTTGCATCATTACTCTCTCTCCTACAAATTGTAATTTTTTGGCAAATAGTTATTATTATTTTTCGAAATTGAATATAATAAATATAAGATTCTATCATTTACTGAACACAAAAGGAAAGTTGGCAAATATAAAATAAAATTGCTAAAAGCATAGTGTTTGAATCTTAAAAAAACATGACATCTAATTGTGTTAATGCGTAATCATAGGAAAAAGTAATACTAAATAGAATGCAATTGTCTTCTGATTTGCATAGATTTTACTTATTTTAATATCATTTTATGCAACATTTTATTAATATTTTGAGTACAAATATTTTATTTATGTGATTTTATCTTTATTTGTATGAATTGGACTTAAATAGAGAATTTGTTGGAGTTTTGAACTAAAATAAAGATAAAAAGAAACTCAGAAAGGAAGAAATGAAGAGTAGAAAAATTGATAATGAAGAAATCAGAGGGTTGGAAAACTTGGAGGACCAAAGATGAAAGTTATGAGCTTTTGCTTTGGTGGGCCGAGAAGAGCACGGTTTTTAAATCTGATCAAATAATGGGCTGGGTGATGGAGCCTAATTATTGAACGTGGGCTGCCCATCTTAAATGAATTTTATTGAAGAAAAACAAAAAAAACTGTCATGCGGATTGGGTTTGGCATACGGGTCGGTTTTAAATTACAATTAGGGCGGAGCTATTTTGGGGGCGAACTACGTCGTTTCGGAGTTGTTTGCAGCAGAAGAAGCCATGCTGGCACATGCAAGCTGTCCGAGGGAAACTTCAACATAGCTTCCGATATTCCAATTTCCAGCTAGTAATTTAGATTATTTAGCCTTTAAATCATGTAAATGAAGGATTATAGAGAAGATTTTTTGGATTTGATCCTATCTGATTTATGTTATGTCCTTTTTCTCTCTCTCACTTCTTCTTCTTCCTCTTTTCTATTCTCTCTCTCACGTCCTTTTCCTCTTTCTTTCTGCCTTTATGAAATGTCCGGCCAAAAGCAGTAAAAACCTAATATAAAATAAGCCTCAACATTACACTTGGTATCATCAGAGCTAACCGTTTCCTTTGGCCTGTTCTTAAGATATTTTTTTTTCCTTTTTTCCTTTAATTATTTTGGATCTACTAAACAACGACAGGGATGACGGAAACTAGATCGAAAACAACTCAAGCTCTTGAAGATCATATGAAAAAGAAGGATCTTCAGTTGCTTGAACTCAGTGAATGGAGGAAGCAGATGGAGGAAAAGCTTAACAACTGGGGATCTATGCTGGAAGCAAAAGTGGAGCACCAAACCAACCTGCTTCAGTCGGTGAATGCACAGCTTAATGAGATCCTGATGGTGATGAATGGAAAGAAAGGTGACCCTTCTATTCTTGGTAAGGTTCCATCTTCCTCAAGCCCCCCGGGAATCATGTCTAAATCTGCCAGTACTTCAAAGATTAATGTTGTTGTTGCTGAAGTAGTAAGTGAGTTAACCGATAAGACTGAGAAGAATCTATGGTTGTCACAGCCACGTCTGGAACTGCCAAATTTTACTGGTGATAACCCTAGAGAATGGTTGAGAAAGTGTGAAAAGTTTTTCAGTATCTATGATGTTTCTGATGGAAAAAAGTTGGATGCGATTGAACTGTATATGGATGGAAAGGCAGATAATTGGTACCAAAGTCTGAAAAGAGTAAAAGGGATTCTATCATGGTAGGAATTTTCGAAGGAATTACTTAAGAGGTTTGGAGAAAAAGGGGGTAAAGATGAGATTGAAGAATTCAATAAGTTGCCGCAAAAAGGATCTGTTTTAGAATACCATGAGAGGTTTGAAGAACTGAAGTCTATGGTTTTGTGCAAGGATCCTCATCTCACAGAATCATACTTCATTTCTAGCTTCATCAGTGGCCTAAAAGAAGAGCTGAAACCGATGGTCAGACTTTTGGAACCAACTACTTTGTTGAAGGCTTATGAGATTGCTTCAGTGCAGGAACAGACTATTGACTTAGCTTTTCAGACAAGGAGTAATATTTCCCCCGTCAGTAAAGCCTACTCTTCAAATTTTAGGCCTCCACATATCCTTAAAAATACATCCAAAGGACCAAGGAAGTTTGGGAATGAAGTATTTAAGAGATTATCAGCACAAGAAATTCAATACAGGAAGAACAACAACCTGTGTTGGAAATGTTCTGAAAGGTGGGGACCTGGCCATGTTTGTAAGTTAAAGCAAGTTAATGTAATTGCTATGGAGCAGGATGAGGAAGCAGGAGATTTCAATTTTATACAAGAGGAAGGAGTTGATGAAGATGTTGGCAACATAGTGAACCTGACAGGAGAACAGTTGCAAGCCATTACTCAGATGGAGGATTGTATGGCAATTGAGGATGAGGACAGGAAGTTGATTGTAATTCTTGGGTCTATTGGAGGAGGAGTGGTTAGAATCCTCATTGATACTAGGGCTTCTAAGAGCTTTGTGAATTGCAATCTGGTCAAAAAAATGAGATTAATCATCAAGAAGACTAGACCATTTGTTGTTACTGTTGCTGATGGATATAGACTGAGAAATGACCAAGAATGTCCTTCAGCTCGATGGTCAATGCAACAATATAGTTTCAGTTTTGACCTGAAAGTGGTTGCGTTAGGAGAGTGGGACATTATACTAGGGACTGATTGGATGTCATGCTTCAGTCCCATTCTCTTTGACTATGACAGGTTTAGTATCCAGCTACACAGAAAAGGGGAGAGTTTTGTGTTGAAAGGATTCAGTTATGAATCTCATAAAAGAATGGAAGATGTGTTAGAAGATGTCGAGAGACAGAAAAGAATGAGGGAATCTTGGCAAGAAGACAGAGAAATGCTAAGACAACCTGACTTCAGGAGGAGGAGATGTGAAAAAGAAGCAATATATGTCAATGTTGGTCACTTATCAGCAGTGGTCATGGAGGAATTACCATCAGAATACTTGCAGTGCTAGATCAGTATCAAGGAGTCTTTGCTGAACCAACAGAGGTACCTCCCATCAGGAACATTGAGCATCAAATTTGTCTTAAACCAGGAGCAGTTCCTTTTGAATTAAAGCCTTACAGGTATCCTCATGCTCACAAAGCTGAAATTGAGAAGCAAGTAGACAATTTGCTAGAAAAAGGAACAGCAAGGGAGAGCAATAGTCCCTATGCATCCCCTGTGCTATTGGTAAAGAAAAAAGATGATGAGTGGCGCATGTGCACTGATTATAGGAAACTGAATGAGCTGACTATAAAGAGCAGATACCCAATTCCAGTCATTGAGGAATTGTTGGATGAACTTCTGGGGGCTAGATACTTCTCCAAAGTTGACCTGAGAGCTGGATATCATCAAATCCGAATGAGGGAAGAAGACATCCCAAAAAATGCATTTCAAACTCATCATGGCCAATTTGAGTTTTTGGTAATGCCGTTTGGATTGACTAATGCTCTAGCCACCTTCCAAGCTTTAATGAACCAGGTTTTTAAACCATACCTTAGAAAGTTTGTACTTGTGTTTTTTTATGACATTCTGATTTACAGTGTTACTATGGAAGAGCATGTAAACCACCTTAGCTTGGTGTTGCAAACTCTAGAAAAGAACAAGTTATTTGCTAAGAGATCCAAGTGCACTTTTGCTCAGCAAACAGTGGAATATTTAGGTCACATCATTTGAATAGGAGGTGTTGAAATGGATCCTGATAAAGTTAGAAGCATCACTGACTGGCCTATTCCACAAACCACTAAGGAATTAAGAGGGCTTTTGGGACTAGCAGGATACTATAGGAGGTTTGTAAAGAATTTTGGTGTTATCAGCAAACCACTTACCTCCCTATTGAAGAAGGATGCTTTCTACTGGAATGAGAAAGCCACAGTAGCTTTTCAGGAATTGAAGAAGGCACTGTCCACTGCTCCAGTGTTGAGACTTCCAGATTTCAATCTTCCTTTCATTGTTGAAACGGATGCATGTGAGAGTGGTATGGGGGCTGTACTAATGCAAGAGGGGAGAGCCATTTCGTACCTCAGTAAAGCTTTCAATCAGCAAAACGAAGGATTTTCCACTTATGAAAAGGAACTATTGGCGCTTGTGATGGCTATTGAAAAGTGGAAACATTACCTGCAAGGGCACCATTTCATTATCAGGACTGATCACCAAGCATTAAAATACTTATTGGAGCAGAAGTTAACTACTTCCATGCAGCATAAATGGTTGGCAAAACTGCTTGGATGGGATTATGAGATTCAGTATAAGAAAGGTAAGGAAAATGTGGCTGATGATGCTCTATCCAGGAGAAATTCAGGAGAAGATCAATTGACCATGTTAAATGTAGTCAGTACTGTCAAACCATTGTGGATGCAACAGATTGAGGAGAGCTACCAAGGAGATGAAGAGGTGCAAAACTTGGTTGCCAAAGTGATTACATCAGGAGATTCAGGGTCTGATTATCAATATGTGAATGGAATTCTAAAAAATGTTGCCAAGATATATGTGGGGAAACAGGCAGAATTAAGAAAAACCTTGTTGGCAAACTTTCATTTTTCAGCATTAAGATGTCACTCAGGACAGAAAGCTACACTTCAGAGGTTGAAGAACATTTTTTATTGGCCAGGAATGAGAACTGAAGTGGTCCTTGGCTCCTCCCAGCCCAATCCAAAGAAACCAGACAATACCAATCAAGCGACGAAAAAAGAAGACTTGCATCCACCTTGGAATACTGCAACATCCAAGAAGCATTTGGAGGATCAAAAATTGGCCAAGATCGAGGCCAAACTCAAGAAGATGTGCGATGACAATGATCTCAATCAAAGGATGAAAAAGTATGTCCTGGAAGAAACTAATGTCACTGTCTCCTTGGGCAACCTGATCTAATTGACCAAGAGTTGGCTGACCTGATTGGCAAGAAGGAGTCCCGTCGTACCTTGGCTCTTCTCGAGGCAAGAAGAGGTAAGCGAAAGGTCTAGGATGAGGAAGACTATCAAGAGTTCTCGGATCGTGAAGACTTCTTGGAAGATCATTCAACCTCCACACGAGACACTGTTCACTGGAACGTTTTCAGGAAGAAATACCCAGCATTTGATATAGCCCTCGAAGAGTTTGATGCAATATACAAATGCAGAGGTCCTCAAGATCACTACCAACAAGGATCCCCTAGTGTTGAATTTGTGGGAGAAGGAGAGTTGAATCCTCCCCATGATAGACCAATGTCCACGACCGATTGGGACCTAATTGGGGTCGAGAAAGTCCTCGAAGAGAGGATTATAGACCTTTCCACAAACAAGCTCATGATGACGTCGGGGGAGAATATGAACAGGGGAATAACTGTTATCTTCAGTATTAACCACCCAGGTGGCAACAGCATAACCATCACGAGGAATTGCTACCATACCCTCCTCGAAATCAGCAGGTGATAAGGGGTAGAATGTCTCAATTCGAGAAAGATGAGAAGGGTCATTGGAATGGTTTTGAACCGTAGCCCCTTTATACCAGAAATTCGAGATGAGCCGAAGCCCCAGGACTTTGACTTTCCCAAGGATTTTTCAAAATACTCAGGAGATACTGATGTCTCCCAGTGGCTACAGGGATATGTCCATGTCATGAGAATCAGGAATGCACCGCTAAACATCATGGCTAAGGCCTTACCCTCCTATCTGACAGGGCAAGTGCAGCGGTGGTTTGGACAGTTACCGGAAGGAAGTATAATCAGTTTTGAAGATTTATCCATCAAATTGGCCACTCATTTCTTCCAAAGTAAACAAATCACTAGGATGTCCATTAATCTCTCCTCGATCAAGCAAAGCCTCTCAGATTTCCACCGACGTTTCATCTGAGAAACCCTACAGATTGACAACATTGACGAACGAGACGTTCAGAATGGATTCATCCAAAGACTTAATCCGTTTGGGAAATCTTCGATGCTAAGGGTAAAGCTCTCGACCAAACTCCTAGGAATTCCCAGGAGATGTGGGCTATTGTCGAGAATCATATTCAACGAGAACATACACTCAAGCGATCGCAAGAGTCTTTTACAGAAATCGGGACGAGGGACAAGCCCAAAGTTACCATGGAAAATGATACAACGTTGCCTAAGCTCGATAGGCAGTTGACCCTTTTAACCAAACCTCATTGTGAAATCCTTCAGATCCACCAGGATAAACTGCCAATCCTAAAACCCTTGGCTCCTAATCCAAACAGGCCAACGGAAAAGTACTGTGAATACCACAAAGACCACGGTCATGACACCGAGGAGTGTCAAGAACTAGAAGGAGATCGAGAACGGAGTTAAGTTCAGAAAATTTTAGCAATACGTGCAAGGATCTTCTCGACAAAGAAACAGTAAGCCTGTTGGATCCCGAAACTTCCCAAGATGAAATTTCTGCGGTCCTCGAGGAGAAAATCGAGGAAATACTTTGCAACCAAGAAACAATGCACAGAAGCCTCCCCAACAAGCTATTGAAGGATCACCACAACCGCTTCAGCATGTTCCTCAAGCGGATCCTACCAAGCAAATCACTTATTAGGTGGGAGCCATTTATGGAGCCTCTCTCGAAGTTTTATCTATCACAGCTATGAAAAACTCATTACGAACTGTCACAAAAACTCCTCCCCAAGAACCTAGCCACAAGAGGTTTAAAGGGACGGAAGTCATAGTCTTCACTGATAGCGACGTGGTCCCTGAAATTTGTCCTCACAGCGACGTTATGGTTATCGAGGCAATAATCAGAAACATGCAAGTAAGCCTGGTTTATGTGGATAATGGCAGTGTAGTCGACATCATATACAGTGATTGCTTCAAGAAGATGAACGCAACATTACCATTGATGGGCATCTCTGACCATACCATTATTCCAACAGGAATCATAAGACTCCCCATCATGGTAGGGTCGCATACCGGGATGGTTATACTAACCATGGATTTCACCCTAATTGATGCACCCTTGCCGTTTAATGTGATTCTAGGATGACCATGGATGTGTCAAGCTCGAGCAATTTGGTCTCCTTATCACTTAATAATGAAATTTCCAATAGAATACGGAGTTGGAGTGGTGCAAGGATGCCAACGCAGCTCTCCGGAACTGTCACAAAATTTCCAATACCATGAAGTCTAACACGAGCACTGCCAAGTCAGGATGATACTCGATCCAACATGCAACAACACACCCACAGTCGGAAGATCACGAGACTAGTAGCCTACCACCACTTAGCAGCAAAACCCAAGAGCTGGTTCTTAACGAGAAGGATCCCTCGAAGACCATTCAGATAGGGATATCTCTTCAAGGAACATTGCTGGCCGAGGTAATCGCCTTTCTACGTGAGTTCCGCGATATATTCGCCTGGTCACCTACAGACATGACAGGAGTACCGCGAGATGTTATTGAACATAAGCTGAACATCGATCCCAATGTCAAACCTGTGCAACAAAAGAAGAGAATATTCGCTCAAGATCGCAACGATGTCATCAATGAAGAGACATTAAAGTTGGTCCGCGCTAACATCCTCTGCGAAGTTCTTTGGCCAACCTGGTTAGCTAATCTAGTCCTAGTGCGGAAACTTGATAACTCTTGGCGCATGTGTCAAGATTACACAGATCTTAATAAATACTGCCCCAAGGATTGTTATCCCTTACCAGTCATAGATCAGATGGTCGAGGGTATCACAGGGTATAGAACCCTCAGCTTCCCCGATGCCTATAAAGGGTACCATCAAATCCTCATGGCACGAGAAGATGCAGAAAAGACAGCCTATATTACCGAGATCGAGGTATACTGCTATGACAATATGCCTTTTGGCTTGAAGAACGCTGGTGCAACCTATCAACGCCTCTTCAACCAAGCATTCCATGACCAGATTGGTCAAAATATCAAGATATATATGGATGACATGGTGATCAAGAATAACAAAGATGAACAAGTAGTCAAGGACATGCAGGAGATCTTCTCGATTCTCCACAAGATTAATATGAAGCTCAACCCAAACAAATGCGCCTTCTGCGTAGGATCAGGTAAATTCTAAGGATATCACGTCTCCAAGGATGGAATCAGTGTCGATCCAGGGAAAATCAAAGCTATCCTAGCCGTGGAAGCCCCGAAGAGTGTCAAAGAAGTTTAGAAACTCACAGGATCCTTAGCTGCCCTAAATAGGTTCCTCTCCCGAGTTGCAGAAAGAAGCCTCCTATTCTTTTACACACTCCGCAAAGGCAGAAAGTTTGATTGGAACGAGGACTGCCAAAAAGCCTTGCAAAAGCTAAAGGAGCATCTCAAAGAGCTACCAATATTAGCCAAACCAGAACCGGGGAAAACTCTACATGTGTACCTTGCTGCTCGAGAAAAAGCCATATCAGCCATCCAAGTCCAAAACAAGGATGGCAAGGAGATCCATGTCTACTTTGTTAGTAAAGTGTTACAAAGGGCAGAGTCACGATACACGCCCATGGAAAGACTTATCTTGAGTTTCGTTCTGGCTGCTTAACGCTTACGCCCGTACTTCCAAGCAGATCCAATAAGAGTGTTTAGAGAACAGCCCATTCAGCAAGTCCTTCTCAAGCCAGAAGCTTCCAGCAGAATGATGAAGTGGGCAGTTGAGTTGGGGGAGCACCATATCGAGTACAAGCCGAGAATGGCGATCAAAGGTCAAGCTTTCACAAATTTCCTGGTAGAGATGCCTTGCACTTTTGATATTCCAGAAGTTGTAGAGCCTAAGAGTTGCCCCACTACCTGTTGACCCTCGAGCTTGGACACTAAACGTTGACGGCTCTCGTTGCGACGAAGGGGGGGAGGAGCCGGTATCATACTGGCAAAGCCATCAGATGATCCTGTGATCGAGAGCATGAAAGAATATGATGCAAAGTACACCTACGCACTGAGATTCGGCTTCCCAATTACTAACAATGTGGTTGAATATGAAGCGTTGATAGCAGGGTTATACTGTAAATGATGAGCAACTCAAGCAATATCTGAAGAAAGTTCTTGAACTGAAAGACAAGTTTGAAGAGTGCACTATCTCCCACATTATACGGTCGAGAAACAAAAGAGCGGATGCGTTAAACAAATTGGCCTCCTCAAACTTCACACATCTTAGTCATAAGGTTTGGGTCGAGATCCTCCCTAAACCAAGCATTCAAAGGGTTCCCGTAATGACTATTACCGAGAATGGAGACACATGGATCACCCCATTCATTCAATATCTAACAGAACGAATGTTGCCTAGTAGTAAATCGGATGCTCGAGCACTCCAATTGAAAGTAGCCAAATTCACTTTGAGAAACGGAGTGTTGTATAAGCACGGGTACCTGCTACCCATGCTGCAATGCATTGGACCAAGACAAGCAGCGTATGTCCTCGAGGAGATACACGAGGGATCATGTGGAGCACACATGGGAGCTAGGGCACTTGCTAAGAAAGTACTACATTCTGGGTAGTTTTGGCCCACGGTTTTCAAGGACGCATACCAGTTTGTACAAAAGTGCGATAGCTGTTAGCGTTTTTCTCCCATTACTCGACAACCACAATACGAGATGGTCACCATTCAAAGTCCTTGGCCATTCTACCAATGGGGCAATGACATCATCGGCCCTTTTCATCCAAAAGGGGCAGGAGGAGTGAGATGGATAATCATAATAGTAGATTACTTTACCAAATGGGTAGAAACTAAACCGTTAGCCTCAATATCAGGAAGACAGGTGTTGGATTTTTTCGGGCAAAACATTGTCTGCCGCTTTGGAGTTCCTAAGGTCATTGTCTCCGAGAACGAAACTCAATTCGAGAGCAACCCCTTCAAGTCGTGATGCGAAAAAATGCAAATTGAGCGCCGTTTCTAGAGTGTAGCCCCCCTCAAGCTAATGGCCAAGCAGAGTCAATTAATAGAACTATCCTACATAGAGTCAAGACTAGGTTGCAAGACGCTAAAGGAGCTTGGGCCGAGGAACTTCTCACGTCCTATGGTCATACCGCACCACTGCCCACTCCTCAACAGACGAAACTCCTTACATTTTGGTCTATGGCATGGATGCGGTTCTCCCAGTCGAAATAGGCCGAGCAAGTCCTCGAACAATCAACTTTGTCGAGAGCACTAACGATGATGATATCAGGCTAAATCTCGACCTGCTCGAGGAGCGACGAGATGCCGTCAGGATCAAAGAAGCAAAATACAAGGAGATCCTCAGGAAACACTAAAATAAGTGGGTCAAGGCGACAGATCTCGCAGTAAGGGATCTTGTACTTAGGAAAATTGAAGCCAGTCGAGCCGAAGCTCCTGGAAAACTCACCGCGAACTAGGAAGGACATTATAAAGTTATTCAAGCCTCTCTAGCAGGCAGCTACCATTTACAAACCACAGATGACAGTGGAACTATCCTCCCTCGATGGTGAAACATTCAGAACCTCCACAGGTTCTATGTTTAAGCCTTTATTTGCTACATGCTAGTTTAGGTTACATGCTGTATTTGCTTTATTCACTTTTCTGCTTTTACTTCCTCATATGTAATGCTAACCCGGGTTCTCGGATAATTATTCAATAAAAAAGTCATTGCTTTTTTTTTTTCATATTGTCGACATTATTATGACTAGTTTTCGAGATAGACTCCCTCTTTTGGGCCATCCTCATTTAGAGCCGTGTATTCAACATCCAGAAAAAAACCGAGGAATTCACTCGTACCCGCCGCAGATCGTGGTATTAAATCAAGGAACTCATACCTAGTTCGCTCGAGAAAGCGGTGTACTTTACATCTAGCCGAAAAGCACTATATAAATAATAAACTCGAGTATACGTTGATAAGCAATGCCGATAAGGCTTGAATCAAATACATTGCCCTCACACCTTGTGCGGGGTTGGATAAATACATCTATCTATCCTTAAATACTGAGATCCTTCCCCTTGGGGTTGAATCGAGACGGCTTAAGGACATCATAGAATCCTCACATTCTAAGCTGGTTGATGCAGTGGTTCAATTTGTCTTTCAGATCGACAATCTCCCAGTCTTGCTCATTCAGCCTGAGCAGGTATTCCTTGGCTGTCGTCCTTTCTTTAGCTTCCCCGTTCTCATCCAGGCCTCAAGAATATGCAGTGGAATCTCTCGATCAGCCAGTAAATTTTTACGGCGGCGGATTTTTTCGAGTAGAATTCGGCCTCCTTGGTCCTCCTCTTCAGCAGCTCTACTGCAGTGATAAAACGCTCTGTTCTGATTTGAATTTGTTTCTTGACAAGCGAAAGAATATGGAAGTTCTCGAGGAACCATGGAGATACCACGATTCCTTCACGACACTCAGCTGGGCATTCTCTTTTTTCAATTGACCCATCTCCTCACTTACATCTGCCTCCAGGATCAAAGAGTCTTAAGAAAGGAGATCATACTCATGGAGGCGGCACTGGTATTCTTCTTCCTTCTGTTTGAAATGATGTACCAGTCGAGAGTGTATCTGTACATTGTATGCCTGGACAGCATCCACGATGTTCTTCTTGAGAATCCTTACTGCAGAAATATTGTGAATATTTTTCACCTTTCTCATCGCTGAAGAAACCATGGCATACATGGAAAAGTTTTTCGCCTAATTTTCATCCAAGATCATCAGATGCATTTGATGAACAAAGTATGATTCCTAGCATAAGATATAGAATAACATCAAGGGGCTCAATACCATAAATCATTAGCAGCGCTTGGAAAAAGTGTTCAAAATCACTACCATGGGTAGTGTTACAAAGAATCCTTAATCTCAAAAGAAGTTCTATTACAAAACGATAAATACATACAGCTGTTTGGGAGTGAGGAGTATTCCTTGGGAGATTTTTAGATGTCCCCTCGACGGGTGGATCATTCTCTTTAGCTCTACTGGCATCCTCCTCAGCAGGGGGATCTTGATCCTTAGCTCCAGAATTGCCCGTGCCACCTTCTTTGGAGGCGTCATCCTCTTCATCCTTCTCAAGATCAATGCCAAAATACTCGTCGAAAACATCAGGTCCCCTAGATAGGATAGAGGCAAACAAGGGAATATCCTCATGGGCACCCATCTTGGCCAAGGCCTCGCACTATGGCTCCAACAATGGAAGCTGCTCGGCTTTCAGTTTACACAAGCACTTGACCAAAGCTTCATGCATGGCTTTTTAGGGTTTTTCTTCACGAATTGTTTGAGCCACTTAGCTTTGATAGGCCTTTTTGACTTGAGTCTCTTTAGGCCTGCAACAACAACTCCATTGGTCACCATATGCGAATGAGGCCGTGTTGACCTCCTCTACAGCTGCAGCCATCCCACCTGTGAACATCATTCTTCACCAGAAAGCTGTGCACCACTTATTGAGATCTTCCTTGGAAATGTGCAGATTACTGTGGTCCTGAAGTTTTTGGTTCAGCTCCTCTAGCTGAGTTTGAACCACAACCAGTTCCTTCTCCTTGGCCTGCAGCTGCTGATTTTTCTCCTCGAGTGCCAGTTTCTCGATTAGACCTTAATCCCTCTCGGCACGAGCTTCATCTAGCTCTAACCTTAAGTCCCTTCATCTCTTTGTACATTGTGCTCATCTGCAAAAACCAAGCAAAGAATATGTGCACACTCATACCAAAATATGAACATACGAAAGTATAGCACGATATAAGACGTTTACCATTTTTAGGCTGTCATCCTTAGTAAGAGTAGCAGCAAACTCTTCCAGCAAGGGGAATTCAATTGTTAGTAGATCACTAAAGATATAAACTGCAGCAGAAGAGCCTCCTGCAAATAGTTCAGCGGGCAGAATGGTTACGTCTCCCTCGAGAGGGCCCTTGCCTTTTCCCATGGTGGAGGTTGAGTGCTCGGCCCAGTTTCCTTCACTAGGTTCATCTCCTTCTCGATGCATGGCGGCACTCTAGGTTCCTCGAGAACAGAAGGAATGGTCTTCTCTCCTCCTTTGTTGGTCCTGCTTTCTTCAAGACAGAAACATCAGTCTTGGAGTTCTTGGTACTAGGTCCCTTCTCGGAATCCTTTGCTTTTCTCTTCTTCTTCTTGTTCAATTACTCCACCATTGTTTTCGTCGTGGACGTTTCTTCATCTGAGTTCACAACGTTAAAGAAGTTAGAATCACCATATAGCCCGGGACCGGCATTTCCCGACGACTAAAAACAAAGAGATAATAAAGAGATTAGTACCTTTCTGCTCCTCAACAGGGGTATCGAGGGTGTCATTAACTTCCTTCTTCTTGACAGGAACAGCGGGAAAGAAATGCTGCACAACGTCCCACTTAAGCACTTTGGAGTACTCCTCGAATTTCTTGAAGTCCTTGGCAAACTCGTTAATCTTTTCTTTATCTTCGTCTATCTAGTCATCCTTTATTGTCTCAAATCCATTGGTTTCTTGATGATTCTAGGCAACACAATACTTTTTCAAGCGTCTTCACGTACAGAAAGTTCAGTTTCCATATGGGAGAATCGTCGTACGCCTCTATTATCTTCTTGGAACCCAAATTAGGGTTCCTTTTCACAATAAACCAATCTTGGAAGGATGTCGAGGACATGGATACTTTAAAGAAATATCTCCACAGAAACAGACACGGTTTCACTTTCACTCGTTGACATATTTTCGCAAAACCGAGAATGTATGTTATCAGATTCAGTATGGATCGTGCCAAGGGAATTTTATAGTGTTGCACAATCGCCTCGGACAAAGGAAAAAGTATCGCCTCGGACAAAGGAAAAAGTGAGAACCTCAACCCTAGATACATAAAGTCATAAATGGTAATTTTTCCTTCTGAAGGAGTATTGGCCCTCTCGGTTTCTAAAAGGGCTCTAGCTTCTAGATCTAGGGGCAAGTCATACTTCGTTATCACAGATTTTACCTTCTCATCGGAATCTATGGTAGAAGCAAAATCCAAGACTGATTTCTGATCCGGGTTCCTAGCCATAGTTATCTACTTACTGCAAGAAATTGATCTACGAATTCAAAAGGCTAGAAATGAAATAGAGATAGGGAAATCTGGGAACTTACTGCTGAAATGGGTTTCCACTCGCCTTTGGAGTTGTAGCCACCCAGGGGTATAGAGATTCCGGTGGTGGCTTCTGCAAGTGTTCCGACAGTAGAGACAAATAGTCAGGTCAATTAAAAGGATTGACGGCGTTTTGAATGGTGAATCTCGAGATGGCTTCTTCCGGGAAGTTACGACTGCTTCTGGAACGGAGGCAGAGAAAAACTAGAAGAGGATTTTGTGTGATTTGGTTAAAAGACTGAAATATGGGATTGATCTTCTCTCACCGGATCTAAAAAAGGCAATGTACGTACTCCCATGGCGTGACAGGTTCTCTATTTTCAAGGAGACCAAAGGCCGCCGTTTGGGAAACGTGCGGAGTAATGGGACATGTCTATACCCATTTAGGCGGGATTCCACGTCGGGTCGCCTTCTCGGGTCCTCGGGTCCATTCCTGACCCGTGAACTATCCCACGAGGCCTGTTCAATGCAGCATGGGCCGAGACTTGTCCATTCCTCTTGGGCCAAGTCCAGGTTAGATTTATTTTGTGTCAAATGTTATTTATTTTGTATAACTAACACTTGAAAAGGGCACTTGACAAGTCCATATCCACCACCGAAATTGGGCAGGCCCATTCGCCGAGTAAATGGTCCAACCGACTCTGTTGAAGTGGTGAAGTAACATTAAATCTAGTAGGATTCGGATATACTCCAGGTTATCCCATGCCTATAAATAGGGATGATTACTCCACAATTACGGTACGTTATCTGTAGGACCAATTACTACATACACACTTCTTCATAATCCTATTTCTGACATAAGCATCGGAATGTCTACCCTCGGGAGACCCCCGAGGCTCTCTTTTGCAGGAAACCCTAGCCGGAGTTCCACTATCAAGCAGGCGGTACAATTCCAGGCTTCGTCAGTGTCATACGAAAAAAGTGAGAGAAATCAACTACTTTCCAATTGAGGCAAACATAGTAGGGTTGATGAAAGAAATGCTTTGGAATTGTGATGTATTTGATACTTGTTTAAATTAACTTTGGCTATCGTATGAATCTTGTAATTGTTGACCAGAATCGTCTCTATTCTAAAATTCACAAATTACAATGTTATAATCATTCTTTGGATGGGCATTTCATCATATTTACTCCGCATTGCATGGTACAAAAATTAGCTAGTATTATTGAAAAAATGTAATCTGCTCAAATGGTCCTTTATATTTAGCAAAAAACTTAATTTGATACTTTTTATTTTTTTTGGCCCTTCGCATTTGAGGGTTCTTGGGCTGACCAATTCTTGGTCAAATCAACAGGGGCATTTTTTGGTAAATTATAAATATCAGATTTTCAAAATATGTTAAAAACCAAAAATGTATTAAAGTAATACTAAACATATTATATTAATTTATAATTTAATATTAAAAAACAAAAAAATATAAAAATTCAAAATTCAAATATAATATTATTAAAAAATTAAAAAATATAAAAATCAAAAAATCAAAATCTGATTTATTTCTTTTACCCGTGGGCTCCAATCAAAACATTTTTTTTTTCAATTTTTATCCACCACCACCGGATGATCTCTGCCGTTGCCAGCCGCCGCCGGACCGCCCACTGCCGCCGCCAGACTGCCGCCGACCGGCTGGATTCTGGCGAAAAAAAAAACAGAATAATTTATGTGGGGTCCACATCTACTTTTTTTTTCTTTACCCTTATTCAGTATTTTGTTTCGTTACACCAAAATAACTCACAAAAAAAATGAATAAGGGTAAAGAAAAAAATTAGACGTGGACCCCACATGATAAAAACAGAATAATTCAAGGGTAAAAAATTTCGATTGGGGCCGACGGATAAAAAAAAAATAGATTTTGGATTTTTTATTTTTTTAAAATTTTTCAATAATATTATATTAGAATTTTGAATTTTTAAATTTTTTTCTTATTTAATAATAAATTATAAATGAATATAATATGTTTAGTATTAGAAATTAATTTTTTTCTTAATATTTATCCACCACCACCGGACCACCTCCACCGCCTCCGAACCGCCCACGGCCAGCGGTGGTCCAGCGGCGGCGGTGGGCGGTCCGCCGGTGACTGGCAGCGGCGAAGGTGGTCGGGTGGTGGTGGATAAAACTTGAATAAGTAATGTTTTTGTTGGGGCTCACTAATAAAATAAAATAAATCAGATTTTTTTTTTAATTTTCAATTTTTAAATTTTTTAATAGTAGTATATTTGAATTTTGAATTTTTAAATTTTTTTCTTTTTAATAATAAATTATAAATTAATATAATATGTTTAGTATTATTTTAATACATTTTTTGTTTTTAACATATTTTGAAAACCTGATATTTATAAGTTACCGAAAATGTTCCTGTTGATTTGATCAGGGATTGGTCAGCCCGAGGATCCTCAAAGGTAAAGGACTAAAAGAGAAAAAAAGGATCAAATTAGTTAAAAAGATAAATGTAATAGACTAAATGAGTGAGTTTATAATATAAAGAACTAAATTAAGTTTTCTGCCAAATATAAAAGACTATTTAAGCAGATTACTCTATATAAAAATTGACAACCAACCATTTGGGAACGAAGAAAATGATACTTAAATTCAGTGAGAAATCCAAAATAAAAGGATCAAAGTGCATCGGTTTCTTTTCTATTTTCTTGTTGTATCAAAATTCAAAACGATAACCTTTTATTTCCGATAACAGAACAGGCCCAATGCGTAAAACAACAGTACATATATGGAAATATCACATGTATATTGTCATTATTAAATGGCGAGACGTATCACTTGTGGATCCCAGGTGAGTGTCATCATCAATTAGCTTTTAATCATTCAATCTGTAAAATTTTCAATTATAATATAATCAAATTGGTCAGCTTTCTTCCATAATATCCTCCCCAACTGATCTTGGAATCATTAATAATAGTTTAAGACAAAAAAATACTATTGAAGTGTATCTTGCTTAGGCAACCAATTCACTAAAAAAGTTATGGATAATGATTTATTCGTGGAAAATTTAAAAGAAATGTAACTGAGAATGAATCTTAACCGTCTATATTTACACATAACATTATGGGGTTTATCTATTTAAGAGTTAGAGGATAATTTAAGTTCACCCACATCATTCCTTAACAAGATTCCCTGTAGTAAATTTCTCTTGCATGTTCAGCACACAAAAATTATATACTTAATGTTATTCACGGTTATCTATTGTACTTACTTAAGGCAACAAATATTTGGAATATATGGTAGCACCAAAATAAAAATTTTCCCTCCAAAACTCCTCAACACTTCTATAGTACAAAAAAGGGGCTATATATGTATGACACGTGGCTTCCTGTATGCTCAGGAAAAATTACAGCCGCAGTAATATTGAAAAAATAATTACAATATGTGGTTATTACAATTTAAATTTTGAATGTAAGGAATTTAAAGTAAAAAACACATAATCCCTTCATTTTAAGGGAGTTTACGGTTACAGTTTTTGGTGATAAAATCATCACCACCAAAATTCCTCCATAAAATACTCCATGATAAGCACTATAAAATCAAATTCCTAAAAGATTCTCTCAAATCGTATTAACACGTCCCTAATATCAGCAATAATAGCAAGAAAAATCCCCTCAAATCAGCACTTCAAACCTAACATATTCTCAAAAAACTCAGGAGGAGATTAGTCTCCCCATTATCATCTTAAAAAACCGGCCAATTGCATCAGATAAGGTTGGTTCACAAGCCGAAAAACAAAACTCCTTTTTGGTTATCTTAAGATTGAGGTGTATTTTTGAATTTACTAACATGCATTGCTTTGATTTAATCCATGGATTAACGATAATCGGCTGCAATTATGGGCTTTTTCGTGCTCAACGCTACCGGTGAAGAGGAGAAATACTTTAAAGCGGCTTTGTTCCGTTCGGCAGTAATTTTGGATATCTTTTTTTTCCGGTTTTCAATATTATTATTCTAATTTTGAGTTTTCAAGGCAAATTCTGGATATATTTGGGTGTTTTTATTTCAGATCTATCCGACTTAAAATTTGTTGAATCCCAAACTTTGTCCACAGGGGGTTTTGGATTCAATGAACATGGCAATGTGACCGGTGATGTACCTGCGGCGGCCAAATAGAAGAGTTAATGGCATTTTTCAATTTCGGGCTTCGGGAAATTTTATTATTTTTTTTTTTTGCTGCAAAGCATTAGCCGCCGCCTAAACTCCTTTCTTTTACTTTCTTCCGCCCTTCTTATATTTTCTCACTGCAGTACGTTATTTTCATATTCGGGATTCGGCCTATCATTGTGACCATTGGTAAGTTCTCTGTTTCTATCCGTTAGATGATTCCGATGTTTGATTATTTTTTCTCAATTTTTGGCATTATGGACCTGAGGACTGATCGAGTTTTTCTCACAGGCTATTCAGATGACGAGTACAGCTTTGGTAATCACTCAGTTAGGATTGTTTTAATTTCAGTTCATGTTCCTGCGATGTTTCGCAAATTTGATACTACAAGTTTTTGTTTTGGTATTACCATTATGAGAGATGACCTTTTTAACAATTTAGATGATGGTTTGCGGATGTTAATCATGTAGAAATTTTGAATGCACATGTTAGTTATTCCCAGCTTCATTGGCTACCCCTGGATTGTTGTTTCTTGACATCAGCCATTGAGGATTGATAATGTTCAATTTTCCTCTCTTTTTTTTTTTTTTTTGCATATTATTCGGTCTATTGATTCAGTTTCAGTGAAGCGTTTCCCAAAATTTTGCAGATAATTTGTTTCATTGATTCAGGATCAATGAAAAGTTCTCCCATGCTGTTCAAGGCAAATGTAATATGCAAAGTCTCTGTTTTCTTATTTTTCCTTGCATCATACAAGAAGTCGGCAACAGAAACAACAACAATTTTATTGATAAAATCATTTCAAGTACAAGATACATTAATCGATGATCACAGATTGATAATTTGATTTTTCTTAACCTTACGAGGGTTGTTTTTATGTTGAATTTCTGACTTGCATGATTAGAAGCTTTATAATACATTTGACCATTTGATTTCAGTTACGCATCCAATATTTGGAGAAAGGCGTTGCTCAGGTTTCATCCATTCGAAAGTCTTCGAGCTGCTTTTCAACCTTAGTTTGGTGATATAATGTCCTTCAAACTTTTGTCTTTAAATCTCATTCCTATGTAGCAAGAGTCTAAAGGTTCTAAATATTGATATTTTCAACATTAATTCTATCTCTACGATTACTTACTTGAAGAGACAATCTGATTTGACTATCTCTATATATATGTTTTTAGGAAGAGCATGCTTGATCCAACTGATGTATTTGCACTACTTTTTGGAAGGAACTCTTTGAGGGCTACATTAGAAATCTAGCTGCTGCATCCATGACTTCATCCGAATTGCCTGGTGATAATGAAAATGCCAAGAATATACATGATAGAATTTTTTTTTTTTTGGGTAACAATGTGAATTTTATTGCTTCCAACTATACAAGATTTACAGACGTAGGCCTACTTCTATTACAATCAAGTCATACAAAATTTTGGGTTAACCCAACTAAGAATCGATTGTCATCACTACTACCTTTTCTACAATGTTATTGTGTGTTCCGCTTAACCTCTTGCTGCACCATTTCAATTCTCTTCTGAATGGACCTTTTATGAGTAGCAAATTTAAGGTCATTTTGCTCCCTCCAAACATTGTAGATAATAGCCACCAGACAAGCATGAAGAATTTTCTGTTTCACTTTCGTGATACGCCACAAATGCCTTAGCTGCTTAAAACTTCTATTAATATCTTTCAACTTGGTGGAAATACCGAACCAGCTAAGTACGCCTTTCGCAATTCCCTGTACATAGATTTAAGGTAAGTTGTTATCTTCGATTCTTTTTCTTTTGTTTCCGTTTTTCTTTCCGGGTTTACAGTTATCTTTGACATCTTGTGATCACTAATTTTATAATGAAGGTTGTTCAAAGAGACGGGGAGGAAAAATTTGTAAGGAAGCTCAAAAATTTACTTTACCGACAGACAAGACTTCATACGACATGCTAAATTCAATGCAAAGAGACTATCACATGCAAGTGATTGAACTACATTTTAAAGATGAATAGTTAGTTGCTGCATAAAAATTTATTCACTTTCCTGTGTTAATTTGTTGATTAGGTTTCGTTAGGTGTATTCATGTGCTTAGAAATTGTGCAGGATACGATGGTATCCTTTCAAAATATTGCTTTGCCTAATATATGGAGTACTCGAACACCTTTCTATAATTCTTTTTCTTACCCATATATTATTCCAATAATAATATTATTATTATATATCATATGATTTATTTTTTTATTTAACGGACTTAAGACAAAGCTCGGGACAAGTTATAATTCGTTGACATAAACATCTTTTCAAAATGGCTACGTTATTACGTTTTTAAAACTAATATGAGTGTAACATTAACGGCGCCCGGGCAACCGCTCGGGCCAAGCATCTAGTATTTCAATATTATATCACAGTCTTTTTTTGGGGGTGATTAAATGTGGGATCAAAACTTAATTCTACCTCTCACATTTTCTTTTTCTATATTATTCACGAAATAAGGTAGTTGTGTTGATAAATATTTAGTATCCATTTTTCTTTAAAAGATTATTAATATTTATTTTGGTTAAGAAACTTGTCGATATATTAGCGTTCGCATTACTGCATCAAGCGGGTCGCAAATAAATTTTGATAAAAGGTGAATAATATTTATTCCACCATCCCATGACCATGAATGTACTGCTACATCATCAATACTCTAATTTTTGCAATATTTTATTAAATATATTCACTCTCATCTAATAAAACACTTCATGAATTGAATTAAAATAATGTTCATGTTGTCTCCCATATTATAGATTGTATTATTAATCTATAATATTATATTAAGAGAGAAACCAAAAAGAGAAATTTAAACTTCTTCTCACGTTGACACGTATAACAAAATTCTATATGTCCTTTTCCTATAGGTTGACAGAAAAATATTTACAACTATTATACTAACAATCTTTTGAATTTTCAGTAAATTAAGTGTTATCAAATCACAATTAATTCTACCAATCGATTGGGTGGTAAATTTTCTATTTTGTATTTGGTCAAAACAACCAGTTCATTTTTTAAAAAGTCAACATTAATGGTTTCTTTCCATGTGGTGTTATAAAAAAAAAGTAAATTTTGATTTGATTCATTTATAATTTAATGCTGATTGATTTGAATAAATTTCCCAATTGGCTTGAATAAAGCTCCTATGTAATACTTTGTATTCACATAAAAATATGAAAGTAATGCCATTACGTATTAATTTGATCAATAATTAATGTTAATATTTTTTGAAATTTGAAATAATTAATACAATATCATAACTGATTTTTTTAGCCTTTAATTATGGGTATAAATGATTCCCCAAAATTAATGTATGGTCCATTAATTATCAAATCCCAAACATTAGCAAATCCCATAATTGAGGCTAATATAGGACGATATGATCAATAATGGGAAATCAGTCTATGAAAATATTATATAACTTTCTCTTATCCCCTAATCGCATGCACAATAGCTTCTGCACTTTTCCCCCTTTTTCTGATTATGATTGAAAATAAGATTGCCTTTGGTTGTTGTATTTCTTTTCAGGTCCAAGAACAAGAATATACATTAACAACTCCACTCCAATGGTAGTGAGTACTGGAGAATCCCATTCACGTTCTCAACATGTGGAGGGCTTGCGTATGATCCTTGATGCACTGTATTTGTTGGCTCAGGTTGCGTCCGCTAAATCTTTGTCAATCGACAAGGTTAAGCAAAATATTTTATGAGAACAGATCTATTCATTTATATTTTTAACAATTTAATGATGGATGTTTGTTAATACTATTTTCAGTGGCACAAGATCCATGTTTTTGTTTACAAGAAACTAATGTGAAAGTTTCAAATGTGACGGAAGAAGGCACAACCAAACTCATCTCCAGTTCAAAATTGTAAAGATAAGAATTCTGAATTGGGTAGGAGAAGTTGAAGGGAAAAACGGAAAGAAAGAATGATGAGAAAAGTATTGGAAACTGTTGATAGAATGATGAGAACATCGGCAATCGGAAGTAAAGAAAGAACGTACTCAAAACTGTTGACAAAAAGTATTAGTGGAAAAAAAAAATAAATCAACACCATCATTAGAGACCATTTATTTTTTCTTTTTTTTTTAAGTATAGCTAAAATTACTTTTTCTTTAAGATTTACATTTTCTGTATAAATGGATATTGGAATCCGAAAATGTCCCTTAATAAGTGAATTTGTTCCATGTCAAAAAGATTCTCCAATAATACCAGTTTCACTTTTCAAAATGCAAACAAATATTATATGCCTTGTAGCCTTTTTAAATGTATTTATTAAGTAGTCTTTTTCATATACTTATTTATTCATATTCTAAATTATTCTAAAATTGTATTAAAAACATTTTACTTATCCCGCACATCGTGCGGGTTTAATATCTAATAATTTATAATGTAGATTATTTTAATAACATGGATAGGATACAATAAATTGAACTATTTCTTAGAACAAGACAATATAAAGACATCCCTTCACTAATCAGCAAAGACCGATGAATAGTGAGTCCCACAATCAAATAGTTTGAAAAAGTGATTCAGTAAAGTAACATGACTGTGGATTGTATTTGTACCATATCTTCTCTTTATATTGAAAGAAATGGAAAGAAATTATTGCACAATAATGCAACAAACTATCTAAAAAGATCGAAATGATTAAAATCTCAGTACACCAAAATCACAGGTTATGTTTTTTCTTAAAAAAACAGAAGCAAAACACACAAGTAATCAATCCGATTGGCCAGATTAGATAGCTTAAAATTTTGCATTAATTACTCATCACCCCACGTTGCAGATGATGACATATGTTTTTTTTTTTTTCACATTGTCCAAACTCTCTTTTTGCTATTAGCGGAAATTGCCGTGGAAAAATACCGATCACATTGTATTTTAAATAAACAGGAATTTTTTTTTTGTTAATTAAACAGAGATTTATTTACTCATGTTGTTTTCGCATTCCCCTGTTTTGGGAATTCACAAAGTAAACCTTTTTTTTTATTCTTTCTTCCAGTGAATTGCCCGCAAAAAAAAAAAAAAAACATTTGGTTCACTTGAATTCTCTAGCGTTTCTTCTCCAATATCAATCATGATGGCCATATTTTAAATAAAAAAAAAAGTTAATGGCTGACAAAAATACCTTCAGAGAATAAAAAAAAACTTGTTAAAAAACTGCAAAAAGTAAAGGGCTCTAAAATTTTCTTTGGTTACAGAGAATTATAAATTTGTGTTTTGCTGTTCATTTAACAGCCATTATAATTAAACACTTTTCTGGGATATGGACATTTCTGCTTTTCAAATATACTAGTTGTCTTTTCCAGTTCTTTCATAAAATCCAGCTTCTTCATTTGGTTTTTGCTTCCTCTAAATCTTTCAATTCTCAAGTGCTTTGGTTATATTGGGAAGATACTGAAGATTGAAGCCATTGGTTTGGTATAAACCCATGGCTTCTGTCCTTGTAAATAATTTGTTGGCATCACCATTACATTTTTGCACATTAACAGAGTTTAAGCCTCAACCCAGAGCTCAAATTAGGTGTTCAGCCACTCAAGAATCCTCTGTATTTTCTACTGGTTCAGTTACAGTTAATGGGTCTTCTAGTTCAACTATCAAGGAGAAGAATGGAAGTGGAACTATCCCATCAACTTTTATTGGAAATGGCAATTTGGCTGGTGTAAATAAGATAAACAGGAAGAAGGAAGAAGGTGAAGAAGTTGTGCAAGAAAAGCTAGAGCCTTTATGGGATGATGGATATGGAACTCAAAGTGTGAAGGATTATATGGACTTGGCAAAAGACATCATAAAGCCTGATGGTGGCCCTCCCCGTTGGTTTTCCCCCGTATCATGTGGCCCTCCTCTCAAGGATTCACCAGTTCTTCTATTTTTGCCTGGTAATTTGTTGTTTCGAGAATTTAAATTCAGGTTCTAAATAAATTTTAATCTGGAGCTGTAGCTATGGGATTATCCTGTTCATGGGACTTGGAAATGAATTTGATTTAATCATCATGTGCAGGAATGGATGGCCTCGGATTGGGTCTCATATTGCATCAAAAAGCTATTGGAAAGTAAGCAAGTTGTTTCAATATGTTTCTTTGAAGCTAGTTTGGCTGTAGTGAAAGAGAATGCATTCTTCTTTGAAATTGTGTTTTGCAATTTGATTATTGCGCCTGTGTGGAAGTTCACTGGGGGGGTGTCAATCATGGAAACCTCAATATTCGGTTTGCTTTCCATCATTTTTTTCAAATATTTGTTGGTCGTTTTGTACACCAAGTTAATTGCTCACAAGGGGCACTAGATCAACATGGTTGTTTTAAATCCAGGTTGCAGTGTCATTCACTTCATTGAATCTTTTATCTAATGAAAATGACCAGAGTCTGTGCCTTTTCAATTATGTAATGTGTATTTAGGATGCATGTGATACAAAAAAAGATTCACCAGAGTTATTAGATCTTGTATGTTCAGTCGACTGACTATGATTTACTTGTTCTATGTTAGGATAGAAAGTGACCTGATAGTTCCTTTTTTTTTTTTTTTTTTTTTCCCCTTTTTTGCAGGGTGTTTGAGGTATGGAGCCTACACATTCCCGTGAAAGATCGAACACCATTCGAAGGTCTAATTTCTTGCTTAATCTTGATCACTTTGGCAATAAACAGGAAAAGATCACTTCTCATAATCTACTACAATCCTTATATACCTATCAGTCAGTAAATTTTTGGTATGTTACAGACTTACGGATTCAGATTCCAACTATTTATGTGTAATCCATTGTGTGCTGCACATTTAAATGGAATTTCACGGTGAAGCTGGTGAAAAGAACTGATGATTCCACTGTATATAGGGCTGGTTAGGATGGTTGAAGAAACTGTGAGGGCTCAACATGCTTCATCTCCAAGTAAGCCAATATATCTTGTGGGGGATTCATTTGGTGGATGTTTAGCACTTGCAGTTGCTGCACGTAATCCAACTATTGACCTTGTACTAGTCTTAGCTAATCCAGGTAAATTTTGGTGATAGTCTCATCATTTTACTTTGTATCTTAAGCTATCTGTCAGCCCTGTTTACTACTAACTTTTACCATTTATATCAGCAACTTCGTTTGGTAGGTCACAGTTGCAACCACTGCTGCCGTTGCTGGAAAGTTTGCCTAATGAGCTTCATTTTACAGTCCCTTATCTTTTAAGCTTTGTTATGGGTAAGCTAATTCATGACATCAGACTTAATAATGTTCTATTTGATATGGTCCCATATTCCTGCTATTAGCAATAGTGCCGAATTGCAGCGATCATTCAGCATTTCTGTCATCGAGACCACATCTTGATGTAGTTTCACTTCTAAGGTTGACTGTGATAGAAAATTAATTGACACATGTTAATTGCTATATAATGAAAGACACAACCTCATAGGTGCTGCCTTTCAACCAGTTATGGCCATATGAGCTCAGAGTGCCCCATGTTCTCAATAAGTTGAATGAATGGAAATTATTCTCAAGTTAAATTGTTTCTTAAAATGTAGATTTCTAATTTCTTTATTGAAATCCTGCATGAATCTTGAAAATAGCTTCTGAGCCAATGACAAGCTTGAGTATCTGTGCTAATTGCACTTCAGATATATGTTCCATGGTTGCTCCTAGAGTGCAAAGCGTTCTGCTTGGTCTCTGCACTATCATATCTAACTTTTACAGACAACATGCACCATCTTTGGATGGTTGGTTTCTGCATATCTGCGGTGCTTACAGACAGAACCCATCGGCTCATTTTAGGAATCCATTTAAATTGTTGGAAAGGATATTGAAATAATATCCTGAAATGTGTAGTCGTTATTTGGCCCCTGCTGAATAGGTCTATATGTTATTGTACTCTGCTTCTTTCCCTAGTCATTTGAAACTGTCTTGCTTTGCATTTTTCTCATGATTTGCTTTTCGTAAATGATGTGGGTCTTATGTTTAGGTGAACCAATGAAGATGGCTATGGTTACTGTTGATGCCACTCTTCCTCCTACAGTATTTCTTGAGAAGCTGTCTGGCAACCTGACATCTTTGCTTCCACGCCTTTCTGTGAGTTGCTTAATATCTTTATTATCTTTGCTTTGATTTTTTTTCTTTTGTTGCTCTAAACGGTTACCTGGACTATTTATTTTCTTATTGTTGATTCTTGAAAGAGTTCAATAAGTGATCATTTGATTTGGGGTTGTGTCATCCTATATGAATCTGCCCACTCATTTTTCTGATTTTACCATATATATATATATGTATGTATATATACTGCTCTGCGGAACTAGTTTACTTTTGTAACCAATTTGGTGCAATTGGATTAAAGTCCACCACCCCTAGCATTCAAACAATTATATTTGTGTCCTTGTCAGCTAATGCACTTGTCCTTAAAGTCTCTGCTTATGTAAACTCACGCACTTACGCCGTAAGTTACTTGTAACAGAACAGACTAAATCATTTCCTGACCTTCTGTACTTCCACACATGGACTCCACAGCCAAAAGGGAAAGGCCACTTTCACCACATTGAGCAAAGTGTTGCTTGATCATCCACAGATACCAGCTCGTCTGAGACTACTGAAATCACTAGCTTAACTAAAACGATCCAATAAGCAATGGAGTCTAACTACATTGATAAGCAATGCCTCTTAGGCTAGTTAGCATGGAAATTCCTTCAACTTCTCTATTCACACTATTCATGAATTCACCATAATGGCTTATGGAACTGAAAATCTGAAATTAATGAAGGTGATCTGTTTTTGTATGCTGTTGGTAAAACTCAATGATAGAAAGAGGCTAGGGCTGAGATCAAGAAAATTCAAGAAGATGAGTCTTGCATAGTTGACTCTGTTTCCATAAACTGTTCCCAAAATACCAAACCTGCATTTAACATACATTTAGCTTTGATTTTCTTAGAGATTTTAACAAGCTGAGGTTTTTGATAGCTTAGGACTCTAGTTTGTGGGATTTCTCTTAATGGTATGTGTAAGCAGCTCCTCTACTTGTGAGTTAGTCATCAGAATGTTCAGACCTCTAGAAACTCACACTTCACTTTTGCTGTAGTGTTCAGTTCTTATCAGACTCCAGGAATCTGTATCCTGCAATCATCTGATTTCCGTTATATTCATCTGCTTTTTTTTAGACTTTGTCTGATATTATACCAAAGGACACTCTTCTCTGGAAGCTGAAACTTCTCAAATATGCTGCTGCTTATGCTAATTCTCGTCTACATGCGGTAACTGCTGAAGTTCTTTTGCTTGCAAGGTGATTTTCTGTGTTGATTCGCCTTTCATGTATTGTTTAGGAAGAACTTGTTACGCTGTTCAATTCACTGCATGGGGAATTTATTTTCCAACCATCTCTCTAAATTCCAAGTTTTTTTATAAGTATTTCTGTTCATTCTAACCATTGCATACATTAGCCGGGAGTGTACTTACGGGCATCTGCCTTTGCATTGTTCTAACCTGGAAACCAAGACAAGCACTTAAAGTCATTTCATTCTGAACAACATTTTCATCCCAGTGGCAAGGATAACATGCTTCCAAGCATAGATGAAGCAAAAAGGCTTGAGGGGTCTTTGAAGAATTGTGAAGTGAGAATCTTCAAGGACAATGGGCATACCATTTTATTGGTGAGTGGGAATGGATGGCTTGCTTGTTCCTGTATTTAGTGGATGCAAATTCAATTGGAGTTTGTTCTCTTTGGGGTACAAGTTTTAAGCTTCATACCTGATGTACATGCAAAATGCTTCAGACTAGCTCTCTAAGTGACTTCCATTTCGCTTTTTGTTCTTGCATTAAAAGTTCTTCAAACATTTACCTATCATGATGGTAGGATTGCAACAAATGCATACGTGTAAAGGTTTCTAAGGCTAAATATCATGTATTTATAATACCATTGTCCTAAGTGTTGACTGATGGGGCAATAACGGTAAAAAACAGATGCCTGAGAAGATGATTTGGTAGTAAGGGGCAATGTCTTTAAGCATTGAAATGTTCATTTGCTGTACATTCAGATGTGTTCACTTCTCAAATCATGATTTTAATCAGCTTTGTGATTGGTGCCTTGAAATCAAGAGCCGAAGGTTCTATTGAACTTGATCAACATTTTTCATCAGACCATGTTTCCCTAACCTTCATCTGCAGCTTTATTAAAGTAATTTCTATGCTCTGAAACACAATATATGAATTGTTCAATATCACAAATGTATGTTTGTTTGCAGCATGTCATTTTTAGAATGAAATTGTCTGTATCATAATATTATAAGTATCATCATTAATTGCTGCGGGATTTCTCTTTGATTGCTTTGTTGAAGCATATATTATACTGTACAAATTTTGTGAACTCTAACTTATTGCCAGAGCACTCTGTGCAGGAAGATGGTGTTAATCTGCTGACAATCGTAAAAGGAACCTGCAAATACCGTCTATCAAGAAAACATGACTATGTTATGGGTTTTATACCTCCTAGCAAGTCAGAGTTCAAGAATGCACTTGACAATAATCGGTAATTTTACTTTTTGCTGTTAGTAATTTCATCAATCCATGTACTCAATAATGTGAAGGGTGGACGATATCCAGTTAAGGTTTTGACTTTTGAGTTTGAGCATTTTTCAAAGTTGTGAGCATGAAGTTAAATCACATTCATCACGCAGTAATTGTAATGTAGCCGTCAAGATTTTGAGCATTTTCAAATGGAATTCTGAGTAGTGAAGATTCAGCATAATATTCAATGAGGGTCCTTTATCAGTCATGAGTTCATTACTTTTTGAAATTCCTTTCAGTTACATAATACGGGTGCTCGCTGCTAACATCTCTGGTATTGCATTGTACCATTCTAGTCGGATAATGTACAGTTTACTCATCAGTTAATGAAGAAGCAGATGTTAACATGCTGAACTGTAAATTTTGGTGCCTTATTCTGGTTTTAGACGTTAATATTTAGGCGATGTCTATTGCAGATTCTATCGGTATTTCACTGGCCCAGCTATGTTTTCTACCTTGGAGGACGGAAAGATAGTTAGAGGTTTGTCGGGAGTACCTGATGAAGGCCCAGTCATATTAGTTGGTTACCACATGCTTATGGGACTAGAACTTGTTCCACTTGTTGAAGAATTCTTGAGAACCAAGAATATTCTAGTTCGTGGTATTGCACATCCAACGTTGTTCTCAGAACTTGTTCGAACTGACTCTAAGGAGTTCTCCTACTTTGATACATTAAAAATATATGGAGCTACACCTGTCAGTGCGAGCAATCTTTTCAAATTGTTCAAAGCAAAATCTCATGTGTTGCTATATCCTGGTGGTGCTCGTGAGGCTCTTCATCGTAAGGTATATAAATCTCAAAGTAACTAATCTTCTGAATTCCATTTCTTTTGTCCGGTTGAGAAAGATTTTTGAAATTGTGGAACTCTGGATTTTTGAAACTGCCTTTAGGAATATACTATGAAATTCCTGTTTGTTGAACTGTGTTTGGTAGGTTTGAACTCGGCTGCCTTATCTTAAAATCCTTTTTTTTTTTTCTTTCATAGATCAGAGCTTAGTTAGAAATGGTGAATTACAGAACTTCCATGACTATCCGTTACATATACACATATTTCCAATCTCATTTTCCTCTACCAAGAAGAAAAAATGTCTTCGTTGTTAGCACCAAATTTTGCTGTGTTATTCTGAATCTCAAAATTGTATATTTGATATTCTCTTGCATTTACTCTCTCAGGGTGAAATGTATAAACTATTTTGGCCAGACCAACCAGAATTTGTAAGAATGGCAGCCAAGTTTGGTGCCACAATTGTACCTTTTGGAGTCATTGGAGAAGATGACATAGTAGAAGTATGTTTTCTCTCCCGTTTTACATGAATTGTGTTGCTTCCTCGTAACAAAATTTGGCTTGAATTAAGTGGGATATGTTGCTAGAATCTTCACACGTAAGAAGGTATTGCTAAATTATTCTACGCATCCAGGTCAATTTACTGACTAATGAAAGAATGCCTTTTCATTCTAAAGGTGCATTTTTCCGCTGGTGCAAATTCTAGCTCTCAACACTCCGATCATTTTTAACAGTTGTTCTCTTTACTTGAAATATATGAAATGATGACTACTTAGCTGTAGTATGTCCAGATTAATATCCAGTAACCGTTTACCTTTCTTTCATCGTTGCAGTTAGTACTTGACTATGATGACATTATGAAGATCCCTGTGCTTAATGATTATATTAGGAGAAACAATGAACTCTCTCGGTTTAGAGTAAGGTAAATACTTACTTCCTCTGGGAAGCTTCTGAAAATCTCTCTTAACAGCCTGCTAGATACTTTCTACAACTCGTAAAGTGGATGGATGTTGCTTTCAGGGCTAATGTAACTGGAGAGGTTGCGAATCAAGAATTGTACTTTCCAGGCCTGTTGCCCAAAATCCCCGGTCGACTGTACTATTTGTTCGGAAAGCCAATCCGTACTGAAGGAATGGAGGAGTTGTTGAAAGACAGACAAGAAGCAAGAGAGCTGTACCTTCAGATAAAGTCTGAGGTTGAAAACAATATGGCCTACTTAATGAAGAAAAGGGTTGAAGATCCTTACAGAAATATTTTTGATCGAACAGCTTATCGGGCATTTTCTGCTCCCATTGATCAAGTCCCCACGTTTGATCCTTGACGTGTTGCCTTGTAAAGAGATGCATCCCTTGTATTATAGGATACGTATTGAGAGATAGAGAGATACTGATATTCCTTGTAGGTTTGTAGCTATTATTTTTATGGTCCTTTAGATTTTTAAGAAGGGGTAAAGGGTGGCAAGTTGTAATATTCATTGCCAGTGCATCAACTGTTGTTGTTAAATGAAATTTCTAGTTCTAAGCGTCTTGATATGTCTAATAAGCGAGTCACTGAATCTCATTTGTCATTTATATTTATTTTATTTATTGTTATCTCATCTGTAATTGAAAGGAATAGTTCATCATCATTAATGTCCAAACATTTTGATTGGACTCTTTCAAGTTTCAACTCGGTGGAGCGCCAAATTTGTGTTGTAAAACTTGCCCACGAAGGCAGCTTACGGGCAGTTCTTTTTGGTGGTAAATTATGTTTGTTTTACAGTCTGCTTGTTTACACATTGTTTCATTATGTTGTGTTATTTTCTGATTCTTAGGAACTGGCCATTAATGTCTGTAACGAGGTTCAAGTATTTCTGGACGCAAATCCATCCAAAATCTTCACGATCATGATTAATTGAAGACTATGTTACATCTCCTAATGCTGGTCTTAGAAAATTCTGGTTCCCGGCGTCAAAGATGCCCAAAAATGGTGTAGAGAGGAAAATATGATCGACAAAAATCGGCACTAATAAACTGAAGGCACTGTTAGAACTTGCACATGAAGACTGCTTAAGGGTAGTTCTTTTATAATTGCACCCTGATAAAAGTGAAAAATAACAATTGAAAAAGGTTATAATAAGTTATAAATACTTAAATCAGATGTGAAATATGTACAAATGTCGCTTGCAACTAGATGGAATTTCTATTAACCGATCGACCACGATATAAATACTCAACTAGGTTTTTGACCGCACGGGTATAATATTGAAATTTCATATGCTATTCCTCTCTAATCAATTTTAAAAAGAGGATAATAAAGGTTAGTTGTGATACATGTTCAATGTAGTTGAACCATGAATGCAATCTTTTTTTTTTTCTAAAGATTAGTAAACAACCTCAAATACGTTGAACCATGAATGCAATCTTTTTTTTTTTTTCTAAAGATTAGTAAACAACCTCAAAATATTTCTAACTTGAATGCATTTCATTTAATGTCAAATAGTTTTCAATTTCCTTATTATTATTTTTTTTTCCAGAGTTACCATCGTGTCCATAAACTTGACATTGCCAATAGGAAAACCCTTACAAAATGTAGATTACATTATAATTATTTACTAATTTAATTAATGATCGTGTGAACTGAATATTGGTGTAGAATTTCACTATAGCCTTCGTTATAATTGCCATCATTTTGATGATGAAAAGGCACCGGAGATTTCTTTTTCTTTTTAATATATGTGATACATATTATAAAGGACACTGAAACAATATGTAAAATCTACAGAGAAAAGCAATATTATTTTCTAAGAAAAAGTCATAGCAAAAGATGTACCTTGCCATTGTATAGTGTAGTTCCATATGTGAATAGTGAGATCCGCAAAGAAAAGCAAAACAAAATTTTTGTTTTGTTAGATCGAAAGTAGAAGTACTTCACCTTTTTCTTTTTTTTTTTGTTTTTAATTTTCATTGTAATCTCCTCGAGAAAAAAGTTTTATTTTGGAATAAGAGGTAGGAGGCAGTTGAAGTATTGCCCTTCTAGTCTGATGCCTCCTCTGAACTATATGGAACTTGTCGATTCTGATCAAAGAAAAAGAACGGTTGTTGTTATCATGTTTGGAGGTGACCGTTCTAATTAAACTAATGTGCATATTCGGTTTTTCTTTTTACATGTGGATGTGTGTGGATAATTTTCGTGATTAATAACTTGTGCTTGGAAAGCAGTTAAACTGGGATGACAAACGCATGTGAGGATTAACGGTTAGGGAAAAAACTGATCAGAAAAACAGTAGTTTAATTGCTCAGGATTACTTTTAAGGACAACTTTACTTTTCAGAATTTTAGGATGAATTTAAGGACAACTTGACACTTAAATTTTTAGGAGAAAGGTGGATTTTGTTATAATGAGATTTATTTATTATTTAATTTAATTTCTCGGGATTACTTTTAAGGACAATTTTACACTTCAGAATTTTAGGATGAATTTAAGGACAACTTAACACTTGGATTTTTAGGAGAAAGGTGGATTTTGTTATAATGGGGTTTTTTATATTTAATTTAATTTCTCGGGATTACTTTTAAGGACAATTTTACACTTCAGAATTTTAGGATGAATTTAAGGACAACTTGGCACTTAGATTTTTAGGAAAAAGGTGGATTTTGTTATAATGGGATTTATTTATTTATTATTTAATTTAATTTCTCAGAATTACTTTTAAAGACAATTTTACACTTCAGAATTTTAGGATGAATTTAAGGACAACTTGACACTTGGATTTTTAGGAGAAAGGTGGATTTTGTTATAATGGGGCTTATTATATTTGATTTAATTTCTCAAGATTACTTTTAAGGACAATTTTACACTTCAGATTTTTAGGATGAATTTAAAGACAACTTGACACTTAGATTTTTAGGAGAAAGGTGAATTTTGTTATAATGGGATTTATTTATTTATTATTTAATTTAATTTCTCAGGATTACTTTTAAGGACAATTTTACACTTCAGAATTTTAGGATGAATTTAAGGACAACTTGACACTTGGATTTTTAGGAGAAAGGTGAATTTTGTTATAATGAGGTTTATTATATTTAATTTAATTTCTCAGGATTACTTTTAAGGACAATTTTACACTTCAGAATTTTAGGATGAATTTAAGGACAATTTGATACTTGGAATTTTTAGGAGAAAGGTGGATTTTGTTATAATGAGATTTATTATTATTTATTATTATAAATAGATTTGAACGGTTAACCGCACTTTAGAGTTAGTGATCATTACATGATTTGATATAGATGATCTCGCCGTGTCTTTTGCCACTTGTATAATACGTGTCAGTATTAATATTGACATTGATTCATTCACACATTGTTCTTCAATTTTATTGGCTTCAGAAGTGGAGACAATTGTGTAAAGTACAATTTTCTGAAACAACCTTTTGCACCAAAATTGTGAAAAACTCTTCAATGGCTCATTCTGCCCCAAAATAATCTAGTTATAATTTTTATTTTTTTAATACAAATTGTACTAAAATTAATAAATGGATATTTTCTGAAAACAATGAGAGCTACTAGAAGATTTAAAACTTGTGATAAAAGATATTATTTTATGAGTAGTGATAGGTAAAAAAAAATAATAAGGAATGATGTGTCGAAATCTTAACTATGCCCTAACCATAAATGCATAAACCTTGCTTGGAAAGTTTTAATAATAGATGGGTGATATCATTTCCTTGTAATTATTTCTTGTCATTTTTTCATTGTACCAATCATTATTCTTATTTTATTTAGAACATTGATACATACAAAGAAAAAAAGTACAAGGAAAATAAGGAATGATGTATCTACTATTCACAATTTTTACATCAAGCTCTTCACAATTGTACTTTTTCATTTATATAATACATGGTGTATGTTTTACAAATATATTGATAATGTGGATATCTATAAGATAGAAGAGTTATATTAGAATTCCATGTATACACACAATATTTAGTTAGAACTCATATTCGTTGATCTTATCTCTATGTCTATTTGATTGTAAATAGAGGTCAATACCTATTGAACAAGATGTATTTGAATCCTTTCTTTCTCTCTCTCATAGTTTTTCTTCTATAGCTTTTATTTACTTTATAATACGTTATCAACACGAACTTCTTGCCAAAGAGCTTCTCATTTTACCACTGTCTGAAGTTGGCGCGTATTGATTCTGAAGGCCTGAAGCCTAAGTGAATATATTAAAAGGTTTTTATGACCTAAAGCGAGTGAAGCGCGTGTATTGATTCTAAAGGCCTGAAACCTTCATGAATGTTCTGAAGACCTAAACCCTTCACGAGTCTCTACTGAATTGAGAAGGCTACAATCTACGCAAAGCAAATAAACACCAAGAAAGTATGCTGGTTAGTCGAGTGATCATCTGAAGGTATATTTGAGTTTTGGTACTACTCCATCGCACACTATGGTTTGTTTTGTTTTAAAACAAGTTAAAGTAATAAGTGAATTGATCACCCTCATTATTAATTTGTTTGAAAATCATCCGTGCATGATTGCTATTTTTTTTTGTTGGAGTGTTTTTTTTTTAGAAAAAAGTATTTGATTAATCTATAAGTGTAAAGGACATATACAAGATTAATCTATAAGTTTAGATTCAGCGGGAGGCAGGATTTTAGTGCCAAGATGAGTTACTAGTACGTTCATGTAATTCATTAATAGTTTGATGCCATGATCATTTTGATAAAGAAAAGGTGTGCAGTAGTATATGTGTTTTAAAAATTTATTTGCTCTTTACTTTTATTTATAATGTTATTGTGATAGATCTGATCTTATTTAGTTGATCGGTAAAGGTTTGTGTTATTAAATATACTAGTGTTTATTCCGCACGTTGTGCGAGTTGTTTAAGATATCTATGAATTGAATGATCTAAGAATTATATGACATTTCTGACGGAGTCATATTTATAAATAATATTAATGATATAAATAAAAATTGTGTGATTTTTAATGTCAATGTATTTTGTTATTTTAAGTACATTTGGAATAATCTTCAATATTCGAAATCATCTAATTTATTATCCATCTTTTTCATTTGTTGATTTATGGCTTTATATAATTAAAAAGTATTCTCTTAATTTTTCATAATGATATTTATAAATATTTCTACCCGTATCATATATTTTAAATTCTCCCTCTAACAAAAGAGTTTCTCATGTTATATTTCCATAAATTTATCTATTTTTCATCTCTCTATATATTTTTTGCAATTTGTTTTTTGAAAATATGTTCGTATAATTTTCCTATAATATAATTTTTACTTTTTTTTTTCGTTATATAGTCTTGATTTTCTTAAAAAAAAAATTGATTACCTCTCATTAAAACTTAATTTCTTGATAATTTTGTAACAATTATCTCACTTTTCACAGTTATTTATCTCTAAAACTTAATTATTCCTTTTTTCTTAATCTCTACATAATTCTTTCTTCCATATAATTGTTTTAAATTTCTTAATATAATTAAGACATTTATTCTTTTTCTCATTTTGAAAAACTTTCTTCGTATTGATTTCCATGTTTTGTTTTATTATCATAACGTTAACTTTTTTTCTACATTATATCATATGAAAAAATGTAATGAATATATTATATTAATTTATTAGTAATCATTTTATAATATAATATAATATATTATTATTTTATTAAAATTTTTGGTAATTAATATATAAATATATAATTATCATTATTATTATTATTATTTTACTTTTTTCTTGTAATTTTTACACAAAGTAATCACCAGTGATGATGCCCGTTAAGGGACAAAAACTATATCGTCATGAAAAACATTTACAATCGAAGCACCACCAGCTGAAATAACATATATATTGAATCAATATTGATCGGTAAATTAATTTTTGTCACTATGGCTGTGGTTTTTTTACATTAAATTGATTTTTTAATTTTTTATTTCAGTTGATTATCTCTGAATTTATTAGTTTGAATTTGTTTTATTCAACTCTCTTTTTCACCATTAAAATTTAAGAGATAATCTCTCAATTAATTTAGTTTAATCTATAAATTCGTAATTTATATTAAAAAATTATCTCATATTTTTAGGTAGCATAAACTTATAGTGTTTATTTATCTCATTATGATGGGCAATACTTTTCTTTGGTCAATTTCCAAACATATCTCATGAGTTTAATATTAATTATTAATAATATTAATAAGGACATGAGATATTTTTTATTTCTCTTAATCAACGTGTGGTTGGGGTGGAGGGGAAACCGAATTATGCTAAGGGAGTTAACTTACCCTTTGTAAAAAAAAATTGTAATTTTTAGTTAATTTAGTTTTATTTACAATTATTATTTTAAAAAATTACCATTAAATGATGGAGCGATGTGGTTGCGACATGTGGACTTGGCTATCTAATTTTTTACCATGTGGGTTAACCTATCTATTTTTGCGCCATGTGTCCGATTGAAAATTCTCTTTTAATATATATAAAGATATATATATATATATATTGAGTTATTTGAAATTCTTATAAGCAATTTCATATTTATTTCTCCGTTGAAAAAAAATTCTGCGGATGCATAAATCATGGCTCTGTTTCATCATTCTGACTATGTATCTTCATTGATTTTTTTATTTACCAATTAGCCAACGCAATAAAAAGATGATGAATATTGTGCAATTCAATTAGTTTAAGGATTGTTGTGGATTTTGAACAGTTTTATATGTATATTATAATCGTATAATTATTCACCCAAAAATGAAAGATTAATGATAACAATAACAAAGTTGCTTGATCTAAAGTAGCAATGTTATGATATATAGTTATCATATTAAATTGCTCCAGTAGTAGCATTATAGCAAAATATTTGATGAAATCTTATGAATTAATTTCTTCTCATTTCCTATAGTGAGTGAGCAATGAATTATTTTGAGCCAAATTGTAGACACGTTAAATGTTGACATGATCTGTTTCTTGAAATAAATGTGTCGATCATGCAATAATGATAGTGGTGATTCTAACAAATACACTATTAACCACCTGAAGTTGAAAAAATAGTGAAAATACTATTCTGTATAATCATTGGGTTCACATGTTCTATATACCCACAATTATCTTATTGATATCTTCATTAATCCTGTTGACAATGAATTAACAAATCATAATTTGATTTTTTCAAACGCCCTAAAAGTGATTTAAAAATTTAGAGATGAAAAATATCCAATACGTTAAACACTTTGAAGGTGTTGTAATCTTTTTGTTACAATAGTAATACTACTATTTAATTGACATTTTCTATCTACATGTTTAGAAGAATAAAGATCTAAATTTGTTAATAGCAAAAGTATGCCTGACACAGAGTGCAACTCATATTACCTCTTTCGGTATTATAAATTTTATTTATCGCCCTGAATGTGATGCTAGTCAGTGATGAATACGAAATCAATGTAAATGCTCCAATAGATCATATGGCAATGAATTGTTTATAAAGTTAGATAAAAACTTATGTAGAGTATTATTACTCTGGAGGATGAAAACAAATATATGCTCCTGAAGAGCAAATATAGTGAATTCATCATTGCCTTTGGAGGAACAACTGTAAAACTTTGCTTATAAAAGAGCAAAAGAATGTTCTCCAAGATATCAAGGAAGGATATAAATTGCTCTACCAATACAGTTATTTAAATTTGAAAAAAAAAAATTCATTTTCGTCTCCCGCAGAGCAGCAATACACTTTGTTTTTAAAAGAATAAGAATACTAAGATATAATGAAAATACTCATGTAGAGTACGATTATCTCAATAAAATTATATGTGGGCTCCAGAAGAGCAAGAACACTTGTGGTAGAATGGAAATAACTGAATAACAAATATTCTTACAGAGTAGATAATCTGTGTCAGAGTAAACACTCATGTGAAGCAAAATTGATATGGTATAGTTGAATAATTCATTCATTGTTTTCTCCAAAAGAGAAATTCTAAAATTTGGGATAACTACTTAAGCCATTCAGGTTTCAAGACGAATAAGAAAGTTTATGTGCTTTAAATTTGGAGAACCCAAGAGTTTCTTCTAACAAATTAGAGTATCAATTGATGTGTCGATAAGATAGTCACATGTAATGTTCTTGTTAACTTGCAACTTGAAGTTTGCAGAAACTTAATTATGGAGTTAATTTGATATTGTGCAGATACTCATGTTCTGCTCTTATTAAGAATTTTGATTTGACAGTTGTGGTGAGTGTATAACTGAATACCAGAATGATAGAAGTTGAGCATTGAGTGCCTATACGAGCAATAGTGAAGTGCTAGTAGAATTGTTTACTGTATATGTTCAATAAAAGTAATTACCTCATTTATAATTGAGGAAGTGTTGAAACAAAAAAGGCACCAATTATATGAATAAGACCAAATAGGTCATTACAGATATTCTCCTCAATAGTGGTTTTTTATCTAAAACCATACATATCCGTCTTCAAATATTATATCTGCAATTTATATATTATAATTGCTCGACCACAATGCACACGAAAATGGATCCTCAAAAAGAAGATAAAAATATATGCTTGATTTTGAAACTCTAGCTTTCCATAGTATTGGTGATAGGTTTTACTACTCGATAGATTGATCGTATTAGTTTGACGAGTTAGTAATTACTCCGAAAGGGAGATTTAGTAACTGCTCGATTCGTTAGTCATAATTTTAGGGATTGTTTGTCCAACACTTATTTTGCATTTTTGTCTCATTTTAACTCTTAAAGCACCTCTCAAACACAAATCCCAATACTATCCAAACAACTTTTTAATTTACCTTTTAAAAAATATTCCAAAAATTATTTTTATACAATTTTCATCCACCACCATCGGACCACCTCCACTGCTGCCGCCGCCTCCGGACCTCGCCGGCCGGATTCCGGCAAGTTCTCCACCACCGGACGGTGGGCGGTCCAGCGGCAGCGGCGGCAGTGGAGATGGTCCGTTGGTGGTCTAAAAATATTATTAGTTTATTTAAAATATCACCCAAACAAGTTTTTAAATTTTATTTCAAACTACATTTTAAATCACATCTCAAACTCAAATCAAAAATCAAAATAAAAACTAAAACAAAATGTTGGCCAAACAAGCCTTTAGTTATCCCAACATCGGGGGGAGAAGTAAAAATATATGATTCATAAATAAAATGGACAAGATCATTATCTCATTAGATCCTTCATGATATGAACCTGAAGTTCAGAAGATAATGTGTAAGACCATATGTTAACCTGACCGAATGTGAAAATACATCTTATATAAAAGGCTGTTAAAACTCAGAATTTGACATGTGTCCCTGGAGGACTATCTACCACTAGTTTTAGTTAAATTTCCATTTGATGAGTGGTAGAACTATCGATTCCAATGATAAAAATCATCGTAATTGAAAAGTTTAAATCTATAGATGGAAAATACGAGTGACTAGAATTCATAAGAATCTTTAAATTTGAATAGTCTCCCACTATGATGAATCAACTTCCAAAGGAAATATAAAAGTATTTGGGAACTTTAATAATTGTTAAAATCTCATTATTAAAGAAAGATGGAATCAATCAGCAACAAAATGTTGACATGAAATTTGCTTATGCTGCAGCAGCTAATATAATGAATGACAATAAGAATAATGAAATAAAAGTCTGTCGTGGATATAGACATTAAATTTATTGGCCATATATAATACATAAAAAGACGCAATACAGACTTAATGATGTGTGTTTTACACACACTTTGAATTGCTTGAAGCAATAAGAGTTTTGAAAAGTAATACATCAGCTAAATGTTGTCAGGTGATTGTGCAAACGATTAATGAGCAACCGACTTATTGTAAAAGTTTTTCCAAAGTCTGGATGTTAATAATTAAGAGATAAATTCTCTTGTGGTGGATTAAAATATTCATTCTTCCATTATTTGCTAAATCCGGCAGAAAATGAAGAAATAAAATGCGTCTAGTGAATATAGTGATCACTTGAAACAATACTTGATATTTGCTATTTGAAAATGGTGTTTACATGAAATTCTTAAAGGATGCAATAAGGGACATGGTTCCGATTCTTGAGAAATTAATATGAAAGACTTCCACTAGTTATAGTGTCTTCATGTGTCTAGACAACTATTTATGTGCCTAATTTTTGGTTGTTGCAATTTATGCACTTGTCTAGATCTTTGTTTTATTCATATATGTTATGTTTGTCTCTAAGGTGATTATTTACCTTTGTATGTACTTTTATGATTATATTAATTTGCAAAACATGAGTTTTCATAATTATAAGTGTGTTCAATATTTTGTTAGCACGAAACTTTTAGAGAGTTTGAGAAGGCTAAATATTATTGAAATTCGTTATAAAGTTTAAATAATCTGAATATCATTAAAACTCCTGAACAGTTTATTATGGTTATTAAAACTTCAAAAGGAAGTTCAAAAGATAGTTACATTGAAAAGGTTGCTACTTGTCTGAAGCAAGAATAATGAAAGAGTTTTGACAGAATCTCGGTCATAGTAGTTTGGCCTGAGTTTATATACATTTAACACCCATTGAGCGCACTAGACTATAGTCTGATGTGCATAAAATCCTTTTTATAGCCTTCTAATAAAATGTAAACTGATTTGGTCTCGAAGTACCATATTGTAACGCTTATAAGCATCGGTTTATCACCCAAGGCATTAGTGAATTGTATTTAAATACCTTCTTGGATGTGAGTCATAGATCTCTGTTGTTATAAAGGACTCAAGATTACATCAGTATATGAAAATGATCTTCTGCAGAGAAATCGAAGTGATCGGTCTATTATTGACTTCAATTGTGAACCTAGTCAACAGGAGGAGTAGCCCTACGCTGTACTCTTTTTCCCTTCATCGAGATTTTGTCCCAATAGATTTTCCTGGCAAGGTTTTTAATGAGGCAGCGTTATCTCTGGAAATGTACTCTTTTTCCTTTATTAGATTTTTATCCCACTAGGTTTTTTCTCGTAAAGGTTTTATCGAGGCATTATCCCAAGAAATAGACATCCAACGGGGAGTGTTATAAATATATTCATAATGTAGATATTGATAAAATAGAAGAGTTATATTAGGATTCCATGTATAGAGATAATATTTAGTCAGAATTCATATTCGTTGATCTTATCTCTGTATCTACTTGTTTATATAAATAGTAGCCAGTCCCTATTGAATATGATGCACCTGAATCTTTTCTTCTCTCTCTTATAGTTCTTTTTCTACAATTTATATTCACTTTATAATAGTGTAGAGTGTTTTTTTGAAACAACCTTTTTTTTTTATCAAACTATTTCCGTAAGTAACCTAAATTAGAATCATAATCCTTCCATGACTTTTTTGTACTACCACGCGGATCCTCTCCAGGAGGAGCCATTAGCTATGTAACGAAGTTTGATAGTCTATGTGTTGATGATAAAACCATGGATGAGGAAGCATGTCCTGGAACTACGGTCCCAAGTAGCAATTGAAGATTATTCCCCTTTTCTCTTTGTGCACATTATTGTAACAAAGAGCATCACTTGGAGTTTTTTAGAGGTTGGTTCAAAAATTTTTTTAAAACTTTCTCATCTACTAATATGAGCGTTGTTCAGATGGCGTAACAGTAGTTACATTACGAATATCATGAAGTGTATAGGATATCTTCTCCTTTTTTTTTTTAAATAGAAAGGTTAGAATGATATTCAAGTTCTAAGTGTCTCAAAAAAACTCAAGGGATATACTTAAGAGATATGTTTTGAGACAGACAGTGTCAGATAATACAATGTACCCAAAGGGTATATTCAAGAGATCGACATATATACCATCCAGTTCCCTAGTCACATCCCTCCCAAAATTGTATTCAATTAAAATCTGAGAGACCAAGAGCAGTGCATCAAACTAACCCTTGGTAATTAAGAAAACTCAAATGTGCAACATTACAATTGCCATAGCCTGACTAATATAAAAAACTTGCTAACAATACTACCCCGGACAAGTTATTCTAGTGCAGGATGTCTTCTCCATTCATGGATGGTTCATTAGATGTATCGTGAGGTTTGTTCAATAAGAAATTGTTAGTAAATATTGTGGATGATTTAGGTGATAATGTATGAGATGAAGTCAAACTTTTCATGTGTATTTGACTATTTGGGTGTTAAATTTGAATGTTCGACGGTTAAAGTTAGACATTGATAATTGAAGAAAGGCAAGTGGTACTAATTTTAAGCAATTTTTTAATACGTACAATTATTATAATGATAATAACTATTGGAACAATTAATTTTACAAGTTTTTTCAATTGTAAACTTCCAATTTCACACCAAAAACGATTCTGATTCTATGTTTCGATGCTACGACTCTAATTTTTTTTATCCAAAACGATTTGTGTAGAAACCTTAGTTCTAGAAACAAAAGATATGATTATAAGTTGTTAAATCAAACAACAACACTCAATAGGCGAATTAGAGGAGCCTTGGGTTAAAGCCCAAAGCGTAAAATAAATAAAAGTTTGAGTTTTGGGCCTAAGACCTAAGTGGCTTTATATTCTTAAAATTAATTACAATTAAAACTTGAGCACGAGAAATTAAATCGCTAAGTAGATAAGATACACGAATCAAATCATGTTCTAACCACTGCAAAGTTCTCATATGCAAATGAATGAGATCCCGGACTCAAAACTGCAACCAACATTAGTCTACAAATTCACAGAATAAAATACTTTACAAAAATAAAGATGTATGCTTACTAAAACCACCATACTTAAATCCTTTTTTCACTTTAAACTAAAATCATTGAAACTCATAAGAGAAATTAAATCACATTTAGCAACTTAAATGTAATTTTTAATCACAAAGTTGCTTCATGGTACGCGTCTTAATATGTAAATGGGTTCTTTAATCAGTCAAATGAAACAAATTTCCACGCAAATCTCCGACTTGATGAGTTTACACAACTCGCGGATCTCTTCTTCGCAGGAATTTAATTGATAATCAGGGTATCCAACAATACTCTCTTCAGCCCCATTGCTCGCGGTTTTTTTTTTTTTGCAAAGCTTTGACCCTTGCCTTGTGAAGCGACTAGCAAATTATTATATCTTACTCTGAGTGGTTGGCAACAATTAGCCAAGAAAAACAATGAGATATATTGTTTATGAAAAGTATAAAGGGTCCTAAATTCAACGTTTGATAATAGCTTGGAATTTAGCTTTGAAAAAAAAAACCCTCTAAATTACAAGTGAAAAATTAAGTACGAGGTTACAATCAGCTGAATGAACAACCATAGGAACTGACAAACATGCAACAGTTTTGAACTAGCTTGTCGAGTAGCAACATAATCATTGATGCAATTTCAATGTCATATGTTCTTAACACCACAAAATGCTTTAACTCTTTCCTCAGATGACAAAGTTGGATTTCTTAGACGAAACTTTAATAGGCCAAAATGATCAAATGAGTTAAATTGTAACGGTTCATTGGTATGATCAGATAGCTCTTCGAGGACTTGAACTATTCCCTTGTGAAAGCAAAAAAGCCCAAGCGATCTTCTTGCTTTCTTTCCCATAATGACTCTGTGAAAGCAAGGTTGTATTCTGCCGTTGCTCCATGCCTACATGTAACAACATTTAACTCAATCACGATCAAGTAGTGTTTGCCCGTCGGGATCTCGTTAAACAGTTTAACAAAATGAACTATTTAAGTAAGACGGTTGAGATTATGACATGTTATGATAGTTTAAGAGAACTGAACTCACCAACAAGGCATCACCAGCCATAATTGCAAATGAAGATGGTGGGAAAGTAATTGGAATCCAAGTACCATCTTTTGAATATTTCACCCCCAACCCTGAAACTCCATTTTCCTTGACAATGCTCACAAAACTTGTGTCTGTATGGGGAATAATCCCAACGTTATTTGTTTCATTCGCTTTGGCCGTCTTGTACGAATTGGCTCTAAGAAGATAAGAGGTTGAATTTATATAAGAATCACAATATTTCTCGACGCCATAGCTCTCGAATATCATTCTAGTCACTATTTCTCCCAACTTTGATGCTTCTCTTGTATAGTTAAGTATTGTTTCACTGATCGCCATTAAGGGAAAAAATTACGTCAATAACAAAAAACAAAAAAGTATAAATTTGGTTGTTAAATAAAAGTGATCAATAATGGGTACTTAAATTTAATGTGAGTTGCTGCGTGTTTAAATACAAGATTATATATGCATCAAGTTATATCTCTAAATCTGAGGTCTGAAATAAATAAAGTTAATAGGATTATGCTAAAAATAACATTATTATTTTATATATCGTGCCCACCGTCATACCATTTTATTATAATACTTTAAATCAACAATGAAGGAAATTGGACTTGGTAGCTTCCTTTCGAATAACCACAACAACTCGGTCATGTTGACAAAAATCAAATCAATTTGTTTATGAACGAAAGTTAATACATCAACTTCCAAAATTGCATCTTGCTAGCGGCAACTTTAAATCAATTAAATAACAAAAAAAACTCCATTTTCTTGAAAAAAAAAAAAAAGATTTTCGATTTTACTAATATCCAATCCAAATCACTCATGAATTTGGATCATTAAACTAACATTGAATTTCTGATGAGAACATGAACGTTAGAACTTCAATCATATTAATTAGAAAAAATGCACAAAATAAGCCTCACAATCGATTTACTTAATAGATTTAAATGCGATTTGTAGTCAGAAGAAAAATATATTAACCCCCCAAAAAATGCATATAATTACTTACCAAAAAGCATCATTTCCATCCGGCCACATGAGTTTGGTCAAGCTTTGAACTGGTTCATATCTTGTTGAATCTCCAATACCAATGGCTTCAATAAGGCTATTAGGCTTTTCTCCAAAATAACCCGAACCCGGCATCACATCTGTATACAGCTGTTTTGTTTCTTTGGGAAGATTAAAGAACTCTTCCACCGATGTAAATACTGAATTTATCAGATCCGATCCAAGTATACCATCACCATCTTCATAAACAGCGACGAAAACGCCGAATTCCTCCATTGCTTTCCTCACAGAATTGCAGGTTGAAACCCAGTTCTGTGTGCCAGGGTTCAGGTTTTCCTTGGTGAAATTTATGGTAGGAATCACGGGGTGCTTGCAGTTTTCATTTTCTAGTGAAGAAGCCAAGAGTTGACCCTTTTTTGCCATTTGGGAAATTGATGCATTATGGAACCTTAGCCTTGGTAAATATGGTTATTTATGGTTTGGGTTATAGATCAGCTAACTTTTTTATTTTCTCTTCCTTAGATCAGCTAACTTTTTTATACATATAAGCCTTTTGAGAAAATAAATCATACTACTCCCTCTAGTTCTAATTATAAAATACAAATTTGAACTTTATAATTATGATCGGAGAATACATGCCTTATAATGGGAAAAAAATTTAATTAAAGTTTGTGAATAAATCGAAATAATTGGGGACTACTTTGTGGTTCTTCTTGATTAGAGAAAAAAGATTGTGAAAATAAAATCGGGTCATCGGGTGCTTCTTGTGAGATATATAAACTGTACTTCTTCCATTCTAAAATAAGTATCATCCTAAACTTTGCATATAGTTTAAGAAACTCTTAAATAGGGTAATAAAATTACTTGAATATCCTCAATCTATTCCATTAAAAAAATGTCCACCAATAGTATTAATTCTTTTGAGAGTAATTTTGGAAATTTTGGACATAAAATGCATTGACATGTGAGAACGACACTTATTTTGAAATTTCTCCATTTTGCTAAAACGACACTTATTTTGGAACGAAGAGAGTATCTGCTCGTTGACTTCGCAATTTCCAAAGGTAATATCGCATCAATTTGCGTCATGGCAATAAATGGTCAATTCTGCGAGGAAAGCCACGTTGGAGTTCATGTATAGAAGATGATTATAAAATACCTGGATCTGATCCCATCAATTCAGTATTTGGTTTCGATTTGTGTGATAATAAAATCTCTTTTTTTTTCACTTTATTATCTTTATTGTTATATTTTGTTATGTTCCGTTTTGACCACAAATTTCATCTTAATATATCTTTGTGGTGATAAATCCGCCGTGATTACAATTTTAAGCCATTTTAATAAAATATATACTTACCCTACTACTAAGCAATTTGAGTTATCATTTGACGTGTTAAGAGCTAGGGGATGAAAACTCAAATCACTCTAGCTCATTATGCTCATTTGGTCTAGTTTTAATCTATTTGCTCCATGATCTTATAAAGTGACTCCATACTCGTTGAAATGATCAAAAATAGAACCGATCAATGTCAGAAACTAGCTTGCTTAAGATTATGTTTACTCCATCCTTCCTATATGAATAAAATTATCTACTATACCTATTATCGAAAAAATAGTTATTATATAAAAAATACTGCAACAAACAAGATTTTTTTTTTTTTTAAAAAAAGAATAATCCATTATGTGTACATAAATGTAGGAGACACGTATCGTTAAATAATGGTGAAATTTGTCACTGATTGTGATTGACATTGCCGACAAGAAAAATAATGTTGACGTTATTTTTGGCCCCTTCCACGACTCCACCCCAGAAAAGAAAACAATGTTGATGTTACGACTTCCGTTCATAACGTTTGTATAATAGTACTCTTCCCACCCATTGTAAAGGAAAAAAAAAATGTATATTGAGTTTTGAGTACAAATTTTAAAATTAAATTTGAAGTATATTTTTTGGGACAAAGAGAGTATTTAATTTGATTTTTGTCGGTACGAGGGTAATTGTTTACTAAGCAAAGCAACCAGTCTTTGCTACATTAGACAAACATCAAAGTTGGGATTCACAACAGGACTGCCTACGGAACAAAGAAGGAAGAAAAGACAGAAGAGCACCATCTATATATAATCTCGGCGTTGCAAATCATTGCCCATCAATAGGTTGAACTTTTGCTAAGAACTTAAAGAAATAATCATTCAAAACCTCCCTCATAACACTTGTGTGTTTATTCGCAAACAAATAAAATCCGCTTACACTGAAATATCTAAAACAGAAAAAGGATCTAAAATCTATTCTCTCTGTCTTGGAAAAATAATCCAGTTTTTACTGGTTTTAGTTCTTCAGTAAAAAATGAACGAAGTAACTCTTCACCTAGAAAAATTACTATGCAACACTTCTAGCTGAAATCTTCCAGAGAGTCTTGGGGATTGAAACAGAAAATGTCATCCGAATCAAAGTAGATTTGGCAAGTAGGAGAAAATCTACGGAACATGGACTTCACCATTCTCATCTCATCTTTGTGGCCTTGGAATCCAATAAACGAAACCCTCGCGAGGCTGCTCGACAAGCATTCCGGAGGTCTTTCCAACAATTTTCGTGAAAGTTGTCATCACATACAACCTTCCCAATTCTAAGCTTTTCCAATGTGACGGCGCAAACCAAGCACACCACTAAGCGAGAACCATTTACAACAGCAACATTCGATGTCCAATTTGGTCAATCTCGAAAACCTAGCCATCAATGGTGTAGTGGCCTTACCAAGAGCTTCCATGATTTTTCCATCTAATTTCAAAAAGCTCGCGTTCTCCGCGGCTTCAACCACCTTCACAATCCAATTCCAACGTTCACTGACGTATCTATTCATGACATTTATAAGATCAAGATCGAGATCAAGATTAAGTTCCACAACATTGATGGAACTTAGGCTTTTCACTGAGAATTCCTTCAATTCGTGATCCGACCACCGGAAGAATTCGAGTTTTGGGGTATCTATCTCCAGCTCTCCTTTTCTTCTGTATATTACTCCTTTTCTTCTGTATATTACTCCTTTTGGAACCATTAATTCCCCTACAACAATTATTATATATATATTCTCAAATGCCTGAGTGAAGGGGAAGAAACCCTACAAACTAGCATTTTGTCATTTTCGTTCCTTCCGATTATGAGAGTGTAAAGTAAGGGACAACTAGATGTGAATCTATCAAAAAATGCGTCTGATTCATACTTGACGAAATGTAGTTGCAATTCTTTCAACTTGGGGAGACAAACTACGGAAGGGGAATTAACCAAAACAGGCCCTAATAGTCTGAGATATTCTAGGGTTCCATAAGTAAAAAGGCGGAAAAATTACTTATATATATCTGAAAAATTTTTAGAAGAACAAAATAGATTTAGGGTTTCAATTGTTCCCGAAACTAATTCTTTTGCGCTTCAAACACGCGAAAATTGGCAAAACCGCCTTTTGAAAACGCTAAAAAAAGATTTTCGCGTTTCAGAAAAGCTAAAAATAGGATATATTAATTAATTTAACTTAATCGTAATTAATTAATGGTAAAAAAATTAATTAAATAAATTTTCGCGTTTTCGCGTCTTGATTTCTTCCAGGCCTCTTCATACAGTTTCATGGGCTTAGGAGGTAGAACATTCTGACATGTCTGGATCATATCAATGTTTGCTTGAAATAGATTGTTGCTTTTCTGAAAGGATGCTAGGATCAAAGCTATGATCGAGAAGAATCTAGCACCTTTCAAAATATTACTGAAATTCTCTGAAATGTTAGTGGTCATTTCTCCCCAACGATGCCCTCCATTGTAAAAACAGGTCCACTTCTCAACACCCAGCTTCTGAAGCCAACGAACTGCCTTGTCATTTTTTTCTTCTAATTTCTACCACTCTGCCAAATACCTTGTCTTTTGCGTCGCTGAACCAATCATTTGACAGTTGCCTCCCAGTTTCTCCTTTCGAAAATGCCCAACCAAGTTTGCTTTAACATGCTCTAGACAATACTAGTGGACTCCCATCTCTGGATATTTTTACAACATGATGTCCATGGCAGTAAGGATACCCTGATTTCGATTAGAGATAATACAGGTCTTCCTATCCTGTAGAACAAACTTTTTCAACTACTTCAAGAACCATTTCCAGCTGTGTATGGTCTCTTCGTCCACAAGAGCAAACGCGATGGGAACATTTGTGCCATTTGCGCACTTCATGCATGCCACAATTAGTTTTCCTTTGTAGGATCCTCGAAGGTGGGTGGTTTCGATGGTTATTACTGGCCAGCAAGCATGAAATAATTGTATAGATGGCCCAAATGCCTAGAAAACATACCTACATACAAACATTTGCGAGCTTTCTGAATTTTTCTTAAACTTGAATTGCACACAGGTGTCTGGGTTTGACATGACCAATGCATCATGGAAGTTGGGCAGTTGTTGAAAATTACTTTCCTATGTACCATACAGAGCCTCAAGTGCTTTTCTTCTACCATGTCATGCCTTCTTGTAGCTACATTCGACTTGGTACCTCTTCAAAACTTCTATTTGAATTTAGGCAACTACAAAATCTGGATGTTTTCGCACATTTTGGGTAACCAGTCTAGCAATCATAGAAGACGTCACGTTTCGGGACTCGTTTCTCTTGTTTGCCCCAAGACAGTTGTGAGAACCGGACCATACCACTATTTTCCAAGTATCGGTGGCCTTCTGTAGCGAAACTCGCGCCTTCCACAGGCAATCATAGCCGTGAAGACACTCTTTCCGATATTTGGGCCCACAAGTCTCGCATTCGACATACTATATTCGTTTAGAGCTAGTTTCACCCGGAAAGTCCGACCATGTCGCAAGTTCCATTCTCCCACTGCCGCCTGTGCCTCAAGCTTGTTGGTGAAATGTACATCAAGGTCAACCGTCATCGGATTGCCGTCCCACATTTTTATCCCATCAAAATCTTTTTCCTCTAAAGTCTTATCCCATCCACTGATGTCGTCGAAAACATATGGTACTGAAGAAGATGAATCAAAATCAGTGTCGTCATATGAGTCCTCATCCGATGGGACGTACTCATCGTCACTACTTTCGACACCCCCGCCATCTTCATCTTCATCTTCATCTTCATCTCCATCTTCATTGTCTTCAACTGTTCTACCACCACTAGTGTCGGCACCAATATCCTGGCCAGATGTACTTGCATAAACATAGCCTATTCTCTCAACATTTTCAGGGTACAATTCCAGCCATTTATCTGCACAAAGATAAAGAAACCCTACAGTATTATCATCATTAATGTGCACACGAGACCTTTTCCCTGACCTCTCCGTCCATACCAAAGAAAAATCAATATACAGCCCTTCTTTATCAACTTTCATCACACCACATACCTTATCAACAAGTTCCGAGAAATCTAACATACGATCAATAATAAGATAACCGTCCGGTGCATCCCGCTGTACCGTGATAGTCCCATCAGGTTCCATTGTATAAGTAATATTCCAGTATACTTTCAGATGAACTGTCTCCGTGAAAGACATTTACGACCTGCAAAATCAATTCCTACAAAATCAGAACACTAGAATAAATTTTGAATTTTAGTTTTGCCGAAATAGTATTTACCCCATTTACAGATTGAATAATTTCAAAAGAACAACTATACCCCTGAATTTAAAAATTCATTTATACGCTAAAAATATTTTAAAAACACAATCTCGGTATTATAAACTTTTCCATGAACCAATATAAAATAAATTTCAAGAATCATCTAATTTAACAACAGCACACACAATTCAGGCGTTGGTATTTTACAAATTTTACAATCAAAGAATTTAAATTAATATTAAATCTAAACCTTGTGCCCGAATTACATAATTTATTCTTATGCTAAAAATATTCAAAAATTCAATATCATTATTATAATTTTATTTAATTTTACAGAAATCAATATACAATAATTTACGAAGCTCATCTAATTTAACATTCTATTAACTAATGTTTCTTTTAATTCACTTTATCAGCCTAATTAAAAATCCACTGTTAATTGAGTAAATCACAATTATTTATTAACTGATAATAATGCGTAAATCATCCTATGCTCACAATAAGGCATAAAAAATACATGTTTTCTATAACGAAAAAAACTTACCTGAATGTTGAAATTTTGGGTTTTAAATAGGCTTCAGGACTCAAATCAATCCTCTTTAACTTCGGAGCAACTTCTTCATTGAAGGAAATGAGAGCTTTCCCGGATTCAGCCAAGTCCTCCAGAATGAAACTCAAAATCGAAGCTCAACAGAACGAAAGAAGTTTGGGAAGAAATGATGTTATTTTGCTTGGTTTGGTATGTGAATCTTATATTTCGTGGGTACAAAACGCGAATACATTCAAGACTTATCATCAAAATACACGTGGAGCCGAATGAGTGGTTGAGGAGATCTTCTGGATATTTTCGCGTTTTCAAAACGCTAAAATCAATTTTCGCGTTTTCAAAACGCTAATTTTTTTTTTCGCGTTTTCGAAACGCTAAATTGTCACAATATTTGCTTTATTTTCAAAACGCTAGTCTAAAATTAAAAAAAAATTATTTAAAATTTATAGCTTCTCACGTTTTTGAAACGCGAAAGCTCTGTTCGCGTTTCTGAAACGCGAGATACAATATTCGCGTTTTCAAAACACTATTTTTTATTTTCCTTTTTTAATTCTATTTTTTTCTTTCTTTTTTCCCGGATCAATTTGCGGAAAAATAATTAAAAGGATTCGTGTTTCACAAACGTGAATTTTTAATTTAATTTTTTTGTTTCGCGTTTTGAAAGCGCGAGAACATTAGAAATGTCCAGTTTTTAAACCCTACACATTTTTTTGTCCACGAATGTGGGTCTGAGCCACCCTAAAGTCAAGAACCCGTAAAAACGCTACCTGGAAGGTAAGCCAAATCCTGATATAAACCTTCAGTAAAAAGATCAAGATTAAGATGTCGAACATTCCTCATAATCGTAAAACTTACCCACATATTGATATAGCCGACTTTACATCCTTCGTTCCATGTAAGCTGGAATCTGTCCAAGCATCCAGTAGCCGCCGCCACATCGAGGTGGAGCAAAACCCTATTCACGAACTTGGAAAAACTCTTCTTCTTCTTCTTCTCAGGCCGCCACGGCCCCCGCGGCCGCCGCGTTATGTGCGTGTCACGAATCACGAACACAAGAGAAATCAAGGGTGGATGCTTTAGTCCACTGAAGCTTCCAACTTCGGGATAAAACGCTGGTTGGGACCACAGTTTTTGTAGGGAGGGAGGAGAAAATATGGCAACGTAAAGAATCCGGTAAATTGCTGATCCTATCCTGGGGATTTTCATCCCCAATATTAGAGCACTTTTTTAGCTTTTTTGTTGGTGGAGTCTCCACACTAGCATGGGGGATGGAATCGATCAGAAATAGGAAGAACGAGAATCAGATTAGGGTTTGGGAAATTGAAATGCAGCAGAGAGGAAAAAAGGATTTGGGGAAGAACACGGAATCTGGAATTTCATATCATTATATATATTAAAGGAAAGAAAGATGATCGACACGTGTCGCTAATCAAGACCATCAAGCATCACTTTCAACTTATTATCATTTTAGCCCTTAAAGTTCTATTTATGTGCTATTTATTCTTCAAGTTTATCGATTTTACATTTTCAAGGACGATTAATCGTGTCTAATCCCCAAAGTCCCCTCACCTATAAATAAGTCATAGACATCTATACATAATTTGTGCATTTTTAAAATATATTTTTTTATCTAAACATAATATTAGTTAGTGGTAACAATTTTTATTATACAACTTTTCAAAATTTTTGTTATAATATTTTTGGCCAGATCTTACAAATATACATCCCATAAATAATATCAATACCTCTCATTTTGATCTAAAATTGATTAATAAAAAAAATATTACGGTTTTAAGAAATATTAGTAACTACATTATCTAATTAATTCTTTTGAAAGATAAATTTTCAACATCGATAAACCCACGCAAAGCACGGGATACATACTAGTATGAACAACAGTATTTGGAAGGACACTAAATCCATATATATAAAGCCCTAAAATAGCGAACTGATTGACCTAATCCTAAGAGGAACTCCAGCCAATCATTTTCTTTCTTTTTTTCCCCTATTTTCCTTAATAATTTTTTAATGAGTTTCTATAATCATTCGGTCCAATTTACGAAGTACGAATTTAATTAAATTAGTTAACTTTCATATTGTGCTTATTAGTTAGAAAATTCGGTCCTAAAAGTCTACTTATTGACATTGGATCGATCGAGTAACAAAACAATACTCTTTTACCAATTTTGAAGGAGTCCTTCCGGTCAGAAATAGATGTTCAATCTTAGATATATATGAAAGGAATTTCTTTTCCGGGATACGTGTCGCTCGATTAGGATACTAATAGGTTTCACAGTAATTTAGTAACAGTAAAATAGTTAAATTTTTATATTTACAAATATATTTCAGTTAAATGGTTAAATAATTATATCTTTTTTGTTTACTATTGACCGTAACTTAAACAATAAACAAATTTCTGGCAGACAATATGAACGCCTTAGCTCCAGAATGATTCTGGCAATTAATTTCTCCGACCCGTTCGATTCCTTGAAATTATCTTCACTGGCTATTATTTTATTGTTGTCGAAAGTTCTCTCTTTGGCATATTCTCCGGCATCACTTGTGACTATTATTTTTCGCTGGAAATTATCACCGGTAACATGGGATTTATTACAACAACCCCACTGATGGTACCTTCAATACTGGAAGGATGAAATTTGTGATAAATTCAGATCTCCATGAAATCTGAGATAGCCCCCTTGCTTCAAACATGTATTTTTCAAGGATTGAGAATTTTGATCAATTTGCTTCGTGTTGATGTCGAATTCTTCGAGGAGCGGTGCTTCGTCTTCAAATCCGGTCCCTCCGCCGCCGATTGTGCCTGAGTGAACTGAAAAGGTAACGTTGAACTAGGCACAGCACAAAAGAATGTTATGTGTCAACACCATACACAGTTACATGGTTTTGTTTTAGAGTTTTTCTACGGCGGCGGTGGCAAAGAAGAAGAGTGCGGTCGAAAGAAGAAAAGGAAGAGTGTTAGAGTTTTTGTTTTTTTGTTTTTTTTTAAGGTTATTTTTGTTTCAAAAGATAATAGAAACAAATTTCAATTTCAAATCAATAACAAAATGTGGCAAAGATAAGTGTAAGATAATTAAATATGCATTAATCATGAGATAAATTTTAAAATTAAATTGATCCGATCTTCACGATTTTTTTTGGTAAGTTGATCTTCACGATTTCAAATCAATTGTCTCCTGTAGAACCTCTATCCTACACGATTTTAAATTTATATTTTTAAATTCTCACCTAAAATCCATTCACCTCTCTCTCTCTCTCTCTCTCTCTCTCTCTCTCTCTCTCTCTCTCTCTCTCTCTCTCTCTCTCTCTCTCTCTCTCTCTCTCTCTCTCTCTCTCTCTCTTGGTTCTTATTGCCTAATCAATATGCGCAACAGATTTTTCTTGCTGCCGGTGGTTGTATTGTTGTCGTTGTCGATGTATTTCCGAGTATTCATATATCTTTGAGTTGAAAAGATTAGTATATCCTCGATCACCCAGCATCAAAATCATCCCTGCTCATACAATTTCAATCATTCATCGTCAAAATCATCTGTGCCGTAATAGCTTCAAGACTCTATTAACTTTATCAATTAATGTTTTCACAGAACACGGATGAAATGGTAAGGTGAGAATGTGCTGAAGTTCGGACAAACCCGTTTTGGATTATTACAAAGTGAGTTTCATGCATTGATTACTTCTTTATTTTTTGGTCTCAAATGGTGCAGGAAAAATAATATGGTCAAAAAGGAAGGAAAGAATTTGCTTTGCACTTAATATAATCTACTCCGCTACGGTGCACTACACTAATCACTTCTAATATACTCTTGGTTTATGTTCTTCTTTTTTCCCTTTTGTTTCAAGTTTTGTAAATATTATTACTCTGACATGCTCAAGACTTGAAGGTTTGAATCTTTTTTCCATTACTTTTTTTTAACGTATTTTGGTGTTAAATCTATTAATTTTGATTAAATAGATCTGATTGAGGAGATAAAATAAACAAACTCCCTGTTATTGAGAGGAGTTTGTTTAATAGGGGCTAATAATTGATATTAATCTATAAATTTCTTCAAGTTGTAAGAATTAGATTTATACCATCATTACCCCCTGTTATTGAGGGGATAGTATTTAAATTTGTTTACTACATTAAATAATTAATTTTACTTTCGTTTATTTTACTCTCGTCAAATAATTTAAAAACAGATTATCATCTAAAATAGTTCCCATTTGAAAATTTGTTTTAGAGTTTTATCCTAATCTAAATAAAGAAACAACCGAACATTAAATGTTGTTAAATCTAAACTCTAAAATGTAAAATGGAAAAATTATATACGTATCCCCATCATAACTAAGTTTTAAATAAATTAATGATAATGTTATTTTATTTTATTTTTTTGAAGAAGGATAAGGTTCGTTAAATGTGGACTTATTTTACATTGGAGGTTGCCGAAATGTATGCAATTGTGCTCTTAGGCGCTCGGGCCGCGAAAGAGTTGATGAAGACTCACGACATCGCTCTAGCAAACGGACCAGAAAATGTAGGGTATGTTTGTTTCATTTTTTTAGTGTGTGTTTTTGTGTGTTTTTTGTATTAGAAATGTAAAAAGTTCTATTGAAAATGTAAAAAAGATAGGTTGGGATGGGACATTTATAATTAAAATAATTTGAAAAAACTATCCAAAAAACCAAACAAACAGAGCTGTACCTATGATTATCTAGACATTGCCTTTGCTCTATATTTTCAAAGCTGGACCGGCCCGGGCAGTTGAACCGGTTATGCTAGGAACCGGAAGTTTCACTGGTCTGGTTTCTATAAAAAATTAGATTTTGTAAAGTCCAGTCAAACTCGGATAAAATTGCGATTCGACCGGAAACCGGTACGGTTAAACTGATTTTTTATATATATCTTTTAAAACTAAAATGTTAACTTATATTTTAATGTTATTTTAACAGGTTTTTATCGGTTTCAAGAAATGAGCTAACCTCTTAACCCGGTGAACCCACCAACCCGGTCACATTATCAGTTCACCTTCCAGTCATGTTTTCAAAACAAGCTCCCTACGGCAAGTACTGAAGACAGATGCGTAAAACCTGTGTTTTGGGACTCAGTTTGAAACAATTAAATCTATCAAAATTTATACATAATTAACATGCCGTTAGAGATAAATAATATGAATGGTTACGAGTGAATGAAGCAGTTAGAGTAATTTGGTGTTCTGTAAATTACAATACACAGCTTATTGATTTGTAGAACTTTTTTTTGTATTTTTTAGTCCAAAAAAATTTAAAGAAGGTATTTTTTTTAATTTGTATGTCCCTTCATTTTAATAAATATGCACATCCTCAATATTTCGTCGAAACATATAAGCCTGTATGGCCTCAATACCTTTTTATGGGATAAATTGCAGGTGTAGTCTAGGTTACTTTCATGTGGTTCATTGCATTGAAAACTTTTAATATTAGCATTAGGGTTGGAATTCAGTTTGATGAGCATCTTCTTCTTCCTTTTTTTTTTCTTTTTTCTTTGGGTGGATAACTGAGTGGAAGCAACGAAATTGTAGTAGATCTCATTATTATATGATGGTGAAAGTATTAGACCACGTAGATTACTGCAGTTAGATGAATTAGTTTGTTGTTATTGTTGATCAAATATTGATTAGTTTTAAGTACTTCTTGTGTATTTTGTATGTCTACAAATAACCCATCATTTTATGGAGTACTCATGTTTCCTTCGTTTTGTTGTTGTTGAGAGTACAAATCATTTTATTGTGGACAAATCAATTTGTTTACAAATGTGTGTTTAACTTCAAATTTTTTTTTTCTTCAGAAGAAATAGCTTGACTAGCATTGAAAGCATTTGTGAAAGGGAAGTGGATGCTAGCGGTGACCATTTAGGGAGGAGAATAGGTCTTCGTGATTTACAGTATGGGTTAGATATAGTTATTATGTTAGGACCTTATTATTTAGATTATTAGTATTTACCCTATAAGTTTCATATTTCACAATTTTGACTTCTAAATTTATTAGAAACTTAAATACTTACTGATTTAAATCTATTTTATTGGTAAATATATATTATATATTTAATATATTTATAACATCATGATAATGTCATTCTTTTTTTTAGAATGGTTTAACCAGTTCAACCGGGTAGCCTAATGACCCAGTAGAAAGAGCCGTTTTTTAGAAAAGTTTATGACTTTGCCAGTTTATATTTATTTTATTTCTTTCTCTTTATTAATAATGTCACTAATTCTGTCATTTTATGCCCAGCATTCATCTGTTACATCGTATAAATAGTATCTTCTCTTAATAGTTTCTACAATCGCGGTTTTAAATAATTTATTAATTGGAGAAGTTTGTAACAATCAGATCTCTATCCATCGTGCAATGCAGGGGAAAATACTAGTTGAGAAAAGAAAAGAATTTTTCAAGAACGTTTTTCCTCGACAGCATATTTTTAGGAGTAATGATATTTCACTCTACAAATTTAACTCTACTTACATGTCTATCTACTTGGCATTACACATCATCTCTCAATTTATTTTTTTTCTTTCTACAACCAAAAAATGGAATTAAAAGAGCCCTAATCCTTTTCCCTTTTTCCTTCAATTTTTTTTTCGGTCTCCAACGCGAAGCTAAATCATCCACTAGCAAGAACTCAGTTTTCCTTTTTTACCTATTGAAAAAGGGCATTCTTTTGCATAACACACCTATTTACCAATTGAAAAAAGGGAATTCATTGATAATTTGGCGTCTGCTTATTTCTTTTCTTCAATTAATTTGCTCAATTTTGCAAGGAAGATATGTAGTTGAGAGGACAAATTCCCTTTTCAATTGTTAAAGTTCTTCGATGAAAAAAAAAAGAAAAAAGAAATAGATTAAACTTCTTCCAATTGTTGTCCTTTTTTTTTTCAAAAGAAAGCTCCGAGAGTTTTGATCAATTTCTTCGTGGCGATGTAGATGATTCTGCTTTGTGGTGGTAACTAGAAAAATAATGAAGAAAAAAGGAAAAAGTATTAAAGTTTCTTTTAATCTTTAATTTATTTTTTTGGGTTGTAAAAAGAAAAAAAAAATTAAGGATATGATGTGGAATGCCAAGTAGATAGACATATAAGTAGAGATAAAAGTAGAGTTAAATTTGTAGAGTGGAATTTCATTACTCTATTTTTAGTACTTATTACTAAATTAATATTGCTATACCTTATGTTTCTGAATGGGTGAGTTGTTGGAATTGTAAAATTATTTATTCATCAATAAGAGATGCCAAAAAATTCAACCTCTGTTATTAAGAGAAGGAATAGTACAAATAGTAAGCAACCAATTGACTGATCTCCAAGTAACCTAATCCTTGTCCCTAGGATATTTTCCAGTTTGTGCCCCGAGTATATTTTCCTCATTGAAGGCAGCCCTGAGGTGATTTTCCTCATTGCAGGGTGATGGGAATTTTCCTCAGAGGTTTGGTTCCTCAAAAGATTCCTTTGATCATACTTAAAAAAGATATTGTGATATGATAGTAGTAATATGCTAATGTTATCAGTAGTAGATAAACTTAGATTCGAGAAGCATATTAGAAAAGGTGTGAGAAGTACCTCGATCTCGAGATAAATTGATTACTCAAGAAAGTGTTACCTTGATTCCGAGAAGGTAGTTGTTGAGTAGATAAAAGTCGAGATACGTCTTCTCGAACACTTTGAGTAGTAGTCTGGTGCTCGAGAGATGATTGCCCCTTCGACGAGATGTATCTCTTGAAACTCCAATCTCCGAGATTGGTCCTTGCTAATCCCTTTTGACGGATTTTGAGCTCCAGGGACTATTCTTCTCGATCAGCTGTGGAGAAAGTGCGGCTCCTCAAATTCTTTGTGCAATCGAAAGCTTCTTTGTGCTACTTGCCAACTGACGTCTTCTTGGCCAAACGAAAATATTTTTTTTTCATGATCTTTTAGTTACAAAATTGGAGCAATGAATTAACACCGTGGCTGCAAAAGATACAAAAGATTCCATGTTTTACTAAGAAATTTATTTGGTTGTGATGACCAAACAATTCGGTCCCACCGGACGTGCCACTTGACGAAGCATGGATCTGCACGGTGCTTTAGGACAGGCGGCAATGATGATCTAGGCGGCGGCAGACGGCCTAAAACCTACAAGACAGAGCCTCGGATGTCTCCCAAGGGTAGACTCTTTGATGCTTAAGTCAATAAAGGAATAGAGATAATAGAGAGAGAGAACGATGTATATCATGTATAGAAGGTGTTGAACATAGGTAGAAGATATATATTATGGGAGAAGCACCACATCTTTATATAGAGAAGGTGTTACCTGTTTCCTGAAACCCTAGTAGAATAGGTTTAGGCAGTGGCTTAATCTCCAAATAACCTAATCCTAGGCCCAATAGGCCTAGGGTTCAGTTTGGACTCGTCAAGTGCCCCTAGTAAACCATATTCTCGAGGTTCGCCGAGAAGAATATGGGTTGCGACGTGTGTTGATGTCTTCTCGAATTTTGTGGTGTTGCCCAGTTCTCGAACTCTTTCGTTCTTGAGTCTCACCTATATAAGATAAAGAGAGATAAAATGACTCGAGGAGGTCTTTGTGTTAGAGAGTTCCTTGTTTGCGCGGTGGACCGCAAGTATCCTTGTTTGGCAGTGGACCGTGAGTATTTTTGGATTATCGAGATGCAGTATATAATGTGATAATATAATGACAAATAATAATAGGATGCTCCTAAGGAATATCCGTTCAAGCAGAGAATGTTAGGATGATCTCTCATGTTCCTTGCCTCTAGGTTTTTTACAGTTTGTGGCCCGAGTACGTTTTCCTAATCCAAGTACCTAATCCTAAGTAATCTAATCATAATCCTAATTTTAATCCTAATCCTAGGCCCAATAGGCCTAGGGTTCAGTTTGGACTCGTCACAATGCTTAATTTTAATCGCCTAATGAGTTTAGTATTTATATTTAATCTTTCAAAAATCTTACACAAACATTTATCTTTATCAAACAATCTGTAGTACGTATCTGTTTTTCTATAATTATAAATTGGTTTGCTAGATTTCAATAATCTTTTCTTTCTAGATCCTTTCGAGTTGCGAAAATTTAAAAATCAACCCGGAGTTTAGATTACATTTGAAGCATCTTCAGAAAACGACTTCAAATCAGTTTCCAGCCATTTGCGTAGCTAATATAAACAGCTTCAGAAGAATCAGTTACAGCGTTACTTGTAACTTTGAAGACATAATATAAGCAGAATGAGTCTGATGACTTTGCAAGTCACAGACAGCTTCTTAACTATAAATTGATCTACATTATATAGCGAAAAGCTCTTCTGATCAGGCCAACCCCCCACCAAATTATGAACTCCAAAAAGGTGACACATAAATGGAGATAATTGACTAAAATGATAAGAAAATACCAACGGAAGAAAATAGAATGACCCTTCATATTGAAAACACTTACAGACAAATCAGACATACACATTCAAAGATTACTTAAGTGGTCTAATGGTCTTCCCTCGCAACTAATTATATACTGTCCAAATTCACAAAAAAATGCTCCCTTCTATATATTCATCCTTCACATATGCTGATAAATGCATGTACTTCATTGTAGCCAACACGTACGTATTTACTTAACATGCCTGTAGATAGAAATCAACATTGCATAAGACAACATCTTTCTTAACTACCAAAAAGAGGCGGAAGAAGTCTAATTAATTAGGTTACCGGGACATGTCACACTGAGGTATGCCAATGGGACGAAGGCGGGCCAAAGCCCTCAATGGGAATGCAGCCACAAGATAGCCGAAGCTCCAGTCCTTTACATTTAATCTCGCGCACATTTCCTCGACCCGAGAAAGCATCGCCGGATCATTACCGACCACAACCTTCATATCCCCCACTTGCTTGAGAAGATCAGATGTAGCAATATCCCTTCCCAGGGAGATTTCAGTGGCAGAATCATAAAAAAAAAAACAAAAACAAAAAAAAAACAAAAAAAAAACCAAAAACAAAAAAAAAAGAAAGAAAAAAAAAAACAAATTGAGCCTTATTCGGTTTTGCGTGCTTTCTTTCAACGATGACTATCACCAACCTGTCATCCACCGACCAGGCTACCCACCTCCGGCCGGCGGCACCTCCTTCACAGATACCCGTATCACTTCTTCAACCTAGTCTACAGTCTCTTAATCATTCCTTTACTGTGAAGCTGCAATCTCGGGCCAACTATTCGTCTTGGCGTCTTCAGTTTACTCCTTTATTGACTATGTTTCGTATTGCCGGTATTGTCGACGGCACCGAACCTGCACCGCCACGTTTTCTTCCTTCCGTTAGTGGTGCCGTGCCCCAACTCAATCCTGAGTTTGATATCTGACAGCAAAAGGATCAGTTGGTCCTCTCTTGGATTCTTTCTTCCGTTGCTGAAGAGATCTTTCCCGTTCTCCAGGGCTGCACAACGTCGGCGGCTGCATGGACAGCTCTTCAGCAGGGTTTCGGCACTCTTTCTTATGCTCAACAGACCCAGCTTGTTATGGAGCTCCACAGCTTGCAAAAAGGTGACTTGTCGGTCACGGCTCTCGTCTCCAAAGTGAAGGGCATCGCCGATACACTGCAGCTTGCCGGCCATCGCATATCTCCTGCGGAGTTTAATGCCATAATCTTCCGCAAGCTTGGTGCCGAATTCAATGGCATCATCGGAGCTCTGCAACAGCGATCCGAACCCCCCTCCTATCAAGATCTCCTTGGACAGTTAGTTTCGTATGAGGTGCTTCTTCACGCCCAACAGCGGTCCTTCACCACGGCCATGCTTGTGCGGTCGCCACCTTCTCCTACGCCGCCTCAATCCTCTCGTGCCGGTCGCTCGCAACGCGGCGGCCGGCGCAATCAGTTTCTGGTCGTGGTGGTGGTCGGCGTGGGTACACCCTCCCGCTCCGGTGAGACGTGTCGGCTTTGCGGCATCTTGAATCACACGGCCGCCACTTGTCGACGCCGTTTTGATACTAATTTTGTTCCTCGACCCCCTGCCGTTCGGTCGGCTGCTTATGCCCAGGCAGGTTCTCCTGCACCGCCTTCAGCTGGTTTGTTGCCTCTTCCGTCTTACCCGGAGTCGACTATGTCTCCTCAAGCCCATATGGTGCAGTATGCCCCTTCTGTCACTCCCTGGCATCCGGACACTGGTGCTACTGATCATGTCACGCCAGATTTGTCCTCTCTCAGTATCTCCAATGATTATACTGGTACGGATCATATTTTAGTTAGTAATGGAGATGCTTTACCTATTCAGCATGTTGGTCAATCTGTTTTGCCATCGTTTTCTCGTCCTCTTTATTTGAATCGTGTCTTGCATGCTCCTTCTCTTACTAAGCCTCTGTTATCTATTCAAAAGTTTACACGTGATAATCACTGTTTTTTTGAATTTTATTCTGACTCTTGTTGTGTTAAGGATCTTTCAACCAAGGAACTCCTCCTCTGCGGTCAGGCTGATAATGGTCTCTATCGCTTAGATCTTCCTGCTCCTGGTTCCTTGTCTCCAGCAGCTTATCTTGTCTCTTTAGGTCAGTGGCATGCTCGTTTAGAGCACCCTAATAATGTCACTCTTCGTACTTTGGTTAGGCAGTTTCAACTTCCTTATTCCTCTGTGTCCACGTCCACTGATAAATGTAAGGCGTGTTGTTTAGGGAAGTTACATCGGGTCAGTTTACCTTCTACTTTTCATCGTAGCTCTAAACCTCTTGATTTAATTCACACTGATGTTTGGGGTCCTGCTCCTATTTTGTCATTCAATGGTTATCGCTACTTTGTGCTTTTTATTGATGACTTCTCTTTATTCACATGGATTTATCCCATTAAGTATAAAAGTGATGTTGTCCATGTTTTCAAGCAATTCAAAGCTCTCGTAGAAAACCAATTTGGCACTACCATTAAAAGTGTTAACTCTGATTGGGGTGGTAAATTTCGTTCTCTCAATTCTTTCTTTAAGGATGTCGGTATTGTTCATCGTTTAGCGTGCCCCAACTCATGAGCAGAATGGCACTGCTGAACACAAAATTCGTCACATTGTCGACATTGGACTTGCTCTCCTTGGCCATTCCAGTACCCCTTTTCGGTTTTGGGATTTTGCTTTTGAAACTGCTATGTTTTTTATTAATCGCCACCCTAGTAAACCTCTTCAAGGTCACCTACCCTTCACTACACTATATCACCAGCCACCTGATTATACCTTTCTTCGTGTCTTTGGTTGCGCTGTCTATCCTCTTCTTCGCCCTTATAATAAACATAAATTCTCCTTTCGTTCTACTCATTGTGTCTTTCTTGGGTATTCTCCATCTCATCTTGGTTATCGCTGTCTTGATGTGGTGAATAACCGTCTTTATGTTGCTCGTCACGTTGAGTTTGATGAGAAACTCTTTCCCTTTAAAATTCCTATTTCTAGTTCTCCTTCTTCGCTGCTGGAGTCTCCTGCTACCCCTTGGTTGCGTGTAACCAGTTCTCCTGGTATGCTTGCGTCATCTTCTGCGTCTTCCGTCTCTTTCTAGTACACCAGTTCTTTCGTCTCCTCCTATCCCTCCCGACTCATCACCTTTAGCTAGATCTCCTGCATCCAGCTCTTCATCATCTGATTGCAGTCCTCCCGTCCTTATCTATCCTTTTTACTTAAAGCAGAATCATTCGAGGATACTTGGCAGCTCCACATTTAACGTTTTTCCCTCCAAAAGCTAAAAGTCCTGCACAAAAAAAAAATAGACACGTGGCACTCCAGAATTGCGGAAAAAAAGCCCGTGAAAAAAGTAGAAAATTTATCAATTACATTAAATCACTGATTTATTTATGCATATTTATCCATAATATTGATACACTCCCAAATTTTAGCTCTACTTTTGCACGAGTGAATACTGATATTCACGCTTCAAATCCCACAAATCTCTCAACTTAGTTAATGCGAATCCCAACTCTAATCAATTAGGATCACATTTCAATTTCAAAAGTAAAAGATTAATTTCAAGTAAATTTTAAATTCTTCTCTTCTCAACCACGATCCCCCTATATGAGCAATCCTATTGTATTTTTTTTTTTAAAGAATTTATTTTCTTCTTCTACGATAGGAACGGCATCCCAATCACCGTTCCAATCGCGACGCCGCTGAAGCTCGGGTTTTCTTTGATTCTACTTCAAATTCAACAATACTGATGCTTAAATCCTCTTTATCCTCCTCGCGCCGATCAAATCTGTCTGAATCTTAGCAAATCCAGCCATGAGCTTCCGTCGAATCTCTCCTGTGTTAACCCAGCAGACGGGATTTCTTTCAGATCCGTCATCGTCTTTTTCCGCTCCCATCAACTTTAAGATCCACCATGGTTAGCTGCCCCCGTGTCCCCTACAATGCGGGAAGGCATCTTTGAGACATGAGCAATTATCTTCACTAATCAATTCTTAATTATTGTCTCCTGTCTCAAGAATATCATATTTGTTTTTTTAAAAAAATAAATAGTTGTAGTTCTAGAAATTCTTTCTTGGTGATAGTTCAATTTAATTTGATAAACACTAGATGTGGTTATGAATCTTCTGTCATCGAAATCTGTAATTTCATTGAATTTTTTGTTAATATTAGAGCTGAATACAATGTTTGTATTTGCTCCATGATTTATGGCAATCATCAAATTTCTCTTCTTATTTGTTCCACGATTTATTTTTCTAATCCTGAAGCATTCCTAATTCTTTTTGTCAATAAGTTTTGTTATGAAATTTATGATCTTGGGTCCAACTTTGAATCGCTTTGCATACCTGCTATTAGTCTTTCACGGTCTCTTTTTTAAGAAACTTTATCGAAACTTTCCATTATTATCCTTAAAGTTTTTTCCTTCTATCTGTGCGGGTTCTAATTTTCTCAGTGAGACATAGGATTTTTTAGGATTAGGTATATTCTTTTAAAGTGCTTTTGGACTAATAATGTAGGGTTTTTCTCTACAAACTAGGGGATCTTGGATAAACCATCTCTATCCTTCCAATAAGTAGAAGACCAGTAAGGTACTTTTGCATGATGGTTTTAGTTTGTCTTTGGTTCAGAGCTTTTTATGTATTATCGTTATTAATTGTTCTTTATCATACTACTTGAAAAGATCAATGGTTGGAATGGAAGATGTTGTACTTTGAACGGGCATCAAGTTAAAGAATTCTGCTGATTGAATTCGAATCTTTAGTTTTGTCTAACTATATGGCTCAAGATGGTTTAATGATGCTCGAGGTTGAAGGATATGGTTGGCGGCTATGTAATACAACTCATTTTGCACTCAAGTTTATGATAGAATAGGGATAACGGATCAATGTCTTCATGAAACGTTTTCTTAAAGCAGGTCAATCTGACAAAAAAGTTAGAGCTCCTGTCTCAAAAGTCCTTTTCAACATATTTATTATATGCATTTGCTCAATTCATTGATCTGGAATACTGATCATTTAGCCCTCTTTTTTTCCTATTTATGGATCCTTCATACATAAGAGCTTGGTGATATAAATGGTTGCTTGACGACATGCAAATGCATACTTCTTTTGGATATTTTGCATCAGAGGATGCAATTGTTAGGAGAGTTTTATTGAAGGCAGATGTTATTCAGCTCGGCGTAGTTTTTCTTGAACAAATTCTCAGGCGAAAATCATTAACTTTGGTCATTTTTATATTTACTTTCAATCTCCCTTATTCTCTTGAGGAACTAGGGAATAATAATGTACTTTTAGATGAAACTTATGTTATAACTCTCTAACTCTACCTATTTTGTATTTTTTTTGTTATTACCTTTTAGTCATATGATAATATTAATATATGAGATTTTTTTCAAAGTGTTTTATTGTATTGTTATAACTTAGTACTAGGTTTTGGACCCGTCTATTCACACGAGTTTGGGCTTAAGTCCCTTAATTGTTTTGAGTTATAAAAACATTAATGGTCCTTTTTAAGACATAACTGAAGCATAAAGTAGTAGATGATCCAAAAAAATGTATATTTATTTTTATATGTTTCTAAAATTATACGTTATAATTATGCCTAATGGTGCATCGTTTTTGTTAAATATTAAATATCCAATCCCGACTTAACTTTTTTTTTTAATTTTTTTGGGAGACAAATCATTGTTGTAGAATCTTTTAACTATAGGCAGGAACAAAGATTAGGGAAGAAATCTCGGAACATACCACTAATTTATCGAACAACTACATCACGTAAAATTTCTGAACATGCTGTTCAAGAAGATTTTAATCAGATATAAGAGCACTCATCATAAGATTGGAATATTTTGTTCCATCTTTTCAATTGTTCTCGTGAAATGCCTTGCAATTTGATATTGTCCGTTTCCATATAAAAAAAATATCTTTATTTTGATAAGACTTATAGGATTTTCTTTTGGAACGACTAAAACATTAAATGTTAAATAAAAAAAATCTAATACAAAGAGTCATAAAAAGAAAAGAAACTTAAAGGGAACTAATCTAATCTCCTTGATGTTGTTTGTTCTCGGAGTTTGCTATTTACAATCAATCGAAGAAGAAGATGGAACTAGCAACCCACAAACTATGTTTTACACTCTGCATTTGAAATTATTGTCTAGTTTGAATTTTCAGTTTTGGTGCAAATTGAATTAAAAGTGAAACTCCAAACTGGATAATAATTTTGGGACGGAGGGAGTAGAACTTAAACCTAAAATAAAGTTTGTTTGAGAAAAACATAAATCCAAAAGGCAAAGCAAATAGATTGAATTTGCTGGAATTTTGCGGAGTTTTCTACGATTTGATAAGGATGAGGAGATCGGTGGTGGGGTGTCAAGCCAATAAACAATTTAACCTACTTTCAAACTAGTAGCATAGAAAAGCAAGGTCGTTTCCTCAGGGAATGGTGGATTCGTTTCTTTCAAATAAGTAACCGAAAGGGGGGTTTTGAGTTTTTAAAACTAAAATGTAGTTAAAATAAAATTCAAATGATAGTTAAAAAAATAAAAGCAAATTTTGATTAAGAAAACGACTACATTAAGTACAAAGACCCAATTTTGATTCCTATGAAACAAGCCTTGTTTAATAAAAAATCAGATTACTTGTTCTTATAACATAACAAAATCATTTACCAAGTAAGTTAATTATATCAGCCCCTTTTAAAACAACAAACCTTGCTGCCTTATTGGTTGTTAACTATCATGAAATAATGAATGCTACCAGCTATTCATGAATCCAAAATCTTCATATCAATCATTCAAAAGAACAAGCAAATACTTACAAAGAATTGAGAAATGAAAAACATTTAGATCTCACAACTATTAAGAACAAAGGTTTCAATATTTTTCAACTGGAAAAGTAATTTAGTTACATATAATAAAGCCTTACTGAAACAAAACTATGGAGAATGGGAAAGAATAACGCCCAAAAGAGCTAGATTGGCGGCTTAGGGCCACTCCAGCCTCCTCTTCTTCTTCTCACGTCAACCCCCCTCTTCCAGAAAAGAATAAAATCAATTTATATACCAAAAAGTAGGTCAGCCGCCAGCAGCTTTCAGAATTTCGCAACTGCAAATTAACTTTTCCGAGATTTGTATATTGGTCCCTCAAGTTTGGTAAAATTATATTTTGATCCCAAAACTTTTTTACTTTTTCAGTTTAGTCCCTGATTTGGTTTGGCCAAACGGGAATGCAGCATCAATGCTGGAATTTCTTCTCTAAAGATCAATTTTGGACTGAGATTCATGTGCCCACACGAGAATGTGATGTCATTGCTCTCTTTTTGTGCTTCCTTGTCAAAATGCTCCAAAAATGTGTGTTTATGGAACATTTTTCTCCATCTCAGCTCCAATCACTCCTAAGAACCAAAAACATCAAAATACACAATATAAGTGCACAATCTAATCCAAAATGCTATACAAAATACCCATAAATAACATGAAACTTCAAGACCTATCAATCGGTTTGAGAGGGTTTCTTTTGGGGGGAAGGGTGAATTTATATAATGAAAGTGATTTTGAAATGGAGTTATTTTCGGAGGTTTTTTTATTTTTTTAATTTTATTTTAATTGGATGAAACGGTATCATAAGTTTTAATGAAATATGGATAGAGCAACTTTTGAGGTTTATAATAATTGGAATATTTGAGAAATGTGATTATAGTGATAGTGAGTTTGACAAGGAGGTTATTTTTGGAGGTTTTCTTTTCTTTTTTTTTAAATTTTATTTTAATTGGATGAAACGGTATCATAAATTTTAATGAAAATATAGATGGATCAACTTTTAAGGTTTATAATAATTAGAATATTTGGGAAACGTGGATTATAAAAGGGGATAATGATTCCCTTCTTTTTTCTTTTTTTTTTTTTTGAAAAAGATAGTACTTCCCTTTTCTGTTTTTTCTTTTTTTTTTTTGGGGATTAAGGTGGGAGAATTTTAAGCAAAGAGTGACACTTGAAATTTTAGGAGAAACATAGTTTTTATTATAATGGGAATTATTATTACTATTATCGATTTTGTTTAGTTGGATATTAGTTTGTTACAAGAAGGGTCGGCTGGGCATCACCCAGGCCAAGCATCTAGTATATATATTAATACAGGATGAAAATAGTTTACTTGGCATAAAATTGGAAGCTCATTTAACTTGGAAGTAAAAAAAAAAAAAAAATAGATTTAACCGTGATTAGTGAATCTTAACCGTAGAAGGTAACTTTATTTTAATTTTCTGCAATAAACTTTTAAAATAAGTAATCTGATAATAAAAACTCAAATAGAGTCCAAGTTATCCTATATTACTCCTATTCTAAATCTTATACAGGATTTTGTAAAATATTGTTCTATTTAAACTCCATCACAGTAAACAATTCAAAACAATCAGGTATGTCTCTTTGTTTCATTTTCCTTTAAATTTTTTTTTTCCTTTCTTAGAGTTTTTTTTTTTATTCAACGGGTTACGTTCATTTTTTTTTATTCAATACGAATTTATGTTCAATGTAGGCACTCTCAATGGAAGTGAAGTACCTGTGCATACTAATTACTTGAGAAGTTTTAGGTTATACTGTATTTTTGGGGAATTTTTAATATTTTTTTAGGATTAAGCGAGTATATATAAATGCATTTTTTTAACGCGATTACTCTTACATTTTTTGATAATCTTTATTTTGTACAAATAATGCAGAAAAAATTTTACAACCTGCTTAACGTGCGGGTCACTCACTAGTTATAAGTTATTTTGATTTCTTCAAGGTTTCTCCAAGTATGGGTTTTTAACATTGAACTACGGAAAGGAATTAACATTGGACTAAGTCAAAACAAGCTGGCGCTGCCAACTAATGCTTCATAAATTAAAACGTACACAGGAATTATATGGGCAATGCTTAAGGAAAATGACAAAGTCGTTGATTGGACATGTTTGTTTTGTCCTTTTCACTTTTTGGTCCTTGCACATCCAAAGTCCTCTTTCATTAAGTTTTGGACCTTATATATAGATTGCGACAATATTACCACTCACAATATTTTTAACGGCTCTCCAAAAAAGAAAAAAAAACAGAAGAAAAGGAAGGAAGAGTTCATAATTGGTAGTTTTTACTGCCAACAGTATCAATTGAAAAAAGTTATGTATTTTCACCATTCGTCAAGTCCAACATTTATTCAGTAAACTCACACTTTAAGGTCGTGTTTATATTTATATACAGCCCTGAAAAGACCACGTATATATTCAACAAAACCATAGAAAAGACATCCCGCAAGTAATTAACTATTGTAGCTAGCCTAATGGATAGAAGAAATGAAAGAAATTCAGCTTCAACAAAGAAGCGCAAAATTGATACTACTACAAAAAAGCTCCCTATCATTAATTTCACCGCCGAAAACCTAACGCCCGGCACAGAAAACTGGAGATCAACGTGCAAAGCCGTGAGGGAAGCCATGGAAGAGTTCAGCTCGTTCATCGGCGTTTACGACGACGACGGCGAACTAGGCCCCCGGCCGGAGCTTATGAGATCCGTCTTTTCATCGCTGAAGGAGTTGTTTGATCTCCCTGAGGAGACAAAATCGCTCAACACGTCGGAGCTGCCGGGTTTTGGTTATTTCGGAGGGATGTGGTGGCAACTCATCGAAACCGTTGGGATCGGAGATTCCACGAGTCTTGAATCCGTCCAAAGTTTTACAAAACTTATGTGGCCCTCCGGCAACAACAACTTTTGGTAAACATATCCATTTCTTTCTTCATAAAATATACTCCCTCTGTCCCAAAATTAATTATTGTCCAATTTGAAATTTTACTTTTAGTACAATTTGAACTACAAATGAAAACTCAAACTGGACAATAATTATGGGACGGAGGGAGTATCATGTGATCGTCTCTCATCTTAGATTAATTATTATTTCCTTTATTATATTGACTATTAAAATGAAGTGGAAAAATTTCGATATCAGTACGTTATTTTTTTCTAGCTTTCTTAGCTATTCAGGTCAATGAAAATATTCTAGAATTTTGATAGGAATATGCCATAATTAATTTCTGATTATATTAGGAAAAAAATTATACTACCAAACCAAGAATTATGCCAATTATTCTCCCCCAAGCTGTAGGTTGTAGCTTATCTTAATTAGATTAATCCATGTTGATATATACTTTAACCCTCAAAAAAGTCACAACTCACAAGTCACAATTAAGTCACAACTGTTGAATTGAGGGGACATTTTCATAAGGCATGGACATAGCACATGGACGATTTCTATATTTAATTTCTGCAGTTAAAAGATACCTCCTTTGTCCCAGTATATAGTTTATATTCCATTTTTATAAGTTAACATTGTGCAGTGATAAAGTAGATTTTTCTTTTTAACGGAAAAAATACATATTGCATTTAGTCTTATGATATTCGCAGTGAATGTCATACGCACGATCAATGTTTTTGTTTTTCTCTTTCTTCAGTTTGTAGTCTTTTTCCTATACTCCCTTTTCATCATTTTATAGTTTCAACACAAATTCACAACATTGAAAACAAAAGATAGAAGCGTTTTCGATTCTTTTCTTAGATTACTTAATTACAAAACAGTATATGGCAAATGAGATTTTTTTTAAATTCCATTTTCGTGACAACGTTATTACTCCTTGTGGGATACTGGTGATTTAATTATAAGTTTCTATAATTCTTTTATTTTCAATTTTTTTTTGTTTTTTTTTGTAATATTCAGCCAAACGATATATCAGTATGCAACAGAAGTATCAAAACTTGGAGAAATAGTGACCAGAATGATATTTGAGAGCTATGGTGTTGAAGACTACTGTGATTCTTTTCTAGATTCAACCTCGTATCTCCTTCGAGCCAACTCTTACAGGGTACCCCACGTGAATGAAACAAATGTGGGGGTTAGTCCCCATGGAGATTCAACTTTCATCACCGTTCTTAAACAAGATGAAGTGGGAGGACTGGAGGTGCAATATTCAAAAAATGGCACTTGGATTCCTGTTGATTTTCCACCATCCTCTTTTACCTTTCTTGCTGGCGACGCCTTATTAGTGAGTTCTTGACCCTTCTAGCTCGGTTTCTCTTTTGTTATTATTCCCTGGTTCCTAATTAATACAAAGTATCTACTGATTTCTGGGAAAAAAAATTGATCGAATCTGTTATGTTATTTTAGTTTTATTTTGGTTTAATGAGTAAAAGTAAGTGCTCAAATTTCATTAGCTCTGAACTATTCAAAATCAATTGGTCAGTCCATAAAAAAGGTCATCATAGGGTACTTTTCTTTGTGACATATTGTCTGATTGTGGTATTATCAAAAGTGCAAATTTATAGTCATTCATATCATTCAAATTCAATTATAGCCGCAATCTTCAAAGTAACTAATTGTAAGCAGTGATTTTGTAAACTTTTTTGTTTAATTATTGAAAGAGAAAGCTTTCATTTAATGACGGACGAGACGTAGCAGCAATCACCATGCATGTACTGACTACTTGTACTATGATATTTGTATTTGCCCTCAATTTCTTGACACGACGAAATTACTACCTCTAAATTAACAAGAAATGGATGTAGAATTTTACAGCAATGGAAGGTAGTAAAGAAAGAAAAGCCAATTCAGTACTTATTAAGTTAAGTTTATTTTATTTTTTTGGTGTTTTCGTTATGTAGGCATGGAGCAATGGCAAAATACGATCTTGTTTTCACAGGGTGATGATGGCAAAGAAAGCAAGATTATCAATTGGTCTATTTTCCTTCCATAAGGGAATAGTTGAAGTACCAGAAGAGTTAGCTGGGGATGATTCGTTACAATTTAGGTCATTTGATCACTTTGGGTTGCTGAAGTTTCGTTACAAAAATGAATCTTTATCTTCTGAAGAAAGAGTTAAAGCCTTCTGTGGTGTTAAGAAAGATGATTAATGAATGTTTTATTGAGCGAGAAGAAACAAATTTTTCTAATGAATAAGTGAATACAGGAAAAATATACAATGAATGTTGTGGTTTTAATATAAATTATCCTCTAACCTTAGATGGTTAGTATAAATAAATGAAATGTAATTTCATTTACATCATTCGTTCTCACTTTTTCTTGTGAAATTTTTAATGCGTATATATCATTATTCTGTTTTAATTTAGTGTTATATTGAGGTTTTGTCTATTTCATTGTAACAAAAAAGAAAAAAAAATACCAAAAGTAAATTTTTAGTTTCTTTTATTATGGTGATAGCGTCAACATGCAAATTGTCTTTATTAATTTCTGAATAATTGCATCTTTTTTTTTGGGCGGGGGGGGTTTAAATGGCCAGGGATAAAGAAATGGCTAAATGGCCGGTGGAATTTTTTTTTGCTTTGTCCTCATAATAATATAAGATTAGCATGTATGTGCTCATAATGTCGATTCACTAGTCCAAAACATCTTGATCTCAAGAATCATTAGAGTAAAAGGAATGCACTACAGAAGTCGATGAACGTGAGACAATTTCTCCCACTTTCATCTAAATAATTCATTTTTCTGGGTTAATATAAATAATAAACCAAATTAGTAAAAGAAGAAGGTAAGCAGTGATGCATACATTAAAAGGATCTACTAAAAAAAATGTCAAATGGCTAAAAGATGTCATTTCTTATTTATTTCGACCTATAACACTAACAAACTGATTAAAGTCCCACCCAAACAAAAACAAGTCCACTCCTTAGTATATTTATTTATAAACGGACATGTGTGATGGATTTTTCAATTGACAATGCTTGTTTAAATTTGTTAAATATGGCTATACAATTTGATCGGTAGGAAAATAATCCGTTCTTTGTCCCTGTCGAAGAGATTTAGGAATTCGCTGACAGCCGATAGACTTTATTCATTTTTATATTTTACTTCTTGCAACTTGATTTTACTTCAAACAACGTGATAAAAATATTTTAGTTTATTTCACAAGCCGCACGAAGTAAAATTAATCTTCATTTAGCAAGACAATTGTCTCATTTTATTTATAATTGTTTGTAGTAATGAGACCGATGGAGTGATGGAGTATATAATAAATAACACTTGAATCACAAGCTAACCTTAGGATTAGACAATTAGGCATTAGCTAAGCATATGGATACTACTAAGGAACTCCCTGTCATTAGTTTCACCGGAGAAAACCTAAAGCCCGGCACGAAAAGCTGGAGATCAACATGCAAAGCCGTGAGGGAAGCCATGGAAGAGTTCAGCTCTTTCATCGCCGTTTACGACAACGACGGTAAACTAGGTGGTCCCGGTCCGGAGCTCATGAGATCGGTCTTCTCTTCGATGGAGGAGTTTTTTGATCTCCCTAAGGAGACCAAATTAATCAACACGTCTCAGATGCCGGGGTTTGGTTATTTCGGAGAAATTTCGGAAAATCTACTTGAAACCGCCGGAATCGGAGACTCAACAAACGTTGAAGCAGTTCGACGGTTTTCGGATCTCATGTGGCCCTCCGGCAACGATAAATTTTGGTAAAGTCTTCTTCCCCTTTATTGTTGTTACAAATTTCATTTGTAGAACCAGTCAGAGTCTTGAGCCTTTTGAGGCTTAATTTTTATGATTTTTTTTTTTTTTTGGGTTAAGGGAGGAAATTTTGGAGCAATTCGTTCTTAGCTATATATTCCTTCAATCTACTTGAAATTTGGTGTTAATATTCACTACATCATTTCTGACTACAAAAAGAAATTACATAAAAACAAGAAAATACAACAAGCTTTATTATTATTATTTTTTAATTTGTATCTTTTGTTTTTTACATTTATGATCTTCACAAACTGGTGTGAGGCAGAGATACCAGCGCAAGTGTGCTAATTTAAATTACTTTGCTCTCGGTGGCTTTAAAATAGTTCCTTAAAATAACAAAGATTCGTCTTTTTCTTTTCTTTTTTTCTTTTTTTCTTTTTTTCTTTTTTTTTTTTTTTTTTGAAGAAGCAAAGATTCATTATGGCACACAGAAAATTAATACTTTGGTGTCTTCTATTCTTATCTCTGCTCACTTACCCGACATAATATGATCAAATGGGTAATTTTAAATTACATTTGATGACAACTGCGGTTTTGGACGCATTACATATCTATAAAACTATGTGGAAATTAATGGGGAGTACATTATTCTACCCAAGTGATACATTTGTTTTTTTTTTTTTTTTTTGAAATAAAGGTTTAATTAAGCAAACTTCAAATTCCGCTACATTAGTATATTGGATTAAACTCTCATATGATAGTGGAACCATGCCCTAATAAGTAGATTGGTTCTATGAATGGAACTAGACCCTAATCATCACACTAAGTGACTCACATTTCGTAAAATAGGAAATTCCATTAATTACGAATGTCATTTTATCAATTGTCTTATCTTATACTTATTCTTATCGAAACTATCGAAAGTACTTGATTACGATTTTGTTCACTTTTTACCCTTAATCAAGTTCGTTTATCTTTTCCTAATTCATTAGTGAAACAATGAACGGGTACGCAGCACAAGTTTCAAAGTATGGAGAAATAGTAACAAGAATGGTGTTTGAGAGCTACGGTGTTGAAAAATATTGTGATTCTCATGTTGATTCATCGTCGTATCTCCTCAGAATCAACACTTACAGGGTACCCAAATTAAAGGAAACAAATGTGGGGGTTCATGCCCATACTGACGCAACTTTTATCTCTATTCTTAAACAAGATGAAGCAAGAGGGTTGGAGGTGCAATATTCAAAAGATGGTGCTTGGATTCCTGTTGATTTCCCACCATCTTCTTTCGCTATTATTGCAGGGGACGCCTTACTAGTGAGTCCGATCCTTTTATCGGTCATTTCCTTCTAATTATTACTCTCCCGTGCCAAATTATTGTCCAGTTTAGATTTTAAATTTAGTATAAATTAAATTAAAATGGAAAAACTAAACTGAACAATAATTTTGGGACAGAGTAAGTATGTTATTACTTGTATCAGAACAGTATAGTAAGCATATTGTTTTTTTTAATACCTGAGTTGACTTTTTTTTCCTTTGTTTGGTGGATGTAGGCATGGAGTAATGGCAAAATACAACCTTGTTTTCACAGGGTTACAATAGCAGATAAACCAAGATTGTCAATTGGGTTATTTTGTTTTCATAAGGGAATAGTTCAAGTACCAAAGGAGTTTGCTGTTGGTGATTTACTAAGATACAATTCATTTGATCACTTTGGGCTGTTAAAGTTTCGCGCCAAAAATAGAGCTCTATCACCACAAGAAAGAGTTAAAGCATATTGTGGCGTTCATAAAGGATAGTAGTTAAGGATGAAAGACGACAGTTCCTAATGTCGCAACTTGATTATCTATCATAAATAGTTTAAGTTTGTATGGAGAGAGCGAGCTTCTAGCGTTGTACAAACACACACTTTATCTCATATTTGTGCTGTACCTTTCTCACTTTGAATTTTTTCTCTTTTTTGGGGTGTAAATTCAATGTATCAGCAATGTAAAAACATACTCCCTTCGTCCTAAAATTATTGTCTAGTTTGAGATTTCACTTTTGGTTCATTAAGTGAAATCTCAAACTGAACAATATTGAACTAAAAGTGAAATCTCAAACTGGACAATAATTTTGGGACGGAGGGAGTAGAATTTATAAGAATGATTCTCGACTATGCAAATGAATTCAGAAATCTTTGGGATACACTTCTTTGGGTTATAAATCATATAACTATGAAGCTGTGACAAAAGGTAGTGGCTCATCAAATTTAAAATATTTTCTCCCGTACCATAAAGATGTTATATTTTTAAATTATCTTAGCCTAATTAAGTGAATCATTCTCTTTGGCCTAAAAAAATTCCACATCGAGGTTTGGAATTGGTAATGTTAATTGTGGTCATTACTCTTGGTCAAACCTGATCGACTAGACTGTCCATGTTCACATTTGGTCAGCCACTAATTGTTTTGCCAAACCACCGACCGAGTTTTGAGTGCACTTTCAGAAGTGATCAAGAAAAAGTCATTGGACGGTGGACTTCATGGTTCTAAATGTTCGAGTTTCCATGAAGAAATGATAAGAAATAATCCTCCGTAATCTTCAAACAAACCACCTTAACAATTCAGTCAACTAAAGAAATGCCCATTTGGAACGTACAACTTTCAGGCTTCTCAGCTTTCAATGAGAATTATAAGCACTTGTTAGTTTACATTCTTTTGTGATGGATGCATTTCTTTTCAGGGAGAGATAATGTGATATGATCAGTTGTTATTTTGTATTTTGGTTGAAGAACAGTAAGAGCCAAAAAGAATCAGGAGTGCTTTTCACTTTTGTATCAGAAAAAAAAAATGGCACAAAATTGGAATGACAGAGCAAATTGAATAATGAACTTATTCAAGAGTTCATAATTGAAGTGTCTCAATCTTCCAGGTAGGTTTTCTTAATTTCAGTAAAATATAAGAACTCACTCCTTTGTGGGAGAAAATCTTGATTTATTCTTATTTGCATTTCAGTTAGATTAGTGTCCATAGGTGAACATCATTGCAATCAGGGGAGGATATTATGAATCATTATCCGAATTTGATGATGAGCTGGGAAAGGCTAGAAATCCTCATTAGAAGTTTCAGGGCTTTGATCAGGCCTCTGTTAAATTGGAGTGATCAATACCAAGACGGATTGAAAGAAGGGCTACAGGATGTTGACGATTTGCTTCAGATGTTCCTTCTTCAGGAACTTGATCAGCAAAAAAGGGCGTCTTCCAATTTCGCAACCATAACAAAAGAGATGGAGCAGGTTCTTCTTCAGTGTCAACTGACGCATTCGAGCCATTGTAGTATGAGAACATGGAAGGGAGTTGAGCATACAGTGAGTTTCATGGATTCTGTTTTACAGAATTTCCGGGATGAGGTAAAGAAAGATGTCGATGATGCATTTATTTCTCCTGCAAAGAAAGGTATATTAGATATCTGTGATGAGCTTAAGTTGATGAATGATATGTTTTGGCTGATAAACTTGATCCCCGGAACCATGTATCTCATCACATGTTTAGATGTGGCATTTATTATTGAGAAGATAGGGGTGGAAATCTCATGTTTGCTTTACAACTGGATCATGGACAACATGGATGATGCAGAGCTGCTTGGTTATTTGAAAGAAGATTTCTATAGCCTCCAGGAAAAGGTAAAGAGTGTTTATGAAACTATATATTGGATTCGGTTGTCTGAAAAAGATTTTATGATTTCAATCTGGATGAGCGCGTTATTGGCTTCTTCGATTTTCTGATTGAAGAAGTGAGCAAGTTAATGTCGTCACATAATGAAGCCACTGTGCCTAGTAGTTTTGTTCAGGTGTTAATCCACTTGAGATGCAGTCTCTTGGATGTAATTGTGCTATATCTGCAGAGCAAAGAAGGAAAAGGTTCAGTAATGCTGTCAGAAAGAATGAATTCACTTTGCAATTCCGTGCGAAATTTCATTTTGGATACTGGATTTCTCATTTACTTTTCTCGACTTGATCACAAAGGTAGGAGGGGAAATCACAGAGCCGAGCAAGGATCTAGTTATGCCTCCCAAACTAACAAAGAGGAGGGGGATGAGAAAGAGAGAACCAAGTACAGGTGGTTTCAACTGCCTTGTTTCCTTCATGATGTTACCTCTCTGAAGCAACAGGCAAATGACTTGGTTAGTGTTTGTAATCAGGTCTTTTCTTCTTCCAGGATAACGTATAGCAGCAGGAACCCGATGGTATCAGCAAGTTTCAAGGATAAATCAAAAGACATGAAGATGGAGGAATCTCATGATAAACTGGTTGGTATGAGAGATACCACCATGGAGGTCATTCATCTACTTACTAGCATTAAAGCAACTCGGTTAACAAGTCTCTCGATTGTGGGCATGCCAGGACTTGGTAAGACGACCCTTGCTAGTTCAGTGTACAAGCATCCCTCAATAGTTACTCACTTTCATGTCCGCGCTTGGTGTCGTGCATCTCAGTTCAATATCAAAGAAGCCTTGCTGTCAGAGATATGGTGCCATATTGGGGGAAAAGCCAATGAAACTCATGAGATGGTAAGAGAAGATATTGCTCTTAAAGTTTATCAAACTTTGAAGGGCATGAAGTACCTTATAGTTATAGATGATATATGGGATGCTGAGTTATGGAATGATTTGAAGGAATCTTTTCCTGATGACCACAATGGGAGTAGGATTTTATTCACCACTCAACGTCGTGCTGTTGCCTTGGAAATTAATAGTATTCCTTACGCTCTTCGCCTTCTTTCTGATGAGAAGAGCTCTAAACTATTGCTGCTGCACGTGTTTGATGGCGGAAACTGCCCTGCTGAGCTATCAATGATCTCAAAACGCATTGCGAGGAATTGCAAAGGGCTACCCCTTGCTGTGGTTTTGACTGCTGGAATCCTGAAAAAGACCGAAAGCAGAAAAGTCTGCTGGGAACAAGTTGCTAAAAAAGTCTTTAGTTTGCGCAGAGAACGAGAAAAATACTGTGAACTAAAGGATGTCACTAATATAGTGGCATTCAGCTATAAGCAGTTGCCTGATTTCTTGAAGCCGTGCTTTTATTATTTTGGAGCATTCCCTGTGGACACTTCAATTTCCGTATCAAAGTTAACAAAATTATGGATATCTGAAGGTTTTGTGCAGAAACAGGATCTTGGGCAGAAGCATTTAAAACAAAAGGCTGAGGATTTCTTACAGGAGCTAATAGACCGAAGTCTTGTAATGATTGCCAAAAGGAGTTCCAAAGGTGGGGTCAAAGCGTGCCGTGTTCATACTGTGATACGACAGTTTTGCTCTGAGATGCTGCGTTCAAAAGTGCACGTTTTAGAAGAAAACGCCTTGGACGCATATTCTTCTTTCCATCATAATCTCAATGTTCGTAGCACCACCTATTTATTTCACTATAGATCATATCCAGCTACCAAATTTGGTCGTTTCCAATTCCAAGATGTTTCCGATGGTTCAAATTTTAGGCCTCGACTAGGACATACTGAAAAGATAGTGTTCGGAAATGAACCTGGTGTTGTCAGAGGGGTAATCTCAGAAGGCGGGTTGCTGATGTGCACCCGAACTAATCAAAGCAAACGCTTCGATTATGGCTTGATTTCCAAGTTCCTGTCCCTTCAAGTGTTGGACCTGGGAAATGTTAGAGTTGAAAGCAGTGCAGACACTTCAGATCTTGTCACGATAGCGAAGCTGATTCATTTGAGATATTTATCCATCAGGCTCAGGAGAAACAAACTGCCTCCGGAAATAGGTAACCTTCAAAACTTGGAAACTTTAGTTCTAAGTGGAGTAATTGGTATTATCCTGTTACCATGGTCGACTAAGAATTTATCAAGTTTGAGGCATTTGCTATCGGATCACGGGATCTTCATATTTCCTCAGTCTTTCATTGAATTACAATCCTTTGACATCCATTTTCCCCTGCTGGATAACCTGACATCCATTTCCACCCTTCCCCTGAAACGTGGAAACAAAGTTGAGAACTTCGTCTTGAGGAGGCTTCCTGGCATTCAGAAATTGGGTTGCAGATTTTTCTCCGATGCGTGGGATAATTCTACAGGTTTTAGTATGTTTCCAGAGCTAGACTTCTTGAATGAACTTGAATCACTCAATATCACCTTCTCAGGGAAAGTTGTGAGTCCCTGTAGATTCAGTTTCCCATCAAACCTCACGAAGTTGTCCATTTCAAACTCTCGCCTGCCGTGGGAGGAAATTTCAGTCATTGCTCGATTAGTACCGCATCTTCAGGTTTTAAAATTGCTCGGTAAAGCATTTGAAGGGCTGAAATGGGAAATGGTAGACGGAGGTGAATTCCCAAAGCTGAAATTCTTGAGGCTAGAATCCCTGGATATCGAGGTATGGGACGCCAATGCTCCTGATCATCTGCCTTTTCTTGAGCAACTTGTGGTGTTGCATTGCCCACAATTAAAGGAGATCCCTTCTTCTTTTGGTGATATTGCCACTCTGAAGTCGATTGAGCTCGACGGGTGCAGCTCTTCTGCCATGGACTCTGTCAATGAAATCCTGGAATACCAGCGTGATATGTGCAATGATGAGCTCTCTGTCACACTTGGCAGTCCAGCATGATGTCGCCCTTGATTAAGAAATGTGAAAACCGAAATTATTGAGAACGTTAGAATAACTGTAAAAGTATTCAGTTGATTAGCAAAGTGTAGAAGCTAGTTTACTTATTCGCAAATTAAATTCTTACATACATCTGGTTGGATTATAAATGTTTTTTTGCAGCTTGTTCAAGTACAGCTTGGTCTGTTATAACCCTACGGAACGAGTACTATTTGACAATTAATTGTCTAATTAAGAGTATTTAGTTTGCAACTTCCAGTTTGGTCCAGAATGGAGCCGTGTTGTTGTCATCATTCTAATTGCTTGCACTTATATGATTAAAAGAGATTAATCATTTTTGAAGGTCTTCTAGATTTCCACGGGAATAAAAAGAATGATTAAAGAACACTCCTGCAAACAGGCAGAAAACCAGATGCTGGAATTTGAACTTGTAGTAGTTCCTGATCAAATCTAGATGGAAATCAACAAGGACAACCGTGGATTGGCAAGATTCAATGAAGCCCTCAAGTGTCTACCATAGATGGTCAGGAGGAAAAAGAAGAAGAAAAGGGAGTCCAGAAACAAAGAAATCTTTTTTTCTTTCTCTTTTTTTTTTGGTAAAGAACAAAGAAATTTTGTGTAAGCCTTAAGGACATCAGTTCTACATCATGCTACCTGGATAATCGAATCTATGTCAGGCACTCCAAACAACCTAACTTGCATAAACTTCTCTTCACCGATCCTGAGTTTCTTACAAAATTCATAGTTATTGCAAAGAAAGACAAAAGAATTACACTGCTGATGTTGCGGCCTGGCCTGAATACATTTTTTGTAGCAAAGATCCAATGCAAAATTACGAAGCACGTCATCGAGATCGACATCTTATGCTCCTATGCACTGCCTTTTCAGCTCTACGTCATCTCTCTCACCATTTGTCTCCTCTTCTGCGTCATGATGATCACTTTCTGACTCAGCATCCCCACATCTTTTCCTTTGAGGAACCACCTGGAAAAAAGAAGCCTTCCAATCCCTTGTTTCTAAGTATTTGAGTAGTATCTCCAACACTTGATTTACAGTTAATACCTGCATTCAATTGCAGGTAGATTCACTCGTGTGTTACCTAAAATTGAAATGTTATTCTAAGTTCAAAAAGGAAGAGTAATTTATCAGTAACTTCCGTTGCATGAAGTGCTACTATGAACTATTTCAAGATCCAAAAATGTTTTAATAGGAAAAAGTAGTGTAAACTCATCCCAAAACATAGATGAATATAACAAATTAGAAATTTATTTGTCATAAACAAGGATGCAGTTCAAATGCTACCTGGGAACTAGACATCTTGAGGTAGCTTCCAATAGGAAGTTTTGCCGTCTGGATGCCCTGATTTTTTGCCTTATCTAAGGTTATCCCTTTCCACCGATTCCGATCCACCAATCCACCGATGATGTATATTTTTTTAGGATCAAGTTCTTCTAGGGTCGTTTCTGAGTCTGCCGTGAGGTATACCAGGTTTTCCTTTTGATCTTCAAAGGCTTGTATATATGATCGATTTTCCTTGTCTATTACCCACTTCTCATAACCCGGGAGCCTTTGCAAATGGTTATGCATCTCCCCCTCGCAGCCCGTCAAGAAAAGATGGGCGGGATATTCGCATCTTCCATTTACAGCATAACAATACATTATCTGTAGAATAGGCAAAACATGTTACAAGAATTTTAAGCTGAACCTGGCTTGATTGAAAGAAAACTCCAATCTCAAGTTTTACACTTGTATATGGACATAAACAATAGATACAATGTAAACAGTTAACAGTTTCCGGAAAAACATATGAAGACATATTGCATTCACAGAAAATGTACAACAGAGGTTTTTGGCCATAAACAATGGATACTACATAAACAGCTTCTTGGAAAAGATAGCTACATAGAAGCAATTATCACAGAAAATGTGCCACATTTATAAAATCCATTTTATTTGAAACATATGCAAAAGCAATGTGTAAACTTTTTCAGAAAAAGAGGGGGAAAAAAACAATGCTTTTATGAACATTAATACATAATAACCACTCAATTAAACTATCAAATCTCAAGAAAACAGGAGCTAAGTATTTCCATCTGTTCGTGCTAAACATTATAGCTACTTTCTTGATTAAAACAAAAAGGAAAAAAGAAGTGAGATCAGAAATGGAGAAGGAAGATAGGATAAATGATATTGTTACTGAAAAGACAATTTTTGGTCTCATATTTACAATACATCCAAGATACAACAGAATCACAGGATCAGAACTAAGGGAGCAAAAGGATTAGAAAAGCATAGAAAATTGAATTGTCTATACCTTCCGGATAGTTAAACAGCTAAATTACATGATTCCAAGCTCAAGATGACCTCTTGTTTTATATTACTCGGGCTGAAATAGATATGATAGAAATTAAGAAGTACACACTATCTTCGAGAGGAACAAGTTGCAATGATCAAACAAAAAGCGGCAATTACCCTCTGTTAGTTCCCGCCAAAAAAAGATACAATCATCAGATTCCCATCTCACCGGTAAAACAAAAAGAGTCTGTTTTCTTTCTTTCGCTTTTAAACTGAAGCTCATCTATATCTCAAATTCCCGCCTCAGCATTAAGACAAAAACATGGAAAACTTTTCCCTCAGGATAAAAAAATTCCAAGACCCTATCTTTCTAGACTTCTACAACTACCATTCCATCATTTGATCATACTACCAATTCCGTCCCACTATCAACACAAAAGATATTACCTGTACTCGTACCTTACCCATTCATTCTGAATACAACTAGTAGGGAAACAACAAGATCCTTACTCGGAAAATAACACATACAAAAAAGTGATATTGTCATTTCGCTAGCAGCACAACAGACACAAAATTGGGACTTATATCATGTATGCTAATCTCGTGCAAGCAATATTGACATCCCAACAGCAAAATTTCCAATCCTTTACCGTGAACAGACAACATCGCCTAAACTACTCATACTGGCATTTCCTTCTGATCCTAAAATCATCACTCTAGATAGGTTACTTATACCAAACATTATCAAATTCAAGACATTGAAAAATTCAATCATTCACCTGTTGAACGAGGCTGTTGAGCTGAGAAGTATTCATGAGATGGGCAAACTCGAGATCAATTACAATCTTCTGACCGCCATCCAACCTGGCTTTCTTCAACCTCTCCAATTTGCTCTCTTTCTCCTGGCACCTCTGCTCCATTCTCTCTTTTCTGAGTTCTTTCCTTGACTCAATCAGCTTCTGCCTCTCCTCTTCCGTGGCCGCCATTCCAAGCTTCTCTTCCCACTCCCTTTGCTTCCTCTCCTTTTCTCTCTTCTTCGCTTCCTTCTCCATGGCTTTCTTCTCCGCTTTCTTCGCTTCGTATCTTTGCTGCTTCAATAGCTTCTTTTTGGCATTCTTCGACATGGGTTTTTCTTCCTCATCGGTGAATGTGGGTTTTACGCCACAAGGGTCAACGGTGGCCGTGGTGGTGGTTTCACCGGATTCAGGCGCGGACTCCATTGGCGGTGGTGGCGGAGAGTTTAGTGTGAGCGTCAGTGTGGTGGCGGAGAATTAAGTTTTAAGTAAAATTTCTCCTTTGTTTTTTTGTTTTTTTTTTTTTGTCGAGAATTAGTTTAGCACTATATACGATTGATCACTAAATAAATTTTTGTGAAAAGATAAATTGTCAATCACTTCGGCTCCATTTGGACAAGAGTTTTAAAAAGACTTTTAAGGCTAAAAAGTCTGTTTAGAATTTAAAATGCGGTTGGACAAAATAATTAAGGTCTTTTCTAAACATCATTTTGAAAAAAAGAAGGCTTGAAACAGACTTTTTAAAAAATAGATAAGGGGTATTTTTCAAATTTTTGAAATAGTCTCTTTCACCTCTGTTCACGAGTCTAAAATCAGGTCGAGGCGGGTTATGAAAAAATCGGGTCACGAATATAAAGAAAAAGACGTGCCCTTCTCACTTCTTCCATACTCTAGATCCGCCGCCCCTTTCTCACTCTCTCTCCTTTAGCCGTGCGGCACCGGCGATCCACCACCCACCCACCGTCCCTTCGGTTTTTTCTTTCATGGGCTGATCGCTGCGGTTTTGGCCTCCGACTCACCTAATCCTCTGTTTCAGAAAACCATAGTTGCTGTTGCTCAGAATATTCTAAAGAATACTGCTTCGTTCAAAACATCCTGGAAGATGCTGCACTGGCGGCGGCTGAAATCGAGCCCGAGGAAGTGCATGAACGCAGATTTGTAGATTTTGTTGGTGGGGTTTTGAAGAGGTTGCTACGGAACAAACTAGCATTTATGAATTCAAACTCAAATGTGAGAAGATTTACGAGGATGATTCCATTGCTTCTTGGGTTTGAGATGCTGTAATGCTTCGTGTCCAACGTGTTTGTCTTAATGCCTCAATGAAAGATTCTGGTAAGGTCATTAACGCATTCAGATTATCAACTGAGCTTTTGTTTGCACAGACGGGCTCTTTTTGTCCTGCCTATTATAAAGGTTCTCTTTTGTTTGCATGAATCTAATTCTTGTTCTGGATTTTAATTGGTGTCCGGAGGTCTGTCGACAGTTGAATTTAGCATCTTACGGAAATTTTGGATCTATATTTGGAAGTTTTTAGCCAAAATAATTATATTTGGCAAAGATCAGATTTTATTTGTGATTGTGCCTGGGAAAATTAATATGCTCAACTGTAAGGTCTTAAAGCCTATCAGCTGCTTAATTTGAAGAATTAATATACACCTTCATGATGCAGGGGATTTTATTCTGCGTGAGAGTATGTTTGAGTTAATCTCACTTTTTTTCGCTCTCTCTAATATCCAAACATTTGAACTGTGACTTGACGTATGTATTTTAACTATAGTGAGATACCGGAGCAGTTCCATTTATAGCTTGGTTGCAGTTCCGATAGTTTGGACTATATATTTTTGGATTTGATTCTCTTTTCTGGGACTGGGACTTCGTTGGATCAAACCCATTGTTTGATTGTGTTCTGTTGTCTCATTAGGAAGTCTCCTCGTGTGTTTTTTCTCTTCCTGCAATCAGTCCCTTTGGAATGCTTATGTTAATTTTTCAAACAATTTGTTCTTCGAATATGGTCAAAAAATTTTGAGCTAACTACTAAAGTTTGAACATAAACAAATTCGTAAATTTGGATCTTTTACAGCATTGCATCTTTTATTTATGTATTGGATATGTATGGTGTTTAATTCAAGGCTCTGCACGGCTTTTTTATTGCTAAAGATGCTAGAAAAACCAAGTAGTTGACAATATATGGGATTAAATTCTTCATTAATACTTTTAAATAATTCACTGGCCTGTGTAGTGATGTTCTTTGATTGAACAACACTAATCCACCGCCAATAAGGTAAGCCTTTGGTTAATAATTTGGGGTCCCCAGTTTCATGCACCTGAGTAATAAAAAATATGTGATTGCAGAGATCCTAAACTTCATGATGGTGAAGCAACGGCCCTTCGAATTAGAGCTACTAAGATCCTTGAACTTTTGCTCTTCCTGTGTTGTTACACGTGCTGTGTATCTTCCTCTTCATGCAGAATTTTGTGTTAGATGGTAGATTGAAGGTTGGAGCTGTCATAATGCTTCAATTTGGCTTGATTGATTGAGCTTCTTTTAGGTTATTAGTTAGTACCATGTACCAGTTTCTAGCCACCATGTAATTATTCGCTTGTCGTGAATTTGGATAATTCCATTGTCGTGAATTTGCTTGAAAGACTTTATCTATTGTTGGTTACACATTGTCTAAAAATTTGTCGTCTCTGTTGTGCCTGTTAGAGCAGTATCCTGTAGGGCTTTTTTTTTATGGTTATGATTCTAAGCAAGTTTTCTTGTCCGTGGAGTTCATTTTCGAAGTTCTTGTTCTATCCGCTTTTACCCTTGTATAATGTTGCTTGTTTTGGTTAGGAATTTTTAAATTATGCATAATTTGTATACTGTAATGTTGCTTATTTTAATCGGAAATGTCAAAAGTTTAATTTAGCTAATTTAGCTACTGGGAAAATTTGTTGTGACTTCAAATTTATTACTTGCTTCTGCTAGCCTTGACATGCTTCTACCCGTAAATAATGTTGTTGTCTTAATTGGGAATTTCGATAATGTAGTAGAAGTTAGTATTAGCTAATTTGGCGGCTGGGGAATTCCATGGGTACTTCTAAATAATCATGTGCTTCAGCTTCAGTATGCATGAATCGGAATCTCATTTACTTTGTCCTCTGACATATGTATTGTCTGCATTTGCCTAGTGATTTGCAGTAACAATGGCTGTTCCTCTACTTACCAAGAAGATTGTAAAGAAGCATGTCAAGAAGTTCAAGAGGCCCCGAAGTGACAGGAAGATTTCAGTGAAGGTACTTTGCAGCTCTTTAACTAGTGTGTTCAAGGAACCATCACTTATTGGTGCTTAGAGCTTTTTTATGTTATCTACTGTATTTATATCTTTGTGTAATTTTTTGTTACTATAGGAAAATGTAAGTCTTGTGTTAGGATGATCCAAGTTTAGGTCGCTGTTGTAGAAGATCTCTAAGATAGATTCTTTATACTCTTTTATTTTATTTTACATGCCTTTCCCTGGTAAATTGTAATGGTTCTTCTACAGTTGTTACAGTTGTTAGTTTTAACTTTCATCCTTATTGCTTCCATCATTTTTGAGTTTTACTTTTGTAGCATGCTTACTATTTTTCCAAATCTTAGATGGCTGTAGGATATTAAATATTTAGTGCTATATATATTACAACTTGATCATTGTACCATCCTGCATCATCAAGATTTTATGGTTTATGCCTTACTAGATTGGTTGACCTCCCAAAACTGATCTGTTTAAAGCCAAACACTATTGACTTGTGCAGTCTTCGTTTCTTATTTTTGGTACAATATTGTGCCTCTGCTATGCGTTCACTTACATGTTTTTCCTCATATGTTTGATTTAAACTCTTGCCCAGGAAAGCTGGCGCAGGCCGAAGGGTATCGACTCCTTTGTTAGGAGAAAGTTCAAAGGATGCATGCTGATGCCCGATATTGGTTATGGTTCAGACAAGAAAACCCGACACTATCTGCCCAACAGATTTAAGAAGTTCGTTGTGCATAATGTCCAAGACCTGGAACTCCTTATGATGCACAACAGGTTCATTTAGTTCTTTTGACTTTTTCAGTTTTGCATTTCTTCATCTGGTTAATAGCAAAATTGTATTGTGTTGATACAATGTTCATGTCCTTGTGATCTTTTTTTTTTCTTGATGTGATGAGTTTTCCTTATCCTTATACTTAATATAAAGGCACAGTAGGCAAGAAATTAAATGCCCAAGAAATATTCAGGGCCACCTTCAAAGCGATCTCGTCCGTCGGATGGGTTCAATCCGACGGTCAATATTACATCATTAATTAGGGGCAAAAACGAAATTCCATTAATTCAGAGGATAAGCAACCGTAAGTTTTTGAGGATAATAAGTAAAAATAAAAACCCCCAATACACAAACGTAATTTCTTGAGGGTAAAAAATAAAAACCCCCATGAAGAAAACGAAGTCGTCCCTTTCATCTGCCTAATTCTTCCCCAGAAAACCCCCCACCAAATAAACGACGTCGTGTCTTCATCTTCACCAGCCTAAACAAAACTCCTCTCTCTCCTTGTCGTTCTCAGAAATACATCTTCCCGACTTTCTCTCCGGCCACCCTCCGACGGAAATCAGCCCATCGCCTCACTCCCACCGTCACCACAACACCGCCGGTGGCGTTTCCACCAACACCATGGCCTCGGGCCGTGGATTTATTCTGGCCCAACAAGAAACAATTTTCGATTTTCTTCTTCAAATAGGATTAGGAAATCACTATAAAAAAAATTCTCAATTCTAAATCGTCCCATGATTTCAGAATCCCAATCGGATTATAACTTCAAAGTCCACAACCGGTCTATAAAAACCCCAGCAATCCCCACAAATAGAACCACTCCAAGCTCTCTCTACAGCTTTCCAACTCCCGGCTCGTAACAGGTAAATTTCTCCTTCTTTGCCACTATTTTTAGATGAATATTTTTGCAACTCCCGGCAACTATGTGTAGCATCAAGTAACTAGCGTAGGTTCAATTATTTTTCATCCTGCATCACTATGTTTTCCCTTCAGACTTTAACAAATTTAGGATTATCGTTGGTCTGAATTGTGCGTGTTCATGATTGAGTGTTCTGACCTACTATGAGTTTGAAGTTGTTGATCGATTTTCTATGCGTTTAATTTTGCTCCAACTTAATTTCGATTCCATGCTCTTATTTGAAATTTCACTTTAAATTTGAGTGTTGATCAGCCTTATTTTTCCCCATTGGAATTCTTAAAGTTTATAGCTTGATCACTGTTATTATCATGAGATGTTGCGTGTTCCAGCTGTTATTTTTGGACGAATATTTTTTAAACTCCCAGCAACTATTCACTGAACCTGTGTAGTATCAAGTTGATGAGAATCATGTAGCCTTCCATGGAGGTTCTCCTAGTGAGGGGAATGAGCTAGTCCTTCATTCTAGTTTTGGAATGCCAAGTTTACTTTGCAGGCCAATCAAGGAAGAAAGGATGGATCTTGACTACCTATGTAATAGGGAGTTGGTTCAAGAGAGCTATGATCAAGGTGATGAGAATGTCATTAACTTTGGAGTTCAAACCAAAGGAGATGAAGACCTCATGGAAATAAGTGCTGAAGAGTATCAAGAGAGTTTAATTATGTGTGCTCCATGAAGATCATTGATCAAGCTAGTGAGAAGAGTCATTTAGGTTCATGAATGGACGGCCTATTTGATCAAAGTGTTCAAGATTGAGTCCATTGCTACACAATTGGATAGTTTGCAAACTATCTTAATTGTTTCAGGTGTTTTTCCAATCTTTTGGAGTCAATAAAGAGAATTCTACAAGTTTTGGAGTAAATTGGAGTTTTCTACAACTTAAGGGGCGCAAGACCAATATTCCACTTTTGGAAGGGCGTTCAAGACATTTTACTTCAACAATTTGGAGCTGAATTTCGAGATTAGAGTTAGTCTAAGTCTAGGAGTCAATTTTCGAATTTTTATCTAGTTAAATAAGTCATGTGGACTGAATTAAACTAGAGTGTTTTGATTAGGAGTCTTAGATTCCTTCTAGATATTATCCTACTTGAGGATAAGTCATTTAGATAAGGTTTCCTAGATTTTAGATAGAGTCAAAGAGATCAAGTACTCTTCTACTTTTACTCCTCGGGAGATAAGATTAGAGAGTCCTAATTGGTCTTCTTTTTAGTGGTACTGGCCAAAAATTCTAAGCCTATAAATAGGAGGCTTGGCCGAATTTCTTAAGCACTCTTGAGTGGTCATTTTTGTTGTCTCTTTTGAGAGTTTTTCCTGTGAGGAATTTTTGTTAAATGGAGTGTCCATTTTTCGTGTCAAGTATGATTAAACCAAGAGGGTTTTCATCTTGTCTTGGATCTTTTTTATCTTGCAGAAACCGTTCTTTTTCAAGTATGCTTCTTGATAGAATTGTTTTAAAACTAAACTTCTTATTTTCATACTACTTCTAGTAGTTCGATTGATGAGCCTATCCTTTGGCTTGGTGTTTGAATTTCATGATGAGTGTGTTCATGAGATCCATTGTGGGGTTTGTCCTACTTTTGTTGGATGAGTTGTGCTTTGGCATAAGCATTTTGAGATAGTGTATGTGTTGCATATCTTTGGTTGGTTATGAAGATTACTAATCAATAGTATTCCTTCATAATTGGGCATTGTTTGCTCCTACCTTTCTTGAGTCTCTTGATAGATGACTGATCGAGTATATTGAATGGTGTCCTTGCTATTCTTAGCGTGGGTTGTTGTTTAATTCGAATCTTTCATGGATAATGTGTTCTTTGCTTGGTTTGAGTTAAGAGATAGAATCACTTAGATAAACGATCGTCTTACTGTGAATTTTCCGCACTCTTTTGAGTTTCACGGGATAGACAAAATTATCTTCGTACCTTCTTGTTGATGGTTGCATTAATGAAATTTGCTTCGTCTATGAGATTGCTATCAGTTTCTTGGTATCAGAGCTTAGATTATCTTAGCGATGGTATTAATTGATATTATCATATCAGTTCCTATTATCAGTTTGATTTTCGAGAGATTTCTTCTTAGTTGAGGATTTCGTAGTTCTTGGTTTTGAGAATATCTTGAATTACCACGGAATCCGTTACTTGGTGTGGTAATCGAGCTTTGTGCTACTTAACGAGTAGTACTATCTTTATTGTTACAAGGTTCCTTCTTGTTTTGGAATGGGGTGTTGAAAAAATAAATCAAATTCTTGTGAAAACTACGTTTTCAAAATTGATCTTGTCTTTTGTGTGGTTGTGCGTGACTTCTTACACATCTGTTTGATCTTGTGGTGTTATTTTGAGGTCTATGCGAGAACTTGATGATGGTACGATGGTATCTAATCAAAGTGGGTGCTACATCTTGAAATTTATCCTTGATTTGCAAGTAGAGAACTGTTTCTCCAATGAGCAAGTTGGTGGATCTTATGTGTTGGATCTTTAAGGAGAGAATTGATGCCAAAGAAGAGCTTCTTGCTCGAGATAGCCTTTTTCTTTCTAAAGAGATGTCTTTACATAAGGAGGATTTGAGAGTTTACCTTGTGGTAAATATTTTGGATCTATTCTTTGAAAGGTGAAGCTTAGTGATTTTGTACTTTCTACATAAAGTATAAATGAAAAAACCTTCCTTCTTGTTGGTTTCATTTGAATCTAATGAGTAAAATGGAATTTATGGATTTTCAATTCATGAAAATTTCATAGAGACCGAATTTTGTTGATTATCTTGTTTAATCTTAGTGTCAAAAGATTTTTCAAAAGTAACAAATGTTGGTTTTCTTGTTTTCTCGAGTTTTACACCTTGAGATTGAGTCGAATTAGTGGATCTTCCTATCATTGGATTTTTCTTGATTCTTAACTTGAGTCAAAACTTTCTTTTTCATGTGATGAGGAATGAATTTTAGTGATATCAGTTTTTGGTATCAAAGTGTTTTAAGGTCTTTGAAGTTGAATTGTGCCAACTTTATGGATTGAAGTCTTTGACTTGTGTTCTAAAACCTTGATTTTCGAGAGTATGAACGAAAATTCAGTGAAGTTTTACTAAAAAGATTTTCTTAATTTATGACAAGAAATCTTATAGGCTTTGAGATATATTCTTAAAGTTTACATATTTGGTTGTTGGGAAAGTTGATTTTCAATGGTCACTTGTGAAGATGGCATTGTTAAGTCATCGACTTTTCAAAATGATTTGTGTTAAATTTAGTATTATGAAGCAAATGTCATAATTGAATAAGGAACTTTAATTTCCTACTTCATTATAATTATGGTGTTCTTGTTACTTTATTTGCCATGGATTGTTTTGGTAAAAAGTGATTTTTGTTAATTCCAAGTACAATTTGGAAAAGGGTTTTTAGAAAGATTCTAAAAGTTGTTGTCCATTTTTTTAGAAAGTGGTAATTTTCAAGTTTCCTTTTTAAGTGAGTCAAAAGTAATTTTTTCAAATTTTAACCATGTGGTAAAAGGTTAATAGCCGAAATTTTGCTGACTTTTTGCATGTGTGTGCGTGTGATTTATGTGGTATTCTAAGCCTAGTTGGTTTTGAATTTTAGAGTCATAGTATAGCCAAAATTGTGAAGCTAAAAATTAGGGTTTCCTAGTCCTAGTACTTAAATAAAAGGCACAGTAAGCAAGAAATAATGCCCAAGAAATATTCAAGAACTACCGTCGAATCGATCTCGTCCGTCGGATGGAGTTGATATGATGTCAGCAACTTATTAGGGGTAAAACAGGAATTTCATAAATTATCCTTATACTTAAATAAAAGGCACAGTGGGCAAGAAATAATGCCCAAGAAATATTCAAGAACTACCGTCAAATCGATCTTGTCCGTCGAATAGAGTTGATGTGATGTCAGCGACTTATTAAGGGCAAAAACGGGAATTCAAAAATTCAGTTTATTTCAATTAAAGAAAACCTGTAACCTTTTGAAAAAAACAAACCCCTAACCTATAAAAGGATGTCGTTTCAAGATTTAACTTTGGAATCCCCACTCCTGAAAACAATATATTCACAAAACCTGAAAGTTTTTGGTTAAAAAACAGCAACAAAACGACTTCGTTTTGTGGGTTTCTCTAGGGAAAAAAAATTAAAAAAAACAAAAAATAACTCACACCGTTTAAAATCCCAAAACAGCCCCCGTCATTGTTCCCAATTTTTTTCCCTCTAATAACCTCCATAAGGTTGTGCTCCGCCTACTCAGTCAGGTCCTCCTTCGTCGATTCAGCCGCCACTGCCGCTTCCCTCTCTGCATCCTCTGCCACCACTAAATCTCGAAGATATATTTTTCTTAAACATGCTTCTCCAATTCATACCATCCCGATTCCACCTCCACAAATTTAACCAAACAAAAACCTTAAGTTCCACCGGAGTCACCCCATCGAAAAGATTTTGCAAGAATGACTTCCTTCACTTGTACGAGATCATATTCGTGGGGGAGCAACCGCATGTATCGTATCACGGTGGACATCATGACGGAGGAAGCGAGGCGGAGCTAGATGTTTGGACGGAATAGGATTATGAAATTACCTTTTTATTTGATTTGGGGTTGTATGTATAATAGGACTAACAAATTACTGTTTAATTTTTATTTATATATTTCCATAAATTTGGAATTGTAATTTGAATAGGCAATTCAGTTCCTCTCTAATTCCGGATTTGTTTTGGGATGAGAATAGAAATCCCCTGTCGGCCAGTATGTCTATAAAAACCCCTAGCAACCTCACAACTAGGATCACAAAAGGCTTCCTTCTTTAGCTTACCAGTTTCTTTGATTTCTTCGTCTTTGATTCAGGTAAATCTTTTTTAACCTTTTAATTTTTATTATTTTTTTACCTCTATACGGTAGAGGAAGCTTGAATATTTGTAAATATTTTTCTCTGGTTCTTTTCCAAATCCTACAAACATGTACTAATTTTGATTCCCTTATTTTTTCCGGTTTTGATGTTGTGAATTTATTGTTAATTGAGCGAGGTTGTTGATAATTTTAATGGTTTGGAAACTAATAGACTGTCTTGGAAACAAATATTGCAATGGTTCGAGTTGCAGACTCAATTCCAGCCAAATTACATAAAGTCCCCTTCTCTCACAGGATATTAGCACAAGGGTAAGGTATATGTTTCTAATTTCTTTCCCCTATAATTAAAGGGCCGGATGGTGTAGGATGTTTGGAATATTTTTTAGAAAAAACTCTAATCACAATGGCTCTATATCCGAAATTTGATTATCATGGGTTTGTTTACTTATTGTTGTCAATAGAAACAATTTATGTTCTGGCTTCTAGAATAATTTCTACTTGTCCTTGGGAGAACGTTTTTAAGGAGTTATATTATTCTCTAGAGGTAGATCATAGTTAGATGAGAGGAAGCCGAAAAGTTTCGACTTGTGGCATGAGATTCAGTCAGAGGTTCTTGGAGAGGCAAAATCATGTGTTAGAAAGTAGATTTTGTTGTGTTCATATTTTGTGGGATTAGCTTTACCTTTCTAGACCGGTGTATATACTGGTGAACTATATTATTGCTCAAGGTAGATAAATATATATATATATATATATATCAACTTTTCCACGCATTGAGCTCTTTTGTGAGTTTTACATTGTGCATGTGATTCTTGATATTCTTCTGCTATCTTTCAGCACCACTGATGATAACACTCAGAGCCGATACCTTTTAGCTGGTAGATAACTAATCAGGATAAGTTTCTCATGTCAAAACTTGTGCCTGAGTTTCAATAATTAATTCCTCATATAGTTTATTCAACAAGTCATAGGACTTGTATAGTGATCCATTTATGGTTCTTTGACAGTTCAGTTAGATTATTTTTCTGTGCATAAATAAATTTGATATAGTCATTGGATGTTATTCCTCTTATGCTAACATGAGTTTTATTTTGAGATTACCATAGATGAGGCTTCCATGTCGGTTATTTATTGGAACTTTTCTTCCTCACACACTGTATAACTTTTAACATGCCTATCAATGAAGTAAATCTTTGATCACTCAATTGTCCAGTATAGTTTTTGAATGGTAGAGTACTTAAGATTTTGGGTACCTGTGTTTTGCATCATTGGTATGATCTGCTTGCCCTTTTGTTAAAAGAAAAGTTCAACTTTCTCTGCCAAGTGAACTGGTAGCAATGTCCAAGTTGCTGCTTTAGCAGAATCTAGAAATAGACTGCATTGCGGTATTCTATTGTTATTTCATGTGATCTTTTTTGTTTTTACTGAATAACTTACAATCTCTAAGTTATAATATTACTAAATGTTTTATGGTTTCCTCTGTCTGCATATTCCGATGTATGACTGTCAAGAATTTGTATTTCACATTTCTTTTTGTTATTTGAGTTACTGGGAATCTAATAAGGATCATCACAGTCCTTAATCTGCTACCTGCTTTGTCCACTTCCGTTTGGTGAAACTAAGTTGTGGCAAGGCTAAAGTGGATGTGAACTGAAGTAGTAGATTCAGAAGTAGTTCGAGAACATCAGTGTGCTAATGCACTATGTTAGATGATAAAAATGTTGCCTTTGGGAAAGTTACAGGTTCTTGGCCGTGATATAACAATCTAGAGTTTGGCAAGTAAAAGGGAGGCCAAGTGATATTTGTACTATCCCCTGCTAAGTACTTGAAGCTTCTTGCCTCCAGCTTGAAACAACAACCTGATAGAATAACTGAGAGCTTGGCTAGGATGAGATTTGACAGCTTTATGTGTCTGAGAATTGAGTTGTGATAAGTAACTTAATAGTCCCCTTAGTTTTTTGTTCTATTTTTATTTGTAAAATACTACAAGTCCAACAATTTCGGCCCTCACTTTAGATACGATATTTGAGTTAAAAGTTTATTATTGCTATTGAAAAATAGTCATGTATTTCCTGTCATTGAGGTAACTTATGCAACATTACCAACTTTCTTTGACTGAAGAAGTTACAGTCTCTAAGGTAGATTGCTAACAGTGATAGAACAAAAGCTATCAAAAGTAAATTTTAGTTTTTGACTTTTTGGCTAATTTTATCTAAAGTTACCCACACCCTCGAACTTTGTAAGAAAATTATCCATGCGTCAAAATTGAAATTGAAAGACCATATTACCGAAAAGAAAAATAAAAATAAAAATTGAAAGACCACAAAATTAAAATAAATCAACCTACCTTTTCCAAGACTTTCATGGAAGCACATGATATATTACACAAGTACTAATTTGATGTTCTATTTTGTTTTCTTGCTTTTTGATAGATTTCTTAATCATTTTGTGAGATACTGTATGTATTAGGATAAGCAACGTAATAATCTCATCAAAAAAAGTATACTTAACAAAGTCTTATAAAAGCATGTATCTATAACTATTACGCGTTAAGATGAATTATTACTAATATTTATCGTAATAGAGTTAAATAATTTTAAAAAAGCACGCGACATGTATCAACCAAGAAGCGCAAGGGCATTGTTGAGCGTGCTGCACAATGGGACGTTGTTGTAACCAACAAGTTGGCCAGGTTGCGTAGCCAGGAAGATGAGTAAGGCACTTGATAGGTCTATGGTGAGGTGTAGTAGGATATTTGCTTTTGCTATTCAGAAGCTTGAGTGGAAAACTTCTGTGGGAATTTTGTTTGGTCTATTTTTCTGCTTAGGTGAACACTATTGCAGGAAACTACTTAAAACTTTTCATCATCATAGCGTATCTTTCGAGAACCTTGCTTTCAATATTTACCTTCTTTTTATATGCATAATTTTCTCTTCCCCTTGATTTTTATTTTGAAGATCAGTCATCTGAAGTGTGATGGCTGAAAATATGTAATTTTGAAGATCGGTGCATAGAAAGATCGGTGCATAGAAGAAAAAAAAAGTTCACAAATTATTTTGAAGAAAAAGTAATTTTGAAAAAGACCTAGTCCAAGTGACTTTTTTAATATTTTTAATTACTAAAAGGGTTTTGAAAAATTCTTGTCCAAATGCATTATTTTCCAAAAAGTATTGTTTTAAATTTTGGTTGAAACAAATTTTTCTAAATAAATTTTCAAAACACTTGTCTAAATGGAACCTTCATTTAGAACCAAAGATCGAACTAAAGTCTTCACTAAACTTTTACACTTTGTTAGTTTTAATGTAACTAATTGCAAAACGTTTGAACAAACCATATTTTCTTTTCTTAATATCTTCTTAGACTAGTATTGTCTTGTTGTGCAATACACAACTTTCATCATTGTATTGTATATTGTTTTAAAAAATTCAAGTTAAGATGTCATTTAACCTATATAAAATGGTTCTCAGCAATTGTTTGAGATTTTGTTACGAGTTGGTTGGTTAGATTTTGAGAAATTAGTTTTTTATTAGAATTTTGAATTTTAGTTGCGGACGAAATTTTATTTTGTATCCTAAATTGACAAAATGCTATTTCGGTATTTTTGGTTGTAAAATGGTTCTTACAAAATGCCAAATGGCTTTGTGACAAGTGCTTAACTTGTTCAAAAAAATAAAAATAAAAAGTCAAGTGAAAGTTCTCGTGATAAAAGTAATTCATGCAATAAACTATTTATATAATTAAAATATATGTTCTCTTTAATGTAAGATCTCTACCAAGTTGTGAAATTAAAACTTAATTATTTCAAACTTTAAGAAAGACATTCAAAGTTTAGAATGAAATTTTTTGTCAATATGAAAATACTACGAAAGGAAATAGAGAAAGAGAGTTCCCAATATACGTTTTGCGCATTATAGCTTCGAATTCCCTTGTCCACTTAATCATAAGCCAAAAGTTACATTACTAATTAGTAACAACTTATATCAATGGTGAATAGACAGGTTTCAACAATAATAATAATAATAATAATAATAATAATAATAATAATAATAATAATAATAATAATAATAATAATAGTTGCTGACTCATAATCATGTCATTTGTTACCATATATTACTCTATCTGTTAAAAAAAAATCATTATTAAATACTGAAATTTATTAAAAATAATATAAATGTTAAAATTCAATGTAAATTACTCCCTCTGTCCCAAAATTATTGTCCAGTTTGAGATTTCATTTTTAGTACAATTTGAACTAAAAATGAAAACCCAAATTGGACAATAATTATGGGACGGAGGGAGTACTTTTTAAGAACAAGAATAATATTTTTCAATACGTGTAAAATTTTATCTTTTTCATGTAATCCACTCGTGTAAAATTTTATCTTTTTCATGTAATCCACTTCCTTTCTTTCTTCTTTTTTTTTTTTTTGAATTCAAACTTCATTAAAACTCAAAAGTACGGCTACAATTATCCAACATGATTAGTTTAAAGACACATTTTCACTAATTTATTTGCACCCTCAATTATCTCCCTGCCTACTTTGATATCATCACATTTGTGAAAATTCGAGATACACAACCTAATACTTTGATATCATCACATTTGTGAAAATTCGAGATACACAACCTAATATCATCTAGCAAGGGTTGTAAGTACAGAAGGCACATTTTGTCTTCCCGTATGTAATCCACTTTCAGTTATTCATAACACTTGCTCCTTCTTGTTTCTTGTTGATAGACAAAATATTTGCCATTGAATAATCCGTTATTGGTTTTGTACATGTAACATTGCAGTATAAAATTGGTTGATTTGAGTCATTTGACCCAGAACTTTGTACATGAAATTCCACATAATAATAATAATAATAATAATGATGATGATGATGATAATGATAAATTGAAAAAAAAAAAATTCATAACTTCTAATATTTTGGAGGTTATTTTTTCATTTTTAATATTATAGAAGAGTTTTTGTGCAGAAGTTTATTATTTTTTATTTTTTAAATTTTATCATTTTTTGTGTTAACAAACTAACGGAATAACCGTTAAAATTTTCAAAATATCGGCATTTGTTGAACAAAAATGGTCATAAAATCAAAAAAATTCAGATGAAACTGAATTTTGAGAATTCTTTTATGGCTAGGTGGTTGAAAATTGGGATAAAAATCCACCATTTTCTGGATTGGTTTTGAAATGTTTAGTAGGAACTTTAAAATAAAAGTAACTATCTTCATTATTATTTTTCGTTTCTTCTCAAAACAAGGAAAATGTAGTACTTCTTTTGTCCTAAAATTATTGTCCTTTTTAATTATATTTATATTAAAATTGAAAATTCAAACTGAATAATAATTTCGGGATGAGGGAGTATATTTTTTAATGAGTTTCACCAAATACTTTTATTTAAAACTCAGGAAATTGTGTCAGTTCTAATAAACCGTTTTCATTTGAATCTTTTCTCCTATGAAGCAGTGCAAACAAATTCTGTCTCCCTTTCTCCCATTGGCTCAACTATAGGTCTTAAATGTGTAAATTTTTCTAGGTGGATTTCAGCTCTTAGAATTTAAAAAATATTGTGTTCGTTTCCTCAGTTTCCATTTTCCAGTGTGTGTTTGATCAATGGTAATTAGTTACGACATCCGCATGGATTGCTCCGAAGAATTTACGTTTGGGCATTCTGGGCATGTTCCGTTAATCAGGGTCTCTTTAGTTATCACACGCAGTTGGTTTGGTTACTGTTTTTTAGTAAAGCATGCGAATTGTGAAGAGAATTCGGTTGCACAACTTCAGGGAAAAGCTGGCTGAGGAATGGTTGTTGTTGGTGGCGTTAATTATATATCTGACTCTGGGGTTTTCTTGGCTTGACCTCTGTGGGGGAAAGGAGCCCACTTGTTGGTTCTTGATTAAAGTATTAAGCTTTCTGAGAATTTGAAGAAAGAAAGAAATGGGATCAATGGTAAATACAGTATCTCAGTTGGGATTGATGAGTTCAGCAATGAGATGGGATTCTGTAGGTGGGGTTAGAATTAGGACTAATTGGATGAGAGCTTATGGGTATTCTTCTGCTGGGGTGAAGAGAAAATTTGGGTTTTTGAGGGATTCTAGGAAGAGGATTGCAGCATCTTGTTTTGAGGGAAATAAGGAAGGAAACAGTGTCCCTAATAAATTAGAATTAGAGCCTTTGTGGAATGATGAATATGGCACTCAAACTGTGCAGGACTATGTTGAGATTGCGAAAGAGATGATTCTTAGGCCAGATGGTGGACCACCAAGGTGGTTTTGCCCCATTGAATGTGGATGTCCCCTGAAGGATTCACCTGTTCTTCTGTATTTGCCTGGTAATGTTGGATGAATTCTGTTGTGATTTCAGTAGTGTTACTCAAGAAAGAAGATGTGCAGAAAGAACTGTAATAATTTTTGAATTGCTTCGACTATGAGAAACGTTTGAAAAGATCTACCAACAAGTTGTCTTGTCTTTATTCTTGCTCTTGCAGGAATTGATGGACTTGGCTTGGGTCTCATTTTGCATCATAAGGCACTGGGGAGGTAAGACTAAGTTCATTGTGGCTTTTAGAGTTCAGTATTTTGAGGAAGTCAACTGACCTTTAACTAAATGAGATGAACTAGAACACTGATATTTCTAGTCTTCAATTTTCAACTGTATTTCATGCCATACATAGCCTTTATTTCTAAAAATAATAAATAAAGAATTTAAGAGGAATTATCTGCACCTTCCAGTATCCCAATGATTTTAAGAGGTTTGCATGAATACAGGGCTTTTGAAGTCCGGTGCATGCACATCCCAGTTAACGATCGGACTCCAATCGAAGGTCACCATTTTCCAATTTTCATATGAATGCCATTGCTTCCAGATATTAATGATAGGTTGTTAGTCTTTGTTGAAAGCAGGAGAAAAAGACTCACCAAACCTAGTTTTGCTGTAATAAATTGCAATATTTTATGTGAAAACTCCTGAAATAGGGTGTTGAAAACATGAAATTACTGTCCACTAGCATGAACAGAATTGATACTTATGTCAGTTTGATAAACTGCGAGAAATCCTCAATCTAGAAAATGCACAAATGTCGTTAAAACCCTTGCATTTCATCTGGGATGCAATAATCAGAGAAAATTGTGCGAATCTCAACTCTTGTTGCTTGTATTTATTACTCTTGCCTTCTCGCATGTTCTTCAGCCTTTAAATGATATCCAAAAAACATGCAGGACTCGTGAGCTTTGTTGAGAATGCTGTTAGGCTTGAGAATAAATCTTCTGGTAGGAAGCCAATATATATAGTTGGTGACTCTTTTGGGGGATGCATTGCACTGTCAGCTGCTGCTCGTATTCCTACAATTGACCTGGTTGTAATATTAATTAATCCAGGTTCTTCCCAGATTGTATCTTGTCATTTGCTCATATTTGTCTTATTGAATTCTGTAGTCAGTAACAACTCAGCGGCACATTTCTTATCATGTTATCTATTTCACTACTTGCAATTATTCATCTATTGACTCGTTCTGCAGCAACATCTTATAACCGATCAAAACTTCAATACTTGCCACCCTTGTTGGAGGCTGTACCAGATCAAGTCCAGACATTTATGCCTTATCTTTATGGCCTCACTTCTGGTAAGTTAGGTTACAGTTTTCTCTGCTCTAAATGTATTGTATTCGGGTACTGAGCATGGTGCAGCGGTAAGAGCCGCTGCGTGGTTACAGATTTGAGTAGCATAAATAGCATCTAATAGAAATATAAGACTATGGGCATGGTCTAATTGCCTTGTCCTTGCCTGGACCCTTCACAAGGAGCTTCTATGCATTGGCTTACCTCAATATATTATGAGTTAAGCGGATGTTTTGAGTTTCAAGTTTGTAGGTTGTTGGATTATCTATATTGTTGAAGCTAGTAATAAATAAGGAGTTATTCATGTACTTTTACTTTAGATCTGCTAGCTGTTATGACCTGGAGCAACTTAGTTCTCACAGCCTGTTATATGCCTCAGAAGCTATATCTGCACTGAAGTATCATATCGATCACTACTATTATAGCTTCTAATATATTAGTCAATTTTCTTCGGGAAGCAGTAAGTGCTTCTCATAGAGGAGCAAAAGTAATAATGACGGGGCTTCCTATTCCTTTGTGTATCTTGTATAAACCCTATAAGTTAAAGGAGCAATTAATGAGTTGATGGAGTTTTGAGCCACAGTCCACCGCCGGTGCCAAAGAGCTTAGTTTCCACTTAGTCACGCTCCTGGTCCCGCTTGTCCTTCCTATTTGTATAAGCTGTCAAGAAGGCATATTACTGGTAAGTTTTACCTTCTTCACCTGGCATCGGTAACCTCCGTCATGGCGTATTCATACCCATCATGGGAAGCACCTATCAATCAAGTCCTAAGCAGTATCGTATCTCAATTCAGATGTTGAATTTTGAACAAACATTTATTTTTCATTTTGAAGGAAAACAACAGAAATGTTTTTGGTGTTTGGAACTCAGAGCAATACTCGTTCCTCTGCTTTTCTGTCGTTTAATTTCGATTCTTTTAAGGAGTTGGTGTTAGCATTTCCCTTTTCTCTGACATATACGTATCTTGGTTTTGGTCATGATCTAGGTAACCCATTTAAGATGGCAGTGGTAAATACAACTGGGAGCTCTCCTACATTAATAATGGAGCAGGTTTTTAGCAAGCTGACGGCCATTCTACCTCATCTTTCCGTAAGCGCACCTATATACCATTCTTATGTTTTTTCATGACCTTAATATGTTATTTTCCACTTTTTTGCTTTGATCTGTGGTCTTTTTACCCATTTGTTTGCTAATTCAAACACTTCAGAAAGAATGAATGTCAGAATTTTAAAATCTTATGATGTGTTCTCATATTATTCTTTTGATAGTGGTTCCACAACTATATGCTTTTGCAACTTCCCATTACAATCCTCTTTACATCCTTTGAAGGACCTGGCTGATATTATCAGCATGGATTTTTACGTATGGAAGCTGAAGCTGCTTAAAGCTGCTGCTGCCAAGGCAAATTCCCATCTCCATGCCGTCAAAGCTGAAGTTCTTATTATGGCAAGGTGTATGAAACAATGTGCTTGCGTATATTTCCTGTTCTTTTTGCTTGACAATTCACCAATTGCTAGTTCCACCTAAGGATTTATTTAAAACACAATTTTCTGCTCTAAATATACCGGGCTATTTGAGCTGAAAAACCGCAAGGAAAACATCAAGGTTCCTTTCCCCTTAAAGGCTTAAATACTGCACAGAAGCAACTACCACCAGGAGTTGGAACTTTTCCATCTTGCATCTCTCGTGTTCTTTCTTGATGTTCTTCTTAGACAGTGCTTCTTTAGAAGAAGGCATGTGGCTAGTTAGTTGCATTATTTTTACCTTGTGCTAATTTACAGGACCTTTTGTATCAATAATGCTGACTTGTTGAACATGTACTTAACATTGTGCAAAAAAATGCTTCAACTCTAACAATGGTTAAATGCTGCTTATAAAGGAAACTGTCTGAAATTGTGTTCTATGAAAAAGTCAATAAAATACTTTTTTTTTTCTGGTTGCTAAGTCCTCCAATTGACAACATCCTGCCACTTTCTGTTACACTCCTGCTGTCAATTAATCTCTTGGTTTTGTATGCTTTTGGAGTTTAGTGGCAGGGATTATATGTTTCCGAGTGGAGAAGAAGCAGGAAGACTCGTAAATTCTTTACAAAATTGCAAAATGCGATACTTCAAGGACAATGGCCATGCCCTTCTAATGGTATGCTTTCTAATTCATGCGTATCTTAAATTAATACTTCAAGCTCATGGATAGGTAAATTTGGAACTACTTGACTACTTGAAGTTAAAAGACAACCCGATTGTATTTTTCTGTCTTTTCATGTTGCTTCAACGTTAACTTTTGAGTAATTTGAAGGACTTTATTAGCCGTTTGACCCTGTAAAATGCTCAGAGTTATTTGGCAGAATCATGTTATCATTAATTTTACTACTCAAGCCCTAATCTCTTACACTTGGAATATTAATTACCAAACCAGTGGATGCATCTATCATTGTAGAACTATTAATCATCCGCCATAAACTTTGTGATTAACTCAGTAAGGTTCAGAAATTAAATTTTTTAGACAAGTTTTCTGAGTGGTCAGCGATTGGAAACAAAGTTTTGAATGAAGGATGGGGTTCAGGAACAAAAAGCTAGATAACTATGTCAAACCTTTACTAACAATGGAAGCGAATGATGCGCATGCATTTTAGGCCATGGAGAGCTCCAGTGAATTGGTGGTGTTCCCGTTGCTGGCAACACCAATCGAAACCAATTATAGGGCATGCACCATCCCTTACAGATTCCCGTCTGACAACCCAAAGAAACCCACTCTCACTGAGCTTTCATGGATCAATCTTCTTGGCAACTCCATTCCTTCTTTCCGGAAACGGGCCGAAAGTGATGATTCTGTTCCGGATGCTCCTGCTAGGGCTGAAAAATTTGCTCAAAGGTACTCTGAGATATTGGAGGATTTGAAGAATGATCCTAAAAGTCATGGTGGACCACCTGACTGCATTCTTCTCTGTCAGCTCCGTGAGCAGGTGCTTCGAGAACTTGGGTTCAGAGATATATTTAAAAAGGTTAAGGATAAAGAAAATGCCAAGGCAATATTCTTATTTGAGGAAGTTGTTCTTGTGAATGATGCCATTGAGGACACCAGCAAACGCATAGAGAATTTAGTCAGAGGGATATTAGCTGGAAATATTTTTTATCTTGGTTCTGCTCAGCTTGAGGAGTTGTTCTCAAAAGATGGCATGTCCTTTCTTGCTAGTAGTCAAAACCTAGTACCTAGACCTTGGGTGATTGATGATTTGGATGCTTTTATTTCTAAATGGAGCAGGAAATCATGGAAGAAGGCTGCAATATTTGTGGACAATTCAGGCGCTGATATTATTCTAGGGATACTCCCTCTTGCCCGGGAATTACTTCGTTGTGGCACACAGGTTGTATTGGCGGCCAATAAATTACCTTCTGTAAATGATGTGACATACCCCGAACTGATTGAGATTTTATCAAAGTTGACGGATGAGAAAGGGATGCTTGCTGGAGTAGATACAGCAAATCTATTCCTTGCTAATTCGGGTAATGACTAATTCGGGTAATGATTTGCCTGTGATTGGTCTCACAAGAATATCTCAAGCGCTGGCATTTCTTTCAAATGATGCTGACCTAGTTATTCTGGAAGGGATTGGACGTGGCATTGAGACTAACCTGTTTGCTCAATTTAAATGTGATTCCCTTAAAATTGGAATGGTAAAGCACCCTGAGGTTGCTTGGTGGAAGGTTGTATGACTGTGTATTTAAATACAATGAAGTTTTAGCATAGAAAACCCCCCATTATACTTAGTGTACTAATATCATCAATAACAATTTTTTGGTTGGGTAAAAGTCGTCAAATATGTCAATCAATTTGAAGTTTGGTTACTTTGACTTACTGAATGTAGGAATCAAGATGTATGGTTAACTGTTGATGTTGGGATGGTAGTTGGAACATATGGTTGTATGAATAAAATCTTACTCTTTGGACCTTGAAAAAGAAAAATGAAATGGAGGAGAATCATCTATTTGTTGCTGTACAAATTTTGTGTTGATCACAACGAGGATTGTAAGTACAATTCATATGATCATTGGGTCCCAAACCTCTAAACCTAGGAGTGGTAGGGAAAAGAATGACTTGCTGTGGCATCTGAATCATTAGCTGATTGGGCCCTGGAAGCATTAGGAGCACTGAGAAAGTCTCGAGTTGGATTAGAGTTTTAGATTGCACTTCACTTTTCTCTGTAGAATGAGCTAGACACATGTTGGTTGACATGAGAGCTATCTTAAATCTATGTTTATTTGGTTTCTTTAACCACTGGAGAGGTTTGGTTTAACCAATTGCTTAATCAAAGATCTATCTACATCAGTTTCTTGAATATGGCGTGCACTTCACTTGACTGATGTAACTTTAGTTTGTCCAATTTTCTGTTTCCAATTGTTTCTAGAGTTCAGCATCGTGTCTAGTTTGCCCAATTTCTGGAAATATTTAACCGCTCTCTCCATTACAGTTCAGCTGGACAAGTGGTGTAATTGATTCCTGGGTTACCTAGGCTGAACATGATTTGCAACCTTTATTCAACCTGCAAAATATCTTTAAAATCTCATCATAATATTAATGGACCAAATATTTCTAGGTCTAACACCATAATAGGAGCAGCCATGTCATCATCATAAATTGTGAACTTACCCCAGTTGGGAAGGTTCCTTATTTCACCTTAAAGCCCAATTTTCCATCCACCATGGATGTACATCCTCACTAATTAAGACATGCAGAGGAATTCATTTGTTTAAAAATGTTATATATGTGAAATCTGGACAGAGTTTGTGTTTGAAACAAGAGATTGGTGTTCTTACTATTTTATTTGAGTTCTGAGTACACATTTAGTTTGTTGTGAGTTCTGTGGAGTCTGATAAAACATCACGCATGCTGGAATATTTATGGATGAGAAGGATTGCAGGAATAGCTAGTTCTTTTTTCTTGTCAATGTCGGTTGTAACTGTGGATGGTATGTTTAGATTCAGAACCATGCTAAAAAGTGTGTATTTGCTATGCTTTACCTGTTTTACATGTCAAATTGTTGCTTTATTACTGTGATGTAACTTTGGAACTGTTTGCATCCTTAATGGACTGGGCAGGAAGATGGTTTTAGTCTGCTGACAATCATTAAAGGATCAGGAACTTACCGGCGCAAGAACAAGCTTGACATTGTCTCAGATTTTCTGCCTCCAAGTTTGTCCGAATTCAAGATTTGCTTTGATAAAAATCTTGGGTACTATTGATTTTCATTCATTATGAAACAATGTACATTAGATCTAGATTGAATATCAACAATTTATGTGCACTAAAACGAGTAAGCTTAGTTTGAACAGTAGAGATAGTTTAAGGTTTCACAAGAGATGATGCAGTTTCTGCAATCTTTTCTTTCTGAAACCAGTTAATGTGACTTTTAAAATACTTAACTTTTTTACAATAACAATGTCAGCGAAAAGGCAGTTTTTAAAATCTTCAGCTTGTTCAGTTAACTTCAAGTTTTCTACCTTTTCATTTGTCGAGATTGTTTTCTTACAAATGATAATAGTGTATGATGCATTATATTGAATAGAAGTCCCTACATGGTAAAGTGGAAAGTACTTTCCAGAAAATAAGTTTTATATTTAATTTAAGACTTTGGATATTGAAAAGACGGGCAAGAAACTAGTTATTTGGAAACTATAATGCAGGTCAACCAAATAAAAAACTGTAATGAAGAGGTTGAACTGAGAGGCTCTACTTTGCCTTTGCTTATAAGTTTTCCTTAGATATATAAGTGGACACATCTCGGTTTATCTAGGTTCCTTTCAAGCATAATAGTTTGCTCACCCCTTAAATTGCTAATTATGTGAATGGGAACATTTTGTCTATTAACATGAATGATGATGTCCTATGAGATTTTGCTCCAACTGTGGTTATGTTTTTTCTTTTATTGATTGATTCAATGGAATGCAGATTCTTTCACTTTGCTGTCAGTCCGGTGACATACTCGACTCTGCATGACGGAAGCATTGTTAGGGGTCTTAGTGGAGTCCCACACCAAGGACCAGTTCTGCTTGTTGGATATCACATGTTCTTCGGGCTGGAAATTAGTTCATTAGTTGAAGCATTCTTGAAGGAGAAAAACATTGTAGTTCGTGGTATGACACACCCTGAGATGTTCACTGAAAATTTCCGGTCAATGTATGATGAGTTTTCCGCTTTTGATCTATTCAGAGTATTTGGTGCAATACCTGTCTCTGGAAGTAACCTTTTCAAATTGTTCTCTAGCAACGAACATGTGCTTCTCTATCCTGGTGGTGTACGTGAGGCTTTACATCGAAAGGTACAGAGAACGCATATGTCCTTTAATTGGGTCAAAAGCTAGATGATCTTGTTCCTTGTAAAAGTCAGATGTTCGTTTCTGTACTAGTTGATTCAAAGAGTGTTTGTTTTGCATGAGATCAACACAGAATGACCTTGAAGAAAAAAACACAGAAGTGAAGAAACTAATGTGGTTTTTAGACTCTGCATCTAGTGTGAGTTTATTATCATGACTCATGACTACCTACTCAAACAAGAGGCAATGTTTTGACTAGAAAACCATATATTGTAGTTCTTGGACCGATAAGAAAGAGCTCTATGATCAAATTAGGGCAGCTTGTCTCTCAGTTACCATTTGTAAAACCCATAACATGTTCCTTTGGCTTTCTAGAACTCCCTCCCTTAATCCTTTTTCACATTTTTAAGGCCGATTCGCCTTATCTTAGTTTCTAATATCTTTGATGGAAGATAATTTTCTTGATCTGCTTAACATTGTTTACAGCAGATTTGGTTTAATTCCCTGACAGAGCATATTGGTTATTATTTTTGGTTAGACACCATAAGCAGTTCAGATGGAACGAGTCGATATCATATTCTTCACACTCCGTTTCTTTTTTTCGTTGACTACTTCTCTGGTATTCAAGGCCATCCTTTCCATCTTTTGGAGTCCTTATGATCATACTTGACGTATAATTTTTAGTATTACATATACTTTCTTGGTTGAGTTTATGGCTTTAGAAATCGAGATTTTTTTTTCCTTGAAAATATCAGGCCCATATCTTTACTCACTGTGTGGACTGTTTTCTCAGGATGAACACTATAAACTATTTTGGCCTCAGCGACCTGAATTCGTGAGAATGGCCATAAGGTTTGGGGTTACAATTGTACCTTTTGGAGTTGTTGGCGCTGATGATCTTATGGGGGTAAATTTAAAAGCTTATATTATTCAGTTTGACCTCTTAATGATTACATTCTTCAAGGAACTCAGGCATTCTACTCAAAATTAGGACAGTTTGTTCTAATGAATAAGAAACGAATAAGGACTGAACATATGTATTCCGGCTCCACAGCCAAGTAATTTGATGGCTAATTAGTATCTGGAAGAATATTGTATAGAGGATTGGTTTCCATGACTTTTGCTCATTGGGATATTCCTAAAGTGGCAACTTGTATTGAAGTATTCACATGGCTTTAGGAACTATGGCTGTGTGACCTGAAATCATGAAGTCATGCTCTTACAGAATATAAGGTAAAAGGCTTCATGTATTAGGCTTTGAACGCCTGATATTATCTGGACCCTGTCACACATGGGAGATTGTAGGCTGCCGTTTCTGTATTCTCCATAGTTGAAGATTCACCACCAAATTTACATCCACTATGATGGTTTTACTCAATCAGATGGAATCGGTCTTTTGAATATTTAGTTACATATAATAGATATGCATTATAAATTTTCCAAGAGTAATTTAGTTGGGTTTTCTTAGCTACTGAGCTCCAAACACTGTATCGCTTGTGCATTGCTCTGTCGCTGCCTTTACCTTTAGTCTGAGGCCTGGTTTTCAATATCATTCGCTTCTACTATGTCTATTATCCTGTAATACTTCTTAATCATGTTTCGCAATTTCACAGATATGCTTGGACTACGATGAGCAGATGAAAATTCCAAGTCTCCGTGAGAAAATAAGACTGCAGAACCTAAAGACCAAAAAGCTAATGTAAGTTGATGTATACCATGGTTATTAACTGATGAGCTGTGATTTTTTCCGGAGTTATAAAAAGAATATCCTTTTGCGCACTCTGGTTAGTATCAAATTCGTGTCTAAGATACTGAGGTCAAGTCTTATGTATCTGCTTCCAGGAATCGAACAGTACTAGAGGGTGAAGAGATCTCCAAGCAGGATTTCTACGTCCCAGGCTTCTATCTGAAGAAACCAGGACGATTTTACTTTCTGTTCGGGAAGCCAATTGAAACAAGGGGCTTCATGGAAAGTTGGAAGGATGAGGAATTGGCAATGACGTTATACCTGAAGATAAAGTCTGCAGTTGAACAAAATATGTCATATTTACTTGAGAAGCGAAAGCAGGATCCTTACAGGGATATCTTCGCAAGAGCAGCATACCGCGCCATTTCAAACTCTTCCAGTGATATTCCCTCCTTCGAGCCATAAAGAAAAATCACGAAGGGCGATTTCATGACACGGTGGAAATGACGAGAAAGTTTTATGAAGGTTGTTGATTTATGTAGTCATCACTCATCAGTGCATGGTGCTTAAAACATCTTGTAGTTAAGCCTTCTCCTAATTACTCTGTTCGTGAGATGAAATTTATCCGTTTTAAATCATCTAATGATGTTATATTTGGTGATATAAACTCGAATGCATTAATCTCCATGTAATAAAATTACGTCATTGAGCACAGACCTTTAGAGTGTATTGTTTTAGTTCAACAAATATGACTCCCGTTCGGGTTATAATTTCAAAGCTTGAAGCTCTCATAACCCCAAAGTCAGTGAAGCTAGTCCAAAAGCAGAAAAGCCAAATGAATGTCACTTTTTTCTGATCACTTTTTCCCAGCATATCGGATAAGAAATCTGATAGAATTGATGCGCAAATATCACATGCCATTGTTCTTCAGGCCAACCTGAGCTCAGAATATTCAGTTTTAGATTGGGAGGCACCGAAATGTAGAGGGAATATCCACGCATTCAAGCTTGTGCAAGAATGATGTCTGAGATAATTAGGAACCAGCAGTGGTGACTCAGTCCCAAAAAAATGGATTCCCAGACAGGAAGGCAACTGATTCTTTGAAGACTGAAGTAATAACCGTTTGATTCTTGCTTCTGGAGATGATAAAGTTTATTCACACTTTCATCAAAAGTGACTTAAAAGTTATTCCAACTTATCCAGTACTACACTGGTTGCAATATCTAGTGAAAATTTTTACTGTGTCGAATGCAGTTGTGGCGATTTCCCATTAACAATAAGGATCGATTCAGGATATTAGGGAAATAATGTTTGAGTGAGATCAAAAGATGATTGGATTCCCAGAAAAATATCAGCAGGGAACCTTAACTAACAAAGACTAAGAATGCAAAAGTAGTGATAAGAAGAAACAGTGCATTAGTACAATACTACTATAAAAGGGAGTTAGTTGCTTATACATTTTCAATGTGCAGCCTTCTTGAAAAAGAACCAAAACTTTTCACTGAGATCCCTTGAAAGGCACAAAACAATAGAGTCATAGACACACACACACACTCTAAAGTCATCAAGAACAACTAGCTAGCTCCATGACTACAGGACACTACTCTGCCAATTACCACCAAATTGACTCATACGGTACTGATACCAGCTGGATGAACACGAACCACGCCACGATGGGCTACGCTGATCAGGTACGCCGCTTTACGGATTCTGATGAGTACGAAAACCCGATTCTTCAGCATCTTCAGGGCTATGGCACTGGAGGAGGGTATGTCCTGAAAACCGAACGGGTGGTGGAGCACGTAACTCGTGCCCCTGTTGTTAGTATCATGATGACTAAGTACAGGCCATATGGCAGTCCTGATCATGAAAAGGCAGAGAAGTTCATCAGGGACTATGGAGCAGAGAGGCGTTTTACACGACCTGGAGCGATTCATGATCCTCCTGTGCAGAATTTCCTTGCCAAAATTCAAACTGAAGCTAGCCAGCCAATCACTAAAGTCTCTGCTCCTTTCATCAGGCCTAATTGGCGGGCTCATCCAATCTCATCAGGAAGACAAGATGCTGATCATTACAAAAATGGTAAAACAAAATATGACAGTGATGATGATTATGACAAAGACTTCATCAAGGATATCCATCATGGAACGAAGGCAAATCCAGTCTCTGCCACCAACAAATACAACCTTTATGAGAGGCCTAATGAAGGCCCTGTGATGCAGAATCACACACCAGTTAGCAGGCCTATAAATGACATTAATGATGGTGTTGAAATACTAACTGGAGGCATTAGGAATATTCAACCTGATGTCAACAGGCCATCAAGGGCTGGCAATTTCGGGCTTGGCCGCTGGCGCAATGGTTATAGAATGGACTCAGATTCTGGAGATTCAGACTCAGTGAAGGAACAGAAAACTCATGGGATGAACAACAAAGATTACGAAATGCCAGAAGGTAATCATAAATCTGTTTCTAAACCCTTTGGAAAGGCTAATTCTTTTCCATTAGCTTCTCATCATCAGCAGCAACAGCAGCCACGTTTCTCAGTTCCTCAGAATCAACTCAATGAGGTAAACTCTTACTCTGAATCAATTGATAGCAGTGAGGCGCGGAAGAAATATGGCAAACTGAAGCCTCAGGCCGGACCGATCGATCCGAAAGCAGGAACCATTTCCAGTGAAGATCTTATCAAGAAGTACAATGGGGCCAAAGTTCCATGGTGAAGATCCAATATATAGCCCCTCCTGGCTAGCTGGCTACCTTGGACAACATTGCGCAATAAGATTAGTATATTTGCTTTCTAAATGCAACCATGTAATCTGTTTGGTGTTTTCTTGTCTTTGGTTCCTTTCAACTCAATCATCAAGCTTTGTGTTGGGGTATCAAATGATTGGTGCTTTTAATTTCTATGTAATGATCATCAGATGTACCTAAATATATGCTTAATATGAAATGCATATTAGCTTGTCATGATTTGTGAGTCCAAACATATGCTTTTCTCGTACCGAAATAATTGTCCAGTGTGATTTTCATTTAGTACAAATTATTCTAAAAGTGAGAATCAAGATGACATCTTTTTAAAAACTTTCCATGCGACATCCCCTATTTTCTACTGAGACAGGAATGTTGGTGTCGGTTTATCTCTTGATAAAACGCAATCATTCATCAATAGATATATGAGTAAAATCGTGTCTTCTTAGTTTAAACTTGTGTTGTATATTGTTCCAAAAATATAATTCACGAAAATATACTATTTTTGTTAGAGACGGAGGGAGTACCACAAATTAAGTCTTCTGGATAGGAATAATACATATAGATAATTATTTAATAATTGAAATATTTGCAGGTCCTATATAGTACAAGAGAACCCTATCCTTGAAGGTTTTAGAAACATTGAGGATATGTATTTTATGCTAGCTGCAAAACCTTTTACAAATACCAAAAACAGATGCATAATTGTACGACTAACTAATCTCTTGGGCCTCAAGGAAACTACGCTGGCAAGGAACTTGGCTTAGTTTTCCCTAAATTCTCTGTATCAAAAGCCATTGAAATTAGCTTGGAAGATCGACCTGGCAATAATAACCACATTAATATCGGCAGCGTTTTCCATGGCGGACATCTGCAAAATCATGAGAAGATGCCCTTCAGAATTGCCTGAAGACATATTTCATAAAATACTATCTTTCCTCACAACCAAAGAAGCGATCCAAGCAAGTTTAGTATCAGAGTATTGGTTCAGGGCCGTTCAGACACTTCCCGATTTGGTTCTGGATCATAGATCCATCATCAACGAAAACCGCATCAGTTCAGGTAACAAACGAATGGTCACCACTTTGGAAAATAGGTTCAGAAGTGAACTCAATCACATTATCTCCACTTTACAAAGGTACCGCCTTGACAATGTCAATCTTCACACGTGCAAACTGCTTGTCGATTCCTCCAACTTTAGACGTTCGTACAACGGTCTCATCAACCAATGCATCGTACTCGCCGCGAAAAAGGGTTGAAGATGCCTCCATTTATCCAATGGAGGAATCTTGATTGCTTTCCCTGTACAAGTTTTCGTAGGGGAAACCCTAGTTGAATTATGTTTGGAGAGGTGTACTTTGAAGTACTGTAAGAGATTGATGTGGCGCAATCTTAAACGTTTGGATCTTCACAAGGTCGCGTTATATCAGTTGATGTTTGAGAATATACTTGGGAGATGCCCTTTGATTGAAACTTTAAACATTTATCGTTGTGCTGCCTTAATTGGTTTACCGTTTTATATGCCGCCATCTTAACACCAATGTCTGAGGAGTTTATCGATTTCTTACATGAGAATCGACGACACCTTTTTTCAGGATTTGTGCCACATCTTGAAGATCTAACAATCCAAACCTGCATCAACTTGGACAGAATCAAAATTTCGTGTGAAACCCTAAAAAAGTTAGAGTTCGCCTCTAACCAGGATTAGAGGAGGCACAATTTGACGTGCCAAGCATTGTCCTATTTGAGTATGAAGGAAATATTCGGCCGAGTTTTACATTTACATCTACTTCGAGTACTAAACTAGATGGATATCTCACCTCAATTTAGAATGCGATCCATATACAGACGCTTCATGGTTCTTGAAATTGGGAAAATTTACTTATATATAACCTAAAAAAATTTTGAAGAACAAAATACATCTAGGTTTTAAATTGTGGCCAAAACTAAATCTTTCGCGCTTCAAACACACGAAAATAAGCAAAATCGCGTTTCAAAAATGCTAAAAAAAAAATTTCGCGTTTTGAAAACGCTAAAAAACCATTATCGCGTTTCAGAAACGCTAAAAGTAAGATATCGTAATTAATTTAATTTAATCGTAACTAATTAATGGTAAAAAAATTAATTAAATAAATATTCGCGTTTTTAAAGCTCAAAAAAAGTAAAAAAGAATATTTTATTTAAATAACTTCACAAAAATCTGTCGAACGACCCATAAGACATAAATATCCAGTCCATTATACTGGAGTCCAAGTCCTGAACTCTTGCTTATTAGGAGTAATTTGGTCATTTTTGTCGATGGGATCTGATTTGTAACATGATTTTTTTTTGTGAAGCCGGGGATCGGATTTGTTGATTATTCCGATTTACATCTTTATATTATACCTTCCCCGAAAAATTTCGCGTTTTGAAAACGCTAAAAAACCATTATCGCGTTTCAGAAACGCTAAAAGTAAGATATTGTAATTAATTTAACTTAATCGTAACTAATTAATGGTAAAAAAATTAATTAAATAAATATTCGCGTTTTTAAAGCGCGAAAAAAAAGAATATTTTATTTAAATAACTTCACAAAAATCGGTCGAACGACTGAAAAGACATAAATATCCAGTCCATTATACTGGAGTCCAAGTCCTGGACTCTTGCCTATTAGGGGTAATTTGGTAATTCTGTCGAGGGGTTTAGGGATTTGTTCCTTGATGTTTTTTTTTTTGTCCACCAAGAATAATTTGTTGGTTAAATCCACAGAATCATCAGAACTCTGGATTTCTGAAACGCGTATAATTTGTGGGTTAAATAACTTCACAAAAATCAGTCGAACGACCAAAAAGATATAAATATCCAGTCCATTATACTGGAGTCCAAGTCCTGGACTCCTGCCTATTAGGGGTAATTTGGTCATTTTTGTCGATGGGATCTGATTTGTAACATGATTTTTTTTTTGTGAAGCGGGGGATCGGATTTGTTGATTATTCTGATTTACATCTTTATAATATACCTTCCCCAAAAAATTTCGCGTTTTGAAAACGCTAAAAAACCATTATCGCGTTTCAGAAACGCTAAAAGTAAGATACCGTAATTAATTTAACTTAATCGTAACTAATTAATGGTAAAAAAAATAATTAAATAAATATTCGCGTTTTTAAAGCGCGAAAAAAATAAAAAAGAATATTTTATTTAAATAACTTCACAAAAATCGGTCGAACTACCGAAAAGACATAAATATCCAGTCCATTATATTGAAGTCCAAGTCCTGGACTTCTGCCTATTAGGGGTAATTTGGTCATTTTTGTTGACGGGATCTGATTTGTAACATGATTTTTTTTTTTTGTGAAGCGGGGGATTGGATTTGTTGATTATTCCGATTTACATCTTTATAATATACTTTCTCCAAAAATTATGATGCTTAATAAAATAAGTTGAATTTAAGTAATACTAGGTAGTACGTATGTAAAAAGAACAAATTTGATCAATAACATGTTCTGTTTAAGTCAAACTAAGTATCTCATAGGTAAACACAACAAATTTGATCAATAATAGATTTCATTAAAGTAAAATTAAGTAGTACATATGTAAAAAGTACAAATTTGATTAAAAAACAAAAAGTTTGACCAATAACATATTATAATTAAGTAAAACTAACTAGTATATATGTAAAAAGAACAAAATGGTCCATAAATGATGTCGTTCAAGTGAAACTAAGTAGTACAATGTTAATTATTGTTATCAGTGTTCACTAATCACATTATTATTTTGAAATGATTTTTATTTAATGTCATTGACACTAAAGTGAAACGTCATTTTGGGACCGAGAGTACAGATTCAAAATTGTGTAAAATACCATACTATTTGGGTTAAAATTGAAATAAAAAAATTATTATTAAGGGTGTAATTGAAAAAAAATTCAATCATACGTGGTTCAAATAAGAAAAAAAGTAAAAGGGTGTCAGTTTATAAATATTAGGGTGTCTATTTTGTAATAATCACAAAACCTAATCCCCCTGAACCCAACTCACTCCTAAACCCAAAACCCGAAACCCAACCCCCATAAACCCAACCCATTCCAAAACCCAAAATCTCTACCTACCCCGAAACCCAGAACCCAAAGACCACTCCGGAACCCAACCCCTCCAAAACCAACCCCCAAAAGCCCAATTAATCCACCCCAAAACAGTCGAGAATCCATGAATTCATGTTTAAGCGTTTGCAAAACGCGAATGTTGTTTTAGCGTTTTCGAAACGCGAAGATTGATTTTTTTTTTGTCAATTAATGTCATTTATTTTTCTTTCCTTTTTTCCCGGATCAATATATTAAAAAATTAATCAACAAATTTAGCATATCTAAAACACGAAATTTGTAATAGTGTTTATGTTTTTATGCGTTTTGAAAATGCGAAATTACGTATTTGCTTTTTCAAAACGCTAATATTTTGTCCCAATTTATTCTATTTTTTTCCTTCATTGTTTTTCCGGAACAATATTTTAAAAAATTGATTAATTACTTTAGCGTTTGTGAAACGCGAAATTTTAATGTTGAATATGTGTTTTTGCGTTTCCAAAGCGCGAGAAGATTAGAAATGTCCACTTCCTAAACCCTAGAAACATTTTCTCCCACGGTTTTGGGTTTGAGACACCCTAAAGTCAAGCACCCCTTGAAATTGAAGGAGCTAGACTGGATAGGTCAGAAATTCGAATAACTACTCTTTTTGGAGATAATGTAGGTTTCGATTTGAATGAAGCGACCAATAACGAAGCCATAGTTTCTAAAGTTGAAGAGATTGCAGAATTTCGTGTTAGGGTTCCATCAAATGTGGTACATCGGCAGCCATCATTTTACAAAACATCAGCTCTTGCAATCATCGACGGTATCTTTTGGACTTGTCGACCTCGTGTGATAACATCAGATTTGCATTATTGTCATGGATTCACAAAGGTGGCATATGATCAAAAGCTAGGGTCATTAGAAAATAACAAACCGGATAATTTCCGTTCATCACAAAGTAGGTTTTGGCAGAACAATTTAAAAAGTACTGAGGTATTCCATCGCAGATTGGGTCAAGACATACAGCTGGATAAAACATTGGATTGGAAGAGCTTGTGGAAGGCAATACAAGCTCAAAATCATAAAGATTCTCTTAATTTGCTTCAACTTGGAATGGGAATAACTTGTCCCTTTTCTTTCTTTTGCCCAAAATATGGCACGAATTAAAACTATTTTCAGTATACTTATACTTGATTCAGGTTATTAGAACTACAAATCAATATTCATTAGGGCACGAGCCACATCACTGAAGAAATTCAACTCTTCAATCCACTCGATGGGAGCTTATTAGAACTACTAGAACTAGATGTTTCTAGCGCTTCATAACTTAAGAAATGTTTCTATCTTTTATTACTATTTTTTTTCCGGTATATATGGCACGGTATCCATCGTTATCCTCTTGCAGAACTGTGAAAATGTTGATTAGGAGGACAGTTAAAGTGTTGTTCGTCAAATGCCTGTGCAACTATTGGAAATTGTCACATTGGATCCCTAGCTCCATGTCTCCATCAATTTGAGTTTTTCCTACTTGGCTGCATTTTGTGTGTTCAAGTGCATCGACCTATTTTATGAAACTTAACAATTTGCCCAGCTATTACAAAAAAATCGTTGATTAAATAGAGATTGAAAATTTTGTATTATTCGAAATTCATGTTTAAATTTACAATAGTACAGAAGTAACAAGAACGTCTTCACAAATGTTTCAAATTAAGATAAATTCTCTTTGAGAACACTAAACAGTAAAGAAATTTGGATACATGTGCGCTCAACTTTTGAAAATTAATTTTTGCAATTTAAATTTTCAAAACTATTTTTTTTTTAAATTTTTTTTTGTATTGTTTGGTGGTTCCTTTGAAATCAGTCACCAAGCTTGTTCACCTCCTCTTTATGGACTGCATTCTTTTGCCCAGAAAGAAAATTAGGGAAACGGAATCTCATTTCTAATAGAAAAATAGCCATTCATTAAATGAATCTTTCATGATCTTTGACATGTTTCAAATATGCATAACAGGAATTACTTGACGATTGATATATATTTTTTTAACATAGGTGTGGGAATAAATATACAAATTTTAAATAAATTATAAATAGAAATTAATTTTGCAGTCTAATGATTAATGAAATAAATTTGCATTATCGTATCAACATTCTTACTTAAATCTCCACTGAAAAAAAAATCATTTCAAATATGAATTAACGCTCGACAAATTAAGTAAAATATGATTCAAGAATAATTCTACACCCATTTATTATTTAACTAATTATTTGTAAAATAAAAATTAAAATAGAAAAATTATTTTGTCCTGAATCTCCAAACTTTTTTATATATAGTACTTATCTCATTGTTTGCCTGGGTTGATGTTTGATTATTTGGTTCACGGTTTTATTTTGCAAGAATCTCAGTGGAAATGTATGAGGAGTTTATCAACTTCTTGCATGATAATTGATGATCAATTTCTCAGAAATTAACATATAACAGATATTTTAGGTATAAATTTTTTTGTATAAAAAATATTTAAATTTGGTATTTACTTATTCTAAAAAGATATGAAACATTACGAGTAAATGAGGTACGCGTCTTTTTCATCAATAAATTTATTTACATCTACATTTTTGTCTTTTTCTATAAGACTTTAACACTCTATAATGAAGATTTTTAATATTTTGTACCAAGACTCTTATGTATGTAAGTTGAACTTGACATTCAACATCTTATAAAAAGGTGACCTCAAAGGAATATAAAAGAAGAAAGTTGACATTTGGTAAGATGCATCATTGAGTTCATCTGTATTTTGTTGAGTAAAATGTTTGTACACCTCACATCATTTCATGATTTGGTAGTACTATCTAAAGCAATCTTTTTTTAAAAGAAAAAGGGTTTTTCAATCTTAAGTCTAATTTGACTCTTATACTAAATACGTCACCTCAAAATGAAACTTTACTTGATTAATGAGAAGTTACAAACTCGAATTCCACGAGCAGCAAATATGTAACAATCTCTTCTCTCCATTCTTAAAATCATAAAAATCATTAGAAGTCTCGTATTCCCCTGAAAATGAACAATATATGTAAGTCTTTTCTCCCAAATTTTCTTAATTGTTTAGTATTTCTCTATCCAAAAGTAAAAAAAAAAAAAAAATTCACATTAAATTTTAAAATTTAAATTGTTTTGAATTTAAATTTTAAAACTTACTGTGTATTATTTTTCTGGATGGAGAGTATATGTTTACATTTTTCATGTCAAATGGTCCATTATATATCATTCAAACAACCTTAAACCAACCAAATTGTTGAACAGAAAAACACCAAACAGAAAAAGGAAAAAGAAACAGGAAATATTGTTTGTAGCAAAACAGAGCAAAGCAAAGGCAAGTGGTCCATTTTGACCAAGAATGAAAGCAATTATGAAGAAGAAGGAATCACCATCACCATCCATAATAATACCATGCAACCAAAAATTGATTAATTTAATCACTAGTTGTTACTGAGTAAGTAGCAGTGTACAGTAGTAATAAGTATTATTTATCAATTATCAATACCCATAAATTATTGAAATTAATTTCCTTGGTTAAAAAAATTAATTAAATAAATATATTAAAGACTCTCCAAATCTGGGTCAGCTTCTTTCTGTCCAAAAGTCCGATCGCTTCTTCTCTTTCTCTGCTCTCTGTGATTAATTTCTTCCTTTTCTTTGTCCCACCCAATAGAACTTATAACACATGTACACACTACAAAGTCTTGCTCTTTCTCTCTCTATAATTCAACTCTGAGCTGCCACCATCTTGCTTGCTGATTTCTTGCCACCATTTTCATTCCTCAGATTCAATCAGGTTTCTACTAATCAACCCCAGTTCTGCCTTTTCTTTTGTGGCAATTGCATGTTTATTGGAGAAAGTTTTAATTTTTATTGGTTTCTCGATTAGGGTTTTTGGAATTTTTTTTTTTTTTTTTTCTAGTGTTGGTTTGACTTGACCCTTTTCATTTTCCAAGTTGGGATTTTTGATTTGGGACTTGGGTTTTCTTTTTGTTGTTTTTAATTTGTGTTTCTTTGTTTTTTTTTTTTTTTTTGGGGGGTTTGATTATGAAGTTTGACTAATTTAGAGTGTGACTGTTGATCACGGTTTGGATTAGGATTGAACTCGTAGTATAGTTTATTTGGTTCCCCACTGTTCATTTCTGTGGTTTCCTTTTGGTTTCTTAGTTTAATGGGACTTTTGGATTGTGGGTTCGTTTTTTCTTGATTGAATCAATTTGTGAGGGAGTGGTCGAATAGATTTAATTGTTTGGTGTGCCTTTTAAAGGTTTATAAAAATGCTTTCTTGCTGTTAGTTAATTGGCGTTGAAAATTCTGGTTCCGGCAGGAATTCTTACAAGTGAAGGTTTAACTTTCAGTTCTGCTATCTGGTGATTGCTTCATAAATTTGGTGAAGTGATGAGAATGTCAAGCAATGAAGTGTAGATTTGAGCAATGGGTTGTGTACTTGGTCGTGAGGCTTCTTCGCCTGATGTAAGAAATGAGTCTAAGGAACGGAGGAGGGATGCTGCAAATCATGAGAGGAAGCATAGGAATTTGGTTGTTGAATCAAATGAGGTGCCAGGGGCTGCAGCTATAGTTCAGGTAGATAATGGCAATAATGGCGTCCAAGTCAATGCCAACGAGGAGGTCAAGGAGGAGAAGGTAGAAGGTGATCCAAAGCCAAAGGGTGAAAGGAGAAGGTCAAAGGCAAATCCTAGGTTAAGTAACCCCCCTAGGCATAAATATGGGGAACAAGTTGCTGCTGGATGGCCGTCTTGGCTATCGGCTCATGTTGGAGAAGCAATTGAGGGTTGGCTTCCTCGTCGTGCTGACACTTTTGAAAAGATAGATAAGGTGGGTTGTTCAAATGTTTGAATTGCATAAATTATATTCTTAGCTGGTAGAAATGAAATCTATCTTCTGCCATTGAGTTACATCTTTTATGTATGTTGCAGATTGGATCAGGAACATATAGCAATGTGTATAAAGCAAGAGATACTATTACCGGTAAAATTGTTGCCCTTAAAAAAGTGCGATTTGATAACCTTGAACCTGAAAGTGTGAGATTCATGGCTAGAGAAATAATCATTCTGCGGCGATTGGATCATCCAAATGTGATAAAATTGGAGGGTCTGGTTACATCAAGAATGTCCTGTAGTTTATACCTTGTTTTTGAGTACATGGAGCATGATTTAGCTGGACTAGCTGCTAGTCCAGAAATAAAGTTTACTGAACCACAGGTTAGACTTGTAGTCTCGGCAATTCTTTTTCACTATCATTTTTTCTGATTTTGGAAATTAGGTGTTATATTTTTCGGTATCCATCGCAGGTTAAATGCTATATGAAACAGTTATTGTCCGGATTGGAGCATTGTCACAAACGCCATGTGCTGCACCGTGACATTAAAGGGTCAAACCTTCTCCTGGACAATTCAGGCATACTCCGGATCGCTGATTTTGGATTGGCTACCATTTTTGATCCGAACCACAAGCACCCAATGACTAGTCGTGTAGTTACATTGTGGTATCGTCCTCCAGAGCTTCTTCTTGGTGCTACTGATTATAGTGTGGGCATCGATTTGTGGAGTGCGGGATGCATTTTGGCTGAGTTATTGGCAGGAAAGCCTATTATGCCTGGTCGTACTGAGGTAACGATGTACTTTGCTTAGCAGATTTTGTTGCTCTTTTTTCCCCTCTCCGTAGACCTGTTTTTGCTGATGATATCTGTGATTGCATGATTTATTCTCTGCCTCATGAATCTTTTTTCTTTTTGATGCTCCCATCTCCTGCAAGTATCTGGAAGCTTTAATTCTATTTAGATTTATTCGATGTTTTTCTTTTCAAGTTCTTCGATTATAGCATATTCTCTTTGAGGTTGTAGTAGTGGGTGAGCACCGCCCTTAATGCATAATTTTTTGAAAGAATTCTTATCATAAAAACAGAAGCTAAGTGGACGACTTTTGTACTTTTCATATTAATTAGGGCTTGGGATAAAGTATCTGTTTATATGGTTTCTGTTATTTAGGTTGCCTTGATGTAAACTGTTTATTGTAATTTTTTCTTTCAGTGTTCAACATGAAGATGTTTTTTTTCCTTTCCTCAATATTCATGATATTTTTAGCTTTAAGATGCAGTGATGCACTGCAATGAAGTTATATAGAGATAGATAAACGTTAAAGACTGTATCTTGGCTGCAAAGAAATAGATAGAGCGTAAGTGGGATGCTCTTTTTGATGGGGTATATGCGTGGAAATCAATTATCAATAAAATTAGGAAATAAATTATTAATGCCTTTAAAAGTTTGGTTATTTTTATTTTTTTAACTGTATGTTAAGCTGTTTCATGCGGGTCAGTAAATATACTGTAGATACATGATATTTCAAGGAAGAATTGCTGTCTGTTACCCTTTAGGATTGGCGTGTACATTAATGTTTAATTGATTAGTTACATGCGTTTTGTTTCTCCCCTTAGGATTTTGTCAGTATGGAATGTTTTGGAGGGCTACCAGCTTGATCATGTTTCAATCAAAGTTTATAATACACCACTGCCCCTGACATAATACACTTCATTTGACAATTTTGTTTTCTATGGGTTGAAGATTTTGCATGACTTGGCATCTTGTAATTCTGTACATTAGACTTGTGTCAAATGGTCAGTCTTTTAGGTGATGCGATAAACTTACTTATTCTAACTTTTTAAGTACTTATTTCTATGTTTGCAACATGTTTTACCTTTACTGCATGTGGATGTCACTCCTGATTCCCATTTATAGACTAGTAAATAAGAAATTTCTTGGGATCCTATGTAGTTTTTCAGCAGCTTTCATTGAAGTTATTAATTGCATCATTTACGATTGAAGTTGTATGAACTTGTATGGTTTTCAAGCTTCATCTATACATTACTGTGAGTTCCGTGGTGGTCACATGTTTGTTTTTGCAACTGCATGGGTCAGTATCATTTAATGGTTTGGTCTTAAGTAGCTACCATTTGCGCTGTCATATTTTAACTTTCAATCCTTCAAATCCATGTCGTTGTTTGCAAACAATGCTTGGCCGTAGATTGCTCGTATATTCGTCTATTATTCAGGGTAGCAGTGAGTAATATCCTTGAGACTTGATAGGAAACCATAAAGACATTGGTGAAGATGAGGCATCGAAGATAGGGGATTAGGGTAGGACAGTTCAGCTGACTGAATGAATAATTAAGAAGTAATAGAAAAGAATACTAGTCCCTGGGATTTTTTGTGGTGGAATGTCTTCGGCGCCATCTATGTTGTTTCCTTTGTTTACTTCTTATCTCAAGATGTGATAGGAGCTGTTGGGCCCATCATGCATTGCATTTGTGCATTCAGAATTGAACGAAAATCAGAACCTCAAAGGCCTTGTTGGGGAGTTTTTATTAAGAGCAACAAGTCACAGGATATCTCTTATGAGAACAAGAAACATAAATATACTTGATCTCACTTCTTCCTTTCCTCGGATAGAAATGACTCAAATTTGAGTTTTCTGCTTCAGTCTTCCTTTGATTTATCTCTGTACAATCAATAATTTGTATGCTTTTGTTTCACTACAGTCCTATACTCCTGTAGAAACTGTCTTGGCACTTCCTTGGTAATATATAGAGATTTTATCACATTGTTATTAATGCGAGTATTTTTCTGTCACAAGGTAGAACAACTGCATAAGATATATAAGCTTTGTGGGTCACCTACTGAGGAGTATTGGAAGAAGTGCAAGCTTCCAAATGCAACACTATTTAAGCCCCGAGATCCTTACAAGCGATGTATTAGGGAGACCTTTAAGGACTTCCCTCCATCATCTCTGCCACTGATTGATACCCTCCTTGCGATTGACCCGGAACATCGAAAGACAGCAACAGATGCATTACAAAGTGAAGTAAGTTTTGTAGTTTTAATCAGACCCTGCTTGGTAGTTTTGTTTTGCACACCTTTAAATACTGTTACATTTTTTTTTTCTTTTTGTTAATCTTATTTAATTTTTTGTGTGTGCCTGAATGAAGAACTCATCGTAGCTGTTGCTCTGGATATGAATATTATTTTTATTGCCGTTTAACTTGACATTATGTGGAATAATAGGACTAGAAAATTTATAGAATCTTGAGTGTGAATATCTGAATTCACTTTCAGAAGCTGAAATGCTTATGGTTTCAAGGTTCTGATTGCTCTTATTTTTTGTGGCCTTTCATCTCTCTTGTCATACCTGGAACATTTATTCATGCAGGGTGCTGGACATGTACAAATACCGTGTAATCTTTTGAAAACTTGCAAAACAATTAATAGCTTCAGCACTCTGAGTTGGATGTTTATGTTGCAAAAATTATCTAATTCTTGGGTTAAGTTAAATTCTTGAGAACTTGTGAACTACAGCAGTGACAGCTATCAAGACTTGTAGGCTATCTTACCATCATGTTTTAAAAAATGCATTTTCCTATAGAAGCTTACATATCAGGTTCTTTTTGTAGTTTCTTTCCCATTCAATATAGGTGTTGCACTTCTTTAATAATTTGAGTGATATTTGCTTTCTGTCTATTGCATTTGTTGCTTATTCTATCCGTTTCGTGTCTGCACATCCATCTCAACAATTCTTTTCCTCAATCGTCATTTTAGTTCTTGTTCACATTCATCTCAACAAATCTCATTGTAAAGTGATACTCATTTTTTGAAAGATTGTACTTTGAATGTCAGTTGTAAGTTTTGTGCCTTGTAACCAAAAGTGGTGAAGGCTAGATATTTGACCAAGTTAATTTGCTTAAGTTCTCAAGGTTCAATACAGAAGATGACATTAGTTCTGCTTTATTTGGGTGCATGATTTCGTTTGCTCCTGCCTTGTGCTGTACTCTTCTGTGCAAGACAACAGCAATTAGCCAGCATCTGAACAGATCTCTGTTCTAGTTAAATGAATGTTTTCTTGCCTTGTATCCTGTTCTCTCCAATGAGACCTCTTCATCTACTCTAATGTTTCTCATTAATTTCTGTGAAGATTTCCAATGTAGCGACTCATAATCAGTTCGCGGGTGTGAGATCTTAATAGTAGTGTTCCACATACTCATGAGAGTTTATTTCTACTTGTAATTGGCTTCCTCCAGCCTCGTTGCATTTTGGCTTTATTATTATTTCTTCTTTCCTTTCTGTAGATGTGGTCTATAGACACATACTTTTGGTCAATATAGCAAAATTGTTTGCTTTTTTCTCTAGTATTCATTTCAGATCTGGTCAAAGTGTTCATTGGTCTGAATATGGGGCTACAGTAATTTATAATTTTAGAATTTCCTGAAGTGAGCAATCATCAACTAGCTTTCTCACTCACATTCCTGATAGGTTCTTTGCATGAATTCTGATGGCGTTTTTCCCACTGAGGTGAATTTATGAATTTTGTACTGAGTTTTACATTTTCGCCTCGAGATTTCATTGGCCCTTTTGTTTTGCAGTTTTTCACAACTGAACCTTATGCTTGTGATCCGGCCAGTCTGCCACAGTATCCGCCTAGCAAAGAGATGGATGCCAAGCGTCGAGATGATGAAGCTCGAAGGTTGGGTGGCTTTAACATCCCTTTGTTTTTTCCTAGGAACTTTGGTTTTGCATTATGTTGTACTTTTTGGTGTTTCTCCAAAGTGCGTTCTTCTCTCGAATTGCCTACGTTCAAGGAGCACAGGTTCAGCCAGCCTAGCCATTGGTGTAATGTTGAAACATAGTATGAAATTAAGGGATTAAGCTTTCAAAGTTCTAATTAATCTTGTTCAGTTCCAAGCCTCGAGAATTTTGATATAATTGTCTCCAACATGCACTTTTGCTTTTGCTTCTGGGGACTAAAAGTGAACGGAGTTTGTTCATTAGTTCCATATGTACTGTCAGTACCAACCAATTCTTCACATGCATAGTTGGTTTTTCCTTTCATTGTTCACTATCTCGTTATGTCTTTTTCACATGCACATTTGGAGGTTTCCTTTCAGTTTTCATCATCTCATCATGACATCAGTCATTGTCAGTTCTACTCATTTGTTTATAACATATGACCAAATGTATATTTGCTATAACAATATTTCTCCTATTCACAGACAAAGAGCTGCTAATAAAGCACAGGGTGATAATCCTAAGAGAAACCGCACTCGTGCTGCCCGGGCGATTCCTGCACCTGATGCCAATGCTGAACTGCAGTCTAATCTTGATGTAAGCTTACTTTTCTTTCTGCTAAATACCTGATTCAGTTTTTACTTTTATCTACTTCCTTTCCTCTGCTTTAATTGAATATAGATAAGTCTGTGGACAGCAGTTGAAAGCATACGAGGAACTACAGTCTGCTATGATACTTCACTTTTCTTCAGGGTGCACCTAAGTGAAAACTTAATCATCTGAAAACCTTTTCAATTGATAATTACTACAAGACAGTTAAAATATTTCTTGAATTGATTGTAACCCTTTTATGTGCCAGAATGTTAAAAATTTCTTATTTTGAATACTACTTAGAGTAATAAACGTGCAAGAACTCGGAGAAAATCCTACTCAATAATTCAGGTTTTGAGTTTATCGCATGATCAGTATCAGTATGTCGGTTCCTTTTCTCAGTAGGTTTTGTTTATGTTTTTTAAAAATTTAATTACTATATGTTTATACATTCCCAATACAACTTTACATTCCCAACCAAAAGAACACACACTAAAGAACAACCAAATAGGGTTGTCTTTGCTTCAATGACACAATCACTCCAATCATACATCATCTTGATGACAAAATACTGTAGTTCCCACTTTTAGATTGCCAAGATCTTGCCTCATGGATTGCATATAACATAAAAATATATATATATGTATATTAAAATTTGGAGTCGTAGAGACAAGCTAGAATATTGACTGTCTTTGTCTAGATTTTCATTTTAGTCCTTTGATTCTATTCTATAAAATTCATCCCCTGTAACTTAAGATGTAATGATTGTGCTGCGAGTGCATACAACCCTTATGTCGTGTGCTAGAATTCAGAGTTGACTTCTTTACTCTATGGATAGGGTGTGGAATGGTGATTTGTAGCCTTAATACTCTACATATTCTGGTAGAGGAGAGTCCTGTAGGGTGGATTAAGTCAAGCTCTACCTATGTTCTTCGCTCCTTGTAAATACCGCCCAAGTATTTCTTAAAGTGTCACAACCATTCCTAGACATCCGAAGACAAGAAAAATAGTGTCTTTCTGTGAAGAATGATCAATCTAGAGTAGTCGATACAGTTAGAAATACTAATACAGTAATTTTTTGCACAGGATGATGATGGTTGAATTTAATGGAAAATTGACTTGTGTATTTCCTTCCTATACATAATGCTTGTTTCTATTCCTGTGCTTGAACTGGCTTTCCTCTGTAAAGCAATAAGATAAAATAGTTAAAGCCATGTGAGAGAGCAATAGAAGTATTACTGGAACTTTGATTCTTATGCTATGATAAAAGAAAGGGGAGCTCTTTGTTAACTGCTGCATTCTTGTCGCATGGCTCTGTAATAAACGACCCACTTTGAGTGTAAGTAACCTCTTAGATTTGAAGAATGGAAGAAGCTGAATGTAATAAACCAAAGTACCCAAATTTTCATTATCTAAATTGTTATGATACGTATTAATTGCAAACTCATTGTATCCTTTGCATAATAATATACCCTGGTTCTGGCGTACATAGTTATTGAAAATCTCAGTTACCATTGCCCTCCTGAGAGCATGTATCATCAGATTTCGGAGGAATTGATCCGTCTGTAAAAATAATTAAGTATGAAGTTGAAAGCTAACTCAATTCAATGTACTTGACTGTATTTTTGTTGTGAGTTCACATCCTTGCTTCTGTTATCTCCCGTCATTTAGTTAAGCTCATTGCTCATTCATGGTGTGTACCATGCAACTTGTATGTCAGCTATGTCACCTCTCATTTTTTTCCCACCTTGGTTGATTATATTTTGTTTTTTATGTTTCTTGTTTTCTTAAGCAGCGGCGTCGTTTGATCTCGCATGCAAATGCTAAGAGCAAGAGTGAGAAGTTTCCCCCACCACACCAGGATGGAGCATTAGGTGTTCCATTGGGTGCTTCACATCATATTGACCCGTCCCTTGTACCTCCTGACGTGCCATTCAGTTCCACCTCGTTCATTTATTCGAAAGAACCTGTTCAAAATTGGTCTGGTCCAATTGTAGACCCTGGTAGCGGCGGCGGTAGACGAAAGAAGAATTCTGGAAATGATGCACGGGAGTCCAGAAAAACTTCTACAGGAAGGAAAGATAGAAAATAGCAATTTTTTCAGGGTGATATAGAAAAGGCAATATTGGAAATAGATTGTCAAGCTATATATGGAGGAATCAGATTTAGGCCCTGACCACGGGAAACCTTGGATTCATTATGCAGAGCTTTCATATTTCCTAGCGGATGAAGCTGTGTCGGAGTAGTCTGTTCAGCAATCAAGGTTGTTGGCCCATCCATTTTTCCGTAAGTATAAAGTCATAGTTTCTTTTAGATTTGTTCTGGGGGGCTTTGTGGCTTCCCTTGTTACTGTGTATATGTTTCGTCTTTGGTCAGTTCCTAAATTTTGAGATCATTGTGCATCTGTTTATTTATTCAAAATATTTTGCATAAAGATGGCTGCTCGTTCTTTCTTTTTGCCCCCTTGAATTAGACAGACCAGCTTTACATCTGAAATAAGTTTTTAAGTTGATAATGAGATGCCTTCTTATTCTAATAGCACAGTACATGGATACGTGACATTAATTGAGCGTCATGGCTTGATATGTAGAGAGGGCTTCTTTATATTGATCTATCACGATGGCAATTGCCCAGCATGATGTGATAAAAATCTGCCTTTTATCTGCTGCCTCTATGCATGATGTGTTTCTCTTCCCTTTGTTAACTCGTTAATGTTGTGGTTGCCGCCAATGTGTTTGTATGATTGATAAATTGAGAGGATCAGAGAATCGTATTTGCCCGTATCCCGTTCATTAGTAATGATCAATGTATTTACTGCATTGGCCTTACGCCATGTCTTTTAAGTTGCTTGAAAGTTGAAACCTTTCAGGTGAACTAGGTTCAAAAGTGTATATGCATAAATTTTGAGTAGCAGTTTTAATAACGCTGTGCGGTCCATACAGTCAGCTGCTCAAGAATATTGAATCAAAGGGCAAACCCACAAGCACTTCCCCTCGTATTAATTTGGACTTATCAACCATGTGAGAGTTTTTCATATTTTTTTGTTCTTGTTTTGAAGATAGGATGATATCTGGCGAGGCATAACTTTAATTTTAGTATAAGAGAGAAAATGTGGGCAGTAACAACCACCACCCAACATGGTTCTAAAGAGATTTTAGAAACTTAAGCTGAAGCCCAAGCTCGAAGAAAGATGGACCGTGTAACTTGAACACAAGGAAAGGCCAATATATGTGTCTCCTGAAAACTAATACTATGTTGTACACATTATGCCCTTCATTAAACGCACAAATATGTGTTTCATTAAACTATAGCGGTCATTTAAATAAAAACTATACATAAATGATTCATAATTTTATTTTTGTCTTATAGGAGTATATTTCTTTTTTAGTGCGTAGAATCATTTTATTCTGAATAACTAATTGATTAAAAATTTTTTAAACTCAACCCAAATTAACAACACCAAAACTCATTAAAAAATATATTACAATCTTTCCAGAAAAATTAACTCACATAATTTAAGATTGTTTTTTTTTTTTAATTCTTTGACCTCAAATGGAGCTTAATATTTTAAGTTGCATCTCCATGGGGCGGGGCGGGAGAGCGGTGAGCACAATTCGATTCTATCTTCATCCTACTTACTCCATCTTTACCAATTCATTCACTTTTTTACACTTATTTTAGTTTAATCACATAAAATTATAGTGAATCAATATTTAGCGGCCGAACTACGTTCACTCCCATGTTCACAATTCAATCTTCCTCGTTCCTTCTTTGTTCCTTCTTTTTGGTATTTCTTCGCAACTTTATAGGTTTTTTGTATATTCATTTCAATTTTCAACCTAACACCATAATTAGATCTAAATCCATACAAAGTTAGGATCCATTCGATAACATTTGGTTATTACTAAAATACAAATGTTGAAATTCATGAACTCTTAATCTATTCAGAGGTTTATTTTTATTATCGAACATACTGAAATGGAGAACATTTTATTTGAATAATTTTAAACAATAAATTGTTAAATCAAACAAGCCATTAATTATAGTGACATTACGACACCAAATGCCAAAAACTTTTTTTTATTAAAGAAAAGGTAAAAGAGTAGTTAATACTTCTTATATCCCTCCCCCAAAAAAATCTTTTTTCGGACGGAGAAATCATTTATAAATCATTATTTTAACCCTTCCCAAGTGTTTTGAAGTAATAAAATATATCTCATTCACATAAATAATTGCAACCCCATGGGTTAATGTTACAATTGATTGTCTTCCTCCCTTATAAAGGATATTCAAAGTCAACATTTATAATTAGTAGAATTTTCAGCAGTTGACGCCTTCAACCATGATTATTATTTTTCCTTGTATTCTCTCAGTCTTGAGAACACGTTCCGTACGCTAACATTTGAGTACTAAAATTCTAATTTTTTTTTTAGGACAAGGAGAGTCCTTTTTTCGGTTTTTTTTTTTTTTGGTGCTTTTGAGTCTCAGACTAACTGGCTGGCTGTCATTTGCCTTAGACCTACGGATTACAAAATTGGCAAAACTGGTTCATTTTCAAAGGAATCCCTAATGTAATGATCCGTCAAATGTTCTTTCTAAGTGTACGAGAATTTGGGCTCCACCAGAATGATTATAGTATCCCTTTCATCTCATTTTAGTATTCTTTCCATATTTCAAGAAAAATATTGCAATTTTATATAAAAAAAAATTTGTTGTAAAAAGATTAATTCAAAATTAACTTGATTAAAATGACTAAAATATCATCATTAACTTTGGTTAAAGTCTTAAAGTACGTAATCATTAATATCGTGATTAAGAATTAAAGCAAGTAAGAACAGTATTAGAAGCTCATGCGCCTAGATGAATATAACGTCTTCTAGTCTTCTAGACGGGTACGGCGTACGCAGTTTACGTGTGACAATGACAATCAGCCAATCAGGTAAAGAAGTCCAGAAATGTTTCAAATAAAATAATAATAATAATAAATAAATAAAAAGATCGAGGTAGAGAAAGGAAGTAAAAATTAAATAAATAAACACATAAATTACAAAGGGAATTTAATTACAGTAGATCGATTCTGTGTAATTTTTCGTGACATTTGTTGAAAAAAATCGTGGGAAATCAACTGAAGGAGAATTTTATTGTCAAAAGGTTGGAGAATATGAAGGTATGAATAAATTTGTGTCCACCATGTTAGACCACTGCTAATTATTACTCCCTCCGTCCCAAAAATATTGTCCAGTTTGAGTTTTTATTTTTAGTAAAAATGAAAACTCAAACTGGACAATATTTTTGGGACGGAGGGAGTAATAATTAGCATGAACTAAAATTGAAAATTCAAACTGGACTTTGAACTAAAAATGAAAACTCAAACTGGATAATAATTTTGGGACGGAGGAAATATTAAATTCGGGATCGAGATTTGGACGTTTAATCTACGTTTACTCAATTTTAGGATTTACAAGCCCAGAAGAACATATTTTTCTACGTCAACCGCTGGAAATTGGAAAAACTGTCAGTCAATCAGAAAAGAAAGAAATAAATTGACCATATCAACAAGGAGTTTATGAACGTTGACTAAAGAAAAAAGAAATATTTAATTTCTTAAAATTTTTTTTATGTGAGAGTATCAAAGATATATGAATAATTGTTTTATTTTTTCCTATTTGAAACAGCTATTAGTAAGGATACGTGCCAAGGCAGAAATCTTATTCTCCCATGTAAATTTAAGTTCAAAAAAAAAAAAAAATTATGCAAAGAAAGAAATTGAAAGAAACATTAATTCCTAAGATTAATCCTTAACCCATGAAAAATTAATTCCTATTAATCCATAAACTCAAGAAAATTGGCCCGAACACCATAAATTTTGCTTACCGGTACGCCCTACAGTCTCCCATTAAAATGCAATTTCAAAAAGTATTTTCCTTCTCCTAATTCTTAAAGTTATACGAAATAAAACTTCATTCTAGAACAAAAATCATCATAAAAATATATCATCTTTTATAATTACACATCGATCTTCCATAAACAGTGTCCGCACAAATGCCTGGTCTGTGGCACTAGTTGTACTTAATAAATTCAACTGTTATACTTCAGGGCTCAAGCGCAGACACCAGGATTTATTCAATCAAACAAAATAAATTGGCACCCTTTTCCCAGTCTTGAATGTTTCTATATATATGCACACTCTAGTCCCTAGTCTCAAAATGATTGTCATATTTAAATTTTTCTTTTAGTATAATTTATACTAAAAAAGTTATATTCAATCAAACAATCATTTCAGTACTGAACGAGTGCTACATATCATTAGAGTTGGTTGAAATAGATTCTCTAAATTGCACTCCTATACCACACTAGCTTCAAACATTTTCAATGCGCAAAATATCTTTCACAATAATTTTGTTATGCTATGCCAAAATAATTAATTAAACTAACCGCTTGTATATTAGGATTTTCTTTCAATTTGTGAGATATTAGTATTAATTAGTCTCACAAAGAGTGTAATATAAAATTGTGACGGGAGATAATATATATACCTTTTTAGAGTCAACAAAAACAATTACCTTCGAATTTCTTTATATTATTATCTCTTACACTAGCTAGCAAGACAAAATTTATCAATTCACAGCAGACTATTTTGACAGTCGCCATATTTTATACGGGTGGTTCAATTCTAAGAAATCTATTTTCAAAAGGAAAAAAAAAAAAATTCTAATAAATCGTCCTGACACGGAGACTCGTATAAATGTCAACCCATCGAGAAGTTCACACGCGGAATAAATTTAATTTCGCTATGTTTACTGCATATATACTATTAACAATATACACACTCATCAGGGTTTAACCAAAAAAAAAAAAACAATATACACACTGAAAAAATGCAGTTCACGTCCCTATAAATACTTCTTCCAAACTCAATTCATCAACTACATTACCTTCTCTCAATCTTCAAATTCCCATTCATTCGTTTTGTTTTTTCCCCCTTGAATTCTGAGGTGTTTACTTAAGTATATATAACATGGAATTACCAACAATGACGAGGACCTTCAACGTGAGGAGGCAAGAGGCCGAGCTGGTTTTACCAGCTCGCCCTACTCCCACCGAAACCAAACCCTTATCCGACATTGATGATCAAGAAGGTCTACGCTTTCCGATGACCTTCATACATTTTTACCCGAAAAACGACAAGAAGCAAGAAGACGATCCTGCGAAAGTGATCAAATCAGCGTTAGCAGAGGCACTCGTATCTTATTACCCATTTGCCGGGCGACTCAAGGAATTACCGGACAAGAAGCTGGTAGTAGAGTGTACCGGAGAAGGCGTGTTGTTTGTCGAGGCGGATGCCGATGTGACGTTGGAGGAGCTCGGGGAGGAGATTCATCCCCCGTTTCCTTGCTTGGATGACTTGTTGTTTGATGTACCGGAGTCCGATGGGATTCTCAACTGTCCTTTGCTCACGATACAGGTATACATACAACTATTGCCTTTTCTTTGTTAGAAAATAAAAATATTTTTATAGATTTCTCATAAGTGAAAGTTAATTTTTCCGAATGGAAATAAAAAGAACTTGTTCAGAAAACATGCCGTTCCAGTACGTTATTTCGACAAAATTTACCACATACTATATATATAATGTTCAGAATAGACTATATATTCTTACCCCCAAAAAAAAAAAAACACCTTATGACTACATTAATCTATATTATATAACGAATTAATCTAGTTTTATTTTTAAAAAAACATGTGTGTACTCTTTCTGTTCCGCAATTTTAGTTCATATTTTTAATTTGTAAATTATAGTACTAAAAACAGTATATCAAAAAATTACAATTTGAACTAATGAGACGGAGGGAGCGTTTAAATTTTTTTCTTTTTTTTTTTCAAAAAAATAGAGCACGAAAAGTGCATATCATTACTAGATTGAATCACAAAGGTTAAAACCAATATTTTGAAAGTCAAACATCTATTTAAATTTCCATCTCTACCAATATTTAAATATTTAAAACCAATATTTTAGTTCCATACAAAAGTTTGATTGATGAAATTAGTTACGGCCGCCAAAAACAGTTTTGCTAATTATTTGACTGAATTTCCAAATTTCTTCTGTTTAAAAAAAAACAAATTTACTTTGACCAAATGTCATTGACTAATCCCATGATGACTTTTTTGCATGGTGGCAGGTGACGCGTCTTCGATGCGGCGGTTTCATCTTCGCTCTCAACCTGAACCACACCATGGCCGACTCCCTCGGCCTCGTCCAATTCGAGAACGCCATCGCCGAAATAGCCCGAGGAGACTCCTCTGGCGTCCCGTCTGTAACGCCGGTGTGGGCCCGGGAGCTCCTGAACGCGAGAAACCCTCCCTCGGAAACTTGCACCCACCGCGAGTTCATCCCCATTTCCAACACCAAGAGGACCATCTTCCCCTTCGACCCCCGCGAGTTCGTGCACAAATCCTTCTACTTCAGCCCGGAGGACATCGCCGCCCTCCGTTCCTCCCTCCCGTCCGAGCTGAAATGCTCCACCTTCGACGTCCTCATCGCTTGCCTCTGGCGCTGTCGCACCATCGCCCTCGAATTCGAACCCGACGAGGAAGTGAGGACGCTTTACTTCATAAACGCTCGTTCCCGGTTTAACCCTCCCTTGCCGGAAGGGTTTTACGGGAACGCCATCGCTTCCCCACCAGTGGTATCAACAGCCGGAGAACTCATTACTAACCCGCTCAGCTACGTAGTTGAGTTGGTTAGAAAACCTAAGGCGGAAGTTACGGAGGAATACATGAAGTCTTTGGCGGATCTCATGGTTCTACGAGGGCGTCCGAGGCTGACGTTGGTGTCCACGTACATGGTTTCGGACTTGACGAGGATCGGGTTCGATGACGTGGATTTCGGGTGGGGAAAACCGGTTTACGCCGGTGCCGCCAGAGCGGCGGCGGAGTTGATACCCGGGGTGGCTACTTATTTTTCGCCCAGGGTGAGTAAGGAAGGAGAGAAAGGAGTTGTTGTTCCAGTTTGCTTGCCCAAATTGGCCATGGAAAAGTTTGCTAAAGAGGTTGCTTCAATGGTGAAGAGGAACATTTAGGATGAGATATTCATCATGATTGAGCGCAAACGTATTCGATGAAGGATTTTGATTTCATTTTTGCAACCTTATGTGACATCAATAAAAAAAAATTATTTATTCTGAATTTCTGTATTTTCTGGATCATTAAAAAATATGTAATTAGAAATTGAAATCGTCCAATCATCATATTTATTTTCTTTTGGTTCATTGTTATATTTTCATGGCAGATGGGTGTTTTTTTATAATTTTGTTTTTGGACTTTGTCGATGTGCAGACACTTATTTCCAATAAATATGACTTGGTCAGTACAGTTTAAGAATCAAATGACAAGATTGTTGTTGACTTTTCAATGGTTATTTCAAAATATTTTTGCTTAATTTGACTGAGATTAATTATTACGAGACCAAGTACACCATTTGACTGCAATAGTAAATGACATATATGGAATTTGATAAAGTGATTGTCTACTTCAGTGAACATCCTCACAATTCACAAACCTTCTCTTGCTTCTGTTTTTTCTTCACTTTATTATTTTTATATTTCGACTAATGAAAGGAGTAAACCCTTAAGCTTTCAGCACGACCAGAAAACTAGTATATATCCTCTTAAATTGTATTTTCTTTGTCCTAAAACAATAATTGATATAAAATTTTGAAATTTGTAATGTTTTTAGTATAAACTTTAAAAATTAATATGGACTATTTTTTGGAGAAAGTGGTAGTTTTGGCTTAACTTACTTTTGACGGATATTTTCCAAAACTTTCCCATTTCACAGTTGACGAGTCCGTATCCATCACCGAGACTGGACCGGCCCACCAACTGTAGAAAGAGTTCAACCGGGACTCTTAGGGCGGTGGAGATTCCTGAAACCTAGTTGGATTCGGGAATTGCCCAGGTAATTTCATACCTATAAATAGGGTAGCTCATACCACGGTACAGGTACGCAATCTATAGCTTAATAAACTATATGCTTATTTTCCAGCAACTCTTTTACTGACTTAAGCATTGGAGTGTCTACCCTCGGGAGACCCCGATACCCTATTTTGCAGGAAACCCTAGCTGGAGTTCCACCTCTAAACCGGCGGCGTGTATCCAAGCATCGTCAAGTGGCACGCCCGGTGGGACCCAAAAACTAGGGTTTGTGTCACAAAAACCTTCTCAGATTCCCTTAACATCTCCCCATAAAAACTAGGGTTGCCGGAACAATCAACGCGATATCATCGGCCCTTTCATCCGGAGGGGGTAGGAGTAAGATGGGTCATTGTAGCAGTAGACTACTTCACCAAATGGGTAGAAGCCAAGCTCCTGGCCTCGATCACAGGGAGGAAAGTCTTGGACTTTTTCTGGCAGAACATAGTATGCCGTTTTGGAATCCCGAAGGTTATCGTCTCCGATAATGGGACCCAATTCGAGAGCAATACTTTCAAGTCATGGTGCGATGAAATGCAGATCGAGCGCCGCTTCTCAAGCGTAGCTCATCCCCAAGCTAATGGGCAAGCCGAATCCATCAACAGAACAATACTGCATGGGATCAAGACCAGGTTGTATGACGCTAAGGGGGCATGGGCCGACGAGCTTCCCCACGTCCTATGGTCATACCGTACAACTGCCCACTCCTCGACCGACGAGACACCATATAGCCTAGTCTACGGCATGGATGCCGTCCTCCAAGTCGAAATAGGCTTGTCGACTCCTCAAACCATAAACTTCGTCGAAAGTACCAATGATGATGACATCCGACTAAACCTTGACCTGCTCGAGGAACGTCGAGACACCGTCAGAATCCGGGAAGCAAAGTACAAAGAGATTCTACGCAGACATTACAATAAGAAGGTGAAAGCCACGGATCTTGCTGTGGGCGACCTCGTGCTAGGAAAAAACGAGGCCAGCCGAGCAGAAACTCCTGGAAAACTTACTGCAAATTGGGAAGGGCCTTACAAGGTTATCCAGGCTTCCCCAGCAGGCAGCTACCGCCTACAGGCCATGGATGATAACGGAACTGTTCTTCCTCAATGGTGGAACATTCAGAATCTTCGCAGGTTCTATGTTTGAGTCTTTGTCCTCTATTTGCCTATTATGTGTTTTATTTGCTTTATTTACCCAGTCAGTTTTATACTATCATATGTAATGCTAACCCGGGTCCTCGGAAAATTATTCAATAAAAGACATTACATATTCTTTTCATTAACAATCAATGCATTCATGACTAGTCATCGAGATGGACTCCCTCTTTAGGACTATCCTCGTTCAAGAGCCGTGTACTCAACATCCGGACACAAACTCGAGGAATTTCCCTCACACATACTACTAAACGCAGTGTCAAATCAAGAAATTCGTATCCAATTCCTATGATAGAGCCGTGTACTTTACATCCGGTCTAAAAAGTGCTTTATAAATCAATACTCGAGTAAAATTAGCAATAATTCATTCCACACTACTGTGCGAACTCGTAGAAAGTACATACATTCTCCTACACTATTACAAGGACCTCCCTGACAGGATTGTCGGAGGAGGGATGAATAATCCCCTTATACCCATGTAGGCTAAGGAGATTCACACACTGATTCAATTTATCCTTAAGGTCCACGATCTCTGTGTCCTGAGCGTGCACCCTCATCAACAGCTCTTCTCGAGAACTCCGAGTTCGAGGATCCACGGTTTCCTCCGGACGCTCGAAAGCCTCGAAGTCGATGTTGTTATCCAGCAGTAGATTTTGCAGTTGGGCAACAAAATCTGTAAGAAGCTCGATCTCACGAGATCTCTCTTTCAGTATATCCATGGCTGCGATAAAACGGCGAGTCCTGACCATAATCATGTGCTGGAATCGGGCTAACACTTGGTGCTTCTCGAGAAACCAGGGAGACATAGTAATCTGCTGTCTTGCCCTAAGTCGAGCATTCTCTTTCTCCAAGGTAACCAGCTCATCATGAATCTTGGCCTCGAAAGTCAACGAATCACTGTGGTTTTTCAGGCTTCGAACATCTCGACGCTGCATCTCCTTGCGGAGTCTTTTAATCTCGTTTATCAGGTCCTGGTTAACCTTTACATTGTGCGTCCTCATTGCATCGAGCAGGTCATTCTCTAAATGTGCCACCGTCTCGAGGCTAAGCACATCAGCACGACTTCTCAGAATCCCACTAATCATATAATATAATGGGAACTCCCTCGATCGCTCCTCCGACAACACCATGAGGTGAACACGGTGAACAGACCAACTTGCCTGTTTCACCAGAGGAGTATAAGACACTTACATCAAAGCAAAGAGAAAGAAAACAAAGGACACAGAAATAGAAGGGAGAAAAATGCTTGCGTAAATTTGTGAAAAAACGAAACAAAGAAATTAGTCCATTACAAAGAAAAGGAATAGTTAAAATGGCCTAGCAGCTATTACAAGGGGCAGGATTCATACAACATCACTGCCTTGAGGAGGGTCCTTGGAAGGATCCTTAGAAGGGTCCTGGGAGGCATCCTCGACAGTTCTCTGGACACCAGAATGGCCGGTGTCAACAACGTCCTCCTTGGTGGCTTCATCGGCGTCCTCGAGCTCGATGCCCATGTATTCGTCGGGTACCTCGGGTATAGGGTCTTCCTCACTTGGACCCTTAGCTAGGATAGCAGGAACGTCGTCTGGGAACGAGGCAATCTCCGCAGGGGAACTCATCTTCGCCATGGCACCGGTTAAAGCTCCCCACAGAGGAAGCTGCTCGAGGCTCAACTTTGTCAAGACCTTTACCATGGCTTCGTGCATGGTTTTCTTTGGGTCCTTCATCAGGAGCTGCTTGAACCATTTTGCCTTAATCGGCCTGTCCTGGTCGAGCCTCTTCAACCCTGCCACGCCAACTCGGTGCACTCCGCACTTGGTGGCAACCAAGTTCATCTCCTCGAGGGCTACAGCCATCCCTCCTGTAGACATCATTTTATTCATGAAGGCAGTACACCACTGATGTAGTTCCTCCTTGAAGATGTGCAGGCTAGCAAACGACTTCATCTTCTCATCAAGCTCATCATATTTAGCCTGCACCTTGACAATTTCAGCCTCCTTAGCCTGAACTTGGCGAGCTTTCTCCTCGAGGGTAACCACCTCGAATAACGCCTCGTCCCTTTCCGCCCGAGCTGTAGCCAGGTCTTCTCGAAGTTTCCTTAACTGCACTAGGTAGGCCATCAAGGCCACGCTTATCTGAACCAACATAGCATATCAGGAATACATTGATATACATATGCACTAATCTGGAAAATGACTTACCAGTCTCAGGCTGTCGGCTTCATTCAGCTGAGCAGCAAATATCTCAAGAATAGGACACTCGATTGACGATGGGTTGCTGAAGGTGTGAACTGCCACAGACGGGCCTCCCTCGAACAGCTGAGGGGGCAAGACTATTGCCTCTCCCTCGAGGGGGCCCTTCCCTTTCTCCGCCACTGGGGGAACTATGCTTGGCCCTGCTTCCAGCACAGGTTTCTGAACAGACTCAGTGGCAAGGGGCACCGTCTCGATACCCGGCTGTGTGGTTTCCTTCTAGGGCGCATCCGTCTTAGCTTTCTTGGATTTTGCCCTATTGCCCACCTTCACGATCCTCTTCTTCTTTTTCTTCTGAGGGGCAGCAGTGACAGTGACGTCCTTATCTGAATTCAAAATGACAAAAGGATCTTCGTCACCAAACAATCAAGACCCAACATTGCTCGACGACATGACCTAACAACGAAGAAGAAAAAAATAAAATGGTTAGTACCTTGATCTTCTTCAACAGAGATTTCGAGAGGAATTCTGGTTGCTCCCTCGACGTTGACCGTATCACTTTCCTTCGCATATACAGGAGGCACATAATATTGTACGTCGTTCCATTTAACGACCTTAGAATATTTCAGAATTTTCTCCACATCTGCCTGGAGCTCCTCGACGCACTCTTCATCCTCTTGGGTCCATTCATCCTTCATGACCCCGAGACCCTCTGTCTCTCGGAGATTCCATGGCAAGCAATAACTGAAGGGTGCCTTTACAAACAAAAAGTCCGGTTTCCATTCCGGGGAGCCGCCATACGCCTCGACCATCTTCTTCACGCCGGCTCTAAGGCGCCTTTTCACGATATACCAGTCCTGGAAAGAGGTCGAGGCTACCACTACTTGGAAGAAATACCTCCACAATACTAATCGAGGTATTACTTTTACATGTTGGCATATTCTCGTAAACCCAAGTACAAATGTAATTAAATTTGGGGTAAAACGAGAGAGAGAATTCCTATAGTGTTGCACAATCTCCTCAAACAGGGGATAGAGGAGAAATCTAAGCCCTAGATGCATGAATCGGTCATACACGGTAATTCTTCCCCCTGGAGGAGAGTTAGCTCTCTTGTTTCTTAATGGGGCTCTCGCCTCTAGGGCGGAGAGGAGGTCATATTTGGATCTAAGATTCTCTATCTTATCAACCGAATCTATGGTGGATACAAAGTCCAAAATAGTTTTTCCTTCGGAATCCCTAACCATAATTCCGGCAAGAATCTACTCTGGCTACAACAGGAAAGGACAAAAACTTGGAACAAATCGGAGATTCAGATCTGGAAACTTACTATGAAAGGAGGACGTGACCACTCACTTTTCGAATTATAACTCCCCAGCGTTATTCAGAAACTCCAACTAGCAACTCCCCTGGGAACAGCATCGCTGGGGCAGTGTCTCAGGCAAAAGCTTGAAAATTCTGATTGGGAAAGGGGGTTAGGATGCTCTGGTAAAGAAGAACTCTTTAAGGACTGGAATGCTTTAGTAGAAGAGAGAACTTCGAGTTATTTGCAAAGAAGGAAAATGATTAAGTGCAAAGGGGTGGTAGAACTTTCTCCTTAAAAACAAAATTGATTCTCCCACGTTTCTCTAATTATGGACCACGATATGACAGTTATTGCGAGTTTCAAGGAAGTAATATTGAGGCTGCCGTTTGGGGAACGTGCCCAGTAATAACGCACAATTAAAAATTTGGGCGGGATTGGGAAGCGAGTCGTCTTCCCGGGTCAGGACCTGACCCGCCGGTTACTCTCGATCCTCCGAGATTGAGGGTTATGCGTTAGCATCGAGCTCGTTTGGCATGTGGCTAGACAATTAGCGGAAAGAGGGTAGTCTGTCCACTCTCGGGTATGTCTCAGGTAATACTTATTTTGTACCAAGCGTTGTTTGCCTTTACGTCACTAACAATTGGCAGGGGCACTTGACGAGTCCGTATCCATCATAGAGACTGGACCGGCCCACCAACTGTAGAAAGAGTCCAACCGGGACTCTTAGGGCGGTGGAGATTCCTAAAACCTAGTTGGATTCGGGAATTGCCCAGGTAATTTCATACCTATAAATAGGGTAGCTCATACACGGTACAGGTACGCAATCTATAGCTTAAAAAACTATATACTTATTTTCCAGCAACCCTTTTACTGACTTAAGCATCGAAGTGTCTACCTTCGGGAGACCCCGAGGCCCTATTTTGCAGGAGACCCTAGCCGGAGTTCCACCTCTAAACCGGCAGAGCGTATCCAATCATCGTCAACAATCAAATTTCATCACTACTACAAAGAAAAATTAAATCGAATTAATTTCAAAGTTTGTTAGAGATCAGTGACACTTTGAGAGACACTAGGAGCCATGTAAAAAAAAACGAGCATCGCCATACGAACACATTGCGGCTGGCCATCAAAGTCAAAATTAATTAAGATGTGTACAGTACTCTATTATGATCCTCGAACGTCGCCTGGTCAACGGATATATGTCATGATAATTTATTAACCTAGAACCTAGGACTAATAATGAATAGGGATCCCAAATGAATATTGTAAACAACTTGCAATTAAGTATTGGCATCTACTTAAAATGACGAGTCCAAATTGATACGGCCCGCCACTAGGCCGGCCCAAGTTCGGCGAGCGGTTCAACCGACCCTGAAAACTTTTAGGGTGATTGCTAATTACTTTCCTACCAAGAAAAGAGTTTCACAAATAAGTAACCCTAACTCTATAAATAGGGATCAACCCCTCACATCAAAGGTACGCTCTACGGACCACAATTCATAACCTTATTACGAATACTCTTACTGACTTAAGTATCGGAGTGTCTACCTTCGGGAGATCCCGATGTTCTCTTTTGCAGGTTTTAGGGTTTTGATGCCGCCATGGCTGTCGGTTCAATTAATTTGAGACGTCGGTGCAGATTCATGCTTTGTCAAGTGGGACCCGATTAGGCTTTCCCTTCAACAAATTCTCTTCTGAAGAAGGTTCCAATCATGGATTACAAAAGACGGAAGAACGATCTTCCCAAAACCCTTTTTAATACGATGCTTGGTTAGCATAATCGTCGAGTCCAGGTTCTCGTATTTATTGATCTTGCTTTTAACATAAATCATTGCTTGGATTACTTGCAGTTCACTTAATACATGATTTCACGTCATATTATGTTCTTGGATAAATTCTACATCATGTTCTACAATGCATATTTGATGATGGCATTATCAATTACCCAAGCATCCAGAAAGTCCACCGTATAGGTTGTTAATTTGTGGATCTCATGGAGTGACTCATGATTTCTTTGCCTTTGTTTTAATTTTCGGGGGGAAAAAGGCTAGCTTCCCACCCTGCATGCATGCATGCTTGGTTTCTTTATTTGATTCCTTTTACATGATTTGAGCAGATTACCTGTGTGCTTGATAAATAAATACTGCAATATTCCATGGTTCCATGATTAGAACACACACTACAAGATGCATGCTCGATGTCTTAGTTGTGATGCAAGTACGTATACTGCGATTGATCTCATAGCCTTAGACTCAGATTAATTTGAAGGCAATCAAGATGGTATTTACATTAAGCGATCTGAAAACTTATCTTCATAACTCAGATCCATCCATGGACTTTGCTTCTATCTCACTTAAGCCGATTCATTCCTTCACGATGTCTATATGTGATTCTTTGATTTCTAATAAATCAGCCACTACAATTTTGCAATTCCACGCTTACATTATTTGGTATTACATACTCCTTCTCGATCTCAGTGTTTTGGTGAAATACTGAAACTGGTTTGGAATCTTTTAAGACGCCTTGAAAGAAAAGCATTGCATATACACTTGTATGGAGGTGAAACTTATTTGCCTGCTTCGTGGGATTACTTTATTTCCTCCATGAAAACTAATGCCTACCAAAGCTAGAATTTCTATTGCTCTCGAAAATTAGACTAATGTCTCAGCAGGTTGCCCTTGGTTTTGGAGAAGGTAGTGCAGTTTCCTTTTCGAAAAATTTCCTAGCGTCATTGAACAGCACCATTGCGGTCAATTTGACCCATGCGGCAACCGCAAATATGGGTAGTTCCCACCATCTTGACCATAACTCAGTCAGATTGTTCTATCTACAAACTTTTATTTTCTGGATTAATTATTCCAATTATGTGTCGTGATTGATGTTCGACATGTCGTTTATGTTTTCACACCTCAATACGCATGCTTTTATGCAATATATAAATATAGAAGGCCTTATGTTGTCCTACTGAGTTTTTTTGGTCGGCAGTAAATACCAAATTGATTTAATCGCTTAACTTTGTGCATGATATATATTCACCTGCACTTCGTACAAAAGTACAAAACCAATTGTTAGCATAATTTTTACAAAGCTACATATCTTGTACTAAGTCTAGCATGGCATGTGATGTTCTTAGCAAAAGATCCTTGATCGAGATACTTACTATGGGACCCAGGTCTCGGTTTGGCACATATATTTGTGAATTATACATGTTTGACATGTCTCAACAATTATTTGCTTAACATAAATGTTTTTCTCTGTTCTTGTGACAATAAGATACAATCGCTTGTTTATTTTTAACTTGCAAGCATGCTTGAAATATTGTTTAAAGTCCCCTCGGAAAATTTGATAGCACATTCAAATTCTTAGTCAAACGGACCCCATGATGTGATGCCTACACATAAAGTCTTTATCTTAAAAGTGAATTTTCATTTTTAATCTTTGGGGGGGGGGGGGAATACATGCCATACAAATATCTTAATGCACACCGGTAGTCGTGGTATAATTATTTTATGATGATAAAAGTTTTGCCGCTAATCAGCCATGTTTCTCGATGTTATGTGATTGGCCTAACTACTACTAATTTGTTACTCGAGTTCTTTTGACAAAAGACAGCTACAATCCTCTACTTCTGGGGTTCGAGATCGTGCGACAGATAACAACAAGAATCAAGAAATCAAGAAGTTGCTGAAACTGGCGGACTTCAACTCTTTGCGTCGACGCGAACCAATTGGCGGATGTGCCAATGAATATAAGTTTCTCCTCAAATTTGGCAAAATAAGAAGGGCCGAGCGGCACATCAAAGTTGATGGTCAATTAACAACAGCACCTGAATGCCGGTGGCAAAAATCCGCGTTTGGTTGAGTGAAAATTAATAGATTTCAAAGTTTTACAATTTAGTCTCTACTAATTTATTTGTTATGGTATTCTCTTTGGAGGTTGTATAATCTTGCAAATCAACCCTCTTACTTTCAAAGAAAGTTGCAATTTGAGATCGATGTCGAGGGACACATCTCCTTGAAGGGGCAACTATCCCTCGAGTACCACACTACCGCTTGGAGCATTCGAGAAGACGTATCTCATGGTTCAACTGCAAACATACCATTCTCAGCTTCGAGAAGTAGTTAGTTTAGTCATATCAGTTAGGAGGAAAGGCGAGGGAGAAACCATGCTATTATTAAAGTCTATCAATAGAGGACTATGCCTATAACCGTCTTCGGTTTCCTGAATCCGGTGAGACCATTCCATTGAAGAGCATTAGTAAATTGCTATCTTGTGATGATTATTGTGTCATTCATGATGTTTTCGTGACCCTTCTTGATCCACTTACTTGATTTCTTGTGACTAAGACAAATCCATAAACCATAATTGGTTTTTTATGCCATTACCTTCTTATAAACTCTAGCTTTTATGTGCTCGAGTGTAGCCAACATGAAAGGCTGAATACATTAAGTCATTTAGAAGATATTTACATAAATATCTAGAGTATTAGATGTCTGGCGAGTACCTAGAATTAAGGAAATCATTGATCCAGTCACTCATTAACATATTTTTCGTGTGGGCAATGCATGGATTCCCTATTTCTATATGACTAAATTAAACATTACATGACAAAAGTCTGGCACTTCTGCTTGCTTGAATGAATCTCCATTACTTGTCATCTCAAATCTAAACATACCTCATTTTGATGTTTGCTTTTGTACTCATCACCAACCTTTTATATGTGGTATAAGGACTAACCATATGAGACCTATATTCACAAAGGTCTGTTTGGTTTTTGGAATATCATTACTCCATTTTGCAGAACTTGCGACACACAGGAACAAAGATAGTCCTTCTAAAATACAAGCATACTAAGGATGCAATAGTCTCAAAGGACAAAGTGACGATTTACATGAAACATCTCGAATGACCTCTATCGACACCGATGAGGAGCTCCTCAACAAATGAGCAAAGTATTTGGGCAAATATCAGAGATATCCCCCATCGCGACACTATCTCTATGGGGCAATATCACACTCTTGCCTCGCTTAAAACGACAGATAAGTGGTCCAAGCTTTTGCATATGACTGTACTATACTTCTAGATGACCTCTGGCAAAAATATTGTCTTACTTGCAGATTTTCTCTGATAAGTGTTTATTGCCTCTCATGCACTGCAAAATGTGTGACTATGAATGACCCAAGAAATGGTAATATAACACATACCATTTTAATAATTGACTCGATTTTTTGAAGCATACTTACTTAGTTTTGTAAGCATTGGCACAACATGATTTTTTATTTGAGTCGCATTATCCTCAAAATGAAAGGCCACTTATGCCCAAGGATCATGTATATTTTCCTCATATAGATTTATTCAAGGAATCAAAGTTCACTCTTACAGTCCTTGCTCTTTACTGTGACGCACTCGATATACATGTTTCCTGAGCGCTCCACGCAATTACATGTTCTTTGATGATTTTACATAAGCTGATATACTTGAGAATATCCTACATGAGAAGCTTTTTGACCCACTATTTGTGTATGTCCTTTCACTGATATGAATTCTTAACACGAGCACATATTTTTGGATACTTTACTCAATGGCTTGCATGACAAATTCCTATGCAAGTTCTCGCTATGATAATTTATTACTTACTAATAAATCTACAAGTGCATGAGTGGGTATTTTGTCAGGATCAGAGAACCATGTTGGTTTATGATGGTGCATGTGCTCGATAGGTATCACCATCCGAATACTATATCCTCGGCAATTATCATGAAAGGATTCAGACGAATTCTTCGTCTAAACCAAGCTACGCTCGAACGAGCCTTTGAGCATGCATCCTTGATCAAGGAGAACGACATATTACACTTAGATGTTGCCAAGGTTCGGAAGCCTTTTTATGTGCTTATTAGATGAATTTCACATTGTTTACATAAACATGATGTTATTATACTCGCAATACATGTCTCGGACTAAGTTGCAGGATAAGCATACCCCAAGAACTCTGGGGAAGAATAAGCAGAGATACAAAACTCTCACAGCTGATCCCTAGAGGATCGCTGAAATATCGAGATTGCTTTGGCCTTAAGGTGGTTGTAATCTAAACCTGAGATATAGGCCAATAGTCTAATGTACATAGTGGTAGCCCACTCGAGTACTCAGGGAAGCTGGTGTATCACATATACCCAATTACACCAAGTTAAACATGATTAGTCATTTAAACGGACATCCTCTTCCGGACCGTTCTCGAAACAGACATCCTCCTCAGGACCGTTCTCGAAAGTGCCGTGTATTCAACATCCGGACATTCATTGGGTCATGCTACTCTCAACTGTTACAACTAACAGTCCAAATTTGAGGAACTCGTACCCAGTTCCCGAGCGAATATCCTCTTCAGGATCCTCCTCAAAAAGATATTCTCTTCAGAATCATCTATAAAAAGGTATTCTCTTCAGGATCGCCTATGAAAGTGCCGTGTATTCAACATCCAGCCACATTTAAAGCACTATATAAATATTATGCCGTGTACCAACATCCGGTAAATACATGTGTCTTTAAACCATGAATGAATGCAATATTCTTCATGTATAGAAGCAGAACTATGTTTCTATCCCATTACAAGCCCATCTTGGCAATTACAATTCTTGCATCCTGCAGTAAGATGACAGTTCCTTCTCGACCAACCTAACATTGGGAGGAGTCTTTCCTTCTTTTAGAACCTCTACAGCGAGGACATGAGTTCTATAACTGAACAACAATATTTGAAGGATCTTGGAATCGCATCCTCTCTATTCGCTTGTTGAGAAGGATCTTGGAATTTTTTAGTACTCATTCTCGGCCGAAATTCGATTCTTTGAGGTCCGCGAGTACATGAGGGAAATTGGCAAATTCTCGAGCTCAATACTATCCTTCTTGAGGCAGTCTATCTCCTCAGAAAGATTCTGCCCGAAGAAAAAGGTGTTCTTAAGATTTTATGAAGCAACAGCTAAACCGCCCTCAGCCTTTTTCGCCTTCTTGAAAGTATTTGTATGTTGCAAAGAGGATAATCAAGCAGCTGCCCTCGAAATGATGGCATGTGCCAATTCACTTCCAGCACCACAGGAGGCACAGAAAAGAGATCCTAATGGCTCTAGGGTGTTTATTTTCTTCCTCGAGGCAGTTCTTGTTACCATGTATATTTCGAACATCTGGATAGTCCCGACCCCATTGGGAGTCCTGGGCCTTTTGTTCTTCCAACAACAGTTTAATTTGGTCCAGAAAGTTAGCTTGGATATGGATCCTGCGGGCACTGTAGGCGTCAATTAGACTATCGGATCGAAGTTCCCTCATTGGAGACTGTCTGATTATAAAGCCTCTGCGGTACAAAGGAGGGATGCACATTTAATCAAGAAAAGGTGTAAATATCATGAATACCAGAATAGAGGGAGCATACTTGTATCACCAAGAACTAGCCGCTCCCACGGTGATTTCCGATTCGTTTCTCGTATCACCAATGTTTGTCTTCTCAGTAGAGCGTTAGGAAATTGTTACAGCAGTTCGCCCTCCATGGTGGATTCTAGGACCTTGTCCTCATCACTCTTCCTCTACTGTTTGCTCTCTCTTTGAGAACCTGTTGATACTCTCTTCTAGGACTTATCGACTCTTGACGGTCGATTCAGACCTTTGGCATGGTGAACACATCAAGTCTTTCAGCTTCTGTGGTTTGGGGAGGTATGTTTTCTTACGTCGCTAAGAAACCTGAGCCTCCTCGAGTTATTTCAACCCTTTCATCAGAGTGTGGCACACCTCTTTCAAGGGATCTTCCTAGAGGACTTGGCTAAAGAGTTTCCCAACAAGAATCACCTTCTGGGATAATTTCCTCCGAATGAGGATGGTAACAAAATGAGTTCTATGGTGCAAGAATCGTAAAGTTTATCGAATTAATTTTCTTGACTAAACCCCCGGATGGAAGGATCTCGAACATTAATGCTACAAACGGCTTATGAATTTTTCCATTGAAGATGAACATACCTAGAAGCAACCCCAGTTGGGCGTTCGATGTGTCATAATCCGCCCTCAGAAAATGGCAGTTTTCTCTTCCTTGATGAGAATAGTGACTCTTGTTTCTCCAGGATGTTCTCAAAATCTCGTCTCTCTGCCTAGAGGTTTTTGAGTTGTGCTCCGCTGAATTCAATCTTGTTCATAAACCCCATTGAAGCTAAGTGGTCATGTTCACATCATACATGCATGTGCACGGCAAAAGCTAAGGCAAGCGACTAAGACACCAAAAGCTATGGCAGGTTACTTACTTCTTCGATTAGAGTCACCTCGGCTATCTCAGCAATTTTTGGTTCCTATGCCGGCAAAACTCCCATGGGAGGATTGGAAAATAACATGCCCCGGACATCATCCCCATGTGCTGAAGAAAGACTTCTAGATCCCTCTGTCTTTTCATCTTCAGAAATCGAGGGTTTTTCCTGAAACTATGTCGGTCTTAGAAGACCTTCTACCTCTCTCGAGTAGGTTGGATTTTCATATTCTTCCCTTAATCACGATTTCAATAAGCTTTGTCTCTCCTCCTCCAGAAGGGATGGCGGGTGATTAGTTAATTCCTGATATGCTTATATTTTACATATTTATTATATTCCTAATATGTGATTTTTGCAATATGTTTTGAGTAGAAATATGCTATTTATATGATTTCATCTTTGATTGAAAGAATTGTACTCAAATAGAAGAATTGTTGAGGTGTTGGACTAAATTGAAAAGAGAGAGCAACTAAAAAGGGCCTAAGTGAAGATTTTAAGAACTAATGAGGAGGAAATCAGAAGACTTGAAGATTTAGAGGACTGAATTACAATTTTTGTTTCTCTTTATGGGTTGGCCGGGCAGGAAGATGGTGTGGCTGATTGGAGTTGAAATTGGGTAAGAATTTTAATCCCAATATTATTTGGGAAACAAGTTTTCTTCCTCCGGGTGAAAGCTAGCACAAACGGGGAGCTTTTCGGCGGCTCTTGCCTTCATCTGGGTGTTTTTGTTTTAATTATTTAATTCAGATTTTTAGGATTATGTCTCTAAATATTGTTGAATTATTTTTGATAATGTTTAGTGGCTAAGTTCTTTTCACCTAGGGCTTGGATGTAGCCACCGGATTTATTTGGTTTATTTGATTCATGATACTTTGATTTTTTTTCATTGAGTAATATTTAATATTCTTGCTTTTATTCCATGTTTGTATCTGGCCACTACTTGCATGTTTAAAGATATTAATTGATGGAACGACAGTTGAAAATTAATATTAATTCTTGGGAATATTGGATTTAGGTAGTGAACCACGACAGTAGGAACACAACCTTTGCAACGTTAGATTCTTAAGTTCTTAATGTGCTTTTGTTAATCCTATAGTCACGAGAGTAGTCATAGGGTTAATATAAGTAAGAGAATTATAACACGAGAGTTTATAGTTCTTAATTAGGTGAGTTGTGGTGAGATTAATGGAAGTTAAAAGTCAAAAATTTGTGAATTGAGCTAAACCAAATATTCGGTAGGTGAACCCAATGTCTTAGGTTTTCTCAATTTGATTGTTTCAACCTTTGAAAGTAATTGCAATTTTAGATTTTTAGGTTTAGTTTTATTTAATCCAAAAATTTGAAATCATCATTTATCTAGATAATAATAGGAGTAATTTATACCTGGTAATTAGTATTCCTTCTCTGTGGGTACGACCCTATTTTCCGCTATACTAGTGTTAAGTAGGTGAATTTATTTGACTAATTGTGACGACGGCTTGTCAAATTTGGCGCCGTTGCCGGGGAAGGCAGCTAGTATCAAATTCATATTACTTTTCTTTTATTAGTTTAGATTTTTTTTATTTTATTTATTTTATTTTTTTGGTATTTTAGTTATTTCTTTCAAATATTTTTTTCTTGTTTTTATATGCGAAGTGCTAATCCTGAGACTTTGCAATTTGATCTAGAGATAGAAAGAACAACTCGTGCAAATAGAAAAGAAGCAAGGCTAAGAAAGGAGAAGAATCAGAGTGAAACCATGGGTGATAGAATTCGGACATTGAGGGATTACTTCACACCTACGGAGAATGTTGCTAGATCAAGTATTACTAGGCCTACCATTGCTGCGAATACCTTTGAGCTCAAGCCAGCATTGATCCAGATGGTGCAGCAGAATCAATTCTCCAGTTTTAACAATGAGGATCCAAATGCGCATATTGACAACTTTTTAGAGATCTATGATACTGTTAAGATAAATGGTGTGACGTCAGATGCAATCCGGCTGAGACTTTTTCCTTTCTCGCTAAGGGAAGAAGCGAAGAATTAGTTTAATACTTGCGATCCTGGTTCCATCACAACTTGGGATGAGCTTTACAAGGAATTCCTGATCAATTTCTTCCCACCAGATAAGGCAACAAAATTGAGAAATCAAATTACTGGGTTTATTCAAGAAGATGATGAGACATTTCATGCTGCATGGACAAGATTCAAGGAATTGCAAAGAAGATATCCTCACCATGGTATTGAGAAAAGTACTCTAGTTCAGACTTTCTATCAAGGATTAACAGAATTTGCAAGAAACAATGTGGATACTGCAGCTGGAGGTTCATTAATGGATAAGTCAATTGATGAAGCCTATGAATTGTTTCAAATTATGGCAAAAAATAGGAATTAATGGTCGAACTCGAGAAGTGTTTCCAAGAAGCCTACTGGAATGTATGAAGTGCCATGAACGCAAAGATAGATGCACTAACCAAGGCGATGGGTAATTTTGTCAATGCTAATGCAGTATGCCATACCATTGTCTGTGAGTTTTGTGGAGGCTCTCATTTGAGCACTGAATGTATGCAACTGGCAAGTGCACAATATGTCTCGAATTTCAGCAAGCCTCAGCAACAGAACAATCCGTACTCCAACACATATAATCCTGGGTGACGAAATCATCCAAACTTTTCTGGAATAATCAAGGAGCTCAAGACTTTAATGCAAGACCTCAAAACCCTCCTGGTTTCCAAGCAAAGTCATACCAATCTGCACCTAAGTCAGCAATGGAGGCAAGTTTGGAGAGAATGGAGAAATTATTGAGTGAAAACAATGAACGGTCTAACAGAATAGAAGCAAGGTTAGATCAATTGAGTATTGCTCATAGAACCTTGGAGATGCAAGTGAGTCAAATGGCTACATCAACAAATACTCACGAGCAAGGTCAGTTGCCAAGCAAGCCAGATATCAACCCTCGAGAGCATTGTAAAGCTGTTACCTTGAGAAGTGGGAAGCAAGTGGGCAACCAAGAAGACACCAAAATCAATGAAGAATATGTGATTGTTGTGAGAAAAACAAGGAGAATGAGCAGATTGATGAAGAGAAGGTCGAGAAAGAGGAAGAAAAGACATATGTGCCACCACCGCTTAAACCTTATGTTCCACCAGTGCCTTTTCCGCAGAGATTGCAGCGAACAAAGCAAGATAAGCAATTTGAGAAATTTCTCAAAGTTTTTAGGCAATTACACATTAACATTCCTTTTGCAGATGCTTTAGCTCAGATTCCAGCTTATGGGAAGTTCTTGAAAGAGATCATCAGAGGAGTGTAGTGCAATCATTCAAAAGAAGTTGCCTCCAAAGCTAAAAGATCCAGGGAGTTTCTCTATTCCTCTTACTATTGGTGATGTTGATTTTAGAAAACCTTTGTGTGATTTAGGTGCTAGTGTTTCACTCATGCCTTTGTCTGTTTGTAGGAAACTTGGTTTGAAAGAATTGCGGTCCCCTAACATTACTTTGCAACGAGTTGATAGATCTTTAACTTATCCTAAGGGAGTTTTGGAAAATGTGCTAGTTAAAGTAAAGAAATTTTATAGCCCTGTTGATTTTGTTGTGTTGGAAATGGAGGAAGATACTGAAATTCCAATTATTTTAGGCCGTCCTTTTCTAGCTACAGCTGGTGCTGTGATTGATGTTATAAATGGGAGTTTGAAATTTCATGTTGGTGAAGAGTCTGTGGAGTTTACCTTCTCTAAGGACTATAAGTATCCTGCTTTTACTGATCATGTTTTCAGTATTGATGTGCTTGATGAATTAACAAAAGCTTGTTCTTTGCTAGATACTTCTGAAGACCCTCTTGAGCTTTCTTTAAGTACTGCAGGTACTATTAATGATGAGAGGCAAGAAGTTGCTGAAGTTGCATGCATTTTGGAACTCCCTCGTGTAGAGAAGGTTTGTTTTGCAGAATTGGTTAAAGGTAAGTCTCTACCGCCACCTTCTTCAGCTGAAGCTCCTGTTCTTGAGTTGAAACCACTCCCTGCACATCTCCGGTATGCATTTTTAGGTGAGAATAATACATTACCTGTGATTGTGAGTTCTCTGTTGACTAATGCACAACTTGAGAAATTGTTGCGTGTTTTAAGATTGAGAAAGAAAGCTATTGGTTGGACAATTTCTGATACAAAGGGAATTAGCCCTTGTGTTTGCATGCATAGGATCTTAATGGAAGATTATCATAAACCTGTGATTGAACATCAAAGAAGGTTGAATCCTCACATGAAAGAAGTAGGTAAAAATGAGATTCTGAAATGGTTAGATGCTAGTATTATTTTTGCTATTTCTGATAGTGTGTGGATTAGTCATGTTCAAGTTGTACCTAAGAAGGGTGGGATGACTGTGGTTGCAAATGAAAATAATGAATTGATTCCCCACTAGGACTGTAACTGGATGGAGAGTTTGCATTGATTATAGGAAGTTGAATCGTGCTACTAGGAAAGATCATTTTCCTTTACCTTTTCTTGAGCAAATTCTTAAAAGACTTGTTGGGCATAAATTCTATTGTTTTCTTGATGGATATTCTGGTTATAATCAAATTCCTATTGCTCTTGAAGATCAAGAAAAGACTACTTTTACATGTCCGTATGGTACTTTTGCATTTCGTAGGACGCCATTTGGATTGTGTAGTGCTCCTGCTACTTTTCAACGTTGTATGATGGCCATATTTTCTGATTTCATTGAGAAGATCGTGGAAGTGTTTATGGATGATTTTTCTACGTTTGGATCTTCTTTTGATAATTGTCTTGATAATCTCTCATTGGTTTTGCAACGTTGTGAAGAGACTAACCTTGTTTTGAATTGGGAGAAGTGTCATTTTATGGTGCAGGAAGGTATAGTTTTGGGGCATAAGATTTCTTCCAAAGGTATTGAGGTGGATCGTGCTAAAATAGAAGCTATTGAGAAATTGCCTCCACCAATTACAACAAAGGGAGTTAGAAGTTTTCTTGGACATGCTGGTTTTTATCATCATTTTATTAAAGATTTTTCCAAGATTACTAAACCTCTGTGCAATTTGTTGAACAAAGATGTGGCTTTTGAGTTTACTGATGATTGTTTAACTTCTTTCAATGCCTTAAAGAAAGCTCTAGTCACAGCCCCTATTTTAGCAGCACCTGATTGGAGTTTACCTTTTGAGTTGATGTGTGATGCTAGTGATTATGCTTTAGGCGCAGTTCTTGGTCAAAGAAAGGATAAGAAGTTGCATGTTATTTCCTATGCTAGTAAATTGATGAATGATGCTCAAATGAATTATGCAACTACTGAGAAAGAATTGCTTGCTGTTGTTTTTGCTTTTGATAAATTTAGATCATATCTAGTTGGTTCAAAAGTTATAGTTTACACTGACCATGCAGCAATCAAGTATTTGTTGGCTAAAAAAGATGCAAAGCCAAGACTTATTCGTTGGGTGTTGTTATTACAGGAATTTGATTTAGAGATCAAGGATAAGAAAGGACTTGAGAATGCAGTAGCTAATCATCTGTCTCGAATTGTAGTGCCAGCAGAAGAAGTAGAGCTTCCAATCAATGAAGAATTTCCTGATGAAAGAATTTTAGCTCTCTCTTCGGTTCCATGGTATACAGATTTGGTCAACTATCTAGTAACTGGTGTTATTCCCTCTGAATTCAGCTATTAGCAGAAGAAGAAGTTTTTATAGGAAGTAAAGCATTATTGTTGGGAAGAGCCACTACTATTCAAGTTTTGTGCTGATGGGATTATTAGAAGATGTGTGCCAGAAGATGAGTTCGAAGATATACTTACACATTGCCATTCTTTAGAGTGTGGAGGCCATTTCAGTTCATCCAAAACTTCAGCTAAGGTTTGGTAGTCAGGATTCTATTGGCCAAGCATGTATAAGGATGCCAGAATGTTTGTGGAGAAATGTGACAGATGTCAAAGAATGAGTAATATTTCCAAGCGTAATGAGATGCCTTTGAATGGTATTTTGGAGTTCGAGATTTTTGATGTATGGGGTATAGATTTCATGGGGCTGTTTCCATCTTCTTTAAGCAATCAGTATATTCTGGTTGTGGTGGATTATGTGTCAAAATGGGTTGAGGCCATAACAACTCAAACTAATGATTCTCGTGTGGTGATTTAATTTCTCAAAAAGAATATTTTTACAAGATTTGGTGTTCCACGAGCTATCATTAGTGATGGAGGTACCCACTTTTGTAACCGGAATTTGGATGCTCTATTGAAGAAATATGGTGTCACTCATAAAGTTGCTCTTGCCTACCACCCTCAAACCAATAGGCAAGCAAAGTTGGCGAATCGAGAATTGAAGAAAATATTGGAGAAAACAGTGGGGTGTTCAAGGAAAGATTGGTCCATGAAATTGGATGATGCTCTCTGGGCTTATAGGACAGCATTCAAGACACCATTGGGTATGTCTCCATATCGATTAGTGTTTGGGAAATCATGTCATTTACCAGTGGAGTTAGAGCATCGAGCTTATTGGGCTATGAAAGAGTTGAATATGAATTTGAAAGCTACTGGAGAAAAGAGATTATTGCAACTCAGTGAGTTGGAAGAGTTTAGACTGGATGCTTGTGAGAGTGCAAAGCTTTATAAAGAGAAAACTATTTGGCATGATAAGCATATTCAGAAGAGGGAGTTTGAAGTAGGTCAGAAGGTTTAACTTTTTAACTCGCGACTGAAGCTGTTTCATGGAAAACTCCGTTCGAGGTGGTCTGGACCATTTACCGTGACTAAGGTGTTCCTGTATGGTGCTGTTGAGATTCAAAATGATGTGCATGGTCCTTTCAAGGTTAATGGACAGTGGCTGAAGTTATATATAGCTGGAGAGATGGTACCTCAAGAAGTTTCTTACTTTTTGAGTGACCGTTCACGTGATTGATCAGCCATAAAGTCCGGCTCATGACTTTAAAGAAGCGCTTATTGGGAGGCAACCCACTTCTTTATTTTGCTTTATTTTTCTTTTTCTTTTATTAATAAGTTGATGGTTAAGTTGTTTGTTCCTGATTATCTGGAGATCTTTGATTTCTGGATTTTCGTGGTTTTTCTTAATCATCTATCTTTAGGTTTGTTTTTCAATTTATTTTAGTTTGCAATTAGGTTTGTTGGAAGGGCACAACTCTGGTGTCCAATGGTGCTGAAATAAAATATCCAAAAGTCTGAAGAAGTTGGTGGTGTGCTTAGATGGCAGTTGCAACATTTTATTCAACAATTTCCGTTTTCCGCTTCACATTCCCAAGGTTGTGTCATTTCTTTTCATTTTTTTAATTTGTCTTTTCTTTTCTTTTCACTTGTTTGCTTGTCTTTTGTGTTTTATACATTGAGGGCAATGTATACTTTAAGTGTGGGGGAGAGGAATATTTGTGTTTTGTATTGTGTTTTGTGTTTAAAAAAAAAAAACCCATAAAAAAATTGAAAAATCCAAAAAAGACCTATGATGAAGATGGTTTAATTATCTATAACATGTAAGAATTAGATTATTTTGAATTGTATTGCTTAACTTGTATAATTCAATACGTTGCTTTGAAAACCCTGCTTTATATGCACTTAGTCGTGACTGTGGGATAAGCCTAAAGTAAGATATAGTTGCATAAGTTTGATGTAGATATGCCATGAAAAGTTGTGTTTGATTCACTCATACTTATATGATTTGTATGTGGAACCCATCATGTTGTGAAGGAAAAACAAGGCATTAACCCAATATCAGCCTTAAAAAACCTTATTCCTTTGACACTTTGTGTTAAGTAAGTTTGGGGAAGGGGCGTTGGCAGATTCTTCTGAGGTTAGGTTAATTTTAATGAGGGAGAAAGGAAGAGCATTCAATGTTGATGCTAGCCCATTGAGAGGTGAGGAATTGGCAACCTGAGCGGAGAGTCCTCAGGCCCGGTGAGGAAAAATAGATATGTAGGCTGCCCTAAGTTGCTGAGCCACTATGTATAGGAGTGGAAAAAATGCTCTGGGTAGTGGCCTGAGTTGGAAAGAGTCCTGAAGAAAAGCCGCATGGACCGAAGAATGGGTTACGAGGGGGAATAGGTTGTCTGTGAGATAAGTCCTTCTACTTCATAGTATGTTTGGCGGTCCATTGCATTGAAATATGGTATGAAATGTGAATCTGTATTAAAGTGTTAATATATGGCATATTTGTAGTAGAGCTTTTGTTTTCTATGTTGAATGTAAAGTGATGTCCTTAAGAAATGGATCGCACACACACACACAAGCGTGGGGGCTAATAGTAGCTATAGTTTGCATATTGTTAGGTAGTGCATATTAGAGGTAATCGAGGTCTTTGTGTAATATGATATTAAATCTCTGAGGCCGGCAAAATTAAATAATTTAATGTTTTTGTTTGATTTAGTTCTTGGAAATGCTTGAGGACAAGCAATAATTCAAGTTTGGGGGTATTTGATATGCTTATATTTTACTTATTTATTATATCCCTAATTTGTGATTTTTGCAATATGTTTTGAGTACAATTATGCTATTTATATGATTTCATCTTTGATTGTAGGAATTGTACTCAAATAGAATAATTGTTGAGGTGTTGGACTAAATTGAAAAGAAAGAGCAACTAAAAAGGGCCTAAGTGAAGATTTTAGGAACTAATGAGGAGGGAATCAGAAGACTTGAAGATTTAGAGGACTAAATTACAATTTTTGTTTCTTTTTATGGTTTGGCCGGGCAGGAAGATGGTGCGGCTGATTGGAGTTGAAATTGGGTAAGAATTTTAATCCCAATATTATTTGGGAAACAAGTTTTCTTCCTCTCCAAGAAGTAGGGTTTGACGGAAGCTTATAAAAAGAGGATTAGGGTTTTATTTTTATCACCGAACTTGACCAAAAAAATCACCGAAACCCTACGACCGCCACTGCAACTCACCACTTCTCCTCCTTGCCGCAGCAAAACCACCGACGGCAGCTCCCCTCTTTCACCTTCACCGAACCTCCACCTCTGCCCACCTTGCTTCCATTAACTCCCCCTTGCTTTCCCCCCACATCCACGCACTACCACCGAAGTCTCCATCACCTCACCTTAATCATCATCCTTAATTCAGCCACCTCACCTCCATTCCCACGCATCATCACCGCCGCTCCCCCTTCCTGCCCATGCGACAGCAACAGCATCATCATCACCATAAATCACCGAACTCTCCTCCGCCGACCTCCACCTTCACCCCATGCATCCACGCAACACCACCCTTTCATCATCCCTCCTCATCCACGCACCATCAAAAGCTCCATCACCACCAGACCTTGAGCTTCAAGCTGTCGCCGGGGAGAAAGAGGCAAAGCTAGCACAATCGGGGATCTTTTCGGCGGCTCTTGCCTTCATCCGGGTGTTTTTGTTTTAATTATTTAATTCATATTTTTAGGATTATGTCTCTAAATATTGTTGAGTTATTTTTGATAATGTTTAGTGGCTAAATTCTTTTAACCTAGGGCTTGGATGTAGCCACTGGATTTATTTGGTTTATTTGATTCATGATACTTTGATTTTTTTCATTGATCAATATTTAATATTCTTGCTTTTATTCCATGTTTGTAACTGGCCACTACTTGCATGTTTAAATGTATTAATTGATGGAACGACAGTTGAAAATTAATATTAGTTCATGGGAATATTGGACTTAGGTAGTGAACCACGACAGTAGGAACACAACCTTTGCAACGTTAGATTCTTAAGTTCTTAATGTACTTTTGTTAGTCCTATAGTCACGAGAGTAGTCATAGGGTTAATCTAAGTAAGAAAATTATAACACGAGAGTTCATAGTTCTTAATTAGGTGAGTCGTTGTGAGATTAATGAAAGTTTAAAGTCAAAAATTTGTGAATTGAACAAAACCAAATATTCGGTAGGTGAACCCAATGTCCTAGGTTTTCTCAACTTGATTGTTTCAACCTTTGAAAGTAATTGCAATTTTAGATTTTTAGGTTTAGTTTTATTTAATCCAAAAATTTGAAATCATCAGTTATCTAGATAATAATAAGAGTAATTTATACCTAGTAATTAGTATTCCTTCTCTGTGGGTACGACCCTATTTTCTGCTATACTAGCGTTAAGTAGGTGAATTTATTTGACTAGTTGTGACGATGGCTTGTCAAATTTGGCTGGTGATTAGTTTATTCCCTCAAGTTAAGGGCGCAATTTCCTCTCATACATGTGTAATCAAGGTTTCAGGCTCAAGTATGGATCTTTAACCACAAATGTAGTAAACATTAACAACAAGAAGAGAGAGCGTTAACACCTCTTTTACATCAAGACAGAATGTCTATCGAGGAATCCTTTATCTGGGAAATGACTAATTACGTGGGGGGGATTCTGTAATCCTCTCGAATGTCCTTATTACTTCGTCTCTGCCTTGTCAATTTTTACCCAAGGTCCTCAAAGGAACCTGGGAGAGGATGTGTTTATGAATACTATTTCTGGCTTTTCCATAGCTATGTTCTTCCTCATTGTGTGTTACTGATAATGGTTAAATTGTTACATAAAAGCATCACACTTAACTTTGTATTTGATGAACAATGGGGCATTTCCTAACATTGGTGCAATTTACTTAGCTCATTTTTATATTATTGTTAGGAAAGGACCGGACTGAATAATTGCTGAAAATTGGGAGCCAAAGGAGCAAATTACGGACTGCTGAGGCAAGGGGTGCTGAGCTGGACGAAGAAGAAGGGCCTTAGACAAGAAGCATCTTATCATTAATGACCTTGCCTCCTCCTAGAGGCATGCTTGTCCCCCAGCCGCATTCCCAGCCACCACTGCTGATCAATGAGAGCAAAACGGCTGCTGCTGGAAGAGAGAAAAGAAACGGCCAAGTGGGATTGCAAGCTCAAGACATTGGAAGGATTAAACAACTCCAAGCCTGGGGAGGTTCTCATGATGAAGACACCGGTTGCAAAGTACTATAAAGGAGGGGAACGGCACTCTCACAGGGGCATCTCTCCATCAGTCTCTGGTTAGCTTCTTAGTTGCGAAAACACTCAGAAAAACTCCAGGTAGAAGGCAAGAAAGAAGAAGAAGCAGCAACAACTCAGTGAGGAAGCCAAGTTGAAGAGTAGCAACCCAGTTTCTTCCTCAGTTCCACGAGTGAACTCCTTCACTCCCAGGAGTGACTCAGAAACTGCACAAGCTTTCTTCTCATCCCTTGACTGTTAGCTTGAACTTTGTTTATATGCATACTTCTATGATGTCTTTCGATGTAGTAGATGTAGCATTAATCTGTATGAGTAGCTAAACAGTTCCCAAGGGTTATTCTCCTCAACTGATGTTGTAGTTGTCAAAGCACTGGTTTTGTTCCTTGTTTTATGGTTGAAAGTTTTTCTACATTCATTTACTTGATCACTAAATTGAATGCATGCTAGGACTAAGGGAGATCTGGAAGGATAAACTTGGTTTGGATTGTTTCAACTTTAACTTATGACATAGAGGTAACAGTCTATGGTTTTAACTAAGATAGGAATATACTTAGTTAACATAAGCATTCTTGAAGGCCTAAGAACTTAATGACTTTGTAGCTGGAATCAACCATTGGAAAATAGGTTGTTAAGGTTGCAAGGATGACTCTAGGAAAAATGGGAACTGACTTCGAGTTATAAGTGAGCTGAATGAACAAGAACACAACCATTATTGTGCTAATAAAACAACTACAACAGCAGAAAGAGGAGAGAACACCCCTGGCCTCCATTCCCCTGAGTGACTGTTTTCATTCTCCTGAGTGACATCTTGTTGACTGACAGTTTTTCCTTACAACAAATTTGGTAATTAGCTGTCCTCGTGGGATCGACCTAGCTTCCATTATCTACAAAATTCAGAATCCAAGCTAGTAATATTTATCTCTTTTTTTTGGTGAACTCGGCAAGCACCAGAAAGTGGCGCCGTTGCCGGGGACGGCGTAAAACCTCCAAAAATTTGTTGTTTTTGTTTGTGTATATATATATAAAATTCTTCTCTGGTTACCTCACTAAGCTTCCAGTTTCTTTTCTTTGGTGTATGACTAGAAGGCACCAACGAAGTGAACCTGTTTTTGACCCAGAAATTGAAGCTACCATCCGTAGAACCAGAGCGGCAAGAAGAAGGTAGAACCAAGAAGGTTCATCTGAAATGGCTAACCAAGGTGGCAATCCGGAGAACAATAGGAACCCTGGTGGGGATCAACAAAACCGACTAGAAAGACTGCTTAGAGATTTCTTCATTCCACAGCAAGAAGAAGTCCAATCTCCTCTAGTGTTCCCTGATGTAGAAGCAACCAATTTTGAGCTCAAGCCACAGATGATCCAATGGACTCAATCAGCCTGCCCATTCCATGGATTACCTCATGAAGATCCTAATGATCACATCCGGAGTTTTCTATGTTTATGCAGTACTTTTAAAATTCAAGGCTTATCTAATGATGACATTAGACTGAGACTATTCCCTTTTACATTGCAGGAACAAGCCCAAGCATGGTTCAACACATTACCCAACAACTCCATTTCCACTTGGGAAGAGTTAAGGCAGTGTTTCCTAACAAAATTCTTTCCACCCGCAAAAACTGCACAACTCAGAACAGCAATAATGAACTTCAAGCAGCATGGAACAGAAACGCTTTATGAAGCATGGGAAAGATTGAAAGAAATGGTCAGAAAATGCCCTCAGCATGGTTTAGAAGAGCATCTTCAACCGAGCATCTTCTACAATGGTTTGCTACCAACTACAAGAGACTCCTTGATCTGCGGTGGTGGTGTATTTAAGATGAAGCCGCTTGATGCAGCAAGGCAATTGCTCGACAATATGACCACCAACCATTCAAGATGGAAATCGATCCAAGGGCAATTTCAAAACAGCCAGGATGATGGAACTTGATCCCAGTACACATCCGCAAGCTCAAATGGCTGTTATGATGAACGAAATGACTAAGCTCGAAGTGAGTGTCCAAATCAAGGCGAAGTATGTGTATTATGTGATGGATCCCACAGTTTGGATGATCGCCTTCCAAAATGAAAGCTGTCCAGTTTGTCGACAGGCAATGCGGGGGATTCAACAACTTCAACAATTGGAGAAATCAGCAACAGACCAACTGGAACAATGCTCCACAACAAGGAAATTATCAAAGGCCTGCTCAACCCCCAGGATTCCATCGACAAGATGGTCAGCTTCCCAATTATCAGAATCAGCAACGTTCTAACCAACAATACATACCAAGGGAAGATGAATGGATTTCTGTACAAAATGCAATCAAGAGTTTGGCGGTGTCTTGCAAAAGTTTGGAAAATCAGTTGGCCCAGATTGCAAAACAAAATGCTGAAAGACCATCTGGGAGCCTGCCCAGTGACACAATTGTGAACCCCAAGGGGAATGACCAAGAGCAAGTAAAGGCTGTCACTCTCCGAAGTGGAAAGCAACTCAATCAGCCAAGTGAAGAAGTCACTCCTGCGAGTGACCCTGCAGGTAAGAATGAAATTTCTTCTGAGCAATTATCTGATAGTGATGATATGGTTGAACAGGAGCAACCCGCTGACAACCCTGGAATGAAGGAAATTCAATTTCCAGCACCAATTAAGGAACCACAACAGCCAGCTCCGACGCCACCATATCCAGTAAGACAGAAGAAAGCAAAAATGGATGAAGGACTCAACAGGTTTATTCAGAATTTAGAGAGTATACATATTAATGTACCGCTTGTTGATGCACTTAAACAAATGCCTAAATACTTTAAGTACTTGAAGGATTTGGTGGCAAATAAGCCACAAATGCATAACTCTGCTTTTGTCACTCTAAATGAAGAATGTAGTGCAACTATCCTAAGGAAATTACCACTTAAGCTGAAAGATCCGGGTAGTTTCACTCTTCCTTGCACTGTAGGAATCAGAGAATTTTCAAAAGCATTACTAGATCTTGGTGCAAGCATAAATCTCATGCCATTGTCTGTATTTAAATCCCTTGATCTGGACAAATTTCTGGTACCTACTAACATGACCTTGCAGTTGGCAGACAGATCTCTGACTTACCCAAAAGGAATCGTACATGATGTTCTTGTGAAAGTTGGTAACCTTGTTTACCCAGCCGATTTTGTGGTTTTGGACATGGAAGAAGACAGGGATGTACCCATCATCTCGGGGAGACCTTTTGTGTCAACAAGCGATGCAATCATTAAGGTGAAAAAGGGAGAAATCACACTGCATTTTGATGGGGAGAAGGTTACCTTCAACATCTTCAAAAATATGAGATATCCCGCTGAAGTCCACGACTGCTACATGATAAGAAATGTAGAAGCAGAGGAAGCAGTGACGGAAGAATTACTGCAAGACGATCTCCTCAAGGAACTTTGGTGTCTAGACTATAATGAGGAACAGGAAGGAGGGGATGAGTACAGGGCCACTTGCCTAAGCTACCTGAACCACTCCCCCAAGTGGCATCCTACACAGCAACCCTTTGAACTGATAAACCTGACCAAGGAAGGGAGATGCCTCAAACCTTCAATTGAAGAACCACCTCATCTCGAACTTAATCCTCTGCCCTTACATTTGAAGTACGCCTATATTGGAGCAAGAAACACCTTACCTGTAATCATTTCTTCTATGCTTACAGGTACTGAAGAGGACAAATTGCTGAGAGTACTGAGATTGCACAAAGAAGCCATTGGGTGGTCAATTGCTGACATTAAGGGCATCAGCCCCTCCATATGCATGCACAAAATCCTGCTTGAAGGTGATGCCAAGCCAACCATTGAAGGACAAAGAAGACTCAACCCAGTCATGAAGGAAGTGGTGAAAAGGAGATTATCAAGCTGCTGGATGCGGGGATTATCTTCCCAATATCGATGCAAGTGGGTGAGTCCGGTGCGGTGCGTGCCCAAGAAGGAGGAATCACGGTGGTAAAGAATGACCTCCAGGAGCTAATCCCAACAAGGCTGAACAATTCATGGAGAGTGTGCATGGACTATAGAAAGCTTAATAAAGCTACCAGAAAGGACCACTTTCCCCTTCCTTTTATTGATCAAATGTTGGATAGATTAGCTGGATTCATGTATTACTGTTTCCTTGATGGTTTCTCAGGCTACAACCAGATTGCCATAGACCCTGATGATCAAGAGAAGACGACTTTCACCTGCCCTTATGGCACATTTGCCTTCAAGAGAATGCCATTTGGACTGTGCAATGCACCGGCTACTTTTCAAAGATGTATGATGGCCATTTTCTCTGATATGGTGGAAGACATAATTGAGGTCTTTATGGACGACTTCTCGGTCTTTGGTAAGTCATTTGATGCATGTTTGGACAACCTCGGGCTGATACTGAAAAGATGTATAGAAGCCAACCTGGTTCTCAACTGGGAGAAATGCCATTTTATGGTAACTGAAGGAATTGTCTTGGGGCATAAGATCTCGCAGGAAGGAATTGAAGTGGATAAGGCAAAGATTGAAGTCATTGAGAAGCTCAGCCCACCGACCACAGTCAAGGGAGTGAGAAGTTTCCTAGGTCATGCTGGTTTTTACAGGAGGTTCATTAAAGATTTTTCAAAAATTTCTAAACCTTTGTGCAATTTGCTTGAAAAAGACACTGCTTTCATTTTTGATGAATCCTGTTTAAATGCATTCACTGAATTGAAAAACAAACTCATCACCGCACCTGTGATCATCACACCCGAGTGGTCACAACCTTTTGAACTAATGTGTGATGCAAGTGATTTTGCAGTTGGTGTTTTACTTGGACAAAGAAGGAACAAGGTGTTACATGTGGTTTACTATGCTAGTAAAACCCTTAACTCTGCACAAGTCAACTACACCACTACAGAGAAGGAAATGCTGGCAATTGTATTTGCATTTGACAAATTCAGAGCTTATTTGCTAGGGATGAGAGTCATAGTCTATACCGACCATGCAGCCATCAGGTACTTGATCAGCAAAAAAGAGTCTAACCCAAGGTTGATTAGATGGGTGTTGTTGTTGCGGGAATTTGATTTGGAGATAAGAGACGAAGGGTGCCGAGAATCAAGTAGCAGACCATCCGTCAAGGCTTGAAGAAATTCCAGAAGACACAACTCCAATCTCAGAAAAATTCCCTGATGAGTCACTCTGGCGAGTGACCGGCACACTCATGAGAGTGACAGGTAACAGGCCTTGGTTTGCAGATTTTGCTAACTTTGTTGTTGCTGGTGTTATTCCCCCAGATCTCACCCCACAACAACGCAAGAGATTCTTGCACAATGCTCAACTCTACCTATGGGATGAACCCTACTTATTCAAAAGATGTGCAGACCAATTGATCAGAAGGTGCATTCCAGAATCTGAATTCACAGAGGTGTTGCACAAATGCCACGGTTCCCCCTATGGTGGATATTTCAACGGTCAAAGGACGCAATCAAGCTTCTACAAGCTGGACTGTACTGGCCAACCTTATTCAGAGATGCAAGAGAGTTTGTCAAAACCTGTGACCGATGCCAAAGGACAAGAAATATTTCCTAGAAAAACGAGATGCCACAGCAGAACGTGCTTGAAGTGGAACTGTTCGATGTGTGGGGGATAGACTTCATGGGTCCCTTCGTGTCATCCTTTGGGAACTCCTACATCCTACTGGCAGTGGACTACGTTTCAAGATGGATAGAAGCGGTAGCTGCAAAGAACAATGATGCTAAAACTGTTCTCAGGTTTCTAAGAAAAAATATTTTCGCCAGGTTTGGTACACCCAGGATGATACTCAGTGATGAAGGATCACACTTCTGTAACAAGTCATTTGCAGCCATGGTAAAGAAATATGGAATCAGGCACAAGGTATCAACACCATACCATCCACAATCAAACGGGCTAGCAGAAGTGTCAAACAGGGAAGTGAAAAGAATCCTGGAAAAGGTTGTTAATTCTACCAGGAAGAATTGGTCCTCAAGGTTGGATGAAGTTTTATGGGCATATAGGACAGCATACAAGACTCCCATTGGTATGTCTCCGTTCAAACTGGTCTATGGAAAAGCATGCCACTTGCCAGTAGAATTGGAACATAAGGCTTACTGGGCTATCAAGGAACTAATCTTGATCTGGGCAAAAACAAGGAACTAAGATTGATTCAGTTGAATGAACTGGAAGAATTCAGACTAGAGGCATACGAATCGTCCAGAGTCTACAAAGAGAAAACTAAGGCTTACCATGATCAACACATTGTCAAGAAGAACTTCCAAGAAGGACAAGAAGTCTTGTTGTACAATTCCAGACTGAAATTCTTTCCAGGGAAGTTGAAGTCAAGATGGACCGGGCCCTACAAAATCAACAAGGTCCTAACTCATGGAGCAGTGAGAGATCATGAATCCACAAAGTGGCAACACCTTTTTGGTTAATGGTCAGAGGCTTAAGCCATACCTTGGATGGACAGAAGGGAGTAAAGGACAGAACTATCAAGTTCTGGTCCTGAAGGAACTTTACTGAAATTTCTTTTGAAATCTGGCATGAGACTTAAAACCAATGCGCTTTATGGGAGGCAACCCATACGTTTTGCTTTTGTATGGCTGACAATGTGCTACTCTAATTTTTGCAGGATTAAACAAGAAATTTGCCACCCCAACAGATTTCAAAAGGTGTAACAGAAAGGGCCTCAGGTAAACTCACTCCTAGGAGTGAAGAAGGTCACTCAGCTGAGTGAACCTACGGGAAGGAATCCCACCAATTTTCTAACCCTGACGTCACTCACGCAAGTGGAAAAGTCCACTCGCCTGAGTAAGAACAACTGTACGACACTTTCTGCCAAAAGTCACCTTTTGGGTTGCAGTTATGGTTTAAGTTTGGGGGGAAAAATTTTCCGGAAAATTTCAAATTTCAATTTTAACCACGTCCACCTCTTGAGTCACTTCAGTCAGCCACGATTTCCAAAAACTTTAACTGCTGTGCATTAACTCATAACTCCTTCATTGCTTCGTCTTCTTCATTTTCTTCTTAATCCGAGAATCACTCCTGCAACCACCACTTCCCTGTGTGAACATACTAACAATTTCTCTAAGTTTCCAGGCACATAAGGTAATTTTCAGATTCAATCACAAAACCCCTCTTTCAATTTTGTCAATACAACTCTTAGGGTTTGTCACAAGATGCCGCCGGCAAGGAGAAAGGCTGCTGCCCGCAAAAACGCCTCCAACAAAAGGAGAAGGATATCATCCTCCTCATCCTCGCCCTCGCCTGAACCGCAAAGAACGCCCACTCCACCAGCATCCCCTGCCAGAGAACCCACCCCACCACCACCTCCACAACCACCAAGGGCGCTGCAAGAATAAGCCCTTAATGCCATCACAGATGAATGGGAGCCCAGGTTGTTTCCAAGGAAGAAGGGTTGGGATTTCTTTTTGAAGCACATAAGGCGAAAGTTCATTCCAAAAGGGGGAATCGGTGAAGATGGCGCAGCTTTTGGCTACATCAAGCGCCATGGCTGGGAGACCTTCTCCAACCCACCTATCAAGCCACGAATCCAGATTGTGCAAGAATTTTACGGCAACCTCCACACTGCCCCCAGAGATGGAGTGTTCGTCAGGGGCATCAGCGTCAATTGCAGCACGGAGGCCATCAGGGCCATCTAGAAATTACCAAGAATAAGCACAGATTACAGAGAAACCTTGGCTGCCCTGCATCCAAATCAACCGCTGGAACAGGCCATTCTGTCCAGATTGGCAAAAGAGGGCACAAGCTGGGAAATGGATGATCAAGAAAACCCTTTGGGGTTTCCAGCCAACGCGTTGCAAACGCCTGACTTAAATCTATGGCACAATTTCATCTGCTGCAATCTGATGCCAACATCCTACACTGCTAAGGTCACCTACGAGATGGCTCTGCTGCTGTATGCCATTGCCACAGACACACCATTTGAGGCAGCCTCAGTCATCCGGGAGCAACTCACCCGATGCATCACTGACCCAAAGATGAAGAGCTGGTATTTCCCAGTTATGGTCACCATGCTATGCAAAAGGGCAGGGGTGACCTTCCTGCACACCGACGCCGAAAGCAACTTGCAGCAACCATTGAGGATACATAAGCTGGACCAGAAACCCCAAGGTGCCGCATGGGCGGGACAAACAACATCCACTCCCACTTCCACTGGACAATTGAAGCAGAGGGATTTCAACAAGCAGAGCCGGTTCATCCTGGATTATGTCCACCAATGCCAGATGAGGACGGAGAAATTCCTGCAGGAAATGCACAAGTGCATTGGATGCCCTGAAAACTGCCCAATGCCGCATGATCCGCCAGTCCACCCACTTCACGGGATGCCTCAATGAACACTCAGGGAAGTGCTGTTCTGCTTCCCTTAATCAGCAATTTATTGCTTGCCTGTTTTATGTTTCCTGTGTTGTTTTCTGTACTTTTTGTTTTCTGTTTATTGTTGTTGCCGGGTTGGTATTCTTAAGCATTGGGGGCAATGCTTAGGATAAGCTTGGGGGGAGTAATGCAGTAGTAGTTACTTGTATTTAGTTTTTGGTTAGGTCGGTCAATGTCAGGGCAATGCCATTTAGGTCCATTAGGTTCATGTCTGGATTGACTTTGTAATGAAAATCTTCTAAGGAGCTGTCAACAGTCTAGGATGATAATGGTTTTGAAAAACAATTTTGCTAAACCACTTTTTAATCACTTTTTGATACCAAGTCTGATGCATGAACGGAGAAAATGGCTGACACTCACTCACACACATGAACAATGCCACTCGTGGAAGTGAATGCCTAGAACATAAATCTTAAAATTTGGCATGACTAATCCACTGTTGTGAGCTGTGTCTAGTTCTGAGCTACAATTAGATGAGAATTGCCGTAAATCTGAGATTTCCTTTGTGGTACCCATTCACAGCCTGCTTGCTTTTGTAAAAAAAAAATATATATATATATATATATATTTTATCTTAGGGAATGGATCAACCGAAACCTTAGGGGTAACAGCAAGGAACCACCACAAAAAGTTCCAAACTGTCGGAGTAATAAGGGTTGAGGTATAAGGCAGTGGAGAGATAAGGTTTAACAACACCCCTGTAGGTTGGTCCATTTACATCCCATTCAAAAAAAAAAAAATTGTTAAATAAATAAAGCATAAAGGCTGTGCAGGAACTCCAGGATTGAAGTCTCAGTAGGTAAATCGAGTCAAGTAACTCGGACAAGACCAGATCACAAGAATGACCACCAAAAGTTTAACCGGTTAACTTAGAATGGATTGGTAGGTTTGGCATGAACAAACACTTGTGGCATATGCATTCTAAATTCCCTGTGAAGGTTGGTTGTTTGACTCTGGATTGCAGAAAGATTTGGTATCCTCAATGTATGTTTTCTTCACTTGAATCTGAGACGGAAAAGTTGACAGCACCTATCTGGTTGTGTTTAAGGTTTTTGCTTGTTTAGTGTCACTCACCTCAGTGGGAATCCTCACTCAGGGGGATAAGTCAATCTTCAGTCATTTGGTCTTCCCTAGTTGTTATGTGCAATTCTGAAAGTACCAACAAAATTTTAGTGTTTTGCTTGAGGACAAGCAATTCTTCCAGTTTGGGGGAGTTGATAATGGTTAAATTGTTACATAAAAGCATCACACTTAACTTTGTATTTGATGAACAATTGGGGGCATTTCCTAACATTGGTGCAATTACTTAGCTCATTTTTATATTATTGTGAGGAAAGGACCGGACTGAATAATTGCTGAAAATTGGGAGCAAAGGAGCAAATTACGGACTGCTGAGGCAAGGGGTGCTGAGCTGGACGAAGAAGAAGGGCCTTAGACAAGAAGCATCTTGTCATTAATGACCTTGCCTCCTCCTAGAGGCATGCTTGTCCCCCAGCCGCATTCCCAGCCACCACTGCTGATCAATGAGAGCAAAACGGCTGCTGCTGGAAGAGAGAAAAGGAACGGCCAAGTGGGATTGCAGGCTCAAGACATTGGAAGGATTAAACAACTCCAAGCATGGGGAGGTTCTCATGATGAAGACACCGGTTGCAAAGTACTATAAAGGAGGGGAACGGCACTCTCACAGGGGCATCTCTCCATCAGTCTCTGGTTAGCTTCTTAGTTGCGAAAACACTCAGAAAAACTCCAGGTAGAAGGCAAGAAAGAAGAAGAAGCAGCAACAACTCAGTGAGGAAGCCAAGTTGAAGAGTAGCAACCCAGTTTCTTCCTCAGTTCCACGAGTGAACTCCTTCACTCCCAGGAGTGACTCAGAAACTGCACAAGCTTTCTTCTCATCCCTTGACTGTTAGCTTGAACTTTGTTTATATGCATACTTCTATGATGTCTTTCGATGTAGTAGATGTAGCATTAATCTGTATGAGTAGCTAAACAGTTCCCAGGGGTTATTCTCCTCAACTGATGTTGTAGTTGTCAAAGCACTGGTTTTGTTCCTTGTTTTATGGTTGAAAGTTTTTCTACATTCATTTACTTGATCACTAAATTGAATGCATGCTAGGACTAAGGGAGATCTGAAAGGATAAACTTGGTTTGGATTGTTTCAACTTTAACTTATGACATAGAGGTAACAGTCTATGGTTTTAACTAAGATAGGAATATACTTAGTTAACATAAGCATTCTTGAAGGCCTAAGAACTTAATGACTTTGTAGCTGGAATCAACCATTGGAAAATAGGTTGTTAAGGTTGCAAGGATGACTCTAGGAAAAATGGGAACTGACTTAGAGTTATAAGTGAGCTGAATGAACAAGAACACAACCATTATTGTGCTAATAAAACAACTACAACAGCAGGAAGAGGAGAGAACACCCCTGGCCTCCATTCCCCTGAGTGACTGTTTTCATTCTCCTGAGTGACATCTTGTTGACTGACAGTTTTTCCTTACAACAAATTTGGTAATTAGCTGTCCTCGTGGGATCGACCTAGCTTCCATTATCTACAAAATTCAGAATCCAAGCTAGTAATATTTATCTCTTTTTTTTGGTGAACTCGGCAAGCACCAGTTACTCTTCGAAAGACCTCGAGGGGACTCTGAATGGAATGGGGCACCACTTTAACAGTGACACACGTCTTGTCGAAAGCGGGAACAGGAACAATCCAGTTTAACACAAGGCTAGCAAGAAGAATTTTATGACAATGGACCTTCAGCTATCTTGCTTGAAGAGCGTTCATTTCTTGTTCTACACGAAGGGCAGTTGTTTCTCTTACTGCTCGCGGCTCTCTTATATGACTCTTCTCAATGGCTTTTTATTGTTGCCCTGACTAGGGGCATTATTTTGTCTACTTCTCATACTGCCAGGGTGACGATCTCTCAATTCTTATGTCAACTTGCTTGTGGAATCAAGTCTAGAGTTGTTCGACTCATCGATATGACGATCAAGTTTCAACCTCTGAACTCCTGCTCAAGTTTCGAGCAAAGATGATATATTTCTACTCGGGTTCAACACATCAACCTGATTTTAGACCTCTTAAACCCGGACTGAATATTCTATGTTTTATTTCTCGGGCCATGAGAAATAGTTAGCGGATAATTATATGCTGGTATACCTTCTCCAAAGACGAGTAATTGCAATTTTTGAGTATGGTCCAGAACCCTTCGGGAGAATTTCCTCGAGTCTCGTTATCCTTATACTGACAGTATCGGAGGTGACATTTTCTGCTCTTCTACCGCTCTTTGACTTTCGAGGATGCTTATGGTGACCGATAGTCTCTGCTCTCTAATGCTCTACTACACTCGAGCTGGTCTACTCAAGTCTCTGGGGTTCTTAACATTTCTTTATAACAAAGGTTATGCTGGTACAAGTTCTCAACGTACAGTACAACTCCTGACAATGTTCCTCGACATCAAGTATCAATGGCATATTCTATCTTCATTCACGATACTTCTCGATGCACTACTTCTTAGTTATTCTCGAGATATGGGTCTTTCACCTTTTGATCAGAAGCGTACGTCACGGTCTCCAGTAGACTCCTCATTTTGACGGTCGATGCATCTTAACTGTTACCAATGCCATATATATTGAGACTAGTGGGAATCTCCACTGCGTTTCTTTCCTGATTCTCCCAATGAGCGGGCCATTTGTCTTAATGTTTCCTTGGAGCACATCGAGGGAGTCATCGTGCAAGGTCTTCTCGACTAAATTTTGGGTTAATGACGTGAATTGCGGTCTTCTAATAGACTCTTTGTTCTAGCAGCCGTTGTACCTTCCGAAGTTTTTGATCACGCGTCTCCCTAGTCAGAGTAGTGGGAATCTCTACTACACTTCTTCATCATCTTCTCAAGCAACATGGCATCTGCTTTAATATCTCTGTGGGGCGGGTTCTTAAGATCATCACCTACCAATTTTTCACTCAAAAGTTTGAACTGATAACTCTTCTTTCGACACAAATTGGCGTAAATGTCAATCGCCCTTTATGATGCGTACATTCGACAAAGTACGCACTAATGCTTTCATTGCTTTGATTTCTCCTCAATGCTAACCTGTCACAGGTTCTCGATTCAAGTCAGTTCTTTCCAAACTTGAGGAATATACTTCATATTATCAAGCCTACCCTATCTCCAGACTTCGAAGTGTAGGCTTGATAAGGGGCACTTAATGAGTCCAAATTGATACGGCCCGTGACTAGGTCAACCCAAGTTCGGCAAGCGATTCAACTGGCCCCCGGAAGCTTCTCGGGCGGTTGCTAATTACTTTCCTACCAAGAAAAGGGTTTCACAAACAGGTAACCCTAGCTCTATAAATAGGGATCAACTCTCACTTTAAAGGCACGCTCTACGTACCACAATTCATACTCTCATTACGAATACTCTTACTGACTTAAGCATTGCAGTGTCTACCCTCGGTAGACCCCGATGCCCTCTTTTGTAGGTTTTAGGGTTTTGATACCGCCATGGCCGCTGGTTCAATCAACTGGAGACGTCGGTACAGATTCATGCTTCGTCAGCAAATAAATTCTACGTAGGCCGTCCTGGACTTAATTTTTGGCTAATATCTTCGAGTTGAATTTGTCCAATTTGGGACGTTTACTTTACATCTGGCTCATATGAGCGCTATAATCTTTTAGCCTTGTACTTGGAATCCAGCAATGATAATAATGGGATGCATAATTCTTATAAAAAAAACTACTAGACATTCGACATGCTACAGTTATGCATTGTTGTTCTATAACTCACAGATTATTCAAAAAAAAATAAACAGAATCCAAGAACGGCAAGCCGGTTTTCTGAGGTGGCAACTTTTAACTTTAGTCTTTCTTTCGAGCAGTATCATGTGGATGTTGAACTTCGCGGATCGCTTTATCTATAATAAGCTAATATAAAAGCCACGCTTGGCCAATTAGTTTCTGCAAATCTGATGGGTCGGGCGGTAGTCATGTGACATCATCCTTACATTGCGATTACAACATATTTTTATTGGGGGCAAAATTGTCAAAATTTAAATCATAATTTAATTTTTTCCGAAAGCCCCCTTTGCCAAAACGACGTAGTTTTAATGTTTTATCAAAACGACTTCATTTTAATTTGTTTTTTTCCAGGGAAAAAAAGGTTTCGAAAGCCATTCAGTTAGTAGAAGGCACACGGGTCAAAACGGGTTATAACATGACCCACGTGCAATTTGGTTGCCTTTTCTTTCTTTTTTTTTAATCATTTTTTTTGGGCTTTGTTTAATAATTTTTTTTTTGGTTTTTTCTTTTCTTAATTTTTTAGTTTTTTATGTGGCTTTATTTTTTTTTTATCAATTCTTTATTTTCTATACTACTATTATTTCTCCTCTACATTTATATATTATTCTATTTATTAGTTTAGCAACTATATTCATAAATTTGGAAAAATATATTTTTTCCTTTTCCAATTAGTTTTTAATGTTTTTTTGGGTAACACCGGGATACTATTTCAGTATTGTTGTCTTATGTTTTTAATTCAAAAAATGCTTTTGTTAATATTTTTCTATTAATTTTAAATTTTGTTATCTTTTCTTCCATTTTATATTTTTTCTTTATTTTATTTACTCTAATTGTTTTAGAGCTACTCTTACTAATTTCATTAATAATAATTTTTATGAATTCAAAGAAGAAATTTAAATATATAGATATAATTTGAATATATCCATATTCAAGTTTACATACTTATCACACATGAAAAAATAATTATCATAACCATGTCACACTAAAAACTAGACCACATCCTAAATGCAATATTTTAAATGTAATTAAGAAATTTAATCACTCAAACAACGGTGTGAAATATTTTTATAAAAATATATCTCTATCTCTTAGCACTTTTAGATTGTCAAGTGAATGTAGAGATCTGTTCTATGATGGAAATAGAAGTAGGGGCAGGCACAAATTAGTTATTGATGTTTTTGGTACGGATATTTCAGATTTTTATTCTTTTTGAGAAATTTAACCGATCAAAATCCGCACCCAATGAAACGGTTGACCGAAATCGAAATAACTTCGATTTTTTCAGTTTGGTAACCATTTGAACCAAACATACTATTTTTAATCATGCTAAATAATTTTTTTTGGCAAAATCTTATGTCACTCAGTCATAGTATAAATCGTGAATGTAATAATGAATGAAAAAAACAAGCCAAATAAATATCCAGTGAGACTGTATAAAATTCTTAAGAGCTAACATCAACTTATTAGATGATAAACAATGAAATAATCTAATAACTGTACCAAAACAAAACTTTGATTTAATATTTTAATAATATAATATGTATTTTCAAATTTCAAACGACTTCAAACACAATCTAAGACACCAAGTGTACAATCGTTAAACTGGTGAAACATGATTTGATACGAAACATATGACTATTATTATTAGTACAATCACATATATATGACATACCATTGTGGTTTATTATTTAGGAAAAATTTTACAAACTATTATATGATCAGTATAAGTGTGTAAAAATTAAACATGAATTTATTATACAATCATATAGTTGATAATGATATGTTATTTTACATCCATGGTATTAATAATTTGTATACATATATTTTGTATAATTTTTCGGTTATCCAAACCAAACTGAACCAAAATACGGACTTTGGTCCGGGTAATCGAAATAAAAGTATTAATCCGATAATTTCACCATTCACCGACCTTCTTGAAACGGTTTGGTTAAAAATCTGAATTGATAACCTTTTTGAAACAAATCGAACGGTTCAGATGCAGTTTGGTTTGGACAGTTCTCACAATTCGGTTCACCGTGCTCACCCCTAAGTACATGTATAAATATATTTAGAAGGGATACGACATGCTATTATATAACGTTCTCGATGTCACTACAGACAAAATAATTAACTCCAAAAGGTCCATTGGCTCATTGCGAAGGAAGTCATGCAAAGGATCCTTACTTCAAGCTCTACTACATGAAACCTTTTGTATACCCATGGCAAATTGCCATAAGGTTATTTCTTTCAACAACACAACCAACTTCAATCTGTGTTCACAGATGAATTACTATGTTAAAAATTCAACATCCATGGTAATCTACATCCAAATACATGACCTGATACTCTAAGCAATCTATTCAGAAAACGGACACTCATTCGTCTTGGAATTCCCGGGAAGAACGGGGAAGACTTTCCTGTATCAAGCCCTGCTGGTGACCATGAGGTCTAGGGGCAACGTTGCGCGAGCCATTGCATCTTCAGAAGTCACCGCGTCGGGCGTTCAAGGCAGACAAATTGCACACGTGGTTCAAGCTCCCAGTAAATAATGGTGAAACAAACACATGTCAGGTCAATAAACGAAGCAGCCTACCGAGTCCTATAATCGACGCCAATTTGATTGTGTGGGACGAAACTTCAATGGCCAAATGATCATTGTTGGAACCGTTCAACGAACTACTGAAAGACCTGATGAACTCGAACAAATCATTCGGCGGCAAAGTGGTGGTGTTCCATGGTGACTTCCGTCAAACACTCTCAATTATCCAAAATGCATACTTAAAATGTTGTCTACCATAAGGTATTCGACCTGGCTACCGCAACAGAGACATGTCTATATTTCATATTTGCTCCAACCGTTGTAATTTCTTCTTCCATATAATATTCATGTGCATTTATTATTTATAAACATTAATAATAATCAAAAATGAATTTTTTCTTTCACCCTCTAAAATTCGAGTATACTGTTTGTTATTTTCTAACATCCGTATAATCATCAATAATGAATTTTACCAAATAATAATAATAATAAAAAAGTATACACTTGATAACAAACTAAATATACCATATCATTTATAGGGTGCGGCCCGCATCGAGCGGCGAATGCTCGAGCACTAGTTGTTATAAAAATGCGAGTGCATTTCACCGCCTAAGGCACTTGCGAAGGAAGGATACTTTTTTTTTATGTCCACAAAGTTCATCTAGTTCAAGAGTCACCCATACTCTCAACCATATCAACCAACTCACCTTATTCTCCACCAACTTATCCATTTTATCATGTCTCAGGTTTTTCACCTGCATACTTATCCTTTCTAACCAATATAGATGGAGTCACAGAGCCAAAAACTTACTCTCAAGCTTAGGTTAATCCAAGATGGGTGGAAGTTATGCAAGCTGATTTTGATGCTCTTCTTGCCAACAAGCCTTGGTCTCTGACCACTTTACCACCTGGAAAGCAGGCCACAGGGTGTAAGTGGGTCTATAAATTGAATGATCATTCAGACGGTTTTGTGGAAAAATACAAGGTCTGGTTAGTTACCAAGGCTATAATCAGAGTGAAGGTAAGGACTACTGTGATAGCTTCTCTCCTATAGCCAAAATAGCCACAGTCCGTATACTTCTAGCAATGGCAGCTTCAAGATTGGCATTTACATCAACTGGATGTAAATAATGTCTTTCTCCACAGCTTTCTTGACGACAAAGTACACATGACAATAGTTGAAGGGTATGAGGTGCCCCCTAAACATGTTTGTAAACTTGAGATGTCTTTATATGGATTAAAATAGGCATCTCAACAATGGAAGGTGGAGTTCACTTCAAAAATACTTTTATTTGGTTTTAAACAGCCTGATCATGGTCCTTGCTTGTTTCTCGGACAAGTACAAGGTTTTCTTATTGCTCTGGTGGTCTATGTGGATGAGATACGTATTATAGGTGAAAATGAATATTCCATTCAATCAATCAAGCTATTTCTTGATGAACAGAATACCATCAAAGATCTTGGACCAGCAAAGTATTTTTTGGGGATTGAAATAGCAAGAACCTTAGATGGTTTGTACCTAAATCAACGGAATATATTCTTGATGTACTTACAAATGCAGGCATGGCAGGTTGCAAGTTGGCTGCAACTCCCCTTCTAAAGGGACATCCATTCTTTGATCAACCGGATGAACCTGTTGTTGATGCTTCATTATATCAAAAGATTGTTGGTCAACTGTTATATCTGGGGTTCATCATACCAGACCTCACTTTTGCAGTTCAACAACTCAGCACTCATATCCATAATCCCTTCAGTGAACATTGGATTGTCCTACACTATGTACTCAGATACTTGAAAAACACTCCATCACAAGGTTTGTTCTATTCAGTCAACAGCAGCACCAGAATAGAAGGCTATAGTGATGCGGATTGCGGATCCAATCTAGTCCACCGCAAGTAGGGTTTCAGGGTTCTACGTTTTTCTCGGGACTTCTCTAATCTCCTGGAAGACAAAACAGCAACCTACTATCTCATGTTCTTCATCAAAGGTGGAATACAGAAGCATGAGCTACACAACCAAGGAGTTACTTTGGATCTCATATCTTTTGCAGGATTTTGGTATCTCTGGTCATCTCCATTCCTCTCTGGTGTGATAGTCAATCAGCTATATATGTCACTGAAAATCCCGTATTTCACGAAAGAACAAAACATCTCGAAATTGACTGTCACTTAGTGAGACATCATTACTTGCAGGGGTTTCTTGTTCCTCTTTTTGTGGCTTCAAAAGATCAACTTGCTGATTTGTTTACTAAGTCCCTTCCATTTCCTCTGTTTAGTTCACTTTTGTCCAAGCTTGGCATGAAAGATTTCCTCCATGCACCAGTTTGCGGGGATGTAAATAATGTGTAAATATGTTCTTTATATTTTGTATAAGTTGTTGTATAGATTCGATGGCAGAAACTGTATACTTTATATACTCTAGGGACTCGTGTAAATAGTTGGTTAGTTAGTCAGTTAGAATAGATGAGATACGGTATTTATAATGCCCGTATTTCTTTTCTTCTTTGTACAATTAATCAGAATAACAATACACAGAAGAATTTTCCAGAAACCAAAATGCTCTCTCCAATTCACCATAGTAGAAACTTTCAATTCCATTTTAATAATTGGATCTCCTATACTATTTTATTTGAATAAAGTAAAATGTAAAAAAAGTTACGTGATCGTCACTCGTCAATCGTCATAATTATAAGTCAGTAAACCAGGCACATATCGATTTAGTCAAGACGATGCACTATAAGATCTCCAAGGATTCTGGAGGTTTTGACAGAGATGACCATTCCTCGTACCATTTTTCTTGGTCTTTATCTATGTTTATTCCCAAAGAAGGTGAAGCTGATTGAAAAACTTTTTTAATCTTTTTCTAGTCTTTCAATATTTTAACCTTTTTCCTGTCTTTAAATCAACCTTCATCTAGGAACATATATTTATGATACTTAAAATTTAACTAAATTCTTGTCCCACAATAAACATTTTGACAAAGTGATCAGAAAGTTGATATAAAACATGAAGGTTGGGGACGGAAAAGTTTAATTAGGGTTAGTTAGGTTTTCTATTTTTCTTACTTTCTCTCTCTTTTTTTTTCCTTTTGAATATTTCAATTTGCACATGGACAATTCTGTCTTCCACTTATGAAAAGTTTAATCATTTTTTAGGATTAAATTAATCAAACATGAAAGATTAAAGACTAAGAGATTTTTTATTTTTTTAAACTTGACGATTTAAGAGACCACCAAAAACTAAAAGTATATTTGTTTATAATAGTGCATTATAAAACTATTGAGAGTTGTACGCAAAGTGCGCATTCAAAAAACTTTCACATAAACGTGATGTTTTGTCTATTTTATCATTACTTTTTTTCCCTCGATTTTACAGATCAAGGACAATCACTTTCTTCAATTTCTAAGATAACAGATGATTTGTCTAACAGCTCAGACAACTCTTTGATAGAAGAACAATCATCAGTTAGAGTATTGTGCGCAAGTGAATTTAGAGTACACCACGATGGCTTAGGAGGCAATCTCACTCTGTCAACATCACCTCCAAGCATTTCTATGACTTCTGTCACTGATGGGCAATCATTAGGCGCCATTTGTATGCACCAAAATGCGATCAAGATCCATTTTTTTGTGATGGATTTCTCCTCATCACTCGTCGCGCCACTCACAATTTCACCGTCCTCATTTCTGTCGAATTTATCATATAACCATGAGGTGAAGAACATTCAACTTGAACGATATGTATTTCCATCAAAATTCCTACTATGCCTTCCAGCTATATCCATGAGAACATTCCAAAACTATACACATCAGCTTTATAAGAAACCCTACCAATACTCCTGTAGATCAATTCAGGTGCAATATAACCTGTTGTTCCTCTTTCCGTGGTAAGAGTTTCAATATCGTTATTATTATTACCATCTCATTAAGCTGGATATAGTTTAGCAAGTCCAAAGTTGGAAATGTAGGGCACAAAGTTCTCGTCGAGAAGGATGTTATGTGTTTTGGTATCGAAATGCAGGATCTGCATGTCGCATCCTTGATGCAAGTACGCGAGTCCTCGAGCAACGCCAACTGCTATTTCTTGTGCTTTCTACCAACCGATTGACGAATCTCCATCCACGATATTATTCGAGATAATGAACTTGTCGAGAGAGCCATTACACATGTAATCGTAGACTAGGGCTTGCTTCGAGGTGGTTACACAAAACCCTACTAAACAAACCACGTTGACGTGGTGAATCCTTCCGATAGTGGCGACTTCGTTAATGAAATCTTGCCCGTTGTTGGCTTTTTGTTTGTTCAACATCTTGATAGCAACCAAACCTCCGCTTCGCAATTTGCCTTTATACACGCGTTCGTACCCTCCTTCCCCCAATTTCTCCTTAAAATTGTTTGTCATGGACATTATTTCTTGATAGGAATACCTAATAGGCAGAAGGCTACTATTTGACCTTAAGAACTCTTCTACATATTGATAACGGTTAAATTGTTACATAAAAGCATTGCAATTTTGCTCTTTAATTAGTTAGAAATTAGGGGTGTTTCTTAGATTTTGTTCATTTTACATAGCTAGTTTTGTGTTTCTAAATAGGTGAGGACCGGAGTGAACAAATGCTGAAAATGGGGGCTTATGGAGAAATAATTGGGCTGCTGATTCCAATTTAAAATGAGGGCTGAGTTGGTCAAAAAGAAACTCCAAGACACAAGACACATTGGGAGTTAATAAGTGTGTCCCATCCAAGGGCATGCTTGTCCCCTTGGTTAGACTCCCAACTGCCCATGATGATCAATGTTACAGCTGATACCAGTGCTGGAGAAGGGCAAGAGACCAGTCAATTCGCGGATTCAAGACACAAAGCATTGGGAGGAATAAATAATTCACAAGCATGGGGAGGCTATCTTGGAAGAAGAACTGGCTTCAAAGCTCTATAAAGGGAGCTGCATTCCCAGCATGAACACATATCTGAGTGGTCATACAACACACAAAACACAACAGAGAGAGAAGAAGAGAGCAGAGAGGGGAGAAAACTCCAAAGGAAGAAGAAGTCCAGTAGCAGAAAAAGAGGAGTAACAGACCTCACTCGCCTGAGTGACGAGTGACCTGTTGCTCAGCCATCCAGATTTGCTTCTTCTTAATGCTTTCCTTCTTTTCTTGTATTTTCTGTAGTTTGTATGTGTAGTTAATTAGATTTCATTCTCTGGAACCTATGTAGCTTAAGTTTGTGAATGCATTCGGATGATTTTGTGTTTTGAAGTTAAAGCTTTCATCTACCTCTTGATTAAATTGGCCATTTGATTGATTGTGCACAGAACTAAGTGAATCCCGGAAGGGTAAACAAGGTTCAGAATCATTTAGCTTCAACATATGACTTGGAGGTAACAGTGTCCAAGGTTCTAATTGAGATAGGAATATACTTGGTTAGCATAAGCATTCATATAAGGCTTGAAAACTTCATGACTTTATGACTTGATTAATCATTGGAAAATAGTTTAATTGAGTTGATAAAGATACCTCTAGGAAAAATCGAAAGTGACTTAGAGATATATAAGTGCCTGAATGAGCATGAATTCATACCAAAAGAGTGCAAGATTACAACTTGATTACATAGGGAAAAGAGAATGAATATCTAGTTTGCAGATTCAGTCCCTTGAGTTGGAATTCTCACTCCCGTGAGTGAGGTTCCATTTGTCTTTCTTTGTCTTCAGTTTTGCAGAGTCACTTGCCTGAGTGACTTTACCCACTCGTGCAAGTGAGTGACACTCTGCAACTTTCTTTCTTGTTTGTCCAATTTCGTGTTCCGGTTATTTGAAGTTTAACCCGTCCCTGTGGGATCGACCTGACTTATCCTATCTACAGTTTAAGTTGGTGAATTATTTTGGGGGCTTCGACAACCCACCACATATTCATAAATAGACAAATGCCTCTCTCGCCGCTTGTAAATAAGAAAAAGCAGCACGACTTGAATGCCTATAACAAATCTTGCAGCCAAGAATAGCACTGAAACATAAATAGAAATAAATTACAAAATTAAAAAGATTATATTAGGAGAAGACAAATACTCGTTGCATTTGATTGATGATTTTTTTAGTTTTATGCTACCGCAAAGCTATGTTTTGAAAACCGGACCAGAGAGCAAACCGTTCGCCTCACTGGGTCACCGGTTTAATGGGTTGGACTGGTTCAACTGTTCTTAAAACCCGGATGATGTCATTATTATGTAATTAATAATTCAAAATATCTATAATAATAATAATGTATTAAGAGTAAGAAATTTGGTTATAAATTAGTATTATATTAAATTTCCAGGTTATTTTACTACCAATCTAAACTGAAGGGGTATCATGAGATAATTTTATAAACTTAAAGAAAACCCCTAGCCTAACCAGCCCTTCCCAGCCGCCACACAAACACCAACATTTCTTTTTCTCTTCTCCTCTCCATTTCGCATCTCCTCTTCAGTTTGCAGCACCACCTTCATCTTTCTTCTGATTTCTTCTTTTTTTGTAATATTGCAATCACTACATCCCTTTTTAATTCTTTCTTCTCATTCTTTTACTGAATTTGCATTTTTCTTTTTTCTTATTTTCATCCCACTAAAGTTAAATCTACAGAGGATTAAGACATGAAATTATTATTGAGAGGGGTCAATGATGAGAAACTGATTTGGATGACATAATCATGGAACCATACGAATTGTACGTGTTTTTGAGGAATTGGGCAAGAGTTTTCTTAGAAAAATGAGTGAGATATGGAAGAAGATCGGAAAGGAGAACCATTGACTGTTTTTTGGGAAAATAGTGAAACCCGTGGTCAACCGGTTCTCTCCGGTTTCTGGTCCAACCGTGAATTTGACCGGATTTGACCGGTTTTTTACTTAAGCGAGTTTATTATAAATTCGGCCTGATAACTTGTCCGGTTCTCGGATTAACCGGTTCGACTGTCCGGCCAGTCCAGTTTTAACAACATAGCCGCAAAGGAAGCAATGATTAAGTATAATTTAGCAATTCTAAAATCTAGCACCATACTTACCAAAGGCCCCAAGTCCAATTCACTCAAAATCTGCAGGGTAGAGAAAAGATAAAAAGGAAAAGTTTATGGAACGTCAAGGAAAACAAAACTAGTTGAACAAATTGAGACTTAGAAAAGAAGCGTTCTCAATAGTTCAATACTCCCTTCATTTCAAAATATAAGTCATTTAAATTTTACACGAAAACTAAAGATACAGTTATTTAACAATTAATTTTTATGTTAAATATCTGTTTCACCTCTAATTAATTATATCCGAACTATAAATAAGACGTATGGCATCATTTATTGAAAACAAAGTTAAAAAGTTAATCATTAATTTGATTTCAAATTCTAAAACAGCCTGTATTTTAAGATATTTCTCTAAACCTAAAACCACTTATATTACGAAACGAAAGGTGTAGCAAAATGAACTAATAAGATCATACGGGTAATATACGTAGTAAAATACATAAAATAAAAACACTCACGTCCAATCCGCGCAGATCTCCAAATCATGGAACGAATGATGTCAGATAACATTTTCATTATCCTTAAAAGATGGCCTGCAATATTCCAAAGGAAAACAAAAGAACGTTAATTGATGAACCGAAATCTACGTTAGCAAACGTTTGAAAAAAAAATTAATGAATCGATTGTACTCATAAAAAGATGATTTCGTAGGAGTGGAGTGAACTGGGTCAGCAGCAAGCCAAGTCCAACTCCATTGGAGTTGAAATCCAGAAACCAAAAGGTTTTCTATGTCTTTGAATGAAACATCAGCGCCCGTAGACTTGAATGGAGACGAAAGATCGTGAAACTGAGAAGAAAAAACGGCAAGGATTTTGTTGACGGTGCAGGATTCTTGAATCTCAAAAACAACAAGATCTCTACCAACCACCACATAATGATGGGAGTAGTTACCGTTAAGCAAATATCCCGTGTTACCGGCTCCGGCAATGGCACCGGCAGCACCGTCTAGTAGTACTAAGTGATGAAACATATTGACTTATTTTGTTGAGTCAGCTGATATATTTCTCACTGAATTTTTGCAGCTCAAAAACACCGGTTGCTTCGTTGTTACTACTGAGTTTCCAACTCATATACATTAAGTCCGTCCCGTTGGGGTATTTGTATGAGGAAGACTTCCCGCTACCGCCACCGCCACCAAAGCCTTCGCTACCAGCCGCGTAAGTGAAAGGTTGTGCATTGAGTATTGGGACAAGATTGATGTTGTTAGAACAGAAGTTGTCGTTTTGGTACGAAGTCACGCGAATGGTTGACTTCTTGTAGTCGATATTGTTTGGGTCAACGTAGTAGAAGTACTCTTCCGACAGAATATAGCCGGCGTGCAGGACCGTGCGGTTTTTCCGGCAAGATAGTTTGAAAGTTGGATACTTGCAGTCCTTCAGGTCAGTTTTTTCGGATTGAAAAGGGAAGTGTAATGTGATCGGTGCCGGAGAATCCCCGCAGGTGTAGTGGTTGTCGCATGAGTACGAGGTTGGAGTAAACAGAAGCAACTCGTTGCCTAAATAGCAAAAGTGCTTTTTTGGATCAAGCTTGACGAAGGAGAAATAGAAGATGGATACTAAGAGGATTGTCAGTAGGAAGGGTAAAACTTGCAGTGGAAACATGATGGTCAAATTTCGGATTTACTCTATAGCTATCAAACTTACCGTAGTAAGTGTGTGCATGTATATATATATTTATTAAATAGCTAGGTATATATATATTTATATATATATTTATAATATATATATTCAGTTTAATATATATATACCTAGCTATTTATACCTAGCTATTTAATAAATATATATATACCTAGCTATTTAATAAATATAATAACATCAAGCAGTTTTGGATCCGTGCTGGATTTGTTCAGGTATCATCAGAGAGTTGGTTAGTAAGAATGGTTGGTAGAGTTGAAAAATGTTCTGAAATTTTGCGGTAGACCGTTTTGTTTCTTTCACAATATAGTCCGGTATATGCTTTTAGAGACTTTATGCACAATCACTTTATGCTTTGATCGAAAAAAGAGACTTTATGCACAATCACTTTATAAATAAAGTGTAAGGCAAACACGGCTATAATATTGGTGTCTCTTGTTTATAATGAAATTTGTTCATTTCATGTACGTTGTCCAAACCGATTTTTAATATTTATATTAATTGGATATATTTATTGAAAGGATATTAATCGAATATCTATTAAACAATTCCCAATGTCTGCAATAGCAAAATCTGATAGAAATGCTTATTAATTTACGACTTCTGTTGTTGAAATTGTTATTTGGTATAATTAATTCCAGATTATACGTACCTTCAAAATAGAACAATATAAAGAACCTATTACACCTTTTTGAAAGCTAAAGTCGTGAATATGAGAATCGAATAATGTTGACCTCTAGTTAGGAGAGGAAGCTCTTTCAGAACACCCCCATTGCCATACTCTGAAATCATAGTTAGAAGTAAATTCTTCTTATTCAACCGCACTTAATTACCTACTTGGATTTAAGGTTATAAAGTTTTTTGGTCTGACCATTAATTTCCATTTTAATTTAGTGCTCGTTTCATTTGACAGAATTATATAATAAATAAATATGACATTATTATAAAATATATCCCATAGTGGTGGTTTTCTTTAGGCGATTTCCAAATAATCACATAACAATAAAATATGATGGCGAGAAAGCAAAAGAAGAAGACATAATTAGTCTTTCAACATAGGCCAAAGTCTGATCATATTACCCGAAAAAAAAAAAGACCTAAGTCTACTCAATGGCCCCATCAACATAATTATATTCCATTCTCACAAAACTAATTAAACATGTCTCAAAGGCCAAATCATCTTAAGTCTTTATCTGCTCGAACTGCCTTTCTAAGTCAGCCACTACTAGAGACTTTGGTTTTTTTTTTTTAAGACTTAATATGTGTTTCGACTTATTTATAAAAGCTACTAACTTCGTCTTTGTTTGTTTTTTTTTTCCTTTTTATTACTCCCTCCGTCCCACAAAAATAGTTCAGGTTAATAAACAAAAATTTGTCCCCAAAAAAATAGTCCATTTTCACAAAAGTCAAAATTAATTGAATTGAAATAATTTAAATATCCAAAAGAGTAGTAGTAAGGAAAACAATGTCCACTTCCTTTCATTTTCATTTTTTTTTAAGTTTTCTCCAATTTTTCAAATGATTATATTTTTTAATACATGAATAATTAAAAACTATGTTATATATCAAACTAGATGTTAAACCCGCGCGATGCACGGGGTTTATTTATATACATTATAAAAAATCAACAAAAAATATAAAAAGTATAAAATGTATTTGGAGTTCATATTAAGATACATTATACAACTAAAATTAAATAAAGGCGTAATTGTAAAGATAAAATAATGCATATCATTTGAAATGCAAGTGTTCACTTGATTTTTATTGAAGGAGAAGAACTGGACAATAACACTCATAAGCAGAGTAAAATAAATAAGATTGTATTAATGTTACATATTGAATGAAAAGATAAAATGATTGTACGCGTAAAAATATATAATGAAGTAATTATCAATAGTAGATGGTAGATTATGTGTGACTGAAGTGTGAAATTTAAAATTTTTATGGTTATTTTGTTGTAATTAAAGATTCCATGGTACTGTTTGGCCCAATACTTAATATTTTAGAGCAACAAACCAACTATAGAGTTAAAACTTTTGCCCTTTAATCCCTTTTTGCTATGACAATAAAAAATAATAATTAATGAAATAATGTAATTAGGGGTAAAAAAAATAAATTTATTAACGTCTAAAAAAGAACCCTAAAACATCATTTTGCAGAAGAATATACAGAAAAAAAAATCATATATAACCTTAATTAACCATTACCTCCCATGCCACACGATCGACCCACTATTAGTTCATCACTTTCAGAACAACAAACCAACTGTAGAGCTAAGTTTTTTGCCCTTTCATCTTTGGATTTCGGGTTGTTTTGGGGAGGGGAAATTTTTGTAGCACTGGAACATACTCATGGTTTGTGTGCCATGTATAAATAGAGATAAATTGGGATTGATGATAATATATTATCCAAAATTTTAGTGATAAAGATAAAGTTTATAACAATTTTTGAGATATTATTAAGGAAAGATTATATTTATTTGGGTAGATATGATATTACACAAATAAATGCATTGATTTGAAATTCAAAAGATAACATTTAATTATAGTTAAATCCCATCCTTTTAGTAATAATTGAACGCAAATTTTGTACCTTTTTTTTCTTTTTTATTGGCGAAAAATACAGAGTCATATTTTTTGGAGAAGATTTTAAAGATAACATTAATGTTGAATGATTGGTATTTTTTTTTTTTGTTGAATTGTAGTCTATTGATTTACATGATTGGGAGGGAGATTTTATTTTTAGAGAGATTAATTAAATGAGTCCGGTAGTAACTTTGGGGATTCTTTTGGGGAGGGAATAATTCTGGTGCATTAATGTCCATTAATCCCGTCCATTAAATTTAATTAATTTTTATTTTCCTATTTTAAACTATAGTTTTCAATGTCATTTGATAAAACTTTATTTATATAAAATTTAAAGGACTATTAGTATAATTGTTATAAATATTTTTTGACTCAACCATTAAAAAAATGACACATAAGATTTTATCTTATGTGGCACCTTTAGAATTCTTTTTTGTTTTCTTTCTCTGGTTTCTCTCTTAGTATAATACTATAGATTAATCTATGTAACGAGATATTTCCATCTAGATCCATTATCAATTATTTTGAGATAAAAATTTTGATCAAATTTAAGTTATACAATAAATGCATGTGTAGTTAAATTTTATAGAAATAACTAGAACAGGCATTAGTAGAAGTTAGGGATATAGAATGAGTTGTATATTTGGTATGTTCATCAAATTAAAAAAGTCGTACATTTTCAAACTAGATTATTTTTCTAGGACGGAGGGAGTACTATATTTTGTAATTGTAAAAACGAAATGGCCCAAAAAAAGAAAAAAAAATCATTTAGTAGGTGCAAAATACAAAAGAAAAAGAGATAAAAGTTCACTTTAGTATTGTACTTTAATGTACAATCTACTATACACAAAACCAAGTAAGAAGTAATTAGTCACAAAATTATCCTTATGGAAAAAAAAAAAAGTAGATAGTCCATTACTGGATACTCTGTCCCAAAAAAATAGTCCATATTGAGTTTTGAATATTATACTATAACTCAACAGTATAATATTCAAAACTCAATATGGACTATTTTTTGGTAGAGAGACAGTAACCTTTTTGAACTTCAAGAATGATTCCACAGCTCCTGTTCTAGAGCAAAACTTATGGTCATCACAAAACCCTCCATCCAATTAACACCCATAAGCATCTCGCACGGGACCTCCGCACTCGCCATACCCGTTAGCTAGCCGTTACTCTTTTCATCGTCAATGCTTTAATAAAATCGTAATGGCATTTTCATTAAAAGAAAAAAGATCTCGTGTCTAATTAGCATAGTCTTGCATATCAAGACACTACGTCACAATTAGGGTTGTACATGAATCGACCGAAACTGGCCGGACCGGTTGAATCGTGTCGTTTTTAACGGTTTGGCTGGTTTCTATAGGCAAGGGAGCAACCGGCCAGTTTGTAAAATTCCAAACCGTAAGATTCAGTTTGGTCTGCGGTATATACTTCAAAACCGGCCGTCCAGGCCGGACCGGACCATATTTATATATATATATATAATCTATTTGTATATATATATATATATATATATATATATATAGAGAGAGAGAGAGAGAGAATAAATTCCTTTAACTTATCAGATGCGCCATTCCGACTTAAATGGTTAGTAACTTTATCTATTGTTTCCCTTGAAGTGCCAGGTTCGATTCTCCTTGCCAGTTTTTTTCTGCAACATTTTTTTTTTGCCCAATTCTAAAACCCCAATACGTGAAACCTAATTACCATCATTTTTCACCCTAAATTTTTCCTTCTCTTCGCATTCAGCTGCAGCCCTTCAAATCTACCATTTCTTTATCTCTTCCCCCGAAATCAATCCTCTCCACCACACCCAATCCTCCTCATCCCTCTTCTTCATCATCAATCATGGAGGTACCCTCATCTCCACAGCCTATTATCTCTCGAGCCCTTCCAAAAAAAATAATAATAATAATCTAGCCAAATCCAATTTAATAAAGGAATTGTTTCTCTCAACTGTTAAGGTGGAAAATGACAATGAAGCTGATGCCATGGAGTTGGATTTGGACGATTTTGAGGAGGAACTAATTGGTGACGATGAAACTGTTGAGGTCATTGAGGAAAAGGATGGAGTTAATGGCAGTTCGCGTTCCAAAAGGAAAAAGAGAAGCTCGCTTATATGGAAACACTTCACCATTCCAAAATCTGATGAGTAGCAGCGGACTTTTTGTAAGTATTGCAAAAAAAAATTATTCTTATAACCCTTCAAAGGTTGGTACTAGTAGTTTATGGAATCATTTTCGTACTCAATCCTCACCGAAATCTGGATAAGAAACAGAGTACTTTGTATTCTGCAAAAAAACAGTTTTGGGGGTGTAGGAAGTTTAACTACTGTTACTTTTACACAAGATTTGGGTAGGAAAACTCTTGCAAAGATGATTATTGTTGATGAGCAGCCTTTTAGAATGGTTGAAAAGCTTGGTTTTAAATATTTCTGCAAAGTTTTGCAACCTTAGTTTGAATTGCCATGTCGGGTCACAGTAGCTAGAGATGTGATTGAATTGTATGTGGAAGAAAAGAGAAAGTTGAAAGCATTTTTTAGTAAATGTTCGCAACGAATATCTCTTACCACCGATACATGGACTTCTATCCAAAACATTAACTACATGGTTCTTACTGCACATTATATAAATGATGATTGGAATTTGAAAAGGAGGATTTTGAATTTCGAAGTTATTTCTAATCACAATGGTGAAACAGTGGGGAAAATGATTGAATCTTGTCTGCTTGCATGGGGTATTGAGGGTATTTCTACCATAACCGTGGATAATGTGAGTTCTAATGATTTAGCTCTTGCCTACATACAAGAGAAGGTTATAAATTGGGGAAAGGCAGTTTTAAATAGTGACTTTTTGCATGTTCAGTGTTGTGCTCATATTATAAATTTAGTTGTAAATGATGGGTTAAAAGAGTATAGTCCTTCCATTCAAGCAATTAGAAATGTTGTTCGTTATGTTAGATCATCTCCCTCTAGGTTGCACAAGTTTAATGAATGTGTAGAACTTGAAAAGTTAGATGTTGGTGGATCTGTTTGCCTAGATGTTTCCACTAGATGGAATTCCACTTATTTGATGTTGGAATCTGCTCTAAAATTTAAGAGAGCTTTTGATCAGTTAAGAGGTGATTGGCAATTCAGTCGATTTTTTGTTGGTCCAAGTTTCCTTTTGCAAGAAGAAGATGCTCGTAAAAAGTATAATGTGAATAAAATTGTGCCACAATGATAAAGATTGGGAGGGAGCAAGGTATTGCATGAGACTTCTTCAGTTGTTCTATAATGTGACAAAAAGGTTTTCGGGGTCTTTGTATGTTACTTCAAACAATTACTTTCATGATATGTGTTCCGTTCATTCTCATATCACTAATTGCGTGAGGGATAATAATGTTAAGCTGAGTACTATGGCTTCGAAAATGAAGGAAAAATATGACAAGGATTGGGAAAATGCAAAGAGAATGAAACCTCTACTGTTTGTTCCAGTTATTCTTGATCCTCAGTACAAACAAGATTATGTTAATTGGAGTATTGAGCGTATGTATGGGCTGGATACAGAACTTGTGGGTGCAATGAAGGAAAAAGTGGATAATGCTTTAAAGAATCTCTATACTCATTATCTTAAAGAATATCCTCTCCTTGTGAAAGAAAAATATGTCCCTGAAAATGCTAATGTGGTTAGAAATGATGATATCATTGATCTAGATGAGCAACATTTGCAAGATTTTAAGTCATTTCTAAAATCTGGAGTTAATGCAGAAAAGTCCGAACTGGAAAGATACTTATCAGATGAGAAAGAGAGTATTGATGGAAAATTTGATGTATTGAATTGGTGGAAGTCAAACTCTACAAAATTTAAAATTTTGTCAAGGATTGTTAAAGATGTTTTGGTTGTTCTCGTCTCTACCGTGTCTTCGGAATCTGCCTTTAGCACCGGTAGTCGTGTCTTAGATCTTTTTAGGAGTAGTCTCACTCCTAAAACTGTCCAAGCCCTTATATGTGCATAAAACTGGTTGCGGAATGAAGACCCACAAGAAGAAATTGATTTACAAGGTGTTTGAAAGAGATTTCAAAACTTGTAGGGATTGAAAATGGTAATTCTGATTTTCTTTTGCATTTATTGACTTAAAGTATTTTACTACTCCCTCCTTCCCATAATTATTGTCCACTTTGCCCAAAAAATTTCGTCCCAAAATTATTGTCCAATTTGACTTTTTATGGATCAAGTTACACATTTGTCCTTAGTAAAAATCATTATCCATTAAAATCTTTGTGGTTAAATAATTACTTATGTAGGGGTATATCCGGTTGTTCAAGGTAAAATATAGTTAAGTTTGACTAAAAATAAAATCTTTCATTTTAGTAAAACTAGACAATAATTATGGGACGGAGGGAGTACATTTTATACCCGTGAAGTCTTAATATATTTTCTTCTCTTTATTTCTGTTCAGATTTTGCAACTTTTCTCAAATCTGCAGTGATAATGTTGAGTGACAGCATGGATTATGACATGAATTTGAAAGAGGTAATTTTAGTGCTAATGTTGGTTAGTTCTTCCTCATTATAGTGTTTTTTCTTCTTCTTTTTTTTTTTTTTTGTCTTTTTAATGGCTGGGATGTCGTGTTATGTTACTTTTCAGGTTCAAATATTGGAGAAAAATGCATTTGGTGGCAAAGATGACATCTTTTTAACTTTGTTTATTATGTATTTCAATTTATATGTATAAGGAGTGGGTCAGTGAGATTTGAATTTGCTGGTTTTTGTGGAGTGATATTGAAGGTTTGTGTGCAATTTTTAGGTTGTGATATTGCTGGTACTTTGTGCAAATGTTAGGCTATCATGTCATTGTTTTTGTGAAAACCTTTAGGATGAGATGTTGCTATTTCTGCCTCAATTCGAGACCATGATGTTTCTGTTGTTGTGCTCCTTTTAGGCTGTTTGTATGCCGCTTTTAGGACGTGATGTTGTTGGGTTTTTTTTGGCACTTTTTTGCCGTGATTTTGCTGGTTTTTTTGGCGTTTCTGGGATGTGAGGTTGCTGATTTTTCTGCCATTTTAGACTGTGAGGCTGCAGGTTTTTCTGTCATTTTATGATCTATTTTTAGTGTAATGTTGTTGTGATTGTGCCAAGTAAACAATTCTAATAATGCTGCCAAGGAAATAGCTTTGAAGTTGGTGGTTTTTGTACCATTTTTTGGCTGCGATTTGCCAATTTTTGTACCATTTTGAGGGTGTGATGTATGCAGCTTATAGGTCATGAGGTTTGTATGGTGTTTTTTGTTTCAAATTTGTGATGTTCATATTAAATTCGTGATGGCCAGTTCTTAGTTAATCAGTAACTTGACTGAGTTTTTTTTGTTTTTGATGTTCTGTATTTTGGTTATTTTTAGAGGTATAATTTTATGATAGTCAGTTGGGCTTGTAAATGTGCCTTTTTTAATTTTTATTAATGTTGTTTTGATGCCAATGTGTAGTATGCTGTTGTATTATGAATTGGGCCTATCAAACTTGGATCACGTAGCCCATCACAATGAGAATTTTAAAATTTTAAAAAAAATCAGAATTAATTCGGCCCAAATCGTAACCGCACCAAACCGAACCGTTAAATTACAGTTTGACCAGCCCGGATTTCATAACTACATTTGGCCGGTTTGGTTTGAATTTTTTCAAACCGTAAAATCCGATCTGGCCCATACTTCATCCTCCAAAGCGGCCAAACCGAACCGTACAGCACTAGTCACATTGCATTTTGTCTACATCGTATTTTATAATCTGTTATTCCTCTACGATATATATAAAATGCAAGAATCCTATGTGGTGCGACTTACATGGATTTTGTTTACTCACGCAAAGGAATTTTTTAAGACCAAAACAATTATTTAAATCAAGGCTTTTTTATATATCCAAATATATATAATCAAGGCTTTTTCATTTAAAAAATAAAGTGACGATTATTTTGCTTGACTAATCTTTTAACCTCCTAATTCTACCCACCAGGGCCTATCCACCTCCTTTGTTACCTTTTTTGCCTTCTTATTATTTCTATTTTTTTTTTTGGTCTTTTTTACTGTAGAGTTTCATAGGCAAATTATCTGGTACACCCGGGAATACGGTGTCCCCCCATGCGCGTGTACCTCACTCTCTTACAATAGCATTAGTGAGCCATTATAATTCAGCTTTCTTTTTCTTTTTTTCTTTTTTTTTAAACGCGGGGATATATAAATAACCGAATTCATTCAAATTTGTAAAACTTTGTGATAGAGTATTATTGATTGGAGATGGCCGGCGACGATCGAGGCGTTGAGGCGGCAATGAGAGTCGGGGATCGTGGCGTTGAGGTGGACTCGGCCGGCGGCGATCGAGTCGTTGAGACGGCGACGGCGTTCAGCGATCGGGGAAAGGCTCCGATTCCACCAGAGTGGCGAAACGGTGATTGGATTGACAATATGCTTAGTTCAGATCGAGTGATGAGTTATGTCGTTGATGATTCCGTCTCGATGAATGCGGATTGTAATGGTAGAAAATCCATCGAACAACCTTACTGTGCCAGTAAATCAACGCAAGGTCACAGTTCTATTGTAGATCAGCTGGAATCAGGTAATCAATCAAGTTTTTTCCACAGTTCTATTTTTGTTAATATGAACTGGATAAGCAGTTATGCTGTGGTGGATATCCAAACTCTTTTTACTGGATATCCACGTTGTTGTGCTGGATATCCAGCTTATGTGTACTGGTTATCCAACTGATACACATGCGTATCCAAATTTTATTTGCTGGATATCCAACATTTTTGGGTTGTTTATATTGAATTGGTGTTTTTTCACAGTTCGGAGTGTACTGTTTGTGAGAGAATAATGAATCTAGTTTTTCACAGTTCTGTTTTTGTTAATGTTATATGAAGTGGATAAGCAGTTATGCTGTGTTGGATATCCAAAATATTTGTACTGGATATCCACTTTGTTTGTGCTGGATGTCCAGATTATGTATACTAGTTATCCAACTGATTTACATACGTATCCATACATGCATACAAGCTTAGTTTCATGGATAGTCCATCTGGGATAAAGGTTTGTTTGACACTATTGTTGAATGTATGAATCTGCATATATCAAGTTCTTGCTCTCTACATTTATGGTATTAGGATAGTTGTCTGTTGATATCCAACTGATTTTTTGTTTTTCTGTTTGTCCCATTTTTTGTAAAAGAGCATATCAATCAGTTGGGGGATGATGTGATGCTGGATGATGCTTTGTGCATGGAAGTTACATCTGCTCTGAAGGGTGGGTTTTCTAACTTGCTTATATGGTTTAAATTTTTTTCCGATTTGTTTATCCAAAGGTTAATACCGATTATCCGAATGCACGGTAATGGTTATCCAACCTTCTCTTTTGTTTTTCTCGTAATGTGGAGAAGATAATAGCGGCAATGAATTGGGAGTTGATAATGTGATGTTGGAGGAGGATGCCTTGCACAAGGAAATTTCATCTGTGACGAAGAATAATGATTTGGCTGTTTTTACTTTAGTTGGTAAGATGGCAAGAAGTGAGAAAGAAGCTTATGATTTGTATAATGATCATGCCCGATTGATTGGTTTTTGTGTGAGAGTGGGAAAACAGAAGTTTAGAGGTAAGACCGATAAAGTTAGGATGAAGAAGTTCGTTGTAACCGCAAGGATACAAGAGATCAAATGGAAATGGTGATGTATGCCATGAGAGGGTTAATTTTCGCTGTGGGTGCCCAGCTTATATCCAGTTTACTGTTGACAAAGATGGGTTGTGGACCTGTACAAAGCATCTGGTTGATCACAATCATGATCTTGTGCCGAATGAAATGATTGGACTTCTTCGATCTCAACGTGAAGTAGATGAAAATGATATGAAGATAATCAGAGACATGACAAGGAGTGGCATCCCTTTGGTTGATGCATTTAAGTTTGTGGCAAAATTACACGGGGGAAGCCCGAACATGAAATATACTTTGAGAGATGCCTACAATTATGAGCGTCCTGCTGTTAGATTTGAAGGTGGGGATTGTAATCAGCTCATGAAGATTTTTTGGGACAGGAAGGAAACTGAAGAAGATTTCTTCTTTGATTTTGAGTGTGATGAGCAGGGTAGGCTGTGTATTTTCTTCTGGAGGGATGGCAGAATGCGAAAGGATTATAATTTGTTTGGTGACTTGCTTGTGTTTGATACAACATATCGAACAAACAGATATGGGATGATCTGTGCTCCATTTGTGGGTATGGATAATCATAACAAGAATGTCATGTTTGGTTGTGGTTTTGTGTTAAACGAGAAAGAACCCTCTTTTGATTGGTTGTTCAAGCAGTTTTGAAATCAATGGGAGATAAACACCACAAACCATAATGACAGATCAAGCACCATCCATTGCTGCAAGTATTCGGACATGTTTTCCAAGTTCTAGGCATCGTCTCGTGTATGGCACATAGGTGAAAATTCAAGAAAGCGAATTGGTTATTTAAGGAACAAGCCAGATTTTGTTAAGAACTTTAATTATCTGATGAAATACACTTCAACAGAAATCGAGTTCGAGGTATTATGGAAGAGGTCAGTTTGACAATATTTTTATTATTATTTTGATCATTTCCATGATTAAGAGTGTCTCTTATTTTTTTTGTTGTGTGGGTATGTGTTTGTTAGTGGTCATGTATGATCTTCCTGATGATTACTTATAGGTAGGTACGTTGTGTGGTAGGTACATTATAGAAGCACAACTTAAAAAGGCATGGATAACTAGTTTACTGATTGTGGATAACCACCATAATGTATGGATGACTAGTTTACAGATTCTGGATAACCAGCAACTATGGTCGGATAAATAGTTTTTAGCCATTCTGGATAACCACCCCTTATGGTTGGATAACGAGTTTACTTATTGTGGATAACCAGCAATTATCTCTTGATAACCACCCGTTATGGCTGGATAACTAGTAGAAAGGCTTTCTTGGCTGGATAACTATATGGATAATCTAACTATTTTTCTTTTTATGCATGTGTTTTATTTGTGGTGCACAGATTATTGGATGAGTATGATTGTCATGATGACAAATGGCTCAGTGGTATTTACGATGTGAGGCATATGTGGTGCCCTGCATTTAGCAAAGATTTTTTTTCTGGTGGTACCTTGTCCTCACAGAGGAGTGAGTCAACAAATAATGCAATTTGTCGTAAGATGAAGGCCACATCATCGCTTTGTGATTTCCATGGAATTTTCTCTGATGTTGTACACTGTTGGCGGGTAGCTGTGAGGGGTGAAGATCTACGTTGTAGCCAGGGAAACATCGATTCATATCTTCCCGGTGACCCTTTTCTGGAGAGCATTCGCAGAGAGTACACAGTTGAAGCATTCCGGGAGGTTCAGCAGTTGCACAAAGATGGGATGTTGTGCAGGCAGGAGCAGGTAGAGGTCTCAAATGATGGCAATACTGTGACGTACCATGTTTGGCGGTTTGGGATAGAGCACTTTAAGCACGTGGTTGTACATGACACTAGGTTACAGAGATTCTCATGCACATGCAGGTACTACTCGAGGCGGGCATGCTTTGTTGCCACATTCTTCGGATCGTCACGTAACCTCGTTGATGAGTTTCCTAAAGATTATATATGTATGAGATGGACAAAAGGTTATGGTGCCAGTCAAGCATAGCTAATGAGGGAGATGGAAAAGTTGCTGGCCCATTGCTGTGGAAGGCACTAATTATGAGACGATTTTCAGATTTGGTGTACGCAAGTGAATATAACAAAGATGCAAAGAAATGTTGTGATGAGGTCATTGTGAGGCTTAAAGAAGAACTCGGCAGTTTGATTGGTTCAAATAATAATGATGAGTCTCGTAGACAATGATGGTGTTATAAAGAATCCTACTGTAAAGAGGAAGAAGTTTGGTCCCGTGAACGAACGTCCTAAAAGCATTCTTGAGAAGGCATGTAACAAAGTCGAGGCGGAAAACAAATGCAAAATTGCTGCAGACCGAACAAGAGCTTCATTGCATCGGACTGCATTATCAAAGCATGCAATTTCCTTATCCAAAGGAGCTGCTCAACATTTTACAGCTCAGAAGTTTTTGTCTTGTGAATGATTCTCATCAAAGCGTGCCATCTTTGAACGTAAATTCCAGTGGACTCTCATTTGCTAATCCAAGCATAGCTGCCCAGCATTTTTCATGGGCAGGGGTTTCCACTTCTATGAATGCTTCTGATCAAAGCATGCCGTTCATCAACCAAAATTCCGGTGGATTCTCATTTCCAATTCCCAAGGGAGGTAGCCAAGAGTTTCAAGGCGAAAGCACTTCCGCTGCTGTGAATCCTTCTCATCAAAACACTTCCGCTACAACTTATGGATAACCAGAATGAAATAGGTGGATAACAAATGTCAGTATGATATAGATGGATAAACAGAGATTATGGCATGGACAACGATCACATAGCATACGCAGGAAACCATGGATAAATGGTTCAGATCTAGTGGAAACACACAAGATATTGCTGGATTATCAAAAAAAAAGGATCCCGGAGCAATATACTTACCATTCAAGCATGTATAGATGAAGGAGAGCTTGAGATGTCCGGACGTAGGGTTTCTTGCCGTCGTCTGTGTGTGTGTGTGGGTTTGCTCTAAATTGGAGAGTTTCCGTCGACTGTGTGTTTGTGTGTGTTTGTGTGTGTTTATGTGTGAGGATAAAAATGATGAAAATTACTTTATGTAAAGGTAAAAACAGTTAAGCGCGTGGTGCGCGTGTCTTTGGTGGGGGGGGGGGATACGGTACACCCGGGTGCACTGGATACAGCCTCGTTTCATACTCACTATACGTACTCCCTCCGGTCTTTAATATAACACATTTTGATTTTGTCTTATGTCTCACCTAGTATGCATTTTAATTGACGAAAAAATCTTAAAATTATATTTTCGCTTGTAGTATCATGATTGTTATGAAATAATTTTAAGGTTTTTTTGTCAATTAAAAATAAATACTAGGTTAAATGTAGAACGAATCAAAATATCTTATATTAAGGATCGGAGGGAGTATTTATAAGCAAAAGTCGGATGCTCTTTGAAAACAAACGTTTAGAATACTAATGCACTATACCGTGACAATTTGCATGTGATTGTACATGAGGAATAATATATATTATGCTTACTGCTTACAAACGATCAGAGTATTCACTGTTTCCATTAATGGAAATAAGTATGAAGAAAATTTATTAACTTACCAACTTACCACAAATGTTTCAAGTGGTAAAATTTAAATCTCTTAAAAACTCTATCCATATTATTATTTGAAATATTTCCTCCATGAGTGCATTATACGCAAACCTCTTTTGTACTGCATTAAAAGAACAATATACATAGCAACATGTGACAGTTTATCAACTATTTATTTCTAGCCCACCCTTCGAAATTGTTTATTTAAATTTCCAGCTCTCAGTTTTAGAGGTACTTCCCAATTATTTCGCATTATTATGAACTTCCAACTCAGTTTAATCGAATTTATTTAATATCATTGTCACTAAGATTCATTAACAATCCATTTTACTCCCTCCGTCCCAAAATTATTGTCTAATTTGAGTTTTTATTTATAGTTTAAATTATATTAAAAGTGAAATCTCAAAACTGGACAATAATTTTAGGACAGAGAGTAAAAATTATTAACGTACAGAAGGATAGCTCGTGGATTAACTTATTTCCTTGGGATATGAAGTGGCAAAGGCTGAGTTTGGTTGCACGGGGAGCCACTATTAGATTGACAAGGAGCCAGAGGGCTAGCTTTTTCTTTTTGGGACCAATGTGGGCCAATAATTATGGGCTAATTTAACTAAACTAGTACTTGGAAATCTGTTTGGGCTAGTTTTAGTATTCTTGTCCAGAGTTTCAAACCCGACCCAAATTTCTTTAGAAAGAACGAGGTCCAACTCATGTCTCCAACTTTCCGCCTTTTCCATCTCCAGTTCTCCAGACATGGCGGTCTTGGATGGAGACTTGAGAACTTTAAAGTTGAAATCACGTGGAGCACCACTATCTTTCATCAAACCCGCAAATCATTTCAAGTGGGAAAACAGCTGTGGAAATTCAAGGAAAGGAGGGAGCGAGCAATCCGGCGGAGCTTCAAAGGACGAACAGAGGGTCATTCGGAGCAATCCCCAAACAAGAAAACAGAGGTAATAACTGAGAATTAAATTGTTGCGATTGACAGAGATTGTGGTTTTCTATCCTTTTCATTGTGGATTTGGGAATTGTAGCTTTGAGTTGGATGTGTTTTCATGATCGGAGTTCCGAATTGAAACAATTGGGAGCTTATATTTTATCCCGAATTTGTCACCAATGAGACACTGTAAATGTTGAGAATGAACTCGGAATTCGCGTTGATGTTGTGTTTTTCATTTTTGTTATTGTTATCTGAAGTCTAAACTTCCAAGTACTTGTCAGGAACTAGGTGGAAATCATATATTTTCGGGATACAGTACGAATGGGCAACTTTCCAATCTCCATCTTCTTGCGACTGTTTTTTGCTTAAAATGGATTTGATTTCAATCGTGAGAGTTTATGTATGGTACTGTCCATCGTTTTTTAAAAGGGTTTGCACATTGTCCAAAAACTGGATTCCAGCATGACAGATTTTGATGCTGTTTTAGGAGATTAGTCTCTCCTGTTTGTTGAACTGTTTTCTGATGAATATTTTTTCTTTGTTTAATTGAGTTTGTACAAATTGCTTTATGAGGGGGTTGTGGTTTGTGAGAAAATTTGATGTGAACATTACCAATCAGTCACCAAAAATCTGAAATGATTTGGAATTCTTTTTTGAAGTACTGTTTTAGAGATCATTTTTCGTCTATTTATTAAATTTTTCTTACTGACTACTTGTGACTAAATTCGTCCTTTGTTTACCCTAGCTTACAACAGTTTTGATGGCTCGCAAATCAGATTTTTAGATTGATAAAAAAACGTGCTTCGAATGTGATGTATTTTCCACTCCATTTCTGTATTTCAGAGTTTAAGATAAAGCTTGATTTTGAGGCCTCAGTTTTCCTTGACCCCTTTTCTCAAGAGATTTTTATCATGTTCCTTCCTTTGATCATCAAAGTATGTGCTGGAAATTTTGGATTTTCAAAAGAAACATCTCTGCCCTTAGAAAAGGCATTTGAAACTTGAGGACGAGAGAACCCTGTTTGCTGAAATTTGTATGCTAAATGTTAATTTTTTTTGCTTTAAAATATTATGGAGTTGCTTACTATGCCATGTTCCTCGTGGAATTTCTTAAACAAGAATTCTGAAAAATGTTGATTTTGTTTTTAATACAATTCAGTTCTAATTTGGTGAAACCATAGGTTTTGCACCTAGGCTGTGTTTGTTGCATGATCTGAAGTTTTATTTGTGCAAGATTGATGCAAATGTGTATGCGCAGGGTTGGGGGTAAGGTATGAAATCATGGGCATGAAGCTTGGCTTAGTTGGAGTGACAATGCTTAGTATGAGTTCTTTTCAAATTATTTGCTCTTACATCTAGAATGGTTTTAGGGGTTTATTACTGATACCAAGCCTTTTGTTACTAGAAAGAATTCAGTTAGTAGAAGTTCTGAGTTGATTAGGGGAAGGGGTTTCAGAACCTAAAGTAATCCAACAGAGGCTTTGGTCATTAGAATTAAGTTTCCCCATTTTTGGTTTTTAAGTGAAACTTCTCACTTTTTTTTGGCAAGTCATTGCTAAATTTTAATGAAGATTGGTGTTGGATTTCATGATGCCCCTTTTTCCTGATTGAATCAGTGGGTTAGCTTTGTGTTGGACTGGCTTTCTAACTCATACTTAATCCTCCTCAGGCTATTAGTGTGAGCATCTTTCTTTTGCGTCAAAGATGTACTTATTTTAAGGAAAAAGAATCCAACTTTAGGAAAATCTGTGAGAAGAAGAAGATGCTACAGAGTAGAATCTGTTGCTTCTTTCTAATTTTGATGCTATTGATGGTGGATTCGAGTGAAGGGTCCAGAAGGTTAAGTGTGGAAACACAGGATATTGAAGTTCAGAAACTATTGAACCAATTAAACAAGCCTCCAGTGAAGACAATCAAGGTGAGCCATTTTATCATTGGTTTTAGGCGGCCTTACCAGATTCATCCTTCGCCTGTCTTTATGTTTACCTGAGAGATTTAATGCATTGATACAAATGGTTTTGCAGATTCCAGATGGTGATATCATCGATTGCATTCATATGTCCCACCAACCAGCATTTGATCATCCTCTGCTCAAGAATCATACCATTCAGGTTAACTAATCAGTCTATACTTTCTTAAATAAGTTCTACTGTGGCAAGAAGCTAAAAAGATCTTGATGGCTGAAAATGTTTTACTGGACTTTCCAGAAGATACCAAACTATCATCCAGAAAGTGTCTTTGGGATCAACAAAACATCCGATTTGGAAACAGATGCTAAACTAAGCACTCAAGGATTGCAGTTGTTCGGAAGGTGCCCTGAAGGGACCATCCCTAACAGAAGAGTAAAGCGGGAAGACCTCTTTAGAGCAAGCTCTTTTAAGGGGTTTGGACAGAAGAAACACGGAAGCATTCCTAAGCCAATGTCTACTTCTCCTGACACCCAAACTGGCCTCCAGGTACACAAGAATCAAGTGTTGAATAAGTAAATTCTTTCTCTTTCTTTGTGGTTGACTTTATGTTCTTCACTTTAATATTTTGAGTTCTTCAGCATGAAGTTGCGTATGTTGAAGGAGGAAGATACTATGGTGCAAAGGCAGCCATAAATGTTTGGCAACCTCAAATTCAGAAACCAAATGGGCTCTCCTTGTCCCAGATCTGGGTATTGGGAGGTTCTCCCAATTCTGATTTTGACAGCATAGAAGCTGGTTGGCAGGTAAATTTTGAGCATAACCATGTTAATCAACATAATGAAAGCGCATAAATGATGCTATATGGACCAATTATGGTTTTTTTATTTGCTTATACGTGATTTTTGTCTAACGATTTCCAGGTCAGCCACGATTTGTATGGAGATTACAATACAAGATTTTTCATCTCTCGGACTGTAAGTCATCAAATTATTACTTCTTCAATTATTGGTTGGTTGGCGCTCAGTTTTTAGGGTTTTTTCCCCGCACTAATTCAGCTTAGCACTTAATGTGTCTTCTTGTGGGCTTCTTGTGTTGAAAATTATGAATACAATGATGACTGAGTGATGGTTATAAAGAGACGGGATGTTACAACTTGCTTTGCTCAGGCTTTGTGCAAACCTCTAGTCAGATAGCTCTTGGAGCCGCTATCAGCCCAATCTCTACCTATAAGAGTTCACAATTTCAGATCGTTTTACTGGTTCAGAAGGTAAAAAAGCTTCTAACTACTTAGAAAGTGATTATTGGATTATAGTTGTTGGTCATTTTTTTCTAGGGAATTACGTATCATTAAAAGAATTAAGTTGAATATTTGCTGTCATTGTAACAGTGTCTCATTTCGTGTTCTTTTGTGTTGAATGTTTGTTTAAGGACATGTACAGCACAAGATTCATCTCCGTTTTAATAATGTGCATGTACTGTTTGAAACTGTCACGCAGTAATGGAATACGCAGCCAAGTCAGATATTCTCTTACAGTTGTTTTGTCTTGATGCTTTTCTTTTATATTCTTTAGTAGTGTGGGAAAAATCTGGTTGAAATTTGTATGGACAGGTTAAGGGGTGGTAATTATTGGTTCAAGTTGTCAATATAATTTTCACAAAACAAATTATTCCAACATGTTATATGATGTTGGTATTACAGTGTAAAAAATAAGAACATGTCAAAGGAGTAACGTGTGCTTGTTTTATGAACAAAGTAAATTTGGATCAACATTTCTTTTATGTATTACATATAATCTTATTCATCCTTTGTTTCATGATATATATCATTTTCATGACTGCTCCATGTGTTGATAGGATCCAAAATCTGGTAACTGGTGGCTGCATTTTGGGGGTGAGCCAGTTGGGTACTGGCCTGCTGTTTTGTTTTCAGACTTAAACAATGGTGCTTCAATGGTGGCATGGGGTGGTGAAGTTGCCAACTCAGAATCAAAGGAATCAACAACCATAACTCAAATGGGTAGTGGATGCTTCCCGGACGAAGGTTATTCAGGAGCAAGTTACTTCAGGGACTTCCGGGTTGTAGATGACTCAAACAACTTGATAGCCCCTGAAGACGTGCAATCTTTTACCAAGCATTCAGAATGTTATGATGTAAAGCTCCAGAAAGAAGTAGATTGGGGTAATGCCATTTACTATGGTGGACCTGGTTGTCCGTGAATGAAGGTGAAAAGGAGAATTTGGAGATTAGACTATTGAGAGGGGAGTAACTTTGCAGTCATAGCTGAAGACTAGAAGAGCAGAAAGAAACATAGTGAGGTTGAGGAGCAAGTTTTAAGGCGAGAAATTATTGAGTGCAGTTTCTGTAACACGTAAGATTGTGAAATTAGACACAATAAATAGAGTAAAGTAGTAATTTGGAGAGGATGGGAAAAAAGATAATTTCTATGAGAATTGCTAATATTTATTGTACAAAAAATCAGGATAAAAATTTTTGTTTGCTTATTAATATATGATTGTGTTATACTCCCTCTATCCCAAAATTATTGTCCAATTTGAGATTTCACTTTTAGTACAATTTAAACTAAAAATAAAAACCCAAACTGGACAATAATTATGGGACGGAGGGAGTAATAGAATAACATTTGATGTTCTCTTGTCGTTAATATAGGATAAAACAGCCAGGTAACATCTCTTGACTCCCATTCAAATGTGCATGTTGTCAGTACTAAAACAGAATCGATAAATGGTTTTGTTGTGGTTATACCAGATCAACCGCCTTTGTTCATATGAATATTTTATCTTGGAACTGTAGAGGCATGAATAATGCCTCAGCTAAGCATGTATTAGGTAGGTTAGTTAAGCAGTATAAGCGTAATATTTTGTTTATTATGGAGACTAAGGCTAGTCAGGAACATGTAGAGGTTTGGGAACAAACTTCAGTTTTTAAAAATTCATTTGTAATAGATCAGATAGGTTTCAGTGGTGGTTTAGGTCTATTTTGGGTAGATGGAGTGCACATTAATGTGCTTTTGCAAAACTCTAATGTAATTGTGGCCAAAGTGTGTGGGTCTAATGGTTTAGAGTGGTTAGCCATTTTTCTGTATGGTCTTCCATCCCAACAAGGGCAGAATTCTGGTCTCAGCAACATGACACCATCGGAGGCCTACACTATCCCAGTGTCATTTTAGGAGATTTCAATTAGGTGTTTAATCAAGAAGATAAGTTTAGAGGCAGACAAGTAAGGGATCAGGACATAAGATCACTTCGGAATTTCTTATCCCGTAATGACTTGGAAGAGTTGAAACATTTAGGTTGCTGGTATACTTGGACTAATAATAAAAGGTAGGGTCAAGATGCAATTTTTGAAAGACTGGATCGAGCAATTGTGAATCGGCAATGGTTGCAGAGCTTTCAAAAAGCAGTCATTCGAAATCTACCTATTATGAGTTCTGATCATGGCCCAATTCTGGTTGAAATGAAGGAAAAGAGGAAAATAAGAAGAAAGCAAAAGTTTGAACAATTTTGGTCCAATTGCCCTTCCTCAAAGAATCTGCTATAACAAGGTTAGAAACAATCCTCCCTTCAAATTAAAAACCAACAAGAATCCCTGTCTTCCAAGTTACAAAGGACTCTCTCAAATCTTCACCGATGGAGCAAGGCCAATTTGGTAACCTAGATAACTTCTTCTCTGAACTCTCTGAGAAACTGTCAAGACTTCAACAGTAGTGGGAGCTGAACAAATCGGATCCTGCTTTGAGCTCTCAACTGGAAAGCTGCAGTATAGAACTGGAACAAGCCTTATAAAATCATCATGATTACTGACAGCAAAGAGCAAAACTCAATTGGCCAATCTAGGGAGACAGAAATTCAAAAATTTTTCATAAATGCACAACCAGGAAAAATGGGAACGAATGGATTACTGAACTAAGTAATGACAGCGGGGATTAGGTCCAGGACCATACTCAGATTACCTCCTTGTTACAAGACCATTTTTTCCAAATTTATATGTCTGTGGAATCAAGTACACAAAATGCTCAAACTTCTACCTTTTTCACTTGTCTTCTTGATAATGTGGAGGAATGTTTATCCCCTGAGCAAGTGGACTACTTGAATGCCCCATTCACAGAAAGAGATGTTTGGGCAGCAGTTAAACAAATGTTTCCTTGGAAATCTCCCGGACCAGATGGCATGTCTGCAGGATTCTATTAGCATTATAAAGACTTTATAGGCCTGGAAGTACAGTCAACAATTCTGGATGCGATCAACAATCAATACTTCCCACCAGAATGGAATTACACCCACTTGGTTTTGATACCTAAGACATCCTCACCAGTGATTCCAAATCATTTTTGGCCAAACAGTTTATGCAATGTTAAGTACAAGATCATTGCAAAAATGATAATAAATCGTTTGAAGCATGTTAAGAATGATCTGATTGATGAGACTCAAAATGACTTTGTTCCAGGAAGAAACATTGGTGAAAACATTCTCATTGCTCATGAGATTATTGAATACATCAGGAAAAAAAAAGGAACACAGGATTAGCAGTCATCAAACTGGACATGAGTAAGGCATATGACAGACTCTCTTGGCCTTTCCTCCAAACAGTGTTACAGAAAGCAATTTCCCTACATGGTTGTTTTTCCTTTTCATGCACTTTGTGTCTTCAGTTATTTACTCCATCAGTTCAATGGCGAGAGTTTGCCCTCATTTTCTCCAAACAAGGGTCTCAGACAGGGATGTCCTTTATGCCCATACTTATTTATCCTGTGTCAGCAGGTCTTGTCCTTAGCCATAAGATCTGAAATCCAAATCTTTCTAGGATTGGGAGTGAAAATAAGCCGCAGTGCACCAAGATTAAGTCATCTCATGTATGCCAATGATAGTCTCTTCTTCATAGAGTGCAAGAAATCTTCAGTCTTAACCTTAGCAGGCCTGGTTGAGAATTATGCCACCTTCTCAGGTCAGCGGATCAATCTTCATAAGTCTTCCATCCTTTTAAGTGCAAACACATCACATGACATGCAACACTTTGTTCATTCTACCCTTAAAATTCCGGCTGGCCCATTCCAAAGTAAGTATTTAGGAATGTCTCTGACTTCAAGGAGAAAAAGAAGGTAATCATCCAGAAGTTCTTCACCAAGCTCAGTAATAAATTTGCCTCATGGAAAACAAAATTGTTGTCTTTACCTGGAAGAGTAACACTGGCTAAATCGACTTTGTCTTCAATGTTGGTTTACCCAATGGGAGTTTTTAAACTCCCTTCTCATACTCTTCACAAGGCAAATCAAATGATTAGCAACTTTATTTGGAAAGGTGACAAACAGGATAGGAAGATCTACTGGAGGGCTTGGAAGAAAATTACAAAGTCGCAGTATTGTGGTGGATTAGGTCTGAAGGCTCCGAAGGAATTCAATCAGGCATTGCTGGAAAAACATGCATGCAAGATTTTGTTTGTGCCAAATTCGTTGTTGTCCAGAATTATCCGTGCTAAATATTGTTCTAATGGTTCCTTTCCTCCTCCCCGACCTCCACACAATCCATCTTGGGGATTTAAAAGTATCATGTGGGGAGCAGAGCTACTTCACCATCATACAAAATAGAAGGTTGTCTCAAGGAAGGACATTCCTATTGCTACAAACTAGATTCCAAGTCATGCTAATCCCATTAAAAATGAGTCTATCATGGCTACCCACTCCAATCTGAGAGTAAACAATTTCATCAAGTCTAATAGCCAATGAAAAATTAACTCCCTCAGGACTATTTTTCTGGATCATGTTCTCCCTTATATTACAGGGATTTTTATAGACCCGACAAGGAGGACTCACAAGGATAAACTGTAGTGGCTTCATACAGACTATGGTCAATATACTGTCAAGTCAGGTTATCAATTGGCCATCAATGCTCTCTTTCCACAACCTATGCCAAGTCCAGCAATCCAGAATGCAGAGAGACTCGCTTGGAAGAGACTTTGGAACTCTAGAGTTCAACCCAAGTACAATTTCCTTTTTTGGAGAGCATTACTCAATGCTCTATCTACACAATCAGAACTATGGAAAAGGGGTATTCAAGTGGACTCATTATGCCCTAGATGTGAAAAACATGAGGAAGATAGCTTACACTTATTCTTTAGGTGCGAAGCATCTCAGACCATTTGGGCCTTGGGATTTCCTCTCTTCAACTCCATATTCAACTCTACATATGATTCCTTGCATCAATGGCTCATTAGCTGGACTCAGTCTCATCCCACTAAATAGGAGATTGACTTGTTTTTGATTATCACTTGGAGGATTTGGCTAGAGAGAAATGACAAGATTTGGAGACACCAATCTCATGACCCGGCAATATCTTGGAAACTTATCCAAAACAAAGTCACTCTTCATAAACAAACTCTTAGGAGACTGGGAGCGGAAAGGTCCTCCACCAATATACAACTGTCACAACCGCCTCGGGGTCCAGCTGATTCCTTAGTCATATTTGATGGATCGTTTAGTCATCAATCACGGAAGGCGGTTGGTGCATGGAAGATTCTATCACATTATGGTATGGTGATGCAAATCAAATTGGTGGATCTAAGTGTACTTTCTCCTTTTCAAGATAAGGCAATGACTTGTCTTCTAACGTTGAAGGAGGCTTTCCATTTGGAAATCACTTGACTCCATGTTTATACGGACTGTGTTGCTTTGACTGGAGATTTGAGGTATGCTTTTATACCTTATGAGGCTCAGGAGGTGATTTCTCTGTTAATTAGTACTATTTCCTCTTTTTAGTTTTGCTCGTTGATTAAAGTGAGTAGGCGAGATGTCGTAGAATTACATAATCTAGCATTCCATAGGATACGGTTTAATAGTTTAGGTACTTCTTCTTAATTGATATACAGGTATCTTTTCAAAAAAAAAAATTCTTGTGACATTTTCTCCAGCGTAAATAAAAAAGTTGCTGCCAATACTTAAAAAAAAAAATTGTATTCCACCTGTCCGATAAAATATATCCATTTTGTTAAATTATTTGAGAGAGCACTAAAACTAACTATCAAAATTAGTTGTTTTACACTTTTAATACCTTCCTATGTTAATCAAAACGAGTTTTTTTTTTTAACTATAAATTTCTAAGGTGTTTACATGTGTTCAAATTCTCAGATAAAAAACAAAAAAAAAACCTTTTTTAAAAAAAATTTTCCAGGAATGTTATGTTACTTTGTTTTTTCTAAAAAAAAAAAAAAAATCTCTTCACTACCATCTTCTTGCTTTTTCAGTTTCCACTTTCCACTATTAAATCATGTGGTTGTGTGAGAAAGTTAAGGACGTACTATGACAATATTTAAAACTACAGGGTTATATTGGTAGTTTCCTTAAACTTTATGGAGGTCCATGTAATTTGGCCGCCCTGAAATCAGCAAGACCGGCGCCAATTACTTCGTCACAACTAACAAGCTCTGCTCACTCTTTCTTTGTCATCCTCCAAATAGGAAGAAGCTCCTCCATAATCTCTTGTCCGGGGGTCTTTGGCGCCAAAACCCGTGAGTGAATATGCTTTACAGTTCCTGAGCTCATTTTCAATTGGTCTTATGATTGGATTAAGCAACTCCTTTATCCAATTTGTCAAAAAGTTCAGGACTCAATTTTTTTTGTATTTATTCCTCTCATATTGTAGGCATTCAGTTTTTCTCTGTATTGGGGAATATCTGGTGTTTCCAGTCTTTAATCTTGTCTTCTTGTGATTTTTGGTTGCATAATTTCTGGGTTTCCATTTCCATTTACGGTGCTTAATCATGTCAAAAATACTTTTTTTTTTATATACATTTTCTTTTGGGTTCTTTGTTATGTTCCTGATGTTGTTGATCTTTTTTATTTTTTATTTTATTTATTTATTTTTTTTTTAGAAATCTGCCTTAAAGATTGGAGAGGAAGAGAATGGCGGTTTCACTAGTTAGGACAGATTTTAGTTCGTGGTATGTAGCTGCATTCGCTCCGAGTTTTGTCCCAGCTCTTAGTATCAGACCTAATTTAAGGGATATAGTAGTTGGTTTCCCCAGACTAAAGAGAATACAATGCAGTTTTAGATTGCCGACTGGAGAAGGAAAACCCGGGTCAATAATTGCTGAAGGGAGTTGTTCAGTTATAAGTCCACAGGGGCATTGGGAAGATCCAGATGATGGTAGTGGCAGTGAAATTGATGATGATAGTGAAGAAGAAAAAGTAGAGGACATGGATGAAAATGACTTGGATTTTGAGAGTGATTGGGATGAGGAGAATGATGCTGCCACTCGTGTTAAAATTGTTAATAACTTATCTCCAAACAACTACGAGGAAGATTTTGCAAAAGGTAATCCTTGCACCTTTGTCTGTATGTAAATATCGAATTGTTATATTTGGTTTTTCTTTGAGGGTCCTGTTTTCATTTATTGAAGTTATTGATTCGATAGTATCTCCATCCCTATTAATCTTGATGAACACCATCATGAGTTTATAAAGTGGATAATGGAATGCAGTTTGATTTTGAAATGGCTAAAAGAAATAGCCTGTCAAATTACAACAATCTAGAGGAGAAACGAAGCTAAAGGTTGGCAAACTCTGAGTTAGGGCATTTTTTTATTTTATAAATTAGCAGTTGGAATTTCACTAGTACTGGTAGGAATACAAAACTTTCTGGAAACTCAGGGAAAATCTGTCCGTATCACAATACTTGCTGAACAAAGTAAATGAAATAATATAGTTGACCTCCATGATGATATTTTAATTGCAGAGGTTGAACAGCTATTGAGTTCTGAAGAAAGAGCTATTCTTGAAGCGAATGACTCTCCTTGCTTGGAGAGGATATCAACAGTGAGTCTAAGTATTTTGAGCTTCACTTTCTCCTGTGGAATCTATTGTTGTAAAATGTTAAGAACATCTTCTGCTTTAGGTTTGTATTACCAGTTTCTGGCATTCGCATTGAATACATTTTTTTGGCTGAAAATTCAATCCGCACTTAATAGAATATTCAGATGCATAAAAAATATGCAAGAGGCTGAAGCCATTTCTTCTTTTAATTTCTATGAACTCTGTGATGACAGAGAAAATGGTTACCTCTCCACACTTTTGCTCTAGCGGGGCAGATCAAAGATATGGATAGGCTTCTTGAGAAGGGAGTTGATATTAATCTGACTGATCAGGTAGAATGGCCTTGTCTTTAGCCATGATGTTTTTGGAATGCTTACAATGTTGCGTAAGCTCTTTAAATCTGTACTCTTAGCCAAAAGGCTGAAAAATGTTTATACTTTCTGCTTGTGGGAAGTAATCTGAATCAATGGAGATAAGCAGGATGGACGTACTGCCCTACATCATGCAACAATTGGTAAGAAAGAACCTGTTATCAGTCATCTTCTCCGGAAAGGTGCAAATGTTAATGTAAGAGATCAGGTGAGACGTGTTTTTGGTTGAAGTTCTCTTTTTTCTTTTCTGCATTAAACCAAAATATGACCATAATCTGTGGGAATCTTTTTTTGCTTGTACTAGGATGGCGCTACGGCACTTCATTATGCAGTTCAAGTGGGAGCAATGCAAACTGTCAAATTGCTGATCAAGTATAATGTTGACGTGAACACTGCCGATGATGTAAGCTTCCAATTTACTTCTAGCTGGCCTTTCACACAACTTTCAAGTTCCTTCCTAAATTATTTCTCTGTCTCTCTTTGGATAGGAAGGATGGACACCACTGCATGTTGCTGTTCAAAGTAGAAACAGGGACATAACAAAAATATTGTTAGTTAATGGAGCAGATAAGACAAGAAAAAATAAGGTTAGATATCATAATCATTTTTGTTTTGGTCCTTTTTTCTCTGTTATAATTTTGTTCGCGTAACTACATATGTGGAGAGTTTACTTATGCATGCCAATCAATTTATATGTGCCGTTCTCTCCACAGATGATTGTGAAACTCTTTGTTCAATCAATGCAACCACATTTATCTGTTGAGAACCTCGTTTTTTAATCCTGACTTGAGTTTCTGCATGGCGCTGCATGGGCACATTTGCTTTATTGACTTCACTGTGTAGGCATCTTTGTAAAAATTGAAATGTAAAAGCAACATGTCCATAGAGTTAAGTGTCTCTCTTTTTGCCTTTTGGTATCATTGTGAAGATAAATTTAATTTGTTTTCATGTTTCAGGCGGGACATACTCCTTTGGATCTTAGCTTATGTTATGGCAAAGAATTCAAATCGTATGATCTTACTAAGTTGCTGAAAGTTGTACCTGCCGATAGAAATTACTGCTAGTCACCAATGACTGCACAGCAACATAGAGAATTACCTTGATGATTGTATCTAACAGAGCTGATTGCAGCAATGCACGCGTGAGAGAATAGCATAAATATATCAAATTGCCAGCAATGTGTTGTGAAATTTTGCACAACAGACAGGGACGATGATCCTTACACTGCAAATCCATTAGGGCAAGAAATTTTGACTCGTATGCTTAGTTGCTCACAGGGGTCATGTAGCCTCCATTGCAAAGCATTCAGTGTGTAAGAACTGTAATTGATAGTTAATAGAGTAAATACGGAGGTTTTAATTAAAACTTCCTTCCTATTCTGCTCGTTTAGCAAACACCTAGTTTTAATCAACGCAATGCCAAAAGGTTGATATGGTTTTCGCTCTACTATGGAAATAAGAGTCTTTGATGTAGAATCTGCACTCTTCAAATGGCAGGATGACTGAAATGTTGATCATTTCTAGCTCATCCATGAGACATCACCGGCAGATGCAATTTTTTATTTTTTTTTTTTGCCCCTTCTGTTGCATATAGGTAATCTGCAGGGTTCATCATGTTTACACAATTGAAATAGTCGGTCTCAATATGTGACTGAAGCCGGAATTCAGCCACCTGATTAGGATTCTGATGAGTCTTATTAATGTGGCAACGACAATGAATCTCCAATTTCTTTTTTTTTAACTTTTGTTTTTTTTTTTTTTTTTTATCGGTAATTTGGTTCCCCTGAAAAGAATCATAGTATCTGGATTGCTGCTTTCCTAGGCTGAAAATCCAAAGGCTGAGACGCGGTTGAGAAAAGGGGTTGTCGTTAGTCCTCCGTTTGAGGATGATACACCATTTCATAGGCCACTGGAATCATTTTAGCAGTTCATTGAAATTTGAAAAGAACTAGCAGTTCTTACCAAAAAAGTTCAGCTTTACAACTCATCAATATTGAAGCAGGTATTCCGTAATGTTGTATCCTCAACTTGTAAATACAGTAACAAAGTCATAAGAACTTTGAATACAAAGGTAGAAATCCAGTGGTCTTAAAATCCAATTTTTTTAAGTACATTCTGCTTTTGGTCCGTTTAACAAGATCAAGCTGCGATTGTCAACCATCTTTCATGTGTGCTCTGACCAAATCAAAGAAACCTACCTGATTGCAGAATTTACACTTATTGGAACTATTAATTCCCACTAAAGTTTCTAAAACATATCAGACACCCACCAGGCAACCCAATTGACAAGTATGCTAAAGCTGAGCAGTTGTCAACACAACCCAAGGCCGCACACTGAACACTTGATCTCATCTGGCATTTATCATTTACTTCTAAGAAACTTGGATAAATGGAGGACTCGCTCAAGGAGTGGCCATACATGATTACATGAAATGAATCTAAGAAAGGCTAAAAGATGGTGTTAAGAAAACTTTTACTTTTAATCCTTACAATGGAAAATCCTTTCGTGCCAGCAAGTTTAAAAAAATAATACTACCTCAGATACGAGAGCATAACGAAAATGCGTAAAGAAACTAAATGTACTACTCCAGAAGACTGCAACAAATTAACAAAATATACATCCACCTTTAAGATTCAAAGTTTTAAAGACCAAACTCTAGTGCTTTTCCTCCTTCGGGATATCCTTCTTTCCAGGTATCTCTTTTGGCTTAGCCTCGTTCATCTCTCTACAAAAAGATAGAAACACTAGGTCAAAATGGTTATGCAATAAGTAAACAGTGTCAATAACAGATCACGGCAAATGGAGATACTAGGAGGTCAAAGTTTCTAGAATAGCTCGTGTACATGCACATACATGCAACATTCACCATCTCTACTAAAAATTAAGTTAGTTCCACCAAATTGAAAGAAGTTAAACTACGTCTCCAGTCATGTACGACCACATTTTTTTGTTTTTTACCCATTTGATAAAGGATTACTGTTTGTAACATTAGAAAAAAGCCAACTAAAAGAAAAGAGGATTACATTTCAACCCCACAGAACTACACAAGATACTAGGGTCATAACTTAGCAGCAACATGTTACATGAATCAAAATACTACACTACTACTTTTTATCATCTGTTTTCAAGATTCCAGACATCTAAGTGTAATAATGGAGAAGAATGAAACCGTTTTTCTCAGAAATGATCATAAAACATAGGAAAGAAGAAACAAACACCCACACTCTGCCCCCTCCCTCTTCCGGAGGCATACACCCTGCAATGTAGATGTTAAATATTAATATTAAGCACGCTACTAAGTAGGATCACTGTTTGCCAAACTAATCAGACTTCTTAATCATATTTCACCGCAGAGCTCATGCCAAAATCACACCAAATAAATATATTCAAAAATTGAATAATTCAACCCCAAATTTAACCTTATATAATCAAATTTACTAGTTATCATTTGCTTATTGCGTTCTAAAAATGAGAAACAAAAGGACATACTTGACAGCTGAGGCAGACTCTTCCTCGAGCCATTTACGAATGTGGCGAACATTCCGTCGAAAGATTGCAGCTGATTGCCGGACATCACTCCTCATTAACAGGACCACAGCACTGACTCCTGCTACCGTGAGTATGAAGTTGGTTAGCGCCATCTGAAATTGATCAAAAGCTCAGCTAAAGATTGCAGGACCAAAAAAAGTAACAATCAAAACTACGAACTAATTTGTCTCTCAAAACAGAGAAAGCAGACTGACTAAGCCAATCACATGTTTCACCCGATTTCGAATAGCAGAAATTTCGAAGACAAAAACAAAATCGATTCTAAGAAGTTATGCATAAATTGAACTTTCCATCAAAAACATCCTAAGAATCAAAAATCGAACCAGTAATTCGAGCCGCCGGTTGTGGACGTAGCACAGTTCCTGTAACTTGAACGCTGTCGTTGTGGGAGAGGCAGACTGCGAGAGTGGCAGAGAGAGGGGAAGAACGAAACCACAATTTTAATTTTGGGGTTAAATAAAATATTATCAATATTGAGGGAAAAGCCCCTATAGTGGAAATAAAAGACTAGAAAGGTTTCCAAATTCACATAATGTCCAATCTAATGTTCCTTGTAAAAGGTGTAGTTTTTTTATTATTATATTTATTTTTTTATACACAATTACAAGTACTAGTTAGGGCTGGTCTTTTTGAACCGCGGTTCGTATCGACCCGATGATCCGAACTGAAACCGAATTTTAATTTCGATTTGGATCGGTTCGGATCGAAGATTTTAAAAGTTTGAACGGTTTGGATCGGTTCGGGTCAAAAGAATATCCAAATTGAACCGAAAAAATCCAAAATCAAAAAGTAAATAATTATATTTTAATAATGACGTCGTTGACTGATACTACCACCTTTGACCACCGCCACCGGTCATCGTCGACGACAACTTCCTGCCAAAATTCCGGCGACTTTGCCGGAAATTTTATTTTTTTTTTCCGGAGGTCGATGACCGTCTCCGGCATGTTGACGTGATCGTTACTTTTGATGACATCATCACTAGCAAAATGGTTCATTTCGGGTCAATTCGATTTAGACCCGAAACTTAACTCAAACCGAAATCCTTTATGATCTAAAAGAAATTGACCCGTTTCTGAACCTAACTAAAATAACGGTTCGGTTCGGCTCGGTTCGGTTCGGCTCGGTTTTCTTCAAAAGAACAGTCCTAGTACTAGTCTGTTACATGTGGGGTGAATCTTATGAGAAAAGGGTAGTACTATTATTAGGAGAGACTCCACGCACGCGCATGCATTGATCTGGTACTCGAAAAGCCTTCTTGGCGGGTGCAAGATAATCTGCACAATTCAACACACAAGGTGTTGTGGGACCTCCAAGTTTAATGCCACGCCCATTTACCACTTGCGCAATCCCTTGTTGGCGGAAAAGGTATACTTAATTAATTACAATTAGGGCATATTTAATATTATATTATATGAATTTCCTACTAATAATTATAAAATAATAATCTTGCAGTACTTCTAATTTTAAAGAAGTAATTAAAGAGACTATGAATTTATCAATATGATTCAATTTTAAAAGAAAAAAAATACAGCATGTTGAGAGAGAATTCAATAAAGACACTATTTTTTATAAATTATATTATACCATGTAGTCTCTCTAGTTAAATTGTAATACACTAAATTATACTAATATATTATTTTTTATTTGAGTTAATATTTTATTTTTATGTGGAATATTAGTTTCATTTAGATGTTTTTAATCTTTATGTTAGGAAGAATAAAATAAATCAGAAAAATTGTGTCTTTATTGCTAAATTATGTTATTAAAAAATTAACATACTTATATAAATACAATCATGGGTTACAACTATACAAAGATTAATTTTTACAGTAGAGTTTGAAAATAAATAAATATTTTTCAAAAACTCATATAATAGACTTTTATGGTCATTAAAAGTAGTAAAGAGAAATGGAACAAGATAGAGAAAAATAAAATAAAAAAGTAAAAAGGGACTGTTTTGTTATTTTTATATGTTTTAGAAGTTCTTTTTAAAATTTTAAAAATTACTGGGGTATTTTTGTTATTAAAATTATTATTTTATTAAAAAACTAACGGAGATCCATTAATTTAGACGGAAAATGAGTCGATTGGACGAAATTGGCAAAAATTTCAAACATCAGGGTAAAGTTGGATAACTGAAAATCTATTGCAATAATTGACGACGAGGCAAAGCGTTGGTTAAAAACGATATTTTATTTTATTTATTTATTTTTATTTTTTTTCCCTTTTTGTTCCCTTTAATTTTTTAATTCTAATTTTGTTAACTTTGGAATAAACAGCGGCACCGCCCCTTTCTCCACCCTACTCCCACTGCCACACCACCATAACCCACACGAACTCACTCACTCAACTGACGATATAATTTGCTCCCTTCACGAATATACTTCAACTTTACCTTTCTGCTACAACTTTTACTGATCAAATTGATTTTTTTTTTTCTATCATATATATACATGCTTTTTTCTTTACATGTATGATGATCCTTCTTGTTGGGTTGTAAAATAAAACCGGATTGCATTGATTTCAAGGAAGCAAACAAAAAAAAAAAGTTGAAGAGTATAATAATAAAGATGGCGGATGCTGGAATGGTGAACAATGTGGCCGCAGCCATGTCAGTTAGCTTGGACTACAACGCTTCCCCTGAAGCTCGTCAGACTGCCTATTCCTACTTAGAATCTGTAAGTTCTTGAAGTTCTTTTTGGGGTGGTGTTTCTTGAAGTTCGAAATGATTGTTAACTTGAGTTTTTGTGGGTTTTTTCTTTTTCCGGGATGTTGTGAATTTGGTTGAGGAATGTGTGACTATTGCTAGAAACCTTGGGAAGAACATTCTTGGTTTTTTTTTTTTTTTTTTTTTGTGTGTATGTATGGGTTTTGAACTTTGATTCTGAGTATTTCTCAAACCTTAGTATTGATAGTTTTATCGAATTTATAATGATGTCCTTTTAGAATAATCTTTTAGACTAATTGGGTGCTATACTAGATAGTTGGGTGTTATTTTATTGTTTTTGAATGGATGAAGATGATCAGATTTCTGTAAGTCACAGTTTTGGGTGGTTTGTTTTCTCAATTGGCCGACACTGGTCCACTTCTGCAATTAGAATGTTCATTATATTCTTTTTTAATCTTCCACTTTGATTGTGAACTGATAATATGTCTTATCATTCATGCATTTATTGGAACTTCATGGCTTATACCCTCCTCAACTCTGCACGATTTCAGTTATTGATGGAATTTGCACTGCAGGAAGTAAAAATATTTTATTTTATCAATTTCAAACGATATGATATCTTTGGTTTCACATTATTGGTTCTGCGAGCTCCAAGTCACCGAGTATCACTACTGCATCTGATGCCTTTCCATCATTATTTTGCAGATAAAATCAGGGGATGTTCGTGTCTTGGGGAGCACATCATTTAGTCTTGTTCAGAAAGAATGGTCTTCTGAGATTCGGCTGCAGGCTTTTAAATTGCTTCAGGTTTGATTATCTTCCTCACTCACATATTCGATGAGAAAAGTTAGTGTTTTCATGGAGTGTCAAGAGATTGGGTAAACATAGAGCCGCTGCAGGGATTTTTGTGTTGTTGGCTAATATATTATGCATTTGAAACCAGTGCATTTAAATTGATTGACTCTCTATAGTTACAAATTTTCTTTCAGTCAGCTCCAAAATTTTGGTTTATAGAATACATTGCCGGATAAGTAATAAACATCTTGGTAAAACTTGTTTTATTGTTAGACTTTCACCCTTATTGACTTCCACCCCCCCTTGAACTATGGTATGTTCTTTCTGATATGGTTAACGCTTGATGGATATCCTTCCTACTCTCACTTGTAAATAAGAATGGCTGGTGTTTTACAGCATATTACTTTTTCCGAAATTCAGGATGGAGGGCATAAAAGATTGATGCGAGCTTAAGGCAAATATTGTTGTAGTCATTCTAGAGTGATATGTTTAAGGTAGATAACTAATGACAGAAGATAAGTGATTATCTATCTTCCCTTTTCTAATGTGTTTTACTTGATGTTTGATATTGATTAAAAGAAGGAAGTGAATTGATTTGGATCACAGCTTGTCCTTCACACTACTGTGTTTTACTTGTTGAAAGAAGTGCATGTACTTGATGAGTATATCCTAGTTTGACAGCCACATCTAGAATGTTAACTTGCAGAATTTAACGTTTGTAAATCACACGTATGGTCCTCAACAATTGGGCGGCACTAATCGACATTTATGGGATATATAAACCCAGAAACTTGCCTTAACTTTCTACAGGAAATAAATAATCCATTACGGCAATCTAGCTAATCCTTCGTTTTGCTTCTTTTACCCTCATATGGTATTGAGGCAATTTCATGGCCTGTAATATATTTACTACAAAAATTGCTCTGATGTTTGTGAAAATTAGTAAGATGGGACATGTAAAGGAGAGATGGGATCGTTGTTAGGTCTCTCCGAAGGGAGTGAACATGCATCTGTTATTCATGTGGACATTGCTTTACTGTACATTAGCTCCTTCCCATATGTTTTGTTGGTCCAAATAGAAAAGATATGCAGCTTACTGCATGAGAAACTTGAGGTGGGAATAGAAGCACTTTATGGAATTCTTTATTTTCTGGCACAAATTTTGAGTTCTGTTAACTGGATGAAGAGTGTAAATAAAGTCTTTGTGCTCAACCTGGGCAGTCGTTTTTTAGCTCGAAACTAGTGTTCTATCAGGCTTAGTAGAGCTTGAGTTCATCACTTTGTTTCCTTTTGCTGCTTTCTTGTTTGGAGCTTGATGTTAGACACGTTGAGGTTACTTATCTATTGATCTTAGTTAAATTTTATGAAAAACCTCTGACTTATACTGTTAGCATCAAATAGGCTGATGTTCATGGCTTTCTCCCTTTCAACGTTTTGTATGATACTGCAATCAAAGGAAATTTACCTTGTCCCTGAGTCGTGTTGAAATGGAACTTTCAAATTTCTGTACTTAAAATCCTCTGTTCATTGACCTAGATAAATGAAGAGCTATCTTGTCTGGTGGAATGCTATTTTTCCTCTATTCTGACAACCAATCAGCACCCAATCTCTCATTTTAGTGACTGACTCTTGTGGTTGATGGGCAAGATTTGGTATGGTGGTATGCTTATGCACACTAGGAAGATGTTCTCCAACGGTCAATATCTGAATGTTTCTCTAGCAAACAATAAGATCCTCAGGCACTGGGATTATTTTTCTTGAAATGCAGCAGGTCAATAGCTGATTCATGTTATGGAAATCCCTTTAGAAAATTGAGAATAATTGACTAGGTACGAAAGACCAAAGTTGTTTGAGAACTGCCCAGTTTAATTATTTCAGATAACTTTTGATCTAAATAAGATAGATAATGAAGAAAAGGCAACCAAATTATATAGGAATCAGAATTCACAACAGTGTAACCGATGTCATTTTAAAATGTGCCCATCATTCACTATTCCAGTTTACTCTCCCAGTTATATTCTAGATAAAATAAAACCACCTACAACTAATTTTGAGAGTGTAGATGAAATTTGACTTGGTTTAATTAGCGTCTTACCACTGCTATCATGTAACTTTTACTTTAAAAAAAACAGAAATTAAATGTTTTTGAGATCCCAGGCCATTAAAGTGATACCATAACTTGCAGTTTTAGTAACAATAGAATGTCAGTCTGGCAGGATATTATATATATATATTTTTTTTCTGGTCCTATTCTCTCTCTGTTCTCTCTCTCTGGGGAGTGAGACTGCAATATATTTATGGACACTTTTGGGTTGAGTGAATTCTATGCAACCACATTCTTTTCCCCTGACTTTTGTGTTTTGTCCAATTGAAGCACTTGGTGCGGTTACGATGGGATGAACTGAATCCTGCAGAAAGAAGGAGCTTTGCAAATGCTGCGGTGGATTTGATGTCTGAAATCGCAGATCCTCGTGAGGAATGGGCATTGAAGAGTCAGACTGCTGCACTTGTTGCTGAGGTGTTAGTTTAATTTCTTTCTGTACTTTGGTCTGTTTGGCAGAGATATTCCGAATCATTGTTCTGTTGAAAGATGCTTAGAGTGATAATACAGACTCAAAGTTGGTGAGGATGAGTTGAATATATGTTAAAATTCGTGAATATTCAGGATCTATCATGAAGGAAATGGAGAACCCATGAAAGCTGTTACATCTAGAATTCAACAAGGTTTTAAAGATCTGGAGAACTTTGTCACCCTGCAGACTGAAATTACCTTTAAAATTGAAAGGAAAGATCTATAGAACCGCCATATGATCAGAATGTATGGTCACTTAATATGAAAACAAACAAAAAATGAGGTAGCATCATGAGTACATTTGAAAGACAGTATGCCATGTAAGATGAGTAGAGTGTGTGGATTGTTACCTCAAATTGAAAGAGATGAGAAAGATCTGAAATGAACTGGAAAGAAACCCTAACAAAGTTCATTATTTATTTGAACTTAAATGAAAATATTTGTTTATGACAGAGACGATGATGACATATGATCTACATATAGCCAACCCATAGTAGATAAAGATCTAGTTGTTGGCTGGGATTCAGGGAGAGCTCTGAATCAGTCTTGGTTTTCTTTGTTACAGATGGTTAGAAGAGAAGGGTTGAGTTTCTGGCTGGAGCTTTTCCCGTCGCTGGTTTCGATGTCCAACCAGGGTCCAAGCCAAGTGATTTTCGTATTCCTTTTCTGCTATAATTTATTGTTGTTTATTTTCCTTATATGACGTACTCAAGCTGATAAGGTTGAACTTTCATCTCGTTGCAGGCAGCGATAGTGTCAATGACTCTCAGGTGGCTCCCTGAAGATATAATGATTCATAATGAAGATTTAGAAGGTCCTTTGCATTTTTCTTTAACCTTTAAGGTTTTGTTATACATAAATTTATTTTTCTGAACATTAAAACCAAATTTCTCAGGTCGCTATTCTTACTGTCACCTTATTTCTCCTTATAACTAAAGGAAAGAAGTGTTTTCTTTCTTGGTTGTCTGGTGCAGAGAGAATGTTGATGAATGTCAGTCAATCAAACTTTTCTTTTTGACTTCTCATACTTCCGACTTTGATTTGTTGTTGACTCAGGTGATAGGCGTAGGCTATTGTTACGTGGGCTCACGGAATCTTTGCCTCAAATCTTACCATTATTGTTCAGTGTAAGTGCTTTCTTGGTTCCTTACTGAAGTCGGCATTGCAACGTAGTTACATTCTCATTGCACTTATCTGATGACAGTTATTAGAGAGGCACTTTGGCGCTGCAGTAACTGAAGCTGGCAAGCAGCAAATGGATGTTGCAAAACAGCATGCATCAACTGTAACAGCTACCCTTAATGCTGTTAATGCATATGCTGAGTGGGCTCCCTTACCCGATCTTGCAAAATACGGAATAATTCATGGGTAAGATCTCTCTGTATCTGTCTCGATTTGGGTTGCTGAACCTTACACAATTGTTGGAGCCTAATCTCTCCTCTCTCAAACAGCTGTGGCTTTCTGCTCTCTTCCCCTGACTTTCGTCTTCATGCTGTGGAGTTTTTCAAACTCGTGTCCCAAAGGTACGAGGTGAAAAATAATCTCAGTTAGATGAGTGATTTGTATCTCTGCACAAAAGATTTTAAAATCTTAAAATGCTGGTTACTATTAATTAGTATTCTGTTTACGTGGTTGCAGGAAACGGCCTACTGATGGGATTTCTGAATTTGACTCTGCAATGAGTCAGATATTTCAGATTCTGATGAACATCTCAAGTGATTTCCTTCTCAAATCTTCCTCTGGTGCTGCTATTAGTGAGAGTGAGTTTGAATTCGCAGAATATGTCTGTGAGAGCATGGTCACTCTTGGGTCTTCAAACCTGCAGTGTATTGCCAGTGATTCTACAATCCTTCCGCTCTATCTTCAACAGGCAATCTTTTGTCTTCACTTTCTTAGATCTTAAAACTGGTGCTTTTATTTGGAGTTCTGATGTTATTCAAATTTTGTTCCATGAATTTACTGATGTCGACGTATGTTATGAAATTGTTTACTCCTTTTTACTGCTTGATCATTCAAAATTTGTATGCAGATGCTAGGATATTTTCAGCACTATAAACTGATTCTCCACTGCAAATCTCTTCCTTTTTGGCTGGTACGATTTCTTTAAAGTAACATTTTACAGCTTAATTTAATTTAGAAGTCCCAAGGTCATGGATACATTTTTGTTCTTGCATGTTCTTGTAGACTTTGATGAGGGATCTTCTATCCAAGTCAAAGACTGTTGTGACCGGAGAGCATTCAACTGACAATATTAGCTCAAATTCTGGAGAGGGCGATATTGAGAAGAAAATGACTTTTTCTTTCTTAAATGATGATCATTGTAGTGCAATATTAGACATGGGGTTTCGGCGCATGCTGAGGAAGGAAAAGGTTCATCCTCAGTCTGCACATCTGGTTGGCTCATTTGAGCTATGGAGTGACGATTTTGAAGATCCAGGAGGTTTTAGTAACTACCGTTCACGATTGGTATGGATTTCATGTCATTATCTTTTAGATGCAACTATGACAGAATATTTACTTGTAACCTCGCTGAAGTATTTCAAGCTTCTGTGTGACTCCGGTTGTATATTATTAGTTTCTTTTCCAATGTCATATGTCTCTGCTTGTGGAAAGCATGCAGTGGCATCTGTGTTGCTTGTGCTACATATCTCAAACTAGTCTTTTGGATGTTTGATCTATTAAAAATTGTACTGCATAATTCCTTGGCCTCTGTTTTGTAGATGTGAACCAGGTTTCAATGCTCTTGAATATTTGCAACTCCCACTAATGCATCTTAAGATCAATGTCCTATTGTGCAAAATGATTCTTGCATTAGTTTTACCATCAGTCAGAATTCTTGTTCACATGTATAATGAGGAATTTTAGTCTTTGCGGTCTCAGCGTATTGTGAAGTTTGCAGAATTGTTTGCAATCAGAGAAAAGACTTGAAGGATGGAAATAATTGAATCAGTGGAAGGAAGAACACGCTATTAAAATTGCCAAAAAAGCTTTGAAGCAAAAAAAAAAGTTCCATCAATTTGATTTGTGCTGTTACAAAAGTCACGTGGAACTGCAATGTACTTTGACCCTTAATGGAACTTACTTTTATCGTTATATAATTGGTGAGGATCCCTCACTGTCCAGTTTAACACGTGGAATTGTGTTGGAAGGTTTTCTTTTCCATCATACAGAGTGGGTGTATGGAACTGTAATATGTATATTAGCATGTAGTGAAATTCTAACCGCTTTATATTCTTTCAACTTTTTGTGCATCCGCATCAACTTCTTTAACTGGTTGAACTCATTTGTGATCTTGTTTTGATATTTGAGCCTTATGATTAGCTGTATATTTATCTTGATCTTGGATTCCTGTGCAGATGGAGCTCATTCGGTTTGTTGCATCTTATAAGCCCCTAACTGCTGCCACTAAGATTTGTGAGAGAATTATTACTATAATTAAGAGTCTATTGCTTGCTCAAGTGCCTGCTCAGGTTCCTTTCTATAAAGCTTTCTGCTATGTTTTATCGGTTATGTTATTCCTACTGCTAGTTATGTTTTCGGCAAAGTTTGCTTTGTTGGAGGCCGTTTGATTGCTTAACCATACTAACTATTTCAATGTTTAGGAATTGCCGATAATGGACAGCATGCAGCCACCACTGGAAAATGTTGTGAGCACAGTTTTCGACGAGTCAAACGATTTCTGCTGTACAAATTCTGATGATAAGCTTGCTTTATGCAGAGTATTTGAAGGTATCATGATGACAGCCCTTCTGCATAATTTAGAATTTTATTTATTTATTTGATTTTATATATTGTTTTTTATTTTTTGTTTTTCCCGACGTTCTGATTATTGAACAACTATGAAGGTTTACTTCAGCAACTTCTTGGTTTGAAATGGACTGAGCCATCTCTTGTCCAAGCTCTTGGACGCTACTTAGATGCACTGGGTCCCTTGCTAAAGCACTATCCAGATGCTGCCGGAAGCGTAATCAATAAACTTTTTGAGCTTTTGACTTCTCTACCTTATGTGGTCAAGGTTGTCCCTGGTTGACTTATATGCATGTATTAGGTATTGTACAGACATCTATTGTTAACCTAACAAGGTCCCTTTGCTAGGATCCTGCAACAAGCACATCTCGGCATGCGAGGTTACAGATTTGTACGTCATTTATTCGAATAGCGAAGGCTGGCGACAAAAGCCTTGTTCCTCATATGAAGGTAAAGTAACTTCTGTTTGGTGCTTAATAAATCACGGGTAACTCATTTAGTGTGAGAAGGAAACATGTGTTGTATATAATATCATATTGTGAGGCAACACCAGATTGTATAACCTCCAAAAAGTCCACTTTTTCGGAAAACAAGAAGCTGTTGGGTTTGAACCAGTGATTTTCCTTGTGTATTATCGTCTTTTGCTTTTCCTTGATTTTTTGACTTAAACCACTGGCCATGTCTAATATTAAGCTGTAATGGCCGAGACGTATACCTTTGGCAGCTGTTGTGATTGAATAGATCTTAATTTAGTAGATCTTATTTAGTGTTTGCAACCCTCATATACATTATTGTACTAGTGGCATAGGAGTTTTACTGGGACTGTAGTTTGAGGCATGTCTTATGGAAATGTGCTAATGCTGATTGCTCCATCAACCCTTCCATATTGAGTCACATATGTATTAGCTTTGGTGCATGTATTTGTGTGATTGAATTCTTTATTGATTTTAGAAACTGGTTCCTTGTCAGTTACCCGGATTCTTATGAACTCCCATGTCTTAATAAACGTTTCTGTGAAGTTCTTTATCATCTTTGCAATCTTAGGAAGTGTTAATAATGAGTCTCTTTGTTTTGCCAAATCCTCCCTTGCAAATGTAATAGGAAGATAAGGCATTTGGATATAAATTTTTGAGTTTCTTTACGGGAAGAACCTTGGAGTGTTTAATAAGCTTTTTATTAGTACATAAAAGTGTCCAATATTTCATTATTAACTTCTGATGAGTGTTATAGCATCAGTACAAGTTTATAACCTTGGGATACCACGAGGGAGGAGATACTAGGGGACTAAATATATCATTTAAGGGTGTGCTATAATTGTTACTAGGTTTCATTGTTGAGCCACTGATGGGACATTCTCCATGTTAGAGCTACTGGGGGACTGAGGATATCTGGTTAATCTACTCCAGCTTTTAGTTTTAAACTCCTACTAGATGGGGTACTAAAATAGTTATGTAATCATCTTCGTCATACATTGTATTGAGAAATCTGCTGACCACTAAATCTGGGCAAGGAATATAAGAGGGGAAGGCCATTGGTTTGGGTAACAAAATTCATGTATCTTGGTAGTTCTCCTTTTTAACTGTAGATTATTGAGCCACAAAGCTAGTTGCTTGAAGCCAATCTTTTGTATGTAGGATTGCTTTGTGTCATTACAACAAGAAGCTTTTATGTCACTTTTTGTTCCATTCTCCTGAATATGCTTAACTGTTGCAGGATTACAAATTTTCTACATGTTTTTGTATTTTGCAGGGGATTGCTGACACGATGGCGTATTTACAGAAGGAGGGTTCAATACTTCGTGGAGAGTATAATATTTTAGCTGAAGCATTTCTAATCATGGCATCTGCTGCTGGGTACTGAAACTAAGGCATTTTATATATTTTCTTTCTTGTTTACATGAGACTTGAACTTTAACTAGTACAGTTACCTAAATTGGTTGCAGGATTCAACAACAGCAAGAAGTTCTGGCATATTTTCTTGAACCTTTAAGTAAACAGTGGACACTTCTAGATTGGCAAAATACGTATTTATCAGAACCTGCAGGTTTTGTTCGTCTCTGTGCCGAAACATCTTTTATGTGGTCTCTCTTCCACACACTAACTTTCTTTGAGAGGGCACTGAAGAGAAGTGGTTTTAGAAAAGGCACTATAAGTTCTCAAAGCAGTTCAACAGCGACTTCTACAGTAAACCCAATGGCTTCGCATATATCATGGATGCTGCCTCCCCTGCTTAAAGTATGCATGCTACCAAAATTGTGTTGGCATCATTTATGTAACAGAACAGAAATTCGAATCTTAAATGATAGATGTTTACGTCACAACTAACAATTGATTTTTTGTTTTTTTCTCTAGCTGCTTCGCTGTGTACATTCTCTTTGGTCTCCACCTGTAGCTCAAGCCCTACCTGCAGAGTTGAAAGGAGCAATGGTCATGAGTGATGTTGAGAAAACCAGTCTCCTTGGGGAAGGAAGCCTAAAACTGCCTAAAACTAATCCAACGTTTTCTGATGGCTCTCAGTTTGACTCGCAGAAAGAAGGTTACTCTGAACCTGTGGAGAAAGATATAAGGAATTGGCTAAAAGGGATCAGAGAGAGTGGGTATGTTTAATCCTTCTCAAATTAGATCTTAACATTTCAGTCTTGAGATGATGATTTCCTAGATTTTTCGTGTTGAATATGATGGCGACATAAGATTCATATAACCAATTCCATTAGTGGGATGGAGGCTAGTCGTTGTTGTTGTTGCTGCTGCTGTTTTTGTTGTATGCTCCACTCAGTTCCCAGGAACCGTTAAGCTACCTATTGAGAATGTCTTTTTTTTTTTCCGGGGGGTCTCCTTTTCTTAGAATGTTGATTATGAATAAGTTGCACACAGAAAATATTCCTTTCTCTTTTTCTCAAAAACATGCTAAATTCAAAGTTCGAAAATGTTCATTGCATGCATTTTCATGAGCTATGTCTCTGATTAGAATTTGCTTTTTTATTGGAGACATAATACATTGGAATGGAAGACTTGCTTTCTGTTCAGAGGAATGTTTATCTTTTGGAAAGAATGGAACCGCATTATTCTCAAATGCATTTTCGGTTTCTAATGCATGCATCTCTTTTTTGCCATTGCTTGACTCCAGGTATGGTGTGTTGGGTTTGTCAGCTACCATTGAGGACTCCATTTTCAAATGCGTGGATTTAAATTCAATTGCTTTAGCATTGGTTGAAAATATACAGTACATGGAGTTCAGACATATACGGCTGCTCGTTCATTCAGTGTTGATTCAGCTAGTGAAAAGCTGTCCTTCAAATATGTGGGATGGATTGTTGCAAAAGCTCTTGCATCCATTACTGTCCCATGCTCAGCAGACCCTTAGCTGCTCGTGGTCTAGTTTGTTGCAGGAAGGTCGTGCAAAGGTTCCAGATCTCCTTGGTATGGAGGGGGGTTCAGACTTAAAAATAGAAGTGATGGAGGAAAAGCTTCTTCGAGATCTGACTCGTGAGGTTTGCTCACTTCTTTCTGTTATGGCTTCATCAAGTTTGAATCCTGGGCTTCCCCTGGAACAGTCTGGACACGCTGGCCGTCTCGATGTATCTAATCGTCAAAGCTTAGATTTATTTGCCTCTAGCTCTATGATTGGGTATGACTAAAGCACTACTTTCACAGAAGTACTTTTTCATGTATGACATGTCATTTCTCAGGTTGATGCTCTGGTTGTATCTTGTATCTCTTTCGCTGATTTTCTAATTTAATTTCAGGTTTCTACTGCACCAAAAAAATCTTGCATTACCTGCGTTGCAAATTTGTTTAGAGGCCTTTAGATGGACTGATACTGAAGCTGTAACTAAAGTTTCTACATTCGCTGGAGCTGTTGTTCTTCTAGCCATTTTGACAAGTGATGCACAACTACAGGAATTTGTTTGCCGAAACTTGTTCTCTGCAATTATAGAAAGCTTAGCGCTTGAATCAAATGCTATTATAAGTGCCACCTTAGTTGGCCTGTGCTGTGAAATCTTCACACACCTCTCCCAGAGAGACCCTGCTCCTAGGGAGGTATGAATTGTAATGCATGAATTTTTATGCATGAGTACTACTGTTGAAACACAATCAACTCTTAGCCTTATTGTTGGCGATTATAGTTTAACTGTTGACTTTGCGATAAATGCAGATTTTACTTTCACTTCCTTCTGTTGCACCACAAGACCTGCTTGCATTTGAAGAAGCCTTGTCAAAAACAAGTAGTACCAGGGAACAGAAGCAGCACATGAGGAGCTTTCTGTCATCGGCTACTGGAAACAAGTTAAAAGCACTGGCTACTCAGAAAAGTGTCAATGTCATTACAAATGTGACATGTAAGATTAGTCTCTACTTCTTTCATTCTCTTAATCCATGGCATGTTTAGATTTTCATGACTCTCCTTTTAATGTAAAATTTGCAATGGGCTATCCTAGGATATGTTTTTTTTTCCAAACTTCTGCTTATTTTTCTTGTGGCTTGGGAAGGGATTTTTGATGGTGACTCTTAAAAGGAAAACTGTTATTCTAGTATCTGAAAGTTCCAGTTGACGGTTTTGTGCTAAAATCCACATGTATTTCAGCAACAGTTTCAGTAATCGTACATCTAAATTCCCAGAAAATGCCTTCCCTTCAAACCTCCGAATGTGTTTTTATTGTGGCAACATATGTTACTGACCATTGAATAAACCCTTTCTGCAGTGAGATCACGCAACTTGGGTGCAGCTCCAGAATCCAACCTTGGTGATGGTGATGCTATTGGATTGGCTGCATTTTTGTAGCGTGATTACATCTATACGTTGAAGATATCTGTACAGGTGGTGAGATTGACTAGCTAGAGAGGTTTACTTTACTCCAGAGATACTATGAGAACTGAGGAGGTCGGCCTTCCATTTTTGCGAGGTCTGCTGGTCCCTTCTGAACTCTTGTAACAGAACTTTGATATCGAATTATAAATCATTTTGTTACTTTTCCTTTGACCTCCAAATAGAATTAGGTTACTTTTTAGTAAAATAGCATGTGATTTTTCAGAAGAAAGGCGGTTGGGTATTTTGAAACCAAACATTGTTGTTTAGCCAATCTCTTATTTTGGTTTTTGTCTCATTTTTCCTTTTTAAACACGCAACCCAATGCACTATCCATACAATATTTAAACTTATTTTTTAAAAAATATTTCAAACTAACTTCTTATTACATTATGCAAACCGAACTCTCACATAAGGGAAGGAAGATTGATCAAGAATCAATGTTCCTTTTACATCACGTGGCAATAAATTAAGACTTGTATACAATTCAGAAGAACCAAGAGCCGTACGTTTAGCTAACTTATCAGTCACCGAATTAGTCTCTATAAATGTGTTACCCGCAACTTATTATTCTGCAATAGAAAAATCATCTCATTAGAAACAGAAAAATATTCCCAAGGGAAGCCTGAACCCTTGTCCAATGTTTCAGCTAGGCCTTTATTGTCTGTCTGAAGCACCACATTAGATATCCCATCAACTCACATCTCCGCAAACCAAAAAGAGTTCCAAATATCTCCGTCTTGTAGCTATCACCATCACCTAGATAACCACATTCCCCTTACACAAAACACCCGCCTTCCCCGCGAATCACAAAATCATAACCCGCTTCATTTGGAGAAGATGATCCGTTAGTGTTTAGAATAAAGGAATTCGGTCCTGGCAGAATCCATGATACCTTCAAAAAATTAGGCCAGATAATGCGACTGTGCTTTATGCCAAAAACCCAAGCAATTAATTCTCCTTCCGCCGCACTTCTTATTTTCAAATTATGAATAATCAAAAGAGAACGAACTTGATTCAAAATAGAACGAATGATTACTTGAAATCTTGGCCGAGAACCCTCATATATAACTTTATTTCACACCTTTCAAATCTCCCAAAGGACTGATGGAATAAGCTTATATAACACCCCAGAAGCTGTTTTGAAGTCTCCTCTACTTCACCACTTCTGAAGCATGACTACGAGAGTACTACATCCCATGACATTAAGCTGCATGAAAGAAGCAAAATCCTACCAAATCTGCCGCACCATTTGGCAACCAAAGAAACAATGCTCCATTCTATCATCGTGATTCCAGCAAAGGCCGCATATGGAAGGAAAGATATGAAACTCCATTCTGCCTAAAAACCTCAGGGAAACTAGGAGATTACCCTTAACTCTAAATTTTAATAGTAAAAAAACAAGGTGATTAAAAAGAAATGTCAAACTAATAAATCCAAAGATAACAAACTGAATTTTTTTTTGAGTAAAAACCGAAAAAACAAATTTGATGTTCAAAAAAACCAACAGCCATGACGAAAAAAACCAATTCACTGAAAATATTGATTTCTTATGTGTTAAAAGTGTAACCATTAATCATTTTTTTAAAATTTTTTTTATTGGTTAGTGTATTGGTTTTTATTTCAGTTGGTGGTAATTTGATTGTAAATTTTTACAATGGTAATATACTTTTTGCCTCTTAACGGGCAATTCCAATAAATGATTGTTGTTGATTATTAGATTATGTAAAAATTACAAAACAAAAAGAAAAGTAAAATCACAACAATACTACAAATAGTATAATCATATATTAATCGTCCAAAATTTTAATAATATAATATATGATTACTAATAAATTAATATAATAATATAATATATTCATTATTTTTTTTTTACATAATATAATGGTAGAAAGAGTTTACATTATGATGACAAACCCAAACTTAGAGATCAATCGGAGAAAATTTTTTAAAATGAGAAAAAGAATAAAAGCCTTTATGAGAGACAAATAGTAAAAAGTATATGGGGAAATTAAAAAATATATACGGAGGAACAAATTATGTAAAGAATAAAAAAATATGAAAAAATAAACTGAGATAATAGTGAAAAATAAAATATTATTACAAATTTTCAAGAAATTATGCTTTAAAGAGAGAAAATCATATTTTCACCAAAAAAAAAAGAGAGAGAGAGAACATCAAATTTAGAAAAAAAAAAAGTGAAGGCTATGCAACTGAAAAAATGAAGTAAACATTATATTAAGAAAAAATATACGAACAAATTTCTGAAGAAAGGTTTTAAAAGGTATATAGAGAGATTGAAAATAAAGATTTGTTTATGGAAAAAAGATGAGAAAATTTTATGTTATAGGGAAAGTTTAAAAAATATGACACATGTAGAAATATTTAGAGAGATCATTATGTAAAATTAAGAGAATACTTTTAAAAGAAATACAGACATAAATCAACAAAACACAAAAGATGGATAATAAATTACATTAGATGACTTTGTATATTAAAAAATTGATCCAATTGTAATTAAAATAACAAAACACATTGACAAACAAAATTACATTTACACATTATATCATTAATATTATTTTTCTTTATTCATAAATCACTCCGTCCGAAATGCCATATAATCGTTAAATCATTAAGCTCATATATATATTGAACAACCCACACGTTAACACCAGTCTCTCTTTCTCTCTCTCCCTCTATATATATATACATATATATATATATATATATATATATATAAATATAGAAAATTCTACAGTCCAGTCGTTAGTTTTTAACTGAACCAATAATTAAAAACATAACCAATTAAAACTTGACACATCATCTATGACTATAGGGTGAGAAGTAGATGATAACAGCCATATTAATCTTTTAACCTGCCATTAAATTTTTGGGTAATTTCATGTTTTCTATTAAGATGCTCTCACCGGAAACGGAAGTAACCAATTGAGAAATGGGATATGAAAAAGTTTGTTGATTAATCAGTGAAATAAACTTCCATTTGTTTAACACGTTGATTAATCATATATAATAGCATCCATTTTTTCTTTATCAAACTCATAAACCCCCCTTTAAGAAGCATCGTAGGGTCACCAGAATAAAACACAACTGCTAATGGCCATCTTGAGGAGTTTTGTCTTGCTATTTATTCATCGATTAGAATTAGGCAAATTACAAAAAAAGGGGACAAACCTAATTTGATGATTACAATTCAAAACCTCTAGTCTAAATTTCATGTTGAATAGCTATAGCCCTTGACGGACGATGAAGAAACAATTATCTCATGTGTCGTATGCACAAAAGAAACGTGTTTTATGGTAGTAATTAAATGAAATGAGTTTGATTGGAAATTTATTCGGTGCGTTTGAGTATTTTTTAATTATGTGGTACACCATACTTAATTTAACAGTTAAAATTCTTTCTTATAATCTAATTGTTAATATTAGTCAAATGAACGGTTCAGTCGACTGGACTGTAGCCGTTCCCTACATACATATGTGTGTGTGTGTGTGTGTGTGTGTGTGTGTGTGTGTGTGTGTGTGTGTATAACATTAAAGGAGAGTTTTCATTTGGACATAACGGAAATTTAGACATGATAGTCAATATGAAAAAAAAATTAGATAGTCAAGTCAACATGTCACATCCACAACACTCTTTATTTTGATGGTAACTCTTTAATGTAAAATTATAAATTTATAGATAAAACTAAATTAACTGATTATTATCCCTTAATGATAAATTTTAACAGTAAAAAAGAGAAATGACCAAAAAAAAAAAAACACTAGTAAATCAAAAGATAACAAACTGAAATAAAAAAAAAATCCAAAAAACCAATTTGATGTTAAAAAAAAAAACATCGATTGCTATGATGAGAAAAATCATGTTCACCGATTAATATTGATATCTATAGTTTTTTTTTTTGTTTGAAAAACTAGGCAGATGTTGCCAGATTACAATGGATTACATGTCCAAAATTAGTAGTTTCTTCTCATTAGGTCACGGATGTACAAAAATATTGAGAAATCATCATTTCACTAGAGACCAGATGCTGTCATACTGGTCAACCTAAAAGAAACCCTAGCTAACTCCCTAATAAGTGGTATAATTGGTTCGAGGTGCTTAAATCTTTACTATAATTGTCCTGCTCCATTGTCTTATGAAGATGCCTAATCGCAAAGCTGATGTCTTAGTGTCTCATTGTAGCATGCAACCCCAGCTGGACCAATGTGCCACACATTAATGTCTCCACCAGAACATGGGTCTTTGGTTGCTTTGCTTATTAGCCAGTTTGCTTTCTCGACAGCCTCCACAAGTGACATCTTTGATGTTTTAAGTTCATCTAAATGTTCCTGAACATAAGGTTGGCCGGATCCAATTGCTAATTTTTTTCACTGCAAACTAACTCCCATCCATTTTAATATAACAAATTTGACTGTTTCCCTGTTGGTTATCCCAACCCGCAATTATTGCATGAATTTTATAAGGTTCTAATGCATTCTTTGGTTGGAGAATTTGCTTTGTGATGATAGCAAACTTTAAAAACACAGGAGGAGAAACATCAAATCCTGGAGGACGATTGTGGTTTCTAATTATTCAAATTTTATTTTCCGATTGGTGAAGAAACTGAGGATATTCTAGTACTACTTTTTTTTTTTGCTAGTGCTTATCCTCCAATTGAATTATAACTAGTATGTAAATCGTGCGTTACACGGCGGATATTAAGATTCTATTATATGAGAAATGTATAAAAAATAATATTTATTGTACATGTAACAATTAAGTATAAAAATTGAATTACATTTTTATAATGAAATTATCACAATTGCGACTGACCTTGCCTCTTTTGATTGTCATCGCAAAGCATTCGATGATCGGGAATTGCCTTCGCTCAAGAGGATTGGGAATTACCTTCGCTTAAGAAGAAGAACAAAAAAATTCTTTATTTTGTGAACTTATCGTGATTGTGACTAACCGGCGAATCTCATTCCGTCTTTATTTTTATCTTTTCATCTTTATTTTGTTGACAATATATTAAACAAAAAAATTAGAAAAGAGAAAATCCAAGCATTACTTAATTCTCTAAAAAAATTCTTCAAAAGTGTTACCTATTTCTGAAAGGCCTGTCATTCCATCTTCATTTTCATCTTTAACAGTATGTTACTTTATATTGTTCTACATAAAACATTCCAAGGCTTAGGTATGTTAAAAACCAGCGATGGTTTTGGTTGCAAATTTTTGTTTTTTTAACAACTCGTTGAACCAAAAAAAAATAAAATAAAATTCAGAACTCATTCCATTTTCATTTTCATCTTTTCCTCATTATTGACAACCCATTGAAAAAAAAAAGAATGACCAAGCATTATTTATCCAAAAGAAAATGAAACTCTTCTCTTGATCTAAAACTTTATTAAATACCATCACCACTAATAACCCCAAAATTTCAAACATTATCAAATAAACTCATGTTACCTGTATAAACTCATGCCACGTCTTTTCATCTATTTATCTGCTGTTTATGGAAAATAAAAATTAGAAAGCAATCCAGATTTGATTGTGTAGAATAAATATGTGATTTGTGACAGCCCATCATTGGGATCCTAAGAGTTTAAGAAAATTTTGGCTGCTATTTTAGTACTTTTTGACAGCCCGTTGAACAAAAAAAAAAAAAAATTAATCGGCAGATATCATTCTGTCTACGAACCTCCCCTTTACTTTCTAGAGAGAGAACCTCCTCCTTCTCTCTAGAAAAAACCCCCTCTCCAAAATTTCTTTCTCCTCCCCCATCCACCATTAATGGTGGGTGGGGGAGCTCAATTCTTTTACTATGTTTTCTAGTTTTAGTTTTTGCTCTTCCCGTATGTGGAAGTTTCGCTCTCCCTTTATGGGGTATTGCTCTTCCGTATGAAAGTTTTGGTTCATCCCATTTGGGAGAGCTTTTTTCTTTAGATGTACTTTTAGCAGGTTTTCTTCAACAGATCTGACCCAGAAGAAGAAGATCCACAACTCTTTGAAGAAATTGAAGAAGGATATGAGGTTAAATGATTTTGCAAATGAAGGATCTATATAGATCTGAGACTTCTAGCCATATAGATCTATATTATCGATTTAGATATGGAGTTTTAGTCCCTTTTGAGCGATCTTTGGATTTCATTTGTAAAAGTGTATTATTATCCTTTTTGTATTTCTTGAGTTCTTGGAATTTTCTTACTCTGTCATTAGAAATGTTGCTACAATTTAGCCAGTTTAGCTTAGCCTAGGATTTAACACAGTGCTGGGATTGTCCATCTCTTCTTCTGTGGCTAGGTATAGCGTGTAAGGTGAATTGTAATTTCTCAACCGTAGGTTGTTGTAACTCAACACACTGTGGTTGTACTTTCTTATTTTCTTTATATATGATTATCGCTTTTGACAAAAGAAAAAAAGATATCATTCTGTCTACATTTGTCAATTTTTTTTTTCAAAAGTGTAATCTAATTATGAAAGGGGCCGTCTTTGAATTTTCAGATCTTATTCCAACTTTATTTCCAAGTTTAACAACATGTCATTCTGTATCGTTCTGCTTAAAAGATTATGAGTTTTTGGTAGGTTTAAAACCTACGATTGTTTTGCTTTATTTTATTATTTTCTGACAACCCGTTAAATAGAAGAAGAAGAAGAAGAAGAAGAAGAAGAAGAAGAAGAAGAACCGATAAATCTCATTCCTTCTTCATTTTCATCTTCCATCTTTGTTTTGTTGACAACCCGTTGAACCAAAAAAAAAGAAAAAAAAAAGAACCAAGCATTACTTGTCTGAAGAGAAATTCTTCGAAATTGTTATCTAATTATGAAAGGACTATCTTTCAGAGGGTCTCTTTCCATATTCATTTCACCTTTAACAGTACATCACTTTGTATTGTTCTGGTTAAAAGATTCTGAGTGTTTGGTAGGTTAAAGACCAGCAATGGTTTTGACTACACTTTTAGTATTTTTTTTTTGACAATCTCTATTGAACCACAAAAAGAAAAAAAAAAGAATGAACTGTAAGATCTCATTCCATCTTCATTTTCACATTTTCATGTTCATTTTCGACAACCCGTTGAATAAAAAAAAGAAAATAAAGAATAGCCAATAACTATTTACTTATCCAAATAGGAATTCTTCAAAAGTGTTATTTAATTTATTATCCAAAGAGATTTCTAAGTCTTGGATATGGCAGTCATATGCATTTAGATATTAATATTTGAATTTCATTTTGTTTTTGTCACCATATCCAAAAGAAAACAAAACTTATTTCTTGATCTAAACCCGTCAAATATCATTACCACAAATCACCCCAAAATTTCAAATATTATCACATAATTAAACTCATGCCAACTATATAAACTCATATCGCGTTTATCCATGTCTTTGTATGCGGTTTACAAAAAATAAAAAATAGGAACAAAGTCAAATTTGAATGCGTAAAATAAATATCTAATATGTGACAACCCATTATTGGGAAACTAAGAGTCTAAAGGAATTTTGGATGTAATTTTAGTATTTTTGATAGCCCGTTGAAAAAAAAAAGAAGAAGAACCTGAATATCTCATTCCGTCTTCATTTTCTTCTTTATATCTTTATTTTCAATAGCTTGCTGAACAAAGAGAAAAAAAAAACACTACTTGTCCAAATTTTTTTCCCAATAGTGTAATCTAATTATGAAAATGAAAACCAAACTCAAATAAAGTATTGTGCGGGTAATATAAAGTATGAATTCTTACATATCATTAGATATTAAAGAAATTGAGGCATTAGATGTTGAACTAGGGGGTGGAAGACCGCATGTTGTGCGGCCGTTGTAGATTATAAACCCGTCATGATTTTGTTGTAAGAAAAATATAATTTGAAATCAAAAGTTTTATTTATATAACAGTCCAAATATTTGTGCAATAATTTACATAATTATACATACAAGCTAAGTGATTAAATTTGTAGTTCAGCTTCAATTGTACCGGTGCGCTCGAGTAAAAGAAAAAGACTCCACTCCATGTTAAGTGCTGCTTTGAGAATATATTTCCATACAGGATGAGATAGAAGTCTTTTCAGTAGTTCATCTACTTCTCTTTTGAACATCGAATTATAAGTACACTGGTCGCAGTGAATACAAGTACAAGGATTAGAACTATCCATTTATTTTCTGTTAATGTTGGAAGACTAAAGGAGGATTTAGATATTTGGAGTGTAAGCAAGAAAGCAGCAAATTTTTAAAGAAATGTTTTGAAAACGAAAGACAAAGTAAATGAAGAGAGGAAAGAAATAGGAGAGTTTGAAGATAAGTTTTTGAAGTAAATGAAGACTTCAAAAGTAATCTATAATTTAAAGGGGAGAGGGAAAGATGTCGGGAATGTTGTACTGAAAGCTGTTTTACATGCAGAGTGACATTTGCATGTTCTTGGTTGGCATATATTGGTTGGCATGTTCTTATGCAAACCTAAAACTCTGGCCAGGATGCAAACAACAGTTGTTTCCATTTTATGAATGTATCAATTACATGTCCTTCCTTAATTGGCGACCAGTTACTGCTGCAGCCAAGTGTACGCAGAAAAGAAGATCAAAGATATTTTGGTGAAATGATGAACTCTATTCAAGATTAACTAAGAAGCTTCTGAGAATATAAAAATCTTTCACATCATGCTTTTTGGAACTCTGCTGCAGCAGACTCAAAACTGATGCAGAAGATTAAGGACCATGCATTTATGGAGCACAAGCGAACTTCTTGAAAATTAAAGTGAAAAGATAACATAGATCCTTAACAAATGGAAAATTATACAGTATGAGAAGCATATGTTCCTTCAATCAACATCTCACTTTCTTCAGTCCACCAAGTAAAAAGATTAACCAGCTACTTGATTAAACATCAAAAGTTACTTCAATATGGAAGATATTCTTTATATACTTGCACTTTCTTCAATTTCATTTACAAACCAGAAATACATCTATATTCTGCTACCTGAGTGTTTTCAGCTATAGATAGCGAAAGAAGACCATCCCTTATATACAGATTAGCAACTGCAGAAAAATTATCACGAATATGAGCATTATGCAATGTCAAAGATCACCCAACTTTTGGGACAAATACGGTTCATACTGATACATTGATTTATTTTAGCTTCTTAACTGGATCCTTTTGACAAGTATAACATAGAAGAGCAAACACATTTAACTTTCACGAAACTTGAACCCCCTCTTTTACTATGACAAGTTGCAACTCCAGAATTCTAGTTAAAGTACCTAAGTAAGAACGAGCATGTCACTGTTCATCCGAACACTACAGCAAACCTAATTGCGAGAAGAGCAACATTTTCAATTCAACTCACAAAATGAGCTTCACATCAAGATATTGCCGAAACCCACTGCATCAAAAGTAGAGTATTCATTTGGCCTTCTACACAGAATTACTCCTTACCATTTGTGACTCTTGGACCGCATTGTAACTCTGGGTCAAGTAATTGACATAATTTAAAGTCACTGTGTGGCAGAAGCATAAAATCAAACAGCATTTGAGCATTTTGATCTGCCAGAGAATAAATAACAACCAAGAAATGTAGAGATAGCTTTGTTCATGGAATTTAGCACCACTTCCTAAACTGACAATATGTGAAGACGGAAGAGATTCTTCCCCATAACAATACACTCAGGACATGTGTTTTCAATTCCCTCAGCAAATAAATCAAAGTAGACCTAAACAACGAAATGAAATCAAACCAGTTACAAAGTTTTATAACCTATACAAAAAGTATATATGCATAACCGAATCTTATGCTTAATTGTTCAGTAGCAAAATCAGGAACAAGGTAAATAGAAATTTTGCCCAGCAATTTAAGCTCATTCAAAACTTTAAAACAACCAAAATTAGCATACTAACAGAAAAATCAAACGAACCCATTCGTATTTAAATCAAACCAAAATCTATGAAGTTATCAAGGATCCTTATTAGATTATTAAGCTTGAAAACCTAATAACATCACAGTTTACAAATCACATAACAATCAAACAATTGAGTTCATATCAGGAAATGAGAGCAAGTTCAGTAAGGATTTAATTACTTCAATGATGATACTTTGTGCCTGGGTTCAGCTGAATTCGTCGAGGCACTGAAAATTCCTTTCATGCCTGCAGCTTAAACAAAACGTATTCTTTTACCAATGCTAGATTTGATAATTTGAGGGAAAATCACAAAAAAACAAATGAAACCTTACTGTATTACTGGAGGGAATAAAAAAACATATATAATTCAATTAATAGAATCGTGGACAAAACATTTGAGACACAAACTTACCGAAATAGATGTGATTCTGTATGAAGGGAGGTACTAATATTTGAAAAGCAAACTCAGGCGAAATCTTGTATTCACCTATTTATCCAAATCACAACACTAAGGTAGACCTGTTTGTCAAATTACAACAGCAAGATAGGCTATTACATATATTTACGCAAACATGAGTTTGCAAGCATCAATATTATCTGTTTGTTTGTGATGCTTTGCTGTGTTTGCCAAAAGATTGGAGTTATAGAAGTGACAATGGCTGTACATATGCAATTACTAAACAAAATGCATGTGCACTATTAGCCAAAGCCTATGTACAACAAAAATTTAAAGGATGAAAGGTAGAGAATTTTGCACATACTGCCACTAACTAGATTGGGCACGTGTTGGCCACTTATTCTTGCTTTAGATGTTTTGTGTGTGATAGTTTAGGAGCTGCTTGAAGTGTTTTCTTGGTTAAAGTAGCTTTTGCTTCTGTTTGCTTTGATGTGGTAGCTTCTTCCTCTTCAGACGTTGTTGTGTCTGTTGGTACTGGACTGTCTGCACTGGATGTAGTACTCTCTTTTTCAGAATGTGGTGCATTGAAAGTTGATTGGGATACTGGTAAGGAGGTAATGGCAGTATATCGGATATGGATGGATGTCTTTGTTTTCTTGCTGCTTCGAAGGTGGAAGAATCATTGTTCGTTTCGAAGTTTTCGATTTAGGTCAGCAATGTCCAACTTGTTTTCCTGTCATTGAGCATTATGTCAATACAACATTGGTGGTTAGTCTATTGCAAATAAGGTAAATGGAAAAGTAAAGTATTGTTTTGACGAAAATACTTTTTGTTCAAGCTCAACAATATCTGATGCTGACATTTCCAAAAGCATTTCAACTTCTTTTTCTTGTATGGTAGCACAAAGGCTTCCAGTACCGTCAGCCAGCTGGAGTTCAAATCGTAGCCTGCGCATAGAAGTTGTAAGTTTTTTAAACAAGGTGTTGCTATAAATTGTAGGTTTTATCATACTTGAATGTATGATAAGGCTTGAAAAGAATATAACCTGGTAAAAAAGGACTTTATGACAATAAAAAAGATGAATAAAAATGCTAATAATTTCATCAGTGTGTCTGGATTTGTTAAATAAATAGATAAACAGAGAGGAAATTGAAACCTAAATATGTCATTCAATTTCAGAGTTTCCATAAGAAAGGAAAAAGCAATGAGAAGAACCGTTTTCCTTTATTAACATCTCAGTTGACAGTAGTGAGATTAGCTTACATTGGTTTTGGATCTGGATAGGTTTCATCACAGTATAAGCAGGTGAATGCAGTTGAGCAAACTCCACAAACTCTTGAGCAAACTGATCTGATTCCTTAATTTTTGCTTTGGCTTTTACCCAAAAAGATTTCAATTCTGTTGACGACTATATGCACATATATAAAAGTGATTAAGTGAGGTCTATTTTTTTTTTTTAAAAAATAGGAATATAGGACCATATGAAGAGTTGTAAACTAATGTTACTTGGTGAGTTAAATTCAGCACTTGGCTGATTGTACGAATTCTGGAATCAGTTGGTGGCTCAACAATCCGGTGTGGCTTTTTGTTAATGTAATCAGCGATGATGTCCTCTACAGTATCCTTGTTGGAGTCTAGCCTGCAACACATATATTTTCACCGTGTAAAACTTAAGTAATAATCAAATGAATGCGTAATAATGAAACAGAGATTGTATTTCAGTTATACTTATCAGAAAATGTTAAGGTAATGAAGATTTACCATGATTGTAGTTCTCGAGCCTGGGTTGTGCGGATCAAATAAGATGACAGTACTTCTTGTTGTAGTAAGAGATAAGCTTGCGATAATAATTTAAAATTATTGTAAGCAATAATTATTAGTTACGTATAACAAATTGTGGAGAATGAAGATATGTGTAATTACTTTTACCACAAAAAGTACTGACTGTGAGTCGCATGGCCATAATTATGGGTTTTTTTGTGGATATTGTCCACTAAAAGATGGCCTTCTGTGTCTATGAATTCTTCCCATAAGCTAAGGGTCATAGGATTGCATCTGCAAAGGCAAAAATTTTGCATTCATCAGTTACTCAAAAAAACTGTTGCAAACAAATAAAGTTAGATACATTGTTTGTAATTACTATTACTCACTCTTCATTAAATACCACAAATTCTTGTACATTTTTGCCAAGACTTGAAATTAGGCGAACCGGATGAAAATGTATGACAGCACACATCAAGTCTGAAAGTCCAAGAAATTATCATTCAGGTTCTCAATAATGTTTAGGCATATAAGTTATTGATTTGCTCAGTGAAAAAGTACAGAAAACTTAGCTGATTTGGTTGTTAGCAGAGCTTGCTAGTTCTGGACATTGTGCAAATGAAGCTAATTTGTACATATTCTCAAGAGGAAATGCTTCTTCTTTACTTGTTTGTTTGATGAATGAACTTCGATTCAGAACGATTTGGTATTTTGCATCAACCAAAACTGCGTACCTTCTGTCTGTTGGAATTACCTTTCCATTTCCAATGTAATATGTGTTATATAATTGAATCACATCATTCAGTTTATTTACGTCATCTGTCTAAAACACATTACATTGGATTTTGGTGTGCTGTACATGAAATAATCATATGTTATTATTATAAGAATAAATATACAAAATGATATATGTTGTAATAGCTGAGATAATTTTACCTCCACGTCAATAAAAAGCAATTTTTGATATAGATTCCCGGCTGCAGACCGTCGAATTGGAGTTTTTTCAGCCACCAATACTTTGACACACCATTCATTACATTTATCATTCAAACTTGCAAGTGGTATACATCTGGATTCTTCAGACCTGTATCAGAAAAAACTATTAAAACTGATGAAAGCATTGGTCCATGGCAAGTATTAAGTAAACTATGAAATGAACAAAAACTGAACCTTTAATTACTGGTATATACAAAGATATGGATATAGCTGTTGTTACTGATGAGCTGCTGATGAGTGATTTAAATCAGCAGAGCATGCTCAGAAAATGTTCACTGATGAGCCACTGTTACTGCAAATCATAATTTGCTAATGCTAGGACTTCATGGTAAACTATATTCTTAGTATAATCAGTGTTTTGTATAAGAGGTGTCAGTGGTCTTATTAGAACTTTGAGCTGACCCATAGTTTTTGCTCTCAATAAGGCCCCATAAAGATTCTTTCAAGTAAATACCAACATAATCCAAAGTCTGCCCTTGTGCTTTGTTAATTGTCATCGCAAAGCATAAACGTATTGGAAATTTCTTCCTCTTAAAAGGGATAGAAGAAAAACTCTCAAGAGGGGCCTCTAACGTTATTTTGGGAATGAAAACAGGTTTCCCTATATATGGGCCAACTGATATCTTAGCATAAATAATGTTTGTTGAAAACTCAATGCAACAAGTCTTGTTCCATTACATAATCCTTCACTTGCGTTGATGTTTCTAAGTAAAATAATTGGTGCATTTTTTTTAATGTTAATCTGTGAGGTGGTTGTCCTTTAGGAGTTAGAGAATGGAAAAGTTCTTCCTGAGTACAGTACCTGAACTTTCATCACAACTTAAATATGTAATTTCTTCACCTGGAAAGTTCTGAATCAAATTTTCATTAATTTCATGAACAAATTCATTTCTTGTACTTAGAATAGCTCTTTTTGTGAACAAAGAAATATCAAAATTGCAGGTTGTGATGTGTGGAAATATTATATCTACTAATGTTTTTAGTGAGGTTGCATCATTTGTGAAATTAACGATTATTTTTTATGGAAGTTTAATCTCATCTCGTTCATTAGTATCTTCAATTCCATCACCAACTCTCAGCAAATAGGCTGAGAAATTTGGATCAAACTGTGCTCGCATGTTTTCAGTTAATCTGAGTTTTTCAAATTGATTCCATAACGGCGACATAATAATGGAAGCATTGATAATTTCTTCTTTTGTAGCACCCTCTATGACTGGTAGTGTTTGGTGAAAATCTCCACCGAAGACCACTATTTTCCCACCGAAAATCATGTTAGAAGTCATTATATCTCTTAACATTTCATCGACTTTTTCGATAATGATGCGTTTAGCCATCGTAACTTCATCCTATATTATTACTTTTGTGACCCTCAAAAGATGAGCTGATGCACTTTGTTTTTTAACATTACAAGATGTTGATTTTATCTACATTTAGAGGAATGTTAAATCTAGAATGTGAAGTTCACCCACCTGAAAGTAATGATGCTGCCACACCTGAAGTAGCTGTAGCAAGGGCAATCTGTTTTTTTGATCTTATCGTAGCTAAGAGAGCTCTATATAAAAAAGTTTTTCCGGTTCCACCAGGGCCATCAATGAAGAATAATGTTGATATATTATTATTAACACAATGCATAATTTTATTATAGGCGCACTGTTGCGCTTCATTGAGTTGATTAATAGCTAAAAAATCTTCTTCGGGTATTATCACATTCTGTTCAATTCTTAATTCCTTCTTCAAGTTTTCCTTTTCAATTCTTAATTCCTTCTTCAAGTTTTCCTTAGGATCTATTATCGAGTGTTTATTTATACACATGTAATCTTCTAATTTCTTTCCCATTGAGTACAAGAGACATGAAAGGCTATCTAAAAGCATAGTTTTAATTGAGTTGGAATCAGAGTTCTTGTCTTGGCTAAAATCTTCTGTAAGAAAATGTTCATATTTTCCTAATAATTCCTCAGGATTTACAGGATTACAGTAATAAAGAAGTGTCACAAATAACTGTCTAAGAGCAGGTGGCATTAAATATGGAATACATTGCTCAAGACACATATTAGGTGTATTATCATGTTCCATTAAGCCTAGTGCCTGTGCAGCCTCTTTAAAGGTGTTATAAGTTTTTCCCTTTACTGTTCTTAAAGAATTAAAAGAAGTAGGTTTTCTAATATGCATCAACAGTAATTTCAAATAAAACCTCTCACCCTCTTGTGGGTAACAAACTGACATTCGACCAACGACTTGTTGCCGTTTACGTGGCAGCCATAGTTTTAAGTTTTTATACCAGGTAAAGTATTCAGGGAATTCAACATAGAGGCAATTTTTTTCCTGTGCAAGTTGGTGGTGCTGATTCATCTAAAAAAATTGTGTCAACATATTCTTTTTAACACCTGGATTTCTTATAACATTTTCTAGTGATTGGTTAGCAGGAAAGGTAACAAGTTGTTCATTTTCTAAATGAATTGGTAAGGGTATTACAACTGGGTGAATTTCATTAAGATCAAACTTAAAAAATTTGCCACATTGCTTCAGGAGCTGATATCCATCTACCATTCTGGAAATTTTTAATTTCATCAATTATAGGTATTCCATAATCTGGGTTTACTGTGTATAAACACCGGTCATGACCTTTGTAAATATATATAAATATATTTTACAGCTTCAATTGTTGAGCATATTTCAATGTTAATATGACAATTAAACTTTGCTAACAAGTATGGATTATAGGGCACTACCCAACGGTTATCTAATAAGGCATTTCTAACTTCAACCATATGACCATTATTTCGTCGTTTATATATTGGGTAAGAATTAACTCCATAGTTTGTGCATGCTGAAAAGTTTTTGGGGTAATTAAACTTACATTTTTCCCCATTTTTCATGCAAGGGCAGATTGGGTCAAGATCACCACAAGGTCCATGCATCATGTGTTTTCTCACTAATCTATGCAAATATTTATTACAACGATCAGGTAGTTCAGCACAAACAATTCTATCAAAAGTTTCAGAAGAATATATTTTTGAGTTTCGATCTAAAATAAGCAAAAAATGAGCATGGGGAAGACCCCGTTTCTGAAACTCGATTACATAAGTGTAAGCCACAATCTTACCAAAAATATTTTTATGAAGCAGTTCTTTTTTTAAGACATTTAATTTCGCAGAAAATACCCTAGCAATAATATTAGGCCTATTTTGAGTTTCATCTGACTGTAAGCAAAAATTCTTTATTTCTGGCCACTTTGGATTGCCTGTCATTGTTAAGAAAATATCTGGCTTTCCATAACGCTGCACTAAGGTCAATGCATCTATGTATCTTTTACGGATATCTCTAGGTCCTCCAATAAATGACACAGGTAATACTAAACGCTTGCCTACATCATCACCTTTTTGACACCCTTGTGCTATACCATCTATGACACCACGATATATGTCATTTCTTAAACGATTCTGCATTTCATCAGTTTTGTAAAATTCTAACCTTGATGTTTCAATTTTAATATACATATCTATAACATACGGTTGCAAAAGTCTACCAACATGTAGTAAGAATGACCTATCGTTTTCCCTAACCTGTAATTTATAAGAGTAATACTCACAACATGAAACATCAGTTCTTGCCTTTCGTCTCTTTTTCGCACCTACATTGATTAATTATTTTTTAGTGTATGCAATTAGAATGCTCAGTCATAAAACAAACACTTTCAAAACAAAATCACCTTCATTTTCAGCTTGCAAAAACTCTTCTGCATTAACAAAATTTTCAATATCACCAAGGACCTCATTTCTACAGGTTCCGTCAGATGGCGCATTTTTTTCCACTACATTGATCCTTTTAATTCCTCGATGCCAACCGGGGTCTCCGTTTTGGGGTCTCCGTTGAAAAATATGAGAGGATATTGTAAAGGATCATAACAGCCAAAAGATTTTTTTATAATCTGAGGTTTATCATTTCTTTGCGAAGATGTTGTAGGCCTATTGTTATTTTATAGGTAAATCTGAATATGTTGACCAATGGTTTCTTGTTCATTATCAGACTCTGCCCAGATAGCAGCAACTTGTGATGTAGCAGGTTTGTTTAAAACATTATTATCAAATTTTGGGTCTGCATACAAGGCAATCTTAAATTCTTTCAAGTTTTTAACATCATTAAGGCATATGGATTTAAAGTCAAAACATGCATTAATATTTTAATGATATTTTCTTGAAACTTTTCATTACTGATCAGTACTCTATTTGAAACCTCATGTTCTGTATCATAAAAATACAGTTGAAGATTTATTGGTTTATGACCAATTGATGGTATTAACTCATCCATGAAATGGTAAAGCTGACCCTGGACACGAAAACTATAAATTCCATGATCTCTTCTAGCGAATGATTTATCATAATGCACACCTAACGATGTAAATGCAAACATATTGTTATAGCTTCGAATACAAGCCTAAAAATGTTTACATTCTTCAGAACTGCCTGTATATAATTGTATTAATGGCAAAGGCATCACTGTCTCCCGTAATTTTTCTCCCCAGAGGAACAACAAAAACCTGGTCTTTCAGAATACAAAGACTTTGCACCCAAAACTTACAATCCGCTACATCAGCCAACAAATCAGGAGTATTTACAATGCATTTTAAAGGGTCATCATCAATTTGGCCTACAGCTATTCCTACACGTCTACGTTCAGTTCGTTGACTATTTCTTACATGAGTACGTTGTTGAACATGATTATATTTTCTTTTACCCGCCATTATTATTAAATACACTTAACAATACTTTGGAACCAAAAAGAAAAAAGGATAACTACAACGAACAGCAGAGATCAAAATGAAACGAAATGCACTTAACAATACTTTGAGAACAAAAAAAAAGGATAATTACAAGGAATCCAAACACTGTAATGCAAACTACCTTTGCAGCAAATAAATAAACGCACAGAAACTAGAAATCAAAACAAGCATAGAAGAAGAATTAAAACACTTGCCTGCTAATGGATGAAGTTGAGGAAGTTGCCATTTTTAACCAAGTGATTAAATCTCAAAGCAGTTTACAGAACCCAACAGAAAGCACTTCTGACAAAGAAAATATAAAATTCGTTGTTAATTTTCTTTCATACCAAGAATAAAACACGTAACACATCGTGAATTTATGCAGCTCCATGCAACAATAACTTTACAGCAGACTAATATTAGCTGTCGTGAATTTATCATCAAATTTAGAAGCTTTATTTATAGCAGTACAAAATATTTACATAATAATTTCCATGGATTATAGCGGTACAAAAAAAGGCTTTTAACGATTCTTCAACTTCTCTTCCCGATATAGAATTATAAGTACATTAGCTAGGATGAAATTGGTATAAAATCGAAATTTCAGATTCAAAACTCTTATTGGAACTAAACCGAGAAGTTATGCTACTGGAAGAAACTAAAATAAAAATAAAGCATTCATATAATATGCACCTCAGATTCTAGACCCTCTAGAACATACACCTGACAATTATAAGTGTGAAATGTGCAGCTAAAGATGCTTCTTCTTGAGCATACAGAGATAAATTGAGGCAAGGAAGAAAAATTTCATTTTTGGTAATCTTTCCACATCACAACGGTAAGGAAGAAAACTTGTAAGTCAAAGCATGCAATACAAAACGCCTCACTTCAAGGAAATCGAAACTAAAAAGTCTTACTAAAGCACACCAATTGTACCAATAGAAGCTTTCAAACAAGAGTTGGCCAACATTACAATCAATTAAAGAACAGAATTTGTTAAAGCTGCAAGACCCTATTTGTTAACCAAGTCAACTTTTATCACTTGCAATGTAATCATTCTGAGAGCTTCAGTGACATCCAACAGCAAGTGTGAAGGCACATCAGAATTTCAGAAGCAAAAAACCTGTGTATGTTTTTAAAACTTGCTAGGCATTGTTGCAAAAATGAAACTTGATGGTAAATAAAAGAAAAAGGAGGAGGTCCCAAGAAAAGCAAAAACAAAAAACAGACTTTGAACAGGCATGTTAGGCCATAACATGTCGGCAATGGAACCAAAGACAGAAAAGAACAACCAATGAAGCTAATAATAGAAAATTTTCAATTAGAGGACTCATCAAAGATTAATTTTAACTACAAAGGCACATAGGTGAGAGAAATAAAGCAAGGATTAGCTATAAACCTGTGATCATTCAGAACCAATTCTCAGATCTCACTACTTCTCCTCTGATGACCTAGGAATAAATGTCTAAATTCATACCAAGATGCCAGGAATTATAAACTTCAATCGAACTTCTATGTAATTAAGGATCTTTTATCAAACAAACAACAGGCTGCTACAGGGAGCAGACAAAACAGTTTAACATCACATTGGGTACAAGCAAAGCAACAATGACAAAATCTAATGGTAAACAACACAACACAAACAGTTTAAAATATATTCAAAATCATTTTGAAACATAAGAGAAAAGAAGTGCTTAATGCATTAAAATCAGAAACCTCAAACCCCAGTTTTTCAAAAGAGTCTTTTGTTGATCAGTTTAGCGGAGTCAAATGTGTTATAAGCTGATTAAGAAAAGGTAGTTTCCAGATACCGTCAGAGTTCAAGGAAAACCATGATGACTATAGCTCTCAGGTACCAGCAAATAACTTACCCTGCCTCTAGTGTCCTAACTATAACAAACCATCACATATAAAAATGTCGTTCCTACCCAAAGCTTTGCCCTCGTCGTCAATCATACCCAATAGATTTTCGGTTAGTCAACTTTACCCTAATGTTTGAAATTTTCGCCAATTTCGTCCAATCGGCTCATTTTCCATCCAAATTAACGGATCTCTGTTAGTTTTTTAATAAAATAATAAATTTAATTACAAAAATACCCCAGTAGTTTGTACAAATTTTAAAAATAATCCCTAAAATATATAAAAATAACAAAATTGTCCCTTTTCACTTTTTTATTTCATTTTCTCTATTTTGTTCCATTTCTCTCAACTACTTTTAATGACCATAAAAATAGATTATATGAGTTTTTTTAAAAAAAATATTTATTTATTTACAAACTCTACCGTAAAAATTAATCTTTGTATTGTTGTAACCCATGATTGTATTTCTATAAGCATGTTAATTTTTTAATAATATATTTTAGCAATAAAGACACTATTTTTCTGATTTATTTTATTTTTCTTAACGTAAAGATTAAAAACATTTAAATGACACTAATATTTCACATAATAAAATATTAGCTCAAATAAAAAATATTAATATATTTTAGTATAATAAAATTTAACTCAAGAGACTATAACTTGCATTAATATACTTCATAAAAAAATAAATAAAATATAAAATAATTAAGATACTATTTTTCTGATTTATTTTATTCTTCCTAACATAAAGATTAAAAACATCTAAATGAAACTAATATTCCACATAAAAATAAAATATTAGCTCAAATAAAAAAATATTAAGATATTTTAGTGTATTACAATTTAACTCAAGAGACTATAACTTGCATTAATATAATTCATAATCAAATAACTAAAATATAAAATAATTAAAATCTTAAAACAAATCCTCCATACATAAGTTTTCCTTCTTGAATCTAAAACCTATTTTCTATCACAACATCTTATTATCATATTTTTACCTCCATTCATTTATTTTAAACTAAAATCATATAGAATAAGCTAGTAAGACTTCCTCTTAGTTAAATATATTAACATCTCAAATAATTATTACAAAATATTAAATCCTCGCATTGATAAGTATAAACATATTTTTTATAAATTATATTATGCCATGTAGTCTCTCTAGTTAAATTGTAATACACCAAACTATACTGATATATTAATTTTTATTTTAGCTAATATTTTATTTTTATGTGGAATATTTTTTCTTTTAAATTTTTTTAATCTTTACGTTAGGAAGAACAAAATAAATAAAAAAATAGTATCTTTATTGCTAAACTATATTATTAAAAAGATTAACATGCTTATAGAAATACAATCATGGGTTACAACTATGCAAAGATTAACTTTTACAGTAGATTTTAGAAATAAATAAATATTTTTTTTAAAACTGATATAATATATTTTTATGGTCATTAAAAGTAGTTGAGAGAAATGGAACAAAATAGAGAAAATGAAATAAAAAAGTGAAAAGGGACTATTTTGTTATTTTTATATATTTTAGGGGTTATTTTAAAATTTTTATAAACTACTGGGGTGTTTTTGTATTTAAATTTATTATTTTATTAAAAATCTAATGGAGATCCGTTAATTTGGACGGAAAATAGGCCGATTGGATAAAATTGGCGAAAATTTGAAACATTAGGATAAAGTTGACTGACCGAAAATCTATTGGGTATGATTGATGACGAGGGCAAAGCTTTGGGTAGGGACGACATTTTTTCCATGTAAAATGACATATTTGCAGTAGAGCTTTTGTTTTCTATATTGAATGTAAAGTGATGTTCCTAAGAAACGAATCACACACACACACAAGCTTGGGGGCTAAAAGTAGCATATGGTTTGCATTGTTAGGCAGTCCATACTAGAGGTAGTTGAAGTCTTTGTGTTATATGATGTTAAATCTCTGAGACTACCAAAATTAAATAATTAACTGTTTTTGTTTGTTTTAATTCTTGGGCATGCTTGAGGACAAGCAATAATTCAAGTTTGGGGGTATTTGATATGCTATATTTTCCCTATTTATTATATCACTATTTGTGATTTTTGCAATATATTTTGAGTACAAATATGCTATTTATATGATTTTATCTTTATTTGTAGGTTTTGTACTCAAATGGAAGAATTGTTGAGGTTTTAGACTAAATTGAAAAGAAAGAGCAACTAAAAAAGGCCTAAATAAGATTATAAGAACTAATGAGGAAGAAATCGCAAGAATTTTAATCCCAATTTTAATTGGGAAATAAGCTTTCTTATTCCTGAAGAAATAAGATTTGAAGAAAGCCTATAAAATGAGGACTAGGATTTTATTTTTGGAGATAGATAGAAAAAAACCCACACCCCTTCACCCAAAACCCCTCTCCTCCTAGCCCAAACCTTCCACCAACTCCACACCACACGCATCATCACCACCAAAACCCACCTTCCATCACCAAAACCCACGCACACACCATGAGCCCCTAACTCCGCCGACCTCATCACCTCCATGCCTCCATTCCCACGCAGCACACCAACACTTTATCACCTTCACGCACCATCGTACTCCATCACACACATCATCGCCAGGAGAAGGAAGCAAGCAACTTCGGACTCAACTTTTGGCCTTCTTCTCCCGGGTTTAATTGTTTTACATATTTTTGAGATGATGTGTACCTAAATTATTTAATCTAGGGTTTTGGATGTAGCCGTGTACTATTTAATTTAATTTAATTCATGATTGTGATTTTTTCATTAGTTGATATTTAATATTCTTGTTTTTATTCCATGTGAGTATTTGATCACCACTTGCATGCTTTAAAGGTGTTTAATTGAAGGAACGACGGTTGAAGGTTAGCACTAGTTCGTGGGAATATTAAACTTAGATAGTGGGCCACGAAAGTAGGAACACCGTCTTTGCAGCTATAGATTCTAGGGTTCTTAATGTACTCTAATTAAATCCTATAGTCAGGACAGTAGTCATAGGGTTCGTTTGAGTAAGAGAATTATATCACGACAGTGAATAGTTCTTAAATAGGTGAATCGTTGTGAGATTAATGAAAGTCTAAAGTCACATATCCATAAGTTGAGTTAAACTGAGTAGTCGGTAGGTGAACCCTTTGCCCTAGGTTTTTCTTTTACTTATTTATATCTTTAAATTAATTGCAATTGATAGTTTTAGATTTAGATTAGTTTAAATTGATAAACTGTTAATCTAAATAATAATAAGAAATAATTTTAATCGATACTTGGTAACCTTCTCTGTAGAATCGACCCTGCTACTTTACTACTAGTAATTGTATTAAGTAGGTAATTAATATTTGACTAGTGTGACGACCGCTTGTTAGGGATTATTGATAGGGTTGAATGGAAAAGATGGGTGATGTCAGTAGCAATTTCAAGCATCCAAAGGAGAGACGTTTATGGGCACACTGTAGATTTCTGTTTTTGCTCGTCTACTGCTGTGATTACTTTTTTTTTTTTTAATTTTAATTGTGTTTTAGGGTCCTGTATGATTTGCTCTTTTTTGTTCTTGTTAATTCCTATTGTTTTGAAGTTTTCAGTTGGGTTTGTTGACTGGAGGTTTATGTTTAAGGATGGATTCAGATTATTCAATTCTGAAATTCTGTCAAACATGACATATTTAGCCTTTTTTTCCGGTTTAATCGGCCCCCGAACCGAAAACCTGATTGCTTATTTGGCTCGGTTTGGAGGAACATAATCTTCGGTTCGATTTCGGATGGGTGAAGTGGAATGGAAAAAACCAATTAAACCGAACCCAATTCATTCGAACCGCACAGAACTGGCCAAATTAGCAGCCTTATTAACCTCTGGCTTATTGGGATTTTTAATTAGGTTTCTCAAGACATTAATATGCTACGATAAATTGGATTTTAACGCATAGCTCTTACTAGATATGAACTTTATACTACTTAAATCTCTTTTAAAAAACTATGCCCTCAATGACATCTAAACGAGAATCATCGCACCTGGGAGTCGATAGTTTCCAGAGATTTTGTTGTCGAAACCTTCAAATTCTTTTCGAATCCGATAGTTTTAATGACATTAAAGAAAGGAATTGCAAACAATTTGTTATTGTCTTCAATGTCAATAACATTAACGAGGCGTCACTCGGAATCAAAGAAAGCAAATTATGAATTCGTGGAGTTTAGAATTCACCGGATATTGAATCAAAGGAGGTCGGAGGCCCGAGATTGGAACGGGTGGCAGGGAAATTAGGGGAAAGAGATAAACCCATTTGACCACAAAAGGGTATTTAGGAGAATATACTCAAAATTTGATATGGATGTTAATTTCTGTTTTGGCATTATGGCCAGCCATTATGAAATGTGTGCAGCCAACTTATGGCTATTAATTCCAACATGTCACATTTTACTAATTCTCATACTTTTAATGATGTTTAGGTGGTTAATTGAGTTAAGGGTACACTTTGAATTTCAATATAAAAATGGATTTTAAAATTGTACGGCGTGATTTAGATATTTTTGTGTTAAAATTTTTGTCTCATATAATATATAATTAAAATATAGAGATTTGGAAAATACCAATATTAGATATTCTGAGAAACACAAGGGATGACATTCTGATTGGCAGAGAGAATAAAAGTTAGAACCCCAAAAGGGAATATTATGTAACAGAATAACAATTGGGTTAAATATGCGAGTAAATGATGTCATCCTGTTTGTGCATTCTTTGTAGAATTGTAGTTTGTGCATGTAAGTCCTATTTTCCTACTGTATATACATTGGGAAAATTTAAGACAATTCTTAAATTGCATTATGAGTTATGGAATATTCTCTTACTATAGCAATGTTATTTGCCTCCTAAAACCAAATACTAATACAATGTCAGAAAAAGAAAAATCATTGGAGTCTTTGCAAATAAGAATCTAGCTTCGAATACTTGCGTAAGTATCAACTATTTGCAGTTATGTCCATCCTGCATACTCATTTAATGTTTCATATCGAAGGAAATGTTAAAGACGAAAAATAGTGGGTTCTCCACAATATCTTTTTCTTGTCCCCCAATCTTCTGGAATTGGTGCAGATGATGTGTATTAAGCAGACATTATGGATCATAATTATACTTCTTGCCTTGATTACTACCACTGTCACAATTTTTTAATGATTTTCCTTTGCCTCTGAAAGTCTCATATTAAACAACCTTTGTTAGGGCATCATCATAATGACATTTATGTGGAGAAACGCCGAATTTTGTAGCAGATCACGAGAAGAAAACCTGCTTTTTTCTTGTAAGTATATAACCCTTGGGCAAAAATTTGCCGAAATCACAAAGCAATTCGGTGTGCCCATTCATCATATCCACGACGACACAATTTGTTGTATGATAGTTTTGTCTTTCAGACAACAGCTGGGATTTCTTTCGGCGGTAAGGGAGGGGGTGGCACAAATACATTACTTATAAGTCTATGTTCATCTTGCCCATGAATTATAGAAGCCCATGGGGTTCCACCTCAAAACCAATTGACAATGAGGGGAGTAGCCCATGGTGCTTATATATTGATACAAAGTGTCTCCAGATACTAATGTGGGATAAATACTTCAACACCCCCTCTCAAGCCCAACGAGCTTGGACTAAATCACCAGGATCAGGAAATAAACTATGGAATAACATCAGGGGCCGCGGAATAATGTCGCGGACTTAAATTAGGCCACGGAATAACATCGTGGGCTTAAAATCACCACATGCCGAACCTGGCTCTGGTACCATGAAAACTGTCGTAGATGTTTTCATTTCATTGTTTGTGTTACAGAGTAAGCCAATATATAGCCTAGTTACAACATGTGAATAAATAAAGAAGTGATTTATTCTTATCACAATACAACTATATACAAGGAAACATATATTAATGATATTAATCTCAATACTCCCCCTCAAGTTGGAGCATGAAGATTGATGATGCCCAACTTGGATAGAAATGAATAAAAGTGATAACAATCCAAAGCTTTGATGAAGAAGTCCGCAAGCGGGGAAAACAAGGAGATGGGCTGAGGAATCAAGACCTTAGACTGCAAGTGTTGCCGAATGAAGTGACAATCAATCTCCATGTGTTTCGTGCGCTCATGAAAGACAGGATTGGAAGCAATATGAATAGCTGCACGATTATCACAGAATAGTGAAATTGGAGAGGACCGAGGTACTCGCAACTCAATAAGAAGACGATCAAGCCAGACTAATTCACTGGCGGTGGTGGTCATGGAATGGTACTCAGCCTCAGCGGTGGAACGAGAAACTACAGATTGTTTCTTGGACCTCCAGGAAATGGTTGAGGACCCCAAAAAAATAATGTATCCAATAGTGGAACGACGAGTAGTAGGGCAGCCAGCCCAGTCAGCATCGCAATAAGCCCAAAGATGCAAAGAACTATTAGAAGGGAGCAAAATACCTTGACCAGGAGCATTTTTCAGTAACGTAAAACATGAAGAGCGGCATCATAATGCGGAACTCGGGGTTGATGCATGAACTGACTGAGCACATGAACGTCATAGCTAATGTCTGGACGAGTAATGGTGAGATAGAGAAGACGTCCCACAATGCGACGATAACGTCCAGGATCGGAGAAAAGACCCCAGAGTCGAGGGAAAGCCGATGATGTTGTTCTATGGGAGTTGTGTAGGGCCGACAACCAACAAGAAGACATTCATCAAGGATATCTAACTCCAATTTCCGCTGGGTAAGTGCAATACCAGTAGAAGAACGAGCAACCTCAATGCCAAGAAAATATATGAGGGGACCAAGATCTTTAATGTGAAATTGGCGATGAAGATGTTATTTAAGATGAGTAATCTTAAGAGCATCATTACCTGTCACAATAATGTCATCGACATATATGAGAACAACAATAAAGGATGAGCCATGACTCCACACAAATAATGAGGAATCAGAAGAAGAGTCGGAAAACCCCACGAGGATAAGGGAATGAGTGAACTTATGGTACCGGTTGTGGGAAGCTTGACGTAGACCAGGAAGAGACTTATGTAGTCGACAAAATTGTTGCTCCCCCTGCTTTGCAAAACCTTGAGGAATTTTTATATAAACTTCCTCATCAAGATCATCATGCAAAAAGGCATTAGTGACATCCAACTGGTGAAGGGCCCATTTCCGAACAGAAGCAACATCAAGAAGGCAACGAACAGTGACAAGTTTAGCAACGGGAGCAAAAGTTTCATGGAAATCAATATCCTCCACCTGAGTATATCCTTTTGCAACTAGACGTGCTTTGTAGCATTGAATGCTGCCATCAGGGTTAAATTGAACTTTGTAGACCCACTTAGAATCAGTGAGACGCTTCCCGAGGGGTAGTGAAATAAGAGACCAAGTGTTATTCGCTTCCAAAGCAGAAATCTCTTTGGTCATAGCATCCCTCCAGTGTGGAAACTTAACTGCTTGAGAAATGAAATCGGCTCATCTATAGAAGAGATGGCCGCTAAAAGAGCAGTATGATTAGGAGTAAATCAAGAATAACAATGAGATAAAGGGTGTACCGTCGAGGTAGCTAAAGAGAGGTGGAAGAGGGTGATGGATTGTTTGGAAGCAAAGACAGTGGTAAAGAGACATCATAATCAATAAGACGTCGAGAAAGGTGGCAAGTGCAACGAGCAGGTGGCGAAGGCGGAACTGGTGATGAAGCCAAACGAGATACCTGAGTAGGAGGTGAAGATGGCGCTGATGAAGGAGATGCCAGAGGAGAACTGGGATCAAGATGTTTAGAATCAAATGACGGAGCAACCTCTAAAGATGAAACATGTGGTAGCGGATCAGAAGCAGTCTGTCATGATAAATTTGGATCATCCGATGAAGAGACATTTGCGGAAGGTGATGAGCTAGAATAGGGGTAAATGTTCTCAAAAAAATGAACATCGCGCGAGGTATAAATCACTCGACGAGCCAAATCATAAATACGATACCCTTTTTGACCATAAGGATAGCCAACAAAAATACCAGGTTGCCCCCGAGCACCAAACTTTTCACGAGGTTTGCCTAGAATATGAGCATAACAGAGGCAGCCGAAACTCTGTAAATAAGACTAGTTTGGAGGATTGCAAAATAAGACTTCATGCGGGGTTTTATCTTTGAGCACAGATAAAGACATGCGATTAATTAAGTATACGGCTGTTAAGATACACTCGCCCCAAAAAGCGAGTGGTAAATGAGCTTGAAAGCGGAGCGCCCTAGCAACATCCAAAATATGTCTATGTTTGCGTTCGACAACCCCATTTTGCTGAGGCGTATGAACACAACTAGTTTGCTTATCCATGCCATGATAAAAAAAATGGTTCAACAAATCAACATGAGTGAATTCTAACCCATTATTCGAACGGAATACTATTATGGTGGTAATAAATTGAGTAGATACCCAATTGAAAAAGAGCAACAAGTAGCGCTTGACTTCAGACATATGCTTCATAAGAAAAACCCAGGTTGCACGACTACGATCATCAACAATAGTAAGAAAAAAACGTGCTCCCGAATGAGAACAAGTATGATAAGGACCCAAAATATTGCAATGAACCAAATCAAAATTACGCAAAGTATTATTTTGCTGTAAAGGAAATGGCAATCTTGTCTGTTTAGCTCGACAACAAGCATCACAAAGAGAAACTGAATGATCACTAGAAACTAAAATACTTGGAATCCGAGAAAGACGACTGATCGGCAGGTGACCTAAGCGATGGTGCCATAAGGAAGATGTGTGGTCCTTCTGAGTCAGCAAAGCGCTCCCCCAACATGAAGATGCTTCAAATAATACAATCCATCACGGACTCTACTCGCTCCAATCAGCTTCCTCAAGCGTAAGTCCTGAATAAAACAAAAATGCGCGCCAAAGGTCAAAAAACAATTTAAATCTTGAGTCAATTTACTGACAGAAACAAGATTAAATTGAAATTGCGGAACACCCAAAACATCACGAAGGACCAAATTTTTAGTGAGATTAATTCGGCCAACAGAATGGACCGGAACCCTTGCACCATTTGGAATTTGAATTAAAATGTCATGCTTCGGCCGAAAAGAATCCTGCAATGAAATAATCAAATAAGTGGAGTGATTGGTGGCACCAGAATCGGCAGCCCAATCATCCTTACCACTATTCGAGGGCTGAGCAGCAGAAGAAGTCACAGCCGGATTAATCTGCGAACCAAGCATTGAAATAAGCTGCTGAATCTGAGTCGCCGTGAGAGAAGGAGCAGTCAAGGGCTGCTGATTGGCAACTGAAGCAAAAGCAGCGGGAGTTGAACGCAATTTGGAACGCCGCGGCTGTCTCCAACCCGGAGGATATCCATGGAGTTCATAACAGTGATCAACCGTGTGGTTTGTGCGTTGACAGTGGGAACAAAAAAGCTTATTTGGGACTGCACCAGTGCGTTGATCACGTCGACGAGGATCACAGCGACTGTCAACCGAAGCCTTAGCTAACAGAGTAGCAGCTTCAATCACCGGCAGGCGTGCATCATCAATAATTCGCTGCTTCTCGTCAGTTACAACAACAGAATAGGCACGGCCAATCGTTGGAAGTGGTTCGATGCTGAGAATCTGAGAACGAACCGTTTTGTACGTGTCGATGAGACCCATGAGAAAGTCGAACACTTTTTCTTCTTCGCGAATTGTCTGCATTTGACGAGTGACATCGCAAGTACAGCCACCGCAGCTGCAAATAGGAAGTGGTCGAAGATTCTGCAATTCATTCCACACGGATTTCAGCTTACCATAATAAGTTGCGGTGGGAGATTTTTCTTGTTGGAGAAGAGCAACGGTCCGTTTCAATTCGTAAACTCTCGGTGCGATCCCTTGAGTGAAACGTTCCTGAAAATCCTGCCAAATTTCTAGGGCAGTAGGAACATGAGTGGTGCCGGATTGAAGTTCTTTGCACACAATGTTGGTAATCCATGACTTGAGGAGGGCTTTGCATTGAACCCAACTCTGGTAATCAAGGCTGTTAAGATCCGGCTTCTTGACAGTGCCATCCAAAAACCCTGCCTTGTTTTTGGATTGAAAAGCCGTGATGAGACCATTGCGCCAACTGAAGTAGTTGTCGCCGGTTTCGACGAGAATATCGGTGAGGAAAGTCAACCCTGGATGATCAGAGGGATGGACATAGAATGGTGATTTGGTGTCAACAAGGGTTGAGGTGGGAGGTATCACCGTTGTTTCATGAGGAACAAAAGTGTGAGTAATATCTCCAGAACAGGAACGAGGAGACTGATCATTAGTCATGATCGTGGATGAGCAGATGATGGCCGAAAAAAAAAAATTGTGAGTGGATGCTGATTTAGGGTTTTCTGCTCTGTACCATATAGAAGCCTATAGGATCCACCTCAAAATCAATTGGCAATGAGGGGAGTAGCCCATGGCGCTTATATATTGATACAAAGTGTCTCCAGATACCAATGTGGGATAAATGCTTCAACATGAATAATCTTCTGCACAATTCAAAATCCAAAAAAACTATTAATAGAAAAAAAGGAAAGAATGATTGAACAGTCTGGTAACAACGGGATCGGTGGCAAGGCGAAGCGAAAAGATGGATGGCTACAGCCGCGATGAATTTGAAGAAGACCGCTGTCTCACCGTTTATATTGGGAAAAAATGTTGAAACTATGAGTAAAATTATGAAAACATCAAAATAAAATATTTTTCTTGTGTTAAATTCAGTGGCTCTAATATGAATCTTATTCAAACAATTCCCAGAGAGAGAATAAAATTTGATTGGCAACATAATTAAAATTTGCAAGTCTAAGTATCAACCTAATACTTTATTTTAACATATTTCGTACAACGCACCGGAAAATCAAGTATGCAGCAATATAGCCCTTGTTTTAGAGGGGTTAAAAACTTATAATTATGTCGTTGAGATGAAAAATATGAGAAGAAAACCTAAAAAAAAAAAAGAAAGAAAAAGAGGAGAAAATAGCTACTTCTACTCCTTGTTATGAGATATATTGATTTCACCTAAATTTAATTTATTGTGTTCTTTGAATTGAAAATGAAACTTTGAAAATGCTTTACAATAAAGGTGTTGTTATTGCCAAAACAATAATTAACATCCATAACAAATTATTATTTTTCTTCCAAAATTGCCCCCATCTTAATCAAACATAACTTCTACCCTTAACCCCCTCTCCCTCTTCCAATTTATTGGTCTCTTGTCCCATTAATCATAAACATCTTCAATCAATTAAGCTTGCTACTCGAAAAATTGAAGGAGCTTCATCCCTTAATCGAGTAAGTTTTAGAAATAATGACACCAAGTGCAATTCGTATTGACGGGAATGAAATCAGAAGTTGATTTGACTAGCCTTTCTACTAATTTACTCGTAATGGATTAAGAGAAGAGTTATTAGATAGGAGTTATAATTGCACTTGAAATGTCTATAAAAAACAATGGAATCTTATGATAAGAAAAGAAAAACCATGTCTGCAAGCTACTTGTGGTAATGGGCAACACACAAACTCAAACTTATCTAAGACATTATCCGTATGCCTAAATTAAGATTAAATCATACACAATGACTTCAAGATCAAGAAAATTAGCACGAAATTCACCAATTGAGAAAGTACGCAAGATTGTACCACCAGTATACTGTTTACTACACACAAAAAAAAACGCAAAACTAAAATGATCGGGATGACCAAAAAGGAGTGAAAATCCGAACCTAATCAATGAAGCTATTAACATGTATCTGCTGCTAAGTTTAAAGAGTGTAGAAGGAGAAAATTTTGGTGGGAAGAAGGTACATTTAATTGAATGGGGAAAATTCTGGAATAATACTAACAATTTGTTTTGGATACTAATTGTTGTTTTGGCAATAATAACACCCTTACAATAATTGAGAGAATACAATAAATGTAAAATATTTTTAAATTGAAAAAACATGATAAATGAAATTTAAGAAAAATCAATATGTCTTTTAACAAAGACCGAAATGAGTATATAATTTATAACCAACCAAAATCCTTAAATAAGTACACTAGTGAGAAAATCCTTACATTTTACCGTAGATATATATCATATTAACTTCGAATGGGATAGGAATGAACTAGGTTGCTGTTGATGGGATAGAAGTGGAGATTGAAGTGGAGATGGTCGTCTGTTGATGAGATAGGTTGCTGTAAGAATGGCTTCCCCCCCAGAAAACTTTTTGTAGATTAGACTAGAAGAGTAAGGCTCTAGCTATTTGGAGTAGATGTTTATGTTTCCTTTCAACTACTCCATTTTTTTGGGATGTGTAGATACAAGATCTTTGGTGTAGAATGCCATGTTCTTTAAACAAGGCTCAAGTGTCTAAGGATGTTAACTCTGATTCATTGTTAGGTCTAATGGTTTTAACATGCTTATTAAACTGTGTATCCACAAATTTAAGGAAATTTCTGAGTATAGATGTGGTTTGTGACTTAGCATTCATCAAGAATGTCCACGTTGCTCTACTGGAATCATCTACAATTGTCAAGAAATAATATGCACCATTCAAAGATTTCAATCTGTATGGTCCCGATAAATCAATATGTAACAGATCAAAAATATCAGAAGTTTGAATTAAGCTAGCTGAAAACTGTATCTTTGTTGTTTTGACATGGACATACATCACAAATAGCTACTGTCTGTTTGAACTATATGAAAACCTAGTCTGCTAAGTACATTATTTGGCACATGGCCTAATCTTTGATGTCGGGTAGTAGAAGTACTCACAGCAGCTAAGAAAGTTTGATGAGCTGATGTGGTTGAAATTTGAAGAACAAAAGGGTTGTTGAGATGTGTCTGGATGAAATGATTGATGACATTGTCTGAAAATGATGAAGCATCCAAGTAGTAGAGTTTGTTCAGGACCTTTCCTACAACAACCAGTGTCCTAGTCACCTGGTCCTGCAACAAACAAGTTGCTGGAAAAGAAACAATCAATGTGGGAAGAAACTGCTAACTTGTTTACTGAAAGCAGGTTGTATTTGAAGGAAGGAATATGAAGAGAAGCTGACACTTCTAACTTATCAAACAACTTCACTGTTACTCTGTGTTCTACTTGCTTTGTACTACCATCTGGCAAGGTTACAGGAGTGTATTTGGTGACTTTTCTCTATTGAGCTAGAAGTTTTAAGAGAGCAGCCATATGCCCTGTAGAAACAATGTCTAAGAACCATAATAATGCTAACTCATAGTCAGTCAAATCTAAAGCTTTTAAGGCCTTGAAAGTGCTCATACCTGAGAAGTCATGATAGTATGCCGTGTTGTTGTGATCTCCTTCCGATGATATTTCCTTTTCTTTCATCAGTTTTGACATCTCTTGTTGAATCATCTTCATCATGGATAAAAGATTCTCATTGCTAGGCTGAGCTTCTAGACCAAGTTCCACAGGAGTTTCTGCAAGATTTGCTGAATTTGTATGACCAAATGCCTGCCTCCTTTCTTTGTTGCCTTCCCACCACTCTGGATAACCAATTAACTTGAAGCAACCCTCCTTTAAATAGCATGTTGCTCCACAGTGATCATATTTTTGCAGCCGCTTCAAAACCTTATCCATTATGAATGCATTTTCCTCTCTGGTCAATAACCTCCCTTGCCATGATTCCAATTTCCATAGCCTCCAGTAATATTTTCTCCAATGTTCTGATTTTTGTTAGCAAAAATGTTTCTTGAACCTTGCTGCACAGTGCCAGAATTCCTCTTTTGGACTAAATTGCACTTTGTTCCACCAATTCAACAAACAATTTTTGAAAATTCTGCTATTTGCAACTGTCACAACCACAGTACATGCCTTCTTCACATCCGGCAACCGATCCATTACCGATATCTAATCTCTAATACTATTGTATTAATCATTTAATCCACTTAAAAAATCCATCAATTTATGTTGATTTACTCTAGTCAAGTTTTTGTTAAAATTGCAAGTATAATTTGCAACTGCATCCAAACAATTTAACTCATCCCATAGTCTTTTTAGTTTGGAGTAGTATGATGAAAGACGATTTTCTTGTGATATCGTGGCCACTTCTCACCTTAGTAGATAGATTTGTGGTCCGTTTCTAGTTCCATATCTTTCTTGCAATTCATCCCGACGCTCATTTGCATCCACTACCAAATCATAGTTATCCACTAGCTCTGCTGATATGGAGTTCAAGATCCATGAGAAGGCTGTGCCATTAACTCTTTGCCACTATTCGAAATCCGGATGATCAGGTGCTGTTTTTTCACAGATCCATCAATAAATCCAATCTTATTATTCCTTTCTAAGAATCTCCTCATGTTATGACTCTTGGAGACATAGTTGAGGTTCGTCAGCTTTGTCGAACAACCATCATTGATGAGTTGTCTGATGGATGCAAGAACAAAGGATGAATTTACCCTCCACCTCCATACTTCGTCAGAACTCCAATTCCTCTGTCTTGGTGATCTACTTCCTGTTGATAATCCATTTTTGATGTTCTTCAATTTTCAGTTCGATCGATCTAGGGTTTGGAAATTAATCGGCGAACTGATAAATTATTTGGTTCGTTTGGTCGGTATTCTGGCACTGAGCAGGAATTAATCCTACCCTGATACCATCTTGAAGGATCGATGGATCAATCAGGGGAAAATGGATGAAGATCAAGTCTGTTTCTAAAGCTTAGAGAAGAAGCAATTAGGGTTTTAAATCTGATTATGTTTCATTAATTAACACTCGGACATAGATATGCTATTTATTACATATAATCAGTCAACTAATTTGACTTCTACAATTAAGTCCCTCCGTTTTCCTAATATTCACATATTAACATCAACCCTTGTCAATCTATACAATTATTCACTTTATAGTCCTGGATCAAAATCGGTATATCAATCAGCATATATACATTCATGAGATTCTTGACCAGCCACATGTCTGTATGGTTTTTTTTTTTTCTCATTTCCTTGTAAACCAGCCACATATTTATATAGCTAAAGATCTTTAAAACATGAGAAGAAGAAAAGCTCACATCATGCCTTTGATCAATTTTTCTTTTAACATTCCTTTCATCATATAATCTGTTGAGTCATTAAAAAATTCAACGAGGTCTTTGAATAAAATAATTCATGAACGTTAGCCTGCGGATCCGAGAGGCTTCAATTTGTAAACATGAAAGCTCTTTCAAGTTTCATTAATGTAAAATCATTCTAGGAATGCATTTATAATCACCTAGGAAATCATATCATAATAATCATCTCGGAACACAATAATCCTTGAAAGTTTCACAGTTGTGTTCATCTTAGTATTCTAGTTTATGATGAATAAAATTCTTCAAACCAATCAATTCAAAGTCGACAAGGTTAATTAGGTAATCATTTTTTTAAGGTCTTGGTAATATTATGCGAGAGACAAACAGTTCAATAGATCTAGTAACGATAGCCTCTCGTTTTTCTACGAAACGTGTATTTAGTTCGTGATATATTTATATATAGAGGTAAATCAAGATCAGATGATAGATGGTTCTACTTCTGGAAATGTTCCGGTATATGAAAGTGAAGATGATCTAGTGACTATTGGTATATTTTTCAAACTTTTTTTTTTAAAAAAAAATTCACCCCAGTGAACCCACTTAAATGTGGGTAAAACCCCCCTTACAAACCCCTTGGTGGGAATCAAACCATGTTCTATTACCAGAAAAGATAGCACCTTAACCACTAGGCTATCATTCAATTCCCGTATATTTTTCAAACTATTATTGCATTGTGTATAGGAAAAACACCTGATATTTGACTTCAGTTGGTTAAGTCAAGAAAGATTCAGAATCTCTAAATTGATCAGCAACGTAGTCCACCACACTTTGGAGGTTTGCTATGTTTACATCGATTGTTCAATATATGTTTTTAGATTTTTTTTTTTTTTTTTGCTTTTCGCTGGAGATGTAGGTAGGAATATAGAATAACTGAGATATTTATTAATAAAAAAATTGTGAAACAATCATAAAAAACAACGAAACAGAGCCAATACCCAAAATACTAGACTGTTGTTCAATTATCTGACTTGGCTAAGTCTCAAACATTGACGTACATTTTTTCTTAACCAATAAAATAAAGGATGCTCGTCAAGTATCATAACCTGAGATAAAAAACGGAAAAAAAATTGTTTATTAGAGTCAAATTTTTAAGTTTACATGAAGAAGAATATATTTTACTCCCTCCATTCCAATTCAATAGGCCTATTTAGACAAACACGAAATTTTTTTAAAAACATTTAGATAATATAGGTTAAATTGTTAGTTTTTGAGCAATTTTCACCTAATATGCCCCTATTAATGACTAGTGGTTGCTAGTTAATATGGTGAGACTGAGAGTTAGATTCAATTAAATGTTCTAAATTTCAATGTAGTTGTAGGTTATATTAATTAGAGAACTTACGGATAAAAAAAATTAATGTTAATGTCTAGAATGAAATTAAAATTTGGAGCGTACCAAAAGAGAAAGTGAGCCTATTGAATTGGAATGGTGGGAGTACTAAATGTTTAAAAAGAATACCAAAATATCCACATAACCACGAACGAGCGCGCATGTCAAAATTTGAGAGCGGATGGTCCGACCCCATTTTACAAATTGCCAATTGACTTGGCATTTTTCTTTGATTTTTCTCTTTCACAGAGAACAATGCAGAGTCAACACCATAGACCATAGACCATAGACCATAGACCATGCAGAATTCTTTTTTTTTTTTAAAAAAAAAAAACTCAATGTACCCAAACTCATTAGACAACATATTTGCAATGCAGCTGAGACTTGAGACTCTCAGTCCTAGAAATACACCATGTTGTTCTTCGAAGAAAAAAAGGAACCAAGTACAGATCATTAATAATATTTTTATTATTTTTTTTTATTCTTTCGGTCACTTCGTGCTTGTTTAGATGTCCACTTAATTTTCATTTTTTACTTAAAAAAGTGAAAAATGTTTTAAATGCAAAACATAATAGGAAATGTAAAAATTGTTTGGATGGTATTTTAGGAAAAAGTTGTTTAGATGGTGGTTGGAAGAAAGTTTTTTGGGATATGTATTGAAATATCAAGTACGAAAAATTATCACTAAACAATCGAAAAGTGTTTTAATCACTGGAAAAAAATATTTAAAAAATGATCACTAAACAACGAAAAAGTGTCGATTTTGGTACTATAAAATGATCACTAAAATCACGGAATAGATTCTAAAATTAATATTTTACAGTGACCAAAATCAACACTTTTCCGTTATTTAGTGATCATTTTTGAATTTTTTTACAGTGACTAAAATTGACACTTTTTGATTGTTTAGTGATATTTTTCGTACTTGATATTGCAATACATATTCCAAAAAACTTTTTCCTAACCACCATCCAATTAGGCCTCGGTTTTTTTACTAGAGAAAAACTGAAATAAATGTGCAAAGTTTTGGATTTAGTCACTAAACTATTTTTAGTTCAAAAATGATTACTGCACTAACAAAATGTTTCAAGTTTAATTTTAAAATGTAAATCATAAAAGTTATTTGGACGTCAGTTTAGTTTGTATAGGGTTTTGTATTTAAGAGGCAAAATGAGTTAAAAATGCAAAATGAATAGATGTCGAAACAAGCACTTCGTTTTCTGCTCCCCTACAAGTGGAGACAGCCAACGGAGAGAGCTGCACAGGCCAGCGAGGATCATTTGTGCTTCCAACGGCTAATCCTTATTATAATATCACAAAAAGGAAATTAAATACTGGTTGTCTGGCTCGAAACTGAGTTGCATCCGTTGAACAGTAACGTAAGACCATTTTCACGTTCAATGTGGACGGTGGTATTATTTTGCCATAGTTTACGGATTGCAATGTGGATGCCAGCTAGAGAAGTGATAGAGTTTAATGAAAAGTAGTTGTGGGAGAGAGTTGACTTGCGAAGAGGCCTAAAAGTCAGCTGAGCTTTTGTTCAGAGAGCTTGCATTTTGCATTAAAATTTTCTTCCATACATTTTGTTTGAAGGAGAGAACAAATCACAAAAAATGGCTCAAATTTCCGCCGCAGTTGATTCTGTTGCTGAAGAACTGGAGACGCTAGAGGTTCAATATCCTGGCTTTCGTGAAGTTCTTGAGCTGAAGCTGATATTCCTGGTCCAGTTTATGCGGTGTCTATCCTCTTGCGAGGGAGCTGATGAAGATGACAGTTTTAAAAGTGCTAACAAGGGCCTTGAAGATGTACTTGCAGAATCGGCTGCTACAACAAATGATAGTGATGAGGAAGATGATTGTATTCTAAGGCTGATTGTTTGCTGAACAAATTCGGGCACTTTAAGCCAAGGATTAAACAGATTTCTGATCTTTTGTTGGACTCAATGAAGTCTATTACTCTCTCAAGTGATGACATTCTGACCTTGGTCAATTGCCTTGTTCAGAATCTCGAGGATCTTTCCAACTTGAATGCTAGTATTATTGTTTCTGTCAAGAATCAACCCTTGGTTCTCCAAGAAAAGCTAAGTTTTCTGGGAACCCTTTTGGATTTATTTCCAATAAGATGTCCCAACCATCAGAAATCGATACTGAAAGATTTCATGGTTTGCATGAAGGATTTAGTGCATGATGCAACAACTCTGTTCCTGTTTTGCTTTCAGAAATGGAATGATGAAAAGATGGCCCGAAATTGGGGAATTCTGCTTTCAGATCTGCTACAGAAGTGCATGTTCTGCACTCCGGAGATGATCATAAGCCTCTTGAAAGCTTCAAATTCAATGAGATCTGACAAGTTTCGAAACCGTCAACATGTTGTCAGGCTTGTTAATTTTCTACTGGAAGATTTAGCTGAGCCTCTGAAGGATTACGTTGAAGTCCTTAAAGAGGGTTTGATAATCATGATAACCTTCTCCATGGATCCAGAAGAGGCAGCTGTAACAGATGCTGGAGATGAAGTTTTCACACCAATTTCTGCTGCCATCAATGAGGTACTATCTCTCTTCTCCTCACTTTTAATTGGCGAATTAAGTGTGGATATTTCTAGTCTCCATGGAATGATTGACAACTTGAAGTCAGAGATTACAAAGCTTTATGTCCCTATCTTGAATTCGTCAGACTTCCATTTTCCAAGGACAAATCGTATGGGATTTTTCGATTTCTTCATGGAAAAGTTACAGGATATGGTGAAGTATCATCTTGGTAAAATAGCTTTTGCAAAGCACCAACTTGTGATGGTTCATGGGGAGCTTCTTTCCCTTGAACCATTCCTCAAAAGCAACATGGAGTTGCAAGAAGAGAGAGATCTGGCAGATTTGAAAGTCCTTTGGATACGGCTTATAGATTTGGTATTTCTAGCAGAACATGTCATCAGCTCCAACTTGATTGCAGATCATCCTATTTGGTATGATATATTACAGCTGTACCATGTAATAGATGCAATTAAGATCATTAAGCTTGAGGTGAAGAAGTACAGTGATCTGATGGATATGGCGGTATTGACATCTTCTAGCCACGTCCCTATAAGACAAGACAGTCATCCAAGACTTGAAGATGTTGTGATTGGTTTGGAAGAAGAGACACGCTCAATAATTGCTAATCTGGAAAGTGGAACAAAGAATCTTGAAATTGTTTCTATTAGCGGTTTGCCTGGTCTCGGCAAGACCACCATAGCCAAAAAAGTTTACAATCATCGATCTGTTGGTTATCACTTCAGTAAACGGGCATGGTGCTGTGTTTCCCTAGTGTATAATCGGAGGGAGATGTTATTTGACATTTTGACCGATGTCACTGGTGTTAATGCCCGCGAAAGTTATGCTAAATCAACAGATGACAATGATTTGGCTGATAAACTCCGAAAAATTTTGAAGCAGCAAAGGTATCTCATTGTTCTAGATGACATTTGGGACCTCAAAGCATGGGATAGCATAAAACATTCGCTTGGAGATGACAAAAATGGAAGTCGAATCATATTTACCAGTCGAATCGATGATTTGGCATCAAAAGCGACGCCTCAATGGAGTTTGCATCGACTTCGACCACTTTCTGATGAGGAGAGTTGGGAATTATTGAAAGTGAAGCTATCCCATGCACATGATTCCCCTCTCAATCATGAACGATTAGAGATAACTAAACAGATTGCCGAAAACTGTAAGGGGTTACCTCTAACAGTAGTCTTGGTTGCAGGTATTCTGCCAGGCAAGGATATTGAATTTTGGAAAGATGTGGGATCGCAAGTAAGTAATGGGTGCATGGATGTAATTGAATTAAGCTACAAGCATCTACCAGATAAACTGAGGCCATGTTTCCTTTACTTTGGAGCATTCCCGGAGGATAGAGTTGTTAGAGCCCAAAAGCTGATGAGTTTGTGGATTGGAGAAGGATTTATACCTAGAGACGGAAAAAAGAGCTTATTTAAAATTGCAGAAGATTACTTGTTTGATCTAATCAATAGAAATTTAGTAATCATTGAAGAAAGAAGTTCTATTGGTGGCATAAAAGCATGTCGTGTTCATGATCTGCTTCACGATTTTTGCTTGGTGAAAGCTCAAGACGATAAGTTTCTACAATTGTTGCATGACAAGGATATTTCTCATTCTTCCTTGAAATTGAACCCCACAACAAGGAATGAGAACTATCGCCTGCGCATTAATGCTGAATGGATCAGATTTGTGGAAACAAAACCTTCTGGACGATATGTCCGTTCTCTGGTGGTTGTTGGTGACGAGGAAGACGAAGAATCGAAAGGATTTCCATGCCCCTCTGACATTTTTAACAGCTTTAGGTTGCTTAATGTTTTGGACTTGGAGTGCATAAAGATAGATGCTCCATTTCCTGAAGAAGTAACATTGATGGTTAATCTGAGATACCTTGCCATTCAATGTAAACGTGGAGATCGCTATGTCGTTCCATCATCCATTGCCGAACTGTGGAAGTTGGAAATTCTAAGAATAGAGTCTCCTCCGGGAGGTAACCCTTTTCTTCCAAGAACCTTTTGGCTGATGAAAAACTTGAGGCGCGTGAGCATCGGCGTGGTGGTTTTAGGTGATAGTCTTAATGATCATGAATACGGTCCATTGGAGCACTTGGAAAAATTCTCAACTCCGTATCTTAGTTTGGGAAATGAAACAGAGGAACTACTCGACATGTTTCCAGGGCTTCGAAATCTCAAATGTATTTTTCGGAATAGTGTTGGGGTTAACCCTGATTTTAAGGTTCCAATATTGAGCCGCCTGACTCATCTTGAATCACTGAATGTATATGGATCTAAGAATCTAACCTTTGGCAAGATTGACAATCTCTCCCCTGCTTTTGATTTGCCCAGAAGTCTCAGACGATTGACACTGGCAAAGCTCAAGTTGCCGTGGACTGCAATCTCAACAATTGGGCAATTGCCCAATCTAGAGGTTCTCAAGTTAAGATGGGAAGCACTTTCGGGAAGAAGTTGGGATGTGGAAGACGGTGGGTTCCAGAACCTCAAGTACTTGGAACTCCGTGGTTTGGATGTTGAAGAATGGACTGTCCAAGATGAACCGTTCCCGAGCCTTGAACAGCTTAGAGTGTATAGATGCCCCAATCTTGGTGAGATTCCATCAGGTTTGGGATCCATTATTACCTTGAAGATGATACAGATCGCGTGGTGTACTTCTCAAGCCGCAAGATCAGCCGAGGAAATTCTTGAGCAACAGCTAGAAATGAACAATGACCTTCAATTTGTTGCACGTCATTGTAATTAATGAAGTTACTGTTTTGTTTTGGCTTCCAGCCTTCCGGGTTTGGATTCACACTGAATATGTTGTATACTCTAGAAACTTTGGGCTTTTACCCCTTAATAGGATAATTTTACCCCAAGATATCATTTTGGGATTTCAATATTGCAAGGGCTAGATTTTTTTTTCGTTCCTTTTCTTTTTGAATTAATTAATTCAAAAGTTCTAAAAAAATGGCAATTATATTGACTCAAAACTATAAATTTAAAAGGTTGCGTTTTGATACTAAATAATAAACTTTTGTTTCTTTTCAATTTTCCGTTAAGGTTCAGGGAGAAAGTGGCCGGTCAATAGAGAGTCATGTGCATATCACATGTGTGGACTAAGGGCAATAGCCGTCCAACAAAATATGTTGACTTTTTTTTTTTTAATTTTTTTCCGAAAAATGAAAAAGGGTTAAAATGAAAATATATTTTACGTCCCAAATGCGTCTCTCCCATTATTCTCCAAAACCTCTTTCTCCACCCCCCAAAGCTCAGCCCTCCATTATTTGCCCAAAGTGAAATGGGCCGTGGATTACTTATGCCACCGGGAAGACTTCTTTGCAGTGGAAGTTGCAGCGGCAATTGCAGGCGGCGCATCCCTCAGCTCCCGCAAGCAAAAACTTCCCACAACCAACGGTCATAAAGACATCCACCGCCGATAGAAACTCCTTTTTTTTTTTTTTTGAGCCGAAAAGGAACTCCGTCTTCTCGAGTGCAGCATTTGCTAAAAAAATTCCCAGTCAGACCAGTCTTTGGGCTGTCACAAAGCTAGCCACCGCAAGTTTCCACACATCCCCGCCGCTGCTGTAAAGTCGATAACCACTCGACGACCTCCGTCCCGCTCAACTATCTGTAATTTTTGAGATTTGATGTGTTTTTAATGATAAATTGTAAAGATTATTACTGATTTATCTATGAAAGAGAAAGGATTATATATTGATGGTGGTGATGACCAAATGCACCTATAAGGACAAATCGACGACAATGAGTTGAAGCTCAATTTGAGTTTGGCTGGATTAAGGATGATGTCTATTTAGTTTCTAGAATTTTGGTTTCTAATTTTTTAGTTTTTTTTTTCTTTTTCTTTTTTCATTCTGTAGAACTAGATGAGGAGATGGTTATGAAGGCCGGAATTAATGGTGGTGATGTGGAGAAAGGGGGAGAAATTTTGAAGGTGGGAGTATTTTTTAAGTAAAAAAAAGAGAAATGATTTTCTATAAATTTTTTTCCCATTTAACCTTTTTTTTTTATTTTTTCTAAAAAAAAAAGAAGTCAATTATTTGTTGGACGGTCGATGCCCTTGGTCAACACATGTGATCTGCACATGACTGTGGTTAATCGGTCACTTTCTCCCGGAACTTTAATGGAAAATTGAAAAGAAACAAAAGTCTACTATTTAGTATCAAAATACAACGTTTTAACTTTATAGTTTTCAGTGAATATAATTGGGATCTTTTTAGGACTTTGGAAGTAATTAATTCTTTCTTTTTTTTTTATAAGAAATTCGGGTGAAAAGCTCCAGCTTTGTCGTCCATTCATGGAAATCAAATAAAATTAAAATATTTTGATAAAATTCTATTAAAAGAAACTTCTATCATGATTTCTATCCAATGATAATCATTTAAAAAATATTTTTATAAAATTGTATTAAAAAGCTGCATACATATTAACCGTAGTTCAGTTGACTAAATATAAAATATCCCATTGCAATAAAAACTCCCTAAATTAACACTCTATAAATAAATAAACTCTATAAAAGATATTTTTTTTGTCTCCAACTTGTGATAAGTGAAAATTATTTCTCAAAAAGTTTTTACATAAATAAAGGTTCATTCAAAATCGTAATAAATTAATAATGATCCAAAATAATCCCACACCCGTGCTCAGTGGTTGAACACACCCTTACTTCCAAGATGAGGTCATGAGTTCAATCCACTACTACAATAAGAGAAAGAGGTGGCTCTAACCTTGCCCATTGCCACCCTTAAAGGGCTTTGTTATGGCAAACTACATATGAACCCCCGATTTTCCACCCGAACTTGTCACCCCGAACTTGCTTAGAGTAGTTTATTTCCCATTTTAGTTTGCAGGTTATTGCAGAGGATGTAGATTTAAGAATCTCTTGTGGAGTTCATGGTAGTATTAAAAAAACAAAAAAAAAAGAATATTGCAAGGACATGGATTTACCCATCTCCGGTGGGGTTCTCGGTGTTAAAAAAAAAAAAACACTAAGAAGATTTAGAAAAGTAAGAGCTATTGATCTCTCTCTTTCTCTCTCTTTTTTTTTTATCCCCCTCAAAATTTACATTTGAGATCATTTCATCTTCGATTTTTCTCATCCTTATCTAGAAGCTAAAATAAAAGCCGCTTGGCCAATTAGTTTCTTGCAGTCCGATTGATCGGGGCATTTTTACGTGACATTCACTAATAAAAAATTCCATCAAAAAATTATTATTTTTCCTGAAACCCCGCACATTCAAAAGGACGTCGTTTAAAGGTCTCGCTTTTTCTTTTTTTGTTTTTGTTTCGCGGAGAAAAAACCCAACCAAATAAAGAGAAGAAACGAACGAATAAACTCACGCCTCCACCTTATGCGACACAATCTTCCTCTCCCGACTCAAATTTCTTAATCCGCCTCTTTAAACAAAATTCTTACTCCTCAAAGCATTCAAAATTTCCTTCCTCCATAGTCGATTTCCTCTTCCTCTTCCCACTCGAATTCCTCCGTATGCAAAGAATAGAATGAAAAGCGTTTGAACTGAGCCAAACAGGCCTCGATTTGGCGGAGGTGGAACTGAGCCATCATCATTTTTAATGGTGGCTAGGATTTGGAAAGTATGGAGGGAGGAGATTCTTTTTGGTGGTAGAGGAGAAGGAGTAATTGAAGATTGGCAGGGGAAGTTGTGTTGAAGAACGGAGGCAGAATTGGGAAGAGACGATGGAGTTCTGAGTAACTTGTTGCTTCTAAGATTGATCTCGAATTGTTCGCTTTCGACTCATGTTTGATTTGGTTCGAATATTTTTTCTCTTTATTGTTGAGTTGGTTTTGAAGTTGCAGTCATTAGTTTTTTTTTTTCTTTTTTGGAAAGTCAGTGGCAAATAGGTTTAATACGGTTCCAGTGTTCTTATTTGTTTGCAGTTGAATCTTTGTCATCGCTGGAGTTTCTGAATTAATTTTTTGTTTCTTCTGAATAACTTTTTGCTCTTGATGTTGGCAGACATCATAGTGTATTGATTTCATGTTTTCCTCTGTTTCTCTCTCTCAGATTTTTAAAATTATGGACAGAAACTACGAAAAGAAAGCACCTCCAACACATCATTTTTGTGACAATTACATTCTCCTTTACTGACAAACCAAAAAACAAAATTAAAACTCTGATAATAAAAATATTAACAACAACTTTGATAATTAGTATAAACAGCTTAAAATTTACGTGGTTTTTAAGCCTCCCTCCGGTAACTCACCAGAATAATCATATAAACAATAAACAACTGCAAATTTATGATATAAATTGCAAATTATATGACTTACGATAATGAGAAAAAAAATTATGGTTTCGTACACCTCTCTTTGTTAGGAATTTAGCTCAACTTGTTCCATCGCCCCTGTATAAAAATGCGAAATTCGTAATAGTGTTATGATTGAAATTTTGTTGGCATTATAAAACTGAAATCTAAATAAATAACCAAAACGTGCTTCATTCTTAGAACGTATCTTGTGGTTTTGTGTTTAGTCAAAAAATAACATCGAAATAAGATCCAAATATATAAACAATTGAATGTGAAAATTGGAGAATTAATACAGCCAAAGGAACTGAAGGTTCAACAAAATTGGCTCAATAACAAACAATTAAAGATCAAACCTACTTAATTCAAAGTTTGATTCGAACCAGATCCTTTAATACATTTAGGTAGAAAAAACCCCAACTGATTCAGTAAAACAAATCGAGTTCACGTTCTTCTTGAACCCCACGGAGAACCAATTTTTATTTGGTTGAATGGCACCATTCTCCTTGCACCGTGGAGAATAGGCCTGTTCATTCGGGTCAAAATAGCAGGTTTCGGGTCAACGGATTCGGTTATTCGGGTCCTCGGGCGGAAAACGGGTTAACCCAAATTTAAGCACAATATCATTTGACTAAAAACCCGAATAACTTGTTCGGTTATTCGGGTTTCCGGTCGGGTAATCAGGTACACCTGATTTAAACTGGCTTTAGCAAGCATTTTTTTTTTAAATAGATTTTTTGTAGCATTTTTCTTTCTTTTGGCCCATAATTTTAAATTTCCGTATACTCATCCCTCTATTATATTGTTTTGAGCATCAAGTACACTAAAAGGAACATAAAAATCTAATTAGAAGAAACATTAGAATCTCCAAATAAACATTAGAACTGTTGCAGCTACTACAACTATCTCTAGAAGTTATAACATAATCCACAACACCAGAAGCAGCTGATCAGATCTTACTTCTTCTTTATGTTCACTTCCTCAGCCTCATCCAGGACAAGGTTCATGTACTCATCAAACCCCTATTGCAAATAACACAAGCAAATGACTGGTCATTAATACTGCAGGTATACCACCACAGAAAGTAAAGGGGACAATTACATAGACCAAAGAGTTCAAAATGCTCATATGACCACCAAATTTTCAGCAACTAAAACTTTATATTTGAGCGAATTCAACTGTATATCTAGCTGATGATTCCCTTTTAATTACAATCCCTTTCAATTACAATCAGTTTCAAACAGGAAGAAGACATTAACCAAATAGGAAGAAGACATTGACCATTTTAAGTGTGGCGTAACTTCTCAAAAAGGAAAACAGACAACACATGTAGATGACATACACACACACATGTAAGCACTTACAAGTTAGCAAAAACCTTATTTTGACACAAATATACGAAGAAAATAGCGAATTACGTACCTCTATGAAGACTTTCTTTTGCAAGAAATCTGTCAAATGCTCCCAATAGCCATATATTTATATGCAGTAAAAAGACAAAAACTGCAGCAAAAAGACATTCTTATTCGACAGATCATATATTTATATGTAGCAAAACTGATAGACAAATATTGTCAACAAGCAACAACAGTCTCATACATGCAATTTGTTTCACTGAAACCTACAAAAGCAGCACATAAATGCAAACCAACACATAAATGAAGGAGTCTAGACTCTAGAATACCACCCCATCTCAATCTCAACTGCGCATTGTTCACAAACCACCTAAGCTATACAGTTCATTTTCAGCTAAAAAGGAGTCCAAATCTCCACCTTAAAAATTGCAATAAAATGTAAATGATCAATAGTTTCCCGAGGTAAGGAAAATATTCAGACAACATTTTAGGTTTGGAATACCTCAAGAAACTCATCAGATGCAGGGATTCAGAAAGAAGTACCAAACAAACAAACCAGAACCAGAATTTGACACAAATATGCCAAGGTACCGAAGAATACTTAACCTACATAAACATGCAAACATGTAGCCAATTCATATTCATCGAGATCATCGACAAACTTCTTACAATGCAAATATTAAAAGAAAGTACTGAATTACATACCTCTACGAAGACTTTTTGCCGTGGCTTCAAAAAAAGCAATTACAGAAGGCGGGCAGGGAGGAATGTCATTGCAACTTGACGAATACCTTTCAGTCACCTACAGAGATATAGAACTAGCTATCAGTAGTTATTCAGGCCTCATACTGGCTGATACTCCTACAGTCCTAATAACTAGAAATGGTGCTAACAAGAAGCGTATTCACAGGTAAACTCTTGAGGTGCACATGAGAAATAGAAGTTTGCGAAGTTCTACTAACAAAAGGACATCTAATAATACAAGGATATCTACTGTAAAGTTCCTAATGTTCATGAAGTCAGATCTCTATAAAGCTTATTATTACTCAGCAAGATTGACATGATTACTTTTTTTTTTCAAGAAAAACACACAATTTTATTAATAACAAAGAAAAAATAGGGTAGCGAATATACTAAACCCTATACCAAATACAATTGTGATCATAAAGCAAAGTTTAAAACTTGTTCAATCTAGCAGACCGACGAACTTGAACTTTCCTTTTAGCTTTGGCTTTTCTCGAATGATTGTGATATGTTGGAGCAAAAACTTCACTGTAAAATGATTTTTGTTCCATTGCATAGTCAATATCGAATTCTTCATCATCAGAACCATTAGAAGCATGATTTATTCCGCCTTCTGAATTTATTTTTTCAATTTGAGTGACTTGGATTAAAAGGCTCAACATTCTTCCCTACTTCGATATCATCCTTGGACAAATACGTTTTTAGGGATGTGATAAGCAGTATAACCTGTAGTAAGGGAATTGGTGGCTGAGAAGAGTAATTAAATTCAACTGCATCAGGATTAAATTTTTGTGTGGAGATGGTAGCTGAGTTGTTTTGAGAGAACATGCCTTCAGACTTTGAGTTAGAGGGATGTGGTAAATTTTGAGATAAAGGTGAATTTGAATTAGAATTTACCACATTTAAAATAGGAGACTGCGGTAGATTATCTGTGGTAGTTTTTGCCCCAGTTAAATTTGGCATTGACAACGCAATATATGCAGAAGACGCATGACTCAGTTGCGGTGATGGAGTTGACTTCGTGTGATGAGGGAGAAACGCGAGGCGTTAAAGACTCAATAGATCGCATCCTTTCTCTATTCAGGTTGGATCTTGAATTTGAATTTGAAAAACCAGAATCAGAGGGAGTTGCAGGAGCAGATCGCGTTCCTTCTGCGTTCGAATTTGGAGATTCGGGAATTGATTGGCTTGGAGTCTGCCCGTCACTTGTCACCGGAACTGGTCACCGGACTTCCTCCATTGTTCCCATTGGAAGAGCTTGTCCAAAAGCAGACTTTTCGCCTTCATGAATAGCCAGAACTAGTTGATTAGATAGCATTGGCGCAACATCATAAACAGCATCATCCGTCCTTGCGGATTCAACCGGTGTCAGCGCTTCAAGTGATTTCAGGCCTTTTGGTGGATCTTCCTTTGTTGATGCGTCATTCAAATCTTACAGAGACGCGACTAAAACCACCTGTGTTGTCGGGACATCAACCACAATGCTTAATTTCTCACTCAATGTTAACCTGGTGGATCTTCCTTTATTGATGCGTCATTCAAATCTTACAGGGACGCGACTGAAACAACCTGTGTTGTCGGGACATCAACAAGAATGCTTAATTTCTCACTCAATGTTAACCTAGAGGTAGATCCTTCTAGGGTTTTCTCCGACTGTGGAATTGCTTCCAGCGTATTGTTTTCTCCGCAGGGGTCCGTAACTTTCTCAGTCGCGACAATCTCTTTGTTCCGCACATTGACTTACCATCAACATCAACAACAGAGGTTTGCAACTTCGTTTGGCCAACCTTTGAAGGTTTTGGATCACTATTGGAAGGCACAACTTGCACCGAAGTACTTTGCACAACTTTTTGAGAATTTTCTTGGGATTTTCTTGGCACGGACCATGTTGCATGTTTATTGCTCTTATTATGCCAACAAGATTGGAGATCATGTCCAATCTTTACAATATAGGGGTAGGTTTTCATAGTAGACAGATTGGAAATAGGAGTTGCCTTCCACACCGAGTCTGATTCGGATGGACAGTTCTTTGAGAAGATTTACCTCTACACAAACTTGAGAAACATAGGGACGGGACATGTTGAGAGTAGGAACGTCGATTTTGAGGGGCTTACCAATGATTGTAGCAACTTTGTGCAACTATTCTAGATTGAAACGGTGAATTGGAAGTCCTTCAAAAGACACCCAAACTGAAACAATCGGAGACTCATGTGCCGGGTTGAAAGATGGTGTCCGTTTTTGAATTCGCATGGAATGCGTATCAAAAGTCCAAACACATTTCATCCAACAGTATTGGAAATGTTCCTCTAGATCAAAGTAGATGAGAACATGACGTCGATCAATCATTCCCAGAGAGAAACCACCTTTGAAACCTATTGTTTGGAATTCTTTCCACAAATAATCCATTGTTGGTCGACCCGTTTTGAATTTTCCGACAAGAGCAAGCCGAAATGGAGCAGCCAATTTGTCATCTTCCTCCTGAGTTAGAAGGAAAGTTGGCTCTCCTTTGTATTGTGTTGGTTCAGATTGAATAATGGAAGCCTTTGGTTCAGAAGAACCCGTGAAAGCTTTGGATAATGTTCTTGGATTTGGTTTAAGACCTCCAAGAATTTGAGCAAAGGATGGTTTATTGTTTAGGGGTTGGACTAGGCTACTGGCCAGTGGTTGATCGCCGGTCATTAGATGTATTTGCCGGTTTCAGCTTTAGGGGGAGAGAGGAGAGAGCATTTGATTCGATGCATCTTCTAGATGTTAGATTGACATGATTACTTCTCTGACAATTAAACAAAAAATTGTGTGAAAACATTCTGCAAAAAGCACATGTTTGTTTCCCTGAAACATAAAAGCTGGTAATCAGATGCATTTAAGCTTATTATTATTCATTGCGATTGACAGGATTGTTTCTCTGACCATTAAACATAATAGTGTTTAATCTTCAATGAACCCACTATAATGCCACTGATGGGTTGTCAAGCCACACAAATAAAATAACCTACTTTAAACTACTGTAGTATAGAGAAGTAAGGTCGTCTCCTCAGGGAAAGGTGGATTTCTTGCTTTAAATTAATGTAAAGATTGATTTTTGGTTGGTTGTTTAATAACTTAGACAATGGAAATATAAAGAACTGAAAATAAATAAATGAAGTAAATCTGAGTAACAAACTACTGATCCAAGGGACATATAACTCAATTATTTCACTCATCATAGGTCAGAAAGGCATTCTTACATTCAAGCATTCAACCCCAAATTTATTAGGATAGCTATAACAAATTCGAACTTCTCTAAAGACATTGACCAAACCCAGCATTCAATCAAATCTTGCTATGACAGACTGGGCACGATAGCGTTCCATGTCTAACCAGAACAGCAATAAACACCAGAAATAGTTGAACCAAAACCAATTAACAGAAATAGCTACAATTAATTAGTTTTGTCCTGTTGATTCCACATTTAAACTAGCATGTGCATCCTATGTGTCACTGATACACATACATAGCCTAATTACTACTAAGTACCATTGGTTCGTGTCTATTACGTAACATCCAACCAATAGATTGCAATAGAAAGCAAAACTCAATCAAGTTGTCAATTTTAATGATATCTACTTCCATGAAATAAAAACAAGAATCAACAAATACAAGAATTCAAACTAAGAAAGATAAATTAAAGCATAACCTCACAATAAAACAACTGAATTAATCACTTGAATCAGAAAGAAAAACCTTAGCCACTCATGGATGCAACCATGAGGGTTTTATTCTCCATGGAAAACCAAGAACATTTGGTAAACGAAAAGATGGGAGGTGCTAGCCTTTTGGCCTACGCACGGCTGCCTCCAAAACAATGATCAAAAGTCTAATTATAATAGCAGTTTAGGTCAGCCAGGGGAAAAGAGTAAAAAAAAACTAAAATTTGCATATTGGTCCTTCAAGTTTGTGTCTTTGTCACTTTTGCCCCAAAACTTCTTTAATTATGCAAACAGGTCACTAGATATTTAATTAATCCAAAACAGCTCCAATCTCTTATTTTCAGCTCCTAACATGAAATAATAACAAAACCAATGATTTAAATCCATTCGAGTCCATAAACTAATAAAATTATAACAATTAAAACATAATTTATGTACTCTATCGAATTCCCCCACACTTTAAGCATGCTTGCCCTCAAGCATTAAAGAACAAAGGAAATTTAACTTCTCTTATTTAAGATGCACCTCAGGAACTCTAGCACTCAAAAGAAATCATGGTAACAATGAAACAAAAGTTCACAACCAAGTCAAATACGTTATGTGCTTTTACCCTTTAACCCTTTGTGTGTGTGTGTAAACCACTCCTTAGGGACATCACTAGCATACATAGCATAAAATACAAAAATTCAAATGCAAATATGCCACTGAAGAGTGAACTTAGGATCTCTAATTCAGACCGTACATCAATGCAATGTTATTCCTACATATATTATGAAACCGAAGGCTTACAGTTACACCTCACATTATAAAATTCAACGCCCTTCCCTCGTACCCATTCTTCAATGTCCATATGGCTTTTCTTCAGGATCTTTCCCACTCAGGCCCCTACCCAGAGCAATTTTTCACTTGATTTATGTAATAATTTACATAGTGCCTCAGCAACTTAGGGCAGTTTACTTACTCATATTTTTTCACCGACGGGCCTAAGGACACTCTGCTAGTTGTTTGCCAAACTACTCACCTATCAATGGGCTGGCATCAATATTGAATGCTCTTCTTTTTCTCCCTCTTTAAATTGTACCAAACCTCAGAAAAGCATCCGCCAACAACCCCTCCCCCACACTTACTTAGTACAAATTACTTTAAGCAAGAAGGTAAAAAAGGCTATTTTCAAACCATCACTCCCCCGTTTTTACGAGTTTGAAGTGATGATAGGGTTAATGCCTTATTTTGGGTTTCATAATATAGCAAGGTCCCACATGCACATGGTATAAATACTGAATGAATCAAATCAAACTTTGGATATCACATGAATTTAAGCAACTACACATACATGTTAAGTTTATCCCAGAGTTATGGCTAAAGTGCGCAAGTAAAGTATTTAAGGTATAACACACAATGCATAGACTCAAAAGAAATTTTTGTCCCAATGTAATTAGACTTCATAGAGTCTCAAGTTAAGTTCATCATTGGCTATTTTTTGGTATTTTTCATTTTCTGGTTTCATTTTTTAATTTAAAATTTTTTTAACAAAAGAAAACAAAACACAAAAACACACAAAAGAAAACAGAAACTTTCCCCAACACTTAATTTCTACATTACCCTCAATGTAGCACGTCATACTCACACAAAAGATGTAAACCAAGGAGCTAAGCACGACTTCTTAGTGTGGAGTACAACAACACCTTTTAAATTCAGTTCACTCAAATTTAATCCCCATAAAAAAACTACTGAAACATAATCCAAACCCAACTCAAAGTAGCATAAAAGACAATATAAACATTAACACTCTCAGCACCAAATGAACACAATTAAACTCCAAGAGAGACTATCATCAGAACGGCAGCAAAAAGAATTAACATACCGGAACTGCTGTAAAAAGATGAGAATAGAAACTTCGTGGATAATTGTTGGGTTGATTTGAAGTGAAACAATGGAGTTGATGGCCGTCGGGAGCAGCAAGGTTGAATGGTAAAACGGACGGACGAATCCCCTTAAGTATAGCAGCAGTGGCAATAGATGCGATGTATTTCCGACAGCCAACAAGCTCAGGTGGAAGCGTGTAAACCTTCAGCCGGTGATGGTGACGGAAAGAGAACAGCAACAGCGATGATGTACACGAACGGCAGCAGCAACGAATCACGAAGTGACCTGATTAGCTCGCGATCGACCACAACGATGAAGCAGAGGTGTTGGGTTTCCATCAAAACTGAGAATACTTTCCGACGACAGCAGCAGCAGGGAATGGAGCGCCGCAATTGGAGTGAACTGACGGACGGAAGCAATCGGCAGAACAGAGCTCTGGAGTACGAATTGAGGGGAAGGATCGTCGGACGGTGAATGAAGGATGGGCTGATGGAATTGATTAGTAGCAACAGCGGACGGCGGCAGTAACAGAGAATGCCGGAATTGAGCAACAGTAGCAATCGTCGACAAACAGCGGCAGGGATCGACGATAGTACAACGCCAAAATTGAGATATACCCCGCCGGAAAGTGGAACGGTGAAAGGTGGAATTAACCCGCAGCAGTAGAGCAGAATTAATGGAACCCTGGAATTGATGGAGCAGCCGCCAGAAGATGAAAGAAGGTGATGGATGGCAGCGGACGTCCGACGATGGAGGACTGAAGCGAAGAACAGCGATGATGATGGAAAGAGACAGCCAAGATATAAAGCAGCGGCAGAGAGGTGAAGAACAGCGATGGTGGTTGTGGTGATACCCGCCACAGGTGATGGAGGGTGGAAATGGAACTCCGAACGCCGACAAGTTGTGGAAATTGGCGATGTTGGCCTGGTAGAAGGCTGTCGCTGCTAATCCGCTGCTGGTAATTTGGGATTGGAGGTTCCTTGGAAAAAAAAAAACGATAGTAAATAATTTTTTTTTCTTTTATTATTACTAGTATGTGTCCCGCACTTTGCGCGGGTTTGTCAATGTTGAAAATTTATCTTACAAAAGAATTAATTAGATAATGTAGTTATTAATATTTCTTAAAACCGTAAAATTTTTTTGATTAATCAATTTTAGATCAAAGTGAGAGATATTGATATTATGTATGATATGTATATTTGTAACATCTGGCCAAAAATATTACAACAAAAATTTTGAAAAGTTGTATAATCAAAATTGTCACCACTAACTAATGTTATCTTTGGATTAAAAAATATATTAAAAAATACGTAAATTATGTCTAGATGCCTATGGCTTATTTATAGGTAAGGGGACTTTGGGGATTAGACACAATTAATCGTCCTTAAAAATATAAAATCAATAAAATTGAAGACAGAGTAACACATAGATAGAACTTTAAGGGCTAAAATAATAATAAGTTAAAGATGCTTGATAGTCTCAACTAACGACACATGTCGATTATCTTTCTTTCCTTTAATATATATAATGATAATGATTTTTTTTGAAAAAGGATCTGTTCGTGTTAGACATGATCACTTCTAATGGAAGTTTAGCTTCGGTTCTTTTTGTTGAAAATTGACTTGAAAATCTAGAACCTATTTTTCTCTTAGGTCGTGATCAAGCCTAAGTGAAAATTACTCCAATAAAATTCAACGAACCAAATATTATTTTACCCGTGATCATGCTTAACATAAATTCTCTTTTTTCTTATTTTCTTTCTCTAAAGGAAAAATACTAAACACACATTAAAAACTTGACTCTAACCAACAAAAATAAACTAACTAATCAACACAATATAATTTAAACACTTTGGGTTGCCTCCCAAGCAGCGCCTTTCCTTATTGTCTTTGGCTAGACCAATTTGGTGTGCCTCAAGGAGGAAATTTTGAACCTCCACCTAACAATGGAATATGAATTTTTTTTTTTTTAAAAAAAACACAATTTTATGAAAAAAAAATAGGGCAGCGAATGTATTAAACCCTATAGCAAGTACAATTTTGATCATAAAGTAAAATTTTAATCCTTATTCAATCTAGTTGACCGACGAACTTGAACTTTTTTTCTTTTTTGCCTTGGCCTTTTTTGAGTGATTATGATATATCGGAGAAGAAACTTCACTGTAGAAAGACTCTCGTTACAATTCCCATTCCGTGTCAAAGTCTTCATATTCTGATCTGTTAAAAGCATGATTCTGATCACCTTCGGAATTGATGCCCTCAATTGAGAAATTTGTATCAAAAGACTCTGTATTCTTTCTTATCTCGGTATCATCTTTGGATAAGAATTGTTGAGGGGCTGAAATAGGAAGTAAAACCTGTAAAAGTGGGATTTTTGACTGAGGAGGATAGTTAAATTCTGGAGCACCGGGATTTAGATTTTTTTTTTTTTGTGGAGACGCTAGTAGAGCTATTTTTAGAAAAAGAATCCTCATTATCTAAGGGGAGATATTTCGGAGAGTTTGACTTCAACCCTTCGTCTTTTGAGACTGAAAATTCTGGATCAGATTGAGCCACTGATTTTGACTTATCATCATTTGAAATTAAATAAGCCGGGACAGATGGAGATGGTTGCGCTGAAGACGCACAAAGCGCGGTATTCTGAGGGTGCAAAATCAGGGGGGCTTCAATCGGTGATTCACGCCGGATTTCCTTGGTTGGTGATGAACTTGAACCCTGATTTCTTCCCAGCGATGAGAGAGCATTAATTCTCCTAATTGCAGATGGTGAATTGAGTTCCTCAGCGGCAGCAGTGACCTCATTCAACGCTTGATTTTCGGTAGAAAGCTGGTGGTTTGTGTCGAGGGCTTGATCTCGGGAGTGGCCATCGAGCAGACTTGGTGGATGAGCAAGAGTGGATTAGTGAGCGACAATATTGGCGGAGTCTCATTGATCAACTCCAGCGGAACTGGCAGCATATTTTGTGTTGCTTCCAACGCATCAGCGGCGGCAACAACGGGTTCAATGGCGACATCTGCAAGCTCTTCGTCGACAGCAGGGTTCAATTGGCGCAGTGACCGGCGGCAATTCTTCTCCCTCATTGGTCGGAGGTACAACAACAGTATCAGGATTCGAGTGGGGTGATTCGCTGATTTGTGGTAGAGTAGCAGCAACAATAGTGGTGGCTTGGTCTGCTTGAATCTGCTACTGCGCCACTTCAGTTTGAGGCACCAAGGGTTTTGCTCCCAATGGCGGTTGAGACTTATTCGATGTCATCACTTCGGCTTGATTGACTTGTGATTTCTGTTTAGAAATTTGTTTTGGCTGATGCGAATCCTTCGTTTGTGAAGAAGATGTGTTCATGTTGTGATGGCAGGAATGGATATCATGACCTATTGTTTTACATTCAACACAGTGCAAAAGCATATTCTCATAGAATACGGATTGAAAGTAAGAAGTACCTTCAACTCTCAGCCAGATACGAATAGGATGGTCCTTGAGAAGTTCAATCTCTACACAAACACGTGCCACCGAAGGTCACGACATATTGAGAGTCAGAACATCAATTTGAAGAGGCTTTCTAATGATGCTAGCAAGTTTCCACAAATATGCTTCATTAAATCGATGAATGGGGAGTCCTTCAAAAGAAACCCAAACTGGAACAATGGAACTTTTATGGATTGGATTAAAGTCTGTGGTCCATTTTAGAACTCGCATCCGATGCTTGTCAAAGGTCCACAATCCTTTTAGCCAGTAGCGATGAATTCTTCTTCAAGATTGAAACATATGAGAGTATGTCGGTAATCAATTGATCCAATTGAAAAGTTCCCTTTGAAGCCAGTGATTTGGAATTCTCTCCGCAGAAAATCCATTTTTGGCCTACCTTTGGTGAATTTTCCAACTAAGGCAAGTCGAAACGGGGCTACCAATTGTTCATCTTCTTCTTTTGTAAGAAGAAAAGTTGGCTCACCTTTGAATAATGTTGGTTCCGAATGAATCATTGGAGGGTTTACAATTCGATGTTTTGTGGATTTTTTGTGAATTATTTTTTTATTTGAATTAGAGGCTAAAACCTGAGCAAATGAAGGCCGTTGAAGCGGTGTAAGGCCTATGGCCGGCGGCGGTTCGCCGGCCATGGGAGGGAGGTAGAGAGATGGCAGAGAGAATTGATCACTTGTGCACTCTTTGCAGAAAAATGAAATATGATAAAACCCTGAGCAAATTCCAATAAGATCAAAGCTAGATGGATCAAATTGATATTTTGAATCAACAAAATGAGGCGCAAAATAGTCTCATCTAACATTTTCCTTAAATACCCCACATCTATCTAGCCTTTCGAAAATTGCATCTATCTTTAGTTCTATTTCAGGAGGTCGAGAAAGATGCCCATATGCACAATCTAGAGATATAGGTGGCGGTTTTGACTCTAGTTTTGGAGATTTCCATTCATCAATTATATTGGCAACAGAACATGGTAGAGTAAGTATACCTGGATCATTATATAGGAAAAGCTTTGATTGTAACATACCAGATACATCTTCTCCAACTAGTACCTCATTCTTGGAAAAGTTCTCCATCACTTTCTGTTTGGACTCCTCTATCCTAGACTCTAATCACATATCTGGAAAAGAAGTATCGGCTGCATTAGTTTGACTAAATAAAATTGAAAGATCAATTACGTCATTGTCGTCCAATGTTTCTGCCTCATTTTTCTCTACCCTCATATGTTTCAAATCTTCTGCGTTTTGAGTAGGTACAGTCTCCACACCATAAACTTGTTCTATGAAATGATATTTCATTTTCTCTAACTCGGCCCTTAAAAATCTGCTAGGAAAGGGAGGAAGTATCACATAATGTTGCTCTTCTCTAACAACTTCCTTCGCTACCTTATGCTCAGATACATCATCTTTGGGTGTTGCTACTTTCTCGCTTATGGCACAGACACTCTCTATGGGATTAATTACCGACGGAGATGGTACTTTCACAGACCTTGAGAACTCAAGCTTGCTGATAGCAGCAGCTAGCTGACTAAGTTGGCCCTCTAAATCTTGAATACTTGCTCTTGTTTCTTCTTGAAAAGCTACCGTATCCTATTGAAGTTGGAGAGTGTTAGAAGCCAAAGATGTAACAATATCCTCTAAATACATACCTGAATTCTGAGACTGTGGAGGTGCTGGAGATTGATATGCTTGTGGGGTATGAGGTGGCTGATACTCATAGTTGAAACTTTGGTAATCTTGCCAGCCTGGGTCATATGAGTATGAACTAGCTTTGTGTCTCTCTTGTGGCGGTTCCCGAGATTCGCTATGGCATTCTGAGGCTCCCACTGGTAACTTGCTAATCTTTAACAAAAGTCTCTAGTATGACTAGTCATTGAACAAAGACCACATCTTGTGATTTGTCTCTGTTGACCTATAGCAAAATTTTTCACAAGAGACGTTAGTTCAGATAACTGTTGCTCAAGACCTGAAGAGCTTACCTCATTTGTATTCCAATGGCCATCTTTCCGGTTCCAAGGTTGATGTGCATAATAGTCTATTGTAAAAAGAAAAAATAAAGAATAAAACAAAACAAAAATTTAAAGGAAACAAATCACTTAACACCGTTCCCCGGCAACGGCGCCAATTTGATGGGTTGCCAAGCCACACAAATAAAATAATCTACTTCAAACTACTGTAGTATAGAGAAGTAAGGTCGTCTCCTCAAGGAAAGGTGGATTGCTTCCTTTAAATTAATGTAAAGATTGATTTTTGGTTGGTTGTTTAATATCTAAGACAATGGAAATATAAAGGACAGAAAATAAATAAATGAAGCAAGTCTGAGTAACAAACTACTGAGCATAGGGATATACAACTCAATTATCTCACTCATCATAGGTCAGAAAGGCATTCTGACATTCAAGCATTCAACTCTAAATTTATTAGGATAGCCATAACAAATTCGGACTTCTCTAAAGACATTGACCAAACCCAGCATTCAATCAAATCTTGCAATTACAGACTTGGCACGATAGCGTTCCATGTCTAACCACAACAGCAATAAACAAAAGAAATAGTTGAACCAAAACCAATTAACAGAGATAGCTACAATTAATTAGTTTTGTCCTGTTGATTCCACATTTCAACTAGCATGTGCATCCTATGTCTCACTAATACATATACATAGCATAATTACAACTTAGTATCATTGGTTCGTGTCTATTACGTAACATTCAACCATTAGATAGCAATAGAAAGCAAAAGTCAATCAAGTTGTCAATTTGAACGATATCTACTTCCATGAAAGAAAAACAACAATCAACAAATACAAGAATTAAACCTAAGAAAGATAAATTAAAGCATAACCTCACAATGACACAACTGAATTAATCCCTTGAATACGAAAGAAAAACCTTAGCCACTCATGGATGCAACCATGAGGGCTTTATTCTCCATGGAAAACCAAGAAAATTCGGTAAACAAAAAGATGGGACGTGCTAGCCTTTTGGCCTACGTACGGCTGCCTCCAAAACAATGATCAAAAGTCTAATTATAATAGGAATTCAGGTCAGCCTCAGGAAAAGAGTAAAGAAATCTGAAATTTGCATATTGGTCCTTCAAGTTTGCATCTTTGTCACTTTTGCCCCAAAACTTCTTCAATTATGTAAACAGGTCCCTAGATGTGTAAATTAATTCAAAACAGCCTCAATCTCTCATTTTCAGCTCTTAACATGAAATAATAACAAAACCGATGATTTAAATCCATCCGAGTCAATAAACTAATAAAATTATAACTATTAAAACATAATTTATAGACTCTATCAGTCACACATCCATCAGCAGTGATTCCCCAATACAGAGGAACTTTAGCCAATATTAATTGATCGTTAGGTATGAAAACTTAATGAATTTAAATCTAAGGGATTAAGATTACTCACAATAGCCACAAAGGCACAAATAAGGTGGAAGTAGATTTGTCAAAGACTCTGAATGCGAAATTGCCTTCAAGATAGCCAACCACATGATTAATATCATTCTTTACCGTAAATGATCTGCAAATCATTACACCAATAGAAAGCAATCAGATTATAAACCAAATCATCTGTTACAATTTAGGGTTCAAACTTTATCGTTACTATCTTGAAAACCAACATTTACACGCATATTTGAAGCTGTACATTTGAGGCCATCTCTGCAACCAACATTAAATTAGTCTCCATATCACAACAAAACTGTAACTTTTCTTAATAACCTTAGAAGATGTAGTACATATTAAATTAGTCTCCAAATTAGCTTTCTTTTGAATGACATTTTTTCAAATGGAATTGGGAAAGTTATAAGCATAGATTTGAAGGAACAATTTGGCAAGACGTAAAGTTGTAGGAAGACTTTGCCAATTAAACTAGCATTTATCTTCAAATTCTGCCTCCTCCAAGCCTAAGTAGATCCATACTTCAAGGGGAAATCATCCAGGTTATACAAATTAACAAGAGTCTAGATTCTAGAACACCACCCAATCTCCATTGCGATATGGGATTTTCACAAACAACCTAAGCTACACAGGCGCGTGCTTAAACAATTCTACTCCAAAAGATTCGCAAACCACGGAAAAACATTAGCAACCCGACAGATAAAATCATAAAAACTCCCCAAATTGCGAGATTTAGAACATGCAGATGGATTTGACACCCCCCAAGAAAACAGAATCTAAAATAAACGGGCCAAAAACAAGAAAGGATATCTTAGAAAGGCTCACCTCGAAGAAAACTCAGGACTTAGTTGATGAATTCATTAAAGGCTTTGTATGGTTCTTAGATCTGACAGCTTTGTATGCAGATGGATTCATTCACGGCTTGAATCTTGCTCTTCCGTTGCTCCGGTAGAATACTTGGAGTAGCAGAACTTGGACGGCTTTTTTTTTATGGCTAAATCCTAAACTCAGCACAAAGAATTAGATCTAACGTTGACAGGGGGTTGTGGAAATGGATTTGGAGAAAAACCCACAAATTGTATGCCCTTCGGGTGGAAGAAAATCTGAGTTGTGGGAGAAAATCTGAGGTTGGAGATGTGGGAGAAGAAGCGGTTGAAGAAAATTGAGTTTAGTAGCAACCAGGCATTTCTTGTTCATTTGTGAGACATAGGGTGTTCTTGAATGCTTAGTAGAAGAATAAGCAAATCATAATTTAATTTATTGCAGCTATCTCAATAACTTTAGATTGTGTTTCAAGTGTATTCCCTTGGTTTTTATTGCTATCATTGATTTGTATGGAACGCTATCATGCCCAGCGTTTAATGATAAGTGCTAGTCGGATGCTAGGTTTGGTTAGTTAATTTAGGAGAATTTTAGGTTTACTACAGTTATCCTAGTATACTTAAACTTGAGTGCTTGAACTGCAAGAATGGTTTTAGTTACCAATGATCTATGAAATAATTGGATGATCCATCCCTTGAGTCAGAATCTTTGTGAAATTGAATTCCCTCTTTGTTTATTTAACTTTATTTTCAAAAGAAGTTTTAATTTTCTTTTAATCTTTGTAGTTAGTAGTCAAACAAGAAAATCTTTTTAGACATTGTCAAACTAAGAGCTAAGAAACTAGCTCCTGTGGGATTTCGACCTGGTACTGCTACTACTGCAAATTTTTGTAGTTCGGTAGGAATACCGGATTTATTTTTGGTGCCTCGACAAGCTCGCCAAAATTTGGCGCTGTTGCCGGGGAACTAAGAAATTAGTTTCCTAGTTTCGCCAGTGTCTTATTTTGTTGTTTTTGTGAACTAGAAGCCTTTGTTGTGTTAGGCGCGATCACGCCTAACGTGATAAACGTTTCTGATTTTTTTTTCTTTTTACAATAAACCTTTTCTCTGTCAGTTTATTGCTATCCTAAGGTTCAGTGTATAATACTTTGTTCACTCTCATGTTGGTTTTGTGGCTTTATGACCAGAACGACTCAACAGGGTCCATTGGAGTTCATCCCTGAGATTGAGAAAGAAGCTCGTAAACTAAGAAAAGAGAGTAAGAAAAAGGAAGGTGAATCGTCCGAACTGGTACATTCTGATAGTAAATAAGATAATCCTGATTATCCTGTGCAGGAAGGAAAACAGGAACCAGAACCGGAACAAGAAGATATGGAAGACAACAACCTCACTTTGAGAGAGTTGGCAACTCCTAATGTTGACCAACAGTCCCTTTGCATTGTTTTGCCACAAATTATGGTAGCTTTTGAACTCACACTTGGTTTAATTTAGTTATTGCCTAAGTTTTATGGTCTTGCAGGTGAGGATCGTTATAAGCATTTGAAGAAATTTCAAGCTATATGCGAGATAGTAAAAATTCAAGGAGTTACTGAAGAGCGGGTGAAGATGCAAGCCTTTCCCTTCTCATTGGAGGGTGATGCCAACAGTTGGCTGTATGATTTGCCAGGTAACTCAATTACAACTTGGAATGAGTTGAAGAAGCAGTTCTTGGAAAAGTTCTTCCCAACAAAACGTGTAGCAAACATCAAGAAGGACATTGTGTAATCCGCCAATTCCATAGTGAGACATTACATGAGTATTGGGAGAGATTTCGGAAGCTATGTGACAGCTATCCTCATCACCAAATTCCCGAGTAATTGTCGCTTCAGTACTTCTATGAGGGGCTTGATGCAGCCGATAGGAAACAGTTGGACTCGGCTAGTGGAGGTGCTTTGATGAATAAGACACCAACACAAGCTAGAGATTTGATTAAAGTTATGGCAGAGACTACTCAACAATTTGGTGATAGGATTGATGTACCCACCAAAGGCGTTCATCAGGTAAGTCATTCCAATTTTGAGAAACAAATGCATGATTTAACTGCTATGGTGCGTCAAATTACTGCAGGATAGGTACAAGCATCTCAAGTTTGTGGACTTTCCTCAATTCCCGGACATTCTACTGATATGTGTTAGAATTACTATGAAGATGACACTCAACAAGTCAATGATGTTGGAGGATTTCCCAGTCAACCTCAACGCAAGTGTGATCCATATTCGAACACCTACAATCCTGAGTGGAAAGATCATCCAAATTTTAGATATGGGAATCCTGGAGGCCAGCAAAGATTTCCAACTCAGTCATACCCCATGCCACCTCCACAACAAGCACAACCTCAAAATTCAGGTATGTCTTTAGAGGATATTGTCAAATCTTTGGCATCTAATACACAACAATTCAAACAGGAGACTAGAGCAAGCATACAAGATTTGGGGAAGCAAGTTAGCCAACTTGCAACTGCTGTTACTAATTTAGAAGCATCCAATTCTGGGAGACTACCATCTCAGACAGTTGTGAACCCCAAGGCAACCAAGAAGTGTGCTAAGAAGTGGGAAGGAGATTTCTTCAATTCCTATTGTTCCTAAGGCAATCAAGAAGAGTGATACGAAATAAGAAGAAGAAAATCTGAAAATTTACCAAAGGTAATATCTGATTCTTCTATAATTTCTGAGCCTAATGTTGTTGTTGTACCCTTTCCTAGTAGGTTGGAAAAGTCTAAAAAGAATGATTATGAGAAGGAAGTGTTAGAAACCTTCAGAGAAGTGGAATCCAATATCCCTTTGATAGATGCCATCAAGCAAATTCCAAAATATGCAAAGATTCTAAAGGAATTATGCACTAATCGGAGAAAAGGTAAAGAGGAGATTACTAAAAAGGTAAGAGAAACTGTATCTGTTGTTGATCACCGGAAACCAAAGAAATGTTCTGATCCAGGTATGTATGCCTTACCTTGTGTTATTGGTAACCATAAAATTGAGCGTGCTATGCGAGATTTAGGAGCATCCATTAATGTCATGCCTTATTCTATTTTTCATATGCTCAACTTGAATCCACTTCAGAGAACAAGTGTTGTTATACAATTAGCTGATCGTTCTATTGTTTATCCTGAAGGGGTTGTTGAGGATGTTTTGGTGCAAAGATTTAATATTTCCTGCAGATTTTTACATATTAAAAATGGAGGATGATTCAATTGCAAATCCATCCCCAATCTTATTGGGGAGAACCTTCATGAGGACAACCAAAACAGAAATTGATATGGACAAGGGAACTCTCTCCGTGGCGTTTGCAGGAAAGACAGTCAAGTTCAATGTTGATGAGGCAATGAGGTACCCCAACGAAAATCATTCTATTTGCTTTGTTGACACTTTTGATTCAATTGTGCTGGAAAGCTTTGAAGAGGAAAATAATTTGGAATTACTTGCACATTTGCATGTGAAGGAAGGAGAAACTGAGTCTCGCGAGATTTCCAACTCAGTTTTAGAATCACAAGGAAGGTTAGAAAATTCAAAATCAGAAGGGTCTTTATCTCATGAAAAATTGCTACCTTCTGTTTTGCAGGCTCCAAAGTTAGAGTTGATGACTCTCCCGGATCACCTGAAGTACATCTACTTGGGTAATGAAGAGACACTTTCAGTTATCATTGCGAAAGGGTTGACAAATGACCAAGAAGAGAGGTTGACCAAGGTTCTCAAGGAGCATAAGAAGACAATTGGCTGGACTCTACCAGATATTAAGGGCATTAGTCCTTCAGTCTGCATGCATAGGATCTTGTTAGAGGAAGATGCCAAGCCAGTTCGTGAAATCTCAAAAGAAGCTCAACCCAGCTTTGAAAGAAGTTGTAATGAAAGAGATACTCAAGTTACTTGACCAAGTGATTATTTATCCTATTTCTGACAGCAAGTGGGTGAGTCCCATTCATGTGGTGCCCAAAAAGACTGGAATCACAGTGGTAATGAACCAAAACAATGAATTGGTTTAGATGAAGGTGCAAAATGGATGGCGGATGGTCATTGATTTCCGGAAATTGAATCAGGCTACTAGAAAAGACCATTTTCCCTTGCCGTTCATGATCAGATGTTGGAGAGATTGGCTGGTAAGGAATTTTTCAGTTTTCTTGATGGATTTTCAGGTTACTATCAAATAGTAATCGCTCAAGAAGATCAAGAAAAGACCACATTTAACTGCCCATTTGGCACTTTTGCTTACCGAAGGATGCCATTTGGGTTGTGTAATGCTCCAGGTACATTTTGGAGATGCAAGCTAAGTATTTTTTCTTATTTTATTGAAAAATGCATTGAAGTGTTTATGGATGACTTTACCGTGTATGGTTATTCTTTTGACATTTGCTTGCATAATCTGACCATGATTTTTAAAAGATGCATAGAGACAAATTTGGTTTTGAATTATGAGAAATGTCATTTCATGGTGAATGAAGGTATTGTACTAGGACATGTGATTTCTTCTAGGGGCATAGAGGTTGATAAAGCGAAGGTAGATTTGATTGTAAGCTTACCCTACCCTAAGAATGTTAGGGAAGTGCATTCTTTTCTTGGCCATGCAGGATTTTATCGCAGGTTCATTAAGGATTTTTCAAAGATTGCATTGCCATTATCTAATCTACTTCAAAAAGATGCGGTGTTTGACTTTGGTGAGAAATGCAAGGAGGCATTTGTTAAACTCAAGAGTTTATTAATGATTGCTCCTATCATTCAGCCACCGGATTGGAACTTGCCCTTTGAGATCATGTGTGATGTCAGTAACTATGTTGTGGGGGCTGTCCTAGGTAAAAGGCTTGACAAGAAGAGTCCTGTTATCTATTATGCCTCTAGGACGTTGAATTCGGCACAATGCAACTATACCACAACTGAGAAAGAGCTTTTGGCAATTGTTTTTGCTTTGGATAAATTTAGATCTTATTTGCTTGGCTCTAAAGTGATTGTTTTCTCCGACCATGCAGCTCTGAAATACTTATCGGGGGAAAAGGGGTCTAAACCAAGGCTTATTAGATGGATTTTGTTGCTAAAAGAGTTTGACATAGAGATCAAAGATCGCAAGGGAGCTGAGAATACAGTTGTATTGCCATCTGAGCAGGTTAGTAAGAGAAGAACATGCATTGCCAATTTCTGAATTTTTCCCATATGAGCAACTTTTTCAGGTTAAAGGTATGATTCCTTGGTATGCTGATATTGTGAATTATCTTGTATTGGGAACTTTACCGGAGGTTAGCAAGTTTAAGAAAGATAAGATTCGTTCTGAAGCAAAACATTATGTATGGGATGATCCTCATTTGTGGAAATTTTGTGCAGATCAATTGATTAGGAGATGTATCCCTGAACATGAACAAAATTCTATCTTAGCATTTTGTCATTCTTATGCATGTGGAGGCAATTTCGGTCCCAAAAGAACTGCTATAAAAGTCTTGGATAGTGGTGTATATTGGGATACATTGTTTAAAGATGCACATTTGTATGGTCAGAACTTTGAAAAGTGCCAACGAACTGGAAATGTATCTCGTAGAAATGAAATGCCTCAAACCCCTATTCTTATTTGTGAGGTCTTTGATGTGTGGGGAATAGATTTTATGGGACCTTTTCCATCATCTTTTGGTTTTCTCTACATTCTGTTGGCTGTGGATTATGTATCGAAATGGGTGGAAGCAAAAGCCACCAAAACTGACGATTTTAAGTGTGTTGTAGGCTTCCTCAACACTAACATTTTTAGTAGGTTTGGAGTGCCTCGATCTCTCATTAGCGATCAAGGAACTCATTTTTGCAATAAGTCAGCTGAGGCATTGATGAGAAAGTATAGAGTCCATCATCGCATTGCCACAGCATACCACCCTCAGACGAATGGATAAGCTGAAGTCTCTAACAGGGAAGTGAAGTCTATTTTAGAGAAAATGGTTAATCCTGGAAGAAAGGATTGGAGCTTGCGACTTGATGATGCATTGTGGGCTTATTGCACAGCCTACAAAACTCCTATAGGTATGTCTCTTTTCCGTTTAGTTTATGGAAAATCTTGTCACTTACCAGTTGAAATTGAGCATAGGTCATTCTGGGCAGTTAAACATTGCAACATGGATATGGAGACTTAAAGTCTAAAAATGATCAGACTGAATTGAGTTTTCTATTGACAGCATACAAGCTTATATAGAGGATTTACAACATGTGCTGAATACAAGAGATAAAGTCCAACTCCTATACAATTCAATCTACAATTCTGATCACATCTAATCTAATAAATATAACAGAAGAACGATAACTACAACATGGAGAAAGCTGGTAAGCCTGATAAGTTGGAATTGCAAGAGCTTGAGGAACTCAGGTTAGAAGCTTATGAGAATTCGAGAATCTACAAGGAAAAAACCAAGTTGTTTCATGATAATTTACTTTTGAAAAAACAATTTGAGATGGGTCAAAAAGTCTTGTTATATAATTGTCATTTGAAACTGATGCCAGGGAAGTTACGATCTCGTTGGATTGGACCTTTCATTGTTACTAATTTTTTTCCTCATGGTGCAGTTGAGATCAAAAGTTTAGATACCGATAAGATTTTCAAAGTGAATGGACAGAGATCAAAAGTCTTTCACGAGGATTGGAACGTTTCTAGTGTGATTGACATCACATTAGAACTTCCTCGTTCCTTGTCCAATTGAGGAGATGAAGACGTCGAGCATAACGACGATAACTAATTGCGCTGTTTTGGAGGCAACCCAAATTTTTATTCATGTTGTGTTTGATTAGTTTGTTTGTTTTATTATTTGAAGTTGAAATTTTAGAGTGTATTTAATGTTTTCTTTTTAAGGGAAAAGGTGAGTTGTTAAGCGGGATTATTGTAAGTGCTCTTTAGGTTCGCTGGAATTGATGAGAGTGCTAATTTTTTTTTAGGCATGATCACGTCTAAGAAAAATAAAGGTTTGGTTTCTTTGACTTAAAATTTTGGTCAAGGACAGATTCGACCCTACTGTTACACCTGATCATGCCTAACACCACTTACCTCTCCTTTATTTATTTTAATTGTTGAAAAAAATTTAAAAAAATAAAAAAAAATTGAAAAGCAAAAAGTTACGTTTTTTTTTCTTTTCCTCCCTCCCCAGGAACCCTAAGCGGTAGCATTGATCGACGGCCACCGCACCATCGGCGTCGTTTCCACAGCAGCTTCGATCATCATCACCTTCTCCTCCGTCCTCCGATCTGTGTTCCTAGATTGCTGCCATCGATCAATTCTACCGTCGCCACCAATTCTATGTCGCCGGTCTGATCAAGGCGCCCGCCAACAGGAGAAATTTTCCATCATTAGTCGCCGTCCTAGTCACACTCGAATTCAACAGTCGTCCTCACCATCATCAATCGGGATTCTCCAAGTGTTGCCGCTGCTCTTCGCCTCTCCCCTGTTGCTGTCGCCGTCGTCAATCCATCTCCAATTCCGGCGCTCTCTACCATAACCGCCAATCGCTGCTGATTTGTTTTCCGATCGTGCCACTGCTTGTCAACGGTTGCTGTTGTTATCCAATTCCGGCCAGATTTTCCTAAATTTCGGCACCCAATTGCTACCTCTACCGCTGTTGTTGTTGCTTCTGTTGCCGCGTTTGGACTTCTCCATTCCACCCCCTGCTGCTGTCGCGGGTTGTTGCTAACGGTTGCTTCCACAGCTATCAGTACACTCCACTCTCTTGGCACCCGACTCACTGTGATGTTTTCTTGTCCTATTTACCTTAATTTAATTTGTTGCTGAATGTGGTTGCTGCATCTTATGAGTGATAAATTGAATTTTGTGTTCCCATTTGTGGATTCAAATTGGTGAGTCTTGTATCGGGGTTTCTTTTGGTGGTTATTCTGAATTTTTCGAAGTTAACACTTACTGTTTTGTGTGCTTTGTTGAATGGTAGCTGGATGTTGCTTGTTGATTTCGGCTGTGGCTGGTTGTTTTGTTAATCATGGGGCGTTAAGCCACTCGTTTGATGGGGTATCAAGCCACACAAATAAATTAACCTACTTCAAACTACATAGTATAGAGAAGTAAGGTCGTCTCCTCAAGGAAGATGGATTGGTTCCTTCAAATTAATGTAAATGGGAAGATTTTTGGATTGTTTTTCTAAACTATGATAATAAAATTCAAATAACAAAAAGTAAATAAAAGAAAATAAATTCAAGTAACAAACTATTGATCCAAGGGAAACACAACTCAATTATTTCACTGATCATAGGTAAAAAAAAAGGCATTCTTACATTCAAGTATTCAACCCCCAAATTTATTAGGATAGCCATAACAAATTTAGACTTCTCTAAAAACATTGACTAAACACAGCATTCAATCAAATCTTGCTATGACAGACAGAGCACGATGGCGTTCCATGTCTAAGCACAACAGCAATACACACAAGAACTAGTTGAACCAAAATCAATTAACAGAGATAGCTACAATTAATTAATTTTGTCTTGTTGATTTCATATTTAAACTCGAATGTGCATCCTATGTCTCATTAATACACATCTTCGTCTAATTGCTACCTAGTGCCAATGGTTCGTGTCTATTTCGTAACATTCAACCAATGGATAGCAATAGAAAGTAAAAGTCAAATCAAGTTGTCAATTTGAATGATATCTATTTTCATGAAATAAAACCAAGAATCAACAAATACAAGAATTAAACGTAAGAAAGATAAATGAAAGCATAACCTCACAATGAAACAACTGAATTAATTCCTTGAATCAGTAATAAAAATCCTTAACCACTCATGGATGGAAACATGGCGGCTTTATTCTCCATAGAAATTCAAGAAAAATTGGAAGAAATAAAAGGTTTGAGGTGCTTAGCCTTGCCTCACGTACGGCTGCCCCCTTACAAAACTAATAATCCTTTTTATAATCAAAATAGGTCAGCCGCAGGAAAACAGCAAAAGGTGGACGAATTGCAGCTTTGGTCCCTCAACTTTGTAGTTTCTTCGTTTTTGCCCCAAAATTTCTTCAATTTTACAAAAAGGTCCCTAGATGTCCAGATTTGCCCAAAACAGTTCCAATCTCTTATTTGCAACTCTTAACATGAAATAATAACAAGAACAATGAATTAAATCTATCCGAATCCATAAACTAATAAAATATAAACAATTAAAACACAATTTATGGACTCTATCATCGTTTTCAAACAAAATCAGCTTTACCTCATGGTTCTTTAGACCAATCTTCTGTTTCAATGCCTAGTAGTTCTTTGTCGGATGATAACTCTCATCCTTTTTCTCGCAAAAGATCCCGAATTTCAAAAGGAAAAGCCATTTTACCCCCTTCTGAGTTCAGTTTAAAGGGTAATTTAGATTTTGCTACTAAGGCTAGGCGAGATAGGTATGCTCAGGTTAAACATCTTCAAATTGTTCCTTGTAAATCTGTGCATTATCCTACTTTAGAAGATTTGGGTTTGAAAAATGCTTTTGATGCTATGGTTGAAGGTAGTGGGTGGAAAAATTATTTTGATATCCAATACCCCACTTTTACTGATTTGACTAGGGAGTTTTACTCCACTTTTGTGTTTCAACCTCCTAGTCCTTTGACTTTGGATAGCCCTAAGGTGATCAAATATAGGCTAATGGGAAAATAATTTTAACAATCTATCACTGAGTTTAACTTGACATTTGGTTTTATAACTAAAGAATTTGCTCAAAGTGATGTCTATAGGAATTCTCGTGTGGATTTTGATGTTGATTTTTGTCCGTATAGCCTTTGGAAAACTATGTCTATTGCAAAATTTTGACAAAATCCTAGTAGTTCTCCTAGTACTTATCTTTGTGAACATGTGTGGCAATATATGCACCGCTTTTTAGCATTTAATTATTCTGGTCGCAAAGCATGTTCTGTCACCTTTAGTAAGGTTGAATTTTTCTTTAATATGGGCTATGTTGAAACCTGTGTATGTTAATTTGGGTTATTGGCTTGCTATGCAATTTGAGTCTGCTTTAACTTGCAAACGTGCTTTGATTCTTGGTTCTCTAATCACTCATTTGGATGTTAATGCGAAGTTGCTCGATGTTGAAAATACTGATATGCATGTGGCATGTGATGTACAACCTTTAGATATGCAGACTTTGGCACGGATGGGGCTAGTCACTTTGGAGAATGAAGTTTACACTTTCAATGCCCCTAGCCCTCCTTCTAGAGTTCGCTCAAAGTTGCAACAGTCTTCTTTTCCTTCTGATTCGGAGCTTCCCATTATTGAGACTACCGAATCTGGTTCTTCTATTGTTGAGACTCTTCAACGCTGTCTAAGGTTGAGAAGTTAGAGACCAACGTACATGCTTACTTCGAGTTTATGAAGTTTCAGCCTCTGCATCCACTTTCTCAATAATTTTCAGGGAAGTGTTGCTCTTCATTTTTATATCTTTTTGCTACATTGCGGACAATGTATGTTCTAAGTGTGGGGGGATTTTAGGTGTTCTTGTCTGCTTGTGTTTAGTTTTTTTTTAATTGTTATATTATTTTTTGTTTATTTTGAAAAAATGAAAAAATTGAAAATTGAAAAAAAAATTTAAAAAAAATCAGAAAAATAAAAAAATACCAAAAATAGCCGATGATGAACTTAACTCAAGAATCTATAAAATCTAATTAAATTTGGACAAAATTTTATTTTGAGTCTCTGCATTATGTGTTATACCCTGAATACTTTACTTGCGCACAGTAGCTAAACCCTTTATTTCCGATTCAAGGGATTTAATTCAATTATTTCATATGTGAGGTTTTGGTCTTAATTTAATCTTGTCTATGGTTTGAGTTATTTGTTTATTCTTGTTTTAATTTATAAAAGTAAGTATAAACTGAATTGACAACTTGGTTTTATTTACTTTTTAGTGCTATCCTTGTAGTTGTATGTTACGTAATTGACAGATTCATTTGGAGTTTAGTAGCAACTAGGCATTACTTGTGCATTTGTGAGATATAGGGTGTTCTTGAATGCTTGCCAAGCCGTCGTCAAACTAATCAAATACAATTTAACCTACTCAACACTAATGACAATAGCACAGTAGCAAGAAAGATCGTCCCACAGAGAAAGAAAACTAAATACCAATTATAAATTACTTCTTATTATTATTTAGACTAATGGCAATTTCAGATTTATGAGCTTTAAAACTAAATTAAACAAATAAAATAAAAGCAAATAATATTAATTCAGATAATCAGACGAAGAAAATCTAGGACATTGGGTTCACCTACCGAATACTTGGCTCAATTCTAATTCATAATCATTTGGCTTTGGATTTTCATTAATCTCACAAAAATTCACATATTTAAGAACTATTCACCGTCGAGCTATAATTCTCTTACTATAATTAATCCTATGATTACTGTCGTGACTATAGGATATAACTAAAGCACATTACGATCTTAAGAATTATTAATTGCAAAGGCAATGCTCCTACCGTCGTGGCTCACTCGCTAAGTTTAATATTCCTATGGACTTGTGTTTATCTTCAACTGTCGTTCTTTCAGTTAAACACATCTAAATATGCTAATAATGGCAAACTACTTACACGAATTAAATCAAGAATATTAAATATTGATTAAAGATAAAGCCAAATAATATGAATCAAAGCAAACCAAATAATCCGGAGGCTACATCCAAACCCTAAGTTAAAGAGGTTTAGCCACTAAACATTATTAAAAACAAAGTGAAATTAATAATGCTCATTGTCTAAATATTCTGAAAATAAAATAAAACTGAAATATGAAACCCGAAAAGCTTTGCCGAAGTGACCAAAAGCTAAGAGTCAAGTCAAAGTTGCTGCTTCTTCTTGGTTGCTGCGTGCGTGAAGGGATGGAAGCAAGCTGGTGATGGTGCAGCAGTAAGGTGGAAGTAGGCTATTGTTGATGTTAATGGTGGTGTGCGTGGAATTGGACTTGGCCTGCTGCTTGCTTGGAAACTGAAGATGATGATGGTGCACAAGGATAGCTGGGATGAAGGAGGTTCTTCGGTTGCTAGTTTACTGGGGCAAGGAGGAGAGGAAGGCCGCTTGGTTGGCTGGGGTTGAAGCTAGCTTTGGTGATGATGGTGGTGAGATGCGGTGGAGAGGATGACGTGCGAGAGGTGGAGAGATGAAGGCTTCAGCAAGGTAAAAGCTAACGGTGTTGCGGTGGTTTTGGAGAGGAGGAGCTCAAGGTGGTGCAGTGGCAAGGTGGAGCAGCGATGAGTTGCAGCGGCGGTCGTAGGGTTTCGGTGATTTTTAGGTCAAGTTCGGTTAAAAAAAAAAATAAAACCCTGATTTTTCTTTTCTAGGCTTTCGTCAAATCCTATTTCTTCGGGAATAAGAAAACTTGTTTCCCAATTAAAATTGGATTTAAAATCCTTGGCAAATTCCAACTCGAAACAGCACCACCGTAAGCTTCTCTCGGCCAAACCATCGGGAAGAAAAACAAAAATTGCAATTCAGTCCTTCAAATCTTCAAGATCTCTAATTTCTTCCTCGTCGATTTATCAAATCTTTAATTTTCCCCTTCGATTTGCGTTAATATCTAATTTAGCTCAAAACTTCAACAATTCTTAATTTGAGTACAAACCCTACAAAGCATAATAAAATTATATAAATAGCACATTTGTACTCAAAATATTCGCAAAATTTCGCATAAAGGGATATAATAAATGGGTAAAATCTATGCACATCAATGTTTAGTAGAAGAATAAGCAAATCATTATTTAATTTATTGCAGCTATCTCAATAACTTTAGATTGTGTTTCAAGTGTATTCCCTTGGTTTTTGTTGCTATCATTGATTTGTATGGAACGCTATAGTGCCCAGTGTTTAATGATAAATGCTAGTCGGATGCTAGGTTTGGTTAGTTAATTTAGGAGAATTTTAGGTTTACTACAGTTATCCTAGTATACTTAAACTTGAGTGCTTGAACTGCAAGAATGGTTTTAGTTACCAATGATCTATGAAATAGTTGGATGATCCATCCCTTGAGTCAGAATCTTTGTGAAATTGAATTCCCTCTTTGTTTATTTAACTTTATTTTCAAAAGAAGTTTTAATTTTCTTTTAATCTTTGTAGTTAGTAATCAAACAAGAAAATCTTTTTAGACATTGTCAAACTAAGAGCTAAGAAATTAGCTCCGATGGGATTTTGACCTGGTACTGCTACTACTGTAAATTTTTGTAGTTCGGTAGGAATCCCGGATTAATTTTGGGTGCCTCGACAAACTCGGCAAACTTTGGCGCCGTTGCCGGGGAGCTAAGAAATTAGTTTCCGAGTTTCGCCAGTGTCTTATTTTGCTATTTTTGTGAACTAGAAGCCTTTGTTGTGTTAGACGTGATCACGCCTAACGTAATAAACGTTTCTGATTTTTTTTTCTCTTACAATAAACCTTTTCTCTGTCAGGTTGTTGCTATCCTAAGGTTCAATGTTTAATACTTTGTTCATTCTCACGTTGGTTTTGTGGCTTTATGACCAGAACGACTCAACGGGGTCCATTGGAGTTCATCCCTTGGATTGAAAAAAGAAGCTCGTAAACTAAGAAAAGAGAGTAAGAAAAAGGAAGGTAAATCGTCCGAACTGGTACATTCTGATAGCGAATCAGATAATCCTGATTATTCTGTGCAGGAAGAAAAGGAAAATGATATATCTAGTGGAAAAAAAATAGTGAAAAAAGATAGTGAGTGATGTGAGATATTCTTGGCCCCTAATTTTTTGCCACTTTCGCGTTAAAATTTTATTTCTCCCTAAAAATTACAATTTTACCCTTAATTAATAAGTACAGATATTTAGTGAGGATGGTGTATTGGTCTTTTTGTTAGTCACAATACTTTTTCACTATAATTAGTCACTATCTCTATCATTCCTCGGAAGAAAAACAGGAACTAGAATCGGAAGAAGAAGATATGGGAGACAACAACATTACTTTGAGAGATTTGGAAACTCCTAATGTTGACCAACAGTTTCTTTGTGTGTGTGTATATATATATATATAGATATATATTGATTCAATTAGTGATTTTTGTAATTTTTACATATTGTCTTTTTTTGCTAATTACAATTTTAATATTATTCAACTAAATGTAATCAAGCAAAAGGAGAAAATAAAAGTGGTTGTCCATACGAGCTAAGAAATGGGATAGCCAACTTAAGCAATTATTAATGATCATTGAAAATGCTTTTGTAAATGGTTCTCTAATTTTTACCCCTCAAACTTCATACTCCGTAACATTTTCTCTAGCGCGGAGGTTCTTTTTCCTTTTCCCTCAATGTGGAAAGGTCAAGCAATTTTTCCTCCCTAAAGTGGATTATACCCTTTTTCAATTAAGTTTGAATAAATACTTACTCAGCTTAATTAGCTCACGTTTGTCTGAATTCAGGATGATTTTAACTAGTTTCATACTGTACCTTCATAAAGCAAGCTTGAGTAATAAAATTTTAGAATATAAATGAGATGCACAAATGCCTATATACATATTTAAATCGAAATTATTTCACCATATGTATATCATTATGTTTAGAGAATCATTGAACTACGAAAGCTGAACAGTAAAAATTCAACACATTATCTTCGGTAGACATACGCAATGTATAATCAGTTCCAAAACAGATAGAAGTATATATGAAAAACAGTATCTGAATTAGTTCATAAGTTACTATTAGAAAAAAGTCACAACAGTACAAATGACTCCGCCAGTCTTCATTTATGTTCTCTGTCAGGAACCGAAGTGTATCTTCTCTTATATAACTCCGCCCCTATTTCTACTAGGTATGTGACCTTGCTTTTTCACCGAGCACTACAAGGATGTGCAACCTTATAGAAATATAGCAAGAACCTCGAGAGAGCTAAACACGGAATGGGGCTCTCAATTTCGGATCCGTAACATAATAGCTTGGCAAGCAGTAAATCTCATGTTTGCTGGGAGAGACCCTAAGTCAAAGCAAGAAATATACATCGGTTGGAATAAATTAGCCAAAATAAATGAAGAAAAATGAAAAAAAAAAGAAGTGATTGTTAAAAATAAAGAAAGATTCTAAGAAGCTCAAATAATTAATTAAAAAAGAAATTCAAACCTGTAAAATAAATTTCTTCAACGTGAAGCTCTGATTGTTGAAAAAACTAGTAAACATCTTTCAGAGTATTGAAGAATAGAAAAGTGTCTCAACCAATTATGCTTGTATTTTTTCTTCAATTATTTCTTTTTTCTTTTTCTATTTTTTATTTTGCTGAAATCCATATTTGTTGGTCAATTTTAATCAAGATTGCAAATTTACAATAACAGTTGTGGTTTGTGTTAATCGCGCTTCATCTAACCATTATGAAATGTCATTTTTCACACAGTGTAGATACAACTGTCGGATGAATATAATTTGATTAGACTGAGAGAAAAAATTTATTTCATTGAACAAATGATAGCTAGCAAAATATGAATTGGAACAAAAAGATATCTTCAGTTATATATTATGCATATTGCATCAGGAACACAACCGTAGCCTTGACTCGTACGCTTGGTCGTAGATTGTCACTGTTCCCCAAATTGTGAATATCACTAACAACAATGAAATTAATCTAATTTTTTTTTCCATAGCCAACGACAAATGTGAACTAATTTGTAAGAAATGAAAATTTTATTTTCCCCATAAAAAGAAATTATATGCATAATTTTATCAGTAAGAAGAATTGCGCATTCATGGAGCCAATTCTTGTTGCACAGTAAGTGTCAAACTCAGATATTTTTCTTGATTAAGTGATTTCACGTCATTTGTCCGAAACATGAACTCTTCTAATTAAAGACGGATTGATTGTATCGTTAAACATACTTGTGGAACATGAGCCCAATTTTGAGTAATAATTGACTGTTAGGCAAATGAGGTTATAGTTAATTGGCAAGCCATTCTTACTACCATTTTAGAGATCTTGAGTTTGATTTTCTCCTTAGTCCAACACGAAATTAGGGTCGGTTCTCCTTCCATTTGGACATCATGAGACTTTTGGGGCAAACTCAAACTATATACCGTCAATTTTTGTACCTAACCTGTAACCTAAAATTTACACTTTTCCGAAACCCATCACATATATGACCTCATTGTTACCTAACTAACAACTATCAAGCCAAGCCAATCTATAATACTTTAGCCGAACCAAAGAGGGAGTGGCCAAAAAAGAAAAAAAAATTATATAATCTGATACAAGGTTTCAATAACTTAAAATTTAAGTTGAATAAAATCATTTTATGAGATTGATCTCCTTTGCTCATCATGAGTCTGTTGGAAGAATTGAATGTGATATTTGTGATGAACAATCATATCTTTAAGAAATAAGAAAATTCGAGGCTCGTGAAGACACGATTTTCTTAAAACATATTTGCCCCCTCCTAAGGTGTTAGAAGATCGTGGGCAATTATTTCCCAGGATACAACGGAGAAACGCGAAAACTACTTAGCACTAAGTAGCTCCACCGGCAAACTGGAACTTAGAAAATACTTGATGAACACCAAGGAAGAGGAAGAAAAAGCTAAGGCAACATTGATGAAGAAATTGGGTTACTTAGAATTAAACAAATGAGCCACTATTTATATCATTAAGAGACCTTTTGAATTCAGCCAAAAAACCCAACGGTTTTTTTATGTTAATTCACTTTAATTGTAGCTGACTAATTGTGAGTCAAATGTTTAAATATTTGTAACCACTCAACCATTTATTCTATTCATTTAAATGAATTAATCGTACAAATTCAAAACTGAAACGGTCAGTTTTATTGCAGCAAATTAATTCCTGTGCTAAATAAATTATTATATTCATTAACACCCTCATAACTATTGGTAATCAATCCGGTCAAATTCGAATTAAATGAAAACCGTTTGGAATTAATTCTAGCAGCAAAAGTCTCTCTATTATTTGACTGAAAAATTAATCCTAGACAGAACAAACGTAGGTTGATCAGGTCCACGAGAGTTCGGTCCGACATTTGTATCTGCAAGTCGGGCATATACATGAGTTAAGCTACTCCGATAGCAATCGGACGTATGGTAGATCATACATTTTGAAATCATATAGTGAAGAACTTAGCAATCGGACATATGGTAGATCTAAGGAACTCAGGTTTAATGGAGAAGAAATTCGAACCAGAAAATAAATGTCTTCAACATCAAGTTTTGGGCTCGGACAATGAAACCATTAAACGTGTTTCAGAGTATAAGAAAACCGAAATATGGACGAATGAAGGGTAAAACCCATACATATAGAGGGAAAGCATTGATTTTCCTAACAAAAGCAAGTTGTTGTGGATATGAAGAAAATTTATTGTTCAAATTAATTTTTTCACTTCCTCTCTTAGTAAAATTGATTGTTGAAATTAAGTTTTTTATTTCCTCTCTCAGGAATGAACAAGAAGCTTTTAATTCTACTCCTTCCTTTCTTGCTTTTCATTTATTGATTGTATCATTGTACTTGTTGTAGAATAGATACGCAGAAATGCAGAAATCAGACATCACTCTGTGTGCCACTTTTATTTGATTACATTTTTTTTTCGACAAGCAATACTTGTTGCTATTAAGAAAAAATTTCAACAGTTTCCATTTGTGCTAATTCTTCATTTAACCACTTTGGGATTTTCTTTGGGTAAAAATGGTTAATTTTATTACCAAGTGAAATAATTGAAGTAGAGACATGTCAACATCCAAGCTTGCACCTTTTACAAAGTTATGAAAATTTAATTTCACTTTCTACGATTTACAACCAGTGGACATAAGTTAATCCGATTACACCATGACAAAATTTTGGGAGAACTAGGAACTTTTTGTATAGTAGCAAACCTAATCTTCAGATGAAAAATAATCTCCAGAATCACTTTAGACTCTGTAGCTGGCTCATTTCGAAAGATAGCATTGTTCCTTGATTTCCAAATATGATAAATGGAGGCACACCAGGAAGCCTTCTTTGCGGCACTCAAGATATCATTTTTCAATCTTACAAGATAATGGCTCTCAAGGGTATCCCAAGAATTCGGAAGTTTCCATCCATTGAAGTTGCAGATTGCTTGCCAAACTTTACTAGAGAATTGGCACTCAAAGAAAAAATGCGGGATGGTTTCATCATATTGCTTGCAGAAGACACATTTAGTATCCATCGATTGGTTCCATTTTGCAACTCTTGTCCTAAATGAAAGTCTATCCCAACAACAAATGAGAATTTGGGAGGCGTTAACCTGGTCCATAACATTCTACACCACCATTAAGTAGGGGCCTGAGGAGTTAAAGCAAAATATGAAGCTTGAGATGAAAATGGCTTCCCAGAAGCTATATATCCACACCATTGCATCATTGAGAGGAAAACCACTTTGGAATTTGATTTCCCAAAATGTAAACAAATAGGGGCCGGAGGAGTTAAAGCAAAATATGAAGCTTGAGATGAAAATGGCTTCCCAGGAGCTGTATATCCACACCATTGAATCATTGAGAGGGAAACCACTTTGGGATTTGATTTCCCAAAATGTAAACAAACTATATATTGATAAGGTTATTCGTCGATATTGAGAGGAAAACTATTAAAAAAAACACTATTTGTCCTAAAACAATAATCTAAAATGAGTTTTTAAATTTATATCTACGAATTAAAAACTTAATACATATAATTTTTTTTGTGACAGAGAGAGTATTAACTTGCAGTGAGCAAAACATGATTTATACTTTTTTTTTTTTTAAAAAAATATAGTATTCGAAAGAAGAGCTCCTGCCAACCAGTGTAACCAAACAATATTGTAGACTTGACATCATGTCAAGAACTCTAGCTAACACAATTTTACTTTTAAATTTTTAATACTATTCGTTAAATGACACTATGCAATGCAGTTTACAATACACTTCTGACAACTAGTTTTCCCCCAGAAAATTAAGAGCATGAAATTCAACACGCAAGCACTTTATTGTTAGAGATAAGATAATAACTGTCTAATGAACTTCACTCAAGTGAATGAAAAGCTTTGCAAATAGGTTGATTTGCTCTCCCAAGCCGCAGATGTTCTTTAGCATGATCGTGCTCCTCCCGAACGCTTTTTTAAAATTTCCTATTTATTCTCTTTTCTTAAAAAAATAAAGAAAATTGATGCCTCATAATAAACCTTTAAGTAAACAAAGAATAATAGATATAAAAGACTTGTTAACGGATTTGCCTGTGCTAATTAACATTCAAAGAAATGCAACTGTTCACCTTTCAAAATAATTTCTTCTTTAATATACAAAACTAAAAAAAGCACAAAAAATAGACAATCATTTCGCAACAGTCGGAAGTAGCATTGAAAATCTTGCTAGAGTAATTAAAATCTTTTTTATATGCGCTAAAATTTTAAGACTACTAGAAAATGATGCAACTTAACCGAGCGTATATGTTCAAAAAAAAAATTGCAGAAATATACATGGATGAATGAAGGGCAGAAGAAGTAATACTCCACAATAGAAGGCCACGATATTGATTTTTGTAACAGAGATAGTTGGAAGGAGGATCTTATGCCAGAATTTATTGTGCAATTAATTTTTATTGTCCTCTCTCCGAATAAATGAGAGCTTCAGGCTTTACTTATTGTCTTATGGATGTAAACATTTCACCATTGAGTAATTTTTGTAAAATTTACGTACTGTCTTTTTTTTTCTAACTGCATTTTTAGTACAATTTTAAATATTCTACAGCTGAAACTAATTAAGCGGAAAGAGAAAACGGAAATGGTTGTCCATACGAGCCAAAAATTGGGATAGCCAACTTGAGCAATTAGCAAAGATCATTGAAATTTGAAAATGATTTGTAAATGGTTTTGTGATATTATTTGCCTTGAAACTTAATGCTGAGTAACTATTTCTCTAACGCGGAGGTTGTTTTCCTTTTTCCTCCATGCGGAAAAATCTAGCAAATATTTTTCTCCATAAACAGGACTAGACCCTTCTCAAGGTTGAAATTACTTGACTGAGTTCAGATTGATTTTAACTAGTTTCATCACCTTTATGTAGAAAGTTTGATCTGTACTAAAATTTTATGACAGAATGAGTTTCCAATAAGTATACCACTAATAAAAAATAATCGTCCAGCCATGAAAATTGAACGACAAAATATCACCATTATTTCAGGAACGTAGACGTTCCCAGTAGATAATCGGTTCTAAAATAAACTGTAGAATACATGAAAGAAATTTCTTAACGAGTTCATAAGTCACTATTAAAAAAGTCACCATATTACTAATGAGTCCGCTAATCATCTTATCCTCGTCAAGAACCGAATTGTATTTCTTCTTGATCACATCTGCTTCCCTTTATCCTTTCGCATGTGTCAGGATCTCAAGACGCGTCACCTGGCATCCTTAGTAGGCCATTTCAGGATCTACAACCGTATTTGAATACAGCAAGAAACTCGAGAGAGCTTAAACACGGATCCGTATCATGGTAGCTGGACCATCGGCGAATCTTAGGTTTACTGTGGAAGAGAAGGAGTCAAAGCAAGAAAGATACATCAGTCGGTGTAAATTAATTAAAATAAACGAAAAAACTAAGAAACTATAATTAAAAGTTCCGACAGATTCAAGAAGATCAAACAATTGATGGAAAAAGAATTTCAAATCTGTATATAAATTTCCGCAACGTGAAGCTCTGGTTGCTAATGAAACGAGTAAACATGTTTCAGAATATTGAAGAACAGAAAAGTGTCTCAACCAATTAAGCTCATATGGTTTGGAAAAGATTTGAAAGAGTAGTTTTGAAGGATTGTGGAATTCTTGGATCTCCCTAAACGAACTATATTAGAGAGAGAAATGCCAAGCATTATTTTTTCAGAACAGAGGTAGTTGGTGTGAGAGTAGACCAAAATTAATTGATAAAAATAATTTTTGACATCCTGTCTGAGCAATAACCATCCATCTGGCTTTGAATTCAGCTTCTTTCCTCGGTTTTTATATATATATGGATCGATTTTGAACTCATTATACTACTATGTTAGATAAACTGAAGTCAAAGACTAATCTTGCTGAAAACTTTTGTTTCCTTTTAGATAACCATGTTTGTTGCTAATTTTAACGAGATTATAATAACAGTTATCGTGAGTGTTAATCTAACCATTATGAAAATTCATTTTAGGAACAGTGTATATTCAATGGTCCGATAGCTATAATTTAATTTGATTAAGAACGAAAAAGTATTTCATCAAACAAATAAAAGAATTTGCAGTTAGCAAAATTTTAGTTCGGACAATAAAGACATCTTCCAGTTATTATGGATATTGCATCCGGAACAAAGAGCGATCTTCTTTGAATCAAAAGCACCGTCCGTGCCCTTGACAAGTTTACGTAGTTTGCATTTATTCTCCAAGTCATGAATATTTGTAAATACATAATTTTTTCATAACCACCGACAAAAATCTAATCAACAAGAAACTCGAGGGAGCTTAAACTGTTGTGGACTTTCAAACCCATCCCATTTCCTAATTTACATAACCCTGTCATAGATATTACAAACCTCTCATAACTTGATGGCAAACGCGCCGAAGCAAGAAGGAACAACTATATTCCATATACGTCCTGAAGAAACGATATAAGGATGATTTCAGATAAACTTCAACTTATTTTCCTTGACACCTGAAAGCTATTATAATGTTAATGTAGTAATGTGGAAGAATAAAAACGAACGAAATACCTTTAAAGAGAGACAAATCAAAACACTTAGTGGTATGGAATCTTGATGAACTAAGGAAAAAAAAATGGAAGTTGAAGGGAAGGCTGGGAGTTGAAGGGAAGGCTTACATTCAATCAATTTTTTATGAGAACTTGCCCCAATATTGTGTGGACTGTGAAACGATGGACCATGATCTTAATTCCTGTTGACACAACACAAATGCAGCACCATTGCAAAGGGTGGATTTGAACCATCCTCCAAAGCAACAATCCAAACAGCCAGAACAAGAAAAGCAAGCATCGCAACCCTTGGAAAAACCCCACGCTGCGCAGGAAAAAGTATTAGCAGGAAAAAGTATTGATAAAGAAAATTCACCATCCACACCGCGTCTTTTGTTAAAGCAGCGAACAAGTGCAGTGGAGAAATCGCATAGCTCTGAGGTTCATATTCTAATGCTGGATCCCATAAACCAGCAATCGTAGCAGAAAACAAAGGAAAAACAATCGTCTGGAGTACCATCAATTGTGCAGAAACCAATCCCAGTGACGACAATGGGGAAAAAACCTTGGTGAATCAACTGTGGTTGCTATGGACTTGTTCTTGGTTGCTATGGACTTTAATTGGAAATAGTTGCAAGTAAAACGCACAAAAGGAATTATGAAAATTAAGATCTAATTAGTTACCGTTGAGGGGTTTTGATTACATATTACATGGTTCTTCTTGTGCATATTTTTCTTGCCTTATTCTACCTGAAATATGAAGTCTTTTTATTAGTTTGAATGGTTATTCAAATGGCTCTATTGATCTTAGGAAATTCTGCCTGAGATATGGTCTTGTTTGTAGTTGTGTTGACAAAGTGCAGAAAATAAGATTTGCTTCTCTCTATTTACGCTAGTTTTTCTCTTAGCTCACAAATGATTTTCAAGTTTCTTTTTCTGAAAATCATCTTCGTTCAATGTAGTTTTTGCCTGTTTTTACGGATTTCAAATTGGAGTTGTAGATTATCCAAAAACGTGATTTGAACAGGGCATGTTTGAACCGAAAATATGAAAATCCAGATTTCTGACTTTCTGTTTAGGGGTTAGTTACCCCTATTCTTTGTGTTGTTTTCTATGGTTTCTTTACATGGACCTCTCTTATGTTTGAAGTATCTTATTCCAGTTAAAGCGGCTCGTGAATAGGAGTTATAGTTTGTCCAAAAACTCGATTTGAATGTGTCATAAAATCTGAAAGTTTTTAAGTATGAAATCCTGTCGGAGTTGCTGTTTTGAAGGACTTGTTTCTCCTAGTTCCCAAGATTCTTTTCCTGATTTCACTTGACAAAATTCTTCCTTGTTCACCCCAGTTTATTGTACTTTTACCGGCACATTAAAATGGTTAAGGCTTTGCTCATAAACTGGCTTTGAGCTTGACCTTTTGCACCCTAGTTCTGAAAATTCAGAACTTGTCTTAAATAATTAATCTTGTAGCCTCTATCCTTCTTGAATCTGACTTCCTTCCTCATGGAGTTTTCTTAATTACTTTGTTGTCTAAATTCCTTTTTTGTTTACTTTGCTTTCGCTAGGTGTGTTGTATTTCAAGTGCTAGTTAACCCTAGGATAATTAAGCTATGCCGGTTATAGTCTAAGGTCAAGGGAAGCCAGGTGAGTGTTCCTGAACTATTTCTAAACTGTTATTTTAATTATTTTTCTGAAAGTATTTTTAGTTTTTATAAGATGCATGTGGATTAGCGTGTGAGTATGCTTGTGTGCCTCTGTTGCGACTCAAGTGATTTGCGTGTGTATGATATATGGGACTTCGGTCCATGACATTGTGATTTTGTGTGATATGTATAATATATGGGATTATAAACTGCTCTGTGGTCTGGTTAAATCCCTGGACTTTAGCCTGCTTAGTGGACTGGCTAAGTCCTGACTTAGTGATGTTTGGACTATGGCTTGCTGTGTGGTCTGGCCAAGTTTGTGCTTAGTGTTTTATGGACTTTAGCTTGTTGTGTGGTCTAGCTAAGTCCATTAGTTGAGGATTATAACTTGCTGTGTGGACTGGCTAAATCCTCGTATAGGGAGACTATAGCTTGCTTAGTGGTCTGGCTAAATCTCGACTTGTTTGGTCTTCGCGTGAAGTCGTACATGTTGCTTGAATATTATCTGTGCATGCGAATGATTTGATTTTCCTGTTATATCGATTACGTGGATGTGAACCCCCGTGTATTACATGAAAATATTTTTCTTAAAGTTGGGGACCTCATTGGGCTTAGCTCATCCCTTTAGGATATCTTTTACAGGTTTTCGGGGAAGTGCTATGGCAAGAAGTTGCAATTTGTAATAGTTAGTAGGCTATAGTAGAATATCGTGAAATAGAAGCTGGTCCTTAGTTTAAAGTTTGATTATGTTTACTTAGGATTTATTTTATATTTTAAATGTAATTTATTAATTTAATTTTAGTAATTATAGTGTGAGACCTGGTGAGAGTTGGGTAGATGTTTCCCAAGGCTCCTTAATCAGGTTTAAGCTGGCAGGTGCATTTTTGGGGACGTCATAATTTAACCGTAATCATAGAAAAATTGTCCAAATAATACTTATCCAAAGATAATACATTTCGGGAAGAACATGGACACTCTTAATACAAAATCAAGCCTCTAATGGTTCAGACGATGAAGATTTTGACATGGAATTGGCAATGGAACGGGAGTCTTTCTATAGTGAAGTTTCTGCTCTATCACATCATAGTGGCAGGAAAAAAAGTAAGGGCAAATCGAATGTTAGAATCTGTCACTCTTCTACATTGAATAAGGAAACTAATTATGCATAAGTTTAAATTGTATTTGGCATAGGGTTTAGTTTATTCGCTGCCCTATTTTTTCGTCATTATATATAATATTATTATTTGGCTAATATATATATATTATATATATATATTTGTTTGCAGGTCTTAGGAGATTGATGATAACTGGAGTCAAATAAGATGAAATTGGACTTAATCGGAGAAGTAAAGGAAAGTCAAGGGCTGAAGTGAAGATTGAAGAATTTATTTATGAAGGAAGCAAGTAAGCTGAAAATTGGAGGACAAAACTGCAACTTCATCATTCTAATTCCTAGTTTGGCCGAGACAAATTTGATCTAGGTTACATGCAACTAAATGATTTATGAAGTGGGCCTTTTACCATGGAGTTGCTGTCACGAACTGGACTTAATTGTCCGAGTTCTTTAGTATAGGGGCCTGGTTGCAATTTCTGTAAATACCGGTACTATAAATAGCCAAACCGGAGCTGAAAACATTATGGAATAACTGTTACCCTCTGTTCGTTTGCATGGCATTGGGGGCATGCATTTGGAATTTGAGCCACCAATGTCAAATCCGGCGTTCGGCTCATAAAAAAAAGTATGGAATTGGCATTAGTCCAATGCCAAAAGGCTTCTAATGCCACAATTTAATTCGGGGCTTGAAGTTATTATTTGGGATTCCAAAATTATGTGGAGTTGAGCCAAACGCGGGTCTTTTCCGGGTTTTTTAAATTAAAATCCGGGTTCGGGTCCTTTTTTATTAGCTTTTTACTGTAAATTGAATTTTTTTTCCACTCTCTTCGTGTTCCCCTATCAGACTTTCTCCTCTGTTAATCTGTACAATTTCCGGCGACTCCATTTATCGTAACAAATTTGCGACGGCGACGGCAAACAAGAAGGAGGCGGCGACACGGTTTCTTGGTAATTTTTTTATTTTGATCTTTTTCTTCCTTTTGGGTAGATAGGGTTTGCTGCTCATCAATTCATCCAGATCTTCTTCTCATGCTTGGATTTTCAATCAAAATTTTCTTATTTCAGCATGAATCTGACTGAATTTTTTGTGGGTTTTGATTATTAAGTCAAATTCCAACTAGGTTTGCTTCTCCGCAGGCTTACTCGGTTCTGTTTCTCAACAACATAGTCCACCGACTTCTCTTCTCCCGCGTCCGCCTCCAAGTCCGGCGCGCAAAGGGACTTCAAACTCCATTTCCCAGATAAGATCGGCCTTTGCTACGTTATTTGCCGCACCATCCTCGATTTTGGGCTTCACTGCAATAAGGCAAGGTATTGTCTCTGATTTTTGTCTCCTTTTAGCTATGATAATGGGTTCGTGTAAATCTATGAGGCAAGTGTTCTTTTTCTTATAACAAATCATGAAGGACATGGAAATTGCAAGGTGGGAGTGCCTTGGTCAGGTTTTAGGTGAATCCATTTTCCTGAATTTCTTCCCTTTGATGTGTGCTTTTGGTTCCCGTTTGTGGTTAGTGGTAGTGGAATTTGGTTACCATACTGGGATATCCTTGTTTGCTCCAATGTGTTATAAGAGGCCTTACTCTCAAAGGACTTTTATCATCCATATTGAACTTGGAAGATAGACTTTGTTAGACAATGGACCAGCAACCAAAAACATTGATGTCTCGTTCTATATATACTACAATTTACATTGTTTTGGGTTCTATATATACTGCAGTTTACAGTTCCTTGTTTTGGGATTGCTTCGGTACTAGCTCACAGCTTCTGTATACATTGTCAAGTTCAGTTAACCTTTATTGCTCAAAATCAAATCTTATCTTGGGATTGGCAAACTATTTCGGTACAATTAATCTCGCCGTTACAATTTGAATTAATGTTATTTCATGTTCAGAAGAAAATGATGATTAAGGTGCACTCATGTTCCAGAATCGTTTCTAGGAATGGATGAAAATGGCAAGTCAGAATATCAATAAGCGAATTGGCAAGTCAGGATATCCCTTCCCTTTTCTGTTCCAATGGGACTGGTTTGAAGTAAATATTATATCTATTTGTTGTTTTTTTTTGGAAATTATAGTCTAAAAGTTTTAATAATTAATTAGTGCTTTTATTATGGTAGAACTGTCTTGGAGCACTAGATGAGACCCATGTTGAAATCGTTGTTCCATTGAGAGATCAAGGAAGCTATAGAAATCGGAAAGGCAACATTACAACAAATGTCTTGGCGGTATATTCTCGTGACCTAAGGTTCACTTATGCTTTACCGAGATGGGAGGGATCTGCAGCTGATGGTAGAGTATTACGAGATTCTTTTACTATAAGAGACTCCTTTATAGTTCCTAAAGGTATGTCGTAATTAGTCAATTCTGTTTGCTCAGTATTTTTTTTTTTTTGTTTCTTTGTGCATTAGTTTTTTAAGGTGTATAAAGTACTGACAAGAATGTTTCCATTTGATTTTGTAGGCAAATATTTTTTGGTAGATGCGGGTTATACCAATGGTCCTGGTTTTCTTGCGCCTTATAGAGGAACTAGATATCACTCAATGAATGGTCAGCCCAAGGTAATAATCCACAAGCTCCTAAGGAGTTATATAACCTCTGGCATGCAACTGCTAGAAATGTGATTGAGAGAGCTTTTGGTGTGTTGAAAAAGCGATGGAAAATTTTGAGAGAAGCATCTTTTTATGATGTCAAAACAATTGTGAAGATTATCAATGCTTGTGTTATCCTTCACAATCTTATTCGAGTAGAAGAACCTAATGATCCATTATTGGAAGAAGTTGATCATGAGATTCTTAACCGAGTTAATCCAGATGGTGATGATCAGAATGAGGAAGAACAGAATCAGCCAAACATGCAAGGTGGTGCGAATGTTGAAGACTCTGATCGCATTACACTTGTACAATCTACACATGAGTGGATTAGATATAGGGATGCATTAGCTCAAGCTATGTTTATTGATTATCAAAACAGGCGTAGATGAAATGGTCTTGTTAATTTATGTTCAATATAACTATTAGTTTTAAGTTTCATTATTTGTATAAGACTTTAACGTTGTGTGGTATTTTAGTTTAGTGATAGTAACATTGGTTGGATTAATATTGTCATCAGATTCTATGTTTGAGAAAAATATATAAAATGTTTAGGTGGTTGTTATATTATATATAATATTGGGTGAATACCGCCCCTTCATTTTATAATCAGTTTAGTTTCTTTAGTTTCAAAACAATCACTTGAACTAAATTAATTACTACATACGTAACCAATTTTTGTAATTTTTATATTTATGTTAATGTAACAGTGTTGGAACGATCTAAATTCATCATTATAATGAATATATAAATAATTGATAAATTTAAAAAATAAAAATTTAAAGAGTTTTCTCTTTGTCACCTTAAATATGATAACAGAATATATTATTCTAGAAATGATACTATTTAACATAACAAAAATTAAAAGTTGAAATAATTTCAAAATAAATCATTTTTTTCTTTTTTCTTTACTTTTGTAAAAAATAAGCAAAAGCCAAAACCAACCCAATTACTAGACTATACGAACAGAGAATATGGAATCCCAATGGAATTTGTGACCAATTCCATGATTTTGCCGAACGGATAAATTGGCATTGAATTAGAATATATTGAATACCAATTGAATCCCAAAATATTCTAATGCCAATTGAATCCCTAAAGCAAGTAGCCGAACACACCCTTAATTGAATTGATATTTTTCTGAATTCGTAAATTTATTCCCAATTCTCTCTGGTTAGAACCCTAACCAGCGCCCTTCCACCTCCGGCTTGCCGGAATCCCTCCATTTTCCGGTCACTACTTTCCGGTAGCTGACAAATTGGCCAAAGAGTCAGCTGTTTCTTTGCCATGTTCTTGCCTTTATCTATTTCTTCCACTTAAACTCTGTGTTGTTCGATCCAATTCGGTTTTTCTTTTCTCCTTCTTTCGATTCCATTGGTTTTGAATTCTTCTCACCCTTCAACGTTCTTGATTTCTGTCAGACTCAATTTCTTTTGGATTCGTTTCGGTTCGACTTCGCATCTTTGAATTCCGAGTTCGATTTTAATTGGATTCGATTTTGGTTTTTTTCTTCGTTCTTGAAATCGATACTGTCGATTTTTTCCCTTCCACCTCTGAATGTGGTTTCGAATTCATTTTGTTCCTTCGCACCATTTTTTATTCATTTTCCCGGATCAGATTCTTCTTCTCCTCTTTCGAATTCGTTCGAAATTTTCTTCTCCGCTGTGAGGTTTTCGTCCTTTTCCTCAATTCCTTTTCTTGATATGCATTACTCTCGAATCATTTCAAGAAATGGCTAGATCTAGAGCTGTTGCTGATGAAACTGCTAAGGAATCACAAGGAGATGCAAATTCCAGTCATCTTGAAACCCTAGATTCAAGAGTCTCTGAGATTGGCTTGAAGTTCGATCAATTGATTGCTCTGATGACAGAGCGTGAAGTGGAGAGTCGTCGGGTAGCCACAGAGCGAGATGCAAGGTTAGACAAGCTCATCGACATGTTTGCAGCACAACAAGTTCGAAATTCAGAAAAGGCTCCGGTTACAGGAGCATCTCCGGTGACAGACCGTTCTCCTCCGGAGTCACCAGCAGTGGATAGACCTCCATTCACTCCTATTGGAACTGATACTCCTCGAGCTTCCTTCAAATCGGCGCTAGAAAAGGGAAATCGTCGTACTCCAACCGATTCAGGGCAAGTGGACAAGGAGAACAGTCCAATTGCAGGGAACTCAGGCAACTCTGGGCGAAATAATCTTCCTCCGGAGCTGATAGTTGCTGGTGGAACGCAGGGCAACAGTGGCTTGGGAAATCCGGCTCGAAATGGTCAGCAAGGAAAGGGAGTTGTTGCCCCAATGTGGTACCAACATCCATCCGAGACTTGATCTACCCGAGTTCAGGGAGAAATTCCGCAGAACTGGATTCTGAAATGCCGCAAATACTTTGGAGAATTGTGTTCTAGATTGTTACAGTTGGGGTATGATTTTGATGATGAGTATTATGTCTCAGTGGGCTAAAGGAAGAGATTAAGTCTATGGTTAGAATGTGGAACCCTAAAACCTTAGACGTTGCTTTTGATGTTGCCATTTGCCAAGAAAGAAATTTAGCAGCTTGGTTTAGTATTGGTTTAATAGATACGGGACAGTCTGGTTCTGTTCTGGTGCCTCCTGATCAAAATAAGGATCAGACTAAGACTTTGTTGCACCCTGTTAGCAGTGGGGACTGAAAGCTACAGATCCGCCACTTTTCTGGAACGGAGGCTACATCATAAAATCATTTCCGCTTTCTTTTTCAATGAAAACTCGGCGGTTTGAGGCGCCGGGCAGAATCGGATCCTCGTGTTCACTCCAACCATGTTGATGGTTATCGGCCCACGCCAGATCTAAGTCTCCAGAACCAGCAAAAAAGATCCTGCTCCGAAGCCAAAAGCATCCCTTCTCCAAAAACACAAGTTCTGGTTTCGGTGACCGCTACCATATTTGGAAACCCACTTCGACGAAGAACACTGCCGCCGCCGTTTGCACCGACGAAACTGATGTTGACGATTTATGTTCCACCGTTGAGATCTGCCGCTGCTCTGCCGATTCAAAAATCTACCGCTGACGTTGCCCTCTACCGATTTCACAAGATCTGTTGTTGCTCCTGATTCCTCCCTGATAAGAAGCTGCTCCTCAAAAGACTAGCTGTTGTCCGCCGCCTAAGCCCTCTGCCGATTCCACAAACACTAGATCTGTTCCTTCCAGCCAGATCTGGTTCTTTCGGTCCAGTCACATAAAATGGGACCATCAGACTGGTTTTACTATTGAACCGACCACCTACTCTGGTTTGGTTATTGCTAACAGACCGGTTCTTAATGGTTTGTCGGTTTCGTTTAATCGCGGTAACTAATGAATTATTTTTTGGTGCTCAGGGTATATCACTCACAGATCAGGATACTCCCATATGCCCACCAAATGCGGCAGTTCAGATTTGTAATTTTATACTAGGTTACTGGAAAATAGCTCTGGGGTACCAAAATAAAAACCCGACGTTATATATAACTCGTAGATTTTCGATTAGCTTTCTTTTGAAAATATCAGTTTTGTACTGATATTTACAGTTTCGTCATTATATGACGAACTCTTTATTGTACAGGATAAGTCTTAAGCATTGCTCTGAAATTATTTCCATTCATTCATAAATTTGCCAAGTTCTGACTTGGTTTTTTTTTTAAAAATTCAATTAAAACTAAAATTTTTAGATGTTTTTATATGGCACCGCAAGTTTAAACAATGTTTTCATTCAATTTTTCTTTGAGATTTTGTGGAAAAATTAACGATCTTTTTTTTTCCACGTAAAATGCACGCGAATCGACCGAAGGGTATTATGTGTCGATCATAAATGTTTGATTTGAGTCTTTTATATCACGTGATGTACTTGTATATTTACAAAAAAATTAAATTTTACATGGACACACAATACCGTTCAGTCAATCTACGTGCATGTCAAGTGCAAGGAGTTGAACATTTCCCCTAACCCTAAAGAGAAAAGTGATAGAAATACTACTTAAGTTTGTGATATCAAACAATAACATTTAAAATTATAGATTTGAATGAATATAGTAAGCAATTTTTGGTTTTTTGTGGAATAATTTAATGAAAAATATAAATTTATAAACCACCTTTATTTTAATAGATTTGTAACATTGAGAAGTTCTTTTTGGTAGTTAGATAGATTGCGAGTGATTGTAATTTGTAAATATTGAGAAGTTCTTTATTTATTTATTTTATTTTTTTAAAAAGGAAGATTTATTTGTTGGATATAGCTAAAAATCTTAAGAAGATTTTTTTTTATAAAAAAAAGGAGAACTTGAAATTTGCAGAGTTTGAACTGGGATTAAAAATTTATAAGTTTTTTTTATTTATGTACTATAGCCTATTTTATTTATTTTAATTTTTTAAGGTAGTATGATAATATAAATTTTTAAAAATTTGTACCTTCCCAAAATGGGAGCCTAAAGCCACTGCTTCATTGGCTTTATGGGAAGGCCGCCCCTACGCAAACATTAACCAGATTATGCAAAAGATCCTTGCACCACACGCTAAGATTTCCGACTAATGGAAGGAGCTAATCCAAGAATGTACGTAAGAATTTATTAGTTTCATCACGCAGAAGCCAACAAGCGGTCCCACCATGACTGCTGGAAGACGATTAGCGTGGAGGATGTCCTATTCGGGTTCCGCCAGCTACGGTTTGACAACTACATCGACCCCATCATGTTGTATTTGAACAAGTATCGCCAGAACGAGTTTACTCGAACGGTTATGCGCGGCGACTCTTTTGTCCGCTGCACTATAGATTTCTCTACCATGGTGCCATCGGGGCCAATACCACTGCCTCCGCTACCTCCGCCTTAGCACCTGCAGGCGCCACCTGTTATGCCGAATATGTTTCTGCCAGTTTCCGGTTATGAGAACTATTTTAGTGCAATAGTTCACAAAACCCTTGCACGGTTTTTATGGTCAAGTACCAACAAGATCTTACCACTACTATGACAGTGATGCTACAAGTAATAGTAGTACTCATGGTGGACAAGGGAAATCTTCTTCCAATTCTTCTATTGCTCCTCATTATCCTTTTTCTAGAGGTTTTCTTCTATTGCTCCTCATTATCCTTTTTCTAGAGGTTTTGGTTCTTCTAGTTAACCGCTACTTGGTAGCTTGTTGTGAGAAGATATGGTCATCCTTTGATGCAATTTACATTCTATATGAAGTGCAGTAATTATGGTCATCGTAATTTATCGTCACCTTGTAATATAGGTAATATAATTGTTATCTTCACGTATATTTCTTTTTATTACGAGCGTTACGTGAAATATACTCCTTTTAAGATAAACATTATACTTGTTATCATCACATACATCTTCGTCAGTTAGGAGCCGTTATGCAAAATATTCGGTAAACCTCGTGATCTTCATTGAATTTAAGAGTGTTCCGTCAAGTACGCGAACATGGTCAAGTTCAAAGAAACGCGTTCTGTATGATTTCATAATATAAGTTTGGTGAGAGTAGCGTTCCATTTACGCATACTTGTTACCTTCCCAAATGAGACCAATTTACCAAATATAAAGATGCACAATTAAATTGTTCAAAACATTAAAAATTCCAGCAAGTTTCACAACAAAAACTCATATTCATGAGAGACCATCAGAAAAACTAAATCTTGTTCCACTTTCTCAAAAATAAATAGTTAAAGTTTATAAACTAAATTCATATAAATATTTTTTCTAAATCAAGCTTTTAATGAATCAATTCAGAGAACTAGAAATTTTACAAATCAAGCACTCCATAATTATATTTTAGCTTTCATCATCAGCCTAGAAATATGGGCATGAGCCATAGAACACAACTTTAACAAATAAGAACACGTGCAAAACACGTGCTGCGGCGCTCATTTAAGTGGTCTTTTGGCTGTCAATTGTTTCCAAAAATTTAAATTAATAGACTCCGGGCCTTTACAAGAGGGAAAAAATTTGAAGCATTAAGATCCAATTGGAAGATTGGTACTAGGAAAAAAAATATGATAGCATATCCCATGTTTATCCACCGATCGGAAAATAAAATTTGAAGAATTGGAATCCACAGTCACAATTTACCGCCTCATAATTTAATGGTGACCCTAACAACGATGTAGATGTAGGAAAAGAAGTGAAAATCATATGGGTGGTGGGAAAGTAGGAATTTGATTTAATTTGCAAGATATAGTAAATGAAAGAAATCTTTATTATGACTACTATTAATATAATAATTGTAGATAGTAATTCATTTTTGTGAATTTTAAATAACAAAGATTAAGAAACTGCCACATAGAATTGGCATGAGAAGAATAACTTAGAGTTTTTCTCCCTGGATTTCCTATTAGTATATTATATAGGTTGTACAGACATTTCCATAAAAAAATGTTCATATGATTATTCAGTTAGAACGAAATGAATTGGAAAAGATGTTTCCTTTCAAACAACATTATCAAGATAATGACTCGGTTAAAAAAAAATAAATTATTATAAAGACATTTCCTTCAGAAAAAAGTATTGAGATATTGAATCGTTTCATTCATGTATTGTTTCATTTATAATTTTTTTTTTAAAGTATGCGTAAATTGTTTAATATGTTTTTCTAAGATATTTCCGTTTATAATTCATTCAGTTATTGTTATTTCACCCTTTGAAGCACTTTACATTTTATATGTAGTGCAATAACTATGGTTGTCGTAGTTTATCGCCACCCGTTAATATAGGAGTTATAATTATTATCTTCACGTATATTTCCTTCTATTAGGAGCGTTACGTGAAATATACTCCTTTTAATATAAAAACATCATACTTGTTATCATCACATACATCTTCATTTGTACGGGCTGTTACGCAAAATATTCGGTAAACCTCGTGATCTTCATTAAATTTAAGAGTGTTCCGTCAAGTACGCGATCATGGTCAGGTTCAAAGAAAGGCGTTCAGTATGATTTCACGAGATAAATTTGGTGAGAGTAGCGTTCCATTTACGCATACTTGTTACCTTCCTCAAATGAGACCAATTTACCAAATATAACGATGCACAATTAAATTGTTCAAAACGTTAAAAGTTCCAGCAAATTTCACTACAAAAAATCATATTCATGAGAGACCATCATAATAACTAAATCCTGTTCGACTTTCTCCAAAATAAATAGTTAATGTTTATAAACTGAAATAATATAAATATTTTTTCTAAATCAAGCTTTTAATGAATCAATTCAGAGAACTGGAAATTTTACAAATCAAGCACTCCATAATTATATTTTAACTTTCATCATCAGCCTAGAAATATGGGCATGAGCCATAGAACACAACTTTAACAAATAAGAATACGTGCCAAACACGTGCTGCGGGGCTCATTTAAGTGGTCTTTTAGCTGTCAATTTTTCCAAAAATTTGAATGAATAAACTCCGGGCTTCTACAAGAGGGAAGAAATTGGAAGCATGAAGATCCAATTGGAAGATTGCTACTAGGAAAAAAAAATAGTACTAGCATATCCCATGTTTATCCACCGATCGGAAAATAAAATTTGAAGAATTGGAATCCAAGGTCACAATTTACCATCTGATGATTTAATGGCGACCGTCACAACAATGTAGATGTAGGAAAAGAAGTGAAAATCATATGGGTGCTGGGAAAGTAAGAATTTGATTTGATTGGCAAGATATTGTAGATGTAAGAAATATTTATTATGACTACTATTAATATATTAATTGTAGATAGTAATTCATTTTTGTAATTTTTGAATAAAAAAGATTAAGAAACTGCAACATAGGCTTTGGCATGAGAAGAATAACTTAGAGTTTTTCCCTGTTGATTACCTATTAGTATATTTTATAGATTGTACAGACATTTCCATAAGAAAAATGTTCATATGATTATTCTTTTAGAACGAAATGAATTAGAAACGATGTTTCCTTACAAACAACGTTATCAAAATAATGATTCGGTTATAACAAAAAAAAAATTATAAAGATATTTCCTTTAGAAAAAAGTATTAAGTTGATGTATCGATTCCTTCATGTATTGTTTCATTTATAATTGTGTTTTCTAAAGTATGCGTAAACTGTTTAATTTTTTTTCTAAGATATTTCCGTTTATAATTCATTCAGTTATTGTTATTTCACCCTTTTATGCACTTTACATTCTATATGTAGTGAAGTAATTATGGTCGTCGTAGTTTATCGTCACCTTTTAATATAGGAGTTATAATTGTTATCTTCACGTATATTTCCTTCTATTACGAGCGTTACGTGAAATATACTTCTTCTAATATAAAAACATTATACTTGCAATCATCACATACACCTTCGTTAGTTAGGGGCCGTTTACGCAAAATATTCGTTAAACCTCGTGATCTTCATGTAATTTAAGACTGTTCCGTCAAGTACGCAATCATGGTCTGGTTCAAAGAAAGGCGTTCAGTATGATTTCACGATATAAATTTGGTGAGTGTAGCGTTCCATTTACGCATACTTGTTACCTCCCCAAATGAGACCAATTTACCAAATATAAAAATGCACAATTAAATTGTTCAAAACATTAAATGTTCCAGCAAATTTCACAACAAAAAATCATATTCATGAGAGACCATCATAATAACTAAATCATGTTCCACTTTCTCCAAAATAAATAGTTAATGTTTATAAACGGAAATAATATAAATATTTTTTCTAAATCAAGCTTTTAATGAATCAATTCAGAGAACTTGAAATTTTACAAATCAAGCACTCCATAATTATATTTTAGCTTTCATCATCAGCCTAGAAATGGGCATGAGCCATAGAACACAACTTTAACAAATAAGAATACGTGCCAAACACGTGCTGCGGGGCTCATTTAAGTGGTCTTTTAGCTGTCAATTTTTTCCAAAAATTTGAATGAATAAACTCCGGGCTTCTACAAGACGGTACAAATTTGAAGCATTAAGATCCAATTGGAAGATTGGTACTAGGAAAAATAAATAGTACTAGCTTATGCAATGTTTATCCACCGATCGGAAAATAAAATTTGAAGAATTGGAATCCCAAGTCACAATTTACCGCCTGATGATTTAATGGCGAGCGTAACAACGATGTAGATGTAGGAAAAGAAGTGAAAATAATATGGGCGGTGGGAAAGTCGGAATTTGCTTTGATTGGCAAGATATTGTATATGTAAGAAATCTTTATTATGACTACTATTAATATAATAATTGTAGATAGTAATTTATTTTTGTAATTTTTAAATAAAAAAGATTAAGAAACTACCACATAGGATTTGGCATGAGAAGAATAACTTAGAGTTTTACTCTCTGGATTTCTTATTAGTATATTATATAGATTGTGAAGACATTTCCTTCAAAAAAAATGTTCATATAATTATTCAGCTAGAACGAAACAAAATTGTAAAGATGCTTCATTTCAAACAACATTATAAGGAGAATAATTCGGTTATAACAAAAAAAATATTATAAAGTTATTTCCTTTAGAAAAAAGTATTGAGATATTGAATCGTTTCATTCAAGTATTTTTCCATTTATAACTTTTTTTTTTAAGTATGTGCAAATTGTTCAATTTTTTTTCTAAGATATTTCCGTTTATAATTCGTACAGATATTGTTATTTCACCCTTTGAAGCACTTTACATTTTATATGTAGTCCAATAACTATGGTTGTCGTAGTTTATCGCCACCCTTTAATATAGGAGTTATAATTGTTATCTTCACGTGTATTTCCTTCTATTAGGAGTGTTACGTGAAATATACTCCTTTTAATATAAAAACATCATACTTGTTATCATCACATACATCTTCGTTTGTACGGGCCGTTACGCAAAATATTCGGTAAACCTCGTGATCTTCATTGAATTTAAGAGTTTTCCGTCAAGTACGCGATCATGGTTAGGTTCAAAGAAAGGCGTTCAGTATGATTTCACGAGATAAATTTGGTGAGAGTAGCGTTCCATTTACGCATACTTGTTACCTTCCTCAAATGAGACCAATTTACCAAATATAACGATGCACAATTAAATTGTTCAAAACGTTAAAAGTTCCAGCAAATTTCACTACAAAAAATCATATTCATGAGAGACCATCATAATAACTAAATCCTGTTCGACTTTCTCCAAAATAAATAGTTAATGTTTATAAACTGAAATAATATAAATATTTTTTCTAAATCAAGCTTTTAATGAATCAATTCAGAGAACTGGAAATTTTACAAATCAAGCACTCCATAATTATATTTTAGCTTTCATCATCAGCCTAGAAATATGGGCATGAGCCATAGAACACAACTTTAACAAATAAGAATACGTGCCAAACACGTGCTGCGGGGCTCATTCAAGTGGTCTTTTAGCTGTCAATTTTTTCCAAAAATTTGAATGAATAAACTCCGGGCTTCTACAAGAGGGAAGAAATTGGAAGCATGAAGATCCAATTGGAAGATTGATGCTCGGAAAAAAAAATAGTACTAGCATATCCCATGTTTATCCACCGATCGGAAAATAAAATTTGAAGAATTGGAATCCAAGGTCACAATTTACCGTCTGATGATTTAATGGCGACCGTCACAACAATGTAGATGTAGGAAAAGAAGTGAAAATCATATGGGTGCTGGGAAAGTAAGAATTTGATTTGATTGGCAAGATATTGTAGATGTAAGAAATCTTTATTATGACTACTATTAATATATTAATTGTAGATAGTAATTCATTTTTGTAATTTTTGAATAAAAAAGATTAAGAAACTGCAACATAGGCTTTGGCATGAGAAGAATAACTTAGAGTTTTTCTCTCTTGATTACCTATTAGTATATTATATAGATTGTACAAACATTTCCATAAAAAAAATGTTCATATGATTACTCTGTTAGAACGAAATGAATTAGAAAAGATGTTTCCTTTCAAACAACGTTATCAAAATAATGATTCGGTTATAACAAAAAAAAATTATAAAGATATTTCCTTTAGAAAAAAGTATTGAGTTAATGTATCGATTCATTCATGTATTGTTTCATTTATAATTGTTTTTTCTAAAGTATGCGTAAACTGTTTAATTTTTTTTCTAAGATATTTCCGTTTATAATTCATTCAGTTATTGTTATTTCACCCTTTTATGCACTTTACATTCTATAGGTAGTGAAGTAATTATGGTCGTCGTAGTTTATCGTCACCTTTTAATATAGGAGTTATAATTGTTATCTTCACGTATATTTCCTTCTATTACGAGCGTTACGTGAAATATACTCCTTCTAATATAAAAACATTATACTTGCAATCATCACATACACCTTCGTTAGTTAGGGGCCGTTTACGCAAAATATTCGTTAAACCTCGTGATCTTCATGTAATTTAAGACTGTTCCGTCAAGTACGCAATCATGGTCTGGTTCAAAGAAAGGCGTTCAGTATGATTTCACGATATAAATTTGGTGAGTGTAGCATTCCATTTACGCATACTTGTTACCTCCCCAAATGAGACCAATTTACCAAATATAAAAATGCACAATTAAATTGTTCAAAACGTTAAAAGTTCCAGCAAATTTCACAACAAAAAATCATATTCATGAGAGACCATCAGAATAACTAAATCATGTTCCACTTTCTCCAAAATAAATAGTTAATGTTTATAAACGGAAATAATATAAATATTTTTTCTAAATCAAGCTTTTAATGAATCAATTCAGAGAACTTGAAATTTTACAAATCAAGCACTCCATAATTATATTTTAGCTTTCATCATCAGCCTAGAAATGGGCATGAGCCATAGAACACAACTTTAACAAATAAGAATACGTGCCAAACACGTGCTGCGGGGCTCATTTAAGTGGTCTTTTAGCTGTCAATTTTTTCCAAAAATTTGAATGAATAAACTCCGGGCTTCTACAAGACGGTACAAATTTGAAGCATTAAGATCCAATTGGAAGATTGGTACTAGGAAAAATAAATAGTACTAGCTTATGCAATGTTTATCCACCGATCGGAAAATAAAATTTGAAGAATTGGAATCCCAAGTCACAATTTACCGCCTGATGATTTAATGGCGAGCGTAACAACGATGTAGATGTCGGAAAAGAAGTGAAAATAATATGGGCGGTGGGAAAGTCGGAATTTGCTTTGATTGGCAAGATATTGTATACGTAAGAAATCTTTATTATGACTACTATTAATATAATAATTGTAGATAGTAATTCATTTTTGTAATTTTTAAATAAAAAAGATTAAGAAACTACCACATAGGATTTGGCATGAGAAGAATAACTTAGAGTTTTACTCTCTGGATTTCTTATTAGTATATTATATAGATTGTGAAGACATTTCCTTCAAAAAAAATGTTCATATAATTATTCAGCTAGAACGAAACAAAATTGTAAAGATGCTTCATTTCAAACAACATTATAAGGAGAATGATTCGGTTATAACAAAAAAAATATTATAAAGTTATTTCCTTTAGAAAAAAGTATTGAGATATTGAATCGTTTCATTCAAGTATTTTTCCATTTATAACTTTTTTTTTTAAGTATGTGCAAATTGTTCAATTTTTTTCTAAGATATTTCCGTTTATAATTCGTATGAGATATTGTTATTTCACCCTTTGAAGCACTTTACATTTTATATGTAGTCCAATAACTATGGTTGTCGTAGTTTATCGCCACCCTTTAATATAGGAGTTATAATTGTTATCTTCACGTGTATTTCCTTCTGTTAGGAGTGTTACGTGAAATATACTCCTTTTAATATAAAAACATCATACTTGTTATCATCACATACATCTTCGTTTGTACGGGCCGTTACGCAAAATATTCGGTAAACCTCGTGATCTTTATTGAATTTAAGAGTTTTCCGTCAAGTACGCGATCATGGTTAAGTTCAAAGAAAGGCGTTCAGTATGATTTCACGAGATAAATTTGGTGAGAGTAGCGTTCCATTTACGCATACTTGTTACCTTCCTCAAATGAGACCAATTTACCAAATATAACGATGCACAATTAAATTGTTCAAAACGTTAAAAGTTCCAGCAAATTTCACTACAAAAAATCATATTCATGAGAGACCATCATAATAACTAAATCCTGTTCGACTTTCTCCAAAATAAATAGTTAATGTTTATAAACTGAAATAATATAAATATTTTTTCTAAATCAAGCTTTTAATGAATCAATTCAGAGAACTGGAAATTTTACAAATCAAGCACTCCATAATTATATTTTAGCTTTCATCATCAGCCTAGAAATATGGGCATGAGCCATAGAACACAACTTTAACAAATAAGAATACGTGCCAAACACGTCCTGTGGGGCTCATTTAAGTGGTCTTTTAGCTGTCAATATTTTCCAAAAATTTGAATGAATAAACTTCGGGCTTCTACAAGAGGGAAGAAATTGGAAGCATGAAGATCCAATTGGAAGATTGCTACTAGGAAAAAAAAAATAGTACTAGCATATCCCATGTTTATCCACCGATCGGAAAATAAAATTTGAAGAATTGGAATCAAAGGTCACAATTAACCGTCTGATGATTTAATGGCGACCGTGACAACAATGTAGATGTAGGAAAAGAAGTGAAAATCATATGGGTGCTGGGAAAGTAAGAATTTGATTTGATTGGCAAGATACTGTAGATGTAAGAAACCTTTATTATGACTACTATTAATATATTAAATGTAGATAGTAATTCATTTTTGTAATTTTTGAATAAAAAAGATTTAGAAACTCCAACATAGGCTTTGGCATGAGAAGAATAACTTAGAGTTTTTCTCTGTTGATTACCTATTAGTATATTATATAGATTTTACAGACATTTCCATAAAAAAAATGTTCATATGATTATTCTGTTAGAACGAAATGAATTAGAAAAGATGTTTCCCTTCAAACAACGTTATCAAAATAATGATTCGGTTATAACAAAAAATAAATTATAAAGATATTTCCTTTAAAAAAAAGTATTTAGTTAATGTATCGATTCATTCATGTATTGTTTCATTTATAATTGATTGTTCTAAAGTATGCGTAAACTGTTTAATTTTTTTTCTAAGATATTTCCGTTTATAATTCATTCAGTTATTGTTACTTCACCCTTTTATGCACTTTACATTTTATATGTAGTGAAGTAATTATGGTCGTCGTAGTTTATTATCACCTTTTAATATAGGAGTTATAATTGTTATCTTCACGTATATTTCCTTCTATTACGAGCGTTACGTGAAATATACACCCTCTAATATAAAAACATTATACTTGTAATCATCACATACACCTTCGTTAGTTAGGGGCCGTTTACGCAAAATATTCGTTAAACCACGTGATCTTCATGTAATTTAAGACTGTTCCGTCAAGTACGCAATCATGGTCAGGTTCAAAGAAAGGCGTTCCGTATGATTTCACGATATAAATTTGGTGAGTGTAGCGTTCCATTTACAAAATATGAAGATGCACAATTAAATTGTTCAAAACATTAAAAGTTCCAGCAAATTTCACAACAAAAAATCATATTCATGAGAGACCATCAGAATAACTAAATCTTGTTCCACTTTCTCCAAAATAAATAGTTAATGTTTATAAACTGAAATAATATAAATATTTTTTCTAAATCAAGCTTTTAATGAATCAATTCAGAGAACTTGAAATTTTACAAATCAAGCACTCCATAATTATATTTTAGCTTTTATCATCAGCCTAGAAATATGGGCATGAGCCATAGAACACAACTTTAACAAATAAGAATACGTGCCAAACACGTGCTGCGGGACTCATTTAAGTGGTCCTTTAGCTGTCAATTTTTTCCAAAAATTTGAATGAATAAACTCCGGGCTTCTACAGGAGGGTACAAATTTGAAGCATTAAGATCCAATTGGAAGATTGGTACTAGGAAAAATAAATAGTACTAGCATATCCAATGTTTATCCACCGATCGGAAAATAAAATTTGAAGAATTGGAATCCCGAGTCACAATTTACCGCCTGATGATTTAATGTCGAGCGTAACAACGATGTAGATGTAGGAAAAGAAGTGAAAATAATATGGGCGGTGGGAAAGTAGGAATTTGCTTTGATTGGCAAGATATTGTATATGTAAGAAATCTTTATTATGACTACTATTAATATAATAATTGTAGATAATAATTCCTTTTCGTAATTTTGATCTAAAAAAGATTAAGAAACTACCACATAGGATTTGGCATGAGAAGAATAACTTAGAGTTTTACTCTTTGGATTTCCTATTAGTATATTATATACGTTGTAAAGAAATTTCCTTCAAAAAAACTGTTCATATAATGATTCAGCTAGAACGAAATGAAATCGTAAAGATGTTTCATTTCAAACAACATTATCAAGAGAATTATTCGTTATAACAAAAAAAATATTATAAAGATATTTCCTTTAGAAAAAAGTATTGAGATATTGAATCGTTTCATTCAAGTATTTTTCCATTTATAACTTTTTTTTTTTAAAGTATGTGCAAATTGTGCAATTTTTTTTCTAAGATATTTTTGTTTATAATTCGTACAGATATTGTTATTTCACCCTTTGAAGCACTTTACATTTTATATGTAGTGCAATAACTATGGTTGTCGTTGTTTATCGCCACCCTTTAATATAGGAGTTATAATTGTGATCTTCACGTATATTTCCTTCTATTAGGAGCGTTACGTGAAATATACTCCTTTTAATATAAAAACATCATACTTGTTATCATCACATACATCTTCGTTTGTACGGGCCGTTACGCAAAATATTCGGTAAATCTCGTGATCTTCATTGAATTTAAGAGTGTTCCGTCAAGTACGCGATCATGGTCAGGTTCCAAGAAAGGCGTTCAGTATGATTTCACGATATGAATTTGGTGAGAGTAGCGTTCCATTTACGCATACTTGTTACCTCCTCAAATGAGACCAATTTACCAAATATAACGATGCACAATTAAATTGTTCAAAACGTTAAAAGTTCCAGCAAATTTCACAACAAAAAATCATATTCATGAGAGACCATCAGAATAACTAAATCCTGTTCGACTTTCTCCAAAATAAATAGTTAATGTTTATAAACTGAAATAATATAAATATTTTTTCTAAATCAAGCTTTTAATGAATCAATTCAGAGAACTGGAAATTTTACGAATCAAGCACTCCATAATTATATTTTAGCTTTCATCATCAGCCTAGAAATATGGGCATGAGCCATAGAACACAACTTTAACAAATAAGAATACGTGCCAAACACGTGCTGCGGGGCTCATTTAAGTGGTCTTTTAGCTGTCAATTTTTCCAAAAATTTGAATGAATAAACTCCGGGCTTCTACAAGAGGGAAGAAATTGGAAGCATGAAGATCCAATTGGAAGATTGCTACTAGGAAAAAAAAATAGTACTAGCATATCCCATGTTTATCCACCGATCGGAAAATAAAATTTGAAGAATTGGAATCCAAGGTCACAATTTACCGTCTGATGATTTAATGGCGACCGTCACAACAATGTAGATGTAGGAAAAGAAGTGAAAATCATATGGGTGCTGGGAAAGTAAGAATTTGATTTGATTGGCAAGATATTGTAGATGTAAGAAACCTTTATTATGACTACTATTAATATATTAATTGTAGATAGTAATTCATTTTTGTAATTTTTGAATAAAAAAGATTAAGAAACTCCAACATAGGCTTTGGCATGAGAAGAATAACTTAGAGTTTTTCTCTGTTGATTACGTATTAGTATATTATATAGATTGTACAGACATTTCCATAATAAAAAATGTTCATATGATTATTCTGTTAGAACGAAATGAATTAGAAAAGATGTTTCCTTTCAAACAACGTTATCAAAATAATGATTCGGTTATAACAAAAAAAAATTATAAAGATATTTCCTTTAGAAAAAAGTATTAAGTTAATGACTCGATTCATTCATGTATTGTTTTATTTATAATTTTTTTTTTCTAAAGAGTATGCGTAAACTTTTTACTTTTTTTTCTAAGATATTTCCGTTTATAATTCATTCAGTTATTGTTATTTCACCCTTTTATGCACTTTACATTCTATATGTAGTGAAGTTATATGGTCGTCGTAGTTTAACGTCTCCTTTAATATAGGAGTTATAATTGTTATCTTCACGTATATTTCCTTCTATTACGAGCGTTACGTGAAATATACCTTTTAATATAAAAACATTATACTTGTAATCATCACATACACCTTCGTTAGTTAGGGGCCGTTTACTTAAAATATTCGTTAAACCTCGTGATCTTCATGTAATTTAAGACTGTTCCGTCAAGTACGCGATCATGGTCAGGTTCAAAGAAAGGCGTTCAGTATGATTTCACGATATAAATTTGGTGAGAATAGTGTTCCATTTACGCATACTTGTTACCTCCTCAAATGAGACCAATTTACCAAATATAACGATGCACAATTAAATTGTTCAAAACGTTAAAAGTTCCAGCAAATTTCACAACAAAAAATCATATTCATGAGAGACCATCATAATAACTAAATCCTGTTCGACTTTCTCCAAAATAAATAGTTAATGTTTATAAACTGAAATAATATAAATATTTTTTCTAAATCAAGCTTTTAATGAATCAATTCAGAGAACTGGAAATTTTACAAATCAAGCACTCCATAATTATATTTTAGCTTTCATCATCAGCCTAGAAATATGGGCATGAGCCATAGAACACAACTTTAACAAATAAGAATACGTGCCAAACACGTCCTGTGGGGCTCATTTAAGTGGTCTTTTAGCTGTCAATATTTTCCAAAAATTTGAATGAATAAACTTCGGGCTTCTACAAGAGGGAAGAAATTGGAAGCATGAAGATCCAATTGGAAGATTGCTACTAGGAAAAAAAAATAGTACTAGCATATCCCATGTTTATCCACCGATCGGAAAATAAAATTTGAAGAATTGGAATCAAAGGTCACAATTTACCGTCTATTGATTTAATGGCGACCGTGACAACAATGTAGATGTAGGAAAAGAAGTGAAAATCATATGGGTGCTGGGAAAGTAAGAATTTGATTTGATTGGCAAGATACTGTGGATGTAAGAAACCTTTATTATGACTACTATTAATATATTAATTGTAGATAGTAATTCATTTTTGTAAGTTTTGAATAAAAAAGATTAAGAAACTCCAACATAGGCTTTGGCATGAGAAGAATAACTTAGAGTTTTTCTCTGTTGATTACCTATTAGTATATTATATAGATTGTACAGACATTTTCAAAAAAAAAATGTTCATATGATTATTCTGTTAGAACGAAATGAATTAGAGAAGATGTTTCCCTTCAAACAACGTTATCAAAATAATGATTCGGTTATAACAAAAAACAAATTATAAAGATATTTCCTTTAAAAAAAAGTATTTAGTTAATGTATCGATTCATTCATGTATTGTTTCATTTATAATTGATTGTTCTAAAGTATGCGTAAACTGTTTAATTTTTTTTCTAAGATATTTCCGTTTATAATTCATTCAGTTATTGTTACTTCACCCTTTTATGCACTTTACATTTTATATGTAGTGAAGTAATTATGGTCGTCGTAGTTTATTGTCACCTTTTAATATAGGAGTTATAATTGTTATCTTAACGTATATTTCCTTCTATTACAAGCGTTACGTGGAATATACACCTTCTAATATAAAAACATTATACTTGTAATCATCACATACACCTTCGTTAGTTAGGGGCCGTTTACGCAAAATATTCGTTAAACCACGTGATCTTCATGTAATTTAAGACTGTTCCGTCAAGTACGCAATCATGGTCAGGTTCAGAGAAAGGCGTTCAGTATGATTTCACGATATAAATTTGGTGAGTGTAGCGTTCCATTTACGCATACTTGTTACCTCCCCAAATGAGACCAATTTACCAAATATAAGGATGCACAATTAAATTGTTCAAAACATTAAAAGTTCCAGCAAATTTCACAACAAAAAATCATATTCATGAGAGACCATCAGAATAACTAAATCTTGTTCCACTTTCTCCAAAATAAATAGTTAATGTTTATAAACAGAAATAATATAAATATTTTTTCTAAATCAAGCTTTTAATGAATCAATTCAGAGAACTTGAAATTTTACAAATCAAGCACTCCATAATTATATTTTAGCTTTTATCATCAGCCTAGAAATATGGGCATGAGCCATAGAACACAACTTTAACAAATAAGAATACGTGCCAAACACGTGTTGCGGAACTCATTTAAGTGGTCCTTTAGCTGTCAATTTTTTCCAAAAATTTGAATGAATAAACTCCGGGCTTCTACAAGAGGGTACAAATTTGAAGCATTAAGATCCAATTGGAAGATTGGTACTAGGAAAAATAAATAGTACTAGCATATCCAATGTTTATCCACCGATCGGAAAATAAAATTTGAAGAATTGGAATCCCGAGTCACAATTTACCGCCTGATGATTTAATGTCGAGCGTAACAACGATGTAGATGTAGGAAAAGAAGTGAAAATGATATGGGTGGTGGGAAAGTAGGAATTTGCTTTGATTGGCAAGATATTGTATATGTAAGAAATCTTTATTATGACTACTATTAATATAATAATTGTAGATAATAATTCCTTTTCGTAATTTTGAAATAAAAAAAATTAAGAAACTACCACATAGGATTTGGCATGAGAAGAATAACTAAGAGTTTAACTCTTTGGATTTCCTATTAGTATATTATATACGTTGTAAAGAAATTTCCTTCAAAAAAACTGTTCATATAATGATTCAGCTAGAACGAAATGAAATCGTAAAGATGTTTCATTTCAAACAACATTATCAAGAGAATTATTCGTTATAACAAAAAAAATATTATAAAGATATTTCCTTTAGAAAAAACTATTGAGATATTGAATCGATTCATTCATGTATTGTTCCGTTAATAATTTTTTTTTTTTATGTATGCGTAAATTGTTCAATTCCTTTTATAAGATATTTCCGTTTCTAATTTATTTAGGTATTGTTATTTCACCCTTTGAAACACTTTACATTCTATATGTAGTGCAGTAATTATGGTCGTCGTAGTTTATCATCACCCTTTAATATAGGAGTTATAATTGTTATCTTCATGTATATATATTTCCTTCTGCTACGAGCGTTACGTGAAATATAGTCATTCTAATATAAAAACATCATACTTGTCATCATAATGTACATCTTCGTCTGTTCGTGCAGTTACGCAAAATATTCGGGAAACCTCGTGATCTTCACTGAATTGAAGAGTGTTCCGCCAAGTACGCGATCATGGTCAAGTTCAAAGAAAGGAGTTCTGTATGATTTCACGATATAAATTTGGTGAGAGTAGCGTTCAATTTACGCAAACTTGTTACCTCCCAAAATCAGACCAATTTACCAAATATAAAGATGCATAATTAAATTGTTCAAAACATTAAAAATTACAGCCAATTTGACTACAAAAACTAATATTCATGAGATACCATCTGAAAAACTAAATCTTGTTCCACTTTCTCCAAAATAAATAGTTAATGTTTATAAACTAAATTACTATAAATGTTTTTTCTAGATCAAGCTTTTAATGAATCGATTCAGAGAATTGGAAATTTTGCAAATCAAGCACTCCATAATTATATTTTACCTTTTATCATCAGCCTAGAAATATGGGCATGAGCCATAGAACACAACTTTAACAAATAAGAACACGTGCTACACACGTGCTGTGGGGCTCATTTAAGTGGTCCTTTAGCTGTCAATTTTTTTTCAAAAATTTGAATGAATAAACTCATGGCTTCTACAAGAGGGTACAAATTTGAAGCATTAAGATCCAATTGGAAGATTGGTACTAGCAAAAATAAATAGTACTAGCATATCCAATGTTATCCACCGATCGGAAAATAAAATTTGAATAATTGGAATCCCCAGTAACAATTTACCGCCTGATGATTTAATGGCGAGCGTAGCAACGATGTAGATGTAGCAAAAGAAGTGAAAATCATATGGGTGGTGGGAAAGTAGGAATTTGCTTTGATTGGCAAGATATTGTATATGTAAGAAATCTTTATTATGACTACTATTAATATAATAATTGTAGATAATAATTCATTTTAGTAATTTTTAAATAAAAAAGATCAAGAAACTACCACATAGGATTTGGCATGAGAAGAATAACTTAGAGTTTTACTCGTTGGATTTCCTATTAGTATATTATATAGATTGTGAAGACATTTCCTTAAAAAAAATGTTCATATAATGATTAAGTTAGAACGAAACAAAATTGTAAAGATGCTTCATTTCAAACAACATTATAAGGAGAATGATTCGGTTATAACAAACAAAATATTATAAAGATATTTCCTTTAGAAAAAAGTATTGAGATATTGAATCGTTTCATTCAAGTATTTTTCCATTTATAACTTTTTTTTTTTAAAGTATGTGTAAATTGTTCAATTTTTTTTCTAAGATATTTCCGTTTATAATTCGTAAAGGTATTGTTATTTCACCCTTTGAAGCACTTTACATTTTATATGTAATGCAATAACTATGGTTGTCGTAGTTTATCATCACCCTTTAATATAGGAGTTATAATTGTTATCTTCAATTATATTTCCTTCTATTAGGAGCGTTACGTGAAATATACTCCTTTTAATATAAAAACATCATACTTGTTATCATCACATACATCTTCGTTTGTACGGGCCGTTACGCAAAATATTCGGTAAACCTCGTGATTTTCATTGAATTTAAGAGTGTTCTGTCAAGTAGGCAATCATGGTCAAGTTCAAAGAAAGGCGTTCTGTATGATTTCACGATATGAATTTGGTGAGAGTAGCGTTCCATTTACGCAAACTTGTTACCTACCCAAATGAGACCAATTTACCAATTATAAAGATGCACAATTAAATTGTTCGAAACATTAAAAATTACAGCAAATTTGACTACAAAAACTCATATTCATGAGATACCATCAGAAAAACTAAATCTTGTTCCACTTTCTAAAAAATATATAGTTAATGTTTATAAACTGAAATCATAGAAACATTTTTTCTAAATCAAGCTTTTAATGAATCTATTTAGAGAACTGGAAATTTTAAAAATCAAGCACTCCATAATTATATTTTAGCTTTCATCATCAGACTAGAAATATGGGCATGAGCCATAGAAAAAAAGTTTTACAAATAAGAACACGTGCCAAACTCGTGCTGCGGGGCTCATTTAAGTGGTTTTTAAGCTGTCAATTTTTTCCAAAAAAATGAATAAATAAACTCCGGGTTTCTACAAGTGGGAACAAATTGGAAGCATTATGATCCAATCGGAAGATTGGTACTAGGAAAAAAAATAGTACTAGCATATCCCTTGTTTATCAACCGATCGGAAAATAAAATTTTAAGAATTGGAATTCAAAGTCACAATTTACCGCCTGATGATTTAATAGCGACCATAACAACGATTTAGATGTAGGAAAAGAAGTGAAAATCATATGGGTGGTCGGAAAGTAGGAATTTTACTTTATTTGCAAGATATTGTAGATGTAAGAAATCTTTATTACGACTACTATTAATATAATAACTGTATATAGTAATTCATTTTTGTAATTTTTAAATATAAAAGATTAAGAAACTGCCACATAGGATTTGGCATGAGAAGAATAACTTAGAGTTTTTCTCTCTGGATTTCCTATTAGTATATTATGTACATTGTAAAGACATTTCCTTCAAAAAAACTGTTCATATAATGATTCAGTTAGAACGAAATGAAATTGTAAAGATGTTTCATTTCAAACAACATTATCAAGAGAATTATTCGTTATAACAAAAAAAACATTATAAAGATATTTCCTTTAGAAAAAACTATTGAGATATTGAATCGATTCATTCATGTATTGTTCCGTTTATAATTTTTTTTTTTTTATGTATGCGTAAATTGTTCAATTTCTTTTATAAGATATTTCCGTTTCTAATTTATTTAGGTATTGTTATTTCACCCTTTGAAGCACTTTACATTCTATATGTAGTGCAGTAATTATGGTCGTCGTAGTTTATCATCACCCTTTAATATAGGAGTTATAATTGTTATCTTCATGTATATATTTCCTTCTGCTACGAGCGTTACGTGAAATATAGTCATTCCAATATAAAAACATCATACTTGTCATCATAATATACATCTTCGTCTGTTCGTGCCGTTACGCAAAATATTCGGGAAACCTCGTGATCTTCACTGAATTTAAGAGCGTTCCGCCAAGTACGCGATCATGGTCAAGTTCAAAGAAAGGCGTTCTGTATGATTTCACGATATAAATTTGGTGAGAGTAGCGTTCAATTTACGCAAACTTGTTACCTCCCAAAATCAGACCAATTTACCAAATATAAAGATGCACAATTAAATTGTTCAAAACAATACATGAATGAATCAATTCAATATCATCTGAAAAACTAAATCTTGTTCCACTTTCTCCAAAATAAATAGTTAATGTTTATAAACTGAAATAATATAAATATTTTTTCTAAATCAAGCTTTAATGAATCAATTCAGAGAACTTGAAATTTTACAAATCAAGCACTCCATAATTATATTTTAGTTGTCATCATCAGCCTAGAAATATGGGCATGAGCCATAGAACACAACTTTAACAAATAAGAATAAGTGCAAAACACGTGCTGCGGGGCTCATTTAAGTGGTCCTTTAGCTGTCAATTTTTTCCAAAAATTTGAATGAATAAACTCCGGGCTTCTACAAGAGGGTACAAATTTGAAGCATTAAGATCCAATTGGAAGATTGGTACTAGGAAAAATAAATAGTACTAGCATATCCAGGGTATATTCACCGATCGGAAAATAAAATTTGAAGAATTGGAATCCCCAGTCACAATTTACCGCTTGATGATTTAATGCTGATCGTAACAAGGATGTACATGTAGGAAAAGAAGTGAAAATCATATGGGTGGTGAGAAAGTGGGAATTTGCTTTGATTGGCAAGATATTGTATATGTAAGAAATCTTTATTATGACTACTATTAATATAATAATTGTAGATAATAATTCATTTTTGTAATTTTTAAATAAAAAAGATTAAGAAACTACCACATAGGATTTGGCATGAGAAGAATAACTTAGAGTTTTACTCTCTGGATTTCCTCTTAGTATATTATATAGATTGTGAAGACATTTCCTTCAAAAAAAATGTTCATATAATGATTCAGCTAGAACGAAACAAAATTGTAAAGATGCTTCATTTCAAACAACATTATAAGGAGAATGATTCGGTTATAACAAGAAAAATATTATAAAGATATTTCCCTTAGAAAAAAGTATTGAGATATTGAATCGTTTCATTCAAGTATTTTTCCATTTATAACTTTTTTTTTAAAGTATGTGCAAATTGTTCAATTTTTTTTCTAAGATATTTCCGTTTATAGTTCGTACAGGTATTGTTATTTCACCCTTTGAAGCAGTTTACATTTTATATGTAGTGTAATAACTATGGTTGTCGTAGTTTATCGTCACCCTTTAATATAGGAGTTATAATTGTTATCTTCACGTATATTTCCTTCTATTAGGCGCGTTACGTGAAATATACTCCTTTTAATATAAAAACATCATACTTGTTATCATCACATACATCTTCGTTTGTACGGGCCATTACGCAAAATATTCGGTAAACCTCGTGATCTTCATTGAATTTAAGAGTGTTCTGTCAAGTAGGCGATCATGGTCAAGTTCAAAGAAAGGCGTTCTGTATGATTTCACGATATGAATTTGGTGAGAGTAGCGTTCCATTTACGCAAACTTGTTACCTACCCAAATGAGACCAATTTACCAAATATAAAGATGCACAATTAAATTGTTTGAAACATTAAAAATTACAGCAAATTTGACTACAAAAACTCATATTCATGAGATACCATCTGAAAAACTAAATCTTGTTCCACTTTCTCAAAAATATATAGTTAATGTTTATAAACTGAAATCATAGAAACATTTTTTCTAAATCAAGCTTTTAATGAATCTATTTAGAGAACTGGAAATTTTAAAAATCAAGCACTCCATAATTATATTTTAGCTTTCATCATCAGACTAGAAATATGGGCATGAGCCATAGAAAAAAAACTTTTACAAATAAGAACACGTGCCAAACTCGTGCTGCGGGGCTCATTTAAGTGGTTTTTAAGCTGTCAATTTTTTCCAAAAAATTGAATAAATAAACTCCGGGTCTCTACAAGTGGGAACAAATTGGAAGCATTATGATCCAATCGGAAGATTGGTACTAGGAAAAAAAATAGTACTAGCATATCCCTTGTTTATCAACCGATCGGAAAATAAAATTTTAAGAATTGGAATTCAAAGTCACAATTTACCGCCTGATGATTTAATAGCGACCATAACAACGATGTAGATGTAAGAAAAGAAGTGAAAATCATATGGGTGGTCGGAAAGTAGGAATTTTACTTTATTTGCAAGATATTGTAGATGTAAGAAATCTTTATTACGACTACTATTAATGTAATAACTGTATATAGTAATTCATTTTTTTAATTTTTAAATATAAAAGATTAAAAAACTGCCACATAGGATTTGGCATGAGAAGAATAACTTAGAGTTTTTCTCTCTGGATTTCCTATTAGTATATTATATACATTGTAAAGACATTTCCTTCAAAAAAACTGTTCATATAATTATTCAGTTAGAACGAAATGAAATTGTAAAGATGTTTCATTTCAAACAACATTATTAAGAGAATTATTCGTTATAACAAAAAAAAAAACATTATAAAGATATTTCCTTTAGAAAAAACTATTGAGATATTGAATCGATTCATTCATGTATTGTTCCGTTAATAATTTTTTTTTTATGTATGCGTAAATTGTTCAATTTCTTTTATAAGATATTTCCGTTTCTAATTTATTTAGGTATTGTTATTTCACCCTTTGAAGCACTTTACATTCTATATGTAGTGCAGTAATTATGGTCGTCGTAGTTTATCATCACCCTTTAATATAGGAGTTATAATTGTTATCTTCATGTATATATTTCCTTCTGCAACGAGCGTTACGTGAAATATAGTCATTCCAATATAAAAACATCATACTTGTCATCATAATATACATCTTCGTCTGTTCGTGCCGTTACGCAAAATATTCGGGAAACCTCGTGATCTTCACTGAATTTAAGAGTGTTCCGCCAAGTACGCGATCATGGTCAAGTTCAAAGAAAGGCGTTCTGTATGATTTCACGATATAAATTTGGTGAGAGTAGCGTTCAATTTACGCAAACTTGTTACCTCCCAAAATGAGACCAATTTACCAAATATAAAGATGCACAATTAAATTGTTCAAAACATTAAAAATTACAGCCAATTTGACTACAAAAACTAATATTCATGAGATACCATCTGAAAAACTAAATCTTGTTCCACTTTCTCAAAAATAAATAGTTAATGATTATAAACTAAATTACTATAAATGTTTTTTCTAGATCAAGCTTTTAATGAATCGATTCAGAGAATTGGAAATTTTGCAAATCAAGCACTCCATAATTATATTTTACCTTTCATCATCAGCCTAGAAATATGGGCATGAGCCATAGAACACAACTTTAACAAATAAGAACACGTGCTAAACACGTGCTGCGGGGCTCATTTAAGTGGTCCTTCAGCTGTCAATTTCTTTTCAAAAATTTGAATGAATAAACTCATGGCTTCTACAAGAGGGTGCAAATTTGAAGCATTAAGATCCAATTGGAAGATTGGTACTAGCAAAAATAAATAGTACTAGCATATCCAATGTTATCCACCGATCGGAAAATAAAATTTGAAGAATTGGAATCCCCAGTCACAATTTACCGCCTGATGATTTAATGGCGAGCGTAACAACGATGTAGATGTAGCAAAAGAAGTGAAAATCATATGGGTGGTGGGAAAGTAGGAATTTGCTTTGATTGGCTTGTTATGACTACTATTAATATAATAATTTTAGATAATAATTCATTTTTGTAATTTTTAAATAAAAAAGATCAAGAAACTACCACATAGGATTTGGCATGAGAAGAATAACTTAGAGTTTTACTCGCTGGATTTCCTATTAGTATATTACATAGATTGTGAAGACATTTCCTTAAAAAAAAATGTTCATATAATGATTCAGTTAGAACGAAACAAAATTGTAAAGATGGTTCATTTCAAACAACATTATAAGGAGAATGATTCGGTTATAACAAAAAAAATATTATAAAGATATTTCCTTTAGAAAAAAGTATTGAGATATTGAATCGTTTCATTCAAGTATTTTTCCATTTATAACTTTTTTTTTTTTAAAGTATGTGTAAATTGTTCAATTTCTTTTCTAAGATATTTCCGTTTATAATTCGTAAAGGTATTGTTATTTCACCCTTTGAAGCACTTTACATTTTATATGTAGTGCAATAACTATGGTTGTCGTAGTTTATCGTCACCCTTTAATATAGGAGTTATAATTGTCATCTTCACGTATAGTTCCTTCTATTAGGAGCGTTACGTGAAATATACTCCTTTTAATATAAAAACATCATACTTGTTATCATCACATACATCTTCGTTTGTACGGGCCGTTACGCAAAATATTCGGTAAACCTCGTGATCTTCATTGAATTTAAGAGTGTTCTGTCAAGTCCGCGATCATGGTCAAGTTCAAAGAAAGGCGTTCTGTATGATTTCACGATATAAATTTGGTAAGAGTAGCGTTCAATTTACGCAAACTCGTTACCTCCCAAAATGAGACCAATTTACCAAATGTAAAGATGCAAAATTAAATTGCTCAAAACATTAAAAATTACAGCAAATTTGACTACAAAAACTCTTATTCAGGAGATACCATCTGAAAAACTAAACCTTGTTCCACTTTCTCCAAAATAAATAGTTAATGTTTATAAACGGAAATAATATAAATATTTTTTCTAGATCAAGCTTTTAATGAATCGATTCAGAGAATTTGAAATTTAACCAATCAAGCACTCCAGAATTATATTTTAGCTTTCATCATCAGCCTAGAAATGGGCATTAGCCATAGAACACAACTTTAACAAATAAGAATACGTGCCAAACACGTGCTGCGGGGCTCATTTAAGTGGTCCTTTAGCTGTCAATTTTTTCCAAAAATTTGAATGAATAAACTCCGGGCTTCTACAAGAGGGTACAAATTTGAAGCATTAAGATCCAATTGGAAGATTGGTACTAGGAAAAATAAATAGTACTAGCATATCAAGTGTATATTCACCGATCGGAAAATAAAATTTGAAGAATTGGAATCCCCAGTCACAATTTACCGCCTGATGATTTAATGCTGATCGTAACAACGATGTACATGTAGGAAAAGAAGTGAAAATCATATGGGTGGTGAAAAAGTGGGAATTTGCTTTGATTGGCAAGATATTGTATATGTAAGAAATCTTTATTATGACTACTATTAATATAATAATTGTAGATAATAATTCATTTTTGTAATTTTTAAATAAAAAAGATTAAGAAACTACCACATAGGATTTGGCATGAGAAGAATAACTTAGAGTTTTACTCTCTGGATTTCCTATTAGTATACTATATAGATTGTTAAGACATCTCCTTAAAAAAAATGTTCATATAATGATTCAGTTAGAACGAAACAAAATTGTAAAGATGATTCATTTCAAACAACATTATAAGGAGAATGATTCGGTTATAACAAAAAAAATATGATAAAGATATTTCCTTTAGAAAAAAGTATTGAGATATTGAATCCTTTCATTCAAGTATTTTTCCATTTATAACTTTTTTTTTTAAAGTATGTGTAAATTGCTCAATTTTTTTTCTAAGCTATTTCCGTTTATAATTCGTACAGGTATTGTTATTTCACCCTTTGATGCACTTTACATTTTATATGTAGTGCAATAACTATTGTTGTCGTAGTTTATCGTCACCCTTTAATATAGGAGTTATAATTGTTATCTTCACGTATATTTCCTTCTATTAGGCGCGTTACGTGAAATATACTCCTTTTAATATAAAAACATCATACTTGTTATCATCACATACATCTTCGTTTGTATGGGCCATTACGCAAAATATTCGGTAAACCTCGTGATCTTCACTGAATTTAAGAGTGTTCTGTCAAGTACGCGATCATGGTCAAGTTCAAAGAAAGGCGTTCTGTATGATTTCACGATATAAATTTGGTGAGAGTAGCGTTCAATTTACGCAAACTTGTTACCTCCCAAAATGAGACCAATTTACCAAATATAAAGATGCACAATTAAATTGTTCAAAACATTACATGAATGAATCGATTCAATATCATCTGAAAAACTAAATCTTGTTCCACTTTCTCCAAAATAAATAGTTAATGTTTATAAACTAAATTAATATAAATATTTTTTTTTCTAGATCAAGCTTTTAATGAATCGATTCAGAGAACTGCAAAATTTTACAAATCAAGCACTCCATAATTATATTTTAGCGTTCATCATCAGCCTTGAAATATGGGCATGAGGCGTAGAACACAACTTTAACAAATAAGAACACGTGCTAAACACGTGCCGCGAGGCTCATTTAAGTGGTCCTTTATCTGTCAATTTTTTCCAAAAATTTGAATGAATAAACTCATGGCTTCTACAAGAGGGTACAAATTTGAAGCATTAAGATCCAATTGGAAGATTGGTACTAGCAAAAATAAATAGTACTAGCATATCCAATGTTATCCACCGATCGGAAAATAAAATTTGAAGAATTGGAATCCCCAGTCACAATTTACCGCCTGATGATTTAATGGCGAGCGTAACAACGATGTAGATGTAGCAAAAGAAGTGAAAATCATATGGGTGGTGGGAAAGTAGGAATTTGCTTTGATTGGCAAGATATTGTATATGTAAGAAATCTTTGTTATGACTACTATTAATATAATAATTGTAGATAATAATTCATTTTTGTAATTTTTAAATAAAAAAGATCAAGAAAGTACCACATAGGATTTGGCATGAGAAGAATAACTTAGAGTTTTACTCGCTGGATTTCCTATTAGTATATTATATAGATTGTGAAGACATTTCCTTAAAAAAAAATGTTTCATATAATGATTCAGTTAGAACGAAACAAGATTGTAAAGATGCTTCATTTCAAACAACATTATAAGGAGAATGATTCGGTTATAACAAAAAAAATATTATAAAGATATTTCCTTTAGAAAAAACTATTGAGATATTGAATCGTTTCATTCAAGTATTTTTCCATTTATAACTTTTTTTTTTTAAAGTATGTGTAAATTGTTCAATTTTTTTTCTAAGATATTTCCGTTTATAATTCGTAAAGGTATTGTTATTTCACCCTTTGAAGCACTTTACATTTTATATGTAGTGCAATAACTATGGTTGTCGTAGTTTATCGTCACCCTTTAATATAGGAGTTATAATTGTTATCTTCACGTATATTTCCTTCTATTAGGAGCGTTACGTGAAATATACTCCTTTTAATATAAAAACATCATACTTGTTATCATCACATACATCTTCGTTTGTACGGGCCATTACGCAAAATATTCGGTAAACCTCGTGATCTTCATTGAATTTAAGAGTGTTCTGTCAAGTCCGCGATCATGGTCAAGTTCAAAGAAAGGCGTTCTGTATGATTGCACAATATGAATTTGGTAAGAGTAGCGTTCAATTTACGCAAACTCGTTACCTCCCAAAATGAGACCAATTTACCAAATGTAAAGATGCAAAATTAAATTGTTCAAAACATTAAAAATTACAGCAAATTTGACTACAAAAACTCTTATTTAGGAGATACCATCTGAAAAACTAAACCTTGTTCCACTTTCTCCAAAATAAATAGTTAATGTTTATAAACGGAAATAATATAAATATTTTTTCTAGATCAAGCTTTTAATGAATCGATTCAGAGAATTTGAAATTTTACAAATCAAGCACTCCAGAATTATATTTTAGCTTTCATCATCAGCCTAGAAATGGGCATTAGCCATAGAACACAACTTTAACAAATAAGAATACGTGCCAAACACGTGCTGCGGGGCTCATTTAAGTGGTCCTTTAGCTGTCAATTTTTTCCAAAAATTTGAATGAATAAACTCCGGGTTTCTACAAGAGGGTACAAATTTGAAGCATTAAGATCCAATTGGAAGATTGGTACTAGGAAAAATAAATAGTACTAGCATATCTAGTGTATATTCACCGATCGGAAAATAAAATTTGAAGAATTGGAATCCCCAGTCACAATTTACCGCCTGATGATTTAATGCTGATCGTAACAACGATGTACATGTAGGAAAAGAAGTGAAAATCATATGGGTGGTGAGAAAGTGGGAATTTGCTTTGATTGGCAAGATATTGTATGTGTAAGAAATCTTTATTATGACTACTATTAATATAATAATTGTAGATAATAATTCATTTTTGTAATTTTTAAATAAAAAAGATTAAGAAACTACCACATAGGATTTGGCATGAGAAGAATAACTTAGAGTTTTACTCTCTGGATTTCCTATTATCATCACATACATCTTCGTCAGTTACGGGCCGTTACGCACAATATGCGGTAAACCTCGTGATCCTCATTGAATTTAAGAGTGTTTCGTCAAGTACGTGATTATGGTCAAGTTAAAAGAAACGTGTTCTGTATGGTTTCATGATATATATTTGGTGACAGTAGCGTTCAACTTATGCATACTTGTTACCTCTCCAAATGAGACCAATTTACCAAATATAAAGATGCACAATTAAATTGTTCAAAACATTAAAAATTACAGCAAGTTTGACTACAAAAAATCATATTCATGAGAGACCATCTGAAAAATTAAATCTTGTTCCATTTTCTCCAAAATAAATAGTTAATGTTTATAAACTGAAATCATATAAATATTTTTTTTCTAAATCAAGCTTTTAATGAATCAATTCAGAGAAATGTAAATTTTACAAATCAAGCACTCCATAATTATATTTAAGCTTTCATAATGAGCCTAGAAATATGGGCATGAGCGTTAGAACACAACTTTAACAAATTAGAACACGTGCCGCGGGTCTCATTTAAGTGGTCTTTTAGCTGTCAAATTTTTCCAAAAAAAATGAATGGATAAACTCCGTGCTTCTAGAAGAAGAAACAAATTGGAAACATTAAAATCCAGTTGGAAGATTGGTACTAGGAAAAAAAATAGTAATAGCAGATCCAATGTTTATCCACCGATCGGAAAATAAAATTTGAAGAATTAGAATCCACAATCACAATTTACCGCTAGATGATTTGATGGCGACCGTAACAACGATGGAGATGTAGGAAAAGAAGTGAAAATCATATGGGTGGTGGGAAAGTAGGAATTTGATTTGATTTGCAAGATATTGTATATGTAAGAAATCTTTATAATGACTACTATTAATATAATAATTGTAGATAGTAATTCATTTTTGTAATTTTTAAATAAAAAAGATTAAGAAACTGCTACCTGGGATTTGGCATGAGAAGAATAACTTAGAGTTTTACTCTCTAGATTTCCTATTAGTATATTATATAGATTGTAAAGACATTTCCTCCAAAAAAAAATGTTAATATAATGTTTCAGTTAGAATGAAATGAAATTGTAAAGATTTTTCATTTCAAACAACATTATCAAGATAATGATTCGGTATAACAAAAAAAATATTATAAAGATGTTTCCTTTAGAAAAAAAGTATTGAGCTATTGATCGATTCATTCAGGTACTGTTTCGTTTATAATTATTTTTTTTTAAAGTATGCGTAAATTGTTTGTTTCTTTCTAAGATATTTCTGTTTATAATTCATTCAGGTATTGTTATTTCATCCTTTGAAACACTTTACATTCGATATGTAGTGCAGTAACTATGGTCGTAATAGCTTATCCTCACCTTTTGATATAGGAGTTTTAATTTGTATCTTCATGTATATTTCTTTCTATTACGAGCATTACATGAAATATACTCCTTTTAATATAAACATTGTAATTGTTATCATCACATACATCTTTGTCACTTACGGGCTATTACGCAAAATATGCGGTAAACCTCGTCATCTTCATTGAATTTAAGAGTGTTCCGTCAAGTACGTGATCATAGTCAAGTTCAAAGAAAAGCGTTATGTACGATTTCACGATATAAATTTGGTGAGAGTAGAGTTCAATTTAAGCATACTTGTTACCTCCCCAAATCAGACCAATTTACCAAATATAAAGATGCACAATTAAATTGTTTAAAACATTAAAAATTCCAGCAAATTCGACTACAAAAAATCATATTCATGAGAGACCATTCGAAAAACTAAATCTTGTTCCACTTTCTCCAAAATAAATACTTAATGTTTATAAACTGAAATCATATAAATATTTTTTCTAAATCAAGATTTTAATGAATCAATTCAGAGAAATGGAAATTTTACAAATCAAGCACTCCATAATTATATCTTAGCTTTCATCATCAGCCTAGAAATATGGGCATTAGCCATAGAACACAGCTTTAACAAATTAGAACATGTGCCAAACACGTGCCTCAGGCTTCATTCAAGTGGTTTTTTAGCTGTCAATTGTTTCCAAAAATATGAATGAATAAACTCCGGGTTTCTACAAGAAGAAACAAATTGGAAGCATTACAATCCAATTGGAAGATTGGTACTAGGAAAACAAATTGTACTAGCATATCCCATGTTTATCCACCGATCGGAAAATGAAATTTGAAGAATTGGAATCCACAATCAGAATTTACCGCTTGATGATTTGATGGCGACCGTAACAACGATATAGATGTTGGAAGAGAAGTGAAAATCATATGGGTGGTGGGAAACTAGGAATTTGATTTGATTTGCAAGATATTGTAGATGTAGGGAATCATTATTATGACTACTATTAATATAATAATTGTCCATAGTAATTTATTTTTGTAATTTTTAAATAAAAAAGATTAAGAAACTACCACATAGGATTTGGCATGAGAAGAATAACTTAGAGTTTTACTCTCTGGATTTCCTATTAGTATATTATATAGATTGTAAAGACATTTCTTCAAAAAAATGTTCATATAATGATTCAGTTAGAACGAAATGAAATTGTAAAGATGTTTTATTTCAAATAACATTATGAAGATAATGATTCGGTTACAACGAACACAATATTATAAAGATATTTCCTTTAGAAAAAAGTATTGAGATATTGAATCGATTCATTCAGGTATTGTTCATTTATAATTTTTTTTTTTTTAAAGTATGCGTAAATTGTTCAATTTTTTTCTAAGATATTTCTGTTTATAACTCATTTAGGTATTGTTATTTTACCCTTTGAAGCACTTTACATTCTATATGTAGTGCAGTAATTATGGTCGTCGTACTTTATTGTCACCTTTTCATATAGGAGTTATAATTTGTATCTTCATGTATATTTTCTTCTATTACGAGCGTTACGTGAAATATACTCCTTTTAATATAATTATTATATTTATTATCATCACATACATCTTCGTCAGTTACAGGCGGTTACGCAAAATATGCGGTAAACCTCATGATCTTCATTGAATTTAGGAGTGTTCCGTCAAGTACGTGATCATGGTCAAGTTCAAAGAAAAGCGTTATGTATGATTTTACGATATAAATTTGGTGAGAGTAGCATTCAATTTACGGATACTTCTTATCTCCCCAAATTAGACAAATTTACCAAATGTAAAGATGCACAATTAAATTGTTCAAAACAATAAAAATTCCAGCAAATTTGACTACATAAGATCATACTCATGAGAGACCATCTGAAAAACTAAATATTATTCCACTTTGTCCAAAATAAATCGTTAATGTTTATAAACTGAAATCATATAAATATTTTTTTTAAATCAAGCTTTTAATGAATCAATTCAGAGATATGGAAATTTTACAAATCAAGCATTCCATAATTATATTTTAGCTTACATCATCAGCCTAGAAATATGGGCATGAGCCATAGAACACAACTTTAACAAATTAGAACACGCGCTAAACATGTGCCGCGGTTCTCATTTAAGTGGTCTTTTAGCTGTCAATTTTTTCCAAAAATATGAATGAATAAATTCCGGGCTTCTAGAAGAAGAAACAAATTGGAAGCATCAAAATACAATTGGAAGATTGGTAGTAGGAAAAAAAATAGTATTATCATATCCCATGTTTATCCACCGATCGAAAAATAAAATTTGAAGAATTGGAATCCACAATCACAATTTACCGCCTGATAATTTGATGGCAACCGTAACAACGATGTAGATGTAGGAAAAGAAGTGAAAACCATATGGGTGGTTGGAAAGTAGGAATTTGATTTGATTTGCAAGATATTGTAGATGTAGGAAATCATTATTATGACTACTATTAATATAATAATTGTACATAGTAATCCATTTTTGTAATTTTTTAATAAAAAAGATTAAGAAACTGTCACATAGGATTTGGCATGAGAAGAATAACTTAGAGTTTTTCTCTCTGGAATTTGCTATTAGTATATTAAATATATTGTAAAGACATTTCCTTCAAAGAAAAAAATGTTCATATAATGATTTGGTTAGAACGAAATGAAATTGTAAAGTAGTTTCCTTTCAAACAACATATGATGATGATAATTCTGTCATAACAAAAAAATATTATAAAGATATTTCATTCAGGTATTGTTCCGTTTATAGTTTTTTTTTTTTTAACTTGTAAATAAATTAAAAACAAAAGTTAAATTAAAACAATGTACTTAAAAATAGGTATATCATCTAACTGAGTTCTACTTACCAAATTTTTTATTCGGTTAACAAATTCATACCTCACGTGCAGAAATCATTCTGGAATAATGTATACTTTTTGTGTCTCAATGTTATTGTTTTATTTAGATTTTGATTTCTATTGCAAAATATACTAAAAATAAATTCGCAAACTTCACAATAGTTTTAGGACAAAGGGAGAATAATCTAAGTCCACTTAATCGAATTAAAGGTACCAAAAATCAAACACCTTGTCATCCATTCTATGACGTCACTCTAGCAACTGGTCACAACCGAGAACCCCCCATTATTTAAATATAATAATCTCTGGAAAAATTATAAAACTTCTAATTTGATCTCAAATTATAAATCACATATGCATGTCTGGTGCTTGGCCAACGATTAAAATGTAGTTAAATTAAATTTCGTCACAAAATACTAGCATATATAATTTGTTTTGCTCAGAAAGACCGCACATTTGTGGGAGTGTACAGAGTGTCCTCTAACAAGTTCACCTCAATTTATTTGGCATTTAATTCAACTGCTCCAATGTCCTAAAAAGAATTGTAAAATTGATAAGAGTAATGATATTTTTCTCTAAAAATAATATATAGCTCTTCTAATCATTTTTACTTATGTGTGTGAACCTAATTGGTATGCCACATCTAGCGAGTTATGACTACAGTTATATTTGTAGAGAAAAATAATATAACTCAATTAATTTTGATGTGAATTATGATTGAAATTCTTGGCATTTGAAAAACTAAAATGTTGAGAACTGATGCATTTTAAAAATTTGTGTTATGGTTTTGTCTTTAGTCAAACATAACAGAGAAATAAGCTTAAGTTCCAAAAAAAAGCTTTTTTTAAAAAAAGCGACTAAGATCCAAATGCAAACATTTGAAAGTGAAAAAGGAGATTACAACCAAAGCAACTGGAAGTCTAACAAATTTGCACAATAACAAATAGAGTGGTGATAGAGAAAGTGAAAAATCATTGTGATTTTATTGTAGTAACTAATGTGTAAATCACTCATAAATTAATTTTTAAGAGGTAGTTATTATCATCACATGAACTACCATTCACACATTTATACATACATGAGTCACTAAACCAGAGTCACAGTGCTACTTCACTTATCATTTTCCTAACAAATAATATCAGATTCAATCATAATTTAATGAAGGAAAAAATCTTTGACCATCAATATAGTAAAACAAATTAAGTTCAGCATTCTTCTTAAACCCACGGAGAACCAATTTGCACTCCAGCGAATGACGCTTGACCCTACTTTCAGCTTGCTCCCAGTACTATTCGTAGTAGTGACATTTTCCGCGGGAACATAACATTAATGGACTGTTTTTGAAGAAACTTTTAATCGAGTCCCATTGAATATCCTTCTTTCCTTTGTTGCAGAAGCAGACCCATCTGATTGTTCAAAAAGGATTCTTATTTCACCTGCTCGGTTGACTAAGAAGGCACAAAAACTATTTTCCCCAGGGTTCCCAATGAGCGAAACTTTTGTTCGCTTGGTTTTGGGATCTGGCAATGGCCTTAGTTGCCATGAATTTGGGAAGTGTTTTTGAGATGTTGTTGATTCTGAATCAGGTGACAGGACAGTACAGCCTTTTGGCCCCATCCAACTCTCCCACACCCCCCGCGGGATCTGGAATACATCGTATAGAAGAGATTGACTAAAAAGAAAGTGGCACTTTGGTTAAATCCCTCTAGACCAGAGGTATTAGAGGTCCATCTGGTGTTTGCACCAGATTTGCGTCATGAAAAACTTTAGGTTTGTTGGGTGAGAGCTCCAACATTAGGTGAGGATCAGTATTATACAAGGCGAGGAAGTGATAGAAAGAAACTCGAGAGATCTTAGTAAAGGAAGAAAAGGTATGGGTGATACCTTTAAAATAGAAAACAAAGTACGTACATTATCAGCTAACTTCAAAAATTGAAGAATATATACATGGATGAATGAAGGCACAAGAAATAATATATAGAAGGCCATCATTGATTTTTGTAACAGAGGTAGTTGGGCGGAGGATCACATGAAAAAAATTTATGGTTCAATTAATTTTTACTGTCCTCTGTTTGAGTAAATGATAGCATCAGTCTCTGTACTCATTGTCTTATATATATGAATATCTCACCATTGACTAATTTTTGTAATAATAATGTATTGCCTTTTTTTTTTGCTAATTACATTTTCAATACTAATTAAAAAATATTCAATTAAAACTGATTAAGCGGAAATAGAAAACGAAAATGGCTGTCCTTACGGGCCAAGAAATGAGATAGCCAACGTGAGCACTTAAGAGAACCAGGATGGTACCTGGCCGGAATCCCCCGATTTTATTAATTAAAAAGTTAAAAAAACACAGGAAGTGCTTAAGCCTTACGTAATAAAAAAGAGTCTGCCGCACAAAGATTTTTCTAAAAATCCCATGACAGCTCTACAATTATGTCTAAGAAGATGCCTTACAAAGATTTATGTATAATTAATCTCATGTCACCCCTTTTCTAACTTTTAGAACTAACAAAGTGTCTCACAAAGATTAGAACATTAACCCCATGACACCTTTTTTTAAACTTAAGACTATACTACTCTATTGCTACAATTGATCTATCTTTTTTTTTCTTTTATTTTTCTTTTTTTTTAAAAAAATAGGGCAGCGAATATACTAAACCCTATATCAAATACAATTTTAATCTTTATGTAAAGCTGAATTCTTGTTCAATAGAGCAAACCGACGAACTTGAACTCTCTTTTTCGACTTGGCTTTTTTTGAATGTTTGTGATATGTTGGTGTAGAAATTTCACTATATAAAGACTCTTGCTCCAGTGCATATTCCATATCGAAATCATCTTCATCAAAGTCGTTGGAAGCATGATTTAGTCCACCTTCAGACTGTATATCTTCAATCAAATAAATTTTGTTAATAGGCTCAGTATTCTTCACAAATTCCATATCATCCTTGGATAAAAACTGATTAGGTTTTTCTGCCACGATTGGGTCTGAAATTAGAAGTAGAACTTCAAGGAGAGGCTCTTGTGGTCGAGGGGAATAGGAAAATTCAGGAGCTGCGGGATTTAATGTGGAAAATGAATCTTCATTATTGGAATGGGTAGAATTGGACTTCAATTTGGCTTCTGGATCAATTTGAGGCGCTGAAGATGAAGAGTTATTTGGAGAGGAAACATGTTCAGGATTTGAGGGAGTAGAATACGGTTGCATTGATTTGGACTCCAAATTTTCCACGTCTAAACTATGAAAATATGAATTTAAAACTGTAATACTCTTATCTGATGGAGAAGGTAGCCTCTGTTCCGCATTTGAAAAAATTGGAAAGATTTGAGCGCTGACTGCACAATTGGGACACTGATTCAAGGAATTGATCCGCGCTTGTTCCGCACTTGAAGGGGAAGACCGCGTTTGTTCCGCGTTTGAAGCTGGAGCGTTCAAATTTGTATTCGGATCAGATTGAACCTGGGGCATCAATGGGATTTCGTTGCAGGTTGGAAGGAGATTGCGATAACTGCGGGATTTCATGCCCTTCTGTTGCCCGTCCAGTTTCCCGTCGGCAGTCCACCACTGTCGAATGATGGACAGTTGCGAATAATAAAAGTTTGCTTCCATTTACAACCAAGGATGAAGAAGCAATTGTCGGAGAAGTAGCAGCAACAGCAGCAACCTGTTGATCAGGCATCACAACTACCAGTTGATCAGCCAATATATTTAACTCCTCATCATCAGCGCTATCTTCTGCTAGAATGTCAAACCAATTTTGACAACCATTTCCTTTCCCGCAATCTGCAATCTGTTTTTTTCCGGCAACATCTTTCTCAAGAGTTACCTTCTTCTCCAACTCTCGAGGAATGGAGTCATCATGCACTACATCAATTGGAATCAAAGCCTTTTCTTTCTCTGTTAAACCCGACGATTCCAATTTCTTATGTTTTACTTGCGTTGCTTCCTTCTCTCCAGATCCTATTCGTGGGTTTTTTGGGTTTTTTGTGACAATCTGATTTTCAGCCTCTTTTGTCACCATACTTTGTGATTTTCCTTGTCGGCATTCCGCCACTTGATGCCCTATTTTATTGCACTTCATACAATAAACCGGTATATATTCGTAAGTGAAAATTTGATCATGCTTCTTCCCCTTCCTGCCAATCTTGATCGACTTTGGATGGTTTTTGGTGAGATTGACTTCAACACAAAATCGGGCTACCGACGGCCGTGTCAAATTCAACGTTGGCGTGTCAATTTGAAGAGGCTTACCTATGGCCGTCGCAATTGAAAAAAGAACCTGTGGTGTTATGAATTCAATTGGAAGCTAATGTAACGAAACCCAAATTGGAACCAATGGAGGGTCTTCTTAAACCTTGTTGCCACTTAAGAATCCTCATCTGAAACCCTTGGATAATCCAAGCCTTTTTTATCCAGCATCTCTGATAATCATCTTCACATTCAAAACGTATTAAGATGTGCCGAGGGTTCATCAAACCAATAAAGTAGTTTCCACGAAAACCTATTTTATCAAACTCCTTTCGCAGTTCTTCCATCTTCGGCCTTCCATTAGAGTATTTCCCAACATGATTCAGTCGGTGAGGAGATACAAGACTCTCATATTCCTCATCGTCAAATTCAAGCATAGGAGATCCATTAATGGACTTCACTTGTTTGAATTTTTTATTCACAGCAAGTTTAGACTCTGGAGGTTTGTGGAATAGACCAGCAAATGAACGAGGCAGCCCATCCTCCTGATCTCCGGCCATTAGGCCCCAGAATTAGTGTAAGCCACTACCGGCGGTTGGCTACAACTGATCTATCCATAGATAAAAAGTTTTACAATGAAATCAAATTATTTTATTCTTAGATAAGGAAAAGAACATTTGACCAAGTACCATTTACCTCTTAAGCAGATTACGAGTTCATTACAATGATAATATTGCTTTGTATCCCCTCTCGAAGCCCGTTTTGCCAGCTCGTCCACCATTGCATTTACTTCCCGAAATATATGAATGACTTTTGAATTTGAATAGTAGAGTAGTGCCCATATTTCTTTGAAGATTGGTTGGGTTCGCCATGGAAAGCTTGTCTTTTCTTGGAGAATATTGGCGATCCCTTGATTACAGTTTGAACAGTCACTGTTTGAATTCTTCTTTCTGCACAAAATCTCAATCCATGAAGAATTCTGTCTAGTTCTGCTTCCAGACTGTGAGCTATACCCATATATTTGCTCTCTGCTCGCACTAGAGTTCCTTTTTTCATCTCTGATCACAAAGCCCCATCCTGCTTCCCTAGGTTGCCCAAGTGCTGATCCATCCATATTTAGAATCATATCTCCTGATTTTGGTGGTTGCCACCTTAGAGCTGTGATGGACTTTCGTGGCACTGGAAGTACTTGAACTTTAAACATTGCTTCTAACTCTTGTTTCTCTTCTCCCGATCTCGCTTTCAGTTTGTGAACACTCAATAAATTTGAAACATGATTACAACCAATTTGATTAAAATTCCTGAAGAGAAAGTTTTACCTTCCAGTATAATTTTGTTACGGTATTTCAAGGTTGAAAATACTTGACCCAATTTACTTTTTTACTGACTTCAGATTGATTTTAATTAGTTTCATTAACTTCTTTTGGCGAGGTTGAATAATGTTTTAGAACAAAACTGAGATGTACAAATACATATGTACATATTTTTCAAATCGAAATGACTTCACAATAAGTATACCGTTAATGTAAAATAATCGTTGAGCTATATATGAAAGTTGAGCGATAAAATTTTACCATTATCTTTGGTAGACATTTACAATGCATAATCAATTCTAAAACAAATAGTAGTATACGTGAAAAACAATATTTGAATTAGTTCGACAGTCACTATTTAAAAAAGACTTCCGCTAATTTTCTTATCCTCGCCAAGAGCTGAATTGTATTTATTGTTGATCACATTTGGTTGCGTTTGTCCTCCCATATCTCCCTCAATTTCAAGATACGTCACCTAGCATCCTTAGTAAGCCATTTGAGGATCTACAACTTTATTTAAACGCAGCAAGAAACTCAAGAGAGCTACCTACAAGTTTATTGATATTGGTTTCCCCAATATCAATTCTGGATCCGTATCATGAAAGCTGAACCATCGGCGAATCTCATATTTATTGGGAAAGACACTAAGTTAAAGCGAGAAAGATACATCAGTCGGTATAAGCTAACCAAAATAACTGCAAGAAAACCAAAAAAAAAAAAGGGTAAGGTAGAGAGGGGAAAACAAAATGTTTCTGTAATACAAATGTGGTTTGTGTGGATGAGACCAAAATTAGCAGTTCATGTTAATTATTTACGTCTTCGCTAAGCAATAACCATCAGTTTTTAATTAAAGTTCTTCCCTGGGTTTGAATTTATGGATCCTTTATACCATTGTACTTGTGGTTGATGTTAGATAAACTGAAGTAAGAGACATTACTCTCCCTGCCAATGTTTATTTCTTTTTTCCTTTTTTTTTCTTTTTGCCAAAATCAATATTAATTTCTTGTTCAATTTTTATAAAGATTGCAAATTTACAATAGCAGTTATGGTTGGTGTTAATCGTGCTTCATCTAACCATTATGAAATGTCATTTTCCACGCACTGGTTGTCGATTGCAATTGTTCTCCAAGTTGTGAAGATCACTAACTACAATGAAATGAAATCTAAATTTTTTTCCATAGCCAACGACAAATATGAACTAATTCACAAGAAATGGAATATTTATTTTCCTCACAAAAAAATTAATTATATGCACTTTTGGAGATGATTATTAACCGATTTGATGATATAAAGTATCATGTACAGTACGATCTATTGGTCTTTGGTCCCCGATTAGAAAATTTGTGGCCTTTTTTTTTTTTTTTTGCTAAATAATAAATATATTGGTAACTTTCTCAACTGCACCGCATATTTACAAGCCAAAAAGTCTCTATTACACCAACTTCCTTCTAACTTCAGACTATCAGTATATACAACTTATCAACTAAGGTACCATTCCAAAAGTTCTTAGTTGTGCTAGACATTTTCTTTTGCTCAAGTAATATCAACCGCCATTGAACTTCTTTAGTTATTAACTGCAGGAGATCCTCCTCTGTTCTAATTCTCCCTGTAAAAATGCGAGCATTCTTTTCCTCCAATATGTGATATATACAGGCAGCCTAGCAGCAAACATACTATTTCTTTTCAAACATGTTGATTTCCAGATGACCAAGATTCTTTTCCTCCACTCAGACATCCTGTTAGATGTAGAATTCAACCCCACCCATTGACCAACTTTCTTCATCAAACCAGCAGTAAAGTGGCATTCAAAAAAGGCATGTCTCACACTCTCCAGTTGGTTATGACAGAACACACAGGAAGGATCATCAACATGTATATTCAATCTAGTCAATCTTTCCATAGTCAACAAACGTTTCCTCCAGAATAACCATACAATGAAAGTGTGTTTTGGAACAATAAAACGAGACCAGACGAACTTAGCAGCATACTCTTTTGTCCCTTCACCAACCAGCCAGTAATAACAAGAGGTAATAGTGTACTTACCTAATGATGAGTGCCTCCATTTGTTGTCCACAAATTCAAGCTTTGCTTTGTTTTTCAACTTGATTATTTGCTTCCAGTGCCAGCCTGAGTCAGGTTTAGCTTCAATATCCCAAACGAGCGAAAGAGCATCATTTATCAGTAAACATGAACTCATGAAGAAGAATTGCCTAGTTTTTGTTCCAAAAGAGCATACAGAGACTAATGTTACATGATTTTATCAATAAGAAGAATTGCATATTTTATGAGCCAATTCCTGTTGCAATGGTGATTTCCAACTCAAATTCATTTTATTGAGTAAGTGATTTTAGTGTTTGAAAAAATGTACTCTTTTAATATTAAAGATTGAGTAATTGTATCATTGTACGTACTTGTGAAAATCTTGAGTAATAATTGACTATTAGGCGAATGAGTTTACAGTTAATCGGCAAGCAATTCTTACTATTATTTTAGAGATCGTGAGTTTAATTTTCTCCTTACTCCAATACAGTATTAGGTTCAGTTCTTCTTCCATTCGGACACTTCGAGACTTTTGGGGCGAACTCAAATTATATACGGTCAATTTTTTACCTAATCTCTAATATAAAATGAACACTATTTCGAAACCCACCACAAATACGATCTTAATGAATCTAATTACATTTTTTTCTTTTGGTTGCAAAATGGCATGTAGAAATATTCCACTATATTTATCCGTAAAATTGCACATTTTGTGAAGCATGAAGATCATATTGTTCTTCTCAACTAGATTTGGCATATTGACGTATACAAAATTGATCGTGTTGAGTGTTGAAAAATAACCAAACTTTATTGCATTCTTATAAGTTTATGTTGTAGTTTTATATTTAGTTAGAGATCACGTCAAAATTAGATCGAAATTTAAACATTTTGAAGGTGAAAATGAAGATTCCAAAACATTAGGCTAATAGCAACGGAAGATTCAAACAAACTATAAAGCTTTGACCGAACGAAAAATTCTAAACATTGAGAGGAAAAAAAGGGTCACAGTAATGTAGGAAAACAAATTGATTCCACCATTCCCCTCCCCCGCCGCCACCCACCCCCTGCGCCAAAGAACCAATCGTTTGGAACTTCTGTCTCAATGAGTTCTGACAGCGTCATGCTTGCTGGAACGTTTTGTCCTTTTACACAGGGAAGGATGATGAGGTCATTAATGGATAGTGTGAAGGGTTGTAGATTGAAAAATAACTCCGAGCAGCATTTTCTCGACACAGAATCATATTCATCCCGAGCGAGAAATCCATAGCAAGAAATTCGCGAGAGCTTAATTAGTTACAACAATGTATCCGAGTCATAGCCTGTTCAATATCAATTTCGTAGTTGCAGCAAAACTCATAATGTCTGGGAAAGAGGGTAAAGGAAGAAAGATATATATCCGTAAGTACGTAAGATGATTAATTAATCAACCCGCCAAAAGAAAATCCACTACCTACATCTTCAGCTATAATTGCGAAAACATATAGTGAAGAACATAGCAATAGGACGTACGGCAATCAAAGCAAAATAGGTATAATTAATGGAAAAGAAATCCGAACCTGAAAATAAATGTCTTCAACGTCAAGTTTTGGGCTCCGATGATGAAACCATTGAACATGCTTATCTAACATCTAGCACAAGTACGATATAATCTTCTGCTTTCTTATCATTTGAAGTTGTTTAGATATTCCAAAGAGAAACTTAGTCGTATGCAATATGGACGAATGAAGGGGAAAAAGACTACATATAGAAGGGCAAGCACTGATTATCCTAACAAAACCAAATTGTGGATCAGACCAAAATTTATTGTTCAAATTAAGTTTTTTTACTTCCTCCCTTAGCAATGAACAACAAGCTTTAAGTTCTAGTCCTTCCTTTGATGGTTTTAATTTATTGATAGTGTCATTATATAGTACTTGTGGTAGATGTTAGATAAGCAGAAATGCAGAAACCAGACATTACTCTCTGTGCCATATTTATTTGTTTACATTTTTCGAAAGCAATACTTGTTGCTACAAAGTAAAAATTACAATGGTTACCATTTGAGCTTATGCTTCATTTAACCACTATGGGATTTGATTGACCGAAGTGTGTACTATTGATAAGCATTATTCATCGACATTGGGAGAAAAACTATTAAAAAAAAACTAAATGTCCAAAAATAATAGTCCAAATTGAGTTTTTAAATTAATAGATAAGAATTTGAAAACTTAATACATATTATTGTTTTGGGACAAAGTGAATAATAACTTAAACTGAGGGAAACATGAATTAGACAAAAAAAAATGTTTTAAACAATCAATATTGTATTTGAAAGAAGACTTCCCCCTAACCAGTGTAGCCAAACAACATTCTACAATTGACATCATGTGAAGGACACCAACCCTCCAAAAAATTTAACTAACATTGCGATTTGTAAATTTTGCTTTTATTTTTTAATAGAGTTTATAAAATTACAATTAATGTAAATTCTTTTACGAGATAAAAAGAGTAAAATGAAATTTACTTTGCACATCTGCCAGTTACTTTTCCTCTAGAAAATTAAGAACATGAAATTCAACACGTACGCACTTTATCGTTGGAGGCAAAGATAATAAGTGGTCGGATGAAATTCACTCAACTGAATGAAAAGGTTTGCAAATAGGTCAATTTGCTTGCCTAAGCAGCAGATTTTGTTGATCATGATCGTGCTCCTCCTCCTCCTCCTTAATGCATTTTAAGGAGTTCCTATTTATTCTCCTTCTTTTTTTTTTTTAAATGAAAACTGATCCGGAGCCAAAATGCCATAACAATGGTGCGTCTAAATAAATCTTTAAGAAACACTGAATAACAAATAAAAGACTTGTGAAGGGATTTGCATGTGCTAACTAACATTGAAGAAAATGCTATTGTTCTCCTCTAAAAATAATTTCTTTTTTTATTGCTCAAAACTAGTAATAGTACAAAAAATGGACAATCATTTCGCAACTTTAATAGTGAACAAATGGCTTGATTAATTAATTTAGTTATATATGCATTAAAAATTTAAGTACACTTGCAAACGATGCAACTTAATCGAATGTATATGTTCTACAAAAAATTGCAGAACATATACATGGATGAATGAAAGGCAGTATTCTCTCTTCTCTCTCTTCTCAAACATCTCTCTTCTCTTTCTCTTGTGGCCGGCGATCCGCCGCCGGCCATAGGCCCTCCACCACCAATTAAACCTCCTCAACAGTTTTCCTTTGCTCAGATTCTAGGATCTAAGGCAAATCCAAAAACAATACATGGTAACTCAACCAAAAATCCACCACCCGTGATAGACCCAGAACCAACATTTTTCAAAGGCGAATCAACTTTTCTTCTTACAAAAGAAGAGGATGATCGATTCGCTGCCTCCTTCCGCCTTTCTCTCGTAGGAAAATTCACTAAAGGCCCGCCAAAAATGGAATACTTGCAAAGAGAATTCCAAACTATTGGATTTAAAGGAAGCTTCTCCCTTGTATCGATCGACTTAAGACATACCCTTATCTGCTTTGAGTTAGAAGAAGATTTTCATCACTACTGGTTAAAAGGTTTATGAACCTTTGACACGCATTGAATGCGAGTCCTAAAATGGACCACCAATTTTAATACTTGTGAAAATTTGCTAGTATCATTGAAACACCTCTTCAAATTGACGTCTCAACCCGCAACATGTCACGACCATATGTGGCATGTGTCTATGCAGAACTGGATCTTCTCAAGGAGCATCCTATTCGAATCAGGTTGGGCGATAAATGAGTGACTTACTTTCAATCAATTTTTTTATGAGAATTTGCGACAATATTGTGTCCAATGCAAAACATTTGGCCATGCTCTTCATTCCTGTTGACACAACACAGCAGCATCATCCTTGCAAAAGCTTGATTCGTACCATTCAAAGCAACAGTCAAAACAGCAAACACATGGAAAGCAAGCGAATGGTAAGACTTTGGATAATCAGCAACAAAACTGGGGGAAAATCCCTCGGGAATGCAAATTGTGAAGGAAAATCCACCCCTAGCTAATGTTACACCGCCACTGTTGCAAGTCGCCGTTGAAGAAGAACCGCCACAGCCCACTGTTGACGAAGATGTGCCGCTGGTGTATCACTGCCAAACCGGTGCTGTTGACCCTGGTGTGGTGCCGCATGACCAGCGCTCCGCTGTTGTCATTGTTTCTCCAGAGAAAGCAACATCCGTGATCGATGCGCCATCCGCATCATCACCGGATGTCGCTTTTCAGGTCTGACGAGAGTCATCGTTGCAGCCTCCCTCGCAACCAACAACTTTGGCGCAGCTACCCTCGCAACCAAATCCCGTGATTTCAACGCTTATTATGCAGTTAACACCTCCGAGATTATCTGATCTGGAAATTCAAATTTCAAACGTGGAAAAATTGAGATCAAACTTTGAAATCCCACAATCTTCTCCCTCAAATATCCCACAATCTTCTCCACAATCTTGTCCTTCAAATATCCCACAATCTTTTTTTTTTCAAACAAAAAACAATTTTATTAATAATAAAGAAAAAATAGGGCACCGGATATACTAAACCCTATATCAAGTACAATTTTTATCTTAAAGTAAATTTGATTCTTTATTCAATGTAGCATATCGACGAACTTGAACTTTAGCTTTAGCCTTGGCATTTTTCGAATGATTGTGATATGTTGGAGCAGAAACATCGCTGTAGAAGGACTCTTCTTCCATTGCATATTCCATATCCAAATCGTCATCATCATAACCATTGGAAGCATGATTTAGTTCGTCTTCGGAATTTATTTCATCAATCAAATAACTTGGGTTAAAAAGCTCGGCTCTGTATAATCTTTGTGTCACGGGCTTACTTTTTTAAAGTAACGGTCGTGCGACACTAGCACAACAACGAACAATCAAGTGCTAGTCCAGCCTTAATCCCACAAGAATGTGCAAAGCTTTGCAAAGCTTTAAAGACCGTAGACAAAAGAAAGCTAAGAAAGCTTGGAAATGAAAGAGTGATAAAGGCACAAGAGAGCTTAAGGAATGCTTTGAGAACTTTACTCAACGCTTGGATACTTTACAAATGAGGGGGCATGGGGAATTTATAGGCAAGTCCCCAAGTCTACAAGGATTCTAGAGAATTCTATACAAGTATTAAAATATTAGAATTGTAGAGAATTCTTACAATAAAATATTCCGTGTCTACAAATATCTACAACTGTGTAGAATCCTCCAACACCCTCTAGCAAACCCAAGACCCTTCCACAAGGTTCCACACATATCTAGAAAGCACCAGGTCTTTCTAGAGAATTCCAGAGTCTTCAAGATTTGATCGGAGAATTCCGCAAGGCTCTAAACCGTTCCGCCCCTTATTCGTCTACGGAAACGGCCCGTTTTGTAGCAAACCACATGTAGACATGGGGAAGAAAAACTGTCCCTGAAACTTGGACAAGTATGATTTTGGGGTCGTGATTGGTAGTAAAATCGGTAGAATAGGAATTTGCGATTGAGGAGAGATGGTAAATTCTGGAGCTTGGGGATTTAACCTTTGACTGGAGTTATTGGAGGAAGATATTCCTTCCTCATTAAAGGGAGATGATTACTGAGAGAAAGAGTTTGATTTTGACTTATCCACACTAAAATTTGGAGAATCCGAATGAGGCTGTTTTGGCTGCTCAATTGACGTTGAAATTTGGGGAGACTGTTGGGCAGAAGACTGCGACAACTGTGGAACGTCCAACTGTGGTCTCCGACGAATCCCCGCCGATTTTTGCCGTCGATGCCCTCCCGACGACTCTGAATTTTCTTCGTTGATGACTATCGTGTGCTCAGCACCCACGATTGATGGTGGAGAAAATTTTGTTTGATGATTTCCAGTCTCAAACTCATCATCAGCAGGGGCTGCGGTTCTCGGATTGGGAGTTGTGAGGGTTTGCGCAGAAGGCTCTTGCGTAACTATCGGATTCGAAGAAGCTCTCTGATCAACAAAAGCGGCCTCTACAGCATCAGAGGCACTCTGATCGACAACATCAGCTTTAATAGTAAGTGTTTGTGCCACCATCTGCGGCACGACTTCACCCACAACAGCATCTTTGGCTTGCGGTTGTGCAACTTCAGAGGCTGGGCTTTCTAAGATTTCGGTGACTTGCAGCAACGGCTGCACAACCTTGGAGAGGGCAGGGATTGCATCTAACAATGGTGGTTGACCAGAAGGTACCGGGGTTGCATCTTGCAGCAGCGGCCAGGCAGCATTCGAACAAGACGGATTAGGTATTTCACCCATTTCCGATGATGATTCCTCCATAACCAACGTGTTTGACTGTTTTTCTTGGACTTGCTGTTTTGATTGTTGCTTCGAATATTCAATTCTATCTTTTGCAATGATGGAGCAACAGTTTTGTGTCGACATGAATGATAATCATGCCCTATTTTTTTGTAATCAACACAATACTGAGGCATGTTTTGATAGAAAATTTACTTGAAATAAGTTTCTCCTTCAACACCCAGTCGGAACCGAATTGGATATTCCTTAAGAAGATCCAACTCTCCAACTCTACACAGGCTCTTGCCACAGATGGTCGCAACATGTTGAGTGTTGGAAGATCTATTTGGAGAGGAGTTCCAATGATACTTGCTAATTTCCACAAATAGTCTTTGTTGAATCGATGCATGGGAAGACCTTCGAATGAGATCCAAACTAGGAGTATTGAGCTTTGATGTGCGGGATTAAAATCGGTAGCCCATTTGAGAACTCGTATCCTATGCGTGTCAAAAGTCCATAAACCTTTTAACCAATAGCGATGAAAATCCTCTTCTAAGTCAAAGCAGATAAGGAGATGTCGATAATCAATCGACGTAAGGGAGAAGTTTCTTTTGAAGCCAATAGTCTGTAATTCTCTTATGAAGAATTTCATTTTTGGCCGCCCCTTAGTGAATTTCCCAACAAGAGCAAGGCGAAAAGGGGAAGCCAATTGAGCATCTTCTTCTTTCGTAAGAAGAAAAGTTGACTCGCCCTTGAAAAATGTTGGTTCTGAGTGTATTACAGGTGGATTGAAATGTGATTGATTGGTTGAACGTTCATGAATGATTTTCGGGTTAATCCCAGATCCTAGAATCTGAGCAAAAGATGATTTTTGGGGATGTTTGATTGGAGATAGGGCCTATGACCAGTGGCGGATCGCCGGCCATAGGAGGGATAGAGGAGAAAGTTTAGAGAGGAGAGGAGAGTGGAGTAGAATATCCCACAATCTTCTCCGTCAAATATGGAAGGAATATCTTCCCAAAATAACTCTATTAATAGCTCCACTGATAAATAACTCTATCTTGGTGCTGCAGATTTTTCCTATTCACCTCAACCAAAAATCCCTCTTCTCCAAGTTTTACTCCCTATTAGAACCCCAAGGCAATGCATATTCAAAGATGATATGGAGGTAGGGAAGAATACAGAGTCTTTTGATACAAATTTCTCAATTGGTCACATTAACTCTGATGGTGGACAAAATCACGCCTCTAATGGTTTAGAAGATGATGAATTTGATATGGAACTGGAAATGGAACGAGAGTCTTTTTACAGTGAAGTTCATGCTCTTCCACATAACAATCACAAGAAGAAAAGCAAGGCCAATCTAATGTTCGAAATCGTCGATCCTCTAGATTCAATAAGGATGCTAATTTTGCATAAGGTTAAAATTGTACTTGATAGAGGGTTTAGTATATTCGCTGCCCTATTTTTTCATAATTATATATAAAGTTGTTGTTTTTTTGTTCCAAAAAAAAAAGATAAATGAAGGGCAGAAGAATTAATACTCCATTATAGAATGCCAGCATATTGATTTTTGTCACAGAAGTACTTGGAAGGAGAATCTCCTGCCAAAATTTATTGTTCATTTAATTTTTATCGTCCCTATCTTTGAGTAAATGAGAGCTTCAGGCTTTACTCATTGTTTATGGATATAAACATTTCACCATTGAGTGATTTTTGAAATATTTACGTACTGTCTTTTTTTTACTAACTACATTTTAATACTAATTTTAAATATCATTCAACTAAAATAAATTTAGCGGAAATAGAAAATGAAAATAGGTGTCCAAACCGGCCAAGAAATGCGATAGTTAACTTGATCAATAAGCAAAGATCATTAAAATGATTTGTACATGGTTTTGTGATTTTCTTTTTTCCTTGAAACTTAATGCTCAGTCACTTTTTCTCTAACGCGGAGGTTCTTTTTCCTTTTCCCTCCAAGTGGAAAAATCTAGCAAATTTGTTTCTACGTAAACTGGAGTAGACCCTTCTCAAGGTTGAAATTAGTTGACTCAACTTACTTTTGACTGAATTCAGATTGATTTTAACTAGTTTCATTACCTTTATTTAGCGAGCATGATCAGTCATAAAATTTTATGACAAAAATAAGAGGCACAAACGTCTATGTATATCTTTATATCAAAATGACTAAACCATCAGTATACTACTAATATAAAATAATCATTGAGCTATAAAATTTCACCAATATCTTTGGTATGTAGAGGTTCACAATAAATATTCAGTTCTAAAACAGACAATAGTATACATGGAAAAACAGTATATAAACTAAATCATAAGTCACTATTGAAAAAAGATCAGAAAACTACTAATGACTCCGCTAATCTTCTTATCCCCGTTAAGAACCGAATTGTATTTTTTGTTGATCCCATTTGCTTGCCCTTTTAATCATCTCAAACCTCCCGAAATATCAAGCAACGTCACCTGGCATCCGTAGTAGGCCATTTCAGGATCTACAACCGTATTTGAATATAGCAAGAAACTCGAGAGAGCTTAAACGCGGCATGGAAGCAATCTCCAATTTCAATTTCGGATCCGTATCATGATAGCTGGACCAGCGGTGATTCTTAAGTTTACTGGGCATAAGACTGAGTCAAAGCAAGGAAGATACATCCGTCGGTGTAAATTAACCAAAATAAATGAAAAAGAAAGAAGAAACTATAATTAAAAATTCAGACTCAAGAAGCTAAAATAATTGATGGAGAAAGAAATTCAAACCTGTAAATAAATTTCCGCAACGTGAAGCTCTGATTGTTGATGAAACTAGTAAGCATGTTTCAGAATATTGAAGAACAGAAAAGTGTCTCAACCAATTAAGCTTATATATGGATTGGAGAAGATTCGGAAGAGTACTTTTGATGATATGTGGAAATGTCGGATCTTCCTAAAAGAAATATATATAGAGAGAGATGGCAAGCATTGATTTTTCGTAAACACAGGTAGTTGGTGTGGAGTAGACCATAATCAACTGGAGTCATAATTAATTTTTTCGTCAGCCGTTGAATTGAAGTTGTTTATTTCCACGGTTTGAATTTATATTTGGATCGATTTCTTTCACTCTACTTGTGGTAGATGCTAGATAAGCTGAAGTCGGAGATATTACTGTCCCCTGCCATTACTTGTTTCTTTTTTTCTTTTTTTTGTTCTTTTTTTTTTTTCGGGGTAAACAAAAACCATATTTCACTCAACAAATAAACGTGTGGTTAACCAAATTTTGTATTAGAACAAAATAAAGATGTCTCAAGTTATTACGGATATTGCATTGAACAAAGACTGATCTTCTTTGTATCAAAAGCAGCGTACTAGCCTTGATATCAGTTGGACCCAAAATGAATTTGGGTCCTTGGACGGGCTGATTTAGCCATCAACCGAAGAGACGAAGTTGCCCTAATATTGGTTTTCGAATTGGAGAAGGAATAACAATTATTATCCGATTTGATTTGCTTCCTATAATTTAGGTATAATATTTGGGACTTAACTCTATTCCTATTTGGCTAGGGATTGAATGGAGTCCCACTTGGCTTGGTTTTGAGAAGCTTCCTACGTGCTCCTACTGTTTCCTAAATAATTGGAGGATATTTTGGGTGGATACTTCAGCTACTGGAGTTCTATTACGAGTGATACGGGAAGAAGGCCACATGAAGTATTTAGCTAATCAGGTTGACCTTGTGGATTTGCGTGCAAAGGGGAAGGAAGGTCATAGAATATTTAGTTGATTACAAGTTTGGATAGATGGAATTTGCTGCCTAGTTCTTCTCAAAAAAATAATAAAGAATTGGAGTCCATTTTGGCTTATTTGGAGACATCCTCGGCTGGCCAATTTAATCAAACAAGAGAAGTGGAAGTTTATTACACCACTTCATTCCCCAAACCCCGAGCAAGTATTTCGGCCTAAGAACCAGCAGCCGATTATTTCCTCTACTTAAGGAAGCCGTGTGCGGGACGAGAAGGGACAACACCTCTCAACATCGATCATCATCGACTACCATTTTTATTCCATTTTCGTCTTTTCTTTAATGTATTTTTATCATGTTTTTTTAGTGTAGTTTAGATTAAATAGTTTTTTGCCTATTTTCTTATGTCTTTTTTTTCATGTATTTTTATCATATCTTTCTAGTGTAATCTAGATTAAATCACTTTTGGCATATTTTCCTTCATAGAAATAGGTAGTTGTTTATCGTTTTCTACATTTTCTATAGCTAGTCGACGTTATCTATTTCTTTTTCTCCCTATTCTTATTAATTGACGGCTACCACTCTTTGGCTTGTCTCACTTCTTTCTATATACTGAAGTGAACCCTAAGTTCTCGATTATAGGTCCGAGGCTGGTTTTAGAACACATCGACAATCGCTTGGTTTTGTATGTTTTAGGAGATTTTCACCCCCTCTTTCTCACGTTTTAGGGTGATTTTTTCGATACAAACAATAGTCGTACGTAGTTTGCACTTATTTTCCAAGTATTGAATATTGGTAGGTACATGAAATTAAAACTAATACCCAGCGACAAATATTAACTAATCAACAAGAACTGAAATTAATTTCATTTCCCCGCAAAGGTTAACATGAACTAGATATGTAATTCACACAACCATACATGATCATTACCAGCCGATCACTAATTAACCGGTTATTTGATATTTGTTCCATCTGTTTGTGGTTTGCCACCGAATAAAGGAATGCGGCATAATATTTATTTTTATTATTATTTTTTTTTCAGAAAAGGCACGTGGAAAATCGCGAGAAACTCGCGGGAGCTTAAAGTGTTGTTTAACTTTCAAACTCATCCCATTTCCTCATTTCCATAACCCTGTCATAGATATAACAAAACTTCTGCTAACTTGATGGGAAACGGGCTGAAGCAAGGAAGTATATAAGAACAAGTTCAGATATACTTCAACTTATTTTCCTTGAGACACATGAAGGTATTATAATGTTAATCTAGTAATATGGAAGAATGATAACAAAGGAAACGCCTTCAGGAGAGACCAATAAAAAAACTTAGTGGTATGGAATCTTGATGAACTAAAGAAAGAAAAATGGAATATATACAGGAAAGACTTGATTTTCTTAACAGTGGGAGCTAGTTCCTGTGGCAGATTTTTTCTAAAATAACTTAACGTGTCAAATTATATCCGGAAGTAACCTAAATTAAAACAAAGTTCCTTGCCTAACCATTTGTGTTGCCACGTAGACTTTCTTTCCATTTTCCACATCTCATTCTCCAGGCTTCATTTTGGAGTCAGGAATCCCGGCCGCCATGGCTCTTCTCCTACGCCGTCCCAGATTCAAATCCCTCCATGGCAACATCTCTCAACTCGCATCAGTCTTTGAATCCTTTTTTTCCCTCTTGCACCCTTCTCTATTTCCTCTTTGTACCTCTGGTACACAGATGTAAAGTTGGAGGAACTAAAAATCGGAAAATTTAAAACTAAAAAAAGGTCCCAGAAAACCATTTCGCAATTAGGGGACTTTTGTTGGGTGTCTAATAAAATAGGTCTCCAAGTTTGGAAGAAGCAAGCGTGTAGCTGTTACAAGTTCCAATGATAAGAATTCCAATTTTTGAAGGGAGTTGAAAGCCAACAAATTTGTCGGACTTCTTCTAGTGAATCTAAATTCGCTAGGGAACGAACCTGTTTTCTTCTTGATGATTTAATACCAAAGGTGTTGATTTGGTGATTGAACATTTTTATGGGGAAATGATTGAATGGAGTTGCTAGTACAATGGTGAGAACAACCATCAAAGATGAGGAGAGGCCGAGACGGAGAGAAAATTATGTTGGAATAATCCAAATACTGTAGAGACCTTCACATCAAATTATTGAGAACTACAGGAAAGCGGAAGCGTACTTTAATCTGCAGTGGCAAGAACATCAATCCGGTTTGGCCTTTAAGATGATTCCGTCAAGCCCTTGCGGAATCTCTGACAAATGGGGACTCGAGATTTGGCATGACGGCTCATCCGGAGACCACAACCAATATATAATAGGGTTTCCGGTTCCACCCATCACAGAACAGGAAACTGGGCCGTAGGATTTCTACACAATAGTGGGCCACACCTTATAACTTAATTATTATAATTAGCTCAAACTTTAGTTGATTTAATTAGATCACTTTATATGGGCTAGTATTTTATGATAGCTTATAACATACAATTATATATATTATTGTATAAAGTCCATATAGATCTTACAATTTCCCACTTGGACTATACACCATATATATACCTTATATAATTGTACATTATACCGAAAACTTAAGAGCGCGCAGAATTTGCTATCATAAAGTGACTTAAACAATCCGGTCTATTAGTTACATTAACGTAGGATCAAAGGAGCTTTCGTCGCAATTATCACAACTAAACCCATCAGTAGTCACATACATTAACATAACTAAACAATATGGATCAAGTGTGGATATGTAGCATGGAAATTTCATGTAATGTGATATTTAACATGTCTATTTCCAACTGGTCCTCTTTATGCTTCACTGAGATCAACCAAAGTTTCAGAATGTAAGCACACTGAAAAACTTAACCTTATACCTTAAACTTTACTTGAGACTTTAGACTTTGTACTGCAGTATTAATTAATATCTGAATGTTCATAAATGTATGAACCCTTAGTAAAAACTAAAATTACAAACTCCCACTAAACCGTCATATCATCAGATTACACAACACTCATTTAAGCAAGATATTCACCAAATACCTTAGCTGAAGTAATCTGTGATATTGGAGTTTGTCCGAATGTGCTCCTTAAAAATTTGTTCATTCTGAACTTAAATCTAATAATTAAGAACTTAATGTTCATTGTTATTAGAGTATCTTAAATTGTTGTATTATTGTTACATTATAACTTAAGTAGTCTTTTAAGACCATAATATGTTTGCAGCTTTGTGACAATATCGACAACTAAACTGAATCGAAGTCGGGATACTGAATGATCTCTAACTTGACCGAACTCCGATATGTGAGCGTGTAATCTTTAATGTCTTAATGATTCCGTGTAACCTTGTAGCTGCTACTAAATATCTAAATCTGAATTTTTTATTTATTTATTACTAAGTATCTGCCTTAAAATCCCACTAAAATTGTGATGTGTATAATCATCACAATATTCACCTCAAAACCAAATGAGATGAAAACTTAAAAGTACTTGAGTTATTAGCATGAAACTTTTTTAAGTCCTTAGATGAAATTCTTTAATATGCAAACCATCAAACAAAGTTTTCCGGTTCCACCAAATAAATTGCCTCAAAACGTCGCCATTAAGAAACAATCTTTTAATATCCATCTAATAAAACCTAAATATAAAATGTACCATATATGCCATTATAGAATGTCTTAAAATTTGGACTTCCAATAATACTAAAGAGTCTCTATAAGATAATGCCATCTTTATGACTAAATTCTTTATTGAGTAAATAACTCTTATATCTTTTTACATCATCTTTGGGTAACGAGAAAAGAACCTAAACGTTATTTTTATCAATTACTGTATTTATTTACTTTATGGCATTAATTGTAACTGTATTTCTTCTCTCTCTTTTGGATTCCCTTAATGGCATCCGTACTTGAGATTGTTGAGTTTGTCCTTTACAATTGTCTTGATGAGGGAAAGTTTTAACACTATCTTAAATTACCATATGAATAGAAAAATATTTCCTTTAAAGACAATGTCATTAACCTTATCTTCCCCTCCAAACTCAATATTCTCAAGAAACTGGATATTTCCCATCTAAAAGAAGGATTATTATTATTATTTTTTTATTTTTTTATTTTTTTGGATCGTAGAACTTATATCCCGTAGATATTTTAGCGCGTCCAACAAAATAGCAGCAAACCGAATCCAGTTTTGTTCCTGTAGACCTATGCGACCTTGCCTTAACCGGATAATTCAAAATATGGAAATGCCTATAGCTAGCTTGTTTACACGTCCATAATTCACAAGGATTGTTGCTTTAGTTGGGACACTGTCCTATCTATAAGTTGCAGTTTTTTACGTCTTTTTTCTTTTAGTGAGTTTAACTAAGTTGTAGAACTTGTCATACTACTTAGCGGACTCTTTAGTTTCCGAACTCGTCTAATAGTAATATTTTTCGGCGTAGTGATACTATATGACATACCATATTCACTAAGAAATTTGACCAGACCCTAGACATAGTTCACCTAATACTTAATTAGTTTATAAAATGTATTTAATCTTAAAACTTTGAACAAGTTTAGACGTTAGTACTTCTTAGTAATGGTAAAGAGGTAGCCCTGGGAAGTTGTTTGGGAACATAATACAATATGCTTGACCATTCTAAAAGAAGACCGTAAAAAATGGTTTACATATATCTGTGTGTATTAGTTCTAACAGCATCTGAAAATCTTATGCCACTCAATCTTATTTTGTTTGTTTGCTTTGCTTACTGCACTTAACTCAGATTTTGAAATCTGATAAGGCAAGTGGAATTCCGACTAACTTTATTATTTGTCTAAAGTAAGTGCCTTAAACAGTTTTACCAAATTGATACGAAATTTCCATTACCAAATTTTCTTTTAGTACCACATGAATTATCATTCAATGTTTGGTTAATTGAAGCACCACCACAAAAGTAGCAACCAAATTTAATTTCCTAATTTTACTTCTTTTGTGATACTGTATATTGCAACTGAATTATCCTTCTTTTTCTATTTCTTTATTTTCTAAATGATTTAAACTTAATTGAGCACTTATTGATTCTTCTTTATTTTCCAAATGTATATTCATCTCTTACTTTAATCTCTCTTCTTGTACACAATATGAAATGAACTCATTAAGAGTCCATTCTACTTAATAACAGTAAAACTGTTCTTAACCGAATCTCACTGTGTATGAGAGAGATCGATTCTTATTGCACGAAAAAGTCATAAGACAGCTTTCACTTTAGTGTCTTTAGGCTTAGTTCGAGATGATACCTCGAATAATACATTTTTGTATGTTCCCTTTTTCCTCATACCTTATGGAAGCAAGATCTCTTGAAAGAGTACTCATTCCCGCCTTATTGTTTTGACAAAATACTTTATAATAGAAATATGTTTGTATTATTTTATACTGTGCTCCTTAATTTTCCTTAATGTTTCTTGCTAGTTCTTGAAAGTCTTAACGGAGTTAACTAAAGCAGATATAACCAAAATAGCGGAATCAACTGTATTAAAAAATAACCAAACACAAGCTCACATTTAAAACTTAATATAACATGATTAATAAATTCAAATTGGCCAATTACAAGATACCTAGTGCAACATTGGGTTTAGTCTTTAGACAGAAACATCAATTTGCAAGTGGTACTCTTGGTGTAGTAATCAAATATTGATAATTCAGTCCTATCATATAATAAGCCTTTCTTTGGACTGGCTTATTATTTACATGGAATAATCATAATAATTATCACATATTTATTACCACAAGAATGTTTTAATTTCGGCTAAATAACGACCTTCCTTTGGGCCGTCATTACCCGCATGAAATCAAAACACACATAACTGTCATCTTTGTAATTTAAATTAATTAATCAACACAAAAGAGGTCACTTTAGCGACATATTGTATTAATCAATCAATTTATATAATACTAGATCTGCAAAGATAGATTTTTTTTATGCCAAATTAAAGTCTATATCATATTAATCCATAACCCAAAAATTTAGGGCAGAACATATATGTTCTTTAATCAACACAAGGTTGACGGAATCGGTATTAACTTAAAAAAAAGATTAATATCACATATCAATTTGATTAATTGAAAAATATTAGACGTCCGAAAATAGATTTCTTATGTCTAGTTTAAATTTATATCACTATAATCTGTAACCCAAAAAATTTCGGGCGTTAACTATATTTTCTTTAATCAACTAAAAGTTGACCGAAACAATATAATGAACATATGCAACAAATATATAGAAGCATACATTTTATTAATCAACTCGGAGTTAGTAAACAAAAAACATGAAGTGACCGAAATTCCCATTTATATTAGAATAAAATGCATGGTTATTATTTATTGCATGAATAGCCCAGAATCATCTTCACGACCAAACTCTGTGCTTAATTTAAAACCGAACAAAAACTTAGACAAGTTTGCGAAATTATTAGTCTTAAGCTGGTGATCCGAAAGGTTAGTCTAATTGCTGAAGTTTGGGGTATTATGTTAGGTTGGCTGAATTTTACTTTAGTGAAAGATGGCCAGAAACATCATCAATATATAAAACCCAATAAGCAAATAAAAAACAAATTTGAGACAGCCGAAGAATATAACTTATCAATTACTAACTAAATTGTCTCAAACCAAGACTGTGATCAGGATTAATGATTAACTTATGAAGCAAAATTAATTGATTACCCGAAACGAAATCGTACCCCAAAGGGCTTAAACGAATTCGAAGCGAAACTAAAAAACGTAATAGTCCAATCTATATAGTGCTGACTGAAGTGAAGTGCCATAAAACGAAACCACAACACTGAGATTGAATTAGTACGCCACAGACTTAATCCAAAAATGTAAAACAAAATAAAACTGATCTCTGAAACCAAAAGTCTCCGCAAAAGCTAAAATGGCTTTATACGAATTGGAACTTAAATAATCAATTTTGTTTTGGTCACTGGAGGATTAAAAAAAAAAAAAGCCCAATCTGGAGGGGTTTTGCTTCGCAAGTGATTCATTAATCAACAAGACACGTTCATCAAAAACTTAATCCCAGAATCAATTTGGTACAGATTGAGTTGACTTCATTAAACGGTAATCTTTAGTTTAATAGACAAAATTGACAACCGTACCCGAAACGGAATCGTAAGCCTTTCCGACTTAGAACGAATCCGAAGTTAAAATCCCAAAAAGAAGGTAAAAAAACAAATCTCACTTTTGTAATAGTAAACTATAGCAAATAAGTCAAACGATCTAAGGACCAAACCAAAGCAAATCAAATATCGAAAACAAATCTCATGGGACACCAAATTTTTGTAATCGAAACCAAAACATCATCTCTGACTAGTACCGAAATTTGCACAAAAATTAACCAAATAAATTGAGATTAAAATATTCTTGCTACTGAAGACACAATAATCCAATGGAAGTTGCGCGGAACCGAAATACCATATACCCGAGTCGCGCATCAATTGGATTATCATGATCCAATTATACACAAAAAGTAAACCAAATTTCTCAAATAATTGACATGAAGGGTGCTCTGATACCACTTGTTGGAATAATCCAAATACTGTAGAGACCTTCACATCAAATTATTGAGAACTACAGGAAAGCGGAAGCGTACATTAATCTGAAGTGGCAAGAGCATCAATCCGGTTTGGCCTTCCAGATGATTCCGTCAAGCCCTTGCGGGAACCTCTGACAAATGGAGAGTCAAGATTTGGCATGAGGGCTCATCCGGGGACCACAACCAATATATAATAGGGTTTCCGGTTCCACCCATCACAGAACAGGAGACTGGGCCTTAGAGTTTCTACACAATACTGAGCCACACCTTATAACTTAATTATTATAATTAGCCCAAACTTTAGTTGATTTAATTAGATCACTTTACGTGGGTTAATATTTTATGATAGCTTATAACATACAATTATATATATTAGTATATAAAGTCCACATAGATCTTACAAATTATACAAAGAGTCATGAAAGGATTATGATTGTAATGTAGGTCACTTATGGAAATAGTTAGATAGAAAAGGTTGCTTCAGAAAAAAAAACTCTGGGTGTGGATCATAGTACCAAAATTTAATGTTCTATTAATATTCTCGTTCCCTATTAGCATGATTTGGGCATTGCATCTATTTAACTCTATTGCTTTTCTCTTTTTCTTTTTGAAATAAAACAGATTAATTATAAATATAGCTGGAATCAGCTTTAACTCAATGATAACTCTATCACTTTCTTGATTTTAATTTGTTGATCAATTGTATGATTGTAATTGTGGTAGATGAACCGAATTTTGTGAAATAATTGACTATTAGGAGAATAAGGTTATAGTTAAGCGGCAAGCCATTCTTACTTTGAACTTAGAGGAGATCTTGAGATTAGTTTTTGGCGCCTGTTCGAGAAAAATTATTGCTTAATTCTGAAAACTTAATACTAAATTAGAAATGCTGAATTCATTAAGTAGTTACAGAATAAGTAATAAGCTAAAATTGGCCGATCTACCCAAAACTTTACATGTATTGTCAATGCTATCCTATTCTATTTTTGTTAACCAATACTACCCTAAACTATCTAACCGTTAGCCGATTTTGTCTAATTTATCCTAATAGTTTCAAAAATTATAAAAATGAACCAAAAAATTTGTAAAGTTAATCAAACAGTCTCTTTTCACTTTTTATTTAATTTTTTCTATTTTTTATTTCTTTTTACTATTTTTCAAAACAATAAGAATATACTATATGATCTTTGAAAAAGTATTTTTTAAAACTCTAATATACAAATTTATAATTACGTATTTGTAATTCATGTTTAATTTAAATAAACATATTAATTTTTAAATAATTTGGTTTAACAGTATTGATGCTATTTTTTAATCCATTTTTTTCAATCTAAAGAATAAGTTTATTTAACTAAAACTAATTTTGCACACAAAAAAAACATTTGGCATGGATTAAAAAAGAATTTATTGGTATACTTTAATGTAATACAATTTAATTCAATAGACATTAGATTGTATTGTAAAATTAAAAAATAATTAAACTAAAATATAAATTTTCTTTAAAAGACCAAGTACGAACAAAAAGTAAAAAAAAAGAAAAAATACGCCTATTTTTGTTTCTACATTGGTCCTGCACAAGAATATAGTGTCATGACATTTACAAATATGGTACAAAATATTTTATAAAAAATATGTACATTTATCATTTGTGGGTTTAAAATTTCATGATTGTTTTTTTGATATATTAACATATTTAACTTTAGCAGTAAGTTTTTTTAATAAAATAAATTGACTCCTCCTAAAAAAAAAAATAGATTGCCCTAGTGATAATCAAGGCCTCGAACATAGTAATCATCATCTCCCATCTTAAATCATCTGACCTTTAGTAGACCACGCTTAAATATGGATGAAATCACTCTTCCAGTTAGAAATCTTTTGGTGAGAATTAATCTCACATCTACTCTCATGAAACTCTCTAATCACTAGATGGTATCCTATATTTTAGTTTAATTATTTTTTTAGTTGGATAATACAATCTATGGTCTGTTTAGTTACTTTGTAATAAATTAAAACGTACTAATATATTATTTTTTAGTCTATGCTAAATGTTTTAATTTTTTGTCAAAAAATTTGTTTTAGTAAAAAAGAATGTCATTCTTTAAATTGAAAAAAAAGGATTAAAAAAATAATATCTTTATTGTCAAGTTACAAATATATATCTATACATATATATAAATTTGCACAACAGTGTTGAAAAATAAATAGTTTTTTTTAAAAAGATCATAGAATATATTTTTGTAGTAGCAGAAAAATTAAATAAAAAGTGAAAAGAGACTGTTTGGTTATTTTTACAAATTTTTGGGGTTATTTTTATAAATATCAAAATTAGCAGGGTGTTTTTGTAATTAAAATTAATAGAATTCCGTTTATTTAAACGGAAATTGGTAAATTGGACAAAATCGGCTAACGGCTGGATAGTTTAGGGTAATTTTGGCTAACCGAAAAAGAATAAGGTAGAATTGACAACGCATGTAAAGTTTTGGGTAGATCGGCCAATTTTTTCCTTATATTGTGTACTGCAGTTTCAGCACCACTTATTTCATTAAGAGGTTATTTTTTTTTTATCAAACATGCAGAATTGAAAAAGTGCTTAATCCCATAATTCTAAGCATTAAGTGGCTTTAGTTTTCCTCCTGACTTCAACACAAACTTATCATCGATTCCCCTACTATTTGGGCATTTCGAGGTTTTCGTGACATAATTCAAATTGTATACCATTGGTTTTTTCCCCTAATCTGTTATCTAATTAGTATTGCTTGGAATGGTTTATCATCCATTATACTTCTTATGAATTGCTAAAGAGGTAGTTCGTCTTGACTGAATCACGACTAAAATTAATTTATTGCTCAATCAATTTTTGCATTATGCAAGTCTCCCTTTCATGATCAGGGCTTTGAATTTTCGTCCTCTCCTTTCTTTCTTTGAATTTATTGACCAATTGTAAAGTGATTATACTTATGGTAATCAGAAACCAAAACATTAGTTGATCAAAGTACGCTATAGGAAATAGTGTTGATGAACAGAGTGATTTTTTTTTTTTTTGTATTTTTACTGTAAATTAAAATTCACTAAATGTATAGATACTTCGAATGGCTCTAAGTCTTATATGTATGGTATTTTTCTGCTACACTGTGTGCACATGAGCTTAGATACATGGAATCTCTATGTTTGTTGGGAAAGAAGCTGCAAGCAAAAAATAGCATTGGTAAGTACATTCGAATCCTAGAGAAGAAAAGCCAATAATCACAATGTCTGCAAATTACTCCGACAAACACTCCCAAAGGAAATGTCGTGAAAATGATACGAAGAAAGAAACACAGCAACAGAAAGACTCTCGAAGCCCAAATGACGCAGAAGAACTGCGAAAGAAAATTTATAGTTCAAATTAATTTTTACATCCGCTTTGAGCTTTAAGCAACTGGCTTGCTTTGAATTCAAGTCGATCTTTCTTCTTGCCTTATATTTATTGATCGAATCATTGAACCTGTGGTGGATGTTAGATAAACAAAATTCAGACACGTTAATATCTCCACCGATATCATTATTTAGTCGTTCGCATTTTCCATCCAAAAGTGATATTTGTTGCTATTAAGAAAATATTTCAACAACAGTTACTATAATTGGATGTGTTCATCTGTTCATTGAAACAGTATGGCAACCGATTTTTTCATTACTGTGTGTAACTATCTGGTAAATCTAATTTTGCGAGATAAAAAGGATTAATATTTCAGTTGTGAACACATATAATTAAATAAGAAGAATGTCTTCAACTTTGAATGTTACTACATCTCAAACAAGAGCGATTCTCCGTGTAACCGAACAATCATAATTTTAGCATCTAGCTGTAAGTACGTACGATGATGCGACTAAAATTAACATTTTTTCAAAACTCATCACAAATATGGCATCATTATCACCCAACTGACAGGCGAAGCCCATTTCGTATTAGTGGACCTTAGAGGAGGGTTCAAAAAACAATAAAAAATAAATTAATCAATCCGACACAAGTATTCAATCACATAAACTTTAAGTTGATTAAATCATTTAATGAGATTGTTGTCGTTTGCTCTTCATGATCCTAGGCTATTTCGAAGAATGATTATGAAATCGAACAACTAAAAAAGTAACCAAATCAGTTATTCGGAGTTCCACTAATATATATACGGTCACGAGTTAGAAAAAAATAAAGAGTTTATTGAAGTATATTCATATAGCTAGCAGGCAAATATCTTTAACTTGGTGACCAAATACGAATGGCTGCATAACAAGGTTGAGTTACTTTCAGATGCGTTTTGCTAGTTTTTTCAACAAAACAAAGGAAAAGCACTCATGCATCATTGGAAAGTTTTAGGGAATAATTCTTGCGGATTGATCATCATTGATCATTGCATTTACAAAGATTAGCTAGCTAGCTTGCTTGTTATATTTGATTTTAGCATTATCTGGTATTAGTACATAAAAAGTGATAATGATTCCCCAGATACAATGATAGGTCGGCTTTCATCCTTGTTTATCTCAAATTGTATAATCACATTTGTTAGTATATGTTTGTCTTTGGCCACAAATTTCAAGATGTGGTTATTGTTTTTATGCCAAACAGGTGTAGAATCATTTATTGGTAAGATTGAACGTTTTGTAGGGCCAATTCTTCTTCCACGCACAGATTCAAACCTCGGAAGGATATTATTACAGTGAGGGGAAAGAAATGAAAGACAAAAAGCATGCAAACTACAGAAACCAAATTGAATCCACCATTTTCCTCACACAATGAAGAAGCGATTTGTACTTTGGGTACATGAGATTAGCTTGGATTTCCTGTGACGATCTAAACAGCGGGCCTGTGGCCTTGATTGTTGCTTGCATTTTTCTACATTTCCATCTACCTGATTACTCTTCGATACGGAGGTTATCAGCCTAATATTGCGACATTTGGAGCTGATCAATTTGATGAAGATCACTGGTGGGTTTGTCGAGGGACCCAAAATATCTGAATTCCAAACAGACTAAAATTAAATTGTAGAAACAGTTGCATTAGGTCGAATCTCAAGAGAGGCGACTTTTAATACTTGGCTTTGTAAAAGTAACCAAATGGGGGGATGTTAGTTTATCTTGAAGATTTCATTTGTGATGCATTTTAGTTTGAATTGGAAAAAAGCAGACAGTTGTATTGCTTCACTTTGGCTCCTCGTATGGCACGAAAATGCTATAGCTCTATCCTGCTTAAGATTATTTGCAAATAGGGTGACTAGTTTTGAGAAATCAGTCTCACTGGATTATGTGTTGAGAAACAAAAATGGTGATAGCAGGACTGAGCATTGCGGTGGACGATTTTTGAATTTCTTTTTGTTGGAACTTCTATCTTTTTTGCATATTTTATCCTCTGGACAAACAGTATTCTTATAGACTATATTGTTCATTGATTTATACTTCTATTAAGTTCTAAATTGGTAGCACAAGAGCTATTTTCTAAACTCCAGCGAGACAGGGTTCGACATAAGGAAGGTCAATGACCTTTGATAATCTTTTTCAAATTCAAATTAACTTGATGAATCACACACGATGAAGATTTTAAACCGCGTTGATAAATTATGACCTGCTGATCGAAGCTCATGTTTTTTTAGGCTACTTTTGATGAAAAATCATTAAGTGATCGTTACACCAGCATTGGATTCTTTAAGTTTTGGTGGTAACAGTTTTTAATATAGTTTACTTAGAATGTGACCTACATCTTTCTAATCCCACCTTACAACTTAAACCTGCTATTGGGTTGGCCTAATGAGATTTGTTTGCAAGATGGAAACAAATGATTAGTGGATTTCCGTGGAAATGGGGTTATCTTTCTCATTTCGTGTTCCATCTTCACCAAGTCACAACCTAATTAATGAATCGGCCTTTGAGTCCTCCCGTATTCCTTTACAATATTTTCCTTACCAATGCTATTTTCTTGGTGTTTTTTTTTTTTTAATCATACTTTTCCCGTGAATTTAGTTAACTCTTCTAAGTTGGGGTACAGATGCTATCAGCCGTTTCTTAGTCATTAGTTCCATTAGTTGTTTAGATACTCGATCATAGTCGTGAGTTAAAAGGGGCAGACTGGAAACGAAAAGCAACAAGAAAACAAATGAGGCCTTAGTTAACTGTTTCCGTCTTATTCTCATAATCACTTTGTTTTGTTTTGTTCTTTATGTTCATTTAATTCGACTATTAAAGTACGACAAACGAAAAAATTATTAACAATATCGATTAAAAATCCCGAAAGAATGATTACTTCTAGCTACTAAAAAATTGTATTTAAAAAATCAAAACCATTTAGTTGAGGTTATGTCAACACATCATCCCGAAAGAATGAACCTCAAGCGTGACATTTGGGACGGAAAACCTGAGATTATATCTTACAATGATTCTACTTTTATTTATTTATTTTACGTACGTATCTGGTATCCAACCGCTGTCATTACACTCGTGGGTGTCGACTGACCTCTGCGTACACAAAGTCTCGAATTCGAGACCTCTACTTAATCTGGATCAGCACCCTACCAATTGATCCAAGCGTTGGTTGGTACAACGATTCTACTTTATTACTTGAGGTTATGTCATCACATCATAAGGCCGAAAACCTTTTACATACTTTTTTGGGGTAAAACGCTACTATCAGTGGTTTCTCAGTCATTAGTTGAGAAGATACTCGATCATAGTCGTGAGTGTAAAGGGGTTGACTGGAAACGAAAAGCAACAAGAAAACGACCAAACGTTGGCCCTTAGTAACTGTTTCCTTTGTTTCATTTTTGTAGCTCACTTTGTTTTATTATTTACATTCAACTAGATGGAATAAATGCGCTTTGCGCATACGTCGCTATACTATAGTATAGTGAAAAACATCTTGTATAATTCCGTGTAAATAGAAATGGTATTCTAGCTATATATATATATATATATATATATATATATATATATATATATATATAAAGACAGCACACATGCACAAAGTGAAAAATATAATACAATCAATTTTTTTAATACAATCTCCCATTCCCCCTTCTATCCTAAAAAAAAAAATAGGAAAAAGAAATCGAAGTTGGAAGTTTCACAAGAAATGAGTAAAAATTTGAGTAGGTGATTACTTTGACTGAGTTTGGGATGAAAAGGTCATCGAGCGTAGAAAACAGACAATTGAAAGGACAAAAAAAAGTGATAAAAATCTTATTTTTGAAGTTATACATGTTGTCAAATTTAAATTACAAAATTCTTAGTATTTTATCTTAATTATGGAATAATCTTTCAAATTCTCAATAATGAAATCTTAAAATTCATAAAGAGAAGAAGAAAAAACACATAAAAAAAGAAAAATTCAAATCTATGAAAATACTTGAAACTATGGCCAATCAAAATTCAACTAATAATGAACATTAATTTGTTTATAAGTTTAAATTATAAATAAAATAAAAAGTTAATTGAAGGAGATAAAAAGTCCAAACATTAAAGGAACGCCAAATGTAACACTTAAAATTTTTAAATTAAAAATGAAAGAAAAATTAATGGTAGGAGATCAAAGGTGAGAGCATTAAATAAACACCAAATGTAACGCATAAAACCTTTTTATTTTCTTGGTTGAAAAAGAGGGTAAAAAAATCTCATAGTTAATATTTAAAAAGGACTACCAAAGTCAAGTTTGCATGCGGCAATTATAATATATGTTGATTCATTAGGCTATTAAAATGTAACGAACGAAATAATTATTAACAACATTGACTAAGAATTACAAGAAGAATGATTACTACTAACAATTAACAAACTTTCTTTCAAAAACAAAGCTTATTTTTACGATATGAGTGTGTGATGAACCCCAAGCGTGGTATTTGGGGCCTCTTCTCTTACAATGATTCTAGTTTATAACTTGAGGTTATATCACATCATAAGGCCAAAACCCTCTTAGATACTGGTTTTTTAGTTTTTTTTTTTTTGGCTAAACTTATATACATTTTTCTTTCCATAAATTTCTTCGACATAAGCCCAGGTTGACAGAAATGGAAATTGTGTTTTTGTGATGATCGGAAGAGAGGTTTTTTTTTTTTAATGTGTTTTTTCTTTGAATTATTACGTGGTTCAAATTTATGTTTAGTGTGTGTGCGTGTGTGTGGGGTGTGTGGGTGTGTTTGATTTCCAACTATATTTATCAGTGGGATAGAAAGTTTTTTTTTTTTTTTTTTGTGAGCAAATATTGTTCTTCTATAACAAGTGCACTTCTAAGTGAGATCAATTCAAATTATTTTATCGCCTGCCCGGTCCTATAAAAAAATAAAATAAATGAAACTAATATTGATCTGATCCATCTTTGAAATTTTCTTGGCTTTACAAAAACTGAAATGTTGATAAGTAACCAAGTGTTGATGCATTCTTAAATTTTATGTTGTGGTGGTTGTCTTTAGTCAAACAAGTACCGGAAACATGGTTTAAATGTAAGAAGATTTGAATGTGAAAATGGACAATGCTGCCAGAACAACTGAAAGTTCAACAAATTTCCGCAATAACAAAAAATGGAAGATTTTGTCTTCACTAATTAATGCTCGGAATTGAACGATTTATGTACATTGAGAGAAGGGAAAAAAAATAACGAAAAATAGATCGGCTTGAGTAATATAGTTAAACCAATTCAGTCCAGCCTTCTTTTTAATCTTCTCATACAATTTGTAACATTACACTTACACCTGGCGTTTCAGTTACCAACACAAAATGTGTGGTTGGTTGAATTATTTCACGACTCCAACAAAGAAAGCTTTTAACGCATCAAACTCACACACACACACAAACTACAACCCCCCAAGTGCACAATTTCATCGGATTCACCCAAGCATTGAATCATCACTAATAATTCACTATAAATTGCCGATCAACGAGGCACCCCTAAGAAACCAACACAAATTTCAATTTTCATTCAACGTATTCATCGAAGCATGTAAAAAATAAATAAATAAAAATGAGGCCTGCTACCCTAGTGTTGATCTTGGTGATGATGGTAGGAATGTTTGTTGGAACCACAAAAGCAAGAAGAAAGGCAGTTGTATGCAACCTGGATTATCTTACTCCATGTGGCGGGCCGATACTGTTCGCAAAACGTCCGTCAAGGACTTGTTGTGTTAGGCTGAGGCAGTGCTACTGCAAGTACCGGAAAGATGATATACTGGGAAAGGTCATGGTCTCCATTAATGGCAGAAAGATGTATCGGGCCTGTCGCCTGCCCCGTCGCAGATGCTAAAGTTATGAACTTCTATTTATGATTTTGGATTAATTACTCTTTTAAAGAGGAGTTTAAATCAAAGAGTAACCTCAGCACATTCCTGTGGCAGCCCAGCTATAGTATAAGCAAATGTAGTTTTGAAGTCTAAATTTGTGTATGTTTTCAACTTTACTTTTGTGTTTCAAGCACGTTACATGATAATATATCTTCACTTCTGTTGGCCGGAGAGCAATAAGGCGATACGAAGAACATCGTATGACAAAACAAGATTTTACTACTTAGTTTCCATCTGTCTGGTATCATTAAACACATTAAAAAATGTTATATTGGTCCTGAAATGTAAAACAAAGTTAATTTGAATTTATAATAGAGAATGCCTTGTCGCAATAACAATCACTTGAAGATTTTGCCTTGGATAACTAAAGTTTTGAATAAAACGATTTCCGTAAAAAAAAAAAAACATAAAATAGAGAGGTTTTGAGTAATCCTGTAATGTAAAACGAATCGAGTCCACCGTTCTTCTTACAGCCATGGTAAACTATTTACATTTTTTTCGAGTTAACCATTCTAGGAACTCCGTGGGGAACCCTTTTGGATGTCATTTGTAATTTTTTCAATAACGCTTGACTTTAGTTTTAGCAAATAAAAGAGACATATCCTCCTGAAGCACTTGCTGATCGAACTGAAGGTGACGGAGTTGATGTGCAAATTTGATGGATACGGCTCGCCTTGAAAGAATACACGGCAGGAAACATGCATCGTAGGGCGTAAACAACATGACACCAGAAACTCATAGCAAGAAACTCGAGAGAAGAGACATCGGTGAGTAAGATGATAGCTTAATTAGTTAACTATTGAATTTGAGTCATAATCAATCAGGTCTAGATCTTTCCGTAGCTGGAGCACTGTTAATCTCATCTTTTCTGAAAAGAAGATAAAGGAAGAGAAGAGACATCGGTGAGTAAGATGATAGCTAACCCAGCAAATAAAAACTAAAAATACTCGCGTCTCCAACTAACTATAACAAAAAATAGCCAAACATTAATATATTGAAGAAACTCAACCAATCATGTTGAAATTCGAACCTTTAGGTAAATGTCTTCAACGTCAAGCTTTGAGCTGATGCAGAAACTCTTTAAAATGGATTGGAGAAATAACAAGTATCGTCTCTGGCTTAATTTTCAATTCAAGTTGTTTGGATCGTCCTAAAATAAAACATCATTGGTGTGATGAATTGAGGAGGAATGAATATATAGCGGTCAAGCATTGATTTTCTTCAAAGAGGTATGACGAAGCATAGATCAGCACCGACGTCTCCAATTGATTGAACGGGTGGCCATGGCAGAATCGAAACCCTTAAACCTGCAAAACAGGGCCTCCGGGAAGACACTCTGATACTTAAGTCAGTAAGAGTATTCGTAAGAGAAGTATATAGTTGGGGTGCATAGACCGTACCTTTGACGTGAGGAGTTGACCCTTATTTATAGAGTTAGGTTATCAAACTCTTTCTTTGTAGGAAAGTAATTATGAACCAACTTAGAAACTTCCAGGGGCCAGTTTAACTGCTTGCCGAACTTGGGCCGGCCTAGTCGTGGGCCGTATCAGTTTAGGCTCGTTAAGTGCCCCTTATCAAGCCTATACTTCGAAGTCTCAAGATAGAATATACTTGATAATATGATGTATATAGATTTCCAAAGTTCCGAAAAAACTGACTTAAATCAAAAACCTGTGACAGGTTAGCATCGAGGAGAAACCAAAGCAATGAAATCATTAGTGCGTACCTTGTCAAATGTACGTGTGATGATAGCTAAATTGTTACATAAAAGCATCACAATTAACTTTGTATTTGATGAACAATTGGGGGTATTTCCTAACATTGATGCAATTTACTTAGCTCATTTTCATGTTATTGTTAGGAAGGGACCGGATCGAATAATTGCTGAAAATTAGAAGCCAAAGGAGCAATTTAAAGGCTGCTGAGGCAAGGTTGCTGAGCTGGACGAAGAAGAAGGCCCTTAGACAAGAAGCATCTTGTCATTAATGACCTTGCCTCCCCCGAGAGGCATGCTTGTCCCCCAGCCGTAATCTCAGCCACCACTGCTGATTAATAAGAGCAAAACGGCCACTGCTGGAAGAGAGAAAAGGAACGGCCAAGTTGGATTGCAGGCTCAAGACATTGGGAGGATTAAACAACTCCAAGCATGGGGAGGTTCTCATGATGAAGACACCGGTTGCAAGGCACTATAAAGTAGGGAACTGCACTCTCACATAGATGAATCTTTAGTTACCCTTTTCAGTTGCTAAAAAAAAACACTCAGAAAAACTCCAGATAGAAGGCAAGAAAGAAGAAGAAGTAGTAACAACTCAGAGAGGAAGCCAAGTTGAAGATTAGCAACCCAGTTTCTTCTTCAGTTCCACGAGTGAACCCCTTCACTCCCTGGAGTGACTCAAAAACTGCACAAGCTTTCTCCTCATCTCTTGACTGTTAGCTTGAATTTTGTTTACTATGCATACTTCTATGATGTCTTTCGATGTAGTAGATGTAGCATTAATCTGTATGAGTAGCTAAACAGTTCCCAGGGGTTATTCTCCTCAACTGATGTTGTAGTTGTCAAAGCACTGGTTTTGTTCCTTGTTTTATGGTTGAAAGTTTTTCTACATTCATTTACTTGATCACTAATTGAATGCATGCTAGAACTAAGGGAGATCTGGAAGGATAAACTTGGTTTGGATTGTTTCAACTTTAACTTATGACATAGAGGTAACAGTCTATGGTTTTAACTAAGATAGGAATATACTTAGTTAACATAAGCATTCTTGAAGGCCTAAGAGCTTAATGACTTTGTAGCTAAATTAATCATTGGAAAATAGGTTGTTAAGGTTGCAAAGATGACTCTAGAAAAAATGGGAACTGACTTAGAGTTATAAGTGAGCTGAATGAACAAGAACTCAACCATTACAGTGCCAATAAAACAACTACAATAGTAGGAAGAGGAGAAGAACACCCCTGGCCTCCATTCCCCTGAGGGACTGTTTTCATTCTCTTGAGTGACACCTTGTTTGACTGGCAGTTTTTATTTACAACAAATTTGGTAATTCGCTGTCCTCGTGGGATCGACCTAGCTTCCATTATCTACAAAACTCATAATCCAAGCTAGTAATATTTATTTTTTTTGCTAAATTCGGCAAGCACCAATGTGTCATGAAGGGAGATTGACATGTATGCGAATTTGTGAAGAAAGAAGAGTCATCAGGGCAAACTTTCAACTGAGAAGTCGATATGTGATGATCTTAACATTCTGCCCCAGAGAGATACTTAGGCAGATGCCCTGTTGCTTGAGAAGGTAGTAAAGAAGTGTAATGGAGATTCCCATTACCCGGAATACAGAGATGCGTTATCAATAACTTTCGAAAGTACAACGACTGCCAGAATATAGAATCGGTTTGAAGATTGCAATTCACATCATTGACCCAGACTTTAGTCGAGAAGTCCTTTTCCGATAATTCCCACGATATGTTCCAAGGAAATATCAAAACAGGTGGCTCGCTCGTTGAAAGAGTCGAGAAGGAAATGTATCGGAGATTCCCACCAGCCTCAAAATATGAGCCATTAGTGGCTAAGATATATCAACTGTCGAAGTACGGAGTCTACTGGAGAACTATGACATACGCTTCTGATCGAGAGGTAATAGACCCAAACCTTCGAGAATGTCTATAGAGTAGTGGATCGAGAAGCATGAAGATACTCAATGTTGAGGACATAAGTCTACGAAAGAACATTGTCTGAGGTTGAACTGCATGTCGAGAACTTCTCCCAATATGACCTCCTGTTAAGAGATACAAAGTCTCGAGAAGAGCAACTCGATTGTAATAGAGCATTAGTGAGCAGAGACTGTCACCCTATGCATCCTCGGTTGTCGAGGAGAGATAGGAGAGAGTAGAAGAAACCATAGAAGATGTCGCATGTGATCATACGAATACAGGGATAGTGAAACTAGAGAAGATTCTCTCGAGCAGAACTCCAGACAAAACTCAAGAAGTGTAACCATCTGACCTTGAAGAAGGTACACAAGTATTTAAGCTTATTTATATCCGCCCAACCGACCCGCTTGCCATTCCTCATGTCCTGAGAATTAAAGCATAGAACCCCTCATCCCGGTTTGAGAAGTATGAATCAGGTTGATACATTGAACCCGAGTAGATGTATAATATCATTGCTCAAATTTGAGCAAGAATTGAAGAGGTTATACTTATTAGTGTGAGAAGAAATGATGCCCCAGTCCGAGCATTAAGTGACGACCCTCGAGAAAAGTCATAGGAAGAAATCCGTAGACCCAAGATCATCACAAAAAAACAAAAACACAATCTCCCAAACACCTTATACACCTTCCAGATATCTTACACACCTTCTAGACACCTTACAATCTCCCATATACAAACGTTCCTCGTTATCGATAACCCCGGAACCATTACTCATCTCGGAGTCCCCAAGTCTTGGGTTGGCATTTGGCAAACTGAGACTTATTAGATAAGAATACTATGAGAGTGTAATTTCAGCTGCTCAGTTCGAGGTGATGTTTGCTCAAGAAGCCCCCATACATGTAGGGTAAAGCAATAAAATGGCGTCTATCAGAAGGAGATGGATGGTAACCATCAAAACAGAAGAAATATGTCTGTATTGATGAGGTACAAAGTGAGTTTGAGAATATCGAGAATAAATTCATTTTCATTCTGATGCATTGGATGATATGATAGATCGATCCAAGAAAGTATACTCGAGAACAAGTCCAGTTCTTATTGAGGTATAAAACACATGTGTTTAGGTTTGAGGGATAGTCCACTCCTTGTTCATGAACATGACAATCTAGGCCTTTCTCAATACCGGATGTCGAGTACACGGCTTATGAGTTATTTGTAAAGCGCTTATAATGACCAGATGTTAAGTACACGACTCTTTTGCAGGCGATCCTGAAGTAGATACCTTTGTACAGACGATTCTGAACAGAATGTCTTTTTTAAGACGATCCTGAAGAGGATATCCTCGAGGAAACTCTATGGAGCTCCTCGAGTTCAGACGATTCTGAAGAGAATGTCTTTTTAAGGACGATCCTGAAGAGGATATCCTCGAGGAAACAGTATGCGAGCTCCTCGAATACAGACGATTCTAAAGAGAATGTCTTTTTAAGGACGATCATGAAGAGGATATCTACGAGGAAACTGGGTACGAGCTCCTTGGATACAGACGATTCCGAAGATAATGTCTTTTTAAGGACGATCCTGAAGAGGATATCCTCGAAGAAACAGGATACGAGCTCCTCAAATACAGACGATTCTGAAGATAATGTCTTTTTAAGGACGATCCTAAAGAGGATATCTGTTCAAATGACTAGTCACGTTTAACTGGGTGTAACTGCGTATATGAGATATAACAGCTCCCATGAGTACTCGAGTGGGTTACCACTATGCGCATTAGACCAGTATTCTATATCCCGAGTTTAAAGTATAAATGCCTTATGCTCAGAACAAACTTGATGTTGTTGCTATCCTCGAGGAATCAGCTGCGAGAGTCACGTATCTGTGCTTATTTTACCCCATAGTTTTCGGGGTATGTTTATCCTGCAACTTAATCCGAGACATGTATTGAAAGTATAATAATGATAGGCTTATGTAAGCAGTGTGAAATTCATCTAATAAGCACATAAAAAGGCTTCCGAACCTTGGAAACATTCAAGTGTAATATGCCGTTCTCCTTGATCAAGGATGCATACCAAAGGCTCGTTCGAGCGTATCATGTTTTTAGAGGAACAACTTGTCTGAATCCTTCCATGATAATTGTCGACGATATGGTGTTCTGATGGTGAGCGCATGTGCCATAATAGACCAACATGGTTCTCTGATCCTCACAAAACACCTACTCATGCACGTGTAGATTTATTAGTGAATAATAAATTATCCAAGCACGAGAAATGACACAGAATGCAATATGTAATTGAGGGACTCTACCCCCTTCAAAAGCAGCCTCTTGAGATATAAATATAAGAAGTGGAAAGATTTCACCACGATACGAGCAAGGCTATTGAATCTATGATTTGGTTAGCTCACAACAAATATAAAAGAATGCTGTGGAGATCATGCAATGTTCCTCCATGGATTTGTACTTACTACGGACCCCTAAGGAGTCTTAGCGATTCGTCATGAAGCTGGACTTCAAGTTAGTTGTTCGATAGAGTAAACACAATAACCCATTTCGACTCATGGCTCAGAAAAGAGGAACCATCCTGCACTATGATCTTTAGAGCATATTACCAACAACTGTAAGTACGAGAGGGGTATCTGCCCCCTTTTAAAAGAAAGAAAATGAACATGACTTAGTTATCGTGTTTAAGATAGGTCAAAAAATTTACTTCATGGAGAGTAAACAAAGACGTATTTTTGTAAAAGCTGTGGCATCATGCTTAATGACGAATATGCGATGATGCAAGTAATAAGCCATGCATCTGTGAAAGACTTTTCATGCATGAGGTTTGCATGAAAGGTCCTGCATTGCTATTCTCAAGGTCACACAATAAAAGTTTTTTGAGAAATATACAGGGAATTGACATAATGTGCTATGGTCAAAATCTAGATCGCAAGTAGCAATTAGGTTCCATTTGAGAAAGCATAGATGCCATGACTCTGTGATTTTATCTACCGAATTGAATTGCGTGAAAACTTGGTGATAGCCGATCAAAGATGTGGAAGTAGCAAAAATTCACATATTTCATGTATAGAGAATATGTTAACGATTAACTCAATCGAGACATTAAATCAGTCATACATGCATATTGAAGTTACAATCAATAGAGTGATGACAGTGAAACTTGACCCTCGATTTATGAGTCTATCTCAGCCTCGAGGAATCTACTAAGTGGATCGGGGAATAGCATAAAAACATGCATGTATGATGTTTTCAAATAACTCGTGTGATATATTATATTCTCAAAGAGATGGTATCCATAGAACATGTAAATGCCAAGTTTTGTTACATGCACGAGTGATATGGCATGTCAAAGAATGTTGTCATGCAAGTTGCATATAGTTCTCATGAGTACAACGAAGGATATATCTCTTCAAGAATTTTCAGATAAATATGCACAATGTAACAGTCTTGGAATGGAAGTGAACATTGAAAACTCAGAATTTGTTGAGCACTTATCTTATTTGTTCGGGTAGATCATTGCCCCTTGAAATGGGTTACTTCATAATTCGAGAAGGATGTTCCTTGAATTGTCTTCTTGTAAGACCTGCAAAACCAAGTAGTACAACTGCGCCACGCTCGGGCAGGTTATTGTAACTGTACACATTTTGTTAGGTCCCTCAAGGGAGGGACTCTATTTTTAAATCAGTCGAGGGAATTGTCTCCACCCTTGTCATAGGGCTAATCAGTGTGATCACGTCTGTATGTGCCCTCGGTCCCTCGAAAAATCAAGCTATGCTTGCATAGCTGTTCACTTCAGATAAAACATTAGTTGTTCTAATAATAAGCTAGTTGGAACCTTCATGAGTATACAAGAATTGTGCACGGCTTAAAATGAAATAAGCATGCAAATGTAATGTTCTGACATAAGAATAGGGCAAGTAGTACCCCCAAAATCAAGTAGCTCTGCATGCAATCCAATTTGTAGTGTTAATGAAATACTCTTCATGTTTGCGGTGATGGCAAAGAAATATTGATTCATGCAAGTATGTAAGAAAACCTAATCAGGTAACATAAGCGACATGATACTACTATGATTATGTAGCAATAATAGGCTCAGGGAGTCATAGTATGTGTATTTATGCATGATGATGCTAGAGACTTAAAATTTTCACCCTGAAAATGAATAACTTCGGAAGGCAATGATGTATGACATGACTTATTTGTAATAGAAGGCTACGATAACTTATCTGTTATTAAAGCCTCTGCCTCGTGCAGTTATGTAGGAAGGAGTGTTTCAGCTTGTGCTGCCGAAAACAAACGGGTGGCCACTCGAGGAAGTTGTGCGCTTCTTCGAGGAGATGTGACTTTTGAGATATCAAGTCGCTCCTTGCTGTAAAGTTAGGACTTGTTCGCAATGTATCAAGAGCTCAATTTAACATCACACTAATGCTGGGAAATGGCATTGAATCAAGAGCTCAATTTCACCTTCCAGGTTGAAATACTATTTGAATGCTAGTAGCTAAGAATCATTCGATATCCACCTGGTATGTATAGCTTTTCCATTTTATTTCCATAGTGGAATCACTTGCCGGAAGTTGAGAAAATGGCATCATCTATGAAAACCTTCTTCTAATTTGAGTGGATTAAAGATGAAAAAAAAAATGATCGCACTAAGTTTGCATTCAATAGGAGACAAACAAAGTAGAGAATGGCATTCTAAATGGCTACTACATTCAAAAGACTATCACTAGGATAGTTCTTTTATAAGAAAAACAAACGGAGTGTTTGCATAATTCTTAGCTTAAATAACAAAATGAAAACAAATCTTGACTTTATATTTGCCTAACTCTTGCAACTAAAGCAGCATCACAACTTAATTGAACAGGAAGCATGCGTAATCTTTCGAGCTTTGCTTTGTGAATATGTGGTGGATCACATTTGTGGACACCTGCTGCTTTCATGACTTCAATCATAACCAACTGTAGTGTTACAAAGATACGGTTTGACTTCACAATACAAAATTCCTCAAATGCCTCATAGACTGCACGCACAAGCTCGTCCATTGTCCTAGGAGACTTTTTATTTTTTAAGGCCTGAATTACAGCAAAAAATCCAAGGTCTAAAACATTCAAATTCTTTTTCGCCCACAATTTGATGATTTTCGGCTTGATACATCGCCCGTAGGAGAGTTATTTGATTGTTTCCAAATTCGTCGTACAGTGCGAATGTTAACTGAAAAGGCTGATGCTACCTCAGTTGTCACCCATCTTTGTAATTTTCCATCAACACTTTTTTGTAGAAGCATATTATATATAATTCTTCGTTCCTCATTCGTGAGAATCCTCCTTTTCTTGATGATGACATCTCCTAGGTCATGAACAAAAAATAAAATAAAAATTTGTAACATTGCATCATGGAAAAATCAATGAGGAAGATAAGCGATGAAGAAAAACAAGCCAAGTCTCAAAAACTAGCTCAGGTAGGATTATGTTGTGATATAAAAAAACAATCATCATTGACTAATGGAACCTAGAGTCAAAAAAAAAAAAAAAAACTAACGGAACCCAAAATTATCAACAACATGGTTTTATTTTAACAAAAAGATTTCCGCTGCATATTGTACATTGTATCTACATGTATAGCAGCAGTCTATGCTCATGTCTGCATTGTTTTAGAGCAAATAGATATTGACTAGTTTGGTTTGTTGGCTTCTTTAAAACATATGCATTTAATCCATTAGATTTTTGCGCTTATACTCATCCTCCTCCATACAGGAGTGAATTCGAAATCACTGAATCTATAGCTTATGTGAATGATAAAATTCCTTCAAAATTTCTTATGAAGCACTTAGATAATATCACATGAACTTTCATCAAAGTGGGATGTAGGACTAGTTTCTTTTACTCGAAATGGCCAGAATAGAGAACAAGCAGTCATCATCAATTAGTTCAGTTTATCATCAATATTCATCATGATTAGTTCAAAATGGCCAGAATAAAGAACTAGCTTGCATCCTGAATTAGTTTTATTCATCATCAATCATCATCGTGGAGTACAAAACTTGTTGGTTTTTATCCTAAAATTTAGAAACCCAAAATCTACAACACAACACAGTATGAAAAAAGAAAAAAAACAATATGAGAAATATAATCGAATTAGAAAAAAAAAAGAGAGAAAAACTACCTTCGTTTGTTCCTTCTTGTTGTTCCGATTGATCATCATTAGCTTCTTGTTCCGATTCTTCATCGAAGTTGTCACCGTTAGTTTCTTCAAAACGATCACCATTAAATCCTTGCTCCAACTCTTCTTCAAAGGAATCATCTCCAAGTTCTTCTTCTAACTCTTCAAAGTCATTAACAAAATCTCCCTCAAATCCTTCTTCAAAATAATTACCATCACCATCCAAATAAATAACCTCTATTTCTTCTATTGGTGACAAGTTTAAGTTGAAAGGATGTGCACCCTCATCTTCTTTTTCATACGTATCGGATGGACTATTATTGAGATCAAAACACAACTTTTCATGATCACCATCCTCACTTTATGTTGAATCCATCGATTGCTCTCATCTTTTGGTTTCCACAATGAAATCCCAACTATAAATAAGAGAAAAAACAAAATTTCAAAATTTGGAATCAAGCTAATGGCGCTCATTTTTTAGAATAGGAAACCAAATATTTTCCCACAAAAAAAAAAACATGCCGCCAATTTTTTTATCATGAAGCAAACTACTTCAACTTCACTCCATGGTGGGAATTTTGATCGTCGGCCGTCAATACTCCTAGTTCCAATGAGAATTGTGTTTAAGGTTGGAATTGGGATTAGAGTTCTATTTTGAGTAAATAAGGGTTATTTGGTCTTTTAATGTTATTCCTTAAACTGTGTTAAAATCCTTAAACGACAGATAAAACGATATGGAGGGAGTACTTCACCAAAAACTCCCGAAGGAAATGTCGAAAATTTGATATGAAGAAAGAAACACAGCAACTAGCTCAGCCTCATACGATTTTTTTTTTTTTTCCTTGTGTTTGTTCCAAAAGAGTAGTAGAAACTAATTAATAGTACATCATTTTTATTGGTATAGATTCAAACCTGATTAATTAAAGGTTTGAATCCGAAAAATTCTAAAGACAAAGCATGAGTAGTACAGAAACCAAATTGAATCCACCGTTTCCCTTACGCAATCAGGAACCGATTTCACTTTTGGTAAATGAGATTAGCTTGGATTTCCTGTGTCGATCCAAAAAGCCGACCAGTGGCCTTGCCTGTGGCTGTGTCCATGTGTTACTTCAGGATTCAGATAGACAGGAAAGAATTTGAAGCAAGGAATACATAGCAAGAAACTCGTGGGAGCTTAAAACGCTGACTTCCAACCTTATTCATCTCTCGATCTGTGTCATCTATAACTCGCACAAATCTCATAACATGTTGTTAAGCAAGCGGCCAAATCATGAACAATATATATACGTCCCTAAGAGGCAAGATTACAATTTCAGATTTTAACTTCAACAGAAATTACCTAACCAAAAAGGGGAAAGGTTATAAAGCTAAATAGTACTAATTATTATGTGGAAGAATACTGACACAGACGTACCGGTTAGTTACGACCGAAGAAATTGGTGGTATGGAATCTGGATGGACCAAAGAAAAGGAATATATAAATGGCAAGAGAATTGATTTTCTTAAAAGATGTAGTTGGGGTGGATGGACCAAACTTTATTTATTGTTCAATTAATTGAATTTTACGTCTTTTTTGAGCATCATTTAATTTGTTGATCGATTGTATCATTGTAGTCGATAAGCAGAAGTAGGAGCAATAATTTGAAGAACATGAAGAATACCGGGTGTTTTGGCAAAGTTGATTAAACCTTGACAAATCAAATGTTAATTGATCAGCGCGTGTTAGCAAACAAGATTGAAAAATTTATATTGAACAAAATTAAATGCTCAACGAAATTGTCGTAATAGCTATATTTGGATTATTAGTTCAGCTCTATGGTTGGGTATAAATAAAACACTACTTTCTGGAGAGTTCTTTTTGAAGGTGTGAGTGAAATGGAGAATTTAAACATACTGAAAGTACTCTCTAAATGATTTTTGGTCTTTTTGAAAAACTTTTTTTACCTTTCAACTTAATGCTCAGTAACTTTTTCTCAAAAGCAGGTTTTCTTTCATTTTTGCTCAATGTGGAAAAATCCGAAAAAGTTTTTTGTTCTCCTAATGTAGATTATACCCTTTTTGAAGGTTGCAAATACTTGATTCATGGACTGAATTCAGATTTGATTTTAAATAGTTTCATTACCTGTATGAAGCAAACTTCAGTGATAAAAGCTTGGAAATAAAAACGAGAACCCACAAATGCATTTGTTCACCGTTAATGTCAACTAGTCATTATATTGTTTTCTCCACTATTAAACATGAATATGGTTTAGATGTCATGATATTAATTGTTTAAATTTCGGGTCACAATGTCAGAAGGATGCGTATTGGGCATTTATAGAGGGTATCAACAAATTAGTGAGTAGGGATTGGTTTGTCACAATTCAATATCATCTCTTCTATTGTATCCAAGTGAAAACAATTAGATTCTTTTTATCGTTGACAATAATTACGTGGTTAAAATATAACTATGTCGGAAGTTCTCGTAGATGTAATAGTTTAGCTGTTTTGGCCAAATTAAAGCAAGAAAGAAATATCTGTCGGGTATAAATTAACCAGAATAAATGGGAAAATATGTAGCAAAAAATGAGACGGATCCAAGAAGCTCAAATAATTAACGGAGGAAAAACTCAAACCTGCAAATAAATTTCCGTAAAGTGAAGCTCTGATTGTTATTGGAACCAGTAAACATGTTTCATCAGAGTATTGAAGAACAGAAAAGACGCTAAACATATTAACCTTATTATATGGGCTTCAGAAGGTTTGAAAGAGTACTATACACTGAAGGATTGTGGAATTTATTTTTTCGGATTTTCCTAACAGAACAATATGGTCTGGTGGTTGGGTGGATGAGACCAAAATAAACTGTTAAGTTAATTTTTTACGTCCTCCCAGGCTTTGAATTGAAGTAGTTTCCTTGGTTTTGAATTTTATGGATCCTTTGAATCATTGTACTTGGTGGAAGGTGCTAGATAAACAAGTCAGAGACATTACTTTCTCTGCTATTATTTCTTTAACTTTTCGTGTGTCAAAAGACATATTTGGATTCAGTTTTAATTAAGATTATTACAAGCAAATTATATAACAGTTATGTTAGTGTTAATCGCTTCATCTAACCATTTTGAATTTCGATTTTCCAAACACCGTATACAACTGTCTGGTAAATCTAATGTGGCCAATTGAGAAAGAGAAATTATTTCACGTAACTAATAAACGAATTTATAGACTATAGTTAACAAAATATAAATCAATTGGAACAAAGAATGTGTCTTCATATCAGTTATTAGGAATATTGCATATGGAAACAAAGAACGATCTCCTTTGTACAAGAAAAAAACCATAGTAGACATTTAGTTGTAGTTTGCAAGATGTTTCCAACTCAAGAATATCTTTGAGTGCAATGAGATTAAAACTGACATTTTTTCCGTAACCAACTGCTAATATGAACTACTGTAATTAACAAGAAATGAAAATTCCTTTGAAATTAGAGACAGTTCAACATATAAGCACAAGAACTTGGACTGATGATATATCATGTCTTGTCCGATCTGTTAGTCATAGTCTCAAAGGTTACCGATTAGAAGTAGATTATGGCCTGCTTTTTTTGGTCCAAAACAGCATATAGAGACTAATATTACAACATTAGTTATATCAGCAAGAAGAATTGGACATTTTAAAGAGCCAATACTTATTGCAACGAAGTTTCAAACCTAACTAATTAAACCTTTGAATCAAATAATTCTGCACATTTAGGGAAACCATTTCCCAAAAAAGAAAATAATAATAATAATAAAAAAAAGAAAAAACAAATCAAATAGAAAAGCTTAAGTAGCACAGTAAACAAATTAAATTGAATCCACCGTATTACAGTGACTCTGAGTCGACCAATATTCAGGGATACCCTAGACATATGGGTGTTGTTCTCGAAATTGGGCGCCAATCGTGAATACAAGCAAGAAACTCGTAGAAAGAAACTCGTGTGAGCTTAAATGTTGTTGACTTCCAGACGAATCACATTTGATGAATTCCATATCCCAGCCATAGATGAAACAAACCTCCTAGCTTGTTGGGAAATACATGCTAAAGAAAGAAAGTGAATATATAGTTCATATGGTACAATGGAAGAATGAAATGAAAGAAATACCTTCATCAAGAGAGACGAAGACAAGAACTTAGGGTATGGAATCTGGATGAGCCAAAGAGAAAAGAAATAATACATAGAGGGCAAGAATTGATTTTCTTAACGGTGGCAGCTAGTTGGTGTGGATCATAGTACAAAACTTTAATGTTCCATTAATATTCACGTTCACTCTCAGCATCATTCGGGCTTTGCATTTATTTAACTCCATTTGTTATTGGCTTTAATTTATTCATCGATTGTATCATTATACTTGTTGCAAACCACTGAATTCAATTTGGAGTAGAAGCTAACTGTTAGGCGAGAGGTTATAGTTACGTGGAAGGCCACTCTTACTCTTAATTTTGTGATCTTTAGTTCAATTTAATTAATAAAAGCTTTGAATCGGACCAATTCTATTACATTTGATCTCACATTTGCAAATTATATATGTTCTCTTGGCTTGGTCACCGGTTATAAAGTGAGTAAATGACGTTTTGTTGTGAACATGTACAAGCTATTCCATCTATACTAATTTTTCATTAAATATGCACATTTTTGTGAACCGTAATGAATATTGTTCCTCTAACAAGTTAAAATTCTACTATTACGCATTATCTTCAATTTGTTTGACATTATACGAAACTGATCTTATGTATTGACAAATAAGCAAAACTTACTGCGGATTGTTAAAAGGTTATTTTGTAAATTTGTCTTTAGTCAATCAGAACAGAGAATTAGATAAAAATGTAAACATTTGAAGGTGAAAATAAAGAATATATGCTGCCAAAACTCTAGAGAGACCGATCATCGATGTTCTCAGAACGAATGTGTACAACAATGAAATTGCCGCATTCAAACAAACTTAAATAAAAAGCTTTGAACCGACGAATCCTATACAGTAAAACAAATTGAGTGACCCCTTACGCTACAGAACCAATTGGTACTTTTCTTAGTGATCGCTTGACTGTACTTTCAGAAGACATTTTCCCCTAAAAATTTTAGAGTCAGAAATTCAGCACAGAAGCACTTATTTATTGTGAGAGATAATGACTGCCGGAAAAAATTCACTCAAGTGAATGAAAGACAAATAGGCTAATTCCATCACCTACTGCGCGCAAACACTTTTATGCTAAGGCATTTAACGTCCCAAACAAATTTTTTATAAAAAAAAAAAAGAAAATTATGTGAAGTCTCAAACATCTCAACGACCTATTGAACAAGACATCTCATGGGGAAATACGTTTCTAATTAAGCCATCCAAGAAATACATAGTGCTACAAGAAGTCCAGAACCAAGTACTAAGGCGTTGATTAAAGATTTAAGACTCAAGGACGAGAACTGCTAATTGATGCGAATGAATCAAATTCAAAGTACTGAAAATCAAACTGTTTATCAAAAAATGCTTAAAATATCAATTCTACAACGCCTGCCAAGAGAGAATTAATAAACCTATAGAAAACCGAAGCAACTTACATCATTGATGATCTCTTAAACCCTAAAGCAAACTCTCTAAGTTGACTTCCACGTAAGAGCATGGATCTGGAATATCAAAGGTTTTCAATACCGCAGGATGAACAATCCCGAAAGTGCCAATCTTCTTCCCCTTGTAGATGATATCCGCTTGTCTACCAGAAAGGAACTGAGGCTCATCCGAGGCTTTGATATAGTGGTCTATTTTCTCCTGATTTTTGAAAGGTTTTCGAGTAACTTCCATGATTCTGTCCACCAGACCATGAATCAACTCAAAACCAGAGTTAGCACCACAGTACAAAGCCGCACAATGACGTTGATTTCTCGCTCCAACATCTTTGGAATCATCCAGCAGCACAACATCACCGACTTCAAATATCTTGATAGGTTTCGGGTGATCTTTTTGGTGGCCAATACATTTCAGCATGCCGGACATTAGACTCGCGCGCATCTCCTGAGAATCAACGGTGCGAGGGTTTTCAATAGTTACGGCCGTTCTTTTATCACCCTTCCGATTCAGCTTGGTGAAATTTTCTTCATGAGAACAAAGTGCCCAATTCTCCACCTGCGAGAATCCGGCCATTGCAATCTCCATTGTCAGTAAATGACTAAATTCATTCAACACAAACGGCGACAAAGAACAAGACGGAATCACTTTCGGTATGGAATCATAACCATAAGCAATTGCCACATCCTCAGCCACATCACATGGGTGTAGAATATCACTTCTTGTAGGAGGTATAGATACATCAAAAGTGTCATTATCTTTTAGCTCAGCTTGTAGCTGCATTTTCTTCAACAAATCGGCCACCTCATTTGCTTCTAACTCAACTCCAACAATACTAGTTATATATGACAAGGGAACCTCCATTTGGTACAAAGAAAGGTCAGGATAACAACATGATTTTCCATCATCATCATAGATTACTCGAACCGGTTCGACTTCGAACTTGTTTTCGCAATACTTGGAAAACATTGTCACCATTGTGTTCAAAACAACATTAGCCCTAGTCAAGTCGGTGGCAGTGCATTCAATGAACACATTCCTAGTCTTCAAAGTGATTGCGGAATGAGCACCATTGATGATAGGAGGCAAAGACAAAACCGTCCGATTCCGATCGTATATAACAGGAAACACGGGAGAATCCTCAATAATATGCAAGAATTTCTTGAGCTTTTGATCTGACCTATAAACTTCCATCATGTCGTTGGCAGCAAACTCCTTGGTTTGTTTCAGTGGCACGAATTTGATTTGTTGAGGTGGCAAAGCTTCATATGTGAAAGGGCCTTCTATTGTGTCCAAATCATGAGTACCAATTGCGACCAAAGTCCGCTGCCGGCATATGTTTTGGTGAAGCCGGTCTTGAAGATCCATGAAACTTTTGTATTTGACTTCATCAAACGTTATACCTCGCAAAACAGCACACACAACAAACGGCCTTATTTGAGATGTTTCCTTCTTCACATGAATCTCGAGCATTGATGATGATTCATCAATACTGTCCGAAACTTTGTATTCGGGAATATTTGCATCAATCCCATTAAATATTCTTAGGGCCTGAGATATCCCTTCAAGACAAAGCAAATCGTACCGGTTCGCCGGAACCTCAATCTTCTAGATGATCTCTTCATCATCACCCGAGGCGGCTCCTTCTTTTGCTTCTTCTTCTTCTCCCAAATGCTTTTCTTTCATCTTAATCGCTTTCTCTGTTGTGACATCATCAAGTTCAATGCCGAATTGGAAACATAATTCTTCAAACTCTTCGGTAGTGTAGTTGCGACCGAGGGCTTCGTTAAGCCGGTCTCTTCCGACGGCCACCGTTGGCATGACGATGATGATGGAGGAGGAGGCGGCGGCGTTTGCGGAAAGATAACCTTTATGTCCGATGAATATTTGTGTTGTATTTGAGATGTGTTTACGTTTATAGGCCCTGGCAAGTCGGCGTTTATATTCACTGACCCTAGGGTTTATCTGAATTTTTTATTTTTTTAATTTTTTTTTTTAGTTTTTCGGATTTCCAAATTTAACACATTAAATTATTCCCTCCTATCCGATTGTTGAATGCAATGCTATCTTTTGTTCATGTATTGAGCTGGCCCTCTGGCGTGTCTCTCTCTCTTATAATAATTGGTACTCCTCCGTCCCAAAAAAATAATTTAAGAAATTAATAATATTTACTTATTCATTGTATTTAAATTATCGTTTTTTACTTTTTTTTAAAAAAAAGTTTCTGCAAAATTACGTTTTTTTTAAGAAACTAACATTGGATACTCACTACCAGGGAGATTCTTAATTTTGTATTGTTACTGAGTGACTTGATAGTTATAATAAAATTAATTTTATTATGACCTTAAAGGCCTCATTTGATTATAATTTGAAGGTTATTAATTGATTTTATTATCATTTTGTGTCAGGTGGTAAAACAATGAAAAATGGGGTATTTTAACTTTTTACGGACTATTTAACAGAGTTAAAGAATGAAGAAAAATCAAACTGCAAAGAATATACAAAAATGATTTCCTAGAAGATTTATGTACCAAGTCAACAGTCTAAATCTTGATCTCCAGTTCGGTTGGATTGAAGAGAATCACACCAAAAATCAAATCCATTTGGTTTACTGGAAAGTTAGAAGCAGATTTGATTTGATTTTCTTTTACTCCTAATCCTCTGCAGTAATAGTTAGGCAGCCACTATAAATAAGGCACCTTAATCAATTGATAAAAAACCTCCCCGTAGCTTAGCAAGCTTCTAACCCCCCAACTCTCCATTTTCATTAGTTTCGTTTAAGGCTCTTTTAGCCGTATTTTCATTTTCTTTTCATTTTCTTTTAAAAATTTAAAAAATGTTTCTAGTCACTATGAGTGGCTAGTATTTTTCATTTGGTTCAATGATTTTTATTCTTTTATATTATATGTGAGACTACAAGTTTCACTTTATTTTTTCTACTTTTAATTCAAGTACTTGTTGATTTTAATTTCTTTTTATGAAAGTAGATACTTGATCACTCTGACAATTTAATCAAGTATTTTCTTCCTACTGCTACCAAATTGTTTATAGTGCGCTATCGTCTTAAACATTTGGCACTAAGTAGCACATTAGCAGATTATGCATATTGCTAGTGACACGTTGAATGTGCATAATAAGTCTAACTAGGAGATCAATAGGACAAAAATATTTTAATTGCAGCTATCTCAATTATTTTAGTTTTTGGTTCAACTAAGTTTTCAAAATTTATATTGCTAGTATAATTTAACATGGAACGCTATCGTGGCCTAGTTAAATTATACTAAGTTTTGATTAGGTGCTGGGCTTGGTCAAATACTTTTAGAAAATATAAGGCTTTTTACGGCTATCCTATTATGCCTACGGTTGAATGCTTGAGTTGTAGAAAAATGTATTTTTAGTCGATGATCTATAATATATTTGAATGATTCCTTGAATCAAAGTTTTTCTATTATTAATTTTCTCTCTATTTTTATTTACATCAAATTGTCATTTTATTTTAAAGAAGAAAAATCCCCCCAGTTTGCATTTTTGTAGAGCCAAGTGTTAAAAGTCGGCTCTCTTGTGATTCGACCTGATTCCACTGTTTCTACAAATTAATTTTGGTCTGTTAGGAAATAAGATTAATTTTTGCGGGTCTCGACAAACCCGCCAAAAGTTTGGCGCCGTTACAGGGCAGCCATTTCCTTTGGCTCTTGGTTTTATTATTTTTATGTATTATTTTTCTTATTCCAAAACGAAAAAAGAAAAAATTCTAGTTAAGTGTAGTGTTTCTTTCTTCGTTATTAGTCTTATTATTAATAAAAACACTTTCAAATTTTTTTTCTTTCATTCTCTCATTTAAGAAATAGTTGTTTTTATTAGTTGTTTCAAATTTTTTTTACTATTATTATTATAAAAAAAAAAGAAGTTTTTTTTTTATATTATGTTGTTATTTTCTTTTTCTCGCTAATTTTTTTTACTTCGTTCTAATTCACAGGCCACCATTTCCATTGCAGATCATCTTTTGCCCAGCAGCAGTACATCAATTGGCCTCTGGATTGGGATTTTGGTGTTTGAAAATTTTCTTTTGCAGTAGCCACTAACGGCTCAATCCAGGGAGCAACTTGTTTTTGGTGGAAAAGTGTCATTGTTATATTTATTCGGATTTCGAGTTGTGTTCTTATTTGTGTAATTTTTTGTGTTAAGTTAATAATTGCCTTATTTTGTTTTTATTATTATTCTTTTTAATCTAACTGTTGTGCTCTACTATAATTGTTTCTATAAAAAAAAAGTCCCATTTCTTTTCTATGCAATAATTAGTCTTCTTGTGTTAGTTTATTGTGCTATTTTGCATATCTATTTATCCATGCTAATGATTTTAAAATTTTGTCGGTGCATGATAGTAACTGTAGGAATTTTATCATTTTAGATTGCTAGTTTTTGTGTTTTTTTTTTGAGCTTTCTGATTTATGAGTAGTCGTCGTACTGGAAATAGTGATCTTAATTTCATTCCTGAGATTGAAAAAGCTGCTCGTTTGTTCAGAAAAGAAGCTGAGAAAAAAATGCTAAATTGCATTCTAGGGTAAATTTAGATTCTCAGTCATCAAATTCTGATTTTGATTCTCAGGAAGAAGAAAACAAACATGGGTGAAAATAATAGAACTTTGAAAGAATTAGTTGCACCAAACTTGAATCAGCAGCCTCTGTGCATTAATTTTCCAAATGTTGAAGCAGCGTTTGAGCTTAAATCTGGTCTGATACATTTACTTCCTACTTTTCGTGGTTTTGCAGGAGAAGACCCCCACAAGCATTTGAAGGAATTTCATGTTGTCTGTTCAACAATGAAGCCACAGGGTGTTACTGAGGAGCAGATTAAACTAAGAGTGTTTCCTTTTTCTTTAGGTAATAAAGCGAAAGACTGGATGTATGATCTTCCCTCAGGTTCAATCAACACATGGAATGAGATGAAGAAATTGCTCTTGGAGAGGTTTCTCCTTGCTTCACGAGCTACAAATATAAGGAAGGATATATGCGGCATTTAACAGATGACAGGAGAGTCCCTTTATGAATATTGGAAAAGGTTTAAGAAGTTATGTACTAGTTGCCCCCACCATCAAATTCCATACCAGCTCTTGATCCAATACTTCTATGAAGGTCTTCTGCCCATGGATAGGAGTATGATAGATGCAGCCAGTGGAGGAGTTCTTGTTGATAAAATACCAGCAGCTACAAAGCAACTAATTTCAAACATGGCTGAAAATTCTCAACAATTTGGATTGAGAACAGACGGAGGTGTTAAACTGACTAACGAGGTAAGTCATTCTGCTCTTGCCAATCAAATTTCTGATTTAACTTCTTTGGTTCGTCAAATGGCTGTAGGACAGTTACAGGCAGCTAAGGTTTGCGGAATCTGCACCAATCTTGAGCACCCAACAGACATGTGTCCTTCTCTTCAAGAAGACCCAACTCAACAAGTTAATGCCATAGGAGGATTTCCAAATCAACCACAGCGAAAATATGATCCCTACTCAAACACCTATAATCCTGGATGGAAGGATCATCCAAACTTCAGCTATGGCAATCATTGTGGTCAACAGAGATTTCCCCAAACCTACAATAGGGCTCCACCACCTCCATCACCGTCGTCTAACTCAGGTATGTCCTTTGATGATATTGTTAAAGCTTTAGCAACTAATACTCAGCAGTTTCAGCAGGAGACAAGAATAAGCATTCAGAATATGGGAAATCAAATCAGCCAACTAGCCACATCAGTGAGTAGACTGGAGGCTCAAACATCTAGGAAATTGCCTTCTCAAACAGTAGTTAACCCAAAAGAGAATGTGAGTGCAGTTACCTTAAGAAGTGGAAAGGAACTACCATCAGCACCATCTTCTCCAGGTGGTTGAACAAAAAGACAAAGAGGAAGAAGTAGTTGAAGATTCACCACAGGTAACGCCTAAGGAAATTTTTTCTACTATTCCTAATGCAATAGTTGCACCTTTTTCTTGCAGGTTAGAAAAATCCAAGAAGGAGGAATATGAAAAAGAGGTTCTTGAGACCTTTTAGAAAGTGGAGATCAACATTCCCTTGTGAGATGCTATCAGACAAATTCCCAAATATGCAAGGTTTCTGAAGGTTTGTGTACTCATAAAAAGAAACGAAGTGATGAGAAATTTTTGTTCGAGAAAAATATTTCTGCTATAATAAAAAGAACTCTACCAAAAAAATGTTTAGATCTAGGTATGTTTACGATGCCTTGTACTATAGGAAATAAGAAATTTGAATATGGTATTGTAGATCTTCGAGCATCCATTAATGTTGTGCCATATTCAATTTTCTATGCTTTACATATGGGTCCATTGAAAGAAACTAGAGTTGTGATTCAATTAGCCGACTGTTCCTTTGTTTATCCCGAAGGAATTGTTGAAGATGTTTATGTACAAATTGGGGAACTAATTTTTCCTGCAAATTTTTACATTTTAAAAATAAAGGAAGATAATATCACTAATTCAGCTCCATTAATTTTGGGAAGGTCTTTCTTAAAAACTGCAAGAATAAAAATAGATGTGGATAAGGGTACTCTTTCTGTCGAATTTCATGGAGAAGTTGTTACTTTTAATATTGATGATGCAATGAGATATCCTGAAGATTGTCACTTTATTTTTTCTATTGACATGGTTGATTCAGTTGTGCAGGATTGTTTTGAGGAGGAAGAAATTGCAAATGAGATTTTGGAGAAATCACAACTTAATGAGAACGATGTTTTTTTTCTGAAAATTATGAATTTGTTGAAAATTATTTTATTTTAGAATTAACTTCATCTCGGAAAAAGTTGTTGCCCTCTATTTCGCAAGCTCCCAAATGGAAACTAAAAGAATTGCCAGGTCACCTAAAGTATGTATTTTTGGGTGATGAAGATACACTACCAGTCATCATTGCTAGAAGATTGACCGAAGAGCAAGAAGGAAGGCTAATAGACATGCTTAAGGAGCACAAAACAGCAATAGGTTGGACTTTAGCAGATATTAAGGGTATTAGCCCCTCAGTTTGTATGCACCATATCCTTTTGGAGGATGATGCTAAACCAGTAAGAGAAGCACAGAGGAAGCTCAACCCCACCTTGAAAGAAGTGGTAACGAAAGAAATCCTTATGTTGCTAGATGAAGGGATTATATATCCCATATCTGTTAGCAAATGGGTGAGTCTGATCCATGTTGTGCCAAAGAAAACAGAAATCACAGTGGTGAAAAATCAGAATAAGAAGTTGGTGCAACTGAGAGTGCAAAATGGAGGCGTATGGTGATTGATTTTCAAAAGCTTTATTTGGCTACGAGAAAGGATCATTTTCCTTTACCTTTTATTGATCAACTGTTAGAAAGATTACCTGGAAAATCTTATTATTGTTTTCTTGATGGCTTTTCAGGTTACTACCAAATTGTCATAGCTTAAGAGGATCAAGAGAAAATAACTTTTACATGCTCATTTGGTACGTTTGCTTATAGAAGAATGCCTTTTGGTCTATGCAATGCTCCACGTACATTTCAAAGATGCATGTTTAGTATTTTTTCTGAATAAATTGAGAAATGCATCGAAGTATTCATGGATGATTTCACTATATATGGGGATTCATTTGACCAATGTTTAGTTCATTTGACTAAAAACTTAATAAGATGCATCGAAACTAATTTAGTCTTGAACTATGAAAAATGTCATTTTATGGTTAAAGAAGGCATTGTGTTGGGACATGTAGTTTCTTCGAAAAGCATAGAGGTTGATAAAGCTAAAGTTGATTTAATTGTGAGCTTACCTTACCCTACAAATTTTAGGGCAGTTCGTTCTTTTCTTGGACATGTAGGCTTTTATCGTAGGTTCATCAAAGATTTTTCAAAGATCGCATTGCCTCTGTCCAACTTGCTGCAAAAGGATGTTGTATTTGAATTTGGAGAAGAATGTAGGGCAGCATTTGATAAGCTCAAGGAGCTGGTAACGGTTGCACAAATTATTCAACCACCTGATTAGAACTGGCCATTTGAAATCATGTGTAATGCGAGCAATTCTACTGTGGGAGCTGTCTTAGCCCAAAGAATTGATAAAAAGAGTCATGTTATTTACTATGCTTCTAGGACACTAAATTCTGCTCAATGCAATTATACTACAACAGAAAAGGAGCTTCTAGCTATTGTTTTTGCATTAGATAAATTTAGATCATATTTGCTAAGCTCTAAATTCGTTGTTTTTCTGATCATGCGGCTTTAAAGTACTTGCTAGCAAAGAAAGAATCCAAACCAAGGCTGATTAGATGGATCCTATTGTTGCAGGAATTCGATCTTGAGATAAAAGATCGAAAGGGAGCCGAAAATTCAGTTGCTGACCATTTGATTAGGTTTGTAAAGGAAGAAGAATCATTGCCTATTGCTGAATTTTTTCCTGATGAGCATTTGTTTCAATTAAAAGTCTTTATTCCTTGGTATGCTGATATTGTCAATTATTTGGTGACTAGAAAATTGCCTAACTCTCTTAGTAAATCAAGTAAGGAAAAAAATCAGAATTGGTGCTAAATATTATGTTTGGGGTGATCCTTACTTGTGGAAATTTCGTTCTGATCTAGTGATTAGAAGATGTGTGCCTGAAAGTGAATATCTATCCATTTTAACTTTTTGCCATAGTTATGCATGTGGTGGTCATTATGGACCCAAAAGAACTGCTGGAAAAGTTTTGGACAGTAGATTATATTGGAAAACCTTGTTTAAGAATGCATATTTGTTTTGTAAAAGTTGTGAAAAATGCCAAAAATATGGTTCTTTGTCTTGTAGAAATGAGATGCCCTAAACCCCTATTCTTATTTGTGAAATATTTGATGTGTGGGGCATTGATTTCATGGGTCCCTTTCCTTCTTCCTATGGTTTTCTTTATATATTACTAGCTGTTAATTATGTATCAAAAGGGGTGGAAGCAAAAGCCACCAAAATTGATGATTCTAAATGTGTAGCAGGTTTTATCAAGGCTAACATTTTCAAGAGGTTTGGAATTCCTAAAGCAATCATAAGTGACCAGGCAAGCCACTTTTGCATTAGAACAATTGAAGCTTTGAGGAAAAAGTACAGTGTTTACCATTGTGTTTCTACTACATACCATCCCCAAACAAGTGGACAGGATGAAGTTTCTAATAGAGAGATTAAGTCCATTTTGGAGAAAACAGTCAATCCGAGAAGAAAAGATTGGAGCTTAAGATTGGATGATGTGTTATGGGCTTACAGGACTGCATATAAGAAGCCAATAGGTTTGTCTCCATATAGACTTGTTTTTAGTAAATCTTGTCACTTACCAGTTGAGATTGAACATATGGCTTACTAGGCGGTAAGACGCTGCAACATAGATATGGAAGAAGCTGGTAAGTCTAGAAAGTTACAACTGCAAGAGCTTGAGGAGTTAAGGTTAGAGGCTTATGAGAATTCGAGAATTTACAAACAGAAAACCAAATTGTTTCATGATAATTTAATTTTAAGAAAGCAATTTGATGTTGGTCAAAAAGTTTTATTATACAATTCTCATTTAAAATTCATGCCTGGAAAACTCCGATCCCGTTGGGTTGGACCTTATGTTGTCACTAATGTTTTTCCCTATGGTGCAGTCGAGATTCAAAGCTTAGAAACTAACAAAGTTTTCAATGTCAATGACCATAGATTGAAAATTTTTCAAGAATGTTCAGCTGTTGTCCAAGTGGAAGGGATTGACCTGCAAATCCCCACTTATTTATCCGACTGAAAGAAAATGACGTTGTCGAGCATAACAACATAAAACAGTTGCACTTTTGGGAGGCAACCCAAGTTTAAAGTTTATTTCATTTTGATTTGATTCAAATTTTACTTAGTTTCATTTGTTTTCAGTTTGTTTTTATTAAAAAATAATAATAATAAAATAAAAAAATTAAAAATTCAAAAAACAGAAAAAAAAAATAATAACTTAAGCATTTTTTTTATTTATTTATCCTTTTTCTTTTGTTTTCAGGAGCTCATTTGCTCATGATGAAATCGCAACTACTCTTCATTAGCCCCATCATTGGCGATTGCTTTCACATCATGAACCATGTAGCTGCTTGTGGTATCAACTCCAAGTCTTCACATCTCAAAAGAAATTCTTCAAGGAGCTTTCTAAACTCAAATATTACGCAGCTATCATTAATTCACGGAATGTTTTGCTGGTTGTTTTCCATAATAGCTGAGTTGCTCCTTGTTACAAAAAGTTGACTGGAAAATTTTGCATGTCTAAGTGCTATTATATTTTCTATCTTTTTCTTACTCTGCATTTTTTCTAGTTTGCACTGAAAGATGTTGTTCGAAACTCCTTGTTTACTTCTTGTTTGTGCAAATATGTTGTCTTACATGGAGGACAATGTAAAAATTAGGTGTGGGGGAGGATTTCCTTGTTGCAACTCAAATTTCAAACTTGCTAGGCATTCCTAGAGTCTCGCAGCATGCTAAATACCATGGTATGCCATCTGTCTCGGGAAGAAACAAAAGGGAACTGTTCGATTCTATCAAGGACCGGTGCTGGAAGCGAATTGAGGGATTGAAGAAAAAAAATCATTATCGCGTGGAGGGAAAGAAGTTCTCATCAAAAGTGTCATTCAATCTATTCCTACTTTCACTATGTCCTGTTTCAAATTGCCAGACTCAATCATAAAGGAACTCACATCAATGATCGCTGCTTATTGGTGGGGTGACACATGTGAAGGCAGGAAGATTAGGTGGGTGAGTTGGAAGAAAATCACTAGACCGAAGCAGTCAGGAGGCCTAGGTTTCCGGGATCTACGTAATTTCAATTTCTCTCTTCTCGGTAAGCAAGCTTGGAGGATTCTTACTAACCCTAATTCTATGTTAGCAAGGATTCTAAAAGAGGAATATTTCCCGAATTCTTCAATTTTGGAGGCAGTTTCAGGTTCAACACCCTCCTTCACTTGGCGAAGCATCCTGGAAGGACGTGACGCTCTCCTCCTAGGGTGACGGAAACAGATCAATTCTGGTGGTAACACAAGAATATGGATGGATCGTGGGATTCCAGCTTCACCTGATTTTCAGACTCACAGCGCGCTGTGAACACTCCCGCCAAGCTCTACAGTGTCCTCCCTGATTGACTCTTCAACTGGAACTTGGAAGCACGCTCTGATAAGATCACGTTTTCTACCTGAGGAGGCTGATTCTATCATGTCCTTGCAGCTCGTCAATCTCTCTTTGCCTGACAGGTGGATTCGACACCACTCTCCAAACGGTAGATTCAGTGTGAAGTCGGTTTACAACACTTTGATGAATCTGGAACTTTCATCTGGACCTGTTCATCCTGCCTCCTAATTGTCAACTGATGATGGCAAATTCTGGACGAAACTCTGCCAATTACGTCTTCCCAGTCAAATTCTTCATTTTCTGTGGAAGTGTTCGACTAATTCACTTCCTTCTGTGGAGAATCTTGAAAAGAGGGGTTGTTTTACAGATCCATTATGCCCACTTTGTTCTGCTTGCGTAGCTTCGACATCCCATAAATTCTTCGGGTGCTCTTCTGCTTCTAAGGTCTGGTCTTTCTCAGGAATCAAAGACTGTATTTTAAGACTTCAGCAACCTCGCTGGGATCTTTGGGTGACAGGTTGTCCTGAAAGGTGACAAAGAAGTTGCTGAATTGTTCGGTGCGATTTGTAATGGTCTTTGATTTACTAGGAATGAAAGCCTTATTGATGAGTTTCAGACTTCAGCTTTTGTATTAGCAACTACAGCAGCTAACCAGCTGCGGGTCTACAAGTCTGTTACTCATCAAACTTTAAAACCATCTTCAGCTTTAAGATCATGTCATCTAACTTCTCTTGGAAACCTGAAGACTTGTATCTTTTTTGATGGTTCTGTTTCGAGAATTCGAGGGTGCGTAGGAACGGGAGTGTATGCCAGGAATGAGGATGGTGGCTTCCAACTAGCAAAGGGTCGTCGTTTTAAAAAAATCCACTCTCCAGAATTGGCGAAATTCTTGGCCCTTAAAGAAGCTTTGCTGGTATTGAAAGACCATAATCTTCAGAACGCAACTATTCTCGGTGATTCTTTGGTGGCAATTTTGGCTGCTGTTGGAGAAGCTGACTGCTCCATAATTTGCGTACCAACTCTCTTGGAGATTAGGGTTTTGTTAGCAGAGTTGAAAATTTCAGATTTGTATTGGATTCTCCGTTCGGAAAATGGTTTAGCTCATGTTTTTACTACTCATTCCAAATCTAAATTATGGGATGTTAAGCCTTGGACTTCTATTCCGAGCTTTATGTATCAATCAGAGCTAGCTGAATTCCACTAAGTTTCATGAAAGTTGTTTCTTCAAAAAAAAAAAAAGAACTTTCTTCTACTTTTATCAAAATAATTAATGTTCTTTTTTTTTTAACTGTGTTCATTTTGTTTTTTCTACGGTGATCATTTGAAACTGCAATTTTAAAATCATTCTTGCTTCTTCCTTTGTTTTCGGTGCCGCGAGGACAGATTTTCCTTGGATATCATTCAGAACTAATTTACTGGACATATTATTTAAATGCATTGGGCGTTGATTTTTTTTTCCCCTCTGGTGGTAAACTGTTTATGACATAGCTTTTTCTTTTTCTCCACTAATTAATGGGTTCAATAGGTTGTAAGTTCCTTTCTTATAATCAGGTGCAATTAGATATATCTTCTTAGGATACACCATCATTCTAATCCTACAGTTGTTAATTGTTCTAATTGATCATAAGGTTTTTAACTTTTGACGAAACCGTCCCGTAACAGGAATCTAGCCGCTCCCTATATCAATATATATATATATATATATATATATATATATAGGTTTCACGCATAGATTTTCAGAAAGGGTATTGGGACGGTGCAATATTTTTCAAATGTAGCAAAAAACTCGTGGGAACTTCAACGAGAAATCGGAGCATCTCTAATTTCAATTCCATATATGTGAAAGGACCTAATCAAAAGCAAGAGAAGATATACATTTTTTTTTTCCAAAACCAAGATGTACCTGGGTAATTCATTAAAAAGTGAAATATTTTCAGAGCAATGCTTAAGACTTACCCTGTACAATTCAGAAACCGTCATCAGTGACGGTGTTTTAAATATCAGTAAAAACTGATATTTTCTAAAGTATATAAATATTAGTAAAAACTGATATTTTCTAAAGGAAAACCTCCTCAGAGATTACATAGTTTATAATACACTTGGCATAGACTAAATTACAAGTGGAGGACAACTATCATTTTTCATGTCAGCGTGATTCGCTGCATATGGCGGGCATATTGAGAATCCCAAATAGAAAATGATATACAGAAAATTTGAAATTACCACATCCAAGTTGTTCCTGCAAGTGAGTCAACAGCAACAAAGAATATTATAACTAAGAATAACCCGATTTGTTTTGTTAGTGACCAAAAGGACCGGATAAATGGACCGGAGGATCCAATATCCAGGTTTTGAAAACAGAGTACCGGCGAAGCCGGTTTTTGAGCAGCAGGCCGGAAGGGTGGCTTTTCTATCGTGGCAGAGGAGCGGCTGTGAAGGGAGAAGTCATGAGTCGGCTCTAGATCTTCGGCGGCTGACCTTATAACGACGAACGCGCTCCCTCAAAACGGATTATCCCCCAGCCATGCTAAGAGTATCACATCTGGGCAGTGGTCATCACCACTCGTTCAGCATGGCAAACAAACGGAGCCGGGGCTGCGTTGTGAACAGAGACGGTCTGAATTGAGCTCTGGTGGCGGCGGCACTTGGTGGCGTTGGCGTCTCTACGGCAATTCAGATCTCCAACCGGCAATTCAAATCTGAAGCAAAAAGCTTCAGATCTACACCCGTCAACACGGGTGGTGGAGGCCAGTACTGGGGTGGCAATTTGGTCGTCAGAGGAGGAGGAGTAGCGGCGGCCAAAAACGGCGATTATTTGAAGAGTACCCGGCGCCTGAGGCCGGTTTTTTGTGGTAGGGGGCGTCGGCCGGTCGGAAAGAAAGCGACCGGCCTATTCTATTAGATAAAAAAGAAATGAAAAAGACTGAAATTTACAAGAGAGATGGCTTCCCCAACCACCGTTAATGGTGGTTGGGGGAGGAGGAGGAGGAGTTTTCGGCAGGGGGTTTTTAGTGAGAAGGGGGAGAGAAATTTTTAGTGAGAGAAAGAGCCGTCCCTTGAAGTTTTTAGAGAAGATATACATTTATCAGTATGTTTTTCTTTTGAAATAAATTGACCCAACGACATGGCAAAACTATGACTAAAAATTCAGCCAATTCCTACGAAAAAAAACATTTCCAAGCCAAAGAAGACGTACGTAAAAGAAAGATCCAAGAAGTTTAAAAATAATGTTGAAACAAGTTCGAACCTAAAATAAAATTTTCTCAATGTCAATACGAAAATAGTAAACATGTTTCATCTATTTTGAAGAACCGAAAAGTATTTCAGCTGAAGTTACATGGTGGGTTGGAGAAGATTCAAAAGAGTATTCAAGGATAGTGGAGTTGCTCGATATTGATGAATGAAGGCAGAAAGATTATATAGATGGCCAGCACTGATTTTTGGGAACAGTGCTACTTGGCTTGAGGATCATATGTATGCCAAAACTTATGGTTTGTGTCCTCTCTGAGCATTAAACATCAGGGTTTCGAATTTACGTCCTTCCTTTCTTCCTTTGAATATATTATCAATATATATTATAATTGTTTAATATCTTACAGAGTTTGGTAGTCCTCAAGTGTGCCAATTGTATGTATCTTAGGCCTAATTATTTATTCTCATGTATGAGTCCCGGTTAGCTTTCCAACATGGCAACTTCTACCATTGTTTAATTTCTTCATTCAATTCAAAAGCCCTTCTTTATTCTTTCCTTAAAGTCTGAACTGCTGTCTATCTTGCTGCCCACGGATCCATCTGTTGAGCTATCACCAAATTTATGGCAAAAAAGTACTATAAAACAATCCCACTTTCTCTAGCTTGAAATCTATGGTTTTGTTGAATCAGTTCTTATTCCACCGATAACTTTCTATTTCCTTCTCCACTGATGAGTTTGATCCTTTCAATTAGCCGAAATCAGATAATGAATATGTCGACCAAAAGAAATATTTAAATGGACGTCCCTATTGACTATTTTATAGTGTCGATGATTTGATATCTCACTTTGGCACAAATTTTGACAAACTCCATCCATCCATTCTGTATAATTCCATGATTAATTCATTGTTTTTAACTCCAATAAGATAATGGAAAAGTTACATATACACCATAAATACTTTCGACAATTTATCCCCGAAAAAAGAATCAAGGGACAAAGGGAGCAATAAAAAGGATACTAGAATTTATTAGGAAGAAATTTAAATGCCTAAAACAAATTGGGAATGAAAGCAAACTAAATCAAAACAGCATTTCATCATGTACAGATCCACAAAAACCAATCTATATACTGCACTCAATTACTCAAAAAAAACAAAAAATAAGGTAAATTTTATCACGTACGCGCGAAACGCGTACAAACCTTCTAGTAATCCATTAATTGTTATATTATCGTACTTGTGGTAGTTAAGCAAAGGTAAGAGCAATATTCTGTACATGAGTTTAAAGAATTAAGTGCAGGAACTGTAACATTTCCTGGACAATTGGTTCTAAGTTGGTTCCTTCCTCCATTCCAAAAAATTGTTTCTATCAATAAAACAATAATTTTAAGATATAGAAGGACAGTTAGTATTATAGCTAGCTTTGGATTAGTATTTAAAACCATAGTGCTATAATCACGGCAAAACTTATATAAATTCATTTGCCTCTAACTTTTCTGTGGTTTGGTGTGACTAACTAAACAACTGAAAATTGGATAAATTTCAACAGTTTAATTGAAGATTTGAATGGAATGAGTTATTCTAATTAATTCCATGTCGAATTTAATTTAATGTCCATTTTTTTATTTAAGTAACTTCATGGAAAGGCACAAATGTTTAAACCCAAAAACTTAATGCATATATTAACTGGATCGGTATGTAATGGCTGTGCCACACTCAGTATAACTATCTTACAGTTAAATTCAATTTGACAAGACAGGGAGGTGTACGAGTATTTCATACATAGTTTGTGAAATATACAGGAATTTACCATTAAACGAAATATGTCTTTAACGAAAAGATATATATGACTGAGGATATTAAATCTGGAATTTTTTTTTTTTTGTTATAGAAACGATGTACTAATATTTAATTACAGTCTTTTTTTTCTAAGAATTTAAATTATGTTTTCCGCTCCTATTGATGAAGAAGGGCAGAAATTAATTGATCCTCATCTATATGAACATATGGGTAGGCGGAATTATAAGGGCTAATGGGGAAGGTAAAATATTACACCACAGTGTGGTTAAGTTGCTTTTTTTTTTTTTTTGCTGAAAAGATAGTCTACTTAGGTAATAAAAATTAAAAATTACTACTTATTATTAGACAAATAATAATTAGGCGCGGACCTCGTGATTTAATTTTTCCGCTCATTTATCCAATTGGTATTTTCTGGAGGGACCCGCAACTAAATTGCGACTTTATTAACTTGGAAATGCATAAAAACTTTGAAAAATGCTACATTATTGTCATATACAGTTAAACATCTATAAATTAATACTGTTAGTATTCCAAAAAATTATTAATTTACCGGTGTATTAATTTATTATTAATTTATCGATTAACTAATAATTTTAATTTAAAGAAAATCTCAAAGAATTCTATTAATCTTTTAAACATAGTTGTATAAGATTCATATTCTTTTATTCTCTTATATCCCCTAAGTATTACAATTTAGACTCACCATCATCTTAAATTTTATCACTTACCTAATCTACGTAACATGTCTCGATTTAAAGAGATTTGACCTTTTCCTTTAGATATAAATTTCAAGAAGAAACAAACATCTCTAGAATCATATTTTACCAGCTCATTTTTTATTTTAATTTCAAGTCATTATTAATTTATGATATTGACGGGACCTATATTTACATATGACTTTTCTGAAAAATTATTATCTTATTATTTTATCAATTGTTTCTGTTTTTTGTACTGGTCCCGACTTGAGATCGGAGAAAATTATTAATTTATCGATTATTAATTAATCGATGTTCTACTGTTTGTTCTGACAGCTTTTTTTTTTTTTTTATCACTTTTCTACATTTTCTAATGACCTCAAGCATCTTGTCACGATGAGAATTCTTCAATGTTCAATCATTATTAAAGTACATAAGTTAAACCAAAACAAAAAAATAATAATTCAAAATTTTTCTCATTTTTAACATTCACAACCAGATAAGAAACTCTAAAACAGACCAACAATACACGTGCTGATAACTGTGTTTCTCATTCTTCTAATTGAGTGGAAAGTCAATTCATATTATGCTCGATTCTGGACTACTGTTCACATCATCCACATTGCTTGCCAGTCTATGTCACGCTGTCTACATTACATCACACATGGGCCTATGGATGAGGAGGAATTTTAATTTAGCAAGAAACTCGTGAGAGAATAAACGCTGAGTCAGAGCAAGATCCATTAATTCTTGACCCCGTATCATCATCGGGTAAGATTCGTTGGAAAAGTGGCTGAAGGAAGAAAAACATCGATACGTAAAGATGAGATTATAAAGCAAGGAAATAGAAAGCCAAATAATTACGTATTCACGAAAAGTCTACAGTACTTCCTAAATGAAAGGTTATACGCAGGATCCATCATCCAAGAAGCTCAAATAATGGAGCAGAAACATTCAAACCTGTAAATAAATTTCCTAAACAACAAGCTAGTTGTTGGTAAAACTATTGAACGCATTTCAGAAAGTACCGAAAAACTGAAAAATACCTCAATCAAGCTTCTGGGTTGGAGAAGAATCAAAAGAGTATTGAAGAGTTCAAATTAATCAGTGATCGATATGGAACATGGATGAATGGAAGAATGTATATATACATATAGAGGTCAAGTATTGATGTTTATATATAGCAGATGAAGTTGGTGGAGGATAGCAGTACAAAAATTTATGGTTCATTTAATTTTTTACGTCCTTTCTCTGATCGATCAGCCAAGCTTTAAATTTATTTACCCTGTTCCTTTCTTTAAATTTTACTGATTCATTGCATCACTTTGCATGTGGCAGACGAACATTATACCAAGGTCAGAACACTAACGAATTAAGACTTTTTTTCTACTTTTTTTTTCTCTGTCCCATTTCAGTACCTCGCTGATTGTGTTTTAGTTTAACGTAGTTAATTATTAGAGAAAAAAGGACGAAAGCATCATGCAATGAAGAGGAGATTAGTCGACGAATGCATTTAAGTTCACCGATATATGTCTAGGCAACGAACTTAATTTACGTTAGAATGTGTTTCATCTTGTGCTTTGGTTTAGCTTAGCCAATAGAGCGAGAAGCAGGCAAAGCTCATTAAAGACGCAATGCATTTTTGCCATGGATTCAGTTAATTGCTGAAAAATGAAGCGGGAAATCAGTCTTCAGGTTTGATATACAGTAATTCCATTTTCAAGGTTGAGAGGGAAACGATAGTAATCAGGTGGTCAAAGTCCATGAAGAATTGAGGCTGCTGAGAAGAACGAAGAGAAGAACGGAAAAGCGGCTTAATCTCTTGCCGTTGTTTTTGATATTAGGGTAAGTTATATACAGTAAACTACGTATCAATCAATCCCTAGAATTACGGTATACAAAACCCTAACTAAGGTAAAATACAACAATTACAAAGATAACACACATATTTACTATATATACATCGTAATACTCCCCCTCAAGTTGGAGCATGCAGGTTCCGAATGCCCAACTTGGAAAGAAAATACTCAAACTGGGGTTTACCCAGAGCCTTCGTGAAAATGTCCGCCAACTGAACATGAGTAGAGACATAACTCGGAAGAATGGTACCCTTTAAGACTTCATCTCGTAAAAAATGACAGTCAACCTCGATATGTTTCGTGCGTTCATGAAAGACCGGGTTCGCGGCAATATGTAAAGCAGCCTGACTATCACAGTATAGCCGAATAGGATGAGAATGTGCAACACCAAGAAAATGCAATAAACCCTTCAGCCACTTCAACTCACAAACAGTAGCAGCCATAGAGCGATACTCTGCCTCAGCAGACGAGCGAGCAACCGTCTGTTGTTTCTTTGTTTTCCAAGAGATTGGGGACTGACCAAGCTGAACAAACCAGCCAGTAAGAGAACGGCGAGTCAACGGACAACTAGCCCAGTCAGAATCGCACCAGCCAGATAAGGTAAGGTCCGAATCTGCCCGAAGAAGAATACCCTGGCCTGGATTACCCTTCAGAAACCGCACAACGCGAAGAGCAGCGTCCCAATGAGCCTGCATAGGTTTCTGCATGAACTGAGCAAGAGTATGAACACTATAGGACAATTTCGGACGAGTGACAGCCAGATAGATCAAGCGACCCACCAAACGCCGATAACGTTCAGGATCGGAAAGAGGAGCCTCAGCAACCGTCGAAAGCTGGTGATTCTGTTCCATCGGAAAACCAGCGGGCTTAGATCCCAATAGGCCAACCTCAGAAATGATATCTAAGGCGTATTTACGCTGACACAGAAAAATGCCAGTAGAGTTGCGAGCGACTTCAATACCCAAGAAGTATTTGAGAACACCCAAATCCTTCATATGAAAACATCGGCTCAAATAATCCTTAAAGGACTGAATAGCAGAGCTATGATTGCCGGAAATAATCAGGTCATCAACATATACCAAAACTGTCAGCTGAGTGGTGCCACGACACAAAACAAACAGAGAGTAGTCAGAGGCCGACTGTAAAAAACCATACCGGCGTAAGGCACTGGCCAATTTGGCAAACCAACAGCGAGAAGCTTGCCGAAGGCCATAAAGAGAGCGCCGAAGACGACAAACAGATCCCGGTGCGGGAGCCTGAAAACCAGGAGGCAGCTTCATGTAAACCTCCTCTTCTAAATCACCATGAAGAAAGGCGTTATGGACATCCATCTGATGAAGCTCCCAGCCTTTAGAAGCAGCGACGGTGAGCAATGTACGAACAGTCACCATTTTAGCAACCGGAGCAAAGGTCTCATTGTAATCCAGACCTTCAATCTGATTGTTGCCTAAAATCACCAAGCGAGCTTTATAGCGTTCCACAGAGCCATCAGAGTGGTACTTGATTTTGAACACCTACTTGCAACCGATAGCTCGTTTGCCAGGAGGAAGAGAAGTAATGGACCATGTGTCATTCTTTTCCAAAGCCTGTATCTCTTGGCGCATAGCCACTTGCCATCGAACGTCCCGAACAGCCTCAGAAAAAGTACGAGGCTCAATTCCTGCAGAGACGCTAGCCAAAAATGCACGATGATGTGGGGAAAAAGAATCACAGGTGACATAATTGTGTATAGGATAGGACGCACCTGAGGAAACTGAAGCAGCGGAAGTGGCGGGAGAGGGGCTTATAATAGTGTGTGCCGTAAAATCTCGCAGGCGAACAGAACGCTGTTTGAGACGATGCCCACGGCCCAATAGTACTTCCTGTTGTGTATGGGAAGGACCCCCCCTGTCTTGGGAGGCAGGTTCAGAAGAAGCAGATGCGCCAGTGTCCGGAGAAATAAGAGGAACGGACGGAGAAACCGGGATAGAAGTAGCCTCAATAACAGAATCAGGAGAATCATCATCCAAAAATACAGGTGAAGAAGCAAACAATGGAGAAGACGAACCAGGCAAGTCAGGCGACAGAGATGGAAACTCCGATTCAAAGAAAATAACATCGCGAGAAACAAAAAATTCACCAGTGTCTAAATCATAGACACGCCAACCCTTTTGGCCATAAGGATATCCCACAAACACACATCGCCTACTGCGACTAGAAAACTTATCATCGCTACGATTCTGTTGATGCGCAAAGCAAAGGCAACCAAACACTCGTAAATGAGCCAGAGAAGGAGGCTTGTCATACAAAAAATCACATGGGGTTTTTCCATTTAAGACACTCGAGGGAGTACGATTAATTAAATAGGCAGCAGCTAAGACACATTCGCCCCAAAATTCAATGGGCAATCGAGCCTGAAACCGTAATGCACGCGCCACATTCAAAATATGTCTGTGTTTACGTTCTACACGGCCATTCTGCTGGGGGGTCCCAACACAAGACGTCTCATGCAAAATGCCATGATGAAGAAAGTAATCAGTTAAACACATAAATTCGGTGCCATTGTCACTACGAACGCGTTTAACCAATTTTCCATATTGACGTTCCACCATAGTAAAAAACTGACGAAGCTTTAAAGAAACTTCCTTTTTATCATGCAACAAATAAATCCAGGTGGCACGGGAAAAATCATCAACAATTGTCAAAAAATACCGAGCACCCAAAAATGAGGGAACCCGATATGGACCCCACAAGTCACAATGAATTAACTGAAAAATCTCAACAGTCTTAGTCCTACTAACAGGAAAGGAAGATCGAGACTGTTTGGCCCTAAAACACACATCACAGGCCTTATTATGAAAATGACTAAAATCCGAGGGAGAGCCGACACTAGGAAGTGAAGCCAAAACCTTAAAGGAGGGATGACCAAGACGTTGATGCCATAACTCGAGTGAAGAAACCCTAGGTGTTGTAGCAGCAGCGAGACTTTCCACATCCCGGAAAAAATAAAGCCCCTCTCTTTGCTCACCCGCTCCAATCAGCATCCTCGAAGTGAGGTCCTGTATAACACAAAAATGAGAGGTAAAGTGAGCAATAGAGCCAGTATCACGCAACAGTTGAGAAACCGAGATAAGATGACATGTCAAACTCGGAACAAACAGTACATTCTGCAAAGTGACTTTAGCACTAAGAACCACAGTGCCGGCTTTGTTAGCCCAAGTATAATGACCATTCGGTAATTGGACAGAAATGCCGGGTATATCACAAATAGTCGCAAAATAATCAAGAGAACCTGTCATGTGACGCAAGGCACCCGAATCACACATCCAATTTTCACAAATACGCTTACCAGACAAAGATGAACCCTAAGGAGATTTGGCCGAGTTCAATAAAGAGAGAAGCGTATTCCACTGGTCGGCATTAAGTCCGGTCACAGCAGAACCGACGCCATCACCGCCGGAAGGTAATAACACATTGTGGGCAGCCGCGGAAGGCTGAGTTGGAACTCCGGAAACGGTCCCAAGTTGTGGAGAGTTGCCACGGCCAGCACTCGGATTATTTCGCCCACGGCCGCGTCCGCCGCCACGACCACGAGAGGACCAGCCGGGAGGAAAACCAATCAACCGGTAACATGTGCTGACATCGTGATTAGGACGATTGCAATTGGTTCAAAATAACACACCACTGGAGGCAGCCGGCGCCGGAGAAGCCCCACGATTCAGAGTACTAGATCCGACAACCGCTGCCCGGGCCACCACGTCAACAGCAGGAACCGGCGGAACCGGCGTCGAAACTGCAAAAGCCATGGTTTCCGGCAGAGGCTCCTTGGCGGCAGTCATGGAGTGCAAACGTTCCTCGCGGATGATGGTGGCATAGGCTTTGCTCAGTCGGGGAAGTGGATCTTGAGCAAGAATCTGAGACCGGGCGGCGGAATAGAGGCTGTCATCGAGGCCGAGAAGAAACTGATGGAGTTTTTCTTCTTCCACCTTCTTCTCTGCCGCCGCCGAGAGATTACAAGAGCAGCCGCCACAGGTACACGCCGGGAAGGAATCGTAGGACGCTAACTCCTCCCAGATCATCTTGAGCCGGCCATAGTAAGCCATAACAGTCATCCCTTTCTGCCGGCAGTGAGCAAGATCAGACTTAAGCTGCTGAATCCGGAGGCCGTTAACAATGGAGAGACGTTCCTGGATGTCCAGCCACAAATCACGAACAATCTCGGTGTGAGAAATCGTCGAGCGAAGTGCAGGTTCAATGGTGTTTAAAATCCAGGAGACCAAGAGAGAATTAATCGGCCCCCAGTCTTCGGCATCCGGCGATGAATCCGGCGGCTGAGTGAGTGATCCGTCAACAAACCCGAATTTCTTTCGTGCACGAAGGGCGGTAGTGATGGCTTTGGACCATTCGACGTAGTTGCTTTCACCACGAAGCTGAACGGTGGTGATCACAGTGCCGGAGAAGTCATTCGGCGAGAGATCAAATGGAGAGATGGTATGGCGGCGGACGACCAAATCACCACTGTCAGTGGCCGGTTGCTTGTCACGAGACGGCTGAGGAACGTCGGTGTTGGTCATGATCCGCCGGGAAAAAAAAACAAACAGCAGCAAGCAACAGGAAGATTACAAAAATCCTGCGATTGATACCATGAGAAGAACGAAGAGAAGAACGGAAAAGCGGCTTAATCTCTTGCCGTTGTTTTTTATATTAGGGTAAGTTATATACAGTAAACTACGTATCAATCAATCCCTAGAATTACGGTATACAAAACCCTAACTAAGGTAAAATACAACAATTACAAAGATAACACACATATTTACTATATATACATCGTAATAGCTGCCAAATAAAAGAAGTATCCGCGCGTCAATGTCCCGCCTTACTAAACACAACTGAGAATTTAAGGAAAAAACTGAGGCTTACATCCAAAGTTTTTTGTCTCATCGTCAATTGTACCCTGTCTATTTTCAATTAGCTAATTTTGTGCTTATTATTGGAAATTTTTTCCAACTCCGTTCAATTGGCCCCATTTACGTTATACTTAACAGATTTTTGTTTGTATTTACGTAAAAATACACTAATAGTTTCAAAAAAAAATTTAAAAATAACCCCAAAAGTGTAAAAATAACAAAATAACCCCTTTTCAGTTTTTATTCATTTTTTTTCTTTTAATTATATTTCTCTTTACAACTTTATATAACAATCAAAGTATATTATAAAATCTTTCAAAAATAATTATTTATTTTCAAACCCTATTTTTTATTTGCAAAACATGTGAGTTGGGAGTAATTTTATCATTTTATATGTTTCAAAAATTTCAAATTTTAATTCTTTCACTTCCTGACTTGTATATGTTGTTATAATTGTTTTTCACGATTTTTGAAGTTAACAAATAGCTAGCCACAACAGTGAACGGTAGAAGATTCATACCTTATATTTAAAACTTATATTTATTGAGGGGAAAGGAAAAACAATGTAACACATGGACAGAGCAACGAAATAGTCAATTATCTTTGCGGAACCAATGGACCCCCGGCGGGAACCAATTTTTACTTTGATTCTCTACTCTTCAGATACTGGCCCTAAGATATCTTCCCCCAGCGTTTTGAATGGGGATGTATACATTGAGTGCAGATTTTAAATGTAGCAAGAAACTCGTGGGAGCTTAAATGTGGAATCGTAGCCCTCTAGGTGGACCAGAAGCGAATCTCATGTTTAATTATTGGGAAATAGCCTAATCAAAAGAAACAAAAGATATAAATTGGTCACCATAATTAGCCCGATGAAATGACAAAACTCAGGACAAAAATTTCAGCCAATTGTAACTACAAAGAAACATTGCGAAGCAAAGGAGACATACATTTTAAAGATCCAAGAAGCTTAAAGAAAATGCGAAAAGAAATGCGAACCTGCAAATAAAACTGGAAAGTAGTTCAATTAAATGTATCTGGTCTCGGTTGAAGAAGTTTAAAAGACGAGCATTGAAGGATTGTGGAGCTTCCAAAAGGAAACTTAGTGGTATATATGTAACATGGAGGAATGAAGGCAGAAGAATTATCTAGAAAGGCAGTATTGATTTTTGTAACAGGGGGTAGTTGGCTGGAGGATCACTAGTCAGAATTTATGGTTCAATAAATTTTTCGGTCCTTTGTGAGCAATGATCAATCAGCTTCAAGCTTCGACTTTTTTAGTCTTTCTTCCTTGAAACTTATTGACCCGTTGTAATATCATCGTATTCTTCTTGGTAAACAAAAGTCAGAGCAATAACTGACTATATATATGAATAATAAATCAAGTAAAGAATGTGTACCCCGTTCTAAGTTGATTAGTGGGTCCATTTCAAAATGATGTTTATTAGTATAACAAATAGGATAATAATCTGCAAATGGAAGACGAAATTAATTACCAACAAGTTCATCGAAACAGTTTCTATCTATTTGACAGACGCTTAAAGAATAGTAGCTTATCTGTATAGTCTCAAAAAAGATATATATTCTAGTATTTGTTTTATAATAATTGTTCAGTTTGGATTTTTTCTTTTGAAATAATATAATTGCTTATGCACATATAATTGTTTAGTCTCAAAAATATATAGTCCATCTGTCTCATGATAATTGTTCGGTTTGGATATTCTTTTACCCGAAAATTAGATTCATTCGCCTCCAACTCTTATATGGTTGGGTGTGAAAACTAAACAATGTAAATTCGACAAATTTCCACACTGGAAGAATTGAACTTGCTTTTAACTAAAGATTTGAATTGAACGAATAAGTCTTATTCCAAGTCAAAGTTTAAATTTAATGTTCCTTATTTAAGTAACTAGAAAAAGTTGAGGCATATATGGTTAGTTCGGTGTGTAATTGTCGTGCCACGATGCACTTGGATAAACAATATGAGACCTAAACCTTGCCAATCCAATCTCACCTTACAAGTTAGACCTACTTGGGTTGTCTCATTCGTATTTGTTAGTTAGATGAAAAGAATTGATTACACGGAGGAAATGGGACGATCTGTGCCTCATTTTGTGTTCCAACATTACTCACAAGCTAATGTGTCGGCCTTTTTGAGGGTTGAGTCTCCCCTCATCTTTGCACCACCACTATTTTCCTTGCCTTTTTCCATCTCATGATCTCAACCCCTTAACTATGATAAATTTAGTGCTTAACTCGTCATTGAATGTGTCATCGCCAAATGTTACCCCTCACTAACTCCTTTGTCGCATTTTCATAGTTCATTTTGTAAAATTGTTGATTCGGTTAGACTAATGAAGTGAAATGGACAAGATAGTTATGAAAGATTGAAAAATAAATAATAAAAAAAGAACCACTAGGGTGTCGATGAAAAATTTATAGACCAATTATAATTATTTTACTGATATGAGTCGATTGATGAAGCCCAAGTGTGACATGTGGGATCTATCTCTTTTAAAGAGGCTATGTCCCATCATATATGTTCTGAAAAGATTTTCATCGATATTCATCAATAAGACAGCAACTTTTATTGCGAGAAAAGATTGTTTCTTCTAACAAGTTCACTTCTAACTGAAATTTAGCTCAAATTGTTTGATCGCCTAATTGGTCCTATTTTATGTTTGAAATTTTCTCTGCATCACATAACTAAAACAGAGAAAAACAGAGAGGAAATGAATAACAAAGAAAGTGCATGGACAGAGCAGCGACATAACAATTCGAGTCCATTCTTTTCACAAAGAATGGACCAATTTGTATTGTGAATCTCTACTCTTCCGACATCATCCCAAAGATATCTCCACCTGTGATTTGTATGGGGAACACAACATTGCAAATATTTTTTAAATGTAGCAAGAAACTCGTGGGAACTTAAATGTGAAATCATAGCCGTCTCCATTTGGAGTTTTGGATCCCTATCATAGCTCGACCAGCAGCGAACCCCTTGTTTATCAGGAAATAGCCTAAACAAAAGAAACAAAAGATATAAACTGGACAGAGTAATTAACCCAAAGAAACGACAAAATTATGATTAAAAATTTCAGCCAATTACTACAAAAAAGAACATTGCGAAGCAAAGGAGACACACGTTGTAAACATAGAGGAAAATACAACAAGAGTAAAGATAATGGAGAACGAAATTCGAACCTATAAATTAATTTCTGCATTGAAGAACCGGGAAGTGTTAAGTATATGACTCAAAGAAATTAAAAAGAGGATTAAAGGATTGGGGAGTTGATGGGATCTTCTACAAAGAAACTTATCAAATAGACGAATGAAGGTAGAAGAATTATATATAGAAGGGCAGTACTGATTTTTGTAGAAAGAGTGGTTGGCTGGAGGATGACCCGCAAAAATTTATGGTTCCATAAATATATTAATCCTTTCTGAATTTGTCATTAATTTCTTGTCATCAGGCTTCCAATTTTTTTGTCACTAATTTCTTCCTTTGAGTTCTGACGAAGCTTGGATCTGTGCGGTGCTTTAGGACGGAAGGCGATGATGATCTAGGCAGCGGCGGACGGCCTAAAACCTGCAAGACAGAATTTCGGGTGTCTCGCAAGGGTAAAGTCTCCGATACTTAATTCAGTAAGGGAATAGAGAAAATAGAGAGATAGGTATGTGTATCATGTATATGATGTGTATTATGGGAGAGACACCAACTCTTTATATAGAGGTTGTGTTACCTGTTTCCTGAAATCCTAACAAAATAGATTTAAGCGGTGACTTAATCTCCAAGTAAGTTAATCCTAGGCCAATAGGCCTAGGGTTTATTTTGGACTCGTCAAGTTTGTTGTCCCGTTGTTATATCATTGTATTGTGGTTGATAAACAAAAGTCAGACCATTAACTGAATCTATATATAAATAATAAATCAAGTGAAGAATGTGTACCCCGTTCTATGTTAATTCCTCCGTCCATTTCAAAAATGATTTTTATTACTATAACAAATAAGATAATAATCTAAAACGGAAGAGTTATTTATTAACAAGTTAATCTACATAGTTTTTATTGAACTAATGCTTAAAGTATAGTTGCTCTGAAACGTTGACAAGTAAACATTCTTAAAATTTATGTTGTGATTTTTGTCTTTAGCCTAAAACAAAAACAGAGGACTACGATCATAACTTAAAATCATTTGAATGTGAAAATGGAGAATGCTGCAAAACAACTAAAGTTCGACAAATTGCCGATACAACAAACGACGTAATATTCATACTTACAACTTAGTAAAGCTTGTCCATTTGAACGAACTCTATACATTGAGACAGAAAGAAAAAAGAAAATAAAATAGAGATAGGCTTGAGTAATTAAGACAAATTTAGTCCGCCGTTCTTCTTACACCCAAGGAAACATATTCAGCATAATTTTGGTCGCGTCCACCACCTGGGAACCTATTTATGGGACATTTATAATTTTGTCAATTACACTTTACTTTCAGCGGGCTTCCATTATTGGACGAATTCTCCTTGAAGTTGCATGGGAGAAAAAAAAAAGGCTAAAGGCAAGAAATGAAATTCGTAAGTTAGATGATGTAATTAACGTAGCAAATAAATAGTAAAAAACATATGACTCCAGCTAATTACAACGGAAAATCGCGAAACATATATTTAAAGAACATATCAAGATAAACGGCAACTCCAAGAAGCTCCAAGTAATGGAGCTGCGCGAAATTCGAACTTGCAAGAAAATTACTTCAACGTCAAAGCTTTGATCGAGCTGATTGTAAAACAACTAAAGGGGTTTAAGAGATCAAATTGGAGCACTGAAAAGTAAAATTTGTTCAGATCTTTTCTAGGACAAGATCAGTAATTTATGGATAAATTAAGGACAAACGAATATATAGACGTCAAGCATTGATTTCCCACAGAGAGGTAGTTGGCACATGCCAAAAAATTATTGTGAAATTAATTTTACATCCCCTTTAGTAATGAGAGCATCAAGCTTTGAATTCTACTGCTCTTTGTCTTGCTTTGAATTTATTGATTTATCGTATTATTGTACTTGTAAAATGAAATAATTAGTTTTGTTCAAATTTCAAATGTATATTGGAGAAACTTGAAAGAAAGAATGATCTTGAAACGAAAAAAAAACTAGAATAACCCTTGAAGAAAATCTTCACTACTCCCTTAGCTTTCTTTTTCTTTTGTCAAAAATCAAAATGGTTATGCTTCAGTTACAATCAAAATTAGGTTACCTCTTGCAATTAGTCAAAAACGTTTGATCAAATTAATCACAATGAGAATTGTTACTTTGAGTGTACAATTATCGAATAAAGCCAATTTGACAAGATTTAGGGCGGAAGTGACCCGTTTGCGAATGTTTAAGAAGAATTGTACGAATACAATCTGCTGCTTCGATAATTTTAAAATGATTGAGTGTAATTCCATGAATGTTCTTAAAATAGGTCAAAAAATGGCATCATTTTTTTTGTAAGCCCTGACTTTGGACAATAACATATCGACTTGCTCTAATTGATCAAAGGACAATAAGGTCAAGGAATTTACTGCAAAGTTAGTAAGGTAAACTTCGTACCGGACACGTTAGGCTGGAAATTAAATCAAGGTTGCTCAAACAGATGTTTCCAACAACGGGATTGATGAGTAAACCTTTCATCAAAGGATTGTAAACTAAGGACTGAAGAGAAAAACATTTTTCTTTATGAAGATTTCTCATGGCATTGTTTTGCTTTTTAGCCCGAGCAAGTGCAACTAACTTCTGTATGAAAAGTTTCTAAAACAGCGTATACACCCTTTATCAATACACTTCTTTTTTATTAAGTATTAAAAATTGTTCCTCTATCAAATTTATCTCGATTAGGCATTAAGTTCAATTGTTTGATCATAATATCTTATGAATTTAAGTCAGTAATTAAGAATAATCTGATTCATCATCGAAATTTTCTTGTGACGAATAACCAATTTTTTCTCAATTCAAGAAATCTATGTTATAATTTTATCTTAGACAAACATAACTGAAAATCACCAACCAAACTAATTAATTAATCAATCTACAACCCAAATGTAAACATTGGTAAGGAAAGATGGAGATGCTGCCCAAAAAGAATGTTAAACAACTAAAAGTTCAACGAACTGCCACAATAGTAAACACTAGAAGATTCAAACCCATTTTAATTGAATCTTATATATACATTGAGGGGGAAAAAAAGGTTCCCAATCTTACCCAAAAAAAAAAAAAGAAGAAGAAAAAAAAAGGAACTAAGGCACACAAGTAACAAGTACAGAGAAGGGAAAAAGACAAATTAATCAAACTGATTATAAACATGGAAGTGCTTACTTCCCTACGAGAAGTGCTTTCAGCAATGCCTTTTTTCCTTGTTTTAATCATATTTTTTTTTGTCACTGATTATAAACATGTAACGCATGATGTATCAAGTGTATGAGAGTATGGAAAGAAGAAAGATTGGTTTATCAAAAAAACAAAAGAAAAAGCTGAAGTAGGATTTGATGGAATTTATTTTTTCCCATTATTAGCTCAAGACATCTCACACATGTTTTGTTGATCAAATTTACCTTCCAGAAATGTTGTTACCATATCATTTAATAAATCCATTATCTTCATGGTTGCTTTTGGTTATGCCTCCTTAGAATACATATTTAGCAAAAGTTTCATTGGACTAAGATTTTGATAATTTTCGGGAAAGAAAAATGAGGAAATTTCATAGGGTACTACTAAAAATATCCCTGATTATCAGAAAAGTCCATAGGGAGATAGAAAAAATCATACTCCAATTTATGGTTCTTGGAGAAACCATATCAGGGAATTCCATCAAGGTGTGTCTCCTAAAACTTGTGTGTACTTGTATTGGTCAAAGATGTGCGTAAAACATATGCAAGGATCTACTTGTGGTAAGATTCAAATCCATAAATACTGCACATATAACGAGTCAATGCATACCGAATCAAGAAAAATTGTACAAATTCAATGGTAAATTGGTGACTCATCATATTTTATTTTGTTTGTTACCGGTGAAAGCTACAACATAATATTTTAATTGACGGTAGATTCCAAACACTACTAATATGCAGTTCGAATCATGATTATATACTTCACAGATAGTGCACATTCTTTTGTTGTGAATATACATGTTCACCCAAGAACAACAGCCAAAGGTAGATTTTTGCACTTGATAAAGGACACGAAGAAAGGAGATAAGTAACTTTTGCACATAATGAAGGACACAAAAGAAAGGACATAATTAACTTACCCAGGTTCGCTCGAGACTCCAAAATCTGGAAAGTCCTCGAGCAGATGTTCCAAAAACGGATCTAATTTTCCCAAAAGAAACTAGCTAAAGAAGTACTACTACACAAAACACATCTAATTGACAAGAGTTCAAACAGCCGAATGCAACTTGCATTTCAAATCGGGCTGGAAAGGGTGAAATCCTTGCCGAGCTTGATGGGTGCTAGCTTTTATAGCTTCTTTCAAGGCTGCAATCGGTTCCATTTCATCCCTGGACTCCCTAAACCTTGCCGGGTAATGGGGTGATGGAATATCGTAGCAAGAAACTCGTGGGAGTTTAAATGTGGAATCGGAGCGAGCAGTCTCTTGTTTATTGGGGAAGACCTAATCAAAAGCAAGAAATTTGGTCAGTATAAAGTATAAACTAACTCAAGGAAATGACAAAACTATGACTAATATTTCAACCAAATACTGCAAGAATAATGATAATAGAAAAAAAGACATTTCCAAACATAGCAGTCGTACATTGTAAAGATGAATTGAAGAAAGAAAAACGAAGCAAAAGAGAGATCCAGAAAAGCTTAAAAATAATTTAGAAAGAAACTTGAACCTGTAAACTGATTTTCCCAATGCCAAGATGTAACCTGTAAACATGGTTCAGAAAATATTGAAGAACCGAAGAGTATTTCAATTAAACATTTAGGGGGTGTTAAGGAATATTCGAATGAGTATATATTGAAGGGATTTTGGAGCTTCTCAGATCTTGCTAAAAGAAACTTAGTGGTAAGGAATATGGATGAATGAAGGCAGAAGAATTATATAGAAGGCGAGCATTAATTTTTGTAATAACAGCGGTAGTTGGCTGGATGATTCATATGCCAAAATTTATGGTTCAATTCAGCTTTATGTACCCTCTCTGAGCATCAAGCATCATGGCTTTGAATTTTAGTCCTTCTTTTCCTTTGAATTCAGTAATCCATCAATTGTTATGTGAACGCGGTAAACGGTCCAACTTTTCTGTTTCACCAGAGACGTATAAGGCACTTATATCAAACCAAATAGAAAGAGCACAGAGGATAAAGAAATGGAAGGGAAAGAGATCTTTGCATAAATTCGTAAAAAAAAAAAGAAGAATATTAGTTCATTACAACGAAAATAAATGGTTCAAATGGCCTAGCAACTATTACAGAGGGCAGGATTCATACAGCATCACTACCTGGGAAGGGGTTATTGGAAGGATCCTTGGAAGGGGCCTGGGAGGCGTCCTCGACAGTTCTCTGAACTCCGGAATGGCCGGTATCAGCAACGTCCTCCTCGGTTTCCTCATCGGCGTCCTCGAGCTCGATACCCATGTATTCGTCGGGTACCTCGGGTATGGGATCCTCCTCACTTGGACCCTTGGCCAGGACAGCAGGAACGTCGCCCGGAAACGAGGCAATCTCCGCGGGAGAACTCATTTTCGCCATGGCGCCAGTCAAAGCTCCCCACAGAGGAAGCTGCTTGAGGCTCAACCTTGTCAAGACCTTTACCATGGCTTCGTGCATGGTTTTCTTTGGGTCCTTCATCAGGAGCTGCTTGAACCATTTGGCCTTGATTGGCCTGTGCTGGTCCAGCCTCTTCAACCCTGCCATGCCGACTCGGTGCGCACCACACTTGGTGGCAACCAAGTTCATCTCCTCGAGGGCTACCGCCATCCCTCCTCTACACATCATTTTGCTCATAAAGGCACTACACCACTGATGTAGTTCCTCCTTGGAGATGTGCAGGCTGGCAAACAACCTCATCTTCTCCTCGAGCTCGTAGTATTTAGCCTGCACCTCGACGATCTCGGCCTCCTTAACTTGTACCTGGCGTGCTTTCTCCTCGAGAGTAACCACCTCGAACAACGTCTCATCCCTTTCAGCCCGAGCTGTAGCCAGGTCTTCTCGAAGTTTCCTTAGCTGCACTAGATAGGCCATCGAGACCGCACTTATCTGTACCAACATATAATATCAGGAACACATTGATATACATATGCATTTACGACCTAATCTGGAAAATGACTTACCAGTCTCAAACTATCAGCCTCGTTCAGCTGAGCAGTGAACTCCTCGAGAACAGGACATTCGATCGACGGTGGGTTGCTAAACGTATGGACCACCACGGACAGACCACCCTCGAACAGCTGAGGGGGCAAGATTATCGCTTCACCCTCGAGAGGGCCCTTGCCTTTGTCGACCGCAGGAGGAACTATGCTTGGCCCTGCTTCCGGCACAGGTTTCTGAACAGACTCGGTGGCAAGGGGCACCGTCTCGATGTCCGGCTGTGTGGTTTCCTTCGAGGGCGCGTCCGTCTTGGCCTTCTTGGATTTTGCCCTATCGTCCACCTTCACGATCCTTTTCTTCTTTTTCTTCTGAGGGATAGCAGTAACAGTGACATCCTCATCTGAATTCACAATTATAAAAGGATCTTCATCACCAAACAATCGAGACCCAGCATTGCTCGATGACATGACCTAACAACAAAGAAGAGGCAAAAGAAAATGATTAGTACCTTGATCTTCTTCAACTGAGATTTCGAGGGGAATTCTGGTTGCTCCCTCGATGTTAACCGTATCTCTTTCCTTCCCACATACAGGGGGCACATAATATTGTACGTCGTTCCATTTACCGACCTTCGAATATTTAAAGATTTTTTCCACATCTGCCTGGAACTCCTCGATCCATTCTTCATCCTCTTGGGTCCATTCATCTTTTATGGCCCCGAGACCCTCTGTCTCTCGGAGTTTCCATGGCAAACAGTAACTCGCATGCGTCTTTACAAACACAAAGTCTGGTTTCCATTCCAGAGAACTGCCATACGCCTCGACCATCTTCTTCACGCCAATTCTAAGGCGTCATTTCACGATATACCAATCCTGGAAAGAAGTCGAAGCCACAACTACTTGGAAGAAATACCTCTACAATATCAATCGAGGTATTACTTTCACATGCTGGCACACTCTCGCAAACCTCAGTACAAATGTAATTAAATCTGGGGTAAAACAAGCGAGAGTAGTCCTATAGTGTTGAACAATCTCCTCAAACAGGGGGTAGAGGGGAAATCTAAGCCCTAGATGCATAAATCTATCGTACACGTTAATTCTCTCCCTTGGAGGAGAATTAGCCCTCTCGTTTCCTAATGGAGCCCTCGCTTCTAGAGCTGCGGGGAAGTCATACTTGGATCTAAGGTTCTCTACCTTATCCACCGAATCTATGGTGGATACAAAGTCCAAAACAGTTTTTCCTTCGGAATCCCTAACCATAATTCCGGCAAAGGATCTACTCTGGCTACAACAAAAAGGTACAAAAACTTGGAATAAATCAAAGATTTAGATCTACAAACTTACTATGGAAGAGGGACGTGACCACTCGCCTTTCGAATTATAACTCCCCAGTGTCGTTCAGAAGCTTCAAATCTCTACTCCCCTGGAAACGGCGTCGCCGGGGCAGTATGTCAGGCGAAATCTGGAAAATTCCGACCGGGAAGAAAATTAGGATGCTCTGGTAAAGAAGAGCAGAGGGGGTTGGAATACTTTTGCAAAGGAGAAGATTTTGTGTTTTTGCAAAAAAGGAATAGGATTAAGTGTTGAAATGACGGAAGAGTTTTCTTTCCTTAAAAACAAAATTGATTCCCCCACGTTCCTCTAATTATGGACCACGATATGACAGTTATTGCGGGTTTCAAGGAAGTAATGATGTTGAGGCTGCCGTTTGGGGAACGTGCCCGCTAATAACGCACAATTGAAAATTTGGGCGGGATTGGGAAGCGGGTCGTCTTCCCGGGCCAAGACCTGACCCGCCAGTTCCTCTTGATCCTCCAAGATTGAGAGTTGTGCGTTTGCATCGAGGATGTGTGGCATGTGGCTTGATAATTAACCGAACGAGGGTAGTTATCCACTCTCGGGTATGTCTCAGGTAATACTTATTTTGTGCCAAGTGTTGTTTGTATTTACGTCACTAACACTTAGCAGGGGCACTTGGCGAGTCCATATCCATCACCGAGACTAAACCGGCCCGCCAAGGGTAGGAAGAGTCCAACCGGGACTCTTAGCGCGGTGCAAACTCCTGAAACCTAGTTGGATTCGGTAATATTCCAGGTAATCTCATACCTATAAATAGGGTATCTTATACCACAATACAGGTACGCAAGCCAAACAAATCACCTTCCTAAACTTTCTAGCAACCCTTTTACTGACTTAAGCATCAGAGTGTCTACCCTCGGGAGACCCCGAGGCCTTGTTTTGCAGGAAACCCTAACCGGAGTTCTACTGTTAAACCGGCAGCGCATATCAAGCATCGTCACCTATAGCAAATCTCATAATTTGTTGGGAAAGTGAGGGCAACGCAAAGATAAACATCCCTGAAAAACGATCATAAGCAATTTCTTCGATAAACTTCAATCGAAATTCCTTAATGGGATTAAAGGTCAATAGAAGAAAAAACATTGAAAAGGAAATATATACAGCCAGAGAGGAATCCAAGGAACTCAAATCTCTTAGACCGGAAAATTAAAACTTAGGTGAAAAGGTTTTTTTCAAATTAAAACCTGTAAAGCTGCGCTGAGAAGAGCACTTCTAAGCTGTTTCAGAGCATGAAGAATTGAAAGAAGGTAAAAGAGGAATATATATAGAGCACGAATTGAATTTTTGACCCCCTTAATTAAGAGATGTTAATTTATTGCGGTTGGTGTAGATCATTGTGCCAAAATTATTGTTCCATTATGAAAAGACAACTTTTCTCAGTATCAATTAGTATTTGAATTTATTCACCTCTGTTGCTTCTTTTTTCTTTCTTTAAATTTACTCATTGATTTTATCATTTTGGTTGTTGGCAGGCGGCAACCATGCAGAAATCATAAATCATTTTAGTTAGCATTTTACCTATCGATTTTTTTTTCTCGGTAGCATTAAGTATGTATGTATGTATGTATGTGTATAGATATATGTAGGTAGGTCTTGAATTGGTACAATTGGGAAACTCGCGTTACGTATCCACAATTTTGTGCCGAGTAAACCACGCCATTATGGAGTTGCATGTTTTTTATCACTATAATTTATAGTTTCTTACTATGCAATGAGATTGTCGTGTCTAAAATAAGATTGACAATTGTTTCATGTGAAGAAAGTACAGAGTATCTGTCCCTCTAAATATCATTTTTCGTTTCTCTCTCTCACTATGGGCGAAAACACGCTTACTGCGTGTCACCGTCCAGATCTCCGACAGAAGTCTGCAATGGCGAGGAAATCAAAGAAGAGAGGGGAGGGTCAGGAGAGTGCAAGCAAACAACCATTGGAATCAGGAAACGACCATTCAGAAGGGAAGATTGTATCTGGTAGTGGAAAGATGCAGCAACTTCAGATCAGCTCAAGCTCAGGTAAATATGCTAATTCGAACTTGATTTTTGAAGATCTGTGTAAACGGAAGGTGATTGAGGTGGGTGAGAGCTCGAAAGCTCAGATAGAGTCAAGATCTGAAAAATCTGAGGTTGATAAGGTAGCTGGGAATAATAATGTTTGGCAAGGATTTGATCCAAAAATCTTAGCTCAAAGTAAGAAGAAATTGAGTTTCATTGAACCTAAGGTTGTGAATGATAGAATGATAACGAAGATAACCAAGGATGAGATTCAAAGTGAGATTGATTACTGGAAGTCATCCATAATCTGTTATGTTTTGGGAGCTAAAATACCATTCCCCATCATGAATGGATTCATTAGAAGATATTGAAGTAAAAGGAATGTTGATAAGGTGTTGCTTCTTTGAATGGAGTAAAAGGAATGGAGTATTTGTGATTCGGTTTAGCTCTTTGAATGATAAGGAGGAAGTGCTAAGACAGAATATTCACCAGTTTGATAACCGTCCCTTGATAGTAAAGGACTAGGATGTATAAGCTGGAATTAACGTGGAAGAGCTAAGCTCAATTCCTGTATGGATTCAACTACCAAGATTAAAGCTGAAGTACTGGAATGCTACTTCCCTCAGCAAACTTACTAGTATGATTGGTAAGCCAATTGAGATGGATGACATGACAGAAAATAAGCTCAGAGCTGCGTATGCAAGAGTTTTAGTGGAAGTTGAATTCATGCAGAAGCTTAAAGAGGAGATATAGTTTGAAGATGAAACAGGAGTGGTGCAAGAGCAAAAAGTGGTATATGAGTGGAAACCGTTGAAATGCAACAACTGTAAAGGCTATGGTCATGATCTGAAACAATGCAGGAAGCAGATTGAGAAGAAGTGGTCTCTTAAGACAGAAGGGAAACAGAAGGAGATTCAGAACTCAACCCAGGAGGTGGTGGTAGAAACACAAAAACAACAGTCTCCAAAAACCATACCAACTGACCAAAAGGATACAACTGAGCTGGAAGATGGGAGTGTCCAGATATTAAATCAAAAAGGTATGAAAATTCCTGATAGTAGAGGAGATATTAAGAATAGATCCATTAATAGCATTTGTTATCAAAGAACTAGTCACCCTGATCCAGGGCCTAGTACTTATGAATAACATACTCTCTTGGAACATAAGAGGACTAAATAGTCCTCTGAAACACAGAGAGGTAGACCAATGCCTTTCTGTGAATAAGGTTGGTATTATGGGATTGTTGGAAACTAAACTGCATGGTGAAAAGGTGATGGAGCTCATGGAGACGAGGTGGTATAATTACTGTCATATTAGCAATCATCATAACCAGCATAAAGGGAGAATACTATTGATGTGGAAGAAAGATGAGTATGTGGTGAAGGAGATAAAGGTGGATGCTCAGTTTATACATTGTCATATTACTGAATTAGAATGTAAAAAGCAGTTTTATCTCACCTTGGTATATGCTGACTATTTAGCACAAGGGAGAGTGGACTATGGGCTAGCTTGAAAGTTCTGTCACAAGGGATTAATGAAGCTTGGCTAATGATAGGGGATTTCAACTGTGGTATGCAGTAGAGTGAGAGATTGGGTGGAAGAGAAGAGATGAATTCTGACTCTGGGAAATTCAAACAACTGATTGAGGAGTGTGAGTTATGGGAGATGGTAGTACAAGGAGGGTTCTATACATGGAGTAATAAGCAATTTGGAAACATGAGAATATTATCAAAACTGGATAGAAGTTTTATCAATGAATGTTGGGAGAATGCATTTCCTGAGGCCTATACCACAATTTTGAATGCAGGGATTTCAGATCATCATCCTCTTCTAGTAAAATGGGGAGAGGAATATATTGGCAGAAAGACTTCCTTCAGATTCTTTAATATGTGGTTACAGGATCAGGATTGTAAGGCCATAGTAGAAGATTATGGAAAAAGAAGGTGAAGGGATCAAACCAGTATAGAATGATTAAAAAGCAGCCGGGATTGAAGAAGCCATTAAGAGAGTTGAATAAAAGGAAATTCTCAAATATTGAAGAGGCAGAATTAAAATGGAGGAAAAGACTGGATGTAATTCAAGAAGCATTGAAGGTTGATCCATATAACACAAAACTTCACCAGGAGGAAAGAGAAGCAATAAGGGAATGTGGATTAGCAGGGAAAGCAGTGATAAGCTTCTATCAACAAAAACTGAAGGAAAAATGGATACAGGAAGGAGATCTGAATACTAAGTATTTTCATGCCAGTTTAAAGAAGAAGACATCCAGGAATAAAATAAGAGCATATACAGATGATCAAGGAAAACTGATTGAAGATCAAAAGTTGATAGAAAAACACTTTCTGGAGTACTATCAATCACTACTTGGAACTACAGTGGCTAGAACATCAATCCAAAGTGACTTTATCAGCTCAGGGATTAAGCTATCAGTTGAACAGCAAATCTTCCTGACTATGGAGTTCACCAAGGCTGATGTTAAGGAAGCAATGTTTAGCATAGATGTTGCAAAGAGTTCAGGCCCTGATGGTTTCAATAGTGGATTTTATAAAGCTATGTGGACCATTGTGGAAGATGATGTATGTGAGGCGGTCATGGACTCTTCAAAACAGGTAAACTGCTAAAACAGTTGAATGCAACATTGATTGCTTTGATTCCTAAAGTAGAAGTCCCTAAGGATGCCACAGAATATCGACCTATTGCCTGTTGCAACACAGTGTATAAATGCATAACTAAAATGATATGTAAGAGGTTGAGTAGTGTGTTGGATGGATTGACTGATATAAACCAAGGTGCCTTTGTGAAAGGAAGATCTATTCTGCAAAATATCCTGTTGACAGAGGAGCTAGTTAGACTGTACAACAGGAAAAATGTCAAGCCAAGTTGCCTAATGAAGGTAGATTTAAGAAACGCCTATGATTCTATTCATTGGAACTTTATAGAGGAAATGCTACAGGAGTATGGGTTTTCACTAAAGATGATAGGTTGGATCATGGAGTGCATAAGAACAGCCACATTCTCACAGAACATAAATGGTTGCAGTACTGGATTTTTTCAAGGAAAAAGAGGTTTAAGACAGGGTGACCCGATGTCACCCCTCCTCTTTGTATTGGTGATGGAATACCTAACCAGAATGTTTAAATCAGAAGCAAACAAAGGAGGTTTTCAGTTCCATCCTTACTGTGACAAATTGAAAATAACCTCTTCGAGTTTTGCAGATGATCTTATAATCCTATGTGGCGCTGATATTCACACAGTGACAAAAGTGAAGAAGATAATGGAAGAATTTGAAGCTACAACTGGATTGAGAATCAACTTTACCAAGTCTAATGTTTATGTGGCAGGTGTTTCTAATACTATAGCTGCTCAAATCCAATCTGTGCTGGGATTTGAGAAAGGCAGTTTTCCCATGAAATATCTAGGGATGCCAATCTCTCCTACTGCCTGGAGTAAGTTGGAATGTCAAAAAATGGTGGAAAAGGTGACTGCAAGGATCAAATGTTGGACTTCTAAACATCTATCCTATGCAGGTAGGTCACTGCTAATTAATTCTGTATTGTTAAATTTAAACTCTATTGGGCTAGTATCTTTCTCATACCACAGAATGTGATCCAAGAAATAGCCAAAGTTTGTAGGCAGTTTCTTTGGGGAAATAAGGAAGATGGCAGGAAAATACCACTTGTAGCATGGAATGAGGTATGTCAGAAAAAATCAGAAGGGGGGCTGAACATTAAGGAACCTAGTTTGTGGAATAAAGCTATGATCACTAAGCAGTTGTGGGATCTGAGTAACAGGAAGGAAAGCCTTTGGGTTAAATGGATGCATATGTATTATATAAAGGGCAAGTCAGTATGGGATTGTAAAGCTCCAAAAGACAGCAGTTGGCATTGGAAAAAGCTAATGAAAATTAAAGAAGTTATGAAAGCAGGAATTAGAAATGATCAATGGCTGGGGAATGGTGGTAAGAAGTATACAGCAAGCAGTGGCTACATATGGTTGAGAGGAGAACACAGGAAGGATCATGCTGCAAAAGTAGTATGGTGTAATTACTTAATACCAAAACATAGTTTTATAAGCTGGTTGGCTTGGAAACAAAGACTAAACACTAGGGAGAGGTTGCAGAAACTGAACATAGTTGCTGAGATCATAAGCTGTGTGTTGTGTGGCATCTGCACAGCATCTATTCTTTCAGTGTGTGTTTGCTAAGAGACTGCTAGAATTTGTGAAAATCTGGCTGGACATCAATATCATTCCAAGCCAGTTGAGTGTCCAGGAAGTGCTGAAGCTGTGGAGGTACAGAAAACTGCAACAGAGGGTGTTCTATGCTGTTTTCAATGCCACTGTTTACCACATTTGGATGGAAAGGAATTACAGAAAATTCAGAAACATAGAAAGTGAAGTGGAATGTTGCTTTAGCAGAATTCAGCAAGAAATTAGAACTAGACTACAGTTTTGTTTAAAGAAGAAAAGGTTGAAAAACAGTGAGCAGCAATTCTTGAGCAGATTAGGCCTATAATTGATAGTAGATGTAGTTATCCATTGTAAAGAAGTTTTGTGATGTGATTAATGAAATTTACATTTTAACCAAAAAAAAAAGAAAGTACAGAGTACCAATGTATTTGGGTAAGTTCATGGACTTAATAAGTACTTTTAATTGATCTGCTAACGGGATTAAAAAATTTAAATTGGACAAACGTTTTAATATTCATGGAAACCATTACTTATAACCGTATTATATGATAAGTATGCGCTCCCTCCATTCTAGAAATATTGTTCACTTTAAAATTTAATATTATTTCAAATTGTACTACATAATGAGTTGAGTATTAACTCATTCGAACCACAAATTATCTTTCATTTAATTTGCATATGCGAGATAATTATTTCTATCGACAATAAAAACACTACTTTTTAAAAAACTTCGTACAACAAAATGCTTGGGCTTTTTTTATTAAGAGGCAGAGAGTATATTTTTGTGGGCAATATGTAACCTGGGATTACACTTTTTGAAATTAATTTACGATATATGTTAATGTTACAAACATCCGTTTAGGCCTAAGGCATAAAATAACCAAAATGATTTCCATTCTTGAACCTTGTAGTAACTTATGTTGCAGCACAATTAATCAGATTTTCCAAGATCCAAAGCCTTCTTCTTCTTCGTTCTGCTTTCGTGGAGATTGATACCGAAACTCTAGCTTTCCCTTTGACCGGCTCTGTGCCTCCTCCGGACCTCCAACGGGCATCGGCCCCTCTATCCTGCTTCTCCACTCCAGCTATTGCTGAGAAACAACTTTATTTTAAATTATCAAGAAACTCGTGAGAGTTTAAGTCATTGATTCGAGCTATATCCAGATCAGTACCATAACTACATAAGTGAAACTTGTATTTGTTGGAAAAGAGGCTGAAGCAAGAAAACCGTCGGTACATGATGAGAGATTATAAAACAAGAAAATAAAAACCAAATAATTATATTTTCACCAAACTTCAAAAAGAATTCCTTAATCAAAGGTTATAAAGATAATACTAATCTTGTTGAACATAGAGAAATTCGAACCTGTTAGTAAATTTTTTCAACGCCAAGCTCTTTGTTCTTGATAAAAGCAAAGAAAATGTTTTAGAGTATTGAAGAACAGAAAAGTATCTCAATCAAGACTATATGGGTTGGAGAGGAATCCAAAGAATATTGAAGAATTGTAACAAATCATTGATTGGTCTGGATTTATGAATGAATTAATTTTATTTTGATAGTGTTAAGATGTGCTGTCCCATATCCCCACCTTTCCAATTGATTTTAAAATAGGAGATTGAATTACTTGTATACTTTGACTCATAGTCATACAAATTGCGCTACAGCTTTTACCAAAACACAAAAAAAATTCATTGTAGGATTTTCGTAAGCCTTTATATAATGTCAAAAATCAATTTGAGACAATTCAATTATTTTTACATACTACATATTATTAAATATATATGGTTGCCACGTTAATGCTTTTATGATAAGAATATTATGTCATCGATTTGCTTAGGAAATGCTTCTTTTCATAATTCTAAGGACAAATCTTCATTTTGGTGACGCATGCTGCTCCCTTCTAAACTCTAGAAACCAAAATCTTATTACAATCACAATTGTTCTCTGGTTCTTGCTCAATGGACACCATATGGGATGCAGTATACTTTTCCGTGGCTCGAAATTGATTAACATATAAAAACTAGTACAACATCATTCACGATTAAGATTTCGTACATCTTGTTCCTTTTCCTTGTAATCCAATATCTGATCTCGCGCCTTGGATACTCCAGCCATGATGATGTGATGCTATTCAATCGAATGGCCGAATTTTCGTAATGTAAAATGTCCATATACTGAATATATTTGTAATGGTTTTGAGATTGACTAGCTTGAAAGGTACATGACGACTCTACAGATGTACTAAGCGTAAATTCGAGCAAACACACATATACTACAGATGTACTAAGCATAAATTCGAGCAAACACACATATATACATATCTGAAGTTATTGTAATTAATTGGCAATAACCTAAATATTCGATCTTAAAACTTATCTTGAAATTTTATGAATCAAATGAAACAGTTAAATAATAATTTTTATGGACATATAAGCTAAATTAAACTAATTAACTTACAACCCAAAATCTGACATTTCAAGGCGAAAATCGCTGATGCTTCAATGAATAATACCAATAAATTAAAAAAAGAAGCTGATGCTGGTATGTGACCCAAAATATTAAACAAACTTAAAATTCAATAAATAGGGGGCAGACCTGATATTTGTACTTAACGCTTGTCAATGACCGAGAAGCATTTTGTCACACGCATCTTCTTGGTCGACTTCCGTGCTTCAAGTACTCTAGAGTTACAAAGCCAAACATCTCGGGCAAGGAATGAATAGCAAGAACTTCGTGTGAGATTAATTAAACCTTGACTTCCTGTAGCCTTATCCATTGTGTGAAAAGACTTATTAAGCATATGTAAGTAGGTCTTAACTACAATTTTCATCCCCAACATTAGGTAGCTCGAAGGGTTTTATGACTTTGCATCGAGTAAACCATTACATCACGCACTCGCAGATAGTTTTTTCTCACCATAATTTAGAGTTAGTTATATAAATGACTGTATCATGGCCTAAAAACTAAATAAATAAACAAAATTACAACATGCATTTCTTAAACCGTTCTCAACTCCTTTCAAAATTAAAACCAAGTAAAATTTGTGTTCAGCGAATGTTTAAGTTTTACAAGACGAAATAAGTTCCTTCTTTTTTTCTTTTCAAAATAGGAAATAAATTGTTGGCCGACACAGTCGTTAAAATTCCAATTAGTTTCCGATTGGCTTTTGGTTTTAATTGTCCGATGTTTTAAATCTATAAATAGGGGTACTCAGTATTCTAGGGTTAGAGTTTCCATCTTTCTTAGCATTTAAATAAAAATCCTCAATCGAGAATCTGGCAGCATGTCGACATCTAAGAAAATCGTGTTGAAGAGCTCTGACGGTGAGACTTTCGAGGTGGAGGAAGAGGTAGCACTTCAATCGCAGACGATTAAACACGAGTAAGGACGATTGTGCCGGTAACGACATCCTTCTCCCTGATGTCACCAGCAAAATCCTAGCTAAGGTGGTTGAGTACTGCAAGCGCCACGTCCACAACACCTCCGATGATTATGATCAAAAGTCTTTCGACGCCGAGTTCGTCAAAGTTGATCCGGACACTCTCTACCATCTTCTCTTGGCTGCAAACTATCTAAACATAAAGAGCCTACATCACCTCATCTGCCAGACTGTGGTAGACATGATAAAGGGGAAGACGCCAGAGGAAATCCGCAAGACACTCAACATCAAGAATGATTTCGCTCCAAGGAAAGAAGAGGAGATTCGCAAGGAGAATCCATGGGCCTTGGAGTGATTTGGAATTTTGTAATGTTAATATATATTATGGTTGCTTTTGTGTCTTAAATACTTTATTACTTTGGTGTCCAGTTATTTTATGGGGCACCCGGTGCTACCTATTTTTTTTGAAACTGTATGGTTTAGGTACTGTGGGTGCGCGCTTAGACGTACGCTCACCCCCTTTTTTTCCTTTCTTTTTTAAATTTTTTCAAACTGTATGGTTTTTATTAATTTTATACTCTAATTTAATTAAAATAATTAAACCTTCTTAAATCCTAAACCCTAAATACATTATATTTTTTATTCATTTTAATTTTTTGATTTAATTATGCTAAAGTCCTAACTTGATTAAATTAAAAAAATTTATAAATTAATCATGTTACGCAATACACTAAATCTTAGCATAATCAAAAATGTTTAAAGCCTCTGAAATCATAAATCTTAATCACTAGACTGTAACCTAATTAAAATAATTAAACCATCCTAAACTGTAAATATTAATTATTAGACCCTAACTTAATTGAAATGCTTAAACCCTCCTAAACCCTAAACACTAAACAAATTAACTTTTTATTTGGTTTAAATTTTTTTAATCCAATTAGGTTACCCTAAATGAGACCCTAGCCTAATTAGATTAAAAAAAATTTTAAGTTATCCGTATTACGTTACACATTAGACCCTAATCTACTAACTGCGTGTGTAAAGAGTGGCTAAAATTTTACTAAAAAAATATTTTAAAAATTAAAAAAACTAAAATAAAAAATTAAAATAAAAAATAAAAAGAAAGAAAAAAAAAAAAAAAAAAGCAGTGAGCTGCCCGCTCAGGGCGCGCCTGCCCAGCCCGGTGCGCTCTAAACTTGAGCGCACCGGGTACCGCGTATAAAGCAGTGCTTCCATCTGGTTATGTTTCTGCAACCTCTTCTTGTTTGTAATTGGTGCGCTGAGTAGCAATTTGATTTTCTCTTAACAAATGATGTTTGTCTTTTTTATTTTGTCGTCCTTCCTTAGCGCATTGTGTCGTTTGGTCAATGAATTGTACAAGTCTCTTGATTCTTCTTCCTTAATTTAAATTTGGATATGTGGATTTTGCCTCTCACCGGAGTTATATAAAAAGAATGGGGAAATCTTTTGACTGATAGACTTGTTCACATGTGGCTTAGAATTTTATTGGGGATCATGTATTAAAAATAGTGTGCTGGGAAACAGTGGCGGAGCCTGGATAAAAATTCATCGGGGCACGTCATTCTTACTCTAAAACAAGCTTAAAACATATATGATAACATATGTAACATACATGAAAATAAAATAAGCTCAGCGTTCCATAAGCTGATGATCATCTCATTGAAAGATATAGCATAACTTTACTGTATATTTTGACATCGTTTGATATACAGTAAAATCTCTCTAAATTAATCTTGTATGAATTTATATCCTCTATTAAATAATAAATTTTACCAGTTCCAACTGGGGGCTAGTGTAAAAAATGAAAAAACTCGATTAATTTATAAAATAATAAATTTTCAAGAATCCCCTATGTAAATATAGGTCCCCACATTTTCAAAAATTAATAATTACCTAAACAAAAACTAATAAAATTTCTAGTAAAATATGAATCTATTGATTTTTTTTTTCTTAAAATTTATATCTATAGAGATATCATCTTAGATCTTTCTCATTGCATTCAAAAGTTCCAATGTCGCTTCATCATACTGCAACAAAAAAGTATAAAGAGTTGCTATTTCTTTTAGTGCTTGTTTTCTGGAGATTCAAAATTTGCAGCCACACCAAGAGAACTCTAATAACATATTAATAATGTTAGAAGTCCGTATTGATAATTGATTTTTCTTTTCTTCTTGGCAAAGATTATCCTCTATCAGAATTGAAAAACTCTTTAAAATAATAATTATTAATTTATCAATAAATTAATAAATTTTGGGGGGCCCAAGGCTATAAATTTAGAGAGGTTTTATTGTATATTTAAAGACTTGCAAAAACTTTAAAGCAACGATGGAAAAGAAATATACACTAAACCACCCGTTATGAGAGAGCAAAGAATATAATGAATTTTTTAACTTTATTTTGCTTTGGTCATTTTTTTTTTGTTTTTTTGAAAGCATACATCATGATATTGTAAATAAATAAGTGGATTACAATAATGTGGCCAATGTTAAATAATTTCTCCATGCTGTGAATGTTTTTGACTAAATTACCATTAACTTTTAAGATACTACTACTAGGTACTGGTATAAAGATAACAACCAAATTATACCCCTTCTTACGATATTAAGGAAAAGCACGAGAATAATTAACATCAGCTATGATAATATTATACAGTTGTACCAAACAATTGTGAATACATAGCTCTTTCATGACAATTGTTCAAATTACTTGATGTTGAGAATGTTCAATGTATGATTATTATCTTGAAATAGATAATAATTTCTCACGGTAATACAAAAATCACAAATCATAATTAGATAATAGGAATTGAGCTTTATTAGTTGGAAGGGAAGGACAAAGTGAACTCGCTGAAAGCATTAAAAGAGGGGAACCTGACCAAAAAATTACTTCTACATAGTCTGTTGCTTGCTTTACATATACCAGGAGTTCCGTAATAAAAACAACACATATATATGCCTTTTTTTAGGGGAAAAAATTCAGTGGGGGCACGTGCCCCCACTGTAGCTCCGCCCTTGCTGGGAAGTCCTTTCATTCGGTGGCTTTCGAATCTCCTTAAGCTTTTGTGATGTCGTGAAACCATGATGGTCCTATATATGGAAAAGAAAAGAAAAATGATTCAGTGGGAGACATTTATAAGAAAAATTTGAGAAAAATGATGTGTCATATATGTATTCAAAACCACTGCATATATCATAATGTATACATTGCCATGATACATCATATATCATATATGTCTCTCTTTTGTTCTTTTGTGTTCGGGAACATTACGTTAATTTCCATACACTCGACGGAGAAAACAGAAAGCCGAAAGGCGAGAAAGAAATAAGACAAAGCATACAATTCACAATTGTAAATTTGTGAAGTTCGTGAACTTCAACATGAGAAAAATAACTTCAAGGTGACCACAACATGACTCTCCGAAAGATATTCCGCAATAGTAACGCCACTAGTAACTGATTAACTAATATGTGGATTGGGAAACAGGTAATCGGCCAAAAGTTACAAAATAAAACCAATACTTCATAGATAAAATATTACTCCCTCCATCCCATAATTATTGTCCACTTTGCCCAAAAAATTTTGTCCCAAAATTATTGTCCAATTTGACTTTTTATGGATTAAGTTACACATTTGTCCTTAGTAAAAAACATTATCCATAAAATCTTAGTGGTTAAACAATTACGTAGGGGTATATCCGGTTGTTTAAGGTAAAATATAGTTAAGTTTGACCAAAAATAAAATCTTTCATTTTAGTAAAATTAGACAATAATTATGGGACGGAGGGAGTATTTGAATTTGAAATAAACGGCAATTCCCGTTTTAGACTTGGCTTTGAGCTCTCCTCAAATCCTCTTTGAACCTTTCGATGACCTCCATTTGAGCTCTCTCCAGCTTCTCTCTCAACTTACGAATCTCATCTTGTGCTTCTTCTTCTCGTTTAGTTACTCGCAAAAAATCATCTTTCAGATTCTGAGAAGCTTCCATGAGCACTTTGGCAAGTTCTTGTTTCAATTTACAAATTTCATCTTGTCCTCTTTCATGCTCCCCTTGAATACTCTTCAATTGCTCTTTCAACTTGTTAACCATCTCATCGTTCTGATGATCAAGCCTACCATGATTGGCCTGTATATTTATAATCCAAACCAAATAAGAATATAAGAACATATTCACGTCGAGGCTGATCATAATTAATGTAACCAGATTGATTTATAACTCTCTATTCTTCTTTCCCCAATCCAACCAGTTTGGAAAGATATTAGAAAACAGTAAAATGTTTACCTTCTGATGCACCAAAAATTCAGTGTAGGGTTTTCCTCCATTTATTGCCACAGTCTCACTGACAAGAATAAGAAGGTTTTCAAGTTGTGCGGCTTTCTTGAGTGCATCCTTGGCCTGGTTCTCAACTACTATTCTTCTGTTTCCACACTTCACAATAAATTCCTATAGGCCGAGCATCAAATAGGTTCAGGATCAAAATATAAAGAGCCAAAATGCGAATGTGATGACAAATATAATTTCACATCTTACTCGAGTGATAAAAAGTTGTTAGACATTCTTTTCTTTTTTGTTTGTTTCCTTTCAACCGATATCAAAACCAAAGTTATAAACTAGGCATAGAATAAAGACTTAAACTACTCCTTCATGTACTTATTATAAGATATTTTAATTTTTTTTAGTTCTTATAGTATTCTCTCTCTAAAAAAGACTTCTCTCGCCCCTCTCTAAAAAGTCTTCTTCGCCGGAATTCTTCTACTCTCCCGACCGCCATTAACGGTGGTTGGGAGAGCCTTCTTTTCTCAAATTTTTTCATTTTTTCCTTTCTTTTCAAAATAGGCATGGCCTCCTCCGTCCTCTGTTGCAGTTGAACAGATAAGCCTCACGTGACTTTCGGAATTCACCGAACGCCATAAACTTGACCATCGGACAACCCCCGCTTGTGTTGACAGCGCAGATATACAGATCTGAATCCGGTGACCAGATCAACAGCCACCCCAGCAACGCAACTGCCACCGATCAAAAGAACGGCCTCCACTTGCTGCTATAAAACCGGTCACAACAAGACGGATCCACGGCAATGTTGCCAGATCTGTTGAGATCTGCAGGTCCTTTCCGATCTGAAATCCAGCCGCCACCGCTGTCTTCTGCTCTCTTCAGGTAGCCACCGAGGTCCGACGCTAGAAGCGACCATCTGTCAAAAAGCCCACTGACGAACGACCCCATACCAGCCGACCAGAGAATCTCCGATCTGCTGTCACCAGGATGTAGAGTGACCCGCCATCTCAATCCATCACGAACAACGCAGATCGTTCTTTTCATCTCTGGCCACAAATAAGGTTATCCCACATCCGGTTATTTGGATGTATCGACGGTTCTCTGGTTCAAAAAACCGGTTTCCCTTGCAAACTAGCCTCTCTGGTCTACAAATAAACTATATCGGGTTATAGTTTAGTTAGTTTATGCTTGGTGTCTGTCGACTCGTACCAGTGACAACTTGGAGGCCGCAACCAAATTCTCAGTGTATCACTCACTGTTCGAGATTCTCATTTATGCACACCAAATGCGGCAGTCCGTGAACGGTGATCCACAATATGCAAATCAAAAGAAACGATCACTGTCCTCTATCGTGAAAATGTATGTTTCTGACGGAGGCAAGAGTATTATACTGTACTAGTCTATTCCCCGATATAGTTTACTAATATTCAAATCACTATCAATTAATGACGGTTTCTCTTTGTAGGGGGTAAGTCTTACGCACTGTCCCGGAAATATTTTACTTTATCAATAAATTTCCCAGGTACTAACCTGGTTTGCTAAAAAAAAAAAGATAAATATATTTTATTTTTTTATAAGTTTCATTGAATATGTTTTTTTGACTGAAAGAAAACCTTTAAAACTTTCTCACATTTATTGTGTTCTCCTATTGTTAGGAACTATTTTTAAAGTTTTTTAAAAAAAAATTGGAATAATATAATAAGTGAAACCCAACACAAATTAAAACGTCTTATAATAAGGACCGGCCCTGTATTACTTTACAGAATAGGCAAACGACAAAATATGCGCTAGGCCGAACAGAGGGACCAAAGTTCTAACATAAACAAAAGGTAAGGTCTAGACTTGTAATTAAAATAGAGATTCTAGTTCTTTGACACTTGCATGAGAAGAAATCAGGAGATCGTTCGCTCGGAAAATTAAGAGTGATTATTAACAATATAATTCAAAGGAGAAAGCATTAGAAATTTAGGACCTATATTATACAGAACCCATACCTTGAAATCACTAGGGCATGTGCGCGCTAGCCAATCGTCTAAAACTTCTTTTTTATCATCTAGTTCGTCACCAACTGTGAAGACAAAAATAATATAATCCACAATCCTTGGTCCAAAATAATGTTTCAATGCCTCAACTCCCTCTACTTCCTTGCCGAATCCTCTTTGAAGAGATACAACAAAGAGGATTGCATGGATTCCAAATCTTGCCATATCCAAACATCTACAGATCTCCTCTTTTTTAAACCCTGGCTCAAGAAACCCTGCGTAGTTTTTCATACAATTGAAATCTTTTTCAAGAAAAAGAATTGATAAAACAAATCAAATTTCAATGTTACAAGTGCTAAATTCTAAGAGGCTAATTACTAATCCAAATGCTATAGGGGAAAATTGAAATAACCATAGACGAAATTATAATAAGAACTAAATCAAAATAATAACCTCCTGGAGTGTCAATAACATGGAGAACTTGAGCATCTTGGACCACAGTCGCTTGTCGCTGACACACGGTTGCATGTTTAGAAAAGTCTGTTTCAAATGCTTTTCGTCCCACCAATGAATTTCCGGTGCCGCTTTTTCCACTTCCCCTGCAACCAAGAAGAACAACGGTCGTCATCATGTCCAACTCCCGGTAATCAGCAATCCAGTTTCCAGTCCCGCCCATTTCCACCAACCACTCTCTTGTGATATCTGTGGCAATAGCCAAGAACAGTTCACGATTAAGTTTTTTTTTTTTTTTTTTTGTCGGGTTGAGGGAGTGTAATATATATGTATTAGAAATGGAAATAGAAAAGATATACTTTCTATTAGTGAGAGAATGCAGTTGGTACTTGGTACTTTGTCCAACTTTGTGCTTAGTAATAGCATTGAATAATACGAAAAAGATGGGAGCATATCGCATAACTTCAACGAATAGATAGATGATTGGAATCATATCTAATACTTCAAATTTCATTTATAGCTAGATAATATTCTTTGCGTGATTTTTGAATCAAAACATGCAACAATATCCTTTTAAAAACATGGATAGTATCTTCATTTTAAATGTAGATAATCACCAAACCAGGATTTGATATACATTTACACCTACCAAACAGGCAATCCATTTTGTAAAATATGTTGCTACAAAATAAAAATTTCAAATTGTGTATATCATTTTGCAAAATCAACGTTCATATGGCGCTTTGGTTGTCATCGTCTGTGTAACCAAAACTCAATATCAAACTGTGTAATATTTGTAGTTTTCAAATTTGTAAGAGGCAGAATATTTTGTTAATCTCGGCTATCGTTCACTTTCAAGCGTGTGTAAGTAAATATGACTTGATCCTGAAAAAGCCGTTAATTTTACTTTTTCCGAGATTTGCACATTTATCATGTTTTTGAAGGTTTAACATGTTTTGTTATTTTTACGTTTCAATCTTTTTCAGAGGATTTTGGAATTGAAAGACACCGGATATTGGACGTCTATTACGAATTCAATCTATATGCCGTCAAAATTCCTGGCGCTACGTCGAGCTCTACAGCGGGTTTTGGAGCTAAACTTGGGCGATTTTTCTGTGATAGGAGACTCAGCTGACGTGTCATGAATTTACCCTAACCCTAATAGATTTGGACCGGTTATCTTAAAAGTTAAGTCACCGTCTAAAATTAATACGACTAGGTTTCAGGAAACAGATAACACCACCTCTATATAAAGAGGTGGTGCCTCTCTCATAATATATACCTTCTATCTATCTTCTACACCTTTTACACATGATACACATCCCTTTCTCTCTATTTTCTTTATTCCCTTATTGACTTAAGTATCGGAGAGTATACCCTCGGGAGACACCCGAGGTTTTGTCTTGCAGGTTTTAGGCTGTCTGCCGCCGCCTAGATCATCATCGCCACCCGTCCTAAGGCACTATACAGATCCATGCTTCGTCAAGTGGCACGCCCAGTGGGACAACTGATCAAGAAGAACAGCCCCTGAAGTTCAAAATCCGTCAAAAGGGGCAGAATATTCAGCCAAGAACAATTCCTCAATTTGAGAATTGTCACTTAATCCCTAATAATTTTAATTATTTGGTCCCTAAAGATTTTAAAATTTTGCAGGTTAGCAAGGGGCAATTTCGAAGATTAGAGTTTTGAGAAATACATCTCCTCGAAGGGGCAACCATCCCTCGAGCACCATACTACTACTTAAAGTGTTCGAGAAGATGTATCTCGACTTTTATCTACTCAACTACTACCTTCTCGGAATCGAGGTAACACTTTCTCGAATAATCAATTTATTACGAGATCGAGGTACTTCTAAAACCTTTTCATGCTTTAATATCTGATATCATTATCATATTACTATCATATCACGATATCTTTTTGAGCACGATCAAAGAAATCTTTCGAGGAACCAACCCTCTAGGGAAAATTCTCATGACCCTGCAATGAGGAAAATTACCTCAGGATTGCTTTCAACGAGGAAAACGTACTCGGGGCACAAAGTGGAAAAAACCCTAAGGGCAAGGAACTTGAGAGATCATCCAAACATCATCTACTTAACGGATATTCCTTAGGAGCATCTTATTACTACATGTCATTATTATCTTGTATTGCATCTCAATAATCTACACACTCGCGGTCCACCGCGCAAACAAGAAACTCTCTAACAATAAGACCTCCTCAAGACACTTTATTCTCTTTATCTTATATAGGTGACATCAGAGAACGAAAGAGTTCGAGAACTAGGGCAATACCACAAAACTCGAGAAGACATCAACACTCGTAGCAACCTATATTATTCTCGGTGAGTTTCGATAATATGGCTTATTAGGGGCACTTGACGAGTTAGAATTAAACCCTAGGTCTATTGGGATTAGGATTAGATTACTTAAAGATTAAGCCACGCCTAAACCTATTACGACTAAGTTTAAGGAAACAGGTAACACCACATCTATATAAGGAGGTGGCGCCTCTCTCATAAGATATATCTTCTACTTATCTTCTACACCTTCTACACACGATACACATCCCTCTCTCGCTACTCTCTTTATTCTCTTATTGACTTAAGTATCCGAGAGTCTATCCTCGAGAGACACCCGAGACTCTGTCTTGCAGGTTTAAAGCCGTCCGCCGCCGCCTAAATCATCATCGTCACCCGTTCTAAGACACCGTGCAGATCTATGCTTCGTCAAAATCATAGTTTATAATTGCTCTAAACAGAACTCTAACGGTCAATATCCAAATTTAAAAGTGGGTAATAATCACATCAGATTACACACTGATGCAATATTAATTGGAAACCAAATTTTATAGTTTTCTCCTTTAATTCCATTTTAATAGTCTATTTTTTAAATAAGAAATTAATTTACAAAAAACACTTTGGCAACACTAATTTTTCTACTTTTGATTTGTAAAGAGTGCAGTGCACTTCCCACAGTTTTCTAAAGCAACACAATGAGAAGAGAACATATAACAAAATTTGATCCTTCAGAAACGTGAAACACAACACACACAAACAAGCACGTAAAGTACGATCACCGGGTCGAATTTAACAACTTCGGAGAATAATTAAACGCGACAAAGCAAGAACATAAAGTAAAGCAATACACCTATAATAACATGACGTAAATTCAATCCTAATGTTTTAGCCTTCTATAATTTAAATACACGTGATTTAAGCAGAATATTTCAGACAAAGTGACAAGGCGATATCATAAGCACATGTTCGGACACTAGATATGTCAAAAATATCCTAGAGTTTTCTTTGTATTTAAAAAAGAAAATACTTAGAAACATGATACTCCATTATTCTATACGATGGGAGTAATTTTTAAATTACGAGATAATCTGAAAACTTTCATCCAGTAAAGGCCAGTAAACTCATGTCCCCAACTTTGGCAGCTAGACAAGGTACAAAAGTGAACTATTGACACAAAATGAGAAACTCGTACCAAGGAGCTCTATGAATTGCGATGAATAGAATGCATTGGAAAAAAAAAAAAACAAAACAAAACAAAGAATTTCAGGTTCTTAGTGGATCTATTGATGATTTGGGTATTGAATTCCATTAGGAATGTAGATTCACCCAAGGGGGGAAAAGAAAATTACGTCAAAAAATTCTTTCTATTTGAATCCAAAGAGAGTTTATCCGATTAGTGAAATAATAATTACAGAACCATCTCGACCTTTTTTCAATCCTCGTCCTCGTCCTCTTCCTCAGATGCTTCTTTCAACCACTGCATCAAAGTAATACCCAGATTGTAAAGGAAGGAACTGAGATAAGATATGTACACAAAGAAAAAAAAATTAAAAAAAAAAAAACCATAGCATTTAGTATGTCAGAAGCCTAAGAAAGGGCTATGGTGAACACGCCACTGTTCCAGAACTTGAACATTATCTTCATGCAACAGGAAATGACATGGCATATTTTCCCACATAAAGTATATAAAAAATCTAAATTTACCTTGATACATCAAAATTTAGCCTAGCATTAGAGGGACTCTTGTGTTAGCTTTGACATTTATCATTCACATGGGCACACCTTTTTGTTTTGATCACATTATCTAAACCAGAACAAGGGTATGGAGCAACAAAACCGCCTTTGCCTTTGAATTCAAAACTTATTCATTTTCAATTTACTGATCACTTTAAAATTGATACTCATACTCCCAATACACATTTTTATATTTCAAATAAGTAACTTTTTAGAGTTCTAGAATGACTTTAAATATTTTTGAGCCACAAAAGAAAAAGGCAAAACAGAATGGCTTACCAAGGATGCAATATCCAATCTGAGCAATTACCAAAGATCACTTATAAAATGCTATACCAGAATGAGTTCATAAAAGATGACAAACAGTAACTACTACACCCAGCCATGGGAAATAATCGTGTAGCGCACCTGGATTAAACTTTCGGCCTGCTTCAGCAAAACCTTATCACTTTCATCTGCATTTTCCTTCTCGGATGCCCAATTCAATATTGCTTCCTCTTGCACAATATCTTTATCATACAAAAGATGCAGGATCTTCCAAAAAAGAGAGGGGGCAAAAGAGGTAAATTCCACAGTAAGAAAACAGAGTAGATTATATTATACTCTTCTTCTAGCACACATCATAAACCAAAATATAAATAGGAAATTCTTAGGTAAATTGAAAACAACTGAGAAACATGGACCCCAAGCTATCTAATTAAGAAGTGAATAGGAACTTATCAAATTACATTAGTCAAGTCCTTTACTCTTTCTTTTTCACCTAATTGGTTCAAGAGTCCAGAAAAAACAATGATACAAGGATGGGCACGATATTGTAGAAAAGTAGTGCAGTTCTCTATTTTGTAAGACCAATGTTCAGCAATAGACTTGCTCCACACCACAACTATCAGCTATTTGCTAGATACTGATAATCTTAACACATAAATTGGTTTGCTAATAACTATTTAGCAATTTAAATGAAGAATCTTACTGGAAAAATACCTGCAAAAATAACTGAGAATATTCCTTCGCAGACTCCATACACATTTCCTCGAATTTCATAATCACTTCTATCTGTAGCAACCCGAAAGGAATTTGGCAATGTCAATAGTCTGTTGGAACAAATCTATATTTCAATCAAATAAATGAAATAGGAACATAACACGACGTGTGTAGTGAAGAACTTGACATCTGCAGCATATGCAACTCTTTTTGAAATAGAGTGAGTATATATCTCATCTGTAATATGGACAACATTAACGTTGGCGTTAATACTTCTATTACCTTCCTCACTCGGTGATGATGAAGGCATTCTGATTTTAACCCAACAAACAAAAAAGAAAGAAAGAAAGAAAAAAAAAAATGCATTCTTATGCGTCTCTATCAGACTCTATCCCCAGTCAAAGAGATATCAAAAGTTTCTTGCCACCTTAACATAATTATTATCCTAGTAATGATTGTAAGATGAGCTTTATAATCATGATCAAAGCAATGATTGCAGACAAGGGGACTTTTGACAAGTACGTTACCACTACCACAGCTCTAAAGGAGTCTCAAAAATAAATTCATCCACAAGAGAAGTTAGGAAGGAACTAAATTTTAGACAGATAGGGTTCTGTTTCAAATAAGACACAATTTGAACACCATTGTACACCATTATCATAAGAGAAAAGGAATCAACCTCTTCATCTATACTAGGCATGTAGTACTTGAGAACTTTCTGCCATTTCGTGAGCAAACTTGCAACATTTTTCACCAACTCACCTGCAAGAAACACAAACATCTTATCCGCGACTGCACTACACATTAAAATGATACAGTAAACAACACAAATACAAGATGACCATTTGGGCCAGCAAATCCATGACAATGATCTATTGTTCAGTAACATCATCCAACCATAAATTTTATCACTTCCATTTTTTCTTCTCTTCTAAATGTCAAAAGCTTAAGACAGCATTGATCACCAATTTAATGTAGAAACCAATACCTAAGGTCGTTTCAAGGAGAACTAGCCTAGACGGTATCTGAATGATGTCGAACTAAAATTGATAATGAAACCTTATTTAAAAATTAAAAATAAGTTAAAAAAAAACAATGACACTGAAACCTAATCCACTCTTAATGTTTTCCAGTTAATGTCTCCAGATTTGCAATGATTGATAAAGCAGCATTAATGCATGTTATGTATGAAATAAGATAAGACCAAGGCAAAGAAACTACAGGCCTTCAGACAAATGTGAAATCTGGCAAGTTAGTTTGTTATGAATGACTCCAGTTGCAACTAAATGACATGCATTTTAACCATGAGATGAAGGAAAATAACATTCAGCATGACCTGCCAAATGGGGGGGAGGAGGTTAAAAGGTAAAAGTTATGGCAGACTAGCAGCAGCAGTCTGTAATCCTCATATAATGAAATAGAAAAAATAAAACAGTATACAAGGTAAAGTGTTAAAGGCAATTGAGGTTGACACAAGGACACTTACTAGGGGAGCTATGACCCATGGTCAATGCCCACTTCATTATCGAATAAAACAATGGACCAGCGCAATCTGAGGCATCCAAATTGAATGATAATCTGACGCAAAAAGAAGAAAACAAACAGGAACTAAATTATTTACGAAATGCCCTCAATACCCATGCTGGTAAAGTATAAATCAAAAACAGCATTAAATGAATTAAACAGGTAGGTGGAACCAAACATTTCACTTGATATAAGTCATTAGAGCAGTCAGTTACTAAGCTGGATCCTACACATACACCGATCAAACAAGCCGTAAGCAGATTTTTAATGCTTCAGCAATATAACAAGCTTCACATAGTTTTTTTGACTTATAAGCATATCTCTTGTTTATGAAGTTTTCTCCAGAAGCTTAACTAATTAATATGCAACTTATGGTATTAGATATGTTCATCACTAATTGACCAATTTGACCTGGACATAAAAGGCATGGGACCTTATGTCCACTCAATAACTCTTGCCTTATGGTTGAATATACATAATAACCATTTAGGATTAACCAACACATACACTATATCAATGCATGATTTTGATTGCCTCTTCTGCCAATTCAGGTGTATGGAAAGAAAACATTAACCTGAAAGTAGGACACTTTTCCAACTTTCCAAAAACCTTCACACATTTGTTAACGTAAAGGTGAGCTTAACCCAGATCTAGCCATCTTAAGGTTAATGAAAAATTTCCTTTAATATAAAAATAATGTAAATCAACAAGGATCCAAGAAAATGGGCTACATAGGTTTCAAGAGATCTACATCTTAATAATACTCCTATACAATAGATTCTTTTTCCCATCATAGAGTATCAGCTCATGATAGATTTTATAGCACCACGTTTCCAGTCTTTGCTTTTTCTTCTTTTTTCCAGGAAAGAGTCTTTGCAATACCCAAATATGTCAAACTGGTAACAAATTATACTTTTACAGATATAATCCAATCTTAATAGCAGCTGAAACAGGAAAAGGAAAACATACCGTAGTGAGTTTACCTCCAATATGACATTGTCATCCTTGTGATTTTCAAGTACAGCACGCTCAAAAGTAGCGAAAACCTGCAGATAGAAATAAGTTATTGAAAATTAATCTCTCTATTTTGGTTACTGATAGCCAAAAGAGTCTCACTACATACCTCTTTTTCAAAGGTTTGAAATTCATCCTTTATATCCTCAGAACTATCAGAAGCAACAGAGTCACGTTCCATCTCCTCTGGTGGTGGAACATTCCCATCCTGATGCAACACCTCAAGTTCATCATTCGAGGTGTACAAAATTTCAAGCTTATCTGCAGGAATGGGTGCAACTGAATGCCTCCATTCCTCTTCATGACTTCCCTCGCTAGTTGACCATATAAGACCAACCCCACCATTACCAACCTAGAAAAAATAAATGGTATGTCAACACAAATAGAACCTCTGTGGAGAATTTAATGGCATGTACAGGAAATCATTGATAATCATGGCAGAAGAAGCAAGTTTTAGTCCTGAGAATGGAAAATCACAAATTTCAATAGCAATGTGACAGGCATCTTCCATGTGTTCTGCACGTATCTCGATGAATGTCGCCAATTTGTGAAAGGCAGATAAGTTAATAGGTAAAACACAAACTGCAACTATTGGTTGATATATGATCAGTCCTCCATTTCAATACAGGCTTCTTTTTGCCAGAAATTATCATTCCCTTAGAACAGAAACAAAAGAAAAATAGGAAATAATCTAAACTAACATTTTGAGATCCTAATTCACATCTACTTATAAATGCTCTTATGTTTGATGGTAAACCCAATAACATAAAACCTTATTGTTAATTTACTCCACTAATACAGGCTCCTGTCCACAGTAAACAAGGTCCCAGCAAAGATATTTCAATGGAAACAAAGAGAACTCCTGAAAGCAAAACTTCACTTAGACATCAACATTTCCTCTGTCAATTTATGCTGAGGTTTAATATTCACTGCATACTACAGACAAACAACTAAAAAACAAGCGTAAAATCAAATTCACTACTCACGATGGTTTCATTCAAAAGACTATCAAAATTCACAAAAACTCATGTTTCTACCTCACTGTTAACTGCTTTTATCCCCATTTTCCCCAGTTTCTTGGAGGTCTAAATCTTCTCCTCGTGTAATACAACCTCTGAAACCCCAAATTGACATAGTTTTTCAACCCAAAAGACATTAAAACAGTAAAAACAATAATTATTTCCAGCATGTGATCAAAGATGACTACTGGTAAATTTGATAGGCTCAAACACAAATAAAAAATTAAAGTAAGTCACATTCAAATATACTCACCAAGAAGCAAGTTGATCTAGTTTGTTTTATAACACTCAACTACTAGATCAACACAGCACTATTTGATGAAGTCATGCATGTCTTTACTAGAGCATATCAATTGAGACGATAAGATCACAGCTACTTTAGGCGAAACAAATAAGATGTATCACATCATAAGTTAAAAGATTTCACAAGAGATTAACGGCGTGCGAGAAAGAGGTATAGCTTGAGGAGGTACATAATACATTTTAGTTACCTCTTTAAGAATTCGGTAAATCTATATATCGAAAGGAAACAAACAATTTTCCAAGAAATAAAGCCTATTATTGTCAATTCAATGAACAAATAGTTACTCAATTTATTCGTGTGCATTATACATATTTTGCCATGAGGTAGAAATGTCTAAAATGGCTTTCTTTTTATAAATTAAATTTAAAAGATGGTTCATTTTACCACCCCCAGTGGTGCTTCCTTGGAGAGATCTGTTTCTTTATTCTCTTCAAATTATGAGAACCCATGCCAAACAATACAGTAACCGCATAAGAACATTCCAGAATTTCAGAAAGAATGGCAACTTTTTTAGCTTCCTGCTCTCCTTTCTGTTCTAACTAGAAATTGGACAACGTCCTAGTGCTTGGAAGAGTCCCAAAAATAACAAATCTATGTTTTTTGGAGTTGCTACGCATTCAGGAGACAAACACGTGTAAATCACCAAACGATTTCAAACGGATCGGCCTAGGTCACACATAAAGAAATTGAAGCCCTACCTCTGATGCAGACTGAAGTTGCAATTCAGATAACCGAGAGGTTGTTTCATTTAACTTGTCCGACAAGGATGATAATGCTGCACAGCAGACAGTTCATAGTCAGTGTCCTTTAAATTATTCATTCCAACCATAAACAGAGTATGCAACACATGTCGCTTGCCAACTAATTTCATTTTTTGGGGGAAAACAATCTATGAACTGCAATGCAAAGCCTTTGCCAAAAGAAATGAAAAAGGGAAGCAGACTAGTCATTAAGACCACATGAAAATAACTCCACCTTTATTGAAACTGTTAAAAATCACGCTCATAAAAATCTTACAAAAAAGACAAAATAAGATAACTTCTACAAGACTGTTAAATACCAAAGTATGACTGTCTTATGGAAACCACTCAATTTCTGGAGTAACAGCATGGTATCAGTACTTTTCTTTCTGCAAAATCAAATTTTCAAAATTTTCTTCGCTTGATCTAAATTATTTTCCCCTTCTATGACACAGAAGAAAATTTTATTCTAATGACATAGCCAGCCACAATACAAGCAGTTTTGTGAGGATTTTCCTTTTCAACTTTTGGGGAAGTTATGGCTGAAAGTTCAGATATCTCTGATAGAAATCCTCCATGTAGTTTAAAAATTCACGAGGGATAATTATTAATCATACACAGGATCAAAGAACAAAAAAAATACATATATGCTAAGGGAAGTTACACTTTAGAACACAAATAAATAAACTGTAAATGCAAACCAGATAAAAGTTACATGAAATATCCATAGTCCCGCTGCTATTATCAGCATATTCCAGCTCCTCATCACTATCTTGTTTAATGGGTTGCTGGTATAAGGATACCTTTGAATATGCTGGAACAACAAAATTTTGTCCAACTACAACCTGAAAAACATCAAAATGTGAAACAAAATGAGAGAAGTCACAAGCCAGGATAAAACCCGAAACGTAATCATTACTGGAAGTTACAAGGAATAAGGATATGTGTAACATGAACGTAATTGGCTAACAAGATGGATCAAATTTAGGGAGTTCAACAAGCTTAGCGTGGGTACAAGTGGTGTCTGGTTTTTAAAAAAGTCATGACCTAGGAATACTTTGCTCAACATTGAACCAAAAAGTTCCAAATAATTGCAGGTTCTAACACCATAAAGATTTCCAAAATGATTAGAGAAATTCGACTGCTCCAATGATAAGATTTTGATCAGCTACCATAGGAAATAGCAGATGTATATGGAAAACTCATAATTCAGCAATACTGTATAAACAGAGAGTTCTGATAAGCTATTCATTCCTAACAACTCGTGAAAATGATAACTGAGATCGTTCAGCATCATCACCAGTATGATAGACTTGTCTGACCAAAGTTTCCCAGCTTTATATAATGCATTACTAAATGCATTAACTCGACATATACCCATTATTGACACAAATGTAAACTCTGATAACTAAGATATAGTGTTCCTCAACAATTTCCAGGGGACTGTTCCCATTTTCATGTTTTAAAGATAAGCGGCAAAATCGAATTGGGAGCAGGAGCTGCCATTTCAGTGCCAGCAAAAAATAAATGGGAACTATTGGTAATCTTTAAGGTCTGGCAAAGATCACAAATTTGAACGAGACCCCAAGGAAAATATCATTGTTTTGGCTTTAACTGAAAATATCATTGTTAGAACCAAAATGAGCACAAGTAAAATGTGATACCTTGTATGACAAAACAACACCAGGTTCAAGAATCACTCCAGACTTGATTATCACACCATCACACACTAATGCATTTTTAATAACACAACCATCTTCAATTGTCACATCGTGCCATATGTAGCTACCATCTATTGACACATTTTCACCAATTTTACAGCTTTTTCCAACAACTGAATTGGAAATTTCAGAATGGGTTCCAACAGTAGTGCCACTTCCAACAACCGTAAAAGGACCAATTTGAGCAGATCTTGAGAGCCCAACCCCTAAAAAGAAATCACGTTAAGACAACGTTAGAGTTTCTAATCTGTGAGCACAAATGGTTATCCGCAGATCGAGCAAATGAACCTAATTAGCACATAACAATCATCAAATTACTCTAAGATATGACTTTGGCCATGACTTTTTTGTTGGAAGGAGGTCTGAGTTGATGACCTCTTTCCTTCATTCTATCCCATTTGAAAAGATGGAAAAAAACCAATTGCCTGAAAGGAGTATGATCAGATCCACACATCAAACCGACCTAGATAGCGAGTTTATTTTGTATTTTACATACAGGTAGTTCAATTTAATTCTCCAACAAGCTGCATAACAGGAATGAATTTTAAAAGTTTTCCATCCAACAAATGGCTACTCCCTGAGACGCCATCCTAAATTTTAAGGCTCCAATACCACAAATCGGGACCAAGAAGAAAAAACAGCAAGAGACAATAGAGGATCACCACCAGTCATTAACTAACCAAGAATTCCAAACACAACAAAGCATTAAAAATTTTTCTTATCGGGGCCATAAGAAAGGCAAACTAAGGTATAGAGAAGCCCATTTAAACTTTACAAAGACTCAATGCGTATCGGTCCAGTTATTAATTTCAAGTGAGTAGCAGAAAAAAGGTATAGAGAAGCCCATCCAAACTTTACAAAGACTCAAAGAGTATCGGTCCAGTTATTATTTCTAGTGATTAGCAGAAAAAATGAAAGCAGGCTGTTTCATGAAATATGGAAGACATAATTTATTCTAATAGGAAATCTGCTAGAGACAGCCCCCACCTGAACCTCGATACATTCCCCGCCTCTCAAGTTTAGTTGCAGTATTTCCAAAAAGTTGAACATCGGGAACCAAAGGGTATGTCCATCTTTGAATGATGTCTTTGCTAACAGTGTCATAACTTCGGAAATTGTCAATTCGGGCTGCATAACTTGCGTGAATTTCATGGGTGAAAATCTTGTAACCCATAATCTGAGAAAAAAGAAAGAATGAGAAGGATTAGCTAGAGGATCATAAGTGAAGAGCAAAAGGGCTATAAGCTCAGGGAAATTTATTGCACGAATCAGTAAGAATATGATAGTGTTAATGCAGAAATGTATTCAAATCCAAAGACAGCTTCTTGCATTAAGAAAGCAAAACAGGCATGTATCCGACACATTATTATAAAATATATGCCTTCATACTTTTAAGGCTTTAAGGAATTTGTCGAAAGCTAAGCACCCAGAACGGTCAAAAAACAGCAGTAATTTATAGCTTAGTTAAACATAAGGAAACCACATCCAAGCTGGTTTAGGAGAGCACTCAGTTCAAGGGTGGATTCTGGCTTTCCCACTATATGCAATAACAGGTTAAAGTTTAACGCATGCAGAGAAGGAGAAAAATAAGCTCCATAGAGCATTTATAAAGCCTGTAACACATATCCAGATTGGAATGGCAAAATTGGAAAACTGTGAGGCCTATGAGTATGTGTGTGTGTTAACAATAACAAAGACACAACACATGAACGGACATGAAGAGAGTGTGCATGTGTGAGACAGTGAGTCAGATTTAAATGCTGGATCAAAAAGGGATGTAAGACATACGTCATCGTCAAGCAAACCCTTCAAAAAGTGACGCCTCAGATGCTGATAATCGAAATTATCAGCGAAAGTACTGAGGACTTCTGGCGCACAAATGTCAATGTAACAATCCTGCAATAATAAGCATCAGTTAGAGAGTTCCCTGATGATGTTGTACTCCCAAACAAAACATCAGAATGAACAAAGAAGTGAAGGGGCAAGATATTCTCAGCATCAAAACTTCTGGCACCAAACTAAAACAATTTGATGTTAACAAGCCACATCACTTTAAGAGAATGCTAGCCCTGGAAAACCTTCACCAAATCTCAACAAACAAAACAAAACAGAGCAGATATGAAATAAACCAGCAACTGTTCACACTCCCTGAAGCACTGACCAATTCCCTACTGAATCAGACCTTAAATATGACTTACCTAAGCAGGACATATACTGGATTAAGTAATGATCAGTAAATCTATGTTTGATGAGCAGTACAATGAACCTTCATGGCAGTTTGTCAAAAACTTTTTAACACGTTTGACCACAACTTAAAGAAACTATTTAGTCCAAAAGAATCAAGTTTTTTTTCCTAAATCAAAGATAAACAATTTACAAGAATACTTAAGTAGTATTAGCAAGAGACCCAAACTTACTGCCATGTAAATTCAGAGTAACAAGGACTTCTTAGAACACTTTTTCTAATAGCGGGAGCAAAAAGAAAAGGGAAAGAAACACACAAAAAAAAAAAAGAAAGAAAAGGGAACTGGAGTATGCAGGATCTGCTTTTGACATCAGTAAATAAGCTAGTAAAGCAATGGCCTCAATGCATACTTATAATTTTCAGGAAGGAAATGCAAGACGTATAAAAAGTTTTTTGAGATACTGCATTACTGTTGCACGTTTGTTACTTAAGGAATGGAAATGGTATGAGAATAAAGTTAATCAAGATAAACAACAGATTTTCCTGTCACTTCCAATGAGAGTGAACAGAGAGATTAATTTGCACAAGACCATCCATTACAAGTGAAAGAACAATGTAAAGGAGAAACCTGCTTATCGTTATGGATATACATGGATGGGTGATCAGAAATCACTGTTTTATCGATTGAAACAGTCCCATTGTCTGCCCTTTCCTCATAATACAGGAGCTGTTTTGTTTCGGGATCAATTGCCATGAACAACTCGTCAGTTCCAAGACGAGATTGGCGTGTCACCGGAGAAGGTTTTGACTGTCTCACTACCATGGTCATGATGGCATTGTTGTCCTTTTTTCTTCTCTCCCTATGTTCTTTTAAAGCCTCAGAAAGCGGCATGTTGCTTATGGTATCTCCACTAACAAGAACAAAGTCTCCGCGTATCTTCAAAGACAACAGAACAATATTAGTGGACACAATTAAAAGCTTCTTGTTGTTGTAACGGATAAACAGTAGCAGAGACGGAACAAACAAAAATGACAGAGATCAAAAGTTCACGACTCTCTATCTCCTATTTATAGATCCATCAACGGGCATGAATATTGATTATCACATACTTCAACATCTACAGTGCCAAAGAAGAGGTGCCACAGATGACAAGAACATCACGAAATGGGAATATCAGGGAACCATGCATTCATACTGTGGTGACTGATGGATAATATGGTCCCGTATATATAACAGATGATGCATCATCATATTGCCCTAATTTTCCATACTCAAGATGATGAGATTTGAACAGCTGCGGAAGGAGCAATCAGAAGTTGAGAGATTTTAACATACCACATTTTGCTCATATATCAAACGAAGTGCATCTCCTGCACCAGCTGAATTGTTGGATTCTATTGTAGTCACCGTGAAGTTCGGTTGCTTGAACCACTGTGAACTATCCAAATGCTCAATTACTTGTTTAGCATGAGCACAGCAGAATACAAACACCTCTTCAACACCGGCACTTTCAAGCCAAGATAACGTGTAATCTATCATTGGAACGTTCACCAAGGGCAGCAACACCTCCAAAAAAAAACAAAGAAAAAAGAAAATCCATAACACCGAATCAATAATTTCTTCAAAATCATTAAGTTCATTTACAGAGTTTCAAGCAATTATTAGTTTCACGTACAAGTTAAGCTTTACCTTGGGACGTTCTAAAGTGATGGGACGGAATTTAGTAGCGAAGCTGTCAGCGAGCAGAATCGCTTGTAAAGGAACGCGGGTGAGCTCCTCCACGGAATCTTCCGACATCGTAGCTGCTCCGCCGCCGCCTCTGGTTGCTCCGCCCTTCTTGGCCACCATTGTACCGGAATCAGGAGTGATTACGGCAAGTGTTCGAATAAAACGCAAAAACCCTTTCCAGTCCTGGCTTTATGTCACAAAAGTCACAGTCACACTTCATAAACCCCCGTCGTTTCCTATTATATTGAATGAACGATTATTAATATAAATGATAGATTTTACATTTTGTACTAATTTTCTTATTTTCCATTGCAATCTATGAAAAATTATGTACTCAAAATAAACATTTATTCATTGAAGATTTTAAATTCTTTTGGGGAAAACACTGTTTACAAAGTCAAGAGGGGCTGATTTTTTTTTTTTTTTGAGGATAAAGCCATAAAGGGCAAACTATCATTAAAATTACTAATTTTAACAAATTATATACTCCCTCCGTCCCATAATTATTGTCCAGTTTTACTAAAATGAAAGATTTTATTTTTGGTCTAACTTAACTATATTTTACCTTAAACAACCGGATATACCCCTACATAAGTAATTGTTTAACCACTAAGATTTTATGGATAATGTTTTTTACTAAGGACAAATGTGTAACTTGATCCATAAAAAGTCAAATTGGACAATAATTTTGGGACAAAATTTTTTGGGCAAAATGGACAATAATTATGAGACGGAGGGAGTATATTATTATATCACAGTAACAATGCAAGATGTGAGCTAAATTATTTGGTGAATAAAGAACCAGCACATATAAAAGCCACACTAATTTTTATTTTCAGAAATAGGAAAAATGAAATCTTCTAAAAGGGTGAAATATGATCTCATGCCTATACATTCTAAGAATGTGAATAAATTACACATAACACCTTTAGTTTAGACTAGTTAAGTAGTTAAGTCATACGCGCGTGTGTCCTCAATCATAATAGAAATGCAGTAATAAAATGATAACTATAAAAATAAGAAATGATAAGTTAAATAACATCAAAATTGTTGTATAGTTTTATTAATGTGTGTAATCAATTTCACTAAAAAGAGAAAAAAATAATTGAGAAAAAGAAAGACATTTGATTGCTTTGTATATAAACCATATATATTTATTTATTGAGGAGGCTAAAAATTCTTACATTATATTATTATAAAATTTCTTGAATAATCTTCCAAAACATCATCAATATAATGCAAGTTAGTTCTAGAATTCAGAAAATAGAGGAGAATAACAAATCATATGGTAAATACTTATTCCCTAGTTAAGTAACATAGATAATTGGTACGTAGAAATGGTTTAGAACCTTAGAACAAATCAGAGAAAAAAAATATTACAATCTAGAATTTTACGTTGCATATATATTTTCAACCAAATTAATAATTTGCAAATGAAATTTCGTTGAATTCCACGTTTTTTTTTAAACTCTAAATGAATTCAATAAAATACAAAGTCACATGTAAAGTCACATGAGTCCACTTCCTCAACTCTATATGTCAATGTTCTTTACTCTCTTCAAAGATCTTCAAATACTTCTCATGTCATGTAAAACTCCCAATTCAATTCAATTGTATATATTCATCACTTACCAAGAGAGAGAGAGAGAGAGAGAGAGAGAGGGAGAGAGAGAGAGAGAGAGAAAGAGAAGTAGAAGAACTAGAAGAAGGAAGAACAAAGCAAATCGTAGAGAAATTGAATTTGTAAACTTAGTTTCTAATGTACCTTTTGGTTTTACCATAAAAATTGCTCCTTGTTTAGATGCAACATCAATATCTCTGTCCAAATACTATTTTTCTCCACAACTTATATCAGCAAAAGAGGAAGCAAACGATCAATAAAAGCATATACACTTTAAAATCAAAGGATTAAAAAAACTCTTATATTCATGTGGTCTTCTTGTGATCAATTGAAAACGAATCTTGTGCTACACCAATCTTAAAGAGAAGAGCAAAACAGAGTAGACGACAACAAAGAGGTGAATATCATAATGCATAGGTTTGTTTATATTTTAGAGAAATTTGCTGCATATTAGAACCTATTAAACAACTTGGAAAAAGACGAATGAGCAATATAATTAAAGAGGCTAATTGATCTTCTATCTTTCGGTTATTATTGAGGGGATCAACTAAAGGTAATAAAATTGAACTTAAATGCAAATTAAGCCACCCATTTCATTCACTAATAGAATTTTCATTTAGTTTACACATGCGACATAAAACTAATACAAAAAAAAACATACATATAAGAAGGGAGAAACTCCCTTTTTACATATATATATATACATAGTTGACAAACAATCGATTTTCAAGTAATTATAATTAAGTCCCGTGTGCAAAAAAAAAAAGAAAAAGAAATCATGTGTGCTAAGAAAATGGTTAAAATTTATAAAAATAATGCACACAAAATCTAAAATAGTCTTACAAAATAACAATCATCAAATACCAAATACAACCGGTATCACTAATTAAATTATTGAAAAATTTATCCAATTTTCTTGCCCTCTGTATGTAGAATAAATTGTTTGGTTAGTACAACTCATTTTGTTATCGATTGAAGGCATATTATAACAGGAATTGATACCATATAAGTAATTCTTGAAAAAGGTACCCCTCATTTTTAGATGACTTTTCCTATTTTGCGTTATGTCTAAAATATGAATTTGTATATAGTATCAAGAACAAATAATACTAATACGTATATATTATATCTATAAGCGGGAATCCCCTTTTTCTTGCACGGTTAAAGGGGGGTTCCCGGTTAAAAAAGCTAACGTGGCCACTTGGCGTTGGACCGCTTCGAATATGCACAACTTATTACTTTACACCCTGCTGTTATACCTTTATCTATTCATTTAGAAAATGAACAACTTATTACTTTTCCTGGAGATCAAAAATTAAGTAGTATCATTAGAAATCCCCTGCTAAAGAAAACCATGCTCACAGAATTTTTCTACATGAATGAAACCAACGAATATGCACAAGAAAAAAACTGCTTATACGTTGAATTTCCAGAATATTTCACTTGGTACAGTACCTCTAGGGAATGGTCACCACGTAAAAAAACAAGAAGTAATTGGACGTATCCTTATCTGTCACCCATCTCAAGGAGAAAGATTTTATTTAAGGTTACTATTAATGCACATCAGAGCACCAACATCTTTCAAACAATTGAGAACATTAAAGGCACAACATTTGATACATACAAAGATGCTGCACAAGCTTTAGGTTTAACGCAACGTGATAGTACTGCTGACTTTTGCCTCCAAGAAGGTACCACTTATCTAATGCCATTTGCTTTGAGACAATTGTTTGCTACCCTTCTATATTACTGTAATCCTTGTAGTCTAGAAAAACTATTACTAAATTATGAAGACTTCTTACGAGAAGACTTTAGGCAAGATAAAAATCTCACTGCTGATATTATTCGTTACAAAATATTAGACACTATAGCTTATCATCTTTACTCACTGGGAAGAAACCTTGAAGATTACTTTTCTCCAAGCAAAGAGTTTGGCATAAATCTTGAAAACAGTTTCATAAGAGAGCTTCAAACCGAACAAAACATTATTATACCACTTGAAGATCTCTTAGCTATTAAACAGTTAAATAAAGAACAACAACTTGCATACAACCGTATCATGTACTGTGTAAAAAAAAATATCCCAAAAGTGTTCTTCCTTGATGGTCCCGATGGTACTGGAAAAATATTTTTATACCGGGCACTTCTTGCTACTATAAGGTCTGAAAAACAAATTGCACTTGTCTCTGCTACATCTGGTGTAGTAGCATCCTTACTCCCTGGAGGTCGCACCTCACATTCAAGGTTCAAAATTCCAGTAGATGAACATAATTCCACATCATGTAACGTTCGAAAACAGAGTACTCTAGCTTACTTACTACGAATAGCAAAACTAATTATATGGGATGAAGCTACAATGGCAAATCGTGCCCTGATTGAAAAATTTGACCTTATGCTTAGAGATATTATGAACTTAACTCTAATTTTTGGTGGTAAAATCGTAATATTTGGTGGCGACTTTCGTCAAACACTATCCGTTATCATAAAACGAACAGAAAACAATGTCATCAACGCTTCAATTGTGATGTCATCTTTATGGAATCATTTTGAAAAGCTTAGATTACAGGAAAATATGAGAGCACGTTTTGATCCTTATTTTTCATCTTATTTACTAAGAGTAGGAAATGCTACTGAACAGACAAATGATAAAGGTGAAATTAGATTACACCAGAGGTGAATATTCCTTTCACTAATGAAACCAGCTCATTACACATACTAATTCACACAGTATTTCCGGGTATTGATAATCCCAACTTTACATTACTCACTTTGTAAATCGAAGTATACTCACGACCAGGAACGAATTTGCTCATGAAATTAATAGTAGTATAATTAAAAGATTCTCTGGTGATGAAGCAACTTACCTTAGTTGTGACGAAAGCACAAGTGCTTGTTCAATCCCTAATCAAGAAGAACTTTTCCATTCTTTGACACCTCAAGGATTACCACCACACAAATTACTTTTTTTAAAAAATGCCTCTATCATATTACTTAGAAACATCAACCCAACTGAAGGGTTATGTAATGGCACACGTCTTCTTTGCACTGATTTTACCACTAATATTATATGTGCTAAAATCTCGGTTGGTACATATACTGGAAAAATAGTTTTCATTCCTCGAATCACAATAAATGCTCCATTAGACAACTTCTCTTCTATCCTATTTAAAAGAAAACAATTTCCTGTACGTTTATGTTTTGCGATGACAATTAATAAAGCACAAGGCCAAACACTGGACTTTGTAGGTGTATACTTGAAAGAACCAGTGTTTTCTCACGACCAACTGTACGTTGCATTATCAAGGGCCAAAACTGTGCCACAAGTTAAAGTATTAATAAGACCCACAACACCACTTTTATCAAGCACTGATTATACTAAGAACGTTGTATACCGTGAAATTTTAACAGCAACAAATGCAGGCCGAAATATATATATATATATATATATATATATCTGTATAGACATTACTGCAACAATACTTCTTCCTATTGAATAGTATGTGCTCTTGCTGTTTTTCATTCGCTACTGTAATGCACATGTGTAATTTATATTTTTATTTTCTACAGATCCCACTAATGTACTGCACAATTATAATATGCATTTTCACTCTTCACAAACTAGCTGAGGAAAAATGCATACCAATTGCCAGCCTTGAACCTAAACTCCGCGAATGGTGCATTCGAGTGTTAGTTGCTGAAAAAACTCCAGTAAGAACACTTCAATCTGGAAAGACACAACTGAAGCTTGTGGTCATCGATGACGAGGTATGATCCATTGTACAGTTATTTCTCACCAATGATAAAAAAGCATGATTTCCTGTAAAATCAATCACTACATTAGCTGTGAAACTCTTAGCTTCCATCTGTCTAACTGAAATAATTCTTTTGCAGCACACTAAAATACAATGCATAGTTTTCCATCCAGATGCTCTAGATTTGGACGAAGTTCTGAAATTGTATAAAAGCTATTATATTGGCAATGGGAAAATCATACCGCTGAATAGAAATTTTTCCATTATGGTGGATTACAAGTATCAAATAATCCTCAACAGAAGCGCATATATCAAGGCAACTGAAAAAGAAGAAGAGCTTCCATTGGATAACGTTTATCAATTGACTCCATTCGCATAATTTCCAGATTTCATGGGCTCATAAGAAGACAGAGTTGGTAAATCTCTCTTTTTTGTACTATGAACATTTCAATAACATGCAATTTCAAACAGTTTACGTACATCTTCATCTACTCATAATATTTCTTCTTTTTAGATATATTATGCAGTGTCATACATTTTCATCCGGTGCATTTCGTTGCAACAAAAGGGAAAAACGTGCAGGAATTTGTCATTGTAAATCAAGAGTATGTAACACACTGCAAACAACATACCTTCTATTGTTTTTTCTTCACTTATCCTTAAAATCTATGATTAATAACACATTCCTTTGAACTTATAGACGCTGGCCAATACTTCTCAGTCTCTGGGAAGAATCTTTACATGAAGAAAGGCAATGATTGGTTAACAACATTCACAAAAATCCGGTAATACTCGCCACAAGACTGGTTGTAACATCTTTTCATGGTAAGACTAAACAATTTTTCCCACCTTCGTATGTCATTTGTTACATGCATTAGCAAATTTTATGTTCACAACCGCAGGTATCTCTGTTAATGCACAGCCAAATAGCGTGCTTCTGTTCGATACACCAATTGTTGAAGCCCAAGAATTAGAATCATAGTAAGCGCATACAAGTAGCAAAATTATTAAGCTACAAATTACTTTTGACAATCTATTAACTGGGGAAATGAGACCTCTTGACATTTTTGTGATTTTTCCTATTACATGCTCCACTGTGTAGATGATTCTCTGCTATATAACAACTGTTCTATGTATGATTATTTTCATCAGTAATTAGATAGATAGAATCTCTTGTAATGTTTTACAAAATGTTAGTATTCATACTTCGCAAACCTTAGCATTTGGAGGTGGGTAAATTGTTTTAAGTTGAATTTCAATAAAGAGTATGTGAATTAGGATTCAAACTTGTGAATTGATTTGGGACTTTAGTTTTGAGCTGGTGCGGGCTTAAGGAACAACCATTGTTTATTTAAATTTAATATTTCCTATCTACTGTATGGTTTTGCTGTTACTGTTTGCTATCTTTTGATCTATTATTGATTGAGCTTGAGGAAAAGAAAGAAAGCCAGAAAGGTAAAGGAACATGGAAAATGAACGAAAAAAAAAGAATAATAGATGCCGGTTATTCCTCCTATATTATTTGTCATTGATTTTAAGCTATAGGTGCTGAAGTTGCTGGTTTGTAGTTATTTTTATTAAGTACTTTACATAATCTAGATCTTTTCATCAAACAGAGGAAGGTGTATGAAGTTAAATTTATAGAGGGGATTAATAATTTTCACATTTGAATGACTGTCTTGAGGGTCCTGATTATCCAGTTGTATAAAGTTTATTTTTGTGTGCTTTCTTACCAAATTCGCCTTGTGATGCTTGAGTCTTGTTTTAGTTTTAAAATCTCCAAATAGCTACACTGGATCATGGGAAATTCTGTTTAAAACATGGTACCATTTTTAGTATATTCTTAAATTGTAGAAAATCCAGATTTGTGGTCCACTGTTGAGATACATTTTTCATTTATTCGCTAATGTTTTTTAGAGATTTCTTATCATGAATATCACCTTTGTTTAGTGTAGTTTATTTCTGTTTGTTTTTACGGATTTTTAAATGGATTTGTGGATTGCTCAATAGTGTTATTTGAACATGATATGTTTGAATTGAAATCCACATAAAATTCAGAACCAACCCCTTCTGTTATCAGGCCTGTTTCTCCTGAGTCTTCAACTCTTTCTCGAATTTACTTTTTATGGAATTATTTTTCATTCAGTGTACTTTAATGTAGTTTTCATGCATTCTAAAACGGACTTTTAATTTGTTTGCAAACCCCATTTGAATGACATTATTGTTGCTGAAAATTGCAGAAAAATCAGTTCGAGTCCCTATGTTTGCATGCTTGTTTCTCTCAGGTGTTAAGCTCTTTTTCAGATTTTCTTTTTGATAACTCTTCTATGTTTACCAAAATTTAATGTGGTTTTTACGGAACATTAAATGGACTTATGGTCTGCCCAGAAATTGTGTTTAACCAATTACTTGATAGAAAGGCGTGAATTTCTGCATTTTTATTTACGAAATGTCTCTTGAATGTTTTTGGTTTTTTTCGCTGCTATTATAAGTAAGAGAGTTATAGTTTTGCACTCCTGTTGACAGAAGTTTGATAGCATTGTTTAATTTTCTTTAACAAGATGTTCAAGTTTGATGGTCATGTACTAATTGTGATTGAAATTACTCTCATTACTTACAATTTCTAAATTTCGCCTGCTGTATACAGTGGATGATAATTACTTGACTTGTTTTCCACATAAACACTTGTAGGGTCAACTCCAACAATGAGTACATAGAGGCGGTTATCTCTCAAAAGTTATACGAAAAAGTTAATGAGACAATAACGGCACCAAGCGACTCCCATGTTCGAAAAATCGGCCAAGTGATCAGTTCCAGTAATCCGGTACTTCACAATGTGCACTTTTCTCATCATTCTGTTTTAATTTTTGATTACTCTCATTTTATATTTTCGCTCACTTACGCGTATCATACATGCAGCCAAGATCATTTTGGGTGAAAGCGAAGCCAAAAATTGTCAACAAAGATCAATGCATGTACATCCTTACTTGTCCAAATTGCTCCAAAATATGTGGCGCATCTTATCAGAAGAAATTCTCTTGCTTATATTGTAAAACAGAGCAACCATGCCCAAAACCTGCGTAAGTAACTTCCATCAACAAATCTTCTTACCAGACCAAAATTTACATATATTATCCCACTAATCACTACCATTTATAGGCTATAATTTCAAATACAACTCTTCGATAGAACCGGCAGTCTCAACGCTCTCATAGAAGGAAATGAAGCCGAGAAACTCCTCACCATGTCAGCTGACCAATTGGCTAAATACGACAACCAGGAACTCTCTTTTTCCACAATTACTAAACATCATCATTCAACAGATACTATATACACACATAACAAAGTAAAACAACTATCTAACTTTCTTTTCCACCTACACAGAAAGAACATCTAGACATTGACGAAATCAACAACATCCTTGAAGATTCAGACCGAATGTTCCACTTGCGATCAACCACCAGGACTCAACAAGAAATACCATCAAGATACACCGTCACCACATATCTTCCCTCATCTACATCATCCTCAACAGCGGTGGAATCCAGTGACAAAGAAACTTCTTCAAACTTCCCAAAAACGTCAACCACAGATGTTAAAATGACTGAGGAAAAAACCGGTGCATCCAACCAGCAAGAAATGCAAACTCTACCTGCAAAAAGAAATCTTCCATCAGCAGCAAAATAAACGCACAAATCCACAAAACATGCAAAGCATGATTAAAAGGTAATGACATCCATCCTTCAGTATATAACAGGAACACACTCTAACTACTTCTCCTAGAAAGCAACAATAGAGCAACACTAAGTCTCTATTTTTTGGCAAGCATAGGTTAGCATAGAGATGGCAAGAGCCCATGTTTGCGTAAATATGTATTTTGTGTAAATAGCTAATGGTGTTCCTATTACCACTACTTATATGTATCATTGGTACTTTTTAATTTTGTAACTCTTTATGAAATAATTCTGTCTTCGCAGATTTCCCAGTCTCCCATATAAAATATGTTAAATTTTGTGTTTGGTTATCTGTTAAAAAAAGGGGGGAAGAGGCTATCTAAATCGACTGTTACTTAATTGGTGCAAAAAGGGCATGAATTGATTTCATAATAGGCTGTTTTGAATTAGGTTCCATAGTGTGTATATTTATTTAATTGTCAATTTTATAATTAAATAAATGAACTTCTGCAGCACACATGTTTTGAATTCACCATAAATTCCTTTGACAGCACCGAATGGTTTATTGTTCCTCTAACGACATGATAAGCCACCACATTAGTATGTAAGTTTTTATATTATTTGTTTGCTTCATATTCTTCTTAGTATCACGATTGCACAATAGTTGTTTAATTCTTGCTCTTAAAGAATAAAACTCATTGATTCAATAAACACACATAAAAATAGCGATTTGTCTCAATTTCAGTTTCTGAATTTTGTTTTACAAAGAAAAAAAAGGCATATATAACTTCTAAATTTGCATTTGCAAAAAAAACAACTCACTTTTCATCTCATCACCAAAGTTTATAACCCATACAGCCCACTTTTCATCCACGTATACTACCCATCACAACACACCTCTTACTACACTGCCACATTTTTGCCCACCTATAATCCTACATATCTTAAATTGACACTCCACTTCTTCAAAAAATTGCCACGTTTTTATTTCCATCCACCTACAACTCTCCCACTTAGCCAACAACACATAAATCATTTTATCTTTTCAACAATAACGTCTTTAAATACTACCAAATACCACAACTATATAGCAACTTCAAACACACAAAATGGCCACCCCAAAAATGCACCTGTATTCACTGCGGCCAATGCACGTACAACTATTGGTTTGAAAAAGAAGTAGACGAACTACTAAAAAGATTCCTTTTGTCATCCTGTATGGAAATACGCCCTCAAAACTGCACTCAAGATAGACTGGAGCCTTTCACTGCTGCTAGAAAGAAGTACAAATCCTTGAAGTTGAATTAAACACTCCCTTACATCCTATGTAATCCTATACATATAAAAAATATCCCCTGTTTCTCTTTTTTTACAAAATTTTTGTACGAAGCATTGTAAAATACGTTTTTTTTTTCACTTTTTGTAATTTAGTTCCCATGTAAAACACTATCATTAATATATATAACTTTCGTATAAATATCATAAACATGTAATACAATTTATCTTCAACTTCACTTAAATACAAAACCCACCATGTCCTGGCTCCCCCACACCACAGCCACACCTCGTGCGGCTTCCTCCGCTAGTTGTAGTATTAATTCTAAACTTTTTTTTTTTCACGAATTCCAAACTTTGCAATCACCAAAGAACAGACTCGGAATCACATTTCCACAAAATCAAATTCAAGGGCAGGGAGAGTTGGGTGAAAAAAAAAAGGAAGAAGAACAGTAATTTAAAAATTGAAAAAAAATGAAACGGCGTCCATAAAAGCAATAACAAAAAATTAAAGAAAAAAAAAACGAAATCAAATTCCTAAAACTCCATTCCCAATTTCCCACATTTTCCATCCAAAAAATGCCACCTCTAATTAAACGCAACGGCAAAACGGCGTCTCTTCGGACATCACCGGCTTCGCGGGGCCGGCCGCCTAAAAAATGATCCGTCAAATGTCGTAGAGACCTTAAAGAAAAAACCTTATTCCGACTCTTTCAGAAACCACCCCCAAAATTCTCCATTTCTTCTCCGTCGACCTCTTCCTTCCTCTCCGGCGGAACCCTAAAACCAAAAATGGATCAATCCTTGATGCTGATGCTGTCCAACTTGCTGCAACTCCACAACCACCTCGATCCCACCACCTCCCTAATCTCCGACCTCACCTCATCCTCCTCCGACGCCACCTCCCCCACCTCCCTCCTCACCACCACCTCCGCCGCCCCTCTCCTCTTCTTCACCATCGCCTCCGTCCTCTCCTACATCGCCTCTCACCCCACTTCTAAGCTCGCTACCAAAACCAAAAGCCTCGGTAAATCCACCAATTCCAACAGTAAGGCCCAACCATCCTCCGACGAGTTCTCCGTGGCAGCGTTTCGGGCACTTTCAACGGAGCGCATCTGGGCGATGGAATCCTCAACTCGCGACGCTCAGTGGAGATCTATGTACGGTCTTTCTTATCCTGTTTTCACTACCGTCGTGGATAAGCTTAAGCCCTACATTACACAATCCCAGCTCTCTCTTCCCTCCGATTACGCCGTCGCTATGGTACTCTCTAGACTCTCCCATGGTTTTTCAGCTAAAACCCTAGCTTCACGGTATAACCTAGAACCCTATTTGATTTCCAAGATTACCAACATGATCACTCGATTGCTGGCCACTAAACTCTACCCGGAATACATCAAAATTCCGACACTCCGACGCCGCGTGGCGGAAACGACGCAGGGGTTTCAGGAAATCACTTCATTGCCCAATATTTGTGGAGCCATTGATGGCACTAGTGTGAAGCTGCATAAGCTGCCGTCCGATTTGATTAACCCCTCCATGTACTATTCCAAGGATGGGCACCCGTCGATTTTACTTCAGGTAGTAGCAGATAGTAAGAGAAGATTTTGGGATGTCTGTGTGAAAGCCCCCGGTGGCTTTGATGATGCTACTCATTTTAGGGATAGTTTGCTCTACAATAGGTTAATATCTGGTGATATTGTGTGGGATAAAGGAATCAATGTGAGGGGACAGCACGTGAGACCTTACATAGTTGGGGATTGGTCTTATCCTTTGTTGTCATTTTGCCTTACACCATTCTCTTGGAATAGAACGGGGAGTCCGGCGCAGAATGCATTTGATGAGGGGCTTATGAGGGCGAGGAAGATGGCGGAGGAGGCCATTGGCTTGTTGAAGGGAAGGTGGAAAATTCTTCAAGATTTGAATGTGGGTCTCAATCATGCTCCCCAGACTATTGTGGCATGTTGTGTGTTGCATAATTTGTGTCAGATTGCTAAAGAGCCTGAACCTGAACCCTGGAAGGAGCCTGAGGAGAGTGGTACGCCTCCGAGGGTGCTGGAGAACGAAAAATCTTTTTACTATTTTGGAGAGAGCTTGAGACAAGCCTTGGCTGATGATTTGTATCAGAGACTTTCTTCGAGATGAGTAGGTGAATGAATAATAAGTCGAATAGTCCTGGATGAGGTGTCGAGGGGCTTATGAAACATATGGATAGTTTTTTGGTGAGATGGGGTGAGGATATACTACTTCACATGGTTATGACTTGCTCTTGATAATTCTGACTTGTACTTCTGCTTGATTAGTCTTGATGTTGTAGCCCAGATGTAATCTTAATTTTCATCATGTGACGAATTAGTGTAGTTTCAGTCTCACATTAGAAAGCATTGAATCAAGATTGTATCTTCCTTCTTTGCCTATCTGATTAAACTGAACTTTGGTATGTCTTGCTGATTTTTATGCATCAAGTTGTGAGATATCTTTTATGATTAGAACCTGAATTAGAACGTAGCAATGGTACTGTTATAACACATTTGGTGCATCTTTGGTTTTCTGAAACTCTCCAATTAGTACTTGTGACCCTTCCTTCCTTCCTACATGAAATTAGTGTGATAAATGACTTAAGTTGTAGCTTATTGTTTCACAGTGATTGGTATCTCAACAGTTTCTCTGGTGCAATCTATCCCGAGTTCCTTTGTTTCTATCATATACTATCAGTGAACTTCTAAATTGCTGTCCCTCTTCATTGCATTTGGAACTCATGGTATTAGCATTGAGCATGAATGATTGGTACAATTGTATTTGTGAAGAATCTCCTACAGCCTGTGATGCTGCTCTCGCACCTGTACAAATCCACAGTTGTCTTGATCGCCCAGCGTTATCATATTTGACTTATTGTCTTTCATTCTTGGCCGTTTGACAACTTTAAAAGCTCTTTTTTATGATCTTTAATAGTCTCCTTGGTCATTTTTTGTCAGGGTCAGTGGTGATGTATTCTAGTTTGGCCTTCGTTTCATAATGAAACATTACATGACTGACAATTTTATTTTGCTGATTAATGCATCTATTGGGTTGTATTTATGCGTAATGGCAAGTTTTTTATTTGTATCAGCTGATACTATTGTACTCCATTTAGTTATGATACTGAGGGCATATTACGCTTCAAAAGAATATTTTCAAACTTGGATGTTTGAAAACTATTTGATCTGAGACATTTCATCTTATTGAGGTTGCTTTGTCAACGAGGGTGCATTTATCTCTCAGTGAAAATATACTAGATATATTTTTGGAGGTGACAGTGCTTGGTTTTAGACCTTGCGATGCTCCTGTGGATATGAATTTGAAGGTTTTTTAGCAGAAATCGGAGGGAAGATGCATATATCATAGGTGTTCAAGATGTACAGTAACTTTATGCTGATATTTTGTATATTGTCGGTCAATATGTAATTCTCTAGTGTTGTTTATAAAGATGTAGGTCGCAGGTCTTGTTTGATGTATTTTTGTTATCCTGATTATTGGCAGATTCATTTAGGGTCAGATCCTTTGCACCTGCAAGTTGTGTATCTTAGAAGAGCAAAGAAACAGATTAATGAGTGAATTTGCCATCATCTAGCTATTGCTTTTCTAGCATTTGAGTTGCTTTGGTTGAATATTTCAACTCGTTGAAATTGGTGAAAGTAACCTTGAGTCTTTTTGTTGCTCTGCATATACCCTTGTTTGATTTTACGACCTACAAAACATCAAACTTGATTCACATTTTTCAAGAAGAAAAAGCATTAGATAGAGGTTGTCTCCTTGATATCTTAGAATGGATTTTCAGATTTTCACCAGTTTGAGAATGAGAGTTAGAATCTGTATTCGAGATTTTGCATCTCTTACATGAAAAATTGAACGTAATAATAATTCGCATTTTCACGAGCCCAGTAAAGTTCAGTTTACTACTCCACCGCCCACATCAGTACCAATTTTGATGGAGTATATATTGAATGATGTGCCTGTCGTTTTCAGCATGGAAAAGACTCGGCTCGGACACCGACTCGGCAAAGATAGGGGTCATGGGTTTGACACCGACTCGGCAAGGGAAGGGGTCATGGGTTTTAGGGGTCGATTCAGGTCGACTCGGACGTCGTCTCGGTAACGTTAGTATGACGTAATAAATAATATATAATTATTATATATACTAATAATTAAAAAAATTAATATTTATATATTTTTTATGGTAATAGTTAAAAATATTGTTTAAAGCATTTAATTATAAATTAAAATCAGTATATTAGTTTAACAATTAATAAATTAATTACTAGTCATTAAAATTTATGAATTGATAAGATAATCAACTTTTAGTAGTAATAAAATGTATAACATGAAAATCAATTTCAACATTTTTGAGATATGATTTAAATTTTGAATAAAACAATGGAGGTTTATATGTGAGAAAAATAATAATAAAAATTTTCTTTAAAAAAGAGGTATGTTTAATAATTAGGAGTGAAAAGTTTGGGGCTAAAGTGACAAATTAATACTTTCAAGAAAAGTTGTTGGGTCATTTAAGAACAAAAGGCAAAAATTTGGGCCAGAAATATTAAAGAAAGACACAAAATCCAAGGAAGAAAAGTCAAAACTGGTCAGATGGTGCAAAAAAACAAAAACTCCGAGTTGACCTGAAGTTTTGATCGGTTTTAACCGAGTCCTCAAACAGCGAGTTTTTGAGCAATTCTGCTCGGTATATGATTCGGTTCTTGAGTTAACCGATTGAACCGGCAGGTCCGATCCGAGTTTAACAACATTAGGAAAAGTGGATGATCACTTGACTTTCATACTAGTCATCTTGGCACAACTAAAATAAATAATGACCTGAGCATTATAGTGTTATGAGTCCATTTCACTTGCAACAACAGTCCACAATATCATCATTTCCTCCCATTGACATTATATAATGGAGGCTTCAAGCATCACTCTCCGTCCGTTCAAACTTACAGACGCTGATGATCTAATGTCGTGGGCCGGTGATGATCGCGTTACTCAGTTCATCCGTTGGAAGACGCTGACATCAAAAGATGAAGCTTTGACCTTCATCAAGGATGTCTGCATACCCCATCCATGGCGACGTTCAATATGCGTCGCTGACCGGTCGATTGGATTTATATCAGTTTTCCCAGGATCGGGTGATGATAGATGCAGAGCAGATATTGGGTTCGCTTTATCGGTGGAGTATTGGGGTCGAGGAATCACCACTGCAGCAGTAAAAATGGCTGTACCCCAAGTTTTCAAAGACCTTCCTGAAGTGGCAAGGCTCCAGGCTTTTGCTGATGTAAAAAATATAGGCTCACAAAGGGCGCTGGAGAAAGCAGGGTTCTTCAAGGAGGGTGTCCTCAGAAAATATTCTTACCTGAAAGGAAATCTGAAGGACTTGGTTGTTTACAGCGTAATTTCCACTAGTTCTGATCCTTCAGTAGCATAAGTTTCCGGTAATGGTTTGTAATTCATTTCATGTTTTTAAACTGGACAATTTCAGGTTCCTTACCAGTAAAGTAAATGGAATTTGTGTAACTAATGGATTTAGGATTAAAGGATGTTCTGCTTGATTCTGTAATGCTTTACAAGCTAAAAAGACGGACAAAACGCACAAATTATTAACTACACCCCCCCTCCAAAAAAAAAAAAAAAAAATTGCTTCCTCAATTTATTCCTCCGGCCTGCACCAGAGGAACGGGGAAGAACTAAGCTTGTGGATAACATGATATTTTGGACGATTAAAAGAACTAAGCTTCATATAATGTCGAAACAGTCTCAGCAAACTCAAGTGTCAGTAGTTTCAACATATTCAGCAGAATCAGTGACTTGATTCTGACAGCAATCAACTTTATTTTCCTGTTCAATCTTGGGTGACTCAGTCGCTACAAAGGAACTATCTCTTAAATTCTCATTAGATTCCTTTGGAAGTTTTCTATCATCAGAATCATACAGATCTGACGCTCTAACTTTGACACGCTCTCCTTTGACGTATTGGTATACCCACTTGGGGGGAGGATATTTCTTGTTCAACTTCTGGTACTTGTCTGACATACCAAGCTTCTGGAACACTGCTCCCATCATTTTGACAATTGACACAGTAGGCTTTACACCGAGCTCTTCCATGTCTGCAAATATCTGCAGGCAAATTCTTAAAGAAAAGTTTCTTACTAATAATAAACACATTCAGACCCTTTCCCAGACAACATGAGCAACAAGACAAGTTCATTTACCCAAACCATCTTTGGACCTTGAATGGAACTTGCAGAAGTACATGAAATTTGCAATGAAGCATTAACGACGGGCAAGAAAGTTAAGAAAGCATGAAAACGAAAAACACAGTTCCTAACATTTTAAAAGTACTTTTCTGACAAATTGTTCTGCTAAAATTAAATATATTAAACAGAAGAAAGTGAATGTTGAGATCATAATCGGGTTCCATCATTCATCTCATACCATCAAGGAAATGAATAAATTTAATTAGGCTCTCAATGCATGGTCCAAAGAAATTCAAAAAAAAAAAAAAACAACAACAACAACAAATAACCACCATTGGAGGATGTGATTTTCCTTAGATGTGAGGAGAAAGAGAGGGACAAAGGGACTATACTAAAATCAAGAGATGCCGTTTATTTAGAATGAGAAGAGAAGGGATTAGAAATTAAACCTCAAACATTTTCTCATGCATTTCCCTGCGATAGTATATCGATATAATCTTCTCAAAGAAAAGACGTGGCGTGCTTGCCAAATTCTCAGAGAATAATTTGGTCCAGAGCTCTTCAGCTTCATCAAGCCTCTCGTCCTCAGCCAAAGCGTTAAGCAGCATGTAATAGCTGCCCATGGTTCTTCCCTGACCTTTGCTTAGCATCCATTTAGTGACCTAAAAAGCAGGTTTCCTAATCGTTTGTGAATATGACAGAGGGAAATCCGTAAAGTCCAAAATTGGCCCATTGATTGTACTACCTGAATTATTCTCTTCCATTCTTTCTCTTTTTCAAGGGTCTTTAAAGCTTTCTTAACCATAATCAATGGGAACTCCAATTCCCATGCAATGAATGAATCAAGAGCACCATAAACTTCTTCCTTGACATTTGATAATTCCTTAATCTACAAGAATAAACGAGAATGATATTTAAATGTTTCGCTTTTCAAGAACAATAGTTTTAAAAAGATAGCTCAAGCCATAAGAAACATGATAGCAACTTGGTGGAAGCCACGGAAAACTTGGTACAAGTTGGGGAAAAGTTAGTACTGTAAAAATAAAAAGGGGTGAAAAAGTAATTTGAGATCAAAGTTACTATGTTTATCATAATCTTAAACTGAAAATATTACGGATGTTGGGTTTGAGGACTTGAGAATGGGAACAGGAATGATAAAAGTTTCTCTAAGCCTGCTTTATCTGCTACTGGATAAACAAATTATTGCCTTAGTGCTCAAGGAAAAAGACCCTTCAGTTCCTTTTCGTGGGAAACACACACGCCCGCGCGCGCGCACACACACACACACAAAAGCCTCGGAAGAAATAGCCTAAGCATTGACTTCCAAATGAAGGAGTACCAGGTCTTCCTGTCGTAAAGAACTTTAACCACAGAAGTCATCCTTTCACAAAAGTGCCTAATGCTATTTCATGGATAACATGGTGCTCTAAAATATCTTAACATTAAAAAATATATATATTCAAAGAAATTTTATTCCAGAATGTAGTGTTGCAGATATAGAGAAACAAGGAAAAGATAAGGAAGTATAATTGATTGGTAATGTGGAACTATGAAACGGAAAAAGCTAAAAAATGTCAATACAAAGAATTACTTACACACTGAACAAGTTTCACAGACTTGGAAATTGTTCCTACTCTTCTTTTTGTTTTCCATACCCTTGGATACCGTGGTCGGGGACCTTTAGCAGCACATACCTGAGACAAATTGCAGCTGAAACATATAAACTAAAGAAAAGAAGGGTCCCATTTGTTTTCATTCTCCATTTGACAATTTTATCACATGAGTTCAGATGAAAGAAATACTTCAATGGAGGAATTCCAGCTGATAACAGACCAGAAAGCCAAACCGGAGTCCATGGAGGAATTATAAAGGGGATCAGGGAACTGATGGAGAGAAGTTGGACGGTATTACTAAGGTGTGTTCACAGAGAAGCCAATTTTGCGGCTAATTCTCTTGCCGGAATGAGAGATCAAGAAGAATGGGGTGTTAGGAAACTAGCCAACCCTCCCGTGTTAGTCAATCAATGGCTACGCCGCAATGCTATGGGGGTGGCTTATCCCCGGAATGTAATAGTTTAAGTTAGGCGTAGGCCTCCTTACTATGTACCACCAAAAAAAAAAAAAAAATTCAATATCCATCAGAGTACTTTAAAAAGGTTTGCAACATTTGCCAAGATGTGTATTAATATATGCACATTCTACATAGCCCCGTAAGTTTCGATAATAAACAGATACATCTACATTCGACCATTAAGAACAAATTTGGTGTCTGATATTAAAAAACCCAATTCACATCAATTTAGAAACCAGACATGATCTGGTTGATTAGTCTTTCTCAGCACTTTATGTATGTGGTTTCCTTGTAGTCAAAAGGCACTCAATAACAATCAAACAGGGAATACTAAGTTTTGCATGCTCCCAGGCGAGGTACAATATATACTCCAGGATATCAACTGTTAAAAAAGCTTAAGGCCACAATCAACAAGAGTTTTCTCATTCATAATTCAAAGTTGAGTAAGTATCTGGGAGCAGGGGGTGAATCTTTTATTCTTTTTAGAAATTTTTTTGAAATGATTATGTTAACAAACTAAGGGGAAGAAGTCCAGTAACAATGTGATCTAATAAAAGAAGAAACGAAAGAATTTGCAACTTCAAAGAATCGTGGAAGTTCTGACAGCAAGAGAATTTTTCAGGCATTGGCCATGGATTAACTGGAAAAGTTGTCAGCCAGAGATCAAATGTTTGTACTTTGATTACTTGTGCGTGTAAACAAACAATTACTTGCGATGAGATTTAGAAAGACAGTCAGATCTAACAAAGCCCGAATTTTCTCCAAGATACATACCAGCATGACTAAGAAGAAGAAATCAATAAAATGCCAAAAAACTTATGCGGAAAGCAACGTGACTGGATGTTTATCAATAAATTGGTAGACAAAATAGTCTGGGGAGAACACAAAGCTCACCACAATGTTCTTTTTGCTGAGATTAAGTTGAACCCCTTCCGACCATTTAGTAAATACAGCTGGAGAAAACCTCAAACACAGCATTCCGAAGAGAAAGAAATGCCTGTTGATATAAAATTTCCAGGAAAAGAAAGATTGACACAAACACCAGAATTCTGAATAAAACGTTTCTCATTATTCATTGACTGATTGAAATTAAGAAAACACAGATTCAAGGAGCAAATAATACTACCTATGGACTAGCCGAAAGTCTGAATCTGGCCCCTTCAGGGCTAATCTGTGCACAGGGAATACTCCACAACTTCACTCCACCATATAACCCTTCTTCACTGTGTAATTTAATGAACCCGACTCCTCTGAAACATAAAGAGAACAATATCAATATTAAATTTTGCCATTTTTATCTCTACAAACAGCTCCAATGGCCCAGTTGAGGTCAGGATTAAAACCCCACCAAAAGAGGACAAACATAGGGGGAAAAATACTAATAAAAAGAAGAAGTTTCTTTCACTTTTGAGCTAATGGCGAACATATAATGAAATCAGGAAGTTAGCAACTTGCTGTTTACTGATGCAGAGAAATCAATCACACTTCCACAGCAAAAATTTCTCACAGTCAGTCACCATTTGTTTTTGAGAATTCAACTAATAATTATTAGTACCAACAGATGAAATGCTAATTATGCGTAACCTCAAATTCAAAATACAAATGAAATTTCAAATATCCAAACACCACCGTTTTCAGTCTCACTTTAAGTCACTTCAGAGCCATAGGAACAAGACAAGAACAATTATACAATTTTACATCAAGAATCACAGAAAAAAACACCATGGAAGAAAAACAGAAGACGAAGAAACTCACCAGTGTGCTACTGAGCTGCCGGAGAAGTTGGGATTAAAACCGATGGAGATGCTGGATTGCTGCTCTTGGTCCTGAGAGAAATGGAGGGGATTGAAAATTGAATAGACAAAAGCGTTCCGCAGCAAATAGAAAATGAAAGAATAAAAACCCGGCTTTCTTATCGGCTCGTAGTAGGACCGGTTAAACCGGGTCCATCAAACCATCCGCGTCACGCGAAAATATACATAAGAAAAAAAAAAAAAAGCCGTATCTTTCTTCTTTAGAGCAAATGGAAGATGCTAGAGAGCACAGATAAACACATGGCCACGGATATTCTGGGATCAAATTCAAGCAAAGCAGCAACCTAAACAAGTTTACCCTTTTGAAATCCTTTTGAAGACTGAGCGTGTGATTACTGGTATTCATGTTCATCCTAATTACTTGTAAGCTTTCCTTTTACTTTCTGGGGTTTTTTGGTTGTGTTGTTGACAATTTGTGCGCTCAATCTTGCTTTTTCTTATCTGAATTTTTCATACTACTACCAATTTGGGTTTTTGGGTTTTATTCCGTTAAGTCAATCTCCGGACCAAATTTCTGTTCATAGTTTTGATCTCAGTTCTTAAGTGTAGTCTTTACTTTTTGGCTGGAAAACTATGTTACAGGAGCAATTAGTCAGTTGGTAATGCTTCTTTAGCTTATAGGGGTGTTATTCAGCAATTCGTTTTGGTAATCAATGAGTGAGAATTGAGAGTGTTGTTTATGTAGTGTATGATTGACTAAATAGGTTTTTATCTGTTTAAAGGAGTGGTGGGGATTGACTGGCATTGGAGGGTGCAGTAGGTTTACATGTATCGGAGATTTCGATGCAATAGTTGTTCAATAGCTGGGTTGTTGAAGCTTTGGTGACACTGGGGGTTACAGGCGAAAAACAGGATGGTGCAGTGAGAATCAAACTCAAGTTTGAAACAAAGCTCTTCATTAGCCTGCTTGAGTTTGTTAGTTTACAAATTTAGGTTTCCTAAACAAGATGGCTGGCTCATCGTTTGGGTTGCAACCTAGTGAAAACATGGGAAGCACTACCAAGGGTGTAACTGTGGAAGCTCCTAAACGTGTGTTTGCTATTGATTTTAAGATCTTGGGATTGTCTATTTTCTCATTTCTTCCATGGAATATCGGCTCTGGAAATAAAATTCAAATGCCAGCAACTATCAGTAAGGAGTTAAAAAAGCATGCGCGAGCACACAGAGGTGCTAAATCTTTGGACCAGTATCCCTCTGTACGGTTCAGACCTTATGTTTCCAAGGTTCCTTGGCATACAGGTCCAAGAGCAGTTCTATCTCAAATGTTTCCGCGCTATGGCCATTACTGTGGGCCGAATTGGTCCAGTGGAAAAGATCGGGGCTCCCATGTGTGGGATAAACGACCCATTGACTGGTTGGATTTTTGCTGTTATTGTCACGACATTGGTTATGATACTCATGACCAGGCTGAGCTCCTGAAGGCAGATTTGGCGTTTCTTGAATGCCTGGAGAAGTCTGATATGAAAATAAAGGGGAACCCTTGGGTGGCTAACCTATATAAGACAATGTGCATCTCAGGTCTCAGGAATGTTCTGATACCTTATAGACATCAACTTGTGAATTTGCGAGCAGTACAATCGCCCATTAATTTTGGATGGATAGGTAACTGGAAACTGCAAGCATTGAATATTCAGAAAGATATGAAGATTGATTTATCTTTCGTTTGGAAAGGGTGGCTAAGAAATGTCAGATGGAAAGGACAGAACCATGAAAACCTATGAAGGTCTTGTTGCTTCAAATTCTGCTGACATTTGTACCGTGAAGAGGTAAAAAACGAGTTAGATTTCTTGGTAACTGTTGTATCAGTGTAATTTTTGTAAATATCTGAGTCTCTTGCAGTTTTAGCTTACCAGTGACTTGTACCTACTTTGTTTTTAAAATTGTGAATTGTCTGAGAGATCTCCTGCTGTTTGGCTGATCTCCATGTGAGGGGATAACAAGCTGTTGCAATGACTTCACTGTGACATTGAGCTGCATGAAAGATCAGATTGAATCCCCGGACAAGGAAAGATCAGAAAACAAGGATAGTTTATGATATAGAAGCAGAAAGATTGTTATGCTGCATTGTTGAATCCTTTTATTTTTTGTTTGAAAATACCATTGTTGGATCTACATTTGCCAACACTTCCTTGTTATTCTAGCTACAAGATGTCAAGTATGAAAACGGACATTTTGAAAGCTTAATTTGAATGGAGATAAGGGACCTAGTTTGAGAACTCATCTTTTCTTTTCTTTTTTTTTTGTTTGGAGATAAGGGACATTTTTGAGAACTCATCTAGTAGTCCATGAAGTATATAAACTTCCTTAAGAAACAACCTCAGCAACCTTGGTTAATACGAGAAGGCAAATAAAATGTCCAAATTTTGTAAGGCCGTCAAAAACCACCAGAGCACTGGTAGCTTCACAGTGAAATCCGTGGAAAATATTTTTCCATGTATGCTGAGGGACAGGGCTAGGATTTTTCCATGTATGTCGAGGGATAGAATTAGGCTGTAGTAGTTTTAACGGAATTAAACTGATACTGAACCGACAATTACAATCCTAGAACTAGTGCATCGATCAGTTAATTAAAAGCGTTCATCAATGGATCATCCTTATTATTCTCATTACCAATGTCCAAGCAAGATGACAAATGGTTTCTCCTCTTGGTCCAATTCTATCTCCTTTCTTTTTTCGGTCTTTTATTCTAATTTGTGTTCTCAATTTTCTACTATCTCCGTCAACAAAAAAATAGTTCATATTAAGGTTATAAATTTGTACTAAAAATAGTACAAAACTCAAAATTCAATTAATGTGTATTATATTTTTTTTTTTTGGGAAGGAGGAAGTACCAATTTGGGTTCTTCCTAATGTTAATTGCTAGGATAATGTTAATTTCCGGTAACTTGTCAGTCCGTGATGAGGTCGCGGCTTCTTTGTGTTTGTGTTGCAAGGCGTTTTCTCCCCATAGCAAATAGTGTTCATCATAAGGATCTTCTTTCAATCATAAAATCTAACTCCTGATTGGCTCTCTTTGTTACTTAGGTTAGGTCTCCAACAATGTCCCTCCTTCACCTTTTGCGTTTCTTTACTTTTTTTTTTTGGTTCAAATTCTCTTGCTCCATTGCTAAGAAGTTCAAAATTTCCCCCTTTTTTCCCTCCCCGTTATTTGGTTAATATACATTGGTTGTTAGTGAGTCAGCAACAAAACTCAAACTCCCGATGTATATACTGTATTTCATTTCAATAGAACACGACCTTTGCATTAATTTACGGATAGCTATCACTAAGTTTCCGATGCATGTCAAATACTTCTTCATCACCCTCCACCAACAACGCTGAAGTTATCAACCTCCACCATAATCTATTTTCAATTAGACAACACGTCACAACACCATTACATTAGAACGTCGGTAAATTAATAATTGATAAATTAATAACTTCTAACAATTAATAATATTCTCCGGTTCCAACTTGGAACCAGTACAAAAAGTGACAAAAATCGATAAAATAATAAGATAATAATATTTTAGAAAACCCCTTATATATCTACAGGTCCCACCAATACTGTAAATTAATAAATGGCTTAAATGCCAAAAAAATACTAATATTTAGGAAGATTTGTAAAATATGAGCTTATTAATACTTGTTTTTTCTTGATATTCAAATCCAATGAAATTTTATCCTTGATTTGTCTCATTACCCTTGAGAGCTTTGGTGTTGTATTCTCAAATTGCAATAAGAAATTCTGAAAAATTATTGTTAATTTGAATGCTTTTTTTCGTGTGACTGGTGCCAAAGGCACTGAATCATCATCACCTTTATCCTGAATTAAATTATCTTCAAGGACACTAGTCACAATACCTTCAAATAATTTGACCTCTGTAGATTCATCATTTTTATCTGAATAATCCACCAACTGATTGACATTCATCTTATTAGGTTTGAGTTTATTATTAAAAAGAATTACATTCCTTACTTGTTTAGGATTGTAAAAAAAGATGGAAACTTAAGTATTATAGTAGGGTTTATAAAGGAAAAAATCTTTAAAATAATAATTTATTAATTTATCGATAAATTAATAATCTATTAATTTATCGATTATTTTAATAATTCACTAAATTAACAAAATTTTGTGGTCCCAATACTATTAAGTTATAGAAGTTCTACTTTATTTACAATTTTTACTCGTAATTTTTCTCCATGAATATCATTAATCGTAATAAAATCATTAGAAATATAAAGTGCTACTATACAAAAATAGGAGGCAACACTATTCATTTTTTGAATCAAAGGCCACGAACACAAGTTTAATAGATTCTTTTTTTCCAAATTTATCTCACTATTTTTAATTTTCTCCTAATAATAAATCTGCCTTTCATTTCCAATCTTCTCAACTATACCAAAAAAACAATAAACAACTCTTTTGTACAAAGTAAGAACAGATCAAACGACTCTCCCAATTCACCTCAAACACTTAACTGTAATTTATTACTTTAACGCCTCAATGTTTCTAGCAATCCCCTTCTCGGGCTTCTCCAAACTTCTTCATTTTGATCCTTTATTTTTTATTAACAAAACTTTAGCTTACTTCTTTGTAAGATTCTCTTAAATTTTCTGAAATTAAATTTTGCAGACAGTTGATAAGCGAATTATCATTTTTCGACGGGGCAAAAAAGAAAAAAAGAAAAAAAAAAGAGGGATTAACATTAAGCTTTTGGGAAAAAAAAATTTAATTGTTTACCTTAAATTGTTTGATCATAAGCTTCAGGCCAGATGCTGTATTGTACTATTGTTCGACTCCTAATTAATTTATTTTAACTTTAATACTTTTTTTTTTCTCATCAAACTGTTCACTGGTGTCCAACTTTAAGAATTTTTCCAAAGCCAAACGTAAGAAAAGAAAACTACTTAAATCAACATTGTTGCAAGAAATAAATATATAAATAATAAATAAATAAACATGGTATCAATTGAAAAGGGATTTATTATAAAACATAGATTATGACAATTTCATCTAAGAATTAATGTCTTAAAATCTAGAAAAATTATCAATCTTCAAAAAACCGCAATTTTAAAATTCGGATTAGGCCTCCGAAAACGTTTGGCTGCACCTTTATATACTTCTTTAACAACAACGCTTACTGATTAGAGAATATTTTTTTTAAGGAATGAAACTTAAAATTTGAAGATTCAATATATATACTCTCTCCGTTGTTTTAGTACAAATTTGAAGATTTATAGTAGACTATTTTTTTTGGGACATAGTACAATTGATTGCGTGATTGGTAAATTTTCAAAAAGTTGGAGGGGGAGGGTGGAGCTGTGGAGGGTTCTTTTTTAACCTTCTATTAAAAATTATTGTTACAGAGTTAGAGTTTGTAGGTTTTGTAAAACTAATTAATTAGCTATAGGCAAATTCTCTTTCTGATTAATTAACGAAGTGTGTACACAAAGGTGTACACTATATCGAAGCAATTCTAATCGATTTTCGCACGCGATGGTGATTAAAACGTACGTAAATCTTCTGCAAAATGTGGTAGTATTTAAGTACGGCGGAACCAACGCTCAGTTCCTTCATTATTAAAAATCCACCTCCCTAAAAATCCTCAGTAGTAATTAATATCTGAAAAAAATTCACAGAATGATGCGCATTAGCCTTTTAATCTTATTATTTTGCAGTCTTCTTATGGCTGCAAATAATAACCTACAAAATGTGAGTGCAGACCAAGCCCTCATCGACAAGGTGTGCGGAAAACTGCCGGTCCCGGATCACTGTCAAATGTGCATTCAAGAAGACGATCGTCGATACGACGAGGACGAAGTCGGCCTTGGCCGAGCATCCATGGAGTGCTGTATCAATAGGCTTAGGAATGTCATCCCAAAACTTGACGAGATGGCTAATGATACACAAGATGGAAAAGTTAAAGAAATATGCTTAAATTGCGCAGTTTATCTACGTGACTCTTATTCCAATGTGACCACTGCAATGAGTCTTTTTGGGAATGATACTTTTGATCTCGCTGCGGGTTATATGGGTGAAGCTCATGGTGATTCTGTGAAATGTGCTGACATAATTCAGGGAACACTAGAAACCAAGGAGTATTTTAGACTAAAAGTAGAAATTTTAGAACATTTCTTAGTGAATTCTGAGGCATTGCTGTCTCTATTGTAATGTTGTAATTCCCAGTGATTTGTTGGGTTTTGCTTGATCTCAGCTACTCAACTATTTCTAATACTACATAAGATAAATTATATAAGTTTTTTAATTTTTCTTTTATTACTTTTTTTTTTCTTATGGGGTTGCATAGGGTTACTTGGTCTACCGTTCGTAGCACTAAATTATTTGTTTTATTATTAAAAAAGATTTTTGTTAATGATTCTCATACAAAAAAAATGTTATTTTAAATTCATTTCGTAATATCGTACGCAAATAAGTTTGGAGAAAAAACAAAAATGTTTTTTCAATGAAAAACATCCCGTCATTTTTATTTATATGTATGTACTTGTTTTTCTTTCAGAAGAGATAAAATATTCGCTCCCTCACGAGGCGATTTGAATTTGACCGCCCTCAGAATGTAATGTTTTACGAATTATTTCTTCCTGTTTATGAAAAACAAGAAGAAAACGTCTAACACAATTTCTTATATAAGTAATAATATGCATAGTGATAAAATATAGTGAATTTGATAATGACTAATGAAAAGACACACTACACTCATAATGCATGTGTATTTATTGTTTGAAGGTAAAAAGGTAATTTAATGGGAAACATAAAATTTTAACAGGAGAATAGCAAAAAAGAAATAGAGGGCAATAATTACTCCACATTAATCACTATTTTTTTTTTTCACAATACATATTATTTTCTTTCTTATATAAACTTATCCTCTGGCAACTATCTAATCTAGTTCTCCCAAATTCACTTGAATCACTTACTACCAGCCATACCACGAAATCATCCAATCATTAATTACTGATAAATGTTACTTTTTTTATTCCACATTTCATTTCACTTACATTTCGTCGGGATTTATTCATGAAGTCGTTGATGATAGTAGGAATAATATAACACTGAGTCTCGATCATGTCAATCCTCACGAAATTAGATTATTCAGGCGCACACATTATATCCCCTCCTGATCGATCATCAGTGCCAAATTTTAATCGATCCTCTCATTTCTCATCAATCTTAATTTTATCACCTATAGCACTCCTCGGAAGCCCACCAAATGATTGCTTGAATTGTGTTTTGCCCACGGTCATTCCGGCTTGCGACCTCCTAGCTCCAACATTGCACACCATAATCAACCGCACCACCATCAACTCCACTACCTGTTGGAAATTAAACTAAGTTGTTTTACGGTTATTTGATATTTTCATTTTATTTTGAACGAATGCTAGAATAGAATTTGGATCTTATTGGTTTAGGAAATAATTACTACGTGTACAATTAGGTAGTAGGGTTTACGGGTTTTATTCTTTTCAAGGGAAAAAGCTTGTTTCTTGTGTGGCGTACGTGAATAACTAGAAAGCTTTTATTCAGTTCAAAAGTTTGGTTTGATCTCTTGCCATCTTAGTTAATCCATTTATTTAATTGGTGAGTTCTTGGCTTTATATCTAATATCATAGTTGATTAATATCCAGCAATCATGGCGGATTAAAATATTACATGTCAGATCCTAAAATGATAGGAAGACAAAATTTAAATTTTTTGGAGGATCCAAATAGAATGCATCTTAATGTGTTTGGGTTATTGAAACACATTAAAGAAGGATTGGTTACGAATACTGATAAGGCCATAAAGAGAAGGCATGGTTTGGCATTGTCTCAAATTTACCAGGCTATTGATATGTCTATATTTTGAAAGAATTTCTACAGTTAAAACAGCAAAGGAGGTATGAGATATTTTGGCCAAATTGAAAAGGTTCGGGAAAGTAATTTCTTTATGTTAAAAAGGAAATTTGTGCTTTGGAAGATGGAGAAGAAGAAAAGTAACGATGCCCATTTTTTCTGTTTGATTGAGATCAAGAATGAGATGGAGCATAATGGACATATTCTTGAAGATGAGACTTTTATTTGAAAGTTCTCATTATATTGTTGTTGAAGTTTGACTACATTGTAGCTGTAATGCATGAGACTATTGAAGAATTGCGTGGTTCATTGATTCTCCATGAAAATAGAATTTATGAGAAAACTTGAAGAACCTATTGAAACGGTATTGTAGGTTCAATCTCAAAGCGAGCTCCATCCCCAAATTCAGTTGCAAACTCAATAGACTTACCTTAATCAAAATCATGAGGAAGCTTAGACTAATCAAGCTCAAGTTCGTGGACGTGGTGGTTGAGGTAATTACCAAGGCCGTGGTAGAGGTAATTTTTTTTTTTTGTTCTGATGTTTAAATATTTAGGGTGACTATTATAATGGGCATGCTCAAGTAGTTGAGAATAGTAAGGAAGATAATGAGACAATCTAATTTACCACTCATGTTGTGGAGGAAAGTAAAAGTTTTGATTGGCATGTTGATTCAGAAAGAAATTTTCTTATATTTAGATGAGTACTTTAAGACTACATGGAGGTAGGCAAATAATCCTATTTTACCTATTGTTTGCAAGGGTCGGATTCCTAATGTTTTGGAGAATTGATAAATAAGTTATATTTTTGATCTTTTTATGAGTCTAATAGTCCTCATAATCTGCTCAATCTGGATCAGTTGCAAAAAAAAAAGAAGAAAGTTTAATCTGAATTTTACACATGGAATTTGTACGATTCATGATTCACATGGGAGGTTGATTGCAAAGGTAAAAATGGTTTGTAGATTATTTCATATCTGTCTCAGTTATGCATCATGTTTGACTGTCATACTTTTGATGATACATGGTTATGGCATATGAGATTTGAGCACTTTCATTTTAGTGGTTTATAATTTATTGCAAGAAATAGTGTGGTTCTGGATTACCGTCATTGAATTATTCTGCTAGACATTGTAAATATTGTCTTTTTGGAAAGAAACATAGGGATCCTTTTCCAAGGGGAAAAGCTTGGAAAGCATGGAAACCGTTGGAGTTCATACATTCATATTTATGTTCAGTTGAGATTTCTCCTCGGGAGGTGATAAATATTTTATTACTTTTACCGATGACTTTAGCAGTAAGAATAGATAGAGAAATTAATTATTAGTAGAGATGTAACTTTTGATGAGCATGGAGTTTGGTCTGGTCAAAGGAGCCTGAAGTGTCAAAATCGTCGCTACCTTTATATTTTGATGAAGATGATGTGCATGCACAACAATAGGAGACATATTAACAGCCTATTGTAGTTTTTTCATTGTCTAGTGGTCGTCCATGAAGGCAGACCCGATTAACCGCTTGATTGCAGGACTGTGTTGTTGATTATAATGTTGATAATCTGACTGATGAGGATATGATTAATTTTGAATTGTTTGCAGACTTTGTTCCACTTGACTTTAAGGAAGTTGTTAGAGATAGCGAGTGGGTGAAAGCGATGAATGAAGAGATTTGTGCAATAGAAAACATAATAATTGGGAGCTTGCAAATCTTCCAAGTAGAAAGAAAGCCATCGATGTAAAGTGGTGTATAAGAGAAAATACTAACCAAGTGGAGAGGTTGACAGGTGGAAGGTGAGATTGGTGGTGAAGGGATATAAGTAGAAACTGGGAATCGGCTACTGTGAGGTATTTTTCCCGTTGCTCGATTTAACACTGTTCGTTTTCTAATTTCTTTAGCTACTCAAAAAAATAAATAAATGAAAATTTATCAAATGGATGTTAAATTTTTTTTCTAAATGGAGTGCTTCAGGAGCAAGTGTATGTTGAGCAACCTGCTCGTTATGTGAAGAAAGGGGTTGATAATTTGGTTTATAAATTAAAGAGAGATTTGTATGGTTTGATGAAAGCTCCAAGAGCATGGTAGACGAGAAATGACATTTTTTATATTAATAGTGATTTTCAACGGTGTCTATATGAACATACTTTGTATGTTCAATCCGTCTTAGTTGGTGACACTACTATTCTGTGTTTGTTTGTGACGATCTGATTTATGCATGAAACGACAGAACGATTATGTCAGACATTAGCGAGACTATGAGTAGACAGTTTGAGATGACATATTTGGATCTCCTGTCATATTTCCTGAGATTTAATTTTTTTAGTTTGAGCAGGGTATGTTTATATCTCAAAAAAAAAAAAAAAATTACCAGTGATATCTTGAAGAAGTTTAAGATGGATGCAACTAAACCTGTTTTGAGTCTAGCAAAGAGATTAAGGTTGACGAAAGATGGAACAGGAAGTCTTGTGATTTCAACTTACTTGAAGAGTTTGGTCGGTAGTTTGAGATATTAAACTTTCTCCAGACCATATATTAATTTCAGTGTTGGCCTGATTAATAGGTTCATGGAGAATCCACGTCAATCACATCTACATGCAGCAAATAGAATTTTTAGATATATTAAATGCAACGAAGGAAATGAGATTTTTATATTGGAGGTGAATCAGTTGAGATTTTTGTATATGCTGATGGTGATTATGGTGGTGATATTGTTGAGAAACGAAAAACTTCATATTCTTCATTCTTCATTGGATCTGGTGTATATTCATAGAATTTGGAAGAACAGCCAGCATAACACTCTCTGCAGCAGAAACAGAACATGTAGTGGCAACTAACAGTGCTACTCAAGCAATTTGGTTGAGAAGAATGCTTCAATTTCTTCAACAACAGCCGACTAGTATTTAAATTGTGTGACAATAAGTCAACTATTGATTTGTGTTTCATGATTGTACCTAACATTTGATATAAAATATCACTTTATTGGTGATTTGATACGTGAGAAGGAGATTATTGTGGATTATTGTGGATTATTGCAGAATTGAAGAACAAGTAGCATATATTGTCACAAAGATTTTGAAGATTTTTAGGTTCAAAAATAATCTGTTGGAAGCTTTTTTTTACTGGTTTTTTCAGAATTGTTTATTAATAAATTTCTCATTCCATCATACTATTTCACACTTTCATAGCATTAATATAAAAAACCTAAAATGACACACTTAAGAAACAATCCAAATAATCTAGGATTATTTAGTAATTTCATATTTGATTTGGGTGTTAGAATTTGATTTGGAGTTTTATTGATTCAAGGAAATAAATACTACCTATATTATATTAATTTGGTAGAGTTCAAGAACTATTTTTTTTTTTTTGTAAGGGAAAAGATTCCTATTTTTTTTGTTGGTGAAAAGATTGCACTTTTTTGGTGCGGCCATTTTGGTGAGTATGTGAATAACCAGAAAGTTTTTCTTTGGTTCAAAAGTTTGGTTTTGTGCTCTAGTTTATTTTTATGGCGTTGGGTTATTGTTCTATACAAGCCCATCATCGTTAGTGTTGTCAGAGCCACGAAATCTCCCACGATCACATCAAAATTTATAGACCCAATTAATATAATAATACAGAAGCATTCAGAAACCGGGAAACCAAGCTCTAGAGCTCATTGGTTGATTCAATTCTACAACAAAGCATGATTATGTCAAAAATGAGTCGGTATAACATTGTCAACGAGATTTTAAAAAGTTGATACATTGGGAATGCCGAAATTCACATAGTCAAAACAGTTTTAATTCATACAAACAACTCTTTTTTTCTTTTTTTTCCCCTAAAATTGCTCATGATATTATTTTTCATTATGCTCCGAAAATGCAACAGGGCTTGAAGTCGAACAATGTATGCATACATATATGTTCCGAAAATCAAATCAAGAAGGACGTCTTCTTACAATTAAAAGTGAATGGATTGGTTGCATCATTGTGAAGAACGAAAATCACATATACCAATCCACTTCTCAAATATGAATCAAACAATTAAATTTATTAATTTACAAATCTATAACCTCAACTCACGCTCTGATACCACATGTTGGCATTAATGAGTCGGAGCTTTAGTTATAACTTGTAAATCAATATAATAGAAAGTAGGAAAAACGTACCTTAATATTGTAGTTACAGATCAGTAGTTGATTGATTCTCTTGTATAGCATAATGTCTTGATCTTCTCTCTCCTCACTCTCTCTGTAATTGTATGCTTTGATGGGTAAACACACAGACGTCATTGAGTGGAAAGAGGGACCAAGAGAGATACGTTATAAATAGAACTATAGTAACCCCTTCCCATCATGAGTTACCTCCCCTAATAAACTTCCCCAATTATTATTCCATCAAATTATGTCTTGATAATTATCCTGTAAATAAACCTTTACCAAATAATAATATCTGATAAAGTAATAATATAAAGGTCATGTAGTCCACTTTATGAAGGACTTTTAACATACAAACCATTGTTAATGATGGAGGAAACGACATCATTCTCATTATGTATCTGTTGTTTATGTTGCTAGTGTAAAGAAGGGAGAATTGTTGCTGATCGACGGTAATTTCCCTCATAAGTAAACCAGGGGATATTTTCTTTTTGCTTCACCAACATTTGGAGTTCTAGTGAGCCACCACTTGCATTGGATCATGGAAAGGGAGAGAGTCAAAATGCAGTTGATCTTCTGCTTTAATGAGGAGATGAACCGGTTTACAGAATTGCCAATGCCTAATGAACATGAATCCGGTGATTCATTATCTCCTCGTTATTGTGGGCTTACTGTTTGATATAGATGTCATTGCATGTCTAAATGTATAAGGTATAGTTATGATGATATGGATTTTTTAATAATGAGAGAATATGGTGTAACGTATTCTTGGACAAAATTGTTCACCGTTAGAGGATTTTTAGCCCCCATTCAAACTTGAATTTCCAATAACATTGTTTTGGCTTTAAAGCTAAACGGTTTATTTTACACATATAACATATAAAAGGAGTGCTTCAAGATGATTAAATGCCCACCTTCTGACCTGAGACGAAAAATAAGGGATAGCTTAAAAAGTGAAGCTAGTGCAAAAATACCCCTCATCATATACGGGAGGGTTGGTCCTTCGTTGTTTATCAAAAATATGACATCGGTTAATTCAATTTTATAGTTATCAGAAATTTTATCATCAGTTACTTGTGGATCGCTAATAAAACTTAGCCTTTTTATTTGGTTCCATCTTTATTTTGGTTATTGGGTTGAGGCCGGAAATGGCGCTAGGATTTGGTCACTGCTTTGTTATTCATGAGTTGGAAATTGGAATCAGCATTATTACAAAGAAGCAAGTGGCAAGCTGTGTGCAAACGTCCCTATTTTATACCAGTGCAAAGTGGAGAGCATTGGGAACCAATTGCCGGCCTTTATGAAAGTTATTGGCTTGTCAGCATGAAAGCAACTGCGAATGAATTATATCACCTTGGCTTTGGGTTATCAAGGATGAAAGATATTATGGTTTTTCTAGAATAAGTCTTCGATATTTGCTAGAACAGAACTACAAGCGGAACCATGCTCATCTTAAGGTATGTTTTTACTGGTTCCTGTTGCATGGAAAAGAACCTGTCAAAGTCTGTGGTTCAACCTTCTTTACTTACGCACATTATGTGGCTGCTAAAGTAAATGTACTTGTGATATTACAAAGTGCAACTTTGTGATGCGATAACTTTTGCTATATTATGGACATGTTCTACCATCTAAATAGTTACTTCATGGTAGCATATATTTTGCGATATTATAGACATATTACTGTTTTTTTAGTTAAGTTTTTAAATACAATTGATCATCATACTCTCATGGTGATTAACATCTTCCTCCAGCATTTGCAACTGAAAAAGGAAAGCTGCTATTTGTGTCAATTATCCCTGCCATCATAGTATTGTCTATTTGAACGAGCTTGCGATCCAGTTGATGCAGCTCGTTGTGATTTTTTTTTAAAACAAGATATGACTTCCTAATGTAAACGTATTCATGGCCGAAAAAAATTATTCCCTTGATCTTTTAGGATCTCCGAAAACCAAAACCCCTGTGGTTTGAGTCTCTATAGCTCCATCTACTATCTTTCTACAAAATTTGCTGCGTTTTTAACATGTTCATCTCTTAGTTGGCTTACTAAAATATCCTATTCGGGTTGATTCCCTGAATTTGTATGGTCTATCATTCTCTTAAAGTCTCGTATGTTTCCGGCATTCTTTTATTTTTCCATCTCAGATCAACTCGTTGTAAATTAAATTTCATGTATTAAGGGTTGCTGAATTACTTCTTACACAACTGAAAAATCCTGCCATGCTCGATTGTGGTTGTTTCCCCAACTTCACGAGGTCTTCCATTTGCTTACAGACAAAAGTTGTATGTCCACTGTATTCTTTTCTCTCCCCTTCGACGCTCATTTCTCGTCAATCAAATTGCCCTCATTATTCATAGGTTAGATTGATTTGTCAATTTGGAGCAGTGTGCTCAACTAATCATGCAAAACCTGACTGTCGATGGAAATCAAAATTAATATTTTGATAGGAATTTCTCCAAACTCATTTTAGATTCATTTGCCCAAAGTCCAAAACAAAGGGATGAAGAGGTAGCTCCGCCATCTATACTTTCTCTTGAATAACAAGTCATGTTTTAGGTTATGCATTCATCAACACTCCCCATATTATTCAGGCTACAAGGGGATCAACTACTTTTTACGAATTCAGGACTGGGATTTGAAAGACTAAGTTGAATAAGGATAAAGGGCTAAATTTGGGTAATCTTTGCTAATAAACTAAACTGTACAACAATCACTTATTACCATCCGAAATCACATGTCTACAAATCTTACATTGCGAGCATATTGACACAAAAGAAATGCAATGTCCATAGCTAATGCCAAAGAGGATTAACCGAATCAAGCACCTTCATCTTCCCGAGAGAATAAAAATTGTTCTAAGGTGAACTAGTTAAAAGAACTACCAATAAACATAAAAATATTAAAAGATTAGGGGAAAATAATACATAAAATAATTTTTTATTGAATCATAATGAAATAGTACAAACGACAAACTCCAACCAATTAAATCAGTTGGAGTCTGCCATCCACAATTACTACAATAAGTACTGCTTTAAACGGGATCTCAAATCTCGAATGCCAAAACACATCCTTCGCAACAGCCGTGATCAGCAATCTCAGCACGAAATATCTCCGGCATCAAATCGGCCAATGCATCGAAATCCTTTGCTTAGAAGAACAAATAATAATATCGGGCCCCAACAGAATCATAAGTGGAGGAAGTAACACTCCCAAGCTTCTGGAATTTGAAGTTGGTGCGCTGGTTTGAGTTGTAGTTCTTTACAACCTTAATTTCCATCTTGAAAAATCTTTCTTCCATCCATTCTAATGTATACACAAGCCCGACTCTATGACCAACAACATCAGAAGAATGAAAAACGTCGTCGACCAATGAAATCGGCTCTGACTCATCGTCCGACAACCTGGAGTTATAGTCTTTCAGCATCGATTATGAGAAAATCGGCAAGAATTCAATGTAATCAGTATTCGACCCAGAACTAGAGAAATCCAACAGAAACCCAAACAGTGTGTCGAGGTTTTCTTGCTCCCGAATCAATTGATTCAACATCTCAGGGTGTCGTTTCTGGATTCTTCTCATACTCTTCATTGTCTTCATCAACTTTTTGTTATAGCTCTGGTTTCTCTATTTCAAGAAGGAAGACTCGCCTACTTTAGATATGATAGGCCTAAATCAAAAGAAGTATTCGAGAGATTAATTTAATGATGATGAAAAAGTATGGATGATAAAGAAGAAGAAGTAGCGATGGAGATGTTTGAGTGAGGATTATTGTTGGGTATATAAATAGAAGGTTAGAGGTATTCTCTAATCTATTTTGGATTCGGATTTGCTTTGTCACTTTCCTATTTCTGTTTCCTTTTGCCCACCGGGTCATGTATATATTTTTTATTTTATTTTTCTAAACTAAAATCCTTGTTCTTTTGAGAAACTTGCTAGGGATAGTACTCATTTTAGGTAATAATAACCTAATTAATAAAACAAACTCGTAATTAAGAAAACCAAAAATCAATCTAAGGCAATACAACAATATAGTGATGATTCCAACAATGTCATCAAAGAATAATACAGTAATAATCCAACAAAAAAAGTAGACCACAAATGTGAAAGGAAAGGAGTAATATAATTAATGACATGATTCGCTGGTTGAATTATTCATTCTTTTTAATCTAAGAACATGAATCAGGTGATGGATTTTCTCGCTATTGTAGATTTTTCTTTTATATGGATGCCTTGACAGGTCTAAAAGGCAAACCTATTTCATTGTTGATGACAATAAGGATGTTTCTGTAATGGGAGAATATGATGTGAAATGTTCATAAACTAAATTGTGTACCTTTAGAGGATTTGTAGACTGGTAATGTCCATTAACTCTAGAGTTCCCAATAAGATTGCTTTAATTTTAAAGCCAAACGGCTAATTGTAAACACACACCATTGAGAAAAAATGGCTGAAAAAGATTATATGCCCACCTAATGACATGAGATGACCTTAGAAATAAATCTGGCACAAACATATTCATGAGCATTGGTGTGGCTAGCTTTGGCATCAATTACTGAAATGTAGGAGTAAGAAATTTGACTTTTATTATGGTTCCACTCCACTTCCTTATGGCGATTGTTTTCCATGACTTTTGAAAGTTAGTGGGTTCTTTGGTGTGTTCTGTGGATAAACCATTTGTCAAATTTGTGGGGGTTGTTACCACCATGAATGGAAATCATATTTGCTGTTTTGTTAGGAGAATTCATGATTTCTGCCATAACAAAATCACAACGAAACCATAGTCCTCAATGAACGGTGGTTTGAGTAGAACATTGTATAAATATAATGTTTCACTCAACAAGTTAATGCTGCCCATAAATTACTGCTACATCAGCCGTTATACAGAAAAAAGAGAAGAAAAAAGAATCATGTTTGTCATATGAGAAACTAATTTTTTTTTGAAGCGGATGGAGAATAATTTTTATCGAATCGCTAGGCAATATATAAGGGTGACGGTCTGTTTGTAGAATAATTTTACAGTTACCACTCCTAATCCAATATCACCTCCACAAAAATGTATTTAGAAAAGGTATAAAAATACAGATAGATCTATAAAACTTTTTTTTATTAATAATAGTATAATACTTGCGAACTTGAAAATCGAATAAAGAAATTCTTATAGCAACATCCACCATATTTCTTTCTGATTCAAAACTTTAAATTAACACATCTAATATATATTCCACACTTTCCCCTTCACCATTACAAATTTACAATATCTGAAATCATCACTATTAACACCTTAAAAAAAAAAACTTGAAGTCAGAAAGCAGGACCCTCATTTTAAAGCTAGGTATAGCTTTTGCCGGAACTGTCAAGCAAAAAGAAGGTAGCAACTGCCAAATTTCCATTGTCACCAGGGCAATATCTGATTCTATTTGCAATCATAAACCAAAAAAAAAAAAACAAAAAAAAGGATTAATTTGGAATTAATTTGTACACCTCACCCAACAATCTCTCTCACTAGACGATGGCAAAATTCTATAAACATCTCACACCCAATTTCTCCTCCTCCCCCCACCTTTTATTAGATAAATCCCAAGTCCCTTTTCCTCTGCGTTTCTCTCTTATGTTCAAAAAAACCCCAAAACCCTAGAGAGAAAAATGGCTTACCTTGTCTACTTTCTATGCGAAAGATGGAGACATGACAAAATCGTCCTCCTTGGTGAGGCAGTTAAACACTTCAACCGCTGCATAGGACCATAGTTCACCTTTCATTCATTGAAGGCTTCAAACGATGCCGGCACCGGAGGGAGCCGCCATCAACCGGTGTCACCAGCCAATTACGATTTGCAGAGTTACGACCATTTCCCACACTTAAGCTAGAATCTATAATACATATAACTAAGAGGAAATGATATATTTAGTGAAAACAATAGTGAAAAATAATAGTGACTGATGTGGTATATACTAACTCCCCCTATTTTTTTGGTATTTTCCCATTAAAAATTTTATTCTTCCAAAAGAATTACACTTCTGCACCGCACGTATCAGTCACTCTGAGTTTTCGCTATTCTTTTTCACTCTCCCTATCATTGATATAACTAAGTTACCAGTGAGAGGAAAAAAATACCATTTTTTGTATTCCACATAAAATTAAATCTTTTGTGGCAGGAGTGTTTGAAGTTGAGAAGTGGTTTAAAGTTGAGGAGGAGTGGGAGGAGTGGTTTGTAGATGAGGAAAGTTTTGTACCACATCTTCGTTTGACCCTTGAGGAAGCCATCTATAGATGCAAGAGATGTGTTTGCTACTCCAATAGCCGTGATTAAGCGTCTGGAGGCTACGTATCAACGTATGTGATGGGCATGGGGCAGAGATTTCTTGTCCAAAAGGAATGAATAAACTTTTATTTGGAGAAGACGGATATGAGGCCCCCCCTACTGAACCCCCCTTGCCCTCTTGGCAAAGAGAAGATTGACAAAGACTTTTACATACTCCCTTTCTGATGTTTGCAAAGAAGATGTGCTTTTTGAAGATAATTTTGTGAATTTTGTGAATTTGATGATAATCATTATCAAAGGGCTTTTCGACATGTCAAGGACTTGCAATCTGGGTTGAACTTCCAGCAAATCTTTCAGAGAGCCCCAATCCATGCATTCAAATGATATGTACAATTCAGTTAATCTCTCTTTATTGACGATCTAGTTGTAATTCGGTTACTGATATGTGAATTTCCAAAAAAAAACAAAAACTTTGGTGGCAACTTAAAAAAAACATTTTTAAAAAGTCAGATAATTCGGTTAACCTCTCCAAATATTTTTACTATTTAACTATTACTTGATACTATTAACTGCTACATTTTCCTATAATTTATTCACACTAATTATCTCGGAAAGTTTTCACAATCCGTGCAATGCACGGGCCAGCCACTATATATATATATATTGATAGTGTCCAATGTCGTAGTTGTAATTACGAAATTTTTATTTGTTAATTTGAAGTTATTAAGGGAAGGATATATTATCTTTTTGTTATTAGTCATTATTCTATCCTATTTCACTGTTAATATTTGACCAACCAGAAATTATAAAATATAATTTTAAGACAAAAAAACTAGAAGTTCGATGACAATCAAAATAGGGCGTGATTAAAATGTAATAGTGGTTAATTCAAGACAATTGGGTTTGAACTCAAACATGAGCATACATTGCACAATTAAACATTCATAATGTATATATATATATATATATATATATATATATATCACTATTTTTTGGTACAATGTAAGAGGTACAGGCTAGATTATGACACTAGTTTATTCCGTTGACAAGACACCGACAATATCACGTTCGAACAACATAATCACCCAGGATGGAGGCTGATACAATCTTAATAAACCAACCGGCCCAGAAACCACCAAAGAATCTAAGAAATCAGCAACGAAATTCGCTTCTCGATACTCATGTTGCACTAACACTTCCCAGTCCCGATTCAATAATTTTTGGATAACTTTAACCAAACTACCTCGGAATCCCTCTACTGATTGATTGTATAATGTATTTACTAGGAAGTTTAGAGCCGCACTAATTACTTATTGAAATTAATAAAAAGGCCATCATCATTAATTAATTTTTCTTCATCGTTGTTGCTTTTAATTTTACGAATAACTTTACATTTTATTTATTAAAGTCATTTGGTATTAATAAGATTTTATAAATTTGAATGATTTTACCAAACATTGAGTTGTAGAAATGATTATGAAAATCTACTTTTGGTAACTGCTAATAATGATACGATTTCGGTTCTTGATTATTAAATTCTAATATGCTAATAGGCTGCTGTAACTACCAGAAGTCGTGTTATTTAAGAATAGATTCACGTTTCTTCCATCATTTAAACGATATGCTGTTACTCTTTCCAACACATCTCAATTCTCAAATATCTTTTCGTTCATATCTTGTTTCATGTTTACATCCTCAAAAATGAGTGAGAACTTGAAGTGTGGTAGTTCATCCTGATCTAAAGAGGAGAACAAGATATTTGAAAATGCCTCTACTACTCATTCTAGCTACACGAATATGCTAGTAAAGATCACTACTGCAATTCCTAGAAGAACAATTGCGGAAGTCAAATCGCATCTTGATACCTTATGTCAGTTATAGCCGCAATTAAATCCGGTAACGTTCCAATGCCAGATTATGCTGAGTCTAATCATAGAGGAGAAGGTTTGGCCCAATGTCATAAAAATCAAAAGAGAGCTAAGCATTGGACGGAGGATGAGCACATGTGTGCTTTATTTATCTTTTAATTTTTATATAATTGTGTGTTATAAATCTTTGAAAAACACTCTTTAGTTGTTTTATTTACTATCGATCACCATGATATTACATCCTTTATTTTTTTAATTTCTCTCAAAATTACCACATGCAGTGCACAGGGCCTGCCCATGCTTTTGGAGGGCCCTAGTACGAAACAAAAAAATATGGGTCCTAAGAAATATAATATTATGTTTTGGGTACAAAGATAATATTGTTGGTTAACAGTGGGTTTGTGCTTGTCATCCGAAACTTATGCTGTGTTATACGAATTGGAAAATCGTTTTACGATGACAAAACTCTCATGATGTTATTACATCGTCACACGTCTATAAGTATACGGGAGCATTTTCTATGACATAATGATTATGGGGATTGATTAATAAATTTTTGGAAAAAAAATCTAACAAGAACCTTATTAACTAGTGTGTCTACTATTACCACGAGTCTTTTTTTTTTTTTTAAAAAAAACAAAAATAGAGAGAGACCAACAAAGCTATATATAGAGTATTACAACACACTTAGAGGGTATACCTCTAAGAAGAATATTATAACCCCCTACACATAACCCGTAGAATTCTCAATTCATTAATTAAAGCAGTGCTTAAGACTTACCATGATACAGAAGCCGAGCTAGTAAAATCTATATAATCTATATAAACAATAAACTGACCATATCAACATTCTATATAATCTTGTTCAACTAGCTTTAAAAAGATTCAAACTCTCTTATACGAGTTGTCAATGAATTGGAATTGAAGTATGGAGATTTTTATATTATTTTTTAATTGTCAATAAAATTGCCTGAAGTCCAAAGTTTTAATTGTGTACTTATAATTGACAAACCCAAATGAAAATTATATACTTTCTTGATTTGTAGATGATCAAAATTGTCTTGACCTCGAACAACAATAATATTGGAGAATTTAATTTAGGGATAAGGACAATTGATCCCCCAAGTTATGCCCCAAAGACAATCACCCTTTCGACATTTTCTATAAGAACAAAAAATCTCCTTGATAAAAACACCCGTGCGTTGCACGAGCCAACCACTATATATATATATTCATTTATTTATTAAGATAGTGTCCAATGCCGTACTTGTAACTACGAAATTTTCATTTGTTAATTTAAATTTATTAAGGGAAAGATATATTATTCTTTTTTTTTCATTAGTCATTATTCTATCCTATTTCATTGTTAATATTTGATCAACCAGAAATTATAAAACATAATTTTAAGGTAAAAAAAATTAAAAGTTTGATGACAATCAAAATAGAGCATCATTAAAATATAATAGTGAATAATTAAAGACAATTGTGCTTGAACCCAAACATGAGCCTACACTGCACAATTAAAAATTCAAAATGTATATATATGTGCGTGCGTGTGTGTGTGTGCGCGTGCGTGTGTGTGCATGTGTGTGTGTGTGTATGTGTGATCACTATTTTTTGGCACAATGTAAGACATAAAGGCTAAATTATGACACTAATTTATTCCGTTGGCAAGAAATCATGTTATAACAATAGAATCACCCGAAATGGAGGCTGACACAATCTTCAAAAACCACCCAGCCCAGAAGCTGCCAAAGAAGCTAAGAAATCATCCACAAAATTTGCTTCTCGATACTCATGTTGCCTAACATTTCCCAGTCCTGATTCAAGAGTTCTCGAATAGCTTTAACCAAGCTACCATGGAATCCCTCTACTGATTAATTGTATAATGCATTTACTTGGTTCATCGTTGTTGCTTTTATTTTTACGAATAAATTTGGATTTTTTTGATTAAAGTCATTTGGTATTAATTACATTTTATAAATTTGAACAATTTTACCAAGTACCGAGTTGTACAAATGATACTGAAAATCTACTTCTAGTTACCGCTAATCATGATACTGTTTCGATTCTTGATCATTAAATTCCAATATGCTAACAGGCTACAGTAACTACCAGGTGTCGTGTTGCTTAAGAATAGATTCACATTCCTTCCATCATTTAAACAATATGTTGTTACTCTTTCCAACACATCTCAATTCTCAAATATCTTTTCATTCATCTCTTGTTTGTTGTTTATATCCGCAAAGATATGTAAGAAATTGAAGTTCAGTAGTTCATCCTGATATAAAGAGGAGACCAAGATATTTGAAAATGCCTATGTTGTTCATTCTAGCTATACGAGAATATACTAGTAAATATCACTACTGCAGTTCCTAGAAGAATGATTGCGGAGGTCACATCAAATCTTGATACCTTATGTCAGATATAGCCGCAATTGAATTCGGTAACGTTCCAATATTAGATTATGGTGAGTCTAGTCATAGAGGAGAAGGTTTGGCCCAATGTCATAAAAATCAAAAGAGAGCTAGACAATGGACCGAGGATGAGCACATGTGTGCTTTATTTATCGTTTAAATTTTATATAATTGTGAGTTATAAATCTTTTAAAAAAACTGTTTAGTTGTTTTGTTTACTATTGATCACCACGACATTACATCCTTTATTCTTTTTTTAAATTTCTCTCATATTAACAATGTAGTGCACAAGGTCTGCCCAGAATTTTGGAGGGCCCTAGTATGAAACCGAAAACTATGGGCCCTAAGAAATATAATATTATTTTTTTTGGGTACAAAGATAATATTATTGGTTATTTGTGCTTGTCATCCGAAACTTATGTTGTGTCATTCGAATTGGAAAATCACTTTATGAAGACAAAACTCTCATCATGTTATCACGTGGTCACACTTTTATAAATGTATGGGAGAATTTTCTGTTACATAACCATTATAAGAGTTGATTAATAACTTTTTGAACAGAAATATAACAAGAACCTTATTAACTAATGTGTCTATCATTTCGAAGAGTCATTTCCAAGAGTCTTATATAAACAATAAATTTATCATATCAAAATTCTATATAATCTTTTTCAGCTACCTTTAAAAAGATTCAAACTCTCCTATATGAGTTGTCAATGATTTGGAATTTTAGTATGGAGATTTCGATATTATTTTTAATTGTCAATAAAAATGCCTGAATTCCAAAGTTTTAATTGTGTACTTAATAATTGACAAACCCAAATGAATATTATATACTTTCTTAATTTGGAAGAAGTTCAAAATTTTCTTAACCTTGAACAACAATAACAATGGAGGATTTAATTTAGGGATAAGGACAATTGATCCCCCAAGTTATGCCCCAAAGACAATTACCCTTTCGACATTTTCTATAAGGACAAAAAAAACTTTCACAATTACCGCAAATAAAAAATTTTAAGCATAAAAAGAAATAATTAAATTTATAACTATTTTTCTTAAATCCGTTCACCACTTTCTTTTCCCTTTCCACTTCCAATGTCTTCACATGATTGAATTTTTATATCAAGAAAACTCTCTTATTTTTTGTTGAAGGCTATCTTGGATTGCATGACCGAGTTTATTCATCAAAAGCATAAAAAAAGAAACCAACCAAATTATAAGGTCAGAGACAAATAATTATATGTGTATCTTGTATTATCTATGGTGGGGGAGTTATTGAGAGTTTCATGGAGATATGATCAGGGCTGTTAGTTTCTCAATTTTTTCTTCTTTTTTTTCCATGCTAAAAAGGTTAGTTAGAAATCACAGTTTTTTTTTCTGTGTTTTTATGTCTATGGACTATTGAATCATTTGTCCTTTGGATATGTTGATGGTAATTGTGGTGGTAACACAATTGAGAAATGAAGCACTTTGGATTATGCATTCTTTATTGATTCTGGTGTATTTTCATAGATTTGACAAAACAGCCAGTATAGCACTGTCCACAGCAGAAACACAACATTTAGTGGCAATTAACAATGCTACTCAAGCAATTTGGTTGAGAAGAATGCTTGAATTTCTTCAACAACATGTAGAAACACAACATGTAGTGGCAATTAACAATGCTACTCAAGCGATTTGGTTGAGAAGAATGCTTGAATTTCTTCAACAACAGTAAGAGGGCCCTGCTATGAAATTGTGTGATTATAAGTCAACTATTAATTTGACAAAAAATATGTGTATGAAAGATAATGATATAAAATATCAGTTTGTTAGTGATTTGGTACAGTGATAAGAAGATTATTGTGGGAAGTAATAGATATTTTCGCAAAGACTTTAAAAATTTTTCAGGTTGAAAAAAAAATGCTTGGGATAGATTGTGGGAACTTAATTTAAGGGTGGTGAGACCGATTGTCATCAAGTCGTCCAAAGAAAACCAACTTAAACTAGTAGATAGTTAGCGAGTTGGGTTGAATCCACAGGGACAACAATGACTGTCTAAAAACCGTCTGGAACACTGGAAAACTAAACCAAAATGAAACATGAAATGGCAACTAAGATGGCCGCTCATGTGAGTGTGAGCTTATTGGCACAAAAGAAATGCAAACTGAATCAAGCATCTTTAGCTTCTTGAGAGAATAATAAATTGTTCAAGGAACTGATTCATCAGCATCAAACAGATGATAAGACGAAAGAAGGGATGGGGTTTGAGTGCGCATCTTCCTGAGGAAATCACTATCCAGATTCTCTCCAGATTTCCCGTGAAGGTCCTAATGAACATAAAAGTATTAATAAAAGATTAGGGAAAAAGAATACATAAATAATTTCTTATTGAATCATAATGAACTAGTACAAACTACAAACTCTAACCAATTAAATCATTAGTTTGAGTCTGCCATCCACAATTACTACAGTAGTACTACTTTAAAGTGGATCCTGAATCTCGCAAGCCAAAACGCATCCTTCTCCATAGCCGTGATCAACAATCTCAGCCCAGAAAATCTCCGACATCGAATTGGCCGGCGCATCGGAATCTCTTGCTTTTAAGAATAGAGAATAATATCAGACACCAATAGAATCATAATTGGACGAGGCAACACTCCTAAACTTCTGGAATTTGAAGTAGCTGCCCTGGTTTGAGTTGTAGCCCAACCTTAATTCCCATCTTGATGAATCTCTCTTCCATATCATTCTAATGTATACAGAAGCCCGGCTATATGACAAACGATATCAGAAGAATCGAAACCGTTGTCGGCCAGCAAAATCGGCTCTGATTCCTTGTCCGAAAATGACCCAAAATTATCATCTTTTGGCATCGAATCTGAGAAAACCGGCAAGAATTTGATGTAATCAATATCCAACCTGGACCCGGAGAAATCCAGCAGAGACCGAACAAGGTGTTGAGGTTTTCTTGCTCCCGAATCAATTGATTCAACATCTCAGAGTGTTGTTTCTGGGTTCTTCTCTTGCTTTTCATTGTCTTCATAATCAACTTTTTGTTATTGCTCTGCTTTCCATATTTCAAGAAGGAAGACTTGTGTATAGGCATGATTGCCAAAGAAGAATTTGAGAGATTAATTTAATTGATGAAGAAGTATGGATGATAAAGAAGAAGAAAGAGAAGAAGCAATGGAGATCTTTGAGTAGGGATTATTGTTGGGTATATATAGAAGGTTAGGGCCGGGTATTTCCTAATCTATTTTGGATTTGGATTTGCTTTGCCATTTTCCCGTTTCTATTTCCTTTTGCCCGCCACCTCCGATATATATATATTTTTTTTATTTTTCTAAACTAAAATCACTACAAGAAAAATGACTCTTAATGACATTATTATTAAGGCACTTTAGAGAAAATGTCATTATAGAATTCTACTATTGAAGAATTTTAAAATAAATGTCAACATAGAATGCTATTAGGACACTAGACCAAACGAAAGTCTTTTTATTATTTTTTTAATTATCTAAACGGTTATAACTCTGTATTATTACGGTATTTTAACTCCCCATTAGTTTTATAAAGACAAAAAATGGGAACAACCTCCTCGTTATCATGCTTAACTGGTTATCATGCTTTTATCTTCGTCCTCCTCCCAGTTTATCCCCACCCTATAAAGCTCCATTGATTTAACCTCCTCGTTACAATGTTCCAATTCTTCTAGGCGTAAAAGCACATAAATGTAGTGTAATTTTTTTCCTACTGCCATTTTCGGGGCTCCACTATTTCCTAAATCTCGAGTCATCTGGAAAAAAAATTTGATGAGAATAAATTATAATGTGGTAAGTGGTGAAGGCATTAGCGGAAGGAAGATTTTTTGGATTCGTAGTTCAACACCAAGAGTTTAATTAGTAAGTGAAAATGAAGCGGATATGCATTTTAATTGATGAAGTTTGTGTCATCCAATCATGGAAGTTCTTTGATGTGATTTGAGGTATTGTTTAATTTCAGTACTAATTTGATGATGAATATATTAACTGTTTGTTTGCTTTAGATGTATATTATCTTTTCTAATTATATAATTCTTTAAAATCCTCTTTTTTCTTGTCTTTTTTGGTTCCGTATAGATTCAAAGGCTAAAAGTAGCGTGTGGCATAGCAAGTGTTTGCCTTCCGAAGCGGCAAGCACAAGTCAATTTCATACTTGCGGGACGTCTTCCAAGTGTGATTTGCCTTCAAGTGAGTTTTTAGGCCATCATTTCACCAGATGCATAAAGCAACCCAGCCTTTTTATCAACATGGGGTGACTTGTCCTTCTCTATCTCATGAGGATTCTACAAAATTGCTAATGAAGTTGGTTCCTGTTGCACAACAATTCCAGCAACTTAGCCTCCAGTTTTAAATGCATTCAACAAGGCATTAAGGTTTTCTCATCATGCTAGTAGATTTAGAACAAAATGTATTGTGAAAGCCAATAATGTCATTCCCTTCATGTATTGTTGTATTGATTCATACAAGTTGGTGTAGAGAATTGAGAGTTACCACTTTGGCATATGTACTAACAATCACACATGAATGATAATTATTGATTTTATTTTATTTTTGTTATTGAAGTTTTTAGTGGTATTTATTTTTTGATATTTTTTAGAAACGACAATATATTATTACAAACAGTAAAATGTTAAAAAGCTATCCAGTAAAAGAATTATTAGATAGTAAAAATAGAATTATCTATTATGACACTTAAAAGTGTCTTTATAATTATTATGACTATTGTGACATTGATATATACCACACTTTTGATCAATGCCTTTAAAAGTTTAATGTCACTATAGCCTACTTATAATGACACTATTAAATGCCTTTTTAGTGCCTTTTTCTTGTAGTGAATCCTTGTTCTTTTGGGAAACTTGACAGAACTCATTTTCTTTTTAAAAGTAGAATAGAAAGGTTAGGACGATATTCAGTTTCAACTGACTCAAAAAAACTCAAGGGGTATACCCAAGAGGTATGTTTTGAGTCAACCAGTGGTAGATGGTATGATGCACCCAAGGGGTCTACCCAAGGGATGAACATATATAGTATCCAGTTCTCTAGTCTCATCCCTCTCTGTTTTTATTGATAGAGCAATAAAAACTATGGAAGTGCATAAGACTTATCATGTACAAAAGTGGAGCTTCACAGTATAAAGACTAATATACTATAGTTATCTGAAGCGTACTATTGATCCAAAATCAAAAGCCCCTTCGAAGTACTAGGTAAACTGTAAAAATCCGAAAAGGTTTCAGAAATTCCAAGTGAAGCCATCCTCGCTAGACTGTCTGTAACCGCATTAGCTTCTCTGTAGATATGGGTAACAGTGTAACACATTCGGAATATGATTTCCTTGATCCCTTTAAGCAAAAAAAAAATATTTCCAAGGTGGAGCATTCTCTGAATTTAGAAAATCCGCAAGAGCTTTATTGTCCGTTTGAATTTCCACTAGCTGAAGTCCCAAAGATTCACACTTGCGAGCTCCAAATAAAAGTCCCATAACCTCAGCCACCAAACTATTTCCATCGCCAAGCCAAGTTCTCCATAAAGATGTTTTCCAAGATGACCATGTATTAAGAAACCGTACCCAGAATCAGAGTCCCTATCAATAGAAGAACCATCACAATTTAAAAACAAATTTATTAAAATCAAGCGGCTTCCAAGCAATCCATTTGAGTGTTCTATGCTTCAGCTTGAAATGGATAGATGGAAAGATATTCTCCATGAAAACTTTTTCAGCATTATTTCGAACTGCAACCTTGTTCATAGAGAAAATATTCTCCAAGTCTTGCATGATAGCTTTCACTATTACTTGGTGCGGAGTACAAACATTATGAAAAATTGCTTTATTTCCAGCCTTCCAAACTTTCCAAACAACAAAAGTTGGGATCAATTCAAACAAAACCTTCATTGTTGTAGTGTAAGAGCCTTGCAACCACCAAGCATTTAAGAAGTGACACAAGTATGTGCAGCCGGGATCGAAGAATTCAACATATTTGCAAAAAATTCCCAAATGTGGCGCACCATTGGGCAGCTAACAAAAAGATGCTTAACAGATTCTTCACTATTTCCACATCCATAGCACCTCGTTGGAAATGAAACAATGACAAAAGTATTAAGTATCTCCGGGAATGGAAGCAACATATTTCTTAGGGTCCGTTTGTTTTGAGGGTTTGGGAATTGAGGAATGGACTAATTGCCAAAAATAACGTTTGTTTTACGGGTTTTAAAACGAAAATTTTGAATTATGCCAAATATCCAGGAATCTGTTAAACCCACCTAAGGGGAGGGTTTCATAAATGATTCCAACTTATCTATTAGCAATTTTTTCCTTTATCACTGATTTCTCCTTTACGTCTTTTTTTCTTCCGCCAAATTATATCGTTATCTTCTCCGTATCAAATCTCTCCCAATTTTCTTCTCTGCGTTTCACCCTTCTGCGATTTACCCATACTTTTTCCTGCCCCCGCCTTGCTTCTCCATCGTTTCCCGCTCTATCGTCTCAATCACTACCCAATTTTCTCCAAATTCTTATCTTCATCACCTCACTCTTTTGTATATAAATACATACATGTCTTCATGTTTTCCCCTTGCAACATCGTGTTCATCTTCCTCTTCTTTAGGTATGTCACTCTTCTTCTTTTTTTTTTTGATTTACAATTGTATTCTGAATTAAAATTTTGGTTTCTTTGTGCTTTGTCTTGCTTTCGGTCATTGATGGGAATGATTTTGAATCTGTCAAAAGCTTTATATTGGTCATTAAAATGTGCGAGTATATAAGCATCTACTGATTAAGTAGTCGGCGTCGTTTTTGCATGCTCAACTGGGCTCTATTGCCTTTCTGCATCAATCTGAAATCAAATTAATTTTCTTCTGTTTTGCTGGCTAGGTTTTCAATTTGTCGTTGATGAGCTCCCCTAATTCAGAGCTTTTATGCGTTCATTCTTTCTCCTAATAGCGCAGAGATTGATCAAATTTTGGCTTGACGAGTTGCGGCGGAAGTGACGAATCTATCACCGCTTTCGGGTTTAGGTGCGTTCAGCTTTTTAAACTTGCGTTGATTTTTTTTTTTGGGTTATTGTAAACTTTTATTGTATTTGAGTTTTTGAATATTCATGAGGAAAATTTGGTGCAATTTTTTGTTTTTGCAATGTTTTCTGTTTGCTTTTTGTTTGGATAAAACTACAATAAATTGAAATTTAGACGTGGGTTTATGCAATCGTTGTATTTTAGTTGCATCTTATTGCACACTTGTGCTGATTAAATTAGTACCATTGAACTCGATTGTGATCTATGTCATGATCTTCCTTTAATTTGTTCTTCCTTGATTTTGCCGATGACGATTCTTAGACACAAACTAAGATTATTATGTTGCTGTTTTGATTCCTTGGTCCAGTCCCGGTCCTCCACACGTTGGTGTATAAATGGTTAACTGATTTTCTTCTCCTGATCTCTTTAATCCTTATAAATCGGCATCTGTTGTTCTAGCCTTCTACATGATATAATTGTTGGCTGATGTGGTTTATTTATTCTGAGGGGGACCTTAGGTGCAGCCTTGGATTGTGTGGTGGAGTTTTGGGATATCTGCACAACTTTGTGGATATGTCCTGTTTGCAGATTTGGCAGTGGTTTACTTGTGGAGTTCGGATTTCCAATTTTCTGTTGCTAATTCTATTCTGGTCAATGCAAGACAGGTTGAAGAGTCTTTTGACATTCTGGTTGTTCTGGTTTTCCCCCCTTTAGCATACGGGAACTTGATTGGACTTCTATTGCTTGTTGGTTCAGTCTGGATTTAGTTTTCCAGGAGTTCTTTTTTACATAGTAAAATCTAGAGTTCCTCTCTTTATCAAGTCTCTTTGATCTTCTTCAGTTAGCTTAATAAATTTTCGGACTTTTTTTTGGTGGTTTCTTTTTTCCTTTATGTAGATTTACCAGAAGTTATGGAGTTATTTTGAAGGGTCTTCGTTGTTTTAGACAAGCCTGCATAAGTTGACAGTGTGCTCCTGATGTTTCCTCTTCTCCTTGTGTATCTCTGAAAGTTGACGGCTTTTCTTCTTTGGCAGTAATTGTTGACGGCAATGTCCTTTATTTAATTGGGTATGAGTGTCATCTTGCTCACGTTATCTAGTCTGATTTCGAGATTTCTCTGCCTCGTTGATTGGGTAGAAGAGCCATGGTTTTTGTTGTTTTATTTATTTATTTTAAATTAGAGGGGTAGGGAGATCGCAAAATGTTCCCCTTTTGGTTGTCCTGTTGCTTTTTCTGTCTACCATCTACTTTTGTTGCTGCAAAGCACTCTTTTCTTTAATATTTCCACCTTTGCTGGTGCGAGCCCTTGTTGGCATTGTCCATATATTTGAGTTTTCCTAGGGGTGGGGATGGGTAAGCTGGCTGCTAAGTTTTTGTTTTTCCTCGAGATCTTTCCCTCTTTATCTTTACTTTTTTGCTTGCTACTACCTATTTGATGCTTTGTAGATTTTGCAACTATTTTGTTTCGGTTCATTTTAGTCTCTTATGTGTTTTCTCTTGTTGCAGATTATGCTACTGGTGTTTCCTCATTATTGTTCTCTTTTTTAGAATGTCAAATGATTGCTATTCATGTTTTTTTTTTGATTAATTTCTGATTTTTTTTTCATTTCATTTCTTTGTAGAATATTATGGCACGCAGCCCTATTACTAGTAGACGACGCAAACTAATTCGAAATGTTCGTATTATGGCATCATTGGTTAATGTGTTTACTTTAGTTTTTGTTACTTGGTATTAAATGTTGTTGACGTATTTGCACATTATAAGCCCCCCATTGAAAACTAAAGAAGAAATAAGATTGGAGAGAATGAATTGGGTGTATAGGCTCACAAAACAATCTGATACTGTTTGTATTAGTCAGCTCCGAATGGATAGACGTACATTTGGTTTATTATCTGAGATGGTAAGAGATGTTGGAGGTTTAAAAGATACAAAGAACACTTCATTAGAGGAAATAGTTGCTCTCTTTGTTTACGTGTTGGCTCACCATGAAAAGAATAGGACAATGGGTTTGGTGTTTTATCGAAGCGGTGAAACTATTAGCCGCCACTTCAATAGTTGCCTTTTAGCAATCTTGAAATTACATGGAATATTGCTTAAAAGACCTCAACCTATCACTGAAGATTGTGAGGACAACTGTTGGAAGTCTTTTAAGGTACTTTGGGAGTTAATTGTTTTTGGTTTTGTAAACTTTAATGCACTACTTAAGGACTCACTTTTGTATTCTGATTTTATTCAAATAACAGGGTTGTTTAGGGGCCTTAGATGGAACCTTAATCAGAGTGACACCCCCATCTGATGAAAAACCAAGACATCGCACCAGAAAAGCCAATATTGCGACAAATGTATTAGGCGTGTGTTGTCCAAATATGCAATTCATATATGTTTTGCCTGGCTGGGAGGGGTCAACACATGATGATCGTGTACTTCGAGATGCTATTGGTAGGCTTGATGGTCTTAAAGTACCTCGAGGTATATTTTATATTTAAATTCATTAATATGAAAATGAATGTATATTCATTTTTTATTTCATTTAAACACTAATACATGTTTCATTTTTAAAGGTTATTATTACTTGGTCGATTCTGGATATTGTAACGCTGAGGGATTTCTATCTCCATTCCGAGGCCAGCGATATCATCTTAATGAGTTTCAAGGTCATCGGCCAAGGACAGCTCAAGAATATTTAAACATGAAGCATTCTAAGGTTAGAAATGTGATTGAGAGATGTTTTGGGTTGCTTAAAGGGCGATGGAAAATATTAGCTTCCCCATCTTTTTTTCGCATTGAAACTCAAGTGCGCATTATTTTGGCAAGTTGTCTTCTTCATAATTTGATAAGGAGATACATGAGTTTTGATCCACAAGAACTGGAACCAGTTGACGAAGATGAACTTCAAGATGATGACCCCCTCGAGAATGAAGGCTATGTGACATTGATTAATCCATCACAAGAATGGCTCGAAGAAATGTTTTGGCCAAAGAAATGTTAATAGTTGGAGAGGCAGATATAATTCTTGAAAGCGTGCTTCTTGTCGTAGATGATTCATTATGTTATTGTTTTTCTTGAATATTTGCGAATATGTCATTGATTTCTTGAACAATGATTTAATTTGTGTGGTGTTCTATTTTGCAAAGGTTCGAAATTTGAACCATTGAAAATCTTTAACTTTGTTTATTATGCTCATAGGTGTGCTAGAATGGAGCAAGATGATGCTTGTCGAGGTCGTGGAAGAAATAAATGCTTTTGGACAGAAGATGAAGTGTAGATATTGATACAAGTTCTTCAAAGTATGGCTTGTGATCCGTCGTGGAAAACTGATAGCGGTTTTAAGAGTAACTACATGACTGAGGTGCTAAAGAGAATTATTGACATAATGCCTAATTTCACCAAGAAAGTTACGTCTCATCTTGAGTCAAAAATCAAATGGCTAAAGTCAAAATTCCATTGTATCAATGACATGCTGAGAGAGAGCGGTTGTCAATGGAATGATGTGGAGCAAAAAATAGTATGTGAAAAGCAATGGTTCGATAGCTATTGTCAGGTAAGCTCACTGGCAACATACTTTACTTTATTATAATTATATTAGTTATAGCCTTTATCCGCATATAATTTTACTCTTTTCATTTAATTTAGACTCATAAGGAACCAAAGGAAATGTGGGATTTTAAATTCCCATACTTGAATCAACTTGAATTGGTATATGGAAGAGATAGAGCTACTGGAACAGTTAGTCAAGGATATGAAACTGCAATACACAAAATGGTGACTGCTCAAAATAATGAACGTGGTGGTCAAAACTCTGGTGAAACTGATTTCTCATCTGAAGAAGAGAACAACAATGTGAGCTCTGAATTACAGGGAACCCCAAATTCCCTGAATTTACCCGAGAAACAGGTACAACCATCAAACACTGGAGAGAAGGTTGCAAAAAGAAAGAAAGCAACATTTGCACCTACTCCCTTGGATGTTGGGGCACAATTACAAGATATCAATACTGGTTTTCGCACTTTTGTGGAAGGATTTAATAGCAATTTTGCAACCATGGCAAATGCTATGGTAGAGGAAAATTTGCGTGAAAAATCTGCTGCAGAAAGAATGAAAGATGTTGTTCTAGAGCTAATGAACATTGGCCTTCCAAGTGGAGATGTTTTCAAGGCAACTAACTTATTCACTACAGAAAAAGATAATATTGATGTGTTTTTCAACCTTCCTGCTGAAATGCGAAGGCTTTACGTGATCACCCTACTTGTTCCCACACCAAGCATTTAAGTTCTTTGTTGGATTTGGAAGCAGCTGATTTTAGCATTTTATTTTTGTTGCCTTTTTGTTTTCATTTTCGATTTTCTTGTTTTCGAAGAATAAATGGCTACAGTCATATCGTATTGTTCTTTGCATTATTTTGATAATTGATTTGACATTACTTTATATACTTGTAAGTTTTTTTATTGGTCAACTCAAATTCAATTTTACTTTTGTTCATAATATTCAATTGTTTAACTCAAGTTTTGATGAATTGTTTAGCTATTGTCAATTAAAGATCGCAAATAAGTTGTAGAATACTTGAACTTAAACTTTGTAACAAAGTAGATCAATTTCTATACTAAAGATAAAAAAGTAATTTTATCATTCCATTCCGATTGATTTCTACAAACCAAACAACTACATTGGGAATGATACAAAAACCCAAGTTATAAACCAAATAGTGTTTTTGGAATGACCAAACCTATCCCCATCCCTTTATGCTATTATACCTATCGCCATAGTAAACCGCATGCTCAAACCAAACGGACCCTTAGTTACCACATGAAAAAGGAAATCCGGAGAGGAATAAGTTTGTGCCAAAAATTCAGGAGACTTACAACTTTATACCGCCTAGGCCGCAATACTTCATAGGCTGATTTAATGGAGAAGGTTCCTGTTGGTGAGGGCTGCCAAATGATCGAATTCGCACCACCATAAAACTGAAGTTCAAGGGTCCTTAGGGTTTCAATTGTCTCATGGGAGAGATGCGTAGTTGCAGCCGCCAAAAAGACATCCTTGTAAATCTCGAATTGTAAGGCTTGGATTTGGGAGTACTTCATCCGGGATGTCCCAAATTACTCCCAAGTTTGACCAATTATCGTGCCAAAAACTTCTATCACCTCCGCGCACTAGAACTTGATAGAACTCATTTTAGGTAATAACCTAACTAATAAAACAAACTCGTAATTAACAAAAACCAAAATCCATCTATGGCAAATACAACAATATAGTAAGGATTCTAACAACGTCAATCAAAGAATAATACATATTCCCTCCTTCCTTCAGAGAAAAAAATGGTCAGCAATAATCCAACAATAAAAAAAGTATATTACAAAAGTGAAAGGAAATGAGTAATATAATTGATGACATGAATCATTGGTTGAATTATTCTTTCTTTTTAATCTAAGAACATGAATCAGGTGATGGATTTTTCTCCTTACTATGGTGGACTTATTTTTTTGGATGGATATGCCTTTTTGCGTGTGCAAAGGTCAAACCCTATCCATCAATGATGATATGGATGTTTTACTAACGAGGGAATATGGTGTGAAGTGTTCTTGGACAAAATTTGTTTACCATTAGCGGACATTTAGTGTCTATTCACGCTAGCTAGAATTTGATTTTAAACTCGAATGGCTTATTATACACATACAAGATTGAGAAAAGAAAATGCTTGAAAAAGATTATAAGCCCACCTTTTGACATGAGACGAGACCTTAGAAACAAATCTAGCGCATATAGATTCATGAGCATTGGTGTGTCTAGGTTTGGCATCAGTTAATGTAATAATAATGGAGCAAGAATTTTGGCTTTCATTATGGTTCCAGTCCACTTCCATATTGGAATTGTTTCAATGACTTTTAAAAGTTACTTGGTTCTTGTTGGGCTTATTCCCCCCAATTGGAGGCCCAGCTCGCTTAAATACATAAGTGGTTTGACTAGAGGAAAGAAAAAAAAAACCAACTCCAATTTGGTTTGGTTTTTGGTGTTGGCCGTGGCTTATAAAAGGCCATGGTGGTTTTTTTTTTTTTTGGACGTGAGTTCAGCAAAAGAAACGGGCAGCCACACGTTGGGTTTGTATGAAAAAAATTCAGCCGTGCATAGCTTTGTGCGCGAGTGAAAAAGGGAGAGACAACTAGGATTTTGGGGTTTTGGCGTTGTGAGAAGAAAGTGTTTCACCTTGAGGCTTTAATCGAGTGACGAAACAGAATCAGTTGTTGGTGCAAGTTTCCACTTTAATTAATATCAACAAGATCTACAATTCTTCCAGTTTAATTTTTGGTTTAGCTCTCTGATATGTTTATATTTTACCTATTTATTATATCCCTAATTTGTGATTTTTGCAATATATTTTGAGCACAAATATGCTATTTATGTGATTTTGTCTTTAATTGTAGGAATTGTACTCAAATGAAGAATTGTTGAATTTTTGAGCTAAAATCGAATTAAAAGCAACTCAATGGGAAAGAATTGAAGATTGGAGCAATTGATGGGGAAGAAATTAATGAGTTTAGAGAATTGGAGGGCCAATGATGCAATTTTAGAATTTGATTTTAATTTTTGGAAAATTGGCCGAAGGTTACGTTGATGGTGCGGCTGATTTGGTAAGAATTTTAATCCCAGTATTATTTGGGAAACAAGTTTTCTTATTCTTCAAGAAGTAGGGTTTAGCCGGAAGTCTATAAAAGGAGGATTAGGGATTTATTTTTACAACAGAACTGAACCGAAAACTGGCCGAAAACCTTACGGCTGCAACCCACTTTCACCGCCACCTTCTTGTTTCCTTCTTCACCGCCGCCGATCACCGCCAAACTCCCTCCTCTCCCAGCCGACAGCATCATCACCATCGACCGCCATCATCACCTTCTTCCTCTTCTCCGCCTTCCTCTTCACCGCCGCGCAGCACCACCACCGAAGCCGCCACCTTGCCTTCCTGGTCACGCCGCACCACCCTCCTCCATTCCCACGCAGCAGCAGCAGCAAAACCACCTTGCTCCCTCTCTCCACCGGGTTTCCTCCCATCATCATCCACGCGAAGCAGCCTGAACCCAACCTTCTTCCTGCCTTCACGTGCGCAACCACCGAAGCGAGCCAAGCAGCAGCTTCTCATCTTCAATCCATACCACCGCAAATCCGGCGAAGCGAGCAGCAACCGTCGGCTGGTCTTTGGCTTCATTCAGTTTTGAAGTTTTAATTTATTTAATTTATTTATTTTTATTATGTCTCTAAATAGTATTGAATTATTTTTAATAATGTTTAGTGGCTAAATTCTTTTAATCTAGGGCTTGGGTGTAGCCACCGAATTTATTTGGTTTATTATTATTTGATTCTTCCATTAATTAATATTTGTTATTCTTGTTTTAATTCGTGTAAGTAATTGGCCACTATTTGCATGTCTGAAGATATTAATCGAAGTAGCGAGAGTGGAAGATTAATATTAGTTCGTAGGAATAATAAACTTAGGTTATAAGCTACGAGAGTAAGATTATAACCTTTGCAATATTTGATTCTTAATGGTCTTAACGTGCTTTTGTTACTCCCTATAGTCACGAGAGTAGTCATAGGGTTAATCTAAGTAAGAGAATTATAACACGAGAGTGAATAGTTCTTAATTAGGTGAATCGTTGTGAGTTAATGGAAGTTAAAAGTCAGATATTTGTGAATTGAACTAAACCAAATATTCGGTAGGTGAACCCAATGTCCTAGGTTTTCTTTGTTTGATTATTTGAATTAATATTATTTGCCTTTATTTTATTTATTTATTTTAGTTTTAAATTTTATAAACCTAAGATCATCATTTATCTAGATAATAATAGGAGTAATTTATACCTGGTAATTAGAAAGCTTCTCTGTGGGATCGACCCTACTTTCTGCTTTACTACTAGTAATTGTGTTAAATAGGTAACTATTATTTGACTAGTGTGACGACGGCTTGTCACTCTCTTTTGGTGAGATCCTTCTAATCCTACTTTGTGATAGGTGTGTGTGGAAGAGTATTATTGTAATCCATCTTTAGGAAGTCACGTGTATCCACCGGTTGGTGAAGAATGTTTCCCATTATTGTGATAGAGGAGATTTTACTGTTGTTACAGTCCCGTTGTTTGTCTTGATTTGGGTTTTTTACGTAAATCTATGTGCTTACATTACTTTATCAGTTCTGTAATTATTTTCTTGTTTGGTTGTCCTATTTTATTGGTAGTAGAAAAGAAATTTTTCTTGGGAATCGTTTCGGCTGGACTTTTGTGTTTGTACCTTTTCTGCCACAACAGTGGTATCCTTATGTATCCACCGGTTGGTGAAGACTGTTTCCCATTATTGTGATGGTAGAGATTTGACTGTTGTTACAGTCCCGTAATTTGTCTTGATTTGGATTTTTCACGTAAATCTATGTGCCTACTTTACTTTATCAGTTCTTTGATTATTTGCTTTTTTGGTTGTCCTATTTTATTGGTAGTAGGAAATGAGTTTTTCTTGGGAATCGTTTCGGCTGAATTGTTGCGTTTGTACCTTTTCTGCCACAACAGTAGTATCAGAGCCAGGTTCGATAATTGAGGTGTTATACCAATAAAATGGAAGTGTCATCGGGGACTGGAACGATGATTAAATTGACTTCATCCAATTATCATATATGGAATCCTAGAATGGAAGACTTATTGTATTGCAAAGATTTGTTTGATCCTGTTCTAGGCGATGAAGGTAGGCCAAGTGATATGACTGATAAGAAGTGGACTAATATGCACAGGAAGACTGTTGGTAATATTCGACAGTGGATTGATCAAAATGTGTTTCATCACTTTCGGGAGAAACAAAAGCTGATGAACTTTGGGAGAAAATCCAGAATATGTACTAGAAGAAGTCTGGCATCAATAAGTCGTCTGCGCTGAAACAGATTACCAGGTTAAGTTACACTGATGGTGCTAGTATGAATGAGCACTTGAGTTCGTTTCAGGGTTTGTTGAACCAGGCAGTAAATGTGGGTTTAAAGTTGGATGATGAGGTGCAGGCTTTGTTATTGTTTAGTTCTCTTCCAGACAGTTGGAACACTTTGGTAGTATCAATCAGTAATTCAACCCAGGATGGTGCCTTGACCTTGGATCAGGTCAAAGAGGCTTTGATGAATGAAGAAGTCAGAATAAAAGAGCAGAGTATTGAGTCTGAGACGCAGACTCTAGTGACAGAAAAGTCAGACAGAAGAGGGAGAAGTAAAAGCAGAGGGCCACGTGATTGGAATGACAAGTCCAAGGGACGATCTAACTCCAAGAGAGATATTGTGTGCTACCATTGTCAAGAGAAAGGGCACTTTAAGAAGGAGTGCAGGGTTCTCAAGAGAGAACTAGCAGCGAGAAAAGGTAAAGGCAAGAAAGATGAATCAAGTGATGATGACACCACTGCAGTAGTAACTACCAGTAATGTATTTATGTACTGTGACGATGATACAATTAATGTTGCGAGTCACGGCAGTGATTGGTTCGGTGATTCAGGTGCGTCTTATCATGTGATGCCTCACAAGCACTTCTTCACCTTTGACACACCTGGAGATTTTGGTCGTGTAAGAATGGGCAACCAAGCCTCATGCGATGTTATCGGCATGGGAGAGGTATCATTGGTAACGAATACATATTGTGCTCTTATCTTGAAGAATATCTGACGTGTTCCGGATATGCATCTGAACCTTATTTTCGTTGGCAAACTTGATGATGAGGTTATCATAGCACAAAAGGTGGTGGCCGTTGGACAATTACCAGAGGAAATCTTGTTATTGCTGGAGGAAAGAAGTTAAACTCTTTGTATGTGTTGAATACAAAGTTGAAGAATGGAGAGGTGAATGCAACTCACAATGTCTCCATTGATCTCTGGCACAGAAGGCTTGGACACATAAGTGTCAAGGGGCTGTAGATTCTTGGTAAGAAGCAATTTCTCCCTGAGGTAAAAGGTACTGCTCTACAACCTTGTGTTAACTGTATCTATGGTAAACAACATAGGGTTTCTTTTCAAAATTCTCCTCCATCTAGAAAGTCCAGTCCTCTCGAGTTAGTTCGTACAGATGTATGTGACATGAAAGAAAGGTCGCTGGGTGGTGCATTGTACTTTGTTACTTTCGTCGATGACTATGCTCGAAAGGTTTGGTGTTTTTCTTTGAAATCTAAAGATCATGTATTAGATGTGTTCAAAGACTTTCACCTTAGAGTTGAAAGAGAGATTGACAAGAAGTTGAAGTGTGTTTGAGCAGATAATGGTGGTGATTATATGGGGTTCGTTTGAGAAGTATTGCCGAGACCATGGCATTAAACTTCAGAAGAGTGTTCCAAAGACTCTGCAGCAGAATGGCTTGGTAGAAAGAATGAACAGAACTATTACCGAAAAGGTTAGGTGTATGCTTTCGAATGCAAAGCTGCCTAAATCTTTTTGGGGTGAAGTCATGCAGACAGAAATTGATTTGATCAACCTATCTCCTCAGTTCCGTTGGATGTGAATCTACCACAGCGAGTTTGGATAGGGAAAGATGTCTCATTTGGACATTTGCGAGTTTTTGGTTATCGTGCCTTTGTTCATATTCCCAAAGACGAAATGTCGAAGCTTGATGGAAAATCCAAGCAGTTTGTATTCTTGGGGTATGGCAATGATGATTTTGGGTACAGACTTTGGGATCCTGTACAGAAGAAAGTTTTCAAAAGCAGAGATGTGGTCTTCTTTGTAGACCAGACCATTGATGATATGGAAAAAGACAAAATGCCAGAATCTTCACATGAGATTCCTGTTGATCTAGATCCAGTTTCTCCACAATCAAATGATTCTCCTTAAGGGGGAGTTGAGACAGAGCAAGAAGGTGAGTTTGATGATGATCCTGCTACTGATACAGAGACACCACCATTTTCATCACCTCATGTTCAGCCTAGGAGGTCTACCAGAGACAAGAGACCTTCCACCAGGTACAGTGCTCATGAGTATTTGTTGCTTACTGATGGGGGAGAGCCAAAGTCGTATGAAGATGTTCATAGTCATGAGCAGAAAGATGAGTGGTTAGCAGCCATGCAAGAGGAGATCAAATCCTTGCATGAGAATTACATGTATAACCTGGTGAAGCTGCCTAAGGGCAAGAGAGCACTCAAGAATAAATCGGTGTTTAGACTAAAAACAAGTGAGAACAGTTCACAATTAAGGTACAAAGCTAGATTAGTTGTGAAGGGATTCAATCAGAGAAAGGGCATAGACTTTGATGAGATATTCTCTCTTATTGTAAAGATGTCTTCAATCCGATTTGTGCTTCGGATAGTGACCAGCTTGAATCTTGAGATTGAACAGCTTGATGTGAAGACAGCCTTCTTACATGGTGATTTGGAAGAAGAGATTTACATGGAGCAACTAGATAGGTTCCAGGAGAGGGGGAAAGAGAAACTTGTGTGTCCTCTCAACAAAAGCTTGTATGGGTTAAAGCAAGCTCACGGGTAGTGGTACAAGAAGTTTGATGCCTTCATGATAGGGCAGGGATACCAAAGGACTACAGCCCATCATTGTGTGTTTGTGAAGAAATTCTCTGATGGTGATTTTATAATTCTTTTGCTTTATGTCGATGACATGTTGATTGTTGGTCATGATACTACAAAGATTACCAGGTTGAAAAAAGAGTTTAATAAGTCCTTTGCGATGAAGGATTTGGTTCCGGCTAGACGGATCCTTAGGATGAAGATTTCTCGTGACAGACAAAATGAGAAACTTTGGGTATCTCAAGAGAAGTATATCGAGAAGGTTTTTGATAGGTTTAACATGAGCGGTGCTAAGGAGGTCTCGACTCCACTTGCGAGACATTTTAAGTTAAGCAAAACGCAGTGTCCTAAAAGTGAGAAAGATAAGGAAAAGATGAAAAAGGTTCCTTATGCTTCGGCAGTTGGCAACCTGATGTATACGATGGTTTGTACAAGGCTAGCTCATGCCGTTGGTGTTGTTAGTCGGTTTCTCTCCAATCCTGGTAAGGAGCATTGGAATGCTGTTAAGTGGATTCTCAGGTATCTTAGGGGTACTTCCAAATTGAGTCTTTGCTTTGGCAAAGGAAAGACCATGTTAGATGGATAAATAGATGCTGACATGGCGGGTGACCTGGGTAGTCAGAAGTCTACTTCTGGTTACTTGATGACTTATGGAGGGGGAGCAGTTTCACGGCAGAGTAGGTTGCAGAAGTGTGTTGCTCTCTCTACTACAGAGGTAGAGTTTATCGCAGCTACTGAATCTTGTAAGGAAGCACTTTGGTTGCAGAAGTTCCTGCAAGAGCTTGGCATAAAGTAAGAGAGGTATGTGGTGTACTATGATAGCCAGAGCGCTATTCACTTAGCGAAGAATTCCATATTTCATTCGCGGTCAAAACATATTGATATGAGATATCACTGTATTCGGGATGTTTTAGAGTCCAAGGCATTGTTTCTTGATAAGACCCATACAGATGACAATGGTGCCGATATATTGACAAAGACTGTGAGTAGAGAAAGCTCTTGTTTTACCCCCCTCCCCCCCAATTGAGGTGAAGGGGGAGATTGTTGGGCCTATTCCCCCCAATTGGAGGCCCAGCTCGTTTGACCACATAAGTGCTTTGACCGAAGGAAAGAAAAAAAAATCAACTCCAATTTGATTTGGTTTTTGGTGTTGGGCATGGCTTATAAAAGGCCATGGTGGTTGTTTTTTTTGGACGTGAGTTCAGCAAAAGAAACGGGCAGCCACACATTGGGTTTGTGTGAGAAAAATTCAGCCGTGCATAGCCTTGTACGTGAGGGAAAAAGGGAGAGAAAACTAGGATTTTGGAGTTTTGGCGTTGTGAGAAGAAAGTGTTTCACTTTGAGGCTTTGAGCGGGTGACGAAACAGAGTCAGTTATTGGTGCAAGTTTGCACGTTGGTTCCTCTCAACAAGATCTACAATTTTTCTGGTTTAGTTTTCGGTTTAACTCTCTTTTGGTGAGATCCTTCCAATCCTACTTTGTGATAGGTGTGTGTGGAAGAGTATTGTTGTAATCCACCTTTAGGTAAAGTCCTGTGTATCCACCGGTTGGAGAAGATTGTTTCCCATTATTGTGATAGTGGAGATTTGACTGTTGTTACAGTTCCGTGATTTTTCTCGATTTGGATTTTTCAAGTAAATCTGTGTGCCTATTTTACTTTATCAGTTCTTTGATTATTTGCTTGTTTGGTTGTCCTATTTTATTGGTAGTAGGATAGGAGATTTTTTTGGGAATCGTTTCCGCTGGATTTTTGTGTTTGTATCCTTTTCGCCACAACAGTTCTTTGGTGTGTTCTTTGGTTCCAGTTCAACGCGATTTGATTATATCTCTCATGTTTGTAGTATAAGATTCTAAACTCTTTGTTTGAACCGGAACGAGAATAATTTTTATCAAATTGTTAGGCAATATATAAGTGTGGTAGATGGCCCGTTTGTAGAATAATTTACAGTTGCCACTCCTAACTCAATTTCTATTGAGTATCTCACATCGGTAGTAAGAGAGACTAGATATTAATATATAAATCTCAGTACTATTTCCTCATTGCCAATCGATTTTGAGGTGAAACTACTTATATTATTTCACAACCACAAAAATGCATTCAAGAAAGCTGTAAAAATACAAATAGGTATTTTCGATCTAGCATATATATACCACAACAAACTTGTTGCAGCTAAATATACACACAACTAGCTCATTTCACTTTCCAATTTCGGGCGCTAAATCACTAAATTTGATGTGCAAATGGAACCAGCTATCCTGTGCAAACACACATATTTTCGCAAATGATGTCTCTTTTGTAATATGGTTTAACCCTTCCGAGTGAAAAATGTGCTTCAGATCCAGTATACAAGCCATTCTTTAGCTTTATTATTAGAGAAGGAACAAGAATTCCTATATAGTAGCAATTAATTAATCAAACAATTCAGATGTTAATGAAAGAGACATCGTTAAAACAGTTTTGAAGATAGATATTTTTAGTGATACAATCTTGCCTAAATCAATAGTCTTTTTTTTTTCAATAAAATTCTAAATTTGGGATGGATTGAGGACACGCTATACTTTTTGATCAGAAGCAACCATAGTCAACTTGATGTATTATAAAAGAACTTGTACAAACAAAGGCACCAGCATTATTTCATAATAATTGAATTTATATGTACTCCTATTTCATAATAAATGTAGTACAAAGGCACCAAGCATTACGTTATCGTTAATTCGTTCTCTCTTCTTTTTCTCTCTTTTAAGTCGAGAGTTGTCTTTGGCCGTATATTCGTTTCCTCTTAAATTTTCATTTGCAAAAGAGCCCATTTGTCTTCCGCTGTTCGAACCTTTGGAATTCATAGTTCAAGGAAGGATTAATTTGGAGTCGAAGGATTTTGATGAGGAGGAACTCCTATGGAGGTTGGCTCTGAATCTCACGTCAGATTTTAGTTTTTGGTTGCTTCCGAGTTCTGTCGACGTCGCACACCAGGTGTTTGATCATATTCCTGTGAGAAATCTTTGCTCAGATTACATACGCATCTACATCAACACAATTACAGATTAAAAGGGGAACGACGAAATTGGCTTCGATTGTTCAGCTTCCTGATGAAATCATTGTGGAGATTCTCTCCAGAGTACCAGTGAAGGCGCTTTTGCGATTTAAGTGTGTCTGCAAATTTTGGAAAGATCTCATTTCGAAGCCTGATTTTTTTCTCTCCTCCACTGGAAGGGAACGAGCAATTGTAGGATTTTTACCTTACAGTAAGAGAAGGTATGTTGACTCGAGACATATGTACTTCTATTCAATCGATGATAAATTCTCAGTAGAAGAGCTTCCTGGTCCTGTTGGTGAAGTGCCATCTGATTATTCTTCGTTTACAGTATTTGGGACTTGTAATGGTTTGATACTCTTCGCGACTGTGCAAGGAATGTACTTGTGGAACCCTTTGACCAGATGCTGCAGGTTACTAACCCAACTCAAGGTTTTGGAATATATGTACCCGCCACGTACGTTAATCTTTACAGCTTCTGGGCTTTGCTTTGATAAATCATCAGATGATTACAAAGCTGTGTTAGTGGGGTTTGAGGGCGGGTGCACTCGTGGTTATAGTCAATCTGTTTATGTTGCTAGCTTAAGGACGGGAGAGTTGTTGTTGAAGGACCGTAATTTCCCTTATACGGTATGTAGGAAAGATATTCCTAACATTTCATCAACATCAGGAGTTCTATTGAACAATCACTTGCACTGGATCATGGGAAGGGAGCCCGATTTTGTGCAGTTGTTAATCTGTTTTGATGAGGAGATGAACCGGTTTACAGAATTGCCAATGCCAGATAAACATGAACAATTTTCTTATTTTGGTACTCAGTGTTTTATGTGGATGCCTTCGCATGTCTAAAGGTGAAGGGGATTGTAGGGATGATGATATGCATGTTTTAATAATGAGAGAATATGGTGTAAAGCATTCCTGGACTGAATTGTTCACCATTACAGGACTTTTTGTGCCCCTTCAACCTAGAATTCCCAATAAGATTGTTTTGGTTTTAAGGCGCAACGGTTTACTGTACACGTATAACATAGAAACGAAGTGTTTCAAGAGGATTAAATGCCCACCTTCTGACCTACGGCGGAAAATCAGGGATAACTTGAGAAGCGAGGCTGGTGCAAAAATACCCCTTCTCATGGACAGGATGGCCGGTCCTTCGATGTTTATTGAAAGTTTGACATCAGTTAATTCAATATGATTGTCACGGGGCTTTTTGTCATCAGTTGGAGATTGGTAACAAAAAATTAGCCAGTCATTTTGGTTCCATCTTCCTTTGGTGATTAAGTTACTGGGTTGGGGCGGGCCTTGGGTGTAACGATAAGGTTGCTGCTTTGTGACTGGTTGGTCACGGAATGGAAACTGGAAACAGCCTCTATGCAAGAAGTGGGTAACACGTACAGATGTCCCTAACTCATACTTCCATGAAGCTGCCCTGAATGTTATCGGGTTGTATTTGTGGCAGAAAAGCGACAGTGTATGTATTGTCTCACCTTCACTTTTGGTCATAAAGGACGAAACATATTGTAGTTTTCCTAGAAGTAGTCTGGGATTTCTGTTATATCAGAACCACAAGTGGAATCATGCTCATCTGAAGGCATTGAATGGTGATTTGAGTAGAAGATGAGTTCAAAGGTGCGTACTTACTGTTACTGTTGCATTGTGAAGCACATACTGAACTCTGTTGTTCAACGTTCTTATGTAATCAGAGCACTCTCTATTGGTAAATATGCGCATTATGTGGCAACTAAAGTAAAAATACTTTTTGACATTTTCAGAATGTATTTCAGTTAGTGCTAGCATGACTTTTGCCTTATTATGGACATATTCTGCCATCTGTATGGTACTTTTTTAGAACTGTTTGTCATACTTGCATGGTGATTCATATCTTCCTCCAGCATTTGCAACTGTAAAGCGGAGCTGCTACTTGTATCAAGTAAAGCTGCACGATGGTGTTGTCTGTTTGGAGGAAATAGATCATGATGCCCAGTTGATGATCCTATAGTTTCCTTAAACAGGCTATGGCTTCAAAATGTAGAAGTATTTTTTGATCGAGAAGCTCTTCCCTTGATTTTTGAGGGTTTCACTAGCTGTAGCATCCTGTTGTTTGATTCATCATAGCTCCATCCTGTTAGGAAATTTGCTGAAATATTCTTTCAGCAACATGTCCATCTCTCGTTTGGCTTACTTAAATATCCCTCTCTCTCAATTGGGGTTGATTTCCTTTCTTTGTGAGATTTGCCGTTCCCTCCAGCCTAAATCTGTATGTCTGCTGGATTCTTTTTTCCTCCCTTCCAGATTAACTCATTTCTCAGTCAACCAAATTGCCCACATAGTGTTATACAGAAGGGTAGCTGGATTCCTTTTTGTACGTTTGGACAGGAACTTCTCCAAACTTGATTGATTTCATTAGCCTAAGAGCCTAAGAGGAAGTGCTGGACTGATTACTCCCCTGCGCCACACCTCTGACTTCACCGCGGAGGCATCATGATTTAAGTTTCAGTGGATTCATTGGCCGAAGAATTGATTTTTCCGTTATTTATGAATTATAATCCGATGCAGTAACATTTCAGCTGTATCTAATCATTATTTGAAAACACAGATTTTGGTAGACTTTGATCATATGGGACTACCGGTATGTTAAAGAAAAGTTGCAGATTCATCGATTTTGCTGTGGGATTCCGGAAAAGCGGAACCCAGGCATTGTATTGGTAGTTGTACCCATTTTATTAGATCACTCGTCTCTTCCAGACAAGGTCATGCGAAGATTACTACCAGTTTTGGGGTAGCTCCGTTGTATTGATCGCGAAGGGGCATTTACAATTTGTACTTGAATCCCTATAGAGGATAATCTCTCCAATTTGTCACAGAATTAATTTTGATTTCTACAATCAACCAAACCTGATCATCCGTCTTTCAATCATGGAAACAGATATACTCCTGTATGTGACTGGAAACTGATCTTTGATTTGTCTACTTCGTAAAAACATTTGTATTTGTACTAAAAATAAGAACTCAAACTAGACAAACATTTTTTGGACGGAGAAATGTATATTAGATTCGTCTAGTTTTTTTACCTCTCAATCCACACACAAAATAACGCCTCCTACGTTCCCAATTTCACCAGAATATATGCATGGAAAATTGCTGACGAATTTTACTTCTAATTTCATTTACTTTGCCTCTTCTCAATCCATGACCATGTCGACGATGCGGTAGGGATAATTTTGAGTCTATTCCCAACAGGAAACACAATACATCTCCCATTGCCAAATTTTAATCGATCTTCCTCGGAATCCCTAAAAACTATTCCTGCCTAAATTATGTTTTGCACTAATTAATCACCACTTTTTTTTTCTTTTTGGTCTCTTGAATTTCGCCAATCGATTTTTGACTCCTTGTTCATCGTTACCTAAGTACTGTACATGCTGATTCTAATTGACCTACATGGGAGGGTGACAAGAGCACTGGATTGGGAGCTCTCCAAGTTATCATGATGCTTCAATTCGATCAGTTCAGGATCCCAAATCAAGGGGAAGCTATTTTATTTTATTTTTAATCCAGCCTGTTATATATGAGATAAGCGATTAGTATCCAACAAAAATATCCGTTTCTGGGTTTCCTTCAACTTGTAGTGAAAATTTTCTTCGACCCATCCACCATCTTTGAGTTTGTTGAAAGAAATCGGGGGATGGAAACAAAAGAAACAACACAATATGAACCAAAGAACAAAGATGGAGAAAAGAAACTTTATTGATGGAATCTGAAATTCAACAACAAAAGGAAATTCACAAAGAATTGAAAGTGCTCTAATCGTGTCAAACACTGCCCTTAAGACAATATTTGCCCCCACTAGATTGCAAACATGGTTAAATGGCAATTTGCCTCTAGGACTTAAGAACACAAGAACATGCAATTTGTAACTTATTGAATGTTTTTCAGGATTTTGGAATGCAAAAGTTAAAATGAATTCCTGTACTAGTTTACCTATTTATAGGCAACATTTGCAGAAATAAAAGGATACAAAATAAGTACACAACCCTTGGCTTGTAGGAAATAACCACCAAGCATGTGAAGGGTTGCCAACTTAATTTTATCCTTCAATTTTAAATTAATTATTTTATTTTACAAACTAAAATTTCCAACATTTGTTGTGGGAACTATATCCTACTATATTAGAAACAAAAACTTCCCTTTCAAACAACTCATATGATTGCCACGTGGCATATAGAAAGTACTAAATTGCCCTTTTGTCTAAACCATAACTAAATTACTAAATCTCCTACTATATTAGAAACAAAAACCCTCCTTTCAAACACCTCATATGATTGCCACGTGGCATATAGAAAGTACTAAATTGCCCTTTTATCTAAACCATAACTAAATTACTAAATCTCCCTTTGCATTTTACGTGACACGTTTTTTTCTAAAAAAAATTTTCTTTATGTTTCATTCATTTAGAGTGGTTTTTTAAGTTAAATTGATCAATTAGGTTTTTGTTACAAAGTGTCAATTTTGTTTTAAACGTATACCATGCGGATGAAGCTTATTACAAAGCTATTAAAAATCTCCAAAACTAAGTATTGATTTGGCACGACCGAACATCAATAAATCATCTTACTAATATTTAAATTTATTAGGATATTTTTATATTTTATCTAACATTTACTTCAATACATATATTCGATTAAGGCTATTTATATTTAATAAATAACACTTATAAAATATTTCTATAACTTACATGGCGAAATACAATTTCTTTTTTTTTTGTGAAATACAATTATTTCTATGATCACACTTATAAAACATTTCTAAATCCTTCAAACATTTCTAAAATATATCGCTCCAAATACAAAATTTTATTTTTTTCAAATATAACTATTTCTAAGATTTACAGATGGACTGGGCCAGAGTCGCGCGTTGCGCGACCAGACATCACTAGTATATAGAGGAATGAACGAAAAGATAATGAAAGAAAGAAAATTCCTTGATGAATAAGTAGTGATACTACTTGTAAGTTACAAAAGGGATAGATTTGTTTGTAACAAATTCAGTCGAATTCGGTCCTACTAACTCAAGAACAAATGAAAATCGGTAATCAAAAGTAAAAGATAAAGAAAAGTGATCTGTTAAATTTTATACAATATTTATCAGGTTGTTCTGATACTACTTAATAACTAGATTTTTGGACGATAAACCTTTTTCATTGGTTCGAAATTCCAAATGGTACGACGGATGCGAAATTCTATCACTGACAAAAAACGAAATTCAAAAAATCAACTAGTATTTATGAGTTTAAATTCGGAGTCAGGACTTGATAAAGCAAAGATCGAAATTTAAAAATACAACCAATAATATAGGTTCCATTTAGACAAGAGTTTTAAAAAATAGTTCAGAAAAGTCTTTTTGAAGTAAAACTTGAAAAAGTAATTTTTAGAAAATAATGAATTTGGATAAGAATTTCTCAATACCCTTTTACGAGTTACAAATATGAAAAAGCCATTTGGATTAGGTCTTTTTCAAAAAACTTTTTGTTAAAAAAATAATTAATTAACTTTTTTTTAAAAAAATAAAATTATTCTTAGACAAATTTTTATTTTCATTTTTTCACTTTTCTTTTCTAAATTATTTTTTTATTATTCACAATTATTTTATTCTAAATTTTCTTTAATACACTTTACCTTTCCAAGTTCCAACATAAATCAAAACTAGAGTGTAGATTTAAAACTATTCTAACTAAATTAAATGCATAATATTTATACCATTCTAACTTTCTAAATAGGGTGAACTATATTTTAACCCCCGAGTTTTGGTCTGATCTACCAAAAACCCCCGAGTTTTAGTAATATTACCACATACCTCTTGAGTGTGGTCAAATATTGAAATGACTATATCAACCGTAGTTTACATACATTTCATTTTCTTTACTTTCTTTTTTCTTTGGTTTTTTTTTTCTTTGTATTTTGACCATTAAAAATGTGAATTTATTTATATCAATTTTTAATTATATTATAAATTTACAAAAAAAAAAGAGTTAATCGATGATTAATAATGTAAGTTACTATATAGAAGTTAATTCATAATTAATAATCTAAATTAATTGATCAAAATTATTTTATTTCAAAATAATAGAGTTAAATTAAGTGCATTATTATAAAATGATTAATGTGGTATTTTTTTACCTTAATTTATGATATATTTTAAAAATATTTAAATCGTATAATTTCAAAAATATAGATTAGAGAGTAGTTTTGGCCGTTTATAAAAAATTGATAATGATGCTATTATCTTAAGGGGGTTTTTTGGTTGGTTGACTGTAAGTTGAGGGGGTATTTGGTAGTATAATAAGTTATGATAAACAAATACTAACAGATAATTTTTTAATTAATTTCTAATTTCTATCATTACTACAGTTGTATTCGTACTAACAGTAAATTCATTATATTTATGACATCATTAAAAAGAAAATAAATGTGATACAAAAGTATTATTTTACTAAAAAACAAAAATTAAATTCTTATACACTCAAAGACAAATAATTTGTGAAAAATATTTTTCAAATAAAAATATATTAAAAAGAAAAAAATAATGAAAAATTACAAAAACAAAGTTCAAAATGTAATTAGTGAAGAATAAAAATAAAAGAAAAGAAATAAAAATTTACTTTTTTGTGGTAAAAAAAAATTACCTTTTCATATATATAATAGTTAAACAACATGTACATTGATTTTGATATATAAATTTAAATGAAATTTTTAGTTCCAAAATACTAACAATGGATCTTAATAGAAAGATTTCGTTGCGTAGATTAATTTGATATATAGCACGTTGTCTAATTATTTATATATTAAAAGATATAATCATTTGAAAAAATAGGAAAAAACTAAAAATAAATAAAAATAAAAAAGAAAAGTGGGGTTAAGAATAGAGTGAGGAAGAGATAGGAAGGGTTGGGGAAGGGGAGCCGCACGCGTGTAATGCACCTTTTTTTTTTTTGGTTTTGTTAATGATATTCACGACCCAATTTTTCATAACCCGCTTTTGACCCGAATTGAGACCCGCGAATGGAGACAAAAAGACTATTTCAAAAAATTGAAAAATACCCGCTACCTATTTTCTTAAAAATCTATTTCAAACCTTTTTTTTTTCAAACATATGTTTAGAAAAGACTTTAATTATTTTGTCCAAACGCATTTTAAACTCTAAACAGACTTTTTAGCCTTAAAAGTCTTTTTAAAACTCTTGTCCAAATGGAGCCATAACTTGTTTAAAAAATACAGTAATCAATGCAGTACGTGTGAGGCATTTGAAGTTTGTTACAACTAAGAAAAGTTGTTTGATAGTACGTATGTATGTTTGTTGCTCAGGTGCGACTGAAAGTCAAAAGAGGAGTAGGGTTTTACTGAAACAAATTCTCTCAAAGCATTAGCGACTCTTCTCCTTGTATGCACTAAGAATCCTAACTAAGAAAGCAAAATGAAAAGCGGCCCTGTCGAGGGTAGACGAACCGATGCAAGATGTTGGAATATTTCAAATGAGGAAGAAAAAATAAAAAAGAGAATCATCGTTGAAATAAAGTGACTGATAAATTTTATTGAAATGTTCACCTAAAACTCAAATAACTAGGATGTATTTTATAGGTTTTACAAAATAACCAACAAGAGAAAAAGTTGGACTCAATCTTAACAAAATTGACTCAACTGCAAAACAAAGAAATCAGGAATTTAACAAACTAAATCTTAGACTAAATTTACTTTGAATCATTCTCCAACACTCCCATGATTCAAAGTAGCAAAAAATTTTGATGCGAATGAAAAATACGAATTTCGACGCACTTTTTCGTCAAATTTGTTGATGCATTTTCTAAACAACCTTGTTAATGCACTCTCTCACCAACCAAACAATTTTGAAATACTTCAATTCTCTTATTTGTTGATGCACCTTCTCACCAACCTTCTTTTAAAAAGTGTTTCTTCTTCAGTTTCCAACATAACATTGGCTTGTTTTTCAATTTTAGTCCTACAATTTATTTGTAGGTGTCCAAATCTTTTGCACTTATAGCATTGAGGTTTTCCTCTAAACCAGCAGTAATTTTCTTAATGACCCGGTTTCTTGCAATGTTTACATGCAGGGATTTTACCCTTCCCTTTGGAGACCATTGCCATATAAGCTCCATCAATTACTTGTTCTTTTCTATTATTTCTCATATTTCTTCTCTGTTCTTGTGCTTCTAGAGAGCTGATCAATTCTGATGGAGTCATTTGTACTGACATCTTTTAATTCTTCGAGAGACGAGATTTTTGCTTCAAATTTTTCTGGCAAGCTCACAAGCATCTTTTCTACAATCTAGCTGTCAGGTAGTTGCTCTCCATCAAGCGAATTTTGTTCACCACTATCATCAATCTTTCAGAAAAATTTTCCACAGTTTCTTCTTCTTTCATGCTTAAAAACTCAAAATCTCTTTTAAGATTCAAGACCTTCATTTTCTTCGTCTTCTCATCACCTTGATATTGTTGCTGCAAAATATCCCAAGCATTCTTTGCTTTCTCACAAGTTATGATTCTTGTGAAAACTGACTCTGAAACGGCTGAAAAAATTATTGATAAAGCTCTGGGAGCTTTCGTTTCTTCTTCTTCATGAGCCTTGATCTGAGAAAGGGTCGGATTGTTACGTGGAGGTTCCATCTCATTAGCAACCCACTGCTAAAGACCAAGACCCTTTAAATGAGCTTTATTTTGACAGCCCAAACTTGATAGTTTTCGCCTTTGAAAATTGGTGGCGGGGGAAATGAAGAATTTTTGGAAGCATGATTTTTTTTATTATTATTTCATAGGCTCTAAGAATAAAAAAGTTCTAGATACCATGTTGGAATATCTCAAATGAGGAAGAAAAAATAAAAAAGAGAACCAGTTGAAATAAAGTGACTGATAAATTTTATTGAAGTGTTCACCTAAAACTCAAATAACTAGGATGCCTTTTATAGGCTTTACAAAATAACTAACAAGAGAAAAAGGAGGACTCAATCTTAACAAAGTTGACTCAACTGCAAAACAAAGAAATAAGGAATTTAACAAACTAAATCTTACACTAAATTTACTTTGAATCATTCTCCAACACAAGATGCCAACACCAATTCCAGACCACCAGAGACTAATTCACCACCCCAAGCAACCAGATCTGAGCATCAACGAGTCCGCCGATGACTTTTAAAGATAGACTCCTGGGCATCAGAAAGCGAAGGGCCATAACGAAAGTCCGAATCGAACCAGGTGATGTTATCATGGAGAAAACTTCAATAGGAGGAAAATTGAGCTTTTCAGACAAGGAAGATTGGGAACATATAGTTGTGGTCTCTCTAATTGGGGATACACTAACCTATTTGGGTTGTGGAACGCAGTCCGCCGAATGTGGTGCCCGGAAGAGGAGTTCACGATAATTGATTTCACCAACGGTTTTTTCGGCGTGCTAATGGGAAACGAGGTTTATGAAAAAAAAGCATTACTGGGAGGCCCTTGGTTCGTCGGACCACACTGTTTAGCGGTGCAGAGTTGGAGACTTGGATTCAGGGGATCAACTGCTACAGTATCCAAGTATGCTACTTGGATCCGACTCCCAGATTTATCGGTGGAGCTTTACCATGAGATCGTTTTGACGTCAATAGGAAATTTTCTTACACAGACCATCAAAATTGATGAAAAAACACTGGATGCGGACATAGGCAAATTTGCTCGAGTTGCGGCGGAACTTGACCTTGATCAACCTCTGACTCCAAGCTTTCAATAGAAGATACGTGGCAGGCAGTGGAAGACGAAGGATTTTCATAGATATGCTATAACTGTGGGAAAGTGGGGCATGAAATCGCTACCTGTCAAGAAGCATTAAGGATCAAACCAACTCTGGCGACAGTGACGCACGACACCGAAGAACTCACACCCGCAGAAAAGAATGAAACGATGCAACCAGGCAAAGGGATCAGTAATCAACAAGATGAAGATAAAGGAAAAGTGGGATTAGGGCCTTGGGTGGTAGCTTAAAGAAAGGAAAGACTTTTTCGGCAATCGGAACAGGCGGTTGATCAGAAACTATCCCAGGATAGAGCCCCAGCGGGTTCATGGTTCAACCCACTGTTGTCAATGGTAGCTAACAATGATGATGAACAGGATGCCCCACAGAATCCAAGGGTTCAAAAGGAGAAAGTCTTCAATATTCCAGAACCAAAAGTAAATGTAAATCAGCCCAAACCACCACAAAAGGCCCATAAACCCCAAAGAATAATTCCATTAAAGGTGGGCCAAGAAAAGACTCTCAAAATAAGTATACCCAATTATGACCGTTGGATGTGTAATACTGAGCCCAAATCTTTGCAAACAGCAAGATGTCTCTAAGGATCCAAATAAGGACAAAATGGTAAGCATACTTACAAAGGAGCCATGAACGTTGACTGAAAAAATTATTACCGCCCAGTTAGAATTTCATCTTTGCAAAACACCAGAAAGGATCAGCCGGAGTTAACCTTGGACAGCAATCAAGAGAGTTATGAGGTTTCTAAATCTATGGAGAACGCGGATTTTGCTATGCCAACAGATGGAAGCAAGAAGCGTAGTAGAATCATGCCCAATTTGAAAAAGGTGCCACCATTACAATCAAGGACGGACATGTCAATCGATTTCGATCAATCTACCAAGGAGCCACCAGACTCGCAGGAGCCTTGTATATCCAGAACAACTGGCAGCATGAGGATGCGGCGATGCAAGAACTGGATGGTAACGTCCTCCTTTCAGTGGCCGAGGTATGAAGTTATGAATTGAATTTTTTTATCTATTAATTAATTAATTTATGATTATTATCTCCTGGAATGTGCGTGGAGCAGGAGTTGAGAATTTCAGGCCAGCCGTAAAAAAATTAGTAAGAAACATAAACCGGATGTCTTAATAATACTAGAACCACGGGTTAGTGTTGTAGATGCTTTATGAATAGTAAGAAAACTTGGATTTAAAGATTGGTATGTGGAGGATGCTATTGGTTTCTCTGGGGGTTTTGGGTTCTTTGGGATGGAAAGAATATCAAGGTTATAGTTATAAGATTTGCAAGACAATCGGTACACTTCATATGGGAGACAGATGAGGCTAGGGGATTTTGTACAGTTGTCTATACATCCCCAAAAGTTCAACTAAGAAGAACACTATGGTAGGATTTGGTGGCATTACCAATCCCGTGGGTGGTGTTAGGGGACTTTAATGTCTACTTGAACTCAGAAGAAAAACAGGGAGGGGGACCGTTAAATAGAGCGAAATGTCAAGAGTTACACGAGTTCTTTCATGAAAGCGGGTTAGAGGACATGGAATTCACTGGACCTAGATTCACTTGGAAGGGAAGGCTAGACAAGGCTCTTTGTAACGTTGATTGGAAAATAGCCTTCCCAGAAAGCTCACTCAACCATCTCCATTGGATCAAATATGATCATAGACCTATTATGCTACACTTGACACAAGACCTGGCACCACTACCGAAAGATCGACCATTCAGATTTCAAGCGTGCTGGTTGACACATGCAGATTTCAAGAATTTTGTTTGAGCTGTTTGGTTAAGGGAAGCGGGGTATAAAATTGCTAAGAACGACTTAAGGGAGAAGCTGATAAGCTGGAACAAGAAAGTCGTCGGGAATATTTTCAAAAGGAAGAAGCAACTCACTCAAAAGCTGGAGACCATAGAAATCAAGAAGAGAAAACATTAGTACAAAAAGAGATAGAGGAAACATTAGTACAAAAAGAGATATTGTAGGTTCAGAAATCAAGAACGAATTGGTTATGATTTGGGGACAGCAACACAAGGTACTTCCACCTCAATATCCTTACAAAAAGAAAATGTGGAAAAATCTCATGGCTTCAGAATAAGAATGGGGAATGGGTGGAGGAACAACAAGCCCTGAAGTCTATGGCAGTAGAGTACTACAAGCAGCTATTCACCAAAGAAGATGTCCAGGATGATAACCTGTTTTGGGACCCTCGGTTTCCAACATTACCTCAATTAGAGTTAGAAACTCTCTTAAGACCAGTGTTGGATGTGGAAGTCAGGAAAGAGATAATTGAAATGGGGCCTTATAAAGCCCCTGAGCCGGATGGTTGGACCCCTATCTTCTTCCAATCTCTATGGGAAATAGTAGGACTAGCGGTGGTTGAGTTCGTGGCTAAATGCTTTCAAGATGGAAGAGTCCCGCCAGAAATGATTCATACACTCTTGGTGCTCATACCAAAGAATAAGCAGCCAACTCACCTTTCTCATCTCCGTCCAATCAGCCTGTGTAATGTGATTTACAAGGTGATAACAAAGGTGGTGGCTAATAGATTAAAGCCAATTATCGGGAAGCTCGTCAGCTCAACACAAACAAGTTTTGTGCCTGGACGAAAGTTGGCGGATAACACACTGGTTGTCCAGGAAGTTGTTCACTCATTGAGGATGAAGAAAGGCAAAAACTTTTGGATGGTACTGAAGATCGACCTTGAAAAATTGTATGACTGGTTAGATTGGGACTTCATCAAGCTTACACTCTTGGCAGCTTGGATTCCTACTAAACTGGTGGACCTCATACATAATTGCATACATTTTGGCAGCCTCAGAATTCTATGGAACGAAGGAACTTCGGACGAATTCAAGCCATCACAAGGGATATGATAGGGAGATTCTCTCTCACCCTATTTATTTGTTCTTTGTATGGAAATTTTGTCACATAACATTAAAACCTCTATTGAAAGAAATGAATGGTGTGGTATTAAGTTTGGCTCATCAGGACCTTGTTTGTCACACTTATTTTTCACAGATGATCTCTTCTTGTTTGCAGAGGCAACTCTGGATTAAGTTGAGGTCATAAATAATGTCCTCCGTAACTTTTGCAGGATTTCAGGAGGTAAAATTAGCTTGTAAAAGTCCAAGATTTTCTTCTCAGAAAATACTCCTTGTCGGCTGAAAAAAAAAAAAGAAGCCAAGAACTTGGTTTTGGAATAGCAAGTGATTTGGGGAAGTACCCAGGATCCCCAGTATTACATGGAAGGATCACAAAAGACACATATAATAGTATTTTGGAGGAAATGAAGTCAAAGTTGTCCAGTTGGAACTCGAACCAACTATTTTTGGCTGGATGCATCACCCTAGCTCAGTCGCGTCTACAATCTATTCCATCTTTTCAAATGCAATCAACTAGGCTGCCATGCTATGTGTGTGACGAAATGGATAAAATCGTCAGAAACTTCATATGGGGATCTACTGCTAACAAAAGGAAGTTACACCTTGTCAACTGGGACACGGTTTGCAACTCTAAAGAAAGAGGGGGTCTTGGCCTTAGGAAAGCTAGGGAGAACAACATGGCGTATTTAATGAAGATTGGCCGGGAAATACTGACGAAATGAATGATCTTTGGCTCCAAGTGTTCCGATTGAAATACTGCACACAGGACAATGGATGTCTAAGACTCAGAAGAAAGAACACAACCCCAACATGGAAAGGGGTGTTTGATGTGATGCACCTAGTTGAGAGACAAATAACTTGAGTCATTGGCAACGGGAGAACGACAAGATTTTGGAAGGACAGGTGGATTGACGGGCTTGGTGCGTTGGTTGACCGCCTAACAAGCCCGCTTCCTTGTGAACTTCATTGACGACCAGTGAGGGAGTTCATTACGGTTGATGGAACTTGGGATGTGGGGAAGTTTAGTCCGTATCTGAGACGAGAAGAGGTGCAAAAGATATGTGAAATCCCACCTCCCATGGATAGCTTAGGAAATGATCAAATAAGATGGCTCTATGGCAAGACAGGTAAGTATTCTGTTAAATCTGTATATTTTTTAGCTCTAAGTGAATCTTCATCGCAGGTGGACAAAGACTGGTGTGCGTGGAAGTGGCAAGGTCCCCAGAGGATTCGTTCCTTCCTTTGGTTGGTGATGCACGGACGACTCCCCGCGAATGATCTCTGTTGGACGAGAGGAGTGCTCATGACTAATGTGTGTAGTTCAAGTAGAGCAGTTGTAGAGACAACTATCCATGCACTAAGAGATTGTGAATATGCAAGGAATATATGGAATCAAGTGCTGCCAGTACACAAGAGACAACAATTCTTCCAACAGAATATGAGAGAATGGCTACGCAGCAACCTAGACGATGAAGATCACAAATGGAGGACGAAGTTTGATGTAACAAGCTAGCTCATATGGAATTGGCAAAATGAAAGAGACATCAATGACGGAGAAATCTTAACAGAAAACGCAGTGAGGACAGCTTGGCATAGAACTGAAGAATCATTAGAAGAAGAGAAAAGCTCAAATGAGAGCGAGGTGGGCAGCTAGGATAGCAAGACCCCAACTGGCAGAAGCCACCTTTGGCTTGGGTCAAGCCCAACTGCGATGGAGCAACCTGCAACTTCACATCAAAGGCAGGGGCAGGTTTGTAATGAGAGATGAAGCAGGCAGGTCCAAAAATGTAGGTTGTACACCTTTACGGTTATGCTCCATAGAAACCGCAGAAGTTAAGGCCATCGTTTTAGCCTTGAAAACTACAAGAAACCAAAGATTCCCAAAACTCATTGTGGAATCTGATTCCCTGACGCCTCTAGACTTTGTTCAGTCTGTGATTGACATCCCTGTTGCTCCCCTAGACCCAGACTCAAGAGAAATCCATGGGCTTTTGAAATTTAATAGGGAAGTTTGCTTCAGGCACACCTCCCAGGATAACAATCTCTGTGCAGATGCGTTAGCAAATGCGGGCTGAATATAAATATAGGGCAATATTTTTTTGATGTCGCCCCTAGTTGTATATTGTTATTATTAGATAATGATGTTAGTGGATAATATGTTGTAATGGCTGAGGCGGCTACCAAAGCTCATAACTGTTTACCCAAAAAAAAAAGTTTGTTACAACTCAAACTGAATTCTATGTTATGTTTTGAGTTATAATGAAGTTTATTACAACTTACAACTCAAACTGAAATGCTATATGTATAACTTATAGTTGACCACTTTTATTTGTTTCCCCACGTTGTGCGGTGATGGGTGTTGAAATCACCAAAATAAACCTGCTTAAAACTTGTAGTAAGTGGTAAGCAGGGTCGATCCCACAAAGACATGAAACATTTGATGAAAATTGGGATCCAGTAGAAGAACACAAAGTAGAAGTAAAAACAACAAATTGGCAAGTAAGTTTATGACTTGGCAAAGTGATGACAGCCTAGGGTTGTCCTTCATTCTACTCTATATGCATATGTATTGATTCTTTTAGCTCTATATGTGATATGAAACTGTATTCATCAGGCACATAAACACTGTAAGGTCACTTCCGATGTTCCAGATAGAAGTCCTAATAGTAACCAGTAAACTAACTTCCATTGTCGGCTCGAAATTACTACTAAGCCATTAATATCTTCGACCCTTAGGATTGCCTCGTGCCAAACAACTAACTTCAATTGTTGTTTGAAACCGTGGGCTGTTATCCTCTCGTCACCGGTTAATCCTAGACGTTTTAAGTTAAGTTTACCCTTCCGGTATTCCCCCAACATGCAAGCACAATTAGTTTGAATGGCCTGTTCAACCTAAAATGATAATTTAAACTCTAGAACTAAGCATACAAATATCATCCGAGAGCATGAATCAAAACATAATTATATAGAGTAGAGGAATTAGACCCTAGAAATGCGTTTAGCTACTCATGGAGAAGAACTCAAACACTACAAAGTTCAAGTGTTGAGACTCCATTCTGATTACAATAGAAAGAGAAGAAAACAAGGAAAGAGTAAAGTCAGGGAGTGTGGTGAAGTGCAGCTGACTTCGCAAAGTCAGCTTCTCACTTCCCCAAGTTACACCCCTGAGTCTACCTTCCAGACATATACTCTGTTTCTTCCTAACTTAACTAAACTACACTATCTAAGCTACTTCTTTGGATATGGTGTTCTTCGATGCCTTCTTCTTCATGCTGCTGCTTCCTTTTATGTAGGTTGGGAAAAAGATCTTGCTTAGTCATGTTGGTCTCCTCTTTACCCGATGGGTTTTATGCAAAAGAGAGTAGACCCATATGTTCTCCAAATTCCCCCTTACCTCTAATCATCATTTGGAAGGATTTGGTTGAGCTAATTTATTTTTAAGGCACATCAATCTTCTTCCAATGTCAGTAGCATCACTTCACCAACGGCTCTTCTTCCTTAGCTTCAAAGGATTCCTCCAATTTGGTTTCCTTCCTGCCTGATTCTTCCCCTTCTTTAGACTTTGCACTTTAGTCCCTATAACATCTTCCAATTTGGCTCGAAAGTTCATCAATTTGCCACATTTTGACCACCTTTCTGCTCATATTGTATTTCAGCCCCTGGATTACCACAAGTCACTAAATTAACCTATAAATATATAAATCTAACCTAATTGACCAATAATTAAAGCATAAAGAGGTAAATTATATGCTTTAAAATATAGTACAAAATGCACTCATCAATTCCCTGAAACTTGAAGAGTTACTTGTCCTCAAGCAAATACAACATCTACCCCCCTATAAAGACTGAAAACAGAGCATGCAGCAAAGGAAACAGTCAAAAGTTTTGTCTCAGGAACTGGTCTCATCACAGGCAAATGCATGCATTATAGTTCAGAACCACTTGCGCAAGACAGAAACTCACTTCTCTAAGCGCATGAATGACAGACACAGAACAAAGTGTTGATTTTCCTTCTTAAGTTAAGTTCATTTCAGCAAAGTGGACATTCCTGGATCTGTTCCTATTTCCATCAAATCTGCTACTAGGGTATTCTAACTGGAATTCTGACTAAGGGCTTCCTCACTTCACTGCAAGCACATTGGCTGCATCTTTCACCCTCATACCCTTATGTCCATATCGACTTTTCTTCTGGATCTTTCCCACTCAGGCCTTTACCAAGAACATTTTTCAGCACTATTTGGTATTCTAAGCATTTATATTTTTCATCTCACCAGGCATGAGGATACTCAACTCTTTGGTTGCCATGCCTCACCTCTCAAGGGTTTATAATGCCTTATTAAACATTCTGCCTATACTCCCTCAATTAGCTAAACAGAAAACCTTAGTTTGATCCGCCCCTTCCCCTTTTTCTCAAGTATCTCAGGCTATTCCAAACCACTATAGGCTCGAATCGAGGATGCCATAATACGTAGGGTTTGCTTTAGTCTCTATCCAGGTTTACAGTCCCCCCAAGCTAACAAACAAGTGAGCTCCAGTAAGATCACATTAATGCAAGAATTTTTTCAATTTTAAGCATTTAAGTTTAGAACAACACTTTGTCAAGTGACGTTTTGACATGAGAAAGTGGAAGTATATTTCTGAGATGGTCGGGACAGTTTCAAACAAGAGTTCAACCAAATTTTGGGACTCAGTGTAGTTTCATCATTGACAATTGACTATCTACTAAGCATGCAGTTACAAATGATCTGCTACATGGTTTTGGCTGCCCTTCCTGTCTATGATCTCCAGGTCGAATTCTTGCAGCAATAAAACCCACCTTCATTCCTAGTTGAGTAGTTGATCTGGGCTGCATTCAGAGTCTTGCTTGCGTAGTAGACAAGATGAAACACTATGTTCCTCCTCTGACCTAGCAGAACTCCCACTATAAAGTCAGTGGCATCAGTCATTATTTCAAATGGCTGAGTCCCATCAGGTGTGACTATCACAGGAGCATAAATAAGCTGCCCCTTGAGCTCTTCAAATGTCTTTATACAAGACTCATCAAAGATGAATGCAACATCTTTCTCCAGAAGATTGCACAAGGGCTTACATATTTTTGATAAGTCTTTGATGAATCTCCTGTAGAAACCTGTATGGTGATGATAGTAAAATATATACACTTTTAGCAGGCATTTTCTATTAATTTTTACTTAGAATTAGGTATCAATTAGTTAAGATTAGTTTACTTTTGGGTTGATTTTGTATTTCAGGGTAATCAAGGGGCCAATGTAGAAAATCAGCATAAATGAGGGCCGAATTGTAAAAGAGCATCATTTTGGACTGAATTGGAAGCTGCTGGAATTCAGGCTGTTGGAGGATCGATCAGAGTTGAAGCAAGTGGGAAATCCTTGCCGAGGAAGGAAGAATGACAGTAGATTATCACAAATGGAAGGAATCTGCAGCAGCACACTCAATTGAGGGAAGAATGGCAGTTGCTCTGCTGCCAAGTTGCTGCTGCAATAGCTGTTGCTGCTGTAATCAAGGAGAAGCTATGACCTGAAATCTTGGTGCCCAAGGAAGGAATTGATTTGCTATCACTGCAAGTGGAAGAAGAGAAAGAGGGAGAATATGTGAAGAACAGCAGCTGCAACTCTGCTACTCACCAACTGATGCTGCTGTTGAGTTGATGGATTGGCTGCTGCAGAAGGGTGAGCAATGGTACACCAAGTGACCTAGGAAACAAGGAAGAAAAGAGCAGAAGATTGAGGCTGAATTGGGGGCTGGAAACATAATGATGGAAGGAAGGATGCTGCTGATGTTGTTGCTTGCTGCTGCTTCTAGTTGATCTGTGAGGATTAAAGAATGAAGAAATGGAGATTTGTGGCTGTAAATGGTGAAGATGCGCCGGAGAAGAAGACTAAGGAGAAGAAGCAATGATGAGTAGAAGTTGGCTAATTGCGGCTGAAGAGAGGAAGGGAAGCTGCCAAGAGAAGATAGCAACTTGCCAATTGGGCAAGTTGCTGAATAAACAAATAACTTCAGCTGCTGCAACTTGCTGTCTCCTCAAATCTATTGCAAGGAAGGCCAGAACTCCACCAATCCTCGCCTCTCCAAATTTCTATAAATAGTCAGTCAATAGCAGTTAAGAAGAGAACAGATTGGGTAGTTAGAATATGTTACAAAAACAGTAGTTAGGTAGTTAGTTAGTTGGTTAGAAATAGGGTAGTAGTAGGAGCAAGAGTGTAGACTGTCACTCTGTCAAGTGGCAAACACCACTCTCTATAGTGAGCAGACAGAAATTGCCCCTGCTACCATCTTTCCCTTCTATCCTCTAACCTTTTGATCTTGAATTATATCTTATCTTTTGTACTTTGTTGCTCTCATGTTTAACTTAATAAACATGAGTAGCTAACCCAGTTCAGGGTTCAATCCCTTCTATCTTTATATGAAGGTTTTGATTCAGTTTTCGTTGGTGAGGCATTGTGTCTAGATAAGTGTGTTAATTAAACTTTTGATTAAACTGGCCACTTAATTAAATGTGCATGTATACTTATGAAGATCTGAGAGGGGGAGCATAACTTTAGAACGGCTTAATCTAGTCTGTGACAAAGGAAGAAATCTACCATTTGGTTTCAATCATCAACGATAATTAGGTGATTGGCATAGGTGATCAAAGAGGGCTCATGAACTAAATGGCTTAGATTAATGAATTACACTGATTGAAAGGCAGGTGATTTAGATAATTTAGGACTATTTATTCTATCTGAGAGGAATTATAAAGAATATATGTGCATGATCATACAATAAATCATACACTACAGGTTTACTTAAATCAAAACTGGATCATAAAGGTAGGAAGGTGATTGACCCTTCTGCATCTTCACTCTGTCAAGTGACTATTCTCACTCTCCCAAGTGACAAATCTGTTCTGCTCATTTACTTTTCTTTTCTTGCACTTTAATCATATTTTGAGTGGTTGATTGTCATCTCTAAGGAACGACCCTGCTTACCACTAACTAATAGTTTTAAGTAGGTTTTATAAATATTTTCTTGGGGGTGAATCAACGACTGTTACAATCATCCACCACATGGCCAAAAAAACTTCTCACTCCACGAAGTGTTGTTCATGGACTGAGCTTCTCTATCACCTCTATCTTGGCTCTATCAATTTCAATGCCCTTTTCTGATATTTTGTGGCCTAAGACATCGCCCTTTGACACCATGAAATGCCATTTCTCCTAATTCAAGACCAGGTTGGTCTCAATACACTTATGCAACATCTTACTCAGGTTTTTCAGACATTCTTCATAAGTCTTCCCAAACACAGAGAAGCCACCCATGAAAATCTGAATAATGTCTTCTACCATGTTTGAGAAGATAGCCATCATGCACCTCTGGAATGTTGCTGGTGCATTACACATGCCAAATGGCATTCTTCTGAAAGCAAAAGTGCCATAAGGACATGTGAATGTGGTCTTCACCTGGTCTTCTGCAGCAACATCAATTGATTGTATTCTGAATAGCCATCCAGGAAACAATAGTAGCTATATCCATCTAGTCTGTCCAGCATCTCATCAATGAAGGGCAGTGGGAAATGATCCTTTCTGGCCTTGTTGAGCTTCCTGTAATCCATGTAAACTATCCAAGCATTCACCATTCTGGTGGGAATGAGTTCATCCTGATCATTCTTCACCATATCATCCCTCCTTTCTTTGGAACACACTGAATGGGGCTCACCCAATTACTATCAGAAATAGGTAATATGATCCCTGCATCCAACAACTTGATGACCTCTTTCTTGACTGCTTCCTTCATAGCTGGATTTAACTTCCTTTGACCTTCTCTACTTGGCTTTGCTTTTTCTTCAAGCAGGATCTTGTGAATGGAGATGGAAGGGCTGATGCCTTTGATATCAGCTATGGTCCAACCAATAGCTTCCTTGTGCATCCTCAGAACTCTTATCACCTTATCTTCCTCTGTCTCAGTTAATAATGCTGAGATGATCACAGGCAAAGTGTCTTTATCTCCCAGATACACATACTTGAGATGTGTAGGCAGTGGCTTCAACTCCAGAGTTGGTGGTTCTTCCAAAGCAGGTTTGTAAGTTTTGCCTTCCTTGGCTAGATCCAACAGTTCTGCTGGTTGACTTCTATATGGCCACTTTGAAGAGTGATCTAAGTAACTTAACCATGTCATGGCTGAGTCCTCATATGTATGTCGTGCATCTACTTCAACATCAATTAGTATTTAAAGCAATTCATCAGACTCTATTACCTTTGCAGATACTTGCTCAATAGTTTCCTCCACAACATCGATCTTGAAGCACTTCTGCATTTTGGCAGGGAATTTCATGCTGTTGAATGTCACCTTTGCAGGGAATTTCATGCTGTTGGTTTGGATCCTTTCCTCACGCGCATGACTCTTTTTGCTTTTGATTTTTTTTTCCCCAGATTTTCTTTGTGTTATATTTTCTCCCTTTTATTTTTTTTTTTTGGGGGGGGGGGGAGCAGAGTTGGAAGTTGGAGTATCTATTTCATCTTAAAATCAACGTATAATTATTATATATGGTAACTGGATCTTTGGGTTTGAATTATTCATTTTTTTTTACCATATATCCTATTAAAATAGATATATACTCATTAATATCAAATGTAATTTTACCTAATTTTTTGAGCTTAGGTAAAAATTTATTGCAGAATATAGTAAATTATTCCATTTAGTAAGGCAAAAACCGTTCATAATTATGAATTGCAAAATAAATTGTAAATGTAGTTAACCAAACATAAATTTTGGTATTGCAAACTAATTCCTTACTAATTTTTTAGATAGCCCAAAGAAAAGAATCATGGAAATTTTAAGAAATATTCCATATGTACACTTCTCAGTCTCAATTCAACAATTCTCTTATAGCTTTAACTAAGCTACCATGGAATCCCTCCACTGATTGATTTTGTAATATATTCACTTGGAAGTTTGGAATTGTGATAATTATTAATTAAAATTAATACAAGGCCATCATCATGAATAAATTTCTATTCATCCTTGTTGCTTTTACTTTCACAAATAGAATATTCGCATTTTATAGATTAAAGTTAGATGGTATTAATTAGATTTTTTAAATTTGAAAACTTTTACAAAGTATCGAGTTGTATAAGCGATTTTGAAAACCTATTTTTGGTAACCACTAATCATGATACTGTTTTAGTTTCTGATCATTAAATTTCAATTTGCCAACGATCTGTAGTTACTTTACATTCATAGAACTCTTTTGAAAGCAGAAATCTTTGAAACTACCAAGTATCTCACTATTTAAGAATAGATTCATGTTTCTCTCATCATTTAAATGATATGTTGTTACTCTCTAGAACACATATCAATTCTCAAATAACATTTCATTGGGTTATATAAATCACAAAGCTTAAGAACCTTCAAATTCTTGCAAGCTGCTACATGCAGAACTTCCAAGGTGTCATAATTATTGCACACGTAACGAAGGTACGTGAGGTTTGACGCTTCTTTGATCTCAACATTTTGGATTTCTTGAGGAGTATGCATATATTGAGGATAGATGTCATGATAATCGTCATGGATATTCTTCACAAAATCAATCCGTTTCACCTTGTGATGCGATGGATATTCTTAACAAAATCAATCTGTTTCAGCTTGTGATGCGATCGTAATACTTTAAGAGAATGGAACCAAAAAAATTTAAAATTTTCATAACCTCTAGTTGAGGACAGTTGATGATGAGCCGCTCAAAGTACACATCATCAATTTTATTATACCTCAAATACAATTCCCTCAATGAAGGAAGATCTATTCCTACACTAGCTGTCAGTGAAAGCTTCAATCTAACTAAAACAAGCTTATGCAGAGATTGACCAGCAAAAACAGTCTTAGGCAATAAGTAATCTGACAAAATACCCTCAGTACAAACCTTTAACACAAATTCTTCTATATGATTGTTTCCATCAAGGTTCACGTATTGTATCAAATACGGTATGAAATAAGAAAAGTTGCCACGAAATTTAAGGCGGAACTTATGAAAATGTGAAGTCTACTGTCTGTCTTTCACAATAAAGCATCCCGCGGCAATTAGCATTTGTGTGAGCTAACAATTACAATTCAAATTTCAGGGGTCTTTTAAAAAAAATTGCGAGTCATAACCGGGTCAAGAATGGATCGTAAAGAAAACGGGTAAAACTTCAAGTAAATTGAAGAAAACTCGGATGCGTGCAACTCATGTGCCAAAAGGGAAGTTGGTTTGGATCCTTTCCTCACGCGCATGACTTTTTTTGCTTTTGATTTTTTTTTACCCAGATTTTCTTTGTGCTATATTTTCTTCCTTTTATGTTTTTTTTTTGGGGGGGGTGGGCAGAATTGGTAGTTGGAGTATCTATTTCATCTTAAAAGCAAAACTATAATTATTTTGAATGGTAACTGGATCTTTAGGTTTGAAGTATTCATGTTTTTTTTACCATGTATCCTATCAAAATAGATATATGCTCATTTATATCAAGAACAATTTTATCTAATTTTTTGAGCTTAGGCAAAAATTTATTGAAGAGTATATTAAATTATTCCATTTAGTAAGGCAAAAACCTTTAACAATTATGAATTGCAAAATAAATTGTAAATATAGTTAACCAAACATAAATTTTTGTATTACAATCTAATTCCTTACTAATTTTTAGAAACCCCAAACAAAAGAATCAAGGAAATTTTAAGAAATATTCCATATGTACACTTTCCAGTCTCGATTCAACAATTCTCTTATAGATTTAACCAAGCTGCCATGGAATCCCTCCACTGATTGATTGTGTAATGTATTCACTTGGAAGTTTGGAATTTTGATAATTATTAATTAAAATTAATACAAGGCCATCATCATTAATAAATTTCTATTCATCCATGTATGCTTTTACTTTACAAATAAAATATTCGTATTTTATTGATTAAAGTTAGATGGTATTAATTAGATTTTTTAAATTTGAATACTTTTACCGAATATCGAGTTGTATAAACGATTCTGAAAACCTATTTTTGGTAACAGCTATCTCCAGTTACTTTACATTCATAGAACTCTTTTGAAAGCAGAAATCTTTGAAACTACCAAGTGTCGCACTGTTTAAGAATAGATTCACGATTCTCTCATCATTTAAACAATATGTTGTTACTCTTTCGTACACATCTCAATTCTCAAATAGCATTTTATTGGGTTGTATAAACCACAAAGCTCAAGGACCTTGAAATTCGTGCAAGCTGCCACATCCAGGACTTCTAATGTGTTATAATTATTGCACACGTAACGAGAGTACGTGAGGTTTAGCGCTTCTTTGATCTCAACATTTTCGATTTCTTGAGGAGCATGCATATATTGAGGATAGATATCATGATAATCATCATCGATATTCTTCACAAAATCAATCCATTTCAGCTTGTGATGCGATCATAATACTTTAAGAGAATGGAACCCAAAACAATTTATAATTTTCGTAACCTCTTGTTGAGGACAGTTGATGATGAGTTGCTCAAAGTACACATCATCAATTTTATTATACCTCAAATGCAATTCCCTCAATGAAGGAAGATCTATTCCTGCACTAATGGTCAGCAAAAGCTTCAATCTCACTAAAACAAGCTTATGCAGAGATTGACCAGTAAAAACAGTCTTAGGCAATGAGTAATCTGACAAATTACCCTCAGTACAAACCCTCAACACAAATTCTCTGATATGATTGTTTCCATCAAGGTTCTCGCATTGCATCAAATACGGTATGAAATATGAAAACTTGCCACGACATTTAATGTGGAACTTATGAAAATGTAAAGTCTGCTCTCAGGCTTTCACAATAAAGCATCCAGTGGCAATTAGCATTTGTGTGAGCTAATAATTGCAATTCAAATTTCAGAGGTCTTTCAAAAAAAATTGCGGGTCATAATCGGGTCAAGAATGGATTGTAAAGAAAACGGGTAAAACTTCAAGTAAATTGAAGAAAACTCGGGCGCGTGCAACTCACGTGCCAAAAGGGAAGTTAGTATGGATCCTTTCCTTACACGCATGACTTTTTTTGCTTTTGATTTTTTTCCCCAGATTTTCTTTGTGCTATATTTTCTTCCTTTTATGTTTTTTTTTTGGGGGAGGGGGGGGGGAGAGTCTCATTATTTGTGGCAATTACCATAATTGTGAAAAGTATTGATTATGTGATATTTAATCGTGCAATTTTCATCAAATATTCATATTCATCACAATTGTTGTGAATCTTGCATTTTGATTCATTGCATGTTAACGGACATGTTCTCACAAGTTCATTTTCTTATTTTCATAATTAAATCACAGTTTTAATTTTCATGTGGCTAATACCAGGATAACCCATCTAGAAGTTTCTTTGAATCTATTTGAACCAAAATCCTGAGCCTTGAGTTGTTAACTTTCTCTTTTCGGGGGGAGGGGGGGACAGAAGGGATAACATGTCTTTGCCACTCTTGTAAAAAAAAAAACTTCCACTCCTATTTGTTTATGTGAGGTTTTATTTCACATTTGGTTTGAAAGATTTTTGGTCCGAAAGGTTTGGTCTGAAAGGTTATTTCACATTTGGTCTGAAAGTTTTTTTTTAAATATTTCTATGAGATTACATTAATTAGTGGTGAGAAATTGGAATTGTAATATAAGTGGTTCATTGTAATTATTTTGCAAAATATCATGTCTATCACTAAAACACTACATGAATTTTTTTAATAAATGTACAAGGACGTTAATTTCACTTTTCTTCCTCTCACCCCCACTGTATCATTATTGATCTTATGCTTTATACATGCAGTGCACATATATGTCATGTTAGTGGTGTCTATGATTATAGGGCGAACCTTTGTAATGGAAGGCTCTAAATTTCCAATAGCTCACATTCGGTGAATTCACTTTACTGTCTCACTTCTAAATTATGTACCCGAAGAAAACCCCAAATTCATGATTGGGATCGTTCTTATTTTGATTCCATCCATATTTCTACCATCATCCCAATGGCAAGTTCAATTATGTGCAATCAGACATTTCAATCTCCAATATTTGACTATATATGACTTCCATAACAATAATAACAATCTTAATTTTGTAGGATTAATTTTGCAAATTAACTCTGGTCTTCATAAAGTTTTGCTCCCAAATTAATGTACAATCTCTTATAATATCAAGGTATGAAATGTGAAATTAGTCAATAAATTACTTGAACAACCCCACGGCTAAGAGAAAAATCAAAGAGAACACTCAGAGATCAAAGAACACTCAATAGAATGAGTTTCTTCAGTATGCTTTCAAAGGTTGGCGCAACTGTAAAAGGTGCATCCATATGTGTAGCTTGTGTCTTGATGGGTGCTGACTTGGAGGCCTAGCTGTCTAGATCCAACTCAGCTACAAAACGGCATTATTGGAAGAAGATGTTGGGTGTCCAAAGAGAAAAGGCTAACCGCAAGTTTACTAAGCCAGTGGTGCGCATGAGAAGGTTTCTTTCGTTGAGTACAGGAATATATTGGTTGAGGATATGGACGCTTGCAAGGAACATATGAAGGAATATACGGCTACCAAAAAGGAGGAGACGAGGGAGACAACTAAGGAAGAAAAAAGGAAAAAGGTTGAGAAGTCTTGGAATGGGTTTTATAGGTATGAGAGTGATCATAGGGAGAATGTTCTCGACTCACCCTTTGAGTAGATTGAACACAGAGTATCATTAGGGTAGAATAATTGAAATTCTTTTTTGATTTAAATAATTCCAATTCTTTTTCTTTTATGTACTGAAGGACGATGAAAATAAATAATGACATTATTCTTAATTAACTATTGAATACTAAAAAAGGAATATCATCACACGCTCATCACAAGTGAACCATAATAAGTGTTTCTCTACTTGTTATTGTATGTGTTTTGAAATAGTTGTCTAGATTAAATTTTCAATTTTAATATATTTTGTACTTAAAATAATAATTCAAATTGAATAATAATTTTGAGAAGAAATGACTAATATATTTCTTTTATATATGAATTTATCTCGTTAAAAAAGAGATAAAAATTTTGAATTCATATATGTTTATATTTCTTTTTCCAAGCAAAATTGAGAAGAATTAGTCATATTCTCTATCTACAAGAAAAAACAACATATATTGATAAAATGTTTTTGTCTAGGAAAAAAATCAAGTATGACCAAACTAGTTAAAATTTCTCCGGATCAATGCGTTTTCTTTTTGTGCTTTACAATTTTTTTTCTTGTATCAATAGTTACTGTATATTATAAAAAAAACAAAGTGCAAAATATATTTTTATTTAGCTTGACATGTGAATCGAGAGTTGTCCTAGTGGTTTTAGTGGGAGGGGAATTCCTGTGAGACCCATGATCGATTCCTAGGAGACACAAAGCAAAAGGAGGGTATTTTGGGGATAGTTGTAAGGGGTAGATTATGGTTCCAAAAGAAAAAATATGGCTCAATATTAGAAAAAAGATAATGATTTTGTCAAAACAATTATTAGTATCCAAAATAAATTTAAAATAAAAAGACACAATTAACCATCATCACAATTTTTCACCTTTTGCCATCCGACCACAAAACCCTCCCCCCTAATCGAATTTCTTCATACGATGATCAATGAAGAACTTTTAACTTACTTTTGGAATTTGCTTCTTTGTTTCTTATTAAACTTGCTAAAAGCTTCAAATTTGAATAATGGAATTCAATTTTTGGAAATCTAGTTGAGAAAGTTAGAGAGGAGTCAATAGAATTCTATCGTCATTTCGAATTTCCTGTAAAACACATTTAACGGAAATCTGTTTGCATCAAAGGATTTGAGATTAGTGATTATTTTTTCCTGTACAAAGATTCTTAGCTGTGTTTTTTGACCTAAAAATTACAAGAATTTATTTGAATCTCTTTAAAGCTAAAATTATTGGCCTCAATATATAAAAAATGAAACAGGGAAATAATTTTCAAAGAGAAGAAAAAAAAACTATGGTGGCCGACGAGGACAGTTTTTTCTTGAAGGAGGAACCAAAATGACATGAAATCTAATGAAATAATGGTAAGAACCAAGAATTTTTTTTTCTTCTACTTTATCATTTTCACCGGTGCCGACAACTGTGGATTCAAGAAGGGCCGGATAGAGGTGAAAGATTTTGATGTATTGATATTCTTTAAGATTGGGGTAATTGTGTCTTTTTGCTCAAAATTTGTTTTGGATGCCAAAAGCAGAATCATCACCCTTAGAAAAATTCGAAAAATCTAGACGCCATTACCATCTAGATGGAATTCACTTCAGGCACAAATTTATCATTTGTCGAGAAAGTCCCCAACGGCCACCAACGAGAAAGTCACGTGCTAGAATTTGAATTAGAGTTCAAGTGTCACGTGCCTGTCTCCTCCTCCACCTAAATCTGGAAATCCCCAAACAGTAAAATCGAATTAAACCCTCCCTCCCCCGCTTTTCTTCCTGCAACAATTCTCTCTCCGCAAAACCAGTTCGAATTCAACTCTTAGTTGCGTGTGAAATCAAGCAGCCATGGAAGCCATCCTTACCGACTGTGTGCAGAACAGTCTCCGGCACTTCATGTACCGCAACGCCATTTTCATGTGCGAACGCCTCTGCGCTGAGTTCCCCACCGAGGTACCTCCTCTCACACTCGTGTATTTTCCATTTCTAATCTTTTGGTGAAGGAGTTTTTATGTTTTTTTTGTTTAAATTGCTAAATTTGTTTGTTGAAGTTCGATTTTGTGAAGTCTCGTTTTTCTTTAGTAAAATCTCAGGAATAGTGTTTTCCCTCTTCCAGTTTTTCTTTTTGGGTATTAAAGAGAATTTGGAGAGTGGCCGGGGGGATGGAATAGGGCATTGAGGTCGATGGTAGTGGCTCACTTACTTCTAGAGATCTGTTGAAAGATTCAAGTTCCGGGATGGAAATGAGTGTGAAGTTTTGTTGGTTTGGTGAAGGTATATTTGCATTAGTTCTGTGAGTCCCTGTGGGAGAATGTACTTTGCTAGACTGGAGTCAAGCTTTTGTACACGGAGGGAAATTTTGTGGATGTTTGGGGAAAATGGAAATGTGCTCTCAATTAAGGTGTTGTTATACTAATGTCTGCTTTGGGGTTGTTCATTTTTGAGTTTTGAAATGCACATTCTTGTTTTCAATGATATTTTGCATAATATTGATGGGAATTAAATAGGAAAAGTCACAGTATTTAATCTGCTTGAAGGCTGTGAATGTTACTTTGCAAAGTTTGGCTAAATGTATTGCGTCATTTCCTTCTCAACGCTAGTGTTTCGTTTAAACGGTCATCCCCATACTAACATCCTAGCCATATTGCATGTTTATGAGTTTTAACGTCTAAACATAATTGTTCACCTTGGAGTCCTTGGTTGATCATTGGCTTCAATTAGAGAATTCTTTCTAGGAGTGGCCATCGGTCAATGTGCTTTTTGTTATTGTAATGTGTAAAGTTATCAATGTAGACAATATTAGTCTGATTATTTTTGTAAGTCTTTGCTGTGTTTTCATCTATTTCAATATTGTATTGTGCTTTGTTGTAGTTGACTGTATTAGTCTAATTTGTTTAGTAAATATATACAGTGTATTTATCCAGTGAATCTTGTTCGTTGGCTATTTTTCTGGGTCAAAGCTGTATATTTGATTGAAATGGATCACATTGTACCAATACTCTGATGCTTTTCTTTGAAAAAGTAAAAGCCAAGATTCCATCAAATTTTGTACCAATACTCTGAAGCTTTTCTTTGAAAAAGTAAAGCCAAGATTCCATCAAATTTTGCCCTGCCAACCTTGTCTGATGAAAGGTTTGCAGGTCTACCAATTATTGCATTTTGTAATTATCTTGTGTCATTGATTTGGTGTCTTTACACATCCAACTTTTAAGCAGTTTTATCTAGTGTGAAACTTGTAATAGTCTTGAAAAACATGAAAAATAGAAAGATATTATTTGGTGACAGACGTTGGAGCTTAGATAGACGAAATGAAGGTGGGGTTTCTGAGAAGCTAGCTCGACGAAATGGATGTGGGGAAGGTAGATAGGTGAAGATGATGAGCCAAGGATGTGTGTGCAGGCTTTGAACTGTTTCAGGAGTGATAGTTTTAGCGATTTTGGGTGCTATCGTTGGATTTAGAATCATTGGTCAAACTGATTTAGAGTAGGAAAGTATAGGAAGTTTTAATAGGGCATCATTTTTGGAATCATAAATTACTCTTTGATTAATATTGTATCACCCAATTGTCACAAAGGACTGATTCTATTATATTAGATTTATTATTTGGGGGCTGGGGGACAGTGGTAGAAGCTTTGAAGTAATCTTTCCCTAACCAAACTAGTCTCTCATTTATCACCAGTCCCAAATTTTCGACTTTCAGATGTTGCGAAATCATGTAAAACCATTGAAAATTAGCTTTTGTTGTAATCTTAAATGAAATGAACATGAATGTCATTTCAACAACAACAACAATAATAAGTGTTTTTCCCGCTGGCATTAGATTTAACCATTGAAGCCTCTTTTCGTTTCTCTTTGTTCATTTGGCGATTGCTTCATAGATTCCTCAATGTGTAGCTTTGTTTAAGACCATTGGTTTTCCTGGAAGTGATTCTTTTTGTCTTTTGTTTATAGTCTTTTTCTTTGATATTCTCACTCTGATCATCTGTTCTGTCTATTGCAGATCAATTTGCAGTTATTAGCTGTCTGTTACTTGCAAAGTAACCAGGCTTATTCTGCTTATCATATTTTAAAAGGTATAAGTAACAGATCCTTCCGTGTGATGAAGATGATAGTTCTCATGAATATTTTTTTTGCATATTCTGATATAATCAAAGTAACTCATTATGGTTTTTATTTTTTCAATTGTTCATGCTAAATTCTGGTTTAGGACAAAGCATGGCTCAGTCCCGCTACTTGTTTGCACAATCTTGCTTTAAGATGGATCTTCTTAGTGAAGCAGAAAATGCATTGTCCCCACCAAATGAGCCGACTGCGGAGGTTTGCCTATCTGGTTGATTTTCAATTCAGTCCCCTGTTCCTATAAGAAAAGACTCCTATGATTTTGATGTTTACAAATGTCTCCTTGGAGCTGCTTGATTGTGCTTTAAATTGTAGAAGTACCTAGCCTTGAGAATATTGGATTTTTTTGGTAGCCAGATTTTTGAAAAGATTTTCTGGATACATGCATGAGTAATGTGGTTGTTTTTTAGGAATATTGCTGGGTGTATATGAATGTATTGATCAAGATTCTCTATTAACTGAGGGAAGATAGTCCCTCTCTTAGGATTGTTCCCAGAATTCTAAGATACATGGAGATTTCTCTAGCTTGAAATTATTAATCAATTCCATTGTCTTTGTGTTCAGTATACAAATTAGGTAGCGCAGTATTCAGCTTATGCTTAAAAATGTGTGGTTCTTCATGAGATAGATGCACAAAAGTTCCTTCTTGCGTTTTTGTTAGTTTATTGAGTTCTATGGTTTCTGATAGTTAGAGGAAATGTAAATCTAGTTATTGGTCAAATCTCGCGGTAACCAGGAAGCAGGCATATGCATAAACTGTTGGAAAAGTTTGTTTACGGATCTTGAAATTGAGGTGAAGAGGTTGGTAGTAAATACTAACCTTTTCACTTTTTTTACTCATTGTGCCATTTAGCTGATGGTGTTCTTCCATTTCACTGGCAGGTTCCAAATGGTGCAGCTGGTCATTACCTTCTTGGTCTTATTTACAGGTATATCCTAGTTCTTTTTGAGCTTTTGTACACTTGGATGAATGGTTGTGAGAGCTAAATACCACCATTTTGAAAGAGTTCAACCATTGATTTAGTGATTTACTGAATATGTTTAATGATAATTAAAAGTTTTTCTTTGGGCGTTCCATAGATGTCATTACCTTATTTGTAAAACTGTTGGCCTGGACTGTGGGAAGCATTCCCATTACACACTTGTTCCGACAATGATATGCCACAATTCAAGTTACTTATGTTTCAGTTTAGTAGTCACAACCTATGTCGTTCCACTTAAAAAAAAGATGCACTCAATTGGTTGGCAAACAAAAGGAGCAATTGTTTGTATCACGCTTCATATGAATAGCTCATCCTGAGTTCATTTGTTGTACTGTTCAATAAAACCATAAAAATGAGTTTGTACATAGTCAGAATCTATGTTTTTTTATGCAATTTGCCAAAATAAACTTCTGTATACGTGTAATATTAAATCTGGTTAGAAATCTCTGTATAAAATGAGATGATAAAAATGTTCCCCCAAACTTAATAGAATAAAATAGACATTCTTGATAATCTTTTAGGAAAATATTGCTGTACACAAACGAGAGCACCTACCCGTGCTTGAAAATGAAGAGTGATGATTTACTTAGGGTTTTCTCCAATTTATTTGTAATAAATTTTCGTACTGTGTAGATGAGGAAACGAAGACAATAAATGGAATTAGAAGTAATGAGATAACTAAAAAACACTTGCTAATAAAGAGACATGGAGAGAATAAACAGAAAGGGAGCAAACAATTGTTGCTAGTGATGAATGGTTGTCTCATCTTATCACTTAATGTTTGAGCCAAGAATTGCACTTTCTTTTGTTACAAGTCAATGATAGTGCCACTTTAGTTTTTCGGATACACTTAATATTTAACTATGCAAATCACCAACTCAGTTCGTCCATATTTAATAGTTATGAAACAAGAAATACTCACTCCATCCCAAAATATATGTCGCTGGAGGAGTTTCATAAAATTTAAGGAAACAATAAATATTTGGTCCAAATACTATACTACCCTCATTTATTTTCAATATAATTCTATTCCCAATATCATTTAGTTCTAATACACTTTTATTTTAAATACAATTACAATTTCCTATGTAGGGATAATGTTGGAAAAAGTTGACAAAATATGCCTAGGCGAAAACGACATCTATTTTGAAAAAAATTAGTTTACCTCCAACGACATATATTTTGGAATGGAGGGAGTAATTGATTATGTACGTATATCAGTTAAGTTTAGTGCTGAATGAAGTTGTAAAACAGAGGCCAAGTGTGTGTTTGCAGTAGAGTTACAAATTCTTTTGAAGAGTATTAATGCTTTCCTTTTGTCTTCTGATGAAGAATTTCTGTACACTGCATTCAGAAAAAAAGATTCTTCATTCGGTGTATTTGCTCCTGTGAATTCGTAACTGGAAATGTGGCTCATTATATGCATTGGGGTTACACTAATTGGCGACTTGACGATATAGCAACCTTAAAGTTTAGCAGCAATCGCATCTCAAAACTTTTAGTGAAGTCCAGTAATAGATTGTCATGTGCTTGTGATTTAAACATCTAGAAGAATATAGACTCCAGGAAATGATATTTCTGCATTACAGTATGTTCAGAGTACACAGAGTCTACTACATTTATAGGAAAAGGATAGGAGACAAATCCTTTCAATAAAGGATTAGTGATTTTAAATCCCTAACAATCAGGAATAGGATTAGATTTCTCCTATGATGCAGCTTTCCTTATTTATTTTAATCTTATCTACTCTTGACTTCCTTGATTTACTAACAAAACATATATTTCTTTTATGTCACAATACAAATTCTGATTGGTGTTCTGGGCACTTGTATGTCCACGAAGTCAACATAGATCTCATGTATTTAATAGTGTTTTGGTTCTTCTCTTTGCCTTGCAAGAAGAATAAGCCTTTGTCCCACTATGTGGGTCTTCTCTTGGCCTTTGATATTGCAAATTATTCCTTATCGATAATTTGTTTATCACTGCAACACTTTGGTGTTAGGATTCATCTTACCATTATTAACAAGACAAAAATTGTTTTCTACAGCTTTTTGCTGGCCCCAATTTGACTTTGTTCTCTGCTTCCTTCTCTTTTGCTTCATTTTTTATCTTATTCCTTTGTGTTAGCTAAGTAGCAGCATCAGCAACTAGGTGCTTTTTCTGCTTGAATACACCTTGTTAAGTTGGAATTTTATCAACTAAGGGTTCCCTTTTCATTGTAAATTCAGGTATACAGACAGAAGAAAATGTGCTATTCAACATTTCACTCAGGCTTTATCATTGGATCCTCTGCTGTGGGCTGCTTATGAAGAACTCTGCATATTAGGTTTGTATTGGGAAAATTGATAGGTTCAACTTTTGGTTTTCCTTCTTGTCTTTCCACTAAAGGTGTGACAATATTTGTTCCAGTTTATGTTATAAGTGTGTCAACGCGTTGTCTATGTGAGATTGGATCCTAAATTGTAAAAGAATACCCTCTCTGAAAGGTAACTGATTAGGGAAGATGCCAAGAGGAAAGGAAAATGACATTGGTCAATGAACCAAGAGTGGAGTTGAACTTTATAGAAATACCATGTGAAAGAACTTCTAAATCAATGATTTCTCAATCCTCAAAATTCAAATCTGCTGTGTTCTTTTCTCAAATGCATACCTATTGAAAAAAAACCCTTCACTTCTAGGCTTTTGTTTTAGTGTCTTTCAGTTTTTTGTTTCATTCTCCAATGCAAATAACCAAATGATAGAAGATTTCTAAGTCTTGCTAGAATCAGGTCTCATAGATTCAGAGTAATATGAATTTTTTGGTATTTGTTTTTCTTGTTACTAGTTACCCAGATAGTCCACAGACCACATTATATATATTGAAACATTTTGGACTTAGACGTGCTGTTAAGTTTTGAAATTTTTTCATTTATTGACATGCACTATTGAATGTCCTTCATTGACTAAACCTTCAGTGTTGAGGGCTGATCTCTTTATCTTGGGTCACAGTCGTTGCTTGAACCAAGATAACACCTACATCAGCTCTTTCATATGCAACACTCTTCCATGATATGTTCTTGACCATCAGGTGTTAGGGTGATGGATATATGACGTGTTCTTTGTGCACACTGCATCTGAAATTCTGGATCTTATTTTCTGCAGTTAAACCCTACTTTCTTTATGACTACTAAAGTTGATAATAGTTGTAGCAAAGAGGACTTCAGACCCGAAACCTTGATGAATATGCTTTAAATGAAAACAGGCAAATTCTGAAATTTAATAACTAGCAAGTGATTGTTATTAAGTCACTGCATGCAGGAGTTTGATCTATTGTTTTGAGGTTTTAATGACTTTTAGGTTTACGTTCAGGCATGAGTGTGTGTGTGTGTGTGTGTTGCGCGCGCGTGCGCGTGTGCATGTTTGCAATGTAGGCTATTCTCAAAATTGAGCGTTGATGGAATATCTAGTCTAGAAAAGTGAATGGTGAACAATAATCTAATTTAGTGTACCTTTGGAGTCTGAAGAGTTGAGTTTTGCGATTGTACTCTAATATCAGAGATTAAGTGAAATTAAATAATTTTGAAACGGTTGCCTTGTTCACAATAATTTAAGCAGTGCCTAAAAGGTTATCTGGTGCGTCATCTAAGTGTTCCAGGAGTGACTCCTAGATTTTCTCAGTTCTATCTTTAAATCTGCAGCAATATCTTCCTTAAGCCAGCCAGGGAGTTTCTTAGATCTGTTTAGGTTGAACACATGTTTGTGCGTCATCATTTTGCCATTTGTCGGGTTTGTGTCCAAATTGCATTGTTTCTCAGCTTAGACTGTTATTGTCTACTATTATTTGTGGCAAAATGCCTGAGTAACTGGATTATTCGGCTAAAATAATTGTTTTTGTTCAATTGGCTCTCTTCCTCTTTCTCAATATTACACGCTTTTAGCTGTACCAGTATTGTGTTGGCGACTTTGCTTGTTCATTATGCAAAGTTGTGCTTGTAGTTAAAGCTTTAGTTTGAACCATGACATGTTATGTTGCAGGAGCCGCGGAAGAGGCTACCAAAGTTTTTGGTGATGCTGCTTCTGTTTGCATTAAAAAGCAACATGTACCCCACGAATCAGCATTGAAAAGTTTGCAATCGTCTAGCGAGAATCACTGTGTAAATGTGAGTAAGAATTTTGGTTCAGAAGATGCGAGTCCAAGGCATGGCAAACTCATGCACAGCAATACTCAACGGGACACGTCTGCTAACTATCATGGTCTACCTCAAGCTGGAGGAACTGGGAGCCAGGCTCTAAATGGTGGTCCTAATTCTGCTTCTTTCTATAACACTCCTTCTCCAATGGCCACGACAACACAGGTTTGTGCATCAGCTAATCAATAGTGTATCTTGCCATGGAATGCATCAGCTATTCATTTTGGAAGTTCTATTGTACCCATAGTTACACGTTAAAACCTTATTTTGGATTAGATTCCCGCTTACACCTGTATCTGATGCAGACGAGTGTATTGTATTTTCAAGATGAATAGATCTTAGAAACTTTCCAAGGATGAATTCAGAAAAGTAGAATTTAAGATTATCATTGCTGAAATTTGTGATAAAAAAAAAAAACAACGAAAAAGGAGACTTGAGGTGCTATAAAAATCACTCCAAGAACATCACACTCGAGGAAAAGTTGCATAACAGAACCATCGAGCACATTAGGATCACCCACTAAATCTAATGGAGATTTGGATTCCGCTATTTCCAAAAGTTTATGCTTTTGTAAATTGACCTTAAAAATCAAAAGTTGAATGGAATCACTATGCAGAAAGTCCCGTTGTGCAGCAAATATGTTAGAACTAAGAAGTAGAGATTACTAAGCAGAGGAGAAGCGGAAATCTTCTGTTTAATAGTCCTTGATTAATGACATGAGTGAATATGAGGAATCTTAATTTGGATATGCCTGAGTTGTATTTGTCTATATTACCTTTCTTGTTGTGCATTCTTTCTAATTGTTATTTAGCTTCTTAATATCGCGCAGTTGTCTGGTGTTGCTCCGCCACCTCTATGTAGGAATTTGCCAATAAATGGTCCCAACCACTATGCATTTGGTGCTGATAGTTCTCCAAGATCAACTTTAAACACAACATTACAGGCCCCTAGAAGAAAATTTGTTGATGAAGGAAAGCTAAGAAAGGTAAGAAAGGTGAAGTTTGTCCCTTTTGAAACTCTTGTTCTTTAATTATTGGATGCTTGTCTCTTATTAGTTGATTCTTTTGTGCTGATTAGTGTTGCTTCTGTATGGTTTACTGTAGCCCATCATGCTGTTGTGGCTTGATAATTATGTCTTCCAAACTGTCTATTTGACAATTTGATTTAAGTGGAGTAAACCTGAAAAGAGTATTTTTCATGGGATCTTACATCGAGGTCACATGCATGTCATAATTTCTCTACATAAATCTTTGATCAAGCGTGAAAAGCATTTTCTTTTCTTTTTTTTCCTTTTTTTGTTTTTGATGTGAAGAACATAGAGTGTAATCCTGAATGTTATTTTCCAGGGCCACATTTACCTGGCCTCATCTTGTGCTCCTCTCCTGCTTGTTTGGGTGGATACTTATTTGTTAGCATCCTCTAGAAATTCTATTATACCATTTGTCAAATGCTTGATAAATTGAATTCAATATGCTTTCATAGGTATCGGGCAGGTTATTTACTGATTCTGGTCCTCGGCGGAGCACAAGACTTGCCTCTGAAGCCATGGCCAACTTGAATTCAAGTGCGTCAACAGTATCAGGGAATGGAACAAATAACGCATCGAAATATCTTGCTGGCTCTAAGTTGAGCACTGGATCTTTGCGTACTGCCGGGGGTCGAAAAGGACCATCTTGGGCCAATGAAAATTTTGATGAAGGTTGGTCTAAATGCTACTATCAACTAGTGCGGTTGTTGGAATGAATCATGCTAGTGAATTCACATATTTTGTTAAGTGCCAACTCCAAAAGAACTGGTAATATGACTATAGGAACATCTAGCTTCTTTGCCCATTCCAGGTGGCTTGGAAGATATTTTTGACGGAGACAGGGTTTTATTTTGACTTTTGATTACAATTTTAATAATTCTAGTGAAATGTAAGGGCTAGCTGTAGGGATCTTCACTCTTTCACTCTTTCACTAACATTAAGTTGCAATTCATGCTTGTCTTTATGTACAACTGCAATATGAGTTGTTGTATCATAAATTTAAACTTCCCACAAACTCTGATTAAGAAAATACTTTAGGTGGACTTCAATTTGGTTTTTTAATACTCCCTCTGTAGTACAAATTGCAAAACTCAATGTGGACTATTTTTTGGGGACAGAGGTGATACAATTATTATGCTTTCTTTCTTTTTGTTTGATTGTGGTTGTACGATTAATTTTGTTTCTTCTTACTTCAATAACAGCTTATTATCCATGTTCTTGCAAAATTGATATTCCACTTGTTAAGTAGTTAGTTTATATCACAGAGCAATATGTACATGATCACAAACTGTTCACTGGATATGATTGCTTAGTTTGAGTTGAAATCGTAACTTAATCCGGATCCAAGTTGCAACAATTAACATATGATGTGAGAATGAGATGATTATTTCCTTGACAGTTATTTATGCTCATCCTTCTCTGTATTCAAGGTGCTAAACACTGTAATTGATCTTTTCAGGGACTAAGCATGATGTCTGTGATGATTCTCGTAACAATAGTACTGCCTCTTCATCCCCCTCTAGTGAATCTAGATCTTCGGAACAGGAAGGGCCAACAATGTCTGCAGGCGGGGTTTGTCTAAGTGCATCGAAGATTTCAGGTGGTGCTTTAGAGTTGTTGTCACTTTTGCGGATTCTTGGAGAAGGTTACAGACTCTTCTGTGTTTATAGGTGTCAGGTATGGAACTATCAGCCTAATGAAATAATATTCATCCGGAAGTTCTTTTCGTCATATTTAGCTTTATGAATGTTCTTGCTTGGACAGGATGCATTGGATATGTATTTGAAGCTTCCTCAAAAACAATATAATACCGGCTGGGTACTATCGCAGGTAATTTCTAAAGCCTGGGTTTCTTTCTTTTAATTTTTCACTTGTGAACATATTACTTTATAGAACCATTAAGCTTTACATATGAACACCTTGCATTCTGTTGTTGCAATGGCTATTTGTGCAGGTTGGAAAAGCGTACTTTGAAATGGTTGATTATGTTGAAGCAGATCGTGCTTTTAGTCTAGCTCGTCTCGCCTCCCCTCATAGTTTAGAGGGAATGGACATCTATTCTACTGTTCTTTATGTGAGTGTTATACTTTATTTCCAAAATCTATTCTTTGTAAGATCTGCATGACAGTTGATGGGTATGTAAAAGAGTTCTGGCTCCTTGATGTATTTGTTCGCCATGGATAGCCCTTCCTCGAAAGTTTTCTAAAGTATTGTCTTATGTTGCTGTTGGCCTGTTCACATATTTTCTACTGCAAGACTTTGTCCATTCTTTCTCCGGCAGCTTTTGTAAATATTTGGTAGCTTAAAGAGTATTCTTTCATTAGTTAATTTCAAATGTTTGTTATCTTTATCTGAACCCAAGTATTCTTTGGAGGTAATCTGGGGAAAAAATCATTGTCCCTAGGTTTCCTACAGTAAAGAGAGTTTTTCTGAACTAGCTTTGTCTGAACTTTCGTGCTAATTTTGTTTCAGCATCTGAAGGAGGACATGAAGTTGAGTTATCTCGCGCAAGAGCTGATATCAACTGACCGCTTGGCTCCTCAATCATGGTATTGGAGCTAGATTTCATAGTGTCCCTCTGTATTGGGTTTTGATGATAAACCTATAGTATGTGATGCATCTTTTTCTAATCTACTTGTGGACATTTAAGCATTCCTCCACTTTTGACTCTTTTGAACTACGAAAAAGGACTTGCACCACTTTTCACAAATATGTATGTGCATATGCATCGTGTGTATCCCAGTCGAGACTATCTCTCTTGTTTAATCACATCTGAATGGTTAACTTATCAAGGTTTTAAAATATGCTCCTGACTTCTGATGTATTGAAGAGAATGTGTGCCGAGAATGTACAGTTTAACTTCTGGTTAGAACATAAATATCGGTTTAAAACCTCGATTTGGTTTCTTTTCAAACAAAAAGTAAATGATGCATTGCTTTTGTGGAGAACCTGTACTTTTATCGTGGTCTTTTCAAAATTTGTTTATTTTTATTTTTTAGGAATGGTTCTTTGTACTGATTTGTCTTTAGTTGAACAAACATGACCTAAATCAATCATATTAAGATTGCCAAGATCTCTTTCGTATAATATATTGTATATTTTCTCATGTGTATACTCATGACAGGTGTGCTCTGGGGAATTGCTATAGCTTGCAGAAAGATCATGAAATAGCACTAAAGAATTTCCAGCGAGCGGTGCAGCTAGATTCAAGATTTGCTTATGCTCACACTCTTTGTGGTCACGAGTATGGCTCATTTTCTTCTCCTTGAGGATGATCTTTGATTTATGATTGGTGCTCGTCTTATTTCCGGTCTATTAGAGCATGAAATGTGTTTGTTGTCGCTTTTGCTCCATTGAGTTTCTTCTCTTTGTGGACAGATATGTGGCTCTGGAGGATTTCGAGAATGGTATAAGGAGTTATCAACGTGCTCTTCATGTTGATAGCAGACATTATAATGCGTGGTATGGTCTTGGAATGGTCTACCTTCGGCAAGAGAAGTTTGAATTCTCTGAGCATCACTTCCGAATGGCATTTGAAATCAATCCTCGTTCTTCTGTCATAATGTCATACCTGGGGACAGCTTTACATGCCTTAAAGGTTAGAACAACTACCGAGTATAAGTTTTCGTTGTTTTGTGATTACTGAAACTTCACCATAGGCTATGTCTCAAATTTAGCAGAGAAATAAGGAAGCTTTGGAGATTATGGAGAAAGCTATAAAAGCTGATACGAAAAATCCTCTTCCACTGTATCAAAAAGCTAATATCCTTATCAGCATGGAGAAATTGGAAGAGGCTCTTGAAGTATTGGAGGTGCTTAAGGAGTATGTGCCTCGGGAGAGTAGTGTCTACGCATTAATGGGTAGGATATACAAAAGGCGCCAAATGTATGACAAGGCAATGCTTCATTTCGGACTTGCATTGGATATGAAACCATCTGCGACAGATGTTGCTACTATTAAGGTGATATGTTAACCCGAGTTACCTTCTTTTACCTTTTCTGCATTGTTCATGCAAGTGTGGATTGATCACATTTTCTTTTACCTTTTTATGGTTGGATTCATTTTCATGAACTGAACATTAAACAGCATTGGCGCTTCTATCATTGCCTGACTTGATCTCTCCGTAATTTGTTTGTCAGGCGGCCATTGAGAAGTTGCGTGTACCAGATGAGTTAGCAGATGACTTATGATGTTACGTCTTGTAGAAAGAACTGATACGTCACACGGTCCCCAGTATCAGCATGAGCAGCTGATCCCACCACCCCTGCTTGTGCTGTCGATGTAATGCTTGACTATCAATGCAGTGTCACATAAGCCCTTATTACCCTGTCAATATCTTGTGATGAGCAAACCGCGGCCTTTGTACTCAGTTTTGTAGGTTTTTTCGGTAACCCTTTACTTTGTAGATGAAGAAATGATGTATATTATCCACAGATCAAGTATTCTTCCGACCTGAATCAGCACTTGTAACAATGTCAAAATTACTTGTATCAATAGCTTCGCTAATTTGATCCTCTAAATATCTTCTTCTGCCTTAGTGTTTAAGTTGTTTCGAAATGCATCTGCATCAATATACACTGAGAGTATGATTGAATGGCTTAACCAGCTAAATACTTGCACCAGGGTAGTCAGGAGTCGGGACTGAGGTGCCCTTAGAATATAGCCTTTGGTGCTGTCTTATTGAATAAGTTGACATCGAATAATCAATCAGGAGTTTATGAGATTCTATCAACGTTGGATTTGTTGTTTGTTTAATGTTCTCAAGTGCTGCTCAATGTTCTCAAGTGCTGCTCACGAGTACATAAAACTGTAGTTGGTGCACATTCTCAGGGCCTATGCAAGTTCTTTCCCGTAAAGAATAGTATATCGACACCATCCATTTTTGCAAACAAATCAAGTTCAGATTATGTGGGACTTTTTTTTTTGTTTTTTTGTTTTTTTTTTTTTCTGTTTTTGGATTCCGCCCATGGGCTCGAATTACAACCACCACCAGGATCATGAGTACTCTCTTTATTTCTAAATAATCACCATATTTTATGTATATCCTGCTTTCCAAAAATAATTTATTCAGTTTGTTCCAAATTATGTTTCAAATTTATTTTGGGACGAAAATAGTGCCACATTAGTCCTGCACATCAGGCCGATTGGAAATGAGCTTTGGAATGTAAATGAGCATGGAAATTGTTTGAGCCTAATGGTTCCTGAACAGCCCAATTGGAGGATAATAATGTCAAACGATGGCCAATAGGCAATTGGCCAGCTGAGTTCCTAGCGTATTCGAAGTTCATGGTTCTAGAACAGCAAGCAGTTCGTACGTCCATACTCCACAGTTTCAGTCTAAGCAAATACTCCGTATGAACTGGAACTTTTTAGCTTTTCCATGAAATTACACAAGTCAAAAGGAGCATTATAACATCTAAGCTTGCAATTCTCATGTACAAACAGGCAGTTAGTGAGGCATCCTTCTTGTTATTACGAAACCACAGTACATAAGATAAAGGGGTGATTCAAAGGACATCAGAAGCTCAGAGATAGGTAGCTAGTTCCTGTGCTGTTTGCACTTTCATCTTCATCTGGACTAATCTCGAACTCAAGATTAACTTTCTTTGAGGTCTCTGGTGTTAAAAACCGTCCCGTCATTGGATCAATTGGATGCATTTCCCTTGGTCCTCCTTTCCGTCCCATTGCAGTCATTAATGGAGGGGGTAACAACCCTGATCTGAAAAGAAGACGCTGAACCGGGTCTGAAGGCTGTGCACCGACAGATAGCCAATACCTGGAGAACAAGGAAATTTTTTAGCCTGGAAGATTTTAGTTGACGATTGACAGAACTAAATGGTGGTTATATGCCAAACAACCAGATAATCCAAAGAAAGGCATTGCAAAATGGCCATAGAAATAAAGGTTTAAGAGAAGATATGACAAACACGTCTCTGATGGTTAGTGCTGGAGTAGAGAAACGCCACTTAAACAAATCGATTTGATTGCAGGTTGATTAGACCAATGGTTCTGACGCTTGGAAGTGTCTGTGGGTGAGTGTTATTACCTATGCTTTATTTCTTAGTACTTTCTTTGTACAAATAGATGAGGAAACAGACTATTCTTCACTGTTTTGGTAGTTCCCATTATCTAACGGGTCGCAGAAAGTGAACATTTTTTTTGTTTCTGGGTAAACAGGCAACTGAGAGGATTTATATTTGCAAAGAACTTTAGAGAGCCAGTTCAACTTTATAAAAACTATGGAGCCAATAAAGAGAAAGAACTACAGCAAAGAAAAGAGATTATAATGTGGATTTTTGTACAAATCAGAACAGAAAACCTATGTCAGCTGGGACACCTCTAACAGGAAAAGTACACAAAACACAACATATTGGAGATTTAAAATTAATAATTGTATTGGATGTGTACTTAAACAACATTGAAAACCTTATGTCACATAGTAGTTGCTCTAGAGGAATGTAACTTTCTCTTATCACCTAGTTATTTGCCCTTCGAATTTTTTGGTACGTTTCTTCCTAGAGTGAAATAAAGATACCAAATCTCTTCTATACAGCTTTCACATTGGGCTAATAAGATTGTCAACATGAACAATTTACATCTTAGCACAAGAATGAATTGTCCTTATATTCACACTAAAGCCAAGCTCAGTGTCCCTGCAAGATTTTGGAATATGTTTACCAGGATTCCAATGTACACTTTTATTCATTATCAAGCTCCTCTAATTTTATCTGATTATTCAATAATTGGAAAGGAATGTGATTTCGACATTGAACTCTTCAAACCAATTCCAAAACAGACAGGGTAACAACACAAAAACATTTATCGGGAAGCGCAACAAACAAAAGGAACAACACGATGAATCACAACAATTGTAAAATGAAACAGCACAAGATGTCATTAAGGGATAGCACAAACCATCTATCTAAGCTGCAAATGTCAAATGCCTAACAGAAATAGTATAGGCAGGAGTAACTGTACCACCAGAAAAGCCAGGATCAAAGTAAAATATGATCATTTAAACAAAAAAAAAAAAACAGACAACGTGATGATTGTTTAGAGAAATTACAGGAGTCACTTACTTCACTCTGTCAACCTTAAGCCCCATCTGCTTTTGCTCATCCTTACCTGCATTTAGGCATCTGCTATTAACACATGCAACATCAAACTAAAGCAACAGGCTACTGAAAAATCCAAAACTAAAAACACCAGAAAATATTACTTTTAGGCAATTCACAAAACGTAATGCCCCTTAATAGTAAATATGTAAACAACTCATCAACCAAATTCTGCCAGGACGAAAGACGATTCAAACAAGATTCAAACTTTCAAACGGGTTTATCCCACAGCCGTGGATAAGAAGAGTTTTTCTCCCCAAAGCAACAATCAGAATAAAAAACAACGAAAGCTTCAGAGTTCGCATTGATAAACGATTATTACGCATGAAAATATTCTTTTGGTGCAGAATTATAAGCTGTAGAAAAACATGGGTAAAGAGGGACCATTATTATTGACCTGGAAGAGGGTTGTAAAAGCCCAGAACTTCCAAATGCTTGCCGTCACGAAGAGATTTGCTATCGGCGGCCGTTACCCGGTAGAAGGGCCGGTTTCTACACCCACATCTTGACAACCTTAGCTTCACCGCCATTTTTCTTCCTCCAATTCTGTTCGTTGGTCGCCGGTAAAAAGTAAAACCGTGCCCGATTTCTGGCTTAAAACACTGAGGCCGGAGAGTAGGAGACGAGGGATTTAGTTAAGAGATTCTAAAGGGAGTGTTGGTTCTTCATCAGGAATTGGAGTAGAATTGAGATGAAAATTCGAAATAGCGTCACCGTTTGAGGTTAGGGGGAAATGGGGTTTTCCTTCTTTTATTAGAGGGTTTCTTTCTCCTCGGTCTTCCAAGTTCCAACTGAAATTTTGGCCGGGAGTTAGTTTTTTAACGTCAGAAGATGTGATTGAGATGTGATTTTGATTGTTGTGATTTAAAATCCCATTTCCTTTTAGTTTTTGTTTTGGTTTTTGATTTGAGTTTGAGACGTGATTTAAAATGTGATTTGAGATAAAATTTAAAAAATTGTTTGAATAATATTTTAAATAAACTAATAATATTTTTAGACCACTTCTACTACTGTCGCCGACCGGCAATCGTCCGACTAGATTCCAGCCAAATTCTGGCACTGAACCATCTCCATCATCGCCGCTGCCGTCGGACGGCCTCCGGAATTTGGCCGGAATCCGGCCGGCAGCGACGGTCTGGCAACGGTAGCGGGCGGTCTGTTGGCGGCGGGTGGTGGTAGAGGTTGTTGGTGGTGGTGGATGAAAATTGTGCAAAAATAATTTTTTGAATATTTTTTAAAAGGTAAATTAAAAAATTATTTAGATAATATTGGGATTTGTGTTTTAGAGCTGTTTTAAGAAATAAAATAAGACAAAAAATACAAAATAAAAAGTTGGCCAAACAAGTCATAATCTATTTTTTATTCAATGGCGAAAGCATGAAAAATAGAGAAATTATTCAGTGCAGCTACTGTACCATGTAGGATTATGCAGCCAGTCACAATAAATGGAGTAAATAGGGGAGAGAGAAAACTTCTACGAGAATTATAGCACCAAAATAGGATATGCTAATACTTGCTACACTAAAAATTAGGATACAACAGTTGTACTCAATAATTTTTCTAAACAGCAATGTAATTTAAAAATTTTTTAACTCAATTTTCCAAACAAAAAAAAAAAATTAAAATTATTGTATGTTAAGATTATATGTACTACTTTTTGAGACAGAGATACAGGACAATCTACAAGAGTGTATATATATATATATATATATATATATATATATATATATTTATTTATTTTTTCGTTCACTCAACCGTTTCGTCAAGGCTTATAATATATTTATCAACACAATGCATACATACATATTTGCAACGGATGCGGTCTCATTTCAATTTGCACTTCCTTCGATTTGTCCATTCGGAAAACAAAAGTTATGAAAGGTCGAATTGGGCGATTGAAATTCGAAAAGGGTTCTCTATTGTCATTTGTCACCTAGAGAAGCAGCTGATGATTACACACATAATCCTAGTTTAATATGATCGGAAAAAATTTGAAGCATTGCTCTCTAAAGGTACCTTTTAAAAGCATAAAAATCTTTCCCCTTCTATCAATTACTCCTATGTATTCCCTCCGTCCTATAATTATTGTCCAATTTAAGTTTTCATTTCTAGTTCAAATTGTACTAAAAGTAAAATCTCAAACTGGACAATAATTTTGAGACAGAGAGAGTACTTATAATGTTAAGATTCAAAAATGAACCAAGATCGAAATGCGAAATGCGGTCTAGGATGATCTTCCAAGCCAGGGCCAACCCAAAACATTAATTGTAGCTATAAATTTTGGAAAAAGAAATAATTAAAAAAAAAGAAGAAAATCACAGCATGCTTCTTTCCTGGTAGCTCAATGATAAACTCATGAGCTTTTTGAGGTTTCCAGATATTAAAATGACATTAAGAGAATAGATCTACGAACAAATTCAGAGTTTTTGATAAAAAAAAAATGGCTTAGAAATAAGAGTAGAGAGAAATATAAGTCAATTTTGGAGAAGAGAAAAATAGCGAAATCAGATTCATAAAAAGGAGACCAATAAATCTCTCTACTCCTTTTTCTAGACAATTTTTAACCAATCCACCCAAGAAATCCAACTCTAATGTATGGTTTTTTTCCTTAAAAAGAGAGAAGCATTAAGTAACAGAGCCTTCCACGATATTGCGAGAGGGACGGAGGGATGATCCATGCATAACAATCAACATCAAATACCAAACACCACAAATAACAAATCCTAACTCTCCATTATTTAGGACTCCTTCAGTCCTGTCTCATAAACGTAATCAATTTTACTGAATTAAAACAATATAATAAGTAAATTATTTTTCTAAAAATAAAGGAAATAATTAATAGACTTACACAAATTGAAGTTCTCTCTGTCATCTTCTTAACAAACCATCACCAGTCACATATCAGGCTCGCATAAAAACTACATATTGCTAGCACATCTTCTAATTCATTTTAAATTAAAATAGTACTTATATTAAGTTTTTTTTTTTTTTTTTTAACGAAGGGAGTAATTAATAAAAATTACATAAGTTGGAGTTCTCTGTAATCTTCCAACTAGGGATTGAGACATTGAGTAATGATTACTGGTTAATCAACAAACCATCATTACTTAAGGATACAAGGCTCACAATGATAAATGCATAGTTAAACATCGCTAGAGATGTTGAGAATTGAACTATCTAGGTTTCTGGATCAAGGTCACATTTGCATTCTTCGCAATAACAAGCGTGAAAAACTCGCAGCCCAGAAAGTCCATTCCGGCTGCGACCCTCCTCGATCTTCGCCGGAAGATCCTGGTAATCCGGCAACTTTGGCACCGTTGAATACTTCAGAATCGACACATAAACTTCCTCAAGACTTGGCATCTTTGAAAATGATTCAACCACATCGTCCACATACGCCATGACCATTGAACGTCGAACCCTTAACACCTTCAATCTCGGCATTAAGTCGGTTATGGTGTGGAGAGTCGCCTTGTTGATCACGCAACAAGAAAACTCAAGGGTTCTTAAGTTCAAGCAATGAATGCCAACAATGTGGAAGATGGTTTCAGGAGGATGAAAATAGGTTGTAAACTCAATGGAAAGAGACTCCAAGTTTGGCCAGAATTGGAAAGCCTTTTTCAGCTCAACACTTGTTGTTTTATTTGGGAATGTGATAGCCAACTCTCGCAAATTCGGGCACCTATTTGTACACAGAATAGGCACAAAACATCAAATTTTACCAATTTTTGTTCACTAAGATAATCTCAATTAATAACATTGTCTAGAAAATTAAAGGGTTTCGCCGCGCCTTAATGTTAATTAATTTGTTGCTAATAAGAGAGAAAATTTCATCAAGAAATTGAGGTAGTCAAATAAATTTATGTACATACCTCTCATATGCATACTGCAAATCATTATCGCTGACTTGAAACTGGGCGTCAAACACCAATTTGGTCACGTTGCTTCCACCCAACTCCAAAGCACGTACATATGCAAGTGTAAGTTGCGGAAAGTTGTGCACTCCTGGTTTTGAAAGCTCCAAATATTGTCGCATTTTGCGAATGTCCAAGGTTTTGAATGACTCCATGTCCGAAGCGACTGCTGCTCGCCACGATTTGCACACTTCAGTTATAACTGTAAGTTTGTCCGTCAAACTTACCATTGAGATGATGTACAACAGTAGATCGAAAGGAAGGTCGGACCAATTCGATGTGCTTCTTGAGTTAGAAGTATTAGTCATGATGGTTGAAATCTTGTGGAGTCTGAAATTAATACGTTTCAGATGAATAAATATGTGGAACTAAAAGCCAGTAACGAAAATGCAGTATTCCTAAATTATAAACTGAAAAAATAATTACACTAAAAACTCTTCGTACCAAGGGAAAAAAAATAAGAAGAAAAATCACAAGCGTTGTGGAAAGAAAATATAATTTATAATTTAATTTTTTTATTAACACTTGACAAGTGTAAGACGAAGAAGACGACATACCAGAACTTGAGAGGCAAAAGATTATATCTAAAAGCTTCGGCTTGAAAAGAAGAGGAACACACGGGTTCTATATATATAGCAAATGAAATGAAAAATGACATTGATTAGGTATAGAAATTTGATTCGTTGAATGTGTTATTGTTGAATTATTGACAAAATTTACCATTACTTTTTCGTTAATAAATTTTCCATTTACAACCAAACATTCATTATAATGATGAATATATAGCTGAATAATTAATCAAAAAAGGATACAATTGAAAATAATCTAAGAGATTAATCAAATACCCCCGATTCACATTGAATTTTAAAAAGAAGGGGGATTGAACCAAAAACTTTCCCTGAGTATACGAGAATGAAATGACTTGAACCGATGCCACTCTTATGGAACTCATTTGTCCAAGGAAAGAGAACCTATGCAGTGTAAACGCGGAACTATTTAATCGTATCAACCTGAATAAACCGCATTTATTAATACTCAAAAAAAAAAAATGAACGACCCAATTAATGAAAAATGGAAAATTTGCTTTAAGTTAACAAGATTTTTTTTTTAAAAAAATTAATTTGTACGATTAATCAGTGTCATAATAAAAAAAAAAACAAAAAACTAGTAGTATTACAGTATCTGTCGCGGCCCTGTTTAGTTTTTATGCAACATAGTAAGCAGTATCACTTCTTCATTGATAAGAGATTAAAATAAGCTTTTTGTTCAAGTTCTTGGTATTTTTATACATCTCTGGTAATACATGATTTTTTTAGCTTTTGTGTTCATTCGCCTAAAATATAAATATAACTTGTAATAAGAGAACACAACTAAAATTTATAAAACATGTAAATTAAAAAGAATAAAAACTAGAATTCAAGAGAAAATTTTGATCAAGTCAAGGTGTAATTTGCTAAAATTTGAGCGAAAAAATTTTGTTAATTCACATTGACAAAGTATTTTAAAACAATGTAAGATAGATGATTTGGAAAGACCAATTGTTAAAGTACACAATGTGAAAACTCTTTGTTCTTAGGGTGCATAAAGTTAATTTCCTCACTCAATTAAATATAAAAAAATTTATTTCACACTGAGACCCGATAAATATTTAGAATTCTCTTAATAATAAATATTAAATTAAATTGAGTCATTTTATTCAAGTATATCATTCATACAAAACCAAAAGAAATAAAATAAAAATGACAGTAATGAATCTTGCAACTCCATTTTGTAATAGACAAAATTTTAGCTGATCAAAGATGTTATTCTCAGAATTTTCCATTTTCATTTTGTGTCTACATAAATTAGTTTCATAGATGTTTCTTTTCTTCTTCTTATTTTGTTTTTTCTAATTTCTACCAAATACTAGCTAGTTAAGTTTGTGTTGATACTAACAAGCAAAAATGATCATTATCTGATTTCTTTTCAAGAATAATTTTACTATTGGGAATTTCTCCTCAAATGCATTGACCACAAGAAAGCACCATTAGCATCTGGGCACATTTTGAAGGAAAGGGTCCTAAACTTCTTAAAATGCTAATCAACAGTTGAAAGGTTTCACAAGTTTATCAACCATGGCAGGATCATGTATTTCATTGGACTAATTGTAAATAGCCACTTTTGTTCCTACCACTTTTTTTACCATGTTTTTGAAATTTATTTGTTCGCCTTTTAATCAACAACCGCTTGAATTCTTAACTTATACATTCGAATTTAAGACTCGTTAAATATTTAAAATTTTTCTTTACCTCGTCATTTTATATTTCTTAGTCCCTAGATATTATGGATGATGACAATAACTATCAGCGGTGTTCGGTACTTTTTTGCGGTTGCTATTTATCTTCTTGTTAGAGTGAATTTTTCTTTATTTAATTATTATTCTTGTGATGTGATTTGTTAGCTATAAGTGCGGTCACAAACATATTTTTCACATTATAAAAATTAAGTTACAGTAACAACAATACTCCTATGATGATCTTACTTAAACGAAAAAGATTCTATGTGAAGTAAAATCTCTATAAATCAATAATTTTGATAAACGAATAATGTTTCGGTTCCAACTTGAGATCAATACAAAATACGAACTCATAATAATTAATAATTCTTCAAGAAATTTCGATGTAAACATAAGACCCCAACAACCTCTTAAATTATCAATTACGTATCTAAAATAACTTTAGAAGATTTTGTCGATTCACTTTTTCCGTTGGAAAAACATATATATTTCATCATTATAAAAAATTATTTATTTTTACCATAATAAAAAATTATTGTATCTCTCAAATTGCAATTTATTGTTTTAAAAAAATTTGAATAATATCTTCTGATAATAAGTTAATAAATTTTTTGTCAATAATAATAACATTATTATTATTATTTTTTTGTTTCCCGCAATTTCCTAATAACTTCCTCCATTCCAGACGTCAGAAGTCACCGGCCGTCAATTCTCCACTGCCTTAAGTTTCCTTTACTTTCCTTTCCCCCTTTTCCCTCTCTCCATTATGTAATTATAGACTGTACAGTGTAGTCTAATTCAACTCTTTTAACTCCTCCTCCACCACCACCGCCGCCGGGAAGCGACAACAGAAACCGAACCCCAAAGAAAAGAAAAACACGCAGTCACGCACTGACGGAGCAATTCTTGATTTTCCACCTCTCTCTCTCTCTCTCAATTATCCTCCAATTTTATAGAGAGAGAAAGCTGAGGGACACAAAATGAAGCACATTTTTAAGAAGCTTCATCACCATCCAAATCGATCGAACGAGACCTCTTCCCAGCCCTCTCTCTCGTCCGCCGCAACGTCAAGTTCAACTTCTGCTTCTTCGTCGTCATCATCGGCGTCATCTGCTGTCTCCGATCACCGGAGTTCAACTCCATCCGGCAATTCAGTTGCTGTGGCGACGGCGACGGCTACGACTGCTGGTTCGACTGCAATTGGTGCTACGACGACTACTGCCGCTACTTCTCCCACTACTAACCGGCAGCAGCTTCAGCAGCGGGATTATTATACCTCACAAGAGGATTATGAGATGGAGCTAGCGCTGGCGTTGAGTGTTTCCGCTTCGTCCGCTCAAGATTCTAGTCTTTTGGAGGCGGGTGGCGATCATCGTCATCAGATTCTACTCGGAGGTCGCCTCGGGGATACCTCTAGCCACAGGGACGATGCTGCTGCGGACTTGTTGTCGAGGCAGTATTGGGTTAGATTTTTAAAGCCTGACTTTTTTATACTCGCTTCAAATTTTCTCTAGGACTGTTTTTTGTGGATGTTGTTATTGTCCCAGTTCACCTGATTTTTCGATTTCGTCTGAAATAAAATGATTTGCAGAAAAGTAGAAACTGAACTTTAGCAGTGAAAGATGGCAATTTATAGACAAATTTGTAATCGTTGAGTACCTCAGAATGGGGAGTTCATTTTATGCATATAACCTCATGCGTATATTCTGGTATCTAATACAGTTTAGACTTTCTGCTCTCCCGTAAATTACATGGTTCCACATTGGTGGATAGACAACACTGTGTCATAGTTTTAATGAGTTAATGGAGGGAAAGAACTTAGATGGTTAGTTAGTGGCACCATAGTTGCATTTACTACCGTATTTGTTGGCGCGTACATCTAAGCATGATCAATCCCTCACTAGTCTTTACCCCAAGATTAGTTTGGTTTACTCTGAGTTATACAAGAGAAAAAGATCTGACTTCGTGGAGTCACATTGGCACTTTCCTTCTGCATGTGGAGCTCGCTGGTTAGAAACCTCCTTAGGGAAGTCTAATAATTAAGTGAATTGGGAGTAAAATGGGAAGTTGGAGTGCTCCATTTTGGGTGTATGAATTCGAAATTTAACATATTTGCCCAACTTTGTTGGAGAAATAGCAGATAGTTTCTAATTAATTGTTAATCATGGTGGGTGTTGAGGTGTGGCTTTATTTGCAAGGGAATGTGATGGCCTGGTTTCTGATGATTAGATGATGAAGGGAATCTAGTGTATTGTTCATTAAAAGATTTCTTAATTATGTAGTGCTCTGTTTGGTTTCTGTGGGTTTCAATTTTGTTACTGTTGATGGTAGACGTTGCACCTGCTATTTTTAATGATCAGTTTGCAGGCCTTCTTAAGTTTGCAGTGTGTATATTCAGATTTGTTAACCTTCTATGAAATAAAAGGTTAAGAAAATTGAGTTGGCAAAATTGATTTGTATTGTTAACTGCATGAGGAGTTATCTGTTCGAAACTCTATTGATAGATAGCTCTATCCTTTTGTTTCGTGACTTTGCATATAAAGATTGTTTCTTATGCAAATTGAATCTTTGTGGTCTATTCAGTTAATAGGAAGTTTCCAAGACTAATGCTAACTGATCTACTATACTAAATTTTTAATAGAAAGTAATGCATATTTTATATTAGTCAAGATTCAAGAATAAATTTGTTTTTCTTCATTATTGTGGGTAGCGTCATTGGGACGATCCCCTGTGCGCAACATTGCACTGTCGTTTATGTAACATTTATCGAAAATATGTATGAATCGAATTTCAGGCTGATTTTGCAGATTAGTAATGTTCGTAATGGCTAGAGAATTTGTAGTTGCTTTCAGTTTTTGTGATAAGAAAGATTGATTTAGATGATGTCCTTTATCTGCTATCTAGTAATACAGTGTCTAACTTGGTTCTTGAGCTAATGTTGTTGGGTGTTTACTTTTTCATTGAGAAATGACCATCACTTAAGAGCAGTTCATATGACCTTTCAGATTCTCCCAATTATGCTAATTGTTTGTCTGCATTAAAGTCTTTTGTATTTCTTTACTTTGTGTAATATTAAAACTGATACGTATATTCCATGCGTGAAAGTACCTTGAGAGTACCATGGTTCTAAGTGATCAGGATAAACATATTGAAGTATGCTTGTTGTGGTCCGTTCCTCTTTTATTGTATTTATATTGTTTCAATTAAACCCCAGTTTTATTAGTTACTAGTCTAGGATGTGGTTAGAGGACTCCACTAGACTAGGAGATATATGAATTGTGCTTGTCGGATGTTTTTGTGACTTATTATCACAAAAGCGCACACAAGAAGGCTAAACAAGAAATGCAGAAAGATGAATTATGACATGCAAATGCTTCTCTTTTTAACTCTATATTTATTGGAAATGAAGTTAAAATTAATATCTTTTTTTTTTTTTTTGGGTACAATTAAAATTAATATCTCATTAAGCAATATATTCACCAAGAAAATCATACTTATTGGCGTCTTCTGTTTTCACTTTGCTCTCTCAATGCCAGGATTACAGTGTTCTTGACTATGGCGAAAAAGTTGTGGAAGGTTTCTATGACGTTTTTAGTCTCTCCATGGACCCATCGATTAGAGGGAGAATGCCATCTCTTACTGACATTGAGGCAAACCCTGGTGGGTCTGATTTTGAAGTTGTTATAGTCAATTGGACGATTGACCCAGATTTGCAAGAGTTAATACATGTAGCACAATGTATTAAATTAGATTACCCAACTACTAATATTGGTCTGCTGGTGCAAAGAGTTGCCGAACTTGTTACTGATCACATGGGTGGGCCTGTGAAGGATGCAAATGTGTTTCAGGCAAGATGGATGGAAAGAAGTACAGATTTAAGGATATCCCTGCACACTGCTGTACTTCCTCTGGGATCATTAAGACTTGGGCTATCACGTCATAGAGCATTGCTATTTAAGGTTGAAGCTAAACTATATCAGTGTACTCACTATAACATTTGCTAGACAATGTTTTGAAGTCTTACAGATGTGCTTACATGGTTATTAAATATCTCATATAGAACTTTTTAATGTAATAGTTATGGGTTGGTTGAATGCAGGTGTTAGCTGACAATATTGGAATTCCTTGTCGATTGGTGAAAGGCAGCCACTACACTGGAATTGAAGATGATGCTGTGAACATCATAAAGTTACCAGATGAAAGGTAAAAGCCGTGGTCTCTTTAAGTGGATTTTTTCTGCGTGGATTTTTGCTTCATTGATGTTGTGATGTGGCCTCCACTTTTCAGCGTCTAAGTCTCTTTTTTGTTCAGCGAATTCTTAGTTGATCTAATGGGAGAACCAGGGGCGTTAATACCTGCTGACGTTTTGAGTGCAAAAGATACATCTCTCAAGTCTTATGATCCAAAACTAAGCAAAGTTCCCAGTCTTCCAGTAGGCAGTGATTCCGGAACGACTAAGATATCTTCTGGGCCTAGTTCTACAGAGCAAAAGAATTACTCATCAGGAAAAGAGTTAAAGACAGATTCACTTCCTTCTCTGCCCGATGAAATTTCCATACCTGATAGCACCTCTGGAGTGGGTCAAAGGGTACCTTTGGCAAACCAGATGGACCATCTCCCGTCCTTAGCGTTAGGAAAATCTTTTTACAAAGGTGGCCGTAGGCCCAATGTAGCTGCAGATGGTGGTAGGATGAATGTTCACGTAGCTCAGAAGAGACCAGACAACTCTGAGGATCCAAAAGATCTTTTTGCCGATCTAAACCCGTTTCTAATCAAAGGATCTGGCAAGGTTTCAGTGCAAGGCAACAAGGCCAGGAAAAATTTTGATGGATTACAGCAGCCTTGGCATACCCTCGCTGTGGGTCAGCCTCCTGTACCTATTGTGGGAGAAAATAGTGCCATCAGCAATCCAGTCCCCAAGAAAAATGAGTATGCGTTTTCACAAAGCTCCTTTGCAAAGAGCAGCCATGCAAATGACGACCCAAGTAGATTGTCATTACCTTCTACTAGCTCCAATGCCCCTGGAAAAGCTATCTCTAACTCCAATTTTTACAGTAACTCATACAATCCTTTCGGAGATGGTCAAAATGCTTCTGGGGGTGATAATCTGGCATCAATTGATGGAAGATTTAATGATTTATTTTTAGAGGATCACAGTGAAAGACATCAGAAGGATGGAAAGATCCAGCAAATTTCTGAACTGAATGGTACAAATGGTGATGGGAAAAATATCAACAGAATGCTTGAGGAGAAAAATAATAAGCAAGAGATGACTCTTGCAGATTCACGACTCGGTCATCAAGACAAAGCTAGCTCTTCTATTAAATCAGGGTTGCCTCATGTTGATCCAGTCATTGATGATGTCAGTGAATGTGAAATTCCATGGGAAGACCTTGTAATTGGTGAAAGAATTGGTCTAGGTAATGCGTGGGACTGGAAATTTTAGATTTCACATTTATTTGTTAACAACAATCTGCATTATAACTTGGCAAATTACTTGTCTAACTTTTTGAATATTGAATTTCAAATAGGTTCCTATGGGGAAGTTTACCATGCTGATTGGAATGGAACTGTAAGCCATCCCTTCCAATTTTAAATCTTTATATATGCTGCTTTAGAAATGATTGTACTGCATCCATAAATTTTTCCATAGTATTTATAGCGAATGGAGCTAGTAGTTCTTTTAATGTGATTGAACTTAGAGACCGCCTATACTGTGTGTGTAGGGTTATGCTTCCGCTCTTATTTTACTTAAATTCATGGCCATTTTCAGAATTACTGCCTTAAAGAATTTAGTGTGAAAGTTAATGTAAAATGTGCCAATGTCGGAAATTGGATGCCAATTTTGGGTCAATCTGTTGACCTCATTTTGATCTGCTCATTCCTTTGATCTGATGTTATTCTGTTCTATGCGCATAAATAGATATCAACTAGCACCTTTGGGAAGCGGCCATTTCGTCCATCTTTAGTAGCAAGTGCACTTCTTAGTTTAAGAGTTGAATACTCTCACCATATTAGAGACTTGTGCCCTTTCAAGCTTCACGATTAGTGTTCTATTGTCCAAACCCATGTAGACTAGATTGGTTCATAAGTGGCTTAGTAATGTGCTTCAATGAATACTAGTATCCCCAGCTCTATGTCTCTTGATGTGGGTGATCAAATAATGTAAGGTTAGAAGCTAATTGATCACCACACAAGCAAATTAAGAAGATATCTAAACAAAGTTGTGGTACACCGTGTTACGTTAATAGAGTTGCTCCTAGATCATTAAGATTTCCTATTGTCCCTGTAAGATAGCTATTGTTGCTCACTTCTAATGGAGTCTACGTTGTACATAAAGTGCAAGGCCCGTGCTGAAGTTTGGTTTCTTTACAATAGTTGATTACTAGATGCATAAACTTTCATTTAGTTGTTAAATCCTCTATGCCCAAAAGCTTATGAATTAACTGTTCACTGATGATTATTTGTCTGGAACAGGAAGTTGCCGTGAAAAAGTTTCTTGATCAGGATTTCTCAGGTGCTGCTTTGGATGAGTTTAGGCGAGAAGTAAGAATCTAAGACCATATGGCTGCATGTTTTTCCTCGTTCTCACTAGATATGTGCAGGCATATGTGTGCACCTACATCATTATGCCTATGCCAACAATAACATAGGCATAATAACATAGTATTGTTGGCATAGGCATAATGATGTAGGTGCAACATAGTATTGTTGGCATAGGCATATATATATGGACACATATCACGTCCTTGCATGTTCTTTCCTGTAAGTGCATTCTATCTATGGACATAGGAACATACATATACGAAAACTGACGGAAAATTAGAGAACATAAAAACAAAATTAGCATACATGAAAACTGAACAATAGCATCTAGCCTTTTTCCCTTCTTTGTGGGATCGGTTACATTGATCATATGTTGCAATTGTTCGCTGTTAAGACCCATTTTTTCATTTGAATTTGATTAACTCATATCTTTCTTCACAGTTTCCTTTGTAATGGACAACTAATGTTAGCAAATATGGGAAAAAAAAAGTACACAACTCGGAGGAGAAAAATCATCATACGTTATGAGTCCTACAACAGAATGCTTGACTGTCTTATACCAGCCTAAAACTAATTATAGCAGGAAATGATGTCTCATAACATAGTTTTAGAGCTAATGCATGCTAGTGAGTAGTGAAGAAACTTTGGTAGTGAAGCAATGATGAAATGACATAGCCTCTTTTGTGATCAAACATGGTAGTATGTTATAAATTTATTGCAGAGTGACATATTGTGTTTCAATAAACTCATTGATCCATTATTTCTTTATATCTGGGTATTAGGCTACCTTTTTATTTGTCAAGTATTGATTTTATCATTATTTGTTTCAATCCAATTCCAGTACTCAGGAATAAAGTTAAGTTTTACTTTTTTCTTGGGAGTATTTAGCATTTCTTATAGGGATCATCCATTATTTCTGTATTGCAGGTGCGCATAATGCAGAGGTTACGCCATCCAAATGTAGTTCTTTTTATGGGTGCTGTTACTCGGCCTCCGAACCTCTCCATTGTCACTGAGTTTCTACCCAGGTGTGTTTTATTCTTGATTTTCTTGATGCTTTCCTATCATTTATAGTTATTCTTGATGAGCATGTTATTACGTATTTTTAGACCATGAGTTTGCGCATATTCAGCATGCTAAATTGACATGAGGAGAATGTATAAACTTGTAGCTCTGTTTTACTGGTACAACATTGTTTCTACCCCTGATTCAACTTGATTATGTTATCCGGAGCTATGCTTTTATTGTTCGGAGCATCTAATAGTGTAAGGTCAGGGGATTTGGTGCTGATTAGAAATTTGCCGTATAGTGACGAATAACTTTCTAGTGGTTCTTGCTACCAAAAGAGAAAACCAAGGAGAGAAGACGTGTGCGCTTACGGGGTGGGGGTGGGGAGGCAGATTGAGAAAAACTCGAAGTTTGTCAAAAACTTCTATTTCAGTTTGGAATTGATGGCTGTGCTGGAATCATGTTTTCCAGTTTGAGATGGATATCTTTTGAATATTTAATTGAGTCTATTGGCTATAAGCGTTGGAAGGTGTAAATCCTACTGGTGTGTCCTTCAAACACTTGGTTAATGATACATTTTGATGGGTGTATGAATTTGTTGTTGTTCGATAAATGGAGATTGGCATTCTTGTTTGTTCGAGTTATTTTGCCAAAGCACCAAATAACTGGAAAAGTTTGTTTTTTTTTTTTCTCTTTTCTTTGCGATCTGAATTCTTAGAAACTCTAGTGTGAAGAATTATTACTTGAAATTTGTTGCAAATTTCCAGAATTGATGCAGGATTATGGTTTTTTTTAGTATCTTGTAGAGTGTTGAGGTCTTCCCTCATCGTTAATCAGTTAATTGGGTTGCATGATGAGTATTATATTTTTAAAAAGCTAGTTACTGGTTCCTTGCCTGCTTCTTGGGAAAGTGCTTTCCTTTATTTTACCGAATACGTTGTGCTTGGAATTTGGCCCCACCCCCTATCCCCTCCGCTGGGGGTTTCTTAAGTTTACTTAATAGATATTTGGCTCGGTCAAGAAGATAGTATGAGTAGAATGTCTCATACAGTAATGTCTTGGTGCCAGCATTCAAATAAAGCAGTATTCTTACGAAGATTGTCAGTCTGTCTTTAGTTGGCATACACTGTATTGGGATTTAGAATTGCTGATCTTATTAATGAGTTATTTTAACAAATCGGAGTTCGTTCTTGTTGGATGAATATTACTAGACCTCAGCTGCCAAAAAGTTAAATCTTATTCCTTAGCTGTTTGTACCTTATGAAAGCTACTTCATGGCTCTATGTTCTTCTTATTCCTTCATCGAAAATGGTGACTGATATCACAATTCTCTGTATTCCTCAGAGGAAGCTTATACCGGATAATTCACCGTCCTCAGTGTCAGATTGATGAAAAGAGGAGAATTAAGATGGCTCTAGATGTGGTATGAGTTTAATGTATGATGTTTTGGCATGGTTTGCCGTTCAATTTGCTTGTAATGGATTTCTGGATATTTTTCTTTTTTTTTTAGGCAAAAGGCATGAACTGCTTGCACACAAGTATACCTACAATTGTTCATCGTGACCTGAAGTCTCCAAATTTGTTGGTCGACAAGAATTGGAATGTAAAGGTATGTGCTCTTTGTTCAAAACAATAGTGTCACTGTTACCAGTAAAACACACCACCTGTATGGGCTTGGTGTTTCAAACTGTCTTTTTCTGGAATGATTCCTCTATAAGCTTTGTTCACTGACTCAGTAGTAATAGAATAGAATGAATACCGTTCTCTTGATAACAGTAAGATTTTTGCATCCGTAATAGGCACGATAGATGAGATAAGTAGAAGAAGGTTTTCAGTTAGTTATTTATTTTCTCTTAACGTTTTTAGAATTTCTGTGCATGGGATTTTAAGTGCTTTCGGAAGGGTAAAGGGATAAATTTGTAACACATGCTTGATTCATTTTGGCATTAGCAATTTTTGATATCACGTATTCCTTTTCTTTAATATCTTTTTCATATGCTTCTCAGGTGGCTGATTTTGGGTTGTCTCGCTTGAAGCACAATACATTCTTGTCGTCCAAGTCGACAGCTGGGACGGTAGGATTACTTTGTTTTGTGGTTTTGTAGCAATAAATACTAGAACATTGGTCCCTTATCTTTCTTTGACAAATTTCTTTCCAATCCTGTAGCCGGAGTGGATGGCACCGGAAGTTCTAAGAAACGAGCCTTCAAACGAGAAGTGAGTTAAGTTTACGTTTTAAATTATAGTTGCGACCGATCTATAAAATGAATGTGCAGTATAAGCTCAACCCAGAACTCTTTTATCTGTTCTTTTGCCTTTTGTTGTGTGTGGGGGGAGGGGGGGGGGATTATTTATAATATTAATCAGCCATTATTTAAAGCGGAAGAAGCATTTTAGAATGAACTGGACAAAAGTGGATGAAGCCATCAAGTTTCAATTATCTAATTAACAATCTGTATGGTATCTACGACGTAATCTGTACCTGGATTACTGTTATTCTAATTGATTTTTTTTTTTTTTTTCCCATACAGGTGTGATGTGTATAGTTTTGGAATAATTTTGTGGGAATTAGCAACCTTGAGATTACCTTGGAGCGGGATGAACCCAATGCAGGTTGTTGGTGCAGTGGGCTTTCAAAATCGCCGTCCTGAAATACCAAAGGAAGTTGATCCTCTCGTTGCCAGAATAATATGGGAATGTTGGCAAACGTGAGTTGTGCGAAAGCTTGATCAATGCATCTTTACTTGTGTTTCTAAATCATCAAGTGACCTTGTTTATCTGAATTTCTTCTTATCTAGGGATCCAAATCTACGGCCATCATTTGCGCAGCTCACTGTTGCATTGAAGTCATTGCAGAGGCTTGTTATCCCATCACATGTAGATCAGCCAAACTCACCACCAATGCCTCAGGAGATCTCAGTGAATTCAACTCCTTAGGCGTGTCAAATCCTCAAATGTGAATATGTGTTTGCATAGGATATACAGTGGCAAGAACACCATGTTAAAAAGAGAATTTTGGATTGAGTAGCCCCGATTAAAAGAAGAGCTGCGGGAGCTGCTTCCATTTGTGCATCAAAGTTAGTGGTTTAGCTCAAAACTCGAAAGAGAAAATGAGATGGTGTGTGTATATTTCGCTGCATCACAAAACTTGATGCAGCTCTCCCTCTGCTGTGAGTTGTGTATATATATATATGCTTGATCCCCATTGTCTGTATCTATGTATTTATTCGCATGTAGCTTTCCTTCGTGCATGTTTGTGAAGGGGAAATTGCGACTGGAGTGGCAACAACTTAAAACTTGACCTCTGTTGAAGTTGGTTTGTATCTCCATCTAAGAACTGGCCAATATCCAAGGTCTTTGCCTAAATTCACTTGAAGTTGTGCTGAGGCAGCTTTTGCTGATCCAGTTAAAAGCTATACACTAGGTAGAGTTACCAATAATTTTCTTATCAAGTGAAAAAGGAGATGGGATCTCTGAGATGTTAAGTACCATGGTTTTGGTTGCGTTCATTGCAAACGGAATTCAGTTAGCGGCTAAAGTTCAAAAAAAAACATATAAAATTCTGGTACTTAAATACTTTTTTTTTTTTTTAAACAACCTAAATATAAATATAGTAGATTTGACATGTTATTCTAAAAAGAAGTTAATGTATACTTGCAAAAAAGAAGAGAAATTTGCTCAATTATAACGATGAATATGTTGGATTCTGTGGTCGAAAAATACGAGAAATATTGAATCTCTAACACATGTATCAATGTCTTTTTCTCAGCGCAAATGAGTTCTGTCCTTGAGGATTCAGAACAAATGGCAGATTCCAGGGTAAAAAAGGGAAGCTTAGCATCCATATTACGATCGAAGTTGAAACAGCCGGGTGCTTTGGATAAAAAATTGTCTAGAAAAAGGAATAGAGAGATCTATAGGTCTCTTTTTTTTTGTAATGAAAAATACGGAGATCAGATTTACAAAATCCGATTTACTAATTAAATTACTAAATCGAATTTTGTATCCGATCTAATAAAATAATATTTTTTTCTGGAAAATACATGTGAAAATAATTGAAATAACGGTCAAATAATGAACAGTATAAGGTATGATTTTCAGTTTTTTAACAAAAAATAAATTATAGGTGGGAGATTTGAAAATTATGAACAGTACAGGGTCGGATTCCTGAAGTTCGACTGTATTTAAGCATACCAACCGGTAGATATTTACATTTAATGGAGGTAATTGGCGGACAAAAGGTTGGAGTTAATAAATCCGAATTTAGTTGTAGGTTGGATTTTCAAAATCCGACCTTTCTTATAAACTCGGATTTCACAAATCCGACATTTATGTGATATAATGGGGAAATGAAAAACACTATTCACAGATCGGGATTTTTCATTTCTCTTGAAGGAGGAGGCAATTTTGGTGGCGATTTGAGATTTTGTTCACGATTCTTCGCAACGGATGTCTTAAATCCATTTCACAAGAAGGTTAGTTATTATTTTGTTGTTTTTAGATTATTGTTGCTGTTTTATTTTTTTTTATTTTTTATTTTTTGTAGAAGTGTAGAACTAGGAATGTTTATAAGATTTTAGGGTTGATGTTGGGTCTAGTTGGTGATTATTGTTGTTGTATACGTGGTATTGAACGTTTCATTCAGTAAAATGTTTGAATTTGCCCTCAACTTTTGAATTTGTAGGGGGTTTAGTAAATTTAGGTGTTGATTGTGCCTTGTTTGTGGTATTTGTTATAATAATTTATTTGATTATGCCTTGTTTGAGTATTTTTGGTAATAATTTGTTCACAAATGTGCTTTAATTCATGTAATCAACAGATATAAATGGTGTTTAACGGTCCACATTCATTAATGTCTATTGGTCGAGCAAATTTGTTGTGAACAATGAGATTGTGAATACTTTTAACAACTTACCGGACGATTCCATTGTGATTGATCATAAGGTGTCATTCTATGATTTGGTTGGATTGATTTGTGAAAGAACTGGGTGGAATAGAGGGAATGTGAATTCAAGTCTCTCAATTTTTTATGATACGATGGGCAATGGTCTTAGGTGTATCGCCAAAATCAAGGACGACGCATCGTTGTGAGTCTTGTAGTTCCTTCCAAATACGACATATATTGATTTGTATGTGGATTTGGAGGTGACGGGTACTTCTAGGTCTCATTTGGAAGCAGGGACAAGTAGTGGTGGGGCCGAATATTGAGAATGACGATTATATAAAAGATGATGATATCGGTGGACCGAATATGGAGGATGGCAATCACATGGAAGATGATCACGTGGAAGATGATGAATTCGATGATGGGGACTACACAGCAATAAGTGAACAAAGTGATGAAGACCAACCAATATCCGAAGGGAGTCAGGAGAGTGATGAAGAGGTTGAAGACAAATTCGCCACAAATGACAGGCACATATATCGTTCACAGGGTAAATGTGATCATACAAAAGTGGACAGGGATGAATTTCAGCTTACTATGTAGGATGAGACAACCGCAACAATCGGGAAAGGGACGTGTTTTAAGAACAAGATCTATGCAAAAAATGGTATAGGAGCGTGAAACATAGAGCAAACAAGAGAGTATTATGCGAAGGAAAGTGACAGAAATACATGGTATATTTGGTGCAAATCCCTAAAAGAGTCAACCTCTAAGGGTTATGTTCCTTGTCGTTGGAAGGTACATGCCTCCTTGAAAGACCATGGTTTGTGGGAGATTGTGACATGGATGTCCAAGCACAATTGTATGAATACCACCGCGGAAAACAATAATCGAAATGTGAGCGCAACACTTATTGCTCATCTCATAAGAAATAAGGTTGAGTTGGACCTGGATTATGAAGCAAAACTCGTTCAGGAAGAAGTGAAAGAATGTATACATGTCGATGTTCCTTAACACAGGGCATGGAAAGGAAGGAGAAAAGCTATTGATCTTGTTTACAGCGACTGGGTTTCCAATTTTGACATACTTCCAAGGTATTTACTTAAGTCCTATCTAATTTATTTGATTTGTTTGTAATTTTCTTTTAAAATAAACATTAATTTATTTTTTAAATTTATGTTTTTCGCCGCCCTTGTGAAGAACAACCCCGGCACAGTTGTAGAGTGGGAATGGCAGCTGGGTTGGACCAATACAGAAAGGACGTTCAAATACGCTTTTTTGGGCATTCAAGCCTGCAATTGGTTGTTTTGCCAAATGTTCTCCAGTGATTAGTATTAACGGGACGCACTTGCGTGGCGGATACAAAGGGAAGTTACTCGCTGCAATGGTCAAAATTGCGAATAAGCGCATCTTGCCAATTGCATATGCGATCGTGAATGAAGAGAGTGAGGGAAGTTGGACATTCTTCTTGAAGCAATTGAGGAATCAAGTTATAAACAACCGTCCTGTGTGTGTTATATCCGATCGGCACAAGGGTATCATCAGTGAAATAAGTCTAACGCCCGAATGGAACCGGTTTTGCCTTCGTCACGTCCGGAGTAACTTGGTGGCTCGGTTTCAAAGTAGAAAAATCAAGAGGTTGTGTTGGGACATGGGCTCCAAACTTTCAAAGACTAAATTCAAAGAACTAAGGCAAGAGCTACGTGACTTTGGTAATGAAGCATATTTGTATCTCGAGGAGATTGATGCTTGCCAGTGGATGCTTGCAAAAGACAAACACTATCGTTGGAATAACCAAAACATTTCAGAGAGTTACAACAATGTCCTCAAGGGTGTTCGTTTCTTGCCGATCCGAACTTTGGTGGTAGCCATGTTTTTGAAGACTGTGGATTTGTTCCAGGAAGAATACGTAGCATCGAGGAAATGCATTACACTCCTCCCAACCGACTTGTGGGAAGACTTCTTGAAAAAAGAGAACAAAGCCGCGCAACACAAAGTCAAGCGTTACGCTGCGGTTAATGAGAAGTTCAAGGTGAAAAGTAAAAGCCAACTTGGTAATAAAGGTGGTAATAATTAATCCATAAAGTACCATAACATGGACCGCTATATTCATTGACCACCATTAGTTCAAAAATAATTTATTCCTCACCATAAGTTGCAATTCCGTCCTTCTCCACTTTTCACTCTTTTTTCCATAAAAAAACTAACGGTGCATAACTTGCACATGGTTATTTGTAAGGGGCATTTTTGTCCTTTCATATGTGCACCTGCAAGTCAATGACCCGTTGACCCGTGGGTTTAATTCCCATTTACTATTTATGCGGGTTTAATTTTTATTTACTAATTAGTAGTATTTAGTACAACAAATAATAAATTGGTAAATAAAATCACCAAAATTTACTCAAAAAATCCACGGGTCATTTGTCCACCCACCATCAATCGCTCCCACCCAAGCAGCCACCTACCTCCATCACCAAAACGATACCTACTGCCGCCGCCACCTTCATCCCTTCGCCCTCTATATGTTATTTTCTTTTTCTCGTCAAAATTTGCCCGCCACCACCTCTTTTTCTTATTTTCTTCCATCATATATAGGAATCCAAAGGATAGCACTTTAGCCTTTTAGTCTTCAGATATTTTGATTGGTGAAGTTTTAATTTTAAATTATAATTGTTAAGAATAATTTGATTGTACGAATTGGGAATGGATAAGAGTAAAGTGAAATATGATTGAGGGAGGAATCTAAGGAGGTAGAGGAAGAGGCAAGGGAGAGAAAGGTGATTGCGGGGCAGAGGGGTCACAGATTTAGAATTCTTGAATTGGGGTTAACTCTTTTCTGTTGGAAAGAACGGAGTGATCAGCAGTAGGAGGCTTGATAATAATCAATTTTACTACTTGGTGAAAGGACGGTGACCGACGGTCGATGTAGGGGCTGAAGAGGAAAAGAGGAGGAGGTAGGGGATGATGACGACGATGGCTGTTTTTTCTTTTTCTTTTTATAAGGAAGGAACAGCTGTGGTGGTTGGTGTGAAACCTGGGCTATTGGGGATGAAGAATCGGAAGCGACAGCGTTGTGGGGAGGAGGGAGAGGGAAAGGGAGGTTGGTGTGGTTGAGGAGATTCACCTTACCCTTTGGTTGTTGTTGAATCGACTCCACGACGTTGTCCATTAACTTCGGGGCATAGACGCCGGAATCAATTCCGTACCTGCCCAGCCTCCAATGCCGTCTGCCACTCCAATTGTCTTGTTCATCGCAAATAAAGAGGGCATCTTCGCCCAAAGCTGTCTTCTGCTGGTAATAAGGATCGGGTTTTGACCCAATCAATTTTTTTTTGTCTCATGTGCGATGCACGTGTCTCTATATTTATAAAATGACCGTCGGTGCCCTTTGCCAAAAGGCATGCGCCGTTACTTTTTTGGCGGAAAAAAGAGGAAAAGTGGTAAAAGACGAAATTGTAACTTATGGTGGGGGATAAATTGTTTTTGAACTTATAGTGGTGAACGAATATAACAGTCCAAGTTATGATACTTTATGGTTTAATTATTGTAAAGGTGGCAACGAGTACACTGTTAAATATGAAAAGAAGAAGTGTTCGTGCAAGAAGTGGCAAGAGTATAGGATGCCTTGTTCACATGCACTAGCCGTGTGTCAGAAGATAAAAGATCAACCAACCAATACGGTGGATCCACATTTTAGGGTTGTTGCTTGGCAAGACCAATATAGTGGGCACGATGACTTTAGCCCGGTCCCTAACAAGAGAAAATGGCCTAAGGTTGGATGGAGACTCGATCCTAACTACGAGCGAGTTATTATGCATGCTGGGCCCGGTCGTTGGCAAAAAAAGAGATTTAAAATGCAAATGGATTATATGGGATGCAAATCGAGGGGTGAATGTTTGAGATGTGGCTCAAGAAATCATTTCACATCTGCGTGTCCCAAATCACACAAAAAATCTGATAGGACAAGGCTCACGATCAATTGGGACGCCAAGGGTATTGACAACAACTAGGAATTGTTTGTTTCAATTGTTGTTTATGTCTCAAAATAATGTCTAATGTTCAATTGTAATTTAGGCTTTAGTTTGTTTGAAATGTAGTTTATGCTTAATGTAATAGTTTGTCGAATGAACAAGTTATAATTGTTTTGGAATGGACCAACAAAGAGGTCAAATGTTGTGATTGATGTTAGTACTTGTTGAAAAAGGGCAAGGGAAACAATTACTTCAAGTGTGTCTTAGGTTTTAGGGTATAAGTCGGACTCAGAAAATCCAATTTAGGAAGAAAATCGGATTTTAAATATCTGAATTAAAGAAAAAATCGGATTCTGTAAATCCGATTTATGATGAAAATCGGATTCCGAATGAAGGTTAGATTTTGGTGAAACTTTGGAGCCAATTCGCCAAGCTCTCTGTCCAAGGTCTGATTTTTAAATTCCGACCTTGTCCTTTTAAGGAGTCAGATTTTATAATTCCAACCTTCGGGGGGTATATAAATGTCTGACCAAATATTTTGGGGAGTCAAAATTGACTCTCCCTTCTTCTCCAACCCTGATCAATCGACCCACCATTGCTACCCCTCAAATCCGGCGACTTCCACCCCCTCCACCGAGTCACCTGCAACTCCACGCACTCCCTCCATCCCCGGCAAGTCACCTGCAACTCCCCACACTCCCCCCGTCTCTGGCGAGTCTCCCGAGCACCCCGCCCATCCCCGGCGAGTCACCTGACACTCGCCGCGCTCCCCCCGTCTCCGGCGAACTTCCTCGGCGCTCCATCTGTCCCTGGCAAGTCCCCTGCACTCCCCCAGCACCAGCAAGTCTCCCTGCACTCCCCCAGCACCGGCGACTTTCCCCAGCGTAGAGGTAATTGTTCACTTCTTTTCTTTCTATTTTTTCTTTTCTTTTTCCCAGGGATGATTGTTAATATTCTCTGGGGGTGTAGTATGTGACTCTGTGTAGTGAGTGATGGATAATGAGGGATAATTGAAGTGATATTTTTTGTTTTTGAGTTAGTTAGTCATCATAGTAGTAATTAAATGCTTCAAGCTGCCAAACTGACATCTTCAACTTCAGGGGAATCTCTAATTTAAAACTAACAGAGTTAATAGGAGTTTTCCTTCCTACCACATTTTGACCCTTTCATTACTCTCTTCGCAAAATGAACTATAAATTTGTTAGCAAATGACTGGGATATTATCACACTCTATAAACCATAGACAAGTTCTAAATTGAACTATATAGTTCTTTGGAATTTCAATTAATTGAGTTATGACCCGTGAAAGGTAAAACATAACTCATAAAATAGGTACTTAATTAATCGAGAAACATATAAGACATATAGAAATTATAACTACCAATAGCATTCAATTTGTCATTTAGTCTTTATGATATGTTGATGGAAGTGATATTTTGCAATGATTTGTTATTTGTATTGAGTAGTTATTTGTATGAGTGTTAGGGTTTGGGAGAATGCTGAATTGATGGTTTCTCAATCTCTGTTTGTGAATGCTTAGTTAATTATAAATGTGAATTATTGTAGGATTAAAAGATAGAGAGTTCAAGCTCCTCGCAAGCTAGAATACAACATTTTTATCCGGCTCCAATAGTTGATGATTTGTTATACCTTTATAACGATCATAGGGCAAAAGCCATGTTCGAGGACCATAAAGGGTTCGATGAAGCCCTTAAAGGTAGAAGATTTGATGGCAAATTTTGGCCGCTTTTAAAGAATGAAAATAATAATTGTCCTCAACAAGTTAGAGCGGAGATAGACCAAGCACGTTTTGGAGAGGGGGTGATTCGAATAGGTAATGATTGAAATTAACTGAAAATCTAATTAATTAAATAGAAGAAAACCTAGGGCAAAGGATTCACCAACCGACTACCCAGTTTAACTCAATCTATAGATATGTGACTTCAGACTCTCATTAATCTCACGACAATTCACCAATTTAAGAATTATATACTATCGTGTCTTAAGTCTCTTACTCAAATCAACCCTATGACTACTCTCGTAACTATAGAGGATTAATAAAAGTATATTAAGAACTATGGAATTACTAGTCGCAAAGGTAGTGTTCCTACTGTTGTGGCTCACTACCTAAGTTCACTATTCCTACGAACTAATACTAGTCTTCCACTCTCGTTACTTCAGCAAGTATCTTAAAGCATGTAAATATTGATCAGGAATTCACATGGATGAAAAATAAGAATAATAAATATTAACTAATGAAAATTCACTATCATAAATTAAATAAAATAAATAGTACGGAAGCTAGACCAAAATCCTATATTAAAATAATATTTAGCTGCTACACATCATCTCAAAAATAAATAAAACGATGAAACCCGGGAGCAATCGGCCAAAATCTAAAAGTTTGAAGTTCCTCCGATTGCTTACTTTGGTCCGTTCTTTCCCTTCTGATGATGATGGTCGCGGAACGTGGTTTTGTGTGGTTGATGGAGTTTTGGTGCGTAAAAGGGTGAGAAGGTGATTTGTTTTCGTGGGAGTTAGGCATGGGTTTTTATGGTGCAGTGGTGGTGCCTGTGAAAGGGTTTTGATGATGGTGGCTGCGTAGGGTACAAAGGTGATGAGGCCGTGTGGTGAATGAAGGTAGAGAGGTGGTGGTTTGGTGCGTGGGGTTGGCCGTGGGTTTTGACGGGTGTGGTTTAGGCCAAAAACAAAACCCAAACTCCCTTTCTATACTAATTTTAATGGCTTGCTTCCAAAGAAATGGGATAGCCAATTTAATTAATTAATTTGGTTTACCATTAATAAATTAATAATAAATCCTTCAAAGTCTTCCATGGCAAAATTAGCAAGAACTCCAATTTGCATGTTTGATCCTCTAACCCTTCTAATCTTTTAATTTCTTCCTCATTCATCCCTTGCATCTTCAATCAAGTCCAAAACTTCAATAATTCATCATTTAATCTTCAAGAAAAGAATTTGTTTCCTGCATATAAATATTAATTTAATTAAGCACCAAATTCAACTTGAAGATATAAATTCTTATTAAAAACACTACGAATGAGAGCATAAAAATATATCTAATTTAGCACTTATCAGTTCCATTCTCTTAAAGTATTAGGATCGCATCACAAGCTAAAACAGATTGATTTTGTGAAGAATATCCATCACGATTATCATTATATCTATCCTCAATATATGCATGGTCCTCAAGTGACGAGTCCATATCCACCATCGAGATTGGACCGGCCCATTCGCCGAGTAAAGGGTCCAACCGACTCTGTTGAGGTGGTGAAGTAACATTAAACCTAGTAGGATTCGGAGATCCTCCAGGTTATCCCATGCCTATAAATATGCATGATTACTCCACAGTTATGGTACGCTATCTCTAGCTCCAATTCATATACAAACGCTATTTTATAACCCTATTTTCTCACTTAAGCATCAGAGTATCTACCCTCGGGAGACCCCCGAGGCTCTGTTTTATAGGTAGCCCTAGTCGAAGTTCCACTGTTAAGCCGGAGGTGCAATTCCAAGCTTCATCAAGTGGCATGCCCAGTGGGACCCGAAAACTAGGGTTTGTGTAACAAGCTTTCTCAAGCTTCCGAAATTTCCACAACCTTGTTACCGACCGTCGCAAATTACGGTTCTCACCCGAACGCGATGGCAGTAATCGACAAATCCCAGTCCAGCACAGCGTCAACAGGGAGACAACCGAGCCCTGATGACAATGAAACCTTGGCTAAGTTCCTAGAAAAACAGTGGCAAAAGAAAGGCAACCGTCAGTCAAGGAGAAAAAAACTCCCACGAAACCATCCAATCCCACGGATGAAAGGGAGGAGAATCCTAGCAACCATCACAAAGTACCCTATCCACGTGATGAGGAACGGTTGGCTGAAATCGAAGCAAAACTCAATAAGTTGCAAGATGATAAGAGCCTCAATCAGAGGAAGAAAAAGTACATATTGGAAGAATACCGACACAGTTGCTTGCTGGGTCATCCAGACCTGGTAGATCAAGAATTGTATGATTTGATCGATGAGAAAGAAGCGCGCAGGACGTTGGCTTTGCTTGCAAACACAAAGTTCCAGATGAACGCAAAAAGGTTACCGAGAAGTTCCCAGCCACGAGACCTCCGATGAAGAATTCTCAACTGCTCGCAACATAGCCTCCTGGGACTCGTTTGGGAGAGTATATCCAGTGTTCTGCACAGCACTCGAAGAGTTTGCCAAATAACATTGGTGTAAGAAGCAATCTCACAACTAGCGCCGCCAAGGTTCACCCAGTGTCGAGTTCTTATCCAAAAGGGACTGGAATCCCCCACCGAGAGATAATATACACTCTCGTTTAGGGCCTAGGGTTTTCCCAAAAAAGTTCTACCGTGATAATCATGACACATATCGAGGTACGGGTTATCCTTGCGATGACCGTTACCATTATGACGATTTTCAACAAGGAGAACCTCGCGATGCCCCTCGACGTCAGGGGGAATATGGTCACCAGAACACCTCCATTCACAAATCAATGAGAGGAATGATAGGAATGATTGTAGACAAAAGCCCCTTTGTACCAAGGATTCGCGATTGCCCGAAAGCTCAGGATTTCAAATTCCCCAAGGATTTCGTGAAGTACTCCAGAGACTCTGATCCACAACAGTTCCTACACCGATACGTCCAAGTAATGAGAATCAGAAACGCATCACTCGACTTCATGGCTAAACCCCTTCCCTATTATCTCACCGGACAAGCACAACGATGGTTTGGACAGTTACTAGAGGAAAGCATAACAAGCTTCAAGGATCTGTCCGTCGAGTTAGTCACACGATTCTTTCCCAGCAAACAGATTACGAAAATGTCCATTGATCTTTCCTTCATCAAACAAGGGCCGAACGAGAGCCTTTTTGATTTCTACCATCACTTCATCCGATAAACTCTCCAAGTCGATTACCTCAATGACAGATATGTGCGAAATGGATTTATCCAAGGTCTTAACCCATTTTGGAAATCAGCTATCTTAAGGGTGAATTTGTCTACCAAATCTCCCCGAAATATGCAAGATATGTGGGCCAGAATTGAGAGTTATATCCAGCGAGAATAGACACTCAAACGCTTACAGAAATCCTTCTTGATAGCAGGAGATTGAGGCGGGAAAGATAGACCAAGTTTAAAACAGAGGCAAAGTCAACATTGCCCAAGCTCGATAGACAATTAACTCCACTATTAAAGTCTCGACGTAAATCCTCCAAATCCATAAGGACGAGCTTCCCGTTCCAAAGCCTTTGGCTCACAATCCTAACAGGTCCACGGAACAATACTGTGACTATCACAAGGATTACGGCCATGACACTAATGATTGTAGGGAGCTAAAGCGAGAAATCGAAACTGGGGTAAAATATGGGAAATTCCAGCAAAACGTACAACATGTTCCACGTCAAAGAGGAGGAAACAACATGTTCCACGTCAAAGAGGAGGAAAGTTCACGGGACCCCGTAATTTTCCCAAGAGAAACTCTCGAAGTCCCCGAGGAGATAGTCGGGGGAATAATGGGTCACTGAGAAATAATACACAGCAATCTGCCCAACAGTCACTCCACAGGGGTTACAACCACTCCAACAGGTTCCTCCACCAGATCGTTCCAAGCAAATCACTCATAATGTAGGAGCCATCTACGGTGCGTCCCTTGAGGTCCTCTCTACCACAGCTATGAAGGTGTCAATCCGAGAAGTGTCCAAAACTCCTCCCCAGGAGCTTAGCCATAAATGATTCAAGGGAACTGAGGTGATAGTCTTCACTGACAGTGACGTAGTCCCGGGTATCTATCCACACAGTAATGCCATGGTTATCGAAGCTATCAAAGGGAACGTTCACATGAGCCTCGTGTATGTTGACAATGGGAGTGTAGTTGATATCATCTACAGTGAATGTTTCAAGAATATGAATATACAAAATCCAGATTGGCGTCCCGCAACATTGCCACTAATGGGCTTCTTCGGGCATACTATTATCCTCAGTGCGATTGTCAGGCTTCCTATCACGGTAGGGTCGTATCCTGGAATGGTAACTGTAACTATGGATTTCGCCTTAGTTGATGCACCCTTGCCGTTTAATGTGATTCTAGGATGGCCATGGATGTGCCAAGCTCATGCTGTTTGGTCTCCTTATCACCTAGTAATGAAATTCCCAATGGAATATGGGATAGGGATAGTACAAGGGTGCCAATGCAGTTCTCGAGAATGCCTCCTCACGGTAGTCAAGAGTGGAAAAAATGCGGTAAAATCTGGGGTTACCGCTACATTTGGGTGCTACTCAGTGCAGCAAGGAGCGCTGTTACTCAAAGTAAAGGAGAAAAAACAACCCATGAATCTAGATCTTCCTCATCAACAATCCCTCAGCAGCAAAACAGAGTTGGTCCAAGACGAAAAAGTGCCCGGAAAAACAATCCAGTTGGGAGTATCTATTGATGGAACATTGCGAGCCAAGGTAATCTCCTTGCTCTACAAATTCCAAGACATATTTGCTTGGGCACCATCTGACATGACCGGAGTTCCTCGACTGATTATCGAGCACAAGCTAAACTAGACCCTAACGTTCAGCCAATACAGCAAAAACAGAGGATCATTGCTCGAGATTGCAATGATGTCATCAATGAAGAAACACTTAAGCTGGTCCGCGCCAATATTCTTCGAGAAGTCCTATGGCCCACGTGGTTGGCCAATCTTGTCCTTGTCTGAAAGCCTGATAACTCGAGACGTATGTGTCAAGACTACACTGATCTAAACAAACATTGTCCCAAGGATTGCTATCATTTGCTGGTTATCGACCAAATGGTTGAAGGTATCATCGGCTTCGGAATTCTCAGCTTCCTCGATGCTCACAAGGAATATCATCAAATACTTATGGCACAAGAAGATGCAAAAAAGACAACTTATGTTACCAAGATCGGGGTTTACTGCTATGACAAAATGCTGTCTGGGTTGAAGAACGTAGGAGCTACTTATCAACGGCTGGTACACAGGGCCTTCCACGAGCAAATTGGGCGCAATATCGAGATCTACGTGGATGACATGGTAATTAAGAGTAACCTTGATGAAAAAGTGGTAGATGACATGCGAGAAATCTTCACGATCCTCCGCAAAATTAACATGAAACTCAATCCCAAAAAGTGCGCCTTCTGTGTCGGATTGGGGAAGTTCCTGGGTTTCCAAGTATCCAAGATGGCATAAGTGTAGATCCGACTAAAGTCGAGGCAATCCTTTTGATGTAGGTTCCCATGGCAGTCAAAGAAGTTCAGAAACTTACCGGTTCTCTGGTGGCATTAAATAGGTTCCTTTCTCGAGCCGCAGAAAGAAGCCTCCCATTCTTTCACATGCTCCGCAAAGGCAGAAAGTTTGAATGAACCGAGGAATGCCAAAAAGCCTTTCAAGAGCTAAAGGAGCATCTCAAGCAGCTACCCATATTAGCTAAACTAGAACCGGGAGAAACCCTACATGTGTACCTTGCTACTCGATAAAAAGCCATATTAGTCGTCCTAGTCCAAAACAAAGATGACAAGGAGATTCCTGTTTACTTCTTCAGCAAAGTCTTACAAGGGGCAGAGTCACCATACACGCCCATGGAAATGCTTATCTTGAGTTTAGTTCTGGCTGCTCGACGCTTGCGTCCGTACTTCCAAGCACATCCAATAAAGGTGTTAACAGAACAGCCCATTCAGCAAGTCCTTCTCAAACCAGAAGCTTCCGACAGAATGATGAAGTGGGCAGTCGAGTTGGGGGAGCATCATATCGAGTACAAGCCGAGAACGGCAATCAATGGTCAACCTTTCGCAGACTTTCTGGTAGAGATGCCTCGCACTGCTGATATCCCAGAAGCCGTAGAGCCTAAGAGTCACCCCACTACCTGTGTCACAGTTAACCCTTGAGCCTGGACACTATACATCGACGGCTCTCATTGCAACGAGGGGGGAGGAGCCGGTATCATACTAGCAAAGCCATCGGCTGATCTAGAGATCGAGAGCATGAAAAAATATGATGTGAAGTACACCTACGCGTTGAGATTTGGCTTCCCAGTTACTAACAATGTGGTTGAGTATGAAGCATTGATAGCAGGGTTAAATATGGCTCTAAAGCTTGGGGTTTGAAAGCTTCAAGTTTTTTGCGACTCCCAGGTAGTGGTAAATCAAATCGCAGGTGATTATATTGCAAATGATGAACAACTCAAGCAATATCTGGAAAAAGTTCTCGAGCTAAAAGACAAGTTTGAAGAGTGTGCTATCTCCCACATCATACGGTCGAGAAACAAAAGAGCAGATGTGTTGAGTAAATTGGCCGACTCAAACTTCGCACATCTTGGTCACAAGGTTTGGGTCGATATCCTCCCCGAACCTAACATTGAAAAGGCTCTCGTAATGACTATTACCTAGGACGGAGACACATGGATGACCCCGTTCATTCAATATCTAACAGACGAAATGTTGCCAGGTAGTAAATCAGATGCTCGAGCGCTCCAGTTGAAAGCAGTGAAATAATCTTTGAGGGACGGAGTGTTATATAAACACGGGCACCTGCTACCATGCTACGGTGCATTGGATCGAAACAGGCAGCATATGTCCTCGAAGAAATACACGAAGGATCATGCGGGGCACATATGGGAGGTAGAGCACTTGCTAAGAAAGTACTACATTCTGAGTACTTTTGGCCCACGGTCTTCAAGTGCGATCTATGTCAGTGCTTTTCTCCCATTAGTCGACAACCGTAGAACGAGATGGTAACCATTCAAAGCCCTTGGTCATTCTATCAATGGGACACGGACATCATCGGCCCTTTTCATCCAAAAGAGGCAGGAGGAATGAGATGGATAATCGTAGTAGTAGATTATTTCAGGAAGGCATGTGTTGGATTTTTCTGACAAAACGTCGTTTGTCGTTTTGGAATTCCTAGGGTCATTGTCTCTGACAACGGAACTCAATTCGAGAGCAACCCATTCAAGTCGTGGTGCAAGGAAATGCAAATCGAGCGCCGTTTCTCGAGTGTAGCTCACCCTCAAGTTAATGGCCTAGCAGAATCAATTAATAGAACTATCCTGCATGGAGTCAAAACCAGGCTGCACGATGCTAAAGGAGCTTGGGCCGAGGAACTTTCTCACGGCCTGTGGTCATAGCACACTACTGCCCACTCCTCAACAGACGAAACTCCCTGCGGTTTGGTCTATGGCATGGATGCGGTTCTCCAAGTCGAAATAGGCCTACCAAGTCCTCAAACAATCAACTTTGTTGAGAGCACTAACGATGACGGTATCAGGCTTAACCTCGACCTGCTCGAGGAACGACGGGATGCCTTCAGGATTAGGGAAGTAAACTATAAGGAGATCCTCAGGAAACACTACCATAAGCGAGTCAAGGCAACAGATCTCGCAGTGGGGGTTCTTGTACTTAGGAAAAATGAAGTCAGTTGAACCGAGGCTCCTGGGAAACTCACTGCAAATGGGGAAGGACCTTACAAGGTCATTCAAGCCTCCTCAACAGGTAGCTACTGCCTACAAGCCACAGATGATAGTGGAACCATCCTTCCTCGATGGTGGAACATTCAGAACCTCCGCAGGTTCTATGTTTAAGTTCTTATCTGCTACTTGCTAGTTTAGGTTATTTCCTTAATTTGCTTTATTTGCTTTACTGGTTTTATTTCCTCATATGTAATGCTAACCTGGGTCCTCGGGTAATTATTCAATAGAAGTTATTGCATATTTTATACTCTACCTATGTCGACATTATGCTATGACTAGTCTACGAGATGGGCACCCTCTTTAGGGCCATCTTTGATTAGAGCTGTGTATTTAACATCTGGACGCAAAACTGAGGACTTTTCCTAGTATTAACCGTAGATCGCGGTATTATCATGTCAAGGAGCCCGTATCTAATTCCCTCGAGAGAGGCGTGCACTTTACATCCGGCCAAACAAAAACCTATATAAATTATACTCGAGTATGAATTAACAAATGATGCCAACAAGGCTCGAATCAAATGCATTGCCCTCACACCATGTGCGGGGTTGAATAAACACGTCCCTCTATCCTTAAATACTAAGATCTTCCCCCCTGGGGTTAACTCAAGATGGCTTAATTACACCAGAGAATCCTAACATTCTAAGCTGGTTGATACACTGGTTATATTTGTCCTTCAGATCGACAATTTCCCATCTTGCTCGTTAAGCCTAAGCAGGTATTCTTCGGCAGTCGTCCTCTCTTTGGCCTCTTCATCTTCATCCAGGTCTTCGAGAATGGGAAGCGGGATCTCACGATCGGCCAGTATGTTCTGTAAGATGGTAGATTGCCTCGAGAGAAACTCAGCTTCCTTGGTCCTCTTGTTTAGCACTTCTATGGCAGCGATAAAGCACTCTATCCTGACTTGTATCTGCTTCTCAACCAGTGAAAGAATATGGAACTTCTCGAGAAATCACGGAGATACCACGATTCCTTCATGACGCTTTAGCTGGGCATTCTCCTTTTTTAATTGAGCCATCTCCTCGCTTACATTTGACTCCAAAGATAGAGAATCATGGAAATCAAGATCATATTGAAGGAGATGACGTCGATATTCTTCTTCTTTCTGTTTGAAACGCTGTACCAATTGATAGTGTATCTGAACGTTATATGCCTGGATGGCGTCCACGATGTTCTTCTCGAGAGTCCTTACTGCAAAAATATCGTGGATATCTCCCAATTTTCTCATTGCTGAATGAACCATAGCATACATGGGAAAGTTTTTCACTCGATTTTTGTCCAAAATCATCAGGTGTGCCTGGTGAACAAAGTATGATCCCTAGCATAAGACATAGGATAAAGTCAAAGAGCTGAATACCATAAAAGTAACGAGATTGTTAGAAATCCTTGAGATAGATGTTCAAAATAACTACTATGAGTAGTATTACAAGGGATTCTTAAATTCAAAAGAAGTTCTATTACAAAAAGAGATAAACTCATACAGCTGCTTCGAAGTGAGGAGTATTCCGTGGCTGGTTTTCAGACGTCCCCTCGACGGGGGGATCATTCTTCTGGGCTCCACCAACATCCTCCTCAGCCGGGGGATCTTGATCTCGTCATCCTCCTCGAGATCAACACCAAAATACTCGTCAGAAACTTCAGGAATCTCCAATTCCTCACCAGGACCCTTCAACAGAATATCAGCCACATCTCCTTGAAACGAGGCAATGTTCTTGGGGACACTCATCTTGGACTAGGCCTCGCACAATGAGGAGAACATCCTCCACCAGAACGCAGTGCACCATTTATTGAGATCCTCCTTAGAAATGTGTAGATAACTATATTCCTGGATTTTTCGCTTCAACTCTCCAAGCTGGGCCTGAACCGAGGTCAGTTCTATATCCTTGGATTGCAACTGCTGATTCTTCTTCTCAAGCCTCAGCCAGCTCCTGCCTTAGGTCCCTAGACCTCTTTGCGCACTTCATCATGACTGTGCTCATCTGAGAACAAAACAAAAAGAGGATATGCACACATTCATGCCAACATATGCAAATACAGGAATAAAACACGGTATAGGATGTTTACCATTCTCAATCCGTCTGCCTCAGTTAGGTTGGCAGCAAACTCTTCCAGTAAGGGGCACTCGATCGTGGATGGATCACCGTAAGTAAACAGCAACAGAAGGGCCTCCTGCAAATAGCTCAGCAGGCAGAATGGTTACGTCTCCCTCGAAAGGGCCCTTGCCTTTCTCAACAAACGGGGGTTGAGTACTTGGCCCAACTTCCTTCACTAGGTGCATCTCTTATTCGATGATTGGCAGCACTCTGGGTTCCTCGATAACAGGCGGAATGGTCTTCTCTCCCTGTTTTGCTGATTCTATTTGGTTCGCGCAGGGGCATTGCTCTTCGATTTCTTGGTGTTGGGTCCCTTCTCAGACTCCTTTGCGGCCCTCTTCTTTGTTTTCTTTATTTTCTCCACCGTTGTTTTCATCGTGGAGGTATCTTCAGTTGAGTTCAAAACATTAAAGGGGTCAGAATCACCATATAGTCCGGAACCGGCGTTTCCCGATAACATGACCTAAAAACAAAGAGATAATAAAGAAATTAGTACCTTTCTTCTCCTCGACAGGATCATCGAGGGTGTTATTAACTTCCTACTCCTTGATTGGAATATCAGGAATGAAATGCTACACAACATCCCACTTTACCACTTTGGAGTACTTCTCAAATTTCTTTAAATCTTTGGCGAACTCCTTGATCTTTTCTTTGTCTGCGTCTGTCCAATCATCTTTATTGCCTCAAATCCATTGGTTCTCGATGATTCCAGGTGACACAATACTTTTCAGACGCCTTTACGTACAGGACGTTCGGTTTCCATATAGGAGAACCACCATACGCCTCTACTATCTTCTTGGCACCCGAATTGGGGTTCTTCTTCACAATATACCAATCTTGGAAAGATGTCGAGGACATGGATACTTTACAGAAATATCTCCTTAGGAACAGACACGGTTTCACTTTCACCCGTTGACATATTTTCATAAAACCGAGAACGTAAGTTATCAGATTCAGTGTGAATCATGCTAAGGGAGTTTTATAGTGTTGCACAAGGAAAAAGGGGGAACCTCAACGCCAGATACATAAAGTGGTCATAGATGGTAATTTTTCCTTCTGGAGGAGTATTGGCCCTCTCGATTCCTAACGGAGCTCTAGCTTCTAGATCTAGGGGCAAGTCATACTTCGTTTTCACAAATTTTACCTTGTCATCGGAATTTATGGTGGAAACAGAATCGTGGACAGATTTGTGATCTGGGTTCCTAGCCATAGTTATCTACTTACAACAATAAATACATCTACAAATTCAAAGGGCTGGAAATGAAATAAAGATGGAGAAATCTAGGAACTTACTGCTGAAATAGGTGTCCAGTCGCCTTTGGAGTTGTAGCCGCTCAGGGTTACAGAAATTCCAGCGGCGACTTCTGGCTGTAGAGACAAATAACTGGGGTAATTAAAAGGATTGCCAGCATTTTGAATGGTGCATCTCGAGATGACCTCTCCCGGGAAGTGACGACTGCTTCTGGAATGGAGGTGGAGAAAAACTAGAAGAGGATTTTGTGTGTTTTGGTTCAAAGACTGAAATGAGGGATTGATCTTCTCTCACCAAATTTAAAAAAAAGAATTGTACTCCCACAATGTGACGGTTTTTCTATTTTCAAGGAGACCAAAGGCCGCCGCTTGGGAAGCGTGCGGAATAATGGGGCATGTCTGCACCCATTTAGGCGGGATTCCACGTCGGGTTGCCTTCTTAGGTCCTCGGGCCGATTCCTGACCCCACAAACTATCCCATCAGGCCTGTTCGATGCAACACGGGCCGAGACTTGTCCATACCTCTTGGGCCAAGTCCAGGGTTAGATTTATTTTGTGTCAAATCTTATTTATTTCGTATAACTAACATTTGACAGGGGCACTTGACGAGTCCATATCCACCACCGAGATTGGACCGGCCCATTCGCTGAGTAAAGGGTCCAACCGACTCTGTTGAGGCAGTGAAATAGAATTAAACCTAGTAGGATTCCAAAATATTGAGATCAAAGAAGTGCCAAACCTCACGTACTTTTGTTACGTGTGCAATAATTATGACACTTTAGAAATCCTGGAAGTGGCAGCTTGCAAGAATTTGAAGGTTCTTGAGCTTTGTGGTTAATATAACCAAATGAAATGCTATTTGAGAGTTGAGATGTGTTAGAGAGAGTAACAACATATCTTTTAAATGATGAGAGAATTGTGAATTTATTCTTAAACAGTGCGAAACTTGGTAGTTTCAAAGATTTCTGCTTTCAAAAGAGTTCTATGAATGCAAAGTAACTTCAAATCATTGGCAAATTGAAATTTAATGATCAGAAACTAAAAAAGTATCATGATTAGCGGTTACCAAAAACAGGATTTCAGAATCGTTTATACAACTCGATATTTGGTAAAATTGTTCAAACTTAAAAAGTCTAATTAATACCGTCTAACTTTAATCAATAAAATGCAAATATTCTATTCGTGAAAGTAAAAGCAACAACGATGAATAGAAATTTATTAATGATGATGGCCTTGTATTAATTTTAATTAATAATTATCACATTTCCAAACTTCCAAGTGAATACATTACACAATTAGTGGAGGGATTCCATGGTAGAATGGTTAAACTTATAAGAGAATTGTTAAATCGAGACTGAGAAGTGCACTTATGGAATATTTCTTAAAATTTCCTTGATTCTTTTGTTTGGTGTATCGAAAAAATTAGTATGGAATTAGATTGCAATACAAAAATTTATGTTTGGTTAACTACATTTAAAAATTATTTTGCAATTCAAAATTATTAATGGTTTTTTCCTTACAAAAGGGAATAATCTAATATACCCTGCAATATATTTTTACCTAAGCTCAAAAAATTAGATAAAATAATGTTTGATATTAATTGTTATATATCTATTTTCATAGGATATATCGTAAAAAAAAAAGAATATTTCAAACCGAAAGATCCAGTTACCATTTATAAGAATTATAGTTTTGATTTTAAGATGAAATAGATACTCAAAATTCCAATTCTGCCCCCCACCCCCAAAAAAAACATAAAAGGAAGGAAATATAACACAGAAAGTCTGGGGAAAAAAATAAAAAGAAAAAAAAGTCATGTACATGAGGAAAGGATCCATACCAACTTCCCTTTAGGCACGTGAGTTGCACGCGCCCGAGTTTTCTTCAATTTACTTGAAGTTTTACCCATTTTCTTTACAATCCATTCTTGACCTGGTTATGACCCGAATTGTTTTTTTTAAAGACCCCTAAAATTTAAATTGCAATTGTTAGCTCACACAAATTCTAATTGCCGCCGGATGCTTTATTGTGAAAGCCTGAGAGCAGACATTACATTTTCATAAGTTCCACTTTAAATTTCGTGGAAAGTTTTCTTATTTCATACCGTATTTGATGCAAAGCGAGAACCTTGATGGAAAAATCATATCAAAAATTTGCGTTGAAGGTTTGTACTGAGGGTAGTTTGTCAGATAATTCATTGCCTAAGACTGTTTTTGCTGGTCAATCTCTGCATAAGCTTGTTTTAGTGAGATTGAAGCTTTCACTGACCGCTAGTGCACGAATAGATCTTCCTTCATTGAGGGAATTGCATTTGAGGTATAATAAAATTGATGATGTGTACTTTGAGCAACTCATCATCAACTTTCCTCCACAAGAGGTTATGAAAATTATAAATTGTTTTGGGTTCCATTCTCTTAAAGTATTAGGATCACGCAACAAGCTGAAACAGATTGATTTTGTGAAGAATATCGATGATGATTATCATGATATCTATCCTCAATATATGCATGCTCCTCAAGAAATCCAAAATGTTGAGATCAAAGAAGTGCCAAGCCTCACATACTTTTGCTACGTGTGCAATAATTATGGCACCTTAGAAGTCCTGGATGTGGCAACGTGCAAGAATTTGAAGGTTCTTGAGCTTTGTGGTTTATATAACCCAATGAAATGCTATTTGAGAATTGAGATGTGTTCGAGAGAGTAACAACAAATTGTTTAAATGATGAGAGAATCGTGAATCTATTCTTAGACAGTGCGACAGTTGGTAGTTATAAGGATTTCTATTTTCAAAAGAGTTCCACGAATGTAAAGTAAGTGCAGATAGCAGTTACCAAAAAGAGATTTTCAGAATCGTTTATAGAACTCGAGATTAGGTAAAAGTTTCAAATTTAAAAAATCTAATTAATACCATCTAACTTTAATCAATAAAATACGAATATTCTATTCGTGAAAATAAAAGCAATAAGGATGAATAGAAATTTATTAATGATGATGGCATTGTATAAATTTTAATTAATAATTATCAAAATTCCAAACTTCCAAGTGAATACATTACACAATCAATGACTGGAGGGATTCTATGGCAGCTTGGTTAAAGCTATAAGAGAGTTGTTGAATCGAGACTCGGTAGTGTACATATGGAACATTTCTTAAAATATCCTTGATTCTTTTGTTTGGGGTATCTAAAAAACTAGTAAGGAATTAAATTGCAATAAAAAAATTAATGCTTGGTTAAATATATTTACAATTTATTTTTCAATTCATAATTATTAAAGGTTTTTGCCTTACTAAATAGAATAATAGCATACACTCTGCAATAAATTTTTATCTAAGCTCAAAAGCTTAGATAAAATTGAACATGATATAACTGAGTATATATCTATTTTGATAGGATATATCGTAAAAAAAATGAATATTTCAAACCTAAAGATCCAGTTACCATTTATAATAATTATAGTTCCCTTTTAGCACGTGAGCTTCACGTGCCCGAGTTTCCTTCAATTTACTTGAAGTTTTACCGTTTTTCTTCACAATCCATTCTTGACCCGGTTATGACCCGCAATTTTTTTAAATGATCCCTGAAATTCGAATTGCAATTGTTAGCTCTCACAAATGCTAATTGCCGTCGGATGCTTTATTGTGAAAGCCTGAGAGCAGACTTTACATTTTCATAAGTTCCGCTTTAAATTTCGTGGAAAGTTTTCTTATTTCATACCGTATTTGATGCAAAGCGAGAACCTTGATGGAAAAATCATATCAAAAATTTGCGTTGAAGGTTTGTACTGAGGGTAGTTTGTCAGATAATTCATTGCCTAAGACTGTTTTTGCTGGTCAATCTCTGCATAAGCTTGTTTTAGTGAGATTGAAGCTTTCACTGACCGCTAGTGCACGAATAGATCTTCCTTCATTGAGGGAATTGCATTTGAGGTATAATAAAATTGATGATGTGTACTTTGAGCAACTCATCATCAACTGTCCTCCACAAGAGGTTATGAAAATTATAAATTGTTTTGGTTCCATTCTCTAAAAGTATTAGGATCGCATTACAAGCTGAAACGGATTGATTTTGTGAAGAATATCGATGATGATTATCATGATATCTATCCTCAATATATGCATGATCCTCAAGAAATCCAAAATATTGAGATCAAAGAAGCGCCAAACCTCACATACTTTTGTTACGTGTGCAATAATTATGACACCTTAGAAGTCCTGGACATGGCAGCTTGCAAGAATTTGAAGGTTCTTGAGCTTTATGGTTTATATAACCCAATGAAATGCTATGTGAGAATTGAGATGTGTTCATGAGAGTGACAACATATTTTTTAAATGATGAGAGAATATTGAATCTATTCTTAAACAGTGCGACACTTGGTAGTTTCAAACATTTCTGCTTTCAAAAGAGTTCAACGAATGTAAAGTAAGCTCAGATAGCAGTTACCAAAAATAGGTTTTCAGAATCGTTTATACAACTCGATATTCGGTAAAAGTGTTCAAATTTAAAAAATCTAATTAATACCATCTAACTTTAATCAATAAAATGCGAATATTCTCTTTTTGATAGTAAAAGCAACAAGGATGAATAGAAATTTATTAACGATGATGGCCTTGTATTAATTTTAATTAATTATTATCAAAATTCCAACCTTCCAAGTGAATACATCAATCAGTGGAGGGATTCCATGGCAGCTTGGTTAAAGCTATAAGAGAATTGTTGAATCGAGACTCGGAAGTGTACATATAGAATATTTCTTAAAATTTCCTTGATTCTTTTGTTTGGGTTATCTAAAAATTAGTAAGGAATTAGATTGAAGTACAAAAATTTATGTTTGGTTAACTATATTTACAATTTTTTTTTCAATTCATAATTATTAAAGGTTTTTGCCTTACTAAATGGAATGATTTAATATACTCTGCAATAAATTTTTAGCTAGGCTCAAAAAATTAGATAAAATTGTACTTGATATAAATGAGTATATATATATTTTGATAGTATATATGGTAAAAAAAAATGAATACTTCAAACCAAAGATCCAGTTACTATTTATAGTAATTATAGTTTTTCTTTTAAGATGAAATAGATACTCGAACTTCCAATTCTGCCCGCCCATCCACCCCCGCAAAAAAAAGGAAAAAAATATAGCACAAAGAAAATCTGGGGAAAAGAAATCAAAAGCAAGAAAAGTCATGCACGTGAGGAAAGGATCCGTACCAATTTCCCTTTTGGTACGTGAGTTGCACGCGCCCGAGTTTTCTTCAATTTACTTGAAGTTTTACCCGTTTTCTTTACAATCCATTCTTGACCCGGTTATGACCCACAATTTTTTTTAATGACCCCTGAAATTTGAATTGCAATTGTTAGCTCACACAAATGCTAATTGTTGTCGGATGCTTTATTGTGAAAGCCTGAGAGTAGACTTTACATTTTCATAAGTTCCGCATTAAATATCGTGGCAAGTTTTCTTATTTCATACCATATTGGTTGCAATGCGAAAACCTTGATGGAAACAATCATATCAGGGGATTTGTGTTGAATGTTTATACTGAGGGTAGTTTGTCAGATTACTCATTTTCTAAGATTGTTTTTGCTGGTCAATCTCTGCATAAGCTTGTTTTAGTGAGATTGAAGTTGTCACTGACCGCTAGTGCAGCAATAGATCTTCCTTCATTGAGGGAATTGCATTTGAGGTATAATGAACTTGATGATGTGTACTTTGAGCAACTCATCATCAACTGTCCTCCAAAAGAGGTTATGAAAATTATAAATTGTTTTGGTTCCATTCTCTAAAAGTATTAGGATCGCATCACAAGCTGAAACGGATTGATTTTGTGAAGAATATCGATGATGATTATCATGATATCTATCCTCAATATATGCCTGGTCCTCAAGAAATCCAAAATATTGAGATCAAAAAAGCGCCAAACCTCACATACTTTTGTTACGTGTGCAATAATTATGACACCTTAGAAGTCCTGGACGTGACAGCTTGCAAGAATTTGAAGGTTCTTGAGCTTTATGGTTTATATAACCCAATGAAATGCTATTTGAGAATTGAGATGTGTTCATGAGAGTGACGACATATTTTTTAAATGATGAGAGAATCGTGAATCTATTCTTAAACAGTGCGACACTTGGTAGTTTCAAAGATTTCTGCTTTCAAAAGAGTTCAACGAATGTAAAGTAAGCTCAGATAGCAGTTACCAAAAATAGGTTTTCAGAATCGTTTGTGCAACTGGATATTCGGTAAAAGTGTTCCAATTTAAAAAATCTAATTAATACCATCTAACTTTAATCAATAAAATGCGAATATTCTATTGGTGAAAGTAAAAGCAACAAGGATGAATAGAAATTTATTAATGATGATGGCCTCGTATTAATTTTAATTAATAATTATCAAAATTCCAAACTTCCAAGTGAATACATGACACAATCAATCAGTGGAGGGATTCCATGGCAGCTTGGTTAAAGCTATAAGAGAATTGTTGAATCCAGACTGGGAAGTGTACATATGGAATATTTCTTAAAATTTCCTTGATTCTTTTGTTTGGGTTATGTAAAAGTTAGTAAGGAATTAAATTGCAATACAAAAATTTATGTTTGGTTAACTATATGTACAATTTTTTTTTCAATTCATAATTATTAAAGGTTTTTGCCTTACTAAATGGAATAATTTAATATACGCTGCAATAAATTTTTTTCTAGGCACAAAAAATTAGATAAAATTGTACTTGATAGAAATGAGGATATATCTATTTTGATAGTATATATGGTAATAAAAAATGAATACTTCAAACCAAAGATCCAATTACCATTTATAATAATTATAGTTTTGCTTTTAAGATGAAATAGATACTCCAACTTCAAATTCTGGCCGCCCATCGCCCAAAGAAAAGTAATGCACGTGAGGAAAGGATCCGTACCAATTTCCTCTTTGGTACGTGAGTTGCACGCTCCTGAGTTTTCTTCAATTTACTTGAAGTTTTACCCGTTTTCTTTACAATCCATTCTTGACCCGGTTATGACCCGTAATTTTTTTTTAATGACCCCTGAAATTTGAATTGCAATTGTTAGCTCACACAAATGCTAATTGCCGTCGGATGCTTTATTGTGAAAGCTTGAGAGCAGACTTTACATTTTCATAAGTTCCGCTTTAAATTTCGTGGCAAGTTTTCTTATTTCATACCGTATTTGATGCAACGCGTGAACCTTGATGGAAACAATCATATCAGAGAATTTGTGTTGAAGTTTTGTACTGAGGGTAGTTTGTCAGATTACTCATTGCCTAAGACTATTTTAGTTGGTCAATCTTTGCATAAGCTTGTTTTAGTGAGAATGAAGGTTTCATTGACCCCTAGTGTAGGAATAGACTTTCCTTCATTGAGGGAATTGCATTTGAGGTATAATAAAATTGATGATGTGTACTTTGAGCAACTCATCATCAACTGTTCTCCACAAGAGGTTATGAAAATTGTAAATTGTTTTGGGTTCCATTCTCTTAAAGTATTAGGATCGCATCACAAGCTGAAACGAATTGATTTTGTGAAGAATATCGATGAATTGTAAAAGATAATTCTCTTATTGCACTTCCTCTTTTTCCTATGAATAGCGTGTTTCCGTGGCTGATGGGTGTCAAAACCACTAAAATAAAACTAACTTAACATTGTAGATAGCAGTAAGTTAGGTCGATTCCACAAGGACGGGTGAAACACAAATAACTCCAAATGATTCGAGTAAAGACAACTGAACAAACAATAAGAAAAGTAAGCTGCTAACTATGACTTGAGCAAGCGACGGGCTGACTTGACCAAGTGGTAACTGAGACAAAACACAGACAGACAAGAACCTAGGGTCTTTATCCTCTCCTCCATAGAGTTATGTAATGAATTTTTTTGCACTCTTTGTGGTATGAAACTGTGTTCGATTAGACACTTATACACTGTAAGGTACTTCCGATTGTTCAAGACAGAGTCTTAATAGTAACAAACCAACTAAGTTCCGTTATTAATTCCTGAATACTATTAAATTATCAATTAAGTTCCTAAGCCCTGATGACCGCCTCGAGCCACACAACTAACTCCAATTTTTGTTTGAAACCTTGGGCTGTTATCCCATCACCGACTAATACTAGACATTCTAAGTTAAGTTTACCCTTTTGGGATTCCCTTAACATTCATGCACAATTGACTAGTTAATCATGCTAATCTGAAGGTTAATTCAAACTCTAATACTAAGTACAAAAATATCATCCGAGTGCTAATTCATAAACATAACTACATAGATTCAAGGGATTAGACCCTAGAGAAGAGTTAACTACTTATAGATAAAATCACAAATACAATAGAATGCATAACAAAGTATTTAACAGGAATGCAAAGAAAAGGAACAACTAAAGGTAGAAGGAACTCAGGGGTGTTCGATTCTGCCCAGGTGACTTCGCCTAGTCATACTTCTGACTTCCCAAAGTCTGCAGAGCCCTGCTCCTCCTTGCTGTTCTCTCTCTACATTCTTTTATACTATGTATGGTTAACTCTCTCTCCCTCTCGTGTGTTCTTGATTCAAATCTTTACCCCCTTTATAGAAGAGTTATGGCCTCCCTCTCCTTTTGTTCATGGTTGGTATTGCTTAATTAAGAAGGAAGACTAGTATGGGTACCCATACCTCCATGTCTTGCTTTGCCTCAAAGTCTTCACTTTTGACCTCCATTACAGCCCCAAAATCATCATTTTCTGCAGTTCAATCAGCCACCTTGCACTTTGCAATTGAATCCATTTTTTTTTTAAGCAAAGCAAGCAATGCCTGGGGGGTGCAGGCCCATTTTAATTATCTGGAATTAAAAAAAGAAAGTGACAGTGCATAAAGCTAACCACATTTTACAAATTGACTAAAAAAGTACAGAAAAGATAATAGACTCAAAGGTCTATAACTAACATAATTTTTTTTTTCGTCGTACTCTCGGATTCCCACTGGCTCTAGGCTTTTTTTGTTGCTTACGAGCCGAGATAAAATCAGGTTCTTCACCATTTGCAACTTGAGCAATGACCTTTTTAAAGTTCTCCATGTTAGCTATCATAGTTGCTCATTCAAACCTACTTGTTTTGCCGTGCATGCCTCCGCATATGCTAATAAGCCCTCATATGTATCACCTTCTTTGCGCATAGATGCACTAGCATTCACCTCACTTACATCATCATGCAAAACTTGGAGGTTGGTTATCACCGTTTCAAAAAACAACCAGCTGTTGTTGCTCACCTCTATTGTTATCCTCCTTTTGAACTTCATCAATTGCAGCATTTTTCCTCAAATCCGCATCTAATTCCATACTAACCAAGGGTTATTGCCTTTCTATGAGCCCCTCAGTGAAGACACTCTCTACCTCATCATCATTTTCATCCAAAAGAATAGCTTCATCATTATCAATTACTTGTAGAGCCGAAAATCTGGTCGAGCTTTGGCAATGGACATTCTCTTCGGCACGGCTTTCACAACAAGACAATCAGAGACCAAGTTTGTGTTATCTTGAACATCAACTAAAGTTTCATTTTTCTCCTTTACGGTCAACCCCGACATCGAATCCATGTCGCACCCCCGTTTGCACTTGAGTTTGTGCCTCTTGGATTCGTGATCCAAGGTTTTTCACTTGCGATGGCTGTGCTTCTACGCCACTAACTATTAGAGGATGCTCCTTTAAAATTTGCACCTCTATAGTGGATTCCTTATTTACGTGCTGTTTCGAATGCCACTTAGGTGTTTGCTTCAAGATGATTCCATTTCCTTCGCCTTCCCTTCTGAGGTGTGCCTCCTTACTCTCAGAAAAATTCATTGTCGTGCCCTTTGCAATTTCCCCTTGTCCACAGTCAACTTCTTTTCCAACTTTGATTGATTTGGAGAGAACCCTTGTCAGATCAACTTCAACGCAGAATCGAACTATTGATGGTCACGTAAGATTCAAGGTGGGAGCATCAACTTGAAGCGGATTCCGGATTGCTATTGCCATAGAGAACACAATATCCGGGTTCATGTATTCAAGTGGCAATTCATGAAGGCAAACCCAAATCAGAACGATCGGTGGTTCAACCTCAAATTTAAAACACGCGTCCACTTGCGCAATCTCATTTGGAAGTCCGCTATTTTCCAACACGGTCTCATCTAACATCGTTGATAGTCTTTCCTCTTGTTCAAAATGATTCCATACATGACGGGGGTTCATCAATCCAAGATCATAGCCTCCCTTGAACCCAATTTTCTTAAATTCATCTTTGATTTTCTCCATCCCCGGTCGACCGTAAGAGAATTTCACAACAAGACTAAGCCGATGAGGGGCAATTATCCTTTCAAATTCTTCATCTTCAATTTCCGAAACCGGCTCCCCATTTATATATTTGATAGGTTTAATCTTTGTAGCATATGCTATTTTCTGAATATTCAGCTTCTTGAAGAGATTAGCAAACGTCGTGGGCTGTCCAGTGGTGGCAGCCGCAACGCTAACACCTTCCATAATCAGAGGATTTTAATGCATAGTGCGGAAAGACCAGCAGCAACCCAAAGTGCGACGGCAATCCCCTTCTGGCCGCAAAACAGTCGAAGTGGCTGGCAGTGGCTAATAGCTAGGCAGAGAAGCAGCTTTCCGGAGAAGGCAACCAGATGAGCCTTAAAAAATAGTGCCGCAGCAATCCATGCAGAAGTGCGGCGGCAATCCTAGGCAGAAGTGCGGCGCAATCCCAGGCAGTAATCCAAAACCGCGGCGCAGCACAACAGCAACCCAGGCAGAAACCCAGTCGCGATGAAGCAGCAGCGGTCAACGAATTCCCAGATCGAGGTGGTGGCAGCAGTACCAGAGCCGCGGAACGGCGGCGGCAGCTGTTCTAGGGTTTCCTCAGGAGAGAATCCGCAATTTTTTCTTGCAATTGAATCCAATTATCAACTCTGCATATATGCACAATTTGGCCCTCAATTTGAACCATTTTACCACAATTCTCACTCAAGCCCTTTCACTACACAATAATACAAAATTAACCTATTAATATACTAATCTGTATTAAATACTACAATTTATTAAGAATAAAGAGGTCGATTAAGCCTGCTTTTAATGTATATTTTGGCTCTAATCAGTGGCTCTAGTGACCTATATTTGACAATTGACACCATGCAGCAGCAAGTTAGCAACAACATCATTAAAATAAGGCTGCTGGAACACCCCCCCCCCAAAAAAAAAAAATCAAATCAAAAAACCTACAAGAGGAAAAAATCTTATCATGATAGGAAAGAAAGAAAGAGGAAGATCTATGTTGGAAGAGGAATCTCTGGATGCAGCAAAAAGATACGACAGTGTTATGTATAAGTTAATTGGAATATATAAACGATTGGATTTGGACTCTATGAATGAATGGTGGTGACGCTTGAAAACGACACCCAACTTCCTCCAATTTTGAGTTGTGAAACATGAACTACGATCATTTGGAGAATTAGAGGTGATGAGCCGTTTGGTTTCAAAATCAAAATCCCCTGCGGCTCACGGGAATAATGAGTTTGAAAGAAATGGGATGATGCGAGTGACACATGGGTCCAACCAAATTATTTGATGTGAATGTCAAATGAATATTGAGACTTTTATATATATTAAAGAAAGAGTATTAAACTTACACTTTTCCCTTGAAACATGACGCTTTTGTATATTTGTCTTACAAGTTATGACTCTAGAATGGAATCAATTGTTCTTTATTATATTTGGTTTTTGTTTTTGGAAAATGGTAAATTTGCATTGCTTTTCAAACACTGTTTACAGGCCTATCAACAAGCTGTTACACTGCTTTAACTGATTAAACCAACTGATCTACAAATTTGGTTATCTGCATTAATTAAGGTTTTTTACATAGGACTTCCATTTTTCATACCATTTCCATCTTTAAAATCTCAAACCGCCATTCAACCCTTTTTTATTCCTTCCTGAATTTCCTGTAGTTAAATCTAGTAAACCGCAACATGAATAGCAGCAAACATGATCTTCTGCCTTAATTTCCTTCGCTTCCAACACTCAACAGACTTCCAATTTTTAGTGTGCTTATATCACTGACAAGCCGTCGTCACACTAGTCAAATAATAATTACCTACTTAATACAATTACTAGTAGTAAAGTAGAAAGCAGGGTCGATCCCACAGAGAAGGAATACTAATTACCAGGTATAAATTACTCCTATTATTATCTAGATAAATGATGATCTCAGATTTATAAAATTTAAACCTAAAATAAATAAATAAAATAAAAGCAAATAATATTAATTCAAATAATCAGACAAAGAAAACCTAGGACATTGGGTTCACCTACCGAATATTTGGTTGAGTTCAATTCATAAGTATTTGACTTTTAACTTCCATTAATCTCACAATGATTCACCTAATTAAGAACTATACACTCTCGCGTTATAATTCTCTTACTTAGGTTAACCCTATGACTACTCTCGTGACTATAGGGATTAACAAAAGCACATTAAGACCATTAAGAATCAAATATTGCAAAGGTTATAATCTTACTCGTAGCTTATAACCTAAGTTTATTATTCCTACGAACTAATATTAATCTTCCACTCGCTACTTCGATTAATACCTTCGACATGCAAATAGTGGCCAATTACTTACACGAATTAAAACAAGAATAACAAATATTAATTAATGGAAAGATCAAATAAAAATAAACCAAATAAACTAAATAAATTCGGTGGTTACACTCAAGCCCTAGATTAAAAGAATTTAGCCACTAAACATTATTAAAATTAATTCAATAATATTTAGAGACATAATAAACACAAAGTCTGAAATTAAAAGAATTAAAACATCAAAACCCGAAAAACTCTGCCGAAACCGCCGAAGAGCTCCCCGATTTTTGCAATTGCGGCTGCTGCTATTAACGGTGCGTGCAAGAGATCGGCGGGGAGAGCTTGAGTTTCTTTGATGCTGCTGCGTGGTGTTAAGGTGGAGGAGAATGATGGTGCTGCTGTTGCTTCGTGGACAGCAAGGTGGTGCTTGGATGATGGCTTCGGTGATGATGATGACGAAGAGAGGTGAAGAGGTGGAGGAGGGCTGGTGCTGCGTGGTGGTTATGGAAGCACAGCGGCGGTGAAGAGGAAGGCGGCGAAGGAGGAGGGAGTTTGGTGGTGGTCGGCGGTGAAGAGGTGGAGAAGATGGTGGCGTTCGGTGATGATGGGCTGCGTGGAGGTTATGGAAGCAATCGGCGGTGCGTGAATGAAGAAGATGATGGTGCTGCCGACTGCTTCGTGGCGTTGGAGGAGAGCAAGGAGGTCGGCGGTGGATTGGTTTGCAGCGGCAAGGTGGAATATTTTTGCAACCGTAAGGTTTTCGGCCAGTTTTCGGTTCAGTTCTGTTGTAAAAATAAATCTCTAATCCTCCTTTTATAGGCTTCCGGCTAAACACTACTCCTTGAAGAACAAGAAAACTTATTTCCCAATTAATATCGGGATTAAAATTCTTATCCAATTCCAATCCCAAATCGGCCGCATAACCAACATAACCTTCGGCCAATTTTCCAAAAACTTAACTAACCAATCCAAAATTGCATCATTGGCCCTCCAATTCTCTAAACTCATTAATTTCCTCCCCATCAATTGCTCCAATCTTCAATTTTTTTCCCATTGAGTTGCTTTTAATTCGATTTTAGCTCAAAACTTCAACAATTCTTCATTTGAGTACAATTCCTACAATTAAAGATAAAATCACATAAATAGCATATTTGTACTCAAAATATATTGCAAAAATCACAAATTAGGGATATAATAAATAGGTAAAATATAAGCATATCAAATACCCCCAAACTTGAATTATTGCTCGTCCTCAAGCAATCCCAAAAAATTAAAACAAACAAAAGCATTAATTATTTAATTTGGCGGCCTCAGAGATTCAATCACATCATATAACACAAAGATTTCGACTACCTCTAGTATGGACTACCGAACAATGCAAACCATAGTTACTTTTAGCCCCCACGCTTGTGTGTGTGTGCTTCGTTTCTTAGGGACATCACTTTACATTTAACATAGAAAACAAAAGCTCTACTGCAAATATGCCATTTTACTTTAACAACAGACTCACATTTCATATCATATTTCAATGCAATGGACCGCCAGACATGCTATGAAGTAGAAGGACTTATCTCACCGACAACCTATTCCCCCTCGTAACCCATTCTTCGGTCCATGCGGCTTTTCTTCAGGACTCTTTCCAACTCAGGCCACTACCCAGAGCATTTTTCCACTCCTATACATAGTGGCTCAGCAACTTAGGGCAGTCTACATATCTATTTTCCTCACCAGGCCTGAGGATTCTCCACTCAGGTTGCCAATTCCTCACCTCTCAAGGGGCTAGCATCAACATTGAATGCTCTTCCTTTTCTCCCTCATTAAAATTAACCTAACCTCAGAAGCATCCGCCAACACCCCTCCCCCAAACTTACTTAACACAAAGTGTCAAAGCAATAAGGTTTTTTAAGGCTGATATTGGGTTAATGCCTTGCTTTTCCTTCACAACATGATGGGTTCCACATACAAATCATATAAGTATGAGTGAATCAAACACAACTTTTCATGGCATATCTACATCAAACTTATGCAACTATATCTCACTTTAGGCTTATCCCACAGTCACGACTAAGTGCAAAAGAAACAGGGTATTCAGAGCAACATACAGAAATACATAAGTTAAGCAATACAATTCAAAATAGCCTAATTCTTACATGTTATAGATAATCAAACAAACTTCATCATAAGCCTTTTTTGGATTTTTGAATTTTTCAATTTTTATGGGTTTTTTATTTAAGAAAGATAAACACAAAACGCATTCCTCTCCCTCACACTTAAAGTATACATTGCCCTCAATGTATAAAACACAAAAGACAAACAACCAAGTGTAAAGAAAAGAAAAGAAAAAAAACAAAAAAAAGAATGAAAAGAAACGACACAACCTTGGGAATGTGAAACAGAGGACTGGAATTGTTGAATAAATTGTTGCAACTGCCATTCAAGCACACGACCAACTTCTTCAGAATTTTGGATGTTTCATTTTCAGCACCATTGGACACCAGAGTTTTGCCCTTCCAACAAACCTAATTGCAAACTAAGGGAAATTAAAAAAAATCAACCCTAAATACAGATGATTAAGAAAAACCACGAAAATCCAGAAATCAAAGATCTCCAGATAATCAGGAACAAAAAACTTAACCATCAACTTATTAATGAAAGAAAAAGAAAAATAAAGCAAAATAAAGAATTGGGTTGCCTCCCAATAAGCGCTTCTTTAAAGTCATGAGCCGGACTATATGACTGATCAATCAGGTGGACGCTCAATCAAAGAGTGTGAAACTCTTTCATACATCATTCTTCTTTTGGCTCCAACTGCACCTACATCACTGATACACTTGTCAGGAGGGTCATTAAAATTAGCAATAAACACATCATTTTTATCTGGCTCCTTAACAGAATCTACTCTAAACACATGATGAGTAAATGCAGGGCATTTGTAATTTTCAGAAAAAGTGAACTCTACAGATTCTTCTCCAATATGAAATTTTAAACTCCCCTTTTTAACATCTATAACAGCACCAGCTGTGGCTAGAAATGGTCGACCTAAAATAATTGACACATTAGCATCTTCTTCCATATCTAACACAACAAAATCAACAGGGATATAAAATTTCTTCACTTTTACCAGCACATTTTCCAAAATCCCTTTCGGATGAGTTATGGATCTATCAGCTAACTGCAAAGTGATGTTAGTTGGTTTCAAATGTTTCAACCCAAGCTTTCTACAAACAGATAAAGGCATCAATGAAACACTAGCACCTAAATCCCATAAAGCTTTATCAAAGCAAACATCACCCATAGAGATAGGAATAGAGAAACTCCCTGGATCACTCAATTTTGGAGGCAACTTTCTCTGAATGACAGCACTACACTCCTCAGATAATGCAATTGTCTCAAAGTCTTTCACTTTTCTTCGATTGGAGATGATCTCCTTCAGAAACTTTCCATACGCTGGAATCTGAGCTAAAGCATCTGCAAAAGGAATGTTAATATGCAATTGCCTAAAAATTTTCAAAAATTTCTCAAACAACCTATCTTGCTTGGTCATATGGAGTCTCTGCGGAAAAGGCACTGGTGGAACATAAGGTTTAAGCGGTGGTGGCACATATATCTTTTCTTCCTCTTGTTCCACTTTCTCCACTTTTTCTTCATCACTCTTTTTACTCTCTACTTTCTTCTCATTAGTGGTCTCATTCACTTCAGTGGTTTTTGGTTCCTCCTTGTCACCCAACTGCTTCCCACTTCTCAACATGATAGCACTACAATTTTCACGAGGGTTGATTTCAGACTTGCTTGGCAGTTGACCTTGACAACGAGTATTCATGGCGGAGGCCATTTGACTCACTTGCAACTCCAAGGTTCTATGAGCAGTTGTCAATTGATCTAATCTTGATTCTATTCTGTTAGATCGTTCATTGTTTTCACTCAACAATTTCTCCATTCTCTCCAAACTTGCCTCCGTTGCTGACTTAGGTGCAGATTGATATGACTTTGCTTGGAAACCAGGAGGGTTTTGAGGTCTTGTATTAAAGTCTTGAGCCCCTTGATTATTCCAAGAAAAGTTTGGATGATTTCGCCAACCAGGGTTGTAAGTATTGGAGTAAGGATTGTTCTGTTGCTGAGGCTTGTTGAAATTAGAGACATATTGTGCACTTGCCAGTTGCATACATTCAGAACTCAAATGAGGACCTCCACAGAGCTCACAGACAGTGGCATGGAAGACTGCATTAGCATTTACAAGATTACCCATCGCCTTGGTCAGTGCATCTATCTTTGCGTTCATGGCACTAAGCTCATTGACTTCATACATTCCAGCAGGCTTCTTGGAAACACTTCTCGAGTTCGACCATTGATTCCTATTCTTTGCCATAATTTGAAACAAGTCATAGGCATCATCAATTGACTTATCCATTAATGAACCTCCAGCTGCAGCATCCACATTGTTTCTTGCAAAGTCTGTCAATCCTTGATAGAAAGTCTGAACTAGAGTACTTTTCTCAATACCATGGTGAGGATATTTTCTTTGCAATTCTTTGAATCTTGTCCATGCAGCATGAAATGTCTCATCATCTTCTTGAATAAACCCAGTAATTTGATTTCTCAATTTCGCTGCCTTATGTGGTGGAAAGAAATTGATCAGAATTCCTTGTAAAGCTCATCCCAAGTTGTGATGGAACCAGATCGCAAGTATTCAACCAATTCTTCGCTTCTCCCTCAATGAAAAAGGGAAAAGTCTCACCGGATTGCATCCGACGTTACACCATTTATCTTAACAGTATCACAGATCTCCAAAAAGTTATCAATATGCGCATTCGGATCCTCATTGTTAAAACCGGAGAATTGATTCTGTTGCACCATCTGGATCAATGCTGGCTTGAGCTCAAAAGTATTCGCAGCAATGGTAGGCCTAGTAATACTTGACCTAGCAACATTCTCCGTAGGTGTAAAGTAATCCCTCAGTGTCCGAGTGTTTACTCTGTCGCCCATGGTTTCACTCTGATTCTGCTCTTTTCTTAGTTTTGCTTCCTTTCTGTTCGCACGAGCTGTTCTTTCTATCTCTGGATCAAATTGCACAATCTCAGAGTTAGCACTTCGCATATAAAAACAAGAAAAAAATATTTAAAAGAAATAACTAAAATAGTAAGACAATAAAATAAAATAAAATAAAAACAAATCTAAACTAATAAAAGAAAGTAATCTAAATTCGATATTAGCTGCCTTCCCCGGCAACGGCGCCAAATTTGACAAGCCGTCGTCACACTAGTCAAATAATAATTACCTACTTAATACAATTACTAGTAGTAAAGCAGAAAGCAGGGTCGATCCCACAGAGAAGGAATACTAATTACCAGGTATAAATTACTCCTATTATTATCTAGATAAATGATGATCTCAGATTTATAAAATTTAAACCTAAAATAAATAAATAAAATAAAAGCAAATAATATTAATTCAAATAATCAGACAAAGAAAACCTAGGACATTGGGTTCACCTACCGAATATTTGGTTGAGTTCAATTCATAAGTATTTGACTTTTAACTTCCATTAATCTCACAACGATTCACCTAATTAAGAACTATACACTCTCGCGTTATAATTCTCTTACTTAGGTTAACCCTATGACTACTCTCGTGACTATAGGGATTAACAAAAGCATATTAAGACCATTAAGAATCAAATATTGCAAAGGTTATAATCTTACTCTCGTAGCTTATAACCTAAGTTTATTATTCCTACGAACTAATATTAATCTTCCACTCTCGCTACTTCGATTAATACCTTCAGACATGCAAATAGTGGCCAATTACTTACACGAATTAAAACAAGAATAACAAATATTAATTAATGGAAAGATCAAATAAAAATAAACCAAATAAACTAAATAAATTCGGTGGCTACACTCAAGCCCTAGATTAAAAGAATTTAGCCACTAAACATTATTAAAATTAATTCAATAATATTTAGAGACATAATAAACACAAAGTCTGAAATTAAAAGAATTAAAACATCAAAACCCGAAAAACTCTGCCGAAACCGCCGAAGAGCTCCCCGATTTTTGCAATTGCGGCTGCTGCTATTAACGGTGCGTGCAAGAGATCGGCGGGGAGAGCTTGAGTTTCTTTGATGCTGCTGCGTGGTGTTAAGGTGGAGGAGAATGATGGTGCTGCTGTTGCTTCGTGGACAGCAAGGTGGTGCTTGGATGATGGCTTCGGTGATGATGATGACGAAGAGAGGTGAAGAGGTGGAGGAGGGCTGGTGCTGCGTGGTGGTTATGGAAGCACAGCGGCGGTGAAGAGGAAGGCGGCGAAGGAGGAGGGAGTTTGGTGGTGGTCGGCGGTGAAGAGGTGGAGAAGATGGTGGCGTTCGGTGATGATGGGCTGCGTGGAGGTTATGGAAGCAATCGGCGGTGCGTGAATGAAGAAGATGATGGTGCTGCCGACTGCTTCGTGGCGTTGGAGGAGAGCAAGGAGGTCGGCGGTGGATTGGTTTGCAGCGGCAAGGTGGAATATTTTTGCAACCGTAAGGTTTTCGGCCAGTTTTCGGTTCAGTTCTGTTGTAAAAATAAATCTCTAATCCTCCTTTTATAGGCTTCCGGCTAAACACTACTCCTTGAAGAACAAGAAAACTTATTTCCCAATTAATATCGGGATTAAAATTCTTATCCAATTCCAATCCCAAATCGGCCGCATAACCAACATAACCTTCGGCCAATTTTCCAAAAACTTAATTAACCAATCCAAAATTGCATCATTGGCCCTCCAATTCTCTAAACTCATTAATTTCCTCCCCATCAATTGCTCCAATCTTCAATTTTTTTCCCATTGAGTTGCTTTTAATTCGATTTTAGCTCAAAACTTCAACAATTCTTCATTTGAGTACAATTCCTACAATTAAAGATAAAATCACATAAATAGCATATTTGTACTCAAAATATATTGCAAAAATCACAAATTAGGGATATAATAAATAGGTAAAATATAAGCATATCAATCACAGTGTAATCCCATCTAATTCTTCACAAGGAGAATCAACTTCTGAGAGTAAGGGCATTGAAAGAATAAGTGGTCCGCTGTTTCTAACATCCTTGAGCACAATTCACAGCTAGTAGGCTCCTTCACATCTTCATTTCTCGTCTTTCTTGTGCTAATAATTCGTTCTTTAAAGCAAGCCAGTTAATGAAACAATGCTTTGGCGCTGAATAAGAATTCCGTATAAATTTTGCTTCATTCCACTTCCTCTGTCTCCCCACCATCCACAAATATCAATTTTAGTTGTTAAGGCTTACTACTATTTTCTTGCCGAACACCATTCTGAACTTCTTGATTTAGATCATTTTTAATTGCCATGAGCTTTTTCAATGCCAGCTACAATCCAGAGGTGGCTGATATTCCCATATGCTTCTCTTTTTAAAATACTAGATGTGAATTTAATTAATCCACGAAATTTCTTTTCAACCAGCCAAATCCCAAATCTGTTTCCCGATTAATGCCTTATTCCATTTTCCTGGTCTTCTTACATTTTACCCTCCTTCACTTTTCTTTTTACAGACCTCTTCCCATGCTACTAAGGAGAGAAATCTACGAATGTTCTACTTTCCTCAAAGAAACCTTCTGCAACATCTTTCAATTTGCACTATGACAGAATGGGGGCAATAACAACATAATAGACCACTATGAAACAAGTTTATCAACAAAGAATTCTATTTGGTATTATTCAATAGATATTTTTTCACTAACTAGTTGTAATTCACAAGATGTATGATGGCTAAAAAATGAATTTGTACTAACAAAATTAACTTACATAGTCAAGCATGAGCATAGGGCAAAAAAAAAAAAAAAACATAACTACATTTTCTTCCGTTTTATTCTAGCTCATAGGCCAAATGCAGTAAATAAATTAATAATTTATATCTTAATAATATACATAAATTAAAAATTTTCTCTGACTCCAACTCTGGACCAATACAAAAAACAATGGCAATCGATAAAAAAATAAGATAATAATTTTCTGAAAACTCCTATGTATCAATATCATAAATTAATAGTGACTTGAAATGAAAAACAATAAGGAACTAGTAAAATATGAATATCCTAAGGAGATTTTATCTTAGATTTTTCCATTGAATAAAAAACTCTTGTGTAGTTTTCTCATATTGCAACAAAACATTTCAAATAATTAAACTAGCTACAATGTCCTCCAAAGATTTTAATAACCACTTTTAATTTATTGATAAATCAATACTACCTCTGTTGCAAATAAAAAAAAATAGTCAACATTGAGTTTTGAGATTTATACTATTTTTAGTACAAATTTTACAAATTTTAAAACTCAATGTGGACTTTAGTACAAATCTCAAAACTTAATGTGGACTTTTTTTGGGGACAGGGGTTGCATTAATTTATCAATAAATTAATAATTATTAGGGTCCTAACACTCTATTTTTGTCAAGATAATGTGAGATGTACTTAGGGTCCTAACATTATTAATTTATAGATATGTTGTAAAAAATAGAGTTTTATAATACATTGATGCATGTGCTTCAGTGACTTAAACAAGTTATTCCACACTATACAAGATGAATTATGTGGAATAACAACATGGGAAAAAGTACCAAGATCGAGTTGGATTCTATTTTACTCGTCTTATTCAGAGAGTTTTGATTTTTTACATATATTTTTTACTAGTGGATTGTTCTATGAAGATTACAGTTGAAGTGTTGAATTTTGGACTAAGAAAATATGCAAAATTTAACAAATAATCAGTGAATACAAAACACATTAATAAAAAGATAAGATCAAATGAAATAAAGTTAACTGTCAATTAGGCATACCTTGAAAAGAACTCAAGAGTTAGAATTTGAAAAATTCGTTAGGATTCTAAACTTTTTGCAAGAAAATAAAAAAATAAAAAAACTGAAAGCATCGGAAATCTACAAGGAATAAAACAACGAATTTATTAAAGAGTATTACAATATGACTTTTTTTGAGATTGATCCAGATGAAGACATGAAGAAATACGAGCCTCTAATGTTTATGGTTGTACTTTCTTATGATCGGTAAGGTCACATTCACAAAATGGCCAACACGCAGGTTCACAAGCCCTTGATGGTTGAACCTGCTGATCAACAGATTTATAATTCATCGTGCCCAATTGGTTACCTGATTTTGGAGCATCATCTTTGTAATCACTTATGAGAGTATTAGGTTTTACTGCAGCGATTGAAGCCAAATCTCTTGCAATTGCTTCAAAGGTTAAAAAGTTGAATATAACTAAGAAAATAAAAAGGGTGGTCATCATTGCTCTCTTTTGAGAAGAAGCCATTTTTGATAGTCTGTTGTTTAAAAAATGTGCTATTTATATACAAAACTCATGACTGGTTATGTATATCCAGCCATTAATAGTATGATTTGGAACCATTTATTAATTGGTTGAATTTGAACTAGCCAATCAGATTCTGGTAATCTTATCATTATCATCATTTGGTTTACTAATGAGATTTTGACAATCTTGCATGAGATTCTTGTAACTTTATCATTATTATCATTTTGGTTTACAAAATGATATTCTGGCAACCAACAATTGGTAAAAGATCTCCTACAGCATAATCTTACATCAGTTCCTACATATTCACCAATATTTTTATACATGACCCTGACGAGTTCATTCAATGGTGGTTTAGGGTCTTCGTAAAATTTTGAAAAAGCAAAGTAATAATTGAATACAAAAGTGTTACAAATCTTATACAATGGTTTATGAAGTATTGCAGAATTATAGAGTAAGAGATCCCTAACCCTTAAAATTAGATGTTAAGAAATGTAGGGCTCCTATCACATGTTTGCTCTATATTATTAATTTTAAAATATTCATTACAATAATGATAGTCTCGTGGACCAAATAGTTTGGTCATGAGTTCAAAGAGTTGTATCACTATTCTAGTTCTTATTGGAGTCTTCATATGGTAAATTTTAGACCATTGATTAAACCATTAACTTAACAATAAAATGAAATTCTTTTTTTAAAAAATGTTAATACAACTTTGAAAATATTCGACAATGTTCACAATAATAACTATGCATACTGTCATACTCATCTCCCTAATAATTTTTTTTTTTTTTTTGCATCCTCATTCACACAACACTCAATAATTGTAAATTGATGAGTGATTGAGTAAATGTAAAAATTAATATAATCAGTATAATCCTCATCAAGTTGGAGTCTGGGGGTATACAACCTTATCCTTGTAATCATGCAAAGACTCTGTTTCCGTTGCAATCGAAGGTATGTTGCGTTATTTGATATATTTATTTTCAAAAACTGTATTAATAGAATAAGTAATGAAATTTAATAGTATCATTTTGATCTAGTCATTGTTAACATAGAGCTAATAGAATTATTAATGATGACTCTTCCAGCTCCATTTGCGATGTGCATAACATTAGAAATGTAAAGTCACCAAAAAAAAAAAATCACGCTTCTTGATTATCGTACACAAAACAAAACAAAGCAATAGGAAATGCAATTTTATTTCTACTAAATAGTCACAATGTTTATTTCTATCTCGATTTTTAGTCGATCTGATAAGTTTTTGACAAAATTAAATGTATAATCCATTTGAGTTGTAAAACTCTAATTACTAAATAATAAGTTTGGCTGATTATTCAAACTGAGTAATTTTCCAACTCCAACAACTAAGCAACATAAATGTGATATTTTTTTAAAAAAAACTTTGGCCAATCCTGCAAGTATATTTTAACTAGGTTTTCTCACGTGCACTATATGGAATATGTTAAAATGTATTGTTAAAACTATTATTAGTTGTAAAAAATATCACACTTTAAAGTTGATGGTGAAATAATTTTTTTAAAAAAAAGGTGATACAAAAAATAAGTAAACAATAAAAAATAAGTTAAAAAAGACAGGAAAATTAAGTAGTACTAATGATATGAAAATTTAAATTTTCTTGACTTTGAATATAAGAAAATATTTTACTTGGATTTTTCTAGTAATTTTACCCGTGCGATTTCAACATTTTTAATGAAATTGAGTTTGCACATAAAGAAAATATCATATTTTTTCCATGTAATTTTAGCATTGAAGATTTAATATTTTTTTTAATGAGATTGACATTAGAGTGATTGAGTTTCTATTTAAGAAAAAAATAAATTTCCGTTTTTTTTTGGTAATTTTACCCATGCAATTTTAATAAATTTTCTTGATTTTCATACACAAAACAAAGCAATAGGAAATTCAATTTTATTTCGACTAAATAGTCACAATGTTTATTTCTATCTCGATTTTTAGTCGATCTGATGAGTTTTGGACGAAATGAAATGTATAATCCATTTGAGTTGTAAAGCTCTAATTACTAAATACTCCCTCCATTCACAAATAGATGTCGCTGAAGAGATTTCACAAAATCTAAGGAAGCAATAATTATCTTGTTAAAATACTATAATACCCTCATTTATTCTTAATTCAATTGTAGTCCCAATAAAATTCACTTCTAATACAATTTTACATTAAACATCACAACAATTTCCAATGTAAGGGTGATATCGGAAAAAATTGACAAAATATGCCTCGATTTGTGAGAACGACATCTATTTTGGAATATTTGAGTTTTCCTCTAACGACATCTATTTGTGAATGGAGGGAGTAATAAGTTTGGCAGATTATTAGAACTGAGTAAGTTTCCAACTCCAACAACTAAGCAACATAAATGTGATATGTTTCAAAAAACTTTGGTGAATCCTGCAAGTATATTTTAACTAGGTTTTCTCACGTGTACTGTACGGAATATGTTAAAATGTATTATTAAATTATTATTAGTTATAAAAAATATCACACTTTAAAGTTGATTGTGAAATAAAATTTTAAAAAATAGTATAAGAAAAATTTTCTTGAGTTTGAATATAAGAAAATGTTTTACTTGGATTTTTCTAGTAAGTTTACCCATGAGATTTCAACATTTTTAATGAAATTGAGTTTTCATATAAGAAAAATGTCATATTTTTTCCTCGTAATTTTATCCTTGAAGTTTTAATATTTTTTTGAATGAGATTGGCATTAAAGTCATTTAGCTGGTATTTAAGAAAAAAAATTTTGCTTTTTTTTTGTAATTTTACCCGTGTAATTTTAATAATTTTTTTTTACCATAAACGGCGTCATTGCTTTTTTTTTTTGCGCAAGAAAATGTTAAATTAAAGAGCATACATAACTAAAATATATAACTCTGGGAGTGGAATCAGTTGAGTTTTATGTGCATTATTGATAGAAACATGTTTTTATGCACTACTTTCGTCCCAAAAAAATAGTGCACATTGAGTTTTGAGATTTGTACTAGTTTTAGTCTAAATTTGAAAACTCAATATAGACTATTTTTCTGGGACGGAGGGAGTATATAATTAAATTTTTTCATAAAAACGGCGTAGTTTTGATTTAATGTATTTTGGAGGGAAAACTTTTAACCATAACGCGATAGCTCATCATTTTCGTTCTCTTGGACTTCTCTTTTAACAGGATATATATATATATATATATATATATATATATATTGAATATGGATTGATTGATTTTCAAACAGACAAGATTTATATTCAAGTTCCGGGAATTTTTTTTTTTTCCAAATAATCTGCCCCACCTTGATTGTTCTGACTTTGGTGCTACATCCAATACGGGGTTGGAACTTCAGACTGAATAGTGCCATACAAAGCATCCACTATTTTTCTAGTTCTCCAAATATGCTTCTATTTCGCCATGAATGAGTGTTTCAACATATTTTGACGTGAGCAAATATAATTTGCCTCTACTAATCCCTCTTATTCTCCAATAAGCCACTGATAACCATCAAGTAGCAATAGTATATATTCTTGGAATATGATATGAATAGTTGATAACACTGAAATTATACCACTTTTAGAAAGCAATTCTTACTCTCTTTTACTCGTAATTTGATGTTAATTAAGTAGAACTAGTTTACTTTTGGGTCAATTTTGCATTTTAGGGTAATCAAAGGGTGATGTGGAATTTCTTGAGAAATTCGGGCCAAATTGCTGAAAAGTGCATAAAAAAGGACTAGAATTGGAGCTGCTAGAAATCAACGGCTGAATGGATCGATTGCAGCTGATCAAGGGGAGGAATCCTTGCTGATGAAGTAAATTGGCTGCAGCTTAATCCCAAGTTGTGGAACCTTGTAGTAGAAACCAAAGAAAAAAGAAGAAGTTGCAGCTACTCTGCTGCAACAACTGCTGTTGCTATTGACAATTAGGAAGAACTAGAGCTGAAATCTTGCTGAAATCTTGGGTTTGCAAGTTACTGCTACTACAAGTGGAAGAAGAGAAAGAGGGAGAATATGCAGAATTTAGTAGCTGATGCTTTGCTACTTGCCACCTACTGCTACTGTTTGATTGAAGTGAAAGAATGTCTGCTATTGGAGGAGAGAAATGGTGCTGCAAGTTATCCCGGGAAACAAGGAAGAGAGGAGCAGAAGATTGGAGGCTAAATTAGAGGCTGAAAAGGAAAAAAACATAATGATGGAAGGAAAGCAGGCTGCTGATGGTGCTGTTTGTTTTGTTATTACTGCTGCTGAGGATTAAAGAATGAAGAAATAGAAATTGTGGCCGGAAATTAGTGAAGAAGCGCAAGAGAAGAAGACTATGAAGAAATGTAATGATGAGAAGAAAGTGGTTGATTACGACTAAAAAGGGAAAGGAGCTGCCAAATAGGAGACAACAACTTGGCAATTGGACAAGTTGTTGAACAAACAAAGTCTTCAACTGCTGCAAGTTGCCACTTCCTCTTTGCTGCACAAGAAGAAAAGCCAAAAGAAGTAACCAATCCAAGCCTCTCCAATTCTCTATAAATAGAACAACCAATAGCAAATGTAAACAACAAATTGGGTAGTTAGAACAGTCCTAAAAGAGTAGTTAGTTAGTGTTAGAACTAGCAACAGGAAAAGTATAGACTGTCACTCGGGCAAGTGACGAAGTAGACTTCCCTAAGTGAGCAGACAGATTTTGCCCTGCTATCTCTCTTCTCTAATTCTGTCCTCTAACCTTTTGAGCCTTATCATGTTTTATCTTTTGTACTCTGTTGCTCTCATGTTTAGTTTCAATAAATATGAGTAGCTAAACTCTCTTTAGGGTCTAATCCCTACTATCTTTATGTGAATGTTTTGATTCAAAGTTCTTATATAAGGCATTGTATCTAGTTTAAGTGTTTGAATGAACCTTTTAATTAAACTGGCCATTTAGTTAACTGTGCATGCGAATTTATGGAATCCTGAGAGTGTGAACATAACTTTAGAACTGCTTGAATTACTCTATGACAACGGGGATAACAACCCTTGGCTTCAATCATCAACGGAAGTTAGTTGATTGGCATAGGAGATCAATAAGGCTTAAGTAATCAATGGCTCCGAATAACGAATAATTATCACTGAGAGGTAGGTAATTTGGTTATTCTGGGACTCTTTATTAGTAACGACGGGGAAGGTAGAGAATACAAGTGCCTGATTAGATAATACTCATATGTTAGAAGAACTACAATGAATCAAAACAGTAACATATAGATAGGAATGAGGATGAGCCTACTGCTTTCTCACTTTGTCAAGTGAGTTTTCTCACTCTCTCAAGTGACAATCTATTCAGTTTACTTGTTCTTGTTTGCACATTAATCAAATTTTATTGATTTACTGTCGTGTCTGTGGATCGAACCTACTTACTGCTAGCTATTAGTTTTGAGTAGGTTAATATTTCTTTTGGAGGTGTCAACGACCACCTACCAATAGTGAAAAAAATAGTGACTGATGTGGAGTAATTATGACCTCCATTTTTTTCAACTCTCCCGTGTTGTATTTTTCCCGTTAATTACCTTTTTACCCTTAATTAATACATACACATGTATAGTGAGCATGGTCTAAATGTCTTTTCATTAGTCATTATCCAAATTTACTATATTTTTTCACTGTGACTATTATTGCTCTATATTTTTTTTTAAGGAAAATGATATATATAGTGAAAAAAAAAAGTGACAAAAAAAAGTATGTGATGTGGAGTAACTATAGCCCCCTATTTTTTTGTCACTTTCCCGTTGAAATTTATTTTTCCTATTAAATTACTTTTTTACCCTTATTTAATAAATAAAAATGTACAGTGAGTGTGCTATAAATGTCTTTTCATTAATCACTATCCAAATTCTCTATATTTTGTCACTCAGCCTATCATTGCTCATTTTTACTCAGCCTATCATTGCTGATATTTTTTATAAGCTACAATAAATATCATTTGACCAATTAGTTTCTCACAATCGGATTGGTCAGGTAATGGGACTATCAATGCGAAAATTTCAAACATTGTCAAACATTATCGCCTATCAAATTCATCAGACTTATAAATTTACGGGTTTAGTATAATTTATTTATTTATTCACCAAGGAGATAGATAATCTAAACAATATGATGAAGACTACATTGGTAAATTATCAAACAAGCATCTCCCATAGATTAGGTACATGTATTAGCCAAATTAAAGTAAAATCACAAACACAGATTCTCAAGAAGAATACACTGCATCATACAACTCTTTGTATATCTTCGAAGCTTCTGCTCCAACGAGTGTTCTGATCACGCGTTCATTATGAAAAACCCTCTCCATCTGGTTTTCTCCGACGCAATTCCCACTTATGTATCCACCACTGTCAATGGTATAGTTACCAGCACTCTTTCTGTAAGCAAGTGCATTTGCAGCCATGTAAATCCTCCTTTTACCATACTTCACAGCTTTGTCGTGGCACAATTCACCGAGTTTGTAACCATACACAGAAAGTGCATTTGCAGCCATGTAAATCCTCCTTTTACCATACTTCAAGCTTTGTCGTGGCACAATTCGCCGAGTTTGTAACCATAATTGGTGTTAACAAAATTTGAACCACATCCCGTGACACCCTTAATTTTTTCAACGCGAATACCACCATCACCGGTTACGGAATATATTTTAGGACCACCGGTTTTGTCGTCCCACCCGGCGATAAGTAATTTTGCAGATGTCGAAAAACGGTTCTCGTGACGAGAAGAAAGATGATTGGCTACCCAATCTGACATGGCTGAGACGTATTTGATCCCTTCCGGGTCTTCATGTTCTCGGTACTGAAGTTTCAGGTTTCGGAGGAAGGTTCTAGTATCTTCTAGAGCTCCGGAAACAATAACGAGCACGTGAGGAGTGAAATCAATGACGTTTTCGACAAACAATTCTTCATCATCCGACGTGGAGGAGCTATGGTCTGAATGATCGGAAGCTACCATAACGCCATCCTTGAAAGCAAAAGCAAAAGTTGTGTTTCCCTTGGCCTCTTTTTGGTCATCAGATCGTCCTCGTACATGGTTTCATCATCATTGTCACTTGTTTTCATGTTGTTTCTCGGCTTCAATCAAAGCAAAGAAAAATACTCTTCTGTCTCAAAATTATTGTCCAGTTTAAAATTACACTTTTAGTACAATTTGAACTAGAGATAGAAACTCAAACTGCTCAAACTAGGGATAGAATCTCAAACTGCTCAGTAATTATGGGACGTAGGGACACTACAAGAAACTGGAGGTTTAGTCACAAGTTGATATCTTGTCACTAAAATATTGTCATTATAGCTATGGTTTAATGACAACTTTTTTCCTCAATGACAAGTTAATATTCTTGTCACTACCTGACCCTATAATGACGATCTATATATTGTCACTAGTTTTAGTGACGACATGTTAATGACAACATTTTGCCTTGTTGGTAGAGTAATCAATATTGACGATTTTCCTTTGTCGTTTTGCTGTGACAAGTGTATGTTGTCACTGAAGAATGGAAGCGGTGATGTGAAGGAATGTTGTAGTTAGTAATTGTAATAGATGGCATGCGCTGGCATCTTAGAAGAAGAAAAATTGTGGTAAAACCAAATAGTTTCATTCGGGATTTTCCTCTGTCAAACAAGCTGTTTAAAAATATTAGACCAAACCGTTTATAAATCGAAACCGAACTTAATAGTCTGGTTCAGGATTTTTCCTGCCAAATAGACTGCTTAAAAACGTTGGACTAAACTGTCAAATCATTTGTAACCGATTTAGGGCTTGTTTGATAAAATCACTTAATGCTTAAAATTAGTGGATTAAGTTTTTTTGTTTTTGTTTTTTTGTTTCAACATGTTTGATGACAAAAAATGAAACTTTTTAATGAAATAAGTGGTGCTGAAACTGAGGTACAAATTGTAAGTAATAAAAGTCAGCTTATTACTTTTTCCTTAACTGCTTAATAAATTCAGTATTTCTGTTTCAATATTAAGCAATCAGAACTAAGCAATAATTTTTATCAAACATACCCTTAGTCAAGCTGGGTTAGACAATTTGGGGCCTAAGTGGGCTTTTTAGAAGTCCAAATTTTCAACTCTAAAAATTTAATTTATATCTCTTAATAATGGTCTAAATTTTTTTATTTCTTGACAAGCCCAAGTTTATTTGTTAAAAATATAATGGCTCTCATTTTTTTATCCCCAAAGCCCACGAATTGTTTCATAAAGCCCAAAAAGATTCTTAAAATTAAACATTTTGATTCCTTAAATGCCCATTTCTTAAAACCTACATAATTTCTTTAAAAATAGCCCATATTTTCAGACCCCAAAAGCCTGCTATCTGTTTTATAAAAACCCATGAAAAGAATAAGTTTAAAAGTGCTTTATTGCCCATATTTTTAATCCCAAGAGGCCCAAGGAAAAAAAAAAATTAAAAGTAGCATTGGGCATATTCAAACCCAAGATCATTTAATGTAAAAGAAACCATATTACAGATAGAACACTTGATGATTTGTGTTAAAAGATAATAAATAAATTTATATATATTTAAGTGTGTAACCGTGTCCATATAGACAAATATATACATATATATAAATATATAAATATATTTTTACACATATACATACATATATATATATACACACACATAATTAAGTATGTATGGGCAAAATGTGTGTCTCCATACCATACATATGATATATATACAGTCTAGTCTGGTCTAAATCATCGTTTTCACAATCAGACCGAAATCAGATCAAATAATGAAAAATAAACCTTACTGACCTTCAATTTTACGTACTCCAAAGTGGTCAAATTTAACCGGCACGACCGATTTAGCCAATTTTAACCGAGCCATGCACACCCCATCCTAATATATGAATTCTTTACAGAACTTGGACTTAAACACGTATCGTTAACTCTAGTAAAATAAATCGTTAAAACACTGAAATATAAATATCTTGTAGTTAAATTCTTAAGTATATATACTATTTCAGTCCCATAATGATTGTCCAGTTTGGAATTTTTTTTTTTTTTTAAAAAAGTAGCAGGCATAAGCTTAATGTTTACACGACTACATTTTGTTGGTATGCAAACTCGATTAAGTCATGTGCTAGCAATGATTTTACAATAACAGGTTGTTTTAACAACTCGGCGTAGCCTCAATTAAGCAATTAAACAAGTTGACTAATAAATTACGTACATTAGTTGAGCTATAAAGAGAAAGAGACCACTAATACTATTAACTGGAAAAAAGATTTGTTTTAAAAAAGCTGGAATAAAATATTATTTAAATATTTTGGAAACAAAAATTAACTTCATTAATGGAAAGAAAAATAAAAAAAATTTGGAAAAACAAAACATAGTTGAGCAAAAAAGTGGACGGGCTATTGTATAGTTTAGTTGGGAGGGAAATTTGTCTTAATATTTTATATGGAGGGAAAAGGGGGCAGACCAAATTTCACAAGAAACGAGGCCACTGCACACTTTTTGGTCCCTCTTTTTGGCTAAGTAATGAATTTTTTTCTTGTTCGAAACAGGCCGGCGTATTCATTTTTTCCCAAACTCCACCAAAAACTCCACCAAAATCAACTACTGGGAGAAGCCCTCGCCGTTCCAATTCAACTCATCGACGGCTGACCGTTTTCAGCTAATCGGCGGTCTCCCCATAGTTCTATTCAGTACCCCATAGTCAATAAACCTCCAAAGTCAATTGCAAAACCTCATTGTGAATTCCCTATCTGACCGGAGCTAGCTCATCATTGATTCCTTTTCTTATCGTCCTCCATCTGCTCTGTTACTTCCCTCTAGTGTTTACTCCAAGTATCAGACTTCTAATCGCGCAATCCCCTCTGCGTTTTTTGGTAAATACGGTAAGCATTTATAATTTTTTTTTTTTGGAAAAGAGGAATAATGGCTATCTTCAAATGGAAATTATTATTTTTGGGTGTTCCTTGTAAATCTCTGTATATTGAAGTTTAGATTTACTGTAATGCTCTTTTGTGATTTCCGGATATTTTTGCTGTTTCTCATCGGTGACTCTGTTCTTTTTGGGGTGATCTAGTTTTGCTTCAATTAGATCTTTTCAAATCAGTTTTTTTTCTGCAGTTTCAAAATTATTTATAATTTGAATGTAATGTGTATAGGGTTTGAAAAAATTCTGCAATTTTTCAAGTTTCTTTTGTGTATCCTTGTTGAATTAGGTATATCTACACTTCGTGAATTAGCATTTGTGCAGTTATCACCCAGTTCCTTGTTTCATCTTATGTGATATATGCACAAAAAGATTGGATCTTTAAGCTTAAGGCTAGACATTTCTTATCTTGATGTTGTCTGTTCTCATTTCTAGTGGACTTCCAGAAGTAAGGTAAAGGAAGTTATGTAGCTTATTGGTCTCTTTTAGTTTATATATACTCGATTATTCGTGTGCCATTGAACCAACCTATTTAAGCTTTAATCTCAACCATAGGCAGAGGAAATGCTATATTTATCCTTGTTGAGTTCAATGCTGAATCCTTGTACCGCTGAACTTGTTGCTTTTCACTTTATTGCTTCATATGATCATGCCACCACTTGTTTCTTTCTGTAATCTTCAAAGTGGACTCTATATGGAGTTTTGGACAGATGTTCTTATACATATTTTTCATTTGTCTACTAGAGTATGTATCCATAGAATCTCTTTTTCATGGTTGCCGGATGTCTGCTGGAGTAATGTAAAACTGATGTCAAATCGTAAAGTCTGGATTCGAGCCGATTTAAAAAAGAAAACACTTATGCATTATTTTCATGTTACATGAGATAATCTTTCCAACGATTAGATATTTAAGGCACTTATATATTGACTCTATGCAGGAAAAAGCATTCCAAGGAGTACTAGAACTTTGCCTGCATTCTTATCCTTCCACCTTATCAGGGGAAAAAGTAGAAGTGAGATATTTCTATTAAGGTTCGTGCCTCTTCTGACCATCGATTACTTTAATATGTCCTCATTGTTTGTTCTTTCCCACGGGCAGAAGCATAATGACCATACAACTAGTGACTTTTAGTTACATCTTGAATGCCCCTAAGTAGTAATGTCTCTTTGGGTGTTTCTCAAATTGGAATTCATGTCGTTTGGGATGGTTTCTAGCTTTACTTGTTGAAGGATTTCCTCAGTTTGTGATTAAAGACATTTTTTTTTAATGTAAGATGCTTGTTTCAGAATATGAGATTGTGCTTTATTGTTTGATAATCAAGTTTCCGATATATATATTTCTACCTTTGTAATGAACTGAACAGTAATATAGTATTAATTAACTTATAATGTTATATGATATATTGATAATATATTGAGTAATCGCATACTGTTGACAAATATATTGAGTAATGAAATGGAGGATGCCAGTGGTGAATTGTGTGTGTTTTCTTCAAAGGGGAGGCCATTTGGCTGACCAAAGCATGACGATATAAGTGATTTGGAGCTGAATAAAGTTCATATATTTGTTCTTAATAACACTGATGATGAAGAGATTGAAGAACACATCACGTAATGTTCCAGTTCATAATTTGAAAAGATAGAGTTATTTTACTTGATTTATTTGCTGCGAAAATTTCTACTAATCGATTTGGTTACGCTATTTTGTAGAAAACACAAGCTGAAACTTGAGGCAGAATGTAGTGCTAACATAGATCAGCGTCATGAAAGAGAGTTTCCAGCATGGTTTCGACAACAAGTAAGCTGGTTTTCACCATTTTGTGTACTATATGTGATTCTTAAGATATATCCAAAATTATAACATTTTTAACATTGGCTGCCGGTTGACAGGTTCTTAAATCTTCTTCACACATGTGAAGAGAAATCAGATCATTGGCATTGGGCCTGGATAGTCGCATTAGAAGATATAGTGAGTGCTTGATTAATGGTTTTAGGTTTCACACAAAAGAGTCGTGAACGTGATCGGAAGACACAAAACAGTGGTGTTGTAGTTAAAGGGGAACATGGAAATAATACTATTGACTTCTATGGTGTCTTACTAGATGTCATTCAAGTGGAGTATTATTTAGGAAGAAAAAAGGTGTTGTTGTTTAAATGTGAGTGGTTTAATTTGGGTGATGCCCGTGGCATGCAAGTAGATAAAGAGTCGGGAGTTATTAGTGTAAATGTTTCCCGCACATTGTATTCAGAGCAGCCATATGTGCTTGCTCAACAAGCTGAACAAGTGTTTTTTTCAGATGACATGAAGTTAGGCAAAGATTGGTGTGTGGTTCAAAAAGCTAATCCTCGTAGCTCTTATGAAGTTCTTGAATCTGAACAAGGAGCGGTTGATGAGATTATCCAAGAAGAAGAACCAGGATTTGTTTTATGTGTGGACCTTGGAGAGATTCCACAACTTGTTAGGGATGTACCATCACTTAACAGCATTGATGCCACAATTGTGAATGCTGCCACTGCAGAGACTTGTATTGAAAATGACTACGATGATGAATTTATTTATGATGAAGATTGTGATGTTGATTGTGGTGATGAAGCTCTAGCTAATGGTTTTGTTGAAAATGAAGGGTTGTGGACGGATGATGATGATTATGTTGATGATGATAGTTAGGACTAAGTCCTAGCTAATTTACAATTTTGTTGTAATAAATTGTATGGAACTAAGTGTTTAATTGTGTTTGGTCTAAACAATTTGAACTATATGTGATATATATGTTTTGCTCTTTAGAATAAATGGTTAAATGATTTGCTATGCTAACTTAACATTTCTTTCCGATTTTAATAAACTAATCCCTTTTAAATTTGGTTATTAGAAGACAGGTCCTGGCAAGGGAAGAAAACCTTTAGTGAAGAAAAGAAGACTTGAGTCTCTCGGGCTTAGAGATTCCGTATCATCCCAAGGTCAGAAATCAGCTCAAGGAATGTCTACTTCAACCACTGAGCATAATGTTTCAACAAGTGTTTCACCTTTTCACTTAAGAGATGAAAATGATGAAGGTGATTTTCAAGTTCTTAACTCTTTTATGTTTACCTTTGCTTCTTTTGTTCAGACACTCCTTTGTCTAATAAGTGTACGTTTGATTCTTATTTTTCAGAGACACCTTTGGCAGGCGATTCAGGTTAGAATGTCAATGATTCCACCTTTATCTTTTAATTTATAATTTTTTTGAGAGGTAAGTACTAGTTTTTTGGAATCATTTTTTTTTTCAGATATTCCCTTGACTCCCATGTCTGCTTGTTCAGGTTAGTAATTAATTGATTTCAGTTTTCTACTTTGTTTCTTTTCATGCCTATACATCTTTATGGTTTTGAGATTGCGTCATTAAAATTTTACAAGTAATCATTCATCATATATTCAAATCATTGGCTCCTTGTAATGCTTAATGCAGCAAAATCATCTACATTTGGTAAAAGAGGACCAACCAGAAACCTTAGTGGGCGTAAAAATGATGATGATGCTCCACACAAAGTTAAACTCGATGATTGTTACAAACGTGTTGTAGGTCCTGATTCACAATCATTCATCAATGAATCTAGTGCTGTTGCTCGCAAGTTTGGGAAGCACAATGTTCCAAAATGGTCTCAGCTGGAAAAGGAAGACCGAGAAGCCATGTGCCAAAGGGTTATGGTAAGTAATTAGGTTGGTTTTTAAACATGTACCCCAGTCAACTTAACTAGTACTTATTAACACATTTTGTAGGCTAAGTTTCCTGATGATGTTATGGATGCAAAGATGAAGAAAGCTGTTGAACAGCAAGTCAATAAACATACAGAAATTGCTGACATAAGCATAGTCGGCTCTTCAAAACATTTAAATCAAAGGAGGAAGCATTAAGACAAGTACCTGATGAGCTGCCCAAGGAAGAGCGGATATATCTCTGCAATTATTTCACTTCTGAAAAATTCAAGGTTAGATATGATGCTTTTGTGGATTAAGTGATAATTTGTAATTTATCATTATGTCTAATAGTTAAATTATGGTTATCATTTGAACTGAACTAGGCAATGAGTAAGCGCAACACAGAGAATCGAGCCAAAAACAAAGAGCCAAACTTTACGGGAATTCTTGCAAGGTTCGCTGAGCAGCAGGTAGTGCTCAATTATTTGTTTCACTCTTGATTGTAGTCACAACATAAATGTACTTTTCTTTGACATTCTTGATAACTGTAACAGGAAAGGATTCGGAATGAAAAAAAAACTCCTATTGACTTATTTGAATATAGTCGAACCTCAAGGAAGACAGGAACTATGCCTGGGGAAACATCAAAAACAACTTTGGTAACTAATGTGCAATGATTATTGACTTTATAGATTTTCTTTTCTATTTTATATTCAATTTAATGCTATGCTTTTTTATGTTAGGGTCAAATGAGAGACTTGGAAAGTGCCGGTTATGAACCTAAAGAGATTTGCATTGCAATAGTTGGGAAACTACCTGGAAGTGCTGGACGTGCCTTATCCAAAAGTTATTATGTTGAAGAAGTTCACCATGAAAAGGAAAGAGCTGATGTGGCAGAAAAAGAAAGGAAAGAAACAGATGCAAAGTTAGAAAAGATGGCAGTGGAACAAGAAACACTGAAAAAAATGCTGGTAGCTAAAAATGAAGTGCTCAAAGAGTCTTTGGCCGTCTTACTAGAGAGGGTTAATCGCATGGAAGCTCAACATAATGCGTAAAAATGTAAGTTTTTATCATTTAATTCTCATTCTCATAAACTGAGATTTGAGTATGTTTATATTTCTAATTTCATGTAGTTTTAAAGCTGTTATAAGCTAAGGGTTACTTTTTGTTGAATTAGTCATTCTGTTTCATTCTTCTCTCTCCTTTTTTTGTTCTTTTTCTTAGATCAAGGTGGCTCTAATTTTTGAATTTTCCAGCATGTTATTCTGTTTAGTTTTCTCTTGCAAGATTTATTGCTGTTGGTTCTAGTTTTTTTCAGCAGAGCTTTGTGTCTTTTGGTTGCTACATCGAGGTCAATTCTACTTTTTTAGTACTATTACGTGTTTGTCTTGTCCTTAAGCCGCTTTGATTCAAATAATGTGGAAAATGGCAGATTAGCTTCAGCTTTTCAGAGCACAAAATTCTAACAGAGCACAAAAATCGAGCATGATGTTTCAGCAAAAGAAATTTCTTAATGTTGGATCCACACTGCACCTTTGTGATCTTAGTAGTTTACGGGGTCTATATGCTGAATTTTTTTTAAGAAATTATTTGTTGAGCTGACCTTTGTGATCTTACTACTAAATTATTTTTATCTTCTAGATTAATTATACTTGTAGTGACTTTGTATGGTTGTTGATGTTCATATAGTTTTCTTTGGATGTTGGTGATGATATTAATAAGCTAAGGGTTACTTTTTATTTGCTTTGTCATTGTGTTTCATTATGCTATCTCCTTTTTTTGACATTTTTACTTAGAGCAAGGTGACTTTAATTTCTGAATTTTCCATCATGTTATTCTGTTCAGCTATATTTTTCAAGAGTCTAAGTGTTTTTTCTTTGAGCTGAGCTTTGTCTCTTTTGGTTGATTTATGAGATTAAATCATTAATCTGTTAGTTTTTTGATTTATTCTTTAGGTTTTAGTTGATCCTAGTGTGTCTCTATTCTTAAGTAATTGTAACATTCTTATATAGTGGTTGGTGATTTCAATTTCACTGCTGGAAATGATGTTAGTTTTGAGTTGCCAAGTGTTTACAATGAACTTGAGTGATGAATCAATGTTAATTGAGGTGAAATTCTTCATTTTTAGCATGTTATTCTTGTCCCTAAGTTTGACTCAAATAATGTGGAAAATGACATATTAGCTTTAGCTTTTTAGAGCACGAAACTCAAGCATTCTGTTCAGCAAAAGAAATTTCTTAACGTCGGATCCACACTGCACCTTTATGACCTTAGTAGTTTACGGGGTCTATATGCTGAATATTTGTAAAGAAATTATTTGTTGAGTTGATCTTTATAATAAGAAACTTTTATGTGATACTAAATTATTTTTATCCTCTAGATTAGTAATACTTGTAGCGTCTTTGTATTATTTTTGATGTTCATATAGTTTTTTTTTTTATATTGGTGATGATATTAACTTATCCTTTTGAGTATCGTATACCTCTTACCTTTGAGTTTTCAATATGGCTTAAGAGGTAGGGAAGTTGAGTTCTCATTGGTGTTTGTATCTTGTAGGTTGGTTGTCTATGAATGACACTCTCTGTCTTTTGGAGGTGAGTGTGACAAAAATATTATTATCTATAGTACTTAATTAAAACAGTAAACAAAAAGGACACATGTCAGTTTTACAATGAAAATTTTCCCTACAAAAGGCTTTTTTAGTACAAAATGAAAACTTACACGTGGAACTCTAGATTTTCAGATAAAAGGCAGCCTTAAACCATCTCCAAAAGAAAAAATTTTACCTCAAATTATGATAAGATATTAAAGAAAACGTAGGAAATTTAAATGTAAATAAGATAATGAGGAAAAATTTAATTTGCACCACCAAATGAGGGAGGAAAAATACAGTGTATATTTATCGAAAATCCTGGAGTAACAAAATCGGGGATAATATTGTAGATAATAAGGGTCTGCTCCCCCAATTTTAGCTCCAACAACGCGTTTCAGTAAAACACTAAAATCTACTCCAGATGAATGACTTCCTCATTACAAATTCACATTGGCATAAATCTTCGCTACTTCTTCTCCTTTAATTCAGCAGCACGAGAGAACAATCGTTCAAATGTAATCGATAATGGAATCGTCTGCTCCACCGTGTAGCACTGGCGGCTGCTGCGGCATCATTGTGAATAAATCGAATGGATGTTGAAGGAGATGACTAATTCCATAACACATTCGTTAATGCGACAAATTGCAACGAAGGGAGAAGATTTGCAGCAACAACAACAGCTTCAGTCTCTCTCACTCGAATGTGATTAGTCATCATATTTTTCATTTAGTAATTAATGAATTTTTTTTCACATTGTTGGTTTGTGGAGCAGGTGGATCATTCCCTTTCAAGTTTCAATGCTGTAGCTGGAATTAAATTTTAGTACTTATTTTTTCTTTTATAATTCTGGCATAAATGCGATAAAAACTATGATTGAGATGTTTTTGCCAATCATGTGCAATTTCATTGTCAACATGATACATGTGATTCTGTTGTTTTTTAACTAGAAGATTCTGCAAAAAGTCTTAGTTTTAACTTATGAGTCTTAGTTTATCATATTTATAATATGTGTATGTTTTTAGGAATGAACCTATCTTCCATGGGTTTTGTTTTGGGGCAGAGGATGAAGTTTTCTTCCATGAGTTCTGTTTGTGGGAATCTATTGATTGGATTACCTTTATGGATTGGGTTCTCAGATTTTTGTTGTTGCAGATGGATCGTATCTTTGATGTCCATTACGATTTATGTTTTTTTTTTTTGTTGAGTTATAAATGTCGTATAAAAGATTTGCTTAGTTTGTAATTGTTAGGGCAGCACTGGAATGTTTCGGAATTCATGATGTGTTAGTTTTGAGCGTTCTTCATTATATTAGTTACACCTTTTAGATATGGTTTGGGACAATGGTTTGGTTTCAAGGTCTGACTCATTGTATAAGAGTTTATAAAGTAGATTATACTCCTCAGTAATGCAGATGATTACTCCAAAAGACTTTATAAAGTCCAATTTCTTTTAATGCATCAAAACTCCTTTTTTTTTTTTTTGGTGGATGGAGGGTTCTGGATATGCTTACCCGCGTGCAGATTGGATGGTTAATTTGCTTCAGGTATTGTTACCGGTACTTTGCACATCTATTTTTTTCAAAATTTTTAGGAGAAATATTAAAATGAACACTACTAGTATGCATTCTACTCTCTTCGCGGATTATAAAATAATGTAAATTTATTGTTCTAAATGTGCACAACTCTGGTCTATTACTTGTGTGTTGAGAATAATTTTGTCATCTACCAAGAAATTGCATTTGGAATGATCTCTACATTGATTTTTCATTCAGTCTTCCATGTTCAAGTTCAACTCAATCCCAGGCATTGTCATCTTTGAAGTGTATTTTTTCCCAAATAAGGAAAGAAAAAAAGCGGATGAAACCAACAAGATCAGCACACACAAGCCAAAAAGCGGATGAACCAACAAGATCAGCCCGCACAAGATTGCTATGGAATGCATTTCAATTAGCATTTGGAGCATATATATTTGATTCCCTTAAATGGAACTACCAAAACGTAGCTTTCAACCTATTTATAATATACATATATATATTTATATTTATATTTATATATATATATTTTTTTTTCTTTTCTTTTTTTTTAAAATTCAGGGTAAGAACCCTATCTATGTGTTAAGATAAAAGATCCTTAATCTCCTTGCTTCCCTGAATGAATAATATTCGTTGAGACCTTTTACATAACTTTATCATTTATATTATAATAAAATGTATTTATTCCAACATATAAATTATTTTTGTCATTTAACTGACCCCGGGCATTCGCCCGGGGCAAGCATCTAGTTATTATTATATCACTACTCATTAGTTAATTTGAAATCTTATCAAGATTTCTCCTTTTGTCTGTTTTATTGTGGATCTGCAGGATTATAATGAAGACTTGCTTCATTCTTTTGACTTGGAAGACGTGGAAAATAGCGATCTTTCTTGCATGTATGTAGTTGTGTTATTTTGTAGTTTTTCGGTATAGTTGTAGCATGCACACTACACTACTTTGTGGCTTTTGGTATAGTGATAATGCCTAGCCATTTGGACATAGTTGATATGTACACCGTCCCGTCGCGTGGCGGATTTTTGGTATATAAATATGTTTATGATTATCACTTTTAGATGTCGTTTTATATTGATTACAATTTAGTATTTTACATTTTAATTGGTTGCCGAAAATTACTACAAAATGATGTCAAAGTTTGGTTATCACTATATTAGCCTTTTATAACCATTTTAAGTTGTCATTAGATCGACAACAACCAAATTGTTACATTAGTAACATTTGGGTTGTCATAGCTTGTCATAACAGTGATAAATTTAAGTCGTCATAACACTAACAAAATTAAGTTGTCATAACAGTGGTAAATTTAAGTCGTCATAACAGCAACGAAATTTAGGTCGCCAAAATAGTGACGACTTACAGTTGAATGACAAGATAAAGTTGTCACTATGGTGACGACTTACCTGTTGTCGTTATTGGCTTCTACATAGACGACTCAGTAAGGTTGTCAATAAAGAACTCTTTAATGACAGGCCTTTAGCGACGTCTTCGACAACAAAAATGTCATCATTAAACCTCTTTATTGACAACTTTTTGGGCTTTAGTCACAACTGCAACTTGTGACTAAAGACCCATTTTCTCGTGGTGGGAGTAATAGATTGTTGTGGTAGTAATTGGCCGAAATCGCAAAAGAATAGAGAATTTAAAGGGACCGGTGAAAGTTATATATAGTTCCATGTTCCTTCTTCTTCCTTGTGGGAATAAATAGATCATAAACCTTGTCAGAGTAGGAACAGTGGTTAATAAATTTGAAACTAATTCAAACGAATCAAATTGATTACAGTTATAGTATCTTAAATTATTGATGATGGGTATTAATTCATTATAGGTTAACCGATATTTTAAACAGTTTTACAGCGTGTTGTTTGAGCTTGAGATGACATATTCCTATTTTCACATAAATATATGTTATTTTCTTTAATTACGCTCCAATATGTTTTGATAACCAACGACTAAATGCTTCAATTGTTTGCTGAGCAAGACATATAAATCAAGGGTAATCGATTTTACTTGAATTTGGCAGATCGACAAATTGCTACTCCAGTACCGTGTGAGAGTAATTCGATTTGTGGAGAATTTGATGGTGGCAATTAATTAGTTATTCAAGTAATATCTTATCAATAAATTGCGGGCACCTGAAGTGAACAACCTTCCATTTCCTCAAACAATCACGGACGTGGTTGTTTGTGTGTGAGTGTTTTTTTTTTTTTTTTTTGGAAATACTCGTTTATGTCAAAATTTTCAGAATTATGATCGGTACCGTCAAAAATCAGATATGAATGCAAAAACCATTTCAAGATAAATTAATAAATTTACGACTACGAAGAAGTTCGACATTGAACCAGAAGGGAATTCGATACTTTGATCTTCAACTTATTTGTAAATATAACGGACAATAGTGTTCTGTTCTGTTCGTTCAAAGAAACAAACGTGGTACATGGTTCGACGAGAGTATTTTCTTGGAGGAAAGTGTTTTCTTTTTTCCCTGACGAAACTCTTTGGCGAAAACATCGAACCAGAAAATGGGCGTAGGTCAAGAAAAATCAGAGTGGTTAATTGTATTAAAGAGTCCTAATCCCACATCGATGTTGGGAAACTCGAGTATCAATATATAAGCTCCATGGGCTACTCCCCTTATTGCCAATTGGTTTTGAGGTGGAATCCCATGGACTTCTGTATCGTATCAGAGCCAGCCCGCCGACATTCGGACTCTAAAAAGCCCAACAAAAAAAAAAGGATGAGACGTGAGGCGGTGCCTAGGTTGAAAAAAAATAAGACAAGCCCAACCCAAAAAATACGTTGGGCTTGCGGCGGAGTATTAAAGAGTCTCAATCCCACATCGATGTTGGGAGACTCTGAGTATCAATATATAAGCTCCATGGGCTACTCCCCTCATCGCCAATTGGTTTTGAGGTGCAACCCCATGGACTTCTGTATTATTAGAGAGTCCCAATCTCACATTGGTGTTGGGAGACTCTGAGTATCAATATATAAGTTCCATGGGCTACTCCCCTCATCGCCAATTGGTTTTGAGGTGGAACCCTATGGGCTTCTGTATGGTATCAGAGCTAGCCCGCCGACATTCGGATTCCAAAAAGCCCAATAAAAAAAAAGGCTGAGACGTGAGGCGCACCTTTGAGCTGAAAAAAATAGGACAAGCCTAATCCAAAAAATACGTTGGGCTTGCAGGGGAGTATTAAAGAGTCCCAATCCCATAGCGGTGTTGGGAAGACTTTGAGTATCAATATATAAGCTCCATGGGCCAATTGGTTTTGAGGTAGAACCCCATGGACTTCTATATGGTATCAGAGCCAGTCCGCCGACATTCGAACTCTGAAAAGCCCAACCAATAAAATAGGGTTGAGACGTAAGGTAGTGCCTGGGTTAAAAAAAAATAGGACAAGCTCAACCCAAAAAATACGTTAGGCTTGCGGGGGAGTATTAAAAAGTCGCAATCCCACATCGGTGTTGGGAGATTTTGAGTATCAATATATAAGTTCCATGGGCTACTCAGAGTCTCCCAACACCGATGTGGGATTGGGACTCTTTAATACTCCCCGGCAAGCCTAATTTATTTTTTGGGTTGGGCTAGTCCTATATTCTTTTTTCAGCCCAGACACCACCTCACGTCTTAGCCCTATTTTTTTGTTGGGAGTTTTGGAGTCTGAATGTCGGTGGGTTGGCTCTGATACCATACAGAAGCCCATAGGATTTCACCTCAAAACCAATCGGCAATGAGGGGAGTAGCCCATGAAACTTATATATTGATACTCAGAGTCTCCCAACACCGATGTGGATTGAGACTCTTTAATAAATTATGCTTCGTTTTTAAGTAGTTTGTTGGAAAAATTCAGTTTGCATGATGCGTGTTTAGTTGAGTATGTGTGTGTGTGTTTTTTTTTTTTTTTCTAGGTTAAGAAACTAGAGATACAGAGGCAAGATGGAGAAACCAATTACAAAGATGCTTTCTATTAGGACATATTGTTTCGGGTTTTTATTTTTTCTTCGTGAATTTTGGATGATGGCCCATTGTTCTAGGGAACGATTGCGAAGGCATCGGACAGATATTCGCACGGCTTGGGATTTTTTTTTTTTTTTTGCTTAACAGAGAAATACAATGGTTCCTACATTGCAAAACGATGCCGTCTTGCTTCTAGTTCTACAAGCAACTCTATACAGCTAGGGACTCTTTCGAACAATAAGAGTCCTATGTCTACCTCTAAACTTAGAGCCGATTTGGCACAAAAGTTGTTCTCCCGGAAAGTGAGTTCCACCTTGAACTCCCTTTCTCAGATCAAAAATCCATGGATCTCGTTTAGTACCGAGTCCATTCGAGCTTCTGTAATGAGGCTCTGAATTCTTTCCGAGAAATCCCACGGCTTGGGATTTCTGAGAAAATGGTGAGCTATTTTCCTTATGCTGTAAGCAAATGTATGAAGATATATATAATATAGCACTTGCTTTTTTCGAAATGACTTCATATAAATTGGTAATTGATAAGGTTTGATTGAAACGCGTTTCAATATTTCGTAAGTATTTTATAATGGGATACATGAATTATATTTTTATTAGATTTTCTTCCGAAACTGATTCGATCCTGCTACATTTTAGTCGATACATTAATTTTTCTATTTTTTGCATTTTTAGTCCTTATTGTACTTTTTATCAATTTTTCTATATTTTACAAGTATAGTCCCTGTCATTTTTCTTTCTCTTCCAAAAAAAAACATCTCTAATCTTTCAACGAGAATATCTCCCAATCCGTGAAGAATTTGTGAACGAATTATATATGAAATTTATAGTACTCGTTGAGATCTATCCAACAAAATCTATAGTGAATATTTTTTCGTGCTTAAAAATGACTTAATTCTGATGGACAGAATAGGGGTGGATATCCAGTTTTACAATATGGATAACCAACTTGTTCTAAATTGGTTATCCATTGTGTTCATGCTAATTATCCAATCAGTTTAAACTGGTTATCCATTTTCTTTCTACTGCTTATCCATTTGGTTATCCAACTTCTTAATTCAAAATAAGTTGGTTATCCATCTTCTTAAACTAGATATTCAATGTGTTCATATTGATTATCCAATGCGCTAATACTGGTTATCCAATGGATTTACATGCCTATCCAAATTATTTGTACTGGTTATCCATTGTGTTCATGCTGATTATCCAACTTGTTTGTACTGGATATCCATCCATTTGGTTTGTATGCATATCCAACTCTAATCTTTCAACGAGCATATCTCCCAATCCGTGAAGAATTTGTGAACGAATTATATATGAAATTTATAGTACTCGTCGAGATCTATCCAACGAAATCCACAGTGAATATTTTTTCGGGCTTAAAAATGACTTAATTCTTACGGACAGAATAGAGGTGGTTATCCATCTTTTTTTTTTTTTTTGAAGAGTGAATGTCAAACATATGATTGGATAACAAGTACAAACCGAATGGATAATCACTCCAAACCGGTTGGATAATCAGCATGAACACAACGGATAACTATTTTTCAAAGAAAAACAAAAAAACACGTTTCTTCATTTCTGCCCGTAAAATTTAAATGCATTTAAAGTTCAAAAAAATATTCAACATGGATCTTATCGGATAGATCTCGTCGAACACTATAAATTTCATATATAATTCGTGCTATAATTCTTTACGAATCAAAAGATACAAGGAACACAACAATATGAATGTGAAATAAGTTGGTTATCCATCTTCTCAAACTGGATATCCACTGTGTTCATATTGATTATCCAATGCGCTAAAACTGGTTACCCAAATTATTTGAACTGGTTATCCAATGTGTTCATATTGATTATCCAATGCGCTAATACTGGTTATCCACTGTGTTCATGCTGATTATCCAACTTGTTTGTACTGGATATCCATTGTGTTCATGCATATCCAACTCTAATCTTTCAACGAGCATATCTCCCAATCTGTGAAGAATTTGTGAACGAATTATGTATGAAATTTATAGTACTCGTCGAGATCTATCCAACGAAATCCACAGTGAACATTTTTTCGGGCTTAAAAATGACTTAATTCTGACGGGCAGAATAGAGGTGGTTATCCATCTTTTTTTTTTTTGAAGAGTGAATGTCAAACATATGATTGGATAACAAGTACGAATAGAATGGATAATCAGTCCAAACCGGTTGGATAATCAGTAGGAACATAACGGATAACCATTTTTCAAAGAAAAACAAAAAACGCATTTCTTCATTTCTGCCCGTAAAATTTAAATGCATTTAAAGTTCAAAAAAAAATATTCAACATGGATCTTATAGGATAGATCTCATCGAGTACTATAAATTTCATGTATAATTCATGTTATTATTCTTTACGAATCATTAGATACAAGGAAACGAATAGTATGAATGTAAAATAAGTTGGTTATCCATCTTTTTAAACTGGATATCCATTCTGTTCATACTTGTTATCCAACTTATTTGTACTGAATATCCATCCATTTGGTTTGTATGCATATCCAACTCTAATCTTTCAACGAGCATATCTCCCAATCCGTAAAGAATTTGTGAACGAATTATATATGAAATTTATAGTACTCGTCGAGATCTATCCAACGAAATCCACAGTAAATATTTTTGCGGGCTTAAAAGTGACTTAATTCTGATGGACAGATTATCCAACTAATTAGTATTATTTATCCAACCTGGTTTTTGTTTTTATTATGTTTTAAAAAAATAATAAACTAAGTTGGTTATCCAACTCGTTTGTATTGGTTATCCAATCATTGGTTTGTATTGGATTATCCAATGCGCTAATGCTGGTTATCCAATGGATTTACATGGTTATCCAAATTGTTTGAACTAGTTATCCACTTTGTTCATACTGGTTATCCAACTCGTGCATACTGGTTATCCAACTTATTCTGTCCTCAAAATTTAGTCATTTTTAAACTCAAAAAAAATATTCGAAATGGATCTTGTTGAATAGATCTCGACGAGTACTATAATTTTCATGCATAACACGTTCTCTAATTCTTTACGGATTATGAGATATGGTCATTGAAAGATTAGAGATTTTTTTTTTTTGGAAGAGAGAGAAAAAATGACAGGGACTATACTTGTAAAATATAGAAAGATTGATAAAAAATACAATAAGGGCTAAAAATGTAAAAAATATGAGGGGGACCACGGTGCCCCCGGGTATACTGGATACAAACTCACAGTTTCTTCACCTTATTGCTCTTTCCTAAAAACAAATAAAAAAAAATAAAAATTATTGCCCAGTCCAAAAATAAAAGAAAAGGAAAAGAAAAAGTAAATTATACTAACTATTACGGTATTTGTTTTTCTTCTTGGGTTATATTTTAGTCAACATCTTTAATTCTCAAGGAATACATTTTTTGTAGTGTTTTGGGAAACAAATACACTATTTGATTGTGTACATTTTATTAATTTACATATATTGGTAATATTGTTTTTTTTTAAAAAAAAAAAAATCAACACGGTTGTTGCACGGTTTCGGATCAATGTGTTCACGATAGAATATGCCCTTTTGTCTAGTTCCAACAATTAAGTCTTTAAAGGAATTTTGGTAGACACAATTTTAAGCAAGACCCTTTTGTAATTATTTTAATTAATAAAATCAGGAAAACGCACCCAACTACCACTCTGGATTTCATTCATTGTGTGTGGGGTTAGAGAAACATGATGATGCCAATTAAACCTAACATCAGAATGTGGACGAATATCAACCATTGCATTCATCGTATTTTTAGCAAACAAGCATATAATTTCGCCGTACATGACATGACTTTGAGCGAATGCATGAGTTGTGTAATGTGATTGACTCATGCTTAATTATGTGTTCAAAATCTCAGAAAATTGCAACAACTGATCACCCTAGTAAAACTGTCAACTGCGGAGCCATTCTACCCTTCTATAAGAAACGATTTATCATTGAGTCATGATGAGTAGTGTATATTTCATTAAGCACATATTTATCAACATTTGCAATACATACTATCCTTAATTTGCTTCTGTAACTACGTACCTACCCGAAGAAGTCATGCACGTATTTGCCTCATTCCACACGGTTGAAGCTTAAATTCACGTTCATTTATAGTTGTTAGTTGTTTGATCTTTATTAGAATTCTTTCGAACTTAGTTTACACATTGGGTAAACTATTCCATCGCTATAGATTTAATTTCAAAAGATACACTTTGTTTATGGGTTTTTTTTTTATATAAAAAAAACAATCAAATAGGGTCTTGATCACGATTCTAGCACGGAATTGCTCAAGCTGTTGTGGCAGAAAGAATATAAACACAACAAACTACGGAAGCGAACCCCAAGAAAATCTCCTTTCTTCTTACTAATAAAATAGAACAACTAACCAAGCAACTAATTCAAGAACTGATAAAATAAAGGAGGCACACGAATTTACGTGAAAACCCAAATCGGAAAAAACCACGAGACTGTAACAACAGTCAAAACTCCATTCCCACAATAATGAGAAAACAGTTTTCACCAACCGGTGGATACACAGAACTTCACCCAAAGGTGGATTACAACAATACTCTTCCACACACCCCTAAATCAAAAAGTAGGATTGGAAGGATCTAACCAAAAGAGAGTTAAACTGTAAACTAAACCCTAGTTCTCTTTCTTTTTCTCTCGTACAAAAATAATGCACGGCTACCCAAACTTTTCTTCTCTTCTTGGCTGAAAATACATACCTAAAAATTATGCCAAAACCTTACTTTTATAGAGAATGAAAAACCGAAACTCAAAAACCCAATGGAATTGGGTTTGTTTCCCCGGTCAAGAAAACCAAAACCAAAGTCAATAAAGCTTGGTTTTATTTCTTCTTTTTGCTGGCCCAATTGGAGGGAAATAGGCCCAACAAAGATGTCTATAGTTCTATAGTGTCATTCAAATTGATAGTTTCTCTCTTCAAAAAATCAACAAAAAAAAAAAAACAAAAAATGCATAAATCCATGGGATTTTTCCGTGTGTAATCAGCTTTTTTATTTTTTAATTTGCAAATTAGAAATGTTAAAAGCTACAAGTCAGTGATAAAAATTAACCATTGTGCTCGGCGATGAACACCCTTCAGAATTGGCAAGAGAGAGAGAGAGAGAGAGAGAGAGAGAGAGGAAAAGAAAAAGAAGAAGACAAAAAACAATGTAAACCACATGCACGCTCTGCAGTCTTCATATTATCATTGACTGATTTGTTCTTCCAAATTGAAGCCAAGAAACAGCTCAAGTTCTTCTTCGGTTTATTTCACGAATTAAACAAAAAAAAAAAAACAAAAACAAAAACCAAAACCAGAGGGGGCAAATAACTTGAATATTAATCCCATGGCCTTCAACTTGATTTAATCATGCACAGTGTACATTATTTCCCTTTTCCAATTTTTTGGTTTAACACCCCCTAACTGAATTTATTTTAACAAAATTATCTGAACTTTGTACGCGCGAGATAATAAAATTATCTTAATTTAGCATTTGGAGGGGCAGCGCATCATGCCACCCCTCATCTTACTTGATTGCCTTTCTACGAAAATGACACAATGCAAATGAATGTATGTTGGAAAACAGTAAACGAACCAAAATTTTTGTTTTATTTCAAATTTTTCATGTTAATTATCACAATTACTAACAGAAAAAGGAAAAGAAATCTTCTAGAAACGCACTACTCTTTGTTGTTTGGATGTAGACATTTTTATGTAATCTAAAAAAAAAAATCAGCTTAAAATAAATTCTAGAAGACCAAGTCCCGTAAATATAATCAACAGCCACAAAAATTCAAGCTAGCTACTTCATTTCCCCACGCACAATTTTTTTTCATATTTATCTTTTTTCAGAAAAAAAGGACCGAAAAGAAAACACTTTTTAATTGAATTAATTAATCACCGACCACGTGTTAATATGACAGAAGAATTTGGTTCAATTAGTTAGAGTGTAGCCAAAGCATAATCCCAGCCACTCCTCTTCACTATATTTGTGTGTCAATTTCCTTCCTTTGTGGCATTAAGCAACAAACTAACACACTACCATTTCTCTACTTAGTGTTTATTTTGCCATTTTTCAGATTCATTAGTTTAGTTTTATAACAACAAAAGATATCATTTCATCTTTTGTACCAAATAAAGAACCCAAAAAGAAAAGAGAGAAATATGAGTCAAGAACAACCATCTAGACCTCAAGCTGCTGATGAAGAGCAAGAGCTGCAAGAGCAACAGGCTGTGAAACCTAGTGATGATAATGTTGCGTCCAAGACTGCTGTCCTATCTCATTTGTCACAGGTTCACTTTTCATCTTATGTTGTTACGAAATTACTTAGGTCATCACAAAATAATTTTTTTTTTTTTTTGTGAATTATAATGAATATGACAATATCGTAAGACGGAAGGAGTATTAAGTTCTTTCTTCCTTTGCTTTTTAGAAGATCGGCAATTCTTCTGTTTACAACTTCTATTATGTAATAAAAAGTGAATCAACTTAATTAAATCTTGATCTAGTAACGTTTTTACTATGTTGAATGTTCATGCAATACAACAAATGACGTCCTTGATATCGATTCTATTTATTAGCCATCAACAAATGACATTTTCGCGGAGATATTCAAAATGCTCGAAATCATATGTTTCGCAGAGATATTCAACATGCAGTGTTTATATCTATTAAAACTAATATTTGTTAAACATTATGTATCAGAAATCACAAAATAATATGTGACAAAATGCAACATATCAGTTCTGTTATGAAATATGACTTTGTGCCCTTTTTATTTTTTCCTTTGTTCTCTTGAAAATGACTTTAAAGAAACATGTTGGATGCTAGAACATTGGTGGTGGTCAAGATGCCCAAAAGACTCAACGGAATCCACTCCAATCAGGCGCTTCTGAATTGAAGGGAAGCATCACAATTGGGGAAGCACTTGAAGCCACCGTCCTGACGGCAGGGCACCGGGCGGTGGACTACAGTGACGCGGCCGCGATACAAGCTGCGGAGGTGAGAGCAACGGGCCGGACCAACATAGTCCCCGGTGGTGTTGCCGCGGCGGCTCAGTCCGCGGCGACTCGTAATGCTCGTGCTACAAGGGAAGAGGATAAAACTAAGCTGGCTGAAGTTCTGTTGGTACGATAATCTCTCTTCCTCGATATTCATGACCAATTTACAACCTTTTAAAGCCCCCGAAATTTAAGTTTAATTCTTTTTTCTAATATTGCACACTCCGCGTCTGAAATCATTGCACCGGAATTCATTAATTATTAGCATTTGTACAAGATAAAATTTGTGGTGATATTCATTCGCAATAAAATTTGTTGATGATTGTGGCATCTTTTATTTTTCCTTTTTTTGGGGCAGGAGGCAAGCAGCAAATTGCCGGCAGACAAGCCGGTTACTCGCCGCGATGCCGAGGGGGTGATCGGTGCAGAATTGAGGAATGACCCAAACCTATGCACCCGTCCAGGTGGAGTGGCAGCTTCTTTGGCAGCAGCGGCTAGGCTTAACCAAACTATGATGAACCAAAAAAATGAGAAAAGCTAATTAAGAAAACCATGCATATCCATCTCAATCCATTACTATAACTATTAATTTGTACTTCTAGTTTGTTAAGGGAAACAAAGGATTCAAACTTTAGCCTAACTGGCTAATTATTTAAGTGTGTTGATTTATTGTTTGTAGAAACTTTGATTTCCTGGCGATTGTTGCCAATTCCTCCTTGTAGATCTGTTTCTCTTTTCCTTCAAACAGAAAGAATATATTTGGTCTATGCATCTCGTTATTTTCTTGTGAATGGATTAATAATGGAAATTTTGTACTCGGTACTTTACGTATATACATAATAGTGTGTCATGCTCGCTTTGATACTCCTCATTCCTAAAATGTAAAATGTCATTTGTTATTTTGTTTTGAATAATGCTATTGATAAATTAACTTAAGGACTTCCTGGTTCATCATGTATTGCATTAGGTTAAATATCAACTTCAATCCATCAATCTAAATTGTTACGAATGTTAATCTTATAATATGTTCCATTTTATGTTGTTTTGATACGTGGTAGGGCTTGGTTCACATGTAAGCATGTCCGAAGTTTGCAGAACTTTAATTAACCGCGAAGAATAATTCTTTTGGCCACATATTATTTACTCTTTCTATCTCAAAAATATTTTTTAATTTGAATTTTTACTTTCAATTTAATTTGCACTAAAAATAAAAATTTAGACTGGATAATAGTACAAGCATAAATTAGCTATAACCGTATGTCATTTGAATGACAGTTGACGGGCAAAGTAAGGTCTTTTCCAATTTGTCCTTGTTCCATTTTTTCTAATCTCCCTAATTAGTTTCACTGAAATCTTTTTCACATCTATACTATTATACTAAGAGATAAACCAGAGAGAGAAAATCAAATTTCTTCTCACGTTGATACATATGACAAAATCATATGTGTCATTTTCCTATAGGTTGACATAAAAAATATTTACAACAATTACATTAATAGTTCTTTAAATTCTCAGTTAAACAATTGTTATCAATTCACAATTAAAGTATATCAATTAATTGTGTGGTAAACTTTCTATTTTATATTTGGTGAAATGAAAAAGAAAACGGAAACTTTTTTTAAAAATCAACATTAACGGTTTTTTTCATTAAGTGTCATATAAAAAGGTAAACATTTATTTGATTTAACATTAAATCTGATTGATTTGAAAAGATTCTCCAATTGGCTTAAATAATGCCATTACATATTGATTTGATCATAAACAATATTAATGATTTTTTAAAATTTAAAAATAATTAATGCAAAATCATCATCAATTCTTTAATTGCAAATTCTATGTGTCATTTTATAAAACCTCTTCTAAAAAACTTAATAAAATTAGAAATGAGTCCTCAAATTATAAAGTAATTAAAAAAAGGAAAAACTAAGCCCGTAAACCATTTTCCGCATTAATTTAAAATTTAAAAGTTTATTGTCATCCGTAAATTATTCCTAACCAATTAAGGAAATGATATTTTTTTAATTCAAAATTAATTAATATGCCATAGTGATATTTTTTTGCTTTTAATTTTAAAAGATGATTGTATATAACGACCATAAATAACTTAAATTATGATTCCTCTCTATTCGGTTCCATCAATTACGTCATTTTATCAAATTTGAATTTGGAATGTTATTACTTATCACACTTAAATTTAAAAAAGAAATCTCATCTATACCAAACTTGAGCACTCATATCTCATATACTACCTATATAAGACATAATCAGTTATTGGTATTCCACTTGAAATCGTGACTTCCTGTGTATTCATATGAAGAAGAAAGGTATAATTCTTTTTTGTAATTATTTATACCTTGATATGCTTGGATCATTTTTCTTTTAATTCAATTATGCAGATATGTGGAAAAATTAGAAAAACAAGCAAGTTGGAGGTGATAATTACAAGGATGAACAAAGGTTTATGTTTCCATTAACGCAATACTTGCATTTCATATCGTAATATTTTATCTTTATATAATATGTATTAATATAAATTTCAAATATATTCTACACCTTTTATATTTCTTATGATTTTTAAAAAATATATATAAATAAACCCCGCACATCGTGCGGGTTTAACATCTAGTACTGTATATTGTTAAAAAATCACCAACTCGCTATTGCCACAAAATGTGAGTTTCATTTGGGTAAAGCGAATTTGAATTGATAGTCAATGATGTATTTATACTTTTTAAGTTCACATCCCATTATTCCAATACATGTAAATACCTTTAATACGGCCGTATAACATTTTTTTTTTTTTTTTGGCTGTTCTGGGAAAGGAAACTTTTGCATGGAACTTTTACATAGCTCAAGTCCAATTATAGCATGGAGCTCCTAGCCCAATTATTTGCCATTTACCAACTTATCCCTAATCATTACATTAATATATTATTTAATAAAAAAATATATAAACAAAATTTTGATATTTTTTCCGGTTGGATTGGATGAATTGATGGGTAATGATTTGTGCATCGAAATTTTATGAAAAATTTTAACAGTGAAAGAATTATAATCGTCCATAGTTATACCTTACCTTGGAAGATTTACACATTCAAAGGTTAAGAAATAGTTTCAGCCACATCATTCTCTGGAAATTTTTTTGTGAAGTTTTTTCTTCACGTATCATCATGCTCACAATTTGGTAAGTTCTCTACCACATAGCTTAGAGAAGAAAGAAGTTACTCTGGCTTTCTCGTTTTCCATAACTAGTGGAGACTGGAGTTATAGACCTGTGGAGGTATCCTAAATTATTAATGAAAAACATGCAAAATTTTACACCTACTTCCCCAAAAATGTAATGTACATGAAAAAGATCTGTTAGTTTATTTGTAAGCACTACTTGATAATCGATCATTTAATTCTGAAATCTAAACACTTAAGTTTCAAATTTTGAAAACGTTCTACTTAATTCTGAAGCATAATTATATTAAAAAAAAAATAGTACTCCCTCCGTCTCATAATTATTGTCCAATTTTACTAAAATGAAAGATTTTATTTTTAGCCAAACTTAACTATATTTTACCTTGAACAACCGGATATACCCCTACATAAGTAATTGTTTAACCACAAAGATTTGATGGATAATGTTTTTTACTAAGGACAAATGTGTAACTTGATCCATAAAAAGTCAAATTGGACAATAATTTTGGGACAAAATTTTTTGGGCAAAGTGGACAATAATTGTGGGACGAAGGGAGTATAAGAAAGTTCAACGTGATGCCCTTTTTTTTAAAAAAAAAAAAGCATAAAAAATAGCTACTTAATTCTTGTTTGAAAATGCCCATATTTTTTCTTTTGAGAGGAGAAAACTCATTTGAGAATATTTCAACGTGAAGAAAAACATAAATGTGATCTCCGCTGTTTTTCCGTATCAACTCCAAACAAAAGTCGACAATGGTCTGATCTCCGCTGTTTTTCCGATACTGAAAGTTTCATTCATCATGATTCATCTCAGATTGAACATATTTTCGAGTGAAGTAATTTTAATCGATAAAAACGAATTCCAGAGGGATTTATGCTACCGTGGTGCACTAGCTAGCGGTGGCTTCGGCAGGAAAGGGAGGATGACTCGGGGATGGGAGAAGGATCCATAGAGAACTTTGATTAAAGAGAGGAAGTTTTTGTTGAAAAGGATAGAGTAGTCCTTTTAACAATTAAAGTAGCAATAAATTAAATTTTTTTCTAATAATAAAGAGCATGCCCTTTTTAATAATTTTAGTTTTTCCTATGCCCTTAATAATAATTCTTCCTAAAAAAATTCTAAAAAGACACGTGTCATATTAATAGGTTCTAAAACATTTTCTTCAAAATAGAATTTGTATTTTAAGTACCAATAACTATATCAGTGGTTTTATAATAGAAGATATACATGAATAATATATTCCGTTATATAAAGATAAAATAGAGCGGTGGGAGGATTGGGTGGGATGGTTAGGGGATTAGAATGAAGCATGTTTATCAAGAGGTTGAGGGCTCTTTGTACGACCATCCATTTTTTTTTCAAAATAGCAAATATAAGATAAATTTAAATTTAAAAAAGTTTCAAAATCTTGATAATATTCATATTTTCATATGTTTTAATTTATTAAAACTTTGAATTAGCAAGATATCCTTCCATGATATCAACTATTACAAAAGGATATAAAAAAAAAATAATCTCAAAACCATGATTAAGAGGCAATAGTACTAAATTTAAATGACACAAATCTGAGAAAGTTTTTATTTCACAGTGGAGGTTAAGTTGCAAATATTTATTTCACATGTTGTTTTGCGTTGGCATTTGGACAATTAGGTTATGATTTCCTACCGGAAAAGTAGTCAGATTATGATGTTTTGTTGTTTGATGTTGTCAAAAGTTAGTGTGAATAGATCTTGCTGTCGTAGTTTAAACTGTTTCACCACAATCATCATCAATCTTCATTCACTTTTAACTTCTTCTTCTTTTTATTCACTTTTGACTTCCATTTGCCCCAAAACGATAAAAAAAAGAAAAGAAAAGAAAAAGAAAGTACTTAATTATATCAAAGACCTTTAGATATCAATGTTTTTGAAAAATGAAATTGGTCTCAATTATTTGTATTACCTCCTTAATCAAACTAATAAAGATTATAAAGGTTAAGTCTAGTACGATGTAAGATAAAAGAACATGACATCGACATATTTTATATCTTGCAGATAGGATTTTTCAATTTTCACAAATTTGATCTATAGTCCCTATCCAAATATTAAAGTTTGTCATTGTTATCTCTACAACAATCGATGTAGCATCAGTCGTCAGGCAGCAGATGCAACTATGTTCATGCAACAATGGACCTAAATGTTGGTATTTCCAGTATTAGCGACCATGATAATAGCCAGGACGTGTAGCCTTCTACTACCAAGTGACCATGCCGAAACTATCCCTAAGCCATGGAAGCTTATCAGAGGGAAGTCCCGGTCCACTCCTCTTACCTACTCTCCTTCATGTTCTTACCTTTTTTCAAGTATTTGAGACAATTCTTCATTTAGGTTTGGGGGAGGGGAGTAGTGTACTAGCGTTGTAGAATAGCTTTACAGCTTTCATAGAATATCTTTTATTTCTTTCTTTTTCTTTTTAGTTTTTAACTTTTTAATTTTCTGTCTTTTCTTTCTGCTGTCTCTTGGACAAGCCATCATCACATTAACCAAATATAAATTACCTAATTAATATAATTACTTGTAGTAAAGTAGAAAACCGAGTCAATCCCACACGGAAGGAGACCAAGTACCAGGTTAAACTATTTCTTATTATTATCTAGACTAAAGACTTTATTAAATTTGAACCAATCAAAAACCTAAACCTAAGAATTATAATAACTTAAAATCTAAAAAATTAAATAAAGAAAATCCAGGGAAAAGAATTCACCAACCGAGTGATTTTGGACTTTCACTAATCTCACGACAATTCACTAATTAAAGAATTATACACTCTCGCTTGAGAACCCTCTTACTCAAATTAACCCTATAGCTACTCTCGTGTCTATACGAATTAATAGAAGTACATTAAGAACATTGAAATTACAAGTCGCGACAGTGGTGTTCCTACTCTCATGGCTCACTATCCAAGTTTACTATTTCTATGAACTAATGCTAGCCTTCTACTCTCACTACTTCATCTAGTATCTTAAAGCAAACAAATATTGATAAGATGTTCACATGAATGAAACAAGAATAGTAAATATTGATTAACAAAAAGTCATAATATCATAAAAATTAAAAAAATCAAAATAGTACAACGGCTACGATCAAAACCTTAGATAAAAAAGTGTTTAGCTATTACCCATTATTCTAAAATAATAAATAAATAAATAAATAAAACAATGGAACCTGGGACAAAGACAAGTTGCAAAAGTTGAATCCAAAAGCTTGAAATACTTCACAGTTGTAGCTAGCTTGCTTCTTCCGATGGTGATGATCGTGCATGGATGATGATGGTGAGGTGATGGAGGCGTGAGTTGGTGGTAGTGGCCTGGGGTTGGGACCCTTGTTTTTCGTGTCTTCCCGGGTTAGGTTTAGAAAATCAACAAAGCTAACGTTTTGTACTAATTGATTACTTAAGTCATTAAACAACCTAAACCCATCACAATTTGGCTTCCTTTGCCAACCTCAACAAATTTTGCAATTTTTGCCACTTTGATCTCAAGTCTTGAAATCTCTTCTTTCTTCCTTTTTAACTTCTTTCATTTTCAATCAAGTCCAAAACTCTAATAATTCATTATTTAATATTCATGAAAAGAATTTATTTCCTGCACATCATTATTAAATTAATTAAGTACCAAATTCAAGTTGAAGATATAAATTTTATCAAAAACACAAAGAATAGGAGCATAAAAGTATATCTAACGTTGTACTTATCAGATACCCCTAAACTTAAATTATTACTTGTCCTCAAGTATTCCCAAGAATTAAAACAACCCATTAGACTAATTTAATTTGTCGGCCTTAGAGGTTTAATATCATATAACACAAAGATCTCGACTACTTTTACTATGAACCACCCAACAATATGCAAACTATAGCTACTTTTAGCCCCAAGCTTTTGTGTGTGTGATTCAGTTCTTAGGGACTTCATATTGTGTTCAACATAGAAAACATAAATTCCACTGCAAATATGTCATTTTACTTTAACCACATATTCCAATTTCAAACCATATTTCAATGCGATGGACCTTCAAACATACTATGAAGTGGAAGGCTCTCTCTTTCTCTCTCTCTCTCTCTCTCTCTCTCTCTCTCTCTCTCTCTCTCTCTCTCTCTCTCTCTCTCTCTCTCTCTCTCTCTCTCTCTCTCTCTCTCTCTCTCTCTCTCTCTCTAACACACACACACACGCACACACATACGCATATATATATATATTCAACTCATCATCCCTCATAACCCATTCTTCGGGAGTCCTTTGGCTTTTTCTATTTTATGAACTAAAGTTTCTTTCCCACTTAGGCCTTGAGAGTATTTTTCAACAACTTACAGTACTATATATTTCTATTTTCCTTAATGGGCCTAAGGACACTCCTTTCTTTTGGTGCCAAAATCCTGATCTTTTATTGGAGCTAGCATTATTATTGAATGCTCTTCCTTCTCTCCCTCAATAGATTTAACCTAACCTCCGAAAGATCCGCCAACACTCCTCCCACAAACTTACTCAACACTAAGTGTCAAAGTAAGAAGGTAAAAAGGCTAATACAAACCAATACTCTCTTGAATCGAGTATGAAATAATGCGTAGGGTTAATGCCTCTGTTTTCCTTTACAACATGTAGGGTTCCGCATACATATCATATACGTATGAGTGAACCAAGCACAACTTTCATGGTACATTTACATTGTACTCATGCAACTATGTCATACTTTATGCTTATCCCACAATCACGATAAGTGCATAAAAAGCATGGTATTCAAAGCAACATATAGAAATACATAAATCAAGCAACAGAATTCAAAATAGTCTAATTCTCACATGCTAAAGATAATTAAACCCTACTCATCCTAGGCCTTTATTGGATTTTTTTAGTTTATTTAAAAAAACTGAATTTTTTTCATTCATTTTTTCTTCAAAAAAATAGACACAAAAACACTCATATTCCTCTCCTACACTTAAACTATACATTGCCCTCAATGTACAAAACACAATAGACAAGTAATCATGGGTAAAGAAAGAAAACACAAAATAAACAATGATACTTTCTTGGAAATGTGAAGTGGAGAATCGAAATTGTTGAAGTAGTGTAAATAGATTCATTGCACGGTCATCCAAGTATTTTCCATAACCATTTGTTCTAGAGTAACTCCACATAGAATAAAAACAAAAGAAGGAAATTTATCAAATGGATGATTAAGAAAAATCAAGAAAATCCAAAAATCAGAGTTAAGATAATCATGAACAAAAAAATTAACTATCAATTTATTCATGAACTAAAAATAAAAATAAAGCAAAATAAAATGTTGGGTTGCTTCCCAATAAGCACCACTTCAAAGTCTTCAATCAGACTTCAAGGTTAATCTATCAGAATACCCATCACGATACTATAAGAAACCAAGTTCAACAAAACTAATGAATACCCGTCACTTGTAGTGGCTTTCTTTGCCATGAGCAAATATGACTTCTACTCCAAGGTCACAATATCCTCTTTTGCGAACTCAATCTTGTACCACTGATCCTCTTCTTGGTCTTTCATTGAATCACGTTTTGCATGAAACCCTTCTTTTGAAACTATAGGAAAAAATGTTCTGTTCATTGAAATCAACTTGATCTACATCATTGTCACCAACTCTCAAAATAAGTGAATCATATTTCTCTAATATATGTACTCCAGAACAATCAAGAGAACCTTTTATATGTGGACTTTTAATCTCTTCAGTCTCTTGTAATTCTTTCAAGCTCAGTTTTGGAGGGTGGCTAGAGAGACTGGACCAATGTCTCATTTCCATGAATCTCATCATTCTTATTCAATTTAAGCAAAGGTCCTATAGGATCAAATTTTGGCAACCCTAAGCTCAGCCTATATTTGTTGACTTCGTTAATAATTTCTTTTCCTTTTTTCACAATGCCAAGAGCTTCCTCTCTAAAAGTAAGATGGGGTTGAGTAGGTGACCGTTGATACGAGAATGCTAACTGTATAAGAGTGGATTGACAAAGTGGTGACGGTAAAACTACTAGCTCTCTAAGAGTACGTTTATGAGGAGGTGACTGTAAAGCCGCTAGCTCTCTAAGAATGGTTTGAGTAGGTGGTGGTTGATACACGAATTCGTTGGAATAGCATCAATCCTCTTGATAGAAAATTGAAACATTATTCGCGAATCTAGCACTGTAACCCATAGATGCATATTCTCTATAATCAAACCCCTAGTAAGGATCATTAGAGGAATTGTACCAAGAGTACAAGTTTTCCTGATTTGTAGGATAGTCTCTAAATCCAAAATTATAATCATTATAGAGAATGTCTCCATACCCATATCCAAGTTAAAACTCTCCGTACTAACTTTAGAATCCTACAAAGCTTTTGGGAAAAAAATAATAAAACAAAAAACTATTCACAATCTAAATTAATAAATAAAAGAAATAATCTAATTTGGATATTGGTTATTACCTTCCTCGGCAAGGGCTCCAAATTTGACAAATTGTCGTCACACTAGCAAAATATAAATCACCTATTAATACAAGTACTTGTAGTAAAGCAAAAAGTAGGCCTGATCCCACAGAAAAGGAGATCAAGTATCAGGTTGAAACTATTTCTTATTATTATCTTGAAGACTTTATCAAATTTCAACTAATCTAAACCTAAACCTAAGAATTGAAATAACTTAAAATCTATACAATTAAATAAAGAAAACATAGGGCAAATGGTTCCCCGACCGACTACTCAGCTTAATTCAATCTATAGATATGTGACTTTGGACTTTCACTAGTCTCATGAAAATTCACCAATTTAATAATTATACACTCTCATGGCATAATCCTCTTACTCAAAGTAACTCCATGACTACTATCGTGACTATAGGGATCAATAAAAGTACATTAAGACCATTAGAATTACAAGTTACAACGGCGGGTGTTCTTACAATCGTGGCTCACTACCTAAGTTTACTATTCCTACGAACTAATGCTAGCCTTCTACTCTCGATACTTTAGCTAGTATCTTAAAGTATGCGAATAATGATCAGGTATTAACATGGATGAAAAACAAGAATAGTAAATATTGATTAACAAAAGGACACAATATTATAAAAATTTAATAAATCAAAACAGTACGGTGGCTACAAACAAAACACTAGATTAAAAGTGTTTAGCTACTCCACATTATTCCAAAATAATAAATAAATAGATAAATAACACAATGAAACCTGGGATGAAGACATGTTGCAAAAGTTGATTCCAAAAGTTTGAAATACTCCACAGCTACAACTTGCTTCTTGCGATGGTGATGATGGAGCGTGTATGATGATGGTGAGGTGATGGAGGCGTGATTTTGGTGGTGCAGTGGCGTGGGGTTAATGGATTTTTTTTGCTGTCTCCCCATATAGGTTCACAAAATCAGCAAAGCTAGCCTTGTTATCACTCATCTTGGTGATTATCTGGACTATAATGTACGATCTTGCATGCTTGACTCATTGATGCATTTTACGTGATTGTTCCTTGTTCTCTTAATTTTTAGAATACCGTAAACCAAGAAGTAGTCCGAGGCAACCCTTTGGCACCCTCGATTCGAGCCCATAGTGGTCTGCAGAAGCCTGAATATCTGGGAAAATAGGGGGGTTGGCAGATGATACTAAGAATAGTGAATCTGAATGTGAGAAGTAAGGTAGGCTGTCCAATGTGCCAGTGTAACCCCGGTGTGGTGAGGTTGGCAACTAATGAGCAGAGAGTCCTTAAGCCTGTCGATAAGGAGAAAGAAACATTTGTAGATTACCATAAGTTGCTGAAAAATGCTCTTGGTAAGGGTCTGAGTGAGAAAGAGTCCTGAAAAGAAAAAGCCATATGAACCACTAGAGAATGGTAAATGACGGAAAATTGATGCTGCAAATGCCAGCTGAACAGTGAGATAAAAGCCCTCAGAATTTGCTCCCTAGTATGAATTCCTTAGTTGAAGATGATAGGTGGACAATCACGTTACAGAGAAATGTCTCTTTAAGCTTAACTTGAACATTATTTTCTAGAATGGATTTTTAGTCTGACAGGAACTTAGCTGTAGTGGTAAAATTCACACACTCACTGGAATGGACTATCTCACTTACCTGAATAATGACTAAAATGATTTATATCTCCGTGGCTGGTCCTGAGGCACAAATTTGAGATTTCTCTAGTTCAATTTATGTGATTGAGTCAGTTTGAGGGAGGATTATTGATATTACTTGGGGACAAGCAACTCTCTAAGTTTGGAGTAGTTGATGATTGTCAACTATGCATGAGTATGAGGATTGCTTTCAGTCATTTTTCCCTTTTAAAATAGTAGAATTTAGGTGATAAATGTATACTACTAATCAATTTCTACGTTTTCCTCTGATCGGAGACCTAATTGAAATATCGGCATAATTATGATGAAAATTGGTGAAAAAAGCACGAAAAAGTTGATTGGATAGAAGGTGCGATTTTGAAGAACATTTTGAGGACCACTTCCAACCTTTTTCGTTTCCAAGAAGCAACTTTTGGACCAATTGCTTGCCTCAATTCTTATCGAAAAGGACAAAAATTGGCAGCTAAGGAAAAGTAATGCAACGTGGCTCTGTGGTCCAGAAGTTCAATGGTAAAGGACAACAAAGAGCAACTGGAAGCAAGCCTGAAAAGCCAAGCAAGGAATGGACATTCCTAATGTAGCTGTTGTTGGGCATACGTGGCGAAATCTGAGTGAAGAAGCAAGCTGCTACCGCTCTATAAAAGGAGAACAAGATGTACATTTGAAGAAAAGAGCCAAAGGGTTAGAATAGATTAGAAAGACTATGGTTAGTGTGGTAGTGAGTGAGGAGAGAGATCTGCAACAGAACCTTTCAGGGTAGATAGAGAGAGAGTTTATCAGGCGAGTGGCATCCCAACTCACCTAAGTGTTCAGTTGCTCATTAAAGTTTGTATCTTTTGGTCTCTGCTCACTTCCTCTTCTCTTGTAATCATGTTTTGGGCTCAGTTCTTTGCAAATTTTGTATTCAAAATACTGATTATGAGTAACTAGATCTTGTGCTGGGGTTGGATATCTCTTTTTATGTAAAAATACTTTAAATTTGCATTTGGATGATGTAATTGTGCCCAGTTTTAGGGTTTCAATTAACCTTGTGTGTAGTCTGATCAACTGGACACTTGTGCATGCATATTGAGGAAATGTTTGATGGGTACATAGTTTAGAATGAGTAAAACCTGGCCAGTGAGTTAGATACTCTCTTAAGGTTTCAACTAGAATCGGAAGATACCTAGTTTGTATGGGTTTGTCAATAAGACTCTAGAATTGTAATGACTCGCCAAACTAGACATGATACCGGGAAGGGATCATGTTAGTCACTACGCTCCTAATTCACTCGGAGGAAGTTTAGGAGTAGAAGAGCATCTGACCAAACACCTTCGTACTACATGGATACATAATTACTGTAGAAGTAACATAAAAACAGAGGAAGATCCTCAAACTCCCCTACTCTTCTTTAATCCCTACAATCTTCTCTAAGATGCTACCTTGCATGCCTTGCTACTCCTATTTACTTATTTGCTTTCTATTTATTCAAGTTTTCTTTATTGTTTCGTGAGAAAGACAATCACTCACGCGAAGACTGATAACACTCTCGTGAGTGGGCAAATTTTCTACTCTCTTTAGTCTATTTTGGTTGGATTTTCCTGTAATCTAGCAGTTCAGGGATAGTCATTGATGTCCTTGTGGGTTCGACTCGACTTACTACTAATATAATAATCTTAAGTTGGTTTATAAATTTCTCTTTTGGAAACAGACAACGACATCATCTGATTTTGTTGCACTAACTATTTCAGAGGCCTCTGTGTGAATGTTTTTCTTGAGGATGTACCAATCCTTATCCTAGTCAAGGGGCTTCTAACTTATCAAAAGTATGTAAATACAATTAAGCAAGACACTATTTTTGCTGCAGTGCATATCTCATATAAATCGAGAACTCTGGTTATTAGGTTTGGGGTAAATATTGCTAGCAAAAGTCATAACGTTTGACTATCTGCTCGAATAGGGATGGAAGGGGGAACCTAAGCCCAAGGAGTAATTGCCTAATATATACAGTTATTTTCTCTATTGGAGGAGAATTAGCTCTTTCAGCACTACCGGGGGCAGTTGGATTCAAAGAGTTGGGAATTTTATATTCTTTGGCTATTTATTTTCCGCCCTCCGCATTTAATTTTGATCCGAAATCGACAACATGGATAGTGGAAGTGTTGGAAGACATTTTGCAATACGCCCAAAAGATCTACCGGTCTACAGAATGGCTAAAAGTTCAAAAATTACTCTAAAGTCCCAAGACATTGAAATTCAAAAGGTCAAGTAAATTTGTAAAGGAAGAGGCAGACTTAGTGATATTAAAGTCAATAAAGAATTCGAGGCAAGTACCACTCGTAATCAAGCTGACGAAAAGGGTAGAGGACGAGTGACGGCGCCTGAGTGGTAATTACAACAGTGAATTTGTGCACAGGAAAATTGTTCAGGGCATGCGCCCAGATCCATCAAACCTGAATGTCCTTAGCTTGGCTGAGAGTGGCCTAAATGGATGTTGGGCTTTTGGACCGCCACCGGGTAAATCCAAAATTACTTGGTATCAAGCCTTAAAAATTTCATCTCATAATGCTTTGGCAGCGGCACTTGATGAGGATGGATTTATCCAGCCCAAATTAGCACTGGTCCAACCCATATACAACTGACTATCCCGAAAGTTGCTAGGGTCGGTGGGGTAATTGTATTTCTGATAGGATTCGTGTACAACAAGGTTGCCTATAAATAGGGATGAGCATACTATAATCATGTTACACTTTTCTACACAATACATACAGTTATCAAATCAACTCTTTATTGACTTGAGCATTAGAGTGTCTATTCTAAGGAGACTTTTGAAGCTTTTTTTGCAGATCTATCCATTACCTGAAGGTTATGGTGAAGTCCCTGGAGGAGGATTTCAATTAAGGTGAAATGTGGTTTCTTGTTTCGATTATTTAGTGCATTTACTGTTCCTTTTGTGATTCTTGAGTATATTTGGAAGGCGTGTATCTTCTGAGATATCTTCAAAGCTCTCTAATTGTGTGACATCTTTTGTTTTTTTGGGATAAAGATTGTGTGACATCCTTGATTTCATTACTGACGTTATACTCTTTTCCATTTTCAGTAAAAAAAAAAAAAGAATCATGTTTAGTTTAACTTGGTCCTGGAATTCACATCGTTAATTTATCATTTGCATTATGTTTCTGAAGATCTCTGAATGTCTGCATTTCTCCATGCGTATTATTATTGGCTTTCAAGTTAAGATCTGGATGTTCATATTTCTCTTGCTATCTTGTTCCTTTGCGTTTCATGTAGTTTTTTCTCTTCAAGCGATTTAGAATCTTGATGGATACCTCTTTAGTTCGGCTTTTTATCTCTAGTTTTTCACAACTTTATCTTACATTTTCATACTTATACCTCTACAGAGCTTGGATTTGCATACAATTCAATGAGTGGCAGATTAAGATTTGAGGCAAAAGAAAGCACATCCCTTTGATTTTAATGTTCTTTCTTTACTCTACAGTCACATCCAGCAGTGTCAGGTTCCTTTTAATTTGTGCATTATTCATGCAGGTACTCAGATGGTTGATCGACCTGTTTTTATCGAGCGACGGATTCTTGATGTTGAAGGAGGGAAACAGAACATTGGAAATGCGCTGGAAACAAATTTGATGATTCAGTATTCGTTTTGCATGCCATATTGTGAGATTTCAATAACTTAATTTGTTGGTTTGGGTGCACTGTCGTAAATTTATCATATCAAATGTTTTGCAGTATTTTTCCAGACCTTATTTCATATTGTGATTTGTGAGGGGCATATATTGTAATGATATTTGCTTGTAGTTGTACAATCCAAGATGTTTGGGAGGGAAAGAAAGGGAAAGAGTAGTATCATTTGCATTGCCGGATTGTTCAGTCGCGGGCTAATCCGAATCTGTATCATCCGTTTTGCTTGCTCTCTTGAAATACTCCAATTTCAGATTCAGTGCTCTCTGTGTGTGTGCAGATTTTCAATTAATTCAGTCTTCTTCCTTTGATTCATTTTTGTCATTATTATTGCTCAACTTCATCATCTTCACCCCCCCTCCCCCCCCACATCCTTGAACATCAATGCAAACTGGAAATGGAGCTTTTGTAGGTTTATTAGATCTTCTGTCTCTCGCTGTCTGGAATTTAAACAGTGTCTGATGGAGTTTAAATATGGTTGTGCTGCCCGGGTCTCCTGATCGTTTCCTCTTCCCACCCCTGAGTAGAGTAAACAAACAACTGTAATGATACCACTCTCTCTGTCCCATAATGATTGTCCCGTTTAGACAACAAATATGAATGTTAAGCACTCTATCAATCGAGCTTTTTGCCAAATCCCATGAACACTGTTTAATTCTAGAAAAGAACTAGCTAGTTATCTTAGCAGCTAAATGAGAAACTCAAAACAGAAGAAATTATCATTGTACAGTCCAGGAGGTAATCATAATACTGCTCTTGTAGTCTATACGTAATTAAAACAGACCAAGAATTAAGTTCTAGAGTGCAGAAATTTCCTACTCTATCAACGTAATACATCACAGAAAAAGGAGAGCAAACACAAATGAATTTCTGTTGTACTAAGACTAAAATGAATCCCACTGAGAATTGAGAAAGCTACCTCTTGATAATGAATCAAATATCTAGCAGCCTCTGTGAGATTAGGCAAAATGTCTACAAGATCACACCATTCAGAAAAAGGTAACAGCTCGGATGGGCTGATTAGCCTTTTGTATAGCAGACTGCCAAAAGGTGGGAAAAGGCGACAAATAATTCAGGCTCAATAGACCTTTTTCTACCTACTTTAATGACTTATAGGTAAGAGATGACACAATCTCTAGTAATGAGAATGTTAAAGTTAAAAATTAGCATATAGAAACCATAGGTTCTCTAGGACAAGATTTCTCTGTTGCAGAGGTAAACTTAAGAGAACAGAAAAGGATTACTGGTTGTTGTTTGGTTTAATTAGAAAGTTTTCAAATCTTCAAAAGTTAAAATTTTCAATTTTCCAGAATGAGAATGAAGCAAGAGATGATGACAAGATTGTGTTCTTAACTTTTCGAGTCAACTAGAATCACTTCTGTTGCGGAATAATGAATCACATTGGCCCAATACATTAGAGTTTTGTTCTCGTGAACATTTGAAAAATTGGTGTTGGATGGTTTTGACTTGACCAGAATGGCTATTTCTGGGATTGCAAAATTGCCAAACCTGGAAGTCCTCAAACTGATGGACATCAACTTCGAAGGGAAAACATGGGAAATGAAGGAAGGAGAGTTCTGGAAACTTATAATGTTGACAGTGTCTTCTGGTAACCTTGAGCGGTGGAGATCTTGTGCTGATGAATTTGTCTATTTTCAGAAACTCCTGTTACATTACTGTTATTATTTGGAAGAGCTGCCTTCTTTTCTGGAGTCCATTCCAACTCTTGAGACAGTTGAGGTTTTTCACTGTTCGCAGGCTGTAGTAAATTTGGTTGGACAAATTAAGGAAGAACAAGAAAATTGGGAAAATTCAGGTCTTCATGTGATAGTTCATAAAAAGGAACAATTCTCTTAAGGCCTGATTTCAATAAAGTTGAAAATTTCTAAGTCCCCTACTGCCTGTCTCAGGTGCTAATTACTGAGTGCGTTTACTGTTCTTTTTTTGCGACTGTTGCCTGTATTTGGAAGGTTGCATGTCCTTTGACATTTATATTAAAGCTCTTCAGTTATTTATCACATTATAATTACATAATTGATGTAGTAATTCTTTTCATTTGGTGTCAAATTTTTTATTTTTTTTTATTTTTACGTTTGATTTTACTTTCTTTGTGATCTTTCCTGATGTTGGTTTGCAAAGCTTTTCTGGTTCTGAACTGTTAGTGTAATATTAAGATTTTTGAAAATTTCTGCATTTCTCTGTATGTCTGATCATTGTGTTTCTAGTTTAGGAAGACCTTGATGTTCATATTTTTCCAGCAATCTTGTTCTTTTGCGTTTTCTGCTGTTTTTTCCATTAGTTCGACTTTTGGGAATAATTTGCAGATTCGGGCACCTTCATTCTTATCTATAGTTTGCTTTTTCCAACCTGTTCTTAACTCTTCATCTGTGCATCTACAAAGCTTGGACGTGCATTCCAATTCGAATACAGTCTTACCACAGATTTTTTTTTTTTCTTCACTGTTGTTTTCTCAAGGCAAAGGACGTGCACCCTTCCATTCTGATGTTTTTTCTTTTCCCCAGGATTACATCCGGCTTGTGTCATGGTATCCTTTCAATTTTAACATTCAACTCATGGAGGTGTAGATTGAGATCGGCTTGTTTTGTTGGGACCATGGATTCTTGATGTCGAAGGAATGAAAGGAGAATAGGAGAAGTAAAATAAAAGCTGATGCTTCAGCATCATACGTGGAATATTGTGAGATTTCAGTGACTTAATTTGGTAGTTTGGCTACATTGTTGTAAATGTGCTTGTCATGTAAAAGTTTTGTCGTTATTATACCGATCTTGTTTCATATTGTGAGGGGCATAGTGTCACTCTGATTTCTTCTATGAATTCTTTGAAATTGAATGACTTGAAAAGAAACAGACACAGACATAGAGAAACTCAGACAGAAGAACAAGAAGGAACAACCAATTTATTATCATTTTGTTCCAAACTAGTCAGTTTCAGTTCAGGAATTGAGTTCTGGTCAAATCCTCGCTGATTAGGTTCAGAAACTGAATCAACTTCATGTATGGAAAATGCAATGATTTTCAGAACTTCGATTTTTCAGAGGCGATTAATAAACGCAAAAGCAAAACAAAAGCATATGAAATTGATATGTAAAGAAAGAAACCATTTGACTCCTCTTGGAATAACAATATAGCAGCCGGTAAGGCTTAGGGAATATTTAAGTTCCAATCATTTTGGTTCATTAGCTTGGTCTGGTACTGATTTATGCATTGAAGTAAACTGATTCACGTTCAAATGTTAACCAGGTGATATGCTGGTCTGGTCTAGCAAGGTTTTGATTTTCTATTTTTGCTTCTTCCTGATTGCATAAAGCATGAAAATCATCTATAGTATGTAAATGAATTTTTGTTGTTTTGATCTATAGGTTCAATCTGCAACTAAAGATGTCTTTTCCTTGTCAACCAAATAAGCCCTTGACACTGGAGCGTTTGTAGTCTTGTTATAGTAGCTTTTCTTCACCCGTCCCCTGAGAATAGCAACTAAAATAATACTGCTAGGTAATGTATCTTCGTAAATATGGTCTACCTCTTTTACTAAACATGGAGTTAGTAGTAGGAGTATTCTTATCTTTGAGTGAAAATGATGCAGCAGAAAATGTGAAATCTAGCACTCTTATGTATAGAGCTGTTTAACAAATCCCTCAACGGTTTCACTGAACCCTGTTCATATCTAGAAAAGTAGGAAGAAATGATCTTTGACTTTAAAGTTACGCTCAAAACCAATCAAAGCATCATTGTGAACTTCAAGAATCAGTTGTATATACACCAACTTGAAAGTAGATTCCTTGTTTTCTCAGACATCATAACACTGCACATATAGCCTATCTGTGATTAAAAGAAACCAGGAATCGATTCTGCGCATTGTACTTTGACAAGGAGTATACCTAGGAATTCTGAGATAGACTTTCAATTTCAGCGTTAATCATTGAGATATTCAGAAGAAGCGAAGGATTCTTGATGTTGAAGGAAATATATGAGTTTTTTTTTTTTTTCCTGGTTAATGATTCAGTAGTGTGGGATTTGCGGTTAGGCTGCATTGTTGTAAATTTATCACGTCAAAGTGTTGCAGTAATCACAGAACTTATTCCATATTTTGAGGATCATATTCTTTGTTTAGAAATACTTGAAATAGTAAAGCCAGAGACAGAGAACCACATGAAGAACCACCAAAAAAAGCACCTGAATCTAGGAAGCTTAGTGGGGTACTAGGAATATTTCAGTTCCAATCATCCTGGTTTATCAGCTTCATCAGACATCAGGTACTCATTTCTTAATTGAGGACTAATGCACATTCGAATCCTAAGCTACCAACATGCGGTCTGGTTTAGCTAGGTTGGTTCCCTTTTTTGCGCATTCCTAATTGCATAATGCAAGATTAATCTATAGTATGTAATCATAATTTGTTGTTTTAGTTCTTGAGGTTCATCCTGGGACTGCATGTTCCGCTTTCCATCCTTTGAGCTTAATGCCCGCAGGCAATATGATTTTCTGGACTAACAAATGGCATTAAGAATTGAGAAAGTGAAGGAAGACACACAAGTTCTTCTCATCATGCTTGCTCTCTTCTGAATACTCCCATTTCAGTTCTCTCCATGTGAGAGTGCCCAATGGTGTTTGTGTCGCGTTTTGTTCATTTAATTCCTCTTAGTTTGATTCACTCTGTTAATTTGTTTCATTAATCATCATTCCAAACAAAAAAATTGGAGCATTTGTAGGTTTGTTATACTTTTTCTTCTTCAGAGTAAACAAAACAGTAGAAATACTACTGTACTATTTAGTTTGGCAAAAACAAATATGGCTTACCTCTTTTACTCAATGTGAAAGAGTGGTAGAACCACTTTGGGAGAGAATGATGCACCAGGGAAGGTAAAATCCAACAATCTGTCATGGGGCTATGGCTGGTTGCTAAATCCCTCAACAATTTAACTGAAACTTCTATTCACTTGTGGAAGAGAACTAGTAAGCCGCTAAAATGACACTCATCAAAACCAATCAAGTTGCCATTATAGAGTCCAAGAGCTAATCATAAGACGCATTGTACTCTGCAGGAGGTAACTAAAACAGACCAATAACCGAGTTCTAAGGTGCAGAGATTTCTTAGCCTGCCGATGTGAAAAATCACAGAAGAAGAGGAAGGACACCGAATTCTCTCTGTGTTGTACACCAGTAGGCCAAATATCTACTAGATCACGTCTGAAATCCAAAAATTCAGAATATCATAACATTTCGAATCAGCTGATGGTAAAAGCTGGATAAATGCGCCAACAACACAGGCTCAACAAACTTTTGCTACCTACTTTATTATTGACTGAAAGGTAAAATAAAACATAAAACGACATGTAAGTTTTTCTGTTCTGAAAGAGTAGAGAACCTCATATCTTCCAGGAAAACAAAAAGATAGATTCCGCACGGTTAGGAATGGATTTGACAACATAAAATCCTTCACATGCAATGTTTGATTAATTCTTTCCTACTGTAAGTCTGTAACAAGATATTTCCAATCAATCCGAAATGCTTTTTAACATTCTCATATACAAATTCTAATACCAACATCAAGGAAAAGAACTTCAAGAAAAAGAACATCAATGAAATATCAACCATGAAATAGATTCAAGTACTACAAAAAGCTTTCAAAGTTGAAAACAGTAACAACATCAGGTCAATGGCAACCATACATAACAAGTCATATTCATTTAATGGCTCCAAACAATGGGGGAAAAAGTTACTCTATGTTTGGCTCGCAGAAAGAATTGCAGTAGTGAAATGGAATCACCATTGTGACTTCTTCCTATTCCAGCAGAAGGTGTGGTGCAGAAAAATCAATTACGTGGTTCTCGGATAATGATCTTCATCTCAGTATTTCCCAATTCTACTTGTACTGCAGCAATATTCTTCACCAACTCAACTACAGTTTTACGACAAGCATTGACCTCAATCATTTTAAGAGTCAAAATGTTTTCTAGACAAGAAGGCACCTCCTCCAGTTCTGAGCAATGATACAATTCTAATTTCTCAAGACACCCAAATAGATCACCAGATGCACTCCACGACCGAAGGTTAAGGAAATACAATTTCAGGATTCTAAGTCTAGAGAATTCTTCCTCTTCTTCCAAGGTCCATGTATTTCCTTCAAACGTTACAAAGTCTAACTTGAGGACTTCAAGGTTTTTGAGTTTGCCAATGCTTGAAAGACTCCTCCCGTCCAAGCGAAAGTGTGACAGTGTCAGTTTCTTAAGATTTTCTGGCAAACAAAACTCAAACTTAACGCCTCTAGGCAGATCATAGTTAAATACTATGATATGAAGTGATTCAAGTTTATGCAGAAAGTCAAGAACTACAGTCTCGACCAGATTTCTACCTTGGATATCAAATTTACGAAGTCTGCATGACAACTTACGAATGTTTGGAAACTTTCTCATTATCCCTTTGATGCTACCATCACAGGGAATAATAACACCAGACATCCTATCCAACTCATATAAATCAGGTGAGCTGTCAAGATTTTTCATGGGCAAGATAGCCCAAGACTGACGTTTGCTTGTCATGTAAAAATGCTGTAACTTCTGTAGATTCCAGAAAGTGTCTGGTAATGAAACTTCCCTTTGCTGATCAGTATTCAAAATAAAAGTTTCCAAGTTTGAGAGGCTACCAATCGATGGTGGGATGTCCGAAATATTACCTCTGATCCCAAGGTAAGCCAAGTGTACAAGCAGTCCTATTTCATCTGGAATCATATTATCTAAACAAATTTGCTCCAAATCCAACACTCTTAGAAGTTTGCTGATATGCATCAAGAACAAGAGATTTCGCATTACTGTTTCTTCAGATTCAAACTTCTTGAAACGCAGAGAACGAATATGAGAACAATATACCTTCCATTCTATGAAATGCTCTGTGCTAGAGTCAATACACAATTTACGTCGGTAGCGTGGCACACTAAATGTGGAAAGCTCCTCATGCCGTCCTTCTAGGAAATGGAAAAATTGTTCATCTTTGGCTTTCTGCAAGCAGAACTCATGGAGCAAATCATGAATACGGCATGCTCTCACTCCACCATTCGATTTTTGTTTCTCAACAATAAGCAAACTTCTACCGATTAGGTCTTTAAGGTACTCTTCGGCAACATCTGATAGGCGTTTCATCCCAGATTTCCGAACAAATCCTTCTGCCATCCACAACTGAAGCAATCTCCTGACTGATATCTGCTGATCTTCTTGAAATGATGCAAGATAGAGAAGGCACGGCTTTAAATGCTCTGGAAGATTTGTGTAACTCAGCTCTAGTGTGTCCCTGCAGCGTTCTGATAAATCTCCTAAGCTTAATTTGTCTAGAATTTTCTTCCACTCCTGCGGCTGTTTGGATTTTAGAACTCCAGCTACAATGATAACTGTGAGAGGTAATCCGTTGCAGATTTCGGCAATTTTCATTCCGAGATCATGTAATTCAATGGGCCAACCATTTCCGCTGAATAAGTGCCTTTTCAATAAATCCATGCTTTCTTCCTTGTTGAGCTGTCTAAGTTCATGAGGCGCATCAGCAACATCATGACGACGACTAGTCAAAATAATTCTACTCCCCACAGAATCATCAGGGAATGATTGCTGCAAACTCTCCCATGCCTTACCTTCCCATACATCATCCAAAACAATGAGATACGGACGCCCTTTTAAACTGCGCCTTAGCTGTTCTGCTACATCATCAGCATTTGCCTCAGATGTAATCTTAGAATATTTGTCAGGAGCAACTTGTCTTAGGAGGTCAAGAAGCACTCTTTTTTTGTCAACTGTTTGTGAAACAGTTGTGAAAGCACGAACAGAGAAGTGGCACAAGACTGAAGGATCATTGTAAACTTTTTCAGCCAAAGTGGTCTTGCCAAGTCCGGGCATTCCCACAATAGGCACAATTCGTAACTTCTTTGATCCCCTCTTGAGTCGATTGATAATCGAGTTAGCCTCATCATGGAAGCCTACAACTTCCTTTGTCATTGAGAGAGTTATTGATTCCACCTGATTGCGAGTCATGGGTACTTCCTTCACTTCATTTTCTTGTCTCTTGAATTCAATTTTTGGTCTCTCAACTTCAATTTCCAACTTAATATCACTGATGTCTTTCTTGATCGATTCAAATGAAGCTGAAAGAACGTCTTGAAGATCACCAACCATTAGATTGTCAACGACGTCTTCCAGTTTGTATGTCACCTCCAAAATGCGATCCCAGATAGCTTGGAGTTCTTTTTGCTGATGGCGCAACTCGACAGTGTCCCCCAAGAAAGATCTTAAGGAGACAAGTTCTTCTTGGATTGTTTGAACCCAACTATTAGCAGTTTGTTTACCATCCCTACTTGTCAACTCCATTAATCTTTCTAATACAAAGTCAACAAAGGTCAGCTGAGTTGTGCTGTGGAAGGTGAACTTTGATACCTGTGGATCATTTCTCCCAAGTTCTGCTAGAAGAATCTTGATTGCCTCCAACAAATCATGGAGTAACCCAAGGTCTAACTGAACATTTGTTTGGTGGAATGAGAAAATCAAGATTCCGGCACCACATACCACAGCTCCAATCTGTTCCTTAATTTTTGGATCAAATTTGTTAGGCTGCTGCAGCTGCTTGAGAATTGCTTTGCTCAAGAATCCGAGTCCTTCATATAGCTCCTGCAGTTGATCCTTCATAGGAACCACCACACGAGTACTCGATGATGGCGCCTCCCAAACAACAGATACAAGAGAAGAAAGGAGATTGTTTGCTGCTAGAAGACAACTTTCAACATCCGCGTCCTGATCAGCGGGAGCAAGTAATATTTTCTCCAACTTTGAGCTACACAATGCATCAGTGTAAGTCTTGCAAACCTGAGGGTCAATGGGCTTGATTTTTTCCGCCAAAGTTGAAAACTGAATCACCCTTTTTGCATCGAGAGTCAATGACAGCAGATATGCAGCATTGATAGCAACAACTTCAGCATGAGCCAACAAACCTTCTGTGGGTTCAATCTTACTTTGTGTGGTAAAGAGTAGAAGGTTTTTCAAGAAAGTCATCTGCTTTACCAAGGCTTTCACTGCATCTACTAGAGATTTACGTGATCTCCCCATAGTATGAAATTCCACCAGATTTTCTGCCGAGGAGCTCATGATCTCCAGGACTTCATCTACTGTGAAAGAACTTGATTGCTGTGTGGTTTTCAATTCCATGAGATTGACATACATTTCATTTGCTTGTCCCGAGAAATAATCAAGATCTTCCTTGAGATTTTCAGTGGAAATATGAGATAAAGTTTGGCCATCCAAGCCAACAGGAATACTGTGAATGAACTCTGCAAATCTCTGAGCAATACCTTCAATCTTTACAAAGGAAGAACCTGGACTTGCATCTTTGCCCAACTTTCCAGCAGAAAGAAGATACATTTTAAGATTCCTTAGAAAAAATCTAAAGAACTTAAACGCAATGAAATCATCAGTGTTACTGCGATTCGTCTCCACCAGCAGATCAACATGATGTAAGGCAGAACGTATACCAGCAATGAGTGTGGAGGCCATCTTTTGTATTTGTTGGGAAATGTTTTCAATGGACCTGATTCATCTCAACAATCGCAAAGGGATTTAAAAGAACAAGATGATTTCAACAGATACAGAAAGATTGAATAGAGCTCTGAAAAGGGTATAAGAAAATGTCTAAGATGATGATCAAAGGAAAACAAAAATTGGGAAGAAGGTGAGCAAATAGAAACCAGATCAGATTGAACCAAAACAAACTACACAAAGATTTGGATTACTTTGGGGAATGCAGACTTCAATGACCATTCTGTCATACATAATAAAATACTCCATAATAGCAGCTGTACAATGCTGACATCTAGGATTAAACAATACAAAGTTCGTACCCACTTGAAGCTGCGAATCATAATTTTCTTTTCTTTTGTTTCTTCCTTCTATCTACAAACTTAACTGGTGACGTAAAAAAATGGCCTTTTAATTCACAAATACAACAATTTGGTATTATTTTGGAACAGTAGGGCTCAGCTAGGATTGTAAGAACTGATGATCAGATGAACCAATATTACTATTTAATTGATTTTATTCTAAACAGTGTCCTCTGCCCTCCTCTGCCTCCCGCCCTCCTCTGTCTCATAATAAATTGCTCCCTCCGTTCCAAAATGTGTGATGATTCTTATTTTAGGACAGATAAAACACTATACATAATAATCTGGGAAGTGTTTGTTGGAATTGATACCTGTCATGTTGACCGCAATGCAGGGCAAATGCAGATTGCAGATTGCTGACTCTTTGTAAACAAATTAGCAGTATAAAAAATTATCCCAGTTGGACTCATGGACCCATAGACCATTTCAAAAAAAATGGACCCATACCGTATTTAAGATTTGGAATCTCTATCACATTAGGTTGGTACTATCGAGATATTGGGATTGCCAAGTTGAAAGTTGAAACTAACATAGTAATTAGAGATCAAAAGTATCTCCTTGCTTAATAAGTGCAATTTCACGCTTCAACTCAAATAACTGTGGTGCAGAGGTTGTGCCTTTGCATTCTTAATGGATTTTAGCTAGGAAAGGAAACCATAGATGGTTTTAACTTTTAATTTTCTCAAAGATTTAGCTCAGAGAGAGAGTCTGCGGGATTGTTTGACGACGACGGCCATGGTGGAAGGGCTTTGTTCTAAGAAAACTTCATATCCGTCGCCCCAATCTTCCATTCCTGGAGCCATTACCTGCCAAAAGCAAGCTCCTCCGGCTCCGCATACGCCATCTGAGGAACTCGCGCAAGAAGAATAAAGGGTATCATATATATTCGAGAAGTATGCATCACTTACGGCAACTTGGTACCCTGGTGATCGTGACGATTTGCCGAATTCAGTTAGCATGAGCAGCTTTCCTAGCACAGATGCGGAATCCTCCATATGAGATTTGATCCATCTTTCCCCAAACAGAGCTTCAGTCGTCTCATCTGAGTTTATCCTGCAATCATCGTGACGATACCTGGAATTGTACCGCAGCTTTAGGGTGGAACTCCGGTTAGGATTTCCTGCAAAACAGAACCTCATGCGTCTCTCGAGGGTAGACACTGCGAACCTTAAGTCAAAAAGTAGCGTTATGTGCGTATATTGATTGATAACCAAAATAGCGTATCTTAATTGTGGAACTTACATCTCTGTTTATAGGCAGGAAAATATGATCATAGAACCGAATCCTACTAGGATTTAGTCACATTGCCGCCCTTTTGGCGTCGGGCCCATCACACGGTTCTTGGACCGATCCAACACCGGGGTTGGATATGGACTCGTCACATCAATCATTTAAATTTGGTAAATCAGTCCATCCGTCCCAACATGATTTGCCCTGTTTGTCCCAAAATGTTGTTACCATTGATTGGGAAAGATATGAATGGTGGTAAAATCAACATGTGGGATGCTAACATACTGTTATTGGCAATGAAGCCAGTTCCAACTTCGTAACTAAGATTCACAACTTGTTTCTCCGGCGTCGATTTGCCATAATATCCTTCCAACCCAACCTCCAGGAGATGATTTCTATCGATGGACATGACATAAGCTGCCATTTCAGAGACCCAACTCTAAAAAGGGATATTGATTTAATTGTTTTGGACTATTAAATTGGGACGCTGAGATTGTAATTCAAGCATTTATGATTATTACCTTAATAGATTTTCCAGAAAGATCAGATTGGCATTGAGGTTCATTCATGAGCTCCCATGAAAATATGGCTGGTTCATCCTTGTACGCAATCCCAGTGAAGGAGTTGACTCTGGTGAGAACTGTCTTCATATGGTTATTGTAGTAACCTTTGACTATTGAATCATAAAAGAAGTCATCTTCATTATTCAAGTAATGGCCACTTCGCATCATCATCGTAGTCGTCCTTCTCTCTTAAAATTTTAGAGAGGGAATGTCATGTTTATTCTCCCAACAAGAGAAAAACACCTTGACGTCACCACTACAAAAATTTTCTAATCATCAATCTAATTTCTTGAACCTCCACTAACTATAAAAAATTTTATCCTTTATCTATCCAAATTGCTTATCTTTTTCTTCTTTTTACTCACTCATACAGTTGTCCCAAAACCACTTTTGCTTCAGCACAAGGTTTTACTCCATCAGAAGTTTTCCCGGATTTGCATTTTTATGCCATTTGGCAGCCATGCAAATCCATAAGTCATTTTCATTTCTTCTGATACACTCATACATCCGCATGTATGGTGCACTCATCTTCTCTGGGTGTAGATCTTTCTCATTATAAGCAATTGTAGTTATCAAAATTGCTTGTTTCCTTTTCTTGAGCCTCCCAACTCTTTCGGCCTCCCAGATGCATCTTAGATTTCCTAGGCTGAAGTCATAAAGGTTTCTGCCTTTTCAATTTTATTCCTTTTCCTTTTTGCACTTCTTTGGAACTTCCTACTCCTTTTCTGTTTAATAGCATATCGTCCTTTTGTCTTCATTTCATAAATATTGTTTCCAACATTCTCTGTTTTTTCCAGTGACTCCAACTGTTGTCTTTATTCCTTTCCAACCTTAGATCTGCATTTCCTTGTCCTTTCTTCACTAGATTCTATAGTCATTCCATTGTTTATTCAATTTTTGGGGTTGGATTCTATTCTTTTACAATGGAATACAGACATGCAATGGCTAAAAATTCTATTACGGCCAGGTCTCTACAAGGCTCCAACTTTTTATGACTCTGTGTCAGATGAATATATTCAAGATGGCTTTCAAATCTCGGAGTTCGAAGAGGATGGCCCGGTTCCCTGGCATCCATGGTCCCTGCACAATCCAGATGACAGTAATCCAGACGAAGATGGCCATAATTCTAAACCTGGTGATGATGATCAAGAGGACTCTGATTCTGATGATAATCATGGAAATGGAGGTGGAAATATGGATGGAGACCACTTCATGGCTGATCTTAATGCTGACAACTTCTATGATGGTGATGGTCCTCCAATCCACGTGGATGGCAGACTCAATCTTTATGCGGATGTGGAAGTGGATTACACCAGAATGGTTGTACCTACTGCGGGAGAGGACACTGATTCTGTGTATTCGGTTGGTCCAGGTGACAGCTTTCACTCATTCTCCTCACAATCCTCTGAATTTACTCATAACACTGAATCTTATTTTCCTGATGATGCAAGTGATTTGAATATGCCTGTCTCTGTTTATGCCATTCTGGATGTGCCTCCTTCTGAGGACATGTTAGCGGATCAATCTTATGTCCCTGATTTATTTATCCCAAATGTACCTAATTACCCCCAATGCCAACTGTTTCACCAATCTCTGTCTTGTATAGTTTGAATTCTAGTACTGATGCTAGTGAATCAGAGAGTAGGAGTTCCTGTAGACATGCTAGAGTCGCAACCAGGTCTAGGGTTACTGTAGGTTCTGCCTCTGATTCCTCTGCAAGTTCTGTAAAATCTAGTCCCGTGAGACGCTTTGATATTTCAGTCTCCAAAGCAGGAAGAAATATTGCTAAAAAATCTGGGCCCCGTAAGCAATACTCATCAGATTCTGCCCCATCACAACTGCATATTGATTCAGCGCCGTCTGATAGTGATGAAGATGCCCATTTTATGTGTGCCAGAAGAGCAGTATCAGAGGCAGACCTCATTTAGCCTGCTAAGCTTTCAGAAGTGATGACTCCTACCCCCAGCTTGCACTTTGGATGGCGGATGCGCATTGACGATGAGGATTTTGATCATGACTCTGACTCTTATCATTCCTCTGCTACTTCTGATACTTCTTCTAAAAGCAGAAAGAGATGTTCTGATGATTCTAATGGGGACAAGCAGCGATCTGACAAGAAAAGAGCCTGCAAGGCTGCTGGAAAAGAAGTGGAAGATTTGTTCCAGGCTCTGGGGTATGCATGGACATTACCTGAGGTTGAATTGATGGAGTTCCAGCCTAAAGTTGGTATTAGCGCCCAGCAGCAAAGAAGCTTGATGACTATTGGGATATCGGCAAAGGAAGACCACATGCAGGTGCAAGGTGAAGGACTCCAGTCTCCACTCATGGTTATGGTGGAAGGTAACCAGCTGAATGGTTTTGCAGTGGTTGAACCAGATCAACCGCCTCTGCTTTTATGAATATACTCTCCTGGAACATCTGAGGCATGAATAATGCCTCGCCTAAGCATGTATTAAGTAGACTATTAAGAAACTATAATCCTAGTATTTTGTTTATTATGGTGACTAAGGCCAGCAAGGACCATATTTTGACATGGCAACAATCTACTTCTTTTGTAAATTCTGTAGTAGTTGATCCTGTTGGCCTTAGTGGGGGTCTAGCCCTCTTTTGGAATAGTATTGTTAATCTTAGTCTCCTTTATAAAAGTTCAATTGTGCTAGTAGCTAAGATTCTTGAACTATCAGGCCTTGAGTGGATGGCCATCTTTCTGTACGGTCCTCCTTCCTTTCAGGATAGGACTGAATTTTGGTCACAGTTGAATGGCATTATTCAAGGTTTTAGCTATCCTAGTATTATATTAGGAGATTTTAATCAGGTTTTAGACCGGGAGGACAAGTACAGTGGTAGATAAGTTCGATCCCAAGATACTAGGCCTATTCGTAATTTACTGGAAGCTAATGATCTTGAAGAATTGAAGCATCTTGGTTGCTGGTACACATGGACCAATAAACGTCAAGGTCAAGCGGTGATATTTGAAAGGTTAGATCATGCTTTTGTGAATCGCGTTTGGCTGGACACGTTCAAGAAGGCGGTTATCAGAAATTTACCAATAATGAGCTCAGATCATGGACCAATTTTTGTTGACCTTAAACAAAAAAAGTTACCTAAAAAGGCCCTAGGTTTGAACAATTTTGGTCACGATGTAAATCTTCGAAAGAGCTGGTAAATCAATCCTGGTCACAACCACCACTGGTTTTTGAGGATTCACGTCAAGGTTTATCATTCAAGTTGCATAAGACATTACACCAACTACATCATTGGAGCTAATTGACAAGCCGTCGTCACACTAGTCAAATAATAATTACCTACTTAATACAATTACTAGTAGTAAAGTAGCAAGCAGGGTCGATCCCACAGAGAAGGAATACTAATTACCATGTATAAATTAATCCTATTATTATCTAGATAAATGATGATCTTAGATTTATAAAATTTAAAACTAAAATAAATAAATAAATAAAATAAAAGAAAATAATATTAATTCGAATAATCAGACAAAGAAAACCTAGGACATTGGGTTCACCTACCGAATATTTAGTTTAATTCAATTCACAAATATCTGACTTTTAACTTCCATTAATCTCACAACGATTCACCTAATTAAGAACTATACACTCTCGCGCTATAATTCTCTTACTTAGATTAATCCTATGACTACTCTCGTGACTATAGGGATTAACAAAAGCGCATTAAGACCATTAAGAATCAAATATTGCAAAGGTTATAATCTTACTCTCGTAGCTTACAACCTAAGTTTATTATTCCTACGAACTAATACTAATCTTCCACTCTCGCTACTTCGATTAATATCTTCAGACATGCAAATAGTGGCCAATTACTTCGCCTGTGAACAATGATGCTGCCGCTGCGTGTGCGAAGGCAAGGAAGATGATGATGAGCTGGTGTTGGAGGCTTCGGTGGCTACGTGGAGGAGGAAGATGATGGTGCTGCTGGCTGCTTCGTGGGTGCGGTCTCGGCGGTGAAGAGGCAGAGAAGATGGCGATGATGGCTTCGATGGTGCGGCGTGACCAGGAAGGCGGAGAAGGCGTAGCAGGGTGGCGGTCGGCGTGGGGCTGGTTTTGATGTGAAGGTGGTGCTGCGTCAAGGATGATGGCTGCGTGGTGAAGGAGGAGGGAGTTTGGTGGCGGCCGGCGGCGGTGAACAAGGAAACAAGAAGGTGATGGCGGGGGGAGTGTTTTGCAGCCGTAAGGTTTTCGGCCAGTTTTCGGTTCAGTTCTGTTGTAAAAATAAATCCCTAATCGTCCTTTTATAGGCTTCCGGCTAAACCCTACTTCTTGAAGAGCAAGAAAACTTGTTTTTCAAATAATATCGGGATTAAAATTCTTATCCAATTCCAATCCGAAATCAGCCGCACCATCATAACCTTCGGCTAATTTTCCAAAAATTAAACATTCCAAAATTGCATCATTGGCCCTCCAATTTTTTAAACTCATTAATTTCTTCCCCATCAATTGCTTCAATCTTCAATTCTTTCCCATTGAGTTGCTTTTAATTCGATTTTAGCTCAAAACTTCAATAATTCTTCATGTGAGTACAATTCCTACAATTACAGATAAAATCACATAAATAGCATATTTGTACTCAACATATATCGCAAAAATCACAAATTATGGATATAATAAATAGGTAAAATATAAGCATATCAAATACCCCCAAACTTGAATTATTGCTTGTCCTCAAGCAATCCCAAACATTAAATAAACAAAAACATTTAATTATTTAATTTGGCGGGCCTCAGAGATTCAATCACATCATATAACACAAAGATTTCGACTACCTCTAGTATGGACTACCTAACAATGCAAACCATAGTTACTTTTAGCCCCCACGCTTGTGTGTGTGTGCGATTCGTTTTTTAGGGACATCACTTTACATTTAACATAAAAAACAAAAGCTCTACTGTAAATATGCCATATATTAACACTTTAACACAGATTCACATTTCATACCATATTTCAATGCAATGGACCACCAGACATGCTATGAAGTAGAAGGACTTATCTCACAGACAACCTATTCCTCCTCGTAACCCATTCTTCGGTCCATGCGGCTTTTCTTCAGGACTCTTTCCAACTCAGGCCACTACCTAGAGCATTTTTTCACTCCTATATATAGTGGCTCAGCAACTTAGGGCAGTCTATACATCTATTTTTCCTCACCGGGCCTAAGGACTCTCAGCTCAGGTTGCCAATTCCTCACCTCTCAATGAGGCTAGCATCAATATTGAATACTCTTCCTTTCTCCCTCATTAAAATTTAACCTAACCTTAGAAGCATCCGCCAACACCCCTCCCCCAAACTTACTTAACACAAAGTGTCAAAGCAATAAGGTTTTTTTTTAAGGCTGATATTGGGTTAATGCCTTGTTTTTCCTTCACAACATGATGGGTTCCACATACAAATCATATAAGTATGAGTGAATCAAACAACTTTCATGGCATATCTACATCAAACTTATGCAACTATTTCTCACTTTAGGCTTACCCCACAGTCACGACTAAGTGCAAAAGAAACAGGGTATTCAAAGCAACATACAGAAATACATAAGTTAAGCAATACAATTCAAAATAGTCTAATTCTTACATATTATAGATAATCAAACCAACTTCATCATAGGCCTTTTTGGATTTTTCAATTTTCAATTTTTATGAAAATAAACATAAAACACACATAACACAAAACACAAATTCCTCTCCCCCACACTTAAAGTATACATTGCCCTCAATGTATAAAACACAAAAGAGAAGACAACCAAGTGAAAAGAAAAGAAAAGACAAATAAAAAAATGAAAAGAAATGACACAACCTTGGAATGTGAAGCGGAGGACCGGAATTGTTGAATAAATTGTTGCAACTGCCATTCAAGCACACGACCGACTTCTTCAGAATTTTGGATGTTTCATTTCGAGCACCACTGGACACCAGAGTCGCGCCCTTCCAACAAACCTAATTGCAAACTAAAATAAATTAGAAAAACAAACCTAAAAACAGATGATTAAGAAAAACCACGAAAATCCAATAATCAAAGATCTCCAGATAATCAGGAACAAAAAACTTAACCATCAACTTATTAATGAAAGAAAAAGAAAAATAAAGCAAAATAAAGAATTGGGTTGCCTCCCGATAAGCGCTTCTTTAAAGTCATGAGCCGGACTATATGGCTGATATCTCAGGTGAACGCTCAATCAAAGAGTGAGAACCCCTTTGATACATCATTCTTCTTTCGTCTCCAACTGCACCTACATCAATGATACACTTGTCAGGAGGGTCATTAAAATTAGCAATAAACACATCATTTTTATCTGGCTCCTTAACAGAATCTACTCTAAACACATGATGAGTAATTTTAAGAAAAAGTGAACTCCACAGATTCTTCTCCAATATGAAATTTTAAACTCCCCTTTTTAACATCTATAACAGCACCAGCTGTGGCTAGAAATGGTCGACCTAAAATAATTGGCACATTAGCATCTTCTTCCATATCTAACACAACAAAATCAACAGGGATATAAAATTTCTTCACTTTTTCCAGCACATTTTCCAAAATTCCTTTCGGATGAGTTATGGATCTATCAGCTAACTGCAAAGTGATGTTAGTTGGTTTTAAATGTTTCAACCCAAGCTTACTACAAATAGATAAAGGCATCAATGAAACACTAGCACCTAAATCACATAAAGCTTTATCAAAACAAACATCACCCATAGAGATAGGAATAGAGAAACTCCCTGGTTCACTCAATTTTGGAGGCAACTTTCTCTGAATAACCGCACTACACTCCTCAGATAATGCAATTGTCTCAAAGTCTTTCACTTTTCTTCGATTGGAGATGATCTCCTTCAAGAACTTTCCATAAGCTGGAATCTGAGCTAAAGCATCTGCAAAAGGAATGTTAATATGTAATTGCCTAAAAATTTTCAGAAATTTATCAAACAACCTATCTCGCTTGGTCAAATGGAGTCTCTGCGGAAAAGGCACTGGTGGAACATAAGGTTTAAGCGGTGGTGGCACATATATCTTTTCTTCCTCTTGTTCCACTTTCTCCACTTTTTTTTCATCACTCTCTTTACTCTCTTCTTTCTTCTCATCACTGGTCTCATTCACTTCAGTGGTCTTTGGTTCCTCCTTGTCACCCAACTGCTTCCCACTTCTCAACATGATAACACTACAATTTTCACGAGGGTTGATTTCAGACTTACTTGGCAGTTGACCTTGCCCACGAGTATTCATGGCGGAGGCCATTTGACTCACCTGCAACTCCAAGGTTCTATGAGCAGTAGTCAATTGATCTAACCTTGCTTCTATTCTGTTAGACCGTTCAGTGTTTTCACTCAACAATTTCTCCATTCTCTCCAAACTTGCCTTCGTTGCTGACTTAGGTGCAGATTGGTATGACTTTGCTTGGAAACCTGGAGGGTTTTGAGGTCTTGCATTAAAGTCTTGAGCCCCTTGATTATTCCAAGAAAAGTTTGGATGATTTCGCCAACCAGGGTTGTAAGTATTGGAGTACGGATTGTTCTGCTGCTGAGACTTGTTGAAATTAGAGACATATTGTGCACTTGCCAGTTGCTTACATTCAGAACTCAAATGAGGACCTCCACAGAACTCACAGACAGTGGCATGGAAGACTGCATTAGCATTTACAAGATTACCCATCGCCTTGGTCAGTGCATCTATCTTTGCGTTCATGGCACTTAGTTCATTGATTTCATACACTCCAGCAGGCTTCTTGGAAACACTTCTCGAGTTCGACCATTGATTCCTATTCTTTGCCATAGTTTGAAACAATTCATAGGCATCATCAACCGCATTTGGATCCTCATTGTTAAAACCGGAGAATTGATTCTGCTGCACCATCTGGATCAATACTGGCTTGAGCTCAAAGGTATTCACAGCAATGGTAGGCCTAGTAATACTTGACCTAACAACATTCTCTGTAGGTGTAAAGTAATCCCTCAGTGTCCGAGTGTTTACTCTATCGCCCATGGTTTCACTCTGATTCTTCTCTTTTCTTTGTTTTGGGGATTGTAACACAAAATTCTTTCATAAATGGGCATCAAGACAAAAAGGCAATACTTGGATCACTGAACTTTAGGATTCTCAAGGTACTTGTATTCAGGACCCGGATTCCTTAAAATCTTTGCTACAGGCTCATTTCTCTGTTATATATACAGCTCCTGATCTGTCCTCCCAGCATGGTCCTTCTTCTAGTCATTTTCAGAGGCTACTGAGGAATGTAGAGGAAGTTTTAACTGTTGAGCAAGCTGCTGCCATGGATGTTCCCTTCACAGTGAATGAAGTATGGTGTGCAGTTAAGTAAATGTCCCCATGGAAGTCTCCGGGGCCTGATGGCATGCCAGCGGATTTTTACCAGCATTATAGAGATATCATTGGTACTGAAGTTCAAAATTCCATTCTGGACGTTTTCACTTCTCTCTCGTTCCCCCCTGAATGGAATCAAACCAGACTGGCTCTCATCCCAAAGGTTTCTTCGCCAATGACCCCGAATGACTATCGCCCCATTAGTCTCTGTAATGTAAAATACAAGATTATTACAAAAATGCTGACTAATAGACTAAAAGTGGTGATGAATGATTTGATTGATGAACACCAAAATGGCTTTGTACCTGGACGGAACATTAGTGAAAATATTATCATTGCTCATGAAGTTGTGGAGAGTATCAGGAAGAAGAAGGGGCTCACAAGTTTGGCTGCCATAAAGCTTGACATGAGCAATGCCTATGATCGAGTTTCCTGGACTTTTCTCCAAGAGGTTTTGTGTAAGGCCAATTTTCCTCCAAGAATCATCTCCTTGATTATGCATTGTGAATCTTCTGTTTCCTACTCTATCCAGTTTAATGATGATAACTTGCAACCTTTCTCCCTGAACAAAGTATTAAGACAAGGATGTCCTTTATCAGTATATCTATTCATCTTATGCCAGCAGGTGCTTTCTTCAGCCATCAGGTCAGAAATCTCTTTGTTTCCAGGACTGGGCATTAAAATCTGCCATTCTGCGCCCCGCATCAGCCACTTAATGTATGCAGATGATAGTCTTTTTTTCCTTGAATGCAAGTAACAGTCCATCCTAGTACTAGCTGGTCTTTTGGAAAACTACTCAAACTTTTCAGGTCAGCGCATCAACTTTCAGAAGTCTTCTATACTCCTTAGTCCCAATACCAACCAAGAAATGAAGGCCTTTATTCACTCTACACTGAAAATTGCAATGGGACAACTTCACAGTAAATATCTAGGCATGAGCCTGGATTTTTCAGAACGGAAGGCAACCATCTTCTCTCAATTTACTTCCAGAATGAGTAGCAAATTTGCTTCCTAGAAAACAAAAATGCTGACCTTGCCTGGAAGGGTAACATTGACCAAGGCCACGCTCTCTTCTATGATGGTATATCCCATGGGAGTCTTTCGGCTGCTTGCAAAAACTCTTAGGAAAGTGGTCAGATCATGGGGACTTTCATTTGGAATGGAGACACGCAGGATTGGAAAATCCATTGGCTCTCATGGAAGAAAATGGTTCGATCCACTTTCCATGGTGGTATAGGACTTAAGGCAACAAAAGAATTCAACAAGGCTCTTTTAGCTAAACATGCATGGAAGATAATGTCAACACCAAATTCACTAATGGGACGCCTCTTTAGGGCTAAATACAGCAATAATGGTGTTTTTCCGCCAATTCAACTGCCATCTACTTCGTCTTGGGGTTTTAAGAGTATTCTCTGGGGAGCTGAACTCATCCAGGATCACACAAAATGGAAGGTAGTGTCAGGAAAGGATATCCCCATAGCAGCTAAATGGATTCCTGATATAAATAATCCGATTAGTTCTCACTCAGCCCTGGCAACCTCCAATCTTAAAGTTGCTAATTTTATTCACCCCAATGGCCAATGGAAAGTGCATTCTGAGATGATTTTTTCCAGATCACATTATTGCTAAGATTGTGGGAATTTTTGTTGATCTAGATTGCCGCAATCACCCTGATGCTATTCAATGGACCTGTACCTCACATGGGGGATACACAGTGTGTGAAGGTTATCAACTTGCTGCCGGAACAAAATCCTGAAATTTTGATCAAGGAGAAAATGGCATGGAAAAGATTGTGGCAGTCAGGGGTGCAACCAAAGCATAAATTCTTACTATGGCGAGCATTACTGAATGCTTTGCCTACCAAACCTGAACTTATGAAACGTGGTGTTGTGGTAGATTCTCTTTGTCCCCGGTGTGGCCATTGTGAAGAGACTACTCTTCATTTATTCTTCCAGTGTGACTCATCCCAAGTTATTTAGTCCTTAACCTACCCCAGGTTTGCATCAATCTTTGTTACAAATTATGATTCCCTGCAAACATGGTAAACCAATTGGATTCAACAGCATCCAACCAAAGAGGAGGTGGATCTTTTTCTTCTTATTATTTGGCGCATTTGGATGGAACGAAATGACAAAATTTGGCGCCAACAGGTCAATGATCCGGCAGTTTCATGGAGCTTGATCCTATTTGATGCAGCCCTTAATCGACAAATTTGACAGGACCACTCTTCCTTTCCCCAATGATATCAGCTTCCTCCCCTGCAAAGGCCTACTGACTCTTTGATTCTAATTGATGGATCTTATAGTCATCAAACTGGAAAAGCAGCAGCTGCTTGGAAAATTGTATCTCCACATGGCATGATTCTGCAGCTCAGGGTGGTAGATATTACTGTCCTGTCACCACTGCAGGCAGAAGCAATGACTTGCTTGCTAGCCATGAAAGATGCTTTGAGTTTGGGTTTAACAAGCGTCCAAATTTACACTGATTGTGAAACTCTTACGTTGGATCATCCAACTACTCTCATTCTTACTGAAGCCCAGGAAGTTATAGCCTCGCTTCAAACTACTAGATTAGCTTTTGAGTCCTGTTCACTGATTAAAGTGAGTAGGTTGGATGTTAGTGAAGTCCATAATTTGGCTTTCGCAAAAATGCGTTGTAATAGTGTAGGTTCCGATTTGCCCTAATATTAATAGGTACCCTCTTCAAAAAAAAAAAAAAAAAAGTAATGGCCACCATCCCTAGCCCACTGAACATATTGTTTTTTGCCTCCATAATCTTCCCAGTTATTACCAAGCTCAGTATCAAATAAATTCCATTTTTCTTTGCTTCCGAAATCACAAAATCCAATCCCTGATATAATCAAACTAACAAGAAGATTAACTCATACCATTTCCATAATTACCGGATGAATGGATTAGTGGTTAATGAGATCGAGTTTTGGTTTATTAAATATGACTATTTTTATGGAATAAAGATAGTACATGAACACTTGCTTACCCGAACATGTCTTCGTCGTAGGAACCTGGAGATTTCTGCAAGGCTTTATAACCTCCATCACTAAAAGCGTTCGGACAAAATTCATACCTTACTTTGATTTCGCTTGTTGTAATGTGGTCGGTACCTTGTCTCTTGTTGAAGGGTCGGAAGCCTGGTACAACATCCAACAAGCGTTGAAGCCATTTAGGTATAATGGTCGCCCATTCAACATAAAGCGGGTTCCCCTCGTTTGGACAAAGCCAGTGCTGCCATAAACGGCAGCTGATTCGTCACTGCCATAAGCAAACAACCCACATGAATTCCAAGGAAAATGAGAATAATTCCCAAGAATAATAGGAATCTCAGTATTATGTCTAATTAATAATATCAGTATTCATCATCAGTAACTAAAATGGTGTGCAAATTCCACATTATCATCAATGCTAATCTACGCTATGAGAGTGGAAGAAGTTGTGAAAAAGATCCAACCTCTCCAAAACAGAAATTTATGGTCTAGAGGGCTAGTCTCCATTGTTTGCCAACATATGTGGAATTACATAAACAAAATGTGCCAGTTGATCTCCAATGTGAAGGATGCAATGCAATATTTTACTCCACCACATTTGTTCACAAAATTTGAATACTCAAAAAGAGTTTTGACGTTTTTCATCCTTAGGATTTGATTCCGAGACGGTGAAGAGGTAGATTTTAAGGATTGCTTTTTGAATTGGTTAGTGAAAGCTCCGGATCAAGATGCAATTTGTCTGTCAATTAACATTATATGGGGGTATATGGCTACAACAAAATGATTGTATTTGGAGACAAGAAGAGACAACATCAAATGATGCAAGGAAGTTAGCTGATTAAAAACATCCAACTGCAACAAGAACTCTGCAACAGTAAAAATCAAAAGGCCAACAACTTCAAATTCTAACTACTAGGAGATGTTCCAGACTGATTTGGATTTAATGGAGGCAGATTGGACAACAGTCATCTTTGATGATTCTTATGAACCAGCTACAGGTAAATAAGCAGGTGCTTGGAAAATAATTTCGCCATTTGGAATAGGAATGCAGATCAAAGCCTAAAGCGGGATGGCATTGTGTCCTTTGCAAACTGAACGCATAGCGTGTTTATTGGTATTGAAGGAAAAGCTGAAAGTCTAGCCATCCACTCCATGCCAGTTCATGCACAAGAAGTGATTTTGTCACTCAAGAATATAGCTCTTAAGCTTAATGCTTATCTATTTGTTGAGGTAAGTAGACATAATGTTCAAGAGATACATAATATCGTATATAATCTAATGTATTGTGATAGATTAGGTATCCAATTTCAACCAAAAAAAAAAAGCATCAAAAAACAAAAAAGAAAAGGGTTCTCAAAGATAGTTGTAATGAGCTCACATTCAAAGTGAGTTTCTATCAACTAAAGATCCAATGTGCAACCCATCAAAACCATTGTAAAATAGGACAAACAAAGAGTAGTTTTTTCCATATAAATCAGGAAAAGAGGTCAAAAAATAGGAGAAACCCAATCTCCAAAAGAGCACTTCAGAACTGAAATTTCGGAAATACAGAGTTTCATGAATGACAAACAATGACAAATGTAGAAGAAATGAATCTCATAAAACAGTTCAAGAAATATGGGGAAAAAAAACCTCCGAAAACAACCGCACATGTCAGAATTCTAACGATTAAAACGTCACTATCAAATCGAGTTTCTGGACAAAGCACAAACCCATTGTGTAACCCGTAAAAAGTGCGCTGAAATATACTAAACGAAGAACCCATTTATGAAAATAAATCATAGACAAGATTTCAAGTGCTCGGAGAAACAGGTCTGTCAACAGAAGTACTCAAATCTAATTTTTGTTTCTACATTTCTCAGAAAACCATCACTAAACATGTCTTGTTTCGATAAAAAATTAAGAACATCCGTAAAGCCGTTTAGCAAAAAGTGAAAAGAGGGAAAAACGTTGAAGTATGGTAAGTGTAAACAATCAAAATTTGAAAATGAATGGCCAAAAACAAAATCATGGAGATTCGAAGCCTCAAAATTGGCCACTCGAACACGAATTAAAGTCTAACAATTCCTTCTTTTCTAAACCTTAAAAATTTGCATAAGGTGTAATCTTTTCCAAGCTAAACACATATTTCCAGAGCATAAATAATCGAATTAAAACACTGTAATAATAGTAGTCTTCAACACCAACACATTCAACTCAATAACTTTAAGATTCGACTAAATATCGCATTTGCTCTTACTTTCTCACAGTCTCGACCTTCACTATTGAAGAGGCTACTAAATGGAGAGTATTTTACCTCATTAGTCAGTTTATGATTTGAACCAAATCAACAACTTCAACTCCTCTTCTTTCTTTTTCTCTGTCTATCTCACAGGTTTGCCTTCCTTCTCATCACTTTCTTTCTTCCACTTCGTCTATTGCTTTCCTTTAATACATTTTAGTTGCATTCTTGAACAATGACTTGAGAGTGGAAATGGAAAGCTTAATTGAACGATGTGAAAAGGGAAAGGGTGATCAGTGATGAAGGGTTTTTTTTTTTTTTTTTTAATTTTGGTAAAACGTGCTGAAGGGGCTTTGATACAGGGAGAGGAATAGTTATTATTATTATTTTGATAAACGAGGGAGTGGAATTTGACCGGTTTAGGAGTGAAGAGATGAAGAACTGTTAATTATTCCAACTCTAAGATTATTTATTTAAATTAACCTTTCTTCTTGGGATTGACTTCGATCCATACAGAAGAGTTGTATATTTCCCAGATGCCAGTTTGGTGTACAACTTCACGTACGTCTTTGTTCCTTTTCATCTCCAAATTTTACTGAAATTAACCGTTTACTTACATATTCCCTCCAGTTCTTAAGATAAGATATTTTAATTTGTCCTAGATTTCACTTAGTACGTATTTTTTATTTACGAAAAAATCTTAAAACATTTCTTAGCAATCAACATGATACAACGAATGTGAAAATATATTTTTAAATTTTTTTTTGTCAATTAAAAATACATACTAGATGAAACCTATGACAAATGAACATGTATTATATTAAGGACCAGAGAAAGTATCTATGTTTAAACTGACTAGAGTGTTTGTATATATCATGTTATGCACTTGATCATAGGGATGTTATTCTGGATCGTTACCAACTAGACTATACAGCCGGAAAATTGATAGAATATGACACTAAAACACAACAACTAAGAGCATTATTGGACAACTCCCTCTTCCCGATGGAGTGGCAGCAAGTGGAGATGGTACATTTGTACTGTATGATTCAGTCTCTACACATAAAATATACAAATATTACTTCGCAGGACAACCCCAAGTTTTAGGTAATTTACCGGGTTATCCTCTAACAGTAAAAAGGGCCCCCGAACCAGGATCATATTGGGCGGCAGTAGATGAGATTGTTCCACTACATCATCAATTTCTTCATCCATTTGGTTGTAAGTTCAATGCAAGTGGAGACATGATTTTAATCAAGAACTTCACCGCCCAATTTTCCAAAGCTCAAGTGAACGTTGTACAAGAGTACTACGGAAGTAATTTTGAAGGAGGAAGAATATTGTATGTTGGTGCCTCAGATGTTCCTTTTGTTGGTGTCTACAATCCATGAGTGATTATATGGACAAACCAGCTATTTACACGAATTAATTAAGGAGCACTTGTGTTTTGCAAGGAGCATGAATTTGTTTTTCCTTCGTTGTTGTTGTTGTTGTTGTTTTTTTTTTTTTTTAAGGAGCACTTGTATTCGTCTTGCCAAGATGTGAGACTTTTTCTCCTGTAAGGATCCACTTGGATCGAATGAAGAAAGTATTAATCTATTTTGTGTATCAAACTATGGAATGATGTCATTTTAAATTTACAAAGTATCTTTTCCTTAAGGAGTAGCCAACCACATCGATCTAACTTAATTTTATTGTAATTCTATCATATGCTCGTTTGCATTAAAATGAAAACGAAAAAGTCCAATGGACCTAAATGTAATTCTTAACAAAATTAAGTATGGAGTCTAAAGTCCTGGTCAATGCGAAAGTCAAAGTAGAGTGAATTTGATACAATCCGACTTCTATTTCTAGTATACATCATTTTCTACTTGATCTTTGGTTTTTGATAATCGGACTAAAGTAGACGTAATAAAGTTTTACTGAAAAATTTAAGTTTTGATTTTTTTAATTTATTATTTTCTATGACCTGACTAAAAGTTGAAAACGATTTACAACTGATTAGAAATTTTAACCATGAAGTTTTCTAATATCTAATGTTTTTTTTTTGAAATGTAATATGGAAAAAGTCACAGAATGTTTATTGATAAAAGTATTCGGATAGATAAAAATTCAAAATCCAAAACGAGAAAGTCGACGAAATTCGAAGTTTATTTTTAGTTTTATTTTTATAAATTTTTATGGTGATATAGTAAATTATTGTTTGACATTTCATGATGACCGACGGCGGTGGAGCTGCTTTTGGTCGACATGGGGCGGAAAAACTTGAGAAAAATTTGGGTCGGGAGTGAGGGGATACGGCTTCGTCATTATTTGGCCGGGCAGAGGAAGATTGTGGATCTTGTTCGTCGAGGTGATTTAGGGTCAAATAATATTAAGATCCAAGGTGTACCTAGCCAGTGCGTGAATCACACATAAAGGGAAAGAGATTGGAATTTTTTAACCCGGATCAAAGAGTCCACACGCGCATTTAATCACCCAATTTTATCTCCCTTTTTTGGCATTTAATCCCCTAATCTTCTCCTTTTCTTTTGGCATTTAACTCCCTGATCTTATCCATTTTTTTGGCACTGGATTAATTTCAAATCTTTTTTTTTTATTTGCTTATCATGTTAGTTTTATATTATTTTATTTTATGAGATAATTTTTTTATAACAATGGATTTTATTTTAGTAAAATTCACTATGGTTAATCATTAAGACTTATGAATATGGAGAATCAATGTGTATTTTTCCAGTAATGAATAACTAACATTTAGACAATGAATAACGTTATGCAATTATTGAAAGATGATTGATGTAGAATGTATTCGTTTTACCGATGAATATACATGCATAAGGTAATGCGTATTATATGGTTAATGATGAACACGAATTTCATTGTTGTTTTCTGACCGATGGTGTATTATCTTATTATGTTTTTATGATGAATATCTTACGTTAATTAATGAATAACAAGTTCTTATTGATGAATAATTGGACGATGTTTCAACTCTGAGAAAGAGACTTTTGCTGCTTATAATTCTAGCGCATTATTTTTTCAGTAAAAATATTCAAAGATTGGAAAATGTCCAAATCTGGTGTTGTATATTGGAAACAATTTGCATGTAACAAAGAAGGAGTAAAAAATTCATGTGGTAGATGATATACAACAATAAATAATCATACCAAACTGATGAATACGGCAAGTTCAACAATGAATAATTATACCAAACTGATTAATACGGTAATTTCAACAATGAATAATTATACCAAACTGATGAATAATACAAAGATCTACTAATTTACCAAAAAAATAATACTAGTTTACAAAACTGCTGAATAACCCTCTATATCAATATCTACACTTATTGTGGTTTGGTCTTTTTGCAGATTCATATATCCTGCTTCTTTCGGCTTCTGATTGTTGTTCTTTGCTCATGCTTCTTTCAGATTCTGTCTGATATTCTTCGCTCATGTTACAATATGTTCACAAATACCATGAATAACTTGTCAGATTTGATGAATTTTTTTTTTACCAAAAAAACAATACTACATAGTTATAGTAAACGATAAATCCGAGAATTTCAACAGTGAATAATTATACCAAATTGATGAATAATACAAAGATCTAGTAACTTACCAAAAAAACAATACTACATAGTTATGGTAAACAATGAATCTGACAATTTCAGCAATGAATAATTATACCAAACTAATAAATAATACAAATATCTACTAATTTACCAAAAAAATAATACTATATAGTTATAGTAAACGATGAATCTGACAATTTCAATATTGAATAACTATACCAACCTGATGAATAATACAAAAATCTACCAATTCTCTTGAAAAAAAATATCTACTAGAAGAACAAAACTCTAAAATTGATGAACAAACATCGTCAATCGAGTGAATATACCTTACATCTACAGAACCCAAACAAAAAAAAAACACCAATTGTTGAATATACAGTAAATCTACAAAAACACATCAAAAAACACATCAATAGTCCAAAATATTAATAGTATTACCTTCGTTCATCTTCACTTTCCGAACTGCTTCTGTTCGGTTTAGATCCTTTCGGTGGTTTCTGCGTGGATGAATTTTGTTCATGTATTACCTCAAATCGCATCTTGAACAGAGTATATTTTCACAATTTCTACTGGATTTGATGCACAATCTGATTCCGTCTCAAAAAATCTAGCCGACGAGAGGTTTTCTGGCCAAATCGCTGTAGAGAAAATTTAGTTTTTTAGTTTTTTTTTTTTGTTTGAGACGGATTGTGATGAATGGTGTGGAAGATGGATATGGTTAATGGCTGAAAATTAGGAGGAAATGGTAGGATTTGAAATTCTAAAAATCCCATAAAATAGAGAATTAAATGGGATTGCTGTAAATATTGAGAGATGTCATTTTTGAGATGCGTGAGACTCACACTAGGTACACTTTGCTAGGTGTACCTAGGATCCCTATATTATAATCGGTGATTTAGGGGGAGAGCGGAGGAACGTGAGGCTTTTTAATTCTTGTCTTCAACTAAAATTATGGTGTAATTCTTTTTATTATTATAAATAACTAGTATGTGTTCCGCGCTTTGTGCGGGTTTGTCAATATTGAAAATTTATCTTTCAAAAGAATTAATTAGATAATGTAGTTACTATATTTCTTAAAATCGTAATATTTTTTTGATTAATCAATTTTAGATCAAAATGAGAGGTATTGATATTATTTATGAGATGTATTTTTGTAAAATCTGACCAAAAATATTACAACAAAAATTTTGAAAAGTTGTATAATAAAAATTGTTACCACTAACTAATATTATGTTTGGATAAAAAAATATATTTAAAAAATGTGCAAATTATGTCTAGATGTCTATGACTTATTTATAGGTAAGGGGACTTTGGAGATTAGACACAATTAATTGTCCTTGAAAATATAAAATCGATAAACTTGAAAACTTAATAACACATAAATAGAACTTTAAGGGCTAAAATGACAATAAATTAAAAGTGAGGCTTGATGGTCTCAATTAACGACACGTGTCGATTATCTTTCTTTCCTTTAATATATATAATGATTTGAGAATATTTCTATAATATGTTTTTCTTTTCTAAAGGTATGATATTTATTCATTTTCTTTTTTAGTTAATATGAACTATTACTAGTTTTTTAGTTTTTTTTTTTTTTGAGCGACTACTACAATTTAGTTCCTAATTTTATTTCCTTATGAAAAACCAGGTCTGTCAATCTTGAAGCCGCCGCCGCCTTCCCCGTTTCCAGAACATATAATGCCCTTTAATTCCTCCACAACAAAATGTCTTTTCTTTTCTTTTTTATCTTTTCTATTTTATTGAGATAAATAGTAAAAAGAAGTTGATTTTTTTCTTTTTTCTAGATGGAGGTAGTTGTATTACTGATGCAAAAGATTAAGCCATAAAAACAAAGTAGTACTCCTCCCCTTCTTTTTTATGTCTTGTTTTAAGGTTTAGCAGATTTTTTAAATATATTCGTTCTCAAAAATCGATGCACATTTGACCACTTTTTACTAACATTACTTTATATAGAAAATGTAATATTATTTATAATGAAATTTTTATTGGGTTGTGATGAATTGTATAAATAGTATGAATTAGAGTAATGTTGTATTTTATCTGCATTAATTAATAATTTGCAAGAAATAGTGATTTTATTAAAAACTAAGAGAAACTTTCTTGTCAAAGTTTATTATAATGGTGGTGGTGTTTGCATCAAATGCAATAGAGATTAGTGTTCTATGACAGACCGAATCGTTATAACTTATAAGCTATGATTAGAACATCATTTTGTAATTAAATTCATTGGAAATTTGTTCAATACGAACCTACATACCGATTTGGACGAAAATCCAACTGGGTGCAACTAGGAAGAGACGAAAGGATTGTAATAATAAAACTAAATTTAAATGATGTATAGTAAAAAAATAAACTTTTAAATGATTTTTGGTAATTAAAGGAGAGTTAAACAAAATGTTTCCAGTAATGGTAATTAAATTACTTCCCACGTAAGAAAGAGATGTTAAATACTCCCTCTGTCCTATAATTATTGTCCAGTTTGGATTTTCATTTCTAATTCAAATTGTACTAAAATTGAAATCTCAAACTGGACAATAATTTTGGGACAAATACATTAATGTAAAATTTGAATAGGTTTTAAGTTATACCAAAAAAGAACTCACCTCACCATGGCTAATAAAATAGAAACAAAGAAAGTAAAAGAGCTCATTAAAAATTGAGAAATTAGTTTTTTCTGTAGGTAAAAATGATATATAAAAACACAAATAAACACGGAAACATCATTCCTTCCTTCTCCACCTCAAATTCATAAAAGACTTCCCTATAAATTAGTTAGAAGAAGTAACATGAACTATTTATATGATGAGGAGCTCAAAAAAGTCCAAAAACCAAATCCAAAAAAGTATATTCTTGAAAGCCCGACCACAAAAAAAAATAAAAAATAACGCTTCATTTGCCAAAAAAAATAATAACAATAATAATTTGTCAATTGGGAGTATGAAACAAAATCAAAAGCAATTAAACAAAGAAAACACACACTTCAAAACTGGATGCGTTACGGATTCTCATGACTTGGACATACTTGTTTAAAAAACGTTGTGGATCAGAATCTCCTGTATAACAGTTGAAGTCTTTGGGGAAGTCGAAGTCTTGAGGTTTCGAACAGTCTTGAATCCTGGTGATGAAAGGGCTTCGGTCTACGATCATCCCTATCATCCTCCACATCGAGTCTCGAATTGAAGGATCCGGATTGCCTCGATTCTCTTGGTGTCAAGGTGGAGGATCTCCTTCTCGACGATAGTCATGACAGGACTTTTCTGGAGGAGCTTTTGGACCGAGTCGAGAGTGGACATTGCCTCTTGGAGGTTCCCAATCCCTTTTAGATAGTTTCTCGACGCTAGGTGATCTTTTTCGATCCTGTCTATGAGATTGTTTCTTTTGATGGTGTTCCTGTGCAAATTGCTGAATCGCCTGATAGACCACTGGGTTTGTCTTCTCGAGCGCCTCCCAGAAAGTATCACCAGGGGCCTCAGAAAGTTTAGCGCGAGAAGTTTCACGATAGGAGATTTCTTTACGAGCTCTCTCTTCTCCTTCGTTTGGGACTGGGCGTTTACCACTTCTGATCTCGAGGAGATCCAAGGTCCTTCTCGCCTCTTTCTCTTCGACTAACTCCTCCATCTCTTGGTCCGTTGGGTCGGGCAGGCCTAACAGACAATATCGCTTGTATTCTTCGAGGATATATTTCTTTTTTCTTTGGTTGAGGGAATTGTCGTTTTTCAACTTCTTCAGCTCCGCTTCGATCTCGGCCAGTCGTTGTTTTTTATACGGGTCGGGGGCTTTATGTTGACCTTTTTGATAGGGGTGGTCTCTTTCTTTGTTCGTTGGTCGTTTCTTTTCCGCTTCTGCCTCCATTGGAAGTGTGCTAGGGTTTTGCCATCCTCGGGGCTCGTCTGCCTTCCACTTGATGCCACACTGGATTCAGGACTATCAACTACCACCATCTTTTCTTCCACCAACCCTGTTCTGGAAGCGTTGGGAGCGGATTGAAAGGTTTTGAAAAGCTTAAGAAAGCTTGGTGACACAAATCCTAGTTTTCGGGTCCCACTGGGCGTGCCACTTGACGATACCTAGAATTGTACCGCAGCTTTAGGGTGGATCTCGAGTTAGGGTTTCCTGCAAAACAGACCCGGGCATCTCCCGAGGGTAGACACTCCGAAACTTAAGTCAGAAAGTAGGGTTATGTGCGTATATTGTTTGATAGCCAAGATAGCGTACCTTAATTGTGGAACTTGCGTCCCTATTTATAGGTAGGGAAATATAATTGTTGTAACCGAATCCTACTAGGATTTAACTACATTGCCGCCCTATTGGAGTCGGTTGGGCCATTCAAATGGCTCTTGGGCCGGTCCAATACCGGGGTTGGATATTGATTCGTCAGTATTTCGGATCATTGCCCAATGATAGTGAAGTGGTCATATAATATGTGTCCAACAAAGAAGTGGTTTAGATTTTTTAATATGTGGACTAGAGATGAGGAATATAAGGAGACAGTTCAGAAGATATGGCAACAGGAGATAGAAGGAACTCATCAATATCAATTGGTTCAAAGGCAGAAGAGGTTAAAACCGGTACTTAAAAGAACTTAACAACAGGAAGTTTGCCAATATTGATCGGCAGGTTCTTGAAAGAAAAAGGAAGATGGAGGAGTTGCAACTTGCATTACAAAATCAACCTCAAATTGAGGAATTACAAGAACATGAAAGAGAAGCTGTACAAGGATATGTGGAGTGTAGCTCCAAAGCATATAGTTATTGGCCAAAAAAGGTAAAAGAGAAATGGGTGAAACAAGGTGACCTAAATACAGAGTACTTTCATGCTGTAATTCGACAAAAGCAGAAAAGAAAGAGAGTCCTCTCCTATACGAATGACAGTGGAAATACAGTGGAGGAATGGTCTGAAGTTGAAGAGCATTTTCTAGGGTTTTTTAAAAATTTGTTGGGGAAAAGTGAGAAAAGATGTCATGTAAGGCGGGAGGTTTGTGAGAAAGGTAGCATGTTGTCTACAGATCAGCAACTGGAACTTATCAAGGAGGTCACTGAAACATAGATTCAAGAAGCCATGTTAGCCATAGATGATGTTAAAAGCCCGGACCTGATGGCTTTAATAGTGGTTTTTATAAGAAGACCTGGGATGTAGTGGGTGAAACTACTTGTGCAGCCATCAAGGAGTTCTTCCGAACAAGAAAGATTCTCAAGCAGTTGAATGACGCGGTGATAGCACTGATTCAAAAAGTTGAGACACCACTTAATGCGGCAGTATCGTCCTATATCTTGCTGTAATACACTATATAAGTGTATTACCAAGATTATAAGTAACAGGTTGTCTAAGGTGTTGCCTCTACTTGTTGAGCAGAATCAGGGAGCATTCATTAAAGAGAGACTAATCATCCACAATATTCTGTTGACACAAGAAATGGTGCAGCTGTACAGCAAGGAAAAACGGTTCCCCTAGATGCATGCTCAAGGTGGATCTCCAGAAAGCATACGACTCCATTGAATGGACTTTTGTAGATGAGGTACTCGCAGCGTACAAATTTCCTGGTAAATTTCTCATTTGGCTTAAAGAATGTATGTCTACTAGCAGCTTTTCTTTGTGTATGAATGCGGGTTTGGTTGGATACTTTGAAGGGAAACGGGGTTTGCATCAGGGGGATCCTGTCTCCCCTTTGATATTTGTTCTATATATGGAGTACCTGAGTAGACTCTTTAAGTATGAAGTTGATCAGAGGGGTTTGCACTACCATCCAAAATGTAAGAGACTTGGGATTACAAATCTCAGATTTGCTGATGATTTGATTATATTGTATAGAGCTGATGTGATGACAGTTAAGAAGGTTAAAAAAGTTTTGGATGAATTTACTGCAACCACAGGACTTAAGGCAAATCTTAAAAAGTCTCATGTCTACTGTGGGGGTATAAAGGAGGAAGTAAAACAGGAAATTCAGGGGATAACTAGTTTTAGTAGAGGGCCATTCCCAATGCGATATCTAGGTGTCCCTATCTCCTCTAAGAAATGGATTGCTGTTGACTGTCATACGTTGGTAGAAAAAATGACTACGAGAGTGAAATGTTGGACAACTCGGCATTTATCATACGTCTGAAGAGCTGTATTAGTAAATTCTGTATTGCTGACCCTTCACACCTATTGGGCATCAATCTTTATGCTGCCGAAAAGTATTATAACTCAGGTGGTTAGAGTCTGTAGAGATTTCCTCTGGGGGCACAAGGCATCTGGAAGATCATACGCACTTGTAGCTTGGGATGATGTATGTAGATCCAAGAAAAGGGGAGGTCTGAATTTTAAGGAACCTGAAACGTGGAATAAAGCTACACTAGGGAAGCAAATATGGGATTTCGCTATCAAAAAAGATAATTTGTGGGTGAAATGGTGCCACGAATATTATCTGAAAGGACAAGATCTCTTGGATAATACTTCGCCACAAGGTGCATGTTGGTATTGGTGAAAGCTGATGAAAATTAAAGAGCAAATTAAGGTTGGCATGCTACAAGGAAAGTGGTCTGTGATGAAAGCTGAGAGTTACACTGTTAAAGCTGGTTACAATTGGTTCAGGGGGGAAGGGCAGAAAATGAAGGAATCAGCTTGCATCTGGAACAAGTACAATGTTCCTAAACACAGTTTTATACTGTGGTTAACACTGAAGGGGAGATTACTCACTTCTGACAGATTGCTTAAATTGAAGGTCATTGATCAGCCTTTGTTGTGTGGGATTTGTCAAGCAGAAGCAAAAACGTTAGAGCATTTGTTCTTTCAGTGTCCGTTTTCAAGTTTACATATGCAGCAACTGAAAATTTGGTTGCAATGTTCTTCTGTGCCAAAAAGCATAAGTGTTTGCAAGAAAAAATTGCAGAATATTTGGAAGCAGTCTAAATGTAAACAAAGGGTGTTGCATGGTGTGTTTGCTGCTGTGGTTTATCATACCTGGAGGATTCAGAATGAAGTACAGCATGGAGGGAAGAAGCTGGAAGTAGACAGGGTAGTTGAAGGAATCAAATTAGAAATGAAATGGCGGATTTCTGCATGTTGCAGAAAGTTTAGGCAGAGTGAAAGATTGTTTTTTAGACAGAATAGGTTTTACATTTTGAGATAGAGTTGTGTGAATATTTCTCTGAAATGTAATAGCAGGAAGTTGTAAATTTTCAGGTTGTCGAAAAGTTAATACAAATTAACCTTTCACAAAAAAAAAAAAAAAAAAACAACAAAGTAGTACTTCCTCCATTATTTTTTATATGTCGTTTTAGGTTTTAATAGATTTTTTTAAAATATATATCATTCTGTACACATTTATCACTTTTTAGTAACATTACCTTTACATTGGCAATGCAACACTGTAACCTTTCACAAAAAAAAAAAAAAACAACAAAGTAGTACTTCCTCCATTATTTTTTATATGTCGTTTTAGGTTTTAATAGATTTTTTTAAAATATATATCATTCTGTACACATTTATCACTTTTTAGTAACATTACCTTTACATTGGCAATGCAACACTGTTTAAAATTATTTTTTTTTTTTATGTTTAGGATGAGTTGTATAAAAAATATAAATTAGAGTAGGGTTGTATTTTAACTACATTAACTAATAATTTGCGAGAAATGGTGTTTCATTATAAACCAATAGACACTTTCTTGTCAAGGTTTATGATAATGACTTCGTTTTCATTGCAATTCCACACCTGAGAATTTGGGATGTTTATTGGGATTTTTCTTGGAAAATCCTTTCTTTTATTTTCTTTTTTCTTTTCATATTTTTTTTGAAGTTCATGAAATACATTGACATATATTTTACTAGGTTCAGAAGACATAATGGAACCGAAAGAAAGGGCAAATGTCAAGCCTGCAGCGAAGCTCCTTTGTGGTTGCACTATAATTGTAACAACAAATTTCAATGAAATTTTTCCGTCACATTATGTTGGTCGAATATATAAATCATATCTCAACTTTCGTTCTCTATCATGGCAATACCAGTCTGTAATGCCTTTGTTAAAGAATAGGAACATATGAACTATGAAATCATCTTCGCAAAGAGTAGTGAAACTTTATTTTAGCTCCCTCTGGTCTTTTAAGAACTTCACAGTCAAGTGAACTCCCTATCAATCAACCTGATGCTGCCGGCGCTTCATCACTCAAAGGTCATGTTTTCAGCCTCCTTCCTCAAGGAATCAAACAGGACTGTTGACAGATAACGTTCCCCAGCACTAGGAAAAACTACCTGGGAATTCATGGGAAAAAAACCAAAAAAGAAAAACAAGACAAATGATATATTAGTCTAGTTTATCCATGCACAAAATAGATGTAATATTAGCCCGAAACTAATGTACTCACATTTTATAACTACTTAAAAGGACAAAAAAACAAAACCAGAATGCTAAAACAACCTACCAGCAGCTAAATGATATGGTACTGAAATATAATATGAGGCCCATCAATCATCTGAAAAACCTAATATATGAGAGTGGGGCAAGCACACCTCAACTCATACAATGAACCCCAAAAATGAGCAAATAACTTCAGGCTCCAGAAAGCAAGCAGACTTCAATGTACTAGAAACAGATCTAGAGCATCTTTATAGGTTGCTATACGGAAGAAGGGGCTGAGTTGCTGAGACCATGTAATAAGATATGGGTTCTAGATGGTACTTTCCAAGAGTTGACGGCTAAGACTGACAAAGAACTCTATGGACACAAGACATCTAACAAAATGTGATTGGGGATCCAGAAAATTGACCAATCATGTCTTATGAAACTAAGCATCAAGAAGAAATGTATTCCAAAATTCAAACTTGTATTGAACAACTTGAGAATACATGGAGAAGATTTGTAAGGTTCTCTGATGTATTAGTCCCAATGAGTAAGATTTATTTATCACTTTCATAATCCTGTTGCATTATCTTCCAATGCTGACTCTTTACAAGTAGAGAGGCAGCGTTATCGAAATTGGATTGGTAATAAAGGGGGATTCTTAACTTGGAACTGCTTCCTGGTATATGTCAGTGAAGAAACAAGAAAGGAAGATTGGCCTTCGGCTGAAAACTGTAAACTAATATTGTATAATTACATCAAACAACACTCCAACCCAGACTCTACATATTTTGGAGATTGTGTAAAACAAAATTGCAGGTTTTCCATCTCAGAGTGCAACTTTTTTGGAGCGTTTAAAACTCTAGTAAAAAATTTACCAAACAGTAAGCATGTTTGAAAAGTTTTCACTTACTACAATGAGTTTTCCAGCATATTCAGCCCTGCTTCCCAGCTTAATTGCAGCAGCTGCAGCAGCCCCTGAGGAAATTCCCACCTGCAGTTCCAGGATGTATCATATATTTATACAAAGCACAAAAAGAGTCAGTAATAATTGGCGAGAAAAGAATAATAGATTGCCTCTGGAACTGGAAGTTCAACTTACAAGCAAACCTTCCTTCAGCGCAAGAAGTTTTGTCATTTCAATAGCTTCATCACTGGATATCTGAAGGGGTTCACAGAAATAAAATTTCAGGATTTGAAAAGAAAGCTTCAACAAACAGAAAAAGAAAATTAGGAACAACTGGATGAATCTATTTATAGGATAGCACCAAGCACCAAATAAAAACAGAGATTTGATGCAGAAAAGCATGGTTTGAATTTCTTGAAAAAAAAAAAAGAAAAGAAGAAGGCGGACATCTCTTCTACCAAATCATCCAAGATAATTCGAGCTTTGCGAGGATTATGGACCAGAAATGAAGAAATATCAGCAATCTAAGAAAATACGAATCTGTCAAAACACTCACATGCTCAGATTAGCTAGAAGAAATGAACATTGTTTTAAGTGAATGTACAACAACCAAATGAACAAAATGTAAACAATACTCTTTAATACATGAACAAAATGCATAAAGGATCTGATTAGAATTGAATCATAGTAATTATGGAAGTCTTAATTCGTGAAAAATCTTTCACGACTCTGTATGATTCAAAAGCTACCAAAACAAGACAGCATATTGAATAATTTGAACAGAGAAATAGTTTTGAGTAGGAAAGATGAGCATAAAATAAAAGTAATCCTCGTTCCACCACTGTAACAGGTATAAAAGGAAACAGAAAAGAAAACTAACAAGATAGTTCTGTACAAGTATACCAAGTCACACTAATCCAGCGAATTCTGAATAAAAAAGTCTGACCAATGTAGCTCAACTTGCATCCGTTCTAAAGAAGCTAAAGTTTTATACCCAATACTTAGTATAGCAGCAGCATTCTTGGGAGTAAAAACCGAAAATTCTCTTCGGCTGAATTACTTATTTCATATGCTGGTCCTAATTTTCACTTTTTCAAAATCTTTCAAGTGGCAAACAGTTCCTATCTTGATACTTTTAGGCAAGAAAACTTTATATAAAGCTAGGCTAGAGGTAAACTTGATATAAGAGTTCAATTTATCTTAATCAGGCAATACTTGGCATGGCAGAGTTGAACTCGGGAGTCCAGAAAGAAAATTTGTCCCAGGGCTGGTTGTAACGTTCAGCCTCTAATCCCAGATATAATTTTATAATCTCCATTATAGCTGATATCTTACATGAGATAACAAGTTCAATCTCGTGAAATTCAGATATCAGTGTGTCTAGATCCTAGCAAATTGACAAAATCACGTAGAAACTAGTGACTGTCACATTGATTTCATATTTCGTAAGAAGCTAAAGTAGAATTTACTTAAAAGAATGTAGATATTAAATCAAGTCTGTCTCTTTTTTCTACACAGGGAAAAGCAGAACAAAAAAGTGTACACGAAAAAGCTGGTAAACTCTCACTTGAATAACTTCATCAAGGATACTAATGTCCAAGACAGGAGGGATGAAGCCAGCACCAATTCCTTGGATTTTATGTGAACCTTTAACATTAACGGGACAACAATGAAGTAAGATGCTTACACCATTTCAAAATCACAAAAAGGGCGACAAAAATAACTAAGTATTTACATAATCTTTATTTTATGTTTCAATAAACCATTCCATTGAGCATCAGTTTTCCATTCAAAGTTCTCTATGTCTTCCCTTTCTCCTCTTAACTTGAGTTAATGATCAACATATTCTATAGTGAGCCATCTGAAAGTGTCTTCACGTCAAAACTGAGTATTATTTGCACTCCCAACAAACAATGAATGTTTCTTTCTCTCAAAAATGTAGCTGCTTTTAAGGAAAAATCATGCTACAGAAAACAAAAGGGAGACACGGAGATGGGAATGATATTGACATTTATGAACAAAATGCAAGAAAAACGAAAAGAAACTCCATTTAAGGAAAATGCAATCACCTGGTTTTCCTCCACTCAAAACTGCACTCTCAGCAGGTTCAATACCATACACCTGTCACCAAGTAAGCATTCAAAAAAAATTAAATTGCAGAAAAAGAAACCCGAAAAGGGATGAAAGATGAAGATGATGGAAAGGGAATCTAACTTTAATCATTGGATTTTTCTCCTTTAGAAACCTTCCTGCGCCAGTGACTGTACCTCCAGTTCCAATTCCTGCCACAATGGCGTCTACTTTTCCTTCTGTGCTGTCCCAAATCTCTGGTCCAGTGGTTTCATAATGTATCTGCAGATTGACACATATAAGTGACCTGTTTCTAACAATAAACACTTCAATTATAGCAAAGGGTACCTTTGGATTAGCTGGATTCTCAAATTGTTTGAGAAAATAGCAATTGGGTGTTGCCTCCATTAGTTCATTGGCTTTCTGGAGAACACCTTCTAGACCTTTAGCGCTATCAGTGAGGTGCAATTCAGCTCCAAAAGCAAGGAGAATGGTCCTCCTCTCGAGGCTATATGTATGTGGCATAACTATTATAAGTTTGTAGCCCCTAGATGCCGCAATGAATGCAAGACCAATGCCCGTGTTACCACTGGTTACTTCAAGAAGAACCGTCTTCCACCACCATTATTTGCCATAATCAAAACCAGGAGCTATTTAGATAAAAGTATTCGATATAAGAACTCGCATGTCTATCTATAATTTTTCTACTTACTTACTGTCAATGAAAAAAACAACGAAATTAGAGGGCCATTTATGTATTTCTCAATAAAAACTTCACTATTGGAAATATGTAGATAGCAGAAAGGTTCCAGATGGATTGGGATGCATGTTTTGGATACATACACCGTTAACAAAAATGAAAGAGAGAATACAAAGAAGATAACTAACCTTCCCAGGGGTTATAAGGCCCTTATCTTCTGCATCTTTTATCATACTATATGCAATCCTACATTTTGATAAATAGCTACATCATGCTATTGGTCTATTCTCAGCCTATATCTGAGTAACGTGGGATGTAGGGTCCAAACATTGAGACAACAAACAAAGAAAAGTGGCGTTATTTGATCAGATAGAATATCTCAAGTGTTACCTGTCTTTTACACTTGAGCATGGCTCCATTATCTCCAATTTCGCAGCAATGCGGCCAACACAACCATCCACAACATTGTTCAGATAGACCATCGGCGTGTTTCCTATCAACTGAAATTGTAGGCCAAAGAAACAAAAGATTAGAATAACAGATGTCTTCTTATTCTGCTTGAAAGTGTGTAGTGAAGAGTTCAGTGGAAAATTACTTCTGTGACGTCATTGGCGATACCACACTTCTCTTCCATTAGTATTGCTAAATAACTGCAGAGACAAAAAAGAAAGGAATATTGATTAACTGAACTAGTAAACTTATGGGACAATTATAACTGAATGATGAAAAGACGAACAAGATAAATACATAGAACATATTGCAGGCAGATATGAGGGGCATGCAATTAATGGACCGAACTACAGTTTTTACAGCAAATTGGATGATACAACTTCATATTATGCTATACATGCTGAAGGAAGCTACTCAACTACGAGAGAAGGAGGAGAAGGAACCACAAGACTAAAGGGATCCATAAATTTTAGTACACTTAATATCTTAGTAGAGCAGTCATGAGAATGGATCACTGCGAATCTTCTGCATTGAACTGAGGATGTTCATAAGAACAAACACCAATACAAGTGTTGACTTCCAAGAGTATTTAAGTTAGGTCAACAAAAATACAGATTTCAAGAGAGAAAAGAAAAGGGGAAAAAAAAAAAAAAAAACCCTGCGGATAAAGAAAGGTAGAAAGATCAGGAACTCAACAAACAATTATAACCCCTTTGGGGAGATCCGATAATATTGGAACAAACAATTATATAAGCATCTAAATTTTAAGTAGTCATTAATCTCATGGAGTTAGCCATCAACTAAATAAAAGAAAGCCAATTCTATGAGTTCCTTAGAGGCTTCCATGTTGAAAATTTTTCTCATCTACAGTCATAAACAGACACACCTGGTATGACTCAACTTTCTGACAGAGTCCAAAGAGCAACCTTATCTGTTTTTTATATGAAATTCTCCTAAAAAAAAAATAAATAAATAAAATAAAATAAAAAAACAGACCTTACCCTCTTTTCAGAAAGATCAAAACAAAATACCAACATAACAGATAATTGAAACGTCTTCAAGCAAGATATTTGCTCCCTGATTAAGATTAAACATACCCACAATAGTTGATACGGCACCACAATCACATACATTTTTACCGATTAAGTTAAACAGCGATACCAGCCTTTTTAATCCGCCAAATCAAAAGTAAATTACATAATTAGTTATTGAACAGTAGAAGAAAGATAACGTCTTACTTCAGTAGAAGCAAATACTCCGGAAATTTAGTACAAGGCTTATCGAAAACATTACTTCCTTCTAACTAATAGAGAATACAGACTTAAAAGGGCTTTCAAGAACAATCTTTGCTTCCAGCATTCAAACATATCGCAAATTTCTAAGTATTTATCTGCTATGAACCTATGAACACTGATAAGGCAGAAATCCTTTTAGCTAAGAATACAACATCAGAACATAACATTTCCAAAACACAAGCTTTTAATATCAAAATTTCAAAAAATTTCAGTTGTACCCAGAGGAAGAAAAGCTGAAATATTCACAACCCAGATCTTCAAAATCAACTGCGGACAGAATGACAGAATCATACCTTAAGGCCGGCTGCTCTTTTGAGTTTTGAGTACAGTCCTAAGTTCCCAGTGCGGCAAAACTTGGTGACCCCTTTTAGTTTATAATACATTCCAATCCGAATACGTGAGCGGTTACGAAGAAATGTACAAATTTGACTGCATCTGTGCATACGCACAAAAACAGCAGGAGTAAAATATTGTTGAGAGTTATGTGGCAAGAATTATGAATTCCACGTCAGAGACATGATTACATGTATATTAGTTAATAAGCTAGGTGGATTTAGAATCCATTAATTTGAGATTTTCAGTTCAGATGAATCTTATCTTATTTATCGGGATTATGTCGGATTTTCTTTTTCAGATAAATTCTCAATAAATAGTAGTATACATTTCCCGGAACCGGAAGAATTGTAGAAAATCAACTCTTTGACCTTTATCAGGTTCTTTTCTCCGTACTGCTTTAGTATAAGGCAAGAAGAAAAAAACAAACCGTTAATCTGAACAAAAAGTCAAAAGAGAAGTCTTTTTGAAATTACAACTTGTGGGTTGTGTTGTGGCTGTAAAGCAAATTGAAAATAAAAAAGAATTCTTTGGTTGCTTGTCCACGGAAAGGAAATATGCGGATAAAAAGCATTGGATCATTTCTCATACTCCTCTCCTCCTCAGTCCTCACAATCTCTGTTCTTTCCCTTGCTAACAACAGCACACTAAGACAGAATGACTGATTAAATGACAGTTTTGAAGAAAATGCCTTAACACTCATACTTAATCACGTGTACGATAAATATTCATACTCTTCTCATAAAATATTCACGAGTAATACTCATACTTTTCATATCATGTGAATCCAAGTTTCACAAATTAGAGAAATTTAAATAAATTAATTTTGTGTACAATACATATTCATACTCTTTTCATAAAATATTCATGAATAACTGTCGTACTTTTCATATTATTTGTATCCAAATTTTACAATATCTTCTTGATAATTGGAAGATTAATGCAAATAAGAAATCTAAAGACCATATTTATACCCATATAAAACAATGTTCACGAGTATTATGCAAATTTTCGTACGAATAAAAGAAAAATATTAATAAAATATTTAGAAATTCTTATATTCATAGTTCATACTCATTCCACAAAATATTCAATTAGAATGATATTTTTCATGACATATACATATATATATACATCAAAATTTCATATTTTTTATTAAATTTAAATTGTTATTAATTTTAAAACTACGTTAGTAATCTTACTATATATATATTAAGGGAATTTTTCTCACAAGACACATGTCGCACTATTAGATCACTAATAATTTCCAAAAACATGTGTCCACTTTTTATTCATTCATAAACTTTAGTAGTCTATGTGTCAGCATTTTATTGGCTTATTACTTTTTACTAATCTTTAACTACACCTCATGACTGTAATCTTGCATAGTAAAACATTTATTATATTTTTACACAATATCATTTATTTTACCTTTTCACCGATAATCCGCAATTTTATCATTCAAATAAAATTTGAAATAACTCCGGCCAGCTAACCTTAGGTGATGGCAGATTTTAGCACGCGATGTTAATGTAATCATCAGAAATAGTTGCCGTCGACATCATCATTTGGATATACACAACCTAAATCTACAAGAAAATAATTATCTCTGTTGATTGTTTATTTTAAATGGACTATACACCTGCTTCGCCGGAATCATTGGAACACGATATCCAATTTATCACGGACGAGATCACCGTTGATTAGAAACTCCATTGAAGGAAATAGTTGTCGGACATGGTGACCGGCTGACAATGATCAATTCATGCGTTCAATTGCTGGTTGTATTCTTCTTTACTAGAGACTTCCCACATCCCTTCCTACCATTTTGCTAAATTATGTGTGTATTTCTCAAGAACCTAAATGATTATGCATCATTTCTTCAAACATTCATCTTACCATGAACGAATTGCGTCCACCATGCATAATTTTAGGAATTTTCAAATTTCAGAACTGGATAATATGGAACAAATTTAATTCAAATTTCATTTAGAAGATTTGTCCGGATTTTATTTTAGTAATATATATTTGGGGAATATATATTCGTGTAATTATACCCATAATTATCGTATGAAACTACCTTGTTAATTAATTGACAGAAATTCCGTAATTGATCTTCTTTTTAAATTTGAAGTATTTGAAGTATTACTTATCATATAGAATAGATAATAAGATATTAAATTAGACTTATAATTACCGTATGAAACTACATTCATCTTAATAATTAAATAACTGTCGAATACAATCATAATTCAGCTCTTTTTTCTCCGAATACAATATAAATACACCCCTAATCTTATTTTGTAACCCAATGGGATATTATCTGATTTCACACAATCTCCCGAAAATAGGCTTTAAATGAAGCATATGAATATCGAAAATCCTTATTTTGTTTTTATTAGACCTTCTACACTTTTTAATTCTCTTTGATATTGTAAAACCAATTCTGTCGAACTGGATAGTAAGAAAGGGACATGGAAATTAGTCTTATTGTTCTCACTTCAGGGTTTGTCTTTGGCCTGGTAAGTTTTATAATATTAAATTCTTTAATTCTGCATCATGTATTATCAGAATATTAGTATTCATATTAGATCGTTAATTGACATTTGTTGTTATAATTGTTCCTTTTTTTTGTAGAAAATTCCAGTGCCTAATGTTTTATCTGAAGGCCATAATCCCGGCGACGATATAACTCTAATGAGTAACGGCAGGGAGTTTAAAGTGTCATGCAATTACCTTGGTCAGACGAAATCAATTTATTTGTTTTAAAAAAACTGGATGTACTTTGTTACGGAAAATAGTTTGGTTGTCGACGGTACTCTTTTCTTCACGGTAAAAGAAATTGGTATTTTGGAAGTACGCGTCCTGACCAAGGATCGAACACCGGCGGATAATTTATATCCTCCCATTATATGGGACAAATTCAAATATATCAAAAACTATACGGTACAATTTTCTCGATCACATGTTATTTTTTAATGATAATTTTAATTTGATGTATATGTAACTACGATTCTTCCAGTGTATACCAGATGGAGTAAGTCAGATTTCGTTTCCAGAACATGCGGAAAATGGCACAAGATTGGCATACTGCAATGTCAATTATGGGGCGTATAAATTTGTTGTTGCAATGGTATACTCAGAAACAAACCCATCTTAACTAATCCTTGCAGGTGAATCTTGGAGAAAATTCATGTTTGATCATGTTGATTTGTTGTCCGAAGCTGAATCTGTATTATTAATTCATGTTGGTAGTGATAACTTGACACTACAATTTTTCAAAGAAAACGGAGTTCAGATCAGAGCTCCTTTGCTGGTATTAGGTCCATTTGGTTTTACCATACCAATCAGTTTGAATCACTGCGTCCATAAAGCAATCGTAAGCTACAAATGTCTTATTACAAATATTGAAAATTATTCCATGATATTTTTATTTCCAATTTTTTCGTTTTCCATTGTAATTTACTATATTAATTTCAGACTATACCTGCAAGTTTTTGGAGACAGCATAAACGCGTCACTACGAAGGGATTTGCTACCGTCCAAATATATGGTGGAAATTACTCCATGAACATTTTGAAGTCTTATGATGCAAGCTACACAGGAAAAAAACTTCAAAAATTAAAGCTAGGAGGGAATTGGAGTAAACTCCTTCATGATAATACGATTGCACCTGGAAATGATTGTCAATTTGTTTTGGACATTGAAAGTGTCAAACCGAAGAAAAAAGACATCGCTTTTATTTTGATCGTTTGATCTATAGTTCGCTAATTGTGTAATTTTCAATTCTTATGGTTTATTTTATTTGTTACTTAAATAAAACATTTTTTAAATTGCTAATGTAGACGTCGCCATTTTTTTGTAGCTTACTTTAAATTTAAAATAAAACATTTTTTTTTATAAGCTACCTTGATCAGGATAAGTCATAATTTAGATGTACTAATAGAAAAGTTGGAATATATAATGAAGATCTCGATTTTGGGAAAAATTTGTGCTGTTATTGATGGATATCAATAATTGAATAATGCATTATAATATCCTCCTCTCAAGAAATATATTTCGGTAATATCTTCATCTTCTCAGTTACTTATTTGAATTTATTTTGTACAAAATTCAAGGAAAAAGGGTTAACAAAAGTCATCATTATTTCGATTATCCAGTGATTTCAATCTCTTTAAACAATTTATTGATAAATTAACTAACTAGCTTTAAGTCTTTGATCAATTAACCAAGCATTAACCTTATTGTGATCTGTCTATTAAGAAATTGCAGGAAAAAAACTTTTGTGACAGCTCGCTGTTCAAAACAGCTCGTTGTTTACCAACGTATTGGTAAAATGTATGTGACAGCTTGCTATTTAAAATAGCTACCTGTCTGTGTTAATTTTGTTTTTTTCCTTTCGATTTTTTCCAAGGATTTTGCAAGTTTTCATTATTTGCCCTTATATTATCGTCATGTCATTAATATTTAATTTTTTCAATATACATTTTAAAGCTATCATAAAGCATCATCGTTGTATCTTTACTGTTTGTGATCTTTCTGTAACATTTATTATTATGTAATATTAAAATTATATCTTTTCCATGTAAAGTTTCCTGGTATCGGAAATAGTTATCCTTCCACAAAATTGGGATTAATTCTCCCATCCGTTTTTGTATACTGATGTGGATAGTTTCTGATACTTTCAATATGACTTTCAAATTTCATATTTATCAAATCATTGTTATCATATCAATCTTCCACAATGTCACGAAATCAAAAGTAAAAATCACATCGTTAATTTTTAATCACAGTTTAACTTCATTCATTAATTTTTCATGCATTACGCACTAATTTATACTTCAAAATTTGTTTAACTTGAATCATTCATGTAATCTACATACGTTACGGGATCATTAGTATTTTTAAAATTGTTTTATTCCTTTAAATTCTGGATACATATTTCACGTATATCTGTTCTTAATATGTCTATATATACCTTATGTAAATTTCGATATGTCTACCACAGAAACTACCATCCGCATGTTATTTATTTATTTATTAATATTAACTATATTACTGATCATATAGAATAGATAATAAGATATTAAATTAGACTTATAATTACTGCATGAAACTACCTTCATTTTAATTAAATAATGAAATAATTGCTGAAATTGCGTAATTGATATACAATTCAAGTTTGAAGTTTTTCAAATATAGTATGAAATTACCTTCTGAATGTAGTCCAAATTTACATTTATGATTCACTTAGATAACTATCGTTCTATTTATCGTTTTCATTAGAGATCATATAGGATAGATAAGATACTAACTCAGAATCAAATTTTGATTCCGTGTAATTAACTAATTGATATACTCCCATATTTAAACTGAATTTAAATTTAGTTTCGCGCCTCAAAACCTTATAAACTCTAACGCGTCCTTTACGCTAAATCTCCTTCTGTATAAATCGTACGCTTAGTTTCCCCAACACCTCCTCACCTATTCATGTTAATACACACTCTTATAGCAGATCAATAAAATTGATTCTTTTCTTCTCCCTCTTTTGTTCTCTTACAATGGCTCAGGCTAGGAGGATAAATTCTGTCAAAAAATTGAACGGAAGTATCCAATGTGGATGGCTGATTAACGTCAAGTTGTGCAATTTGTGGGATCGCCATCATTTTAAAAATTGGGACAGAGTGGAGAGCCGTGAAATGCTTCTTATGGATTCAAATGTAAGCTCCTATACTTTTTTGTCACCGTTAATTAATATTGAGATACATACATGTTTTTGTTCGATAAATCAAAATTAATAGATTTTTTTCGTAACTTTTTTCTTAACTCAGGGTGACAGAATTGTTGCCGGGGTCCATCATGACCACTTTCATCGTTTCAACGAAAAGCTCATTGAAGGAACTTCTTTACTGATCTCTAACTTCGGATGTGCAAAAAACGGAGAGAGATTCAAGCAGTGCAAACATGTTTTCCGGATAAAATTTGATGAGCGTACGACAATCGAACCTGGCCCGTATGTTGACACTACCATCTTTGGAGGAATCCATGGATTTGATTTTGTCAGTTTCGACTATATCAATGCCACAAAAGATTTATCCAAATTAGTAGGTATGCATTTTTTTGTATTATTAAATAAATGATGAAGTTTTTTTCCATTAATGTATCAAAGTGATAAAACATATGTTGATTTAATCAGTTTTGTTTATTGGTTGTTTATTTTTAAAGATGTAATAGGGCAGATCAAAACAACGAGTGGTCTGACAATGAAAATGGCAAGAGGTCGAAATCAACATCATATGGAATTGCACATTATGAATGAAAGGTAAGGATAATTTACATTACTGATTTTTCCAGGTTCTTTATCAATTTCAACTCACACTATAATTGGTTACGTTAAATGTTGCAGTGATGACATTCTGAAGTGCACCCTATGGGGTGATCATGCATTAAAGGTCCAAAATCATATTGATGCAACTGGATCAATCCGAGCCATTGTAATCATAAGCAATGCAATGATTAATGCATATGAGGGTATTTACCTAATTAGACATTGTTTTGCGTTTATTATTGTATTATTTTTTTCCCATAAAAATTCAAACAAATATTTTTTTTTTTACAACAGATACTAGAAGAATTCAGAATTCCTTATGGAGTACTAATGTTTATCTAAATGAAGAGTTGCTAGAAATTGTTGACTTCAGGCAAAGTTACACTGTCATCTTACAACGTAATATTTTTCCTGCATATCTCAAAGTTTATTAACAAATCTATTTATATGTATGTATTGTTTGTGAACAGAATCACTTGTACTGCTGGATTTGATGAAAATGCGAAGATTGATGTGCTTCAGCCTCAGCCAAAATCAGGAACAATTGATGATGTCATTACATGGCATAAAATCACCATTGAAGAGTTGTCGACTATTACTACAGTAAGTGCGGATTTAATTATAATACTTTTTTGTTACACACAGGTTTATTTTGTATAAATCCTCTTTTTTTTTTTTAGCCAAGGTTAAACTATGCACTTATTGCAACTATTGAGGCTCTTGATCCGGATTTTGGATGGTATTATATTGGTTGCCGTAAATGTCACAAATCTGTAAAGGAAGAGGCTGTTCCAATTGCAGTGGTAAAAATTGAAGGCAAAACATCGTCTAAGAAGTCGAGGTCACAAATTCCTTCATAGACGGTGTTTCGTTGTGAGACCGAAGGCTGTCCTAAACCAATGACCACAGCAAGTCCGAGGTACATTCAATTTTAAAAATGAATATTTAAAAATTTATATTAATTTTGTATTACGAGAATACCCATATTTATTGACAACTCATAATTTTTTTATATTAAAATGTTTCTTAGATGCAAAATGAGAATTGATGTTGAAGATGGAACACCGGGATCTTGTACTTTTGTGATGTTTGATGATTGTATTCGTCATCTAATGAATAAATCATGCGAACAAATCAAAGAAACTATTCCACCGATTTGTATTGATAAACTCAGAATTATTTAAATTTGCTATGTTAAGAATTTCACTATTTTTGTTTTCAATTATTTTTCTATTATTGCCTTATTTAGGGTATCCCCAACAATCAAATACCGGAGGAACTTTACCAACTTGTGGGGAAGAGGCTCATATTCAAATTTGAGGCGACTGATTATGTCATACAAACGGGGGTCGACGGTTTACAAATGCACAAAAATTATTGAGGATCCCATACTTATTAAAAAATTTGAGAATGTTGTTTCTCCAGTAGAGGTTTGCCCTAAATTTGCTGATGTATATATTCCATATAAAACATGTATTTACTATTTTTACTATATTTCAGTTAGTTAATTTTTTAATGGTATTTTTTAAAACTTAGATTGAAGATGATAACAGTATCACCAATCTGGATACATCTGATGTGGCTATTTTGCAGTCTGTTTCCTCAAACATCCCCAAGGTTTGTCATATTATGTAATTTCGGATATCTCAATTATTTTATAATACGTGTGTTGTTTGACTTGCATTAATCCAATAAACAGGTGACTGGTTTAAGCTCTATTGGAACTGAATATGATCAAGACGATGAACCTATCACTCCTGTTAGTTCTATTCAAAAGTGGAAAGTTGTTGAGATTGACATTGACGATGAAGAACATCAGGCTTCAACGAATAAAAAGCATGTCTAATCTGTTGATTTCAATGCTTTTATTCACTTCATTCGGGATAATTCTTACAGCTTTTACATAAACAAATTATTATCTTTTTCTTTGATGGTTTTTATTTCGTACTTTTTTTGTTCCGTCTTTCGGTACGGATTATTTTTCGTGTAATAAAATATTTATCCATTCTCTCTATACATATGTTAAACATTACAATTTATTCAATTCAATCGAATATTTAAATATTAATTGTAATATAATATTACAATTGTTATAATAGTCTTCTCAATTATTTCAAAATAAATTAAAGCTAAACACAATCAAATCATCCTATATATGTCAGAAATAAAATTTTTTATTGTCATCATTATAAGCATGTAAGGATTTCATATATTCTTCGTTTTCATATTAGTAATATTCACGTACTGTCACATAATGTATAAAAATATTACAATGATTAATAGGTCATCATAATAGCAGAATCAAATCAAAACGAAATCAAAAAATTGTTGATTGTGCATAATTTAGATTGACTTATAATTCCTTTGTAAACAGCCAAAAAATCAGGTACTTACTAAAATAGTTGAAAAACAATTATAATCTTACTAAAAGTATTTTTTATCATGCTAAACAAGTAAATAATAAGAAGTAACTCTATATTACTTCTAATTATCACACACATGTCACGTTGAGTTCTGTAATATTCACTTACTATATCTTAATTCAAACAAATGACCAAATAAAAACAAAATGCTTCTTAGAAAACAAAAAATTAATTAAAAAAAAACACATCATTACATTGACTACTTTTTTGGTAGTGTGTTTGCATTCTATTAAATTTCTGATACTGCACATCATCTACAACGCGCAAAACATCATTTTCATAATTAAATGGACTTATCAACACCATAAATTTTTTAACTGCCCAACAATAAATCCATCCACTTATTTCCTCCGAACTATATATATATATATATATATATATATATCAATAATTCTCCCTACTCCATTCTCACTTTCTTCCAGATTTCAAACAAAGCTGTTTAGATCTTTCTTTCTTTTCTCTCTTTCTTTTCACCTCCATTCTGCCTGTCATAATCCCTTGAATGCGTTTTGAAGAAAAATAACCAAGGGGAGTAATCTGTGTTCTTTCTCAAGATCAGGTAATATAAACTTTGATTTTTTTCTTTCTTTGCTTTTTTTTGGCATCTACTTTATTGATCTTCCTTCCAAATACACTATTTTGTATGTAGATTACTTCTGTACAACTATAATATACATTACTATGGATTATGTACATTAATCAGTTTATCATCTACTGTTATTTTTCAATCTTTAAATATAGAAAATATATACAATTGACACTTTTTATTCGTATAAATATAATTTTAATTATTGCTACTCTATTTTTTTTTTCATATAACAGGATCTTAATAAAAAAAAATACCGTACTACTTGGGATTCTTATACATCGTTCCAAAAGACTACGAATTGCTTGGTTTTGTAAGACATCTTACCCTTTGTTAAATTAATTTATCAGTTTGTGTATATTGTTTTTTAGTTCTTATGTCAAAATTTAAATATCCAAATTGTATTCTTTTTTTTTTTTTTGGCATTTTAGCTTCTCACATCTTGGTTGCGTGATTGCTTCAGCGGATATGTCCCAAAAAAAAATTAAACTGGTTACTCCAGTAGGTAAATTTGAAGTATTAATTTCTGAAGCTGCAAATGGTGAGATTGTTATGTTTGGGAATAAATTCTTAAAATTTGCAAATGAAGTTCAAATCGGTCCATGGTGTCGGGTTCATTTTTATTATAACGGAACTGATAACATCATATGCATGCCTTTTAGATATGATGCAACTCAATCTGTTCCATACAAGCCATACACTCCTTTTGGAGTTCAATGCATATTCAAATTGAAACCTCATACTGCTGATTACTTCACATTAAGTATTTCCATTCGTCCATCATTTTTTTACTTAAAAATTAAATTATATCTCATGAATTTAATTTGACATCTGTAGATGAGTTAGTACCAATTATGTATATATTTATTTTTTTTGTCTAGGTTGTGCCTGCTGAATTCATCAATGTACTTACAATGCCTAATACATCGGTTGTGACTGTTGAATTTGGAGAAGAAGAATATAATTTTGAATGGTTTACCAATGAGCATGATTCTGGTTTTAGTGGTGTCATGTGGCTTATTTTTTTAATTGGTCATCATTTCCCTTTGAAGAATACATTCCTGCTTGCCTATAAGCACGAAACCACGTTTGTGTTGGATGTTTTTGATGAAAATAACTTTGATGTCCATGCTCCTGGTCGTCCATGAAATTCTGCCTCAGCTTCTTAATAGAGTAAGTACTTAAATTAATCTTTTTATTTATTTTGTTATTTCTTTATTTATTTCAACATAAACTCACTTAATATATTTCTTAATTCCATAATTGTCTATTCTTCAGGTTCTGAAGATGAATCTTATTTCTACCCGTGGTTGGAATCTATGTAACATAGTTTTTAGTTTATGCATGTTATGCTTTTTGTATTGGGGTTAAAAACAATTATGAATTATTATGGTTGTATTTTGAGTATGATATAACTTCTAATTATGGTTCATTATATATGAAGTACATTTTGATTAGATTCTACAACCCAATCCCTTTAAATTATTTCATATTGATAAAATTTGTTCCATTTTGTTTATAATAATTTTTTTCCCGTTGTTTTATAATGATAGAGTTTGTTGCAACTTTTTCGTCATCACATCAAATTTATGCCGATGTTATCATTTGTATATAAACCAAAAATTGGGACAAAAATTCACTTCGCATATCGATCATATGAATTTTAAGTGACATTTGTTAAAGTTTTCTAAATCTGTTTAGTTTATGCAATCAATTCAAATATATAAAACAATGAAATGATAATTTTACTTTTATTTCTGTTACACAACTGCATAAATTTTCCTCAAGTGATAATAAAAGATGAAAAGAAAAAAAAATCAAAAAGCTATTGAAAACATCGAATACATTTTTTTTTAGTTCAGAACCCACTGTCTAATCCATTTAATCTCTGCAAACTAGGCCTCACACTATAACATGCAATAATCATTTCATGAATTAAATACACTTAACTACTATAAAAATTTATAACTCTCCCTAAAAATATCCATCATCATTTTTTTCTTGACTAAAATACACAAACTCCATTTACTTTATTCGTACTGTTTTTTGTTCAGAATTCTAGCTTTTATATTCATATGAATTTAGTTTGACACGAAATATATTTTACCTTTGATAAACACTGACTTAAACTTGTGATATATGTGGGAATTATTATTTTAAACAGAATCGTATATTTTTCCGGGATTATTCCAAACAACCAATTTATGCCTTATTATCTTTTGTATATAAACCAAAAATTTGGACAAAAATTCACTTCGCATATCGATCATACGAATTTGAAGTGACAGTTGTTAAAGTTTTCTAAATCTGTTTAGTTTATGCAATCAATTCAAATATATAAAATAATGAAATGAAAATATTAGTTTTACTTCTGTTACGCAACTGCATATATAATCCTGTGTGTATTTTGTTTTTTTCCTTTCGATTTTTTCCAAGGATTGTGCAAGTTTTCATTATTTGCCCCAATATTTTTTGTTTAGTTTTTCAATTGTGTTTTTATTTTGATTATTAAATTATATAATTGAATTTCAGACATTTTAATCTTTTATTTTCCATAAATTTTATTTTTTTGTATATGTAGAACTGCCTCTGCCTCTGTTGAAAAATCAAAATATTCACTGTTCGAAGTGGATTCCAAATTCATCAGAACTTAGCTATGTTTCGAGTGTCAAACCTGTCAGCGGTCCATTTCAAAATATAGGACCATCGCCATTTGCCAATTTACACAACTGTAACATTTTTAATTAACTTAGTATTTGCTTTGTTCTTTGATTTTTCCAATATACCTATCTATCTAAATACACTTTTGATTACATAACGTTTTTTTTTCTGACTTTAACAGATCTAACCATTAATTTTACACCAAACAATAGCAGTCAGCCTAACATATTGAAATCTTCAAAAGATTTGAGCATTGGTGGTTCCCATGATAAAAATATAGGCATGGTTTCCAGGTCTAACCAACGCATTGACTATGATTTCGGAACCTTTGTTGACTGTAAGTATATTTTTATACATTATAGTGTATTACGATAATTTAACCTTTTAAATTTTTATTATGTTTTTGTCGAACCTGAATTTGGAAAAAAATACATTTTGTAAAAATATAGTTATATGTTTATAACCACAAATTTATTTTGTAATTACATTTTTGTGGTCATAAATTTTTCATAATGTTTTTATACACAGCTCCTGTAACAAGTACAGTATGCCTTAATCCACATTACCATTTGGGGACTGAATGTAATTGTCAAGAAATATCCAAAACTAATTATGGAGCAGAAGCACGGAAAACAAGGCGCCTAAAGATGGAAAATAAAAAAAAAGTAGACCAAATACAACAAATTCCATGTTGGCAATTACAAGTTCGTGTACATCATCGCAACCAATATCTCCAGATATATCATTGTTCGACATACCAATACAAAGCGATAATCAATGCCCGTTAAATAAAGGTTATATTATACTTCATCTTTTAAAATCACTATTCATTTTTAGTTTATTTCTTTTGATAATTTCATTGTTGACTTATAAATTAATTAATTTCTTGCATTTCTAACAGCAATGACTAACATTATGACCAGTAATACTTCCAAAATGCTCGGTGCAAGTCAACATGTCCGAAGTAATATGATTGCCGGATATAAAGGAAAAGCCAAGTTAGCGTACCCAAATCATATAAATAATGGTACAAGTATATTTTTACACTTCAAAAAGATTGTTTATTTTTTTATATTTTTCTTTATATTTATTTATACATAAACATTAAATATAGATTCCGGAACATGCGGAGAAAAATATCAAACCAGGCAAAATGACTATATAGATGCAAAAGGGTTGTGTAAAGGTAATTTTCCATATTCTTATTTCGTTTATATTGAACATTAAATTATGAATTATAAAATTTCTTATGAGTATTTGCCTACCGACGTTTATTCATCAGAGTACATTGATCTTGGTGATCCTATATACCCATGTGAATATTGTGGTGCACTACGACGAGAGATCACCAAAAAGCGGTCCACACACAGATGAACCAAAATTTTCAATATGTTGTATGAAAGATAAAGTGAGCTTGCCAAAGATGAAGGAACCGCCGAAGTATTTGAAAGATCTCATCTATGATATTGATCCCAAAAGCAAAAAGTTCAGAGAAAATATAAGGGCTTATAATACCATGTTCGCTTGGACATCTATGGGTGGAAAAATAGACAAAACCATCAATCGTGGTCGAGGCCCTTGGATTTTCAGGTTGTATGGTCAGAATTATCACAAAATTGGCAGTCTCTTACCAGCAGCTGGAGAGGGACCAAAGTTTTCTCAACTTTACATTTACGACACAGCCAATGAAGTTACTAATAGAATAAATGCATTGAGGTAATAGATTATATTAAACTTAATTTCCTTTTTTTTATATATTTTTAGAAAAATAAGTTTAGAATATGTTTGTATAACATTAAATTGCAGCTCTGATCCTATTTCTACCAAAAATATTGATGATGAAATTGTGAAAAATATTGGTAATATGTTGGATGAACATAATAATTGTGCCAAAATCTACCGAAAGGCCAAAGATCGATTCGGCACAGATCAAGAACAGAACGTGAAGCTTGTGCTTAAAGGAGATCGTAAAAAAGATGGCAGGGTTTACAATCGTCCGACTGGTGACGAAGTTGCAGCAATAGTTGTTCAACAACATGGCCTAACAGATGAAAGCCGTAGGGATATAGTCATTGAAAAGCAAAATGGCGATGTTCAATGAATTAGTGAACTTCACCCACTGTACTTGACATTGCAGTACCCTTTAGTACTTCCATATGGTGAAGATGGATTCAGACTGGGCATTCCACTTACCGGTGAAGATATTATCGAGTATGTTCCCAATCCGGATGATAATTATGCAGGTGGTGAAGAAGATGATCTTGATGAAGATAATGATGGTGATACTTCAAAGGGTCGACGGAAAACATTAACTATGAAAGAATGGTTTGCATATAGGATTCAAGAAAGGGAGGATGAAAGTTCACATATTTTGTACTTGAGACGGCTCCTTCAACAATTCCTCGTGGATGGATTGACAATGATTGAAACTCAAAGACTTACTTTCATAAAAAATAATCAAACCAAACTTTGGGGTGAAAAATACAAAAGAATTTGTTCTTTGTTTGAAGCTGGCAATGATGACCCAACGACTATTGGAAAGCCTGTCGTTTTGCCTCCTACATATGTCGGAGGCGCCAGATACATGCATCAAAATTTCCACGATGCAATGGTTGTATGTAAACATTATGGATATCCGAATCTATTCATCACATTTACTTGCAATAGTAAGCGGCCTGAAATCGTAAGGTATTGCAAAAAAAGGGGATTGAAGCCTGAAGATAGACCAGACATTACTTCCAGAGTGTTCAAGATGAAACTTGATCGTTTCATACAAGATATAAAAAAGAAAAAAATATTCGGACGAGTTCAATCAGGTATTCTCAACATTTATTACTATTTGCTTATATATTTAATAACATTATTTTGAATGCTTATTATTTGAAGTACTCCTCATTGTTTATCTTAATTATAATACAATAATTTTTAATTGTGTGTGCAGTCATTTATACAACGGAATTCCAAAAGAGAGGATTGCCTCATGCTCATATTTTATTTTGGATTCATCCGGAAGATAAAATAAATAAAACGGAAGAAATTGATAATAAAGTGTCTGTTGAGATTCCAGACAAGCATTGGGAGCCAGAACTTTACGAACTGGTAAAGGAATATATGATGCACGGACCTTGTGGCTTAGCAAATCCTAACTGCCCATGCATGGAATAGGGAATATGCACTAAAGGTTTTCCAAAGAAATATTCGAATTCGTGTCACATCGATAAGCATGGATTTCCTAAGTATATGAGAAGGGACAACGACATCAAAGTGATGAAGAGTGAGACTGCATTGGATAATTCTTTCGTTGTCCCTTATAACAAGAAGCTTTTGAAAATGTTTCAAGGACATATCAATGTGGAGTGGTGCAACCAGACATCAGCAATCAAATATCTGTTCAAGTATATAAACAAGGGACCAGACAAGATTTGAATTCAGTTCGAGGCTGGTGATGCAACCAATCTGGGTCGACCCATTAATGAAATAAATCAACACTATGATTGTAGATATATTTCTGCATGTGAAGCAATATGGAGAATTTATGGGTTTCCTATTCATTACAGATCTACCCCCGTTGAGAGATTGCCCTTTCATCTTCTTGAAGAACATTATGTTATGTTCAAGGAAATAGATAGTATTGTAGGTACTTTGGAAAAACCCTATAACAATGCACTTAAGTTTGCTGGTTGGATGGAGTGTAACAGGAAATATGAAGAAGCCAGACATCTGACATATGAGGAAGTTCCTAGCAAATTTGTATGGAACAAGAAGAAGAAAGAATGGCTATCTAGGAAACAAGGTGTCTCAATAGGACGTATTCACCATGTGTCTCCACTCTAAGGTGAAATTTACTACTTGAGGGCTTTGCTTAGTAAAATTACGGGACCAACGTGTTATGAAGACATCAAAATAGTCAATGGTAAACTCTATGATACATTTAGGGATGCATACGATGCTTTGGGTTTTTTCCAAGAAGATTCTGAGTTTATTGGTACTATTGAAGAATCTACACGGATAAACACATCATCGACTGTCAGGGAACTTTATGCAAGGCTTATACAAACAAAAACTGTCAAGCAATATAAACATATTTGGGAGAAGACATGGCATCTGATGACTGATGATATTCAGTACAAGCGACAATTGATATGTGGACGTAATTTCATGTAAGTTTATGGGTTTATATAATTTTTTATACATGCATTTTTTAATACAATTAAACATATATATATTTCATTTTATTATAAATATTTTATATTTTTGTTTGTTATTTATTTTGATTTATCATGATTTTTTATTTTTTTTTGTCCTATATTGTATAGGCATTGAACTATCTATGGAGGATCTTCATGATTATACCCTTACTGAGGTTGAGAAATTGCTACAAAAGCTTGGAAGCACGCTAAAAAATTTCCCAGATATGCCTTATCCTCAATATCACTTTGATCCCGATTTTTCAAATCAGCTCATTAGCATGGAAAGGAATTATGATGTTAGAGAGTTGGCAGCTGAGGATGAAGCACTGATCTCTGCCCTAACAGATGAACAAAAAGTTGTTTATGACAAGATAATAGGTGCAGTTTCAAGATGTACCGGTGGATTCTTCTTCCATGGTTTTGGAGGTACTGGAAAAACTTATATCTGGAAAACATTGTCATCTGCATTGCGTAGAAAGGGCAAGATAGTACTGAATGTTGCTTCTAGCGGAATTGCATCGCTACTTTTAAGTGGTGGAAGAACAGCACATTCCCGATTCGCCATACCTTTAACCATCAAACCAACATCAACGTGTATTATTATACCTGGGGAAGAATTGGTAGAACTCATTGAACGTACGAAGTTGATTATATGGGATGAAGCTCCAATGACACACAGACATTGTTTTGAGGCATTGGATAGGACTTTGCATGATGTCATGCGTCGAAGACACCCAGAAACTTTCAATAAACCATTTGGCGGAATAGTAACTGTGTTGGGTGGAGATTTTCGTCAAATACTTCCAGTTATACCCAAAGGTACTAGATTTGAAATTGTCGATGCATCTATAAATTCATCACCTTTGTGGAAAAAAATGCAAGGTACTAAAGTTGACCAAGAATATGCGACTAAGGCAACGTGTTGATAGCAGCCAAAATAACGATATCAAGGAATTCTCTGATTGGTTACTTGATATTGGCGAAGGAAAGGCAGGTTGTCCTAACAGCGGAAAAGTAGAACTCGAGATTCCATCAGATCTCCTTATAGAACAAACTAGTACTCCTGTGGCCTCCATCTACAATGCTATTTATCCAAGCATTTTGTCCAACTTGGAAGTCAAAGATTTCTTCAATGAAAGAGCTATCTTGGCACCTACGAATGATGAGGTTGATGCTATTAATGATCACATGTTATCACTCTTAGTTGGCGAAGAAACAGTTTACTATAGTTCATATTGCATAGATATGACCGCAAGGTCAGTTAACCCGGATGATGATGAAGTTTATACAACCGAGTTCCTAAACTCCATAAAATGTTCAGGAATGCCAAACCATAAAATAACCCTAAAAGTCGGAGTCCCAATAATGCTTTTTCGAAATCTTGATCAACCAGGAGGATTATGTAATGGTACAAGGCTACAAGTCAATGATTTGGGACAACGGGTTATTCAGACGACAATCATATCAGGAGCTAATATTGGGAAAAAAGCTTTCATTCCACGTATGGATATCAGTCCCAGTCATGAGAGGATGCCAATTAAACTAAAGAGGAGGCAATTTCCAGTAGTTGCATGCTTTGCTATGACAATCAATAAGAGTCAGGGACAATCACTTTCTGAAGTCGGGTTGTTTTTGCGTCGTCCTGTTTTTACTCATGGGCAACTGTATGTCGCTTTTTCAAGAGTAAAATCAAGAAAAGGTCTTAAAATCTTTATTTGTACCAAGGAGGGGGAATTCCACAATCGGACAACAAATGTGGTTTACAAAGAAGTCCTGGAAAATATATAATTCCTGATTTGAAGCTTTTTATAATTTTTTACTATTTCCGATACATTTTATATTAATGCGACGAATGGTTTATATTGGTGTATGGCACGAATGCTTTATATTTTTATATACTTTTACTTGTGTCCGGTTATATTAATTATATGAAAAACTATCATTTATTATACAATTTCTTTTATATATTTATATGTTTAATTTAAGTCCTGTTATTTAACGTAAAAAAACGAAGAAAAATGTTATTCTACTTTGCTCACCGTGCAACGCACGGGTAAAATACTAGTTATGAATAGAAGAGATTTACAAAACTATTGAAATATTTGAATTTAAAAACATGATATTTCATAATTAAATCTAATAATGATGAGAGAGAACGAATCAATTTAATAATATTTTCATTAATTTTTTATTTCATAATTATATTTTATTAATTGGACAAGTGTACATATATGGTAAATCAGGTTCATCATCCACTAACTAGACTCTCGTATTCATTGTTGCGTGGATAGGACCGATCCTAACATTCAAATGGCCCAAGGGCAAAATGAGGGAAAAAAAAAAGGACCCCTAGTTTAGTTCCGAAATTGAGAAAAAAAAAAGAAGTAATGTTGGAAGTGCATATTACATATAATTAATAACAACCCATGAAATACTTATAACAAAATAGTTTTATAATTTAGATAAATGATTCTTTGTGTTGTATTGACAATATTGAAATTCTTTAAGGAGAAGAGAGAAGAAATTATCTATCCATAGTATATAGTATAGTCTATTTATATACTAAAATAGCAGTCCTTGAGGCAGGTAGTTCCACCCAATTTTTCTCTTCTGGAACACGTGTCGCCTCCTGGTACAAAATTTTACCTCCAAAACCTTGTTATGCTGATGTGTTATTTTGTAATAATTTAAACTTAGTTTTATTTTTATCAAATACTGTAAACCCATTGCAAGCTGGAATGGAGAAAGTGCATTATTATTTTTATTTCTATTTTCCACTTTGCATCCGTACCACCTAGTTAATTAATTGAATAGTGCAGCATGCACATAATTTTGTGTTTGACGATGCATCCATTTCCTGACTCACCGCCCAAACCATACATGCAAAAATAAGCTTTTATTTTCATGAGGTTACTGCCGAATATAATTATTATTCTAGTTTGCTTGCCATTTGATAACTATATTTAATAGTTTAGTTTTATTAATTGGGACAGTATTTTTCTCAACAAAAACTAAAGATTCATTTTCTCTGTTGTCTGCAATCTCATAGTTCTATTATTTGGGACAATATTTTTCTTAAAAAACGAAAGCTCAATTATTCTCCTTTATCTGCAAATCAATTGAAATGCTACAAAAGGAAAATATTTCTCCTTCGCAATTGAGAGCATTGGCCGATGGTTGACGCCCTTAGCCACTCCAACCAACGAGAAGGGGCGGCGGCAATGGCAGAGGTTTTCGCTTTCCAGACGGTGGTCGATTCAGCGGAAGAATAAGCTTTTGGTCATGGCTCTTGAGTAGATCCTCACGATTAATCCTACAATTAAAGTCGTAGCCCAGATTTTTATTTTTAGTTTTGTTTTTGGGTCAGTGAAATTTCATCAATTTCTCATTGTACTTTTCTGAAATTCTATTCCGAATAATCATAATTCATACGGCTGTCTTTATTTCCAGCCAGTAAACTCACCGGCGGCAATGGCGAATACACTATTCAATGTCCACCGAATGGATTTCTTCGGCGTTCAGATTTCTTAACTTCCCTAGGTATGTTGCTTTGAATTCACTAGATGAGTTCAATGTGCATGTAATCAGAATTTTTTGCAGTGGAGTGATTTGCAGTTTTGCACACCTTTTTGTTGGTTTGGTTTATTATGATGCTTTTTTGAACTCCGATCCCTTCAAGACATAATAAAGCTTGTTGTTTTAATTATAGAATATCAAGCCCAAATGAGAGAAATGATGGTTCATGCTCGAAAAAACAGAATCTTATGCTTTTATAATTCTCCTACAATCGCAACTAGCACTATTTGGTTGAATAATTTGTGGACCCAATTCTCTTTAGATTCTGCGGAGCTACCTCAGAACCGTTTATTGAACATCTTATTACTATTATTCTTATGTAATGCTTGGGGCAATTCTTTTCTTTTGGTTTGTAGTGCTCCAACTCAGAAAAAGAGGAGGCGTGGTCTGGGTGGTTTGCATAAGCTTAGTGGTGTTTCATTCAACTTCAGGGCAACAATAAGCAAAACAAAGGTTTGGACAATTGCATTATGGAGTCTTCACTATTTTCCTTCCTTATAGTCTTTTAACATACCTTAACGATTTCTTACTTTTGTTTTTCTTCTCCAGATTGTAATGCAAGTTTGGGCCATATTTGTGAAACTGGAAAGCATATACCCAAGGTCATATATATGTTCTTTATGTTCTTTACTTATTTGAAACTCGTGCTGATGTGATGAATTTGACTCCTACAAACGTAAAAGATTTTGGTACCGCTTATGAGTGATGACAATTTTGGTCTGTCAGAACGTATTCTACTATTTTGAGACTGGTTTGTGTGTGACATTATTTTAGTAGTCTTCAGTTTTTTTAAGGATTTTAGTTGCAGAACTCCTTTTTGTTCGAAATGATGCAGTTGGTTTTCTAACTGATACAGATTTTTCCAGTCACTACTTTGGAGTTAGGAATCCTTCAAGATCATTATGCTTATTGAGAGAGATCCAAAAACTGCCCAGCTGCTATAAGTAATGGAAAACAATGGTACTTTAAACTATGGACTTTTCATTGTATAACCATTTCCTGCATGTTTCTTTCTTGGGTAGCGCATTTGTTTACATACTTTCTCTTCCTTCAACGGGATATTTAGTGCAGCAGCAGTTAAAGGGCTCGACTCCAGCTAAAGGGTTCACCGACTTAAGTTTAGTGGCGTAGATTCTATTATTGCATCTCATTACTTATAAGTTATTCATCAGGGAACAAAAATTATATCATCACTGTTATTTTTGAAACTTATCTATATAATTGATACTAAATACACAACTATTGTCTGAAGTGATACTCAGATAATTTATTCAAATTTAGCTGGAGTGAAAATATGAAGATCAATGAGTTGTTCTAAATTGATGTAATTGTAATATAAAGTTGTTGGAATTACCCGTTTGTGAATGTTTAGTTTTGAAAATAATCAGCCATGTGTCTAGAGAGATGGACTAGGGGAAACTTGAGGATGAAACTTGAGCCTCTGATACATTATTGTTGGTTCATTTTATTTATATATTTATTTTTTAAAAAAAAGATTGGTGTTTCATTGCTACAGGGTTCTACTCCTCTTCAAAGATGGCATTTGTTTAGCATGGGACGCCTAAAACCAAACTAGATTCGGTTGTAGATTGATTCTGCAGAAACTGGACTAGGTGGCAAATCAAACATTATTTTTTGACTTTTACCCTAAACATATATCTTTTTGGACTTTTTTGACATTTACTCGTGTGTATATGTAAATTGGTTAAGTTAATATATTACTTTGTCAATTCACTCAACAATAATATATAATCTAGATTTATTTACACCTTTTAGTCATCATTCAAATATAATATTGTATATGATAATTCTGAATACACGTTTGCATTTAGTTTTTATTTTTTATTTATGTGATGATTTATTAAATAAATAATGCTTACTTTTAAAATTAATAAATACTATGATCAATTACGACAAACAAACACATAAAAGAATAGTTAATACTGCAACAGTATTTGTAGGCATGATTAACCTCGAAGACGCTCTTGCCAATTTCTCCTGCTTAATGATATAAGAAATGAGAAGTTACCTTTTCAGAAATTTCATATCGGTTTTTAAGATATTGTTGTATTTTACATTTTCAAACATCTATATGTTCTTTATAGTTACTAATTTTTCTAAATTACTTGCCAATTCGATTCAGAAAAATCAATGGGTAATCATAGATCCGAGTTGATAATTTGTTTTGATTAACAATAACAAATAATGATCATATACGCTTAGAAATATTATTAATATTAATTAAATAAAGAATCTATATACATATATCTATTATATTTATTTTTGTAGCTGATTTTTTATATTAATATTTTGAGCTATTACTTCTATCAATTAATCACATAAAAAGTTAATATAAATTATTACTTACAAATGTTTTTATTATTTATCAAGGTCCAATTGATTTTTTTTTTTTCAAATTGAATGATCTCAACGAAAATTGAACCATCGACCTCCTGGTAATAACCATCCACATCCACCCAACCCTTCCACCCCTCAAGGTCCAATTGATAAAATATTATTATAATTGATTTAGCCGAGTTGGATCCACGAACAAGGAAAGGACAAAAGACTCTTATGCTGAGTGTTTAAAATAATCAGATAATGAGTAAATAAGTCCATGTTCTTTTTCATAGTTTTAATCAATTCTTCTCATACCTTAACTAAAATTTTCTCATTTTCTAATAATTCTCTAAATTCTTCCAATTTTAAATTAGGTACTTTCAACTTGGCGGCTCTCAATTGTCTTCCAAACTTCTAACAATATGAATGTTGCAGATTGGTCATGAAACAGCTGGCAATAGGGTATGTTTGGATCATTTTATTTAATGTGTGTTTTTAGGTATTTTTTATATTAGGAATGTAAACAATTATATTAATTAAATATGTAAAAGAGTATATTAGGATGAGACAATTATTAATAAATTAATTTAAAATTACTATAAAAAAAATAAAAATAAACAAAGCCAATGACTGCCTACTTAGATATAATAGATTGAGTTTTCGGTAACGTGATTATTGTCAAAATATAAAAAAATATAACAATAGGGTTCTAAATATTAAGATAATGTAATTTATCGTTAACGTACAAAATATAGTAACAGGGTTCCCAACTTCAACTATCCAAGGAGTTTCGATTACATATGTACTCATAATTTAGCTTTAGAAACAAAAGGAGAAAAAAAAAAAAAGAAAACAGAACTGCATCATCATTAATATTGAACTTGGGAAATTCGTGTTACTTAAAAAGCACATTTAATGTTTGGGTTATTAGGCGCATCAAATACTTTGAATAACCATTATTTTAATTTTTATCAATCCCGCCTTTTGAACACAGAAAATAATTACTTTGATAACCTATGATTACTTAGGTTAAATATACGTACCAAAGAAATTATGTAAGCTATGGTTTAGGAATTTTTCTATATTTACGAAGGGTATCCATTTACGAATTTTTCTTTTAAGTACTTATTTTAATCAATGATCGGAAATTAACAATGTTGAGCTTTGTAAATTAAGAATACTATTCTTGGTACTCTAAACTTTTTTGCGATTCAGCTATGAGAAATAGATATGAAATTTTTTGCCGGTGTTATTAAATACATCAGTTTTTCTGTCCGAGTTGTTTAATATGTTCATTTGAGTTGTTAATTACGTTTTTTTTGTCTTAGTTCTTAAATACATCAAACATTTTTAAATTAATATTTATATAAATGACGCCGATCCGACACACAAAAAAAATTAGTGGGGTCCCGCGATTACACGGGTTATATCTAATACTATACTAAGAAAGAAACCAAAGAGAGAAATAAAAAAAGATTTCTAAAGGTGCCACATAGGCTAAAATCTTATGTGTCATTTTTCTAATACTTGAGTCAAAAAATATTTACAACAATTATACTAATAGTCCTTAAATTTTCTATAAATAAAGTTTTATTAATTACATTTAAAACATTAATTGAAAATGGGAAATGGAAATTAATCAAATTAAATGGATAGGAATAATGAATATTAATTCACCGGAATTATGGAAAACTCAATCACAATTCCGACATTAATGAAAATATCAATAATTATTCAAAAATCAAAATTGTGCGGGGAATCAGGTAACAATCATATCCCATAATTAACTCCAAAATTAAAACGATTCAATTGTAGAAAATAAAAATAAAAGATATCAATTTTTATTCGATCAATAAATAAATAAGCATTAATAATATGTAAAGTTATTCATTTTTTACCACAAAAACTTATCCACTTGAATTTCGGTAATTCAAATGCTCATTTTCTTATTAATCATATCCAAAATTAATATTATTATCTTTTAAATAAAAAAATTTCAATGCACACTATTCACCCTATATACTGTCATCATATTGATCTATGTTGTAGCATTCTTTCGCATCTACGACAAGGTACTTTAATTCATTCTATTTGTTTTAGAAGCGTTTGCATCATATTGATTTTGACTGATTAGAATTAAAACATTCATTTTATCATATGACTTCCAAATTTTATTTTCACGAAATGAAAACATCGACAATATCTTATTCACATTTAACAAAGTGAATGGATTGGAAGATGTGATCGCAAAGCAAGGCTGGAGTCACACATTCGCCGATTCGCGTAAAATGTCTATAAATTACACACTATGTGCAGTGCTGAAAACTCCCAATCGTTTATGTATATCGTGGTACTAATAAAACTTGTTCTTGCCACGCACGTTGTGCGTGTTGTATAGTTATAAATTTAGAATTACATATGAATATATATATAATGTATACATATCATGAATAAATAAAAATTATAATCATTCGGATTAGATTTGTTCATAAATGATGCAATTCTCGAAAACATTATAAAATCAAGATCATATTTTATTAAAAAAATTTACAACCGTATGTATTATGTAATATTAAAAACACCCAATACTCCCAACAGTCTTAATCTGAAAACAAAATAATAATAAAAACTTATGCTAGTCTTGTGTAGTACACTGTATCTGCCTTGTAAGAAATATAGAAATCTTTCTGGTACGCACATCGAAAATGTTTCCGGCTATTTGAAAACTAAATCAAACATTCGGAGTATAAAGTTAGTTTAGACTTTAAACTTTAAATAAAAATTAAAGATTTTGTGGATATTTAGAGATTAAGAGTTAAAAAAACTAGGTGTTAGACCTGTCTGATGGACGGGGAGGACATACACATATAGATATTATAACATAAGCAAAGTAATAAACAAATTAATATTTTTATAGGTTTTGTATTTTTATAAAATTTTCAGCTTCTGCAATATCAGTAACGTAACCATTTTGATCACTGTAATCATCATCCTCCTCACCACCGCCTTCCACCGGAGACCCAATGTACATTGTCCACCCCGATTCACTGCTCTGACATTCTTCCTACATTTTTCCCTTTTTTTTTCCCAAAAGAAACCAAAAGGATAAATTAAATGAAAATGGCCAAGTTCTATTTTGCAATCCTAAAGTGAAAAAAAGGGCTTTTAGTTTTTTTTTTTTCATCAAGCTCTTTAAAAAGGGCTTAATTAAAAGGAATATTTTTTTTGAAGAAGAAGAAGAATTAAAAGGGAATGATTGATTAAGCTCTTTGTAATCCTAAAATTAGAAAAATTATTTTCAATTTATTTTAATCGGACTCTTTAACAATACCTCCAAAACACAGGCGGATATTAAAATCACCACATATCTTACAGATCCTTGGCTTCGGCTTAGGTTGCAAAGCAGCAGAGATGGCAGCGCAGTGTTGAAGATATAAAAACGGCTGTGAAAGCCCTCGCTTGGTGCCCTTTCCAATCTAACTTGCTTGCTTCAGGTGGAGGTAGAGGCAATTAAAGCATTAAGTTCTGGAAGCATTAAGATATTCGAGCTTACCTCCTAACACATCAAGATTTCTATACACTGCTCAGAGTCCCGATGGGTGTACTGTAGCATCTGCAGCTGGGGATGAAGTCATGAAACCCTCCGCTTCTGGAATGTATTTGGTACTTTTGCTGAAGTCGCAAAACCTGCACCAGCCTGGAAAAGACTCAAATAATTCAAGATTTTGAAACTTTAACCCATAGATTACAGTAAATAGAAATCAAGATCAACACTCACTTTTCACCAGTTAAATCAATCGATTAAAAATTAAAGCAAAAAATATAAGAATAGGACATTGATTAATTACCTTCATACCTTCGAGATTCTTCCCGGACAACAAAGCAATTGGGTTTTTTAAGGATATGACTCTCCATTTGTACAAAAATGAACACCCAACAGCAAGCTATCACATAATTTTCACGTTGTAAAAGAATTGAAAACCCAGCTCGAAACTGACCCACGAGATTCAGGTCACCACACGTTATCATCAAAAAGATGATCCAAATAATAATCTCGCATCTTTAACTTGACTTTGGCAAATTAATTCAAAGAAAAACCTTATCAACACTTGAGTTTCAATGTTGGTAATGGTTCCCTCAATGGTTTTGGCCAAACATGAGACACAAATCTTGTAAACAAAAAGAAATAAGGCAAGCTTTATACTATATAGAAGGCTGAAAAGATTCACATTATTCTGTTGATATTCATACACCAAGAGCTTTTCTTTATTGGAATAGTATAATGGTAGAGGGTAGACAACACATTGAAGTGTTGCACCTGGTCCAAGCTTCTCATTCTCTTCTTGAAATCGTCGCAAGGTATTTCCAATCCTTAATCCGTCTCGCAACTAAAGTCATTCCAAGCCCTTCCAAAAGAATGTTAGAGGCACATCACATTTGCAATCTGATCAATTGAGTTGAAAAGGTAGGTGATGTGAACATCTATGGTAATCAAGTCCAAGATGATTAAGGTGTTCGGATTCCAAGTACTGTCTAAGCTCAAAGAGTGGCTCAAGATCCATTATCCAACATTGGAGGCCCAATGACTCAAGTTAGAAGTAAAAGGATGAGGAGTGCACTTAATAATCTTATATCAAATGGTTTAGCCCAAGAGAATGTCAAGTCTGAAAGTTACAAGCCCAAGATTATTAATGTGTTATAAAGCCCATTTGAGGAAGGAAATTTCGGCCCACAAACCAAGCAAGGGAGGCCAGCCCTATCTCCTAATTTTTAAGAGTTGGAATCTCTATCTTTTAGAGATAAAATCATTTAAATCTTATCACACTTGTGAAAGGATAAGATTTGGAAGATTCCCTATCTTTTAGAGATAAGATCATTTAAATCTTGTCACATGGAAGGATTAGATTTGATATGATTCTCTTTTATCTAATTTAGAGTTTATTCAAAATAAGAAATCTATTCGTTGGTGTCTACTCTCAATCGTTGGATGGAGATTAGATCAAGATTGGATGGCTATGATTACTCTACAAAGAATATATTGATAGAGTTGACAACTCAGGAAGATTCTTTTCAAGATAAGGATAAGATTCTTTTGAGAGAATATCTCTTTGTATTTGGAGTTTTATTTTCATTAGAATAGTGTGTCTTAAGTCTATAAAGGTGTCTAGATACATTGCCTTAATAGATAAGACACAAATTGTCAATTAGAGGTTAAGTTGATTTCTAGTTCTTTAAAGTAGGAATAGAGTTAGAGATCAAAGTCTTCTCCTACTTCATAGGAGAATTTCGCCCCCCTCTACTATAAATAGGGGTGCTTGGCCAGCATTTCATTTGTACCTTTGATGAATTATTTCAATATGAGACGAGAGGAAACTCTTTGTTAGTTTTTTACTCTTTTCGAAGATTAGTGCATTGCACATAAGCTTGTGCTTGTTGATGCATGCGAGTAGAATATGTGTTTTTCTACTTGTGGAGGTTTGTTAGTTGTTCATTGGAGCCTTTTCGCTAGCCGTTCTATCCATAAATCGAAGGGATAGGGTTGTCAGAGAGGTGACCGATTGGGTTGCTAACCTTAAACACTTTCTACATCTTCTAAACCTTTCCATCCCTTTTTGGTGCAAATTTTTGTGGTTTGCATCTCTTCTTTTCTTTTAATTTTCGTGAGTTGTGGAGTCCATAATATTGGATTTGCAAGTTTTCAAGTCATGAGAAATTCATAGCTTTCGCGTCGAGGTAAATCTGCCACCTTTGCCTCAAGATTCGTATCAGTAGGACATTTAAAATTACTAAAATCGACACTCCCTAGATTTCTCATAGATGAAAAATGTTCAACATAAGTGATCATGAATGCACTATTTAGAGGAATACTCATTTAAGTTAGAGCAATGATAGATCTAGTGATTAATTATAGTGAAATGAGATAGTGACTCATGAAAACACAAATAGATCATTTTTACTAAATATGTGTGTTTATTAATTAAGGGTAAAAAAGTAATTTTTGGGAAAGATTAAAATTTCAACGGGAAAGTGGCCAAAAAATAGAGGGCCAAGATTCCTCCACATCACTCACTAGTTTTTTTCACTAAACATATCATTTTCCTTTAAGTTATGTACCTTGGTTAAAAAAAAGTTATGTACCAACATCATAAGAGTTACATTTGAGGCACCCATAAAAAAGGTAACTTGCTCCTCACTTGAAAAACAAAATGCTAGCGGAAGCAAATACTTTTTGGTAGCTGTACAATGAGTTTTTTTTCTCTAAAAGCACATATGGCCAAATTTCTTATCTTGCATCATGAGTAGGAAAAGATTTTAGCTCACCAAATTCGATGCAGCTAACATGTTATAATTTCTCTATAATCAAAAACATTTCTTGAGGGTACAAATAATAGAAAACCAACAGAATAATTATGATGCAAAACATGAAAAAAGTTCAACTAAAACGGGAAAATCTTCCGCATATATATCTTTCCTGATTAGAATTGGAACTCCATACCAAATTTTTTCTCTGTCCAAATTAAAATTAGCAAACAAAAAACTTTCTGCACACATATTCTTTCCTGAATAGAAATTGGAACTCCATACCAAATTTTTTCTTTTTCCAGATTAAGATCGGCTAAAAATAAAAGAGGCATCCAACACAATGCGCAACAAACACGTGTCACCAACGAATTTGAAAAGATCGAACATACGTTTAAACCTAAATTTTAGAAGCTAGCCGTGCCTTTCTAGACATGAATCACTCTACACAATATGAACAATCCCAACTTAAGATTAGGCATATTTTAGTGCTGGAAGTGAGCCATTTCTTTTTCAATAAAAAATGCCATCATTTTGAAAAAGTCGTACTAAAGCAACTTATTGGCTCCATTCTGCCTGGTACATTCCCCAAGCAAACAAATGAAACAAAACCATTGATATTGATTGTATAATGAATTAAAATGAATCCATGAAACTGAAAATCATCTGAATTAATTAAATTGATAATAACACACCAATCAAATGAAATAAACAAACCGGAGAGTATAGCGCATGATTTAATGTTATAGCTCTTCTCCTCACTGTGGTCCGGGCACTCCTCGACTTTAGGAATTTTATCGATGAGATTACAAACATATCCAAGATGATGCGTGACTCCGGTACAGTTATAGCTAAGAATAATGAAGCTGAGAATTTCCCATGGATCTTAGCTATAGTAGAGTAATTTATGCTAAATAAGATTTGATCCCCTATAATCTAAATGTAACTCTACCCTTATCCCTAATAAGATTTGATTCCCGTAATCCGTTGTTTGTTCATTTCTTGTTAAGATGTGATTCCCGTAATCACCAATCTAGATTTGTTTTTTTTTTTGGTTTTTTTAAGTGAAAAATATCTAAAAATGCCACATAGGATTAAATCCTATATGGCATAAGAAAATTGCTTTAGACTTTCTCTCTTTGGTTTTGCCTTAGTATAGTACTTCCTCCGTCCCATAATTATTGTCCAGTTTTACTAAAATAAAAGATTTTATTTTTGGTCAAACTTAACTATATTTTACCTTAAACAACCGGATATACCCCTACATAAGTAATTGTTTAACCACTAAGATTTTATGGATAATGTTTTTTTACTAAGCACAAATGTGTAACTTGATCTATAAAAAGTCAAATTGGACAATAATTTTGGGACAAAATTTTTTGGGCAAAGTGGACAATAATTATGGGATGGAGGGAGTATATAAATATAGGTATAGATATAGATATAGATTTATCCATAAATAGTAGTAATATATGATAGTAATTATAGCAAACATTGAAAAAAAAAAAGAAATTACACACTGTTAGAATTGTAACATACTACCTACGGTCCTTATTATAAGGCTTTTTGATTTCGTCCTAGGTGAAACATAAGACGTGATTCCCTAAATAAAATTTGATCCTCTATAATCTAAATGTAACTCTACCCTTATCCCCAATAAGATTTGATCCCCGTAATCTGTTGTTTGTTCATTTCTTGTTAAGATGTGATTCCCGTAATCACCAATCCAGATTTGTTTTTTTTTGTTTTTTTAAGTGAAAAATATCTAAAAATGCCACATAGGATTAATTCCTATGTGGCATAAATCCTATGTGGCATAAGAAAATTGCCTTAGACTTTCTCTCTCTGGTTTTGCCTTAGTATAGTACTCCCTCCGTCCCATAATTATTGTCCATTTTTACTAAAATAAAAGATTTTATTTTTGGTCAAATTTAACTATATTTTACCTTAAACAACCGGATATACCCCTACATAAGTAATTGTTAATTACTAAGATTTTATGGATAATGTTTTTTTGCTAAGGACAAATGTGTAACTTGATCTATAAAAAGTCAAATTGGACAATAATTTTGGAACAAAATTTTTTTGACAAAGTGGACAATAATTATGGGACGGAGGGAGTATATAAATATAGATATAGATATAGATATAGATATGGATATAGATTTATCCATAAATAGTAGTAATATATGATAGTAATTATAGCAAACATTGAAAAAAAAAAGAAATTACACAATGTTAGAATTGTAACATACTACCTCCGGTCTTTATTATAAGGCTTTTTGATTTCGTCCTAGGTGAAACCTAAGACGTGATTCCCTAAATAAAATTTGATCCTCTATAATCTAAATGTAACTCTACCCTTATCCCCAATAAGATTTGATCCCCGTGATCTGCTGTTTATTCATTTCTTGTTAAGATGTGATTCCCGTAATCACCAATCCAAATTTGTTTTTTTATTTTTTATTTTTTTTAAGTGAAAAATATCTAAAAATGCCACATAGGATTAAATCCTATATAGCATAAGGAAATTGCTCTAGACTTTCTCTCTCTGGTTTTGCCTTAGTATAGTATATAGATATAGATATAGATATAGATATAGATTAGATATAGATTTAGCCATAAATAGTAGTAATATATGATAGTAATTATAGCAAACATTGAAAAAAAAAAAAGAAATTACACACTATTAGAATTGTAACATACTCCCTCCGATCCTTATTATAAGGCATTTTGATTTCGTGCTAGATTTCACCTAGGGTGTTTTTTTAATTGAAATAAAAACCTTAAAAACAGTTCATAATAATTAGAAGAACACAACGAATTAGAAAATATATTTTTAATATTTCTTTCCAATTAAAAAGACATCCTAGGTGAAATTTAGGACGAAATCAAAATGAATTATAATAAAGACCGGAGGGAGTATGTCATAGTGGATTTTTCAATTGAGGCGCTCAATTTATCAGCTACTCTACTCTACCTACAAAGGCAAAAAAAAATTGCATTTCAATTTATTAAGAAGTAAAAAGAAATTGTACATTTATAGTCGTCTGATTCACCGTTGTAGACGCAGTTCGATCCATTCACCTGGACGCTTATAGTTTTTTGATGATCTAATCAATCGCATTCTCTTAAAACTCGTGTCAAACCGGTCCAACTGCAAGCGAAAATAGAAACCGGTTTCTGTTTCATCTCAAACGGCTGCTCGAAAGACTTGCAAAGTTGACTGGACTGCTCATTTTACATATGTCTTCGTAATGAGATATTGTCTATGGTGGAAAGATTGATTAGAATGAATAAGGATTTTACAATTTTTTTTTTTTTTTGGTTTATTACAGGATTTTACATTTTAGAACACATGTAGAAATGATGAGTCACGAATCCAAACCACTTGGTAGTAATCAACCCGGTTTTCCTTTATGTTATGAGAAATTTATACTATAACTTATTTTCAAACACATTTGCGAACAACAGATTTTCCTAAACAAACACATCTTCAAATTAGACCATATAACAATGGAGAAATAGATGGGACTAACAGTTCATTTTTATCGAAAAAGTATCACTAAAGTGTGGTAATTTTCATTTGAAAATTCGCAAATGAAAATGTTACCATGCTTATACCTTCCTCAAATTAATTACCAATTGCAGCCCTTTTTAGATTGTTTCCAACTCAAAGGTCACTTATTTTTATTCTAATTATAATGATATTTTCGTAATCAAATTAATTTCATATTTTACGAAACTTAACTATTCTATTTTTTTGGGGGAGGCAAATATTTTGCTAGGAAGCTAGACTAATTTTTCGAGACAAACGAAATACGACTTATTTAGTTCTTTAGTTTTAGTAATTTCTTCATTAACAAAGCATTTTAACCTAATCAAAGATGGATACTAACTAATAAATCCATCGTAAATAATCTGACTGAAGTTGACAAATGAATTATTAGTATGGAATACCAAGACAATTCCATGATATATGATCTTGTGTGGCTGAAACTGATAAGGCCGATGATCATTATCTTCTTGTACATTACAAGAATTGCTTTATCACTTTCTAAAAAAGTTGAAACCAGATAAACCCAACAGCAAATATGCTTATTGAGAGAGGATAAAAAATAAAGAGTGCAAATGCACCGGCCAACGATACAATTGGAACGTACGTAAACCACATTAGAAGAAGGTTGGAGAATGATAAAAATTAAATTTCTTCTTTTTTGATATATTACGTACCTGGTGTCCGAAATCATTGCTGAGATTAATCCGGATTCGAATCGGATATTAAAATATATATATATATATATATATATATATATCGCTACTCTTTGCTAACAACAATATCGCTACCCTTTACTTTTATCTATTGGGAATATGTTACACATTATTATCAAAAAAAAAAGGTTTTGTTAATTATGGCATCCATCCACCGACAGTAATACATACAGTTTTGTTTTTTATTGATAGTGTTATTGCTCATTTTTTTTCTTTACAAAGTTATAGTCCTCGCTCCTTAAATATCTCTTTTTTTTGGGTTAATTTTGTTAGGTTTTTATGTGTGTGTGTGTGTGGGGGTTTACATAAATAAAATTTAGACTCCTTTAATGTTCCAAAAAGAAAAAAGAAAAAAGCTTATTGCAAAATGACCCCCCATTTCCGCCACGAAAATATATCTCCTTTCTATCCATTTTCTTTTTTTTTTAGGTATAGCCTTCCTTTCTTTTCTCTCATCTTTTTATGCACAAAAATACCGTTGCGTAATTTCGCTATGGATATTTGATTTTTAGTCAAAGGTTATTCGATAGACAGTGGCAATTCACGCATGTCAGACTTAACTTGAAAACAAAATCGACATAATAATCACATGTAGACACCATGTAAGAGAACGAATTATTTATGTTTAAAACTAAAATGGCACGATGAAACCGTCTAAAAGAAGTAACAAATTTAAAACCACGTTACATTTTAATTTCTGTTTTTTTAAAATTCTTTCTTAATTATAGTACATAAAGTGTAGAATCGGAGCACGGCGTGATAGATACTGGATTTTGATGAAAGAAAAAAGTAACCAGACAAACAAAAACAAGACATACATATACGTATATAACATGCTTTTGCTTTTCTGAGAGAATGATTTAATGAAAGAATTATCAGGGATTTTGAAGTTTCATCGATCATACATGGATTGGCTTGAAACTATATTTACCCTAATAACAATAGGACGCCATTTTGAATATATCAATAAAAATGTGAAATCAACTGCTGGTACTGGTTCGATGTATAGGAGGAGTATGGGAAATATTTAATTTGTTCATATAGTCTTTCAAATAAAATATCAACAGACATAACTAAATGCAATAATATTGGTGCACTTGTTACAATGGATGAAACTGAAAGTGCAGGACAATGGCCACTAACACATCGAAACTCGTTAAATGGGCTTATTTCATTATGATTAGACAATTGCCGAGTATTTTGTCCAAGTTCATTTCCTTCATTTACAGAACTGGAAAGGTGAAAACTATGCTGCTGCATGAATAAGGAGGGCAGGATTTTTACTGCTTTATCGTCTTCAAAACAGGTGACTTACAAGGTCCCTGACTTAGGGTTTATGCTGCTGATTACAAATTTCACCAGTGTCGGCTGATTACAATTTCTTATGGGACACTGTACTTCTGCTGAACAAAGTGTTGGGACTTGGGAGGCCCCTTATATATGTAGATATACTTGTATATTTAGAAGAAAATAAAATTTTGTATTGGGTTGTTTACTTTAAGATGCAGTAATTAAAGTAAAACTCGCACCAAAGATATCCTTGACTTTGACTTTGAAGGAAACCGAATTGTTTTTTTTTTTTTTTGGTGTTTCCTTTTTCAGCAGATAGCCTGATCAATGTTAGTATTTCTATAGGAAATATTTATCTTTTACACAATTTATGCGAAGTAAAATTGAATTGTATTTAGCAATTGACATGACAAGTTAATTAGCCTTTGAAGACAAGTATTTCCTAAACCAAAATTTAACCCTACATTAAATGAATGACGATTCTAACAGCATTATAAGATTTTATTTATTTATTTATTTTTTTAACGATATATGGTTAATTGATTATGGTGTCTTCAATTTAAAGATAATTATAAAAATAAACAAAACAAGAGTAAAATTCTTTTTCGTAGAGGATCACTGGATCAGGATGGATGACCTGTCATTATCCCTAAGAGGAATCAGACTTGTTATGTTTTCCTTCTTCGTAGATTTTGGATAGTAACTAATTAAGATGGAAATTAGTTAAGATTTGATTTGGATATAATCTGAGATATAATAAAAGGATAAATTTTACTAGGATTTGGATTGATAAAATCTCATTATAATTGAATACGATCTGGATTGATGGAATCTTAACAGAAATACCAACTATATATACAGACACAAGTGTCCACGTATTTTCATCATTCATTGGCATACTTTTCTCATCCAATCTCTTCAGTTTAAGCCAGACCTAAGAAAATGGGTAAGGGAGGATTTTCAGAAGGAAACAAGGCTGCTTGGCTCTATGGCGTTAATGATCTCAGGATTCTGCCCTACGAGCTTCCTCCTCTTGGTACACTTTTTCTTCATTAATGTCTTTTCCTTCCCCTTTTTTTAATTTGTTTTTCTTATTAAGTACTCGCCGTTTTATCGATTTACGGAGAAACTTTTCTGAATTTATTGTTGAAACAAAAAGGAGGAAAAAGTTGAATTACTGATTTTTGAATTTGATATGTTTGGATGAAATAGGTCCACGTGATGTGAGAGTGAGGATGAAATCGGTCGGTATTTGTGGAAGCGACGTTCACTATCTCAAGGTACTATTTGTATACCCTTTTTATTCGTTTTCAATTTTCAAGGTCTCAATTCTACTACTTAATTTGCAACCCTTTTTATTCGTTTTTACAAAGATTCAATTTTAATACTCCCTCCGTCCCATAATTATTGTCCAGTTTTACTAAAATGAAAGGTTTTATTTTTTGTCAAACTTAACAATAATTTACCTTAAACAACCGGATATACCCCTATATAAGTAATTGTTTAACCACTAAGATTTTATAGATAATGTTTTTTACTAAGGACAAATGTGTAACTTGATCTATAAAAAGTCAAATTGGACAATGATTTTTGGACAAAATTTTTTAGGCAAAGTGGACAATAATTATGTGACGGAGGGAGTACTACTTTTCATTGCGTGAAATTAATCTCACAAAATCAACATGATTAGACGGGTAGCTGTGGACACTATGTTGTGAAAGACCCTATGATTATTGGTCATGAATGCGCTGGGATCATTGAGGAAATTGGATCCGATGTTACTCATGTGACGAAAGGCGATCGTGTTGCTCTTGAACCAGGCCACGGTTGTTGGCGTTGTGATCGTTGCAAAGAAGGCCGATACAATCTCTGTCCAGAGATGAAGTTTTTTGCCACTCCACCAGACCATGGCTCTCTTGCTGATCTGGTACTATATACATATACAATAAAGATACATATATTTTAAATTATGAGTTGGCTCTATTAACTTTTTATTTTTTAATGTTAATGTACATATAGATTGTGCATCCGGCTGATTTATGTTTCAAGCTACCTGAAAATATGAGTTTGGAGGAAGGGGCCATGTGCGAGCCCTTGAGTGTTGGTGTTTATGCTTGTCGTCGGGCCGAAATCGGTCCGGAAACGAATGTTTTAGTGATGGGAGCAGGTCCGATAGGGCTTGTTGCACTGTTGGCGGCTAAAGCATTTGGTGCTCCAAGGGTAGTTGTTGTTGATGTTGATGACTACCGCCTTTCAGTTGCAAAGGAGCTTGGTGCATTTGCCACCATAAAAGCCTCAACCAACATTGAGGTTTGTTGTTTTTTTGTATTTTTTACGTTTTTATGGCTCTTGTTATACTGTTTCCATAGTAATGTAACCATTTTCAATTCTGGTTTCCCTTGTAGGATGTTGAGAAAGAAGTGGAAACAATTCAAAAGTCGATGGGAGGACGTGGAATTGATGCAACTTTGGATTGCGCAGGTTTTACTAAAACTATGACGACTGCACTGTCTGCGACTCGAAATGGTGGTAAAGTTTGCCTAGTTGGAATGGGCCATTGTGATATGACTCTTCCTCTCACCCCAGCGGCCTCCAGGGAAGTCGACATTCTGGGCATTTTCCGCTACAAGAACACCTGGCCTCAGTGCATTGAATTTATTAGCAGCGGAAAAATCGATGTGAAACCACTGATCACACACCGCTATGGATTTTCCCAGAAAGATGTTATAGAAGCATTTGATGTGAGCGCTCGCGGAGGCAAGGCCATCAAAGTCATGTTCAATCTTTAGATGTGAGAAGTTTTTCCATGAGCGCTTGCGGAGGCAAGGTCATCAAAGTCATGTTCAATCTTTAGATGTGAGAAGTTTTTCCATCAAGCATAATAAACTAGCTGTGAGGAAATTAATATTAGACTTTTGGTATTTCATTTCCTTTTAGGTTTCATTCTGTAACTAGCCCGTTGCTTGGCTTTATTGGGCTGATTACTATCCATTTAAAATTAGCTTCTCTTGATTTTGACGACGAATTTTTTGGTAACAATTTTTTTTGGTTGTCTAATTTAAAGGTGGTTTTATTAATTTGTTTGTTAATTTTATCAAAAACCATCAATTTGGTTGAAAATCCAAACTGAAAATCGTGTGGTTCTGGTATAGAATCCTCCATCCCGAAATATCTTTAACAAATTTGATACGAAAACAAATCACCCGGTTTACAAATTGCACAAACCTTAAACCACCAGATTTTACAGATTTCACAAATTATACAGCTTGGACTCCAAAATAAAGTTAAGAAAGAAATTATAAGATAGGATTTTGGTTCAACTTCAATCGAAGATGCAATATATAGTTTTGGCTAACTGTAAAATTTTATTACACTTCTTTTTTTTTTTTTCTAGTGGAGCTAGGGGGGATAAATGAAACCTTTTGTTATCCCTTTATTGTTTCATTTCTATTGTGAACTGTTAATGTTAAATTTTCTTTACACTCATCATTAAGTTTTTTTTTTTTCTAAAATAACTTTCTTTGTCAAATGTAAATGTTAATGTACATATAGAATGTAACTCAAAATGAGATATAAATCCTACCATGATTTCATCTTTGCCACGTCAGAACTTTAATCCATGTCCGGAAGGATTAACCATTGCTCCACTTTTCTCTCCTTTCTTCCGGTTTAGAGGGACCAATTGATGGAGACAACAAATCCCTTTTACCCTATTAAAACAGAAGATATGAAGCTTATGTGGCAACTACGTATGCATCTGTTTTGGCTCCAATGCACCATATTTCAAATTTCAGAAGTCTTTTTGCCACGTATAAATCTCTTTTAATTAGAAGTTATATAATTTCTTTTAAAAAAAACACATGTTTTAAATGTGACACTTATCTAATGAAAAAATTCTACAAATAACAATCAGTTACATTTCAAACGAATGGATATATTAATTCAAATTCAAATGTCCAATCGCACAGTTTTGCAGGCTTAATATAAACAAAAAATAAAAAAACTTAAATCCAGTAATTAAGAATAATGCCTTATAAACTAATTATTTATTATTCCCTTATAACCTCAGATTTATAAGTATATTTTTTTAAGCCCCAAACCATAGCATAAATGATATATACGCCAAATTAATTCCTCAAAAAATAGTAATTTAATTAGATTTTAATAAAATAGTAATTTAGAAAGAGCGCCCGGGCATCTGCCTGGGCCAAACATCTAGTTTGGTTTATGGATCCTTCACGAGACAGCAAAAAGAAGGGGATAACTCGAGAAGAGAGGCGAGGTTTGCAAATAAGTGATGTTATATAAATGACTTGGGTAAGAATGAATCACGAACATTGCCGTGATTTGGCCTTTGTTCGTACATTAAAGGGAAATCAAATACACATTAAGAACTTACTTACAAGTGGAACAGACCAAATTGTTTTTAAGGTAAGAATTGAATGTCCAAATTCATGCGTGTTTAAACTCTTTTTTTAAAAAAAAAAAACAAATAAAAAAAATTCTAGCATTAATTAAACATGTATGATTGTTTAAAATTTCAATCCAGTCCCTTTTTTTTTTATGAAACATTGATGAAGAGTTAATGATGTTTGGGTTATTATTGTTGTTAAATGCAACCTAAGGGCGCCCTACCATAAATTTCAAAGATTAATATTTAACCTTTTCTTTTAGAATTTGACATGCAATATTTTATTGTACACTAGTCTTTTACCTGTCGCGCGTTGCGCAACAAGTGTTTTTATCGAATCATTTTATACCATTCTCGTTATTAAAATTTATAAGTTACGATGAATTTAAATTAAATAGAATATTTGGAAAATCTTAAAATGTTTGACTAAGGAAATGCATATATATGTGAAACTTTTTAGCGAATGGACTTCCAAAAACGAAAAATAAAATCATTCGATTACAAATGAAATAGATCATTGTGTGACTAAAAATCTAATGTAATAGACACATCATGTTTGAAAACTCTTCCATTGGGCAAACATGATAAAATTGTGTAAATGGACATTCTATTTATAAAAATGACCAAAACATATTAATTTTCGTAAAAGTTTGTTTTAAATTTTGATTTTGATGTTGTAAAAATGACCAAAACCAAATAATATGATTTTGGTTTTGTTTTGGGTTACAATTTTGATTTTGGTGTCGTTGATATTTTATTCTATATTTATTTGTACATTATCATGTGATATGGCAAATGAATGATCATGTAACTAACAATTTAATACTTCAAAATTGTGAAACAAAATCAAAATAGTTTTGTGATTATGTAGTCTATATTATACGTATTTTGATTGATATTTGTAGCAAAATAATTAGTTAGGGTGAAGTAGTTCCCTCAACCTTGATTGATTTAGACTCCGCAAATGTCTTTGCATCAGAGCATTAATCAATTTCATTTCCCTTCTCTGCAGCAGGAGTCTTCTTCATTTTTTGTAATTCCTCTGACACCACTATTTTAACTCTATTGATGGAGTTCAGTAGTTTCTTGTGTGGTGTGAAACCTGATATCAAACAATATATTCGGCATTGATATGGAAAGATTCTGGCTACAGTCTTTTTTACGCATGAAATATATATCCCAAGCAAACAGCCTCTTTATATCTATTGCCGATTTTGCTAGCGTATCCGCACAGATGTTGCTAGCTCGAGAAGTGTGTTCGAAGCGAACTTCCTAATTGAAAGACAAAAGTTCGTGGATGTGCCTAAGGTCTAGATCCAGGGAAACTATAGAGCGTTGTTTCACTTTTTTGGAGTAGCTCTATAGCCACACTCGAATCGGATTCCACCAGCAACCGTAGGAATCACTGATTTTTAGAGTTTTCATGGCCAACAGAATGGCCCTGATTTCTGCAGTTTCAATTGAACATGTCCCTAATGGCATACAAGCAGCACTCAAAAATTTTCCTTGGTTATTTTTCATGATAACTCTTGCAGCTGCCTTTTGTGAAAAATTATATACCGCACCATCGCAATAAGCCTTGACCCAAGCCGTCGGTAGTTTTTTGTAGTTGGGATACTCCTTTTGCTTCCCTCCCTCCTTTTTCCACCGAAGGATGCTTATGTTCCTTCTGATTTCACCTACGGTATGAAGCAATTCTCACCGCCTTTTCTGTTATGAAGCTACTACCATTGAACACTCGATCATTGCACTAATTCAAAATTGACCAGCATGTTGTCCCAAACTTGATTCTCCAGTTCCAATCATCATCATCCAAATTCGAACGCAACCATTCTTTTAACTCCTGCTGATGAGCTTTTCAGTGATGGCAAAATCTTCCCAATTCAAGTTAAGAGGAAATCAGTCTAACCCTACCAAAGAACCCATTTTCTTCAGAGCCCTCATATTCTTAAGAGGAAAGTTGTGTTAGAATGCTTGTATATATTAATATTTTCCCACAATAGCACTGCTACATAACAAATGAATATGTAAGTTTAGTCTTTCCATTCTAGAAATTACTCTCAAGCTGTAGTGAAGCAAATTCAGTCATCAAAGTGTTCAAAAGGGAGCCTATGTAGCCTAATACACAAGATCAAATTCACTGTAGATCAAGTGAATCAAGATAAATTTAAAATATTTTTTTTAGCTTCGTAAAGTAGTTTAAAAAGACATTTCATAGTACTCCATGATACTTTTTACAGCTATGCTTTAAAGTTGCAGACAGAGAATATTAATACTAATGTTGCACACTTCATTAACCAGTTTGGAGAACATCTAATAGGATTCATATTTGATATATGCCTAATTTGAAACTCCTAAGCTAGCCAAATTCATGAACCAAAGAAACATGTTATCCAAGCGGAGTCCTCAATTTTGAAGCTAAGGCTTCATCCAAATACTTCATTGGCTCAAAATTAGGGTTATACATGTTCACAAAATGAGGCTTTTATTTATTGAAATAAGTAATAAACAGAAGGCAAAAATAAATTTCAAAGAGACCTTGAGATGCAATATTCACACACATACCGTTTGATCAGTCGTTTATTTTCAGATCAATTATTTTATTTCCATTTTGAGGAGCACCAGCTTTGTCCGCAGCCTATTCTACAACTTTTTTTGAACCAGCTCCCTGCCTGGCCAAACTCTTCCATTGTAACTCGAAGAGCGAGACAAGTTCGGGATCCAAATTAGAATCCACACCAAATTCAAACCAGATCCGATAAATGATGTAGCTATAACAACAACAAAGCCGTTCTCACCCTTCCCATCATCATTAAAGATGGGAAAGCTGCAAATGAAGAAAAATGATCAATTTATTGATACATGATTGAATTTTAATTTAGTAGAGGAGCACAAGAAACCTTGTAAGGACAATAGAAAGAATTAGGGTAGGAGAAACGCTCAATATCAAACCCTATACAACTTGAAAAGGTATGATGAATTTCAGCCAAAAAGAAAAAAAAAAGAAAAAGAAAAAGGTATGATAAACTGATATACCTTCACAACCCTTTAAAAAATTTTCCACAACCGTTTCGCCTTTAGTTAAACACACAGAACTAATGTTACTTCTCACAACTACAAGTTAAAAGGGAAAAAGACAAGAAAATAACATAATACTTTTTTTAATTAGACCCCTTGGAAGGAATGCCAAATGCTAATTCTTCATCATCATCGTCGTCTAGGTCTTCGTCATTAATCCTTCGTATATATCCTTTGCTTGATCCCTGAGATCAAAATGTTTGAATCAGATAAAAAAAAAAGTTTACCTCAAGAAAATAGAATAAACTGAAACCAAAGGACAAAGGATAAGTTGGAAAATGACTTACCTTAAACATGGATCTTATAAGAGCTTCATCTTGTTCATTCAGCTTTCTTTCCTGTCAACATAAGTATTGTAATTTCACGTCAAATCCCGTTTAGATTGAGAAACTTTATTCAGCTACATATGACAGAGCACTGAAAGCAAAGAAATCCCTGTTCCCACTTAAACATTACATGTCTAGTATGTTGTCCAATACTTAATGTGTATCTTATTTTCTGGCTCACTATTGAACTGGTCATTCAGACGCACTTAATTAATTCAGAAAGTGAAATTTTAGTTATCAAACGCACTTAATTTATAAGTACTTAATTAGTTCAGAACTTAATTCATTAAGACTTTTTAGTAGCAATTATTAAACACACTAATTACTTAAATAAATTAAGTCACTATATTAAGTGATTATCAAACATAGTCTAAATGTGAAATAAAATCCTACAAAAAAATACGGAGTGGAAGCGCTTCTTTGTTATACTACTAATTAGGCTTGAGAGGAACTTCTAGACGGGTGACAACTCCAGAAAAGGTTAGACAGTGATTTATGAGAATTGAATGACACAAAAAATTGTCTTCGGAGAGCAAATCTGTTAACATACAATGAATCAAAATGCAAGTGATGTATGCATCGATGAGACTATAGCTATCAAGTAACCATGCATCACACAACCAATCCTTTTTCACAATTATGGTAATAGGATGCCAATAATGATGAGACTCCATCAGAAAGTTTGACACAATATTGATAATAAAAAAAAACTTCTCCTGTCACAAAATTATTGTCCGGTTTGCATTGAGTATAATTTGAACTAAAAATAAAAAATCAAATTGGATAAAGTAAGTTATGAATTATTCATTTCGATAGTTCCATGTGCTACGAAATCACTGAAAAAAATGATTAGTTGATTCGGAATATATATGCTGGCCTTTACATTCTTATCAACTAAGACTCTAGAAGCTTGTTGGAGATAATTAATTGGAAGCCTACAAACGAAACGGGTGTAAACTCTTTTCACGATCTAAACATTGCAACGAGAATAATCCAAGAAAATAAAATACTCTAGTCGTGCATAATTACAATCTTAAATAAATTATTGTGGCGTGCTAAAATATTTTCTCAAGATAAAGTTACCAAGTTTTTTCTTGATATGAATTAGAGGGAACGATGACTAACAAATTTGTACGTCCAAATCTATTGAGATTACTTAAAGAAATTGAACAAGGGCTAATAACTTTTGAGGGTATGATCAAATGAAGTGAAGAATGCTTAAACGATTAATTGGTTTAAATGGACTATTGATCTTGCAACATTATTGGAGAATCTGGAGAGGAGGAACGACACTAAAATAAGAATCAGGGGTTCCATAATTATCACTTTTTGTTTTTTGAGTAAACTGTGTGTTTTATATTCTTCTAAAGAGACGTGAATGCATTGTGCTTAATTTTTGTTTGACAAGGTAGTTTGGGTATTTTGGGCTTCCGCTCCAGTTCATATAGACAATCATTTCGGTTTGTGTTTTGATTTTTTGGGAGGTCAAGTTTGAAGATAACATTTTTTCATATATATACACACACAACACAAGCGGTCCACCCTTCCCGCCCCCCACAAAAAAAATAATAAAAATAATAATAATAATAATAATAATAACCTCCAAGACTATCAATTGTGGGGTATATTGGGACAAATGCAAAATTAATTGTAAAGTAGCTGTTGACGAGTGACGAAATTGATAGGGATAAAGAATTAATGTGTTAACTGTGCAATAGAATTAGTTGCTTAATTTGTTGTTTTGTTCTTTTCATTATTCGTTTCAAATGTTATGAATTATGCCACAAGGAAACTTCATTAAATTATAGTTGTTCAATAGGTCATTGTACAATAACTAATGTACAGTTGAAAGTTTAAACAAGTGACACTACAACAAAAATGGGCTATTAATACTTTTATGGTGGGACACTTTTTTTAAAATATGTCTTATTATATGTGTATTAGGACATTTGCTACAAAGTGTTTTATTAAAAATGAAAAAGTGTATTCATATTATGAAACACTATCATAAGTGTACTATTTGGGCTTCATTGTGAACTATTATCTTACTTAATGAGTCACTTTAAAGTGTGTTAATGAGTGACAATCTAATAATACACTTTTAAATGTTTTATGACTTATTGTGACTCAATTATAGGAGACACTATTAAGTAG